>BRZY01000004.1:38983614-48983614 GCA_030159175.1 Glycyrrhiza uralensis | reverse complement strand
GAGCCGACCCGGGTGATGCTGCGCCGGGGGCGGATCCGGTGGGGAGGGGTTCAAGGTCGGAGAGTCCGAGGATGGAAGCTCGGCGGCGAGCGTAGGTGGCGGCGATGTCGAGTGGGGACACGCGTCTGTCTCTTGCTTGAGGCATGGCTGAAGGGTGTGGTTGTGGGAGTTTGAATCTGAGTGTTTGGATGAGGGGAGAAAGAGGGTGTGGGGTTTGTTTGGTTATGTAGTGTTTTAGGGTTTGGGTTGAGGGGAAGGGAAGAAAAGGAGGAGAGAAGAAGAAGAAGAAGAAGAAGAAGAAGAAGAGAAGCACATTGGATAGGGAAGATGACCGAAATGGTAAAATTTCAAAATGAAAAAATGGGCGCTCTTTATAACACCGGAAAAACGAAAGTCTCCTCCGTCCATCTCCAAACAAAATGGGGTTGATTCAATTGAATTGAACTTTGAATTTGAATTTTCAATCTTTTTCACACGTGTGGCAATTTCCTTCCTCTCTCTCTCTCCGGGTCGAAAATTAAACGGTCCCTTTGAATTTCAAATTCTGCACTGGGCGGGAATTTCGCTTTAAATATTTATTTTATTTAAAAAATTGTTTGGGCTTTGAAGTAATTGGGCAAAGTTTTGGGCTTTCCACGTTTCCGATTATATTTTGATTCATACTGTCCTGCTTGAGCTATTCACCCCCCCCCCCCTTTTTTTAGAAAAATTATTTGCTTTATTTTTAATTAATTGTCATTTTGACAATTCTTACGAAAATAATTAAAACATAAAGACTATTTTTTTTAAAAAAAAACAAAGTCTCTATTTAGCAAGAGTAATGGATAAGCGTTGATATTAGCAAGAGTAATAAATCTTTTAGTAAAATTAGTTGTTGAATTATGTGATAAATATAAAATAACATAAACTGGGTTTATGTATCATTTTTATATAAATTTTATTTTATATTATATTTATTTTAAGATAGTTATCACTTTTAATACTTTAATATATTTATCATAAAATTATATTAAAAGTGTCCATGAATTGAAATGAAAGCAATTATAGTCAAACAACAATATTTGACTCCTCTAAAATGCAAAAAAAAAAACATTTTAGGGAACAAATGTAAATGTTCGCATTTATTTATTGAGAAATCAAAAATTGGTATTGTGATTATATATTAATATATAATATGTATAAATCTACATCTACATCTACATACATATACAAATACACACATATAACTACAAAGGTATTTAAATATTAAGCATTAATTTGATAATTGTAATTATTAATTTTTCTTCTAAAATGACTCTCATTTTAAGAGTCAAATATAATAAAAATTACACATAAAAGTAAGGCGTGCGTGTACAATTGTACTACCTCCGTCCCTAAATATAGAAACCTTTACAAAAAAATGAAAATCCCTTTATATAAGAACCTTTCCAAAAAATTAGTTGCATTAATTATTTTTTGACTAAAATGCCCTTATGATTACCCAACTACTCTACATTTTTCAATGCATTAATTAAGTGATGAGAGAGAGGGGGGAAGAGAGATAATAATAAGTGTTAGGGTTAGTTTTGAAAAATTATAGTAAATCATTGACAAATTTATTGCTATTAACTAACTTAACTAATTTTCTTAAAGGATGTGAATTAGTTAAAATGTTCTTATATTTAGGGACAGAGGTAGTATATGACAGAGTTTTAACTTTTAAATTTTAATGTCATAAACTAATTATTTAAAAAAAGAATTAATATGTTTGATGAATGTATATGGATGAGTTTTAAATTAAGATGTAACCCCATTGAAATGAACTTATATATCCGTCTTTTTTTTTATTAACAAAAAATGGTTGAAAGGGGAGAAAGCACCCCCAGACAACCGTGCAAGGAGCCAGTGGCACATTGGGGATCCAATTAAGGCACCCATAGCCCTGCTAAGAGATGGCTAATGGGGCCTACCCTGGGCCAATGGAGGTCCACCAGGAAACCTGGCGCCGGTGGATCTCACCGAAAAGATATGCACACCAAAAGGGACTTTACTGGCACCTAAGGGGTTTGAACCCCCTCCCAGAGGAGAGAGGAAGTCCTTACCGGATCCCCAATGCCAGTTGTGCCAACCCTCATCGGCCTTATATATCCGTCTTTCATTTAATTTAAAATGCAATTGTAATCAAAATTAAAAAAATCGTTATCTTAACTCATTACAAATAAAAAACTACACTACACGTCTCCAAGACTGACAATGGATCGCACAGTTCAACCAAACTTTCTTCTACTTATCCAATATTCATAGTGAACTCCCCCGGCCCCCCCTGAATTTTTCTTGAAAAGAATTACATAATTCAGAGTTGTAATTTTTTCCGTGTCTTTGTCTAATATATTTCCATAAGCACTGTTAGAAGACTAACCTAATGGCTAATTGTGACTAAGAGATCCTCCCAACAATCATTAATCTAATGACACCATACTGATTGAGTAAAGTAACTATATATGCAATTGAAATGCTTTCCATGCACAGTCCTTCTATTTATACATCAATTCAAAAAGAAACAACAGATATACATCATTGAAATTCTGTGAAAACTGAAAACCTTCAAAACTGTAGGGGAGTAAAAACAGAACATAACATCAAAATGAATACATTGGAATTCTTGTATACAATTACAAAATAACCATTTGATTTATTGTATATTGAAACCTCAGTTAGCTAATTAAAGAACCTCAATGTTGCAAAAAGCTGGCTTTCTGTGTTACGCTCAAGATAATAGCATCTTATATCAGCTTCTTTCTACTTATTTTTTCAGCACATGAAGATGTAAGGCCCCGGATCTTATCCATGTTTGTGTAATTCCTTTATTACCTTTACAAAAAGAGACTCAAGCAATTTGATTGGTTTCTGACTTCTGCATGCTTATACATTTGCATTTGGCTCTTTTTTCACCCAGAGTCTGCATAAAGCAATTAAAAATGTTAGTGCACGCATGAACTAGTGTCACTAATTACATGGCAATGACTATGGGCATCTAAATTAACTTCTCCAATTTTGAGTACCTTCAATTGTTTCTGAAGATCTTTAATGTGCTCTACAGCCAAGTCCAACATGTCTGCTATGCTGGTTTGCTGCCAATAATTAAAGAATGTTGTTAACTTTCCAAATACAAAACACACTATTGTTGTCAACTTGTCTGATGAATCAATCTGTCTGACCTTGTCAATGTTTGGAACAAGCTCTTGCAATTTTCTCATTCGTTCACTAATCCGAGTTCTTCTCACCTGAAAACACTTACATGTTAGAATAATCTTTTACATATTACTTCATTAATTCGATATAAAAATCTACTTTTCATATGTTTTGGCAAAGGAACAGACCAAAAATTATGATATCTATTACTATTACCATTTAAGAAAAGTAGATCATGGCCTCCTTAGGTGAGACACGTGTCACCTCCAAGTTATAACACATGTCATCTTTTCAATTTTTTTTATTTACAACTAAATTTGTTTTGTTTGTTAAGTTTTTCACCATCACGGTTGGAAAAAAATGTTTTGACACATAAACAAACAACATTCTTACCCTTTCGGCAATGCTTCGAGGATGAGTAGCAAAGCCTCTCTTTGCCCTGATACCGCTAGGAACAGCATCTGGATATTGAAGTAAATTCTCCATAACAAACATCTTCGATGACTTTCTTGGCAAACTCAAGTGATGAGATAGTGTATGAACTGGATTTCCTAAATCTCCACTCTGGAGTATATAACAGCTTATTTGTATTAAGAACAAGAAATGAAACTGGAATAATAAAATTGAGCCTCTTATTATATACCTGATCATCAGAATCATAAGGGAATTTAGGGCCATTATAATATTGAGCATCACATTTGCTACCTCCTTGTCTCCCATCATCACGGCTAGTTGTCCCAATGCCCTGATCACTCCCCATTCCCAAGGAAGAAGGACTTCTTGGTGAGAAGCCAATTTGATTCTTCAATGTGTTCATAGATAGACTAAGTTCACCATCACTGCCATTCACCCCACCATAGTTTCCAACACCTTTTACAGTGTCATACCCTTTAATTCACAAATATATACATGAAATTCGTGTGTAAATATTTGATGATCCAATTTGTGTATGCATGTGAGGTATGAAACCTTTTCAAACTCTTGAGAGAATGAATTCACCTAATATGCCTGCTCCGCATTTGTGGTACTAATTAGTCCTACTCTCTCATGGTTTGGATCAAAGAATTCTACAACCATAAATTGGATATAGAAATGTCCCCATTGTATAAATATGTCTAATATCTAACTCTCCCAGAATTTTCAATTAGTAACCAAAGGGTCATAAATAATTTCGTCATATCATTATTGTCTTTAAGTGCAGAATAAGCCTAAACATGCATGTAATTGCAATTGAATTCGGTCTAGCTCCTACTATCCACTAAAAAAATTTATTTCATTAAGCATAAAGTTCACATGCTATTTTAAGAAAAATACACGGATACCCAAAAAAAGAAAACATTCGAATTGCCTAAAGGAAACATGTATCATTCAACAAAAACAGTACAAACAAGTACAGTACCATTCTGAAAGGAAATGATGTTGGAGAAATGGCTAGCAGGGGAGCTACTTTGCCTTAGAAGATGGGGATTATTAATAAAGCTTTTAGGGTAATCCATTCCCATAGAATTACCAACCAGCATGCTTGAACTTTCACCAGAAGCACTATAACCCTGCTTAGAAGAAGGTTTATGGTCCACGAATTCTCGTAAGGTAGGCGAATCCGTGTGGTTGTTCTCACCAGAATTCATGAATCTCAAGACTAACCTCTCTGTCTCTGGTTCAAAACCCTCCCATGTGTGGTTGTTGCCATTATTGGAACCACCACCTCCTTCTTCACCTTGTCTGAAATTTGCACGAACTGAACTAGGGGTAGAGCGAAAACGAAGCAACCCAAAATTCGAATCATCCATTGTTAAACGACTTTTTTTTTTCTGATTCACTCTGTCACCGTGCACTTGAGAAAAGATTGAAAAAAGGGTCAAGTTGAATAAGCGTTTGTTTTCAGCTTAGTTCTTAAGCAGGTGTGGCCGTGTGGGGGAGTGGGGGTAATAAGATCTTACAGGAGAAGCAACCCAATGGGGAAAAAGATACCAGCTTGCACAAAATTCGATGAGAAAATTAAAGGGAGGGTTAATGGGTCAGTGTTGTGCAGAAGCGGAAAAAGATATGGACACACACACAAAAGCAGTGAAAAGGACAGGTGGGGAAAAAATAAATAAAGATGAGTTGTTATTGCAGCTGCAGATTAATAAATAGCTTTTTGGAAGAAGAGCAAGAGCAAGGAAAATCTTGTGAATGAGAGAGGTAGGAGAAGAAGGGTATGCAGAGAGAGAGAGAAGAGGTGGAAGATGAAGAAGAGAGAGAAAAGACAAAAAAAACAAAGATAAGGACAAGGAAGGCAATATTTAATGTTCTCTATTTCAGTAAGTTAAGCCAATGAGAGAGCACAGGAAGACGTCGACCGGCGTCACAGTACCCAGTAGTGTGTTTGTCTGTTCTTAGATTACTTGTTCCAAACATGGAATGGAAAGTGTTATTTAATTGCCAAGTTGTGCGAACTTACTATTTTTATAAGAATAGTTAGTTAATATTTTAACTTTTAGCTGGTTAGTGGTTAAGTGGAATCTTTGATAAATAAGGTCATATTTAATTGGATTGTTTTTCAACTGATAATATTTTGATCATTCTATTAGTAGAGATATAGTATAATAAAAAAATTAGAACGTCAAAAGAGTTAATATTTTTTTTAAATAACAGATAAAATGAATTTGATTGAAAAATAATATTCTTTAATACATGAAAATTCCAGTTTTGCTTTCCTGAGTGTGTTATATCTGTGTGTGTCTATCATAAATTATAGTCTCTACTTATTTTTAATTTAATGGAAGTTTATCCAACCTCATCACCATTTGATCAATCTTGACTTTAATACCATTTAATAAACTGGGAAAGGAAGTGCTTAGAAATAGTCGAGCGCTAATATTAATGGATTACAGTTTTCACGGCACATACATTTCACAAGCGCGGTTTATTTTGAGAAAATATTTTTTGATATTACAAATTTTTTAAAACAAAAAACTGATTAAAATAATGTGACAATTTTATAATTAAAGATAGAAATAAGAAATAAAAGTAGAATTAAACAAACCCTAAATTGCACTGTCATCATTTCCTTACATATGACACATCTATTTTCGCCATTGTTACTGCTGATTAATACCAGTTACCACTGTTACTACTATCACCTTTTTGTTGTTGTCCAACACCCTCTATTATTATTGTCACTGAATAGGCACGATCTACCTCCACCTCCATTGTCGCCGTCTGACATGCTCCACTACTACCATTGGATAAGAAAATAGTATCTTTAGTGCGAGACAGAAAAAATCTCCAGACTTCAAAACAGAGAATTCCATATACAACAATCAGTCATGTTTCACTTGACTAACATTAATTCAAACAATATTTTGGCATCTCAAGTGTGGATAAAATTTAAGCCATTTTCGTGTTATTATGAAAAGTAGAACTCATCTATTTTTTTTAAAAAAATAATTTTATTTTATGAGCTCATTTTTTTCTCTTTTAACTCATAAGAAGACAGGAAATAAAAGAGGAGCTGAATGTTTTAGAAAATATTTAGTTTGAGAAAATATTACATACTTATTTTTATTTGTAATTATAAAACTACTGTTTTTTTTTCAGTTTCGCTTCTTGTTTTTTAAAACTATTTAAAAGAAATAATCAAAATAAAAAATTGCTGTTTTCTTTACAAATTATTAAAATAAAAAACAGAAATTATTTCCCAATTTTTTGCTTGTGGCATGGCATAAGCAATGCGATTATGCGAGCATAGGAATCATGTGACGGAAGAGCACAGATTGGGAAGTAGGTGGTGAAATTCAATGACGGGACCGTGCTCTGTTGGGCACCGGATTCCGTCCCGTGGCTTTTTCACCCCTTTGACACATTTTTTTTATTATTTATCAAAATAATATATTTTTTTTATTTACTAAAATAACGCAATTTTAAATATAATATTTATTTAAATATTTTTTAATGAATTAAATATTAATAGTTGGTTTAAGATTGTGATTAAGTTGTTAATTAAATTAATATTTAATTGTTAAATATTTATTAACTCGATTTGTCACAAAAGACAAAGTCATCAACATTTCTGTCTCCGTATACTGATCGGAGCACCTCTATCCACTCTTTTTCTGTCACAAAAGACAGAAACATCAATATCTCTGTCTCTGCACACTGATCGGAGCACCTCCCTCCACTCCTTTTCTATCACAAAAGACAGAAACATCAATGTCTCTGTCCCCGTACACTGATCGGAGCACCCCCCTCTACGACTGAAGGAGTGCTCCGATCAGTGTAGAGAGACAGAGACATTGATGTCTTTGTCTTTTGTGACAAATCGGGTTAATAAATATTTAATAATTAAATATTAATTTAATTAATAACTTAATCACAATCTTAAATCAACTATTAATATTTAATTCATTAAAAAATACTTAAATGAATATTATATTCAAAAATGTGTTATTTTGATAAATAAAAAAATATATTATTTTAATAAATAATAAAAAAAAAGTGTCAAAGGGGTGAAAAAGCCCCGTCCCGTTTCAGCCTTGCCAATGCCTCGTCGTTTTCACATCCCTTTCAAGATTCCATTCTCAGGCGCCGCCTTTCTATAAATAGAGCCCATACTGTATGCCCCCAATACTCGCCATATTAACCAGTTTGCCATTTTATTTACCATGTTATTTTTTTGCTAGGAAATGGCTGGAAAAAAATAGGACCAGAAGAAAACTAGACCCAAAACCAAGCCCAGCCCACATGGCTAAGTAACCCATGCGATGACCAAAAAAAAAATCATTTTATGTGTATCACTCAATGACATATTAAATAATTTTATATTAATATGAAATTTTATAAAAATGATAAATCTAACGATAAATTTTAAAATATAATTATTCAATAAAAAAATATTAATGGTGTAACATTTTTTAAAGTATTACATTAGTATAATTTAATCTCTCATCTATTTATTAATATTTTAATTTATTTTTTGAAATTAAAAATTCTTAATTATATTAATAATTTTGTAACAGTCAATTTAATTTTTAAAATTATCTAACAGTCACTTAATTTCATATATTAAGTTAATAATGCACTATTGTGATTGGCGTAATCTATTTATTTTTTTAATTTTTTTTAAAATATTATATATAATTTTGTTATGAGAGTAATTTTGTCATTATTTTAATAATTTATCTCCTATTATAACATTAATAGGTCTATCTCAAGCATAATAATGAGATAATATAATATTATCATGTTTTGTTATCTTGTACATCCCAAGATAAGAGTTTATCAATTATCATGTCCAATATATCCTACACATAAGGGCTTAAATCCTTGAATAAAGTCAGATGAATAATTTTTTACATTTTTATATAAATGCATTTTATATTATATCCAACAGACCGGAGGCCGGTGGCTCGGTGTAGTGGAGTGGTGGAGAGTCTGCAGTGCACCCACTCGCCTGTGTCCAAAGTCCAAACAACTCAATGATCATCCACTCTCGCAAAGTTCCTCGTAATACCTCTTAACATCGGATTCACCACGTTACCCTCTCTCTATCGTGCCTATCTCTGCTTCTCAGTTTATGGGTTTGGATTTGTTCTTTTGGCTTGTCCTTTGTTTCCCTCTCAATGTTGCCTTTTTGGCCTCAACTTTCTACCAGGTATTATTTGACTCTTCTTTTTCAGCCCTTTTGGCTTTCTCCGCCAAAGGTTCTATTTTTAGTGTCAATGTGATTGAATTGAAAGAGAGGATTTATTTTCATACTTATTTTTAGCTTCAATCTAATCTAAAGATCTTTTTTTTTTTTTTTTGGGGGTGGGGGGTTTGAAGGTTTTGATTTTATCTGACTTAGAAGCTGACTTTATCAACCCATATGATGCTTCATCTCGGATCAATTACTTCGTCGTTCCTGAGTTTATTGGGCAAGGGTTATTGTGCGCTCTCTGTCTCTTCACAGGTCACTGGCTCATGTTTCTTCTGACTCTTCCTCTTGCTTGCTATCATCTAAGGCTGTAAGTACTCATTTTCACAACAACAAAAAAAAAGTGAACAATGCGCTGCTCAAATTATGTTAAGTGCATTATTTAATGTTCCCTACATATTCTGTGAAGTCAAGGTTTTGTTTCCGGGGGTTGGGGGGTAAAGGAGATCTAAGGCGAAGATCTTGTTTGGATTCAAAAGCTCAGCTTCTAGCTTATGGAGAAGTTAGTTTTGTTTTGCATTGTTATTTTTATTTGTTTCATATATGTTTCTAAGTGTAATATTATGGAAAAGAATAAAAATTGTTAAACAGTCACTCTTAAATAGATAAGTGCTCATGGAGAAATTAAATGAGAGAGCTTTCGAAAAAATTGAATCGTAGAAGTTGATCTCAACTCATATGAGAAACTATTAATTAAAAAACTCATATTATAAATGTTTATAGAAAAGCTTATCCAAATAGGCCTTACCCTGGTATGAGGAAAGGGGAGGGTAGGCCAAAGTGTAAGTAAAACACCTCAAAGAGATTCAAGTAGTCTCCCAACTGCCAAGGATCTTGGTGCTACTTGAGCTAAGGCTCCTGTATTGCTAATGTCGTGATTTAGCTTTTAAAATTGTTAACTTGAACCAAAGAAGTTTTTGGGATTTTCGGATTTTTTATATCCTACATAAATTACAAGCCTGAATCTACTTTGTTTTGGGGAATAAAGGGAGCCAACAACTTCAGATAGGAGAACAGATTGAAGGCTTGATTGAAGTTTAGATACATTCTTTTAGATGATAAGTAGTTGATTCAAAGATATTCTGTGTTACTGCTGGGAGTACTCTATTTGTTTCTCTTTCATTTTTCATAATTTAAGGAATGATCTCTGCTACAAATTTTAATATGAGAATGTGACTCAGTTCAATTTCATTTTCCTGTATTGCTATAAAATTGATATTAAAGTCATTGCAAAATCATCAAAACACTAGCAGTTATTTGTGCTGTTGATTATCAATTTATTTCAGCATGGAATAGTGGTTTTCTACTGCCCTGGCTAGCATTCTACTTTAGCTTATTGTTTTATCCTCTCTTTCTTGCCATCAGGATCTGGATATTTTGATTGAAACATCATTCTCTCAGATAATATGTTTTCTTTTTCTTCTTCTAAACTGTTGGATCATTTGTGCAGACAAGTTAGATGGAATTCTATACATTCTCTGTTTGGCTATTTTGAGATTTATCACTCAATTATTTTGTTCAGCACTTCCATATAAGTTAGCTTATGAAATTGTATGTTCTCTAGTCAATTCATTATTGTTCCATTTCAATGATTCAGGTATATGAAACGGAAGCATCTTATTGATGTTACTGAAGTGTTTAGGGTACTTAATGCTGAGGAGAAATTTCGGATAGCCAAACTTGTTTTTTACTTAACAATGCTCATTATAATTATCTTCAGGTTTGTAATGCCCTTAAAATAACATATGCTTATCTACTGTGTTTTGGGTTGTACATCCTTACTGCTTAACTTTATGTCTGTTTCTTTTTTCTAACATAGGTGAAGCATTAGGATTCATGCTGCAGGAAGCATATTAGATATTTCATATTTGGGCAACGATTCTAGGATTCTAGTTAAAAAAATTTAACTGATTTTTTCTTGATAGTATTAAGTAGAATTGCTAAGCAGAATTCCATGTCTCTTTATATTTCATGATCTGTTTCCTTATTTAATTAGGATTAAGAGTCTAGTATTAGTCTAAATAATGGTTTGTGCTTAGTCTTTTGTATCAAACCATAGTCACAATTCAAAATCTTTATCCCTTATCTTCCCTCCTTCCTTATCTAAAACCCTATAACTTAAACAACTTGATTTGGGGACTTAAATATGTTCTTGTGAACTACTTTTGGTCATACACCGAGTTTAGTCTTTGTGATGTTAAGTAATCTGCGATGTGCATACTAGCCATTAATTAAAATCCTCTAAGTAGATACAGTACTGGGGAAAATAGGGTGTACTAATTTTACCTTTATTATGAGTTTATAAAAGGTTTTGTTATGGTCTCTTGTGAATTCACTAGTTATGTTCCTTATGCCAACCTCCTCCCTAAACAAAAAGGTTCTTCCATACTTGTCATCATAAGGCTGTGTTGCCATTGATACTTGATGGGGATGGATCCTTTAACAGGTTCCTGACAAGCCTGCCAAATCATACCATTAGTTGGGGTCTATCATTTTAGATAGTCTAGACTGAATAGGCACACCTTGGAGGCTGCAGTTGATTGTGTCAGACAAAAGTGAGAACTCATGTTTTGGGTCTACACGTGCATTTATTTTTATTATAAAATGAAAACCTTCAATTTTCTTTAATTGGATACTTCAAACATGGCAAATTTGTGTTGATATGGTGTTTAAAATGTATTTTTGGTTATGTACCCTCCTGGCCAAATAAGTCTTGCGCAGACCGTGCATGCTCCCAACCAACCAAATAAGGCCTAGGCCGACTCTTACCGTCTAGACTGAATAAGGCTTAGTCCCTAGGTTGACATACCTCCATAGAAATTGCCTGGTAACTTGTCCTAACAGTTGTTCTGAAATTTAGTTCACCACTTCGATAAAATCCCCAATTTAGCAAGCTAATTATCTTCACTCTCTTACTCTCACTGACTAGTCTAGGTAAGGAATCTGTCTTACCTGAACTCGATTTCTGGAGGAATTGCATGAACAGGTTATTAAACTGCTAAGATCACGATGGGTGGCTAGACTACATTTTGAAATGATCAAAATATTGTGTTATATTTTTACTTTGCTAGCTAGTGTATCCTACTTCTGTAAACTATATTTTAGGATTTCTTAACACCAAAAGAACAAAAACAAAAACAAAATTTAGGAGCTTTTGCTATATTGAAGCTTGTGTGCTTCATATATCATTAGCTGACTTGAACTCAGGAATATTTGCTGCCATACTAACTCCTGTCATGAACAAATATAAGAAGGTTATGTGAGGACTGAGGGGAATAAGGTTGGTGAGGGTTTGACACTAATACAGCTTTCTTACAAACCTTTCCAGACAATGAAATATTGAAATGTAATGGAAAGCACCTGGTCACTTGCCTTCTTGCTTTCACAAATTTGTTTAGTATTCTTCCTTTTTCTCTTATGGTGCTTTTTTTTCAAAAAAAATTCCCCCGGGAGAATAAGATCGACATTTTGCTTTGGATATATGTAAAATATTCTACAATCATTCATTTAAACAATGTATTTCATGACTTGCTATTTATCATTTCCCTCAAGGAGCCTGAAGGTCAACTTCTCTACCAACCTTCCATTTGCAGGCTTGTATTACTCGCTGTCTACTATTTAGATTTTGAAGATGAATGACCTGGAAAACCTTTGAATTCCTGCTACTTGTGCAATATGGCAACCTATATGTAAGTTACTCTGTCCTTTTACTCTCTCCCTAAGTTCTATTTTGGGGTAATCTGTGGTTTGATCTGTATATGTATTTCTATACTATACTATTAGAGTTAGACCTACCAAATCACAGTTCACACAAACAGAAATCTTTCACTAATTTGAATGAATATTGCCAACTCAGTCAGGCACACCAGTTGTTTGACACCTATTATTAAGTATTTTCCCTTGGAAGTAGCTTGCCAACTGAATTTGTTTGGTTAATAAGTAACAACAATGGAAGGTGATTATTGGTAAAGGTTATTTGAATTTAGATATTATATGGATGTTCAAAAAAGCGCTGCAGAGGTAATATGAACTTAAATGGATTATTTCTTACATTTCTTAAAAATGTTATAACTTGTTAGAAAGTAGAAACACCTTGTGTACGTTTAGCATGAACTCTAGTATAAAAAGGTGAGCTGCTAAGTCTGTTACAATTTACAAGGCTCTCACTTCCCTGGTGCTTGTTTTCTTTTTTTCAGTGTGAAGAGCTAATCTTCCATTTCTTGCCCGACGCTCTGCATGTTGTTTTGCTTACTAGGAGGTCTAGAATTTTTGTGAGAAATTTGAAGTTAAAAAGTGTGATCAGGCAGTTCCAAAAGAAACTTGTGGCGCTTGAGCTATTGCATGTTTATTTGGATTTTTTTTTGTTTTGGTACAAATGTTTATTTGGACTTAAGGGATTATATCATATCATGATTTGTTCTGGAAACGTTTTATAATTTTTTTTTTGGGTCAATAACGTTTTATAATTTTTAAGGCAACACATGGGGCTAATGCTGCTGTTTTTGGACCTTAGATAAACTTGCTACAGCAGTCCAAAACACAGGTATGTGGACTCGATTGGACTGAGATACATGGGCCTCGTACTCATTGCAATAAAACATAGGTTTTTCTATTTACACATACATACTTTTTTATCCACACATACATGATGCGGACTCCACTTTGATTTCTTTAGTCCTGGTTTGTTGAGAAAACCAGATAATTAAGTCCATGTTCACCATACTAACTAGATTAAGAGCATGCTTGAGCATTTGAATTGGACTAAATTATAGAATCCATTAAGGACACAAGAGTGACTTTGAAATAAACTATGTTAATAGTAATGGATTTTTAGAAGGCGCATCATCTAAATGCTTTCAACTGGAAAGGGAGAAAAAAAATCCTAGTTTAACATTCTTTTAAGATGAATTCTCTTTCTAGAAGCCTTTTTCACCAAAAATATATTTCATGATCAAGTGTCTTTATTCATTTTATTTTTTTAATATGGGAAGATTCTCTAAGGACAGAAAAATCGTAAGTTGAAAGATATATTTAGTCTCCAGAGAAAAAGAGAGGCAGGGGTTGTGGCTTGGGTGAGGTTTTAGATTCTCTGCTGCAGAGTACCCTCTACGGCAAATATCTCGACCATTGGATTAATCTAACATCTAAGTGTTAAATTTTTAGGCTATGTTTGGATTTTAGTTTTAAAGTCTTGAAACCCAGTTTAACCAACAAAACGTAGTTTCTTCTCACAAACTCAGTTATTGTGATAAGGAATTGAGCCTAATTCCACCTCAAAACTATGGTCGTAAGGGAAGGTTTGTCCAAGCCTTATAAGCCCTCACACCAGGCTCATGACACCCGATGTGGGACTCCAAGTTAGGTTCATGAAGCCCTCCTTGCAACTGAATACTGGTAACAATACTGGCCCCTGAAGATCCGGCGTGGCTCTGATACCAATTGATAAGGAATTGAGCCTAACTCCACCTCAAAACCATAGTCGTAAGGGAAGGTTTGTCCAAGCCTTATAAGCCCTCACACCAGGCTCATGACACCCGATGTGGGACTCCAAGTTAGGTTCATGAAGCCCTCCTTGCAACTGAATACCGGTAACATATTAGAATTCATGTAACGTATTTTGAATGGAGAACCAAACACAGTCTCAATAGTTGGATGGATTATTCCAACGGCCAAACTTTCACCCATTGGATTGATCCAATGATCGAGATTTCAATTGCAGAGTGTTGCATTGCAGTATAGGATCTTGGCTTCTTGAGTAATAATCCATGAAAATGACTAATGGCAAATAAGCATCTTGATTCTTGCAAGACCCGACATCCTGTTGGCAGCTTCAAAACAGTATCCCTTTCTTTCCACAACTTTTTTCCTTTATCCTGTCAACTATTCACAACTAAGAGACAGTATAAATTGAGGATTGGGTCCATTTGAAAGGGTCCATGAGTGCCCATTTTCCCTATATGTACCCAGTTGATCTTTATGATGGGAGGTTTTTAACCACTTGATGTTGTTGACCCTACAACAATTGGTCCATGACGTAAAGCAATAAAATGTTGGGTCATTTTCATGTCTGCCTGTTTTTCCATGTGGGTCCTACACCCTCAAGGTCTATTTTGGGCTACTGCAATCTGCTACTAGTCTTATTCATGCTGGACTAGTCATTCATTTATTCTTGTGTGACAATTAAAGCTTTAGGGCTTTCATGTAAATTCACCACATTGGAGCCCATGATTGAAGCCTTCCACTTGGATTTTTTGAAAAAATAAAAAATAAATAGTGTGTGGAGTCGAGATTTCAGATTTCCTAAATTTCAAGTGCTCCAAGAAGAAGGGAGAAAATTCCGTTACTCTACAGTTTAGACAAATAATAAGAAGATAAAGTATGATGAATCTTTAGCAAAAATAATCACGTCATGGGTGCTGTTTGGTGTTTCATGTTTGTCTTACATTACATGGTTACTTATTACTTGTAGTAAGATAGAGTGAATAATCAACATTATCCCTAAAATTGTAAGATATTGGTAACTTAGTCTCTAAAATTATTAATTTTTTAAATTAATCTCTAAAATTGAAAATTCTCGATCACATTAGTCTTTTTGCATCAATTAATTTAATCCCTAAAATTTGTGTAAAAACTAGTGGGGTTACATAAATTGTAGTAAGTTGTTTGAAAAAAAAAATGCTTTGGATAATAATTTCATTTTGGAATCCGCTATAATATGATATCTAATGTCATCTAAAGGTTTTGGAAGAAAAACACTAGCACGGAATCTCTAATCAAAATGAGATTGTGTAACAATTCTTGAATGCTACCCAATCTATCCCCTCTTATTTCACCAACCTATTTAATGATTAAAATTGTTATCTATTATGAACATGAAAAATACTATCCAAGATCAAATTTGGTGTAGTGTATGTTCTATAAATAAAAAAGGAATTACTTTTATGATATGTGGTCTGGCCAAATCGATTAAATACTTTGATTTTTGTTTCTGTAGGCATTGCCTGCATGTCATTTAATTGTTACCGATCAAAATTAACACCATCAAATCAATGATTCGCGCGTGAACTAATTTTTTTCTCGTACACATTTCCTTTATATATCATTTCAAGCCATGATTTATCAGAAGACAAACAGATAACAGCTAAACAAGAGTGTTGGGTTATTAATAATGTCAGTTATGATAGAACTTGCAAGTGTCGTACAACATCAATTCCAAATCTTTTCACTCTTGTTTTGCATATGACAAATGTAGCTAGCTGTTACTCGGATTTTTTCTCTGAGTCAAAGTTTATGTAAAATAAAATCTGAATAATATTTGATAACTAAAAAAGTTAGATCATAAAAAACTTGTCTTCATAACTTTAACCAACAAATACATGAAATTAGATTAGATGGGTAATGCCTTTTAACCCCGGTTTACAAGCTGAGCCAGTTTCTTTCTCTACTATGAATTATCTTGCTTATATATCAGAACATTCTTTATCCCATTGGAAAACAAATGAATAAAACATAAAATCAACTTGCATTATTGTGCATCTAGCGATCTGCTAAATTCTGTGAGAGCCAGGAAATTGAGATGGACAAATTGTCAGCATGTGCCAAATGAAAACACCCAAACAAGAATTTATAAATTGGATTCATAGAGGATGAATTTGAAGTAGTTTTTAACAAGATAAAAATAACATCAAACTTATCTTGAGATACATATATTCGAGTTGTGAATTGACTAGTGGCCTTACAACTACTGAAAAGTGGAAACTGAGAATACTCTCAATATCAATGTGTCGCTTTACACAGTTGGAAAGTCCATAAATAGAGGTACCCTTCTAATTGTCATTTCACTATTGTTTCCAACCACAACACCAAGTACAAATGCAAATTTCAATATATGCCAAGCCCCTGTCTCTCTCTGATTTCTTGTTCCCTTTCTCTCTCTTTGTTGAGGCCAATAACTCTTGCAATTGCATTTCAACGATGGATAACACTTATGTATTATAAGAGCCAGAGGAATCTCCATCACAAGTTGGAAAGAGAGAGAGAGGGGGAGATCAATCATGGATAGAGTGAGGATTAGTCCTTTTGCAAAGGTGACATTAAAATCTAACAAGCTCCCATCCCATGGGCTTCTCTAGGCTTTGCCCTCCCTCACCATAGAACAAGCCCAATTGGAATTGTCAGTACCTGTCTGGTTGCTGTCTGTCTTGCATCAATCTTGTACCACAGTACAACTACCTAACCAAACCAGCTCATGTGTTTTTTTATCAACCCACGGTTTAATCTGATTCGAGCTAGATGGACTCATATAAGAAGGAAAAGTTCTTATCTCAAGATTCAAATATGAGACATTTCTTAAGGGAAGTCAAACTCCTTACCACTTAAACCAACAAACGTCATGTGTTTGATATCCATCAAACCCCATTTGCATTTCATGCACCCATCAAGGAACAAATCTTTTTTTTTCTCCGCTGTTTTAGTCATCCTTAATATAGACACCATATGTTCTTTTATTAAAAAAACAAAATTGATACAATGTGCACATATTTGACATAGGGTGTTAATTGTTATATATTATTGAAGTGCTAAATAATGGAGGAGTATAATTTCTGACCAATTTTCTGAGAACTTTCAACTGTACATATGTATGTTTGCCAGATTTTCATCAGAGTTGAGGTAGCTAGTATTTTATAGCTATGGCCTATGAACATGTAAAGGGACATATATCATATATGGTTCATGGTATCAGAGTTAGATCTAAAATAACTAGTTGCTACTTTGCTACTGAATAGTAAATAGGAAGTGGGTAATCTACTTCTCCATCAGTAATCAATAACTCTTAATAAAAAAAAGGGGTCATGTTTTTCAATTTTTTTAAGGCTTTGGACCACATAAGCGCTCTCTTATATATGAATAGCGTTGAGTTACGTGTAGACCTTTAGCATCTAGAGCCACACAACAAAGTGTAACATTCATTGGTTCATTAATATTGTTAATAGCTTAAACCATGTCACAGAGACATATGAGGCTCAGAGGCTACCACCAAAGTTGAAATATGTCAGATCAAACCCTCAAACTTACCTCTTATAACATCTCTTGTTGGCCTTCTACCTTCTTTTTTTCACATTAATAACAAAACCTATATGAACTATCGTCCTTATAAAACAGTACCAAGTACAGATTTTACAGCTTGCTAGAGACTGATAACATGTTCAACATACACTTTTATGGTTTGAATTTTCGTGGTCTTGCCTCACTCTTGCAGGCACATAAAGAGAAATTATTGAATAAAAAGTACTTAAAACTGTAGGTAATTAGTGTGAGTAATAAATGTTATTTTAAATCCTAAACATGTACCCTTTTTTTTATTATTCATCTTTTGGTTGGTGCATTTTGATTTTACAAAATGAAACACTTGTCAGCATTGTCAGCATATATAAACTAATGCCCAGGTCCAGCTGGTAAATTAAACACCTGCAACGCATATATATTTCTTGAAAAATAAACTACTAAATTTTGTGGATTTTAAAATATTTTGGTCAATATATTAGTTCAGTGAATTAATTCCAATCTACTCTTCCCTACTCTGACATATAAATCATTAAGCATTATTTCCATTAGACCAAAACAATTGTTTGGGGCTTTCATCTGTACAATCGTACATAGAATGCCATTACTGTAAGTTTAAAAAGTAATCATTTTCGTGGTCCTAAATGTTTTCTAACAATCTAACATGATTTGGAACGGGCCAATGACGAAAGAAACACACACACACACACAATCAGCTCTGATGAATATCAGGATCACATTAAGAAATTATGAGTCACAGATGGTGACATGCCGTGTAAGGTAGTTGGAATATACCTTATTGAGGCAAAAGTTGAAAGGGCCTATCTTTTTTTTTTTATAAAAATTGAACTTTTTGTGAAACTTCTTTCATTTGTGATTTATGACTTTTCCTTACAGATTACTGTGCTGCATGAGATGCTCAAACAGTACTACATGATATGCCTTAGTGTGTATTTGGATGGTCATTCAAATTCCATTGACACTCTTTCCAAAGTTATGTTTATGAGAAGGAAGAAATTGTTGTTTTGGCTCCAAACTGGATTTTGATGGCTCTCACTGAAAAACAAACACTTATTTCATGAATTACACTTTCAGACCTGGTAGGGCTTCTTCACGTAAAACATAATCATTTCTTAATCCAAAGGGTAGATAGAAAGGATTAAATGGAACATAATAATAACATTAACATTAACAATAACAATAATAATCACCACCACCATCTAAAGTGAACTTATCTACAAAATAAGCAAATAAAATTATATCCACCATTAATTTAATTTAAAGTACATTACAAATAAATTTAAAAAAATTTAATAATAGATATATTTTTATTTACCTAATTTAAAGATAAATATATATGAGAGTTTTTTTCTCAATAGAAAAAAGGAGGGCAATGTGAATGATATAAATGCAAATCTTCTAGGATTAAAAATTGTATTGGGCATTGGCTTGAATCTGGTCCCCACCCCATGGGCTATGGGACCCAAACAGAAACAGTAATTTATGGCCCAACCCTTGGCTCCATATCTGTCTTCCCCTAATCAAATTTTCATTGGCTTTTACTTCACTTTATAATTTTCAATTTGACCGATCAATTTTTTTTATATGAATGGTTCTTATTTTTAGTTACTTTGAAATAAAGTTTGGATGGATAGATCCTGTCTCAAGCCTGCATCACGCTAATGGGATGAGCCAAGGAAAGCATTAGAGATACAGAACATGTTTAGTATCCAAAATGATCCTCTCTATCCATGTTGTCTCTGGAAAAAAAAAAAGAGTAAGAAGAGAGAAGACGAAGAGAACATGAGAAACGATGAAGAGAGATAAGAGAAATAATTAAGAGAGAGATAAAGAGAGTTAATTAAAAATGTAATAAGTGTAAAAAATGTTATCTAGCTTACTAACATTTAAGAATAAACTAAAATATTCTCTCCGTTTCTTTTTATCTGTCGATTTTAAGAAAAATTTTATTTTTTTTTATCTGTCGTTTTAATAGTTTAAAGTTATATTTTGACAATTAATACCCTTAACCCTATTAATTGTTTTACACATTTTTTTTATGATTTATTAATGTAGTAGTTGAGAAGTTTAAAAACTAATTAGTACTCCCAAAAATTATTTTACTTTCTAACAATATAACTTTGTTACTAATACAAAGTGAGACTCTAGGAGTCTGTGAAATATGAGTTGGATAATTGAATAAGAGAATGAAAATTATTAAAATGATGGGATACAATAATGTAGAGAGATAAAATGAGATAGTGAAAAAATAAAGGTATAATAGAAAAAAATTTATAAATTAATTGATTCATTGGTTGTGGTGAAACAACCTTAAACGACAAATAAAAAGGAACAGAGGAAGAATGGGTTAACTGAGGAATCATGGGTACTGGACCTTAAAGAGGATTGGCTGCATATTTAAGTTTTGGGTCAAGTACCTATTAATTTTAGAGAAATATTATATCCTCCTACAAATCCTTCTACATATCCTCCTACTACTTTATAAAATAAGAATGATAATATAACTAATATCTTGAAAACATAAAAAACATTGAATACTTTCTCCATTTAGTAATTAGGAGGATTTATAGGAATAAAATATAGGAGGATTTAGAATTATTCTTAATTTTAACAAAAAATAGCCATTAATCAGTCATTAATAAAATGAAAATTAATGCTCTCTTTGTTTTGAAATTGAGAAGGTTTGCCAACAGATGTTTGACAGATGTTGAGAAATTTTTTTCCTTTGGATAAAATTACCCATAACGTGTGATTTTCACGTTTCCACTGATTATAAGTTAAAACAACCAAAATGTAGGGCAGATGGAAATGGCTTTCTAAATAAAGTAATCGTTCGGGTCAACTTTTTCAATAGTCTACTGTGAAACCAAAGAGACTCAGAGATGAAGACAATGATGAGTAAGTGGGAAGGGTGAAAAGTAACAATAATCTATGCGAAAATAAGAAAAACACTTCAGCCAATGAATAGATACAGTAAATCTGGACTGAATACTGAGAAAAATTATCCAAACATAACTTAACTACTACTTTAGATGCTAACCTCATTTCATCACTAATAGATTTGTGGATTTGAGGAAATAAGAACATTGTAGAAATCTTTGATTAGAGGCAGCACTATTTTGAAAATGTATATATATAATAGTCATTGTAGAAAGCTGCGTGGAACAGGTTGAGAACAGGTTGAACAAGCAATATGCCAATCGTTCTTGCACTCGTGTTATGTCGCTCAAAGAACGCCTTGCCACCATTACTAAAGGGACGTCCAATGTTAGTCACTACTTGCGCTCTATCAGAGTTATTGCTGATGAGCTTGCTCTTATTGGTCATCCCATTGATGACCTGGATCTCGTTATTGCTGCCCTTAATGGTCTAGGGCCCTCTTTTCGCGAATTTACTGCCTCAATTCGCACTCGAGATTCTCCCCTGTTATTTGATGAACTCTTTGACAAGCTTGTAGACTTTGAGATATTCATGCAACGTGAAGAACGTCAGCACCAATCATTCCCTGCCACTGCCAATTACACGACTCGCTCTCATGGGTCAAATCGTGGCAAACGTCCCTCATCTGGAACCACCTCTCCTCCAAAGCACAATGCCTCTAATTCTGGCAGTTCTAATTCAGGTTCTAAAAGATCAGTTCCAGTCGTCTGCCAGTATTGTGATCGCAGAGGACACACTTGCAAAACGTGCTATCGTCTAATTGGTTACCCTCCTGACCACCCTCGGCATCAAGCCAATCTTGCTCATCATGAGGAACCATCTGACCCCTCTTGGCTTCTTGACTCAGGAGCCTCTCACCATGTGACACATGATCTTAATCGTCTCTCTATCTCTAATGAGTATAATGGTTCAGATCAGCTTCATGTTGCCAATGGTAAGGGTCTTTCTATATCTCATCATGGATCGACTGAAATAGCCACCTCTTCCACCCCCTTTACCTATCCAATGTCCTCCATGTTCCTTCTGTGACTAAAAACCTCATATCTGTTTCACAATTATGCCAAACTAACTCTGTTTCTGTTGAATTTTTCCCTTGGCATTTCGAGGTAAAGAGCCTGAGAACGGGAGCGGTTCTTCTACAAGGAAAAACTGAAGATCAAGTGTACAAGTTGCCATTGTCTCCGCCTTTCCCATCCCTCAACCATGTTCATAGCCATCCCTCAATAAATTTGTGGCACCATCATCTTGGTCACCCTCACCTTCAAGTCCTCAAGCGCGTCATCCCCTCTAGTTCCTTCCCAGCTTCCTTCTCATGTCCAGATTGTCTAGCGAGTAAAAGTCACATTAAGCTTCCATTTTTTAAGTCTACATTATCTAGCACTAAGCCGCCTCTTGAAATTATCTTCTCTGATGTATGGGGTCCCACCTCAATTGAATCAATAAATGGATTTTTCTATTATGTTATCTTTATTGATCACTTTTCCAAATATGTATGGCTTTATTCGATCAAACTCAAATCCGAACTCTCACTTATCTTTCCAACTTTTAAGTCTTTAGTTGAAAATCAATTTGACTGTAAAATCAAAACTCTCTATAGCGATAATGGTGGTGAATTTATTAAACTTAGACCCTTCCTTCAAAAACATGGCATCTCACACTTAACCACCCCACCATATACTCCTGAACACAATGGCCTATCTGAACGTAAACAACGTCACTTAGTTGAAACCGCTCGTTCCATACTCCTTCATGTGATACACATGCCTATCGTCAACTTGTTGGATCTCTTTAATATCTCTCATTGACTCACCCGGATGTTGCCTACTGTGTCTCAAAGTTATCCCAGTACATGCATGCATGCGCCGACTGCCATCCACATGCAGGCTGCAAAACGCATGCTTCGCTACCTTAAAGGAACCTTGGACTATGGTCTTCATCTACGGCGCTCCTCTGATATCCAATTACGGGCTTTTTGTGATTCGGACTGAGGTGGCGATTCTGCTGACATGAAATCTACTGCTGCCTATCTCATTTATTTGGGCCCTAATGCAATCTCCTGGTCTTGCGCGCAAGAAGCAGAAAACGGTGGCTAAATCATCCACAGAGATTGCATCCACCACAACTGAACTTCTTTGGCTACAGGAACTATTCAAGGAACTTCATCTTCCGCTTGCTGGTAAACCTCTTATCTACTCAGATAACATTGGAGCAACCTATCTGTGCGCCAATCCTGTCTTCTACTCTCGCATGAAGCATCTCTCCATTGACTACCACTTCGTGTGTGACTTAGTTGCCAAACAAGAGCTCGCAGTTTCCCACGTGCCATCCAGCCACCAACCTGCGGACTTGCTCACAAAGCCTCTCGGGCCATCCAGACATCAATGGTTAATGTCCAAGATTCGTGTTGCTTCCTCCACCACCATCTTGAGGGGGCGTGTTGGCGTTATCTCCTCACTTGTGTAACAATAATTCAAATTTGTATTTTATTTGAATATCAAATCACAGCTCATGTAATCCATGTATTTCTCTTTACTGTTAACAACTCTTGTACATATATATATAGACCGTGTGTAACAATTATTATTATTGAAAGTTAGAAATCCTACTTTCATATATTCCTATAAATACAATAACAACAAAAATATTTATACTTCAATAATGTCCATTAAGTTCATCCCATTTTCATATAGTCTCTCTACTTTTCTAACTCTTGCTTTTGGCGTATCATCATTTAATTTCAAGATTTACTTTTCATCTCATCTTTATCATCCGGCAATTTATCTTAATCTTAACATTTTATTATAACATTCATTGCATTTTTTTTTTACTGAAACATTCATTGTATCTTTGCACGTTCACTTAGGTGTTAGTTGACTAACTTTAAATGGATGGCTTTTATCATATAAAGAACTTAAAATCTCTCATTAGAAGCCTAAAGGATGCCATAATTGAGAAACATATATATATATTCTCATTCTTATTGTATCACCAAATCCAATTTGGGAGTCAATCGATTAGCTCAATTAACTAGATATTTTTAATTAAATTAATATATAAATCACAAAATTTAATTTTGAACATTATCAGTGTAAAAAAAGATTTATTGTTCACATAATTATTATTAATTAATATATACAAATTTTATACATAACCTAACTAATCTATAATATTTATTCTTTCCTCCGTAAAAAAAGTTTTAGTGAGATGTTTATATCATCTTGAATGACTTGTTTTAGTATGAATATATTAACACAAGTCTTTGCTTAGGGGTGTTCAAATCCAAACTGATTAAAAAAATCACAGACAGAATAATAAAAAATTGGTAAAAATAATTTTTCTGATACTTGAGTTGTAGTATTGATTTTATATTTGTGTTCCTAATTGTAACCAAAAAAATATATTTGTGTTCCTAAATTAAAGACAAAATTAACCTTTTGATTAGACAATAATTATTAGCATTAACTTGTAACCCCGTGTCAAGCGGAATTGGATTCCCTGTTGTAGGTTCTTTCTTTCTCACTCTATTTGCATTTTTTGTTTTATTTTTTTTGATAAAATAAATCAACAGCTGGGATTATAGATTCAATAAATCAAATAGCTAATATTACACTAACAGCAAAAACAGCAACAAATAACAGCAAACAATCCTAGTCCGTGCAAGCACATCGCCATATGGTAACAATAAATTATTGAAAGAACAAGAAATAGGCAAGATTAGAAACTTCCAGAATGAGATAATGGATGAATCAGAAGGGCTTTTCAATGACCCAAACATAGCAAAACTGTTTTATAATGCCAATCACGCTTCTAATCCCTTTATTATCAAATTGTCGAAGCTCCGTGAAGAAGAAGAGTGAAGATTACAAATTTCACCAAGTGTCAACAACGATCCGAGAAAAGCAACAAAAACCGATCAGAATCTGATAATACGGAATACTCCAACGGGCTTCTTTTCATCCACAGGCCAACACAATTTCACATCGAATCTCCGTAATCGCAAAAAAGGATGAAACAAATTCTTAAATAAAAAAGAAAGCTGAATCGACGGTGGAGATCTAAGGTACTTGAAGAACTGAAACCAAAAATTTCTGCAAAAGAATAAAAAATTAAATAAATTAGAAAAAAATCTGATATTCCCAGATCAGGGTGGGCCCCTCTTAGGGTGGTGGTCCCCGATTTTCCATTTTTTACCTTGCCTGAAGGAAACTGTATGGAACCGTACCCGTATAATTGAACAGAGTAGTAGAGTAACCGTAGGCGTAGCAACGTTGCTTTCGCAGTACTTGAAATGGCCGAGAAGCAATCTCAGAGAACAGAATCACAGAAGCAGAGAGAATAGAGAGAGAAAAGAGAAAGAGATTGACCGCCATTAAAGCACTGCTTTCTAATACCACACACTCGCAACATAATTTCCCCTCATTCCTCAATTTCCCTCCATTTTCCATGAATCCAAGCATTCTATTCAACACAGTCACAGTTCAAAACTCGTAAAATTAAGAGAATTTGAGTTCTAGTTGGTTCAATTGGATCTTATGGAACAAGCTACAGTAGGATTGCGTGGATCCACTCACGACGGCACCGCACTCGATTCCATTCAATTCAACGAAGAAATCCAGGGAATCATGGCGCCGGCACCGGCGCCGGAAAACGCCAACTCATTCACCGCGCTGCTTGAGCTTCCGCCGACGCAGGCCGTGGAGCTACTTCACTCGCCAGATTGCGACGGAGCCGCCGCCGCCGCCGACCGGAGACTAACTTGCTGCCACGTCAACGTGAACCGGAAACCCTATCCGGCGAGCTCCTTCAGCGCAAACTTGACGTTCCCTTCCAACGCCGCCTTGATCGAACGCGCCGCCATGTTCTCCGTGTTCGCCGGAGAGATCTCGCCGGGAGAGGCGCCCCCGGTGAAGAACGAGCCACAAGAGACCGATTCGAATCCTTGCTCGACGCAGGGGTGCGTTTCGGACCCTGCTGTTGAGAACAACAAGAATCAGAGAACCGCAAAGAGAAAGGAGCGAGAGAAGAAGGTAACACTCTAACAAATCCGAGAAATTAGGGTTTCTGTGTTTTTTCCGTATAATTGAGTTCTCAAAACATGAAATAATTCGATGGTTTTGTGAAATTAATTAGGCGAAAGGGTCGTCGAAGAAGAATAAGAGTGTAGCCTATGAGACCGCCGGTGACGGTGAGAAGCTTCCCTACGTCCATGTTCGCGTTCGTCGAGGTCAAGCCACAGATAGCCATAGCTTGGCAGAGAGGGTAACCTCTTGATTAATCACTAATTAATTTGTTTAATTTCGATCACTTTGATGAGTTTATTTATTTTTTTTAATTTAATTGAGTTCGTGGTGTAGGCTAGGAGAGAGAAGATTAATGCTCGCATGAAGCTCTTACAAGAGCTGGTCCCTGGCTGCGACAAGGTCGGTTTCCCTTCCTTGTGGTCTTAATAAATCCTTAGTTACTAGAATAATTAATTGTACTTTATTCATTTTTTTGGATTATGCCATCATTTTCTGTCTAATTTGTCCCCCAAAAGTGCAATTATATCTCTAGGTACGCTTTTATAACGGTTTTGTGTCCTCGCAACTTTTTCAACCCCCCCAAAAAAAAAAAGCTAAAATGATTGCTTTTACGTCAAGAGAATTGCCCACTGGCACCATGAGTGTCAAACATGGCATCCGTGTAATTTCACCTTCTTTTGGGTTTCGCTTTTTGGGGATTTCGTTCTGGTTACAAATCATTTTTGAAGGTTAGTTTTGTCATTCCAAGTTTCCAGCCTTTTTAGTTTTAAGCTCTTCTTCTGACACTGACCTTCAAATTTCTATCCTTTTTTTTAAATAAATAAACAAAGTATTTTTTTTTGATAAACAAAGTATTTTTTTATGATAAAAAGTGTTTATTGGAATAATTAAAAACACAAAATAATATTAAAATAATATTTAATAATATTATTATTATTATCCTGTCACGTGTTTTTCAGTTTGCACAAAAAATACTATGATCTTGAATAGTGTGAGGCAAGTAACGGGGCTTTATGAGCAACTTGGGTTACTTTGGGAAATACCACCTCCGTCTCTAAGTATATGAACCTTTACAAAAAAATAAAAATTTCTTTATATAAGAATTTTTTCAAAAAATCAGTTGCATTAATTATTTTTTGACTAAAATGTCTTTATTTATTTTACAATTTTGTTTACTCAATAAACCATAAATATTATATATTTATTATATATTATTTCTCTCTCCTATAAAAATTGGTGAATAAAATCAAATCCTCCAACTATTCTACCTTTTCTAATGCATTAATTAAGTGATGAGAGAGAGAGGGAAGAAGAGAGATAGTAATAAGTGTTAGGGCTAGTTTTGGAAAAGTATAGTAAATTATTGACAAATTTATTGCTTTTAACTAACTTAATTAATTTTTTTAAAAAATGTGAATTAGTTAAAAGATTCTTATATTTAAGGACGAATGTACTAATTTCTCTGGATTTTTTCTTCTTCTTCAATTTGGGTCTTTCTCATTACGCTATGGGTGGATCTTATATAGATTGGATAATTAAGAAAAAATGTTATATCACCTTGTAAAAGGCGTAACCTCTTTTGTATCAAAAAAAAAAGGCGTAACCTCTTTTCTTCATAAGTTTAATGCGCAACCTTTTTAATTTGAGCAATCATTGACCTTTTATAAAATAAAAGGGCTTTCACCATGTGATAGTACTTGGTGAAAGGCGTAATTTTACTTGATTTTGTTTTATAAAGAATCACATGAAATTGTGCTTTTCACATAGTATTGTCACGAGGCGTAAGTTCGAGCACTGCTGGGTAACAATAATTGCTTTAGTATGTGTTTGGAGGAACGTTTGGTAAAATTGATTTTGATTTAATTTGATTCTGTAAAACTGATTTGGTTAAAATTAAATTTGAAGTAAAGTGATTTAGGTTTGGATGTTTTTAACAAATTTGATGTAAAATTTATTGTAAAATTTTTAGCCTAACACAAGCTACAAATCCTTGTGCAATGTAAAATTTTCAACCTAATACAAAAGTAGTAGTTGTAGCAGCAGAAATAATCATACAGACTTGTTTTTGTTTGATGTAGAAGCCTTAATTACACTGTTACAATGATTGTGCAGTGCATTTGGTGGATTGTGTTAAATTTTCTCAAAATGGCTAATATAGGTCAAATATAGCTGACATGCCATGATTTACGATACAGATATCTGGAACGGCATTGGTTCTTGATGAAATCATCAACCATGTGCAATCTCTACAACGTCAAGTGGAGGTCAGACTCTCACACTGCAGACATTTTATTTAAATATTTTTACAATCAGCAGGCTATACTTCTTAATCAATTATGGATTATGCATATAAACTTTTGAAAGGAAAGGTTGGGTTTTCTTCCCAAATTCTATTCCGAGTCTTCAAAATTGATATTTAGTCCTCTAGAACTAGTGCGGGATACCGGAATATTTTGGGGGCAATTGGAAATAATAAAGCATTGTTACCTGTAAGCAAGCATTAAACATCAAGCACTAAGCATTCCTGGCCCCATTAACTTTCATCAATATGGTTCTGGTCTCATTGATTTATACACTAATTGCAGATCTTATCAATGAAACTGGCAGCAGTTAACCCAAGAATTGATTTCAGCTTAGACAGCCTATTGACTACTGTTGTAAGTATTATAGATTAATCCAGCTCAATTCTTCTTTTGTTGGGAAAAAAAACATAATTTATCTATTTATTTATTGTGCCGCGGAGTAATCTGAATGAAGGATAATATATGACTTCTCCTTATAAAGAATTTTATATTCTGCCTTTATTGGTGCCATGAACGCTTTATGCCTAGTGTAGGTAAATAAATGTGATAGTTTGAAATGTTGCTACTGTCTTATGTAGTTGTGTTTGCTTAATGCATATTTGTCCAATAACTGAAATGGTACATGGTGGACATTGAAAGATGCTTGTAGCCATTTACTGTGATGTATACCATTCTGTTGGATGTCATGCCATAACAACAAGGAAACACTATAAACATTGCCCAAAGTAGCAATGTGAGTGTCAGTATGCAGATAGATGCTTAGCTTTGCACTTCATTGCCTAAATCTATCCTACTCATTTGTTATGGAGCCTCTGGCACATTGCAGCTGAAGTGATTGCATCTCAATCCTTAAATGAAGGTCAGCAGTTGCTGGCTTGGTTTATGGAATTGAAAATGTGTGTTTGAATGTCTTCAGCTTGGGGTGTTTGTAATTTTGATGAAGTACAGTGCTTTATATAGCCAGTTCAGCCTTTTCAGTTAATGTTGAGAGCTGCTGATAAAATCTCCTTGGTAACTTACAGGGGTCATCTCTAATGGACAGCAACTTACCTAGCATGGCTACACCTCTCATGTGGCCAGAAATCCCACTCAATGGTAACAGACAACATTATCAACAACAGTGGCAATTCGATGCATTCCACCAACCACTTTGGGGGAGGGAAGAAGACAACCATAATTTCATGACTCCAGAAAACTCGCTTTTGAGTTATGACTCGTCAGCAAATTCAGGTAGACCCGAATTTAGCTTCTATTGCGCATGTTTATTCTCAAAAGAGAGAAAATTTTCCGACTCCTCCATATCATGGTTCCTACTGCCATTGGCACAGGTCTTCATAAATAGACACTTAGACAGGAATTGGAACTGATTTCTGTCGTTGAGGGGATATTTTGATAATGAAAATCATAAAGGAATCCTGGAAGGATGGTCATCAATGATACATGGGGCATTCCAGTAGCTTTATTAAAGTTACAAATTGCTGGAAGGGAATTAATTCAAACATGAAATACTAAGTCTAAAGTACATAGATGTGTTTAACTTTTATATTTCTCGACAAGAAAATTTTGAACTTATTTAAGTTCAATCTAAATTGTGTTGCAGCATCTCTGCACTCAAATCAATTGAAGATGGAGCTCTGAAAGCGTACAGAAGTTATCGTACCAGTAGCTATTAGCCTAGAGTGTATATATCAAATCTAGTATTCGCAGTTAGCAATGATTCGAGCGGTGTCAACATTCAGCAGGGTTTCCATGTCTTCTATTTGCAAGAGTCAGTTGGAAACCTGGATTTTCTTCGGCCAGAAAAGGAAGAAGAATTGGTATGCTATTCTTATATAGTTATCACTATGTATACTAACTACAGGGGTCATTCAATCCATGGGGTGATTGATTGAATCAAGATTGTATAATCATAGAACGGACTGTGACTGAACTATCATGGGTGTGAGTTGCTTTGTTCATTGAATGCTACTTAGATGATTGGCTCTTTATGATGTTTCTCCTGAAAAGTACTTTAATTTTGAACTACATGCAATATTTTCTCTCTTGTTTTTTTTCTTTTCCCATTTTCATCACAAAGCATGAAGTCCCTTGTCTATTGTTGATCCCAGCAGCAGTGCAGCCGCTCTATGTTGTTGTCTTCTGCTCGGATTCCCTTAACTCTTCTCTGAACGATCTATACCTATGTAAATGAAATGTCAGGACTCGCTTCTCAAAATATTTAGCATTATGCTTTATATGAAAGCACGCTCAAGAATTCGGCTTTACCAAATTGAAAAGGCCATCTAAATATTGCAAAATTCTACTGGTTCCAACTTCCAAGCCACTGAGCAACAGGAGAATGGATGATTGTAGTTTTGTAAAACAATAAAGAACACGAAGCTGGCATGAGAAATGACATAATATCACTTGGTCAAGTGCAGCAGGTGATTGGTAATCATCATCATATTATAGGCTGAATTTGGACGGTACCATTGACTTGCCAAGAATGATAAAATGACAACTACAATACAGTTATAGATATGGATGTCAAAGCGGGCTGGCCGCCCCATTTTCGAAACTGGGTCCAAAAATACACCCGGCCCGCGGTGGGTTGGTGGGCTGACAGGCCAAAAGTGGACTAGCCCGCCTAAACTCAAAGAAATTTTAAAAAAGTATGAAAAAGGCGGGTTGGCGGGCCAAAAGCGGGCTGACCTGTCTAAATCAGTCAAAAAATAAAATAAAAAATGGAAAAAAGAAAAACAATTATTTTTGAAATTGAATAAAAATGGCAGGTTGGTGGGTTAGCCCGCCCCCGCCCATGGCCCACCGAGTTGGCGGGCCAATCCACCCCTACCCGCCGACTGCCGCGGGCTAAAACAACCATCCCAACCCGCCAAAAAATGATGGATTGACGGGCTGGCCTACTGGACTTGACCCACTTTGCCACCCCTAGTTATAGACAAGTTCAGTGAAAAAATCAATACTCAATTTTAGTACCATTTTAATAATCTGGTCAAAGGGTTGAATCCACAATCTAGAAGCAGCAAAGATAATGTGAATCAGAGGTGGAGCCAAGAGGGAATAATGGAGGGTCTGTTTTGAAGAGTTTATTTACTTCTTATTTGGACTTATCTTATTATATATAAATACTTGTGTAAATATTTGAAAAACTTAAAAAAACAATTTATAAAAATAGCTTACAGTTGGTTTAAAAATAGTTTAATTTCATTCTCTATTTAATTAAAGAAATATCTTATTAATAAGTGTTTATATGATAAATATTTATTCAATAAGTAGTTAATTAAATTTACCAAAAAAACCATTTCCATCGCGATTAGGCTGGTTTTTCGAGTGAATTGGTGATCCGAATGGTTCACGATGGCCCGGCCCGGGTCTTTTTTTTTAAAAAAAAAGAAATGAAACGAAAGAGGGTACAAAGTATCAGACACTCGCACACACACGAAAAGTATCACAGCCCTCAATCGCCGCCGCCGCCACCCCGAGACGTCACCGTTCTATAAGGTCGCAGCACACTCGCGGGTCTCACCGCCCCGCGCCGTCACCGTCCTCTTGGCACCCCAGCAGCACCTTCGCAGGTGGCAACGCACTCGCAGGGCACTTTCAATCGCCTTCGGCAGCGTATTCATTTTGAATTCTTGAGGTTGGTTCCCTGCATTTTGCTGTGCGCATTTTGTTTCCCTGTGAATTCAATCTCACCTTTGTTTTTGGGTAAATTATCTTTCTCATTTAAACGATGAAGCCTGCTATATTTGAAGTGGCAAATTATAAGAAATTTAGGTTTCATCAGTTCCCTGTGCATGTAGCTTAGAACTCAGTCACATGGCAATGGGAAGTATTAGAATCCCTCTTTTATGAGTTATGGCTGTAGCTTTTATTTAAGGGCATGCAAGGTGATCCATTGAAGTTATTTGCATAAGGAACTAAAGTCAGGGTGATAGAATACTCTGTCAAGACTCAAGATAGCATAGCAATCTTGTCAACTTTTCTATAAATATAGAGTTTCAAGTCCCTGATTATAGAAGGGGACAAGTACTGAAGAAGACAAAAAATAGGTCAAAGTGAAAACAAATGGCATGGACCTTTTCAGTGGTTTGGTGGTTTTTTGGTGGGAAGTTGAATTTTCCCCCCTTTTCTTGCAAGAAGTTTTCTATCTTCTGTCATTACCTCTTTGATTGAGCTTTGCTAAATCAAAATGGACTTGGAATTGACACATCTTTTTACTCATTTTGTAAGCCCCAATGGCGCCAAGATGGAAAGGAAAAGATGCAAAAGCTAAGAAGGAAGCAGAAGCTGAAGCACTTAAAGAGCCCATGTCAAAGATGATATCTCAACTTCAGTCTTCTTTAGTTCAATCAGATACCCGTGGATTTCTCTCTGATAACTGTGTACACTTAGCAGTGCAAGCAGAACAACTTGATCTGCTTGATAAAGCATGCTTTGGTCGACCAGTGAGAACAGTTGAAAAAGACACATACTGGTATCAATTAAGCTTGGAGGAAGCATTCTACCTATGTTATTCTTTGAAATGCCTCAAGATTAATGGCAGTGATACTGGTCCCCAAAATGATGAAGGGCTATGGCGTTGCATGAAGTCCAAGAAAGAAACATTCCCTTGTTTCTACAAGGCTTATTCTCACCTTCGAATGAAGAACTGGGTAGTGAGATCAGGGGCTCAGTATGGTGTAGACTTCATTGTCTATCGCCATCATCCAGCTCGGGTCCATTCTGAGTTTGGTGTCCTTGTTCTATCAGATGAGAAAGATAAAGATCTAAATGGAAGATTGAGAGTATGGTCTGATGTTCATTGCACAACCCGGCTTCTTGGAAGTGTTGCAAAAATATTATTGGTTTTGTACGTCAATAAAAATGGTAACAGTGATGACTCTCCATCATGTTTGGCAAACTATACCATTGAAGAACGCACAATCACCAGATGGAGTCCAGAACAATGCCGTGAAGGATGTGATTCATGCCAACGCTGTAACAGAACTAGGCAATAAACACTATGTTATATGTACACTGTCATTTGATTAATATCATATGGACATAGCGAATAATATCAACTATGAAAAATTAAAGAATTTTTTTTTTTTTAGTAGTCTTTGTTCAAAGGATATTGTTATTCAAGCACATCATAAATAGGCATTTCATATTACCAAGATTGTCATTCCCTTTCAGCATAATCTAATTCCCGTTATTTTTTTAGGATCTCTATCTATAGTCTACACGACAGAAAATACTCAACTCGCCCATAATAAAATTTGAAGGTTAGTCTTAGATATGTATGTAGTGTTCTTTTGAATGAGGGGGAAAAGAGAAAAAAGCTCTATTGAATGAGTTCATGTGTAGATGATGATGAATCAAACTTTGCAATTAGTAGGTTATTGGATACAAACATCAGTAAAACATATCAAATAGAGATTCTTATCTTTCCTAGGGTCACCTGTATGGAGGTTGTAATCAGGTATATATGGTCCTTTTATGGTTGTAACATTGGTGACTATCACTTCAATGGCTAAATTATTCATGGCCTCCGTTAATTTGTTGAACCTTCCCCTCTGGCCCTCTTCTTGTCAAATGACCATTTTGACCCACAGTTTATTCCCATCAATTTTTGTCACTGTCTTAGACCCATTCCTGTAGAAAGTAACTGCACCGAGGTTCGCAATTGTGGTTATAGGGGAGATAGGGGAGATTAATTCTTTAAATGAAAGAAAGGAATTTATAGAAGAAAAAAAATTTGGTTAACAATTTATAGAAATCTTGTATCCCCCTTTTCTCCAACTCATCTGCAGCATAAAATAAAATTCATCTATCTTTGGCTCTGCTACTTGACAGGAAACGAAGCAAAGAAAGAAAGAAAGGATGAAATAGCCACCCCAAATTCATCGTTTCTGAGAAATAGAGCTAGTAATTAACACTCATACACACTGATCTTGGCTCTCATCTTTCTTATATGGGACCTTATCAGAATATTGCAGAGGAAGGCACCTAACATGTTAACAAAAATTTTCTGCTGTTCATGAATTTCCCTTACAGTGCTTATACTTTACTCCAAAGGCTGCACATTTTCTAGTAAAAAATAACTAAATAGTGCTGACACTGGACACACAAAAAAAATGGTTCTCTTCGTAGGCTCAGAATTGCACTAGTTGTGACCATTGTAAAATTTTCCTTGAGTGCGCACCTCGTTCGTACATGTCATTATTATTATTATAGTTTTTTTTAAGTGATTATTATTATAGTTAGATACTGTATCATTATATGATAAATTAAAATAATTTATTTAGCAAACTACAAAGATTTTTTTTTGGATTAGCAGAGTGAAGTATAATATATAAATATTTTATGAAGTATGTTCTTTTTTGAAGCTGCGAAGTGCACAGTGCAAAAGGCAGTCAGAAATCAGCATCGAGAAATGGACAAGCCACCGCTCTTTATCTTCGAAATTATCTTATCCCTCCTCCTCACCCACTCACTTCTCGCCACGTCACACCCTCCAAACCCCATCCCCGTTACGGTTTCCGTCGCCGACTTCGGAGCCGCCGGCGACGGCGTCCGCTACGACACCGCGCCAATCCAGTCGGCCATCGACTCCTGCCCTTCCGGCTGCCCGTGCCAGGTTACCTTTCCGGCGCCGGGGAAGTACCTGACGGCGACCGTGTTCCTGAAGTCCGGCGTGGTGCTGAACGTGGAGGCTGGCGCCACCATCCTGGGAGGCGCGAGGCTGGAAGACTACCCGAAGGAGTCGTGGCGGTGGTACGTGGTGGTGGCGGAGAACGCGACGGACGTGGGAATCGGCGGCGGCGGCGTGGTGGATGGACAGGCAGAGAAGTTCGTGGTGAGACAGGATCCGAGGAAGAACGTGATGGTGAGTTGGAACCACACTGGGGCATGTTTGGGTGACGAGTGCAGGCCCAGGCTCATCGGTTTCATCGGCTGCAACAACGTTAGAGTCTCCAACATTACCCTCAACCAACCTGCTTATTGGTGGTGCGAACTTTCTAACTCCCATTTCCTAGTAGTATTTCCATCACTTAATAATCGGTTCAAGTATAATTGAAGTTTTTAAGGTGATGAATTAATTCAATTAACTTTAAATGGCTTGGGTAATTTTTGTTCTTGGGATCACAGTACGTACAAGTGTTGGAATTTGATTGGGTTAGGATGGGAAATAAAAGGAAATAATAATAATAATAATTGTGTCCAATTTAGGATTACAAAAGAATTTCGATAGGCATGATTCTATTTGGATCAACTTCAAACTTTAGTATGTTAGCTCTTCAATTAAAATTAGTTCACAGTTCTTTACTTATAAAAAACATGTTTATGAAGAAGTTAACGACATTGAAACACATGACTTAATTTACTCATAGTTAACACAAAATTTTATAATATTTGTTTTGTTCAATAAGCACTTGTTGAGATAGTTACTCTTTTGATTCTGACTTGTGGATGTCTTTGTTATGGTGGGCTCAGTTGTTATTATCCGCACGCTAAGGCAACATGAGTTTCGGTCCTTCGGATAAACATATAAAGAGGATTGGGTCCCATGAAAAATACCGCTATTGGTACACACCGAAAAACATTTCTGCTAGCCAATGGTGTTATTGTTTGAGCTACAGCCTCGTTGACCATTTAGATTGGTTATAAATTGTAGTTTGATATATATATATATATATATATTATGCTATGTTAAATTTTTAAACGGGTGAGAAGGGAAGAAAGGGCTAAAGAAAGGATAGAGGGGGTGTTATTTCTTCTAGTTTGAGAATGTAAAATCCACTTGTGAGGGAGTTTAAGGTTCAGTTAGAAGAAAAATGACTTTTCTATTGTTTAACTAAGAAAAATTTTAGATTAGGAAAAGGTTAAGTGGTTAACCTCATCAAAGTTTTATAATAAGATTACATATCACCCACTAATAATTTGTCGTGGAATTCCTAACTCACTTACTGAAAAAGTCTGCCCCATGGCATGCATAGCATAACCAACCTGCCTTTGGCATAAAAGGACTCATTCTCCCTGTTTACTCTAAAAATTAACTTATTCCATGACTATTATTCAATTGGATGTGAAAAGAAGGAAAACCACTCTCCTTTTTCCCCCTTCTCTTCATTAAAAAATAAAAAAATAAGAGGAAAAGTTTATGTTATTTATTCACCTAACTTTTCCTTATTCTTCCTCCAAACATAACATATAGTATCAATTTGTGATAGTATTTTACTTTGTAAAGTTTATTCTGCAATATCTTTAATAAAGTGCAATCTAAACCTATTACAAACATACTTTATGCTTAACTTGCAGCTTACACTTGGTACGGAGTGAAAGCATATCCATTCAAGATGTTGCAATTTATGGAGACTTAAATATACCAAACAACGATGGGATTGACATTGAGGACTCAAACAACACGGTAATCACTCGATGCCACATTGATACAGGGGATGATGCAATCTGTCCAAAGACATCCACAGGCCCAGTTTTCAACCTCACAGTCACCAACTGTTGGATTCGATCCAAATCTTCTGCAATCAAACTTGGCAGTGCTAGTTGGTTTGATTTCAAGCATTTTGTGTTTGACAACATCACCATTGTTGATTCTCATAGAGGAATTGGATTCCAAATCCGTGATGGAGGTAACTTGCCTTACATCACAAATCATTGCTTTGTTCTGTGAATGTTTCTCCTTACCTCAAAAATGTTGAATGCAAAACAAGTATCTAAAACACTAGGGCTTGTTTATTTCAGTTTTCATTTTCTGTTTTCTTTAATTACAAAACTGTCATATTGTTTTCAATCTATTTTCTGTTTACAAAGATTTGTAAAGAAAACAAAAAATGTTGTTTTCACCGTTTCTATACAAATATTTGAAAACAGGAAACAAATGGAAAACGAAGTGGTAGTTTTGTAATTAAAAGTGATTGTCAAAGTTAATGGGCCCTAGGTAAGTTCATTATAAAACAAGAATATATTCTCTACTTGTTTTATGTAATTGACATAAATACATCTTCAAACATATTCTAAATTTGTAATTGAACATTTTTTTTTAGCTTACTTGAGCTTGGCTTAGTAAGCCTAACACCTTTATTGAGCATGATTAACATGAGTCTGCTTATTATCCTATAGCATAGGTCTGAAATGTTTTCAACTTCCTTGTGCAGGAAATGTGAGCGACATTGTCTTCTCAAACATAAATATCAGCACAAGATACTATGACCCATCATGGTGGGGGAGAGCGGAGCCTATCTATGTCACAACTTGCCCACGAAACTCAACCTCAAAGGAGGCTTCAATCTCAAATATACTTTTCATTAACATCACAGCAGATTCTGAAAATGGCATCTTCCTGTCTGGTTCAAAGAGAGGATTGCTAAGGAATTTGAGATTCATCAACATGAACATCACTTACAGAAGGTTCACCAGTTATGCCGGTGGGTTAGTTGACTATAGGCCAGGGTGCCAAGAATTGGTTAAACACGAGACTGCTGGCATGATGATGGAGCACATTGAAGGTCTTGAGGTTAAGAATGTAGAAATGAGATGGGAAACTAATCAAATAGAGCAGTGGAATAATCCTATGGAGTTCAGGCCTTCTACTGTGAATAACATTCATTTCTCTAACTTTAATTCTGTTCTGTATACAAATAGCAAATCAAGTTAATTACTTGGGATTACACATTTGTTACTTAATCATCAAGGGTACTGGGGGGAAGTTAAAAAGACTGGAGAAGCATTTTCTTTGTGCTATACAAAAATAAAAGATTGGGGATCTTACACTATTTCATTATACTATGATTTGCCTTTTGTCATTCAAAAATTTGTGATTGTAAGGCCTGCAAATTGAATGATGAAGAGTTATTGTTACCGGTTCTCATTTATCTTATTCAAAACAACCGGTGTTTTTGGTTAAACAGATTAAACATCTAACCGGTTCTCAGTCCAACTGGTTGAGCTGGTATGTCCGGTTTTGATAACCATGGTAAATAATAAAAAGAAAAAGACGAATAATTTATGATATTAATTCAATTTTTGCCACATAAGCAAATATTTAATGTTTCCGTAATGTCATGAAATTTGTGTTTTCTATTTTTTTTGGGGTCCAATTTGTGTTTTCTATTTAAAAATACTTTTTTTTCTTTTCCGGGAAAGAGTGCAGATTGTGATCCAATAAGGGCTCACCTCCAATAAGGCCCATAAAACACTCCAACAAAAGTGATCAAACTCGATCTCTCACTTTGACCAAAAAAAGACTAGATCTCTCACATATCATTGACCCAAAAAAAAACGACTTTTTGATCCTTTTGGCATGTCATTAATTATTTGGTTAAGCGAATACAGAGATAGCCAAGTTATGTGGCAAATGAGCACCTTCAAGTGAAATCTGAATAAGGCAATGTGTTCTTTTTTTTTTTTCTTCTGATTTATCGTCGGTGCTATATAGCTAAGGTGTTTGTTTTTTATTCCTAAAATGCATAAAATTATATTATATGGTAGATGAGATATAAACGCGCATGACCACATGTTTATGCCGACCCTTATCCCAACACAAAACAATATCATGATCTCTATTCTTTGTAAATTCAACAGGAATATGTGCCTGTCAGCAGCACTTCCCTCCCATCCTCTTGCACCTCACTGATCTTGTCCACTCTTCCTGCTCCCACCACACCCTACATACATCTAACTTAATTATTCGTATCTTCTTACAAGCTTGTTATAAAATTACCTTTTAAAAAAAAAACAAATATAGTCTTGTTAACAAGTATAGTAAGTAGTAACGGTAAATGTTGTTTTTGATCAGATGAGGCTCAAAGACATTCTTCCTTCGATAATGATAAAAGTTGTTTTTTGTTAGTGAAGTAAGGATAAATGACTTTTACGTGGGATAGAAGAAACGAGGTGAGTCGTGAAAGCTAAACCTAGCTAGTGTATTTTTTTCAACCAAGACAAATGTGATGCCAAACACCAGCCAGTGTTAGTAATATTTACTTGTAATAAATAGAAAGGAGAGTAGGTGATGGACTTGTGCGATAGCTAGATTTACTCAAAGTTGAAATTAAACTGATCCATTTTTAAAAGGAATCACATCCATGACCAAAAAAAAAAACATGACCAAAAAAAAAGGAATCACATCAATCATTATTAATGCTTACTCCTTCCACATTCAATAAATGATGTTAACTAATTTTTTTAACTAGTGTGAGTGAGTTTTTTTTCTCCTTATATATGAGTTCGGAGGAAGTATAAAAAAGCATCAATCATTAATGAAAACAAAAATATTTATTTTAGTATCAACTTAATTTTTTAAAATATTATTTAATTCTTTTTTTGTAAAGACGATATTAATATAAGCTCTTAATTATACAAATTTAGGATAATTTGTTTATGTTTAATAATAAGTGATTTTTATAATGTACAAAATATTGATGATTATTTTTTAAAGATTTTCATGTAAAACATTAACTAATTTGTGTTTATTTATAGTTATAAAAAATACTTTTTTTATCAGTCTCTGTCATCTAATTATTTCTCAGAAATTATTCAAAGTAGTTTTTCATTATAATCAGACTTTATTTATATTAAGTTTTTTTTTGTCATGATATTGATATGTACGAACATGATTTGGGTATTGGAATCAATAACTAAAGAATATAATTATCTTATAAAAATTAAAAAATGAAGTTAATATACATTTTTTTAAAGAACTATGATAATAATGCCAATATGATCACTTCACCCAAAGAAATGTCAATATGATCAAAAGACCGAAAACAAATAAAAACCCATGTTTAATAAATAATATTATCATGATTATTGGGTCATCACGATTTTTTCAGTAACAATTGTGTCATCACATTTTTAAAATAATTACAAGCATGATTTTAGAACTCAAACTTGACTTGTGTTAAAAAAAATACAATTAGTTACCAACGTAGTGTGACACAAGAGGTAGATACTTGAGTCCTTTAAGTATGATGTCAAATGTTCGATCCCCTCCCTACCTCGAGAGATTAGTCTCAACAGTTGCACGTGGAGGATACCTGGGTTAGAAAAAATACAGTTAGTTACTTTTCAAATAAAATAATATTAAAAGTGTACAATTAGTTTAAAAAAATGTTTTTTACACACTTAGGTAGAGATAGAAATAGAAGAAAAAAAGATAATAAATATCATAGATAGATAATATATATGATATAAGAAGAAAGAAATAGAATAAGAGAATTATTAAATAATAATTGGAAATAATGGAATGTTCAAAAATCATTGTTGTTAATTTTGTATATATAGCATTAATTTTGCAAATTTAATTCTAGATCGTTTTTTTTTGGACTGAGTTTAAATAATCGTTGTTAATACAAAAGTTGTGGTAGGGGTGGAAATAGGTTAGGCTGAGCTGGGTTTTGCAAGGTCTAAGTTTGGTCTGTCTAAAAATTTTAAGGCCTAAATCTGACCTGTTACCTGTTATAGGCCCTTTTTTTAGGCCTAGGCCTGACCTTTTTTGAAGTTTGGTTTGACCTGTTAGCCTATTTAAAGATCTGATTTATGATAAGACATTCAAGTAGGTCATCTGACCTACGCCCATATAGGCTAATAAGCTAACGAAGAAAATCTCTATATATAACAAACTATAAATAATGAAGATTAAAATTATTGTTATTTAGGGCATAAGACATAGGGGTGAGTAAAACTTTATAAGGACAAAGTTTTACTTGTTTATATATTATATTTTTTTAAAAGTCTAATATAACTTTCATGATAATCTAGTTAAAAATCTATTTTTGCAATAGAGCATCTAAATAAGTCACAACTTTATTCTTTAATAAACTTTATAGGTTTGAGTTTTTATATAGGTCAACATGTTTAAACATTTAAAAGGTAAAAAGGTATATAATTTTAACACATTATAAAAAATATAATATAAAGATAATACAATTAAAAAATTTATTACCTATGTCAACTTAAATAGGCCAGTCTGTTAGGCTTAAAAATGCTTTTTAGATAGCTTAAAGCCTGATCTTTTTTTGTTAAATAGACATTTCAAAAAGCCTTGGTTTGGTTTATTTAATGAAAAAACCTAGCCTAATCTGGGCATGATATAGATTAGGCCACAAATCCCTGTGGAGCAACCTGACCTATTCCCACCCTAATTGTAGTACCGATCATTCAATACCGACAAAGAATAAGAGTGTTCTATTTTAATGAGAGGGACCCTCATCGATTTCATTATCGCCAGGCAGCATCTGATTACCAACCCTCGTCTTTCATCTGTGGGTCCTCAGTCATATGATCAGACCAATCCAAAAGGACAATGATAGGTGGACACCCCACCACCCATCACACACCCAATTCCAACATTAATTAAAAATATTAGGACTGATATACTCTCCATGTTTCAAATAAAAATACGTGTTTTTACTTTTTATCAAAATAAAAATAAAAATTAAAAATACGTGTCTCCAACTTAAAGTTTTTGATGTCGACAATTCTCCGTATAAGTAAATAATAAAATAAATATAGACATTGGCGCAAAATCCTTCACTTTTTCTGTTTTACTATTTTTCTAGTACTCCGTAGTTTACTTGAGAGAGTGGATAGGGTAGGGTGCATCGAAAATACTGTATAGTAGGAACTGAGAAAGAGACATTGTCGCTGTCGGTGGTGCGGTCACGACTCACGGCCGTCAACCCTGCCCGGTCGCAGTCATGATGCCAAACCTGGACCGGCGATGGTGGGAGGGATGGCAAAAGTTATCATATAGGTACACGGGGAATGGAAGGGAGATCATAATTGCAATTGAAAAATGTTACTTGTACACCTAAAAAGGTGTATACACCTAGAGAAAGAAATAAATAGAAGGGTGAGAAGTGATAGATGTGATAAGTGATATGATGTGATAAAAAGAGAGAAATAAAAAGAGATAAGAGGTGTTGGAGAGGTGGTGAGATTTATGGAGATTTATGGGGTGTCCATAAATCATAGTTTATTGCAATTAGGTCTTCTAATTTTTTAGTTGTTGCAATCATATCCTTTTGCTACATAGACGAATTTATAACGCTTGAAACCTATAGGCTATGTTTGGATGGGATTTTTGGAGGGAAAGGGAGGGGAGGGGAGTGGAGGAAAGAGTTTATAATTCATAATTAACTTGTTTAGCTTTAATAGGATAAATGAAATATTATTTTAGAAAGTAGTAGACACCAAAATGTAAATTTTTTTTTAATTTTAAAAACTCGCAAACAAGGTAATTGGAGATTATAAATTTTCCCCTCCCCTCCCTTCCTCTCCAAAAATCCCCATCCAAACATAGTCATAGGAAATATGTGAAACTAATTTGACACTATATTAGGTTACATTGATATGCATGTTTCAATAAATTTTTTCAAAACTAACACGTGTGATGCAACACATGTTTAAAATTTCTATTGTGTGGTGGTCTTTCTCATGCTATTAGCATCAAGGTAACCTGACTCAGTATTAAATCGGTTTCCCATGTGACGGGTAGATTATTAGTATTAAAAATTGGACCAAATAGCGACATAAAAACCTGAGTAAATAATGATATTAGCACAAAGATTCCAATAATTAAAAAATGGAGACCAATGATTTTATAAAATGCTAGCTGGTTTAGTAGTGTGTATTAGTGTCTATATTTAACAAAATAATGAACGATATTAGGACAAATATCCTAATAACAAAAAAGAAAAAAGTTGGAGACCAGTGCATTTGTGCGAGGGTAGGGGTAGGGTGGGGTTGTTTCTTTTTTTTTTGGGGGGAGGAGGTGGGATTACCAAAAGAAAAGTGTTATTTCCCGACAGAACCAAAAGAAATTAAAGAATGAGATTAATAAATTTTTACATGTTATTAATCATATGTGACACTACATGTCTCGCATTAAACAAAGCTATATACTAGAGATTAAAGTGTATGAAAAACTTAAAATAATAACTTAAATCGTGATTTTACAGTTGTGGGTTGCATATAGGAAATAGATTATAAAAAATAAACACATTGTAATTGTAAGGTAGCATATAAAATGCTATATATTATTATTAAAATTAAGTAACTTTAGTGATATGAAATGAGGTAATAAGTAGGAACATATCCACAAATAAAATAGTGAATAAAAATATAGAACTTAGGCCCAATGGAGGATGGGGTTAGCCAATGAAAATGACCAGGCAACCATAATGAACCAATTAACCTTTTCATACTACCATTAATAATCACAAGTTTTTATGCCCTACGATTTTGGTCAAAGATAAATTCTTAAATATTAATATAATAATATCATTCTTAATACTAGTTCTTTGGTGTTAAAAGGTAATCATAATAAACCTTTTTGAAATGAATTACAACTAGTGTAAAAGAGAGTAATGAAGTGTTTGAAGATAACTGTAATTAACGGCAATCTATAGCTGATCTGTCACTTTTTACATCTGGAGTTTTTTTTTTTTTTTTGGTGAAAGTTTTTACATCTGGAGTTGTTGTAAAAGAAGTTATGAAAATTGAAAGAAAAGAGGAGTTTAAGAAAAAGAAAAACAAGGAAAATAAAATATAGAAAATGGAATCCGAGACGAGAGAGAGAGAGAGAGAAGGGGGAAGGGAAAAGGAAGGAGGAAAGTGGGTAGGAATTAGGGGGTCCACAACCACGAGACAAGGAGGTGAATGAGATCACACCACACCCAATGAAAACGAGAGAATGGCGAAAAAGGTTTGGCAATTTCTATCTATACATACATAATTTTTTATCAACACATATATATTGTGGAATCATTAGTTCTACAGGTATATTTTTTTTCTGACACACACATACCGCAGAACTATTAGTTCCGCGGGTTGCAATTCACAGCAGAACTAATAGTTCCGCAAGCATTTTTTATTCGTTATGTGTGTGTCCGAATTGAATTACAACGCGCAAAACTATTAGTTTCGCGGTGAATTACAACCCGCGGAACTAATAGTTCCGCGGTATGTGTGTGTCCGAAAAAAAATACACATGCGAAACTAATAGTTCCGCAGCATGTATGTGTTGATAGAAAAACATGTATGTGTAGATAGAAATTGCCAAAAGGTTTTGACCTGATTACAGCATAAAGACACAGCATGACCGGCCATACCCGGTTACCTTTGTGCACCGACACCCTTCCCCGGTTACCCCTCACCACCACCCGTTTTCCTTCCGTTTAAAAATGCCTCGACGTTCCCGCACTCTCTTCCCCCCCTCAACTCCTCAACACTCTCACTCACTCCATCTTTCACTCGTCAAAATAAAACACACATTGTTGTGGCAGCAGCAGCAGCGTTGGTGATCCCGAGGGAGAGTTCTCTTCTCCGCCACCATTCCTCCTCATCATTTTTGCGTACGAATCACTTCTTCAAAGTTCAAAATCACATTCTCTTTCCCCGTGCTTGCGTGGTAGTAAGTTCCAACGTTTTTAACTGTTCCCTCGCCCCAATCCCTCCTTTATTATTACGGTTACAGCTTTTAATTACAGCCTTCTTTCTTCTCTGCTTTTTGTCCTTTTTTCTTCTCCGTTTCACGTGAGATTTGGTTTGTACTGTTTTTCTATCAGTATCTGCTTGCTAGATAGATCTTGTTCCTCTACTACTATTTTTTCCTCTCTTGTTTCCTTCTCTGTACTTTGTTTTTTTTTATTACATTCTCTGTACTTGTTTATCAGTTGTTGTGTCTGGAATGTAATTTTCAGATACAGATGTAATTGTCTTTTTATATGAATCGTGACGGTTCTTAAATCTTCGTAATTCGCTTGTACTTGGCCTTATGCTCGTTTTTTTTATTCATTGTTGTTTTTTTCTTTGTTTTTTTGTTCTAGGTGACTTCATTTTCCCTCTGGAGTTGGTTTTGTACTTTTGTTTTGTGTGCTTTGTTTTGGGTGGAAATTAAGGAAAAAATGTAGCAGTTGATTGATTACCTGAGACTCCACTCCTTCCTACATCCTAATTTACCCTTTTCCTTCATTTGTTGGGTTGGTCCAAGTTAATTGGTGTGGAGTAAAAGTAAAATTGAAGAAATAAAATTAGGACAATATATTTAGACAGGTTAGCGACAGTTGTTAAATATATAAATGGGGTCTTGAAATTATTGGAATTAGAATTAGATTAGATTGGAATTTAGCCAGCTAGCAAGCATATTTTGATGACGGTGGTGATGGTGACGGGGGTGGGAGATTGTATTTCTTCACTTCACACTCTACTTCTCTAGCCTCTAGGTCTCTGCTTGGTTTATCGCTGCTAGTCTTTTTTTTTTTAATTTAATTTTTACTCATAAATGGTAACGGCAACTTGTCAGGTTGGCGACTCTTCTTTTATGTTAAAGAATATTTATTTATTTGTTTATTTTTTTTTCACGGTATCGCTATGTCCTTGTCTGAAAGATGCATGTCTTGCTCCTACAAAGAGTAAAACAAACAAGTGATGATGTGTTTGTTCAAATTTAGGAACTTACTTCAATTTCACTAGTGTGGACTAGATCGTAATTGATGCAGAATTGAATATCAAATAGCTCGGACAACTGCATATCTGTGCCCTTTTGTTCATGTTATATTTTATTTTATACCTATATATGTTCACATTTTGATTTCTGCCGCCGCTTACCCACACAGCTGTCATTACTTTCTAAATGAGGTCTTGATTTATTTGGTGCATTTTTTGAATTTTATATTGGCCTGAAATTCAACCTAGTGCCCCTTCAGTTACTACAAAGTGTGTGCTCTGTCAACTTTCTGAAATTGTTTTTTTTTTATTTTCATTTTATGGTTTTCCATTTTGGGCTTGTGCTGAGCTTGCTGCTACATTCAGACAAACTGTGTGTTTTGATATTCGTTGTCATGTGATGAACGGTTCAAATGCCTCCATCCTATGTCTTTCATCTTTATTCGTTTCCCTGCTTTTCTTGATTTTTTTTTTCCCTATTAGTCTATCTTTTTATTTTTTTAATAATTTAGCTACTTATTTCATCGCTGTTTTCGCAGGCAGAACATAGTTGTTGAGTCTCTGGAAAAACGGCTGCACAAGAGATTTTGCACGCAGTTTTATGGTGGTGGAAGCAGATACACTATTCTGGGGAGTAGGTATTGTTAGTGGTTACAGGCTTTAGGAGCTCGCCAAGGTTAGTTAATGCTATCATTTTCCCGTCACAGCTTCTTCATTTGATTGATATTTGAAGAAATTTGATAGCATGAGAGAAATTGAGAAGAGAAAAGGTTCAAAGAATAGTCAGACAAAGAGTTCAAAAAGAACCGAAAGGAGAGAGAACAAATTGCATCAAGATAACTCATCCAAAACGTTGAATGACAAAGGAACTGAATCTAAGACACCCCAGGATAGACCAGTTGCAAATAATTTTATAAGCGATTCAAACACGGCCTTAGAGAATTCAGAAACTTATGAAACATTGGTTATAGACTATGTGGATGATGTCAACAGGTCTGAGGAGGCACTTGGCGGGATGAAAGTTAATGAAATGGTTGCTAATGAGAGAAAAAATGAAGGGCTTGATAATCATTCCAGTGATTTGGAGAAAGAGCAAAAAGAAGGGAATGAAGAAGTATCAGATACTGAAACAATAAAGGATTCAGTATCATCTCAAGGTGATTCTTTCACAAATGAGGATGATAAAGTTGAAAAAGCTACAAAAGATCCTAAAAGTAAGGTTATGGTGAATCCTTCAGAAAGCAATCGCGGATCAAGGGAGAGATCTGATAGGAAAACAAATAAATTGCAATCAAAGGCATCAGATAGCAATCAAAAGAAATCTATAAACTCAAATAAAGGGCCTCCCAGAGTTACACACAAAAATATTTCAACCAATTCTAAGACTGCAAAAGTTCCTGTAAAACTTTTGTCAGAATCTTCTGAAGGAGTTGATGAAAAACCTGTTGAAGAGGTCAAGGAACTTGATATCCTGGATGGATCCTCCAATGGTGCTCAGAGCGTAGGAAGTGAAGATGAAAGTCAAGAAACAGTTAATGCTGAAGAAAATGGTGAACGTGAGGATGAGTTGGCTCGGAAATTGAAAATTGAAGAAATGGAATCAAGAATTGAAAAGCTTGAAGAGGAACTGAGAGAAGTTGCTGCTCTTGAAGTGTCACTTTATTCTGTTGTACCAGAGCATGGGAGCTCAGCACACAAGGTGCACACACCTGCTCGACGCCTTTCTAGGCTCTATATACATGCTTGTAAGCATTGGACCCTAAACAGGCGAGCAAGTGTTGCCAAGAATACTGTTTCTGGCCTTATTTTGATTGCTAAGTCTTGTGGTAATGATGTTTCAAGGTATGTACAATTGTAAATGACTTTAGTAAAATTTTGTCATCCACAGATTTTGAATACAATTACAAACAACAAATATTCTCATCTTGATTTGTGTTTTAGGTTAACTTTCTGGTTGTCAAATACCATTGTACTGAGAGAGATAATTTCACAAGCATTTGGGAATTCATGCCAAGTTAGTCCAATTATGAGGTTGGCTGAGTCAAATGGGGCTGGCAAGAGGAATGATGGGAAGCCTGCATCACTGAAATGGAAAGGTAACTCAAATAGTAAATCGGGCAATGGTTTTATGCAGTTCGTTGAAGATTGGCAAGAGACGGGAACCTTTACATCTGCCTTAGAAAGAGTAGAATCATGGATCTTTTCTCGGATAGTGGAGTCAGTGTGGTGGCAGGTATATAATTGTTGTCTCTTGTTTAAGTTAGATAAGTGATGCTTATAATTAAGATATGGATGCATTCAATGATGGAAGAAAATAACATTTAGGAGGAGTGCATTGTCTATTCCAACCATCTTATGCTGATGCTTAATTTATTTACCCAATTTAACCGTAGTAGGAAATAACAAATTTTGCTTATTGTCATTAAATTAAATACCGTACATATAGGCTTATATGCATCGTCATTAAGTATATGTTAATGTGCCATTCCTTTTAAACATAACCTTTATTCACTTTAGTGCCACTAATATTATTAATTAATATCTTGTGAATTTGATATATTTTTATTTTTATTTTAACTTCATTCAAATAAAAAGTGATACATCTCTCCAGAGACAAAGTTGAACTGTGGTCTAATCATTTTTCAAAGCATTTGTGAGAAGTTGAGAAGCATGCTATGCTTTCAGGCATTGACCCCTTATATGCAGTCTCCTGCTGGAGACTCCTGTTCCAATAAATCCACTGGGAGGCTGCTGGGACCTGCTTTGGGTGATCACAATCAAGGAAACTTTTCCATCAATCTCTGGAGAAATGCTTTCCAAGACGCTTTTCAACGACTCTGTCCTGTACGAGCCGGAGGGCATGAGTGTGGTTGTTTGCCTGTCTTGGCTAGAATGGTATGCTTCTTTTTATTATTACTAATATCTTTCCTTTCTTGAAGATGTTCTTTCCTTTCTTGAAGATGTTTGTAGTTTCCCTTCTTTTGCCCTAAGCCCCAAAGAATTGAGCAGATTTAAATTCTTTCACCAGGTTATGGAACAGTGCATAGCTAGACTAGATGTTGCTATGTTCAATGCCATTCTTCGGGAGTCAGCCCTTGAGATCCCAACTGATCCTATATCAGATCCTATATTGGATTCAAAGGTTTTGCCAATTCCAGCAGGAGATTTAAGCTTTGGATCTGGTGCACAACTAAAAAATTCTGTATGTATTTTTCTTTTTCTTCATACTGCCTGGTGTTCATACACTGTCTAAAAGTTGGGTCTGAATATGTGAATTTTTAATCTGGCAGTAGGAAACTTTCCTCTTCTATAGCACATCAGTTTCATACTGGGACAATTCTCGATGGTATCTCATGAAAAATTTATTTAAAAAATTAAGATAACAACAAAGATGTTTCTGCTGAGCATGTTTACTTTGTATAGCTTGGTTGCTGGGATAACCTCCTTGATTAAAGGCACCGAAGACATTACTCTGAGGTTAACCATTGGAATATAAGAAAATATGTTTCTCATGAGTACTGTTTCAGTTTATCTGTTCAAACGCTCTGACTAGCATTATCTGGTTACTTTTTTTTTTGGTTTTTTTTTCCCTGAAAAAAAGGCGTGATGATTGTTCATGATATTTGGTGCACTGCCCCCCCCCCCCCCCCTATATTCTAAATTCATAAACAATCTCAAAAGATCATCTTCTTACAATATATCATGTTGTATGCCAATTGTGATTTTATACAGTGGACTCTTCAGATGCCTTGATCAATGTATGGTTTATTGATCTCAATGCTGTGGTAATGTCCAATATGCTCACTAAGAGTGGTAAAATTGAACAAAATGATAACATGGATTAACAAAATTTAGGCTTTATATGGTATAATTGATCTGAGTCATGTGACTCCTATGCAATATCAAGGTTTCATCATATAGGGAAGTTATGCCTACAAGTATCTATGCTTATGGAAGAGATGCTTGAACTGTAGGTTGGCAATTGGTCTAGATGGCTTACTGACATGTTTGGCATGGATGCTGAAGATTGTCTGCAAGATTATCAGGAGAACGGTGAGAATGTTGAAAGGCAGGGTGGAGATGGTGAACCTAAATCTTTTATTCTCCTTAACGACTTGAGTGACCTCCTAATGCTCCCAAAAGACATGCTTATCGATAGACAAGTCAGACATGAGGTTCATTTCATGCATTAGATACTTCTGTGGCACATCAATTTCACTTTCTCTTTTTGTTATTTTGTCCTTGCGTTTATTTCCTTTTTTTATTTGTTGTGCAGGTATGTCCATCCATCAGTCTTTCATTGATTATACGGGTCCTTTGTAACTTCACTCCAGATGAGTTCTGTCCAGACCCCGTTCCAGGAGCTGTCTTGGAGGCGTTGAATGGGGAGGTATACTCTACATCTCTTTCACTTTTGAGCTGTTATAAAGTCTACATAAATTTGTTGCTAGATTCAACAACTAATGAGAAAGTTGGGTGGCATCTATTGTGAAAATTCTGGCAGAGTCCCGCCTTAGGTGATTTAGGCATATGTAAAAGAACCGTGAGGGAGGAGGGTAGAACAGCTGAGTATGGTCCAATAGTAGAGGGATATCAAAGAAAACTATATGTCAAATCATCAAAACAAGATTTGGATTTAAATGATGTCACTTGACATGATTGATGTATCATTTAGCAGCGTACAAGAAGTCTTACAGTTAGTCCAAAAAAGTCAAGTGAACATTAAATTGTTATTATATGGTATGTTATGAACACCAACCTGGTTATTAAAATTTGGTTTCTCTCAAGTACATACGTGACTTTAATAACCAAATTGCATTAGCAAGGGAAGAAGAAACAAATTATGTTCAAATTCTGAAATTGATAGTGCCTTTAATGCAATGCTAATTTGACGAGGTACATATTTGCATATAAGTTCTAATTTTCTGATCTACTTATATAGTACAGTAATTATCCTCTACTTTTAAAGGGAATCATTAACTTTTATTTATTTCATCTTTAGACTATTGTGGAGCGAAGATTGTCAGCAGAATCTGTCAGAAGCTTCCCCTATACTGCTTCTCCAGTTGTGTATACACCTCCCTCCGCAGCCAATGTGGCAGAGAAAGTTGCAGAGGCAGGAGGTAAGTCTCACCTGGCAAGGAATGCATCAGCTGTTCAGAAGAGAGGATATACAAGTGATGAAGAACTGGAGGAACTTGATTCCCCTCTTACATCCATCATTGATAAGCTGCCTCCATCTCCAACACTCACTACTAATGGAGAAGGTAATCACAAAGAGCAAAGGAACCACCCCACCACAAATGCTAGATATCAACTCCTTCGTGAAGTTTGGTCCATGTGAACCTTGTGAGTTCCACATGTGTACCCCAGTTTTTTTACCAAAGAAAAAAATGCTAGTCGCAAAACGGAATAAAGAGATTCAAGATAATTTGAGAATCTTCGTTAATAGGGTAACTTTGGCCTGCAGGTTTTTTTGTTTTTGTATATAAAGATAAGTCATTAAGGGTAGCTTTGAAGAATTTGTTCTGTTTAGTGTTTACCATCTTCATATTTGTTTGATAATTAGCATCTAAGATCTATTTGTAATAGAAATAGAAATTTTTAATATTACTTTGTTATTAAAAGAGTATACAATCATCTTTTACAATTTACAAGGCATAAGCATTAGAATATTTGATTAGTTTTTTTTTTCGTAGTTAGAATATTCGATTAGTTATTCAACTTGATAGCGCATCGGTCTATTCTTGTTACTGGTTTTTTAGGATTAGGATCTCATAGTTCAGCTCATCTTTTGAGTAATCTATACCTATATATAAAAGCAATAGCCAATAATAATTGCCTTTTGGTGTCTTATTTTTTTTTACCATTTTTTTCTTTAGAAAACTGAATGTTTAAATTTAAATTTTGATTCAATGGATTTATCATTATTTTAATTCAAAACATAAAAATAATCTAAAAAATCTCAAATATTTTTTTGCTCAAAAAATAAAAAATGCAAAAAAAAAAAACAGGCATGGAGTGCCTGTCTTTTTGCTAGTCAATAATAAATGTTATTGTATTGGTTTGTGGTGACTCGGTGAGTGATCAATTTGTTTAATTTTAATTATCTATCCATGTCATCAATTATAGGAGTCATTATCTTCTTTTTTCATAAATAAAAAACAGTCATCTGTGTGCATCTAAATAATTTTAATATCAAGTTAATGAACCCCTTATCTATCTTTTTTTAAAGTTTTAAAAAAATATTGTTTTCAATTAATTAGTTCTCCCTTTTCATTTTGATAAGTATGATATTTGGTCAATTTTGTTATTCAAGCAGTGTATATTAAATGAAAAGAATATATTAAAAGATTAGTTTTCATAAAATTATGTCAGAACTTTGAATGAAGTAAAAGGTTGTTTGTTGAGCCTATTCACTGTTATTCATTTGTTAATTTGGCTGACTAAAGTTGCAATACATTATTTGTTGCTCTGATGGATCCCCGATTCTGTTCATGGAAGTTTGTGGTTAGGCCATCCGCAACGGTAGCTGCTTAGCATCTTTTCTGGTTAAGAACGGTTCTTATAGTGTTGGAGTTCTAACACAGTGAGTGCTTAATCGGAATCAGTCCCTGCACAAGCACCGGTGTTTACACTGTTTGTGTGAGCCCAGTTGCATTTCATAAATAAAAATGAGTGATGTGTGGTTATTTGTGGGGTCCATTTAAGAATTCTTTTGAAAGTGCTAGGTTGGAGAGATTAAGTGCTTACTGGGTGTTTGTATTGGAAAATATAAAAGTGAGTGGTGTGATGTGACCCATTTAAAAACCCAAAATGAATTCTCCCTTTGAGATACCCTAAGAGGCAGAGAAATCTCTAATACACAATGATCATTTACTGTATGAGAGCTCGTTAACTTCTAACTTGAGCACTGTAAGCAATAGCATTGGTCAAGACTCAAGAATGATATTTGGAGCATTGGTCTTCTGATTACCAATTTATAATACATAGACTTTAAAAAAAATGCAAATGAAAAATAAATTAAGAAAGCAAGAAATAGAACCACGTTACAAATTGATTGAAAACCAAAAACAACTAGAATTAGAATTAGAATTATATACAAGCTGCGTTGCTTTGTGAATTGGATTGGTAGATATAATCATTACACTTAAATTGAACAAAACCAATAATAACATGGAAAAGCGTGGTGCGTGGAGGTTAAATGATTAGAGTTCTATCAGAAGGCCAATAACAAATGAAAAACATAGCGAGAAAAGCATTTATGCCACGACTTGCCTAATAGCATGTGATAGTCCTTCATTAGTGCCAATAAGAATCAAATGAGGAGAATCAAATGTTTAAAGTTCTGGAGTATGGTCGACACAAGTTTCTTGCAATACCAGGATAGGTCAATCCTTGTAAATTGAAAGTTTTTATAACAGTCCTTACTCCTTAGTAAATGCGCAAACAGTAAGAATTTTTGTTGGCCATTTTTGTTTTAGTCCTTGGTGATGGATACGTTTTCTAATTTTTTGTTGAACCACAAAATTACACACATACAAGTCCTTACCAAAGCTCATTGCTTACACACCCCCTAGCGCATGAATTGGTTGGTTATAAAAGGCAAATAGATCCTCCAGATTTAATTTTGCCGTGCCCTCATTTCTTTTAAGAATGGCATTACCGATATTACCATAATACAGTAGACCATCACAACAAGCTCACCAGAAAACCAGTATAGGAAGTACAAATGATACTATCGAAAGCCCCTAGAGATATATAAAAAAGCAGAAACACAAACGATACTGATCTAAAGCACAAAGGAATAGAGATACATAGGGCATGCTTGGTTTTCAGTTGCAAACGTATGTTTAAGCCTAAAAGTTCGTTTGTCTAAAAGGAATTCTGTAATTACTTTGAGTTCAAATGTACTTGCAATTTTCTAACTGAAAATAAAAGATGCACATAGACGCCCAAGAACTAGTACGATACAGACAATTTTATGGTAGGACCATAGATCAGTATCAATGTCACACAAATCTAATGTTACAATATGCCTTAGTGTCTTTTACTCATCCCCACGCCTCTATCAGTGCAAACCATCAATCACCACCCACTTGCCTCTTCCAGGAGTCTTCCACAATCAGTTCATCAACTCCCCAATCTTCATAGCTGGACAATTTTGCCAAAAATGGTTGGTAAGTATGACATAAAGGATGAAGGATGGAATAGGCCTTAACCTCCCCCAGCAAGGAAGATAAAGTCCACAAGGACCACAACTTCCATAAACTCATAAAGGACAGTGTTTACCTTCCATCAGGCAAGTAGCGACGGATGGTAAAAGGTATCTTCCGCTCTCGTAGCTCCTTCATGGCAATCTGAACAGTTGGAAGAAAAAACTATCAGATATCAAATATTATAACAAATAAAATCCAAAGCTATTGTTATCACACAACTGATACAAATAAAAAATGAAGAGACCATAGAAGAGCTAACGCCTAACCAACAAAACATAGATATTCTTCTCAATAAAACAGAGAAACAATGTCAAAACTACAAGAAAAAAATAAAACTTACAGAACACAATCAACTTATTCCTAGTATAGAGTGCAGTGTATTCTTCACAAAATTAAAGAACTTGGGAATGAAATAACACAAAGCAATAACAAATCACTCTGTAAATAATACAAGGTACACTACTCATCTAAGGGAGATTATTTAAATCATAAATAAGCATGTGATCCGATTCAGCATTGGAAGACAGAATATATGAAAATGAATGAGCATGATGTTTCCATCTTAAAAATCTCTGTTAACTGAAAAGGAATACATGAAAAGATGGAATCCCATATGTTATACATGTATCTGACTGCATATTAGTACAATTGTAGAGTGGACCATAGACCAAATATCAATGGATACAAGCCCCACACCTGTAGTTATGCAGTTCATCTTGACAGTGACACACCACTCAATGAAGGAGATCAATGAAAGAGTAAAAGTTAGGAAGCTTCTCAATGAAATATTTCCTATATTTCATATTAAGGGCATATGGCCACACTGATATTTGAAAATTTGACTCTCACATAAAAGGTTTGGCAACGATGTACTCGCAATGTGTGCTCAAATGCAGTAATATGACAAGAACAAAGGCATCAAATTGTAAAGTGAACAAAAGGTTCAATTACCTCAAGTGGGTCAGTTTCCCCCTCCAACTCGACCATGACAGGTGCATTCATACTGCACAGCCATTAAGGAAACATGTTATAGCATGTTAGACTTAGTCATTGTTGTTTTTCATATGCTACTGCCTACTGGTATATTGTAATGCGTTTTGTATTCTTACTGCAGAGCATTAGTTCTTATTCTACAAGTTTATAGTGTCCACTCACTTGTAACTACTATGAAGCCCAGATACTCCAAAAATGCAAAAGTATCGGTATCCAATAGTATCGGATACCGATACGGCTCCGATACGTATCTAGGGAGTATCCGTTAATTTTTATTTATTTATTTTTAAAAATTACGATACTCCGGAGACACGGCTCCGATACGTCAAAGCCAGCTCAAATACGGCTCCGATACTCCGAAACTCTGTTGAACTCTGCCTTGTTCTGTTCTAACTACAGAGCTCGAAGCTTCCTTCCTTCTTTGTCCTACTCGAAGCTTCCTTTTTCTTGTTCACAAAGACCATTCAAAGACCAAGTCTTTCACCTACACAAAGCTTCTTCTTCTCAAACTCACTTGAAGCTCCTTCTAGTATGTCCTGTTCACCTCACTCGAAGTATTGCTGCTGCTAGCTGTATAATCTGTCTCATAAAGTCAGTTCTCACAAGCTGACCTCTTCTTGTTTGCAGTTCTCATAACTTTGTTGGGGAAGGAAAATGGCTTTAGATGGAGAATAACACTCTAGTTCTAGCACTACTGGTAGATTTTCCTCTGATCATCATCTATTGACATATGTTTATGTATTAATGAAAAATTAGTAATGACTAATGAGAATGTCTTTTTGCAAAATTATGTGATATATTTATATTTATAATTTTTTGTTAACGTATCTATGCCGTATCGTATCTTGGTTTTTTTAAAATTTGCCATATCCCCGTATCCGTATCGTACCCGTATCGTATTATGTATCTGGGCTTCTTAGTGTAACTATTAACCGTAACTGAACTCACTTGTATAGATAGCACCTCCTGTACTATTAAGATATAGAATGGAATAACCACAGAATTTGTTAGACTAATTTCCTCTGAAACTCTCTCTTTGACTTTCCCTTCACTTACTTGCATTTTCTCTCTCGGTTCCTCACTTTCAAACATGGCATCACAAATAATCCAATAAGCAAAATCTTAGTCTCACAAAGTTCAGAAGAAAACCTGATTTGAAGAGCACGGGTACCCAAAATCCTAGCACGCTCATACTTAGTCATATACTTCGATGTCTTCCGAGGCCGCTCTACCGGTTGATCTTCTTCCTTTTCCTCAGTGTCAATAGGTTCTCCAGTTATGTCTTCAGCTTTGTTGGGATCCAAATCCTCCTCTGCACCTTCCTGCACATCAACCAATCAATCAATCCACCAATAATTCCGTCAATGCTAAGTTTCATTACTTTCATAACATATATTTGTAACCCCCCCCCCCCCCCCCCCAAAACTAAATATAAAAAAAACACAAGGATACAAGGTAGAAAAAAATTGTATACCTCAATCTCAGGCTCTGGTGGCTCCTCTTCGTACCTGCATCACCATCCGTTTTTATTGCATGAGAAATCATTCAATGGTAATTTGCACACTACAAAACACAGGGCTCTAATCCTTGCAATTGAAGCATGAAGCATAATTGTTAATTCACATGGCATGGCCAACACAGAACCAAAACCAAAAAAAAAAAATCAAAAAAATATAAAGCGAACTAGACGTGACAAAACTTTACCCAGCAAAGGAAAGTACGAAAAGTTTTCGTTTTGCTTTGATATACCCACAAAGAGAAACAAAAAATAAAAACTTATACTGGAATTCCACTAAGGGTTTCCAATATGCAAACTGAATTGGGAAAACAACACTGGTTTCTGTGTGTGTGTGTGAGAGAGAGAGAGAGAGAGAGAGAGATAGAGAACCCCATGTCGACATCATCGTAGTCGTCGTCGGCCATAGTGAACGGGAAGAGAGTTGAAGTAAGTAGAAGCTGCTATGTGGGTGGGAGCGCCCTAAACCCTCTCAGTCGCACAGAAAAACTTCGATGGACTAGAGACTTCCAAGTGCGGGATTTTATATACTCCCTCGCTCTCGAAATAAGGGTCATTTAACATCATAAAAAATTCTCGAAATGTTGTCTTATTTTTTCAATGAATTATTAATTAATTTTATTCTAATTTTACTTTGAATAATATTTCTTTTAAATTTAAATATAAATAAAAAAATACTTAAATTTACGTTGATTAAAAAAGTTATTTAAGTTTATTTAATTTTTTTATCATATCAAATAATAAATTTTATTCTCTAAACTACTCTTAATAAAAGAGATTATTAAAATTAAAATTTGCAATAAATTAAAGGTATTTTAAAAAAATCTTTAAATAAAATAGAATTATTTAAGATTTGTTTATATTTAAGTCAATTACACTTGGACTATTTTTTATCTTATATTTGAGTCAGGAGAAATTACAATTGTTATGTTGTATCAATTTTTGAATAATATAAACAAATAATAAGATTAATTTGATAAAATTATTATTCTCTTCTACCAGTTGAGTCGTTGCCCATTGAATTCAATTAAAGAGGAGTTTCTTTATAAGGGAAGGAAGATTCGAACTGAGAGTGTTAGGAGCTACAAATGTTAAACATTACCAATTGAATTAACACCTCTTGATAACCAACTAAAGAGGAGTTTATTTTAATGAAAAACAATTAGTTTTTTTAAAAAAAATAAGACAATAAGAATAGTAAAAAAAGTGTTTTTTTGTATATCTTAGTAAAAAAAAATTAATCCAAAAATTTCAATATCATGACTTACTTTGGGTTAGAATGACTAGAAGTTTTTTCTTTAAAATAAAATGGTAAGCAAAAGCATCACTATAGTTACCGTGATTCCAATTAAATTGACACATTAGTTACTACCAATCATCTGCAGTACACCATAATTTTATTAATTAATAACTATCTCCAATGGTGGTTCTTATGTGTATTCTTACATAAGAACTGTTTCTTATTTTTCATAGAATTAGAGTCCGTTGACGTGGATGTCAGATGTAAGAACGGTTCTTATATATATAAGAATCGATTTTTACACATTCAAAAATTATTTCCTTGTAAAAAGCAAAGTAATTGTGGAGTTTACTAAAAGTAAGTTAAAAATCAATGTTGAGTTTTATTATTGTAGTGAAAAGTAATGAAAGTTTTTAAATCTTATGTGATATTTTTGGGCCACTAAAAGAGATATAAGAACCTAAAGTAAGTCCAACACTGTAAAACAAAAAAAAAAAAGCCTTATCTAGTAACCTACAAGGACGAAGTTGTTCCACCAAATAACGATACTTTTATTCTAATCAAAACCACAATCTTAGTACTTTGAATTTTGAAAGCATGAATACTTCAACATAGCTTAAAAAGAGCATGCAAACACAGAGTGCGCAAGGGTTGAACTGTTGGAGGATCACTGTATACATAGACTATTCTTTTTTAAATAGCTGATCACTGTCCATATTTGAAGACTGAAAGTCAAGGCTCATGCCCCCTTCATTCTCTCTAAGATTAGAAATGTCAAGTTCACATATATATAATACCACAATCCAAAAATTAACATAATTAAAAATGAGAAAGTATATTGAAGCCAACATAAAAGAATTATTGTTTGAAACCTCAATCCCAGAGAATTATTAATCCACAGCATTCTGAACTTGTCCTGTAACATCAACTTGGTCTTCGATCAGGGGCCATCAAGTACTCTTCTCCTCTTAGCAAACTCTCCAAAAGCACTTAAACTTGCATGCTGGAAGCGCGATTCTGATGAGCTTCCCTCCCCATTATTATTATTACCACTCTGATCAGTACTCCTATTCTCCAAATAATTAGCTGGCCTCTTAATTGCTAGGGACAAAGTAGTGTCGACACAATCATCATCATGTTGGACTAATGTTGATGAGGCCAACGTCACATTATTATAATTATTATTATTACTAGTGCGTGGACCCATGCGATGTTCTTGTATGTAATTTCCGGCTGATACTAAAATTGGCATTTACCTTACAACTTCTGCTGGTGGCCCTTCCATGACCCCGTTCCTAATAATGCCTTCAAAATATTTTGGAGTGCCTATGATTTTCCTAAGCTCTTCCAATGTGTCAATAGGTTCCACAGTGTACTTTGACTGATATATTGCTTCTTCATCAGTGTCCCCATTCGATATGGCCCGAATGTTGTACATCTTGATATCAAAATTGGTTAAGGCCTTCTCCCCTCTCACCTTTATGCTCTCAACATCAAAAGCCCTTGCAGCTTCCTTTTCTGTGTCTGTTTACATATAAAAATGCTTATTTAGAAACTAATCAATATATATGCTTTAATTAGATATCTAAAGTGATAATAAATTATGGATACGTTTGGGTAAATAGCTTAATTAAGCATTTATTTTCACATAAGCACTTATGTTATAAGCTGTTAATTGAAGAGGGAATGTAATTAAACTGTTTTCACATAAACTGTAAACTGTTTTGATAAGTTATTCTTTAGAGCTTATGAAAATAAGTCTAAAACAGCTTATGAGCCTGTCATAAACTATTCTCATAAGCTCTATCAAACACTTTGACAGTGTTTTTGTCAATAAGTAAGCCCAAACAAGCCCTCAATAAACCAATCCAAACGTAGGCCGTGTCAAATAGTTAATATAATTATATGGGTTAAATGACTTCACCGAATAATCCCAGAGGTCTGCTTTTGCTGTCTATCCCAAAAGTTGCTTGCCATTTCCCAGTGCTTACATGTCTGTTTTAAAAATTAAAGTAAAAATGAGAGAGAGATGTATATGTAATAGCTAGAGAAATTAAATAGGCAACTATTGTGGTATATACCTGGAGACTCCACGATACATGGATATGGGCTTCGAATAAAGGTTACTTAACCTGTGTGAGGGGATACCACATGATGAAAATGAATGAATGAAGTTGAAATTGGCTAGAAAATTAGGAATGTTAAGTGGTTCACAGAAAGGGAGGGTCTTAACTCTGATATTAGTACCTTCTAACATTAGCCACAACCTCTGTTTGTGTCATATCAGACATAGCCTCCAGTGCTCTCTTGTAGTTACTTTCCTGAAACAACAATAGGTGTTACCAGACTTAGTTCATGTACAACAATTGGTCATGCTATATACCAAGGTAAAATTAATAAAATGAAACCATGTGGACTCGTCTATACATATATCAATCACATGGCTCACTCATGGGTAGCAGAATTAATAGTCCAGAGTTTGAGAAACAAGATAACACTCATTCTACACTCTATTAGACCACATTGTTGACTGAATGACTGTTGACTGAGTAAAGTTCCATTTTAAACGATGCACACAAGTTAAGTTCTAAAATGACATACTAATGAATAATTAATGGTCAATGATAAGTAACACTTGTGTAGTTTTACCATACCTTAAGGAGGTTTATGCAATTTACATTCTTGCTCTTGTTATTGTATTATTCATGTATGTATGCATATAATATGATGTTCTAAAAGTAGCGTAGCATACAGGAAAATTTGTTTGTGCACGAAATCCACCAAGTTTCAGAGTCACCAAGTCATGAGCTCTGGCAGCATCCTCTTCCTTGTCATATTTACCTGCTCAAATTATTTTTATCAATCGTAGCACCCCACAATATATTCACAATGACCAAATCTAGCTAGAAAGGAAAAATTCAATTATGCTAGGTTCGAGTTTATAAAAATTCTTACCAGATTTGTAGCAGTTAAAATTATAGCAATTGGGAATAATCTTATAAGAAAACACTGTCTACCATAAAGAAAATAACTACTTAGATTATAATCAATATTTAAAGTTATAGTAAACAGGTTTTCATTAACTTGCACTTTATGTGGAAATATATTCGCATTCAAAAGTCACAGGGTTCAAATTAATTAATACACTTCCCCTTCTGTATAGTCATCTAAAATTAAAGTAGTTGAGCATGTTGCTTCACTCACCAAGATATGCTGCAAGAGACACGGGTATAGATAATATTAGAAAAAAACGATGTATATAATTGTAATATTATATACACAGGGAACATGGAGAAAACATTACTTGTTCTCTTGGTCTTTGCTGCAGGATCATCCTCACATATATGACCTACATAGATTGGTCTATCCTTGATTCTGAGTCCACACAAAACAGATATTAATTATTAGCCAGTTTCAAAGGCATCAAACAGAGAGAAATTAATGCAGATTTATATATCAATGCAAGGATCCAAAGGAGAACTATGCATACTTTTGTACTCCTTGATATCTTTGGGACTCTTCCCTATCACCCCTCTGACCAAAAGTTGATGTTCCTTGAGAGGCAGCAACAGTAACAGTTGGAATATTATTGGAGCTTGGAGGCGTCTTTTCCATGCTTTCTTATTATTGATAATTAACAATGAGAGAAATCCTGTATAGCATGATTGGTGCCATAAACCACCATAGTCTTTGATTAGATATATATATATATCCAATTCACAAAAAAAGAATTTCCATAAAATAAAACTAGTAATGTGTTCTGCACTTGTTCCCAGTTATATACTATGACTACTATATAGCTCCTTATCTATTGAGCAATTAGCATACGTGTATATTACAGCTTATGATAGGTGATAGGAATGGATACATATGCATGCTAGCTAGAGTTAGGAAGTGAGAATGTTTTGTGCACATGTAGAGGTAAGTTCAAGGAAGCAGCAGAACATTCTCCATATACTAGACTTAAAAGCATTTCCAATATTAGAACTATGTTAGAGTTTTTAGTTTACTATTAGTGAGTTCTACAAGGCTACGTCAGATTTAAGAATTCTAACAAGTTTTCATTCTAATGGTAGAATTTATAAGAACTTAAAATTGGTCTCATTAACCTCACACCTTTATTTTTTGCTATTGATTTTACAATAAATTCATTTTTATTCATAAGAACTAGTTCTTACAAGTGGCATCTAATTTAGCTTGTTCCAATAAGTGGCGGAGCCACACTCACGTGAGGGGGGCACGTGAACTCCCTAAAAAAAAATACTACTTACTATCTATTAAAAAAATAATTGTGACCCTCTTAAAATATATACACGTGACCCTCTACTTTCTCTGCCTCACTTTCTCTGCCTGACTGCCTCACTTTCTCTCTCTCATGAGTCTCATCCACGAAACTACTTGCAGCAAGAGCAAGTTGATTTTTTTTCTCTCTCTCAATGATGAAGCCTTAATATATTGCTCAGTGCTCACAATCGGAAAGGTGTATTCTGCTTCTGCACTTCTGCTATTCATTTGGCTCATTCTGCACTTCGGCTATCCTCTCTCTCTTTGATTTTGCAGGTTTTTTCCATTCTCTCTAAAATCCTATTTCCCCAAATTGATTTCTCTCTTTCTTTGTTGCTGAAATTGATTTTCCCAAATTGATATGTAATGTGTTTGTTGTTGAATTTTGTTGATGAAATTGATTTTAGAGTGTGTGGCATTCTGAATAAATTTTAAGAAAATTAAATTAAAGATCATGAAGACACCGATTGTGATCAGTACATGGCACCACCACTACTAATATATAAAGATAAATGTGTGCTACTTTATTAAAATGCATGAACAAATGGTAAATCAGGAGAGGGGCGTAAGTCATGTTTTAGCTGATGAAGTCATTTAAATATTTTTAATATGATTAATATCATTAGTTAATATCTATTAGTTAAAGGGTTGTATTTGGAATTTCATTAATTGATATTTATTGTTTATGTATCTTAATTTATTTTATGTGTTTCAGTTTTGATAATGGAAAAATATTATAAAAGAAGATTACCATCAAATGAGCAACAATCACGTGGTGAATCAAATTCACAACAACAACAACATGTTGAGCTTAATTTAGATGAGTTGCCACAGCAAGCATAGAAAGAGCTTTTTCTGCTATGAAGATTGTGAAAACTAGGTTGCATAATAGAATGGGAGATGCATGGATGAATGATTGTCTAGTGACTTATATTGAGAGAGATGTATTCAATCACATTGACAAAGAGTTCATTATCCAACGATTTCAAAACATGAAATCACGTAGAGAACAATTATGAGGTATGTAATTTGTTTGATTAGATATATTAAAGTTTTATAATTTTAATTTATAATGAGATGTGATCTTAAAATTTTGTGAACCCCTAGCTTAGGGTCCTAGATCCGCTACCGGTTCCAATGGTGATTTTTATAAATCGGTTCTTAGCTTTAGAACCCTTTGTAGAAACTTGCAGTAGAGATGGTCTAAACAATTAGTTGAGGATGATGAGTTCTCGAAATTAGTAAAATTAGATTAGATTTGTTATGATATAACATGAATTTATGCTCAAGTGATAAGAAATCTCAATATGAATGTCTCGAATCTTAATCTGCTGACATAAATGTGAGGTATATATTCAAGATTAATTAATTTTACATACGAGAGATTATTATTATGTTAAAATATCTATGCCGAAATATCTTATTTTTAATCTCTCCCACACGTTAAAGACTAAAAATACTAAATAATAGGAATTGTTTTTGTAAAATTTCTTAGATCTAAATTTAGTTTTTTATTATTTCTAATTATTATTCGTTGTGAGTCATTTAAAAAAAATTTCTCTAAAAGCTTTTGCAACAAATAGCAGTTGGTTGTACATTTTATAAATTCAATCTTTTTGTATTATACTTCCTGTAGTATGTATAGTTTCTTTATCTTCGTGGTTCTTTAGTGTTGTATTATTTTGGATCGTAATAATTTGGAAACAGTCCAAAAATTTAATATTGACATTGAAGTTTGAACCATATTAAACTAAGGGTTTGGATATTCTTTTTATAAAAAAATATTTGAGTGTCTATTATTCTAAAAAACTTACATTTCATAATTTATTTTTAGAATAAAAAATTTAAAATACATTCCAATTTGTTCTTTCAATTTTTTTATGAATTTTTTATTCTTACTCCAAACCACACTATTGCTATTGCTGCTTTTAATTAATACCACTGTTGCTGCTATTGTCACCGTTGTCGTTGTCACTTCTGTTGTGCTTAAGCTTTTTTAAAACTATTTTTAAAACAACAATTAAATAAGTTTTTTAATATTTTTGTTCTGCAAAATTATAAAAAAAAAAATAAATTCGCCGCTTGATTTCTAATCGGTTTTTATATAAATTTTCTTCTTTTTGTGGAGAGAGATGGGGGTGATGTTGAGATTGTAATTTGTTTCAAACCACGATGCATGCTGGTCACTAATCCAATCCGTGAATGCATGATCTAATTAACTAAGAGAATCAAACACCAATTGACCAATTGTTATGAACTTGAAATTTATCAAGGATTAGCAGTACCAAATTAATTAGCTAAGCTAGCTAGAGAGGAATTGTTTGGATAAAAAAGACTAGAAAGAAAATTAACAGGTGCAACATGCTTAAGCGATACTCAAAAGGAGGAAATAAAAAGTAATTCCACACAGCCAAAAAAAATAAATGAAAGTATATCATACTTATCTGTTCCTAGTGTATATATATCTCAGCAGCGATGAGTAGAATGTTCGTCCCACAATCTGATTCGGTTGATATTAAAATTGATGGAGACAGATAAAATGGCTAGCTGCTCCAATTTTGTAGCTTGTAGGGCATGTTTGGATAACAAATTTATCTACAGCTTATGGTATAAACTGTATAAGTTATTTTTATAATCGAAGAAAAATTATAGTGAAACTTATTTTATATAAGTCATAAGCTGTTTTGATAAGCTATCCTGGGTAGCTTATAAAAAATAAGCCCAAAATAACTTATGAATCAGTCATAAGCCGTGTTCATAAGTTCTGCATAAGTCAATCTAAAGATACCCTAAACTACTCTCTTTTTTCTCTCTCTTTCCCACCCCACGCAGCCATGATTTCCACCTTTCTTTAATAAATAGTTCACACTCTGTTTTTTGTATCTGATGGACGGAGATTGGTCCTATACTTGAAAAGGGAAAAATGAAACACAAGTTCTAAAATTTAACATAGATAAGAGGCATTCGTATACTATGTCTCACCCAAATGTAGCAATAAATGCTCTAGTTGCTGTTACATTTACCATTTTGCAAATATATTAATTAATTGTGGTGTGTACCAAAAATATGGCCACTTTACTAAAAATATATTAATTATAGTAATTAATATCAATAGATAATTTTACATATATAATACTTTTTTTGACCAATTGACATATATAATACTACTTCTCATTGGTTTTAGTTTTTAATTTCCTCCGTTACCACCATAAGCAAAATGATAATCTTATGCGGTTTGATTTTTTTTCTTCATGCTGGTTTTGTAGTTAAACAAGTTTATAAGATAGTTAAAAAAACTTTAAACTTTATGAAATGTTTTTTCAAATACACTCTAAATCAAATCTTATTGTCATTCCTATGTCAAGTGGAGAATAATCAAGGATTAAGTTGATAATTTCTTCTACATGGCCCCACCGAAATATAGCAAAATGTGGATTTTTTTAATTTACAATAGTGACAATGATATTTAAACTTCTGATATTTGTTTTTGGGTAAACATACCGAGGGCTTAAAATGGTAATCACAGGCGGGAGAATGAATCATAAATTTATAACACTATAGGTTTATATTTATAAAAAGTAGATTTGATCTTCAGCTCAGCTAGTATTGAAGAATAAATGCTTATAAAAAACAGGATTGAAGAATAAATTCTTAGAAATATTTATAAATGGGGAATCTAATTGAAAACCCATCCCCAATTAATTCACCAAACTTTCGGTTCTAATGTCTGAATGAACTAGAAGAAACGTTCCCAAGTGAAATCTTTTAACCCAAGAGAGAAACATAAACATGCATTAGCATCTGCTAGCTCTTGGATTGCAGAAATAATTTAGAACTTAATTGATTCACTCACCATTCATATACCTTTTTAAACAGTTGAAACCTAACATTGAACATAAGTTAACAATATATATAGAAATTCTCAGAACATTAATGTTCACATTACAAATCTGTGAAGGCAAAGTAAAATAAAATTAACCATTTGGATTCGCCTATCACATGGCTCACTCATAGTCGAGGTAGCAGAATGGAGCCAATTTTTCATCTGCTGTGTGTATTATTATTAATAACAATAATAACCACTAATGCCGCCTAACATTATTCTATAATCTCAAAATCATCAACGGTGCAATCATTTCCTTCCATATGAGAGTTGTTGAGATACTCACTAAAGTCAAAATCATCTTCACATCCAATCCTCTCATGACTTTGAGACTGAGAACCTGCAGCAGTGTTTGGTTCAGAACAAGGATTCTGAAGACTTTTGGAGGAGAAGCCTGATGAGTTCAAGTTCTGACATGGGTTCTGCACGTTCGAAGTGTTGAGGTTGCAGGTGAAAGCTCCAAAACTAATTTGGTTCATTGCATTTGCAGATAGCTGGAGCCGAGGTGCTTCAGATCCCTGATATGGCCCCACTGGATTAATCTCTTTCGGGCGTGTTTGGTTTTGGCCATTCTCGCGTCCCAAGGCATTTCTATTGTGACAGCTACTGAGGGTAGTTTCAGCCTCAACGCGCGGTAACTCCTTTTCCACCGCCAAACCAAACATGCTATTAGACTGTGTCTGTGTCTGTACCCCAGATGAACAACTTCCCTTTTCATTCATCCAATGATACCTTGAAGAATCCCCAGTATTGATGTTTCCCCCAAGTATCTGTCTTCCAAAACCAGAAGAGGAATTGATCTGGGAGCCATGAACAGGGGGAAGTCTATTAGGACTCTGTTGCACAACCTGGTTGTTGTTTGCAAGGTTCTGATATTGATGGATCAAACCATTGTTGTTGTTGACATCAAGGTTCTGTTGGGCTTGTGGTGCAGCTTGAAAGTACTCCTGGCCAATAGTACCATGGTTTGGAAAAGTTGCTCCATAGTTGTTACCACTTGAAATGATGTCATTGTTATTGACTCCACCACCACCACCACTACTACTACTACCAGTGAATGTGAATCCATCAGGAACAAAAGGGTAGTTACTTGGGATGAGATTATGGTTTTGTTGAGAGGATGGATTATAATTATGGGTCATTTGTTGATGAGGAACATTATTGTGTTGGTCTAGGAAGCTGCTTGAGTTGGTTTCAGTTAGCCTCATTCCCATGTGAGGATATGCTTTGTTGTTATTGCCATAGCTTAATCCACCAATTCCTTCTCTCCTTGCACTCTCCACAATGGCCTTCACATCATAACTGTCCACATCAAAGTTGGTAATTGCAGCCTTCCCCCTCAGTTTTATCAATGCAATATCAAAAGCTCTGGCTGCATCCTCAGCAGTATCTGATAGTTGAAGTAGAATATATCCTCTTGCTTAGTACATAAATATATATAGCTTATAATATTACTAATGGATATAGAGCCTAATTTTAAGTGTTGGAGTATAACAATATGAACTCACAATATGTTCCCAAGTATATACTTCGTTTCCCCTTATCCACTCGACCCAGTCTCGCTTCCCATCTCCTGCTTTCTGGGATCCTATTAATTTGTACATCATCAATCGATCAATTATCAATTAATTGTTATAGAAGAAAAGTAAATTCTAATCGAAACACATGTTTTTTTTATTTTTCGTCAAAACTATTTTTGTGTTAGAAAAAAAAACATATTTTATACGAATCCATCGGCTAATATATATGTAAAAAGAGAGAGGGAGATAGGAATGGGGAGTGCAAACCTGTAAACGCCACGGTAAGGGCAGTCGGTATCAGTAAAGCCCTGGCCTTTCCTGAAATTTTGTTAAGATTTAATGTAATCATATTTTTATATACATCAATTTGAGAAGATCTGTTCATGTAAGCACCAAACATTAATTTGCATATATTGTTAATTGTAATTCAGGTCTTACCTTCTAACAGCAAGAATGTATTCTTTTTTGCTCATACCTTGCATTTCACAGAATTCCTTCCAATAACACCTCTCCTACGATTAATAGTATGCAATTATGAGATATAACTCACGACTAATTAATAATTAAATGAAATCTACAGTATATATATATATATATATATATATGTTTTTCACCATGAAAGTGGATTTCATGAATCTATCAACGATATGACTTACAGGAAAATTTGTTGACGTAGATAAACCCCCTATCTTGATTGCAACCATGTCATGAGCTCTGGCGGCTTCAACCTCAGTCGAATATCCACCTATCAACAAAAAAAGAGAGTAAACAATCCAATAAAATTAGAAGGAAAGAAAAAAAAAATAGAAAGAACCGCGTGCATAGAAAAATTATGACTTTGGCCTTTATTAATGTGCGAGGTAATAAACCCAGATTTTATTTTTGGCCATTAACATTAATTTAAAAAAAAAAAGGATTTTATATGTAGGAAAGAAACTGTGTGCTTACCAATATAAACTGCATTAGTTGAAGAAGATCCAAGCATACAAGTGAAAATAAAAGTCGTTACATTAGTGAGTTGTTAGAGGTAGCAAACAATTAAATAGATATAATGAAAATGCTTCATATTAAAGGCTAGCTAGCTAGCTATTTCAACCTGTTCTTCCTTTCACTCCTGGAATAGTAGTATCCCACACAAATGCTTCGAAACGGTCATCATTGCACCTACATCAAGATTAATATATTAACTTGTTTATAGAGAAGCAAATGGGTGTGCCCACGCTTTGCCTAATTTAAGTTGTGATCACGATTTCAATTTGATTGTTTATGAGCAGCCTCTTGTCGCTGACTTGATGGATTCTTTGAACCCCTATATGATTTTTGTGTAGTTGTTTTCTTTGGGCTTTAGCCTCGTATATATTAATCCAAGAAAAAGAGAGAGATTAATATATTAACTACATTTTCATCTATAAGGTCAGAAAATTTAGAAAACACGAACAAAATTTAATCAATTAATTAAATTTAATTGCTTGTGTTGAGTGAGAGAGAAATCAAACTTGATAACTCCACGATATTTAGAGTTCTTGTAACAAATTTTTTCCAATTCCATCATCATATTACGACGATCCTCTCCATGTGGCATTGAGTGATCATTTCCTCCACGCTGTTCCCTCTCATTCCTGTTTCATGCATACATATATATAGCGAAAATGATAAGAAAAATAAAATAAAATGTGCTATAAGTAGAGGTACGTACACATTACCAAATCTTACATTATTGATTTTTGGCGCTGAAGTTGGTACGACAACAACAAGGCTCGATTAATTTTATTTTCTTCAGTGTCCCTTTCATCCAATGCATTCCAGATTGTGGAATAGTGGGCCCAGTTGTTCATCAAGCGTGGTTGAGAATAACTTCCACGCTCTGGAGGAGTCATAAGGTTATGGGGTGGTGTTCCTGAGTCTTGAGTCCAATCCTTCGACATGCCTTGACTCTTGAGTGAGAGCAATCTTGGGTGAATATTGCATTTTGGATTGTACTTCAAGCGTATATATAGGAAATTTATACTAGTATTTTACACTTTCACACACCTGTATTCTAATGGTTTGTTCACCGATTACTTTAATGAAGAAAGACGAAAGTTTAAACCCAAGAAAAAAGAAAAGAAAACATTCAATGAAGAAAGAGAGTGTACCAATATTATATCATTAAATTATAATTGAATGATAATAAAGAATACTTTTTTGATATAATAATAAATAATGCTTTTTTATTGAGTGGTTTTTTTGACAAACTTTTTTATTGAATGTTAAAAAATAGCATAATGAGAATATTAATAAAAATATAAGATATACTTTGATAAAATACTAATCATTGACATCTGTCAGTTTCTTTTGCATATGTTGCATATGACATGACATGACATGACATTAGTGCAAAATTTTGTATTTACTTAAGAAAAAAAACGAAATAGTTTCCTTTTTCACTTTTGTATTAACTTAAAGTTGATTTCTTATCCAGGAACGATTGCTAAGAAAAAAGAAATGAATTCTCTCTATTTTTCACTTAAGAAGATTTTTTTTTACAATAGCCTGTAATGAAATTTGAATTTATGGAATCACGCAAATTGCTCAAATTCCTCACTACTAACTTAATTTTAGTGGCTTTAGATCAAGATAAATTGAAATATTTTACCAATAATAAAAATTAATTATTGACATTTTATTATATTTATAATTTATTATGCATGTATATGTAATGTCAAATATTAATTTTTTCATCAATAGTTGAGATATTTATTTTATTTTTTTAAATATATTACTCATTTCAAAAAAAGTCAAATACAAAAGAAACGTATGTTAAACCAAAGACAACCAGTGAAGTGAGTCAAATAGCAATGAATATTTTTTCAATTGCACCCTTTCAATTATTTCAGTTTTCGTTGACCGACAGAGTAGAGCACAAATACTAACAATCTTCAAATGAATTTTAAATAAATTAAATATTTATAGGTATGCTAATATATTTACTTATATTAAAATATTATATGATAATGTATTGACACGAACAAATAATATACTTACTTGATCAAAAAAAATATTATATATTAAAATAAAATTATATGATAATGTATTGATTACTTTTAAAATTGTATAAACTTTTATATAATTAAACAATTTTCAGTTCAACAATTGGATTAATAAAATTTAACATTTATAAAAAGCTATTAAGAATAAGTTTGACCACATACGCTCATGTGATATACGAATTCTCACCCTTTCATTAATTATAAAAATATTATTTTATTTAACTTTTTTAGTTTGAAAATATTAAATTAAATTAAATTAGTAATTTTATAATTATTTTTTTTTGACAAATAATTTTATAATTATTAACAAAAGTAAAAAAAAATATTTATTAGGGAAAAAGAACTTAATCTTTTTTTCTTATCTCTTCAATATTCATTTTCTGTTGGGTAATCGACGTTAGAAATTGAGCTTTAAGTACTCACTCATACAACTTTATACTTTTTGGTAGAATGTGAATGTGAAAAAGTAAAACTTGGATACTAGCTCTATTTAATAATTTTTTTCATTAAAAACTATATTTAATATTTAATTTGAAATACGAATTCAAATCATGGTGGCATTTAATATGGGATTATCGGTTTCGGTCCCACCAATGGGAAAGGGTGCCACCGCCGTAGATTAGATGTGAAAGAAGTGTGACTTTTTTTCAATGGATAGGATTTGTTACTTGCAACTTGCTATTGAGTTTAAGGTAATATTGTTATATATTTGCAAATGTAGGTCTTCAAAAGTATAAATTTGTTTAAAAACCTCAATCTTAAAAGACAATTAACATTGTGATTAACGTTTTTTTCTCTGTTGTAAAAAAAACATTTTTTTTTCTGTGAAATGTTGGGCCAATCACTCTGTTGTTCAACGGTATAATGTTTATGTCTGTAAAATGGGAGCAAATCAGCAAACATTTTTTTCCAGCAAGCACAACCAGTGTGATAAATCAAATTTCAGAACACAACTCCCAAGTTAAAACAAAATATTTGTTACAAAAGAATAAGACAAATCCAAAACTTCTTCTTTGCTTCAACTCCAGAGCATAGTTCATACCCCATATTCTTTCTCCTTGCATCTTCTTCCTCTTTGCAACTCCAATCATTCACCCACAGTCAAGACTTGTGAGCAGAGAGTGGAAATATCAATAATCAAGTGCAAAAATGGAAGAAAAAATTAGAGACAAAATAGAGAAGAAAAACAGAAAAGAAAAAAAGAAAAAACGCAAAAAAAAACTAAGAGAAGCAAAAGAAGAATGGAGGCAGCTCCACCATGGCCGCCGCGAATGGAGGTGTCTTCTTCTTCGGCTCCTTTCTTCACCTCTGCCACTTCGAGCGGCTTCATCCTCTGGTTCTCCCCCACCGCCGCCATTCGTGCGGCTGTTCATCACCATCCCAGCGGTCCTCCCCACTTATCTCTTCCTCCGTTCCTCTGTTTTCCTTTCTATGATCTTCTCCCTTCGCCTCTTTCTTCCTCAGCCTTCGCGAAGCCACCACGCCTCCCCACTTCTCTCTTCCTCCGCCACTGAGAACGGCCGCCACCGTTGACCCCACCGCCGTGAGACACGGCTTGCGCTGCTGGGAGGCGCCGCCTCCCCTCCATGGCCGCCGTGCCCTCTCTCTCTTCTCAGACGGCGCAACTTTCTGTCCTTTCTCTCTCTGTTCTGAAATGAAAGGGAGCTAGGGTTCAAAATGATCCCTTTGCCCAATTGTTAATTAATAACTCTCTAATTAAAAACTATCTATTAAATTAAACTAATCAATCCCTGAATTTGCAATTATTAAATGTTCTGGGGTGCAATGCAATTATAAAAAACTGGTTAAACCTACTATAGTAGGTAACTAACCTGATTCCCATTGGTGGGAAGGAAAACGATGATCCCATATTAAGTGCACCCTCAAATCATAACATGATAGAAGTTTAGGATAAATTAAAAATATTAAAATCAAGGTTTAATTAGTATATTGTATACCTATGATTATAAATTTTATATAAAAGGCTGTCATATTGTGTCCTAGGAATAATTAAATCTTGGCTTTATCACGCGAATAGTATAATTTGAAGAGATATTTGCCAAAATAACTAACTAGTGTACGTAACTTTTTTTTTTTGGTCAAAAGTGTACATAAGTAACATAACTTCTAAGAAAGTTGATAATCATTTTTTTGGTAAAAAAAAAGTTTATAATCATTTTTTTGGGTAAAAAAATATCATATTTTTTTTTGGTCAAAAAAAGTTCATAATCTTGAAGTTGTTTAATCGCGGGCTTACGTGGGCTCATTCGTAAAACTCATGGGTTCTCTCACATATTTCCAAACATCGACAAAAAAATATATATTTCCAAACACTACTAAAGAAAATAAGTTTCTCCCATTCATAACAATCTCCATATAATTTTTTTTACCAGATATCTTCATAGTCATTATTGTGAAGATTAACTCTCAAAAGTAAAACACTACTGTGACTAAAAGCAGTGTTTTTCTCCACAGCCTACCATAGGGAGGGACAGAAAAAAAGTATTGTAAACTGAAGCTGAAGTGATATACTTCAACCATGAGCCTACAGTACCATAAAAAGTATTGTGTCTCAAATACATGGTGGTGCCCCTGAGTGAGTACCATCAACACTCAGAATTTGTCATGCCCATAAACCATTCCTATATATTAAATGATCATCAAGATTGAAAAATAATGAAAAAAAAAAAGATGTGAAATATAAAGCTGAAAATTTACATACAAAGACTCCAAGAAGAAAACAAAACAGTCTTTGAGTTGGAACTTTAGACTGGAATGGAGGGTTCCTCTTCCACATTTGGACCCTGCAGATCTGCAACACAAGCCCTTGATTCAAGGGACTGAAGACCCCTAACAACTTGTACCATTGGTGGCCTTTTCTCAGGCACCACAGAAGTGCAACGAAGAGCAATATCTAAAGCTGCTACCATTTGTTGGTGACAAGTATGTGATAATATTCTAGTGTCAAGAACTTGGTGTACCCCATTGGTGATGTTCACTTTCCTTCTTACCCACTTCACAATGTCAATGGACTCATTTGTTGAATCTGTTTCCTCTGCTTGCCTCCCACAAACTAGCTCTAGCAATACAACACCAAAGCTGTACACGTCCAATTGCTCAGTTGCTTTCTTACTGTAACCATATTCTGCAATGCAACGATACAATAATAGTATGTTAATGTTAATTGGTTAAAAATTGGAAAGCAGAATTGCATATTTATTGCAAGCATTCAAATTGCTGATTCTCTAGGCAGTGTTTTCTATCAATAATATACCATAAGACAGGAGTTATAAAACACTTTGGTTATAGGAAATATTTCAAAAATCCATTTACATGAGATTCTTGTGTATATGGTACACAATTTATTTGTAATGAGTTAATAGGAAGTCATAGTTTGACAAAATGATGCAACTCAAAACTGAAATCCACTAAAATCTTGTGGAATATATCAGCTAAAGAAGCCCATTGAGACAGAGAGAGAGAAGTCACTCAATTAGAAGCCAAGGTCAGAAAGTACCAAAATGAATTATCATAAGAGTTCACCTAAAAAGTAAAGCAATTTCATTAGCATCCCAAACAATCACATAGGTCTTAATTTTCAGTTGTTATTATTTTACAATAAGATAGGTGCATTATGTAATTCACATAACTTGATCATACCTGGTGCAATGCAACAGGAAGATGCTGCCTCAGAATCCAAAGTTGATTGAAATGCAGCTTCTCCCACAATCCGATCAAGAGCAAAATGTGTCAGCTTTGGCTCAAAGTTTGCATCCAACAGAATGTTCTTTGACTTGACATTCCTGTGAAGCAAGTGTGGCACATAATCCTTGTGAAGATATGCCAGTCCTTGAGCAACTCCAATGGCAATCTTTAATCTAACTCCCCACTGCAACTGAAAATTCTGACTAGAAATCAAATCCCCTAAGCTTCCTCCATGCAAGTACTCATAGATGAGAAAAACTGACTCATCAGAATGGCAGAACCCCAGAATCTTAACAACATTCTTGTGCCTAATCTTTGCCAAAGTCTTGACTTCACTTTTCAAACTTCTTGAAGACTGGTTTCCAAAATTGACCAGCTTCTTCACAGATACTAGTTCACCACTAGGTAAACTCACAACATAAACCTTGCCAAAAACTCCACCATTCCCCACTGAGCTTTTCTCATTCATCCCTATAAGTAGATCATGCTCGGTAATTCTGAGAGGATAGAAGAACACTGATCTCCAAACCCCAACTTGACTCCCCTTGCAAGATCTCCTATACAGTATGAATCCACCAACAACAATTGCAGTTCCAGCAACAAAGGCTAAAGAGATCAATGCACATGTTAAGGTTGTAAGACCACCAACACGGTGGTGTCTTGGGGGCTCATCCGAACATGAGTTGGGCAATCCAGGACCACAAAGACCAGGGTTTCCTTCCAAAAATGACGCAGGGAGACCAGAAATCAATGAGTATGGTACTTTACCTGAAAGCTGATTGAAGGACACATTGAAAAGTGCAAGCTTCAAGTTTTGAAGCCCTTGTGGGATTGAACCAGTGAGATTGTTATCTGAAAGATCAAGGTAAGTCAGCACAGGTAGTTCAGCAAAGGAAGGAGGGATTTCTCCTGTTAGGCTGTTGTCAGCCAAAGACAGTGAAACTAGTTTCCTGCATTTTCTCAGCTCTGGGATTTTACCAGAAAGAGAATTGTGAGAGAGGTTCACTATGCTCATAACTGGGGAGTCACAGAAATTAGGAGGGAGTTCACCATAGAAACTGTTGAGAGAAGCTGAGAATCTGTATAAACTCTTGACAAAGCCAAGACCTTGAGGGATTTTACCAGCAAAGGTGTTGTTGTCAAGCTGAACTTGCTCCAACTGAGAAGCTCCTGATATTGATTCAGGTATTTGTCCTGAGAACCTGTTGTTTTCAGCTCTAATGAGCTTGACTTTTGGTAGTGACCACAACCCAATGGGGAAATCACCAGAGAAACCATTGTTCTGAACTTGGAACCTCTCAAGGCTCTTACAGTCACCAATGGAGTTTGGTATTGGACCTGTGAAGGTGTTTGTGTGGAGGCTGAGATTTATAAGCCCTTGTCCTTTACACACACCACTTGGAAATGGCCCCAGAAGCTTGTTCTGTGAGACATCAAAAGAAACCAGGTTCTTGAGAGAAGATACAAGAGCCTTAGGAACCCCACCTGTTAGATTGTTCTCAGAGAGATCCAAATGAGTCAAGCTAAGCAGTCCCACCAAAGACTCAGGAATTTCACCTTGGAAAGAAGAACTCTGCAGCAGAAGTTGCTTCAGATTCCCAAGTTCACCGATATCCTCTGGAATCTCACTCACCAAGTATGGATTCTGAGACAAATCAAGCACCTCAAGCTTAGATAAATTCCCAAACACAGCTGGTACATTACCTGACAGCAAGTTGCTTCCCATGTTAAGGACTTGAAGGTTCTTCAAGGAGCCTAAGCTTTCTGGGATGTTTCCCTCTATATGGTTCCTGCTCAAATCAAGAACTCTCAGGGAAGAAAACTGAGAAACCTGCGATGGGATAGTGCCCCATATGAGATTGGTGCTGAGATTCAAAGTCTGCAAGGAACTACACTGAGAGAGATGAAGAGGGATGGGTTGGTTGAAGATGTTATCAGCAAGGTTGAGATGAGACAGATTTGGAAGGTCACATATAGAAGATGAGATGTCACCAGAAAGGTTTAAGCTCTGAAGATTGATAGAAGTGACTGAGAGTACTGGAGGTGTTTTGGTGGAGGAGCTGCAGGAGATTCCAGTCCAGTTACAGTAGTGGTTTGATGAAGTGTTTGACCAGCTAGACAAGGCCTTCTTTGAGGAGTCTTCAATGGAGTCCTTGAAGGAGAGAAGGATATCCCCTTCTGATGAAGATGAACTGAGATTGATGAAGATTGGAAAGGTCACAGAGAGAAGGAATAGGTATGTACAGAAAGTAGCCATTAGCTAGGAAGTGACTGCAAAAAAGAGCTTGCTTTGTGTTGTGTCCTTTAAAACTACTTCTACTCTTTGTATATATCAGTGTTTAAGTGTGATGAGCCAGTGAGGTGTCTCCCAATAGATATTACTGGATCTTAAAATAAAGGCATACATTTACGTGCAAAAGAGCTCATCATAGCCATGGAGAGATTTGTTGGTGAAGCCTAGAAAATCCCTCTTTTTTTTCTCTTTTTAAAATATATATCATATTTCATTGTGTTTTTTTTTTAAACCTTTTGTGAGATAGCACAAAGGCACAACCCTTGATTGGTGCTTTGTTTCTACTTTCTAAAACCCCGACCCTTATATTATTTTATTATTTTTGTCAGTTTTGTTTTCACTTATTAGTATATTTATATTTATTATTTACAAATCCCTCCAAAAAAAGGCCAGACATTGTCCCAAAGAACAGAGTTGATACCATTACCATCTACTCATTGACATCACAGAACTTTTCACCCCTAGGAGAGAATGAAATGAGGTTTTTTCAACGATGTAAAATGGAATCCAAAGAAAAAATAATGTAGGTTTGTTTAGGGATGGATTTGACCTTCGAACATCCAAAATCTTGTCTTGGATTACCGTGGGAAGTGGGCAACAAAAAATTCAATGCAATGCATGTATATGTGTATGTGTATGTACCTTATCACACATTGAAGAAGGTGTTTTGGTTTTTGGCTTTGAATTAATCGTACGATCACGGGGGTCACGTGACCATATTGTCAATTTGTGTTCCTCTGTGGGGTCTCAAAATTGACCATCATCAGAACTCAGAAAGTCAGAGACCTTTGAATGAAACAAAAGTTTTCCTCTAAACTAAACATGGGCACCTCGGCCTCTGGGACCTTACCTTGAATTGAGTATTCAACAGAATAAACAAGAAATCCAGACTTGGAATATATATATATATATATATATATATATATTAGGAGTACTTGGTATCCTAATCCTTATGAATTTTATATCTCTCATTTTGTTAAGTAGCAATAAAATATCATGTTATGAAAAAGAAATATACAAGAAATAATAGTAAATAAATCCTAGATAAATAATAATAATAGATTTTAGTACACGATTGTGAACGAAAAAACTACTTAAAACCTCCTAGATAGTACTAGTAATAATTTTGGTTTTCCATAGGGTATTAGGTAATCCTATTTGAGATATAATTGGGCACTAAATGTGCATATCTCTTTAAGCGAGGATTTAAATCGTGATTCATTGCTATACGAGAGATCAGTCTCTTCTGCTATACCCAACACCGTCCATCCTGGATAGTAATATTTTATATGGAAGTTAGAGGAATGGTGCAATTGAGATTGAGAGAGAAAATAAAAAAAAGTGGGTATGAGCATGACGAGAAAGGAGGGGCAAGAAACAAAGTGTTCTCGTGAGTGACAGGGCTGACGGTGAGACAAAGGTCCCCATCGCACGTTTTCAGACTCGTTTGGACTTTGCATATAATTTTAACTTCCAAATAAAAAAACGGGGAGGTCAATATCAGGCTCGGATAATAAAGTATTGCTGCCCCCCAACTGCTTCTATTGTAATTTAATTTGCTTTGCTTTCTTATTTTTTAATAGATCTCCAATTATGTTTTGTGTGTGTTTTAGTGTGGTGTGAGAGGCGAGGAGAAGAGATTAATATACATCGATCTATATATGTATTAGAGAAATTCTATTCTCACTTTACTTTTTTTTTAAAAAATTTTTTAACTTAGGTTTCATTTGGATACAAAAACTAACTTTTAACTTAAGGAAAAGTTAGTCTTATTTTACACTTTTATTCTTTTTATTTATGCTAAAAATGAAAAATTGTTAAATAGTAATTAATAAATAGATTGATAAGTACTTATGAAGGAGTTAAAAAAAGATAACTTTTAAAAAATGTAAAGAGTAAAAGTTAATTTTAACTTCTATGAGAAGTTATTAGTTAAAAAATACATATTTAAAATACTTATAGAGAAGTTTATCCAAACATGCCTTACACTATGTAAAATTAGTATATCTTTAAAAAAGTACTTTTACCTATATTTATGGGGGTTTAATTAGAAACTTGGGAGTATATCGGATGTATAAACTTAGAATGAAAATAGATATACTCCTTTCTCTTATTACATTGAATAATTTTTTATTGAACAACCTTATCTTAAAATTCGTCTACATCGTTGAATGATTTTATTAAAGTCGTTACGCTCACCCAAACCAATCTCTTCTGCTGTTTGTGTGTAGCTAGCTGCTGCTCAATTATATGATGCATATGGGATCCACAATCTAGAGTGGGTCAGGATCACAAGGGGCTCTTTCAGGAAGAGGAATATTACATTTCACCAATGGAAACAAGTGTCGTGGACTGGACCACTAGATCCTCTGATACACTACGTTTTTTTTTTTGTTGATAATTCTGATACACTACATTGTGGCTGTGGAGGACCACACAATTAATACACTATATCCACCGTGCACACCGTTCATGTTCATTCTATAATTCTTCAATATGTTTCATGGTTGAATACGGACACCAATTACGAAAAAGTTGAATATGTTTTCAAACAGGGCCATTTCACTTTCTGAAATTTGAAAAGAAAAAAATTTAGACCGAGTTGATTGAAGTTTCATGAGTGGGTTATGGTTATATTATGACTTATGAGCAAGGAGGTTATCTTATGTGTACATTATTATACTGTTACTATTGTCTTATTAATAAATTTATAAAATAATGTAATAAAAATTATGCACATAATCACTAATACAAAAATATGTACTCTTTAATACATTCTTTATAAGGGGTGAAATTTATGTAGATTTCATACCCTATTTAATAGGATCTAGTCGCAAAATGGTGAAATTCACACGAGTTTCAATCAATTATAAAAGAGTTTTATGGAATGAGTATGCAAAAAAATATCTTGCTACTACAAGCTGCTGGGATGTCCACAATGTATTCTACTTTAAAAAGGGCAAAGGAATATTAAAAAAAAAAAGCATACTTTCTCTAACAAAAGGGGTTAATTTAACCAAAAAGTTAAAAGTATAGGCGAGTAAAAAGATTCTTAACTTTTGCATGATTTCTATCAACAAAACAAGGGTCACAGCTGTCAAGCTCTAAATTGAATTTGATGCTTTCACACATTGGGTGTAAAATTTTCCACGGATGTGATTTATTCTGATGAAGCTTGGATTTGAACATAAAGATTTCACACCAAAGGTGTGAAATTATACACAGCTGTGATTTTTTCTGTTAAAACTTCGAATTGAAACTGATGCTTCCACACCCTAGGTGTGAAATTATCCTACAGCCGTGATTTCCTCTGTTGAAACTTTGAATTGAAACTGAATTTGACGTTTTTACATCTTAGGTGTGAAATTTCCCACGGCTATGATTTCGTCGGTTGAAGTTCTGTTCGAATCTCACATTTTCACACCCTGACTTCGAATATTTCCACAATTGTGATTTTCTCTACAGAAGCCGCAAATTGAATCTAATCTAATGTTTTCACATTGCGACACACCTGTGAATCTCCCTATAGCACTCATTAGGTGCAATTTTGTTCAACAAATTAGTACTAACTAAAAGCAATAGCAAGATGATTGATGTAAAACATCAACTAAGTAATAAATTGTTTGTTGTTTTTTATTGGAAAATTCGTAGTTGTTAAATGTCCCTAGCTTATTTGTTTAAACAAAATAAATTTTTTTATATTTCTTACTTATGAACTTTCAAAAACAGTATATTAATTAATGTTGGTAAATTTTTAATAATATTTTTGTTTTCAAAATTCAAATCTCAAATACATAATTTTTGAAAAAAATTAAAAAAATATTATTTCTCATATATAATTCACAAAGTTCTAGTGATAATGATGATGCTTGAAGAACTTGTATTCACACGTTTAATTAAATTAAGGACAACTATAGCCTCTAAATTTTTCTAAGAAGACACATTTTGTCCATCTCTATAATTTTATTAAATGTAGATAATACCATTTATTTAATAAAATAAGTATATATGCTTACACAGATATATTATTTTATATTTATATAATTTCCATTAATCAATTAAAACAATTCTAATTTATTTTAACGTATTATACATGTCTGCGGCTAGCATTTTTGCAGGTGATTTCTTCATAGTTGACTTTAATCCACATTTTGAGATTTGTTGTGCAATTGTTGAGGCGTCCAAGGTGGAGGACGACACCCATTATTGCTGAACGCTGCAGTAATCTGAAAAGAGAGGTAAAAGGATGGAAAAGAAAAGAAATTGAAAATCTACTGTGTGAGAAATCCTATAGATTCTTCTTGCAGTAGTATACAGTACCAGAGCAGTACTTTGTAGAAACTCAACAAAAATGAACAAGAAGAGAGAAGGATGGGGGCAAAAAGACAAGTGAAAGAGTTAAACAATTTTTGGTTAGTACATAGATAATTAGGTGGATGTGTCCCATCAACTCCTCTGACTTTTCTTTGCAACGTACCAACCCCTATCTAATTAATTAGCTAGCTATATTAATTATTAACATACACTGAGGGCTAATCAGATGAATTTAGGCCTTGTCACTACAAAATTAATCACCTACTTTTGTATCGAAAAAAAAAATTAATCACCTACTAAAATGTTCAGTTTCAATAGACCATAATCAGGACTAACAAGAGAAATTCAAGAAAGTGAGACTCGATCTCCCATTTTTCTCTTTCATGCACCTTGCAATCCATCATCATGTTTGATCATTATAAAGTCAATCATTTATTAATATACTATATTTATTGTAGTACTAATGAAGATAGCAAAACAATAATCAAGAAAGGGGTGAAAAAGAAAACAACATTTAGGTGTTAAATCAGGAAGTAGTAGTATTTCTTTGGCACAACGTCGATCATGGCAGTCAAAGGCATCAAATCTATGCGTGCCCTTTGGAATCATGATTTTTATTGATACCGACACTGAACAACATTAATTTTAGGCTTAATTGCAGTTTTAGTCCTCCATCTTTCGCGATTGTGCAATTTTAGTCCCCCATCTTTTAAATGCGCCAATTGGGTCCCTCATCTTTCAAATGTGTGCAATTTTGGTCCAACCGTGAATTCTCTAACAGAGTTTGCTGACTTGGACAAACATTGCTGATTGGGAACATGAAGTGGCATCCTACGTGGCAAGTGAGTTTGACTACATCCAATTAAAAACTTACACATCATTAAAATAAAAATAAAAAAAGCCAAGCTGTAAAATGGAAAAAAAAAAGCCAATTTGGGATTAGGGTTCCACACTTCCACCCACGACAAGCACAACCTTCCCTCTCCCCAACCACCGTCCACATCCTTCTTCCAACATAAAAAACCAAAATGGAATCGAGCAAATCAAGCACACCCCATATTCCCAATTTTTCCAAATGGAATCGACATCGAGCACGATCCGCAAGGCGATTGGTGTTGTGAAGGACCAAACCAGCATCAGCATAGCCAAAGTAGCTGGCAATTTGGCACCAGAAATGGAGGTTCTCGTTGTCGAAGCCACGAGCCAAGAAGAAGTCCCTACTGAGGAAAAGTATGTGGCTGTAAAGGCATTCATGCTTGTTCACAGGTTGTTGGTTGATGGGCACCCCGTGTTTGAGGAAGAGATTGTGCATGCCATGCGCAGAGGGATGAGGGTTCTTAACATGTCTGATTTCAGAGACGAGGCTCATTCCAGTTCTTGGGACCATTCGGGTTTTGTCAGGGTTTATGCATTTTGATTTGCTAGTTTTTTGGTTTTGAGAAGGGCAAAACGCAATCTGGGAGGAGCTACTGCTGCTGTTGCGATTTGGACATTTTCTCCGACGTGGGTGTCAGTTCGAGGGTTCACCAAGCTGCCATGGAAGAAGAACAACCTTGATGCTAGACGATGGTGTTGAAGACAAGAGATGGTGGTGTTGATAACAATCAAAAAAGCAATCTCTCCCTCTCCTTTTTTTTTTGTTCCTTTCTCTTTGATGGGTTTCAAAGTTTGAATCTTTTTGCTATTTTGTTTTCTAGGTTTTCTGCAAAATCTGGGTGTGATGATTGTTGAATCTGGGTTTGAATCTTTTTGTTTTCACATACGCATGGTACAACATTTGATGATTGTTGTTCTGATGCTTGTGGGTTGAGAAATTGGTGGAGGAATTGAGGAGCTCGAAATTTTGGAGAAAGGAAGGTGGGTGGAGGGAGGAGGTGGTGGTGGTGGTGGTGGTGGTGGTGGTGGGGTGGAGGGAGGAAGGTGGGTGGAGGAAGGTGAAGGTGGGGGTGGGGGTGGATGCCACGTAGGATGCCACTTCATGTTCCTAGTCAGCAAACTCTGTTAGAGAATTGACAGTTGGACCAAAATTGCACACATTTGAAAGATGAGGGACCCAATTGGCGCATTTAAAAGATGGGGGATTAAAATTGCACAATCGCGAAAGATGGGGGACTAAAACTGCAATTAAGCCTTAATTTTATTAGTAAAATCAAGATTTATGTTTGTTACCTCTTCAATTTGGTCCCCTCAATTGGATAGTAAATGCATGATGCTTTTTAATCACATTTCATTCTCAATTACCTTCTGCGCGCACAAATTCTTGGTAAATTAGACGTAGGAAAATAAGGTGTATATGATGTTGTTTTGACACATATCCCATTTAAATATCTTAATAAATCACACACCAACAACATTCAATGGTCAACTTTTCAATTAATAAAAATCAAAAGGTTAATTTGAGCATCCAAGGAGAGGACATACTTGTATTATATCGATTTATCATCATAGTATACTACTACTATAATAAGAATGACAAAGACAATGTGTAATTCGTACATTTGCGTTTCCATTATATATGTGCTGAAGATTTCATTAATTAGAGAGATCATAAACAACAAAGATGTACATGGGTGTCTGTGCTGCTGCTCTCTCTGTTTGCAATATTCCCCCGGACCCCAAAATCACATATTCACAGCTAAGGGAGTCAGAGGCTTGAAGTTTGTCTTTTGATAAAAAGAAGGCAACCAAACAAGACACGGCATGCATGGTGGGTGGTGTGAGAGAAAAGGCAATAGTTTATTATCAAAATTCCACTTATTGCATTGAAGAAAGCCATGAGGGATAATAATGTGCATTCCCATACCTTAGCCTTTAATAGCATCAAATATCAATACATGGCTGACGGTGGGGACGCTTGTTTGATTTTGTTGCCCCATGTTTTATATGAATGTTATTTTTTTTTTTTATAATCACAGGATCCTAGAGGGAAAGAAACTCCTAAACTAATCTATATTTGACAGAGAGTTAAGTAAAGTCTGACCACAGATTATTTTATCGTCGGAGATCGAACTCGAACACTAGCCGAACTCATCCCCTTAGACAAAACGCATTAACTACTTACACCCAATTTAGATTTTTTCTGGGTCAACTATTTAAAGGATTCATATTAAAGTGGGCCAAAAACCCAACAGCCGAAGGCAAAGTTTACAGATAAAGCCATAAGGCCCTCCCACTGATAGCTCCCACTGATAGGATGAGCTCCCACTGATAGCTCAGTGGTTAAGCTTATGGAGCTCATCCTATGGGTGAGAGGTTCGATACCCCCACCCAACCCCCCCCCCCCCCCCTAGACCAAAAAAAAAAGCCATAAGGCCCATAAAAACTAGGCGGCTTCTTGGGTGAGCGAAGTTGACAAGTCACTCACCGTGAGAAACACATAAGAGATATTAGATTATGGACTAAAAATTTCAACGGTAAATATAGAGCTCTAACTCCTAACATCTATGGTGAAGCTCAGCGCGTTGAATCCCAACTCCATCTCCCCACCTATTCCATCCAACCTAGGGGTGGGCAAGCACCCACAAACAAAGCCAAAACCAAGCTACCAAATCATTCGTGCGGAAGGGTTATTGTGGGTTCGGTTTGTCGGTTTGAATCAATAGCGTTAAGAACGGGTGTATGCGGTCGGGTTATTGCTAATGTATGATTTGGGTGTTTCAGAGAATCATCCTCTGGGTTAATTTTTGTTGGAAGATTCATTGACTATTTATGTTGGCTTGGAAAAGCATTTCTGTTGTAAATGGCACATACTGCATATTCGCATCTCCGAAGTATCTCCTGGGGCATTGTTTGGGAGTTACGGAATCATATCTAGGGTTGTATGTTGCTTTAAGGTTTGGTTATAATCAAGTTTATATATGAAGTTGGAGTAAGAATTTCGCTTGAGCAAATACCAAATTGAACCCCGAGGCCTTTCACACTTCACAGCAACAATGCACTCTCCAATCATAAGTAACTTTTAACTCACCAAAACAAACTATCGCATTAAGATCAATGATTTTTTAAATTAAAATAAAAACATTATTTAGACGATAAATATAAAAGCAATTAATACATACTCTCTACCTAGATGGAATTTATATCTAAACCTTGTCATATGTTGCACCCATTTGATAAAAAGAACAACGCATCACCAATAGGAAAAGGTACAATTAAAAAACAGTGTCAAAATAAGAGGTTGTGGCAGTGGAGAAAGTAAAGCCATAGCAATGGTCAGTGTCAAACACATCGAGCAATAGTGCTGGAGGTAGAGGATTCCAAATATTAATAGTGAAACATGTCAAGCATCGAGTAACACCATAGAGAAAAGAAGAAAAAGAAAGAAGGAGGGAATCACAAATAAGCACACGAGAAGAAAATATTTCCATTTCATATTGTTGATTTTTCTATCCTAACTCTCATCACCAAACCAATTTTTCGCAGGTCATATAAGCTTATTTCTATCTAGACTAGTCCAATGGATAGAAAATATTCCTATCCGATATTTCGTAAGATCACCAGACTATGCTCTATCACATCCTTTCACTCTTATCCAAAACAAAACAAAAATGGACCCTTTTAAGACCTATTTGATTTCAGAATTGTTTTTATTATGTTTCCTAATTTCAAATATTACTCCAAAAGAACAGTTAATTAGTAAAAAAATACATTTGTATAATCATTAGTGAAAACTGAAACAGGGAAAAAAATCAACCCAAAGGCCCCTAGACCTGTGCAGTGTCACCTGAAATTTTTTGCACAAATCCGCATTCAACCCGATTGCTTAAAATAAGTACATAACTGCTCCCTTGTTCATCTAGCATTATCAGAAAACAATAATTTACTGCGAAGCATGTAAATAATAGAGCCCTGCCAGAAGCTTCAAAATTACTGCACATGTTTTGTGCATGAAACGCCGCCTGAAAAACTATATAAACATTATTACTACACCAACGCAAAAGCAAAATCAGTCACAAGACTATGCAGGAAGAATCTTTCACGCAATGAGGAAGAAAGAAAATGCAGACCAAGCAGGAAATCAAATTACAAAATAAGCCAAAAGTATCCATCAAACCAGCACAAACAAGGAATGGTTTTTCCCTAAAGATGTCCTTGGTATCATGACATAGACCATTTTTAATCACTAAAGGACACCTAAAAACCCAGGCAGTCAATAATATATATCAGGCCTTACTGATAAAAGATGAAGCATCAATCTTCATATATTAACCTTCATTCTAGCGCATGCATGCCTAGATTTTATCAAGCTTATCTGCCTTAATTACTGGGTTGGCTTTAGCTATGGCCTCCTGACCAAGAGTCCTGTAATCAAAAGGGCAATCATGTTTGTCAGAATAGCGATGTGTCGCGCAAAAGACGTTGCCACATTTGCAGCTGAAACCGGTTAATCCAACACGTTTCTGGCAAGTGCCACATCTGCTGGGACCAGTCTTGGCTTTCATCTCCAAACTCTCACCAGAAGAAGAATCCCCAGATACCTTGGCAGAGACTGTCTTGACCTCCACAGTTTCAACTTGCACATCAACAGCACCTGCCGCAGCCATGGCCTGCTTCCCATTGCCGTTGGAACTTCCATTCACGATGTTCTCAACCGATGACGCTGCAAATTTGTCCTGCTCCTGCTTCAACAGCATGTCCTTGTAACACTTGGAACACATGTTCATGGTAGCTGCCCTTCCAAAGAAACCACAATTGTTGATGCAAAGAATGGGACGTTCGGGAGCCTGGCATCCTGTCTCATCGTGAGACTCCATTATCTATGACCACCTGCACGCAAGGCACCTCAGGCTCTCAAAAATATCTATACACCAACGAAAAAACCCATTCTAGAAAGAAAACATAAATAGTTACAAACATCTCACATTCACTTGCAAAATTATGATTCATGAATTGAACCAATGAAGGCAAATTGCCCTTGCAAGTACTTAGACACCAGCAGCTAGATACCACAAGAGTTCCACCAATAACAATAGTCAATACCAAGCAAATTAGACATCATAACATGCACGACAATGTTTAAAATTATTGAAAAAGGAACCGACAGCATCTTTTTTCAAGCGCTATCATATTGGAAACAAGGGAAAATCACCAAGAGTTCCTCTATATGGACATTGGACAAACACATACGGACACTGAATTCCAACCAATGCATCAAAATACAATCAATATTCACTAGTGACTAAGGCATGCAAACACCAACAAGCCCATTATCAAAGTAAGCAAATTTCCACATAACAGTTCAACTTCCAATGTATAACTAAGACCGACCAAGTGGACAGATGGTAACAGTATCGAATCAAACAAAGGACGAAAGAAAAATCACAACTTTTAACAACCCCACCAACTGATTCACATCACTTCAACACAGACCACAAGCCATCCCCAAACCCCACCAAGGAAAACCAAAATTAAACGCCAAAAAGGGGGGAAAAAGTTTTTTTAATCTGAATTTAAGAAGAGGGGAGGAGTCAGGAAGCAATAAGAAGTTTCCCAGCAATAATGACACACTGCCGCAGAAAAATTGAACAAAATACACAAAATAGAAACAGGAAACAGAAATCCCTCATCACCTGGGTGGCTGGGTTCACCGATCCTGACACTCTTATACTGTTCCCTGTAACAAGGAGAAGACGATGATAAAAAAAATTGATAATAAAGGGCGATAAATTGAACAGAGAAACAAGGCATACTCCTGACCTCAAATCGAAGAGAGAACAGTGTATGATAATGATAATAATCGAGAAAATCGAAGACAAAGTACGATAAGAAACGCAGCTACAGAGGGAGAGGAGAGAGAGAGGGGTTTGATTCGGTCGTATTCGTGTTGGAGATGGCTCTCTGTGTGTGTCTCTCTCTCTCTTCTTCTCGCTCTGTATAATCTCTTTCTCTCTCATTCTGTCTATTTGAACTTTATATATGTCAGCCAAAGTCGGTTGTTTTTTCCTTTGCCAATATGCCCCTTACACTTCATATTTTCAATTTTCTCCTTCCCTTTTATTTTTAAATTATTTTTTTCGGATTTGTTTTTCCGAAAAACTAAAAAGAGAAATAAAAAGGAGCATGGATTGTGTGGATGCAGAACCATAAAATTAAAATTTTTTTTTTAAAAAAACTATTGCTGAGTGAATTTTATTTTTTATTTAATTGAATTTATTTTTAAAAGAATAACACTCGTACGAATTTTATCTTTTTTATGGTGGTTACTCGTGCTAATTTTATCTAATAATTAAAAGTGTTTTTCATAATTTTCTCAAAAAAATAAAGCTCTCTAATATTAAAAAAAAAAGGTGATGGCTAGCATGAAGCACCATTTAGGTACTTTATTTTCGGAGCACTGCTTTTGACCGGTAATAGCAGGTTAGATGACTGGAAAAAAATATTTATACTAAAACCCAATATTATTAAGATTAACATAAACAGCACAAAATATCCCATCTAAAAATTAACCCAACCTTCGTCTTCTGCACCTTCATTCGATTCTTCCCTCTTCTCCACACCTTTCTCTTCTCAACCACAACAACAACAACAGCAACAACAGACTTCACTCTTTTTTTGGTAAAAGGAGGCTAAACACAAACAAAAGCAGAAAAAAAAACCCATACCCTAAACACACAGTCCAACCCCACTAAGTCTTCTCTCTCGGGTAAGCAACCACAAGCTTATCAACCAATAGTAGCAGCTTCATCCCTTGCGGCGGCGAGTCAATCCGAAGCAAGCGGTGGTCTTGTCTAGCTCCAGTTCCTGTTCAGACGCTCCTGGATCTGCAGCAGCAGCGACGCTAGTGAGTGGCCGAGGTCCGCCGACCTTGTCAGAAGGAGGACGACCACCATCGAATCCGAGAAGCATCAAAGACAACGAACACCATGGTCCCAAGCAAGGTCAAGCCCGTAGCGCATCGCAACCAGCTCCGTTTTAAGCACACTCATGTCCCCTTAAAAAACCAGTGAACCCAGCACAGCGGACGACGCGGTGGAGGTCAGTGAACGACGGTGTTTTCGCTGTTTTTCAGAGTTGCTCTTTGTGCAAAATTAATAGGGGGCTTTTGAAGAGTAATGAAAAAGGAAGGTTTTAATCGGTTTTATATCTTAGTTTGGGTTGCTATAGTGGCCAAAAAATGGAGGCTGAGGGTGGTGGTTTTGGGTGAGAGGAGGGTTGAGGAAGAAAGATGAAGATGGAGAAGAGAGAGACAAAAATTCAAAAATTTGTAATATTTAAGGGACTAATTTGAAAATAAACAAAAACCTGCACATCCGAGTGCCTGTAATAAACGTGAGTTGTCCATCACCTTTTGCGCTAGATCTAACGGTAAAATTAAGTGATGCAAAAATGAAGCATCCAGAAGGTACTTCATGCTAGTCTCAACAAAAAAATAAAGCCCTCTAAGGTATTTATTTAAGTGTTTATTTTTTAATTTTTATTTAAAAAAAATTAACCGGTAACTGAAGTTTTTGATTTAAAAAGAGAAGAAATGTAAAAAAAAAATAAAAAATAGAGTGACGATATTTAAACACTCATCGAACACTTTTAATTTTTTTATATCTCTTTTTTTATTTTTTTCCAAAAAAATATCATGACATGCAACTCATCCCTTTTTCGAGGGGAAGTACAACACCTAATAAATATAAACTGTATTTAAACAAGTATTTTTATAAAAAATACAGAAAAATAGTTTTCAAATGAAATTTGATTAAATTGATAAAAAAAAATTGACAGTAAAAAATTAAGGTAGAAAAATATAAAACTAATGCCCAACTAAAAATTGAACATCTTAATGAGATAAGTGCTCTTAATTTGTGAAGGATGAATGTCTATATTCCTCTGTCAATGACTGATCAATATCCTTGATGTCCCTTTATGGTGGTTATGTGGATCTTTCTATGGGAGAGTGGGTTTGACCACTATTGGAATTTTTGCCTTTAGTATCGTCTAAAAACCTATGTCATAAGGTTAAAGCCGATGGTAATGGGTCATTTAGCTCAAATTTGCATCATCGTGGTCGATGCTAAAATGTTCGAAGTTAATATTGTCTCTACTAGAAAAAGACCAATGCTAAGTTGCACATAAAATCATTCAAAATTTGCCCGAAAGACAATATGACTCAAGGAAGAATATGTGTCATTGATCAAAGTTGTAGTTGGTGATTTAAGTAGTGGATCAAAGTTGCAAATTGATATTTTTCATAAACACAAACTGGTTCACAAACACTACAAATAAACAATATGAATTCTTCATTTAAAATATAATACACGTAGTGGTATTCAACATTGGCTCTCCCATACATCATTTACCTCGGTGGCTTACCCTATGCAAGGTCTATTTTACAATAAAAAGGGAAAGTTTTCAACCTTTTACTTGAAAAACAAATGAAATAACATGAGGATGAATAAATAAATGAAATAAATAAATGAAATAACAGAAGGAGCAGTATATGATAAGTTAGTTCCATCTCATACACTCAACTGAAGGGAAGAAAAATAAGTATAAGTAAATTAAAACGAAATGGAAGATATTTCTATCTAGTTCTGTTCCATCTCATCCTATTTTTAAAAGATTAAACAATATCAATTAATTTATTTTATTTTATTCTAATTTCATTCATTTCGTCTCCATTAATTCAAATTATTCTTAAACACATATATATTTGCATGAAATTAAACTTAAATATTAAAAAAATTCAAAACATAGCATTTATTTTTTTTGGGTCATGAACATAGCATTTTTTTGAACAAACCATGGCATAGATGTAATTAGGTGATTAGGGGATTGCTTCAAAAAAAAAAGATGTAATTGGGTGACAAACTGAGAACATGTTGGGCATCATTAATGAGCTACTTGGGTTGGGTTACTTGTATAATCTGTAACCGGAATTGGTAAATACACTCTACATTTTTTAGACATATACTTTATATTAATGTTAAAATTTTAAAAATATTCTCTTTTTGTATTTCGGAGACTCTAGTTTTCGGAATACAAATTTTGTATTCTGGATTTGTATTCCGGAAATTTCAGTCAAATTTATATTCCGGAAACTCCAGTTTTCATACAATTTGTATTCTAAAAACTCCAATTTCTGGAATATAAATTTGTATTTCAGAAACTGGAATGCAGTTTCTAGAATGTAATTTTGTATTCTGGAAACTTCAGTTTTCAGAAATAACATAAAATTGTAGGATATTTTTAAAATTTTCATTTTAATATAAGGTGTATGTCTAAAAGTGCCGGGTGTATTTATCAAAACCCTCTGTAACCTAGCTAGGCTTCCAAGTTCTAACCCAGCCAGGAGTTAGTTGACATGGGTTAGGGACTGGTTACTTTTTTTGTGGCAGAGGGTGGATTGATTTTCGTGTGGGTTACGTCATGGTCCGCACAAAAAAACATAACGGCGGGAAAAGAATAAACCGGAATCGTTTAGCGGGAACAGCCACCACTTTTTCCAATTTTTTTAAATATATGAATTTAACGCACAAATTTTGGTTTTAATTCAAAACAAATCCATCAAAAGGAGTAGTGTTGTTACTGTTTGGAATCATTACTCTGCAAAAACTCTCCGGTCTCCGTCGAAAAATATGGCGCAGAAGAAGAAAGCTAGGGTTTCTGACGACGAAGAAATCGAAGCTCAACCTCAATACAGCCTCTACCAGGTACCCTAAATTATTCCCGCTTTTATTTTATTTTTTTCTGAAAAGCGGAAAAACAAAAACAAATTTGGAAAGGGAATCGCATGAACTATGATGAAGCATGACACCGTTCAAATTCAGTTGTTACTTTTACTACATTTTGTTCGCTTTCAAAATAGTTGACTCTTCGTTGTTGTAGGTTCTTGGTGTGGAGAGAACGGCTTCTCAACAGGAAATAAAGAAGGCGTATTACAAGTTGGCATTGCGGCTCCATCCTGATAAGAACCCTGGTGATGAGGTGCTCCTTCATATGCCCTGAATCCTCTCTCTGTGTGTGTTTTTACTTTTTTTTCTTACTTTTTAAAATTAACTTTTTGGTCTTGGTAATTTTAAGTCATTCTGTTCATAATTACAGGAGGCTAAAGAGAAATTTCAGCAACTGCAAAAAGTTATCTCGATTCTTGGGGACGAAGAGAAACGGGCACTCTATGATCAGACTGGTTGTGTTGATGATGCTGTGAGTGTTGTTGTTGTTGTTATTACTGCTGCTGCAAATGAATTACTGAAGCATAATATATTGGATTTATAATTTACAACTGGCAATGTCTAGAAATAAAGCAAATCCTTATGGTCTGTTAAATCTTATTCCAGGGAATTGTCTAGTAGCACTGGATCAGAATATAGAAACAAAACAGTGTTTATTTTGCAGAAAATTACAAGATCAGAATATAGAAACAGTGTTTATTCCGACACTAATTGATGCTTTTTGAGTCTCCAATATACTAATTAATGCTATGTCCGTGGACATCTATGACTCATTCATCTATTCTGAAAATCAGGATCTTGCTGGAGATGTTGTTCAGAATCTTCATGACTTTTTCAGAACAATGTACAAGAAGGTATTTGTTTAATATATGATATGATATCCTGTTTCCTGATGCATTGTAGTGTACTTTTTTTTTATTTGTGTGGTTTTGTAATGAGCCACAGGTCACTGAAGCTGATATTGAGGAGTTTGAAGCAAACTATAGGGGATCTGACTCAGAGAAAAATGATTTGATTGATCTGTACAAGAAGTGCAAGGGGAATATGAAAAGGTAACAAAGCATTCTTAATTTGTGACATGCATGAGACATTATTTGTAAAGGTTTTGAGTTTGATAGCTGGAGTAACTTCTCTTTGCAGGCTTTTTTGTTCAATGCTTTGTTCAGATCCTAAACTTGACTCACACCGATTCAAGGATATTCTCGATGAGGCTATAGCTGCTGGTAAGGAATATTAACTAGATTCTGTTGAGGTTTCAGTGAGACATTTGCTCTAGGTCTAAGTTTCTATGCAGGTGAAGGAAATGCAAGTCAATGCGATAATGGGGGACCATGCAGTTATTTTGCTTTCAGTCTTTAGCACTGAGAATCAGCATATTAATATAGCTGTCACGACAGTCCATTATGTTATATCACACATTTTCTTTGGTTGTTACTTGTTAAGCATCTTCCTTGATGATTTTATTCTTTTTTCTGTAATCTTTAGGAGAACTAAAGGCAACAAAAGCCTACCAGAAATGGGCTAAGGAAGTATCAGAAACCAAACCACCAACAAGTCCTTTAAGGAAGAGGGCAAAGTAAGTTGATCAAACAGGGTTTTTCTTGTGCAATCTATTGATTTATACTGTAATTTGGGATTAATCCATTGTTTTCTATAGGTCAAATAAGCAGTCTGAAACAGATCTGTATGCAATCATAACGCAACGCCGAAATGAGAGGAAAGGGCATTTTGATTCGATGTTCTCATCTCTAGTTTCAAAGTATGGTGGAGGTGATATGGCAGAACCCTCTGAAGAGGAATTTGAAGCTGCACAGAGAAAGCTGGAGAATGGAAGATCCTCAAAAAAATCAAAGCAATCAAAGCGAAAGTAAAATGCATATAATTCTGTGTATAGCTAATTTATTTCTGTGAACATGAAATTAGATCCTGTCACGCAGTAATCAAATGTTAGTTTAGTGGTTGTTCTTTTCTGCCGATCTTACTTGCTGTCTTCTTTTTTATGTTAAGGTAATGTGACTGGTATTTTCAAAACTGAGACAACCACTTCACTTGTGAATTGTGACAGTAAGCGATTGGTTGTATCCTTTTATCAATTTCTTATATGAATGTTTATCGTTGTTTATGAAGTTTTAGTACCAATCATGCTATGCCCACGATTATATATTTATACGAAAGATCTGTGACTCAGCAAATTCAGGCTTGAAAAGAGCTGCCTGTAAATACTGGTTTATGTCCTTAACAAATTTTATTGATGGCATAGATGACTGCTTTGTTCTATGATACCTGATAAACGTATTCGTTTGAAAATAAACCACATACAGGCCTTTGTTCTGTAACTATATGACATCTATATCTATATCTATATATTACTACAATTTCATTTAGATTTAGCCAACTAATTTCTCCTGGTAGTTTTTAGTTGTGAAGCACTGTTTAAAACGGGACTCGTCAAACTCAAACATGACGTACTATGTCGTGTCTATCATTGTCAGCGCCTAGGTTTATACTTTACAGCACACTGTTGTTTTACATATCACCTCTCCCCATTATGTGGTAAGTACTTTGACGATCAAATCAAAAGCTCTGAGGTTTTTTAATGGAATTTTTGGATTTTCCCATCAGTTATAAATTCAAAGGCAGGGGAATTATCACAGTTGACAGTACATTCATGGTTTCTTTTGTGGGGACAATGGTTAATGTAGTAATAGGAATAAATGTTAATAGTTGAATAAAAAAAATGTTAATAGTTGAATCACACGAGAGAGAGAGTAGCGGTTGGTGTCGAGATAAATACTTTTTTTTGACAAATGTCGAGATAAATAGTTGAGAACGAGTGAATTATCAATTTAGTTTTTAAAATTTTAGAGTATGATTAACTTAATCTCTAAAATTATTAATAGTCTCTATTAGACAATTTTAGTGACTAAAATGATAAATATGATCGAAAATTTTTTATTTTAAAAATTAATTTAAAATATTAATTATTTTAAAGACTAAGTTAATAATACTTACAATTTCAAAGTTGATTTTGGAGAGTCGCTCACTTCACAAGTATCTGGCCTCATGAATAACTGAAGTCTCTCCCACCAACTTTATTAACTTCTTACTGTTTCAGATTGACTAAAACAAGTTGTAACTTCTTACTGGTAACAATGGCATGCTTGCATGTGAAGGAAAGTATGTAGCTTGCAAAGGAAAAAAGGCAATTATTGGAAGCAGAGGAGGATGACCCTTTTGCTCTTTTTACTAAATCTTTTCTTGATTTCTGAAAAGCCATATGCAGGTGAGGGTCAACAGCACTACTTGTCCTTTCAGCAGCTAAATTTATTTTATATATATACATGTACTTCTTCATTTGGGTAACAAAACATGTTAATCTTGCGGTTTTCTTATCCTCTGATCTTATTATTGATCAATTTCTTGTGATCACATGTAAAAACTATACCACACCATGGCAGGCCTTCTACGGTCTACTATAGTGACATTGCACCTCGTTCTTTCACGGGTTAGTTAAACAAACTAATTAGGTTATTGATTTGACACCATGATCACCAAATTAACAGGAAATTTCATCTGTTGAGCACATGCTTAGAAATGATTATTGCATTTCTCAGGGCTAAATAAACCCGATTAACACCTAATTTGTGCAAATATGCAACAACATAATCACAACAATCTGGTTGTTGACCCACATCGGATTAGCATAAAGCAACAGGCCTAACATTCACAATTCACATTTAATTCAGAGTTGATCATATCTATACATCACAAAACAATAAACAAACGTGAAACAAAAATAAATAAATCCTTCACCTCTAAGAATGTTGGAGGTGTTAAATTAATCATATAATCATATCCCTGGACCCGTAGCGGTGGTTGGCCAGCGCATCACACGAGCACAAACCCACACCCACACATCTTTATTTTTAATTTTCTTAGTGTGCCTAGAGGTGCCTTTGCTAAAAGTGGTTTTAATTTAATTTGTTTTTGTGAAATTAATTTGAATTGAAGTGAAATAAATTATGTTTGAATGTTTTTACTTTTAAATTTGAGATAAAATTTAATGTAAAATTTTTAATTCGATGCAAAAGCTATAAATCCTTATTTTAAGTAGAAATCTATTTTGTACAACAAAATTATTTTATCTTAAAAACACAAATGCCTAAATTTTTACTAAAATCACCATATATCCAAACACGCAAGTATAGTATTACCTATTGGCTCAGGTCTAAAATTTGATGATTTTGTTTATTAAGGATCACTGACTGTGACATCACAACTACGTGCTAGGAACATTCCTTATTGTGAATCTGAAAACGCAAGCAAGACTTTTCCTTTTCCTTTAGTTTTCTATACCTGTCTCCTTTAAGTTCAGCCTTCCATGCCCTCCCTCCCAACCCCATCTTCTTTTGAGTCATTTTGAGTGAGAGGGGCAGCCATGAATCATGATACACTCACCACGACACTCATATATTATATTATTATATAATAAAGTATTTATAAATGTGACACTATTTTTCTTTGCTATTTAGCTTTTACTTGACTTTGCTGCCCTTCAATTCTTCTCTACCCCCCCCCCTCTCTCTCTCTCTCTCTCTCTGCATTTTCTATTGGGTAAGTCGTCAATTTTCTTGGTGGTGATATATTCTGCTTCAGTCTACTTTTCTTCACTCTCTCTCTCTCTTCAGTTCAGTCCTCTCAGGAGGTAGTTATTATTGTCATAATTGTGGAATGTAGCTTTACTCATCTTTCTTGTGAAACCCCTTCGTGGTTGCTGGAACCCCATTGAATAATACACTCCAAACCTCATTCTCATAGGATTACACTTCCTTTGCCCCAATTAATGCTCTTAAAGCTCTAGTGGCTATCTTCAATTACAGCATTTGGATGAAAAACAATTGGGTAGAAAGGGTTGGTAGTAGAATTCACACTCACGCATGCTTTGCCATAAAAGGATCTTCTTTTCCTTCTTCATTTGTTTTTCCCTTTTTATTCTCTGAATTGGGTTCGTAGCAAATCAGGATCTGCTGTCTTCTTCTTCTAGCTTCTGGAATCTTCCATGGAGACAGATAACGGTGACATGAGGTCTAAGAAGATGGAAGACTATGAAGTGATAGAGCAAATTGGTAGGGGAGCATTTGGCTCTGCTTTTCTCGTTCTTCACAAGTCTGAGAAAAAGAGGCAAGTCAATTACACTGTTAACTGTTTCCCTTAATTGCTTAAACCATGCACCATAAACTGTTTAAGATCCCTTTTTTTTTTCAGTGAAAAAAAATTTGACAACCCCAGTAAGAAAAATTCAATCTTTTTTGTGTTGGAGCTGAAGCCCGTTAAATTCGATGGCAGTTAGCTTTTCAACTTCAATTGTTTTCCTATAACTGTTCTGTTAACTGCTAAACCATAAAACATTTTTTTTTGGTCGAAACTAAACCATAGAACATGAACGATTGGAAATTGTCTTTTTTTTTTTTGGGCTAAATAATGGACAACCCAACAAAGGAAGTTTCAATTTTTTTTTCTTTTCTATTTTTCTATTTTTGTGTTTAATTGCTGGAATTGAAAACACTGCCAATCTAATACGGTTAACTTATCAACTTCAATCATTATTCATTTTCATGATTTCATCCCCCGGTAGGTATGTGCTGAAAAAGATTCGCTTGGCTAAGCAGACAGAGAAGTTCAAACGTACAGCACACCAAGAGGTTGGTGTAACAAATCCTTCCACCTGATGCATACACTCAGTATCCACCATGCAATGATTTATTTATTTATGTTAATAAATTCTATACTTCCCTAAACGATTAGACTTACATTAGTATCTTACTTCTACACACTATTTTTTATATTTGTTTTATTAAAAGAGTAAGTAGTACCAATCAATCTGTTTCCCACCAACAAATGAGTCATACATGATGCTTCCATGAATGAGCCCAATTTAACTATTTGTTTGTACTTCTAAGAGATAAAACACTTATAATATGAGTTTTCTAACTAATAGTTTCTCATATAAGTTGAAATCAGTTTTTACACTTCAATCTTTTCAAAAGCTCTCTCATTTAGCTTCTCCATTAGTACCTATCTATTTAACAGTGACTATTTAACAATTTTTACTCTTTTTCATATATAAGAAAAATAAAAATGTAAAGCAAAGCTAACTTTCTCATAAGCTAGAAGCCGAGCTTCTGAACCCAAACAGGGAATAAGAGTCTTTATATGCTTTTCCCTGATGATCTATGAATATGCCATCACTGGCTTTGCTTCTTTCTTACTATAAATAAATTAGTCATCTGAATATGTAGTTAATTCAATAAGCAGCATTTCCTGCAAAAACACGACCAATGACTTTATTAAACTCACATTGATTTAATTTTGTTGATAAAAATCTGGTAGATGCTATGCTGCTCATTAGTGTCTAAAGTGATGATCAAACCAGAGAAGAGGATGTTTGTTTTTTTGAATATTATAATGTTCACGAAATGCTGCAAACACCTAGTGTGAAGCTGATTTTGAATGATTACTTTCTGTCTACTTGCATGAAAATGACATAGTCCCCCTTTCTATTGCAGATGAACCTGATTGCAAAACTAAATAACCCATATATTGTGGATTATAAAGATGCTTGGGTGGAGAAGGTAGGCACATAATCATTCTGTATTTTAATTTTCAGTTCTGGATTCATATAGAGATGAAAAATTAAGTTTGATGATTTATAGATATATCAGTTTACTGTGATGTTTATCACTCTTCATAGGCATGTTTCTGACATTTCATGTTTTGTAGGAGGACCATATATGCATTATAACTGGCTATTGTGAAGGAGGTGACATGTAAGTAAAGTAATATTTGTTAGTAATACTGATTCTTTCTTGCATAAATAAAAGATTTGAGCTTTTTGGTGTTTAATTAATCTTAGGAGAAGAGAAAAAGGTTTGTTAGCAATCTACATTTAAATTGTTTATCTAAAAGGTTAAGCTATCAAATAAGGATCAAATAATGGTTTTCATAACTTGTAACACATCCTTTCAGGTGAAGGCCTCTGGACTTGTAGTGTGCACATTATACAAATTGCAATCTTGGACTGAAACTGCACAGAACTTTATGCTGAATTTTTCTAAGGGATAAAAGTGTTAAACTGATTTCAAATTATTTGAATGGGGATGGCAAGTATTGCATTTTAGACTCGGTCAATCTGATTTCAATGTGATGTTAGAGAAATCCTTTGCCTATAAAAGGTTAAGGTGTTAAAAATACCTAGACCTTTTTTGAAACTTTGTCACAATCATGTTTTGTAGTTAATACATATTATGGAGAATGTGGAAGGTGTAATTGTTGATTGATGCTGAATGTTTTGCAATAATTACCACAGATCATGGGGTGTCCTCTCAGCAAAAAAGCTTGATAGACGATATATCTATATATGTGTTTCATAACGTTAGTAATCTTAATCGCATTCTAATTTTGTGCTGAACTACACTTAGATATGGGATTTTGGGATTTTGTGGGTTTCATGCATTTTATAAAAGATGAAATACATAGGAGAAATATAAACAGTGGCATGAAGTCCTAATCATGGAACCCTGCATTCTTTGTGGAGCAGGGCTGAGAACATAAAGAAAGCTCGAGGATCATTTTTTCCCGAGGAGGTAATTAATAATTTAATCTGCCATTCCTTAATATTTCATTATGAGCATTCGTTACCCACTCTAGATTTCCAATTTCTCCTACAGAAGGTCTGCAAATGGCTGACTCAATTGTTGATAGCTGTGGACTACTTGCACTCTAACCGTGTAATCCATAGAGATCTTAAGGTATTACATATTCCCTTATCCTCATGAAGAAATTCTTTATGTGATGCTTATATTAATGCAACTTAATGTAATTTCAGTGTTCCAACATATTCCTCACCAAAGACAACAATATTCGGCTTGGTATGAAGCATTATCCTTTGAAAGCTCAAAACTTTTGGCTTTAATGTGCTATGTTATCTATCTGAAGAAGTATATCTATTTGCATGGACTATACAGGTGACTTTGGTCTTGCAAAGCGACTTAATGCAGAAGACCTTGCTTCCTCGGTATTGTACATATGTTTAATATGTTAGCATTTATCTGATGCCTTCTATATGAAACTTTGTATTCTTACCCCTGGTAATGGACTGTCATGCCAAGTAATTGAAGCTTTTCAACTTAGAGTAGATAAGCTGATATTTTTTGCTTACTATAGATATTTTTGCTTATAATCCTATATTTTTCATTCTTTGAACTCCTTATTACTGATATTAATGATACTTTGTGATTCACATAGTGATATACCTGTTTCTATTTGCACTCTTCTTATATCTTCTCTAGGTTGTTGGAACTCCGAATTACATGTGTCCCGAGCTCCTTGCTGACATACCATATGGCTATAAATCTGATATGTGGTCTCTTGGTAAGGATCATGGATGCCTTATTCTAATTGACAAAGCCATATGATATCTGACCTCGTGTAAGAATGATATCTCTTTGTATGTAAAGGTTGCTGCATGTTTGAGATTGCTGCACATCAACCAGCATTCCGTGCTCCGGTAAGAACTTGAACCATCTGCATGAGTTAAGTTTTATTAATGGAAATGTAGTCTCTATTCTTCAATATAATTTAAACCAGAAAAATATTTTTAACAAATGAGTGAATGATGAAACAGGACATGGCAGGACTCATCAATAAAATAAACAGATCCTCCATTTCTCCACTGCCAATTGTTTATTCTTCCACACTGTAAGTAACTTATCCAAACCATTCCCTTTTGGTCAACAATTCAAATATTTTTCTCAAAGTGAAGACAACTATTTAAGCCAAGCAAAATTTCCACTTATAATTTCATAATTTATTTTCCCTTTCTTTCTCAGTTTTATATTTAATCATAATGAATCATGATAGAACTGAAAGATGATGTGCTTGTAACAGGAAACAAATCATCAAGAGCATGCTGAGGAAAAACCCAGAACATAGGCCAACAGTGAGTTCAACTGATCCTGTCTTGTGTGATTAATTCGGATGGAACCGTTGATACTAATGCTGCTTCTCTTTGTTGACAGGCAGCCGAATTGTTAAGGCATCCACATTTACAACCGTATGTTCTTCGCTGTCAGAATGCATCATCTAATGTTCTTCCAGTATATCCTATAGTTAACTCAAAGGAGAAAACAAGAAGATCTTATAAATCTTGTGGTGGCAAGGACCATAGGGACAAAGAAACAGGATTATTAAATCGTTTGGAACGGGTTCATCCAATTGAGGGAAATGGAGATGTAGAGACGGGCAATCTTCCTAACGATGGCGAGGTAACAATCTCAACTAGTGCAGAAGACAACCTAGACACCAAGATGGTTGATTTTACCAGCTACACAGTGGAATCTTCTACTAGTATCAGCGGCTCGAAAGATGGGTCAACAACATCTGAATCAACCATTTGCAGTGTGTGCAAGGAGGACTTTAAAAGCAGACCAGCTAGGGAAACAGCAAACAACGGGATTGCTTCAAAGAGTGCACACGATTCTGTGCTTGAAGAACAAGGATTTGCTGCTCCAGAACATTTTCACAAATCAGAAGGAGTTGACTCGACGAATGCAGTGACCCCAGAAGTTGAAGATACGTCTTCCGGCGAAGGCTTCAGGAGGGAAGATGCCAAACTTGAGGACTCCAGGAAATCAACAACTTCAAGTGCAGGCAGTAGCATCACTGATAAAGATAATTCCATTAATGAGGAAAGGTCATCACTAGTTATGCATCCTAATAATGATGAACATGACCATGAATCTGGAAACTACTCAAAGAAAAGTGAAAACACTGATGCCTTTACGGAAGGCTCACATATGAAGTGCTTGTCACCAGAGAGTAACAACAGTAATACACTTCCAGTTAAGGATGATGACATAGCAAAAAAGCACAACATTATTTGCTCCACACAGAAAGATGATGGTAATGCAGTTGGGGTTGATCAGACACAGAGTGGCATTTCATTGAGTGTAGTTACTACTACTGCAACTGATCATAGTGATGAAACAATGAAGAGTGTGTTGGATAGTCCTTGCCAGCAAAGAGCTGATGCATTGGAATCTCTGCTTGAGTTGTGTGCTCAGCTACTTAAGCAAGATAAACTGGAAGAGCTTGCTGGGGTGCTAAGACCATTTGGAAAAGAAGCTGTCTCATCCAGAGAAACAGCAATATGGCTCACAAAGAGCCTCATATCTGCCCAAAAATTTAACCCTGAATCCTAGTTTGTGAGAGGTTCACTTCTCAGCCATTAATTAATTTTTACATTATTATTGTAAGAAATGTGTATTTGAAATGTCACATGATGAGTTTGTTCCCTTTGAGATTGTTGCTTGGTGTACGATTGGATAATGGAAAAATAGCATGCCACATATTGTTTATTGGTAAATGGTTATATCAAGTGAGTTAGGAGTATATTATTTTTTGTTAGATTGCATTAAATTTGACAATTAATGTCCCCTCTTCCGAACCATGGACTGGAAGCTCGTTGTTTTGTATAAAACTCATGTTTCTGAGTCTTAATTAGCTGCCGCGTTATCTTCCAGAATCAAGATATATATATATATATATATAAGCTGAACGGTAAGTAACATGAGAAAAGAAAACACATTTGTTCAAATATATACGAAGCAAATTAATTAATATTTCATTCAATAGAGATGTCACAATAATACATGTGCATCTTATCAATTTGCATCGTCGATTATTCCATATACATAATATAATAAAATGTCCTCTTCCTCAAGCTACATCTTTCTCCCTTTCACCACCATGCCACATACGTTTGTTTGTAATTGAGAGACTAGCTTAACTTAGTGGAACAAGGCAAAGAAAGACAAGACAGAGGCACCAACCAAGGAGCCAACAACGGTAGCAGAGGCACCGCTGGTTGGGGCAGGAGCAGGGGCAGGAACCTCTGCGATAGCCAATGCTGCACTCATGGAGGCAGCGACAACGAGGACAGCACAAGCAACCTTCTTCATTTCCATGATGTTAATGAAAGAGTTGTTGTTGTTGTTGTTGTTGTTTTGGAGACCCGCTAGCTGATGCTGATGAAACAAATTTAGTTTGTTTCTATTTGTTTTGCTTGCAGGTCTGAGGTTGAATGGATTTCCATGGCCTTTAAATGGACTAGACTGAGCTAATTTTAGGGAGAAAAAAAAACCCTTGTGAGACGGTGGCAAGTGTATGATTTTCCAAGGTTTTAGGATTATTTGTGTGTTATTCGTGGAACAAGAGAGATTATTTCCAACCTCATCGCTAGCTATATGGTTGGACAAGTTGTTACTAAAACTAACTTGTTGAACCATTCAAATGGCTACTGCACAAATTGGGATTTTCTTTTTATATATTTTACTTTTTTTAGAGTGTTCATTCTCTTTAGACTATTAATTTGCTTCTAAATTAATATATAGCTGGTGTTAAATATTTTCAATTTTTCTTTTCTTTTCTTCTTGTTTCTACCATTTTTAATTACCTATTAGGGTGTGTTTCACAAAACACATTCAATATTAAAAATTGTGCGAAACTTCTAATACAAAATTTAATCAAACACAAAAATTTGTAGTGTTCGAATAAAAAGTTAAAATTATATTGCCGAAAACCATTAACATCAAACTCAGGGTGTTGACTAATAGGATTACAACAGTTTTTGAGTGAAAAGCTATCTGATTGAATCTCATCTTTTTTTTAATTTTATCACTCAATCAATTTTTTGTATGTGAATTTGATTTAATCTAATCTAATTTAAACAATTTGAATTGAATTGATTTTTGATTGTATTTTTATTCGAGAAAGTAGGAAATAAATATTAAATTATATAATAAACATAATTACAAATATAGAATATTTCATCTAAAAAAAATTCCCTCTTGATTGCCATGCTCATTGATTAGGTATATAATGGGGAAAAAAGCAAAATGCAAATGCTTTAGGACAGTACACTATTATAACTTCAAGCTGGTCTTCAACGTTGTTGCAAAAGTGAGCTAGCTGGGAAAATGATGTCTCTGTTTTATTGCTCTATTTGGTTATGCAATTTGCAAAAACAAATTGTCTTCAATAAGCAGTTAAATTCACTTGTCACCAGACTATATTCATTTACAGTATTAATCATTGACCCTGATTTCTGACTAACATAGTTCAAAACGATTTAAACTTAACTCTCTCTACTTTATATTTCTCCTCACATCCCTAAAAATAGCTACATCTAGAGTATTCAAGAGTCAACAAAAAATAGTCCTGTTGGGTATGATATAAATCACACCATTCAATTCAATCCTCCTCAATTTCCAAATCAAGCTTGAATTTTGGATTCTTCTCCTTAATAAGAAGCAACAGAGACATCACACATTTCCACCACAATACAGACTTTACCTCTCCGAACCGTTGCTATGTCAAGGGCTCTTGAGCTGGCACGAAAGTGATTTCTCACCAGCTGCAATGAATTGAGAAAAGATAGAATGCCAAAGTTTGTGTGCCTTTTACTTTTCTACTACGTCCAGTAACTGACAAGTGAAGTGAAAGAAGAGTTTAATTAAGAACCCAACTCAAGCAATGTGATAAATAACTCGAGTGTATTATTATTATTACAAGTGATGGTTAACCAGATTGTTCCTTTAACTGTAACGTAAGAAGCTCTTTAAGGACGCAATGCCACCCTGCATCAACTAGCTTTGATTGGTCTTGTGGGGTCTCAATCAAAAGCCTTAATCCAAAAGGCATAGTAACATTAAAGAATGGTTAATGTTTAATGGTACCACTTACCAACTTGAAAAGGATGACCTTTTAGCATACCCCCTTAATAAAGTTCTATATAAACCCATGCTCTTGACCCTATCATTGAACAATTACAATCTTTTCAGTCTCATTGTCCCATTTTATCAGAGTAACACATTAAGATATTGTGTGGAAATGGCAACATTTGGTGTCTCTGCAGCTCAGTTTTTTATGGTGCTAATGGTTGTAGGCATGTTTTGCGTGACCAACACTGTGGCACAGGACTCAGAGATAGCACCCACATCTCAATTGGAGACTGGAGCTGGGTTTGCTTTGCCTGTTTCTGGGGTGACCCTGTCTTCTTCTGTCTTGGCTTCTATTGTGGCATTTATGATGCAGTGAATTGGAAGGCATTGAGGCTGAAAAATTTGTCACTTGTTATTATTGGGGGGGTAATCATGTTTTGTCTTATGGGTTAAAATTGATATATATGTTTATAATAATAATGAATTTAAAGGGTTGTTTTTATTATTTCTTTACTATATATGCATGTATACTTCTTATTGAAGATGGTGTTTGACATATTGTAAAATAGTATTAGCAGCTTTATGAAAGAGTCATAGTTTGAATTGGTGTGAGCTTATGTGTAATTATTGAATTCATTGTCTATATATCTAAACAGTTGATGTTTTTTTTTTCTTTTATTAAATTTTTCATTAGTGACTGACATCTTCATTACTGTGGTACTTGGAAGAATAGTCCAACACTCGGAACTAATTAAAATTTTGTTTAATTTGAAATGGAAATTCATGGAAAAACACCAGTCATTATGGCTGCTTTAAGAGATTAACGATGTGAATTATTTGAATGAATGCATGCATGGTTATTAGAATGAACCATTCATAATTTCCTTCTAAATCACATACCTGGTGCAGACTGTCATTGTTACATGTATGTTTTAACAACTGATCAAATGCTTATATATTAACAAAATCTAATTATGAAAGGATGGAATTTGTTATCCTATTCCTACATTAAAATGCCTTGTTGCTGTTCCTTGTTATTTTCCACAGATTTTCCTCTCATGCCCTTGCGTTTATGCTTCCCTGTTAGATTTTTTTTTTGGGGTCAAAGCTTCCCCATTAGATTTTTTTTTGGTCAATCATTCCCCATTAGATTTGAATAACAACTATACCCGAAAATGAGATACTATTGAAAGTTAAAAACGGCAATGGGCTAGGCAATGAGGCAGCACTTTTTGTTTGTTTGTTAGATTGTGTTAAAATGGGCTGCATGGTGGCCCTAGAGCTAGAGTGAACTTGTTATCCGCAACAACCAAAAATGAGAACTAAGCTTTTGACGGAAAAAAAAAAGTTGCTAACTAAGCCATAAGTGGTGATAGTTTGAGCAATCTTATAATGTTAGGAATGTGAATTCAAAACCATTGTTCATCTTTTACCAAGCAACGAGTAAAAGATTTAAAATTTCCATTTCATTCCATTTTTACTGCATTCCCAAATTTTCATCTCTCCAGAAAACCATTAACCTTCCTTCACCGACTTTTTTTTTTTTTTTAATCTTTGTTAAGTTATTTTCTTTGATTATCAAATTCCTCACCTTACATACTCACACGTACTTTCCAATTTCCATTGACATTTTTTTTTGGTCTGATTTTCATTTTGGTCTGACATTGACATTATATTGCAATTAACAGACCGGTTTCATTTTCCGCCAACCTGAATTTGGGCCTAGCCCAATATATGTATTAGTATCCTCTATGCAATTTTGATATATCCTCTATGCGTTTGGGCCTAGCCCAATATACGTATTAGTATCCTCAACGCAATTTTTAATTATATTAACTTAAATATCCTCTAGTGGTTGACAAAAAAAATCCTCTATAGTGACCAAAAAACTACTTAATATCCTTTTTAATCCAACGACCCAAAAACGAACCTTAAATATCCTTACATAAAATGTAACATAAAAAGTTATAAGAGTGTAAAAAGGTAAATTAGTTCATTTGCTGTGTTAAAATCATTCCCTTCCCCTCTGAACCCATGATCAAGGAGAAAATCATTTTCTCTCCCTCCTTTTGACCAAACAAAATATATTATTTTTAGACTTGATATCTTTGGCATATCTTGTATTCGGGTTAGTTTACTCTTATTATTAATTTTTGTAGTACTAAATAAATAAAGGATTTATTCTAAACTTTTTAAAACTCGCCTAGCTACTTCTTGACCGTAGCTGATGAAGAAATCTTATCAGAAATAATTACACAGCCCAATTAACCACAACAAGAAATAGAGGGTCCGGGATATACAAGTGGTGCAATCAATGATACATTGATACTATGCTAGCTAGCTAGATAGATAGATAGCCCATTAATCATCAGATATTATTACGGCACAAAGCATCTGACACCGCATCAAAGTGGGGACGGATGTTTTCTATCACTAACAAAAGGAATAACCCCACAATATATCACTCATGAAATTAGCATACACATATTATACAGAGCAATGATCAAATTATATTGGTGTAACTCTTAGACGATGTTACACTGTTAATAATTATTTACCGGATAACTATATTCTAAAACACACCATTAGATTAAAAGATACTATCATGTAAATCATTCCTATAAAATTTTACATCAATCTAAAATCATTTGATGTGTCATTGAGATACGTCAAGATTAATATCTTTTAAAGTATATGAATTTTGACATATCTCAATGACACATCAAACAATTTTAGATTGATGTGAAATTTTATATGAATGATCTATATGATAATAACTTTTAATCTAACGGTGTGTTTTAGAATATAATTATCCGCTAAAAAATTATTAACAGTATAATAATGACCAAAGTGTTACACCGGTGTAATTTGATCTCTCTTCTATTATATAAGATCTCTTAATTCACTTTCTTTTAATTTCCTTTTCAAAAAAAAAAAGTTCCCAATGAATGACTTTACACTCCCAAAATCAATCCATCATATGCACGTGGCACTTGGGGCTCACATGCACTAACTAGATTAGATTGGATGGATACTTTAATTGGCTGGCCATGTGCCTTCAGCTTGTACATGTCAATTAGTACAACTGAAATCTATGAATAAGGGACGGGACGTGGTTTCTGATCTCACCAACAAATATAGAATCCCACAAACACAAGTGCAATATATATACTACCTCCGTCTCTAAATATAGGAACCTTTACAAAAAAATAAAAGTCCTTTTATATAAGAACCTTTCCAAAAAATCAGTTGCATTAATTATTTTTTGACTAAAATGCCCTTATTTATTGTACAAATCACCCAACCACTCTACTTTTTCCAATGCATTAACTAAGTGATGAGAGAGAGGGGGGGAAGAGAGATAGTAATAAGTGTTAGGGCTAGTTTTGGAAAAGTATAGTAAATCATTGACAAATTTATTGCTATTAACTAACTTAACCAATTTTCTTAAAGGATGTGAATTAGTTAAAAAATTCTTATATTTAGGAACGGAGGTAGTATATTGGAGGGTCATAACCACAGCACAATTCCCCAATGCCAAGCCATTTCAGGCAAGAAATCCCCCAATTTCCTAAATCTGCATTTATGATTGTCATTAAAGGTCGCACATAAATTCCCTAGACATCCCACTCAATATCAGTTATTGTCAGGGAAGAAATTAAAGATGGTAGCTAGTGATTGATTATAATTAAAAACAAACAACAATATACAGTATAGTAGTACTAATTAATTAATTACCATCCGTCCCAATATGCATGATCGATTTCCAAAGAGAATGTCAGTATGTTTAATTCAATGAGTTTGGGATTACAATGTCCAAACTTATTATGTCTTCTTGCTAGTACTACTCCAAATATCATAAAATTTGCACCAGAGTTCGATTCCTTGTAACGAAACAATCCATAATCAGTCTTTACTTATCTCTCAGTCAAACACAAATTTGTTCAGGGTTTTTTTCCTTGAAATACCGTGGTGAAAAAAAAAATCTATATATCATAAAACTTGTGGAAGTCATTAATTCAATTGGGAGTAAAGCTATATATATGTGCGTGAGTTAAATCCGCTTTTTCCCTCATAAGGGGAAAATAAAAGGAGAGGTTTTGATTGGTGCTCAAGGATCTATTGATGGGGTATGGGAGGAGATAGATAAAGATACACCTTCAGTTACGGAGGGGAGGAAGTGAAAGCAAAAGACAAGGAAGGGGGAAAAAGGGGTGCATCCACTCATGAACCCCAGAGCATTGGACAGAGGGGCAAACAAAGAAAAATGAAGCAATGTCTGTACCTTTGTTATTTCTCTGTCACCGTATCTAGCATTGCAATCTCTTGCTAGCAAAAGGAATAGATCCTTGTATAAAGCACAATGCTGTACAAGTGAGGGTACAGTGGTACACACACATCTTTTGTTGGCCTAATCATATAAATGGGGATGCCTTGTCATTCCAAACATTTAATGCATGAATGACAAACATATTAATACTGATTAAAATTATAAAGAATAAATTTTAACAATATTTTTATTTATTATATATATATATATATATATATATATATATATATATATAAGATGTGTTTCTAATTTTAGATCAGTAGTGAAATTCTTAATGTAAGGATATCACTTTATTTATTGGAAAAAAATCAAAGTTTCACGTTGACTATAAATAAGGCTTAAAAATAAAATATAAAATAAGGATAATTTTTTACCTTACAAGCAAGCGTGTTTTATTGGATTGAGTTAGGCCCACTAAATTTAATTTAATACCACAAAAACTAAGGTTATTCATCGGTATAAGTATATTGTGGGAAGAGGAGAACTCCCTAGTCTTACCTTGTTGATAGATTAATACTCCTAACAAACCTAACTGAAGTGTTAGATTTGAATGCTGATCAGAATTCACATTAAGAGGGGTATCTGCAAATCACCCGACAGAACACTGACCAAGTGAGGAATAACATGAAGAAGACTGATGAGTTGAGGAGTGATAGCTAGCTAGCTAGTTAGCAAGCCTAGGGATGGGTTTGGTGCTGAAAATGTTAAGAGAAATTGAGGACCCGCAGCTCAAACTTTAAAGAAAAAAAGATAAGGTAGAGAGAGAGTTACTTTGTGCACCAGAATTGAATTCCTTTATTATTTCTCTTACAAATGTAGTACTTAAGGCTGGGGCTTTCCCTAAACGATGACATGAAAAACATCCCATATACATACGGCACACCACTTTTGGCCAAGGTACAAGCTCTCACCCTTCTTGCCTTGTGGGAGGCTCATGGGGTTCTTCAATTCACACATTTGGAAGAAAGAGAATGGTTATACCAGTAGATTATTAATAATTAAACGCTTATGTAAATATTATAATTGGATTTATCATATGACAAAAGGTGGATTTATTGATAAGTTGTTTTTTATTTTCATAAACTCCATAGAGTTTAAGTCCATAAACTTTGACTATAGAATCAACTTATACATAAACTCTTATATGAATAAGCTTTTAATTGAATTATTTACCCAAATGCACCAGTATTACTTTTGCGCATCAATAATAATTTACATTCGTTACCTTGTTGAAGGTTATAATTTTGTACACATTTAAATATGAACTTGGCTTTATGACCAAAGATCTTAATGGCATTATAAATTTGAGGTATATATTATTTGGTCACTAGCTAGTCTATGCAAAAGATGATCGAACAGGACCTTGGCCCTCAACCAGGGAGTAAGTCGGCCTTAGTTCTTTCTTTCTGTAATGCTTTCTCACCTTTTGTAATACTTTGGTATTCTTGTACGTGTTTCACTAATTAATGAGGACCACCTCTCCTTTACTTTCCTAATTCATTTTTAATTACTTTTTTGGAATATTTTTAAATAATAAAATCAAGTTTTTTGTTTAGATTTAAAAATATTAATTGGTTTTAAGTTTCTTCTATCTGTCTTCTAATCCTTATAAAGTGGATCTGAAGGCCATGGCACAAGAAATAAATTTTAAACTAACTGCTTACATACAAAAGTGATTCATGATTGTATATATAGCACCGCTAATTATTTGAGGGGAAAATAATGTTGCTGCAAATGGGGAAACCGGGTAGGGGAATGAGTACTGGGGGGAATTACTAAAAACAGAATTGGCTCATTAATATATAATTAGGAAATGGATGTATATAGCTGACTAATGTGCAAAGACATTAACTTTGGTTCACTGAAGGAAGACTTCTGGGATGTTGTCCTTTTTGCCAACTAAGAGAAACTTAATGAAATGAAGGACTTATGGCCTTGGTTTAACAAGAGGAGAGTAACACCAAGTGACGCCACTTTGTTGTTGCTTACCCACATTTTACTCCTTTATTTATGATCCTATGTTTATGTAGGGTCCTGTAGCTGTGGGCATGTGTTTCTACCCTTTGCTCTAGGTGGCTCAAGGGCCGTATGGTGTCTCAAGGATAAGGCAATTCAAGTCTTTATTAGTTAGGCTCATCAACAAACATTTGATTTACTATTAGTATGTATAAAATTAAAAAAAATTATCAACAGCTAACTCATCTTAGTGGTTAGTAGCTTGTGTTTCAACTTTCAACCGGAAGACACAGGATTCAAATTTTGGGGATGAAAAAATTACATTAAATTTTTAGGCCTCTAATATATATTTTTATTTGCTTTAAAAATGCCTCACTTCAAACTTAACTTTAAGCCTACAAATGTGTTTGGCTTCCCTCTATCTATATCCAGCTATATCTATCTATTTATATTTTTTTGTTAAACTAATTAAACAACGTTATATATATATGTTATACGTAGTTTATATATGTCCTCTGTGTAGACTAAATATCCTATCCAAGTTCTCATTATGCAGACAAAATCAGCTGTGTGTGGGGACTTGGTGTGTCAGCTTGAGACTGTGGCCTTTATTCTATTTGTCTTGAAGGAGGAAAGGGGTTGATATATAGACCAAATCGGACAAGAAGATTTATTTACTGTACAATATCTGCCTCTGTGTAAAAAATGAAAATAACATAAAAACTTCTATTGGTTGATTAATTATAGGCAGTGAAAGTAAACTTAAATATATAAATTGATGTTCATTTTGTTTGAATAACTCAAAATATTGCAAGAGTGTGCATTTTGAAGATGTACAAGTGTGTTTACATATCCTTTTTATAGCACAAATTAGTCATGAGACCAAATCTTAATATGAGAGGAGTGGATCGAGTCAAATTAACATGATTTATTTACTTAACCTCCTCAAATCCTAACAAGCTAGCTAATGATTATATATATCAAATTTCAATTTCAATAACAAACAAAGCGTGTTGACGATTTGATATTGCCGTATTCTTCTTCCCATCAAAAACTAAATTAAAGGCCATACCTCCATCAACGGGATAGTTTCTATATTTATACAATTCCTCCCCGAATTACTTTTGTAATGATTTTGTAATATATGTGCATTAATTGCATGCTTGTTGAACTCTTGTATATATGGACCATTGGGATTAATCTAAGTTAGGAAAATTAAGCATTTTCTCCAAACTATTTTCAATCTCTAAATGCTGCCTAACATATAATTGCGCCTGGTTGGCATGATGAGCCGTCGTGCCTAATTACTTCTTGCCATTTTTTTAATTTCCACCTCAAAATCACTATTCAGGTTACTAAAAACATAAGATACAAATAAACTTATAATTGAGCAAAAGGAGGGAGCTATAATAAGTAACCTTACGCATACAATCATCTCTAGCTACCTAGGAAGTAAGAAAAACCACACAAATTAAATTAAATCATGAACTAAACAGACCCAATATACACCCTCATTACATTACATCTTTGTACCTATATATACACCCCTAGATTTTTTCACTACATTCAGAAAAAATTTCTCAGAGCTATGCAATTATATGTTAGTTGGGTGATGACTAACTCAAACACCTAATTAATTGGGTGCAATCCAGCGCTGTATATAATATGTATGTATGTATGTATGTATGTATGTATGTATGTATGTATGTATCTCTTTTCAAACCATAGCCATAAATGTTTTCGTGGAGATAAAGATCACCAGGCCCACCGACTGAACTATACCATAATTGATTTCCCGACAATATTCTTTGAGGAGACAAGAATATCACATGATCTCTGTCTCTGCAAATTTGTGTGTTTTTGGACGTAGGGTTTCAAGGTCTTTCAGAGGCCAGATTTATAATCAAATTCATAATTAACAACGATTACAACACTTGGTTGAGTCAAGGGACATAAAGTGGCGTAAAGTTAGAGTTTCGGGATTTGAATATTCTGCCCTTCCCTTCTAACAACTAACAAACACACTAATTACTAATCAGTTGGCCAATAAAAAACAACGATTACAACAGTCATTAATTAAAAAATTTAAATTTTTGACTAAATCACCTCAGAATTACGATCCAGAAGAAAATTACAAGGGGACCGCCGCCACTGAACAGGTAGCTCTAAATTGCAAACCTTGAGGAATATAACTACTCCAGAACCCGCAAATAATCCTAATGGAGAGTCATAATAAAAAACGTTTAATTAGAAACTTGGAGCAATAAGAAAACGAGGCAAACCCATAATTAAGAGAAGAGTGCCTTTTCTTCTTAGCTTATATTTACTAATTAATTAAGGTTATTTCAAACAAGAGAATGGATCAAATTACATCGGTGTAACAATTTGTACGGGACACAATTCATTTTCACTAACGTGGCCAATCACTATTGGATTATGCCATATCTTATTTTACTTTAATTTCCTATTTTCCATAGTTACCATTAGTTTGAAAAATTACACTCATCTAGAGAAGTTTAAATTATACCTCCTTCTCTTTTATTTATATTAAAATCTACACGTTCCTTTTCCTGAGAAGAAAATATATATTATAATTTAGTCTATTTTCAGTATTTTGATATAATTTAACTTTTTATGCATATTTTTCTATATTTTTTTATTCTCAGCGTCATTAACATCACATAGTGTTGAGCCCGTATCATCAAATATGAAACAATAAAAGATAAAATAAAGATTTTAAGTAAAAATGCATTTAAAACTTTATTCCATCATCTAAAGTCATAAAATCACTAATAAAATGTTCAAATTAAATTAGTTACTTATTTTATTTTGAAGTGCAAATTAAATTAGTTACAAATAACATTGAAAGTAGCAGAAAAGAAAAAAAAATTATGGGATGATTATTTAAAGCCATTTACCACCATCACAAGGTTCATTTATGTTATAATAGATTAAAGTGCATGTATTACATATTTATTACTGACAAGAGTAGTCTACAAATTTTAACATAAAAGGAGCGGAAGTATAATTCAAGTTTCTTTTAAGAGAGGAGAGTCACTACTAAAAAAAATTAAATTCTAAAAAGAGTACTTTGATAATATATATTTTTTCCAATGAATCGATATCTTAGCTTTGGACATTAGTCGTCCTAGAATAAAACAGTGTTTTGAATGCGGATTTACTATATGGTGTTCAAGGATTTGAAAAGCTATAGGTCTAATTAGCACATACCCAATCTGTTTATCCTATTTAAGTAAAGGTATGGATGAAAAAAGTTGCACTCAATGACTATGAGTGCGATGATGGAGGGGTCTATTCGCGTTCCACCAATATCTCGGATATACTAACATAAACATTTAACAGAAAAATGAATATTTTAGTTTTAAATATATTACATATATATAATTTTACAATAACTTTTTTAATTAAATATAGGTATCATCCGAGTCAAGCTGAACCTATAGAGTCGGGAGTCACAAGGTAGTTTGGTGGTTTAGGAGAGAGACATAAGGGTTGAAGTGATAAGAAAGTCATGAGTTCAAACCTCTCCCACTAACATAACATATTAATTTACTAACATTTACGTATCTAAAAAAAGATGAACCTATAGATAGAGTAAAGATCTTCAGAGCCTATTTTCTTCATTCAAAAAGCTGAATGTTACAACTTAATGTTACAATAATCCTTCATTGATCATAAATTAAATTTATCAACTTAATGTTACTTTCACAATTTCCTTTATATTGCAAAAATCTGATCTCTTTAATCACCTTCTAGACAAGAAAATAGAATCTGCCATAACACAATGAAAGAATCTGCGTGGGGTTGATGTATTCAGGCGTGAGATTGTTCATTTGAGAAGGTAGGGTGTTGCGATCATAAACAATTCTTTGTATTTAATTTATCTTTGGACTGGACACTTCTTGTGTTTAGTGTATAGTTTTAATGAAATTTGGTTTATCTAAAAAAAACATTGAAAAGAATCTGCCCATATTGGCTTATCTTTTAGACTTTATGTAGCTTTATACAACAACGTATTTCCAAAAAATTTGAATTTCAATCCTCAACTTTAGCCTACGATCACGATCAAAGGTCGAAGTAACTTGTAATATTACCCATGTAAATATCACAAAAGAAAAGAGACTTTTGTAAATTGTAATGCAGCAGCAGCAGTAGTGCGCGAAGTTAATTACCTAGTTTTGCCCTCACCTTTCATCTTTTCTTTTGTTCCTCTTTTTTTTTAAAAAAAAAAAAAATCGTTTCAGGTAACCATCTAAGGATAGGATCCTTCTCGGAAGCTGGTGAAAGTTCTCTTTTTCAAAGGAAAAGTTCCCTCTTTTAATTTAATTTTCTTCCCGTGTTTAATTTCTGAGAAAGATATAATGAACACTATGCATGATCGATGGCCCCGCCTAGCTAGCTCGGAGTAACGTTTTAATTTTTCTTAAAGAATGAGACGACTAACCCCACCAAACCAGAGCGTTAATGCGATTAATTAACCAGTCAAAACTTGATCATATCCGAAGCCTTAATCATAACCATAGTTTTCTTTTTAATTAATTAAGTGTCGCCACCACATAGGCCGGTTTCATCAATTGTCGACGGGATTAATTAACACTTTTGCCTTTGTACAAATCATCAATATATAAAAAAATATAAATCGATTAATTTGATGAATTCATTTTTATTTAATTTGATTAGACAAAAAGAAAGAGGAGATGAGCCGCCTATAGATATTTTATATATGTTTGTCATTATAAGAAAACATATTATATAGTGAATTATTTTGTAGAAATTAAAGATGCTGAATAGAAGCTTTTACATAATGACGCATCTCCAACAATAATTAAAACGTTATTTTCCCCCTTTTCCTTAAGTTTGAGGCTCCGTGCAAGCCAAACAATAATTACAAATTAAAATTGCGCCTCTCATTTAAAGAGGAAGGAAAATTCTACATAACTCGGCATAGAAGTTTTATCAAATATTAAGGGTGTGTTTCAATAAATAACTTATTTAAGAGTTTATTTGATAAATGCTTATTATATAAGAATTTATGTATAAATTAATTATACAATCAAAGTGTTTACGAGTTTAAACTTTGCACAAGCTATTTCAATAAGCTAAAAACAGTTTATGGATCGATTATCATAAGCTATTTTTATAAGTTATTTCAAACACTTACATAAACGCTTATATAAGCTAATCTTGCTATCCAAACACAACCTAATTACAATGATGCTTCCTGGTTTAGACAACAATAATTATCTAATTAATTAAGAACATTGATGCTATACATATACATACATATATCATATATACATGTCATTCTGAAAGTTGAATGAAGAGTGGGAAACGAACAAGACTTACCCATTAATAAGTATAGTCATGTCAAGATAGAGACAGATAGTGTAACAACATATTATCACTTGGATTCTTTTTTTTTTTATCTATCTACCTATCCAAAGAATCACTAAACTACTGTTTGATTAGTTTTTTTCCCCCTGGTTTGTATGTTCTGGTGATTGTTCCTGTTTGGTTAATGATTTTGCTTCCAAGCCAGCCAAGCTAGCTAGCTAGCTAGCTGAAACAGTGTTGCAAAAAAGAGCATAAGGATGTGAAATGTCTATGATATATTCAATCCATGATATGCTTTTCAAGTTTGGAAGTACTTTTCAAAGTGTTTGTTCGTGTGGGTTTGCTTGCTCATGATCGTGCCCCTTTGCCTGCGGCTTTCTTTAGCTCTTGTTTGTTTTTCTCAAATATATAGCTAGGATCTTCATCAATTAGCAAACCTAGCTAATTGATTATGTCCCAAAAAAAAAAATAAGATTATATATATACCCATAGATTCGATGGGCATGAACGTCAAACACAACCTTTAGCACTCTTCACCTTGAGAAAAAAGGAAAAGGAACCCCCCCCCCCCCCCCCTCTCATAAAAAATCTTCAAATTCTCTCTCTCACACACACATGTATATGGTGATTACTGCTATTGTGTGTCTTTTGTCGAAGCATGGTCTCTTACTTCCGCTTGAAGTTCTTTCTCTATATTCCCCAAACAAAAAATACCCAATACCCACAACTTGGAGAATCTCCAAGCATCAAAGCGAAAAGAAAATGATCAAAGCAGCCAAGCATATGTCATATGGATAAACGATAATATATTGAGAGAGAGAAAAAATTATTAAAAGAAATAAAAGAAACTCAATTCTCTTGGCTACAATCCAAAAGAAGGATTTTTTTCTATGTTCCTTTTGCTTTGTATATATAATAATAATACATATATATTTAAATAAATGCAGTTTTATATACAAAAAATATATATATGTAATTTTTTTCCTTTTCAAAGTTATCGTGATTATGGGTCAAAATTATTTTTCCCTTTTCCTTTTATTGATTGGGGCCTCACTAACAAAGTTGTCTCATCTACTTTGAGGAGGATCAAAAGTACCTCAAATTAGCCTTCTCAGAGTGGTCCATTTATTTAAAGGATCATATATTTTGTTCCTACCCGAAGGCATGGTAATCATTTCATTTTAAAAACAAATATAATTCACAAAACATGCAGATATAATTTTTGTGGATTATGACGTTCATGCATTACCTTTTGATCTCGCTCCGATTGGATGCATATCTAAAGGGAATCAAGTGAAGTTACTAAATTACTCATCTTAGTTTTTCTTCTTCTCTCTCTCTCTCTTGTTTTTTCTAAAAAAATTCATTGCGTATACATGCCGAATGCCCCAGGAGCCATCATATCACATTTGATTTACATATGTAATATATAGCCCATATATATAAGATGAAGCTGTTTATCAACAAAAAAAAAATACGATGAAGCTAATCTATCGATTAGCATAAGCGCTTTGTTTCTTTTTGTTTTGGGGCTCTTAAGCCCCTTCCAATCATCAAAAAGAAATTAGTATGAGCGCATATATATTTATATAAGGAGATTTTCTCTATAAATTTTCACTCACTATAAAAATAATGAAATATTTTGTAATTACTTTTTTTAAAAGGCCAAAAGAATTGCTTATCCAAAAAAAAAAGGCCAAAAGAATTATTATTAAAAGAAGCCCAATTCAGGCACAATATATGCCTAGTGGAGCCAAAAAATTACTTTTTTTTTGTAATTACTTTTTATTTTCTATTTTCTTGCATTCATTTGCTCATGTAATTGTAGGAAAGGTTTAGTGCTTGGACAATATCATATCTAAAGTCACGATATTTCAGGGTTAAAATACCTCCATCTAACCATTTCTCATCCAATTAATGTCCGTCCTCACACAATGGGTGGGGTTTCTCCCACAGTTGTGAATGGTTCTGATCTGTCTTGGTCTAGTATTGATAAGTTTAGGTGATTTTATTAGCTACTTATGTGGGTTTGGTATGCTGCAAATGATAGATAGGGTCTGGGGTGCCAACTTAGTTGAGATGTCTTTCTCTACATTGATATTTTTGCATGCTAGCTCTATTGTATTACGGTAGGAGATTGGTCGTTTTTTGTACTGATAACAATATTGTTATTTTCTTATAGCTAAATTTGGGCATGTCTTGTGCTCTGATTTAGTTGTTTTTTTCTTAATAAATTTTTGTTTATCCAAATTTTTTTGAATTTCTCATGAAATAAATAAAACTTACAAAATTTTATACAATTAAAAAATTAAATGATATTTCATCACATCACTTTATCATAGTACATAATATGTGCTACTAATTAAAAATATAAAAATATCTATTGTGTCTAAAGTTTGCAGTATACATGAAATTATTTTAAAATAATATCACATGATTAATTGAACTGTTGAATTACTTTATTTTTCATTCTACAAAAAACAATTTGATGATTATGTATATATAATTTTAAATAATATAAATATGAGATGTGTTAACATACATCCACTTATTTTTTAGAAGAAGTATGTTAGCAAGTTACAACATAAAATTTGTTAAATACATTCAAAAATGTACCTTACTAAACATTAGCAATTCCCTTTAAATAGTGTAGTCATATAATGTAATATTAGATATTTAATAATATTTTAAATAAAGTCTCAATAAAGTATCAACTAATTCTTTATTTGTATAAAATCTTATTAGATTAAATATGTTACATGAAAACTTTTAACCGTTAGGATCAGTAAAATTTACTATAAAAAATTATTAGACACTTACAATTCAATGGTAGTATAAGTGTGTATGCACACAAACACATAAAAATGGTCACAATTAAAAAGAACTAGTTATTCGAGCCAAGGGAGACAAAGCTGTCCCTACTGTATTGGAATATTAATGCAAAAGGAGAATACCACATATAACATATTCTTGCGTGTTGGGTTGTTTGGTCTCCTTTACATGGTCATGGCACGGTATATCATGGAGCGCTTGCTGCAGAATTATCTACAAAACCCTGTTCATATTGAATCAATTTTTTTATTGGTAGAAGAGATCATCGATCATGTAATTAACAAATTAGAGAGGAATCTTGGGATTACAACCTATATCAATAGATCTATATAGTCCATTTCATTAATCAATTAAAGTCAAGAGTTCACTTAAGTTGATAGCTTATATCTAAAATGATGCATGTACATGCATGGATATTAATTTATTTATTTATACATGTACATTACGTACTTAGGTCATGCATTATTTTTAGTGTTATTAACCTTTAAACCATTTTCCGTTTTTCTTTTGCAAATAAATAAAATTATGTCATGATCATTGTCGATGGTACGTATGTATATATGTGTAATCACAGTGCAGGGCATATTGGGGGTATGGGTGGATTTAGGATAGGGACTTCCCATAAAAGCAAAAATGCCACACACAAAAAAGATGATGGTGATGAGAGACACTACTACACTAACTTCTGATCTCTTAGAGAGAGAGAGAGAGAGAGAATCTGGTGGAGCTATAGGAGGAGAGTCCCAAGGGGTCAATGTAGTGGTAGGGTTGGTCTGCACAACAAAGGGGTGGGATATTGATTGTCAATAAATGCTTTAGTTACGGTTTGCTGTTCACTTCATCTATTGCTATTGCTATAGCCACCCATTCCTCACAGCCACAAACGAAATTTACATATAGTAACCCCACATGCCCCTCATATCCCACATTTGACAGTGGGTTAGTTTTGATGAGAACAAAAATGATTTCACGATATACGAAGAGATTATTATTGTATGTATCTTCTATTCACTTCACCGGGGGGAAAATTGAGTCTAATTATATAGTGTAATTCTCATGAAATATTGTAAAAGGGAAAACTAAATACTCATAGGTACTAGTTAAAAAATAAACAATATTTATAAAAAACACAAAATCTCATGTATTAAACTATTTTCAATAAATATTGTTTTTAATTCTCCTAAGCAGTAATAATTAACATTTGTCCTATCATAAATCATCATGAATATATATTACTCCCTCCGTCCCCTAATAATAGTTTTTTTAGAAAAATAAAAATGTTTCAAGATAATTGTCATTTTATTTTTTTCAATGAAGCATTCATTTTTTTTTTCTAACTTCATCATAAATAATGTTTTTTAAAGTGTTGTATTGGATTTTGAGCAATATAAATACTAAGGTTAATTTGGTAAATTTATTACTTTCACTCGTTAATTTATTGCATTTCTTAATCTATGTAAAAAAATATTAAAAGACTATTTTTATGGGATGAATGGAGTAATAATTAACATTGATTTATTGTAATAAATAATAGTACCCTTTATGAAGCTGAGCCATGATTATTATTTCAAACAAAACAAAAGGCCAATTAATGCTGTTAAGACAGAAGCTAGCTAATTCAAGTAGCAAAGCATACGCGGAAAGATCTTTGATAAAAAAATTTTTTGACATTGAATTTTGATTTTTGAACACTTTCTAATTTTTAGTACTCATCTAATACTTTTATCTCATTTGATCACTCTTCTTATCATATCATTTATTTATCGTATCTATCAGGATCTTTCTTCTATTCCTATTAGGTGTGAAATTGATATGGGTGTATGAAAAACATTTTTCCTTTTTTAACTCCAATATGCACGCTCCATAGCATATGGGCTGAATTGGATACCCTCAACTACAATACCCTCAACTACAAGAACAATACAGCAGAGAGAGAGGGAGAGAGAGGGGGGGGGGTGGTCAAAAATTGGGATCTTTCTTCTATTCCTATTAGGTGTGAAATTGATATGGGGGCAAAAGCACCAAAATGGTGTAATTTTGTCCAAAATTTACCAAAATGGTGCAGATGAAAAAGTAATTACCAGATTGGGGTAAGTCGCAGGTGGTACTGGCGACTTACCCTTTTTTATTTTTTTTTTTAAAAAATTATTTTAGAAGTCGCGACTGCCATTGGCGACTTCTATTTTTTTTTTAATAAAAAAATAGAAGTCGCAACTGGTAGTGGCGACTTCTATTTTTTTATTTCTATTTTTTTATTAATAAAAAAATAGAAGTCGCAACCGGTAGTGACGACTTCTATTTTTTAAAAAGAAAATTAAAAAAGTTGCGATGGTATACAAAAAATGTCATGCGGTGTTATTTTAGTCCCTAACAGATACGAAATTAAAAAAAGGCACTCAACGGTTAGCCGTTAGTCACTTTGGTCCCTGAAAGTGATTATTTATTGTCATTTTGGTTTGACCACAGATACCAAAATGACACCGCTCGACACTCTCAGGGACCAAAATGGTTGTTTACTCTCTTAACATTAGTTTTTTTTAATACTCACCAATTTAAATTCATATTCAAAATAGACTTTCTATTAAATTCATACTCAAAACTCTCTTTTATTTATTTATTTATTTTACTAATTAGACATTTTTTTATGAAATTTCACTAATTAGACTTTAAATTAACTAATGCTAAAAATTCTAAATAAAAGAGAGTTTTGAGTATGAATTTAATAGAAAATTTATTTTGAATATGAATTTAAATTGGTGGATATTAAAAAAAATAATGTTAAGAGAGTAAACAGCCATTTTGGTCCCTGAGAGTATCGAGCGGTGTCACTTTGGTATCTGTGGTCAAACCAAAATGACAATAAATAATCACTTTTAGGGACCAAAGTGACTAACGGCTAACCGTTGAGTACCTTTTTTTAATTTCGTATCTGTTAGGGACTAAAATAACACCGCATGACATTTTTTGTATACCATCGCAACTTTTTTAATTTTTTTTAAAAAAATAGAAAAAATAGAAGTCGTCACTATCAGTTGCGACTTCAATTTTTTTATTAATAAAAAAATAGAAGTAAAAAAATAGAAGCCGCAACTGGTAGTGACGACTTCTTTTTTTTTATTAAAAAAAAATAGAAGTCGCGACTTCTAAAATAATTTTAAAAAAATAAATAAAAAAGGTAAGTCGCCAGTACCACCTGCGACTTACCCCAATCTGGTAATTATTTTTTCATCTGCACCATTTTGGTAAAATTTGGACAAAATTACACCATTTTGGTGCTTTTGCCTGATATGGGTGTATGAAAAACATTTTTCCTTTTTTTACTCCAACATGCACGCTCCATAGCATATGGGCTGAATTGGATGGAAAATGATTGGTGGACACCCAAATCCCAATCTACCACTAGAGAGAGAAAGAGAGAGATGAGAGAAAAGTGATAAAATAATGTGATATATGATGTGATAGTTAGAGAGAGATAGAGAGAAATGAGAGGTGTTGGATGAGTGGATATATTTTTGGGTGTATGTGTATCATTGTTCGAATTGGATACCCTCAACTGCAAGAACAATACAGCAGAGAGAGAGAGAGAGAGAGAGAGGGGGGGGGGGGGTCAAAAATTGCTGAAAGGTCGTTTCAGTGTACAGTTTATCCATCAGAAGGAAGAGGGGTATGTGTGTGTGTTGTGTGTATGCAGTGCAGGGGGCATCAGTATATGTTGCCAATCAGCCCAACCAACCCAACTTGGGCTCCACACTCTTCTCTTGCTAGCTGCAGTTTTCACCCCCACCCTCTCTCTCTCTCTCTCTCTCTCTCTCTCTCTCTCTCTCTCTCTCTTTCTCTCTCTCTCTCTCTCTCTCTCTCTCTATACACTGCCTTATACTACCTTTTGCCCATCCCCCTTCCCTCTCTCTACCCAAAGCTGCAAATGAGATCCACTTCTCTTCATCTCATATATATATCCCCAGTTATAAGTAGTACCCTTCTCATACCTTGCAAACTTCACACTGGGACCATTATGATATCACCCATCCTACCTATATATCTTTTGATGATCATATATATGGCTCTCCTTTTATATAAGGATATTATAATATTGTGTAGTATTGTATTTTCCCCTTTAAAAGCTAATCATTTGCTTTGAATTTTCCAAGCCAAGGGGGTAGTGAATCTGATCAAATGGTATATGTTCCATCTATCAACAAAATTAATACACCTTCAATTCTCCACTATCCAAAGCAAAAGGGGCATCATAATCATATCTATGCAATGCAATCCCCCCCAAAAAAACAAAAAGCTGACGTACGTTTCACACCAGATATTGAAAAGGCTATGTCTAATCACCTACGCTTATTAACCCAACCCCCATAACATAATATGTACTCTCCACCGCTTCCTTTGTGTGTGTGTGTGTGTGTGTGTGTCACCTGTGGCAAAATATGGCTTAAAAGTTAAAACACTCACCCCTTTTTCCATAATTATAAACCCCACACACACTCCTGTTGAGACAATTGAGACAAATTATTGAATATTGTGGATTGTGGATATATAATTGGTGATTGCAAGTTATTATTATCAATAACTAAAAAATTCCATGAAAAATGCACCACTGGCCGGTATTTGTTCATTCATGCACATGCATCACTGTCCCTCAAAGTTTGAAGAGACTTAATTAAAGTTCTGCATTTGAGAGAGAGAGAGAGAGAGAGGGGAAAAAAGAGAGACTTATATCTTCATCTTGACCGCTTTTCCTGTTGGAAAACAGTATAATAAAGCTCAATTAATTTTTGCTCAAGTATAATAATAATAATAATAATAATAATAATAATAATAATAATAATAATCATAATAATAATAATTTGGTCATACAATTTCTCACAATACAAACTGCAATGGCAATCTACAACTTCGTATATAATAGTGCACATTGTATGCCTACAAAATTAAATGATACAAACATATGCACCAGAAATATACGAGTATAGAAATTTAAAGCATATATGTGATAATTAGAGTATGTGTAAATGTATAGTAATCTAGCTGTCCATGGCTCCATGCCATAGCTCGGCAAAATGAACCCACACTGTATATTGTATGAAACAATATGGAATAATTAAATTAATTTAAATAAAACTAGAGCTAGAGCTACTTTATATATCATCATCATTAGGCATTAATCAATTAGCTTGAGCTATGCCTTGGCCCAAAGTAATTATAAATCAACCAAGAAAATACAAGTCAGTAGTAATGTCTTAAGAAGCTTCAGCTAGCTTAATATATAAGAGAAAGGGAAGAGGTCATATACATGAGAATTGAGAACAAAAGCCAAAGAAGATGGCCATATATGTCTGACTTTAACAGCTATGTGTTTTGTATCCAGTCAGTCTCCTAGCTAGTAGCTAATACTAATTCCAACATAAACGGGCAAAAAAAAAAAAAGAAGGAAACTAAAATAAAGAAATAAGAAGGAAAAAGGTTGGCTTTCCATTTAAACACTTGGTGCTTATAATATAGTTCTGAAATAGGAAAGCCATTGCCATATATATATGTTGATTATGTTCATTTCATCCCCAATAGTCACCTCACAAAATAATTAACACATATAGATCCATTCCTCCCAAAAATCCCTTCTTGTCATTACTGGGTGTGGATATAATATTAATAATATTAATCATTAATCATTATCTTGCTCTACTTCAGAAGCTGGTTCATCTTCTTCTTCAAACCCATCAATCCCATAAGCTGCATGTCCATTCCCAAAGGCCTTGATGTGATCCTTAAGTGACCTCTTGTGCTTGAAATCAGAGCCACAGATACAATACCAAAGCTTCCCACAGTTCTTCTCATGGGTTCTCCAATCTCCCCTAACAGCAAAGGCCTTCCCACATTTCCTGCACATGAAGGGCTTAATCCCATGCTTCCTCTTGTAATGTGTTTGGAGTGTTCTGAAGTCTTTGAGAGGCTTTGCTCTTGGGTGATCAATGTTGTTCCTGCACCCTGGTGCACAACAGTAGCATGGAAGCCTTAGCATTCCTGTTGGTTGTGTACCCCTCAGAGATTCAGGCCCTTTTCTGTACTGTGATCCATGCCCCCACATATGCATCTGATGAAAAACCAAAAAAATTTTTTTTTAAAAAATCCCAAAAAGATTTTACTATAAAGGAAAGAAAGCAGAATGGTGATCAAAAGCTGTACTGCACACAGTGAAAGTTTAAACCAAACTTGCAAAGAAAAAAAAATCAGCTAGCTTCACTAGGTAAATAAATCTCAAGGAATAACCATACTGAATCAGTAGCATGCTGTTAATATATAACCATGAAGATAAAGGTGCAAAGATTACTCAGCAGGTAGGGAACAAAAATGAAATTTAGGTGAGTAATGGTTCTTTCTTATATATAACTTTGATTGCAATAATGGAAATAAAAAAAGAAGGAAAATTTGGAAGGTATGTTTGTTATGTATATATAGGGCTTTCAGGTTGGGAAGGTGTTTGGATTTCAGACCAAAAAGGGGACAAAGAGAAACGGATTTGGCTTAGTAGGACATTATTTATATATATGATTATGATTATTATCTGAGCGATCTGGAAGAAAACATGCTGCAAGATTTTCAGATGTATGCAGCTGCTGCTGCCAAAGTATAGAAGGAGCTAGATAGCACAGACTTCAATGTACTAAAAGGCATAAGGAACATTGGTTGAGTAGTTTAATCAACGAAAAGGAAAGGTAGTAGTAAGGTACTGATACTCAGTCTCTCAGTCTGAATCAGGAAAAGATTTGTTCATTATTTAACCAAAATATAAAACCCCGGCTGCTGGCTTAATATTACCATGCAAAAAAGAAAGCTAGCCCCAAAAAAAATAATTTAAATTACTTTTTAAATCATGAAAATCAAATAAAATTATGGACTGGAGCTGCAGAAGAATATATAATAACACCATGGAAGAAATTAAGTGGAAAGGAAAGGAAGAACCTTTTTTTATATGCATATTAAAAAAAAAAAAGCAGAAGGAGAAGAATTAGGAGAAAGAGGACATAACATAAGTACTACCATAGATTAATAACCTATCTTTTCCTTTTTCCATCCAAGCATCAGAGAACCGTTAACGGTTCAAATCAGGGAAGAAAGTTATAGACAGAAAGGGGAAGCAGAAGCAGAAACAGCAAAGGAAATTCCTTTTATCCTTTCCTATATTTTTTTTTTCTAAAACAAAAACCTTGAATTTTTAAAGGAAGTGGAAGAAGAAAGAGATGGGGGGATGGGAAAGAGATAGAAGAAAAGAAGAAGGAGGCATTTTTAGCCATCCATGGTGTGTGTGTCTCTCTCTTTCTCTGAGTCTGATAGATACCTGCATGTTGTTGTATCTGTTGAAAGTTTTGCAGCAAACAGGGCAAGAGAACTGAGTAGGACCAATGAGGATCTGAGAAGGGGTAGGGATCCAATACTGTCCCTTGTTGAGCCTGTTCAGCATCATGAACCCCCCACCCCCACCCCCACCAACAGATGAGTAGTCCTCCTCAGCAGTTGCAGCAGTAGTAGAACAAGCAGTTTCTTTATTATTATTATTATTATCTGCAGCAGCAGTACTGATCTCTGAGTTTGAGGAGGAGATCAACACAGAGGCCATCTCCGCAGCACTAGGGCTTGGCAACCCTATGTGTAGTGCAACTGTCACACTTCTTCTTCCACTCCCATCTTCTTCTTCTATTTCCTCTTTTGCCACCACCACCCTGCTTCTGTTGTTGTTGTCCTGATCCACTTCCATGGCAGTGCAAGAATAATTAAGGTCCTCAATCTCATGCTGCTCCTCTTCTTCATATTCCTGATCTTGTTTATTTTCTGGGCTCAGCCTCAACAGGGGTAGTTCTTCTCTCAGAGGAGGTGAAGGGGGTGAAAAAGAAGAAACAGAAGCAGAAGTTGTACTATTACTGATATGGTGGTGGTGGTGGAAAAAACTGGTTGTTGTTGAGTAGTTGTTGTTGATGAAGTTGTAGTTGTGGTGGTGTGGAGAAGGGTTTGAGGTAGAAGATGGGAAATGGTGGTGGTGGTGATGGATGGGGTTGAATTGGAAGAAACTACTACCTGGTGGTGATGATGATGAGAAAAGATTAGAGTAAGGGTCAGCCATGGATTGGGGGATGAAAAAACAGAAAAGTGTGTGTGTGTGTGTTTGATTGATGAGAGAGTGGGAACAGTTTTATGGGCTAGTTGGGTTTTGCTTTTATAGAGAGATAGAGAGAGTACAAGATGGCTGAAGGGAGTGGACGGTGGAGAGAGAGAGAGAGAGAGAGAGATTGAGGTGTGTATTATCAGACATGTACATGGGGAAAAGCTAGCTAGCTAAAGGAAAGGAAACTAGTGGGGGAGAATTGAAATAATAATATAAAAATAGTATAAAACGAGACCGCACTTTAATTAGTCTTTGATAATTGTGATTTAATCAAGTAAAAGTGTACGTAGCTAGGAATCTAATGACATTTTTTTCTTTCTAGTCTTCATTTCTTTCTTTCTTTCTAGTCTTCATTTTTTTCTTTCTTGTAATTAATACTGAATAGTAGCTACCTAACATCTTAATTAATCCTATTTTAATTTCTGTATATAAGAACACCGTTAATTAACAGCTGTTTATGGTTAAGGATCTATACTATCCAATTATAATTTGTTCATGATCATAAAAAAAAAATTATAATTTGTTCATGATCATTTCTAAAAAAGTCAGCGATCTCTCCCCCAAGACTGTCACGTATGAGATTAATTCTAACCCATGACTCGCATTAATTGCTTATTCAATTAATGTATCTTTTAACTAGATTGTAATTTTGTTTTTGCTAAAATATTTCAGAGTCGATCGTATTTAGATTTTAGATCAAGGGACTCTAGCTACTTGTCATAGCTAGGTGCGCATGACTTATGATGTTTTTTTTATAGATAAATGTTAGTAAATTAGTTATGGATAATTAATATTATTCTATAAGCTATTTATACATTAGGAAAATAAATAGAGTCCCTACAAATTATTTTATGACCCTCTAAAAATGAGGCTATGTGCGGTTTGTAATATTCAGGGCCACCACTAGAACTATCCAAAAATATTCCAAATAACATACATAGTTCCCTAAATCATATTTATTAAGAAGCATACCATCAAATTCATATAAAACGTACTACATTACTCTTTCAAAAATAAAACATTACTCAAGTGATAAAAGGAATATCAACTGTACAAAATCAATATAATTCATAGACATATATGCGAATATAAAAATTAGTATCAAACTATAAACTTATATAACAAGTTAATTCAACTAAGATTAAGAGCATTCAAATATTTTCATAAATATATATATATATCATTTTTCAATGAACAAAATATTATGTTAGTGACCATATACTAATAATTGTAAGAATTATTTGTCAATACCATGATAATAATTTATTTATATACTATCTAAATATTATGGAAAAGAAATGAATATTTGATAAGAATTTGGTTAATGATAAGAATGGTACGAAGCTCTGAATTAATAACTATTTTCTTGATTTACTTAACTATGGTTCATTGATTTTCTACAATTTTCTCATTGTCGACAATAGCCTTTTTAATTGCTTTCTCTAGGATAAAGCAAATTCTAAAATTGACCTCCAAAAACACTAAAACAGAGAAAGAAAACAGATGGCAAAAGTTTTTAGCTTTTTCTTTTTAATTCTGTCGGCGAGGACGAGAGGTTACAGACTTACAGTCTTACAGAAGCTTCAATCAAACCTTGAAGACTTATTTTCTTCATAACAAATTAAAAATTGCAACCGTAACTTCTAATATATTCTCTCTATTTTTAAATATAAATAAAAAAGTACATATATCTAAATTAAATATAGTCCAGATATATATATATATATATTTATTTATATTAAAAATGGATGGAGTAATTCTTTTCTATGTATGTATGTATATGCATATATAATTATATGACATCACGTACATTGCATATGGTAACTGACGACGCCGATTCAATGTATATATAAGTCTAAAGTCAATATTATGTTAAGACAAAAGTACTCTTTATTTATATTTGAGATTGTTATATCTTTCAAAGTTGATTGATGAGATGTATAATATATATACTGTATATTTTCTAGATACTGTATATTCGCTACATTATTTGAGACAAGATTTTTTATACCCGTGATGCTAATTAAGAGTATGAGGGCGAATGTTGTTAATTACCCGGTTGTTTCGGTTATTAGATGATAATCAAAATAACTGAGAAGCTAACACGTGGCTACCAAAGCCAATTATTTTTGCCGAGAAGCCAACATATATATGCCAGTAAGAGATTAATTTTCTAATATAGTATTTGAGTAATTGAACTTTTAACATTTTGTACTACGATTTTTTTTTAAAATCTGAAACGTTTTATGTTAATTAGTTAAAAAAGGTGATAATTTTTATTCACCAGAAAAGTTATATTTTATAATCTTATGTTAAACTGTTATTTGATTTTCTAATTTAATTATTTGTATACTGTTGATCAGTTGGTTTAAAGAAGCAAAGTAAATATTTTTACCACGACGTCTCTGGCAAGAACAAGTCATTAAAAATTAATTTTCTGATACTACCTACAATAATTTTTGTGGATTTCTTTTTTGAAAATATTTTTGTGGATTTCTATTCTTAGGTACTACCTTTGTGGATAATATTTTTGTGGGCTTTGAAATTTAAAGAAAAATTCGTACATATTTTTTTCACAATAAATGGAGAAATTAAATGCCTTTCATATATTATAGTTTTTAGAAAATTTCTTACAAACTTTTTTGGGAAAAATCCACAAGTAACTTTTCTGCAAATTTATTTGTGGCCAATTCCACAGGTAAATTTGCAGCAATAAATTCCATAGATAAAAGAATTGCTGCAAGTAAACTTGTAGGTAACAAATTTTGTACGTAAATGTGCAGAAATTTTTTTCAAGTACTTGATGTGGTAATTCTCTAGGTAAATCCAAATTTTTTTAACAAATAATTTATAATTTATTTTGTTTGTTGGCTTAAATAACTTTTTAGTCCCCATAATATATGAGTGTTTTCATTTTAGTCCATCGAAAAAAAGTTAAACTATTTTAGTCCTTATAATATATATTTGTTTCATTTTAGTCCTTAGGGTGTGTTGACCTCTACTAATTGATGAAATGACTCATTTAAGTCCACCTCATCACTCCCACATGGCGCCAAGTCAGCTAACATGTAGGATTTATTTCCACGTCAGCACTACACCTGATTACCCTCTCCCCTTTCCCCAACCCCTTCCGCGATCCCTTCCCACATCCTCGGCGGTCAGCCCTATCCCCTCGTCATTTCAGACAGTATGAGCTCATCAGCCCCATCCCCATCCCCTTTGGTCTTCTGATAACTTCTGATAACTCGCTTTGATAAATTAGTTCAGAAATTTGTTGCAAGATAATGTTAGATGTAAAGTTATGAACAAAGAAAGAAAAAAATAGATCAATCGTGAAAATGCTTGTGGATCCTCTGCAGCGCTGCAGAGGCTGCAGAGGGATCCACCCTCTCTGTCTCTCTCTCCTGAATTTCTCTCTCCCTCACCTTTTTTTCTCTCTCTCTTCCCTCTCACAAGTCCCTGCTGCAGAGGCAGCAGGACAGTAGAGGATCCGGGTTCGAAAAACTGCTAATGATTTCTGATAAAAATCATAAATTTGCTTGTAATATTAAAAATTCTCAGTAATGTTAAATTTTCTTCTAAATATTGTAACATTTGGGAAATGCAAAAACAATTTTGAAAACAAAAGGGAAAAAAGAGAAGAGGTCATCTCTTATTTGTTCAGTTTTGTATATTGTTCCTCAACCTGTCAAATGCTGGGGGTACGCTTGGCCAAATTTATCTCTCCCACAAACACGTGTTCAATCGTGCACAGGCCGGAAACAAGATTGGTGCTATATATTATAGAATAAAAAATGATAAGGGAAGAAGAGAATCAAGAGATAAAAAAAAAGAAAGGAAACAGAGGGAAAGTGATGGATGGAGCCATAGAAGACAGGCATAAAGGTAAGGTGAGAACAATAACGTGAAATTGCTCAAGTGATATGTCTGGCTATTATAGAAATGTCAGGGAGTCCCACATTGGATGGTCAGAGGGTCTGTACGGTGTTTATAAAGTTGAGGAGTCCCTCCCCCCTTGAGCTAGCTTTAATTGGGGTGTGAGCTGAGTCCATCTGAATTTTAAGAGAACCATCATGAATTCATATCATGGAAACAAGTTGTTCTATAGAATCTCAACTTCTTTTATGTCGTGAGGAGTAAGATAGTATTGCCATTTCCCATCCAATAGTAAAATTATACGCTTTCTTCTTTCTTAGAGAAGCAGCTCGCCACCACTACTCCATGCAAGTGATTTGATTTAAACAGATAAAACACAGTTGGTACACGATAGCATTAATAATAATGACAAGATTGTTAATATGTAACCAAAAGAAAAATGACAACATTGTTTTACCTAAAGTATGTCCATCCTTCTGAACATAAAATGCTTCTATTATGGCACAATTTTAACTCTTCACTCACCTCACCATGTTTTGAAGTTCTTAACCATATCCTTTACTTGTTATATATACTAGCAGAAAAGAAAAAGAATTAGCGATCAAAATAAGAAACAAAAAAAATAAAATTCATCACTAATTCTGGTATCATAAAATTTAGCAACGAAATTAGAGACGAATTTCATATTTTTTTCTCATTAATTTTTCTGTCATTAATTTATTTTTTCTAATATAAATATTCATACATATATCAGTATATCACCACCCTTACTAATATTAAATTATAATACAGAATAAAAAATATAAAAGAATAAAAAAATTTATAAGCAAAACTGAATTAATACGGGACTAAAACACAAGTTGTGTCCACTCCTGAAAAGCAATACAAAAAGTCAAGCTGACATACTCCCCAACAAACAGCAAAGAAAACCGAGTCATCCGAAGTAGAACAAAATGTCACAAGAAAGTATAATCTAGCTAACCTTAGGATTAGATTCCAAAAAAAAAAAATCATGCATGGTATCAGTCATGACTTTTCTCTGATCTAATTTCCTTTGTCGACTTTTCTCTTTCATTATGCATATTTATGAATTGAGAGATAGCAGTAATAATGCAATCCTGGCCCCCAGCGCTTTCCTTTTCCCTCTGTTGCACTATTTGTACTGGCAATCCTAATTCCTATATACTTGTATAAGCATGTTAACTGCATCAATTGGCCCACTCCTAAATGCAGTCGTTGGAGATCCAAAAGCATATCTAAAAGCAGCACTTATAAGTGGTAGGAGTATATAATTTGAAAAAAAAAATATAAAACAGGGCCAATATTGCAAGAGTTTTTTCTTTTCTTTTTCATTTCACATGTGTCTCACTGCTACAATATAATAATGTCTTTTTGTCCTTTGGATCAGAAATGCCACGCCAAATTTTAGTTTGGTGATGAAAACATTCTGTACGTTGAACAGTGCTCAATGAATTTTCAACAATCCGCCCACCACAAACCAATATTTGAATTAAAAGTTTTGCACCAACCAAACATAGCATGTAAATTAAATAACACTACCAGACTAATGTACTTAATTAAGTGCATATCTTTATTATTATTATTATTATTATTATTATTATTATTATTATTATTATTATTATTATTATTATTATATATATTTGGGGTCTGTCGTACTTCATTTGAAGCATATATAGCAGCTACTTCACTTTAGAGAAGAAGTGTGTTTGGGTTAATATTTTCTAAAAATAATTTTGAATGAACTTGATTTTGTAAAAAAAAAATGAAACAAACTTGATTTTGTAAAATTGAGTTTACGGTGAAGTAACTTATACTACCACGTTTGCATGTTTTACTTAACAATAAGCAAACAACTGTTTTCTCTAAAATCGCGATAGAAGATAAAAAAACCAATTCCGATACTTCTCACCATGAAACACACACGAAATTGAATTTTGATTTTGAACAGGAGCACATGGTTTGGTACGTGATCATTATTAATTAATTCAAATTTAGAGATTGCATGCATCCCGATCGATCCCAGCCAAGACAAGGGCATTGAGCTAGATATATAGAATATGTTTCTCAGATATTAATACTATCACAGATCACCATATAACATATGATACAACATAAATCCTGTGAACTCATATAAGGATAAATAAATACTACAGAGACAAGAAACAAACCAGTCCCAATATGCGCCCAACATTTCCATTGGTGTGCGCACACCGGTCGGCTAAGCAACACATGATCACTCACAGAGATTGTCCTGTCAAATCTCTCCCCTGCCTATGTTAGAAGATTCATTTTTTTTAAAAAAATCACAATGGAAATCACAGTTAATTTGACAAACATTTAATGAAAGTAAAGAACCAAAAACAATCAATTATTTATGTGCATAATGATATCGCTACATCAAATAAATGTAACTGGTGCTCTCTCTGGACTCAAATATAAGCAAAAAAATAGCCAAATGTGGTGGACTCAAATATAAATAAATTTTAACTAACTCTACCATATTTAATGATTTCTTTTATAAAATACTTTTATTTTTTAATTTTAATGACACTGTTTATCAAGGATAATTTAGGAAATGAAGTTTATTATTTGATAAAATAAAAAAAATTAAATGAATTTAACAAATTTTAATCAATGTAAATTTAAATATTTTTTCTTATATTTGATTTCGGAGGGAGTACTGTTTAAATATTCTCAACTGCTCGATACTCTAATACTTGTACTTGATGCACTGATGCAGCAATTGACAATTGGTGCACAGTATAAGTGAGACCATGTAATAATATATACATGGCATTGAACAGCATATTGTAAATCTAAAAAATAAAATTCATATGGCGGTAATAATTGACCTTTTGTGTGTGTGTATAATATAGCTTTTTTTTTTTGGTCAACTGTGTATAATATAGCTTAAGTTATTGCATGTTGTCATCACACAGAGTTTATAATAGTCTAACAGGTGTTTGTTGTTTGTCCTGTATGAAGAAGAGTAAAAGGAGACCAACCTGCAGTGTTAACTTCAAGTTTTATGTCTGAATGTTGAGAAGCATTTAATGACATGCATGCTACCCCTACGTACGATGGCAAAAGGGGCCAAAGATTGTGTTGTCCAGTATAAATACATTGGTCAGTGGTCTAAGAATAGCATCCATCCAATATATATATATAGAATAAGAGGGTGGAGTCAAGACAGGGTAAATTAATCAGTTATATGAACCTTATTATTATAAGGACAATTAATTGCATCAAGGTTTAATCTACCTCTTGCTGCAAAGATTGCTAGACACATGGTGCGAGTTTACTGGGGGAAGGGAAGTTATTATAAAAGTGTGAATATTTTTTTACTTTACATTTACATCACTAGTACATTTTCTTTTTCAGAAGTATGCAGCCAGAAACAAAGAAGTGTAAAAACATAATGTGTAAAAAAATAAATTTTGATAGCATTATGTATGCTACATAATTGGTTTGCGTTGTAGATATTAATTGGTTGTCTATTTTTTAATTGTCACATTTAATTGGTTGTCTATGGTATGGGGGAAATGTTGGTTTACAGTTACACCATAAATCTAGGCTTTACTTATTCAGCTCTCTATTTTCTGACTTGCGTGGATAATCATATGTAACGTTCAGGTCCATTTACTTTCTCTTTCTTTCTTTTTTTTCACAAAATTTCTCTTCATAATTAAGGACATGTTTAGTTTTCAACTCATATTTGCACCACAAAACACATCCCAGGTAAGATCAACGAGAACTATCAACCTCTGTCAATATTTATGATGGAATTTTATAAATATAATGTATGATATATCTATAGTTATTTTAACTTTTTAAATAGTTTATAATAAACGATTAATTATTAAATTGTTTATTCAAAGCCAACTTAATCCAGTTAATAGACAAATCCGACTAATCTCATGAATTTTACAATCATAGTACCGCTGCAGTATGAATAGAGCCCCACAGCTAGGGGTGTAAACGAGTCGAACACTTAAAGCTTGAGTTTGGCTTGTGAAAAAAATTGACGGCTCAAGTTTGACTCATTTATTTAATCGAGCATAATCTAAAGCTTAAGCTTGGGCTTGTTAAAAAAAGTAAAGTTTGGGTTTGGCTTGCGGGCTCATTTATGATTTTTTTTAAAAAATTATTTTTAAACTTTATAGGTTTTGTATTTAATAAAGATTAGTGCTCAACATGTCGTATATGAAATTAAAAAAATTTAGACTATTATATTTAGATAATCTAGTAAATAACAAATTCATAATTAAACCCTTAGATAGAGAGTAAAAATTTAGGAGTAGAAAACACTTGAGGAAAGAAAACGTCAAAAAACCCTTAAAAATTATGAGGTAAAGAAAAAGGAAAAATGAGTGAGAAACTCAAAAGTCATAACAACAAAAATACTATTTTTTTACTTTATTGTTTGTATCGTAAATTTTAATTCAAAAATAAATATTTTTATAAAAACTTATCCCTATCAAAGTATATGAAAGTGTTTTTATACAAAATGTAGGATTTATGTAATTTTAATTTTTGATTATATATATATATATAGACACGAGCTATTCACGAACATTTAATATTGAGCATGTAAGGTTTGGGCTTGACTCATTTAAATAATCGAGCCTAATCTTAAGCTTGAGCTTGACTTGTGTAATTAAACAAACGAGCTTGAACGAACAATTAACAAGCCAAACTCAAACAGTTCACGAATAGCTCGACTCATTTACACCTCTACTCACGGCCCCTCCGGTTATATTAATTATTGCTGGTGCATCTTTTTATCTTCATCTTTACCCGGGCCTCCACACCTCCACACTTTACTATCTAAATTTGGTCACAAAAATTAAGAATAGGGAAAACAGAAAAAGGCAAGTTTTATTTGAAACAAACGAATAAAAACTCACGTTCCTTCTCGATCTCACTGAGATGATTAAGAAGATATAGCTTCACCATGTTCAAAGCTTTAGAAAATTAAGAGCCCATTTGGTTTGACAAATTCTTTCATATTTTTATTTCCTCTTTTTACTTTTAATTAATTACAAAACTATTATATTGTTTTCAATCTATTTTCTGTTTTTAAATATTTATACAGAAAACAGTAAAAAAAATAATTATTATTTTTACCATTACCTATATAAATATTTAAAAATAAAAAATATATTGAAAACAATATGACAATTTTATAATTAACTAAAAATAAAAACAGAAAACAATTTTTCAAACCAAAAGGTCCTAATGTTGCCACTTAAAATTCATTTTGAAATGTGAAAACATGTAGCAGTTTTTTGAGAAAATACATCATGTAAGCACAATTTCGTACATACACGGAGAACATGGAGTGGGGCAAGCACTATATGCATAGGTTTGTCATTCCATGAAAATAAAAAAACAATGCAAGTATGGTTAATATTATTTCGAATATGTTTGAAGAGAATATACAAAAAGATAGAAGTAAAATTTGTGCAGGTAAAAGGGGACACAAACAAACAATTTCAGCATAAAGAGAGTATTTGTGTTGACCACAAAACCCATATGCTTATAGAAGTATTTCATTCTTTATATTTCCAAGACCGCTCGAGTGAGTTTGCATTGTGAAGTGAGATGATCGTAATTAACTAAACATATCTTTTTTTGTTCCCATACCCATGTCTTCTGAAACCTTCCAAATATCTCTGCCCTGCATAATTGTCAATCCCCATAATCATCATGAACAATAAATGACACCCCATACTTTAAAAAAAAAAAAAAAGCTTAGCTCTTAATTTTTCCATATTATTATTATTGTACTAAGTTTCAGTGGTCCTGTAGGAATGGATACGTACTAAATATTAATACTAGGTGGTCTGTAAAGGCTGTGTGTGGACACATATATGTACTAAATATGTATATGTATTTCTTTTCTTTTTTCAACTTTAATCTTCGTCGGTGGTTCAACTTTTTCTAGGAGTAAAGAGTAAAAATTTAAATTTAATACAATCAAAATGACTTTTTAATGTACAAATAGAAAGTTTCTGTTATAGATGCTGGAATTTTCACAAACCAAAAGAACAGAATTATATGCAGTTATAATTAAACAATATCCTATCAGTAGTTCCTTAAATGATTTCAATATTCTTAAAATAAGGGCTTTTTTTTGTGCAATTATTAAATTAATTCCTAGTCTCTTCCTTGAATATTGTCCAAAAAAGCTTAGCTCTTAATTTTTCCATATTATTATTATTGTACTAAGTTTCAGTGGTCCTGTAGGAATGGATACGTACTAAATATTAATACTAGGTGGTCTGTAAAGGCTGTGTGTGGACACATATATGTACTAAATATGTATATGTATTTCTTTTCTTTTTTCAACTTTAATCTTCGTCGGTGGTTCAACTTTTTCTAGGAGTAAAGAGTAAAAATTTAAATTTAATACAATCAAAATGACTTTTTAATGTACAAATAGAAAGTTTCTGTTATAGATGCTGGAATTTTCACAAACCAAAAGAACAGAATTATATGCAGTTATAATTAAACAATATCCTATCAGTAGTTCCTTAAATGATTTCAATATTCTTAAAATAAGGGCTTTTTTTTGTGCAATTATTAAATTAATTCCTAGTCTCTTCCTTGAATATTGTCCAAAAAAGCTTAGCTCTTAATTTTTCCATATTATTATTATTGTACTAAGTTTCAGTGGTCCTGTAGGAATGGATACGTACTAAATATTAATACTAGGTGGTCTGTAAAGGCTGTGTGTGGACACATATATGTACTAAATATGTATATGTATTTCTTTTCTTTTTTCAACTTTAATCTTCGTCGGTGGTTCAACTTTTTCTAGGAGTAAAGAGTAAAAATTTAAATTTAATACAATCAAAATGACTTTTTAATGTACAAATAGAAAGTTTCTGTTATAGATGCTGGAATTTTCACAAACCAAAAGAACAGAATTATATGCAGTTATAATTAAACAATATCCTATCAGTAGTTCCTTAAATGATTTCAATATTCTTAAAATAAGGGCTTTTTTTTGTGCAATTATTAAATTAATTCCTAGTCTCTTCCTTGAATATCGTCCAAAAAATTTCTATATAGTATACTCATCTGACTTTAACTCTGCAGTAATCAATGATCATATATATTTAGTCTGACATGAACTATATGTGCATACAAGCAAGGAAAGCAATATATACATACATTGGATGAAAGAATAAGCAAAGTGAAAAAGGGTACAGTCTTTGGTTGGGTCTAAATTAAGACAGTTGGTGACACTTAATCTAGGAAGAAGAGGAGGTGTGGCAGTTTAAATGGAAGCTAGTGTATGATGATTGAGCTATTGTCACTGTATTCGTACAAAGTTGTGACATCACTTAATTTTTCTCTTCCCTCTCTCTATCTCTAGCTAGGTTTAATTGAATTCACTGTTCATGTATATATGTGAGCCTTAAACAATTAAACCTATCAGGCGTGCCCCTCAGGCTTGTGTTTGGGAACAACACGATAAAAGTAGCAGAATACAGTCACAGGGCCTAGTTGAAGACTTGAACATCAAGCTCTCTGTTCTTGCTCAATTGCCACTCAACATCATTACTTTTTGACCATTCATATAAACATGGATGAAAGGAATTAACACTACTGAACTGATGTTTGATTTGGTCAAGTTCACAATAAAAGACAGATTAGTCTTTATTATTATGGTTTCCATTCCACCCCCATATGATAGGTCTTTATAAAATCAACTCAACTTTATGCTTCAATCATAATTATGGTCAAGTTTTTTAATCATAATTATCTTTTTTCAAGTAAATTAAAACACTTTCATCTCTGCCCATGTTTGATTAAATAGAAAACAAGTCACTTAGTTATTCGCATATTTAGAAAAAATTGAATTACAAACAAAAATTAAATACAGAAAAAAAAATGAAATTTATATCTAATTCCGTTTCTAAATGTTAAAAACAACATAGACACCGATTTTATTTTTTGTCTCAAAATTCCATCGGTAATTCAAATTTTTTACAAGTTTTAAGGCTGTTTATATATAGATTTTTAGTGGCTAGTAAGAAAACTCAACAACAAAAAGAGAGTAGTTACTATGAGGAGGGGAATTAAGGGGATAACATGCAGTTCGATTTTTCAGTCATCATTGACCCATGGAAAAGTCCAAAAATGAAGTCATTTTCATTCAGTAACTTTGAGCTTTTGACAGACCACAAACTATTTACCCATTTCAGAGATCATAATTGAGAAGCTGTCATCACTTTGTGTTGTGTTCTTTAAATACTTTGGCAGCTGTGACAATGCACATATATAAAGCCGTGTTTAAATGAATTCAGTTTCCTATGCTGATTTTAATCATCAAAAAAAAAAAAAAAAGTTTCCTATGCTGATTTGGAGATTGATCAGAATGTGTTGGATAAGGACTGTGTGATTAATTGGTCAGTGGGCCAAAGGGTCCAATCTTTATATGGGGCTTGCTTGATTATTGAACCAACTTTCAAAATTATGTCTTTACGGCTCTAATCAACAAGAAAGAGGCAACAGATCATGAAACTGGGAGATTTTGCGAATATCAGTTCTCACACTGAACACTCAGTTTCTATAATTTTATAGTTACAGTTTAGTATTTTCTAATAATTGCAGGTCAATTGTTTTTTTTAAAAATATACTAAATTTGTATAACAATTGCGTACTCTAATCTTTTTGGTTTTGAAATTGCACGTACCATATTCAAGTGTCTAAGTAGCCATGAGTAGTATATAATCCTTGTAAATTGCACTTCTTTTATTTATCAATTGTCTAATTTAGACCTCACAGTTCCGATTTCACTTAACTGGTCCCTTCAATGGAGCTATGCAATCATTAATATATTGTATACAATATTGATATGGTGGTGATGGTACATCCCATCTCAATTTGTCTTTTTCCTAGTTGTTAATTATTAGCTTCAATAATAATCAAGACAATTGTCGATTTTATAAAATTGCACATATTTTTTCCCTCAAAAAAAAAATTGCACATATTTAATCGAGTTGTATTTCCTGAGTAAATATCAAACACCTGTATCATTTAATAATTTTTTGTAAAATATATCATCAACTGATTTAACTATTGAATCATACGATATGATCTTAATGAACATGAATGCCAAAATATAAATAATTTAAACATTTGTAAGGCTTAAATAACACGAGTAACACTATTACAAGTCAGAATTTTTTTTAAAAAAAACTTTATTTCACATTTAACCCCCACTAATGTAGTGATTGCATGATTTTAGTCTCCCAATTTTAGATAATTTTTAAAAAAAAAAATTGAGATAGGTCACATGCCAATCCAACTATCTCCTTTGAAGCAATACAACATCACATGAATAACATCCTCCTCGTCCATCACTGTTTTTGTCCGGGGAATTTCATGCAACACTTGGGTAGATAAGTCGCATCATTCTCTATGTTTTGTTCTCAGTCTCAATTTTCTTCTCTTATGTGCATCCATTTATGTTTGCATCCATTCTTCTCTTATGTTAATCATCATCAACAATAACAATAACAATAACAATGGAATTAGCCACACAACCTCTTCATATAGATCACCAGGGGTGTAAACGAGTTGAGCCGAGTCGAACACTTAAAGTTTGAGCTTGACTTGTGACAAAATATTGGTTGCTCAAACTTGACTCATTTATTTAAACGAGCCTAATTAAAAGCTTGAATTTGGACTTATTAAAAAAAGTAAAGTTTGGACTTGGCTTGTGAACTCATTTATGAATTTTTTAAAAATTTATTTTTAAATTTTATAGGTTTTAGTATTTAATAAAGATTAGTGTTCAACATGTCGTATATGAAATTAAAAAATGTTAGACTATTATATTTAGATAATCTAGTAAATAACAAGTTCATAATTAAACACTTAGGTGGAGAGTAAAAGTTTAGGAGTAGAAAACACTTGCGGAAAGAAAAAGTAAAAAAAAAACCCTTAAAAATTATGAGGTAAAGGAAAAGGAAAAATGAGTGAAAAACTCAAAAGTCATAATAACTGAAATACTATTTTTTTACTTTAGTTTTTATATTATAAATTTTAACTCAAAAATATTTTTTTATAAAATTTATCATTGTCAAACTATATAAAAACTTTTTTATACAAAATATAGAATCTATGCAATTTTAATTTTTGATTATATATATATATAAACGAGTTATTCACGAGTCCTTAATGTCAAGCGTGTAAGGCTTAGACTTGACTCATTTAAATAATCGAGTCTTATCTTAAGCTTAAGCTTAACTTGTTTAATTAAACAAACGAGCTTGGGCAAACAATTAACGAGTCTAGCCCAAATAGTTCACGAATAGCTCAGCTCATTTATACCCCTATGGATCACATTGGCGGAGTCCCTAGTTACATTGTCTCGTATGCACATCCCTTCTTTTATACATGCACTCGCTCACTCAAACTGTTAGGGAAAGAGCACACCAATTTTAATCCCTCTCGAGACACAAGACATATATTATCCTTAAGGGTTTTGTTACCAAAACTACATTAGAATAATAATACACATTAAACAGATAGGTGTAACTAATGTGTAAAAGTTTACCACAAACATCAAGAACCATAAAAGATCTAGAGCTGAGGAACATGTTTTTAAGACCATATTTCTAGCTTGTGTCTCAAGGGCAAGGCACCTGGCTGCCATCTTCAATGGCAACACTAGACAAACTCATTGAAAGAATGACATAAACATCCGCGTAGGTCATTAAGCCAGTAGAAGAGCAAAATTATCCAAATGAAAAAACAAGAGATGGAGTAGAATTTTTCTAGGCCATCCTAGATTGTCAATACAAAGTTACCACCTACTTAATCATATTGAAAACAGTGAATCGAATAAGCATACACATTACCACATGTAAGAATTGAAGACATAGCATAGGGTAGATTTCAAAAGCAAAATAATATCACTTGAGTCACTAAAAACACATTAATGCCAACTTTTAAGTTCACCAAAATTCTATCTATGCAAGAGTTGGGATTAGGCAACACGTGTGCAATCTACTGTTGTTTGTCATTTCTAGCCTCCAGCTGTTCCCCTTTGTTCTTTGGCTTTGCAGGGGCGACCTTGGCTGGGGTTGAACGCTCCGACTGTGAGAATAAAATCAAGATGTGCATGAGGCCAGTAACAACTGCTAAACCAAAAGTTGAAAATGCAACACCCTTCCAAGAAGATAGCAGTGAAAACCATTGCAGGAATTTTACAAAGCCAACAACAACCACACAGGCCCAAGATAGAACTACCTGCTCCCAACATTAAGTTGAAGGGTCATTAGGAAAACATCTATATAAAAATGCGGGTACAAAAGAAAAAGAATAACTGATAAATAAGAATGTTAAGAGTTAGACACATTTAGAAAAGTATCTCACCACAAGAGACTTTATTGGTCGACGAGTATCCTGCAGCTCTTGATCACTAAAAGTATCCTCTGCTACATGTTTGTCTAACAATTTATCCTGGAGTTCCCGAGGTTACAAAAGGAAAGAAAATGAGTGATATTATCGAAAAAATCAGAGCATAAGAATAAACAGTGAAAATTTACTGTTCAAATGGATATGAAGTTCTTCACAAAAACCGATATTGCCATGTAGGGAGGGGGAAAATAGAACATTGAAAAAGTTCATACAGCACTTACCTTGGCCACAAATACATCTCGACACCATTGAGCAACAGCTTCATCTGTTTCTGGCAAGTCCTTCATCAAATGCCGCTTGATATGAACTTGCACCTGTGGTGGTAAAAATTGAGTTAAGTTTTTCAATAAATAAGAATTAAAAAATTGTGTAAAGAAAAATATGTTAGGGATGACCGCATGAAAGGATGATTGGAAATGCTCTTGATTGAATCTAACTATGGACCGGACCATAAGACGCAGTTTCTTATGGCCTAGTATAGGATATCTTTCTGTTCCGCTGAAAAGAGATAAGCACTAAGAAGACGACTATTTTGTGTTGAATATGCTTTCTTCCACGATATGGAGGGAGTAACACTATCATATGGTTTTTATGCAATACAATAGTAGAGTCAGAAAAGATCCCTTATAGTATAGAACCAACCTATCTAAGATCCTTTGCTAAAGAGCTATCCAATATCCCCCCAACCAGTTAAGAGTACCAGGGGCAATAGAGAAATTTAGGAATGAATCTTTCCATTAACATTAAGGCTTGAAGATCTAGGCTCCTCCAATAGCATAAAAAAGGTAAGCCTTTGGAGTGTAAGTGTAAATTCCCAACCATCTAGTTCTAATGGAAGTTGTAGTTGCAAAGCCAGTTTAAGAAAGTTCATTTTCAAGCTGGTAAGGGCCTGGTACGTGTGACTGCAAGAAAATCTTTCCCTACAGTTGCATTGACCCTTACCTTTTTCGGGCTTCCATGTGAGCCAGTTTTCAAGACTTTATACAGCAGTGGTAAGGTACACCTATGTCATTTCCAAGGGGATCTATGACTTAATATAAAGATAGGACCAAAGTCAAGACTTAATAACTCTTTCAGATGTTATTTCTAAATAAAGACATGGATTTTATTTAAGCAATGGCACTTCTGTATATGGGCATTGGGTAGAGAAAGAATTAAGGAAGTCTTCAAATGTATTTATTTCTAGATCTTGATTTTGATTGGCTTACTACGGAAGGTTTCCCCTTGAAGAGTCTTAGCATTGTAGGAGCAGGTGAACTCTTGGGGATAGCCACTGTTACATCATAAACGGCAGGAACAAATGAGCGCATATGACTTACAGCCGAAACAAACCCCTGAAAGCAACAAAATTGAGTGAATATTTCAGAGCAAGCCACAGACAAGAACAATGGGACCTAATATAATGACTAGCAGGAAGCCTATATGGTCCAATAAGTAAAAATGAATGTGAAACAAGATATATTTCAATACAGACAATACCAAATACATCAGAGAAAAAAATTATAAAGGAAAGCAGCAAAGCTGCCCAATTGTTATGCATATTAAAAATGGCAACACCCTTATTCCTTAGGAAGAAGGCCAAAGATAGAAAACAGACACACTAACTAATCTGAAAAAATAAAAGGAGCTCATATTTACTATACAAATAAATCAAATTTTATGGAATTTTTATAACTTCTGTATGCCTATTTCTCTTGGTCAATGTCTTTATAGTCCTTAAAACATTTCATTAATTGATTAACAAACGTGTTATCCACAAGATCACCAATCTGAATTAACCCTTTACCTACCCTTGCCAGCTAGAGTGATACCAACCTAATAACATGCCAAAAAATAGTATCAAAATTTCATCAACAATCTTAATAACTTTTACAAGTGTGTAGATGCTAGCATAGAATAGTTAAGCCTGATAGCTAGACCAAATTCATGCAACATAGCTTCCAATCCAAGGAAGGAAAGGCAAGGGAAGAAAGAAGACGAATAAAGAAGATGACAATTATACTTAACCTTAGTTCTAGGAATCAAAATGTTTCTAGGAACAGGCAATCCAATGGAGGTTGCATATTCCTGAGCAGCTAATAATTTGGCCTGTGTAAAGCGTGTTCCTTCTACAAAGAGAGCCAACCAAAAAGGAAGAGGGTAATCACTCAGTCGCTGTAAGCCTGACTGCAAATATAATGATCAAACATTAAATAAGATTCCCAAATTTAAATAAAATGCTTATGCACTAAGCAAGAAAAGACAACATTATTACAACCACAGACATGTAATTCTTATGAGCATCAAGCATATAAATTATCTCAAACCTTCAATGTGCTCTCATCCTTAGCCCAACTTCTCTCCAGGAAAAGATACTCAGAAAACCACATTGACCATCCAATTACCTGCACATGTAGAACTTAGCAAATATCCCACTGTTGATCGAAAATAACTGAGATATCATGACCACAAAATCATACTTGACAATTCTAATGTTCTACTCATGTTAAGTATGAGCAAAAATTATTCCTAGGGAATAAGAAAAAACAGAAGTATTTGTATCTTCCAAGCAGGTAAATTGCACCCACTACTTCACTAGATTCAAAATAATCTAAAGGGAAAACCACAGCATTAATGTTTACTAGAAAAGCTTACAATTGAAATTTTGGAAATAAGAGATAAATTGGAACATATGAAAGAGAATTAGGTGTTACAGTTTCCAAAAATTAAGAACCTCAAATGTGCAGGGTGCACTTTCAGTTATTTCATCTAAATGACTGAAAATAAGAATCATTCTATCTTTTCATTTCAAAAGTAAAAGTCCCAGTGAAGCATATACCGGCAGAAACTTTGATGATTTCTTCATCACTGCTAGAGAACTGCCGAGGCAACCTGAACGCTGTTTGATAATGTTAAGTAACCACTCAGCAGTTGAAGCACAAAACAAATAACATTGTCACAGAAATAGAAAATAGCAAATCAAAAAATAACAAAACTTATTATACAATATCGCACACATAAGTAAACCGTAAATAGGTGTCCTTTTGTCCTCTCATGATAATACCAAACCATTCATACGTTTAAGTGAAACAGGCTACTTGTGCATACAGATTGAATCTGTGTTAATTGCATGCATTGAAGATGTGGAAAAGGTCATACCAAATAAGACAATCACCTGAGCTAAAACCCATCCAACAAGCCAATCAATATCACTTCTGTGATTGCATATGACAAGTGCATGTTCCTTCCCTGAAAAATCCAAAAGAGAATCTGATGATTAATATGCAAAAAAAAAAAAATGTTGTCCCCAGAAAATCCACCTTTCCCTTCCAGAAGACTAACATGTGCACAACACAAAAAAAGAATGAAGAGGGGATAAGTACCTAGTGCCAAATGCATAGGTTAACAAAAGACTTACCCATCAAATGAAAGGTTTCGTGATCCGTGAATACTTGGACCTGGAGCCAAAAAGTTCCAAATGAATGATTTGATTATTCCAAATACAACAAAATGAACAAATAAACTGCAAAATTACAGTTCATATATCTCTTTCCTTTGAAATAACTACTTTTCTTCCTGTTTTCTTCAAAGCACTAAATAATTGCGAAGGAAAGATAACAAAGGAATATAATTTCCTTGAGTTCCATGTGTCATGACTAGTGGCTACAGCCTACAATCAACCAACCACCTAAATGCAATGTCTTAAAAACCAGACTGATTATTGATCGGGTGAAGGCACTAGTTCACAGTTCACTAGAATCGTACAAGAAAGTGGAAACAATGAAAACAGGTTTATTCTTCGTTGTCAACCTCTTGAGCATTGAATCTTATGAGTTTTTTTTACAATTCTAGGTAGAGAAATCTAGTTGACTCACTTCAAAAATCATTTTTGGATAGACTCAGTTAGACTCAGGTTGAATCAGTCAAACTGGCATAAACTCGCGAGTTTAGCGAGTTTATGGGCAAGTCAGCAAGTCTCTGGAGAAATGTAATTTCTGCCCAAAATGCAGTGTTTTCATGCATGAAACACTAGAGCAAGGGCTCAATCATAAAATGTATGACAGAAGCCTATCATCCTCACAGATTTTCTGCAAAAGTTTTGTCAATGTCACCCTCGTTATTCTTTCGTTCCTCGTATGTTGCTATTGTCCCGTCCTTACCCGTGCTATCTGCAAATTGATCAAAGCTCAGCCTCAGCATTAAGTTTAGTTGCTGTCTTGATGGTTCTGTTGCTTGTGTGTTTGCCCAAATCTATTGAAGCTTAATGTTCTGTGTTTGATTTGCTAGTTCTGCCAATCGGTTGAAGCTCGTCTTTCTTGTGCTGCTCATCAATTTTCTGTTGTTCGTCCAATCAAAGCTCAACACGAATTTTCGGCTGTGTTCTGTTTTCCATTTTGTGTTCTTGCTGGTTTTGCATTTTTGCTGTTCTAGAATGTCTTGAATAAAACTAGTGGCTGAAGCAACTTGGCTTAAATTGATTGGAATTTTAGATACTAATATAGGTTTTTTCTAAATAATATTGTCGTATTAGATAAACTCATAATGAGTTGAGTTTATGGAAGTTTCACGAGTTCACGTAGAATCTCAAGTCTGACAACGTTGGATTTATTTCCCACTTAAAGTGTGGTACAACCTTCACTGAAATATTTCGGTGTATTTATAGTTATACAACATGAACTACAGCTCATGACATATTTGTCCTTGTAAGCCATACATGCACAAGGTAATGAGACTGTCCAGGTCTAACTGCACAAGGTAGGGATGATCAGACCCAAAGGTTATTTGTGAGGACGAAATGGATTTTAAAGTAATATAGTGATCCAATTCCATGTCTTATATAATACCACATATATACCTTGGTGAATAGTTAAATAAATTTGAAGACAACAAATCAACACTAGTTCCAAAAAAAAATAAGGATTCCAGAGAACTTAGAACTGTTGAAGTACCTTAACGCCTGCCCACCAATCAATAATCCATACAAGTTCGAGCCACAACAGTTCTGCCACTACCCTGTTGATCCGTCTGTACAAGTTCTTTGACAGTGGCCTTACAATGACATAGCATATTGCCTAATACAAGAGATAAAAAGAGGTCAAATTAATTGGCTGAAGCAATTTAAGTTCTCATTACTGTTTGCTTCACACTTCATTTCGTGTCTGATTTCATGAAACAAAAATACATGTATAATACACATAACCCCTCCCCCATATTGGTTGCAAAAAAAAGTGCCACGCCACAGTGGGACATCCAAGAGGGTTTTCACTTTTCACACATAGAACTTACTGCTGTTGCCAGCATAGTTGGAGATGTGAGTGTGACACAAATGCAAAGAGGAGCAAAGGAAACAAAAGGGCAAGATTTGCATGTTCATTGTTCATACCCCGAGTTATTAACTAAAAACCCATTAATAAATAAATCAACTTTTTTTTGGTTAATTAAAATTAAAAAAAAAACAGGCAGAAGAAGAGAAAAGGGGAAAACCTGAATGAGATTAACGATGAGGCCCGAAGCGAAGAAGAGCAGGCCCAATGGCACCACGACAGCCGCTACTGCAACAGCCATGCCCACTCCCTCCGACACTGACAGCGGAAATTCCAAAGACAGGAGTGTATAGAGAGAGAGAGAGAAGAAGAAGAAGAAGAAGAAATGAATGTTTCGATAAGAATAAGATGTGACAAAAATGACTTATAACTGTGTTTGGATAGATGGGTGGGTGATTCAGATTTGATTTTTGAGTAAATGAGAGTGTGTTGAATCGAATTGAATTTTTATCATTAACACTTAACAGAAGAAGAGCCTCCTCCTCTTCACTTCAGTCCTCGCTCCCTTTGGATTAAACGTGGTTTCCCAATCAGGATATTTCCGAGGACATGGCAGTCACGCAAATGGAACCACACTGAGTTCCCAACACACTTGCCACCCAACAATTTATAACTCTTCTTCTACTCACTGAGTAGAAAAAATAAGTATACGAGCAAAAAAATTATGCCAGCATTTAATTATATATATATATATATTATTTATACAAATATTTAAAAAAATAATATTATCTAATGTTACGCTATAATAAAATATGATTGAAAGTCTGTATAATTTTTTTTTGAATAAATAGTCACTTTGGTCCCTGAGAGTGTCAGGCGGTGTCACTTTGGTCCCTGACAGATGCAAAATTCAAAAAAAGTCATCAACTATCATCCGTTAGTCATTTTGGTCCCTAAAAGTGATTACTTACTGTCATTTTGGTCCCTGAAAAGTGATTACTTACTGTCATTTTAGTCCTTGAAAATATTACTTAGGGACCAAACTGAAAAACGTTTGTCTCTCTTAGGGACGAAATTTTAATTTCCTATCTCTCAGGGACTAATATGACACCGCCTATATCTCACAGGAACTAAAATGACCCTTTACTCAAATCTTTTTACATGATAAATACAGTTTGTATTGTTATTTCAGTATATGTATATGCAATGTTTATTATTTGTTCAAGAGTTCTTCTTTTTTTTTTTTACCTGTCTTTGGGATTTTCTTGTTTGGAACTATTTATCTCCGTTTTCCATAAAAGTATCAATTTTTTAATCAGCTGTAAAAATGAATCATTGACTACTCAAGAGTACCTTTATACAATAAAAAAGAACAAGTTTAGGGTAATTTATGAAAATACACTTACTTTTTTTTCGTAAGTAAACTATTAAAAGTACTTCTTACGGTAATTAATAGTACTCTTTTAAGAAACAAGAATTAGAAATTCAATTAAAAAAATTGCAGGAATAAAAAAATAAGAATTTTTATAATTATTTTTAAATAAATACTTCGAGTTTTGAAATAAAAAACATATTAGTTAGTTGGGAGAACGAGCAAATACTAACGCCCGAGCTGAGGAGGCATCATTAATAATGGTAGAATTTAATGTGCCACCTGCAAGGTACATTTTCTAAGTTGAAATAGCGCCATAGTCCATAGATTACAGGAGTATTACTTTGAAATGCCCTATACTAATTTATAATGAAGTTGAATAACCGTATTGAGTAAAAATACGACATGGTTTTAAAGCAAAATATAAACACTTAAAAAATCGTAATGGCAATAGCACAATATTTGTATGTTATGGTATCTAATTAAATTTAGGGTTAAATATGTTTTGGGTCTATGTAATATGAGAGATTTTTGAATTAGGTCACTGTAAAAAAAGTCAAACTTTTTTGGTCCTCTTTTTATTTTCTTTTTTGATTTTAGTCCCTAGTGAGTTGACCGCTTATGTGGCACTCCTACGTGACAAAAATGCTAACGTGGCTTGTATAAATGGCACATTACCTGATACATCCCTATAAACATATTACGTTTTGAATTTAGTCCCTCTAAAAAAAATGTGTTTTGAATTTAGTCCCTTAAAATTTATATTTTGATTTTAGTCCCTCTCTTTCCCCTTTCCCTTCCCCACCCTTCTCTCTCCTCGGGCCGCCGCCACCGCCGCCACCACCACCACCACCACAACCTCCTCCTCCTCCATCTTTCATCCTCCACCCTCCTCCTCCATCCTTCATCCTCCACCGTCCTCCTCCATACAACAACAACAACAACCCCTCTCTCCCTCCCCTTTCCCTTCCCTACCCTTCTCTCTCCTCGGGCCTTCTTCTTCTTCTTCTCCCTCGCTTCTCTCTCTCTCTCTGTGTGTCTCTCTGTTTCCTTCTTCCTCGGCGGCCATGGGGGGGGGGGGTAGATATGAGAATGGGGGGAGGGGGACGATGGAAGTGAGCGGAAAGGTGTGGGGGGTGACGGGAGCGAGGTTAATGGGGGGAGGGGGAGGGGGAGGGTGGGGGGGACGGGAGTGAGGTTAATGGGGGGAGGGGGTAAGGTGTGGGGAGAGAGAGGGGCTGTTGTTGTTGTTGTTGTTGTTGTATGGAGGAGGAGGGTGGAGGATGGAGGAGGAGGAGGTTGTGGTGGTGGTGATGGGTGAGGTCCGAGGAGAGAGAAGGGTGGGGAAGGGAAAGGGGAGAGAGAGGGACTAAAATCAAAATATAAATTTTAAGGGACTAAATTCAAAATATATTTTTTTAGAGGGACTAAATTCAAAACGTAATATGTTTATAGGGATGTATAAGGTAATGTGCCATTTATACAAGCCACGTCAGTAAGGTCACGTCAGCATTTTTGCCACGTAAGAGTGCCACATAAGCAGTCAACTCACTCCAGGGACTAAAATCAAAAAATAAAATAAAAAGAAGACTAAAAAAGTATAACTTTTATTATAGAGACTAAATTCAAAATCTAAAATATTACATGAACATAAAACATATTTAACCCTTAAATTTATATATCGGGTAGTATATGCATACATGAGTATTCCAATAATAGTTCTCATCATTAATAATTACTAATTGAGTGAAAAGTTTTATTATTTTATCCGCAAATATTCGTTAAGAAATCTAAACTCAGGCCATACCGTTGGAGAAATTAATTCAAACTTTAGGTAAATGGTTACAACAAAGTTAGTTTTGTTGTTTGATTTGGTGGCCAACTAATTAGTACTACTAGTAAGTACATTTTTAAAGCTTTAGTCTGTCAGTCAAGCATACGAAGTAGTAAATGCCAACGTCCACCGACCCTTTGATTTATGCATTGATGGATGGAACCTCCATAGACCAATGATTCCTTTTTCGTTGAGATGGAGTTATTTAACATTAGAAACAAAAATGGTGCTATTTGCAAGACGAAGCTTCTTAACTTTAATGGCAATCCAAATTGATATATAGATATGCCCAAAATTAAGGGTATGTTTGGATACTTTAAAATGGACGAATCGGAATGGAATAGAACAGAATAGAATGGAGCGAAATGGAATGGAATGGAATTGAATGGAATAGAGCTTCTATTCCATTGTTTGTGTATTTTATGATGGAACGGAATAAAACTTCCATTCCATTGTTTGAAAAATGAACGGAATGAATTATAACTTTTTTACCCTTAGTTAAAAAGAAAGACTATAATGCAGAATTAAAATATATACTAGATTGTAATGTAATAAAATAAAAGGAAAAAATCATTAATTATTTTTTTACATTATTCAATACTTAATTAATAATTTATTTTATATTTAACACTTTGATTATTGATTTTTTTAAATATATATTGAAAAGTATGAATGAAAAGGGTACCAATTTATGTTGAAAAGCTCAATATGCAAACAGTATAATGCAAACAGTATAAGGGTATGTTTGGATAATAAGCTTATCTACTGCTTATAGCATAAGTTGTATAAGCTACTTTTATAATCGAAGAAAAATTATAGTGAAACTTATTTTATATAAGTCATAAGCTGTTTTGATAAGCTATCATGGGTAGTTTATGAAAAATAAGCCCAAAACAGTTTAAGAATCAGTCATAAGCTGTGTTCATAAGCTCTGTATAAGCCAATCTAAACAGGCCCTAATTCTATTATGTTGCTTGCTTTTCTTGTCCCGTTAATTAGAATATTCTATTGGGCCAACCTACTTTACTGCTACTACATTGTGCTTGATGGATTAGTGCAAAGGCTCTGCAAACCCAAACCAACCTCCTAAACCTCAACAAAACAAAACAAAGAATGCACCTCTGCGATTGATTCTGTTGGACGCAGCTACCGCGTATTGGACGCACGAGCCTCCTCTGCGTTATTGGACGCAGAACATCGGACGCAGACTTTGGACGCACTGCTAGAAGATGAATGAACACAAGACGTCTCGTTGGACGCACGCAATCCTCTCAAGTGTTTCACTCACTCAGATACACGCACACAGAATCGAGGAAGAAGAAGATTACAGAAACTTGTGCTCTCTAGCACTTCTTATTATCACTTCACAACTTTTATACACTTAGGTCGCACATCACTAAGTACATCACAAGACCCGCAACTAACTCACAATTACAAAATCAGTTTCTAACAAACAACACACTTAACAATGAAACTGAACTAACAAACTCAGTCAACTAACTAACAACTACCAAGTGTGAATTACAAAATAACGGCTTTAACATGCCCCCTTAATTCACATCTTCAATCGATACAACACCCAACTTGTTCCTCAGCTCCATGAATCTCTGTCTCTTCAAGGCTTTTGTCAGTATGTCAGCAAGCTGAACATCAATCCTGCAATGCTTCACAATAATCTTCCCATTATTGACTTGATCCCTCAAGAAATGGAACCGAGTCTCTATGTGCTTGCTCCTACCATGAGCCATCAGATGCTTTGCTAGATTGATTGCTGATTGGTTATCAATTAGCAACTTCACAGAGTCTGACTTCTCCATTTTCAGTTCTCCCATTAGTGTGTTCAACCACAGTGCTTGACAAACACTCATGGAAGCAGCTATGTACTCAGCCTCACAGCTGGATAATGCAACCACTGGTTCCTTCTTCGAGCTCCATGAAATCGGAGTTCTTCCAAGCATGAAAATGTACCCAGCTGTGCTCTTTCTATCACCCTTATTACCACACCAATCTGCATCAGTGTAACCAAATAGCTTCGCCTCATTCTTTTCACTTCTCATAGGAAATAAGATCCCATAGTTAGAAGTTCCCTTCACATATCTCAGAATTCTCTTTGCAGCCAGCAAGTGAGATGATCTAGGCTCTTCCATGTATCTACTAATCAATCCCACACTATACATCAAGTCAGGTCTTGAGTTACAAAGATACCTTAGAGAGCCAACTATCTGTCTGTAACATGTAGGATCTGCCTTTTCTTCATCTTGATCTTTTAGTAGCACAAGTCCTGGGTCTGCTGGTGTGACAGCAGAATTGCATTGCAGCATGTTAAACCTTCTAAGCAAATCATTGGCATATTTGCTTTGATGTATAAACACTCCATCTTCTGTTCTTTTGAACTCCACTCCAAGGAAGTAAGCTAGATGACCGAGGTCATCTCAAACTCACTCATCATTTTCCTTTTAAACTGTGAAATCTATCATTTTCCTTTTAAACTGTGAAATCTGCACCTCATTGCTTCCTGTTACCAGCAAATCATCAACATAAAGACAAACCATTAGCAGATCAGGTTCATCTATCACATAAACTCCATGTTCTGAGGCACATCTAGAGAATCCCATGCTTAACATAAAGCCATCAATCTTTTTGTTCCAGGCTCTTGGGGCCTGCTTGAGCCCATACAAAGCCTTTCTCAATCTCAGAACTTTCCTTTCTTGGCCAGCTACTTCAAATCCAGGAGGTTGTAAGACATAAACCTCCTCATCTAGAGGACCATTTAAAAATGCTGACTTCACATCCATGTGGTACATGGACCACTCATTCCATGTGGCATATGCAATCACCAATCTCACCGTCTCAATCCTTGCCACAGGTGCAAAGATTTCACCATAGTCAATTCCAGGTTTTTGCAAAAAACCCTTTGCAACCAGCCTGGCCTTATACTTGTTCACTTCACCATTGGGATTGAGCTTTACCTTGAAAACCCATTTAACTGTTATGGGCTTCTTGTGATCAGGTAACTCCATTAGTTCCCAAGTCTTATTTTTTTCAATAGACTCCAATTCCTCCTTCATTGCCTGAATCCATTTCTGATTCTGCAATGCATCTTCCAAGGTTACTGGCTTGGCTTCTGCAAGTAATGCAAAATGGATCATCTCCCCTTCTGAGGTGACAGCATCATCAGTGACTACTTCATAGTCACTTAATCTAGGAGGTGGCTGCCTCATTCTCTGTGGTCTCCCAGGTTGATCAGCAGAAGCATTTGTAGTCTCAGGTGCATTCTGCAGGCTGAGATCGAAAGTCATCTGAGTTGTGCCTTGTTGATCTGATGTCCAGTTCCACTCCTTGGATTCATCTACCACCACATCCCTGCTCACCACGATCTGCATTGTCTTGGGATTCAGGAGTTTGTAACCTCCTGTCACATGGTAGCCTAGGAGCACCAGTTGTTCACTTTTGTCATCCAGTTTTCTCCTCATTTGTTCTGGAATATGCCTGTAGCACAGTGAGCCAAACACCTTGAAATGCGAGACATTTGGTTTGCTTCCTGTCCAGGCTTCTTCTGGAGTCATTCCTCCAAGCCTTTTTGCTGGACACCTATTCAAAATATAAGCTGCAGTAGATACTGCTTCTCCCCATAAAAATTTAGGAAGTCTTTTACTTTTCAACATACTCCTAGTCATGTTCAGTAAAGTTTTATTCTTTCTTTCAGCTGTTCCATTATGTTGGGGGGTATAGGGTGGTGTTACTTCATGCAAAATACCTTCACATTCACAAAATTTTCTAAACTCCTCAGAGTTGTATTCCCCACCCCCATCTGATCTAAGGATCTTAATGCACTTCTCAACTTGTTTTTCAACTAAGACCTTAAATCTCTTAAAAACATCAAGCACCTCATTTTTCCTTTTAATCAAGTAAACCCATACGTTTCTAGTAAAATCATCTATGAAGGTTACAAAATACTTATTACCTCCGATAGATTCTGTTTGGATGGGTCCACATACATCAGAGAAGATCACCTCTAACTTGCACTTGGCTCTTGTTGGCACTTGCTGCTTGAATGAGCTTCTGGGTAGTTTTGACTCCAGGCATTCTTCACACAATTCATCAGGCTGCTGAATTTGAGGGAGTCCAGAAATCATGCCTCTTCTTTGCAGTAGGGATAGGTCCTTGAAATTCAAGTGCCCATACCTATGGTGCCAAAGCCATTCCTCTTTGCTTACTGATGAAGCCAAACACTGATGTTCCATGATCTGAATTGGAACCTTGAAAGTTCTGTTCTTGGAGAGGGGAGCCTTCAAAATCAACCTTTGATTCTGATCATACACCTTCATCATCTTGTCCTTCATAGCCATCACATATCCCTTTTCTAGCAATTGCCCGAGACTGAGCAGATTGCTTTTCATCCCAGGTACAAAAAGAACATCTGAAATGTAGGATGGATTTCCATTCTTTCTTTGAATGAGCACCTTTCCTAGTCCTTCTGCATCCATAGTGCTATCATCTGCAAACTTCACCTTGCTTTTCACTGACCCATCCAGTTGGACAAACCACTCCTTGTGACCAGACATGTGTGTGGAGCAGCCTGTATCGAGGTACCACATGTTGGCACCTGATTCAGCCTCCTTTGTGGTAACCATAAGCAACACCTGCTGGTCATCATCATCCTCCTTTGCAAGCTTGGCATCATCATCATTTTCCCTTCTGTTTGGGTTTGAGTAGCACTCATCAGCATAGTGCCCATATTTTTGGCAATGGTAACATTGAATATGGCTTTTGTCCCCCTTTCTCCTATCTCCTTTCACCCATTTCTTTTGCTTATTGTCAGCTGGTCTTTGATCAGACTGGTCTTTACCAGAATTTTGATTCTGGTTTTGACTCCACTTGCCCTTCTTTGCTTGCCACTTGCTTTTCTTTCCCTGCCACTTGCCTTTCGAGCTTTCTCCACCATTTCTTGATTTGGTGTGAGCCTGCAGGGCCTGCTCACCTGATTTTTCACTTTCCTTGCCAGCATGCCTCATTTCAAAGGCCTCCAAGGAGCCTTGCAACTCCTCAAGTTTCAGCGTGTCAAGATCTTTTGTTTCTTCGATCGAAACAGCTATAACATCAAACTTTGTGGGTAGGGTTCTGAGGATCTTTGCAATGACTGACTTATCAGAGATTTTCTTTCCACAACTTTTCATTTGATTCACCAGGACCAGCACACGATTGAAGTAAGCCCCTACACTCTCATTTGCTTCCATGGCAAGCAATTCATACTGTCTCTTTAACGTCTGCAGTCTCACTTTCTTTAACTTCTCAGCACCTGCATAGGCCTGCTCTAGGGTGTCCCATGCTTTCTTGGCGTTCTTGATGCCAGAGATCTTCTCGTAGTTGTTTGCATCAACACATTGATGCAAAATGAACAAAGCCTTGTAGTTTCTCTTCTTCACTTCTTTGGCTTGAGCATCATCCATCTTTGCAATCATTTGTTTATAATCGTTGGTGATCACTTCCAACACATCCTGAAAGCCGAGCACGGCTTCCATCTGATTGCTCCACTTGTCCCAATTCTTCCCGTCAAGAATGGGCAATGATGCTGGAAACCCATGGTTGTTCGAAGTGGCCATGATCGCACCTCACAGCAAGAGTCTTCCCTGGTTCGTAACCTTGCTACTGATACCAATTGTTGGACGCAGCTACCGCGTATTGGACGCACGAGCCTCCTCTGCGTTATTGGACGTAGAACACCGGACACAGACTTTGGACGCACTGCTAGAAATGAATGAACACAAGACGTCTCGTTGGACGCACGCAATCCTCTCAAGTGTTTCACTCACACTCAGATACACGCACACAGAATCGAGGAAGAAGAAGATTACAGAAACTTGTGCTCTCTAGCACTTCTTATTATCACTTCACAACTTTTATACACTTAGGTCGCACATCACTAAGTACATCACAAGACCCGCAACTAACTCACAATTACAAAATCAGTTTCTAACAAACAACACACTTAACAATGAAACTGAACTAACAAACTCAGTCAACTAACTAACAACTACCAAGTGTGAATTACAAAATAACGGCTTTAACAGATTCAATACAGGGCACCACAGAACACATACAATACAGGGCATGTATCAGAGATATAAGAGAAAACAAAGAAAACACTCAGCTAGGGCACACAGACAACACTGATGCAAGAGAAATTGAAAACTAGAAACCATACCTTGCTGCACTGTGGACACGTTACGGAGAAGAAGAAGTCGCAGGGGAGAGGAAGAAGAAGCGTACTGCGTCTTCTATTTTCAGCGTCTTGTGTTTTTTAGCGCCAACTGTTGTTGCTTTATAATACGAGGATAAATTGGTCATTTTATTAATTATGAGCGACTGTTCCATTCAATACCACCCGATTTGGGGGGGGGGGGAAGAAAATTGGGGGTAGGGGATGGAATGGGATGGAATAGATACCATCAAGTGTCATTCTATTCTATCCATTTTTTAAAAACCCAAACAATGGAATCCTTTGCCATTCCATCCTATTCCACCCCATTTTATCAATCCAAACATTAAGAATCTAAAATATTTAGGGTTAAATATATTTTTGGTCCTTTATATTTGGGAAAAGTTCAGTTTTGGTCATTTTTCTTTAAAATTAATCTTTTTAGTCCCTCATTTTTGGAAATGTACCATTTATAGTTATTGTGATCATTTTATAAATTCAAAAAATATTATTTAATATTTTATTTTTCCTCTCCTAATTTCTAATTTCCACTAAGCCCCCTCCTCGCAGCGGTCAGGGCAGTGGCCGCATTTCGTAGTGGAGAAGGAGGGAAGAGCGGAGGGAGAGAGAGAAACGGAGTGAGAGAGGGGTGGAGTGAGATGACGGGAAGGGAAGAAGGGAAAAAGGGAAGAGAGGAGCCACGACGACCATGAAGGGAGGTCGCGCCCTCGCGGCGGAGGAAGAGCGGCGGCCACTGTGGCCTCCACGCAAGGAGGAAGGGGGAAAAATGATTTGGCGGAGGAGCCCAAATAATCCCACGCACAGCACGACAGGGAAGAGGGAAAGCCGCTTGAAGCGGCGGCGGAGGGGGTAGCTTGCGGCAGAGCTGGGAAGGAGAAGGAGGGGGCTTAGTGAAAATTAGAAATTAGGAGGGGAAAATAAAATATTAAAAAATATTTTTTGAATTTATAAAATAACCACAAGAACTGTAAATGATGCATTTTCAAAAACGAGGGACTAAAAAGATCAATTTAAAAAAAAAGAGACCAAAACTGAACTTTTTCCAAATATAAAAGACCAAAAACATATTTAACCCAAATATTTATCTTCATTGTTTTGATGTTTTCTATGACGTCATTGTGACTTGGATAAATTTTCCAATTCGTTAACATATGAATAATTTTTTTTAAAAGAACTCTTAAGACTTACAGAAATATCACAATATATTTTTATGGCCTTGCTCCACATTTTCTTCAATTCACTTGGTGATTCTGTATTTTCAAAACAAGCATAAAGATTATTTTTTTTGCTACAAAGCATAAAGTTTTTATTTTCTTATAAGACACAAGCCGTGGATATTTGAATTTTTTTTATGAAATGTGTTTGGGCCATTCTATTGGTCCAAGTCCAAGTGGAGCTCTGCTGCTATGCTATCACTTGGGTTTCAGCCCAATCTGGTTCAGTTAAGGCCAGCCTGTGTTCATTTTTTATATTAAAACAAAAAATGGTCATCCCCGTGTGTGTGTAATTGACCAAAAAAAATGAAAAAAATAAATAAATCAGAGATTAAAGGGGGGAAAAACAAATTAAAAAATTGTTTCAGCAAAGTGGCCCAACGGTCGAAATTGTTGTAAACATGGTACATGAACGTGATGCTTCAAACGTTCCAGAATCCTTGACCAAAAAAAAAAAACGTTCCAGAATCCTAGTCCTTGTTAATTACAACCACACAGCACAGTTTCATTTGTTCATTCCAACACCTCTTCTAAGCTTTTGCTTCCACAGATTATTCCTTACAGAGAACAACATCTCCTTGGACCATCACTATATTTTTTGCAGCAAAATTTTCCATTTTGTTCTTCTTTCCATTTTGCTCTTCTAATTCTCTTTTTGGTCTTGAACTTTCCAGATTCTCCACCCAAGATGGAGCCAGAAAACATTGACTGGGACAGCATCGATTCCACGTTCATTGAAGATGACACGTACGAGGACTTCGACGCGCCTAAATGGGTTGATCTCTCTGCTTCCGATGAGCCTCTTGTGGATGATGAAGCTTGGTTCTGCACTCACGGTAAGCCCTTCTTCGAGTTTCCTCTTCTTTCTGAGTTTTCTCTGTTGCTGAGATTCACTTACTTATTGCACTTGCAGATTGCAAACATCCAAAAACTGCTGAAGATTTTCTTAAACCCACAACAACCACTAGCAATTCCAAGGTTGCTACCACCTCAATTTTGGTTTTATTTTTATTTTATTCTCATAATTAAATTTCTTAATCTATTGAAAAAAGAAGGCAATGAATCCACCTATCCTCTTCATTTTTATCTTGCAGGCGAAGCTATTAAGATTTGTAAGCTTTTCTGAAATTCTTCCCTTTATGGACAGAAACCGAAGGTACCAAATCTCTATGCAAAAATAAGAAAAAATTACTAGGAATGCTTCATGCTTATGCTCAGCATGGTTTTTATATTCTCTGTCTCAGGGAAAATTATTCAGCTGCTGAAAATTCCTATGTCAAGTGTTCTGATAAATCCAGAAGACCCAGTTGTTCAGAAGACTTCCATGAAGACAATGAGAATAAAAATCCAAACTTTTCTGCTCCAATTCCAAATCTCAATGGTGGGGTCAACAAGCTGAAGAAGCCATTGATGATGAGGTCAAACACAAACAGGGACGATCCGAAGAAACAGTTGAATGATTCAAAAGAGTGTCCTGAACCTGTAAAAAGTCATCGAAGATCGAAGCTAAAGAGTACTTTCTCAGCTCAGAATCTGTTGGGTGGGAGAGAAATTCTGAGTCAGATAACAGGGTTGTGCTCTGAATTGAAGAGGCTAGCAAGGAAAGGTTCCAAGAGGAGGGTCAAATGAGAAGGCTTCGGCTCCATGTCCAAATGGGGTGTCAGAAGAATTGAAAGAGAAGAAGACTGTGGTGGGGAGGACACAGGGAAAAAGTTCCCTTGCTTGTGGTCAAGGAAGGGGACCCTACCTTGAGTAACGGAACGTAATTAAACAATGATTAGGTTAAGATCGGATTTTGATTACCGAAATGGTGCTACTATTCCAATTAAATTTCTCAGAGTTGCTGTAATAAAAAAGTGCCTTGTCCACAACAATTTGGACGAGTTTTTTATTCTTCTTATATCACAGATGACGAAAAGAAAGTTCTCTCAAAGACTAATTTTGTATATTTTTCCAATAATTTTATGAGGAATTGTCTCCTCACTTTTGAGAGTTACTTTGAGGATAAAATAAGTATTATAGTCAATCATCGAGATTTAAACAATTTCATAGTTTATCATACATATATATATATATAATCCCTGTTTTAACCGTTTATTTTTCAAAGTGTTTTTTTTTTTCAATTATTAAAAATAAACTCTAATTAGATATAAATATTTTACAAATCGATGCTCTAAAAACAATGATTAAAAAAGGCAAGAAGTAAAAATAATGGGTTAGTGTTGGAAAAAAGTTTATTAAATATTGTTTTAAAATATTTTTTATTTTATTATATTCTAAATTATTTTAAAATATTTTATCAATTTTATGTTTAAGTAATATGGGTGAATGTGGGAAAAAAGTTTAATTCTATATGCTGGTTGCTAACTCAATTTCTATTCAAGATAAAATTTTAACTAGAATACAATATATGACTCATTCTATTTTTACCAAATAATAGATTAAAGAGTAAATAGTCATTTTGGTATTTGAGAGTGTTAGGTGGTGTCATTTTGATCTTTGATAGATACGAAATTAAAAAAAAGTCCTCAACTATCAACTGTTTGTCACTTTAGTTCCTGAAAGTGATTATTTACTGTCATTTTAGTCTCTGAAAGTGATTACTTAATTGTCATTTTAGTCCCTATAAATTATTATTTTTCTAACAATAGAAATTAAAGTGACTAATTTATATCTGTCAGGAACTAAAGTGACACTGCATACGTTTCCAAAACTAAACTGACCGTTTACTCTAGATTAAAATAAAATAAGATACGATAGTTTATTATATCATATTATGGCTCTGTCTAGGGTGAACCACCAAATAGGTGGTTCACCGCGAGGAAGTTAGATTTTGAAAAAAAAAATAGGTGGTTTACGGTGGACTACTAATCTCATTAATAATGTACACCGTTAGATTTGTTAAAACAAAAATTGAAGGTCTAGATCGTTTGAAAATTAAAATGAGAATAACTACTCCTAACTACACCCCCACTCTTTCTCTCCTAATCACTCCCTTTCTCGGACCTCCAGCCTTCTCCCCCCCTCCATCTCTCTCGCGCTCTCTCTCTGCCTCCACCGCGTCATCCCAAACTTCATGTGCTAGGACAGTGACTTCACCGCCACCAACAGCGCCGCTGGCGAGTCCATCTACGGCGCCAAGTTCGCCAACGAGAACTTCATCAAGAAGCACATCGGATCCGACGGGAAGAACGCGAACTTCGCCGCCATCGACGACGTCACCGCCCCCATTCCACCAACCAACAAAACAAAAAATAATAAAAATAAAAAATAAAAAAGCTAATGAGAAATTCAGTGCGTTCTGCGTTTTGGTTTTAGAGTTTTCAACTTTTCTTTGTTATTTTTTTGTTTTCTGGAGGTTATTTTTTTGTTTTCTGGATTTTTGTTGTTGAATTGGTTGAGCTGTGTACAGTGTTTGGAGTGTGGTGTGTGGGGTCTTGGATGGAGAAAGTGAAGAGATGGTGGACACGGAAGGGGGGAGAGTGAAGAAGGAGTATTGGTGGTGGGGGCGAGAAGTCTCTGCCGCTGGCAACAGAGAAGAGGAAGGAGGAAGAAGAAGGTGGCGGTGGCGGAGAATCCAGTAATGGGTGGTGGTGGTGTCACTTTCTTCTACAACCACTCTCTCAGTAGCAGCAAACATAGAAAGAAAAAAATCAAAGTAGTGGGGGTGGTAATGATCTAACGGCGGCGGCGGGGATGGTGGTGGACGGTGGAGGGAGGCCGCGTAGGGAGGAGAGTGGGGATGGGTGGGGAGCTATGGTGGAGGCACGTGGGGGACGCACTGCTGCTCGCAATGTTGGACGCACTGTTGCGTCCAATATTCCAATTTGCTTGTGCGTCCAATATTTCAATATCCTGTGCGTCTAACTTTTCACAGCCAGCGTCCAATGGACTCTGATACTTGACCTCGGGTAAGTATTGTCCAATGGACTTTTGTCCTTCTGTTACATTGGACGCAGAGTGTAGCATGTCTCCATGAGTGATTACTTGTACTTCTGCAATTCTGCTTCTTTGGACGCAGAGCATCTTTGGACACATTGCCTCATACTGTTTATTGGACGCAGAGCATCATTGGACGCAAAGCTCTCAGAGTCTGTTGGATAATACTTACCCGAGGTCAAGTATCAGTGTCATTGGACGCATCACTCTTGGACTGTACATATATGTGCCAATGTTATACTGGACAATGAACTTATCATTGGACGCAAAGCTCTCATGACAAGTTCAATGATAAGTTCATCATGAAATTGGCACATATACACAGTCTGAGAAGCTTTGCGTCCAATATTGGCACTGACACATATATGGACACCAAGAGTGATGCGTCCAATGATACTGATACTTGACCTCGGATAAGAATTATTCAATGGACTCTGAGAGCTATGCGTCCAATAATCAATATGAGACCATACGTCCAATGATTCTCTGCGTTCAATAATCAGTAGGAGGCAATGATGTTCTGCGTCCAATAATCAGTAGGAGGCAATACTACTCTCTGCGTCCAATGATTTCTAAAGAAGCAGAATCACAGAAGTACAAGTAATCAAGTCATGGAGACATGCTACTCTCTGCGTCCAATGTTTTCCAAAGAAACAGAATTGTAGAAGTACAAGTAATCACTCATGTAGACATTCTACTCTCTGCGTCCAATGATTTCCAAAGAAGCAGAACCAGTGAGTATGCGTCCAATGTATCAGAAGGACAAAAGTCCAATGATCAGCATAAGGCAATAACTCCAACAATACTGCTCTACGTCCAATGGAGCAAAATGACAAAAGTCTAACAGTCAACTGTTCTGCGTCCAATGAAGCAGAATGTGACAAGTTCAACAATCAACTGTTCTGCGTCCAATGAAGCAGAATGACAAAAGACTGTTCTGCGTCCAATGAAGCAGAAGGACAAAAGTTCAACAAGCAACTGTTCTGCGTCCAATGAAGCAGAAGAACAAAAGTACAACAATCAACTGCTCTGCGTCCAATGGAACAGAATTGAAAAGGCCAACAATCAACTGCTCTGCGTCCAATGGAACAGGAACGTTTTCTATCTGCATTTGTTTTTTTTCACATCTGGTTTTTTTTTTCTGGATCTGGTCTGGGTGTTGGTTGGGGTTGCAGAGGGAGCCATACAAGCTCTCATGGTGGTTCGGAGGGTAGCTTTTCCTTCAATGTCGGCGGTGAGTTCCTTTTCCGGTGAGCCTTCAACCTTGACTGTGGGCGAAGGGTGGTTGCGAAGAAGAGGGTGGTGGCGGTGGTGTAAGGTAGGGGAGGGGTGGTGGCGGCTGCAGTGGGGTGGAGAAGAGATGACCATCGCCACCGTGGATGAGGGAAGAGAGGGAGAGGAGAGAGAGAACACGATTGGGGGTGGTAGCGGAGGGTGGGGGTAGAGATTGTGTGGGGAAAGGGACTGTGTTCTCATTTTTTGTTCTCAACTCATCTGGGTCATTGATTATTAAATTGATATATCTAATGACTACTAAAGTTTTATAAAAAATTTACAATTAGTGATCCACCATGCACCACTCATATGTTTGGATTTTTTAAATGGTTCACAGTGAACCATTTAATTTGATAGCCCACCCTAAAACGAACCTCATATTATTATGTCATAAGTTTAAGTTAAGCCCAAAATATTGTCTCAAATGCGACGTAATTTTGTTAATAAAAAAAATGCGACATAATTTTAAATTCATTGAATGTCTTGACCGAAAAAATATTCATTGAATGTGGAGGGCTAGTTAGAACTTAGAAAGTATAGTTTATTTATTTATATAAAAAAAAAAAGAACTTAGAAAGTATAATAAACGCAACGCAGCCTTTTGTGCCCTGCCTGCGTCTGTCTGTGTTTCACGCTCTCTTTTCTCTCTTTGCTTTTTGGTGTTCGTGTGTGACCTTGACTGTGAGTACGCAATGAGCATCTCATCGATGACGCTGGATTCTCACGCCATATGCATCCCTCAACCCCAACGCCCCTTCTCCTTCCGCCACCACCGTCTCACCCGAAGCGTCGTCGTCTGCTCCGCGAAGCCAGCCGCGCCTCCTCCAACCAAGCTCAGCGCCGCCGCCTCCTCCGCCGACCGAATCGGGTCGCTCAGCCAGGTGTCGGGCGTTCTCGGTTGCCAGTGGGGCGATGAGGGCAAGGGAAAGCTCGTTGACATCTTGGCACAACACTTCGGAATCGTTGCTCGCTGTCAGGTTCTGCCACTTTCCCTTCTCAAAGTTCCTTCCTTTTCAGCCCTTTTAAAGTGGTAGTGTTGTCTTACGGTTGATTGTTGATTTGGTTTCTGCTTATTGCTCAATACCCCTCTTGCTAGCTAAACAGACTTATTCGCATGTATGAGTCAATGCCTTCATTTAAAGTCCTGTTTGGATTCAAAAGCCTAACTTTTAGCCTACAGAGAAGTTAGCTTTGCTTTACATTAGTCACTGTTAAAAGAATAAGTCCTTATAAAGAAGTTAAAAAGGAAAGCTTTTGAAAAAATTGAAATGTAAAAGCTAAGAAACTATTGGCTAAAAAAAACTCATATTATGAGTGCGGAGTGCCTTATAGAAAAAATATATTCTAACAGGCTCTAAGACTAAGATTTTTGGAATTATTAGGATTCTCTTATTCGAGTATCTCCACTGTGATAAGTTTTTGGTTCATAACGGGAAAAAGCTTATTGGTGCTTATGAGGTTGAATTAGGGGTAGAAGCAGATTTCAACTTGGGCTCAGTTTAGATTAGTTCCTCTAGTCTATGGGTGCTTCTCAATTAGAATAAGTTTGTGGATCTTCACTTACGGAAAAGTTTTTATAAGCTTATAAATGGTTATAGAGAAGCTAAATAATAGAGCTTATGAAAAGATTGTAAACAACTTTTCTTTTCCTATAAGTGCTTGTTGAAAGTTTATCTGAACTGACTCTAAGTTGGTTGGTAGGCTAATGAACATTTTGATTGATGGACTTGACTTGATAACTGTAAGGTAGCCTTACGATTTATGGTATTTTGTAATAATTTGTTTCACTTGGTGTTGGTGGATGATTTTTGGTCTTCCCCTCTTCCTCGCCCTTATTATCTCACTTTCCATGTTATTTTGCACTGATGATTTGTGATTAAATGTTGTCAGGGGGGAGCTAATGCTGGGCATACCATTTATAATGCGGAAGGGAAAAAGTTTGCCCTTCATCTTGTTCCTTCTGGTATCCTCAATGAGGATACTCTGTGTGTTATTGGGAATGGGGTTGTAGTGCACCTGCCGGGGCTGTTTAAAGAAATTGATGGTCTTGAATCAAATGGGGTCTCTTGCAAGGGAAGGATATTGATATCTGATCGTGCTCACCTCTTGTTTGATTTCCACCAAGTAGTGGATGGTCTGAGAGAAGCTGAGCTTGCTAAATCTTTCATTGGCACCACCAAGAGAGGCATTGGACCGTGCTACTCCAGCAAGGTCAACCGTAATGGCATTAGAGTAAGTGATCTGAGGCACATGGATACTTTTCCTCAGAAGCTTGATCTATTGTTATCAGATGCGGCATTGAGGTTTAAAGATTTTGGCTATGGTCCGGACATGGTAAGGGAAGAAGTTGAGAAATACAAGAGATATGCTGAGAGGTTGGAACCCTTTATTGCCGATACTGTGCATGTCATGCACGAGGCTATAGCCCAAAAGAAGAAGATCTTGGTTGAAGGAGGACAAGCAGCGATGTTGGACATCGATTTCGGGACTTATCCATTTGTCACTTCTTCCAGCCCATCAGCAGGTGGGATATGCACTGGTCTTGGAATCGCTCCAAGAGTAGTTGGCGACTTAATAGGAGTGGTAAGTGGATATTTATCTATTCTTTATTGTCTCTTGGAGTTGTTGGTGATCTTTTCTTATTTTGTTTTAATTTTCATACCCAAGAAGAAGCCTATCCTTCTTAGAAGTTATTGTTCCTTACTGCCATAGGTACTTTTAGCTCAGGAACTTCAAGTTTGTTTTATTCTGCATGTATAATGTCAACAATTTAAGCATATTTAACACAGGCAGAATGGTTCATCAACTTTATTTTGGCTGTGCAGGTGAAAGCATACACTACAAGAGTTGGTTCCGGTCCTTTTCCAACAGAAATATTGGGTTCAGGAGGTGATCTCCTAAGATTTGCTGGGCAAGAGTTTGGCACAACCACTGGTCGTCCTCGACGGTGTGGTTGGCTCGATATAGTTGCATTAAGATACTCCTGTCAGATCAACGGGTTTTCATCATTGAATCTCACCAAGCTGGATGTTTTGTCGGATCTTGATGAAATACAGTTGGGTGTCTCTTATAAGCATGGTGATGGTACTCCAGTCAGATCATTCCCTTCAGATCTCCGTCTTCTTGAGCAATTGAAGGTAAAGGTTTTTATCTTTCCCTTCCACTCCATTCCTCCACCTTCACTCTAGTTTCTGGATCACATAACTGAATGCTTGTATTTGATTTTACTAATATATAAACCATTAATGTGAAGTAATGGGGCTTTTCAAGGATGATAAATGCCCTTGATTGCTCTGGAATTCATACTGTATTTTCTTATGGTTATTTGTTTTCATGTTTTAGGTGGAATATGAAGTACTTCCTGGATGGAAGTCTGATATCTCTTCCATCAGAAACTATTCAGACCTTCCAAAAGCTACACAGCAGTATGTGGAAAGGATAGAAGAACTCGTTGGTGTCCCTATCCACTACATTGGTGTTGGGCCTGGACGTGATGCTCTCATATACAAATGAGTTCACACTGGACTTCCATGCCTCTATAGGCAAGTCTAGGCTTTCCCACTAACATTGGATTTGGGATGAAAACACGTTTCTAGTGACTAGTGAGGTTTGCCTACTTCATGTATTATGTTTTTATCCATCATGAATGGCATTTTGGTTTCTGTAGAAATTTGACGCAGGGTATTTTAACCTTTCAATTTTGCAGTACTTGCCGGGAGGCTGAGTAGTTAAAGTAATACATGAATTTGATGTATGATGGTAACATCTGTTCTAACTGTTATCCATGCAGCAGAAAATAATGTTGTACTTGTAACAATCCAGAGGTTTTAACTTTCTAGTTTCTCCAAAAATTGCAGTCATGGTTTTGTTGTTCCATGTAATCTTTATTCTCACTTCTCATTTACCACGAATTTCACTTGCCTGTTTGTATTCATTGGTGTTCAATGATTTGGATTCAGATTGGTTTGTGGCGTGTTCTCTAGTCTTTTCTCGCTGCTTCCCAGAAGGTTGGTTTGTATCTTTCATCATTGCATGTGGTCAAGATAATAATAATGTTGGGTCAAGATTGAACTGGTGGATAACAGGTGAATTAATTGTCAATCTTGGACCAGGTTGAGGTTCACATAAAATAAAATCTGGTGGAATGTTGAATTATTGATAATTCGATTAGTGAGTATAAAGACAAGATGTTGCAACGGAATCTTGTTGCATGAGATTTCGTTCTTGGTAAGATTATGGCTCTTTTGAAGTGATGCACACTATCCAACCAAATATTTGGGAAACCATTGCCAAGTGTTTGAAGATTAAAATAGCTCAATGTGATCATGAATCTTTTCAGCGTGAATTTTGATGTATAATGTGGTTCCAACATTTTTTGGAATACTCAAAACTCCAATACACAAGATTCGTGGAGTTCAAAACAATTTTGTAACTTATGTATGAATGACAGGAGATAACTAAATGGTATTTACAACTAAAAAATAATTAGGATCCTAGTCAACTTTTAATTAGATATAAAGTTTTGATAAATATTGATTTCACAAAATATAAAATTCTGGTCATTTAAAATAAAATAAATTCCCTAAAATAAAAATTTGGAAAAACTTTATAAAAATAACATAATACTCCTTTAATCAACTAACTAGTCATGTCAGTGCCTCATTTTTTGGTTATGGGATTGTTCCTTTATACTCAAAATGCGAACTTCAAATGCTGATGATGTTATTGGAATGCTAGTGGGGTAGTGCAAATAGAGCTGTATCTTTCACTCATCACTTACTGATCTCATACGGTAAAGTATTTATAGAGATATATATGTATGAGTATGATGGGGCGTGCTTGTAATAATGCACATGCTACCCCATCTAATCATAGCGGCAAACTAACATAACTACCTTCCATACACCACCAATCATGAATGAAGTTTAAGAACTTATTTAACATTAATTAGGCTCGCTCCTAGATACTGGAATTCTGTCCAGGTTCATTGGGTTCATGCCATGCTGCAAGCTTGGACTAGTTCACACTATTAGATATCATTCACGTTAAATACTAAATATTTTTGAATGAGTCTAATAACAAGAAGGTTCAAAATGAAATGAGCATTTCCATTCCAACACGAAGGTGCTTACTGGTTACTGCATCATACTAAAGTCCACAGCTTTCACTTTCTCTCTTCTTTTGCATGCAAACTGCAATCCTTACATAGCAGCAATGGGGAAGAAAGCATCACCTCTCTCTTCGGAGCAATGCATCATGTCTATTACCACCCCTCTTCTTGACTTGGAAAAGGTACCTACTTTCACTCTCCCCCTCCAACAATCTAATGATGCCAACACTTATTTTTCATGTATATTCATGTCTAGTGTCACATAGGTCTCTCTTTTGTCATTTAATCATCACAGCCTAGTGGAATCATAACTTAAAAATCAAAGCTTTGAACTTTCCAAGACCCTTTTGCAAGTGTAGAAATGGGTTAGAAAAATTTGTAAAGATCATAACTTTGAAAGACTGGTTTATGGGATGGCTTCATTCTGCATTGGTGAATGATTGCTGTTTTTGTTCTTTTCAATTTTGCTCCTTTTGGATTAGGAAGCTGAGAATGAGATATCAAGCAGAGGAGTGTCTCAAAAGAGGGTCATAGAGGATGCAGAGAAAGATGGAGAACCCAATGTTAATGACAGTCCCATTGAGCAAGTGAGGCTAACAGTTCCAATCACTGATGACCCGACTCAGCCAGCACTAACATTCCGGACATGGGTTCTGGGGCTGGCATCATGTGTGCTCCTTGCATTTCTGAACCAATTCTTAGGCTATAGGACCAATCCTTTGAAAATCACTTCTGTCTCAGCCCAGATCATTGCCCTCCCACTTGGGAAACTCATGGCTGCAACACTTCCAACAAAATTGATCCAAGTCCCGTTCACAGGCTGGTCTTTCTCTTTGAATCCGGGGCCATTCTCTTTGAAGGAACATGTGCTGATCACCATCTTTGCTAGCTCCGGGTCTAGTAGTGTCTATGCCATCAACATCATCACAATTGTTAAGGCTTTCTATCACAGGAACATCAATCTGGTGGCGGCTTATTTGTTAGCGCTATCTACTCAGATGCTCGGGTATGGATGGGCTGGGATTTTCAGAAAGTTCCTTGTTGACTCCCCTTACATGTGGTGGCCTGAAAACCTTGTCCAGGTGTCTCTATTCAGAGCATTTCATGAAAAGGAAAAAAGGCCTAAAGGAGGAACCACTAGGCTGCAATTCTTTTTCCTAGTCTTTGTTGCAAGCTTTGCATATTACATTGTTCCAGGCTACTTTTTCCAAGCAATATCAACTGTCTCCTTTGTTTGTTTGATTTGGAAAGATTCCATCACTGCACAACAGATTGGTTCAGGCATGAAAGGCCTTGGTGTGGGTTCATTTGCCCTTGATTGGAACACTGTTGCTGGCTTCTTAGGCAGTCCTTTGGCTGTGCCTGGCTTTGCTATCATCAACCTAATGGTTGGATTTGTACTTTATATGTATGTTGTGATTCCCCTTGCCTATTGGAACAATTTATATGATGCCAAAAAGTTTCCCCTCATTAGTTCTCACACATTTGACTCTACTGGTACACCATACAATGTTACTCGAATTCTCAATACCAAAACTTTTGACATCGATGCAGAAAGTTATAATGATTACAGCAAGATCTATCTTAGTGTCACGTTTGCGTTCGAGTATGGATTGAGCTTTGCATCTCTGACAGCCACTATTTCACACGTAGTCCTCTTCCATGGAGGAATGATTCTTCAGATGTGGAAGAAGACAACAAGTGCACTCCAAGGACAACTTGGAGATGTGCATACAAGAATCATGAAGAAAAACTATGCACAAGTCCCTGAATGGTGGTTTGTCTCCATTTTGATCCTAATGGTTATTATGGCCTTGGTAGCTTGTGAAGGCTTTGGCAAGCAGCTCCAACTGCCATGGTGGGGAATCTTACTCTCTCTAGCAATTGCATTGGTTTTCACCTTGCCAATTGGGGTCATCGAAGCAACAACAAATATCCGAACAGGTCTCAACGTGATCACAGAGCTGGTAATTGGGTTCATTTACCCAGGAAAGCCCCTTGCTAATGTAGCCTTCAAGACTTATGGACACATCAGCATGGTACAGGCACTTGGTTTTCTTGGTGACTTCAAATTAGGCCACTACATGAAAATTCCTCCAAAATCCATGTTCATTGTGCAGCTGGTAGGCACAGTAGTTGCTTCATCTGTCCACTTTGGTACAGCATGGTGGCTTCTTACTTCCATTGAGAACATATGTGATGAAGCATTGTTGCCAAATGGTAGTCCTTGGACATGCCCTGGTGATGATGTGTTCTACAATGCTTCCATCATATGGGGAGTAGTAGGGCCACAGAGAATGTTCACAAAGGATGGTGTTTATCCTGGGATGAATTGGTTTTTCCTCATTGGCCTACTCGCACCTGTGCCGGTGTGGCTGCTTTCCCGCAAATTCCCCAACCACAAGTGGATTCAACTCATCAACATTCCCATCATCACTGCAGGTGCATCAAACATCCCACCAGTCAGATCTGTGAATTATATTACTTGGGGAGCTGTTGGAATTTTCTTCAATTTCTATGTCTATAGAAAGTTCAAGGCTTGGTGGGCTAGACATACTTACATCCTCTCAGCTGGTTTAGATGCCGGAGTTGCTTTTATGGGTATAGTCCTTTATTTTGCTCTCCAATCGTATGGTATTTTTGGTCCAACTTGGTGGGGTCTTGATGCAGACCACTGCCCTTTGGCAAGATGCCCCACAGCTCCAGGTGTACATGCCAAGGGATGCCCTCTTCTCTGACTTCCATGTTAGCAGTCCATCATCCATATTGCCAAGTGAATATGAGATTAGACATGTATGTAAATTTTATAACAAACACTTGAATAAGCTGTACAGGTTGTGAGCAAAGCAAGCAAAATTGTTTAAACAAACTAAGAATCTCTTTTACTTTGCTCTTTTTGTGTTTAAACCAAGTTCTTCTTTCATTTTTCACTGTAGATATTCTAAGTCCCAACCCCCAAGGAAAAGGAGCCAAGTATACAGTTGATTTTTCTTCTTTTCCTGTGCTATTTTTTCAGTAGTAAATGCAGCTTCAAATCGTATGGTATTGCGTCCCTGAAAATAGACAGGGCTTATGGCCAAATCTCTGATTGAAATGAGGCACATGGATACTTCTCCTCAGAAGCCTGACCTTTTGTTATCAAAAAAAGGTCTGTGGTCCAGACATGCTCAAGGATTAAGTTGAAGAATAAAAAAGATATATGAAGTTTGAAATCTTTATAGCTGATACTGTGCATGTGATGAATGAGGCTATAGCAGAAAAGAAGATATTGATTGAAGGCGGGATATGTACTGGTCTTGGGGTCAATCTAAGTGTTATTGGTAATTTATAAGAGTTGTATGTGGATATATCTATTCGGGCCTTCCAAAAGCTAGCCGTGATGCCTTCATATGGAAAGGATTTGTTAATAGTTCATGAATCCAAAGTATCAATATCTGAAATGATTTGTTAATAATTCCTCCGGGGTCACATTGTACTTCTATAGGCAAGTAACAAGTATTGTAATTGTAGGCATGCTGAGTATTAAAGTAATACATACATGAATCCAGAGTATCAATATCTGTCCATGTTGTTATTTATGTGGCAGTAGGTCTCTCTCTAAAATTGCAGTGCTTTATTGTTGTATGCTTGATGCACGAGTGTTAAGTGTTGTGGCATTAAACATATCAACTTTTTTCATCCATTTTTTAGACAAATGTTAACATTAAAAAATAGAAAAATAGAAATTTTTTTATTAAAAGAATATTTATTACATTTAAAATATAAAAATATAATGAATATCATTTAATGAAAAATTTCACTAACCTTTTTTTTGACAAACCATATCTTTATTTATATTTATTAAAAAGTAGAATTTGCCACTCCATTGAGATATCAGTGAGAGATAAGCAATTTTTGAATGAACATAAAATATAAAATATGTTAAAAATGTCAGAAAAAAAGGGTTCAAACGAATTGAGCACACATTATTATTCCAATATACAGATATACAGTGCTTACTGCATTTCGCTTACGTGCACTAGCAGCTCCTCTTTCTCTCTGTTGTTCAATCCTCAGATAGCAGCAGTCACCGTGGCAATGGAGAGAGGGGCAACTAAGAAGAAAGCATCACCTCTCTCTTTGCAGCAATTCATCTCTATTACCACCCCTCTTCTCGACTTGGAAAAGGTACCTACTTTCTCTCTCTTCCCTTCATCCATTCATCATTTTAGTTAGCCCACTTGAATCGAATTCACTACTCAAATGTGCGATTAAAGTTTTGAACTTTCAGAGACCCTTTATCCCAATTTACAAGTTTAAGACTTTTTAGTCATCTAGAAGCAATTGTCAAATGGGCTGTGTTTTGGCGGATTAAAACAATGGAAAAGATTATAACTTTGAAAGAATGGTTTTATGGGGTCGTTTCAGAAAGGGTCAATGATAGTTCTTCCTTTCAATTTTATATCCTTTGCTTTATTTATTTTTTATTCAGGAAGCTGAGATATCGAGCTCAATCGCCACAGGCGCGTCCAGGAATTTAGATACTGCTCAAAAGAGGGGATCCACAATCCTCAACTTGAAGTGTGTGGATGTCCAGGTTACCTGCTTTTCACTTCATCATTCATGTTTTCACCATTTCCTTCTGTAAAATTTTTGAAACAGGAAACAAAACTAAAACAAGGTGGGAATGGTATTTATTTATTTTTGGTGTAATTTGTTGGTTTGAAAATGGACGCAAGCTGAAGGACAAAAAAAGATGGAATTCAAAAATATAAAAGTAACAATAAAAGAGGAATTTAAATTTTATATTTATCTTATTTGGTTAGTATTGAGATTTTACGAGTATCAAGGAAAAAGAGCCAGGTTTATAGTTGATTTTTCTTGTTTTCCTGTGCATTTAAGTAGTAAGTGGAGCTTCAATTCATATGGTTCTCTTATATTGTTCCTCCCCCCTCTTGTTTATTCTGAAAATAGACAGGGCTTATGGGAAAGTCTCTGATCGAGTTCCAATCTACAAAAGGAGATGTGCTTCCTGCACACAAGGTAAAGGATTGACTTTCTTTTATCATTGCCTTCTGTTCAATATCTAACTGCCTATACTGGTTGAGTCAAATTTAAAGTAGTGCTTTTTAGTAATGTCTTATATGAACCTACTTTTATTGTATGCATTTCTCCCTCATCCTGCCTTTTGTTATTCCCAGTATAAGTACTTGCTTCAAGTACTCTAAGATTGGTATGTCAGCAAAAAAGATTCCACAAAAACATCTTGTAGCACTGATAAGGATTAAGACTATTTTCGATGTATTCAATCCATATTGTACTACTTTCAGGAATTAATGAGATCTTCTTTTCTGCAGTTTGGTACTCATGATGTTGTTGTTTTAAAGCTCAACAAGGCTGATTTAGGTTCCCCTGCTCTTGGACAAGGCGTAGTTTACAGGTTAAAGGTATCTGATTGATTCACTCTGTCAAAAGAATAAAATTTCCCATGCTGTCGGCTGTGGATGGTCCCGCCTTTGGATGTTACTTTAACTTGCTGGTTTGATACAATTCCTAACAGGACTCTTCAATTACTGTTGCTTTTGATGATATACCTGAAGATGGTTTAAACAGTCCCCTAAGGCTGGAAAAAGTAGCAAACGAGGTATGCTGATAAGTTCATTGTTGCTTATTATTTCTTCTTGTATAGAATTGTTATGCAGTTTGGTTATAAATAATTCAATTACTACAGGGAAATTCAGTGAACTTTGACATATGCTATAATTTTAGGTTTGCATAAAATATATGAAAGGCACTAATAGGACCTTAATATGAAGCTTTGATCCTTTGACTCTCCCTTTTGGTTAGTTAGTTCACTGTGTTCTGTTGTGTTTGTGTAAACATACATGTTAGCACCTTGCTTAACATATATATCTTTTTTTCTAATCAATTTCTTGCTCCTGGGTTCTTATATACTTCAAATATTTATTGTTCATGCAGGTGACATATCGCAGGATGAAAGATGCGTTAATACAGTTGAGTAAAGGAGTGCATAAGGGTCCTGCTTCTGATCTAATCCCTGTCTTGTTTGGGGAGAGGACACCAACAGTGTCCAAGAAGGATGTTTCCTTCACTCCCTTTAATACCAATCTCGATCACTCTCAGGTGTGTAACGAAATTTTTTGCATTGTCACTTTGCTTGTTATATATTTTTTTAATTTTTTTTTCCAAACAGTTTTCTACTTTTTGTAATATGTTTTCGTTCAATGTATTATTTCATCTAAGGTTGTCTATGCCTTTGTAATTAACATAAATCATATTTCACAATTAGTAGCACGCATTCAAATTTAATGCCTATTGCTGTCAATAGGTCCTCTTCTTTTAGGGAAACTAAAAGAAACGTAATTTAGGGATTCCTAAGAAAAATATTTTCAATTTAGGATCATTAACCATTTTATTGTTTATTAACAATAACATTCAAAGGATATTTAGCGTGTGCACCACAGACTTGGACATATTTACTTAATTAATCACTTGAGTGGTCAATGTTCCAGTTTTAGATATTTTCTCTCCAAACATTCTGAAATCATGATTCTCTAAAAAAATCTCATAACAATTGTTTTGCATTTTGGCACCGCTCTAAATTTTTTAAAGAGGAGGGTTCGAATTACACTGGTGTAACACTTTGGTCAATGTTACACCGCTAATAACTCTTCAGCGGATAATTATATTATAAAACACACCGTTAGATTAAAAGTTATTATTATATAGATCGTTCCTGTGAAATTTCACATCAATCTAAAATCATTTGATGTGTCATTGAGATATGTCAAAATTCATACACTTTAAAAGACATTAATCTTGACGTATCTTAATAACACATCAAATGATTTTAGATTGATGTGAAATTTTATAGGAATGATCTACATGATAGTATCTTTTAATCCAACGGTGAGTTTTAGAATATAATTATCCAGTATGTAGTTATTAGCGGTGTAACATCGCCCAAGAGTTACACCGATGTAATTTGATCCCTCCTCTTTTTTAAATTATTATAGATTAAGGCCGTACTGGATTATTTTCTACATGAGATCATTTTTGCTTTGCACATCTGGCCTGTGTTCACAAAATCATGTATTTATGTTTTTATCTCCAAAGAGAGATGCAATTTCAAAAGCCCTATCGTCGAAGAATGTTTTCTTGCTGCATGGACCTCCTGGAACGGGAAAAACTACAACAGTAGTGGAAATTATATTACAAGAAGTGAAACGTGGATCTAAGATTCTTGCTTGTGCTGCCTCAAATATTGCTGTTGACAACATCGTTGAGCGGCTAGTTCCACACAGGTATAATTATTTTATTATCTCTTTGGCACTATATGACTGACTATAATAATTGGCTGGTTTTTCTCTGATCCGAGTGTTGTGATAACAGCTTTTACATCGGACAACACAGATAAATCCTTTTGTGTAATGTAAGGCTGAGAATTGTTTTCTTAGAGGAGAGCCTTGGCTCTAAGGCTGGTAGGAAAGTTCTTCTACAAGATTTGTGTGTTTGTGTACTCTGTGTGGTGTTCGATAAAGTTTCTGTTTTAAAACCTATCAAAGTTCTTCCCCTTGACAGAATAATAATGTCTTGTAAAATTTATAGTCTGGAAGCCTTTTTTATGCTTCTATTGTTTATTTTTTGTTGTTTTCCCTCATTCTGTGGTGAGATGTGTTATCCACTTGGTTTAGTTTCATCAAGTGTGTAAAATCATGCATTAATACTCATTCATGGCGCCTAACTTTTTTTTTAGAGTTAAGCTGGTGAGAGTTGGTCATCCTGCACGTTTATTGCCTCAAGTACTGGACAGTGCACTGGATGCTCAGGTACATAATGACCACTTGTTCTAATGCTAAAATTTGAATATCTGTCTTCATGATTTCTTTTCCCCTCTTTTTATGACTATTCCACAATAGCATCAGTAAAATGTCCATGTTATTTACAATTTTATGTATATATATATTCTATTAACCTTTTAAATACAAGATTTTATAAGGAGAAATAAGAAAGTACAAAGAAGGAGGATAATAGTACAAGATTTGGATAAGAGTACAAAGAAAGTACAAGATTTCACCCTTCCATATTGAATTTCTCTGATTTTAGGTACTACGAGGAGATAATAGTGGTCTTGCAAATGACATTCGGAAAGAAATGAAGGTGAGGTTTTAGATCAGAAGCTACAGAACTCAATCTTAATTCTCAAGTATGATTCTGTTATCATTTGCCAAGGTTGTTAGTGTCACCTAGCTGATGTTCCTAATACTGCTACTTCAGATGTTAGTTATCATTGATGTCAGCATATCTTCTTCAGGCATTGAATGGAAAGCTGCTGAAAACCAAAGACAAAAATACAAGGAGGGACATACAGAAGGAACTTCGAATGCTATCCAAAGAAGAGCGGAAAAGGCAGCAGCTTGCTGTTACAGATGTAATTAAAACTGCAGATGTCATATTAACTACTCTGATTGGGGCTTTCTCTAAGAAACTAGGGAACACCTCATTTGATTTGGTGATTATTGACGAAGCTGCTCAAGCACTTGAGATAGCATGCTGGATACCTCTGCTGAAGGTAATGTAGATAAGCATATGCTCTACATTGAATAATATTTGCAACACTTTCAGACTTCTTTTCTATCTTCTCCTGATTACATGCATACCTACTTAATTGGAAGTTCATTCTTCCAATAATGTCTGAAGTGTGTCCCGGAGTCAATGCAACAGGATTATCAAATATATCAAATATCAAACAGAAATTGGGAAGTTTTATAAGTGAAGTTGAATATTAAAATTTGCTTATAAAAGAAAAGTTGCTTTGAACTGGCAAAACTGAAAGCCTGATATTAAATCTGGACTTGATTCAGCATTAAAATACGTAGCTTTCTAATGATTACATGCCTAATGTCGTTTTGATTATAGTGAATTAAATGAAAGAGTTCATTGTTTTAGGGTTCAAGATGTATACTTGCAGGGGACCATCTTCAACTTCCTCCAACCATTCAAAGTGTTGAAGCTGAGAAGAAAGGCTTAGGAAGAACCCTCTTTGAACGACTTGCAGAAATGTATGGAGATGAAGTCACATCTATGCTTACCGTCCAGTATCGTATGCATGAACTTATCATGGATTGGTCTTCTAAAGAGCTTTACAACAATAAGGTGCTCCTAATTTTCCAAAGCTTGTCTTGATTTTGTATTGCTACAAAACATACATTTTTTTTTCCTGGTAAACCACTAATAAGCAGAATTTATTAATCCTGACCTGAATAGTTAGATTATATTGGGGGATAAACGTTTTGTTAGATCATGATGCATGGCATTATGTGATAACAGATCAAGGCTCATGCTAGTGTTGCTGCACATATGCTATATGATCTTGAGGATGTGAAGAAGACATCTTCAACTGAACCAACCCTTCTTCTCATAGACATAGCTGGGTATGTTGGATTATGTCATTTATTGAAACATCTATGTTCTCATAACTGCTTGATTAGTCTGGACAGGTGGAATAAAGACACGACATTCTCTTCGTAATGAAAACTGTTATATCATCATTTTGTACATAATGGTTTGGCATTTTGAATAAGCTATATCCAGTAATTGGTAGTATACTGGTTTTTTTTTTTCCTATCCAGACAAGAATTTTAAATTTGACTGAACTGATATAAGAGAGCTGAAGAGAGAAAAAAGTTGTTATATTTCATATGAAGCAGATATAGGTTGTTTGATATCAATGGGAGCATTCAAACAGAATATAATCAAACTGCTTTTATTGATGAGATTCAGATGTGATATGGAAGAAAAGAAAGATGAAGAAGATAGCACCCTTAATGAAGGTGAAGCTGAGGTTGCCATAGCTCATGCAAAGAGATTAGTGCAAAGCGGGGTGCTTCCTTCTGATATTGGACTTATTACCCCATACGCTGCCCAGGTATAGAATTGTTCTGTGTGAACTTTTACTATAAATGTGTTGTGGGCAAGAGCCTCATGTTTTTAGTAATTTTATGAAGGATGACAATATGGTAGATGTTTTCATCTTGGCAGGTTGTTTTACTCAAGATGTTGAAAAACAAAGAGAGCTGTCTGAAGGATGTTGAAATCTCAACAGTTGATGGCTTCCAGGGAAGGGAGAAGGAAGCCATTATTATATCTATGGTTCGATCAAATTCAAAAAAGGAGGTATTTCTAACAAGTCTGCTAGTATTTTATTTGCTTCATATAGGTCTTACATTACGGATTATGTTAGCATGCTATTGAGATTAAGAGAATAGACTTGGAGTGTATGTTTCAGGTGGGCTTTCTGAGTGATCACCGGCGAATGAATGTGGCTGTGACACGGGCAAGAAGGCAATGCTGTCTTGTCTGTGACACTGAGACAGTAAGTAGTGATGGATTTCTAAAGCGATTGATTGAGTATTTCGAAGAGCATGGCGAATATCAGAGTGCATCTGAGTACCAGAGTTAGTAGGCAGAGTTCCCAAGGTTAAGTTGCTATTGTTGCTCTCGTGTGATCAATTGGTTGAATTTGGTGATGTAGATCTGTGAAGGTTTTTCAAATCTTACATTTGCTATTTGGAATTGAAGGAAGCTGATGGTTTATAGAAGAAAGAAGACCATTTTACTTAGGAAGAAAAATTTTCTTGGTCTCCGTTTTACATTTAGAGTCATTTGGAATTAATTTTTAGTCTCTTCCTAACTTGTGTATCTATTTGATACTTGGTAAACGATGCTTATAAACCTGTCATTTTTAATTCAAAGTTCTTCTGTAAACTTATTGCATGAGCGAGACATGGTTTTCTCTCTTCCTGAACAAAGGTAGAGGCAACACGGCAAAGTTAGAAGTTAGCAATCCTCCAAAGTGCTAATAATACGAATTTTATTACTACTTGCAGACTGATACTCTTATCTCCATTCTTTGCCTCTACAACTACTTAAATAAGTGCCTTTCCAGCTACTTTCCTACCCTTACATTGCTGTCAATAGATTGAAATTCAGCAGACATAAGACAAACAGCAATTGATTACTAGTAGAACCAAAACCGTCTGATCTATAGCTTAGGATGATATACTAAGTGGCTGAGTGCTATATCTAACTAGATTTCAACTCCATAAAAGCTAGCTTAGGTAGTTTCTTAAAAGTTCCAAATGGAAGTTGAGAAAGTAAGCTCGTCATTCGGGTCATATGCTTCAAGCTGTGTGGCTTCTGATTCCTGAATGCCTTCAATTCCATGCATCTCAATCAATGCCTCCCAGTTAACACTCTTGTCAGAAAGAATTCCCAGTTGATTGTTGTTATCTCTTGACACAGCTTCATGCACTGTTGAACTTCCTGAGCTATCTTCAGTTTGTTCTGAATGTGTTTCTTCTTTCAGTATTCCCAGCTGTTGAAGAAACTCATGGAGGTCTATCTGGGGTTTCTCCTGAAGATCTCCAAGCATCATAGTTGGTGATGTTTGATCATCTTTTTCCTTTGGAGGATTTTCTGCATGATTCTTGCTGTCTACATTCTGAATTTCTTTTGCCTTTGGATCATATGATGAACTAGGAAAGGATTGTCTTACAACTGCTTTCTGCTTAAGCTCTTGCAGCTTCTGATGGATTAAATGAACACTAGGTTGAGCATTCACATTGAGTAATCCGCGAGAAGGGAACATCGAAATGAAGTTCTTGGAAGGCAACCATTTGAGCTTCCCAGATTTGAGAGGTGAATTGGAGCTTGGTTGCTGCAGGTGGGGAAGATTAAGGTAAGCATCCGATCCATAGAGTCTCCTTGCAGCCTCATCATAAGCCATGGCAGCTTCTTCAGCAGTGGCAAAAGAACCAAGCCAGAGCCTGGTTCTCTTCTTTGGCTCTCTTATCTCAGCAACCCATTTGCCCCATGTTCTTTGCCGAACGCCTCGATACTCGCACGAGGCGTTCTGGGGGCCCCCTTTCCCCCTGGTTGGTCCTTTCTTCCATGGCTTCAAGGGGGACTTCTTGCAAGTATCCATTGTTGATAATTGGGGATAGTAGAACAAGGAAAAAGTGGTGTGGTGCTGTTTGTGTATACTACTATATCAGTGCTTGGTGGTGATGCTTGGAACTGCATGTTAAGGCGCGGGATATGTAGGGAGTAAGAGTGTAGGTTGGTATAAATGTTTTCACGTTTGGAAAAGTCACAAGTAGCAAAGCGCATGTGACCGTTACTGAGTACATACATACTCAGAGATTGTTTCAAATCATGTTTATCTTTTCTTCTCTTTTTGCTCTTTCAACAAGAAAATTCTTTCGAATGATGTCTTGGGGGCTTTTCTGTTTTTGTTATTATTATGAACATCCCTGGTACTGCCCGCACCGGTTGATGACTTAAAAGTATGGGCATGCATGGTCTTACATCTTAACACATGGCAGATGGTTTTTGTGTGTGTGTAAACACTACATAAACAAGACAAAAGTTTGGTTTATTCAGAAAATGAAGCGATAAATCCAACCGTACCCTTAATTAAATATTACCAAGAGGAATGGTAAAAGTTCACCCTTGCTTGCTTTTGAGACAAGTTCATTATAGAGAGCAAAAATAATTAGTTGATGGATTCGACTCGTATAAAGTATGATTTTTTTTTAATATAAATAGTAAAAAAAACTCAATAAAAGAAATAATTTTTGCGAGAAATAGAAGGCTCGAGTGAGAGGTGACACATTTTAATCAGGAAGTAAATAGGCCTGGGTGTTCTATCCTACTTTTCTTAATTTTTTTATAATAATACACTAATTGATAGGTCTTGCCGTCTTGCATTATCCGCAATGCTGCTACCTCTCAGAACTCTACTTCGATTTAAGGGAGGGTGATCATCTTCATATTCCATGTATTCCATGCAAGATACTTCATTGCAATACTCGATAAGTAAGCTCTCCCACCTTGTATTTCATTGATTGGCCATTTCATTTTAGATAATCCATTTTTGTTTTGGTGCTCACGGGTCATACAGTTTATCTGAAGCTCAGATAGCATAAGCATAACCACGATGATTCATTGAACATGGTTTATATTTAAATTAATAAAAAAAAACCTTACTCATTTTCAGAATAAATGATATATATGCAAATCTCTTAAGCTTAAATATCCCATGATTTTGAATTGAATGGTTAATTTGTCAGATCAAGTTTAAGCAAGAAGATTGTGAGGTGTAGTAGAAGTAGTACAGTACTCTCAACTTGATCATGTTGACAGACCCATGCTTCACAGCTTCAGTGCCTTGGGCAAGAGAATGTCCTTGATTATAATATGATATTGACCAAAAAAAATTTATAACTATGATGACAATTCTATTGCCTGCCCAGTTATCATGATTGTTACACAACAAATTAAACCTCGTATTTTTTTTTTGTTGGTGAACCCAGGTATCCCTACGCACAACTGTGGAGCCTAATCCCTCGAGGTACTGAGATCCATTTAAGCTTAAGGGACTCAGGTATCTACCACCTGTGCCACACCATGTTGGTAATTAAACCTCGTATTTGACACCACAATAACCTTAAAATCACAAAAACACTACTATTTCTTTATTTATTTTTTATTTTTTGTGTCTGAACCTTGCTAAGGTAGTAATATCATACAAGAAGCGGAGAGAGATAAAGGGGTATTAAATGTGGTTGAGGAGGTGACTAGAATATTTGCAAGACTTTTTTGCAAAGTGATGAAGTGATTGTCTTGAATGAACTCTGACACTCATCCTTGGATTCTATCTGTATACAATTGGAGTTGAATTTGTCCTATACTCCTCTGGGAGGATTTTAGATCTCAACATTTTCCAATTCACGACCTATATTTCACGTGGTGTCCTGCCATACACAGCCTGATTCTCGAGACTCACTTCACCTTTATCCCATGTTTTCTCTCTATCATATGTGCATCTCATCGTGAATCTCTCTACATTCTTGCCACTGATGGACCAGACCCATGAGTGATCATGCTGATGAGCTTAGAAGATAACATTATAACATGCTTATGCTTATGGCAAAGAGAAAATCTGGCATGAGCAACGTTATTAGTATTAACATACTTTCTCACATTTCCAATATTCTTTATTATTGGGTAAATTTATGTGGATCTCGAAACCTATTCTCAAAGGGATGCAACTCATGTAAATTTCATCCAATAACAAATAATGTGTTAGAAATAGTATATTAGAAAATGTGTTGCTAGTATTTCTGTTGTGGCACTAATTAAAGGAGAAGACAAAAGAAATAGATATAAGAGAATGAGGAGATATCAAACTTGATACATCTGTGTAAAACATGTTAAGGAATATATGATCAACAATCTTACAAAAGCGACCAAACCTGTACATTACTAATTATTTTTTGACATTACTTAAGGGATTTTCCCCCCTCAGCACAACAACTAGCAACATTCTTGGAAGAACAATACAAATGATGATTGTGCTTTGGAAGATTAAGCAAAATGCCACGTTATTGCTCATTTGCTTGTGAGTACGATCTCACGAGACCAAGCAGAAAAACTTGGGCGGGCACATGATGTATGCGGAGGCATCGAGGTTTGACTAAACAATATGAGCTATGTTAAAATTTGGCTGGGCTCACAGCTCAACTCCAAAAGCTAACTCATGAGAGCCCTGTTAAAATTTGGCTGTGCTCACAGCTCAATCCCAAAACTAGCTCATGAAGTGAGTGACTCCTCAGCTATATAAACAATGACCCCCTTAATTAACTACCCGATGTGGGACTCGCAACAAGTTATTGCAAATAACTTCATGAGTCTGCCACTGGCACTTATTCACGCCACGAAAAGGGGTACTCAGCCATGGCATAAATCCGTTATACGTGACGTGAGGAGCTCAGAACCTATTTTAATTTATCAAACAAAAAAACCAAGATTTACATCAATATTTTTTTCAATTAAGTTCTTATATTAAATAATGATATATAGATATCTTTTTAACATTAAATCATCACTTTCATTAAGAATGTTTCGTTCAATTAAATAAAATATCCACATATAATTGTTTAGTTTGATGGTAAAATTACAAAATACGTAATTAAATGTAATGTATTATTTGAGATATAGTTTGTTTAATAAGAAATATAAATTATTTAAAAAGTTACGGTATGGGATGTTAATTTTTACTTTTTTAAAATTTAATTATTAAATCATTAAATGATTGCATATACTCGTAAAAGTTATAAATGAGCACAAGTATAACCGAGAGGTAAGTAAAGTGTGGTCACATATTATTCTATCACTAATGATCGAACTCGAGTACCAATAGAATTCATTTATTTTAGATAGAGCACATTAACCACTTGCGCTGGATCTCGTGGTTACCCTCAATGGCGGACTTTCTTAGTGGCGGGTGGGGGCCACGACTCCCCCTAGGAAAAAAAAACTTTTTTTAGAATATATTTTATTTTTTGGTCACCCCCAAGAACAAATATTTGATTGTGTTTATGTGTGTGATAGAGAGAGAATTTGGGGATAAAAGAGGAGTACGGGAAGCAAGTTGTGTGTGTGGGGGGGACTCTTGTGAGAATGGGAACCTTTGGGGGAAGTTATTACTTTTGCATTAATATGGTGGTTTGCTGCTCTCTAAACGTTTGATTATTTGTGTTTGGTATACAGTGCTCTTGTTGGTTGCCACATAGATGCTCTGTTTTATCCCATCTTTGGTTTCATCTTACTGTGATGTGGGCACTCCCAGTGATGGCTAAAAACACTGTATCGCTGTCCAATAGTTGGAGCATGGATATAGTGCATGTTACTCTTTATATGTATTTAGTATCCCTAATACTCTATCTAATACATCTTTTGGCTTCTTATAAAAAATCTAATACATCTTTTGGCTTATAAAAAATATATATATGATGCATGAGTTTTAATTACTAGCTAGTTTGTGGCTCCCCCAAAATTTTAGTCAAGGTTCGCCACCGGTTACCCTCAAGTTAAAGATACCAATCCGTATAGTTTTTACTTATTAAAAATTTAATTTTTGTTAATTTTTTTAACTATATTTACCTTTATAACTAGTACTCAGTGCATTTACGTGGATCGCATTAGTCTTTACACATGTTACAAAATGACTTGTGTATAAAATTAAGTAAAGTATTTCCTTAAAAAAAATTATTAATTAAATCGGTTGGAAATCGGGAAGGCATTGTTTTATTATATTATATATATACTAGTAAATAGATAATTGGAAATTTATTTAATTTTTGTGATATTTTTTTTTTTGAGTTGCTGATATTTTTTATTTAGGTAAACAGGTTGATGCGCAAATCCTTGTACGCAACGGTAGTACCAAACCAATTTTGTGGACCAACTCGCGCACATAACTAAATCAGTCAAACCGCGCAGGTTATGCGGACTGACCCACGTATATACCACCAGCTACAACACCCGTTGCCACTCCTAAATCTAATCCACTCCATTAGCTATTTACATTACATTTGTAAGCTATTGCTTCCACCAAAAGAAAGCGACAAATAAAAAAATGTATGTTTTTCTTCTAATCAAAATAGAAATGTCTCAACTTTTGAAATGAAATTCTACCAGGTAATGCCACGCCTTCTCAGCTCACAAATTTTATATTTATATTTATTTATGGCACTAAAACATTGTACCAATCGTAATCAAGATGATAAACACATTTGCATTTGTTATGCATAAGATAAGATTTTTTGCCCAATTCGTTGAACCAGGAGTGAGTGCCAACTAACAGTCATATACTATTTAGGATTAGAACGATGGTTGGAAAATTATCAACAATACCCGGATCCAAAAATCCCACACCGTTCGACAAGGGAAAAGTCAGACAGAAAAGAGGATACTAGTCAATGGAAACCCACAACTGAAAAAGAAAGAGATATTTTCCCAACTGGGTAATTGTTATCCCAGGTGAAGTAATACGAATGAACAATGAAAAAAATAATTTATAAAATTCAAAACCTCTGATAAGCATTGGGCAATGAGCTATTAAAATTCTTAATCCATACCGTAATTTCCCTAATCTGCACATTTTGCTTCCTTTGTAAAAAGCTTACCCCCTTTGAAAATTTCATTGGATCTCAATAGCATCCGATCAATCAAAATTTTCACGGGGCTCAAATTGCAACAATCCAACATCAAAATTACTCTGCAATAACAACTCTCCCGTAAAAAGAGGAACAAGGTTCTCAATAACAACAAAGATTGTGTTCTAGACAACATTAACCAACCAAAAAAACAAACAAACGAGATTGGACAAGCTAAGGGTTATTATTCATCGATCAATAGTAATCATGTCATGGCAATAACATAATAATTACACATCCGCGTAAATACAACACACCCCAACTCAAAAGTTTCAATTTTTAAAGGATTCAATTTCAAAAAAAAAAAGAGAGAAAAATACATAACCCCATAAAAAATTTACATGGAAAGAAGAGAGGAGGATCTTCTACCAGGTTACGTGGAGGATGGAATTGAAGATACGAGAGAGGGCGAATCTGATGCGAGGGAAAGTACGAAGGGAGAAGAGGGTGTAATCTCGTAGAAAGTGTTGGAGGGTGTGCACGAAGAGGTTGAAGCTCCGTATAGGCGGAATGTACAAAGTCAGAGGCACAGCGGAAAACGCCACGGCAAACACAAGTTGCAGCATTCTTTTTTTTTTTTTTTTTCTTCTTTTTTTGGGGTGTTGTGTCGAGAGAGAGTGAGAGAGGTAAGGCTATGGTTGAGATTAGACTACTATGAATAATCTATGGTGATGGTGACGGTGATTATAGAGACAAAGTGCCAAACTGAAAAGTATGGTGGGATCACTTTTTTTCTTCTTCCTAATCTAATCCTTGTCTCGTGGGAGAGGGAAGACCGGGCAATTTATTGGTGACACGCGAGGACATAAAAAACAGATATATTAGCGGAATTTTACCATTCAAACTAATTATTAGGTAAAAGCCAAAAGGGAGTTAGATTTTTTTTTTGATAAAAAAAAGGGAGTTAGATTTGATAATGATTAATTTATATATTTAACCTTTTTTACCATATAAAGTATAGTCTTATTTGTATTCCTTACAAAATAAAGAATTATTTTATTTGGAAATAATTTTGGATTTATTTAGACAGAATTTCAATGATAGAGTTAGTTATAGTATATATGTCCAATTACATGGTGTTAGAATACTAGAAAGGATTTTTTTAATATAAATTTCTGAGCTTTCATATCATGTTAAAGTTAAAGGATTAGACTTTTAAATATAAAGGAAAGGAAAGAAAAGAAATATTCAAAATAATAAAATTATATTGATATTGATGTTTTCTGGATTTGTTCCCAAACATTGTACTGTTTGAATTCAATCAAATTTGCCTTTCAGTTCAGAACTGGTGTTCCATTTGTACCCAAAAGAAATAATAGTTAACCCTGAATTTAACATTAACCTGGTATTAACAGCTATTCTATACTGTATACAACATGATCATATTATACTCACTCCGGTCCTATATATAAGAAACAAAGAGAGTCATTTTGATAATCTTTTTTATAAGAAACAATGTTTTGTTTTCACCTATATTAATTGCTTATTTCTAACTTTACCCTTATTTATTATGAGACCCACAAAAATAATATCAAACATCACCAATATCAAAAAGGGTACTTTTAAAAAATTATAACATCATTAATTATAATTAACCAATTCCAATACACTTCTTTGATCTTGATGATTTTGTACTATGTTTCTTATAAAAAGGACCGGAAGTAGTATCTACTTCTCATGACTATTCAAGAAGGCAATGAAACCTGTCAAAAATATTATATCTGCCTGCACATACAAAAGTGAACTATGTACACTTTAACAAATAAATAAAAGGGGAGAAGAGTGATATCGCAACCAAGTGTGATCTTTTGCAATATCCTCGAGAAAGAAGTGTGTGGCAACTCATGGAGAAGATATGCATGCTAGCAACTTGAGACATAGCTGTCGTAACTCAAGTGAAGGATCTGATGAAGATACGGTTGAGAGTACAGACCTAGCTTCTAATAGTCCACCCGATATGTTTTCCAAAATCACATCTTCACTGGCCATAAGAGATGCTATAAGCTTTGCACCTGCCATCCTTTCCTGTTGAAGATTAATGATACAACAATACTTAAATGACATTTTCCACATAATTTCTATCGGTTACCTTCATTTTAATTTAAAGAAATATTATCTATATTTTCCATGAATTCACTATACATATACAAATAACAGAAACTTCTGATTGACATCCAATGCAACTTTGTTTGCGTCTATCCAACAAGAATATGGCAGTGTAGAGAAATTACAAGTGTGACACAATATGCCTATGAAGGCTACTGTACAAGTAGCTGATAACAATACATTACAACATCAACAACAACGAACACAGCCATGAGCCAACCATTTCTAGGAAGGGGAGCGGACCATGAGGACCCTAAACACATAGGAAAATAATAATAAAACAATAACGTATGTTCACATAACTGTTTATGTTTAGCGAAAATCTTATTAAATGACCTGGAAATTAGTTTCAAGTCACAAGATTCACAGACACCCACCACCAATATATTTAATACATGGAACCCAATGACAGATTTAGCCAGTAGATAAGCATACGAGAGACTTGTCTAAAATTGCTTATCCCAATAAAATTACACGTGGTATTATATGTGTAGAAAAGAAAATGAAATTTACCTTCTCTGACTCCTTTCTTAGGGCTTTTAGTGAGATTTTGAGAAGGTCATATGCATAAGGAAGAACTACAGATCTTAGATGGTAGACAGCTGAAAATAGGACCTGGATGCATGCTGCTCTAATCTCTGACTTCATTTCAAACTGTTGACAAAATACTAGTTTCATAACCCAGCAATATTGATGCTAAAATTTTGAGAACTCTGCAAAATCATACCATCAGGTAACCAAGAACTAAATATGCAATGGTACCTCAAGGGAACGAAGGAGAAAAGGAAGAACGTGTGCTGCAAACTGCTTCTTGCAAGTTTCTGATATCTTCTGGCAAGTGCTGATGAGAACATTACCCATGCACAAACGAAAAGAGAGAGGAACTGCAGCCACACATTCACAGTTTCCATCACCCAACTCAGGAATCGAAGCTTGTTCCTTCTTGTCATTAAAGAATTGATTGATCACATAGGTGACCACAGAATTCCCTACAGCAACAAACTCGACAGGTTTCAAATGAAGAAGTCACACTAACACTCAACAACCCAGTAGAATTTCTATACTTAAGATCAGGATATCATGCACAACAGTGATACCTTTCTTTCCATCAACCCTAACTTTATCTGGCATGGAATCTGTGATTGATTCCTCAGCTTGTAGTTCAACACATATCATCAGTGCTAGACAATCAATGCATCCACGTTGTGCTTTAGAAACTGAGAAAAAGTTGTGATCAAAATCAGTTATAGTTCGTATAAAACTGAAAGGAACTAGGAGACTATATAATTTCAGACCTGAATCAGCATTCAGATAAGGCCATAACAGCACCGTTTCGATCATCCTTCTAATTTCATGCATCAATGGATGAGAAAATGACTCCCAGCCTCTGACCTATAAATCCAAAAAAGCCACTTTACTGCAAGCTAAATTGAAACAGATAGTGCCAGAAACTGAACAGAAGATGACACACTAAATATTGACAGAAGAATTAATTACCATAAGGGATGTGCAGATTGAAAATAAACAGGTCTTTATCTTCAGTATATTCTTGGAATCAACAGCCACCTCAAACTTGGAGCAAATAAAAGGGAATAAGACCTATAGAATCAGACAGCACGGAAAGGTTAAAGTCATCTCTTAAAACTGCCAATCAGGTAATAAGGTTTTCTGCAGTGCCAGAACATGATGTGATTCAGATAGGAATATAGGATGCCTGTCATAAAGAGAACAACAAATGCAATCTATGGATTTCTACATTTTACACTGTAATAATAATCACAACCAAACATGATTTGACAGAAATAAGAACTCCATCAAAACCAGAATTATCCCAGATAAATGATGAATTGTTTCTTTTAAGTTTTCAATCATGTTGTACACAAAGTTGCCACAAAAATCTCTCAAACTGAAATGTAAATAAAACCAAGGTTCTGCACTTCTGCTATCACTTTAAGAGTAAAAATACTTGTCTTCCTCAAAAATTCAAAATTAAATAAAAAAATTCATTACTTGTGGATGAACGCGTCCACACAGCTCAGCAGAAAGCTTCCGAACATCTTCAAATTCAGTTTCACAAAATGCCCTGAAACAAATGGTTAGCATGAAATATGCATCAGGTTCCTGTATCATTTATTGGAAGGAGATAAAGGCTATGCTCATTGTTCAAGGACCAACCTGTCTAAAAGGACAGCGGCAATACACTCATAACCAAGCTCAGGGCTACTGCTGCCTGAATCTACCTCACAAGAAAAATATATATACTTGTAATGACCTTACAAGAAAATTATGATGTATTAAAAGAAAAAAGAAGCAACCTCTAGGCCGATAGACATACAATAACAGCAGTATATGTGTGATACTCAAGAACCCGGGATTGACAGCTAGGATTGAGATTCAGAGTCATGAATTTGTATAACTGAACCTTAAGTATGAAATGTTAAAGTATCAATATTTCTTCTGAGAACCTTTTATTATCTTCTCCATGAAAATCAATTACTACAGTAGTTTCAAGCACTTTAATCAGATGCATTTGTGAACTGAGAAGAAAGAGAAAACGTAAAAATTCAAAGTGGCTATGCTGCCTTTGGCTAAATATCTTTCTTGCAACTACATGGCTATCAAGTCTAGGTCCACTTGGGGACATATTTAAATAAATTAGCAGAACATCCAATAAAAAGTAAAACTGACTCAATGATTCAGATTTTAGAATGTAAGACGAAATAATTACATCATTTGATTATACAAAAGAATAAGTTGGCAAATTTTCCATCCAAATTTTGGAAAGATTAAAAAACAACTGAAATTTCAATTAAATAAGTTCAGCAAACAAATTTCAGCTGTTGGTTCCAAATTAACAGGCAAGTAGAAACAGGAATAACACCTTGATTCCATGAGCCTTTAATTCACATGTCAGAAGATTAGATGAACTGTCCTTTATACCAAGTAAATCTGACAGGATGAGTACTACTAGCTGAAATTAAGATAATGAACTCAAAACAAAGGTTTAATGAAGCAGATCTGCATGTGAGAATAAAAAAGTAACAGACCCACTAAATCTTGGACATGCAAACCACATCTAGAAGTATGTGATACTAGAACAAATAGCCATCGGGACAATCAGAAAGGCAGATACACAAGTCATGAATATATACCATCAATTATATTTTGACTGAGATGTCCATACATAATTGATGAATTGAGGTCATTGAAAGTTTTCATGGGAAGCATCTTAATTATGAGCAGTGGGCAAAGATGCTCAAACAGAGTTCGTTGGATTTCTTCATACTCATCACTGGTATTGGTTCTACACTCCCATCTTGATACGAAGCTTTCGTCAATCCTGCTACAGAATTGAGAATGTATTAGGTGAGAAACCACTCACATTAAATCCAGTTTTAGAGAGAGAATTCTGTAGGCCTTGTCAACACAAATTGTGTGGACTAAATTAATATTGCAGCTATAGTGTTTCGTTAAAAAGTTGAAGATAACATCACTGATCCATAAACAAGTAGTTAGAAGCAGTAAGCAGTTTTATCATAAAAAATGTAACACATATACTCACTCCTTCTGTTTTCTAACATGCAACAGAACATGATGTAATACAAGATCAGCAACATGTGCCAGGTTTTCACTTATATAACTGAAGAATTTGACAATAGTTGCATTTGATGGATCAGCAAACATCTTGTCAATCAGTGGTCCAATTAAGAAGTTCCAGTCTTGAACCTGTTCACATTAGAATTAACAAATTAGAACACTTTTGCTAATCCAAATTACTTGTGTCTGAAGGTAAATTTATCGATTGATTTTGTGAACCATTTCAGAAAATCTATAAGAGCAAGACAGAAAATAACTACCATGTGCGCAGCAAATGTTTACATCATTGCATTACATAGAAACCAACAGAACATAGAAAAAATGCAAATGCAAATATACATGGTCATGCCACATGTGCACATCTATGGGGAAATAGATATATAAAAAAGTAGTGAATAACTTCAAACCGAAAATGAGTGTCAAACCTCAACTTTTCAAGGACTGAGTTTCGGTAGATATAAAAGAAAGCATTTTGGGCCTGTACCAACAGCTTAAGCTTCGGGTCAATTTGATTCTTAACATGGATCAGATCAATTTCTACTGAAGAGTTAGGAGGTTTGTTGTAGCCAATCAAATTAAACTTTAACTAGGTTAGGTGGGCTAAAGCTATGCCATTGTCCATGCCTTGAGCGCAAAGGGCTATCATGTAAGGTTGCAGATTAGAGATAAATAAATGTTCTTAAGTGTGCACCTAAGAGCTCAAACTTTTGGGATTATTTGGTTCTTGACAATATTCAAGGACTCCAGTAACACATTGCTTTAGCAGTCTTAAAATGTCAAAAACTATCTATCTGCATTCATGACTACTATGAAGTCTTAGAAGTCAACCAAGTCAACCGGTTTACTTTTGCCCTAATAAATATATCGATCATCTATTTCTTAATTAGATTCCCACATTTAAAAAAAAAATCATGGCCAATACATAGCCATATTTAAAAATGCAAAATAAATCTTACACTTTTAGACCATTCTGGAACCAGTTTTAGTACTCGGTCAGTATCCAACTTTGACCCTGTCACCAAAGGAAAAAAAAACATGAGAATATCATGGATGCAGTATTTTTAACCAACATGAATGGAAAACTGAAATGCATAACTGAAAAACTGAGATTACTATTGCTCAATATTATAGTTGTAGACGAGGAAAAGAATACAAAGAAATTACCACAATTTCAAATAGACTGTATTATATATGCATGTGTGTGTTGATAAAACACATGAAATTGACTTGCATATATACCTTGTTATACATTCTTATATACGCCAGTTAGGATCCACTAGCACTAATAAAAACTAGGCAAACTTACACTATTGGTTAAAATGCAGAATGTGGTTTTCATAAATCTGACTGTTGGATTGCAACAAGTCACTGTATGATCTTGCACAATTCCAAATGGAGCAAGTATTTGTTTTCCACACCAAACTCTGATACTTTCTTCAATTTTAAATCTTGATGAACTTTAGCTTTGAGTGATATTTACAGCCATGAAAAGCTAGTTGAAATTGATATGAAATTTTACAAAAAATGATCTACAAATCAAAAACTACTGAACCCTACCCATTTATAAATATTGATATAGAAAATCGAACTAGAGAAACAATGAAACCAGTTCATGCATAGTCTGTCAAATTGTGATGTTGAAAGTGTGAAAAATATATACATACACTACCTTTATCTCCAGTGGACTGTGGAAGATCTGGGTTTTGGCTGATGTTGCTGCAAGTATAAGGAGGCAAACTTTTAGTCTAGTGATATCTTCACATATCAAGACATTCATAGTTTTTGAACTCCAGCTCTTGAAAGAAAAGTTTTCAGTTTTATGCTTTTATAAGTTTTGCATTGTAACTTTAAAGGCCCAGTAGAAAGAGGAATGATGAAAAGAAATATACCTAAGACAGTCAACAAGCAAGAATATGATTTCAGTTCTCTGGTTGTGTCGTTTGAGGACCCCAATGATGGCATCACTAGCAGATGACTGACTCTCATCTGGAGAGTAAACAAGACCAACCAATGCAGGCAAGTACAATGAAGGGTCTGCAAGATTAAGTGATTCAGCAATGACAATATACCACCATAAAAATATAGCAATAAAATTACCAAAAAAAGGAAAATGTGTGTGAGTGTGTGTGTGAGTGATGACCACCAAATCTTCATAGGACAAAGCAATGGGCGTCACAAACATTCATATATGTTAGTTAACATATTTTTGTGACAAGACATTTACTGGATCACCATAATGTGGCATGGGATTAACATGAAAACAGTAATGCATATATAGATATAATATGCAAGTTGAAGAAAAAGAAAGGAGCACAGAGAAGGATCAAAACAAATAATGGCAAAGAATGAAGCATTTGAACAAGAAAATAACGGAAGAGAAAAGTGAAAGAAGGCAAATCAAAAGAAAGTGAACCTAAAAACTTAAGCTATCAGGTGCAAGCTCAGGAATGGTTTTTGATCACATCTCAAACACACCTCTGGACATAAAAGCCCTTTGACTAGAGGCATGAATAAAGCAAAGGCCCAATAATACCTCATGCTCAAAATCTAAATTAGAAATAAGAATGGAGAGGATCAAATTAAACACTTAATAAATTGGGAAAAAGAGGTTCCAACACCATGTCAAGAAACAATCATCCTAAAAGCTTCAGCCATTACAAGAAGGCCCAATAATAGTTTTTAATTCATATCATATAAGAAATATAAAAAAAATACACCTTATATTTCAGGTTTTAATGCTAACCTATCATTGGAAGCAACTTGGATGCCTGCTCCCAAATCATAATTTCTTTATCTCCAAGCCGCTCAAGCAATTTGTTGGCAATATCTTGCCTAAAATAGAAATATCAACAATGTATACAAACAACTAAAAAAAAATGGTATAACTATATGAACAATCATACCAAGCAGAATAACGCAATAATTTTTGCGACTCTGATGATATATGCAAGATTTCTGATATCACTTCCATTGCATTTCTTCTTTGTGAAATGTTTTCCGAAGCAAGGCGTTTCAGAACTTCCATAAGGCACTTATCATCTTTGCTTCTGGTGGATCATCATCCATATCAGTTCTAAATAAAGAAAGGAAAGATTTTGGACTTGAAAAGTATTCCTACTCGGTATTATATGAGAAAGAATAGACTGACTACATTGAGCAGTATTCTGCTATCAGCATGACAACAGCTCTAGCTGTACCATCCTGCTCATCAAGAAGGTGAAGCAGAAAAGGGATCACAATATTCGCCTGCCTACTGTCGGTAAATGCATCTTCCTGCGAGTGATTTGGCTTCAAAATGATAGCCTTGAATATTGAAACAACCCCAACTATCACATCTTCATCAGTGCAATTAAGCTGCAGACGAGAGAAAAGGAAATCTAAAATTAAGTTCCTCTACCATCACTCTTATAAGAGAATCTATACCGAAAATTGCTAAACCACAGTATGATATTATGATTAATAACTGGCTTCTAAATGCAGCATAGCTCGAAACAGAGACATAACATGTAACTCAGAAAATCTATACCCATATGCAGTACAAGCCAAATGCTAGGGGTGTCAAAATGGGTTTCAACCCACGGGCCAACCCGTATAAACCCGGCTCACTGGTGAGCCGGGTTGCAAAATAAGAGGCTCATTTTGATCCGGGTTATTTGAGCCCGACTCACTTAATCCGTGAGTTAACCGATTTCGGGTCGGACCGGGTTAGCCCGGTTTTTTTAGAGGAAAAAAAAATAAGACAATAAAAGTCCAAATGCATCGTGGACCCGAACCGTTTCTTCATTTCTTCTCAGCCCTCACACACGAACCCTAGTAGACACCATGAACCCTACCACTTCTCAACCATAGCCGCCCCACTGCCAGTCCAACCGTCGCCGCCGTTGGGTCGCGTCCCGCCGTGGTCACAACAGTTTGTGGCTCTTCTCTTCACTTCACTTCGCTTCGAGGCTCTTCGGTTCACTTCGATTCGTGGCTCTTCGCTTCGCAGAGAACAGCTCACAGCTCGCAGAGAACGGCTTCGCAGAAAACAGCTCGCAGTTTCACGCCATTCCCGTCGCTAAGGAGTAAGGTCAGTGACTGTACCGCCGTGGGTCAGATACTCAGATTGGGTGTGTTACTGTTAGACTAGTGTGTGTAGTGTACCACCGTGGGTCAGATTCATACTCAAATTGGGTGTGTTTGTGTTTTGGGTTTTATTTATTTTGATTGTTATTCTCAGATTGGGTGTGTGTGTGTGTGGTGTGACTGTTGTGTATGTGTTTTTTTTTTGTATTTCACTCTCTTTGATTGTTATTCTAGTTTGTGTATGTGTTTGTTTGTCAGTTTGTTACTTGATGTTGGACACTTGGACTAGAGTCTCTTTGTCTTGGTGTCATGGTTGTTTTGGTTATTTTGCTGTTATGTTTTGATTCCAGAAGATATGTTGGACTTTTGGTGTTAATTATGTTGCTCCTAGTTTAATTATGTTGGACTTTTGGTGTTCATTTTGGATTCCAGAAGATACTTTATTATGTTAATTATGTTTCATTTTGGATTCTCTATTGTATTATAATTGTTGAAGTAGGAGAACAATTAGTATAATTTTTCTGATTTTTTTAGTTTTTTTTTTTTAATTTTACTCAAAATTTGGTGAGCCAGCTCACTTTTTGCAAATGAGCCAACTCGCCCAGCCCATGTGAGCCAACTCGTATAACCCGCAAGCCCGTGGTGGGTCGAGTTGGGCTACGTTTTTCCTGGCTCACCAAAAAAATGAGCCAGCCCGGCTCGGCTCACTTTTCACCAAACCCGTGGTGGGTCAGCCCGGGTGAGCCGGGCTGGCTCACTTTGACACCTCTACCAAATGCTCATAAGAGATGGCAATGTCTGTATCATCCATTAAGGAAAACAAGAACTCTTGCCGAACCTAGAAAGGTTCCCAGGAAGTAATCTTCAGCCATAGCCAAAATAGTAACAGAAGATATCTTTATTCTGAGTTTTTAGCAATAATAATTGAGTTGTGAGAACTACACCTGATGCATGGGAAAGTATATGCAAAATTTTGACAGAGAATAGATATAACACATTCATTAACAGGACTAAATGGTTGTGGAATGGAATTGTTTACAAATATATCTACAATGTATTTCCCCTAGATCTTGGGTAGAAGTACCTGTGGTACTAGAATGCGTGAGATATTCATCCCAAACTCTGACACCGTGCTTTCAAATCGCTTGCTGTCTAGACGTCCCAGTAGTAGGCATAAACAATTCAAGAAAAACTTTCTGGTCTCCAACCCACCATCCTTCTTGTCAGCATATCCACCAGCATGGTTGTCCATATAATACTGTAATTTTCATGGATATCAGCAATTAAACAATTCCATCACATATAATCACATAAAGCTACAAAGAATTGAGTTAACTTGTCATCATATCATATATTAATTTAACCCCTTGACAGGAAATGAGGCCATACTGAATTGGGGACTGGGACAGAACCAGCTGACTAGCTTCTAACCTCTAACTACTGACAGTTAACTATAACAGAAACAGAAGCAAACTATACGTCACTAATTCACACATGATCATAGTACAGTGATGAGGGAATACAATCAGACACGCTACCCAGAGACACATTCCTTTCCATATAAGCAGTAAAAAGATTAAAGCCTAACATCTTTCTCTATAACTTGATTTGAAGTCAGCATGTCTTTTCTTTGCAAACGAGACAAACAAGTAAGAAATAAATTGTCCCCCTCAGAAAACATCAAAATGCAATACAATGTCATCAAACATATATTGGGACATAAGGTGATTGCTGAAATTATTGTGAAACACAGCTAATCTCTACTACATAAAACCTGGATTCCAGACAAATACTGGTCCAACAGTTCCTTGTATTGCTGAGAAAACTTCTGATCTTCCAAGTGTAATAGCAAGCTATAATGCTTCCAGCAAGAAGAGAGTAGTAAATCCCCGCTCTTGAGAGCATTAGAATCTGTCTTAAATATTGCAGACAAAGAAAAATTATGGTTCATAGAATACTATGTGAATGAATTAAATATGAAGTAGCCATAAAAAATACATTGATTCCAGAACCTGCCTCGGGTTGAAAGGACCAATAGTGATCCTTTATCTCCTCCAGCCATTTAAGAACTTGCTCTAAGCCTTTGGCATGTAAAAAACGACTTTTTTTGTTCCACTGCAATGTAAGGTTAAACATCAAACAATTGAATATGTTTGGTGCAAATTTCAACAGAAGGGAAAGGGAAAATGTTACTACTTGAACTGTGCCATATACATTCTTATTTCATATGTACATTCATGTTAGTAATTTTGATGAAAATGACTGAAGCAATTTCTGGCACCTATGGCATTTAGAATTCAGTTTCAATTTCAAGACCAATAATAGTCATTGTAGAAACAGAAATGCCCATCTAAAAAACTGAGGTAGTTTTATATCAGTAGCTACTCTGAGGAAGAATGTGGAAAAAGGGCTCAAATTCAATGCTTTTTATTTTCATTCCATTTATTCATTATGCAGATCCAGATTATGTGAAGTAAGCAATAACAGGGCTTAGCAATAATCATGAACCTAAAATCAGAAAAGGCCATTGTTTCCAAATTCAATTTGACAGAAAATGTTCCCACAGCTGACCTTCTATTCTAAAAGTCTTGTTCATGGATTGTGTTGTTAAATAATGCCATCACTTGTTGCTATTGTTCACTGATTCAAATATTCAATACGATTTTCTCAATTGGATATCATAATTGCATTACATGACTATATAACTATGACATATTGTCTAAAACATGAATGATTCAGACAAGAATTAAAAGTGTATAACTTACAGAAAGGAGTCTTTGCACCAAACAAATAAGGTCATCTAAATGATGCCATAGTGTATAGTCCCTTTCAATCTTTGACATCAACTTAGATTTTGAATCCGATTTCACCTTCTTGTCAATGGTAGGAGATTGTACAAAAGTAATTGCCTGATCTTTTGCTCTTGTATTTGATTTCAACTTCTTACCTTGAAGCTCGGCTGCTTTTGTTAATGCTCCGGAAAGGGTCAAAAAACAATCAGCAGCAGACACTCCAAGGCGAGATGGCAACTCAAAACCGTCCTGCAATGTGCTGAAGAGCCATAGATCAGATAGAAAGATAACAAAAATTGATTGAATAATTATATAATTAAGAAAATAGAAAATTATAGAGATGCATACTATGGGAAAAAAATAAATGGATAGCATGTTGCAACAGCAAACATGAAACAACAGATTTATGAAGATGAACAGTTGTATACAACTGAGAGTATCATTACACCAGATCAATAATCAGTCAAATGCTTCTAGCCAACAAAATGCTATCTTCTGATGGCATACTGCAACATTGTCTAAAATGCAACAACTTAGGTTGACTAACATGCATTAGTTTTGGGCATCATTTTAATAAAACAATAATAGTAGTAAAAGATAGGGATGGATAGGAGAGGAAAAAGACTGAGTAAAGGTTACTACACGCAAAATCATCAGAAATGGCAACAAATGGGAAGGCAACCAAATACACACACATATTCAATTCTTTTCGGCAACATACATTACATATAAGCAAAACCAACCACTAAACAACATCAACTTCAATTTACATTATTCTTTAAAATGCGGAAGAGATTCATCAAAATTGACAATACCTTTCTTTCCTCACAATTCCTGCCAAATCCGGAAGGCAGGTGGAGAGTATCTTCAATAAATCACCATACCTCTCCTTTATTCCTGCCACACACAAGTTAATTACACCGAAAAGAAGCACATTAGCACACGATTTCCATGAATATGTATATGATCGAGAGTTGAAACAAGCAGGAGTGAAGAGTGCAAACTCACCACCGAGCATGGATTGATGAACAGAACTATCGTATTCGAGAAGGCTCCGAAGAAGGAGGCACCAACCAAGCAACAAGTAGCGATCGTTCTTTCCGGCGATGACGGTGGCAAGGGCTTCAGCGACGGGTTCGAAAAGAAGCTCGTCCTGAAAGAGCCAGTTCATCAGAATCATAGCTTGGCCATCGTGCTTGGAGTCCTTGCATTTCAATGACTGCGAATCCAAAAACAAAAGCAGAAGCAGAAACAGAAACAGACACGGTATTACAAAAATGAAAACAACTTTGAAATGATTGAATTACAAATTTAAGGGTGAAAAAGTGGCGGAAATTGAGTACGCTGTGGATGATGGGAAGGAGGAGTTGATCGAAGGAGCGGTTGTTGTTTGCGGCGTCGGTTACGTAGCTGTGGAAGAACCAGAGGGAGTCCTCGAGAGAAGCGGTTGAAGGTGGTTGAGAGCGAGACTGGGGTGAGAGGCGGGAAATAGAGTCGTGGAGTTTCTTTGGACGGGAACTGAGCAGAGAAGTCATGGCACGTGCGAGCGTGACGGAGACGATGGATTCGGGTTGGGGCTCCGATTCCCATAGTAGCAACTCTTCTTGTCTCCCTGCTCCTGCTTCTTCTTCCATAGTCAGTCCGCACTCTCTAGTCTCTAGGGCTTGGCTTCTCCAACTAATCTCTGAGAGTTGCCCTCACCTTTCAACAAACGACGTCGCAGGGGCACCCGTTGGCCGTCAGTATATCGTTCTCTTTTTTTGTTATTATTATTATGAAATGAAATTACTAACTCAGTGGTATTATATTAGTATTTAATAATTTTAACATAATTTTTATGTTTTTATACAATAAAAATATTTAAATACATAATCTAAATATTATTATACTTTAACCTTGACGTAAATATTTTATCCTTTATAATTTATATATTAATATGTCTACTTGTAAAGTTTTCATCTCTTGTGATGTAAGTATTTATACTATTATTTAGATTTTAACATAAACTTTTGCAAAGTCTTTACTATCTTATAATCTAAATATTTACCCTATACTTTATACTTTATATATTAATAGTCTTTATGTAAAAAATTTATTCCATGTGATAATGCAATTATCTATACTCGTGATTTAGATATTAATATGTTTAAAGTTTTTGTTTCTATATAATATTTATATACTTATCTTTAGTATTTGGATTTTTTTTGTTATTTTTTTTAACCATATTGTTGGTGTAACATATCTATCGATTTTGCCGATAACTAATCTTTGTCGAGAAATCTGGTTGGCCACCTTTAGTGGAATTTTCCCTCCCACCACCTTGTTATCGTTCTTTTTTTTTGACATAAAAAAAAGGGAGGGAGTATTTATTTTTATATTTGTTTTGATACACCTTCACCTTGAGAATTTCATCCATATATGATTGAAGTATTTATTTTTATAATTTAAAAATATATATATATATATTCATGCAAAAAAATTATCCCCAAGCTATTGTATAGTATTTACCACTATGATTTATGCGTCCATATAAATTTGTCATGATTGTGTGATGTATATATCAATATACTTAATTCAGGTAAATTTTTCATCTAGGTATCATGTATATAAGTTTCAACTTCCATGTGACGAATACAATTTATTTAACGTGATTCTTTTATAATTTCTATTACTTTCTAATTCTAATAATGCTAATACATACATACATACATGAGTACATATCCCCCTAATCTAAACTTTTTTTATTATCAAAAAAAAAAAACATACATAACCATGAGTCTGTAGTTGTGCTTTGGGCGTTTAGGCCCCTTTCTTCACCGGTGGGTCGCGTGGGGTGCAAAAATAAAAAATGGGCAGGGTCGTTGGTTAGGTGTCATCCCCGTCCCATCTCACGTCGCCGTCAGCCCCCGCAAACTAATGCTCGATCCCCAAACCCCCCACCCGCAACCACAACCTCTGCAGCTTCAACTGTCGGGGAACTACAGAAACATCTGCAACCTGCTGCTGTCCCTAACCCACACCCGGTCACTCCCAAAGGGTCTCCAGCTTCACGCCCACGTCATCAAATCAGGCCTCCAAACCCTCCCACTCCTCTCCCACCACCTCATCAACTTCTACTCCAAGACCCACCTCCCCCACTCCTCCCTCCACGTCTTCCACGACTCCCCCCACAAGTCCCCCACCACATGGAGCTCCCTCATCTCCTCCTTCTCCCAGAACGACCTCCCCCACCTTGCCCTCCACTCCTTCCGCCTCATGCTCCGCCACTCCCTCCCCGTCGACGACCACATCCTCCCCTCCGCCGTCAAGTCCTGCGCCGCACTCTCCTCCCTCCCCCTCGCCCTCTCCCTCCACTGCCTCGCCCTCAAAACCTCCTTCCACCTCGACCTCTTCGTCGGATCCTCCCTCGTCGACATGTACGCCAAGTGCGCCCAAATCGAACACGCCCGCAAAGTGTTCGACGAAATGCCCCATAAAAACGTCGTCTCCTGGAGCGGGTTGATTTACGGGTACGTCCAACTGGGTCACGACGACGAGGCTCTAAACCTCTTCAAACAAGTCCTCGTGGAAGAAAACGTGGGTGTTAATGATTTCACACTGTCCAGTGTCTTAAGGGTTTGTGCCACTTCCACGTTGCTTCAATTGGGGAAGCAAATACACGGGCTTTGTTTCAAGACCAGCTTTGATTCGTCTTGCTTCGTGGCAAGTTCCTTGATTTCGTTGTATTCTAAATGTGGGGTTGTTGAGGGTGCTTACCAGGTTTTTGACGAGGTGACTGTTAGGAACCTTGGCATGTGGAATGCCATCCTGATTGCGTGTGCTCAGCATGCACACACCAATAGAACCTTTGAGCTGTTTGAACAGATAACGAAAAGTGATGTTGGTGGTGGTGGGGTGAAGCCTAATTTCATCACCTTTTTGGGCGTGCTTTATGCTTGCAGCCATGCAGGGTTAGTTGAGAGGGGGAAACATTACTTTGAGTTGATGAAGGATTATGGGATTGAACCTGGGTCACAGCACTATGCTACCATGGTGGATTTGCTAGGTCGTGCTGGGAAGTTGCAGGAAGCAGTTCAGGTGGTGAAGGAAATGCCTATGGAACCAACAGAATCTGTTTGGGGAGCTTTGTTGACTGGGTGTAGAATACATGGGGATACTGAATTGGCATCCTATGTGGCTGATAGGGTTCTTGAGATGGGTTCTGTAAGCTCTGGCCTTCAAGTTTTGCTTTCTAATGCTTATGCTGCTGCCGGGAGATGGGAGGAAGCAGCAAAAGCGAGGAAGATGCTGAGGGACCAAGGGATAAAGAAGGAAACTGGTTTGAGTTGGGTGGAGGAAGGGAATAGGGTTCACACATTTGCTGCCGGGGATAGGTCTCATGGGAAGACAGTGGAGATTTATGACAAGTTGGAGGAGTTGGGAGAAGAGATGGCAAAGGCTGGTTATGTTGCAGACACTTCTTTTGTGTTGAAAGAAGTGGATGGAGAGGAGAAGAGTAGAACCATTAGGTATCACAGTGAGAGGTTAGCCATAGCATTTGGACTCATTACTTTCCAAAAGGGACAACCAATCAGGGTGATGAAGAATTTGCGTGTCTGTGGTGACTGCCACACTGCGATCAAGTTTATTAGCAAATGTACTGGGAGGGTAATCATTGTGAGGGACAATAACAGGTTCCACCGATTTGAGGATGGGAAATGCACTTGTGGAGATTATTGGTGATCATTCATGAGGTGCTACTGCTGAGGGTCATTGCAACAACTGAGGGAAAAACAATTATTTATGGGGGGAAGAGCTGGAACAAAGATAGCATCATTCATAATTCATTCATGAAACCATCTCTCTCTTTTTTTTTCTCTATCTCGCCACGTGCAAAATCGTGGAAATTTTGAAACTTTTTGCCATTTATTTATTTTTTATATTGCTGCTTAACATTTTCTGATGTAAAAAAGAAAACCTATTTAGTATTGTACTCATTAAAGAGCTCCAAAAGCAACGTTATGAGAAACGGAATGTTAAACCTAGCGCCGCGACCACGAACACGAACGTTCGGCCATCTCCTTCCTTGCTAACACAGTAGGTGGTCCTTGCTGGGGCCGCCGCGCGGGCGGTGCTCCACCGCGGCGTGTGTGGCCCCCCTCCATTTTCCCTTCCTTCTTTTCCTTTCGTTTTCTTCTTTTTTTTCGTTCGTTTGCAGTTCTTCCTCTGTCGTAACCGTCCCCCTTCACGACCCTCTTCTTCCCTCCGCCATTCCCAGGCTCCTCCGCCACCACCGCGACGGCGTCACCGCCTTGGCTCTTTGCTCCCTTTTCCACTTGTTTTTCCCCCTTCGTTGCCCACTACCGCCGCCCCTTTTGCCTGCGCCGTCGTCGACCTCATCGTCCTTCTCTCTGTCACCACCGTGCCGTTTGGGTGGAGGAGCCGCGCCGCCGTCTTTTCTCCTTTCTCGCTGAATCCTTTTGGCCCTTCCCCCATCCTATTGTGCTGTTTCGTGTCCCTGGCGTTCCCCCCTTGTTGGATGTTGGTGTTGGATCGCAACATGTGTGTTGGCTCGCATTTTGTGTGTCCACCGCCGCCTCTGCTTGGGGTGGAAAGTTTGTCTCCACCGCTGCTTTGTCATCTCTAGAGCTCAGGCTGTCTTCGGACGGGTTTGGTCGCTGTTTTGTTTGCTGTCGTCTCCTTCCTCCGCTGGGAGGTGCCTCTCTGCAAGTTCTAGAGGGTGTTGACTCGCGTTCTTTGGGTCCACCACTGCCTTTGCTCGGGTTGGAGGGGCTTGTTCGACCGCTGCTGTTTCTTCTCTAATGCGCTACAAGTTTGGCTGTCTTCGGACGGGTTTGGCCTCTACTGTGTTGTAGCTGTCATCTCCTTTCTCTGCTGGGAGGTGCCTCTCTGTGGGTATTAGTTTTGGTTCAGTAGCGGTTTGACCGTGTCTGGGTAGATCTGCAGTGATTTGTGGGTTGGGTGTTTTGTTTTTCCGTTTCTGTTCTTTGTTGCCTTGTTTGTTCTGTTCTTGTTTGTTTGTCTGTTCGCCGCCGCACATCTTGAGGGACCACCACTGCCATTTGCTGCATCTTTCCTGCCTCGCCGATGCCAGTTCTATATGGGTCTGGCCCTGGTTGATTGATGTGTGCTGGGTTCTGGATCGTGACATGTGAGCTTGATTGGAATGACAGAAGGTTCTGGGTACCTCAAATGGGCTAAACCCAACCCACTTAAGGTTATCTCAAAGATATCATTCATGTCTGTATCCTTTTTGGTATCCTTTTTTGGTGTGCTAGGCGTAGTTTTTCTGTTGTACTTTGGTCGTTTTGTCTTTTAGTTCTTGTTGTTTTCCTTGTCTGTTGTATATTACAACTTGGTATAGGTTACAGCAGCAGGTCTTGGTTAGGATTGTTGTATCTGTTGTGACTCTGCATATGTTGTTTTCCTTGCTGTAGATGTTGTATGGCGGGAGTCTTCCCTTTATGAACTTGTTCATCTTGACTAAAAAAAAAAAAAGAGCTCCAAAAGCAATTGAATCCTTGCTAGTTATTGCAAGCTGCCTTACACATGAATCCTTTTGTGAAAAAAACAAACCAGACCAAACAATGGCGGATCTTAATACAGGCAGAGGACCCCAAGTAGTGCATTACACCATTCTCAAGACTAGCTATCATCATTCATTTCATCCTTATAAAACTAAGTCTGTTATATGCCATCCTAATTTTAACTTCTGTTATTTTCTGAGGGAATCAACAGCATTCAAACATAAACACGTAGATATAAAGTAGCTTTTTTTTTATCTATGTTTCAGTGTGTTTGGTTTAAAAGTTGGAAGTAGCTTTTCAATCTAGCGCAGAAGCTATTTTTTTCTTTATACCCCAACTTACTTTTACTAAAATCACGTTTGATATTAGGCACAATCAATTCTAATATTTTCAATCTTTAAACCAAACACACTGAAACATAGATCTAAAATTGTTTTTTTAAGTGATTTCAAGCCTCAAGCCACAACCATAAAAAAAGGCAAAGCTTCATATTGTAAGGAATACAATACTTTGACCAAAAAAAAAAAAAAGGAATACAATACTATTTACTTCAGTTGGGGCGACGTCCTCAGGGGTGCGGAAACTGTCATTAATTGGATTTGGAATATTGTAGTCTACCCAAACCTGAAATTCCCTTCTAGGTACCTATCAAGATACTGTGTTAGTTGGACCTGGCCCCCAACTTGATCAGTCATGCTTTCGTTCCATTTAAAACCTCTTCAACTTATATATATCATGTAGTACGACAAAATATCCCCGAAAATTACGCAATTATTTATAAAACTCACAACTAGTCTATTTAATACCCACTTCTGGTCCCTTTTAGTTGTCCTATTTCTCATTTCTTTTCTTTCTACCATGCGTACGTTTTTACGTTCTTAATACCTTTTTCTTCTATAGAAATTATTTGTTTCTTCATGCTTATCATAAAATATCACAACTTCAAATTTTAGGTCAGTTTTATTAATCATGTGAGCCGGCCCTATTAAAATTTAATTTTGTTAGTTATTTAGATAAAATATTTAAAAATTAACAAATTGGGTCCAGACCTTGCCCCCATAATGTATTTGTCTTGATTTTTTTTTTTGATAAAAATGTACTTGTCTTGAATAAGTAATTAGTTCTAACAGTTATTTAATTGAATAATCATATTATATATATATATATCTTTGTTTTTTTTTTGGTAACAAAAAGTTTAGTTTAGGGGCAAGGATCGACCCCATGCAAGGCCAGAGCCTACCACTAACCTCAAGAGGATTTATAGTGGAATTTACGGATTGCCTCCCCTTACCCACAGCGCAAATCCGCTTTAGACAGGTAAACGTGGGGAAACTGGGTTCGAACCCTCAAATTTATATCTTTGTTTGAATGTTTTCTACAATCCTCAAATTTTTACATCTTTTTTTATAAAAATAAACACTACAAAAACTTGTGTAAAAAACAAATCAAATGTCACTTCCTTTTTCTTATTGGGAAAAAATAAATAACAAAATTACAAAATTGGATTCTACAAGGCATCTAAGCGTGTTAATTCTCTTCGTTTCCCTCTACCACCACGTGTGTGGACTTCCAACATATGGAGAACCAACTCCAAATTTTTTTAATATATATAAAAATAGACAGTTCAACTAATCCACCCAAGAACAGTTTAATATCTCACTTGACATGGTAATGGTAGGTTAGTAGCATATTAAATTATTCATATACTTTTGGTTTATGTATTTTTATGGAAGATATGATTCCTTCTTTTTCCTTACTTCTCCTATAAGGCATGAAGATATTGAATGTTAAATATTGTTGTGAGACCATTCATCAATTTCCTAATTGGGCAAAGCACTAAAGGCAAAAGCCATTTACATTTGATAATGCTCCAAAAATAAAAAGAAGATGCAAAATCCTATCAACAAAAAGAATTTTCGTTTGTGACTATGTTACAGCTACCCATAGGATTAGAGGAGAATAAAAATAATCCTTGAAAGGGAAGGCCGGTTATACCATTAATGCTTATAGAATGCATGGTGAGGCATTGTTATTCCTTCTTCAAAAGTGGGAAGAAAAGGCGAACAAATCAAAGAGGATCAATGCAAAAAACTTGTCCAAAAGGAGGTGGTGATATGGTTGTAAAACTATTTACGTTAATTCCTTTTAGATTAGATTTATTCATGGGAATTTTACCTAACTTTTGATGATACATTGATATCTATTTGGTTATTGGGATCAACTGATCAATTCCAACTTTGAAAAAGCATATAATGACACACAATAACTGTAAGAAGCACCAAAGACAGTGAAAGAATAATGATGATAGGGGATATGCCATAAAAATTTTCTCTGCTTATAAATTTTTCTCCTTTTCAATATTAAATTTATTTTTAATTTCATACGAAACTGTACTTTTTTTATGAGCTCATACAATCTGTACTAAAATTTTATGTTTCTGCATAATAATATAATAGCTTTATACGTTAATTATCTCTTTCTATTACCTTTTAATCTTTTAAATAATTAATAATATAAAAACCAAATGTTTTACACTTCCGTTTGTTTGATTTAACTCTAAATTTAACCCAAAAAAGTAATAATGATATAATAACTAAACGTGTTATTCGAGAATATTATAACTTCAAAGCTTTCCTTTTTTTGTAATTAACCACCTCATTGTAAAATGAGAAGATTTTAGAGCAACTGATGCAATCAAGAAATTTTTGTTTTTGTATATCTCCAAATTCTGACTGAAAAGATTACAAGGAAAAGCATATAAAGGAAAACATAACTAAAATACAATATTTGATTATATAAATATTCCCTTTTAGCTATTGAAGGAAACTAATAAAACTATTTTTTAAAAGTTATCCAATCACAAAAAATTATGAAACATTTTTTAATCAAAAGATACTCTTTTTTTCTTATTGGAAAAAGAACACAAAACCAAGCATGCCAGAAAAGTTGCTCCTTATTTTAAACCATTGACCAAAGAAAATAAGACGAACGAATAGAAACGACATAATATTATGGATTTTCAATATTCATTAGCATGCGTTGAAAACTTTCACAATAGTAAGGGATTCCATATGATCAAAAAAAAAAGTAAGGGATTCCATTAATCAATCAATCAATTATATATAAATTCATAAAGTGCCCACGATTACAAATCTGTTTCGCTTGGACAACAGTGGTAATCGAGTAGGATGGCACAAAGTCATCATCAAGGAATAACTAGTCCTACACATCAAATATGTGATATGTCGTCTCATCTATCTATTGTAAAGACTATATAAGAATAAGAATCCATATAATTGGCATTTTAATCCAAGCACAAACTACGGTACCTAATCCACAGACAAGATTTAACAACTCAGGTACTTACAATTTTATACCATGCAAATAAAAACTGAGCTTAATAGTAGGATCCGCTTGGAAAATTAAAAATAGAAGCAAGGGTAATAAGGTATTAGAATAATAATAATAATATCGGAATAAACTTTAATTGAATGTTCCATGCCCGAAGGATCAATCTTCATATTTCCCTAATTTTACCCGACCCCTGGCATCCACAATTATTGATTAATAAAAATTACATGAGAAATATCACATCCGACATCCTGTATTTTCATCCCCAAAACTGGACCAAAATGGAGACTCGAGGAAATTAACTCCAATGACCCTTTTTTGTAAACTTCCTTTTCTACCCCCCAAAATAAAAAAGAAATAAAATAAAAAGATAGATTAAACCTAGGAATAGGACTTCGTTTTGATAGAACATTTACCTCCTCAAGGAAGCAAAAAATGACAGGAATGTAAACCTAAAAATTGAAAAGATTGGTAGCCCAAAAAAACCCTACACTGGCATCTACTGTCTCAATGCCACCAAGAGGCTTTCTGGCCCTTCTAAGTTACTTGTGTAGCACTAAACTTGAAAATGAATTTTCCCTCTTGATTTTTCCCCCTTTCTGCTTCCTTTCTTAGTTACTGTAACCTTCTTCCATCAACAACAAAACTTCAAAAAAGCATATATATTATTTACTGAAACCTTTCTGTTGTTAACTACCTCAGGGTCAGCAAAAACTCATTTCAGTTTTGCTGAGCCACAAGATGATCAAGCTGCATCTGTTCAAGCCATGTTCCCAGTACAGCATGATCAACAGACTCCATTTGTGTGCTCATGTTTGGTCCCTCACTGGAGGACCCAGCAGCTGCAGCACTTGAGACAGTAGTTGCCAATTTCTCTTTAATCTCAGTTGGAGATTCTTTAACAAGTGACTGCACCCATGATAAATCGGGCTCCTCGCCATTGTTCCCAAGCTCAAATGAAGATGATCTACGGAGCTTACCAACTTCGTCCGCACTGACTGCCCAATCCAGCTTACCATTGGGGGACTCCCATTTGGACCAAGAGTTGGCTGAGGCAGCAGCTGCTGCAGCAGCAGAGTTAGAGCCATATTCCCGGAAGCTCAGGCTGCGAAACTGTTGCTGCTTCTCGCGTTGAGCCAGCATGGAAATCCTAGAACCCATTGGAGAAATAGGCTCCACATTTCGAGGAGACATTCTTCCTGACGCCTGAACCCCATAAGAAGCCTGCAATAAAGGATGCTCAACATTTTTAGAAGAAAAATTTGTATTCACAGGTGCCAACAAGCTTTGCTGCTGCTGCTGAAACTGATTAAAGACAGCTGATTTGTGAGTTGGAGAAAAAACAGTCGAAGTCAGTGTTGGATCAGCATATCGAGGAGAGGAACTCTCGGCAGAAAAGAGATCATCAAGATTCGATGGGGTCAGTGGTTTCATTCGACCAGAGCGGTTTAGAGTATTAGAATTCATAGGCTGTGGAGAGAGGCATGATAACTCATTAAGGAGCTGTTGCTGTTGATCATATTCAGATAACAAGTCAAAATCATCCACAGGCATGTCTCTAGCATTGAGTGAGGATCTCAAACGGCTAGACTGGAGATTACTTCCTGGAAGATGCAATGCTGGGATGTTTGGCTGGGGCCAAGCAACAGAAGAGTGGGAAATGCCATTGGCAGAAGGTGACATGGGTGGTGTGAATGGTGAAGGGGACATGACAGACATCGAGGAAGGGGAGCCAGGCAACATGCTCATGGCTGCAGCAAAATCCATGGCAGAAGACGTGCTTGATCGAGGAGAGGGAACAGCAGAACCGGTTGAAACATACAATGGTCGAAGCTCTTCAGCAGTGTGGGCAAAGAAGCAAACCCTTCTGGAGCAATTTGTCCCATCCTTGCAGAGACGGGTTCGATATTGTGCCGGATGCAGCCAGCACTCGAAAACCCCATGAGCATATTCACACATATCCCCTCGGCGACAAGCACCCTTCCGAAAATCAGGACAAGGGACACAGCTGTAATGATACTTCCTCGGGTCCCTTCTTCGGGCATTCTCCCCCGGATGAACAAAAGGGCATTCAGTCCAATCATGTGAATAAGCACGCGAACAAGGTCGAACCTTGAAAGAATACATTCGGAACTCATCAGTCGAATATATGCTGTTCTTGATGTCTGGAAGGGATGGATCAACAGGATATTCTTTCTTCTCAGATGCTGCAGAAGAAACAAGTACATCATTTGACTTCAACTTCAGCTGGAAATCCGGTGGAGGAGGAGACCCGTTCTCAGGTGAAGCTGATAAAGGTGGTGAATATGCATTAAATGAGGGTGTGATCACCCTAAGATTAGTACACGTGGCAACAGCACTAGAATCATCTGTTTGAAGAAGCTCTTCAAGACTGTTCTTTACACAATCAAGCTTGGGAGGGAAAACAATAACATCTAAGGGACGGTGGCCATTGGCATCCACAGAATTGGGGTCAGCCCCAGCTGCAAGAAGCAGTTTCACAGCATCAACAGCATTCTCAGCCCCACCCGATGCAGCACAGTGAAGGGCAGTGCTCTTGTCAAGGCCACAAGGGCGGTTGATGTCAACATCAGATAGAGAAAGAATCAGCTTCATAACATCAACGCTGCCATAGGTGGCAGCAACCATCAAGGGTGTCCTTTGCTCATTGACCATCTGATTCGATCCCTTTCGACGGCCATACCAAAGTCCAGCCTCATCCACAGAGGAAGGATCACACTCGATCAATCGTTTGAACCCTTCAACGTCATTATTGGCTGCAAGCTCAAGCAAGCTAGCAAAAGAATCATCAGTGCCAACAGTTAAGTGATTCATCATCGTGTCGTGGTTTCTAGGTACTTGAGAAGAGCGTGTCAAAATAGGAGATAGAGATGGAGACGGTGCAGGCTTTAACCGCTCCAACTCACAGCACATGCTTTCATTTGCAAGAGAGTTTCAGCTGAGCAACAAACAAAAAAAAACCAACAAACCCATTAAAGCTAAACCTTCAGAGAGAGAGACACACAAAAAAAGCAGACCAATGAAGCATCCAAATGCATTAAAAAATAAAACCCCATCCCATAGACATAACAATAAGATTATGAAATACTGCAGATAAGTAAGCATCAAATTGACTAGAGAAGAAAAGGGTTTAAAAATTATTTTTTTTATAATTATCTCCAAAAAAAACACCGCTTTACAAAACAGAAATGGGAGAAGATCAGTTTTCTCAATTTTTCTTCAAATATTCAGGAACCAAACACAGCACAGTGTAATCCCTGATTTTAAAACAACTACCAGAAACAATAAAGGAAATAGTAATATTAAATGAAATTAGAAAGCAAAACAAAACAAACCGTTCATGGAATCGAACAGAAGAAAACCTAGATTTACAGAACCCGAAAACACGAATAACACCATTTCCAAACAAAGCTAATTTATTTATCTCTGTAACCCCGTGCAAGTGCTCAACAAAACAAAAGGATCGTTTGAGGATCACGCTAATGACTACAACTCGTACCATGTTTTTCGCACTGCTGTTTTTTTTTTACATATCACTACACAGCAACACGCAAAAGCAAAACAGAGAGAGAGAGAGAGGGAGGATTCGATACCTAAACTTGAAAGTGATCTATATCTGAGAGCTGGTAGTCAATCTTACCACACCCTATCTATGTTCACTGGTGAAAGCAAGTAAAGGAGGATCGTGCAGCTCAGAGAGTGACGGGGCCCCTCGGATCTCACGTGTAAATGAAAGAAGAAGAAGCTCCTGAGAGAGAGAGAGTGTGTGTGCGTGTGTGTGTTTGGATTCCGAGAAAATCTGGCGAGAAAATTAGAAGAAAATTGTGAGAAATGAGGAGCTACCAAGAGAGCTGCTTCTTCTTCTTTCTTTCTTTCTTTCTTTCTCCATTTCCTATGCACCCTTCTTTTTTGTCATTCGCTTCTCCCCCCGCAAAAAAAATAAAAAAATTAAATAAAAAATATATATAACCCAGCACAGGAGTGACACACAAAAGAGCACCGCCACTGCGTGTTTTAATAAATTAATAATAAATGCCTTTTTTAATTATTATTTTCGGTTTTGATAAAATCGCCCGGGCCAATAAAAATGGAGAAAAAATAATTAAAAAAATATAAATAATAAAGTGGAAGAAAAAAAAAGACGAAGCGCACTAAGAGTTAAGACATGTTTGGATTGGTTTATGTAGAGTTTATAAATACAGTTTATGATTGATTTATAAGTTATTTTGGGCTTATTTTTCATAAACTACCCAAAATAGCTTATCAAAATAGCTTATGGCTTATATAAAATAAATTTTACTATAATTTTTTTTTAATTATAAAAATGATTTATACAATTTATATTATAAACCGTAGATAAATTTATTATCCAAATATCGCCTTAGTACGGTTTTGATTATTCTTCCTCTTCTGCAGTGCCCCGGCGCCTTTTTTATTGGCTAATCACATCGCGCCTCGTCACTGTTTGCTGGACGCGATCGTCGTTCTCGGAAAGGATTAGGGGTAGAGAGGTCATTTCTGTGATGACGTGGTTATTTATTCTTTGAAACGAGTGACGACAAAACTCTCCTTGTGTCGTAGTAATAATTTAATTTAATAACTCCTTTTTTCACTGGTTGGTTGAAATTTTCTGGAAATTCAGCCCAAATTCACCTCACATGCAAGTTCAATTCCTGGATAAAAGCTACGATCTAGCAGTGCGACTGGTTTCTACTTAGACGGTTACGTGGTACGAAACTGTTACGTGTCCCAATCCTATTTTGACACGTAAGCCGCATGTGGGGTTTGTTGTTTTGTCTGAAGGACATGCACAAAATTTACGGTGATGGAGGGGAACCGGTTGGGAAGGTGAAAAGCCGCGTGATTTTACCGGTTAGGTAAGTAAGAAGAGCGGGGTGACTGGACGAACCGGTTGCATTGAAGTGGATTGGAATGAGGTGTTGGAATCCGGGTGTACGGATCGGATTTCAGGCACTAGTCAATTCTGGTTAATGGGGGAGTCAAATCATCAAAGGAAAAAAAAAAGATGTATGCAGCAACCAATAATAATAACGATAAAAATGGAGTTTATATTCACGATGATTCATTATTCATGATGAAAACTAATTTTTTTTTTAAAAAGGACGCAGGGCATTATATTATATATTTCTTTAAAAAGAAATAAGGACGCATAAATTTAAAAAAGGAAAAAACTGTATACTATAATAATTGATAATTGAATTAATACAAAATAGTATCCCAGTCTTTTTTTACTTTTTTTTATGGTGGTTTCTAGGGTGAACCATTACATCAAATGGTTCACCATAAACCATTAATATTACTAATAATATATACTGTTGGATTTAATATAAAAAAAATTAAAAACCCAGATGAGTTGAAAACTAAAATAAGAACAACTATAATTTGCCACACACAATCCCTATCCCACCTCTTCCCCATCTCTCCCCAAGTCCCAACTCTTATTCACAGCATCACCCAAGAAAGTTTTCCGGCAAAAGCACCACCTCAAACACCGCCATCATCCACCACACATAGCTGGCACCGTGGGGCAATCGAAAAATAGCGGTGGCCACACCTTCTGATAGTGAATATGCCAACAAACATTATTCTTCTCCTTTTTTTTTTCCATACAAGAAAGAAGAAATTGAAAGCCACTGCATCATCACCGAAGAAGCACCATTTAAAAATAAAATTAAATCAAACATGACAGAGATCAATTTGAAGATTACTAGTCAAAATTGTAGAGCAACAAATTTTGACTATTACAGCTTGAAATTAATTAGAGGATGAATGTGGCAGCATTCTCGGTGGCAACAGCTTGCAACTACCCATTTCTCACCACCTTAGCATCCATCTCGTTAAGTGTTGTGATACTATTTTAATTGTAATCTTTTGCCTATAAAAAGCACTCCCATTACATTTTGTTAAAAATGTTAGAGATTTGAGAATTGAAGTTTGAGTGCTTGCTCTTCCGTTTTATTGTTCCGCTGCGTATCCATATATGTGTGTTTGAGTTAGTGAAATAATGTCCCACTCCCACTGATATCAAAACCACCGCCAAGACAGGTTTTTGGTTGAATGACTCGACATGACGTCGTATCGCTTATTCGCCATCTCGTTTGGGTTCCACGCCACGTCCAACGCTACCCCTGGCCTCGAGTAGGCCCACTCCCTCTGTCGCTGTCTCTACCTCCCGGGCGCGCATTGATGGCTCCCGGAGCATCATCCTCCGCTCGCTAGCCCGTCGGACGTGGAGGTGAAGTGGATGCCAGAGAGTCGACGCCAATAGAGGAGCTGTGTTTTGGTCAGATTGCGAAAGGATTTGGTGTGGAGGGTCTATCTCTAAATCCGATGAGATTGCAAAATTGATATCAATCCAACGGTTGTAATTAGTGGTCCACATGAACCACCTACAAGGTGGTCCACGCTAGAAGCCACCTTTTTTTATAACTATCCCAGTCTTTCTCTACTACTACGATTATAGCACAATCTCCTTTATGTGATGGCTTTTAGCATATTTTACGCTTTTTATTGTTGTATATAGCCCTTTATCTTTTCTTATTCCTTATTCTGTGCTGGCTTTCTTCTAATATATATATATATATATAGCTTAAATAAGTTTTTAGTCCCCGTAAATATTTAATTTTTTATTTTAGTCCATTAAAAGAAAAAGTCATACTATTTTAGTCCTTTAAAAAAAATTAGTTTTGATCCTTTTAGTGAATTAACTTGTCATGTGGCACATTATGACCCAGTCAGCATGCCTACGTGACAGAAACGCTGATGTGACCTATCTACGTTTTGAATTTAGTCCCCATAAAAATTTTAAGTTTTGATTTTATTCCCTCTCAAAATTGAGATTTTGATTTTAATCCCCCTTTCTCCTCCACCACCTCCTCCTTCCTTCCTCCACCCCCTCCTTCTCCCACCACCACCACCCCCACCACCCCCTCTCTCTCTCTCCTCCTTTTCCCTCCTCCTCTCTCCTCCACCACCCCCCTCTCTCTCTCCTCCTCTTCTCTTCGCTAGCAACACCGCAGCACAACACTCCATTGGTCAGAAAAAATGGAGAACGCAGATCCTTGTAGAGATTTCATGAAAGATGTCAAGCGCATCATCATCAAGGTTCTGGATGGTAGTGGAGGAGAGAGGAGGAGAGAGAGAGGGGTGGCGGTGGTGGTGGTGGTGGAGGAGGGGGGAGGAGGGGTGGTGGTGGTGGGAGAAGGAGGGGGTGGGGGAGGGGGACGAAGGGGAAAGAGGGAGGGAGGAGCAACTTGCACTTATAAATTTGGACTCAGTTGATGTACTTTAGTCCCTATAAAAAATTTAAGTTGTTTAGTTAGACCCTATAAAAATTATGATTTTTGATTTTAGTCTCGTGATAGGAAGACAGTCCTAGTCAGCAGGTCCTTATAAATTTTACATGACGTGTCAAGTGATGACATGGACATACGCATGTCACATCAGCACAATACAGTGGTAATTCACTAAAACGACTAAAACCAAAAAAAAATTTAAAGGACTAAAATAGTTTAACTTTTTTTTAATAGACTAAAATCAAAAATCGAATATTTACAGGGACCAAAAACTTATTTAAGTCTATATATATATATATATATTTGTTTTTGTCCTTTATTCTATGTCGTTAAGAAAATTGTATTATTTTTTAATTCAAATTTTGCATTTTGTTTTTTTGTCTTTCAAATTATTAATGCAGTTTGATAACTATGCACATATAGAATAAATAAGTTTTATAGTATGTTTAATTATATTGTACTATTTTGTCATATTTTTTTCTATGTAAATGATATAACAAAATAATAAATATCATTAAACACTTACTTAAATTTATTTTTATAGTTAGTATATATACAGTTATTAAATTCTTTTTAAGTAGAAAATCATCGAGTTATCTTATACCTACACTGATTTAAAAGAGCACAGATTTGTTGTATAATTTAGTTTACTTTGCCAGAATACATGTTATTTTATTGTTATAAATAAATAACAAATATTAATCAATGAAATAATTAAAATAGATGTCATAAAAAATAATTAAAATAGGTCATGTGTTGAATGCAAAAAGCTGAAACTTTTAATTCACAGAGAAGTTAGTCTTATTTTACATTTCAATTTTTTTATATATGTAAAAGAGAAAAAACTGTTAAATGATAATTAATAAATAGACAGGTGCTTCTAAAGAAGTTAAAAAATATAACTTTTAAAAAATATTAAGAGTAAAAGTTAATTTTAACTTATATAAAAAATTATTAATTAAAAAATATACACTAAAAATGTTTATAGAGACATTTATCCAAATTGAATGATTAAGTAAAAATAGTAAAATACATATTCGCACAACTCACGTGAGTCACGTCCGCCCTCCCGCTTTTACTTTAAAATCTCTTTAATATTATAGTGAATATTAATTTATAATAACAAATGTTGTGATAATTCCTCATAAAAAAATGTTTGTGATAATAATTTTGTGTACGTATCATGATTTAAAATATTAATTTTACACATGAAATAATTTCTACTTAGCCCAACCTAAATTTTCCACTCCTCGATTTAAAATCCCAACTTTTTCAATAACTAAAAAATATTATCACTTACCAAAAAATAACTAAAAAATATTAACTTGTATTGCAGCTGTCGTGTCATGCACTATAAGTTTTAGATAAATGCCAACAATAAGTATTTATTATCTTAAAATTATCTAAATCTCGTGTAAAATTAAAAACATATTTGTAAGTTAAACAGGGATACAAGTTATAGTTTATAAAAATATATGTTATTTAATATAAATAAACAAACAAGTTTAATGCATTATAAATTTTAAATAAATTAAATAAAAGCGTGGTATTTTCATCAGCTTTAATATTTATTTAATATTTACTTTATTAAATAGTAATAGGATACGTAGAACTTAGAAGATTCAGGAGAAGGATATAGCTCATATAGCGCACATTAAAAACTCGTGGTCAAGTAGTTGTCAACTTTCATCGTTTCACGTGCTTTGGAGCCTTGGAGGACGATAAAAATTATAGAGAAATTACGATCCACTTACTCTCAAATAGATTTCTTATTGATTGAAATTCACCTGTATCCACTATTGTGGAAATTAGTCCAATTAAATAGGATATAAAAATTATATGATTTAATAAAATATATTTAAATTTCAACTAATCAAAAAGAGTACTATTTTTGTCGCAGAATAATTGTCTTTAAATTTTTTTACACAAATTAAAAAATATAATATATGAATAAATAAGAGCAATTCAATCTAATCAAACAAAAAATATGATTTTTTTAGGCTTTTGGTTTGTTTTGTTCTCGGTTATTAATTTGATTCGGTCATCACAGGGTGCCATTTTGGGTGGACCAATGAATAAATTGGTCCACCAAACCCCAATAAGATTTTACATGAGATAGGAGGTAGACTCGATTTTCTAGTACTCTCTTTGTTTCAAAATTATAGTTTTTTAAGGTTAATGTATACAGATTAAGAAATATTTAATAGAAGTAAAATATAGTTATAGATAGACTAAAATACCCTTATTTAATGAAAGAGTATTTATGACAAATTATCTACAAATCTCTATATTATTAATGTCAATTACTTCCACTAGTAGTTATTTAATAAGGGTATGGGTAGAAAAAAATAATTAATGATACTTTGGAATTGTAAAATTACAATAGTTTTGAAACAAAAATAAAAGGCTAAAAGAGCTATAGTTTTGAAACGGAGGGAGTATTTACAAAAATGCCAAGAAGAATTATATAATTATAAATTGATATTTATGAAATAATCCACAAAACAATATAAAATTACAAAAATTTACCAACTTTTGAAATAATTTAAAAGACGGCGACACAAGTTTATTATATTATTATTATTAAATTCATTTATTTATTTATTTTTTGCTCTCTCTCTCTCTCCCTCCCTATCACCCTCTAGATCTCTTGCTCTCTCTCCCCCGCTCTCTCCCTTTCTCCCTCTCTCTCTCTCCCCCTCTCCCTCTCCCACTCTCTCAGTCTCTCCTCCCTATCTCTTTCCCTCTCCTACTCTCGCTCTCTCTCCCATGCTCTCTCCTGATCTCTTCTCCCTATCTCTCTCACTTACTCACTCACGCCCCCTTCTCTCTCTCGCTAGGGATGTCAAAAATATCCATATCCGCGGGCACCCGCGAATAAAATCCGCAAACGGGTACGGGGGCGAGTACTTTAACGGATACCCATGGGTAAAATAAATGGATATTCCATGTACCCGTTAATAATTGGGGACGGGGACAAGTTGTGAGGTATTCGTACCCACTAAAAAAACTACAAAATTTCTCTTATATATATATATATATATTCCTAAAATACCTAAAACACTAATGTGCTTTAGTCCTCACTCTTTATTCCTTCTATATTAATTCTCATGCTGCTGTGTATATATTAATTCTCATTTATCCTAAAATTACCCTTATTATTGTTGTGTATGTATTAATTATCATGTTTTAACTTTATTTGCTTTTTTTAATTGAACTATTGAAATAACAATTATATTAAAATTATAATGACTTGTCAAATTTAATCTTATTAATATGATCTTTGTTATGGTTAAAATTGTATGAAAAGATTTTTATTGATATTCTTTTAGAATTTTGTATTTTAAAAAAAATTAAATATTCATAGATATCTGCGGATATTGCGGGTACCCACTAAAAGCTTGATGGCGGGCACATGCGCGGGTATGGGGAGGGTATATCCAACGGGGCGGGTAGCGGGTAGTTATTGACAATCAATTGTTAATAATTATTTGTAGTGGAAAAGATACGTTTATACCTATATATGCTTGTGTTAATGCTCACTCGCTTTTTTATTCATTTTTTTGGGTTTTCTCGTATGTAAAACTTTCACCTTTTATTTGATTTATTTCTAGGTAGTAGTAGAACTTCACGGACATGCATCTAGGGTGTGGGTGGTGGGGGAGGAGGGGGAGGGAAGAGATTGGTTGAAGTTGGAGAAGGAGGAGGGAGGTGGACGTGGCCGGAGAGAGAGAGAGGAGGAGAGAGGAGAGAGAGGGGGTTGACATGGCATCCTACATCGCAATGTTTCTAACTATAAGTGTTGACTATGCTCAAAAAGTGACACATCAACAGTCAACTCACTTAAATGACTAAAATAAAAAATATATAATAGGGACCAAAAAAGTTTTACTAAATTTTTAATGAGTAAAAATAAAATACTCCTATATTATAGAGACAAAAAAATTATTATCAATTTCGTTTTTTAATTATGGGATTTATTTGGGTAAAAGTGTAATTTCATATAATTATGTGGGTTATTTCTCAATTCTCAATCTTTATTTACTATATTCTACAAACCCCTTTCTGCAATTACATGTAACATTTTTAAATACCAATCCAATGGGTAACCCCCTTAAATCTTGACCGTCACTTTTAAATATTATTATATCGTTAGCTGAAAACCCATTGGGGTTTGGTGGACCAATTTATTCATTGGTCCACCCTAAATGGCACCCACAGATAATACTAGATTTGGATCAATTATAGACCCCACTAGTTGTCGTCACTCAACAAAAAAGGAAAAGACTTTCAATCAACTAGCTTGGAATAGGGAGGGTTCAAGGTTGAATCATGACAGGGAGAAGGAACACAAGTTGAAATTTAGTTGAAATTTACAATCAGTAACGGCCTAACCCCTTGAATAGCAACAATATACCTCTTTCAATACGGTACAATATTGTGAAATGTGATCTCAAACTTGAACACACAATCCCAATCCAATGCCCCCACGTTCCCCAAACCCTCAACACTCACTCGACTCTTTTTCATGGCCAAACGCATGCTTTTTTTATTTTTTTACAAAGGCCATAGGTCCACCACCTTCATCCATATTGTATCCTCTGTGTATCCCTCCTTTTCGCATTAGTAGTCAAGGAAAAAAAGTGATGTGCGGCTTTTGCAAAATTAATTATGGCGAGCACCTGTCCTCGATTTCAAATATTGATTTGTTTGGCAAAAAATAACGAATAACGAATAGTTTATAGCAGATAGCAAATTAGTTAGTTGATAACAAATTAGCTAGCTCATAGCATATGAGTTTATATCAATTGTTGATTATGTCATTTTATATTAGCTAATTTAATCATTTATTTTATTAAATACTTCAAATTCAATTTGTTAGTTTATCTGTCATCAATTAACTTATCCGTTATCCACTATTTTTTTTCAAATAAAACCATAAGCTATTGGAAAAAAACTCTATAATCTATTTGTTACTCTATTTTTTTTCAACATGTCGCTAGCAGATATGAGTTACTCGAATCAATTGAAACCTGTTATCATTTATCACGATATATATATATATTCCCGACACAGTATTATTTACTAATTCCACGTGGTTGATGTCATTGTTTAATCACCTCCAAATAGAATTATTTAGCACATCGTATTTGAAAAATTGAACACACCCGAACCAAGCTTCTCTCTTTTTCGCACTCATTTTTCAAGGGTGGTGACAGCACATAAGATAGGAGCACGCACATGTCCCTCTTTGTGCAAAACTGCAAACGCATTCATTCCCTTGCATGTATTGCAAATTAAGGCAATAAGGAGAATATATATGGTCTTGTGATGATAAAAACTCTGTTGATGCACAAAAAATAGAGGGCTAAGATGCACCCTTTTTCAGTTTTGTCTTTTAATATACGGTTCCAATTTAGTGGAAAATGAAATTGGGGAACTAAGAACCATTATTTTTAATTAAAAAAAAAGTAGAAATCCCTATCTGTCTCTCAACAAAGAAAGTGACCTTTCTTCACTTTGATTTGGTGGTGGTGGTGGGAACAAGGTGGTGGTGAAGTAGACTCTTATCTTCTTCCACCTCATTCTTGTTGGATTGTGACATTGAAATTTGGCCGGCTACCGTGGCTCCCTATCATGGGGACCAAATGGGGCCTCCCTCGTTGCTTAGCGGACACTTGTCCTACCCTCAATCCATCGACGGCTTCAATCACAATTTATTACCACAATCAAGTTCCATGTTTGATTCCCAATTTATTACTCCAAAATTCTCATAAAAATAGGAAAATATATATATTATAATTAGATATGGACCCGTACGTTCCTGTGGGACCACTAAATAAAACTTGATTTACATATTACATTACATGAAACATGAGAACGAACCCAACAATCAATCTAGCTATGATAGGATTCATGGCCATGAGTCCACTAAAGCAAATATGTAGCACGCAACCCCCTGTAAACCTATTCGACACGGGCTTTTTAAAAATAAAATACCCACAATTTCATGTAGAGGCATCTTATGAATTGAAGAATAATAGTATTTGAGTAATGTTGTATCTTTCTATTCGAGGGGAAAGAAATATCATATGCTAAGAAAAGAAATTCCGCATTAGTTAAAGAATTCTATTTTTTATAGTAGGGAGAATATTAATTTTCATTATATTAAAATATAACTTATACTTGAAATTTAAAAATAATAACACAATTAAAATGATAACAATTATAGTTTCATTATAATTGTAGTAAAAATATAAAAAATATAATATGTTTTAATGTATTCAATGACATACGTAGGGCCAACAAAAAGTTTGCTCAGTCGATTCAATGACCCATTTGATGGCTTACCAAGTTGTTCTGACCATGTCCCATTTGTTGTAAATATTTGCCAAATAGCACTACACCATCCACAATGGTCAATCATGAAGTGTGAATAAAAATAAAAGACCTGAGACATCGGTTAGATTATCCTTAAGGATTTATTCATCCACAGGCGCAAATCCCCCAGGATACAACAGGCCCATCTCGGTAGATACCGAGGTAACCGAACAGCAAGAAGTCAACTAAAGCAGACGAACAACCCAGTATTTAGAAAAAAAAAAAGGGAAGAGAGTTTCACAATTGTGCTTCTTAATTTGTAAATGCCCGTAAAACCACTTTGCATGCATAATAATATCCTTATCATCACGAAGGAAAAAGGAACCAAAGTAAAGTGGTGGCTGATGCACACATATTAAAGACAAAACTAACTCAAAGAATGGGAGAGAAAGAGTGATTATTGGAAGCCAAGCACTATATCTCCGAATCCAAAGCTTATAACCTTTAATTTATATCAAAGATAAAAACTGCACAACCTTTTTATAAGCCTAAGGAATCCGAATTGAGAAGAAATCGTTTAGCAATACTTGGGGAAGTAAAATATCCGTAAAAGACCAAGTCAAAGAAAATAAAATAATTATATTATAATATTAGACTTTAAAATAAATAAATAAAATTTTACAACAATCCCCCACATATTTATTTTGAAATCAAAGATAGATTGTTCTTGGGTTGACATCATGGATATAATGCATCAGATCTGGTGTAGCAAGTTATTGAACCAGACCTTAGACTGATAAAACTTAACATACAATGAATTGGTGTAGCAAGCTATTGAACCGAAAGACACTTTATGTATGTTAGAGGTCTACCAATCACATTGCACCCCCACATTCTTACTATTACGCCGTTTTGCGCTAATAGGTCATGCGCACGCCCGGTATTCATGAGTGCTCTAGAGATTTCGCCACGATCTCATACAAGCGGCCCCACTTGACACTCATATAGGTGATTTCACCAAGTGCATGCTGCAAATCATACACCACCCTTAAGGGATATGAAAATCATTAAAAGCCTTTAAGCTTACCCTCCCAATAATGCAGTGTCTAGCACTTTCTCAAAGACACCATAGGAAAGGGACAAAAGAAAATATTAAAATAATCTTTTTAGTGCTAGCAGAACAAACAAGTGACTTGTTTTTACCACATTGAACCTTCTTCATGGGATCTCCAATCACAAAGGTTGGGTTCCCATCACTTGTTAATTTCAAATGGCTTTAAGTCCCATTCCCCTCGATGTATCACAAATTAATTTCCTCCCAAGGGGCTTCGTTAAAGGATTGGTCAAATTCAATTTCGACCTCACAATAATTAGGCCTTGTCATTATAGTAGCTACTTTTCACAATTACAACACGTACGTATGACTCTTTTTTCAATATTCAATATTCCCTATTGCTGCTTGGCAATCACAATATATAGATAGGGAAGACACAATTTCCTTCAATCAATAAACATCGGCTAAGAAATTATTAGACAAACTGTCACATATTTTACAAAGTCAAGAGTAATAAACTTGGCCTCCATAGTGGATTGGACTGCACACAGGTCTACTTAGATGTTTTCTAAGTGACAATAAAATTAAATAAGTCCATCACTTATAAATTTATTCTCATATGAATCAAGTCAAATCATCATCACTATATTATTTTAATATGGTGGAAAATTTATATGTATAGTACCATAATTAGTGGTATCTCTAAAAAAATCACATGAATTTAACAAGCGCCTCAAAATATTTTTGCAATAATTTTCATCAAATTATTAGAAGTTACAAACTTCCAATAACTTGGATATACTCAAATTGGGCAACAAGGTTACCTCTATTTTTCATTGATTTATGTGTTAGCATCATAAGGGATACCCCAATATTTAGCTCGTGTACAAACTTTATAAGAATTTTCCCAATGCAAAATTCTAGTGATAGAATCATTCTATCACTCTTCCTTTTAACACCCAAAATTGCATTTATTTACCCATAGCCATCATATATAAATTTTTGTAAATTTCACAATATTGTCCAAAGACAATACTCTCTTAAAATATCACACTAATTATGACACTCCATAGTAAAATAATATTTTCCCAATTTTCATATAATATAGTATACATAAATCAAAGAAAGCAAATTCATAGGCAAACTTCTTCAACACATTGCAAAACAATTGAACTCAACCTTACACAAGGAACAACTTCAGCAAACACAAAAGGTATCAAATATTTCCATAAATTTATGGTATCAGCCAACCCGCTTAATTCATCACACTAAAGGCAGAGTCAGTGGAATTTGAAAGCTACTCAAGGTAGAGTTATCAGGTGCAATGGAGAAATTGTAAGGGAGTTCTTGACCAATTATAAGAAAGCTGATTTTTCAGATCATTTATAGCACCACTGAAACCAAAACCACTGGCAAATCATTAAATCCACAGCCTTGTAAAATTGTAAGTTTGCGGAGCAGAAATTATAGCGAACATTTGGTCTGCAAGCTAACACATATGATACTTCTCACATAACAAAAATTTATCTCCGAATCTGGGCTGCAATCACTAAGTGGCATAGGCATTGACATGCATAATACCCTCACAATTTCAAGCATATTTAAATAGGATTTTGAAATCAAAATTGAGAATCCAATTTTTCATAACTGGTCAATGTCAAGACAGGGACAAGTTTTGAGTAGTAAAATATCATAACAACAAAAGATATTAGGATAACACTCCAAATCTATTCTCCAAATTTAACATAGAGAAAGCAAGGCTTCCCGATCATGATCCAAAATATGACATCCAAATAATCAATCAGGCAAGCAAAGTGACAAATACTAAATTAATGGAAACAACTCACCGGAACCTCCTTTTTCTTTTTGCGTTCCACTTCAACTAATTTTGCAAGGGCAAATAGGCGATGCTAAGTTAATACAAATAAGAATCTCCCAAACCGTAAACTAGCAAATTCTAGAGCACAATGCATTTCCATCTCAATTTTCCCAGACACCAAATAAGTCACAACAAGGGAAAGGAAATCAGGCAATAAAAAAATATTTGAGGTAAAATGAACATTTAAAATTCAGAACCTGGAACGTGCGTTTTTTTCGACTTCTCCCTTTCCTGATACAATAACAACAGTAGATAAATCCTTAAGATTGTTGTAAATATTTGCCAAACAGCATTGCACCATCCACAATGGTCAATCATGAAGCCTGCAAAACAATTAACGGTGAGTAAAAATAAAAGACCTGAGGCGTCGGTTAGATTGTCCTTAAGGATTTATTTGCCCACAGGCGTAAATCCCTCAGGATACAACAGACCTATCTCGGTAGATACCGAGGTAACAGAACAGCAAGAAGTCGACTAAAGCAGGCGACGAACAACCCAATATTTAGAAAAAAAGGGAAGAGAGCTTCACAATTGTGCTTCTTAATTTGTAAATGCCCGTAAAACCACTTTGCATGCATAATAATATCCTTATCATCACGAAGGAAAAAGGAACCAAAGTAAAGTGGTGGCTGATGCACACATATTAAAGACAAAACTAACTCAAAGAATGGGAGAGAAAGAGTGATTATTGGAAGCCAAGCACTATATCTCCAAATCCAAAGCTTATAACCTTTAATTTATATCAAAGATAAAAACTGCACAACCTTTTTATAAGCCTAAGGAATCGGAATTGAGAAGAAACCGTTTAGCAATACTTGGGGAAGTAAAATATCGGTAAACGACCAAGTCAAAGAAAATAAAATAATTATATTATAATATTAGACTTTAAAATAAATAAATAAAATTTTACAACACCATTTAACCAAAACATTATGCGATTTGATGGTTGAATGGGGCTGGTTGACCCGTCAGACCATATGAATCTTTTTTTATTCTCTATTTTTATTTTTTGTAATTGTTTTGTTGGCGATTCAACGAGTTCACTCGCCAACCCGTAACTCATTTTATGTTTCTTTAATTTTTTAGATCAATCCACCGGTTCATAACTTTTTTATATTTATTTTTTATTTTATGATGGATCAATCTATCAACCCGTAACTTATACTTTTTTTAGCAATTATATATTTAAAACTTGCAAGATTTGATATTAATTATTAATTATTTTTATTTTATAATTACCTTATCAACGATAACCACACATATATTTGTATTTAAATATAATAAAAAATTAATTAAAATGAATATTAATCACAATGCATATGAAATCATTCATTTGGCAAACAATAAGCACAAGATAATTAAGGCACGTTGAAACAACCACAATGACAAACAAAGCAACCCCAGCGGCATATTTTATAATGTTGTTACGATTACATATTTTCCAAAATACCCCAATTTTGGGCCAAAAAAACATCAACAGTAGCTCACTTTATATATATACACAAGATAAAAGATTCTATCCTCTTTTCAATGAATGAATAATTATATATATTGAAAAAACTTATAAGTTGTCTTTCTATCTCGATGTTGTTCATCTAGCTCAGTCAGTAGAGCGCATGGCTTTTAACCTCGTGGTCATGAGTTTGAGTCTGATGCTAGGCATCTCTTGTTTAATAAAATCAACTGCTTTCAAACTTTGGAAACGAAGGATTTGATAATCACACCTGTAAGAAAGTTCACATCCCAAGTGTTAATGGAATTGTTACTCCCTGATTTTAAAACTCACTTTTATAATTTCACTTTTTTACACTAAAATATAGTTAAATAAGTAAAATATTTATAATTATTGAAAATTATTATAAGTTGCATGTCCAGATATAAATTATTCATATTTATTGAAAAATATTATAAATCGCACATCCAACATCAATTAGTAGAATATAATCCCTATGAAATACAGTTAAAAGTTAAAACATTAAGTATCTATATTTATAAAAAAAAATTATAAACTGCCTGTCTAGCTCAGTTGGTAGAGCGCAAGGCTCTTAAACTTGTGGTCGTGGGTTCGAGCGAGTCCCATGGTGGGCGATAAATATTTTTATATTAAATCAAATTACAATAATTTAAATATTAATATTCTATTTATATTTAAAAAATACTATCTTTAATAATAGAATTGTAGACAATAATCTTGTCAAAAAAAGTTGTAGATAACAACTCTAACTTAAATTTAAAAAGGAAAAAATTTAAACAAATCCATAAATAAAAAGGTAGGTAATTATTATGACAATAAAACGATTAATATTTTGCAATAATTGTTATGTTTCTTTAATGAAGAGGATGAGAAGAAAAAATAATTAAATATCCCCCACAAAACTCAGGTAAATTTATAAACTTTGATTCAATCATTTTATTATTTTTGACTATATGGTGTGTGTATATAATACAATAACACACATGTTATGTGATAGTCATAAAAAATACATGTTTTATTGATAGTCATAAAAACACACAAATTCTGCTACATGATTAGTTTATTTTTCCTTTTGCATGACATGTTAGTTGATAAATAAATTACATTTTAAGACATAATTAGACTTTTTATTTTACATTTAAACACAATGAGATAAAATAACTCAACATTTAAATAGGTTGAATAACATTACAACATTTAAGTTTTAAACTTGTGATTGTGGGCGCCACACAGCGGGTGTCTATATTTGTTAGATAAAAAGTATACACTATGTTTGTATATAAACTTGAGTAAATTCTTAAGTTTTGTCTCAAAAATTTGATGATGAATTTTTGAACTGGTCTCTCAAAATTTTGATAGTAAACATATTAATTTTTGAAATTGCAAAAAGTTTAACTTAGGAGTTTTGTCACAGTAGTAGTATGGGATTTATTTGATATATCATGACAGGAACTTTTCAACCCCTCAAATAGTTATTTACTTGAAATTTCTATGATGCTCGGTGATATGACGTAGTTTGGATAAATTTTTCTATAAGTATTTTTAGTATGTATTTTTTAACTAATAACTTTTCATATAAGTTGAAATTAACTTTTGCTCTTTACATTTTTCAAAAGTTATCTTTTTTAATTTCTCTAAAAATACCTATCTATTTATAAATGACTATTTAACAACTTTGCCTCTTGTGCATATGTGAGAGAAATAAGATTTAAAATAAAACCAACTTCTCTATAAGTCAAAAGTTAGAGTTTTTACATCCAAACAAATTCTATCTTGTTGGATCTATAACTAAAGATATAATCTGAATCGTTAATTTGAATTTAACGACTATAATTAAATGTTCTCATTTCTCATATTTATATATTTATATATGCTGCTAATTGATCATTGTACGGCTTTCTCTGCCAAACAACACTTGGTTTTAGCAGAAACCAAACAAAGTAATGATCTTTTCGTGTGTACATCTTTAGAGATCCAAAAGGAGCTTGCTAGCATTTAGCGTGGACCCCTTTTAGGATTTAGCTTGCTAGCAGTACCTGAGATGGCTTCTACAAGAACTAGAATGGAGTGGCAAAACACTGAGAAAACAAAGCAAGAAAAATCAATGGGAAGGTCTTGCGAGTGTGCTACTTCTTCTTTGGGCTCCCAAGTACAAGGTATTAAGAGTACTGTTGAGGAAGATATTTGTTCAAGTGATGATGATGGCTGCACTACACCAAAGGCTAAAAGGTTCAGAATACAAGAAGTATTAACATGCCCACCAGCACCAAAGAAGAAGAGGAGAGTAATGCCCAGTTGCTCTTCAAATACATCACTGTTAGCATTTTTTGCTTCATCAGATATAGAGTTATTCTTCTCTTCTGCACTCAGAAATGTTTCAGAAGTTTAACTCCTCCCAAAGAGTACTATGAAGCTCAGTTTACTTTGGTTTGTTTAGAGGTCACTATTTCTTTGCGACTGAATTGCTGATCCTCTGAAGAGATAAGAGTTATGAGTCTTATGACTATATTTGTAGTGTGCAATTCTGATTGTTAGGCATGCCTTTTTTTTTTAATTCTTAAAGCTTCTTTGGTTTTTGGTTTTTCCTTTTGCTGGCTGGAGTGTGGTGCAGTAAAATCTCTATACCATGAATCTCCTTACCATTGTGAGTATCGGAGTATGTAAATTTGATTTATCTATTGTCTCTAGTCTCTGCCCTTCACAGGGTATATAGACTTCTGGAGGGGTATTTAGTTTCAATTTGTATCTCAGTTAACTAACTTTGATGTCATTCTGGGTATATGCATTGCCTGCCGAAGAATTTGATTGTATTTGGCTTCATCAATATAATTTGCATTATTATAATAAGTTTATGAATGTGTTAATTAATATATTGTCTATCAAAAGTAAAACTTGTCTAATATTACTTTTCTTTTGCTAGCTCTCTTTGCTTGATTGTTACTGGGACAGTGTAATCTCCAATCTCCATGCAACATATAGAAAAGAGGGGGGGGAAAGCAACTTTTAAATGTGGAAGTGAATGCTTTGTGAATATTCCCTCTTCCTAGTCCTTCTATCTCTTTTCCCAACTTTTTGTCATTATACAGAATCAAATGCAGTCCACATATAATGCAGCTATAATCTTCTTTTATCTTCTCTGTTGTTATATGTATTGATTGATTGATATTGATGACTATATTCTTTATGCCCTGACAAATACTCGGAAGTGTCCAATCCACTTTATAGGATTAAAGTTGCATTGCATCTATCACAAAGACCATATACATCAGTGATAGAGATTAAAATGCTAGCTATCATTATAATTTGTCACCCTTTTACCTTTGACAGTACCAAAAAAAGAATAGAAAAATGAAAATAAAAGTAGAGCATATGCAGCTGCAAAATGAGAATCCAAAGATGGATGGATAGCTTTGTAACTGGAAAATGATGCTAGTTTTGGGTTTTTTATATGATTAGTTTGATGACGGAAACGGTGTCCTACTAGAGGAACTACTTCATGAAAACTTGAATACCAACTATTTAGCATCCGTTTGTTTCAGATTTCTCACACTCAATATTACACGTTGAAAATTCCTGTTGAACCAAAGCTACAAATATGCAACTTGTGAAAAACAGTCTCAGGTAAATCAGGTCCTAAATTTGGTTAGGCCGGGAGTTGTGGGGGTGTGTGTCACTCTTTTACAAGTTTTCAATTAAAACTAGCCATCCCATGGATCTATAACTATCATTTAGCAATTGTGGCAGCATAAATCCAAACGGATTTGTTAACATTTAACAGATTTTCATTGCAGGTAAACCAATTTCGGCTCTAAACCAGAAGTCATTCAAATGAAGTCTATACATTGAATTTTTCTCTCTCACTAAACTGCTCCATCCATCTGATAAGCATTATGCTTTACTGCATAATCTGTTGCTAAACGGAACACTTCACAATCATCAAAACAGATATTAGGCAAACACAATAAATTTTCCCAGCCAATCTATTAACACAGCACCACATCAAAGAACCTTACGTCCTCCTTCAAATCAGGAAAAATTGTATCATGACTATTAACAGTTTAAGAAAGGTTAGTTGAAACCAGGACCCGCTTTGCTATTAACCAGTTCCAAGATCTTGTTTTTACATCATCTACCATATCCTTTATCCGCACTTCATGGGAATTAAAAATGATACGAATACGATTCAACCAAATTGTCCAAACCAATGCATACGACACTAAAAAGGCCATTTCTCTCCAATAAAACAAACACGAGCCATATTGAATTGTGACAACAAACATCACAATTCACAAACCAAACTATCTAATGACAGAACCTAGGCAATCGTATATAACTTGGTGCTTTGTCACCTCTGAGCTAAGAATTCACTTCGAAAAGTTCGAGTTATAAACATTGATTAAAAATTAATGATTAAGATGAGCAAGGGATCATATGCACATGCATGTATAATAAACTATAAAATTGTTCAACTCTTAACTGTTGATTTTTTTAACCAATAGCTCTAACTCCTCATTTTTCTATCAAAGGTGAATTTTTCACCTAAGAGCCAAATTTTATTGCTCGAGAAGGAAAACAAATATTGCTTTGCATGCTTTAGCAGAAGTTGGGATATGCAGACTTGGATCCTCTCCAGCTAAGTCCCTCTCCGTCTCTCTCTTCATCAATTCCCCATTTTCTCTTCATCTTCTATCTCCTCTCACCCTCATTTTTTTCTGCCTGGAGATGCAGCATAGACGGTCAGGATCCATTTTGAAGCCGGGAGAGCTATCAGTTAAAGGCTATTTCAAAGCAACAAAGATATATAATCATTCATCATACAGAATGCAAGGAATCCCAATTGCTTTAATAAGAAATTGGTGTTTAGTAAACTACAATAAGTTCCTTACAACTGGTGCAAAACATTACAGTTCCAAAAACGTTGTTTTAACCTCGAGAGAAAGAAAATAAAGTAAGAAAAAGCCTAATTAATCGAACAAAGGGTAAAACGACGTCGGCAAAGCAAGCAAGCAGCTCAGAATCCAAGCTTAGTGCGACGCCAGTGGCGGCGCTTAGCGTTGTACCTGAAAAGGGAAACAGAAACCGTTAGCGAGATAGAGGGGAGAAACCTTAACGGGATCGTGCATAGGCAGTGACGGTTACCGGATGGTGTTGTCGGTTCTCATGCGGATCCAGTAAGGGATGGGCCTGTTCTGCCTCATCTTCTTCGCCAACTTCTTCTTAATTCTGAATGTCTTGTGTGACGGCTGTGCCAACAACAACAAAAATGAAATCGAACTTCCAAATCACAAATCAAATGCGAAAAACACAACAGAATCCTAATCAATCAGCGCAATTGCAATTACAAGAGTGAAGATTGTGATTTGTGAGTACCATTTTCGGTTCGTCTCCGGGATGCTACAGCACCAGTGGAACAGAGGCAGATGCGCGCCCACCTTTTATAGCTTTTATTTTTGTTGTCGTCGTCGTTCTGGTTTGATATAATTTTGGATTTTTTTTTTGGACATATATAATTTTGGATTAAACTGTATTGTTTTATGTTGATTAATGTCTGTATTTTTAATTCACGTAAAATGAGTAATTTCATTTTTGGTCAAATGTTTTCTTTCTTCTTTTTTTTGTCCAAATCAAAAATGTTTTCTTTCTATCCAAGAGGACATGGAAAAACAGTAAACGGGCTCATTGTTCTGGTACTATTTATGGATCCTAATGGGCCTCTTAGGAAGAAAAAAAACTCGGATATGTAGATTTGATATAAATTTTTTTTTGGTCGACATTTGATATACTCTTGTGGAAAGTTCTTGGCCTTTTTTTTTTGGGCCAACAAGTTCTTAGCCTTCTCCAAATACTACTCGCGGAAATAGGCCTTCCAATACTATTCAGCACACCAGTTAGCTTCAAGATACACATGCGTCACAGACGCTTGCCAACACGGTTCGCATAAGAGAGAAATGACCTCCTGTTCCTGTAACAAAGGACTAAGATAAGCCAGTGTAGAACCTCCTGACTTAATCAAGTCAACCACCACCTGGGAATCCATCTCAAAAATGACCCAACTCAACCCAATTTGTTTAGCCAATTTAATGCCAAGCCGAAGCCCCCATAACTCAGCCCACAGAGCATTTCCAGCTCCAAGTTTATAGTAAAAATTATGAACAAAAGATCCATTAGACCGTTAGACCAAACCTCCACAAGCAGACCCACCCGCACTAGAATGAGATCCACCAATGTTGACCATATAGCACCCATCAGGAGGGGGTTCCCAAGCCACCCCAATCTAGTGCCTTTGAGGAAGGTCAGCACGCAAGCCATGTAACCCAGCTGTATGAACAACAAATTGAAATTGACTCTCCACAAACTGTTGAAGACCTTGCCCAAGGTTAGAAGAATTGGAGAAGACCAACCTATTACGATCGCGCCACAACTCATAAATAGTAATGCCAAAGAAAGTTTGCCAATCCGAACAAGTGTGCCCAACAGTTGTATTGCTCAAATTCAAGTTAAGCCAACCTTCCAAGCCTATGCTAAAAAAGCGGCTTACATGATCAGGATGCACAAAAGAATACCAAAAATGTTGCACATCCTCACAATCCCGAATAACATGCATCGCTGTTTCAGGACATACCTTACATCGCGGACATAAGTCATCACTCGCCATGCCCCTTCTCACCCTTTCCACATTAGTAAGAAGACGTTCATGGGCAACTTTCCATAATTGAGCTTGGTACCTTTTAGGCCCCTTCCAACTCCAAACCTTGTCGATCTGTATCAGTAACGTGAATAAAATAAAATATCCATGGTTCTATTTATTTTAGATTTCAATTCAATAGAACTGTTTTTTTGTTGACCAAAAAAATATAATTGTTTTTAAAAAATGGTAATTAAGGCTACAAATATTTATTGGTATTTAAAATAATATCCTAAAAGTGATTCTGAAAAAAATAGTTTTGTTTGTATACTAAAGAATAATAGTTTTTGAAATGTAAAAATGATGAATTTTGTAGGTCACACATTCAAAATTAATTCTATTCATCACGATATTAATCTTTTTCACCTCTAAATTTACCTAAATGTAAAATTTATTATTCAAACATTGTTTTCCAAATGCCAATGTCCATTTGGGTATATCCAAATAGGCTAATTGTTTTCTCCTCTCAGATTTTATTGGGCGTCTTTTTAAAGTGCGATATGGTGGCACGACAAGATTTGATCATATTCAATGTTTGATATGCACTATATAATCAACCAGATAATTCACTAGATTTGCCGCAAAAAAAGATAATTCACTAGATAAGAGTGGTGAAGGGTGCATTGTTTTCATTTCTTAATAATACAGATCGATGATAAAAACACAGAAGAAAATAAAGAGAACGAGTTGACTCTGACTGCAAAGCAATGAGTAAATAAAAGAATTTAAAAGTTATAACTGTAGCCACCGTATTAACAGTGGCACGTGAATTGTTGACCGTGAAATCTTCATAGAGAAGGACAAGCTGGTGGCGTGTGTCCCCAACTTGCTCCCGTGAAGCTCTCTCTGGCGGTCCCCACAGCCTAAATTTCGGTGGGGTGAGTGCAAGTTGCAGTTGCAGTTGCAGGGGTCTGCTATGAAGTAGGAACCTTCCTATTTTATTCCCACACAGCTGCCCAACAAAATTTGGCATTACACTCCAGTCGGTTTTTAAGAAAGATTTTATTTTTTTTTATTTGTTATTTTGATAGTTTAGCGTTACATTTTGATAATTATATCTTTAATTCTATTAATTGTTTACACGTTTTTTATAAATTGATTAATGTAGTAATTGAGAAGTTCAAAGATTAATTAAATATAATACATCTACTTCTAAAAATTATTTTATTTTCCAACAACATAAATTTATTGTTGAAAGTCCCCACCTTTCATGCCGATTTTGAGGGATGGATGTGAGCCCTAGCCGAATTTTAATATGGTAATACACACATGTGAATGTGAATATATCTAAGACTAATTGGATAATTGAATAAGGGGTTAAAAATGATTAGAATGATGGGACACATTAAGTGATTCATCTACTCCCAAAGACTAATTAAATAAGGGTATGATAGAAAAAATTTTACCAATTAATTGATTCCTTAATTATAGTGAAATAACCTAAAACGACAGATAAAAAAGAACAGAGGGAGTAACTCCCAATAATATTTTGCACCTAAATGAAAATGGAATTTTTTTGTATATTGTCTCGCCTTAATTCAAGTCGAGTCGAATGTAAAGCTTTCATGGTGTCTTTTTTTTCCATTTACAAAACTCAAACACGAGATCTTGCTTAAGGAGAATCAACGTGCTAGTCACTTGGTCCTTGATCAAAAAACATGTGTTGGTCCTAAATTAAAATGGAATGAAAAATATATTAGTGAAATTAAAATATATTGTTCTTTAATTTTTTGTTTCTTTACGTTTTAATTTTTAAATACACAAAACATTGATCAAAATTTATATATAGGCTCAATTGACATTTTACGATATACAAGTTTTTTATTCTAGTCCTTTACTTATTTTTGTTGATTTTAGTCTTGAAATATTAAAAAAAATATTGTTTTCAGTTTCTTATTGTTTTGGTTTTACTCTCTCTAATATTTATTTATGTTAAAACTAGTTCTTATATATATAGTCTATATTCGAAGACTATAGAGGGGTTGATTCCAACATGCACGAATATTATAAATATTAAAATTAAAAACAACTTTTGTAATATTTCATGGATTAGAACCAAACAATTATTTTAAAAAAAGACTAAAATAAAAATTATATATATATATATATATATATAGAGAGAGAGAGAGAGAAGACACACACATATAGGGAGGAGATTAAGTTATTCTAGGAGTAACTAAAACTCTTGGTTGAGTAACTCCATTCAATAACTCTAAGTATATATTTGATTTCATCAATTTAATTATTAATATTGTGATATTATCTCAATGACTATACACACCAAATTTTAGGTAGATTCTTTTTTTTTTTTTGGTTCAAAATTAAAAGGTAGCATCCTATTTAAACCTGCCTTCCCATCATTACTATAATAATATATATATATGTGGAAAAAAACAGACCTTGCAGTTGCAAGTGGTACAAAAAGTTGTTGGAATAACATAGCATGCTGTTTCAACCCCACGGAGTGAACCAACCAGTACGGGATTGACTAATGGCTAGTTAGGGAAGAGTCAATTTGTGTGAGCTAGCCTATGAGGGCCTTGCTAACCCAACTTTTTAATTGTAAGTTGTTAACATCACCCCCAGCAAGACGCAATGCATGCCCCCTTATGTTATGTGGGTACCACAACCCCACCCCAACCTACATACAGATAACAGAGTTCATTGCCAATACTAGTGGTTGTGACAAGACTTTTCCTTGTGGGTTCCCAACTGAAAACTGCATTAACGGCTTTTGCCTATTGTCCTCTTCTCTCTGGATGCCCCCTTACCCCAAAAAACATATAGTAACAAACAACTAATTGGAAAAAAAAAATGTATGAGTTATAATTTAAAAGGTTAACGAGGATGACAAATGGACAAAAATAAGGTTGTCTCTTCAATTAAGTACTCTCTAACAATGTGATAATAAATGGAATGTTTTTTTTAATGGAAAAGAGTAATAATAATTCTAGTGAACTTGTATGTAAAATGCACAAGAGTAATATCTTTAGTTTGGTAATGGGTTTGTCATGTACTTGTCATGCTCTAGTTCACTGATTCTTTATGCATGTTTGGTAACATATTGGCCGAAGCTGAACTCAAATTTATGAGGTCAAATCTGATTTGCTTTTTTAATATAAAAGTGTTTGGAAATGAAATTTTATGGTAAAGTCAATTTTACTGTCCATAATTGATTCTATCTAAAACTAAAATTTATAGCTTTTGCATTAGGTTGAAAATTTTACCTCAAACTTGCTTTCAGAGTTAAAACATCTAAACATAAGTCACTTTATTTCAAACTCAATTTTAACCAAAATCAATTCCAATCAAAATTAATTTTCATCACAGCAGACCCAAACACACACTAGGTTGCTCTTTGATGTTCTTAAATAAATAAAAGAAAAAATTAAAATTCGATTATATTTTGCTCGCCATGCCATGTTTGATGAAATATATACCAGTAGAAGCAAAAATCAGAAAATCATCTCATTGCCTATGTAGGGAATAACAAATGTGTGTTTACTAACAGTAACACTCCTCAAGTCAATTCAATTGCCATAACAATCAAAGAACCCCCAGAAGGGGAAAAATGTTTAATTCATGAATCTAATGCCTTATCACATATGAATGGAGAAACCAAGTTAGTTGGCAAAGTTCATGGAATGTTAGCTAAGCTGGTCCATAGAGCCTATGGCTTGAAAATCAAGCCCTCTTGTCCGTCCAGGTGCACCCCCTCTTATTGAGGAAACATCCAACATGATCCTGCCAAGTCAAAGTACAAAGTCAGCACCTTACCTTTTCAGTGCTAAAATAAGCAAATATGTTCAGAAGACTTACAAATTCTTTGATTCATTCTCCAGTCCTGAAGAGATGCAGTTTATGATGATTTTGTCATCAATTTTAGACACTGAATGATCCATTGGTAGATTAATCTCTCTGGGTGCTGGATGATTGACATATTAAACATGTCAATATATCTTCATGGCTTTAAGAACTGAAACTTAAGTTTATCTACTTCAGAAAATTCTTACCTGATTTGGGTGGAGCAGTGACAAAACCATCAAGTCCCAATAATTTCTGCACCAGTGGATACTTTATATCAGGATGATAAAAACTTACTTCTCCAGGATTAAGGAAGTTTTTGCTTTAACAGCAGTTACCTTAAGTCTCTCATAACACTCCTCAAGTTTGTCATTGTATAAGATGAAATCAAATATGTTAGAAGACTTCCCTTGCTCAATTTCAGCCTTCGCATTACGCAGTCGCTTCAGGATCTGTTCCTCTGTCTCTGTCCCTCTGGTTTCAAAGCATCAAGTTTAATCCAACATATTCCAAATTTTGGCCTGGTTGTTGAGAATTAAAAATGCATCACTAAGCAGCTACTAATACTCACCGGTCACGAAGGCGCTTCTCCAGCTCTTCCATTGATGGGGGACAGACAAAGATGAATATGGCTTCAAGAGAACTAGCCCTCACGGATCTTGCACCTTGAACATCAATATCAAGAATACATCTCTGAATCAAATAAAAAAATTCTCTCAGGTGAGAAAAGTAGTAATAATATCTGAAGGAAGGCAATCTTACAAAGATGAAATAATATTGCACCCATAATAATCAAACAGTATATTTAATTTCATTACCAGCATGAAACAAGACCACAACACATTGCACTGCATGTATTTTAAAGGCTTAGGCTTAATTCTGATTACAGCAAGAGTAAATCAGCCCTAATATATGCCATTGAGATTTGAAGAGAAACAAACATGACAAAAGGCATTTTAGTTGTAAAGTGTTATTTAATAAAACAATTGTTTGCTTTCCCAAATAGGTAGCCTAGATTTTTTGGAGTTAGGAACAACACCAATGTAACATGAGGTTCTGCTATGCTTCTAGAAATTAAGACAATCCTCACATTCCAGGAAAAATAATTATTTATTTAAAACCTTTAGTCGGAATTAGAATGAACAAATGCAAGGCTTGTTTAAAGAGAGGTTGATTTGGACTAATATCCAAGCTTCCAATAAAATGAGTTATAATAATTGTTAAGTGGAAGGAACTTACTTTTCCTGCATCTGCTACCACTTCAACAGCCTCAACACTGGTCCCATACAAATTGCCATGGACAGAAGCAAACTCGAGAAACTTTCCATTTTTAATCTCTTTCTCCATTACACTCTTCTCAGTAAAATGGTAATGGACCCCATCTTTCTCCATACCTCTTGGAGCACGGGTGGTGTGGCTTACAGAAAAACCAAACATTGATGGGAATTCCTTCATGAGCATTGATATCAGTGTTCCTTTACCCACTCCAGAAGGACCACTAATAACAACAGGCTTCTCAGCATTACCTATCACACCCTTACTCCATGCAACAACCTCAGTCCCCAATTTTTCTTGCTGCTGCCTAACATATTTGGTGTCAACCTGGTAATAATGGGAACAACTTAGCATTCATCAGGCAATTACAGAAACCTACTACTGTTTCAAACTTTCCATGCATTCCTAGTCCTTTGTTATTTTAGATTAAGGACTGACATCTCTGCAAAACACCAACCTCAAGGAACCATATTTGATCACCAATTTTAGAACCCTTCTTAAGAACTAGTATTCGGTCTTCCAAAAGCACTGCTGAGTGGCCTTTGCATGACATGGGTTTGATGCCAAGAACAGTGGGGTGAACCCTGCAATCCAAAATGGATATCAGCAACAAAAAGACTGAGAGAAGCAGCTATGAAGCTAAGAAACCTTAAACTGACCATTGTCCAAGGTTACGGTCAAAAATTTGAACTTCAATGGACAAAGTTCCATCATCAGCTCCAACAATGACATACTGTCGAACAAATGGAGGCCCAGTTTTTGTTTTAGGCAGAAATTGGCTAGCTAGGTAATCTAAATTAATGAGTAAGAACATGTATTATACAGATGATCTTCATAGCATATTGTTTATAGACTCTTACCGTTTTATCACCAATGGTAGTAGTTGTTTTGCAAGCTCCCTTTTTCAATTCAAAGACATTAAGAGGCCCATCCTGCAGGTCCTCAACAAGGAATGCCGGTGCTTCACCCTATTGATCACAACCAAAGAGAGATTAGACACGTCAAACAAAAACAAATAAAAAATCCACTTCGATCCATATTTGAAGATCATAATCTATTTGCATTCTACTTGAAACTAGACATTTTTTGTAAAATGTAATCATTCCAATCCTCAGTGAAATAGCAGGGGAAAAGGATGCTTACCATAGAGAAATCTGTGCCTGTAAATGTAATCCTGGTTTAAAGTTTAAACCCTGACCAAAATGCATAAAAAGAGATGAATACCATAGCTTTTATCAAGGGATCTAGCAATACATTCAAACTTCCATTGTAAAATAAAAAATAAAGCACAAACTACAATGAAATTAGCAGACATTACAAGTTGTAGCATAAAAAAAATAATAGCCAAAATATCCCAATGAGATTTAAATAGAGACAAACCCAGATTTCATCAAAACACAAGACCTGGAGAGATATATGACAGGAATTCGCCAAGCTTGGCTTTATATTCAATATAAATCACTCTGATACCTCATCATAAAAAAAATATGGAAAACCAGTTTTAGATTTATTGAAAAAAACAAAACAATGCAGAATTTCCAGGCAAGCTAACTAAATCAACTTGAAAATTCAAACAAAATAGACCAAAAAAAGGAAATTTTTCAGAAGGGGTGGTTAAATAAGGAGGTGAAGGCAACTCCACGCAATCAGAAGAAGTGGATCAAACAGAACAAAACCCAGATCGCAATGCCAAAAAAGCTGAAACCTTTGAACAGGTTGACGATACCTTAAGCAAACAAAGCAATAACAAGTTGTTGGGTGGTGGTGTTTGATTGAGAGTTGAACTCGTCTTCTGTTTAACAACCTTAAAAGGATGTGTTCGTTGGAAGAGAGATAGCAGTTGTTGTCATGAAATGAAAACAGATAGGGGGTGATGATGAATAGAAAGAGGGAAGAGGAAGAGAGAGTTGGAGGAAAATGTGGGGAAGATTTTCATATTTGTAGGCGCAAAAGCAAGAAGGGGCGGCTTTCGTTTACAATTACAAGCCAAGCAGGAAGGACCTGTTTTCGTTTTCTTGTGTTTGTGTGAGGTGCTTGTGAAGCTTCTTCCTTTTTGTTTCTTTATTCATTTTGGAAAAAACAATTTTCCCCTTCTAATTTATTTTTTGCTATGGAATAAAAAATTTGGGGTTACCCTTTGGTCAAAAAAATGAGGAGTATCCTATTCCTGGTTTCCTTGCGGTGCTAGAAGTTCCAACAGAATTCCAATGGTGGAGTTGCTTGACAAGTGGGATAAAGATACCACCCGGAAATTTATATAGACCATTTAGTTATATGTCATCATTTTTTTAATAAATATATGTCATCATTTTTTATACAACATATATTACCATGTTTTTTTTATCCGAGTATTATATTCTCCAAGTGCAACTATAAGTACTAACCTCTTAAAGTACTCTCCACATATATTTTTTCAGACACATGGATATCTTTATGTTGTCACTTTTTAAAATTACTTTCTAAAATATTTAAACAAATATATATATTATAAGATATGATTGGATATCTCATAATCGAAATAGGACATAATGTTTGCTAGGGATATGTGGTTATCTTATTTCTGATTTTTTATAAGATATCTTATTTCTAATTTAGAGTAGACTAAATTCATTTACAAAATAAATCAAGTCAATATTTAAAACATGTTTAACTATTAAGGTTATACTTAAGATTATCTACGAAGTCTTTTTTATCAAAAAAAAAATTATCTAAGAAGTCTTTTAGTTTAACAAATTGGTTTTTTTTCTAACCATTAGTTTCTAACCATGTTTTTTTTATATATAAGGCTTGAATTTGAGACTTTACTTAAAAAAAATCCAAGCCCAATTCTATTTAGACCTTACGAATTCATTGTTAATTGAAACCGATGATTGATGATTTACATTTCTAGCATTTTTTTTTTGTCAACACATTTCTAGCATTTAACCACACTATAAGGAAAAGGTCTATTTCTAGCTTGCTGAATTTTTTTTCCCGAAAAGAAACAGATGCATGCATCGGTGACCACCTCGGCCCAGTCTCCTTGCACACTTGGCTAAAAGCTAGCATTTGTGAGGAAAGTTTTGTTTTGTTTAGTTGTTGAAGCGGGGTGATTGATAAGGCTGGAGTGAGGTAATGGGCCCTAATTAATTTTCCTTTCATCCCTTGACCAAAGTTTAATATTAAGCATCTTTTATTCGTCTGGAGGCAGAGACAAAGAACCATTCAATTTCTTCTTCAAATTGTGTTGGGTAAAGTCGGCAGACTCAGACTCAGTCAGCTGATGAATAAAGGCTTTTTTACGTCTGTAGCACCTTTTTTTTATTTATTAAAATAGCACCCTTTTGAATATAATATTTATTTAATTAGTTATTAATAAATTAAATATTAATTATTGGTTTAAAATTGTGATTAAATTGTTAATTATTTAAATTAAATATTTAATTGTTAAATATTTATTAACCCAATTTGTCAACTAATTAATAATATAATTATAGAAAATAGCTCAAATTGATTTAAAACTTAAAAATACAAATATAATATTAATTATTAGTTTAAAAGACAAAGACATCAATGTCTCTGTCTCCACATACTGATCGGAGCACCCCTTCCACTCATTTTCTGTCACAAAAGACAAAGACATCAATGTTTATGTCTCTGCATACTGATCGGAGCACCCACTCTACTCTTTTTCTGTCACAAAAGACAAAGACATTAATATCTCTGCACACTGATCGGAGCACCCCCTCCACTTCTTTTCTATCACAAAAGACAAAAACATCAATGTCTCTGTCTCCACACACTGATCAAAACACTCTCCTCGACTCCTTTTTTGTCTCAAAAGACAAAGACATCAATGTCTCTGTTTTCCCATTAACACTTTCCTTGAGTTATATAAATAGGTAGTTTCACTATGTTAAGAATTACACCAACATAGACAGTGGTGTGACTGTGGTGAATTTTAGGTATTACACTATCTATGTTCACATGACATATGTGCCTCCCCGGTACACATTGCAAAATGTATACAATGTTTACCGGGAAGAGTTCAAACCGGTGTCTCACCTTTCGTATTGGTCAGAATACAATGGAATTAAATTGTGCCACAATCCAGCAATGCAGAGAGATCCAAATGGTCGTCCACAGTCTACACGAATTCATATAGCAATAGATTAAACGGAAAGGAGTCGTCATCTCAAGAGATGTGGACTATGTAGAAATGAAGGGCATAGCAAAAAAACTGCCATCATCATTTTGAAGCTGATATGCGACAATAAAAAAAAATTCTACCATTTGCAGTTAGTTTACTGTTGTATCATTTCTGTTTGTATCACTTTTTATTTGTATTTTTAAATTTTAAATCAATTTGAGCTATTTTCTATAATTATATTATTAATTAGTTGATAAATTAGGTTAATAAATATTTAACAATAAAATATTTAAATAATTAACACTTTAATTACAATTTTAAATCAATAATTAATATTTAATTTATTAATAACTAATTAAATAAAAATTATATTAAAAAAGTGCTATTTTGATAAATAAATAAAATACTAGTTTGATAAATAAATAAATAAATAAATAAATAAATAAGTGCTACAGAAGTAAAAAAGCCGATGAATAAATTCTCAGAAAGTGTAAGTGTGTGATGTGACCAAAATTATTGGCTCTTTTCAATATTGTTGATTGTTGACCCACAAAGAATTAGAAAGCAACCCATACTCATTGGTCTAATTTAATTTCAAGGCTGCAGAAGGATTCTTCTCTTTCCGCATAAAAACAAAAGGAGTTTATATTCTAGAAATATTGTTCTCTTTTATCATGTTGATCCTTATAAATACACTGAAAAATGTCCTCTACATTTTACTCTTGTGAACTATACAGCTAGGTTGGAAATAGTATTATAAATTCAGTTTCAAATTTTAGGATTACTGTTTATCGAGTGTTTTGAGTATTTTGTTTTCACATATAAACTTATCATTAAAAAAAAAAAAAACCTTAAACAGACGCAACCAGTTGGAAGATCAACGTTACATATGCTGCAAAAACACCACAAGAAAAGGTTGCATATCATATTTAAGCAATCAAGGATTTGCTAATAATTCGATTATAATATTATTATTTTTCTGTTAAAAGATACTCTATGTTCTGCTGATAGTCAATATGGCAATTGGCACTTAAATATGCGTGCTTACCAGCACAAGCGAACCCTCCGTGATTGGAGGAGCCAAAGCAAAACAATTTGAACTTTTAATTATTTTTTTATCGTAATTACTAAGCATATCTTTAGAAAATTGCAGACCTATAGCAATTTGGATGACCCAAAATATATTTTATTATAGAGATTCTCTTTTACTTTGTTGCTTTCCTCCAATAATCCTTTCCCTTTTCAAAGTTTCATCATTCGAATCTACACTTGATCCTTTTTCTTTCTTCCATTTATATAATCTGTCCAATCAACTTGTGTTTGCTAATTGCTAGTCACGGTTCAAAGTCTCTAGTACTCTACTTGGACCCCAATAAGAGAATTTGGATTTCCTTTGGTCATGATATCAAGTATTTGTTAGTGTTAGCATATTAGAATCATTGGATGAAAATCGAATGACTTCAATTCCGAACCATTATTTTGAATCCGTCCTTATCTTTATTCAACAATTTTAATGTGTTATAGACTACAACAAATGCATAAAATCGCGACGGCATAGAATCTGCCTGGGTCCTCAAGAAGAGGGGATAGGGTTTTCCTATTGAGAAACCCGTAAGTAGATGGATCATATTGGAAAACCTGTCGACCTGACAAAAGTTTTGGCTAAAGCTAAAATCATTTTCAAGGTAGCTATCATAACATAATTCATCTCTCCCAAAAGACAACAAATAAACGTTAGATGACAAGTGTCAAAAGGTTCTAAAAGACGGGAAACCTTAGGAAACGGACAGCCATAGAAAATTGAATTAAATTTGCGCTACGTGTAGTTAGTTAGTTCTCTTTCTGATTTGCAATTTAAGCATGACCTCTACTTCCCAGCAACGGCAGCCTAATAAATGATCATTTTTGTTAAGGTGTTAATCATGAAAAATAAAATAATTATTATTTCTATTTAATTATCGTAGTTATTCGCTAAAAAATAAATCAATAATTTTAAAGTTTTTCTTTTGTTATTGTACGTTTTATTCGGACACGTAACAAAGCTTAATAATAGATACAGCAAAATGGCAGCAGGTCTCGTGCCTGGGACTGCAAGTCTGAAACCATGTGGATGCCTAATAATGTTAAGCCATCCATGCGCTACTCTGCTCTGTGCAGCTACGAGTGGACAGTGATTCCATTGATTCAATCAAATATAAACTACAAAAACTAAAATATTTTATTGGATAAAAATAAATTTTAAATATCGATTCAGTTCAATTCAATTCAAGAAAAACTACGCCCCTACTCAATTCAATTTTTAAATATTTCATTGATTCCATCCTAAATGTACGACTGAAGATGAAAATGGAAAAGAAAAAAAAAATTGGTCATTGAAGAAATTGCAAAAAAAAAATGGTCAACAAGAAATTGCAAACTTTTTTTCTTGGTCAATAAAGAAATTGCAAATTGAAAACCTTTTTTTGGTCAACGATCCATATGCTCATGGGGATGGTAAATACACCCCATATTTTTTGCTATACACCCCACATTAATGTAAAAATTTCAAAAATATCCTCATTTAATATTGCGTTTTCTTTCTTGAGATTTCGATTTTGTATTTTTTTCGAAAACTGAAGTTTTCGAAATGCAAATTTGTATTCCAAAAACTCCAGTTTACGGAATACAAATTTGTATTCTGGATTTATATTCTGGAAACACCAGTTTTTTAGTGTCCATACAATTTGTATTCTGGAAACTCCAGTTTCTGGAAAAGATACAAAATTGGAGAGAGAAAAAAATCAATCAATAAGGGTATAATAATAATTTATTCTTTTAACGTGGTGTATATGGCTAAATTGTGTGGTGTATTTACCAAAACCCTATATTCATAGAAACATAGGCGAAGGCCCAATTACAAAGGAAGGCAGCTAAAATTAGCCCAAGTCAGTAAAACACCAATTAGACAAAGAAAAAAGAGCAAAAAGCGTTACATGGGGCTATTAAAAGAAATGGGCCCGTTACAATAGGCCTGCTACAGAAAAGCGAGGTTTCTGTTTCTTGGGTCTACCGAGGAAACAACAAATAGGAGAATAACAAAGTGAGCAAAGCTTCGACCAAAAAAAAAGTGAGCAAAACTGTGACAGGACACCTTTTTGAGTCTAATAAGGTTCAGTTTGGATCTATGTTCTGGAGGTGGCCTCTAGGTTCTGGAGGTGTGAATCTATGGGGTTAAGGTTTGAAGTTAAAGATGGGACTCTTTGAAGGATGGTTTCGGGTTGTGAGGGGTAAGGTGGGTTGGTAGTGGTGTTCCTTTTTCTCTGGCCGTTTGGTTTTTTGCTCTCAGGCTTTGCTTGTGAGTTATGTGGTGGAAGTGGGTGGCCTCTATTAATGTGCCTCATCTGATTTGGAGCTTTGAATTGATTCCTTTTTAGTTCTTGTCTTTTCCCGAGTTAGTGCTGTGTGTGGTAGCTGCAGGCCATTAATTTGCAATGCTTTATTTGCTTGGTCTTGTGTAATGCTACGTTCAGGTGGGCCTTGTGCCTTGTTCCTTGCCCTTTGGGCTTTGTGCAATGATAATGTTGCTTTCATGACCAAAAAAAAAAAAGGTTCAGTTTGGATAAGTTTCTCAATAAATACTTCTAGTATGTATTTTTTAATTAACAACTTTTTATAGAAGTTGAAATTAATTTTTACTCTTCACATTTTTTAAAACCCATATTTTTTAATTTCTCCAAAAGTACCTATCTATTTATTACTGACTATTTAACAACATTTCTTCTTTTGCATATATAAGAAAAATAAAAAGTAAAATAAGACTAACTTCTCCATAAGTCAAAAGTTAGAGTTTTTACATCCAAACAGGACCTAACTATGATATGTGATGGGGCTTGAGGTGGGGCTTGAGAAGATACAAGCTTTAGTGACAAAAAAAAACGTTTTTTTTGTCATTGAGAAGATATAAGATGTGAGAGTTTATTTAGCAAAGAATAGACAACTATAGTATCGTAGGACCAATAAATAAGAGCCCTGATATTTGTAGTTAAACATATTTCGTATTTGTAGCTAGGGGTGTTCGTGGGACGGGTTGGGACGGGTTATGCCCAACCCTCACCTGGCCCGAAAGTTTAATCAGGTCAATTCTTAAGACCCGAACTCTGTCCTTAACCCGATATAATCCGATGATATGCGGGTTCAATGAAAACTGGGTTCAAGTAAGACAATACCGGGTTGACCCGAGGGACATCACATAACACCGTCAGACTAAGATTTTAAAATATTATCAAGGACCAAGAAACAAAGATGAAAAAATTTCTCTAAAGTTGAGCGAATCACACCAGTGAAAACGGTCACATCCCTGGTGTGAAACAATCAGTTTCATACCGCATCCGCCAAACCAGAGCTAACCACAACTGGGCAAAATTTTCCACTCCTAGTGTGAGACTTGTAGGCCCTCTTATGAAACCTCCCGACCTGGAGCCCCAAAAGCGACCACACCCTTAGAATCTTTCGCACCCTTGGTGTGGTCAATGTTGATACAAAGAACTTTCCCAGCTTAATGATAATCACAGCTGTGGAAGGTTTTATACCTCAGATGTGAGAATACCAGTCTTGACAAATCTTCAAATGATAATAAATAAAATTATAAAACAAGTATAATAGAGACGGCCCGGGTGACCCGAGGGTCAACCTGAACCCGACCCGGTCCAAAGCCGGGTTGTTAAGTTGGATTGTCTTATTGTCCTTTCCTTTTTGACGGACTCGAGTTAGACCCAGCCTAAAATCATTGGGCCGAGACAGGTTGGCGGGCCGAACCGAGTCTTGTACACCTCTATTGTAGCTTTCGCCTGATATTTTTGTTTATTCAAACGGGGGAAAACCCCAATTTCGTCTTTTTTTTTTTATCGGAAGGAAAAAAAACGAAAAGAAAAGCAAGACTAAGGCCTAATCCTAGGCACACCAAGAGCATCAGCTAGGAGAACAGAATCCAATGGTGCTGGACAATGCTCCCACAAAACTAAATGGTCGTTACTAGAAGCACCCACTTTGACTAAATAGTCTGCACAACTATTTGCTTCACGTAAGACATGTTTGAGAGAAATGTGCCAATCAAAGTTCATCAAACTTTTGATCTTGGAGATAAGTGGTGCATAGGGGTGAAGATGATGATGTCCCGCTATGATCAAATCAATGGCAACCTTTGAGTCTGATTCACACACAACATCCCTATATCCCTGACTCCATGCAAGCTGAAGTGCACGATATATTGCTTGTAACTCCGCATTGACATTTGTAGTGAGGCCATTCCGTCTAATATTTCGTCTAATATTTTAAAGGCTTAAATATGTTTTTAGTCCCTCATATTTGGCTTAAGTTCGTTTTTGGTCCCTCAAATACCAAGAATATTGTTTTAGTCCCTAATCTTTTGAAAATCAGTCACTTTTGGTCCCTAGGGCCATATTTTAAATTTGAAAAATATTTTTTAAAATTATACTTTGACCCATTCTAAAGCCTGATGTTCACCTTAACCCGTTTTTCCGTTCTCCTCCCCCTCCACTGATGCACCGCGGCCCCCAATGGAGGGAGGTTGCGCACAATGGCAGGAAGGGAGGGGGCCACCACGATCGCACAGGGAGGAGAACGAGAAAGAGGCCGCATCTCATGGCGACTTCGAGGGAGGACATTGGAGCTACTCCTAACAGCGATAGGGGTCGCGATGCGTCAGTGGAGGGGGAGAAGAATGGAAAAACGAGTTAAGGTGAACATCAGACTTTAGGAGGGGTCAAAGTATAAATTTAAAAAATACTTTTCAAATTTAAAATATGGCCCCAAGGACCAAAAGTGACTGATTTTCAAAAGATTAAGGACTAAAATAATATTCTTGGTATTTGAGGGACCAAAAACGAACTTAAGCCAAATATGAAGGACTAAAAACATATTTAAGCCTATTTTAAACATATATATTTCATAACAGTAATATATTAATTTATTGATAGAGACATTCCATTAATTAAAAACGTAAGTCGCGGGCATTTTGATTTGATAGCCCGAGAACAAGAACAAGGCGCAAATGGAACCGCACACTTGGCCTAATTATCAGACAATATAGCCTATGATGTCATCATTTGCATTTGCATGGAGGTAACATATGCCTATTAATTATTGCCACGTGGGAAGATCTACTTAGATTCAAGTGTTGAACATAACACGTGTAATCTCTGACTTGTCCGTTTCGTACTATTTATCTGTTGGTGGGGGCCGATCAGAATTTCTAGCCGACATCACAGTCAGTTAATTTAACATGAACAGGAAAAATAAAAAAAATAAAAAATTGCTGTTGTACCCCTGCTTTAGAATTATTATTCTTTTAGCCATGGCTCTTCCATTTTTTTTAAGCACCATGGCTCTTCCATGTTATCCAGTTTTTGTGTAGATATTATTTTTTATGTTGGATTGAATAATAATGTCCCCGATTCAAATATTATTTAGTTTAATTATAAACTCACGAGGCCGTGATATCACCAAGCAATATATTATGTAAAGTGTTTATGATCCATTATTGTTCTTAATTAACGTAATTGTTATTTTTGATGAAAAAATTACATTAAGATCTTCGAATCAAATAAATTTATTATAACAATATGAGCAATATGAAATTTAATTTTGTACAAAATTAATATTACAAAGGTTGTTATAAGAAGAGACACTCATGAAATGCGGTCATTTTATCCATTTTGTGTGGAGAAAATTGATACTATTTGCCAAATATTGACTATTCAACTTGCTTAATTAACGATTTTGGTTTTATTACTCATCATTGTAATTTGATTTTGAATTCTAATCCAAATTATGGTGTTGGTTTTATTATGAGACAAGCAAACATGGTTGCTCATTTCCTAACTAGGGTGACCATGTTATGGTTTAGTCCCCAAGTTTTTGATTCACTACCATATTGTATTGATGATTTTACTATAACTAGAATGCTACCCATGCTACGCAAGAGTATGTGATTGAGTTGGGTTAACTCAATCTGTTATCCAATCTGATGAAAAGATCTTAGTTTGAGTTTAATTGAATGTGTTATTTTTTTGTTGAATTTGAACCAAACCAATTCGATAAAAAAAATGGGTTAGTGTGAATCGTGTCAATCGGGTTCAAGGTTGAAAGAACTATTTTTGAATTGGCAAAAAATCTATATCTTTTTATTGGGTTGATTTGGTGCATTTGGTTACCTGGTCCCGTAAATATACTTAATATAGCACTAAAATGACATAACATTTTGACAAAAAAAATAGTGTCATGTCAACGGGTCGGGTAAAAGGGTTCACAAGCTCCAAATAAAAATCAATTATCCAAACTAAATTGGCTCACATTTGGTTGGCTTGGTTTGAGTTCGACTCGATCAAGGAAAAAATCCAACCCAAACTATTTGAGTTGAATTAGATTACCGAGTTATCTGAACCCATCAACACCCGTCGCATGGATTTTATTTTAATGTTTTTAAAACATTTACATAAAATAAATAGATTAATATTACATAATTAATTTAGAATGTTGAAATAACATGTTTATTTTTAATATTTTAAAGTTATTATTATTTACATAAGAAATTGAAAAGTTAATCATCTTAAGATTTTAGTACTACTGATATTATACAATTATACTTTAAAAATAATTTTTTTGGGTGAAAATACTTTAAAAATAATTAAAGAACAACAAAGTTTTAAAAGTGTTTTACAACATCAAATAATAATATTAAATATCTTCAATTTTTCATGCAATACAATAGATTAACTATTTATCATTTCCTGACTGATTCATAGAAATAAATAAATTACAATAATTACAAAAAATATTAGTTTTATAAAGCATTTTAAAATAAATATATTAGTTTTAATGCATCTGAATTGTATGTCATCCCCATTTGACATTGTCATTAAGATACTTTCAAATTTTTATTTTTAAATGTTGCAAATATAAAATAATATGATATATATTGAAATATTATGAATTTTTGTAAGTAAATTGTTGAAACACTACATATTCGACCTTTCATTTATGCATTTGCAAAAATGTTCTTGTTATACGACATAGATACTAATTAATGATTAAAAAATAATGAACATCTGTGGGTGTGCATCAAAATCAAAATAATTATAAAAAATAGACAGTTAATAAATTTATTTTTTTAGAAGTCTTTTATTTTAATTATTTAAACTTTTTTTGATATATAAAAATTATATTTATTTAAACTTTTACTTTCATTTGCAATAAATAATCGAAAAAAAAATAGTATACTTATGGCTGCTGTAAGTAATCCAACAATGGTTTATGATTAGATTTTTTTTTTATCAAGATGGTTTATGATTCTATGTGATTTTTGGTTTGAAAAAATTACTGAAGGTTAGTGACATGTTTATGTTGAAGGAGATGGAAAAATATTTTTTTTTTGTTTATCGGTATGAATGAATCGAAAAGACAATAGATGGGAGATTAAAAAAATATTATTGAAGGAGCAATACTCTATTAAGATGACACGTTGGTATAAACAGTAAAAACTGGTACAGATTTAATATATATTTAGATAATATGATCCTATTCCATTAAAAAAAACTTGCCTAATTAACAATGCATTCCTGCTGTAAAGGCCTTAAATTCGTTACGTTAGTGTTTCACTCATTAATGAGTTAATAGTATATATCATTGCAAGCCTTAACTAGCGGGCTAAAATTTCCTTTTTCTAAACTAGTTTATGGATTAAAATTAGCTTAAAGTATTTATTAACTAGTATATGTGACCCGTGCAATGCACGGGCTAGATAATTTTTTTTTGTACGTGAATGAGAAATGAATAAGCATAATTAAAATTTCACATTTTGAATTCCACATTCTATGTTTCTATAAATTAAAATTCTTTCCTTTTTTCATTTGCTTGTTATAATGTTGTTATATTTGATTTACTATTACAAATGATTTGTTTGATACACAATTACAAATTAAGAACAAACAATTTATATCAAACTAAATTTACTAAAATAGAAACATTGAATGGAAAATTTAAATAATTTATATGTATTTGTAATTAAAACAACTAATAAATTATTACACATATTTTCTAAAATAAACATAGTAATATATATAAATTATAATTATTGTTAACCCGTACATAACTTTTTGAAAAATATTAAAAAATAAATAACTAAATGTTTGTGATCTGTGATGTTTCCCCTTATTTGATAAAGAAGAATAATGTATCTGCAAAAAACAAAAAAAAACTAATTACAAAAGAAAATAAAAAATAAAAAAACTTAATAACACAAAATATAGAAAACATTAATTATAAAAAATAATCAATAACTAAAAATGATTAATATAAATATACTCGTCATACAAGAGAAATTTGGCTTGATGAATATATAGAAGAGTAACGATAGTTTTCGAAAAAATCAAAACAAAAACCTAACAACATCAAGAAAATGAATAAATACTAAAAAGTAATAAGTAAAAATGATTAATAGTAAAATAGAAAAAAATAGCAATAATTATGAACTCAACTTAGATGATAAAGTGTTGATGAAATGACAATAATTCAAATGATAAAACAAAGTGAACAAATAAAAATATCAATACATATATATATATATATATATATACACACACTAAAATCTAAGATTAAAAAGACAAAATAAAAAAGTAAAATAAATCAAAGCCACACTCACCAACCAAGTAATCACAATCATATTCTCTTTTCAAAAAAGCAGCTGGCTCAGTAAAAGAGAATTCATTCCCTCGAATGACAGCAGTAGTCACCAATTTTATCGTTGAATCGATGGAAAAACTTAGCTTATACAAACGATATGTTGTTCGATAGCTCCCATCATTCACATCCACTTTAAAAGTGGACATAGCATAGACAGAATTTTCCTTCAAACCCTTGCCAACCTTATAAATCAATTTCTGCTTCATAGTCGCGTGGATCTTGTCACCCTTTTCAAAGAAACAAAAAAAGTATTATTTAGGTTATTACACTCAAACAAATTAAAAGAGAGTTAACAATACCTTGTCGTCCATAAGGATCATCTCTTGGGAGTATGGCAACTTGATTTTTCCAAAACTCGGTACACTCCATAGCCGGACAATCCTAACCAACAAATATCAAAAATAGAATTATATCTTGCAGCCATTGATAACAGAAGAGTCAGCAATTTAGTAAGCAATGAACAAAATAATGAGTCGTATTAATTTGAAATAGAATCACGACCTTATAAGAATCCTTCCAGCCCCATGATTTATAGATGCTGACATAGGGTGCGAGTTATTTTTTGATTAGAATCTAAAATTTCAGTTGGTTGAGGATAATCGCTGAAATAAAAGAGGAAATGAAGAATCAAGTTTTTTTTGTAGAAGTAAAAATGGATATAATCACAATGGTTTGATTGAAAGAGGAAGAATCACAAAGGGGTAAAATAAAGAGAGAATTGTTGTTTAAATAAAAGAGGAAGGAAGAATCAGGATTTTATTAATTATTGAAATTATTGAAATGGGTAAAAAAAATGGGTGTAATCCTTTTTCTACGGTGATATTGAAATCCCATTTGATTTATTATTATTATTATTATTATTATTTTAATTCGTATTTCAAATAAGTTGATTTGAAATTGATTATAAATTATTTGAAATTGTATTTTGAATAGGTTGATTTCATATTTCAAATTATTTGAATCGATGCAATGAAAGAGGAAAAGAAGAATTAGGATTTTATTAATTTATTAATTATTGAAATGGGTGTAAAAATGGATATAATCCTTTTTCTATGGTGATTTTATGGTGATATTGAAATATCATTTTATTTATTATTATTATTATTATTTATTATTATTAGTGTTATTTTAAATCGTATTTCAAAAAATTTGATTTGAATCGATAATAAATTATTTGAAATCCTATTCAAATCATTTTAACAATAAATGCACAAAAAAATCAAATTTTAATTATGATCATCAGAAATGAGAAAAAAGTATAGTAGATTATTTGCAAAAAATGGATTAGCAAAAACATAGTAACTACACTATTATTTTTACATATGGCCGAGCTCAGAAGATTCAAATAATTGTTAATTTTTTTATGAGAAAAAGGCATAGTAACTTAGTATTTTTCATTTTTTGCAAATATCATTTTAACAACAATTTTATTTTAAATCGTATTTTGAAACATTTGATTTGAATTGGTAATAAATTAATTGAAATCCTATTCAAATCATTTTAACAATAAATGTGCAAAAAATTAAATTTTAATGGATAAATCTGAATGCAATATTAAATTATACAAATCAATCAATAAACCTATTCAAATCCAATCAGTCAAATTGAACCTTGAAATGCTCTCAAAGTGACACGTGTAAAAATGGGTCTTGAGAGGGTTCGTCTTTATATATATTATAGATATATTAAATATTGCGTACTGAGTTTTTCTTTTCTTTTCTTTATGGCGACCTAATGTATGGTGAGTGGTGACTATGCAAGCAAGATCTATGACATTATCAACAAAATAAGATGGAATGATAAAGACCTAACAGATAAAAACAGAAAATGATGATAATAAGACAAATATATTCTATTCACATTGAATAGACATCACATTGAAATATTAAATTGAACAATAGCTTAACTACTATTTATCTTCTATTTTTTTAATAAAAAAAGCTTAGATCGTTTTCCTTAACATCCCTTTTGCGCATTGAATTAGGTTCTTAGTAATAATTTTTTTCTTAGCAGAGTGAATCATAACTCTGTTAAATTACAGGTTAAACGAATTGAATCTATAACCCCACTTTTTAAAAGACGTAATATGCTTAATATTCAAGTAGTTAAACAAGAAAGGTTGACCTGCAGACATTAACCCGTTGCGAATTAATAGCCAAGGAAAAGAAACGAGCAAACGGTCACTTTAGTTTTTTAGAGTGTTAGGCGGTGTCACTTTAATATTTGATAGATAGAAAATTATTAAAAGGTCCTTAATTCATATTTTTTGTTGGTCACTTTGGTCCTTATCGTCAGGAATGTAATCATTTTTAGGAACCAAGATGACAGTTAAGTAATCACTTTTAGGGACCAAAATGACAGTAGGTAATCACTTTTAGGGACCAAAGTGACTAACGACTGACAGTTGAAGACTTTTTAATAATTTCCTATCTATCAGGGACTAGAGTGACATCATCTAACACTCTCAGAGACCAAAGTGACTATTTACTTATCAAAAAATATTTTCCTGACTAAGGAAAGGAATACATGAAAGTCAAGGGCCCAATAAGCAAATAAATAAAATGTTTTCAAAAGAGTTTCATCTCAAACCTTCTCTGCCCTTATTTTATTGCCTTTCTTTTGTGCTGTATAATAAATTAACAAATTAATAATGTACGATTTTTAATCTAATTTTCATGTGGCGCCTCTAAATTCTCCTTTTCCATCTCTCTCTCTGTGGTCTAGACTCCTCTCTCCATTTCCATTCACTAATTAAGAACCTCAGAAAAAGAAAAGCACACTACCACACACCACTACTACTATGCTTGAATGAAACCCCTTCACTTTCACTTTGTTTATTGTTTCTGATCATATCTGCACACTTTCCCTTCACTCATCTCTGTTTCACTTTTTAGAGTGTTGTTGACATAAATTAAACAAAACCCACACAACACTTGCCATGTTGAATGACCCAAATAATGCTTCTTCCACCATCCATGGATCAGAGGAAGAAGATGAACAACAAATCAGAGAAATCCATGCCTTAACCCCACCTCGCCCTCCACCACCACCAACAACCACCAACAACAACCGTGGTGGTGGCCGTCAAAGGGAAGCTTGGGAAACACAACACAACCACCGTTCATCTTCTCTGTCCATAGCCAGCACAGAAGGCAGTGAGAACTTCACAACTATGAGCAGAGAGTTCAGTGCTCTGGTTCTAGCAGGATCAACTATTCATCATGATCACAACAACAACAACAACAACATGAGTCCTATGATGATGAATAATGGCCATGAAAATAATGAAGGAAGTGGAAACAACCACAACAACAACAACTTGGGGAGGATTAGAGAAGAGGGGTTGATGGAAGAGACCAACCCTTTGGCGATCGTGCCAGATTATAATAACAACTACCCTTCGGACCCTGTTGTTCCATCATCATCTCCTCCACGAATTATGGCACGTGCCAGTGGTGAAGAACATGTGTCGGTGCAGAGGGTGAAGAAGGAGGAGGTTGATGCAAAGGTATCAGCTTGGCAGAACGCTAAGGTTGCTAAGATTAACAACAGGTTCAAGAGAGAAGATGCTGTCATCAATGGGTGGGAGAGTGAACAGGTTCAGAAAGCAACTTCATGGATGAAGAAAGTTGAGGTAAAAAACATTTCTTTTCTCTCTCGCGGTGTTATTTGCATGTGGGTTTTTCGTGGGTTGCTTTTTTTGCCCCCTTTTCCCTTCTTCTGTTTATGTGGTGATTATTATTATTATTATTAGTGGGTTGATTAGGCTTCTTTGAGTTTATGATTACTCTCAAGACTAAAACCGCCAAAACTGGCTCTTTGTTATTTGCAGCCGTCTTAGATTGATTCACCTAATTTGATCCAATCAATACATGGACAAGGTTAAATGTGAAATTAAAAAAAGACTGAATAAGATTGCCTTGTGATGAGTTGTGAGTGAGTGTCACAATGATTGTTTCATTATATATATATGTAGAAAAGGTGGGGAATTATTTTCCCTTGGTTGTTGAGGAACCTAAAGGGGGAGGAGGGGGGGGGGGGGTGTTGGAGAAAAGTAGTAATATATGAAAGTCTAGATTTGTTGTCAATCTTCAATTCCTTCATTATCTTTCCCTATTGTTTATTAATTCACCAACAATAGCATCAACTGCATCAGCTACCCTTTGTATCTTGGTCGTATGTAATGGGTTTTTTCATGCATTCCTAGGGAATGTTCACATTATAATGCCACAGGTTTAATGTCTAAATCATAACAATAAAGTTACATGGACACCTATTCCACCTCTTTTGCACCACTTTTCAATTTTTTACCTCATTAAAATTACTCCATAGCAGGTGTAGAATGGTTTGTTGGGTGTCCATGTATCAAGATTCAAATCATAATAGGCTGAAAATAGTGTGAAGAGTACCTTGGAAAGTTCAATTACGACCAATTCTTCAAGAGACAGCCCCTCTTCCCCCCACCCCACCCCACCCCCTCCACCTTTTTCTTTTTATTGCATTGGCAATTTGAAGGTAAAACTTCATCCATCAGCAATCAACTTTTATAAACAATATATTCTTTTTGGTGAATATGACCTGGTGCTGTGAAAAAGAGTGTCCTATGGTCTGCATTTGTTGCCTTATTATTGAAGCTACTTTTTCATTGACAGCATAAAAGAGGTCCAAATGTGTTACGGTTACCCACCAGCAAGTAGAAATTTGCTCAATGATTTGATTTCACTCATGTTAAATTCAACTTACATAACGTGACCAAACCATGGTAGCAAAACAAATCATTGACTAAACAACCGCGCGCCTGGGTTGGGTTCTATACACAACTAGTACCTGACCCATAAAAGGTACATGTCTTCTTGTAATCAAGCAGTAAAAAAAAAACCTATAAACAAAACAATTGTACTTTGAAAATAAAAAAAATTACACGTGTCAAAATTTGGAAAGTAACATGTGTTATAACCCAGGAGACTAAAACTTAATTTTCTTATATAGTGATTGTTGATTTATAATTGATAATCGATGGAGTGATTACAGTTATCATGAACTAAAAATTCTCACTTATTGTGTGCAGAGGAAGCTGGAGGAGAAAAGAGTAAGAGCGCTGGAGAAAATGCAAAACCAGGTAGCAAAAGCTCGTAGAAAAGCAGAGGAGAGGAGGGCATCAGCGGAGGCAAAAAGGGGAACCAAAGTGGCCAGGGTTCTCGAGATTGCTAGCCTCATGAAAGCAGTTGGAAGACCTCCTGCCAAAAAGTCCTTCTTCTAATAAGCTGTTTTGATATATTTTTTTTTTAATTTTCAAACCCCATTTGAAAATACATTTTTAGACACAAAAAGGGGAGGAAAAAAAAAAGAGAATATTTATGGGCATATAATAGATGCCATAGTCTATAAGAGCCCCCTTTTCCTTTTTAATTACCTCAACGGTGCAAGAGAGCTGCAGTGCAGCAGTGAGTGAAGTATATAAAAATAGGAAGATAAGGAGATATGTATCATAATATATGAAAACCAATTGGAGTGTTTTTATGTGATTGTGATTAAAGTGTTTGAATGTTGTGAGTGGTGGTGACATGCTCATTTTAATTGGGTCATGGTTGAGAACACTTTGGTGTTTTGTACATTAATATAATTCAATTATTGGAAAATAGTTGCCTCCCATCACTTGCAAATGCCCCATACTTCACCTAACTCTGCCTAGTGCTCACCTACATTTGTACTGATTTTTCTCTAAACTATGAGATTATGGCTTACCAAACAGTACCACAAATCCACCGGATCACTTGTTAATTCTCAAATTGTTCAGCTTATGAGTTGAAGATGATCTAAACATCTAAGGAATTGCCTACTTGAGCAGTGACGTCTGATTGGATAAAGAAAACAACGAGGAACATCAAAAGATGAATAATTGATAATTGCAATACTACACAAATGCATTGGGCTAAATCCCTGTGGAGAGTTCTAATGCAATCTGAGAATCTTGTGCAGCAGAACAGGTTACTTCTCCCACACCACACGTCTCATTAATGTGAATAACTAAAGAGCATTCTGCTTTTGGCCATTAAATGCATGAATCGTTGGTTTATAAGATTTCCTCATTTTGAATGTAATGATAAGAGGTTCAGATCATGCTGATGAAATTTAACATTAGTATAACGTTTTGTCAAGTTCATATCGTTCCATTGATTTTCTTTACGATCAGTAATAGGACATGAGAACAACCTTTGCACTTGCTGAGACCCAAGCATATTGTCATATTGACCACTTTTTTTTTTTGTTTCTTTCCCAACAAGTTCAGCCTGAATACAAGCGTAGTGCTAGTAATAGATTCTCTCGCACACTTTTTTTAACATATTTCTTTATGATTGGATAAAATTCATACGAGTCTTATTTAATCAATGGAGTTTCTTATCCTATTTAATGAGATATATTTCTAAAGTGGAGAAACTTAAATGAATTTCACCTCATTATAGAAATTGTCTTGGAAAGAATATGTTGCTAGTGCTCACGTCAAAAATATGAAAACCTAAAACTAGTTCATTAATGAACACTCAAGAATACAAGTTTCTGCTTTGTTTTTCAATGATCCCCTACGGCCCTCTATTGGCCCTTATATACAGATCCTAGAGGCTATGCATTCCTAACTATAGTGCCTCTAAGGCCACTCTAGCGGTCGTGGTTGTGCTGCTCCTCACTCATGGTTGTGTCGAACGTGGATAACTGCTTGCTTCATTGGCACATCTTGCCACGTGTTATCATAGGGCCCGACGAGCAAGGTTGCAGATGGCTTTTTTTTGGGTCAAAGGTTGCAGATGGGGTTGAAACTAGTGTGTAATTGAAGGGATTTTCTATTGGCACATACCTAATTTTCTTGTTACACATACATACTTAATGTTTTTTTATGAAATAGCAAAACTACCCCTATTAGATAAAATAAACCCCAACCCTTCTTTCTTCTTCCCTTCATTCTTCTTCTCCCCCTCCGTCACGCCGTTCTCCCCTCTCTCCCTTTTTTCACCTACTTTCAAAATCTCTCTTTTTCTTATTCCTATTAAATCTCTACTCCCCCATCCCATTTAAAATTATCTCTAACGTAACATGCAACATCATGTATAGGAAAAGACTGAGCATTGTAATCATTTCATCAAAAGCAACACCAAAAGACAGAAGAACGAATCTGTTTGATCAAGAGCCACAAAGCACACCATAAGGCATTATAAACTTAGGATTTGAAATTGCATCCATTATATCTTGGTTGATAGTAGTTAAATAGTGCACAAATTGGCATCAATAATGCTTGTGAGCAATACTATGTTTAGTGATAAAGTCTGATAGGAAGAAAATCTGAGCAGAAAGTATGCTTCCAGATGACATGCTAATGTTGTCCTGTCCTCACAAAACTTTTTGTATTTATGATGTTCAATCCAAAAATTTGTAATTTTTTCCAATCCAAAAAGTTTGTTGTGATGTTCAAGATAGGCATTCAAAATTTTCACTAGGAAAGCTTTTCTAGAACAACTTGTGATTTTTGGTTTTCAGATTGATAACAGAAGTATTATTGTTTATATGTCCCACAGCTACGTACAGAAGTTTTAAACTACTGACAATAGCATTGGATGATCAATTAAATATCTCTTATATAACCAGCCAACCAAAGTATATGTGGTTTACGGTTTCTTCTTATGTAACTCGTAAGGTTACAAATTGCGTCCTGAGTAGTTTAACACATACGAAAGTAATAGAAAAATTCTTGTTACGGAACTATTAGTTCCATATGTTGCAATTTGTGAAAATAACACGTACGAAACTAATATTTCCGTAACAAGATTTTTCTATTACGGAACTAATAATTTCGTAGGAAAACACGACAAAAAAAAATAACAAAGCCGCAGTGAAGCTTATTCGGCTACGACAATGGCGGACGGTGCCTCTTAGAACTCCTGCGTGCAGCGGCGACGTACGACCTCCCTCCCTCTCACAGCTCCGGTGCGACGGGGTACGACCTCCCTCCCTCTTAGAACTCACTCGCACGTTCGACCTCCCTCCCTGCTTCTCATAACGTTTCCGATGCGGCGGCTTCTTGTTTCCGGTGCGACGACGTTTTGGTCGCTGGCAGAACTGTATGTATGTGTGTGCTATGGCTTTGCAGAAGTAGGGAATGGGGAAGACGGTGTTTCAGAGAATTGAGGGAGTTGTTTAAAAGGGGAAAAGGGTACAAATGTCTTTTTGAATAAAAAAGGGGAGAGGTATGTGTAAGAAGAAAATTAGGTATGTGTTATTAGAAAACCCTGTAATTGAAATGGGCCCGAATGACTATCTCAAACAGTTGGTTTTTTTTAAATACAAAAACAATCATCACGGACCCTTTGACCAGGTCTCACCCAAAATCAGAAAAAGATGATAATGGTTTTGTCGCAAGCTTCAAGTTTTGGTACTCAATTTGACCACAAAAAAAAAAGTTTTGGTACTCTAGCACTCACATCACATTTAAAACGAAATCATGCATTATGATAAAAAAAAAATTGTTTCCTAGCACCCGGCCGAGGCAATAGAGTCCAGCTCAGGAATCATGTTAAGAAAAGGGTAAGCTACTAAGCTCCCAACGGCAATACGCGTAATTAAGTTGGACTCTATTTAATCTTAAATTGCGGACAAGAAGTTTCCATAAAAACACAATTTTGTCAGCAGATATTAGTATTTAGTATTGGAAGAAATTTTTTTTAGAGGTATCTAGCATCGTGTAAGAATATCTGTTACATCATGGGCTATGTCATCCTCACTCTCGTATTGGTCCCCGTTGGTTTAATTAGACAAAGTTGACTTTAATGGTTTAGCCAGTTTCTAGAACCAAATCATGGACTCTTCGATGCCAATAAGTATATACACATGCCATCTTTTTATTAAGCATAGATGCATGCCATTGTTGACTTGGCTCAATATATAGAACTAATCACGCAAGAAATCTCATTTAACTTAGATGAGGGAGGAGATACATGTTAGCGAATCTTATCATGTTGGCTCCTTGGTACATCTTACAAATGAAATTAGCCTCTCCTTGGAATTATTTTAACTATTTGGTTGAGGACCTACCCTCATATATACGCTCAGAATAACTGTCAAGCATTTTCTTACCTGGCCGAAATTGATTCCCCTCTCCCAATCTTTTGCATGAATGTGACATAAATAGAAGGAACCATTTAGGCCCAGTTTGGATTGATTTATACGGTCCTTATCAAAACAGTTTACAGTTTATATAAAATCAGTTTTACCATATTATCTCTTCGATTATAAAAATAACTTATAAGTTGTTTATCCAAACAGACCATCAATTAACAACCAAAAGAATGCATTGGTTTGTGAAGTTGGTTGGTAATTTAGGAAGTTGGGACATGTGAGAATTGGAAGAGAAACACGAGGAGAAGAGAAAGGAAATTTACTCCTTTAAAGTGCTCACATGTGTGGAGCTTACGTGTCTTTATAAATTTAAGATTTTAAAAAATATAAAAATATTAAAAGTGCGTTTGATACGTACTGGGGAATTTTTCTGGAAGCCTTTAAGTATTTTTTTTGTCAAATTTAAAGTAATTTTTTTTGGTACTGTACTATCCAAATATCTTCCCGATCGAGTATACACATCATCGCCTACCGAGATCTGAGTCAGCACCAGCAAAGAGCATTTATGGCGTGCTTATCAAGGAGACCAAATCCCCCGATTGCCTCCCTCACATTTATGGACCGAGCAATATAAAAAGGGACTCATGGCACCAAGAGAGGCAACTCACTCATCCACGTTCACAACTCACGGGGTGGTCCTCGGTCTCAACACCAAGAGCTCGGGGGTCTATTTCCATACGTGAACAATGGCGCCCACCGTGGGGCCTCGGTAAAACTCTTCCCGACGGCCACCACACAAAGAGTCCACGACCTCTACCAAGTAGCAAAGATGGTGCACTATCGAGTCGAGATTGCATCGCTCCTTTCACTATCGATGGCATCCCGATCAAATGAGAGGAAGAGCTATTGTCTTATTTTTCCTTAGAGATAAGTTTTTCTATCACTACTTTCCGTTCTATACTTTTGCATCATTTACATGATCTATTTAGCATGAGTTTTACTTATATCAATTTGCTTGAGCGTTCATTTGTATGTCCATGTTTTTTCTGCATATGTACATAGTGTTCCTAACAGTTTTTGCTTACTCTATGTGCATCGTCCTTCTCAACTGCGTCTTGCGGGAAGTCTGACCTTGTGGAGGAGGCGTTCCGAGGAGTACAAAGTTCTGTGGCACTTTAACCAAAAGCTCGCACAATGTGTCCTTCAATCGAGAGATTGACGGTGAAGATTAACAGCTTATCATTTCTACACCCTTGTGGTAAAATCGATCTATTTATTTTTGCATTTTCACTAATCCACACAATATTGTTTAACATTAAAATAAAATACTATTTAGATATCAATCGTTTTTAACATTTGCTATTTTTGAAAAGAATTTCTTGAGATTACAATGATACAAAAGTCAATTTTTATTGCCCTACATTATTTGCTTTTATTATGATTTATTCTATAGTGATTGATTTTGATTTGATCCGTTATTATTTTTACATTAATTACATTGATTGATGATACCATTATATTTCTATTATTTACTTTGATTAAGCTGATTCCTTTTTTATGTCGAAACTTTAATTCACCAATTTGAAATTTTCATTATTCCATTAGCAACATTTCAAAATAATGTCCTTAATTGTTAGAAAGGTTTTATTATTTGATCTATATAATGCTACTTTTGTAAAATTTATGTGCATAACGAGCATAAATACGTTACACTACCACAAGCTATTGTCTTTAAAGTGGTCATGGAATCTTTTACAATTCAAATTGTTTGAAAAATTAGTTAAGTGCGCAACAATTTTGGTTTCAAATTATGCATGATCTTTCAGTTTTAATCTGGTTTGTATCTATTTTAAATGTAAATTTGTTGTTGTTGTTGTTGTTATTATTATTATTATTATTATTCATTTTTTATAATTGTGATTTGCAAGTAATCAAATAGTCTTTATTTGCTCCTAATATTAAATTTAGATATCACTATTAAACCGTTTTTACCTAAATTAAGTAGTAAGTGCTTATCAATATCTTATTGATTTAATTGCAATTACCGCTATTATGTTACAGCCAATGCACTGATTTAATGCCTACATTTTATTTCTGTTTTTTTTTATCATTATAGCTTACTTTTTACCGTTCTCGATTATATAATCAGAAATTTTTATATATGGAGTATATTTGTAATAAAGTTTAATTGTTCTAAATTAAGAGATCATGGCCCTTATTATTATTATTTTTTGAGAAACCGTTTGTGTTTAATTATGACTTCATATCCAAATTCCATGTTATTTTGATTTTTAGGCTTTTCTATTTTCTCGTTTTAATTTATTTTAAAATATGCTAATTAACATTTGTTTAGAATTAAAAGCAATTTTATTTTTACTGTTTGAATCAGTATATTTTTATCATTTGATTGCTTATCTTTGAAAAATGGTTATAATATCATTTGAATGAGTATTCTACGGCCAAGTGGTATTAGTTATCTTTCTCTTTATTATTTGTTTTCATTTTGTTTTACTCTTTTTTGATTATTTTTTTTTTGCTTTATGTATCTCAATATATCACAATTACTTCTATATATATTGATTTATATTGATTAATTCTTTACTGATCGTTTTTAAGCTTGAGCAATTACTTTCCTCTTTTAATTACCATTTTTATATTGATTGATTTTTTTTTTCTCTCGTTACAATGATTCCATTAATTGCATTGATTGGTGATGCCATTAAATGTCCATTATTTACATTGATTATTCCATTTCCTTTTTTATACTATTGATAAATTTTAGTGGTGATATGCTATTGATTGACCATTACAATAGCTAATTTGTCTGTCATTATATTGTATGTTTTCATTGTGATTTATTGCTATTTTAACCATTATTGTTTTCTCTTTGATTTGATTTCTTTTCTTTTTTTTCTTTTTGATTCAATTTACTTCTAATTAGTTTTAACGTCCGCACGTCTTCTCCCTACATTCACTATTTTAAAAACCCTTTATTGAGTTGATTTAATTGATTGATGACAGAAAAAATTTCCCACTTTATTGATGATCTGCTTCTAATTTAAGTATATATTTATTATTATCTAATTTATACTCTGTGATTTCAAAATATTCAATTTGAATTATTGTTGATATATATATATATAAACATTTTATTATAATTATCGTTATTCTTTACCGTTATAATTTGTTCTAATCAAATTTAAAATTGCTAGCATTGTATGTATCATTCATTACTTTGATGCTTACTTCAATGCTGCTAATGACAAATAGTATGAGACTTGTTCCAGGTTCAACAAAAGTTGCAAACATCATTAACAGTATCTTCAAGACCTTCGCCGATGTTACCCCTTAATTGACCCAGTAGGAGGCCTAACAAGAGGTCCGGTAAGTGGTCATACGCACACCAAAGGCTAGCCTAAATACATATTATCAATACATCATACATCAAGCAAGCTTGCAAGTATTTATCAAAAAAAAAAGATGAGAGCTCTCAAAAAAAAAAAAAAGAAAGAAAGATAGGAAAATACGAGAAAATGGAAAGTTGACTGAGCAAAAGGAAAGCAAAAGTTGATTATTGAATTATATTTCCGGGCGCACATTGTGCCCGGGCACGAGTTAGTGTGCTTTGGCTGGGCGTTGGACTCGGCTACAAGCCACGTATGGGGAACCTCGGCAAGGCGTAAAAAAAAAACGATCGAGTCGAAAGGTCGCCATCCTATGCTTCAAAAATCTCACTAACAACCAAAGGAAGACTGGTAACAAGGTAAATAGTCGGTTGGATTTGACGTCTTATAGTTTTCGAAGTGATTTTATCAAGTACGTCTGTTTGATCGATCGGGCTTTAGCTTCTATTTTTACTTGTTCTTATTATTTCCTAACATTCGTATAATTAATATGCTATGCCTGGTAGATTGCTTTAAGTTATGCAGGTACAATTTTACAAAAAAGGGCAAGTAGCAAGTCTCGTGACCATAAAATTGGTCGGTCAACATTTCATAATACCATAGGGATGTGCATTTAGTTCATGTGCATTCATGCATCAAGTTAAACATCACACTCATGCATTATAGTTGCATGCTTTAGGAAGCTTACTTAGTCCATACCATTCATACATCAAGTCTATCACACGTTCGACGAATCTAGATGTTTTTCTAGCGGCCAAGCAATAAACGAGAAGGCAAAAAGGAAAAAGTCAGAAGGCAAAAAGGAAAAAGTCAGAAGCCATAATAACCCAGGGATCATTCTAAACTTATTACTCGTTACATTAGTGTCATTTATCAATCACAGTTATTCATTAATTGTTTTGCCACAGTTTTCGAAGCAATCATCGTAACAGGAGTTGGAGAGCAGGGGGCTTGATCGCCAACAAAAGAAGCATGGACGACCAGCGGAGAAAGTGGATAGATGAGCAAGCTTGGATCGATGACCTGGTAGAACCCGAAGAAGGAGCACGGAGCTGGGAGATATCCCAAAGAAGTGCCGACTAAGCAATCACATATTCGAGCCCCTTCGCCTTTCAGGCTTGGAGCTCGTGGGGCTGTGTACCATCCAAATATATTCCCGACCGAGTAATCACAAATTCGAGCCCCTTCGCCTTTCAGGCTTGTAACTCGTGGGGCTGTGTACTATCCAAATATCTTCCCAACCGAGTATACACATCATTGCCTACTGAGATCTGAGTCAGCACCAGCAAAGAGCATTTATGGCGTGCTCATCAAGGAGACCAAATCCCCCGATTGCCTCCCTCACATTTATGGACCGAGCAATATAAAAAGGGACTCATGACACCAAGAGAGGCAACTCACTCATCCACGTTCACAACTCACGGGGTGGTCATCGGTCTCAACACCAAGAGCTCGGGGGTCCATTTCCATACGTGAACAGGTACCAAGTGACACAGATGGAAATTTGATCCCTTCATTCCGTGTAGCGGAGATATTTGCCGCATACGTACGTTTCCCAGTTTAAATGAACCCACGTGTATGTATGTATGTATGTATGTATAGCAGAGGAAGATGACCTGCATTTTTTGTGTTTGCACTTTTCCGTTACCGCCCAACCAACAGTTGCAGCTTATCTCTTTTTTTGGATAAACAGTTGCATTGCACCCGTTGTGATCAAAAAATGAAGGGTCGCAAAACATTCCATGTGACCCAACTAAACAACTAAGCCAATAAAAGAATTTAAGAAATACAGTGTCCAAAAATATTTTATTAATATTTCTCAAGAAATAAATCAAATTTAAAATTTTGGAAATTCTATCTACTTCCATTCATTTATTATCAATATTCTCAAACGGGTGTTTTTTTTATAATTTTTAATTATTTATATTAAATAATCAAGACAAACTAATGGTCTATTAAATAATTAAGCCCTACGCAAATATTAAATCAAGATTTTCTTTTGATAAAAAATATTTAACTCTAAACTTTGAATTTGAAACTAAAGAGTTAAACCACGTCTTTATTCTATAAAAGGTAATATGAGAAAAAGTATATATTTTATATGGTGCTGTCTAGGGTGGACTAGTTTTTTAAGTGGTTCATCATGGGGAAGTGGAAAAAAAACTTTCACAAAACTTTGATAGTCATTGGATTTAATGATAAAAAATCAATGGCTCAGATGAATTAAAAAATAAAAGAGAACAACCAAATCTTTCTTCACCCAATCCCTACCTCATCCCTCCTCCCCTCATCACTCTGCCACCGCCGCATCGTCTCCAACCTCCAACATCCCCATAACCAGTTACCTACTTTCTCGCCAACCATAATCATGGAACATGTAAACAAATTACCACATGCAATCCCTTTCATCCTCACCGTGCAGCAGCCTCATTCCACAAAAAACATCCAAACCTCCATAGGAGCACCTTTTTAGTTTTTCCCCTTCACTAAAAGAGGACCCAGCCACAAAACTCATCAACCAATAAATGAGGGACATGAAAGCAGGAGGTGGGGTGGGGGAAGAGGGAAAAAAATTAGACAAATGGGGGTCGCTCTAGAAGAATCTAGCAGAAGAGGAACGAAGATCCATCTTCTGGGTCCAAGAGTTCCAGTCTTGAACGTGCAAGTGCCAGTGGGTCTGATTTGCACGGGAAGAAATTCGAATAGGGATCAAAGAGGATGCGCGAGCCACTCCCTCAAGCTCCTCTGTTCATTTAAGTTCAAACACGCCATTGTTGAAGTCAAGCGTGGAATGACAGTGAGATGGGGTAGGGATTGAGTGAGAAAAGATTTAGTTGTTCTCTTTTATTTTTCAATTCATCTGAGCCATTGATTTTTCATCACTAAATCTAATGGCTATCAAAATTTAGTGAAAGTTTTCTTTCCACTTCCCCACGGTGGACCACTTAAAAAGCTGATCCACCCTAGACAGCACCATTTTATATAAACAAAATGGCTAAAAAGTTTCATGAAGCATATACTTCTATTCGTACTTCTAGCTTAAAATGATATGAAATAATGTTTTATAAAAATGTAAATAACACTAAATTCTAGTTCAGAATGTAGTTGTATGAAAACTTTATATGAAATCTCAAAGAATGAATAAGTTTTAGAATAATAGTTATTTATAAATAAGAAATATAAATTTTATGATAAAAGAAATTCAGATATATACAATGATGAACAAGACACTTTATACTAGGAAATATTGTTCAGTGTAGTGGTGTGCTACTACATAAGCACCTTTTTTTTGTTTGACTAGCGAAAGTTGCCGCCACCTTTCATAAGTCAAAATCGTCCAGTTTGACCGGTCCGTCGCCAAAAAAATTGGGGATTTGCATTTTGGAGGCTTTTCCTTTTGTTCAAGGCGGCGGCAGTAGTGTTTTGGTGTACCATTATTTACAACTGTTATATATTTATTTAGTTAAATAATAATTTCAAGCCTATTCAATAAGTCAATCTTTAAAATGAAATATGTAAGTAATTTTCTCAAAACTATTAGAAATTGCTATTACTTGTATATAACAATTGTCAAAAAAAACGTGAGAGGTTCTCTTCAAATTAAGCTTTGTCATTGTATTATGTGGGTTTTCGTTGCTATATTAACATAATTCAACCCACCGTGCTTTTACAAATGCCACATTGAAATTAGAGAAATTAATTAAGTAAAACAGTAAAAAAATTTGTAGTGCTTGGTTTTAGTGGAACTAATTAGACTGTGATTTTAAATAAATTTTATTTGTAATATCACGAATTTAAATTCTTGAATTATTAATTACTTTTAAGACGACTTCATTTATTTTTCAATTCCTATAAGAAAAATAAGCAAGCAGTTTATTATAAAAATTAAAAAGGTAAAACATTCTTTAGTTTATGTAAGTAAACAAGTGCAATTCAATTTTGTTTTCACTATTGGATACTACTAATTAAGAAGACACATTTTCCACGTGATTGATATAACTACCAAAACTTATTTTGGAATAGTCAGCAAAAAGTTTATATTCACTACCAATGGGGCGAAAATTGGCCATTATCAAAATTAACAATCTTATCAATATCATATACTCAAATTGCCAATATAAATGAAGTGTTTGTTAAAAAGGTCAATGTTTACACCAACATTGTGTTAGTCCAAGTAGCACCGAGCTTGAATTTCTTAAACAAGGTATTGCATTAGAGCCTTGTGATAGAAAAAACGTGGTTGGGAGAGAGACTTCACTAAAGGTGATCAGTCAGGTTCCTCGACAAATATTAGTCATCAGCAAAGTTGCTGAATACTTCACACCAATAATATGGTTAAAAAAAAAGTCAACACATACATGTCTGTGATCACTTGAGCTATGAATCACAATCTTAAAGCTCCTGTTATAAAAAAAAAAAAAAATCTTAAAGCTCTTTTAATCGATGCAAGCCGATCGCAGCGCGCGCGTGGGAAAATTAGTTGGAATGTGGAAGCAACTTCTTAGTTCTTTGTTTGTAATTAAAATTAAGCCATTGAAGTGAAAATTTGATAAAGAATAAAACAAAGTAGGGAGGGACTCATTTTGTCCTGAATGCACACGGACTAACGTGGTACAGTTGAATATTTCAATATCAAGACCACCAGCAAGGACCTTGACCATCAAGGTATGGTATGGATGTTTTTTGCACTGTATTTATATATGGAATATCCTTTTGTTATATCCAAAATTTTTCATAACAATAAAAACAAGTCAAAAGATATTCTGAACCAAGTCAATATATAAATAAAAGTGATCCTTAGCCAACTTTATGATCACAAATTTTAGAAAAATTGGCCGTCATGCACATTAACATTATCATCATACAAGTATGTGCAAAATTCTACAAGCCAGTGTTTTACTAGAAAAGCCTCCCTTTTCAAGTAATTTTAGAAATCATCTCAAATTAAGCACCGGAATAAGGATTTCATCCCACACAACTTATTAGTCATATGAGTATCGAAGACACAAATCATACCAAAGATATTAATTAATTTGAATCTGTAAACTTATCGAATGCTAAAATGGTTGAATTTGCTGATTTGCACGTCAAGACTAGGTTCCAAATTAACCTATAAATAGGTTAGTCATTGACCAAAGTCGCAAGTAAATTTAGTGAAATCATAGTTGAAAGGGTACTTGACATAGGAGTATAACTTGATACATCTACACTAATAAGGAGTTGTTTCAAGAATGCTATTAATGGGGACATAGTCTACATGCTTGTTAGGAATCATGGTGGAAACACCCTTAGTGTGAAAGCTCCAAGTGGTCGCTTTGAACACACCACACGTTCACGGATGTGTGATCGCGGTTCCAAACACAAATTAAGCTAAAATCATCTATTAAGGACCGAAGATTAAGCTAAAATAATATTTTTAAAATACAAGGTAGAAGAATAGTTAGAATGAAAAATAAAAAACATCAAGGTTGGACAAAAGTGATGAATGCAACACAAATTAAACAATCTTTGAGAATCCTGTGAGAAAAATGGCATAACACATCTTATTTATACCACAACAAAATGGAATATGTATACATATGAGAGAAAATTTGAACTCTAAAAAATATGGTGAATGCTATGTTAATTAACTTATAGTATATGTGATAATATGTGTGGGTGATCGAGGCCATTTTAACAGAATGCTACATTCTCAATAAAGTATCCCTAAGAAAATTAGATAAAACATCTTTTGAAATGTGGAAAAAGATATCCTCATAATCTATTACTATTAATAAAAGTATCTGTCTATTACTATTATCTATTATTATTATTATTATTACTATTAGTAAAAGTATATTTTTTGGTCAGCTCCCAAAAAAGTTGAGAACACATGTCAGTGTTATGGGAAAAATTTTCCTGCCTGCACTCCTTTGTTCCCTCTCTCCGTTTTTATTTTTTTCTATATACTCCCTCTCTCCGTTTACTCTCTCGTTATAACATCATTTCATTTCATATTTGTTCATTTGGCCGGCTCACAAAAAAATTGAGAACATTTGGCCTGCGCTTCCTCCGTTTGCTCTCTCTTATTTGTTCATTTCATATTCATAATTTCATAACAATAAAAAATATTCAATACAAAATATCAAAATTGCTACAGTAAATCGCTTGCATATGCTATAGCCTACTGTAAATAGCTACATGTCAGTTTCACTTATTTTTTTCTCCTATTTATCTTTTTTTTTATCAATAAAATAATATTTGTTTACATGTTTCACTCATTTATTTTCTCTGATAACTTTTATAGGCTATAAATTTATTTATTTTTAATTTTATTTTTCAATAAAGAAACTGGAGTTTGCTTACATGTTTGCTACACTAACAGAATTGTTCACGTAGAATTGTATTTGTTTATTATTCTTCTTTTAACTTTATTTTCCAGCATGTAAATTTATTTATTTTTAATTTTATTTTTTGATAAAAAAACTAGTGTTTGCTTACTTGTTTGCTACACTAACAGAATTGTTCACGTAGAATGGTATTTGTTCATTATTATTTCTTTTAACTTTATTTTCCATAAGCAAAATGGTATTTGTTTACAGGTTCTGCAGATTTTTATGTTGTAAAATTATTTTTCTTTTAATTTTATTTTTGATAAACAAAATAATGTTTGGTAAGCAAAATGATGTTTATTTACAGGTTTCTCAGATTTATTTGTTCATGTAGATTTTTAGGTTGAAAAATTATTTTTCTTTCAATTTTTTTTGGATAAACAAATTAGTGTTTGGTTATAGGTTTTACTCATTTCTTTGTTCATGTACATTTTCAAATTGTAAAATTATTTTCCTTTCAATTTCATTTCATATTCATAAATTCATAACAATACAAAATATTCAATACAAAATATTAAACTTGCTACAGTAGATCGCTTGCATCTGCTATAGCCTACGGTAAATAGCTACATGTCAGTTTCACTTATTTATTGTTTAAATAACTTTCTATGGATTATACATTTATTTATTTTATTTTATTTTAGATCAACAAAACAATATTTGCTTACAGGTTTCACTTATTTATTTGTTCAAATAGCTTTCTACAGGCTGGCTATAAATTTTTTTTTGATTTTATTTTCAACCAATAAAACAGTTTCTTCTTATATGTTTCACTCATTTATTTGTTCCAATAACTCTCCACAAACTATACATTTATTTTTTTTCAATTTTATTTTATTTTCGATCAGCAAAACGGTGTTTGCTTCCATGTTTTACTCATTTATTTGTTCCAATAACTTTCTATTGGCTATAAATTTATTTTTCTTTCAATTTTATTTTTGATCACCAAAACGGTGTCTGCTTACATGTTTCACTTATTTATTTGTTTTAATAACTGCCTACGGCCTATAAATTTATTTTTTTGTAAATTTTATTTTATTTTTGATCAACAAAATGGTGTTTGTTTACATATTTTACTTATTTATTTGTTTCAATAACTTTCTCTGTGCTATAATTTTTTTTTCAATTTTTTTATTTTTGATCACCAAAGCAGTATTTGCTTACAAGTTTCACTTATTTATTTGTTGCAAAAAATTTCTATGGGCTATAAAATTTTTAATTTTATTTTTTATCAACAAAACAGTGTTTGATTAGATATTTCACTCATTTATTTGTTCATGTAGATTTTTCGGTTGTAAATTTATTTTTCTTTTAATTTTATTTTCGATCAACAAAATGTGTGTTTTTCTCCTATTCATCTTTCTTTGTTTTTTTATTTTTCTTTTGATTTTATTTTTGATCAATAAATAGTATTTGTTTACATATTTCACTCATTTATTTGCTCTAATAACTTTTATAGGCTATAAATTTATTTATTTTTAATTTTATTTTTGGCTTAAATCTATTTTTAGTTTTTCATTTTTCACTGAGTTCTGTTTTTAGTCCCTCATTTTTAAAACGCGTCTTTTTAGTCCCTTATCTTTGAAAAATGGTCTGTTTTAGTCACTCGGGCCATTTTTTAATTTTAAAAAGTATCTTTTAAAATTATACTTTGACCCCTCCCTAGTCTAATGCTCATCTTAACCAGTTTTTTCATTTTCTTCCCCCTCCACTGATGCACCGCGCTCCCCCATCCCCGCGCGGCCAAGGGAAGAGCTCCGCACACAATGGCAAGAAGAGAGACGGCCACCGCGATTGCACAGGGAGGAGAACGAGAAAGAGGCCGCATCTCATCGTGGCTTCGAGGGAGGACGTTGAAACTACTCCTAGCGGAGATGGGGGGCCGCTGTACATCAGTGGAGGAGGAGGAGAACGAAAAAACGGGTTAAGGTGAGCATCAGGCTTGGGAGGGGTTATAGTATAATTTCAAAAGATACTTTTCGAAATTAAAAAATGGCCCGAGGGACTAAAAGAGACCATTTTTCAAAAATGAGGGACTAAAAATACGTGTTTTAAAAATGAGGGACTAAAAACAGAACTCAGTAAAAAATGAGGGACTAAAAACAGATTTAAGCCTTTATTTTTTGATAAAGAAACTGGTGTTTGCTTACATGTTTGCTACACTAACAGAATTGTTCACGTAGAATGGTATTTGTTTATTATTCTTCTTTTAACTTTATTTTTCATAAGCAAAATGGTATTTGTTTCCATAAGCAAAATGGTATTTCTCTCTCTCTCTCTCTCTCTCACTTTTTCAATTAAACTTTTCATTCCCTCACACTCACTCGTCACTTTTTCGATCAAACTTTTCATTCCCTCACACTCACCCGCACATAACTCTATCCCTCTTTTTTTCTCTCTTTTCTTCTCATCTTTTCAAATCTCCCCTCCATCGTCTCCCATCTTCGTCACCATTGATGAAACACAATGTTCATTTATTAATGATGATTTCGCCCACCAATTCCTCTCCCAAACTTACGATTTGAGGTACGTTCATTTGTATTTAGTGGTGTTTCGTCTATTTAAGGGTTTTGTGAACGTTTGATGATGACCAATATCTGTTTACTTGCAAAATTAGTCAAGGATTATGTGATAGCTTTACCTTATTTATTATAGTAATTTATTTCCCTATATATATATGGATGATGACCAATATCTGTTAAGAAATACCTATATGGCATATGCGGCTGTTCTTTTATGGCATATACACCTCCAAATAGAGCATAGCAAGCATTTTAAATTCAAAACTAACAATTTTTGTGAACAATTTTGGACAGCAGTGCACATTAACACAAACAGGATAAATGGTTCTACAATTATGCTATGGTGCATTAGGTATATAAGGGGAGTGAGCTTTTTATGTTATTTTTATATTTCCTTTTACATGACCATGTATTTTCAATTATCTATTGAATACAGGCTCACATAATCTCTGTAGTGTTGCTGTTAGTGTTATGGTGCCTCATGCTAGACACAGCCATTGTTAAAGTGAGTTAGCAAACATATTTTGCGGTATTTTGAATTCATTTTTTTTGTTGATGTATTTTAAACTAATCTTTATCTTTATTGTTAAATTGTTGGTAATGCTTTCATGTTGACTGACTTTTGCTTAAAGCTTGGGTATGAATGTTCTTTGACCAACTTGTGTATGGAGTGATGAAATTCAAATGGTTTGATGATGACTGATTAACTTCTTAAATCGGGTGATGAAAAAATGTTATAGTTTAAGAGAGAAAAAATACACTGCTATATCTTCCTGCTTTCACTACTTACTGCTCCAACTATATTATTCTATTTAATTATTATAATCAAAATACACAAATGGAACCTAAATTCAAATGTCTGATACTCATAGCCTCTCTTGGTAGTTTTATTAGTGTTTAGGTTGCTATGACCATTTATACATAGCATATTTTATCACCTATCTATTATTTTTATTTTTATCTCTTCCCATAGTTGTTTGAGTACTTGCTTTGTTTTTTTTCTCCTTACATTATATGACTAATTATTTAGGTTGATCATAGAATATTTTCACATGAAATGTACATACATTATAAGATCCTTAAAACACGTGTGTCGAACGCACAGGTAACTCTGACTAGTTTAAATTTTATAAAAATGTAGAGGTGTTTGACTGAGGTAGAAAAATTGGGTTTTTGATAGAACTAATATAGATTCTAAAACTATTTGTTTGTATTGGTTATGCATGCTTATAAATTTTTATGCCTTAATGATATTAAAATTATTTTTGTTAAATATAGAGATATTCTATTATTATTATTTTTTTATATTCAATTCTATTATTTTTTTACCTTTTAGTGAAATCGAAATGTGATTACTTTTGATAAATAAAATTGTCACAGTATTAGTATTTACCTACCCAAAATAAAATTGTCACAATACAAATAGAAATACATACAATACAATACAAATACAAATACATACACTTGAATGATGAACCCCCACCAACCCACTTGGCATTAATTAATAGGATTGCTTTTTTTTTTTACACAAAGAAATAAAATTCAACTTTCTTTCTGGTAAGTGTTAATGGCAATTGGCCGCTGAGCTGTATTTGTTGACCAGCGTTCTTCAAAATGGCACTTCCGAAATTACACCACATGAAAAGGGCAGTCAATGGAACTTATGTCACTCAGTCACCTATAGATATAATCTGATTAGATTTACAATTATCTAAAAAAACAGATTAGTAATTAATAAAATAAATAAATAAATAAAGTCATTATCTCGATAAACTCTCAATTCTAGAAGTAGAACTGGCCACTGGGATGATCATTGGACAAACAGCATCAATGAGTTGCCTTTCCCATGGAAAGAGAAAATAAAAAAATTAACAAATCATAACAAAAAAAAGTCTTAATAATAAGAGAGAGAAAGAAAAAAGGAGAGAGAGAGAGAGAGAGAGACGACGACGACGACGAAGGACGAAGTCTCTGCGAAACAAGTTTTTGAGTTTTGACCCTCTCTCAGCTAATCATCGATGAACCCATTATCATGGTGTCAAACACGCGTTAAATTCATCTCCCCAAAACCCCTCCCTTAAATCACCCCTTCACTCCTCTTCCCCTTTCTGAATCAATCAATCAATCAACCCTCTTCAAAATTTTTTTTTCTCTCTCCCATTTTTCGCCGTAACCCATTTCAACCTCATCCTCCAACTTTAATTGGGGACACGGATCTAAGGATTTCCGAGCAGAAAACCTCGTAAAAGCGGAACCTTTTCCCGGTTCCGAAACATGGGTAACTGCTGCGCGACCCCTTCGGTGACCGGAGAGGAAACAAACAAAAAGAACAAAAAGGGCAAAAAGGAAAACCCCTTCGCCGTCGAGTACGGCTTCAACAGCAACAACGCCGGTGGAGGTGGGGGTTCGAAACTCACCGTTTTGAAGAACCCTACGGGTAGGGAGATCGAGGTTCGGTACGAGCTAGGTCGGGAGCTAGGTAGGGGCGAGTTCGGGATAACGTACCTGTGCACGGATAAGGAGACAGGGGAGGAGCTAGCGTGCAAGTCGATATCGAAGAAGAAGCTCAGAACCGCCATAGATATTGAGGATGTTAGAAGGGAGGTTGAGATCATGAGACACCTACCTCCACACCCCAACATCGTCACGCTTAAGGATACCTATGAGGACGACAATGCCGTTCACCTTGTTATGGAGCTTTGTGAGGGTGGTGAGCTCTTCGATCGTATTGTCGCGCGTGGTCACTACACCGAACGCGCCGCCGCCGCCGTCACCAAAACCATCGTCGAAGTCGTCCAGGTCCTTATCTCTCTACAAATATTCTCTAATTCGATCTCACGCTCTTTGATCTGTTTGAGTTCATCTTCGTTTTGGAGATTTTGATTAGGACTTTAGGAGATAAGTTAATTTATACTTAATTAACTTATATTTTGATTAGTATTACAATAGAAAATTGGTTTACTGATTTTGATCTTTTAGTGAAGTTAACTTGTTAAATTTTATTTAATAAGCTGATTTAATTACTTGGACATACTGATGGAGAAGTAGTTACACATGGAGACTATATGTTGTATATAAAAATTGTCTGGGTTGTTTTGCTGTGGTGATTAATTGGGGTATGTGTTACTAATGGAGTTTCCTTTGTTGTGTTGTGGTGAAGAGCTGTTTTTGTGAAGCTCACTTGTCATTTTTTTATATATATTTGTAATAAATGGTGTTGTTATATGAACAATAAATGCATCTTGTTGACTGCGTTTATTTGGGAGACTGGCCTTTGAATTTAATGAGTTTGGGGGTCTGTGATTTTTGTTTTTGAGTTTTTATGCTATGGCCTATGGGGATTTAGTCATGATTGTGCACTTTGTTTGTTGTGTTTCAGATGTGCCACAAACACGGTGTGATGCATCGGGATCTCAAGCCTGAGAACTTTCTGTTTGCAAATAAGAAGGAAACAGCACCTCTGAAAGCTATAGATTTTGGATTGTCAGTGTTCTTTAAACCAGGTAAATGCTTTTGGATTGGATGAGCAATCAAATCTCTGTTGTTGCTTGATTTTCATCATATTGCTGCTTCTATGGATTTGCAATTTTGGCTGAAAGTTTGACATTTTCTGCAGGGGAAAGATTTAATGAGATAGTTGGAAGTCCATATTACATGGCTCCTGAGGTATTGAAGAGAAACTATGGCCCAGAAGTAGATATCTGGAGTGCTGGAGTAATTCTATACATCTTACTCTGTGGTGTCCCACCATTTTGGGCAGGTTAGTCTTGTCTTGTGAATGATGTTTCTCAGCTTTTTAGAGTCTGAAATCTTAAATGGTCCAGTTTTGAGTCACTTCATTGCTATTCCTATTTCATGATTATTTGTTGCTTTCTTCTGTCTGATTAGTCTGATTTTCTATATCTTGTCTCTCTTCCTCCTTTGTAAAATGAAGAAACTGAGCAAGGAGTTGCACAAGCAATTATACGATCTGTTGTTGATTTCAAAAGGGATCCATGGCCAAAGGTTTCTGATAATGCAAAAGACCTTGTGAAGAAGATGCTAGATCCCGACCCGAAGCGGCGACTTACTGCACAGGAAGTATTAGGTAACATGCCACTTCATATAGAATGCTTTTTTGAGTGATGAAGTGTACATCATGTGTAATATATCTGCTGAGTGCTGAGCAAATTGACATTTTTTTCCTTTAAAATTTTCAAAACAGAAATGTAAGGATTGTAACATTATTTGTTCACTAAATGCAGATCATCCATGGTTACAAAATGCAAAGAAGGCTCCCAATGTTTCATTAGGAGAAACAGTTAGAGCAAGGCTCAAGCAATTTTCCGTAATGAACAAGCTTAAGAAAAGAGCTCTGAGGGTAATTTCCTCAACAGTTTTTGAATATTCCTTGGGGAAAGGGGAATCATCCCTGAAATATTAATCCATCTTACCATTCTAATTCATGAGTCACTCATGTTCTTGTGAACAGGTGATTGCAGAGCATTTGTCTGTAGAAGAAGCTGCGGGACTAAAAGAGGGATTCCAGCTTATGGATACAGGCAACAAAGGCAAGATTAACATTGATGAACTACGAGTAGGGTTGCATAAACTAGGCCATCAAATTCCTGAAGCGGATGTCCAAATTCTTATGGAAGCTGTGAGTATTACTATCACCCTTTATCTGGTTTCTTTTCTCCACTTTTGATAGTTAAAAAATAAGTACCTGGGTCATATTTCAAAGTCTCTAGTTTTTCCAGCATATTTTCTTTGTATCATGTCAAACTAAGTGCAAACTGTTTCCTCTCTTCCTCAAAAGGAACTTCCTAATAAAAAATGCTACTTGTATATACTATTTCTGTTAAGTTATTGTTTGACATACATGCCCTTTGGTTGTCTCTTCGACTTCTAACATTTAGGAGCTGCTTTTACAGGGTGATGTAGACAAGGATGGGCACCTAGATTATGGAGAGTTTGTGGCCATTTCCGTTCATCTGAGAAAGATGGGAAATGACGAGCACCTTCACAAAGCCTTCCAATTTTTTGATCAAAACCAAAGTGGGTATATTGAGATCGAGGAACTGCGCAACGCCTTGTCTGATGAAGTTGAAACAAACAGTGAAGAAGTCATCAATGCAATTATGCATGATGTGGACACAGATAAGGTCAAGTCTATTTTCCCTTAGTAGATCATTGTTATTTTTCTCTTTTATTTTCTGTGGTTATGCTTAAAAAGTATACTTTTGTCATCTTGTTTTATTCAACATGCAAAGATATTGGATAGCTTTGCTGCATTTTTAATTTTCTTCACTTTACAGACTTAAATTAAAAAAATTGTTATAATTCTACTGTTTTTATTTTGGAACCACCTTTTTTATCGTGACCCCATGAAATTGCAGGATGGAAGGATAAGTTATGAGGAGTTTGCTACAATGATGAAGGCTGGAACAGATTGGAGAAAGGCATCAAGGCAGTATTCGAGAGAGAGGTTTACCAGTCTCAGCCTGAAATTGATGAAGGATGGGTCATTGCAATTGAACAATGAAACACAATGACGGTAGATGACTATTTTAGAAATATGCCAATTTTACTTTTGGGAAAGAAAACATGATAAGGAAGTATATTATTAATTCTTTTATATTTTTAACCTTCTCTCTTCATTGTAATTCTTTTCTCCAATACCCCATTTTTGGGTGGAAAACAAAAAGATAGGATATTGGCCTCAGCAAGTGGTGTGTATGTTGTTGTTTGGTGTAATGTGTCTTTTTGGTTTGTTGTTGAGATTTGTGATATAGGAAGACAGACAGGAGAGGGTCGGAGGGAGTGGACAAAGTCTTCATTTCTGGCTGTAAATATTTTTTAATTTTTACGCTTTATATTTAACTTGCCGTTTTTTTTTTGGTCCAATTAACTTGGCATTTTAAGGCAAACCTTGTCTGCCCCTTGTTTGGACTGCAATGTTACTATGTTAGGGCCAAGCCCATCAATGGCGACTAAAATTTCACACACACTAGTAATGTTATTATAGTGATGCATATACAATTGTTGGCCAAAAAAGAGAAAGTGATGCCATATACAATTTATCCTATGTTTTAGGATATGAATTTGTACTGGCTTTTTTTTGACAACAACGGTATTTGTTCACTCAAATTGGTAAAATATATCAAAAATAATACAAATTTGACACTGCTAAAAATCAAAAGGGTAAATATGCGAATAAACTTATAGCACCCAGGTTAATAGCAAAACACGGCAAAATGCTTACAGCAGCAAAGCACTCATGTCTCTGGGTCTGTAATGTTGACGCTCAAATCGTAGGTGAATCTGTACTGGAACGAAGCAGATCAACCAGTCTGAAACAAACAAACACTGCATTAAGACGGGAAAACACACGCCGCACGAAGACGAGAAACACTGCCGCATGCAGACAACGAAAACTCTAAAAAAACACAAAAGAAAAATCAGATCTATGTGGAAGAACTACTTATCTAGATAAAAAAAACTAAAAAACGAAGTAGAGGGGTGGTTCTAGACCAAAAAATGGTCCAAAACCACCCCTCCAGACGGAGAGGAAGATGGAAGAAGAAGGAAAACGGAAGAAAGAAAGTAGAGAGAGAGGCTCCCTAAAGTGTCGGCTAGGTTTTTCTAAGTAATTTAATATAATTTGTACTGGCTTAATTACCTTAGATCGTACAACAATAATAACAATAGATCAAATTGTATAATGTTTTTATCATGAATTAATTTCAACAGTTAAACTATTTTTTTGATAGTAATAGCTTAATAACCCGTGTCGTGCACGGGAAATTATATATATTTATTTTATATAATTTTTTGTAAATAAAAAAGTTTTAATTTTAATATAGTATTATTTGATATAATTTTTATGTGGCAAATTATATATTATTAAATTGAGTTAATTAATTAATTACTTGAAAAAATCTTATTTAATTTTAAATTTTGAGACAATGTTATACTTTAACGTAGGTTAAATCAAACTTTTCGTAAATGAGATAATTTTATATTAAAATACTTTTTGGATGAACCCAGATATACACTCTTCCATACACATGACTTAGATATTGAACTCTCCCACATCATGTTTGAGAAACTCAAATATCTATAATTCATATCATGACATGCTATTATTATTATTATTATTCATGTTGATTAGATTAGAATAACCTTCTAAATATAATTTTATTGGATTCAATTTTATATTAATACTCAGTAAATTAAATTTACATACTTAGTTTGGCTGGATAATATTAATAATAGTATTTAATTAAGATATTTTATTTTATATTAATAATATTAATAATAGTAATTATATTTTTAATTATCATTTATTGAATTGTATTTTTTTTTACGAAAAGGAACTTTCATTTGAATTGTTATTTTAGTTTTTCAAATATTTATTGTAAATATGAATTATATAGTTTTTTCATAAATGCTAATATTTGAATTCAAATCTACAATAATAATAATAGTTTAATGTGAAACTTGATGTAAAAAAACTAATACACCCTTAATGTGAAACTTAATACTCCCTTAATAATCTCGTGTCATAATTTCATATAAAAACTTAATGTAAAATTCTATTTGGTTTTATATTGATTTTAATGTTTATCAAGGACATGTTAGATAAATGAATTCATTTGATTGAAAATGAACCTATTATATGTTATAAAAATATAAACCTATTAGACATACATGATATAACAAATCAAATGATCTTCTGGTAAAAAAAAACAAATCAAAAGGTCCGAAGCAAATTATAAGAGAGAAGCATAAGAACACGTTAAATGGCTAAATTAATACGGATTAAGGTCCGAAGCAAATTATAAGAGAGAAGCATGAAGAAGTAGGTGGCACGACATAGGATTGTAAAGGTGGAGTCACCATGTAAACATGTAATATCAGATTAAGGATGAAAGAATCACAATTCATTTAAACACACGTTGATTTCACTTGTTGCCCAATCACAATCATCATTCATAGCACTCATGTCCACTTAAAGCCAATTTCAGGCCATATATAGTAATACCAATTGATAAAAAAATATGGACGCATGAAATTGATTTGTCTGACTGTCTCTTTTAAAATATACCAATAAGAAGAAGATAAATAATAATGAAAAAATAAATATATAAAAAAGAAGAAAATCCTTTGTACTTTTCAGATAACATTTATACTCGAATTGATTTATTGAATTGTATTCATCAAATAAACCATAATCCAAGAGAAGAAATCAGAAATAAAAAGATAGAGGAACATAACAGTGCAGCCACTACCATTGTCGAATGCACCCAATCTTATTGCCTTGTCAGGATCCTATTATAACCATCACCGACACACCATTTCAAAGTTAATTGCATGGAAGTTGACAATAGCGATATGATTGGATCGAACAATAGAGAGTGGAACCAAGAGGGTGCATGAAAAAAATATAGAAGATGAATTTAGGTTGGAAAAAAATAGAGATTTCAGCCTAATATAATATTTTGCTTATAGTAATAACTAAGATATTGAATCAATTATTGTTAAAATCCATTACAATATTAGGGTTTAGGGAGAGGGCGGAGCCTCTCTCTCTCTAAAGTGTCGACTAAGTTTTTCTAAGTAATTTAATATAATTTGTACTGGCTTAATTACCTTAGATTGTACAACAATAATAACAATAGATCAAATTGTATAATGTTTTTATCATGAATTAATTTCAACAGTTAAACTATTTTTTTGATAGTATAAATATGTAAGTTGAATATATGTAGATAAATTACCATATATAATTTTTGTAAAAGAAATCAAAAATAATTTTTTATGTACTGGGAAAACTATAGTTTATAGTTTATTTGAAGAATAATTATATAAAATAAATTTTGTGGGTATGAAAATAGGGAAAAAACATAGAAGTACATTGGTGACGACTTTAATTTTTAAAAATTGATAGGTCACTTTGTAACTTTGACATATAAAATATAATTAACCTAACAATATTAATAAAAAAATGAAAAAAGAGTTCAAGATAATTTGATATCTCTTAAAAATAGTTACTAAAAAACTATTAAAAAAATGACAATAAAATTTTCAATGTTTTTTATTCGGGATGTGCAAAATTTTACTATTAAAAACCAAACTAAACCTAGAACCAACCAAATGGAACTGCACTAAAAAAAATTTAATAACTAATAAAGCTCACTAATATAGACTGGTTTTAAAAAACAAGTCCAGTTAACTGAATTGGTTTGGGTGAATTGACAAACTAAACTTGAATTGCTCTTTTGACCTGCTTCTTCTATTCTTCTCCAAAGGGTGATACAACTGATTGTGAACCACAATATGAAGTTTGTCACCCAATAATAATATATAGTTATTGAACCACAAACGAGGAAGAAGAATAAGAAAAGCACGATGAAGTTCCTCTTCCTTCTCTTGAACAAATATGGAAGATCGATAGACTATTCAAAATACTAAAATGTTCCTCTTCTATTCTCTTATGATCAGTTGCAATTTATTTGGCAACTCCGTCATCAGTGGGTATATATATAGGTCCAACCTGATGTCAACAACTTTGTCATGATCATTGGCTCTTCTAGAGAATAATAAAGTACAGAGTACCCACATTAGAAAAACAAGAAAATTGAAAAGGAAAAACACGACCATTATTATTATTTTTTGGTCAATAAGAGAAAGTCATTGCAAGGGTAAAAACTCAGTCATACGACATCTACAGTAAAGAAAACAGTATATGCAGAGTCACACAAATTACTCAACTACAAACCAAGACCCGCTACGGTAACATACCTTACATACGCCAGACAAGAAAAACAACGAAATAAAAAGAAAAAACACAACTACAACTACTAAAACAAAAAGGATACGAAAAAAGGATACGGATCTAAACTAACAAACAACAGCAACAACCTAGCTAAACAACAATTGAGCAATCTCTGACATGTCAAAACAAATCAATGAGTGGTAAGAGTCAGGCCCATTTGGGGCATTCAAACTCATTTGTCTCAACCAATTTAACCCACATGTCCACTTCTTCCTCTTTTTTCCTTTGATTTTCTATCAGGTCCTAGGTAGATTGCAACGAAACCAGCGGTTGCAGAGGAGATCAAAGCGTTGATTCATTGGTACAGAATCCACATCACAGAGACACCAACATCAACAAACAGCCCAAAGCACAAAACGAAAAATGCACAAAGAGACCGTAGCAACAGAAAAATGGAGAAGAAGATCCAAACAGAGGGGGGAAAACAGAGATGGAAGAACGAAAGCAAAGCAGAAAGAGGTGGGGGAGAGGGAACAGTGGCGGCGTGGAAACAGACAAGTCGGGAAACAGAGGATGGGGAAAGGGGGCGATGCTGGACGATCAAAACCTAAGAAAAAACAAGAAAAACACACCAAACAACAAACGAGCAAACCAGACTCCAGCTTAACTGGAAGTGGACCGACCACACACCCCCACAACGGCGGCGGAGACGAGACAACAGCAACGATGAGCAACCACGGTTGAAGGAAACGGCAGCGCAGTCCCAACGAGGAAGGCTCTCGACCACACCGTCGCTAACAGCAGCATCTCCAACCAGGCCAAGGATCCCAAGCCTGCAACAGCTCCACCAGCCGAAGGAGGAAGGCGGCGGATCCCACAAAAAGAAAAAAACCTAACCCTAAAACATGACCATTATATAGGTCAATACGAGTTGTTAAGTTGGATCGGACCAATTTATTCGTGGATCGATAGTTTACTAGCTGGGCCAAGCCCTTTGAAGACAGTGTTGGCCTTATGAGTAATGGCCTTTTTTTTTTAACCCACGTAACCCATATCTAATCTAATCAATAAATATTTTGGATAATAAAGCTTTATATATGACCAGCCTATTTTGACACTTCGAGTTCTCCCTCTCCATTCTCCTCCCTATCCGGTGTATTCTCCCCTATCCTGAAATAACTTGGACCCTAGCTTCTTAATTATTTTTAACGTTTTAGTATAAAATAAATTCAACCAACAACAATTTTTTTAGATTGTCGATTGTACAACTGTCAGCCATAGCTGGATGCCTAGATCAACCAAAAGAAAGTGATCGCGCTCTGCACTCTCCCAATTCCAGCTTCATGAATGAGTCTTATAATGGGAGAAGGGAAAAGGTACACGTATATTACTACTGAAATGATGGCATGGATAATTAATTATGGGCTTAATCATCATTTAATGCACTAAGCACTAGTCAAAGTAGCCATGGGGAGGGCCTAAATCTAGCACTAAGCACAATCTAGTGCCACGTAGGAGACCAAACAACAATAATGCAGGACAAATTGACGAATGAATTGACTGCTATTGATTATGATTGGATTGGATATCCTCTCTGTCAATTCTTTGAATAACCGTGAATAATGTTTACATCATTATATACTACTGCTCCATATCAATAATTCCAGCCACTAGTTACATCAATCAATTACTCCTTCTATTTTTTAATATCTATATTTTAAGATTTACATTAACTAAGAAATTATTTAATTCACGAAAAACAAGTCCCTGGATTCTACCTTTATGTATAATTTTTGGTGCGTTCTAGCGTGGATAATCACGGTGGGTGGTTCACAATGAACCACTAAGTGTAAATTTTTTACAAAAATTTGATAGCCATTAGATTTAGTGAAAAAAAATCAATGGTCCAAATTAATTAAAAAAAAAGAGAGAACACATAATGTTCTCCCACACAATCACACGCCTACCCCCACCTCCACGCTGCTCTTCTTCTCCGGTGCCATCACCACCATACCTCCACCATCAACTCCGGCGTCGCCTTGACCACCTGCCTCCACCACGACTCCATCTCCATGTTCCTCTCCTCCCTACGCGGCCTCCACCACCGCCGTCAGATCATCACCACTCCGCAACGGCGACTGCGACAAGAAAGTCGAATTCACCCTCGACATCGACTCCTTCATCTCCACTAACCTCCATCTTCACGAACCCCTCTCCTTCCTCCACCAACACGACCACATCGACAAAGACGAAGAAGACAAAAACGACGCCGTTTCGTATTCCTCCTCCCTCGACCACCGCCTTTGGCAGATCTCGATGGTGGAGAAGAAGAATGTTAACTCGATGGCGGCATTGAGGGAAATGATATTCAAAATGGTGGTGATGCATCCGGTTCACATAGACCCAGAATCGATAAAGCCACCAAAGCGAAGGAACGTGAAGCCATGTTGATGTGCTTCACCAAATAGTGTCACCCGCCGGAGTTGCCATGGAAGCCACAGTGAATCTGTCAACCGCAGTGGAGGAATGATGGCGGTGTCGTTTTCATGGTGCGAAGCAAAGAGGGAGGCAGTGGAGGGAGCACTGGAGGGGAGAATAGAAGAAGAGAAAAGGAAGCGAGAGGCTAAGAGGTGAGGTGGAAGATGAAGAGGAGGAGGAAGAGTGGATGAGGAAAATAAATGGGTGAGTGAGTGAGGCTTGGGGTTAAAGAGGAGGGGACCAAGTTGCAGCGGAGACAGAAGCAGTGAGAAGAAGAAGGCTAGATGGCAGCGTGGGGGTGTACGGTGGGGAGAGGGGATGGGTTAGATGAGATAGAGATGCTGGGGACATGATATGGTGGGGAGGGTGCACTATAAGATCTGATGAGACTAATCAATCCAATGGTTATAATTAATGTTATTATTTTCATTCAAAGTTCACCACGGTGAACCACCCACGGAGCCATAATTTTTTCCTATAAAATTCAAAATCTGCAGAAAATTTATTGTGGATTTTCCTCAAATAATTTTCCTATGAATTTTTTCATAGATAATTTTCTATAAATTTTAAAATTCTTAGATAATTTTCTGCGGATTTTAAAATCCACAATTAACTTTTCTGCATGGAATCACAACAAAATCTGCAAAACAAATTCAAAAAAAAAAATTACAGCAAAATCCACAAGAAAAATAGTAAATTTCTAGTAGTAGTGTAGAACACCAACCTTATTATCGTACAGATATGGTGGGTGTTGTATGAACGTCGTGTTTTGACTTTTAATTAACATTACCTCTTCCTCTTTTTTTTGGTCGTGACATTCCCTCTTCCTTTTAATGAACCTTTTTGTTTGATCAGTCACGAGAATAACCCACTAGTTATGTTTAGACTTCAGAGATCCCTATCAATCAATCAAATAGTTGCAAAATTAACAAGTTTTTTTTTTTTGGATGAAATGTGTTTTTTGGATGAAATGCAAAATTAACAAGTGTTACAAGTTGTAATGACACTTTGACAGATGCTGACAATGATTCCGTGACTTGGCTGAATTTTTCGCGAGACGATATTTTATTATCACACAACTTTTGTATAATCACACGTTTTGAAAATTTTATTATATCTTCTTTCATTTTTTTTTTTAGATGGAAGATATCTTCTTTCATTTGCAATCACGTTATGGAAATTCAAGTATGAAATGAAATAACATATAAAAGTATACCTTCTTAATAATATAATTAATATTAACAAATGTTTCAAAAAATAATTAAATTAGGAAAAATGTAAAATTATAGATAATAAAAATCAAGCTTATAAAATAAAAATAATAACTACATATGGAACTGATGCTTGATTTCCAGGGTTCAATCGACGTACGTAACCCATCGTTCAAACGGCGCCGTTAACCAGGATCAATTATTCCCCGCGCCCCTCTTTTTCGGGCGGTAATTATTAAAGACACACAGAGAGAGACTGGAAATTTTGAATCACATCAGAGGCATGACTAAACTAATTAATAATGTTAATTGACATTTTGTTTTCTCAAATTGTTGTCTCATCCACCGACTTTTGTTTGTTTTCTTGCGGTTGGAAATCATCAATAAGGATTCAATAATCACACCCTGATTCATGCAAATTATAAGCGAGAGACATTGTCGATTCTAGGTAGTTTTGGAGTGAAAAGAAATATCTCGAGCTCTATATGATTTAATTAATGTATATGACCTTAATTATACATTGTTTGATATTATTATTATTATTATATATAATGTTACATAATATTACAGACTAGCGTAAGATATTTGTTTTATCATGCATTAGAACACACACAAATTCCTCAGGATATGTATGAATGTGTGATTATATTATTGTTTATTGTTTATGATGTGACATTTAACATTTTTCTATATTTGGATTATGGTTGAAGGAACACAAGTCATAGATGCTTTTGACTCTGCTTCCCATATATACTTGGTGAAAATCTTATTTAAAAAGAATTAATAATTGATCGAGTGGTTTTACAATTATGATTTGATTTGTCTTTGGGGGCAAATTGGGTTATTTGGTTGGGGCAAAGTCCTGAAAAGTTGATCAATTAACCAGATGAGTCTAGGAAGGTTATCGGATTACATGCATGTGGAAAAAAAAACTGACACAAGAAAATTATTTTTGATAAATATTTTTTAATTAATTTATAAGAAAATTATGAAAAAAATTGTTAGAGAGATATTTCTTGCTAGTATAATCTCAGCAACAATCATGAGACCCGCATGCGATGTTAGTGTGTGTTTGGATTAAAGTTGATAAAATTAAATTTAGAGCAAATTTAGTTTGCAAACCAAGCTTGGTTAATAATAAATTTACTCTAACATGGTATGTTAAACAATGAATATTGTTTGGATGATATTGATCAAAAATACTTTTAAATATGTAATTATTATCCAAATTAAAAAATAAAAATGAGAAGTAACCTCATTATCATTTTTACTTTAAACTATATTTGGGATTAAACTAGATTTTGAAATTCAAAACTAAACATTATAAAAACTAATACTATATCCGGTCCAAAATATAAGTAACATAATACAAAAACACATAAATGCCTTAAAAATGTGATAATCTTAATTAATATTCACTAGTTTTAATTTTTTTTCCAAAAATACCCCCTTTAATATCTCTCGTAAATATGAATATTGCATTAAATGAATGGTATAATTGAAAAATTAACATTTAATTTATTTGAAATTGGTGAATGTTACTTATATTTTAGATAAAAAAAAGTATCTTTATTACTTATATTTTAGACCAAAAAAGTATAAATTAAACTTAACAATCTAAAATTACTTTTATGCTGTGTTTGGTTCTATAGAAAGATGATGGAAAGAAAACAAGAGGAGGGAAAGGGAGAAGAAACTGACATTTTCCATCGTTTGGATCACAAGAAAAACAAGAGAGGATTGAAAACTTTTGTGGGACCCATGGCTAAATGTTTTCTTCGCAGACATGGGAAGAAAAGGAAGGAAAGAGGCATTACTTTGATAAAAGGACTAAAATGCCCCATGTGTAACAACTATATATATAATGCCACTATACTTTCAGATTTAATTTTCATATATATGTTTTCATTTTTTTTAAGGGATAAAATAAATATTTTTTAATTTATTAATATTTTTTAAAATTTATCTTATGTTATGATGGTTTATCTACATCATTAAACATATTTATTCTCTTTGTCATATTCATTTTTTACACAAGGTCATTTTTGTCATTTTATAAAAATATCTCTTTCTTTTCTCTCACTTTCTTTCCAAACAAATAAGGAAGAGAAAGATTTTATCTTTTTTTCCTTTCACTTACACTCAAACCAAATAACTAAATAATCATCTCACTTTTCACATTTTTTCTTTCTTTTATGCTATCTTTCCTTCCATTTTTTTTCCTTTTACTTTCTTTTTACAATCAAACATAGTGTTAAGGATTGCATACTGCAATCCAAATATGCTCTTAATTATTACTTCCTCTGGTCTCGAATATAAAAAATAAGTTACTTTTTTGGTTTATTAAATAACTCATATATAAAAAAATAATAATTTATTTCTTATATTCTAGATGGGAGAGAGTACACGTTCCTTCAAGCAGGTGAGTAGCTGTAGCAGTAGTTTCGAGGTAAGCTTACCCAAGAGTTTTGCGTGCCGTACGTAAGCGAAAGAATACCTTGTCATAAAGTAATTCGTATTTATATTTATATATTTCAACAAAAAAAAGTAAAATTGGCCAACTTCAGATCAAATTTCACAATTATGGAAATAAAATTCGTTTTTATCACCTGAACAAAATTAATTATTTATGTACATACAATTAATTCAATAACATGTATTGAATGAAATATCTTATCAGACATATTTTAGATTTATATTTATATGCAGCCTCACTCCAACTCCCTCACATCAGAACAGAAATCACATGCCGGAGTATTATTTACTCCTTTTTTGGGCGGCCACTAAAGATACTTGATGTCAGACGTTATATTAATTTATAGATTAATTAATAATTGCATAGGATCATCCGATGGAGACGCCGTATTCCACGTGTCAGAATCAGGAGACATGGGAAGACTGGAACTTGCTCGAGGTTTACCATCGAACCCGCTATAAAAGGCAAAAGCCACCTTCTTCATAACTTGCACCAAATTAATCAGAAACAAGGGATCATAATCATCGGAACTCAGCAGAGTACGGTGTTTCGTGCTTCCGTGAGTTTCATAGACGGAGTAGCATTCCCTTCTGGAATGCACTTCTTGTTTTCTCTATTTTAATTTTAATTGCTTGTTGATTTCTCTCACCCCCAGCAGCTCCCTCTCCCATACGGTAAGTTCGGTTTCTCGGTGATTGTATTGTGAACATTTTAATTTCACCAAACCAACTTCAAAATCTCGTGGCGGAGATTTATGACAAATTGATTTTCCTGCTACTACTGCTGATAGAGAGATTTTTTCTTTCAATTCGTGTGGTAGTATGTGGTTTGGAAACTGATGGTACGTACGTTGAGAATCTGGATTTTGTTAGACTTTCAGTTCATCGGGAGTACTCTGAATTTGCCTCCTAGTTTCATATTTCGAGACAAACAAGAACAACCTCAGGGTCTTTCTAGATCTCTCTCGTGTTTTTGCCCTTTTGAAGTAGTTTTTTTTCCCAGTGACAGAACCACCACCCTCGTATCTTGCAGAAACGACGTCGTTCACTCAGTACTCGACTGCTCCCAGATTTAATTCTGTTGTTTCATTTTCTCGCAACTCAAATTTCTGAAATGGAAGAAAAATAAACAGCGCCGACTATAAAGTTTTACTCATACTTCACTCTGCGTCATCGTATCATTATTATATACTACTTCCTTAATTTTAAAAGGAAATTATTATTTTTTAAAAATACTTAGGTAACGATTTGAAGTTTTATTAAAATTTTGAACAAAAATAAGTAATTTAATTTTTCTATTGCAAAATTCCAATCCTCTCTTTATATATCCGTCTAAGTTTTTTTTTTTGAGGAAATTATCCATCTAAGCTATTAAACTTATCGTCACCACGGATTTTATATGTAGGTATTCTGGCTTTTGCATGAAAATTGGCTCATACATGTTCTTCCTTTAATTTTCCTTCATCTTTGTTATTTACTCCCTTTCTTTGTCTTTTCGATAACGATTCTTTAATCTTGTCTTTTATGTAGTATTTTTCACTCAACGTCGCCCAAACTGAGACGTAGGAAGTTTGTCTTATGCCTATATGGACATATATGTATATAAAAATGTTACTTAAACACTTATTAGGTATATATATTTTGACTGAAAAAGAGATAAATGATAGATGTAATAGGTGATATGATATGACAAAAAGAGAAAAATAGATAGAAAAAAGAGGTGTTATATGGTTGGTAAAAAATTTTGAGTGTCTAAGTATCGTTATTGTATATATATATATATATATATATATTTGAGAATGGTATAATTGACAAAAAAATAATTCATTATCTAAAAAAATTGACAAAACATAATTAATGTGACTTAAACCTTTAAAACGATAAATAAAAAGAACAAAAATTTTCTAAAAAATCGGCGCCTAACAAGACTAATGACATTTTGGGTAAAACAATGATGGGAGCCACAACATCGCAATCAATCTATTGCGTCCTTAACCTTTATCCCTCGTCATCACCACAATCATAAGTCCCTGGGTTCTTCTTTACAACTCCTCAACAACAATTTTAGTTACTATTCATGCGATGTGATCACAATATCCCTGTACGAAAAAATTGAGGTTCTATAGCGATTTTTAGTTTGTAGACTCATAAATTCGTGCAATACATGTAATTTTCATGATTACTGTAGTTTGGTAATACATTGAATTTTATTTATTTAGTACTACTATATAACAAGTTTGTCTTATGTTCCTTAATGTTTGCTATGGTGACACAGTAATCAATTGTTGGAAGATGACGGTCACACCTAAGATCTCCGTTAACGATGGGAGCGTGGTTGTCCATGGCAAGACCATACTTACTGGAGTTCCTGATAACGTTGTGCTGACTCCAGGATCTGTTAGTGGTGCATTCGTTGGTGCCACAGCTTCCCATAGCAAAAGCCTCCATGTATTTCCCATGGGTATCTTAGAGTAAGTTCTTCTATACCTTCCACAATTTCACATATACACACTACACTCTTTATCTCTATCATGTTCTTTTGTCACATAGAAACTAATGAAACTGCTTTAATTAATTGACATAACAACAGGGGGCTTCGGTTCTTGTGTTGTTTCCGGTTCAAGTTATGGTGGATGACTCAGAGAATGGGAACTTGTGGGAAGGATGTCCCTCTGGAGACCCAATTCATGCTTATAGAGAGCAAAGATAGCGAAGGAGATGAGGGGAATTCTCCTACCATCTACACAGTCTTGCTTCCTCTCCTGGAAGGTCAATTCAGATCAGTTCTACAGGGCAATGACAGAAACGAGATAGAGATTTGTCTTGAGAGTGGTGAGTAACTAACTTTTGGATATGCAAAATTTGGTTTGGTGAAGATAGGCTACATGAAAATGAAAACTCTGCCATTATGTGTCATAATTTAGTGATTATTATGTCTGTGTTGTTAATTCAGTTCGTTCCAGTCTCTTAGCCAAAATATGAAGGTCTTTACTACCTGAAATTGTGGGGTGGAGCTGTCATTAATTGCAAATAGAATTGGGCTGGATAAACCTCTCAGATGACTATGAATTCAATCAATTGAATCAAACAAATGGAGTTTATTGCTTTGGAGAAAATATATATATAGGGTAGCATCCCAAAACCTTTTGGTATGTGGTTTGGTTTGTTTTGCAGGGGATAATGCTGTTGAGACTAACCAAGGACTTCACTTGGTCTACATGCATGCTGGGACCAACCCTTTTGAAGTCATCTCCCAAGCTTGCAAGTAAGGCATTTCATTCCCCCCTTGTTTTTTCTTGTGCTTTTTTCCCTTAAAATCTTGTAATGATCCTTTTAACCAATAAACATCATGCTACCTGGCCTTGTTTGCATTGGTTAAGAATTTATTCTTCATTTGTGAACATTAGAATTTTTATATTGACAATTGTAGTTTTACTGATTCTTTTTCTGTTTTGTCTGTTTAAGGGCTGTGGAAAAGCACATGCAAACTTTTCATCACCGTGAGAAGAAAAGAGTAAGACCCTCTTCCTTGCAGCATTATTTGCCAATGTTGTACATATATGCCAGAGTTAGTATCTAATGGATCTTGTAACCTTGTTTTGCTGGTTTTATGCAGTTGCCATCTTTTGTTGATTGGTTTGGTTGGTGCACATGGGATGCTTTCTATACTGATGTAACAGCTGAGGGTGTTGAGGAAGGCCTGAAAAGGTAACTAGTGAGAGCCAATTGTATATTAAGTTTATTTCGTCATATGAATGAAGAATAGATGAATTTGAAGATAATGTTTAAATGTTAACAAAATTGATGTAATTGCAGCCTATCAGATGGAGGTACACCTCCACGGTTCCTCATCATAGATGATGGCTGGCAACAGATTGAGTGTAAACCAAAGGATGCTGATGCTGACTGTGTCGTACAAGAAGGAGCACAGTAAGATGTTTCTATAATTTGTAACAGTTTGCTATTTTCAATTCAGTAGCTGTATTTCAATCAAGCATTCTAATATACATACACAAAAGAATACATTTTTTTTTTGTAATGAGTCAGATTAAAGTACTTGCAATTGATATGTCCAAAATTGTAATTATTGCAGGTTTGCTACTAGGTTGACTGGTATTAAAGAGAACACTAAATTTCAAAAGGATGGACAGAACAACGAACAAATATCAGGCCTGAAGCATCTTGTTGATGGAGTAAAGCAACATCACAATGTGAAGTATGGTCTTAGATCCTTAAAGTCTATCAACAATTTTTGCTGTATTGCATATAATTGTTTGATAAGTAGCTTGAAGAATTAGTTTCTGATTTCTTCATTGGTTACTGTCTCTATTGATGAGCAGAAATGTTTATGTGTGGCATGCCTTAGCTGGTTATTGGGGTGGAGTGAAGCCAGCAGCAACTGGCATGGAACATTATGACACTGCCTTGGCATACCCAGTGCAATCCCCAGGTGTACTAGGAAACCAACCAGACATCGTCATGGACAGCTTGGCTGTACATGGCCTGGGTCTAGTACACCCAAAGAAGGTTTTCAATTTCTACAATGAGCTCCATGCTTACTTGGCTTCATGTGGAGTGGATGGAGTGAAGGTTGATGTGCAGAACATTATTGAGACCCTTGGTGCTGGACATGGTGGCAGAGTCTCACTCACACGCAGCTATCATCACGCGCTTGAGGCTTCCATTGCACATAACTTCGCAGACAATGGATGCATTGCATGTATGTGTCACAACACTGATGGGCTTTACAGTGCTAAGCAGACTTCTGTTGTTAGAGCCTCTGATGATTTTTACCCGCATGATCCCGCTTCCCACACCATCCATATTTCATCTGTTGCATATAATTCACTTTTCCTTGGAGAATTTATGCAACCAGATTGGGACATGTTCCATGTAAGTGCCAAGTGCATTGCTTTGCTCTCCAATCATTATAGTTTAATTAGTGCCTGCTTTTTCATATGGAAATCTTTCAAAAGCTAATTTTTCTCCATTCTAACAAAATGAGCTTTGTGATTTCAGAGCTTACACCCAGCAGCCGAGTATCATGCTGCAGCTCGTGCAATTGGTGGATGTCCAATTTATGTTAGGTACAATGAGATCCAATTGCAAATATGTTATACATATAAATGAGCATGATTGTAACATGTATTTTTGTATATATGATGATTTTACAGTGATAAGCCAGGCAACCACAATTTTGATCTTCTTAAGAAGCTGGTTCTCCCTGATGGTTCAGTTCTCCGAGCTCAACTACCTGGAAGGCCTACCCGTGACTCTCTCTTTGTCGATCCAGCAAGAGATGGGACTAGGTTTATTTTACTTAACTCTAATAATATCTATGATCTTTTTAAAGCTATTTTTGACATAAATTGGTGACTTTGCTTAACCAAATTGCAATTTTCAGCTTGCTCAAAATATGGAACTTGAACAAATGCTCTGGTGTTGTTGGTGTATTTAACTGCCAAGGTGCTGGGTGGTGCAAGGTAGAGAAGAAAACCCGCATCCACAATGCGTCTCCTGGTACACTCACCGGCTCTGTTTGTGCCTCCGATGTTGACCTCATCACCCAAGTAGCCGGTGCTGAATGGCATGGCGAGACTATTGTTTACTTTTACAGATCAGGTACTGTTAATTTTCCTTTTGGTAATCAGTTACTATCAATTTAATATACATGAATAGAATGTGTAAGAGATGATGACTTTAAAATCATCATTTATGTAGGTTATATACTATACTATAATTTTAGTACATGAGAGTCTGGTAATCACTCCATTTTTTCAGGTGAGGTGATTCGGCTACCAAAAGGGGTTTCTGTTCCAGTGACACTAAAAGTTTTGGAGTTTGAACTTTTCCATTTCTGTCCAATCCACGTAAGAGTCCACCATAAGCTAATACAATACTTCATTGGTCTTTTTGGATTTTCTGCCTTCGGTTTTACACTAACCGATCTAATGTTTTATTAAACAGGAAATAGCACAAAGTATATCATTTGCAGCAATAGGGCTATTGGATATGTTCAACACTGGAGGAGCTGTGGAGCATGTTGAAATCCATAGAGCCTCTAACAACAAACCAGAACTGTTTGATGGTGAGGTGGTATCAGAACTAACCACTTCTCTCAGTCCTAACCGATCAACAACAGCAACTATTGCTCTGAAAGTCAGAGGAAGTGGCAACTTTGGGGTTTACTCCTCCCAGCTTCCACTGAAGTGTGTGGTTGGTGGCACTGAAACCGACTTCAACTATGACTCGGAGACTGGGTTGACAACCTTCTCCATCCCAGTTCCTCCAGAGGAGATGTATAGATGGTCAATAGAAATCCAAGTTTGAGTCATAAATACTTGGCATTTAAGTGAGAGTTGTGTAGGGAGAGGGGTTTTGTTGTAATAATAGAATCCCGGTGATTGGACACCCAATCATCCGTCCCACACCTACCATGCGACAAGCCTATTGAGTTAAATGGTTGGAAAAAGGTGTGGAACATGTGGATGGGGTATCTGTGTAACATTTTCCCTAATAATAACTAGGTATTTGGTACTATGTAGCTGATAGTTGGGGAAAATGGGTTTTGTTGTAATAACTAGACATCTATTAGTTGCATGAGGTGGGGAAGATAGGTTTGTTGTATAACTCAGGTAGCTGAGAGTAGCATTTCATCACGGGGGCGGGAGAGGAATGATGTTCTTCTCACATGAATCATGAATGTAATATGTTCTGTTTCTTTTGAATAAAACTAGAGTTGGAGAACATGAGGCCACCCAAGTATTTCAATCCAAAAAAAAAAAAAAAAAACAGAATAAGAATAAAACAATGCATCGGAAAATGGTAGCTAGGTTATGTTGCAGAAAAAGAAGAAAATAAAAAACTCACTTGAAGTTGTACCAAGGAATTATTGGGAATAAATAATGTATGCCCAAGATCTAATCCATCATGTAATGAATTTTAGTTTTAATAAAGAATTGTTCTTTATCCTATTTACTGTTGAATTAAATGGTCTATCCATGCTGTGAGAGACTGCACTAAGGCCAAATTGGTTTGGGAAGGCTTTGTTCCTAACCAGATTAGATCTGATTTCTCCATTGATCTAGATTTAATCCCTTGGCTAATTCAGAACTTATCTAGATGGGAGTGGGACATTGTGGTTTGGAGTAGCTATTGATCACATTTGAAGGTTGAGAAATGAGTTCATTTTCCAACAAAAGCCACCTTCTGCATTGAAGTTGGCAAACTTTGTTTGCTCTTGGAGTCATATTTTCAGAGACTGTAATCAAGCAGCAGATTTGCTTGCAAAGCATGGTCTGAAGTTAACCTTGACAGTAGAATGCAATCATGCATATTTTTAACCTTTCCCCTGACTTTATTTATCTTCTCCTCTGTTATTTTTCAGAGGGGTTCTGCTTTTGTTTCCTTTGGGCTTTTAGCCCCTTATTGTCATAAAAAAAAATGCCAAATCTCTCTACTCTATATCAATTCTCTGGCATGGGTATTTTAATTTTTAAATCTGCCACATTCAACAAGACAATATAAAAAATAGTGTCTTCCATCGTTAGTTGTTATCAGCGGCTCATTTCCTATATTATCTAAGTTCCAAAAATTGACCATTTTGGGTTTATTCTCCAAGCTTTTTTCTTTCTTTCAAATCTTTGTATCTTTAATGATTCAAATACTTTTAATTTTTTATGAATAAGCTAAAAAAATTATAAAAAAGAAGATTAGACCAAATAAGAGCACAAGGTGTGCCCTAAAGACAATATGCTACAAAGTATAAAAGTACACCTTTGATAGTCACACTTATTCTAAGACCCCAAACCCACTGATATGAATATTATGAATTCAAATAATCTTATATAAAAAATATATAGTATAAAAAAGATTTATAGAATATACTTATTTAGATGCAATAGATTCAATAAACCACCAAAATTTAGCGATAGAGGAAATATAAGGAATATATATGATCATGTTCACTAATTGAGAAGTTGTATCCAATCAAACTTCGATCGTGAAAGATCAACTCCACCTTTCTTACCTTAGTTGTGTTGCCAATTGAATGGTAAGGTGGTTATATATCAAATGATCCCATCCATCCATCCATCCATCCATTGCTCCATACCTTGATGTTTTCTAACAATGATCCAAAAAAAGTTATGATTACCATCACATTCATCTCTCCAAAACCACAACAAAGGGGCGTTGGAGACTAGTATAGTATACCTGCCGATGCCGCAAGCCACCAACAAAATCGCTCCACGAGACCATACGTGGGGCCCTATTATATATATATAAATAAAATCCAAACCATGCCATGCATGAATTAACAATATGCACATACTTTTGTCGACCGGTAGAGAGAAGAGAGATGAAATTTAATTGAAGACCTGCTTTAGAGGTCTAACATTTCATCATGACATTAATGCTAAGTTCCAAATAACAAACTTCTACTCCAAAGCCATCCCTATATACAACCATCTTTCTCTAGCATTTTACGGTTGAATATTAATAAAAAGGAAACTTCTATGGTACGCGTTGATAAAACAATGGTAACTGTTGTTTTATTAATCAATGACAAAATAGAGTTCTACTACGTCAGATTATTTCTTTTAAGGACTGCAATTCTTTTATATTACATCGTAGTCCCTAATCTATTTTATTTTATGGCTAGTCTTTCCTGTTTTTGCATTGCTTTACTTTACTTACCCATCGATGTTTCACACTTCGTATTGAAACCAAATGCTCTTTGTTACCCATAATTTTAAATTTGAAATAAGGTAATTATAATTTTAAATAAATATTTGAAAATAAATTTTAATATTTAGGTACTGAATTGAAAAATATTCTATAAAAATCTTAGTTTCAAAATTAACGATACTGAAACCGTTACTTTTATAACGGGACCGTAAAAATTGCCACAAAAAAAATCACAATCCTATGATCACCTGCAATGGCATGTGAATGTGAATGTCTCTCTACTTTAAAATAAAAAAATACATTATATATAGACCCAGACTCACGTAATCCTATAACCGTTTTTTTGTTAATATGGATCGAACACGGGTCCTAGCCAAGTCCATCACCTTAGATAGAGCACATTAACCACTTGTACTCAATCTCATGATTAATCCTATAACCGTTTAAAACCAAAAATGATTACCCGGAGAAAAAAAAGGGTGGAATATTTAAATGTTTCAATATGAGTACTCATTATGTTTTCTAATTTTCTGAATACGGAACATAAGATGTGGGCTCGAATCAAGGCATACATTTATCAATATGCTCAAGTCTCTTTAGTTATAATAAATTAATATGATTTCCATAATCTTTGATGAATTATAAAAAATATGGAGTGCACGATAAGATTTTTTTTAGATGAGCTAAAGATGAATTATCAATAGAGTACGATATATGTCTATAAAGCCTAGCATAAATGGTTAAATTCATCTTACGTTGTTAGGTTAGACATGGTTTGAACCCCGGTTGGAGCGCTTGCGTGTGTGTGTTTACCATTTCTACTGGATAAAAAAAATAGAGTACGATATATAAGATTGAAATCACCATTCTCTTCTTTAATTTTATTTCCTTATCCTAGACCTTTCAATGAAAACATATAAAATCTCAATAAAAAGTATCTCTCCCTCTTAATTTAATATTACTGCAAAATTGCTGTAATATAATCCTAGACTAATATAATATTATTTTCTTTTTGTTGTAAAATTATATGTGTATAATTTCTTTTTGATTAAAAGCCAACAAAATATTATTAATAGGAGTACATTAATCAACCCACCTAAAATCTGTGAAATCAAAACAAATCGTTGCTCATTATTAAAACAAAAAAAACAAAAAACAAATCGTTGCTCAGCCCATATACATAGGCAGGTATACATGTTTCATATTATTGTTATTGTTATTATTACTGTTATTATTTAAGAGCTGCCTACGTTGATGCACATACATAAATTGCATAAATGATCACAATCCGTGAATTCGTGTTTGGTTACAAGCATGTATGGAGCAAAAGTCAGAGTGTGGTCTGGATTGATCATTTCGTCTCAATCTCTCATATATCCTACCTTCCATACCGTTATGTAGATGAATTGAAGAAGAAATTAAAAGCCAACATCCTTTTTTTTTTAAAAAAAAAATTCTTTGTCTATAAATACACAAACTCCCCCTCCTTAGTTCCCATGCCAATTATATCCCCCATTCTCATCAAACAACAATATTCTTCCTCACCTTCAAAAGTGCATCTATTTTTCTCTATAATACACACATTAAAGGGAATTATAGCTTAATATTATGGCCCTCCTCATACGACATACCCTCCTCTCATTCACCATCATCATCATTTCATTTGTTGCTTGTTATAGCACCTTGCAATTAGAGGACCCACTTATTAGTCTGCATGTTGATGATCATTCACCTTTCATTGATGATGGTGGGACATTCAATAAGAACCAGCTGATTAAGCAATGCACAGATGTTTTTAGCTCAAATGAGTTGGGTGGCACTTCCCCTTCGCTTGAAATGGTTAATGTCAATGATTATGGAGCTGAAGGGAATGGTTCTACCGATGACACCGAGGTATAAATATGTACTATAAGAAAAAGTAAAATTAGCGACGGAAATTAGAGAACAAAATGAAATTTGTCACTAATTCTGTCTTTAAGTGATAGAGATAACAAAATTAGAGACCAATTTCATTTATTTTTCTTAAATTTCTATCAATAATTCAACTTTTTGTAATATATTGATCACCTATAGTCCAAGATATAATTTTTATTTTCATTCTCAATTCTTTTTATTTTTGGTTTTTTTTCATGATTAATGGAAAAATGACATCGATCATGTTTCCTATATTATTGGTCATGTGGGGGCTATTTCAGGCATTCAAGAAGGCTTGGAAAGAAGTATGTTCTTCTGGGGATGCAGTTCTTGTGGTGCCTCAAGATAATAATTATCTGCTCAAACCAATCAGATTCTCTGGTCCTTGCAAATCTAACATCGCAGTCCAGGTACTGTTATCTAAAGCTAGTGATTATTTAGTTCCCCATTTTTAAAGCTTAATTAATAACCTTTCAAGCAAAGTAACTATGATATGATAAGTTGATAACCATATATGCAATTATATTTGTGATAAAAAAAAATGTCAGATATCTGGAACCCTTGAAGCATCAGAAGACCCATCAGATTACAGCGAAGACAGCAGACACTGGCTTGTATTTGATAGTGTTCAGAAACTGTTGGTGAATGGTGGTGGAACCATCGATGGAAAGGGTAACATATGGTGGGAAAACTCATGCAAAAGGAACAAAAAGCGCGTAAGATATTATCACAAGACCAATATATATCTAATAATTTCAATCAGAACTTTAGCACTACGTACTACATATCTATATATAATTCATATATATTCAAAAGATGATGACCAATCTTTTAATTTCATGTTTCTCTACTCTCTTTTGCAGCCTTGCAAGGATGCCCCAACAGTAAGTATATTAATTGGATTTTAGGGATATTAATAATTATTTATAACATTCAAATGTATAATTGCTAATTAATTAATTAATTATACCATGGTTTCTAATTTGTTTCTGCAGGCCCTAGCTTTTGATGATTGCGAGGACTTGGTAGTGGGGAACTTGACGATAGTAAATGCACAACAAATTCATGTTTCATTCCACGACTCTGTGAATGTTAAAGTTTCTGGTCTCAATGTGACCGCACCGGGAGATAGTCCTAACACTGATGGGATTCATGTCACAAATACCCAAAACATCCTAATCTCAAATTCTGTCATAGGAACTGGTATAATCATAATTAATTAAATATCTAAAATATTTCATAAACAAAAAATTGTAAAGAATAGTTGAAATCTCGTAGATATACTTACGTATCATGTACCGTTAATTTGATTTGTATTTTTTTTCATTTTGTTTCAGGTGATGATTGTATATCAATTGTACATGGATCCAAGAAGGTAGAAGCCACAAACATAACTTGTGGACCTGGCCATGGTATCAGGTAATTAATTAACTTCAGTAAATATGTATGTTTTTTTTAATAAGTTTAATAAATAATTGTTGAAAAAATTGCTTTTATTTTGTATTAATTTGTATATGGATTTTATTTGCAATGATTTATCTCAGTATTGGAAGCTTGGGGGCTGGAAAATCCAAGGAAGTTGTTTCGGGAGTATTAGTGAATGGAGCGAAGCTTTCTGGAACTAAAAATGGAGTTAGAATTAAGACATGGCAGGTAATTTGATTTTAATTTTTCCCTTTGCTTTAATTGGTATACCACTCACAAAACATATATCTATATTTAGTATTTACATTTCAAAAGTTACAAAACTCACTTTGAAAATATCATTCTCAAACATATATAAATGAACTTTTTAACCTTCTATAAAATTGATTAATTTATTACAATCAAAAGCATTAATCGGACATATATAAATTTCCTTTGGTTATATATGTAGGGAGGTTCAGGAAGTGCTAGCGACATCCAGTTTCAGAACATTGAGATGGACAATGTGACCAACCCCATAATAATAGACCAGAATTACTGTGACAAAAAAAAGAAGCCATGCAAAAAACAGGTAAGTAAATATAAACATATAATATAATACTTATATTATTTTTCGTGTATATATATATCGATATGATTTAATTGGTCTAGTTATTAATGTTGCAGAAATCGGCGATCCAGATAAGCAATGTGTTGTACCAGAACATAAAAGGTACAAGTGCTTCTGATGTGGGTGTGAAGTTTGATTGCAGCGAGAAATTTCCATGCAAGGAGATTGTATTGCAGAACATAGACCTTCAATGTGAAGGATCAGGAGACGCTGCCAAGGCTTTATGCAACAACGTTGAATTGTCTTGCAAAGGACACGTTACTCCTCGCTGCGACTCATCATAGAAATAGAGATTGAAAGACTCAATGTATATATATATATATATATGAACCATACATATACACAATGCAAGTATATGATTAATGGATGTGTGTTGATATATACCCGACCAATATAGGACATTGATTTGTAGCGAATAATTAATGTGATTCTTTCAACAATGATTGTAATAAACTGATTAATTTGTCACTTGTTAATTTCCTGAATAAATTAAATTCAAATCTTGCATTTATTTATTGATCATGTAACTTTCAAATCTATAGTACACTAGTAGTGTTCAGATATCTACTTATCTGATCTCCATTGCAAAATTAGAATATGACCATTTAAATCTTTTTTTTGTCACTATGTTATTAGTGCAAAATATCCACCCGATTTGCCGATGCCGGGAAACATAGCTGACCATCTTTAGTAGGGTCTCCCCTCCTAACCACTTTTTTTTTTCCATGCACAAGGCTCGAACACGAGACCTTACTTAATGGATTCGACCTCAGTTCAACTCACCAACGTAACGTTGGTTGCCCACTTAAATCATTTTCAATCTCCATTGAGTAGCTAAATTATAATTAAATGAGACACAGAACCACAAAGTTATTTAAACATATATAAAATTAAATTCTTTCAATTATTTCTTTTAAAGTAGCTAATTTCATTAGTATATAATAGCAACGGTAAGATTCCAATAAAGAAATGAATTAAGAAAGCTCTAAAACTTTGTTTGGCTTTTTAATAGCACTGGGCAACGGCTTGGAGAGCTTTTGCTTTGTACTGTTGAATTCCCACTTCGTGCCATGATGTTATAGTGGCATCTTTAAACATACATTCCAGATTCTATGCGAAAAGTTAAGCCAAGGGCCCAAAGAAAGTAATCGCCGGAAGATTTTAATGGGACACAAATTAAGCCTTTTCATGATAAGTGGCTCCACTAACTTACTGACTCAAAATTGGATTCCTATCAGAAAAATGATAGTCTCATGTAGTGGTAGAACAGTGAATTTTTTTTATGTGAAACCAGTATTTTTCTTTTTCTTTTAACCATCGCTTGAAAGATTTTTTTTTTGTCTAAGATAAACTCCAAATATTAAAAAGGATTAATTGAATGAAATGAACTATTAAATTCCATACGACAATTTTTAATGTTTAATTTCTTTGATGGAAACTTGAAAATTTATGCTACTTTATCCCCCCCACCCCCCCAAACCTCTTCTGTGAATCTCCAAGTAGCTTGAGCATCATACCTCTGCAGATGTTGGAAAATTAATATTTTGTTTGAAGGAACTAAAATATGCTCCCTCATTGGGACAAATGACATGACAAACAAGAAAAAATGAATAGAATGACCAACAAAGTAAAATAGAAACAGAAAAGTCCAATAAGAGCAACTAGGTGAGTCCAATAACATCAATAGTTTAGGTTGTTCTACAAACTAAAACAGTGCTACTCTATATATCAGTTAAAGATGTGTAAACTTTCCCCCAAAACAAAGCATTCATCAAATTATATACTGACTTACAATGTTTGTGTTAGAATAGAAAATGCATCTGAGCCCCTTTTTTTTCATTTACTGGCATCCCCTCCTCCTCCTTCTGCTGCTGCTGGTGCTGGCTTTGGTTCTTCAGGTTTAGGTGCAGGTGGTGGGAGTCCTCCATCAATGCAACTTCTACACTTCTTTTCAACCCAACCTTCTATGTCATTCTCCCCATTGCCCCCAAAGTGCCTTCCACCACACAACCTAGCAATCATCCCTGCAATCACACCCACTATAGTGATCACTGCTATGACCACAACAAGGGTCTCAATTGATCTATGTGAATAATAATGATTTGGCTCTGCTGCCACTTTTGGTGGTGCCTCAACAAAGGGCTGCATTTCACTCCCCTGCCTCCCATCCATGATTCTTCTGAAGCTCAACCCAACTGTGGAGATGAATCTGATGAACTCTTAATTGGCCACTAGCCAAGATTCTTTTTCTGCTTTGGTATGTGCAGTCAAACTGTTGAAAGCAACAGAAACTGAGGATGCAACAACCACTAGCTAGGAGAGGAAAACTACAGAGAATAGATGAAAAAGGATGAGCTATTATGGCATGTGGTTTAATGCAGGGCAGAGATGTTAGGAAATAAGAGCGAATGGGGAAATGAGACTGCACAAGGCTCAGATTCTGAACTATGCAGCGTGTGTTTGGATTTAGAAACTCAGCTTCTAACTTATAGAAAAATTAACTTTGTTTTGTATTTTTATTTTTATCATATACAAAAAAGAAAAAAAATTGCTCAACAAGTCTATCTTAGATAAATAGGTGTCTATAGAGAAATTAAATGAGAAATTTTCTAAAAAAATTAAAATATAAAAACTGATTTTAACTTGTTCATATTATAAGTATTTATAAAAAATATTATCCAAAAAAGCTTGTAAGAGTGTCAAAGTGAGTTGGGTTTCATTAACTAATCCTGATTAGAGAAAATTTATTATTGTAGCTATAAAAATAGGATTCCAACAGTGATCAATATATATGTCATTCCTGTCTTTGTTACTTTGGTCCTTTCATGTTATAATGTTACATTTCCTTTTTGTTTGTTCACTTTATTTGGGTCGTTATCCTTTTAAATTAAAAGCAGGTGTGATTGTGACTTTTGAGGTGCAAGAAACATAGATGAAGGCCAAAAGCTTTCTGACTACCCATTAACTCAATTAATTAATAATATAGTTGAAACGGGACATGTAGCAATTGTGTCAGTAATTGCAATGCAACCTAACGCTCAAAAAATATTTGATTTCTCCTCCCAAGTTTGGGCTTTTTTATTAGTGTAACACAAAAAAAAAAAATTATTTACCAAAATAACACATTTTTATTTATTTACCAAAATAACACACTTTTGAATATAATATTCATTTAAGCATTTTTTAATCAATTAAATATTAATAGTTGGTTTAAGATTGTGATTAAGTTGTTAATTAAAGAGTAAAGAGTCATTTTAGTCCTTGAGAGATATAGGTGGTGTCATATTAGTCCCTGAGAGATAGGAAATTAAAATTTCGTCCCTGAGAGAGACAAACGTTTTTCAGTTTGGTCTCTAAGTAATACTTTCAAGGACTAAAATGACAGTAAGTAATCACTTTTCAAGGACCAAAATGACAGTAAGTAATCACTTTTAGGGACCAAAATGACTAACGGATGACAGTTGATGACCTTTTTTGAATTTTGCATCTGTCAGGGACCAAAGTGACACCGCCTGACACTCTCAGGAACCAAAGTGACTGTTTATTCTTAATTAAATTAATATTTAATTGTTTAATATTTATTAACCCAATTTGTCACAAAAGACAAATACATCAATATCTCAGTCTCCGCACACTGATCGGATCACTCTCCCTCCACTCTTTTTCTGTCACAAAAGACAGAAACATCAATGTCTCTGCCTCCGCACACTGATCGGAGCACCCCCTGTCTCTGATGTTTCTGTCTTTTGTGATAGAAAAGGAATAGAGGGGGTGCTCCGATCAGTGTGCGGAGACAGAGACATTGATGTTTCTGTCTTTTGTGACAGAAATAGAGTGGAGGGGGAGTACTCCGATCAGTGTGCGGAGATAGAGATATTGATGTATTTGTCTTTTGTGACAAATTGGGTTAATAAATATTTAACAAATATTAATTTAATTAACAACTTAATCACAATCTTAAACCAACTATTAATATTTAATTGATTAAAAAATACTTAAATGAATATTATATTTAAAAGTGTGTTATTTTGGTAAATAAAAAAAAAGTGTGTTATTTTGGTAAATAATTTTTTTTTTTGTGTTACACTAGTAAAAAAGCCCCCAAGTTTGTCCTTTGTGATGTCACATGTTAATGTTCAATCTGTGAGAGTCTGAGTCAGTGAGTACCCCCCAAAAGAATATGGTGATATTTTGTATGTTTTTGTTTGGTCTCGAAATTTTCCATTTGCAAGCTGCAAAACCGTGTCTTTTATATGTCCCTAGCAAATTTTGAAGAGTTTTGATCTCTGCCTTCAGCAGTGTCCCCAAATTGGCTGGTTTGTCAAGTTTTAGAAAGAGTTAACTGTTATTTTAGTCTCTAAAATTGTAAAAAAATCTCACTTAGATCTTTAAAATTAACGAAAAGGTAATTTAGTTCTTGAAATTGTAAAACATCGGTTAATTTAGTCTCTAAAATTGTAAAATAATGGACTAACTTAACCATCGTTTTATAATTTTAAAAACTAATTTAATCAATATTTTACAATTTTAGAGACTAAATTACTTTTTTGTTAATTTTAAAAACTTAAATAAAACCGTATTACAATTTTAAGAGTCAAAATCACACTTAACTCTTGCAGAAACTTTAATGGGATACGAATCACCTGAACACTGAAGACTAGTTAAGATAAGACTCGGGACACACTTCAATGCGACTCTTCACAGTACACTTACTGCGCATCCTGATCAGCTAGCTAGCTGCCTCTTCGAGAGCAGCTTGGACCATGGACCATAATTTCCCTTGAAATGCTGGGAAATATTTTTTGGAGTTATCAAGATTAATTTCTTTTTGACTTAAATATGTTCTAGTTTCTTTTAAATTTATATTTGTTTTAATTTTAATTTTTAATAATTTTAGTCAAATTTTGTTAGTTTAATAATTTTTTTTATTTTAGTTCTTTTAGTAATTTAGAGCTAAGGTGGCATGGACACATCAATCTAATTATTAGATATGGCATAATTTTGGACCAACTAAGCATGTCACGTAATTTCAAATTTGCATGGATATGCTCTCTCTCCTCTCTCCGTCCACCACCACCTCTCTCCCCCCCTCTTTCTCTCTCTCTCTCCTCTCTTCTCCTCCAACCCCCACCCCCACCACCACCATACCACCTTCTTCCTCCTTCCTCCACCCCCACCACTGGGTTGGAAATCTGCTTCGGTGAAGACAAAGCAGAACTGCTTCTATCAACCCCACTGTCTTCAAGCTTCCCATCATCATTATCCTCAATTCCAACCACTGTTTCCATTGAAAAATGAATCACACCCCAGAAGGCAAAAGCAACAATTGGCCACCAAAACAACATAAACGCTTAATCCCCACACACACGCATGCATTACAAAACCGTGGCCCCAATTCAAATGCTACAAAAAAAAACTCCTCAAACAATGAAATGCATTTTCTGGGGTTAATGAAAAACTGAACTTAAGGCAACCCAGATGAGAAAAATTTGAAATTGGGCTCACCATAGAGAAAAATTTGAAATTGGACTCCCCTTCCCTCACTGTATGCGCTCTCTCTCTCTCTCTTCTGTGTGTACATTTCGGAATTTTAGGGGTGGAGAGAGGAGGAAGAAGGTGGTGGTGGTGGTGGACCGGTGGTGGTGGTGGTGGTGGTGGGGGAGAGGAGAGAGAGAAAAGGGAGGAGAGAGAGAGAGTGGGTGGGGTGGTGGTGGTGGTGGTGACGGTGATGGTGGGAAAAAAAAAATTTGGTCTGTTTTGATTTTAGTCTCTACAAATTTGACCCTACGTACGTGGCGTGCTTATGTGACACTTGAATATGATACGTCAAATTAATGAAGTGATATGTACATGACACCTCAACCTAAATCACTAAAAGGACTAAAATCAAACAATTTTTTTTATTAGATTAAAAAAATTTGACAAAAATTATTAGGGACTAAAATCAAAACGAGCAAATTTAGAAGAATCAAAAACATCACTAAGCCTTTCTTTTTTGAAGCAAAAGAGGACAAATCAAGATTAATTAAGACCCCCCAGAATAATAATTGTAGTAGTAAAGGGGATAATAAACCAACGCCGTGTTGATCCAAGTAGATTTGGACTTGAATATCTTAAGCATGTTTTTAGTTTTGCGGAATTGGATGAAATAAACACTATTGGGAGAGAAGTCCCATTAAAAGTGGCCAATTATGCTTTTGGTGGATATTAATTATTGATAAAATCGGTGGATATTTTACACCTATTTTATGGTGATAAAAAAAAGGATAATAAAGAAATATGTACATCATATTATTATTCTATTATGCGTCGTGTTTTCGGGCAGCAGTGTGTGCTAATTGATTGTTGATATGTAAATTTTGTCGGTTCAGGAAAATTGGCTGGCTGTATATGGGTCTTAGGCTTAGAGGCAGGCTTTGAAAATAGAGACATTGGCATTTACCACTTGGTTGTCTGGTGGTGTTTAAATAATGATATGAGATTATTGCTTCCATATCATAAGTTTCTTCGGATAGGATTGCAGTGGTGGTTGGTTGTTTTACATGCAGTAGTTTTTGACCGCTTTTATCCCTTCCTCAACGTTATGGAAACTAGCCTTTTGTAAGCTTAAACATCTTATGGAAAGTGGAAACCAAGTTTATGTGATGTGTGAAAAATGGTCATAAAAAATGTTTGAAAAAGGCGTGAGAATAGAAAAGGAGGGGGTGAGAAAAGAAAAGCCCGAAGGAAAACAGCGATCGGAGTTAGCCTGGCCCCGAGCAAATCGTTTTGTTCGGACAGTCCAGGCCTTGTGTTGTTATGGTTCAAAATTAGGTTGGCCCGTCCCCTCAATCTTCTGGAAATAGTCAAAACAAGGACTCAAACACAGTTCCAACTAGGGATTGGTAAATACACCTCAATTTTTTACTATACACCCTACATTTATTCAGGAAATTATTATTATATCTTTATTGTTTGGGTTTTTTTTTTCTGATTTCGCTTTTTTTCCGGAAACTGGCCATACACCCCCAGTTTCCGGAATACAGATTTGCATTCCGGAAACTGGAGTTTCCGGAATACAAATTGTATGGAAACTGGAGTTTGCAAATTTGCTTGCATTCCAGAAACTGGATTTTTCTGGAGTTTCCGGAATGTAATTTTTTCCTGGAGTTTCCGGAATGCAAAAATACATTCCGGAAACTGGATTTTCCTGAAGTTTCCGGAATGTAAATTTTTCTGGAGTTTCCGAAATGCAAATTTACATTCCGGAATGGAGTTTCCGGAATGCAAATTTTTCCTGAAGTTTCCGGTAACAACGCGAAATTGAAAAAAAAATTAAACAAATCAATGAGGGTATAATGGTATTTTCCTTTTTAAATGTGGGGTGTATGTCTAAAAAAATTAGTGTATTTACCAATTCCCTTCCAACTATTGACCAAAGAAAAAAAAACACAGTTCCAACTTCATTGACCAAAAAAAAATTCCAACTTCTTACTATATTCCAAAACAAGAGAAAAGTTGACCCAAAAAGAATGCTAATTAGTCGCTTTGATTCCTGTCGTCAAGAAAATAATTATTTTTAAGAACCAAAATAATAATTAAATAATCACTTTTAGAGATTAAAATAACAATAAATAATTATTTTTAATGACTAAAGTAACTAATGGCTAATAGTAATTTTTTTTTTAAATTTACATCTATCAAGGACCAAAGTGACTTTTATCTATTGTTTATTGTTAAAAAAAAAAAGAGAAAAGAAACATTATTACTCCTTTTGGCGGGTCTCGCGCACGCGTCACATTCAGTGGAATGGAAATTGGAAAGAAAAAGCCACCCCCGAGATCGCGTTGATTTGATTACTTGTAGTTCTACTGTTATACTTCTAAGTTCTAACTTCACGTCCACGTTTACGGAGTCCAGACGGCAAACCAAAATAATTTATATAATTCCAATTAGTGATTAATTAAATAACTCAAATTATTATTATTACTAATCTTATTATTAGAGCGGAGCGAGGATTCTGGGAGGAAGGCGACTCCCTCCCATTCCTTGATTTTCTGGTTGGTTGGGACGGCATCTCTTTCCTCCCTATATCCTCGTAATTCTGAAAATTCTCACACATTTCCGAAATCCAACAAATCCTTCCATTTTCCTTTCTGGAAGGATTCCGTTTCTTCTGTTCCGCTTCCGCTTCCGCTTCAGCTTCAGCTACAGCTTCCATTTGGATTATGGGGACTCCCGAATTCCCAGATCTAGGCAAGCATTGTACTGTTGCTGATTGCAAGCTCATCGATTTCTTACCCTTCACATGCGATCGCTGTAACCAGGTGCCTTTCTCATCTCATATCTCTCTCTCTCTCTCTCTGATTCCTTTTTTCCTTTTCAAAATTAATTTATGTGATTATAGTGTAGCAGTTTGTGTACCCGTTGCATTGCTTTGTATTGCACGTCAATTGCCTTCGTTTTCTTTTAAAAAAAAATCGTGTTTTGATTTTGTTAATGAAGAAAGAAAGTTGCGAATATTAAGCTGCAAAGGAATTTCCTTTCTATTATCTTCATGATATATTCCTTTTTTTTCACCAACAGAAATGTAATTATTAAATACAAATCCAAATTTGCAGAAAACGAATAAGTAAAATTAGGCATTTTTTCGGCGGGCTGGGTAATTTTACAACAAGAGCATGTCAAAGGATTTTGAAGTCTGAACAAACATGGATAGTGAACTGATATATTGAAAACTGATAGTTTCTTTTTGGGCGTGCATGATGTTGAATGACTGAACAGAACAATCTCATTTAATTTTGACATTTGTGTACAACACATCATTCCATAGTATACTCTTTTGTCAACACATCATTCCATCCTGTAGTCACCACTTTCTTTTCCTTTCGGTTTGTAGCCTTTATTGTTTCCTTTCCTTTAAAATGTTGGTCTATTGTTGCTAGGACAGCATTTAAAGTGTTTGATTTTATATTCTTAATAAAGTAGTGCAATGTAATTGATTTTGAAAGCTAGTAGGTGGTATATATATTATATTGGTGTATTGGTTTGTTGAAAATCATTGACTTTGCCAGAAATGAATTGAAGAGTATTAATATATTATTATGTAACTCAAGTTTCTATTAAGTTAGTACTTGCTGCAAAGCTCTGTCAGGTTGTTGCATACTTGATTATAGATATAAGCATGTGGTATTGGCGGTTATTATTTTCATGTTTGGTTGCATGTTAGTCAATCACTTTCCTTAGTTCCAATAAGCATTTTGACTTCTCAAGTTCACGGGGATTCAAATGAACATTTGGGTAAACAATTTAACTAAGTGCTTATTCAATAAGTGTTTATCGTATAAAAGCTTATGTATAAACTGTTTTTACAATCAAACAGAAAATGGGGGTAATCTCTGTATAAGTTTTATATAAGTTGTTTCTATAAATTATCTTGGGAAGCTTAAAAAATTAAGCTGAAAACAACTTATGGGCGTATTGTATGCTATTTTTAAAAATTCTTCCGAATACTTAAAGATATAAGTTGAAATAAGTTCTTCCAAACGTCCCCTTAGTTGTGATTATTTATGCATGATGGGTTTCAACTTTCAACGGATGTACCCGTATGGGATTGTGGATTACTGTTCTCCTTGTTTTCAATTTAGGAACTCTTTTGTTTGAGCTAACCATATCTGTCCCATCTCTTGCAGGTATATTGTTTAGAGCACCGAAGTTATATTAAGCATCAATGTACAAAACCCAACAAACAAGATGTCACTGTTGTTATATGTCCACTCTGTGCCAAAGGAGTTCGCCTAATTCCAGACCAAGATCCAAACATAACTTGGGAGAATCATGTTAACACCGACTGTGACCCATCAAATTATGAGAAAGCCACAAAGAAGAAAAAGTGCCCGGCCCCTGGATGCAGGGAGATCCTGGTATTCTCAAACACAATCAAGTGCAGGGACTGCTTGGTAGACCATTGTTTGAAGCACCGGTTTGGACCTGATCACAAATGTCCCGGCCCCAAAAAGTTGGAAACAAGCTTTTCATTCATGAGTTTTCTGAATAGGAGTAGTAAAGAAGAGTCAAAACCCAATTTAACTTCAACCACATCATCTAAATGGACTACAAGCTTTCTTAATGTGGCTTCTAATATTCGAGCCTCAGCTGAAGCTGGCATCTCAAAATTGAGTGGTGAAATTAACCAAGCCTTGCAGACTGCACAGAGCAGTGGCAGTGGAAACAGAAATCATCAAGTGGAGCAATGTCCTCAGTGTGGAGCAAAGTTTTCCTCAGTCACTACTTTGGTGGATCATGTGCAAAAAGTTCATGAAAGGAGTGGCAAACGATCTGGGGTAAAGAAGGTGACGATTAATGCATGTCCCAAGTGCAGTCAAGGATTTGTAGACCCGGTTTCCCTTGTGGAGCATGTTGAGAGGGATCATGGTGGTAGTTCTGGAGCATAGGTGTGGAGTTAAAACAGAATGAAATTCTTACGTGAAGAAATTGCATTTTCTTTGGTGTATGATCAAGTATATAAACATTATTTTGCCCTGATTTATAGCATATGGATGTGAATACGAATTTGAAGATGGGATTAGATTTATCCACAACAGTCGTCGTGTCATTGCAGAGCATTATTTGATGGCTCAATCACTTCGCCATTTCTTTAAAAATTCCTCCTCCATGCACATAATCTATTGGAAAGATCATGTGTCTGCAAGAATTTCCTACTTGCCATTATTTTGCGAGCTTAATTAATTCATACAATGGTTGATTCTTCTTTGTTGCCAAGACTTTGCTCGAATTATTTCATTTTTCTTTCAGAATAACAATGTTGATCCCTTTGATTTCTGGTTCAAACTCCATTGTATATGTGGAAAAGATGGTGAAATGTGATGGTTTGAAATTACTTCTTATGGCTCATGATATACGTATTTTTTTTTTGGTATCATGGCATTGGTAGGAGTATTTTTCGGCTACTAGCACCTCCCAGCACTTTTTTTTATCAAACCCAAGGGCCAAGGCTCGAACACGAGACCTTGAGATGAGGACCAACCGCAGTTGTTAGTCGGACCAACGGATGTTGGTTACGTATGTAAATAATAAAATATTAAATATTATACTAATATTATCATCGTGAAATCAATACACAATTTTCATAATTATTATGTTATAGGTCCTGGCCATAAAAAAGTTTTTCTCAGGTTGAGAAACTTCTTTTAATTGATTATTTATTGATTTTCTTTCTTTCATATTTTATAGAAAAACATTAAGAAAAGATATAGAAGAAATTATGAAATGGTTACAGAAATGTTATACTAATACTATCAATCTGAAGTTAATATTAAATTATCTGATTTAATTGATTTACTTTTTAATAGTGAAAATATATGAAAATAATAACTTATCATGTAAATTTATTTTTTACAGAAAAAATAGTGCAGTAGTGACACAGGAAATAAAACTCAGAAAAAACAACTTTATTTGATAAATAATATTATATCATTTTCATAAATATTTTTTAATTTTCTAACTGTTAAATTAAAAAATAAGCATTCCCTATAACTAGGCAAACAATAGAAACAGTCTTTTTTTCATTGGGTAAAATATTTTTTGGTTTGGATACATTATATTTATTTTTAATTTGATTCTTATACGATTTTTTTAATTAAATTCCTATACATACAATTATTTTTAGTGTCTTCTTCGGCATTTTTATTATAACATTGTGAGATTAACATAAAGTTAGTGTGAAATATAAGAACTAAACTAAAAATAATTATTACATAACTATAAGTTTTAAAAAATATAATATTTTTTTATCTCCATACATAATATTTATTTTCAGTTTAATCTCTATTCTAAATGGTATTATAATATCAATAAAATAATTATATCATAATAATAACGTTAATAATTGCACATCTAGGTGTTAAACTTAAATTTGTTTTTCTTATATAAGAATCATATATAAGTGTTGTGAAGGAATAAAAATATATTTTAATTTTTTCTTTAAATAAATAAATAAAAGGTAATAAGGACTCTATCGGAATGTAAGGGTGGCGGGGGGCTTCATCATGATTCATGAATCATGATGCATGTGCGCGCGGAAAGAACTGCGTGACTGGGCCAAATAATAACTAATTAATCAATAATTAGTAAAAACTATAGAAGAAGGAAGAGGAAGGAAGAAGAGGGGAAATGGGGCCCCCAGAAACCGTTGCAATGTGCTGCAAATTTGCCTTTCCTCCATGCTTCCGCCTTTTCTTCTCCGACAGCCCCACACGGCCAAGCACATGAATTCTCACCCATCATATCCTCACATTCTTCACATCATACCCTTCTTTTTGTGGGTACCATAATCTCATCATTTCTCATATTATAATAGCAATGCCACAACACAAACATTCTTCCGTGTTTTTAGGGAATATTCCCCCACCCTCCTCTTGTTGCATAACAATATACATTGGGATTGTTAATGTCTATCACATTATCATTTTTTTTTTGGCATTTCTCCTTATTCTAGTGCTGCTGCATTTTCCCATTTGAGGCCTGAGTTGTTTACCTTCAAATTTTGCTATCTGCAGGGTGGTGGTTCAATTTGAGGGGTGCCCAGTTGATGTTGTGGCCTTTCTTTCCCTTCTTCACGTCCAAAATTGGATTTTTATTTTCTAATTGGTGTAGAAGGGAAAGAGAGCACAATTCCAATCCAAACCTTGTTAAGCCTTTTGAATTTTTCCTTCAACTAATTGCCTGATATTATTGGAATGCGAAAATGAGCGTGGTCTCTGCTGTGATTTCCCGTAAAGTTCTTCCTGCTTGTGGCACTCTTTGTTTCTTCTGCCCTGGCCTGAGGGCAAGGTCCAGACAGCCTGTCAAGAGGTACAAGAAGCTCATTGCTGACATTTTCCCTCGTAATCAGGTCTGCTGTTTTCTGTTTTCCATTTTTTGTTTTTTTGGGGGGGGGGGGGGGTTTCATGTCGGCATGTTTAGTTTTCAGTTGTAAACATAAGTTTGGGTCTAAAAGTATGTTTGTCCCAAAAGGAACTCTACAGTCAGTTACTTTGGGCTCAAATGTATTTTTGCAATCTTCCAACTGAAAACCAAATATGCACGTCTATGTCACATTGTCATTGCAAGAGCAATTGCTTGTTGTGCCCTATGTGTAATGATGTAGCCATGCAGAAAGAAGTACTTACTTACAATGGATTGTAATTCATGTTGGTTTGATGTCAATTGTGGTATTTACGTAGGTCAGTGAAGTTGAAGGCAGGCAAATGTTCCTATTCAAGTGATGCATATGCTTGTTTTGCCTCGCTGCAGCTGAACTATGAAAACATGATATTATTATTATACACTGATTGAAAGATCCATTGTTACATGATAGTGGCATTCAGCTTTATGCAACACATAAAATTAAACATGAGACACATATATGTCATGGGCAGTGATAGGTGGACCACCAATCACCCATCCCACACCTCATTTCAATGAAGTGATGGGTGTGGGTGGGTCAGTGGGTGGTCAATGTTTCATTTCCCTTGATTTATTTGTTCTTTTTGTACTTGTATGTCTCACAAAATGCCGGCTGTATTGATTTTATTTTATTTTATTCATGAGTTGACAGGAGGAAGGGCCAAATGATAGGAAAATAGGAAAACTTTGTGAGTATGCTGCCAAAAATCCTTTACGCATCCCAAAGGTATGGAATATTTTAACAAAAAGCTGAGAGAAATCTCAATCTGTGAATTAATTGGTGTATGTTGATTCTTGTATATGTCTAATATGAGATTCTACCAAATGAAATTGGGTTCCAGGAGAATTGTACAGTTGCTTAGTACTTACTGTGGGTTTGACTTTTAATAATAAATATGATGCTGATATATTTCAAACATCAAATCTTTGCCTCTTTTCTTTGAATCATCAAATTAAAAATAAATAAATAAAGGCCTTCATGGGAAATCATGAAAGTTATTTCTATATCCTTTCTTTTGCTCGTATCATTCCTTGATTTCTCTGTATAATTTTCATATCGCTTTTGAGTAACTAGATTATAAAATTGTTTTGATTACTTTATTAAGGAAAAGCTCAGGTTTCTAAATGCTTAAAGGTTGTTGCTACACTCGCTAAAGTTATGTAATTGGTGATCAGATTGTGAATGCCCTTGAGCAAAGGTGTTACAAGGAGCTACGAAATGAGAATTTCCGTTCAACAAGAATTGTCATGTGTATTTACAAGAAATTTCTTTTTTCTTGTAAAGAACAAATGTAAGTTCATATGTATCTTATTTTTATTTTTATGCTTGTAGTTGTATCGGATGGCATTTTACATGTGTGGTAGAACATCTTTCATATTTATGCATTTATTATTTATATGTTTGTTTATAGGCCACTATTTGCTAGTAGCTTGCTAAGTATTATCCACACCTTGCTGGATCAAACACGGCAGGATGAAATGAGAATTATTGGTTGTCAAATTCTTTTTGATTTTGTAAATAATCAGGTTGGTTTCATTGGTGCTTCTACAGTTTTAATTTCAGTGGATTAAAAATATACAATATCAACTGTAATTTCTTGTTTTCCTTCTAAATTTTGACCCCAAAAAAACTCGAGAATCGCATATATTTTAAATTTTGCAGATTGATGGAAGTTACCTGTTCAGCTTAGAAGGCGTTATTCCAAAGCTCTGTCAATTAGCTCAAGAAACAGGGGAAGATGAAAGGGCAAGAATTAGTCGTTCAGCTGGTTTGAGAGCCCTTTCGTCAATGGTATTTATTTTATGATTGCACCATTGATTGTACCAACCCCTGAAGAAACAGGTTATTCATGTGTCTTAAGTTAGATTTGGGTTAAGCATGAAAAAGACCTATAGGTATTCTTTTATGTGAGTATCTCCAAAATTCATATCTGAATTTTATTCCATTAAATATGTTTTCACCCCTTCATCATCTTGACTTTGTGATAGTAATTCCTACTGTCAATGGACACATTAAGTACGTTAATACAGAATTGACTTTGTTGGAAAGAATAGATGATGTTCCTTCCAATGATGTCTTGAATGTCAACCGGCAATCCTATGATTCGAACTAACACTGAACTTGGATATTTATATTTCCAGCCATAGCCGTCTATTTGTGTTTGAGCAATTCAAGATTTTTTCTTTGGGCTGTAGTTAACTAGTTACTGCCTCTTTGATCATTGATTGCCTAGATCTTCCTAGGTCTTGGCCATTCTTCTATCTGCATAGTGACATAAACAGCTACAATAAGCATTCATGTCTTTTTGCACTAGTCCTCTACACTCTCTGGTCTTCTTTAGGGGCACCAACATTGCCCTTGCTATTCTTTTCAATTACTAATATTTTTCCTCTCTTCCTTGCATCCCCCCTTTTACAATGGGGCAATTGCATTTCTCCTTTATGACTGTCCAAATTACATATAATCATAGATTATCTTTCTATTCTATCTTCAATTGTCCAATAATTTCTTGAAGTTCCCCTATTTAATAAATAAGGAGTTTTCCCATTTTTTAATAATGTTTATGGCTGGTTAGCATGTTTATGGACCTTTGGGTATAGAGTATAGACAATTATTGGTACCTTACTTTTTCTTGTATGTTTTTTACTTTCTTTTTTTGTTTATGATTAGAAGTTCTTACTTTTACACCAGTTCTCTTTCTTTCTATGAAAAATCTTAGGCCATAGATTGTGTCATAAACTCACCTTCTTATTAAATTTAACTCCTTTCTTCAAGGGTAGTAGTATAATTTGTTTTATAATTAAATGTATTACTTTGCTCTGTAGGTTCGGTTTATGGGTGAACAGTCTCACATATCAGTTGAGTTTGATAATGTAAGTAGATTATTTACTTCATCAATGTTATGACTACTTAGTTTTCTCATATCTGCTGATGATGGCTTTTTTGCATTTTCATTTTAGTGAGAATGTTTGTGTGGTTACAGCAAATTGTGGACATAATATATTGTGTTGTCTGCTTATTTTTCTCCAAATACTTCTTACTACAATATAGGTATGCCGCAGAATGAAATTGTGATGGATAACGTGAGGGTAAAGCTCAAAATGATTTGATACATGAACATTTTGTGAAGGATTATAATTTTGCTTGGGATTTGAAAATGATCTTCATTTTTATCAGTATATCAATGAAATAGTAATGGAGAATGAGGGTACGGCTCAGAGAGATTTAACGTAGGAGAATTATCTTAAGAATCGTACTTTTGTTCTTGGGATTGAAAATGACCTTTATTTTTTTTGGTAAATATGAAAATAATTTATAGAAACTGTCATCCATTGCTTTGTCTGTGAAGATTTTTTAATATGCCTCCAGTAAGTCAAACTTTTGTCAAATTGACAAAATTTCACACCATTATGTCACTATGTCAGAGCTTGAAAAGAGTGAGGAACTTCTATTCCAATTTGCATCATGTCTGCATTCTCCTAAAAAAATTTAATATCAACTTATGATGTATTATTTCATTCCTTGCTATGTAAGCTCAGTGTGGCTGATTTTCCTTGTGAGTTTTGATTGCATCCTCATATAACTTATATTGGTTTTGATAAAAATAAATATTACATATCTTGTTTGATCTATAATGAAAATTACTCTCTGTTTCATTATAGATTGTTTCAGCTGTCTTGGAAAACTATGAAGTTCCTAAGAAAAATTCAGCAAGTATTGAATATGAGGAACAAGGTCCTGAGAATAGGTGGGTTCAAGACACCACCAATGAGGATCAAAACTCTCCTTTGCTGGATGTCAAAAAGAGAAACCCATCCTGGAGTAAAATTGTTAACGACAAAGGCGAAGTAAATTTAGCAATGTAATTAATTTTATCCGCAGAAAATATTTGAAATGGATTCATCTTCTACTTATTTCATTAACTTTCAGTATTTATGTTTCATAAATTAATGCAGGGAAGATGACAAGAATCCCTCTTTTTGGTCTGGGGTTTGCCTTCATAATATGGCCTATTTAGCCAAGGAAGGGACTACCATTCGCCGTGTTATGGAATCTGTATTCCGATACTTTGATAATGGAAATTTATGGTCTATAAACCATGGCCTTGCTTTTTCTGTTTTGAAGGATATACTATTTTTGATGGATGATTCTGGTATGCTATTTTTCTTGTTTGATCATAAAGTTCTTATATATCATTTAATCTTTAGTGAATTACTCCTGCTGCTCTTCTGTTTTCTCTTTCATTTTTCCTACATCTGGCTGTTGCAGAGAAAAACACACACGTTTTACTGTCAATGTTAATTAAGCATCTGGATCATAAAATAGTCCTTAAAGAACCCAACATGCAGCTAGACATTGTTGAGGTAACCACTTCACTTGCCCAATATGCAAAGGTCCAACCTTCTGTATCAGTAATTGGTGCAGTAAGTGACATGATGAGACATTTGCGGAAGAGCATACACTTGAGCCTAGATAACTCAAATCTGTCCCCTGATGTAATCAATTGGAACAAGAATTTCAGGAAAGTTGTGGATAAGTGCCTTGTGCAGTTATCAAATAAGGTATCTCATTTTTCCCACAGCTTTCAATCAAGTTTATGCCTTAATTCTCGGAATAATTGAAACATTAATTTGTTGTCTTTCAAACTTAGATAAATGAAGTTACATATATACAGCTATCATTCATTATTAGATTTATCATAAAGGTAAAAGGAGAAAAATAAGCTGCTACACGTGAACAGGTTGGAGAAGCAGACCCTATTCTTGATGTTATGGCGGTGATGTTAGAAAATATATCAACTATTACAATGACATCCAGAACCACAGTCTATGCTGTCCATCGGACTGCTGAAATTGTAGCCTCCTTACCAAATTTGTCCTATCAGAAAAAGGCAAGGAGTGCATATTCGTGGTTTAGTTCTTTCCTCCATGGTTCGCGTCTTTGATTTCCATGGATAAATTTGATACTAAAACCCTACTTTCCTTCCATAGGCATTCCCTGAGGCATTGTTTCATCAACTACTCCTGGCTATGGTCCACCCAGATCATGAAGCACGAGTGGTAGCTCACCGCATTTTTTCTGTCATTCTTGTGCCAACTGCTGTATCTGACCCCAGGGCATTGGATGTTCCGCGAACACTTTCGAGAGCAGTCACGGGTTTCTATTCTTCCGCTTCCTTATTTGAGAAGCTAAGACTGGAGAAACGTTCTTCAAGTGAAAGATTTAGTCAATATAACAAAGAAAATATTGCTGGAGAGATTGAACTAGTGAATAGCAATGCCGTGTTCCTAAACAGATTGAAAGTCCATAGTAGGGTTTCTAGTGTGAATAACCCTCCTCTACTAACTGAAGTAAAGGAAATTACTGCAAACAGTGATCAGGACTTGGTGAGTCTTGCATTGATGAGTATCCACCTTGGATTTGATTATGGTCCTTCAGTTGTAACTGTATTCAACTTGCCAAAAGCTCAAAAGTTAGATGGTTATTTTTCATGCTTCAAATAGACAAATATGTGCCATATAAACCCCACTCTAACCACAGTGTGCTGCTTTTACATTGGTTTGAATTTGATGTTATCATGTTTAATATTACTGAGCTTCTTTTCACTTGAACACAGAAGGCTTCTGTCCTCAGGCTGAGTAGGCATCAGATAAACCGAATTCTATCATCAATTTGGGCACTATCTATCTCTCCTGAAAATATGCCTGCAAATTATGAAGCAATTGCTCATACATACAGCTTGGTGTTGCTTGTTTCTAGAGCTAAGGTAATAACTGGATTCATGATGCATGATTGTACTCTTTCTTCTTATATGATCTTAAAATAATATTAAGGGGTCCCTTCTCTTTGTATGGTACTGCTATTTTACTTTTTTTCATAATATGTGATACCTGCAAGATTGTTACAATGTTTCTTATGCTTGATGCTTGAATATTCCAATGTCCAACTTTCCTCATTACATGTGAAAGGAGGGAGGGGGGGGGGGGGGGGGACAAAAATAGTGAAGGAAAAACAGGGACAAGACAATAGTCAGTGGTGAATGAAAGGAACCAGGTTAATTGTAACTGTGATATTGGTTCTCCCCTTTGGTGGTGCTCTAGCATTACAGCATGTTTGTGGGTTGGTTATTGACATTGTACTGTTGAGGTCTGCTTCAGGAACTTTCTTCAACTCCCTCATGATCTACAGCTTTGATGTAACATCATTATTTTATAATTGTAATACTACTCTATTCATCTATTGTCCCAAAAATGTCTACCGAGACTCAATTCTGCTGTTAGAAACATTTCCATTTCCCTAGAAACTGCAATGCCACAATGAATGTTCATATTGTACTTGTGAATGTATTATGGAATATTATAGTCCATGATCTGACTTAAAGTTTTAAATTATTCCTCCTAAGATCCAGTATGTCAGTTTTCGTTGTTGTGGGATCATGCTGCTAGTTCTAAGATAGAGAAAGTGTTCAAGGCTGTCTACATCTGTACATCATCATTGACACTGTTTTCTTTACCATCTTTTTTTCTTCTTTTTGATGAGTGGGACTTACTTTTTCTTTAAATAATTTTCCAAATTTATTTTGTGTTTGCAGAATTCTTTTCATGAGGTATTAGTTCGGTGTTTTCAGCTTGCATTTTCTTTATGGAATGTTTCTCTTAAAGAAGGTGAGCTTTCAGTAATGATAAGCTTAAATTTGATTGTAAGGCTTTCTTCCAACATGTTAATGTTACTGTGTTTGAGGCACATTGACCAATTGTTTTTACACTGCTCAAAGAATTTACGAAGCTTGAATCGAGTCTGTCCTTCATGATTGGAGGATTTCTTGGTAAATTCTCAGGAAAGAGGGACAATATCTATTGAGATGTGTTGTATTTTTCTCCTATAAGAAATTTGAAGCCAAAAGGATGTGAACTGCAATGATGGGCATTCAGTTGAATGTGAAATGCTGGATTGTGATAGATAAGAAACCAGTACTTTTGACGAATTACTCAAGTTGTTCCCCAAGCAAGACTTGCCATAAGAGTCTTGCAAAATAAACTAGCATTTGAAAAGTATTCTTTATAGCCATTTTATTAGAAACCAGATACATTTCCATTAGGAGTGGATGTAAAAATGGGGCCGGGAAAGCACAAACTTACTGTGATGTTGAAATGTCAATCCTTTCAGCTCTTAATTCATACTTTTTATTGCAGGGCCATTGCCACCATCTCGTCGGAGATCACTCTTTACTTTGGCAATTTCAATGATTATGTTTTCTTCGGAAGCATGCAACATTGTCACTCTTGTCCGTAGTACCAAGGCAGTGCTTACAGAGAGGAAGGTGAGGCATTTATGAAGGTTTCCTGCATCTTATGTCTCATTGTAAGCCATTATGGAGGTCTCGAAACCATATTCAATGTTGATTTATAGGGAAAATATATTAAGAACTTAAAGAAATTGAATAATATATTTTTTTTTCTGTTTCAACCATGTATATGATGTCTCAACTCAACCAATCAAATTAATGGATAATGGAAAGAAGAAAAAAAAACTAACTTAAAAAGATGTGATATCTTTTATGGGTCTCTTGGTAATAAAGCATCTAATAACCCCTTGGTGTTTTTATATTTTGGAATCAGATTGATCCCTTCCTTAATTTGACTGGAGATCACAAGTTGCAAGTTGTCAGCTTTGCACCTGACAATCTGACCATCAACTATGGATCCAAAGAAGATGATGATAGGGCCTTAGACACACTTTCAAAATTATTGACATCTATACACCAAACACAGGAACACTTTGTTTCTGAAATCATCAGGAGCTTGGACATGTTTTCAAAAGTAAAGCTTTGGCTTCTTATATATGTTTTGGACTGTCAAAAGGTAAAATATATTCACATCTCTGACAATATGAACCTTTGGTATTTTATGCAGGCTGAATTATTATCAACAAGAGAGCAACTGCTACAAGAATTCTCCCCGGATGATGCGTGTGAACTTGGATCTCAATTGACCTTGAATATGCCCAAAACGGTGTGTCAAGTGGATTTCTGAAGGGAAAAATTTTGTTTCAAAAACTAATAACCATATATATGTTCTTGTTCTCTTGGTTTATAGTTGCAAGTTGTGACTTATTTTTTTACTTTCACATTTTACAGGATGCTTCAGTAGTTTCAATTGAAGATGACTTTATTCATGAATTATTTGAAAGTCAAATAAAACACAATCCAAGATTGTCCATGGAGGTCCCTAGTCTTTTGAGTGCTAATCAACTTTTAGAATTAGTATGTGACGCATTTCTTGGCCTCATACATTTTTGTGTTCATTGGGTTGTTTTTTAAGCTCTTCTCATATTCAATAACACAAAATCTGGCACCGCCTTTTGAGTGTAGGTGTTAGACTCATCTCATCATGCTGGGAGGATTTCTGTATCATCTGCATCCAATATGCCTTACAAGGATATGGCTGATAACTGTGAGGTACTTATGATGGGAAAGCAGAAGATGTCCAGATTAATGAGTACCCAACAGAGGCAAGAATGTTTAGGGAACTCCTCTTTACCAAATCATGACAATGAATTGAAAAATATGGATTCCTCTTCCCATGTGGATCTTCAGAAGGTAATTCCTTGCTTTTAGACTCCATGCTTGCATTAAATATTTGTGTGTGTGTGTGTGTAATGTATGTATCCACATTTAGTAAGCATATTTATTTTCAATCGAATAAGGTTAATTAAAATTTCTAGATAAAAATGTATGGGTGTAGAGTGGAAGTTTTAACCCACAATTTTCATTTTTAAGACTAATTAGTTTGTGGACCCGATCCGTACAAAGTACGAGTCTTTTTCTAACAAAAATAGTGAAAAGAACTCAATAAACAAAACAATTTTACTTTAGAGATAAAAATGAGCTAATGGTGACACGTGTCACGGCCTCGGAGACTAGAGTTTAATTTTCTTTTATAGTAATTGTTGATTGATTGATAATTGGTGCCTTTATTATAGCCTTCAGCTTTATAACATTATTATTATCTACATATAGAAGTATTAAATGGAGTATCTAAATAAGTTATATAACATGCAGGTGGACAAAGTTATCTTTGACGAGAATACTGCTGTGGATTTGTACAAACCAAACTCTGACCCTATTCCAATGCTGTGTGCAACTGAATATCAGAATCATCCTCCCTTCTTCAAACTGCCAGCAGCAAGTCCCTATGATAACTTTCTGAAAGCTGCTGGTTGTTGATCCTGTAGTTAAGAAATCATAATGAAGTAAGCAGTATGGATTCTAAGCATTGTAACTTTACCGGTGCTCAAGGCCAAGATATGTCTGGAAATATTATAGTGCTGCTGTTTTGATCATAATGGGTTGAGTTTCTTGATTTTGATATTCATCTCTTTATTATTTTCTTCAGCTAACCTTGTATGTTGTGATGGAAGAGGAAAGGCTTCATGCTATGCAGTCCTTGTAAATGTAAAGTATAATCTATTGACATTCAGGGCCGGCCCAAGACATTGGGAGGCCTAAAGCCAGCTCTGAAATTGGGCCTTTGTGAGAGCGAGTAAATAAAAAAAGGAAAAAAATTGGAGGCATTTTGCTCTCATGCAGGTTCGAACACGAGGCCTCATAAATAGAGACACAGAGTGTTACCACTGAGTCATAGCCTCCCACAATACATATTCTTAACATACATATATTAATTGCAAAAACTTTTTCTGGTGAGCCTAAAGCAAGGGCTTGGGTCGCCTTACCCTTGGGCCGGCTCTGTTGACATTATATTTCCATGTACATATACAGAAACTGCAGGGTTTTTTTTGGTAACAGTAGAAGGAAAAATTGCCCATCTCAAAACCGTGCCTTGGAAAGAACAAATTATGTATGAAAATTAGAGTTAATAAAGATTTTGTAAAGTGTTAATGAAAATTTTAGTTTATAGAGCATACTTCGATATATATATATATGGCATGAAATTCCTCAGTGGTGGAGCTAGACATGGAGATTTTCCTTGATCCTTTGTAACACACGACGCTACTGCAATTTGTCATAACTAGGAGTTATTTTTTCGTATAAGTTGAATTAGCTTCTACATTTTAATTTTTTTGGAAATTCTTTCATTTAATTACCACTAAATAAACATTTGCAAGTGAAGAATCATAAACTTATTTTAGTTAAAATGCTTTCACAAGTTAGAAGTTAATCCAAATAGACCCTAGTCAAATATGTTAAAATGATTTTAAGGAATGGAGGAACTTCCTATCATTTGGACGAGGAAAAAAAAACGTAGGAGAGGGAACAATGAACGTGTGAGCTTGCATAATAGCTTTCCACACTAAGCCCTGTTTGGATAACAAGTTTATGGCATAAGTTGTATAGGCTACTTTTATAATCGAAATAAAAATTATAGTGAAATTTATTTTATATAAGTTATAAGCTGTTTTAATAAGCTATCATGGGTAGCTTATGAAAAATTAGCCCAAAATAGCTTATGAATTAGTCATAAGCTGTGTTCATAAGCTTTGCATAAATCAATTCAAACAGACCCTAAGAGTATGTTTGTTTCAAGGTATATAATAATATTTTTGAGAAAGTGAGATTGGAAATGAAACACTCCTGTTTGACATGAGTTTAGAAAAAATTATTCCTAACTACTATTGATTCCCATAAAGGCGTTTGACACATTTTCTCCACTTTTCATCCCATGTTAAGGGGTAAAAAATTTATAAGCAAAATTATATCTTTAGTCCCTTAAATTATTTTATTTTTTTTTAGGTTGGTCTTTTTTTAAATTTTTAAACAATAATGTCCCTTAAGTTTGGAAAAGATGACACTGAATTAGTCATTTAACTTTTAAGTTAGTTTCAAAATGGTCTCATATCTTATGACACAATTTTCAGCAAAATCCTTTATGATTTAAATTAGTCTCATTGTATTCCAAACTGTTGAATCTAAAAAAAAAAATTGGTAGGATTTATTGTCTGTCTTGGATGAGTTACTTCTAGGGGTTGACTAGAGATTTTGTGTACAACAACTTCAGGAAAAAAATCACAGTAAACATCCGATCAATGCAATTGACGAGAGGGAAAACAGTTTTTAATGTTGAAAACTTAAGAGACCTTGTTGTTTAAAGATTTAGACAAGAGACCAACTTAAAAAAATAAAATAACTTAAGCACCCAAGGTATAATTTTGTCAAATCTTATATTCCCAACCATGAGAATAGAAATTATTTTAAAAATTAATTAACTATAATTTTCTATATCCACTTCATTCTGCCATTTTTCTAATTTTGAATTTTTAAATAAAATAAATTTTAGAAACATTCCTGATAATATTGAATGCTTATAAAACATGTTTGTGAATTATACATAGAAATAATATTTCTAATAATAGTTTTGTTCAGAATATCTTCCCGAGAATATGATTTCATGCTTCAAAACAAATGCCCCCTAGTGTTCAGAAAAGTTAGAAAAAAATGTTATTCTGAACTTGTTTATAAACCATAAAGAACTATTTTATTATAATAAAAGATAAAAAAAAACCCATATTAAAAAACAAAATTAAATTAAGAAATCTTTTTTTTGGTGAAATTAAATTAAGAAATCAAAACAGTAATTTTCGCCATCATTTGACATAGCTGATAGCTCAACTCTTCATTTGACGATGTCTCTTTTTTTTTTGTCGAAAATGTCAAAGCTTTAACTTTGGGTAAGACTGGGCCGAGTACTTTGTAAAACAAGCAAGAATACTGGGCCGAGTGGGTAAGCCCATATATCCATAGAAGTTGAAAAAGTAGGAATGTTTCTGGCCGCTCTTTCGTGATTGTAGAATTAGTGCCTCTCTGTCATCCTCCTCTTCCATTTCGCAGCATCGCCCAAACACAAATCGATCTGAAGGTTCAGGTACGAACCCTAACCCTAGCTATCTTCTCTATGCTTCCTCGATTTCATTTCTCTCGAGCTTTTCTCTAAAAAATATATCTGACTCTGCTGATTCGGTTGCCGTTCGACTTCTATTTTCCGTAGCTCGCGCTTCTTATTCTGCTTGATTGGTTCGATTCTCTGAAAAACGAATAGGCTCCAATCCGAACCTCTCAATTTTTTTATTTTGATTTTTCTTCAATTGATTCAACCAATTTCATTGTATAGATATAGGTGTAGTGGGATTGTGTTTAACTAATATCGATAATTAGGTAGCACAATTTGTGTATTGGATTTTGTGCAACTTTGATTTCCCTTCCTTGATTCTCAATTCAATCTGACCTATAATACATTCCGTAATTGTCCTTAAAATTCATTCAGTCTTCTTCCATATACTGTTGTTATACGTAATATACATCTATCTTTTGTGATGGTGCCTTACCTAGTTACCTTCTCTATTGAAGCTACGGTTCTGGATTCTTTTAATGGATTTTATGGTGTAATTGTCTCGATTTCTACAACATGCCCTTTAGATGGGGGCCAGCAGAAACTTCTGATTAAATTATTTTTCTGTTGGATTGTACTTTGTATACAATCCCGATCCTGTAGGTATATTAATGTTTTTGGTTTCCGGACTGTTCTAGAACTGTTTCCAAATGCAATATATTTAGGGGTTTTGTGTTGACAATTGCCTTTTGACGTATCTCAGCTGATTTGACTCCTTGTAGTTAGTTACTGTTTCCTGCAGTCAATCATGTTACTATATGCAATATCTCCCTGGTGCTAACATTTTGGATTTGTTTATATTTCTACATGATTTGGTAGGAATCTAATATGATTGTGCTTCCAGACTTCCAGTTGTTAGGATATTTAGCATTTGGCCAGTATGGATTTTTAGTGTCAAAGGGATTTCCGTTGTAGGAATAAGATTATAGGAATCTAGTTGTCCTCCCACACTGATTGTTATGGTTGATGCTTTTAGCGCCTATGCAGTTTAGTCGGAAATGGAGCTCTGATTGGTGACTTTGCTATTTTCACCAGTCACATCCTTTATTTTTCGTATAGGGATGCCTCATTTAGTCATTTTCTTTATCTTTAGAAGTTTACCTGAGTTAATTACTTTTTGTTTGTATACAGTTTACATTTTAATCATGTCGGCCAAGTATATCATATCTGCTATAGTTGGGTCATTTGGAATTGCATGGGTCTGTGATCATTATATTTCAGACAAAAAGTTATTTGGAGGTAAGTTTTGCTTTTCCTTTGGGATTTGGGATTGATTTGCTTTATGGCTGTTTCAGCAGTATGTAACTGCATCTTCTTCCTTCAGGTACTACTCCTGGCACAGTTTCAAACAATGAGTGGTGGGAAGAGACTGACAAAAAGTTTCAGTCATGGCCTCGCACTGCTGGTCCACCAGTGGTCATGAATCCCATTAGTCGCCAAAATTTCATTGTGAAGTCTCGCTCCGAGTCTTGAATTTTGTTGTGTATTATTTTGAATTAATTGGTTCACCTTGGTCATTGGACGTGTCTCCATAAATGATAGTTACGTTTGAGGTGTGACTCTTGCATTTCAATAACTATTTGGAGGTTTTATCATGTGAATGCTTTTTTATGTCTAAATAAAATGTTGAAGCAATCTTGGATTGGTTGATGCATATTCTTGTTTTCAAATTCTATGTTTAGTCTTTACCTTGGTATGAATGGGAACCAATGCCTTAGAGTAGGTTCAGCAGACATATCTGTAAGCTGTGTGCCAAAAGTAGCACGAGTGGTTTATGGTATGATTTTTCCTTTACAGCAGTTGTCTCTGCAAAAAAATTGGGAACTTTTGGACGGTGTCATTTAGTAAGGGGATCCAACTTGGATGATCTTCCCTTCGTTGCTGTAAAATTACTGAATGTTTTGTAGGTAAAAATAATGTTACTGAAGCGATCTTGAATTGATTGATACATATTTGGGATTCAAATTGCATGCCATGTCTATACCTTTGGTATCAATGAAAACCAAAACCAAACTTGCTTGATTGATGTTTCTGTGGGCGAGATATGTCACAATTGATTGCTTTGCATTATGACTCATTCTCGTTTACAATGTGTGGATTTGAAACTCAATTCAAAACTCAAATTAAAATATGAAAATTTCTATTCTTTTTTGTTGTTATTTTGAGAGCATTATTTCAATTCAAAATTTAAATTTAAATTCGAAAATCTCTTTTTTTAAGTTATTTTATGGGCAATATTTCAATTCAAAATTCAAATTAAAATCTGAAATATAATTGTTAATAGTTAATTAGTTCTTTATTTACTTTAACTTCTATAAATTTTGTTCTATGACACATTTTAATTTTGGGGAATAAAAAATAAATCACATCGAGAAAACCTTTTGTATGAAGGTTAATTTATCATTTTTGCAAAATACGTAAATGAATATAATGACATCTTTTGTTGTATATATGATGATTTTTTAATTTTTTGGTATAAGAGAAAATAAAATGAAAGAAAATAAAACTTTTCTCTCCTTGTTTGATTGGATAAAAAGTGATAGGAAAGAAAAAATATTTGTGAAATGTCATAATACCCTAAAAAAAATGAGATGTGATATTGAGAAGAAAATATTTAGTCAAAATACAAAATAAATTAAAAGTATTAGTAAATTTAAAGATATTCAGAATATGCAGAAAAAATAATAGTTATATGCTTTTTTTGTTGACTCGGACACATTGGATAAACATTAGTAATATTTTTACAAGAAAAAGTTTATTAATAAAATGTTCTAGAGTTATGATAAATATAAGTTGAATAAATCACTTTTTTACTTGTTTTTTGTGATAAAATCCTTCTCAAATTTTTGTAGTTTACTAGTATAGCAGAATTTTAATTGAATCTTGTTTTCCATTCTAGGAGGTGAAAATACTATGAATATCCATTTACATAAATATAAAAGAACAGGCTTAAATATGTTTTTAGTCCTTTAAGTTTGAAAAATTGTTGTTTTTGGTTCCTCAAATTTAAAACACCTATTTTTTATCCCATTTTTTAAAATGTGTCACTTTTAGTCCTTGAGATCATATTTTAAATTTAAAAAGTATGTTCTAAATTTGAGAGGGATCAAAATATAAATTTAAAAAATTCTTAGAAGTTAGGAAAAATGGAGTAAGGTGAGAATTAGAATTTAAGAGGGGTCAAAATATAAATTTAAAAAATATTTTCAAATTGAAAAATAGCCCCAGGGACTAAAAAGACACATTTTTAAAAATGAGAGACCAAAAATAGGCGTTTTAAATTTAAGGGACTAAAAACAACAATTACCCGAACTTAAGAGACTAAAAACATATTTAAGCCAAAAGAACATGTATAAAGCAACAGTCAATTGAGAGTGAGTTTCGTGGTGGGAGGCCTCAACAGACACACAAAGCAACATGGAAGCGGTTGTTGGAGCAGAAGAAATAATTTGGATACTCAAAACATGAGTTGCGCACAATATGTAAAGAAAAAAAAAATTAGTGGGTCTCATGCATCTTTTTCTTTCCCTTCCGTTTTCTTGCCTCTACCAAATGGGAGAAAAAAAAAAGTTTTCTCTCCATAATCACTCCTCTCACTTCCTTTCCCCTCTTCAATTACTATAAAAAATAGCCCCTAATTACTATAAAGAAATAGCCTTAATTGAGACACATATTACCTCTTAGGTCGTAATACATGTCATCTTTATTTCCTACTAAAATTATTTGTTTGTTAAGTTCTTTTTACTGTTTATGTTAGGAATCGACTAGTTTTCCACTAAAAGAAACAGTGTTATACTTTAATCATTTAGGGCGATGAAGGGGGTTGAGATGTATGCCTACTGCCTAGACAGTAATACACATAGGTATAGCATGCATGGAGATAGACACACATCAGATGTACAATCAGCAATCTCAACAAAAATAAACCATAACTTTCAATTTCAATGGGAACAGACTAATTGATAGAGTGATTGCAGCTCCCAAATGAGTAAAATACAACATGAAAACTGGGGACTAGCTCATATGCAATAGGAACTGATATATCCTTTACCATCAAGGTCTCCTTGCATTTATCCTCTCCCAACCTAATATATAGCCTCCAACTCAAATAGATAAGCTGCCATTTCACAACTAATCCCTTGGACAAACTAGAAAGGTGAGGATCTATCAATTCCAATGACCTTGAATTCACTATCTAAAATTATGATACATCAGTTCCTCTGTATCCATGACAGGTTTACTTACTTCAAATCTTGCTGTCCTCAGTTTTGCTTTATCTCTCGAAGCATTTCCACTACATTCTTCATCTTTGGTCGTTTGGCTGGCGTGTTGTCGGTGCAAAGCAACGCAACCTTTAGAGCAGCAAGCATTTCTTTCCTCCAACCAAAGGAAACTGTGCTAAGCCTTGCATCCAGTATCTGCTCTGGAGTTTCTCCTCTCACTGGAGCACTATGAACCCACTTCACCAAATCTACACCTTCGCCGAAATCCTCCTCAACCGGTTGTCGAGTTGTAAGGATTTCCAACAGAACAACACCATAGCTGTAAACATTTCCCGGTGCTGTGACTTGCATCGTGTATGCATATTCTGCATTACAGGAGAAAAGTAACATGAAGCATGCAAAAACACAGTAAAAGTTAATTGGGAAAAAATAGATGTGTGAATTGCATGCCAGAAGATATATCTACCTGGGGGTATGTAACCAAAGGAACCAGCAACTGCACTAATACTTGCAGTGCCTTTGGTTGGGTCCAGAAGTTTTGAAATCTCAATCTCCCCAACCAATGGCTTAAAGTTTGTGTCCAAAAGAACATTGCCAGAAGAAATGTCAAGATGGATAATTGCCACATGATGAAGGAAAGCCAAACCTTCCGCGACTCCAATGGCAATGGATAGCCTAGCAGGCCAGTCAGGCTGATATTCGGGTTGCCCGGTAGATTCGTGAAGAAGCTGGGACAACGTTCCATTCGGAAAATAATGATGCAAGAGAAGAGCAACATCTTCATAAATAACATAGCCAATGGGTCGCACTAGGTTATCATGGCAAACTTTGCCCAGCCTTTCAAGCTCTCTAATCATCTTGTTCTGGTGTTGGATTATTGTCTTGTCCACGGACTTCAGTCTCCTAACAGATAAGACTACCCCGGAAGGCATGGTTGCCTTGTAAACTGTGCTGAAAGTTCCACTGCTGAGCTTATTAGAGTCTTTCAGAGTTGCTTTAACAACAGCATCAAGGTCTACTGCTTGTCTTAGATTATCAACAAAAACACTCCCTGCTATTATAGTTGGGTCATCATCGATTGCATCATCAACAATCCCGGCATCTTTGGCTACCTTTTCTTGCCTCTCCCTGATCATGAACAGCAAGACAACTACAGTCACCGACGTAAAAACTGCCAAACCGGAACCAATTACTGCCAGTATGATTCTGTAGGAAACCCTGTGATGGTAACTTTTGTTATCATCATAAAGATCTCCACATGAAGAGTTCAATGGCTCTCCACAAAGCCCTTTGTTGCCCACAAAACTTGAACTAGGACTCTTCTGGAACGGTACGAATGTCGGTACGGGGCCTCCAAACAGATTGTTTGAGAAGTTCACCTCTATCAAGCTCAACATTCCCTTAAGCTCAGCTGGGATATTACCTGAGAGCCGATTGTTTGAAACATCCAGAGAAACAAGTTTGTCCAGTTTTCCTAATTCAGGGGGCAATGACCCATGAAGATGATTGAAGCTCAAATTCAAAGCTATCTGTAGGTTCCTGATGCGACCGATCTCAGGAGGAATAGTTCCAATCAAATAATTACCTCCCAATTGTAATTCAAGAAGCTTTACACAATTTCCAATCTCATGAGGGATCTCTCCTCTTATGGAATTCTGATCCAATAGCAAGTACTGTAACCGAGAAATATTGCAGATTTCATTTGGTATTGTCCCATTGAATCTGTTGTTGCTGATATCGAGCTTGTTGAGACTTTTGCAACTCAGAATCGATTTCGGGATATCGCCAAATAGACTATTTCCAGACAGAATCAATTCCTGAAGGCTCATGAGCTGTCCGAACTCTTGCGGAATTGTTCCGGAAAATCCATTTGAAGCTAAATTCAAGAGGGTGAGATTAGAACACTGAGCAAACTCTGGCACTATCTCACCAGAAAGATTGTTATTATCGGCTTCAAAGTAGGTTAGGCTACTAAGATTCCCAATGGTCTTAGGAATAGCACCTACTAGATGGTTGTTTCCAATTCTAATGCTGGAAAGGGCTTGGCAGTTCCCAATTTCCTCAGGAAGATCACCACTAAAATTATTCTGGGTGAGAACCAGAACTTCTAGCTTCCCTGAAGCAAAAATGCTTGCTGGTATTGGACCTTCAAGCTGGTTAGAGTGAAGGTTAAGTATCTGAAGCTCAGGAATCAAGCCTAGATCATCTGGAATCCTGCCATCTAAACGGTTCTCATAAGCAGTAAAAACCCTCAGATTGGTCAAATTACCAACCCAAGAAGGTATAAAACCACTCAAATGGTTACTAGAAATTTGCAAGTCCTGCAACTTCTCTAGGTCATGAAGCTCCATTGGTATCTCTCCCACAAGCACATTATTGGAAAGGTTCAATGATTTGAGGCTTCTGAGGCCACCCAACTGTGGTGGAATTGAACCTTCAAACTTATTTGAAGACAAGTCTAGGACCTCAAGATCAGACAAGTTTCCAAAAGCAGGAGGGATCAACCCATCAAAGTTATTATTTGAAAGGTCAAGCCTCTTCAAAGCTTTGAGCTCAGACATTAAAGTCACATTACCTCTAAGGTTCCTGTGAGCAAGATCAAGCTTCTCCACCATTGAGTGATTGCCACAGCTAACCCCTTGCCAAGTGCAGTAATCTGAGTTGTTGGCATCACCCCATCCAGGAACCCTGAGCTCTTGGTTGATGGCATGTAATATAGCTTGGTCCTGCAACTCAGCACCCACCACAAGCTCACAATTTGAGAGATACAAAAAACCTACCACAAGATGCAACAGGCACAGAATTCCCATCACTGTATAACACTGTTCCCTTCTCTGTTGAAGTGAAGTGTTAGTGCTTCCACTCCACTCAACACTGTTCTTCCTCTTCAAAAACCCAAAAACAGTGATCAAAGCTCTACCAAACTCTACCACAGCACCAACAGCTTTTGCTTCTTGTTCTTTTAACCCAAAAAATCCTACTTTCCTTTACAATGAACTTTCCCTTTTCTTTATTTTGCAAATGTGAGGGATTTGAAACCAGGTGCTGCTTGCATCACTTGCTTCAATGAAGATGCACAGCTTAAAAGGGAAAACCTTTGGAGCTTTAAGGCCTGAAATACAGAAACCCCAGATCACATATCAACATTTTGAATAAAACCCATTCGAGATTTGTCTAAAATAATTTTAAAAAAAATCCATTTTTACTCAAAAGCTTTCACTTTCAGGGTGAAGCAAAAACAGAAAAAGAAAAAGTATATAAAAACAAACAAAAGGAGGGTAGCATTATAAACGGTGGGGTTGCAGCATACTTTTGAAGCATAAGAAGAGAGAACTGCGGAAGCAACGGAGAAAGTGACAAGAGCGATGCAGAGGAAAACGAGAACAGAAGTGATGAAATGAGGGGGAAAAAACTAGTACAATCTACAATGCTTCGGTACAGGGGGGGTTCACGGACCAGGTGTTTTCTTGTGTCTCACACAGAGAGGGAGGGAGAGAGGGATTTGTGGGTCTGAGAGAAGATTGGGAAAGAAAATCTCGCCCATGTAAGGAAGGGGCTTCACGAGAAATGGGGAGTCATGAGTGAATGAAAGCTGCATAAAACTCATGTCTGTCTGAGTCTGACTCATGTGGGGCATACTCCCAACACCAAGTGTCTGTGTTTGGTAGCCATGATGATGCATTGGGCGCCATCATCATTTCTCATCATGGAAATTGAAAAAAAGAAAACACCAAATCCTTGTTTTCAAAAGTTTTATGTCAGCACACAAACCGCTAAATCTAATGAATTGATGACTAATGAGTTGGTAAAAGAAATGAAGTGCTGTTTTGGTTCTCTATTTTTAATACATTTAACATCTTAAAAAGGTCAAAAAAAATATTTAATATTTTTTTCATTTAATAATTAAAAATATTTATAGAGTAAAAAATAAAAAAAATTATAATTATTTATTTTTAATTGTGTCAATTGGACTCGCACTTTACAGTATGTCAATGGTTATAATTATGTTATATGTTATTTTATCATTTTATCATTATATTTTTAACATTAAAAGTCTATGTGGTACATGGTCTGATTTAATGACAAATCAGTCTTATATTATACCATATAGGCTTGTCGTGTTAAAAATTCGACGACATTGTAATTGAAAAAACTGATTATAACAATTGATATGCTTGAGCGATCTAATTGATGCAATTAAAAAGACAAAGATAAAAACACAAAACCACTAAAATGAATTGTAAATGGGAAAAATGCATGTCTCGTTGATTGATAAATAAAAAGGTTTGGTTATTTTCAGTATTGCTATGTTTTCAGTTTTGTGAAAGCATTTCTGTGCTGTTAAAGTAAAAAAAAAAAAACGCAAATGGATAGGAGGAGGGATAGTGGATGTCAGTTACCGTGTTAAAGGTTTTGTTGGTCATACAAAGGGGAAGAACAAAGCCCCTGATGGAGGAATCAATTTGCAATGCCCTATAATAGCCTTCTTTCTGGAAAATTATCATTGATTTGAGAAAGGCAAATAAAGTTGTCTTGCTAAGCTCACTTGCCTAATAATCCTAGGATTCCCTCAATGTAGGTTTATATTTTTATAATTGGGTGGACATGACATGAGTGAGACTTGCTTTTTTCAGAAGACGTTTCAATTTATTTGTTAAATAAATAACACCAAAACAAATTTATTCAGAAAGCAGCAGGAATTCTGAATTTCAGGGAACTGCCTTTTTTTAACAAAAAACCCCCCACCCCATAAAATAAAATAAAAAATGAAAAATTATGTCCCTTCATGGGTCTCACTCACTTTCACCCACATGTTCAAAAAATTTCTACTTTAAGGAGTACCACATTTAGCTACACCTACACTGGTCAGCGTTTCTAGCATTCATGAATCCAGCCTCTCCAATAGGGAAAGTGAAATGTTAACAAGTATATGCATAAAAAGGGATTTGATGTATATATCAGAAAGATAATTTGTAATACTCTGTTTAAATCTCAGTTTGAGGACACCATATATCCGTTGAATGGAACGATACTGATTCAATCACCAAGTTACAATGTCAATTATATGGTATTTTGATATTATCTTAATTAATATGTTAAATTTGTAATTTTCTTAATCCAAAATGTTCGGGTTTTGACATTTTGACATATATAAAAATAAGAGTGTCAATTATAAGGTACTTAGATTAGATGTATTTGCTACCCACATGAACTTCACCTAAAATTTATTTGTTGAGAGGTCAAGTGCATGCATGATTGAGCAATCAAACTATCCAGTTAGACTTCCCTATACTGCTTGGCTTCCACCTTCCCCTTCATGCTAAGAGCATACTCTAATACTAGCTCATTGGACTCTATGCAATATTGCCATTGGGAATGCTACATCTCTTGAATGGAGTGAACAAAATGCCATATCACACAGTGTGAGACAAATCATCCGCATTCCAACAAGTAGCATTATTTTAAGTTAAACCTTTATAATACCTTCTCTTGTGTGTGATTTTTTAAATAGGGGTTTTATTTTATCACATTAACTAGGTACAACATTTTCAAATTATGTTTAGAAAAATAACCAGTGTCAAAAAGCATATTTTGTCCTTTAATTGTTTCCTTTATGTCATCATTGCCACCATTAATTACTCCACAAGTTATACCGCTACATGCTTTTTGCTAGGCTATACTGTGTTATAATATAGAGATATAGAGATGCAGTATGCATAAGTTTTCTACAAAGTCAATATCAATTAACATGGTTGGGGACCATTTGCCTGCAAAGATAGCGGAAAAGTGGGGAAAGTAGTAGTACTGTTTTCGCTTGCAAAGCATGATGACGACGAACGATCACATTCACATTCACAATGGAAAGGATAAAAGATATATGTTTTTGGTTTCTTATGTTTTATTTATATTTATTTTTGTCTCTTATATTTCAAGAATATTATTTTAGTCTTTAATGTTTTGAAAATGTGTTACAGTTAGTTATTTTTTTTGAAATATGAGAGACTAATTGTGGCACATTTTTAAAATATTAGGGACTAAAATATTAATGTGAGAAACTAATTGTAACACATTTTTAAAATATTATAGACTAAAATAATATTTTTAAAATATGAGAGACAAAAAACAAACCTAACTAAAAAACGAAAAATCAAAAACATATTTAAGCCTAATATAAAAGATGTAAAAAAAAGTGTGGAAAAATAGAATTACAAGACTTACATACCGAGATTAATTTGTACATTGAAAATAAAAAACATACTGAGATTGGAGTTCTAAAATTAATAAAGGAGGAGAAAATAAACCATGTGCGATTATTAAAATTTCTTTTACTAAGATGAAGAAGGTTATTTCACATGAGCATAAAAATAGTTAAATTATTCATGGTTACAGTGTTTACTATTTATTATAGTCGATGTAAATGTAACTTTATAATGTGCAGTGTCACTTTGTTTTTAATATCAAATAATTAATGGGTAAAAAGCAATAAGAATGAAAGTAAAGTTAGAGCTAAATTACACTTCGATTTCGACATATACAATTTTGATCCCTCATATAAAAAAACAGTGATTCGATTTTGATATATAATAGATGGAACTTTTTAGGCTAAGCCCAAGTAAGCATGCTCCATATGGTTATTTGTTGCAACGCTTATGTCTATTCTTGTGTTACTTATACATATGGCATTGGAAATAATTACAGAAGTCACCATTCTTAGAGTGTGTTTGTTTCAAGGCATAAAAAGTTATTTTTGGGAAAGTGAATTTGGGAATGTAATATTCCTATATTTGTTTCAAATTTGAAAAAAATATTTTCAGGCATGGTTGATTTCTTGGAATGTTAGTTACTCATATTTCTTTCACTTTTCATTCCCATATTAAAGGGATAGAAAAATTATATTCCCATAAGAATATAAGTACTTTTCAATTTATCATAACTATAACTTCTCACTTCCACTTTATTTTACCATATTATTTGAATTTTTATTTTTAAATTAAATAAAATTTAAAAATATTTATAAAAATTCTAATTACCTATCAAACATATTATGAATTATACCCAGTAATAATATTTCCAAAAATATCATTCTAGAAAATATAATTTTATACCCCTTAATTACTTACTTCTTGCATCATTTTGGGGATTTAATTAATTCTCAAAAGCAAAACACAAGATAAAAAAGGATGCCAAAAATCGAATTATTTCATATGGTGAGTGGGGCCTAAGGGAATGGGCAAAGAGGAGAGGCATGGCATCTAATTGTGGACAGGTAGGTCCAAATCATGTCTGCATGACAGAAGGCTGGCCACCACTATTTACTATACATTATCATCGTTATGATATATACAAAGAAAATTTAAAACAGTGATGCAAAATTCACATTCTTCCTTGACAAAATTTTCCCATATATTAACACAGGTTAAGAAAAGGCAAGGACAGCATCATGGATGTCGTAGCAATATCTTTTTTCCATTACTTTTCCATTATTTGAAGAAAAGTGGGGCGGGGGTTACATACAATACTTTTTCTATTTTGATAACAAAAAATCCTTGCGAATTTCCTCCCATTATTGAAAGTGAAAGTGAATTTAATGCACCTGTTATTAATTGCGTTTTTTTTATGTAGTTATTAAAAACAACTTTTAATACCTTAAAAAAGACAACTCTTAATAATGCTTTTTGTACATTTCTATAGTATTAGTATTATAATTTATAATTTATAAATTATAAACTAAGTATGTGTGTGTTTTGTTTTTTGATTTTAGCTTTACATACATGGTCCAAGTGATAATAAATTAGTTCATTTTAAGTAAAGTCTCGAGTTTAAATATTTTAAATAAAAAATAGACATTGTGGCATTTTACCTGCTATTGTCGGATTCCCTATAAAGTGCCATTTTATATTTTTCTCCCCAGTAGACATTATTAATTACATGAAGCAGTTTTGTAAATACACAGTGTCAGCCTAAACCTTCAAAACCTCTGCATCTCCCCAATGTGTCTTTGATTCTGCTCCCAGTAACAATCCCAAAGCTAAAACGATAACAAATAAAAGAAAACAGAGAAACCCCATTTGCGATTTTTCAGAAGAAAATATGTGGATGGAATACAAATTATCAGGGTGTATGGGGTTTCACAGATAAAGAGGACGGTCAATGTATGGGGAGACGCAGCTGCCGAGGAAGACGGGGAAGTGGAGGCCGTCGAGCATGACGAGGAGGTCACATGTGGCAACAACGAGGATGTCGACGCGGGAGACGGTTTGGGGACAGGCAAGCTCGAGGATGGTCTTGAATCAAACGACGAGGTCAATGGCATCACCGGGAGGGAGAGGTTGATGTCGGAGTCGGAGTCGCGCTCGGTGGTGTTGAAGGGGGTGGATGTCTGGACGGGAGGAGGAGGAGGCGTCACAGCCGTTTGGGAGGAGGCAATCGTAATGAAGAGTATAAAACCGCTATTATTATTGGGGTAAAGAAGCTAAATTTGTCTTATCTGTCATTCGCTTCAACATCATCCATTGCTATATATGCAATCCTCTAGGAAATGGACTGGTGTAGCTACCCTCTATTGTTCCTAATTGGAGTTTTGTAGATCATGTTGACTGGCTGGTATGAACCAAAGATATACATAGATACGTTCTCTTTTCCAATGTCTTTCCAGAATTCTTAATGGGTACATTAAGCTTTTGTTTTTTTATTTTGTTTCGTCTTCCATGCATGGGGGCTGCTCAGTTTTCCAGTTTACTGTGTAGAGACATGAGAAGAATGAGATAAAAAAATGTTAGCTTTTTCAAAAATGTTATTTTTGAATTTTGTTATTTTAGACCTCTTTTAGCAAATAATGTAAAATATGTTTAAAATTGGTTCATCAAGTGACCGGTAATGTATCTCAACCATTGGTGTAAAAGTCAAATAAATAAAGACCACTTTCCCATTGCTACAAAACTTTTTGTCTTTTCCAAATTAAATAAACCCTATAATAAGTTAACTCACTTAAATTAAAACAAAACTATATAAAAAAACACATAAAAACACACACACACATGTATCCGAGATATGTGTGCATAACAACCATTTTTTTCCTTTCAAATGATAAGGTTTTAAAAGAGAAAATGAAAAGGCTGAAAAAGCGGAATGACATATGTCATATAGTATGGCAGAAATTATGCAGGCATATTAGTATCGGGTGGCATGATTTCAAAATACAACAAAAATCATTATTAGTTGACCAAAAAAAAAACAAAAATCATTATTGTGCGCATTCTTAAATTATTATTGTTTAATATCTCAGACTATTTTATCTTTTTATCGTCGCACATAAAAAAAAAAATCTGACCGCTGTTCATTCATGCTAATATGTTAAAAGTATTTCATCTTATATTATTCATTACTGTTTTATAAGTTTTGAGATTTCCCGCCTTATTATTATTTCTAAAATATGTCATTCTAAGATTTCAAGAATTATAATTCAAGTAGCATTAGATTTTTTAATTCCAAGTTTAAATCTCAATTAGGAAAGATTAAATGTTCAACTAATAAAAAGGGAAACGATCGATTAATGTGTAAAATTAGAATAAATATAAAGGGAAATGATCATATACTACTCACTTCTTTGTCTTATTTATTGGCGCACGTTCATGAGTAGTAATTAATTAACACATGTAGAGTTCGCATTTAAATTAATCGCTTGCTTTTAAGAAGAAAGTCATAAAAACAAAATTAAAAATGTGAAAAGCAAATTAATGTCATGATTATCAGTGAAATGGGTGTCCCCTAGCAATAATTAGACCCTTAATACTAATCCCAAATTCTGGGACCCTACCGACCGCCATTGACATCAGCCTATGAAATCGTTTGATGCATCAAGTAGTACAACTTAAAAATGGATGTAATATTCCGATCACACCCCTAACCTAAACCCCCTATCCTTTTGTTTTTTAATAAACAGTTATTTTGATCTCTGAGAGTGTTATATGGTGTTATTTTGGTCTCTTACAGATATGAATTGGTCACTTTGGTCCTTAATTGTCAGTCATTAATCACTTTGGTCCCTGAAAGTAATACTTACTGTCATTTTGGTCCCTGAAAATGACCACTTAACTGTCATTTTAGTCCCTTAAAATGTTCACTTTTCTGATAGCAATGACCAAAGTGACTAATTCGTATTTGTTAGGGACTAAAGTGACACTGTCTGACATTCTCAGAGACCAAAGTGACTGTTTCCTCTTTTGTTTTTTCACTTTCTAAAGACATGACTCCACTTCCCCCCACCTTCTACCCATTGCATGTGCATGGATGATGGGTGTGAGAGAAAGTGATTTGGGTGATTGTCATCCATATGGCCCCAACATCCAAAAGCAATGAAAAAAACATAAACTGTGGAATCTCTACTGATTGAGACTGGGCTCTCTCTTTAGTAGACATGCATCATGAGCCTTGTATCATTTCTTGTCTAACCTCTTTGATGCATCAAACCACTTTCTCTGTCTCTCTCATCTATGCTTTCCCATTTGGAGTTTTCTTAGGTTGCCCCCACCCAATTATATATAGTGATTACCTACCTTTGGTTATAATTTTATTAATCTCCATTTATAAATTATGTATGACCCTTTGCCACCTGTGTAACAATGAATGAAATTTCGAAGACTAAAATGCCATTTTGAAAAACATATCAATGTGTAGAGGCAGTGAATCACACGTGGATATGTGTCAAAATAAATTCAATGTATGAAAATTAAGCTCCTTGTGAAAACAAATTACATGTGAAAAATGATCATAATCTTATAAGATGGCATGGCTTGCATTAGGAGTGTCAAAATATGTTGAATTCAAATTAATGATGAGCCAGCCCGAATAAGCAAGTGCATGAGTGCAACTAAAAATAATTAATGTTAAAAATGATTTTGATCGATAAAATTTAATACATTGTAGTTTCAAAACTATCATAGTTAATATTAGAATAATTAATATTAATTTTCTCACACTTTTTTCTCACATTTCCTTTTTACGCTCCATTCTTTTTCCATCTCTTTTTCTTTATATCTCTCAACTATCTTTTCTTGTTGTCTCTCTCTTCCTTACATTTCTTACGCCTTATCTTTATCCTCTTATAATTATTAAGTTTTTTATTTTTTTTCTCACAGATATCACTTCATAAATATTTATTTATTTTAAGTAATAATTAATCCTAAATTCTTCAGTATAGATTAATTTAAGCTATTTAATATAAATTAATTAAATAATCAAGTAATAATAACATATTGGACTTTTTTGAGAATAATAACATATTGGGCTTGTAAATTATAAAATAAAATAAAATAGTAAAACCATATTGGCCTTTTTTTGGGTCGAAAAACCATATTGGACTTATATAAAGGGAATTGGTAAATACACTCCTAGATTTTTGCCATCCATCCTATTTAAAGGGTAAAAATATAAAAATATCCTTTTTTGTTTTTTTATTTTCCACATAGACCCCACAGCATTTTTATAACTACCGAAAATTGGAATTTTTGGAAAATTTAAAAATTTATTTTTTCAAAAATTGAAATTTTCGGTAGTTATAAAATTTAATTTTTAAACTACTGGAAATTCTAATTTCTGGTAAATAAAAAAATTAAATTTTTAATCAAAAATGCAAATTTCTGATAAAAAATAGATTTATATCTTACCAGAAATTCAAATTTTCGGTAGTACAAAAGGTGAAAATTTTGTACTACCGAAAATTCGAATTTTTGAATTTTCCACTTTGTACTACCGAAAATTTGAATTTCCGGTAGTACAAAATTTTCACTTTTTGTACTACCGGAAATTCAAATTTCCGGTAAGATATAAATATATTTTTCTCCAGAAATTCGCATTTTAGGTTAAAAATTTAATTTTTTTATTTACCGGAAATTTGAATTTCTGGAAAATTAAATTTTTTAAACTTCCCGGAGATACCAATTTCCGGAGGGCAAAATGGTGTTAAAATTTTTAAGGGGGGTGGATGGCAAATTCTTGGGGGTGTATTTACCAAGACCCTGTATAAATTAACAAGTAGAATTCGGCCCAACCACTCAGGCTGGTCCACTGGCTGTCTTCATCCCAATGGGTGAACTCGTTTGAGTCATGGTATGTTTGTTTTAGATTTTGGTAGAATTGTGTTTGATAGAATTGTGTTTGAAGAATTGATTTTAAAAAAATTGTGTTGAGAAGAATTGATTTGTGTTTGGTAATGATATTTTAAAAGTGTGTTCAGAAGAATTGATTGTGTTTGGATGATAAAGGTAGAATCACGTTTGATGTGTAAATATAAAGAATTTTGTGGGTCCCACACCTAAGATTAATTTTGGCAAACGGAAAAGCAACCCAAGACCTCCTTTCATCAAAATTGATTTTAGACCCCAAAATTACGTTTCGAATTTTCACGTTGGATAAACAAATCACATTTGACCAAGTCAAATGTAATTTTGGCCTCAAACACAAGTATGAGAATCTAAAACAAACACTCACTTAAATGTTGTTGGGTTGAATTCTTTGTTCCCAAATTTGATGGACTTTTTTCAGGGATACCCCCAAATGGGCCAAATCCATCACACTTAAGTGTATATTTTTTTTCATATCTGTGGTGTGCTAGGCTTTGTGTTAGACTGTGTCTCTTGGTTTTGTTTCTGTTTGTTGTTTTTGTTGTTGGCTGTATTTTCCTTTGCTATTTAGTTTGAGTGAGCTGAATAGGTTGAGTGAGCTGAATAGGTTCTGTCAGAGCATAACTTGAGTTTAATGTTTATGAGTTAGCTATAGCATATTTGTTCAGGGCCTATGTATTCAAGGTTTTTTTTGTGTAATTGCTGAACTTGACCCGTTATCAATTTTACTCTCACTTTTGTCCAAAAAAACCTGATGGTCTTTTATTATACATAAAAAAAACTTTTGACCAAAAAAAAACCTGATGGTCTTTGACTTTGAGTAACACAACGTATGTCTAAGGCTAAAACCATATGCATGTACCGTGAATTTGATATTACTAGAAGTACTCATCTTTCGTATATCAGTTATTTTCTCGTGCAAATTTGTTCACTTAAAGAGTTTTTTTTTCCCTTTCATTTGACCATAATGTACTGGAGCTTTCTATAGTCCAACATTTCTAAATTATTGAATAGTGATAAAATTATATGTTTAGGAAAGATTTTTTTTCAGTGTGTAAACTGGCAATTTGTCTAGGAACTTGCTGATGAACTAGTACGCTAAGCTGGGAACCAAGTTTCTTGCTAGGATATACGCATCAAATGAAGGGTTTCAACTCTTAACCTTATGTTCCCTGAGGAATATAATTTACTGGTAGCTTCTATCTCACCAGCCCTTTCACTCAGGATGCTGTAATTCTTGGTTCTCAGGTCTAATACCTTAACTCTTGCAGCTCAATATGCAAATGTTATTCTTCACCTTATGTAATTCAAGTGAAGTGTGTTATGTCTGTATAAAAACTCGTAATAGGATGAAAGTGATTGATTCCCTGCCCTATTAGAAGGTTTAGCAGTCTGATTTTTGGAACTAATCTCGCAGATGTAGCCATAACTCAAAGGTTGTATTGAACTCGTGCTTTTGGGAAAATTAATAGAACCTATATGAATTAAAAATGATAATTGACAACATAAATACACTATTAGAATCAAATTCTTCCAGATTCTAGATCTGTTTGATACAGCTGTCCTAATAGGGCGGCAGAGATTTCTGTTAATGTTGTTCAATGAACTGATTTGTCATAAATGCACTTTTGGCTTATTTGATTAAGAAGGTTCTGCATGTTTTATAATATTACACATTTGTTTATGAAATTATTTAGACATAGTATATTAGTTTTTCCAAACTAATTGGAATCAGATCAAAACTCAGCAAGGAAAAAAAAAATGAAAACCAACCAATCAAACAGTACACACATCATTGGACAAAGAGCCAATCATCAAATGCAGCTCAAGAAAGAAGTCATCAAAAGAAACATGACATAACATCCTCCATAAAGAACCAATCCTCATTCAAAGCTTGAGGAGAAACAGATCCAATAAAACAAAAGTTAAGAGCACAATAACTGCAAACAAGCAAGAAAAAGAAATGAAAAAAAAAACAAAAAAAAAACAAAAAAAAAACACAGGGAATACAGGGACAACATCAAAATCCACAACCCCCATTTAATGTCAGGTACAAACATGTAAACAAAAGTTAAGAGCACAATAACTGCAATCTTGTCTAATCTCTTGTTGATTTGTTTAATTTTTTGAGCCATTGTAAAACGGAGAGCAAGTGGATTGGAACTTGAGAAGAAGTTATCTACCTTGGTTATCAATTTAGAGCTGTCAATTCGGACCGGCCCGGTCCATTCGGCCCGGCCCACAACGGGCCAATACATTTTTGGGCCGGGCTAAAATAAATGTGGGCTACTAATATGTCAGCCTAGCCCAGCCCTCCACGGGCTGCGGGCCAAACGGGCTGGCCCATGGGCTCATTTATTTATTTTAAAAAAAATATTTTAATAGAAAACTGATGCATTCACACCTGTGAAATTAATCACACCCTAGGTATGAAACGCACTGTAAGCTAGTTTAGCACAAAAAATAAGACAATTGCATAAGCCTAACGCTTTCACACCTGTGAATTTATTCACACCGGTGACGTGAAACGATCTGTGAGGCTAGTTTAGTACCGAGAAAAGATAGTCCAAAATATCTGACGCTTCTACACCTGTGTAATTATTCATACCCCTGGTGTGAAACAGTCTGCACACAATTTTAGCAAATTATAGTCGGGTCAACGGGCTAGCCCAGCCCACCACAAGCTAGCCCACTTCGGGCCAATAAATTTTCGGGTCGGGCTGGGTTGGGCCAAAATATTTTCGGGCCTAGATTTTACTAGCCCAGTCCATATTTTTATCGGGCTAAACGGGCTAGCCCATCGGACCTAGTCCATTTTGACAGCTCTAGTTATCATGCTGCGGCCATGCGCTTTGATCACTTTCTTTCGCAAGTTTTCACGCTCAACTCCATCCAGCACATTTTCGGCATCAGAGAAGACACCTCTGATCCGCCACAGCCAATTAGACAGCTCACGCTCAGAGTTATGCTTCTGCTTTTGCTCAGCATCCAACAGCACAGCTTTGATGTATGACAGAGTCAGTGTGAGCTGTTGAAGATCGTCGTATACACCCAGCACCTGACAAGCTTCTTCATATGCCCGAGAAGCAAGCTTCGCTATCAGTGAACCCGCCATGCTGAAGAGGAATGATTCAGCCATAACCACGGACACGGTTATCAGGAAACCAAATCGGGAACGCAAAACACTGGTAGCCAAGAGACCAACACTATTTGGTTATACACAGGAGTCCAACCAATAGCTGTGTCTTCATCTCAGCCTTCCAATTCTTTATTAGTATATCAAACGGTGAACATTATTCTGTCACGGTGAGCGATTTCTCAATATTGCCCACCGTAGCCAAAGCCTAGGATTAGGTTGTTTTACTTTTCTTCCTTTGCGAAAACAGACAACGGCAGGAATTTTTTTTTTGGTCAAGCACGGCATGACTTGAGAGTTGAGACTCCAACAATGCATAGTGGATAGAGGATAAAACTACATCTGAGCAAAAGAGCACCATACAGGCCAGATACGAAGTAACAAGAAAAATGAGACTCTGAAAAAAATACAATAGAAAAAAAAAACACAGGCGTCGACTTTTCTCAATCTTCTGGTGCAGTCTTCGCTATTCTCAATTCGAATTTCGAGCCTAAGGAATAGAACAAATCCACAACCTCGCCTTAGGGCACTGTGACTTGTGTTGTGCGTGAGAGTCGAGAGAGGACGAAGAAGAAGAAAATGGCTGTGGGAAAGGAAGACGCAGAGATTGTGAAGGCTCGCATCGACAAGAGGAATTACAGAAGGATCGTTCTTCGCAACTGCCTCCAAGTGCTCCTCATTAGCGATCCCGATACCGATAAGGTTCATTTCTCTTCGATCTCACGTTTTTTCCCCTTCCATTTCGATTCAGTCACTCTTTCCATCGCGTTGAATATTGAAATCATGATCTATCTCTATGCCTCTCTCTCTCTCTCTCTCTGATTCTGAATTTGTTTTTGTGTTTGTTGAAGTGCGCTGCTTCCATGGACGTTGGCGTCGGTTACTTCAGTGACCCTGCTGGACTAGAAGGCCTCGCACATTTCCTAGGTGTTTTTTTCAATTTGCATGCGCGCTATTTTCTGTTCCGTAGGATTTCGGTCGCTTTGCTTCTAATCTGGAGAGAGAACTCCTTGTTTGAACATCGATAATTTGATATGCACTTAAAATCACACTGGTGCATGATAACCGTTTCACATTATTAGAGGACGGAAATGAAAGGGGGCAGAGACAGAGGACTTGAGTCTGAAGATCAGTGATTGTGGGAAACCCGTTACAAAATCCATATATCAATAAGAAGATAACAAAGAATGCGGACTTCGAAAAAGAAAAAACTACTTAGATTTTGAGTAAACAACTTAAGTGCTTATTCAATAAGCTATTCTGGAGAATTAAATTAAGCATTTATTCATAAACTTTGGAGAGCTTGTTGAGCTGAAAACAACTTATGCACATGTCATAAGTTATTTAGATATGTCATGAGATAAGTTTGAGTAAGCTCTTCCAAACACGTAGTGAGGCACTTCCACTCGTGTTGTTTGTGTGGACACTTTGAGATCTAGACCTTTATGTAGTGCAGAGCAGTAAGGAACAAATAAAGAAAAAAATGAAGTTTAAGTATTTGGAAATCATATTTAAACTACAAATTATATTTTTATAGCTTAATAGCTTAATAGGGTTTTTTTTGTTGAAGTTCATTTGATAGATTTTATTCTGGTCATTTGTGTCTTTTTGTTGACAGAGCACATGCTGTTTTATGCCAGCGAAAAATACCCAGTGGAAGATAGCTACTCCAAATATATTACTGAGGTGCCATGATGTTCAGATGTCTGACCCCTTTATTTTCCTGTTAAAGATGCAATGGAATTTTCTTACCATTTAGCATGGAAATGGTTGCTACATTTTTAGTCTTTTGGCCTATTTATTTCAGCTCTTCAATTCTATTCTTTCAAAATTCTGTGAAGATAAAAAGTTGAAGGAAATATCCACTGCTTGTTAACATGCATCTTGATCTTATTGATACTAATGGGCAGAATGTTAGTCACTGTTGAAATTTTTCTAGAAAGCATTACTTGAAAAGGGAGAAAAGAGTTTTGAATTGCCTGAGGAAATCCGCAGTATGGTTATCTATAACATGTTTTATAATCTCTAATTTCAAGAAAAATGGAAAACAAGAAAGTAATTCAAAAACCATGCAATTTGTATCTTAACATCAATATCATATATACAACCCTGAATTAGGAGATATTTTCCATTTTTATTGTAAGGTAGTTTAGTTTCTCAACAAACTTGCTGTACATGCCAGGATTTGAACAAGGTTCCTCTAGATCTAATAAGAACTTGCTGTTCAGACATATCCATCTGACTGTCAATAGGTTTAAGGATGTCTTTTCTTTTCATATTGTACCAATTGGAGTTTAAAAGCTGAAATAGTTCCATTGTTATTTTTTTTTTCCATTTTAAGCTTTTATTACAATTGTTTGCTAATCACTTTTATTTGATGATTGATGTGGCCTGCGTCCCAAACACAGCATGGAGGAAGCACCAATGCTTTTACATCTTCTGAGCACACCAATTATTTTTTTGATGTTAACCCAGATGGCTTTGAAGAGGCTCTGGATAGGTAGATCCTGCTTTTCTGGTATCCATTTTTTTTCCTTCCATGAAAATACTATTGTAGAAATTGTGAGTTTGGGGTATGGTTTATCTTACAGATTTGCTCAGTTCTTCACTAAACCATTGATGTCTGCTGATGCCACCACGAGGGAAATTAAAGCTGTTGACTCTGGTTAGCTAATCTTTTTTATTTTATTTATTGTCTTTAGTTTTATTTCTCTCAATGTTTATCTGTGTATTTTCCATCCTCTCTGTTTCTTACAGAAAACCAGAAAAATTTATTATCTGATGCATGGAGAATGAACCAGGTATCCACCATTGCTTTTGTAATGGGTTTTTGGGGGTTGTGTGGTAAAGTTGGTTGTTTGAAAAGAGAATTCATATTTGTTGTTAAGAAAATGATTTTCCTGTGGTATTAACATGGAGCAAATGCTCTGTGTTTTTAGGATGGAATATGGTTTTAATATTCAAGATCTTTTTTGTATTCATCTAGCTCTTCATGACCTTGAGATTCTAGGTTGGTTTAAAATGTTGTAGATTATGTATCAAAGATGTAAATAGCTCATTATTGCAATCAGGTGCAGGACATGGTTATCCAAGACAAGTGTGTGCATGCACTTGTTCTGTCATTTTAATTGTGCTGCATTAATTAGACAGCTTTCATTGGTGGTTAATCCATTAAAAATATGGGCCAGTCTTTCATCGGATAAAATTTATTTTTCTGTTTGTTGCTTTGAGTATCCAATTTGTTGAAATAGTCTTGTCTTTGTTCTCATTTTTGGATGTGTTGTATAGCTTTTACTAGTGCTGCTATGTTGCTGATGCAATGAAGCTCATTGAGGCTCAGTTTGTCAATTACTGATGCTTGAGGCCAGGGTCTCATAAAATTATTTGGATTGATGTTTCATATAATGATATGAAAATGAAAAATTTATAGTCTTCCGGCTGGATCGGGTTGGTAGCAAAATTGAGGAAAGGGCAGGGGATTGCCTGTTTTGTCTCTCAACCTAGGATTGACTGGTATCATTGACCTTTAGACCTTTAGGCTTTAACTTGCATTTACTTAATCTATGAAGTGTGTTTGGGTGAGTGTTTGCCAAAAATGTTTTAAATGAACTTGATTCTGTAAAATTGGTTTGGTTAAAAATCGGTTCCAAGTGAAGTGATTTTTGTTTGGATTTCTTCTACTGAACACAAAAGCTAGATAAAGTTGTTTCTACCAAAACCACATCTTGCACTCGAACACAAACGCTCTGGACTAATTTGTTACATTTCCAATTCTCTTTGTTTATTTTCCCCTTGTGTTTATCCTCCTCTAGCTGTGGTTTTTCTTCAATATGTATTTGGGTACTTTACTTGCATTGCTGGTTGTGTTTTTAAGCCCCACTTGGAGAAATATTTATAATCTCTCTTTTTCTCTCTTCTTGTGAAACATTACAATCTGTATAGCTTCAGAAACATCTCAGTGCCGAAGATCACCCATATCATAAATTTAGCACAGGTCAGTGATTGATTGATTATTTTTTTTTAAAACTCTAAAAACTGCCGAACTTTGAATATTTGCACCATGCTGCTTGGGTATTTATTGACTATTCACTCAATGGGCATGTTTGCAGAGAAAAATGCTTGTTTTCATTGATGCAACATTAACTGTTTTAAGTTTTTTTTTAGTTAATCAAAGACCTAATACCAATCCGTGCCTTTTCCTACTTGTCGAAAATCTTTTGAAACATTGTGATATTTATATTTCTTCCCAATTATAATTTTATTGTTAAAATTAATTGGCTGATTGACAAATATGATAATGGATGTCAAGAGCTTGAATTTAAATTTTTCAGACTTGTTTTCTTTTTGCCTTGTCAGAGATTGAAGACGTTAAATTTTTTCTGTTATACCAAAACATTAGGAAGTATTTGCAGACTGATACATTTTTATGCTTCTCATCACCTACTTACTTTCTTCCTTGTTCAGGTCCATTACTTTTAAGAATTTGTCTTCATTTGTGATTCAATTTGTCGTAATGCATATGTATTTTGCTATTAGTTTGTGCTTTTAAACGTAACATTAATTTCTTGTGTATGCATGGGTATTATGTCATTGATATGATTTTACATATATCTGGCTCTGGTGATTAATGCTTGAAACTACATGGGTATGCTTAACTTTGTATGTCTAAAAGAAATGTTTATGTCCAAATTAAGCTGGAATATTTGACATCACTATCATGGTTGTACTGTTCTTCTCATCCATTACTCTTAGTGCTCTAAAATATCTGTTCTATTAGGGAGCTGGGACACTTTGGAAGTTAGACCAAAAGCAAAAGGAATAGACACAAGGAATGAGCTTATCAAATTCTATGATGAAAACTACTCTGCCAATCTAATGCATCTAGTTGTATACACAAATGGTAACAAATATTTTGTTTACAGAATACTGGTTCAACTGATTATTATTATTTTTTACATGGCCACAATACAACTATTGTACATGAATATTTTCAGAAAGCCTTGATAAAATTCAAAACCTTGTTGAAGAAAAGTTCCAGGATATTAGAAACACCAACAGAGGTTGTTTTCACCCTTCTGGTCAACCATGCAAATCAGAGCATTTGCAGGTATACTGTTTTAGCGACTCTAGTAAATTTTAGATAACTCCTTCAGCATTGATTCTAATGTGTGTTCCATTTTGGCTTTCTGTTTTAGGTTCTTGTCAGGACTGTCCCAATAAAACAAGGTCATAAATTGAGAATTGTATGGCCAGTAACCCCTGAAATTCGTCATTACATGGAAGGGCCATGCAGGTATCTTGGTCATCTTATTGGCCATGAAGGAGAAGGGTCTTTATATTACATTTTGAAAAAATTGGGTGGGTACTGTCCATCTGTTGCATATTTTCTTATCAATTTTCTGGGAAATGTCCCTTACCTATCTTATTTGAATCTGATCCTTCTGTTTTATACGAGATAAAATGTCCAGATTTCAGAATACTGCTTTCTCCCCATTCCTCTCTATTTCCAAAGATGTTAAAATGGGTGTGAAAGTATATTAAAGGAGGATGGACTTTATTTATTTTGGAGATAGTTTTGATTTCAGTGAGCCATTATTTTTTTTTACAGTTATGTTATTTCTATCCATAAACATGATTTTTTTTTCCTTTCCTAATTTTCTTTTCCAGTAACCTTTTTTCTCTCTAATTCCATCTGAATATTGTTTTTGAATTGAATAATGACAGCGTTAGCCAAAAATAAAACAAGTCAAAATTATTGTCTGAGCTTGTCATCAGTGTCCCATGACAGGCGGCAACATCATGAAAGATTTTGGCAATTCTCTACGACCCTAAACACCAAATTACTGCATATAATATGCATTACCATGAAGCCGTGACACTTCACTCTTTCAAAATATAATATGCATTACCATTTGCTTAAAATATGCTAGTAGATCCAACCTTTGCCAAAAATACCGAACTGTCTATGCCTTATATTTAGAAGTTGATCAGTGTAAGAAATGACAACTAGCCTCGGTCATGGGGAAAATAGCATAACACAAGCTTCAGGAGGGAGTGTTTTGTGTGATGCTATAATCATTAGCATTAATGAATGATAATCAGTATTGCCAACCAAATGAAACACTTCACTTTAGTTGGAGCGTTAGGCCTTATTTGGGAAGGAGTTATAGGAATTATTTGGCCTAGATATAGATCAGAAAGAAAATTTGCATTTCTTTTTAAAAAGTCAAAATTCATCAAAAGCCCTCTATAAGTCCATATGATTGAAGGTTTTCTGATGATAAATTGTAATTTGTAACCAGAATATTGCTCAAGCAAGCAAACAGATGGCTTGTATGAATTTGAACTTCTGATTTACAAAAGAGAAATGCAGAATCTATTTTTATTGTAAAGAATAATGGGCCATTTTGTAATTTTGGATTTTAGGCTTATTATCTCATATTATGTGTATGTGAAACTCTATTTCCAGTGTATATTTATACAGTTACCTAACCGAGTAGTTGAGTTAGTACTTCCATTAGAATTGTTTCTGCCTCTCATATCCTTTTCTCCCTTAGTAGCACTCTCTGCATGGAATCAGAGGTCATTTGCAGACCCTCAATTCTTAAAATAGCAAGTTCTTTAATCTGTCTTTGCATTCGTCATTCATCATGAATATACATATGATCATCTGCAGGCTGGATCAATGTTTTCCTGATACATTCTTATAGACATTCTAGCTTCAATGTATTATGAGTTGTCTCGTTATACTCAAAAAAAAAAAAAATCCAATCTGCAGGATGGGCTACGGGCTTGTCTGCTGGTGAATCAGATTGGAGTTTGGACTTTGCTTTTTTTAAAGTTGTTATTGATCTTACTGATGCTGGTCATGGTTAGATTTCTCTTCCCCTTCATCCTCTCTCTTTTTCTTATTTGTTGTACATTGCTTTCCTCTTTCAAAAAGTTGAACCATGTTAACTTCTAAGCACAAAGCATGCTTTTCACTAAGACATTACATGATTGTTAATGTTTTCATTATTATTATTATTTAACTAAATTCAAGGTCTGTTATGTATTGTTTATTCAAGGTCTGTTATGTATTGTTTATTGATTGATATTGATGATTCGATATTCGATAAGCTCATTTGTGCTTTTTGCTTGGATTTGTAGAGCACATACAAGATATCATTGGGTTGTTGTTCAAGTACATTGAGCTTCTACAACGGTCTGGTGTTTGCAAATGGATATTTGAAGAGGTATGAGCATAGGCTATGTATTATGGTTTAATATATCCTCTACAATTGTTTTTTTTATACTTGCTTTGCTTCTTTTTCTTTTACTAATAAAATGTTAATCATTATTATCCCTTTTTGTAGAGCCTAACAAATCTTTATTAAATAATGGATTTGTGATTAAATTTAATATCTAGTGTCAGCATACATTTTTCTATACATTTTTTTAAGAAGTATTTCTTGCCATCCTGTCATATTTTTTATTGTCTCCTTTTAATCAAAGGAAGGCACAGAGATTTAAAAAGCGATAAAGGAAAAGTGGTGTCAAAGTTTTGACGTTTGATAAATAATTTAATAATTTGTCCTATGTGCTAAAGCCCACTGAAATTTCTCAGGCTGTTAGTTGTGTTTAGAGGTTTTATGATTGTTCTGATTAATATGGATCTATCAAAATAAAACATACATTGAGCTTAGTTTCTTATCTTAAGGAAAAGAAATGCTTTTCAAAAGTCTGTCTACAATATGACAGCTATTAGTCAGATCTTTTTCGGTTGTTTTGTGCCTTTCTGGACATCCCAAGAATGGCCAATGGTCTCTTTCAATTGTGTACATTGATTTTTCTTGAAATTATAGGGATTTAGGTTGAGGAGGAAAAGAGATAACAAATTCTGAATAATAGAATATAATATTGATCTATGGTGTGTAATGGTTTGTCCCAACTAGAAAGTAGTAACTCCAATTAATAGTTGTGCCAGGCTTCTAATCTTAATCAAATAAGGAAACAAAACATGAAACATGGAAACCACTTGTAAGAAATCATCTAAGATGCTCTAACTATTTTTAGATTTAATAATGATTTTATGAGATACTTTCTAGATGGACATATTTTTACGCTCCCCTGAAGCTAAAGCTTACATTAAGCTTGTTGTAATTATATTATAATTATAATTAGGGAATTTCTAATAACACATACATGGTTTTCTATGTGCACATATATGTCCGCGGAACTATTAGTTCTGTGGGTTTATTTTTTTCCAACACACACATGTCCGTGGAACTATTAGTTCCGCGAGTTGTAATTCTCCGCGGAACTATTCCGCGGGTTTATTTTTTTCCAACACACATATGTCCGTGGAACTATTAGTTCCGCGGGTTGTAATTCTCCGCGGAACTAATAGTTCCGCGGACATGTGTGTGTTAAAAAAAAATAAACCTGCGGAACTAATAGTTCCGCGGACGTGTATGTGCACATAGAAAACCATGTATGTGTTATTAGAAATTCCCTTATAATTATACACAAATAGAAAACAAAACCAAAAATTATAACCTAGAATCTAGGAGTGGAGACAGAGCCAGAGTCTGGGATTGGAGATGGGTGATGGGACCGAACCACATTTGTAATGGGAGATGAGGCCAAACTACATTTGGGACTAGGGACGTGGCCAAACTGCATCTGGGACAAAGATGGAGCTGGTGTGAGTCTTAGCCAATATACGTCATCACTAATATGATTCCATTTGTGGGAAAGAAGCCACTGCTAGGATGCTTGTTGGTTGGAAAAGTCACCACTTGCATGATTCATTATTGTGAAAGGACGACATGACAAATACCTTCCCACTTTCTTCCCCTTAATGCTATGCTAGCTGATAGGTACCAGAGAAAGTGCTATAGAAATGAAAATTCACTGTATTAATGCAGATCCTAGAACTGTATCGAGGTGATAACAGTGTCTAAGTGTTGAGTTGATACTACATGAAATCACTATCTTCATTGATGATAGTGGATTTCGTCTATGCTTCACCTGTGGTAGAAGGCCTGTAGTTTGATGTATGTCAAACCATTGAAATTCATTAAATTCGGTATCAAGTTCTCCTCTCCTTTTCTGTTTGTGCACCTGGTTTAATCAGATTCTAATGCAATTTCCCATGTTCATGAAGCTTTCGGCGGTTTGTGAGACTAAGTTTCACTATCAGGACAAAATTCCTCCTAGTGATTATGTTGTTAATATTGCATCAAATATGCAGGTACTCCATCTTTTTCTTTTCTTCAATAAATGACTTCTTAGGGGAGTTGTATGTTGCTTACCTGAAATTCTTGTGATGGAAACCATATTCTTGATTGATCTTTGTTATTTTTCAGTTCTATCCTGCAAAAGATTGGTTGACAGGATCATCATTGCCTTCCAAGTTTAGCCCAAGTGTTATCCAAATGGTTTTAGATCAGCTTTCTCCAAGCAATGTTCGGTAAGTATACTAAAATCAAAGTTGTAAATTTATCTATGCGAAGAATGTGAAGGACCAACCCTCCTAAACAATGTTGTCAAACTCGAGATCCTACCTACAATTGGGAGGGGGGTGAAAGATTGAACTCGAGGATCATTACTCAGAATCATTTAGATAATTAATATACAGTTTCCAGATTCAGTTTCTCTCTACTTTTTCTCTGTCTCAAAGTCTGTTAGTTATTATTAAGGTTAAGCTAACTCATTCTCTGTCATGCAGAATCTTTTGGGAGTCAAAAAATTTTGAAGGGCATACTGATAAGGTGGAACCATGGTATGGAACTGCATATTCCATTGAAAGGATTACTGCCTCAGTGATCCAGGTCTGTGTTTTTATTAACAATTATGCTTGTTTTTTGGGCTTTATTATTAATTAGGATTGTTTTCTTTTTGCACTCTGGAGCTTGTTATGTCTTCTTCTATCATGAAATTGTCAGGAAAGAATGGAACTTGATAGTCCCATAAATATACGCTTTTATTTGCAGGGGTGGGTTCTTTCTGCTCCTGATGAAAATATGCATCTTCCAGATCCTAACAAATTCATTCCGACGGACTTGTCACTTAAAACTGTGCAAGAGAAAGTATGGCATATTTTTCACTTTATATGGTATTTATCTATAATTTTTAGCATGGTTATCTTGATTAGATTATTGATATTTTGAAGCAGGTGAAGTTTCCAGTTTTGTTAAGCAGGTCATCTTATTCAGCATTATGGTACAAGCCAGATACATTGTTTTCCACACCCAAGGCTTATGTTAAGATTGATTTCAATTGCCCATATGCTGGAAACTCCCCCGAGGCAGAAGTTTTGACACATATTTTCACACAGTTATTGATGGATTACTTGAATGAATATGGTAGATTGCTATTTTTAAGCTGACTTTGCTTTATTCAAAGTGATTTCTGCATTAATGTGTCTATTTAGTTGCTAAATACAGGTTGAAGAAGTGCTTACTGTATTTCATTTTTCAGCTTATTATGCTCAGGTTGCTGGTTTATATTATAACATAAATCACACAGATGGTGGTTTCCAGGTATTTGGGTTTAATATAATTTAGTTTGCTAGATTGCAATTTCCATATTAGATCAGTAACTATTCGTCCATAAGCAATAATATGAGTAGTCTAGTTCAAATGCAAAGAGGAAGATGATCTACAATGATTTCAAAATGTAAATGATATCAACATACTTATGCATCATGAGTCGAAGTTTACATTTTTATGATTCATTAAGACAGCAGACATCATTTAAAAGTTCACAATGGGGATACTGGTAATCATGAATTTCAAAGTACAATAACCTGGTTAAATTGATTATTAAATCGAAGGAGGGACAATGTTGACATATAATTTAAGACTCTTCCGCTCATTATGATGAGCTCAGAGTTTTATTTATTCTTATCAACTCTCTTTCTGTATCTTAATTAAGCTTTCTAGTAACTGCTATCTTTTTAGCTGCTTTGTATGATATAATATAATATAATTTGTGTAGGGACTAGGGAGTATAAATGAAGATAGAAAACAGAGGAACTTCTTATTCCTCTGTCTTTCAATGAGTGTTTGAGATGCCCTTTTTTTCAGGTGACTCTCCTTGGTTATAATCACAAGTTAAGGATTCTGCTTGAAACTATAGTTGAAAAGATTGCAACATTCAGAGTGAAAACTGACAGGTTCTCGGTTATCAAGGTACTGTGCAAGGCTCTTCTCATATGACATTTTGTTCTCTCATCTTTACCCTTTGAAGATTGAATTGATTTTTATATTGTATACCATTGGTGGCTTCTATATGGTGTAGTAGCAAAATAGTTGAAATACCGTCTATCACCTGGTTTTTAAAAGTTTCAATTGTCTCTGAACCCAACTTATTGTGAGATTATTGTTTTAAAATTTCTAACTGTGGTGACTGGCTCATAAAGACTTGAGTGCTAACTTTCAAAATATAAAAACCTATTTAAACGTCTGAATAAGTATAACTGTAGATTAAAAATTAAATTAATCTAATAAAAAATGCAAAAATGTAATTTAAAAAATGATAAAGTTCACAATCATACTACCCTATAAATCCGTGAAATTTACATATGCATATCCTATTTTATACCAAGATATGCTAGTGGGGTCTTCCCTCCTAATCACGTTTTTTCATCCATAAGGCTCGAACCCGAGACTTTACTTAAGGGATCCGAGCCCAGTGCCACTCGGACCAACGTAATGTTGGTAATTTATATTTATTTTAATAAAATTTATTTATTTATACCATTTTATCAGGAATTGGTAACCAAGGAATACCAGAATTTCAAGTACCAACAACCCTATCAGCAGGCTATGTACTATTGCTCTTTGATACTACAAGATCAAACCTGGCCATGGATAGAACAGCTAGAAGTACTTCCCAATCTTCAAGCTGAAGATCTTGCTAAGTTTGTGCCAGCAATGCTCTCAAGGACCTTTTTTGAGTGTTATATAGCAGGTTCTTGGGCCTTTCTCTCCTCCCCCCCCCCCCCCCCCCCCCCCCGGCTGGTTGATGAGTTACTTTTATTTGATTTGGAGTGATATTTTCTGTACAGGAAACATTGAAAGCGATGAAGCAGAGTCAATGACTAAGCACATAGAAGATGTTCTCTTTAAGTGTTCAAAACCTCTATGCCAGCCTTTATTCCCATCTCAGCATTTGACAAATCGGGTTGTCAAGCTTGAAAGTGGCATAAATCATTTTTACCCTTCAGAATGTCTTAATCCTGATGATGAGAATTCTGCTCTAGTGCACTATATACAGGTAAACTTGGTTGTTTGAAATAGTTTATCGTTGATCATTTATATTACGCTACGTTTAGCTGCCCAGACTGGCTTCCGTTGATCTGTCTAGATATTGATTTGGATGGGAAAAACTAGTCCTTAAACAGCCAAACTGTTTCTGAAACAGTATATTGCTTTAATTGGGTTCTTTTATCTAGTCATGAAAATGGAAGGGAGAACCCTATCCTTCAATATTAAAAGTTCATTGTAATTAGTGGACAAGTATTATTCTATATATCCCTTAATTGTTTTTGTCATTCTTCTTCATTTGCCTTCACTGTGTTACACTTAACATGGTTTTTAGGTCTTTTTGGCATTCCCAATGTGGAGTGGACCATCCTTCCTACTGAATAATTGAATTTCTGTTACATGATTGTTCATTATTTTGTAGGCAGTAGGCCAACAAAGTTCTCATTTTTTCTGTTTATTTTACCTTTAGTGCTTATCATTTGATTAGACGAATTGTTTATCATTGTTTTTTTTGAAGCCACTATTGCTTGTAACCCTCCCAAGAAATCTGTAGGTTGGTCGAGATGACTTTAAGCTGAATGTTAAACTTCAGCTTTTTGCCCTAGTTGCAAAGCAACCAACCTTTCATCAGCTTCGATCAGTTGAGCAGCTGGGGTACATTACCGTGCTCATGCAGAGGTATGTCGATATGTAGCATCCCTATTATCCGTATTCAGCATGAAAGAATTACACTTGTATTTAACTTTGGTTTTGAACACTTGTAGGAATGATTGTGGTATACGGGGACTACAGTTTATCATTCAATCCACAGTAAAGGTATTTGCCTATTTGGAACTAATATCTATAACTATATATCTATAATCTATAACTATATATAATGGCAATACCAATTTTTGGTAGAGCCTTTTTTTTATTCCAATTTTGCCCTTTTAGTTTAACTACCATTTTAGTGTTCTATTTTTCATTCTATTATTGCCCTTGAAAGTTTAAATTTAAATTTAAAAATAACTATCCATAATATGTTAATAACAGCCTCATAATCACAACTACTCTATCATCTAATTATATAACAAAATGGTAAAAAAAAAAAAGAGAACAATACGCCAGGCACTTGTGCCTGGCTCCCCCTAGTAAAATATAAAGTAATTTATATTCTACAACCTTGTTGCTTAATCTAAGTGCTCTGCATGCTTTGCAGGCTCCTGGAAACATCGAGCAGAGAGTTGAGGCATTTCTCAATATGTTTGAGACCAAGCTTAATGAGATGACAATTGAGGAATTCAAGGTTTGATAGTTCTAAACTTCTAATGATATTTTATTTAGTCGATTTTCTAGAATTGTTGTTCCCTAATCATGATTGAATACATCTTCCCCATATTCGTGGTAGATATGCCAGAGCTACTCCTTGTGTTTGTCTTTTGAATTAACTTCTCCCTTGAAGCAGAAGTACAAACAGAGATCATATGCATGATTAAGGATGTCTACATATTCACTTGATGTGCATGTGCACTTCATGTACATAGAATTTATGAGTTCAGGCACATCATCCTTTACAAGGGACAGCAATATTTGGACATCATTTAGTTTACTCAAGTTTTACACTATTTCAATCAATGAACAGAAAACTTATGTGAGTATGCACAGGAAACGATCCATATGCAGGACAGTGATGCAAACCCAAACTGGTGAACGAATAACTACTTTTTAAGGAAAGAGGAAGTCAATTAAGTAAATTATGATATTCTTAAGTGCCATTTATTATTAGTTGAAGTTAGGATTTTAGATAAGGAAGATGGGAAGAAAATGAATAAAAGACTTTGAATTGTTATTATTGTTTGATATAATGGTTTGATACAAAAAGTCCAAGTACTAATCCTTATTTATACTAATATAAGACTCCAAATCCTAATGAAATATGGAAACTAATAATGATAATTACTAGAATCCTAATCCTTATTAAATCAGGAAACATATCATAAAAAATACGGAAAACATTCCTATGATATAATCTAAAATATTCTAAGATAACATCTAGATATTATAAAATATGCTTCATATATTCTAACATATTTGATTAAGCCATTTCTCATTTTCATTTATATCAACTTGGCAATTGGCATAGCAGAGATTGGATCATGTTTATTGTTAGAGATTTTGAAACCAATCTTGGGTCTCTATCTACAAGTTTAAGCTTAACAAATCATTATAATCTGTGTTGGTAATTGTGCTCCAAATACCAGTTATTCATCTGACTACTGAACTGCTTGTATGCAGAGTAATGTAAATGCTTTGATAGATATGAAATTAGAGAAACACAAGAACTTGAGAGAAGAATCAACATTTTTCTGGCGAGAGATCAACGATGGTACTCTGAGGTTTGATAGGAGAGACTTTGAGGTATTACTACTAATTTATATTTTCAGGTCTCTTTCTGTGTACCCCCGACTTCCCCCGGGTCTTTGATACATGGGTGGCTGGCGTGCAGAAATCCATTAAAGAAGAAAGTTTAGGACTTAAAGTTGGATGAATTAACTTGAAATAAATGCAAAAACTCAGAATATATGAATGAATTAATAATGGGTTTTTAGCTATAGCACTATACTTGAGCTAAATTAGTGATTCTATTGTGTGGCTTTTGAACAGGTTGAAGCATTAAGGCAGCTCACTCTTCAAGAATTGATAGATTTCTTCAATGAATGTGTCAAAGTTGGTGCACCACAAAAGAAGACTTTAAGTGTACGAGTTCATGGCAACCTCCATTCTTCTGAATACAAAGCAGAAGCTTCAGAACCACACTTGGCTAGAATAGATAATATTTTCACTTTTAGAAAATCACAGTCGCTTTATGGCTCATTTAAAGGACTTACTGGGCAGGTGAAATTGTAGCCAGCGGATCCTACAGTTTTATAAACTTCACCTTAAAGAAACACCTGAATGAAGGAACAACTGTAATATCCCCTTTTCAGTTTACCGACGTGATAAGTGCTGTTGATTTGGATTTGAATAATCAGAGTGGTAATTTATCTGGGCATAAAATATGAATCCCATTTCTTGTCTCTAACAGGCTTAGTCAAATCATTTTGTAATGTTATGCTTAAAGGCGTTTCTATTTGCTTCGTAAACCACAAAATTATCGTGAGTATGCATTCTTTTTGGATCATAGAGTATATTTTTGCTGTAATTATTATTATATAAAACCAATGAAATTTGGATTTATTATGAATCTTCTATTGCGAAAGTGAATATGCATTCATTAGGGCTTGAAGTCAATTATATACAGAAAGCATTAAGTTCAATTTGCAACTTCAATAGAGAAAATTATAGTTTTGGAAAATTTCACACTGTGGGGGAGGTGATTCCGTTAGATTTAATTCGAAGCTTTATAGAAGAAATCACTGTTGTGGAAAATTTCAGAACAAGGGTGTGAATGCGTCTGACTTACATTTCTGTTGTGGTATGACATACTAAGTTTCCATAGTGTAAAAGTAGCGATGAAATTTTGTGAATTTGAATTTTAATGATAGACGAAAACCATCACTATAAAACAAATGTCCTTAGGTAAAATCTAACTGGCATTTACCCACGAACATTTGTCATATATAGTAATGGAATTACTAACATTCTATACATTGCATTATGTCTAACTCACATTGGTTGTAAATATGTAAAATGCATATCTACCTATGAATTATTAATCTCTCGTGACAGATTGTGTCACTAAAGATCAAATTTCTTGATTTTAAACATACACTACGGAATAAGGGGGCGTCTGTTAAGAGTTTTTAGAGACATTGCGAAAAGATAAATTAAAAAGGGGGTGGGCGGAGAAATGAATCGGGTGGGTAAAGAAATGCCCTTCTGCAATTTTTCAAGATGGGCCATCGCGAAGACCATTTAAGGGAATTGGTAAATACACCCCAGGTTTTTGGACATATACCCCACATTAATGTAGAAATTTCAAAAATACCTTCTAATTTCGCATTATTTTCAAAAACTGGAGTTTCCGGAATACAAATTTATATTCCGAAAACTCCACCGGAAAAACTAGAGTTTCCGGAATACAAATTGTATGGAGACTGAAGTTTCCGAAATACAAATCCAGAATATAAAAAGAGGGTCTGGAATTTCCAGAATACAAAAAGAGGGTAATTTTAAAATTTATGCATTAATATGGGGTGTATGTCTAATTCTAGGGGGTGTATTTACCAAATCCCACCGTTTAAAGCGTTCGGATCCTCTCCACTTCTTAGAGAAATGGAGATCTCCGGTCCTTGTAATATAAAATTGACACGTGGAGTTAAAATGATTCAATGGCTGAGATTTAAAGTTTTATATTTTAATTTTAAAAACATTGCAGAATCAGTAACGACGCGGAAGACCGCGATCGAGAAAGTGAGAAACCCAGCCACACCCACGTCCTCTTCCGTCCTCATAGTGCGGCGGCCCTCCTCCGCAATGGCACGACGACTTTCGTTCTAGGACGACTCCGCCCTCTAGCTGCCTCCTCGATGCCGACAAGACGACTAACAACTCCACCTCGAGAGCCTCCTTGATAGTTGTGACGTCGACGTCGTGAACACTGACGGCCAGACCGCGTTCCTCGTCGTGGCGCGACTGCTAGCGGTGGCCTGTGTGCGGCTGCTGGCCAACCTCAACCACATTGACAACAGCGGGCTTGCAGTCTCCGGTTCATTCAAATTTAAGGATATTTTAAAAAAATTATTGATAAAAAATTAAGAAAAAAATCAATGAAAATGCACCCCCGTCTGAGAAGGCCATCGCTGCGACCCCTCCACCTCCCGGTTCGGTTACCGCCGCCCCTTCATCGTCGCTAGCTTGTATTTGCCGCCATTTTTCATCTTTCGAAGAAGAACCGAGAGAGCTAGCTGCAGAAGACCTTGTGCACCCGTGGGCGATGCGGTGGTTGCAGACGCAGACGCAGAGGCTCTTGTGGCACAGGTTTTGCTGGGGCAATGGACCATGTACCCTTCCTCTGCACATCAAATCTCAGCCCTTAAAATGCTTTAGCTCCACGTGTCAGGCTCTCATAAAAGAGCTGGAGATCTCCATTTCTTAGAGAAATGGAGAGGATCCGGACGCCCGTTTAAACAGTCCGACCCAATAACACGAATCATTATTAAAAAATAAATAAATAAAATGAGAAATTTCGGAAAACCCTAAAACCCTAACCAGAGCTAGTGTGATCACTGATCAACGTTGATGGCGTGCAATGGCGCCGGCGGGTGCCAATCCGGTTGCTACAAAGACGAAGAAGCGACATGTGACCAACCAACAGCCTCTTCAGAAACCGATTCAAGGAGCACTAGCAATCTCTGCATCAAGTGCAAGCTAAATGACGCCGTTTCTGGCTACGGCGGAATCGACGACGGGCGTTTCTGCGCCGATTGCTTCAAGAGCAACTTGTTCGGGAAGTTCCGATTCGCTGTCACCTCTAACGCCATGATCTCTCCCACCGATAAGGTCCTCGTTGCCTTCTCTGGAGGCCCTTCTTCCAGGTCAACAACACAAATCCAAACCCTTTTTGTTTTTTTTTAACTATTTTTAATTTAATGCATTATTTGTAAGTTGGGTAACTAGCAATTTAGATTTTTTTTATTTTGTAGATGATAAAAAAAGTGTGCTTTTTTTTTAGGGTGGCTTTGCAGTTTGTGCATGACATGCAAGAGAGGGCCCATAAGAACTTTGAAGCGAGTAGAGATAGGTCATTGCCAGTGTTTGGCGTTGGAGTGGTGTTTATTGATGAGAGTGCTGTTGTGCCGATTCCTTCTCATGAAATGGAAGAGGCAGTTGAGGTTGTTAGTTCGGTTGTGTCGAGTTTAGCCCCGCCAAGTAAGGAGTTGCATCTTGTTCCTATTGAAACTGTTTACTCGTCGGATTCTAGTGATGGAAAGGAGAGGCTAATCGAGCTTGTGAACGCGGTGAGTGATCCCACTGGAAAGGAGGATATGTTTATTTGTCTGCGCATGTTAGCGTTGCAAAAGGTTTGTTTCCGGGTGTCATGCTATTATCTCTATAAGAAGCTTATTGATATACATGTATATGTTTCAAAACATGTTCAATTGAAATTTTTTATCATTGTCCAGGTTGCTTCTGAATTTGGGTATAACAGAATTGTTCTTGGATCATGCATTTCAAGGATGGCTGCTCATGTCATTTCGGCCACTGTGAAGGTTTGTTGCTTGAATTCTACTGATTCGAGGTCCTTACTAGGAGTAAATTTAGAATCCATTGAGTCACAAGTCATGACTTGTAATCAGCATGCCAAACTGAATGTTCCATGCTCTACCGAATTGCTTATTTGTGGGTTTCTCATATCCATGTTTTAACTTTTAACAGGGTCAAGGGTATTCCTTACCTGCAGATATACAGTATGTTGATGCCAGATGGGAAATTCCAGTTGTTCTCCCTCTGCGTGATTGTTTTGCCCAAGAGATCAACATGTTTTGCCGTCTTGACAGGTTTGTAGTCATCTGGATATGTCAGAAACATTTAAAAAAATAAACATTGTTGTCTTTTTGTCTGTTCTGATACATGTTTTGGAAAATTTCATATTATTTTGCATGTATTGTCTTCTATGTTTGTCGGACTGAATTATTTAACTCTTACTGAATGGATTGTCTCGTCTATTTGGCAGGGCAGTCTAAAGACTATAAAACTGTCTACAGGTCCGAGCTCTAGCATTAATGGCATGGTTTCATCTTTTGTGGCATTATTGCAGGTATAATTCGTTTTGCCTGATCCCCTACGATATTTAGTTGGGAGTGGGGACATTTAACTAAGTGATGGGTTTTAAAATTTTACGGAAAGTTGGTTGTGACCTGGGTAATGAGTCTTTTCATCTGAGGCAGCTATTGGTTTTTTTAGACTCTTCTCATCTTTCACATCAAGTTTTCTTGGTTTGAGAGGTCCCATATATACAACTAAGCATGTGTATGTGTGTCCTTGTAAGTACAATACTACAATCTGAGGACAAATCGTATGTACAATAACTTGTCACTGTGGCTCTAAATTTGCAATTTGTTTGTTGTACACATTATTTTTCCAGGGTCTGGAAGTTTATCTATAGTTATAGGCTATGATTTTTCATTTTATGTAGCTTAATATCTGCCTTTTATGGAAGGCAATGTGCCAGAGCCAGATTCATATTCAAAATAGAATTTTTGAGTGTTCACTAATAGGGGTTGAGAGAAAACATGCTTATGTTGATTAGTATTTAGTTTTCCTTTTAATAGAAGCCTAAATTTAATTAGCAAGTCATTAATTGATTACCTGTTTTGCAGGAAGAAAACCCATCTCGAGAGAGCACAATTGTAAGAACAGCCGGGAAACTTATTCCCTTCCAATTCAACAGGATTCCGGAGATCATTGATGGTAATGTTCCATTGGCAACTCGAAGACGCCAGAAGAGATATAATCTCAAATCCAATGAATCTGTTTCCTCAGAATCTTTCTGTCCTCTCTGCAATAGCCCACTCGACAAGAGTGAGATTCTTGACTGGAGCAATCATGATGATAACTGCAGAAGTAGTGACATCTTTCGTACTTCCTGCTGTTCGAGTTGTCGGTTTCAGATACTTCCGCAAGATTCCACATCAATGGAGAAATTTTACATGGATTTGCCTCAATCAGTGGTTGCCCGTGCAAAGCAAGCCAACAATGGTAATTTGAACGCGATAAGGTGAGTATTTGTTTTGCTGTCAAGATCATTTAAGTACATTTCAAATTTAGTATGGCACCAATGTAATCTGTTTTCTTTTTAGTTTACTTTGCTAGCTGATGTTATTGTTGAATGACAGTAGGGTAGAAGAAACTATGAAATGATGAGCTCATTTGGGCTTATCTTATGGCATAAGCGCCTATGTAAGTGTTTGAGAGAGCTTATAAAAATAGTTTTATGCTATGTCCATAAGTTATTTTTAGCTCATTTTCATAAGCTCTCAAGAATAACTTACAGAAATAGCTTATAAGTTTACGTAGAGTTTAAGCCCCTAAACCCTTAGATTACAAAAGTCAAGTTATACACAAGCTCTTATATGATAAGTGCTTATTGAATAAGCTCATAATTAAGATGTGTATCCAAACGCACCCTATGTTCAATTTATTGTGACTGTGGTTCTCTCTGAAATATACTTGAAAGAGTCTACTTATTTTTCATGTGTCGACCTTTCTTCATGACATCGAAGTTTACGTGGCAATATTGTTATTTTCAGGGAACAAATACAAGATTGCTTGCTTTCAGATGGTGAAGATGAAACTTAAGTTTATGGTTTGGGTGACTTATGATGAGAAGTGGTTACTTTTGGCCTCTGGCAATACAAAGAGGGTTATGGAGTTGACCCCTAAGATTCACTAGCCTCCTTCAGATCATGGTGTTGGCATAACATTTGAGAGCATATTTACAGAATCTGTTTTCAAGTTTTAATTATTGCTTAAGTTGTTTTTTGCGTCTATTTGTATTTTATGGGAAGTGTGTTGGATCACGACCCAAAAAAACGAATAATTATTTTTCAATTTGTGACTAGTAGTATGAAATTGTTTTTCCCGTTTCATGTCTGCAGATAGAGCATATATTCTAGATTGTCAATTTATCTGCCTCTGCCTCTCTAAACTCGACTCAAACCCGAAAAATTCAGTAATGAGTTTAATTAAGGTAAGTCTTAAGTAAAACGTAATTAAGTTGATTCAAAACATAAACTAAATAAAATTATAAGATGTTTATATATTAATTTTTAAAAGAAAAATAATACATACAATTCATAAATGTATATTAGGATTTATTTTAGTATAGGCATTTTTTTAATTTTATTATAATTTTATGATGATATTGTTAAAAGGAGAATATATCGCTTTATATGTAAAATAAAATATATTTCGAATAAATGGAAATAAAGAAATTAAAAGTAACACATAAGATAAGTTGAGTAATACTGATAAAAAAAAGATAAGTTGAGTAATTCAGAAGTTCATTCAAACTTATCTTTAACATGATGTCGAGTCATAAATTAGTATAATACTCATCCAAAAAGAAATTGTAGATAATTATCCAACTTGCGCCTAAACTATGGGTACAAACTCTAGTTATTGTTGATAATTTTTTATGATACTGGCATACTGGTACTCTAAATCTAATCATCGTCTCTATTGATCGGTCAGTGGTTCTCTTAAGGAATTAAACTCTCCTAATACTTCTTTGTTTACAGAATTTGAGAACAATGAATCTAAGATATTATGTAAGAGAACTTACACAACATTAATACTTATAAATATTATTGATGGGTGTACTTTTTTCTAATTTTTCTACAATGAAGAGCGGTGAGTATCACAACTTACACGCTTACAACCAAAACAAGCACCATAAAAATTTCATTTATATTTGAGATGAAAAAAGATACTCAGACACCAGCTATTTGCAACCATCCGTCTTACACATGTGTACGTGGCAGTCAACACAGTGACATGGCAACGAAGTTAAAATAGTGCGGAAAAAATTTTGAGCACAGAAATTGAAACGACACGGTCTCCTCTCTCTCGTCTTCGTCGTCTTCCTCTCATTGCCTTCTGCTCTGTGTCGTTTCCTCTCTCGGTCTCGTCTTTCTCGTCTCCGTCGTCTTCCTCTCGCTGCCTTCTGCTCTGCCTCGTTTCCTCTTGCTGCCTTCTGCTCTATCTCGTTTCCTTGTGATGTAGTTAAATTTAACCATGGATAGAGAGGGACTAACCACATAAGTATTCACACCAATTTGAAAGGCTTCAACACATAAATGAAAAGACAAATTTGAGTCACAAGTGCTAGAGACACATTTCTGTGTTAAAGGCTTTTAAATTTTCAGAGGACTTAAACATATATACTGAGGTTATTTATCATGTGAGTGTATAGTTGTAAATAAATCATTGACATTTCCATGGTTAAGTGTAAAACAATATGTGATTAATCGTGCTGTATGTGTGGTTAAAGTAAACTATGTGCCAATGATAAGAGAAATTTGAGTCACAAGTGTTAAAGACACGTTTCTGTGTAGACTTTCAATTTTCAGAGAACTCAGACATATATACTGAGGTTATTTATCATGTGAGTGTATAGTTGTAAATTAATCATTGACAGTTCCATGGTTAAGTGTGAAACAATATGTGGTTAATCGTGTTGTATCAGTGGTTAAATTAAACTACGTGCCAATTAAAAGACAAATTTGAGTCACAAGTGCTAGAGACACATTTCTGTGTTAACTATGGTTAAGGGTTCAGACAGGAATGGTTAATCGTTCGATGTCTGTGGTTAACCTCCGAGCCAGAGCTCAACCTCATCAGTTTCTGCAACAAGTTAAACAACAAGTATGCCGCTGACAACCACTCTAGCTCTTGTGGCGTCGGCGCTTGCGTCGTTGCAAAGGAGGAGGGAGGTCACTTGTCGACGTCGTTGTTCCACTTGTTGCAAGCTTCGGCATCGACGGCGTGAAGTTCCAACAAGAAGAGAAATGAGAGAGCATGTTTTCATTTTCGTTTTCCCCTGCTTTTCCTTTCCTTTTCCCGGCTAAATGCTTTGCTTTTTTTTTTGTCAATGTTAATTTTTATTCTATTGAGTCATTAAAAATGCCACATGGGCAAGTGTCGGAGGGGTGGAGGGCCAAACTGAGGGAGTCTAAATATCGGGACTGATTTGAGATATCGTTTCACATGGAGACATACATAATAAAATGAATATGTTCTCTTCAAATTTAATCTTTATAATGAGCCAAAATTATTACTTTTTAATTTTGACCTTTCGATCTATTTTAATTTTAAAATACACTGAACATAGAACAAAACAATGATATATGTAGCATGATTGCCAAAGGTTATTTATTTGCCTAAATTTTGATTAATTATTAGTCGAATGAATATTCCAAAACGGTCCATACTTTAACGAAACGGTGCGTTTATACATTCTGCTCCTCCGTCCCAAACAAAAGCAAACACTACTATCACTTTTCAGAGCAGTGATTAGGATCGCGCCTCGCGCTGCAGCAGAGGATGCAAGAGCAACAACAACAACAACACTAGGATTAGGGCACCATACTAAGCAATCAGCATTTCCAGCTTCGGGTATCTATGCTTTCATTTCTCTCTCCCGCTTCTCCTTATCATTCATCACTTTCAGAACTTGTCAAGTCAATTCTCCTCGTCTCTCTCTGTCTCTTCTTATTGTGAAAATGATTTTCTTTAGTTCTGCTGTTGTGATTTACACTTCTGAGTTTTTGTAGGCTTAATTGCACTTTTGGTTCTTAGCTATCACGATTATGCAATTTTTGGTCACCAGTTTTTGGTTGTGCAAATTAGGTCCCAAGTATCCCAATTGTCTGTCACTATTCGAGCAATTAAGGACCAAAATTACATAATCGCGATAACTGGAGACCAAAAGTACAATTATGTTTTTTTTTTTATTAATTGCATGTCTAGGCAGGACAAATTGTGCAGATTCTGTAGATTGTTTTATTTTAATTACTAATTTGCTGAGGTAACTCTTAGTCTCTTACTTTATAGGATTGTAAGTTTTCACTTAGAATCTAGCTTCAAGAGCACAATGCGATAATTAAAAGTTACTGAATTGAAATCACATGCTTACACTTCCAAAATTCGGTGATTTTTTTTAGTTTTGACATAGTTGCTTTTCTTACAGGAAATGGGTGACCACTGTGATTCACATAGTCCATTGGATATTATTTCTAGTGGTGGGTGTGAGGAAAACTTGACCCCTCATTCACTGGAAGAATGTAAGCGTGAGATCATTTGTTTTAATGAAAGTGATTCTTTTCCTGTGCCACAGGCTGGGATGTTATTTAGTTCAGAGGATGAGGTCAGATCCTTTTACGCAAGATACGCCAACCAATTGGGTTTCCGCATCAAGACTAGAACATCCAAAAGGACACGTGATGGCAGAGTTAAGTATTTAATACTCCAATGTTCCGGAGAAGGAGCTAAAAGAGGTAAGAAAGGAATAAGAAATGCTTATACTACTGCATCAGGGAATCAGAAATGTGAAGCCAGGATCAATGTGTCATCGCGCCAAGGTGGTGATGGAAACTACCGAATTCACTCGGTTTCCCTCAATCACAATCATGAATTGAGTCCCCATATTGACATGCGTGGTAAAAGTAAAAGGAGATTGGATCAGAAAAAATTTGGCATTCTTGTTGAGAGGACACCTGACCAAAAGGTATGTGAAAACCACCTTCAGAAAAGAAGACATTCGATTGGGGAGATTGGAGACGGTGAAGCCCTTCAAAAGTATTTGGCGAGGATGCAAAAACAAGATAGCAACTTCTTCTATGCGATTGACTTGGATGATGACTTCAGGGTGAGGAATGTTTTTTGGGCTGATGGAAGGAGTAGAGCTGCATATGAATCATTTGGTGATGTAGTGACAGTTGATACTACATATCTCTCTGATCAATACAAAGTCCCACTTGCAACTTTTGTTGGAGTGAACCATCATGGGCAATCTGTACTTTTTGGTTGTGGGTTGTTGTCAAGTGAAGACTTGGAGTCATTTGTGTGGCTGTTTCAATCATTGCTACAGTGCATGTCTGGTGTACCCCCACAAGGAATCATAACAGATCATTGCAAGGCCATGCAGAAGGCAATTGAAACTGTGCTCCCGTCCACTCGACATCGTTGGTGTTTGTTGCATATAATGAAAAACCTTCCCCAAAAGATACATGGGTATGCTAAGTTCAAGTTGATAGGTGAGCATTTGCAGAATGCTGTGTATGATACACAAACAACAAATGAATTTGAGAGGAATTGGACAAAGATTGTGGATGATTTTGGCATTGGGGACGGTGAATGGTTGAAGGAATTGTTCCTTGAGCGACATCGCTGGGTTCCTTCCTTTCTAAGAGGTGATTTTTGGGCTGGAATGTCTGTTAACCTACGTAGTGAAAGCATGTATGCATTTTTTGATGGATATGTAAACCAGCACACAACTTTGAAGCAATTTGTTGATCAGTATGATAATGCTTTGCAATACAAGGCAGAGAAGGAGTATGTAGCTGATGTACACTCATCTTGTAGCACTCAGGCTTGTGTTACCAAATCTCCCATTGAGCGGCAGTTTCAATCTGCATACACAAATGCAAAATTTCAGGAGGTTCAGGATGAGTTTATTGGAAAGGCTGATTGTAATGTTTGTGTTGCCCGTGTTGATGGTTCTATTTGTCACTATAATGTCATTGAGGATGTGATAATAGGGGATAAGCCTAATGAATCTGTGGTTGAAGTCACATATAACAGGTTAAATTGCGATGTAAAGTGCACTTGCTGCTTGTTTGAGTTCAGAGGGATACTTTGTAGGCACTCACTTGCTGTACTATCACAGGAACGAGTGAAGGAGGTCCCATGTAAATATATTTTGGATAGGTGGAGGAAAAATATAAAGAGGAAGTATGTTTATATCAAAACAAGCTATGGTGTTCAGCATCTTAAACCGCACATGCAAAGAGTTGAATCGTTATGCAATCAATTCAGTAGTGTTGCTGATGCTGCTGCTGAATTTGAGGAAACAAGTTCTTTTGTAAAGGTTACCCTTTGTAACTTGAAGGAGAGACTTCAAACATGGGCAACCAATTTGAGAAACTCATCTCAGGTGGATGTAGAGGAAGCTCAGTACATAAGCTCACCCTATGGTGTTGGAGATGCAATCATACGAGGGATTTGAGATTGGTCTGTGTTTTCTTTTCCTGCTTGTCAAATCTATCTAAATCTAATATATAAAAGGAGAACCTTGATTGGATTCTATCATTTAAATTTTGATTTTGACATTAAAAATATTTTAAAAATTGAATAATTTAATTAAGGAAAATTACTTTAATGGTAAAAAGACATAAATTGAAAAAGGAAAAAATATTTTCAAATTTTTTATTTAGAATTTTTTTTATAAATTAGTTTAATTGATAGAAAAATTGACAATAATAATTTACAATTATGATATTATGCTCAATGTTGATTGAAGAAATTTAGTTATTAATTAAATCAATGAAAAAAAAGTAAAAATCTCATTTAGTAGAAAAATTAATCAAAAAGAAAATTAATATTGAATTAATTCAATACAAAAATGCATAGTACACCAATACTAGAATGAGATTTAGCTCCTTTAAAATAAATTTACTTTAAACAGTTAATGAAAAAATCAACTGTTGATATTTTAATACATCCATGGTTTATTGTGCATATGTAGGTAACATTAATAGTTAATTTTCTTATCAATGTTTGATATTATTTATTTTACTCTCTTTAAAGAGAATTGTACATGTTTTTTTGAAAAACATTAAAAGAGAGTAATAGTCAGATTATTCAATTTTCAAGGATGAAAATCCATATTAATAATAGAAGTGGATTAAAATGATAAAAATCAACAGAAAACTACATAAATATCACTTTTAATTAAACTATCATATATGTCTCTCATGCTTGCATTCCCTTTTCAACAATAAGTTAGGACTTATGACCTTGTAAGGTGCATATTGTTACAAAATTCTAAAAAATCGATTTAGTTTTTTGGAAATTTAATGTAAAACAAAAATATTTTTTCTTTTAGTTATAATTATAAATTACTATTACTTTAAAATTTAATTAGAATTATAAATAATTTTTAAAAATACTCAATGTATATATAAAATAATATTCAGAAATATAATTTTTTAAGAGTTTAAAAAATCAGGCTAAAACATTTTAAACAAATTTTGTTTGAAAAAAATGTGATTTTTTCTTTAAAGAAAAAGCTTTTTTTGGGTCAAAATTTAAAAAGTTTTTTTTAGAGTAAACTTTATTTTTTTTCCGCCGAGAATAAGCTTAAACAAGTGTGCTTTGGCTGCGACGCATCACTGCATGAGATGGACCCCGAGGCAGAAGAAGACGCCACCCATCACCTCCGACCGGCCACGTCGCCGGAGCCTCACCGTCGGTCCACCTGCTCCAACTGCCGACGGCCAAATCCAGTGTGTCTCTGTCACGCGCTTCCCGCGCACCCCATCGAAACCAGCACCCGAGTCTTCATCCTCCACCACCCTCACGAGGCGCACCACAAGCTCTCAACCACTCCAATCCTCACCAAATCCCTCCTCCACGCCACCGCCGTCACCGGCCGCCGCCTCCGCCCCGGCCTCTCCCCGCGTCTCGACCAGTCTCCCCCCGCCGTCTACCTCTTCCCGTCCACCCGCTCCTCTCCGGCCGTCAACATCTCCGACCTCCGGCCGTCGGAGCTCACCCGAGGCGGCGGCGAGGGTAACGGCGGAGGCCTTGTGCTGATCGCCTTCGACGCGACGTGGAAGCACGCGAGGGAGATGGTGAAGGCCAGCGAGGAGTTTCTCTCCAAGTTCGCGACTAGGGTTTGTTTGGGAGTGGAAGATGAAAACGTGAGTGGGGGAAGCATCTACGATTCTGAACTGATTCTCAGGAAGGAACCTTTTGCTGGGTGCGTGAGTACATTGGAGGCTGTGGCCAGAGCCTTGCGGGTTCTTGAGCCCAATGGGCTCGAGATTGAGGCCAGATTGATCGGGATTTTGAGGGAAATGGTGAGGTTGCAGGCTGGGTTTCTAAAGCCCATGAAGCCCAGGCCTAAATTGTTGAAGCAGAAGAAGCTTAAGGAAGTTGACAAGTGTGAAAGTTCTGAAAACGGTTAGTGTTTTCTTTTGTGGACTTACTACTGAATTCAGTTGTGGTTTTATCATGTGGTGAGGAAATTTTGTTGAGGCAACTCTTTCTTTTTTAAAAAAATAATATGTATTTTTAAATCTAACTCTAGTCTCTAGATGCCAGTTGCTCAACTACTTATAATTTCTATATTATGCCAATGCATGTCTATATCTATGCTAGATAAAGATGTATGCTAGATGCCATATGATGGGGCTGGTTAGTGTTATGCTTGCATGAGAAATGAATAATTTTGGAAAGCTGTGTCTGGAACTGTTTGGTTAAATAACCTTGGCGTAGTGGGTGATGATGCTTCACTAGTTTTGCTTATAGTAATTTTGAATACTCCAGGGTGTGCTTGGTTGAGCTGAAAATAGGGACTTTTTAAGGTAAAAGTGATTTCCATTCGATAGCAATCAACTGAGCTGAAATTGATTTCCACCCTCTACTGAGAAACAATTAGTCAAAATCGAAACATTTCCTTTGCACTGCATTTTTAGTTCTTTTCCTATTTTGCTCTTTACCATCTCCCATCTTACATGTCAAAACTATTATAAAAGACAGAGAGATTTGACGGTGTGGGGTAGATATTCACGGCACTGCAATACAATCTTCTTCATGCTTCATATGTATATCATTATCAGTCTCCAACAATTTGCTAGTGCCATGGATTATAGTAAGAAAATTGCATTTACATTTATGGAAAAGGAACCAAACATCTTACTACTCATCACGGTCTTAAATTGTGGTTGTGGTCGTAGTGGCGGATTCATTGCAATTCTTAATATTGTAGGAAATTGTAGATAAATGTGGCTGATGTGCCTGTAATTGCAGTTGCGATGTTATTGCGGAGACTTGAATTACAATTGCAGTTGTGGACCACAATTTAAAACATGCTACTCATAACAAATGAACAAGTTACGTTCCCATTTGCAGTTATAAGCTAAGAAAATGAAGAGGAATTTGGATTCTCTCTATGGCTATGCATACTAATGTTGTAGTTCATCTCATTTAAAAGTGATATTCATGACACAAAATGCGATTTGTGTTCCAGACAAGCTGTGATTCGGGGTTGGTAGTGAAACTCAAGAATCTCACTTGGTTCTCTGTTTCTGCACGATGCTGGGATTTCACATGGATAAATTGATATGGTGAGAATCCACGCTTCCAGGACTAGGTTGATTTGGCTTGTGTTCCCAACTATTTGTTCTCTCTTATGTGCTTTCCTTCAACGCACTCTCCATGAATGTATGCCTTCATTATTATTCAAGAATAAGAAAGGAAAAGAACAAGTTTTGCTGATCAAAATTGATGTGAATAGGACAAGACAATGAGACAAAGAGGAGACAGGAAGAGCTTCTATCTCCGCTAGCCTTCCACAGGTATTATCTTTTAACTTTCTACTCATTCTGTTCGTACATTCCTTCTGTATATATTGCAATCATTCCAAAGTCACTTGGGGTGCTGGGCAACTTTCTCTTATGCCTTAGTTCTTCTTCTCTTCACATAAATTTTGATATGCAAAACTTGTTCTTTTGCTTTCGTGTAGTCAAACAGTGATGAAGTCATGCATTTATAGATAGTGCTAGACAAGTGTTGAAGGAAAGCACATTAGAGAGAACAAATGGTTGGAACATTATGCAAGTCAAATCAACTTAGTCCTAGTGCATGTTTGGATGCTTGGTGGGAACACCCAAAATTGATTTTGCCTTCATCAAACATGATTTTACAAAAAACCTAGGTGTTTGGTTACTGTAAATCAAAATTGATTTCATCTAGGTTTGATTAGAAGTGATAAAAAGTAGTGTTTGCATCAGATTGAAAAATTTACATAAGCTTTACATCAAACTTGTTTTAAGACATCCAAACACAAATCACTTCACTTTAAACTCAATTTTAACCAAATCAAGTTCATTCAAACTCACGATTGATACGCTTAACCAAACACACACACACACACACACCCCCACCTAGAAGTCTAGATTTCCACCATCACGAATCTATCTCATGATGTACTAAATTCATGATTTACTAAATATAATAAAAACAACTTCTTGAAGGAGCAGAGAAACTAGTGTCTTAGGTTTAACTACCACCCCAGATACTATTTTTGGTGGGATGATGATCCATCAAAACCCTATACAAAACTCAGGCCGAAAAAGGAAGATAAAAAACACTAAACAGACTGATAGAAAGCCATAATTTGATATCATAGTTTGTCAAAGCTCAAGGTCATTGGTGTCTGCCATTTTTGCACCATCATAGAAGCCATGTCACTGATGCCGCTTGTCACAATGACAAGCAGATGGTTGGTATGTAAAACTCGGTTTCCATGAAGGTTCCAAAAATGGCACAACAAACTACAGAACTAAAATATACGCATTGGGGTCACCATAGGATGACCTTGAGCTTCTAGTTCGAACTACATTACCATACTCAGCATTAGCTGCTGAACTATGGTAATGGTACATATTGCCAAAGCCACCCATTCTAAAACTCTCATTGATCTATACTATACAAGTGGTTCATTGCTAATATAATCATGGGGTTGAGTTGAATTCATTTGTATTTGTCACTGAGCTGTTTTTATGGCCTAGGCTTGGGAAGGTTTTGATGTGTTTGGAATAACAGCGTTAGTATGGGCTTTATAATGGTTTGAGTGCATCAAGCATCCTATTGCTTAACCCTGACTATGAAGGGAGGTATAGTCTAAATCAACCATTGAAGGAAAGGAATCAAGAATACTTGTTGAAAAGGAGATGCTTGTGTGTTGTGTCTCAATTTATTCTTAGTTTTATAATGATTCATAGCTCAAAGATTTGGCAAAGCAAGTTAAAAAAAAAAGTGATATTCTTGTCCCATACTTTTTCCACTGAAGACAGACGTGATTCAATCAAAAGCAGTATACTATGGAGCATGTTGTTATGACTTGCGTTGTCACAAATTCTTCTGTACGCTATTTAATTTCGTTATAGATACACAATTTTTAAGAATAACAATATTTCAGCTAAAAATGTTTAAGGATTTTTTTTTTGACTAAATGTTTAAGGATATTATAAAACGGTGCAATGACAAGTACTTTATGAAAAGGAAAACCGGTGGCGAAATAATAAATATTCAAAATTAAACATTTAACCCCCATGCCTTGTTGGGGTAGTTACATGTTAATGTTTTGTAATTAGAATCGTTCGCTAGAGTCGTTACTATATTGCATACAGATTTGCTTGGAGGGTGATACGCCAATACTTGATATGATATGGTATTAAATGAATTATTGTCCCCTTACTTTGTTTCTCTTTTCTATTCCTCAATGAAAGCGTAACATCTCACAAAATATTTTTCTCTCTTTAAAGTTTTTTTTTTCTTTTTAAAATTACTATTCTCTCTCGTGGTTAATAAGATTTTTTGTTGAGAGGTTTTGTTTTTATTGAGGGGGCAGAAAAAGGAGACAATTTCAGTCTGTACTAGGTAATTTGAAAGAGTAAAGTTCTCTTCGGAGAAAGCCGCATTATCAGTTGTAATTAATTGGCATTTGATGGCTTGTAAATATGCTTCAATATGTATATGTTGTATATACATAGTAGAGTTGTTTAGCAAACTTGCGCTTGTTCCAGAACTATGGTCTAATGCAGACTACGCAACCTCATCCAGAGCTAGCTAAATATCCTTCTTGGTGATATCTCTAGTACTTTAGTGCCCTGCAAGATTAATTACCTTCAGTAAACTTACCCCTTTTATTTTATGAAAAATGAGTTTGATTAACATGCTTCACTGTTGGATAAATATAGTTTAAATATATTTTAATCTCTTAAAATATAACAATTTTTATTCTATCCCTAATAAATTTCTCAAGCATTTATGGTTTCTTTTTAGTTTTCTGTCATCACATTTAGTTTCTACCGTTGAATGAGCCACGTTAAGTGATGACGTGCCGCTTATGTAGACAAATGGTCTGATGTGTCAGCCACATCAGATACCATATGATCACTCCATATGCCATGTGATTGCTACCCCGGATATCATATATGCATATACACTATTTTAAATATAAACTTCGTCCCTATAAAATTATCAAACTTTGGATTTAGTCTCTAGAAAAATTAGGATTTTAGTCCTTAATAATTTTTTTAACCAATTTAGTTCTTTTTAAAAAATTTAATCTCTTCATCCACCTTCACCTTTACATAATCAACATCAACATACAAATTAAATGTAAATAAATTATTTTGTCACTAAATATAATCTGACTATAGCTTAATAACTATGCATTGATAGTATAAAAAAATCTTACACAGACATCCAATCTTATCTCACAATCTCATAATATTATTTCCTAAAATATTTCCATAGCTTTATTCTAATTTTAGAATGCATTCATTTAAAACAAAATACATATGTTATTGGTTTCTACCCAACCCTACCATATATATATTTCATGATGATACACCATGTAATTATTGAAGCTAGCTAGCTGGTCATTCTTTGGAGCTCACACATGGCCAATGCGACGCCAAAGGAAATTCTTGATGGCCAGAATTACAAAGACAAACAGAGTTGCAGAGATGGCATAGGTTCCGTTATTACCCACCAATCCCAAGTGTAGTGTCAAAGTCAGAGTGGCATCAAGCAGAGAGTAGTGATGACCTGGCTTGAGCAAAATTATTATGCATAGTGAATCAACAGTGAGAAAAGCACACATTGCTAACAAGGGAGCAATTTCATGATCAACCCCAACCCCCTCTTTGTGTCCAATGCATGAAATCAGAATTGACATGCCCTCCATAACAGCAAGTTCTCCAAGAGACTTCAACAGGTGATGGTGCAGGTACCTCTCATATGCTGCTGTGAGAAAAAAGCTGAAGAACTGAAGGAATATCAGGAAAACAACGTGCATAGCATTGGCCACAAACACACAGAAAACCAGAGGAGGGGCATGATGATGATGATGTTGTTGTTGATGGCCACTCCCATGTGTCTTGTAAAACTCGGTTTCCATGAAGAAGCCACAGGCTAACATGAAACTTATCTGACTTACACAGAAGCAAATTATACGCATTGGGGTCACCAGAGGGTACACGTTTTGGGCTAACCACATCTGGGGAGGGGTGCTTGGAGAAGCAATATTGTGATGGTTACCCCTCCAATAGTACTGCAGCACGTGGCTAAGGTTGATTGTTTGGTTATTATTATTAGCAATTTGAGTTACTGGATGACTGGGAATTGGATGGTTATTTGAGGAGGTTGAATCTGTTTGTGGGGTTTGGAAACTGTTTCCAATGTCAGGAGGAATGGTTAATGCAGACTCAAAGTGTTGTTCAGGGTTTATGGGAGGTGCTGTGGGTTTTGAAGATGAACTTGACATGTGGGGTCGTGTGAGCAAAAAGGGGCAAGATTGGTGTTAAGAATACGTATGTAATAATTTTTTAGAGCTTTAGTGGGAAAGGCTAACAGAGGAGATGAATTAAGGGAAACTTGTTTGTGTTGGACTTGGAAGTTATAATTTATATTTGGAAATTTTCATCCTGTCCCAAGAAAGGCATAATAAGAGATTAAATGAGAAAAGTATTCCTCCTTTTACTTGAATTTATTGATAAAGAAATGCATAAGGGATAAATGTATAGTCGAAGTAAGAAACTTGTCTTTCTTGGGGTATGCTCAATCTCAGTGTTCACATCAGAGCATGTTATCCCTACCTAAACATATACACAGACTGTAGTAATGCCCAAGATAAGCTTTACATCCCTGCTGGGGATAAGCTTTCTCTTTTGTAATTGTTGGGGGAAATTTCTCTATGCTAACAATCACTCATGATCTTTACTTGTTTGGGGGAAATTGTTCTACTTAAGTTTGCTTAAATGATACCTCCTCTTTTCTCCTTTATTATGTAAGAATACTCATGAGAATACGCATGCACTTATCTTAGTATTCGTACCTATTACTTGCATGTAATTAATTATGCAAAATCTATAAAAAAAGTATTTGAAAATATAATGGTAACTCAATAGAAAAACTATTCATAAACATTTCAAACATAATCATGGTAGCTGACCATGTTAGAAAATTCTATTTTCTAAAGTTAGTCTTCTGCAGCCCTGTTGTAATTCAAAAAAAAAAAATATTGGTCTTTTATTGATTTATAAAAACATTGATTGAATGATATCTTGATGGGTCCTAAAATATCCATCTTGTGATCAATGGATATCAGATATCACATGGTGAGTATACTTGAATAGTATAGTCTATAGTTTAATGGATCCATGATAAGTGGAACCATACAATGTTTCATGGGAGGGTATGGTTTGAGATATTATACTCTTCATGAAAGGATGAGTTGAACCATTGTAATGTTTCATGAAAGGGTAAGTTGCTTATCCACTTTCTCTATAAATATATGTCTTGGGACATATGGCAATCAACTCTTTGTTGGCATGCTTTCCCATCAAAGCTTCAGAAAGAAGGAGAGAAAGATTATATACTATGATCAAAGTTACTCAAAGTCAATCAAGAGCATCCAAGTGAATTCAAATAAGGTCATAGACAATGACATCAAGAGACAATTATCAGCTATCCCTTCTTATTATATTTGGTATCTTAAATTCATACAATTTTGATCGGATAAATGATTGATTCATGTTATTCTTGTTATGTGAATATGATACATGATGTCTAATTTTCTAACAGACACATTGCAAACTAAACAATTTAATGAAATTAAAATGAAACATAATAAGATTATTAAACACAACACATTAGTTTTATTTTTTAATTTCATATTATTATAATATTTATAATTTATAATTACATATACTTATACTCATATCCATGAAGGCGTGATTTGCTGGATTTGAATTCCCAATAGAAGGAGAAGAACACATTTAACACAACCACAAGATTAGAATTGTTAGATGGAGATCGAATGACCCACATTTTAAATATGTATTTTAAATCTATTTTGGTGAAATAGAAACATGAACTATCCAATTTCCACTCAACAATTCCGATGTCGTAACTGTGTTAAATGCGTACGTTTGGGGACTGTAGGGAATAAGAATCCCCCATAGCCAACTAGATGTGGCTTTTTTCTTTCTGTAGCACTTTTTAATTTTTTTATTTCCCAAATTAGCACTCTTTTGAATAAAATATTCATTTAAAGATTTTTTAATAAATTAAATATTAATTATTAGTTTAAGATTGTGATTAAATTGTTGATTAATTACATATTTAATTATTAAATATTTATTAACCCAATTTGTCGGCTAGGTTTGGCATACACCAAGAGGGTGAGTCGGTAACAGAATGAATAACATCGGGAAGTTGTTATTCATTTTGTTACCGACTTTCCTCTTGGTGTATGCCAAACGCTCCGTCTTGCTATGTAGTCTTTACTCTTTATAGTTGACACCCATTTTTTTTCTTTGGTGCTAAAGTTTTTAGCTCTGTTGCAGCTGAAGGGATTCTCCTTGGGTTTCAGCACCACCGGTTATGCTTGGGCTCATCGTCATTGTTTCCACCATACTTGTCCCTTTGATGGTGGTGGCAATGTAGTTTTAGGTATTTGTAAAACTAACTCTAGATAGTAGCCGGTTGTTCATCTACTTGTAATTTCTTTATTATGACAATGCATGTATATATGACTATATTGATAGACAGAAGTATTCTACATGTCAGGGACTTATTTTCTATGATGGGGCTGGGGGGTGTTATGCTAGCATGAGAAATGAATAATTTGGAAAGTTGTGTATGGAAAACTGTATGATTAAATAACCATGGCATAATGGATGATGATGCATTGATTCTTCACTATCTTTGCCTATAATCATTTTGGATGCTCCAGGGTGTGCTTGGTTGAGCTGAAGATAGGGACTGTTGAAGGTAAAAGTGATTTCCACCCGGTAGCAATCAACTGAGCTGAAATTGATTACCACCATGCTAACAAATGAACAAATTACATTTTATTAAAAAAAAATGAACAAATTACATTCCCGTTAGCGGCTATAAGTTAAGTAAATGCAGAGGAATTTGGATTCTCTCTATGGCTATGCATACTAATGTTGTAGTTCATCTCATTTAAAAGTGATACTGATATTTATAACACATAATACGATTTGTGTTCCTGGTAAGCTGTGATTTGGGGTTGGTAGTTACTGGTGAGTGAAAGTCAAAAATCTCACTTGGTTCTCAGTTTCTGCATGATGCTGGATAAATTTATATGGTGAGAGTCCAGGCTTCCAGGACTAGGTTGATTTTGACTTATATAGTGTTCCAGCTACTTGTTCTCTCGTATGTGCTTTCCTTCCATGTTTATATCGCACTCTCCGTGAATGTAAGACTTTATTTCTGTTCAAGAATAAGAAAGGAAAAGAACACGTTCTGCTGATCAAAGTTGATGTGAATAAAAGGACATGACAATGAGACAAAGAGGAGACGGCAGAGTCTCTATCTCTGCTAGCCTTCCACAGGTATTATCTTTTAACTTTCTACTCATTCTGATTGTACATTCCTTCCTTCTGTATATATTTCAATCATTCCGAAGTCACTTGGGGTGCTGGAAAACTTTCTCTTATGCATTGTTCTTCTCTTCACATCAATTTTGATATGCAAAAGTTGCTCTTTTGATTTTCTGTTCTCAAACTGTGATGAAGTTGTGCTAGACAAGTGTTGAAGGAAAGCACATTAGAGAGAACAAATGGTTGGAACGTTATACAAGTCAAATCAACTCAGTTGAGCATGTTTGGATGCTTGGTGGGAACAACCAAAATTGATTTTACCTTCTTCAAATATGATTTTACAAAAAACCTAGGTCTTTGGTTACTGTAAATCAAAATTGATTTTATCTTGGTTTGACTAGGTCTTCTTCAAATTTGCATCATACTGAAAATTTTACATAAGCTTTACATCAAACTTGCTTTAAGAGACATCCAAACATAAATCACTTCACTTTAAACTCAATATTAACTAAATCAATTTTACAAAATCAAGTTCATTCAAACTCACAGTTGATAAACGCTTAACCAAACACACACACCCCTAGAAGTCCAGATTCCCACCATCATCATGAATCTATCTCATGATATACTAGATTCATGATTTACTAGTAGGGGAAAATATAATAAAAACAGCTTCTTGAAGGAGTAGAGAAACGGGTATCTTGGGTTTAACTACCACCCCAGATACTACTTTTGGTGGGATGATGATCCATCAAAAACTTATACAAAACTCGGGCCCGAAAAGGAAAAAAAAACACTAAACAGACTGATAGAAAGCCATAATTTGATATCATAGTTTGTCAAAGCTCAAGGTCATTGATGTCTGCCAATTTTGCACCATAATAGAAGCCATGTCACTGATGCTGCTTGTCAAAATCACCAGCAGATGGTTGTTGGTATGTAAAACTCGGTTTCCATGAAAGTTCCAAGAATGGCACAACAAACTAAAGAACTAAAATATACGCATTGGGGTCACCATAGGATGACCTTGAGCTTCTAGTTTGAACTACATTACCATACTCAGCATTAGCTGTTAAACTATGGTAATGGTACATATTGCCAATGCCACCCATTCCAAAACTCTCATTGATCTATAGTGTACAAGTGGTTCATTGCTAATACGATCATGGGGTTGAGTTGGATTCATTTGTATTTGTCACTGAGGCTTGGGAAGTCCTTGTGTGTTTGGAATAACAGCGTTAGTATGGGCTTTATAATGGTTTGAGTGCATCAAGCATCCTATTGCGTAACCCTTACTATGAAGGGAGGTATATGTCTAAATCAACCATTGAAGGAAAGGAATCAAGGATACTTGTTGAAAAAGAGATGCTGGTGTTGTGTCTAAATTTATTCTTAGCTTTATAATGATTCATAGCTCAAAGATTTGGCAAAGCAAGTTTAAAAAAGTGATATTCTTGTCCCATACTTTTTCCGCTGAAGACAGACATGATTCAATCAAGAGCAGTATACTATGGAGCATGTTGCTATGACTTGAGTCGTCACAAATTCTTCTGTACGCTATTTAATTTCGTTATAGATACACAATTTTTAAGAATAACAATATTTCAGCTAAAAATGTTTAAGGACATTATAAAACGGTGTAATGACAGGTAATTTATGAAAAGGAAAACAGGTGGCGAAATAAAATATTCAAAATTAAACATTTAACCCATGCCTTGTTGGAGTAGTTACATGTTAATGTTTGTAATTAGAATCGTTCGTTTCGTTACTATATTGCATACAGACTTGCGCTTGTCCCAGAACTATGGTCTAATGCAGATTACACAACATCATCCAGAGCTAGTTAATATCCTTCTTGGTGATATCTCTAGTGCTTTAATAATGTCCTGCATGATTACCTTCAGTAATCTTACCCCCTTAGTTACTTTTGTTTTTAGTCCCTAATAAATTTTTCAAGTACGTCTATTGTTAGTTAATTTCTGTCTTCACATTTACTCTCTACCGTTAAATAGGCTTTATTAAATAATGGTGTGTCCACTTACATATACAAATACATGACTACCATTTCACATGCCATGTGATCGTCACGTCAGATGTCGTATGCACCATTTTAACTATATTTTTTCATTCCTATAAAATTATCAAATTTTGATTTTAGTCCTAAAATTTTCAAATTTCGATTTTAGTCTTTAATATTTAACCCAGAGTTAGTCCTTTTAAATTTTTTTAATCTCTTCATCCACATTCACCTTTACATCATCAACATCAACATCAACATGCAAAATTAAATATTAAATTATTTTGTCACTAAATACAATTTGACTATAGCTTAATAGCTATGCATTGATAGTGTAAAAAATCTTACACAGACATCCAATCATATCTCACAATGGTATCATCTCGTAACATTATTTCCTAAAATATTTCCATGACTTTATTCTAATTTTAAAATGCATTTGTTTAAAACAAAACACATATGTTATTGATTTATACCCAACCCTACCATATATTCATGGTGATACACCATCAAATCGTTGAAGCTAGCTAGCTGGTCATTCTTTGGAGCTCAAACATGGCCAATGCGACGCCAAAGGAAATTCTTGATGGCCAGAATTACAAAGACAAAAAGAGTTGCAGGGATGGCATAGATTCCCTTACCCTCCAATCCCAAGTGTAATATCAAAGTCAGAGTGGCATCAAGAAGAGAGTAGTGATGACCAGGCTTGAACAAAATGATTATGCATAGGGAATCGACAGTGAGAAAAACACACATTGCCAACAATACATGATCAACCCCAACCCCCTCTTTGTGTCCAATGCATGAAATCAGAATTGACATGCCCTCCATAACTGCAAGTTCTCCAAGAGACTTCAACAGGTCATGGTGTAGGTACCTCTCATATGCTGCTGTGAAGAAAAAGCTGAAGAACATAAGGAATATCAGGAAAACAACGTGCATAACATTGGCCAGAAACACAAAGAAAACCAGAGGAGGGGCATGGTGATGTTGTTGTTGATGGCCACTCTCATGTGTACTTTTGTCAAACTGGGTTTCCATGAAGAAGAAGAAGAAGCCACTGGCTAACATGAAACTTATCTGACTTACACAAAAGCAAATCATACGCATTGGGGTCACCAGAGGGTACACGTTTTGGGCTAACCATATCTGGGGAGGGGTACTTGGAGAAGCAATATTGTGATGGTTACCCCTCCAATAGTACTGCAGCACGTGGTTAAGGGTGATGAGTGTTTGGTTATTATTATTATTAGCATTTTGAGTTGGTGGATGAGTGGGAATTGGATGGTCTGTTTGTGGGGTTTGGAAACTGTTTCCAATGTCAGGAGGAGTGGTTAATGCAGACTCAAAGTGTTGTTCAGGGTTTATGGGAGGTGCTGTGGGTTTTGAAGATGAACTTGACATGTGGGGTCGTGTGAGCAAAAAGGGGCAAGATTGGTGTTAAGAATACGTATGTAATAATTTTTTAGAGCTTTAGTGGGAAAGGCTAACAGAGGAGATGAATTAAGGGAAACTTGTTTGTGTTGGACTTGGAAGTTATAATTTATATTTGGAAATTTTCATCCTGTCCCAAGAAAGGCATAATAAGAGATTAAATGAGAAAAGTATTCCTCCTTTTACTTGAATTTATTGATAAAGAAATGCATAAGGGATAAATGTATAGTCGAAGTAAGAAACTTGTCTTTCTTGGGGTATGCTCAATCTCAGTGTTCACATCAGAGCATGTTATCCCTACCTAAACATATACACAGACTGTAGTAATGCCCAAGATAAGCTTTACATCCCTGCTGGGGATAAGCTTTCTCTTTTGTAATTGTTGGGGGAAATTTCTCTATGCTAACAAACACTCATGATCTTTATTTGTTCGGGGGAAATTGCTCTACTCAAGTCTGCTTAAATGATACCTCCTCTGTTACTCCTTTAATTTATTATGTAAGAATACTCGTAAGAATACACATGCACTTATCTTAGTATTCGTACCTATTACTTGAATTGAATGTAATTAATTATGAAAATTTAATAGAAAAATATTATTTAAAAATATAATGGTAACAATTGGAAAACTATTCATAAACATTTCAAACATGATCATGGCACTTGACAATGTTAGAAAATTTTGTTTTCTAATGGGTTGGTCTTCCATTAATTTATAAAATCATTGGTTGAATGGTATCTTAATGGGTCATGAAATATTCATCTTGTGATCAATGGATATCGGACATCACATGGTGAGTATACTTGAATAGTGTAGTCTATAGTTGAATGGATCCATGATAAGTGGAACCATACAACATTTTCATGGAAGGGTATGATTTGAGATATTATGACAGTTCATGAAAGGATGAGTTGAACCATTGTAATCTTTCATAAAATGGTAAGTCATTTCTCCCCTTTCTCTATAAATACATGTCTCGAGACATATATGACAATCAACTCTATGTTGGCATGTTTTCCCATCAAAGCTTGAAAAAGAAGGAGAGGAAGATCATATCCTATAATCAAAGTTACTCAAAGTCAATCAAGAGCATCCAAATGAATTCAAATCAAGTCATAGACAATGACATCAAGAGATAATTATCAGCTATCTCTTTTTATTATATGTGGTGTCCTAAATTCATGCAACTTTGATCCTATAAATGATTGATTCATGTTATGTGAATATGATACATGATATCCAATTTTTCTAACAAACACATTACAAACTAAACAATTTAATGAAAATAAAATGAAACATAATAGGATTATTAAATACAACACATTAGTTTTATTTTTTTATTTAATATTATTATATTATTTATAATTATAAATTATAATTACTTATACAATGATACTCATATCTATGAAAACGTAATTGTCTAGATTTGAATTCCCAATAGTCGAGAAGAACACATTTAATACAGCCACGAAATTAAAATTATTAGATGGAGATAAGACAACTTACATTTTAAGTATGTATTTTAAATCTATTTTGGTGAAATAGAAACGTGAACTATCTTATCTCAATCCAACAATTATAATATCGTGATTGTGTTAAATGTGTAGTTCTTGGAGCCGTAGGGTATACGAATCCCCTGTAGCCAGCCATATGTTATTTTTTGTTGTACATTTTACCTACCAAGTAGTACCAACTACCAAGAGGGTGGCTGGCTGTTGAGTGTTGACAAACCCAAGCGGCCCAGTACATAACTCAGAAAGGCACTGTAGCTCCCGTGCTGCCTTGCCTGCAGTAATTTGAGAAACAAAAAAGCACCACATCGACGCCGCACCATCCAGATTGAGATACGAGAGACGAGAAGCAAATAGATAGATAGATAGATAGATAGATAGAAACTCCACTATACTATACTATACTATACTATACTAAACTATACTGGATTCGATTCGAAGCAAAGGTGGTTTGTTACACTAGGGAGTGTGTGTGAGGGGTGAGTGAGTGAGTGAGAGTGTGCTCCGAATGTCAGCTAAGTCTCCTCTCCTCTCTCTCTTGAGGATAATAAGGAGGCACCACCATTCTCCCCCCACTCTCTTCTCTCAATTATTCTCTCACTCCCTCTCCTCTTCTTCTTCTTCTTCTTCTTCCCAATTCGACCCTGATTCCTCCCATTATTACTTGACCCAATTCCTCCCTCTCCCTCACAATTCCAACATAATCACCCCAAGGGAACGCCGAATCCTCGTCCTCGGTCTATCCAACATCGTCAAAATCGACCAGGGTTTCGTCTTGAAAGCATTCTCCCTTCGTTTCTGTCCATTCTTCCTCGTCAAGATCATGAAGCTGTTACACACCCACGACGCCGCCTCCGCATTCTTCAAGCTAGCAGCATTCCACGATCCCGATGATGAACTCCTTCGTTCCTGTTGCGTCGCCGCGCATGTTCTGGCCGCTCAGCGCCTCCACCTCCTCGCACAGGACGTGGTTTCATTCCTCTTCGCGAGGATCGGGGCCTGTAGAAGTAAGGAACTTGTGGATTTCATGTGGAGGAACCACTCTCAGTATGAGTCTGATTTCTCTGTCTTGAATACCCTCATGAGGGGTTTTTTGAATGCTGGGATGGGTTTAGAGGCATTGGATGTTTTGCATAGGATGAGAGTTTTGGGACTTAGGCCTGGGTTGTCTGCTATTACCATTCTCCTTAGGTTGTTGATTAGGGTTGGTGATTATGCTAGTGTCTGGAGGTTGTTTAAAGACATGCTCCGTTTAGGGCCTACGCCTTCGTGTATCACATTCAATGTTATGATTTACGAGTTCTGTAGACTGCGGCGGGGGGTTGTTGTTGGGGAGAGTTTGTTGCATTTGATGCCGAGGTTCCGGTGTTGTCCTGATGTTGTTACTTATAACATTCTTATTAATGCGTACTGTGTTCAGGGGAAGACTTCGGTTGCGATTGGTTGGATGCATTCGATGATGGAAGGAGGTTGTGAGCCGAGTGTTTCCACGTTTAATACGATTATGCACGCGCTTTGTAGGGAAGGGAATGTTGTGGAGGCACGGAGGCTATTTGATAGGATTCGGGATATGGGGATTGCTCCCAATGCTGCGATATACAACACGCTGATGGATGGGTATGTGAAGGCGAGGGAGATTGGTCAGGCTAGCATGCTTTATGAGGAAATGAGGACAAAGGGCGTTTCTCCTGATTGTGTGACTTTCAACATTTTTGTTGGGGGGCATTATAAATATGGGAAGAAAGAGGATTGGAACAGGCTGTTAAAAGATGCAATAGTAACTGGGTTTTTTCAGGATTGCTCGCTATATGATGTGACGATATCGTGGCTGTGTTGGGCTGGTAGACTTGATGAGGCCATGACGTTATTAAAAGAATTGCTTGAGAAAGGACTGACTCTTGGTGTGGTTGCATTTAACTCGTTAATAGGAGCCTATGGCAGGGAAGGTTTAGAGGACAAAGCTTTTGAAGCCTATCGTATCATGGCTAAGTGCGGTTTCAATCCTTCATCATCCACGTGTAATTCTTTGCTTATGGGTTTGTGTAGGAAAGGGAGGCTGCAAGAAGCCAGGACACTTTTGTATAGGATGTCAGAGAAGGGGTTTCCTATCAACAAAGTGGCTTACACTCTGCTTTTTGATGGATATTTCAAGATGAATGATCTGGATGGGGCTCTATTTATATGGAAGGAAATGAAGGAAAGGGGTATGTATCCAGATGTTGTTGCCTTTACAGCCTTGATAGATGGACTTTCAAAAGCAGGCAATGTCGAGGAGGCATATGAAGTGTTCTCAGAAATGTCAGCTATGGGTTTTGTTCCTAATAATTTTGCTTATAATTCTTTGATTCGTGGTCTTTGCAACTGTGGGAAGGTGACTGAAGCATTAGAGTTGGAGAAAGAGATGAGGCTAAAAGGCCTTCTTCCCGATACCTTTACCTTCAATATCATCATTGATGGGTATTGTAGAGAAGGAAAAATGAAATCTGCAGTCAGTACATTTCTTGACATGCACCGTATTGGTTTGATGCCGGATATATTCACGTTTAACACATTAGTTGGTGGATACTGTAAAGCATTTGACATGGTTGGTGCAGATGAGATTGTTAATAAAATGTACACTTGTGGGTTTGACCCAGATATCACAACCTATAATATACGAATGCATGGTTACTGCAGTATTCGTAAAATGAACCGAGCAATTGTCATTTTGGATGAGCTTATCTCTGCTGGTATTGTTCCAAACACAGTAACATACAACACTATGATGAGTAGTATTTGTAGTGATATTTTGGATCGTGCTATGATTCTTACTGCAAAATTACTTAAGATGGGTTTTATTCCAAATGTGATTACAACCAATATATTGTTGTCCCACTTTTGCAAGCAAGGGATGCCAGAGAGGGCGTTACTATGGGGTCAAAAGTTAAGGGAGATTTGCTTTGATTTTGATGAAATCTCCTATAGAATACTGGACAATGCCTACCATTTGGTGCAGGATGAGGTTGAACTTGTGAGAGGAACGTATCAAAAGAGCCTTTTTCTGGATTTCCTAATGTACATTACATTTGATTATTTTTCAAGAAATAGAACTCATAACATAGAGAATGAGAATAGTTTGAAGTTGATTGAAAGTCATGTCGCTTTATGAACTTGATTGTTTCATCTTTTTATAATCCTTGAAATTTGCCAAGGTTTTGAGTAATCATGAGAACAATAAGTAGCACTCAGTGGCTACTTGAGCATTGCACCGAACAAGTGGTTACAAAACATTATGTGGCAGTGGCAAAAACTGTAGGAAACCAAGGAAGGATTGGTTACCTTTTTCTAAGGTCAATATCATTAGATATTACTACCAGTCTGGAGTGCTTTTATGTGTATTTCTCTGGGAAGGATAAAAGCAGCTATGAGCTATCCTTTTAGAGGGCTGCAGGGGAAACATAATTTGCTTCTGAGATTTTGAGGCCTCAGGACCGTTATCAGTCTGAAATGTGGTTGAATCTGCTGAAGTGCAGGCAATGAAGAATGTTTTGTAAGTAAATTAAATCCATGTACAGTAGAAAAATGTATGACATCAAGTCTTGCTTGTGCTTGCCTGCCACCTTTTTTTTTTTTTTATAATGTGTTGCTGAGGCTGTATGACACACTGAGAGGCTTTAAGGTTGATTAAGCATGGTTTTAATTAAAATCAGTTGTGGTTGCATGGGAAAGGACCAAATCCCCTAAAAGGTTAAGCTATATGGTGAAAGCCCACCATTGGTTTTAACTTTTATATTTCTATCAAATATCATGGGGAAGCTTAAGTGTCTGATTGATTTATTGCTTGTTATGTTACTGAAAAATTGCAAAAAAAAATATTAAAAAAATTCTCATGTTAATCACTCCTTGGCAGCCGTATCTGTGCACATTGGTGAGTGTGGGTGACAAGGTCAAGGGTGTGATTTGGAGAAAAAGGTACTGAAAGTGGAATGTTATATGAATGAATGTTGTTAATGGTGCTTTTGATGGAGCCTGATATTGATTGTTTGATTCGTGAGATGGGTGCAGGGGGGTTTGGTGGAGCATGTGCTTCATTTTTGTTCATGGTAAATGTGGTCCCTGTATGTATTTTCCCAATGATTTGGTGAATAGACCTCAGTAATAGATCTTGCTATTCTGGTGTAGTCAATGACCCTCATTTTAAAGGAACAACTATGAATGAACTGCAACTGCTAGAGCTCTTTTTTTATGAGATTTGTTGAATATGAACAGAAATACATACTAATCATTGGATGTAAGAAACTCATATGTGTGTTGCCACGGATCATCTAACTTGCATTGTCCCTTGATTGATGGTGACCTCTGTAAAACATGCTTGAAGGTCTAAAATATACATAAAAATGAGTGCTTCACCTCAAAAGTGGATTCACAGAAATGGCATTGTGGAACTTAAAGCATTTAAATTAGTCTTAGTCAGATATTTCCCACGTGACTACAACCTCTCCCTTGGTTGGTGACTAGACTACTACTATAAAGAGGATTACATATGTATGAAGGATGAAACAAGTATTGTCCACTTAAAGAGAACCTATTTCATCCAGCTAACCAAACTCTTATGTCTAGCTTATAAGTTTTTCCCCTGTTTGATTACTCATTGCAATTAATTTGAGATAGAATCCGTATTTAAATTTTGTTGACAGAGTGTGGAGTTTCTGTTAAACACTTCGAACTTAGTTCATTCAGCTATAGCAGACAAGACTGATGTTGTAGGAATATTTCTGGTAAGTTCTTTGATTTTCTTGTTGGCTTAATTTACTATATACTTGTCTTTTCTCGTTACTGGTCATGGAAAATCAATCTCTTCATGCTTTATTTGCAGTTATATTGAAAGCATAATAAGATGAAGAGAAAGTGTGAAGTTTAAAATTTATGGTGCTTTCTGTTCTGAGCAATGTGAAAGTGAAAGTAAAATATGGTATATTTCAGTTATTTATATTTTATACCATTGAAGTTTAAGATTGCTTGCCACTAAACCAGAGTTACCAATGCAAAATCTATAATGGTAAACTAAAACGCTAACTGAAGAGTGATCACTAATTTGATAGGCATGTGCAGTATGCATATCCCAGTAAACCAAGCATTGACATTGTTCAAATGCTCTAAAATGCTTCAGGAACCAATGCCTATTGTGCAGCATGAGACCTCCTCAATGGCCTAAGCGGCTGCGAGAAGTGTAACGGGACAATGGTGTCTTGGGAAATAGAATGAATTTTCCAGCTATAGCAAGAGGCCAGCTATCAGATGGCAAAAGCAATGGTAATGACCAAAATGCTAAAGCTCCAGTATGAATATTTTTGAGCAACTTGCATGCAGAAATTTTATAATTTGTTCATAGAAGACTGCTAAAATATGTCGACAACAAGAATTCAATAATATAGTAATATTGTAAAATGGAGCATAGAGGTCTTGAACTTTGGATAATGACCAAGAGCAGCTTTGCGGGAAATTCTCATAATTGGAATGTTTAAATCTCTGGAATATATACAAAGGTTCAATTGAAACCAATAAAGCAGCTTTCAGAAGATTTTGATTCAAGAGAACGGGCTAATAAGTCTGCAAACGAGAAGAATGAAATGGAGAGGATATCAAGTGGTGGAGATTTTTTCAATTTCACCTACAGAGCGTCATTCTCCAGTTGTTTACCAAACTTTTGTTATGTTGTTTAGTTTCTACTCTATCTTGAACAGAAATGGAAATGGTATCATTACTAGTATTAGCTTCTATTGTTTTTACTTTTTACTGTTGAACAAATTATTGATTAAAATACTACCAATAATATTACCTATTTTGTTTGTTCACATCTCAAAACTCTTATCTTTCTTTTTAGCCTTTGTCCCTGTCTATATGTTTACACCTTAAACATATGCAAAATCCTAATTATTTTTGAACAATTGAAGCTGCTTGAAACAATAGCTTATTCACTAATTTGCATGATATCAATGTTTAATCAATCAGAATCCATTTTCCCACAAATTATAAAAAATGAAAGACAAATCAGAACCCTTCAATCTAAAATTATACCTAAAACTTTGCAACAGATGAGTGAACAAGACAATTAATTGTATATGTATAGTTCCTAATACAAGTCTGATCTTCTTGCAACATAAATCAAGGACAAAGCTACACAACATACTTTTTAATAATTTATCTTCTTGTGTGATATAACAAATTTTATCGTTAAAACTCTACACGAGGCCAGAGGAAAGTTCTGGTCAGTAGGCCATTGTTGCTACTAGGAGGAAACCAGAAATGCCACAATCCACATGATCTGCTCTGTTAGTGCTCTTAAAGCTGCCATAGTTGCCACCTAATACTCATTCATTAATAATTTTTAATAAAGGAAAAAAAATATTTTCTTCCTTCTCCTTTTGAGAAATCAGTTAGTATATGTTAATTAATTAATAAAAAGTATATGTTAACTACTAATTATTTCAATTGCTCAGGGTATTGAGATTTATATATAATATAAAATTTAAAGACATCTTCACATACAAAAGGGAACACACTGCCATTCATGTTGAAATCCAATTTTCATCTAAAACAACAGTGTCAGAGTGCACATTTTGTCTATGTTAACATTTAATTTTTTGTTTAGAATAACGAAGTATTTTTTTTTGGTCCAAAATAACGAAGTATTGAGTGTGTGTCTAGAAAACGGTTTGCACGAATTCCTTATAATTGATGCACAAAACTAAGCATGAATGACAGTACATGTTGTTCTATAGTTACTAGACCTTGGACCCTTGCATCTATTATAAGAAATGATATTTTCTAATATTTAAAAAAAAAAAAATATATATATATATATATATATTTGAAAACAGTAATTATATTTTTTTCTCGCGTATATTTAGCTAATATAATCTTTTACGAAATGTAAAAACTTGAAAAAGCTTTTAGCTTTCACCGTCAAATAATGTATAACCAACATTGATGGAAAAAACAAATGCTCATGCTAATTTGTCTTTTTCGCCAAATAAAACGAATAATTAATACTACTCATATAGATTTCATATATATTACATTACATTACATTACATTACATTATGTACATATGACCGTGTATATATATATATATATACATGTGTGTACGAGGGAAAGGACAACTGGCTAGCTTTCCCAATTCAATCTCGTTATTTTTAATTAAGAATTCAATCTACAATTTAGTTATATTCATTTTTATACTTAACAGGAAATCCATGTCTATTAAGTTTTTTTTTCCTTAGAAATTTTTAGGTGCATATATTTTGATCCTAATGCCCTACCATGATTCCATTGCAATGTTGGTCTCCTTTTTCCCTTTTCCACCGGTGATTTGTGCCATACATGTATGTATATGCTGACCCACTCAAACTCCATAAATATTAAAAAATCCCATGTACATAATTATATTATATAGTATAACAGTATTCATGATTGTCATCTAAGCACGATGAGAGAGATATGTCGCATGCTGAGAATGCAACTTCATTCAATTCCATATCAAATATGATAAAAATATTATAACACAATAATTTAGTTATAAGCATGCGATCAAGTTTATTTGCTTTAGTCAATTGAACTATTTTTGCCTCTACAATAATATGATGGTTTTCAAAATAAATATTTTTTTGGGTGATAGAAATAAATAAATTATTAAAACTAAAAAAATAACTCACATCATTATTGGCAACGTGTTCTACGATCAAGAGTAACTCATTATTTAGCATTTTTTATTTCTTAAATTACTTTACAGCAATTCTCACATGTGACTTCCTAATGAAATTTAACACGTAATTCACGTGATCATGTACATACCTCTGCAAGCAATGGCAGTACTTTCACTGTAATTAATTATCTAATTTCTGCTTTATATTATTTGTTAATGCTAATTAGAATAAATTAATGAGATGCTTGATATAAGTAACTTGTTTAGATTTGTATTTGTTATTTGTCTTTTTACAATATCCTCGATTCAAATGATTCATATATGCAGTATATCATATTGTTTTCAAAACCCTGCGGTGTCCTGCATGCACCTGCAAAATGCAAATAAAATCTTTGAGTGGACGATTAAGACATATTGATGCTGAAGTATTAAAATATTAAAATATTTAACTACAAAACCAAACCAATGAGAACTTTTTGCTTGTTATCCAAAAAATAACACTTTTCAATATTTAACTGCGAAGTTAAGAAAGAAAAAAGTAATAAGAGAATCCCCTCCTGTTATTTCTTTAGTTGTTTTTCTGTTCCTTTCCATAAAAAAAAATAATGTAGTGGCCAACAAGGGAATTTTTCTCTTTAAGCCAAAGTGACTTCTTATATACAAGATTTGTTGTCTTGGCCCAGTTAATTTGGTGGTTCAATTTGTAGTAACTCTTTGAAATTTGATCTGATAGACCAATATGTCACAGAAAGGAGAGAGACAGGGGAGTGGGAATATTGTGTGTTGTTGGAGTTTTTTTTTTTAATTTTAAATTGGGTGAGCTTAAATAGGAATATCAGATAGACAGCAAAAAGTTTCAAGCCAGCCTATGTGTGGTTGTTGACAGTGCTAGATTATCCACCTTTTCTTCATTTTATTTATATATTTTCCCTTTAACCAATTTTGCTACTGTTTCAATTGTGACTGGTGAACAATATTGAGATGAGATCCATAATGCCTAATGTTCAGTGTTTGGAAATTAATTAGCTGAATTTAAATATAAATCATTGTATAATCAATCAAGCAGTCTTTGGTCAATACACTTCCAATTAGCTTTATCTAGGATGTACTCCTTTTATTTATCTTGAAAAAGAGCTACATTCTTTGCATCCTTGACCCCCATTTGGATTTTGTGGTCTGAGACATCTTTTCTCAACTTCATGGTAGACCCTTCATCTTTTCTTTTTCTTGCTCTTCCCCACACCCCTCCTTTTTCTAGAATTTCTTCTCCATATACATGAAAATATATATGGTTAGTTTATTTTTTGATAAGTTGACAATTAAACAAAACTACCTTTTTCACTTATTTAAAGGTTAAGAAAGAAACAAAACGAAATTCCATTATCCTTGTTTTAATTAGATAAAAAACTACTTACTTTTATTAGAGTTTGTTTCAGTTGGATAAACTCATTTATTTTGCTTACTCTTTCGGAGCAGTGGTTTTCTATATATAAGGCTATATTGTTAATGTGCAAAATGTGCAATCAATTCTGTCAAAAAAGGTGCAATCAACTTCTCTAGCTAGCCATATATGGCACATTGGTTAGCCAAATCATACTGTAATTTAAACAGAAGCTGATGTACTATCAGTCTTGTCTGTTAATAACTAAGAACTAACACGTCCTATGAATTGGTAGATTATTAACTTCATTCATAAAAACTGATCTAATCGCATTCAATACACTGAGAATATTGTGAAAAATGGATACAAATGGTTTTAAATCATTGACTGGCAAAAGTTTAATTTTTTTTGTTTGACTGATTTTCATTCATATATAAGAATTGATCTAACAACATTTTAATAAAAAAAATTCCGGTTTAATAACTATCATGATATATAGTATAAATCAGTAAAAAAAAAATTGATATATAGTATAAATAGATTTTATACACGTACATTCAATCATACACTAATTTAGCATGTCATAATATTATGATGTGACAAAATAATTAAATATAAAAAAACTATATTTTTAATGGTTTATTGCTCTGCCTCCTAACATAGTCAATGAACTTCATCAGCTCTAAAAAATACTCCAATTACCCAATCTATAAAAAATTAAACGCATGGAAATTTAATTCAGTAGGTTAACAATAACCTAACATACTTATTGTGGCCTACTCCTTTTTTCCTCTTCTTTTACTAAGGTTTGTTGTCATTGTTCAATGAGCAATTTCACAAAATCTGATGTTGACATGTTTTGTAAAGGCTAAGGAGGAAGAGCGACAGTGAGAGTTCTATTCGGTGAGGGCTGGACCATCCTGCTGCTTTCAGCAATTCAATGTCTTTATATGCAAATTAGATAGGCAAATTCTGAGTCACAACAAAGTAAACCTTCCATCTTCTACATCTTTGATGTAACTTTGGCAATGCAAAATAATTTTCACACTCTTTACCGGCCCTATTAAGTATTAATTGGTGAATTGATTTGATTTTCCTTTATGTATGTTCCATCTAATTCCATTTAATCTGTCAAAGAAATTTCAAGTACACCCAAATTCTAACATTCAATTAATAATAAATTGCCTTTTAAAAAAATTAATAATAAATTTCGCATGTCTATTAAAACAATTCCCGGAATTTGATGAGAACATGTGTGGTTTATTTTACTCACAAAATTGGTCTAAAAAAGAATTAGTGCTGACATAAGGATGATCATGGGTCGGATATGATTTTGCCTTAAATAAGACTTGACTTGATGTGTCTACCATGAGTTGGGTCGATTTTTGTATTTTTTGCCACACAACTCGACCACGAATAGGTCAGGTCAAACTCGACGAGTTCATGCTAAATGAAAACATAAATTTCATATCTAGACAAAAAATACACATTAATTAAATTAGAAGATTAGCATAATTAGACACTAAATCAATGTTTTTTTTTTAAAAAAAAGGGTTAATGTATATCCGATCGGGTATAACTTTGGTGAACCCAATGCCCCACCTGATTTAATCGAATTCTAAATAATGCAAGCCAATTAGACCCCATGAACCCAATTCAACCAGGTTTTTTTCCTACAGGTCGGGTTGATCGGGTTCAATTCAACCAAAAACATTTTTAATCAAATAATAACATTACTTGTCAAAAAAATCAAATAATAATATTATTAAATTACAAAAGACCACATACGAAGTCCACCTAAACAAGACATGAGATGATTTGCCTCCTTCTTAGTTGAATGGATGAAGGAAATCCATGTGATTAGATAAGAGTGAGTAACGAAATGGTAAAGAAATCCAAAAGAGAATCCAATCCTTCTAACTAATAAGCAACGAGAAGGCCAAAACGGGCAGTTACCAGTTCCAGGTTGTGCGGATCTTTTTACCTTAAAATAACGACCTTCCTTCCTTCCTTCCTCCTATCATGTAATAAATAAATAAATAACAATATAAACCTTCTGGCTTCTGCTCGTTGCTTTGTTTCTTTCCTTGTTTGTTTATATTTTTCATTTTTTTTATTTTAATTTCCACTATTTTATTCATTTTCCCCTTTTGGTTCACCATCTTTAGCCTTGTTGGCCTTTCATAATAAGTTATTCATTTTTCATCGTCGTCATAATTCATTCATACCCCCTTGTGTCTCTGCAACTCTCTGAATTGCCAAATCTCAAAAGCCTAAAAAAGTTGTAGAGAGAGAAAGAGGAAAAAAACCACTCACATCACAGGAACAGCAATAATTCACTCTCTTTTTTTTTCTTCTCTCTTTCCAACAAGTATCTTCTTCTCTCTCTTTATTGCCAGCTTTGCAACCTTGTCCTCCCCCATGCCATACCATACCCCGTTTCTTCTTATCTCTCTCTCTTACACATCCACAAGCCATCATCATCATCATCACACCCTGAGATCTCAGGTATATACCCTTTTTCCTTCTCAATGCTCATTTCACCATATGCTTTCTCTTTCTCATCCTTAATTGATCTCTTGCTTGATCTGGGTTGGCCTCATATTGTGGTAACTTTGATGGGTTCTTCTTCTTTTGTTTTTTAGCTTTTCATTTTGTGATCACTGTGATTGTTGATCTATTGGGTACCCCCCCCCCCCCCCCCTCTGGTTTTTATATTGCTTCACTGTTTTGTGGTCCGTGATTATCTGATTCTTCTTTTAATTAATATCTGTTTATGTGATCGTGAGTCTATATGCATTTGTTATGTGATTTGCATTTTCCTTTTTTTTTTTGTTATCAGAGCTTTGATCAATAGTCTTTTTTTGGCTAAATGATTATTAGAAAAGAGGGGCTGGTAGATCTTACTACCCAACTTTGTAGCAATAAATAAAGTTGATCCTTCATGTTATAGTTTGAAATTCTTCACGTATTTCTTCTTAGTGGCAGTGCTTAGTATTTGATTGTTAGCTCAGATCAAGTGTGTGCTGGAAATCACAAGGCTCTTTGCTACTAGTTGACTACTAAGGGAATAGCTTTTATCCAGTGCATTGCCATCACGATCATAAATCATTTTTTTCACTCTTAGATAGCTTCACAGATTTTGGAATACTGGAAAGGACTTGAAATTATTTTCGGACATTGTATAAGGTAGAGTAAGCAGTGGATGAGCAATTATTCGCTGAACATTTTGCTGCAATTTGCATGTAGAGCACTTCACCCTGTCTATGCTGCTTCCCAATTTGCAGTATCCACCTAATTAGAGAACTGGGAAATTTGGAATTTGACATGGATGATGGATGGGTTGTTGTTCTAATTGACTGTGGTGAAAAGTTGTGTACATTTAGTTCTATACAAGATAACAAGTTGGATTTAATCATATGAACTGCTTCTACAGAGGGATATAGTTCACTGAAGTTCAAGAGTTGCTTGTCCATGTTGAAAAGATTTGCGCACTAGCTGCATGATATTTTCATTAGCCAGTATGAGCATAGTGTTAATTGCTGAAAATGTGTTTTGAGAAACCAGATGAAGTGCTCATATGAGGACAATAAATGTTGAGAAAAGTAGTGTCAGTTTGTAAAGCAAAAATCATCAACTGTGGGGTATTCTCATGCATATTTAGTCAATGGAGCAGAAAGAGAAAGAAAATTGAAAAAACATAAAATCCTCTTTGTCTGGTAGTTGAAGGGAAAGTATCATTAATCGTGATGTGGTTTGTGACTGGGGATTGAAATTGAGGAAGGAGACTAAGCAGGGTTGTACTTGAAGAGAAAGGTTTTGGAGAGTGTAAAAGATACCAAAAATTTGTGAGTCTGATGATATATTTTGCTTGTTACCGCTACTGAATATTACCTAAAAGGATTTTCTTTGGTTATCGTCTTGAACATTATTTTAGAAAATTGAACCAAGATATCTAATGTGTTAAGAGCCTTATTAAGTAAATAGTGTCTAAATTCATTGTGAAAGATGTAGAAAACATTCATGATTTGCAACAAAGTCTTGTTGCTGCTGCTGCTGCTGTTGCTGTTCTCCATGCTTGACACATGAGCCTTTAATCATGGCAGTAGTGTGCATGATATGGTGGTGTCAGAGGATATGCAAATGCAATTCCTTTATGTACAAAGTGATACATGATTTTCTCTTGCTAAAACATTCTTAACTCTTTCCTCTCATGCAGTGGATTACTTTGGAATTTGTAGACGGTGTTTGCTGAAAGGGCAGTATTTTAGAAGGAAGTTTCAGCCATGTCTAGCGCTACAAAAGTTTTGGATCCAGCATTCCAGGGTGTAGGTCAAAAAGTGTATCCTTAATAAAAGGGTGATTTGTTAAAGAACCTATGAAAATTATATAATTTCTTCATTTAAAATTTTCTATAGGAATAAAGTAAAAAAGGTAGAAATGATAAATACTAGTAATAATAGTAATAATGAAAACTACTTCCAAGAGTATAATCAAACACTATTTAATTAATATTCAGCTATAAGCACTATTTTTCTAGTTATATTGTTATATGTTGGATATATTATCTACTTGAAGGGTTTTAGACTTAACTTCTTGTAGAGGGACTGAAATATGGAGAATTGAGAATTTTCAGCCAGTTCCATTGCCCAAATCTGAATATGGGAAATTCTACATGGGAGATTGTTACATCATCTTACTGGTGCGTGCTGTATCCAATATTACATAGCGTCTGTTTATACATTGCTAAACTTTGTCACTATATGGTGACACTAGAGGCTGAATGTTCTGGAGTCAGTTAATCTTTTTTCTCTTTTGGCCATGCTCAGTACCCTAAGTCATTAATGAAATTCCTATATGAAGTGAAGAGATAGATTTCAACTTTTTGATAGAAAAAATTGGGAGAGTTAATTTCATGTGTTTTTGCAGACAACACAAGGCAAAGGAGGCGCTTATTTATATGATATTCACTTCTGGATTGGAAAGGATACAAGTCAGGTTAGTTTGGACTTCACCCTCCCCTTGTGTTTATGTTTTTCTTTTTCAGTTTCACTCTTTGTCCCTTTTCCCGTTTTAAAGCAGTTTTAGATATAATGACTCCTACAATTTTCTCTTGAAGGGGTTTGGGTTGCATGACTCAGATGTTTGGAAATTCTTGAACCAATATGTTCTGACAAGAATAATCTCTATTGATACCGTGACTTTCCTTGTAGGATGAGGCTGGAACTGCAGCCATTAAAACTGTTGAGCTTGATGCATCTCTCGGAGGACGTGCAGTGCAGCACAGGGAAATCCAAGGACATGAATCTGACAAGTTTTTGTCATACTTTAAGCCATGTATTATACCATTAGAGGGGGGTGTCGCATCTGGTTTTAGAAAACCTGAAGAAGAGGAGTTTGAAACACGTTTGTATGTATGCAGAGGAAAACGAGTCGTCAGAATAAAACAGGCATAGTGTTCTCTATTCATTAACTTCCTAAATTCAATGCACATTTTTTTGCTACAAAAATTCAATGCACATTTCATTGACTACAAATGTGATTTAACATTTTCCTTGTGCAGGTCCCTTTTGCACGGTCTTCGCTGAATCATGATGATGTATTCATCGTAGACACTCAGAATAAGATTTATCAATTCAATGGTGCAAATTCCAATATTCAGGAAAGAGCCAAGGCTTTGGAAGTTATCCAGTTGTTGAAGGAAAAATATCATGAAGGGAAATGTGATGTTGCAATTGTTGGTAAGGACACAAGGCACACATTTTCCTGTCACTTGTTGAAAAGCCTATTATCTAATTCTGTATATCTGTTCTTCAGATGTGTATTTTGATTTCTTTGTAACTATAAAATGTATCCCACATTGCAGATGATGGAAAGTTGGATACTGAGTCAGACTCAGGTGAATTTTGGGTCCTCTTTGGTGGTTTTGCTCCCATTGGGAAGAAGGTTATCAGTGAGGATGATATCGTTCCAGAAACCACTCCTGCTCAACTTTATAGGTATATTGATTTCATTCTTGTCAGTCCCCTCCCTTCCCAAATCACTTCTTTCAAAAGGATCATCTAACTAGAGATGGGTGTTGGTCATTTTTAACTGTAAGATTAATCGATAATACAGGAATTTATCAGCTCTTATTCTTTTTTATATTCTGCAAATCTTCTGTGATTGCAACTTTGCGAGTCAAATGAAAATGAGCTGAAAACTGCGTGTAATCAATTATTTTTATCTTACTTTTTAGAGAAGGGAATAGTTAGCTTTTGTTGGGTCAACACTGCCCTCATGAATGTTTTTCTCTACTTTATGAATTTCATACTTATCCTCCCTTTTCTTTATATTACCTCAAAATGGATTTATATTTTTAGGCAGCAGATGCTTGTTTTGAGATGTACATTTAGGTATTTTGTGCTAATTGTGAATCATTTTTTTTAATGAAACATAAGGAGATTTTGATTAAATTAAAACTTAAGGTTTTTTAATTCTTCTCACTCCATCTGAAGTTGAAGGTGTCTTTCTTTTTTCATATTTTTCTGCATAATAATTTTAGAGGCTTAAACTTTTTTGAAGTTTTTATTTTATTTCTCGGTGTTCTATGTGCACTATGCATTTAAGTTTCTTGATCTAAAGGATATGACCATGCGCTTGCAGTATTGCTGATGGTGAGGTAAAGTCTGTGGAAGATGAACTTTCTAAATCACTGTTGGAGAACAACAAATGCTATTTACTGGACTGTGGTGCTGAGGTATTTGTCTGGGTTGGCCGGGTAACACAAGTTGAAGAACGAAAAGCAGCTTGTCAAGCTGCTGAGGTAAATGCCATTGCAGAATCTATTTCTTATGATGATTAAAAGTGGAGTCATTCATTTATTAGTTGTTCAGGACTTTGTTGCAAGTCAGAAAAGGCCAAAAGCTACAAGGATAACCAGGGTTATTCAAGGTTATGAGACACATTCGTTTAAATCCAACTTCGATTCTTGGCCATCAGGATCTGCTACTGCCGGTGCTGAGGAAGGAAGAGGAAAAGTTGCAGGTTGATATTGTTTCTTCACACTTGTATTTTGGCCTGGCTTTTGTCAATTAGCCATGCTGACTAAGTAGTAAGTATGGTACTTTTTTTGTACTTCCAGCTTTGCTGAAGCAACAAGGTATGGGTGTCAAAGGAGTGACAAAAAGCGCCCCAGTTAATGAGGAAATTCCACCGTTGCTTGAAGGAGGTGGAAAAATGGAGGTGATTTTATATTTTTTTTAATTATTTTTTTGGCTCAAATGAAACAATACCAGTCAACATATATAATATTATTTAATATTTCCAGGTATGGATAATCAATGGAAGTGCTAAGACTCCATTACCGAAGGAGGATATTGGTAAATTTTATAGTGGAGATTGTTACATAGTGCTGTACACTTATCACTCTGGCGACAGGAAGGAAGACTACTTCTTGTGCTGTTGGTTTGGCAAAGACAGCATTGAGGTAAGTCATATTAAACTTTTGTTATCTATGAATCTATGATTTTCATAAAACTCTACTAGGAATAGACTACAAATTTTCTTGACTAGTCATTTTGGTTGCTTGAACTTTTATGAATACAAGTTGACTTGGTTATTTTTCCTTTCTCAGGAGGACCAAGGGATGGCTACTCGGTTGGCTAATACAATGTTCAACTCATTAAAGGGTAGACCTGTTCAGGTATTGTAATGTGAATATCGAGCTGGGGATGTAACTTGGAAACTCTGTATAATTGTGGTATTTTCTTGCAGAGTCGCATATTTGAAGGTAAAGAACCACCACAGTTTGTTGCTCTTTTCCAACCTATGGTGGTCCTCAAGGTATCTTTTGCTAATTCCAATGCCATTTTGAGTAACATGTATAGATTGTGTTAACTAGTTTAGCTGACTTATGTATGTTTCAGGGAGGCTTGAGCTCTGGTTACAAGAAATCAATTGCAGATAAAGGTTTGCCAGATGAGACATACACAGCAGAGAGTATTGCACTTATTCGAATTTCTGGAACATCCATTCATAATAATAAAGCAGTGCAAGTTGATGCGGTAAGTATCCATTAAATTATTCACTTTTGTGCACCTTGGTTATGTGGCTAGGTCTTCTTTCTCTACCAGTTGACCAAAGTTATGCTATTGTTATTCAGGTGGCAGCATCGTTGAATTCCACCGAGTGTTTTCTCCTGCAATCTGGCTCAACAGTTTTTACTTGGCATGGCAACCAATGTTCCTTTGAGCAGCAGCAGCTTGCAGCAAAAGTTGCTGAATTTTTAAGGGTGGCTTACATGTTTTGTCCTGCTCTCTTATGTGTTTTGTTCCTTCTGTTTTGGAGGATTATTACATCATACATTATTTGCTAACATGTTACACATCCATGTCCAGCCAGGAGTTGCTTTAAAGCATGCTAAAGAAGGAACAGAAACCTCAGCTTTCTGGTTTGCCGTTGGGGGAAAACAAAGTTACACCAGCAAAAAAATCACTAATGACGTTGTCAGAGACCCACATTTGTTCACTTTCTCATTTAATAGAGGTAGCATTTCTTGTGACAGTACTTTTCTTATAATATTAAATGGCATCTTTATTTACTGATATTTGAATGTTCTGACCATTATTAATTTTGTACACTTCTTTGCAATATGGATGTACCAGGAAAGTTACAGGTGAGTTTGTGACTGCAACTTTATTTTGTGAACTTTCACACTATTGCTAGGAAACTTGCAGCAGTGAGTCAGTAACTTTGGAGTTCTTTGTCTTTTTAATCTATTTTTATATTTTACTCTTCAGGTAGAGGAGGTTTACAACTTTTCCCAGGATGATTTGCTAACAGAGGATATCCTCATACTTGACACGCATGCAGAAGTGTTTGTTTGGATTGGTCAATGTGTGGACCCAAAAGAAAAGCAAAATGCTTTTGAAATTGCCCAGGTAAACATGCTCAACAGATCAGAGGTTTTGCTTCACAAATTTCATTTTACTTGATATACTTGATGTATACTAGAAAATTTTCTCCCAGAAATACATAGAAAAGGCTGCATCTCTGGAGGGACTATCTCCTCATGTACCCCTGTATAAAGTAACAGAAGGGAATGAACCTTGCTTTTTCACAACGTACTTTTCTTGGGATCATGCAAAAGCTACGGTATGTACTAAAACATTAAGGAACTCCCTTTTTTTGTTGTTCTTTTTTCTTAGGAAATATTCACTCTCATACAATCATTGTCAAGCATAAAGTTGCAATTTTTTGTTTGTGTGTGTTTGGTTGAAAACAGTATAATTCATGGTTAACTGACTGGTTTAGCAAAAGCATATTATTGTCATCAAATATATAGATGACAACAATTTTGAAGTTTTATAAAACAGGTTCTATCTTTAAAAATAACTATGGAAGCTCAGATTATAGGTATAGAACAACCTCTCCCATGTAAACCAGTGCTACCAAGTGCTGTTAGTATATTTACTTACACAGAGTGTATCAGATGTGTATGTGATTTGAAAAATGAAAACAAGATGACATTTTTGTAGTTATATGTGAAAATGAAAAATGGAAACAAAATATATTTCCTTAAACCAGAAAGACCCTTAATTTGTTGAATACCCATTCACTTTCTTTATGACAAAATGCAGGTTCAAGGGAACTCATTCCAGAAAAAGGTGACATTGCTCTTTGGAATTGGCCATTCTGTAGAGGTATAAACCTGACATGTAATTTTGATGAGAAAATTGTTGCTGTTGAACCATGCAAAATCTTTTATTTTTTATTTTTTTATAATTTCTTAGTTAAATGGTTTCTTGCTTGTACCTCTATATGCTTAACTGGGCTTTTCTGAATCTGTTGACAGGAAAAATCTAATGGCTCAAGTCAAGGGGGACCAAGACAAAGAGCAGAAGCTTTGGCTGCCTTAAATAATGCATTCAATTCATCTTCTGAAACAACACCCAGTACGGTATGGCAAATTTTTTATAGACGACTTACTATCTTTTTCTTTATTTTACATTTAATGAACTTCAAACCAACAGCAGATTCTCATGATAAAATAAGAGGACACAAGTTCATGATAAGGCACTCAACCAAATACCATATTGTGTAGATGCCATAGATTTTAAGGACATTCACCCAAACTCCTCCACATCCAACTACCTGAGCTAAACCCTAGATGGCTACACAAGCACTGATTTTTAAATAACATTATTTTTAGAATTTGGACTTAGGGTCTAACTCAACCTCATCGATATGGGATCTCAACACTCCCTCTCATGCCTTTGAATAGATATGTAGAGCATGGACAAATATAAGTGGCCCAATAACGGATTTATGATAGGCTCTGATACCATCTTAGAATTTGGACTTAGGGCCTAACTCAGCCCCGCAAAACCCGACTTGCATAGTGAGGACTGCCCAAGCCTTATAAGAACTACATTGGTCATATCTCTAGTCGATATGGGATCTCAACAATTATGATATTTAATTGGGCCATAGGTGATAGTTGAATACGGCAAAGAAATAAACTGGTGCTTTGTTCTAATCTTTTCTACTCCCACTGACACAGGATAAACTTAATGGCTTAAATCAAGGAGGACCAAGACAAAGGGCAGAAGCTTTAGCTGCCTTAAACTCGGCATTTAATTCATCATCCGGAACTAGGACTTTTACTCCTAGGCCATCTGCAAGAGGTCAAGGATCACAAAGAGCAGCGGCAGTAGCTGCTCTTTCTTCAGTTCTCACTGCTGAAAAGAAGAAACAATCACCTGAATCTTCCCCAGTGGCAAGCACTAGTCCTGTTGTGGAAAGTAGCACTTTTGGTGAGAAATATAGCTCTCTTATTTTCTACAAGTCAAATGTGTTGCTGCTTCTGATCTTTTGACAAGTTTGAGCTCTTGCTTGCTACAGATGCTAAAAGTGAAAGTGCCCATTCTGAAACAGAAGGCCTTGAAGAAGTTACAGAAGCCAAGGAGACTGAGGAACTTGCCCCGGAAACTGGGAGCAATGGGGATTCAGAACCAAAACAAGAAAATGTGGATGATGGCAATGACAGTCAAAATAGTCAAAGCGTCTTCACTTATGAGCAATTAAAGGCTAAATCTGGGAGTCTTCTGTCTGGAGTTGATCTTAAACGGAGAGAGGTCAGTCTCGCTTTGCATGTAACTGAGTTATTTAATATGTTAATGTAAATGACACAATTACTATAGCCTCCTGTGAATTATAATAAACAACAAATGACCCCAAACTTGTAAATTTCATTCTATGGAGGTCTTATTAATTTTATCGGATATTGAGGGGTATCAATTATTTCAATCAATTACTATATAATCGATCATCAATCATTAATTACTATTACTATATAAGAAAAGAAGACCGGCCTCCCAGGCTTTGACACATGTAACCTCTCCACCTGTTTTTATTTCCAACTAACTAAAATTGTTTTATTTGTTGGATTTTTTTTATTGTTTTTGTTAAGAAAATACCCTTACTTTGTATGAGTCAGGTCATAGACTAGTTTGTTATACTTGAAAGCCTCAAAAGAGGGGGGCATGATTAGACTATTAATTCTATGTTATGGGGTGATCTTAACATGTTTTTTATCTTCTCCACTTAATGCTGCTTAGGCCTATCTGTCAGACAAAGAGTTCGAAACTGTATTTGGAATGACAAAAGAAGCATTCTCTAAGTTACCAAGATGGAAGCAAGACTTGCTGAAAAAGAAGGTTGATTTGTTCTAGAGACTTGGATACAAATGCACATGTGCTGCTTTTGCATCCTAATATACCTTTTTCTTCAGTTATCTTGAATTGCACTTATCTGTTGGATGGTGTGGTTTTTTTCTTCTTCTTTTTTTGGGTATATATTGCTTTTGGCCTATAATGGACGTTGCTGTGGTGGTTAGTGTCCAAGTTTGAATGTGACACTGCCTGGAGAGTGATTTGCCTCTTCCTCTTGTAATGTTCACATATTATTGTAGCATTGAAGACAGTGGACAGGCTCAATTCTTTCATTTTGTCAGGTTTGTATTTTAAAGATGTGGCTTCTTTTTTTTTTTTTGGTTTCTACCCCTTGTTGCTATTGGTTAGGGAGGCGGGTGTATATGTATTGCATGTTATATACTGAATCTCAATATAAAGAATGAAAATTTGTTTGTTTGTTATCTATTACGACTGTTTGAATGATAAACACTTGCTTCCAACCATACAATCTCTTCCACACAAATACTTGATAATATGAAAAAGATCTATTTTTGTTATTGCCAATTCTCGCTTATAAGCTAGGATACAATCAGGGGCTCAAGGGTCAAATGACTAATTACCCTTATTTTAGACCCGGTTATTTCATAAGCCTCATAATTTATGATGATATATTAATTATAATTAATTATAAATTATATAAAATTATTTATAAACATCTCTAAACACACAAAGATGGCACAAGTATAAAGCTAGTAAAGTCTTCAATTTAGGCATCAAAAAATATTACTAATCATTAATCATTAATATTCTCTCCTAAAAAATGAATCTAAAAGAAAATTACTAATTAATCAATGAGTGGCATTAGGAGTAAAGATTTTTCTCTTAAAAATAGGATTTTGTTTCATTATAACTGTGGCAGCCCAAAGGCAGCTTGGAAATTATGGATTTAGAGCATGATTATTTTCTTTTGACAAATAAAAATAGCATGATTATTTTCTTGTTCGACTCTCCGGGTGGGAAGATGTTAAAAGGGTGTTCATCAATAAAGCTTATTGATCACGCCTGACTTATCATATTATCTTAGCCTTATCCCGTGTCACAATTTTGAATAATATACTTTCTCTGCTACAAATCTTTAATGGTTTTAATTTTTAATTTTTGTTCCAAAACTTTGGTTATTTTAGGATTTTAAGAGATAATTTACCACATTTTTCAACTATATCTTTAATATAATTAATGATTTTAAGTGAAAAAATAATTAGGATAGTTGAGAATGATGAATAATAAATAGGGACATTTTAATCTAAAATTTGTCCAATTAATTATTTTTTAATCTGTATGTCAAAACCTTAAACTACCAAAGTTTTGAACCAGATGGAGTACAAGATAACATTACCAACACATAGCCTGACGATAATAAAAGGACTAAAGAAGACCCTTAGTCAAAGCTTGGGGATTTGGTTCTTGGACCATTGGTGTTGCAAGTCCCCATATCGACTAGTGATATGACTAATGTAGTGTTGGGTAATCCTTACCTTATAAATTGCTTTTGTGAGATTGAGATATGCTCTAAACCCAAATTCTAAAATAGTATATCAGAGCTAGCTTTTTGCAACAATTGGCACTACAAGCTTTGTTTGCTTGTTTGATTTGGCAGTAGAAAAGGTAGTATCCTAGTGATGACCCAACTATGATAAAGTTAATTGCATGCGCCCTTCACCTAACAATGAAAATGAAGGATTTGATTACTTGGTATTGGCGGACAAACCATCATTTCATTTAAAAGTAATACTAATTATATGAAAAGAGCTTTAGGAGAATAATAATTGGTTCTAGAGCTTTTTCTCAAAGTGTATAAAATAAGAGGAGCCACAGTTCAGTTTTGTGGGCATTACAAAATAAATGAAATAATAAACAGCTTATCCAGAGAGAACCGACCAATTCCATATGTACATAAGCTAATTGTTTACCAAATTGCTTTTTTAAAAGTGTCACTTTTAATGGACCTACCATCCACTTCTTTAGCAATTATAGAGTATAGGACCTGTCACCAATACATGAGATCTTAGATGTCTTAACCCTATTAATTTTGTTCACAGGAATGTTCCTCATACATAAAACTAACAGAGTGAAATGAATGACTGAAAATTTTTCACGCATTACTTTACAACTTTGAAAAAGAAAAAGAAAAACTGTAGCCATTTGTGTATCTTTGTGAAGGATCAATGCAGTTCCAATCTATATAGCAATCATTACCAGTTTGTATTATCTGAGATATTTATAGAGATTGCGATTTCTTCCCAGTGATATTACTTTAAATGACGCAAAATTGACTCTCTAGAATCAATTTTTTTTATAAACTATCAGTCAAATTCTCATATTAAATCATCAACTATGTGTATTTGGAAATAGATTTTAATATATTCCTTTTTTTTTTGGTCAAAAGATTTTAATATATTCTGAATATTAAAATTACATGTCAACCAATATAGTCCAGTAATTCTTGCTAGCCTATCACACATCTTTGTGCTATAGTGAGTCCAGCTTATTTTTAACAAATTTCACTTTTTAAAAAAAAAAAACCCAATAGCTCTGGCCATATTTGAAATTGTTATTAATCAAAAAATATTTTTTGAAATTGTTAGTAATATAATAATGTGTCTTGGAGATATCAACTCTCTCGTCACTTAAATGTATTACATAAAAACAGCTTGTATTGTGATAATTGTGTGACCAACATTGCACAGTTCTATTTTAAGTAATTGAGGTGTATTCAAGGCAAAATTTAATGATGCTCATATTAATTTAAAAAATAAGTGATTTTTTTTTATGAAACATTAAAAAAAAGTGATGAATTCATGTAAAATTAATTATGACCTCATATTATTCATCTATAATTTCCTCCTCATATCATCCAAGCCTCTCATTACCCAACGTTTGTCATTGTGTATTTCCTCCATATCTAAATTTTTAATAATCCAATTAACCGACAAATTTGGTCCCAGCCCTGCGAATATTATTTATAGGCCTGGTCCCCGGAGACCCAGCCCTTAATTAGTGATCAATTAGGGTACTTTTAATGTGCATTGCGAATTGATACACCGAGAGCCACATTTCGTTAATTGAATCCAATCAAATTAAATTAAATTAATATTAGGTTGGCAACAGAGTGAGGAAGCTTCGAGCCATATAATTTAATGGGAAGAGTTAGGTACAGCCAAGGGGCCTATGGCTACATGTACACGGGGGTTCACAAGATCAGATATGTATATTGTTGAAGCTGAAATTTTCATCACTTGTTGCTATTCGAGGAAAAGAGTTATCATTTATGCTTATCATGAGCCACCCGTGGGATACCGATCGATGAGAATATGTGCATGACCTTCCTTATCCTATAAGATAACGCCTATGGATTAACATAATAACATATTGATTCTCACATTTAACCATATCATTCAATACTAATAGTGACCCATTCATAGCCTCGTGACTATTTGACATGTATACACGGCGAACCGAACCCCATTATCCATTATTAGTGGAGTGAATCATCATAATCATCCCTAAATTGTAAAGCACCATTAGTTTAGTCTTGGGAATTGTTAATATTTTAAATTAGTCTTTAAAATTAAAAATTCTCAATCATATTAGTACTTTAAGCTAATACAATTGAAGATTTTTCAGTTTTAGAGACTAATTCAGAATATTACTAATTTCAAGAACTAAATAGATAGTATCATATAATTTCATGGACTAAATTGATTATTGCCACATACACATGATTCCCGAGTGCACAAATATTTGGGGGGAATTGCCAAAAAAATAACCATTCAATATGGTCATAAAAGAGAGATTGGAATATGTTACGTACAAAGAACGAAAAACTTTGTAGTTCAATTGAATTAACTTAGGTAAAGCTTGTATTCACGCCTTGTTACCTTTTGCTTGGACTTATTCCATAGCCAGTACATACAGGACACCGAAAGTTTTAAAGCCACTCTTGCAATGCTCTATTTTTTCTCTTAATAATAACAATGCTAGCTAAGTAGCTATAAAAGTTTACGTGTTTGCAACGGCGAAAGATTAAGAGGGAACATATATTAGTAATTAAGCAGAGTAGTAACTTAATTAAATTAAACAAGCTTACTGCTTACATAATCTAGTAGCCCACTCTAATGAAAATTGACATATATTATTAAGTAAAAAAAAACTTTAGTTTATTTTTTCTAGAGTAGGTTGGCATGCAGTGTTACTAACCTTGGAAGGATAAATGGTCCTTACCCAACATTAATTGCTTTTAAATTTTGATAAGTTTTAGCTGAACTGCATCAAGTTTAATTTTTCAGGTTATGGCATTACTCTTGAAAATTTGAAAGTACAGTCAGGACTTGAAATTTTGGAACCCAGAAGAAGATAGTAATTTCCTTTTAAATATTTATTTTTTGATTTCCTGTATCTGCTGGGAAAACATAATCAATGCTGATTTTAGAGAACTTTTGCAATGAATATAATATCAATAGGTGCTTTCATACATATAAGATTTAGGCATGTAGTTTTGTATTTGGCTTTTTGGGCGAACATGCGAATTTGGTTAATTTACAAATTAATCACGTCTTGTAATTAGAATTGAGACCCTTTTTAACACGCATGTTGTTTCATTAGACAGCACAAGTTTGCATAAAGAGTTGGAAAATGGAAAAATTAAATTTGATATAGGTAACCATTTTTGGAAGTGGGGATTAAGAGCAAAACAGATAAGAATAATTCCATTAATTAATTTGAGGTTATACAAAACAAAACTCTAAATATGGCTGCATTTGAAAGAAACAATTGTAATAAGTAGATGAATCTCACAAGTCAACGTCAAAAAGGAAACATGGACCCAGAGCCACCAAAGCTTATTAGTTACTACTATACACTAAAAATTGAAAAGTTCCTTTCAGATGTGTCTCCGGTAAGTTGTTACAGCTGATCAAGCTGTCCACAATACTTACATGCATATGGTAACATCTAGAGGACCGAAATTTCTTGCAGTATCTGATTTTGTCCGTAGGAAAAAGATACCTAAACAAACTATGTACGTGATGTACAATTTACAATTAATGTAGTGGGACCAATGTAACATTATATATTCAATGACTTGTAACAGAGTATATATGAAAAATATTTAAGATAGTACAAACATCATTAATCATGCTTATGTTATGCATTGTTCACATTAGGTATATATGGATCCTTTGCAGCTCAAGCTGATTCAGAGATCTTCCATAAAAGAACACCAATTGAAAGAAGAATGAGAAAAAATAAAATTAAGATGAAAAGATGAGAAAATAAAAGCAACTATAGAAAGTAGAAAGTAGAAACGTATGGAAGACATGGTTAAGTGGATAGAGTTTACCTTAAACAATCAAATGTAATTGACTTTATGCATATATTTTTTTTAGAACGAAGGGGTGTGTTTCTAATAACCCAGATAAGTTTAGAAATGAATTTTTTTTAAAAAAAAAAATTGGTGCATGATATGAATTTAAATTTTTTTTTTGGTCAAAGATATGAATTTAAATTTGAGTGCATGTCTATGCATAAGAATTTCTTGTATTTTGTTGTATCAGTACTTGTGCTGCAACAAGTAGTGGCCCGAATTATTGGTGTCGGTGACTAAGGCTTTCGCCATGAAAAGAAATAAAAGGTGATTGTGCATTTGGTAAGCATCCAAAGTCAAAAATTCAATCCTTTTGACAATCTGTTTCCTTCTCTTCGCATTAAGGCCTAAGCCATGAACTAATAAGAAAGCTTATAATTCTCGTAATAAACAGGACAAATTAAAAAGATCATTCGAGTGTGGTTCTCATTGAAAAACTTTCTTTTTATTACATTGGTCCATATTCTTACATTTTCAAATCGTAACGATTAAGTAGTGTGCCCGCATGATTTTCAAACACATTGGTATCTTGAACTCCATTTGTTTCAACAAAAAAAGATGGGTCTGTTAATTGATTTCTAAAGTGAGGGGCGAAATATATCATTCTCAAAACAAAAGGGTCTTGAATTCTCAATGCATCATGTATTATCTTTTTATTCTTTTATGTTTGTTTCTTTGTTTCTAGACAAGAGTTTTTAATTTTTTAGGATTAGAGAAAATGATTCTTGGTTTGATTCTTGCATGTTCCATAGAAATAGCTAGTGCATGTTAATTTTTTATGTGAAAATTTTCAAATTATTATTTGAGATTAGAAACAAGAAACCAAATATGCTACTACTACTAGCCTCATCTCACGTATCATCTAGCAGGACCTCATGATCTTCCATTCATCTATTAGCACGCCTTATCAAAAAGAAAATTCCCCTATAGAGGCCTACGCTTATATTTTTAGAAAAGAAAAAGAAGAAGAAGAAATTCTAACTAGACAGTAGCTTCCCTTGCAAGTAACCATAAACTGGATAAAGTCAATGACTATGGTCCCTTCAATTTTGGCAGCCTTGTATCCGTTACAACTCAAGGGAAAAAAGAAACCATGTTATTGTTGGGAGTAACAAGCACCCGCACATCAAAATGCACACTTAACCTCTTTCCCTTTTCATCCATACGTCAATTTAAAAAAATCAAATCAAGAAAGCAGCAATCAATAAATAACCTTCTTTATTAAACAAAACCCCAATGTAGCTGCTTTAACGCTGCACGAAGTGAATTTGGCCTCGTTTGCCTATCCAAGCTAAAAACACAGCCGCGTAATAAGCACGTTTTCATTCCCTTTCTGCTTTTTATTCTCGGGAATTTCTAAAATAAAAATAAAAATATTGCTTATTAATGCATTGCATATATATACATTAATTGTTAACGCGTACGCTGCCGGGACCAAAAAGATCTCAAGCACATGCACTAATCAATGCCTTTTACACCTTCCCCTTTTCCTCCCTGACCCCTCCCAATTTTCCTTGCACATTATTTTCATGTTTTCATATATGGATTTGGATTTGGATGAAACAACCAATAGTACTACATTGCAAATTCCACTGATAAATAAATAAAATAAATTGAAGGGCCACAAACCAAAGTCCAAAATCAAATTATGTGATGGCAATTGAGAACAAGTTTTGGCATGTTCTTTATATCAAAAAAAAAAAAAAGTTTTGGCATGTTCTGATCAAAATACTATTTATTTAATATTATATTATAGAATATATTGCAATACTCTATAGTGGCTGCATCGTCTTGCATGGTCAAATCTTCCGTCAGATCCATTCATTTACTCACCCATGAACACATAACTTTATGGTGAAAGAATACAAAAATGTAATTCCAAGATGAATATGTACAAGTAGGAAATTAAAAAAATTGGGTCACAGAGCAAAGTGAAAACTATCATAGTAAAACTAAAAAATAATAATATGAATTTTCTTATTAATTTTTTTTTTCTACTTCGTGTTTTTTATTTTTATTTTTTTTCCAGCTTTGCTAATGCTAACAATCTCTATAGACAGAAGAATCTACCACCGACGAACAAATTTGCTTCTTAATAACAGAATTAAGGTCGCGATTATTCGTACCCCGTTGAATTATTGCGTAATCAGAAAACGACGAGTTGCGTCCGCCAGCGAGTGAACTCGCTTCGTGTATTGACTCAGTCGAGACAGTCAAATGAACTTCCTTGTTGTTCCTCAACACGAACTCACTGCTCGCGAGTTGACTCAGAACCGCCGACTCGGACACCGAGTTCCTCTTCTTCCTATGCTGAGTCATCGCAGCGCGAACGATCTCAACCAAGACGGCGTTTGACAGCCGCCGGACGCCACGAGCGCCGCCCATGACGACTGCGGGGAGAATCGTTCGCTGTGCCTTCTGCTTCCCGTGCTTGGCGAAGAGGAGAACAGACTCGGGGCTCCGATTCCTGACTCGGCCTAGCGGGTCGCGGAGGATCAACACGCTCTTGACGTCGACGAGCGCGACGTGCTTGAAGCTGCGCCTGACTCGGCCAAGCAGCATTGGGTAGCACGCCCAGCGCCTGAGGCTGAGTGGGACTCGGTCGAGAAACCCGGCGAGCGAGTTCTCCGGGTCGAGTTCAGTGGCATCGAAACTCAGAACCGATCCATAACTGAGGGAACCGCGGTTCGTTGTGGAAGTGGAATTACCCTTGTGACCCCACAAGGGCTCGCCTCCCATCTGGTGTGAGGTGGAGTTGAACTTGAAGTGAGGGTGAGGGTGAAGGTGGAGGAGTTGGGAGAATGCGTTGTTCTCTTGGTGAATGATGTGGGAGAAGGAGGAGGAAGAGGAGGGAGAGGGGAAGATGAAAACGACGTCGGTTGAGGAAGTGAGGGTGGAGTTGTGGAGGAGCCTGAGGAAGAAGCGGAAGTCGTCGTGGGGGGTCTCGTCTGCCACGTGGCAGATGAGGAGATCGGGCATGGGTCTGGTGCCCCGTCGGTAGAGGGTGCCCATTCGTTGGAGGGCGAAGTGGTGTTTGGGGGGTTTGTGAAAGGGGAATAAGCTGCGTCTAGGGGTGGAAGGAGGGGTGTTTGGGATGGTGGATAGGGTGAAGAGGAGGAGGGTGGTGAAGAGGAGGAGGGCGCAGATGGAGATGGTGGATTGGGCTTTGGAGAAAAGGGATTTTGAATGTGGGGAAGGGGAATTGGAATTGGAATTGGAATTGGAATTGAGCTTGGTGGTTTTGTCGGTGATGGATTTGTCTTGAGGGAACAACACGAGGAGTAGACCCATGGCATTACTACTACTACTGCTACTACTGGTGTCGCCGGTGCTGCTGTTACCTTTGGCCTTTGTCATTGTTAAAAGACCCATGTCTCTCTTTGCTTTTTTGTTTTGCTGTGTGTGTGTGCGTGTGTGTGTGTGTTGGTGGGAATGGGAGTAGTGGGAGATGTGGGATATCAAGTTATTACTAGCCAACGATTGTGGCTGCTGTGCTTGTTGTTTGTTGCTGCTTCCTCTCTCTGCTGAGTGGTGTCGTGTTTTCTTCTGCTTTGGAGAGGGGTGGGTTTGTGAGTTGTGAGAGAGACTGTTGGGTCATTTGCTTCACACAGATTTTGATTACTTGATGACTATGCCCCTTTTTTTCATTTTATATTTCTCCCAACTATAATCACGTTTCAACATTTCATTAATATATTTTATTTATACTAATTTTTTTAAAATATATTCAATATTTTTTCTTTGATTAATGTCTTATGTGAAGTTTTAATTACTGATTTTTTTCTTCTTTTTTGACTTTTACCTATTGGTCAAAAAAATACTCTTGCGTTTTTGGTAAATAAAAACTAAACAGCATTAATTAATATTCATTTTTGGGAAATAATATAATATTTTTTTTAAATATATTTTGGAAAAGTTTTTGAAAATATGTTGTTGTTTACTATTTTTTTAATCCAATTCAGGTATAGGTTAGGTTTGAATCACGGATGATTTTCACGGGTTTAAAATATTGTTGACTTCAAAGGTAAATTTTCTAAACGGGAATGAGACATTAACCACTCACTTACACCCCTTTTACACTCATCACTTTATTGAAATGGGTGTAAAATGAGTGATTGGTAGTCCACTTATCACTACTTTTTTCTAAATATAAACACTTGCTTTTCTCGCCAACAAGACTTTCATTACAGAATCCTTGTTGCTTGCAGATAATAGAATTTTTATTTTATTTTTCTACGTATTTGAGGAAAGGTTTTAAGATACCTGGATTTTATGGGATTGAGAAAGCAATTATTTTTCCTTTTTGTGCCTGATTAATTTTATTGACTACTAAATTTCATGTTGTTTTGTCTTTTTATTTATGCTTGACCTGTGTAATTAGTAGGAATACTTAAATAGAATATGTAATTAATAATATTGATTAGATAAATAAGTAGAAAATGGATCATTATTAGAAAAACAAAATCAGCATCGGAAACCCACCGCCGCACCAGTCCCGATTCACCTCCTCCGATATGCCACCCCAACACCGTTGCACTTCTGGCAAAGGGGGAAAACCCAGTTTCACAAAAAACTAGGACTTCCATCACTGGGACTCCCTCCGATGAGCACCACGTACTCCATCCCTGAAATTGTTTAAGGGGTTTTGAAGAGGAGGAGATAATGAACGTTTTGATCAGTTTGGTATATCAAAAAGTGATCCACGATGGTCGGAATTTGAACGGAACACCGGAGGTATGGACAACGGTGAAAGGATACACGATCCAGTGTATGCATTTCCATGGTAAAGCAAGTCATGGTGTCTCACACCGTAGAATCTGCCATGTATTTTTTTTCTTGGTCGAAAGATTCATGGATAAACAGCCCGGAGGCAAGGTCAACAGAACAACAGCCCTAAGGCCAGCATCAGCTTAAGTAGAGTCGCAACAGATACAAACATTAAACCCTATCGACACGCACTGATATACCACCAAACTACTTACAGCAAAGAAAAAACACAAATAACAGATAACACATAAAACATAAAACAACAAACCGAAAAGAAACATAGCACACCAGCCTATCACACCACAGATATGAAAAATGATATTCCTGAGTGGGATGAGTTTGGCCCATTTGGGGCATCCAGAATCTTTTTTTTTTCTACAGGGGGTGAGGGGCTTTTGGGGGGGGGGGGACACCTCACCCATTACATGTCCACCCAGAGCATTACCATCTGTGTTACAGAGGGTGGACACCCAGAACCTTCTATCTCAACATATTTGCTCATATGTCCTAGATCTAGCACCCAAAGCCCCACAAATAACCAGGCCTGGCCCATAAGAACACAGGCAAAGGAGACTGGAGCGGCGGGCGGTGGTATGACGACGAGGTGCACTGCAACGCAGACAACAAAGAAGAAGCAGAACGACAGAAACACCAAGGAAAACAACAATGCAGACAACAAACATAACAATAGCAACACAGACAGCAACACAACAACACCAAGCTCCAGCAGATTTGGAGAAGAGACAACGTCCCAACCCCCTCAACGGCGGCGGCGACGGTTGCAGGATCCTCCAAGAACCTCCACGCTAGTAGGAGACGACATCGCAAACTAAACACGGGAGGAACACGACCAACCCGCCGTTGAGTGCGGCGACTCCATCCATAGCCATGGAGCTCCGAGATCACAACGTCACCAACACACCTTAAAAAGAGGTGTCGCTCCACAAACAAAGGAGAGAAACGAAAAAGGAAGGAGACAAAAGCGAGGGGGTCGCGCGCGCGGCAGTAAAATACCGCGCGGCACTGTAGCCCCTTGAAGGTTACTGTAGAGGCGGCACTAGGGTTAAAGGAAAGGAGAGAATGAGAGCAAAACACAATTGAGCTAAACGTGGGCTCACTCAAAATCTGCCATATTCGAGTTGTAAATGTTTGTTTCATCTCAAAACAATTGGAGTTTCCTTAGCGCAAACTTTTTAAACTCAAATGTACGTTTAAAATTGCAGACAAAATATATCCAATGTTGTACTGATAATAAATAAGATTGTTTGCGTATAATTTTTTTCATGCAACATATTTGTGATATTGGTAAATATTAAAATTTTAATATAAATGAACATGTGCACTGTCTCGAAAAAAAAATAATAATAACACGTGCAATGACTGTGTCCCTATAGTAGATATCAAAGTAAAAGGTACTCTATTGTACTGTGTACAACGAAATTAAAATTTACAAATATAGTACTCGATCGCTTGGGGAAAAAAATAGTATAGTATATATAATAGCCTGTTAAATCTTTATTTTCTTCAGCCGACAGAATAGGCATTTTCTGGAATATGCTTAGTATAGTATATATAATATAACATTACTATGTTTAATCAATTAGGTCCTATTTTTGCTGGCAATAATGTTAAGTATTTTAAAACTTCAATAGAATTTTAAAAAAATAAGTAAAAGAGTACTTCATTGGAGAAATGTTTAAAATTATAAATGAAACGTATAATTAATTTTAAAATATCAAAGGTTTAGATTAAAAAATCAACCAAAATAAATTAGATTATATATATCTTGGATGGTTATAATATTCTTTTTTATAACATGGGGAAAATAAAAATGGAAAAAAATAAAACTTGAAATTATTTTAATTATTATCTATAATCTATAATTATTACATGGTGGAAAACTTTTTTTTTTAAATTTAGAGTGATATAAAATTTTAAATTTTATGAAAAAAATATATTATGTGAGGATAAAATATTTAAAATTATGGCAATTTAATATCTTAATTCCATGATTTGAGTCAAACTACGTCTAATTGATTGGTTGAAAAAAAATTAAAAAGATGAACTAAATCAACTCATACACACACCTTGATATTTTCATCAATTTATGCATGCGCACATACACGCATATTAATCTCTATGCATGTATTGTTGTTGTTTCAACTCCTAACATTATTTGAGTGAAAAGATTTCAGAAAGATCTCATGCGATCTCAGTTTTTTTTTTCTTCCGATACAGGGGAGCTAAAGCCACTAATTACTAACCTGGGTGGGGGGCGGGGGGGGTTTAACCAGTGCATAAAGGACAAGTCCTGAGCTAGGGATGTAAATAGGGCGAGGTAGACATAAGTAGTAGCTACTCGTCCTATTTTATATATCTGCTTCCCGTACCTACTCCATATCCGCGTGAGTACCCGTTATTTAGGTTTTGGTGGGTACCCGTAAAATCTGCGGGTATCCACAGATATCCAAGAATATTAAAAAATTAAAGAAATTCTATAAAAATTTTATTAAAAGAAATTGTTTTCACATAATATTTGTCATAATGAATATCATATTAATAAGACTAAATTATACCAATCATATAATTTTAACTCAGTTGTTATATCAATAATTGTTCAATTAAATAAAAATAAATAAAACTATAAAATAAAAAATATGAGTGTGAAAATTAATACATGACACAACAATAATACATATTTTGAATTCACTTTGTTCAATATTAAAACAAAGCAAGACAATAACTAAAAGTAATGCATCACACTCTAATACTTGTCAAATTGTGCATTGGTATTTTAGACTTTTAGGTGTGTATATAAATAAAAGAATATTTTTTGTAATTTTACTAACGAGTACCTCACTACCTATCCCCATTTATTGGCGGGTACCTCAAATATCCATTTAATTTACCCGCGGGTACCCGTTAAGGTACCCACCCTATACCCATAATAGATTTTATCTACAGATATCCGCGAGTACGATTTTTTTTGTCATCCCTAAACCGAGCCAGCCAACCCGCAACCTGTTGGCTTCTCTATACAAGATTACAAGTGGGATAAGATGAACCTGCCAATATGATCTCGAAGCAAGTCATGTATTTAATTAATGCATCATAACACTAATTTTTTTAAGTTCTTATGAAATTAATTACTTTATTTTCTCTCATTTAATATTCATAAAAGCAAGGATAATGCATCATAACACCAACATTTTGTGCATTACAAATATTTATTAATGATAGCAAAAATATCCAGCAAAGCATATTTGTCACATGAGTATGCTTATTGGGAAAAATTAGGAGAAAGTCCCGGGGGGGTGGCGGGGGGGGTTCCGGTGATTGATCAGGGTCATGCGAAAAATAGAAATTTAGTTGAAGATCGATCCCTCGAACAAAAAGAATCTATGAATAAAGATTAGTATGCTTCTGTCGGTTTGAAAATAAATATTGTATGATCTTATGAATTAAATGATGCAGTGTAAACCGTGCTAATAATAACTTACTTACAGTGAGAACAAAGAAAAATGGAAGTTGAGGGGGCGGGAATCAATTCAAATTCTTAATTAAACAGCTATCACATGATAAATACTTATAGGTTAAATGTAAACAAGTAGAAAGCGTGTATATTAATTTAAACGTGTATTTGCAAAATTGATTTTGATTATTTTGATTTCATAAAATTAATTTTGATCAAAATAAACTTGCATTAAAACTTAGGGCAAATTCTTAACCCAGACTCAAAAACTAATTTTTTTTTTTATCAGTACGTACCAGTCAAACTAAAATTGAATACAAAATCAAAATTGAATTAAAACAATCAACAATTTCCATAAAATCATGCATACTTGAATCAAAGGCAAACATGTGATTTTGATTTAACCTCAACCCCATTAATTTGTACACACACAACTGAGGTTTAGTATGGATCGGAGTTTAGAAACAAATTAAGCAGTGGGACTTGAAGGTGTTTGTAGTTGATCGTGTGCGCGCGCGCGTATCGATTTGATATGAGTATTGTTGAGGGGAAGGAGTGAATGAGGAGAACAAAAAGAGAGAGCAGGAAAGATCAAGGTATTGAGGAGGGGGTCCCAAATATCTATGCATATATCATAGGATTGTGTGTTCTAATTGTAGATGGAGTTGGAAGGTTCGAGTGAACAAAGCACACGTGGCCGGTAATAGCCAGGGACTACATCATCTCATCTCAACACTTTACTTGTACTACAGGCGTACGTACTACCCCACGTCAGTAATGTATTCACTCCCCCCACCTTCCTCTCCTCCCTGTGGCTCTGTTGTGTGTGTCGGTTCCTTTGGAAAGCCATACTTGTTGCCTAGCTAGCTACTTGTAATTATTGTATTGTATCCCTCTCGTGTCACCTAGCCTCCTCAACCCACCAACGGACTATTCACACATTAAATCAATCATTTGCAACAACACCCCGGAATAGGAGGCAGAATTGTGTACTGTAATGTAAAAAATGTGACATAATATAAACAAATGAATCCCTGCAAGGGAAGGGAAGTGTAGTTAGATCAATTTGTACCCCCCCCCCCCCCCCATGTGCAGCTAGCAGCTGTACATATTGACAACCTTCTCCAACAAGTCATTTTCAACCCTATTCGATCGGTTATTTTAACCGGTTTGACAGCTAACAGCCTTCACTAACTGTTCTTTCCTCTACCCTGTTATTCAAGGTTTTTTTTTTTTCTTTTCCGCTGAAATTAAGTTTTTGTAATGTGGAAAGCACTTGCACATTTTAATTAGATGCTCTGTAATTGCAACTGTTTATGTATCCACACCCAAGTCAAATTGGCTAATCATGCGGGTTTGAAGCCGACCAAATAAGCACTGCTTGAAGGAAATTTATAACACCATTAATTGAGAATTAAAGTGGAAAGGGGTTATATTCTATTTGAGCACGTTCGTTTGAGGGCTAAAAACTTTCTACGGTTTCTTTTACTTATTTCTCTCCAAGTGTTTCTCTTTTGTACAATAATAATTTGGTCACGAGAGGTGAGGTACACCTGGCCAATTAAATTAATGGGTTATCACCTTTATTCTTTTTTTTTTTTGGGTCAATATTATTATCACCTTTATTCCAATTTATCATTATGTTGGTTTTTTTATTCGGTGTGGTTTCTTTCTTCGGTTAATTAGCCTAGGCCTATTCCGTGATCCTTGTCAATGCAAATGAGTTGCACCATGTGAGAGAATAATAATGATCAAAATAAAAGAGTAAGACTTGGGCTGATCCGTGGGTCGTGGAATTCATTATTCATGATGATGATATTGATCATCCTTATGATTGTACCTTTACTACTCATCACTAAAAATTTTCCATGTCAAATTGTCAAACTATGGTTGGATTGTATTTTGAGAGATTATTTGGGAGACATTCTAATGTAATGTGTGTAGCAGCCAGTGCCAACAACAGGCAATATTGGAGTGTGGAGATTAGAAGGAGGGTTCCCACATTCATCACAGAGTATTCTATCTACCACCAAGCTTGGCAAAGTCCAAATGCCAATTCCCGCTTTTTATAAAAGCGACTGATTCTCACCACAGTAATGAACTTACTCCACGCCCAAAGTTTTGAGGGGAAATACCGGAAAAGTGGAAGAATTTAACTTTAACTTTAGAAATAGGTACGGTTTATTTTTCTTTTTCTTTTGCATAAAGGTATACATTAATTTAACCTTTAAACTTTAAGAGCCTTTCTTTTTTCATCCCCCTCTTTTCTATTGACACTCTCTCTTTAAAAAAATTCAAATATTTTCTAAAATACCCCCTACTCCCTCCCTCTCTTCCCCACTGTCTCCCTCACCCTCTGTTCCTCGTTGTCGTCTTCTCTACATCACACGAGGAGTTCTATTTTTTGTCTTCGCTATAGATATTTTATTTTATTTTGCACTACCTTAGATACTATGATTAATACATTACACTATTATAGAAACTGGATCAACATTTAATCTTACATAAATTAATCTTTTACCAGTCTTCACACCGTACAGAAAATTAACTTGCGTAAGATATGACAATTGGTGAAAGGGGGTAAATTTGTCATTTAAAAAAACGTTTTGGGAGGGTGGAAACAGAAAGGGGTGGACAAAGAAAAGACCAAACTTTAAAAGATTCAAAGTGGGCCTCAAGCCTCAGCTCAAACCCAAGAGAGCCCAATTACACCAAGTCCAATGTCTCATAACAAAGCGAAAAAATATGGAAATCGGTAAATACACTCCAGTTTTTTACCGTCCACCCCACTTAAACGGTAAAAATACAAAAATACTTTTTTTTTGTTTTTTTTCATTTCCCGCATACACCCCACTGGATTTTTTATAACTACCGGAAATTAGAATTTTTGGGAAGTTTAAAAATTTAATTTTTCAGAAATTGAAATTTGTGGTAGTTATAAAATTTAATTTTTAAACTACTGGAAATTTCAATTTTCGGTAAATAAAAAAATTAAATTTTTAACCAAAAATGCAAATTTCCAGAGGAAAATAGATTTATATCTTACCGAAAATTCAAATTTTCGGTAGTACAAAATTTTCACTTTTTGTAGTATTGGAAATTCAGATTTCCGGTAGTACAAAGTGGAAAATTTGTACTACTGAAAATTCAAATTTTCGAATTTTCCACTTTGTACTACTGGAAATTCGAATTTTCGGTAGTACAAAATTTTCACTTTTTGTACTACCGAAAATTTGAATTTTCGGTAAGATATAAATCTATTTTCTTTCAGAAATTCGCATTTTTGGTTAAAAATTTAATTTTTTATTTACCAAAAATTAGAATTTTCGATAGTTTAAAAATTAAATTTTATAACTACCGTAAATTTCAATTTTCGGAAAATTAAATTTTTGAACTTCCCGGAAATACCAATTTTCGGAGGGCAAAATCGTATTAAAAATTTGGCTTAAATATTCTTTTAGTCCCTGCAAATATACTGGTTTTCATTTTTAGTCCCTGTAAAATTTTTTTTTTGCTTTTGATCCTTGCAATATCTAAACGTTATGTTTTTTGTCCTTACCGTCAATCACTGTTACAAAACGCTTGTGTGACTAACGGAGCTCCACCTGGAGTTGCCACGTAGGACTAAAGATGCCACGTGTCATCTGAGCTGGACATGAAGTGGCCCTAGAGTTTCTTCTCACTTTCCCCTCTCCCTCTTCCTTCTCCCTTTCTCCTCTTCCTCTTCCCTGCACCACCCCCATTCCACGCAAGTCTGAATGTAAATTTGATTTTTCTTCTTCTTTTCTCAAATGGGTAAAAAGAATTAAATCTCAAATAGAATGACAAGAAGATATGCAGAGAAAGTAAGCACAGACTCGCTTTAAATTTCCTTTAGAGAGAGAGAAAGTGATTATGAAGCTACCCTCTACTTAACTACAGATCAACTGCAGAGAAAAACTAAAATAGAGGGAGGGAAAAAAGAAAAAGAAAAATTACCAAGAAGTGGTGTCATGTGAGCAAACAGGAATGAAGAGGAGGAAGGAAAATGGATATGATGGCTCATAGACCGTGTTCCCGCTTTAACAATTCCATGCTTTTGATGATTGCCCTTTGTACCTTTATGGGTCTCAGCATTTGCATGATTTGGCCCCCAGAAAAAGGTTCTTGTTTTGGGAACAAAAAAAAATTGTTTTTGCAATGAAAAAGGAAGGAATCTTTGCACCATTAACATCAATATCAAATAAAAGAAGTAAAAGGGTTAATATACCAAAGATGAATGGACCGAGTTTGTTCTCTTTTTTTTTTTTAATAACAGAACTGAGTTTGTACTCTGATGCAGAGGCATGGGGCACTTCGCTAGAGATGATGTTGTTGGCGAAGAAAACGATCCACAACTGATTATGGCTCGACATTTCCAAAATTTTGCTTTGTTGTACAAGTATAACAACGCTTCAGACTTGTGGGAGGTGGGGGTGGGTGTGGGCGGCGCAGGGAAGAGGAAGAGGAGAAAGGGGAGAAGGAAGAGGGAGAGGGGAAAGAGAGAGAAGAAACTCTAGGGCCACGTCATGTTCAGTTCAGATGACACGTGTCATCTTTAATCCTATGTGGCAACTCCAGGTGGAGTTCCGTTAACCACGTAAGCGTTTTGTAACAGTGATTGACGGTAAGGACCAAAAACATAACGTTTAGATATTGCAGGGATCAAAAGCAAAAAAAAATTTTTATAGGGACTAAAAATAAAAATCAGTATATTTACAGGGACCAAAAGAATATTTAAGCCTAAAAATTTTAAACAGTGTAAAGTGGGGTGGATGACAAATTCTTGGGGGTGTATTTACCGATTCCCAAAAATATCTAATTTTCTAAAAGCGCGGTTATCTTCAACCACGCTCCACTGTCCACTCTCGCTCCACTCTCGTCTCGATGGCCAGCACCACAACTCACTGCGTCCAACTCGGGGGCGCCACCGAGTCAACTCGCCGTCGGAAAGCCACCGTCAGGTGCAATAAGAAGGTGAACGAGTTGGCGTTCAAGGAGACTAAGGAAGGCTTCGTGGACTACGACAGAGGGCAGCACGAGGTATCCACCACGATCGCCGGCCTCCGCAAGGATGATATCCCCGCCCGCTACCGCCTCAGAGTCGCCGGAAACCGCTTCCAAAAGGACATGACGGTGTCTGAGGTCGCCGACTCGGTCCTCTCCCTCTCCCTCCGCGACGACATCGAGGGCGTACTCAACCACTGGGTGGGCCGCTTCGCACGCAAGAATTTCCCTTTCCTCATTAGGGTATCGTAAATTGTCGCTTCTCTTCTCTCTCCTCGCAACGAATTACTAGAATTTTAGAACCTTCTAGCTCAATTCTCGTTTAAACACAGTATTTGAGAACACACACTCTTTGACCAAAAAAAAAAAAGAACACACACTCTCACACGCGTTACAACACGCTCTTGATTAGTTGAAATTGATGTGTGTCCCACTACTTTGGGAATGAGTCCACCAAATCGAGTATGGGGACCTATATGATTTAATGGGACCCACATGAATTACACTCGGCGATCCAAAGTGTATTGTTAGTACTAGTCCACAGTATTTAGCGACAATTAATCAAAAGCTTAAGAGATATTAATTTAATTTGTGTGTTGACGTTGAAATTATTGTTGTATAATAATTGAATCTGCATTTTTGCATTTTGAACTTTGGTAGGAGTTGACACAGAGAGGGTCAATTGAACACTGTAACGTAGTCTTCCGGTGGATGCAAAACCAGAAGAATTATTGTGCACGGACAGATATGTACAACATGATGATTAGGTTGCACGCCAGGCACAATAAAACGGACCAGGCACGTGGCTTGTTTTTTGAGATGCAAAAATGGAGGTATAGTTTAATTTTGTGAAGGTTTGAGAGTTATTGAATCCTTGTTAGTTGTTACTTGTTAGTAATTGATTGCATGTGTGTGTGTGTGTTTGTTGTTTGTAGGTGCAAACCTGATGCTGAGACTTACAATGCTCTTATCAATGCGCACGGTCGAGTTGGACAATGGCGTTGGGCCATGAATATCATGGAAGACATGCTGCGTGCAGCTGTGTGTACTTTGTATTTTTCTTCCCTTGTCAATGTCAAAATCTTTAGTGAGTCAAACTTTATGTGATCATCAACCTTTTTTTCCCTTTTAAGTTTCCTTTCTCTATGGTAATTCTAGATTGTAGTTGAGCATGAAAATGCGATATCATGATTGTGTTCCCAACTTTTTTTTTTGTTTGGCTTTGACCTCATATATCTTCAATAGTATTCCTATGTGAACACTGAATCCTTTGGGCTGTGTAGTAAGTGTGGTGAAGGGAGAGAGAATGTGTGCATAATTTAAATTAAATTTGTACATTTAAGATTCCATTATTAGATACATATAAATTAAATTTATTCAGTGGGAATTTAAATTTAAACACTTCAATAGTTGCTACCTGGACCGTAAGTGCTGTTTGTGACACTAACTTATTGTTGCAGATTCCACCAAGTCGGTCAACTTATAACAACTTGATAAATGCATGTGGATCTAGTGGAAATTGGAAAGAAGCACTCAATGTTTGCAAGAAAATGACTGACAATGGAGTTGGGCCTGATCTTGTCACTCACAATATTATGTTATCTGCATTTAAAAGTGGGGCTCAGTATTCAAAAGCTTTGTCGTATTTTGAACTAATGAAGGGAACTCACATTCGTCCTGACACAACTACACTTAATATTGTCATCCATTGTCTAGTGAAGCTTCAACAATATGAGAACGCAATTGGTCTTTTTAATTCCATGAGGGAAAAGAAGTCAGAATGTCACCCTGATGTTGTGACATTCACTAGCATCATTCATTTGTATTCTGTGTGCGGGAAAGTTGAAAATTGTGAGGCTGCATTCAGTATGATGCTCGCGGAAGGGCTGAAACCAAATATAGTCTCATATAATGCCCTACTAGGTGCATATGCTGCTCGTGGGATGGAAACTGAGGCACTTCTGGTTTTTGACGAGATAAAACAAAATGGTTTCTGCCCAGATATTGTATCTTATACATCTCTGCTTAATGCTTATGGAAGATCACAAAAGCCTCAAAAAGCAAGGGAAGTATTCAAAATGATAAAGAGAAACAACCTGAAGCCAAACATTGTCAGTTACAACGCACTGATTGATGCCTATGGATCTAATGGTTTGCTGGAAGATGCAATTGAAATCTTGCGGGAAATGGAACAAGATGGGGTTCAGCCAAATGTTGTCTCAATATGCACACTCTTGGCTGCTTGTGGGCGATGCTGTCAGAAGGTGAAGATTGATACTGTGCTATCAGCAGCAGAGATGCGAGGCATTAAATTGAACACAGTTGCATATAATTCAGCTATAGGAAGCTATATAAATGTGGGGGAATATGACAAAGCTATAGGCTTGTATAAATCGATGAGCAAGAAAAAAATAAAAGCTGATTCTGTTACTTACACTGTCTTGATAAGTGGTTGTTGTAAGATGTCAAAATATGGGGAAGCCATATCTTTTATGGAAGAAATGATGCATTTAAAACTTCCTATGTCCAAAGAGGTCTACTCATCTGTCATATGTGCCTATAGCAAACAGGTAAGTACTTTGGCTAGGAATCTAGATGCATGTGAATGATGTGTCCATAAAACTTGAGACTTCTGCTTCTTTTCCTTAACATTTTGTTTTTCTTCGTGATAATGTTTTAGGGTCAAATCATAGAAGCAGAATCTACATTCAACTTGATGAAATCTTCTGATTGCAATCCAGATGTGGTTGCATATACTGCGTTGCTTGATGCATTCAATGCAGCTGGTAAAATAAATTTTTTAACTGCTGAAATATTAGGATGGTATTTGGAAATGTATACCTAAGTAACTATATTCATGATCAGAAAAGTGGGAGAAAGCATATGCACTCTTTGAAGAAATGGAAGCAAATGACATCAAGCTAGATACTATCGCATGTGCAGCTCTAATGAGAGCTTTTAATAAAGGTGGCCAACCAGGAAGGGTCCTTAATCTTGCAGAAAGTATGAGAGAAAAAGAGATCCCTTTAAGTGATACCATATTTTTTGAAATGGTATCTGCCTGTAGCTTGTAAGTTCAGATTTGTTTCTCTGTCTCCCAAAAAAAAAAAAACATTTTAGTTACACCTTAAATTTGTCTTTCCATTTTTTTGTGTGCTTTCTTGAAACTTTAAAAAATGTCCATCTTACCATAGTGCCTTCTTTGATTGTCTAAGTTAATAAGCTAATCGAGGCTGAAATTTGCTTAGTATATTCCTGATCAAGACACCATGGCACAATTTCCACCTGATGCAATATTCTAATGGTTGATAGCTATTAATTTCCATAATTTGAAGTTTATTATTTGCTACTTTCATTGGTGTTTACGCTGTAGGTATTTATTCTTCAAACATAGTTCTATAAAATTTCTGATTTGATAATGTAATTGTTATTATTATTATTTAGCAGGAAATATATTTCTCCACAATAATATTAAGATTTTGCTAATTATATCATTGGTGGAACTTGAAGTAGAATAGCATGGTCTTGTGTGAAACCCTAAGTTTCTACAATATATTATGACCTTTTGATATATTGTTGTTCACCAAAGCTCAGGAAATTATGAGAAGTGTGGGCAAGAAACTATAGGATAGATGCCTTTTGCTCAATTTGCTTTGGTTCGAAAACCATATTTTACCGCATGATATTTTTTTTTACAGTTACTGTATAATTTTATTATTATATTTCTTTCAAACTGAATTTGTCTTTTTCTGCAAGATTACATGATTGGAAGACAGCTGTTGATATGATCAAGTACATAGAGCCCTCACTTCCTGTAATTTCATCTGGATGTTTGAATATGTTCCTGCATTCTTTAGGAAAAAGTGGAAAGATTGAAACTATGTTGAAGGTACCACAATTCTTCTCTCTGATATTTATGAAGTTAATGTTACCAAACACATCTAAATATGATTTCCCACTATCTAGATATCTCTTTTCCACTACCCTGCTTTCTTATTATTTTATTTGTCATGTGTGCAGTTATTCTTTAAAATGTTGGCATTGGGTGCTGATATGAACTTAAATACTTATTCTATCCTATTGAAGAATCTTTTATCATGTGGAAATTGGAGGAAATATTTAGAGGTAATCTCTCTCTCTGTTGCTCTCTAGCTTAAGTTTTAATTTAACGATGATACATACAGATTCTAAGTTTCATGACTCTGGTGGGGCACATTTTATGTATGACGCCAACTTGGCAACAATGGTGATAGAGTGTAGCGTGTGTATAGTGTTAGCCTACCGTTCACATCTTATCACTTAGTCAGTCTAGAACATTCTCTAGTCTGTTAAAGTGTTGTAACAGACTTCTGATGCTGGACAATTTAGTTACAACAGCTATGTGTTTTGTGTTAAGTAAACTGCTTGCAAAGCAAGCTTGGGTACTTGTATAACTTAAGAATTCATAAATAGATTATTAGGTCTGTACAGAGAGGTTCATCATTATGTAACTGGAACAACATAAGAATTTTAACTCATTAAATATAGTTGAAATAATAGGAAATTGACGGAAAAGAGAAAAAAGGTGATGTACTATTGTAGGACAACTAGTATAAGCCCAGGCCCAGCCCATTAATCACTATTAACATATCCCAAATTGATAAAAATTATAATATTCTATTAATCAGTATCTCTTGTTGCTGAAGTGCCTCCAATGCCACTCACACTAGTCTTGTGGAGACTTCTGTTTTTCGTGATTGCATTAGATTATTCAGTCATGTGTGGTTTCATTTTTCTAGTATTTCACATTGCAATAAACCACATCTGGAAAATCAAGCAAATTCTGATGCAGGTACTGGAATGGATGGAGGATGGAGGAATTCATCCCACAAATGAAATGTACCATGATATATCCTCCTTTTCACAAAAATGCTGTGGGGCTGAAAATGTTGCTGTCATAAAAGAAAGACTTGGTATGGATATTCTCTTGTTGTATTGAGAACTCTGTTCCCTTATATCCCCTGTTGCATGGTCCCCACTTGCCCATCACTAATCTGTTGATCTCAGCACCATCTTCGCTGACCTAGTTGCTTAGCTCTTCGAGAATACCTCTTCTATACCATAGGCCCATGAGCCTACTGTTCCTTCCCTTAACATATTCAGGCCTCACATTACCCAAGCAATGAGCCACCATCTCTAGTTCAGATACACTAATGCCACAAGAATGTTATGCATTTTCTGAAATTTTCAATTGCTACAGAGATTTGAAACTACCCATTCTAATTAACCAGCTATTTCTGAATTTCAATACTCTAGAGACTTTACTTTTCCAGCCCTCTGCATGAAGTGACCTATATGACCTATATTATTGATTTTTTTTCCTTCTTATTGTTAACTTATAGCATGATCATTATAGTTCCTCTATACATGTTCTCATGCTTCTACTCCATAATACTTTGTGGACATTGGGGTATTTGGATAATCAACTTAATTAAGTGCTTATCATATGACAACTTGTATCATAACTGCTTAAAATTCAATAAGCTGTTTGCATTTGAATATGCACATTGTAGAGTGCTCATGGTATTTATAAAAATATAATGTTTTGAGGGTTGGGGTGGGGGTGGATGGGAATCAAAGAGGGAATCTGCATTAGATGTTTCCATAAGTTATCTCGTGGAGCTTATTGAAATAAGTTGTTTTTATAAGCTCTTCTGAATACTTACACAAGTACTTGTATCATGAGATAACAAAATGAGCTTAAAATAAGTTGTTCCAAATGCTCCCATTGTCATGGTATTTACTATTTAGAGACACAAGCCTTACATTTATCCTGGTCATGAACTTGTACAGAATCCTTGAAAAGAAAATCTGGGGATCAAATTTCTGCAAGCCAACCTTGTGAAACTCGTGTTCTTAGCTGACCATAGTCATGGAATAGCTTTTTGGATTAGCTTTAACATGCTTTTTCCAAACTGCTGGGGGAGTTATGTGTCTGAGATTTCGTGAAGATCGAAGTTGGACCTCAAGTAAATTTATTTGATCATCCGCTATTCCTAATTCCTGTATAAGATTATTTTTCCTTGTCACACCTGCAATTCTGTAAATAATATTTCTGTTTTCCTTCATGTGATACTAGTAAATTCAGACTGTCAAATGTAACCCCAATTGGGATGTGCACTAAAGAATGCATCCAAACCTAATCAGGTCATACCATCATTATTGTTCAGGAATGGATCCTCTCCTGTTAAATGTATGTCCATCTTTCCATAAACTTTTAATTCTTTAAATTATTTCCATTTTTCTTAAACTTTTTTGAGTCAATAAATCTTTTTATTTTAAAATTAAGTAAATGTAGTTTTGCTATCAATTTTTTAACTTAAAATTCTTCAATTCTTATTTTTCAATCCAAATAATTAGTGACATATAATAGATTTGAGGTATGAAATAATTTTAGAAGTCAAATTTAATAAAATTTGAATCATTTATAGGATGTGAAATTAGTTTGAAGGAGAATGTGGTATTTTCTATTGTGTGAAATTTTTTTTGATCAGTCTGAACATTCTTATGTGTGAAATTTAATGTTTTGGCTGATGAATTTTAAGTAGGAGACAGTTTAAAATTATTTAATTGTTCCGATATGTAGAAATTTTAAATAAAAAACATAATGGACGGATTTAATTGCAATACTTAATAAAATTGAGATATTAAATTCACCTAAATAGTTATTGAGAGATTAAATAACACAACAGTAGCCTTGTAATAATGTAAATGTAGGCATATTTTTTTCACTACGAAGTTGGAAGTTCGCAGTTTTACATCGCAAAAGAATAAAGTCACCACGAGAGTCGTGGAGTTTCTTAGAAGTGACCGTTACATCAAACTTTTGCATACAATGCAATCATGTAGCATCTTGAAGAATTTCCAACCGGTTCACCAAAAGTAGTCAAAATTATTCCCCAACACAATAATAAAAAAAAACAGAGAATCGATCACTCCCTGAAATTTCTTATCAACCAGTCCCATGGTGTCTCGGGGGTTTGAATAATTTAACAATTTGGCATGCTTCATAATCTAAAACTAAGTATATATATCGCCACCTCTCAATACAAACATTTTCATAATAATTTCCTTTATATTTTTATTTAATAAAAGTAAAATGAAAATAGGTGTAGTTTTTTTTTGAGGGATGAAAATAGGTGTAGTTAAAAACATGAAAATGCACTTACTATTTTCTTCATTTACTAATTAAAATATTTTAAAATTTTTGTTGGTTAATTTATATATAGATGTTAATAAAGAATAACCTTTCTAACTATCTTTGGTCTCTTTGTTTTATATATTTTTTTGAAGGGTCTTTGTTTTATATTAATTTTGTATGTTTATATTTTGCACAATTTTGTGTGTTTATGTTTTGCACATCTAACACTATTGGCTAATATTCTTTTTCGTTAAAGTCACAACTATTGAAGTGTTTATATCACAAACTTTGTTGAAAGTGCATGCGTGGTTAGATCACTTCCTTAAATAAAGCATTTCCAGCGAATAATTTTTATACAGGAATGGATAATATTATGAGTCTTATATATTATCAAAAAAGAAGCAAGACTATCATAATCAAATTCCTTTGGAATTATGCACCTTTGCGAGGTGGCATCCTTATCAAAATATTCTCAATCACATTGCCATTCAAACGGATAGAACTGACTCGGTAGTCATAACCTTTCTTTCTTTATTTCATTTTTCATTTGAAAAAAACTAGACCCAATTAATTATTCCCATGAAATGAACGAGCTCTGCTTCTCACGTAGAAATCGGAGTATGAGTTTTGTCACACACAGTGGATTTAGAATGTGTATATTGTATAATGTACTCTTAATTGAGGACATAGTGTCATATTCATCTCACGTTGTTGACATGCAATCATTGAGAGTTGGTGATGGAGACTTGGGGATTGAGAGATAAGAATTAAGGACGTCGTTGCCCACATAGATGTTGACATTAAGTATCACAATAACTCTGTTATTACATTCGGATAGATAATCAACTCAATCAATAATTCAAGATATTGGATAATGAGTCATTGATTTAAACTAGGTATATTTTTTGGCATACAATAGTACACTGAGGTTTGAACTTATGATGTCATGTTTAATATACAAATCTCTCACAACTAGTTCTAGTAGCTTACTTAAACTAGTATATATACTAAAAAGATAAAAAATAATCATAATATATATAGAAATTTCATATTTTAAAAAGTTCAAAAAAAATTGTTCCACACTTTAAAAATCCATACCGATGACCATACTTTAATAGATATTCACAAGTTTATTTTTAATTTCATTGTTCTGTATTATGGAACATTATTTAAAATTGTTAGCCATTTTAAGACAACAAATAACTAGTACTTAATTAACAAAATTAATTAATAACTACTACTAATTTTTTAATTTCATATATGAAATATATAATTTCGTTTATAATTGTATAAAAATGATAAACCTCCACTTTGCACTGAGCCATCTACATCACATCTAGTCCAACCCATGTTCATAGGCCATACCGCCATAGCCAAGTATTTGTGTTTGTTACTTTGTTATATATTTTCATTTTCATTGTATGTGGGTAAAACTCATTTGATTTTTTGTATCAAAAAAAAAACTCATTTGATTTTTTTTATTAATTCATTTGATCAGTACTTTTGTGTTTACGTGGGTTGGATGTAATTATCATCCCGATAGATAATAAGGAAAATGGTCAATAATTCAACCTATCTTAACTTGTTAACTCTAGCAAAAGCGGATGATTTGCCCTTAATTTTCTCATGACATTAATGGAGTTTTCTATCCCCTCTTAAAATGGTTGGCTTTGAGACTAATTACTAATAAACTGGAATTTGGAATTTTATATTAAAATTTCACGTGACCATGCGATGTGAAATTTTTGGGTCAATCTCTTTCTTCATAAATATTAATAAAGGTTAATAGTATCCTACCTATTTATTCCCTCCAGTCCATAATATAAGTAATATAGTATAAAAATACATAAATCAAGTAATATTTTGAAATGTGATAATCTTAATTAATACTTACTAGTTTTAATTTTTTTCCAAAAAAACTCCCTTTAGTGTCTCTTGTAAATATGAATATTGCATTAAATGAATGGTATAGTTGGAAAATTAACATTTACCATTTCCAATGAGGATCTTAATAAACATTTGGTTAGATAAGCATAGGTGTTTGTTTAGTTTCATGCATTTAAGGATATTTTTAAAAGGATGCTTATGAAGTACACATCCTTGGTTAAACACCTCTTCTTAATAATGCTATGATTTTTTAAAAATACCCTTTATAGAATCGGTGTCTTTTAATATATAGGGTATCTCTTTGTTAAGTGATCTTATAATAAAAAAGAATAAAATTAAAAATGAATAATTAATATTATTAAAAAAAATTACTCATTTTATTTATTATAAAAAAGAACACAGAAGTTATATTATATATATATATATATATATATAAAAAGAACACAGAAGTAGTAACATCAATTTTTTTTTCCTAATAGAAAAATGTTTGGGAGAGAGGTGGCAGGTGAGCAGGCAGTGACACTGGGGCTGTGGAACCAGCAGCAGACAACAAGTGGCACCGAACATGCACGATTATTGTTGGTCATACAAAATAATCAAAACATATCAAATGACATTATTACCCCTCGCGGTGTCCTAGCCGTTACACATGCCGAGGACTCCCCATTAGAAACAACTCACCCATCCGTCATTTCCAACAAGGAAAGGGCATTTCCGTAACTCCACACAAAACTCCTTCTCCTTCCTTGTAGTTTTCTCCCTCCCACACCACACTCCACTCCACTGCGAACCAAAAACACACACGAAACAGAAGTAACGGAACTCATCAATCATCACTCTCTCTCTCTCTCTCTAGGGTTAGGGTTTGGTTCTTCCTCCATGGCTTCGTCTTCCTCTGATCCTGGCAAGTCTGCGGAGACCTCGGAAGCCGTGGCGGCGGCGAACGACCAACTGTTACTGTACAGAGGACTGAAGAAAGCGAAGAAAGAGAGAGGTTGCACCGCCAAAGAGCGAATCAGTAAAATGCCTCCCTGTGCCGCCGGCAAACGCAGCTCCATCTACCGCGGTGTCACCAGGTAGTAAGCCACACACCACACTTGAAAAACAAACAAACTCTCATTCACTTCCGATTCCGAGTTTAGTTTATTGGATTCAGCTTCTTTGATTTGTTTTTTGTAACCGAATTTCGTTGTGTATTAGGCATAGGTGGACTGGTCGTTATGAAGCGCATCTTTGGGATAAAAGTACTTGGAACCAGAATCAGAATAAGAAAGGAAAACAAGGTTCGGTTCGGTATAGGAATATATATTGTTGAACACAATTCGGGTTCGAAGTTTTGTGTGATGATGAAGTTGCTTACGTGTTTTGGTTTTTTATGCTGTGCATGAATTGATGATTGGACGAAAATTCGTTTGTGATGATGGCAGTTTACTTGGGTGAGTTGGCGCGGTGCTCTTTTTTTTTTTTTTAATTGTTATTATTGAATTTGCTGCTGCGTCGTTATCATTGGTGATGTGATGATGTTTGTTTGCTGATGGGTATTTTTGACAGGAGCGTATGATGACGAGGAAGCAGCGGCTAGAGCGTATGACCTTGCTGCTCTGAAATATTGGGGTCCTGGGACTCTCATTAACTTTCCAGTAAGATGATAATTGCTTGAGTGATTGATTACATTGATTTTGAAGGTTGCGTTAATTGAGAAATACTCTGTCTGGTTTTGTGCTTCATGTTCTCCTGTTGCTTGATGAAAATGGTGTCCGTTTATTTCCTGCTTCATATTTTTCATCGAAAAGTGGTCTGGGAATGGCTCGGATTTGTAGTTTAGCAGGCCACTTTTTAGTGGGTCTGGGAATTGGGGACTCTAGAATTTCCTCAAATTTTGCCATGTTAACTATTTAATATCTATGTTCATATTTATGAATTATGATGCTTTCTTTCCCTGACATGTCAGTTTCATAAAATGGAAATGTTTTGTTGGTAACTAGGTTTTGACCCTTGACACTATAAATTCAGTGCTCTCTTTGATGGAAGAAATGGTTTTATCTGTTCTCTTATAGTAAATACTGTAATTGTTGTAGTATGTTTGATCTGTGTGCTGCAGGTAACTGATTATACAAGAGATCTTGAAGAAATGCAGAATGTTTCGAGAGAAGAATACCTTGCATCTTTAAGGCGGTGTGTATATCTCTCACCAAAATATTTTCTAACATGTAAACCATACCGCTGCTTACATGAGACACTTTATGCAGGAAGAGCAGTGGCTTTTCAAGAGGACTATCAAAATATCGTGGACTCTCCAGGTGTGAATCCATCAAATTGTTTTTACAAAATTACAGAGAATGTCTGGCAATTAACTATTTTTTTTATCTATATTCACAGCTCTGAGTATGTGTGGGTATGTGTGTAGAGCTAATTTTTCTTTGATTAGCTGACTTTGTCTTTCTCTGTTTTGCTACTGAGCTACAGCTCTTTATGATCTGGTGTAGCTGTCATCCCATAACTAGATTTTGACATGGATTTGATTGCTAACTTTAACTCTGCATTTCATTTTGCATGTGGTCGAACAAAAATTAGTCGATGGGAGCCATCTTATGGCCGTATGGCTGGATCTGATTACTTCAGTAGTATACATTATGGTATGCAGTGATCAAATTTTAAGTCCAAGTTAATCTTCTATTGAGTGGACCTATATGAATAAAAAAATAGTATTCAATTAGTTCCACCTGTTCTATCTGCAAGATCACTACCAACTCACAGTTTTACAAACATTAAAGGTACAGGGGATGATTCAGCAGCAGAAAGTGAATATGTAAGTGGTTTCTGCATAGAAAGAAAGATTGATTTAACAAGTCACATCAAATGGTGGGGATCTAGTAAGAGTCGACAACTATCAGAAGAAAAGAAGCATGGTTTTGCTGGAGATGTTTGCAGCGAACTTAAAACATTGGAACAGAAAGTCCAACCAACAGAACCATACCAGATGCCAGAGTTAGGAAGGCCGCACAATGAGAAAAAGCATAGAAGGTCTTCACTCTCTGCCTTAAGTATATTGTCACAATCTGCTGCTTACAAGAGCTTGCAAGAGAAAGCGTCAAAGAAACAGGAAAATAGCGTTGATAATGATGAGAATGAAAACAAAAATAGAATCAATGAGTTGGATCATGGAAAGGCAGTTGAGAAGCCCTCAAATCATGATGGTGGCAATGACCGACTTGACATTGCAATGGGAATGAGTGGGGCATTGTCTCTTCAAAGAAATGTTTACCCATTGACACCATTCTTGTCTGCACCGCTTTTGACAGCCTACAATACTGTTGATCCATTGGTAGATCCTGTTCTCTGGACATCTCTAGTTCCTATACTTCCTGCTGGCCTTTCTCGTACTACTGAGGTTGGTATAATGACTAAAGTGTTTTACTTTCTTTATGAGGATTAAGATTACATGAAATTTTCATTTAACAGTGCTAAAAAAGTTCAGTTCAGTTATAGTAGTCTTAAGAAAGGAAACTCTATAAGTAAAATGAGGCAAATGCTAATGATGCCCCTTAGGCCCTTGTTAAGGATTCAAATATTGAATGTAGTTAATGAAGAGCAAAGCTTTTCAAGTTTCCAATGTAATAAATGTTGTACCTTTTATTAAAATACTTTCTATTTCTTGATTCCTTGACACTTGTTAGCAAAACTCAAAATAATATGCATGACTGTTTGTGTGTCAACATGTTCTCATTGAAATATTCTTTGAATTATTATCATAATATTTTTTTATAAGTCTGGTGATTGCATGTTTATGAAGAGTTGTTTTCCTTTGCCATTTAACCAACAAGATAGTATTACAAGTGTCAGAAATTTTTTTCTTGGATTAATGTGGAATGCAATTTTAAGCAAAACATTATTTCCTGATGAATCCATATCACATTTTTCTGAACCTTATCACAAATGAATGTTATCACATTTTTTCTGAAAGTTTGAATGAAGTCTAGAACTACAGAGCCTGACAATTGCAATTTAGTGCATCACTACTATTTTAAGACTTCTGTTACTTCCTGGAGATTGGTTGCCAATATTTTTCTAATTATCATTTAAGGATTTATAGAGGAAAAGCAGCCCTATGGCAGTAAAACTTTATCTGACAATAATAAGGTGGCAGGGACAATAATTGTTCAATTCAAAATCATCAGTTACACGAAACAATTGATATATCTCCATTCAGCCACGGGACTGTATATGGTAAGATAAGAATTACTTATCGCAATGTTGTAGATTCACCTTACCAAGAACACTTGGATTGATGTGCAGGTTACAAAGACCGAGACCAGTTCAACATACACTATGTTTCAGCCTGAGGAGTGATAAGGCAACTGAATTTTTAACTGGAGAAAACCAAGCACCTGAATGCTGACACTGTATCAAACAAACAACAGTATAAATGTCTGAAGAGCTCAAGCAGGTCTTAAAGAATGCCCCCATGGCTTCTTTGCAAAATCACATGGGTTTTAGAGGTCGAAGAAAAGAAAGTATTGCTGTAGTGCTTTATATTGATGAGATAGATATAGGACTAGCACAAATCTTTCCATTTCAAAAGCTAGACGTGTATCTGTTGATATCTCTATCATGTATATGCAATCAGAGTTTAGACAAATTTTGATTTTATGCGGAATATTCTGTACAGAATAAGAGGTGGAATGGAATTATGCAAGAACATGGTCATCATTTGACTTGCATAGTAGTTCCTTTTTATTTATATTTTTTTCTCTTCAAATGCTATTATATTTTATCATCGATTACTTGAAGGATGAAAATAGATTGGGTTAAGGACTCTATAATGGTTCACTACAGGTATGTATCAAAAATAATAATAATAATAATAATAATAATGGTTCCACTACAGGCAAATGCTTTGTTTGCATGCCATTCTTTTACTTTGGTATATCTTTATTAGGGATTATCAAAACAAAAAATATAAGTATGTATTAATAATTTATCGAATTAAAAAGCTGTTAATATAATAAGTTCAACCAATGGACATTTTTAATTAGTAAATGTATTTGTATTTTCTTGTAACTTCCTCTTCTTTTTTAAATGACTAACAGATAATCATAATATTTTTTTGCTCAAAACAGATAATCATAATATTGTCTCACTCTTCAAGTTTAAAGGATAATGATAAATATTAAATATTAAATAATAATAATAATAAGCACATCAAGTAAAGCACAATACGGGGGACAAAAAGTCAGATAGATTCAGACTTTAGAACAAAGTTGGAGTACATAGAATTCCACCCCCCCCCCCCCCCCCCTTTAAAAAAAAGAGTGAGAAATAAACTGAATTGCATATTTTAACTCACGTTTTCGCTTTCGGCAACCGACGCTGCGTTTGTGTCTGTGACTGTGATTGTAGCGAGATGAGATAGATATGCTATTTGAAACCCGTTCTCGTTTCGTTTTTCGTCGCCAAAATGGCAATATTTCTTGCACTTGCACTACCGGTTGCCATTAAGAGACGGCCAAATTTGAGTTTGACTCCCATAAAAAAAATTCCAATATGGCAAATACCGCCCGCCACACCACACTACGCACCAGCCAGGACTGTCGCCAAGTGATAGTCGCATCACACTTTCCCCAACCCCCATTATTGGATCACAATTTTAAATTTGGGTGCAAATTATTAATTTAAAGTTTTCTTAGAAAAATTATCCGTTGATTAAATAGATATCAGATAGATGAAGAGATTTTTTGTTACAATAGTAAAAGGATTGATGAAATCTTTCCTCTAAATATTTGTTACAATGGAGCTGGATGGAGACCCCATACAAATTTTACATGGAATATTAGGTGTTTAGATCCTATAGTATTTAACTTCTATCTCATTATGATGATTAATATCACAACCATATCTGTGAGATTTTTGACCAAAAGATAAAAAAAAAAAAACTCAGTAAATGGTACATTTTGAGAAAAGTTTGTCTTAAATCCTTGATATTTGATAGTATATTAAATTTCAACTAATATAAGTTTAGTTGGGTAGACTCATTTAGGGGATAAATATCTCTTGATGTCTATTTTTCCTAAATGAACATGACATATTAAATTTTCAGAAAGAATAGATTAGTTCATAGCTTAGACACAGAGGTGATACAGAACCAATGATTATATTTCGATCACTTCTACTTAACATCTTACAAAGTTCTATTTCTATTAGAGGCAGTGTCACACTACATATTACAACAATTTTATTTAGTTGCACTTGTACAATTTTGATTCTTAGTTTTTAATTGAGACAATTGGGTCTCTAAGTATCCCAATTGTTACAATTAAAGTTTTCCTGTGAGGGTTTTAGTTATATTATTAGTGTCAAATGACCAATTTCAGTGTCAAATCAATTTTACATATGACACATAGATTTCGGTGTTAACTATCGAATGGTATAATGACAACAATAATTGAGAAATAAAAAATACAATTAAACTTGTTATATTTTCCTAGAACCTGTTATATTTTATTTACAAGAATTTTTAGTGAAGATATCTCAAACAAATCCGCCAGAAAAAAAATTGTTTTTTTATCGATTACAAAATAAAATGTTTTAAACCAAAAGTAAAACTCTGTCATGAGATATCGCGTGCACTCTGATTTCTCACGAGAAAATAAAAAGATACTTCGGCCCGCCAAGTCCTAACCGAAATCGGGTAAATCCGCGAGGACAGAGCCGCCCCACCCAAACATTTTAAACGTTATAATTAATTAATTAATTATTTCCTCAAATGTTCCGTAAGAAATAGATAATTTAAAATATTTCCTAAACTTACTCGTCGTTTGTTCGCTTCCTTTCAATTATCGGTTTCGACACAAGCAGGAGTCAATAATTGTTAAATTATTATTTAAAAAACTAAAAGCCCCTTTTTTCTTACCCCTTTTTTCAACAACAATAATAATAATATTAAATATTAAATTAAATACAAAATATTACTTTATTTTAACAATTTATTGAAAATAATGAAATTCAGAAAAATTAATTTTCATAATTTCTCAGATACTAAATACAACAATTATAGTAGTAATATAATAATCAGTAATAAAAAAAGCCACTTGTTCAAAGGAAGATAGTTGAGCACTTGAGCATGCTTTTGGGGTTTTTTGGCTTTTTCCGTTAGTTCTTATTCACCATCTCCCCACACTCGCCACCACACCAAACGAAACTGTGTGAGTTGATTCAACGTGAAGCTTACGATTCTTCCCTTTTTTGATCTCCTTCCTTCGCCTACTCCCTAGAACCCCTTCCCAGTTCTAGGGTTTTGCAGCCATGGGAACCGCCTGGAGGCAGTTGAAGGTTATGCTCAGGAAGAACTGGCTCCTCAAAATTCGCCACCCTTACGTTACTGCTGCCGAGGTTCTTCACTCTTCCCTATCTCTTCTCAATTTCAACCTTCCCTTTTCTCTGCATGTTTCTCTACTCATTATTTTCCTTTTACTCTGTTTTTCGTTTTTCCACTCCGATTCTCTGCGTAGTTGACCAATTCCGTATGCTTGTTCATTTTTTCCGATGATCTTCACTCTATTTGTTTCGTTTATTTTAGTTTCTTTTTTCAACGGTTGTTTTTTTAGCTCCGATATCGATTTTAAGTAACTTTTTTTATGATTATTTTAACTGTTAATATGATGATGTTTACTTTTATGGTAAATGCATAATGTATTTTTTTTAACATTTATTTATGTTTTAGGTTTTTCTCTCTGTGTGTGTGTGTGTGTGTGTTTGTTTGCGCTGTTTGCTTCTCTTCCGATTACATTTCGGTTTGGTGAAATTCGTGAATACCGAAATTCTGATTCATATCACTCAATCTATGGCAGATTTTGCTCCCAACGATTGTGTTGTTGCTGTTAGTAGCTGTAAGGACACGAGAGGATACACAAATTCATCCAGATCAATCGTAAGTGCTTCTATCCATCGCTTGCTATCGGTTTGATGTGTGTGTGTGTGTGTGTTTTCCGGTTTTTGGACTGTCCTCTGTCCTATGGTTATGGGAAAATAACGAAGAGAGTGAAATGCAGGGGAGAGTGAAATGCAGGGGTTTTATTCATTTATTTTTTCAATACAAAATTTGAATTCCACTTTTTATGCTCATGTATTTAGAAAGTCTAAATGAGTGGAAGTGGCTTTCGATAGCTGATGAATATGGAGGGAAATGGAAGTGAATGCTGTTTCTTTCTGAACTTATTTCACACTTAATATTTTGTGAGGAGTAACGTGAATGTGGAAATGGAGCAGGCACATTCAAAAAGACATGTTTGTAGAAGTGGGGAAAGGTATATCTCCTAACTTCCAACAAGTTTTGGAATCCTTGTTTGATAAGGGAGAGTATTTAGCTTTTGCACCTGATACCAATGAGACAAAGCTGATGATAGACGTACTGTCAATCAAATTTCCGCTCTTGAAGGTACTTGTATAATGATAAAACTATGAGTATGTATTACTATTGTATAACCTGCTGTAACTGTTTAGTGTAAACTGCAGTCTACTATTGTGTAATACAAACTAAACACTCTTACAACTCGTTCATTCATGATTCATTATCTTTTAGTATGTGGTACTCTGGGCTTAATTTATCCCCGAAATGTTAGTAAAATATTTTACTTTGCTTCCTCCAAATTCCTGAACTGTATCCTCAGTTTAGTGCTTGAATGCGGTTTTCCTGTGCATCATGCATATTATTCTCTTCTTTGACTGCTCCTTTCTTTTACTACGTCTACGTTGTCTTTGGCTTCTTTATCATGTCTATCTGTGTCTGTTATTCTGTTTTTTGCTTTCTTTTTATAATTTGTAAGAGTACTAGACTGCTTAATTGCAATTCATTCATTTTTCTCGATTCAATGAAAAGTATTTTTTTTTTCGTGGATATTCAAGTGCATTTTGATTTAAGCAAATAATTTCTAAGAAAAAATAGTTTGAAGATTCAGATTGTGATTCATAGTTTCATACAAGTCTTATTGTAAAAAAAAAATGCTAGGTATTGAAGCAAATTAACTAGTGATTGTTATTTTCTTACAACAGCTTGGTTTCTCACAACGCCAAATCGGAAATTTTAGGATTTGTTTGGCAAAAATTAGTTGATAATGGATGAGCTTATAGCTAATAGTGGATAAGCTGATAGCCAATCCTTGGTAAGCTAACCGATTGGATTTAAAGTGTTTGGTAAAATTAACGGTTGAACCAACTGATAAGTATAAAATGACATAAAAGGACAAATTTATAAGTTTTTTTTATATAAATTCTACTTATATATACTATTATTTATTTTAAAATAATTATCACTTTTGTTTTAAAATATTTACTATCTCAAAAATTTAAATATTTTTTTATTTTCATTTTAAAATATTTTTAATTAAATAAAATAGCATGTCCTTATGATTTTTTATAGACAAAAATATATTCTCTATTATTTTTTATCCTAAATATATATAGGAATTTGCATGAGATGTGATGTGAGAGCCTGAGAGGCCTCTGGGATTAGAATTTTTTGTTTTATCTAGGAAAGGACAAATGTGGAATTTAATTACAAGAGTAAGGATAAAAATGATAGGAAAAATAATAAACTATAAGTTCAAATGCTATTTCAAGTAGCGTTTGCAAAAATGATATAAGTCAAAAAATGCTATAAGCTAGTGAGATAAGATGTTTACCAAACACATCTATTTTAGTCAAACAAGCTTATCTGCTATAAGCTAGTGCTTGCCAAATAGAGCCTTATTGTATTTTGTTTCAGGGATAAGTAGAACTTTGGCAAATATTTCAATGATTGTTTTTGCAATGAAAGAAGTGCCTGGGCCCACTCGATGTATACAGAATTCATTGCCCTGCTAAATTAAGTCACTGCTTTTACTTCTTTCCTTCCTTTTCCTCCCAAAAAGTACTATAGGCTTTATTAAATTCAGTTAAGGTATAGCTATTTGCTCCCCTTCCTCTATTTAGGAGTGTATTCATGCAACTAAATGCGTGTTCAAGCAAGTACTCTTGGAACCTTTATCCTTCATCTTCTGATGATAGAGTTGTCATGACTCAAGGAAATTAAATTTGGTTCCTATGTGCAGCTTGTTAGTAGAGTATACAAAGACGAGGTAGAGTTGGAAACATACATCCGGTCAGATGCTTATGGTGCCTGCAATCAAGTAAGGTAAAATCCTTTTTTGGCAATGAAGGCTTTGTGCTGGATTTGAAGGTCAAATTCTTTTTGTACTGGAGTAGTATGTTATTGACATGGTCCATTGGGCATGATGCAAATAAAAGTATATCTTGTTAAACGAATAATTTTAGAGTTCCAGGATAAAGCTTCTGTTGTTTCTTGGCATTTGGGTTTTTGGTTCTTCTAATGTACTAATTATTTTTTCTCTTCTCCCCCATTGTGTTTACTTTTTTTTTCTGTAATAAAATTTGTTTTTCCATGGAATTGAGAATTTGATGGGACATTATGATGTCATTTGATCCATATACCTGACCGCTTCTGCTTGGAAAATACTTTTGTTGTTGTATAAGAATGGAAATTATTCATTTGACTAGCTCTTTTAGATGACAACTTTATTTAGTTTTAGCAATGTGTTTATATTGTTTTTTACTATCTAGTGTATGCTTGTCACGAAATATGAAAATGATGCTTTTTTTGTTCATTTGAACTTTTTTTAGATGCTGAAATATGGGCTATTTTTGTGATTAGTTTTATTTATTTCCTTATACCCGTGTAGGAATTGTTCAAATCCCAAAATTAAAGGAGCAGTTGTATTTTATGAACAAGGTCCTCAGTCATTTGATTATAGCATACGCCTCAATCATACATGGGCTTTCTCCGGTTTTCCAGACGTTACAACAATAATGGATACAAATGGTCCTTTTCTTAATGACTTGGAACTTGGTGTTAGTGCTGTACCAACAATGCAATACAGCTTCAGTGGGTTTTTGACTGTATGATTGCTTCAGTCTCATTCTTATAATTTCTTATCCGTTCTTGTCTTTCTTCCCCTTACCATTGAGAATATGTAGTGCATGGCTAATAGTATATTACAGTGACGGTTTGTGGCTGTGTATTTTATTGTTGAAATGTTTGTCAAATTTTATTTTAGTGTACTTGAATTCAGCAAAGGGATTGATACCTAGTGCTGTTTCTTGTTATCATTTAAAATAGATAGATGGTTATCAACTGCTGCATGTCTGCATTTGTATTGTGGAAATGAATCCATACTACCACAATGATATATATTATATAGACTAATGTATTTTGGGCAAAATATTTTAGCTTGAAATTAAGGAAGTCCATGAATCTCTATTTTATCTCATTCATTACATTCCAATAAAAATTCTTTTTTAATAGTTTTTTTTGAGTATTGATTAGTGTTTTTTTTAATGTATTGCACACTTGATCTTATACTCCTTACTTTCTTTTGTCTTTCATCCTTCCCTCTCTTATTAATTTGCACCATCATCACTTCCATTTGTGAATTTGACATCTATACTTAAAAGCACTAATACATTGATATTTTCTGGTTCTGTAGCTCCAGCAAATGGTTGATTCATTCATAATATTAATAGCTCAGCAGCCTGACTTAAAGTCCAGTGCTGAAAGTGTAAAGCTTCCTCTTCTAGGTTTCCATGACACTGATTTCTCGTTGAAAATTCCATGGACTCAGTTTAACCCTGCTCACATACGAATAGCTCCATTTCCCACTCGAGAGTACACTGATGACCAGTTCCAATCAATTATAAAGAAAGTCATGGGAATATTGTAAGCTTGTCTTGGAAGCTTAATATTGTATTTACAGAGTATTATTATATTAGATCTCCAATAAGCTTTATTGTTTAATATCATGAACCAACTATTCCAAAAGCTTAAGCTATTGGGTGAAGACATATCATGGTTTTATTATATTATATTTCTAACATGCCCCCTAATGCAAGAGCCCTTTGGGCTTGAACTGTGGACAATGCACAGACCCACCTACCTTCTGTTGAAATTCAATTAATTTTATTAGAAGAATGGGGGCTACAAGTATCGAACTCTAGATCACTTGGTCATATAGGCTCCGGTCCCATGGCATGAACCAACTATTCCAAAAGCTTAAGCTATAGGGTAAAGACACATGAGTGGTTTTATTATTTTATTTCTAACATTTAACGAGGACTTGTATGTGCAGGTACTTATTGGGGTTTCTCTATCCAATTTCTCGCCTGATCAGTTATTCTGTGTTTGAGAAGGTTTGATTATCTTATGTTTGGTATTAGCTGTCTGATTTACATATTCCCTTCATTATTTGTTCCCTCCTCTTCTTTTATTTTTTTTATTAACATTATTATTTCAAAATATTTCTGGGATATAAAAGCCATCCTCTCTTATTAAGCTTGTGTCTCCTAATTTATTGATGTAATATTTCAGGAACAGAAGATCAAAGAAGGACTCTATATGATGGGCCTGAAAGATAGTATATTTCATCTCTCTTGGTTTATTACATATGCTTTGCAGGTAATTCTTTTTCTATTCCAATTGCTATATGTTTTTTCTTTTGTGTTGACTTTTACACACTTTCTCTGTATAATGATTAATCAGTTGGAAAGCCCTGACTCAGAAATTAATTGAACACTAACTAACTGAAAACTATTCAGCAACTAAGAACATGAAACTGGGCTTACCAACACTGAGCCCAGTGCTGGTTCGCCCAGCCCAAGGGTGTTGGGCCGAGCCCAAATTACAAAATACATTCCTATCACTAATAATCCCCTCAAACTAAGGATGGAGTGACAAATTGATATTTGTCAAACACCATGAGTTTGTCACAAAGTTGCTGAAACCAGAGCTAAGACAGGTTTTGTTAAGGCATCAGCAATTTGATCTTCAGCAGGAATGTGTGCAACAATGAGTGTCTTGGATAGCACCTTTTCATGCACAAAAATACGTCAAGCTCCATATGCTTGGTGCGGTTGTGAAGTACAGGATTGTGTGACAATTTAAGTTGGCACAATGGATAATAGGAGTAAGAAAAGGGACTATTGGGAAAAATGTTTCAGTGCAGTCAAACCCAGGTTGTTGGTGAAATCCCTTTGCAACCAAACGGGCTTTGCACCTGTCTACTGTACAGGAAATTGCTTGGGTGCTCCATTAAATTGTGATGGAACTCAATTTCTTAAGCCAGTAGTTTTGTCAGATAAATATTATTATATATCATTACTGTATAACTTATGCTGTGATAAGTTGATTCTTTCCTAGATTATGGAATTATTATGTTCTCATTTTTCTATAATTTGGTCTTTACAGTTTGCAATTTCTTCTGGGGTCATTACAGCTTGTACCATGGATAATTTATTCAAGTATAGTGATAAGACACTGGTGTTTGCATACTTCTTCATTTTTGGGCTAAGTGCAATCATGCTGTCATTTTGTATATCAACATTTTTCAAACGGGCCAAAACAGCTGTAGCTGTTGGAACTCTGTCTTTTCTTGGGGCTTTTTTCCCTTATTACACAGTCAATGACGAGGGAGTCTCCATGTGAGTGCTTGTCTTTCCAATAACTAACATTTTTAGTGTCCATGTTTTCATATTTGACTGTATATTTATTCAATTGAGGCTGCCTACCTCAGGATGTTGAAGGTTATTGCTTCTCTGCTTTCACCTACGGCCTTTGCTCTGGGATCGGTCAACTTTGCTGATTATGAGCGTGCTCATGTTGGACTTCGTTGGAGCAACATATGGCGGGTGAATTTCTTCAATAGGACACTTGCCTTTACTATTTTGACCTATTTTTCTGTCCAAATTTTCTAAGACATTTATCTTGCAGGAGTCATCTGGAGTGAACTTTTCTGCATGCCTTCTGATGATGATACTTGATACACTGCTATATTGTGCAATTGGACTGTATTTTGATAAGGTATGTCTTTGGTTATTTGAATATATCCTTTATACTGTTCGAGTAATCGGTTTGTACTTTGTACTATTGGAAAAGAAGGTCCTTTAAGCACACGTGTCATCTCACCCTAAATATGCTTTCCCGCATATTTCCCTTGCATTGTTTCATTTCACGTTTTTGTGACTTCATTTTCTCACTTAAGCTTTTAATTTTATTTTTGATAAATAAAATAGTGTTTACTTACAAATTTTATTCATGTTTTTTAGTTCCTGTAAATTTTAAGGCTGCAAAATTATTTTTTTTAATTTTATTTTTAATAAATAAAATAGTGTTTGCTTATGGATTTTATTCATATTTTTTTATTCATGTAAATTTCCAAGTTGCAATTTTTTTAATTTTTTTTATAAATAAAATAGAGTTTGCTTATGGGTTTCATTCATTTTTTTGTTCACTTAAATTTTCAGGTTGCAAATTTATTTTTCTTTTAATTTTATTTTGATATATAAAATAGTTTGCTTACGGGTTGAAGATGCTTAGTTTTTTAGGTAGTTTATTTTTTTTTTCTTTTACCGTAAAGCATATCTTTTTTACTCTGCTTCTTGATTGATAAAACCGTTCAAACTCTGCTCATGTTGAAGGTTCTTCCAAGGGAGTATGGACTGCGATATCCATGGAACTTTATTTTCCGAAAGGACTTTTGGAGGAAGAAAAAAATTGTAAATCAATGTTCCTCCAATTTTAAAGTTAAAATTGCTGGTAAGAATTCTGAGTCAGAAGGGAATCTTTTAGGGGAAGATACTTCCAAACCTGCTATAGAAGCAATAAGCTTAGACATGAAACAGCAGGAGCTTGATGGCAGGTATATGATATACAATTCAAGTGCAGTGACTTGGTATAATATGATATATTGTCTCTTTCTTATTTTTTTTTTTTAACTTTTAGGTGCATTCAAATCAGGAATTTGCATAAAGTGTATGCTACTAAAAAAGGAGATTGCTGTGCTGTTAACTCATTACAGCTGACATTGTATGAAAATCAAATTCTTGCTCTTCTAGGTGAGTATAGTTGTTCTTTCTTAACTTGCTGTTATCATATATAAATCTGATTTATTTGTTGTGCGTGTGTGTAAGCTCTCTTGCTCTATATAGGGCTAAATTATTCTGGTGGTAGAAGGGACAAGCATATTTTTTTTTTAGTGTGGCTGAAGTGGGGATTGAAATTGGGAGCTACCAACTGAAGTAATAGAAAAACCTTGGTCGTTGGCATTGAGAATCTGGTCAGAGTGAGAGAGGCCAGTGCTACGAAGCAAATTCTGGGATTAGCCGTCACATGGTTGTGGCACACTGGCACAAAAGTCAGGATACTGTGTTTGATTAGAGTTTTGACATCTTTGTGTTTTTGTTTTGAAGGACATAATGGAGCTGGGAAAAGTACGACAATCTCAATGCTTGTTGGTCTTCTTCCTCCTACTTCTGGGGATGCTTTGGTTTTTGGAAAGAACATTGTATCAGATATTGTAAGTTTAAGTTTTGCTACAGTCTCGTGTGCTCATAGGCCTAAATAGCATTTGTTGAAGAACTTAGGAGATTGTAAGTAATTTGTGAGAGTCTTGTGTGATTAAACAGTCTTGTGTTCATAGGCCAAATGCTCATAGGCCTGAATGTTTGTTACTTTCCCCTCATCAAATATTTGCTTGGTCTTGTGTTCATTCAAAATGTTCTCTTGTTTTGTAGGATGAGATACGGAAGGTTTTGGGTGTCTGCCCACAACAGGATATACTGTTTCCTGAATTGACTGTAAGTAGAAGCATGCTTTTATTTTTTTTTGTTCTCTATCGATACTAATTATTATTGTCTGCATATTTGTTGAATGCTGATTTTGGAATATTCAGTGCCGTTTTCTCTATAGCTAAATGCATGCCTTGTATTATACACCTAATTCGTAACCTGAGCATCTAGTGGGGTTTCTTTTTTTTTTTTTTTTTCATTTTGGCGCACTTTAAACCATTTTGGATTGGCATCTTCATTACTTTGTAGCTGTCATGACAACCTAATCAACATATTCTTATAGAGTTGTGACCTATATCCATTTGCAATAGTATTGGAAATAATTGTAATTTCATTTTTTATTTTGTTATATGACTATATTTTATGTGTATTAAATGTTATATGTTATATCCCTTCCCAGATCTCATATGGTGGGAGCCTCATGTACTAGGCCGCCCTTTTTTTAAATGCTATATTTATTGTGCATATGTTGCCCTTGTTTTTTGCCCTGCCACCCAAAATTTGTCGGTTTATCCCGGCTTGTATGACAGGTTGTTAGTCGTTTCCCCTTTTATCAATCAACAACACTGAGATGCACAGTGCTATACACTCATGAATTTAGAGAAATAAGGGTTCTTCCTTTAAGATATTTTCTCTCCTCTCAGATATGAATCTATGAAATGAAATATAACTGTAGGTTTGATTTCTGATTGATTGCTATGTTACTGCTTTTTTAATTTGTTATTTTATAAACACCATTTTATCTTACAATGTACAATATGCTGAGTTCATCCGTTGACTTAACGCAGGTGAGAGAACATTTAGAATTATTTTCCATATTAAAGGGTGTGGAGGAAGACTCATTGGAGGGTGTTGTTACTAATATGGCTGATGAGGTGAGTTCTATAGTTCTAAGCCTAACAACTCTTATTTTTATCACCAAAATCTACAAGTACAGTTGAAAAAGTCTTGTTGATCATTTCAAGGGAATTGAATTGGTATAAATGAATGCTTACTGTAATCAATTGGTATATTAACTTTTTTCTTTGAATCTTTTTTTTTTTTGATGTTCTAACTCTCTAAAGAACTTCTTGCTATAAATAAATTGTAAATGTTGAAGTCATAGGGTTTAAGATAAGGAAGGAAGAGAAAAAATAAAAAACTGAATTGTGATTGTGGTTTTATACCAAAAATCAAACATTAACCCGATTTATAATAATACTAGACTCCTAATCCTAATTAAATAAGGAAGGTAATCATGAAGATTACTAGAATCCTAATCTTAATTAAACAAAACAAACCATGAAATATAAAGAAAAATGGAAACCGATCCTAAAAGATAATCTATGATATTCTACATTATTTTAAGATACAGCCCATATATTATAAGGTATTTTTTCATATATTCTTATTCTAATTCTAATAAACAATTCAACAGCAATAACAACAACTAGCGTTTCCCCACTTGGTGGGATCATCTATATGAATTAGATGACATCATACTTTCCTGTCATGTATTAAGTTCAAAAGTAGGTTTGGCATATAGTTGTTTTTTGTCTTTCTCTACCCCTAACTATTGGACTATTCTCCATTTGGTCAAATCTTACTGTGCTTCTGTGGGTTTTCTCCATACATGCTCAAACTACCTAATGAGACTCAACCTTTGTTTTTACTATGGGAGATACCCCAATTTTCTCTTAATAATTGTATTCCTAAGCCTATGTTGTCTTGCGTAACCACTCATCCATTATGGCATTCTCATCACTGCCCAACATTTATTCCCATACAATGCGTTAGGTCTTATAGTTGTGTGGTAAAATTTCCATTTCAGCTTGAGTGGTACTTTTCTGTAACAAACACTCAAAATATTCCTCTATTTTCTCCACCCTAAATGGATCCTATGGCTGACACCTTCCTCTATTCCCTCATCATTTTGTATGATGGACCCAAAGTACTTATAGCATGGGACTTGTGGTATTTTATGTGCTTAAAATTTCACCTCAGAGGTAGGATTTGTTTCATTTGCTAATCTTGCATTCCATAGACTCTTTTACTTATTCGGAAGTCATGTGTTTTCATACTTGTCCCTAACTCTCTAACTTTCCATTGGTTTCTTGTCTCAACTCTTCAACTAAGACTATATCATCTAACAAAAGTAGGCACCATGGCATTGTCTCCCAGGCATGTTGGCAAACTCATCTAGAATCAAGATAAAATGATAAGGGCTCAGAGTTGACCCTTGGTGCACACCTTTGTTTTTAATGATAGGAATTAAGTATTTCTCCATTTATTTGACATGCTGTTTGATCTTTTAATATAGTTGAACAACTTTGTGAGTAATCTTATGCCTCTCTCTCCTAGCCTCTTTCATACCTCAATGGGTATATTATCTAGTCCAACTGTCTTAACATTAGCCATTTTCTTTTGTGGAATTCGTTTTAGCCCCATGCTACTATATTGGAAATTGGTCAATGTACATGATCACTCTGTTATGAAGTTATACTATGGATTTCAAACTGTTCGAGTTTTTGTGGTTCTATTTCAATTTTTCCTTTATCGATGTAAATATTATCTTGCCTCCCCCCTCCCTTATTTTTCCTTTTAATAATTTTCTCTGTTGGTTTAAGAATCAAAATAGGATGCCAGATAACTTCTTTTACATGAACAGGTGGGTCTGGCTGATAAAATCAACAGTGTTGTCAGATCTCTTTCTGGTGGCATGAAGAGGAAATTGTCTCTTGGAATTGCATTGATTGGAAACAGTAAGGTAGGACACATATTTACTGCACATTTTTATTTTCATATATTGAACAGAACTGGAATCTTTTGGACTTATTTGGCAGGTTATAATTCTCGATGAACCCACAAGTGGAATGGATCCTTACTCAAAGCGCTTGACTTGGCAGTTAATTAAAAAAATTAAAAAGGGCAGGATAATTTTGCTAACAACACATTCTATGGATGAAGCAGATGAACTAGGTGACCGGATAGCTATCATGGCCAATGGTTCTCTGAAATGCTGTGGAAGGTTAATTCCGTTTTCATTTTCTCTCAAATATTATGCTCAAACTGATGAATTTTGGATCCATCATTACATACATGATGATACTATAGCTAACACACACACACACACACGCAAGATCAAGGTTCAGTACTTTTATCATTACTAGGAAAAATGTTGTTTCTAGAAGAAGGTAAAAAGCTCATTAAAGATCCTTATAATCTTGATATAGCTGTACTATGCATTCTCTCTCCCCCCATATTTATAATGACTCTTTGGCAGCTCCCTTTTCTTGAAGCATCAATATGGAGTTGGTTATACTCTAACTCTTGTGAAGGTTTGTTCTTTTCCTGAGCATGCCGTCTTTAATTCCTATAGCTGCTGTTTCATAATTGAAAGGTTGTTTTTTTATTTGGATTTCCTTTTACCCTTGTCCTTTCAGTCAGCTCCTACTGCTTCTATAGCTGGTGATATAGTATACCGTCATGTTCCATCGGCAACCTGTGTAAGCGAGGTATTTTTCTCACAGAATAGTTCATTTTGATGCATGTTAACATCAAGCTCACAGAAGTGTATTTATTTGTCAATGTCAATGTACACGAGGTGGTTCTTTTTCCCTACTCCATTGTGTCTGTGTGTGCGCATTATGAATGAAGGTTGGTAATCCTTCTTTACAAAATAAAAACAAAAAACAAAATTTAACATAGAATAACTCTTCCCTTTCTTAAAGCCTCGTTGTTTGTCTACCAAAGAGATTCCTTGCTGAACATTACAAAGAGGCCTCAAAAACTAATTTGTCTCACAGTAGATCCAGATTCAACTCAACATTAAATATGTAATTTCATGTAATATTTAATTATCATTGTTTCAAACATGGGTTGATCATGGCTGAATCAATATACCTTGAACCAATACCTTGACTGGTTCAATGACTAGTCTGGTTTTAAAAATGAAGTTATAGAGTTCTAGATAAGAAAGGAGTGAAGAGAAAGAATAAAGATTTTAAATTGTGATTTTTTTTTATAATCTAAGATATTCTAAATTAGTCTAAGATACAAATCAAATATTATGAGATATTTTTATATAGTTTAACACTCCCCATCAAGCTAAAGTTCACTAATCTTTAAGCTTGTTACAAATAAACCCTAGAAAGGAAAATATAATGAGCTCCACAAAACACAGCTAGAAAGACAACTCAGGGATGTTAGAGACATTGACGAGATGAGAATTGCTGAAAAGACAACTCAACAAGTTGGCTGGAATGATTATCAACCTAAAGGGTTGGTCGGAATATTGCATATTGAAGGAAGAAGAAATTTACTGGAATGATCATCAGTATAAATTTCCCGGCAAACAATTATACACAACAAGAATTTAGGATACCCAAAAAATAATAGACAAAATTGAAATTGAAAACGAGACTGGTGTGCATTGGTGTGGTAAAATGTGGCACTTGGATAGGAACAAGAATAAATACAGAATAAACATATCTGTTATTCATTTCATAGGGGAAAGAATTTGAAGTGTACTCACTTGTCTGATTCTGCTACATGTATAAAGTAGTTATTGAGAGGAAATATTGCTTTTGACTTCAATAAGCTAGTTCTGGCAATTTGAGTATTATGCAAATTTTCCCTTTTTTGTGAAGGATTTAATTGTCTATCTCATTTCATATGATGCCAATAAAAAATTACATAATGTAGTTGATTTGAACATTAATTTGAATGATTAACAGTGCTGTTTTCATGCATAATAAAGTTTGAACTCTCATTTTAAAAATGAGTTCTGATCCTAAGTTTTTCTTTTCTAGATAGTCACATTATGATTGTTGATTCCATTTTATCTGGTCTTACTGCATATTGCATTTGCAGGTTGGAACTGAGATTTCCTTCAGACTTCCTATGGCATCCTCATCAGCCTTTGAGAGAATGTTTAGGGAAATTGAAGGTTGCATGGAAAAACCAGTTCTGAGCATGGAAATTAGTGGCAGTGGTGACAAAGACAGTCATGGTATTGAAAGCTATGGTATATCTGTAACAACCTTGGAGGAGGTTTTCTTGAGAGTTGCAGGATGTGACTATGATGAAGTTGAATGCTTTAAAGAAAATAACGATTCCCTTATATCTGATTCTGTGGCGTCTATTACTCTTAATGATCATCCATCCACAAAAATGGGTTATCTTGAAGTTTTTGGAAACTATAAAAAGATTCTTGGTTTCATGTCTACCATGGTGGGAAGAGCTTGTGATTTAATTTTTGCTACAGTTATTAGTTTTATCAACTTCATGGGTAGGCAGTGCTGTAGCTGTTGTCTCATTACTAGGTCAACGTTTTGGCAACATTCTAAAGCTTTATTCATTAAGAGGGCAATATCTGCTCGGAGAGATCACAAAACAATTATTTTCCAGCTAATCATTCCTGCTGTCTTCTTGTTTATTGGCCTTCTATTTCTTGAGCTCAAGCCACATCCCGATCAGAAGTCACTGACCCTTTCAACTTCTTATTTTAATCCTCTACTGAGTGGTTGGGGTGGGGGAGGTCCAATTCCGTTTAATCTATCTTTACCAATTGCTGAAAAGGTTTGTCGCTGATTGTTGAATCTTGTTTTTGTATTTTATCATTTCTCTGTAGCCTTAGACTTATTGCTGCACTCTTGTGCACCCTTCTGGATTATATTATGATTAAGGTATCACAAAATGTCAAAGGAGGGTGGATTCAAAGATGCAAGCCAAGCTCATACAAATTCCCCAATTCAGAAAAGGCATTAGCTGATGCAGTGGAAGCAGCAGGGCCAACTCTGGGACCTGCTTTACTTTCAATGAGTGAATATTTGATGTCTAGCTTTAATGAATCCTACCAATCTAGGTGTGAAAACCTGATCTCTGCTTCATTCTTAGTTTCTATCTCTTAACTGTCGTGCAATTTTATTTTTTTTACAAATGTGGAAAGATTTTGCTTGTAGTTGTTCAACTCATGAAATATAGGTATTTTTATCATAAGATCCATATTAGTATTGGGGAAGCCATGAGGATGATCCTAAAATATTTGTCCTTCAATGTTTGTCTTTCTGATTTTATTATTGAAGAAGATGAAGAAGATCCAGATCTATTTGAAAATAAGAATGGACATGAAAAACAAACAAGTTCCTCGAAAGAAAGCTCACTGAGATTTTGACCTAGTTTAATTATATTTTACTTGTCAACTCAGATAGAACAAGTAACTACAATTTTTATAATAATGACAGAATATAGTTTGCTTTATTGCCATGTATTTTAATATGCAGGTATGGGGCAATTGTGATGGATGATCAGAATACTGATGGAAGCTTAGGCTACACTGTATTACACAACTTTTCTTGTCAACATGCTGCTCCCACCTTTATCAATTTGATGAATTCTGCAATTCTTAGGCTTGCTACACATAACATTAATATGACAGTTCAGACACGCAACCACCCTCTACCAATGACACAAAGCCAGCGCTTACAACGTCATGTAAGCTACCCTGTTCGTTTTATTTCACAAAAAGTATCATGGTGCATGATCCTATTAGAAGTGACAATGGCTATATTTTGATATTTGTGATATGTGACCTTATTATATTGCAATTCATTCATATTTTGTGTTATTTTATTCTTTTATTTTTGTTGAGATCCCACATCGACTAGAGATACAAGCCAGTTTTGTGGGGTTGAGTTAGACCTTAAAGCCCTAGTTCTAAGACGGTATCAGAGCCTATCATAGATCCGTTATTGGGCCACCTGTGTTTCCACGCTCTAGATGTCTGTTCCTAAGCATGAGGGGTGTTATTATTGGGCCGAGCCACCCACATTTGTCCACACTCCAAATGTTCAATTTTGGGTGTGAGGGGGGTGTTTAAATCCCACATCAACTAGAAATATGGTCAATGTAGTCCTTATAAGGCTTAGGCAGATCTCACTTTTCAAGCTGATTTTGTGGGCTTGAATTAGGCCCTAAAGCCCAAATTCGATGAATTTTTAACATATAAAGCACATAATGGGCTGTGATGCCCAATATCGTTGACTTGTATGTTTATCAGCAATTTTAAATAATATTGGGTTAATATAGCATTTCCTTACATTTGTATCCATGCTTTGTTATATTATCCCCTCCATACTCATATTCTTTATATAATTAAAGATTTGATGAGCTGTAGATGAAATTATGTAGGACCTGGATGCCTTCTCGGCTGCTATCATTGTCAATATTGCCTTCTCTTTTATACCTGCCTCGTTTGCTGTTTCAATTGTTAAGGTGAGACTGCTTCCAGCTTGTCATTTTTTAATTACATTCTTTTTTGTCCTAAAGAAATTTATAAATGAGAATATTTTACTTTCAGCATTTAGCATAAGAATATTGTTCATATAGAACATAGAATCTGGAAACGATCTCCATGCATTGCATCATCTGTTTTTTCCTAAACTTGAAAACACTATAATTCTTGAATACATGCTTGTTGGAATTCGAGAGCCCCAAACCTATCCCAGTCAATAGTTCTCACCTACCCCTAATTCCTTTATATTCCATCTTTTACATACATTTTGTTCCTCTGCTACCCTACCTACAACCTTCTGTTAATTCTGTTATTCTGTTACAACCATTCTGTTGTTCCATTACAATACCCAACCGTCCTATCACTTATTCCCTCCTGACCTTCTCTTCCTACATTACACCTTAACTATAGGGCATCTATCACTTATACTTTTGGGATAGTTGGTTCATGACAAATCTAATATCATATTGTCTACTTTCCTCTTTTTCCTTTCAAAACACTACAATTTCAAGAAATATTTTTATTTTTACATGAGCAAACCATCTGTGGTGACAACTGACAACAACATATTCTCAAGTCTTTCATTCCGTCAACAAACACATCTTCATTTCTCATCTGATTTTGCATAGTCTTGGTGTTGGGAAAACTTAATGTTTCTATCTTGAACATACTTGATAGGGTTTTGGATGGAAGAGAACTCTAATCTTTTCAACTACTTTCTTATGGATTTTTTTGTGCAAAATATTTGGAAACTATTCTTTTTTGTTTTTAATGGTACCTTATTTGAATGCATTTCCCTTAAAGATTATTTTTCCTTCCATTCTATACCTTAAACCTGCTTGTCATTGTCCATTTCGAGGATTCCCTGTAGTTTCTGTCATTGCAATGCTTGATAGATTGAGGAATTTCATTTTAAATGTCAATGATTTGCCAGAGGAAACTTCTTTCTACAAGACTGTCCAAGACTAATGACATTCTCAGACTGCTTGTTTCTTAGGATAAACATTCATAAACTCTTGATTGGTGCAGGAACGTGAGGTGAAAGCTAAGCACCAACAACTAATCAGTGGGGTATATTAGTTTTTTCAAAAGAAACAGCATTTAGTATATGTTTTTCTATCTCCTTTTGAATATTCATCTGATGCTGGTCTTGCTTATCAGGTTTCAGTCCTTTCATATTGGGCTTCGACATTTATGTGGGACTTTGTGAGCTTCTTGTTTCCGGCCTCGTTTGCCATAGTTCTGTTTTACATCTTTGGTATGCTATTGCTTACCATTCATTACTACCGAAGATTAGTTTTTGTGCATTTGCATACTTAATTTACTAGGAAAATTAACCTTGAACTTGAATCCTGGTCTATTAGTTTATATTTGATGCTCTGATAATGGTTTATGTACTAAGATTTCATTTTGTATATACGGACAGATTGGCAACCTTTGCTTACTTGATCTGTTTTCATAGTTTTGTTTCTTTTATGGGAGGAAATCTTATCCATCTATCCTTGTATTTATCTCTTACTCAGTAAATTTCTTCTTTTATAGAAAAGAAAAAGATTCTTAGGTATTTGTTTCATTGTTTTAGGTATTGTTAGACAATGCTATATGGAATGTAGTAAATGTCACAATTTATCTTATTTACATCAGGCCTTTCATTGGCCCTTGTATGTAGGCTGAGCCAATGACTCATAAGTTTGAATTTTGTATTTTCTTCTACCTAGGAAGATTTATTGTCTTCCCTGCCCTGTAGTTGTATTTTTTCTCTTTCCTTTCTATATAAACTTATTTTCTATCAAAAATAGTGAGCAACAAATATAATTTTAACCTTTTCATTTTCTTCTTTAACAAAATATGTGTGCCTTTTTGTAGAAGGCACAATATACATTGTTGGGTGAGAATGGATCCTCCCATGTGGGTTTTACACATGGAAGGATCGTTTGGAGAGAGAGAGATATAGAGAGAGAAGCCCTAAACAAGGCCCGAGAGAGAGTCACAAAAATATGTGGGGCCTGGGTCTCTGTCAATCTCTTCACTTGTCATGTGAAAAACTCATAAGAGGATTCATTCTCAGTTTCTGATAGATATTTAGAAGTATTGATTAGCCCTCATTTAAGTGCTATCTTTGAGGTCAACCGGTTCTTTGATATGGTGTATTACTATTAGAACCTCCTTAATTAACTGATCAAAATCTTGATCCTTGTCTCCATCATCGGTGTATTAAATATAATTAAAGTTCATGACAATATAATACCAAGTTTCTTATTTGCCCGTACTTCCATGCCAGAGATCTTTTGCATGCATGATATTTGTTGTAAATATGGAAATATGTAATACAGTTTTCTTTTCTTATTTTCAACTGATTTGTTTGAATTTTTGACAGCTTTCCTCCATTAGGTTTAAGATTTTGACACACTTGGTCATCTAAATATTAGAACATTTCAGCCTGCCCTCCCACTAAATTTCTATAACCGAAAAAATAAAAGAAAAAAAAAATTAGAACCTTCCCCACCACAGTTTGTCTAAGGTGGTTGAGTGGATATGGCTGTGGGTAGAAATGATAAGTATGATTCCTGATGCACCATAATACAACCAAGCCTTATCCTCTAGTTGGATTCTGTTTTACAGTATCATAGTTTTCAGTGCTAATTATTGCCTATTGAATACTATTTTAGGTCTGGATCAGTTTGTTGGAGGGGTTTCTTTGTTACCAACGATCCTCATGCTTTTGGAATATGGACTTGCAATTGCATCATCAACTTATTGCCTTACATTTTTCTTTTCTGACCATACCATGGCTCAGGTATCGAGAGACTTCAATTTTTCATTTGTTGGTTATCACTCCTATAAATGCTAAGATATTCACTTGTCTTACAGAACGTGGTTCTACTAATCCACTTTTTTACTGGATTGATACTAATGGTTATCTCATTCATTATGGGACTCATCCCATCCACAATAAGCGCCAATTCTTTACTCAAGGTACACCCAATATTTTTCTTGAGATATTAGCATTATGAATTTCATGCCCTTACTCATGCTAATTTTTTCCCTAAACACCAAAAACAGAGGGAGAACATTTTAGGCATTAATTCTCAAATAAATATTGGATTGTTCTAAACTTTTTAGCTCCCATTGTGTTCCCTAAACTGATTATTACTGTCATTACTTTCTACTTTATGCTTCGAGTGTTTCTATTTTGACTGAAAAATTGACGAGTTACTTTCTATCCCATGTGATCAGAAATTGGTTTGGATTTGTTTTGTTATTTGGTCCGTGGTCGCATTTGTTGGTTGTTGTTGTTATAGATAAGAATAAGAATAGGACTTAGAGGAACTTTTCAGGCAAAAGAAGCAGGCTACTAGGATAAGTATAACAGCTGTTGTCTTTGGGCTTAATATTATATACTCATTTAGATTGTACATCTGTACAAAGAAAAGGAATGATATTGGCAATGAAATGCAACTAGTGTTTTAGCTGCTTGAATTGCTTTTTGTTCATTCACTGTGGTTCACCAGAGTTTTAAAATATTTGATGTTCTATTTCAGAATTTTTTCAGAATATCTCCTGGATTTTGTTTTGCTGATGGTCTTGCTTCATTAGCTCTTCTGCGGCAAGGAATGAAAGACAAAACAAGTGATGGAGTGTATGACTGGAATGTTACGGGTGCCTCCATTTGTTATCTTGCTGTCGAGGTCCAAGTCTTTTCATATAATTTTGCTGCTATTGGGTTGCTTATTATTAATATTCCTAGTCTCAAAGTTTAAAAATGCAAAGACATGAAGATACTATTTTGAGTAGTAATACATTAGTGTTAGTATATAATAAAAACACATACGCACATATAAATTTGGACAAAAAATATTTTTCTCTATCTAATCCAATTTTCTCTTGTATGCAGAGCTTTAGTTATTTTTTATTGACACTTGCACTTGAAATTTTCCCTTCTCTCAAATTGACTTTGTTCACGATCAAGAAGTGGTGGGGGAAAATTAATATCTTCCCACATAATACTACTTATCTGGAACCTCTATTAGAATCTTCCCCAGAAACTGTTGTTATGGACCTCGATGAAGATGTGGATGTGAAAACAGAAAGAAATAGGGTACTTTCAGGTTCTATTGACAATGCCATTATCTACTTGCACAATCTTCGTAAGGTATTTCCTAGGATTATTTCCTTAAACTTGTCTTTTTCATTTAAAAAACTGTTTTGCATTTGAAACCATTGCAACTTGGCGGTCAATTATAGTGATGTCTTTTCTGAATTTAAGGTGTATTCTGAAGAGAAGAATCATAGGAAAAAGGTTGCGGTAGATTCATTAACCTTCTCAGTTCAGGAAGGAGAATGTTTTGGCTTTTTAGGAACAAATGGAGCTGGAAAGACCACAACAATTTCTATGCTATGCGGTATGTCAGATTTTTGCACATGATAATACTGCAAGTCATACTCGTGTGATATTCCTATCTTCGGCTAGCAAACTTAATTTTTAAAAACCTCTGAAAACCTGCATTGTTAAAGGATAACTTCCTTATTTGACAAATTAAAATTTTGCTTTATTTTCCCCTTCTTTTCTCTTGTGAATAAATATTTTGTGGTTGTTTGCTGCATAAGCAAAATCTTCTAATTTGAACAAACCTGAGGGGATGGATTATGATGATAGGCAAAAAACAAATTATACCAGTAAAGAGGTTTTTGCAGTTATAATTGCTCAAAATTAGATAGCTGTGAAGTTGGCATTTTATCTGCTTCTTATGGGCTTTATGACTGAAAGTTGTGTGTTTTTATTTTCCATACAGGGGAAGAATCTCCTTCTGATGGAACTGCTTTCATTTTTGGCAAAGATATATGCTCCCATCCCAAAGCTGCTCATAAATATGTACGCATTTTTTCTTACATATAAACAAAAACATATAATCATAGAAGGAAGATTTACCTAAATCCATCTGACCCTTGCTTGTTTATCTTAATTTGCACTACCAGATTGGATATTGTCCACAATTCGATGCTCTACTGGAATATTTAACTGTCCAAGAGCATCTTGAGCTTTATGCTAGAATAAAAGGTGTTCCAGACTACAGAATAGACAATGTATGTGTAAGCAGTTTCTAATTACTTTTGTTTGTCATGGTTAGGATGATATATGGTGATAACATTCATTTGTGCATGGAGTAGCTAATCATTTTATAATTTATACCACCAACCTTATAAATAAGAAAAGCTTTACTTTTCTATCTTGTTAAAAGTTTGTGAGAAGGCCAACAGAGTACATTACACCTCCTTAAAAAGTATAGAAATCCTATTAAACCAAAAATGATTTAAAGTACCCTGATTGAAAAGAGTTTGTGCATAAATGTCCTGTTCTGAACCTCTGAAGATTTCTCTTAATAAATATTTCGGTGTAAGCATCAAACACCGCATGATGCTAGCAGGCAGTGATTCAGTTCTTCCAAACAATTTTATTCTTAAAGACAACTTTTTCACCAAAAGATCAATATTTGTGTTAGGCATAACCAATGTACATGAGACCAAGGAACAAACCAAACCCCATTACATCAAGAGAAAATTATTTATATGCAAATGAGACTGATTGACCATTATGTTTCCTTAAATTTAAAGTGCATGCAAAAGCCAGCTATTCGAAAACAATAAAAGATGCAATGAAAGAAATCTGTGCAGTATGTGTCAAAATTTACCCCTCTCCACCTTTATATAAGAATACCACTTTTTTTCTTTTGACACACTATTGGTAATGATCTATGGATGGGATCCTCCAAGGATGCAAGATGTAAAAAGATACCAAAGATATATAAAGTACACTTGATTTGAATAAATTTGCTTCTTTAAGATAAATATGAACTCTTTCATTATAATAACCATTCCTCAACTCTCCAAATACTTTACACACCAAATTTTAGAGCTTAATAAAGATTGGCTATCTTCTTTGTGATGCAATGGAAAATCTACATGACATTTTGACCATAAAAAAATGTTGATCGTCTGAATTTAATGACATGATCATTGTTATTTGTTAGATATAATATATTGTCTTTTATTGCCTATGATCATTTGGACAGGTTGTTATGGAAAAGTTGGTGGAGTTTGACTTATTGAAGCATGCTAATAAACCATCATTTTCACTTAGTGGAGGGAATAAAAGGAAACTGTCTGTTGCAATTGCAATGATTGGAGATCCTCCTATTGTCATTCTTGATGAGCCATCCACAGGTAGTTATTCTCAATCATCGTATTTCTTTAAACATCATGAAAATGCCTTTGTTCATTTTAATTTTTATGGTTGCAAAAAACACTCTTGGGCCCTTGTTTTAAAATCCTAAACTTAGTTTAATTGGTTCCTTGACATGTTATGAAAACCCAGTTCACCAAGTGGTCTGAATTCAGTAATTGTTGCCTTCAATTCTACGATCAAAATTTTGTTTCAAGTAGTGTCTGCTTAATTTATTTGTTCTCATGCATCAAACCTAGTGAGCTTTAAAGTGAAGGGGCATGTATCCAATCATAGGCCTTGCTTTGGTCTAGTGATTTAGGACTCAAAGAAACTGGACCTCTCATTTGAAGCAAAATAGTTTCTGAACCTACATATAGATCAGCTATGTGAGAGAAATTTCGTATTTGCTTATGCTTGATGTCTAATTTTTTATACTTTTCTAGGTATGGATCCCATTGCTAAAAGGTTCATGTGGGATGTAATATCTAGAATCTCAACTAGACGAGGAAAGACTGCAGTGATTCTTACTACCCACAGCATGAATGAAGCTCAAGCCTTATGTACCAGAATAGGGATTATGGTACAAAGCTTATTTTCTTTTCTCTTCACATTCTTGAAGCCGTGGCATGCACCCACAAACATATACCAATGATTTTATATTGTGATTTTTTGAAGGTTGGTGGACGACTAAGATGCATTGGAAGTCCACAGCATCTAAAAACCAGATTTGGGAATCATCTAGAACTAGAGGTATTCATGGTTAAGACAACAAGAAGCACATTTTTCTTTTGTGCTTTTTCCCTGACAAAAGCACCTTCAAATATGTAATACTTCATTTCCCTGTTTCCAGGTAAAACCTACTGAAGTGAGCTCTGTGGACTTACAAGCACTCTGCCAAGCTATTCAAGAATTACTTTTTGATGTCCCTTCTCAACCTAGAAGCTTGCTTAATGACCTTGAAATTTGCATTGGGGGCACTGACTCCATCACCTCAGGAGGTACCTCCATTGCAGAGATTAGCTTGACACGAGAAATGATAGGCTTAATTGGGCGCTGGCTTGGCAACGAAGAAAGAATAAAGACTCTAATGTCCTGTACACCTGTCTATGATGGAGCTTCCCAGGAACAGTTATCAGAACAATTATTTCGAGATGGTATGTGCGAACTGTCCTTTGAAGTCTTTGAGAATAGTATCATTGAAATTTCTTTCAGCAAGTTAATGACCCTTTTTGCTCATTGGCAAGTGTGTTTGTATATCTGAAAAAGGACATGTATGTCGTACTGAATTTTTTTTTTAAATGAGTAACACAATGCTCTTATTAGTGCATGACAGTAACATAACTGTTCAAGTAGAAACGATGACGATCAAGTAGGCTTATTGATATTTCGAGAGTCGGTGCATGAAAATAACAATGCTCTTATTCCCAAAAAAAAAAGTGCATAAATTTCTTCTAGTATTAATTCCCCTTTTCTATTTTGTTGGTAATCTAGGTGGTATTCCATTGCCAGTATTTTCTGAGTGGTGGTTGTCCAAACAAAAATTCTCAGAAATTAACTCATTTATTCTCTCCTCATTTCGTGGAGCAAGATGCCAGGGGTACAATGGTTTGAGCATCAGATACCAGGTACTTTTTAATTACACCATTATTTTTTTATGGGAAAATTCTACATTATGGTTGAAAAGTCATCGTGTCCAATATAAATTCATTTGTAATGAGAGAGCGTGTTGGAGATATAAAATCATTCATGATTATTTACCGGACACCTTAACCTTTTAGGAGAGTTGGCCTATGTCTTGAGTAATGTCAAGCATATCTTTAGTTGGTCTATGTTCTTCCATGGACAGAACTTGCTTGTGTATGTGCATAAAGTGTATGATGTATCTGGTGCTTTATTTTACAGTGCATATGGTAATTCATTGTTTGTTTACTACAGTTACCATATGATGAGGACTTTTCCCTGGCAGATGTTTTTGGACTTCTTGAAAGAAACAGGTAAAATACAAGTACCTCTTGTTTATTTTCCATGGTCTTGTTAAACAAAGTGATTAAATTCTACCAAAATCATATGCAGAGATAGTTTAGGGATTGCAGAGTACAGCATCAGCCAATCAACTCTGGAGACAATATTTAATCATTTTGCAGCTAATTCATGAGGTGTCCTCATTTCATCATTTTCTTTCATAAAATGATGCATGGCGGTTGCAACGTGTTACAATGTATCAAAATTTTAACATTATTTTAACTTCTACTAGTAGAATTAAACGTAGGGCCTTGGGTGAGATTCTAAGGCCGTGTATATGGTAGAGTCAATTATTATAGTGCCATTAAATTGTAAATAGATTCCCAGTTGTAGAATTGTGGCACTGAGACCCTTATTTATCCAATCTGACTGCTTTAATAACTTTAGCCGTTGTTGAGGTCTTGAGGATAATCCATATTAGTATTGCTTTGCTTTTTCATCATTTCCACTATGCTTGACCCCTTGGCCTTTCACTGGTGCCTCCTCAATCGTTACTCTTGGTTGATTAGCATTTAGCAATAAAGAAAAGAGAAGATGAAGAATTATGGTATGGGGACTAATCTGTAATTTTAAAATATTAAAATTACTGTAATCTAAATTGTTAAATAAAATGATAATATATTTAATGGTTATAATTAGGGAATCGGTAAATATACCCCACTTTTTTGGCTATACACCCCACATTAATGTGAAAATTGCAAAAATACTCTCAAATTTTGCATATATTTCGAGTTTTCGGAATACAAATCTGGAGTTTCTGGAATATAATTTTGTATTTCGAAAATTGAAGTTTTTGGAATATAAATTTGACTAGAGTTTTTGGAATGTAAATTTGTATTCCGGAAACTGAAGTTTTCGGAATACAAAATTATATTCCGAAAACTCCAGTTTCTAAAATATATGCGAAATTGTGGGGTGTATGGCCCAAAATATGATATTAAAAAAGGATAGTTTTGGAATTTCAATTTTAAAGTGGGGTGTATGGACAATTTTGATGTTGTATATACCAATTCCCTTATAAATATCCATACCATCCATTATGTGAATTCACTGTAGCCTTCGTTAAGAAGATATATTTGTTTCTTGTAAAAAAATAATCATTTGTTTTTGTCAAAAGAAAAATAATGAATATTACAAACTTTTGTTTGTGCGATGAATTTTATTTGCCTTTTGTTAAATGGTTTGTTTTTGTTTATTTACAATTTACAATAAATTAAACAATAATATTTTTTTTGTTAAATGGAGTCAACTTATATAAATTAAATAAAACAATTTGTTAGAAAAAGCTTGTCACATTGTGAATGAGAAATAAGGGGAGACGGGATGTGTTTGTATGAAATATCGATCATTGCTATTCTGAAAATAACTTTATGGTGATTATTTTAATTTGACTAATGCATGAGTTTGGCCCTTGATAGTTTTTTTCACTTGAATTTAATTCTTAAATTTTTAATTACTATTATCAACTTCTTCAGCCACTTCTCTTTATTTAAAAATAACAATGAACATGCAAACTATTATACACTAGTTAGTTCAGATTTTACTCACATTTTCAATCAAATACAGATTAGTCTAAAGGTTTATTCCCCTGAGATATTGTGGGTGGAAAAAAAAACTATTATACACTACAAGATTATGTTTGCACATTACACAACAATGAACTTGTCAATAATGGCCACTTCGAGCTAATATATTTTAATCATGTATTATCGTCCTAAATCACATTACATAATTACAATACAATGCATGTGTGTGTCTTCACAGTTTAATGAATTCCTTGAAATACCACAAAGTAAGATCTCCAGATTAACTATATAACACAATGGAGGGGAGGGGACTCTTTGCAGGCCTAGCTAATTAATCAAATATATATGACTTTCAAATATTTGATTATTACTTTGATCAGCAGCTTTACTCATATATTTTTAGGCTTTCTATATATGTAGCATATCTATATCTATATCTATATCTATTTGCATGATTGAGACAATAAAATGCTTGCGCTTTCACTCATCTCGGTTCTATTCCTCTTCATCCTCCTCTCTCCTTGAACATCTAGTCTCACTCCAAAAAGCATTGGTCTTTCATCTTCTTCTAATTCCTCCTCCTGATCCTTTGCGTGTGAATATTTGGCAACCAAATCAAGCAGCTCCCTACACTTCCTTTTCATATTTGTGAGCTCAGAATTCAACACCCCATTCTCCTTCTTGAGTCGCTTGTTTTCATGCACAAGATTAGTGTAACCCGAAGACGATGAGGTTGATGACGACCTTTGATCTTCATCAGAATCTTGGGGTACCGTGGCTTGTTGGTTTGGTACAGTAGTAGTAGTAGTACTGTGCTGTTGTTGCTGCTTGTTGGTCCATGCTTTTCTTCTCCTAATCTCGGATAGCAGTTCTCTTTCACCCTTCCTGAATCTCTCATTGCAAAACTCCCACCTACTTGTTGCAACTTTACGAAACCCCTGTATATATAAATAAATATATAAGCAGTTATTGTAATTAGTTTTGGGGCCAACATCATAAGGAAATAAAAAGAATTATACGTAATCTATGTATCAATGGAAGTATAGGACAGTGAATAGTTAATTTGTCTCTCTAATCCTTAAATTTGCTAACTCATCATTTGGTTCAAGAACAAAAATACACACCTGAAATATAAAATTCTTAGTTAGCGTAGCAATACTTATCATCAGCTTAAATTAATAAAGTTAACATGTGCACATGTTATCTATCATCTTATTTAGCTTAGCAATACTTATCATCATCTTAAATTGATAAAGTTAACAGCGCGGCATTAAGCATTTTTATACATTTAAAAAAAAATAAGTCGATGTGAGTATTTCATCAATTATTATTAAATTTGATTAAAAACATGTTACTAAGTCATATGCTCGCCCACTAATGTTGATTTTTCTATATGTACACTTGAGGGATATATAGTTTGATTTTTAGGTATATATGAATTTCAATATTACCTGCACCAGTTCTTACCCGACCCATCATGTCAAGCATACCATGAACAGGAGGGGGAAAAACATTTATAGCAGTATCATTCTTCTAATGTTTTTATACCTTGATTTGAATATTTCTAGGAAATTTCGCACAGAAACAGCTATGGCTTAAATCAAGTAACGATGATATTCCTGTATTGAACGATACCAATTAACAAAATATTTTCTATCTTCTGGTTCCATCCTTCTAATAAATAAATAAAAACTTCCAAGTCAAGCTCTTCATTATTTCTTAAGAAGAATACTAAACTATAGGTCAAACAAATGTAGGTAACACGTTCCATCATAAAGTACCCGAGGAAACGAAAGCTTTTTTTTTTGGTTCCTTTCCATTTTCTTAACAAAACTTACTCGCCAAATTAAGATACTCCTCTCCTTTTGCCCAATTTCTCTTTTTGTTACTTGAAATCCCAATTTCTCTTTTTGTTACTTGAAATTTTGAGAATCCATATCATCACACCCTTAATTCCTAACATACTTTTTAGGTAAAATTCATTCAAATCAGTACGATTGGAATAAAATATATATATTCCCTTTTTTTTTATAAGCGAAATATATTCCCATACTTTATCAAAAAATAATAATAATTCCCCCCCCCCCCCCTTAAAATTAGTATTACTTCTCTTAATTGTTATTTTTTTTACTATAACATTTTATCGATTTTTTATTAAAAGGACAGAAAAAAGGATAGGAAATTAATGAGAGATAAGTGATAATTTTAATATATATATATATTTGTACTTAATGAATTAATGAATTGATAATACGTACATATGTATTGAGCTGGCGAACAAAGCTAGAGAAGTTGCTGTGCTTGAAGAGTGTTGGAAGGAGATCACGAGCAAACTCGGCCGGTTGCCACACCACAAACGCCGTGCCTTCATCATTCCACGATATCACATCATTGGTGGCACCATCCTCCACCAACATGTATGTCTTCAACAAGAACGGTGGTGCTGAACTCTTTCTACTACTAATTCCACTACAATATTCCAACAACCCCTTATTATTATTATTATCATCGCTCACTACTGCTCCTCCTTCCATTTTTCTTTCTTTCTTTCTTCCCTTTTTTTTTCTTTTTTTGGGGGGGGGGGGGGGTGGTGGTGGTGTTGGGATTTCTCTACAAAATATTGGTTTTGTGAAGAAGGAGATCGAAGATATGAATATGGAAGAGAATTAATTAATGATCAATATAATAACTAAGAGAATAATATTATTGATGAGAGGGAGAGGAGAAGAGAAGAAGGGCAGTTAAGAACTCCCAACCCCAGCAATAGAAACCCAACACGACACCACAGTTCATGAGAAATGCAAGAGCTAGCTTATTGTTCCTTCTCCCTCTTTCTTTCTCTCATCAATCAATAAATAGTTGAAACGTATGCACAAAGCCTCTACCCCCTTTTTATAGTAGTAGTATAAGAAATATATTAAAGGCTTAATTATTTCAAGGGTATGTATGCATGCAATTCCATCATGACTCTTTTTTTTTTTAGAAAAAAAATCTTTTACTAGCTTGATCTCTTTATTATATATATAATGGTTAGAAATGCACAACCAAAACGACACGTATTGATAGACAATAACATATATATATATATTTTTTTAAAAGTCTATCAATATGATTCGTATAAAATAGTTTTTTCTTAATAAAAACAATAAAAAAAACTCAATAAATAAAATAATTTTAGTTATAAAAAAATTGATGGGTGATACATGTCACAACCTAGATAGGAACATGTGACACATCCCGAAAAGTTAAGACTTAATTTTCTGATATATTAATTAATAGATTAATAGAAGATAATAGATAATCCACAAATGCCATGAAGCAACTTGACCAACTTGAATATAAATTGTTAACATATTGTGAATGGATCGGAGAATTGGACGAGTTAATTGAAGGAAGGCTGCACGTGGGAGTGTTTGGTGGGATTCATGTCTCAAAGGAACAAATTTTTCTAAAGGAAATAATGTTAGTTTAAGTGATCATTTAGGTGTGCTCAATATCTTTCGTGCAAATCCCTCCATCAAAGGCTTTCACTGGCGGTTGGGTTTGATTTCTTCCTCTAATGCTCACCTCAAGAGGTTTTCTATATATGAAAGGAAGCGACTTTAGTTGACTTTGTGTGCTATTCCGGCTACAATTTTTCTTCCATTCAAATATGACTGTTCTCTCCTACATATATAAAGCCAACAGCGTGCAAATATATATATACTGCAATATTGATATTTAAACACTTATATATTTTCAACACTCATCCAACAGTACCTCTCTCTTTCTGTCACTATCTTTTTAGGTGGCGTATATCATTCATCTCTCTTCTATTTTTATCTCTCACAAGGTATTGATAGTATATAGGTGTTCATAAAATATTTTTGGAAAATGATATATATTGATGATGACATGGAAGTTTGTGATTGACTACGTACAAGCATGTGCCCCGCCCCAATTAAATTAGAATTACGTGACATTTTTTTTTTGTCTTGACATTGAAAAGCAGCATGTCACAAGATTTAACAATTATGCTTTTTATCATTTTTTGTTTCAAAATGATAGATACTAAAAAAAACAGAATTTTTTAAAATGTGATAATAGATATTAAAAAACTTTATAAAATAAATTAGCTAAGAAAATTTATTATCTGAAAATAACTATTTTCAATGAAACACCGATAATCTGCTTTCAAGTGAAAAAGTACATTCCAAATGCATTGAATTGGTTAGTTAGCAAAGAAACTAGGTGGATTGGAATTACAGAGAGAAAGAAAGAAATTGACTAGGTGAATCTTTAATGGATTGGGATTTTTTTTACTGGATAATGGATTGGGTTTAGTAATGGGGAAGAGCATTATTTGATATTAATCTAGTTAACTAAATGGACAGCTATTTTTAATATATAGTTATTAATTAAGTCGTTGAAAAACTCAATAAGAGATGCAATTTTGATAGAAATAACATTTTTTACTGAACCAGAAATATTAATTAATATCCTCAAATTTTCGTTAAATTAAAATAATGTGTGTGTGTATGTATGTATAGCTTATAGTCTGAATTGATTTAACAGACCTATTATGTCTGGACATTTGAGTACGAAGAAATTTCCATATGAGTTTCAACTCAATATATATTGATGGACTTTCAATATATAAATTAGCAAATATCTTGTATGTTGAATGATATTTTTATAGAGTAAACTACTAATATGGTCTTGGGAATATTAGACCTTTAACGAATTAAAAATTATAAATTTCTAAAAAAACTATAAATCATCTGTCACATTAGTCAAAATGTTATAAGTCTAGGTTGGTTAACGTAACAAATTGGCTGAATTGACATGTTATTGCATTTGCATGTGTACACAACTGTCTTACCAAGTCAGAAAGTGAAAAAATAAAGAAAACAAATGGAAACCCTTCATCACATTCACTGCCATATATAGTCATCAATCATCATTCTGTTGCCCATCCTCACACTTCCACTACTCTTCCTCTCTTTGGCCATCATCACCTATATCTATTAATATTCACTCTAGTGTATTTTAAAATCCACAAATAAATTCTCAGCAAAAAAAAAAATTCACAAGAAAATGCACACAGAAAAGTTACCTATGAGAATTCAAATTTGTAGGAAAGTAATCCACGTGAAATATCAAAATATTACCAGTAGATTTAAATCTGTAGGAAATATAAAAACTTTTTGTAATTTTTTTGTAAGAAAATTCATATATTAATTAATTAGATGAAATCACATTAGAATTTACAGAAAATTTTGACGGAAAAAATCGGCATAAAAATTGTAAATTCTAGTGGTGGAAGACAAGTTATTGATCGTGACCCATTAATTACAAACAAAAAAATTGCATTCATTAACGAAAACAAGTTAAATATCTATTAGAACTTCTACAATATTATGACATAAAGAATACGACATCTGTAGAAAACGTACCCCAAAGTCTAAATTATTCACTTTTACTTTGATTTATTTTTTAAAGAAAAAGAAAAAGAAAGGTCAAATAATTTTTCATTCGCATGAAGATATCAAATTCTGAAATTTTAGAGAATCCATCATTCCAATAAAAAAAATCTGATTTTATATTTGATTGATTTTTGTCTATTTTATTTCCTCTGAGCACTATTTATATATGCTGTTTTTTGCTGCAAACATGTATTGCTTTTTCTTTACCCGCATTTATCATTGTAGTTCTTGCGTTTAATTAATTAGATATTTTTTCTTCATTTTTATCATGTTTTAACTTTTAGGCCATCTCATCATGTTAGTTGGCATATTTAATTATTTTCACAGGAAATTAGGTTAATTATGATGTAAGAATTCGATATTTGTCATGGTTAATTAAACGTATGAGAATGAGAATCGAGGGTCAACGTCAATGGGTAAGATTAATTTATTGTTTATTTATATGGTCATAGAACAAAACGAAAGGAGTTGGAACATGGAATTATCAATTCCTTCCTTCCAACCATCCCGTGCATGCAAGTACTCTTTCATGTTTAATTTTTTGAGATGAAAATAATGTAAAGATGTTTTGTCTTTATTCGGTTGCCCTTCTGTTCTGTGTGCTAACAAAATATATAGTCAACGCAAAGGGTTTTTTTGTCTTTTCGTTTTCGTTATTCGTATCTAGGGGGCGTTTCCTCCCACCTACCCGGCCCGTAATCATTTTTTATTTTTTAAAAATGCTTGTTTCAATAATTTTCTTAATATTTAATATCTAACTTGGTCCATGTAAAAACGGCATGACCAGTGTTACCCACACGAATAACCGCCAGATTATAATAAAGAAACCTTTGAAGGAGTTCAAATCTCCTTAACAATAGTACTCTTACTAACCGATTGGAAAACAAAATAACATAAACTAATAAATAACAAGGTTGAAACAAATTATTTTCATTTTCAGACCAAAAATTCATGAGGGGGAGGATATAGGTGTTAAGGCACTAGATGTAATCTAATAACAGAGAATTTGGATGATGAATTCCATTAAACAAAGCCGACATCCTCCAAACAGAACCTCTTCTTTTGCTGACACCTATATACTTGGAAACAAAGTTTCTTTTCTTTTTCAAGCATTTTTCAATATATAATCAATATATTCAAAAGATCTTCCATTTCTGCTCCAAAGCTTCACAGATCAGCCCTAGGCAGTATTTAGCAGCAAGTGGATATTCAGAAACTGCATCGGTAACAACACACGTTAGTATAGCTTCTATATAAAGTAGGACAAACAAATCTGGGAACAGTGGCAATGCTACAAACAAGCCTGAAACTGAATGCACGCAAATAGCTGAATATGAGAATTTTCTACTTGAAGATTGTAGCACTGCACTACTAGTCCAAGATCACATTTTAACAAAAAATTCCATGCACTTGAAGAATTCCTCAAAAGTTGAAAGACAACATCACATCAAACAAACAAAAATTCCATGTACTTGGAGCCATTAAGAGAGGCAAGCACTAATGACTTTGCACTTTAGCACTATTAAGATCCATAAAAAGTAACAGAGGGATGAGCTTTATATGGTATTTCATCTATGACCCCTCCAAAATGCCAGAACCAAAATTTGGAGCATTACATAGAAAATATAAACACTGGTTTCTAGACACCAATTCATGAAGCCTCCCAAAAATAAATGTGAGAATCAACCATCACGTAGTTTCTATATTTGCGCTTAACCAATTTAAGCTTGGATAAACCCGGCTATAGATAAATACACTGCAATCATTTCCCTACTAACGGAATATTTTTAAACACCTTATCAAAAAGAATCAAACCTCTTAATTCAATTAGGCCTACAACAAACATAGACCAAATAAGGTCTATGGCAATTCACTCAAGGCTCTACCAGAATCTTAAAGAAAGACAAATAGTAAAGGGGAAATACATAAACACAGAATATGACAAGAGGGGTAAGCGTCTATGATGAAGACATTGCACTACAACAACAACAAGAAGCCGAATCTCCTGCAACCCCCTCATTTGTCCCCAAATAAAAGAGAATACATAAATATCACACTTTTGAAGAATCTAAACAAGAAAAACTTGTCTGGCCCATAATAAACGAGAAATCAAAGAACAAAAAAAGTCACACATTTATGCTATTTCTTCAACTCTATGAAACTTGATAAAATACATGGTAGAATATTAGCTATTATTTAGACTCAAGTCTATGTATCCGGCTTTAGCCATTGGCCCACTACCATCTACCTATACCTAAATCACAATTTACTTATAAACTATGAAGCCCAGATACTCCAAAAATGCAAAAGTATCGGTATCCGATACGTATCGGATACCGATACGGCTCCAATACGTCCCGATACGTATCTAGGGAGTATCCGTTAATTTTTATTTATTTATTTATTTTTAAAAATTACGATACTCTGGAGACACGGCTCCGATACTCCGGAGACACGGCTCCGATACTCCGAAACTCTGTTGAACTCTGCCCTGTTCTGTTCTAACTACAGAGCTCGAAGCCTCCTTCCTTCTTCTTTGTCCTACTCGAAGCTTCCTTCTTCTTGTTCACAAAGACCATTCAAAGACCAAGTCTTTCACCTACACGAAGCTTCTTCTTCTTCTCAAACTCACTCGAAGCTCCTTCTAGTATGTCCTGTTCACCTCACTCGAAGTATTGCTGCTGCTAGCTGTATAATCTGTCTCATAAAGTCAGTTCTCACAAGCTGACCTCTTCTTGTTTGCAGTTCTCATAACTTTGTTGGGGAAGGAAAATGGCTTTAGATGGAGAATAACACTCTAGTTCTAGCACTACTAGTAGATTTTCCTCTGATCATCATCTATTGACATATGTTTATGTATTAATGAAAAATTAGTAATGACTAATGAGAATGTCTTTTTGCAAAATTATGTGATATATTTATATTTATAATTTTTTGTTAACGTATCTATGCCATATCGTATCTTGGTTTTTTTAAAATTTGTCGTATCCCCGTATTATGTATCTGGGCTTCTTAGCTTATAAACCATACATTGGAATAAACCTTGAAGTGGAACCTCAAAATTTCACTCTCTCTCTTGTTCTCTCATATTTCTATTCTGAGCAGCATAATCACAATACAAACAACAAGTAAATTAGTTCCTGATATTCCGAACATAAAAAAAAATAAAAATTCTCCAATAACTAAACCTGAAATATAATCATGCATATAGTCCCCTTTTACTTTCCCATTCACCATTGCGCCCACCTGAAAACACATAAAAAGCTATCACGATGTTTGAAACCAACAATATTGCACTATGCCATGTTGACAAATTGAAACATACCACAAAGACAGGGCTCAAATCATTGCTGCAAACTGAGACATATTTCTCTATGTCAACCAACTTTTCTGAAGTATAAGAGAGACCTGCATCCCATGCTTACTTCAAAACCCCAGCAGGATAAAATAAAAAGTATACCAAAAATCTTAGTGTTTCAAACAGTATAACCCACCTACTATGTGAGAATTGACTGGCAAATGGCGTGTAATCGGTTCCTCAATGGCACGAAGTAGAACTTCATTCGTATCTTTCGCCCGCACTGAAGATTTTTGTAGCAATTCCACTATAGTAAAGCAGAAAAATAAGTTTCATTATTCATAAACATATTATACAAACTACAATAGAATAGAATAGTTGGAAATAGAAGAAAGGAAGGAGGAAATCATAAGAGAGTTTACTTATGACACCACAGAATCGTTTACACGTTCGTGGTATACGAACATGGGGCTTGACTTCAAACACTATTCCTTGATCGATTTTAACATATACAGCCCCTACCATGCCAGCTTTATTAAGCGGGCTATCTAGAATGCAACGGAGAGCCTGAAGAAGTCAAACAGTTAATTCTGATCCTGAAAGATATTTATGCAATTTAAGCAAATGTACATAGCATAAGAAACAACATTAGTTGTTCACAAGAGGCAACATCACTTGTAGTAATTCACAAAATATGGGCATGGCAAGTAAACCATACTCTATTAACATGAAATAGTTTGTTTTTTTGGTCGAATTTCCTGTTATGTATCCTCTACTTTATCATTCACTGGAGTTGAAGAAAGTTTGTTATATATCACTTAAAAGGTAAATTTAGGAGGAGATGATACCAACCTCGTGAATTATGTCAGGCCGATAATCATTTAGATTCTTCTTTTGCTTCAACAGAAACTGTGCATCCTCATCTGAGTTCAGAATTTTCCAGTTCTAAACCACACATATAAAAACCACAAATAAATAAATAACAATGAAACAGACTGAGCTAAGCATATTTCCCTCACAATTTAGAAAACAGAAGCAATAAAATATATTTCACAACGTGATGATTAGTAGAGCCTGCAATATACCTTCCTAACGAGACCCTTTTTCAGGGAAGCATTGTCAAGGATGAATATGGCAGGAGATCTCACATTCTGTGGAGAATGGACCAAAGGGGAAGATAAAATTCCATCGTTTGAGGCAATTCCTTCCTTCTCAACATCTTTCTCTTCGTCTTTGCTGATGGTAAAGTTTGGGGTTTGTTTCTCAACCCTCTTCCGCTTTAGCTTACTCTTAGTACAAGGATTATGCATACCTGCTTCTCTAAGTTGTGTGCAACAAACAATACAATATAACTATTCAGAACCACAACGGGTGAGTGAGAGTAAAGACCAAATCGGAGCATGCTCCACGGTCCATAGTCCATACATTGTGATAACAAAATCGACGAATGAGGTTTCCATCATGCATGCAATTTGGAAGGGAAAGAAAACAGAGAGATTGTAGAATTCTATGAGGGGACTCATCCCAGAAGAAGCAATGGGAAAAGATGGTTTTGTGAACGGTTATAAGTGGAGGAGAGTGGTGAAACAAAACTTACCTTTTGTGACCAGAGGGAACAGAGGAGGACACGGCGGTGCGGCAGGATGCGGCGGTGCAGAGGTGTGGGGAGCGTGAGAAATGCTAACAGAGAATGACAGAATAGGGCTTAAGAGTCAATTTTTTTTCCTATTAAGCTGGTGGAATATTTTGGGTATCATTAGGTCGTTAATAATTTTTAATGAATAATTATATAATTATATTTTAAAAATATACCGATGAATTTAAAGTTTTTTTAATTGCTATAAAATTTTACATCAATAAAAAATTATTTAATGTGTCATTAAAATATGTCAAAATTAACCGTTTATAGAGTTTTACTCAACTCAAAAAAACTAATCATTACATGCACACGGGTGATACCTTAGCGAGAGATATACTATGTAATAATAATTTTTAATTCAAAAATAAATTTCAAGTATGATTTGATCCATCCTCTAAATATAAATAAATTAGGGTATGCTGTCAAAATAAATAAATAAATTAGGGTACTTTTGTTAAAAAAAAACGGATAAAGCGACGCCGTTTTACTTCCTTTTTTTAAGAAGAACTGAACAAGAAGCGCCCCTGCCCTGCAGCGAACGAAAGCGGCATCCTCATATTTTTCGTTTCTTCCATCGCCGGCGGCCAGCCATCACTGTCCCATTCCCGTCGCACCGCACCCAGTAGCGCCAGAGAATCATCCTCAACCGCACCGAACACTCGCGGGTCGCTGTCGCTGTCGCTGTCGCTGTCGCAACGCCCTCTACCGGAGTTATCATCGCCGTTGCCAGAGCTACCTCATTGAGGTTCTTCCATTCTGCTCGCTGCTTTCTGTTTTGAGTATTTTCTATTTTCTTTTGCTCAATATACACACAGAAAGGGAGGCTTGAATGCAAAAGCAAAATGAAACACTGAACACACAGTAAAATATGAACTAAGTACAAGTTTGAAGATGTTATTCTTGCGTATATTAAGTCTTTGTTTTTTTGTTATTTTTGGGCTGAATGATCAATATATTCCATTGAGCTCACTAGATCAAATTGTTTACTATTTGCTTCAGTAAGTTGTTAGCTTTTAGTCCACTTCTGTGTAAGTAATTGGATTTAAGTTGCTTAAACGTTAGCGTTCCAATTAACAATTATTAGCAAGTCTAATTTTATATAGAAGCAGACCTGCTTTACCTTTATGCACCCGCATTGTTTACTTGTAGGTTGTAGGCTGTAACATTTTCCTTGCAGTTGTTAATTGAAAATGACAATGGATTTATTTGATTTGATGTTGCCTTCTTTAACTATTGGTCTATAATTGTGTTTGCTGAAGCTGAATGTATCTTTTGCATCTTTGATTTTTTTTTATTTGTGAGCTTCTGTTGTAATGAGATTAGTTGTAGTTTTTGATAAAAAGTTTCAATTTTCATTTTTCTGCTGACCTTAGTGGGCATTGATGTTTGGTTGACTTGTGACATTTTGTGTAATCTGTTTGGTTCATTTAATTGGATTGGTTCGGCAAAATCCACTCCAAACTGGTCCAATCCACTTTAATTGGTTTTGGTGCTTTCTTTCATGCGTCTTACTGTTTTTCTCTGCCACAGACTATGCTTTCAACACGGGATCAAGCAATAGGGGATGAAGAGAATGATAATTCAGTGGTAGAACTTCCCGGAATCCCACTGGCACCTCGCAGACAGAGCTCAAAAGATGGAGTGTATTTCATTCTTGAGAAAGCCTCACTGGTTGCTGCTTATGTTGGCAAAGTTAGTTCTTTTCTTTCCCCTCTCTCAGTTTCATCTTCTGTATGAATTTTTCTGTGTGTCAATAGCATCCTCTTGAGTGTGTTTACAATGATGAACATTTATAAACTAAGCAATCCATTTCAAAATATGATTAATGCAGTATTTAAAATCGGCTTCTAAATGAAAAGAATGCTTCGATATTCAGGTTGTGTGTGTTTGCCACTTTGCCTGTTTGGATAGAGAAGTATTGAGCAAAGGTTATCTTTTTTTGCTTTTCTAAGTGCTCTAAGTTTAGATTAAGTAAATGCTTTTGAAAGTTATGAGAAGCTCGTCCAATCATTAGAAACGATATAAAAAAAAAGAATTTCTTTAAGCCCCCTTTTTAGGAGAGTACTTCTATCCAATCAATCTCTATTCAAACTTGACCTTTATGTAGTTCTGTCTAACTGTTTAATGGCTTATTTCAGAAATACCAGATTTTGAATCCAGAGGAGCATGGTAGTTTCTTGCGGAAGAAAAATAAGAATCCTTATGATTTTAGGCCTGATATTGTTCATGAGGTTAGCTACTTTTCGTTCCTTGACAGTGAGCTGATTTCATGTTTTGGATTTTCTATTCTTGGATTGCCCAAAGGCGGCCATGTTGAGATGAGAACTTAAGACTTTCCTTGTGAGTTATGAGTAACTAGAGTACCATTAGATTAGATTGGTAGTTTGGTAGTGTTTGCTCGGTGGTTGAATGTGAAATAATTCACGTTATGAATTTCTTGGTCTTGTGTTCTCTAAGAGTCTAATTACAACCCAGCTTTGGTCGTTCCTCCGAATAATTTTATTTAGTTTTCTACAATAAGTATTGTATACCCCCTCCCCTCAGAAGTTTGAAAGTTTATCTCGTTTTCTTGATGAACTTGACTCTGAATGTTTATGGAGTTTAGGCTCTCCTTCAAATTATGAGTAGTCGGCTTCGCATGGCTGGTAGAATACGCGCTGTATTCATCAGGACTGATGAAGGAATTCTTATCAGAGTTGAACCACAAACACAGATACCAAAAACTCTGGGAAGCTTTTGTAATATGATGGGTAAGTTTCTCTACTCATAAATGTATTACTCTGTTATCCATCCCCATTCTTGTCTTTGGTCATCATATTGACATCTTTGCCTGTCCCCCACTTTGAAATATTAAATAATTATTGTAGCGGAGTTGCTGCAAAATTTCAGTATCAAGTCAAAGGGTAATCAGGGAAAGCTTTTAAGGTTAATTAAAAACCCTGTGACTCAACACTTACCTGTCAACTCGCGTAAAATAGGTGAGTACTATAATTAGGCAATGCCAAAATTTCAATGTCTTTTGTGAAGAGTTTTATTATGATGTGCTACTCTTGTGCTGTTGTAGGTCTTTCTTTTAGTTCGCCAAAGACAGTCCAAATAAGGGACTTTACTGCTGCTAACTGTGATGAGAACCTTGTATTTGTGGTAAGCTTTTGCAAGCCTTTATGTACATTTTCCAGATGAGATCTATTCTGTCATTTCAGTGATTGACTGTTTCGTCTTTCTATTCAGGTTGGGGCAATGGCTCATGGAAAAATTGATGCTGACTACATTGATGATCTCATATCAGGTTGCTCTAAACAATTTTGTTCATTTCAAATTCAAGTTCTAAATTGTAGTTACAATGCTTTGCCATATTGTATATGGGAGAGAATGACGTTCGTTTGACTTACCTACCACTCATGATATTTTGATAAAATCCAGGGGGGCCTGAGGCATTCATATCATATGCATAATTTTGCTAACTATTGAGCTTCTGGAAGAATTTCGAGTCTTGCTGCAATGGAATTCTAGTAACCATAATCCTTTGTGTTTTAATGCTGATGATAGTCCAACTGAAATTAATTTAGATTTTTCATTTATTTCTGATAATAAAATATTGAATAATCTTTTCTTTAATGAAAGAAGACATTTGAGTAGGAGTACAAATGAGTAATCTTAATGCAGTCAACATATCAATCTTCTAAGTCTGAAATGAGTAGATCTTAATCTTGTGTATTGGATTACAGTCTACTGAGCAATGCCTGATTGCACTAGTTAAGTTGCCAATACATATTTTACATGTCAAAGAATGGAATCAGTCACAGAATTTTGGACCATTAATCAGACTTATGATCAGTGGTTTATAGATCTTGAACTAAGTATAATTTTATTTTTGATTTTAAGGATTGACATAGTTGGTGGGATCATATCTTTTGATTCTCTCCACTTTTCTGACAGAATTGTTCTCAGTCTTCGTAATGGTTTTCTTATAAGCAATTATCTAAAACAGGGAAATATTCCCAAAAATAATGCCTAAACTGTTGTTTTCATCATCTTGTGATTTGACATGTCATCAATGGTGAAATAATCTAGATAAATCTTTTAGTAATGAGAACATTGTAGTTAAAATGCTCTTCCCTGATGGTCATTGTGAGCTAGCATAGATACCTTTTTTAATTGCTAGAAGCTATCAATTGCATGGTTGTTTATCACTTACCATGGGCGTTAACTTTCTGCTTCTGCTATTGATATTGTTAATCTCTCAACTTTCTGCTTTTGCTGTTATTGTTATTGTTAATCTCATAGTTTAGTTATTATTATTATTATTATTTGATTTCTAATTTTTTTTCTTTTGTTTTGTTTGAATATAGTTTCATCTTATCCACTAAGTGCTGCGACTTGTCTTAGACGGATCTGCATTGCGTTAGAGAGAAATTGGAAGATCATGTAAATGTTATCGAAAATATATCCTTTTATAACTAGTTTGATAGACACGTTTTGCACGGTTTTTTTTCTTTTGGTTTAGACCCAAGGTATCTTCACACCCTTTGGGTATGAGACTAATAGCTCGAATGTTATATATTATTTTAGTAAATAATCACTTTTAAATTTTTTTAAGATATTTGGATAAAAATTTAGTAAAAATTATAGATAAAAAAAATTGATTATTTGAGAACTTACTTTAGATATGTTTATGTATCAATGTTTTATTGAAAAACAAATTATTTTGTTAGATTACAATTTTTAAGTCGCATGATGCATTGTCAATAGCTGTAAAAAAATTCCTTATTAATAGAATTTAATGCATTTTGCCATCTTCATGTCAATTTGATCAGAAATTAATTCAACCCACATCACATGCGCGTACATGTGATAGTGGTATGGTGGAGTAACTCCACGTTCGTCCCTGTTCCTATCCCAATAAATTCTGACTCTGAGCATCGCAATCTAATGATATTAAATGTGCCTATTTTCATATCTGAGCTTGCACAACTTCAACCTTTCTTAGTTTGCAAGGATCTCGTTCATTCATAAAGTGAAGTATTTTATATATATTAATATGGCTATATATATACTCCACACCACAATCGCAAGTGACAACATACAAACTCAAATATGTTGATGTGATATATCCCATTTAATATGGCTATTTAATTTTGTCATTTCCTTTCTTATAGCTTTGCGCCTTTAGATTATTAAAATTGTGATTAGATTAGGAAGAATTTATCAATACTTAAAATTTAACTCTAAGTAGGTGAGATTAAACATACTTGCTTAATTGTATTTTGGTCAAGTATTTTAAGGCTTTTGAAAGATTTAGAAGAGTTTTTCTAGATAAATAATATTTATTTATCACAAGTCTTTGAGATTAATTTATCTTAGAGATGTATCATAAGTTGATCCACATATGTCGTAAAAAAAGATAAAGTTTGTGCAGTAATGGCTCTTGGTGTTTACAATAGTGACCCTGATTAATATCAAAGTGTTATATTGAAAAGTTTGGAGACCCAAAACACTCTTGAGCCGATAGTGGAGGTGTCGCTTCTTGTTTCTTGGAAGAGATCATAGATGGCTTGTTACTGAGTAAACATCGTTTTGCAAAGTGTAGAGTACTTTCCTTGGCATGAAACCATAGCACGGTTGATATCCCTCTTTTGTTATAACGAAGCACTAAGAAAAGAAGCAATCTGTGAACTAATAATAAGGTAACCAAGGCTGTTAAATCCCACCATTTGCCATGACTCAGTGACACCCCAAATACCAATGGCAGGACTTGTTCTCCACTAACTTTTGGGTCTGCAGGTAGCAGAGGATCAAACTCAAGCCCCAGCATGTCATTTTTGTATTGTCCCTGTAATTGGGAAAAAAATATATGGCAATGTATATTATTACATCATACAAACTAGTATATGGATCCGACCCATACTTTATATGAGACTCTTCTTAACAAAAACAATATAAAGACTAACAAACAACATAGTTTCAGTTTTAGTTGGAAAGAATTGAAAGTGTCGGGGAAGTAATTCATATCATTGTCTGAAAGGTGAAGACTTAATTTTTTTTATCAGTAATAGATAGAAGAATGGAGAATTTCATCATCAAGAGCTTGTTTCTCCTTTAACATAAGCTCTCACTTTTTAAGGTAAAGAAATCTCAACTATTGATGAAAAAATCAATAATTGATATTTTAATACATATTTGATTTGTTATACATGTGTATGTAATATCAACTGTTGGAATTTTTTCATCAACTATAAAGATTATTTATTTTATCCTTTAAAATAAATTGCTCACTTTAAAAGATTTGTATCTTTAGAAAGGCACAATCTTCTGTCAAAGGGTATTCTTAATTTTGCTTTAGGTTCTGATGGGAATTTCTCCAGAGTTAAGTTCCCAAAATATTGAACATTGTACCTGCACTGCCCAGGTAGCAAAACTGAGGTAGGACATAGGATAGCGCCAAAAGAACTTCGGAATGTCAGGTAGTGGTCTGAATATTTGGGAGGACATCATCATGAAAATCTACACCAAACCATATCAATTAAATTCAATTCAATTAAATTAATAATCTAGCTCTTACAAACATTCATATATATATATATATATATGAGGAGAAAAAAGAAATGACTTGCTTACTATTACACCAGTTCCTGTTCCTATGCCCATCATCACATTGGGGACCACTGAGGCTACAACCATGATGCAGCTCTCAACAACAGATAGGCAGCAGAACAAGTTGATACAGAAAAATGTACAATTAGTTAAACCCGGATGAAATTGCACCATGAAGTAGATGATTATTCCAGAGGATAGAGATATCAGAAGAAGAAAAGGGAATGATGATATAATGTTTGATAGTACAAATGCAGCCTCTCCATAATGCCCTTTGGACCTTTCACCATAGAACACCTGATTTTTATTGGAATTAGAATTTAGATAGACTCCATAAAACAATATGAATTTTAGTATATATAATATATCTAACTATAGAGTAAAAAAGGGTCAATTATTTACCTTCAATTCTTCAATGAAAAATGGTAATCCTCCACATGACAAACAGATCATGAACCCATAGATGAATGATACACACTTTCCTCTGGCCAAGATTGAGGAATTGTCTGTGCCAATGTGGAAAAAGAGGGTGCCAATACTGATTGCTACCAGTACATAGAATATTATCCTCAGCCAGTAGTAGCCCAAGTCCCTTGTCATGTTGAGGAAAGATTTTTTGGTCAATGTGCACAGTTGCTTCCACCAGGTGGTACTGCTTCTTACATTGGACTCAATTACTTCCTCTTCCTGCAAATTATTAAAAAATATAATCTGTATTAAAAGAAACATACCACATGAAAAAAAAAAAAACAGATATATTGAGTAACAAGTTGTTACATTGGTTTTCAGTTGCTGAATTCTTCTTGCATTGATGATTAGCTCTGAACTCTTGTAGCTCTCAATGAGTGTCCTTCTAATCTCTGCTTTTCTCATTCCCAGTATTGAATTTGGTGGTATTGGCTGTGAATGAGAGTATTCACATCCAGAAGCATGATCAACAAATATGATTTTTTTTTTAAAAAAAAGGCTACAAGTCTTAAAACTGTCTAGACTTACATGACATCTTGCTAGAGCTTCAGCAATCAAGTCAAAATCCAAATTAATGCTCATAATGAAATGATCTGCAGGATTTCTATTCTTTGGACAAGGGAAACCTGCATCAGCAAAAAACTAATCCCAAAATTCATTTAGAGACTCAAATTTTCAACCAAATTTTATTGGACTCTCCTTTGCCTATGGCTGTGTAGTCAAAGTCAAAGGTCCTGTCTATGGAGAAGTTAACTTTGTTTTGTATTCTTATTTTTCTCATATATAGAAAATATGAAAAGTTGTTAAATAGGCACTGTAAAAGCTGATTTCAACTTATATGCGAAATTATTAAGTAAAAAACTGATAAAATTATCCAAACAGGGTCGAATTGCTTACCTTTAGAGCCATCTTTGCTTCTCCAAAATAAACAGTTTCTCCACTTGAGAGCAAAAGCAAATCATCAAACAGATCAAAAGTTTCACTATTGGGCTGGTGAATGGAACAAATAACTATCTTTCCATTATTACGAGCTATGTTGCTTAGTGCTTGAATCACATAGAAAGCTGAGGCACTATCAAGTCCACTAGTAGGTTCATCGAGAAGTAAGACATGGGGTTGTGTCAAAATCTCAAGACCAATGCTAAGTCTCTTCTTTTCACCATTACTAATACCCCTTAAATGCCAATTCCCAATCTTAGTATCCGCACATTCTTCCAAACCCATTTCCACTATTGTTTCTTCCACCACTCTACTGATCTCTTCTTTGGTCATTTTAGAAGGAAGCCTCGTGTTTGCAGAGAATGTGAGGGTCTCTCTTACAGTCAAGGTTCCCAAGAAAAGTTCCTCTTGAGCGACGTAAGACTGAAAAATTAAGAAATAGACATGATCACTCACGTGAATATCAATCAATCAATCAATTACTATATATTTATATTATGACCAGGACATGTGTCACTTTTAAATCTTTTTATTTCTAATCAAAATTATTTCATTTGGTGGAGTTTTTCTATATGCGTTTATGTTAAGAAAAGACTTATATTTTGTATTGTCAAGTCGATTGGCTAGTTATAAAATAAACAAAGCAAAAGGATAATAAAACCATTATTACTATCATTGCATTCATTTTTGTTGGCATCTGATAATTATCTTACCACTTCTCTAGAGTACAAGCTTCTCTTCTTCCCATTGATTAGAATGCTGCCGGTTACTACAACATTTGCAGCAGGTTTTCCTGAAAAGATGAGAATAATTAACTTATTGCTGGTATCACTATAACATTTGCAGAGAAGTCAGTAAAAGAACTGTCATCATTTTCAGAATGGATAATACTTGTCTGCACATTGATCACGTAAATCTATTTTTCTTCTTCTTTATTACACATTAATTTATGAGTATCACACTAATACACACACTTGGATAAACAAAATAATTAATGTGTTTAATTATCATATAAATGTTTATGTATGAACTGTTTTGTATAACTAAAAAGTAATCAAAAAAGAGATGATAGTAAATTCTACATAAATTTATGTTTGGGAACTTATTAAAATAGTTTATGAACATTTCATAAGCTAATTAATTAGAGGAGGGAGGTGTAACACTTTGGTCAATGTTACACCATTAATAACTCTTCAGCGGATAATTATATTCTAAAACACACCATTAGATTAAAAGTTATTATCATATAGATCATTCCTATAAAATTTCACATCAATCTAAAATTGTTTGATGTGTCATTGAGATATGTCAAAATTCATACACTTTAAAAGATATTAATCTTGACACATCAAATGATTTTAGATTGATGTGAAATTTTATAGGAATGATCTACATGATAGTATCTTTTAATCCAACGGTGAGTTTTAGAATATAATTATCCGGTGAATAGTTATTAGCGGTGTAACATCGTCCAAGAGTTACACCGGTGTAATTTGATCCCTCCTCAATTAATTATAATAAACTCGAATAAGTTCTTCTCAATTAAATGACTAAAAAATAATTAATTATTTGATCATATATTAAAAATAAAATAGGTAGAGATGGAGAGAGAAACCAGCCAAAGAGTCGAGTAGGGTGGTTTTGCCGGAGCCAGAAGGACCCATGACGGCGGTGATTCTACCAGGTTCAGCAAAACCAGTGACCCCATCAAGCAACTTCTTCTGTTCTGGGCGCCCAAGCGTTACTACTGTTACATCTTCCCATACCATCACCATAGCACTTTGTTTCACACTTGTGTAACGTTAGGCCTTCAGCTTCACTATGTGAACTGATGTCTATATTACTACCTACTATTTGTTTGTATGTATGTATGTATGGACTAATTTTCTTCTCTCTCCCTCGTTACTCGTTACTCACTTACAATTAAGTCTTCTACCATTTGGTGTGCTCTGCTCTCCCATTCTCTATCTATTTATTATGTCATGTTATAATCACTGCAGTTCAATGTATGTTATATTATATTATATTTTATGTTGGATTTGTGATTTATGTGTATGAAAATTCACCAGAGACAATCCTTAAATGCGTTTTAGATCCTCAAAGGAATTAATCTTTACAGTTATACACGGAAGATATGTGGAGGAAAAAAAAATTGTATGTTATATTATATATTCTAAGCGAATCTTTGATTATTATTATTATTATTATTAGTTTCAATACTATTTTCCCCCCTCAATTCAATTCACTTCTCTATTCATCTCTTTCTATCTTTATCAAGTGCCCTGTCAAATGTCCCTCTCGGCCTCGCCCTTTCCCATAACACTCTATTTACAATGTTACAGAAAGATTCTTTCCTTTTGGGGAAAGGGAGGCCCAAACCTCCCACCTATAATTATTTATGTATGGGATTAATTAATGAATACCCATTTTTTGTTATTAATTATTCTTTTTTTTTTGATACATTTGTTATTAATTATTCTTTGTGATCGCATCAAACTAGCATGTAAAATCCGTGCTCGGCACACAGGATGCAAAAGGAGTGAGAAATATATATATATATATATATTTTTTTAAAGATTGACATGTGGCCTAGCCTGTAAGTAAGCTTACAATGGAAAAATATATAAGGATATCGTTTTCCTACAATTATACAAAAATCATTTTTGAGCACTCAATATGCTATATTATTATACATATTGGGTACAAGTAATTAATATATTTCATCTAAAAGGACAGACTTGATTAGTATTTAAATTTGATTTTTGATGATAGAATAATCTATAGTCAGGTCTTACTTATTTCTCGATCGATCATAGATTAGTTTAGACTACTTTCCTTTGTGATGCTTTGAGTGTAAACCAAAAAAGAATAAGTAATATATAAGATAGACAATGTAATAAAAAGAAAATGAAAAGAAAAAAAATGTGTTGGGTGAATATACGTGTTTGAAAAATCATTGTTGGTAACTATATATAATATAAAATATTTATTTTTCCTGTCTATTTTTTTTTCATTTTAATATATCTTTGACTCTAGAGTGTGCGGGAATCATTGTTCTTTGAATATATTTTTCTGTGATTAGACATAGGGAAACCCCAACCAACACACGCCTTGTCTAGATTATCTATTTTTTTTATCTTGGATATTTTGTGAGTAAACCCCCAACCGACCTACGTCTTTTATAGGTTATCTATTTTTTTATCTTGGATATTTTGTGAGCATTTGGTAATTCGGAATAAAGTTTAAAAATATATTAAAAAATACCAAAGGATAAAGTTTAGTTACACATTTACAACTCTATTTAATAATCTAAAATATTTGTAAATTCATAGTTATTGTTATGTACAAATTATTATAAAATTTTCAAATAAATTTTATTATTATTGATTCATTCACATAAGAAAAAACCAGTTTTATACAAGTCATGTCATCTTTGAAAAATAGAAAGTATTATAATACGCCTTAAATATTATAAAAAATAAAATGTATTTAATGAGTATGAAAATGTTGTCATTCTTAAGCTATGTTGATAAAAAAAAAAGGTGGAAAATGAAGTGGTGATATACTGATATATGCTATGGGAGGGAAGGGGAAGGAAATTAAAACAGTAGGTGTTATAACTTATAAATCTCCCTTTAAAATATTTTTAGTATAGGACAGAGCGGGGTATTAAAGTAGGCAAATTCTATGGTACCTAGAGAAATTTAAGGGTTTCGGTACCTTGATGACGTGGTCCAATAAAAACATGGCATGTGGAAAAAAAATTAAATATGCAAATGCTGAATCAACATTTACCAAAATGCAAATTATATTTTTATTATTTATGTTTATATCCCTAGAGACTTTTAATTAAATAGTCAAAATTTAATAAAAATTGTCATATCACTTGTTCCAAAGCCATGAACTCTTATCTCTTGTACAGAAAACCCTTCTTTGCCGCAAAAAACCCTTCTGTGCCGTAGAAAACAACTTAGAACACCCTTCTCTTTCTCACCATAGCATCCCCGTTTCCCCTTGAGTATCAGGTAAGTAGTTCAACTGATAATTAAACCTGATTTTTGATTGATTTCATCATATTTTATTTGTATATAATTAGTTTTCAATTTTTTATTTATTTTCGTTTTTTTACATGTAAAATTTTCGAATAATGATATACTTGAAATTGGAAATTGAAACCATAGGACTTTTGTAGATGAAGATAATACGAATCTATTGACACTAGTTTCGTGAATTTTCGTTTACCGTAGAGAGAGAATTTCGAAGAACACAAAGAGGGGTTAGAGTTTATGTAAGCTACGATTTGAAGCTTGATTTATCATGGTTTGATTGTGATAAATTAGGGTTTTCATGGTATAATAGTTATAGACATGATTCTGAATAAAACCCACAAAATAATTGCATCAAATCGAGTCAAATCGGAGCTTCAATCGTGCAAAAATGGCGCTGAACCATTAATCCCGTTTGCAATTTTTGTAGATAAAAAATCTCTTGTATGTGCTATGAAAAATTGGTGCTTTTGTACTAGATTCATTAGAAATATGTTTGATTATAAAACCCATGAGAAAACGAAATGAAATGAGACTCAAAGCAGTAGAATCCATGGAAATTTTCGCTGTTACTACAATGACCCATTTCTGCGCGGGTTGACCCGGCTGGAGGTAGGGGATGATTGCACAGAGCCCACTCGCGGACCTCAGAGAGTGAGGGAGAGTGTAGCCTCTACCGGTGTCATTTTTCGATGCCATTTTTTGCGTTGTGCTCTATTTTTTTAGTAGGATCTTAATGTATAGTTTTCAGAATTTTTTCGCTGCATTGAATATTTTTTAATAAATATATCTCTTTATATTAATTATTTGATTATTTTCTGGCCAAAATTAAATTGAAAATTATGCTAAAAAAATAATGTGTTATATTATGGATTTTATGCAAATATTCACTCTCCCTATTATCTCAGAGTTTACAAATGTTACTCCAGATGGTTTAGGCTACCAAACACAGAACTCGTAAGACTTATTACTATACAAAAAATTTATAATTATTATTCTTGAAATCTTAGCTTACCCTTTGACAAAGTATTTTTCTTCTTCTTTTAATAAATTTATAAATGATTGTGGAGTGTAGGTGTGCACGTGGATGATGGAGATGGGTGCAAATGGATATAAGATTCAGGCAAGCAATCTTACATTTGTTCCAATCATAACATAATAAATATTCTTTTCATTTTACTAACTTTAAAAATTGATAAAACAGGTTGATTATGGTACAAGACTTAGGCTGGCACTGGATTTAGCTTTGAATCCATTGAACAAGTTGCGGCAATCAGTTGCAGAAAGATCCCTTCAATACATGCAACAATTCAAAGAAGCACATGAAAATTAAGAGACCCCTTAGATTAGCGCTGGTCCTTTATTGGATTATATTTTATTTTGTGGAGACTTGTAATATTTTATTATATTTTATTATGACTACTCCTTTATTGAATTATATTTTTTTCTTTAAGGCAGAATTGTTTTAGGATGCACTGATATTTAAAATTCTTTTGTGAAACATTTCTTATTAAAATAGTATTTGATATTCAGAATTTTTTGTTACTTGAAACAATCAGTTCCCACAAAACATTATACGTACACAAGGTGTACCCAGTCACATCAACTCAATGCAGTACAAAGAATCCAATTAACATGATGTTCTGGCTATCAGCAAACAATGGAAAATTAAAACCTAAGGCTATGTTTGGATGGGGGTTTTTGGAGGGGAAGGGAGGGGAGGGAAAAATTTATAATCTCCAATTTCCTTGCTTAGGAGTTTTTAAAATTAAAAAAAAGTTTTACATCTTGGTGTCTGCTATCTTTTAAAATAATATTTCATTTGTCCTATTAAAGCTAAATAAGGTAATTAGGAATTATAAGTCCTCTCCTCCACTCCCCTCCCCTCCCTTCCCCTCCAAAAACCCCCATCCAAACATAGCCTAAAGCACCCAACCTTAACATAAAATTGCAGCCATCATTATTCCCGAACATTCTATTTCCTAAGTGCTGGTTGAATTGAATTTCTCATGCCAAAAGAGCCAACTCCTGTGATCTCCAATTTAGGTTGCCTTTTCCAATGCACAAAAGAACATCCTCCTGGGTCCCATTGTTGGAAGTGATCACCGCAAAAGATTAAAAACTCTCAAGTGATTGTCTTCATATTTTTGTATTGCATTGAACCCAACCTTTGAATTGCATAACTAAAAGCGCCAAACCCAAATGATGACCACGTCCAATTATCTTCTAATTTTTCACCACCTGGAATTGTTACCTTGTATATTTCTCTAGAGCTTCCAGTGCCAATCCGATTGGAGGATATCAAATTCCGTTCAATGTCATCAATAGAAAAGTCAAGTGTGTGATACAAAGCCATCACTAAACTATTCTTCTCCCTGGGTGGCGATAAGAACCTACTGACAAAGATATGTGAATATTTTTGTAAACTTCCACATTTGGCATCCATAACAATTAAAGGCAACCCAATATAAACATTTGAATCCATATTTAAATCTAAGCCATTCCAACACTTCCTGAAGTCATTATCAAAGAACTACCGTGAACCATATGTGATAGCAACAACAACCTCCTTCCAAAAAAATATGTTTTTGGTATCAAATCCTTGGACACCATAATCTGTCACCCTTAGAACAGATGAGTGAGTTGTAATAATCAAATTTTGGTGGTGCAAGTCATTTGAGAGCTTTCCTTCCAGCAAGAATTGTTCAACTCTCATGGGGTTGCTGTCATTAGTGCTCTGAGGTGGAAAAAATGACTTCACATGAGAATTTTGCATCCACTTACACCTTACAAAGTATGCTCCGCTCTTGGAAATTTTGGTTGACTCAGGGCTGGTGACAAGCTCATTGAGATATGCAATACCCCCAAGTGGGCACCCCTTTGTTATCCAGTCTTGAATCTGCCTTGTTTGCTTGTTTTGTGACACCACATTTCGGAGGAACATTTCAACGAACACATGGTGGGTGTCATCTAAGGACCCGGTTTGGCAAAGACAAGTGATTTGCGGTTTCCACCACTCCAAAATTCAGCATTGCAAAATAGAAAACTCATAGTATTACAACCCATCAATGAAAGCACATCTTCGGCGGATTGTACAAGATTGCAAGGCCCAACCTTTCAGGGTAATGACTCTGCAGGACATGAGCAGTATCTCAGGTGACCTTTACAAGAAAGAACCAGAAACTATGCACTTGTATGTACTGGAAACCTGTTCAAGATGAATCAGCTGGAAACCACACACGAAGTATTAAGATTCGCAAACCCTAAAAACAAAAGAGAAATCCAAGAGTTAGGTGACGATGATAACAAAGGAAAGAGGGTCGGATCTATTTCCAATTCAAGCTCCTCTGCGGTGGTCGTTGATGAATATGGATCGGAAGAAGAAGAAGAAGACCAGGATCGACATTTGCGATCTATTTTCAAGCTCCTCTGTGATCTGTGATAGGAAGAAGAAGAAGAACAGGGTCGACAGCGATATGTTTTCAAGCTCTATAAGCTCCTCTGCGGTCTGTTTTCAAAAATGATAAAGGGGTGTGTTTAGAAATAAATATAAATAAGGGATGTACTTATAAATAAATAGAAATAAATACGATCATGTGACATGGCATAGAGATTTACACATGGCATATTCCTAGTGGTCAGGTACCCATACCCAGAAATTTTCAATGGGTACCGCAGCAAGCACTATTAAAGTATTCATGACTACACTTATATTTAAAAAAAAATCCACACATACACAGAGCAAATTTAATGCACATAGCTATACGTACCCATCAGGACTCAATGCACCTATACTTTATATATTTATATGGATACATGTCGAGTTGGGCCGCCGACGTACCTACGTGTTTATAAGTCATTAATACCTTTTGGGTTATTTGTTGTACTTGTAACGTAAGAATGTAACGTATAGAACCCCCAACTAACTAGTTTTCAATACCTTTCTGATTTTCTTGAAATGGGACGTAGGGAACCCCCAGCTAGTTAACACACCACTCCGTCTTGCGTGTTATATATATTTTTTTGTCTTGGATATTTTGCGAGTAATAAGAACCAAGCAAGCACTTTGCTATCAAACTAATCAAGGACATCCCAACAGTAAATTTTCATTATGTGGTAACCCTCAAAATTTTACAGGCTCTGGACTCCACGATCGTTACACATTAGATATACTAATTAAGGTTTTGGAAAGTTATGAGGTATATTAGTGTGTTTGGATTCCAATGCAAAATGAACTAAAAAGCAATGTCTATGTTCCTTCTACGAACTTATAACGGTAAACCAAACATGCCCTTAGTTGCCAATCTAGATGAGACCCGGGGAGCTGGAATGCCAGCTGCATATATTACAAACATCCACAGGAAGGACGCTCAATATCTTGCTAAATCCATCGCTATTTGCAAGTTGCAGCAAAATTTGAGATAATAATATAGGGGGGTACAAATAAGAAAAGAGGAGTCAATTATATCTTCTTTATACAGGCTTGACATCGGGGACATCATCAAGAATGAAAGGTCCTAGTTTACCAGTCCTGAACAGGGTAAGGAACTTTTTGGATACCATCAACCGTGCTTCCGAAGCCTTGTGAGGTATCTTCAATGCCTTCTGCAGTGCACCAAACTGCTGGTCAATAAGGCTCTCTAAGTCACTCTCATCTTCTACGTTGCCATTGAATTCTGCTAGAGTTGAATAGAGTGCACGCTGAACTTCCATTACAAGATCCTATGATGGAATAAGAATGAAGGAAAGTCAAAAGGTACAAAAGAAAAATACATCACAGTAATAGCATAGCTATTCACATTGAACATATAAGAAAAAACCATAGAAGAGATGCTCTGATACCACAGAGAAACCATTGAGAAAGTATCATATTCCATTAAACATAAGAAAAACCATAGAGAAATGCGGATACCTCCACATATACCAAGTCAGATCTATTTGGCAGATTTCTTCTTTTTCGCTTAAGATTTTTCAGGTTATATTCATGATTTTCCTCGGCATCATATGCAATCCCATCTATTCTTCTGTTATTTAAATGCTTCCAGTGAAGTGGAGTCCCCCGGGTATCCAAAACTGCCAATAAGTATTGAGCAATACGCTCCTCACCCACCACTGAATCTTTCACAGACCCTGTCAATGCAACAACCAAGTTTACACTACAAAATATACCTCCTCGACATGTGTAGCAAAGGATATCATATTCAGAAACCAACAGATACAGATTCCCCATCCAGGCCCATTTCAAGGTAATTTGCATGCCTCATTCTCAAGAAAAAGATCACGAGGAGATGGGATATTCAATTGCCAAAATTGTTCTGGACAAATAAAGTAATAACAATGAAAGATGTGTGAATAAAATTAAGAACAACTAAGTTAAACAGAATCCCAATACAGAAATGGGACTACAAGTGTTTAGCAATCATCAAACAACTTTATCCAGCATCTTAATGAAAACAGCAATTGCAAATTCAAAATTAAATCCACAGAAATGAAAACAGATCAGCAGTGCAAATGCTGTTGAACCATTTTTAAGGATAGAAACACCAAATACAAATTGTAACCAAACAGTAAACATATAATGTGTTTGTAAGCAGAACTTATGAACAAGAGACAGCACAAATAATAAACAATATTAGAGAAACTACGGACTTTTATGTCAAAATTTTCAACATTTTCAATGTATTAAAACTTCTAACCAAGTTGGCCCACCATAACATTAATATGAAGTCTCATTTATTTGCTATATAGAGAAATGAGATACAGAGATTAAAGGTCATATCCTTCGTAACAATACCTTTTTGCATAACTCTATAAGGTAATCCATTTTCAGCCTTTTACAATTTGCAAATTAGCTTGCAGACTGATGGGAAACTGAGAGGAAGAAAAAACCAAATTTAAGCATCTATCCAAATTCCATTTAATTTAATAATTCACAGTCCACAGAAAAGGTCTAACAAGCTTTGAATAAATCCACAGGAATCAAACATATAAAGATGAAACAAATACACTTTCAGCACTTACTTTTAGCAAATAAAGTCATACATTGATAATATGAAATGTCAAATTTTATTAATAATGAAAAAAATTAATTAGGATAGATAGCTTTAATTGATATGGTACCTGCAAGAGCCAACTTCAGCCCTGTCTCTATGTCTGAGATGCTTGGAACCAGAACCCCCGGGGTATCTAGGACATATATGCTCGGTTTGTGTGCTATCTGAAACAAAGAAACTCATAGTTATGGGTGGCACAACTTGGCCTATGTGAAGTGTGAACTATAACCAAGCATTTAAGCAAAGATACAATCTTTGGGATGAAATTTACCCAATCTCACTCAATGACATTGATGAGTATAATGATGCTAGGAATGAGTTGGTTTTTGAAGATTATGATAGTCTAAATTAAGCAGCTGTTTATAGGGCTTTTGAGGTGGAGAGCCTAGAACATATACTAGACAGAAAACTAGAAAACGACAAGAACACTCGAGTAGAGCTGTAGCGGCAAAAATAAACAAATTGGCCATAACCAAATCGCAGGGGGGAGAAGTGAATTCTGTTTCACTGGCCATACTTATTAAGCTTCTTTATTTATAGGTGGAAGGAAAATCCATGGTAGGAGATGAGAGTGAAATTGAAGAATGAAGATAGGGGAAGAGCTTTTGGTGTTGGAACATGATGATGAAGTATGTGAAAATGATTGTGGGGATGATGGTCATTATGTTACAACTTAGGAAATCGTGATCTGTTCTCTTTCTTTTTTTTTTTTTTGAAGAGGCCGCACCATTGCAGTCAGCATAATGACCTTAAAATTGCATCTTTTTGACAACTATAGCCGAATCCCAGTTTATTTTGGCGATTATATATTACTGTTTTTTAGTAGGTGTTTCGTGTTTGTAATGTTTTATTATGTGAAAACATATCTTGTTATGCCCTTTCAGATTATTGATCGCGAAACTTTCAGTTCAGGATTCAATTGGAACCTTGACACACAGCAAAAATTCAAGGCCAGCAATGCATCACACTAGTAATGCTCTAGCCAATTCAATTTAGTTCCTCCATAAGAACATTTCATTTAGGCATTTATGCAAACACGAGCGATTGTGAAAAAGGCACTGAGCTTGGCTACTAATGAGAATAAATAAAGAGAATAAGCAAAGAAAGAGCAACAACAGACCTTGAATCCCGCAATATCTTGAGTAACACCAGGTAGCGGACCCACAGCAGCTCGCTTCATCTTCTCCTGTACTACTACGAAATCGAACCAAATCGCACATCGGCAACAAGTGCTAACAACAACAACAACAGAGATTCCAAATTCCAATAATCAATCAGATTGTTCGGAAGAAGCTCTTTCTTACCGGGAAATCGAGACCGCGCGATTTGATGAACGGAATTTATCAAAGCAGACTTGCCAACATTGGGAACACCAACCACCATAACAAGTAGCGTAGGCTCCTTCGAAATAGCTTCCTTCAACTTGAACTCCACAAGTTCCAGAAGCTTCGTAACAGAACCCTTGCTGTGGGCGTTTATGGGAATGCAGTCCTGCTTGCACGTCTCAAAATAATGCACCCATTTCTACAGCACATACATATATGTAAATAGGTTGGTTAGTTAGTTAGTTAGTTAGTTAGTTAGAAAGAGTTAGTTAAGATTATTATTGTTATTACATACATGCATGATGTTGGGGTTGGCTAGGTCTTTTTTGTTGAGTGCGACGACGCGTCGTTTGGCGGAGAGGTGGGGCTGAAGGGTGGAGTTGGCGGAGGACAAAGGGATGCGAGCGTCTCTGACTTCGATGACGAGGTCGGAGAGTTTAAGGCGGTTGAGGATGGCACGTGTGGCGGCTGCCATGTGACCCGGGAACCAGTTGATGGATCCTCCGCCGGCGTTGAAGTCCATCTCTCCCAACCCTTTCTTCAACAACCCTTTCAACCCCGTCATTCCTCTTTCTCTTCTCTTCTCTTCTCTGCACTCTACCACTATTCCACTAACACTGCCTCTGCCTGTGACTCTCCCCCAACAACTGAAAGACGCCACACTGTCCAGGCTTCTTCCAACAAGCCCAATGGCCCAACACGGTTAGCACGTAACCATTTTGGGCTCAAAACGAAGCCCAATCAGAAAGGGAAACTTACTGGAAATTGGTAAATACACCTAGAAAATTTGACATACACCCCATATTAAACTATTTTTGGACAGAAATTTACTCTACTACCCTCAACCCTTCTTCATTCCTTTTCCCTCCCAAAACCCATACACCCCACTCCACTAACAGACACAACACAGCACAGACAGAAGGAAGAAAGAGAACACAACGCAGGGAGAGAAGGAAGGAAGACAACAGTGGTACCACCGTGAGAGAAGAAGGCACGTCACCACACAGCACCACTGTTGCCACCACACAGCGCCACCGTGGCCACCATCTTCTCCGCCAAACCATGTTAGTTTTTTTTTTCAAAACATAGGTGTTCCCGGAAACACGAGTTTCCGGTATATATAAAACTGTGTTTTTGAGTTTCAGGAATATATAAAAAATCCAATTTTATATATATCGAAAACTCCAGTTTCTAGAATATATAAAAAACATATAAAAAACCAGTTTTATATATACCAAAAACTCTAGTTTTTGGAATATATAAAAACAATGTTTATATTTTTTTGTATTAGCAGGAAAATAGAAACAATTTTTATATATTCTTTAGTTGAAACAAATAATATTTTTTCACGTATATTTCTTTAGCCATAGCACTTTTATTTTTTAATTTTTATCTATTTGCAAACACTAAAAAATGCCCAACACTGCGGTCTACACAATTACAAACATTAAATCCCTCAAACCTTCTCTTCTCTCGGTTTAACAAAAAAAAAAGGAATCACCTTCAAATCCAATAACAACCAACATTTCCAGCAAGATCACATCACAACAATGAGGAGCAGAAAACCACAAGGTGGTCAACGTCTTTGCTAAAGGAAAAATGGGAAATTTGGCTTAGCAAATAAAATCTCCATCACAAAAGCCTGAAACAATTGTTTGAGTTCAGATTCGAGATCAACAATGATCAACTAGCATTCTGGCTACACTTCACATATTACTACCCAAACAAACAGTAAACTATATCTATACCCATAACAACACATCACATTTCACTTGAACCGTAATTATTAAATTTTGAGTCGATTCCAAAATTACAAAAACATAAAATCAAATAAATAAAAGGTAAAGAAAGAAAATACGAGGTTGATTAGCTATAATGGGTGTCGAGTGAAGTGAAGAGCATAATTTGAGGAAAGAATTGGGTAGAGTGAAGAGCAGGGAAATAGGGTTTGCTAGAGATTGGAAATTTTGGTTTGGGTAAATTATTGAAATCTTAAAAAATTGAAGGACTCTTAAATAATAATAAAGGGATATATTTGTAAATAGATAGAAATAAAAATGATAATATGACATGGCTATAAGAGTACACGTGGAAAAATATTATTGGTCAAGTACCGATACCCATAAATTTTTCTAGGTACCATAGAATTTGTCAAAAAAAAAATTGATAAGCTAAAAAACAATACTATAAAATTAGATTTAACAAATATGAACAAATAACTTTTAAATACTCTTTCCTGAAATACTCTTTATATATTATGGTCAAACAACTTTCAAAATACTAAAATAAAGTCTTACAACATATATTCTTCATCATTAATTGTTTTTACAATTTAACCGAAAGCTATTTCTTTCCAAGATTTTTAATTTCCTTATATATTGTAGCATACGCACAAATCTAGACCTGATTTTGAGAACTTCACAATCGGAAAAAATCTTCACCGTTCGATCCGTTGACTTAGTATGCAAAACGGACGGGATATAATCCTTCGCTTCTCGGTCCCAAGTACGTGGCCTACCATTTTGAATTCAAAATCAACGAGGTAACGTTACCATTCCGTAGCTAAGGTTCGGAACCCAGAGCTAACTCCCCTCACAGTTATCCGAACCACAGCAAAGACCACACCAAGACCAAAAACACTGTCCCATTCCAACTCCACTCAAACCACTACTCCCATATTCTCTCTGTTCGCTGAAGACCCACATAGAAAAGTTCCATTTTTTTTTGGTGTTCTCTGTTCTGTTTCTTCAGCTTCGGTATGTATGCTTTGGTTTCTTGAAGAAAAGATGACATCTTGGGTTTTGTCTTGTACCATGTGATCATTTTCTTTGTCACAAACTCTGCAGGAACCAAGATTTGGGTTTGTTGATGATCATGGAGGATTGTTCAAGAAAAGGGGTTCATGATTTCAACATGGCTTCAAGGAAAGCTGAGGAAGCGGGTCAGTTTCTGTTTTGTTCTTCCTCAATGAATCATATTCATTCGTGCCATGATTACAATGTTTCTAGTGGTTTTGTATGTTCCATTTTCATGTAGTGTTAATTTTTGTCATATAATGATAATGTTGAAATAAATAAATTGTGCAGCTTGGAGACGTTATGAGGCAACTGACTGGCTAGAAAGCCAAGTGGGTCCTCTTGGCATATCCAACCAACCCACAGAGAGAGAGCTTATTTCTTGCTTGAGAAATGGTCTCATTCTTTGCAAGGCCATTAACAAGATCCATCCAGGAGCAGTGCCCAAGGTATTACAATCCACTGCATGTTTGCATTTTAACTGTATATCCAATGATGATTAATTATGTTATATATATACCTACATAGTTGGGCATAAATGACAGTTAATTATATAGAGAAATGCTAGTAACGTACTCACTGAAATTCTCTTTCCAACATACTCTTCATAATTGGTTGAAATTCACATGAGTCCCACTACTTTTGGCATTAGTCCCACCAAATAGGGTATCAAACACACATGATTTAATGGGAATTCTACCCAATCATGGAGAGTGCATTGGAAAGAGTGTGTTGTTGGCACTCCTCAATGTATATTATACATACATACATATACATGCTTATACCAATTGGCACTCCTCAAATTGAGAAGTTTGACAGTTTGAGTTTGGCATTTTCATTTTTTTTACTCATCTCCCTTTTCTCACCACAAATGCTTACACCATTTTGTGATGTTATTTTTTTTAAAGGTTGTGGATAATCAAGTAGCTGCACAATCATTTACCTGGGATTCCCAGCCTTTGCCTGCCTATCAGTATTTTGAAAATGTCCGCAACTTTCTGGTTGCTGCTGAAGAATTAAAGCTTCCAGCTTTCGAAGCTTCTGATCTAGAAAGGGTATGCTATTTATATGCTTGCACATTTTCCATAAACAAGTCAAATTTGGAAGCTTTTGATTTTAGATGAGCATGTTTTGAGAAAGTATATTATTGGTTGTTTATTTTCAGGATAGTGTGGAGAATGGGTCAGCAGCAAAAGTTGTTGATTGCATTCTATCACTTAAATCGTTTCAAGAGTTGAAGCAGATGAACAATCAGAGTGGATCCAAAAGACACATAAAATCTCCTTTACTTATGCAGTCAGCCAGTAGAATGCATTCAAGAGCCACAGCTGCAACTCCCTCTGATGCATGTAGGCGCTTGGAGTTGTCTGCCACAATGGAAAAAACTCCTCCTGTTGAGAGTAATTTTCAGAAACGAGAAGGTTTCAAATCTCTCAATCTTGCTCATATATTTGTCTTCTTGTGTACATACATCATGAGCTATTTTTTTCACTTCAAATATAATTAATACTATACTATTTAACATCTTTCATCATTCATTCATCTCTTACTATTAGAAAAGAAAGAAATTCAGCTATTCTACTTAATGACAAAATAAGTGTGTGTCCCTATATTCTCAATTTCACTTGGATAATTGTATTCTTGCTACTGCCTTCATTGGATGCAGCAGAAATTGTGGAATCACTTGTCAAGCTCCTAGTTGACCGTATGTTTGATGCCAAAGAAAACATTGATGGAGAAATTATTGCTTCTCTTCATAGTGGAGACATGGTAATGATAAGTTGTACTTGTAAACAAATGAGTTTAATTAAAATTAACATACTGAAATTATACATCAAGTTGGAAGTTGAATGTTTTGTGTCTCCCACCTGATTATTTAGTCTTTTATTGCAGGATCCAATCAACCTATTTAATCAGATTGTGACTAGTTGTTGTGGGGAACAACCACCTATGAAGTTCCCTGAGGTTAGTTTGAGATGATCAAACGTAATCTTTTTTTGTCCTTAATTCTTAATGAGTCATATTGTTGACTAGCTTTCATGCTGTAAATTATGTGAGGTTAAGATAAATAATTGAGACCAATCATCCTTGTTTTTATTTTTGGCTGAAGAATTATACCCTTGTCAGTATCATAACCCTTAATCTTTTTTTTTTGATTAATGATCATAACCCTTAATCTACAAATCATGTTTATCAAACCAAGCTATTTTGACAATGTTTCTGGTAAAACATGTGAAAGGATAACTGAAATATGGTAAAACATAAAGGGTTATTGCTTGCTCATTCTATTATGAAAAAACAATTTAAATGTTTTGAAAAGAATGATTTCATGTATTATTGTCAATGTAAATATTTTATTTCCTTGCCAAAGCTTTTGTTATGATATTTAAGACTTCTTGACCTAAAACAGTTGCCACTAAAGAATTCTATAAAAGGTTCCACAGAATCAGATGCTTTCTCTGCACCTGAAAGTTCCAAGGTACCTTATTGTTTTTTTTCCCCTGTAATATTACTTTATACAAGAATATTTACTCTGAAAATTATTTATTTCAAATTTAGATGCTAATTTGGCCAATGTGCATCTCATACAGTGTTACAGAGCTTGCCCTGGAAAGTGCACTTGCAATCAGAAGCATCTCCTAGACATACAAGAAAAAGAACTTCTGGTAAGCATTTGTGCAGCTTGTTTTGCATTCCTCTAACCAATCTATTTAGATGTGATTAATTAAGTTAGAACTATGCACAATTGAGGAAAAAAAATAATTTAGCTAACAGCATAAAAGTAGTCAATCTGTTTGAAAATAAAATTCTGAGGCTAAATATCATCCTACTTTAGTAAACTAATAATTTTGTTAATAAGGTTATTAAAAGCATCCCACAGGTCTGCTGCATTTTTGAGATAATGCTTGTTATATCGTGTTCTTATTCAGGATCTCAAGTCTTTGAAGTTGAAGATTAAGAATGAGTTTGAAGAGATGCAGTCACAGTTTCAGAGATTTTTTAATGATATAGGTATGAATAGCCATTAACTTTGCAATTTTCTTATCTTGTGCATCATCATTAACAAAATAGGAGATTGTTTGTTAGAAATATGACAAAAAAAGAGTTGGTTCATGTTGCATCTGAAAACTCTGTTGATTGTCTGGTTTTGTGTTACTTCATGAATTCAGGAATTCAAGTAAAGGACATGTCAACCAAAGCCCTTGGGTATCACAAAATAGTTGAAGAGAACAGGAAACTATTCAACATGGTCCAAGATTTGAAAGGTATCATTACTTTTAGTTTTTTTTTATTATTATGATTATAAATTAAAGGGTCGCTTTCTTTATCTGTATCCTTGATCTCTAAGTTAATTTAGTCTACCTTTTTCAAATTCAAAATTCAGGCAATATTCGAGTTTACTGTAGGATCAGACCCTCATTCAGGGCTGAATCCAAGAATGTTGTTGATTTCATTGGGGAAGACGGTTCTCTATTCATTTTAGATCCAACAAAAACACTAAAAGATGGAAGAAAACTTTTCCAGTTTAATCGGGTTTTCGGTCCAGCAGCTGGCCAAGGTAGAGTGTTCCACAAGCTAATAAATATTATAGAATTTGTGCACTAATTTGACTACCTTTTTCCCCTTTGCTTTCTCTCCCTCTCTTTGTTGACATTTGCTATTTTGTTGTTAGATGAGATTTATAAGGACACTCAACCATTAATTAGATCAGTGATGGATGGATACAATGTTTGCATTTTTGCTTATGGTCAAACTGGATCTGGGAAGACTCACACCATGGTAAGATACTTGATATCATTACACTTCAAATACACTATAGATCCAGTTTATTTAAATTGATTATAAAAGATGAAAAATACTATTATGTGTTCCTTTGTATTATTATGATATCAAGCCAGGATGTTTCCATCTAATATTTTTTTCTCTTGTTGCAGAGTGGTCCTTCGGGTGGAACATCTAAGAATATGGGGATCAATTATCTCGCTCTTAATGATTTGTTTCACATGTCTAATGAAAGGAAGGACATTGTAAAGTATGACATTTATGTCCAAATGGTTGAGATTTATAATGAACAAGTAAGAGACCTACTTGCAGAGGACAAAACAGACAACAAATATCCTTTTCTTTGTGTTCATTATTCCAAAGGGTCAGAAACATTTTTTCATGCTGTTGTTCTAAAGACAGAGCAAAGAAATATGCTTTATTTCTCTAGTCTTTTTTTTATAGTACTATCTGCTAGCGATTTAAATCCTTAACAAATCTCAAATTAGAGATCAGAAGTTGCAATGATGATGGGTTGAGCCTTCCTGATGCTAGATTGCGTTCAGTGAAGTCTACAACTGATGTCATGACCCTCATGAAACTCGGCGAGGTTAATCGCGCTGTCAGTTCTACTGCAATCAACAATAGGAGTAGCCGTTCCCACAGGTGAGTTTTTCACTTTTACAGGAGTGTGTTAGTAACTTCATTCCCATTTCTATAATTTATGCTTTAGAACATAAAGTAGTCTAGTTTAGGCACTGATAAGGCTGTCCAATGTGTACCAGTGTACTTACTGTGCATATTCATGGCAAAGATACATCCGGGAACTCCATCCGCAGTTGCCTGCATTTGGTAGACCTCGCTGGAAGCGAAAGAGTAGACAAGTCTGAAGTTACAGGAGAAAGACTAAAGGAAGCACAATTCATTAACAAGTCTCTTTCCTGTTTGGGAGATGTGATCACAGCCCTGGCACAGAAGAATTCTCACATTCCTTACAGGAACAGCAAACTCACACTTCTTTTGCAGGACTCCTTAGGTACACTACACACTGGTGCTCCTGTCATTTCCATTCTCTCTTCCAGCTTTTCCTCATAGAATTTCAGTTACACATTACAAAATAATGATATTAAGAAAAGCTTTGGAGACTCTACCTTAGTTTTTCATTTCACCATATGGAAATATGTTAATGTTTTTTCTCTTGGAAATTTTCTGTTGCATTAGGTGGACATGCTAAAACGTTGATGTTTGCTCATGTGAGTCCGGAAGCGGATTCCTTTGGTGAAACAATGAGTACTTTGAAGTTTGCTCAGCGGGTTTCCACTGTGGAACTCGGGGTAGCTCGTTTGAACAAAGAAAGCAGTGAGGTTATGCAACTTAAAGAACAGGTAAGAATAATAATGTCTACTTAAAAGTTTCATCATTTGGTTACTTCCTTCCATGCATGCTTCACTTTTCTTGAGCCTGAGAATTATAGGTTGCTTGCATTTAAAGGAATTAATTAAAGTGTTTGAGACTCATTGTGCTGTATATATATATATATATATATATATATATGAATGTTAGGTTGAGAACCTCAAGACTGCATTGGCAAATAAGGAAAATCTGAAAGCAATGTTCAATAGAACTAAAGAACCTTACACTCCATTAGAGAAGACTCCGCTGCGCCCTCGAAGACTTAGCATTGAGAATTGCAGCACCATAAAGACTGACAAACCTGTGAATCCAGAGGATAAAACTGGTTCCAAATCACCGTTACCTCGTTCGAGAAGATTAAGCTTGGAAGGTGCAAGAACTATCAAGAAAGACCATAATCTACAACCAAAAGTATCAGCTGAACCAGAAGCAGTGTCAAAGCTAAATGGCCAATTCAAGTTAGAGTTGCAGGCCAAAACTCCTCTAAGTCCTACAAAAACTACTCATCAAAAGAGGTTGATTAAAGTTGATAGCAGGATCCAAATTCACCCTCTTAAACTACCCCAATCACCTGAACCACCAGTGCTAGATAAAAATGACCATGCATTTTGCACTGATACAAATTCCCTGACAACAAAGGTGAGCGGTAGTACAAATGGGAAAGGATCTCAGATAAGAAGATCCTTGAGAACAATTGGAAAACTGATAAATGGCCCTGATAAGAGGTGTGTGTGCCTTTTGACTTTTAAGCTATAAGTGTTTTAAATTAAAAACCTTCATTTTGATGGTTGACACTCTCGAAAATTTTGTAGGAGCCAACAAATTATGGTTGAAGTGAAGTCACCTATCAAGGGCACTGGTCATACAAATCAAGTAAAGTCACCACTAACAGCTAGTGAGAGGACAAAAAGGAGGCAATCTCTGACTGGGATTCAAGCATCATCCAACTCACGCAGATCTTCTCTTGGAGGAAAGCCAATAGCATGTAAGTTATGACCCATTTACTTTGAGAAAGTGTTCTGTTTTCATTTTATGCTTTCACTTCTAATTACAAAATTGCCACATTTATACACAAAACAATGAAACCAACTTTTTTTGTTTTCTTTGTTTTCTCTACAAATTTTAACAAGATATGACAATTTTGTAAATAAAAGTGAAAACACAAAATCAAAATAGGAAAGGAAAATAGTTGTTGTCATTTTCCATTTCTCAGATATATTCCATCCATGCTGTGTAATGTATACTAAGTCCATATTTTGTTGTCATATTTGTAGATGACAAGGACAGAAATGCTAGAACGCCTCCTCCTTCAGAAACCAAGACTTCAAAACGGTGGATGTAGATCAATGGGGTGCTTTGACTCGAAGCACCACACCAACACGGCTGACTCTAGTTTAGGACAAGCTTCCAATTTTGTTGGAGATTTTGTTTTCAGATCAATAAATGTCCTTTTTTTTCTTCTTTTTTTCTTTTATTAAAATTTGGGGGAGGGGGATTGTGAATTGAAAATTTGGCTAGGAGTCTATGTAGATACTAGTACTAGATATTGTATTCCAAGGAGGTTATCTGCCTTTTTCAATTGGGGATTCTTGTAATTATGAAATTATGATCATAAACACACTAAAATTTTCAATTTTATCAGTTTAACGTGTAAGGGTTGGTTTGGTTTTGAGTTTGAAATTTTTTTATATCATGGCATGTAATAATCTATCATGAAAATTTATACGAATTTTTCCGCTATGAAAAATACCACAATCAGGCTTAGCATAATCTCAAGTCTAATAAGACATGATAGTTTGTTGTGAAAAGCTATTTCCAGTTTTATAGTTTATCCTCTCTGGCTTAAAAGTTGGGAAAATGTGAATACAAAATTTCAATGTTAATGGTAAGATATCGAAAGGAATATTCAATGCAAATTATCACAAAGCACTTGTGAACCAACGATTTTAGTTAACAAGCAAGTAAATCCTGATAACCGTTTGGTTTGATTATTAATTATAGTGACTATTTCGTATACGAGAATATAATTTGGATATCTATGGTAAATGTACAGTGTTGCGACAATACATGTTGCGTACCCATCCCCTCCATAGTTCATAACCGTTAGTGGTCCCTATTGAAACTGCCTAACATATCAGCGTCACATGTCCCATAATCGACTTGCCATACTGAGATTCAATAATGTCTTCACAGAAAGTATCATCACATGCACAACCCAAGTACACCACCCTCGAGTATAACGTTGGCACAAGACAGAAAATGTCACGTTCATTTAGTGTGACATGGGTAGTAGATACTTGGATTCTTTAAATGGATTTCTATATTTTGAGAAATTAGTCTCTACAGTTACACGTGAAGAATAAAAAAAAAAGCATAGTCTTCCATTACTATATAAAAAAAAATAGATTTTGACTTTTCAAACAATGACACGTGTTACCTTTTAAATTATAAAACATACCATCGCTCAAACTTTTTTTCAATTAAAAATATTTTGTTTATTAATTTTTTATTAAGAAAAGACCCATGTAACATATTTATAGTCATTGTTATGCACTTCTTAAACTTGTGAAGCACAGTACTGTAAATCTGTAATAGAAATTGTTACATAATAGTAATCTACAAATTGTTGTACGTGTTAGATAATTTGTGTGAGAATTTTGGAATTTTTATTATTACACAGTCCATGTGTTGAATGGTGACATATCCTCGTGCCTTCTGGCTTACGTTAAACAGGAATGCCAAGTGCAGAACTACAACAGAGCCTTTTCATTGTATTGCAGCTTTGCACTGCTAATCTGCTATGATGTGCCTTTTCAGATTCCCATATGCCCTTTATTTATTTTTTTTTCAATTTAGAAAATGGAAATAATTTAACAAGGAAAAATCAAGTTCCAAAGGAACATGAGTAAATGAAGTATTCAAGTTATCGAAAGAGAAAAAAGATGAAGTATCTCAAGTTCATTAAAAAAAATTGAAAATGGGTACAGCCCACAATAATTGATTGAAACATATAACGAAAATGAAAGAAAAAGCTTTGATCTTTTCAATCAATATTGCTCCCAATAGAATATGAAGCCACCCACATTGGACGATTGAAATTGAATCTGAAGTGTTGTGTGTTTGGAGGAACTTTGTTAAGAGTGATTTTGCCTTGTAAAATTGATTGGTTAAATTGTGTTTGAAGTGAAATGATGTTTGAACATTTTACTCTAAAAAAGCAAGTGAGGTAAAACTTGGTGTAAAATTTTCAACAAAAGCTACAAACCCATGCTTCAAGTGGAATCGATTTTGCAACAATAGAATTACTTTCTCTTCTTACTTTTGATAAATGCAAAATCATTTGTGTATATCCCCATCTTGTATCCAAATGTGCATTTACACATGCTGTTTTAACACACCAAAAAGGACAGAATGACAAGTAGCTGCTTTTACTTACACCATCCTATAGTATGTACTTCTAAATGCTTGCTGTACAAAACATATCACACTAAGAACTCTTCAGGTTGCAAGACTCAAAAAAAAAACTACTTAATTCTTTTTTTTTCACATTAAAGAATGAACATATAGAAGTAAAATGAAAACCATGGGAAATTCACTGTGGTTGGTGTTGAAGATTCAGATTTGATTTGGAGACTGTGTACTCATAAGCTCTATGCAACCTTTTCCTGAATCTTCTGAGGTCTAATGTAACATTTTGGCCATCAAGATAGATCTTCTTTGTGTATTCCCACCCCTTCTTGTTAATGCTTTCAGGGTCTCTTAAAACAGGATCATCTTTATGATATCTCTCATATAAAGAGCTCTCTCTAGGGTGAATCTCATAGCCAATGTACTTCAAACCAAGCTTCCTTGCAGGCTCCCCATAATAAGTTTCTGCTGCCCAAGAAGTACCAAGAGGAACCACTTGAATGAACACACATCCAGGTCTCAGGAACAGAAAGTGTGTCATGGCAGCTCCATGAACACCAATCATGACATCACTTGCATTGAGTGCCCTATAAATCTTTGCCAATTCTGTTGTTCTGTCAGGCTTCAAAACATCCACCTTGAACCCAATTTCCTCTGCCATCTTCACTAGTAATTTCTCATTAGTTATAGCTCTTGACCCACTCCTAGAGAGAATAGCCAATTTAGGCTTCTTCCATGCATTCTCTTGCACTCCTTGCTTAATAGTACTCCCTCCAATCCTTTTTATAAGAAACAAAAGACAAAATCATCAAGATCAAGAAAATGCACTGAAATGAGTTAATTTTAAGTAATGAGTTAAATGCACTTTAGTGTCTTTTTGTGTTCTTTTTGCATGGAGAACACGAGTTCTCGTTATGTGATCTCATACTAAACAAGAGTAAAAATAGAATTGAGTAATTAATATTATTGAAAATAAGACTTTGTTTCTTATAAAAAAAGACAAGAGGTAGTAACATACTGTTGTTGTGAGGTTTCTGATGATGGAGATGAGGCGAATCGCTCTCTCAATTTCTCTTGTGCTTCCCTTTCCTCATCTTTAATCAGTCCCTTAATCCGAGGCCAATAAGCTTTGTCCAAAAGGCTTCTGAAATCAGCAATTCCCTTGTTACCCTCCATCAATGCAGAATCCACAGTTAGCTCATCATGGATTCTGAGACCGACAACGGCTTCAGGGAAGCAATGAGTCCTGTTGTCTCCTCTAAAGTCAACAACTGGGAATTCTGTTAGATGGGAAAGGATGTCTCCATACTTCATGACCCACCAATTATGATACTCAAGGATCACAAACACAACCTTCTTGTTGAAATGCTGGGAAGTGATGTACAAAGGGATGATTCCATCATTGAATTCGTGGTAAACGTTGCCGGTGTAGCCTCCATTAGAGAAGAACACAGCTGGAACATCATGTTGGACATCACAGCCACCAACAGTTCCTCCCAAATTCACTACTTTCTTTGAGATGAGGTTTAATTCATCTATGGTATCCATGACACTTGTCTCCCATTTTCGAGTATAAGGCTTTATCTTTTCATGCTGGAGTAGCTGATCCTCTTCAACACTATTATTGGGGCTGTAGAGGAAGATTGAAGAGGAGGCAGTGTGTGTTCTGATATCACCTTTCATCACACAGATATCAGAACGATAACCACTTCTATCACAACATATTGTTCCTGTATTACCAAGGAAGTAAATAAGAAATATTATTTTGGAGAAAATAACATGGAGGAAGGAAACAACAAAACAAAAAAAATAAATGTTAAACAATGAGAATATGGAAAATGTCCATTTTTTTGGATAAATTTCTCAGCTCAACTAGGCCAGTCACGAGAAGAATTTCTAAGGTAAGGCCAACCCCTTTAAAATCATTATGTTGATGATACTATATAATATGAGTTAAGTTTAACATCTAAAATTGAATATATAGAAAATTACACTATACAGGCAGAGAAAAACATTGATCAACTAGATGGAATGAAAAGGATATGAATAATAGTTTAGTTTAGTTACCACTAGAAACTGAAGAGCATGTGGAAGCATTTACATCAACCCCATCTTGGTTACCATCACTTTCAGTTCCAGGGGAGTCTGGAAAGTAAGGAAAAAAGAAGAAGAAGATCAACACACAGGTAAAATAGGAGAGAAACAGAGGAAAGTAAGGGGAAAAAATAAAAAGGTTAGAAGATGCTTACAGAGTAGAGATAGAGATAGGGTGAAAGAAGAAGGTGCAAGGAAAAGGGGTGCGAATACATAGCAGCAGGAGAGAAAGGTGATGAGGAAGAGGAAAGACAACAACTTGGGCCACCTTGTTCTCTTGTAGTAACCAGAGCTTGAGCAATCAACCAACACAAGGTTGTTCTGTGACTCCTCATCTGCAGCACCCTTTCTCAGTTGATGGTAGCGGTGGTAATGAACCATTTTTTTTTTATGTTTTTTGTCTAAAGTTATGATATTTGGTGTCACTTTTTATGATAGAGAGAGAGACAGAGAAAATAAAGTAGAAATGGGTGCACCCCAAGCGTGTCCTGTTCAGGAAGAAGATGAAGGTAGCTGAACAGAGAAACTGAGAAGCTGCTAAAGGTTTTTTTTTTTTGTTAAGAGAGAAACTGGGAAATGAGAAGGATGGAAAAGAGGGTGGGAGATGGAGGTGTGGGGTTGTGGAAGAAAAGAGAAAGTGCTTTGCTTTGTGATGGAATGGTTTTTTTCTTTACTTGTTGATGGGTAGAAGACAGAGGAAGAGAAAGAGAATCAAAGGAAGGTAGAAAGAAAGAGAGAAGGCGTCAAAAGGAGGGTATACAAGTTTCAAAGGCGAGGTGGAGGTGGTGGATACTTGAAGTTGAGGTATTCTATTTGGTTGGGGGGGAGGGAGGGAACTTTACTCGGTTTTCTATGTTCTGTATGTTGCTGGCTGTACACTGTCGAAAACACACCAATGTTTTTGTGTTCACGTTAATGCTGACTGGTTGGCTGGCTTGGTGGCCCTACCCTCTTACGCGCAGCGATGTAAGACTTTCTTTCCTTTGTTTCATTTTCAGCGGCGATTATTTCGTCAAACAATTATTCCAGCCGCAATTACGATAAATCATGTTTTAATATTACTCCCTCCGTTTCAAAATTATAATTCTTTTAGTTTTTTATTTTTGTTTTAAAACTATTATAATTTTACAATTCCAAAGTATCATTAATTATTTTCTTCTACTTATATCTTTATTTAATAACTATTAATGGAAGTAGTTGACATTAATAATATAAAAATTTATAGATAATTTGTCATAAATATTCTTCCATTAAATAAAAATATTTTAATTTATCTATAATTATATTATACTTTCATTAAATATTTTTTAATCTGTATGCATTAACCTTAAAAAACTATAATTTTAAAACAGAGAAAGTAGTACTAGTACTATTTTTAAGATTTATGTGAATGTTATCAAATAATATATTTTTTTCTCCCTAAACTAGGGTACTGAATGAATTAATTCCGTCGAACCGAATAGAATTCGTTAGTGCGAACCACATTAACACGCCTTTTGGGAGCGTGTTATATCAGCAGCTTTTGTTTTTTGGTTCAAAATTAAATATATACCATAAATACTAATTCTTTTGAAAATCAAAAGCGCATTTAACGGACGTCTTTCCCAAATGGTGAATCTTCCAAATTGAAGATAAGTTATGTTTATTTTCAAGAATTTTTTTTTCTTAAAAATATAAAAAGTATATCTATATTCAGTCAAAAAATAGAAAGTATTTATATATGACGCTAGTTGTTCAACTATTTTGTTATTGCAGCCAATACACATCGTCAATCTAACTCGATACTCAAAGTTCTATTTTGCTATTATTATAAATCCAATAATTAATATTGGACCCTTCTGAAGAAATATATTGCTTTACTTGTTTGACAACTTCAAACATCATAAATCAAAGGGACACATAATTTTGTTTTTTGTGTGATAAAATAGAGCTGGGTGATACTTTAGGGTGGGGATCCACAATTCTCCCCCCGCCCCCCAAAAAAATCCCCCTCCCCATAATGACCAAAAAAAAATTCAAAGGGACACAAAATTTTAAAATAAATACTTACTAAAATTTAAAATTTTGTTTTTTTATACTTTCCAACCTTGACTAACCACATGTCCTGATTATCTTCAATAATCTATTTTAAATTTATTATTTTGTTTATAATAAATTTATATATTTTTATGAACGATAGATCTTTTTTTTTATTGAAATATGAATATATGGCTCAAAAACAATATAAAAAATTGAAAATAAGAAGGGTCGCCACCAGAAACGAAGAGCAGTGGTGGTAGGCTGATGGCAACAACTGGCCAGCTGGGAGATTAAGAAGAAATTGGGAATGTCAGGTCAAGGATAAAGACTTTTGATTACTAATCCACACCCTAATCCACTACATTTAGGCAACTAGACCAGCGATTGAAGTAAAGTAGTGGCAATTAAGTTGGTAAATAAAATAAAGAAATAAGAGGATGCAGAACGATGTATGTAAACAAAATTTCATTAAAAAAATAATATATACAAAATGATACCAATATGGAAGGGAAAAAAAAAGTCATAGATGCGACAATTGAACTCATTTTAAGAGGATGGCAGCAGACTCTATGACTAGAGGGTTAGCATATGTCGTTAATATAGTTCAGCATTAACTCTCTCATCTTTTAAGCTATAGCATGGTATCGTGGCTGCTTTTAATTTTTCAACTAGCCTATTAGATTCTAACACATGTCATCTTCTAAATTATGAGATGTGTGAATTCTTCAATTCCTTTTATTTCTAATTAAAATGATTTTATTTAGAGTAATGCTATTTGGTATGAAATCTTCGGTTCCGCACGAAATAGCAACAAAAGCATTTACGGGAATCATGGGTAGGCCGTAGGTGAAAATAAAAGAGAGAGAATGACCATACATGGATTATATGATTTCCGCAAGCCAGCCACATAGCATTCGTGTGAAGATTTTTGTACTTCCAAGCATTATCCTTTTATTTGTTGGGTTTTTATTATTTTTATTAGAAAAGACTCATGCTTTATATAGGTTGGGTTACTATGCCATGGAGAGGAAGCGTTCGGAATCGAAATTTCCATTAAAACCATAGAAAATAAAATCAATTAAAGTTACTAAGTTAGTACTATCAGGCAAGGATATATTTAATTTTAAGATTAATAAGTTAAAATCCCGATAAAAAAAAAACTCTTAATGGAAGAAAAGGAAGAACAATGGAAACAACTTACGAAATCACGAAGAGTACTTTATGGCTTTAGATTCGGGGAACAGCATAAAATAGTGTGAACTTCAAAAGCTAAGCAAATGACGCGCTAATTAAGGTGTGGAGGCTCGAGCTTGCGTTGAACTCCAGACCCAAAATAAATAAACAGGGGAACTTATTATTATTCTGAAAGAGAAGAAAAAAGGGAAAGCATCCATCCATCCCAGAGACAAACGTCCAATTAACCAAATAATTTATCTGATTTTCTGGGTCTCAAACTAGCACGAGTTACAACTGCGACCCCCTTCTTCTTTTGCATTAGATTAGACGGGTTTATTACTTTACTTTGACTATCTCAAATAATTAATTAATACCAGAATGGAGTACTGTTTACTAAAAAATATTTAAATAATGATTTATTATTATCATTACAGGATGATTTGTGATACAGTTAAAGTGTCTCAACAACACAAGCAAAGGCCCTAATTATTTTTTAAAGGCTTAACTCAGTTACCAATTTCCAATAAAAAAGGACAAAGACTAGCCCATGCACAGGAAGACGCTAAAACCAGGGGCATGATTGCTGAGTAATCACTCTGCGCTAGATAAGGAGAGTACCAATTCAACACACATGTATGGACTAATTTCTTCGAATCGGGTGGAACTCGTTAGAACACGACATTTAAGATTGTTATATTCCCAGAGTCTAAATTCGAACCCAATTCCACTGATTAAAACCGATAGAGACCCGTATTATTTTATCCAAATTCTTGGTGGCTCTCGTTTTAATATCAGTTGCCAAATTATTTAAACAAAAGACTAGAAGGAGCTTTTCCGAATGGCACATATTCCAGAATCCAAAAGACAGACAAAGATGCATTTTGAAAACCCTCAATTGAAGTGTGTATTTCTTTTTCTGGCTAATGTGCAGTGCACAAGCTGTTGTCAACTGTGTAGCACACGAAGCATGGCACAGAAATATACAATAAAAGCATCATCATTTCCTTCGCTGTACATTTTGATGGACCCGGATTGTCTACAGTTAAAAAATCCCTGCAGTCCTGGCAGTCGGCGCATGGATAACCGTCAGATCAAGATCGGTCGGCTCACGATTTATCCTCGGTTTTATTCAAATTTTAAAGTTGGTTTATTCTCGTCCGCCCGATCAAGATTAACGGTCCGGATTGTGACTGCATACTGCAGGTACTGCAGACAATCCATTTCCCAGGGGTTTCAAATTTATACACTCCAAGTCTGTAGCTGACAAATAGCTCACAACTTCAAACAAGCACCAAACTCTTTGTAAAATAAGAGGTATGTCTTTGAGAAAGTAGCTCACAATCACATGCAACAGGTGGTCAATGAAAAGCGTTCAGGTTGAGACCCTTGGTTGCTTGCATCCATGCTCCGGTAAAAGGTTACCAGATGCAGCTCTTTTAGGTTTCAACTGCAATGAAAAGGGCCATGTGCAGCTGTTAGATACCTGTTTGGTGATAGGTGGGTATTGCACAAGCATGAAGCTTGTGCATACCTACCATTACCAAAATACAAAGAGCTCTCTAACTTACAAGACTAACCTTTTCCTCAGCATGCTGATAAATATGTCTTAGGAGGATATTTTTGGCTTCATTATTTATCACTGTCAGAAGAATTTTCCACAGGTTAGCAAACCCTCAATTACAAAACACCAGGGTTAATCATGTTTCCTCATCTTTAACCTTCCAATATAAGCCAAATTTTAATCTCAGTAATAGGTTCAATGCGTCCAGTTGGATTCTCTCGAAGAAAACAATTAAGGGAATAGTCCAAAGGGAAAAGACACATTTTTTGAAATAGATTATCAATCAAATAAATACAGCAAAACATTACCACAGAAGTAAGTAGAAGAAAGTTTTCTTCATTACCCTGATCAGGTGGTGGAAGGGTCCTGCTGTGAGTAGGATGGTAAGTGACTGGTGTCATTTTCTGCATGAAAACAGAAATTTCATCTTAAGAAAGCAAATGAAAATATGACTAGGTGATCCATAACATGCTTTTGAACAAAAAGAGTAGCAAGTTGGATAAAAAAAGTTTGGCCCTAAAGACACTAATTTAAAAACAGGGAATTTCACTTTCTAAACAACACACACACACTATGTTCAACAAATTGGTTTATTCCTGACTTGGCCATAAAAAGGTAAAGAAAATCGGTGATCCATTCAGAATGTTTGCCTTTAAGATCACATTTGTCATATTTAAGCTTCCTTATCAAATGCAATTGATTAGAGGAGCATCTCCCCTATCGATGATATTGTTAACATAAAGCAAGAATTATGTACATATTGAGTATGCATGCTTTATACCCCTCAGCAAAGGTATCAAATGAATCCAACAACCTTCATTTCCAACAGCTAACAGCTCATTTACTGGGTAATATGTCATTTGCTTGTAAATTGACTAAATTAGCAGATTAAAATAGTTTGTGAAATACGTTAAGCAAGTCTATAGAAATAACAAGAACAACTATATTCATTAGACTGTAAAATCTGTGAAAACAACTATATTCATTAGACTGTAAAACTCTTCTGCTACTAAAGAATTTAAGAAGAAAATGATTTTATAGTTTATACTAGGCCTAGTTGAGACTCAAACTCAACAAAACAAAAAGAGAGGGAGGGATAAGAAAAAAAAGATAGTAGACAAGAAAAACAAACAAACAAAAAAGGACAGGCCTGCATGGCCCAATTAGGGAAAAGACCCAATTAAAAATGGGAGGGATGCAGACAAACATATAGCAAAATAATAGCAAACAAACAAAAAAAAAAGAATGGGCCATCATAGCCCAATAGCCCAATTAGGAAAAAAACCTAGGTTTACTGAGAGGCAGGGAATGGGTCATGTGCCGCACTTTCCCCATCTTCTCCTCAGTTTCTTCTCTTCTGCATGCAGAGAGAGAGAGGGATGCATGTCCTGAAAGAAGGAGAGGCCAGAGAAAATTAGGGGGGGGGGGGGGTTGAACCGGGTCATGAAATCTGACCCAGATTTTTTGGTTTTCAAAATTGCCAACGATCATCGATCCCATGTTTCTGCGTGGAAGATCGACGATCCTGGCCTGTGAGTGCGAGAACATGGCACCAATCCACACCACGAAGACCTCTTCAAAAATTGTGATTTTAGAAATCCTAAGTATAATCGCGATGTTGACAACAATGTGTTCCACTAAGCAAGGAGAGTGAAGAAAGTAGGAGGGATACGAGAAAAATATACTGTAATGAGATAAACTGTATGAAACAGTCTCCTATCAGATGTATATATACTGCTAGGTTAAGAGTGTAGTGCAATGCACTACAAAGTACATCTGGGCCAAGCTCATATGCTGTAAATAACTTAATGCTAACTCTTAACTCTTAACAAACTATAAGGTCTGATCTTGATGGTTAACAACTAAATTAAAGGGGTTGGAAAATTATAAGGCAATTCTCTTGTCACCAAATTTTCAACCAGGATAAATGTAAATACATGGTGGTAAAGCAAAAACACAGGATCAGACACAATCAGAGTGACACAATATAAATTTGCAAACTTGAATGAGTTCTACCAGGATTATCAAATACATACAGTTTTATTTACTTTGGAAAAAAGGAAAGGAAAAAAACAACAACAACTTACAGAAGAATTAGAAGGATCTGAAGGTCGGATCTGACTGAAGTTGTGAGGGTCGTAGGATGGCAAATTACCGAGTACAGACTCCATGAAGTGCTTGGCTATTCACACAGACAAATTAAAAGGGTGAGAAAAGGAGGAAGAGGATGAGGAAAGAGGTAGCACACAGCACCCCCACTCTAGAAGCAGCTGTTGCAAATAGTGGATTGAACTTCACACGTGTGCACTCATTATATAGCATACCACTTTTCCTTGGCCTAACTCCTAACCCGATTCTCCATTATCCCCACTTGTAGAAGGATTATATTTATGGCTCATAGGCTGCAATTTATGGAAAGAAAAAGAAAAAGTGAATTTTCATTGTATAATAATATAACCTGAATTGGAGAATTTCATTAAAAGGAAAGTATAGAAAATTCCCTAAAAATTAGAGAGAGATTGAAAAAGCACAAGAACACTGGAAATAATTGAAAAACCCAATATTGGTTTCAATGAGGTATGAAGAGAATATCAAACTGTTTGAGCCCAAGAACCTGGTACTACCGGAAAACCCAATATGAAAACGTTGAATTGGAGAGATTATCAAAGTCCAAACACAGTACAGAATACGGATATATGGAGAAAATGGAAAGCAGTTTAGTAGCTACGATGGAATGATAATTGCCAAACTCACCTCAAAGCAGTTAATTAGATACTAGTGAGATTTACCTTTTTCTAATTCTCAGTAGCAGTGATTTCAGTCTTTCAGAACTCTCTGGAACTGGAACCCCCTCAACTTCTCAATGTGGGACATTGGAAAGGGAAGGAAAGAAAAACCACAAATGGAAACCACAGCCAGCCAGATATATCACCATTTACCAATGACTGTTATTACCGAGTCCAAAGGTAAAAACTTGGCCGCGTAAAGACTAAAATATCCCATGTAGTCACAACAAGGCAACAGTGACCAACATTTGAACAAGGGTAATGATAGGTGGACACCCCACCACCAATCACACACCCCATTTCAATGAAGTGGGGGTGTCCCATGGGTGTGGGGTGGTGGTCCATCAATCATTACCCTTTGAATAAAGCCTTTATAAATTTACGATTTAAATATATTTTTAGTCCTATATTTTTTATGGAGATTTGTTTTTAGTTTTTTATTTTTAAAATATATTTTTTTAGTCTTTTATTTTTGAAAAATGATCTATTTTAGTCCCCCGAGTCATATTTTAAATTCAAAAAGTATTTTTTAAATTTATATTTTGACGCTTTCTAAGTCTGATGCTCATCTTAACCTGTTTTTTTCGTTCTCCTCCCCCTCCACTGATGCACCACGGCCCCCATCCCCTCTAGGAGTAGTTCCAATGTCCTCCCTCGAAGCCACCATGAGATGCGGCCTCTCTCGTTCTCCTCCCTATGCGATCACGGTGACCGCCTCCCTTCTCGCCATTGTGCACAGCCTCCCTTGGCCGCGCGGAGCTTTTCCCTTGGTCGTGTGGGGATGGGGGGCGCGTTGCATCAGTGGAGGGGGAGGAGAACCAAAAAAATGGGTTAAAGTGAGCATCAAGCTTGGGAGGGGTCAAAACATAAATTTAAAAGATACTTTTCGAATTTAAAATATGGCCCGAGGGACTAAAAGATACCATTTTTCAAAAATGAGAGACTAAAAACAGACTTCAGTGAAAAATAAGAGACTAAAAACATAAACCTAAATTTATTTAAGCGCTTATAAAATGTTTATATAAAAATATAAACTATTGAAGAAGAAATATGATTAAATTGGTTTCATATAAACATTAAGTTATTTTGATAAGCTGTCAAAAAAAAATTAAACTATTTTGATAAGCTATTTTGTAGAATTTATAAAATAAATTCAAAATAACTTATGAGTGTGTGGGTGTGTGTGTCATAAGTTATTTTTATAAATACTTTCAAATATTATTACAAGTGTTTATGTCGGTAAATATGTTCAAATAAACTTTTCATGAACCAATCTAAACACACCCTATTTTCCAAAGGGATGTTGTGACCCAACTTCTCATGAACTTCATTTCTTTAGAGGAATATGTAGAAAAAAATCAATTTAACTTACTTTGGGATGTATTTTAGAAGACGAGGTTTACCATAACAAGTGATTATTGTCTGTTTCAGTGAGCAATCTTATACAATATGCATAAATCATCAATAGGTTAATGTGTTGGATTAATGAATTATTGGTCGAATTAGGTAATTAATGGTTGAAATACATGAACCTATATATATATATATATATATATATTAAAAATTAAAAAGGTTGTAATATGAAAATTTCATACTTAAAATATTCAAAAAAATCATAGCACACTTCAATATATGTTCATAAATTTATTTTTAACTTCATAGTTTTTTTTATAACAAAACTTCAAAGTTTTAATATAGAATAATAAATATAATATGATGTCTATCAAACCGCTACTAAAAACCTTGCATAACAAAACATCCAAAAAACTCCTCCAACTCAGCACAGCACGAAAACCACATGACATTCCCAAACCAACCAGTCCCGCAAAACTGAACCCACTTTTTATTTTTCTGTATTTACGCTCTTTTCCATCCAACCCCTTCCTCTATAAATACCACCAAACACTGGTTCTCCGGTTCAATTAATAATAAATCCCCCATTCATTTCTCTCTCCCGTTACATCTCGGGAAGAAACGAAACGGACACAGAAGGAAAAGAAAGAAAGGAACAAACAAACACAAAAAGGAAAACTGATGCAAACTCAATCTCACCTTCTAATAATTCATTCATTCACACAAGTAATTCTGTAATTCTAATCCCAATCTCTAACAAACGAAACTCGAAACCCTAGAGATAGAGCGAGAGCGAGAGAGAGAGGAGCGATGTCTGATGCGTTTTGCAGCGATTGCAAGCGGCAAACGGAGGTGGTGTTCGATCACTCGGCGGGGGACACGGTGTGTTCGGAGTGTGGACTCGTGTTGGAGTCGCACTCCATCGACGAGACCTCCGAGTGGAGAACCTTCGCCAACGAGTCAGGTGACAACGATCCAGTCCGTGTTGGAGGACCCACCAACCCTCTACTCACCGACGGTGGCCTCTCCACCGTCATCGCCAAGCCCAATGGATCCTCCGGCGAGTTCCTTTCCTCCTCCCTCGGCCGCTGGCAGAACCGTGGCTCCAACCCCGATCGTGGCCTCATCCTCGCCTTCAAAACTATCGCCACTATGTCCGATAGGTCTGCTTCCTAGGGTTTCCAGTAGATCATTCACCATCTTATTATTATTATTATCTACATAAATAATAATAAACTGCTAAATTGAGATTTCATTTTATGTTATTTTATTTTCCTCCAGTATTTCTTATAAATTGAGATTAGTTTTCATCCTTTTTTTAATTGAATGAGGCAATTTGAGAAATTAGCTGATGTGGCTGATTAAATTTCAGGTTGGGACTCGTTGCTACCATCAAGGTATCTCTCTTACAATGCAATTTTCATGAACCTGCATATATGTGTGTATGCACTGCTTATGTGATTGACTCTAGGCATGGGAAGCTCAGGCACAAAGATTTCGAAAACAATCTTATGTTATCCATCTGTTGTTGTGGAATTTGTTAAATTAGATAGTACTGGGATGCAGGGTTGTTTGATAAGAGACTATAATGTTTATTGCCAAAAAAATGAGAGAGACTGAAATGCAACTTCCAATGTGGTTTGCATCATATGACCTTTGAACTTTTTTTGAAAAATTCATTAAGCATTGGTGCAGAAGTGCTGGGAGAAAAACATTATGTGAATGGTTTGAAATTTTTCCTTGAGGTTCACTTTGCTAGAAGTTGGCGAAACTTCTCTGGCGAATGATAATAAAAGTGAGTAATGGTGAGTGATGACTGGGATGCTAACTGCCGGAGAGAAAGGAACCGATAATGTTTTTTCACGCACTTTGATCTGTCAGAGCACTAGATATGGTTAATGAATTCAGTGCAATCAATAAGGTGAAACAAGGCAGGGACCAGTTTCTGTGTGTTAAGAAAAGAAAGGCTTAGGGCGAGAGAATTTGTTACAGTTGCTGAGTTGGCAAGTTTGTTAGGCCATGCAGCAAAGTTATTGGAGAGGGGGAGTGTAGAGGGAAGGCAGGTAGTCATTTTGGTTGTTGTTGGCAGAGAAATAGTTCTCTGAGGAGCTTAGGCTATGGTGGTTCCTTGTAAGAGCTCAGGCTCTGCTGGATCCAACCCATAGAAACTGAGGGTCTGGAAGGTTTAAACAAAAAGGGCAGCATGTTGGGTGAGAGAGGAAGATAATGAGGAATTGAGGATGCTGATGTGTCATGTTTGTTATAGGGGGGAAGGCTACCGGAATACAGGGAGGTCGTGGGGTTAGTGAGTGTGAGGGTGAGGTAGTCATTTTGGTTGTTGTTGGCAGAGAAATAGTTCTCTCAGGAGCTTAGGCTATGGTGGTTCCTTGTAAGAGCACACACTCTGCTGGATCCAACCCATAGAAACTGAGGGTCTGGAAGGTTTAAACAAAAAGGGCAGCATGCTGGGTGAGAGGGAGGAAGATAATGAGGAATGGAGGATGCTGATGTGTCATTTTGTTATAGAGGGGGAAGGCTACAGGAATACAGGGAGATCGGGGGGTTAGTGAGGGTGAGGTGAGGTAGTTCTAGAGAAAGAATGATTGTCAAGCAAGAGAGAGAATTCTTTGGAGGAGCCAGGCTCTGGTTGATATCTTTTTCTGTTCCAGCTCTTTGATATGTCAAGCTTGTCAGAACAATCTTTAGATTCCTTGCATCATGTCAATTTCACCTTGAAACATTTATTTTAGTTTTTCTTTCTTATCTTCAACTTCAAATTTCATGTAAAGTTAGTATTTTCACTCCTCTTATGTTTCTTTTGCGGTCTATTTGAAGGACCGGGCTAATGAGATATATAAGCGGGTTGAAGATCAAAAGTCTAGTAGAGGAAGAAATCAGGACGCATTATTGGCTGCTTGCCTCTACATTGCTTGCCGACAAGAAGACAAGCCACGCACTGTAAAAGGTACATCCTATGATTCTTTTAACATCTAGATGCTTCCCAATTTATCTTTCCCTGTATAAATGAGCTTCCCTGAACCATTGGATTTCAAATAGAAATTTGCTCGGTTGCCAATGGAGCCACAAAGAAGGAAATTGGCCGAGCAAAAGAGTACATAGTGAAACAACTGGGTTTGGAGAATGGTCAATCTGTAGAGATGGGAACAATACATGCTGGGGACTTTATGGTGAGTTTTCTTTATTAATGTGTACTTGTGTAGTACAGCTTGCAATTTTGGTCAATGTGTTGGCCTACTCGCATGAATATTATTTTTGGTTTACTAACATTATTTTCACCGCTATCTTTAGAGGCGATTTTGTTCTAATCTTGGTATGAATAATCAAGCTGTTAAAGCTGCCCAGGAAGCTGTTCAGAAATCAGAAGAATTTGATATAAGGTATATTGTACTTTTTCTTGTATTTCTTCAGACTTTAGAGAATGAAATAGATGTTCACTGCTAAAGGTTGACTGGTCATAGTGTCGCTTCCATGGGTCAATTTAAGTGGCAAAAGGTGAAAATTCCGGGCAGTGTTTCTGTGATAAAATGAACCAACTGTATCAGCTTTAGATTAGGGCTTAATTAGTATTCTAGAGTCTAGACTGTGCAGATTAGGTTTAGATTTAGCCTTAATGCCCTTTTACTGCAAGGTGAAGTGTGTGATTATGGATCTGAAACCGTTGGGATCTGCAAGATGTGTGCTGTACCTGTGGGAGAAATGGAAACCATGAAGAGTGCAAGGCATGTTTTTGGGAAGGGGCAACTTTAAGGTGTGTGGCATGTTTGAGAGAAGGGAAAACTCTGAGTAGTTTGTTTGTGCGATAAGTGAAGAATCCGAGGTGGTACGTGAGGAAATAGTTAAGGGTTGCCTTGAATTTAAACTCTCTTTCCATTTAACCAGGAACTAGGCAAAGGGTGAGTTATGGGAGCAGAACTTCTGCAGCTGCTGGACAAGTATATGCATGTATTATTTGTTGTGTTGAGCATATAACTGGATCACCTTTTAACTTTCCAATAATGACATTTGAAGGATATAACTAATTTGCACTGTCCTCTGCACTAATCCATTCTCATGTTTTTAGGTTTTGTTATTGTTGAGATCTCACATAGACTAGAGATATAACCAATGTAGTCTTTATAAGGCTTGAGCAGTCCTCACCTTAAAAGCTAGTTTTGTGGGGTTGAGTTAGACCCTAAGCCCAATTCTAAGAGCTATCATAAACTCAGTCTATTTCAATGCAGACTGCACCTTAATTTTATATGGATTCTTTTTTCCTTTTCCCCTTCATAATCTTCAGATGGATGCTATTATATTATTAATGTTGATATTAATATCATCTTTAATCTGCCAGGAGAAGTCCCATATCAATTGCCGCAGCAGTTATATACATCATTACTCAGCTTTCGGATGACAAAAAACCTCTCAAAGGTCTGTGACACTTCTTAGAGGAAAACATGAATCCATGAAACACAAACGGATTGATTGCTTTAATTGTTTGTGAAAATTGTCTCCCCGATTTCGTAGGTGTTGATATGGTGAATTTTAAATTTGGACTTAAATTTGATTTCGAATAAGTTTCTAAAGAATTATTCATATGTTATGTATGCAGCTCTTCTTTATGGTAGCTAATTGCTAAGCTATTGCATATATGTTCATGTACCTGACCTATTGCGCTTTGGTGCAGATATATCACTTGCCACAGGAGTTGCAGAAGGAACCATTAGGAACTCATACAAGGATCTTTATCCCCATGTTTCAAAAATAATACCAAACTGGTATGCGAAGGAAGAGGATTTGAAGAACCTTTGCAGCCCTTGAAGCAAAACAGTAGCGGCCATATTTAACAACCTAGATGCCATTGAGACAATCTCTTTTGGATGTATTGAACTGTTCTATACTTTTTGTTTGAAATGAAAGAGTCTCTTTTCTTCTTTCGAAATTTCCCTTGTAGTTAACTGCACCGTTCATTTTGGTTCACTCTCCCAATTTGAGTATTTTAGGGGAGAGGCACCATATTCACAGATAAAACTTGCTCGACCTTGATGAAAGTAACATTTTTATTTTGTAAAGGTGCTGAAATCACCGGGGCATCTATTGTTCTCCATTTTCTTTCCTTAGCTCTCGATCGATATGGATTGGTTGCTTTATTAAGAACTGCTTGGATTGTTTACTTTTATTGTATGCATGCGCCTCCGAACTTATTGGCTTATTGCAAAATGTTCCTCGCTGAGGTTTTTAAAAATTCTCGGTGATTTGGTTACCCAAGAAAATTATAGGTGATTGTGTAGAAGTTATTGTCAGCTTCTCGGGATCTACAGAACTAGTAACTCTCAACAGAATCTAGAACTTGATTATGAAAAAGTTCTGTACATTTTTTTGTTTTTTATTAATAATTATACAAACAAAAATAATATTTTTATTTTTATATTTTAAAGGCTTAAATATGTTTTAGGTCTTTTATTTTTTACTCATGTTCGTTTTTCGTCTTTCATATTTCAAGAATATTATTTTAGTCCATAATGTTTTAAAAATATGCCACAATTAGTCTTTCACATTGATATTTTAGTCCTTAATGTTTTGAAAATATATCACAATTAGTCCTTCATATTTCAAGGTGAGGGATTAATTTGGTATATTTTCAAAATATTAAGGACTAAAATAATATTCTTAAAATATGAGAGACGAAAAACGAACATGAAAAAAAATGAGGGACTAAAAATATATTTAAGTCTATTTTAAATTATTTGTACACAAAATAGGGAAATAATAACAAAATAAAAATATTCTCACTGACTGACTATTTTTTATTATTTGTTTTTTGTCAACACCTTTTTTTTGGTCAAATTTGAACAGATTCATAGAATGGACAAAACTTAGCCAAAACGGCATCTTCAACCAAATAGGCCAAATGCACCTGCCAAAACCAACACAACATATGTAGAATCTCATCCAAATACAATATTACAATACCAAAACACTGTTGTAAACGAAATCAAATGAAGCCAAAACCTAAAACAACAAAGAAAACTAACAAGAAAAGGAACATGTAATTTGAAACTTTCTTTGAGGGAGGTTGAGTCTAGCCCATTTGGGATACTCAAACCTTCTACCTCAATATTTTGCTTGTGTTTTTTTTAAAGTCGGTGTTGTCGATGTTGTTATAACAGTTCTGGGCTTCCAAAAGAAACATTACTGATCTTAGTCTAATGAAGGTGAATCTGTCTCGGCCCATGGTTCTCGTGCACATACAGACATACTGTTGGTTTTTGGCTCCGAGTTTGTAGTCATTAGATTAGATATAGATTTGATCAGCCAGTTTGCAAGCTTCACTAGAATCATGGGTGGCTGCACCTGCACCACTTGTAGTTGCTTACTAGGAACTAGGAAGGAGTCTTTAGTTTATGAATCAAAGTATGACTAGCATCCATCAACATCTATTGAACTTTTTGATTGAGACTTCACCTTTTTCCTGAAAAGGTTATTCTTCTTGTGGTTGTTAATCTCCTTGGTTTGTTCTAGATTGCCATTAGGGGTGTATACGAATCGAGCACTTGAAGTTGAGTTTGACTTGTGAAAAAAATGGACGGCTCAAGTTTGACTCATTTATTTAAATCGGGTTAAATAAAAACTTGAGCTTGGCTTGTTTAAAAAAGTAAAGCTTGGACTTGGCTTGCTAGCTCATTAATAACTTAAATTTTTGCGTTTATGAATTTTTTTCTTAAATTATTCTTGAACTTTATTGGTTTAGTATTCCTCCGTCCCATTTTGTTTGTTATTTTAGTTAAAAAAATTTGTCCCATTTTGATTGTCATTTTACAATATCAATGATGTATTTAATTTTCCCCCTATTATACATGAGAGAGAGAGCGAGGGGGGTAATTGATTGTCAACTATATGAGAGAGAGGGAGTAACAAAGGACATATTAGAAGAAAAAAATCATGAATTCTAAGCTATTAATTGTATTTCTTAATTCTTGAGACACAACTTTAAACAATAAACAAAATGGGATGGAGGAAGTATTTAATAAAAATTAGTGCTCAACATGTGATATATGAAATTCAAAAATTCTAAACTATTACATTTAGATAATCTAGTAAATAAAAAGTTTATAATTAAACTTCTTGACTACTACAAAAGGAAAAATGTTTTTATACAAAATGTAGGATCTATGCAATTTTAATTTTTTATTATATATATAGTTATTCATGAGCTCTTAATGTCGAGCCTCTAAGGCTTGAGTTTGACTCATTTAAATATTCGAACTCAATCTCGAGCTTGAGCTTGACTTGTTTAATTAAACAAAAGAACTTGAGCGAACATTTAACGAGTCGAGCCTGAATAATTCACGAATAACTCGGTTCATTTACACCCCTAATTGCCATCATCTTGTGTCACAGAACTTGGAACCTATAACACAACTATTTCTTTTGTCATTTGCACCCTGAGAATTCCCAACTCTTGAAACACATTTCAATACAAGTGAAAGAAAAAGAAAAAGAAAAAAAAATTATACAATTAGTGCACTTGAGAAAAAGAATTACTATTCCTGACACATGTTGCATATAGCCACCGTAACATATTGAAATACAGACAAAAAATGATAAAAACTGAACCCGTGGAAAACTAGAAAGTGAACTTATGGTTGTGTAGTGATCAATGAAAATCCATTGCATAGCCATAGAGTGGGAAAATAAGTTTCAATTAGCTAGTTCAAATAAATAAAAGAAACAAACTTTTACACAACCCAGGAGGGAGGGATGCCATTCCAGTATTTTTTTTTCTGAATCTAATCAGCGTTTTCACACCACAGGTGGAGACGCTGTTGTCCCCCATTTTTTTCTTCACGAAGCTGAATTCTTTTTCACACGTGTGAAATTCTTCACAACATAGGTGGGAACGGTACTGTCCCCTTTTTACGAATCAGAGTTAGTTTTCACAGGCGTGAAATTTTACCACCCAGGTGGGAGCAATTCTGTCCCAGGATTTTCTTTTTAGAAGCCTGGCATCCTTTTCACACCACTGGTGGGAACATTGATGTCCCCTTTCTTCTTTCCGAAGCTGTGTTCTTTTTCACAGTTGTGATAAAAATGACACCATTGGTGGGAAATCTACTGTCCCCTATTTATTCTCTTTCTGAAGCCTAGGTGGCAACAACTCTGTCCCAGAATTCTTTTTCAGAAGCATAGCATCCTTTTTTCACGGGTCTGAACTTTTTCACACCACTGGTGGGAACACGAGTGGAAATGATAAGTTGGGGGTCACGAGTTGATCATTGCACAAGCGAATGAGGGCAGGCTATAGCACCATGACCCAAAGAAGGAAGAAACAAACTAAGTTGAGAACCTCATTGAAGAAGAATTTGGCACAAGAAGCAAGGGCGAAGAAGAAACGGAAAGAGCCAAAAATGAAGCAAGGGCGAAGAAGAACGGGCCCATACATGTGCTACACTTTCTTCTTTTTTTGACTGGAATACTCTGAGCCATCAGAATATTGTGAGCCATCAGATTAATTATTTTCAACGAACCATATTTGGTGTAAGTCAGCAGGATGTTAACGGATCCCATTATTAATATATTAAATACAAACAAATTCTTATTTCAGATTTTAATATAAAGAAGGACTAAAGGATGAATAAATACATTTTATCATTTATGGACCACATAATTCATTTAGTACATGGTAAAGCTAAGCTGCACAAGAGCAAACTGTGGCACGCGTGCATAAGTGTCTTATCACCATTAGATTTAATACTTGAAAAATTGTATGATAATTGAATTAGAGATGTGAGGGAAATGTCAGAAATTGTAGCATTCCAATAAACAATAATGAACGTTTTTTTTAAAAAAATTCGTCAGAAACTGAGTGTTTTTGCCTGTTTCAAATCCATTTTGGAAGGTATGGTGAATCCGGGGTTGTTTTCTGGGAACAAGTCCTTCTGATATGATTCTTTTTTTTTATAAAAAAAAAAGAAGCAGCTCTCTGTTTGCCTTTTTTTTTTTGACAAAGCACTCTGTTTTCTCAGCATGTCATTTTTGACAAACCAAGTAAACTAAAGAAAGTATGTAATTATCAAACATCTCGATGGCCATGGTGCTTGTGTTGTGCTCGGATGAAGAGAAAGAGAGAGAGTGTTATGTTTAATGTGTTACATATGCCTTGTTGGTTTGAGGCGGCCATGTGTGGTGGGGGTGAAGGGGGGTGGTGGGGGTCGAGGGAGGAGGTTGGGGGAAGGTGGGGGTGGACGTGGGGGAAGAAGGAGAGAGAGGGGGAGGGGGGAGAGACGAAGGAGGAGAGAGGGTGCTGATGTGGCATCCTATGTGGCAGTATTTTTGGCTATATAGGCGTGCTGACTGAGCTTAATATGTGACACATTAGCGGTCAACTCACTTAAAGGACCAAAAGTAAAAAAAAATAGACAAAATTGCATTTTTGGTCATACAACTTAATTATTTGTTTCAATTTCATCCCATAACTTTTTTTTGTATCACGTTAGTCCCTTAACTTCGCAAATGTGTGTCACGTTAGTCCTTTCTGTCAGTTTTAATGAAACGCCGTTACTGTTTCGCTGACGTGACTGTTAAATCACTGATATGGCAACAGAGGGACCAACTTGAACTATACTAAAAACATAGGGGACCAACTTGAAACTTATTAAAAACTTAACCAATTCCCCTCCTTCTCCTTCTTCCTCTTCCTCTCCCGATTCCCTCTCAAGCTCCATTGTCAATTGGAGGATCTCTAGTCCAGGTCACTCTCTCTTTTCTCTTTACTCTGTCTTTTCTCAATCATCACTCTCTCTTGCAAGTTTCTTAAATGAATAACAGGATTTTTGCCATAACTAGACAACATTCTACTTAAAAGTCAAAACTGGTAAAATGAGAGGTGATGATTGGAGGTAATACTGCTTAACCAAGCTGTTTCAACTCTCTATTTGGCTCATTGTTATGGGGTCCTCCTCCTCCTCCTCAATGTCTGTGTTTCCATGGCAGCACCAACATCAGAGTCAATGTACAACTCTTTCCTTCTGTGCCTAACAATTATCACTCCTCTGCATGAATCCCACGTCCAGGGTGCTGTGGTTTGCGCTAAAAGCATTGGGATTCAACTCAAAATCAGAAGCGGTGGCCATGAGTTTAAGGGTATCTCATATGTCTCCAATCAACCATTCATCATCCTTGACATATCCCAATTCAGGAACATCACTGTGGATATACAAAACGAGGTTGTCGTGGTTCAAGCTGGTGCCATTGTTGGAGAGGTTTATTATAGGATTTGGGAGAAGAGTAAAGTTTATGGCTTTCTTGCTGGGGTTTGTCCAACTGTAGGTGTTGGTGGCCATTTGAGTGTAGGAGGGCATGGTAACATGATAAGAAAACATGGGTTATCTGTTGACAATATTATTGATGCTATAATTGTTGATGTCAATGGTAGGACTCTTAACAAGGAAGCTATGGGGGAAGACCTTTTTTGGGCCATTAGAGGTGGGGGAGGTGCAAGTTTTGGAGTCATCTTATCATATACCATTAAGTTAGTTCCTGTACCGGAAGAAGTGACAGTTTTTCAGGTTGCTAAGACTTTGGATTTGGAAGAGAATATCACTGAGAATGTCACTAAGTTTTTGATAAGTTTCAAGTTGGTCCCTTATGTTTTTAGTATGATTCAAATTGGTCCCTCTATTGCCACATCAGTGAGTTAACGGCCACGTCAGCGAAACAGTAACGATGTTTCATTAAAACTGACAGAAAGGACTAACGTGACACACGTTTGCAAAGTTAAGGGATTAACGTGACACAAAAGAAAAGTTATGGGATCAAATTGAAACAAATAATTAAGTTGTGGGACCAAAAATGCATTTTTGCCAAAAAAATATTATTGAGACAAAAAACGTTTGACTTTTTTTATAGAGACCAAAAATAAAATATCCCTATATTATAGAGACCAGAAATATACTTAAGCCTTTATAATATCTAGAACACCAGAATAGCAATCTTAATGTTGAACTAGTTATCATTTTTCATCGCCATAATTGATTTTTTTTAGCCACCACACCGTAGTTGATTATTTTAGCAACTTGATCTTTGTAGCAAACTATTTCACGTCAGTGAGACATAACAGTGAGATCAATCTATAACGCTTATTTAATTTTATCTCTGTCACACACCATTATTATTATTATGACTGGTTAATGTTTTGAATGCCAACATCAGAACTTTGGAAGAAAATGTATATACAAATTATTCTCACTTACAACTAATTAATCTAAAATTGCTTAGATGTTCCTAGATTGCTTCATACTTGGTTGATTAATATTGTGAAGTTAGAAAGGATCACCAAAGTATACAGTTGGTTAAGGTGTTTTCTTAGAGGAAAACATGAATCCATGAAATACAAACGGATTGATTACTTTAATTAATGTTTGAGAAAAATTGCCTCCCCAATTTCGTAGGTGTTGATGTGGTGAAAAATTGCCTCCCCTATGGGTCTACAGAACTTGTAACCCTTAATTGAATCTAGAACTTGACTATGAAAATGCTCTGAACTTTTTTTGCTTTTATTAATATTTATTCAAAAATATTTATTTTATCTTAAATTTTAAATTATTTGTATGTAAAATGTGGAAGAAATAACAAAAAAAAAGAAAAAATATTTTCACAGACTGACTAATTTTTGTTGTTTTTCTTTTTTGGAAAGTCGGTGTTATTATTATAACAGTTCTGGCCCAAAGAAGCCTTTACTGATCCTGGTAGTCTTTTCTGTTTTTTCTTTATGTTTTTGTTGTTTGTTTTAGGTTGGTTTTCCTTCGTCTGTAGTATGTTACAACTTGATATAGATTACGGCAGCGTGTTTTGTTTAGAATTGTGTATCTCTTATGACTCTGCATATGCTATTTTCCTTGCTGTAGATGTTGTATGGCTGGGGTTTTTCCTTTTATAAACTTATTCATTGACCAAAAAAAAAAAGGTGAATCTGCCTCGGCACTTGTCAGCCAGCCAGGTTACAAGCTTCACTAGAGTCATGCGTGGGTGGTCCCCTTGTAGTTGCTGGTTAGGAGTCTTTAGACTTTAGTAATAGTTTATGTTTCAAAGCTGTATGGAGATTTTTATTACTCTTTGGTTCAAAATTTTAATAGTTTAAAATTTTTGCATACAGATTAATAAGTAATTAATTAATCAAATTTTAAACTAAAATGTCTCTATTTATTATTTACTAACTTAATAACCCGTGCCTTGCACGGGATATTATTATATTTACTTAATAATAAAATTTGATTAAATTGATATATAACCTGTGCCAAATTTTAAATGATTAATTAAATGTAATTTTTTGTGTATCAAATTATATATTATCTATTAGTAAATTAGAAGAAGAAATATCTAATTCTAAATTTTGAGATAATATTATACATTAATGTAGGTTAAATCAAACTTTTTATAAATGAGATAATTTTATATTAAAGTAATATTGTTAATTGTCGATGTATCATAATGTTAGTAATTGCTTAGATTATATTAATAATTAGTAATTTAAATTTGAATATTAAGTTTGGTAATTTTTTTGGTTACATCCATGTATTTGTTTGGGTTACATAGTTTGGTGGATAATATTAATAGTAGTATTTAATTCAGATATTTTGTTTAATATTTTATATTTCAATTTCCTATGTACTAAACTTCTAATCAGTATGATTGGCTTAGTTTTTTTGTTTGATTCAGTTTTATATTGTTAATTCAATTTAATTTTGTATTAATTTATTATCCTATTTTTGCTAATTAGCATTTTAAAATTGGTCGTCTCAATTAATATATTAATCTATTTATAGAAATTATATTATAAATTGTGATTTAAAATATTATCATTCAATGAATTGTTAATTTAGTTTATCAAATTTTGATTAAATATTGAATTATATGCTATTTTCATGAATGTTAATTAATATTTGAAATCAAATCTACAATAATAATATATGATTTGATGTAAATTAGCATGCATTTGTAATTATATTCCATGTCAATAAATAAAATATGTTACTACAGAGTTGAAGTAACCACAAAAATTTTGAATAATTTTGTAGCAAATTTTTTTTTGAATAATTTGTGTTATAGCAAGTGTAATTATAATTTCAACTTATCTTCTTCTCTATCATCAATGAAGTTTGAAGAAGGAATACAATGACAACTTAGACATGTATATAAGAAGGTTTATGTAATCCAATTTTTCCATAGAAATCAATGAAACCATTTCATTAACAGCCAACCAAAAATTTTAATAATAGCATTCTACCTATAGGTAACACTCATCCTATCGAAAATGCACATTATAAATCAAAATAAATAAAAGTTTCTTCTTTATCTATGTAAGAAAAGAGATATAATAAATATCAATAAATGAGCATGTAAATGAAGACATAAACTTATTTCCATCCACACACATGAATGACATGGTATTTTTTTTTTGCCAGGATCGAACACGGGTCCTAACCGAGTCTGTCCCCTTAGATGGAGCACACTAACCACTTGTGTCCAACTTCATGGTTATGACCTGGTATTAATAATACAAATTAAGCATTACAATTTTGAAAATATTATACAAAGCGAAAGTGACTTCTCCTAATCCCAAAATTTCAGACTAAACCTAATTCAGATAATACATTTTAAAAAAAAACTTCAAAAAAATAGAAAAGGAAATTAAGCTTATATACTTTTAGATTTTTGGCTTAAATAGACCCCACAAAATTGTTTTGTAAGGTGAGAATTACTGAAACTTAATAAGTTCTATTTATATCAATTTAGCCAAATTTGGCACGGGTTATAAATTTAAAAATTGGCTAAATTAGTAATTTAAAATTACTTTCATTAAAAAGTAAATATAATAATATCCCGTGCAAGACACATTTTATGAAGCTAGTATGATAAAATATCAATCATTTAACAAAATGTAGTATTGATTTAATTGAATTCGGAAATTCTAAATGTGTTTCGGTTATAATTTATTATGTCAATATTAATTAATTGTCATGAAATATCATCAAGTGAATTAACATATTTGTCTCCACAAATGAATCATTGTTAAATAAGTAAATAAATAAATTAAAAATAATTTAAATATTTGTTTGTTTTTGGCTGAAAACTGAATGAATCTGAGGGTGACACATGGCATAATCTCACGGGACAGAAATCTGCTATATATAATACTAACGTTAGTACCCGAGAGATGCACATATTTTAAATATAATTTATTAAGTAATATACATAAAATTCATAATTGTAAAAAATGATAATATTAATAATATCATAATTTAATATTGTAAATAAATTATATTTTTTATTATCTAATTTTTTTAAAATTGTTGTAACTGTAAATAAAATTTTGTCAAAAAAAATAAACAAAATAAAATAAGTACAAAGTTTACGATCATGATCATATTGTATTAAAAATATTAAAATAAAATGTAATTTCTACTATAGTAATTTACATACTAATAGTTTCACCTAAAACGCTCAGTTTTCATGTGGTGTATTTTTTTTATCTATAATTTAAAATATTAGTAATTTTTTATGTATATGATAAAATGTTTTTCATGTACACAATATATATATTCATAAAATAAATAGGTAATTAAATTATGCTCTCATTTTACAAAAAAAATCCATTTTTTCTTGTTCATGTTGTATATTCCCTTATAATTGAATTTAATTAATTCTAAAATCCCAAAAACAAATCTATATATTCTATAACAATATGAAAATAATATTTTTTTCAAATAAATCGTTATTTATATTTGTTTTGTTATTTAAAATATTAGTATGTTTAAATTTAAAAAATTAAATAATTTCAACTATTATGTATTTTTATTAAAAGTTGATCAAATGACATTTAATATGAGAGAATTAATTTGCATTAAACCTATGATATTAATTGTGTGATATGGTTTAAATGAAAATAGAAATAATAATTAAAAAATAAAATAAAAATTATTTTAGGCGGGAAGTTGAATGATGAGGTATTGACACGTGGCATTGCTAACCGTTACATAACCCTGCTTTATAATATATAATAGATTATTCTCAACTATCTTAATTATTTTTTCATCCAAATTTTTTAATTATACTAAAGATATAATTAGAAAAATATAGTAAATTATCTCTTGAAATCTTAAAATAACAAAAGTTTTGAGACAAAAATAAAAAATTAAAACTACCAAAGATTTGAACCACAGAGAGTAATGAAGATTTCATTGTGCTATGCCATTTATGTGGGTCTTTAAAAATTCAAATTTTATCTATTTAATTCATTTTCAATTTTCAATTTCACGGACCAAGTGCACTCTTAATTTTTTATTGTTTGTTTTGAAGTCGCTGTTATCATAGCATTATTATATTATTATATTATATACTAATTACATGTGAGCCTTATTCCTTTTTTAAGGTGGTTCTTCTAACAAATATTTTAAGGTAAATAAATAAAATCGAGTTCTATATTTGAACTATATATTTTCAATTTGGATTCAAAAACGAATTCCCTCTGTTGTGAAATTTCCTGTGTGGAATTTTTCCACAGCTATGATTTGTTTTGTTGAAGCTTTTAATTGAAGCTAGATTTTTCACATCCCAGATGTGAAATTCTTCATAGATGTGATTTCCCATGTGGAAGATTCGATTCGAATTGAATCTAATGTTTTCACACCTCAAGTGTGACAATTTTCACAAGCGTGATTAACTCTGTCATAACGTTGTAAATAAGTAAGATGCCTTCACACCCCTGGTGTGAACATTTTCTAACAGCTGTGATTTCCTCTGTTAAAGTTTCGAATTGAATTTGTCTCTTTCACATCCCCTAGTGTGAAAATTATCACAACTGTGTTTAGTTTTTGTCATAACGCATTTGAAGTTATAAACAAGCTAAATCAGATACATTCACATCTTGAGTGTGAAATGTTCCACAGCTGTAGTTTCCTCTGTTGAACCTCTATCGAAGCTTTAAATTGAACCTGACACTATCACACCTTGAGTGTTAAAATTTCCAAAGTTGTGATTTATTTTATTGAAACTATGAATTAAAACTAACGCTTTTAGTATACAATTGACTTCAAGTTCTAATGCATTCTCTAATTTTTCTATTAATATACATCGCTTATACAATAGAAGATGCATAAAACCAAAACTTCATTGGTTTTATATATTAATAATTATAAAACGCCTCTATAGTGATGTTTTTGCTTGTCAGTTTGCTTAAAAAAAATAATTATAACAAACAACATTATCTGTGATCTGAAAATTATTTCTAAGTCAATGATAAAAATCTATTATATATATGATAAGGATATTTTAATAATGATGACATTTATTCACGAGAATATAAGAAAAAGAATGTAAACCCATCCTTTTTAATTATGTTAAATAAATTTCAATTAAACTCCTTATTATATACGCTTCCTGTGCTGTGTGTGTTGTTCTTCCCTTTGTATCATCTTTGTTAATTAGAACTATCGGCTTGTAGAGGGAGGACTGCCCAAGCTTTATAAGTACTATATTAATAATATCATCAGCCGATGTTGGACTCCTCAACAATCTTGACATCGCGATTTTAAAATTTCACTCCTAGCCACAAAACCTAAAAATCCAAATTTATAAAGTGGCATGGGACGCGCTTTCCTGAGTATAGTCAATAATATATTTCATGTGCAAGATGCGCCATTATTACTAATAAATATTGGGAAAACAAAACAAAAAGAAAGCACTTCATTATATAGACGACCTTAGATCATTCAGCATATATACTCTTTCAATGGAGAGCTTGAATTATTGTATATATCTGTGTGTGTGTATTAAATACAGATAGATTCTCATTTCATATTTTCAAACAAAGAAGGAGCACAGGATGAATAAATAAATACATTTCCTCATTTCTGGAGCAAACAATATTAATAATAATTCATGTAGTACATGCATGAACCATTTGATCCATTAAATAATTTTTTGTGGTACGCTACGCAATGATCCTGTATGAAACAATAAACAAGCAAAATTTGACTTTTGGAGACATTAAAAGAATAAAAAAAGATTTAGATGATCAAGTCTATAGGATGACTTCGTTATAAAACAAACAAGTATATGAATCTGCAGGCACAACCACAAACTTATTAGATCCCAAACTCCATTTCTCTTTCTTGATTTCCATTAACATGGCCGAATTATTTGTCTTCGAAGCTGCTGATTCACTCCTCGGAAAGCTTGCTTCTTATGCTTATGAACAAGCTTCTCGAGTCAATGGTGTGTACGACGATCTGCAAGGAATCAAAGACACTTTGTCAATTGTCAGAGGTCTGCTACTAGATGTCGAGGAGAAGAAGGACCAAAAGCGTGCATTGCGTGAATGGCTGAGGCAGATTCAAAACATCTGCTCCGATGCTGAAGATGTGCTAGATGGATTTGATTTACAAAACAAGCGAAAACAAGTTGACAAAGCTTCTGGAAGCGGCAACATGATGAAGGTAGGCAACTTCTTTTCTTCGCACAATCCAATTGCTTTCCGTCTTAGGATGGCTCGTGAAATCAAAGATATTAGGGATAGATTGGACAAGGTAGCAGCTGATGGGTTCAGGTTTGGACTTGCAAAAGTTGAACCCATACCTCTTATGCAAAGGAGAGAAATGACTCATTCCCATGTTGATGCCTCAAGTGTGATAGGAAGGGAGTATGATACGGAAGAAATTATCAAGCTTTTGATGCAACCACCCCACGCTGATGGTGATCAAAGTCCGTGTGTTGTTCCCATAGTGGGAATTGGAGGCATGGGGAAGACCACACTTGCAAAGTTGGTGTTCAACGACAAGAGGATGGATGAAGTTTTCCAATTGAAGATGTGGGTCTGTGTGTCCGATGATTTTGACATTAGACAACTAATTATTAAAATCATCAACTCTGCTTCTGCTTCAACTCTAGATATTGCTCTTGCACACCAAGAAAACATCCACCGCCTCGATATTGAGCAACTTGTAAGACTTCTCAAAAATAGACTTTCTGATCAAAAGTTTTTACTTGTCTTGGATGATGTATGGAATTTTGATCTTGAAAAATGGATTCACTTGAAAGATTTGATAAAAGTTGGTGCAGTAGGAAGCAAAATCATAATGACAACACGTAGAAAGTCAATTGCTTCCATGATGAGTACTATTCCTGCATATGTTTTAAAAGGTCTTTCCCTAAATGATTGTTTATCTTTGTTTGTCAAATGGGCATTTAAGGAGGGTGAAGAAATAAAATATCCAAATCTAGTGGAGGTCGGAAAAGAAATTGTGAAAAAATGCAAAGGGGTTCCACTAGCCGTGAGAACATTAGCAAGTTCTTTGTTCTCAAAATTTGATTTAAATAAGTGGGAATTTGTAAGAGACCATGAGATATGGAATGTAGAACAAAAGGAAGGTGACATTTTACCTGCGCTAAAATTGAGCTATGACCAGATGCCATCCTATTTGAGGCGCTGTTTTGCTTATTTTTCCCTTTATCCCAAAGATTATACCTTCTATAGTGATTCAATTACTAATTATCTTTGGCTTGCCCTTGGATTAGTTCAATCCCTGGATGGAACTCAACAGCCGGAGGATGTTGCAAGAGAATACATAGATGAGTTAAATTCAAGGTCATTTCTTAAGGATTTTGAAGACTTTGGCCCCTTTTGCATGTTCACACTACATGGTTTGGTACATGATCTTGCCATGTATGTTGCAGAAGAGGAGTGTTTATTATTAGACTCGCAAACTAGGAACATATCTGAGCAAGCACGACATATATCAGTTGTTGAAAATGATTCACTTGATCATGCTTCGTTCTCCAAAAGAGTGAGAACTATACTGTTTCTCATCCGAGGAGTGGGTCTTGATAGCAAATCTCTTTTGGACAAATGGGTATCAAGATGCAAATACTTAAGAGTTTTAAATTTAACCGAGTCTTCGTTTGAGACTCTACCTAATTCAATTGCAAAATTAGAGCACCTGCGTGTTCTTAATCTTTCTTATAACCGCAAAATCAAAAGACTTCCCCATTCTATTTGCAAACTCCAAAATTTGCTAGTTTTGTCACTCAAAGAATGCACGGAGCTTGAAACATTGCCTAAAGGATTAGGGAAGCTGATCAGCCTTCGAAAACTGGCTATAACTACAAAGCAACATGTTCTGTCAGAAAATGAATTTGCAAGCTTGGGAAATCTTCAGACTTTGGGTTTTCATTGTTGTGACAATTTGAAGTTTTTGCTCAAAGGAGTGCAACCCGCTTCCCTTAAAGAGTTGATTGTCCGTTCATGTGGGAGTCTAGAGTCCTTACCTCTTTATCTTTTACCTCAGTTACAAACTCTGTTCGTTGCAAACTGTAAGATTTTAAACTTGTCATTGAACAACGAAAGTCCGATCCAAAAATTGAGGATGATATATTTGTATCTTGAGGATCTTCCAGTGCTTGAAACATTGCCTCGATGGATTGAGGGTGCTGCTGACACTTTAGAGAGCTTGGGAATTCAAAATCTTCCAAATTTTAATATGCTTCCTAAGTGGATAACGACAATGACTCATCTTAAGAGGCTCTATATTGCTGACTGTCCCCAACTGCTGAGTCTTCCAAGGGACATGCATCGCCTCACTGCCCTTAAACATTTGTACATAGCTGGTTGTCCTGAATTGTTCCGAAAATGTCGTCCGAAATCTGGTGAGTACTGGCCCATAATTGCTCACATCGAACGCGTTATTGTTAGGGAGGAAAATTGAAGTCGTCGACCCTTGAAGGTAAACATATTATTATTTTTGTCACTTCCTTTCTAACTTATTCTTTTGAGTTTGAAATATCACCCCCCAATACATCTTTTGTTTCGCTGAAACGGCTTTTAACTCATTACTGTTCTTGTGTTTATTTGTTAAATTATTCCTTTTCTTTGTATATCATCATTTCAAACAAATAGATGGTAGTTGCACCTCCTAAACCATTTTATGGTTGAAAAAACAAGGTTAGGGAAAAAAGGGAAATAGATATATATGCAATCATGAAGTTGTATGGTTTTAATATCATCCATAATGACAGCCGACATCACCTAGTTTAATGCGTTGTACAAGGTCTACTGGGTAGGATATGATCATAAGTTACAATTTTTTTTTATGTTTGTTTAGTTGATACTTCAAAGCTTCAAGTAACACTATGCTTTCTCTGTAACTTTAACTCCTCTTTCTTTAAGTGTCATTTTTACCAACAGAATGAGATCACATAATTCCAATAGTAACATCGCGTAAATTATCATAGTGATATAGTTTCATGAAAAAGTATATGTTCGGTATATCAGTAAAAGAGAAATATTTTTGAGAGTAACCTTTCCTTTATTTATAAGGCATGGTAGTGAATGAGGCCAGAGCAGAAAGGGGATATGCAGTTTGAATGGACACAGGCAGAGAAGACGACAGCTTAGGAATCATAAAAGTTGTGGATGCAGCAAGTCAAACATTCAGCAAGGCAGCAAGAAAGAGCAGAGCAGTGGTTGATGGCATTGGAGAAGATGAATGTGACCAAGAGGCTTTTGGTTCTAAGGAATCATAAATAGGAATGAAAAATAATTGTTTGTTTCCGTCAGCATGTTTGATGTTGTCTAAGAATTGAAAACAATTATTCTCTTTTATTCTATTATCAGTACTCAAAAACATATCTATGAAAACTCAGCATTTATCATTTGTTGATATTGAAGATTATTTAACTGGCCATTGCTTTTATTAGTTTCAAACTTTCAATCAATGCTCAACAGGTATATCCTTAATTTTGACTGAAGCAGTGGAGGCCAAAGGTGAATCTCCTGTGTTTTTTTTTTTAATTAAAAATGCCATACTTTGTTTTTTAAAATATTATTTAACATACCAAGAGGTAAGTACAAAATAGGATACATCCTCTCTTTCTTACACCACAAATGTTTCTTAGTAATATATTAGTTTATGTTTAGTTATGGTGGCCTTTTAGATATTGAGTTGTAGCTCTGAATTTGTAGTCATTCAATATGATCAGCCAAGTTACAAGCTCCACTGCAGTTCATGGGTGGCTGCACCACACCACATGACATTCATAAGCTCAACCACTGGTTTGTCCTTCATTTTTGTGATTCTTGAGCATTTTACTTCCAACCTGCTCAATATATTAAGGTTACATCATGTTTCTCTATGTGAAAACACGGTTGTATCAGTAGTGAAAGTTCAATTTACTGAGGCATATTCTTTCCAAATGAAAGAATAGAGCCTAATGGTGAACATCCTCTCCTTTTTTGCTGACCAAGATTTAAGTAACTTGGGAGTTGGTATATATGCACGGAGCTTGAAAAGAGTAACCAAGTCCAAAAATTTATTAATCCTGATTAGCCTCTGACAATTTTAAAACAACCACAAAATAGTGTGTTTCTTGAGTCCGGAAAAGCACATTTGACTTCTCTTCAAGCCATGAAAACCGATCGCAATTCTATTTGAAGAGATACATCACTTGACTTCCCTTGTTAAATCATTGATTAGTATGAAAAAATACTAATGGATTGAGGGTGGAATTTCAGAACTTTTGGAGGATTGCCTCAGCTGGTCACAATGCCTCCTCAGTGTATAGCATCACCTCTGTTCCACCGAAGCTTCATCCTTGTCACAAAATTAATAAAGCTTACAACAAGTTATTACAAGAATGGGGCAACATCCCTAATACCATAAATGGGAATTGGGAACCAAAGTTATAATTTACTGTCAGATTTGTAGTCCGGTCTGCTGTTACTTCATTGCTTCTAAATTTTTTCTTACCATATTGGCAAAGTGCAATATATAAATTTTTGTCTTCATCCAAGGTGAGTTTGAAATATCCTCCTCATGGAATAGGAGTATTCTCAAGCTTTTTAGCTTTGTTTTTTGTGCAATATCTTAGAGAAATTTAAGTATATACTAGATGCATACACGCGCATTGCGCGGGGAGAGAAATGATTTTTATTTTTATATACTTAAATTGAGTGCAGCATAAACTTTGAGTAAAGTTTGTTGCCCATTTTATTGTGGTTAAATATTTTTAAATTTTTGATGGAATATTAATTAATTAATTAATTTTAATTATTGTGATGTAATTAACACATTAATGAAGTGCATTAATATGTAATGAATTTTTATAAAGATAATTATTTAATTTCTTTCAGCGGGTTGCTGTTTAATTATTAGGTAAAAACAATTGGAGATTATATAACTTTTTTTTTTTTTAATCTTTAAATCTGATAAAATAATCATGGAAATAAATTTTGTATAGTATTTTTTGTACAATACTACCATTACCGTTATTTACTCAATATATAGTTTGTATTAAACTTGGGAAATCCTTGCATGAGAAGGTTATTTTTCTTAGAATTGTTCACTTTTGAGGTCATGGGGTGGATGACTTTAGCTTCCACTCAATGGTAGGCATAATTAGTAGGCAACAAATAGTAAGGAATATATAAGTTTGGAAAGCATTGTTGTTAAGAAGCACTGTTGTTGGATAACTTGTCATACCGTAAAGATGCAATAGTCGAAGAATTTCACCCTATATGACAATAGATATAGATATATAGTTCATATATATTTATGATAGGTGGTGTTTAGAATGGGTCATCACAATTATGTCCCAAGAATGGGTCACAATGTTTTGACCATTGATATAATAAATATAAAATTTAATGGCTAGGATGGATTACCGGTTACCAATTTAGAAAGTGGAATTAATCTAAAAAGTTATTTGCAGATGAGTGCTTCGGTTTTTTCACATTCACATCAACATTATACCATAATTGAGAAAGAACCTAGTAGGTAATAAAAATTACCGAGAATGGCCAAGACTTTGTATAATTACAAAAGTTAATAGAATGAATCTAAATGTCTATTTTCGTTTGTTGACCATGATTAAGGTTATGTTAGTGAGTAAAAAAATAACCTTTAGGTAGTAGTTTATTTTTGTTATTTTTCCATTGTAACTTGGTTTGGTGAAAGGGAGACAAATAGTGTTATTTAAATCACTTTTGTTTATTTAAGCTAATAATGTGTTGTTAGTATAATAAAATAATAATAATAATAATAATAATAATGTGCTGTTAGTAAAGAAACTAGACAATAAATTTGAGAGTATATGGTAGAAGGGAGACAAATAGTGTTATTTAAATTAACTTTCTTTTATCAAATCGTGTATGTGAAATAATGTTTTTGTGTCTTGACCAATATAAAAAAGACAATATTGTGAGTTATATTTTTTGATATAAATATGTTGTGAGTTCTTTAGAGCTTATTTAATTAAGTAGCCTATATTAGAGGTTAATATGTAGAGCTTATTTTTTAATTAATTATTTTGACAAATTTGATGCTCGATTGGGACAAAAAAAGATGAACCCCTATTGTTTCACCGACACAAACGTGAAGTAGTGGTATCAGTGAAGGTTGGAACGAAAAGGGAGAAAATGTTAGGGTTGTCTCCATCTCTTAAACAACTAAATGGATTTATTTAATTTTTCTGAGATTTGACCAAAAAAAATAATTTTTTGAGACCTATTTATGTATGTCAATAGTCTAATTAATGGATTTATTGGGTCTTCTACAATTTCACAAACTTCAGGGTTCGAATTTGAAATCTCATAAGTTTTGGGTACAATCTTTGAATCATATAAATAATGAGGTTCAAATTTGGAATACAATAAAACCAGGTCCACCTTTGATAACGGATAATTCTACACTAACCCAATTGGGACATAATTGTGATGACCCATTCTAAAAGCCACCATTTATGATAAATTAGGTTAGAGAATGTTTATTGCATTTCGAGTCTGTTTGGATATAAAAGCTTTAGCTTTTGACTTATAGAGTAGTTAATTTTATTTTATATTTTATTTTTCTCATATATGGACAAGAGGAAAAGTTATAAATAGATAGGTATTTTTGGAGAAGTTAAAAAAGATAGTTTTTTAAAAATATGAAGAGCAAAAATTAATTTTAACTTATGTGAGAAGTTATTAGTTAAAAAATACATGTTAAAAGTGTTTATGGAGAAATTTATCTAAACTGGGCTTTCGTAAAATTTTTGGTAAAGTTACCTCGAGACTTTCCATGTCTAGTCATATTTCACCCACTGCACTGATTATTAAATGAGAAAATATCAATAACAACAGGGCTAAAATATGCAAAGTAGCCGAAAATAATAAGAAAAATATATATAACTCGGGTAATTTTGAGAATGCCTGATTCTATGATTTCTATCCCTTGCAGCCTTGCTAAACCTTACTTGTGCTTTCCATGCCCCTCACATTCCCCTATCTATTCTCTATAGACCACTCAAATCTAACTGAATTATATTCCTTTACCTGTGATGTGTTATGTTAAGACTTTACCAATGGATCATAATTTGTTATATTTGTTGTTACATATCTGCCTCAACTTTTCTATCTAACTGGCCTCATAAAATATGCATTAATGCATGTTTGGTGGCAATCCTATAAGTGACTATAACTTCATATCTTCTGCGAGAACTGCCGGTTCACAATTAAAAGGTGAAAAGAAAATCCAAACCTGGAATAAAATCAAGAGAATTTTTTTTATAAAACCTGTAAAAATCCACCAATAAGCAATCATAAATTCTCGGGCTTCATTCATCCCTTAACCTCATCAGCAGTGAAACCTTCACCCAACAATTAATCACAGTAGCAGGCTTCTCCTTGACCATGGCTGCAAGATTGGCAGTCTAAACTAAAAAGGGGTTTCAACAAATTTAAAAATAGAAATCACAAGAAGAGGTGGAAGAGGAGAAGAGTATATGAACTGTTGCTGAAATTTGAGAGAGAAAATTGAAAGACATGATTGTTAGATCATAGGTGCAATACTGGAACGGTTGATGGGTAGGCTTCAGAAATGGAGCAATAGTGGATTAATTATAATTGACCGGGTACAACATAGAAGGTGAGGGGGTGGATTTGCTAGAGTACTAACGGTAGGAGGTAATTAGAGTGCATGGCTGGGTTTGTATGATTGTAACAAGGGTTATATGGTATCGTTGGTAAAACAACGGTTTTGAAACCTGTTGTTTTATTAACCAATAATAACATAGAGTTCTGTCACGTCAGATTATTTTTTTTAAAGATTGCCATTTTTTTATATTACATTGTAGCCTCATCTCTTTCATTTTATTATTACTCCTTCCTATTTTTGCATTGATATTCATATAGAGTTTTGTGGGCATTGTTAAGTGAGGGTACATGAATTGGAGAGAGCAGCTAAAGTACGTAAAAGAACGAATATTTAATGTCTCTGAAAAGTTTAAACAAACTTGAAAATATCACCAATTCTAATTCTGAAGTACTGACAACTAGCAAAATTTCTTCAAAATAGAAAAGCAAACAAAATTCAACACCTAAATCAGTAATTTTATTCAGAAATATTTTAGCAAACACCTTGAATACAACATTTATTAGACATAAATAATAAAGAGCACAACTCTGTTACAAAACCGTTCTGCATAACTTACAAATCCAAGGCAACTAACATGTGCTTATATTGCCAACAGCATTACGAAGAATTAGAACAAGCCAATATGAAATAATAACGCGACCACAGGTGGATTAACATGAAAATAGATATAAGAACTAATTAAGACCCACCCAAAGCAAACATAGAAATACAAGGACCAAGTTTATCAAAAAAAAATACAAGGCCCAAAAACTATGACACACAGACACACATCCCAGCATTACGGGTTCAAATTCAACAGAACTGCACTATAGCACAAGGAGTATTAAGCCTAGTTGCAGTATGCAATGAGCTGAAAAGCTTAGTTGCAGTATGTGCATGGTGTAATTATATTAGGCAAAAGAGTAGCGAAGGTCTAAGAAAGAGATACAAATGAGAGAGACGGGAGGTATTTTTTGAGTTCTATCGTGTTATAAGAGAGATGTGGGTTTTGTGAGAGAAAATCTAAGAATCTTTCAAGCATTACCGTAATTTTAAATTTTAAATAAGACAATTATAATTTTAAATAAATTAAAGACATAATTGGAAAATATTTTTACAATAGTATCCAAACCATTATTTTTATAAAGGACAATAGAATTTGCCTTGTAACAATAGACCGGGAATGAGTTACACCTCAGATTAAGTTTGACGTCGCAAAAATAGAGGTATGTGGCAAAAATATATAGAGATGAGACGTCGATGTGTGAGCCCGCGATTCAGTTTTAATATAGATATATAAATAGATATGGACAAAAACAATAAAATGTAATTTGAGTATATAGACACATTTAAATTTCAACATATGTAAATATAATCAATGACTTAAATTATACTCAACATAACTAAAAATTAAATAGTAGAAAGTTACAATAAATCAATCAATTTAATTGCCATGTTTATAAAATGGAAACGTCGAATTTCAGAACCAAAAAAGATATAAGAAAAACCCATTTTAGGTGTAGAATGTTTGGAACTGCGGTTGTGTCCCTTTCATCGCATGGCAGAGTAAAAGATATAAGAAATACCTTCCACCGTAAAATTGTCTCGAGATGTAAGAATATCAAGTTTCTAAACACAAGTTAAGAATCATATTCTTTTTTGAATGCAAGAGTGTACCTTTGGAATCAAGAGAGGTTGCTATACCCTGCTGGAAGCAAGCCTTTGCCAAACAAAGTGCGAAGGAGAAATCTTTACAGAGAATTAAAACCCAGTAAAAGACAATATAAAAATTCCCCACAGAATTGAAGCCAAGTAAAGGACAATAGCAAATCTTATAAGAAGATTAATTCCACAAAGTGTGCAAAGAAACTGCAGCAGTAAACTCCTGTGAGAAGATGGAAATGGATTCCTTACGGTAAGGGAATCTGAGCATTCACGCAATCAGTCGATCTTTACTGTTAAATTAAGATCGAACGACCCACAATTTTAGTTTTATTTTAAACTCAATTTTCTCAAGACTCATACACATCCCTTTTCCGCTCCATTCTGCACAAGGTAGTCAAAACTGGACCGGGCATTGAACTGGTGAAGGCAGGGGTTTAAGGTTTAGAGGTTCGACCGGTTGAACCGGGATATAATTAAATAATATTATTTTAATTATAAATATAATATATAATGCTATATATAGTATATAATATTATTTTAAACCCTAAATCCTATACAATATTGAACAAAAATTAACATAAAAGTTGTAATTTTATAAAGAAAAATTAAATTTGACTACTAAATGTCATAATTTATAACATAAAATATTCAAAATTATAAATAATTGAAAAAAGTGATATCTATTTCATTAAAAAAACAAAAAAAATAAAAAATTTGATTTTTTTAAAAAAATTTAAAAAAAAAATCATTGAACCGGTCCAAGCCGGTTTTGTCCGGTTTTTGACCGGTTCTTGTGCAAGGCGGTTCTCTAGGTATTCCGGACCGGACTGGGGTCCGGTTCGACCGGTCCGACCAGCCGGTCCGGTCTGGTTTTGACTACACTGATTCTGCACAAAAATAGGGGATCGGGTTTTATGTGGGACCTACCAGTATCTTTCTTTTCCCTCCAAGTGGTTTATACGTTAACCAAAGAACAAAAAAAGTACTCAGTCTGGTCCTATATATAAGAAACAAAGAGAGTCATTTTGATAGTTCTTTTTATAAGAAACAATGTCTTATTTTCACCAATATTAATTGTTTATTTCTAATTTTACCCTTATTTATTATGAGATCCACAAAAATAATATCAAAAGTCACCAATATTAAAAAGGGTACTTTTGAAAAATTATAGCATCATTAATTATAATTAACCAATTCCAATACACTTCTTTGGTTTTGATGATTTTGTACTAAGTTTCTTATAAAAATGACCGGAGGTGGTATATACTATCCCAAAAAAAAAGAAGAGAAAAAGTATTGGGAGTTGTGTTTTCCTTTGTCATCTGTATGTTTTACTCTCTCTTTTGTTGGGAAAAAGATAGTTGGACACCCGCATATCCTGCTCCACCCACCCAACACCCGCCTATGTGGTATTTTTTCTGACTCAGCCCACTGACTCAAGTCCCGCTCTTTCTCTCACTCAAAAACGCAGACTTCGTCTCCTCCTTCTTTCACTCTTTCACTTTGCAAGAACGCAGACCTCCCACTTTCACTCTTTCACTTCGCAACCCCGTCTCCTTCTTTCACTTCATCCTCAGACCTCTCTCTTCTCTTTCCCTCACCATTTCAACTTCTCGGATTTGTCAAGACCCACTCTGTCTCGGTTGAACTTTGTTCTCTCTTCTCTTTCCCTCACCATTTGTGCTTCTGTTCGCTCTCTCTTCTCTTTCCCTCACCATTACGAACTGGTAGCACCACAAATCGAAGGTCGAGGCTTGATTCGCGGAGCTTTGGACGTTGGGAAGAACCGTAGTTCGAAGTTCGTCAGTGGTTCGCGTATTTAATTTTAACCACTGACAAACAGAGACTAACCACATAATTCTTCACAACTAACCAGTGTTATTCAATGACTGGGTTACAACTATACAATCACATGACAAGTATCAAGGTCAAATTGTGTCTGAGTTTTCAGTGAATTAGAAAGGATTCAACACATAAATGTGTCTCTAACACTGGTGACTCAAATTTGGCATATCCTTGACACGTATTTAAATTTAACCACTGATAGAGGGGAACTAACCACATATTTCTTCACAACTAACCACATGTATTGCAGTGATTGGGTTTTCATTTATACAATCATATGGCAAGTTGCAGGGTGAAATGTGTCTGATTTTTCAGTGTGTTTCAAAGGCTTGAACGCATAAATGTGTCTATAACACTTGTGACTCAACTTTGACATATCCTTGACACGTATTTAAATTTAACCACTGACAAAGAGGAACTAACCACATATTTCTTCACAACTAACCACAAGTTATTCAATGATTGGGTTACAACTATAAAATCACATGGCAAGTAATAGGGTGAAATGTGTCTAATTTTTCAGTATGTTTCAAAGGCTTGTACGCATAAATGTGTCTTTTGCACTTGTGACTCAATTTTGGCATAACTTTAGCACGTATTTAAATTTAACCACTGACAAAGAGGAACTAACCACATATTTCTTCACAACTAACCACAAGTTATTCAATGATTGGGTTACAACTATAAAATCACATGGCAAGTAATAGGGTGAAATGTGTCTAAGTTTTCTGTGTGTTTCAAAGGCTTGAACGCAAAAATGTGTCTATAACACCTGTGACTCAACTTTGGCATATCCTTGGCACGTATTTAAATTTAACCACTAACAAAGAGGAACTAAGCACATATTTCTTCACAACTAACCACAAGTTATTCAATGATTGAGTTACAACTATAAAATCACATGGCAAGTAATAGGGTGAAATGTGTCTGATTTTTCAATGTGTTTCAAAGGCTTGTATGCATAAATGTGTTTTTTGCACTTGTGACTCAATTTTGGCATAACCTTGACACGTATTTAAATTTAACCACTGATAGAGGGGAACTAACCACATATTTCTTCACAACTAACCACATGTATTGCAGTGATTAGGTTTCGATTTATACAATCATATGGCAAGTTGCAGGGTGAAATGTGTCTGATTTTTCAGTGTGTTTCAAAGGCTTGTACGCATAAATGTGTCTTTTGTACTTGTGACTCAATTTTTGCATAACCTTGGCACGTATTTAAATTTAACCACTGATAGAGGGGAACTAACCACATATTTCTTCACAACTAACCACATGTATTGCAGTGATTCAGTTTCCATTTATACAATCATATGGCAAGTTGCAAGGTGAAATGTGTCTAATTTTTCAGTGTGTTTCAAAGGCTTGTACGCATAAATGTGTCTTTTGCATTTGTGACTCAATTTTGGCACAACTAACCAGTGTTATTCAATGATTGAGTTATAACTATACAATCACATGACAAGTATCAAGGTGAAATTGTGTCTGAGTTTTCAGTGAATTAGAAAGGATTCAACACATAAATGTGTCTCTACCACATGTGACGCAAATTTGGCATATCCTTGGCACGTATTTAAATTTAACCACTGACAAAGAGAGACTAACCACATATTTATTCACAACTAACCAAGGGTTATTCAATAATTGGGTTACAGCTATACAATCACATGGCAAGTAACAGGGTGAAATGTGACTGAGTTTTCAGTGTATTTGAAAGGTTTCAACACATAAATGTGTCTCTAACACTGGTGACTCAATTTTGGCATATCATTGGGATGTAGTTAAATTTAACCACTGATAGAGAAGGACTAACCACATAATTATTCACAACTAACCCCGGGTTGGTCAATGATTAGATTTTCATTTATACAATCACATGGCAAGTAACAGGGTGAAATGTGACTGAGTTTTCAGTGTATTTGAAAGACTTCAACACACAAATGTGTCTCTAACACTGGTGACTCAAATTTGGCATATCCTTGACACGTATTTAAATTTAACCACTGACAGAGGAGGATTAACCACATAATTGTTTACAACTAACCACGGGTTATTCAATGATTGAGTTTCCATTTATACAATCACATGGCAAGTAACAGGGTAAAATGTGTCTGAGTTTTCAATGAATTAGAAAGGATTCAACACATAAATGTGTCTCTACCACATGTGACTCAAATTTGGCATATCCTTAGCACGTAGTTAAATTTAACCACTGATAGAAAGGGACTAACCATATAATTATTCACAACTAACCACATATCCTTGAATCATTAAAAAAACTTTGGTTAATTTAACATAAAAATTGGGTTAATCATGAGATCTATGTGCTTGAGTAAAATTGGGTTATGGGAGGATAATTGTTCATCACTATTGTACATTGTGGCAATAATAAACTTCTCAGCTACAAGATAAGCCGAGTATAACCCAACACCAAACTGTCCTATCATGCTCATATCAGCACCAGCAGCCAGGGCTTCCATGAATTGCGTGACCAAAGAAATATTCAATTTTAATTTAGACAATCCAACAGATAAGTTTAACTCAAAAGTACTAAAGACACATTTCTGAGCTAAAGACTTTAAATTTTGAGAGGATTGAGATAGACATGCTAAGGTTATTTATCATGTTAGCGCATAGATGTAAATCAATTATTGACATTTTCATTGTTAATAGTGAATAAATATGTGGTTAATCGTTCTCTAAAGGTGGTTAAATGTCACTACGTGCAAATGAACAGATAAGTTTGACTCACAAGTGCTAAAGACATATTTATAAGCTAAAGACTTTCAATTTTGAGAGGATTGAGACACACATATTAAGGTTATTTATCAAGTGAGTGTATGGTTGTAAATCAATTATTGACATTTTCATGGTTAATAGTGAAGAAATATGTGGTTAATCGTTCTCTAAAAGTGGTTAAATTCCACTACGTTCAATGACATTTTCATGGTTAATAGTGAAGAAATATGTGGTTAATCATTCTCTAAAGGTGGTTAAATGCCACTATGTGCAAATGAATAGACAAGTTTGACTCAGAAATGCTAAAAACACATTTCTGGTTAATAGTGAAGAAATATGCGGTTAATCGTTCTCTATAGGTGGTTAGATGCAATTGCGTCACAGCTATGTATACAAACTTGGGTTACAAGTGCTACAGACAATTGGAAAGTTAAATACATTCAAACAGACCCTTAAGCAGCGAAAATTTGTTGAGTTGAGAAGGAAGAAAGCGATGATGTTCTTCGCTGAGTTGAGAAGATGGAAAGCGATCATGTTCTCCGTTTAGCAGACCCAATGAAATGTTCTTCGTTTTTTAATGCTCCTGCTTTTGTTTACCATTCAACAGCGAAAATTTGTTGGAGTTGAGAAGGGAGAAAGCGATGATGTTCTTCGCTGAGTTGAGAAGATGGAAAGCGATCATGTTCTCCGTTTAGTAGACCCAACGAAATGTTCTTCGTTTTTTAATGCTCTTGCTTTTGTTTACCATTCAACAACGAAAATTTGTTGGAGTTGAGAAGGGAGAAAGCGATGATGTCCATTTCTACTATTTCCAGATTATCATGGCCGAATCATTTGTCTTCGATGTTGCTCATTCACTCATCGGGAAGCTTACTTCTTATGCTTATGAAGAAGCTTCTCGAGCCTATGGTGGGTACGACGATCTTCAAGGGATCAAAGACACTCTGTCAATTGTCAGAGGTCTACTATTGGATGCGGAGGAGAAGAAGGACCAAAAGCATGCGTTGCGTGAATGGCTGAGGCAGATTCGAAACATCTGCTACGATGCTCAAGATGTATTCGATGGATTTGAGTTCCATCACAAGCGAAAGCAAGTTGTCAAAGCTTCTGGCAGCACCAGGATGAAGGTTAGCCACTTCTTTTCTTCACACACAATCCACTTGTTTTCCGCCTTAGGATGGCTCGTGAAATCAAAGATATTAGCGATAGATTGGACACGGTAGCAGCTGATCATGGGTTCAGGTTTGGACTTTCAACAGTTGATGTGGAACCCATGCCTCTTCCGCAAAGGAGAGAAATGACTCATTCCCATGTTGATGCCTCAAGTGTGATAGGAAGGGAGAATGACAAGGAAGAAATTATCAAGCTTTTGATGCAACTCCACCCTGATGGTGATGGTACTGATGGTGACCAAAGTCTGTGTGTTGTTCCCATTGTGGGAATTGGAGGCTTGGGGAAGGCCACACCATGCAAAGTTGGTGCTCAACGACAAGAGGATGGATGAAGTTTTCCAATTGAAGATGTGGGTCTGTGTGTCCGATGATTTTGACATTAGACAACTAATTATTAAAATCATCAACTTTGCTTCTGCTTCCACTCCAAATATTTCTCTTGCTCACCAAAAAAACATCAACCACCTTGATATTCAGCAGCTTGTAAGCCTTCTCAAACATAAACTTTATGGTCAAAAGTTTTTACTTGTCCTAGATGATGTATGGAACAATGATCGTGGAAAATGGATTGAGTTGAAAGATTTGATAAAAGTTGGTGCAATTGGAAGCAAAATCGTAGTGACGACACGTAGTCAGTCAATTGCTTTCATGATGGGTACTGTTCCCGCATATGTTTTAAAAGGTCTTTCTCTAGATGATTGTTTATCTTTGTTTGTCAAATGGGCATTTAAGGAGGGTGAAGAAATAAAATATCCAAATTTGGTGGAGATCAGAAAAGAAATTGTTAAAAAATGCAAAGGGATTCCACTAGCCGTGAGAGCATTAGGAAGTTCTTTGTTCTCAAATTTTGATTTCAGTAAGTGGGAATTTGTTAGAGACAATGAGATATGGAATCTAGAACAGAATAAAGATGATATCTTACCTGCATTGAAATTGAGCTATGACCAGATGCCATCCTATTTGAGGCATTGCTTTGCTTATTTTTCCCTTTATCCCAAAGATTTTACCTTCTCTAGTGCTGGAATTATTAATGATCTTTGGGTGGCCCTTGGATTAGTTCAATCCTTGGATGGAATTCAACAGCCTGAGGTTATTGCAAGGGAATACATATATGAGTTAAATTCAAGGTCATTTTTTCAGGATTTTGAAGACCACGGCCCCTTTTACCTTTTCAAACTACATGATTTGGTACATGATCTTGCTCTGTATGTTGCGAAAGAGGAGTGTGTAGTAGTAAACAAGCAAACTCGGAACATATCTGAGGATGCACGCCATTTATCGGTTATTGAAAATGATTCACTTGGCCATGATTCGTTCCCCAGAAGAGTGAGAACTATATTGTTTCCCATCAAAAGTGTGGGTCTTAATAGTAAATCTCTTTCGGATACATGGGTATCAAGATACAAATACTTAAAGAGTTTTAGATTTAACTGAGTCTTCGATAGAGACTCTACCTAATTCAATTGCCAAATTGAAGCACCTGCGTGTTCTCAATCTAACTTTTAATCGCAAAATCAAAAGACTTCCCCATTCTATTTGCAAACTCCAAAATTTGCAAGTTTTGTCACTGCAAGGATGCTTGGAGCTTGAAACATTGCCTAAAGGATTAGAGAAACTGATTAGCCTTCGACAACTACGTATAACCACAAAGCAACATGTTCTGTTAGAAAGTGAATTTGCAAGCTTGGGCAATCTTCAGACTTTGGGGTTTTTTTATTGCCACAATTTGAAGTTTTTGCTCAAAGGGGTGCAACTTGCTTCCCTTGAGGAGTTGACTGTTCGTTCATGTGGGAGTCTGGAGTCCTTACCTCTTTATATTTTACCTCAGTTACAAATTCTGTTCGTTAAAGGTCGTAAGGTGTCAAACCTATGGATGAACAAGGAAATCCCAATCCAAGGATTGGGGATGAAAAATTTGTATCTTGTGGATTTTTCAGGGCTTCAAACATTGCCTCTAGGATTGTAGGTGCTGCAGACACTTTAGAGACCTTGGTAATAGATAATCTTCCAAATCTTAAGACACTTCCCGAGTGGCTAACAACAATGACTCATCTTAAGAGGCTCTATATTATTGGTTGTCGCCAACTGTTGAGTCTTCCAAGTGACATGCATCGCCTCACTGCCCTTGAAGATTTGCGCATATATAGCCGGTTGTCCTGAATTGTGCCGAAAATATCAGCCGCAATCTGGTGAGTACTGGCCCATGATTGCTCACGTCAAACGCGTTGTTATTGGGAAGGATAATTGAAGGCATCGATCGACCCTTGAAGGTAAACATATTATTTTGTCACTTCCCTTTCTAACTTTCATTTCTTTGCGTGATGGCACCTGACATCACCTAATTTAATAAGTTGTAAAAGGTCTGTTGGGTAGGAAGGATAGGATCGTAAGTTACGGATTAATGCTGATGTTTATTAGTTTGAACTTCAAAGCTTTAAGTAAAACTACACCTTCTTTATAACTTTAGCTCTTTCTTCAAGTGTCATTTTTACCAATAGAATGAGATCAGAGAATCCCAATAGTAGCATTGCATGAATTATCATAGCAATATAGTTTCATTAAAAAAAAATAGATGTTTGGTATATTAGTAAAAGAGATTTTTTTTTTGTTTTTTTTGTGAGTGACAATTCCTTTATTTACAAGGCAAGGTAGATGATGAGGCCAAGGTGAAAAAAGGATATGCGGCTTGATGTGACATAGGACAAGAAGACAACTTAGGCAATATAAGAATTATGGGTGCAGGTCCAACATTCAGCAAAAGCGGTGGTTCATGGCGAATGCCAACAAGAGGCTTTAGATTCTCAGGAATCAGGATCAGGAATAGGAATAGGAATAGGAATGTAAAATAATTGTTTCCATCAGCATGTTTAATTAATGTAGACTAAGAATTGAAAATGATTATTCCCATCCATCCTATATCCCCCCTTACTCAAAAACTTATTATTGTCATTTGTTGACTTGAAGTTTATTAATTAAATTAGTGTTTGAGAAACACATTCTTTCCCACTGCTGCAGTGGATGCCAATGGTGAATCTCCTCTGTGTTTGACATACTTTGTTTTTGAAAAAATTGATTAACATGCCAAGATGTGAATACAAACTAGGATAAATACCTCTTGACAAACTGTTGTGTGCAGACTTACATCTTTCTAGCTTCATTAGGAAATGATTCGTAGGTCCATCCTACTCATGGATCTTGCTGATTTCATGAGGAGAAAATGATAGTTCAAGTATATGCATTCCTGTTTTATATGTCTGAGGACTGAGATTCATTTCAGAAAAGTCCTTGAATAGGTGGCATTGGAAAACTTTCCTTTTCTGATCAGGATTATAAATTTATAATATCTAGAACACCACATTGATTTTTTCAGCTACCGTAGTTGATTATTTTTGCAACTTGATCTTTGTGGTACATTAATTCTCAGTGAGACATAACAGTGAAATCAATCTATAACACTTATTTTATCTGTCACACAACATTATTTTTATGACTGGTTAATGTTCTGAATGCCAATATCAGAACTTTGGAAGAAAATCTATATACAAAATATCCTCCCTTACAAATATCTACAGCTAATTAGCCTAAAATTGCAAGTATTAGATGATCCTGGGTTGCTTCATACTTGGTTGATTAATACTGTTTGATTAGAAAGGATCGCCATAGTATACAGCTGGTTAAGGTGCTTTCTTGTTGAAATGTGCAATTATTTTTGGTCTAGCTTTCTTTTTGTCTTCTTAGAGAGCCATTTCAGTATTCCCATGAAGTTGTAGGTGAATACTTCAAATGTGAGCTATTCATACAATTTTTCATGTAAAGCTCATTCCTTAACTTCACCCTTGTTTGTTAGGAGGGAGACCAAAATGAACCATAGGAGTTTCAGAGTACTCTAGAGGACAAAGAAAGCCCAAAAAATCTATGTAAAGGCAGAATATGCTTAACAGCATACCATCAAGGACACGGTTCAGATAGGTTCTAGTTAGCCATTCACTTTAACTTCATATGTGTGCTAGGAATCAAAATCCACATGACAACACTCTTTCCACAGTGATGTTATGAATCGCTTGTACAAATCGCGAAAATATAATGGGAAAGACTATGAACTCTATTGCTCAAGAAGAGCATCCAGGCCAAATGTATGATTGCCATGGATTAAGTGTATGTTTGCTTTTACGTTCTCAAATCTCCAAACCACGTTTTGAGAAGGAAAACATTTGTTACTTATTGGTTGAACGACATTGGAAATTGTTTTGAATGAAAATCCAAACATACACTAACAATCATTTTTCATCAGAAAAGATGGGCAAATGACTAACTTGTTAATGTTCAATTTGCAATACCAAAAGATATATATTATATACATGACTTCCACCAAATAAGAAACCTGTCAATGAAATGATATATATATATAATGGGAAACTCATTTGCAAATTATTGACACACAATGCAACGATAAAGCAGGAGATATTACAATGTAGTTTTTTTTTGGGTTCAATATTACAATGTAGTTAAAGAGAATAACTAAAATATTAGAGAATGTAGGTCTTAGTTTCTCAGCATGCAAGCCACTACCGTCGATGGCACCCGGTCAGATTATAAATATTACAAAATTTGCATTGAAAATTAAGTTATTTGTGAAATAGTTTACTACATAGTTCTCTCATCTATCACTAATTAAAACCAACACAAAACTTCCTTGCCCTTTTACAAATACACGACAATAAATTTAAATGCTCTGAGGCCTCACAAGTTTCTTGATTAACCTCTTAGAGCATCTCCTATAACAGTTGTTCATGGAATTTTTAAAACTTAAGCAACTCTCATTAGTTGATTTCATCATTTGAATGCATCTAGGTGGCATTCACGTATAAGCAACTCCCAAGTTAGATTCCTTATAGAAGCAACTCTCATCCCAAGTTGGGTTATCGCTGGAGTCAAATTTAGTAAGTATTCTTAAATCTTGTGTGATATTGTAGGGTCCATCAAAAGTGAATTAAGTAACTCACATAAACAATTCTCATTAGAGATACTCTCATCACGTGTTCTGCATTGGTATTTTTGTGGTCATTCAGATCTTTAATTATGTTCTCATAGAGTTTCAAGTCAAAGGTCCTTCCAAGGGTGTGGCCCAAGAATAACAATTCAACAAGATTTTGGAAAATGCATACAATAAACTTACAGCCAAGCATGACTCATATGTGAATGCAATTTTACTTAACTTTTACATATGCATGCTGCTTTTTTAAGTTACAATTTTATTTATTTATTTTTGTTTCAATTCTTTTACACGATTTAATTCTTTCTCTGTTGATCTGAGCGAATTTTGCCAACTTGATTTTAGATAATCTTGATTTTAAAATTAACTTTAAATAAAAATATTTTTTTTGCCGTAAATAAATAAAAAAAAATTTAAAGTAAAGTACTGTTAAAAGACAAAGTTTATACTGTTTTTTTAAATCAATAATTATTTAAATAGCACAAAGTTTATATTTTTTGTTTTGACGAAGACAAAGTTTATACTATTTAATTACACATTTGTTAAAAAAATTGAAAATTATAAAATATAAAGTGAAAATGACAAATTCATACTTTTTTTTTATCTGAATTCTAATTTTAATAGAGAATCAGGGTGTCAAATTTTCAAACTCACAAAATCACGTTTCCAAACGTGTTTCCGAAAGACGTTCAGCTCATTCAAGGCGACCCCTTCGACTCCAACTACTACGATGGGCCCCAAGATCTATGACTGGGGTCCACAGCGTGTTGCCCAGCATTTCAACACGCACGGAGCAAACCCTCCCCCACTACCACAAACGCCCGTTAGCTTTTAAATAGGCTTAATTGCAGTTTTAGTCTCTCATCTTTTGCGATTGTGCAATTTTAGTCCCCTATCTTTTAATTGCACCAATTGGGTCCCCTATCTTTCAAATGTGTGCAATTTTGGTCCAATCGTCAATTTCCTAACAGAGTTTGCTGACTTTGACAACGATGCTGACGTGACAATGATAACATGGAACTTAAGAGCCTATTTGGATGTAAAAGTTCTAGCTTTTGACTTCTCCAAAAGTACCTATTTATTTATAAATGACTATTTAACACTTTTTCTCTTGTCCATATATGAGAAAAATAAGATACAAAATAAAACTAACTACTCTATAAGTCAAAAGCTAGGACTTTTGCATCCAAATAGACTCTTAAGCTCCATGTTGTCATTGCCACGTCAGCGCCATTCGTCCAAGTCAGCAAACTCTGTTAGAAAATTGACGGTTGGACCAAAATTGCACACATTTGAAAGATAGGGGACCCAATTGGCGCAATTAAAACATAGAAGACTAAAATTACACAATCGCGAAAGATGAGGGACTAAAACTGCAATTAAGCCTTTTAAATATGTCTTAAATTTTTTTTTTGGTCTAATATATACATGTTTTTTGGATTTTTTTCCTTATTAAATATTTTTTTACTTTTTGTGCTCCCATGGCAATAAGCTAGTTTATAGCTTATTTGACTAACTTACAATTTATTTTTGTCGAAGAGAGCCTTAGCCTTCGTGTTAATTTTGGTTTGTTAATGTAAAAATTATAAAAACTAAAAGAATACAACTTTAATTTTATACAGGTAAAAAAATAATTTTATAGTGACTATACATATTGTTATGTCATATTTTAGGGATCAAAATCAAAATTTTAACAATTATCTTTTTTTGGCGTAGTGTACAATAATGACACTAAAATTTGAATATATGATTTCATACTTATAATTATTCAAACCCTCACTTTTTGCTCAATTCTAGCGGCTTTATTACAACACTTATTAATAAAGCCTAAAAGGGGCAATTCCATTAGCTCCAATATCTAAACCAAACCAAAAGTTGAAATTTTTAATGATTTATATTTTTTTCATCAAAATTTCTGACAAGAAACAATGTTGTAATAATGTTTAAAAAGGCAAATTATAAGGTGTTTTGCTAGATCAAGTTGACTGATTGACATTTCTTTTATGTAATATTTTTTGGGTGAATTTGAGTATCCTCGAGGTACTATAGATTCATTTAAGTGGTTGACTTAATTAAGGAAATACTCAAGTACTTATCAATCATGTCATACCATATTGGTTCTTTTATGCTATATTAAGTTATAATCATTAATCTACATCATAATTTCAAAAAAAATATCATTAATTTCTATCATTCATTTTATAAAATAAAATTAATAGTAAGAGGGGAAAGGAATTACCAGTACCCTTAACTTTTAATAAGTTACTTATTTTATACCATACCATTTTGAAAATTAATGAATCTTGTCTTGCCCATTTTACATGCTGCAGGTGACAAATCTAAATCACTAATTAAAAAATTACATATCTAATGCTAATGCCTACACCTACGTACTTTACATTTTGCATGTGACAGATCTCAATTATCTTGCTAAAAGAAATAATATATCTAACAATAATGCTTATGTATCAGATTTTGGTATTTAGCAGCTTTTCGCGGAATCTAGATTAATGTTTGTCCATGGATGATTGCACAGTATCCTTTTGGACCAAGATGATCTCAGTTCCAACTTTTCAAACTCTCAACTAGTGACAACCAACGTGTCAACTCACTTCATAATGCCCTGCTAATAATATTTCCAACTTCCTTCACAGGAAGGAAAGTACTACAAAAGGCAATTGCACTTTAAAATCCCTCTGGGCCTTTTCCCCGTCTTCACGATAAAGAGGGTCTTATATAATTTGGATAAAGATTCACATTCCATTAATTTGAAATACAGATTATCACATATCTGTAATGAGATTTGAGAAGTGCACTAAAAAAGTGAGATAGAAAGAAAAAGAAAAATGAGAGATGCGAGGAGAAAAAGAGAGAAATAAAATAATAAATTAGCTATGAAAAGAAATATATATAAAAAATGTAAGAAAAAATAAAAATTGTTATAATTGTATGTTTTTCACAAGGTTAAAAAGTCCATAGTGAATACGACTCTATTCCCGCATCTATCTCTTACAGTCATTTTTTATATACATAGACGAGAGATAGCATAAGATATATAAGAGATATATATGATCATAAAAAGAGAAAAGAGATGGAGGGCATATATGATATATATAAAAATATAAAAAAAAAGGGTGTGAAATTTTTTTATTTTTTTTAAAAAAAATAATTCGTACTTCAAGAATAATTATAAATATTGCAAATGACTATGTAAATATATGTTTTACACATATCATATTTCATCAATTTAACAAAGCTTTGTTGTATTTGTAGAAATGGGCACAATGGTGAAATTATATGATATGATAAAAAAGATAAAATATAATTAAACATATATGTAAAACTCGTTTATATTATTATATATATAGTGCATAGTAACAACCTTCAATGGCATTGCTTGTTTAATTTAGAAGAAGGAATGGCTGGAACGCTAAACAATTAGCGAGGAAAATGTTGACACGTATGATTAATTAATCACTACTAGAATTTTTAAGATTTTCTGTGGATTTTTTGCGAATTTGGGTTAAAATTAATCGACAGGTAACGTGTTTCCTATGGATTTTCTTGCAGATTTATATCCCCAGATAATATCTTTGTGGATAATTTTCTCCTGCAAAATTCAAAATTGGCAGGAAATTTCCTGCCAAGCCAATTTTGAAATCCCTAGAAAATCACCTGCAGATTTTTTTCTAGAAGAAAATTTCCTACAAAATTTAATTAGCTTTTATTTTACGCAAAGAAATCTGTTGGAAACCACAATATATTTCCTACGAATTTTTAGATCCATAGAAAAATCTATAGGGAATGTCAAATTTTCCATAGCTGGGTGGAACCGCAGCAAAATGCACAGGAAATTCCTGCAAAAAAAAAAAATAACAGCAAAATCCACAAGAGAATAGTAAATTTCTGGTAGTGAATGCTTAATATGATCCAATGAAAGAATGGGTCTGCTTTGGCATTTTTTGTTAAAATAGACAAAAGCTTATATTTCATTTCTTCAATCAGTGCATTAGTCCCATTGATTAAACATTTTTAGGATAACAAAATTTTGGGTGATCAAACCGCAGAATAGGTGTTCATAACCGATCCAATCTAATGTAAACTGTGGTAACCGAACCAAATATCCAAGAACCGAATAAATTGAAAACCGAAAAAATGAAAATATCAAAACTTTTTATTGTATTGGATTGGATTTAAGATCTCATAGTGAAAACAAATTCAATCCAATCCAAACATATCTCCTATATATATATATACTATTATTTTTTAAATTACACTACTATGCTGTATTTTTATATAAGAGATATTAAAATAATTTATATTTTAAAACAATATATTATATAATGTGATGTGTGGTGTAATGATTCTATAATTACTAGTATATTCTATTTATTTATTTATTTATTTATTTGTATCTCATTCTTGAAAGGAAAAAAAAAATTCTTTTGTCCATTTTAATAATTTTTATATCGAAGAAATTGATTTTGTTTAGAATTAGTTTTCAGAGAAGTAATTTTTTTTTAATGTATAGAATTAATTGTATATATAAGACTCATAAAAATTCTTTATCGGGTTGAATATGTAATTATCTACATTAGCAAAATTTGGTATTGGTCTTTATAAATATTTTCCGATCATCGCATTTTGTCCCTACCATTAATGGGCATCTGTTAAATGTTGAGATGTCTTACAAAATCCAGCTAAACATAGGAGTTGGTCCCCAATGATGAATGTTCGGGTTGAATATAAGCTAAGTGCCACCTGAATGTAATCCAACCAATCTCATATGGTGAAAAAAGTTGGGGAGATTGGATTGGAAAAACGGGGTCCTCGACTTTGGTTGGAAAATTTAATTTAATTTAATTAATTAATTAAATAAAAGCCACCTGTACCAAAATCAGTTTCAACCTTCAACCTTTCTCATGACATGCCCACGTATGTGCTTCCCCATAAGTACTGGTCCTTCGCCATGATGTCCCTATCCAGTCGACACGTCGATAGTTTTCTTAGCAATGCCAAGTATAGCCAGTTCACACACACACGCAAGCACGTGCACACATACATATAAAGATGGCAAAAGTGGCCGGTCCAATAGATCAATTCATCTAACCTGCAAAAACTGATAGGACGAGTTAAGGTAACTTAACCCACACAACCCGCTTAACCCAGTGTGTTGATAACTCTCTTTTTTTTTGTGATTAAAAAAATATTTTTTAATACTTTTTCATTATTATTTTGAATGAGTTGACCTGCATATACCCCCTAGTTGACCGCCTAACCCGCCCCACCCGGCGTTAAGGCGGGGTTGAAAGCGACTCGGATTGGCCCGTTTCGTTACCCCTACATATGCACGCACGCACACATAGACACTAACTGTTTTTAGCAATTCCATTTATCTTAATGATATGCTCATAAACACGTGATTGTTACTTTATTTCAATAATTTACACAAATTGAGTTTTCTTTTTGTAAGTTAAAAATTTATTATGTTTTAACCAAAAGAGAGCACAAGACGTGCCCTCAATTAGTAAAGCCAAAAAATACAAGAGATGACGACCTATCTGAAAGTAAATGTCACCTATGAACATCACAAGAAACGAAATTGTCCCCAAACCCATAATACAAACCAATATATACAAGAAAGAACATGAATCAATGAGTATCCCCCACCCCCCCCAAAACACAATCCTAAATATCAAATGTGTAATTCAGCATTTTCATTGCAGTGAATAAAATCACACCGCATGTGTGAAATGCTCTGTGGATGCAATAGGAATGTAGACTTCTTATTCCAGAGGCATTAACAGCTACGAAATAATTCACACCACCGATTGAAAGCATCAGACCCAAAATCACAAAAATGCAGACTTGTCATTCTAGATCCATTCACACCTGTGAACAAATTCACACCCATGATGTGGATTTATACCAGTTGAGTTATTTTACTAATATTTCACCAAGTCAAAGTATATCGGCAAGTTTTATATTACTAAATACTTGTAATTGTGTATTTACTAATTGATAAAAAAATATTATTAATATGAGAATGTTGGTGCTATTCCATTGTTTGGGTAAGGAAAAGAAAACAAAGGAAAAACAGAGAAAAAAAGACCAAACAACCCCAATCCCTCAAGTGAGGGGCACGCATAGCATCAACCCTTATCATATCACCTAGTGCCGCCGGAGGAGATGGAAGAATTTTGAACTTTTCCAATTGAGTTTCTCCCATTTTAGCCAGAATATTAACAAAACCATTCCCTTCCCTAAGAGTATGAAGCAAATCAAGCTCCCATCGCTTGCAATCAACTCATGGATGCCCCAAATCAACGCATCCATTTGAAATATATATTTTATTTTTATTTTCATATATATGCTTTCACTTTTAGATTTTTATTTTTACTATTTCAATACAAATTTCTAAATATAGGAAATAAAATAAATTAAAATAAAAATGAGATGTGAAAATAAAAACTTTTTTAAACCAACAGAGTCTTATACTCTCTCCATGGTCTAAAACTGTTGATGTTTAAGATTAAAGTACATAAATAGTACATAAATTAAATAACTTTTAATTGATTTCTAAAATACATTTATTTAATATCATATATATCCATCTAGAATGAATTTCATTGCAATTTTTTTTTTCAATTACTAATTTTGTTCCAAAACATTGATGTTTAAGGTGAATGTAAATAGATTAAGAAACATTTCATTTAATATAAAATATTATTACATCTAGACTAAAATATCTTTATTTCATATCCCATTTGTCAAGAATTATATCACAAATTTCAATGTTTTTTCTCAATATTTTTATAATTAAAGAGAGAAATTATGAAATAGAATTAATAGAAGATATATAAAGATGATTGGTGAAAAGAAAAGATGATATAATTGTGATTGATTGAGGGAATTCTAAAATAATTATTCATATAATTATTTAAATGCGTGTATATAACTGAAGAAAAATGGCATGGATTTGTAAAACATCAATAGTTTAAAATGGAGGGACAGTATTACTCTCTAGTCAAGAAATATATATATATATATATATATAGAGAGAGAGAGTTAATTAAGCAAAGAGAAAGATGATTTGTTAAAAGAAAAGGTAATATAATTATGAATAGTATAGAGAATTCTAGAATAATTATTCATATATATAATTTAAATGAGGGTATAGTTATTAGAAATAAATTGATCTGATCTTAAATTTCTAAAACATCAAAAAATTTAAAATAAAAAAAACTAAAAATCAATAATTAAAAATGGAGGGAGTTTTAGCCAAAAAAAAAGGAGGGAGTATTCTCTTTATCTAGTTAAAAAAGTAAAAATCTTGTAAATTAATCAATTGTATATATCGTAATTCATATGTGACCTCGAAAGTCATTGTTCTTTTTTTCCTCTCGAAATTTATGAGGAGGCACATGGGACAAAAGTCACTAACGTGTAAAGGCGTCTTTCCATGTGATTCAACCAAGAATGAAAAGGAAAGAAATTTAATTATGTAAAATTCCTACAACAAGGTGGGTGGGGTAAGGGTTTAATTTCTCTCAGATGTACAACTACCACTTGAGGCATATATTAATTAAGGATGACTCAGATAGGTACTATCTTCCATGCAAACGTTTATCACTATTGTCAAATCTGTTACGCATAAATATGGATACAATAAAGTGAAGACCAAAGGATATACATCAAGCTAGTCTGATGCAAAGTGCAAACATTTGGATAAATTTAATATTTATATATAAAAAACATTTGGATAACTTTATTTGTGTCAAATAATGCATGCATATAATTTCTTAATAATGCATGCGTATAATTTCTTTTCATTTAATTAAGCGAGCCAAATTAACAACCAATTACAACTACATAGGCCAAAATCAAATCAAACAACTTTTCTACTCGTTCCCGTGTTCCATTGAGCACCTCATATTCCTTTCTTTCTATTAATGGCATGAACCGCGCATAGGCCAAATCAAACAACTTTACTACTCATTTTCTGGCTGTTCAAACAACTAGTTGTTGGTGTACAGTGACACATGCAGACTGAGACCGCAGCAGTGGATATATATATCACATGGTTGGAATTGAAAATGATATATATCATGACAAGGTTTAATAGACGGCGTATTTCGGCTTTTTCACTGAACTGGAGTAATTTCATTTAGAAATTATCGATTTGGTGTAGATTTAAAAATAATTACCAAAATAGGGCAAATCGAATAGTCCATATACAACTTTCAAATTATTTTTTTACAAAGTCGTCAATCACACATACGATTTGTGTATTTTTTTTTAAAATTATACTAAAGTCATATATATATAAAACACAACTTTGTATTTTTTTTTTTTATGTTAAAATGAAGTCGTGTGTTGCAAACACGACTTTACATTTTATTTAATTTTTTTTAAAAAATAATGAAGTCGTATATATAAAATACAACTTTACATATTTTAGTTTTTTTATAAAATATTGTGAAGTCGTGTATTGCATAAACGACTTTACTTGATTTTTTGTTAAAAAAAAATGTGAAGTCATATAAACAATATGATTCAAGAGATCTAGACTCCCCATTTTGCATATTCAATCGCCATTCATAACAACGAGATAGCCACTCAATCAAACTCGATCGGGTCAGGTCTAGGAATTAGTGATTCAAGTTGCAGTCCCTCACTACAACGGATTGATATATACTTTCAAAATTTTAGTGCAGCCCTTCTGAGAAATGTTTTAGAATCTTAGATATTATTATATGCCTCGTGTCCATATTCCTCAAAAGAATTGATAATGTGAAAGGTGCAATTAGGTTCCACCTCAAACCAAATTAGGTTAGGTTCCACCTAACGCCATGGCATTACCATGGCGTGGCATTACCCCAATCCTTATGCTTTAATACTTTATTGATCTACACGGAGATAGACAAAGAGAGAGGCAGAGAATATCAAAACTTTTCTATACCCTTATCATAGTTTAAATTGAAGGCATTCGGTTCTCTCATACAAAGGATCATGAACTGCACGCGTGGATCACTTCGATGTCCTCTTTGCAGTCATATTGTTTTTATAAGACTTCACAATATTTTTTACAAAAAATAAAAAATAAAAAAACAAGTGAAGTCGTTTATACAATACCTTCACAATATTTTATAAAAAAATTAAAATATGTAAAATTGTATTTTATATATACGACTTTATTATTTTTTCTTTAAAAAATTAAATAAAATGTAAAGTCGTATTTGCAAACATACGACTTTATTTTAACGTTAAAAAAAATCATGCAAAGTCATGTTATATATATGACTTCAATATAATTTTAAAAAAAAAATAAAACAAACAAATCGTATGTGTGCTTGACGATTTTGTAAAAAAAAATAAATTAAAAGTTGTAGGTGAAATATACGACTTACTCTATTTTAGTAATTATTTTCAAATCTATATCAAATCGATAATTTTCAAATAAAATTACCCCAGTTTAGTGAAAAATCAGTGTATTTTTTAAATTTGATATTTGAGTCTGATTTATGAGAAGATATTAACTAATAGTACGTACTAATATAAGTCTTTAACACTCTCATATCATTAATAATTTTAAATAAAATATGATTTTTGTTGAGAGTACTTAACTATTGAATTATAACTATTTATTATCTTAATTGTTTTTATAAATTTTAAAACAGAAAAAGACCCCACAAATAAAGAAAACGAAAACATAACTATTATAGGGAGGGGAAGAGGTAGATACACGCACATATATCTGTCAAGAATAATTTTCTTATGTCACTATCGATCAGAGAATAATTATTTTTCATTCAACAATAAATGTATAAAGAGAAAATTATTTTTCGGTGTTCACAAAATTCTGTTGAAACAATTGTTAGAAGTATATACCCTATCCTTAAACTTACAGCAAAACATCCTATTAAAGAAAGAAATTATATCCAGCTTAAATCTAATGCCCTATTAATATAAAACTAGTTTTATATTATTATATCTAATAATGCCATCATACATATTAATTAAAATAGTTGAATTTCTTAAATAATTGTTATCATTGACAAAAAAACTTGCACTTTATCATTACATGATTAGATGACAACGTAAAAAAATAAAACTATATAGTATATAAAAAATTAAGGGGACTTTTGAAAAATCTTGATAGAGTTTATTTGAAGAAAAATGTAGTTTTCTCAAGATATTCTATTTTTTTTTGGAACAAGTATATTACACACTCACGTATTCTTTTTCTTTTCTTTTTATGTCACGTTTTCATCTTTTTTTTTCCTATGTCTCTTCTTTTTTAATTACATTACTCATCACATTTGTTAGATTCTCTTTCAATTTCTTTTCTCATTTTTTTTTCAAAAATAATTCTTATACACCCTATACGCTATTATACACCTTCAGAGATGAAAAAAAGAAAAAGAGATGAATGCTATGTGTGATAGGTGAGTAAGGTGACAAGAAAAAAGAGATAAAAAAGAAAAGGGTATTTTTTATATATAACAATGATATTGGTGCGAAGTATCTACTAGACCAATGATTAATCTTAATGAAAAATTTGACTGGTCACCTTTAGTGAGATATCTCCTCCCAATCACTTTTTCCCATTCTCAAAATTCTAATCCGAGACCATACTTAATAAATTTGAATCCAATTCAATTCTACAACACAATGTCGGTAAAGAAAAATGTACTACCTCCGTCCCTTAATATAAGAATCTTTTAACTAATTCACACCCTTTAAAAAAATTGGTTAAGTTAGTTAATAGCAATAAATTTGTCAATAATTTACTATACTTTTCCAAAACTAGCCCTAACACTTATTACTATCTCTCTTCCCCCCTCTCTCTCATCACTTAATTAATGCATTGGAAATGGTAGAATGGTTGGGTGATTTGTACAATAAATAAGGGTATTTTAGTCAAAAAATAATTAATGCAACTGATTTTTTGAAAAGGTTCTTATATAAAGGGACTTTCATTTTTTTGTAAAGGTTCTTATATTTAGGGACGGAGGTAGTATTTGATTGGTGTTAGAAATACACGAGGGTAGTATTTTTTCTCTCTTGCAAAACCTCTTTTCCACCTTCATTTTCGAACATAATTAATAACAATAACAATAATAAAAACAAAGTACAGTCCTTTATAAGTGGTTTACAACGTATGCATTTTCCATTTTATAAATACCCAACATGACATGCCTGTCTAACTACCTAGACACACAGTTACCTACCTCTGCTGCCCTGCCACACACAAAGAGTTCTTCATTAATGGCTTCTGGCTACCAAAGTTCCCCAATGGCCTCTAACTACAACAATAGCAGCCATAATAAGGGCCTTCTCAATGACACCAAAGTTCACCAAGTGGTTGTTGTTGTGGTTCCTTTCCCAGCACAAGGCCACCTCAACCAGCTCCTCCACCTCTCTCGCCTCATCTTGTCATACAACATCCCTGTTCACTTTGTTGGCACACCAACCCACAATCATCAAGCCATAGTTCGTGCCCAAGGTTGGGACCCAAAAACATCATCATCAAAAAACAACCTTTTTCACATCCATGACTTCAAGGTTCCACCTTTTGTGTCCCCTCCTGCTAACCCCAATGCAGAGAGCAAGTTCCCATCACACCTTCTTCCTTCCTTTGAGGCCTCCTCCAATAACCTTCGTGAACCCGTGGCTTCACTCTTGCAACACCTCTCAACCGTCGCTAGAAGGGTTGTTATAATCCATGACTCACTCATGGCTTCTGTGGTACAAGATGCCACCCACATAGCTAACTGTGAGAGCTACACTTTCCATAGTGTCTCTGCCTTCACCATGTTCTTGTACTTTTGGGATGCAATGGGAAGACCCAAAATGGTAGAAAGCCCATTAAGCCACCACATCCCAAAAGAAGTTCCTTCCCTTGAAGGATGCTTCACAACCCAATTCATTGATTTCATCACTTCCCAATATGGATTCCACAGGTTTAGCAAAGGGACCATCTACAACACCACAAGGGCAATTGAGAGGCCTTACATGGAGTTAATAGAAGGCATGGTTAGTAGCAAGACCCATTGGGCTTTGGGCCCATTCAACCCTTTGTCCATTGAGATCAAGGGGGGTGTTAGTAGTAATAATAATAAAGGTAGGCACTTTAGCATGGAGTGGCTTGATAGACAAGAGCCCAAGTCAGTTATCTATGTGTCCTTTGGGACCACAACAGCCTTCACTGAGGAACAAATCAAACAGCTTGCAGCTGGGTTGGAACAAAGCAAGCAAAAGTTCATCTGGGTGCTAAGAGATGCTGATAGAGGGGATGTGTTCAATGGGGGAGTTGTTAGGAGAGTTGAGCTACCAAAGGGGTTTGAAGAGAGAGTTGAAGGCATTGGGTTAGTTGTGAGGGACTGGGCACCCCAGTTGGAGATTCTGAGCCACCCTTCAACAGGTGGGTTTATTTATTATTATTTTTTTAGAGAAACGTTAGGAATACATTTTCTGATATACTCTTTACAACACATTCTTTATGATTGGTTGAAATTCATGTAAGTCTCACTATTTTGAAATTGAGTCCCACCAAATAGAATATAGAACGTGCATGATTTTAATGGGACCCACGTGAATTTCAACAATCATAGGGTTTATTGTTGGTAATCCTTCTCTCTTACAGATAAGTCTTAGTAATTGGTATGTTATGTTATGTTATGAATAGGTGGGTTTATGAGTCACTGTGGGTGGAATTCCTGCATGGAGAGCATCACCATGGGGGGTGCCAATAGCAGCATGGCCTATGCACTCGGACCAGCCGAGGAACAGGGTTTTGGTGACGGAAGTGCTGAGGGTTGGTTTGGTTGTGAAGGATTGGGCACATAGGAATGAGTTGGTGACAGCAAATGATGTGGAGGGTGCTGTGAGGAGGCTGATGGCAACAAAGGAAGGGGATGAGATGAGGCGAAGTGCAATGAATTTGAAGAATGCAATTCTCAAGTCCACGGATGAAGGGGGTGTTTCTCGTGTGGAATTGGATTCTTTCATTGCGCATGTCACTAGATAGTTTCGTCTGGTTTGGTCCAATATTCACACTTTTACAAAGTTCAATTAGGCATGTTGATAAGTATAAACAAAAAACATGGTTTTAATCTAGAATGGGCCCTTTTTCTTATTGTATATTCTCACCTCACGCTTTCATATTGGCCTATTGGGGTGTAACACTAGGACATTGGTGGCGGCATTCAGACTATAAGAAGTGAACGCAAATATAAGATTTTCTTTTTTTGGATAAGAAATATAAGATTTTTTTAAACTATAGTTCTAAAAAGTAATGTATAAAGTTTTAAGCGTGTTCCTTGCTTAGTATTATCTTTCTTCTTATATTTCCCACCATTGAACTCTTAGAATTGTTCCAAAGATGATACACTGAAAAAACGTGGGTTTGAGAGTCAAAACAGTGGGGATGGATGATTTTCCTATTCTCATGGATCTGCTGCCAAGTGTACGGCACACTCCACACTAACTAATAACAAATTGCAAGCTGTAAACAGATTTTGAGAATCAAAACAGAAATGAAAAATGGAGACTTCTATGGTGCGGTTGATAAAACAACGTTTTTGGAACCGTTGTTTTATTAACCAATAACAAAATAGAGTTTTACTATGCCAGATTATTTCTTTTAAGGACTACAATTCTTTTATATTATATCGTAGTCCTTATTCTCTTTCATTTTATGGCTACTCTTTTCTGTTTTTGCATCACTTTACTTCACTTACCTACCATAGGCTATCAAGACGTTCCACACTTCATATTGAAACCAAATAATTTTAAATTTTAAATAAGGTAATTATAATTTCAATACAAAATTTGAAAATAAAATTTTAATATCTAGGTACTAAATTGCAAAATATTTTTACAAAAATCTTAGTTACAAAACTAACGGTACCGAAACCGTTACTTTCATAACGGAACTGTAGAAATTGCTATGAAAAATATCCTAAAAATCATAGCAGAATATTTCCAGGTGCATGGTTTCGTTTACTGTCTTCTGTGGGTTGGTGCATGAGGTGCATAAAAAGATTATTCTAATAACGCATATGTTTTTCATTCACGTAATTATGTGTGTCTCTGTTCCTTTGCCGTAAAAAAAAAAACCAACAAATTATGTGTGTCTTTGTCTAGTTTCGTTTTTTTTGGTCATATTGGGGGGGGGGGGGGGGATTTTTGTCTAGTTTCGTTTGGTGTAAGTATTTATACTTTTATTGAATCTTTGAATAAACCTTTACAATTCAAAAGTTTCAACCAGAGTTCTATATTTCTAAAAAAAGTTGAATAATATATACCTATAAATTTTCAATTCAATATCTATTTATTATAAAACTTTTACCTTATAAAAACCTATATAAAATTTCAATTAAATTATGGCGGCTTCTAAGGTGAGGGCCCTTGCAAGGCCCTCACTTGTGAGGGGGCATTTAGAACCGTTGGATATAATATTAATTTAATGAATGCATAGGATTGAATGAAACAACCTGTTAGTAACCTGGTATAACAAGTTGATGATAAAATCTGAAAATATTCCCCACAAAATCCATTATTACAAAGAATAGGGTCGACATCCCAATTCGTTTGAAATGTGCACCCTAGATCGATTCCGTTTGAAACGCCATCCTCGTCCTCCCTCTGCACTCTGCTCCTTCCTTTTGGAATCAACAATAGCACCAATTCCGTTGGTCTCGTCAGATCTGTCTCTATTGTCCAGTGGGTCCAAAATTAATTGGCGCCGTGGTGGGCCGTGGGTAGAGTTTGAGTGACTACTGATGGTTGATGGTCATGGCATTGTGGTGTGGTGAGTGAGTGAGAATCAGAACAGTTGGACTGGATTGGGTGGCTAGGATGCGAGGGAAGGGAGAGAGAGAGGGAAGAAGGAGGAGGAGAAGCACGTAGATCTGTTGAGATTGGTCCAAATCGTGTACTGTTGGTGGTGTTTGCAGCTGGCGTGGAGGTCGGTCTCAACACCAGTTCTCACATCAATAATATGGTGTTGATTTTGTGTTGAATGAATGTGTATTTTAAGTACGAACTCCTTGATGGATCAATTTTCTCCATGCATTCATTGACCCCCCCCTCAGGCAAATTGATTTTCAACAATAAAACAAGAAGCCAGGAAGTTATCTCAAGTGCACAGGGAGACCAGTGTGACAACTATGCACTTATGTGGTGCAAATGCTATATGCTATGTGGGTGATTGTTAGAAGTAATTAAATCAAGTTATTTTGTGCAACCACAATTGATGAAGCTGAACACAAAATCAAATTGAAATTGCCTAGCCGAAATTTGTAGTATTATAATATCCGTCAAAGAAAAAAGAAAGAAAAACACCTAGATTTACTTCCACCGCCTTGTTACTTTTTTTATTACTTAATAATTATTAATTAAACATATTATATAATATTAGTTTATTGTGTGAAATTTTCCTACAAAAGGCTTCTTGTTGTACTGTGTGATTACATTAATGTAAGTGAATTGAAATTGAGTGCAAAAGTTCTTCCTCTCTCTTTTTATACTTCTGTTGTGCGTGTGTGAGTTTGAGAGTTTTAGAAATATTATGTCTCACTGATATCACTATATATCAATGATAACACCGACTTGTGAATGCCTGAAAGGATTTGTGTCCAAGTTCATATTGGTCTAATGGTTGTGTTCGAAAGACCATCTTACAGTGCCATTTCAATTCCACATCCATACAGATAGCAATACATCGCCACCACCTCTGCATTTGTCGTTGTTCAACTGATTCAATGGCTAGAAGCACTTTCATTTTGATTTCATTGTTTGTGTAAATGGCCCTCATTTGAAATGTTCAGGCAATCAGGCCTTTTGCCGAGTCATTTCTATGTTTTTTGCTGCTCGCGTTATGTGTTTTTGGCATGGACTCAGAGTGTTGATTATACCTGTACTACTTTGCAATTTCACCTATTTTTATATTTTTGACCCTACAAACTTTAATATTACGAATCATACCCCATATTACCTGCAACTACAGGTAATTTTGACCCCTCACCCATGAGGACCTTGTAAGGTCTCTCGTGCTAGAAGCCACCTTAAATTATAATAACCTTGAAAGTAATTTAACAATTTTTGTTTGTTGTTGTACTCAAGTTTCAGGAAAAGCAAAAATGCTACTAATAGTGTACGAAGTAAAATCACGCATAGAAAACTGCATTCAGGATCCTGATTGAAGAAGAATCAGCGCATTATTCAGCGTTCATTATTAAAAAAAAACGTAAATTCTTATTGCAACAAATTCATTCATCTATATTTGACCAATTTCATAACAAAACAAACAAGATTACAAGTGATTACAGAATGTGGGTCTTCCAAAACAACTGCATAGAAAGCAGATCGAACTGTTTATGAAATTAACACAAAAAGAATAAATTATAATAGTAGATTGAACAACTAATCACAACTCCTCTAGCAATCATCGTCCATCCAACAAAATACTTATTCTCTGTCTCAATATAACATTATAAACTGAGGCATGTATTGCTAAGCCACTGCCTTCAGTTTCTTGTTATGGTCAACATTCGATAACATGCACCCACATGATAATCAATTAATCATAATCAGTTTGACCAAAATCAAGCACCCGTTGTGATCACCGAGCCCATTTGCGGTGCAAGGTTATCTTAACCACAGTTTCTTCTGCAGCTTTCTTGCACATCATTGGATCTTACAAGCTATTCTCTCATTACAATCCTTAGCTTCCTTTCCCTCTCAGCCCAGAGAGGAAATGTAGCATTGATGCCAAAAGTTCAGGGCAGAACAGGAAGTTCAACCTTGTCAAAGGAAAAGAAACTGACCCTTCCTTCTGTGACAAGGCAGATTTTCAAAGGAATGCCACCACAGTGTCTCTCAAGGGCTTCAATTTCCGCTGTAGATGGTGGATGACCCCTAACAGATTATACATGCAATAACTGATTTAATAGATTTTTAAAAAACCAGATAAAGGAGGAAAAGGTAAAGGAAAATTAGAGGTAAGGACAAATTTGCATAGCTATTCATTTATATGGATCCAAAAATCAGTGTTGGTTTTTCGGTTCATTTCTTTAGATGAATAACCATAATGTGCATAAGTGGTCCTAATACATAAACTTTATTCCTCACTCTTGTTACCCCAGGAATTAATGCTATCGCACCAAAATGCCTATCAATTACAATAGGAAATTGCAATTTTATCTGGGAAAAGTTATCTTTAGAGATAAAATTGCAATTTCCATGAATTTTTGGATAGAAGTATAAAGATCACTTAACAATTAAATTTCTGAATCTAAAGTAATCATACTGATACGGTCTGAGATGTAGATGTTACCTAGACAAGTACAGCAGAAAATTCGGATCACCATGAGAAGACTTTCTAAACCTGCTGTTTGGAAGAAAAATATCAAAATCTGGCTTCAAATCGTGAATCTTCAGCTGATCAAATAACTCATTGATGGAAAGCTCGACTTGGGAACCCATGTCTACTAGTTGTCTGTTTTCTTCTGTGCCTTCAAGAGCAGCAGGTTTATGGGAGCTTCTAATACTCTTCAAACTCCACACAACATCATGCCGCCCAATTATGTAGCCAAGAGATTTGAGGTGCCTGTAAGCCTCAAACAGCTCCCAACAACATCCACTCTTCTTACCAGCAATCTTTTCGTATATTTCTATTGGAGATATACTTCTATCACAATTATCTACAAGATGTAAGGCTCCTAATTCCATAAGATACCTGCCAAATAAAAAATTATAACACAAGCACTAGTTTTCAGAACATTTTACCCTAGCAAAAGAAGTATCATAACATGTCAGGAAATCTCAATACATACTTTTTCAGTTTTTCTCACAAAAAGTGTATCACCTAACTAAATAATTTATTATTTACATAAAGTTATGGCTTTAAGAATTAGGCGACTCTTCCCTACTTCTAAATGTCACAACAGAAGGTATGTATAAAAATAGTATGGACCCCAACCGTATAAAATACAAGTCTTTTTCTTAATAAGAATAGTAAAAAAAAATCCAACAAACAAAACTAATTTTAGTTGGAGCAATAAAAAGAGTTTGAGAGGTAACACGTGTTATAGCCTGGGAGGCCAAGATCTAGTTTTCTTATATAGTAATAGTGAACTAGTAACTGAATTGAAGTAATTGAAGATGGCATATCACCTACAAAGTTTCCTCAATTGAAGTATAAGTCTTGCCATTACGAACTATTCCAGTTGTTACCCACATTTTGCCATTCTTCTCAATGACTTCTGCCATTCCCATCTCTTCATTCCATCTGCATTTGGATTTCACGTTCCTGGTAAATGAAAGGCAAAAACTTCATTTTGATAACAATACTAAAAAGCAAGGGAAGCAAAGATATTTCCACTATTAAGTAACTATTTACAGTGTAAAATAAAAAAAAAATACTTGACCTGAACTGCAACTTGGGCAATGAACCAGATGAAAATTGAAGCTCCTCTTCATCACTTGCATTTTGTAAATAGACCTCATCATCACTATCTTCATTTGAAGAACATCCCCACACCTTTCCTTCCATAGATCAAAAGCTGTAATTTAAAATATCAACCAATTAACACAAAGGGAAAATGCAAATCTGAGAAGCAGAACAACAATGCCGCACACGCCGGAGAGGGGAGGAAGGAGGCCGCCGTCGCAAAGGGGGAAGGAGAAATGAGAAAGAAACCCTAGAGAAATTCTGAAATTGAATGAAAAGGAAAGTGGGGTTTGGTCGGGTTTGAGCAATTTCTACCCGAACCGAACCGGTGGTCCGATCCAAACCTGGATTTATGCAACGGGTAGGGTTCACGGGTCTACCCGTACCCATGACCACCCCAAAGTCTATAAAATACAGAGACCGCTCTTTTGGTTCGAGAAAAATTAGAGAAGAGGAGGATGGCGAGGGTGAGAGAGGTGAGGAAGGGTTTCAAAGCTGTTCAAGATTTAGAACTGCTCAAGATCTTGAAATCCGAGATTAATTTCGAGCTTGCTTCCAATCACTTTCAGGTTCTCTCTCTCTCTCTCTCTCTCTATACCATCAATCCCAAATGCTTCACAAAACTTCATAATAAAAAGAATGCACTTATTGATGTTTTGTATCACTTGAAATTCATGCATACATAACAACAATAAAAAAGAGTTTTTTTTTTTTTACTTATGCATGCATTTTTTCATGGATGTAGAATGTTCAAAGTGGTTCTTTAGGGGAATTTGTGGTGGACTCCGATTCGCCACCACATTCCAAAGATGTGGTTTTGCGGAGGAAATGCGATTCGGGGGAGGAAATTGCTATCTCAGCTGTCCTGGGCACTCCTAACTATGAGAAAGACCTCGATTTTGCATGGGATGTTTTCATGAAAGTGTGTGTGAAAAAGCCTACATTGTGTTCCATCTTGCAATTTGACTGTACAGCTTATCAGGAAACTGATAGAGGCTCTGAATTTGACATCAACAATGCTTATTATCTCAGATCACCCACATCTCTTAGCTCTTCCATTTACAGAGGCCCCTTGTTCAGGTAAACTACTGCACAGATTCTTGTTCATGTATTGTGCTTTATCAACCTTGCCACCCTCCCTCACATCACACTAGTCTCTATACTATGAAGGATCTCTCGAGTGAGCAGCTCATTTTAGAAGGTAAAGTAGGTAATCTCTGGTGTTGATGAATAAAATGGTTGATATTATGTGTACATACATAACAAAATCATGAGTGTTAGAATTACAAATGTGCATTGGACATAATTGTGCTCATTATTCTTCTCTTGAATGAGCTTTATAATGCCAATCTGCATGCATGACACAACAAACTATTAATATTGTACAAGTAATATATAGACATTTGACAACAAATGGATGCATTTAAACACCAAACCTTGATCTCTATCTTAGCTTGTTTTCTAGCTTCAGCATTTTTTACCAACGGTCATTTGCATTCATGTAGCAATCCCATGCCAATTCGAGTTCATTGTCATTTGCTTTCTGATTAAAAGAAGCAATAAAAAAAAAAAGTTCCCGCCTTCAATTCAGTAGCCCCAAGTATAAAATCAGAAGAGTCGCCTTTTTATCTTCCAGATCCTTCTCAAAGTCCCCTACCTTGATTTTACATGATTAGTGAGGTTTAAAGCAACATTTTCCCTGAAGGGTAACTTTGGAACAGACCCTAAGTATTACCTAGCAAAAAGATTTTCAAATTGGAGACAAAACTGCAACAACGATCTGCACAACTGGATGTCTTGTGTATCAATTCAGTTCCTTATGCTTCAGTTTGTAGCCGGCTAATCTCCCAAATGAAGTCATCAATGGTCTGCTTGAGGAGAGAAATTTTAGTGTCAGTGTCATTCATCTCTCTTTTCAACTTGTTTACTTTAGTTCATAAAATTGCAATCCTTTCTTCAAACCTGGTCTTCCATTCCATCAACTCTTCATCAGTGTCTAGTCAATCAATATATGAAACAGAAGAAAGCATGAGAAACAAATATACTATGATGCATCATGAAATGTGCATAAAATGTAAATGATCGGGGGCTGTCCTATCTGATCAATCAAAAAGGTGGAGTAAATTTGGGAACAATGAGTCAGGTAGGATAAAGTATCAAAATTTGGGACTCCTGGACGAGATTAACTGGTTTCAGGAACTATTTTAATGGGGATTTCAAGTTAGACACCGCATGCCCACATGGCTTTTAACATGCCAAATAGGCACACCCATTACCGGTTACCACTAACAGAGACCCCTAAACAGCAAGGACTAATGTGACCAGCAAAAAGATAGGTTGAGGTACTTATTTTCATGTTTCTCTAGTGTGGGGACTAATGTGAAGGAGGATGGTAAGGTTGGAGACGAAATTGGTGGTTTACTCAATCGTCTCTTGTTTTCTGGGGAGAGAGAGAGAGAGAGAGAGAGAGAGAGGGGACAATGAAAATGGGGAGTTTATTTTTATCTTCTCTCAATCTGCATACTGATATCATGCATGTTCTATGCTGATTACATTTTTCTAGTTCATTTATGCTGTAAGTGTAACTGTTATACAATCATCTTACCTTCATGGCATGATCTCCTAGGCCCTCTGCCTAACTATCGCTTTATCTACTTGGCTTCATAACCTAAACCTCTCTTCCTGACTATCCATCTAGGCATCTAGCCTTTATGTACCTTGAATGTTCCCATGCCAATTTATATGGCTTTTAGATGGCATGCTGCAAGAAACAGTCCTGTAGGAGTAGCTATTGGAAATACATTTTCAGAGGATTATTCATCTGGACTCTAGTTCTTGTTGGTAAATTTGAAGCAACTAAGCAAGAAATTCAACTGCTGCTGTTCTTTATTCAACTTGGGTTCGAAAAAGTAATTTTTTAAACCATAAATTATAAAATCTCAACATTTTAAAAGTCTTTCTCACTGTTACTGTATGCTCTTTGGTTACTGATTTTCTGAACTGGTTAACCTTGTAGTTTGATTTAAGAATTTAAGCACTTGCTTTTCATATTCTTTAGAAAGTTGGTTTACATGCATATAAGCTGGTTTTAATAATACCATCATTTTGGATTTTAGCAAATCGTTGATGAATTATGTGGTTCTTTTTACTAATAGTTTATCTTGTTCTTTGTCTTCCTATATCCTTGTGCAGCCGATTGGATAGTGAGTTGCAAAAGGCACTCAAGGAATACCTGATAGCCAAGGGAATTGGAGTGAGCTTGACAAATTTCCTTCTACACTACCTACACACAAGAGAGCAAGGGCAGTATGTGAACTGGTTGAAAAAGTGTGAAGCATTTGTGGCTAAAGACGAGCCATTGAATCAATCTTCAGAGATAGACTCTACATAGTTCTGTAGAGTTACATTATAACCAATATTGACACTGGGGGGGGGGGGGGGTCGGATCAATTAACATTTTTTCCTAATATTTTTATTCAATAATTTGAGAGTTCGAATTAATGATCAGGTTGTCAAATTTGTAAACTGAATTATTTTGATAAGTCAATATTATTGAAAAGATAGCACCCAAACTGCAGCATAGGATGTTTAAATTTAGCTACTAAAAAAAAATACAAAGATATCTAGATTTGTTGGTAGTATAAATTGGAAATAAACTTATAAACAACCCAGTTCTTACCATTTATACTGATAAGTAATACCTACAAATGAGAAACAACTGATATATTCAACCCAGATGTGAACCTGAAGGACCCAATCGATAGAAAAACAAATCTTTCCAATCCAATGTTGTTCACACATTTGAAAAAATTAACACCTTTGGTGTGAAACCGTCAGGCCCAATTATGAAAACGCAGACTTCCAAATTCCAATTCATAACTATTCAGTGTGAAAAAAACCGTTAGACTCAAGTGCTAAAATTTAAAATACATACTTCCAATATAGAGCTATTCACAATTGTAAAAAAATCCACACCCCATGTGTGAAACCATCAGACCTAAGTCTGTGTAGAGAATACCTGAGTTTACCTAGAAAACTAATAATCGACAACCAAATATTAGTCCTTCCTAAGACGTAAAATCACCAAAATGAGCTTTATCTCTCTTAACAAAACCATTTCCATACACACTAACTACGATTTTTAATATCAAGGATGCAAGGATATGGTCAATTTGTCAGTCCCAGTTTGGCTACATATTAACTTTATTTACTCCGTCAGGGAAAAATCAAAAGGAAGCGTTGCAATTTGTTGATGGTATGGAGCTCAAATTTCTGTAGCTGAAGTTCATGTCATTGCCCTAGAACTAATCAAAGGTTTTCTTATGCTAGCCGGTAATTGAGTTGAATACAAGCCATCATGTTGTTCGAGTGATAAATACATATTTATGTGGTAGATACAATGGAATAATAACATTACTAAAATCACTTCCCTTCTCTGAAGCACCGATACGTGATTTTGCTCAGCGTGTCCGTATCAGATACGTATCCGATACGGATACGCTTCGATACGGTATTGATACGTATCTGAGCAGTATCGAAAATGCTCTTTTTATAAATAAAATAAAATAAAAATTCGATACGCCGTGAGTACGCCTTCGATACGCCATGGATGAGTCCTCGATACGCTGTTTCCCTCCTATCACTCCCACTGTGGGCGGTTGTTACTGTTGCTCTAGTCGCCGGTGTTGCCACACAGTCGCGACACCATCGTTTGCCGTTGCGCGCGAGGCACGACCTCCTTCCACAGCCACTTCGCGTGGCCAAACATCGTCGCTGTGCACGGCAACCATCACGTCACACGATCTTCTCTTTTTCTCTTTCGCTGCCTCGTCTCATCGTAAAGTTACTGTTCTTCCGTTTTTTTTTGTCTGTTCCATTTTTCAATTTTGCAGCTCTGCTAAAGTTGAGGAACTCGGGTAAGGGTATTGGAGCCCTATAAGTTGAGGCCTAGCCCATTTTTATATAACAAGGCTTAGCCCATATTTGATGATGTGTCTTCTTGTTATTTCTATTTGTTTTTAGTAGTCATTCTTGGAATCCAATAATGTATTACGATTTATTTATGTGCTATTAACACTAAATTAAATAAATAAATACATATAAAAGAGATTGATTTTATATTTTTATTTTATTTTTATTAATGTTTTGTGAATTTTTTATTTTTTATATACGTATCTTAAACGTATCGTATCCTATATTTTTCAAAGAATGGCGTATCGCCGTATCAGATACGTATCGTATCTGATACTCGTATCGTATCTATGCATCATAGCTTCCCTTGCATTGCCTCTACTCCTAGTCACGTTAGAAAGAATATTGTTCATGTAAATAAACTACAATAAAATACACGAATCGGTGAGTGTGAGAGATTGTGTTCATCTAAACCTCCTTTTTGTTTCTCCATATGCAGCAACTCCCATTACGGTAATTGTGTAACCAGCCATGCCAACAACAGTGACGGGGTTTCTGAATAGGAGTATTGAGATAACAACAGCCACAGCACCTTTCGCGTTGCCTAATACCTGGATAACATAGATTTGGTAGGGAAATTCAGTGTATGAGTTGCATGAAGTAACAAAGCTAAATTCCCACTAATAAGCACATCTTGAAATGAATTGTTTTGAATTTGTGTCTGGTTATGCTATCAAAACCCAAGCAAGCAAAATTCTTCTATTTCAGGGATTACAACCGTAACGAATTTTTTAGAGACTAAAACAAAAAAAAATTGTATATTATAAGGACTAAAAAGTTATTTAACATTTAACATATGTTTAAAAATCTAAGTGCATCTTTGGATACCTGGAGTGTGAGGGCACTTGTATGTTTAGTAACCAAGAAGTTTGTCAAGTTAGCTGCATATGCTGTGGCTGAGTTAAACAAAAGGAGTAGCCACATAGATTTATGTTCCCCCTTCCAAGTGATATTGTGACATCTACAACATTGGGCTCCATGATAAGCGCCACAGGCAACAAAACTACAACCGCGATTGGAGACATGTACAGAAGCAAATTCATTGAGTTCAACTTCTCCCTGTTAGGTATGTTGAAATGGATGCAACATCATAAGCAGAATACAACTCAAGTTAGGAAATAGTATACAGTTTTTACAGAAGAAGAGCATCAATCGATTGATCAATTACTATATAAGAAAATTAAGTTCTGGTCTCTCAGACTGTGACACATGTCATCTTCCAACACTTTTCGATTACCATATAAGAAAACTAGTTCATTAGTAATTTAAAGTATTACTTAAACAAATTGGCTCCATATGACACAGGTCTTGCTCAAGAATGTTTCAACAAAAACGCAGTAGTAATGTATAGAGGAAACTTACTCAAATGAAATAAATGTAAATAAGTAGAAAGCATAGAAAATAATGAAAAAGTCTTCAGCAAGAAACATCAGGGTATTAGAAAGTGTAGTTTGCATAAAAGTGTAAATTCAAAATGATTTCTCACATATCAATAATGGGATTCAAGGAACAAATTAGCTTCTTTCTAATGTTAAACGTAAACCTGAGCAAGCAATATCAGCATTCAGCAACACAACTTTCAATTAGACAATCACAAACCAGTACTACCAACAAAGAGCTGAGTAATAAACATTGGACTTTAAAGCAATACCATAAGATTTTGATTAAAACACATGCTTTTGAATCCAACATTCACAATAAATTTTCAGCCAATATGATTCAGGCATCTAGTTCAACCTATAACAACAGTGGTAACACTTTCCAGATTTTTTTATTCAATAAATCTACTATTGTATATCTCATGAGTTATGACATTGTATCTTCCTCACACAAGTTAGTTGCCTATTAATGCACAAGTTCTGGTTTCACTTAGGCACATAATAATACTTTACCCTTCAGAAGAAAGTAAAATGCCCTGAAGGACAGATTTGAAAGCTCTTGCAGCAGTCGCACTTAGACACATAATAAATCCAAATAAGTGAAAGCCAGGCTCGCCCTGCCATCACCAAGAAAATTTTATGGCTATGCGGAATAAAAATGAATAAACAGTTGGAAAAATAGGAAGGAAATATGCAGCATACAGGTCCAAAGGTGATACCAGTTGCCAGAATAATAACAAATTATTGAATTATAATGTGGTGTGGAGAAATACACAGAATGCCAAGATAGTAGAGAAGTAGACAACTAAAAAGAGCCTAATTCATGACAATGTTTAGGGGAGGTGCTATATATCATCACATGAATAGATTTTTTTTGGAGTAAACAATCATTTTGGTCCCTGAGAGTGTTAGATGGTGTCACTTTGATCCCTGACAGATAGGAAATTATTAAAAAGTCCTCAACTCATGTTTTTCGTTGGTCACTTTGGTCCCTGCTGTTAGGAATGTAATCACTTTTAGGGACCAAAATAACAGTTAAGTAATCACTTTTAGGGACCAAGATGACAATAAGTAATCACTTTCAGGGACCAAAGTGACTACCGACTGACAGTTGAGGACCTTTTAATAATTTCCTATCTATCAGAGACTAAAGTGACATTGTCTGACACTCTCAGGGACCAAAGTGGCTGTTTACTCATTTTTTTTTTATGAAGTCATCACATGAATAGATGAAATAACATAACTAGTTAAGTAACTGAAATGCTAATTGATTATAAAATACCCAAAAATCTACTATTGTAAATCAGATTTTCAAGAACCGCAAAATTTCCAAGCAGCAGGTTGCACTTTCAAATATCTGGTCATAATAATAATAATAATTTTTTTTGCTTATACTTCAAAAATCACAGATCAGCTAAATTGCACAAACAACCACCAGCTAATTCAACAGTATGTACTCCAGATCTGGAGTGGCATTGGGGATGTGATGCAGCATGACATGTTAATAAAACTATATATCCATGTATAATTTAATTCACACATCTACATGAATCAATCAACACAACTATTTCTATCCCAAACAGGAAATAATATAATCAATCAGCACAGACACAACACACACACACACAAAAGATCATTGACAACAAGCAAAATATAATCAATCAAATGCACTGAACTTATATAGATGGTTCCATCAAATCAAACAAGAGAGGGGGAAAAAACAAAACATACCCCACTTGCAATGACAACCCCAGCAACAACAGGAACAAGAGCAGCATAAGTGACCCAAGCCTCTCTCTTAAGGGTAGCCAAATAGGCAAATACAGCGGTGAAGAAGGGTGTGGTTGCACCCACCGCTTGGTTGAAGGAAACAGCCAGGTACCTGAGGGAGATGTTGCCACCAACCACAGACCCACAAAACACAATGCTCAAAGTTGCAATCTTTATGAACTGGGACCTTGATTTGATCACCTGCTGTGGTACAACCTTGAAGAAGGCAATGGAGATGTAGCTGAAGACAGCACAGGCTGACATGTGGCACATCGTGAGGAAGATTGGAAACTTGAACCCATAATTTGAGAGAAGGTACTTGTTGAGGAGAATCACACCAATGTTTGAAGAGTACCAAAGGGTCACCAGAAAACATATCAACAGGTTCTCCTTGCTGCTGCTGCTGTTTGAAGACACCATCTTCTCCTAGGCTTGCATCCACTTCCTTCCTGGGTTTGGAATCTGTCATCATCATTTTGAACTGCACAAAATAAAAAATATCTTTTTTTAATAATAATAATAATATTATTATTATAATTTATTTAACTCTTGTTTGTGTGTGTGTGCAGATGGGAGGAAAATTGATAGGACCCTGCTTTTGTCTGTATGTGCACTACTATTTATTTACAACAATAATAATAATGAGGTTTTAAACTAGAGTTCACCCTTAATTGTTCTCATTCCATTCAACATTATTGAATATTTTTGTTTTTAAAAGAAATAGATATTAGTGTAATTTATTAAAAAAATTCATACCTTTTTAATCAATGTCCCAAAAATAATGGTAGCACTCTCTAATCACAGATCATTTAAGTAAGGAAAACGCAATTCGTAAACAAAGCAACTTAATGCGAGGTGACCACACATTATATGCATGGTCCTTCGACCATCCAATTCCCCCCCGCCCCCCAAACATTATACTGGGATGCCTTGATGGCTTGATTTTTAAAAGCGGTAATTAAGAGCAATAATTTAAGAGACCAATATACAAAAAGGAAAAAAAAATTGGTTCTTTTATTTAAATCAAGAAAAAGGTGAGTGGAAAATGAGACGTGTTTGTGCTGTGAACGTGTGGAGAGCGGTGCAGGTGGAAGGCGACATGTATTGGAAATAAAAACGACAAATATTCGGACGTTTGTGTTGTGTTGTGTGTCCTCTAACTAACCCCTTTCCCACTTCTCTGTTTGATTTGAGTTCCAAACGCAAATTCTAGTTCTACCAACCGATAGCACATACTAGCTATGTCCTAATCACACAGTAACAAGTTTTTGGTAAATTTGTTTGTTTATTTTTATAAAAAAATTTTTGAAAATGGATTATGTATTAATTATTTTTTATTTAAATTATTCTTATTTACTATGAATATTTTGTGTCTCTCTCTTTAATGAATAGAGAAGAGAGATATAATGTATTAATTAAATGAGAGAGAGCAAATGGAAAGAGAGAGAACTACTAAGAGTAATTTTGTAAACATAATTAAATTAGTGACAACTTTAATACTATAAACTATATTAATTAACTTTTTTAATAAAAAAATTAATTAAAAACCTCTTATAATTAGAGACGGGTATAGTAACAAGGAGGAGGAGTCACCACCGAAACTTCCCATAACCGATGGATTATATATACAGGCCTTTTTATTTCGATCAATTAGCCATTTAACATACATTATGTATTTTAGTTAAATATATAAATTCTATGTAAAAAGCCATCAATAATTGCTTCTGCATATTGATATAAAAATGAAAGACAAATTAGATAAATAAAATAAATAGAAAAAATATATAGAATAATTTCTCAGACCATAGTAATAACTACTAAGTTATATTTAATATTAAAAAATATGAATGAAACATATAAAAAATATTTTATATATCAAAAATAAAAGTAAAAGAAAAATAATTTTGTAACATAAAAATTTGCACAAACAAAAAATTATGAACGAAACATCTAAGCAAACAATATTTCATTTATAAAAAATATAATATAATTAAAGTTTGCAATATGAAATTTTACAAGAAAAAATGAATAAAACCTGTAAGTAAATATTATTTTATTTATAAAAAATAAAATTATCAAATAATAATTTTATAACCTAAAAATTAACATGAACAAAAAAAATACAAATAAAACTCCAAGTAAACCTCATTTTATCATCAAACATAAAATGAACATAAAAAATAAAAAATGAAATAAAATTAAAAAATAAACCCATTTGATCCCTCTTAGAGACTGAAGGGGTTCAACTTTAGGAATTGGAACTATGAGAGTTTTAGTTAAGTGAGGAGCTATAAAACCCGTACATAATACATTCATGATTAACGCCAACACATCTTTACCCACAATCTGCCAATAAGTTATGAAACCCATATGATGGTCCAGAAGCTTTATAAACATGCATAGGAAAGTGTGTATTATTTACCTCTTCCAGTAATTATACTCTCATAGTATCATATATCACGTGATGAAACATAATCAAGTAGATTTGTTTGTTCAAAGAAGAGACCAAAATTTGGAGGGGAAAAGAAGAAGAAACCAATTTTTTTTTTTTTTTTTTTTTTTTTTGGTCAAAGAAGAAACCAAAATTCAATAAATGAAAAACCCGTTTGGGCTCCTGCCTCCTGGTACGCCCAAAAGTGGTGGAATTGGCAAAAAGAAGAAAGAAAGGCTGAAAAAAAAGGACACCTGAAAATGATCGACGGCCCAAATGGCCCCAGTCAGAGTGGGCCCCCAAATTGAATCTCGGGCCCACTCTACATCTCTGAAATTACCACACTACCCTCCACCTTGTCGCTTTCATTTCCTATGGCAGCCTTTTTCGCTGCACAGACACAATTACACACAAGCAAGCACACTCTTCTTCTGCTCTCCGCTCTCTCTTCTCTTCTTCAGCTCTGAATTCCGTAACAAAAAAACCCGAAACCCTAGGCGCTCGCATTTCCCGCACTCTTTTTTCAGGTACCGCGAAAATGCGGTTTCTCCTTTCTCCATTTTTCGTTTTCGATGTTTTTCTTCGTTCTTCGTTTCCTTCAGTGCAGGGTGTTGTGTTAGGGAGCAGGGTTTGAACTTTGAACGACGCGCATTTATGACCGTTCCTTAATGGTTACGGTTGACGAGTTCAAGAGAGAGAGTGTGTGTGATGTGACTGTCATTGTTAATGCTTCATTAATTGATAGCTGCGAGTGTGGTTGGTGCGCACTAATTGTGTGTGTGTATTTGTTTTTTTTTTTGGGGGGGAAATCATTGAATGCTTTTGTTGTTGGTAGAAGCAGTGGTTTCATTGAAGAAGAAGAAGATGATGATGTTGGTTTCACTTGTACTTCCTCTGTTGAATAGTTATAGTTATATACGTTATTTATTCCATTTTATTAATTAATTTATTTATTTTTAAAATTTGACTCCGAAGACAGATTCTCTGTTGCATTGGTGTTGTTTTTTTCGTTGCTTACTAGTGCTATGTATAATACTGGCAATTCGTGATGTCAGATATACTTTGTTTTTGTTGTCATGTTATGTTATGTTACTATTTTGTGTTTCAGGAAGTAGTTGCTTGCGTGAACTTCATGGCTTGGGATCTATGGAGTTCATCGTGTGATCAAGGTTTCTCAATTTCTCCTCTTCCGTGATTTGTTTCTGTATCAGCAGTGGTGTTTCTATGAAGTAGTAATGATTTCCTGGGTTCCTTGAAATTCATCTTCTCTTGATGATTTTCGTTTTGTTTTGGTTTTTGGCATGTGATTAAATTTACTGGTCTCAGTTTCCTATGATGGTAATTGCTCCGAGCGTTCTGAGTGGCAATGTGATTACTTTGGCTTTGGGTGTGGCCGCGGTATTCTTTTTACTTCCTCACCCTGTATTTGTTTGGTCCTTCTTCGAGTGTTAGTAGTACTTTGTATTTAACTGTAGCTTTTTTGTTTTTGGGAAATTTTAGATGCGATGGAGGAAGATGCCTTGAATGAGGAATCCTGTGTTCAGGTTTTGAGAATCTTGATCACCAAGGCAGATACTGAAATTGAGGAACTTGAGAAGGATCTCTTGTCCCTTCAGAATGAATTGGCCTGGTCTGAGCATGAAAAATGGCCGGAAATATGCTGTAGTGCTTTGACTGAAAGAATCAACTGGCTTGATGTCGCGGTCAGCACGTTGAAGAGAGCTTGTGATGATGATACAGAGACGCAGCTACTGTTACATGGTAAACCTGCCGAGACACTTCATGAAATAGTGAAGGCTCTACAAAGAGATCACTGTCAAGGTTCACATGGCCAGGTTTGACTCTTGAAATCACCTCCACTGTTATAAAATGTAGTTTTTCCTTCTGAAGATTGAAAAGAAGCTGCTATATTTTCCCTTTTTACCATGCAAATTTTGTATTTGCCAACCATTTTAGATGCCGCTTTCTTTGCTTCAAATGATCTTTTATTTTCCCTGCAAAATGATATGTGCTTTATGATTTTGTGTTACTTTTTGGATAGCAATGAACTTTATTGCGACAATTTTTTTTTTCTATCTGTTTTTAAAATTCTGTAGCTCAGGATGTGATGAGTGAATGTTGAGTCCTTTGAAACTGGGTGTGAATTGGACATTATATGTTTAGCAAAAGAGATACCCTCCCCTGATAATTTAGAGGGTTAATTGCACAGTAGCCATATGGAATGTAGGTAACTCATCAGAGAAATTTAATGCAATAGCAATTTAGTCCTGTAGTTTTTTCAGTAATCAGAGAAGTTCAGTCCCTATGGATAATATTTAGTCTGTTTTATCTTTTACAAAAATAAGCTTCTCGATGTTTTTGTATCAGACTTTAGCTAAGATGGTGCCAAAAATATTATTGATCTTTTAGTCAAAGAAGCTTCAAAATGATTATTAAAGTAGAGGAAATTGATGAGTCCACGAATCCTGTATCACCTCCTAAGGAAATGCACTTAACATTTTTTAGGAACTGAAAGGGAAGAAGGTTGAAGAAAAGTTGGAAATAGTTGGCACGAAGCACTGGCATATATGCCTTAATTTTCTATTAATTGATAGTTGTACATTACTGCTGTGCATGATGATGATGGTATGTTTTAATTCCAGGAAAAGCCAATATTGTATTTTGGTCCATATGTTAAATGTACCTTATTCAAATTCAAATATTTGTGTAGAGGTGCTGATAAATAATACTAGTATGGTATACTATAGCTTGTAAATTGTACTACTGTAGTGTTCTTTTTTTCCCTCATAATTTATTTAAGGGTTAACCAATGGATCTTCTATGTATTGCAAGTACTGGTTATTATGGCAGCAGTATCTATCAAGCTATCCCTTGCCTGCCATTTAGCACATAGATTTTCTCCTGTCTCCCTGGTCCCTCTCATGTATCTTGTTGTATTGGTTCAATGTATAGCATACAACTGTTCTTTACACCTGGTTTCAAATGTAACTGATATATGTTTTTTCCCCTTCTATTTGAAGCAGCATCTAGATGCGAACATCTTGATTCCAATTGTGAATGTGAATGAACATGCACTAGACAAAGATTCTAACAATATTGATTCAAATAGTATCATGATGAGGGAGGAAGGAAAACAACACTATGAAACTTCAGAAAACTCTAGAAGCTCAGAACTTCTTTTGGAACTTCATGAAAAGAGATCAGATGATCCTGCAAAGAATGAGGTTGAGAAAGCTCTGTTACTATATGTTTTTAGTTTAAAGAAGCACTCAGGTTCTATTTTCGCTTTTAATTACAAAATACCACCTTGTTTTCATTTTATTTTCTGTTTTCAAAGTTTTTGTTGAGGAAATAGTGAAACCAACTTCTTATTGTTTTCACTGTTTCCTATACAAATCTTTGAAAACTGGAAACAAAGTGAAAACAAGGTGGTATTTTTCGTAATTAAAAGCAAAAACAGGAAACAAAAACAGAAACCAAGCAGACCCTTATTTTCTCTTCCTGCATGTCTTAATGTATAAATCTTAAAACTTGAAGTTTTCCTGTTATCCATTGAGAAGGAAGAGTGAAGTTTTCCTGTTATGATCATGAGTTTGGAGTTTAGATTCTCGACAGTTTGAACCTGGCATTGAAACCGAAGGAAAAGAGGGTAGGATCCAAGTAAAAGGGCTAAAGTGGTAGCAGGTCTCTTTGCATTTAGCTTGCAATGACAATCTGTGTTTATTTTGTATTTTTCTTTGGCTGAAGGTCTAAGCTTTTTGAGTCATTTTTATGCATGATAATTTTGTAGCAAAGCCAAGGGCCATACCTATTATACAGGATTATTTATATCTTCTTAGATTACACTTCAGCTTTAATTTTGTTTGCAATGTGTCTTGAAACCTGTGGCAAACTTGTCTCAGTGATTGGACCTGCTATAAACCTGATTAGTTTTTTTTTTTTAAACTGTAGGAGTTGCTTGCAATATCTCTTGTGAGAAGTCCTGATTGGGGGGCTATTGTCTGTGTACCTGATCACTCTGATGGGATGACATTATCTGAAACATTAGATAATAAAGTTACTGGAAATGAGGGTGTCAGGCGAAGCCAACTCATTACTACAGATACAGCTCAAATATTGAATTCCCTTTCCTCCAAGGGCAATGGAAATATTTCAAGTGAAGCAAAGGTGCAAGAAACCCTGTTCCTCTTCAATCAATTTGAACTTCTGGCCTCTGGGATGTGGCAGTTACTTTTGTCTACTTTGATTTTAAACAAGATATTCAGTGGATTTTTTTCTTAAATTATGCAGGAAGAAAATACAATTGTCAAAGAAAATGAAGATGATTTTAGACTCGCAACTGGTCTCAAGGGGAGGAAAAAGTATCTCCATTCCAAATCTGGTACTGCACAACAACAAAAAGGTGGAAATTCTGATTTAGATAAAAGGCTATGTGATTTTGCTCCAAAAAATGCACGAAGAGCCTGCAGGAAAGAATCCAAGCTCGCCCCAGATGAAAATTTGGAATCTACAAATTTACCTCTACAAGTTGTTTTTCCTCAAAATTTGTGTTTTGCTGATACTGAATTAAACTCCGTTAAAGGAACTAATGGTGACAATTCCCTACAAGTGATAAACATTGAAAATGCTACCCTTTTTCATGCTGAAAATTCTGCATTGGTTTCACTGCTAGGGATACAAACCAAGAGTGCCCTGTATACCGGGTTACAGCCGACAGATGAAGAGAAACTGCAAGAACAAGACCTGAAATCTGAAATTGCTGCAAACCTCAGCAAGTCCAATATGAGTTTCCCTTCAAAGCTAAAAGCTCAGGGGAAACAGAAACCTGAATTAGAGGCATGTTCTGCCAGAGAACCACTTGACAGTCCTGCAGAATTTATTTCAAATGCATCCGGGATTGTATCAACCAAGAGGGTCCGGAAATCGAAAACTTGCACTGCTGGTGCAATCTTAAATGAGCCCATGAAAAGGAAAGTTACCAAAAGGACTGTGCAGCAGCATAGCCAACATGAAACTGAAGGTCGTGCTATTGTTCTTTATGACAGCAAATTTTCCGAGTTACAAAAGAAAAGAAGAGTTTCAAAGTTACCAATCACCTCGGAAATACAAAATTCAACCGTTAATTTGGACACAACAGATTCAGATAGGGTTCCAGTGGATCATGGAGGGCAGATAGATATTTACAATAGCAAGTCGTACTCTTTGGTGGATTCCCATTATGAGAGCTCAGATTTGCTCCCTGCCTTGAAGAACTTGAAGATGACTAATTTGAGGGCCATGGCAAAGCAGCACAATATAAGTAAGTACTATAAGCTTACAAAAGGAGCTTTGGTTGAACAATTAGTTGAGCGACTCAGTAGCTGCTGAACTTACTATGGGGGCTTAATGGTGCTACTAGCCCATTTTTGCAATACTTTTCGGGTATCTTTTTGGGTTACGTCCAGTGCTTCAATGGAATTTGGTATAGGATTCTGACATAGTTATGAGTGATACGTAGGCAAACCAAAATGGATTTTGTGACAGGATATTGTACAGCCTATAGATAGAAATACTTGGACTACTTTTTGTAAATGAAAGGAAGTATAGGTTTTCTTCCTTGCAGCTGATTAGTCATTGTGGCCTCATTGGAGACTTGAAAATTTGCTGTTGTGTCACATTGATGTGCTGCTGAGATCCATCATCATTATATACTTTAAAACACGGGAAGGGAAACTGCGAAGCATTCATCTTGCTGAAAAGTTTTTATAAATGATAGTACAAAATTTTGTGGTCAAAATCAAGCCTAAGATGGTTAATCTTACCCAAATCTTAGGTGGTTATTCACTCCCAAACAACATACAACCAAAGAATTACAAATTCAGAGATGATATTTAACACGTATGAGTTGAATTTTAATGAAATATTTTTCAATAAACAAATATTCAATACATAAGGTGCGATTGAGTTGGCAAATTGAGATTTATGTAAAGCAAATTTTATCTCTGATGCGTGAAATTCCTCAAATTTACAATCAAATAAAGCCTTGACAAATCATTATTAACGCATAATTTCATAGGTCAGGGATAAAGAAGAAACTAGATGGTTGCAGCAACACTTCTCGATACTGTTTCTCAAGTCATTGTTATTCTTGAATACACGCATTGTCCAACTGCATTACTCACCAGAGGCAGCACAACAACTATATAATTATAATGGTCTCTCATAAGTATGAACATTTTCTTTCATTTTCAGTTACGCTCAAATAATGGCTTGAATGTCGAAGTGTCTTTTATGATGCAATTTTGAGAATCAAATCATTTCTTATTTTTGGGAAATAAGTTTGTAGGGCACGGCTAGTGCACTGTTTTTTGGAAAATTATCAGTTTAATTTCTTAGAGACTTATATTTAGACATCTATACATACAATAATGTAATACAAAAATCAATCACATCACAAAATAACACATTTATGATTTATGCCCCTTTGCTAATATTTCCTGTATATATATGGTTACATCCACATTTTTTTCTCCTTTGCCAAGAGAATACAATCAAGGTTGTCCAAGAAGTGAAGGCCTGTAGAAAGCATGGCTTTGTGCAATCTCAATGCGTTCACGTGGATCATTCAGATTTTCATCCCTTAGGGCTTTTAGAATAGCTTGCGATGACTGTTCCCTGCAAAATCCAGCATGCACCAAAAGCATGAGAAACTTATTCATTTAGTCCGTTGGCAAGATGCATATAGACTTACTTCCAAATGTATTAATTATTACTACTTGGAGTTGGAAAGTATTCAAAAGATAAAAAGCTCAATGCTTAAGTTAATTATTGTAGGATTTTGATATTCATTACCTGGATATCAATATTTTGTATAGTGTCTTCAAGATGGGGCAGAGCTCAACAGGAGCAACAGGCTTGTTTTCTTCAGGATGCATCACATTCAAGCTTGATTGGCTCAAAAGTTCAAAGAATGCCTCCACTGCAGATACACCCTAGAGATAAATGGCAGGTATAGGAATTTTGTTATAGTTATTGGAATATGAATGAAAGCATAAAAAAAGGCTTTAAGGAGAAATTCACAAGAAAAAATCTCCTTTCTTATGTGAATGATATTAATTCCACCATTGGGGCATTATCTATGAGGGCTAGATATCCACTATATTTTTCTGTTGCAGAATATCAACATGGTCAAAACCCAAAAGGATCCTTCTGTATTTCAAGGTATGTGTTTGTCACCTTCACATTTTACAAAATATGCACTTGCAGGATGCATGTTATGCACTAATCTTTTGGTTGAGGGAAATGAAATCACTTGTTATTTTAAAACATGAAATTTTGATTGATTGTCCTTATTTACTATCCACTTATTTATTTCGTGCTTTCACCAGAAAGGAACTATAATGAAGATGAATGGGACATATGCCTTCTTTACTTACTGTTTTCTTCTATTGTCAACCAGAGAAGTGAATGTGTAACATGTGAAGAAAAAGTGAGGCTTCCGCTTATGTCATGTCAAAATTGTAACATCATATTCATCAACCCATCTAAGAATGCCATAAAGCACATAAATCTTCTAAAGAAGATGGTCCATGACCATCTTCATTATCATATTTTCACCATACAAGTAAATAACAGATGAAAGCCCTACTAAACAATGAATATAAGTACAAATTATGATAAAACAGCAGTTCCAGCCAAATTATCTGTGAAGCGCTACTACTATCACATCTCAATGCATATAATTATGCAAATTTCACATTTTAAAGATGCAACTGGCACCCCTCAGTAACATTGCATGAGTTTGGAAGAAACTAAGACAGGGAAAATTACAAAACATACCTGAATCATTCCTTTGCCACTAATGCTGTCACCCATGTCTGGGCTTAGTTGACCGTTAGCTAACATCTGACCGTACCACGCATTACGGCCTTTTAACAAGGTCACATAAGTGTCAGCCAATAGTGGCCCCGCAAGTTTCTCAGGTTCTTCAGTTAACAAGTGAGTGATAAATATCATCTCTGATGTACAGTGTGCAAAGTACACAGATTTGCTGGTAGCACTCTCATTGGTTAGGGATGCTACCATTCCTGACAGCATTAAAAAGAAAAACAGGATATGTACATAGATTGTGAATCAGAAAGCAAGTTTTAAGACATTGGAATGCATTTTATAAAATTAGAGGCATTTTGAACCTTCCAAGTTAATGACCACTTCTTGTTTCTATACCATGTGAAGGAAAGCCTTAATTCAATTTACAGTAATATGCATATAATCAATCATGAAACTTTTATCTAGATACCTTAATATGTACCATGGCTGGAAAAGTTGTATGATTATCAGTTACAGATGCTTCTTTTTGTATTTTTTTCAAAGCTTTATGGGAGATATAATATGCAAAAGTTAGCTTCTAGTGTATATATCCATAATTATCTTGAATGGGAAGTGAATCAATGAGTGAAATAGACAACATGATGATATGGGTTAATGCAAGTTTGACATGAAGCTTACCAGCTCCAATTGCATAGACATTTTTCAAGCCACCCATGACCTCATGGGTGACAAGGTCACTGTTGTCCCACACAATGAAGTGTGGTTGTCTTAGAAATTTTGCTAAAGGTTTCCTCCATTTCTCAGCTCCACATATTCTAGCATTGGCATACTCCTTGTTGTAGATTTCTGAGGCAATATTTGGGCCACCAAGATAAAGTATGTTCTCCATAGGCACTCCAGCTGTCAAGTAAGTTTACATTACAAAGAGTAAAGAAATGACTCAATGAGGGAAGGAAAGACACAATATATTACAAAATAAGAAGGCTATAAGATAATACAAAGTCTGATGAAGTTTGATTCAAGAAAGACTTCAAGATTATTGATAACATTTCAAATGTATTCAGATAAATATGGAATACCACACATATCCGGTAGATGTTTCTATATTTAAGTACAAAAAAATAAGACATAAATAAGCTCCTGAAGCACTTATAGGCTTTCCTGAATGTTGTTTACAGTTTTCGTTTCATTCATTTTCATCTTGATACAAAAGACTTGTATCTGTTCTGCTACTATTCAACACCCTACCACTCCAACCAAACTAACTACAGAAATATTGCCAGTTTACTCAATATTGAAGATTCTCAATATCTTTCAGTTGTAGGCTAAGAAGAAACTAAAATATTATAGTTCTTTCCTTTCCTTTCCAAGGTTTCATGAGATCATTCATTCTCATATTTGCAACACTTTTCACTAATGCATTTTAAATTAAAGAGAAAAAAAAGGACAAGAGACAAAAATATAATTATCATATATTACTTTTTGGACGTGGCTAAATTGGCTAATTAAGCGCTTATGCATAAGCTAATCTAGGGAGTTTAATTAAGCACTTATTCATAAGCTATTTATTGGAATAAGTTAAAAAACAGTTTATGGGCATGTCATAAGTTATTTTTATAATTGTATCAAAACACTAATATAAGTGCTTATGTAAAGAGATGAGCCCAAATAAGCTATTTCAAGCACCCTTTTTATCTATTAGAAAGAAAACAAAAATGTTCGGAGAGAAGACAACACATAAATAGAAATGAAGAGAAGTCTTACTTGCTTGGCTAATCATTTTTGTTGGAGTTACAATGTGGGGAACAGGCTCCAATGCAGCCTCTATACCCTTTGACAAGGAGATTATTATAGGCACAGTGATCCTCTCCTTCCAATACTCACTAATCTCTTCAAAGATCTCACGTGTCTCAGTTGAAGGCAAACCATTAACCACAATATCAGCATCCCAAACAGCTTCCTGCAAGTTAGTGACCACTTTCAAAGGACAAACAGGAGTATCAATCATATTCAAGCAAAAACCATCCTTCAAGATCTCATCAGCAAAAAGGGTCCTATCACCAAGCCTTGCCTCAACATACTTGAGATAAGCGCAACGTCGTATCAACCTCCTCAACACATCCTCCCTTGAGTTGATAACCTCAAAGAGATGCTCAGCAGTGGCTCTATCAACTGCCCTTCCTGCTCTTCTCCATATCCTGATCTGCACCTTGTCCCTGAATTGGCCATAGCTGTCTTGCAAAAGGGCTGCAAAAACACTGCCCCAAGCACCAGCTCCAACACTCACAATTCTCAAAGGGTCACCATTAGCCTTGCCAACAAGCCTCCTAAGATCATCAAGCTTCTCCTCTAACCCATTATAACTACAATTCTGAACAACAGATCCATTTGAGTATGTGTTACAAACCTTTCCCATAATGCTTCCCACTATGCTCCAAGAAAAAGCAAGAATGGATTGAAAACTGTGCCTCTAGGAACCAACAAAAGGGCTGATTTTGGCTTCTATATGAACTATACAAAAGGTGAATGTGAGAGTTCAGGTTTTATGTATCTATGAACTAAACTGAGACTCATATATAAACCTTGGTTGGCTCAATCTCATTCATGCCCTTCAGTTTCCCCTTTACTCAACTACCGAATTTTGTTTCCTCTTACCATAAGAATAAGATTGCCTTGACAAAAAGATGCAGCATTGGAAGAAAATCAAATCTTATTGGTAGATATTGCTTGACCAAAAGCTGAGCATTAATTATTAATTTGGGTCTTTCTGGAATTTTTTGACCCAAAAATTGAAGCCTATATATCTCACTCTAAATTTAATTGAAACATTCGATGCATGAACCATGATGTATATAAGAGCACATGCCAAGCCAAAAGAATAGATGAGGAGAATGGGGGAAAAAACAAAAAGCAAAAACAAACACAAAAGATTACTTAGTTTTCTCCGTCTCTTGTTTGTTGATCTACCCAACTACAAGACACGGTTAGTATGTTACCAATGAAAAAAAAAACCAAACTTTTGTGCTAGGAACTACAAAGTTATGGTCCTTCAATGGAGGGGTTGATTTACATTAACTTGTCCAATTCATGATCCCTCTATATAATTCCTAGCTTTTTAGTGTATGATTGGTTTAACCTTAAAAATCCCAAACCTACTTTTGCCCCAAAACAACTATGTGTGTGTTTGGTTATGCGGTGACTAAAATTGATTTTGTAAAATTGATTTTGGTTAAAAGTGAGTTGAATGTAACGTGATTTATGTTTGGATAAATTCACAAAAAAAATAATTTTTATCAGTTCATGTTGTTTGGATCAAAATTGATTTTGAGCGTAAAATTACTATAAAATCTCAAAAATGTATTATCAAAATTTCAGAATTGATTCCAAACCACTGTGAAAGCTACAATTCCTAGCTTTACCTTAGAATTGATTTTAACTCCAAAAGTAATTCGAGACAAAACGACCCAAACACCCCAAAATTGATTTTCCCTCACTTCACCGTGTGATTGGTTGCCTCCACCGGGTTTCCAAACACCCACTATGTGTATGTCGGATACACGTTTGAAAGTTTAAAATCACTCAAAATCATTTTTATTTTGATGTAAACGTGATTTTATGAAAAGTTTTGATATTTAGAAGTTTTAATTCTAAATTGATTTTGCCTCTAAACCTCAGTTTGACTAATAAAAAAATAGATTTTATGTTGGGTTAAAAAAGTTACACTAAATTTTACATCAAACTTGTTTTTCAAATAAAATCATCAAAACATAAATCACTTCAAATTTAATTTTAACTAAATCAATTCTACCACATGAGTTTCATTCAAAATTACTTTCAACAAATGTTCACTCAATAGTTTGTTTGTTTTGGGGCAAAACGTACGTCTCAAGTATTTCAATGTTAAACCAAATAAAGCACTAATCTTGAATTTCATAGTTGAGTCATCATGACATGGGTGCCACGGCCAAATGAATCTATTGGCATTATGTTATTATGGGTTTATGGGTATGGCCAACTTCCCCAACGGCCATTAATATTGTATGACTTTGCCCGCAGTTTCATGTGATGTGCACTCTTCATTACTTGTCTCCTTTTTGTAGTTGACGGACACATAAATTAGATGTTGTGCTTCATATGCCCCTGCCTACTTTGCGCTTGTCTTTTCTGAAATACTATCTCTAGTCCCAATATAAGAGAATTTATGATTATTTTTTTAGTCTAAATTATAAGAAATATAGATCTATTTTAAATGCATTAATTGTATAAAATTTCTTTTATAGCTATTGGAGAGAGAATAATATGTTTGGGAACTAGGAGTGATTTAATGTCATTTAATGTATAAGCTACCATTTTAATCACTTATTATGAGGGGTAATTTTGGAATAAAGTTTATATTAATTACAACTAACTCATTTACTCCTTCTGTTTCAAAACTATAGCTTTTTTAGCCTTTTATTTTTGTTTCAAAACTATTGCAATTTTACAATTCTAAAGTATCATTATTTTTTTCCATCCATACCCTTATTTAATAACTACTAGTGAGAGTAGTTGACATTAATAATATAGAGATTTGTAGATAATTTGTCATAAATACTCTTTCATTAAATAAGGGTATTTTAGTCTATCTATAACTATATTTTACTTCTATTAAATATTTATTAATCTGTGTACATTAACCTTAAAAAACTATAGTTTTGAAACGGAGGGAGTAACTACCTTTTATTGGTCTTTGTAAATTGGGTATTTGTCTCTTATATATGGGACCGGAGGTAGTATTAATTACAATGCTAAAGTGCTTCTTAGATGGAACGTTTTGGCCAGTGTAACCGGATTCAGCATTCAGGCATTATTCACAAAGTTACGTACTATTGTGGTTGTTTTGGTGATCACTGGCTTCTTTTTTCCTGGACTTGGAAAACTAGTTGAGTCTAGGTTATTGAATTAAGGAAGCTGGTAAATACACCCCACCCCCACTTTTATCCATTCACCCCACTTTAAATGATTTTTGGTCATTAAATTACTACCCTACCCTTTCCCTGTTTCTTCTTTCAAAAACACCCAAGCCCCACACACCCCACCCGTACAGTACGAGCACAGCCTTCATCCCCGGAAACACAAGTTGTGTTTCCGATACAAAAAGTGTGTTTTTATATTGTTCCGGAAACTCTAGAAAAATTCAGTTTCCGGAATGCATGCAAATTTGCATTCCAGAATTTGCATTCCGGAAATACAAATTTGTATTCCGGAAACTCCAGTCAAATTTGTATTCCGGAAACTCTAGTCTCCATACAATTTGTATTTCGGAAACTGGAGTTTCTGGAAATAACGCGAAATTGGAGAGTATTTTTAAATTTGTTACATTAATGTGGGGTGTATGGCAAAAAATATGAGGTGTATTTACCAATTTCCTTGAATTAATTGGTTCTTGTGACCATTTTGCTTCAATTAATGAATGTGCACATGATTCATGGGCCAATATACTTATTAAGATTATGTGTATTGAATTCGTATATTCTAACTCTTGTACTGAATTTTGGGTCGAAAGGTATTATTGATTTTTCTAAGTCGGAGATGAAAAAAATAGTAATAATTATATTGCCAAAAGTAGCATAATAGTTAATAGATCTTGGGCCATCCATCTCAATTTAACAAAAAAATTGAATTGTGGGACCCACCACCAAATAGGATAGTGAGACCCATATGAATTCAACCAATCATAGAAAGTGTGTTAAAAAGAGTATGTCAGATAGTGTGCGCTAGCATTTCTCTTTGTCCAATTGGAATGACTTAGCCTAATTACTAGCTAATGACCTAAGGCTCCAAAATTTTAATTTTTTTTATTACATGCAAATAATGACTCAAGGTTTTAAAACAAGAAAATTATTTTCATTATTTCTTTTAGAAATATTTAAAAACAATATAATACATAAAAATAAAATAAAACATTATAATCATCAATAAAAATAAAAAAATATTTTTCAAACTAAACAGATCATTTTTTGTCTTTTGCCTAAAAGCCAAAAAGTGTTGGTTAAGGACTTAATGGCCATTTCATTAAATAAAATCAAACCAAGGACGCAAATCAATATATTTGATCCATAATTTTTTCAAATTCCATTTTTTAATGCTCATCAGTCCCACATGTTAAGGTATGGTTACCAAAATATGAACAACTCAATCAAGTTAACATGGCTTAGTAATACAATGCGAAAGTAAAAAGAAACAGTTTTTCCAAGTTTCACATATTCTTTTCTGTTAATGTTTTTCTCAATAGATAAATCATGAAGGATGAATACTTTTCTGTGAGAACTAAGGAATTGCAAATTGTAGTCTCATATTAATTTTTTTTGTAATATCTAATTAAGTAAACCAAAATTTCCATCAATCAATAATGCCTTTTCGTGTCGAAAATTAAAAATAAGAAGGAAATTAAAATTAAGATTAAAAGCTTTCTGGGTATTCGGTTTTCTTTGGCTAAAAAAACAAATAACTTATTTTTATATTCAAAATATCTTAATATCTTATTATTGAAAATTGTAATTAATTAATCCAAACCAAATTTATCAGTGCGGCACCCACAAACAGTTTTTGCGAGGTCAATAAATAAGATTTAGACTATTGGCTTCAACTACGCATTCAGGTCGGTTCCAAACATCCATAAACGGAAACAAAGAAAAACACACACAACATTGTCTTTGACATGCTCACCGTTCCAAAATACTCCACATTTTGTCAGTTTAATAAAGGTTATATTATTATGAAGTTTTTATAGTTTTATTAATTTTTTTAATAGATACAGCGCCCATGTCAAGTGATTCACTGAGCCATCCTTTCTCAAATGAAGAGTTACAATCACCTCACATTTTTGCTAACAATGTTTAGTAAGTTGATTTCTGAATCACTTAATAGTAATCACCTCCTTTTGTATCGAAACCAAACCAAGGCCATAGATCCATGTCATCCTCATTTCAGCAAGCAAAGTCAGTATTGATCTTGCACCAGCCTGAGAAATGAGTGAACCGATCAGGCAGTCCAACCTACTAGGATTTCGTGAGAGTGTGTTGCTAGTTTTTCTCTTTGCAAAGTTTGTATTTTCTACTAAAATACACGCAAAATAAACAATCTTTCGAATACCCAATATTAAACCATTAACATAAGATGAATTAAACAAGTTGCTCCTAACTTTGTCACAAACTCACATCAATCATCATATTGATTATGGGGTGCTAAATTGTCAAGCAATGGACTCAGTAAGGGTAGCAAAGCTACCGTATAATAATTATCAAGTTATAAATATTGCTTGTGCAAGCACACACAAAAATCAACGTAGTGAGGATAGCCTAATCTGTACAAGTGAACTACAAAGCCCCATACACTTGAAGAGAGGCACAGATCTATAACCAACATATATTTAGGACTATACTATACTATATACAGCCTACTATATACAGCTTTGCTTTTTCTTGTCTCAACATTGCTACCATTATTTGCAGGCAGGCAATAACCAAGAAATAGGTAAATAGAAAATGTTGATCCACAGAGCTGATAGAACAGTGCCTCCCCAGTTTTTGGTGAAATATTATTGTCTGGAGTCATGGTGTGTCTTGGCCTGATTCTATTTTAGAACCGCCAGCACTGAAATCATGTGGAGGTTGAAACTGGGTCTGCTCTGGGACCGGGGTAGCTGTCCCAATAAGAGCCTCTTCAAACTTTTCATTCACATTCTTCATTCTCTTTGGTCTCTTGGGTTTCTGACCCACTGCATCAGTATTTGGGTGGACATCATCCAATTCATCGTCCATAGGCATGGTACCGAATTCACTCATCTTTTGGGAAATCTTTGGCCTCAAAGTTTGCTTATCCGAGGCAGCTTTTCTCTGCAAATAGACATCGTGTTACCAAGTTGAAAATAACAAATTCACAATCACAATAAACTCACAGCATTTGACCTCCATAAACATCAGTACACCTAAAAATCAAAACACTCAAATATTATCAATATCACATAAATGATAAAACCAAGAAAATACTACAGATTTGGATTCTCTACTGTCACAGGATCATCTTGACAGAGATGCATCAAGGATCATCTTTATTATGCAATCAATTGAAATGAGATTCAAAGCATTTTCAAAATCAACAGGTTTAGAAGCATAATGATACCTTTTTATTACTGGACTTTGATCCCTCTGGGTCCATGGAAAGATCATGATCTGTAGTACCCTGGGCTACAGAGTTTGATAGATCTTCCAGAGATGCATCACCTTCTTCATTTACCCAAATACCTTTCACAGGTTGTTTTTTCTTTTGCTTATCCTTTACCTGGAAGGATAAGCGAGGTCAAACATAATCCGAAAAAGATACTCGAAAAGGTTTTATTCAGCTTTAAAAGGCTTTCGGGAACTTAATATTAATCCTTGTTTCATTCAGTTGGTAAGAGGGATGTTGAACATAATGTAAAATAATGACTTTTGGTACCAGATTTACAACAGACCTGGAGAGGGATTTCCTTTAATTTCTGCTCTAACTGAACATCATCTAGAAGCAAAGATACAACATCCTCAGGAGCTAACAGATCACCACCAACAGAACCACCAGTCATGACAAGGTTCTGTACAGTGCTTTTCTGACTAGCTCTGAGAAGAATCTTCTCTTCAACTGTCTCTTTACATATAAGTCGGTAGACAGTAACCTACAAGTTAAAAAATACATCTATTAAAACAATAAATAAAGAACTTACAAACTCAAGAGGAGTAGCTTTTGTGTCTGTGCAAGCAAAAATGTGCAAGATTCAGATAGAGGAAGGGAAGCAACAGTTCCAGATATCCAAGGAAGGGAAAATTCAGAGACCATTCACTGAGATCCCAAAAAATATGCAACATGGCATCCATAGAACAATTAACAGACATGTGCACATGAGGAGTAAGGGAGAGGGAGAGATGGAACTAACATCTTTTGTCTGACCCAAACGATGAGCTCTATCCATTGCCTGTAGATCCAATGTTGGATTCCAATCACTCTCATAAAATATGACCGTGTCAGCAGCTGTCAAGTTGATACCCAATCCACCAGCTCTTGTACTCAGTAAGAACACAAAAATATCAGGCCTACAACAAATTAAGAAAAAATATCATAAACAGCTGCATAATGAAATAAGTAATGTTCAGTTTCAGTAGTCTAACCAGAGTACAGTATGAAAAGAATACAAAGAAGACATTACCTATGCTGAAAGTCTCTCACCATATCTCTGCGATCCTGAATGGTAGATGATCCATCAAGTCTAAAATATCTATATTTTCTATAGTTCATATAGTCCTGCAAGAAGGATTGAACCGCCAGTCAGCATAAGAAAAAAGCACATAAAGTAGAATGCCAATATCCACAACATGGTAGGAATATTTCCACATTCAAACAGTTGAATTGAACTTAGCCAAATAGCCTGACTTCACATTTTTAAAAAAAAAATAAAAAAAAATAAAACTCATTTAGTTGCTTTAGAAGCGCACCCGCACACACGTGCAACTTTCAGGTCTCCTCCCAAGCTGATTTCGTGTAACTATTACATTGAAGGGAAATGAGCACACACCAAAGGGCTCTCATAATGACTAATGACTATTTTATTCATTTATTTTATCCATTTCTTACATTTTTGAACATATCAAAATCATAAAAACAGGTATTCTTTTGTATATACTGAAAAGTATATGGCAATATCAAAAGGACTAACACTGAAGTTTTAAAATACCTCCAAAATATTCAGCATCTTGGTCATTTGAGCAAACAAGAGAACACGGTGATTTTCTGCTCGTAAGCGTTTCAATAATATATCAAGTGTTTGAAGCTTCCCAGAGTCCTATATGAAAATTATTTAAATTAGAATATCAATTCAACGTGAAAGTAGATGAGGGGGAACTCCTTGAGAAACAATTAAATGAGTAAAAACAACACTTACAGTGAGCAATTTTGCTGGGTCAAAATTTCGCATAGGTGGAGAAGACCCAAAAATACTGTGTGTTAACTGAAGAGCAGGCTTAGAAACAGGTAGTTCAGAATCTATCTCTTGAATTAAGTGATGAGGGCAATCTGGCTTTCTTGGTCCATTACAATCAGATGTACGTGCAAATCCCACAAACAACCTCTTAACCCAGGGATCATGTAACTCTTCAATCATTTTATAGTAGAAGTTTCTATCAGAGCAGTGAGCACCAATCTAAGAAGAAAAGAAGAAACAGGGTCAATAATTAATTGTCATTTTGTTAAAAGGCAACTCATTTTGGAAAAAATAAAAGAAGACTAGATAATAAAGAAACATAACATACTGGGGGAGCTCTACTTTGTGGGATATATGTGTAAGCTGAGTGGAGAAGCCTTGCATTTGATATAATCCTATCCTGATGTGGGACAACCAAGGCCTCAAAAGGAGAATGGCTGGGCCCAGTTGGCAATCTTTTTTGAAGAAACAAAGTCTCAGACCTCGATGGCACCAATAACATTCGCGTGACAGCTCTCACTTTTCCTTTCTCAAGGTAACTACATTCCAGATCATCATCTATGGTCTCCGTAAGAAAGTCTACAACTTCATTAATGAATTTTTGTTCCCATCTAATCAAAGAAAATAATAGTTGCTCCATAAAAGAACCAGTAGCCAGAAATGTCACCTCTTGTGGAGATAAATCCATCAAATGTGTAAAACCAAAGATTCCACTTTTAACATGCATATCTTCTGCGAAGACAGATCGATAAACATTTTCTGGTCTAAAAATATTAAAATATTTCTGAAAAGATTCTCTGCAGACACCATGACCAACAGCTGAACTGAGAGTTTGAGAATTTCGCATAATTTCTTGATAGACAAGTTTTGGCATCTGAAAAAATGGGACAAAAATTGAGTGAAAAACATGGTGCATTGAAGTGAGAACAATAAAATTGAATGTTTTCATGTAGTATATAGCGAATGTGGAAGTACCTCATATGATATGGGGTTGTGACCGCCAGAATAATATATATCCTCCAACTCTCCAAATGGAGGCGGTGGAAGGGAATTTGGAATATCTCCAAAGTAAAGGTATGTGCTTCCCTCACTCCTTTCGAACAACTCCGGATGGTTGCAAACCTAACATATTCAAAGAGCAACATTTGTTATGGGGAATTATGGTGGGAAGAAAAAAGAACATCACACAATTGAAACACAAAAATCCTTATTTCAAAAGGAACCAATTAATACAAGATTTGTGCTACTAAAATTAAAAACAAAGAATATAAAGCCTGAATAACATGGATTGTCTACCTTCCTTAGTTGAATAACAATGTTCATTAGATTCAGGATTCTCTTCTCATTGAGCTGCCCACGATTGCTATCAAACAACTCAGCAAGGGATATCTTGTTCTTAATTGCTTGATAGAAAGCCTGCTGCCGAGAACTTAACTTGCAATGCACAGTAATCTCAGTTTTGGTAGTCAGCTCAGAAATTACATCTTTTTTAACACGTCGCAGCATGAAAGGCTTTATAATTGAATGCTGTTAAGAAAAAAGTAAACAAAATATAAGCCAAAAAGTTTCAAATGATAAAAATTCTAACAAGTTAAGAAAACCAGATACAATAATTAGAAGCAATAATAAAAATAAAAGTCACCTTATAACACATCCTAATGCAATTTTAATTGTCCTATCCCTGTCTTAACAGTTAACACAACCCATAAGCTTATTTATACATTGTGAGTAGTTAGGATAATAAAGAGGTGTTAAAGTAGTGGAGATTAATTTGGTTAGTTAGTTAGAAGGGTTTATAAATAGGGAAAATCAGGATGGAGGGAATCATTATGTGAATTTGATAGTTTGTGTGAAAGAAGAAATCCTTTGTGAAGGGGTCCTAACCTAAATCATTCATTCAATAAAATTATTCTTTCTTTTGATTCTTTATAGTGTATGTAACAGAATAACAAATCCAAAAAATTTAAGATCCAACAAAGGCAAGAATACAATGAATGGTGCCAACAATTTCCCCTAATGTGAAACCCAAAGCAACCCCCCTCATTCCACAACATAGGCTTTATATTGCCATTAAATTTTTGATTAAAATATACAATATAATACAATAAAACATCCTAACCATCTTCTTAATATGACTATCAAATAGGAAAGACAAACTTACCAATCGATTAAGTTGGTGCTCATTCAAAGTACCCCCATGTTCTGCATGGTTCTCAATTCTGCATGTTATAAATAATAAAAGATAGTTAGACAGTTAGACCATAGTTAAATTAGCAAAACTATCCATGATAATGAGGAAGACATACCCTTTTGAAAACCACTCATTAAACTGCTCATGACTGTCAAATAAAGTTGGCATGATGAAGTGCAGAAGAGCCCATAACTCAGCCATATTATTCTGAACAGGTGTACCAGTCAGCAGAAGGCGATTCCGACAATTAAAGCTGAGGAGTGTCTTCCATCTTATACTGTTGGATAAAGTATAATTTTTAAAAGAGCAGAAATGACAAAAACAGATGTTAATATCACTTCAAATATTTCATTAATTACATAATTAAGAAATATATACAAAATTATATGTCATTCCCTTATGCAACCCAGAAACATAGATTATTGCAAACCTGTTCGCACTTTTGATTGCTTGAGCTTCATCTAAAACCATATACTGCCATTTCACACGCCGAAAATACTTCTCATCAGTTACTAATAGCTGGTAGCTTGTGATGAGAATGTGAAATTTAGCTTCCCTGTTAAATAAGGTACAGTAACAATAGAAGGAAAAATACTTCAGTACTTTTTTTCACCTTTTTTCTTAAGTTCACCTCACTAAATCCATCAACATTACTCATTAGTTCATTCAATATTTTTAGTGAAAATCAAAATTCACACCACTAAATTATCATCATCTTTTTGCATTTAATTCATAAATCAGTTTTAGAAGGAAATTCTTATTTTGACAATTTTTTCTACTAGTACAAAAAAACCAAGGGAGACTATATTCCACAATCTACACAACAAATTTGTATGTACTAAAGTATCTTTCTCGGGTTAGCAACATTTTACTGTAAAAAAAAAAGTCGATCTTTTCTCAAACATCTACCCTATGCATAAGGCCATTACTGCCGCCTTTGTTTTTCAAGGTAATGCAAATGCATAACAAATTATCATTACCTACGATAAAGATCCTTTGGGTTGATACTTTTCCTAAGCACTGTTCGCTCTGAAAGCCCGCCCCAATAAGGTAGTCTTTTAAATTCAGGGCAGAAGCGCTCGAGTTCCTCATTCCAATTATTTAATACAGAAGCAGGTGCAACAACCAGAAAAGGTCCCCATATGTTTTTCTCCTGCATGGGACTAGCAAGTTAAAATAAATTGAATAAAGTCATGGAAATGTGCAAAAACAACCGAATGAATAGCTACCTCAGCTAAATGGGCTAAAAAAGCCATAGCCTGAATGGTCTTTCCAAGTCCCATCTCATCAGCAAGAATACCATTTAAACCCTGAAAGATACCAAAAGCCTTCTGATTAGCAGCCAAAAGAAATAAATCATTGAGACTTAGAACTAAGACTGCTCAACAACCTGCTCGTAGCAATTAACTAGCCACTGAAGACCTTTTAGCTGATATTCTTTGAGACAACCTTTAAATAATTCAGGTGTCCGAACTGTGGATGCCACAGGCATTGTGGAGCTGCAACACAACAATACAAAAACTTGATTAGAATGAACGCTATTTCTTATCTCACACTACTCAATACTATCCAGAAGAACATCAACACAAATTTGCATGGATACATTATATGTGTCCATTTAGTGCAGAACTGTAGATATGCATTCACACGACACAAAAACAAATAAAGGGAGGGAGCTCACGGAGTTTGCAAATCAATATTACTTGCTCCAGCAACTTCTGATGGAAGTGAATCAGATTCACCAGCCTGGCGCAGCCTCGAGCATTCAGTGTCAAAATCACTTGTCAACCTTCTCTGCTTAGAGACTGCTTCTTGAGCAGCCTTCAAAGCTTCCTTCTTCAATTCAGCCTCTTCAGGATCTTCCTCCTTGATAGGCCCAGCGTCTGAAGAGTTGATCAGTGCATCTTGACCATTTGTACTTTCATCTGCCATTGGTAAAGCTTCTGAAGATAGTAAGTTTGACTTGTTCTGCATAAAGTGACTGTACAGCTCCGTTTGTTGTATAAGAAAACTAAGCCTTTGCTGCTGCCTCTTTGCTTCTCGAAGCTCCTGCTCACGCCTCAAAGCTTCAGCAGCTTCTTTTTCTTCTTTTCTCCTCACTTCTGCCTGCAAGGAAGGAATTTAAAAAATTACAGCATATTCACAAGTAAAATATACACCAGCATGACAATATTCACATTCAAAAGATAATTCCAAATACAGATGACCATATCTGCATGTCTACGAAATAGACCACCCAATTAGAACCAACAACATGGTGTATCTGATAAACAAATTCCAAATCTTCTTATCTGAATCTCAAAAACACCTAAATTGAATGGCTCAGACCCCATAATTTAACCCCTTGGTTTGAAAAAGTGCATAATCCCACCCAGATCAATCATTACTCACCACATTTGAAAAACCGTGACACCATTTCAATAATCTCATATTAAAGAAAGAATGTAAGACTATCATCCATTAGATAGATATGCATTAAAGAAATATATGTGCACATAATCAAGTCGATAAAACCTATCATCAACCATCATGCATGAAACTTGTTTTCAAAAGTAAAGGAAGAGTTTGCAGCCATCAACTTTCATTAAATGCTACCATGAAATCAATAAACTTAAGCAAGGAATTAAAAAGTACCATCTCCTTATCTATTCGTTTCCAGAATAGTAACATGTCTCTAGCTAATTTCCGGGTGCGCATGCTAGCAGTCCTTGTCCATTTAAGTGATCTAGTAACTTTCATTCTAACCTGAAAGAAAATAGATCCATATCAATATAAGTTATTAAAATCTTAGACTAGACAACTAGATTAGATATACTACAAACCAATGTGAAATATAACAGATGAAAAATCTACTGAAGGGGGAAACAGGGCATGCCTCTCTTTGACAGTTATCTGAGACCCTCTTGGCATCGACAATCTGCTTTCGATGAAAAGTAGTAAAGTTCTTATGATGCCTTGGTAAGTCTCTTCTTACAATATTTACCCAAATCTTTCCAAATCTTTCCATTTCCTCCTTCTCTATCAAAGCAGGGTCTTTCTTTACCTTTTGTTTCTTAGGTAAGCTTCTTTCAATGATCTGAAGCAGTTGAAAGACAAAGATAAATGGAAAAAAACAGAAAGGGAGAGTGTAAAGATAAAAGGAAAACCTCATACATATTATTTGATAGATACCTCATAAGTGTCACCTTTCTCCAAAACCTTCACATAATAAACCTGCAGTACACCACCCTCAGATAAAATAGATCGCTTTATGTTTCCAGCTGCCCCCTCTGGAATGGAGGAATTCAAACCAGCATCAGATACTTTCAGACTGAATTTATGAGCTGAATTAGAAGCTGACATGACCTTCAGTCGTGCTTGAAGTGATTCATATTGGGTTATGGTTTCCCCCATGCCTATTCGGTTTCTATTTCCAAACCTTTTATCAGCAGCCATCATTTCAGCCAAGGAGCCCAAATCCAAGGTACCTTTTAAGAAAAAATCCTCAACATGGATATCCGAGAAGCTTGGAAGGTTCACCATTGCTGCCAACTTATCATAAATTGGAGGAATCTTATAAGTTATACCATCCCCAATATCCATAGATGCAGGTTCATACATAATCCTGCAAAAGGTAAGGTCATTTGTAACTTAAACAACGATTACTATTCAGAAACCCCCAACACTATAAAATGAACAGGGCAGAAAAGACAAACCTATCAGTGCCATATTGCTGTATCAAATCTGCATCACGGTAGTTCCCTGTTTTCTGAGCATTGGAATCATTCATCCATTCAGATGTAGTCTCTGCAGCATGTAATCCTCCCCTGCGCTCATTCCCCGGCTTGTGAGCTTTTAATCCCGTGTTACTTTTCACAAGTGGAACAGCAACCTGATTTGGACCAGCATGACTAGTCGAGGTATCCTTAGCCCTCCTCTTGTATTTCTTAATATGCTCTCCAAGCATTGATCTATATCGTTCCTCCATCACGTGGGTCCCGTAAAAACCACTCTTTTCCTCGTTGTCACTTTTCCGAGACCACTTGCTCTTCTTCAACAAATTTGCATCCCTTCCACGCACATTCCCATTACCGTTACTCGCAATTGCCCCACCTATTTATGGAAGCATCCCAAACACACAGAACAAACTTGTATAAGTGAAAGCCCTTAAACCAACAATCACCAACCAGCAAAACAGTATCTCTTTACAACAGAACCATGATTCACAATCAAACAAAAATCTAATTAGGTAAAAGTCTCTAAGGCTAAAGACAAGTATACATTAAACAACCACCCCTAAAAAGAAAACAAAAAATAGAGCCTACCTTGGTTGTCTCTGCTCTCATCCTGACTACTATTCCCATAATAATCAAAATCATCATCTTGTTCTGGAAGTTGAAAGTTCATCAAAGACTACAAAACAATGCAATCAGGAACAGGACAAAAAAAAACAATAACAAATTCCGTGAATTTTTGTTTTCTAAATGCAAATAGCTAAACATCAGTTCAAACCAATTCAACAAGTCCATCACAGTAAACCCCGAAATAAGCCAATTCAGACACCAACGGTGAGAGATTCCAAACAAAAAAAAAACAATGATTTTCCATAACATGCGGGAACACGTGGAAAATGAATGGAGGAACAGAATGCGACGAACCTGGAGATTGAAGAGAGAGGAGTAGGAGGGGGAGTCCTTGGGTTTCGTCCTGTGAGTGTGATCCATGTGCTGCGAGGCCACTACAACGCAAAGGAAGGAACCCTAATTCTGGGACGAAGCAAGGAGGAAAAGGGGAAGAAGCACCCTATAGTACATTAGTTAGAAGGACGAAGGGAACACAGGGGTGCGTAGGATAAGGAGGGGGAAGAGAGGATGCCACTGACAGGGAAGCATTGACGGGCTCTAACGTGCGCTGGCTAGGTGACATGACATATGCGTTAACGTGGTGCGATGCCGGGTTTATTTTTCTTTTTTCGTTTTTAGTCCCCATAAAATGAATATATTTTGATTCTGGTTCCTGAAAAAAAATTCTTTTTTTCATCTCTTTAGATTTTAAAATTATTGTTTTTGTTTCCATAAAATAAGCAAATTTTGGTCTTGGTTTCCATAAAAATAAAAACTTTGGTTTTTATCTTTTTTTATTGAAAAAATGTCATTGCATTTCAATAAAAATAACCTCAACAATATTACAAGGAGGAAATACGTGATAAACATTAGCTTGATGCAATTCAACACCCCTAGTAGCTAGTAAAAAGATAAATATAATGATTGTTAAATTATAATAATAGAAAAATAAAAAAATAGTTATATCTTCATAAAAGTTATGATTTATTATGGATAAATAAAATGCTTATTTTAGACATAGAAAGAAAATGGATCTACTCAGATCCTAATTATATAGAGGTACCTTTTTTAAATTTCTCTCGTATTTATTTATTTTATCATTTATTACAAACAAAAATATAAATAGGAGTGTACAAAACCCGGCCCGCCAACCCGTCTTGGCTTGATGGCTTCGGGCTGGGTCTAACCCAAACTCGTCAAACGAAAAAGGACAATGGGACAGTCCAAATTAATAACCCAGCTTCAGGCTGGGCCGGGCTCAGGTTGACACTCGGGTCACCCGGTCCATCCCTATTATACTTACTTTATATTTCTTTGTATCAACATTGACCACACCAGGGGTATGAAAATTTCTAAGGGTGTGGTTCCAGCTCTGGAGGTTTCATAAGAGGGCCTGCAAGTATCACACCTGGGATGGAAAGTTTTACCCAGTTGTGGTTAGCTCTGGTTTGGTTTGTGCAGTATGAAACAGATTGTTTCACACCATGGGTGTGATCGTTTTCACAAGTGTGATTCTCTCAAATTTAAAGAGATTTTTTCTTCTTTGCTATCATCATGCCAAATGATAAAATATAACATTCTATTTATTATTTTTTAAACAAGCTAAGTTATCACTTTTTCTATTGAATTACATGACCAACTAATCTATTTATTTATATATTATTTTATCATTGTTTATTTAACTTAAACATTGCTTTTTGGTCTTTGATATTATTTTAAAATCTTAGTCTAAAGATGATATGTGATGTCCCTCGGGTCAACCCGGCATTGTCCTATTTTGACCCAGTCTTCATCAAACCCGCATATCATCGGATTAAGGATAGGGTTCGGATCTCAAGAATTGATCTGGTTAAACTTTAGGGCTGGGTAAGGGTTAGACGTAACCCGTCCCACGAACACCCCTAAATATAAATATAAGTTTTTTTATGATAAAATCATATAAATTTTAAGATAAAACGATTTAATTTTTTATTCGACTATTATGTCTACAAATCAATATGTATCTACTTAATTACTAATTAGAATTTGAGTATTATTTTATTAACTAAATAAAAATAAAAGAAATCCAACACTAGTCTGATTGCATCAGTCTCGAATTTCTCATGTTCAGCTTTGCCTTTTTTTTCTCTTCTTTTTCGTGATGTCAATTTCTTCTTTTAACAAAAGATGCTAATTAAGCTCTAGTGTTTGCATTGGTCAATATTTGAGAGAAGTTAAAGAGAAATTTTGAAGTTGGGATGTGAGGTCTTGCCAACCCAACAATATATACAATCCATCCTTGGTAGGGCTTCATAAATTTTATCCAAAAAAAAAAACAATTGTATATATCTCTTTGAGGGTAATTCACAAATAAAATATTAGTCCATGCCCCCATCTTGCATATGAATTATGTATTTTTATTTATTTATTCACATAAAGTATATGAAGTAGTCAATCTGGAATTCTGGATCTCCTCCTGTTGACCATCACTAGTAAAGTACTGGATCAACCACAAAGCAACCAACTACAAAAAACAAGCACACACAAAATATAACTTAAACTATATACTTAAGATCATCATCATAATAGGTACTTGCCCATGCTCTGAACATCTGAAATGGCCTTTATTTGTTTCATCATATAAAAACAGCTCTTCTTGTTCTTCTATGCTTTATTGCCAACTTTAGAAGCAGTTCACTCCCCTTCACATCTTATATAAATTTAAGTACTTTTTTTATTTGTCTCCGGAGTATATAACCAAACTTTTCTTCCATCAAGCTTCTGTATTGGCCTTGCATTTATCTCAAACCCCTGTAGGAACAGTCATAATTTAAATAAGGCTAATATATAGCTGCACACTTGTATGCTTAGCTTACTTGTTAGCAGCTCATTTTGAAAGAGAAATGACTTAAATATCTTTTTAGACTCTATAAAATGAATAAATTTTTATTTTAGTCCCTCTAAAAAATTTCTATTGTTTTTATCCATTTAAAATTAATCCCTAGCATTCATTTTAGGGTAGATTGATAGCGTCCATTTTAGGGCTTAAGGAAAAATCTTGAGTTGCCATATGGTACTACAGACATTAGTGGTTGTCATTTGGGATGACTATATGTGACATTCGTTAGACAAATAATTAGTTAATGAATGTCACATGATAGTAAGAATCAAAAACAATGATTTTAGATTTTAGAAGAATGAAAACAAAAAATATATATAATGACCAAAATCAAAATTTGTCATTTTATAGAGACTAAAAACATATTTAGAAGTTGATGCTTCTTGAACAATAATCCTCAATATATTTGCTTAAGGCAACTTTTATCTAGTAGGTGCTTATTTACTTACATGTTGAACAGCTTCTTTCAAGGCCTTCACCTGCTCACTTGAGACTGTCCTCACCTGTAATAGACAATGCTACACATGTTTAAAAGAGGGTGTCTAGTAAAGATAAGTCTAATGCTTGTTAAGAAAAATCATGTGAAAGAGTATAGTAACCTTCTTCACTATTGTCCAAATAACACCTTCAGTGCATGGTGGGCTTGTAAGAGAACCAATATATCTGTAATACTTTCTGCTTCCAAACTTTATCTCTCCTGGGTTAATCATTCCTAAATCTATGTCCTTGTTGTCTCTAATTGATTTTATGTGGTTGAGCAGCTGCCAAAAAGAATAAAGTTTAAACACAAAAAAAGGGGTTGAAATGAATCATCCAGTCACAATACACAATCATAATCAGCACCAAATTGAAAACAAGGAATTGAAGTAAATAATAGATGTCAAGGAATATAGCAAACCTTTGAAAGCAAGGGATCTGCCTTGCCAATTGTATACAATATTCCAATAGCAGCTATCTCTCCTTTAGAGTTTTTATGGACTGCATGCAGTTCCAAATCAAACCTAGAACACAAATACAAGACATCAATACACCCCACCCCACACACACACACATACCAAGAATCATATTAAGTCAAGCAGTTAAATAGGCTAAAAGGATAAAGGGCAAACTCACCTTGATCCATTTAATATGTGCTCTGAAGGTGTGTGCCAATGACACTGCTCTAGTTTGTAGTAAGTTCCATTTATGTTAAACTTCCCTGCATCCCCATTCCATTGGAGCTGTCAACACATTAAGCACACATATTAGGCTCATTGAGCAAATGTGTCATGCGAAAGTATTGACTCATTGATGAATATTGGAATGTGACTAGCAAAATTTTGTCCCAGTTGATAGGTTTAATTTTGATGGATCCGTGTTTTTTCCTAACATAAACAATAAAAAAGATCCAACAAATGAAATAATTTTGTTGGGAATAAAAAAAATCTTGGAAGTGACACATGTCTCAGCCTAGGGGATGACACATGTCCCTATCAGAAGCTTATTTTTCTTATATAATAATTGATGATTGATAAGATGTTCATGAACCAAAATGATGGTTTAGTGGCCTACCATGATGTCATGACCCCTATTCATTAGGACAGCAGGAGCTGGTTTGTAATCTTTTTCAAGTTTACCCAGTTGAGGAAGCTCCTGCACCCTTTTGTCTAGGAGGTCAATTGGGGATTGAAATTTTCCATTCCCACAAACTTTCCACTCTGGTTTGATAAGTCCCCAATTCTCTGGTCCTTTACTACTTCCTTCAATGTAGCTATATCCAAAATCATCTGTTCACAAAAAAAGGGAAAGGTCAAGGCCAAATCATTAAAGAGAAATGAAGCATTATTAAGGATTCCAATGGTTCTTCTATAACCATGATTTTTGAAATTGGACCACTAGATATAACAGTTACAAGAGCCTTATATATTCCAAGAAATGTGAAGAATTAGTCCCCCTCTAACCCCAAAAACAAAGATAGTTTCACAAATATGTTAATTGATTATGTATAATGTAATCCTGTAGAAAAGGGGAGTGAGGTCTAGTTATCAGGTGACTCCTAAAGAAGGTAGTGAATAGTATAATATGAGGAATCTATACTAAAAATCATTATTCAGTAACATAAATGAAACAGAAAAAGCCACTTCTTTGCTGTTTACTTTCTCAATGTAATTGGTGAAGATTAACACACTTGAAGATGCTTGCTTTATTAATCTAATATATATGTGACCAAGAAAGCAAGGGTAATAGGTAAAAGCAAAGGGATTGGAACAACGACTGTTAAGTGAATTCATGTTTGTCTGCAAGGACAGAGTTCAAAGCTGTGCCAAATACCATAATGGAAATAGACAAACATTCAGATCTTTCTTATGAAAATATTCAATAATAAAATCAAAGAAACAAGTGTAAAATTAAGATCATCACTCATACATAAGGAACCAAATTCAATTAAGGTGGTGATTCAAACAAAGTTGCTATGTGAACATATAGAGGTAATGCATCTTTAAATGCAAATTGGAAAAAGAAGGAAAACCAAATTAACTTCATTTACTTCGTGGATTTTATTGAAAAGAAAAAAAAAAGACAATGATCAAGATTTGTGCATGTGTAATTGCTTTCAGAATGGGGGGGGGGGGGGAATCCAACAAAAAAACTTCCAATACATAACGTTTATGTATGAGGAACATCCATGCCACAAAACATAAATAATATCCTTAGCTCCCTCAATCGAACACATGATGTATGACAACAATCACACCTTATAACTCTGAATTTTTTTTCTAGCATTGGAAACAAAATGGAGAAAATTAAAAGGGTTCCAATACATGGTTCATACCTTCTTTAGAATCAGAAGCTGATGTGAGGAAGGGAGAGGAACAGAGAATGAGCACTAAGAAGACCAAATAGAACAAGTTGGAGTTTGTGGGGAGGATCATGATCATGATGTTGTGACTATTGGGATGCTGAGGTAATTGAATTAATGGCTACTAGAATTTGAAAGTAATAATAAGAAACATCTATTGCGTTGCATTGCATGCATGAATGTGTGTTTATTATACATGATATGTATATATATATATATGTATATAAAGTTGTTCTTTGTCTGCTTGGTGGTGCTTTTGGAGATTTGAAGGAATGTTCATGTCGCCTATAACATCGCTTTATTTGAAGGTTGTAATTCACGCTTGCCATTCAATTTGCCTACTTTCACGTACAAGTTATTATGAGCAATTCAGAAACCAAAATCCCCAAAATTATTTGGTATTATTGTTATGTTGGTTACTATATGGTTATGGCACAAATAGAATATATATATATATATCCATCGATTAACTTACCCCCTTAAAATGGAAAAAGAATCTGGTAATATTACACTTGAATTTACAAACAAACAAAAAAGAAACATAAAAATACTAATGCATAGGATAAGAAATCTTAAAGGAAAGATGAAGAAAAAAATTGAAGCTTGTGTAACTGACGTATTCAACTTATAAATTATTAATGGCAAGCCACTAGGATTGGTTTAGGAGAAATTTGATTAGTTTATAGTGGTAATAGGTTAAAGTCACGTCTATTGTAAAAAAAATTGATAGAAGGCATAAAACACCGTTTCAATAACAACCTTCAAACACATTATAGACCTAAATTAATGAAGGGAAATGTAAAGTTTTTTTTATGACAACATAAAGTTTATATGTAAATTTAAACAGATCATTAAAAAAAATGAAACATTTAAACAATAGAATAATTTCACATCACATGGCCCCCAGGTTCAATCTCACTCCACCAAAATGGTTGTCGTCAACATTTGATAAACAATTAAAATAGTACATGGAATAATACTGTAATAAGAGCATATTCATATAATTAAAATAGTCTATTCATATAAATACATACTGACTTAAAGCCTAATTCCTTTAGAAAAGTATATATATAGTCTATTCATATGCACATAAAGTAATTGTGTGTGTATCATAAAAAAAAAAAAGTAATTGTGTTGTGTGTGTGTGTCTGAGTATAAATTAGAATACTTTTATATATCCTCGAAAACAATAGCTTGTATATATCCAAAAATGACACTTTGAAAAAGAATATATATCTATAAGCAGAACAGAACCAACGAGTTTTAAAACAAAAACGTCCAAAAAGAATTATATATATGGTTTTAAGAGAGAAAACATAGCTATGGCAAAGGAAAGTGACACTGCTGCAAATCTTAAGATGAGTTTTAGAATCTGTTTGTTTTAGATTTTTTTTTCTTAACAAAATTGCCTTTTCGTGTAAAAAAACACTTTTAAAATTTGGAAAACTAATTGGAACAACCAACTTGACGGGGATTAGTGGTGTAAGTTTAAAACAAAAACAAAGAAACTATAATTAATTATGATAATTTTCTTTCACTTTGAGCATCTCTCCCAAGCAAGTTTTACATGTCACTGGGAATGTTTTTCCTAATTCCTATATACATTTCTTTGATCCGATGAAAGGTATGGAAGATATTGTCCTTGCTAAAGGTCGACAAAATTTATTTGTGGTACTGATTTTGTTTAAAGTTTTCAGCAAGCATTTAAAATAACTATTTTGAATTCGCCTTGCACAATTTTCTTTTCTATACGAATATAATATTTTTGTACAAAAAAAAAGAATAGGAATTCAAAATGAAAATATATAGGAAATTGAAACAGTTGTGACATTTTATGACTACATGGTTTTTTGTCTTACAGGATTTTTTTTAATATTATTTAAGTTAGAGATTAATCTTTGCTTAAAATAATGAAGTTATGTATTTTTTTCATAGACTCCAACTTCTAATAAAACTTACATACCACTCAAGCTATTGATAATTTTTGTTGTATATTTTATCAACGAATAAGTAGGTTTACTAATTGGTAAAATTCTATCTATTTTTTAGTATTTAAGTAATAATTAATGTTTACACATCCATTTCTGTAAGAGTGGATTATTTAATTATATTCTTCTCTTAAAATATAATACATGTCATTTTTTAATTTTTGAAATTTCAAATTTAAACCATTTTTTATCTTAAAATACACTGACGGAGAAAGAGATGATGATATAATCATTTAATATTAATATTTTATATATACTCATAGGACCAATATGTATGTTAATAGATTTATGAATTCTCATGTCAAAATATTTCGGCAAAAATGAATATGTAATTCAAGTTTCTTAAAATTAAAATTTTAACCAAAGGCCTTATATTCTCGTTATATCTATTTTATTTTAATAAAAAATACATCAATCGTTACATATTAAATTTGAATCCTAGCTGAAAAATGAGAAATTTTCTCATTCCTAACCTAGAAATAGAGATAAACAATCAATATTTGATAGTATTTATTAGATTCTTTAGATAAAGCTATTGGCATGTTTTGATTCCAAGCAAAAGAAAATCGTTGAGGTCTGAGAAGTTTTCAACTTGGTCAAGAAGAAAGATCTGATAAATAAGGGCAAAATATTTTCTGTATTTAATAGTGCTTCCATTTTTTTGTCTTCTGCTGAAAAGCATCCTATATAAGGTTCTCAATCCAGATACAAGAACACTGATACATGACTTTTAACAGCATCTATTACATTCGAGAAATCATGTGAGCAGCACAACTGTATTTGCAGGACTTTCTGTATAAATAACCCATTTTCCCTTTCTGAAAAGTTCATCCAGCAACAAGTACGGGATGAGGGGCAGGTAGGTAAAGAATAAATGCCTTGCTAACTATCACTTACTGAAGTTAGTGAATCAACGTATCTGACTGTTGGTGAATGGTGAGGCCTGTTCTTGCCTCCTTTCCCATCTTCTCTATCCTTCAGGTTTTCTTGGCTACTTGAAGGTATATTAGTATATACCACTTATAGCTCATGCTTGCAATGTATACTTACCATGTTATTTTAGTAATGGACTGAGCCAGACCAAAAGAATAAAACAGTAAATGGCCTGAGCCAGACCAAAAGAAAAACAAAAATTCAGTAAGGGTCTGAGTCAGTCACTTTCAAGCGTACCAAGTATAGGAATCATTGTTACCTGCAAAAGCAGAGTTTTAAGCCTCTTATTTCACACCATCATGAAATCTGGGTCCATCCATCAAGAATGAGAAGGATTGTCACTTTCAATTGGACCAGGCAAAGGAATGTCGATGCCCTTGTCTAGGTATCCTCCTACCATCGAGAATATGAATGAGAATATGAATGTCCATACGTCTTCCAGTGATCCCGGCCATATCGTCTGTTAGAAGTTCTGTCATATGGAGATCTATAACAGTCAGATGGTCTTCCATTCCCAAAAACATCTGAAGACCTGCCTGTGCCACCTCTGCTACTTTGATTAGAAGCTTTCCTTATCTCTTCTTCCAAATCATACTCCGATCGCTATGATAAATGAGTAAAGCTCATCAGTTCTTTATATTAATTATAAAAAAAATAGACCCTTAATGAACTGAACTAGCCTAAAACTTTGAACAACTTCTCACACAGACAAAGGAGAAAACACTCTCCAGTAAATCTCATACAAAATTCATGTTTTATGTTTCATAATTAATGAAGCCCATTATCTATGTCTTGCAGACAACAGTGTCATAATCACATTTTCACACACCTCTTTCATGACAATAAAAGACACAGCTTTTACCAAAAAAAAAGAATAATCAGAAAGGGCCATATATTTTTTTGGATAGGCAAATGTTAGTAATTAATATGTTATGTTAGCGGGGGATTTGAACCCATAACCTCTTTATCACTTCTTGTCAGAAAGGACCATATTAGTTCAGAAATCTAGTCTGCATGTAAATTCACACAATTTTAAGGACCTTGAGAGTAGGTGTTTTTAAGACACGAGTTAACTTGAGCATTTCAGTCGAGCATGTTACTGATACAAAGATAGTCTGTAAGCCATTCAATTATTATTTTGTCATTGATCTCTCTCTTGCTCAGCCAGCACGCATTTCCAAACTAAAGTTAATGTTGCAATCAGATTCATTAACCGGGAAAAAAAACATGCATCCAACCTTGGCAGGGTCTGAAAGAACGGCATATGCCTCTCCAATCATTTTGAAAAGCCTATCAGCATCTTTGTGCACCTCCTGTGAAATTTCCTTCCAGACTCGGCCTTCATCCCCAACTTCACTTCTTGCCAACAACTGACCAGCCTAGATTCAAGTCAAAAAGGAAAGTTTCCCAATTTAAGCTTGGAAAACTAAAAATTTGGGCATAGGCCCTCCTTTATATCAAAAATAAACAACGAACAAAAATAGTTATACTAAGTTAACTATGACACGGGCACAGGAAGACTCAAACCTTGTCTGGATGATGTCTGAGAGCTGCCTTGTGGTATGCCTTCTTGATATCAGTTGATGTATCAGCTGGTTTAATTCCTCTGGTGTTGACATTGTAAAGAACATAATTTAAATTTTGATGCTTTAAATTAGCAACTATCAACAGGAGAAAACTCCGAAGTTCAGTGCATAATTAAACAATGACATAATGGTATTTTGACAATATAGATGGTGACATATTTTCAATTGACCATTGCCAAAAAGAAAATTGAGGTGGTTTCTTCCTTGTGTAACTTTACAAGCACGAGTGTATAAAGAACTTACAAAATGAGGTAAAAGTCCAAGGGGGTCCCCTTTTTGGCTTGATCTTCCATGGAAAGCAGACGTTGTTGAGCTTGCCTTAATTCTTTTCGGCCATTTGATCCATTTGGTGAGTCAGACTTTTTGTCCTTTTGATTGGATTGAGTTTCAAGAACAGAAATAAGTCTCCTGAGGTCACAAGCTGCTTGTTCATAATCCCGAACCATCTCATGTAAGGTGGCTCTTCTTGAAATTGCCTGCAAAATGAGAGCAATTAGATTCCCCATCCCCTCCTTAAGTCCTGAGTAAATTAGAGAGAAGCACAAAAAATTATCATATTCCATGAAACTTGAATTCAAATGAAATTTCTGTCGATAGTTCATATTAGTTCCCATTTTTAACAAGTTAAGCTAGTAGCATCTAGGAAGAAAATTCAAATAAGCACTCATGATTTCACCTAATTGAAGGGACTTCAAAAACAAATACCTTTGCATAATTTCCATCGAGGGCCATAGCCATACTGCAGTCTGCAATGGCATCAGCAATTTGGCCCCAAGCTTGATGAGCAGCAGCACGGTTGCCGAAACATATTGCTGCAAAGGGACGTGATTTGATATTGCTAGATAAGGCAACAGTGTAGTTCTCCACTGCTTCTGCATACTTTCCCGATTTGAAGTTTTCATTTCCTGCATTCTGTTGTTGAGAAGAATAATAAGGATAAGGATCAATATACAATTACTAGGAATAATACGAGTAGTTACCTAGAAATGATATTAAACTACAAATTTGAAAATGGTTCAAATAAAAACTGAGAAGATAACCTACTTATTCTTGTATATAAACCTGAATTATCAGGATTCGAGATCTAAAAATATTATCTTAATCATATCAGATTTCAAAAAGGACACATTAAAAGAATTATTTCCAATTATCCACCAGAGAACTACAAATGGTACTTTAGTAGGATGATTTTCTCTTAAATAGTGATTCTCATAAGTCATAAATTAATTCATAAATGGAAAATTCAATAGTAATATTCCATAAAAAGGACATGCAACTAATTTAGGATCCATAAAAAGGACATAACATAGTAAATTGCAGTATGCAGCACGCTTGATGTGCAACTAACCTGAGGCCCGTCAAGAAATTTCAATAATTTACCATTTGCATTCATGCATGCATTTAGGAAGATGGACACCTTGAAATTACCTTGTGGTCTAGAAGTTCTCGTATTGTAGCAGCTAATGACAACAAGTCTTCCATGTTATCAATCACACATCTACACAATTGAAATATCAAATAGGCATAAGACATCTCTAGCATTTGAAAAAAGAATATGTATCTTGATTGAAATGGCAAATGAAAAATTAGCCTTGCTTGATAAAAGATTGAATTACTTGTCATTGACAAATGTGGCTTGCTGTAATTTTTCAAGAACATTAAGTGATGCCTCAAGCCTCCCCAAACGAAAGTAACACCTAGATATCAATGACCACCTCCACAATTTTACATTTGAGTAACTACCATGCATGGGATTATTGGAATTGTTTGCACTGTTTGCTAAGGCAAAATTCTTTTCTGCAAGATGCTGACTCTGTTCACAAAGCTGAATTGCTGCATCATACTTTTGCAGCTGCAAGATGTCACCATAAATAAACAGCATTTTTTATCAGCCACAATAAACAAAATATTTCAGCAAAAAAAAAAAAGCAGAACAGGAATGCATTAAGATCAGTGGAGCAAATAATTGGAATAGAAAATACCAAATATAGAGCCTCGGCTTTCATTTGAAGCAATTTCTCTGAGTATAAACTTATTGACAACGCCTTTGTAAGTAGTTCTAAAGCAGAACCAGTTGCATCAGAAGTCCTCTCTTTGAAAAGTTCAGCAGCCTCATTCATACACTTAACCACTTCCTATTAATGAGGAATAAAACTTATTAGACATCTTCTAAAATGTCTGTACACCATGCGAGCACACAAAAGAAGATAGAAGAGCATAATTGAGAATTAATTGCTGCTGGACTGACTAATACCTAAGATAGTAGTAATAACTAATAACCGATCATGATATAAAGCTGATATTACTATTAAGTTTTCAGGAAAGAAAACAATCACTGACATGCAAACTGAAAGTATTTCAAAAATATATCAAGAAAAAATTATCACAATTGTGCTATTCACATAAAAGAAAATCATTGAAATACCTGAACTTTCTGTAAACCTTCAGCTGCTTCTACTATAACCCTCCGATCCAAACAGACAATTTTACCTGATTCCAAGCACTTATTATAACACTGCTGAGCATTTTCCACTTCCCCTAGCAAAAGGTGACAGCTGGAGAGGAAAATCACATTTCATTTCGTGTGAGAGAAAAAAACTATATTTTGTAAACTGAAATTATACAATTACAAACAAAACCCTTACTTAGCAGTTCTCATTTGTACTTTCAAAAAGGTAGGGTCCAACGACGTAGCCATCATGCAATCCTCTAGAGCTTCTCTAATCCTTCCAAGACTCAAACGTGTTGCTGCACGGTTGCTATAGCACAGTAAAAGAGGCTTAATGCAGCGTCCTGATCTTTCACTTAAAGGGACAGAATTTATTCCTTGTGTATAGAAGTCCTCAGCTTTAGAAAGATCCGCATCTTTATGGGCATGGTTCCCCCTGTGGATAGAATCACGATTTCTCATATAAATAATGAATAATGAATTGCAATTTCAACAACATCTAACAGCAATTAGCATAACCAAATATCCAAAAACTAATTAAAATATATTTGAAAAAGCTGGTTTTTTATGGTCGGGACCTTAGTCTCCATTGATAACAGGCTGCTTGAATTCTGGCTGATGATTCATCATCCCCTTCCTCGAACTGATAATTTATCTGAGACCTATCCATCACATCAGAATGTGATGACATGTTGGCAGTGGTAAGTGGTGAAAATTGTACAGAAGATACAGGCTTTCCATTCACTTTTGGAGAGATAACAAATGAGTCACACCCCATTTTCTTTCTAAATTTCTTCTTCTGTTTACGCTTAAATAAAGATGAAGCACCCTCTACAGTTGATGATGCAGAAAATGTAAAATCTTTCTCCTTTGAATTACCCTCTTTCTCCTTTGAATTACCCAGACCATTAACAAAACAAAATATATTAGCCTTTTGCTTTTCAGAGTTTGGGGTGATGTCAACCCCAGCATCTGCTGAGACACCGGCTATACCACTACTGCCAAACTGCTCAGTTTTCATAGTAGGCCACACTATTTCAGGGCCAGAAGAATGAACAACACCTAAAGAAGAACTTCCATTACATGACTTGTCATTATCTAGATCTCCACGTCTTTGACCAGTTGTATTGATATATTCTCTCCCCACAGCAGCCAAGTGTTCATCTTTAAAATCGGTAGGAATTGTTGAGTGCAGATCATTTAATTCTTCTGAGGCTTTTACATCTTGATCGTCTGCTGCTGTTTCCTGATAGGGAGAAAAATCCATTGGAGAGAGGCCGCCAGCAGAATCAGGGGTTTCATCTGAACTGTTTCCCTTTGACAAATGATCTACCCTTGTCTGTTTCTTACTCAAGGAATGTGGCTTCAACTTTCGCCTCATACATTTTGATCCTTTTTCTTTAGAAGATTTGCTCTTTTGTGTAGATTCTAATTTTCTATTTAACTTGGGAAATAAGTTGTCTTTAAAACAAGAAGGATCCCATGTTGGGGGTTTAAAGTCCGCAAAAGACTCTTTGGATGCTGGTGGAATACTTGCAAAACAAATATCATGCTTATCATTATCTGTGCCCAATGAATGGCCCGTAGAAGCATAACATTTTGGATGGGAATCAGGACGAAATGATGAGGACAAAAATGGTGCAGCAGCTTCATTCGCTTGAGGATCATCCGACACATGACATTTCAGAACTTTGCCACACGGGAAATCTCTGATGCCTTCCTGACCAGTGCATGTCTTAGAGCAAGGTATTCCTGTAGAACCACAGGGATTACCACAAGCAGTTCCATTTTGAACATCATTTGTTCCGCAAACTTTGACATATTGCCCCCCAATATTCTCAAAATCGGAATTAGTACACGACTGTTGACCATCAGCATTAGTTCCCGAACTAGCACTAAAATGGCTAAAAGCCTTGTCATTACCTCCAAACACAAAACCATTGCTACTATTTACATGTGAATTCATTGAATCTCTAGTGATATCCGCACCCTCAGAATGGTTGATGTTCAGCTTCTTCATCTCATCTGGTAATTTATATGCAGGAATGTCACTATGATTAGCAGAAATACCATTAGCACTCCCATACCCACTCTTACACTTATCATCATCACCCACATGACCACACTGATTAGAATTCCCCACACTTCCATGATTCGAATTTCTCATGCCGTCAATAGACTCCTGCTTTTTAACATTAAAACTTGTCGTTTTAATACCACTATGATCGTCACCAGAACAATCCTGCTTCTCACACTCAAATTCACTTTTACATTCCCTCTCCCCACCATCGTCAACCCCCAAATTCCCAACAAGTACACTAGGTTTTCCCTTTTCTGTATTTAAACTAGAAGACAAATTGTTTCCACCAGTACCAAAAACAAACCCCGTAAAATTAAACTCCCCCTTCTCCTGTTCCGAATTCAATGCCTTCCTTTCATCAGCAGAAACCGGTCTTTCTGCATTTGCACTGCTCTCTTTCCCTCTCTCGGGAAGCGAATTCGATTTCACATCATCACTCCGTTCAGCACTAAACACAAACTCCACACCGCCACTCTTCCTAAGCTCCGTTTCATTCACACCGATTCCCTTCCCCGAGCCCTGCTCAAAATTAAAATCCCTAGCAGAATCAGAATCGCCATTTCTAGCACCAAACACAAAACCCTCGCTCCCGAGACTGCGATGACAGTTCAGAGAACCGCCGTCACAGGCTCCGGCACCACCACTCTCTACTCCGTTAACGTTACCGGTTACCTGATCAGAACGAAAAGGATTGAAGGCAAAGCCAGAGCCTTCGTCGTCGGCGGCGGCGGTTCTGCTCCGAGACCTCGCGTGCTGAGACGCCGACTGCTTCCTCAGCTTGGCCAGCCTCGGCCTCGACCTCCCACGCGCCGCGGCGGCGGCAGAGGCGGAAGGGTTTAACGCGTCGGCATTGAAAGGAGCGAAGTGGGGAGGAGAATGCGGAGTTGCGTCGGAGGAGGAGGTGATCGGTGATCGGAGGTGGATCGTCGGCATCGACATTGAGGTGTAGGGTTGAATTAGGAGGAGTAGGGTTTTCGAATTGAGATGTGCTCGTGCAGTGCCAACGGGTTGAGAGTTCAACGACAACTTCCCACTCCTCCACACAGGCACTTGACAATTGTTGGTTTAATTTGTTGGTATATATATATTATATATTATTACAGTATTATTAATTTTGAAGCAGTATTATAGTATTATTAATTATTAATTAAATTAAATAATTAAATATTTTGGGAAGAAGGACTGAACTGAAGGAGGGAATAGTGTGGGACCAACCTAAATCGGGGACGTTATCACTTTGGTTTTAGGATATTTTATTTATTTATTATGATATCGATGTTAAGTATTTATCGACTTCATTGGTGACTAGTCTCTATCGAAAAAATTGATTGACCACTTTTAGTGAAGTCTCTCTTTTCAATTATGTTTTTTCTATCAATAACACTCAAATCCAAAACCTTATTTAAGGGATTTGAACTCACATTGTTTAAAATGAAATAAATAATAAAGAGTATTGTTTATTATATTAAAATATATTTATTACTTATATAAATAATTAAATCAAATATATTTAATAAAGTAATTAGATGCTTCTTAAGCTATCAAAAGATGATAAAATAAGATATATTTGGAAGAACTTATTTACAACTTAGTTGAGTTTATTTTATGACATAAATATTTGTCTTAACGAGTATTGATCCACAATGCAAATAACTAGTTATTTCTAGATTTTGAATTGATAATAAAATTGCATAATCGGTCTCTTTTTTGTATTATCGCGCTATCTTAAATGATCTTATGTCGTGACACTTGAATCACCCCAATATGCTTCATTTGCATCTCGGTATGCATGCTCTCGATCTCCCTAGACCCTAGCTATCTTCATCTTCATATGTTCCATCCTCGTAGACCCATCTTGCAAGTCGCAACATGCACTCATCGTTTTCCCAACCAGATCTCTCTCCCTCACCCTCTTTCGCAAACTTAACCCTTTATTTGATGACCCTTTTTATCCACCATTTTGTGCACCCACGTGAACTCAAACCATTAGGGTTATTGTTCGTTTTTTATGTTTACAAATTTTGAAAGCTAGAAGTTCATTTGTCATTATATTAGAGGGACAAAGAGACATTTTTCCATGGAATCCATGGATTTGAAGTGAATCGATGACAAGGAAGAACAAGCAGCGTTGTGCATCTTTGTGTTTTGTTATTGTTATTTGTGTCTTTTATTTTTTAGAAATATTTAGAGTACATGCGTGCACTTGTGTGCATGCATGTGTGTGTCATTTTGGTCAATTTAATCAGTGACTCAATTGTCCAATATCTGCATCTACATCTACATGTTACAATTTGATCCAATGCATAAAAAAAAGTAAAGACCAAACCCCTCATGCATTGGATCAAATTGTTTTGATTCAATACTTGAATGACGATATTTTTTTTTAAGTAAAGACCAAACCCATCATGCATTGAATTAAACTGATTCGATTCACGTCACTTTGAGTGTTCCGCAATTCAACATTACAAATGGTTGAATTCAAAATTAGTTTAATTGGATTGACTATAGAGGTGTCTGGATAAAATAACATTACATAACCCAAGAAAAAAATGACCTAATACTCTTGATTGTATGTTTTTTTGTTATTTGTTAATTTGTTATGTTGAATATAGTTCCACCCGTAAGTTCCTTGGTTTGAGAAGCGATGTACTTAATCTAAGGAACTTACAGGGTCCACTTGGTTCAACTCGATTCGACTCGGATTAAATTGTTGATATTACATAAAAAAACAAAAATCTAAGATTTTTTTTATTTTAATATCTTTTTTTAAAAAATTCCACGTGCAAAGGATACCAAAACCCTTCATTCACAACAATGACCTTTGAAAAAAAGAAAACCCTGGATCAGGGAAAGCCGAAGGCGAAAGGTAATGTAAATCAAACGCCCCCTTAAATATTGTCGTTTTGACAAAATCGGTGCCTCTCCAGCGTTCTAAACGCAGACCGTGAAACACACGTGGCTTCTTTCGCTCGGTCGCCGACCTTCACGGCTTCACAATTCACACAAGCCGCAACACGAGCTCCAGAATCTGTTCTCAGTGACGGAACTTCTCCCATACTTTCACTTTCACTTTCACTTTCATCTTAGGTACTGCTTTATTCTTCTTCTTCTTCCTCCTTTTCCAGAGAACGAAGACAGTAATCTTCAAAAAAGAAAAATAACTAGCTAAAATATCCAAACATAGCCCACGGCACAAAAATCTGTTTCAAATTCTTCATAATTTTTCATTCCTCATTTTCAATTGAACTCTCTTCTTCTAACAATCTCCAAATATTGTCTTAGATTAAGTCTTGCTCTATTTTGTTTTATTATTATTTGGTCATTTTGATCCTCTTTTTTATTTTTCTGTTTCATTACTATTTCCTTGCTGTTGCATTATATTCATATATTCTGATGGTTCCCGGTGAAGCGGAGCTACAAAATCTATGTTAAAGGTTACATGGCCGTGATTTTATTTACCGTCGTTCATTCACGATGATTTGGAATTTATTTTGGGGGTAAATGGTGATTTGGAATTTTGCTGATACTGGATTGACTGGGTATGCTGATTCATTGTAGTGCAAATATCATAGAAAAATGCCTATTGAAAAAATCATGTAAATATTTGTGCGAAGGAACATGGATGTTTAATGTTTTACCTTACGCTCTACATCACAGTGTGTATGTAGTATATGAATACAGCTATATAATTATACAATAAGTCATAACTAATAATTACAATTAACTATGACGAAGGGAAGCTTAGGTGCAACAGTTGGAGTTGTTGGCATGTGACTAGAGGTCATGGATTCGAGCGTTGCGAATGTAAGATAAGGCTAATGGGTCTGACCTTTCCCTAGACTCCGCTATGATGGGAGCTCTATAGCACTAGATTGCCCTAAATACAATTAACCATGACAGCTACTGTTTCATGTTTCCACACTTCACTTCATGCAATAAGCATACACATCATATCCATCCAACTTGTTGCAAATGTAGCTAATCCATCCAAAGACCTTTGAGAGACTTAGGGTGTGTTTGGGAGGGGGGTTTGGAGGGGAGGCTTAAGGTTGGCTTTCTCCTTGTTTGTGAGTTCTTGAAAATGAGGGGACCCTCCAAAACCTTCCTTTGCTTAATGTTCTCAGTTCTGATACATTATGTCCAATGCATACTTCTCTTTCACAATCCAAGCGGTAGACTTAGCAACTGTAATACCTGGAAAATATTTAAGATGGCCTGAATCCTAGGAATAAATGAATGTGTGATTGTGTGTTACCTCACACACACCTTGCGGAAGTCCTTCTTTATTTTAGAGTAACTGTGCCAGAAATCTTCCAACATAAACACTGGACAGGATCAAAATGCTACTGTTTTAATTTACTTTGTTCTTTGTAGGTCAAGGATTTCAAAGCATTTGTGGAATGTGGAGGATTCAGCACTACCAAAACTGTGAATGAGGCTGAACAGGAATGCAGTGTGGATTTTTGAATGCAAGTTTTAATCTTTCATGGAGTACAAATCAGATAAAATGATGAATGGTGAGTGCTATGATTAATTACTTTATTTCGTCTGAAGCGTACTTCAAGCACTTTTCCACCGGGAATAAATGTTTGATACTACTATGCTATGTTAGTAGTGCATTCAGGAATGTAAATTATGTCAATCAATTTACTCTGATGAAGCTATGAATAAATGTTTGTAGAAAAGTACTAAAGCCATGAAAATTAGTTGATACATCATTACAATTGTAAGTAAGGAAATCAAATTTATTTATTGATCTGAAGGAAAAGAATAAAAAGAATAGAATCAATGAGTGAAGCATTCCAAAGCAACGACATGCTAACATGCTCTAGATTATTCATCCAGAGACTATTTACTCTGTGGAAATCTTTTGTACTTGAGCCAAACTTCAAACTTCATTATTTTGGCCGTTTGAAGTCTTAGTATGAGTTCCTCATTGTGTATTTTTTCATTTAAATAAGTTTATAGCCGTAGAGCAGTACTGTAATGCATGTTAGACTTAGAGCACTGTCAGAATACCATTTGTTCAAGTAAGATGTAACAGTTTTGCAATAAATTGGATAATTTTTTTTTATATATCCATTCAAGCGGCTGTAAGCACCTATTTTAACCTTTGCTTCCTGCGTAGTATATTTTCATAGGAAGAAAAGCATGGTCTTTGGCTGCATAAAAGATTTATTTGAAGTTGTTCCAAACTACATTAGAGATAATATGGAAGTGGATTTTTACTTAATAGGACCCTCTTTACTTATTAGTTTTGTATTTTAGATGGTTTTTGTTTTTTCTTTATTTACTTTCATTTGATATAATAGTCATATTACACGATGCTCTTGTTAAAGAGACTGTCTATGTGAGTTCAACAGAAAAAAATGACAGCACTCGGGTGGAGGACGTATTAACTGACACCAGTCCATCTGAGGTTGATGACAAAAATGTTTTGAAACATTTTACAAGAGCCTCGGGAGATGTTCAAGAGACAAAGACAGGTGAAGAAAATTGTCCAAAGGGTACATCATCTCATGAGGAAATTGATGCATCTGGGGATGTTAACATGGAGGCATCCATAACAACTGATGATGTTATTCGGGCTGGGGGATTTGGTGCCAGGGATGATATAAGTAGCTTTCTTCCTGTTGCAAGTGATTCTACTGACTTTGAAGCCTCAATCCGTGATGCACGAGATTATGAGGAGCCACAGGGAGAAGTAAGCAGGCCTGGCCTTGGTTGGACTGGTACTAGTACGGGGGAATAAATATTGTTCTTGTTTTAGGCACTTGTATTATTACTGGCCTTGGTGCTTGTTAAATTCAAATAGTCATGTGATGCTGAAAAAAATCTTGTTAAATATATCAGTAAAAGGTTTTCTTGTAAACATAGTTGGTCTGTTAGGTAGTGTTTGGTCTGTCCTTGTTTAATTTAAGGATATTACATTTTAAAAACATTTGAGCCTTGGTTTATGAAAATGCTTTTTGTTTTTATTTTTTATTTTCATTAATAAATACAAAATTGTCATTTTGCTTTTATTTTATGTTTTAAAGATTTATATTGAAAATAATAAAAAAAATTATTTTTTATATAAACTTTTAAAAATAAGAAATAAAATAAAAATAGGTTGATATTTTTGTAATTATTGATGAAAATAGTTTTTTTTTGTTTTCTGTGGCTGAATTATAAGTAACCTATTCTTGAAACTTCCCATCTTTTTTCTTGGTCAAACTTAAACACGAAAAAGGTACAATGCTTCACCTGTTTGGAAAGAGGAAAAGAAAGGTCCAAAGGATGGAGGGTTATTGTTAAGAGAAGGCTAGCAAAAATAGATAATTTCTTTCTTTCTCCTTGATTATGAATATCTGTTTTTGCACTGTGTGTGTGACATGTCACACTGTCACAGGATAAGTGGAAACAGACTTTTAAAAAGCTCTTCCGAATGCTCACAATCCTTTTTCTTTGCTTATATGATTTCTTACAAGGATGGTTGGTACTAAGATGACTACTTAAAATATCACCACTAACTCATTACTGGTGTTTCTCTTGGCCAATCTTGTAATTATGACCTAAAAAGCAAGCACCCTTTTTTTTTGAAATGAAAATGCAACTTACACGCTTACAATTATTGAAAGCAAGGAAACATGTACATTTAATCATCATTAATTTACAACCTTACACTCTAAAACTAAGAGGAGGTGGTGGTAGACATTGCCTTTTGAAAGATTCTATGACCAGGGGCAAGCAGTGTCAGTGGGTCATAGGCTCTTTTCCTTTCCACAAATGCCCCCCATCTTGACCCAAAATGGGCTTGCCATTCTTCCTGTGTGCTGTAGTGTGGAAGATATTGCTTCACACCGAGTTGGGCATGTTTGCAGAAATCTAGGACCCTTTTGTTTTGGTTCAGAAGGTATTCTAAACTGTTTGCACCAGTAGAAAATGGGACTGCAGATGATAGGAATGCCACCAGGTAGAAAACATCTTCCTCTGGGGTAACCAAAGATGTTTTACTGTTCCACCTGGAACAACAAAAGGGAGAAAATGGACTCAGATCATCAATTATCAATTCAATTACTATATAAGAATAGCAAGTCTTGACCTCCTAAGTTGTGACATGTGTCACATCTAAAACTATGACACGTGTCACCTCTCAAACTCTTTTTATTTCTAATTAAAATTGTTTTGTTTGTTGGGTCTTTTTACTATTTTTATTAGGAAAAAACTTGTACTTTGTACCGGTCGGGTTCATTGACTAGTAAGAATAATAAAAAGTGATGAAGTGTTATCATTGGTGTGCATCAAGTTTGACAAGCTAGATAGATACCTTGTTTGGTTGACAGGGTAAATGAGTATGGGGCCATTACATGTGTCCTTAAGAATATTGCCAAAAACCTCTTCAGCAAAGTCATGAATCTCACTCCTTGGGACCAGAAGGTTCAGCCAAGGATGGGGAACTTCCCATAAGCCTTTTGCTCTTAGTTTTTTCTCAGAAACATGCACTCTGTCTAGGAATTCCACGTAAGAAACTTCTGATAGGAAGAGTGTGGGTGGAATATAACTCAGCTGTGACAGTAGGTGATCAACACTCTGCATTTGAATGGGTTAATAAAAATGAGAACTTTATTATTTTTCTTCAGTGGGAAATGACTGTTGTTTGTTTCACTCACAATTAATGCTCTAAATCTGAACATGAGATTGAATGAGTTTGTTGGTGTGCCTTACGTGATTCATGACTTCAGCTTCATCTGGGTTAAAGTATTTTGCCATCTCAAGACAGTAGAATGTCCTTCCATCTGAATTGAATTGGCTAGCTTGAAATGGGTCTTTGGGGTCAAAAGATGATCTCCAATTGTCAAGGATGCCAGTTCTATTTTTGATTACAAATCCTTCAACATAATCAAAAGTGTTTTTAAGTGATATCAAATACTCTTGATCACTGGCAAAAATAGAGAATTCTGAGTAGAGCACCCTAATCCATTTCACCTGTAAAAAGTCACAGATCATGTCATAAGAAATATATTGTTGGGAACTTATGTTTTTTTTTCTCTGTCTTCATATTAGAGGCATGAGTGCACACTCACCATCTTAGGTGCTGGTTGAAGAGAAATTCTAGCCCTGGTGATGATGCCAAATTGACCAAGCCCTCCAAGAACACCATAAAAAAGTTCAGCATTTCGGTTCGCCGAGCAGGTAACCACCTCTCCTTTTCCTACAACAAAGTATTTTGCAAACTACATTAACATGGTGATTGCCCCACAAAAATGGTATTACTTCATAGAATGCAGCATTCATACTCTAAAGAGTGGACAATTATTCTCATTCATCATTATAAAAAAAGAAAAAAGAAAACAAAACAAATCCTTCTTAGAGGTTGTGTTGGCTTGGCCAAAATCTCACTACAAAAGGAATAGAATAGATTCTATGCTTGAGCAGTAAGTACCTGTGACCACTTCCAACTGGAAGATGTTATTGATCTGGGGTCCATGCCTAAAGGCTTGTCCACTAATTCCAGCATTTGAAAGGGTGCCCCCAACAGTGAGATGAAGGTAATCTGTCCAAGACTTTGGTGCCAAACCATGTCTAAGAGTTTCATGCAGAATGTTTATCCACAACTCACCCCCTGAGACATCCACGTAAGGAGACTCACCACCACTGTGGACTTTCATTTCAGGACCCTGCAGTGACTCCATGCTGATGACTAGTCCTTGATGTGCTTGTGCCTGGCCTTTAAGGGAATGCCCATGGCCTCTAGCAGCAACCTTCAACTCTGAAGCAGACCCCATTTCAAATATGTGTCTTATGGTGCATGAAATATCTGAAACTGTTTTTGGATGCAGCACTGCTAGAGGGGGGAAATGGTATATGTTGCCAAAGTCCTTGGCAGCATCGTCATTGTTCCTTAGGCTCAAGAGGCCATCAAGGGGTAGTGATTGTATTGATGAGAGGACTTCTTGGGGTGGAAATGGAACTACTGAAGTGACAACAACAGAGTTGTTGTTGTTGTTGCAGCCTGAGTCAGCTCTGTGAGGTGTAAAATTAAGGATTATTTCAAGTATGAAGATTGTGATGAATGAAAAGTTCCCATGTTTAGAGAAACCAGCAAGTTTTAATACCATTATTATTTTTTTTGTTATGAAAATTTGCTTTGTAAGAAAAGAGGATGAAGAGCTTGAATATTGTTTAGGGAAGCAGGGAATGGAAGCACAAGGTAAAAGATGTAGAAGAGCATGGACAAATGGAAGGCTGAGATGACAATTTGAAGGGGTGACCCCTTTTATAGACAACCCGATACTCCGTAGCTGGTGTGACCGTCCTTAGGTGTTTCACAACAATAATATTTGAACATTCATTCATTTCTAACACTTATCTAATACCTTATTCTCTTTTTATCTCTCTCTTCTTATCAAATCATTTTTCTATTTCTATTTTTATCTTTCTCAAGGTGTCTAATTGGTTGGGGTGTCCAAAACCATTTTTTTGTTTTCCATGAGAGATAAAATTGGTAAAATGGGGAGACATCTCAATGCTACAGCACCTCACCAATGATATGTTGGGGCATTTTCAAGGATCGCCAACAAAGATCCACTTAGAGGGATTACTGCAAATGCCTAAACCATCACATTGGATTTTTAGTGGTTTCAAAGGTAATGGAATTTGTATCTAGGGATGGTAATGTGTATGATACTTTACTATTCATCCCCTTACCCGTGTTTAAAAAAATATTTGTGCATGACTCATTTAATACCTGCACTGCTCAATTTAATTAACTATGAAAAATAAAGGGATGGATTCGACTGGTATCCGAGTTCAGTCCCTGCTGATGAAACAATTCATGATTAGAATTTATTTATCTCTTAATTGAATACAGATTAATTCAATGATCCTTTCTCATTGAATAGTACCGTGAGTATAAAAAAAACAAAAGAGTCTTCTGCGCCAATGAATTTATGCACGAGAAAGTAAACTTATAAAGTTGGTGATGTAACCCTTTTTAATTCTTGCATGCTGAATAATTAGTTTTAACGTGTTGCCGTTTTTATTTTCTACTAACTTCTTGATTAATTAATAGTTATTTCAATAACTTGCATGCTGAAAAAAATTATACTAAATGCAAAATTTAGTGATGAATAATTGTAATCTTTTAATTGACAAGATAAAATATCGTTGCGGAAAAAAGTGGAGAAAATCTCGACAAGACTTGTACAAGTACCTGTTTTCTGTGTATCATGTGAAGGCATTACAAGCACACCAAATTTTTAGCACTTACGCCATTCCCAAATGTAAAAGTGGTTGTGCTTCTCCTAACAAAAATGTGTCTCTCCGGTTGTTGTAAAAAAAAAGTGCGTCTCCATCTTTTGATGCTTCTTAAAAAGATAAAGGTAAGCAATATGCTTTGTCACACACATTTCTTTTCAAGACACATAAGTTTTACTCAATGACAGTGTGTTGATAACTCAAGGTAGAAATAGGTTATGTCGTCCAACAATGAACTAGCCTATTTTAGAATTTTCGAGGTAGAAATAGGTCATCCCATTTAATATAAATTATTTTTGTTTAGTTATAATTATAAAAGATTACTTTTAGTTTTTATTTTAAAAGGGAATCTATATTACAATTTTTTTTCTTCAAAAACTACTCAAATTAACTTCTTAAAATAATAAAAAATATTTTTAAAACTCTTATTTTTTGAAAAAAAACTTAAACAAACAATCTAAAAAGTGATTCTTTTTTTTTTTAAATGGTGAACCATTGTTAGTAGGGGTGCCTTTGACTCCAATGGCACTCTAAGGTATCCCCATGGCTTCGACCCTTTAAGCTAGCTATGAGACTAATTTTTGGTTCAAGACTTAGTCACACTTAAAGCTCCTCACCTTTTTCCTATATCCTACCAACATAAATATTTTTTTTATAAAGCAATGAAACAAACAAGTTCATAATAATAATAATAAGAGAAATGCATATCCTCCTATAAATCCTCCTACATATCCTCTTACTATTTTATAAATTAAGAAATAGAATACAACTAATATCTTGAAAACATAAAAAACAGTTAATATTTTCTCCACTCAGTAATTAGAAATATTTATAGGAATAAAAAGATAATGATATCTAAAAAGGGTGACGACTATGGTGGTGAAGGATAAAACTTCACCACCATGGTGAAGGGGGGCCAAGACAATTACTGTCCATTGATTTAATGATTATTATATTCAACGGATAAGATGTAAGACCGGAAACCTGGACATAAAGTTTAGTTCTATTTTTAACAATATTGCAAAAAAGGTTAGCAATTAATGCAAAATTACAGAAATTCTAAAACTTTAGTAAAATTACAAAATTTTCCCATTTCTTTTAATAACTTAAAAAATATGATTTATGTAAGTGTATAAAAAGTTCATTATAAAGTGAGTTAATATTATTATAATATTTTATAGTCCTGAAAACAAAACAAGATTTAAAACAAAATCATCATTCAAAGCTAAGTGGTAACTCGTAAGCACCGCACAAAACAATATTTAAATTTAAAACAAAATCATCATTTAAAGCTAAGTGGTATAAAATAAGATGGGTTTGGTGTGTCTGAATCAATTGACCTCTTTAGAGACAGAGAAGCAATTGGGGCAGTGTCTGCAGGGATGAGGTAGCAGAGTGGAAGAGCTATAGTTTGGGAACAGGAAAGACAGAGATTATATTGAAAAGAAAAAAAATATGAGCATCGTCTCTTCGAATATCAACAGAGAATTAAAAAATGTGTGGGTCCCACGTCATTTGTTCGAATCTCAACGGAGAATTTAAATAGCTATAGATCCCACGTCATTTTATATCTCTTCTGAATTTACTCGATGATCTCTTTACCAAAGACAGGGTAATGGTAGAATAGTGGATAACATTGTGGTTTATTAATTATAAATTATTTTCAAGACACGGTAATACTGATTAGTATTTTTGTTATAAATAATTTATATTAATTATAAAATAATAACTAAATGATGTTAAATTATTATTAGGCTTAAATATGTTTCTGATCCCTATAATATATGAGTATTTTGTTTTTAGTCTCTATTAAAAAAGTCAAACATTTTTTGTCTCTATAAATTTTTCTTTTCATGAAGCTATTAAGGCTAACGTGGCATCCTACGTGACAATGTTTTTGGCCACGTAGGCATATTGACTGAGCTCAAAATGGACACATCAGTGGTCAACCCACTTAAAAGACTAAAAGCAAAAAAAAAATTATAAAGACCAAAAGCGTTTGACTTTTTTAATAAGGACTAAAAACAAAACATCCCTATATTATATGGACTAAAAATATATTTAAGCTTTATTTTATTATTATCAATAACAATTTAATGTAATAAATTAATGAACATTTATTAAACGCCCCAAATCATTTAAAAATGGTCGATATTTTTTATTTCATTAAAAATTAAGAGGGGTGTGTAGATTTTGTATTTAGTTTATTTGTGGGTACATTTTTATATTATCCGACTTCATATGGAGAAATTTATAATTTCTATATAAATTAGACTACTTATTATCATAGATCATGGCTCCCCCTTCACCATGATGGTGAAGTTTTGTCCTTCACCACCATGGTCGTCACCTCTAAAAAGAGGCTGTGAAAGAAAGTGGCAATAACGTAGTACACACACTGTTAAGTAAAGAATCGATCGGTGGACCCAACATGGCAATGGCAAGGATATTGGGTTGTTGATGGAAGACCATTTGACCTTGAGGGTTGGGTTTGAGGTCCCATAAAGCTGACAGTGTACTTAAGCTAAAGGATTGTCAGGTTTGGGAACAGTGCCAAACTGAATTGCACCCATTTCTCGGTTTAGGAGAGTGATTGCCGGGTCCGGCCCCTACCATAAGCCTTTTGGTGTTTGAGTTGAGTGACCGGATCAAGATGAGGAGAGTCAAAATTTCAGGGGCCTACTCCTAAAAGCAACTTAGTATTAGACTTTGGAGTCAGTCCACTAAAATGAGGGTGTTCACCTTTTTTTTTTGTAGAGATTATGTAATATTAATTAATTAATATATTTCCATATCATCCATAAAAAATGTTAATTAACGGTTAAATTTCAATAAATTTATATTTTGTTACACATTTTATGCATATTAATTGATTTTTTTTATCAATAATTGAAATATCTTATTTTATTCTCTAAATTGAAATATCTCCTTGTGTGTTTTGATTCTTTTGGTCCTGATTTTTATTAGTGTTTCATTATAGATTTAACTCTTCTAAAATAATGAATTCACCTTAATCTATATTGTTGATATAAATCAATTAGTGATATTATATGCTAATGCATAACAAATTATTAATATATTAAAATATCAATAATTGATTTTTTTATCAATGCATGGTTGAGATATATCACTTTATTCTCTAAAGAAATATTTCACTTTTATGTGATTGTTATTATTATGTATCCTTTATGACTTATGTTATGGTTATTATCATTGAAGCGGAGTACGGGTGACTTTCTTGGAGTATCTATAAGGAGTAATTAAACTTTTCCACTATTGTAATTAATTGTTTGCCCATGATCACTCGGGCATATATTATAACCTATAGTTTCACACTTATATTAAAGCTCTGCTTATATAGTTGTCGATTCGGGGTTATAAAGCTGATCTTAGTGAACTTTTATATTCAACCTCACTTTATCAATAACCCTCGAGTACAATGTTGTGGTTTAGTTAATTTTTTGTATTTTTTTATAGACAAATATTAATAAATTAGTATATTATGTTAGTTATTTTTTTATGTAATTAAGACTTTTGGCCCTTAGTACACCCAAGGTAACTCCTCTTTGGGCAAACTATACGACTAATCCTTGATTCGGTCTTAGTTACATTTAAAGCTTCTCATTTCTCTTGATAATTTGTTAATAACACTTGCTTTATTTATTTTTTCAAAAAAAAAAACACTTGCTTTATATTAATTTTCTTGATTGACAATTAATTAATAATTAATCATATACCTATATATGCAAATTGAAACGGCTCAGTTTAATTACGACACGTGTGGTGACAAATTGGGTGGCTGCATCCGTCCTGGGAAACGATAATTATGTTGGTGTCTTATGATGTTGTGTTTTCTTCACAAGACATGAATGGGAGGGAGAATCACTTTACTTTGGGGAAGCCTGACATGATCTTGTTAAGGGGGTGGGATCATGTAGGGACTAGTACACGTGATGCTCACAAGGTCATCACACGGGCATGCATGCATTGATCTATATATATATAGTGGAAGAAGTAGTGGCGAGTCCTGACGTGGAGAATACAAAAGGACACCTAACATATATACTATAGGCATCTATATCTTCTCTTCATGAATTGAAGTATAGTCTATATGGAATAGCTAGCTAGGAAAATGATAGTTGCAAAAGCTAGCAAGCATTTCTCCCACAAGATTCTCACAAATTTAAAGGCGGATCCTCACTTGGATATTGTTTAAAAAACAAATTCATGGCTAGATGATGAAGAAAGGGTTGTTCAGAGCGGTTCTAAGTTTTTAATTTTTGATTTTAAAAGTTCAATTTGAAAACAAGTTATGTTCGGGTAAAATGGTGTTGAATTGGTTTTTTACTTAATTTGAAAACAATTTTTACCTAAATCTCAAAACCATAAAAATAGATTTTGTGATTTTTGTTTCAGTTTTAAATAGAGATGGCAAATGGGCTAGCCCGTCTCTGCCCACGAAAGAAAATGGGCCAAAAAACACACCCTACCCTATTTAAGGGCGGGTCCCAAACCCGGAAAAAAAGTAATTTGAAAATATTTTTAAAATTTTAAAAAATAATCTGGCGGGGCGGGACCTGCCAAAAACGGGTTGGCCTGCCCCGACCCACCGAGGTGAGTGGGCCGAAAACACACTCGTCCCGTTTAAGGGTGGACTGTCGGACCGTTGGGTTGACATGCCCAAGCCCACCTAATAAACCTGCACAAAATAAAAGAAAATCAAAAAAATTATTTAAAAATATTTTTAAAATTGAAAATAAATTAATCAACTCGGCGGGCCGCAGGCTGAAGAAATCAGCTCATCACACCAAAAATGGGCTAGGCGGGCCCGTCCACCGGGCTTAACCCGTTTTGCCACCTTTAGTGTGATTTCTCTTGTGCCTTCACCATTCATAGTGAGGTGATGTAAAGAAAGTGGCTGAACTCAAAAAAAAAAACTGAAACTCAAAACTCAGAACTAAAACTAGATTTTGTTTTTGAAATTTTCAAAACATAAAACTAAAAACCACGCCGAACGGAGCCTAAAGTATATGTTTAGTTTTCAGTTGAAAGATTGTAAAATTTCGTTTGAAGTTCGAACTCGAAATATGCATGGAATTGCTTATAAAAATGCATATATTAATGTATTACTCGAGTGCAATGTCAAGTGACCAAGAGCGCCTTGATGCCTAGATTAGTGAAAAGTAAGAGTTCCCACATCGTACGTAATGAACAAGTATGGGTAAAGATGTTAGCTCACAAACAGTATTTGCTCTAGAACCTGTAATGTAAGCACATTTAATGGAAACCGTGATTATATATAAGGAGGATAAATTTTGTGTCTAAAAGAAACTAAGTGAGTATGAGAAAAGACTAAAAAACTAGAGTACCATGTGGAATTTAAGTTTTAGTTCACGGGAAAGACTAGATTTTGAAATGGGGTAGGCATTATTGCATATAAGAATTGGATGAAAGAAATTGTGGACGTAAAAAAAAGTAAGGGATAAGATATTAGCCCTATAAGTTTATGGTGGAATATGAAAAACATTTAATGTTACCGGTACACATGCACCACAAGCAAGAGTAAACAAGGTGATCTAAGACTATTTAAAAGGTATATTACAAGAAATACCTTTAAATAAAATGATTTTCTTTGAAAGTGATGATCTAAATGGTCATGTGAAGTAGGGCATCTAGAGGGTTTATGATGGTGTCAAGTATGATACAGCGATGTTAACACATTGGGGTAGCTTTTGATTTTATTATAATTATAATTTGTCTTAGAAAAAAAGGAGAAATGTCTTATTATAAGATATAAAAGTGAGGTAACATGCTAAATTGATTTATTTTTATTATGGAAATTAGATAGAAATTTTTTGCATGAATCACAAAGTCAAAGTGCACAACCTACTCCAACATATCCTTTTGACAAAACCACCCATTAAGTAATAATATGTTTGATTGGTTAATTAAATTTTGTGAGTTATAGAATTAATTTTCAGCAAATTTTTTTTTAATTCTTTTAAGTTAATTACTTTTAGGTGTGAGATTGACAAATTTTTCATATTTACATTACAAGAGTATTTCTATCTTATCTTTTAAATACAATTAATTCTCCTAATTTTTAAAATACCATTTCTAAATAAAAATATTAATTTAAACTTTAGTTATTTTAATCCAAATTCTTGGACTAAATTTTATTTGAATTTAAAACAAATAAATTAAATGGTGGGAAGGGGGCATTTTGTTATCCATCCTGCATGTCTTGTGTTAACAAGTGTCATGTTTGTTAGATAAATAATTATTAAAAAAATATGGGTCGGGTACAAATTATGGGGTATGGGTCAGTAAGTCGGGCCCAAAACATGAAGTGCATAGCAGAGGGCATTGGGCCCTACCCCAATGGCCATGTATGTACGGTATAAGTGTCAAATTATAATTTCCCTTTGTACAAAAAAAAATTATAATTTCCCTTGGAGAAGGGTAAAATTTCTACCTAATAATTTACTGAATCACTGTATTTTTTAGAACTGGGAAATACTATTTTTTGTGTAAATGAATAAAATTTGGTTATAAATTGTCCCATCACCGGTGAATAAACTCTAGTACAACCGAACACGCCTTTCATTGGATAAAGCACGTTAACAATTCATATCCAACCTCATGATTGAATTGATAAATACCATCTAACACATTTTTTTAATACTCACTTTCTAACGTATTATTAGATATATGGAATCTACTAAATTATATAGGTCTGATCACATTAACTTTATTCAATAATAATGAAATGTGTGTTAAAAAATATGTTATGTTATTAATATTGCTTTAACCTTTTTGTAAACTTAAACAAATCAATCAATAAAAACTATTAAATTGTTTTTATTTCTTACTCCCTCCTTTTTTAATTACAATTTTATTTTAAATAATTTTAATTTATATTTTATATATATCCAGGTCGTCAGTTTTTGAATCTGGATGTAAAAAAAAAGATTTTGAATCTTATAACTCGACACGCGGCAAGGCCAAACATGCATTTCTTCATTTTCTTGTGTATAAATGTTCCTGAAACTGAACATAATTTTTGACATTGTTGAAATTTTTGCCAATTGCCAATGCCATTCCTGCTTTTTTATTTTTGTCTAGTCTCTAAAGAGCACTTATCATCAACATTCTGTTTGAAATATGAGGAGCACCGATAGGGGGCATAGGAGCTTTTCCACTTGCTTTCTGCCTTTTCACCTTATTATATGTTTGTCGCAACTTTATTTAGGATATGAAATGTTATTGACAATTCTGGTAGCTTCTTTTTCTTGAAAAAAATGATTCACTTTTTTGTCTTTTTTATGGGGATGCCCTTCAGCACTAGCTGTGGTACATATTTGTCCATTTTATACCACTTTCGTCTTAAAATAAGTGTCATTTTAAGTTTTTGTACAGAGATTAATAAATATAATAAATAAAGGAGTAAAAGTGACAAATATGTCAATATATAGTGAATTAGCGTGGCCACTCATGTAACGCACGTGATATATAATGCACATTATAAAAAAAATTATCAAAATATATGTTTGAATAATTATAAAGGATTTGAGGTTTTTTAATTATGGTTCATAAATTATATAACAAATTATAAATTATCGTTATCTATTAAAAATAGTTAATTAATATTCATAACTTTTTTTATACATAATTAATTAATTCATAACTTTAAAGTATGGTATAACGAAAAATTGTATAAATTATAGTTAAAGCAGTAAAATAGTTTAGATAGTTGTTGTGAGTAGACATTACAAAATCAAATTCAAATAAAGATAAAAAAAAGTATTACCTAAATTTTAAAATCAAATTCAAAGCAAGATGGAAGATATCATTTTAGTTTTTTTAAATAATCTTAAACGTTAAAATCTAATCTTCTTGAATTTTGATTTTTTTTCTAATCCTAAAACGATCAAATTTGAAATCATCAAAGATGTCTTTACCACCTAAAAAAAATAAAAAAATATCAATGATTTAGAGGCTATGACAAAATAAATCAAGAATATAAAAATATGGAGACCTCAATATTGTTGTTGTTCAAAGTAATTCTAGCCCAAGTGTCATCATGCCTGCCCATTTTTTACACCTGTTACATTCTCATCACATCTCCAACCTTAATCCCAATAAAAGAATTAATTAATCAATTAATGTGTTTAATTTACATTTTATTTTTTATTTTAAAATATTCATTGCATGCCTAATAAACCTGAAAATAGAAATGAATCAATCAATTAAGCAATTAATGTGTTTAATCTATGTTCTATTTTTTATTTCGATATATTCATTGTATGTCTAATAAAACCAAAAAAAAAGGAATCAATTAATGTTTAATTGATTTTGATTTTTCAAAATACTCATTGCATGCTTAATAAAATGAAAAAAGAAAAGGAATCAATTGATATGTTTAATTGAATGTAATTTTGATTGTGCAATTATCTCTTTTCAAATTCTAATGTTCCTTTCTCTATTGTTGCTTTTTCCTTCATGTTTCTTTTTGTAATTTTTTATTTTCATTTTTAGCCTATTCGTCGCTAATGACATATAGCCATTGTTTTGAATTTCACATGCAATATTTCTACAAAACAAAATTCTTTCTTTTTTTAATTTTCTCGCTATGATATACTTCTATTTGATTTACTAGTATTAATATTAGCTTGATACACAATTATAAATTAAAGACAAACTATTTACATCAAAGTAAATTTACCGAAATAGAAATTTTGAATGGAAAAATTAAATTACTTATATTTTTTTTTAATTAAAACAACTAATATAGTATTACGTATATTTTCATACTAAAAAAGTATGACATATATTTTCCAAAACAAACGTAGTAATATATATAATTATTATTGTCCCGTACATAATTTATTGAAAAATATTGAAAAAAATACACAACTAAATTTTTCTGATTTATGATGCTTTTTCTTATTTGAGAGAGAATAATAATGTATTTGCACAATAAAAAAAACTAATCAAAACAGGAAATGAAGAATAAAAAAACTTAGAGACATTAATTCTAAAAAAATAACTGATAACTAAAAATGATTAATAAAAAAAGAGACTTGCCTTAGTGGAGAAATTTGACTTGATGAATATATAGAAAAGTAAGGATATGTGCTCTTCGATAAAATAAATATAAAAATCAAATAACATCAATGGGTTGGGAGCTATAAAAATGAATAAACATTAAAAATAAGTAAAAATAATTAATAATAAAATAGAAAATAGCAATAATTACAAACTCACCTTAGATGAAAAGTCAGTGTTGATGAACATATGAATAACAATAATACAAAGGCTAAAATAAAGTAAACAAATAAAACATATCAATACATGCATATATTAAGATTTAAGATCGACTAAAAATGCAAAAATTGAAACATATAAAGGATTAACCAAAGTTTCAAGTGATAGCCACTACAATAGAAAATAATAATGAAAGAAAAAATGTATATGAAATGAGAAAAGAAAACAAAAAAGAGAGAAGACATGGGAAGTCAGTGTTGATGAATAGAGGAATAACAATAATACAAATGCTAAAACAATTTGAACAAATAAAACATATCAATACATGTATGTATTAAGATTTAAGATTAAAAATACAAAAATTGAAATATATAAAGGATTAACCATTAAAAGAAAACAAAAAACTAACATTTAATCGAGAGTTTCAAGTGATAGTCACTGCAATCGAGGGGAATAATGAAGAAAAAAATGTATATGAAAATGAGAGAAGACAAAAAAGTTATACCAGAGAAAAAAGAGTTGAAAAGACATGAAAGTTTGCCGATGCAAAACGGGAGGAGTTGAATAAAATCTTAGAAAGTAAATAGGTAGAGAGATAGGTATGAAAATATTCAACCAATAAAAAGAGGAATGAGATGATGTTTATGAGATCTTTAGACATTATTTTAAAATTCATAAAAAGCAAGTATTTATTATAAGAACAATTAAAAATATTAGAAGAAAATATTAAATGTAGAATTGCTGTTTATATAATATCAATTTGAAATACCTTTCAAAAAATTAAATACAATATCGAATACAATAACTAATTTCAGATAACAATTAGGCATATTAAATTTGAATCATAGAATAATCAATCAATAAATCTATTCAAATTAATTCAATTCAATTACACCCTAAAATACTTCTAAAGCGACACGTGTAAAAGTTGATCTTGAGAGGGTTCGTCTTTATATATATTATAGATAGATTTGGTCAAAAAATTAATTTGTCGTCCAACCTCCATCGTCGTTAGAAACTTAATCTAAATGCATGTTTATTAAGTCAGGCTTCCCCTGCTTTCTACGATCATTTTATGGTGAACTAAATGTTACTACATATACGCGAAAAGATAATATTGATAAAAAAAACTCTTGCTAATCATTTACTACCAAATTTAAACTGAATTGTGTATGTATGTCAGAGTTCACAAGCTGAGTTAATCGACTTCGATCGTAATGTGGTCATAATTAGCAGCATCTTTCGTCATCGGTTAATAAAATCACATACTTTCATGGAAATGATAATTAATTGCAGACTATATATAAATAATGTGTATCATTTTAATCATTTCGTTCCTTTGATTTTTTACAATGCGGTGTTTCAATTATGAATTAGTAACATTTTGTTTGCCAAATAAAGGTTTGGTGGTGACCACATTAATCCGACCAAAAATTATGCTACAATAGTGAACGTACTGCATTCTGCTTTGCCAAGCAATTCTGGAGGAATGAGGAAAAATCTTTCCGTGGCAAATGATTTTGTCTCAGTATATAAAAAAAAATGATTTTGTCTCAAGCTTCCATTCAAAAGCCTAATAAATAAAAAATTAAGCCAACCAATCAATATTAATTTAATGTAGCACTGACCTTTTGTTGTCTCCTATAAGAGACCAACTGCTATAAAAAGGAAGAACAATAAGGCCAAGGAAAATAGGGTCCATTTAATTTGGGAAAGACAAAAAATTTCCCAGCAATGGGAAAGTGGTTTTTTTGCCATAGATTTGTTTGACTTTTACATCAACGACTGAAATATATTACCGGTTACCTGATCAGTCAATTTCACACATTTTATATTATTTGCTAAAAAGGGTCTAAAAATAATAAAATTCAAAATTTACCCACTTATTAAAAAAATGTTTATTTAATATTAAAAGTTGGGATATGCAAAAGTTGACTCTGAAATCATCTTAATTTTATAGCCCAATCTCTTTTGCCAAACGTTGTGCTTTAAATCTGCCCACCCTTTTGTTTATCTCCACATTCCTAAGATTGGTGTTCTTGTTGTAGTCACATGGAATCCATGTTTCAAGAAAAAGGGTCGTTAATTGTTTATCAAAAAAAAGAAGGGTGGTCTTAGATCTGTAACTGGTTCCCCTCTATAGTTCTTCTCCATGATGCCACTTTCACCTAGCAGCATGGGATCTCCCTACACTTGGCTTAGAGAATTGAAATCCGAGGAAAGGGGTTTGAATCCAAAATTATAAAATTCTCCAACTCTCTTGCTTGTGTTAATGTGCCACTGGAGCCTGAAATTGTCCACAAAAATTATTAATTTTGAATCCAAAATGCTTGCTATGCTCACTCTGGAGGTATATATGCCATAAGAGAACAATCGCATATGCCATGTTTTTTTCGACTTGCAGGTCGACTCACCGTGAGTACGGACTGTGAAGGTGTACAACGTGGATGGTTTCTCTGCAAGGAACCTGTCCAGGGACTCTAGGTGGTGTACAACGTGGAGGGGTGGGTGAAGGAGCGGATCTCCACCGTCCGAAGGGGTCAGCGTTGATGACCTCGGAGAAAATCATGGTTTGCTTGCTGCTCGATTTCGTCGGCGACGGCGTGCCAGAGGGGTGGTGATGAGCTTGCCGGAGGGAGGGCGGAGACAAGCGGAGTGGAACTTGTTGGAGACCAGGCATTGCGGTGGTTGTAGACTAGCGGTTGCCGGAGATGGTGTCGATCGCTGCACGAAGTGGCCATTGTGGAAGATGAGCCAACTCCCACGCAGATCTGGAATTGTTTTTTGTTTTTGAAACAAAAATATAATTTTAATTTAAATCTCAGCCATTGAAATGTGTTAGTGTCGATCTATCATTAAATGAAATGGAGAAGACCCTGGTTCAATTTACACATTCTGTTGTGGGGGAAAGTATAAATAACACTTTACAGGTTTACAGCCACTACTAGGTAAATGTCAACTTTTCCATTGCCGGAAAACTTTTGGATTTTCCCAAATTAAATGGACCCAGGAAAATATATTCAAACATATTATGCTTACATATCAGAAAGCATAATCCAATTAATTATTGTTTACGTACACACACACACACAAAAATTATTAAATCATATTACATAATGATCAGGTATACAATGATCTTGGACATTCATTTGATAAAAAAAAAAAGGATCTTGGACATTCGTATACACACACAGCTCTTGTTTGGGTTCAAAAGCTCAGCTTTTAACTTATGAGAAAATTAATTTTGTATTGTATTTTTATTTTTCTAATACTTGGAAAAAGAAAAGCTAGTAATTATTCACCGATAAATAAATAGGTGTTTATAGAAAAGTTAAAAAAAATATCTTTTAAAAAAATTGAAGTGTTAGAAATTGATTTCAATTTATATGAAAAATTATTAGTTCAAAAGCTTATATGATAAGTTCTTGTAGGAAAAAATTATCTGAACAGACTCATATGTACATGTATGTATATGTATATTTATTTCAAATAGTAAATATTTACTTATAGCACAAAATATATTAAAAATGAATGCAATGAAAAATATTAATTAATTATCTTTTTAATTATTTTAAATTTTTATTTTAAATTTTAAATTTGTAAAGTTAATTTTACTATTATTATTTTTTAAATTTTTATTAAACTCACATACCAGTCTATTTAGCCCATTATGGGTTTTGTAGGAGAGATAAAGGATAATAAATGTGAGGTCATAACTTGTGGACTGAGTCAGGCTGGTCCATGTATATGCAGACGAATGCGGGCTGGTGTGACCCATATACTCACCTCTAACCAAATCAAATGTGATGCCTTTATCAATAATTCACACAATCAACATTTTTTTTAAGTGTAGATACACAACATCCTTATTTTACCATTGATCTAAGTAATATTTCAATTTTTCTCATTGATAGGTAATTAACAGCATCTCCAATAGGAGTTGTTTAGGAGGTTTTCAAACTTAAGAACCAGTTCTTACAGTATCATCATTGGAACAGGTTGAGTTACATCCATGTGTAAAAACAATTTTTCCACAAGGAACCAATTTTTAACATTAAAATATAATTTCTCTGTAGTGAATATTTTTTTTTGATGATAATTCTCTGTAGTGAATATGGTTCTAAAGACGTGGGATAACTAGTGGACCCTTTTATGTTCTTAAATAGTTACAAGTACCACTCAAGTGGACAATTGTTAAAATTGTTAAACTTGAGGTGACATGATTTTAGTTAAAAATAAAAAGAGTTAAACAGATAACACGTGTCACGGTTTCAAAAGTGAAACTTGTCTCAACGGAAAAGCTGAGACTTAGTGTGTGTTTGGATTAAAGTTTATAAAAGTAAGTTTGGAGTAAATTTATTTTGCGAACTAAGTTAGGTTAAAAATGAGTTTATTCTACCGTAATTTATGATTGAATACTTTTTACTCAAAAGTATGTTAGACAGTAAATTTTGTTTGGATGATATTGATTAAAAACACTTTTAAATGTGTTTTTGTGGATTATAATTGGATATAGAGTTATTGATGAGACCCATTTAGTAAATTTTTTAGAGTTGCTGAGTTGAAGGGATTGAGTACCTATTAGGTACTTGAATTAAAAAAAATAAAATTGAGTAATGTGTACAAATAGAATCCACTTAAGTACCCAAAAGTGAGTACTCCAATAGAGATGCTCCTAGACATCACTACAGCTATTCTGAAAAGGATTGATCACAAAGAGATCCCTATAGGCTTTTGGCAGACAATTAAGTGCTTCTATTGCTAGCTAGTCGCTATAGTCATGCCGATCATGTCATGCAACAAGCAAAAGCCTAGCTAGCTAAAGCAAATTGACGCAGTTCTTTTTTTTTTTTTTGGTCAATAAATTGACGCAGTTCCAAGATTATGCTTTATTTCATTATCATATAGTATCTGTGTTTTGTGATGCCAAGAGGTACCATTTACCAGCCCACCAAAAAAAAGAGGACCATTTACCACATTCAAAGCCTCTGGACTTGTATTTGAGTCTGTGTGATGGATATCAAATTAATGGGTATCTCGTGCTTGTAACTTTCAAGACCTAATTGTACAAACCTTTAACCATTTTGTTATTTGATTTGTAGGCATATCACATGCCTAGATGACTCTTACTGACGTGGCCATACACCCGATCGAGTCTTCAACATCAAACATATATTCTTTATGTCCCAGGCTCAAAGAGAAATATTTTTGAGTCATCAAATTAATGGCAATAGAATCATATATCCAAAATATGGTTATTGCCCAAGTTAATTTACAAAAAGTACTTTTAATTATAATCGGATTGCTGCTATAGAGTGATTATTTTAATCCTAACCCACTATAATTAGGACTTTAACTTGGCTCCTATGTAAACAACACAAGTATCTCTACAAACTTTGACTTTTTGTACCGACTACGTACACTTAAAGTCTATCGCCCTTCTTTAAAGATGTAGTATGCGATATTTGAATCCAAGTCTTTCCCCGTAAGCTTAACATATGTTGTCAATTGAGTCATACTGAGTAGGTATGTATAGAGTGGCTTTTATGAATGAGAACTACGCCGCCCGATCCCTTCTCTAAATAAACGCAGAAGTAGGTAATAATTAGTGCCCCCTCCCTCTACCAAGCAAATTGTAATGTAGAAGTACCTAGTTAGTGGAGAGGTTAACATGCGCTACTCTTGACAGCGAACCTGAAGATGTGAAGTTGAGAAATTTCTATTGGCTATATATGTAGTTATATACTTTAGTGGTTAATTAGAGAAAGACGTGCTTGTCAAAAAAAAAAAAAAAATAGAGAAAGACGAATGTAGTTGTGAGCACATGATACAGCATCTGATGATGGGTATATACCCTATTTCACATGCTATCTTATCCTCTAGGAAGCTTAACATATAGCCCCCCCTCTCCCTCTCCCTCTCCCTCTCCCTCTCCATATATTGTCATGATCATTTTGTATGCCCCATGTGAGGCCACCACTTTGTGTATTAATGTTAAAAGTCCATCAGATATGCATATGAAGAAATAAAGCCAAGGGGAGTGGTAGGCGGACATGATTTTCAAAGTAGAAAATAATGCTATTCTAGCTATATGTATACTATTTAGGGTTAATTTCGTGATTGGGGAAGTAGTAAAAACTTTTTGTGTGTGTGTGTGTGGGGGAAGGGGGAGTATCAATTTATTTACTATAGAATTAAAACATTTTTTTTAATATGTAATTAATTTCGATCTATTAAATTGATAATTTTTATAAAGTGAATTAGATTTATAAAATTAAACAATCTTTGGAGGTAGAATTGTTTTACTTAATATTGGACATTGAATAGCATTTCAATTTATTTTGTCTTTCCTTTAAATACCTTTAAAAGTGTTGAAAATTGTCATTTGGATTTAAAAGGACTTTCTTTTAAAGGAAATTATATAAAGGTGATTTGACGGTTAAAAGTCCTTGTCTAATTGAAGTCTTTTTGGTAAGTGGTGGGGAGACTATTAGTTGAAAAGGAAGCGTTATGGTATGAAATACTCAGCACAGTATGGTGAGTTAGTTTGTGCTTAATTATCCTAGTCTATTTGTTGTGAATAATTTTAAACTCTCTTCTCTTTGGTGGAAGTACTTGTGTTTTATTGGGGTCTATGGAGGCTTGGGTACAAAAAATCGGTGTTGATTGGTTCATTCCGGGGGCGGACAAAAAATCGGAAATGTTATTTTGTTGAATTTTGATTGGTTCATCGCATGGGTTATTCTAGATGGAAATATATATGATTCGTTTGTATTTTGCGACCAGCATATATAATGAAAGGTTTACATTTATTTTGCAAGTCTGATCTTACTTCTTGGGTCTGGTATATCCTATCTTTAAGTGGTTGATGTTATATAGTTATTTCTGAAAATCTATTTCAACTATATATTCAGTTTTGCTCAACTGCTAATGGTTCATTATTTATGTTAAAATAGACTTAAAAATGTAATAGGTATTTATAGACAAAGTAATTTAGATTTTCAAAATAACATACAGTAAAAAATGTAATTTAAACTTCTCTAGTAGCAAAAGAATTGTATACTTTTATGTTTACCTTTATAGTTAAAATAATGGACTAATGGTACTGCAAATTTTTGTAAGGATATAGAAACATACAGTTATAGCCATTCATAGTGCACTTTTATAACAATAATTTCTAAAATATATACAAAAAGATCTAAATGGTAAAATATGATTGAACGTTTGTGTAAATTTTTTTACACCATCGGTGCATACTAATTAAATTATTCTTTTATTTTACCATTATTATGATTTTCATTTATATATATTGAGAAAGATAAACAAAATTTTAAGTACCACTTTTTAGTTTTACTATATTAGCAAATGCAAGATTTTCCTCTCCTTATATTTTTTCCAGTTTAATCACTTTAATATTTTTATTGCTACAATATCAATTAATTACTACATAAGAAATTCCAATTATTAAATATATGATTTCTTTCCAAATCCGATTTTATAATTATAATAAAAGTTTTGGTTTTTTTGTTAGATTTTAAATTGTTATCACTTACAGTAACAATTTTATCTTTTCACAAAAAAAAACCTTTATCTTATTAAAGATATGATTTCTTTCAAAATCAATTTTTTTTTATCAAAACAATAAAATAATATCAAAAAAAGTGTGAGAGGTGACACGTATATTCGCCTAGGCCTAAGAGGTGACATGTGTCCCATTTAAGACCTTGTTTTCGGACATGTGCCACCTCTTAGACTTTTTTATTTTTTGGTTGAGAAATTATCTCTCATCAAAATTATTTTATTTTTTATCAATTATTTTTATTATTTATATTAAAAAAAATACCCACGCTTTATACAGGTCGGATGCATAGCCAGATGCAATTAAAATTCAACATTTCTTTCTGCATTAATTAATTCCTGTCCCGAAACGTGGCTCACCATAAACTAAGAAGAAATTTAGAGAGAAAGACATATAAAGTGATTTAGAATTTATCTACTAAGAAGCAATCATACAATATTAAACCACCTTTATGCAGAAAAGAAATTGACACCAATTCAATGCTCAAGAGAGTGCAATCACCAGTGTCGAGCATGAAAAGACTAGTTAAAGTGTCGACCAAGAAAGCAAGAATTAACTTTATAACAATGCGCGCCCATATATTTTCTTTGAAACATGGCTTTCAAAAGCATAGTCTACAACAGCAAGAATACATTAATTGCTTTCACTCAAAATTCAACGATTGAAACAGATCGATCACAAATTAAAGGGCATGTATTGTATCAAAATAAAAATAAAAATTAAAGGGCATGTAAATTGTAATGTATAACCTAACCATAATCAACAAGAGATTATTACAATTAGAAACAACATGAAAAATGGCCTTTTCCTTAAGATTTGAGCCACTTGTTAAAACCTCCTATACCTAATTAATGTGGTCCATGGACCCTTCAATATTGGAAACACACACATTCAGCTAGACCCTGCAAGAGGTGATAGTTCACGCTCATTATGGGATCCCTATCATCAACTTTTCCATTGCCATCCCCAAAGATAGTTACAGGTATGGCTATGCTGACCACATATATATGTGAGATATTCCCATAGTTGTGTCATCTCAAATGTACGCATGACATTTTAGAATGCAATTTGTCCAATTGAATCAATGAGATGTTCCCAAGGACAATATTGTTCATGCCACCATGGAAGGTTGCGCTTTATTTGGTAAAGAGGCCATGTTGTTCTTGTATTCAAAACTTCATCCCTTGGGAATTAGGATGGATGGCCTATAAATGGTATTTATGAATACTATAGTATATAGTACAAGTTTCTGTTTTCTGTTTTCTTTTTCTATTTTTGGTTGCTCAGTTTTTTTATAATGCATTTTCACTTTCATGTGGACCCCATAATTAGATAATCCTCCACACCCACAATGACATCATCCACCGTAACACCCAAATTGATATAGAGTAAACAATCATTTTGGTCCCTGAGAGTGTTAGATAGTGTCATTTTGGTTCTCGACAGATACAAAATTAAAAAAATGTCCTCAATTGGTGTCAGTCGTTAGTCACTTTGGTCATTGCCGTCAAACCAAAATAACAGTAAGTAATCACTTTTAGGGACCAAAGTGACTAACAGATGACAGTTGATGACCTTTTTTTAATTTCGTATCTATCGGGACCAAAATAACACCATCTAACACTTTCAAAGACCAAAGTAGTTGTTTACTCAATTGATATATCACCGGTTTTGAACATATATATGGGATTCCATATATATGTACCATACTAATAGGCTTTATGTCATAAAAAAATAATACTAATAGGCTTTAAAATAGGCTTTCAGTCCATTTTAAAATCAAGTTAGGTTTTAAAAATTATATATCAAGTAAACATGTCAAGTTCAGATCTTTAAGTTTGGTTTGACCAAAAAAAAAGATCTTTAAGTTTGGGACAGAAGTCATGTTCATGTCATAGCTAGCTTGCTCAACTTAGCTTATTTCTACTACTATTTACAGAAAAAATTTATAAAACCATTATCATATAATTAATTATCAGGACATGAAACCCATATTTATTGGATGTTTATACTTATCAGTTAATATCTTAAAAGTTGAAGTTACTAGGTAAAGTCATCAATAATTTTTTGATAAAAAAAATGTTCACCAATAATTTTATATTTTAAATTCCTTTCTCTACTAGACATGTCAAAATGAAATTAAGATCCACTCCATTTATTTTTCTCTCCATTTCTTTTATTACTATACTTTTGAGAAAATAAATGGAATAAATGATACTCATGTATCATATTTATGTCATTTATTTTCCTCAAAAACATAGTAATGGAGAAAATAAAAAAAATAAAGAGAATCCCAACTCGTCAAAATGGATTGAGCCGGTAGGCTGGTCTATTAACTTAATATAAAACGTTGATTGATTTGGCAAAATATAAGCCTAATTTCTTTTATAACTTAGTTCAGTCTAGCCCAAAAAAATTTTCTGGCCCGGGTCAACCCACTGGTCTGAAGGCTATTTTAAAAATTTAATAAAAAATAAAGGGATTTTTTATTTGCACATACATCCATTTCTAAATACACATACACTTAAAATTAAAAGACCAAAATACCCATTTGATTTAAAATCCCCAAACCTTTTGTCGCTCTCTATCCCACACAGTTCCGCAGAGACATTTTCTCTCCTCAGAGTTCCGATGGCTACACACTTCCGCATAAACACAACTTCTCACAGGAACACACACCTCATCAAAATTAAAATCCAAGGTCAAACTAGTGTTCTTCTCTCCTCTATCTTTCTTCCACGAGCCATTTTTTTTCTCAACAAAAGCATTCTGCACAGTGCATATCCAACCATGCCTTGTTCCTCTCGCCGTCGGAAAGAAGAGGGAAGAATGCCCATGAAAGGATATTTACAGGATGGACTTTCATTTTAATTTTAATGATGTGTTAGTTTTTGAAGATTTTAATCAATAGAAGTCACTGGAAACAATGGTCGAGGGATAAATATGCCAGATTCATTTGTAGTGCAAAATTTAATGGTGATGTTCACCCATTTTGCATTAATGTGGGTTTTGCTTATTCCCTTTTATTTCACGCGAGTCTGGATTATTCGTCTTTCCACGTTAGCGGAACTATTAGTTCCGCATCATCATTACGGAATTAATAGTTCCGCACGTGTTATAAAAATGTGTGTGTTATAAATAACACCTGCGGAACTATTAATTCCGTGTATTTATATCAAATGCGGAAGTAATAGTTCCGCTGCAAGGAAAAACAGAGCACTGTTCCGTGTGTGTGCTGCGAAGTGAGGAAGAAAGTAAGAAAATGGGTTGAGTACTGTTGCGTGTGTGTACTGTTGCAGTGTTGCGTGTGTGTGCTGCGAAGTGAGGAAGAAAGGAAGAGTACTGTTGCGTGTGTGTGTGCTGCGAAGTGAGGAAGACAGGAAGAAAATGGTGAGTACTGTTGAGTACTGTTGTGTGTGTGTACTGTTGCGTGTGTGCGCTGCAGAGTGGGTTTTAGGTTTTTTCAAAATAGAGGGTATTTTAGTCATTTTGTTGATAATGTATGTGTAGGTAGTAAGTTGTGTATGTGTGAATATAAATTCCCAAAATAAATTGCATGCAGAATGTAAGAGCGTTAGGTCTTTTTTTTTGGTTAAGAAGAGCGTTAGGTCAAGAAGGAAGAAGAAGAGCGTTTTTCATTGTTTTTGTTGTTAAGAAATGACTTTTTTTTTTAAAATATGGCCCATGGGGCAGTTCGTTTAGATAATGGGTGATGGTAAATACACCCCCTAAAATTGTCCATCCACCCCACTTTAAACATGAAAACTATCACTTTTTAATATCATGTTTTGTTTCTCAAAATTCCAAAATCGTGTATTTTTCAGAAATTCGAGTTTCCAGAATGCAAATTTGTATTCCAAAAACTCGAGTTTCTGGAATGCAAATTTTGTGTTCTAGAAACTCGAGTTTTCGGAATGCAATTGAGTTTCGGAATGCAAATTTTGCATTTCGAAAACTCGAGTTTCTGGAACACAAAATTTGTATTCCGAAAACTCGAGTTTTCGGAATACGAGTTTCCAGGAATATTTGAAAATTGACTTTTTGTACATTCTGGAAACTCCAGTTTCCGGAATACAAATTTGTATTCCGAAAACTCATACGCGATTTTGTGGGGTAGATGGACAAAACGTGATATTAAGAAGGGATAATTTTGGAATTTCAAGTGGGGTGAATGGCTAATTTTGGAGGTGTATTTACCAACACCCAAAGTAGTCCACAATTAATTTAGCCCAACCCATCATGGGCAGGTCCAAATAAATTAGGCCAACTCAAATTAACAGCTCTACTATTGACCCAAAAAGAAAAAAATTTAACAGCTCTACTTCTCGTAATAATGGGGCTCATGGGCAGAGTTAGACAGTTTTACATGATCCAGAGTTTGCCTTGGTAGTTGGTATTGATTGAATCAAGCCTCAACTAATGAAATATAGGTACAATGTGACCTCAGGAAGGTACTTTCAAAGCAATGTAAATGCATGTGTTCCAGGTACCAAAATTCATCCCCAAATCTAAATCCATGTGCCATATAGTCAGTATGGAAACTATATATGCAGCTGTAACAAGCAAATCAGCCTTTCCGCCAAATATCATATTATTAGTATTTAGTATATAATAATCCACTAAATGCCTAGGAGTCTAATGCAATAATCACATTGGCACCTCTTTGCTGACCTACCTCCAAAAGTGTCTTGGCTAAATAAGCTTACAACCTTAGTTCATTTGACAGAAAAATAACAAATTATATCTCCCCACATTCTATAGGCTAACATAACCTTGATTATCTCATCATGCAATGCTGGCAGATGGCTTCAGTTTCTTGGGTGGAGGGTTTCCACCAGAGATAAGCACATATAAATAAAAGCAGAGCATTGCAGAACTGCAAACAAAAATTTCACGCATACAAATAGTAGAGTAAGACCAAAATCGGGCAATCTTGCAACCAAGGGGATAAAAGAACAACTAGCAATTTCAAAGACCAAAATAATTAACAGGTTAGAAGCCACAGATATACCTTATAATAGCACTGATGCCAGTTGGAAATATTTTCTTTGCCTGCATGCAGAAAAGAAAATGAGTATAACAATGAAATGAGGCACAACATATAAGGACAGTCTTTGTCAAAATAGATGTATTACCAGTGAGTAGCTCTGAAAGTTCTTCCAAATAAGAATCCCCGACAATGCTGCAAAATAAACAAGTCAAGAGATTAAAGAACAATTATCCAAATAACATCATGCTGCAGCCTTTTAAGTTTCTTTGTTTTTAATTCCAGGACCAATGATGTCTTAATGCTGATGAAATCGTATACCTGCTTGTCCTAGAATAAATGGTAAACTCGATTTTCCTTGCCTCCAGACCTTCAAGCTAAGGGTGCTGAGGAATAGTAAAGCACCACCAAAGAGCACACCACTGCTCAGTGTTGCAGGACTCCGTGAAAAAAGGAATCCAATAATCCCTCCAGTTAAAACAAATCCACCTACAACAAAAGACAAAGATAGCATATGACATCTTTAAAGAGGGGATAAATTGCCTAATATTATTATATTAATAGGACAGAAATTTTCTTTTCTTTTTATTGAAATAATGTACCACAATTTCCTAGCCCACAAATTCTATACCTTGTTCAGCACAATGTTCAGTTTTAAACTACCAGATATGTAGAAAGGTTGATAATCCATATAACACTTGCCTTCATAAATCATTTTTTGAGGTAAATCAATTCAAAGTATTATTTTCAAGATCTTTCACTTAATTTACAACACCCTTTCAACAGAAAGTATAATTATTTTCTTCTCCCTTTAACTTACATATATTTTCAACACACCTAGATCTAACCTAATTTTTAAAAAATCTAACATCTTCTGTCAACTCGAATATCATATTGACCTCTCCCCCCCCCCCCCCCCCCCCCCAAAAAAAACACACAAAAAAAAGGGTAAAACAAGCAGAAGCATAGAGAAGCTTACAGGGAATAAAAAATGCCACAAGTGTATACCAGAATACAAGATTCAACTTTTCATTAATATCCAAAAGATTTTTATCAGGATTGACAAGTAGAGGGACTATATGACAAACCATTAAGAAGGATTTAGTTTTAGTTGTTATTGTTGACAAATAGAGGGACTGAGGCAACTAAGTCAAACTTTTACCCACCAATACCAAAGTGAAATGCGTTATGACTTAAGAGTAAAGTCACCTAACATACAAATTATCTAACACAAGGAACACTTACCAAAGGGAATGCCTAAACAAAAATCATGAATTTTTGCTGTCCTTTTCTGCTGATCAACACCTTCCTTCTGTGCCTCTCCGAACCCTATTTTTTCAGTGCCATTCTCTTCTTTTGTCAAATATGGCTCCTGCTTTTCTTCGACATGCAATTTTGACTCATCAGCCACATAACTTAGTGTGTTTTTGGTGTCAGAACCAGCAGCATCCGCACCATGCCTCTCCAGACTCATGGCAACTGAGAACTATATGAGATATGCTTCCTGTTTAGTATCAATATCAAATAATTGCTCTAGCAATCATTCATCTAACAAAAATGTATTATTTATGCTGTTCTATTCCTACAAGCCTGTTCATAATGTCTAGCACTATGCCTTTCAATCTCAAAGGAGCAGCATATGCAATCATTAGATTTAATATGATTTCCACTGATTCCAAAGAAACATGTCAATGTGCTCAAATAAACTAATTGTGTACTTCATGTTCATTATATCATTAATGCCAACTTGATCATACACACTTCCTTCCAGCACTCTGTTCTGCATTCTCACTGGAACTACATACAAATACTGACATAAAACCATATTTTTTCATTAAAGCTTTGCTTTCCAATACTTGCGGAGAAACATGCCTATATATAAGCAGTCACGCGCGCCAAATTTGAAAGATGTAGAATAAGGGTGCTGGACTGGTGCTCGGGATAAAAAATGATCAACACTTGAAGGAAAGTAGTAAGGTAGCACATTGGGGAAGACCGGCAGCAAATTAGAATCACTCAAAAGGATATAAATCATATGAAAAAATAAAAACTAAATCATGTGAAACAGCTGCTCACAAAGTTTCTGGTGAATAAAAATGTATTAATGTATTGCCTAGGAGAACATTAATCATCCAAATAAAATCTGGAATCTTGAAGGAGAACATTAATCATCCAAATCCTGTGACTAGAAACAACAAATTTAGAAAACCAAATGCACGAACAAAATCCACCATGTCCAACACTATAGTGAACCAAACAATGAACTCAACAAAACAACAAATTTGTCATTCTAACACCAACGTCTCATTCATAAATCGTTGAGGCAAGAATTCAGAGTTTTTCTTTTCCTTCTTTCAGCCAGTGTCTCCTGCCTGGGACTTCAAAATTTCTTCGGCAACGTATGATCAACGAAGCGTTGCATTAGATCTATGTATTTTTTAATGCGTTCGCGTGCTTGATGCAAATAATTGGCTAAACTAAGTTAAAGTGAACTCAACCGTGAATCGTGATCAAAGAGATATTCAACAAAAAAACAAACATTAAAAAAACAGAGAAGTGTAGAGATTCGATATATGTTTATTTAATTTCATAGTGGTAATAGGTAATTAAGTTGAAAGGGGGAAAAAAGAGGTTGAGTACCTTGGAAGAGCGAAAGGAAGGGAGTGGAAGCGAGCTTCTCCGGAGGTGTAGGCTGCGATGAGCGGCGGAGAAGCACAACAGGTGAGCCTGAGAGGTCGCCGCCATGCCTGGTCTCATCGGAGATTAATGCTCGCTTTCGCTTTGCGCAGCACAAATTGAAATTTTGTGTTTGGTGGTGAGAGTGAGAATGAGAATGAGAATGAGAAAGAGAAAGATCGTTCCAGCGGTAGAACTTGTAGACCCGTCAACGGCTCGACCACTCCCGAACTGGTCCATTTTTTTTATTAAAAAAATCAGTTATGCAAATGTGAGAATAAATTATCAAAAAATAAAAATAACAGCTGGATCGATTTTTTTTTTTTAATTCTGTACAAGACAAGTTACCCTTTTTGAAAAAAAATAAAATAAAATTCAAGTTTATCGAATTTGACAAGCCAAATACCGGTAGAAGTTGGGGTAAAGACAACTTGATCAACTCCGGTAGCCCAATTCAACTCAAGTCCAATATCTACCTATTTTTACTTTAAGAAAACAAGGTCCCATAGAGGACACTTGTCACACCCTCCTTCTCTCTTCTATTTCTAATTCCCGCTCACCCCCGGCCGGCCCCTCCGTTTCTCTCTAGAGCTGTCAAAATGAGCTGTGGCTCGCGAGTCAGCTTGGCTCGGCTTGGTTTGTGGGTTAAAAAGATTACTAAATAACTGACTCATTTAATTTTGAATATTTTTGGCTCGGCTCATTTAACCCGCAAGCTAAAGAGAGCTAGCTCGTCACGAGCCGAGCCGGCTCGCGAGTCATACTAAAAAAAAATTAAAAATTAATTATTTTAAATATTTTTTTATTTTTTTTTATTTTTTTAATCATTTTTAAATATTTTTTAATCATTTTTAATATTTTTTTATTGATTCAGCCCGCGAGTTAGCTCGCGAGCCAGCTCGAGTAACCCGCGAGCTCGGGGAGAGCCGAGCCGAGCCGAGCTGGCCATTTTCTGGCCCTTGAAAAATCCGAGCAAGCTTAGCTCGGTTCGTTTATCTACCAGCTATAGCCGAGCCAGCTCGTGTGGGCCGAGCTGGCTCGTTTTGACAACTCTATTTCTCTCTCTTCCATCTTTTCAAAGTGTTTTCCTTTTATTATTTTTATGTTTATAAATAAATATTATTGTTTACAGGTGCAGACTACGGTGAATCACCAAATTGGTGGTGCACTGGTACATCACTTACACATCATTTGATCAATGGTCTTGATTTCATACTCACAATAACTATTGTGGACCTTTCCATACTATATAAAAACAAAAAAATAAAAATAAAAAATATTAAGAGAGTAAACTCTTCCTCTTTCTCTCTTTCCTCCCTCCTTCCCCCCCTCTCTCTCTCCTCGCCCCCTTGCACCCCCGCACAGTCTCCTTCCCCTTCCCTCATGTGCACAAATTTGTTAAAAATCATTGGTCCAAACACTTTCTTCTCACATCTTTTATTCTCTCTCTCCACATTAATTCAATTCAAAGCAGTACTGCTTCCTGAACGACAAACAGCAAGTTTTGATTCTTGTGGAAACTTGTTATCTATTCTTCTTCTATGGCGGTTGTTGTTGTTCGACCATGTTAGAGAGTGGGTGTGATTCTGGTATGAGCTTGGACACCATCAATTCCACCACGCAGCAAACATCCATGAGCAGCGGCGGAAGCGAGAGTATTTGCAGCACCAGCTTTAGTCGTTTCTCCTTCGAGCTCCTCTTCCCGGCGTCACCTCACCGGAAAATACTCTCTCCATAAAGCCCCATCGCTCCTCCGACTTTGCCTACTTCGCCATCCGCTCCACCACGTTTGGACGAAAGTCCGCGCGGTCTCCCCTTCCGCGACTTCCACCTCCTCAGCCGCATCGGCTCCGGCGACATCGGAACCGTGTACCTGTGCCGCCTTCGCGACGACCACTACGCCCCTGCCTCATGCTTCTACGCCATGAAGGTGGTCGACAAGGACGTCGTGGCACTCAAGAAGAAGTCACACAGTGCAGAGACGGAGAGGAAGATCCTCAAGATGCTCGACCACCCTTTCCTCCCAACGCTCTACGCCGAGTTTGAAGCCTTTATTTCTCTTGCATTGTCATTTTCCGACGGTGACCTTGAACCTTCACTCCTTCTGCCACTGGAGGCTGTGTGCGGGGGTGGAAGGGGGCGAGTAGAGAGAGAGAGGGGGAAGGAGGGAGGAAAGAGAGAATGAGGAAGAGTTTACTCTATGGAAAGGTTCATAATAGTTATTATGAGTATGAAATCAGGACCATTGATCAAATAATGTATAAGTGCTGTACCGGTGCACCACCAATTTGGTGATTCACCGTAGTCTGCACCTTGTTTACATATTATAATTATAATATATTATATTATCATACTTTCATTTCTTTTTAATTTTATTTCTTATTTTTCTATAAATAAAATACTATTTTCTTACATTTTTTATTCGTGTAAATTCGCGGGTGTGTAAAAATAATTTTTGTTATAGTAATTTCACTCATTTATTTGTTCTAATAACTTTCTATGGTTTATAAATTTATTTTTTTTCGATTTTATTTTCGCAACGACAAGCGCTACATTAATTTCTCTAATTTATTTGTTCCAATAATTTCCTACGAGCTATAAATTTTTATTATTTCAATTTTAGTTTTGCTACAATAAATCGCTACAGTAATTTCACTCATTTATTTGTTCCAATAACTTCTTATGGGCTATAAATTTTGTATTTTGATTTTATTTTCGTTACAGTAAATCGCTAAAGTAATTTAACTCATTTATTTGTTCCAATAACTTTCTACGGTGTATAAATTTATTATTCTTTCAATTTTATTTTCGCAACAGCAATCGCTACAATAAATTGCTACAGTATTTTCTCTAATTTATTTGTTCTAATAACTTCCTACGGGCTATACATTTTTTTATTTAGATTTTATTTTTGCTACGATAATTTCACTCATTTTTTTGTTCCAATAAATTCCTGCAGTCTATAAATTTATTTTTCTTTCGATTTTATTTTCGCTACCGCAAATCGCTATAGTATTTTCTCTCATTTATTTGTTCCAATAACTTCCTACGGGTTATAAATTTTTTTATTTCGATTTTTTTTTGCTACAGTAAATCGCTACAGTGATTTCACTTATTTATTTGTTCAAATAACTTCCTACGCTCTATAATTTTTTTATTTTGATTTTATTTTCGTTACAGTATTTCCACTCATTTATTTGGTCTAGTAATTATCTACGGTTTATAAATTTATTTTTCTTTCAATTTTATTTTTGCTACAACAATCGCTACAATATTTTATCTTATTTATTTGTTCCAATAACTTCCTACGGCCTATATTTTTTTTATTTCGATTTTAGTTTTGCTACGGCAAATCGCTAATTTCACTCATTTATTTGTTCCAACAACTTTCTACGGTCTATAAATTTATTTTTTCTTTCGATTTTATTTTCGCTACAGTATATCGCTATAATATTTTCACTCATTTATTTGTTTCAACAATTTTCTACGGGTAATAAATTTATTTTTTTTTATTTTATTTTCTATCACCAAAACGGTGTTTGCTTACAAGTTTTACTCATTTATTTGTTCCAATAAACGTTGTACAGGCTAAAAATGTATTTTGCTTTTGATTTATTTTTTATCACCAAAATGGTGTTTACTTACCGGTTCAACTCATTTATTTATTCTAATAACTTCCTATAGGCTATAATTTTACTTTATTTTATTTTATTTTTCGCTACAGCAATTACTACAGTAATTTCACTCATTTATTTGTTCCAATAACTTTCTACGGGATATAAAATTATTTTTATTTTGATTTTATTTTTGATCACCAAAACGGTGTTTGCTTACAGATTTTACTCATTTATTTGTTCAAATAACTTCCTACGGGCTATAAATTTATTTTTATTTCGATTATATTTTCTATCACTAAAACGGTATTTGGTTACAGGTTTCACTCATTTATTTGTTCCAATAATTTCCTATGGACAATAAATTTATTTTATTTATTTTATTTTCTATTACCAAAACTGTGTTCGCTTACAAGTTTCACTCATTTATTTGTTCCTATAACTTTTATGGGCTATAAATTTATTTTTCTTTCTTTTTTTCTTCTGCAACCATCACTATGTTTTTATAATTAATTTACTTTGTTCTATTTTATTGTTTGATAAAATTTTTATTTATTTATGATCAATAAAATAATATTTATTTATGAGTTCTATTCATTTTTCTTTATTTTTGAGAACTTTCATGTTAAAAAAGTTGCGTGTCAACCAACAGAACCTGTGCAATAGCACAGGTACCTGGCTAGTATTGACCAAAGAAAAAGCACTCAAGTCCAATAAAATTAGGATTAAAAAAGTCTCTTGTCTAATGATCCTAGATTGTGTTAGAAATGAGTTTACACGTGTGACTTTTAGTTTAAAAATGTTCTATATTTTTGTATTTTTATTTATTTCAAGACATATTTCATACATAATATAATATAATGTCATTGAATTATAATGTATATTGAGAGAAACTTTAATGTATACAATATATTTATTAATAAAAAATGCTTAATTAAATGGTGTAACAAAGAGTTTAGATAAATCATCATCATGGTCATCATTATTATTATTATTTGATTGCTTATACATGATTGCGTCATGAAAAGTTTAAGCATGAAAACTTCAATCTTAGATTGATTATCAATTGGACCGAAAAAAAGGATTGATTATCAATTCATTGGGGACATTGGATTAATAAGTCATTAATAGATTTTATCAACAAAAAAAACAAGTCATTGATAGAACCAATTAAATTAGTATATATATAAAACAATTCCAAAATATTTATAACATGTAAATTTCATAAAAAATCATACAACACTTTAAACATTCATACCATATTTTAATAAATATCATAAGCTTTTTTTTTTGTTCAACTCATAAGCTTATTTTTAACTTAATGGTTACAATATCAAACATGATTTATAATGGTTAGTCATTTCAAGAAAACATAAAATTATTAATAAACTTTTCTAATTTTATTTTATATATTTTTACATTTTAGTTTTTGGTTTGGGGGCTTAGTCCCCTTTCCTTTCATAAAAAAAAGTGTATTTACACAAATCAACCACTGGATAAGGATTAGGCCCGTGGTAAATACACTAATATTTTTGGGCATATACCCCATATTTAAAAAGAAAATTATTATTATACCCTCATTGATTTGAATTTTTTTTTTCATTTTCACGTCTTTACCAGAAATTCAGTTTCCGGAATGCATTTTCGTATTTTTTCTGGAAACTAGAGTTTCTGGAATGCAAATTTGCTCCAGTTTCCGGAATACAAATTTGTATTTGTATTCTGGATTTACATTCCGGAAACTTCAGTCAAATTTATATTCTGGAAACTCCAGTTTCTGGAAAAGATACAAAATAAAAAAAAAAACCAAATAATGAAAATATAATAATAATTTCCTGTATAAATGTAAAATACATAGCCAAAAATTGAGGTGTATTTACCAATTCCATAAGGATTAACCAATAATTCCGGCTGAGTCATTGGTTCCCAATAATTCCCGTATATTCCGAATCGGACTAGTCTGAAGTCGAACCGGCCTATCTAAGCCGGTTTTTCTAACACTGCGTGAAATACAAATACTTGTTCACCGGTTTCACTGTTGGCGGCGAAGGTTGCTGTCGCCACTTGATGGCTACTTCACTTGAGCTCCTCTGAGGCCAAAGCCCAAAACTGAAAACCCTTCCTTTCGTTTCTTCCATGCTTATGTAGCTTTGGGTTCTCGCACAAGGGTTTTCTGTGTTCGTGGAAAGCCCTTTCTATCAAAATGTCATTGTTGACTCGTCTCCATGTCTTCGCAAGGCCTTTACTCCCATCCCTATCCCCTTCGCGCCAGGTCTCTTTCTCTACTCTACCCTACACCTTTCATTGTTATTATTATTTGTTAGTGATTTTCCCCTCTATTAGTGGAACATTACTGAAACTTCTGTAAAACCTCTCACAGTCTCGGTTAATTTGCGTCCCAAGTTCCAACAACTGCTTCTTTTAGCTACCGACCTTTCTAATTTGTAAAGGTGGTTTTTTATTTTTATTAATTTATAAATTTTGAACAAGCACCACCCATAACACACATTAGGGGAATTGCTAGCACCTGAGTTTTGCAGTTTGTGGTAGATATATGCATTTGGTTGCCTTTCCAAAATAATCATACATGTGTAGTTCTTTTCATTTCATTTCATTTTTTTTTTTCATTTCTGTCTCTTTCTATCTCCTTGCTCCATGAGACCATTAGCATTTTCTAAATCATTTTCTTCTCCTTTTATTATAAAATATAAATTATGTCTTTTTTGCCCAGAATGGAATTAGAGCAACAATGACCAGGATTGGCCTGACTACCTGCTCGCTTTCTTCTGCAGGTATTAGTTCCCATGTCTCTCCTAATCACCCAAGTGTATTTGTGTGTCTCTATTTGGCATGAACTCTTATTGGCTTTCTTCTGTGGGCATCAATTCTTTCTTTGTGTGTGTACATGATGCATGTATGAATGTATCTATGTCTTTCTTTCTTGTAGTTTGAAAACATTAGGTGCTTATATCATCATAAATGATATGTTAATAATGTTGGAATCATTTTCTAGTTTCAGTTGAAGCTTCAAATTTAGAATGTGATGAGATCCATGATGATGTCCAAGCAGCAGAGAAAAATAGTGCACTTTGCTTGGCTGTTTCACAGCTTGCTAGCGAGTTTACCAAGGAGTCAATGTTATCTTTGCACAAGTTTTTTGGTGTACGACGTGCTCATGTGGTATCTACAGGCTCCTTCAAGCTTGACTTAGCTCTTGGAATCGGAGGATTACCAAAGGTGACAACTGGACCAGTGCTGCTATCCTTAATATAGTTGTTTGGTTTAAGAAAATATGTTGTGCATCCACAAAGATTTGGATATGTTAGTATCACGTGCTCACACTATGCTGGTGGATGACCCTGGGGAAACTGTGTAGCACATTTATCTGCTTTATTTTTCTAGTGGTTAGACGGCCTCAAATGCTCTGGACTATAAAGTATGGACATTATGTGTAGCAGAGAGAGATAGAGAGGGGTGTTGGAAATGGGTGGATGTTCAGATATCATTGTTGTTCTGTTATTACAGTTACCAACAGTCTATACAACTAAGCATGTAAATAAGCTACTAACAGACAAATGTACAATACACCTGTTACTCTAATACATATTAATGAGTTTACTTAATATGCATTACATTTTAATGTTTTAGGGTAGGATTGTGGAAATTTATGGACGAGAAGCAGCTGGTAAGACAACACTTGCACTTCAAATTATTAAAGAAGCTCAAAAGCTTGGAGGTACATATTAGACTTTTGGTATTTCAGTATTTAAAACGCACTTTGTGTGAATAAATAATTTTTCAATTTGTACTTCAATAAAATGAAAATAACTCTGTCAATAGAGATTTCTGAGACCTAATAAGTGATCTGAGTTTCTTATGAGTTACGAGTACTGATGTTATTATTAAGGGATTGGGCTTGTAATCAAATCTTAGTCAAGCAATAATGAACTGTTAGAGCTTGCTAGGGAAAAAATATTTTCTTTACACTGTATAGATGCTTGAGAGGGCCACATATCAAAATGATTATAAAGAGCTCCTGCCACCCTGTGCTATCTGAAGTTTCAACATGGGTCAATTCTGCGCTGTTCATTTTACACACACACAAAATAAGTTGATGCTTGGTTGATCATTTAATTCCTCAAGCATGTAATAAGAATTTCTTTCGCACGGTTATGTTTAGTTTCCTTTAAATGGCAAATGTACAGATTAAGGGTTCTATATCACTATATAGAAACTCCTCATGAGCTCTTAAAGTTCTGTAATCTGGTTGTCAATTCACAGATGCAAGATGCTCGGTACTCTACAGTTCACCTTTTACCCTGTTTTTGTTGGAAAATGTGGTGTTTTGCATATTTGTCTCCTGTCAATTTAATAAATTCTGTTTATACTGTTGGCAGGATATTGTGCATATCTTGATGTAGAAAATGCATTAGACCTTTCACTCGTGGAATCAATAGGTGTAAATACCGAAAACCTTCTCGTCCCACACCCTGATTGTGCTGAAAATTTGTTGAGCATGGTTGATACATTAACAAAAAGTGGAGCTGTAGACGTGATTGTGGTTGACAGTGTACGTTACTGTGTTAAGCCATTTATTTCAACACATTTCATCTTTAGTTTTACTCACATAAATATATGATGATTTTGTCATTCCAGGTTGCTGCCCTTGTCCCCAAATGTGAACTTGATCAGTTAGGAGTTAGTATGAAACAAGATTTACATTCGCGGATGATGACTCAAGCACTACGGAAAATTAATTATTCATTATCCCATTCCCAAACTCTTATCATTTTTGTTAATCAGGTCAATTAAACAATTATGCATCTTATGCTTTGAATGTCAAGTTGTACGATGTATCAATGAACCAATAGATTTATCGTTCGATACTGTATTTCATTTACAGGTTAGGTTTAGTCCAAAAGCAGTTGGGGGATGTGGATCTATGGAAGAGGTCACTTGTGGTGGAAACGCTTTGAGATTCTATTCAGCTGTTCGTTTGAGACTTTCAAGAATGGGATTGATCAAAACGGAGGATAAGGTGAGTTCTTAAGTATACTTTCAAGAATGACATGTTTAGTAACATGTGGAAAAGTTAGTTACCCAATTTCTCCCTTTCCTTCCCAAACACCTATCTTGTTTTATTTTATGCCAAAATCATTTTTTTTTAATCTGTAACAAACGGGCCCTTAATTCTTTTCTTCTCTCTTGACATCTGGTGCTTCAGGTTGAGGGTATGCTGGTCTGTGTACAAGTGATAAAGAATAAACTAGCACCAGCAGCATTGAAAAAGGCTGAGCTGGGTATCAAGTTTGGAAGAGGCTTTTGCCATGAATCAGAGGTCTTAGATTTGGCTTGTGAACATGGACTCATTATGAAAGATGAGGGAAACTACTTCATTGAAGGGGAGGCTTTTAGTAGTAGGGAAGCAGCTGAACTATTTTTGGCTAACAATGAAGGGGTTTGTGATAAGTTAGTTATGGACATGAGAAGACTTTATTTTTAAAAAAGGTTAGGTAAACCTTCAAATCTTCCCATAAACTTGCCCCACCATGGATTTACTAGGCCAAATCCCTTTCCATGGTATACTTAGCTAACTTTATGTGATTGAACTTTGCAATCATATTCTCAAGGCAAAATATATTACCCTAGTTTGATATCCCACGCCATGGCACCGACCTGTGGCGTTGCAAGACCATCAACATACCTAAGTTCAAAGCCTTTGTATTGTTACCATAGAAGGGATCAATCTCTTGATGTCTCTCTTGGCACTATTGATTGTATTATTCAATTTTAAAGTTATGTATTATTTACTTAAACCATTTTTTTCTGGATAGGCTTAAAACCATTTTTATTTGAGTTTCATATCAGCCATCATTAGTAAGGGTCTGTCTTGAAAAGTGAAAAGAAGAAAAAATAAAAACAAATAATTTTATGCCTACTTTTTATAAAAAATTATGATCATAATCTAGAAATAAAAATAAAAGAATCAAACTGACTCTAATGTGTGAACCCCGTTACCTTAATATGAATCCAACTGTGAATCTACTACTCGAAAAATAGCAATTTTTCTTGTTCCAATTAGTTGTTCTTGAATTGATGATGATGGGATGTAATAAGTGGTTCTTGAACTGATAACCTGATTCGCTTCTTGTGGAATAATGCAACTCTTTATGACTTTGTTCCATTTGAGTCCAATGCGTAACAAGACTGTTTCAAGGGAAATCAAGTCATCCCCCAATAGCACATGTGGTAAAGTGCTGAGGTGATATCTGTAAGAGTGGGGGTTCAATCCCCACACCCCCTCCCAAATAACAAAAAAAAAAGAGAAATCATGTCTATTGACAGACAACATTTATCCACCCATAACCTTTAACCAAGAGAGATACAACCTTTAACTAAGAAATGGTAGGGCAAAATTGAATAACTAAACCTTTTGTTAGAAGCATACAAGACTTGGTTGTTTTTTTTTGGTCAAATACAAGACTTGGTTCATGAGATTGGGATAACATTATATTAGAGTTTGTCTTCAAAATAAACAAGTAAAAATATGTGTGTTCAGTGTTCTTTATTCAGTTTAAAGTGTATTACAATCTTAACCCACTAAAATTTAAATTTAAAGATATATACATTCTTACTCACAACTTCAAAATAAATAAATCAGTTTTCCTTACGGCAAAAACGATATAATTAATGGGTATATAATACAGTCCATCATTAATTAATTCATGAACCGATATCATAGGACTTGAAATAGTCACCATGTTTTAGGAAGCTTCCTTCAATTTTCCACGGCACATTTAGACGAACAAGGATTGGAAAGAAGACCAATGTGCACAACCCATTATAATTGTATAAATGGTAAAGATAAGGGTACTTTTGCAATTTTGCACTAGGTATGTAAGTTCAATCATGACGTGAGCATACTAAATGATGTCAATTAAGTTGAGTGGTAGATAGGGATGGAAATAGGTCAGACCGTTCGCCAGGGGCCTATGACCTAGCCTATATTAGAGCCAGGCTAGACCAGGTTTTTTCATGAAATATATCAGGTCAAAGCTTTTTTCAAAGCCTATTTAGCTAAAATGGTCAGGCTTAGGCCATCTAAAAAGTCTTTTAAGCCTAATAAACTGGCCTATTTAAGTAGACATAGATAATTTTTTTATAGTATTATTATTATATTAGATTTTTTATAATGTATTAAATAAAATTATATACTTATTTACTTTTTAAATGTTTAAACACATATTGACCTGCATAAATACTCAAGCTTATAAAGTTTATTGAATGATAAAGTTGTAATTTATTTAGAGGTCTTATCACAAAAATACTTCAATCTTACTCACCTCTATGTCTCTATCCTAAATAAAACTAAATTTAATTATCATATTTTATAGTTTGTTATACATAAAGATATTCTTCATTTGTCAAAAAGATATTCTTCATTGACCTATTAGCCTATTTAGGAGTAGGTCGGACTACTTTTTTTCAGTCGAAGGTCGGACAACTTATTTGAATATCTTATTAGGAATCGGGCCTTTAAATAGGCTAAAAGGCCAAATCAGGCTTTTAAAAAGGGCAAGTCAGGCCTAAAAAAAACCTATAACAGGTAATAGGCCAGACTTAGGCTAATTTGAAATTTTTAGACAGGCCAAACCTATTTAGGCAAAGCCCAGCCCAGCCTATTTTTATCCCTAGTGGTAGACTTCGCTGGTCTAGCTCCCACAAAAAAAAAAGAAAAGAAAGAAAGTGCCTCTCACAAAACAGTAGCTATGAACGTAGAGAAATGTTATCAATACATTTTTTAAATACTTTAATGTAGTCTTTACATAAGATCATGTATCAAGTGAGAGTCGTGTTTGTATGAGAGCATGAGAAGAATAAATATGGACCATACAACCGTACATAGATGATTATGATTAAAAGTTATTCAATAACACATTACCACTAAAAAAGTTACATGACTTTATGTTTTAGTTTTAGTTGTTCATGGTTCCTTACCTTTAATCACACTATATGAAGGCAACATATGTGTTGGTTGATTAGCCAAATTTGCTCTTGCAGCTTTGAAGATTTGGAATACTTGCCCCCATCAGATGGATCATGAGTTGGTTTTGGCTTATGCTTAGGCAATATTAGGCTCGGCTTGTAGTTTTTATTTTCTTCTCTTTTGTTTTCCCATTGATCAAATTAAATCTTAGTCTTTCACGACTTGATTTTATAGTTAACATTCATTCCTCTCACTCTCTCATAAATAAAAGTCCTTTTATTTGGTATGTTTCATATATAAATATAAAATCTTAAAAAAAATCACATGAATTTGCGTGTAAAATTTTAACAAAATGTTGATTAGAAATTTAACAGTTGAGATTGCAATTTCCTAATAAATTATGAAATTGTGAAATCATTGACAATTGATTTTCCAATTAAAAATTATAACTTTGTGTCTGTTCTATAAATTGCGCAATTCTTTGAAAGAGTCAAATATTCCAAAAACTTAACATAGTGGATGCAAATGAGGTCAAAAATATGATCACCCATTTTCCAATTGTGCATGTTGCCTATTTGCGAGGGAATACCAAGTAGTAATTTAAGATATTAAATTAATGTCTTGAACACTAGTGGACGAGGAAGAAATTATTGTCACGATACAAGGAGAAAGAGAGAGCAGAGAACTCGACATGTGAAGACAATAAAAGAGTTGTAGTTGGGCGCAAATGCAAGAACCTCAAGTGGTGAAAACAGTTCAAGTGCGCGTCTTCTAGTGGCTGCAGTTCTTGACCCGTTAGAGTGATTGGTGCTGTTGAGATATATATCAATTGCAGAAAAGTCCACAAGCCTTACAATCTGTGATCTATATAAATGAACTAGTTTTGGGTCCTGAATTGTGCCATATCCTAGCTCTGCTTTCCTTAACCATTTTTCTCCAATTTGTCTGAACTAATGGCTCGATCCCAATATTCAACTGGGAAAAGTGTTTCTATGATTCTCCTATTTGTGCTACTTATTGCTACCACAAGCTCAACAGGTCGCTTCCCCTTCCTCCCTTCTCTATATCTCTCATTGCATGCACTAGTGGACACACAAACCATATGCCTGTTGTAGAATTGTGATATTATTATCGAGTAGTGCTAATAATACACTCTACAATACTCATTCTATGATTATGTGAAATTCATGTGTATCTCATATGTTTTTTGTGAGACTTATTCTTAAAGTAGTGGGATTCACATAAACTTTAATCAACCATAATGTGTTGCTAGCATTTATCTATTATTTTTCATTTTTGGTGTGTGTGTGTGTTTTTTTGGGGAGAGTACTGGTGAGGGCATGATCTTACGAGTGAAATTATTAAATTTGGTTGTATAATCATAATGGATGGTCAAGACTAGATTTAAGAAAAATAATGTTTATAATCTATGCATGGTTAATCAAAATTGACTATATGATGGTTTCACTTGATACATCGATCTGAAATGTGTGTCTCAAGTGCGCCAGATAAGAGTATGCTATCATGATGACAAAAGTAAATATTTACCGTACAACATAAATAGATTGTCAAGAAATTTATGTAACATTTTTCATTTGAGTTTTGTCCATTCATATACACAATTATTATATGGTCAAGATTAAGTCACCCCCCCCCCCTCTTATTTGTCATTAGATACAGGGACACCTCATTCATTCATGCATACGAATTACGAACATAAATGTAAAATCAAGATTAAGTCAAAATTAAAAATTTAATTGTTATTCGAAGAAGTCATATAATGTTATGTTCTAATGTTAATAATTCATGTTGAGATTTATAATAAAGATTTTCTACCCCACGCTCATAAGAATAATCCCTCACTTTTGTTTTGGTCAACAAAATAATCCTCTCATTTTTTTTGTTCTAAAATAAAACAATCCTCTCATTTGATACTCTCCTCGTATATAGCAATGACTTTATTTTTGGTCAATATATATAGCAATGACTATATATGGGCCGTAGTTTGCAAATTGGCTTGTGTGGGCTCGGGCCCGGAAAAATGTGATCCAGTTAAATATGAGTATATACAGGTTGATCCTCTTTGACCAAAAAAGTAAAAGGTGGGTGTCGGTAAATATACACCACAAAATTTGTCATCCACCCCACTTTAATATAAGAATTTCCCTTTTAATATTCCCTTTTAATATCATGTTTGGCAAAAAAAAAAACATAGAAATTCCAAAATTATTCCCTTTTAATATAACGTTTGACTTCTTGAGATCCCGAAATCGCATTTCTTCGAAAACTGGAGTTTCCTGAATACAATAATACAAATTGTATTCCAGAAACTGGAAACTCTAGTTTCTAGAATAAAAAAATATATACGCCGAAAACTCCAGTATTCGGAATACAAAATTGTATTATGGAAACTCTAGTTTTCGAAAAAAAATACGATTTCGGGATCTAAAGTAGCAAAACGCGATATTAAAAAGGGTAATTTTGGAATTTTTAAGTTAAAATGGGGTGGATGACAAATTTTGTGGGGTATATTTACCATCACCCTATAAGGTTGATCCTCTTAACCAACAGTTTTCCTTGGTCAATCTTAACCAATAGGTTAAACGGGTTGTGATTTGTGGATTCATGGACTAGCCTGTTAATTTTTGTTCTCTCTTTTTTTTAACCCTTTTTATAAATACATTGAGTCTTCCATATTTATTAGAGTTATATTTTAGATTTTACTATTTGATTATTCAATTTATATTTTTTTATCATTTTTTGTTCAACATGCTAATTTTATCATATTTTTCATTTTTATAAAATTGCGCATTCTTTATTAGTTATGCTGGTTAGTTCGCTGTGATTCTATGACACAATCAATTCACCACTAGTTTCGTTTTGTTCCATAGGTGCACAATCTGGTGTATGTTATGGAAGACTCGGCAACAACTTGCCTTCCCCAACAGAAGTTGTGAACCTCTTCAACCAATACAACATTCGAAGGATGCGAATCTATGACCCAAACCACCAAGTCCTCGATGCTCTAAGAGGTTCCAACATTGAGCTTCTGGTAGATATCCCAAACGACAACCTCCAAAACCTAGCTTCAAGCCAAGACAACGCCAACCGATGGGTACAAGACAACATCAAAAACTATGGAAATGTCAGGTTCAGATACATCTCAGTGGGGAATGAGGTAAAACCCGGTGACTCCTTTGCAGGGTTTCTGGTCCCTGCCATGCAGAACATTCAGAGAGCTGTTTCTGCAGCTGGTCTTGGAAACCAAATCAAAGTCTCCACTGCTATTGAGACTGGTGCATTGGGAGAATCATACCCACCATCAAGGGGTTCCTTCAAGTCTAATTATAGAGGGGCATATCTTGACAATGTCATCAGGTTTCTAGTCAGCAATGGGTCCCCTTTGTTGGTTAATGTGTACACTTACTTCAGGTGGGAGGTGTCCATACTTTATATTTGCATTTTTTGATCGATGTGGGACTTGAGTTTTTTTTTTCCATAGTGGGTTGAAAATCCCACGCATTATTTTTGGAAAGTGGGTTGAAAATCCCAACCCACCCCGCTTCGCCACAGGTTGGTGGGTTGGTCTGTCAACAAAAAAAAATTAAAAATAGGAACAACTAAAAAAATATCGATAGATAGGCGGGTTGGTGGGTTGACCCGTCAAAAGGTTTTTAAAATATAGAAAACATTAAAAGCTAAGGAAAAATGTAATAAAAAAACTTGATGGGTCAACCCACCCGCCATTGCTTTCTTGACAAGTTATGTGGGTGGGTCAAAATGAGTTGGTAGATTGGGAACCCAAACCGCTCTGCCAAAAAAAGGGTTAAATTAGGCCATCCTGTTTTGCCACCTCTAATGGATAATATGGTGAGTTGATCGATAATGGATCTATGATAGGTATATTAGACAGAAAATGAAGAACAAATTCATTAATCTGAGAATGGAAGAATGATACATGAGCTGGTTATATAGAGTCCAATGAGTACAAATTAACAGAATAATAGCAAACTCATATCAGAATTGTTAACTAACTTGTATCCTTTTGCAGTTACATTGGCAACACAAGGGACATTCGTCTTGACTATGCTCTCTTCACGGCTCCTTCAGTGGTGGTGAATGATGGTTCGCTTGGTTACCAGAACCTCTTTGATGCCATGGTGGACTCTGTTTATTCTGCATTGGAGAAAGCAGGGGGAAGGTCACTGAACATAGTGGTATCAGAGAGTGGATGGCCTTCATCTGGTGGGACAGCAACTTCACTTGACAATGCAAGGACTTACAACACCAACTTGGTTCGGCATGTGAAGGGAGGGACACCAAAAAGACCTGGCAGACCCCTTGAGACATATGTGTTTGCTATGTTTGATGAAAATCAAAAGCAACCAGAGTATGAGAAATTCTGGGGGCTCTTCCTTCCGAATAAACAGCCCAAGTACTCAATCAATTTGAACTAGTAGAAGCAAAATAAGTTTAGTAATAAATAAAGGGCTGTGATTCCTAGCAAGAGTTTCATAATTGCTCTAGAAGAGGCAAGGAGATGAAGCTTTATTTGTAGTAAATATTGGAGTATGCAAGTACCCAATTTACAAGCAAAGTTATCTTTGAATAAAGATTTTCGATAGTATATAATATAATGAATAGTCTCTTCTACGATATTAATAACTCTAAAGGTATGTTTGGATATTTTAAAATGAGCGGAATGGAGTGGAATGGAATGAAACGGAATGGAGCAGAATGGAACATGCCTTCAATTCCATTGTTTGGATATTTTATGATGGAACAGAACAAAATTTCCATTTCATCGTTTGACAAGTGAACGGAATGGAATGAGTTATGAATCTTTTATTCCTTTTTTACCCTTATTTAAAAAGAAACACTGTCATATAGAATTAAAATATATATTACTATTATAATGTAATATAGTAAAAAAAATTGATAATTAAATATATTAGTTTATAAAAAAAACATATTTTATAAATTCAAAAATGTGATATAATAAAAACTAGTATAAAAAAATAGTCATAGAACAGTTTTAATATTTATGGTTCCTCTACGTATTTATAAAAAAAAATGGTCGTTAGTAGCACTGTAGCAGTAGGTAGGAAACGAAATAAATCTAAGCATACTACGGAAGCTGTAGAAATGGTGTTGAGTCGGGAAAGAGAGGAAGCTTATAGAGAATTAGAAAAAAAAATAAGCAGCGAGAGAAGGCAGGGAAGGAACACGTAAGGGGGTGAAATCCACGCCACGAACCTAGAAACGCAAAATCATTAAGAGAGGGAAAGAGAGAAAAAGGAAGATGGTTGCTAACAAGATGGGCGCAACAGTGAAGAAGTTGATAGATAGAGAGTAAAAATCTGAGAGTAAAATCGTAATTTTATAATTATAAAAATAAATACATAAATAATTCCATCCCATTTCGCCCAAATTAGAGGGAAAGAAAAATGAAGGTAAGTGATGGAATGGGATGGAATAGATGTCACTTGGTTCCATTCCATTCCATCCTTTTCTTAATAAACCAAACAATGAAACATAAACCCATTCCATTCCACTCCATTCCATCACATTCCACCAATCCAAACATACCCTAAAACTATTTTTTTTCTTCCAAAGCAGGACCAAATGGTATTAAATATTAAAATTAAAAATACAAAAATTTTCTACTTTTGATTCGTTTAGTAGTGCCCTTAGCATTTGTCTTGCAATAATTTCATCATAGGTTAACATGTGGTCCACTAACTGTTTTAGTACTAGTTAGTATTAAATTTAAAAAAGTTACCTACTATTTATGGTGGAGATTAGTTTCCCTGCTCATTGGAAAGGTTTCAAGAAGCAATGAAGCATATACGGATATACCTTACTATTATGCATCAACGTCCAAGACATTACGGAGTAGTCTTTTTCTTGCCGCTATATCTATGATTCTTTTATTAACAACAAGAATCTTTATTAGCATCATTAACTTGTAACTTTTTAACTCGGGACAGGTTTTTATCATTATGAAATTGTAATTTGGGGATCAATTGATTCTGACGTGCTCATGAAGATCTACTTTGGAAACTATATATCATTCCCAAATTGCATGCCAGTTGTTTGCATGTAGATTCAACCTATATATATCGATACATAAAATGCCAGGTATAGCTACCTTTCATCATATCACTTCAAAATTTACGTTTCAAGGAGGCCACCATGAAATTGATTATTGACCAAATATTCTCATAGGAGGCATGCACGGACAAAGCCATGAATTTATTATTAGGAGGACAATAGTAAAATATCAAGCCAAAATTTTACTATGCCACATATCTATAATATATATAAAATGAACCCTCTCAAGATCAACTTTTAAACGTGTCACTCTATGAGTATTTTAGGGTATAATTGAATTAAATTGATTTGACTAGATTTATTAATTGATTATTCTATGATTCAAATTAAATGTGCTTAATTGTTATCTAAAATTAGTGATTGTATTCGATATTGTATTTCATTTTTTGTAAGGTATTTCAAATTGATATTATATAAATGGCAATTCTACATTTAATATTTTCTTCTAATATTTTTAATTGATTCTTATAATAAATACTTGCTTTTTATGAATTTTAAAATAATGTCTAAAAATCTCATAAACATCATCTCATTTCTCTTTTTATTGGTTGAATATTTTCATACCTATCTCTCTACCTATTTACTTTCTAAGATTTTATTCAACTCCTTCCGTTTCGCATCGGCAAACTTTCGTGTCTTTTCAACTCTTCTTTATCTGGTATGACTTTTTTGTCTTCTCTCTTTTTTGTTCTTCTTCTCTCATTTTCATATGTATTTTCTTCTTCATTATTCCTCTCTATTGCAGTGACTATCACTTGAAACTCTCGATTAAATGTTAATTTTTGTTTTCTTTTCATGGTTAATCCTTTATATGTTTCAATTTTTGTATTTTTAATCTTAAATCTTAATACATACATGTATTGATATGTTTTATTTGTTCACATTGTTTTAGCATTTGTATTATTATTATTCCTCTATTCATTAACACTGACTTCCCATATCTTCTCTCTTTTTTGTTTTCTTTTCTCATTTCATATATATTTTTTCTTTCATTATTATCTTCTATTGTAGTGACTATCACTTGAAACTTTGCTTAATCCTTTATATGTTTCAATTTTTGCATTTTTAGTCGATCTTAAATCTTAATATATGCATATATTGATATGTTTTATTTGTTCACTTTGTTTTAGCCTTTGTATTATTGTTATTCCCATGTTCATCAACACTGACTTCTCATCTAAGGTGAGTTCGTAATTATTGCTATTTTCTATTTTATTATTAATTATGTTTACTTGTTTTTAGTGTTTATTCATTTTTATAGCTCCCAAAGCATTGATGTAATTTGATTTTTATTTTAATTTTATCGAAGAGCATATATCGTTACTCTTCTATATATTCATCAAGCCAAATTTCTCCACTAAGGCACGTCTTTTTTTTTATTAATCATTTTTAGTTATCAGTTATTGTTTTAGAATTAATGTCTCTAAGTTTTTTTATTTTTCATTTCCTTTTTTGATTAGTTTTTTTTATTGTGCAGATACATTATTCTTCTCTCTCAAACAAGAAGAAACATCATAAATCAGAAAAATTTAATTGTGTATTTTTTTCAATATTTTTCAATAAATTATGTACGGGATAATAATAATTATATATATTACTATGTTTGTTTTGGAAAATATATGTCATACTTTTTTAGTATGAAAATATATGTAATACTATATTAGTTCTTTTAATTAAAAAATATATATAAGTTATTTAATTTTTTCATTCAAAATTTCTATTTCGTAAATTTACCTTGGTGTAAATGGTTTGTCTTTAATTTGTAATTGTGTATCAACCTAATATTAGTAATAGTTAATCAAATAGAAGTATATCATAGCGAGTAAATTAAAAAAGAAAGAATTTTATTTTGTAGAAATATTGAATGTGAAATTCAAAATGATGACTATATGTCATTAGCGAAGAATAGACTAAAAATGAAAATAAAAAATTACAAAAAAAAAAACATGAAGAAAAAAACAACAATAGAGAAAAGGAACATTAGAATTTGAAAAGAGATCATTGCACAATCAGAATTACATGCAATTAAACATATTAATTGATTCCCTTTCTTTTTTTATTTTATTAGGCATGCAATGAGTATTTCGAAGAATCAAAGTCAATTAAACATTAATTGATTCTTTTTCTTTATTGGTTTTGTTAAACATATAATGAATATATCGAAATAAAAAATAGAACGTAGATTAAACACATTAATTGGTTAATTAATTGATTCATTTCTATTTTCAGGTTTATTAGACATGCAATGAATATTTTGAAATAAAAAATAAAATGTAAATTAAACACATTAATTGATTAATTAATTCCTTTATTAGGGTTGAGGTTGGAGTGTGGTGAGAATGTGACAAATGTAAAAAAATAGACAAACATGATGGCACTTGGTCTAGAATTACTTTGAACGACAACAATATTGATGTCTCCATATTTTGATATTTTTTATTTATTTTCTCATAGTCTCTAAGATTATATAAAAAAACTAAAATGATCTCTTTCATCTTGCTTTAAATTTGATTTTAAAATTTAGATAATAATTTCTATTTATCTTCATTTGAATTTGATTTTATAATGCCTACTCACAACAACTATCTAAACTATTTTACTACTTCAACTATAATTTATACAATTTTTTGTTATACTCTACTTTAAAGTTATGAATTAATTAATCATGTATCAAAAAAAGTTATGAATATTAATCAACTATTTTTAATAGATAACAATAATTTATAATTTGTTATATAATTTATGAACCATAATTAAAAAAACCTCAAATCCTTTACAATTATTCAAACATATTTTTTTCATGATCTTTTTATAATGTGCATCGTATGCCCGTGCGTTGCACGAGTGACCACGCTAGTAATAAAAAATACATGAGAAATAATGAAAGAGCATTAAAGACATGAAAGACGTTCCCACAACTTCGTACCTATGTACAGTTAACGGTTTTGATCAAGTTGGCCTTAAATTTGCAAAAATTTCAACAAATTGATCCATGAAAAAGGGACTCTTTGTGTACTCATTAGTCTCCAAATATTGGAATTGTGTAATTTTAGTCATCTAATTTTTAATTGTGTAGCGCTGAGTCAGATCACCTTGGTATGGTACATGTTGCTAGAAAACTTTTAAAAGCAAGCAAGTAGCTAGCACACAATACATGTGTTGTTTAATTGAGCTTTTGACGTATGAGAGTATTTGCCACATTATATCAGTGTCAAAGTGACCTAAACTCAGTGCCAAATTAGATTTATGTGTGCCATGTAGGCTCCTAGTATTAAAATGACAATATGTTTATTTTAAAATAAGGCGTTAATATTAATTTGGTATCTGTAATATTTCTGACTTTGAATTTAGTCCCTATAAAAAATGTTAAACTTTTTTTGTCCTCTTTTTGTTTTATTTTTTTGATTTTAGTCTCTGGAGTGAGTTGACTGATGATGTGGTACTGTGAGGTCCCTATAAAATTTCTACGTGTCACCTCATTAAACCTACGTGGTTTACACGTCACCTGACACATACCTATAAAAATATTAAATTTTTAACTTAGTCCCTATAAAAAATAGGTGTTTTGAATTTAGTCATTCTCCTTCTCCCCTCCTTCTCCACCACCCCCACCTCCTTCTCCCCCTTCTCCACCACCACCCCCACCCCCACCCCCACCTCCACCGACCCCTCTTCCTCCACCCCCTCTTCCTCCACCCCCACCTCCTTCTCTCCCCTCCTCTCATGGAAAAAAAAAACGCTTTCTTTCTTTCCCTCTTTATCCCTCTTTGTTGTTGTTGACCAGATTTGCACTCCTCCATTGCAGAACTGTTGGGGAATCGGATTGCTGCAAAAAGTTTCGATTTTTTCTTGTCCTCAATTTATCTCGTTTAATTACTTCTCTGACTTCCCAGTCATGAACCACCATCGCTTTTCATTTCTAAGTGAGATTGTTCTTAGCATAAAAGGGAGTAAACAAAAAAATTTGTTATGGACAATATCTTCGTTTGTTATGGACACAGGGACTTCAGCATAAAAGCTCGCCTCTCATGTTAAAGCCATTTGTTGTTATTGTTGTTGCTCTGCGTTTTGATTGTTGTTGTTGCTGCTCTGCGATTTTTGTTGCTGTTGGAGGAGGAAGGAGAAGGAGGTGGGGGTGGTGGGAGAGGGGTGGAGGTGGGGATGGGGGTGGTGGTGGAGAAGGGGAGAGATGGAGAGGGACTAATCAAAACATGTTTTTTTAAGAGAACTAAGTTAAAAACTTAATATTTTTATAGGTATGTGTCAGGTGACGTGTAAGTCACGTAGGTTTAATGAGGTGCTACATAGGAATTTTATAGGGACCTCACAGTGCCACATCAGCGGTTAACTCACTCCAGGACTAAAATTAAAAATAAAAATAAAAGGAGGACAAAAAAAAGTTTGACTTTTTTATAGGGATCTAATTCAAAAAATCTCTATATTACATGGACCAAATTAATATTAAAGCCTTAAAATAATCAATAGTTTAGTAGTTTAGTGTATTTTAAATTATTTAACATCTCAAAAATTAAAATAACAAATTTCTAATTTTATTAAATAAAATGGGATAATTTAAATAAAACAACATATTCATATGATTTTTTTTTATAAATTTTATTTTGTATCCTAAATATATGCAAGAATTTATATGAGATTGTGAGGTATTCAAGATTCAGACACCATGAGGTATTAAGGATTCAGGTATCTACCATTATTATCCACTCCAACTGAATCAATTCCTAACAAGTGCTCATTATTAATACCAGTTTAATTACTTCATATTATTTAGTATCATATATAACTAAAAATAATTTTCTTCAAAAAAATAACTAAAAATAATAGTAAGGGTATAAACTGTTATTACAATGTTTTAAATCATACATATATGAAGTAAAAAAGTTTAATATCTTAATCGTAATATATCTTCCTTAATTTATTTTAAGTTAGTAAAAAAGTATTGTTTAAGTTTCTGAGTAATTCCCAGTACATATGCGAGAATATTATATTAATAAATTATAAATATTTTCTTAATAAGAAAAATTTAGAAAATTATCTTTAAATTTCTTAGTAACGTACAATCAATATATTACATTACTTATAATCAATAACATCTCTAAAAGACACTGGCTATGTATGAAAACGATTTGAAATAAAGAAAGTACAACATGCCAAAGATCAAGGAAACAATAGATTGATGAATCTACCATTTTTTTTCGACGTCAGATTGATGAATGTACTTGAACCAACACGCATTAGTTATAGCAAGTTTTCTTTTTCTTTATATAATAAGTAATAGTTCATGTGGCGAATTCTGGGTAAATCACCATTATTATTATTATTATTATTATTATTATTATTATATACATGATCCGTTTACTACGTTTATGGGTCACGCTAACCAAAATTTTTTAAGCCTTAAAAAATCCTTGTAGCTGGGTGAGGTGTCTAACAATTTAAAATTGCAAGTACACCTAAATCCCAACATCGATCCAAACTATGGAAGTAGTGGTGTCAGTGTCATGCATACGGAATTGTCAAACTACAAAACGACATGCACTACTCACTCACCAGCTCATGGATCAGGCACTCTCTCAATTCTCATATCGTAGCAGTTAGCACAACCTCGATGGATTTCATCATGAGATACGTTACTAATTAAGAGAGACTCATAGGTTCTATTTGACAAAATTAATGGATAACTAGCCTATGACTAATGAACTATCTGATAGTCGGTAGTAAATAAGCTACCTAAATGAATTTGAAATGTTCAATAAAATTAATGGTTGAACTATTTATTTTATAATATTTGTTACTTTTCATATTTTAATTTATTTATTATCTTAAAATTAGAACATTTTTTATTTTATTCTCATTTAAAATTTTTTTATTCAATGAAATGAGATAATATAAATGAAATAACTTGTTCATAATTTTTTTCCACTGAGATAATATAACAATTTAATTACATTTTTGTTCTCCAAATATCATGATATATGAATTAAGTCATCCTATTTTCAATTGCGCTAACTGGGTCATAGAATTTTCTCCTCTTTAGTCTTCACAATCAAGTATTTATGTCACACTTTCACCTTCAGCATAGCATAGACATGATGTAGATTAGGTCATAGGACTCGAGTAGACAACCCTACATATTTCTACTCTATATCAATAAGAGTTTTTTAGAGACTATAAAACTGAAGAAAATGTGTAATATAGATACTAAAAGGTTAATTATGTTGTAATCCAAAAAAAGTTAATTATGCTAAAAATTTAAAGTCTAATTACTATGCACTGACAATGTAAATTTTTTATATATAGATATCCAATCACACATCCCACCATGGTGATTGTAACATCACTTCCTAAAATATTTGCAGAAAGATGATCTACATGATGATATATGATTGGATGTATGTGTAAATCTTTTTCACACCGTCGGTGCATAGTAATTAAATTCAAAATTAATACTATATATAGTTTCAATTAAAAAAGATATAAAATATTCATAAAAATAGATAGGAATGTCTAATAAATTTAATAATATCATCTTATTTCAAAAACCTCAATGAAGAAGAAATAAAAATAAAAGAATTATTAAACTATTCCATTCAAACCTATCTTATTATAATGATAAAAAATACTCTAAAATAAATGGGATATTTTTAAATGAAAAGGATTATTCTAGATTTAAGTTTATAATAATGTTAAAAAATAATCTAAAATAAATAAGATATAATTGTTTTAAAAAATCTCGCAAATGAAAAAGTACGATAATATCAATGAGATATATTAATGGCAAAAATCCTGACAAATAATTGATTTATAAATATTTTTTAGTTTTCCCTTAAATAAAAAATTGTTAATTTTGTTTACAGGTTTGATATTTTTCCATAAGTGAAAAAGTAAATAATATTAAGAGAGAGGAGAATGAAAAAACTGATAACAAAAAGAAGCGGGAGGCCTGGTCAAGAAAGGGAGAGGCACTGAATATGGATATATTATTCTATTATTTTTATACGTATTATTTTGTTATTATAATATAGTGTGCAGTAGTAAACTAAATAATTATAAAAAAAAAATTATCCATTTTTATATTAAAAAGTAATTATGCTAAAATTTAATCTTATATTTTCAATTAAAAATATAAAATATTTATAAAAATAAATAGGAATGTCTAATAAATTAAATAATATCATCTTATTTTAAAATTCTTAATGAAGAATAAATAAAAATAAAAGAATTATTAAACTATTCCATTCAAACATATCTAATATCTAATAGTAATGATAAAAAATACTCTAAAATAAATGAGTTTTTTTTTAAATTCCTTAAATGAAAAGGAGTATTATTGTATATAGATTTAATTTGTAATAATGTTAAAAAATAATCTAAAATAAATAAGATATAATTTTTTTAAATTTTTTCCTTAAATGAAAAAATACGATAATATAAATGAGACATAATAATGGTATAAAATCCTCTCAAATAATTGAGTTATAAATATTTTTATTTTTCCTTAAAAGATATTAATTTGTTTGCAGAATTAATATTTTTTTCCATAAGCAAAAAAGTAAATAATATTAAGAGAGAGAGAAAGAGAGGGAAATGAAAAAATAATAATAGAGAGAAGCGGGAGGCCTGGTCAAGAAAGAGAGAAAGAAACACTGAATATGGATATATTATTCAATTATTTTTATATTCATTATATTATTATTATTACTGTAATAAAATTGTGCTGTAGTAAAGTGAAAAATAATTAAAAAAAACAATGTGAATGAAACCAAAAGCAAAAGCAAAAGGACAAAGGAAAACCATGTGCTATAAATACTGAGACGAATGCAAATTCACAAACACAAACAAAAGGGGTTCTATCTTTGAAGCAACCGCTCCAAAAGCGTTACAAAGAAACCTCGGAACGCTTCTTCTCTATGGGGTCCATCATTTCCATCAGCATCATGCTCATTCTTCCAGCTCCTTAATTTCATGCTGATCTTCTTCCTCCAATCACACCATTAGATTTTCTCTTCTCTTGTGTCTGTCTTTGTGAGGTGCCCCCCATAAAAAAAAAAAAAGGAGTTACATATATATACACACTCACCCATATAACAATTATACACATACCCCTTTCTCTTTCTCCGTTTGTGTGTGTGTGTGTTTCTGTTTCGTTGTTTCATCTGAGGGAATTTCTGAAATCCGTGTCAGCCTCACCCTTTTGCCAAAGTTTGGAAAATTTTCCTTCTATTGTGCCTCAGGCTCTGCTTTCGAGCAAGGTTTTCCATTTTCCTCTTCTGGGCATCTCTGTCTTCTGCTTCTGGGCATGGCTAATTGGAGAAAGCAACAAGGGGAGGGTCATCATCATGTGGGTCACTGGCGATCCTCCTCCTATACTAGCAGAAAGCCACCTTTGAGTTAGTGCCATTATTATTTTTTTATTTTTATTTTTTTGTTTTTTGTTTTCTTTTGTGTGGTTTGGTTTGTTTAATTGTTCTCTTTTGGAGTTGTTGCATGGATTATACTCTTTTAGTTCTCTGTGAAACTTTTTTTCTTTTTAATTTGTTTTATGACTGACTTGAAAAAGGGGGTGAGTGGTGGTAGAATTGATAAACATATCATGATCACCCCTGCTTTTTGAATGGGTTCAATTGGGGTTTTGGCTTTGAGAAAGTGGGGTTCCCTTATTTATATGTAATTTTTTAATGGCTGGTTTTGATTCATCAATTTTGTTGGTTTTGTTTTCTTTTCTGTGCCAGGTGATGAATTGCTACTTTTGTGCCAGTCATAGGTTTCTACGAACTAACTTTAGTTAGCTATATATATTAAATTTTATTTTGGTTTGATTGTCTCATTATGAAAAGCCATTCCTCTTTTGTGAGAGGAGGCTCAGGGCTTTGATTATTCAAGGCTTCAAGCTACTTTACTTGGTTGTGTGTGACTCAACTGGTAAGGGCAGGGTGGGGTTGTGAATTATGATTTGGGGAGTGGCTTAGGTTCCATTTCCTTGTCAACAAAAGTAACTAGGACTAAGACCTTCAATAATCGAAGGGAGTGCCACATTGAGGAAATGAAGTGCTGTCATTTCTCTGGTTGTTAGGTTGTAATTCCTTGTTATTGGTGCTTTGCATGTTCATAAGTTTGGTTGGTCCCTACGTCATTCAATTATTGAAATGGACAGGGTTAAAAGATAGCTAAGTTTCTGTTTGTAGTGGATCTTCTGCAGATTCTGCTCTGTAATAATTTTTGTTTGTGTTGTGCTTTGAATTCATGCTGTCTATAGTTGTGCTATTTCTAAGTGGATGATATCTAGAAATTGGATCTTTTGATGAGACATTGTAAACAAAAACCCTACCTCATTAAATCTATGTAGCAATTTTGTTTTCAGCTATATTTGAACTGAAACTGTCTTGATTTTGCAATGTTCAAGTTGGTATCTATTGGTTAGACACAGTTCCCCCGGTGACATGTGACATCATTGATGAAATAAAGTAAAGCAAAGATAGCTAAATTTCCTGCTGAGTTTATCTACATTCTTCTTTGTAATAACTCGGTATGTCGCATTTTAATCTGAAACTGTCTAGGTATCTACTAGTCGAATCTTTCGGAGGAACATTTAAAACATCCCTACGTCATTCAATTATTGAATAGGAAAGCTTGGTGGTTGATCTTTTGTACCTTCTGCTATGTAAAAAAAGCGGTTTTTGTTGGGTTTTGAACTGAAGCTGTCTAGATTTGGCCATTCAATAACTAAATATGTATTAATTGAATCTTCTTGTGGTGACATGTTTATATCAGGCAAACATACAGAGTAGTTGCTTCAGATTTACTTAGTGTATGTTATGTATTCATATTGGTTTCTCATGTACATTCTCTCATGAATTGTATTTTTTCTGAGGTCTTTTCCTTTCTTCCAATTATCCATGCTGTTTGTTGGTTTTCCCATTGTGCAAATCATGTTTCTGTGAGACACTTTTTATTGTCATGCAATCTCATTTCTGTGATATTAGGTTGTCATTTTAATCATTAGCTGATTGTCAAATTCTTTTTGGTTCACAGGCAACTGGCATTCATCAGTGCCTGCGTGGGAAAAGAAATTCTGTGCTTCAGTTGGCTCAATTTCATGGGGAAAGCTATTAGAAGGCAAGAGGTACATGTATCTGCATGACAATGTGCTGAAATGGGATGACTCTGCCGGCAAAGAGGCATTCGACAATGCAAAAAGTAGGTTCTGGGCCGAGTTCAACGGCCTTCCCTGCGACATACCCTTGCCCGATCCCAACATCTACATTGACAATGTAGACTGGGATTCAGGCGTCGACCCTGAACTCATTCTGGACCTGGAAAGAGAAACACAGGTCCCTGGCGAGGAGGACGAGGAGGTCGTGATTCTGGGTAGCTCTCTCCTCTTGAATCAGTCGTATTCCGGTCCTGGATGGGGAGATGAAGATGAAGCGGAAGTGCTGAAGCCTACTGAACCGAATCCTGCTGCCCAAGGTTGGGAGTCAAATCTACATGAGAACAATAATAATGGAATGAACTCTTGGGATCAGTATGTTGTTGCTCCTGTTGCTGAACAGGCAAAGGAATATGAATGGGGAAATAATCAGAATGATTCTCAGCAGGGATGGGGTCAGAGGAGGGAGCAGCACTATGGTGGTGACTTTCACAACAAGGGCAGAGGAGGAAGGAATGGTGGGAATGGGAATTGGGGAGCATGGAATGGCTACAACAACAACAGAAGGAGAGAGAACATGTCATGGTCTAAGAACAACACTGGATATTATGGTAATGAGTACCAGATGAATAGAGGAAGAAGGAACAATAGAGGAGGAGGAGGAAGGAGGGGAAATTTTGTTTATGACCGTCCTTATGTGGACAACAAGGTACCTAGTCCTAATGCATGGTGAAGTGAATGAAGATTGAAGATAAAAGCTATAAGAGTAAGGATCAAATAATAATAATACCTTAGACTTGAAGGACTCCTATGAAACTGCTATAATGGGGTCAGTTTTGTGAGAGGTAGCTGAGGATATATAAGTTTTGTCACCTAGGTATAATGTGTAATATATGATAGAGAGGGGAGGGTTATCATAAGAGGAGGACAAGACAGCTTTTTCAATTTTATTGCATTTATAAGATAGAATTTAATGGTCTCTATTCGTGTTTGTAGTTTAAGAATTATAGCTCTACAGTATTGAGAGGTTTATTAATTTACAGATGGAATATGCAATTACATTACATTTTTAAATAAAGCTAAATTGTTCTTTTTTCTCTCCTTGATGTCCTTTTATTCATTTGGTTTTTTATTTTACTTTTAAATAATTTCATCTGTGATCTGTATACATTGGCATCAGGAAAAAAAAAACTGTTTGAATCTGTTTTTCTCTTTCTATTTTACAAAACAGTTTTCAGTAACTATTTTTAAGAAAAAGAGAAAAAAAAATTATGCTATTAATGTAAAAACAATTTTAAGACTTAAAAAAAGTGATTGAATGGTTTTGTGGTCCATTTCATTGGTTTACACTTTTCTGAAAACAAAAAACACAATAAAAATAAGAAAAATATATTCTCGACTTTATATTTTTAAAACAATAAAACAGTAACAACTTTTAGAAACAATTTTACAAGCATTCCTATCAAACAAGTTTTAAAATTCTTTTGTTTTTTTTTTGGTCAATAAAAATTCTTTTGTTTTTAAAAGCAAAAATCTGTTTTGCAAAACAGTAATCAAACAGGCCCTAAAATCTTCTTGGAGGCTGGCCAAGAGAAGCTATATTTTTTTTTAACGGAAGAGAAGCTATATTTTTAAGATTGAAGAAAATTAACTCTTAATATTTACATACATTTTTTACATTAATTTTATTTATATATCAATGTTTTACTTATGGTTTTTAATCCAGTAATGTTTAAACTGGTTTTATTTCTTGGTCTAATTACTTTTACTAAGTTATTTTAGCTCGATCCCCAAATTGTTAACTGATTAAATCAATCAAAACATAATTTAGAAGTCTCATGCATTGGTTGGATCTTTGAATCATTTTTCAAAATATTATAGTATATATAAGCTGTTTTTTTTTATGATTAGTATATATAAGCTGTTATAGTACTGCAATTGTATTATTGTTCATTTCTGACATAAACAAATAGATATGTTGTAGCTTATTTAAAAATAAAAAAAAAAGATATGCCGTACGTCAAAGATATGTTTTGGTCTTTAGACTCTAGACCATTTGATTGAGGGTGAAGTCTAGCGTGGAAATGTTTCCATGTGATCCACGGATGAAATAGTTTTTTCATAGTTTTTATAGCCATTAGATTTAATGAATGATCCAGATCAATTGAAAAAAAATATGAGAACAAGGTAATCTTGCCTCACCTAATTCCTATCCACCCCAACCTTCCCCACACACCCACGGCGAGAGCAAGGAGAGCCATCAACGTCACCCACCAGCCCAACCTTCGAGCACCATGGCCTCCGCCGTCACCTCTTACGGCGGACCACGAAGCCAATCGTTGACAGGATGACGCAAACCACCGCGAAGATCCTCCTCGTGCGGCGGATGCATGGAGAAGCAGCGAGATAGCTGTTCCCGAGGTTTCGAGCTGAGCAAAATAGAGAGGAATCAGAGTCAAGGTTTCGAGCTTATCGCCATTGTGCCAACCAGAGTTGATAAGAAGCAGTTTCTTGTGCCGTGCTGAGGACTTTTATGTTTTTAGAGTCAATCTACTGTCTATGTAAAATCATGGCTGAGAATTGTTGGTGTTATTTCGAGGATGTATTGTTCTTGAATGATCGATCTATGTGTTCATTTTTCTGTTTGATCATTTGATTAGCTCATTTTTCTACTTGGTTGTTGCTCCTTGTTGCTATTATCCAGGTTCTGGGAGGTTTGTTTAGCCTTGAGTGTCTAAAAATTTTATAGGGTTCAATTTTATGACTAACTAGATCTAGAAAGGTTTATGGTTGCACAGAGCCACCACCCTCTTCCTCTTTTTTCTTCTTCTATTATTGTTGTTGCTTTGGGATGGGCCCGGTGAAAAGGATGGTACTGGGTGAAATTTCCTTTTCATGGCTGAGGAGTTGTTTGAAGGAAGAAAAGTTGGTGAAGCAATGGGAAGGATTGTCGGCATCGAGGGAGAATGTGGCGGTGCACGAATCCAGGGGAGAGGTGGGAATTGGGTGAGACGGGTTTCACTTGTTTGCACATTTTTTTCTAGTTGATTTATTCATTCATTTTCTTTTCACTAAATCTAACCGTTTTAAAAACTATTAAAACTTTAGTCCACCGGTGCACCACATGTAAACTATTCCACGCTAGACTTCACCTTGATTGAGGGTATAATTAACAAATTGATATTTTTAGAAAAAATGAATAATATGAGCGCATGACCAAATAAACATGTATCATGTTACCGAAAAAGAAAAATTCAAAGCACAAGCATTGTATTAGAAGTATGTATATATGTATGCTTGAAAAATCTTAAATTAGCTGTAAAAAATCTTAAATTAGCTTCATTCTCAAATATTTATCTGTAGATTTTTTATATATAAAAAGTAAAAGAGAGGGGAATCTCATGCCAAAGTCAAAGCATGCCTACAAATGAAAGTGAACACACAACTTTTTTAAAGCAAAACTAAATTTAATCCTATTAATTAAAAATTCTTTCCAATCTTTCGTCTTTAAAGAGAAAAAGAAAACTGTATATCAAAAAGAGAGAAAAAAAAACTATTATGGGGAACAAAAATATTTTGTACTAACCACGAAGCCAGACACAAGTGATTAATATGTTTTATTTAAAAGGATAGACTCGGCTGGTACCCGAGTTTCACTCTTAGTGATGGAACAATCTGTGATCAAGCTTTATTTACCTCTCGGCTGAACACAGATTAGTTCTAGACCCCTTTCTCTCTAGGATACTATATGGATGAACACCAAATAAAAATGTTTTTGCTTTTAAAATTAATGTTTGTTAATATTTGATACTAAAATAATTTTAACCAGAATTTTGTTCCGAAGAAACTAAATTAGGGTTAAAATACAAAATTGGTGTCTTTGTATAAAATTAATCACATATATTGGGCCTAAAGACAAATAGCTTTTCTATGATAAAAAGTTCAAATAAAAAGAAAATTCTCTCATATATATGCAATACGTGGATCAACAAACTTCAATGAGAATTCAGGAAAAAATATTAAATTAAATCCTTATAATATCCATATAATTTAAGAGCATTTAGTTAAGTCTTTATAATTAAGTCCTCAATTATAAACTCATATTATTAATTTTAAGTTAAATGACTGACATATTAACCCTTCATCTTTTTCTTTCTATTTATTTTGGACTCAAATAAAAACATGAGATAGGTTACTACACCAATACCCATTCGTTTATCTTTATGAAACAACCATGGATTCTCACCTTGCAAACCCTAGCCCACCAACAAAGAAAGAGTACTAGGTGAACATTTCCCAATTAAAAACAAATCGCACTCCTATATAATGCAGTCCTACTTTTGGCTTTTGCCATGCATTATTTACATGACTATTGGCTTCCTATACATGTCAACTGACACTCTCAAGTTAACCTTGATGTCAACTATATATACTATATAGTGATGGATTCATGCATATTGAACTTGTGACTCACAAATCATAGTTCATAATTACTCAATCACTTTTCTTAGTATTAATCTATTTGTAACGGAGAAATTTTCAAATTTAGTTATACAGATTTATGGGTTAGATCATGCATATAGATCTGTTTCATTTAACGGAAAAAAAAAACTTAATCCCCATTAATTAATCATAGAAAAGTTTCTTAATCGAGTCAAATATTTGATTATTAATGCTATATTTATTGAATATAATAAATGAATTAATGGTATGAATTTAATATATACACATACAGTGTAAAAAGATTTTACACAAACATCCAATCATATTTCACTATATAGATATTTGTGCAGATATTTTAGGAAGTGATGTTATATGATGACACTATGATGAGATATAATTGGGGTCAATGTAAAATCTTTTTACATTGTCAATGTATAGTTATTAAACTCGATATGATATAATAAACCTTATTATAATTCATTCATATATAATTACAACTATAAAACGTAATATATTAAATTAAATAATATAAAAAATAGAGAGAGTAAAATTCAATTGAACCATGATATTAATGCTATATTGATTGACTATAATAAATGAATTAATGGTATAATAAACCTCTATTATAATTCATTCACAACATATAACTACCCCTATAAAATGTAATATATTAAATAATGTAAAATAAATATTATATACTATACTTTGTTAAATGTCAAATATTATTTTGGTCAAAAATATATAAATGCATTTTAGTATTTTGATTAAATGTATTTTATTTTTAGTATTCTTTTGCAGTTAATCAAAAAATTCGTATATCATTTTAGGGCTCGTCTAACCTGCACAACCATGATGGGTGGTGCAGGATACACAACGTTTTTGTAAAATCAAAAACGTTTTTGAACCGTTAGATTTATCTATTTGCTGGGGTCTTACCAAATTGGGTGGTGAACCCACTATACCAGATTCCTCCCCCTTTTCTCCTTCTCTGACACGGTGGCTGGGAGAAACAATCGAGGCAGCGACGCGGGGAGATGATGGGACGATTGCTCCTAAGATGGTTGTTGGTCCGATGGGAAATGTTGGTGATGAGCGGTTGGGTTTAAGTTGGTGATGGCGGTTGTCGTTGCACGGGCAGTGGACCACAACAACAGTGTTTGCCTCTTCCTCCACAACCACCGCTCCGCAAGTCTCCTCCCTCCTCCCCAACAGGCTACTGAAACGGTGGTTGTCCCTGCAGATGGGAATCTCGGTTGCTGAATACCACTTCCCAATAACCCTAGAGCCCTAGCTCCTCCTGGATCGACGCCGCCACAAACAACCCCACCGCAAACACCGTCGCGAACACCGCCAATTTCACTCACTACCACCACCAGCACCACCCCTTTAGCCCACAAGACCACCACCACGCCTTCTTCGACCCACGCGCCTTCTTCATCTGAGAGTGGGATGGCCAAGCTCTTCAAAGCCACCGCGAGCCAGATCTAAAACCTTCTGCTAATGTTGTTCTTGGTCCATGGTGGTGGTCACTGTGCGGATTTTGTCGGCAGAAAGTTGTCACTCCGGGTAGGCACCACAGTAACGGTGGCAGGACGGTTTGGTGCTCACCGAAACGAATCTGTTAGTCTGTTACGCCCTCAGTCCTTCGCCTCCGTGGTGGCGAGAGACGGTGACTCGGCGGAAGAGATGGAGGGAGATGGATGGTTTTGGGAGGAAGAAGGAGGATGTGGGAAAATCTGGTGCAGAGGGTCTATAATAAGATCTGGTGGAACAACAAGAAAAAAATTGATCCAACCGTCCAAAAATGTTGAAAACCGTGCACCAACAACTGATGTAATGGTGTTTGGTGCACCACCTATCATGGTGGTGTAGGTAAGAAGCCGCCATCTTTTAGATGTATTTTAGTACGTTAAAATTTAGATCTCTAATTCTTTTCAATGACCACACTGACATAAATTCCAAAAACTATAACAAAGTAAAACTTCATCACTCCCTTTGGATGAAGGGCACTAAACTAATGAAGTCAATTCCAATGCTGGCAATTGGCAAAACACCATTTTCATTGTATAAATCGTTTCTCCTTCCAACCGGGGGAGAAAATCTCAATCTGTATAACATCGTCTCTCTCAATGTGTGTAAGAAAAAAATTACAATAGGCCCCTATGTTTCATCACAATCGCAGCCAATCTGCCCAAAAGTCTCTAAAAATAGGAAGGGGGGAAAAGGCAAAGAAAGAATAATGAAGACGCTAGAAAAGTCTGCTCTCTGTGATGTGATTCCTACACTAAGCCTACAATCTATACCTGAAATTTACATAAGCGCTTGGGTAATGATCGGGAAAAACCCTATGAATCCAAAAACTGGAATTGCCCATCATGACAGCCAGAAGTGCTTCTATCATTGTCCAAATTGATTTTTTTTCTCCACAATTCTGACCATGGCAAGGAGATAGTCAAAAACTAAGATGATGTAATGAAGTCAGTCAGCATGGTCATGGCTGGGGGGAGATAATGGTGGGATTGCAGAGGGGATTGAATCATCTACGACTTCCAAGATTCTTCTTGCAGTTGCTTGGGATACTCCACCAGCATCAATTTTTCTAGAAGATATCATTTCTGATCTGGAATTCCTAGTTGAATTGCTACTCTCAACAGATTTTAAAAAGTTGTCTTTTGATATTGTTGCTTGGGCAGCTTTTGCAATCACAGAGCCGAAAACACCAGATTCCCTCAAACTTTGAATAATAACCTGCAAAGGTAATTTTTTGGTGGAAAAGTTTAGAATGTTTTTTTCATAACTATGCTGATGATAACTGTGTGAATTTCTTGGAGAGAAACCAAACCAGAAAGCAGATTTCAGGCAAGTGAACTTACCATGGGAGCATAAATGCGAGTCAAGATGCCTTTCCTCATAAGTTTCATGTTTAGTGCTTTGTCTGTCCATACAATGCGTTCACGATACCTAAATGAAAGCAAAAGGCCCATTTAAGGGGGAAAATGAAATACGATTTTGAAGCCAAATCGAATATGCATTTCTGCCATGCTGTAAACTAAAAAGACAAGCAGGCTACTATTGTATTAAAACTATAACATGATTTTAGGATGGAGTAAGAGCCACATAAATGATAAATCATAAAATTTATCTTGTTTAGTATTTTGTATATATCACATTATATGGACATATTATCTAATATTTCTACAACAAATTATTGTTTCATTGTAAAATATTGTCTCCATATATTTATATAATATTATTTCCTATTTATAATGTAAGATATTTATCCAATGAGTAACACCTGGTTCCAACATAATCTATTTTTGGTGGGAGGGGGAGCAAATCCAACAAATGAGTAACACCTATGACAAGAATCTGCCATTGATTCTAATATTATTTTCTAGTTATATTGTAAGATATTTATCCAATGAGTAACACCTAGTTCCCACACAATCTTTTTTTGGGGAAGCCGAAAGCAGTAGTCTTTGTTGCTGTATGGACCAACTACCCTGTAAATTACTGATATATATTCAACAAACAAAAAGTTTAACTGCTTATTTCAACCCCCTCCCAAAAAAATCACAATTTAGTCCAAAGTTTTGAGCAATTATTTTCATATTCCTGAACTTACCATTGAAGCATTTCTTCCTCAGTTGCAGTTGAAGCAATTATGAACGCCTACATCACACATAGAACAGAATCGTCAAACTATATATATATTATATACATACATGCTTCCCCACCCCCCAAAACAACACCTAAAATGTACACATGTGCAACTCCACAGCCGAATATGCTAGAAAGTAAAGAACAAAAACCCAATGTAAAAACCCACTCACATCTTTAGGCTAGCCATCAAGAAAATTAAAAAAGGAGGAAATGGTGTTTAAGCACAGAACTAGTAAACAAGGAAACAACTAATTAGTAATTACAATTTCAAGAAAGGAATGAAAATTCTGAGGGAATGTCATATAACCATGCACAGAAAATAACAAAACAAAACATGGCTTCTATTCTGACTTAACCAGGAAACCTGAGTGCAAGGCCTTAAACAAACATTAAGGTGCCAAACCCAACAGATGTACAAAATCTTTGGAACAGAAGAATGTAGCCACAGATGATAATTTACTCAGGATACTTGATGAAACTAGTTATAGTTAGAACTAGAAGCAAAGAGAGCATGTAAAGGACAAGTATTACTTACAGATCGGTCAAAATCCAACATGAAACATCTTTTGACATCTTCTTTTGTAGGCTTGCAGCCACACCGATCACGTCTTGAAGTCAAATCAGAAAATTTGGTGTAAGTGTAATGCAGAACAGCAGCTTCTTCCAACTTGATCTCACTGTTAATAGATTTGGCATACAGATCAGTGTAAAATATGGACAGAAAGTCAGAACAATGCATTCTTCCCTATTAATATTATGGATTTACACATATTATTCACGACTTGCAAGTAAATCAACACCAATAAGCAGCTACTATGACAGCCTGCTCAAGATAGCATAAATTTGGGCAGATGAGAAAAACCATTCAATACTAGATCAACAGTTCACAGAAAGCTTTAAACAACCGTATGGTAACTTGCATGATATGAAACTAACATACCCATGAATTTCTGATGGTTAGCCTCTAGCAAGTCAACTAGGCATAGTATTAAACTCCAAAATATATATAGATTCAGTAAAATCTCCCCTTAACTATAAACTAATGTTGGTTGTAAATATCCATATATACATGTGCATTATCAGATGCATGCTCATGAATTAATGACGTGCAGAATCAACATACTTAGGTGTCTTCATATAGTTGTGCCATCTGTGTGCACCATTAGGACGGAGATGATCCTGAATTCTAGCAGCTGCTTTCCCATTTCCGTAAGTAAGAAAATAGTTTGGATTGCCGCGAGTTGCTTCTTTGTAATTTCCAAAATATACATCCTTTGGAAGGTGGTCATAGTTCTTCTTGAACATTGAAACCTATATAACATTGTAAGTTAAATATGTCATTAAATATACTTGGTTTCAAAAAAGAAAAAAGTTGGAACAACAATAAACACCAACAATAAAAAGGCTACAAGTCATGGTAAAAACTGGATTTGCACCAATGACTTTTGATATCGAATACCTCGCTGAAAGGCTCCTTGATATCATCTTGCTCAACACTGCTTTCCTGAAACAAACAACATTCCAGCATTTAGGTATAATTATCGATGAATATCAGAAAGGCCAAAGAATTACAGTTAGATCAACTAACTATACTGAATGATAGTAACTTCAGGATCTAAATAAAACCCCTGCACTCACATAATTTGGAAAAATAACCATATCAACATTTCCAGGCACATCAGATAGCAACTGCCTTAAGGAGTACTCTTGAGTTCCTGCTGGATGCATCAGCTCATCAGTGTCCAGATGGATGATCCAATCCATGCCAGAATCCTGTGTAAAAGAATATTGTAAAAACAAAAATTAAGATATTGAAAAGATAAATTACATTGGAAAGATGTATGCTAGTAAAATAATCCAATAAAAGAAATCATAATCCATACCCTTGCCATGACAATAGCCATTTCCATGTTCAAAGATTGCTTCACAAACAACTCATAGTTACATGGTTTGTAGAAGAAGCTTGCCAACCAGGTCTCATTCCATATTCGGCTGGTACATAAGAAAATAGAAAGGGAAAATAAGATATTAATCAACCTATCAAAATACTTGGTAGCACATAATTTTAAAATCCATAATCTCCATATGAATAAATATAAATATTTAAGATTATAAAAAACTAACCAGTCCAATGTCTTAAGCTGTAAAACAAACCCACGAATGAATAACTAACCATCACTTTAATGAGGTGTTTAGTACATTATCTTAGATGCACAAGTTATAACTAACCAAAGATTTGTAGCAACAAATCAGACACAATATTATTCAAATAATACTTAAAAATTTTAAATCCAGATCCAATATGTGTGCCAAACTTTAAATCCAGAAAAACATGCTATCTATGATGTATACTTCAAATACTCAACATAGTTCAAATAAAAATTTTCGTTCAAGTTACAGGAAGATTCCAAATCCATGTTCTACAAGTTCGTTTCAATCATGTTGATTAAAGGCACTGTTACCATTGTAAACAGTCTCACCTGCTCAATAAAGGAAGAAAAAAAAAACCTTCTATTCAAAAGGGAAAAAAAAACTTTTGAATTGGGAATACAAAAAAGAAGCACATACATACCTTTTAGCTTGCTGCTCCTCTAATTCTCTTGTTCTATATATAACTTTTACCCCCTGAACAAAAACCCAATCGAGACAGTTAAAAAAAAAACCGATAACTCAGAGAACTATTTTCACATATAGGATTGAAATTGAATGGATAGGACTCACTGACCGGAATGCTTTCTAAAACTCTAGACACGTTAGGCGACGCAGCCTTCCCTTCGACGAAAAGGAGGAAACTGGAGACTCCGATAACCTTATGATAGAAGATCCACGGCAGTGTCTGTTCCAAACCAGCCGAAGTACTCGTCGTAATACATATCTAGCACCACATAGAGAAGAAGAAAACGGCTTTCAAATTTCAACCCCCAATAATAAAATCAATTAATTAATAATGGAACAGGGAAAATCACAATCCCCAAATCACTCCCACAATTCATGAATTCAAAAATATGCAATCATGAATTGATGAGATGGCAAGCTGAGAATTGAATCTGGGAAGGGTTTAAGAATGGGGAGAGCAGATCCAAATGAAATCACAAAACGCGATGCGAGAGGAACAAAACGACGTCGGGTTAGTATACCTTGGGGGAGAGATCCGAGGAGTAATCGAGTTTCCAATCGCGGAAGTAAGGGAAGGAAGGGGAGTGGGTGTGGGGCATGAGAGAGCAATCGGAACGGGAATGGGATTGTTGGTGTTGGTGGTGGTTGGAGGAGAGGACCATGCCGGGGAACTGGTGTTGATCGGGTGACCAGCGGGTGACGGGGTCGGTGACACCGCCACGCCATTGGAGGACGAAGGCGAAGGCGGCGAGGGTGAGTGGGAGCACCGTCAGAAGAAGCACGACTCGCGAATAACTGCTGGTGGTGGCTCTGTCTCTGTGTGCACCCGCCATGTGAAGGAGAAGAAGGTGGGTGGGTGCATGTAATTGTAATTGTAATTGTAACAGATAGATGGAATGTGAATGTGAATGTTGGTTGATTTTTATATTTTGTTTTGGTTTGGTGGGTCTGTTGTTGTGTGTCGTGTTGGTGAGGGAAGGAAAGAGAGAGGAGAAGAAGAAGAGGACTCGGAAACTGAAAACGAGTTGAGGATTTGAGAAACTGCCTTATGGAGAGCCGTTTTGTCGTTGGTATTTAGTTCATGGATTTCAATCTCTTTTCTAATTTTTTTTTTTGAATGTAACAAAACAATGATTTTATATTTTTAGACGGCACGGTAATCGATGTTGGAGTTGGCTCATTATTTGTATTTTTTTTTTGTCAATGGCTCATTATTTGTTTGGAGCGGGTGAATTTCGGGTTTGGATCATCTTTCACTAAGTTTTTCTTCATTTCTTTTTTAATTTTCTTCTTTCTTCATTTTCTTTCTTCGTCTTCTCTCTCTTTTCATCTAATATTATTTTGTCCTATCACTCCTATGGGAGAGACAACATGATAGAGAGGATCCATTTTGGTGAAGTTCATGTAAATATAGCTTTTTTTTTAGATTCTATTATTTTTGGATCCGGTTTCTATTGTTAATGATCTCCGTTAATTTCACGTTAATGTGACTAACAAACCATCACACACGCATGTATGTCAAAAAAAAATTATAGGACACATGTAGGTCAATTTAATGATTTTATGTGTACAGTACACGGCTCAAACTTGATGCACAAAAGCTTTGATTTTTTCAGTTTGATTATTATGGTTTGCAATAGATTGATTTAGCTAATGAACACCTCTAATTAACTATCATTGACTTTTACTAAATTATATAAATGAATCATGAATGCTGGAAAAGATTAAAAAAATGTAGAGTGAATCCCCTATTTGGTTCATAAAATTTTAAAATGTTGTTAGGTTAGTCATTGAAATAATAGAAATAGAAAAAATAAGTCCATGAAACTACAAATTATCGATATATTTAGTCCAAACGTTATCATCTAATAACAAACATTTTTAATTAGTTCTCTAAAATTGAATACTTACCATCAATGCTTCTTAAATATTGACACTTTTTGAGGATTAATTTGACCTTTATAATTAATCTTCAAGGAAAATTTGGTTTTAAATATTCAATTTTTAGAACTAATTTTAAATATTTGATAACAAAGAGCAATATACATACTAAAGTGATAAATAATTGTCAAGTCTCACTTGGTAGAATTTTGCATTTGTAGTCTCTAACATCTATGTTCAATCTCCACTACTCTTATCAATAAAAAGACTTTTTTTTAAAATTTCTCTTATATATTGCGGAGACTAACCTAAAATTGAATAGGACATAAAAGTTACTAGGATATATAAGAGATGGGAACGTATCAGGTGAGAACTCTTGTTTATTATGAGAAATGAGAACTATCACTAACAGCCCTCCGATATTAACTAAAGACTCAGATTAAAAATCTCATTAAAAAATCACATGAGTACTCAAACCACGGAATCATGTATTTGTCCCCTTCCTTCGTGTACTGGGCCGTTTGAAGATGGAATTTTATTGTGGAATTGGTAAATACACCAATATTTTTAGACATACATCTCACATTTAAAAAGAAAAATATCATTATACCCTCGTTGATTTGTTTATTTTTTTTTTCAATTTCGCGTTGTTACTGGAAACGGAAACTTAGTTTCCGGAATGCATTTTTGCATTCCGGAAACTCCAGGAAAAATTTACATTCCGGAAACTCCAGTACTCCAGTTTCCGGAATGTAAATTTGCATTCCGAAAACTCCAGAAAAATTTACATTCCTGAAACTCCAGGAAAATCCAGTTTCCGGAATGTATTTTTGCATTCCGAAAACTCCAGGAAAAATTTACATTCCGGAAACTCCAAGAAAAATTTACATTCCAGAAACTCCAGTTTCCGGAATGCAAATCTGTATTCCGGAAACTGGGGGTGTATGGCCAGTTTCCGAAAAAGAAGCAAAATTAGAAAAAGAAAATCCAAACAATGAAGGTATAATAGTAATTTCCTGAATAAATACGAGGTGTATGACAAAAAACTGGGGTGTATTTACCAATTCCCTTTCATTGTGCCTCCATTGCTCTGGAGTTATTTTTCTCATGGACTCCCATTCCCATGCTCCCAAAACTACAATCGAATTGGGAAGAGGTATCGCCCAACCTCTGAATTGGGAAGAGGATCACTACTGTACGTCGAGTACGGGTCCCTCGTGGGTATTGCCACTGCTCATGCCTTCGTCCCACCCTTTCACATTTTCCATCATCCAAATGGGTACTTTGGTGCACCTGCCATGCGGACTTACATCAGGGATAATATAATGCCCCCAATGCTCAAAAAGAAAGAAGCCCAAAAAAGGACGAATTGCAGCGGTTGGAATCAATCGCTCCACCATGGAATCAATCTCTGATCATGAAATGGGTTTCATGATTTAAATCGAAATGGGTTTAATAAAAAAAATTACCATTTTTTTGAAGAATCAGTCATTCTTAATTAATCTCGATAGGATGTATTTTGATTAACCGCAATCGAGCAAAGGGGGAGGGGGGAAAAGGGAGAAGGGAAAGGCAGGTGGAGAGGAGGACCAATGGAAGGAGAGAATAGGGGGAGAGGTAATGGTGTCATGTGATAGTACTGACATCACTTCATAACTGGTTTTTTTATCTGAGTCGTTAATTTTAATCGAATGGTTACGGTTAGTAATTCTCATTTCTCACAATAGACATGAGTTCTTACCTGATACGTCCCCTATAAGAGATTAACCAAAGATAAAATGACATAGGCCACTCTTCCGTCTTTATCGCCAAGTACATCCCACACAGGTGGATTTTGGATCTGGATTAGCTGCAGTTGCCCAAGCGTGCAGTCACTGCAGTCACGCATATATACACCGTCCGATTAATCTAATGCTTCAGTAAACAGCCACGTCATCTGTTTATGGAAAGGAAGCAACACATAAGATCATACACCAAATTTGTTTTTCTCTCTCCATCGCCCTCCTCACCCTTCTCGTTACTCTTTACCAATCAGATCATTGGCTCTTCCGAAAACTGTCACCGCCATGGAAGCTCTTCTTAATGGGGTAGATAAAGCCTCTGCGATCACCGGTTGTGAACTAGACATTATTGTTATGGACTACCGGTGGGATATAGTGTTCTATCTTACTATGTGAAAGTCAAATACCACAACTTTGAAATGGCGTTGAATAAATGCAGGGATTTGTCCCACCACAGATTGAGCCACGCAAAAGGGTAAGGAAAGGAGGTCCTTCACTTGCCATCACGCCATAAAGCAAAACCACCATGTTCTCTTAGTTGAGTCTCTTAATTTCATCTCTAAGCCTCATCACTTCCTCATTGGCAATGACAGATGAAATCTCACTCTTCTTTTTGTGCAGTTATGAAATTCGGTCCCCTCTTCTTCCTCCTACTCACGATCATCAGCTTTAGATTCCATAGACGTGTTGAGAGTAAAGTAAAGTTGAAGCTAAACTTAGTGACGTGTTGCTTCCTTTCCATAAACAGATGACGTGACTCTTTACTGAAGCATTAGATTAATCGGACGGTGTATCTTTGCGTGACTGCACGCTTGGGCAACTGCAGCTAATCCAGGTCCGTGGATTTTCTAGGAGATTCGAAGAGATAAAATGCATCCATATCCATATATAAATCCATAAAACTTTACTAAAAACACGTTTTTGTGCTAATATTTTATCTACTAAAACGATTTTGAAGAATTTTACTCTGTAATAATTTTGTAAGATTTGTTTCCTCTTATTTCCTTTGGTTGTCTCTATGGATAATTAGATGCTGCCGGCTGGGTGATGATAAATTCAAAGACGAGAATGAGTGTATTTTTTCTTTTTTTTAGTAATCATGATGAGACAAATATAAAACTTTTCTAGTTAATTTGTTCTTGTAATAAGAGAAAAAAATGATATTCAATATTAGCTACTCAAAATGCTTATTTGGCCGGTTCATCAACGAGATTAGTTGATTGATTCGGTTTAACTTTAATTAATAATACTACTTGTAAGTTCTTGATTGTTCAAAGTAAAAGAAATTTCAAAGTAGTATTTGCTCTTTTTTTTTGTTCAGCAAGTACTTAGTCAAGTGTTCCGTTTGTGTTTACATGAAAATATTCATTGGAACTAAATTGACGATATTGCAATAAATTTTTTGTAGGGATTGTTTTGAAAATATATACTTATGTGTAAAAACTATTTTATTATATATATATATAACTTAAAAAGAAATAAAAATAGAATTTTAATTAACCAACAAAGAAAGCTCTTCGTATGATGTGGGCACAAATGGCCAGTCAACATAAAACGGCAACTCCTATTAAAAAAAATGTCCTTTTCCCTTTGTATTTTCAGGCTTGCATGTTCATTGGCTAGATCCACAAACATGCTAGCTAAAATGATGTTGAGAATGTTTAAAATAATTTCATGGATGCTGGCCAAGGGTGGACCTAGGTAGAGTCAAGTGTGGACAGAAGTCTGTACTCAAATTTGAAAAATCTCACTTAATATTTATATATTTTTTTTAATTTTGATCCCCTAAAATTTCATTTTTGCTCCCATCCATCTCTTATCCAGTCAAAGGCAGAACTATATATATGTGAGGGTGTGCACATGCCCCCATTCAAATTTAAAAAATCTCATTTATTATCTATATTTATTCAATTTTGATCCCTTAAAATTTTATTTTTGCCTCTAATATAGCATGTGGAGATCTATATATCTTTTTTTTTTGGTGAAGATGAGATCTATATATCTTTGAGTGTGTGTAGTTGCAACTCTGAATTTGATAAAATTACTACTAAAAATCTTGAATTTTTGTATTTTGCCATTTTATTTTTATATATTTGAACCCACGGATAACATTAAGAATTCCATTTAATTTTAAATCTATTTACTATTTTTTACTTGATATTTTTTAGCTTTAATTCTAGCTAATAACCAACTAAAAGAATTTCAACATCTCAGTCTTTCTATTTAATTTTAAATCAGCTCTCATCTCTCTCCCTCTCATCTCAACCTCTCATATCTCTCTCATCTGTAAAATTTGACTATGTCTATCGTTCAACCGCCATCCAACCACCACGGAAAAATTGCCCCCACTGATCTCAGGTCCTAGATACGCCACTGATGCTGGCTTTGTTCAGTTGTATTGTGATTTTCCTAGAGACCGAAAGTAAAAACAAACTATTTTCTTTCTTTCAGTGTTCTTAAGTCTGCCTAAAATTATTTATGGGTCCTTTTCCAAAAAAAAATATTTATGGGTCAATGTTCATGGGTTTTGACAAAAAAAAGGTTCATGGGTTATATAATATTGGGAAGTGAGGAGTGTCATGTATTAAGTTACCTGTCATTTACAATGTTAGTTTCCTTAAATTCTTCTTGCAGTTTATCATTTTACCCTTTTCCCTCGTAAATCCAACACTATGAGATGCTCATTTCTTGAGAGGTAACGAATAAAATAATTTTAATTTTTTAATATTTCTATAGAAAAAATTGCACTCGAGAAATTTGAGAAAAATAAATCTTTGTGATGATTTATGATGCAAATGCAATCTTTACCATTGTGTACAAATCTTCAAATGCAATGTTTATGATGCATCTGGGTGTTCTACAAATTTGAGGAATTCATTGTGTACAACTCCTCTAAACTTTTTCTTTCTAAATAGGTGATACATTTTTTCCATTAGTTTTATAGTTATTCACCAAATTGTGTTTCATCGAAATCACTTAAGTACTTAACACATTTCTTTTGAAAATGTTCAAGATTTTCATGCCTCCAATTTGTGGATTGAGTTATTTGATACAAATGTGTTTTGTAGCTTGGATCTTTATTGTCTCAACATTCTATTTTTCTTCTTTTTTGCGTGGTTATACTTGGTTGGGAAAATAATTTTTGTACTTGTTGAAGATGAAGCCAAAAAATAGAAAAACAGAGTGGTATGTACTCTCAACATAACATTCATTGGTAATTTTTCAGAACATCATTGGATCGGATTCATGGTATGAATTGAAGTTATTTTTTCATTTACTCTTGTTACAATGTGTTGTGTCACTATAATGTCTTCTGATTAAATTGGTTCCCTTTTTCTTTAGACATCACTGGATTTATGATATGAATTCTCATTATATTTCAATAAAATGAACCCCTTTAAGGGTAGATTCTTTGTATAATGCAAATCCCTTTGCTAGGATCGAGGGTTATTCATTTCAAGATTAATACATACAATCACAAGATGTCAAGGGATGCTTTAAAAAAAATTTAACAATGACTAAATAAAAAAGAGTATATTTTAAGAGACAAAAATGTTTCTCAAATATAATTTTAAAGGTTGTAATTGTAATATAACCAAAACTGCTATAGTAATTAAAAACATTAGATGAAACCTTATATTTATTCACACGAGATTTTGATCATTGCAAAACTACTAGAAAAATTAAATTAATGACAGAAAATTAGTGAGAAATATATATATGAAATTTGTGTATAATTCAGTCACTAAATTTTGTAACTAATTTTAGTCACTAATTTATTTTAAAATAGTAGTATACAAATGAGACATACCATAAAGCTAGGGTGAAAAAAGAAAGCATGGGGTTGGCTAGCTATCACTCAAGGGATAAACCATTCTTTGTCCCATTAATGTCTGCATCAGCATAAGCACCTTTATGGTAAGACAGGATGATCGAGAAAGGAGATGAAAATAGGATGAAGGTAAAGGAGGAAAAAACTATTCTTCATTTCAAAAGGTAGTAAATAATGCATGGGCTCTCTTTTGTCATTATGCCGAATTGATACAGCTAGCTATAGGGGGGATTAAAGCATTTTTCTTCTATAATCAATTAAAGGGAAACAGTGACAATTTTATTACCAACGTCTGTTCGTCCGACTGGCAACTACGGTTGGTCTTCATTTCAAGGTCTCATGTTCGAAGGTCTCGAGGGAGATTAGTCTCTGTGCTAGTAGCCGGAGGATACTCCCACTAATACCATGGTAACAAAAAAAAGACAATTTTATTAATTTATTCAAATAAGCCCTTTTCACCAAAAGGTATATAGACGTTTACACAATCACACATACAATTAATGGCGAAATAATGGAGGGATAATAAAAGAAGACATTAATCCAAATAATCCGAAGATTGTAGCCGACTTGTAACACCCTCTTTTTTAGAGGGCATTACACTTAAGTGACTAATCCAAATGCGGAAAATAAATTTTGTTAAGTCTGGCTTTTTTTCGGAAACATACTGACAAACTTATTTAATTTTCACAAATAGATTTTCATTGCTATTTTTTTTTCTAAAGATATTAAAAATATTAAGTGAAGACATGATTAAGATAATACCTAACACATAGATTCAAAGAAAACATGTCATATAACTAAATTCATATATCTCTTTACAAATCAATATTTGAGAATACTATATCGTACTAAAAACTTTTCTGACTTCCTGGTACGAGATGGTAGATGAAAGATCAAGAGATGTGTTGGAGATCTAAATGCTACAACACACCCTTAATCAGCAAAAGGGAAGGAGATAAAGTGAATTATTAAAGCAAAATCTATCGTTACTTTCCTAAAAGATTGACCACGTGTCTTAAAGAGAAAGCATGAGGTTTAGCCCCAAGTCCAACTCTATGAGAGTAAGAATTGTCCCATTCATTCCCATAAAATAAAAAAGATTTACTTCTATTTTTGTCTCTCTGATCTAGACAATTTGAAAAAATATCATTTTCAATTCTCTTTCTTTACATTTTTTCTATTATTATTATTATTACTATTATTATTATTATTATTATTATTATTATGTTTTTAAAAAAATAAATAAAACAAATATGATACGATAGAGATTAAAAATGAACCCGTTTGTTATGAATTATTTTATAAAAAAATATTTTAAAAAATCACTACTTTTAATAATTGTCTATATGTTTATTTTAACTTTTTGAAAATAATTAAAATCTAAAAGTAATCTAAAATTTGATTAAAATGAAAAGTTATTTGGAGTAATATTTGATAAATAATATAATTTTAATGAAGTAAAAAATGAGATAAAATATAAAAAAATAATTTTTAAAATTACAAACAAACAAATTAAATAATACTTCACAACAAAATCTCTAAAAAATAACTTATTTTAATTTCAACAAACCGGTCCTAATTCTATATAAAAAAAAAATTCAGTTGCATCTGCGGTCCACGAGTACTATCGTCAGTTGTCACCTATGGTCTTAATTTGTGTATGGCTGTTTCTTTTTTTGACAATTGGATGGCTGTTTCTTTATTAGTTGTTCAAATAGAGAAAAACAACCTCTCTATTTTTCATCTAACTATATTTTTTGTGAAATATTTATTTTTCACTTGTTCCCTTTCTATGTTTTTGGAGAAATGGAGTATATTTATTTTCCACTTGCTAGTTGCTACACTATCATGTAATCCTCGTCAATATGCCAAAAGCTCTGTCGCTAATGTTTTGTGCGCAGAGAGTCAGAGGCAGCACATTATCATCGGGAAGATACTCATATAACTTTAGGATCTGCACATCATCACATGAAACGTGTGGATTTTCTATAAAATGAATGTAACCTGCAGGTAATGTCTGTTGTCCGCGGTGGCGCAAAAAGCAACGAGCGATTCAAACCTACAAAACAGAGAACGGTAAGCAGTAGACCTGAGGCGTCGGTGAGACTGCCCTTAAGGGTTTATCCACCTGAATGCGCAAACCCCCCAGGGTACAACAGGTCCGTCCCGGCAGGTGACCGAGGTGTCAGAACAGCAAGAACAGAAGCAGGCAATGTAACTCAGACAAAAATTTGTGAGAGAGGAAGTATTTGGAAGAGAAGAGAAGGGAGGTTGTAGCGTAAAAGAAAAAGGAGAGGCAGCGTTCTTGGAAAAGGGAGTGCGGCCTCTGTTTCTATAAGCAAGGATTAGACCCGTTTGAAAAAGATTTTCCTGATCCGAAAAGATTTGATTAGTGGGCTAAAATCAGGGAAACTAGCTGTTAGTGGGCGAAAAGCAGGGAAGGAAAACCGACTAGGATAGCACAACGTATCTGGACGCAATGCCGGTTAAAACGATTTGAGACTAAGTCAAATTCGAAGTACACAAAAAACATACTTTTCGGATAAGCCTTTCTGAAGACTTGAAAAATAATTTTCAAAAAAATATTTTATGGCCCGGAACAAAAACTTGGGCTGCCTTTATATTGCGCGCAGGGGGGGCAAATCGGAGGATTTGCACTGAAATCATCAAATTTGGCCCATGCTTGTGTGCGCGCGAGGCCCACCCTTTTCTAGCTTGTTTACAAGCCTAAGGCACAAGATGATATATAAACTCTTAAAAGTTCCAAAGGCTAGGCAATGTGGGACTTCCCACTTTTGAAATAGCTCAAAACACAACAATCCCCCACATATTTCAAAAGTGTAAAAGTGAAAGAAAGAATGAGTTGAAAAAGAATTTTCTGGGTTGACATCTTGGATGTAACGCATCAAGTCTGTGTAGCAAGCTATGGAACCAGACCCTAGACTGATAAGACTTAACACACAGTGAATTGGTGTAGCAAGCTATGGAACCCAAGACACTTTACGTATGTTAGCGGTCTACCAATCACATTACACCCCCACATTCTTGCTATTACGCCGTTTTGCGCTAATAGGCCATGCGCGCGCCCGGTATTCATGAGTGCTCTAGAGATTTCGCCACGATCTCATGCAGGCGGCCCCACCTGACACTCATATAGGTGATTTCATCAAGTGCATGCTGCAAATCATACACCACCCATAAGGGATATGAAAACCATTAAAAGCTTTTAAGCTTACCCTCTCAATAATGCAGTGTCTAGCACTTTCTCAAAGACACCATAGGAAAGGGACGAAATATAATATTAGAATTAACCTTTAGTGCTAGCAGAACTAACAAGTGACTTGTTTTTACCACATTGAACCTTCTTCATGGGATCTCCAATCACAAAGGTTGGGTTCCCATCACTTGTTAATTTCAATTGGCTCAAGTCCCATTCCCCTCGATGTATCACAAATTAATTTTCTTCCCAGGGGCTTGGTCAGAGGATCGGCTAAGTTCACTTCTGACTTCATATAATCGATCGATATAGTTCCTTGTTTTTGCAATTGCTTTATCACATTATGTCTCAGTTGCACGTGTCTGTTTTTGCCATTGTAGGTCTTATTCTTCGCCACGGCTATTGCCGATTGACTATCACAGTGTATTGACACTGATGGGGTCGGTTTGATTCCCAAAGGAATTTTTGCCAAGAGATTTTTCAACCACTCAGCTTCACTACCAGCCAACTCCAGAGCTACAAACTCTGACTCCATAGTGGATCTCGCAATTATTGATTGTTTGGCTGATCTCCACGTTACCGCACCACCACCAATAGTGAATACATAACCACTAGTGGATTTTGTCTCATCTGAATCTGAAATCCAGTTAGCATCACTGTACCCTTCTAGTACAGCGGGAAATCCACTATACACAATACCATAGTTCATGGTACCTCTCAAATATCTCATGAGTCTAGCAAGCGCCTCCCAGTGATCCTGACCCGGATTATGAGTATATCTACTCAACCGACCAACTGCATAAGCAATGTTTGGTCAAGAAAAATTCATCAAGTGTAGTAGGCTCCCAATCACTTGAGCATACTGAGACTGATTAACAGGATCACCTCTATTTTTCTTTCAGTGAGAGTTAGTTTCATAAGGGGTACTCACAGGATTGGAGTCATAATGACCAAACTTCCTAAGAAGTTTCTCCACATAATGTTCTTGGGATAATATTATACTATCACCCTTCCTTATGATTCTAACTCCCAATATTACACTTGCCTCACCCATGTCTTTCATATCAAATTTAGATGCAAGAAAAGATTTAGTTCTGATCACAACATCAACACAAGTACCAAAAATTAGCATGTCATCCACATATAAGCATATAATAACATGTTCTCCATCCAAGGATTTGGTGTAAACACACTTGTCAGCTTCAATAGAGGAGAAGCCATCACTAACCAAAATTTGGTCAAATTTTTCATGCCATTGTTTCGGTGCTTGTTTCAAACCATACAATGATTTAAGGAGTTTGCACACCTTATTCTCTTGACCAGAAACTACACATCCTTCGGGTTGAAGCATATAAATTTCTTCTTCCAAATCACCATTTAAAAAAGCAGTTTTTACGTCCATTTGGTGAATTACTAATTTATAAACGGAAGCCAAGGCTATTAAAATTCGAATAGAAGAAATTCTTGTAACCGGAGCAAAAGTATCAAAATAATCAATATTTTGTTTTTGAGAAAATCCTTTTGCTACTAATCTGGCTTTATATTTTTCAATCGACCCATCGGGGTTATATTTTCTTTTGAAAATCCATTTACAACCAATTGGTTTTGCTCCAGGAGGTAAATCAACTAAAATCCAAGTTCTATTTTTCGAAATCGAATCAATTTCGGTTTTAATAGCTTGTTTCCAAAGTTTTGAATCGGAAGAAGAAATCGCTTCAGAAAAAGTTTGAGGGTCATTTTCAATAAGATAAGTATAAAAATCGTTTCCGAAGGATGTTTCTTTTCTTGATCTTTTACTTCTCCTTAGGTCCTCATGTAAATCATCATTAGAAATATCTAATGGCTCTCTAGATGTACTTTCATATTTCAAAGGAAATAAATTCTCAAAAAATTCAGCATTTTTTGTTTCCATAATTGTATTACAATCAAGCACATCACTCTTTATTACGAGGAACCTATAGGCAGCACTATGTTCAGCATATCCAATAAACATGCAATCTGATGTCTTAGACCCAATTTTCCTTCTTTTGGGTTCAGGCAACATATGCAACACCCTTTCTCCAAAAAGGATATTACACCATAGTAACCAAGATTTTCGTAATAATTTTCTAAGTAACTTTGATTTAAAACAAGTTTAGTTCCCAAAAATGCGGATAAAATTTTTGCCTTTTTAAAAGATGAGAAGAATGAGGAGTCCATTCTTTCCTTTTCTATTACGTGGTGAAATAAGAACAGTATTAGTAGAAACACTGAATAAAAACAACCTCCTCAAGTATATATATCAAAAGAGCTTGCATCAGCACAAGCCAGGAGTTTTAAAACTACTATACATCAAAAAGCAGTAAAAACTCTGAAATCAAAAGACTGAAATAAAAAGCTACTAAGTAATATTAAAGCCAGGTCCAATCTAAGCTACTCATGACGGAGAGACTCAGTAGCTGAGCCTCCAAGAACTTCGCCCTCATGCTCCTCAGATACCTTCCCCTTGCCCTTGCGGAGACGCTCTAAAATCCTATCCTGGGCCTCCAGAGATCCATCCGAGACGCCCGTTTCTCCAGAAGGCCCTGCTGAGGTAGGGTGATACCCCTCCATACTGGCTGCTCTAACTCTACTCTGCGTCTCTCCAGGTGGTGATCGAGGCGTGTAAGTCCTCGGCTCATCGTCTGAAGTCCTGTCATGTGCGGTAACAACCTCTCTGCTGGGATGTGAAGACGGAGTCCTAAAAGCTGACCTCCGCATCCTCCCATAAAATCTTCCCCATCTACCATAGACACGCCTAGCTGCTGGATGCCTAGGGATGTACTCCGGCCCACTCTCTGAGTCGGTAGGCCCCTCTGTAATCTGCCTGAGTGGTAACTTCACAGAAAGTACCACCGGTTCCCTCCATTCCCTACAGTTACCATCAACAGTGCCATCAGTGACACATATCCTGCCCACAAAGGTACCCCACTGAGTGATGTGATCTATCTCCCAGATCACATCTATACCCCCCAACGGGGTGATGCTAAGACGTCTCACTGGGTCCAATCCTGTCCGAGGATAACTCATCTACTCAACCACATACAAAACAACATGGAAAGTAGGCAGGGTGAAAAACTTACACAAGTTAAGAATGTTAGTTTCAAAAAGTATACATACAATACTTATACAGTATATTTTCAAAGTCTTACCACCCAAATCACACTTAGGAATAAAACACTGTAAAACCAAGAAACAATCAAGAATAGATCACCAATCACAGAAGTAACGTCAATCATAGATAAACATCAATCACAGATAAATTGCCAATCACAGACAAAACATCAATCATAGACCAATTGTCAATCACAGATATATTTATGCATGATACTTCAATCTCTCTCATAATACACCGGTGTGCTGCTCCAAGGAGACTTTTCCCACCAAACTCCATTGAGCGATAGGCCTGCGACAAGTCTTAACAGAACAACCAGGAAATCCCCCTCAGACCCCTGGCAGCCATTCCGAAATGCGCATTCACCTCCATATCATGATATAGGTCCGTCAGTCAGATTTATCCAAGCCGGGTATACGACTCGTCTCAGCTCAAGGGTATTCACCATGCAAGGCTATTGAGACTTTCGAAACCTGGATAATCCCAGAAGGCAATTGTAGCCCAACGCAACTCTATTCTCAACCCTCTCTGGGTTGTACTGCTCAAAAACCTTTATGCAAATGACACTCAAAAATTTGCATAATATCACTTTGGTTTCTCTTGTAAAACCTTCTCTGTTTTACTGTATTAAATCTCTTAATACAAAACCACACAAAATACACTTATTCTATCACCACAGAAATACTCTTGAAAACTTAACCATTTTTATTACTCTTTTCGACTGTACTCATTTATTTTAATAATAATTACACTGTGATAGAGTCAAACGCAGTAACGAACTTAACCAGAATAATATTAACGGGAATTATTACTCAAGTTCATTCTTTTTGGGAAAGCCCTTTGGAAGCTAATCAAGTAATCTTCGCCACGTATATACAAACTTATTAAGATAGGAAAAATAGCGCACCGGTATGGTTCCCAGGAAAGATCTTGGTGAGCTTTTGGGCTCCTTCAAAGACCTTTGTCTTTCCTAGACAGATCCATACAAATGAACTACCTTAACCCATCATCAGTTTGTATATAAACAGTAAAAATCACAAGTTTTATATATTTTTGAAAAGAACATGGAAATGGAAGAAAAATATCAGTTTAGGAATTTTTAGCATATTTAGTCACTTGCTCTCGTCCCAATGGCGTAATAGAGATACGGCCCCTGAGCCCGACCGTATGAGTACACCGAAGATGTATTCTTACGCCTGACCAAAGCACCCCATCCATATCCGTCAAAAGAACTACAGAGGTTCAATTTTACAATTTCTTAGATTTGTTGATCACAGAGGCATAGCCCACTGGGTGATCAAGCCTTTATCGATAAAATTTCGCCAGCGTAACGGTATAATTATTAAACTTTATAAATAAATTGGGCATTATAACTTTACTATTTGAAAAATCATATATAAAAATAAAAATAAGGCATAGTATAATTTTAAAACAATTTTACAAATAAATAACAATTATTTAAAGCATAAACACCCAAAACTTAAAAACTCAACAAAATAAAGATCAAACTAACTTGGAAAGAAATTCCCCATACCTTAGCCTTATGGAGATGGAAGAACAAGCTAAGAATAATAAGAACAACACAAGAAAAGCTTGATTAGAAAATAAAGGAAACTTAAAGAAAAACAAAGGAAAAGAAAAGAATTTTGGAGTGAATTTTGGGAGGAATTCTTCAAGTGAGTTTATGATAAAAATGAAGAGCACCCCCCCTCTATTTATAGCCAAAATTTCGTGCAAGGGGGTGGGGTTAAGACCAACCATGGTTTGGTTTAATTTAACCATGATTTAATTAAAGAAAAACCAAAATTAATTATTTAAAACCCCATTGGCCAACTTTTATGACTCATATACAACTAGGACCACTTGGACTGCCCACTTGCATGCTTGAGGCGGCCAGAATCAAGGCTGGGAGGGGAGAATGTGATTTTCCAAAAATACCCCTAGGGTTTAGATGAAAACAAGGGTATTTTGGTCTTTTTATAAATCAAAAATAGAAATAATTAGCTAAAAATGATGAGAACCAATAAGAATGCTAGAAAATGCCATAAGAAGTCCAAATAATTTCGTGGCATCCATTTTTGAAATTTATAGATAGTGCAAACTCTTCGGTTTTCATCGTTTCGCAGGTATAACCCCGAAAAATACAGAAAAATAGGGTTTTCAAAACTTACACAGAAATAATTTTAAAAATCATAAAATAAATAATTAAAAATAAAATATAAATTGTTTATGGACCTTTGTCACGAAAATTATACCTGTTAAACAAGGTTTTTGCGTTAAAACATCACCGGGTAGCGTAGTTTTCGGTATTTTTTTGAAAGTTTTCCAAAAATTCCAGAAAATCTAAAATAATAAAAGAACCAACTTTTGTGAAGGAAGTTTATTTATTGAGTTGGTTTAACACACTCAAGCTATTTAAATCACTTTCTGTCAGTTAGACGTAAACTGTTTTCTGTAAAAAGACCCGATTTTGACTGAAAAACTACCGTTTCAGAAGTATTTCGGAATACATGTATTTTATTACTAATTTTAAGCCAAAAATAAATCACACATCATTTATGGAACAAAACTTCATATAAAACAGAAAAAGGACGAAAAACGCAAAGAAACGAATGCTGTAATTAGACCTAATAGAAGCTATAAATCAACCACTTTCAGAAGTATTTTTAAACATGTATATTTAACTACTATTTTTAAGCTAAAAATAAATCTCAAAACAATTATATCGCAAAAATTCAAATAAAACAAAAATAAATAGTTAGTCAAAACAACGGATGTTACAACATAACCTTAGCAAGACACCCCCACACTTTCAAATATTTCAAATTAGGTTGATAACCTTTCCACAACTCATAGGGTGTTTTGCCAGTAGTCTTATGAGGAGTTCTATTCAGTAAAAAACATGCAGTTAAAATCGCTTCACCCCAAAGATTATTAGGTGCACCAGAGCTAATCAACATTGCATTCATCATTTCCTTTAAAGACCTATTTTTCCTTTCAGCTATACCATTTGATTCAGGTGAGTACGGGGGAGTTACCTCATGTATTATACCTTCTTTTTCACAAAAATCATTAAGCAAAACGTACTCACCGCCTCTATCGGATCTGATTCTCTTAATCTTCCTATTTAATTGATTTTCTACTTCGGCTTTATAAGAAAGGAACATATCAAACGCTTCATCTTTATGCCTTAACAAATAAAGTTTGGTATATCTCGAAAAATCATCAATAAAAGTCACATAATATTTTTTACCGCCTCTAGTCATAGTTTGTTTCAAATCTCCCAAGTCGGTATGAATTAAATCAAGCAATTTACTTTCACGTTGCACAGGGGGACATGTTTTCTTAGTTAACTTAGATTCTACACATACATCGCATTTACCCGTTTGTTTATCACTCAAAGAAATCATACCTAGTCGTTGCAATTTAGAAACATACGCAGAATTAATATGTCCTAATCTAGCATGCCATAAATCATACGAGTCAACCATATAAGCAGAAGAAGATGCATTCTCATTCAAAAATTCAGAAACGTTCAGTACAAAAAGTCCTTGATCACAATATCCCTTTCCCACAAAGACATTATTTTTTGTCATAACAATCTTATCAGACTCGAAAGATACTTTAACCCCAGCTTTTCCCAAGAGAGCCACAGAAATTAAATTTGCCCTTATTTTAGGCACATGAAGTACTTCATTTAGAGCCAAAGTCTTACCCGATGTGAGCTTTAGGAGAACTTGTCCTTTTCCCGAAACAGGAGCAGTTCGAGAATCACCCATATACACAAGTTCCTCATCATCCCCTACTGGAGTGTAGGAGGTAAAAGCATATTTGTTTGCACAAATATGCCTGGTAGCCCCAGAGTCTACCACCCATTTCTTCACATCGGTCACAATATTGACTTGAGAAACGACCGCAACAATTATATCATCTCCGTCGGCCTCAACCAAGTTGGCCTTTGGCCTAGGAGGATTGTCGTTCTTCGCTCTATGCCTGCATTGAGGCGCATGGTAACCTGGCTTTCCACAAACAAAGCACGTTCCTCTTCTTTCGAAATTGGGGTTAGCAACACGAGGGACATAATCATTTTTATTATTATTGTGATCAGGCTTTTTGTTATCGTACCTTTTTTTCGGCTTGTTTTGCACCATGTTAGCCCGAGCAGCCAGTGCCTTTGCTTTTGCAGCCTTACTGTCTTTCCGATTGCGATCTTCAATGATGATGTGTGTGATCAAGTCCGAGAGTGAGAGTTGCCTATGTTTGTGCTTCAGTTGTTGCTTGTAGTCTTTCTATGATTCAGGCAGCTTTTCGATGAGCACACCAGCTACAAACTCGTCTGGCAAGGTGATCTTTTCGGCTTTGAGGTCTTCCAGCAGCTTGTGGTATTCATTGATCTGAACCTTGATGTCCTTATCTTCAGTCATTGTCCAATTGTAATAATTACCTATGACGAACTTCTGTTTTCCAGCATCCTCAGCAGTGTACTTGACAGTCATGTTATCCCATATTTCTTTTGCAACCTTGTACCCACAGTAAACATCGAACAGGTCATTTGAAAGAGTACTCAGAATGGTGTGACGGCATACCTTATTCGCATATGTCCAATCCTCAGTTTGTTTTGGATTGGCCGAAGGTGACTTGGTGTCCGTCAGAGCATGTGCGACCCCGTGTACGTCGAGCAGAGTGCTAATGCGTTCTTGCCATCGTCGAAAGTTTTGACCGCCAAACACCTCAATCTTCGATATGTCTGGAAATGGCTTCGTATATGTAGGCGCAGGGGGTTGAACAACAGCAACCTTCTCACTGTTGTCATTGTTCGCTGGATCGGTCTCATTGTTCGACATGGAAAACCCTTAAGATTGTTGTCCGCGGTGGCGCAAAAAGCAACGAGCGATCCAAACCTACAAAACAGAGAACGGTAAGCAGTAGACCTGAGGCGTCGGTGAGACTGCCCTTAAGGGTTTATCCGCCTGAATGCGCAAACCCCCCAGGGTACAACAGGTCCGTCCCAGCAGGTGACCGAGGTGTCAGAACAGCAAGAACAGAAGCAGGCAATGTAACCCAGACGAAAATTTGTGAGAGAGGAAGTATTTGGAAGAGAAGAGAAGGGCGGTTGTAGCGTAAAAGAAAAAGGAGAAGGCAGCGTTCTTGGAAAAGGGAGTGCGGCCTCTGTTTCTATAAGCAAGGATTAGACCCGTTTGAAAAAGATTTTCCTGATCCGAAAAGATTTGATTAGTGGGCTAAAATCAGGGAAACTAGCTGTTAGTGGGCGAAAAGCAGGGAAGGAAAACCGACTAGGATAGCACAACGTATCTGGACGCAATGCCGGTTAAAACGATTTGAGACTAAGTCAAATTCGAAGTACACAAAAAACATACTTTTCGGATAAGCCTTTCTGAAGACTTGAAAAATAATTTTCAAAAAAATATTTTATGGCCCGGAACAAAAACTTGGGCTGCCTTTATATTGCGTGCAGGGGGGGGCAAATCGGAGGATTTGCACTGAAATCATCAAATTTGGCCCATGCTTGTGTGCGCGCGAGACCCACCCTTTTCTAGCTTGTTTACAAGCCTAAGGCACAAGATGATATATAAACTCTTAAAAGTTCCAAAGGCTAGGCAATGTGGGACTTCCCACTTTTGAAATAGCTCAAAACACAACAATGTCCTGTTCTGTTATTGCATTTATCTTTCCCTACACACTTGTTATTTTTACCTTCAAGTGGAACGGACCACTTTAATTTTTTAATTAAATATTTTTATTATATCATTTATTCCATTTCTTAGTTTTTTTCCTTTTTTTTTTTATCTTTCTCTTTTCTACATTTTTCACACTCAATATTAAGAAACGTGAGACAATCATTATTAGGGGTGAGCACGGGTCCGGTTCACTCGCGAACCCGAATCAGACCAAACTGGACCAATCCGTTTTTTTTTAATTTTCGGGGGGGGGGGGGGGGGGGGTCGGGTCAGACCCGAATCGAACCGATCTCACCCGCTTTGGTTTGGTTGACGGGTTTCATTTTCTAGACCTGTCAACCCGTCAACCCGAACCGGTGACGTGGCACGCATTAAAAATATTATTTTTTCTAACCCTAGTGATCTTGCGCTGTTGCCTGAGAGTGAGAGACATTCACACACACATTTCTAATTCTGAAGAGAAGAATCCCAAAAATAGCAGCAGACCAGCCCTTCATCTTCATCACAGCATACCTTCACCAGCTATGTCGCGTAGCCAGTAGCAGCTCATCGCGTCGCAAAGCCACCACCGTCGTCGTTGACAGATGCGCGATTTTCTTCTATCTGTCACTGCTATGGAGTCGGAGAAGAAGATGAAGCGGAAAGGGGACTGGGAGAAGGCATCTTGACGGCGTCAAAGGAGGAGTAATAGAAGAAGACGACGACAATGGAGTCGCCATTGACAGAGGCACGACAACAGTGCTCTTTCCCTTTTCCTTTATTTATTTCTTATCTGCTAAACCCACAAATAGTGTGTTCTTTCTCTTTTTTTCCTTCAACAATGCTCTATCTGTTTTTGTGTTTTAGTTTGAGTTGAATCTCAGATCTCTCTTGTTTTTGTGTTCTATCTGTTTTAGTTTTTGTGTTTCAATTTCTGCGTTTTTGTGTTTTCTCTGTCCGTGTTCTTAGATTAGGGTTCGAGACCCCCTTTCCCTTCTTTTTCTTTTTTATTTTTTTAGTTTTCTTATTGATCCAATTAGCCCAATCCGATCCAACCCGTTCTTGATCGGGTTGGTTCGGTTCGGGTTTGGTGAAAAAAAAAGTTAAAAATCTGATCCAACCTAACCTACCCTATTTTGATCGATTTGAATAATGAATTTTGTCAAATCCAATCCAAATCGGCCCGTACTCACCCCTAAATATCATTATTCTTTTATAGTAATGGATATCTAATTAGCGAGATTTCAACATTTGCTAAATTACATTTGTTCAAATGCATATGTGCCTGGAATATAGAAGATGAAAATACATACAAAGACTACTATTTCATTCCTATGAATCCATCTAAGGGAGTAAAACTCTCCCAATACCTTCTTTTTCAGTCAAATTTAAAAACTTACTTAAGAAAAACTATTTCCTTACCATTTTAGAGCAACAAACGGTTTTTATGAGTTACATTTAATGATTGATATTTGAACTTGAGAGTTGTCAATTTTCTATCATAGGTTTATGCATTTTATGATAAAGTTTATTTATTAAGATTTGATTTGATTTTAACTTGAACATGTAAATCTAACTAACCAATTTAATTAGTTTAGTTCTATTTTTTGATTCATTGAATTGGACTAAACCTCTGAACGCGTTCCTAAAAAATGATAAATTTGGGCCAGGGTATAGAAATTCATTAGCGATGAATATAGACATTAATGTTGCCACATACTGTAATGTGGGTATATATTAGCCCTCTAGTTCAAAAAAAAAAAGGAGTTAACTGTCATTTTGGCACCTGAAACTGTAATACGGTCTCATTTAGGTCCTTGAAACTAACGAAAAGGAAATTTAGCCCCTGAAATTGTAAAACGTCGGTCAAATTAGTCTCTAAAATTGTAAAACGACGGTCAAATTAGTCCGTTGTTTTACAATTTTAGGGACTAACTTGACCGACGTTTTACAATTTCATGGACTAAATTGCCTTTTTGTTAGTTTCAGGGACCTAAATGAGACTGCTTCACAATTTCAGGGACTAAAATGATAATTAACTCAAAAAAAAAGTGGGTCGTATAAATCTTTTCCTCGAATACAAATATAACCATACTGTATATAAAAATCAAAACATTCCATTAGCCTCCCTTTATGTTGGACTTAACCATCCAATGTGAAACATAAGTGGTAGTAGGAGTGATAAACTGATTGAGTTAACTGTCATTTTAGCCTTTAAAATTGTGAAGCAGTCTCACTTAGGTTCCTAAAACTAACGAAATGATAATTTAGTTCCTGAAATTGTAAAACATCGATCAAGTTAGTCCCTAAAATTATAAAACGACGGACTAACTTGACCGTCGTTTTATAATTTTAGAGACTAATTTGACTGATGTTTTACAATTTCAGGGACTAAATTGCTTTTTTATTAGTTTTAGAGACCTAAGTGAGAACGTATTACAGTTTCAGAGGCCAAAATGACACTTAACTCTAAAGTGATTTGGTAGGTGAGGGAGAAATATATAAGGGTTCAAATCCTTCTATTAATATATTATATTAATTACTAATTTTTGTATATATAAAAACATAACAACGAGTAACATATTTTTTTAATATTTTTCACGATGGAATAGAATTCATGTAGTTCTCGTTAAAATTGGGATCTATTTTTAGAGTAAAGTGACTAATGAATTTCAACAGATGATAGAATTCTATGTGTGTTAGAAAAAATGTGAGAGTGTGTTATTATCACCTTTAACGACAAAAATGTCCGTTCAGGGAATTAAATTTTCATTATAAGATTTGATGTGTAGTAGAGTGGTTAGTTGAAAGTTCAACAACTTGAATAGCAATCGTCAACTATGCGCGAGACAGAAATCGTGAAACGGTGAAAGCGAGATAGAGAAAGAGAGCTCAGAGCAGAGAAGAAGAAAGTGCTGTCTGTAATGTGATTCCTCGTAATCGATGGCAGTGGCGAGCGAAGCACCGGCGTGGAAGTTCCACGTGTTCCTGAGTTTCAGAGGAGAGGAAACCCGCAACAAATTCACCGACCACCTATACGCAGCGTTTTGGAGAAGCGGCTTCGCGGTTTTCAAAGACGACACTGAACTCAAGAGAGGGGAAGCGATAGCGCCGGAGCTACTGAAGGCGATCGAGGAATCGCTGTGTTCGGTGGTGGTTCTGTCTCCCGACTACGCTTCCTCGCGGTGGTGCCTTGACGAGCTCCTCCACATCCTCCGATCTCGAACCGAATTCGGTCGCCACGTTTTCCCTGTCTTCTACGATGTGGATCCCTCCGATGTGAGGCACCAGCGAGGTTCCTTCGCTGAGGCTTTCGTGAAGCATGGGGAAAGGTTTGGAGGTGAGAGTGAAAAGGTTCGGAAGTGGAAAGACGCCTTGACTGCGGTTGCTGACTTCTCTGGCTGGACCTCCAAGGATCGGTAAGTTTCATGGAATTTAGGTTGAGCAAAGAGCAATTCACTGGGGGAAGTAATTAATCTGTTGATATTTCGATACATGATTTGGTGTGCATCACGTAATCTTTGTCGTTGATTTTCTTATGAATGATTGAGATTTTTTTTTTCTTTTACTAGAGTTTATTTTGTGATTGAGGATTTTAGCCAAAGTTGTTTGATATCTAATTATCTATGCACACATTTTATAATATATAATAATAATATATATGTTTAATTTAATAGTAAAAAGATTCACTATAGATCTTTGATTTCAATGTATAATGGTTTAATTAGTGAATTACGAGTTTGACTAGTAATCTAGTACTCTAATGACTCTTTTATCTTCTTGACTGAGTCAATAAGCAGTGACTCTTTAATAGTAGACTCTTTAATAGAAATAGTAAAAGTGATTTGATTTCGATGTAATTTGATTTGATTTTTAGGGAAGTGGAAATATGACTATGACAAGTGGAGATTATTGGGGATGAGGAGGCAAGGATATGAAATAATTATTAAGGGTTAAATATATCTTTGATCCTTCTAAAATTAGTAATTTTGACTTTGGTTCCTATAAAAAAAATTCTTGTCCCTCCAAAAATCTGAAATTACCATATTTAGTCTCTCCCATGCCATCGATAAACATCTCTTGAGTGCTTATGTGGTTTATGGAAATCCACATAATCATCCCAAGTCCCAACTGGCATACAATAATGCACACGAAAGGGATCAAAAGCGTATTTAATTCTTAATTTTGGTTGTTTTATTCAATAACATTTACAATAATGATTTTTATTCTCTCTTTCTTTCTTGTCATGTAATCCATTACATCTCACTTTTTTTTTCTCTTCGCTTTCTAACTCTCTTTTTCATAGCAATTATTATTCTAACACTTATCCTCATTAAGTATATTTTACTAATTTATGCTGCTAATAAGGATAAACCATTCATATTTTTGTCCAACAGCCTTATCACAAGCGGCACTAAATCCTTTTGGGGACATTTACTTGTTTTAAAATATACGAAGGAACTAACATTTTTTTTACCATTTCCTTGATGAAATGTTTTTGTTTTTGACTGGATTCCTTGATGAAATGTTAAACACAAGAAATAAAGTAAAAATGAAAATAACCTTATTAAAGTATACTAAAAGTATTACCAAATGTAATATACTATGAAGTACAATTATAGCATGAAACCGTAATCAAAATACATCCTCATTCATGATCATTTTGTTCCTTGATTATAGGCGTGAAACAGAACTCATTGAAGAAATTGTTGCAGAAGTATGGAAAAGGTTACAACCTAAATTGCCTTACTATGATGATGAACTGGTTGGAATTGATTCAAGGATAAACAACATTTATTCACTTTTAAGGACAGAGTCAGAGGAAGTTCGCTTTGTGGGGATATGGGGAATGGGTGGCATAGGAAAGACAACTCTAGCCAAATTTGTCTACAAGAAAATCCATGATCAATTTGATATCAGTTGCTTTCTTGAGAATGTTAGAGAGGTTGCTAGTGAAAGAGATGGTCTGCTTTGTTTACAAAGAAAATTGCTTTCTCATCTAAAAATTAGCAGCATGAGAGTTGAAAGTTTGGACCAAGGAAGGGAGACAATACAGAATCTTTTATTCAATAAAAAAGTTCTCCTTGTCCTTGATGATCTAAGTTCCGATATCCAACTAGAGAATTTAGCGGGAAACCAAAAATGGTTTGGTCCAAGGAGCAGAGTAATAATAACAACTAGAGACAAGCATCTCCTAGCATCACTCGGTGTGTGTGGAAATTATGATGTTCAAACCTTAAACAGTGATGAATCCCTTCAGCTTTTTTGTCAAAAAGCTTTTAGAAGAGGAAAACCTGAAGAGGATTTCCTAGAGTTGTCAAAAGGCGTGGTTCAATGTGCTGGAGGTATTCCCTTGGCACTCAAAGTGTTGGGTTCATTTCTCTGTGGAAGAAGGGCATCCGTATGGGAGGATGCTTGAAAATGTTGCGGCAGGATCTACAAAATGACATTTACAAGACACTAAGAATTAGTTATGATGGACTAGGAGACATGGAAAAGGCTATATTTCTGGATATTGCTTGTTTTTTCAAAGGGAGCACCAAAGATTATGTGACACAAATATTGGAAAATTGTGGTCTTAATCCATTGATTGGTATAGACGTTCTTATTGAGAAATCATTGATTACTTATGATTGGTGGCATTTGGGGATGCACGATTTGCTTCAAGAAATGGGTAGAAACATTGTTCTCCATGAATCTCCCGATGCCAGCAAGAGGAGTAGGTTGTGGTCTCTCAAGGACATTGATCAAGTATTGAGAAATAATAAGGTAAGATTTCTTAACACTTGTATTTGATTTATTACTTACTCCCATTACCACTTATGTTATTTTCATTGTCATATTTTTATAAGGGAACTGAATCCATTCAAGCTGTAGTTCTAAATCTTCCTGAACCATATGAAGCACGATGGAACCCTGAAGCTTTCTCAAAGATGGGTAATCTCAGATTGCTCATGATATTAAATAAATTGCACCTTCCACTTGGCCTCAAATGTCTTCCCAGCGGGTTAAAAGTTCTTGCATGGAGTGAATATCCTCTCGAATCATTGCCAATTGGAGACCACTTGGATGAACTTGTTGACCTTGATATGTGTCACAGCAAAATAAAACAACTTTGGAGAGGAACAAAGGTATCATTCTTCCATTTGATCTCTGGAGGATCTTATGTAAATTTAAGATCTAATAATGTGATTATTTATTTATTTTCAGCTCCTGGGAAATTTAAAGACCATCAATTTGAGAAATTCCAAAGACCTACATGCAACTCCAGATTTCACTGGAATTCCAAATCTTGAAAAATTGGATCTTGAAGGCTGCATAAACCTAGTTGAGGTTCATGCTTCTCTTGGGCTTCTTAAAAAGCTTTCATATGTGACATTGGAAGACTGCAAAAATCTTAAAACCCTTCCGAGAAAATTGGAAACGGATTCCTTAAAGCGTCTGATTCTTTCAGGCTGCACAGCAGTTAGAAAGCTTCCAGAGTTTGGGGCAAGTATGACAAATCTATCCATGCTTGCTTTGGACCAGACTTCCATAGCTGAACTACCTCCAACTGTTGGTTACTTGACAGGTCTTAATAGCTTGCTTTTACGGGACTGTAAAAATGTTGTTTCCCTTCCAAACACCTTTTCTAATTTGAAATCTCTCAGAAGGCTCAATGTCTCTGGTTGCTCAAAATTTTCTAAGCTGCCAGATAATTTGAATGAAAATGAGGCTTTGGAGTGTCTCAATGTGAGTGAGACTGCTATAAGGGAAGTGCCTTCATCCATTGTTCATTTGAAAAATCTTACACTACTTTTATTTCATGGATGCAAAGGACTAACATTGAATTCACAGAGCTCACTTCTTCCTTTCAATAGGATTTTCGGGTTTAGTAGTCATCCAATTCAGAAGAAATTGATTTTGCCTTCATTTTCTGGTCTATCCTCACTGAAGAAACTAGACTTGAGCCATTGCAATCTCCTTGATGGATCAATTCCTGATGATCTTGGCTGCTTATCATCATTGGTAACATTAGATATGAGTGGGAACAATTTTGTGCACCTTCCTGCTGGCTGCATCTCTGAACTTTTGAAGCTAGAAAGACTTGTATTGAGATGCTGCCCGAGTCTGCAGTCATTGCCTAAGCTGCCACCAAATGTACATTATGTAAATGCAAGTGATTGTGCTTCAATGAAACCCTTATCAGATCCACAACAGATATGGGGTCACTTGGGATCGTTTGCCTTTGATAAGGTACAACACGACTGTCTATGGATCTCTTTCTCTTTCTTTATAACATTCTCATAATTTCTTGTTCACTCTTTAACATGCTGATTTCCTTGTAACAGTTGCAAGACGAGAATCAGCTCAAAACTTTATTGGTAAGTCCAGGAAACGAAATTCCATCCACTTTTTTCTATCAAAATTATTTTGACCGGGACATACAATATTTAAAAGACAACTACATTTGGGCTGATTCTACTGTGTCAATATCAATGGACTTAGCTCAACTTCACCATCGGTATGATAGAAGTGAGTGGTGGGGAATTTTGGTTTGCCTAGTCATAGAAGATGTGGTGTCTTCACCTTCTCGGGACTATCGTGTTGGTTGGATTTCAAAAGTTCCTACCATCAATAATATTTTGCATCAGCTATGTCACAAGTTGTTAGAGCATGGATTCATTTCAGGAATACCAAATCATAGGTATCCTCATCTATTGGTTTTATATATTCCAGTTCCTAAGTCCCGTTGGTCTTATGTTCAAGACAAGTTTCAGTTAATATTTTTTAGTTCTAGTCTTAAGAGTAAGTTAGTGATAAAGAAATGTGGATGGCGCGTAATATGCAAGGAAGATGCTGAAGTCTGGCGCAGAAAACTGTCTGAGTGCAACACTTCTTCTGCCAATCAATGTGTTCCCCGAAACAATTGCTTATCTTCCTCTCCTTTTGCATCTTGGAGATGGATAAGTAATCTCAAGGTTCCCCAAAATCGCAAGACTTTCCTCTTGGCAATCCTCTGTGATCGCTTGCCTTCTATTGCAAGGTGCAGGTTCTGCAGCTTGGAAGGGGCTACCGCCATCCATGTTTTAAGAGATTGTAGGCGAGCTTGTGCAATCTGGAGTCAAATGGTTCCTCCTGAAGTGCATGATGAGTTTTTTTCAATGTCTCTTCATGATTGGATGCATAGGTTCCTTCGTAAACCCTGGTTGCCAAATAACTGTGGGGACTATGATGTTGACTGCTTGAGGTTTACTGTCACCACTTCGCTCCTCTGGAAGGATGGAAATAATTCTATCCCTGAGGGAGGTTCTCTAACAGATGATGGGTTGTTTTCTATGATTCAGTCTCTAGTACAAGAATATGCAAGGGTTTTGCACCTGAACAAGGAAGAGGGTAGTTCATCTCTCAGGCATTTTATTAAGCTGAACGTGGATGGCTGTTGCATGGATAGCCCTGGAAATGCTGGTTATGGGGGTCTCCTTCGTGATGTGGAAGGGAAGTGGCTTGGTGGGTTCTATGGCTCTCTGGGCATTACAACAAATATGAAAGCTGAGCTTTATGCCATTTGTCAGGGTTTGATCACAGCTTGGGATTTGGGTTATAGAAATGTTCTAGTGGAAACTGATTCCTTGGAAGCTGTACATCTCATTGAGGAGGCCAATAGTGAGCATGATGCCTTTGGTAGCTTGTTGGCTGACATACGCTTCCTGATGCAAAGAAATTGGTCCTTAAATTTGATCCATTCTCGCAGGGAAGATAGTGCCTGTGCAGACATTTTATCGAAACTTGGAGCTGAGCAGCATGAGCTCTATTGCTTCCTGGCTTATCCACCACAGCAGCTTCAGATGGCATTGATGGCTGATGCCCTGAATGTTCAACTTCCTTGCCTCTAGTTCCTTGTTTCTTTTCCCCACCGTGTTGCATAAAAAAAAGAAGTTCCAAGGATGAATTTCGATTTGGAGAAACAAAGGTTCCTCATGACGAGCAATGACCTCTGGTGTAGTCAAATACGAAAGGTAGAGTTTGCATGAAGTAAAATATGAATTGCAATTTATTTTTTTTTATAAAAAACTTCAGTCATGCTTATTCAATATTAACCTTGAAATTTGAGATATTTAATTAGTAATCATGAATTGTTTCAGTAAAAAAAATCATGAATTGTTGGAAGAATTCAGCTTGGGTTTAAATTCCAACATATTACTATTCAATCCAAGTAATACGGGAATGAAAGCTAGAAATGGCGAACTTGTGCATAAACCCCAACTGAAAAACTATCAAACCTCATTTGGATATACCCGGTAAGTCACCATGCGGAGGACAAGTTTGTTAACCAGCTCTTGTTCTACAAAAACATGTGCTATTTATATAAATGAAACGCAGACATTCTTAAATACAGATAAATTCTTATATACCAAATCATTGATCAATAGCACGTTAACATCGTTATAAGGACTCTGCAAATTGGGGGGCTTCCAAGTCAAGCTCTTGTCTCATGACACAGTTCATAAACCACTCACTACTGAAAGTCCGTATACCTTTCTTTGCAGCCATCATTGCTTCTTCTGTATCTTCTTCACATGTCACAAAGATTGTTGTTGATGCTTCATTTACCTTTTCGAGTCCACTAATAATCTAATACAAAAATAGGCATTTAATCACTTTTCGAGACCGTTTATATATGATGCATTAGATAGGCATTCTTAAAAGCACTTAATCTTTGACCAAAAAAAAGCATTTAATCGCTTGTGCTCAAATGCTTCATGCTTTTAGCACATTAATAAGCATATGTTTAAATGATGGGAAATGGCAGATGCAGCAGTTTTAAGGTTTGCTTAAATTTAAATTTCTGTAAAAATAATATAGGACTTACATTACCACCGGCAGACCTGACAATAGCAGACAGTGTTTTTGCAGGAGTTTGAACATGAGCTGCAATACATATATTATACCCCTTAAACAAGGCACGGGGGGAAGCTTTTGCTCGGAAAACTGCACTTTTTAAATCAGATTTGTACTTCAACAAATAATCCTTATCAGTCAGAATGTGAGGCGATTCATCTGCATATTCATTTTTAAAATTGTGTAAGCTATCCTGAATAATGACTAGATAGTAGATATAGACACGATAGTTTGGTCCAGCTTACCAACAAATCTGCCTTCACGAAAACTTTCTTTTAACCAACATGATGAGACCACCCAAGCACTGTGTAGTTAACAATATCTCCATGTTATAAACAATCAACACAATTAATGCAGATGAGAATGTGGTAGGGCATATATTAATGAATAAAAAGAACTTCATATGAATCAAATTATAAAACATTATAAGCATGTTTGGATTTGATTATTTTTTAGGCTATAATCATGTTAGTTTTCAATACCCTAGTTCAATATAAAATTATAAATATCCTCCAGTAGTTAATTATTCCATCTGCCAACATCTGCACCATCACCCACATCCCTTAGTAGCTGGACACTATCCAAAGACTACTGCTTGCTTGGCCTTGAAATTTGACAACTAGCCCACAATTTTCATCCAATGCCCAACCTCCAATGTTAATAATTGTTATTTACTTATTTAACTCGGTTGAAGAGTAATGGACATCAAAAGCCATAAATTGTTATAGATGGCATCAATCCTGTGAAAGTACACAGTAAAACTAGTACTTTGCTTCCATGTCTTGTTCCATGGAACCAAGAATATTGAAGAATATCCTCAATTCTAAGTTATGCACCACTAACCTTTTGGCACATTTCAATATAAATTTGAAAGTCGGAAACAGATAAAAAAAATTCCCAACTTGAAATGAATTCTCATATGACAAAAATTTATCTACTCATAAACTTCTAGTGTTTGCAGATTGTATAGAGTGGAAATTTTGAGAAAAACTAACAATTAAAAAATATGAAGGTTTGCAATAAATAATGGCTCTGGGAAAGATGGCAAGTTAGCTTCAAATGGCACAAAAATATGCTTTGGAAATTACAAATCAGTAAAGAGAATTTGAAAGTAGATGAGCGCATCTCACAGGAGAGAAACAAGCAAATTTCATAACACTCAAATTGGAAGCTAAACCATTGAGAGACAGATATGTAATTTGCATTATTCAACTACATTTGGGAAACACTTCCAGAAATTTATTTAAAATCCAAGAGATGCCAAGATTTCAGTTAACACCAAATTTTTAGACAACTGAATCATGGTTTCAACTATAAATAAAATCTCAGTATGAAACTAGGCTTGCTGATATTTTGGAATTATAATTTTGAACCTACCCTGAACAGAGAGCAGTACAGAAATTCAGAGTTTTTCTCACTTTTCCTGTGACAACATGTGTGGTCACGCTTCCATCATAGGCAATAGTTGCACCAAGGTCTTCGATCACCTATATGTAAAACAAATGTCTGAGAAACCTAGACCTCAGCATCAAAATAGACCACTTTTATTTTTCCTGCTAGCTGTAATAAACCAAACCTTAAAAAGAAAGAATGTAAATACATTCAAAAGGAAGACACCAGGTCTCTAAATAAAAAGCATGGTTTAGAAAAACCAAATGTTATTCATCAGTTTACTAACGCATTTATAAAATGCATGGATAATTAAACAAACCTTTATAAGCTGTGTTTTTTTAGCATCATCGGCGATATTCATCAACATGATTCTATAGCATTGTTTAGTTGATGGAAGTTCTATGTTGACGGGAGCTTCTAAATGGAAATGATCCCCAATACATTTTTCAGAATTGTTTGTAATAAGAGAGTCACCATGGGGGACTTCAACATAACAAGGATTGGCCCTATCCCCCTCTGAGATAAAACCCCAGCTAGAATCTGATCGACAGTCAACCAACTGGCTCCCCTTCACTCTCTTTGACTTCAACGAGGATAAAGAAGCTTCCCAAGCCCTCTTTGCACCTTTTGTAGATTGAGAACAATACGTCCCATTAGCATCAATTCCATCCTGTGAACAATCTGCACCGCCAGCCTGTCTACCATCATTTGCTCTGCCAAAAGGAACAATGTCACTGCAGCAGTTCTTAGGATTGTGACTGTCAAATCCTGCTCATAGTGCAAGAGATTACGAGAAATATACAGTAAAAGACCAAATAGTCATTATAAAATATTTTATTTACTTCTTTCTAATTCAAAAAAAATATTAAAATGTAGAAAATAATCATATTTGGGAGTGTATGGGAGACAGACAGATTACCACTGAGTTTGCCATATTCCCTTGAAGATCCATCTTTCACCAAAGCCACAGGTTGACTTTGATCTGTATCTGTTCTATGAGAAGATCGATTTGAAAATTTCAAATCAATGTGTAAATCCCCTGAAAACTCAAGCCCCTCATTTTCAACAATGGCAGGTGTAAAGGAATTCTGATGAGGCTGTGGCTGTGAGGGGAGACACTTCACAGAGTTAGCATCATCATCTGACAATTCCTTCCTTAAGTGGCAAACCATGAGAGTTGAGCCACCAGGAAAGCATAATGATTTGCGAATATCAGCTTTTACAGGTAACCTGCGAGCTCTACCTTTGGTATCCACCCGTGCTATTGATGAGAAACCCTGCCCTTGCAATAAAAAAGTTGTAACATCAGAACTAAAGAAGCATCTTTTACTGAACGAAAATTATGCTTCTAAATTTGGCAAACTATATTGATATCATTGAATATTTATCCTACTATATTAACTGGCCTCTTAGCATAAAAGTAAAGTTTTTCTTTTCCTACAATAAATAAATATGTAACTGGAAAAGAAACATAAAATGTAATTCTTGCTAAGATGATTACATATCTAATATCTATCAAGTATTCTAGACTCAAAAATGAAATAACAATCATTCATTCAATAAACATCCAAAATTGACTCTATGATCTGCTCAATACTCCAGAGAATTTTCATTTATGAAATACCTGTTTAAGCCAAAATCCTTCAGATTCCTTGTCTCCCCAACAGAAAATAGAGCGAATGCCAACATTTTGGAGTCTCTTCCATAGCTCTAGAAACAATAGATGGCCAAAACCCTGCAGGATATTAACTAGTAGTGATTAACTTCGACAGAAACCTTATTTGAAACCATAGATTTTACTTTGTTTATTGTGAGCACCTAACCATACATACAGAGAACACAGATGACATGAATAGGAGAATTAGGAAAAGGCTTAACATGTCAAGTTGCTCAAACTAACTGAGATGCACAAAAATGAGAAGAAACATCCAAGTACAGTATGCCATAAGACCTCTTTAAGAAGCATAATCTTGGCATCGACATGAAAAATTTAGAGAAGTTCCAAAACATTGGAGTTGGAAACAAGATGACCATGTAAGTTTTCACTATGTGGTTTGTACTAATCCTGTTTTACTGAGAATAATTATCATGAAGGCATCTGATTAACTTCATTATAAGCTTGGAAAACAAGCAATTTACAATTGGAACTAAACCAGAAGCTAAATATAAAATCTTGTAACCAAAAGAATGTTTTTATGATTAACCATTGCAAGTTTATTTCTTGAAACTGACTCCATGTGACATTTTCATTAAAAAAAACTTAAAACTGGAGTAAAAACGAAGATGTACAAGTTTGAACAGACCTTCCGTTGATACATTGCATTGACAGCTGCAAGTGGGATCTCTGCATATTCTGTATCCGCAGGAATGATTTGATAAGTAATTGCAGCTATAACCTACAAAATGATGTTAGTTAGTCATAAGCTAAGATGTTATTATACATGTTCTATTATATTTCTCTAACTTGTTCTCTAGGTCACATCAGAAGATAGTGCAAAACATTATTTTCTTTTATTTCTAAGCCCGATGGTCTTAGGTGAAAAAGGAGAGTATCAGCAGAGATCAAGCAGGATTATTATTGAGACAATGTCAACCAGCCTGTAGAACCAACACTCCATCCAATTATGACTAAATACGTTCTGTAATTTGATACACAATCAAAAAGACTCAAAGAATCTCTGCGTTAAAAAATTTAGGTTTTCTCTTTAATAAATAGACAGGCTCTACTATTATCTACAAAAGTACTATGACCGAAAGCATTGTCCTTAAAATTGATTTATAGGATACTGCAGCATAAGTTACTTATGAATGCACTGTAGAAGACCAAAACCTGAAGGCTTAGAAATAGAACACCGATTCAAGACATTCCCTCCCAATTTGTAAGTTGTAATAGAAGCATAGTCACATCGAGCAAATATATACCTTTCCTGAATCTCCAGCAGAATTGGATTTCAGAAGTAGTGTTCGATATTTCCTGCAGTAATAAAAATAAAAATAATAATTATAATAAATGAAAGCTTCTTACACCTTTTAAGTAGCCAAAAAAACACTGATATAAAACAAAACCTACAGTCAAACCTGGTAAAAAAATGTTAACAGAAACTGTAAATGAACATCTAATTAAAATCACCGTAGTTAATGAACTAGCTGCCATGGATTACTAAAATACAGAAGAAGTAAAGCCAATGAGAAGTATCTAATACCCATTAGTCACACATCTCTCAAGAAACTTCGATTGCTTTCCGGTATTCGCAGCATAATTCATTCCGGGTAGCTCTGTCATATACATCTGTAATACTTCCTGCAAACCAGACATTTTTTATATACATCTGTGATACTTCCTCTCATTTTCAAAAATAACGTCACACAAACGTGCGCATAGGGTGTTACCTGAAGGTAGGATTTGGTAATATCATCAACATCTTTAGGGTTAACCAGCACGAACTCGTGTTCTACGAATTTATAAACCGAGTAGCAAACATCATAATCATACTAGTTACTACTAATTAAACATTTACGTCAAATTGATATTACAGTAAATCACGTGTAATATAGGGTTTTACCTCTATCTTCAGACCTGAGATTCTCGGAAACGTTTCTATGGTTTGCAGGCACATCTTCTACCACTGCTTAAAGCGAAGAAAATGAAACTCAGTAAAAATCATTAATCGCTAATCAAACCAAATAAACTCTATTCAAAGCGTGTTTTAGTAGGACTTGTGAGCAAGGACAGTCATTATTGAAAATACCTGATACTTTGATTTTTCCGCTCCGGGGAAGAGAGATTAAGAGGCCGTTCGAACCGGAGTTGCAGGTGAAACGGCTGGCTTCGACCGTAATCTCGCAGTTACCTGCGAAATGAGAAGGTGGAAATCACGGTTAGAACTGGAGCATCCGAATCGAAATCCATGGATTCTAGGGTTTTTGGGGTTCGAAGATTCACCGATTGAGATTGGAGACGAAGGTTTTCGTTTTGGCGCCATTTTTTTTTTCGTTTTGGTGTTTGGTTCCGGTTCGCGAAGGAGCTCGTCAAACTTTATATAGAAGCTGAACGGGAAGGGAGTGGTCGTGCGGAGAATAGTGTCAAATTCAAGTTGCATTTTTGTCAACATGAAATATAAATGCAGTTTTTTATTTCAGAAAAAAACTATAATATGTAATTTAAATTTTAAAATACAATTCCAATTTCGGCAACAATAATAAAGAACCCCAAATTCTATAATCTATTCAAATAAGTATTTAGGATGAAAAGAATTATTGCCTCATGTTGTAAAAAAAAATATTGCCTCTTGAATATTTAATTGTTATAAAATTATAGTAAAAATCCATATAATATTATTAATTAACTCGATCAACATATTGGGGAAGATAATGATATCAATGATTATTTCATATAAATAAAATTAAAATCAAATTAAATCTCACAGGTCCTATAATATGGTAAGAAAATGTTAAAATAAAATCATTTCTTTTTTTAACATTCTAAAATCCAAACATAGAATTAACTAATAATTAATTATTAATTAAATGGTTTAAATACTTTTTTGTCCCTGTAAAAAGATCGAGTTTCATTTTTCGTCCCTGTAATTTTTTTTTTTGTTTATGATCCTTGTAAAATAAAAAGTTTTATTTTTAGTACTTGCAAATTTATTTTAGTCCCTGTAATATTTAGATCATATTGAATTTGTCCCTGTAATATTTATATATTCGTCAAATTGGTCCCTGTAAAATAAAGTAAAATAAAACTGATATAATATTATAGGGACTAAAACCAAAATTGTCCACATATTACAAGGAATAATTTAGCATGAATTAAATATTACAGGGACTAAAATAAATTTACGGGGATTAAAAATAAAACTTTTTATTTTGCAGGGATCAGGGATCATAAACAAAAAAAAAATTTACAGGGATAAAAAATGAAACTCAATCATTTTGTAGGGACAAAAAAAGTATTTAAACCTAATTAAATTTACAAATGCATGGAAAACGTTTTGTTTTCTCCCGATGGTATGGACTAGGCTCCTGCCTCCTAGGCCCAAAACCAGTTACCAAGAAATGTTTTTTGTAAAAAAAAAAAACTTGTCAAAATTTAATTTAACATTTAAATTTTAACATAGCACAAAACTCTGCCTTACCCTCTTCCCTCTTCCTTCCCATTACTTGCGCTCGTGCCCCTGAAGTGAACCACTTCATCTCTCTCATTCTCTCCAGACTTGGGAGCCATGGCTATCTTCTTGTCTACAATTGCAGTTCCTTCCATCAAGCTCAGCTCCAAGCTACCCATCTTCAACAACACGCAAGAGCACGCACTTCCAACTTTTCGCCATTTCATAGGTAAGCCCTTTCACGCTAATCCTCTTCACTCTGTTTCACTTTCTGGCACTCCCCCTCCCCCTTATTCCTTTTCTCTGATACCCATTCGTGTTTTTCCATGACTCGAGTATAGATACTAGCAAGCGCTTCGAGAAAGTTCCATCCTTGATTGCTTTTGCGGTAAACGGTAACCACCCCACTCAGAGTAGTAATAATAATCAGGCTAAAACCATGCCTAGGAGAGATGGTGGAACCCCGTTTTTGAGTGAGGGTAGAGATGAAGATGAAGCCCGTGGACCTATTTGCCCTGGTTGTGGAGTCTTCATGCAAGACAAAGACCCAAACCTCCCTGGGTATTACCAACAAAGGGAGGTTAAAGTGGAAGAGTTTTCAGAAGAGGATGATGGGTTTGATGATGATGATGAAGTAGACGGAGAAGTGAGGTTTTTCGATAGCAGTGAAAATAAGCTTGAAGAAGACACTAAGGGGTTAACAGATGAGTTAGATTGGGATTCTGATGAGTGGGAGGCTAAGTTACTGGGGGAAGATGATGATGATGATAAGTTGGAATTGGATGGGTTTGCCCCTGCAGGGGTTGGGTATGGTAACGTTACGGACGCGGTTCTGGAGAGGGCGAAGAAGAAGAAGGTGTCAAAAGCTGAGAAGAAGGGGATGGCCAGGGAGGCTGAGAAGCTGAAAGAAGAGGTTACTGTGTGTGCTAGGTGCCACTCCTTGAGGAATTATGGGCTGGTGAAAAACCTGTCAGCTGAGAATTTGATACCCGATTTCGATTTCGATAGGTTGATCTCTACTAGGTTGATGAGTCCCTCTGGTAGTGGCAGTGCTACTGTTGTGGTCATGGTCGTGGATTGTGTTGATTTTGATGGTTCCTTCCCCAGGACAGCAGTGAAGTCGTTGTTTAAGGCATTGGAAGGGATCCGGGATAACTCGAAGAAGGGCAAGAAACTGCCAAAGCTTGTCCTTGTGGGAACAAAGGTTGATCTCCTTCCATCCCAGGTCTCTCCTACGAGGTTAGATAGATGGGTTCGGCACCGTGCGATTGCTGGAGGGGCGCCTAAGTTGAGCGCGGTTTATTTGGTCAGTTCGCGTAAGGATTTAGGGATAAGGAATTTGCTGTCCTTCATAAAGGATTTGGCTGGTCCTCGTGGGAACGTGTGGGTAATTGGGGCTCAGAATGCTGGGAAGTCTACTCTGATCAATGCATTTGCAAAGAAACAAGGAGTCAAAGTTACAAAGCTCACGGAAGCTCCGGTTCCTGGGACGACACTTGGGATCTTGAGAATTGGAGGAGTTTTGTCAGCTAAGACTAAGATGTTTGACACTCCAGGGCTCTTGCATCCATATTTAGTGTCAATGAGATTGAATCGGGAGGAACAAAAGATGGTTGAGATACGGAAGGAACTGCGGCCTCGGTCATATAGAATTAAGGCAAGTTACTTATTGCCATTGTTATTCTCTATCCTGGATCTGGATGTAAATTCTCAAGGATGCTTTTATTTTCTTGCATAGATTATTTGTGTGCTTTTTGCATGTTCATTATTAAGAGCACATGGAAATGAGAAAAAGTTCTTATGGAGAAGTTAGCTTTGCTATGCATTCTTATTTTTCTCATATATGAAAGAGAAAAAGTTGTTAAATGGTCACTATCAAATAGATAGGAGCTTACGGAGAAGTTATAAAGGAGAGTTTTTGAAAAAAAAAATTTGAAGTGTAGAAGCTAATTTCAACTTACATGAGAAACTTTTAGTTAAAAAACTCATTATAAGTGCTTATAGAAAAAGTTATCCAAACAGGCTCTATGTTTTGATTGACCGTATAACAAATTCGACAATTATTTGGTTTCTGAAGATTTTGAAACATGAATATGCATACTGAATTGAGATTGTAAGGTTTTTATGTGTATTGTATGTATATGTTAAAAAAGGAGATGCAGTTAGAATCATACATACTGGTTTTAATTTACAGGCAGGACAGGCTGTACATGTTGGTGGCTTGATAAGACTTGACCTTGTTGAAGCCTCTGTTGAAACAATATATGTCACAGTTTGGGCATCACCAAGTGTTTCTCTTCACGTAGGGAAAATAGAAAATGCTGATGAGGTTTGGAATAATCATGTTGGCATCAGGCTGCAGGTAAGCCTTTTCCTGTTCTCCTGCCAAACTAAATATCAATAATAGTGTTATACACTTATACTTTGTTTTACTGAGGAGATCTAAGCCTGCATTTTGCCATATCTTGATCTGCTTTAATCCATTTGATTAATTTTCTCATACCTAAATCCTTCTTAATGAATCCAAGTGGTCATTATAATCTACATAATCTAATTATGACCCCATTGATGCCAACTGTTCTGCATCAAGGAGTAACTAAGTGAACCAGTAAGATATGGCCTAAACTATTTTTCTTCTAGGTTACAGCCTATGTAGAAATATGTTATATATTGTCTTCTTGGTTGTTAGTAATATAAATATAAATCATCAATGAACAAAAATTGTTCTAAGAGTGCATTTGGAAGAGCTTATTTGAGCTTATCTTATACCAAAAATGTTTATGCAAGTGTTTGGAAGAGCTTATAAAAATAGCTTATGATATGTTCATAAGTTGTTTTTAGCTTATTTTCATAAGCTCTGAAAAATAGCTTATAAAAAAATTAATACAAAGCTTATGCAAAGTTTAAGCTCATAAGCTCTTTAATTGTAGAATCAGTTTATACACAAGCTCTTATATGATAAGCGCTTATCGAATAAGCTCTTAATTAAGCTACTTATCCAAACACACCCTAATTGTTTTTAATAGTCCTTTATTATTTAAAACTTACAGTGAACTATATCAGGGTAATTCTGGCAATACTCCCAATTAAAGAGTAGATCTTGGTGTCTTAGATGTGCATTATCGATGATCACTTCAATGTGACAAAAGTACTGAGTTTGGGGAGTGTAGTCTGACTTGGTTTCAAGTTTATATATATTGCTTGCATGGAATGAAACATCTTTCTTCTGAAATGCAAGTTGTCTATGTTTTACCTAATTTTTTTTTACCTTTGATCTTATTCCAGCCTCCAATTGGTAGTGACCGCGCTGCTGAATTAGGAACATGGCAAGAAAGGGAAGTAAAAGTATCTGGATCTAGTTGGGATGTCAACAGCATTGACATAGCAATAGCTGGTTTAGGTTGGTTCTCTCTGGGTCTCAAAGGTGAAGCAACAACGAAATTGAGGACCTTTGATGGAGTTGAAGTAACTTTGAGAGAACCTTTGGTCCTTGACCGGGCCCCATCCCTTGAGAAACCAGGTTTTTGGTTACCAAAAGCCATCTCTGATGCTATCGGCAACCAAACTAAGCTTGAAGCTCAAAGAAGGAAGAAACTTGAAGATGGGGAAACGGAATATGTGGGTGCAGGGGCAGAGCTATCCGCATGAAAAGAACTGAATTGTTTTGCCTCTGACTCTCATTCAGGATGAGAATAGAAGTTGTAACTGAACTAACGTGCTGCAGAGGCAATAACATGTTTGCAACTGGAAGCTCTCTCCACTAGTTGGTGCGTGATTGCCCCCACCAACTTATAGAAAGAGAATAGAAATTAGTACATTCCTTGCTGTTTAGGTGTCACAGTCGGTGATTATATATTTTTATGTGGTTTTGAGATGAGTCGTAAGACTTATGTCTTTAATGTACATATATACATACCGGTGACACCTGCATTTTGGGAGGTAGTTTTTCAAATTTTATGTATTGATTGCCTTTGCACAAGGCAGAAAAATAGGATTATCTGTGACGAGAAAAGCGAAAGACATATTTTTAAATGTTTTCACCATTTTCGTTGAAATATTTAAAAACAAGAAATAAAATGTAAATGAGTATGATAATATTGTAATTGTAATTACAAGTGAAACTTTTATTCTTGGCCAGTTGATTACTCTTTCACATCTAGTACGAGGTTGTCATGTCTGCCAAAATATTCTTTCGTTCGCATCAGAGTTAAAAAATTGAGTTTTAAGTATTCAAGTATTGAACAGCTAACTTGCCGAGTACTGCTTTAAATAAATGTAGTATTCTGAAGGGTTTTTTTTTGGTCAAATGAGTATTCTGAAGTTGAATGCGTCAATTTTGAAGTCAGGTAAAAGTCATGGGTAAACAAATCCTGACTTGTTTTGCTTCCATTTTTGTCATACTTATAACAGCTCTTACAACATCAGTACATGAAATATTTTTCACAATTTTTCTTTTCCTTCTCTATTTACCATGAATTACGGTAAAATCAGAGAAGCCTTGATTGAAAGTTGAAACCTTGCCTATACAGAAGTTACAGAAAGTTAAAGCTGACATGGTACAATAGCTAAATGATCGTAATCTAAAGGCCATTGCATTCGGCCTCTTTGGTAGATATCTGTGTTGGAACACCTCCATGCTCTGGCTCAACCAGTTGTATTGGGTCCAGTTTCCTCTGAAGAATTCAAAACCCCTCATTAGTGAACGAAAGCCAAGAAGCTCAAAAGTATTTAAAATTGCTTCATTGAGATAACAGAATTCACTACCGAATTTGAATTCAAACACTCATATTTTTTTTTACCTTGGGCTTCAGAAGATTTAATAAACTCTTCAAGCTGAGCTTCGATAGAAAGATCATCACTAGCGTCAAGATCAAATGTATCAGGCAGCAAATCAACCACATCATTGCCATAGAACCCATCCTCATCAACGTTGCCGAAAAAGCCTCCATCATACTGTTGCTGGCTGAGCCAGAAGTCATGGTACCATGTTAGTGTTGTTACCAGCTGCCACCATTCTGGAGAGAAATCCTCCACTTGGCGGAATGCAGCTGGAATGTAAAGAGGGGCATTTGGGTTTAATGTTGATCTTCCTCCTGAGACTAATGCCATCCTTGCTGAGTTTCAAACTCTAGTTCTTTTGTCTGCACCATAGATCAACACAAGCACAAAGCAGCACCAGTGTTAACAAGGATCCAAAAGAATCTAACCAAGCACCAAATTAACGCAAAATTTTCAAGCATGAACATGAAGTTTCCACCTAAAAGAGCTAACTGCTACATTAAATTTGGATTATCTCAATATTTCGGTTCTAAAATTTCGAAAATTTGTATCAGAAGAGATCATAATTCCATTAATTTCACAAATATGTAAGATATGTTTAAAGAAAAAATTCGTAAAATTATGGATTATGTGAAAATTCGTAGCTGTTTTTTTTGTAAGGAATGTTAATTGGAAGAACAAAATTAGATAATGCATAAAAAATAGAAATTAAAAGAAAAAAAGCCAGATCTAAGATCGAAAATTCAAAACGTCTCTCTTTTGACTCCTTTAGAGTAAAAAGATCGGTTAATCTTAAGTAATAAAATATAAAATAAAATATTCAAAACAAAAGGATAAAAAGCGCTGACTGATTAGAATTTCAGAACGTAATATTCAAACATGGAGCTGGAAGAATCAAAATCGGAAAATCCATTATTTCTGAGCATCAATCAAGCAACTTATTCAATAAATCACTATTTTCCGTGCAATTATTACAGATACAAAAAAAAAACGATCACTCAAAAAATTCCCAAAAAATCAGAGAAAAAATAAAAGAAAGATGGAATTTCTTCAGTTCATCAGGACAATTCCTCGGAATTAAATTAAGAACGAATCGTAGAGACAAGGGAGAAGAATCAGAATTTTACCTGAGAAATTTCGTTACCGACGAGCGAGAGTCACGCGTCGAGCCGAGTCGCGAACGTGTTATTTATAGCGGGGGAAAGGTTGTATCCGAGCCTGCGCTGGTTCGGGAGTTCGTTGGGGCCCACCGAGGTAGGTTAGGGAAAATCACCGTCCAGTGTGCGTCTTGGTTCGGACGCAACGTGGCGGTGGTTGTGGCTTCTGAGGTCAACGTCAACTGTGCGCGTATTCGTGCCGGTGTTTGTTGACCGTTTTGACGTCTTTAATAGTTAGTACCGTTCTCTCGGCATTTCTATCCTTTTTCTCGTTTGCGTTTTCTAGTTCTACGTACGGTTCTTAATTGTTTTCCCAGTTAGATTAGATTTTTTTTTTTTGTGTGCCACAACCATCCAAACCTTAATTTTAGCATCGAGGGGTATCCCATTTACTAAACTGGCTAATGAATCAAGCAAAATGTATGCTCTACACACACGATGTTAGCTAAATTAAACTCGAGGGATTGTCGCGTAATAACATACATTGATCACAAGTACTAAAGACGCAAATCATCGTGCCCCAACGTTGATTAAATAAGAACCTTATTTTAATACTTAATAAATTATAAATTATGAGATTAGATAGCTTTTGAGTTTATATTAAGCTCTTTCTATGGACTTGAGAGTATAATTATAGTTTTTTTTAAGAACTGGGATACGAAAAATTATATTGTTGCCCACAACTTGCAATATGTTTTATGCGTAGAGGGCTAAAGGTGATGGAATGGAAGGTTGTTCCATGGATGCTGGTCTTTAACCACTACTTGGCAATTGCAAACATATATATATATATATATATACATGCATGCCTGGTTTTGTTTCTCCGATTTGATGAAACTCGAATTGATCGCACGTTGGTTTTGGATAAGATTTCCATGTCACAGCCTAACTAGTTTGTACAATGGGAGTTTCTTAATGGCACTAGAATTTGCAATACCTACCAAAGTGCATCTTAACTTTTTGAGCGTGACAAGAGAGAGGTTTTCGTACATGTGTGTGCATAAAAGTTGATGAATTATAACTAAGCCTGACGTGGGCAAGGTTTAGTTGAAGGTGTACTATAGTTTTATAATCTAACTCAACCTCACAAAACTGACTCGATACAAACGAAATAATGAGTGATGGTCCTGCAGATGACTTGCATGGAATGGAATTGGTAGTTAATTATCCCAAAAAAGTGAAACAGATGACAATTAAAAAGTAAAAATTGCACTATCTTAACCCATAAAATTAAAGTCATAATGGTTTTAACTTTCATAGTTTATAATTTGTTATACATATATAGAGCTATTTTTTATTTACCTATTAGTCTATTTAAGAATAGCTTAATGACCAATTAAGAATAGCTTAATGACCAATTTGAAGAATTAAAGACTTTGGAATAATCAGACATTTGTATAAGCTAACAAGTCAAGCTAAATTTTAAAAAAAATAGACTTAAATCTTAAAAAATTTGGACAAAACGGACCTATTTAGACAAAGTATAACTCGGTCCTATGTATTCATACCCCTTATTGCACCTGTTATGTGTGTGTGAGATTTTTTTTTACTAGGTCATTTGTTTTTCTTGGCCCCAAATAAAAATGCTCCCGGTGATATGCTTGATAATTATTGAAAGGCACTGTTAATTACTTGTCTCTTTTTGTCGTGTTCCGCAATTTTATTTGATGCCACGCATGCTTAATTAATTGAGTTAATTAATTCCATGTCTGATGATGTAGCAACAGGGAAGCATCGATGGAAAATCTGCTAATGATTTGTTTATTGCACATGGTTTGCCTTCGCTTGGCCATATCATCAGGACTGGTGAGAGGATATACGAGAGCATTTTACGCCACTAAAAGTCTGTCAAGCAAAAATTATATACATGATCATGATCATACAATGTCATTCTCATCAATTATAATTGTCAATTATTTTATCTTAAAGGAACACACCCGCTTATACATGCTTACGAATATCGGAAAGCTCTGCCATGTGGTTCAAATTAAATATTAATCTTTGATTTAAATCTTAAAATAAATGAAGTTGTTTCATTTAGGTTGCCCTTTGGAGAGGTAAACAAATTTGTTTCATTTGATAGTAGTTGCATTCGTAAATTGTAAATGATGTTATATTATTCGACAGAACAGTTCCTTGATTTTTGAAACTAATTTTCCTTTTTTATATTTAGATGAATTATGATTAATTTGAACCACAACTATATAGGTCTCGTGATCACACAAATATTCTACGAATGTATATGCTACACCTCATCAACTTAATTTTTTTTTCATAGGTCTTATCGGTTGGAGTCAATTCCGTTTGAGGTACAATCAGACACTAAATGTGAACACCTCTTTCAATAAGAATTCAACCCGTAATTGTCACATTGTAGGGGACTAGCCTATTCCAATAGACCCAACCCAGATTAGTCCTCATCAACTGATTTAAATAAACGTTAATCAAAGTTAGACTTAAATAAACGTTAATCAAAGTTAGACGTTATTAAAAAGAGCAATGTTATTTGGCTCGGAAAAATTAGTACAAAAAGTGACATGAGCGGTCAAGCGGATTTAAACCAATCAGCACTTGATAAGATCTAAAAACGCAAATGCTAACAATAAACACATAATGGTAACAACAAATCAGGTAGAAACCATGTGTGTTTCGTGCCATTTCGTTTACATCACTTCGTGCCATTTATCATTTCTATATTAAAGATGTAAAAAACATGTTGCACTGTTGAAATAGTATTACTCTTATAAATAAGAAGAAATAGAGAAATGATATATATTATTATTCATAGATAAAATTCTGGCAACTTTTATTTTTAAGACTATGTTTGGATGGGGGTTTTTGGAGGGGAAGGGAGGGGAGGGGAGTGGAGGAGAGGGTTTATAATTCCTAATTACCTTGTTTAGCTTTAATAGGACAAATGAAATATTATTTTAGAAGGTAGCAGACACCAAGATGTAAAACTTTTTTTTAATTTTAAAAACTCCCAAGCAAAGAAATTGGAGATTATAAATTTTCCCCTCCCCTCTCTTCTCCTCCAAAAACTCCAATCCAAACATAGCCTAAGGGAAACATACCGCAACTTACTGTTTTGTAAAAGCGAGAATTTTGTTTTGCATAAGCTGTTGTTTAATTTCTTGCCCAACAAATCCAGTAAGCACCACCTCCTGTGTATTGATATATATATATATAAACCTAACAATCAAATTGTGGCTGTCCTGTGTCGACCATGTCGTGGCACTTAACATCTTCATTTTCAAGTTAATTATCGAAATTAATTTCACAGATATAATTTGTTCAATTATTGTGATGCAAATTAAAACGATGTATGCATGGGATTTTATTATTAAACATAAGGTTTTATTAGTTAAGAGTCAAATGGTTAAAAATATTGGAGTACTAGTGCGATTTATAAAGATTAATTAATTTTATTTTTCACGAACATTTTAGAATCATGATATATAATCTGCCATCAAATAGAATTCCTGTGGGCAAAAGGAACAAAGTGACATCCTTATCAATAGTTGTGAAACATATCTCCCTGCTAGCTTATCCCCTCAATCTTTTGATTTTGAAAAAAGAAAAAAGAATAGTGTACAAAACCATGAAAAATAAAATCATGTGCCATGTTTGGTGAGTGGGAGCAACCAATAAGCAATGATGCAAAATCTCCTAGTAATCAGTTTGGCGCACATGGCTGTTTCGTTGCAAGGTATCAAGAATAGTTAGAGGATATACAAAAGCAGTTCTACGCCACTACTGATCAAAGCTAAAATAATATGCATCATTATTATTTCAGATTATTAATATGCATCATTATTATTGAATGCCATATTCTCATCGATTATATATATTCAAAAGGAAAAGCATCCACTTAATTATATATAATTAAAATTAAAATATAACCACTATCGTAAAGCTAGCTGCTTTACTACTAACGATCAGCTTCCATGTGATTCAATTACTAATCTTAAATATTTGATTTTAGAATGAATTAATTATTCTAACATCATTTTTTTGCGTTTTTTTTTAACAAAATGACTTTTATGATTAAAAGAATAAAACATAATTTTCATAAAATATCACAATATTTTTATTTAGTCTCCCCTTTTTATTTTTTTAAAAATGAGTCTCTTTCATAAACTGTTTTTCTTTACCAAATAATATCTCTATTATTGGAAAGGGTCTCGATATAATATATAATAGTATAATATATATTGTAAAATCATCATATAAAATACTATAATATTATATATTATATAAGCGGCTAGATTTTGCTGTGACTGTTTCTGTTTGTTGGGGCCTAGCCCCTTTTAACTCATAAAAAAATGAGATGTGAAAATTGGGTAGGAAAAGGTACTTATATTTACACAAAACACATAAATTTAAATGGTATGTATTGATAATCTATAAAATCTTAATAGTAATAAAATTTAAAACTAAAATATATTTTACAATATATTTAAGATGAATTATATTAAATATAAAAATATTAACTCATTTTAAGAACTCTTTTAATTAATCATGAATTATCAAGATTTATAAATTCCAATAAATCCTGTGACATCAACTCTCTTCGTTTTGGTCAAGTTTGAACCCAACCCAAAAATACATTGGGCCTAGATCCCAAGATCTATACCTATACGACTATACTAGATCAAGGAGCTTCCGGTTACATCGACAATAAAATAAAATAAAATAAATGAGCTTTCGGTTACAGAACTCGATGCAGAACACTCTTAATACTTATGATAATTTTTTAATAAAAATTAATCTTAATTGAAAACATTTGAGTGTAAAAAAAAACATTTGAGTATATATATATATAGTTAATTTAAATATTTTACGTTTTATTAATCATACATTATAGTTATAATTTAATTCACAATGATGATATCAATTATATCATGTAATTTGTTTTTGAAAAAAAAACCATTTCATATCATTACTCAGAAAGAGGAACGGTGTACCGTTTACACTTTCAACGAGGCCGGCTTTCACTTCTCTCGCTTAGTTACAGCAGAAGGGGGAACCTGAAAGGCGATATGAGCAAAGCAGCTGGGAAAAGATCCCCAACCCAAATTCGGTCTTAGGTATGGGCTAATCGATGAACATGATGGCATTCAAATTCTTCTCCTAGGGTTCGATATTCACTTGCCATAATTTGAAAGTATGAAATTGTCATCCCCTGCAGAATTGATTGCTTCAGTTAACTGCAATTTGTTTAACCTCCGAACCCTAACCTAGGAGGGCAATCGAAGCTCCTTAGTCGAGTGTTAATTCATTCAGCTTCAGTAATTGCCCTAGTTCCCATCCGATCATTCGCCTTTTTAATGAAGGTTAATGCGTTTTTAGTTAACTAGGATTTAATTAGAAATTGATAGGTTTAGGATTATTGTGTTCTTATTTGATTGGTTATAATTTATATACAACGAAGGTTAACGTGTAAGAGGTTATTTGGATGGATTAGCTGTTGGATATTGTTGGAGAAACTTTGACTACTGCTTCGGAATGTGTTTCCGAACAACAGACTTTATAGCTTATTCTGTGATATGGTAATGAGACCTTATACATGTTCTCAAATGAGCTTAGCTGCCTAATTTAAAAATAATTAAGATCAAGTTCAATCATAAAATTTGGAAATTCTGCGACATTAAGGACAGGTTGTTTATCTGTTTTTAACTCTCTATCTGTTGATGAAATGTGGCTCTGCCGAGGATGATTGGAATGCTTTCATTGTGGTTTTCCATCTAAATCTTCTTCAAGTTTTTAGAAATAAATTAATTTATATTTTGCACCTATTTTTAATGCGAGATTTTTTAATAGACTAAACACATGCTTTTTTATGTCCATTGCAGGGACTTCATGATTAGTAACCTTGTTTAAATGAAGATCATAAGATGAAGATGGGAAGACATTGTAGGCTTTGGTGGCCAAAGCAGCTCTTATCAAACCAAGAATCATCCTCCAGTATTTTACTGGGGTGGTTTGTCACCTGCTCACCGTCATCCCTTGACATTGTTGTAGCCTGTACTTGTAGTGAAGTCTTGCTTTCTAGTTCTAGTCCTGGCATTGAGGTATTTTTGAGTACAGAGTCCCTTGCATGCAGTTTAGAGTAAAGCAAATGAAATAACAATAGCAGCAATGGAACAATTAATTGTCTTTTTGTTGTAATTATTAATTGCTGAGGAAATTGTAGGTTTCCTTTTTTCTGATATAATAAATTTTATAGTGTATTCAAGATCTTGCAAGAGTCGTCAAGTTTAAATAAAAATTAACTTTTTTTCTCTGAGAAATGAGAATATTCAGTAGGGTATCATTATCTTGATAGATTTAACCTAAATATTAGGTCCATATGGATAAAATTTATGCTAACATGTTTGCAAATTTGTGGGAAAAATATGTAAAGGTTAATAGGTGAAGGATTGATTTTGATGGGCACCATTGTATAACTATTTTGTCTGTGTTAGTCATAAAAATCTTGGTTCTATGACAGTATGACTGTGGCAATAGTCATGGGAAAATCCCACTGTTAAGTCATCAAATGATTCTTTCATACAAGTTATCCTATGTGGTTTCTGGAATTTTTGGGTGTAATGAGAATAACTATCGTCATGAACTACTACTCTCTATCAGGGGATCATTCATGACATACGTGGGAGCATGCCCAAAGTGCTTCAGGATAACTCCATCTTCTCTGTACTTGGTCAGTGTATCACTGACACTAGTAGCAATAGTTTGATAGCTGAAGCAGAAGTTGATAAAAAAAAGTTCTCTGATTGTGGAAATGCTTGGGCTGAGGGAAGTACAATTATATACAGAAAGAATAACTGTAGGAGTTGCAGTTGCCTACAATTAGATGGATCATTGAGGAAAAGTAGCCAATCTTTTCTTGAAAAAAGTAATTGGGTCCTGCTGATGTTTGATTCTCCTAAACAGAATGACGCAGGAACACACAGGCTTCCAAAACTGCACCACATTCATTGGAATGGACTAACTGTGTCGGAATATGATGCTCACGTATGTAAGTCATAATTTCCTCTTTTACTTCTTACATTTCTGCAAGTAGTTGTTGTCACTTTTCAAGACTTTTTCCCTCTCTCTAACAGATATTTATCGTATTTGAACAATTGTAGGTAATAATTTATGAAACACCCTCTTATGGTGCTCATCATTTCTCGTTGTGTCAATTTGGTTCAAATGAGCATGCGAAAACTTCCATGAAGAATCCTAAGTGGGTTGATGAGCTTAATAAAAAGCAGCAATTAATTGATTTGGTAACGAAATTTACCTAGTTCATATTTGTGTATGCAGATTTTTGTCCTAGTTGCTAATGTGCCTCTTCAAAATTTCACCCCAGGATACAGTTATTTTGGCAATTAATTGCACAGCTGCTGCTAAAAGAATTTTTGACAGACATGTGGTCCCAAGAAGATCCTTGAGCCAGCTCTCTATATTTCCCATGTACACACTTCAACTATCAATGCACCATCTGTTGTCCTTTTCATCCTCAAGTTCTGATGATCTATGTTGTGATTTTTCAGGTTTTTTGTTTTCATAGGGCATCTGGTTTCCAAGTTTATAGCTTCTCTCTCCACTGGGTTCTATATTGTATTTCAGTTTTTCCAAACACATTTTAATTATGAATCAGAATCATGGATGTATGTGACATCAGCAAATGTATTAAAGAAGACTGCATGGATAAATATCCGAATCCGTTGTTGTCAGATATTATACTGGCCAATCTTTCTGCAGGAGAATGACCTCAGGTAATATGAAATTTTAAGAAAAATATATGACTTGTCTGATTTGTGGCAGGTTTCATAATTTGGAGATATCAGGCTTATTATTTTATGAAGTCTATGTAATTTAATTTCTTATAAAGGAGATGTTTTGATAGGGGTGTTCAAGAAACCGAACCCAACTAATCTGGTTAAACCAAATCCAACTGTGGTTCAGTTCAGTTTCTTTGCTGTATAGTTCACAAAAAAATTGCGAGGATAGATTGAACCATATGAACTCAGTCATATTGTATATACAAATGTAATGTAATATGGGATTGGAATAACACTATAGAATATTAATATTTACATTGTTAGGTGTATAGAATTATATATTGAGAATTTTTGTAATTTTTTGAACTTTTAGTATTTCTTGGGTTGTGTGTGACATTTTTTTCCTAAAAAAAGAGTCTTTAGTAATTTAGGGTTACTTGGTTAGTTGTTTATCAAGTTGGGTTTGCCTACTTCAGGATTGCTTTGTACATGCAGATTTATTGACTTGAATTGAGCTTCACTATTTGTTTTCTCTCTCCAGGTCTACTCCTTCTCTTGTTCTACTATGCTTTTCCCCACTTCCTCTCCTATAACACATTCCTCATCGATATGTTACACATAGAATTTTATTTAATTACAAATATAATATAGGAGTTGCTTGCAATGTTACTTAGTTCCATTGAAATAATGCATTTATGTTTACTGTTGTGTTATGTTATTCTTGCTATCGACGGTGGCTTGAGTGTATTAAGAATTAAGAATAAACAATATATTCTTATGACCTGAAACACCAATGAACTATGGTTTGAAACTGAAACAATCCTGGAACAGTTTTTTATTCCTGTAATTCCTTGAGAATTTGTGGTTTGGTCTAGTTTTTTATATTCATGAGATGTGAAGAATGGTTTAGTTTGCAGTTTAGCCTCCTAACAAATCATACCAAACTGAACTTGGCCAGGAGTGCCCTAGTTTTCAATGCACTATATTGTTTATCTGAAACAATTTTTCTTTGGTTAAAGTTGAAAACAATATTGGCGACATTTGGTGTTTATCACTTTATCCCTTAATTGTCTTCTTTCAGCTTACTTTGCCCATTACTCGCGGTGTTATTTTTTTATAAATGTAACTTAAATTCACCTTCAAAAATTGAATGTTTAGTTTTTCTTTGCTATTCAATTATTCACTATTCCTATCCATCTGTAACTTTTGATATTGATTGTATGTTTTCTCCATGTTTAACACCATTCTTTTGTGTGCAAGGTCACGGTCATGTGTTGAATATGCAGAGAAAGCTGCAATGCATAAGCATTCCATGTGGTCAACTTTGGTTGTTGATATTCTCCTGGGAAACTTGGTTGGCTGGTCACTGTTATATCATGCAGAATCCATTTGTCTGTTGGTTTTGAACTTTAATCATTGGTTTGCCACATTTTTGCGCTCTGGATGTGTTTGGTTAATGGGAAACCCTGCAGGCTTCAAATTGAATGCCGAGTTGGCAGGAGTACTTGGCATGGTTTCTTTGAATGCAATCCAAGTATGGTCAACACTCTGGATCTTTATGGGTTTCATCTTCAATTATACTATTCGAGGCCTTTCTATATTAGGAATTCTTTGTGGATTCACCGTACCTGCTGCTTTGATCATAGACATGATTGCGTTGGCTAGCTTACATGTTTCAACTCTTCACTGGTTGATTTCACTTGTATATTCATCACAAATACAGGCATTAGCAGCCTTGTGGCGTCTTTTCAGGTAACAAATATTGGTTCTTTTTGGATGAATGGCTAAAAGTAAGGCAGTGATTTGAATGAGATTTGAACATCATTATTTGGTCTTTGTTTTACATTGGAGAGTTCTAGTATAATGGGTTTTTGAAAATTTAATAAGATAACATAAGAGGTCTTTGACTGCTTGACACAATTTTTTGAAACAATCACAAGGTGGAGAGACATATACTCACCTAATAAATGCTAGTGATGTGATCTCGTAGGTCATATTTGTCCTTTTTCCTATGGAGAACTATAGTTGTCTATGACTCTATATAGATAATCCTTCATATGTTAGCTATAATATATAATACATGTCTGAAATCATTAGTAGTGGGTTAAGGGAGAAAGAGCCAATTACAGCTAGCTGTTAATAAGTTGAAGCATGTGTAAAATTAAAGACAACTTATAATAGAAATGGAGATCATGAAGTCCCTTATATTTTCTGAAAGTCTTAGTATTTGCTGCACATCTTTATTTTCCGAAAGTCTTAGCCAATTTGCATGATGCTTGCTCTTCTTTCTCACTTATTTTCATTAAGTTGCTGACTGTTTTGGCAGGGGTCGGAAGTGGAATCCTCTTCGTCAGAGGTTGGATAACTTTGACTACACTGTGAAGCAACATATTGTTGGATCTCTTGTATTTACGCCACTTTTACTTCTGTTACCAACTACTTCTGTTTTCTATATATTCTTTAGTACCGTTGACACGGTCATTAACCTCATCTGTATACTGATTGAAGTTATTATTTCGGTAATTCATGCTACACCTTATATCAAGATATTTCTTTGGTTGATGAGACCAGGAAGATTCCCTTGTGGAATATGGCTTGAAAATTTTGGATGTCAGAGTATTCGTACTGTTTCTACAAGTGCTGTTGAAACGAATTCGTCCAAGGAATCATTGCATCTAAAGGAGTTCAATGGAGAAAAATCTAGTATTCTGGTTTCAGTTCTCCACAGCAACTATTTGAGCATAGGTGAGGCCTGAATCTATTACTTGTGCTCAGACTGATGCTTCTATTTGGTTTCTTCTTTTTGGTTGTCAAGATATGTCTCTATGTTGGTAAGTAGTGAAATTTAGTGTGACAACATGTGGTCAATCCGTAGATATGTTTTATCTCTATAGACTTGGTCTATTAATGTCTGGGGGCTTTTACTTGAAGAATTTGGGTGTATTTTTTGTGAATTATCTGTGTGATGATGTGTATCGTAGTAAATCAGGCAGTGATGATCTGTAGATTTTTTTTCTCTGTGGTAAGTTCCTCTCCGCCAGGTTGCATGTCAAGGTAAAAGCAACACATCATTGACCCAGACATTATCAAACATTTATTTAATGTTAAATTTGAAGTCTTGATTGAAATATCAATTGTGATATCAGACTTTTTATGATTGTGATAGCTGTGATCTGGGAGCAGTAGTAGTTTGTATTATATGTGCCACTGCTGTATTTTTGCATGGCCAAACATTATGTGCTTACTTTAATGGATTATATTTCAGGAAAAGTTATCTTGCCTCACTACAAGAATGTATTTCTGGGAGTTTCGGGCTCATCAATCTCTGCAGTAGCTTATGGAATTCTCATTGGGCAAAGGTGAGATATCCTGTTGGCTGGTGCTAAGTTGCTCTTGTGATTTTTGTGATTTGATGCTCCTTCCTGTTTCCCTGATTCTTTTAGTTTTTATTTAATAACATTTTTCCCCCTTTTCTTTTGTTGTTTTTGTTTCCTCGTTGTCCAGAATGCCATCTATGCGTGGAACTCTTCTTCCTTCACCAATGCCATGGATGTCCCTGCCCTACAAAGAGTATTGGTGCCTTTGTCATGATTCACTTATTGCATGCTTCAGATGATGGTGGCTTTAGCTCGGATTTTTGTTTTTTGGTTGCGTATTAGCTTAGGGATTTAATTCCACAGATTTCATCCAACTTGTTTTTCTCTGATTTTAGTGGCTTTTACTCGTTTCAATGGGTAATATTGAGAATTCTTCATAACAGTTCATCCCTAATCCAGCATTCGATGTGTTTCTAGTCCTACTCTTCAAAGCATGGTGCAGTCTGCAAATTTTTGGGGGGGCTTTTCCTGATACTCAGAATGATGTGTGCTTTAGAAAAATAGCATTTTTTTTTGTAAATCTAACTTGTGCTTGAGCATATACGTTTCACTATTTATTGTTTATGTTTATTTTTTATTTTTTTTATCGTGAGATGAAAATTAAAGCTTTCTTACTGTTACTATATTTTGAAATGGAGAAAATTCTTGGGTCTGTAACCAGTAATACCCAAGTGACAAGTGGTCCAATACTTTTGGGAACCTATACAACACATTCAACTCAACAGCTATGATCCCCCTTCGAATAGCTCAGTGGATAAAGAGCTAGGAGTAGGGGTGATACCAAGAGGGTGCCCCCCCCCCCCCCCCCCCCCAACAAAAAAAAACTCAACAGCTATGCATAAAGTTTGACAAAAAAAAACAGCTATGTATAAAGTTTGTACAAAAATAATGAAAAGATATCCACCATATAGCAATTATGGCCAAAAGTCTGACGCAGGGGTATAACCTTTGTCCACGTTGTACTCGTGTCGTCTGCAAAGACACGGGGAAATAAAAAAAAAATTCCAATATGTTAAGGGTGTGTTTTATACAGAAAATGGTGATTTTTTTTATTTCTTATATAAATATATGGAAACAGAAAATAACATTAAAACAAGCAATATTTTGTTATAAAAATATAAAAGTAGGGCGGGCTTTTTCCCATGTGATAGTGTGGATATAAGCAAAAATAAATAAAATTAATCAGATTTACATTTGAATCAAGTGCTTTGATGAAATCTGTAATTATCTTGATGTGTTGTGCAAGTTTGTGTCTAATCGCGATATAATTCTTGAAGGAAGAATTTAAACCATGTGATGGTTGGTATCCATAGAAGTTGGACCATTTAAAAAGGTTGGTGGGACGCAAAATGCTTATGACGTGTGGAGGAGCACACTGCTGTTGGTATATGTAAATACCATTACTTGATTCTTGAAAGATGATGGGTTGATGCCACTCAAAAGTTTCTTGCCAATCCCTTCATGTCTATCTCTTTATCTCTAGCGATATCTGTTGTGTTTCCCCACCCTGAAATGAGAATGTGACCAAATAATGTAGGCATCGTTTTTGGGCACAATGTGTCCCTGTCATCCTCCTCACTTTTTAATTTGATTAACATACTATATTGAATTCACTAACAGACTAGACTGAACGGAAATCACAAGGTGTTAAGTTTGTAGTTAAGTGCAGCATTTTGAATTTAAATATATGTGATGTTTCTGGATGCAGGTTACGTGCTCAACTTCTGATTGCATCATTTTAAGCAACAATCTCGTCTCGTGATTAACAATGGAATACTTCTAAGTTTTGAACTATTATGTCCTCTCTTTTGGTGGAGAACACTCTGACACGTTGATGCAGTCTTGTGAGATGTTTGGTAGTTAGTAATTGTTAATAACCAAAGTAATTCTGGGTTTCAGTCAAAACCTTTCAAACCCTGCTGAATACAGACAAATACTACTTCACGAGAGCAATCCAACAGAACAAACAGAATACCTAACCCTCATTCTTTCTCACTGGTTGAGATGGACGGCTAACTCCTCCCACATTTTCTATGCATGAAAATAAAGTACTCCACACAAAACGAAAATGTAGAGGAGGAAATGGCAAGAAATGAAATAGGATAAAGGAAGTTTTTTGATTAATAGTTTTTTTTTATAGGCAAATATTTGTAAATTAGTATTTTATGTTAATGGCGGAGGTTTGAACCTATGACCTCCTTATCACTCCAATCCCTTTGCTTCACCACCAAACCACTTTATGACTCCTGTTTTTCGACTAATGGTAATATGGATCATCCAACAATTAATATAAATGTTCTAATTAATTTAATTCTGTTGATTAGCTATGCATGACAGAGTAACTTAAAAGTATATTTGTCTATGACAAAAAATTTGACATAATTTATTTGATATGTGACTCCAAAGTTGAAAAGGGATTACTCTGATACGTGAATGACACTTTTCTTCAAATAAACGGTGGTGCAACAGCAAGATTAAAAGGCAAAAAAAAAAAAAGAAGAGAAAAATATGTATAAATTAGTTCACGGGAATGCTATTGACTACTCAGAAGGATTCTCATACTGCCAAGGTCTATATAAAAGACAAGGAAGAGCGAGGATGAGAGGCTAGTGTATGGTGTTTCCCAGTTCTTCTGTCGCTCTCTGAGTTAGTTACTCTAAAAGGGGTATTGGGAAACCACATGGGAATGCACATGTGAGTTGGCCGCATGTCCTTTTCATCCTACCCTTTCACATTCACATGAAGTAATTAACATCAGCCCCTAGTTATAAGTAGAAGACTGACCCATTATTTGGTATGATTCTTTTATTTGTTTTAAGCTTTCACTTATTAATTCCCTTTTCCTCATTTTCCACGAGTCCATCCTCATTTTAGCTTTCATTTCATTATGATTCAATTTATGTAAAAATGACAGTAAATCAAAGTTTTAAATTACGATTGCGGCTGCGGTAATGTTGCAATCTTTGATATTGCAAAAAATTGTAAACAAATGCGGTTGATGTAGCTTCAATTGCAATCGTGATGCGGTTTTACAGACTCTAAAAACCATGACGTTGTAACCGCAATCACGGTTACATACCGCTATTTAAAACCATGAGTAAATGTACTGAGATAGCTTTTCTAACTCCATGTTCATGATATTTTTAAATTCATTCAGTAAGAGAAACGGGCTTGATAAACTACATTAAGAAGAAGGAAATCATCAATTTTTTATGCTTAAGTTAATGATGTGGAAGCGTAGGGAAGAATATATATATATATATATATATGCTTGTAAAATGTAAATTGTCTTATTGTGTGTAGAGTCTGTAATTGTCTTCTTGGGAAGACAAAGATTGGACTTTTGTACTATCTAAAATAATAACAGCTAAGGTAGTTACAATGCGCCACGTTTCATCTATAAAAATGGACACAAATCTCATCTGCCTATAATTACTACTAGTTCTTGAAGACCACACTTTTGTGATAACTTCCTCTCTATTTCTGCTTCAGTCTCTCCCAGTTGTTTTTGTGCAAGGATCAGTTTGAGCAATGGCGAGAAAACTGTGTATCGTTCTGCTCTTCCTAGTTCAAATGCTGCTTCTTCCTGTAGAAAACCATGTAAGCCAAAATAAGTCTTAGAATTCTCTTTCTCATTTTCTTATAACTTAATCACAAGCTTAGCTTTAGCAGTCTTACTCTGTTTTAAGCTCTGCATTGCTCCTTCCACTTGAATTATTTTTTTCTTGCCATAAGAGACCGTGTGGTTGTTTCAAGTTGAAGTTAACGTGGGATCCCACTTCATGTTCAAGTTTAGTTTGTTAATCTGGTTTGTTTTGATCATAATTGGCAACAAAATGATCATGTATACAGAATGGAATTGAAGCTGTGCATTAGCTATAATATTAAATAATAAATAATAATACCACTTTGTTTATTGTTTTGACATGCCTTTTCTTTCTGACTTTAACTAAAAATGGGTATCTCAAGAAGAATTATCCTTTTCATTATCCTTGATGTTGGCTTGTAAATCATCGTACATAATGTTTTTGCCGAGTATAAATGACATTTTTATTATTTGTTCTAACTACTGTTTTTGACATTATGCACAATATTACTAAATGTTTGTGTAACACCATGATAATTATGCTTTCAGGCTGAGATTGTTGTGTCCACCATTGAGGCTCCAGCTCCGCAGCCTAACAAAAACACTACTCAGTTTCCCAATGTGAGTTTTTTTGTTTTTTTGGTAGAACGTGAGAGAGAATGTTCAAAGGTTCTGTTTTTGGTTTGGGCAATTTTGCATTTAGCATACAATTTCGTTTTATGTTAATTTCATGCTTGTTTTCCTGAATTCCAGCATGGCACCACTGAAGGCAGTCTTCAACCACAAGGTAACAATTTAATCAGGACATGTTATCTTATCAAAGTAGCCACTATCAGAAATTCACAACTGGTATGTTCAAAAACAGGTCTTTGTTTTAAAAATAATCAATTATTTACTTAAAAGTCAAACCATATATATAAGATACTAAGACTTTTTCAAAAAAAAAAAAAAGATGGTTTTCTTCAAGTCTAATCAAATCATACAAGCAAGGTTATGTAAGTTAATTCACTAGTTGTCATATATCAGTTTTCTTCAAGTCTAATTTCTAGGATTGACTCTAGTTTTTCAACGAATATCCATTTTTTTATATATTTGTTTTAGAATTTTGATGATGAAATTAATATTGGTAGTACACGTTGCTTAATGCATGATGAAACTGCAGAATGTGGCCCACGTTGCACTAATAGGTGCTCAAATACGCAATACAAGAAGCCGTGCCTATTCTTCTGCCAAAAGTGTTGTGCAAAGTGCTTGTGTGTGCCTCCTGGGACTTATGGCAACAAGCAGGTCTGCCCTTGCTACAACAACTGGAAGACCAAAAGGGGAGGACCCAAATGCCCCTGAAAATTTGTAACATTTACCTATCAATTATGAAGTCTCTTAATTAAATAGTCCACTCAATGTACAAGCACTATATATATATGTGCCCACTACCCACGAGATATATTTGAAAGTATCTTAATTTAATTATATGTTTGTCTTTGTGTGCTTACAAGTTTTGGCTTAAACAATAAGACAGAAAACCTTCTGCATTGAACTTGTAGTCAAATTCCTCCTAGAAAATAGGTACACAACTACAAGGCATAAGGATGACATACTATGCAAATGGTGTGTCTTCTCGATGTGAAAATTTTAGTATTATACATTAGTATATGTTAATTTATATATTCAGTTACTTGCTCGTTTGGTTTCACGTTGAGATTCACCAAACTTGAGTTTGGAATGGCCAAACTTGATGCGTGGAATGTTTTTTCTATCTAGAATCAATTCTGGCTTAAAGCAACTAATTACTTTTATTTTTGGGTTGCAAAATCGATTCTGGAGTCACTTGTGATTTCTCTGGTTTACCCTTCAATAACTGCTTACCCAATAATTCCTCTGGTCACATGTTATGACTTATTTTGGTAATTTCTCACCCAAAAGCAAGTTCGATCCAAACTATCCAAAAAATATTAATTGATAAAAATCACTTTTGTCGTAAATTAAGGTGGCTTCTAGTATGAGGGGGCAAAAATGCCCCTCACTAGTGAGGGACAAGTTCTATCCATTGGATATATTAATATTTAAATGAATGGATGAGATTTCCGGTTAGTTACCTGAAAAAAAAGGTTTATAGTAAAATCTCCAAATATGCCCAACATTATCAATTATTACGAATGAAGAGAGAGAGAGAGAGAGAGAGAGAGAAAGGCCATGGCAGAGGAGAGAGAACGAGAGGATGGGGGCCATGGCTGGCCACGCACGAGGGAGGGAGAGAAAGGTCGTGTTCGACGATGGTGGGGACTGCGTTCTGCGACGGCATCGAGGGGAGACCCGTATAGAAGTTATTACTGGGGGAAAAGAAAATGGAAACTTCAAAACAGGCTCAAAGTTGATGCCTCTGTTACAGGCTCACCGGAGAGGGAAAGCACAACTTGTCGTCGATCTGTTTGCGGGTGGCGGCCTTGGTGTTTTCGATCTCGGCAATGGACTTGGAATGGAAGAGGGACTCGGCGTTGCGGTAGCCCAAAGTGGAAATCCAGTGGTCGTCGGCGTGGGGCCTCGCCGCCGCGGGCACGATGTGGCAGTGTTTGGGAATTGTACTGCAACGCAAATCTGCCTTGCTTTTTGAGGTGTGGTGTTTTTTGGTGTTCAGATAAACTATTTTTACAATTTTATAATTATTTTGGAAATGTGATACCTGTAACCACAACAACATGAAAACCAGAATCATTTAAATCATTTATATAAATATATAAATTTGGATTTTTTTTGGTGTGTGATACTGTGGTATTTTTTGGGAGTAGTTGTTGTCTTGTTCGGTTTTGGGGGGACGGAACTTCTCATCTTCGGGTTTATGTTTGCAACAATCAAATTACTGGGTTTTGAAGATCGATCTTGCTCCATTTAGTGTCAGTTAACGCACACATTTTTTTTTTATAACCTTTCCCTCATTCGTTTATATGAAAACAAGAGGATTAGAGCATTCTACAAAAACATTCAAATATTCAATTAATTTATTCACACTGTTACAGCAACTTACCTTTTACCCCATGCTTGACTTTGACCTTCGTGACTACCGATCCATAAAAATGGATCATGCCTTATTTTCACCACATTTTTAATACATTTTGTTGGCAGATTTTCATGGCTTTTGATTCCCCATTTTGTAGAGTTCGTTCTCGAAATGCCATAGCTTTTCTCAACACGCATGTCATTCCCCGTGGCTATGCGAATTTACTACTATTTTTTGTTCCCAGAAAATGGTGAGGGTGTCTCTGTCTGGAATTAGAACAACCACTATCCTCAAACACGGGCTCGGCAAGGAGGTGGACGAGAGAGAAGGATGGGGTAGGGGTGGCTGGATCTGGGGAAAGGGGAGAGGTCAAGGTGTTTTGGATTGGACTGTTTTGCAATTAGACGAGTTTTTACATAAATAGCCCAACAAATTTTAATATTATCTAGTGGGCACCGAATTTACCTGAAAACTGGAACTATTTGGGCCCTCACTGGTGAGGGGCATTTTTGGCATGCTAGAACTCACCGTAAATTAATGTATCCAAACACAAATCATGTTACATTCAATTCATTTTTAATCAAAATCAATTTTACAAAATCAATTCAGTCAAAATTAATTTTCACCACCGCGAAACCAAATACATATTACGTTACGTCGCAGTGGCAAAGCAAAACGTATGATGGTTTAAGGGTTTGATACATAGATTAAAAAATAATTAATTGAGTCAATTTTAGACTAAAATGCCTGTATTTATTATTTTACCAGTTTTGCTTACAAGTTTTGTTTATCTTTTTCTATTAAATATAAAAATTTACTATTGACCTAAAAATTATTTTATTTATTTTTTCTATTTATTTTATTTATCTAATATGACCTTCTTTTTCGTCTGTATATAGGAGCAATTGTTAATTTCTTATACCATGAAGTTTGCATGTCTAAATCATTTAAATTTCACCCTTCGAAAGAAAGTCATTTAATATCCGTGTAAAAAAGTACATGGCAATTTCTATGGTGCCATTATAAAAACAATGGTTTCGGTACCGTTAGTAAAAATATTTTGCAATTTAGTTCCTAAATTTTAAATTTATTTTCATTTCAAATTTTATTTTAAAATTACAGGTAACTGACGGATTCTCGTATTCTTTCTCACGAAACCCACATCTCCCTCGAAGCATGGAGCACGACAAAACTCAAGGTATCTCCTATCTCTCCCATGTGTATCCCTTTCATGCCTCAATACAATCAATTGTTTGTAGATATATGATTATGGGTTTTTTCTATACGGACAAATTTGTAAAATAAAAAAGATTAAGAACTATGATATAATATAAAAAAATTATAGTCCTTAAAAATAATAATTTAACGTGGCGAAACTCTCGTTTATTATTGGTTAATAAAATAACGGTTTCAAAACTGTTGTTTTATCAACCGGACCGTAAAAGTCCCCAAATTACATAACCCTAATACAAAATTAAGGAGCGAGGGTTTCATTTCATCACAAATGGTCTCTCGAAACAGCGGCGCGACGAGTCAAACTCCTACACGCTGTTCACACTTCTATCTAGGGGTGGGAATAGGCCAAGTCGTCCGACAGGGGCCTATGGCCCGGCCTACTTAAGGCCTGGCCTGGCCTGGCCAGTTTATTAAAAAGGCTAAGTTCGGGCTTTTTAAAAAACCTATTTAGTTAAATATGTCAGACTTAGGCCTATAAAAAAACTTATTAGGCCTAGTAGGCCGGCCTATATATATATATATAAAATAAAAATATAGAATAATAATATAATATAACAAAAATAAAATATAATAAAAATATGTCTATTTGTTTATCCAAAAAAAAAATGTCTATTTGTTTATTTATTTTTGAAGGCCTAAAGGCCTATTTATCAAAGGAGACCTATTGGCCTCTTTATCATTATAGACCTACAAGCCTATTTACAAGTAAATGTCTAATAGATGGAGGCCTATTTAAAAACCTTATTGAAATGTAGGCCTTTAAAAAGGCTTATAGGCCAGGTCAGGTTTTGAAATAGGCCAAGTCAGGCCTTAAAAATCGGCCTATATCAGGCTAGTAAGTCAGGCTCAGGCCTTAAGATTTCAAAGTAGGCCAGACCTAAGCCTTACAAAGCCTGGTCTAGCCTGGACTACTCCCACCCTTACTTCTATCCACTCCCTCCTTTCCTATCCGGTGCACCATTTACTCTTACTCTCATTTAAATTTCTCGAATGGAACCTCTCTTCACAACACATGCTCTATTTGTTTGTTTATTTATTTATTTGTTTAATTTTACATTCTCTGGCCTCCAAAGCCCTGACCTGAAAAAGAAATTAGCAACTATCTTTAATAAATTAAAATAAAAAAGAACACCGAAAGCAAAAATAATTAGAAAACTAAATAACAACAAAAATAACTTCTATGAAAAAATGTAACTATTAAACAAAGTCAAACAAAGAAAAATAGCAGAAAATGAATGGACTACTTAATTTATCCAAGCCTCTTGCTTTGCCTTCATTTTGTAAATTTTGTTTTCATTCAGTGAAAATTGTTTATCACTTTTTATCCTTTATGCTTTTTTACTCTTAAAATAATTTTTTTTGTATTTTTCGAAAATGTTTTTGAAAATTTCTGTTACATTACATGAAAACTTTTTTATTGGTATAAATCAACATTGATTAAGGGAACCAAACTCCTTATTAGAGCTCAGTATGTAGACTAACCCACAATATATAGGACACGTCGGCTTGGACCGCAAAGTAAATGGGTTAAACTATGTAGGCCCGTGTTGCACCGCACGGGTATGTGGGCTAATGGGTCGGCCATGGCCCGTGATTAGAAAATAAAAAAAGTCAATACAAATACATTCATACTTGGAGAAAATTTCACACCCTGGGCGTGAATATGTCAGACATAGTTTGTAAGTGCCTCTAGCAAAAACAAATTAGTTCACCCCAGGGAAAATTTCACATCTTGGGTGTGTCAAACATGTTGTATCTCATAAATGAAGTAACTTTTGCAAAACAGATTTGTTTACAGCTGGGGGAAATTTCACACTAAGGTGTGAATATATACGTCAAACATGTACATTCATATCAATTAGGTTTATATAAAAAACTAAAAAAATCCTTTTATAAAAAAAGCCTGTGGGTCAATCCTTATGTGAGAAGCCCTTATGTATAGAAGCCGCCTAAGTTGAAAGTTACATTAAAAAGTAACAGGTTTTATTAATTGTTAACATGTGATTTACAACAAGTTATCTGGCTGTCCGAAAACCTAGAGTCGTCTTTCTCTCTCTCTCTCTCAACCTTCCCTCTACTCCTTACTTCCTCATCCACCGGAGGGGGTGGTTTTGGGCCATTTTTTGGTTTGAAAATCACTCATATATCTACATCATTTTATCTAAATAAGTGATTTTTTCACACAGATCTAGTTTTTTCTTTTGTGTTTTCCTTGTTTTCGTCGTCTGCATGCGGCGGTGTTTTGTTCGTCTTCTTGGTGCGATGTCGTTTGGTTTTCCATTTTGTTGCGGTGTTCGTTTGATTCAAATTGGCTGATAAGTTTCGATCCATTGCAAATTCAATCAAGACTTGGGCGTCAACGTTACAGATCTAGAGAGATGGGTATTCTGGTCACTTTGATTTTGTCACATTTGTAGGCATTTTGTCGTGTATGCTATTAACCTGGGTGCTGTGAGTTTGCTCGCAGATTCATCTTTTTCGGTTTTTAGCGATATTGAATTTGTGTTATTTTCGATGTATTTTACCAATTTGAATGAATGAATATCGCTTTTAGTAAAAAAAAACATATGATTTACAACACATTTAAAAGAATTATAAGAACACAGGTTAAAAACTGATTAAAGTAACTTAATATGAAACATAAAAATTATTTAACATATGTTTTAAGTGTGCATGTTAATAAGATCCAAACGTAATTTTATGAATATGTTTTCGGAATTTTGGAAATTTGTTTGGAATCGCTGTCCCTTTTTTTTTGTCAAAAGAATCGCTGTCCTTTTTTTTTTGGTCGTAAAATCGCTGTCCCTTAAGTATGACAAACAGCCATCGACAAAAAAAAAAAAGAGGATGACAAACAGCCGCCATGACTGAACGGCGTTAATAATAGATAATTTGTGTTTTAAAAAAATTGGTCTGACTTTTATACAAATTTAAATATGATAAATAATAACATAATAGAATATATAATTTTTTATCACATAATTAATTATGTAGCATTATTCTTTGAGTCCAGCACAAATGTTAGGTGAGGTCCCACAGCCTGCGTCATTCGAAAGCCAAATTTTGAACATCTTTTATGCGTGATAAGTAGACAGACACCACACCACAGAAATTGGAAAGGCAGGTTCACCTTTCAGCATTATGGTTTATTTATCTTTCATGAGTAGGTTTTGTTAGGTGGAACACTACTGCAGGTTAGTGCTAACAACCCCATGACCCATCACATGATGAAAACATTCAAGATCTTTAATTTAGCAAAACTCATGGTCCTCATTCATTCTTCTTCCCAACTCTAGAACCTATATAATCAATTAATACCCAATTCTTGGTTCTAATTTGCTATCACATTAATAAAATAGGTCGGCTAAAGATTCAGATACATCATGCATTATAAAGTTTGCATAATACATTATTTTTTTTTTACTTTATATTAAAATTTTACTAATTTTGTATCAAATCAATACCTAATTATTATCTATATAAAAATTGATTCGTTTTTGTCTGTATACAAGAGGCTTGCATGGCTGTACTGTAAACTTAGTTAATGAAAAATAATATAATATGTTTCGATAAGCCAATTAGATTATACTATTAATTCTGTAAAGCATATTCCTTATTTAGCAAATTAAGAGGCATATTCTTTATAGGAAAAGTGTGGTATATTATATTGGATGCTATTATTTTTATTCTTAAAAAGTAAAGAATCTCACTCACTAGGACTTTTACAAATTCGTTTTGCACCCCCCTAAAAAAGAGCCTATTGGTTTGATGATTTAGTAACACGTGCATCATGAGCTACCACATAAGTTGGAATTATTAACCTCATAAAAAGCATATTCGCATTCAGTTCCAGAAGCAGTCCTCCGCGTAAGTTGCACGCCGTGAGGCTCCGCAATGCATGTTCGCCCACGTTGAATTTTGTTTAGTTCTTAATTAATTTCATTAATTCTCGTTATTCTTCTCCCGACCCTGTGTATTCTTTTTCCATAGTTGAATATTAATTGATGCGATGTACATTTTCAGGACCGTAATTGCTGAAGCAAACCAATCTTGACTTTGTCCTTTAAAATTAATTTTACATAATAACATCATTGACTAGCAGACACTCCTCAATTTTCAATTTGATATAATAATTTTGAGCACATGTTCGTTGTTGCACCTAATTTTCTAGAGTACTAGTATGGTTTTTGTTTTTATTTGGTGCAAGTAATCAAACTTCTAATGAAGATTATTGAAACTTCAAAGCAATCACAGAATAGAGATCAATTGAACAATTTCATAAGCTTTGATTGGCTTTGTTAATTGGAAGAAGTAATTAGCTTTCACGTTATGCAAAATCAAAACAGAATTCTATTCCATCATTCACATTCCAAGCCCATTAAGTCCAATAAGATTCTTAAAAACTCTTGTTTGGCAGAGGGGGAATTGCAAATCGGAGAAGAAGAATAAAAAAAAACATCAAAGAGGGCAGAGAAATGAAGAAGAACATGAACATCACAAGCTTCAGTTTTATTGATTTCCATCTTATTGGAGTAAAACCTTTTCTCACGTTCTATGGTGTAAACTAACATGAAGAAAAAAAAAGAGAGGGATTATTCATCCCTTAAATAATTTACAGTCTCTAAAATATGAATCATGATTTCATTCAAAAAGAGGCAGAGCTCTCTTCCTCCTTCTTCTCTTCATCCATCCAAACCATCCAAGAAATTGGGTTTGGGGAGAATTTGGGTACCTTCTTGTTGTCAAAGGATTGCTTCTTGTGAGTAAAAACCATAGCAGAAGTAGAAGGGGTGGCACTGGCTTTGATCATGCTCCTAGTAATTGGTTGTTGAGTCTGAGTCTGATCTTCAACACTGATGGGTGTTTGGAGGGGAAGCACGTTGGGCTTAGGAGGAGATTGCTGTGGTTGTGGACGAGGGTAGAACAGATCAGTGGGGAAGAAGTTGTATTGTTGAAGACCAGCCATGAAATAAAGTTGTGTTTGGTAAGGTTTGAACTTCGATGATAGTTTTTGCTTTGCTTTGCTCCCAAATAGAGAAACAGAAAAAACAGAGAATTTTAAGGATGTCACCAAAATTGAGGAGACCCTTGAGAAGAGTATCTAACTTTCTTAGTAAATGCTTATGTGAGTAGGTGTATTTATAGACAGGAAAAAAAAGAGAGAGAGAGTACTCAACCTTTTTTTCGCTTGGTGGCTTGGGAATCAAGGGTGGTTTCTTGGAGTACTATTTTTTTCTGATTTTTTCGTAATGGTGCATTATTTGTCGATGTTTACAATTACAGCTTGACTTTGTCCCTTTTTTTATTTTCTGTTTACTAGTATTTATTTGGGTTTGTTGGTTGTTCACTATGTTTATATAAAATAAAAAAAAAATTGGTAAATTTTTCATGATTTATTTTGTAATAGTTTGAATATATTGGTCATTTTACCTATTCATTAATGAAGAAAGAAAATAATAAAAATGATATTAATAAGGAAAGAAAATATTTATATTTAGTTTTTTCTATTTATGAGAGTTTTTATATCTGATAAATGAAAAGAATTTCGATGAAAGCCGATAATCTTTTTATTTATTTATTTTTCCTATATATACTTATGAATCTTGGAGTTTAACACAAAATCACATGTTTAGAGGATGTATTCTACTTTAATAACAACAAGAATATTACTTTATTTCTAACTTTATTTCTTTTTCTCAATTCAATCAAATTACATAAAGAAAATTTCTTTTTCTTGCCCTTTCTCATCCTTCCCTTTCTTTCCCTAGTGTAAAGAGAAATTGGATTCATGTGATTCTAGCTATTGTTATGTTGACAGCAACCAACCGACTCTAGATCTATTTATTAATAAAACAAATGGTCACAAAAAAATGTTTGCCCCTAAATTTGATATTGATTGTCTGGCTTTTACTTTAATCTTTGGCTTAATGCAAATGTCAAATTGTCAATGACATAATAAAATATGAATTTTAGTGTAAAAAATAAAATATAAATTTAATTACTATACACCAACAGTATAAAAAGATTTTACACACGTATCAAATCATATTTCACCAGATAGATTTTGTAAAAGTATATATTTTAGAAAAAAAATGTTACGAGATGATATCACAATAATATATGATTAATGAATGACGTCGGTATAAAATCCTTTTACACTGTACATAGTTATTCAACTCATGAAATATAAGAGTAAATATATGAATAATTAGATTTAAAATGTAGCAAACGAATGAGCCAACTGAAAACTTTCCAGACAAAATAAGCATGCCTTCTTATGTCCATGACCTCTGACTCATCACACAGTCACATTGTTAATAAGAAATGAACAAATGAACGAAGGAGACACGGGATAATCGGCAGGGAGCAGAACCAATATAAGTTCGAGTGAAGTGAATTTTAAAATGAACCATTTTAATTAATGAAAACAATTTAATAAAATTATTGTAATTTTATTTATTCTTCAAAAAAATTTGAGATGCAAAATAACTTATCATAAGAAAGAAAATAATTTATATTGAAATTTGAAAAGAATAAAATTAACTTATATTGTTTAAATGATTATAATCAATTGCTGAAAGATAAATTTATTTTATTTATTGGTTGATACTATTTGAAATTTACATAATATGATATGATTTAAATTTTATATCTAAAGTTACTCATCCCATTTGGAAATAGAGTGTATGAATTAGTCAAGAAAGATTTTACAATTTTATCTGTGTGTATTAATACAAAACGTCATTAGACAAATTCTTGGACATTTTATTTTTTTTAAATATAAGAAAACATTTTAATTAATTTTTTTGAATGATGATAATTTATAAATATCTTATTATGTCTAATATTCATGGAGAAATATTAATTCATAAGTTAATGAAAATAGTTCTTTGATTAAATAATTAATCAAATCAAAAAATTATTTTAATATAAAATGAAAATTTAAAATACGTGAGTGAGTAAAATATCTCAACCGAAATGATCACCCATTCACCTGTCCAAATTTTATCTCATTTTTTTTAAGTCAAATGTGAGAGTAATATTGATAATGGGTCAAATCCAATAAATACACAAAAAGGACACAGAAAGCCCAGCAAATTTTATCTCATTAGATGAATAAATGTGACTAGGCAATTTCTATCTACACATATATTACTGTAGAATTATTAGTTTTGCAGATATATTTTTTTCCACCACATATATGCTGCGGAACTATTGCGGAACTAATAGTTCCGCAAGTTATAATTTACAGCGAACTATTAGTTCAGCAAGCACGTATGTGTTCGAAAATGCCTGCAGAACTAATAGTTCTGCAGTGAATTACAACGTGTGGAACTATTAATTCTGCAGCACGTATGTGGTGGAAAAAATATACCTATAGAACTAATAGTTCTGCAGTAATATATGTGTGAATAGAAAATTACGTATGTGTAGATAGAAATTGACACGTGACTATGTGAAAATGTGAGTGTTTATTGTTGTTGTTGTTGTAGGAGGATCCAGCAACCGTTTTTTTTGGTCGACGAAGAGAAGCCAGTAACCGAAGGTTTAAAGGTTTGACCGTTTCTGTTGGGCCTTTAATTTATTTGGGCCGATGTTCTTGAATTGGCTGCATGGGCTTTGTGACGGTTTTCATCGCATATTCCCATCCCATCGGCCATCATTCAAGTTTTTGGACTCACATTTCCACTGTTCCAAAAATAAAACATTCCAATATCACAAATGAGTGTGTGTGTGTGTAATTGTGTGTAGGATGAAATTGAATCTCTCTATTCCAAGACCAACACAAATTATTAATTTCAGTGATGATTTATAATAAAATTACAAATCGCTTTCGTGAAGAAAATTTGGGCTCAAGCCATGCATTGTCACAGACAAAAAGGTTGACCAAATGAGTTAATGGTTTTTTTTTCTTGAAATTGAATGTTAATATGTGTCCATATAATTGTCTTATTTATATATTTATTTTAGTTTGATGCAAGTTGTTTCTATTTTATTCCACTAGTTTTTTTTTATTCTTAAGCACCATCATGGTTTCACCAGAATTCTTTAACTGTGACGTATACAAAAGAATTATGAATTATTGTACCACTATTAAAAAATTACCAAGCGTTGTAGTCATTAGTCAAGAATATGACCCAGTTTGGATAAGTTTTTCTATCGGTACTTATAGCATGTGTTTTTTTAACTAACAACTTTTTATAGAAATTGAAATTAACTTTTGCTCTTCATATTTTTTAACTGCTCCAAAAGTACCTATCTATGTATTAATGACTATTTAACAACATTTATTCTTTTATATATATGAAAAAATAAAAAGTAAAATAAGACTAACTTTTTCATATAGCTCATTTTGTATTCTTAATACCAGTCAAATATATAGCTCATTCAAGATATCAGTGTCTCATTTTTCCTGTTTTTTATTCTTAATATTTATTCAGTAGATATCATTTTGTATTTCATTTTCAGACTCAGATTTTTTTCTCTTTTTACAGTCTTCTATTTAGAGTCTACTGGTAAGAAATATACGAATTTTGCTCTTCTAAAGTGAGCGCGTAGTCATTTCCGAAGAGAAAATAAGGAGTTATAACTATTGACTGAAAAATCAAAGATTGAGATATTTAAATAATATTTTGTATTTTTTTTACATTACATAATCACAATCTCAATGGTGTTTCCACAATTCCACTTACGAAAATGTTACTTTAACACATGCTCCACCTTCACTACACTTTTTTTTAACTATTTCCATCACATGTCAAGTGTACAGGAGGGGTGAGAGAACGATCAATGTATCATTACTCTTCCACTTATAAGCTATTACTAGAGCTGGCAAAATGGGCTTAGCCCGCTGGGCCGGCCCGAGTCCGCTCGAAAAAACACCGGGCTTGGACACACAAATTTGAGCCCGTTTTCAATCCGGACCTTTTTGGCCCGGTCCGATAAAGCCCGAACCCGCAAAAGCCCGAGCCCGAAGCGGGCCGCCCGAAAAACGTAGGCCAAAGCCCGAGCCCGGCCCGAAAAAAGCCCGAAAAATAGAGGGCTCGGACACACAAATTTGAGCCCGTTTTCAAACCGGGCTTTTTTGGCCCGGCCCGATAAAGCCCGAACCCGATGCGGGCCGGCCCGAGCCCGGCCCGAAAGCCCGAATTGCCACCTCTAGCTATTACAGTAATTTTTTTCTTCTTACACTAGCAACTAGCAAGACCGCACGCAAGAGACTTGTTAGCCTTATCGATACATTTTTTATTTTAACTTTTTTTTTTTAAGTTGACACAATTAAAAATCTGGCCATTTTAAAACAAGTTATGCATTGCTATGATGAAATCATCTTTCTTAAAGTTATCTATAGTGTAAATCAAATATAAGTACATGTGCGTTCGAGGAGGATCTAATACTCGTGTTGTAAAGGAAGCAAAATATTGGGAAGGATATTTATTATTCATGGGGTCACAAACAGAGTCTCAGCTACCTCTTCCCGTTATTGATTTCACCGATGAAAACCTGAAGCCAGGTACTGACACATGGGTTTTGGCTTGTGAAGCTGTGAGGAGTGCATTCGAGGAACACGGTGGATTCCTGGCACTCTACGATAAGGTTGATGCAGTGCTTCAAGACACTGTCTTCTCTGCTATGAAACAACTCTTTGATCTTCCATTGGAAACAAAAATGCAACGAACCACTGATAAGCCTATCTATAGCTACGCTGGGCTACGCCCTGACATTCCTTTGTATGAATCCATGGCCATAGACAACCCGGTGTGTGCCAAAGATTGTCAAAAGTACACAACTATAATGTGGCCACAGGGGAATGATTATTTCAGGTAATTAATTAACCAGAGTTAGTTTCGATAATTTTGTTTTATAATTACTTATATTATAATTAGTTTTCTAACTAAAAACGTATCATATAACTTGAAATCAACTTTTATCAAATTTCTGAAAAACTTTCTCATTTAACTTCTTTATAGAACCTATCTATTTAGCAATGACTATTTAATGACTTATACTATTTTTCTAGATATGAAAAAAATTAGAATGTAAGACAAATATAACTTCTTCATAGTCATGAGGTTAGACGCAAGTGATTAATGTGTTCTATCTAAGGGAACATATTCAACTGGTATCCGAGTTCGATTCCTAGTGATGGAATCCTCTAGCCCTTTCCCCTGACATACTGTGGGCGCGGAAAAAAAAAAGATAACTTCTCCATAAGCTATAAATTGAACTTCTAAATCCAAACACAAACCTATTTTCAAATCCACTTATCATTTCGTTTTTCTCTTCATGATATGGTTTATTACTTTTCATGTTGATGTATGTATTGTGCACTTTTGTTTTTTGAAATTTTTTTTTAGTGAAAGTGTTAGTTCGTATGCAAAGAAAGTGGCAGAACTGGATTATATTGTGAAGAGAATGGTGTTTGAGGGATATGGACTGGACAATAAGAAGTGTGAGTCTTTGCTTGAATCAACCGATTATGTGCTCCGATGCTACAAATATAGAACACCTCAGGTGGGTGAAACCAACACAGGAGTGCATCCTCATACGGACTCGGGGTTCCTAACTATAATAAATCAGAGGTTAAATGGCTTAGAAATCCAATTGAAAGATGGGGAGTGGTTCCAGGTTGATGCCTCACCCTCTATGTTTGCTGTCTTGGCTGGTGATGCATTCATGGTAATGTTTTTTCACCATCTCATTTTACAAATATCAATTTAATCAATTAGTAATAAGAAAAATATGTCTTAACTAGGATAAGTATAGATCACCTCCTATCTCTTTTTGTATTTTCTACTAAAATTGTGTTATTTGTTTGTTTTTTTACTATTTATATTAGAAAAGATCTCTACTTCACCAATAATATGTTGGTTTGAGTAGCATTGGTTCAGATTTTTTAAGCAAAATCTCATATTCGAGCCTTATGAATGGAAAATCAACATGGTTACCAAAAAAAAGATTTTCACTACAGAAATGTATTCACTATCGATGTTTTCTCTTCATTTTCTGGATGTGCTTATTTTTATTTTAATTCATTTTTTTTTTGTTGCAGGTGTGGAGTAATGACAGGATACGCGGTTGTGTACACAGAGTATTCATGAATTCAAAGGTAGACAGATACTCCATGGGGCTGCTTTCATATGCGGGTAAGGTAATGGAGCCACAGGAAGAGCTAGTGGATGAGGAACACCCTCTTCGTTATAAACCATTTGACCATTATGGGTATCTTCGCTTCTTCCTCACAGAAGAAGCTGTAAAATCTGCATCCAGGATTAAGGCATATTGTGGTCTCTGAGTTGCACATAATAATATTGTGGACGGCCTCCATGATGATATGAATATGTGTGTATTGGTGTATTGGTGACTGCTTTATATATGTTGTGCTATGTTCGTTGAATAAAATGTAAATTTCTACAGCTTTCAGCTAGCTATATGGAAGGAGTTTGTCGTTATGTACTCTGTTATGAATGAACTTGAATGAATTTTAAAAATTCATCCATGGTAATGGCATGTGTGTGCGTGTTTGGTTTGAATGTTAGAAGTATGAGAAGTGTGAAAATTGATTTACCTCATGTTTTAGTAAATATAAAGATGTTCGGTTAGTGTTGCCTAAAGTTGTTTTTTTTCTCTCAAAACCCCAGTTTCACTAGAAGTGATAAAAACTAAAAAGTATCTTTTGTGTTATGTTAAAAAATTATACTAAATTTTACATCAAACTTTCTTTTAAAGTAAAAACATCTAAATATAAAACATTTCACTTCAAACTCAATTTTAATCAAATCAATTTCACAAAAGTTTATTTAAAATAATAAAGTAAATCCCGGAAAGCAATAACTAAATAAACTATGTATTCATAGTTTGTGGTCCAAGGTTTGTTTAGTTGATTTTGTCAAGTTTGTCACTATGAAGTAAATACAGGGAAGCCAAAACTACATAAACTATATATCATAGTTTGTGGCCCAAAGTTATTTGATTGATTGATTCTTAAAGCCTTTAGTACATCTTAATTTTTAACGTACACGGTTTTGTCATAAGTGCCTGCAGTAGTTTCTAATTAATGTAAAATAAAATGAAAGTATATGATCGATCTGTTTTTTAATTTCGCAAATAGTAAGGGCAGATGCTTTTATTACAGAAATAGTAAATTAAACCCTCTTCTAAAGTTTGGATAATACAAAAACCCACACAATCTCAATCCATTTGAATTGAATAGCAGAAGTTCATACACATACATACACACACACCATGTTGCAAACTTACAAACATCACAGAGTTTTATGAATTGAAAGTCCAACAAAAGATTATTTAGAGGGCACACTAGTGTAATTTACATACAAATTATCAATCACATCTCAGACTCCAGAATAAACCTTGAGAGCATTTTTGACACCCTCAGAAGAGCGAAGGAACTTCATGAACTCACTGTGGACAAAGGGCTTAAAAAGCAAAGGGTGCTCCTCTGTCACAAGCTCCTCTGGGGCTTTTATTATGTACCCTGGTTTTGGAACTGTGAACAGCCCAACAGAGAACCTTGTCTCATTCCCACTCATCACCACTCGGTGAAGGGGCACATGCACCCTTCCGTTTGTCCATGCCTGCAACATATCATGCATTAACAATCAAACCTTTTAAAGTGTCACATTTTTTATAAGACCATTTTTAAAAAAAATTAATTCATGTGAGAATTAAGTGGAATAATGTATAACTACTAGAAAAAGTTAAATTACAGACAGAAACTAGAGACGAAAAAAATGAAATTGGTCTCTAATTCTGTTGTCTCTAACATTTAGAGACAGATTTCATTTTTTTTTTCTATCACTGATTTTTACCGGTAATTGAATTTTTTCTAATAATATATAGAAATTACATAGAGGGAGTCTCCGGTGATAGCGAAGAAACTGTGTGATGATGAGGGGTTGCATTTGATCCATTCTCCACTTTTAGTCTGCACCTGTAAACCGTCCACTTGATTTTGACACAATATAGTGAGTATGTTCTTATCTGTGTGTGCTGGTAGGCCAACTTTTGCTTCGTTTGTTTGAGGGCCTTTGTACTTGATGAGCCGTGCAAGGTAATGTGTTGATTTCATGTGTTCCTCCAAGTACTTTTCAACACCTAAACTCTCCAAAATCATCTTCCTGATTATCTGATCCAGCCCTGACACTTGCTCCGTGAAAGATTGTAGACTCTTGCTGCCAAACAAATTAGAAGAATGAAAGATCATAGGGACAAAAAGGTAGATTTTCTATTATTTTTCCCCCAAATTTTAAATTTTTATGACTAAGCTCAATTACATATTTGAAGCATCACCATGGTGTAAATTTGTTGGACCTGTATTGACCGCAATCACTCCTTCATGTAGTTAATGCAATTGATGCAATATGAGTCATTGAATTTGTTAGATCCTCTATCATAGTTGTTGATTTACTTTGTCAAAGAATATTAAAAAAATGCAAGTGAAGAGAGAAAGAGAGGGGTGACAGGAGGAAGGAGTGACAATAGTCAATCCAGGTCCAATTCGAGCTCAAATATGTTTGACTAATCCATTTCTTTTGGTGGATTAATCGGCTCAATTCGAGCTCGTTCATCATAAATCCAAACACACACTTTATAACTTGGTAATTAAGCATCATTATAATGTAAAGAATGGTTGAATTTCACTTGTTAATTGATGTCCTAAGAATTATGGTATATATAATATAATCTTCATCTGTTCAAAAATAAATGATGAATTAGATGCCTATCATTCAAGTGTGGTGTGTGAAATAAAAGCTTAATTTCTAATGCATACCTAAAGCTTGGTTTTCCTTCTGGCCACAAGGTCCTGGTCAAACTTTCCACTTTCTCAGAAACATCCACATCATCAATCCCCATGCTCTCATAGAGTTCACCAGCCCCAAGATAACCATGGTAAGGCTTGCTTGAAACAACGCGCTTCTTGGTTTGTAAGGGAAGATTGAAGAGCTCCTCCAGTTCATGAAACATGGCTTTTCTAAGCTCCAAAGGGACTTTATCAAACACAGCCTCAAAGCAACCATACGCTGCAAGTGCTTTGTGGACTTGGGATTTCACTGATTCCCAATTCGCAGCATTGGATTCCAAGTCCAGAATAATGGAGAATTCAATAACTGGAAGCTTCACTTCGGTTTCTGATCCCATTTTTTGTTCCCTCCCCGTTCCTCTGTTCTTCTCTTTATCATTAAATTTGGAGGAAGATGCCTAATTTAAGCTGAATGTTTTGAAGCTCTGTTAGTTATTGACTAGTTAATGCACTAATACAATCTTAGGTGCTACGTTGTAATACATGAAAATGACAATATAATCATAAAAAATGTTAAATATAATTTTAGTCCCCGTAAATTGCGATATATTTGCTTTTGAATATATCAATTTTAAAACCTCTTGTTTTGATGATCCCATTTTCTAAAATAGATTGTATATGTAGTCTCTATTGAGAGAATTTTGAGATACTACAAGTAATTTGTTAACTATATGTGTCATATTTTAAAAAATGAGAACTAAAATGAAACATTTTAAATTTTAAAAAGATTAAAACCGAATATTTACAAATTTATGGGGATTAAAAAATAACAAAAATAGTGGCTAAGAAATTTATTGCTACTTGTCAATACATGATTGTATTCATAAGAAAGATAATATGGAAAAGATCATCTCTATTTTATCTATCACCATACTTTTGAGAAAATAAAGGATATTATTTACTGTATGTGTATTATCTTCATTTCATTTATTTCGCCAAAAGTATAATAATGGAGAAAATAAAATAAAAAATATCTTTTTTCAAGATAATATGGCTTTTTTACCATTTTAGTGTAATTTGATTTGGTATTTACCAATTTGGTATAAGTTGACTTTTTTTTACCTGTATGGGGTAAGTCGCACTTTCTATTGTAAACTTCCAAAGTGAAGTCTACAATGGGATTGTAGACTTCCTTTTTTGTTTTTTTTCATTCCGAAAAGCAGAAGTCTACAATGTCATTGTAGACTTCTACAATGTCATTGTAGACTTCTGCTTTTTTTATCCAAGTTGCCAACACCATGGACGACTTTGCATTGTTGATTAGAAATCTACAATGGCATTGTAGACTTTAGTTTTTTTTAAATACCAATTTAATTACATTTTTTCAAATATAATAATTTAAATACCAAAAAAATAAATTACGTGTAAATTAACATAAAACAAATGAAAATACATTTAATGGTGAGATGAAGTCTACAATGCCATTGTAGACTTCTAATCAGCAATGCAAAGTCGTCCATGGTGTTGGCGACTTGGGTAAAAAAAGCAAAAAATCTACAATGGCATTGTAGACTTCTGCTTTTTGAAATAAAAAAAACAAAAAAGCAAGTCTACAATCCCATTGTAGACTTTACTTTGGAAGTCTACAATGGGAAGTGCGACTTATCCCATACAAGTAAAAACAAGTCAACTTACACCAAATTGGTAAATACCAAATCAAATTACACTAAAATGGTAAAAAAAGCCAGATAATATGATGTGGGACATATTTTTCTATTTCAACCTATATCTGTCAATAAATTAAGTTTTTCGTCTTCTAATCATTTATTTATTTATTTCATGAGTTAGTTGATTTTTTTTACTTAAATAAATTTTTAGTTCATATAATGTGTACATTTTTCAATTTTAGTCCCTAAAAAGTTTCTTGTCAGTTTTAAAATCCCTAAAACAAAGAAAAATTATTTTTGATCCTCATTATTTTTGGTTAGTCTTTTGCGTTAGAATTAATTTTTATATAATAATTGTTCTAAGAATTAAAATTAATATAATCCACATATAAGGATCATTATGTAGTCCTTATTTCATGAATTAAAATCAATATGATTCATATATTATAAGAATTAATTCCAAAATAGACACATATTATCGGGACTAAAACCCAAAACAATTTTTTATAAGTATGTTTGAGGTATTGAAATCGATAAACATTTTTTAAAGATTCAAACTGATCGAAAAAAGATGTATAATATAAAGATTAAAAAATAATTAAGCTGGTTATTTTTAGCTATCTGTATACTCATCGTCGACTTACCACAAAATCCAAAACGCAACTTTCATTAATTATGCCGATGTAATTAGTACATACTTGCGATTTTCTTCTTCTTTTGATAGAGGGAAATGGGAATCATTAACTCAAATGCATCCTTTTTTTTTTGTTTTTTTGTTACTGATATTCAATTACTGTAATATTAACTAATTTACCGTACCTGTAGCAAAAAAAAAACTAATTAACCGTACAATCGATTTCATACTAAGTATTATATTCCGATAAGTTAAATAAATTAGTTTGTATATTGTCATCATTATAATAAAAGACATACAATACATAACCAAGTTATCAACATCTGAAAGATGATACCCAATTAATGTTCAAAGCAAGAGTTGTGAAAAAAAAAATGTACTTATAATATTAAAGATGATGGCAAAAGAATATTTTTATAATGAGTTATTGTAAATTAAAACCAAATTAAAGTCCAAAAAACGAATCGATTTGCTGAGATGATATATATTAACTGTGAAATTATTGAGTGGTCCTAAAACATATGTGCATGTACTCTTAATTGCTGAGACCATGTGATGTTCCAAAATATTTTTCTTAATTGCTGAGGTGATTTTACGTTCGAAAGGATATGGATATATAATAGATGGGTTTGCCATCATATCAGCTGAAAAATTCTGGTTTGTCAAAAAAAAAAGCTGAAAAATTCTTGGTTAAGCACAAATTTAAGACATTACACATTTATACATCAACATGCCCACCGATAACTAGAAGTTCAAAAACATTTTTAATTAATTTGATTTCTGGAGGGCGATTCTGTTTGATGCAGGGAGCTGTGTAATTAGACCCATGAATAAGTCACATCCGACCCCTTAGGAACTCTTGGGCCTAAATATAATTTAGGTAATATAACTTAGGCCCATGAGATTTGCTCACATTTGGTGAGCAAACTGTAATCACCAAATTGACCAAAAAAAAACTGTAATCACCAATAATTTAGGTATAAATATATTTTTGTTAACATTCCATTTTGCATTTGGCCAAAAAAAAAATTCCATTTTGCATAAAAATACTAAGGACTCATTTGATTTGAGAAACTGTTTCTTGTTTCAAATAGAATCTTTTGAAATCAGATTTAATATTTCAAAGATTGAGTATAGAGTTTTAATTAAGAATCTAATACTCCCTCCGTTCCTTTTTATCTGTCGGATTTTGAGAAAAAATTTGTTCCTTTTTATCTATCGTTTTGATAGTTTAAGGTTATATTTTGACAATTATACCCTTAACCCTATTAATTGTTCTTCACATTTTCCATAAAATTAATTAATGCATAGTTGATAGTTCAAAGATTAATTACTATTCCCAACAAATAGAGTACTCCCTCCGTCCCTAATTATAAGAGATTTTTTGCAAGTTTATTTATCCCTTTTTATAAAAGGCTTTTGAAAATGTGTCATGCATTAATTAATTTTTACCCAAACTACCCTTATTTATTGGAAGAGAGAGGTAGAAATGCATTAATTAAATGAGAGATAGAAAGTGAGAAGAGAGAGGTAGTATTATTAAGGACAATTTTGGAAATACAATGTAAATTATTGACATATTTAATGTTATAAACTATATTAACTAACTTTCTTGGTGGAAAAGAATTAGGTAAAAATCTCTTATAATTAGGGACGGAGGGAGTAGTGAATAAATAAGGGTATAATAAGAAACTATTTGTCAATTAATTGATTCCTTAATTGTGGTGAAACAACCTTAAACGACAGATAAAAAAGAACGAAAGGAGTAATTAACGTAAAATAATTAGAATTTTTAAGACCTTAGAGAGAAGCCAATTTAAATGACATAATTAAACGTTAATTAATGTGGTTCTTGACTTTCAAATGGGCACAAACTACCAATCAATCAAGCAAATCATTTAATATTTTAAATTTAAATCTATAATATTGGAAAACATTGTGAGAATATTTTGAAATTATATAGAACATCAAAAGTTGTCTCTTTATCCTAATTAATAGAACTGCTATCTGGTACGAGTTTATTAAGTGCGTTTTTATATATATAAGAACTAATTCTTATTCTCTTATTATTAGAGGTGGCTGACTTGGCCTCTATATATATGTAAAAACTATTCTTATGGAAGAATAGGTTCTCAAACATTAAATAAAAAATAATTGGAATGAAAACTAGTGGATATTTTCAATTCTATCTTTAGACCTACTAAAAAAATTAAAAACTAAAATGGATTCTTGCATTGAAGATGCACTTACCATGAACAAATATATATGAAGAAACAAAAGTACAAAACAAAAAACTTTAGCCCCCCAAAAGCAGATAAATATTTCATATATCACATCAAATAAATATCAGTTATCTCATTGATAAAATCACACAAAAAGTGGGGGAAGCAAAAGACCAACTCTATATACCCTTTCGCCGCACAAATTCTAATTTCGAGTGAAATAGCAAATTAAGATTTCCCTGAGCGAGCGAGCGAGCGACCACCATGGGCTCCCAACCTCCACAGTCTCAAATAATTCCCGTTGTTGACTTCACCGATGAAAACATGAAACCCGGCACCGACACGTGGCTGTCAGCCTGCCATGTTGTGAGGAATGCAATGGAGGACCATGGTTGTTTCGTGGCACGCTACGATAAACTCGGCAAAGAGCTCTGCGACTCTGTCGTCCTTGCAATGGAAGAGTTGTTTGGCCTCCCTGTGGAAACAAAAAAACAAAAGACCAGTGACAAGCTCTTCCATGGCTACTTAGGACAAGTCTCCTGGCTTCCCTTGTTTGAATCTCTCGGCATTGATGACCCATTGACTATGCTTGGCTGTCAAAAATTCGCCCAAATCATGTTGCCGGATCATGGGAATGATCGTTTCTGGTAGGTACCACAAATATGTCATATAGTATAAGATTAAATATATTTTCCTAGTTATAATGACTAAAAACATATATATTCTCTTATGTTGCAATTTTACTTGATATTTTTAATCTATTTTTCTTTTGTAAATCATATAAATGAGCGAGACCCTATCAAGATTTATGAATATTTATTAAAAGAGACAGGCATACAATTTTTATATGATAAAATCATGTAGAATTTTAAGAAAAGAGATCCATAAATATTATTCTGGATAACTTTGTTTATGTTGTGGTTATGAACATGCTGCTCATGGTAGAGGTTTAATTTTCATTAATTATAGTGAAAGCGTGAATGAGTATGCTAAGGTGTTGGGAGAATTAGACCAAATGGCCAAGAGAATGGTGTTTGAGAGCTATGGTGTGGACATGCAACGATGCGATGCTTTAATAGAATCAAGCAACTATCTGCTTCGATGCCTGAAATACAGAACACCCCAGATGGATGAAAATGATTTGGGGATGCACTCTCACTCGGACCTGACCCTCATATCCGTAGTGCATCAGCTGAATAATCTAAATGGCTTGGAAATCAAACTGAAGGATGGCGAGTGGAGCGGGGTTGATGCCTCACCCTCCCTGTTTGTGGTCATGGCAGGCGACGCGTTCAAGGTGATCGTACATATGCCCCTTAATCCTCAATCCTCAGTGAACCCAGATCCTCTGCTTGCTATAGCATAGTCTCTACGGTAGAGATCTCAGTCATCCAGTTAATCCAATTACTAAGAGTGTTATAGTCTCAATCACTGGATTAATTCAATAACTGAGATCTTTACTGTAAGGCTATACAGCAGTAGAGGATTTTGTATACACCATTGTTCTAAAAAATAAGTCACTTTTAAAATTTCGGTTCTTTTGGTTTATTTGTCAATTTGAAAGAAAAAAAAAATCATATATTCACTAATTTTGATATTTTATTTGGTTAGGCTTAATTAATTTAGATGTGTTTTTCATGGACCTAGGTGTGGAGTAATGGGAGGATACGCGCATGTGAACACAGAGTTATAATGAATGCAAAGACAACCAGATACTCCACCGGACTATTCTCTTTTGCGAGTAAGACGATGCAGATACCAGAGGAGCTAGTCAATGAGCAACACCCCTTGCGTTATAAACCAATGTTTGACCATTACGAATACCTTAGTTTCTATGACAGAGAGAAAATCAAAGAACCTGATCCCCGAATCCAAGCGTATTGTGGACTCTGAAGCCTAGCTATATATTTATATATATATATATATATATATATATATATATGAAGGAATTGTTGGTGCCAATTTTCTCGTGTGTCTATGAATAAGAAAGCTGGACTATAGGAGTTGGTTGCTTGCGTAGCTTGTGTGTGCTCTTCTAATGTTATTTCACTTTTATGAATCAATGATTTGTGTGCCGCTATATATTGTAAACGATCGATGTATTTAGTGAATAATGAAAGTCTAAGGTTTGTGGAAGATGTACGAACAGAATGTGTTGATAAATGACTAAAATTAATGTAATTCCGATTTCTGGTGAATATATATATGGTTAATTAATTACTCTTAAAATTTTGAAATTATTTGAAAAGCATAATGTTGAACCAGCAGAGTAATTTGCATGCAGTTCCTTTTTGGACCCATGATGACCGTGAACAAATATGAGTTAATTATGGAAGATAAAGTAAAGGAGAGGGAACGCCTTTTCCTGTTTGTGATTTTCTTTGGTGTACGAGAAAGAAGGAAAAAAAAAAACAATTTTTAGTTAACTAATTGACCTTCTTAATTTCTTTATCTAATGTTTTTTCCTAAGTTTCTCACAATTTGGAGAAAAATCAGATAATTAAGGAGAAATCATATAACTTAATTATTACCATTTACCTTATTCTTATCAATATACAAACCTAATATACTCATACATTTTTATTTCCTCTATATTTCAAGGCGAAAAGAAGAGAAAGAAAGAGGGAGGGTGTTCAAAGCATATATACTTTATCTTTAATTCGCTTCTACAAATATCAACAGAAGGCAAGCCAATTCCTAAAGCATACGAAATCCTTACTTCAAATCTTCAAGTGTAAACTATACATTTACTCAAAAAAGAGAGAGAGTAAATTACACATACTTAAGAGTTATGAGTATTCCATTTCTCTCTCCTATTGTTTTAAAACATATTCTATCCTTTAACGGATGAAAATATAGTTTATTTAGATCCATCTTTTAAATTTCTCCCAAAGCTCTGCTATCCTCTGTTAGAAAATATTTTTATCGCTAAAACACTCTTTACCCTTTGTTTTCCTATCCTCTCCTTCCCAGTTAATGGCCGCAACTATCGCACGTACTACGGTCACATTGTACCACCGCCAATTGCATCGGTATGAATTGCAAATTTTTATGAGAAGTAACTGCATCGAGTGGAATGCATGGCCCAATAACCTGTGCGTTTTGAGAATACAATGTGCCAGGTAGTTGACATGTTGCACCTGAGGTTTGTCTTTCAATCTTTCTTCTACTAATTGTTTATGTCTCATTGTGTTGGTCGGAAGTCATATTTTAGCTGTAAAATGATGAAAATCTAATGAGCAGTTTATATGTTTGTTTTTGTCCTAGAAAAACGACATATCCTAGTCCTAGTAGTAATTACCTACTCCAAAGATGAGATAATGTGTTATTTCTTGCGTATGCGACATTTTTATTAGGAAATAATGAATATAGTATAAATAACGCGGAAGAAGACGAACATAGGGCATGGTTTTTTTTTTTTATTCCAATGAAAATGAGACGTTTTTGTATTCCAAAATTATATTAGATGAGACGGGAGTGGTCCTAAATGCTATCCAGGAGTAGGGACCAACACCTAAAATAATTAATAACATAAAAGACATGAAGATAATCACCTAAAATTGGGACCAGAAAGTGAAATAAAACATATCAATTGATCAATAATTATAACAATACTTAACTAATAATCAATATCTATAATTATATTAAACAAGAAGATGAGCTATCCGGCCGGTTGTAGGGGACCTAAAGTTATTCTTTTAATAAATTTCCATCAATTGATCAATAATTATAGCTGTATAGTCTGAGTTAGAATTCTCTCCATTTATTTCTCTCTCTATTTTCTCTATTATTATGCTTTTAATGGAATAAATGAAGTAAATGACACTCTCCTCTATATATATATCACATTTATGTCATTTATTTCTTCCAAAAACATAATAAAAGAAGAAATAAAGAGGGTCCTAACTCATATAGTCCATGGCCTTCTTTGGATATTGAGCAAAAATAAAAACAAAAACGTTACAATCAATGTGATCCAGAAAGCAATAATGTCTTCATCAAAAAAAAAAGCAATAATGTGTGTGTGTGTGTGTGTCGAAAAACATATATTTGGGGTACTCAATATTTGTTTGGCCATACAAATTGAATTTGGAGGTGTGGTTCAGATGCATGTATTTTTTTTTTTTTTATACTTGAGACTGGAGGGAGTAAGCTATTTCCATCGGTTATCCTAAAAAAATAAGTTAAAAACAACTCATAAACATATTTTTATAAATTTATCTCAAACGCTTTTTTTTCCAGAAGTTTATCACAATTACGTTATAATTATTGTATATAAGTTTATCTAAACACTTACGCAGGTGAAAAAATATTTGTATGTAAAGAAAATTTAATTAGGATGAGGATAGGCTTTCCTATTCTAATTTTACATATTACTTATCACTAGATATATTTAATTGGAACCAAAGTTAAAAGTCATACATTATTTTGAATAGAATACTCACAAACTAATTCAACTTTATTAGGAATCACATAGGATTATATTTGACTGGTATTCATTCAGTCACCGTCATTATGGGTTGTTAAGTGTTCACATTAATAAAAATGGACAGAAAACAATTAATTCTGTCCTTAGGATGAACTCTGCTTCACCAAACATATACTCCCTCCGTCCCTAATTATAAGAAATTTTTTACAAGTTTATTTATCCCTTTTTATAAGAAGTTTTTGAAAATGTGTCATATATTAATTAATTTTTACCCAAACTACCCTTATTTATTAGAAGAGAGAGGTAGAAATGCATTAATTAAATAAGAGATAGAAAGTGAGAAGAGAGAGTTACTATTATTAAGGACAATTTTAGAAATATAGTGTAAATTATTGACATATTTAATGTTATAAACTATATTAACTAATTTTTTTAATGGAAGATAATTAGATAAAAATCTCTTATAATTAAGGACGCATGGAGTATGAATTAATTTATTGACAAATCTGATATGATTACGAAAGGAGGGACAATAATTTTCTATGCGGATGAATGAAGACACCGAATAGTCCGATAGTTAATAAGAAAAGAGAGGGGGAAAAAACTCTTATCTCTTTTCTCATTTCATATTTATTTTGAATTCAATATGTACGTAATATATACAACATTATCCTATTTTTGAAGAGATATAAAGCCAGCCAAATTTATTCCCACCTTTTTTTTGGATTATAAAAAATTAGCTACAGGCATTGGATAAGAGAGGGTAGTAGCACAGTCCTAAAGATTTGACCTAATGTCAATTGAACTACAAGTCCTTAATCCTAACCTACTTACAATAACAGTTCCAAATTGATAATTTTTCGTAATCTTATATCCATGTGTAGTGCTATTGCCTCCCAATGTAATGTACTGTATTATACATATGATGTATTATTATGAATAGAGCACTATTTAATCGCAAGTGTCAATAGAAAAATACACGGTAAATGGATAAAAATAAATCATAGAATACCAAGTATATTTGTGCAAACTTTATCCGTACCATTTTATAAAATAAATTAGTATCACTACACTGTTATTGTGGTTGTACTGTTTTTAATACTACCTACAATCCCTATTATAAGAGAAAATAGGATTATTTTCTTGATCCAAATTATAAGAAATATAGACCCATTATTAAATGTCTTACTTGTTAGAATTTCTTTTATACCCTTATTATTTTATTATGGACCAATTTCTCATGCAAGTGTGTGCCACTATTAACCATTTAATAACAAGAATAATTTTGGAATGATATTTAAATTAATTGAAATTAACTAACTTAACTACCTTTTCTTAGTCTTGACGAATTAATTATTTGTCTCTTCTAATAGGGACCGTAGTAAACACAAGAACAGTACCTAGGTACGCATATAGCTCTCCAGGAAAAGCACTTTGAAACACCAAAGATCTACTCTTACATAAGGGTATGAAGGTTTCACATAATGTAGTAAACAAAAGCTAGTAGAATACAGCAACTTGAAATATACATTATACAATGCACAATGTAGCTCACAATATAATCACCTTCTTAGGCAGGAACAGTTTTTGTTTTGACCCCAACTTTTCTCCAAGAAACGCTAGGCATGATTTGTTTCGTGTCGACGCGGTCTTTGTACTGAACAGCAAAGTTGAGCAGGGAATCAAGGAGGGAATCAGAGAGGAAGTGTGGTCTGAGTCCCAGATCAACCAGTTTAGTGTTCTTGCAGTTGTAGTAATGCTCCTCTGCCTCCACTCTTGGGTTAGGGACCGATATGGTTTTCACTTCAAGGCCCAGCTTCTCACCGGCTTTCGTAACAAGGTTGGCAAGTTCGCTGACTTTAAACTGCTCCGTGAATTGGTTGAAGACTCGGAACTCCCCACGATTTGCCGGGTTCGCAATGGCAAGCTCAACACATTGAACTGTATCTCTTATGTCAAGGAAGCCCCTAGTCTGAAACATGTGCATTATTACAAAATACAAAGACCAAAAAAAAAAAAAAATTAGCCTCAGAGAGTTTCATAAAATTTTCCCAACAAAGAATCAAAACCATGCTATTAGAACTCAGTAGAACACGGTGCACATGGCAGTGAGATAAAATTCAGCATTTAACAATGTACAGTATTACTATAGTAGGGGAGGCTAATCAAAGTTATTATCAACTCTCAGATATTGGCTTTTTAACCATTTTAATGTTGAAGAAATACTATTTATATATATAGAATATTAAAAAAAAAACACAATTTACTTTCCCAAAGAAGTGACTTCAAATCTTCAGATAGACATTTAATGCATGCCAAAGTTTTCTAATCGCTGCCGTGCCAAATGCAAAACCAGATAGAAATCTTCAAGTTAAAATCATGTGTGGCTATGCAGGACAGCAGGAGGAGGTGATTGACAATATTATTATATTTAACTGTATATTATGCAACTGAATGAAAACACCAAGTGCAAGTGATCCTGGACTGCATTTAATTGAAATAAATAATTTAATTACTTTCATTGATGATGTCACGTGAATACTCAATTTTGAAGACACTCAGATAGGAAGAGGAACTTCCCACTTCTTGCATTACCATGTATTATACTAGCAGTAGACATTTCGAATAACAAAAACTTTTGCAGTATCACAACAAAGTGGCATGTATCTCATACCTCATAACCATATAGAATTTCATGGTAATAAAAATCCATAATTGATTATTCTAACTATCTAAGAAAGTAATTCAAACAAGAAATTTAGTAAACAAAACAGAACTCTTAGACCGAAAGGTCTTGATCTAAAGTTTTGAAGGGGCCACAGAACCTCTTCGTTGGAGATCAAGCCTTAACATTAATTTTGCTATATGTGTGCTTCTCTTATAAATAAAATATTTTCATCACTAAAATGATCGCTTAGTTGTAATTGTAAATAATTGGAAGTTAAGATGTAGTGAAACAATCATCAATTCAGGTAGTTTGTGCTCGACCTCTGCATTTCTAGCAAACTTTGCCACAATTTTGGATTGTGTTACTGTACTTAATATGTTAATGGATTAGTGAAAGTAACTGTCATGGCAGGTTAAATTAGGTTCTTAATATAGAATCAATAAACATATGGATGACAAACAGCAGTAAGAAATAAAAATTAAGTGGATGACCATTGCAATCATCAATGTTCACTCTTCTACTAATCAATAAGTAATTAACAAATAGATTGGTATCTTACCTGGCCTCCTTTACCATATACAGTGAGTGGATGACCAACAGCAGCCTGGACACAGAACCGATTCAATGCAGTTCCAAATATTGCATCATAATCGAACCTGTTACACAGCTCTTCATGCATTGCAGTCTCATCTGTTCTTACCCCATATACCACCCCTTGATTCAGATCAGTTGCTCGAATCCCCCAAGCTTTGCAAGTGAAGGCTATGTTATGCGAATCATGTACCTTGCTTAGATGATAGAATGAGCTGGCTTGCTTGGGATATGGCAAAGTGTCTGTCCTTCCATTGTGAGTAATGGTAATATAACCTTCCTCGATATCAATATTTGGAGTCCCATACTCACCCATGGTCCCAAGCTTAACTAGATGACACTCCTCTCTGAACTGTTTTATAGCAAAGAGCACATTCAGTGTCCCAATAACATTGTTTTGCTGTGTATACACAGCTCTCGACCGATCTATCATAGAGTAAGGAGCAGATCGCTGTTCCCCAAAATGGACAACAGCATCAGGTTCATATGACTTGAAGGTTTCGGATAAAAACTCAAAGTCACATATGTCACCAATGTATAGCTCAATGCTTTTTCCAGTGAGAGATTTCCAGCAGTGAATGCGATTCTGAATAGAGGAAATTGGTGTCAGGGAATCTAGTCCAAGCTGGTGATCATAAAGGCGACGAACAAGGTTGTCAACAATGGCAACCTCATAACCCTTGTTAGAAAGGTGAAGGGCAGTTGCCCAACCACAGTATCCATCTCCGCCAATGACCATGACTCGCTTTGGTTTAAAAGGGTCACCAGAGCTAGTTTGAACTGGGGCCTCCTGGTCAGTTGAAACTGAAGCAGCATTTACAGCCGTAAAACTTTTCCTTGGCTTCTGTTCTTGCAAGAAAAGCCTTCTAAATGGAGATCTGGAATTATTGTTAGCAACCTTGATAGAAAACGATGTTGAACATTGGCTAAAAGGTTTTGCATAAGGCTTATTTCTAGAGGAGATTGTTAAGGAGCAAGAAGATGATAGCAATTGGGCCATCTCGATCAGAGGTTCCCCTAACTACTTTGACTACGTTCCTGAAACAAGAATTAAAATCCTGTCATTTGCATTTCACTTCAAATAATAATAAAATACATAGTTCACTGAGCAAGTGATAGTAATTACTAACTGAAATAGGAATTAACCATTTTTCATCACCTAGCTAGTTAAGACTACAAATTAACCATTTTTCATGACCTCAAAACATTAAATACCATTTCCCTGGCCACTTGAAAAAGACAGTGTTTAACTAAAATACTCCAACAGCTTTTTGTTATAAGCAATGGCAATTAATGGTTATTCTTATATAAAAGCCATTGATTTGCATTGCACTTAAGATGAGAATAAAGCACCTAGTTCCTCAAGCAAGTGTTTCTGATTCACGGAGTCATTAAATCAATTTTTAAACCTCGTGGATCAAAGGGAAGTGGCCGAGAGCAAATATTCTCAACTTTATGAGCATGCATCAACAGAGAGAATAAGAAAACAGGGTGAATTAGAATCAGGAGTAGAGAGACCCGCTTAGAGAAACGAACTATGACAAGTTGTCCCTTTTACATGCTCTCAAGACACTGAACACGTTTCGATTCATGCCCACTTCAAAAATATATAGGAAGATGGAACCCAACATAACAATCCAAGTCAACAACAATATAAATTGGTAGGAGATGGTAAGAGATTGATTACCTGGCGAGAACCCAAAATTGGAGCAGTTACTTACTTACTGTAGACTGAAGAGTGGAGTGAAGGGTAAAATGGATTATGCGGGTTCCGGATAAACCCCTTTCCAATGCAATCTTTGGGTTTCAAAGAGTATCCAAATGGGTGAAGAGGAATATCCATTTTTCTCACTCTCTCGGTCTCTTTTTTCTAGACACCTATTAGTTAATTAAAAATATTAATTTTTTTTTGGTCCAGAAAATATTAATACTATTTTTTTGGACGTAAAAGAGAGGGCTTTGGTGGCTATGTGGCCGGCCCAGTAGATCCAATGGACACCACGCGCGTTCCTAGGAAATATACAAAAATATTAGGTGATCTCGTGAAAATCTTGTCTTCCATTTCAAAGTTTGAACTCACTCCGACGAAGACACGGTTAGATGGTTGGTACGTGACTCTTCTCTATGCTGTGGGCTCAATTCAGTTTGGTTTACTTATCCTATATGTATCTACTTTATCAACTCCATGCCTTTGTGGTATGTAATGTCACTTGTAAGTAGTGACGATTATTTGGCCTGTGACAATAGGATCAATATTCACTGCATGGCTAAATATGTTGCATATCTATGGTAGTTTGAGCAATTTACTTTTTCTTAGTCCTGAATAATGGTTTTTCTACTAGTTTTTCTAAATTGTACATAATCAATACAGGGAGTAGTAGGATTAGTCTAGTAGTGGCAATGCACTAGACCCGTTATCCTTTTTTTTTCTTTCGGAATGATCATATATGGCCATTCTTTATTATTCATGATCTGAATATGATATTTAGCTAGTGGCATTGTGGCAATTTTCTTGTAATCTTTTGCAGCCACCAGGGAGGGTGATTCTGATTATTGGTTTCGTCATTAAAAATGACAATGAAGTTAAATATACAGTATATGTGGCATGGCAGCAGTTATATTGGACAAGGATTTTCAGTTTTGATATAATAACTCAGAAGTCAAGAGACGAGATCAGTGTCCATGTAAATAAATTCAAATTCAAATATGCAAATCAAAAGAAGCAAAGAAATCAAGTAGTCATGGCTTTTCACCTTATCTGTGAATGTTCAATTCAGGACAATAAATTTTTACTGTCACGAGAGAAGAACATGAATATAATATATGTAATACAAATTAGGCCATTTTACTATGTTCCCAAATAAAATATATACATCATGATATACTTTAAGATTGTAATGCAAAGCTCTGTGATACAGAACATCAATATTCTCTATAGTTGCTTCCTAAGGGACACTGAAATATAGAGGTCTCACACAATGTTGTGACAAACAAAAAACTTCACAGTCATCCCAAAGTATTATGATCAAATAGATTTCCTTGTCGACCTGCACATTTAAAGTTAACAGCGAATCAGACTCCTCAAGACAGTAGCATTAAACTCGAGACTATAACTCCTTAAAATACTACAATGTTTTTGTAAATGACTGGTAGATAACTCTTCCTTCTAGGTTGTCTCAACTGTAATCGACCATATGACGAGAGTATATACGTGCAAGATATTTCTTATTGGATATGATTTTCCTTGTCCTAGACATTTCTGGTTTTCAAACAGTTTGACAAGCTTTATGTTGCTAACAATTCCCCCTCACTTAACGATACTTCAAAGAAGAAAACTAGAGGAAGAGTAAATTGAAAATGAAAAAAAAAAAAAAACTGAAACTTTCTACTTGGGGATGGCAATTCTCTACCTTTCAGCTTGTTTGGCTTGAATGTATTTTGCATACAAAGCTATTCCACTATTTAGCCAATTTCAATATTTTTTGTGTTTGGCGTGACTGTTTCAAAAGCTTCCACTAGCAGCTCAACCTTTCTTTTCCTAGCTGGGGTTAATTTCGAAACAACCTGTCGAAGTGCATAATCAAGCATCCATTCTTCTGTGCCTTTTCTTTCTGCCATGTCTTGATGCCTCAAGTTAACCTTTTCAGCTTCTGGATCAGGCTCTATAGGTAGATATCTGGGTCCTCTTGGGTTGAATTTCCTTACTTTTTCCAATGCCTTGATGAATCTCCTAAGCAGTATCACTCTTTTGAGATTGCTCCAGCTTCTAGGCAATTGCTGGTTTGGTTTGTTTCCCTCCTTTGATGCTGATTCTTTTTCTTCTTCTTGTTCTTGGGCTATTCCATTTCCAGATTCCATCCTTTCTTCTTTTTGGTTCAATCCTTCACAGCACATTCTTTCAGTTCTGTCAGATTGTATGGAGGAGTTGTCTGAATTTGTGTTGTCAGTGAATGGCTGTCTGTGTGGTAAGTGGTCCTGAACATCTGGAAGGATTGAATCAATTACTTCTTCTACCATCTTGATGGCTTCATTCTGTCGGCGCTCAACTTCTTCGTCCGCAACAACATGATCCTTGAAGTGCATATCTTGATTAGTCACAGGTGTGCTCTCATATGATACAGAAGTTCTTCTTGTTCTGCTGCCCTCATCCCTTGACTCTTTCTCATCTGCCCCATCAATTGATGACTTGGAATTGTTTTCAGTCATATCTGATACCATGTGCTTATACACCAAGTACCACAGTCCTGTGTGGCTATGTTTCTCTAGCTGGGTTTCAGGTTCTCCAACAGCACTCATAGGAGTTTCAGAATGTTGGTGTGTAGGGAACTCTTCAAGAGTCCCAGTTTCCACCTTGGCTTTTTCAATCATTTCTTTTCTGTCTGCTGTTGGTTCATCTAATAGGTTTGAAGGTGCTTCAGAATCAACCAAATTAGATCTAAGTGATCTGACAAGACCATTTAGGATTAAGCTTCTAGACACAGAAAATTGTTCCCTATTATCATCAACCACATTCTTGGTTTCACAATATCTCCCAAGTGACTCAGATTTGATATTTGGATTTTCTGTATTCGAATTCGATATCAAATCTTCTGGAACTTCATTGACCATTTGATTGGCCAGACCCTCCTCATGACAGCTGCTTATAGTTTCAACTGGCTTACATAAGGACCGTGATCTGGAATCTTCGATCTCTACAGGATAAATATTATCATTGTCAATTGAGATCTTCTCACCATTATTGTAACCGCTGGTTAAACTTAGCTTTCCATTCGAGTCTTCTTCAATGGCACCAGAATATGCAGGCATATTCTTGACGGTCGTGGTCCCAGGATAGTCAACACATCTTTCTTTGAGCTCAATAGGATTGTGAAGTTCAGGCATTGGATTGCCACTAGAAGAAAAACCATAATCCCTTCCTTTGTTTGTTTCTTCCTTGCTATGACCCGAGGAAGCATCAAGTGATTGAATTGGATTTGCTTGAGGTTCCACTGTTGCAGAAGATTGCAGGCCATTTTCAGCATCTTGAAACGGCAGAATTGTTTCAAAAGCTTCTATTAGAAGTGTCACTCTTTGTCTTTGAGCAGGTGCGAGTTTAGAAACAACCTTTTGAAGTGCATAGTCAAGCATCCATTCCTCAGCTCTTTTTCTCTCTTCTGCTGTTTGGTGCTTGAGAAAAACTTTTTCTGCTTCGAAGCCAGCATCGGAAGGCAATCGTCTTGGTCTTCGTAGGTTGATGTTTCTTACCTTTTCTAATGCCTTCACAAACCTTTTCAAGAGGATTAACTTTTTCAGATTGCTCCATCTTTTTGGTGTTCTTTGGTCAGGTTTGGTCTCCATCCTCTGCGCTTCTTTAGGAGATTCTGGGAATGTTGAGGTATTCCTCTCTTCTTCCTTACCTTCACCCTTTTCTAAGAGTACCTCGCCTGGGCCATTGCCTCTAGGTTTGGAAGGATCATCAGAAGGGAGGTCTTGGAGAAGAATTTCATCAAATGCTTTTTGCACCAGCTCAATTACATTCTCCTTTTCATCATCCATATCCTGATCTGTTTCACAATAATTGTGACTAGAGCTGTTTACTCCATTAAATGTGAGAGCATCTTTCTCTCTTCCTTCCTTGTCCTTCCCATCAAAGGGCAGATCATTTTCACATTTCCCTGTGTTACTTAATACTGCATGTTTATACATCAAGTGCCACATTTTTATATATTTCTGATCCCTTTCCTGCATTCCATATGCCACATTAGTAGTGCTAGCAGGTTTAGGCTCTTCCTGTACAAAACTCTTCTCAGTCTTCTGCAGCACTTCTGGCTTCATACTTTTGCCTTCGGTTGATTCCACAGTAGCACTTTCATCATTTTTCTTGCATGCAGCCACATTCTTGTCATTCCCTGCTGTCTCAGTTACCTCAAAACCAGATTTATGTTTTTCAGTGGCAATGCCGCAACATTCCATATTTGTTTCCTTGACAGCCAGAGAAGTGTACCCTTTAACTGCAAGAGAATTACCAAGATACTCCTCAAAATTTATCATATGTGGAAATGAAGTTTCTCCCAGCAATACCTCAGCATCACATCTGAAACTGTGTTTCTCTTCATCCTCCCCCGAAGAAGTGCCACCTCCAGTGACTGTGGATGCTGGACTATCATGAGGCTTAAAAGGTGAGTCCCTTGCCAGCTTTTTCACATTCTGAACATGAGAGATGCCATCTTCACTGTGGACAGTTTTGGTTCTCTGAGTGGCTTTCCTTGCATTACCGAATTGCCTTGATCTTCCATCCATTTTCATGGACTTTTGGGTCTTCAACTGACGCCTCCTCATCGACACAAAGCGCTTCAGTGGAGGCAAGTTGCCGTGACGATGGCCATGAAGAGAGCAGTAAGTATATGGACAAACCTTCATAGCTGATACTCCTTGAGAACCACTTCCCTCTTGTGGGAGCTCAATATGATCAGGGAAATGGGAATCCTTGAGAGTGGAGGAACAGGTGGCTTTATGCAAGCCTGATTCCGGGCCTTTCTCCATGGAGGAATTCTTTGATTTGAAAGTGGGCATTTTTGTTAAGATCCTCACAGGCTTCAAGGTTAATCTTCTGGTAATGACTCTCTGGGACTTGTTACTACCAGCATCACTTGTACTTTTCCTGTTCTGCCCATCACTGCCATAAATGGATTCAGATAGCTTTCTTGTTGATTTAGGGCCCTTGGCAGTTGCAAGCTTGATTGATCTTGAAGACTTCAGTTTCCTCTTTGGTTCAGTCCTTCCGGATAACTTTCTGGTCAGACTCCTCTTCAGTTTCAAAGTAGACATTCTCGTAAAAGTCTTCTTTGTGAGAAGTCTTTGTGCACTCTGCCAGAAGCAACAACATATTATTTCTCTCTCTCTTTTTTTCCCTCTCTCTACCAATTGAAACTACTCAAATGCCAAATCATAATATATTTAAAAAGATCTTCAGTTTTCAAAATCAGCAAACTTACCTGAAAACTATCCTTTGCATCAGAGCATGTGGTGGCCTTCATGTAATTGGGTGATGCATCTGCCACTTCAATTGGGGATGGCTGTTCTGAACATTCTGTGCCTCCTCTGGTGCATGATCTCATGCTTGATAATCTATGGAGCCTTATTGACCTCACTTTCTTCAGCTTCTTCTTGGATTCCCATTTTCCTTTCTTTTCTGGCTGGTTGAAAACAGATTCCTCTGATCCAAGCACACCCTGAGGTTTATCATAATCACTGTTCTTCTGATTGATCATTGTACAGAGTCTGTTCAATCAGTAGAATCAACATTATGGAATGAGTAAAACAATTTGTTTACACTATCAAGGAAAACAAATGAAGAAAAGAAAGATCTTGCACCTGATTATGAATTATGATTATGCTTGAGAAATGGTCCTTTTTTTCTTTTTTCTTTCTTCTTCACTTAGTTGATGTGGGGGAATGAAAGTGTAGTTCTGGAAATAAAGAAGAGAATTGTTGCCCTCTTTTTTTTTTCCTTTTCAAAAGGAAACCAGAGAATCCAGAGTGAGAAGTTTCCAGACTGCTACAGTTGTCTCTGTTTTCTTAAGTTGTCACTAATTATTATTATTATTATTATTATTATTATTATTATTATTATTATTGTTTATTATTTATTATAATAAGAGGGGAGAAAAATCAGCTGTGACTTTGGCTCTGTGTTCAGAAATGAACGTGTTAAAAGATAAGGGACTGTGAAATGGGACATGGAGGAGGTGCTTGACTTGACCAGTTGGGAGGAGAGGAATGAGTCTATTATTATTATTGTGTTAAATTTGACATGGCCTTTGGTCAATTCAATTGGCTCAAGGTGTCGTGGAAACTACTCAAACTGTTATGGTCGTCTTTTTATTTTTATTTTTTTGATGCCTTTGCTTACACGTCCTATGGGGCAACAAATTTTAATCTTCAATCCTGGACCAAAAAATTAAAAAATCTCCATTCACTTTCACAGGATTGAAAAAATGACCCGCTTGTGGATTTACCTATTTTTCCTCGTAGTCGGTAAATACACCTTTAGAATTTGTCATGCACTCCACTTTGTACTATTTAAAATTTTTAATACAATTTTACTCTTTTTATCTTATCCGAAAATTAAAATTTTTGGAAAGTTTAAAAATTTAATTTTTTAGAAATTAAAATTTTCGATAATTATAAAATTTATTTTTAAAACTAACACAAATTTCAATTTCTGGTAAATAAAAAAATTAAATTTTTAACCAAAAATTTGAATTTCCAAAAAAAAATAGATTTATATCTTACTAGAAATCTGAATTTTCGATAATATAAAAATTAAAAATTTTATACTATTGAAAATTCAAATTTTCGATAATGGTAGCACAAAAATTCATCTTTAAATTACCGAAATTTTGAATTTACCGGAAATTGAATGCACTCGTAGACAGTGTACCGTTGGCTTTTTCTTCTTCTCTAATTTCCTTCCACTTTGTTCTGTCACTATAGCAGATTGTATAAAGGATTGCAACACAGTATTCCTTGCTCCATTCTGATGTGCTCTCCCTTACCGGAAATTGATATTTACCACTATCGAAAATTTCAATTTTTGGTAGGTATAAAATTCAATTTTTTACTTATCAAAAATTAGAATTTATGGAAAGTTTAAAAATTGAATTTTTATTTTTTTCAAAAATTGAAATTTTTGGTAGTACAAAATTTTCACTTTTTGTACTACCAAAAATTTAAATTTTGATAAGATAAAAATCTATTTTTTTTTCAAAAATTTGAATTTTTGGTTAAAAATTTAATTTTTATATTTACGATTTCCGGTAGTTTAAAAATTAAATTTTATAACTACCGAAAATTCAAATTTTTAAAAAATTAAATTTTTAAATTTTTTAGAAATTCAAATTTTTGGTAGTTATAAAAATCCAGTAGAGTGTATGCGGGAAAAGAATAAAAACAAAAAAGAATATTTTTGTATTTTTACATTAATAAGACCTTTAAATAAAGTAGATGGCAAAATAATAGGAGTGTAGGTGTATTTATCAATTTCCTTTTTGTGGAATATTTTGATTTTGATTTGATTGATTGTTTAGGTGCACTTTTAATATTTTGGGTTCATTTAAGCCTAATACATCCTTTAAATTTCGTATATTCTAGAAAGTCAAAGTCGGATTTAATGTCGTCAATCTAATTAAAAGTTTAAACCTATGCTGCTAGCTATACTATAAAATAAGTAAACTAATTTCATTTCCATTTTCATTTACGTTGTTGTTTTTATTTTTTAATATTCTTGGTAAGCTATGAAATACTACTTTTTTGTACATAATAATGAATAATAATAATAATAAATAAATAAATAAACTACATTTGAATCTATAACCTCATATTGTATAAACTCACACTATCCCAATATCAGTAACTTTTATTTATGAAATATTACTTAATCATGGATTCTCGAGAAAAAATTATATAGTCTACTATATTTAACTTATTATAGACATGCATAAGTTTCTTTCTTCAGTTTGTTTCTTTACACTATATTTGGATTGATATATTTTGAAAAGAGAGAACTAAATAAGAGAGGGATAGAAGAGAAATAAAGAATTTCTCTAGTTTGGAAGTGTAGAGAAATAAGAATAGAGAGAAATTTTATGGCATGGGGCCCACTTAAAAAATTTCTCTCCATGGAAGGCAAGAGATTTGCTGAGGAGAGTGGGATCGCACCGTAGCTATTGTATCTGCCTTTTTTTTTATGAAATCACACTGTAGCTATTGCTTGCGTTTTATACTTTTATGGCATGAAAAGTTGTGAAAAGTTTTTTTAATATTTCTTTCTATTTAAGATTATTTTTGGATATAGGCTTTTAACATTTCTCTCTTTTCTATCTCTGTTCATTCAAAACATCACATAATTTTTACTTAATATCTTTTTTATTTCTTTGGACATCCAAACAAAGTAGTGACAGTTGAGATTTGGGTAGTAATGATTAGCACTTGGCAATGATCATGTGTGGTGTAGCTGTGCCATGATGTGTTGTGCACTTGTGCTGGCAAACGTAACACCTTCCATTTCATCATGAGACTGACTGATGGGGCCACCACCGTCTCCATTCCACCCATTTGCTCACTCCTTTCTAGTTTCTACCCCGCAATTGGCGCAAAGTATCTATCCCATGACATTTAGGCCTAAATTAAAATAAGACTCCAACAGCATCTCTGCAATTAAGGTAAAGGTTTTTAACTCACTCTTGATGGATCTTATAAGATTTAAGAATTTCAATGACTTTTCATTTCAATAATATAATCCATAAGAATTCAAAATGAGAGTGACCCCATATTTTTACACTTTTTTATTTTAATCTAAAATAACTAGCATATTTGACCCGTGCAATGCACGGGTTAGATAATTTTTTTTATATGTGAATGAGAAATGATTAAGATGTTTTCATATGAAGTAATAATTAGAATCACATTAATCTTAATAAAAAAATTTATTGCATATGAATTAATAATTAATAAAGAAAAACACAATATATTTTAGTTACAATGTACTCCCTCTTTTCCATAAATATAGATATTTTAACACAAAATAAAAATTAAATTTTCTTAGATTAAGAAAATATTTAATAAATTAGTTGACGATAAAATAAAAAATAATAAAAATGTATTTGTATTAAAATTATCATTAAGTAAAATAGAAAAGTATTTAAATTATATTATACAGTTTAATTCTTTAAGTGATTCACATATAGATGAGATTCCACGTAAAATATTTGACACAATGATATAGTTTCAAATAAATTGTTTATCACGCATGTTCTATTGTATTTTTAATTGTTACATTAATCAATTTACAGATATTAATTTACAAAAATACCAAATTTTCTCAAAAATAAAAAATGATAAATAAATTAGTTAGATGGTAATATAAAAATAAATAAAGAAATATATATTCTCATTTTTTGTATTTTATTCATACTTTTTATTTTATCAATTTATTTTTAGACATTAATGGGAGAAAATTTAATTTTATTTGGACAAAAGAGAATATTTAATGAATTTATTTGGTAAAAATGCTAAATGAAAAAGAAATAATGATTATAACATTGAATAAGATGAAAAAATATTTTTTATATTTTTTATTAGTTGTTCCTAAAATCAAAATTAAAATAAAAAATTAAAATTCATACTAATTTTGAAGAGACAATTTTTTTGTGACCATATTAGTGCAAAGTATCCACCACATTGTATCAAAAAAATATCTACCATATTTTTTTATTTATTAAATGATATAATCTTGACAAAAATGAAATTCAAATAAAGATACTGAAGATAAATTAAAATTAATTTCAAAATTTTTAAATCAAAATCAAATCAAGATTGAAGAGATCATTTCGATTATTTATATAATTTTAAACATTTTTCATATTCTAAAATCAAATCTTAAACCTTTTTTGATATGCTAAGATTATTATATAACTTTAAACGTTAAAAATCAAATCTTTTTAAATTTTTTAATCCTAAAATGATCAAATTTAAACTCTTCAAATGTTGTTTTACCCTCTAAAAAACTCAATACTAGTGTCGCCTTCAGAGCATATACATATGTATCATCATACGATTCATGTCTGCCCATTTTTTTATACGTATCACATTCTCACATGCTCAGCAACCTCAACATCAAGAAAGGAATCAGTTAATCAACTAATGTGTTTAATTTACTTACTTCTTCTCATTTCAAAATATTCATTGTATGCCTAACAAAATCGAAAATAGAATAAACAAACCAAAAACAGAAAAGAATCAATTAATCAATTAATGTGTTTAATCAACATTCTATTTTTTATTTCCAAATATTCATTGCATGTCTAATAAAACCCATAAAGGAAATCAATCAATTATGATTCTTCAAAATACTCATTGCAAGCCTAATAAAATCGATAAAAGAAATTAATCAATTAATGTGTTTAATTGCGTGTGATTTTAATTACACAATTCTCATTTCAATTTAAGCAAATCATTCTAATGTTTCATTCCTCTATTGCCGTTTTTTCTTCATATTCCTCTTTGTAAATTTTCATTTCCATTTTCAGCATATTCATCGCTTATGACATAGCCATCATTTTGTATTCCACATTCTATGTTTCTATAAATTAAAATTCTATCCTTTTTTAATTTGCTTGTTATAATGTTGTTATATTTGATTTACTATTACAAATGATTTGCTTGATGCACAGTTACAAATCAAGAACATACAATTTATATAAAACTAAATTTACTAAAATAGAAACATTGAACGGAAAATTTAAATAATCTATATATATATATATATATATTTGTAATTAAAACAACTAATAAAGTATTACACATATTTTCTAAAATAAACATAGTAATATATATATATAAATTATAATTATTGTTATCCCGTACATAATTTTTTTTAAATATTAAAAAATAAATAACTAAATTTTTGCAATCTATGATGTTTTTCCTTATTTGATAAAGAATAATAATGTATTTGAAAAAAATAAAAAAAACAAATTACAAAAGAAAATAAAAAATAAAAAAACTTAATAGCGCAAAATATAGAAACATTAATTCTAAAATATAATCCATAACAAAAAATGTTTAATATAAAATATACTCGCCTTACAGGAGAAGTTTGGTTTGACGAATATATAGAAGAGTAACGATGGTTTTCGAAAAATCAAACAAAAACCTAACAACATCATGAAAATGAATAAATACTAAAAAATAATAAGTAAAAATTGATTAATAGTAAAATAGAAAAAAATAGCAATAATTATGAACTCACCTTAGATGAGAAAGTGTTGATAAACATAGGAATGACAATAATACAAATGATAAAACAAAATGAACAAATAAAAAATATCAATACGCATGTATATATATTAAGATCTAAGATTAAAAATAAAAAATAAAAATAAATCGAAGCCACACTCACCAACCAAGTAATGACAATCATACTCCCTTTTCAAAAAATCAGTTGGCTCAGTAAAAGAGAATTCATTCCCTCGAATGACAGCAGTAGTTACCAATTTTATCATGGAATCGTTGGGAAAATATAGCTTATACAAATGACGTGTTGTTCAATAGCGTCATCATTTACATCCACTTTAAAAGTGGACATAGCATAGACAGAATTTTCCTTCAAACTCTTGTCAAGCTTACATATCAATTCTCACTTCATAGTCGCATGGATCTTGTCACCCTTTTAAAAGAAACAAAAAAAGCATTATTTAGGTTACTACACTCAAATAAATTAAAAGAGTTAACAATACTTTGTCGTCCATAAGGATCATCTCTTGGGAGTAGGGCAACTTGACTTTTCCAAAACTCGGTACGCTCCATAGCCGAACAATCCTAACCAACAACGTCCAGGAGTCGGTGTTAGGAGTAATATCAGAAATAGAATTATATCTTGTCGCCATTGGTAACAGAAGAGTCAACAATTTAGTAAACAATGAACAAAATAATGAGTCGTATTAATTTGAAACAGAACCACGACCTTATAAGAATCCTTCTTGCCCCATGATTTATAGATGCTGACATAGGGTGCGAGTTATTTTTTGATAGAATCCAAAATTTCAGTTGGTTGAGGATAATCGCTAGAATAAAAGAGGAAATGAAGAATCAGGTTTTTCTTGTAAAAGTAAAAATGGATGTAATCACAATGGTTTGATTGAAAGAGGAAGAATCGCAAAGAGGTAAAATAAAAGAGGAAGGAAGAATCATGATTTTATTAATTATTGAAATTATTGAAATGGGTGAAAAAATGGGTGTAATCCTTTTTCTACAGTGATATTGAAATCTCATTTGATTTTTTATTATTACTATTGTTATTTTAATTCGTATTTCAAATAAGTCGATTTGAATTGATTATAAATTATTTGAAATTGTATTTTAAATAGGTTGATTTTATATTTCAAATTATTTGAATCGATGCAATAAAAGAGGAAAAGAACAATCATGATTTTATTAATTTATTAGTTATTGAAATGATGTAAAAATAGGTGTAATCCCTTTTCTATAGTGATATTGAAATCCTATTTTAATTTGATTTGAATCAATAATAAATTATTTAAGGTTAATAATATTATTTAAATTATGATATATTCAAATTAAATCGTACTTCAAATTATTTGAATCGATGCAATAAAAGAGGAAAAACAGAATTTGGATTTTATTAAATTATTAATTATTAAAACGGGTGTAAAAATGGATATAATCTTTTTCTATGGTGATTTTATGCTGATATTGAAATATCATTTTGTTTATTATTATTATTAATAATTATTATTACTATTATTTTAAATCGTATTTCAAAAAAATTGATTTGAATCAATAATAAATTATTTCAAATCCTATTCAAATCATATTTTAATTTTGATCATCGGAAATGATAAAAAAAGCATAATAGATTATTTGTAAAAAATGAATTAACAAAAACATAGTAGCTATATTATTATTTTTACATATGGGCGAGCCATGAAGATTCAAATAATTGTTGATTTTTTTTATGAGAAAAAAGCATAGCAACTTAATATTTTTCATTTTTTGCAATATCATTTTAACAACAATTTTATTTTAAATCGTATTTTGAAACATTTGATTTGAATCAGTAATAAATTAATTGAAATCCTATTCAAATCATTTTAACAATAAATATGCAAAAAAATCAAATTTTAATAGATAAATTTGAATGCAATATTAAATTATATTAGGGTTGAAATTCATTCAATACAATAAATACCATATCGAATACAATTAATACAAATCAATCAATAAACCTATTCAAATTCAATCAGTCAAATTGAGCATTGAAATGCTCTCAAAGTGACACGTGTAAAAATCAGTCTTGAGAGGGTTCGTCTTTATATATATTATTATAGATACATTTGTATTTTAATTTTGAAACAATAAATATGTAAAGAAAATTAAAAATATAGAAAGGGAGGAAATCATAGCTATGGGAAGTTTCACACTTGAGGTGTAAAAGCGATAGGTTCAATTCACAGTTTCAATAGAAAAAATCATAATTGTGGGCAATTTCACACTCGGTGCGTGAAAAATTACGTTAAACTCGTAGCTTCAATTGAGGAAATCACATTTGTTGGAAATTTCACACCCAGGGTGTGAAAGCATCAGGTTCAATTCGAAGTTTTAACAGAAGAAAAAAAATCATAGTTGTGAAAAAGTTCACACCAGAAGTGTGAACATATCTGACTTGTTTACAACTTCTGATGCACTATGTCAGAACTAATCACAGCTATGAAAATTTTCACATCTAGGTGTGATTCTTATCGATTTTCCCAAATTCAAACATGCAAATATCATGGAAATATTATGCAAATTCAAGCACATGAACTAACAACTACTACATCATTAGGCGATATAAATATCTTAACCAATTCCATGTTGTGCTATAATAATGTTACTTAATATTTCATGATCTTGGTGTTTTGGGTGGTAATAGTGGACAATTAATCTGCATTCCATCGTAAGTTCACTTTTACAGAACAGAATAAAATAAGTAATATCAACTGTATGAGAAAATTAACAATTGATATTGTACGTACATCCATAAGAATGGACCAGTGAGTAAATGGACTCAACTATCATTAGTTACTGAAAAATGATCGAGTGAATTTTGATATACCAATAATCAGACATAGAAAGCCCAATCAAGCCCAATCAATAAATGGGCTCATCAACATATGTACAGATGCAGGGTTTTAGGCCTGTCTCTGTGTCCCATGGGTTTCGGTCAAGATTGACGGTTCTACTTTGACCAAAAAAAAAAAGATTGACGGTTCTACTACCTCACCCATTAGAAGGTCCAATGCCATTCTCATAGGACTCGCTCCGAGTTGTGTACTGTTTTTGTTGAATATCCTTTTTTCCGTTTATTGTTGCTAACCAAAAAAAATAGGAAACAGATAAAAAAGTAAAAAACAAAACCAAAACTATTTCTTTCCCTCACGTTTGTGTCGCCTATTTTCAGTGTCCTGTTACGGCCTTCGATCGCATTTTCCTGATTAGAAAGTTCCAAAGTAACGAGTTGCAAGTTGCCACAACGAACTAAAACAATATTGTCTGCTTGTGCGGTTGTGCCACCTTTTTATCCCTCCTCCGAAACAATCCTCTGGGATCTGCTTCTGACCATTCATCCATAATAATAGTGCTATAATTTTGGATATGGTTCATTCAATTCATGCATCTACATTCTTTCTATCCACGTCATCATTTTTGTGACTTGGCTTCGTGTCACCATAAAGGTGTATCTTTATCTATATCTCCTCCTCCCAAATCCCGATGCCACCCCCTCCCATTCATTCTCACCTTCAGAGGAAAAATTTTGTTGCTTTCTTTGTCCTGCAAAAAGTTTGGTTTTTTGGGAATCAACTATTAGATATCTGGGGTTGATTGGGTTGATTGAAAATTTTGTCTGAGAGTTTCTGGGCAGTTCTGATTTGGAGCTAAGCCCGTGCCTTTTTCAGTTTCCAAACTAATCATTGTACCGTTCTGATGCATAATCTTTTTTGTTTAGTTGTTTTAATCCAGTTTAAGTTGGTATAGAGTATATGAGCTTTGGAGTTGAACACAGGACACACCCCACAAGTTTATTTTCTTTGCACATATTCTTTAGCCGCCTTTTTCACATTGCGCTCTTTGACACTACCATTGAAAATACAGCTCTTCCTATACCAACTCTCTTATAGATTATTCTATCTCTCGGGAGTCTTTAGTTTTGAGTCTTTTGAGTTTTGACTTGTGAGAAGGGTGGGTACTATTTGCTTTAGATTTTATTTTTTTTAGAATGGATCATATTAGTAATGAGGTTAGTGTTGACCGTTTTCCAATTGGCCCTTCGGACATTCTTGGTAGGACAATTGCTTTCAGGGTTCTTTTCTGTAGGTCTGTGTCACATTTGAGGCATCAGATATTTCAAGTGTTGCTGGGATTCTTCTATAGAATTAGGGGGATTTTAGGTAATTCCTTTCTATCATGGTTCCATCCTAGAAACCCTCAGGGTATATTAGCAATGATGACAATAGTTGCTCTCTTGTTGAAACGGTACACAAGTGTAAAGGCAAGGGCTGAAATGGCATATAGGAGGAAGTTCTGGAGAAACTTGATGAGAACTGCTTTGACCTATGAGGAGTGGGCTCATGCAGCTAAGATGCTTGATAAGGAGACACCAAAGATGAATGAATCAGACCTTTATGATGTAGAATTGGTGAGGAACAAGCTTCAAGAGCTACGTCACCGTCGACAAGAGGGATCTCTTAGAGATATAATGTTTTGTATGCGTGCTGATCTTGTTAGAAATCTAGGCAATATGTGTAACCCTGAACTACATAAGGGTAGGCTTCAGGTCCCCAAGTTAATCAAGGAGTACATTGATGAGGTATCAACCCAATTGAGAATGGTCTGCTACTCTGATTCAGAGGAGCAATCGTTGGCAGAAAAGCTTGCTTTCATGGATGAAACCAGACATGCATTTGGGAGGACAGCTTTGCTGCTAAGTGGGGGTGCTTCTCTTGGAGCTTTTCATGTGGGTGTGGTTAAAACACTGGTAGAACATAAACTCTTGCCTAGGATAATTGCTGGTTCAAGTGTAGGATCCATTATGTGTGCTGTTGTTGCCACTAAGTCTTGGCCCGAGCTTCAGAGCTTTTTTGAGGATTCATGGCACTCATTGCAATTCTTTGATCAAATGGGTGGGGTTTTTGCAGTTGTCAAGAGGGTCGCAACGTGCGGTGCTGTTCATGAAATTAGGCATTTGCAAATGATGCTGAGGCATCTAACAAACAACCTTACATTTCAAGAAGCTTATGATATGACAGGTAGAATTCTTGGGATTACAGTTTGCTCACCAAGGAAGCATGAACCCCCTAGATGTCTTAACTACTTGACATCACCCCATGTGATTATATGGAGCGCAGTCACCGCTTCTTGCGCCTTTCCTGGCCTTTTTGAAGCTCAGGAATTGATGGCAAAGGATAGAAGTGGAGAGATTGTTCCTTACCATCCCCCTTTTAATTTAGGTCCAGAGGAGGGCTCCACACCAGTGCGCCGATGGAGGGATGGTAGCTTAGAGGTTGATTTGCCCATGATGCAGTTGAAAGAGCTATTCAATGTCAATCATTTTATAGTCAGTCAGGCCAACCCTCATATTGCACCATTGTTGAGATTGAAAGAATTTGTACGAACTTATGGAGGCAATTTTGCTGCAAAGGTAACATACATATTCATGGACTTGGACCCTTTTACAAACAAAATCTGTATCTTTTGTCATTTCATGAGTTGTTTATTAAATAAATTTTCACTACTACAACTCCCTTACCCCATAGAGTGCCCCCTTGCCCCCTTCTCTTCCCTGAGCCCCAAGTTGATGTTCATTTCCATGTTCTTGTATGAGTTGTATCGGTTTATGCTTTTTGCTTTTCAAAGCATTACTCATGAATTTGGGCATGTTTTGTTTGTCTGCTTTTGTCTCCGAAACATCATGCACCGTGTACTTGTTATTTGTTGGATAAACCACTCTAGAGTTTTATTGCCTCTCCAACTTCACTTCCTGACAGCTTTTGGGGGGAATTTGTGCCTGTAAGTTTGGGTGGAAAGAAGAGATCATTGCCCTCCTATTTGCATATCATACAACATTATCTCGTCTTTGTTAAGTGTTTAATCCTTTGTTCAGGTAGTTTCTTAGTGATTTAGTGACATTTCTTTTGATTGAAATAAATATTAGAGTAACAACAATCTATGGTTGTAGCGAAAACTGTGTTGAAACAGTGGTAAAGTTTTTCTCATTCCTGTTGGTTACCACTTATTATGATGACAGACATGTTAACCATTGGATCTTCAGTGTGTTGTTCTCATAATACTTTTCTAATACTGAATGATTCCATCCAATGTGGTTTTTGATTTTGCAGCTTGCCCATCTTGTGGAGATGGAGGTAAAACATAGGTGTAATCAAGTACTGGAACTTGGCTTTCCCTTAGGTGGACTTGCCAAGCTGTTTGCTCAAGAGTGGGAAGGTGATGTGACTGTTGTTATGCCTGCTACCCTTGCTCAGGTATGCGCCCTTTTTTAATATCAGCTAGGTATTTATTTTAATTGAAAAAAAAATAACTTCAACTAGATATTAATTTGAAGAAGTTTTAGTGGTTAACATCAAGCCTTTTTCATTACTAAACCAGTCAAAATTTCGATGTTCTTGGAAACATAGAGGAATGATGTGAAAAATGTTCTATAATCATACATTTTTGCAAAAGGTTGAGGAATTTATTTATGTTTTATTTACTAAGGATGATTCAATGCATTAGTGATTAATTTGTGTATATTGTGACCTGTCTCCTGCTTCAGTACTCAAAAATTATACAGAACCCTTCTCATGGAGAGCTACAAAAGGCATCCAACCAAGGGAGAAGATGCACCTGGGAGAAGCTTTCAGCCATAAAAGCAAATTGTGAAATCGAGCTTGCACTCGATGAATGTGTGGCAATTCTCAATCACATGAGAAGACTAAAAAGAATGGCTGAGAGAGCTGCTTCTACTTCTCATGGTTTATCCAGTACTGTCAAATTCAGTGCTTCAAGAAGAATTCCTTCATGGAATTGCATGGCACGAGAGAACTCGACAGGCTCTCTTGAAGACCTGACAGATGTTGCTTCCTCAACGCATCAAGGTGTTAGCGGTTCCAGCGGAGCCAATGGTAAAACTCGGAAGACCCACCGTGGCGGCATACACGATGGAAGCGATAGTGAATCTGAGAGTGTTGATTTGATATCTTGGACCAGATCTGGTGGGCCTTTGATGAGAACTACTTCAGCAAATATGTTCATTGACTTTCTTCAAAACTTAGAGGTTGATACCGAACTAAATAGAGGCACGGTGGCTCATGCTAACCCTCATCATGATTTTCAGTATCACAGTCCCAGGCTCACAACACCAGATCATAGGAATTCAGAGAGCACAGATACTGAGCAGAAGGAAATTGGCAACAGGGTTGTCAATGGGTGTAGCATATTGGTAGCTGAAGGCGATCTTTTGCAGCCTGAAAAGATCCATAATGGGATTGTGTTAAATGTTGTCAAGAAAGAGAATTTGACACCTTCAAATAGGAGCCATGATCTTGGAAATTACAACCACCAAGTTGCTGAATGTGTCCAAATTGACTGTCCAGGGAAAGAGATGGATGCTGCTAGCTCAGATTCTGAACATGGAGATGATGAATCCACTCCAGTTAAGTCCCTAACTGAAACACCAGATCATAATTCCACGGATCGATATTCAGGCACAGATTTGGGCATGGATCAGGACATTGTTGATAGTTAGTTCCAAAGATCAATTCTTTTCCAGCGACTCTTTTAAGAATATTTTGGTTCTATTTATTTCCCCATTGTAAATATTATGAAATCTACTCTTGAAGGTCTCTATTCATGATTTTGATGGGAATAGCCCACTATTTGGTTCGCTCATAAATGTAACTAAGATGAGAATGAGATTTTGTGCTCATTTCACGACCACTTTGATGCCTTAGCTTAGCTACCACTTGTAAAGATGAAATGAAATTGGGGTTCAGGAGATGCTTCAGTAAACAGATTTTATTTATATGAATTATTAAGACTAAGAGGATTAGTTTCTGATTTACATGAAGGTTGCCTCAACTGTTGTGAATGTGATATTTCTCCAGAATTTCTTATGGATTTGAAGTCTTATGAGAGACACATCAAACGGTTGGTAAGTTTCCCGTGACTAGTGTTGTATTAAGAAAAGTAAAGAAAGACAAAACGATAATAAAACCATCTAAATTATTGAATTCTTTTTGCTCATAACATGATGCTGCTAGATGCAAAATTGAGAAGTGCCAATAATGTCGGTAAAAAATGCTTACCCCCACCTTTGATTTTGACTCTCTGAATGAACTTGCCCCTGTTTTCATTAACGATAGAAAATGGATACCAACTCTGCTTACATTGGGTGTTGGGAATTTGGGTTTTAACTATTATTATGGGTCCATTAAGTATGATATATGGGGTTCAATCTTAAGACTGTGTGTATAAAGGAGTATTTGTTGAGAGAGGTAAATAAATCTCCGTATCTTAAAAGATTAGTCTTCAATTGCACATGGAGGATATATTTGACACCCAAAAAACCAAAAATTTACATTAAATTCGAGATGAAACAAAGCAGATTTTCTAGTAGATATAGATTTCTTCCGTTGTCTTGTGGCATGCACTTGAACCAACAAAATGTACTAAAAACAAGCCACACAAACTCTTTGAAGCTGTTGTGAATATGCGGAAACATAGATGGAGATTATCATCAAATCACTACGATGTTGTCATGAAGGAATCTTATCCTCAAACCAAAACCATGTAAACAATATTCCATTAGCTGTATACCTGTAGCTCTTCCAAACGAAAATAATTTCAAGCATATACCATGCAATCAAGTCACGTTATCACGTCCCTAACAAGTAGGACCAATTTGGTATGCTTTCTCTCTCTCCAGAGTGATCACATTACATATAAAGCGAGATTCAAATCTACACTTTATGAGATATGATACTTACCATTCAACTATATATCTGTCAAAATGTTCACCCTACCATATAAGAATAAGGTAGCCCATTGTCTTCAATGCGGGGATTTTTTTATTTTTAGTAAAATATTAATTTTTTATAGACAAATGTTATTAATTACTATATATTACACTAGTGAAGAGATTTTGACTCATTATTTCTTTATCACTCTATCTTTTATGTCCCTCCTCTAAACTATCAAATCACCTTGGTGAGAAACTTCAATTTTGTCCTTCAAACGGCCAATGGATTTCATAAGGGCAAAAGCAAAGTCCACGTATATAGGATTACCTCCAAGCTACTCACTCAAAAGATTTTATCCACTCGGCTAATCATTCATGATCTCCTATAGTGTTTGGCTTGGAGATAAATAGAGGGGATTGGGGAAGGGAAGGGATGCATTTTTTTCACACTATCAAACCAATATTATGGGATTTCGACTCCCTTCATTTTTTAAGGGAAAGATGCGATTAAAATATTTTAATTAAATTGACTAAGATATCCTTACATAAAATACTCCCTCTGGACTGAAATATAAGAAAAAAAAGTACATGCATATGATCCAGATATATGTACTTTTTTTCTTATATTTCAGTCCGAAAGGAGTATAACATTAAAGGTTGAGAGTAATAGAAGTAATTTAATTCTTTTTCTGCATTAAAATCCCCCATCCCCTTGTGAACCAAACAATAAGATGATTATTTTCCATTCTCTTCTCTTCTTTCAACTAAACACATTATCTAATTAAAAACATGTGACAAAATTTTTTTGTGTGAAAAAAATTTGATCTTTTATATAAGTTGTGGTTTGATTTTGTTCAATTTCAGTGAAGAAAACCAAAAAAACAAACTGAACCAATTGATTTTCCAAAAAAGATCATCCAAAACAATTTGATTTTGATCAATTTTCGATTATTTTATACGGGTTTACCTTGTTTTTTTGGATTGTTTTGAATTTTAACACCTTTAATCAACGGTGTTACTAAGCAATTGCCAATGCTGATATTTTACATTTAATTAATATTTTTATAATATTTGTATTTGTTCTTTGTCGTTGGGTGGTTAGTTAGAGGAGGTAGCAGGTGTCAAACATCGACGCCCCGCACCCTAAGGCCTGGGAAATTGTACAAGAGCCTTCGTCCTCGTCGCGCCTTAAATTTCGATTTTGACCGGTAACCTTGTCATGACTCATAATTTATCAAAAGATTCAAAAGTAACACTACATCAAATACGCCTTATATTTCCATCAACAAAAAAATACACCTTATATTGATTAGATTATTTTATTTAAAAATAAAAAATAAATTAAAATTTTTAAGAAATTAAAAAATAAAAATTATGTTCTTGTCGATATGGGATGTGAACTGGACATTTAAGAACATGGAGTATGAGCAGCCTCCTGCCAAGGTTACTAAAGTGTTGATGATTTTCGGGGTGTTTTTTTTCTCCTGCCTAATAGCATTGTAGTTTCTTTTTCTTTTTAAGCTTTGGCCCCTTTGAAATTAAAAAAAATATTTTTCTTTAATAAAAAATTATCAAACATGTACTAAACATGTACTATGCCAACATATTGGTAGCACTTTCTCACTAATTTTAAACAAACGACACAAAATTTCGTAACATAGTATTTGGTTGGAGGATAACGAAGAGCATGTGAGGAAATATTTTAAATCTTTCATATTTGGTTTATTTTTTTAAGGAAAGAAAAGGATGTGAGGGAAATAGAGGGATTTGACTCTCTCCAATATTGGGGGGATTTGGAGGAGAGAGAAGAATGTTTTAATTATTTGAAATATATTTATTTAAATAACCTTACATTAAATTAAATTTAACATAAATGCTCATAAGAGTCTAAAAAATAAATTAGTCTATTCCCTCTATTAAAATCTCTCCCCTCCCCTCCTCCCAACCAAACACAATATCTAATTAAATCTCTTCTCTCCCTTTCCATCCCCTCCCTTCTCTCCATTAAAATCCCTCCCCTCCCCTCCCCTTCTTTGAACCAAACAGACCCTAAAGCTATTAAACAATTTTGGCACATTATGTTTGGATAAACAGCTTATTTAAGCACTTATAGCATAAGCGCTTATCATATAAGTGTTTATGTATAAGCTATTTTTATAATCGAAGAGATAATGTGATGAAACTGATTTCATATAAGTTATAAGCTTATTTGATAAGCTATCCTAGTGTGCTTATAAAAATAAGCCCAAAACAGCTTATGAATAAGTCATAAGCTGTTTTCATAAGCTCTGTCAAACATGCTGACAAGTGTTTATGTCAATAGATAAGCTCAAATAAACTCTGCATAAGTCATTCCAAACAGGCCCTAAACTTATATGCCAACAACAAAAAGAAACAAATCCCATCCTTTTTTAAATATTGTTTTATAAGGTTAGACACGCATGTCAAAAAATATAATTAATGCTTAAGGTTAATTGATGTTCATTTATGGTGAAACTATTATTTAATTGCTACCTCTATTCCACAAATTAACCTTTAAGGTTTGTTTTTTTTTTTACAGAATCGTTTAATACTTATGTTCCGGGGTTACTAGAGAATAAAATAAACCCAACAATGCTGGACCAATACCCACAAGAGGCCCAAGATCCGCCTAGAGGCCTCAGCCCACGGCACGCGAGGGTCATGTCCTACAAGGACACGTGGTCTGACATAACTAACACGTTCCTACAGCCCATACAGAGGTGCTCACCACCACGCGATGGGACATGATCAAACATCCTCCTCATTAGGGACCGTATGAGCGGATAAACTACCCCTCTAGGGGAGGGGACCACGTCCCCCTTATAAAAGAGGAGAAAACCCTAGCTCAAGGGTATGTGTTCTCTCTAATCCTTAGCCTGTTGGGTCTCCCACTAACTTGAGCGTCGGAGTGTCTTTGCAGGTACCCCACCGCGCCTCACTGTGTCGGGCACCAACCTCCGAGAGACGAACCATTGTGACCTCACAGGCCTAGCGGGTCCGAGACCCAAGGCAGAACAACTTACAAATTAAGGAGCATTTTATAATGGATATGTAAAACATTGTTGTATTTGGACTAATTAATAATTAATACCTTGATCTAATATTATCCCATTACTTGTGATAATTTTTGTAACAAATGTTAAATAGGGGTATAGGTGAAAAAGATTTGAATTTATATTATTTGTAAATGATCAATATTTAAAAAAAAACTAAAAATCATTAGTCAATAGATATATAATAAAAGTAGTCCCTTGTATAACTTTTATATTTTTAATATGTTATCTCCATACAAATACTGAAATACAATTGTCTTTCTTATTATTATCAATAATTAAGTAAAAAGTATAATAATAGTAATATTATTATTATTTAATTAATGTTATCTTAAAATTTTAAAATAACAAATAAAAAAGAATAAAAAAATTCTTCTAAATTAAATACTTAAAAAGAAATGGGGTGGTATACTATATGATAATGATATAACCCACTTTGGAAGTCATATGCTCCTGCTTCTCGCGTACTTGCCCCATTTAATTTAAGGGCAATGGAATGGACAAACCCTTGTGGTCTCATTTTGCATCTGCCTCACACTAGGAAAATAGGGACACACCCGCTTTTGCGACTGTGCATGCATTCAATGGCGTGTGTAATATTTTCAGGGCTATTTTAATTTAATCCTAAAGTCCCCCACTTTGTGTCACTATAGTAGACTAATTATAAAATATAAATATATGCAACTTGATTGGAAAACAGTACAACGGCATTGTGTGTGTAAAACGCATGCGATTACTAAAAGGAATGGATACCAACAAGTCAAACTTATCTCTTCGATCTGTCCCTCAGTTCAGAGTGCCCACACGCAGTATGTGTGCTTATATGAAGGGTCAATAATTACAACAGAAACATTAACAATACATTCACTTTTTTAAAGTGTGTTAACTCTTAATGTTAACGCCCAATTTATTTCCACGTCAACAACTTTTTAAAAAATAAATAAAAAATATTTTAATGAATGTTAGAAAAAAAAATTGATTTCAACAAAGAGTTATAGCTGATCTTATTTAAAAAATAAGAATTAAAATTGTGACCACACACATATATAAATGTCTTTGATATATATGATGATCATGAAGTAATATCATATGATTTAATAGTTGAATTAGTTAATTTTATATTTTATAGAAAAATTATTAAGTGCCATAAATATTAAAAAAACTGATATTAATCCATATTATATATATATATATTAGTTCATCTTTTATATGTGTATATATATATATATATGTATTTTGAGTTTTTGACATTTTTCGTTATTAGAATGCACAAGCTGTAGATAGTGACATAGTGGTAGGGCACTAAGGTGGTCCAATTCTCCAATACAACACTGCACACCGAAAAGGAGGGGTCAAGGGGCCTTTGTATCCCTCTCATTGTGCGTGTGCTATAAGCGTGCCAATGCCGCTGGACATGTCACGACGAAAACAAAAAGGGCTCAACTCAAACAACTCAAAGCGACTAGTAAGAAAGGAACATGCAGTTGTATTTGCACTTTTAATTGGTTTAACCGTTAAATTAAAAAATTTTATTGAATAGATTAAGTTTATAAATTTTTATAAAATTTAAAACATGTAAAATATTTCATCAAATAACTTTAATTTAACGTATAATATATATTTTAAAATACAAATAATTAAAATATTAACTATAATATTATATAGTTAAGAATATTCAATTTGTTTAAAATTTAGTGTACATGAGCATTAAGATAATATAACAATATTTAATAATTGAATTGATAAAATTTAACTTTATAAGGAGTTATTAAGTGGTACATGTCTTCTTGTAAAAAAAAAGTGGTACATCTTACCACTTTTTTTTTAATTCGATATATTTCAATGGGTGTTTGTGTTTATGTGTTACGATTTTCTTTGACAATTTTCCGTGTGCTCAACTATTTCCGCGTGCTGTTTTCAGTCGGCGCTTAATGTAATCCAACTTGCCGAATTTGTGGACAAATTGTGTGCTCTCTAATACCAGGAGTTCTTGGTTTCTTTCTTGTTTCTTCCGTCTTGATAAAATAATAATAATAATAATAATAATAAAATAATTGTACAAAAAAAATAAACCTAATAGCTAGATACATGCATTTTCTATTTGAAAATCGGGAAATGTCATAAAAATAATTTACTAAAGTGTTTTAATTGGCTCAAAATACAAAATCTTTTTAGACTGAATTATACAGTGCTTTGATTATTTTCCTCTCACTTGAAAATTTACCAAAACAAATTTTTCTCATTGAAAGATATTAAAAGCATATTATTTTTTATTTTTGAAAAATCTCCCCTTAAGATTATATATAATGTTTTGAGATTTTGGTTTTTTTAATATAAATGAAGTTTTTTATAGTTTTTTTTTTGCTTTTGCAACTCTCAAGGTTATCAACAAACAATTTTGATTTTTTATTAATGACTTTATGATATTTTAAAAAATGAAATGAAGATAGTGAAATCTCAAAGTCGATAATTAAATAAACCTAAACATTTATGATTATTAGAAATATGAAGAGGTATTGACAATAGATTATTAATTCGTCCCAAGAATTAAGTAAAGGACGTTTTAATTTTATAATAACTAGAGAGGAGCAACAATAGACCCTCTCAAGTTAAAAATATTTTCAATAAATTTTTCTTGACCTATTTCTCGATCTCTCTTAAATTTTTTTTCCTGTCACCATATCTCTATATAGTCTGGTTAAAATTGAAAATATAATCTTAGAGATGCCGTGTCTCTACCCTTTTGCATTCATTATATTTCAGTGTTAATTTGTGGTAGCAATAAAGTCTCTACAATGCTCCTTTTTCAGCAAAAAATAAATAAAAAATCTCTACAAGCTGCAAATTGCAATCCAAAAAAAAAGTCTCTACAAGCTAGTGATAACGTACACAGATCCTATGATCTCTTCATCGTTTACATGGATCACATGCTGGTGTTGTGTGTCTACATCTCTGCATTCAATATATATCACACCTACCTGTTAGGTTGATGATAACTATTATACTTAGTATTCTGGTTATGTACGTAGAAGTTAGAACTATGAGAAGGTACAGGAACCCTTGGGGTTCCAACAACCTGCAGGATTTTGCGAAATACCCAAAAAAAAAAAACAACAAAATTTTAAGGATTTAGTTTAATAATTCTTACTATTCAATATCAAAACCTGTATAAAATAAGATACTTAAAAAGCTAGCTGCCAGTAATCCAGAGATAATTAAAACCATAGGCATATCCTAATCCTAATTACATAAAATGGCAATATTAAATATTTATTTATTTTAAATAAAACCCAAATATTTCAATCTAATAAAAAAATTCCATTTTTATACTATTTTTAGAAGATAACAATTTATTAGAAACAAAATTTCTAAACATAAGAAAAAGATCCCAAAACAATGAAAAATTAATTAAATCCTTAAAAGTACCAGAGATAATATATTAATTCCTAAATAAACTCTATATCTGTTATATGTCAAACAAATCTTGATTTTCATTATACATGCTTCATGCATGATTGTCGCATAGGCGTTGCGAAAAAGACTTCATAGAGAGATTTTGATAATAGAAAAATACATTAAGAGCAAGTTGAGAAAAAAATAAAATAACAATAAATAATGCACAAAAAATAGTTATTGTTATATTCAATAGAAAATTAATATACCATCGGGAGTTTTAACGAGATGACACGATCACACGAGTTTTTTTTAATTTAACTAGAAGTCTTGAATTTGAATTCAAACCATGGATTAATCTTTATATGCGTGCCGGATACTCTAATTTAGACAAAAGAAATTAAAAAAATTTTATATTGACCCGATTAATGAAAAATAGTCACCAAATAAAAAGAATTTAAAAATCAGCAAAAAGTTAAATATTCATAAAAAAAGGCATCACTTTTTTTTTTTAAAGAAAAAAAAAGGCACCACTTTAATTATTACTTATAATAATCATAGAAAAATAAATCTTTTTTGTCATTATATAAATTCAAAATTATATATATAAAGCCAAAGATAATAGGTAACTAATGTAAGTTAAAATAATTAAAAAAAAAAGTTCCAAATCAAATCAACTCAATCATAATTACTCTAATCTGGTTTTATTAATAAAATTTATAAAACATTTAACTAAACTAATCTAATTAAATATAATTAGTTCAACTTTTGTTTTTTCTGTCTCTAACCAATTTTACCCGCAAAGACCCATAACCCCACTCCACCGTACCTTACCCCACCCATCTTGTTACCTTTTAAAAAATGCAGACATAGACAAGGGAAAAAGTTTTTCTACTTTAATTAATTAATTTTTTTCGTCTACAGTGTATTGAAAAAGGAACTCTGAGTAAACTGTGTGGGTGTGAGACAAATAAAATTTAATTACGAATTATTCTATCAACACGATAAAACTATACTAATTAATTAAATAATTAACATAAAATGAATAATAATTAATCAAATATATAAATACTGAATAGCACGCTCATGTCAATCAAGACTATCATCCATAGGAAGCTTCGCGGAAGCTAGCTTCTTGGAGAGAAGATGGACCTCCTACTGCACCCATTTAACCCCTTCACCTTCCACCCTCTTTCCCTTCAAACCCCACCCACCCTCTTCTCTCCCCTCTACCCTTCTTATTCCCAACTCCCTCTCCATCACCACCATACACATATTATCCTCCTCCTCCTCCAATGAAGCTCATTAACATTAACCCCAAAAACCTCAAACTCAGCCCCAAGCGTCTCTTCCGTTCCAAAAAGGAACACTCCGCAGTTTCCAGATCCGACCCATCATCATTCGGGTCCGGATCTTCGTCTTCGTCCTCCGAGGGTTCCACCCACAAGGTCGTCACCGCCGGCTCCCAAACACCGACGAGCGTCCTCCCTGATGTCTCCGGCGACTGGTCCGACGTCACAGTCGACGTCCGGTGGGAGCTGGCTCAGGCGTTCCGCTTGATCGACCGCGACAACGACGGCGTCGTCACGCGCGAGGAGCTCGAGGCCGTCCTCACGCGCCTCGGGGCGCGTCCTCCCAGTCCCGAGGAGGTGGCCATGATGCTCAGCGAGGTTGACGGCGACGACCGCGGCTGCATCAGCGTGGAGGCCATCATGAACCGGGTCGGTTCTGATGGGTCCGGTTCTGGACCCGACCCGGAGGAGGAGCTGAGGGAGGCGTTTGAGGTGTTCGACACGGATCGGGACGGTAGGATCTCGGCGGAGGAGTTGCTGAGGGTGTTCAAGGCCATCGGTGACGAGCGGTGCACGTTAGAGGAGTGCCGGCGCATGATAGAAGGTGTCGATAGGAACGGGGATGGGTTCGTATGCTTCGAGGACTTCTCGCGTATGATGGAGTTGCAGGCGCGATGATTGTGATTGTGATGATATCTGATGATACCATGTGAACATCATGATCATGATATAAATATATGAAGGAAGGCAACTTCTTTGATGATTATTTCTCTTTCTCTCTTGCCCTCTGATCTTTTTTTAATTTTGTTGTTATTATTTGTTTGTTATTATTATTTTGATTTTTTTTATTTGGGTGTATAATTCTCAAGGCGAAAGTGAGATCCACTAAGAAAAAATTGCGTTCTAAAGTTGAACGGTGTTTAAATAATTCAATTGGTCGGTTGTGATGTGATTGGAGGAAATGGAGCTTACCGAGTGGGTATATATATTTGTGGGAATATCTATCTTATACTTGGCACACCGATTGCATAATAATGTTTTTAAAATCTGAATTAGAGTGAGTGGTCGTCTTTGGTCTGACCACATACATCCTCCTGTTTGATTTTACAATGATTGAAATTTACGCATGTTGTTTTTCTAATTAAAGAAACTTTATAATAATTTTTTAAAAAAATTCAAAAAAATGTGGTTGAAAGAGAGGTTGGGGGGGGGGGGGGGGGGTATGTGTGTTACAAGAACTGCATCCTGGATTGTTTTTAGACAATTTAGTATTTGATGTGTTAAAAACACTACAAAATGGAGATAGAACCGGAAAAGAACCCCCGCCCTGGAATTTTCACAAATGATTCTGTTTTATTAACTACAAGTGGAAAAAATGAGAGGAAAGATTATTTGGATGAATGGAAAATGTAAAAATGAGTAAGATTTTCTTTTGTTTATTTGGTTAAGTGAAAAATTAAGAAAAGAGAAAATGAATAACCAAATGTGTTCGTGCAAACCAAATTTGTGTGGTCTGAGTAGTAATCAGTTCAAGTTTCTTTAAGTATATAGTGGAGAGTTTAATTCTCGGTTCAAGTGTATAAAAATTTATCATTTTAGAGTCTTCAAAAGGATTAATCTCTCTTATTACGCGTGAAAGATACCTCCAAAAAAAGAAAAAAAAGTGTTATGTTTTCTTTTCATTTTTTTATTCTGAGCTCATGTAGCTTATGCCATAAATGCAATAACCATAATCAAGAATTTTTTGGTAACCATAATCAAGAATACATTTTAATTGGTTAGATGATATTAAAGACTGATTAATAGTTTATAAATTATGAAAATTAAAACTACTATTACTCATGGGCATGGGATGTAGGGTGAAATATGTAGACTGGGTTGAGTTTCAGAAAACATGATTGTTTATGTGATATAAGCATTTATAGGGTCTAACCTAACATTTTTGAGACAAAGCAAGATTGTAGCTGGTCGACTTGCTACTCTTGGAGATGATATTTCTGAGTTTGGAAACATAATTACAGATTGTGTTAAGCTTTTGTCTACTAATCCTTTCTTTAGTGTTAATTTTGGTAAAAGGGCAGTGTATTGTCCGGCCGAGTAAATGACCAACCAACCGAACTACCCCCTTTGACCTACTACATATCACTGATCTCTCCATGGACCTCCACAGAGTTGGACCAGGCCGAGTAGGACCTAGCTGGTCCATTCCACGGAGTACGCCCAGGGCAATCCCACGGATCACGCCTCATATTCTCCCTTAATTAAGAGGATCCCCCAATTCTCTCCCAGTCAAGCAAGACCTTCCTTTTATATCTTAGGCCATTAATGAGTAGCCGCCATTTAAATAGGGATGACCTAATCCTGGTTTAGGTATGTTGCAAAAACCGCTGGAGTGACTCAAGGCTCAACCTAGGGATTCTCTTTGAAGAACTAGGCTCGGCCTCCGGTCAGATTCCAGCGAGAACACACAGCTAATTTTGTAGCTCATAACTTAGCAACGAGGGTTACCACTTGCCCTCAAACTTTATCATTCAGGTCCTCCGTGTATTGCTGAGTAAATTTTCAATGAAATGCAAATCATTTTTGCTTGGTAAAAAAACCCTTACATTTTTTAAAGACCAACTTGACATTGTAGTATATTTAAAAACCTATTTTTTTTCAATAAAATCTTTAAATGATGCATAAATTTATTCTTAAGTAAATCTATAGGTTTGAGTCTTTATAAGACCAACGTGCTTATTATTTTTTTTATAAAATAAAACTGATAATCACAGTGTGCATTCAACTAAAAGAAATTATTATTTTTATCATTGAAAGAAATCATATTTATATTGAAATATTAACGATATTCCAGCGAAAATTCATTAAGTTTCCATTCGAACGAATTAATTAATTTTAAAATAATTAATTTACAAAGTAATCAAATTGTAGTATTTTCTAAAAATTGATTAATAACGAAAAATGAGTAGCATTCCTTGGGATGGAGACAAAGCATGAAGTACTATAGTATTGTCTTTTTTTTGGTCAATACTATAGTATTCTCTTGAGTAAACAATTGTTTGGGTTCCTAACATATATAAATTAGTTACTTTAATTTCTATTATCACAAAAATAATTATTTTTAGAGACTAAAATAATATTTAAATAATCATATTTAAGAATTAAAATAATTAATTTATATTTATTAAAGACCAAATAATATCGCCTGATACTCTTATTTCATAGAAAAAAGTGCCCGTTTACTCATATTGTCTTCTTCCAACGTTAGCTGTGTGAGTGTACCCGACTTTTCCGCTCCTTCCGCTTTCCGGGAAACTTCTTTGGCTCGCGTGTCACGATATCATCGTCGACTTTAATTCAATCTATTATCTATATCTATTTACTATTATATGAAAGACTTAATTACACTTTTGGTTTTTTATTTTTTGTGAATGTGTAATTTTAGTTTTTTATTTTTTAAATGAGTCAATTAGATTTTTTATGTTTTAAAAGTGTGTAATTTTGATCCAACTATTATTTCACTAAATTCGTTTGCTGACCTGGACAAATAGTGTTGACTAGGAAAAATGAGCTGGTATCCTACATGGCATAACAGCCTTGAGTCAGCATTTTTAAGTGCTCCACGTGCCAAGCACGTGAATGCCTCTTTCCACGAGTCACGATCAGATAAGAGGATTAGGGCACACGAAAGAGACATTCACGTGCTTGGCACGTGGAACACTTAAAAATACTGACTCAAGGCTGTTATGCCACGTAAGATGTCAACTCACTCTTCCTAGTCAGTACCGTTTGTCCAAGTCAGCAAACGGGGTTTGTGAAAGTGACGGTTGGACCAAAATTACACACATTTAAAACATAGGGGACCCAATTGGCTCGTTTAAAAGATGAGGGACCAAAATTGCACAATCACAAAAGATAAAAAACCAAAACTACAATTAAGCCTATATAAAACAACAAACATTGGCCTCCAAGTGGCTTCTTTTCCTCTAATTTATTTCCCTCTCAAAAATATCACATCACTTCTTACATATTCTCTCTTATATATATATATATATATATATATATATATCCCAATTTACATGCTATTTACTATAATATTATTTCTATTGGTTATCTTTTTCTTTTTAATTTTATTTCAATAAAAAATATAATTTATTTATAAGTTTTAGTCAAATTTTTTTTATAAATTTTTACGTTGCAAATTTTTAATTTTAATTTCAATAAATAAATCAGTATTTGTTTATTGGTTTTATTAGTGTTTTTTATTCTAGTAAATTATCATATTGAGTATTTTTATTTTTATTTCGATTTTATTTTGATCACCAAAACAATGTTTGCTTACATATTTCACTTATTTATTTCTTACAATAACTTTCTATGGATTATAAATTTATTTATCTTTCGATTTTATTTTTTATTACCTAAACAGTGTTTACTTACAGATACAGAGTTCATCATTTATTTGTTTCAATCATTTATTTGTTACAGATTTCACTCATTTATTTTTTTCAAATAACTTTCTACGGGTTGTAAATTTATTTTACTTTTGATTTTATTTTTTATCATCAAAACAGTGTTTGCTTATAGATTTCACTCATTTATTTGTTTCACTCATTTATTTGTTGCAAGATTCACTCATTTATATCTTTCAATAGCTTTCTACGGGTTATAAATTTAGTTTTCTTTTAATTTTATTTTCGATTACCAAAATAGTGATTCCTTACAGGTTTCACTAATTTATTTTTTCCAATAACTTTCTACGGGCTATAAAAATTATTTTTTCTGATTTTATTTTCGATCACCAAAATGGTGTTTGCTTACCGGTTTCACTCATTTATTTTATGCAACAACTCTCTACGGCCTATAAAATTTTTTTATTTTATTTTCGATCACCAAAACGGTGTTTGCTTGCAGGTTTCACTCATTTATTTTTTTTCTTCCAATAACTTTTCACGGACTAGAAATTTATTTTTCTTTCGATTTTATCTCTGACTACCAAAACGGTATTTGCTTACAGATACAGAATTCACTCATTTATTTGTTTCAATCATTTATTTGATGTAGGTTTCGCTTATTTATTTTTTCCAATAACTTTTCATGGGTAATAAATTTAGTTTTCTTTCCATTTTATATTTGATCACCAAAATAGTGTTTGTTTATAGATTTCACTTATTTATTTGTTGCAGGATTCACTCATTTATTTCTTTCAATAACTTTCTACGTGCTATAAATTTAGTTTTTTATTTTATTTTATTTTCGATCACAAAAAGAGTGTTTGCTTACAAGTTTCACTTATTTATTTTTTCTAATAACTTTTTACGGGCTATAAAATTATTTTTCTTTCAATTTTATTTTCGATCACCAAACGTTGTTTGCTTACAGGTTTTACTCATTTATTTCTTGCAATAACTGTCTATGGGCTATAAAATTATTTTTCTTTCGATTTTATTTTCGATCACCAAAATGGTGTTTGGATGCAAGTTTCACACATTTATTTCTTCAAATAACTTTTTACGGGCTATACATTTATTTTTCTTTCGATTTTATTTTCGATCTCAAAGACGGTGTTTGCTTACAGGTTCCATCATTTATTTCTTCCAATAAATCTCTACGGGATATAAATTTATTTTTCTTTCGATTTTATTTTCGATCACCAAAATGGTGGTTGCTTACAGATACAAAATTCACTCATTTTTTTATTACAGGTTTCATTCATTTATTTTTTTCCAATAACTTTCTACGGGCTATAAATTTATTTTTCTTTTGATTTTATTTTTGATCATCAAAACAATGTTAGCTTACAGATTTCATTCATTTATTTGTTGCAGGTTTCACTCATTTATTTGTTTCACTCATTTATTTCTTCCAATAACTTTCTACCGGCTATAAATTTAGTTTTCTTTCGATTTTATTTTTGATTAATAAAACGGTGTTTGCTTACAGGTTTTATTTATTTATTTCTTCTAATAACTTTCTACGGGCCATAAAATTATATTTTTTTCGATTTTATTCTCGATCACCAAAATGGTGTTTGCTTACAAGTTCACTCATTTATTTCTTATAATAACTCTTTACGGGCTATAAAATTATTTTTCTTTAGATTTTATTTTTGATCACCAAAACTCTGTTTGCTTACAGGTTTCACTCATTTATTTCTTGCAATAACTGTCTATGGGCTATAAAATTATTTTTCTTTTGATTTCGTTTCCAATCACCAAAACGGTGTTTGCTTGCTGGTTTCACTCATTTATTTCTTACAATAACTTTCTACAGACTATAGATTTATTTTCTTTCGATTTTATTTCCTATCACCAAAACGATGTTTTCATACCGGTTCTATCATTTATTTCTTCCAGTAACTTTCTACGGGTTATAAATTTATTTTTCTTTCAATTTTATTTTCGATCACCAAAATGATGTTTACTTACAGATTTCACTCATTTATTTATTCCAATAACTGTCTATAAGCTGTAAATTTATTTTTTTATTTTAATTTTGATCAATAAAATGATATTTGCTTGTAGGTTTCACTCATTTATTTCTTCCAATAACTTTCTGCGGGCTATAAATTTATATTTTTTTATTCACTCATTTTTTTCTTCCAATAACTTTCTACAGGGTATATCTTTCGATTTTATTTCCGATCACAAAGTCTACCGGCTATAAATTTATTTTTCTTTCGATTTTATTTCCATCGTTAAAACGGTGTTTGTTTACCGGTTTCACTCACTTATTTGTTCTAATAACTTTCTACGGGATATAAATTTATTTTTCTTTTGATTTTATTTTCGATCTCCAAAATAGTGTTTGTTTACAAGTTTCACCATTTATTTGTTCTAATAACTTTCTATAAGTATAAATTTTTTTTATTTTATTTTATTTTATTTTCGATCACTAAATGGTGTTTACTTATAGGATTCACTCATTTATTTGTTCAAATAACTTTCTATGGGCTATAAAATTTTTTTTCCAATTTTACTTTTGTTCAATATGATAGGTTTTGCTTATGGGTTCTATTTTTTTCTTATTTCCCGTAAGTTTTCATGCTTAATGTCATAAAATCAACACTGTTATACATTTAGGATATATCACATATCAATTTATTACTGTATAAATTAATAATTTCATCTCATATATAGAGACTAACCGGCGGCCCCGTACATCACACAGGTCAACTGGCTAATTTGCTATTATAAAAAACAATAAACATTGGCTACACGTGGCACAATTTTGTCAAATTTTTTTTGGCTTTTTTTGGTAAATACCATTTTTGAAAAAATTAATTTGCTATCTATCACCTTTTTTTTTTAATTAGGTTTCTACCATTGTTTACGTTTTAGGTGAGAAGTCCTATTTCCAAAACCGGACTTCTCACCTTTTTTTATTTTTATTTTTAAAAATACCTATGAGAAGTTCTATCCCCAAAACAGGACTTCTGAACATACTTTTTTATATATATTTTTTTTCAATTTTTTGTTTAATTATGATGGTTTAGGGTTTAGTTAAGGTGGTTTATGGTGTTAGGAAGTTTGTAGTTTTAGGGTTTAGGTGGTTTTAAGATTTTGCGGTTATTTAAATTAATTAATTAATTTTGTTTATTAATTCAATTTATTTTTTAATAATTACCACAATTAAGTTAGTTTAGGACTTAATAGTAAATAATAATACAATAAAATGGTTACATTAAAATTATAAGAGGGGTATAACGGTCTACATTTTCGGTTAGGACATTTATTGCCGCTATGGTTACAAATATACTGTTGGAACCAAATTGGTTAAAAGTGTTTTTAATACAAAAACTCCCTAAGTGATTTTATGGTTTTGATGATAACAAAATGTATTAAGGTTTTTACAAAGGATAAACAAAATGTAGTAAGCTTGTACAATGTATAACAATGCTGCCTAACTAAGCTTATTGCAGTCTGCGTCCAATCAGTTCTTCATGACATTGGCTGACATTCAAAGTGAGCCTTGCGTCCAATGTTGGCACTGAAATGGACACAAGAGTTCTGCGTCCAATGTTTTGGCACTGAAATGGACACAAGAGTTCTGCGTCCAATGTTTGAGCAGAAGGAAGAATTCTGCGTCCAATGTTTGAAGCAGAAGGAAGAGTTCTGCGTCCAATGTTTGAGCAAAGGCAAGTAATGTTGTGCGTCCAATAATTCAGTACAAGGCACAAGGACAATTTCGTACGTCCAATGATTCATGAGAAGGCATTGAAGACATAAGTCCAATGTTCAAGAATAACAATACGTCCAATGATCAGAACATAAGTCATAAGTCCAATGTTCAGGATGTGTTCTTGACCAAGGTAAAGAATGCTGATCGTCCAATGATAAGTACAAGGCAATACTGGTATAAGTCCAATGTTTCTATGAGAAGCAGAATTGCAGTAAAAGTCCAATGATTTTCAAAGGAACAGATTCAGTGAGTATGCGTCCAATGAAGGACAAAAGTCCAATGTTCAGTTTAAGGCATTGAAGTTCAACGTCCAATGAAACTGAACAAACAAAAGAACTGTTCTGCGTCCAATAAAATCAGAGTGACAAAGGTACTGTTCTGCGTCCGATAAATAAGAAGAACAAGAACAAAGTGTTACACGATGAATGAAGCAAAGTAGGACAAGTTCTCAGTCTACTATTCATCGTCCAATGAAGCAGAAAAACAAATGTACAACAATCAACTGCTCTACGTCCAATGGAACAGTAAGGAAATGGCAAAAGTCCAAAAACCAGCATGAGGCAATAAGTCCAATACTGCCTTGAATGGAATAAAATGGTAAGCATAAGGATGCGTCCAATGATTGAATGAATATGCAAATGGTAAGCACAAGGTATGCGTCCATTTGCTAAAAGGACTGAAAGTCCAATGATTTCTACATGCTGCGTCCAATACACAGAATCCATAAACTTGCTATTTACTGCTCATGCATTTAATATGGAACATATTTATTGAGCAAATGATTTGAGATAAATAGCTGTATACAATGCTTTTCTGTACAACTTTGTCAACGTTTCTGAACGTACTTTTGAAAAGCATAAAGCACTGTGGAAAGTGTACTAAGAGAGAGAATGTACTTTTAACTACTCTATATATCTCTGAACACATCTTTCTGCTTTACACAGTGTATTCTCTCTGTCTCAATAAGATATTATTATTAACCACTGTACAATTGAGACTTTGAGTACATGTTGCTTCTGATTTAGGAGAAAGAAACGCAGACATGCGCAATGAAGTAGATCTCCTCAGAGCAACGGGAAAAGAGCATTAAATGCTATTAGAGAACGGTAACTTTTATGAGAGCTGAAGTTGAGCAACTGAAGAACAAGTCTGAAGCTTCACTACTCTTATAAATACCGAGAAGCAAGAAGAAGAATATAAGAGACTTAACAACGAAAAAGAAAGAGCTGAACTGCTGTGCAATTTGTTATACTCTGTATAGAAAGTCTTGTATTTATTCTTTCTTCTTGTAAAAGAGAGTTTGCTTAACTCTCAAAGTGCTTTAGATTTCATATCCTCACTTGTGTGAGTTAAACAGCACTTGAATCAAAAACTCTGCTGAGTTGTTTAGCCTGAAGAGGCTGTGTTCAAAGAATACTTGGGATTTAGCCTGGAGAGGCTGTGTGCAAAGAATACTTGGGTTTTAGCCTGAAGAGGCTGTGTGCAAAGAATACTTGTATTCTATCAGGTTGATAGTGAAATCTCTCTAGTTTGAGGGGACTGGACGTAGCTCTTAGGAAAGGGTGAACCAGTATAAAAACTTGTGTTATTTCTTCCTTCCCTTAACTCCTTTTATATCTGTGTTTATTACTAACAAAGGGGATTGAAATTGATTTTATTCAAACAAGTTTTTCAAACTGAAAGGGAAGCATTCTGTGCGTCCAATCTTTAGAAAACCTGTGCGTCCAGTTTTTATAAAGACTCTGTGCGTCCAGTGTTTTAGCACTCTGTGCGTCCAATATTTTAGAAAAACACTGTGCGTCCAATATTTGAAATAAGCTGTGCGTCCAAACGTTTTTAACAGCCAGCGTCCAACTTTTGCGAAAAGTTTTAAAAGCTTAGAAACACAATTCAACCCCCCTTCTTGTGTTTCATCTTGTTACCTACATATACCATAAGTTATTCTCCTAAATGGTATCCTGTTTCACACCTTGGAGGTTTCCGATTGCGTGCAGGTTGTATACGTCGTGCACGTCATTGCGTTGGTTCTTCTTCTTCAATAACAGTGACAAATTGCTCCTGTTGCGGCTCATTCTCATTGACATAAGGATTTGCAATAGGGTATAAGGAATCTTCTCTTAATTCGCCGATATATGACGTTGAGGAACTACAAGCTGCGAAGTTAGGGAATGACGGCGTGCCAAATGTGTACATGTTTTGCATATAAGCAGCCGCTGACTGTGGCGTTCCAACGTCTACACCAAACAAATTGGACATGAAATCATCGTCGCTAGATGCGAAAGAGTGTCGACGTGCGTCAAAATTTTCAAGAGCCTCTTGTTGTGTGGGACTGAAAGCAAATGAATGGCGAGGTGGGTCGAAGTGTTGTTGTGACTGAGTGAAAGCAACAAGGGGGTTGAGTTGTCAGCGTGTAGTACGTCGTGGACGTCGCTGTGTCGGCATACTATGTCCAACATCCGGAGGGTCCTGTACATAATTGTGCGGGTCTTGCAATTGTGGTGGAATAGATAGGTATAATATTGAGTTAATTGTAGTAATTATTAAATAATAAATTGAATTTATAAACAAAATAAATTAATTAATTTAAATAACCCCAAAATTTTAAAACCACCTAAACCCTAAAAGCACAAACCACGTAACACCATAAACTATCTTAACTAAACCCTAAATCGTCAGAATTAAACAAAAAATTGAAAAAAAATTTAAAAAAACATGTTCAGAAATCCTGTTTTTGGGATAGGACTTCTCATAGGTATTTTTAAAAAAAATAAAAAAATGATAAAAAATCCAGTTTTAGAAATATGACTTCTCACCTAAAACACAAACAATGATAGAAACCTAATTAAAAAAAATCGTAATAGATGGCAAATTTATTTTTTCGAAAGTGGTATTAATAAAAAAAGCCAATATTTTCCCGCTCAAAAGCAAATCAGCTTTGTCTATATCATTGCTTTCCTATGTACAGGTGTCATTCACTATAAATTGGTCCTTAACAAAAGCTCTGCCTACATGTCTAAAAAGCTTATGCTTAGCAACTTTGAAAAAAAAACGTTGATATTTATCGGGAGAAAAATACAATTTCTCAATAAAATTTTCTAGTTACAATTTATTTTTCTTTTTATTTTTTTTAAAAATGAAATAATATTTACTTACACATTTTATTCATATTTTTTTATTCTTTTAGATTTTTTATTTGTAAAACTATTTTTCTTTAAAATCAAAACTAAAATAATTTTAATTCTAATCAACAAAATAGTGATTACTTAAGAGTTCTATCCATCCTTTTTTCGATTTCATTTTCGATACAACAATCGCTACAGGAAATGGCTACAATAATTTCACTAATTTGTTTGTTCAAAAAACTTTCTTTGCGCAATAATTTTTTTTCGATTTTATTTTCTATCATCAAAACTGTGTTCGCTTACAAGTTTCACTCATTTATTTGTTCCAATAACTTTCAACGGGATATAAATTTATTATGCTTTCGATTTATTTTTTATTACCAAAACGGTATTTGCTTACAAGTTTTATTCATTTATTTATTCTAATAATTTTCTACAGGTTATAGTTTTACTTTTCTTTCGATTTTATTTTTCCTACATTAAATCGCTACAGTATTTTTACTCATTTATTTGTTCTGATAACTTTCTACGGTCTATAAATATATTTTTTTCAAATTTTATTTTCGATACAACAATCGCTACAGTGAATCGCTACTCATTTATTTGTTCCAATAACTCCCTACTGGCTATAAATTTATTTTTATTTCACTTTTAATTCGATCACCAAAACAGATTTTGCTTACAGGTATTTGTTCCAAAACAGTATTTCGTTTAGTGTTTCACTCATTTATTTATTCTAATAATTTTTTAGGGGCTATAAATTTATTTTTCTTTCGATTTTATTTTTGATCACCAAAACGATGTTTGCTTACAGGTTTCACTCATTTGTTTGTACTAATAATTTTCTACTGTCTATAAATTTATTTTTCTTTCGATTTTATTTTTGATGTAGCAATCGCTACAGTAAATCGTTACAGTAATTTCACTCATTTATTTATTCCAATAACTTCCTACGAGCTATATGCTAATTTCACTCATTTATTTGTTCAAATAATTTCATATGGACTATAAATTTATTTTTATTTCGATTTTATTTTCTATCACTAAAACAGTATTTGGTTTAGAGTTTCACTCATTTATTTGTTCCAATTACTTTTTACGAGCTCTTTTTTTATTTTTCTTTGGATTTTATTTTCGATCACCAAAACAGTGTTTGCTTACAGGTTTCACTCATTTATTTGTTCTCATAACTTTCTACGGGCTACAATTTTTTTTTGCTACAGCAATCGCTATAGTATTTTCACTCATTTATTTGTTCCAATAACTTTTTACGGGCTATAAATTTATTTTTCTCTCAATTTTATTTTTGATCATCAAAATGGTATTTGCTTACAGATTTTCACTCATTTATTTGTTTCAATAACTTTCTACGGTCTATAAATTTATTTTTCCTTTGATTTTATTTTTGCTATTGTAACTCACTACAGTAAATCGCTACAATGATATCACTTATTTATTTGTTCAAATAACTTTTTACGGGCTATACATTTATTTTTATTTCGATTTTATTTTGTATGACCAAAGCGGTGTTTACTTATAGGTTTCGCTCATTTATTTGTTCAAATAACTTTCTACAGGCTATAAATTTTTTTTTTCAATTTTATTTTGGATCAACAAAATAGTATTTGCTTACGTATTTAACTCATTTATTTGTTCCAATAACTTCTACGAGCTATAAATTGATTTTTCTTTCCTTTTTTTTTCTTCTACAACCATGATTCTGTTTTTATAATTAATTTTCTTTCTTTTATTTTATTTTTTGATAAATTTTTTATTTATTTATGATCAATAAAAAGATGTTTGCTTATGGATTCTACTCTCTCCGGACCAAAACAAAGGTAGTTTTAGCCTTTTTTTTCTGTCTCAAATTTTTGGTTGTTTTAGATTTTCAAGGTATAATTTATCCTTTTTTTCCAACTATACCCTTAGTATTAATTACAAAGATAAATTAATGAAATTATATTTTCAATAAAAAAATTATGATGGACAATTAATTGTTATTGGTATTGTGATTAATGAAATGCACCAATTACCAACAAGTGAGTCTTGTCTCTTTCTCGTCCATGTACATGCAGTGCACCTTTCTTTTTTTCCATACAACAAAGTGCACCTTTCCATATCACATTTCAATGAATTTAATAAGGAGTAATTAAAGTAATAATTGAATACTACAAAAAAAGAAAAAATTTATAAAAAATAAAATAGGGATAATATAGTCTAAAATTTACACATTTAATTATTTCTTAATCTGTGTGTCAAAATCTTAAATTACTTTTGTTTTAGACCGGAGGGAGTATTCATCTTTCTTTATTTTTTAGAATTTCATGTTAAAAAATTATATGTCAGACTAGTTAAATTAAATAAACTGTACTACTCCACGTTGGGACAATGACCTTTTGGTTTTGTTTGATAGATTGAACAGACATGAAAGGGGGGAAAAATATCCTACCTCTTTTTCAAATCTTCAGTGGTATGAGAATTTGGTACAGCGTTTAAAAAATATTTAATTCAATTAAATTTAGATTAAAATATTTTTATTTATTACTTTTTATTATTTTCATTTGCTCTCATTATTATTCAATCCTCTTAATTAAATCTAAGAGTATAGTTGAAAACAAATGCTTAATTATATCTTGAAATTATAAAATAACCATAGTTTTGAGAGAAAAATACAAGTTAAAACATCTAAGACTTAGTTTGGATATTTTAAGCTATTGATGATGTGAGTGTGAGAAATTGATGCCAAACAGGTCCTTCTCCTTAGGTGGGGCCTGATGTCCATTTTAACCAATTTGACCCAACAACAATATTTACAACAAGAAGGCCCAAGGAGTTTGACCAAAAAAAGGCCCAAGGAATGTGATGATTACACAGCCATAAGCCCATAACTCCATAAGTAAGGAGCGGTCAGCTGAGTTTATGAAAACAAAAATAAGTCATATTGATTTTTTTTTGTTCGATCAAATAAGTCATATTTATGAATACTTGTTTCTTTTGTTTACACTAATGAATATAAGACAACTTTTTCATAATCTTTTGTTGGATTAGATGTTTGTAGTTGGTGCATATCATACACATTATGCTCTTTTTTTTGTCAAAGAGAATTCATTGAACGGACAAAGCCCAAAGGACATCATATCAAAGACCCAACATTTATGGTCTGAGTCCCTGCGCCCCCCCCCTCTCTGGCTTACGGTTTGGCTTGTGATCTGTGAGGCTGTCTTCGGACAGGGTTCGGCCGTTGTCGTCTCCTTCCTCCGCTGGGAGGTGCCTCTCTGCGGGTTTCCGTGGGTGTTGGCTTACGTTATGTGGGTTCACCGCCACCTTTGCTTAGTTTGGAGGGGAGTTCTATGTCGCAGCTGCTTCATCTTTTGTGCGCCACTGTTTTGGCTGTCTTCGGACGGGATCGACATCTGCTGGATTGTTGTTGTCGACTCCTTCCTCTGCGGGGAGGTGGTTTAGTGGTGGTTTGGCCGGTGTCTTGGGTTGGGCCGCCGTGGTTTGTAGATCCCTTTTCAGTTTTATGTTTTTTGCTGTTTTGTTGTTGTTGTCTGTTGTTGATTTTTTTCTTTTCTAGTTTGTTGCTGTTTGTATCTGTGCCGCTGTGCATCTAGAGAGATCACCAATTCTGGATCAGAGACATGTGTGCTGTATTAGTTATGATAGAAGGTTTTGGGTGCCCCAGATGGGCTAAACCCAGCCCACTCAATGATATCTCAAGGATATCTTTCATGCCTGTATCCTTTTTGGTATCCTTTTTTAGTGCACTAGGTGTAGTTTTTTTTTTCTTTCTTTTCTCTCTGTTTTTCATTTGTTGTTTTCCTTGTCAGTGTATGGTACAACTTGGGATAGATTACAGCAGCGTGTCTTGTTTTTATTTGGTTTATTTATTGTGACTCTGCATATGTTGTTTTCTTTACTGTAGTTACCGTTTGACTGAGGTTTTCCCTTTTATGAACGTGTTTCTTATTGACCAAAAAAAAAATGGTCTGAGTCAAACTTAAAGTTACTCTCTAGATCAATGCATTATGCTCGTAACACATCACATTAACCGTGCATAGAACTTGGGCCAGCCATATTGGTACATGTGCTTTGACTTCCTAAATCGTCTTTCGGCAAGCTAAACTAATACGGAAGAATTGACCCAAAAAAAAGTAATACGGAAGAACAAGAAGCTAGCCACTTCATTCATCTGTATAGAAAGTTGAATTATATTTTGGGAAGACAACGATTACTGCTTGCATATAAAGTAACATGTTTTACGGATGGATAATATTGGCTCCCTATTTGTCCAGAATAAACGCGCCATTGTTACACACACATTTTGACTAGTTGTCTTGACTCTTGTGACATTATGGTTATCTTATTATTACAACGAGGCCTTGTCGACAATATCATAAAATTGTTACTAGATGTGTCTTGTTGTCGTCTCAAGTATCCAGGTTCACGCATCTTAATTTCTTTCTTCCAAACTTTTTCTACCGAAACACAATTTTCAATTCCTGCAATATTCACAGCTGTTTATCATATGATTCATGATCAGATTATCCAAATTAAATTCACTTTCTTTCCGAGCCTTTCTTGCATCTAGCTTATTAACTTTTCTTTTTCTTTTTTTATTACTAAAGCTTTGAAATACTATTTCTTGTACCGATATTATCATAGAGACGTTTTGACAGACTTTTGTTCAAATATTTCTACTTCCAATTTGGACGTAATTAAAATTGCAAATGCTGGGCACGAAATCATGACAATAGGTCACTTTAAAAGTGAGCAGATACCCACATATAACAATTTTATAAAGGCTTTACTCAGCAAATTCAAATCTTCTGTTCTCACCATTAAATTAATTGACATTTTTTCTGAATGATCAGTACATTATCCAGGTGGTATCCCGGTTTGGTATTTGCTTGTATCTTTGACTAATTAGATAAAAATAATGGCATTTATATATACAAGCTTCGTTCATGAGTATGTGATGTACTGGTGCAATGACAGGAAAACTAATGGCATATCATGGTTCTAATTTTAATCTACACATATATTTATGAAAACTTTGGAGAGGTCAAGTTCTTCTAATTCCCTTAAGTGATTGTTAATTTGAAGCCAAATAATTAATCACTTCCTCAGCCCCCAAACTAATCCTTCATGCTAATAAATTTACACACATACTCCTATATAAAGCATTACATAATTAATATTGAAGGTTCATTAAACTAATAGGATTATATGAAATTAAAAAATGAATTCTATTGGTTGGAGGGGGGAAGGAAGGAGAGCAGACTGAAAGAGAGAAAATTATAACAATTGAGATAATCGGGATCAAAATCGTACAATTGAAATATTAGGATCAAAATCGCACAATTGTGATACATAGGGGACCAAAATCACGCAATTGGAACATGAGGATCCAAATTACACAATCATGATACTTGAGCTAGAGACCAAAAGTGAAATTATAAGCCTATTATTTTAAATATTTCTTGTTTGACTTAGTTTTTTTTTGGAGAGAATTAAAAGGAAAATAAATTAAATAATTTAAAATATTTTAAATATATTGAGTTAGTATATCCTTTCATAAAATGTAAATAATAAAAGGTTATAAAGGTATAAAAAAGATTATCTATTAACTCCTTTAATGAAATTATATTCTAGTATCTACTCAAGTCTCTTATTTCATTTTTCTTCTTTCCTCTTCAAGCAACTCATGTCCCCCCGCCTCGGGTAAAGATTGTAGTGTTCTTGCACGTGGATATTATTATATAGTAGTAATTCTAATTATAAGTACAGGGGTCTTATAGCCATATCTTCAAATATTCATACAAATTCTCTTTATTTTTAATCATTGCTTTAATTAGTTGGAGTAGTACATGAATCTAATGGTACTCGATCGCGTCAATTTGGATCAATACCTTATTCATTTTTGCACGTTGCAAGCTCCATGTCCATATGTCGCTCTCAAATCCAACTACATGTTGTGGTCTAGTTGCTAATAAAAAGCAAGGTGTACGTGTTGAACTTGAATCAGGCATTGCCCCGTTAACCACCCATATAGGGGTGTTCACGGGTTCGGATTACCCGTGAATTCGAACCAAACCAAACTGGTCCAACCCAGATTTTGCAATTTTTTGTGTTGTTCGAGTAGAACCCGATCCAAACCGATCAGACCCGTCATGGTTTGGTTCGGATGATAGGTTTCAGTTGTTGAACCCATGAACCCGTCGATCCGAACCGATAACGTGGCATTAAATAATAAAAAAATTCTAAGCCTAAACTAGTTAGTAGTTACATGAGAGAGAGAGCTCAGAGTTGCAAAAATGGCAACTTGTCTTTGTCCCTTCCTCCCTTTCTCTGCTAGGGTTTTGTTACACCCAACCACCACTGCGATTCAAGAGTGTTCTCCATCTCCTTAGGCAGCCGCGCCTCCCACTCTCCCAGCCACCCACCGTGTCATTTCTCAGCTCAAGGGACAATAGCGAACTGCGATCTCCATCCGCTTCGTCCTCCAGCCCCGTGAACTGCGTTGTCCTCCAGCCACGTCGTCCTCCAGCTGCGTCGTCGTCCTACCACGTCCAACTTGTCCCACCGTGAGCAGATTTAAACCACCCTGCTGCAGATCTAAACCACTGTGAGCAGAGTCTTCTTCTTCTTCGAGACCTTGTTGCTGTTCTTCTTGCGCGTTTTGGTCTTCTCTCGCTTGGCGGCGGTTGCATGTGTCTTGGAGATTAGGGTTATTTTTTTGGGTCATTTCAGAAAGAGATCCCTTCACCCCATTTTTTATTTTTTTTTTATTTTAGTGTTTTAGTTATTATGTTGGCCCCATGCCCATTTAATAATCTCTTTATTTTTTTGGATTCGGGCTAGGCCCATTTTCATCTTTTTTTTTAATCAAAGCATGGACTCGCAGGTCCGATCCGATCCAACCAATTCAAGTACGGGTTGGTTCGGTTCGGATTTGGAAGGAAAAAATAAAAAAATTCGAACCAACCCAACCCGTAATGTCTTCATCGGTTCAGATAATGGATTTTGCTAAATCCGATCCAAACCGGCCTGTGAACAGCCCTGCACCCATATATTAGAATGTATATGCGGAGGGAGGGAGAGGGGGGCTGGGGGACCATGGCACCACCCAAGCCAATGAAATTTTTTTCTTTCATATATATATAGATAGATATGTGGCCTCACCCCACCTAGTTTATTTATTAAAATATGCAGTCTGATGCAATTGTTCCATTATGTATACAACTTTTCAATGTTATTTGAAAAAATATTATTAAAAGTAGAAACTGAAAGTATTATTTGAAGAGCGTGTAATATTATCAATGTGTAGTATTATTATTAAAAGTAGGAACTGAAAGTATTATTTGAAGAGCGTGTAGTATTATCAATGTGTAGTATTATTAAAATTCTTTAATAATACTACTGTTTTATTTGAAAAAGTAGAAACTGACCGTGATTTACACCGTAATTTTCTTCTTTCTTTTAATTAAGTAATTAGAGGTAGTAGTTCCATATCTCCACCCAACTTTACTTTTTGGTATATGTGACCAAATCACCAAAACTAATCACAATAGGTGATTAGGTGCCAACTTTTTTTTGTCTAAATTAAATTATAGAGAGATTAATTAATTATATATCAAATTTTTTGGTCTCAATATAGCTATATATTATAGTTATATATCTCTTTTACTTATAAAAATAGTAGTTATATATAAAAAAAATTGCTAATTATGTTGTAAATGTAAAAATTTAATTTTTTTATTAAATAATATACTTTTTTATCTTGGCACCCCTCAAATAAAATTCCTGCCTTCGCCCCTGTATATCATCCCTTGTACTAATGAACTTGTGCTCCTTGACCATACGGTAATTTTTTTGTTGTTGATAATATGACCATATATATGGTAAATTGGTAGAAGACATTAATTAATTTAACTTTTCAGCATTCACCTACAGGACCGCCACAAATAAATAAATTAGCATCGCGTTTTAATTCCTTTACACTATGTTTGGATGCAAAAAGAAAGTGAAAGGAAAGAAAGTAGAAGGAAAGAAAGAGAGTGAAAAGTGAGAAGATTATTTAGTTGTTTGGTTTGAGTGAAAGAACAATTCTTTCTCTTCCTTTGTTTGTTTGGAAAGAAAGTGAAAAAAAAGAAAGAGGTATTTTGTAAAATGACAAAACTGACATTGTGTAAAAATATATTTCAAAGAAAATTTATTTATATAAAATAAATAAATTTCATTATGTTTATATAAAATAAATAAATTTTAAGTTAAAAGTAACTTAAAATTTTATTTAGAAAATATTTATTATGTTTATAATATTAAATTTGTTAATAATTATTTTTAGATAATAAAATCGTTTGATATAATGAATTAAATACTTTTGATTATGACAATGAAGTGCAAGGGAGATGCACTGCAAGATTACGGTGGACTTCTATTTGATCGTGTTGCACGAAGCCATTTCAAATTTCAATATGGTATGGTACTACTGTTATGTGAAAATACAACAAGAGCAATTCAATCAGTACGTGAGGTTATTTATGTCTTTTTAGTTTAAATCAATCTCTTCCTCCGGTTTTCTTCTCATATTGGAAGGAAATAATTTTTTGAGTGGGACCCACAAAAACCCGTCTTTCCTTCCCTTCTGATATGGAAACCAAACGAGGGAAGCACTACTTTTCATGCTCCTTTCCTCTCTCTCCTTTCCTTTCCCTTTGTTTTCATCTCATCCAAACACAGTGTTAGTGCTAGCCTAAGCCTGCTGAATTGGTATCATTTCCAAACGTTCGAAACAGTTTCTCACGTAATGTACATACGGCTTGATATGATTTTGTTTCAAGTCTACGACTGTTTCTTCTTAGCATTCATTGCATCTCTCTCTCTCTCTCAATAAGCGTGCATGTATCCTTTAATCAATTGGATTTGATCAGCTAGGGGGTAAAATCCGGGGGAATAATAATATCCTCACCAATGTTGTCGTTTATGGATTAATGGTTTTCTATGATGCGCAGCAACTTGGGTCGATCCTTCGAAAATCGTTCTATTGCAACTTGCATAGTACAGTATGATTTTGAGTCCGATCGACTCTTCAAAGATGAGCAATGGAATTTGGCTTTCCAATTGAAATATTGAATGCTTCATCAACAACTTGCTTAGTTAAAAGTAAATTCGTACGTTGTTAATCACTTTCCCAACTGAGCTACTTGTTAGATGTTCTCGTCGGAATCCGACTTAAGGTCAAATCTAGTTCGTCAGAGAGAGTCTCTAGGTTGAGTCTCAAGTCACACTAGTGGTTTTTGCAACATGTCCATTTAGGCTTGGGTCCTTCTCTATTTAAGCTAAACCCTTTATTAATGGCATGAGAGAGATTAGAGAATATTAGTTTGACTAAGGCGTAATTGATGGGCAAAATTGGGGGAAGAGAATCCCAAGACGCAATCTTAGGGATTTGGACTGATGCATCTCGGCTGGGTCCATCAAGTCGGCATTAAGATACACGTCGATTGTGGGTTAACTCGGCTAGGTTTACCTCGGCGAGAATCCACCAAATCGGCTATAAAAAAACATCTCTGCAACTAATTGGTTTGACTAAGTCCCTCTAATCAAACTAAATTGTATCCTACTTGGCCGGAGGCTATCCAGTGATATATAGCTAGCTCTGTGAATACATTCAATGAACCCACTCCGTGTTTCTTTCTGTCAGGATCGAAATTAAGAACGTAGGAGTATCATGATCAGAGAGCAGTATTTCTTGTCATAAAAAAAATGAGTGATTGTCATAAAAAAGAGAGCAGTATTTCCCCATTCTTCAAGAAAAAAAAATACCCAAATTGAACCCAATTTACTCATAATTATGATTTTTTCTATTTATTTTTTTTATTATTATATTTTTAAAAAAAATAAATGACATAAATATTGTAAATAAGTATCGTTTATTTCATTTATTCTCTCAAAAGTATAATAAAAAATAAAAAATAAATAAATAAAAAAAATCTTAACTCATTTACTCAAGGGAGTATATTTAAATTTTAGTTGATACGTGCTATTTTCTCTGTTCTTTTTTATTTGTCGTTTTAGGTTATTTTATCATAACTAAAGAATCAATTAATTGATAAATTTTTTCTTATCATATCCTTATTTAATTAGTCTTTAGGAGTAGATGAATCAATTAATGTGTCTCATTATTTTAATTATTTCCAACCCCTTATTTAATTATCCAATTAGTCTTAGATACATTCATATTCACATGTGTATATTAGTACTAAATTTATGTTGTTGGAAAGTAAAATAATTTTTGGGAGTAGATATATCATATTTAATTAGTCTTTAAACTTCTCAGTTACTACATTAATCAATTTATAAAAAATGTGTAAATAATTAATAGGATTAAAGATATAATTATCAAGATGTAATCTTAAACTATCAAAATGATAAATAAAAAGAAATAAATTTTTTCTTAAAAACTAATAGATAAAAAAGAACGGAAGAATTATTTGTTTTTAAATTAATTTTAGTTGATCTTTGTTTTTTTGCGCATGAAAGTGTGTGCTCGCCGATGGCTGGCGCTATATATATTCCAAAGATGAATAGTCAATTGCTTAAGTTTCAAAAGCTCTGACAAACATACCAGAATAAAACGTTGTTTAACACTCAATCCTCAAATTGGCCACTTGTTACTCCCTCATGTCATTCTTAAGAAACATATAGAACAAAATACCAAGATCAAAGAAATACGTTAAAATGAATTAATTATAATTAATGATATAATAATTTTCAAAAATACCATTTGTAAGATTCGTGTCATTTCATATTTTTTTTTGTAGAAAATGTGACTTTCTTATTAAGCAGTCTCATGATAAATAAGGATAAAGTTAAAAATAAATAATTAAAATTGTTAAAAATAAAACTTTATTTTTTATAAAAATGATCATAAAAATGTCTCCTTTTATTTTTTATAAAAATGACACGAGAGAGTAGTATAATTATTGATGTTAATTGGTTTAAGTGGAGGGGATATGCATATATCATATTGATAATTGGGTAGTGTGTTTCATACTTGGTGTTTTTTTACTTCTGAGTTAGCTTAAATATTTTCTTTTAAAAACAAATTTTTAAAAAAGTAGCTAGTTTATTTTTAATTGAAAAATTTGAAAAAAGTATTTTTTCTAAAAGCTATTTGTACGATTTCTTTTCATTTTTCTCTTTTTTCTATCCTTTTTATTTGTAATGTTAGAGGTGAATTAACTTGACTCATTCGAGTTGGCTTACCAAGGATTGATAATCAATAAATCCAGGGGTGGCCCTGACGGCGGGCCAGATGGGCAACCGCCCAGGGCTCCAAATTTTTAGGGGCATCAAATTTTTTTTTTACTATGCATATATGTTAAAAAAATATAATTAATTAGATTTGTATACATAATTTAACGTTATGACTTTGAATGCATAATTTAGAGGGCCCCATTTTTATATATCAATTATCAGAGAAGAAAAAGGCAATGAAAAAGGAGAAGACGTACAGCCAATTAAACAGGAAAAGAAAAAAGTAAAATCACCGAAAATGGTAAAAAGCCTTTCAAAAATCCTATTTTGTTTCTCTCTCTGTGTGACTCTCTGATTCTCTCTGTTTTCTTCTCCGATCTTGCATTGCTATTTGCACAGTTGTTCCCAAATCCCAGTCAATCACGTCTTTTACTTTATCACTTACTTATGCTTGCTCTGCACCATATGTAAGCCATTGACCCAAGGTATCTATTATTTCTTTCATTTTTTCTTGAGTTTTTATTTATTATTATTTTTTTCGTTATTATTTTTTTAATAATTTTTATGGTTATTTCAGAATCAAATTGATGTTTGGTACTCTGAAACTTTGGAACAAATTGAGGGTTTAAGTTGAAGGATTAAAATCAAGAATCAGGTACTATTGTTTCATCTCATTGCTATTTACTCATTAGAGACTCTTTTTTAGATTTATAGATTATAATTTTATATTTTTGTCCATACTTGTTGTATTATTGTCTGAACATGTTGCCTAGAAAACAACTTTCTGGTAATCTAAAACGTAAAAGAAAGAAACAAATTGAAAGTGATATTGAATCTCAAAAGGGTGCTCTTGATAAATTTTTTGTCAAACATCCTACAATTTCTATTCAGAATGATGCAAATGCAGATAATTTAAACTCTAATGCTCAGTTTCTAATTTAAACTCTAATGGATGTTTCTACAAGTCCAATAAAAGTAGAAGAGTTTTTTGTAGAATTTTTGAAAGTTTATGATACAACTGGTCAAGGATTGTTTGAAGAATTACAAAATATTTTAGAAACTCTTGGTTTTGATATTAATAATGTGGGAGGACAAGGATATGATAATGGATCAAACATGAAAGTTAAACACCAAGGTGTACAAAAAAAGTTATTGGATATAAATCCTAGAGCATTATACACACCATGTGGTTGTCATAGCCTTAACTTGACACTTTGTGATATTGCAAATTCTTGTACTAAAACTAAAGATTTTTTTGGAGTACTACAACGGATTTACACTATATTTTCTCATTCGACAAAGCGTTGGAAAATTTTAAGAGATAATGTGAAAGGTTTAACTGTTAAACCTTTGTCACAAACACGTTGGGAGAGTCATGTGAATAGTGTATATGCAATTAAAAGTCAAGCTTCAGACATAAGAGAAGCATTACTTCAACTAGTTGAACAAGATAATGATCCAAAAATTAAGAGTGAAGCTGAATCTTTAGCAAGTCATGGAATTGGAAAATTTGAGTTTTTATTAGCTATGGTTATTTGGTTTGAGCTGTTGTCGGCTTTTAATGAAATTAGCAAAAGTTTGCAAAAAAAAGATATGCGAATTGATGTGGCTATAGAACAAGTAAAAGGTTTGATTAAGTACTTAGAAAAATATAGAGAATCTGGATTTGCAAATGCTATTGTTAGTGCTGAAAAAATTGCAAATGAAATGGAAATTGAATGTGTGTTTGTTCAAAAACGTCAAATTCGTAGAAAAAAACACTACGATGAAAATCCCACTGAATGCACACAATCAAACCTTGAGTCTCCTGAAGAGTCTTTTAGGATCCATTATTTTTTATATATTGTAGATCAAGCAATTGGCTCACTGAATAGAAGATTTGAGCAGTATAGAACATATGAGGAGATTTTTAGATTTTTGTTTAATATTGAAAGACTTAAATCATTTTCTGATTAGGACTTGAAATTATGTTGCAAACATCTTGAAACTTATCTAAAACATGATAATTCTTACGATCTTGATGGTGAAATTCTATTTGAAGAATTAAAAGTCATTAGAGAGATTTTAACAGTTGAATCAAAATCAAGTTTTATGATAGAGTTCTTTGAAAACATTTAATTGTTTTCCTAATGCGTGTATAGCTTATAGAATAATATTAACTATTCATGTTACTGTTGCATCTGCTGAGAGAAATTTTTCTAAATTGAAATTATTAAAATCTTATTTGCGATCTACTATGTCACAAAGTAGATTAAATAGTCTTGCTTTGATTTCTATTGAAAAGGATCTTTTAAAGAACCTTGATTATGAACAAATTATTAATGATTTTGCGACAAACAATGCAAGAAGAACAATATTCAAATAATTATTATTGGGGCATCAATTTTTCAGTTCGCCCAGGGCACCTAAAATCTCAGGGCCGGCCCTGAGTAAATCAACCCTATTTGAATCAATTTTTTAGTGAGTTGGAAAAAATACATAGCTCAACTCATCACAAGTTGGTGGATAAAGTGGGCAGACTCTCTTAAATTTTTAAATTGTTTTTTATTTGGAAAAAAATAAAGAAAATGGGACCAAACTTAGTTTAAACCAATTAACTCAAACTCATTAATTTTGTCCTGTGAGTTAAGTGAGTTAGGTCAAAATAATTTGAAAAGATGTGAGTCATTTTTTTCTATTCTAACCTACTAGTGAGTTAAGTAGGACCGAGTTGGCTAGTGGGTTTTGGCTCACATTGATTAGTAATTAAGGACGTAATACTCTTATAAAAGACCCCAACATGGACAATATTTTAAAATTTTTAGGGTTAAATTTGTTTTTGGTCCTTTATTTTTTTTAACAATTTTTGTTTTTAGTCCCTAAAAAAGTGCATCTTTTTAGCCCCTCATTTTAAAAAATATGTTACTTTTATTCCCTGGGACATATTTTAAATTTGAAAAATATTTTTAAATTTATATTTTGACCACTATCAAATTTTAATTATCACCTTAACCCCATTTTCTCTTCTCTTCTCTTCCCTCTCCCTTGATGAACAGAGGCCATAAAGGAGAGGCAGCCATGGTAGGAACTTTGTGCAGCCAAGAAGGGAAGCTTCATGCGGGCAAGGGAGGTCGTGCACAACTGCGGGAAGGGAGGCGGACACCGCGACCACACAAGGAGGAGAACGACAGAGATGTCGCATCTCGTGGTGGCTTCGAGGGAAGACGCCGGAACTACTCCTAGCAGTGACGTGAGCCAACGATGGTCGGAGATGTCGCAGTGCTGAAGGTGGAGGGGGACAGGAAGGAAAAAGGGGGTAAGGTGAGAATCAAGCTTTGGGAAGAATCAACATATAAATTTAGAAAAAAAAAATCAAATTTAAAATATAGATTCAGGAACTAAAAGTGACATATTTTAAAAATTAAAAAACTAAAAAGATGAATTTTTTTTGAGGGATTAAAAATAAAAATTGCTGAAAAATGAGAAACCAAGAACAGATTTAACCCAAACTTTTATACAGAGCATGACGACGGATCCAGGCGGTGCTAGTTGTTGGAGATTGACATTCGTAATATCTATAAGTATCCAATTTTGCTCTCATAAATTATATTAAAAATAAATAAAAATAGTAAATTACGTAAAAAATAAAAGAAAAAATACTTTGGGTTTAAAGGAATATATGACAAAAAGATATTTTAAAAAATATAGAATATAGTAACCATAAAAAAATTTAAAAAATAAAACAATAATAAAATTTTAAAACTAAAAATATTATTAAATTTAAGAGAAGTACTAGCAACACGCTCTTTCTAAGACACTCTCATTGATGTGTTGAAATGTACATGGGTCCCACTAAGTAGAATGTGGCAAATGTAATGTATATTTAGAGATATTGATAATTATGAGTGATAATGGATTGTTCCTTATCAGGGATTAAACACGAGTTCTAGCCGAGTATGTCGGCTTTGATAAAATTTACATTAACTATTTATGCCCAACATCATAGTTAAATCCTCTCCACTAATATAATATACTAATTACTAATATTTGTCTATAAAAAAAAGACTCAAGTAAGAGTTATTTCTGGAGTAACTTTTGATCTCTTCCTTTAATTTTTTTTTTTTATATAATACCTTTCATTTGTAATAGATATATTCAACGACATTCGTTAGGATTTGTTTAGCATAATTTTTAGCAAAGTCTTTACCATCTTCTAATTCCTATCTCATATAGTATTACAAATACTAAGACAGATTTTTAAAAAGAAACCAATTTATTCCTCTGAATCATGGGCCAAAAGTCCATCACGGGAGATTGGAACAAAATGAATAATGAATCCGCCGACATGGGCGGAAGGGGAGTGTCGAGTTGCCTTATTGAATGGAAAAAGTGGGTATCTTTGTTTGATGCTTTTTAGTTACACAAATGGAGATCAAGGCAAGTGGCTGATGTGGCATATAGGGATGGCACTCATGAATGTGTTGGTCGGAGTCCCTCATGGTTTGGGGGAAAGGTTTAGTGGTTAGGGGTGTGGTGGGCGCGTGCTTGTGTTTGTGTTTTACAAAGACAACCAATGGGACACATGTACACTATCCAAAATAAAATGCTAATTTTAATTTAAGAATATTATAAATCCTCTTACTCTTTGTTTTTAATAATTCTCCTAATTACTAAATTAAAAATGTATTAAATGTTTTTTTAATATTTTCAAAGAATCAAGGTATAAATTCATTATATGTTTACTTTTTAATTTAGTACTACCTTTGGTCTTATATTTTTATAAAAAACATATGACAAAATTATCAAGACCAAATAAATGTATCGAAATAAATTAATGAAATGATGCTATAACTTAATTTTTTTTCTTCCAAAAATACCCTTTCTAATTGTCCTTTTATATTCTTCTTGCACACGAAATATGTGGATTCTTTGTAAAGTGATCTTATAATAAATAAGGATAAAAATATAATTAAACAATTAATATTATTGAAATAATGCTTTTTTTCTTATAAAAAGGACAAAAAATATACTCTTTTGTTTCTTGTAAAAAGAACCAAAGCTAGTAGTATCTCAATTTTATATCTATTGATATTTAAAGTTATTGTTTATAGACTAAGAAATATTTAACTGAGATAAAATAGGAGTAATTAAAATATCTTTATTTGTCATAATTTGCATTGTAAATTTCCGTATAGTTATTTAGCCTTTTTTAAAATAAAAAATCTTCATTCTGATAGAATTTCCAATTTTCATAACGCTGAAGGGTGGTATATCTATAGAATTAATGGACTGTTTCTGTGAAAATTTTGAATGGAAGCGTATAATGGTTCTTTCCCTAATCATCGTTGTAATATATGGGCAAGTTAGGCTGCGCTGAAGCAATATCGATGATTATTTTCCTTTACATTACATTATTATTCTTCCTAAATTGCACCCTCCGATCCATTTAATCTAATTAAAACCCAGAGAGGAATTCAAAGCAACGGCATAATGTGTTTAGCGGTTTGTGTGATGAAATAATGGGTGGATTTATTTCATCCACTGAATCAAAGAGTAATTAAGGATTTCCTGAATACTACCTCCGGTCCAAATCTTTGGTTGTTTAAGATTTTGACACATAGATTAAGAAATAATTAATTGAACAAATTTTAGACTAAAATGACCCTATTTATTATTCATCATTCTCAACTATCCTAATTATTTCTCCACTCAAAACTTATTAATTATATCAAGGGTATAGTTGAAAAATGTGATAAATTATCTCTTGAAATTCTAAAACAACAAAAGTTTTGGGATAAAAATAAAAAGCTAAAACTACCAAAGATTTAGACCGAGGGAGTAATTTATATTAACAGTAACATTGTTGTCACTTTTGGAAATGAATCAATGCCAGTGTTACCGAGAAGTACACAGAAACGAATAAAAGATACCTCAAAAAGCATGGAAGTTCAACTGTAAATTTAGTGTGAAACGGCCACTGCATATTTCTGAGCAACTTGCAGAACTCAGATTCATTTTTCAAGTGGGTTAATTAATATTCACGTACCAGTCTTCAGCACCAAGTCAACACGTAAGAGATATTCAAGAGCTGAATTGGAATTTCTGTGATCCCTTGTGGATTTGACAAATCCCCTCAGAAATTTCATTTTCCTCAAATTTATGTTAAAATTCGGCTAAATTCAACTGCTCACAATTTAATCCCAAAAACTAGCTTATGAGGTGAGGGACTCCTCAGCTATATAAGTAATGACTCCCTTAGTTAACCACTCAATGTGGGACTCGCAGCAATTTATATGATCCCTTAATGACAATTTTTATAGTATATATATATACATGCCATCTTTTATGGTGACTCTCTATATACGTTATACATATAATTTATTTTAATTTAAAAATCCTCTCTCGGAGACAATTGGCATTTTCATTATTGACTAAAGGCTCGCGAATTCCACAATCTAATTGTTCCCAGATTTATTTACAAGACTTCAACTAAACCACCAAATTCAGAAGACCTGATCAAAAGAAAATAGTTGAATACATCCCCCCCAAAGCAGCATTATTATCCTACATTCCTTTTTTCCTATAGCTCCTAAATAATAATGTAGAAAATATATATAATATAATTCAGCTAATAATTAGTTTTCATCTTGAAATTTATTGTTTCCATGAGACTTGATTAAATCGCAGTGTCCAAATACAAGCTATCTTATCCCGATCATAAAACCATTTCAATGACTCTAATTTGTTCGCATAATTGAATTGAAATACCCTCCATTTGGTTAATTATTCGGTTTAAAAAGTTAACATTTTTAATTTCAATTGCTATGTTGCTACCAATATCATATCATAGAAAGAACCAATTAATAAAATAAAACACTCTAAAAGTTATACAAAGATAAGAAACTCAGATTCCAACTGCTAGCTTATTGATTTGATCTCCAACTTAAGCGTATGTTTGATTTGGCGTTAGAGCACCTTTGATGTGCGTCTAACACCTTTGGACACACAAGCTACTCTCTGTAGCTTTTGCTCAAACTCAAGGTGGTGGTGGGTTCACCGCCAATACAAACACACGTTAAACATGCACATAAAGATTTGAAAAAGGTGCTGCAGCATAGTATTACACATAAAATTAAGAAGCAAGTCAAGCAACAAAGGAAGCGGTGTTTGGAAGCGTGGAAGGTGAAAAGGCCAAGAAAAAGAGAAGGAGTAGGATGAAAAGGGGGAGAAAGAGGAGGAGCAAAGGGGGTGGAGGCAGAGGAGGCAACACCAAAGGTAGAAGCAGAATGGACAAAGTCAGAAGAGCCAAAAGCAAGACCGAATACCTTATCATGCATGCACAACTGATGATATTGCTCTCTTTCTTCGAACAACCCTTAATTACCATCACACTACTCTTGCGGGTAATACTACTAGTACTTTCCTCAGGACTCACCATCATGAATCATCTTCTTCCCCTCATCATCAATTGCTTGTGAAAAAAACCACAATGAGAGGCTAATTAAGAAACCTTGAGATCAATGTGGTGAGTGATTGTAGAATATGAAAAGGGTGTGTTTGTGTGTGTGAGGAAGAGAGAGAGAGAGAGATATGTTTTTTTATGGGAATGGAAAAGATATTAAGGAAGGAATGAAGGAGGCGACAGGGAAGAGGGAGGGTATTTTATTGTTATAGATAGGGACAAGGATTGTGGGGGGGGGGGGGGGGGTGGTAGTCTTAGTCAATTGTAAATGCCAAAGGAGTCACTGTCCAAGGATATCAACTATGTCTTGGTTCAACCAACTCAAATGTATGTTGCATATCAAAAAAACTACTAGTACTGATGATTCAATGTGCAGGGTCATTTATATGACCCTTCTTTACCCACCTTTTTTTTTTGCTTTCTTTCTTTCTTTTTAATTAATCTAAAGAATATGTGCAATATATGGACCCCATTTTGCCTTTTTGTTTTTTTAGAGGGAAAAAGAGAGGGCTAGAAGGATCAAATTGCTAGCATTAATGTTACACATCCACCCACCACACACTCCATTCTCTCATTTTACTCATTGGGGTGGGGTGCCATATGGGTGTATAGGTGTCCATATATCATAGCTCAATTGCTAAATGGGAGAAATTTATGGTTAGAGCTATGATAAATAAACACCCACACACCCACACCACACTCCAATGAATAAAATGAGAGAATAGGAGTGTGTGGTGGGTGTATCATGGATGTTTGTGTACCATTAATGTTATGGTTACCGTGTTCCTTAAAGCAAAGTTTGGGCCTAAACCTTTTTTTTTCAAAAAAAAAGATCTTTGTTTTTGTTATGTGAGTGTGATGTCAACAGCATGAATCATTGTCATGACAAGTGCAAACTAGATGAAACATTGTAAAACCCACTGATTTTACGGTTTTGCTATTTTCTTATAAGCAACACTGGCATATTCTGTGGCAACAAACTTTGCTATACAAATTAATTGCCTGTCCCCAATTTGACCAAAAAAAAAAATTGCCCGTCCCCAACAAAATTTTCCGACACATTTACGCGTGGCTTACCTCCATTATTTCCTTGAAGGAAAAAATGGAAAAAGATAAATTCTATTTTTTTCTCCGTTTTTTCTATTACTGTATATGCTTTTGGTTTCCAAATTAATCCAATTCAAATACTGAGATAATTTTTTTATTTATTTAGATTTTGCTGAAACCCGAAGTGATGTCAATGGAAATCAAATATATACTGCGTTTGTACATATATAAGCTTCTTGTAACATCACTCAGGACGACAAATAAAAATCATTTTAAAAGCTGGGAAATAAGGAACCATTATTGAAAATAATTTTGATACAAGACATCATACTCATTAACAATTTGAAAACACAGGTATATAATTTTTGGTTTTAGAAGATCAAAATAGGGTGAATTCTTGTTTATTTCTTTTTTCTTTTTAGTTTTAATTTGTTCTTATCCTTTAATCGAATCTATATAATGGGAAGCATTAGTACAAGAATATCAGCATCTAAATTTTCATAACCATTGATAATCGCATCTATATATATATATATATATATGTCGACTAAACTAATTTATACCTTATTTTTTGGTGAATTACTTAAAACCATTTGAGTACTATATAAGCACCAACAACTTCAGTGGATTTTTCTCCTCTATCAAAGCATCATACATGACGATGAGTTGTAGAATCATAGCTACTTGACAATTAATAAAAACAGTAATGATGTTAAACAGGCAAAGGGGTCTCAAACATCAAGTTTTTTCGTCTTGTTCAATGTATCAGTGAACTGGATATCATTTACGTCAACAACTAGAAATAGTTTAATCTATATAGTCGTAAATGAAATGAGCTCCCTATAAGTTTTCAATTCCAATTTAATTATATACTATAACTAAGTCAAGTTGTAGATATGGCTCCTCGAATGAACTCCCACAAGAGACCAAAATTTAATTCCAATGTGTCCCCATGAGCCTCAATCCCGTTTAATTTATTAATAAGCCTAAATTTTGTTTCATGATCACTTGGCACTTGGCAGGGACTACATACCCAATTGAATATTTTTTTTCCCGGGTACATTTGATATATAATAAACTGCCATTCCACTAGATATGAGACTTCCTTAAATATAATGGATCTAAAGTGTGTGTTGTATATAATGATTTTGTTCAGAGCTAACTTAACTTATTTGATTACTTATTTGACCAAAGTAAAAATGTTTGGTAAATAAGCTTATTTCACTAACTTATATAGTTTTTTTTGAGAAATTACTTTAAGTGGCTTACTGGCTTATAGCTTATTGTTTTTTCTCTCATTATTTTATTCTTATTTCCTTTTTAGTTTCTCTTATTTTTTTTTAAAAAAATCCTTAACCACCCTTCTCACATAAATAATAATTTTTTAAAAAATAATTATAAAAAAAATCTATGTGTGTGTATATAAATATACAATCCCCCCTTTTTTAAGCAAGACCGTACTGAGTCAAATTATATGGCATCAAACTGTACCGTGCCCACTTACTCAAGGCGATAAAAACTCACTGAAAGATAAATGATGATGATCTGTATTCCTTTTTGGACACTTGAATCCTTCCATATTCAAACCAAAACTTTTGCTTGACCAATAAAATCCCAAGGAACAGACATCAAATTTCAACAATAGCGCTTTCAATATTCTACTATACCGTAAGATATTCTTTTCGTCTCAAAATAAGTGTCGTTTTAGATTTTTTTTTACACAGATTAAGAAATGCAATGAATAAATGAGTGAAAGTAACAAATTTACTAAATTAACCTTGCAATAAATAATGAAGTGAGATTTAATTTTTATTATTCAAAAAGTAATACACTACAATTATTAAGGGTAAAATTGGAATAAATTAATTAATATTTCGTTGAAAACATAAAACACTTATTTTGAAACAAATACATTTTGCCAAAATGATTTTGTGACCGAGAGAGTACTAGTATACTCCATCTTCATCACCATGGGTGCAATACATGCATGTTTCCCATGTTTCGAGAAAAGAATATGTCTGTCATGATTCATGAATGGTGCAAATCATTATTAACCACAAGACCCAATGTTAACATTGTGCACTTCGATTAGAGCTGTGTCTTTTGTTCTGAATATATTCCCTTTGGACTGAAATATAAGCAAAAAAATACATGTATATAAACCATGTACTTTTTTGCTTATATTTCAGTCTGGAGCGAGTATTGAAGGTAGTGGTATTGCTTAATTATCTTCTACATGCAGGTTTTTGTGCATTTCGTGTGAGCTAAAATTTGTGCCTGCATGTATGACTAGGATTTGACATGTACCTCCAAATGGGCAGATTTACATTTGTTGCATATATATATATGGAGTAATATTTTTGCTGGACTTGATTAAAATTTGTTCATGGGTGTCTAATTCTTTTTCATTCTCAAATTGGCCGTACTATGGATTGTATTAAGCTGAGTTGTTAGTCTAATAAGGTTTAATATTGGTTGAGGTGAATTGTATCAGCTGAGCTTGGTTTCATGTTTGGTTTTATACCTAGCTTGTCTATTCTTAACTTTAAAATAAAATTTGGTTATAGAAAAATAAAAACTGCTCAGGAATTTCAAGCATTCTTTCAATCTTGTTTTATGTATTACATCCAGACATGTACGTGTCCGGCCTACCATTATACTTTTTCATAACAAATTAAACATAGAGTCTCTTCGTTCCGGCCCGAGGATTTTGCATATCTATCTCAAGTATTATCATCATCATCACTGTCTTTATTATTATTGGCTTTGGATTTACCAATTGAAAAAGGGATATGATTGAATCTGGTTTCAATTTTTTCTTTTTAGCGCAAATGTTAGTATTAGTAGTTATGTTAGTGGAGAGATTCAATCGAACCCATAACCTCCTTATATCACTCAAACTCTTATGTCTCTCTCAGACCATCAAATTACCCCACCTTATCACTTCTTTAATTATAGTAGTTAATTCTTCGGTACGTGAAAGCTTGAGCAGTGTCTTTACTTGTTCATTGAATTCGATCTGTCAATTATAATGCTATATATATAGGTTACCTGGAATTAAACTTTTGTTTCCTTTCACTAGATGTCGGATGCATTCAATGAATGTTCAGGGAAAGGTATAGATGTAGGGTAAAGTCAAATTGCACGATTTGCTCGCATTCAACGTTTCTAAGAGGAGTACATTGGTGCAGGTAATTAAAGTGAAGTTCCAATATTGAACAAATATTTCTTCCCAACGACTATTCCTAAGTAGGAAATTAATATCCTAAGGCTATGTTTGGATGGGGGTTTTTGGAGGGGAAGGGAGGGGAGGGGAGTGGAGGAAAGAGCTTATAATTCCTAATTACCTTGTGTAGCTTTAATAGGACAAAGGAAATATTATTTTAGAAGGTAGTAGACACCAATATGTAAAACTTTTTTTTAATTTTAAAAACTCCCAAACAAGGTAATTGGAGATTATAAATTTTTCCCTCCCCTCCCTTCCCCTCCAAAAACCCCCATCCAAACATAGCCTTAAGAGTGCATAATATAATAGTTAGGCATGGAATGTATTCAAGTGTAGGAGTTGTTCAGTTGAGGAGGCAGGGAGATGAATCCATAAACACTTCTTTGTATTCATTTATCGACGGAGCACTTATTGTGCTTTGTGTCTTATCTTAATGCAATTTAGTTTATAAAAAAAAAAAGTTAAGCATGGAAGCATTCTAATTTGAAGATCTATTAGAAGCAGGAAGAATCAATAACGAAATTGATGGGAGGGAATTCATTGGCAGCTTGTCAAATTTATGGACCGCATTTAATTCAAGGATGTAAATTATTGACAAAGAAGTTATTAAGGCTATGTTTGGTAAAAAGTAGCGGATAGCGGATAAGCTAGCTGATAGCGGATGAGCTTATAGTGGATAAGTTAGTAGATTGAATTTGAAGTATTTGGTAAAATTAGCGGTTAAACTAGCTGATAAATGTAAAATGACATAAAAGAATATTTTTTAATTAATGCTTACATTTCTTTTTTACAAAAATGATTACACATTTCTTTAACCAATATAACAATAAGCATATAACAATAGTATTATAATAAAAATAAAAATTAAAGATAATTTTCATATTGCATTATATTATTCCAAAACAATAAATAAAATAAATCTATCACCTAATATTTCACAATAAATTAGCAATATTACAAGTCAATAGAAAAAAAAAAAGAGAACAAATATGTGAGAAAGAGAGGAACATGTGAGAGTGTCAAACGTGAGAAGTGATAGAGTAGAGTTTAATTTATTTAATGTTATTTAATAGAGGATAGAGATGTAACTTAATAAAAATAATGAGAATAAAAATAAGAGAAAAAATCATCAACTGTCCACTAGTCAAATTTGTTAGTCAAATCCACTACCTGCTAGCGAATGAGACTTGCTCAACAGTCTAAATTTCCAAGTTTGCCTATATATATATATATATAGAAAATCATGAGTATATTATTTGTATTTGAATTAGGTCCTTTATTTGTTAACGGAAATGTCAATGTGGCACGATATGTAGATGGCCACTTATATATATGACTTCCAACAGAGCCATAACAACTGGTTTTCACCTTTTGACTTTTTGTTAAAATTACACATGTTATATTCAAGGTACGTGTAAAGAAGAAGGAGAAGATGGAAATAATCTGCCTTCTTGTTATATTCAGAAAATAGAGAGGCGATATATATACAAGAATACAAATCTATAATTAATGATCTGCTCCTATAACTCATTGATTCTATTCCTATAATCAAGTTATTCTAATATGAACATTGTCATATTTACAGCAAGAATCATCATGGGATACAATTGACTTTCCTAACAGTACGAGCCACATGCACGTGTCAATGCGTCATATATATATATATAAGTTTGTGAAGTCATAGTGTTTTATTATTTTTCAATATATTAAAGAATATACACCAAGTAAGTACTGACATTAATTAAGTTGTTCGGAATGGAATTGAGTTCAGATTTCTTACATACAACGTCTAGGGTTTGAGCCATTAGCTAGATTTTTTTGATGAAAATGAGTTATTTGCGAAATCGATGGATGTTTTGCACCAATATCATAATTACTAACAAAAATACACCAAGTAAGTAATAGGAATCTAGGAAAAAAAATTCCACGCCTCCTTTTAATGGATGTCTCACCAACATAGCATACATGTGATCGAACAACTTAACAAAATATAAATGATAACCTATATATACCTATATATAAAGGGAATATGTGCAAAATAACTGTTTTTTGGTGTCATATTTTTATTCCATTTTTACTCTTATATAATTGAGTATTAAAATTTAAATTTACCCATTACCCATGGGTTACACGGTCATATACATAACCGGTTATATTGCAATGTGGGTAGAGGAATATCAATTTTGAGAGTAGAGATGTGTTAGGTAATTTTTTTGTTGTTGGGAGATAAGGAAATGTTGCAAAGATTACAAATGAGATGAAGCATAGAGAAAATTAAGAGCAATGCTTTCGTTTTTCGTGTGAAAGAAATTAAGCACAAAAAGATTAAAATAACTGTGGTTGGTAAAAATTTTGAGAACAACAATAAAAAATTAAATCAGTAAATATTCTTGCTTTTATTTAGTTGAATTATGAATGCTGATAGTGGTTTATATTATTTCTTTTATTTTGGTTAAAACTCCATTTTAAATGATTTTTCTTGAAGAACCATTTTGAGAAAGCAAAGATTTCGAAGGCTGGTACATTTAAATATGCGAAATCAAATTATACAATCACTATAATGTATAGAAATGAAAAATGCTCCTAAAATATAATCACTGTTTGATCTTTCAATCAAGTAGGAATTGAGGAGGAAAAAGTGATAATATTTGTAAATGAATAATGTTTTCTATTTTGATTTTATTGTACTTAATTGTGCATATTATGTATCTTTACACCTATGTACAGTATAATAAAATTAATATATTGTATGAATGTGTACATGGTAATCAATCAAACTTATATGTCACTGTATAATTTTGCATTTTATCCAAAAAATAAAAAATCAGATATTAATATATTTTTTTGGTTACAAAAAGTTTAGATTAGGGCATGGACGACCCCATGCAAGGTCAGAGCCAACCACCAACCTCAAGAGGATTTATAGTGGAATTTATGACTGATAGGACAGAAGGCTCTAGCCAACTGGTCCACTCCACAGGGACAAATCAGATATTAATTGGATTTATAGATCTGTTCTGAGGGCATAGAATCAGGGTAAGCCCTAGGATTTTAAATGCCCAGTGCGAATTTAAATTTAAATGCCCAGTGCGAATTTAAAAAATTATACCCTCATAAATTGAATATTATTCTGTACCAAAAAAAAAAGAATATTATTGATCTCTAGTATCATACAACTCGGAACAACTCAAGATTTACTCAAGTGGTCTTAGAACATATAGTTGTGTAGTCTTGCAAAGAGGAAAAACTTTTTAACTGATGGCCACATCTAAGCCAACAACACTACATTGAACAGAAACAAGCGTCTGTGTCCGTGTTGTGTCCTGTTTGGGTGTCAAACCCACATGCCAGAACTAGAATATCTTGCTAGCTAGCACTTGTAATAGGAATCCTGTAATTACCCAAAGTCACAAGTAGACTTGAACATAGCAATTGTGGAATACCTCACAATTCACAAGCAGTGTTTTTCTAATCAGCAAAATGATGCTTGAATGAAGAGAGTACCAGAGATACTCAAAACAGAGAAACATGATAACAATTTTGACATAATACAAATATGCATCCCCCTCACCAAAACTCTCCCCCACAAAATGATAGTTGACTACCAAAGTTCCCTACAGATTCCTCACAAGCAGTGTTACAAGTTTGAGAGAAAGACTCTTGCAACCACAATATGAAATTGACTTAAACTCATGTATAAATAATGTATAAGTTGTTTCTATAAGCTATTCTTGTGAATTTTAAAAAATAAGTTAAAAATAGTGTATGAATATACTATAATCTATTTTTATATGTTCTTTCAAATATTTGTCTGAGCGCTTATGCTATAAAATAAGTCTAAATAAATTTTTCCAAACACACCGGCCTTTAGTTTATTTCATAAGAAAAATTTTCTTATGATTTTCTGAAATAGTTTATTTTTGTAAGAAATTGTAAATACCCGAGCAAGGATACAAAGATAGACAATTATCAACCAATCAAAGTCACTGCCATCTACATAGTAGACATTTTATCTGCAACATACACCACATCTATCTAACAATCTGACTAATAATAAGCACTTCTGAGGGTCAGAAGAAGCACTAGCTAGTCTGAGTACTGATGTATTCAAATGTCAAAGACAACTTACCATCATGAAGTTGCCTCCTTTATGCTCTGTCCAGTGAAATGGCCTTCGAGTCTCTGTATAGTAAGATTTTTATATGGCCTTTTTTTTAATTTCACTTAATTTGTATAGGTTAAATTTCAAAAAAAAATAAATTGGTGGGTGGTATAGATTAAATATCAATGTTTCCTCAGGAATGTTTAAATAATGATGATTTAAAGAATGGAAATAAAATTTTGCTCAACGGAATGTATTGTGAGAGCAGATATACAAAAAGATATTTTTTTTATCATGATACATAAAGAAATATAAACGTATAGAGAGTTATCGTGTCTTAATTCCTTTGCTCATAAATGACTAAAAGGTTAATCTTATATGGTACAAAAACTTTTGTACGAGATTTGTTATTATAAATATTATAATTCATCTCAATATTCTGAAATCAATAAATAACACCAATTTTTTCATGACTTTTTATAAAAACGTTGTTATATCAATATATCATGTAATATTTTCAATTTCATAACAATATACGTGAAAATATCTTAATCGAATAAATGAAAAAATCACCATCCTTTTCTTTTTGTTCTCTTCATTTTCTTCGTCAAAATAAATTACACACATTGGGCTATAGAAGGTAAGAGCCAGAACTTTTAACCACGTCAAATCGAATATTTTTGTCATACAAAAGGACTTGATTGCACGTGCCATCATATGAAGTTGTCTGTCATTGTACAATGTGTCGGTCCTATGAAGATTATGAATAGAAATCAGAAATTCAAACCGCAATAATACTGTCAAATGGAGAAATTTCAATCAGCTTTTCTTATTTATTTAAATTAATCCTATGTCTACACTTGAGCAAACAGCTTCATTTTGAATTATAAGCCCAAATAAACTAATAATGAGAACTATTGGGCTAAAAAATACACAGCCCAACCTTAAACCGAAATTCTAGAGAGAAAAAAAAGACTTTGACAGAAAAAAAAAGAAAAAAAAAAGACAATGATACCAAAATTTGAAAGAGACCGGAACAGAGAGGGGCACGCATCTGCAGAACCTGGTGTGTTTACGAGGAAAGTAATGAAAATGATGTGGAGGCAGAGGCGTGAGTTTTGTTCTCTGATTAAAGCTCTCAATGACCCCGCAAAAGGATGTTCTCTTCGCTCTCTGTCTGTAAGTATTTTGGTTTTAACAAGGTTACAAGGAGTGATAAAGTAGTTTGTTGTTTTGGAGACAGAGATAGAGATAGAGATTTGATTGATAAAGAGGTCATGAATTCGAATTTTTAACTAATATAATATATTAATATACTAATTACTAACATTTGACTTAAAAGAAAACAAGGTTAGACGTCGGGGGTTCTAGCATTGTGATCCTTAATTTAGTGAAAATTTGTAAATAAATGCAACTAATATGACTACAATTACTATCTTGATTCTGTTGCAAAAATATGGAAAACCTTGACATTAGGATCACAATTGCCAACATGGACCATAATTTAAAGCCTTCAATAATCATCCCCCCCCCCCCCCCCCTCTATAATTCTTAATTGTGTGTGCCTGGGACAAAACGTGAAAGGGGACAAATTTGTAAGGAAACTGCTGATTTTGTTGTTGGAGGACTGACAAATATCGTTGGACAAATTTGTAGGCATTGATCTTCTCAGATCTGGGACAGGTTCTTTTCATCAGGCTTGGATTCCAAGTGGTGTTTTTTGGTCGAAAAGTGTTTTTTGGCAGTTTCTATCTACACATACATGTTTTTCTATCAACACATACATGCTGCGGAACTATTAATTCCGCAGGTGTATTTTTTTTCAGACACACACATACAGCGGAACTATTAGTTCCGCGGGTTGTAATTCACCGCGGAACTAATAGTTCCGCACGTTGTAATTCAATTCGGACACACACATAACGAATAAAAAATGCTTGCGGAACTATTAGTTCCGCAGTGAATTACAACCCGCGGAACTAATAGTTCCGCGGTATGTGTGTGTCAGAAAAAAAATACACCTGCGGAACTAATAGTTCCGCAGCATGTATGTGTTGATAGAAAATCATGTATGTGTAGATAGAAATTGCCGTGTTTTTTTTAGGTCATAAGATTCATGCATAGCAGGGATCATCATAGCCAGCACCTTGGGCTAGTAGTAGCAGGTAAAAAGCCCAAATCTTTTTGGCAACTGCTACGGAGTTCAATATTCTGGTCCATTTGGTTACACCGCAATGGGATAGTGTTAAAAAAAAAAACGAAGAGTATGATCATTTTGTTGTGTCTTTTTTTATCTAGTTAAATTCTGTTTTTGCTTCAGACCAAAATTTTTTTTTCAGTTTTTGTTCTTGCATGTGTTCTCTTCAAAATCATCGACAGGACTCTCTTTTTCATGTTCAGATTAGTATAAGAGTGCCCTTTAAAAACGTAAAATTAGCAATATTGTAACTGGTACTTGACTTTAGCCTTTATTTGATTTGCATTGAACTGTTAATTAATGGATTATTTCCCATATATTTACTCTCTTTAATAAAATATTTGTCTAATTGTCTTACTAAAAGAAAAGAAAAAAACACACAGTAGATGAGAATGTCCCACTAATTTGTGAGATGATAATTATATATCAATCATATATAAACCAAATCTAATCAAACGACAATATATGCTTACACAATTCAAAAGGTTCTACCATTACTTTGGCTTCTCTTTGTAACAAAAGGAAAGAGAGACATATATCACTTGCTTGGTTAGCTAGATAGGTCGAGTTGTAACATTTATGCTCACACAACGTACATTAACTGTTAAACTCCATATGCACCCTCCTCCTTGTCGCAATTTTTTTTTTTACCAAAACCATATATAGTGGGGGCATGCATGCATGTGATTGTTTCCAAACTTGCAATATCCGTGCTTCCCAAATATGTACAGACTTTTAGGAGCCAAACCAAATCCTGATCAAATTCAATATCACAGCACTTTGATCTTTAGCCAACACTAAATTGATCATTAGAAAATCCTTTGCTTCTTCTCATATATTGACAAAAGCTTCTGAGTTAGAATATCGGACTCTAATCTATGAGCTTTCTCCACCTGCAGAAAAACACCAATGGGACTATTACAATCAGTTCTCAGAAATACAACTCTCTCTCTTAATTGGTACAAAAGTAAATAAATCAATTATCAATCAATTACTATATGAAAAAGTAGGTTCTAGGACACGTATCACTTCCATGCCTTTTAACTTTTTCGTTTATTAGAAAAAATTCATATTTTTACGTACGGGTCAAATCCATCGACCAGTAAATAAATAAAAAACAACAAAGGAATATCATAAAACATACCTGAAAATGCAAGTTATGGAAGGCCTTCCCTCCAAAGGTTTCAGAAGAAGAAGCATTTAGCAGCAAAAGCCCATAATTTTCTAAACACATCAAGATCTCAGACAGAGGAGTCTTGTAGACCTCATAAGAGGAAATTATATGAATGGCAACCTCTTTATCATTGAGCCTATTTGTTGAAACTACAAAAGCAGAGTTGTAACGGGGAATATTCTGCTGCTTCCTCTGAGATTCTTTGTTGTTCACTGCATATCCTTCCCGAGAAATCCTCAATAGAAGCTCTTCTTTTTTCTTGGTTAGTCCTTCCACCTTCTTTTGTAACTCAGGAATGTATTTTAAGACTCGCGAAATTGTTGCCGGAATGCTCATTTTTTTCTGCAACACATGGAATGAAATCTCTATGTTAATGACAATTTAGGTGTCAATTCATTTTTCTGCAACTTTATGGTTAAGAAATAATTCTCTTGAAAACTTTTTTTTGCGTATAAATTAGTTTGAATATCGATCCAAATTAAACCTAAATGAATATTAAATATCAGAAAACAGTAGATAGTTTGTTACAACCCAAAGAAATAAAGAAACTGGTACATATATATTGACGTGAGATATCACATCGACTAGAGATATGACTTGTAGTCGTTATAATCTTCACTTTACACACCGGTTTTATGGAGTTGAGTTAAGTCTTTGGCCCAAATTCTAAGACGAGAGAGAGAGGACTTACCGTTTGATCTTCGACGGGAAGAAGTGAACGAAGGGAAGAGACCAAGCTATTGATCTTCTTGCGGCGATCACGTTCACTAGCATTGTGGTTAAGCTTCTTGACCACGGTAAAGTCAAGGGATACTGGTGGTGCAGCAGAACTTTCAATCTCAACTTGTTGCTTATTCGGTGAAGAGAATTGATGCGGTACTAACGATGAGTACTCTAAGGACACTGCAGCACCTTTATATAAATAGTTGTTCTGCTTATTACTATGGCTTAATGGCTGAGGCTCTAGCTCCTCTAAGAGCCATCCCATGTTTGAGTATGAGAACGCAGGAGAACAGAATGCAACCATGTTTAATTGGGAATATTTGTTAGAAGCAGTTATAAGAAAGTTGCTTATAGAGATGATCATGACTAAGCTAAGATATATATAACATGTATACACAAATCGTCCTAGATCTACATAAGCATCCATGTTTTGTTTATACATATGAATAAACAAGTGGCTGTTATTAATTAAAAATTGAATCATAGATTTGTTTTCTTCTTGTTGTATATGTATTTGAAATTAATAAAGTATTATTTCAGGTGAGACATTGAATAGTTCATATCAACAAATTACACTAGGATCAAAACACTAGAGAGAATTTGCCAGGTAAGCATGCAATGTGGCATCTGTGTGTGTGTTTGTCTGTGTAGGGGAGAGGGTAGAAAGGTGTGTGAGGCGTGGATGAAAACTGAAACACACGTAAGATATGTACTTATTTATTTGGGTTTTGTTTATAACTTTAATTTCTTAAAAGCTAAACCTTTTTTATTTTATTTTTTCCTTTGCCTTTAGATCATGAAATACCGAATATTCTTTTTGTGAAAATGCCAATTGAGCGAAAGTAAAGATGGGGGGGCCGGGGGGGATCTTCTGAAAAGGCTCCATAATAAACCTTTAATTAATTACTTGGTCAAAATTATTTGAGATGTAGATAATTAGATCATTGATATTACATAACATAGAACAGTAGCCACTTTAATTTGTTCTTCATTCCATCCTTCACATGTTTTTCTCATATATATATATATATGTATATATGACAAGCTAGAAAAAGAAATTTAAGTGATCGAATTTCATGAGAATTCTACCAAGTAAATAAGGAGAGACTTGCATAATTTAATAAATGTTACATAAGTTTTATTCAACAATAAAGAATTTGCTATAAAGGATGTGTTAAAATGATCACAAGTTGGTCCTTGGAATAAAACCCGATTGTAGTCATTGAATTGCGTGTGCCGATGCATGTTATACGCAAGCCTATAGCTTCCTTGCCCGTGGTTTGCACGGGTTTATTAATTAACAATGGATCCAAAATTTTATGTATAAGAATTACAAAATATGATGATGATGACGCAGTGCAGTAATGTGTCAATTATTTTCTGTTGTATATGATGATAATTAATCAGCGTATTATGGCTAGACAAGGATAGTTCCGAAACCAGAAACAATGAGTCGTTTCCAGGATGACTGTAATAATATTAAATATAGGTCATTCCCATGTGTTGGATTTTCGGGTTGTGCATTTTTCAGATTGGAACCCGACTTTATTTAACCCTATCATAATGGATTGTATCGGGTCATGCAGTTAAGTCTATCATGACATCAAATTTTGAATAGGCTTGGCAATGGGTCCAAATCCGTGGATACTCACCCAAACCTGTCTCAACTTTCTCGGGTTTGGATTCAAAATGAGGTATTCTCTATGCCCGCTCACTATGAGTTGATTTGGCCTCATCCACTCCTATCGACTCAAATTCATCATTTAACTGATTATTTGATTGAGAGATCCACTTTATAATATGATATATACCTGTTTTTTTTTGTCAAAGAATATATACCTGTTGTTATTTTTTTTTTGTCAACATGAACAAGTTCATAATAGGGAAAAACCCCAGCCATACGGCATCTACAGTAAGGAAAACAGCATATGCAGAGTCACAAGAAAAATAACAATCCTAACCAAGACACGCTGCTGAACCTATACCAAGCTGTAACATACTATAGACAAAGAAAACAGAAAAGCTAAAAACACAAAACAGCTAAAACACAGAAAAAACTACACCTAGCACACCAAAAAGGATACTAAAAAGGATACAGACATGAAGGATATCCTTGAGATATCATTGAGTGGATTGGGTTTGACCCATTTGGAGCACCCAGAACTTTCTATCATAACTAATAAAGCTCACATGTCACGGATCCATAGTTCTGCACACATCAATCACCCAGGGCCTGACCTAAACAGAACCGGCAGGGGCGAAGCAGGATAGTCCCTCACGATGCACTACGGCGAAAACACCACAACACGAGAAACAGAAGCACAACAACAGAAAAACAAACAAACAACACGATCCAACAAACCAAAACAAAAAGCAAACAAAACCAAACAAGGCCACAACAGACCACTACAACAGCCACACCAAACACAGTAACAGCCACACAGCTCCAGCAGATCTGGAGGAAGAGACAGTGACCCAACCCCTTGACAAGCTGCGGCAGCGGTTGCAGCATCCACCAAGAGCCTCCACGCAAGAAGGATACGACAGCACACCCCAACGCGAGAGGAACACGTTCTTTTTATATACCTGTTGTTATTTTTTTTGGTCAATATGAATAAGTTCATAAAAGGGGAAACTCCCGCCATACAACATCTACAGCAAGGAAAACAACATATGCAGAGTCACAAGAAATAGACCAATCATAACCAAGACACGCTGCTGTAACTATTCCAAGCTGTAACATACTACAGACAAGGAAAACAACTAAAGCTAAAAAAACAAAAACTAAAAAACAACACCTTGCACATCAAAAAGGATACCACAAAGGATACAAACATGAAGGATATCCTTGAGATATCCTTGAGATATCCTTGAGTGGGTTGGGTTTGGCCCATTTGAGGCACCCAGAACCTTCTGTCATAACTAATGAAGCTCACATGTCGTGGATCTAGAACCTAGCATCAATCAACCAGGGCCAGGCCCAAACAAAACCAGCAGCGGTGACGCAGGAAAGACGCAGCAATGGGTGGTGGTGGACCCTTAAGATGTACGGCGGCGACAACACAAACACCAACAACAACAGAACAAACAGCAAACAAACCAACACCCAACCCACAAAATCTCTAGCCCCCCACAGAGAGGCACCTCCCAGCGGAGGAAGGAGGCGAAAGCAGCAGACAGCTGAAGCCGAACCCGTCCGAAGATAGCCAAACTCGTGGTGCACTAGAGATGCAACAGTAGTGGTAGAGGCAGCCCCCCAAACCGAGCAATGGCGGCGGTAGACTCACAGAACACGAGCCAAAACCCACTAGAACCCGCAGAGAGGTACCTCCCAGCGGAGGAAGGAAACGACAGCAAAACAGCCGCCGAACCCGTCCAAAGACAGCCTCACTCGCAAGCCAACACCCACAGATCGCGAGCTCTAACACCAATAGCCAGACCAGGGGGTTTGCCCGAGACATGAAACATCATGCAGCGGAATGGGGTAGGGAAGAAACACAAAACCAACACCCACAGGCAACACACAACCCAGCAGCGTCCTCACCGGACTCAGCCACAGAGCACCCATGCGATGCAAGCCACCAGAGACGCCGGAGTAGAGCTCGGAGACAACAGCAGGGGACAAGCTCGGAGACGCTGTTGCAGTAAAAGGAGCTAAGGCACTACCCAAACCGCAACAGCACCACCTCGGGAACGACCACAACACCACCAAAACCGAGCATCAACGGCAGTACCGAGACAACACGCAGCGGCGGTACGAATGGAAGAGGGAGGAGGGAGAAAACACCCAGAGCAAACTGCAGGAGAAGAAAAAAACAAAAGAAAAAGACAGCATAACAGAAAAAACAAAAGGAAAGAACAGAAAGAAAAGGTCCAGAAAGAGTTGGCCTTTGATCTTTTTTTTTTTGGTCCAATTGTTGGCCTTTGATCTCTCCACAAAATTTGTTTAAGCACTCTGTGCAGTTTTGTTAAACTGTTAAAGGGCATCCAAAGAAAAATGTTTGGGCTGTAATTTGGAATCCAGTCATTTGGGCATTTAAAAGCTTAGAAACGAGATGATATTTTCTAATCTATCTACATATTAGAAAAAGGAAGGTCTTGCTTGATTTCAGATTGGTGATGTAATCCTTCTGGATGTATTTCTCTTCTTATTGACTATGTAATGAATTAGAATCCCCCTTCTATTCTTTGTTCATACTATATTTGCCTTCCAAAATAAGAAAAAGAAAATTAGAGTAATTTATTCTCTACTTTATTCTACCTTTTTCATTTTTATTTAATCTCTTCTAATTTTAGAAAAGCTTTTTGGAGAACACTCCTATCGGTGGAAAGTTCCCATTACTCTATTTTATAGCACATACCTTTTTTTTTTTAATTTATTCTCTTCTAATTTTAGAAAAGCATTTTGGAAAACACCCTGATCAATGGAAATATAAAAGCTCCTACCAACACCTTCCATTTCTGTTTTCACGAGTTACAGTACTCACATCGTTTTCAGACATGTACATCCTCATAACTAAAGCCTAAGGACTACTTATAACATTTTTTTTTGGACATGGACTATTTATAACATTCTGGAACTTATTGCACAGAGATAATTTTTCAGACCTGGACCCCAATCCTCTGTGCTACCTGCATCAGCAAAATATTCAAGTTATTTATGTATGCATATTGCATAGAGACCTCATTAAAACTCAAGAAACATTTTTTTTTTCAAAATCATGAACAAGATAGCATAAATAACCAAAACCAAAAATGAACCGGTAATAAATAATAAGTGATTTATTCATATAAGGTATTTATTTTTGGATCATGTTAATCACATCAAGTAACAAACTGCAATATGGTCATAATGTCATATAGATATACTTGAAAGTGAAATGCAAATATCAGTAATGTTAATCTCTCTTTCCCTTGGCTTAGTGCCTTTTGTTCTTAAAAAAAAAACACTAATGTTCGGTTAACCATTTCCATTTATAATTCTTAAGTTATTTTACATGTAGTTATATTTAGAAGAGTACCCTTATGACATCGCATAACTGAAAAAAAAATGCAACAGACGGTGTCTCCTTCTCCCTAGATTTGTTACGGAATAGCATTGTACTTACAGCTCTTCTCTCTACTTTGCTTGTGGCTAACTTAAGGGAGTTTCAGTCTCTAGTGGACAGCCTTTCTGTTTTACCTTTACTATTTGGGAGGATTTTTTACTTTTTGGCCAACTTTTTTTTTTGGCCAACTAGGGAGACCCCAATTGTGGATTTGAGATCTGAGAAGGAGAAAATGGCATGTGGGGTATCAAACCCACCCAACAGCAAGCCCCTGACTTTTGGAAGGTACCTATAGAGGAATCATTTTGGGGAGGAGATTTTATTCTCCCCTAGTTGTACTCACCCTTTATACTCTCGAATAAAATTTCTTTTATGTACCAGAAAGAGAGGAAGATGCTAAGATACCTCCTTAAAAGAGTGGACATCGCTTCCCCAAAGCCAAGCATCACAGCCTGCATCTCTGGCACCCCATATATCATTTCTACGATCATCCCCAACATGAACAGCATCCTCAGGTTTTACACCCAATAGATCACATGCTTTAAGAAATATAGTTGGATTTGGCTTCTCTGCTTCAAGCTATTTGAAAAAGACAGAACCAATCATCCACATGCACATTGTATGTGAAACAAGTTCATAAATCAACTATGATAAAATTATATGAAAATGAAACTTTTGATTAACAGCACGTAGACATAAGAAGTATACCAATTAATGGCTGCTCAAATGTATTTGAGGTATAATTAAGAACTTGACAATCTAAACAATTGTCAAGAGCCTCACAGGATAACTTTATATAGGCAATAACATACCACAAAATCTATTGTATAATGCTAAAGCATTTATAATACACAAATACTTATTTTAGCCATCAGATTTCCTGTTCGAATTTTCACCAAATTTTCTTAACTTTGCCTACTTGATACATCTCGAACACTAGGGGTCATGCAATCCTCGTGTAATCCATTGTTTCGAATGTAAGCATGTTTGGTTCAATGGTGGGAGAGCTCTACAACATGATTCTGGAGCCCAGAATCATGCTGAGCTGCTTCCTCCTCCAATGCAATTCTGATCATCGCTTTGGGTGAGCCTACTGCTAAAATAGATATGTTACAATGTTAGCTTGATAATTGACATATTTGTAGTTCTACTACAAAGATAAATTTTATTAATGATATATGATATGAACAAAGATTTCTGCGCTTTCAATATCTTTGATATTGTTTTGCTAGCATTTGTTCTTTTCATTCCTAACATGTTCCTTAAGATGTGACTCAGGGAGACAATGAATGATTTAAGATTTGTTTCCACCATTTTCTTTCCAAAGATTTTTTGCGGTGATGATACTCTCCATTGTGAGTGACATCAATACAGTAAGTTGCGTATGAGAAAAGGAGAAATAAAGAACCTGTAGTAACACAAACTGATCAAACAAAAAGTAGGGGAAAAAAAAGAGAGCAAATTACTTACCTCAGCTGATACAGCTACTGCATCAAACCAATTATCGCAGTTTAATGCCCGCAGGAGAGGTCTTAATCGAGTGTCAAAGTTTGACACAACAGCCAATTTTACTCCTGATTTTCTAAGAGCTCCAAATACCTGTTCTGCATCAGGATCACAGAGGTGCCATGCCTATGGATGATAGCAAGCCAAAAAATATCAAACCCGACTCAAATTTAAAAAAGAAAAAGAAAGAGGGTATTATACATTTCAGAAAAAGGTAACTATAGGAGGTCTTACCTTGTCTGTCATATAGTAGTTATAAAGTTCTTCGAAGTATTGAGAATCTGAACAGCCTGTAGAATAACTAACTATGTATTGCCAGAAGGGCCTACCATCATTAACATATCTGCAAAGTAGAAGACAATAAAGAGTCTTAATTATACAAAGGAAGTCGGTAGTACAATGTCTCTATAGCTATGCTTGAAGGATTAGTTCATTTAGTTGCAATTTTTACAGACACACAAAAAGGGAGGAGAAACATTTCATTCCAAATTTTACTTTACATAAACCAGAGTGGCTTGACCTAAAGGCTAGTCACATGCTATTCAGGTATTGTTCAGAGAGAAATAACAAAGAATATAAATATGGAAAGGGTAACTTCAGAGTTTAAAGGCACATAAGCATGACTATGTAAAGCCGCGGCTGAATCATAAACCTTTTCTCCCAGAAGCAAAGCGGCTGAGAAAGATCACTCATTATGAGCTATACATTTTTACTATGAAGAACACACATGCTCTTGGGATCTCAAAAGAATTATCCTTGTCAGTTCATGAAAAGAAAATGTAGAAATTGTTCACTGTTTAGATTCAAATTATTAGTGCTTGGCTCCCAGACTTTCCAACTAATTAAACGCCGGATTTGAAGAAATTAACCGCTTAACTAAACAGCAGACCCATAAAGTTCATTGTCCACCAAATCATTACAGTTGCCCTTTGAAGGTGCTTTCAGCAAGGGCAAAATCAGCTGTTATGAGCAAGCAGGCCAGTCTTTTTTTTAGTAGAAATATGAAAAGATCTAAATCAGGAAATTTTCAATCCCGTGAAAGTCATTCATAATATAACTGATATATACCTACTGACGAAAGCAGAAGCCAATATTAATACCAAAAATAAGTAACTAAATAAAACAGGAAATTCATAACCAATTGATTGCCATAATACGAAAAACCAATTTTTTATAGAGTGGTAATTAATTAATATAAGCATATGCAATTAAAGCAAAACAACTGAATGAGAAGGCAAAGTTTGAAGGAGGAAGGGAAACCCACCTGAGACGAGATTTACCCCAAGGCTGACCATAAGCTCTTCTGTATCTGTATAATATCTCATCCTCCGAGTACTTCACCCCATACTTCTCCCCAATCTCCCTATATATCTATACAACATAATTAAACAAGAACAACATAAATGAATGACGGCATTAAAATAACAAACTATTGAATTTTTTTTTAATTCATATCCGGCGCATAACTCACATAATGGAAATTTATTCTCTCCCTCTTGATAGAGATTAAATATTTCGGTCCTATTAAGATTTATGAAAATTTATAAAACAGGGATAGAGACATGTCACATGACACACAAGAGGTCATGTAAAAAAAAATGATAAGAGCATTCATTCATTCTCAATAAGAAGAGAGAAGAGACTATGAGGGCGTTTGGAGAGCTTAGTTGATCTTTTCCACCGATATAAATACTTATTAAAATGTTTGAGAGAGTTTATAAAAATAATTTAGGACAAATTTGTTGGGAAATCAACGAGTCAAAAAATCTCCACGCAAGCAGAAATACACCCACACAAGAAGCATAAACAAAAACAACTCACAAATTTAATGTGGTTCGGTACTCCATACTTACATCCACGAACTCACAACAAAAAAAATTTATAAAGAAAAAATTGCAAACTCTCTCACACAATTTTTGCACAAAAAAATTGTAAATCCTCTCAAAGACACACAACTACCCAAACCCCCAATACACCAAAGGACTAGAATTATTGTGGTAAAGAAAACTCAAACTAACTATTTTGGATGAGTACTCACTTTGGCACAACAGAACTAATAAACTATTTTGGATTTATTTTCTTAAATTCTTTAAAATAATTTATCAAAACAACTTACAACTTATTTAAAATCAATTTAATTATAACTCATCGTAAAAAAACTCTTATTTGATAAGCACTTATGCTTAAAGAAGCTGTAAGCATGCCTAAAAAAACGAGAAATGCATTGAGGCAGCGCAGAAACAAGAAAAGCGTGTCTAATTGGTGTGTGTGTGGGTGGGTGTGTGTGTGTGAGAGAGAGAGAGAGAACCTGAGCCATGGGTTGAGAAGGTATGACAAGGGTGCCAACAGCATCAACGAGGAGAGCCTTGTGAGTGATCTGGCCATAAAGGGACCTTCTGTAATCGGCGTAATCCTTCAGACCGTTGCTCTCTGGTTCCTCAGCCGCCACCGCCGCCGCGGAGGAGAAGGAGTACGACGACCTCGACCACCACCATTTGTTGAGCGCCGCCGCTGACCTCGACTTCGAACCCAGAGCCCTGCTGAAACCCGTCACTGCCATCTTCTTTGCTCTATTCACATTGGAAAATGGGAATTGGCTCGTTTCGTTGTTCTCTCTCAGCGCGCTCAGCAAAAGAAAGAGTCCTCGCTCCTCATTCTCTCATAAACTCACCACAACGAACCAAACGGAAATGGAATGACTTCTTATTATTCCTACATATAACTGTGATTACGGAAAATGCCCCTCAACTTGGCTTATATTACCCGTTTTGTGTAAGAATTATACTCCGTTTTATAATTATAGCTCTTTTAGTCTTTTATTTTTGTTTCAAAATTATTGTAATTTTATAATTTTAAAGTATCATTAATTATTTTTTTCACCCATATTTTTATTAAATAACTACTAATAGGAGTAGTTGACATTAATAATATAGAGATTTGTAGATAATTTGTTATAAATACTCTTTCATTAAATAAGAATAATTTAGTTTATCTATAATTATATTTTATTTCTATTAAATATTTCTTAATCTGTGTACATTAACCTTAAAAAGCTATAGTTTTAAAACGAAAGGAGTATTTATTTATAATTTCTTTTACAGGATTGTATTTATAATTTTTTATTCACATATTTAGTGTTTATAAAATAAAATAAAAAATTGACTAGAAAATTTCCATATATGAGTAATGCGAAGATCCCTTTCTATCTATGCGTAGGGATGACAATTGGACTCATATTTATTAGGTACTTGTAAAAATTATTCACAATAAAAAGAGTAATTATTTGTTCAATGGGTACGGATATAGGTATGGGTAATTACCCACAAAATTTGATTGGGACGGGTGCAGGTACGGGTATCTTAGTATCCACTTCGCTCCAAACCCGCACACATATATATTTACTTATTTATAGTTATATTTTTATATGTATATGTGTGTGTATATATATATATATTAAATTTAATAACTCTTAAATAAATTTATAAACTAATTCTTATTCCTAAAGTAACCCATGCACAAAACACTATAGTCATAAGACACATTTTCTTTCCTTTCCCATTAAATACATTTCTTTGACTCTTTGTTTTCCTTTACTGTGTGTTTCATCGTTATTGTAGACGACGATAAACTTGTTTCATTGTACTTCATTTAATTGTGCTATTATTGTCCTGCTTCCTTGATCTATGATGACAAGCCTTTTTCATTGATATTATTCTGTCTCGTTCCCGTGTCTTTCACCAGCAAATTCCTTATGCAACTTTGAGACATAATATTGTGTATTGCATTTGAAAAATTAATTTTTGAATTTTCATAGTTAAAGTACGGGTAATGGGCACGAGTACGGGTACTTAGATACCAAACAGATAAGGATATGGAGATCAAAATTACTACCCACACAGGTATAAAGCCAAATACGAGTATTTTTTAAAATTATAAATATAAAAACGAATACTATAATACCCTACCCATTGTGATTCCTATCTATGCGATTGCGCATGGTCAATTCATAATTGTTAGTAGTATAAATTTTTATGGCTTACTGGGTAAATTTTTTAAAATCAAAATGAGTATCCAGTTAGTAAAAATCTTTTGAGTCAAATCCGGAAGATTTTTGTCTAACTTTAAATAAATTTAAAGTGTTTACATTATAAATTTGATAATTCGATTCTTGATGGCGAATAAAAATAAAAGTATTTACAAGTTTTAAAAACAAATGATAAAAAATAAAACAAATTTCTTCTTATAAAAAAAATAAAAAAATAAAACAAAATTCTAAACCTTTTAACTCGTTATGGGGTCCATCTGGCCGGCCTCCTTATATATATCTTTGTCTGATTGTACATTATTTTGTCTAAATCTCTTTAACGTGTTTTCTTTAATAATTTACTTAACGAAGGGGAAAAACATAATTAGTGCATGATCAGCAAATGGAAAAAAATAACTAGTGCATCCAAAAAAAACGTAATCTAGATGCAGCCCAGAAAACATATGAGCGCACAATTCTAAAAATAAAGTAAACATTAGTCTATATCAACATGGATATAGCCTAATTAAAGTGTGACAAATTGTGTCTCAATTATCAATAATCAAAATAAATAAATGTCACTATGACTCTATTTCTTGCACTATATTATTCTAGTTCTACTGCTGTTCGATGTGCAATTACTATGACTTTAATGATCCTTGACAATCACCACTTAATTTATTTCCATCTTTCAATCAGGATAAGTTTAACTAGGATATGTGATGAACAAATAGTATGTTTTTCCTATGAATAATTTTAAATTTTCTTATTTTTTGTTATTACAAATTTTTTTAATTATTAAATGGAAATTTTTTTTAATATTTTTAAAATATTAATAGTATTCTCTTTCTTATTTTATAAAATAATAAAATAATATTTTGAAAAATTTATAAGAGGATATAGCATTTCTCCCTATCCATTGTAAGTTATTTCTACCAAAACTTTATTACCAATAAGTCACTTGAGTCAACATAGTTATGAAACGAGATACTGAGATTGTGCCTCAGTTAATTAATTTGGAAAAACAATAATACTCCCTTCGTCCCAAAATAAATATCTACTTAGCAAAAATAAATTATCCCAAAATAAGTATCTATTTTAGGATTTTAATGAATTATTAATTAAATTATTCAATTTTACCTTTAATAAATATAGTGAATGAATTTTTAAATATAGTGAATAATAAATAAGTAACGAGGATAAATTGATAAATTTATTATTCTCACTCGTTCATTTAATTATATTTTTTAATGTGTAAAAAAGTCAAAGTGCACACTTATTTTGGGATGGAGACAGTAATACAGTACATTCACATTAAATCTTCAAGGGTAGCCAAAAATCTTATAAAATATCTTAGTGAGTATACGGCACCCAACGTATCACCCCGTTTTTGAAGGAGAACATCAATGGAGCTCATTTTCAACTCGGAAATGTTGGAGGGACACCGAGTCCATCCATTTTTGATTTTACACCTTTTTTTTAAGCTTTTAATTCATTAAAATTAGCACATATCAGGAGACCTCGATTGGCACTTATAAGAGTTTCATACTAGAATAATATTTTTTTATCCAAAATTTTTAATAATAAATAAATTTGAATTTACTTTTTAACAGTTAGTTAACATGAAATATTGATTAAAAATAAATATATATAAAAGTATTTTTAAAAAAGTTCTTAACATTTATCTATTACGTATAAATAAGACATTTGATACCAAAACTAAGGTGTTGGAAATTGATCTTATAAAAAAAAAGTGTTGGAAATTGAAGTTGCGATGCACACATCAATCAATAATGGAAACCAGCAACGCTACGGAACTAAGAATATGGAGAATCTCTTTAAACAATACTCCTGTATTGCATGAGAGCTCGTATAGGATATGTTTAGATTGATTTATGCAAAGTTTATAAATATAATTTATAATTGATTTATAATTTATTTTGAATTTATTTTTCATAAACTGCCCATAATAGCTTATCAAAATAGTTTATGACTTATATAAAATAAATTTTACTATAATTTTTTTTAATTATAAAAATAACTTATACAACTTATACTATATACAATAAATAAATTTGTTATCAAAAAATGACCGTAGTCCAACTCCAACATCGTTATCAAATCCCCGTCACCACAATTCTGTCCCAGGCAAGCAACGGCTCATATCAAATTGATCGAAGGGCTTGCATGTGGGGCCCTCTAGTGGGACCTATTCCCTACGTCACACACTCATCGTCTTCGCTCACTCGACCCCACCCGCAAATTTGCCAAACCTTTTGGCTCTGTGTGACCAAATTCTAGTTCTAGCGCAAAGACACGTTAGAGAGTGAGAGTCTCTTTCTTAGGACACGTTACATGTTTATAATTACTGTATTTATTTCTATCTCAAACTTTGGATTTCGTTTGCGGATTACTACATATTCTCTGTCAGCAATAAATTAATTTATTGAATACTATTGTTGTATATATGGTGTTTCTTCAGGTCATTATTGATGGCAATGATTGATTGTCGAGTGAGAACTACGCATCACGTAGACATGGGTGAAAAAATCTGGAACCAGTGTCGTGGGAGTATGGCATGGCGACCTACATAATAATAAAGTAACATGAGCCCGATGCGGAATCTGGGATGTTTGATTGTGTGTGCATCAAAGCCTTAATTCATACATGCATCACCCAAAATTAAAACAAACAAACAAATGAATCAGTTTGTATAATTCACGTGTTTTTATGAAAAAAATTAAGCATAAAAGAATTTTTAGCTTTAGAGATTTTTACATTTTTATATAGTAATTATTTTCCCAGTATTGTCAATTAACATGATTGAATTTGAATAGGTCCAAAACTCCAAATATTAACTTAGTGAAGGTGTCGATGTCCTCATCATCCCTCTAAATCTAATTGGCTGGTGGCACCGAATTAATTAGGGAAAAGCGAGTGGCGTACAATAATGGGATAGTAATTCAAATGGGAGTAATATGCACGATGCCGTTTTGCTGACGTGGGATCCTGAAATCTTGTGGTTACCCTGATTTCTTCTGTTTTTCCTTGGTCTTCATGGTTACTCTGATTTCGTCCACGGTTCGTTCTAGGGTGGACCACCCTTGTGGGTGGTTCACCGTGAACCACGAATTTAAAAACTTTCATAAAACTTTAGTTGCCGTTAGATTTATTGTTAAAAAAATCGATGACTCAGATCAATTGAAAATAAAGAGAGAACAACTCAATTGTTACTCACACAATCTCTATCCCACCCCCTTCTCCCCCCCCCCCCCCCTCCACGGTCCACCACCACTAGGCATGGCAACGGGGTGGGGCGGGGGCGGGTTTTACATTCCCCGTCCCCGCCCCCGATAGTGCTCGGGTTTCCCCGCCCCGCCCCCGATCTTGGTCGGGGTTGAAAAATCAACGCCCATCCCCGCCCCGTCCCCGCACCCGCACCTAGTATTTTAGAATCCAAATTTTTATTTTAGAATTTTAATTTTGATAGAATTAAAAAAATTTAATACTCTATTTTTTAAGACATTTTTTTAATATATTTTGTTAGACAAATAATAATGAAGAAATAAAGAATTAAAAATGTAATTTTTTATAATATTAATGCATTAAATATTATATTATAAGTGTAATAAATGTACGGGGCGGGTTTGGGGGCGGGTTCGGGGTGGATATTAGTTTCCCCAACCCCGACTTTTAAATGAGGGGAAAACCCGAACCCGTCCCCGACACCAGTCAAAACGGGTTTTCCCCGTCAAAGTCGGGACGGGTTCGGATGGGTACCCACGGGTTCGGGCCCCATTGCCAAGCCTAACCACCACCATCCACATTGGGTCCATCACCAGACGGTGGTGGTCGTTGTATGGGGACGTCAAAGGCATCGGCACAGTTGTCAGCGATGGGAGATAGTAACCGGGGTAGTTGTGATACGGCGTGGCGGCACTGGGTACAAGAATCGGTTGCCTGCGATTTTCGGCGGTGGCGTCACTGGCGGATGAGCCCACTAGCCGCATCCACTGCCACTGTCTCCAACGGTTGTTACCCATGAAAATGAATGACAAAAAAATCACCATAACCCCATAAAAGCTTTATTCTGCAAAGGGGGGAAATCGAAACTTGGAAGCATACACAGTGATAAAAACCTTTTGTTTGAAGATTTTGTTGTTTGGCCATGGATGATGATTGACGAGGAAGGAGAAGTGGGGGGATTTGGATGAAGATTTTGTTGTTTGGCCATGGTGCTCGAAGGTTGTGCTGTTCTCACCGTCGGGGTGTGTGTGGGGAAGGAGGGGAGAGTGATTGGGTGGAAAAAATGTTGGTATTCTCACTTTTATCTAAAAAAGATCTAGATCTTTCATTGTTTTTTAAATGAATCTAACCGTAGCTATTTGTGGTCCACGGGTGAACCACTTGATGTGGTGGTTCACCCTAGACGCCGCCTTCGTCCACATACAAGAATTTGAATGGCGGGCCTGTTGAGGTAACCCCAGACCTCTCACACACGGATAAGAGGGCCCAAGTTATCTGAATTCTGAAGACAAGCATGCCGGCTTCTTTGTGATCCGGGCCGAGCTGCTATGGTCAACCTTGGAGCGTGGATGTACTACCTGGTGCACTTTCTAAAAAATGACATATGGGTTTATTTGTGGAGATAGAAGGCTTCTGGGTGCCCCAAATGAGTTTTCTCAACCCACCTCATTAATTCAAATTTCATGTTTGTATCCTTTTTAGTATCCTTTTGGTGTACTAGGTGTAGTTTTATTTGTGTTCCTTTGTGCTTTGGTTGCTTGGTCTGTTTAGTTTTTAGCTGTTTTTCCTTGTCTAGAGTTTGATACAACTTGGTGTATGTTACAGCAGCATGTCTTGATTAGGATTGGTTTATTTATTGTGACTCTGCATATGCTGTTTTCCTTACTATAAATACCATATGGCTTGGGTTTTCCCTATTATCAATTTGTTCACATTGACCAAAAAAAAAGCATGCCGGCTTCTTTTGCCGTATAACACTTCCATTTCTCAAATGAAAATAAAAATAAAAAATGGGATAAGATGTTCAAGTTAAAAAGTTTGTAGCTGTACGCATGTATGATTTATTTAAAATTATTATTATTATTATTATTGATAGTAAGAATTGAACAACAAAAGTGCTAATTTTTTCAATGTAATTAAGTAATGTTGAAGTTAACTTGCATACATATTGACTCAGTCACATTTAATTTGATTATTAATGCCATGACTAAGAGATTTACAAAAAAAAATACTCTTCTGAATCTTATTCTTAAATATTTAGGATAGTAAAGATTTGAACATGTGATTATGGTAGAGTTTGACACAGACAAAATAGAACAAGACAATTTATTTTGGTCTCTTTGATTTTACCTTCTTAATAAAATTAAAATAAAATATATCAATTTTTATTGCACACATCACATGCTCCATATCTTAGTTGCTAATAAAGGGGCTAAGCCAAATCATTTGGGCTTAAATATCCAGGGCTGATCCTTGAGTTCCTTATCTTTTTAGAAATCCACATCTTTCGGCTTCGATTTTCACCCTAAAATCATAGATATTTGTGTGGTTTGAATTAGCTGTTGATGATCCTGAGAGCAAAAATGTATGGTGAAATGTCTACTTCTTGCCGTGCCAATAGAAATTGTGGTGGAAAATCAAATTTGAGAATGATTCAACTTCTCTTGAAGTTTATGCTGCTTTTTTTCCTTTTTCCAAACTTTGCCATATCTTATCTTGATTACTTAAAAAGATTTCAAACTCGAGAGACTTCTTCACAACTTCATCTGAGGACCACAAGAAGACTCAAGGAAGGAGTGCCCTGCATCCATATGTGCATTTACTTTCACAGCACAAGGACTTCACTTCACAATGATGAAGGAATATCTTTTATTCTACATAATACATAATAATAGGACAGCCATAACCAATATTCCTTTTCCTATACAATCATGCAACAAAGCTAGCATCACTGAAAATATTCCTTAAACCTTTTTACTTTTATCAATATTATACTTGGCAGCAAAAGGTGCATCCACTGATCCAACCCATAATACCCCATCTCTTTCCTCCACTTCGCTGATAGACCTCCTTAATCTATTTCCACTTCTGTGATCTTCAACAATTTCCAACACATCACCCACCTCACTTAGCCTAATTGCAAATCCAGCACTCCCTTTCAGCTTAGCCAAATATGAATAAGCCTTTGTGATGTCCAAAGGAAGCCTTACAAGAGCTTTACCAATCCAAGGGTATGATAGAATCCATTGGATGAATTTCTCTCTTCGTGAGTAAATTCCCACCCAAAACCCCCCTCTTGGGCTCCTTTTGATGTTGTCTGGGAAACCTGGTAGGTCTGCAAAGACTTCCAAGGTTCCAGCTTTAGGTGTTTCTAGCCAATACCTCAGTACCCTGCAGTTTGTGGTCTCTACTATTAGAATGTAGTTACCATCTTTGCTAAGTGCTACCCCATTTGCAAATGTGAGGTTGTTTAGAAGAACACTGACTTGTTCACTTTGTGGTTCATAATTCATTAGCCTCCCTGATTTATCTCCGCTTAGGATCAGAGAGACGTAATTCCTGCACTTTGCATGAGATCACAGACATTATTAACTCTTAAAAGGGGAAATAATTAATTGCATCAATTGTAAAAGAAAAAGTTAAAGATAGAGGACTTTAACGCCCTTTTTTTCAATGTAAAAGTAAAGATATAAAGAGGTCCTTAATTGAAAATTCACTTCAATATGGAATAAAATGATTCTAATATTCAAAAGCAAAAGAAAGTCAGTTGAACTTTTGGATTTCGTTTCAATTTGCTCAGGCTCATGTGCACTCTCTTCTTGTATTGTAATACGTCGCACATGGGTTATAACTAATGATCAGTGGTTTGAATTTTCAAGGAATGATTAGATTTTTCTATATGATTGCTCTTAAAACATTGTAACTATAATTTAATTCTAGACTATCATATATGTGTATGCTAAGCGTTATTTGAGGCTAAGTGCCGTAAGTGGGGTATTGAGAAAAAATGAAAAACTCAAGTGCCATATTAACCGGAGATAAGGCTCAAACAATCCTTATCTTATAAGCTGATTTCGTAAGATTGAGTTATGCCCAAAATCAAATATGGTATTAAAGCCTATGATATATCCTTTTTTTTTTGTCTTAAATCCTAAATCCATACACCAAGCCTTTTTTTTGGTCAAAAAAATCCATACACCAAGCTAAATAGTGTTGAGTGTGAAACTAGAGATAAGGCCTAAAGGATTGAATTGGGCCCAAAATCTAAAATCAAAATATAAGATGGGGACTGGGGATTATAAGAGATGCTGGTGAGAATGAGTGAGTGTTGTATTTACCTTCTGTCATATTTTGAACTGCTGCTGGTAAAGTACACTGCCCCAGTTGGCTGATCAATATCTAAACTGTTTGTAAAGGCCAAGGGCTCACCACCTACCTGTGATATGACTTTTCTAGCAGTGCCACCATTGGGCTCAACAACAATTAGGCCCTTGTAAGCATCAGCAATGTAAAGTTCACCCGTTGGTACACTGAAGCACAGCCCAAGTGGGCGTCCACATATGTGCTCTGTCTTGGGATGCTCAATATATGGCCCTCCACACTCATCATCTCTGCCAAAAACAACCTTATCAATAATTCACACATTGAACTGTTATCCATCTTCCTAAAAAAAAATTCATTTTATACGAAGTTATTAATTTATTTGCTAATATGTAAAAAAAAAATTAATTCACACCCTAAAAATGCATATAGATTGGCATATGAAGAGCTCAAACACTTGTTGATGTCTGATTTTCAGTTACAAATGTATATTTGAGGTCTAAAAATATGTCAAAAAAGAACTCTATAGTTACTTTTGGATTTTTTTTTAACAAAAAACCAAACATAAGTTGAATGAACTTTAAAATGTGTGACAACATTAATCCAACCATAATATGCTACTATTAAAGATTGAGAGAGCAACAGTGAATTAATCGAGGTCTGACAAGCTTGCGGAGTTGGTACTTGAAGTTGCCCAGCTGGTATTTATGACTCTCACGTCACTTTCAGCAGCAGTTACCCCTTTCAGTTACATTGTTTCAAAGACTCTTTTTGGTTTATTACATAAAACAAATTAAATATATGACTATACCAGCCATGAAACTGATCGCATGACAAGTCTATAAAAGGAAGGAACCGCAGATATAAGATAACAATAGTATTTCCCTCCTCATAGTTGCTGTCTCAACCAACCCTCCCCATCAATATGCTTTACGCAAACAAACAAACCATATATACCCTTTCTTCTCTAAACCTAAAATTTGCCACAAATGTCTTACAAAAGTTATGCTCAACTTTCGCATATTCTCTCTTGCCCACACGTCAGTCAAATTAACCAACAATTTCACATCATTCTTTGATCATTTCTTTCTTAAGAGGAAAAAAAGAAATTAATTTGTTGCAGTGTTGCACTCCAACTCAAACTCGGATATATAAACCCGAGGAAACAGATCACCTGTATTTGAAAATGTGCACGGGGGCATGTCACTTATACACATCCAAGTTCAGATGTGTTTTTGCAGAATGATAATGAAATAATAATTAAATGTGTCATTTTTATAAGGAATGATAATGATAGATTCTGTCTAGTTTGTATGAAAAACATGTCTGAGTGATTTTTGTTAAAAGAAATTCAAACGCACTGAAGGCACTGATTAAAAAGTTATTTAATAATATTTATTATATTTTAATTATTTGAAATTAATAATCAATTACTCTTTTTGTTAAAATTATTTTATTTATTAACTATTTATGTTAACAAAAGACTGTGCTTTGTGTGAATCCATCAAATAGTCAATTATCAATCAATCAATTATCAAATATTAATATAAAAAAATTAAATCATAACTTCCCAAACTTTTTTTTTGACAACAAAACAAAAGGTATTCATTCATTTAATTTGGCAAAATACATCGAATATATTACAAATTCAACATCGCTAAAAATTAAAGAGATAAAACTGCGAACAAGCTCACAGCACCCAAGTTAATAGCATAACATAGCAAAGTGCCATCAAAAGTAACACTGCCTACAAATCTGACACATTCAGGGTGACCGGAGTACCTACGCCTCCGGATCTGTAGCGTTGACGACTCAGTCAAAAGAGAATCTGTAGCGAAATGAAGTAGATCCGCCAATCTGAATCGAATGAACACCGCACCAAGACGGAAAAACAAAAACCGCACCAAGACGGGAACAACAAACACCGCACAAAGACGGAAAATACTGTCGCACGCCGAAGACGAGGACTCAAAAAAACACCCAAAAAAAATAGATTTCTATGGATAAACCACTTATTGAGGTGAATGAGGCTAAAAAATGATATAGAGGGGTGGTTCTAGACCAAAAAATGATCCAAAACCACCCCTCCAAGAAGAAGAAAGACCGGCAGCCGAAAAGGCAAGAGAAAAAAAGAGAGAAGAGAGACCTATAATATGTGTGTCCCAAACTTGACACACAACTTCTCAAAATATAATATGTGTCACTTCCCAATTTTCAACTAAAATATTTTTTTTAAATATCTTTATTAAGAACCATACTTTTATTAAGGTCGAATTTATCGAATAGCTTTAATGTAAAATCCATCCATCAATAGTACATCATCAAAAGTGTACTTTCCAATGATTTAATGATATAAGCTTATTTCCATAAAAAAAAATGGACCGCAAAGTTCAATCACATTTACATTTATTTGAATAATTAAGATTGTATGTCAAAAAAAATGAATAATTAAGATTGAAGCGCGCGGTCATTCGAATAGCATATATATCCACGCGCGCTTTATTTTCTTTAATTAATAATTAATATGGTGAGGATAAAGTGCTAGCTAATTGATTTGATGGAGGTGAGAAAAAGAGTTTGTATAAGGCGTGTTTACATACATTTCATATTCATATACGTATAGTATAGTATAGTATAGTATAGTATAGTATAGTATAGTATAGTATAGTATAGTATAGTATAGAGTATAGTATAAAAAAAGAAGAAGAAGAAATGTACACGTATATACACACGTTGAGCACAGATAGGGCGTACCCGTGTGAAGAAGTGACAACGGCGAAGTTGAGCCAACGATTCTGAGGGCGGTGCCATTTGATGATTCGACCGTCGGAAACGCCGGTGTAAGGGCCTTCACCGCGGGGGTCGAAGGCGAAGCTCTCGGGTCCAACGGCGCCGTTTTCAATCGGAACAACCTCGTACTGCCGCCAAACCTCGGCATCTCCGAAGGATGTTTCGGCGTCATTCTCGCATGTCCCAACGCCGCCTCGGTTGTACGCAAACCAAGCCATCGCAACAACCACCGCGACGGCCGCCGTGAGGTGCAGCTGCGGACTCATCGCCGATTAATTAATTGAAGATGAAGAATGAAAAAGGATATTGAGGGGGTTGAACTTAACTGTGATAGGTAACAATAAACAACTAACAACCAAAGTACTGTCGTGTGTTTGTGCTGTGCCTATGATACTCTATAGTAATGCTAATATTTCGAAATTTCCAACCTATTCAATGACTTCAGGGGTATATCATTAATTGCATCATTTAATTTGATGGATAAATCAATTAATACGTAGTAGAAATCTTTACGTTAATTAACCCGATTAAGGGGTGTTCTAGGGTGGACCAACACCTCATGTGGTCCACCGGTGAACCAAGGAAAATAACTTGCTAAAGTGGGTTATTGAAGTTAGGATAATATTGGATGAACACCTCAATGGGTGTATACACCCAGAGAGAGAGAAAGAGATAGAAAAAAAAGTAATAGATATGATAGGTAGTATGATGTGACAATAAGAGAGTGATAAAAAAAGGTGAGAGGTGTTGGATGGATGGTGACACTATTGGGGTGTCTATGTATTATTATTGTTATTATTTTTGGGGTCTAGTCCTTTATGAATAAGGATTTAAAATTTGTTAATTAAAATTACACAATAAAACAATGGAGAAGTAAAATTTGTTACAATAAACAATGGAGAATTAGTGAAACTGCAAATTGGACTACAACTTTTGTTTGCTTGGTGGGCGCCTATATGCAGAAGTGTGGTTCGATCTGCATGCAACCTGTAATTATTTTCTCTGTTTTTTTAAAAAAAAAAATTACCACCATAGAAAAAGTCGGCGACCTGTATCTGAATTTAAAAGAGACAAAAAAAAAATTTAAACCCAATTGAGGGGAAGAGAGCAAAATCGAAGGGAAAAAGAAATGGAGGCCAATGGTTATGGTGCACGTCCAATCGTCCATGCCATGGTACAAAGAAGCTAGTTCTTCCGTAGACATGTAGTTTATTTTTAATTAATACTTCCAATATTTTTTTTTGGTTACATTTAATATTTACAATATAATAGTGCTGCACAGTACAAAAAAATTTAGTACCAAAAGTCAAAGGAAAAAAAACATCAATCACGGAAAAAAAATAAGGGAGAGAAGTAACACAGCATTTTTTGTCAAAAAAAAGGGGTAATAAACAGCATTACCTATTTTGTACGAATAGCATACGCATGAAACACATGAATGCATGCTAGCAGTTTTTTATTTGTTTTTAAAATACACTTATTAATTCAAAGAGGAGATATCAAATTACACTGCAATGCAATACTTAAGGGAATGTGTGATGGACCCCTCCCACACCTCTCCCCTCATTGGGATGAGATGTGGGAGGGGTGATAGAGTGTATATATATCATCACTCCAATACTTAAACACAGATATATCATTCAATAACTTTTAATTATATAATTGTATCTTAAAATCTAGCGTTAGATTAAAAATTACTATTTTCCGGTCTATCTTTGCTCTCTCCTCCCCCCAAAATGGATCAGTGCAGGGACAAATAGTTCATTCCATATCACACTTGTAATCCAGAAAATAACTGAAGGAGGAAAAACCCTTTTGGTTGAGAGACGGTATATAATTAGCGGCGCAAGGTCATTTCTGCAATTTTACAAGCATAAGACTCTTGCATCATAAGGATTAATTAAGGACTAAAAACTAATAATGTAAATATGATAAATCTGTGATCACAGGTAAAATTTATGATGCAGGGGCGTAGCACTTGAGGTGCTAATGCTACCTCACCGTAGACAAAGCCGGTGTTTTGGTCCTCTTTTTTACTTCAACTAGCCAGTACGGGTCTTTTTGTGCATCTCTTTGGTAAATGCAATTTCACGTATGAGCAATATGGAAGAAAATTATGCCCATATTCTTTGGAGTATATTTTACTGGTTTCAAATGCTACCATACCGGCACACCCCATCACGCAAATCCGCCACCAGTAATTGATGGTAAAAGACTACAAAGAATCCTTCAGAACTGCTTTTTAGTAGAATGAACACAACTTCCATGCAAAACTAGCCTTATCAATCACTCAAAGTAATTCACAATCCTACACAATCTGCATGAACTACTACATCTCATCTTATTTCAAAAGGTAGATCGAGTACCATCTCGTCTACGATGCATTCCCATAGTTATAAATGCCAATATAAGGCATTAACACTGATGCAATCCAAAGTTTTCCATCTTTCTCTTCCACTTCGCTGATGAACTTTAAGGTCTTCCCTTCAAAATCTTCCAAGACTTCTAATATTTCTCCTTTATCACTTAGCTTCATAGCCACAGCATGTGGCTTCGGCCCGCCAAATGATGCGTGCAACCACTTGAAGTTAATTTCAAGCTTTAGCAACGCATTTCTCGCCCATGGATTGGAAGCGACCCATTTTGCGAAAGGAGTTACCTTTGAATGCAAGGCAACCCAGAACTGCCCTTCTGAATTTCTCCTTACATTGTCTGGAAAACCAGGCAGAACAGCAAAAGTATCAACTTGACCAGCATTAGGTCCATGAAGCCAAAGCCTCAGGATCCTGCAAGTAGTGGTTTCAGCTACCAGAAGAAACGAGCCATCTTTGCTTAAAGCAACACCATTGGGAAAAGCAAGGCCGCGTAATAAGACCTTCACTTCTTTTGTTGACTTATCGTATTTCATTAACCGGCCAGTCTTGTCTCCACTAAGGAGTACAAGCACAAATTGCCTGCAAACACAAAAGTGACCAACATATAGATAAAAAATTCTCTGCAAATACAAGTTTTCAGTTTATATATATATATATATATATATATATATATATTTTAGTTTCGTAGGTATCTATTAAGATTAAGTCCTCAAATTGTTGCAAGATGTAAATGAGTAAATGACAAAATTATCATGCTGGAAATTAGAACAGCAAACAATATCTACATAAGTTTAAGAGAAAAACACAGATTGCCTTGATATTATCAACCTTCAAGCATTCGATTTTGATTCAATTTGAACAAGTGATTCATACTCTGAGAAATTTCCCTCCGTACTCCATAGTTGAACATTCCAAAACCAAGTTCTTAACATGGTAATATTAAATTCAGTGAGCCAATGTGCAAGAATCAACTTTTAATTTCATTTTATACACTGAAATGAAAGTGTCATCATAAGGACTATTTATTAACAAAATTCAGACACACTTGACTATAGAAAGTGGAGGTAAGTTTTGGTACCAAACTTACCTTCTATGGTAGATTGTGCTTGAATCGGTGAAGTAAATCGCATCTTCATCTTCACTGATGTCCATGCCATTGGTGAAGTGAAGGGGCTGGCCTTCAGCTTCTGTTACCACTTGGGTGGCCAAACCCCCTGTAGGTCCTACTACTTTCAGGCCAAGGTAGGCATCAGCAATGTACAGATCTCCAGTTTTCTTATCAAACTTTAGTCCTAATGGCCTCCCACAAATATGCTCCAACTCTGGTGCGAATGGACGTACACAGTCCGTCCTTGAAAATCGCGCAACTAAACTCATTAAATTCACAAGAAAATCCTAATATAGTTACGAGTTAGATACTTAGATCTAATGTCATGACATTTAAACAAAATTATCAGCATATGACCTTGCAGCACACCACCTCTACTGAAAATTTCCCATTTAAACTAAAATTCAATGAAAACAAAATAACTAGGAGTTGTTTATTATTATTTCATCAGAAGACTAGCTGGTACAATACAACCATTCTTGCACAATTTGCAAATGTATCGATGTCTGAAAACAGACAGGAAGTTAGGCATCCATGCTTGCATGCTCAAACAATGCTGTAACCATTCGGAGCTAAAGACAGAGAATGTATATGTTCACTTTTTAGTTTATTTTACCTTCCCTCCTGCTTTGCAGAATAAGTCTTTGCACTACCAATACCATGATGCAAAGTAAAACCTACCATGCAGAATTTCCATCAGAGCATATCGGATTTTAACATAATGAGCAATTTGTTAGAGCAAGTCTCCAGTTTTCACAATTGAGAATCAGAAGGTCTGCAAAGTAAATAATGCCATGCAAGGAAGAAACCTATTCTCCATGCCCCTTATGTTCAAATTAGTAGAAAAATCATATTGTTGCTACAACCCAGTGTGCTTCATGCTTCATAAACTGCATATTTCATAGTTAAACACTCAATAATAAATAACTCTGTAAATTACCTTTCCAGGAGCCAAATAAATGAAAACATAATAAGCAATTATACATCAATGACACATTTTCAATAACTCTATCCAACCATGCACAAAAATTAGGTATCCAAATTAAGGGCCATTAGTTTAAACTTAAAAACAAAAGTATTTTTTTTTTGAAAAAAAATATTGTATAAATAATAAATAAATAATAATTATTTTGTAGAGATTTTGGAAGAAAGTGGAAACACCAAATGGGGAAACTAGTGTAGTAGTGATGAATTGTTTTGTTGTTACCTATTGGAACTGGTGACAGCAAATTCAGTCCAACCTCGCTCCTCCCCTTCCCACTTCAGAATCCGGCCGTCGGCGACGCCGGTGTACGGCCCTTCGCCGTTACGATCGAAGACGAGGCTCTCCGGCCCAACGGCTCCGGTGACGTTGATTAACCGAGCAGCGTGGAGGTGGTCCTTCGATCCCGGAACAGGCGGCGGCGCAAACGGGTTCTGGCCGTTGAACGCAGCGAAGACGATGGCGAAGAGTGCGAGCACTGTCGCAGCAACAATCACCCTCGAGTTCATCGTGTATTCTCTAAGCTATGCGCGGAAGTAAGAAAAATTCAGCAAAAATGAACGAACGATGGTTGTTTCTGTTTCAGTGTTTTGCTGCTTCTTGTTCTGCCCTTTTGAAACACGTGCACCAACCAAAATTTAAAACGACTTTTGGCTTTTTTTTTTTGGTCAATGATGACTTTTGGCTCTGGTAACACACTAACACGTTGATCCCGAGTCCCGACGATTGATTAGGTCAAAGCCTGTTGGATTGCAAACGCCTTGTAGGCCATCATGGGCTTAGGCCCATATGTTATAGGCGATCTGAAGCAGACTTGTTTTATCAACACTAGTCTCCAGTTTGAATAGGAGAAATGATTTGACCAAAAAAAAAATAGGAGAAATGATGGGCGAAGAATTACGGGACTGGGACATTAGAAAAAGAGATAGTGGTGTTCAAAGGGATAAGGTAGTTTGACCAAAAAAAAAAAAAAGGGATAAGGTAGCAATGTAATTTGGGTCAAAACTCAAAAGTCACTTTTGAAGTTTCAATCTAAGGTTTTCTAAGTTCTAATCCTACACACAATATTAATATACTTTCTTAGATATAAGAATTTTTTAACTAATTTATATTTTTTTTAAAAATTAGTTAAATTAGTTAATAGTAATAAATTTATCAATGATTTACTATATATTTTTAAAATTACCTCTAACATTTATTATTATCTCTCTTCTCCCCTCTTTTTCTCTTCACTTAATTAATGTATTGGAAAAAGTAGAGTAGTTGAGTGATTTGTTTTTATTCACCAATTTTTATAGGAAAGAGAAATAATATACAATAAATATATAGCATTTATGATTTATTGGGTAAACAAAATTGTACAATTAATAAGGGTATTTTAGTCAAAAAAATAATTAATACAACTGCTTTTTTGAAAAGGTTCTTATCCATGTAAAGGGACTTTTTTTTTTTTTTTGTAAAGGTTCCTATATTTAAGGGTGGAAATAGTATTTAATATTTCCTTTTTTTTCTTTTTTTTTTGCAATAGGAGGATGTAATTATTTTGATTTTTTTATTTTGTTATTTCAGGATTGTTAATCTATTTAATTTGGAGAATGCATATCTGGTTTATAATTGTTATATGTTGGACACTGTTGTGATATTCTCCTTTTAGCATCTTGTGCTTTTGTAAGTATCTTTGGGCAATTTCTATCAATGATCATTTGGGATTACAGATATTGTTCTAATTTTATATCCAACTTTTAGAAAGGAGAGAAGAATCCCATATCTGCAAGCCTTATTATTGTTTTTATTTACAAAATATTATCTGCATATATTACTTTAGAAGACCTGTTTCATATAATAGTAGGAATAAAGAGATCATCTATTCAACAGAGAAAAAGGAATAAAGAGATCACCTTCACCAACATATGTGATATTCTTAATTTCCTTTCTAATAAACTAGTATCTGAGATTTCTTAAAATGGAAAAAAAAGTTAATAAGAATTAAATAATTGAAGTGCCTTGAAGCCCATTGTTGAATGCATGCAATTCCAAAGCAAAAGGAAAATTCGACCAAAAACAATAATTGAGGACTGGCACTGTGTCCCTATGCCATTCCAGAGGGACAATCTAAACACCCACATTGCCCCGCCAGGTCTACATAAGGACATGGTTTGTTTTGGCCACGGGGTCTATGAGGTATATTATGGAGTGGGTTCACCTTTTTTGAGTACTGCTCCACATCAACATATATACTAATTTAAATTAATTTAAACAAGTTAATATATCACTTTTTTTTTATTAACAAGTTAATATATCACACATGCATGAATCCTAAGATACTGCACAAATCCCTAAAATAAATGGAAAGCTAAAGCAGACAATATGGTACATGAACCAAAAGTTGATGAGAATCAATGTGTGGTAAACTTCCACATATCAAGCAAAAAGAAATGTTTCGTTTGTTGGTTGTGCCTTGTGCCCTGTGCTAAAAGTTTTGTTATGATTAATTAATCAAAGCTGGAAGGAAGTCTTATATGCCTGTTAAAGTTATTATATTATAAAGGTAAAGATAACAAAGTAGCTATGAATCTATAGAAAACATGAGTCTAGCTCTTTTTAATATAAACAATAGAATTTTGTAAGTAGTTAAATCTGAGTATAATTTGTATTTTATTTTAGTTGTTTTTTATTTAATAATATTTTTTTATCCAAAAAAAATATAAACAGTAAAAATTAAAATTGAAAAAAAAATTGTGGAAAAAAAAGAAATTGCATGTGTCCCAACTTGGAGATAACAAGTATTGCATTCCAAAAATTAACATATGTCTCAATTTAGGAGGCGATACATGTATCGATCAAGACCTATTTTTGTTATATGGTATAATTGATAGCAATAAAAAAATTAAGAACTTTACATATTTATAAAAAAAACTTCTCAATTATTGTTTATTCTGCATTTTTCAAGTTCTTCAAAACTAATTAACGAGCAACTCTATTTATTTGAATAAAAAAATAATGGCAAACAACTTTTGGTTTTAAAATATTTTCTTACACTCTTTTAAGCATATATAGGGCTAAATTAAAGTCATAAATTACAATCGCAACAAAATTCACAAGAATTTCTTGTGGATTTAAATCTGCAGGAAAATTCACAAAAAAATAAATAAATCTAGTACTCCTTCCGGTCTCAAATATAAGAAAAAAAGTACATGCATCTAGATTAAATATGGTCTAGATGCATGTACTTTTTTCTTATATTTGAGACCGGAGGGAGTAGTGTATACTCATTCAAATGAAATGATCTTGGTCTCGTTAGAAATCAAAATTAAACGTCTACAACTTTCATGCAAAACTCAATTCCTAAATCAACTCTACCTAAGTGAGATTTTTATTGCAAGTTAGAGATGTGATGTTGTCTCTATTAGACTCACCTTTCCTTGGTATTTTGTCAATATTTGGATGTCAGGTGTAGATTAAAGAATTTGGTAGCTGATAGTCGGGCTGGTTTTAATTGGTCCCATTATGAATAGATATATGTATTTTTTTTCAACTGTACTGTATGTTTAATTTAAATTTTTAATAGTTTAAACACTAGTTTATCTATGTTAGTTATTACTGATGGAGATATTCACAGTAGTCATGTTGAAATTATTTTTGAAATCATCAAAAGTCAAACAAAATACAAATTTTCATTCATTTGGCTGCTGGTAATTAAATCTTTTTTTATTTCACTTTCTTTGGTTAGGCTTTCCATATTCGAAATTTATTTATTTTTGAAGATGTATATAACTTAATTTATTAGTTCCTCAAAATTATTATTTATCTATTTGCAATGTTTTCTTGTCAAATGCTAATTTTACTTTTCCATTTTCTATTTTTTTTTAGTTATAATATGACCTTTCCACAGTCAACATTAGTATATTTGATAATTAATTCTCAAAAGACTGGCTAGGCTGTTATTAATTCTCTTTTTTTATTGAAAATCTTCCATCCTTTTGAAGCCAACTTAACGATATGTGTGTGTGTGTGTGTCTGTGTGTATGCAGCTAAATTTGAAATCACTGAAGAAAAATGTGTCTTTACGAGGGTTAATTATGAATCACTATATATTGTGATTATTATTGATCGATCCCGGTAACGTATTTTTTATCATTGTCTTAAGGTTATTGGTTTCAAACTTTATTGTGTATGTTAGAAATCTACTTAATTTAAATTTAAATTATTTTATAAAAATCTCTTGCTGCCAAGAGAATAAAGTTATATATACAAATTTAAATGCATATATATAATTATATTCGATTAACTATTTTTTGAGAATAATTATGCCAATTCTTTTTTTATTCTCCTAATAACAAGACAAGGAAATGAATTAATGGAAAAAAAATGGAAAGTGGCACTTCAAAACAGAAATGAACTTTAGGCCGCGCGCGAACAAACTAAATAAAAAAAATAACTTTTATGTTCATCACTCATCATGTCATCTCTCAGACTCTCCCTTTGAGATACACTTTAGAACAAAATACTTATACATTGGCCTTGTGGCCCAGGATTGATTTATTAGTAGCAACCAAAAGGTAATTAATCGAACACTGATCCTCTATGCTAATCTGCCAAATAGCGATGTATAACTAATTAACTATATTAAGTTTGATCAGATTTCATATATAATTTGCATTTGGCTTTACACTTAAAATGTATTTTAGGTATTTGGGGTCATGTGTGCACGATGATATACCCATGATATACACTTTAATTAGATCTAATTTTATGTGCCACAATAATTTAATAAAATGAGTTCATGTGTTCCAATCCTTGGAATGATTATACTATTATTATACTTACTCTTAAAGAGATCTCAAAGTACAACCGTATCTCTTAAACTAATCGATTACCTAGACCATTCAATGTATCCAACTATGAACAAATTTAATTATTCCATTAAAATCATTAACTCAATGATACGGTGATCGGTTACACCTGCTCATATATACATCATTATTGAGCATAAATTAATATTTTATTTATTTAATTTTGAAGCTAGCTCTTCAGATCTTTAACATTGTTTTTTAATTGCTCTTAAAAAATAAACCCCTCTAATGTTCCCACAGGAAAACAATCACAAATTTAAACCTAAAATTATTACACTTAAAAATAGGAGGATCTTAAGTTTAAAATATTAGGGGCTGTATATGTTTCCTCGCTCCATTCGTTGTACATAACATCGTGACAGTGATACTGATATCTCAAACACGTAGTAGGTATTATTATTTGGATGTATATCCATGCGTGTGTTTGTTTGATAAGTTAGCTGTTATTATAACTAATTGACATAGCACATCTTATTCTTATTAATTAGTAGTTTTATACATTTTCCATTTCATGTGTGTATTATATGTGTGCATATATATGTGAGTCAAAAATATATGTGCATGTATGTGATAAGTCAACTATATATCCAGTCACGTCAATAAAAGTTCTTAATTAAGCACGTTGCAGAAATTGATTTCCGGTATTAATTTCATGATACTGATCAACAAAGTTGATATTTCGCGTTACAAGTCAATTAATATAGTAGTCTACACATTAGAGGTTTTTAAATAAAATTTTTGGCCATTATTTTTTATAGTTGAATATTCGATATGTTTTTGGTCAAATGGTGTATAACGCTAAATTCTTTTTTCTTTAAACTCCGCGTATGTCAATGAAAATGAATTTACATATTAAAAATATAGTTATACTTAATAATTATTAATAAGTTAATTGGCATATTTTGTATTATTACTAACCTTTATGGTATACTTTTGGCTTTTCATGTCAAATTCCAACTCAATTTAATTTAATTAAAATGCAATATGGATGTATAATTCTTTCCGTTTGAAATATTACAATCAAAGGAAGCAAGATGAAAATTGTAATGAATCACATCGAAAGAAAGAAAAAAGCAATGTTTAGTGTCGAGGATAAAATTGAATTAATGGAGGGGTCCATGAGAAAATAAAAAGCCTTACCATAGCATATAGGGAGAAAAGTCGGGGAGGAGGGCCGCGCAAGCAATATATGTTGTCAATTTTCGCTATTTTCTTTTCGAGTGAATCACCGTTTTAAGTCTATGAAATTAGAGGATCAGTTGGGCAATTTGATCTTTGGAATTGATGAAATCTCAAAATATCTATAAAATTAATTTTTTTTATTACATTAATTATTGTAGGCTAGTCAATTTAGTCTCTAAAATTGTTTAGAATTGATTATGATTGAAAAATTTCAATTTCAGATATCATTTTGGTATCATGTTAATTTCTGAGACCAAATTGTTTGTATTGTACAATTCCAAGAACTAAATTAAAATAATAATCTTAATTAAGAATGTAGAAAATTAAATTAGATCAAGTATATGATTAATTGTTTAATTTTTAATTGCTTCAAAAAAAATTACCTTGACACGGAATTTCAACCTCGCATAAAGGAAATTAAAGATTCCCTAAACACTCATATTGTCACTGTTGATTTAAAAAGAAATCTATAACTTTCTCCAACAAAAAGCATCAACTTGACTTTTAAAAGCACCGTCTTATTAATAAGTTCCAATTTTAGCTAATTAAAGAAAAAGAAAGGATGGCGAAAACAATTTAAAACAATATCACAAGGAAAGGTAAGCTTGTCTTTCTTATGTCCCTTTCATTCAATCTATTTAATTAGGGCTTTTCCTAAAAAAGCATTAAATGTTATTTTTTTATTAAATAATATATTTTAAAAAATAATGTTTAAAATTATTTTAATATTTTAATCAGAGGTTAAAAACAATAACCCGTGAATTAAAAAAAAAACAATCTTATAGAATCACTTTTTAAAATTTAAATAAATGAACCCTTATTTTATTGTGCAGTAGAAATCATAAATATCGGAATCAACCTTCTTTACATCCTTTCAATTATCGGAATTCGAGTGGACAAACTTCTTGGATTTACTTAATGGAGTTCCCAAATAAAGTAATTAATTAATACTTCATTGAAAAAATAAAATGATAATTATTCCCTCAGGTCCAAAATATAAGCAACAAGTCATTTTTTGGTTTATTAAATAACTCATGTATCTGGTTTAAAAAGGTCCAAAATATAAGCAACAAATCATTTTTTGGTTCATTGAAATTAGCTAGACCAGATACATGAGTTATTCAATGAACCAAAAAATGACTTGTTGCTTATATTTTGGACCGGAAGGAGTATTTTGTAACATTTTTTACTTTGCTTAAAGACTCGGAGTACAATCTAGGATAGCAACAACTTGATATATCTCCTGCGTTGTCACCTTAAGGCCAACTATATTACATGCATCTCCCAGGTACAGGGATGTTTTGGGCATAGACGGATCATTAAATGGGTTACATTACTATCCCAGGTGAAATTCCGGTAGGGGAAAACAGAGGATTGTCAATCAGAAACGTCCACAATGGGGGTGGGTTTTTATTAACAGGTGTGGTTCCGTCAGGCTGTGGCATCAGGAATTCCAGAACCGCTTACACCCACGCTATGAATTAAAACACAGGTGTGATTTCGTCAGGATGTCTTATCAGGAATCCCAGAGAATTTTACACCCATGATGTGAACTAATTTACAGGTGTGATTTGATCAGACTGTGTTACCCGGAATCACAGGGCAGTGTACAGCATTGCTGCGGAATTAATTACAAGTTGGTTTCGTCAGGCTGTGTTATCTGGCACTGGAATCCCAGAGCGCGCAGTTTACACCCATCCCGTGGAATAACTTATAGGTGTGATTGTGACAAGATACACTCCACAACTTGAATATATACCAAAGACATTTCACCAACAATGATTGTGTCATCTGCATATTGGTGGTGAGAAACGTGAAGCTTGATAGAAGAGCTAGGCAAGAGGATATCGTCGCTAGGCGATGACAACTCAAAATGCAAAAAGAATGAAATTTGCCTAGCAACAGAGTACCATCGCTTACAAATTTTTCAGATTCAGATTGCAGAACTCACACTCTGCGATTGCAGAGCAGCTTAATTATGACTTACCCAACTCTCATACTGCACAAATTGAGCTAATTTGTGACAACAATTAAACTTAACCATACTAGAATCATATATAGAGGAAGTCCACCAAGAGGCACTGAGAGGAAATCGATTGTTGAAGACAAAAAAGATTCATCAACATTCACCCTCCACACAATACTGCTCTTATAATAATTAATTTCCAGTCTTGAAAGTAGATCAAAACATCCTTCATATATAACCCTTAAATTATCAACCCTTTAAAAAATTATTATAATTCTATAATAATAAATAAAAGTTAAATCTTACAAAAATCATGTGAGAAGTGTTACTTAACAAGATTAAATTAAGTCTCGATTTGTATTCTTTAATTAAGGCGCGTGTCCTTTAACTTGGTTAAAAGGTTAAATTAACTTGGTTAAAAGGTTAAAGGTCGATGAATTAATGAATGAATTATATCCATGGATCTGTCAGTTATGTGTTACGTACGGTGGTAGAATTATACTCACTGCTGCAGGCTCAACACAATATACAATAGCCGTGTAATGTAATGTATCTGTCAAGAACAAAGGAATCCATCCATAAATTAACAATGGGAAACGTTTCGGTGGACAGGATCCCGATAGTGATATCTTGGTCTGGGACTCTGTGGGCATGTACAAAATTATGGTACAGGACCTTAGAAACAGTGGTAGGGTCAAAGTGATGATAGAAAGAAAAAAAGGGATACATGAGGGAAAGGTCACCAATTGCTTCTTGCAGGCCCTGCTACCCTATCCCTTGTCCTGCGCTGCAAATTCATTAGGACTATACTGTTTACCCTGTGATTCTCTATTAGTATATATCCAAGTATTTTAGCCTTTTCAGCTTCCAAATATTATTATCTGAGCAAAACTTGTAACAAATAAGTTTTAGTCTAAATTATGATATTCGACTCCTTTGAGGTGATGGTAGAGTAAATTACGTCATTTTAACCACTAATGAAAAAATCACAACACATTCATAATTTGTTTATGCATATGTCTGTAATATCTTCAATGGTTGAGATTTATTTATCAATAATTAAAATTTATTTACTTACTTTACACTTTAGAGTGAATTATTCACTTCCTAGACTATGATATGAAGTTTTGAGGTTTTTTTAATTAAACCAAAAATTGAACACTCAATATATATATATATATATACACACACACACACATTCCCATTCTCATCATGGTAAATCCATCAATTCAAAATCGATCTGAGCCTCCGCTATTGATAATCTCATTTGGTTTATATTTATGTCTTTATGCTCATCTAACTGTTGATTACCAGTCCTATTTCTTAGGGATAGTAAGTTAAAAATCAAACATTGATATATAAATAAAATATATAGTTATTTTTTTAGTTTTTCAACATATATAATTACATTTGGTCATTATATTTTAAAATAAAATGAGATGGCACTTAAATGTGCCTCGCTGGACAACGGATTAGGTCGGGTCTAATGACGATGTATAGTGTGTTTGGAAAGTGAGAATTGCGTGTGACAGATTGTACTGTATGGATCAAACGCCAAAGCTTGTCGGGGAATCAAAGCCGACGAAAGCGACCAAATTCGGTAAAATCAAAGGTAGTGGATTATTATGATTATTACTACTTGCATTTTTACAGGGTTAGCCCACATAGGCTATTATATGTTGTGGTGTACTAGTACCCCTAGGCCCACAGCAAAAGATATTGAAAAACCACAGCAAAAAACTAGTACCCCTAGGCCCTAGGAACAGAACCTTCTCCTCCTACTCTTAAATATTTAAATTTTAGATATGTAGAAGAGTAGGGTTGAGTTGGGTTGGTGGGTGAAGAGAATCAAATTAGGATTAGACAGTTAGTTAGTTTGTTTAATTTGATATGCCCTACATTATATTACATTACATGTGATTCCCAAGATTTTTGTCTTGTAAGTTTCATACAAATATTGTCCCACCGGGCATTTCATATATCACCATCACTTTATCTATATATTTTTAATAAAATTTTTAGCTTATCCAAAAAAATCTATATATTTTTAAAATTTAGAAAACAGTTTTAGAGATATTTTACATATATAAGTAAAAATTGATTTTTTATTATATTTCTTAAATTTATTTGTTTGTAAACAAGTTTTTTTATATGTTTAAGTTAAGAGATTTACATTAAATTTTATTTTAAAGTTGTTTTCAGAATAAAAACAATCAAGTTATCCAAAAAAAAATAAAAACAATCAAACATAAACCATTTCATTAAATTCAAATTCAAGTTTACAAAATTAAGTTAAGTCAAAATCATTTTTAAAAACGCTCCTCCAAACACACTTAATTTACTCATAGGTGTGTTTGAAGCTTACTAGCTAGAAGCATATATTATTGACAAAGTCAAGCTAACGTTTAAACAAAAATATTAGTTCCACACCCATAAAATGTAAGAATACTATGTGACTAAGAAAGGATAAGTATTATAAAGAAGGGATAAGTATTAATAATTAATAATACCAACTAAAAGAAGTGAAAAATAAAAACAAAAAAACTGAGTTTTAAACATTATCTATAATTCCCATTTTTTATAGGTGATCATTAGTAAGTTGGTAATGGGGGTGGTACTTTCATTATAAAAGTCCTTCCATTTTGTTCCTTTTCTTTCATCATATATAAGTCCTTCCATTTTCTTCCTTTTTAATAATGTCATTCAATCTCAGCATTGCGTGGAATAAACACTTTTGCTGCATATAAAATTTTTTCTATGAAGTTTTTTCCTCTTGACTTATTAGACCCGAATTCAACAATATCTAAATCACTCCTTATAACTAATCGTTAGTCAAGTCAAGTCAGGCATGCAGTAGTATTTTTTTTCTACGATTATTTATTATAAGTTTTGACATTAAAGTGGAGTTTAATTTTGATGTATTATATAATATAATATTTAATATTTTTATTTAATTCTATGCATGTTGATCACTTAATAAATTTAATTATATTAATATTTATACTATAAAAATTCAATCACTACAAAAATTACAGACAAAAACATGAAATCCATCTAATTTCATTGTCACTAAGTATAGTGATTTAATTAAAGATGAATTTCATATTTTTCTTTAACTATTAATTCATTCCTTTTTAGTATATTAAATTTATATATATATATATATATATCAGGTATTCATTAAATGATTGAAAAGTGATCAATTAGATAATAAGTATAAAACTTTTTTCATCCTTAAGCAATGTAAAATTGAATTCTCAAAATGTTATTACTACTCTTTCGCATGATATACATAGACGAGCGTTCAAAACATTAGATTAAAGAAAAATTAACAGGTTTTGTCAAAAAAAAAAAAGAAAAATTAACAGGAAAAAGAAGTCCAAATTTAATTGGCTGCGCAGGATATAGATTTGGATTCTACTATTATATTTTTTTTTGGGTCATCATATTATTGGTGCGAAATATTCACACTAGTTTCACTGATGACTAATCTCCGCTGAGAAACATATGTCTCCTCTTCCAACCACGTTTTTTTATCCACAAAGTTTGAACCTGAAAATTAAATCCACTATTGCTTTGAAATCCAATTAGGATTTGCTCGCCGGCACATAATCTTCTCATTGGCGTAACTAAAACACACTATTCATGAAATTGTCCATTACGTGGTTTTGATAATTATATTGAATATGTTGATACTATTTAAACATTGGCAACTAATGCTCGAACTAAAGAATTCGAACTTTTTTTATATATAAAAAAAAAAAGACTTCGAACTTTTTGGTCCCCTAGTGTATATGGAATAGTGCATGTGAAGATGTTTCTATGGCTCTAGGCTGAACGGAAAGGAGGACCCCCTCCTTTATTTTCCCCAGTGAAGAGGACCAAGGGTTTGGCCGTGGAGGCTTACGCATGGCTAGGTTTAGTTGGTTTGATTGGTTTTATAAGCGCTGAGTTTGGGTCTTCCTTATTTATTATTGGTTTGATTGTAATTTTGGTTTTCAATTATTGCAGTTATGCGATTTTGATCTATGTAGTGAATAAAGATTCCGACCCCCACGTCCCGGCCCCCAAATAGATTAATTTGTGGCAGTTTATTTTTTTATGTAATTCATTTCCGTTTATGTATCTATAGAACTTTAATGGATCTAATCCTCTCCCCTTTATCACAAGAATTTTTTTTTTGCGGATCTTTCCATGAAATAACAAACATGGGCGATGGGCCATAAGTTTAGAGACAGAAAAAAATCAATGATGAACATTCCATCATACTTTCATGTAAAATTTTAAAATTGGTATGAACATTTGACACTTATTGAATGGGGAAAAGAAAAACTAAATGGCGCGGTCTTGGTCTTGGTTGTGAAGCGTGGCCATAATGGATGGGAGAAAAGAAGAGGGAAAAGACACCAGAGGATTTAGGTAAATTGGCCCACTAATTAGTGCCTTTTCACTTTATCATTTTCTCGCATGTGCTCCGTTTTTCTCCCTTGAACATCAATAAGTCCATACGGAGTATCATACAGCAGGAAAAAAATACAACATTTTGTACAAATGTTGGAACTAATCATATTATATGTTAATTTGATATAACAGTACACATATACCCAATGATATATAGCTTTTCACCAACTAATTAATTTTGATATAGCTTTAATTTCAATCATGACCATTTTTGAAGAAATGGTAGATATTTGATTTTTTTTTTTAGCAAAAAAAATTCCATGTCACATAAATGAATAATTATTAATATGTATAATTAAACTAAACAATTTCTGATATTACAAGTAAAATTTACCTGGAATCATAATTCACAATCACTATATATCACCAATCACTCTCGGACAAAGTCACTAGCTTGAATCTCCATTTCCTTATTTCCTTTAACTTATTAATATTAATATAACAATAACTACTTCGGTTTATTTATCTTTTGAAGAAAAAAAGTACATATATCACTTTAGTTAATTAAAAACTTAAACTATTCACTATGTTACACGTAGTTATATTTTCATTATACTTCTAAAATGTATGCTAAATCTGATCCTACCGACTTCAACCGATGTGTTATGGAATTGGAAAGTCCTTTCATTGCTATAAGCGATGATTACATCATGGAAAACTACTATGTCCCACTAACATTCAATAGAATTGGAAGCAAATCATTGATTGTTTTGAAAATGAAAAATATTAAGTATTTTCTTCATATTCAAAATATTAAGTATTTCAGCTACATAAATCATCAATGTTCTAACAAGGAAGAGTTTTTTTTTCTTTTCAAAAACAATCAGAGATGAGAAATTGATGATATCAAGCTGACCATAACTTAAAGGAGCATGACCCCATGAAATGAGAAATTTCTTCTTCTGATTTTGACTGAATAAAATGATGGGGTGTGAGTGGGGATAAGTGGATGGATGTGTAAGATGGTTAAGTGGATGGATGTTTAAGGCATGAAAGATGGTTAAGATGCATGAATTATGGGGACATACATGGATGGGCATGGGAAGCAAATCTTAAAAGGGAATCAAAAGAAATTGGCCTCTCTTTGACACCACTCTCCCCCACCTGCCCAAGATATGGTAAGCGCCACATGATTTCACACCCAAGGAGGAAAAAAAAGGCACCATTGCTGACCTCACCTGTATCTCTTGAAGGGATTTTTATGGGTCCCACCCACACCCTTCTCTCTCCTCACTCTTTCTCTCACATTCCTTTCCTCTTTTGCTTTCATCCTACTCTCTATTTTCACAAGCATTTTTCTCACTCTCTCTCTATATCTCTTTTGTATAATACATGTACACACAACACAACAACACACACATATATATATAAATAAAGGTCACCAGACTCACCACTCTCAACAACCCAAAAAATATTCACTAGGATTTATTTTCTTTATTTTATTCATTCATTATATGTCCCTAGTCTTTATCTTATAATTTTGCATTGCTTGCCCTGTAATTCAAGATCAATTTGGAAAATTTGCCAAGATTTGGGATGAAATCTGGTCGGATCTTGCTTTGTGGGATGGGGATTTTGGTGGGACTTATTTCAATACAAAGCTCTTCCTCCAATCTCATTACCCTTCCATAAAGAAAAAAACTCAAACACAAAAAGCCATCCTTCCAAGTTCCAACTTCAGTGTAAGGGGAGGAACAAAGCAAAAAAAAAAAGGAACACACACCAGTTACACACCACCCTCTTTCTAGTTCATAGCTTCTTCACTTCATCTTCAATCCATTGAACTACTTAAGGTTCCACTTTGCATCATTGAGTTTGGAGCAAAATGGGGATGGCTGCAGATTCGCAGTTTCATGTGTTGGCTGTTGATGACAGCCTTGTAGATAGGAAGCTGATTGAGAGGCTGCTCAGAACCTCTTCCTATCAAGGTACCAAAATCTGAGGAAAAAAAAAATTGGATTTTTTTCTCTCCCCATTTCTTATATATCCAATATCCTACTATGTTTATCTGAACAGAATGAACTGTGTTTTCTCAATGGCAGTTACTACAGTTGATTCTGGTAGCAAGGCTTTAGAGTTTCTGGGCCTGCGTGAGAATGATGAGAGCAACCCAAATACACCATCTGTTTCTCCTAATAATCATCAGGTATGGTTTTTGTTTTTCTGCTCAAAATGTATAATAATGAAGATATTTTCATTTTAATCTATCACCTTATGTTGCAATATTATCTTTTTTAACCATGTATATCAGTTTTTTTTTTCTGGGGTTCTAAATTTTCCTTGGATTTTTGTGTCTTTATAGGAGGTGGAGGTGAATCTTATTATAACAGACTACTGTATGCCTGGCATGACAGGCTATGATTTGCTTAAGAAAATCAAGGTATGCTTTGGTTTTCCATTCCTGACTCATCCTTCCTTTTTAACCATTATATTCTCCACTTTTCTTTTAGTCTTTCTGGCTAAGTTTGATTTTTCCTTTTTTTTTTCCAAATAAAGGCCCATGTAAAGAATTTTCCAATTTGAAACTATGCATCTATTCCAATTTGCCATTACTAGTTTAATTAGTTACCTGAAAATATCAAGTATAAGCTCCTGGAATAATTCTCCTCCTGTATGCTTTTCAGTTTTCCAGCCAAAACAAATCAGATTCAATATGTCATGAAAATATTTTCTTTCCATAAAGGCCTTCCTTTAGTAAATAGTAACTGTACTAGATTTGATTTGAGTAAAAAATTGTTTTGAGAATCTCTGAAAACTCTGTGCTCACTTATTCCACCTGGAACCAAAGACTTAAATTTTTATAGGATTCTCTCTGATATTTCAGGAATCTTCATCTTTGAGAAACATACCAGTGGTGATTATGTCATCTGAGAATGTGCCTTCAAGGATTAGTAGGTAATAATGGGCAGAAAAATGTCCAGTATTTTTTCAAATATATTTTCCCCCTTTGAACACTTTTTTTTTGTTTTCGTGTTTGAGGTAATGTTCTGATGTATATATGTGAAACTGTAACAGATGCTTAGAGGAAGGAGCAGAGGAATTTTTCTTGAAGCCTGTGAGGCCATCAGATTTGAATAAACTCAAACCCCACATGAAGAAAACCAAGTTGAAAGATCAAAAGATACAAGAAACAGCAGAAAAGGTTGAAAACTCAGAAGAAGTTCAACAGCAGCAGCAGAAGCCACAACAAATCCAAAATGATCAGCATCAAGCACCAAAATCCCATTATCCAGAGTCCGAGTCAGAGTCACATTCACAGCCAACTATAGATCAACAGCAACAATCACTTCCACAAGCCAACAATAACAAGAGAAAGACCATGGAACAGGGTCTTTCACCTGAGACTGACAGAACGAGACCAAGATACAGTGGCATAGCCACTGTGGTATGACGATGATAAAATCATTTTGACAAATAATTTTTCTTGAATTTCAAAGTGTAATTCTCATTTTTAACCTTTTTTTTGTTTTAGAAAAATTAACTTTGGTATTGGTTAATATAGACTTTATAGGAGTGTAGTATTACAGAGTTGTTCAATGTACACAATTTCCTGGAAATATTTCCTTCCAATATTGTTTTCTGAAACACACGTGAAAAATTAACCAAAAAAATGAATGAGTAACAAAACTTCAGATGATTCGGGTATGAATGGGTTCTGATACTTCCCTTCTCAACCAACACTTCAATTACTTTTTGTTTGAAAAACCTGCTAACAAAACCACTTTTTTTTGTCAAATAACAAAACCACTTTTTGTTTTGGTCAAGAACAAAACCACTTATTTTCCACTTATTTTTTGTATCATGTCTGGGCCTTGGGCCTATTTTTATGTTAATGAAATATATGGTACTGTTGACAAAAAAAAACCTGCTAAAAAACCCACTTATTTTCCATTTAAACCCGAAAGTCATCGCGTGGACTCATTTAAGAATTATAATACATCACCTCACTCCACATTGATATAAGAGGCATAAGGGAATAACAATATATCACCTTAATTGTAGGATTTGTTTTCAAACAAATAAAAATGTGTGTGTGTATATAGAGGACAATTTGGATAACCTGAAGGTTAATCCGAATCCGTATCTAATCCAGTGACGAGTCAAAAAATGAAACCCAACTATGTCACTTTTTTTGTGGAGAGAGTCAGTCCCGATCCGAAATAGCTCAGGACAGGACAAGTCACCGGATTAGGTTGGGTCATGCACACCCCTAAACTAAGGCATATATAGATTGCAAAGTTTTTTTTATATTTTTGGTCTTTTGTTTTTGGTCATATATTTTTTTGGTCTTGAGAACGTAAAGTTTTGTTCGTACGACAATGCAATATTTTGTTAACCTAAGGTCGGCCCAATCCCAAGGCAAGGCAAAAAATTGTTTAATTAAGAGAGTATAATTCACTGTGACCAAAAAAAAAAGAGAGTATAATTCACTTGACAAAATAAAAAAAAGAGTAGACTTCTCTTTAGGGAATTGGTAAATATACCCCAGTTTTTTGCCATACACCCCACATTTATTCAGGAAATTACTATTATACCCTCATTGTTTGGTTTTTTTTTTTATTTTGCTTCTTTTCCGGAAACTGGCCATACACCCCCAGTTTCCGGAATACATATTTGTATTCCGGAAACTGGAGTTTCCGGAATGTAAATTTTTCCTGAAGTTTCCGGAATGCAAATTTACATTCCGGAAACTAATTTTTCTTAGAGTTTCCGGAATGCAAAAATACATTCCGGAAACTGGATTTTCCTGGAGTTTCCAGAATGTAAATTTTTCTGGAGTTTCCGGAATGCAAATTTACATTTCGGAAACTGGAGTTTTCGGAATGTAAATTTTTCCTGGAGTTTCCGGAATGCAAAAATACATTCCGGAAACTAAGTTTCCAGTAACAACGTGAAATTGAAAAAAAAATAAACAAATCAACGAGGGTATAATGGTATTTTCCTTTTTAAATGTGGGGTGTATGTCCAAAAATATTGGTGTATTTACCAATTCCCTTCTCTTTACACGATCAATCCAAGGGCAAAACGGTTTAAAACTCTTATTTTAAGCCCATTAACAAAAAACTTATGGGAATTGGTAAATACACCAATATTTTTGGACATACACCCCACATTTAAAAAATAAAATACCATTATACCCTCGTTGATTTGTTTATTTTTTTTTCAATTTCGCGTTGTTACCGGAAACTTAGTTTCCGGAATGTATTTTTGCATTCCGGAAACTCCAGGAAAAATTTACATTCCGGAAACTCCAGTTTCCAGAATGTAAATTTGTATTCCGGAAACTCTAGAAAAATTTACATTCCGGAAACTCCAGGAAAATCCAGTTTCCGGAATGTATTTTTGCATTCCGGAAACTCCAGGAAAAATTTACATTCCGGAAACTCCAGTTTCCGGAATGTAAATTTGTATTCCGGAAACTCCAGGAAAAATTTACATTCCGGAAACTGGAGTTTCCAGAATGCAAATCTGTATTCCGGAAACTGGGGGTGTATGGCCAGTTTCCGGAAAAGAAGCAAAATCAGGAAAAAAAAACCCAAACAATGAGGGTATAATAGTAATTTCCTGAATAAATGTGGGGTGTATGGCAAAAAATTGAGGTGTATTTACCAATTTCCAAAACTTATTTAGTATTAGTATATATGAAACTAAAAAAATTTATTAGTAGTTGGCCTAGCAAAGTGGTAACCACTATAGGTGCGTTTGGCCCACTTTATTTTTGGCTTAAAAGTTCCTTTTAAGTTAAAGTTTAAAAAAAAAGCTTTAAAAGTAAAGTTAAAATTGTTTGATAATTTAACTTTTAAAGCTTTAAAAGTAAGTTTAAAAAATATTAAAAACCTTTCACTAGGTTTGGAGCGTCACTGCTATGTTATCTCAATTTAGCAAGAAAGCGTGTGATTATTGAAAGTCAAAAGAAAGATGGTTTTCATATCACTTTTCACCAAACGAAAATACAAACTTAAAAAAGGTGGGACTATTTGGGACCTGGATCCTCTGCAGCCGCTGTAGAGGCTGCAGAGAGATCCACTCTCTTTGTCCCTCTCTTCATTTTTTTCTCTCTCTTATTTTTTTTTCTCTCTCTTCCCTCACTCACAACACCCTGCTGCAGAGGTAGCAGGGGATCCAGAGTGGACTATTTGACCAAAAAAAAAGGTGGGACTACAGGGGTTCGAATAGGAGTTTCTCAGCAAAAGCTCCGAACAAGCTTAACAAAAGCTCCCCATATTAGCTTTTTTAAAAGCTTATTTTTCTTCAAATTTGTTCATTTAAAATAAGCTCTTTAATTGTTTAAGAGCTTTTATTAAATAGTGTTTGGCCTAGCTTCTATTTTTAAGGAGAAAAAAAGTTAAAAAAACAGAGCCAAACACAACCTATATCTTTTTACTTTAGAAAATGAGATTCAATTCATGCAAGAGCCACATAATGCAAAGTACGGGTCAGCTCTATATATTAATTATCATTAATAATTATATAAGAAAAGGTACCTCTGATTTTATAGATTATGAAATCCATCACTCTTAACTATAACACGTATCATTCTTTTAACTCTTTTTATTATATTTTATCAATAATTTATTAATTAACTAATATTAATATATTTTTTCGCTGTTTTTATTACCAAAACTTGTTGGTTCCATACTTCCATGATATACGTAATCTTCAGAAAAAAAAAGTAAATAACTCCACCGTAAAAAAGCGCACAGCACAGCTCCGTCAGCCACTTCCTCGTTTGTCCTTTCTCCTTCCTCGTCCCGTTTTTTCCTTCGAATTCAGGTCAACCTCAAATCCCTAACTCTCTCTATCTCTCTCCTCCCATCGTACGTAACTACTTTTCCCTCCAATTTTGCTTCACCACGCATGCAAATGGATCCTTTGATTTTTCATTGCTGTTAATTTTTTCGCGTTTTAGGATTCTGATCATAGGGTTCCTGATCCCATTAATTTGATTCCCGTGTTTTCATTTAGTTTGATCCATCCCACCTATGCACCTAAAACATATCACCAATCGTTTTCCCTGTATTATTGCTTTGTCTGCAGTTAGTCGTTAACAGTACTGCTTGAAACACAAGATATGTCAACTGGATCCGTGAAACGGGTTTCCCTTCAAGATATTCAGCTGGTAAGCCAGGAACTCTCTCTCGTTCGTGGATTCTAAAGGATGAGATCATGTTTGCATAAATAACTTGTTGACTAGAGCAAACCTGTCTTGTGATTATGAAACAGTTTGATGTAAATTATGGCTATTAGTTATTTCATTTGCTTGGATATTTGGGGTTTTAAGTAATTTGGGATTTTTATTTAATAGTTAGGATTGAGGAATACCTGACTTTCTAGTTGGGCAGTTATTCAGACTTGTTAAGTTTACCTAAGGATATGTACTTTGATTTCTCAGTAATATCATTTTAAATTGAAATCAATCAAATCATCACTGTTGAGTGTTGAGTTACTCTGTTTTCTATCTTCCCCTGTCCCTTCCAAATCTCTTTACTGTTGCCTCTGCTGTTCAGTTCACCTTACATCTACGAGAGATTGGTAACTATAATTTTTTTTTATATGGTTTACTTTCCTCAATACAGGTGCAAAATCTCATAGAACGATGCCTACAATTATATATGAACCAGAAAGAAGTTGTGGAAACTCTACTAGATCAAGCAAAAATAGAGCCTGGTTTCACTGAACTAGGTAATGGAAACTTTTGTTCTCTGGCTTTTTTTTTTCACTTTTATTTTACACCACCTTCACTTGGCCATAGACTTTTGATGTATTCTACAGTATCTGACATGATTAAGTTTTTGGTTGATATAGTTTTGTAATATTTTCCATTTCATTCTAGATGTTTTGCAGCTTTTGTTTTTATAGTCATGATTTCAAACTTAATGTTCTGTATAGAACATGGTTTCCAGTAATATCCTGCCGATTGGCATTGGAGTAGAAAACCAACAATCACCTTGCACCTATCTTTTGGTGTTCTCTATTACTAAGTTTCTTCACCCCCCCCCCCTCTCATTTTTTCAGTCTGGCAAAAGCTTGAAACAGAAAATGTAGAGTTCTTCCGTGCTTATTATACAAGATTGGTGTTGAAGCAGCAAATAATGGAATTCAACAGATTGTTGGATCGACAAGTGGAATTAATGCACTTAAACCCAACTGCAGTTGCATCACTACCTACCTCTAATGGATCACATATACCTGCAGTTTCATCACTACCAAACTCTAATGGTTCACATATCCCCACAAGTAAGTTTTTACCTCCATGAATATTGTTACCATCCTTTTGGGCTAAATTTTATTTTCAGCAGTATCAAGTCTATTGAAGTGTTTCTTCTTATCAAAGTCACATCATGGGCTCATGATCCCCTTTCTCAAACTTTGCATTTCCATTCAACTATATTGCAAGACCTTTCTACTTCTTTTCTTATCATCTTATGCAAGACCTTATATTTGTTAAGGACAGCGATAAGTTTGTTAATGATGCTAGCTGTAATGCCACATGGTCTAAAGACATAACATTGCTTACATAAGGCAAAGTGACAGGCAATAATTTTATCTTGGATGATATATAATAAAATACAACTTTTATTCCAAAAGTGAAACGTGTAGTATAATATGATTTCAGCCTGGCCAAAAAGAACAGGTGTGATTGCTTACCTTGAACATGGTGCAGTAGATTGAAGTCAATGAAAGTATATTTTTGTTTTAACTGTTTGATTGTTGGCTGCAATATTTTAAAAAGCAAAATGGGTGGACTTTGGTTATAGAACAATTTTTGTCTGACTTTTGAAGAAGAAAATGAATTTCCTGGAAGATGAAAGAGACTACCATAAAATAATTTTATGACTCTGCCTATATTTTTGTAACTACCATCATTCTGAAAATTCAAAATACATATTTCACTGTTCCAGAGAATTAACAAAAAGATGAATTGATTGAGGAGATAAACATATGAAAGGAGTAAAGTTACCTGCTTTATTATTCTAAGTTTGTTATTGAATACTCAATTCCAATCCTTTTTGTATTTTGGCATCAAATGTCACTTTATTTTACAGTACAGGAGAATCCAGCATGCTATGCTGCTGAGCAAACCCGAGCAGGTTTGAAGCCAGAAAATATGCAACATCCTGTTGATTCCAGTTTATCAAATGTGTTTAATAATGGTGGGTCACCACTCGGTACAAGTATGCATGCGATGGTTGATATGTCTGCTCATAGCAATAGAATCAATGGCCCTCCAAGCATGTTTTCTGCTCAAAACTCAAACATGGGTCTGATACAAGGAATCAATGGGGGGATGATCAAATCAGAACCTACATATTCAGGTTGTTCCCCTTACATGTTTGGTACTGATGGAAATATCCTGGAGGCACGCCCAACTGTCGGTGATGCTTCAGTCACATCATTCACTAATGTCGAGTCCAACTCACATTCTGTGAATGAGTCAGTCCTGGATCCAGACACTTCTCCATTTGGATTCTTGGGGCAGATTCCTAGAAATTTTAGCCTTTCAGATCTGACTGCTGATTTTTCGCAGAGTTCTGGTATGTCCTCTCTCTTGTGTTTGTGTGGGTCCATGTGTGTTTCTGCATGCATTCTTACTACTGTTGTTGGTGACAGTGCACTTTTCCTGATGGTGATGAATAAAATGCTGTTCAGGTTATTCTTCATGTTGGTTGTTTTTCTACCCATTTTTTAGGTTATGACATACAAGTGTGTCCTCAAGTAACAAAGCTTAGGTCGGATTAATCATTCGCACTAATAGTTCGGTTTCTTATTTGACAGATATACTGGAGAGCTATTCTAGGTCACCCTTCCTTGCTACTAATAATGAGAACTTCCTCGAGAGAGGAGAACAAGGTAAGCAACAAGCTGACTCCTCCATAATCTTTTTCTTTGTGCTGCAATTCTGACACTACCATTGTCTTGGTGTTATAGTAGACAATAATAGGCTGGACTCCATATCAGAAGGCTTAAGTTATGAAGACTTCGAGAATGAATAATTGATGCTCACTAATTAGTCATCAACAACTTTGGGGTATGTTCTTTACTTCTATTGCTAGGATAATTATGCAGACACAAATAAATTGCAACTCTCTAAAGCACGGGTATGCACTTGTGAGCTGCACATCTACTGGGTATGGGTATATTTGGGGTATGTACCAAGCAGGTACAATCTTTATTTTTTTTTTTAGAAAAATGGGTACGTGGCTTGGCTATGACTTTGATGCGGCTGATATGACATGGTACCAGCTAGGCCATTTTTCTCCAAAAATGGCATATTATTTTTAAGATTAGGGTTTTCCCCCCTCTCTTAGTTTCTCATTTTCGTCTTCATACCCAAGTAGACCCCTTCATTCCTACCTTTGATTTGTGAGCAGAGTGTCTCCTGTAGCATAAGTTGGTGATAGCAGAAGCAATAGCATCTTGTGGTTACAAAGAATTGAAAGAGTCACTTGATTGGTGAAGGCAGTGTGTGATTTGAAGTGTTCAACATGGTGATCAAAGGGGGTGGTAAGATGTGCGCGATAGTGATATATATGATAGTGGTGATTGGTGATGTGTGAGTCCTTTGTTTAGCAGATGACTCCTTTGTTGCAGGGTGTGCAACTGTGCGTGTGATTTTTAGGCTATGTTTGGATGCCTAATGGAGAATGGAGTGAAGTGGAATGAAACAAAACGGAATAAAATTACCTTACCATTTTTTGGATATTTTAATAATCAAATGAAGCACAAGACTTGTTCTGTGCCATTACCTCCAAATTGGAGGGAAAGCAAAAGTGGGGTATTGGATAGGTATTGGACAGAGCAGTATTCCATCCTGCTTCATTCCATTAATGTAACTTACAATGGTTTTATCTCATCCCTTTCCATCAATTTGGGCATACAGCCTTGGTGAACGCACACCGCAATTATTTTCTAGGGTCCTCGAAGCTCAAGCCGGTTTCTGATTTGGTTGGTTAGCAAATTATTAGAATTGCTATGATCCTTCTATTATTGCTATTGCTTGGTCTGTTAAGTTATGCTTTAAACTACCAGTATCTTATTTTTTTTTTTTAATTATCGTATTCTGTATCCATATCGGCTACCTGTACCCGTGCAATTAGAGTGCGATCAAATTAATGTATGGTTTTTAATTTTTATTTTTATTACATGCATGAATAGTTCAAAAAAGACCATTTTAATTGTTTGTCTTGCCTGCAGGTTTTACAAAATGCTTAGAACGTGGTGTTGTACATAAAAATTTATAGAGGTTTTGAAATTATTACTCATGGATGAACGTATGCGTTGGTGTGTAGAACGTTCACTCACCTCCTGCAGTGTTGGGAAATGAGATTTGGAATGCTTCCGTGGGAGGGAAAACCACGGTGCAAATAAATAGTGAATGTTTTTTCTCTCGTGTATTTGGTATTTTGGTACTTTGCTTTGTAGAGTGATTTTATTTTATTTATTCAGCGTTGTGTTGATACTAAAATTGTATTGATATATTTAATTGATTTTCTTGACATTATACTGCATAATAATAATAATAATAATCAATGGCAGTATACTTGTTTGACTCCCAAAAGTCCAAGGGAAATTGTTAAATGATTGGACATCCTCACACAACTTGCTATTTGCTAATGGAAACATTTTTCTTATGCCAAATTTGTACAACTGGACCACTCGGGTTTTGTCCTCAACTTTCTTCTTGTCAGTTGGATTGAATGGAGAACAAACTCCATGCAGCATTAAATTCAACAGTAAATTGATAGTTCAATTTTGCTTGGTCGTTTCATTCACTGCAAGTTTTGTGGCATTTGCTGTTATTAGAGTGGGTCAACTTTCCACCCCCTTTTCGATTATCGATTTTTTGGTTTGATTATTGCGGTCTGCACTCTGTTTGGATTGGCTTATGTAGAGTTTATTTGAGCTTATCTACTGACATAAGCACTAGGGATGTTCATGGTGCAGTTCAGTAACGAAAACCAAACTGAACCCAATTGAACTGGAAACCAATTCTGTAAAACTGAACTGAATTGGTTTAGCTGCATCATGAACTGAATCGAACCGTTGTTTAGGTTTGGTGCACTGTCTGTTGAACTCCAAAACCAAACTGCTTTTGAATTGATTTATTTTCCACCGAATTGGGTAAGTATTATAATAAGCAATAATTCGATTATACATCAAAAAAATTCTCCAAATATGGACAACTAAATTAAATGGAGCAACAAGAGACAAAATGGATAATCAAAACAGAGGAATAGGCGAGGCTTTTTGTTGATCTCTCTAGAACCTGTAAAACGACATTTTATGTGGCATCCAACATGCATGTTCATGTCGTTTTTGTCCCAAAATGATCATTACAAAGAAGCCTAATGTAGCTGAAGGCTATATGTTCAGTTTGTATTAACACAGATTAGGACTCTATCTCGCCACCACCGAGGTATATGTTCAGTTTGTATTAACACAGATTAGGACTCTATCTCGCCACCACCGAGGAGAAAAGTGTTTCAATTAGTTTGCAGTTTGCATAATTAGAGGTGAGTCGATGTGTGTGTATGAGTTCCTCCACGTGGCCTCACCAGTTTGTAGTTCACCGGTTCACCGAACCATGTTTTAAAAAGGTTTCAGCTAACCAACCTTGTTTTATAAAGTGTATCCAGTTCACAAACTGTTTCCACAGTTCGATTTTTTTGGTGCAGTTTAGGCACAATTCGTAGTTCAATTCAGTTCATTTGGAAACCATGCCCATCCCTAATAAGCACTTGTTAGCATGTTTGACAGAGCTTATAAAAACAACTTATGACTGGTTCATAGCTGTTTTGAGCTTATTTTCATAAGCTCCCCAAGATAGCTTATGAAAACAGCTTACAATTTATATGAAATCAATTTTACCATATTTTCTCTATGCATAAGCACTTATATGACAAACGCTTATGCCAGAAGTGCTTAAATAAACTATTTATTCAAACAGACCCTCGATCGATCAGTTGATGAGTACCTATATTGGTGGAATCTATAATGACGCAGCAACTTATATGATGTATAGAAAACAAAACATTTTAACCATCTTATTAAATAGTCTAGTTTAATAATAATTCCATTATTTTTTTAGAAATTGCAAGTTGGTCTCTAATTGCGAAAGAAAAAAGTTGTATAACATTCATATTGGTCCCAACTTTGTCACTAAGCAATTCACTTTAAGATATCTCAACTATTGATTGTTGAGAAAATTAACTGATTCATGTATGCATGTATAACATATTATGGATGTGTTAGAAATATTAATCGTTGGTTTTATCATCAACGATTGTAATATCTTATTTTATCATCTAAAGTGACAGTTCACTTTAGAGTAGCCAAATCCACAGCCAAGTCGGACAAACTTGGCAACTTTGACACACATGTGCAAGTTACTGTGAGCTTTTGAAGCTAAATCTGAAGACAGGAGAGATAGAGCATTAATGTGATCCAAACAACCCTATAGATCCTATTAGTTTGATGATAATTTATGAATCAATCCAACATTCATTCATTCATATTGTGGTCCCAGGTTCACAGAAAATAAAAATAAAAAATAATATTGGAAGAAGTTCTGCCTTTAACGCCTGATAATATCCCAGAAGATTAGTCTGTCATGCCCCGGGTGAGAGGATACTCTTGAGTCACCAAAAAAACAATTAAATGAATCCAACAACATGGACAGCATGATCAAAGTGACAAACAGACTGAGAATTTTCATCCTTTTGGCAACAACAGTGAGCTTTTGAGGCCAGATCAAAAAGATAGGAGAGATTAGAGCATTATCCAAACAACCATATATATCGTAGTAGTTTGATGATAATGATGATACCACAACAATGTAAGCAAAAGCTATTCCAATTTCTTAAGGTGCAAAAGCATGCAACATAAATGCCATCTTCATTCCCCCAGTCTTTCATGATTTCATCCATTAGCTTTAAGATGAGCTCTATCATTTTAACAAATAAAATAACAACTTTTTTTAACTGAACAAAAAATAACTTGTACCTACCAAAATTTCATTTTTCACATAAATAAATGCCAAGAAAGAGATGCTAGCAATACATTCTTTATACTTTGTTTTTAACATACCTTTTATTATTGATAAAATTTTACATTGGGCCCATAAATAGAGAGAGAGAACCCATATTATTTAGTTGTCAGCATAAAATGTCATTTAATAACAGAATGTGTTATGTAAAAGGGTGCTGCTAAGTGCTAACCTTCCTCTCGCAATATATGAAGGCAAATTTGACTACATATTACTAATTTCCAGCTCCATGACAGCTATAGAGTCCAGCCGGTATCAAACTGATAATCAATAAATAAAATGTGTAGAAGGACAATTATACACCTGGATGGAATTTTCTAAGCATCAACTAAATCAAAATGGAATCAGAATTCAATGTGTTTACAAAATCTCACACACAATCAATAGTAGCATCCTTCCAATTTCAGTTTATCACTGTGTCTTTTCTTTCACACGGTTATTTACATTAACCTGCAGAGCTTACCCTCAAAACCCAACATAATTTACAGAAAACCATTTTTATGATAATGCTCTAACTTAATGCAGCTACACCACACCACAATACTCATCTCATAATCTAATTGGTCAAGAGTTTGCAGGATGTACGGCTTGGGGGTAAAGATGAGCTAGGTAGGATAAAGGTCATATGCTCATAGATTTAGGCTTTATTTGGAAGAGCTTATTTACAGTTTATTCGGGCTTATCTTATGACATAATTACTTGTGCAGGCATTGGGAGAGCTTATGACATGTTCATAAGTTGTTTTCAACTTATTTCAATGAACTACCAAGAATAGCTTATGAAAACAGCTTACAAATAGCTTATTCATAAGCATTTATATTCAATAAACGCTTAATTAAACTATTTACCCAAACACACCCTCAATCCTTTTAACCCACCTCGCCCAAAAAAAAAAGTTGAACACTAACCCCCTCCCCCTTTTCAAAACTTCTGCAAGGCTCTCATATCCTGTGGTTCTTATCTTAAGAACCAGATGTCGAACGATTATATACTTAACAAACTGCTTAAAAGAGAAAATCTGCCACAAAAAATGATTGAAACTTGGTAAATCACCACCCTAATGGTAACTATGGATGAATCTAAAACTGCCAATTTAACTGACACGTGTCTATTATCACCTAATCAAATATGAACTAAGAAAGTTAAGAGCTGAGAACCAATTGATTGTATTTGTATTTCAATTTATCAGTAAACCATTAACAAGACATGCTGACACAAGCTATAAACAAATATTCTCATATGACAAAAACATCCTCTTGTTAACCTAAAACACAATTCCACCTAGAAACACACTACACCATGATGTCACACACACATACCCAGTACATGAAAACAAGTCTAGCATCAAGGGTAGTTGTAAATTACAAAACTTGTAGCATACCCATCACCCATCTTGGAAGAAGAAAAAAAAATCAGGGTGGGAATTTGGATCAGCCAACATGGAAGGGACCAATATCACCAGAACGAAGAGAAGAGGCAAACTCATCAGCAATAGTCAAGCATGAAGTGATCCAGCCAGTAAGAGCTATCCACGTCATCTTTGCGATGTAGAGAGCCGCGTTGAGTGCCATTGCCATGGATATCGATTTCAATGAAGGATAATACCCATTCGAGGAACACAACACAGGGTCTTCCTGGGAAGGTTGTTTGTTGTGTGGATTGTTGTTGTGTGAATTTATTTCCCCCATTGCTTCCACTCAACATTCAACAACCTTGCAAAAGAAAACTACTATTATTAAAAGCATCTTTCGGATTTATCCAAATAAATAAAAAAAATTCAGTATCATTAAATTTCAACCTACCACATTTTTTATTCATGTTTTGCGATTTGTCTGTTTTTTTGGTCAATGCGATTTGTCTTAAACACAGCTGGGTATACGGGTTTAGACCAGTGCTTGGCCCATTTGACAAAAAATGTGATTTTTATCCAAAATAATTTAGCAACTATTGTTTTAGAGATTTTTGTGTAAAACATAATTTATTTTGTGTTTGTTTATAATAATTTTTTTTAAATCTTCTCTCTCATGTTTTACTTCATTAAAATTATATTATTTTTCAAAAACTACTCTAAATTAGCTTTTCATTTTAATCAGATTTTATTTTTTTTTATATTCTGATTTTCTTTTACAAAAGCATTTTTTATAAAAATAATCCGAAACAAACTACCATAAAGTGATGAAATCTACACAAATTTAAGCAATTGAGGGAGTGTTAGTCTTTTAGAGTGTGTTGCCCATACTTATTTAGTAACCATTGATCATATGAATTAGTTTACTTTGATTCCCTCAATTGACCATCTTTTTTCTATTCTGGTTTTACCAGTTCTACTGGTTGTCGATGTACTGATTTTCCTTCCATGAATACATGAAGAAAATGAAGGCAGACACAAACCAGTCTGGACAAAGACCAATGTAATTCTCAATGCCAAAATAGTACTCTTACATTGACATTTATTACAATGACAAACAATTAATTTGGGATAAGGCAGCTTTGGTTCGGTTTATAAAGGGAAAATTCCAATGGTAGTGACTTGGTTGATGTTAAGATGCTTCTTCACACATGTGCAAGATTTATGCTGGGAAAGATTTTATGAATGAAATTGCAAGAACTTGTATAGCAACTCAATGACAGTTGGTAGGTTTATGTTGTGTGGTTCCAAAAACGGCACTTGTTGTATATGAATTGAATTCAATGGTCCACTCAATGAGCAACTCTTGTCAAAGGCAGGTAGGTGTCTTTAGTAAATAGCATATTTTAATGGCACATGCTACGTGTAATATCTCCCCTGATCTTGTCATGCCTTGTGACATTTAGTTTTGGATATGACAACTAGTTTATAAATATTTTATTGTAAAAAAATCATTTTTAATGGTGAAGGTTCTCCACAGTCCACAGTTTTTCTTTCTTTTTCTTAATTTTTTTGAGCCGTAGAGGACCATGATTCTCCCTGGTGTAGCTTGTCACCCATCAAATACTGATTTAAGAGTCAAAAACAATTCAATTTCAATCTCTAAAAGAAAAAATAGAAAAACTATAATGATTTAAGAGATCAACTTAGAGAAACACATTATTCATCCTTGTCTTGTGTTTAAAATTGAATTGTTCTGGACAAGCTGGGCCTATGTGATTTCGTGTAAATATCCAACCCTAAGAAATTAGATCAAGTACAATATGTTTGTTGTGAACTTGTGATCAAGAATGTTGAGGATTTGGAAGCATGGGTATCCTAAACACTGCAACAAATAAAATGTGAGGCTGGAAACTTTGGTGAGTTTCTTAGATATGTGCATGTAACAAAATCCACTTCTCCGGCAGGGGAACTTGGCTGGACCATTTTTAATGGAGTCTCTCCCTCCCAATTATATTTTTCTATCCATAAGACTCGAACCCAATGTCTTGTTTAAGGGATTCAAGCCCAGTATCACTCGGATCAATGTAATGTTGGTACTTCTCCGGTAATTTAGTTGCAGCGATTTCTTTATTAAAGTAAAATAATGAGATTGAAGCAATTGAACTTAAAAGATCAAAATTATGCAACTGTAGAGCTAGAAAAAATATATGTATTTTTTTGTCTATTAAAAACAACATTATTTTCCAAAGCTGGCTGTAAGGCCCTGCCCATTATCATAACTGGGATGTGAAATTCAATGTTTAATCCTACCCAAAATCCTTTATTTTAAAAAAGAACACTACCCAAAATTGTGAAAAAAATATTGAAAGAGTATAAGCCTATAAGGGTTGTACTTAGGGTTGGGTTTTTTTGGGACAAAATCAAACCATTACACTGCTTGTCTAAGTCAACCAGTCCCATGTTGCTCCATAAGGGCCCAAAACAGGCCACTCGGCCCATTGAACAATGTTAAATTCCATTCTTGCCCTTAAACGTGGTTACGTGGCAACTCCCCTAACCTGAGCACTTCCCTTCCTGGACCAAAAAATGGATAGGAAAAAAAAACAATTTTTGTGAACCGTTTCGGACTGCATTATGGTGTGGAATGTGCATCACTTCACTTTTGTCATGCTTTGAAGACAGATCCAACCTTTTACTGTTTCCACTTTGCACAGTTTTACAAACCACACTAGCACCATGAATCACAAACAAAAAGTACAAGGGTGCCATTTACAAGGGCAAAACCAAAAACTTCCCATGAATGGGAAAAGAAGAATGAATGGTAGATATATTTTAGAAAACCTAATATTTTATTCAATGGCTATGATGAATTACCAACAACCTATTAATCAGATATTTTAATGTATTATAAATATTTGCAGAAATAGTCCTTTGACAATTGAAAAATTAAATATTAAACCACAATAATATTTTGTCTTTTATTGCAGTATAAACAGGGTAGTGGGCGGGAAAGATGGAATATATTTACGAAGAAGTAACAACCTGGATGACTTGACGATGGCAAAAGTGGGTGTGAAGTTTAATGGATGTGATTAATGAGGGAAGTGTGATTGATCGAGGATGGGGGTAAGACTCGGTGAATTGATTTGCGAAGGATTGCATTATTATACCCCTGTCCTCAACCAACATTTCGGAAAACACATCTCAATATTAACCCAAGAGAATCAACGAAAACATTTCGGCATATAAGACGCATACATTTTACTAATCGAACTAAAAAAAAAGCTTTCATGGCCACATACCTTTCTCGGACGATGCTTTCTTGATGATGGCGAATGAACGAAGCAAAACAGGGCACTCGAACTATAGCTAACTCATATAGCTTCTCTTTGACAACAACAACAACAAAGAAAAATGGTAGTGTTTTTTCTCCCACACTTTTAATTTTTACAGTCTTAGATTGTTCTCTCCTTATTATAATATAACTTATCTCTGGGGCGAGCAATTGTTTATGGGGAGAATATATCAATCTCTGAGAACTTACGGAGACAAAAAGGTCATCAGAGGGAAAGAGGACTTTGAGGTACAAAGAGGAGGTGAATGATGATGAGGAAGAAGAGGAAGAGGAGGAAGAAGGAAGCGAGAGTATGGGATTTGGTTTGAAATATGACTTTAGCGCATTGAACAAATCATAAGTGCTCTTTGGGATACACAATAGATAATATTTAATCATCGTTTCAGTTACGTGGGACAAAAAAATGTTTAATGATAAAAAAGGGTATTGGGCTATTTTATATTTAATATCAAATAATGAGACAAAAATATAATAGGTCAATAACCTACAAACCCACAACTACAGGTAAACAAATACTTTCCAATTCATGGAACATTTTATGTTGTCCCATTCTAAAATTCACCAAGTACAAGCTTCCATGGACCATGGGGGACATTGATTCAACCACAAACAAGATTTTCACTTGCCACCATGTTCTCCTATCTGGGGTGACTTCCTTCGGGAAAGCAAGGTAATCAATGTCGTTCCTTAATCCTTCCTCAAAATATCAACTTCTCTTTTTTCAATTTTTTTTGGGGTTGTTTATATCACTACTGAAATGAAAAAGTTGCAGAATTGTTGGCGAGAAATTACTCTTTTTTTTTTCCTTCAATTTTTTGGGGTCTGTTTTCTAATTAAATTGAAATTTGCAAAATGAGCAAAAAATAGTTGAAGTCTGTCAGACAACCGCGTGACCACCCCGGTCAGACAACGCTGGCCGAGAACGATCCTCTACAGCGCATGATGATGCCCCAATCGTGGCGATCATCAGAGCCGTTAATCACGCTCTGATCACACGGTCATGATTCATCCACCAGACTGTGGTTCCTGTCTCCTTAGAACTCAAGGATACAGTTGTACGAGCCTATAGAACAGATCCTGTTCAAGTAAGGTCGTGATCAATGCTCTCCACCTTTAGTTATATAAACTCTGAGTTTTGTTGAGAGCTACCGATGTGGGACTAGCTTCTTGTCTCTGTCGCAACTCTCGGTTTTGGATTTAGATAAAAATGTTTTAACACTCGTAGGAATTCAAGAACAATGTTGGTTCGACTAATCGAAATCATGCGATGCTCGAACGGATGCCTTTCCTGGTTCCATTCATAATATTTCTTGCACTGCAGCATTGGTCTCAAATCTTGATCTTTCTAGAACAAGAGGAGCTGAATAGGCACCTTGAAAAGCCCTTATATCATGCTTGATTGCTTGAATCTATCACCACATAATTGATTATAAAATACCCTTGAGGAGCTGGATTTTCTAACGTGCTTTTATATTTAGTGGAAATTAACAGTAGCTAATTCATGTGTTTACATCTGGTCTGAACCATTTTCGGGTTATCATTAGGAGCTTCTTATTCTGAAAGTCATTCCAATTCAAAAATTGCTCTTAACATGGTCCTCCCAAACATATCTCAGGATAACTCTTTCATAAACAATCTATAAACAATTATACAGAGAGGTAAGGAAGGCTAAGGTAAGTGTGGAGAATGTGTAGCTATAATCTCATTCTGCCTCTACTGAGCTAAAAGTGTAACCACAACATTGTCATCTATGTCATGAAGACTAGACAATGTTTTAGGATCAGCTATCCACTACCTAACAAAACCCTCCTTTTCTCTGGATTTAGGACTGACCACAGAAAATATTCTTCATGTCTTTTTATTTTGAATTGAGCTGTGAGTATCTGATGAGGTGTGGTGATTTTGGACATACATGATCTAATGTCTTACATCCTCTTTAGATTGAAATTATCATGGTTTCTCTATACTTTTTTGTCTTTAGTATTTAAAATTGAAATTTCTAATCTTGTGTAGCTGTTATTATAGATACAAAGATGCAGATGATGGATTCCTATTGTCTACAAAGTTAAATTGTTCTGCATGACTGGATGTCAAATGCTGACAGTCTCTGAGAAAAAGAGGGACCAGGACTCTGCATTTGTTCTCTTGCAAATACAATGCCCTTTTTGCATTTGTTGGTATTAATGAAGTGTGGCAACAATAGCCGAACCAGAATAGAAAATGAAAGAGCAAAAATTTAAGAAAACTAATATTGATTAAAACAAACACTGTTTTAATTAAAATTACTAGATCTACTTTATTTAATGAAAAGCTCCATGTTTGGACTGTAAAATTCTGTGTGTTTTGATTGATTGAAACTACATGAATTATTGAAAGTAACAACCAAAATACATCAAATATGAGATTAATATTCTTACATGCGGATATATTGAAATTAGTCGATGAGGTTAGGTAAGAAATAAAATAAGAGGTGGAAAAAGAAAATAAGGTTCAAATACACAAGAGGTCCAAAGTCCAAACATGACTCAATGGTTGTCCCCACCTTCTCTCATAGATTCTTGAATATTATTAAGCACAAACCTTTGTCATTTGGCCTCCTAGTACACTTTTACTTTCCTCTTTCAAAATTAGATTTCTAGAACATGTTTCTTTATACACTTTTGATGTGTGTCCTGATAGCATAATTACAAATCCCTTTTTTTCTCTGTCCCTTTTTATCTTTATTATTATGTGCTTGTCACCCTGCTGACCTTGTTATTTTCATTGTTGGCAGGGAGCGTGAAGTCCCTCACCAGCATGCCTTGTACAACAGCAGGTGAACTGATACCTATTACGAATTTAAATTTAACTAATAAGTGATCTGAATTTTTTGAATTCAACCATCTTCATAAATTACTATTACATGACAAAATTTTATTTGTTTTAGTTTCATATTAAATAATTAAATAGTACACATTTTTTTATTAATTTATATACTGACCAAAAAATCTCTGTATTTTTTCTGTCTGAGATCTCTAATAATCTCTGTATATAATATAGTTTGCATCAACTAGAAATATTATTTTTTATTTGGCGTGGGGAGGGGGCACGAATATCTGGAATCAAACTGGTCCCATTTGCAAAAGGGCATGTTGGACAGGCCCATGAAAAGCTTTTGTTAAAAGGATGTCGACCTGTTTATCATGGTCTGCAATATTATTAGAAGCATTTGTGCAACATGTTGCTGTTATATGGGGCTCACAGCTTCTTCAAATTGCCTATAGAACTAGAAGATGAACAAAGATGAAAGTGATGTCTAGAGTATACATATAAGTAGATGGAGTACATCTACTGAATTGGTTCTTTCAAATTTCAATAATCCATATACTTTCTTCTAATTATTTTTGGCTCTTGATTGTTTCACTCTTCTACTTAACAATTGGTCACTTAAGTTATTAGGTTGGTCTACCTGCAGCTGATGCTAGTTTCAATAAGATATACTAATCAATTCAATGAATTATATTTATTTGGAGCTACAATGGCTGCAAACGCGGTGCTTTAATTACTCCCAAATCTCTCAATATGTGAATGACATGAGTTAAGAGGAATGAAACAGTCAATTTCTGTACATAGGGAATATATCTATAAGACCATGGAGCATTTTTTGGGGTATCATAAAGCAAACTGCATGAAAGCGCTCATCACATAATACAGAAAACTAATTGTGAACTTTGTTAGTACCAGTCTCATATCATTGTCATCATTTCTGCTGTTATACTAGCTTCCATTGTCTCCAGGCTGACTTTTCTACTGTTCCACTTGGCTAATAAATGTTTTTATTTGTGGAGAGGATAATTTTGTGGTCCATTGTCTTTATAAGCTGAAGACAAGCTTTCAAGTTCTAGTGGGAGGGGTTATAAACTCCTAAATAATAATCAGTTCTACTTTAAATATTTTGTATTTCAGTATTTCTCTCTACTTTGTCAAGTCCCACATTGAAGAAGTATCTCAACCAGTAACACAAAACCAAACAATAAAACACGATGATTAGCACTCAACAATTCAAACCTTTCTCGGCCTTTTGGCTAAAATCAAGTGTACTATCTGTTCTTATCAGTTTAATATCTAATACGTGGACCATTGGTCCACATCATATTAAATTTATTTTTTCAGGGAGAGGGTTCTTAACAGTAGCTCGCTACTGGAGCTCTTATGTGTCGCCCATGTCTTGCACTACAGTATGGGCCTGGCACATCCCTCCAATTTAGTTCAAATATTTCATGGTTCAGGTCTCTTTTACTTTTTCGACCAAAAAAAAAGGTCTCTTTTACCTTTCGACAAAAAAAAAGGTCTCTTTTACCTAACCTTGTATACTCCACTCGAAGTGTCAACATGAAACTGTTTACATGTTTAATTTGATTTTTGAATTTTTGAATTCGAACTATCTAAACAAAATAGTTATTTAACAGATGCATTTGTTAGTAAGATTGAATCATTTGGTGAGATTACTTCTTAAAACTTTCACACCTTGTGATAAGATTACAGTGGTAAAATGGTTATTAAACTCTTGATTTGCGAGTTGGACCTCCGGATAGCTCATCTCATGCATCATACATTCAATGTTGTCAGACAAAAAATATATTCCCCTATGCTTTATTTTAGCTTACAGGTTTTGTAGTTAAGTAGAAGATCAATCTTCTACTATAGGAAGTAAGAATTATGCTATTAATTAATGCTGTGAAAATGAACCAGAAAAAGTATATAATGAACACAAAATATCAAAGACCATTCTGAAATATCAAAGCAAATTAATCATCTAATATAAGCACTCTTCTAGATATTTTCTCTGTTTGTCCAGCCCTCCCCTTTATTTTCAAAGCTTAACTAGTGGTCTTCAATCTGCATTATCAATTTGTGGGATTTCATTCTTTGGAAATCAATCAATATCATGATAAACGTAAATCATTGCAATTTCACCCTCTCACTAGAAATAACAAAGCAGGGTAAATACACCAACGCAGGAAGGAAAGTTTTTCTTATTGTAGAGCATATAAAGGTTGTAACATTTTCTCCCTTTCTTTTGAAATTTGAAAAGGGTTATTATGAGTAAAGCAACAAAGTAGATGAGACAGCTACTTTCATTCAGCAGCTCATCACAGCCGCATAGGAACAATGGGGTTGTGACCTGTGGTGTCACCAGCCCTGAGTTGGATGCCTTATGGTGGTCCTCCCCATCCATTTATGACTTGTCTGTTTCAATCTATTTTGAGTGTAGAAATTGATGGCAATTTTCTTTCAAAATTTTCAGTTCGCTTCCATCATTTCTTATCACTCCACATTGCAATTTTGTCATTGGCCCAAAAGCTTTGGGGTGGCAACTCTTCTCTTTCGCTTTTAGCCCTCTCTACTTTATCATGTTATTTTATTTACTTATTTATTTTTGCTTATATCTTAATATGCAAAGCTTTGCAGTGTCATTTGGCTAAAATGAGTTGTTAACTTCCACCTTAGCTTGCTAAAATTCCCTTAAAATGGTATGCGATTTCCTCAGCAGTGTTGTATGATGTTGATAGATATTACCCGGATGAAGATTATTATACTAATCCTACTTAAACAAACGACAAGAGAATAACATCATTCACAATTTAACAGGATGGGAAGCATAACCAAACGGACTATGACAATTAGTTATGACAAACGATTCACATCATGATCTTATATTGGATTCCCTTAATCTCATCTGATCAACATGATTAATTGTTCCATTTCCTTTCCTCTTTTACATGATGAAACCTCTAATCATCATGAAGGAAGATAAAACACGAAGACACTCATTGATCTCTTCCTCATCGAACTTAAAGTTTAAGTAGTTTTTAAAAATCAATAAATGATAACTGAATCATATATCTTCCAGATGGGCCTACATTTCAGATGCTTGTGTTGGCAAATGAACATATATTGGCTTAAAAGGTGAAGAAGTTGCTAACTGCCTGCACTATAGGCTATTAGGCTTTATATATTATTGTTGTGCTTTTCTCTTTGTTTTGAGCAGTCACCACCTAATTAATGAAAATATATGCTAATTTATATGATAAACAGCTTCTGGAGTAACCGACTGATGGCTATTTTATGGTTTCTTTATTCTTTTTTTTGGCAATAACACTTCACATGGGAGCTGAGGATAGCATTACTAATCTCTACTTAAAGACACGGAGAGGGTACCCCCCAAAAAGAGAGAGTTTTGTCGTTACAGTTTTTGAAAACGAAACAAAATATGGATCTAAATTGTAAACACATGGTAGGTTTCAAATAACGATGGACATTATTAAACATCTCTAACTTAACAAAAAACCATATGTGATTTAACATTTAGAAAACCGGGGTATGTTTTCTCCTCCGTTCTGGAAAGTCAACTACATTGTGTTTTTTACATGTTAAACTAAAGTTACAATACTTACAAGGAGACTTAGGTATGTTGATATGAAAATGTTTATGTTTATCCTTAAAAAATACACAGGAATCTTCCAATCCTCATTGTCCCCTTTTACCTCTTCCTTGCTCTCCCAAAAGGAATGGTCCCTTCCTTGCCAATTCTGAGTAGCAATTTAAAAATGGTCCTAACCGCGATTTTTTGTGCTCCCATTTACACAAAGCATTGATGTTCATCAACTTCCCCTTCCAACCTACTTGAAAGCTCCCTTTCTACCACCCACCCTCCCTCTCAAATCTCAACACAACACAATTCCTTCTTTCTGTCATCCTTTCCATCTAAGCCTCCAAAAGCACCCCCCAGAACACAATCTAGAATCCTCCTCCTCTAAAGTGCAATCATTATTTCAAAGAGGTAAATTCAAAATTTTGGAGTTAGAAGGGGCAAAAAAGGTGTCTTTTTTTGGAGAGAGGAAGCAAAAGTAGACACACCCCATTGCAATCATGGGTTGCTCAGCCTCAAAAACCATCACCATAGTCGCCAACAAACATCCAGAGGATCCATCTCCCTCTATTTCCCTCGCATCTTCTTCTTCTCCTTCATCTTCTTCCTCTTCCTTTTCTTCTTTTCCTTCTAATTCTGCTTCACAGTATAACTCAAATTTTTCTTCACCACCAGTTCGGAGAGCTTTGTCGCTCACAATGCCTCTTGTACATCACCCTCCAACTAGAAAGGGTGACACCAACCACCTTGTCTCCCTCACCTCCACTACCTATGGTTCTCTACTCTTAATTGACCAAAAAGGCCCCAACTTTACCCACAATGATGAACCCCATCTCACCAAAAGCCCTCAAAAATCAAACCCAGAAGAACAATCACTGTCCCCTGATTCTGTCATCAACACTTGGGAACTCATGAATGGCTTGGATGAAATTGAAGAAGAACAAGATTCCCATGATGACCCTGCCAAGCCTCATCATCATCATCATGCCTCCATTTTCTCAGACAAACCCAGTTCATGCAGGTACACAACATTTGATGGGTCTGCAAGGAAGAAACTACTTGATTCATTTGAATCACTGAGATCCTCAGAAGCAGCAGCCACGGAAAAACCTTCTTTCAAGAAGCCACTATGGCAGCATTTATCAGAAGAAGCCTTGCTTGCAAAGTTGGACCCAAGTGTGGCTTGGAGTTACCGGAGAGCACTGTCATCAAGACAACTAGGTAGCAACATCAACAACAACAACCTATGCAGAGGTTTAAGGTCAATGGGGTCAAGCCCTTTGAGTTCTTCTTCTTCTTTTTCTTCTTGTTCTCTATTTGCTACTAATAATAACAGTACTTTGTGCTGTTTGGCTGGCACTGAAGACAGAATAGTGGTTTATTGCACGAGTTTGAGAGGGATCAGAAAGACCTATGAAGATTGTTGTTCAGTGAGGATGATATTGAGGGGATTTAGAGTTGCAATTGATGAGAGGGACATCTCCATGGACTCATCTTATAGGAAGGAGTTGCAGAATGCACTTGGTGTTGGTGGAAGCAAAGCTGTGACCTTGCCACAGGTCTTTATAAGAGGAAGGTATGTGGGGAATGCAGAGGTGGTGAAACAGATGAATGAATCTGGAGAATTGGCAAAACTTTTGAAGGGTTTTCCAACTCAGGATCCTGGGTTTGTGTGTGACAACTGTGGAGATGCAAGGTTTGTGCCATGTCCCAATTGCAATGGTAGCAGGAAGGTGTTTGAGGAGGAAGACGGAGGATTGAGAAGGTGCCCGAATTGTAATGAGAATGGCTTGATAAGATGCCCAAGTTGCTGCTCCTGAAATCAATCATGGTTCATGATCCATCCTTATTTCTATTATTGTTGTTATTTTTCTGGGGTTGAGTTGAATTTGTCATGATAAATTTCGACAACTACTATATGAATGAATGAATGATATGCATATTTAATTTCAATTTCCTTGTTTGTTTATGTGGGACTTTTTTGCATTATTATGGTTCATTACCACTCTTAATTACATCACAAAATAAAATTGACCAAGTTTATTTAATTGTACTGTACGTGGTTAATTTTCTAATTTGAAGTGTCTGAAACTCTGAGTCTGAAGAGATATCATGTATCCTTTTATGCAATTGTCAAGGAGGGTAGAAGGTCACCATTAAAAACTGAAACCCATGTAAACTACAAGGGGTTGAACAAGAAGTTGCAATCTGTGGGGGTTACTGCTATTGGTTAGTTTTCCGCGTTTGTGCTTCGTCATCAGTTTCAGGTAAAATAGGCCATTTATATTTCAGAGGGTCAATGTCATAAGACTGACTCATCTTGCTGGAGTAGTACAGTCTTCACGTTCAGCACATTTATGTGTGTCTGCCACTCTGGTGACTGGTCTCGTGTCTTTGATGAATTTGAGAAAATAATTTACTGTATGCTAGACTTGGTTAAAATTGACTAGAAATTTATTGGCTTCGTTTGAAGAAGCCTTCTTTAACATTTATTCGAGACTTTCTCCAATACCTAGAACTTTTAAGATTTTAAGTAACACTAACACTATTTTAATAATTACTTCTAATATTTATTTTGACATATGGTCAAAATATTTGTGGTGCTAATTAACCATCTAATAGTAACGTTGAATATTAGTACACTACAATGGCGAGGCATATACTATCTCCGGTTCTATAAATAAAAAACATAATACTAAAATCACACTGTCACACAGACTAAGAAATAAATTGAAATGTGTTATTTTTTATTAATAATATTATAATTTTAAATTGTTTTACATAAATACTCTTGCATTAAATGGCTAAAGGTGATATAGTATGATTGAGTGGTGTGATAATTAATAAAAATAACATTGAAATTTTTATTAAAAATAAAACATTGCTTCTTATAAAAAGGACTAAAAAAAATATTTTTTATTTCTTATAAATAAGACCGGAGGTAGTATATGCATGACACCTCACTCTAGAAAATGCCTTGATATGTTGGGCTTGGCGCAAGAACGTGATTGGAGTGTAGGGATCCTAGAAGTTGTGCATTTCGGAAGTTTCATGCCCCACATTTTAACTTGGCTTTTATTACCTAGCGCCTTTCCGATAAATAAATTTCATGTGCAGCGTGTTCTTCGAAAGCTGGGGATTCATTGCCTCCGAGACTTTAGAAAAATATGGATCTATCTCTTACTTTGCATTTTCAATGGGAATTGTTTATAGATATGTTCTTGAAAGTTAAGCAATTCCCATTAATTAGTTGATTTTTATATTGAACTCTATTTAGGTGGTATTCATATGTAAGTGTACTGTCCTCGCCAAGTAGACTAAGGCCTCCTCGGCAGACCCACCTTTTGATTAGTTAAACACAGTCGATCGCCTTCGTCCTTTGGACTCGACGTTTGGGGGTTGTGTACCGTACTAGCCGAGTAGGCTAAGGTCTCGCCGACCGAGCTATATTCCCCCCTAGCCGAGTTGCTCAAGTGTAGGGGTGTGATAACATTCATGGGCATGACACCTCTATTGATGTAGACCAACCGAAGTAGGAACACTCCCAGTTGACCGAGTTGGAGACTGATCCACCCAAGCTGGAAACTAGGGTTTTCCCCAGAGCGTCTGTGCCTCCTTTCCCTCCTTGAATTGTGCCTCCTAAATGTGCAGATACAGATTAATTATGGGGAAAGGCCATCCTGTGATTGATTCTCCTTCCGTTAATAGGTTCCAGGCACTAATGCCTCACCCCTCCTTATAAGCAGGCAGGAGGTCTAACCCCAGGGGTTAGGTCACAATACAAGATGGAGGCTAAGGCTGGCTTTAGGATCTCTGATTGAGGTACTCAAGCTCGGCTCCGGTCATATTTCGGCATGAACAGTCAGAAATTTCTAAGCTGGATTTTTTATATAAACAACTCGCAACTCTCATGTAAGCAATTACTATTGCAGTAAAATTTAGTGGATATTTTTAAATTCTATATAGAATTATAGGACCCAAAAAAAATGAGTTAAAAAATAACTCCCATAAACAACTCTTAATCCCCGAATTTATCAACATGTTTGACTAAGCTCGGTGCCTTTATTACTCATTGCGTTGTGGTGGGTGCCGCTTTTGTGTGAAATTTCAGTAGCTCTTGCCCTCTGCAATCAACACAACCCTGATCCTTACATTACACCAAATGCCAACCTCATCGTATCTTTACCTTCATATAAGATTCACACATCACGGGTTATTACTATTATGTACATAATTGAATAAAGAGGCATCCATACATCATATCAAATCAAATATTATAGAATTGTGGAAAAGAAAGAGCCTGTTTGGATTGGCTTATGCAGAGCTTATGAACACAGCTTATGACTGATTCATAAGCTGTTTTGGGCTTATTTTTTCATAAGCTACCTAGGATAGCTTATCAAAACAGCTTATGACTTATATAAAATAAGTTTCACTATAATTCTTTTTCGATTATAAAAGTAGCTTATACAGCTTATGCCATAAGCAGTAGATAAGCTTGTTATCCAAACAGGGTCTAAATCTTTATGCTATATGTGTTGGCGCTAGGGATGTAAATGGGGCGGGGCGAGCACGGGTAGTAGCTACCCGCTACCCGCCCCGTTGGGTACCCCCGCCCCCCGTTACCCGCCCCATACCCGCGCGGGTATTTGCTACCCGCGCTTTAGCGGGTACCCGCGATATCCACGGGTATCCACGGATATCCATGGATATTTAAAAAAAAATTGATTTTTTTAAAAAAAATTAAAAAAAAAAAGTTGTTTTCCATACAATATGTCCGATAAAAATCCTATAATAAAAGTCATTACAGGTACACCCTCAAAATTAATACAAATACAACAATTACACTTGTTTAATACTAAAACTAACACAAGTAAAAATTACATCATTATTCAACACTTGTATTGACCACTTCAGGAGCACCACTTTGACTGCTTGATTCCTGAAATAAAAACTTCCAAATAAAAGTCCAAGCAAACAATATAAATATTAATTAAAAAACTTGAAATGAAATCTTAAAAATATTCACTAACAATGTCATCATCAATATCTTCCAATACTGTATTAAATTCAATATTGTCGAATTTTGACTTTGAAGAACCTGTAAAAGAAAAATAAGTTAATTAAAAACTTGTCATAATCAATCAATATGAATTTTAATCTAAACTAATGAACTTCATTACCTTTCACGTCAGTCCATAGCCAATCTTGGACACACATCAATGCCTCTAAAGTATCTGGACGCAATCTACTACGATGGGGAGTAAGAATCCGACCACCCGTGCTAAATGAAGACTCAGAAGTAATTGCAACACGACTTTCAATCTTTTTCATCAACTTCTTCATATTATCTTTCTCATCCTTATAAATTTTCAAGATATCAGTCTTGATAGTATTGCGAGAAACCACCTTAAATAAAGGTTGTAAAGAAGCACAAAATTCTTTAAAACCAATGTGCTCAACCATCGCCATAGGATACTCATGAAGAATTATCATCTTACAAATTGCACGCCTTGCTACATCTTGATTAAATGCATAAGAACCAACCACTACAGTGTCATTCCCAACTTTTTCAGTTTTGATAAAAGCTTGCCTTATATCTCGAATTGTTCGGAGTTTGCAAGAATTGAAGTGGCTACGCAAGTGTGATGTTCCTTGCTTTGCTTCCCCCAAAAGTTTTGAGCCACAATAATTGCAAATGGCCTTCCAATTTCCATCTATATTTTGCCTTTTGAAATGATTCCAAACATCTGAAGTTTGCTTTCTTCGACGACTGTCAGCTCCTTGACTTGGCATTGAGCTTTGAGTTTCTTGAGGAGTTGCACTAGTTTCTACATTCATAGAACTAGCATTTGATAGAGCCACATTGGATTCATCCTTATTAGTTGTGGGTTGCAATTGCTCTTGAATATTTTCCATAGGAGCAGAGGCTTGTTCAGAAGACATTCTACAAAGAAATAAATTAGAAAGTGCAAATGGAAAAACAAAGCATTAGAAAATCACTACCCCAAATCCAAAGATTGATTCATACTAGCATTTTTAATCATTATAAAGATGGAAGGTATATTAGTTTCTGCAGACACAATAGATTCCATAAATGTCAGTTTAATTAAAGCCACTACCACACACTAAATATCATAACACGGGCAAAGCAGAACAAGATTGTCAATTTTGTTCTGCTCTCTTTGGTTCCACTCTTTTTAGTGGAAACAAAACGTACCATTTTTTTTTTTTACTTTACGTCCTGTCTTATTCCTGTCTATCAAGCGCTTAGAATAGAAGCAATCACGTCAGATAATACTGGTTCAATTTGAAAGTTTATGGAAGATATGTCATGTTGAGTTCACTGTTTCTATTTTGCAAAAATAAACAGAATGAGTAAAACACCATACAAAGGAAGGATAGATACTAGAAGAAACTTCACATTTACGATAGAATTATAGGAATAAACACATTAAATTTTCCTTTTTAACTCGTGACAAAAACAGATTCAATTTGAAAGTCCAACAAAGCAATTTAAATGTGTGAGGAGAAAAAAAGTTGCTAACGATTATAAGATGCATCACTTTAAGAAAGCATGTACTTTGACCTATAGTTCAATTCTTAACAACAATCAAGCAATTATAAAGTCATACAGAAGAAATCAACAGAACTTGATTGAAACCAAATAGAAACAAAACCATTACAGGCGTCTATATGAACTAATCTCATCTTGACAATCTTCTTTCCAGCGGTAGTGCACAGACAAATCAACAAACTAAAGTTAGCATGTATGTAAAAATATGCAGAATTGCTATAGGAGCAGCAACAACCACCACCAAAACCTATTTATATATATATATATGATTAAGGGCGTTGTTTGATTTGTAGGTAGTTGAGAGCAATATATGTATATTAGTTTAATAGTACGCACGCATGCCATTAATAAGTATCTGATATGGGTTTCAAATGTGAGGAAATAATCATTATATGACCCTGTTTTCCTTTTCTGTGCCCATGATGTGTGACGATTAAACAAGTAAATCAACGGAAACATAACCCTCTTCTATATATGATACTTACTGTACTACTAACACAAAAGAACAAAAGCAAATTTGGTGAGCATAATTCTGCAGACACACACAATAGATTCCATAGACCATAAACAAAGAGACTCAGCCAAGTTAAAATAAAATGTGGTGTCATTGAACCACCCCTGCCTAGGAACGAAATACAAGGAACAAAAGGAACAATAAAAAAAATTGGAGCAATAAAAGGAAGGAGAAGGAACGAAATACACCTCAACTGGATGTCAGACGATGAGGCTGCAACGACTGTATGGACGAGGCTGCGAAGTGGTCCGAGAATGGCTGCGAAGGAGATCTGTGGAGCGACGACGAGGGTGAGGAAGAGTGGAACTGATCTGGATTTGGGAAGAGTGGAAGAGTGGCAGATTTGGAAAGAAGTCTGGATTTGGGAAGTGAGGAACTGATCTGGATTTGGGAAGAGTGGAACTTGGAAGAGGGAAGAAGGAAGAGTGAAACGGCGCAAGGCAAGCATACGCAGTAAAGAAGGTAGGGTTTTCACTTTAAGAAAATATATATTAGTGCTACAGTAGCGGGTACGGGTACCCGCGGGTACGGGTACCTTACTACCCATCCCCGTCCCCGTTTATTAATGGGTACTTCAAATATCCGTTTATTTTACCCGCGGGTACCCGTTAAGGTACCCGTCCCGTACCCATAGCGGATTTTATCCGCGGGTACCCGCGGGTACGGGTTTTTTTGCCATCTCTAGTTGGCGCAAAGGACTTGTTGCATACAGAAAAGAAAAAGAAAATCTTTATGCTATATGGTTTTGGGCCTGTGGGCCCAGCCCAAGACATCATCGAGTGCCCAAAAAGGTACAGAGTATTGACAAAAAAAAAAGGTACAGAGCAATTTACAGTGAGCCTCTATGAGAAAAAAAAAATAACCAAAAAAAGCCATCTATTTACTGTCGCATGTTGTCAGTAACTTAGTTCATGCCGATTTTACTAAGCTCACTCGTCTTTCTCTCGAGTTTAACTCACCACCTACCCAACAACTACTTCACCATTTCACCAGCTACCAAGTAAGTAACAGCCGGTAACTCAAGCACTCTCCCTTTTCCGGGTGAAAGAGAAACAGTTCCCTAACTTCGAGAATTTTTGGCCTTTTGCTACGGCAACTCCGCTCAATAAAACATTAAAACTTGATCTGCTCCCATCGTTACTCTTTAAATATTTGACATTTTTATTGACATGTTATTTTGAAAAAATTAAGATAATATTAAATATTATGATATTAATTATAATTTTATTGTCTAATTAATTCACAGACAAAATATAGGGTTTTGAAACTTTTGTTAGCCAATTAACCTCAAATCTCGTAGAATGTAGATGTGAAACTTTTTTTATTTACATTTTATTCATTAAATAATAAAAAATCATTAAAAAATATTTATATACATTTGTATTTTTTCTGAATAAAATATGACGGTGTATATATTTATTTTGTGAAGTAATCAGTTGATCAGAAAGTGTTGGAACAGAGTTAAGAGAGGCGGAAAAGAGGAGGAGGAGCAGCAGCAGAGAGAGAGAGAGAGAGAGAGAGAGAGTGTGTGGGATGGAAGAGAATGGGCAGGAGCAGGAGCAGGAGAGAGAGAATGGGAGAGAAGAGGAAGGAAGGAGTTGTTTGATTAGTACTGAGAAGGAGGAAGGGAGCATAGAGAGTCACAGATACTACCTGTCTCGAAGGACGACGCTGGAGATGCTGAAGGACAGAGGCTACTCCATCCCTTCCTCCGAAACCAATCTCTCCCTCTCCGAATTCCGCGCCATTCACGGCCACTCCCCCGACGTCGACCGCCTCCGCTTCTCCGCCACCCACTCCTCCAACCCCTCCAAAAGGGTAAGGGTCTCTCTCTCTCTCCCTCCCTCTTCACTATATATAACTGTTTCTTGTGTTTTTTGTTTTTCACACGTGCGGGTGTGTGGTTCTCTTCTCTTTGTTGGATTTTGCAGGTTCTGGTTATTTTCACTGGGCCTGGTGCTGTCAAGGTGAATGCTATACGGAACATTGCGGGGCAGATTGTCAATAAAGACACCCTCACTGGCCTCATTCTGATTGTGCAGAATCAAATTACCAGCCAGGCCTTGAAAGCTGTCAATCTTCTCAACTTCAAGGTTGAGATATTCCAGGTTTGTATCTGTTAACTGTTGTTCTAGAGATTGGTTTTGTTTGATTTGCTGTGCTTACTGCTGTGGGCGGGGGTGATGTTCTTTTGGGGATCACAGTTCTTTTTGCATGTTGTGTTTCTGACTGGATCTCATGGCACCACGCTTAGGGAGTACGGTTTGATAAATAGGATTCATCTTAGAGTCTGATCCTATAGACACTAAAGTTGCATGAAAATGCAACTTCAAAAAAGATAGATAAACAGTCTGTGCATGTTTAGTTTTCGGTTGGAAGATTGCAAAAGTACTTTGAACCCAAAGTAATTATAGAGTTCCTTTTGATTGAACGAATTTTTAGACCCAAACGTACGTTTGTAACTGAAAACCAAACGCGTGTTGGATTTGCGTTGCCATTGCATGTTTCAAAGCACATTAAATGACAAAGCTACAAATAGTTGCTGTGGGCTCAACGAACGTTTGAGCTCTTCAGACGGCAGGCGCCAATCCATGAATCCAAACACATTGTCAATTGGAAAGGAATAAAGAAATTGAGTTAGTTGGGAGTTGCTCTTGCTTGGAAGCAAAAACTAATCATACTCTTTGAAGATGGAATTTTTTTGAAGAATGCTTGGAATGTACTTGGAATGACAGCTTAGAGATGTTTGGCTAGTTGAAAGCAGTATAAAAGGTCGAAAACTGTCTGAGGATTCCCCTCATTAGTTCATTAGTAGGGAAAAAAATCATTAGATTGCATAAAAAATGTAGAATCTTCACCGTTTGAAAATCCCATCTTTTAAGAGTAAAGTCACTTATTTTTCCTGTTAAGGTAATCTAAACAGACATGATAAAGTGCAGATATTTATTTCCAAAAAAAAAAATCAGAAATGAATATGTATGGAATAGATATTCAAACTGTCCAAGTAAAGAACTGTTACAAACAATGAAGAAATTCGCAGGTTTAAATAGGAAGTAACGGAAAATAACTGCATATTTAGGTTGGTATCCAACCGTGCTGGATGCGCGTTGGACGCCATAGCAACAAATAATCCAACGTGCGTTGTCGGACGCCAATTCAATATAGCATAAATCAAATTTGATATCCGAATATTCTGTTTGCAATGTTGTCGATGACGGATGGCCAAAGTTCCGCCATTTAAATGTGGGATTGCGACCTATGGCGCCGCCATGGCGGGTGGTGCTTCACAAATTGCCAATGGCGGCTGGCACAAAATCCACCACGCCATTCCGCATTGCCGCTATTTAACAACATTGTCTGTATGATTAACTTGCTACTAACTATTCTTCTGCTTCTAAAAATCAAAAGGTAAACTTTCACATTCTGCTAGCAAAGAAATTAAAAAACAATGAATCTCATATGTGAATGCCACAAATTCATCCCCAAAATCCTTATTTTGATTGCGAATAGATCAGCTATATCAACTGTACTTCAACTGTTATGTAATCCTAGTTGGTGATAGCATTATTGTTTCCATCTCTAATACAAAACTGTCTGTACATGAGATCTTCACCTCATACAGCTCCTGGAAAGTCTTAAGCAAATGTAAATATTGGGCTGATTATTTATCTCTTGATATATTCCTAAGATAGATAAGATTCGAATGTATCAGACAATTCTGAATTAGACCAGTTAAATTCTATCTGTTCTGTTCTTATAACTAATTAAATGAGGAAGAGAAATCCATAAATGATACAAAAGGTACTGCATTCTAGAGCAATGTACTGAAATCCCTATTGATCAATCCTAGAATATATTTGACATTCTGTCATGTAGAAACTGGGAAAGAACTTATTAAGGAAGAAAAACTTGACATACAAATGTTGATAGACACCATCACGTTTTGAGATGCTTACAATTTGTGAGTAACTATGGCATCTCATTCTGAATTGCTTGACTTTGTATTCAGCATTGCTTCAATGATGATCCATTAAGTATTTATGATCCTTACAATTTCTCTATTTACTTTTTAATTTGATAATCCTACAGCAAGAATTGGATACCTCTGTAATATTTTTTCCTCTGACACTTCTTCACTGATTTTCTTATCTGTGCTGACAAATTATTCATGGAAACCTTTACTCCCTAATGTTCAGATCACAGACTTGCTTGTTAATATTACAAAGCATGTATTGAAGCCAAAGCATCAGGTGCTGACTGATCGGCAGAAACAAAATCTCCTGAAGAAGTACAATATAGAAGAAAAGCAGGTCAGTTGATATAATTTGGGAAAAGCCTATCTCTGTCATGAATGAAGTATTTTTATTTGTTTTATTGTTTATACTCCGGTGATGGATTACACTATCACTTCATAAATTATTAGATTTTCTATGGTGCATCTATAACAAACTCCTTAAAATTGTTTGTTCACGATTTTTGGTCTTGGGTAAATAAAAAGGAAAATTCATTTTGAAGTTACACAAAAAATGATTTCTGTTGCGGGTATCAACAGCAACGATTTATTTTGGGTTGAATTTCATCATGTAAACTTTTATTTATTTATAATTGACACAAAAATTGTCTAGTTATGTATACTTGGCTGTGTTATTTGCATGGCATGTGAGTATAATATATTCCTTAATCATGGTGGTTAACTAGTTATTTATGGACACCATTCACGATTTAGCAAGTGTTTGGAAGTGCTTATTTAAATTTATCTTATAGAATAAGCGCTTATGTAAGTGTTTGGGAGAGTTTATAAAAATAGTTTATGATATGTATATAAGTTTTTTATTTCAAACTTATTTTCACAAGTTGCCTATGATATCTTATAGAAATAGCTTATATAAAGCTTACGCAGAGTTTAAATCTGTAAGCTTTTTGATTGTAGAATAGCTTGTGCATGAGCTCTTATGTGATAAGCGGCTAAGCGCTTATCATTTTAAGCTCTTGCTTAAATTGTTTATCTAAATGCACTGTTAGTGTGATTTGGAAATTTGAAATGGTGTCAAGCAAGAAAGTGTTAAATTGGTTCACTGTCTTTCACATGTTAATTACAGTTATGTGCTTTAGACCATTTCAGTTTTGCTTCTGGTTGATTACTGAGTTAGATCTCACAATAGCAATATGAAATACTGATATCTTTGTATTTATTCTTTTATTATGTATATGTAGTACATATTACATTATAACTTTGTTATATTTCATGAATCTTAAATTTCAGCATTATTGTTCGTATTCCAGCACTAGTATTCTTATGTTAAGTTTTGTTATTCTCAGCTCCCCCGTATGCTACAGACAGATGCAATTGCACGATATTACGGACTTGAGAGGGGGCAAGTAGTTAAAGTTACCTACAGCGGTGAAATCACCCAGATGCATGTCACATATCGATGCGTTTGGTGATTTTTTCCTGGTCTCCCTCTCCCTCTTTCTTGTATGTTGGTGGTTGAATTCGCAGAACTCAGCTGTTGTATCATGCATAGGTTTATGATTGTATAATTTGAAGTCCTAGGTGATCAATGCTAATGTTTTGAACTGAGTTTGGTGCTGTGTATTTCTCTCTCTTGGACCCTTGAAGAACTAATCTGACTGTATTGAGCAATATAGTTGGAATAAACTTATCCACCAGTATTCATGATTTTTTTTTTAAATCTTACAATAATTATGAGTTTTTTAAAACAATAGTTTCTAGTTAAAATTAGTTTCTACGTTTTATCTTTTTTCATAAATACTTGTAGCTTACAATAATTTTCTTGTAAGCAAATAACTTATATAGAGTAGATTTAATTTTATTTACAAACTTTTTTGGAAAAAAAAAACTAATCGTACTGCACAGCTTGCAGAGTAGCTGCTGCCTCTTTGAAAGTAGCTTTAGTTTTACATGTGAATATGAAAGATTTACGCATTGACACCAGCTGATTGTCCATTGTTTGTGAAGAAAATGGGTTTAAGTTCCATTCGTCTACATTTATTTCAAACAACGTATCGCGCAATTCTGATGCTTGCCATTGATGGTGGTTTTGTTCTATTACTGCATTGCCGCAATTTATACCAAAAGTTTGCACTAATAAATTAGATATGGTTTGATTCCATTTGAAGATCATTAGTCAAAAGATTTGTGGGAGAATGATTTGTAATAAATGAAAACTTAATCATGTTAAGGAAATTGGTATATACACCACGAAAAATTAGCCATACACCCCACTTAACTATAGAAATTTCTAAAATACCCTCCATTTTTACGTATATTCTGGAAACTGAAGTTTTCGGAATGTAATTTTGTATTCCGGAAACTCCAGTTTCGGAGTTTCCGGAATGCAAATTTTTTGAATTGTAGGGCGGAATACAAATTTGTATTTCAGAAACTCCAGTCAAATTTATATTCCAGAAACTCCAATTTTCGGAATGCAAATTTGTATTCCGGAAACTCCAGTTTTCATACAATTTGTATTCCAGAAACTGGAGTTTTCGGAATGCAATTTTGGATCCAGTTTTTGGAATGTAAAATTACATTCCGAAAACTCCAGTTTCCGAAATGCACGCAAATTTTGAAAATATTTTTGTAATTTTAGCATTAAATGAGATATATGTCTAAAAAGTGTGGGGTGTATTTACCATTTTCCTCATGTTAATTATCTTACAAATTATCTCACAGAAGCAGGACTGGCCCTAAGGTCAAGCTACTAGGCCCCAAAAAAAAGACTTTATTTTATCTCCCAAATAAACTTTTCCATTCGACCAAAAAAAAAACTTTTCCAAAAACTATTTAAATTGTTTATGTTTTTAATAAAAAATTAAAGAAATAATAATTGGTTAATAAATAATATTAGAAATAAAGATCATTTTCCTAAAAATAAAATCTTTATTTTATCAGTTGATTTTTTCTACTCTACTAATTTTTTTATTATTTAATTTAATGTTATTAGCATAAAAGTATATTGAAGTCCCCAAAAGTGTTCTTCAGTCGCGCTGCGCACATACTATTCTACGAAAAGTTTTTTTTGACGGATTTGATACTATTCTACGAAAAGTTATATTTTATATACAAAGTAAGATTGAAATACTTATGGATTAAATTGATTCTCTCTCACACACAAAAACGAGCATTTGATCAGGGAGATTTAATAGAAGCTCTTCGGTAAAAAATGCTCCTTTTGACAAATCAAAACTGTTACAAGCTGTAATTGTTAATAGAGGATTATTTCCCGTTGACATCAAAATGTTTCCCGATGAGAGTAAAATAAATAAGGGGCCAAATGTCCAAACATGTAAACATATTCTCACTTCCGGGCCAATGCTGCAGCAATGCCACCAACTATAAGCCCCACTGCTGTTGCAGTGATGCCAATTCCTATAACACCATCTGCATCGATACACACAACATTTGCAATACCTTAAGTTAATCTTATGATGACGTGATGAAAGCTAAAAACAGGTAAGTTATTAGTTATTACCTTTAGCAATTCGATCCTCGACTATTTTCTTGAGGGACTGTGCCTGCCTCCAATCAGGTGCAATCTGCAAGAATAAATGGTCCACATAAGATTTAGACAGAAAAAGAAAAGCTGAGACTGAATCATTCATGTTAGACGAAGGATGTATAGTATAGTTTAGATTTGACCCAGTGTTAATGTAAGAAGACTCTTCAAGCTATCGATATTCAAGAAAAAGTCATATCAATGTAATAACTAAGACTGTTAACAAGTAGTACAATATCATTAATAGTGGACCAAAATAAAATCCAATGATGAATATCAGACTCATATTCCAACTGATTTACAAATAATAATATATTAATATATCAATAAGAAAAAAATCAGCACTCGGTTATAGTGAAAGTTTCCATATAAGAGAACAAAAAACGAAATCATTGATAGACTACGTATCAACCAAATGAAAAGAAATTAACTAATTGTTTTTTTGGGGGGGGGGGGGGGGAGAAAGGATCGCCCAGCGTAGAACCAGAACAGTGGATCCTGGATAGTTCACAACCACAAGGATAACAATTGGTCTTAATAATTCTAGGCTCCCAGTGGAGCAACACAAACCAAAATCCATACAGAGCTTTTGAGCAACAGTATCAAGTATCAGCATACACGACGCATCATATGAAATGATGATCTGGCACCGGAAAAAGCAAGAAAAATAGGGTGTCTAGCTAGTATCTATCTTTAAGTGAGAAAGACAGACCTCCAAACATTGCTCCACAAGCTGCCGACTCCTAGCATAATCATTAGTCCTGTAGTATCCAACAGCCAGAAGATAAAGCTTCTCTCTTTGATGCAAAGGACTTCTATCATTGCCCAAAGAAGCTGCGAACAATGTACAAGATTAGCCATACCCATGCAACATGCATATAAAGATCAGAATACTTCAATATCGAACACCTCTGTTTAAAGCAATAGCGAGAAAGGAAGTGGTAATGGCCTAAAGTCACGCCACAAGCAGCTCAGGCTATCCCCTTTTTTTTAAAAAGAAAAAGGAAAAGAAAATGTTAAAATATGCAGCTCTTTACTAGAAGAAATCTGATTGCATTGTTCAAAGCAGGTTAAACCATGGAACAATGTTTTCAGTGATATTTATATGCAGTGAACGGAAATAGCAGTAGGAAATTTTAGAGATTTTTAAGGCCCAGTCATGAAAGGTGCCTTGCAAATGCTAGTTTACTAAATTCACCATCTTACATTAAAGTTTGTATGATAATCACAAAAACCACAATGACCCCATGACAACTTTGAAGGGATTTTGAAGGTCCAGTCTTTAGTTGTCTTGCATATGTTATTTTGGCGAAGTTCTAATTCTCCATTCAGGCTGGCAGAATAATCAAACATTCGATGTTTTATGTTCCGAGTGACATAATGTTAATTTTAGCATAATGGGTAGAGAAATCTGAATTAGCACAAGCAGGCATATGTGAGAGAATGAAAATGATTAAGACTAGTACATTAATTACACATTATAGTGTTGAGATGTGGTAAAATGACAATGACATACAAGATGGGTAATTGAGATGAATACTTAAAGATGATTAAGCTCATTCAATGAAAAGCAATAAAGCATAGAAGTTACAAAAAAAAAATGTATTTAAACCACTGAACCTATACAGAATAATCAGAATAGAAACTGAAAACATACAAATGATTTTTGAATCATCAGAAAACCAGAGAAATAACTGTTTCTCAAATGTTCATAAAAGGCTGGTGTCAAACAGGCCGAACGATAAATATTAACTCTACATAAAGCAAAACAATGAAAATTGTTCGGTAAGTTATTGTACTTTCAAGCATGGCGATCCCACGGTGAACATCTTCTTTTTGCCTTGAATGGACAAGTGCCCACGACAACCTCATTATGCTCTCATTCTTCCGATCCTCAGAGTCACCATTAGAAGCCTCTGCAACTTCTCTTTCACAGCCCTTCAATACAACGCAATGCAAAAATAGATAAGACTAAATGAAGTCAAGCAAATAGCAGTAGGGACTACACCCAATGCAAGCCACTTGATTACAGCAAAACACGATAGTCAACCTACGGTCACAGGTAAAACAGTGTATTTGCAGTTCCTACAGCTACCATTTTACTGCGATAACCGATCACCCAGATAATTACCAATGGAATATTCTCCATTTCTTCCACTCGATTTGTAATTTTTTTTATTTTATCCGAAATCAATCTAAGGAAATGCGTAGGACAAGAATATCAATCACGAAAGGTTGACGTGAAACAAATCGAATCAATTACTTCATTGAAGAAGAAAAAAAAACTAAAGCGCAACAATGTTTGGATTCCCTATCACGATTCAAGAAAAAAACTACCAATCCCAACAAATTCGAATTTCTAAGGGCAAAACTATGGATTTGAAATACAGAAAACCAAAATTTAAAAAGGTAAAAAAGAGAAACATGAATTTGAGATTGATGGAAGAAAGGAAAGGGAAATGAAGGAAGTTACAGCGATGACGTCACCGTCGCACCAAGGGATCTGCTCACCGCCGGTGAAGAAGTTTCCGATGGATTCGAAAAAGCTTCCCATCTTGGCGTCCATTGAAGGTTATAGCATCAGACTGTAATGAACAGAGTTGCTTATATAATTTATCAGTAATGCTTATTGTTACGAACACTGGATTCGTTAAATGTGCACGGACCGATATTTTCCGTCAACTTCATCTTTTGAGTTTTTGTGTTTTTTAAATCAATATCATTTTAAAAAATCAACGGCACTCCTAGAGCTAGTAAAATAGACTGAGTTTGATACATCGGGCCAAAAAAGCTAAAAAAATAAAGAGTTTGGATATATAAATTTTAGTCTGTTTTTAATATGAGTCTTTTTGGCCCGGTTTGACAAAGTTCGAACCCGGTAAAACCCGAGTCCGAAGTGGGCTGCTCGAAAAATATACACTAAAGTACGAGTCCGAAAAGTGGAGAGCTCGGATACACAAATTCAAACCCATTTTTAATCCAAATTTTTTAAATTCGGTCCGATAAAATCCGAACCATATGTGGGCTAGTCCAAACCCGGCCCAAAAACCTATTTTGTCATCTCTAGACACTCCACCTCACAATTCGTACGGTTCTGTGTAGCACCAAATATATCATTATTATTATTTGAAAATTTATAAGTTGGGGAGTTGCAGCGTTTCAGTATTTTTTTTTAATTTTCTTTAGCGGTATTTTTACTGGTTAAAAAAATAAAAATAAAAATATACAAAATACAATATACAATATACATAATATAATGTTTATATTTTACTAATAATAATATAAGTATGGGTTTAATATTTTCATTAAATTTTTTATTTTAATTTGTTTAAGAAAATGTCATAAATGACGCTTCTTACTTCTTTCCTTTTTGGTATGATATCATGCAACCCAGGCGGCTTTCAGGGGGACCTTCACGTGTCTCCCACTGTGGACAAGTTTATCTTACCAAGCAAATTTATTATTATTTTTCACTCCATTTGTTTTCTCAAATTTAAAAAGTGACCCCAGCCAAGCCTTACTGCCTTAGAATCTGGAAGTGCAGTGTGATGACGACGGCGACGCAAACCAGAACCCATCACCAAAAGATCTGGTTACACGTGGTTTAAACTCCATCACCAAATTGGTCAAATTGGAGGGATAAAGGTGCCTAAACGAAACCCAATTTCATCCCCATCTCACCAATCACAACGTGATAATTTCATCCCCATTGCTCCCAATTGCAATGGTTACAACGTCGACTCCAATTATAATTTAAAATCATGATTTCTTTACTTGTAAGACCAACATGAGATTTTATTTGATAATGAAGAAACTTTTTAACTGACAATATTGAATAACACGTTTCTACCCCTTTTTTTTAATAAAAAAAAAGTTTCTGGAACATTTAACTGCAAAACACCGAAATTTCTCAATACCAAGTAAGCAACATTAACAAAGCAAAAACAGTGAGGCTCCACTTTTCTCAGATGCGTCAGGGATTTCGATCGGGTTTTCCCCCTCTAGAATTATTCCAAATAGCTAGCTCAATGGCTCAAATCAAAGTTTTAAATTGTGGCCTATGATCTTGATTATGGCCATAATGTCAATACTTTTGAACTCTTTGCGGACCATAACAACATCAAAGATCACAACATAATCGCCATTTCGACCATGATTACAATTTATAACTTAGATTCATATGGTATAAATGAAGCCAACTTATTTAAATAATGAATAAAGGATGCTTCATATCCCACCTCCCCCAAAGTAAGAACAAGTAATAGTAACTATTACATATTTTCAGGCATGCTTTACTCTTCCAATTCTAAGATATATTGGAAACTTAGCAGTCTTTTTGTCATCTTCTCCCCAAGCAAGCTTGAATTTTCCAACCACTTCCTCCCCAAGAAGCTCCAATCCTTTCTCCTTTGCAGTCTGATATGCTGACCATGATCTTAAATAAGTCAAGAAACCATCGAAACCCATCGAAGTCTCTGTCACAAACTCAAACGGTCCCGTGTGATCAGCTCCATCCACAGGGTCAAATGGGAAATCAACACTTCTATAGTTGTTATCAACCAATTGACGTGCTGGGTCCCAATAAGGTTTCGAGTCAAAAGAATAGAATTGATCAAGGACAGCATCCACTGCATCACTGACTCTTGGCAAATTGTAGCACCAAGCAGCAATGACCCCATGAGGTTTCTTGAGAACCCACTTGACTTGTTGGTAGAAGGTTGGGAGGTCAAACCAGTGAAGGGCTTGGGCAATGGTCACAAGGTCTATGGTTCCCTCAGGTGACACCTTTTGTTCAAGCTCGGCCATTGACATGGTTGAAGGGGTGTGCTGATATCTCACATTTCGGAGCTTGGCTGTAAATTCGAGCTGTTTCTCACTAACATCCGTTGCTATGACATTCTTGTACATTGCAGCCAACTGAAATTACAAAAATTAACTTTAGTCGGAGCAAAAGCAATTATGAGACTACAAAATTGCATATACATGTGTTTGTGTCGAAACCGAGGAGCATATAAGGTGGACTCTATACCAGTTTAGAAATTTAGATTTAGGGCCTAACTTAATCCTATAATACCAGCTTGTAAAGATCATGACTGCTCATGTCTTATACTGTCATATCTCTAGTTAATACGGGACTCTAAACAATGTTTTCAATTTTTACCCTTTTGTTTTACTTACCTTGTCACTGGGTCTATATTTACTATGTTACTGTAATTGTAATATATATATATGGAAATAGTGAAGATAGTGAGAGGATATAAATATTATAAGTGGGGGAAAAGAGAGGTAGGGAAGAGTACTATACAGATTTGGCAGCTTGGCCGCTTCCGGTGGCAACATCCCAAGCGAGGTTGTGAGAGGGAGTTTTAGAAGCTATGAATTGGAAGAGTTGTGGTGGATAACTTGGCCTTGCACCTGCGTATTCCTTTGCCTGATTCACAAATAGCTCTGCCATCTCTTTCTTTTCTCCCAATCTCCTAATAATAATAATACTCAGATGAATCGAATTTGCATCTGCTTCGCCCAATGCACTCCACTACTTATAAATCAGATGAATAAGACCTTCACGTGGTTTCACCTTCTGTTTGTGTAGACAAGACCGATTTCGATTCCAATTAGTATCCAGAAAGTTGGACCCCAATACTGGTCCACATTCTTTGTAACGTGTGTTCCCAATGAATTGGCCAATCAAAATGGAAGACAAATTTTTTACCAAAAAAAAAGAAGATGGAAGACATATTTCAAAGGACGACTTGCCATATTAACATTAAAATTATCAATAGCACGCGATTACTTTTCGGCCAATCTGTGTAGAAATAAAATATGGGTATATTTATATTTTATTTAATTTATTGAAATATTTATCTCAAGGCCATTTGACTCCAAATATTAGTGTTATAGTTGCACGCAGATAACAAGAAGAAAACAAAAAAAAAGTTATTGAAATATGAAAAAAAAAGTTATTAGTATCTACTTATGTTGAAAATAAAATTAGTTTCAAATAATTAAGACAAAACTTTATTAAAAATGTCATTTTTACGAAGTATGTGCATTAATAATGTATGTTTATTAGATGTGTCTTGTCTACACCAATATGAGGTGGTAGGATCAAAATGGAAACGTGCAGACTTTTGGAAAGATTACTTCTAATTAGTTAATAAAAAATTTATAAATCTAATGTGACTTATTTATTATATAATAAAACAATATTCTCAAAATAGATAAGCCAATTCCAGAATAATTGTGTACCATCCGGAGATCCCGACCGAGTATACATGTCATCGTCTACCGAGATCTGAGTCAGCACCGGCAAAGAGCATTTATGGCGTGCTCATCAAGGAGACCAAATCCCCCGATTACCTCCCTCACATTTATGGACTGAGCAATATAAAAGGAGACTCATGGCACCAAGAGAGACAACTCACTCACTCACGTTCACATCTCACACGAGGTGGTCCTCGGTCTCAACACCAAGAGCTCGGGGGTCCATTTCTATACGTGAACAAATTGTATTTTCAGAGTTGAAATATACCACTTCTATTTCTATAATAGAAAATTAAATCATGCTTAAAATTAACCCTGCTAGAGGTTAGGATTATATATTTAATATATATTTAATTATTTATTAAGTTTTATAAACTATTTTCAGGTACAACAGGGATTTCAGACTAGCTAATTTCCCCTCTGGAATTTATGCTTTCTAAATAGCTAGCTTAATGATTTCTTTACTTGTAAGACCAACATGAGATTTTATTTGATAATGAAGAAACCTTTTAACTGACAATATTGATTTTGTCAAAAAAAACTGACAATATTGAATAACCCGTTTCTAGCTTTTTTTTTTTTTTATAATAAAAATGTGTTTCTTAGAACATTGAAGTGTAAAACAGCGAAATTTCTCAATACCAAGTAAGCAATATTAACAAAGCAAAAATAGTGAGGCACTACTATTTTCGCATGTATCAGGGATTTCGGACGGATTTTCCCCCTCTAGAATTTTTCCAAATAGCTAACTTAAATGATTCAAATCAAGGTTTTAAATTGTGGTCTATGATCTTGATTATGACCATAATGTCAATATTTTTGAACTCTTTGCCCACCATATCTATAGCTAGAGCTGGCAAAACGGGCTACTCGGCTCGCATCGGGGCCCAGACTTTATCGAGCCGGGTCAAAAAGATCCGAATTGAAAACGAGTTCAAATTTAGTTGTCCAAACCCGAATAGGGCCAAACTGCACCAGGCTCGGGCTTTTACGTTGTATTTTTTCGGGCCAACCCAAATCGATTTCAGGCTTTATCGAATCGGGTCAAAAATGTCCAGATTGAAAACGGACTCAAATTTGTGTGTTCAAACCCTTTGTTTTTTGGGCGAGTCCAGTTCATTTTGCTAGCTCTATTTGTAGCAATTTTTTTATAATATCAAATATCACAATGCAATCGCAGTTGTGACCGTGATCACAATTTAAAACTTAGATTGAGGGATAGTATAAATGAAACCAACTTTAATGAATAAAAGATGTTTCATATCCCGCCTCCCCCATAGTAAGAAGTATACATATTTTCAGTCATCCTTCACTCTTCCAATTCTAAGATACACCGGAAAATTAGCAGTCTTTTGGCCATCTTCTCCCCAAGCAAACTTGAATTTTTCAACCACATCCTCCCCATGAAGTTCCAATCCTTTCCCCTTTGCTGTCGGATATGCTGACCATGATCTTATGTAAGTCAAGAAATCATCGAAACCCATTGAAGTCTCTATCACAAACTCAAACGGTCCCGTGTGATCAGCTCCATCCACAGGCTCAAATGGGAAATCAACGCTTCTATAGTTGTTCTCAACCAATTCACGTCTTGGGTCCCAATAAGATTTTGAATCAAAAGAATATAATTGATCAAGGACAACATCTACTGCATCACTGACACTTGGCAGCAAATGGTAGCACCAAGCAGCAATGACCCCATGAGGCTTCTTGAGGACCCACTTGACTTGTTGGTAGAAGGTTGGGAGGTCAAAACCAGTGGAGTGCTTGAGCAATGGTCACAAGGTCTATGGTTCCCTGAAGTGACACCTTTTGTTCAAGCTCGGACATGGAACCCGGTTGAAGGGGTGTGTTGGTATCTCACATTAGGGAGCTTGGCTGCAAATTCAAGTTGTTTCTCACTAACATCCGTTGCTATAACATTCTTGTACATTGTAGCCAACTGAAATTACAAAAATTAATCAACTTTAGTCAGAGTAAAAGCAGTTCTGAGATTACAAAATTACATATACATGTGTTTGTGTGGAAACTGCGGAGCATATAATATAGACTATAATACTATTTTAGAATTTAAATTTGGGGTCTAACTCAATCCTATAAAACCACATTGTAAAAAGAGAACTACTCATACTTTATAATACTACCTCTGGTCCCATATATAAGAGACAAATACTTAATTTACAAAGACCAATAAAAAGTAGTTAAATGAGTTAGTTGTAATTAATATTAATATAAATTTTATTCCAAGATTACCCCTCATAGTAAATGATTAAAATTGTGGCTTATATCATTTAATGATATTAAATCACTCCTAATTTTTAAGCATATTATTCTCTCTCTAAAGGGTATAAAATGAATTTTATACAATTAATGTATTTAAAATGGGTCCATGTTTCTTATAAATTGGACAAAGAAAATAACTACAAATTCTTTTATATATAGGACCGGATGTAGTACTACATTGGCTACCATTTTAGAATTTGGATTTGGGACCTAACTCAACGCCATAAAACCAACTTGTAATGAGAGAACTACTCATACTTTATAATATTACATTAGTCGTATCTCTAGTCAATATGAAACTCTAAGTGTATGTTTGAAAACTCATTCACATTCTTTCTAATGCATTTTAAACTCAATTTGGAAAAGTAACTCCTTTGTTACTTCTCCCTTGACCAATATTAGGAAGAGTGTGAATGGAATTCCGATGACAATCCAAATTACACACTAAGTGTTTTAATGTTTTTACCCTTTATAATTTACTATGTTACTGTAATTGTAATATATATGGAAATAGTGAAGATAATGAAAGGATATAAATATAAAGGAGGGGGGGAGGGAAGAGAGGTAGGGAAGAGTGTACAGATTTGGCAGCTTGGCCGCTTCCAGTGGCAACATCCCAAGCGAGGTTGTGAGAGGGAGTTTTTGAAGCGATGAATTGGAAGAGTTTTTTTTTTGGTGAAGAAATTGGAAGAGTTGTGGTGGATAACTTGGCCTTGCACCTGCGTATACCTTTGCCAGCTGATTCACAAATAGCTCTGCCATCTCTCTCTTTAATTTCTCCCAATTTCCTAATAATAATAATACTCAGATGAATCGAATTTGTAATTGCCTCGCCTAATGCACTGCAATACTGTGGTCCACATTCTTTGTAATGTGCGTTCCCGAATAAATAAAATGACCATTACAAAGTTCAAAGGACATTAATAATTAAAGAGAAAATACAAGGAGGGACATCGTAAAAGGTGGAGGAGGCCGCTACAAGAGGTGTCGCCCTAGCAATGCTATGAGCTACAGTATTTGCCGATCTCTGAACAAACTGTACTCTACAGTTCAGTTACTAAAAGACGAAAAAGATTGAGACACTGCTGAATAATGACACCAAACTCGGACTCCAAGTTACCTCTTGTTGTATGTAGATTTAATTTAATTTAATTAATATATAATTCACCAGGAGCTGGCAGTCAGTTTCAAGCAAGACATAATTATAGCCCAACTCAAAAAGCCATTGCAACGCTTCATAAAGCCCAAGCGCCTTAAGAAAATAAAATATGGGTATATTTATCTTTCATGTAATGTATTGAAATATAAAAATAAAGTTATTTGTATTTACTTACGCTTTTTTATTGGGGGAGGGGGAATCGAACACTAGTGTTAGGGACTATAAATGATTTATCAACTGAGCTAGCACATCTAGACTCAAAACTTTGAAAATAAAATCAATTCCAAATAACTTTATTTAAGACTCAAAACTTTATTTTAAAAATGTCAATTTCACAAAGTATGTACATTAATCATGCTTGTTCCATATTAGATGCGTCTTGTCTACATCAATATGAGGTGGTAGGAATAGGATCACAATGGAGAGACGTACTGCAGAACTTTTGGAAAGATTACTTCTAATTGGTTAATAAGAAATTTATGTAATTTATTATATGATATTATATAGTGATTCTTTTTTTTATTTTTTTCGATACAATTATATATAGTGATTCTTTAGCATAATACAATACCTTATATTCTCTAGGCATTCGGTTGTTAAGACTGGCCACTATGCGTTTGAGTGCATGAGTTCAAGCACATTAATATGCAAGATTGTGTAATTAGTTGCTAGCCTTGCAAGTATGAGCGAAGAGGATTTGCCTTTAATCCTTCTGTTTTGAGAGAGAGGAGAGAGAGGGAAAGAGGGTTGAGGTGGGAGAGAGAGAGGGAGAAGAGGAAGAAAAAGATGAGATGGTTGTTTTGTTAGCCACGTGTGTATTAGTGAGTGGGAATTAACATGTACTTTAGGTAGATTTTTGTGAGTCACATAGGCAGGGTTGGCCTGAAGGGTAAAACAGCTTAAACCATTGCTTTAAATTTATCAGCAAAAAGTTTATTTATTATTTTTAATGAAAAAATTTATTTACTATTAGTATATATAAAATTAAAAACTTTATCAATAGTTGTCCTAACTTAATTAGTGGTAAGTAACGTGTGTTTTAATCTTGAGAAATAGAGTTTGAATCTTTCGAGTAGGGGTGTACAAGACTCGGCCCGGTCCGCCAACCCACCTCGACCCGATAGCTTTTGAGACGGGTCTAACCCGAACCCACCAAAAGAAAAGGAACAATTAATGGAGCAATCCAAATTAATAACCCGGGTTCGAGCCAAGTCGGTTTCGGGTGAAGTCTCAGGTCATCCGACCCGTCCCTACTAAACTTGTTTCATAATTTTAATTATTATTATCTTTGATTTGAAGAGTTCCCACAACTGGTATTTTCACATCAGTGGTACGAAACCTGCCACAGGTGTGGTTATCACTATGCGGGGAAAGTTCTTTGCATCAACATCGACCACACCAGGGGTGTAAAATTTTATACAGGTGTGGTAGCTTCTGAAATTTCAGGTCTGGAGATTTCTTAAGAGGTCCTGCAAGTCTCACACCTGGGGTGGAAAATAATACCCAGTTGTGGTTAGCTCTGGTTTGGCGTTTTTAACAGCAGTATGAAACAGATTGTTGCACACCAGGGGTGTGATATTTTTCACTGGTGTGATTCGTTCAAAATTGAAGGTGTTTTTTTTCTTCTTTGCTAATGTCAAGCCAAATTATTTTTCATGAGTTAAGTTATCATTTTTTCGATTGAATTGCATGACCAACTATTTTTTTATTTATATGTTATTTTGTCATTGTTTATTTAACTTAGGGGGTATTTGTTTCAAGTGATGTTAACCTATTCCCGGGAATATGTAGGTAGGAAATGAGTATTCTTATGTTTGTTATGAGGTTAAAAAAATTTATTCCCAGGAAAAAAATAACTTCTTCATTCCCATGTTTTTATTCCCAAGGGAGGAAATGGGAAAGTAGATTCTCATGTATTTATAACTTCCACACTCCCACTTTTATAAATTATTCCAGGGAATATTATAATTCAACCAAATATTTTTTTTAAAATACCTAGGAATAACATTCCCATCATTGATACTCCCAGGAATGTTCCTGGGAAAAAATTTTGATAACTTGAAACAAACGCCCCCTTAAACCTTTCTTCTTCGTCCTTGATGTCATTTTAAAATCTTACCTTAGTGTAAAGATGATATGTGATGTCGCTCGCTTTGTATCTCACACTTCAGGTCGACCCCGTATTGTCCTACTTGGACCCCGTCTTCATGAACCCGCACATCATCGGGTTAAGAACAAAGTTTGGGTCTCATAAATTGGTCTAGTTAAACTTTAGGGCCGGGTGAGCGACGGACATAACCCGTCCCACGAACACAAGATGGAAAAACTATATCTAATTTTTAAAGACTCTATTTTTTCATATTTTCTTACTTAATAATTTTTCAAAATTCGTTTTAGGTCTACAAAATGTGTTAGGTCAGCCCTGACTAAGCACTTAACATATGCTCATTAACGCTAGGGATTAAAATTGTGATTTTAGATGTTGGAGAAATAAAAAAATTACAAAAAAACTAAAATCAAAATCTGTTGATTTTACGTGAAGTAAAAATATATTTATTCTTTTTTATTATTAAATGAAAATCCCATATAGATATTCCTAAATAATTAGTACATTCTTTATTTGTCATACAAGCATAGGAGTTTACTTAATAAAAAAACTTTTTAACCGAGAGTATCGAATAACCTAGTTATCTAGCATTTTTTATGAATAATTTGTTGGAACATTTAGGCATAAAACAGCGACATTTGTTATACCAAGTTACATTACATCATTAACAAAACAAAAGCCCGGGGGTAGCCCAACTATTTTCGGGTCCGTCAGGGATTTCACACTGCTTTACTCCTCTGGAATTTTTGCTTTTTACTTCACCCCCTTATAGCTAGCTTAATGATTCTTTTTTTTTTGTCAAATAATAAGTTTATAAAAAAGGAAACCACAGCCATACGGCATCTACAGCAAGGAAAACAGCATATGTAGAGTCACAAGAAAAATAACAATCCTAACCAGGACACGCTGCTGTAACCTACGCCAAACTGTAACATACTACAGACAAGGAAAACAACTAAAACAAATAAACAAAACAACATAGAAAAAAAACTACACCTAGCACACCAAAAAGGATACAGATACGAAGGATATCCTTGGGATATCCTTGAGTGGGTTGGGTTTAGCCCATTTGGGGCACCCAGAACCTTCTGTATTAACCAATATAGCACACATGTCACTGATCCAAAACCCAGCACACATCAATCAATCAGGGCCTGACCCATACAGAATCGGCAGGGGCAAAGCAGGAAAGATGTTGCAAATAGTGGTGGTGGTCCCTCATGATGCACAACGGCGAAGACACAACAACCAACAAAAACAGAACAAACACCAATAGACAGCAAAAAGAGAAAAAAAAAAAAGGGAAAAGAAAACGTATCAACAGGAAAAACAAAACGAACAACATGAACCAATAAGCGAACACAGACAACACCAAACAAAAAAATGAAACCAGACTCTAACATCTGGAGCTCCCCCACAGCGGCGGCGACGACGGTTGCAACCACAGTGAGCCTCCATGCTTGAAGGAGACGACAATGCAGTCCCAAACGAGGGTGGAACTCGGCCAACCCGTCGCTAACAGCGACACCTCCAAACCCAGCCAAAGAGCTCAAGTGTGCAACAGCTCCAACACACCAAAGGAGAGAGAGCAGAGGAGGATGCGACGGCGAAGCTTCTTCTCCGTCAAGTTTCCGGCGAGGCGAGAGGGTGGCAGATGGTGGAGGTAAGGTGGCAGAAAAAACGGGAAAAAAAAAACAAAAAAAAAGAAGACAAAGAAAAAAACAAAAACGAGAAAAGGAAAAAAAAAAAGAAGGGAAGGGGGGGGGGGGCGCTGCACGCGGGGCAAGACTACCACCGCTGCAGCCCCAAACGCAAAGGAAAAGAGGGTGACGAAAGATAAAAGGGGGATGGGGTTGAAGATGATGCTTAATGATTCAAATCAATGAAGCTACTAGTAATAGAACTTATTTAATCAATGAGTAGAAGATGTTTCTTATCCACCTCCCTTGAAGTGAGAAAAGTAATCATTTACATATTTTAAGGCATATGATCTTAATCTACCAATTCTCAGATATACTTGAAGCTTGACGGTCTTTTGGCCATCTTTTCCCAAATAACTAGCTTAATGATTCAAATCAAGTTTTTAATCCTTGGTTAATGTTAATATTTTTGACATCTTCACAACCACAATTGTAACCTTGTTGGTCGTATTTTATTCATAATTTTCTACAATATCAAAGATTACAAAAAATACCATGTGATCACGATCGTAACCATGATCCCAATTTAAAACTTAGATTCAGATAGTATAAATGAAGCCAGCTTATTTAATTATTAAATAAAAGACGCTTCTTATCCCACCTCCAGTAACCATTTACATGTTTTCAGGCATCCCTTACTCTTCCAATTCTCAGATATACTGGAAACTTAGCGGTCTTCTTTCCATCTTCTCCCCAAGCAAGCTTGAATTTTCCAACCACATCCTCCCCAAGAAGCTCCAGTCCTTTCCCCTTTGCTGTCGGATATGCTGACCATGATCTTATGTAAGTCAAGAAATCATCGAAACCCATCAAAGTCTCTGTCACAAACTCAAACGGTCCTATGTGATCAGCTCCATCCACAGGCTCAAATGGAAAATCAACGCTTCCATAGTTGTTATCAAGCAATTGACGTGCTGGGTCCCAATACGGTTTTGAATCAAAGAAATATAATTGATCAAGGACAGCATCCACTGCATCACTGACTCTTGGCAAATTGTAGCACCAAGCAGCAATGACCCCATGAGGTTTCTTGAGAACCCACTTGACTTGTTGGTAGAAGGTTGGGAGGTCAAACCAGTGAAGGGCTTGGGCAATGGTCACAAGGTCTATGGTTCCCTCATGTGACACCTTTTGTTCAAGCTCGGCCATTGACATGGTTGAAGGGGTGTGCTGGTATCTCACATTTGGGAGCTTGGCTGCAAATTCAAGTTGTTTCTCACTGACATCCGTTGCTATGACATTCTTGTAAATTGCAGCCAACTGAAATTACAAAAATTAACTCTAGTCAGAGCAAAAGCAATTCTGAGATTACAAAATTGCATATACATGTGTTTGTGTCGAAACTGAGGAGCATATAAGATAGACTCTATACCATTTTAGAATTTAGATTTGGGGCCTAACTTAATCCTATAATACCAGCTTGTAAAGATCATGACTGCTCATGCCTTATAATGTCATATCTCTAGTTAATACGGAACTCTAAACAATGTTTTCAATTTTTACCCTTTTGTTTTACTTACCAGCTTGTCACTCACTGGGTCTATATTTACTATGTTACTGTAATTGTAATATATATATATATATATATATATATATATATATATGGAAATAGTGAAGATAATGAGAGGATATAAATATTATAAGTGGGGGAAAAGAGAGGTAGGGAAGAGTACTATACAGATTTGGCAGCTTGGCCGCTTCCGGTGGCAACATCCCAAGCGAGGTTGTGAGAGGGAGTTTTAGAAGCGATGAATTGGAAGAGTTGTGGTGGATAACTTGGCCTTGCACCTGCGTATTCCTTTGCCTGATTCACAAATAGCTCTGCCATCTCTCTCTTTTCTCCCAATCTCCTAATAATAATAATAATACTCGGATGAATCGAATTTGCATCTGCTTCGCCCAATGCACTACTGCATTATTTATAAATCAGCTGAATCGGACCTTCACGGACGTAACATCATGGCTTCACTTCTGTTTGGGTAGACAGTACCTATTTCGTTTCCTATTAGGAAGCCCAATACTGTGGTCCACATTCTTTGTAACGTGCGTTCCCGAATAAATAAACTGACCATTACAAAGTTCAAAGGACATTCCATTTAACATTAAATTAAAAGGGTCAAGCTAGTACGCGGTTACTTTTCAGCGAGTCTATTTAAGAAAATAAAATACGGGTATATTTATCTTTTATGTAATGTATTCAAATATAAAATAAATATATTTACTTACGTTTTTTTATTGAGAAAAAGAGATTAAACTCGAGTGTCGAGAACTATAAATATTGAACTTTACCAACTGAGTCAGACACCTAGACTCAAAACTTTGAAAATAGAATCAAATCCAAATAACTTTATCTAAAACTCAACTTTATTTTAAAAATGTCAATTTCACAACGTATGTACATTAATAATGCTTGTTCCATATTGGATGCGTCTTAACTACATCAATATGAGGTGGTAGGATCACAATATAGAGACGTGCAGAACTTTTGGAAAGATTACTTCTAATTAGTTAATAAAATTTTTATGTAATTTATTATATAATATTATATAGTGATTCTTTAGCATCATACATTACCTTCTATTCTTGACCTTTATCGTATTCTTCTCTAGTCATTCGGTTGTTAAGACTCCACTCTGCGTTTGAGTGCATGAGTTGTGGCACATTAATATGCAAGACTGTGTAATTAGTTGCTAGCCTTGCAAGTATGAGAAGAGGATTTGCCTTTTAATCCTTCTCTCTCAATCTTAAACACTAACGATTTTCTTTGAAGGTTTTGACTTAGCAATGTTCACATCACATGTCTTTTCTCTGCTTTCTGAAAATCAGACGGTTGAGAGGATCACGTGGAGAATGACGACAAGTCGACAATGAGTCACACAAGCAGACGACAATGAGTCACAAGCAGGTGATCTCACCCCCTTTATTTATGGGCATTGTTTTGGTACTCTAGCTAGCCAGGTACCCATGCTGTCGCACGGGTTATGTTGGTTGACACATAATTTTTTAATATAAAAATTTTCAAAAATAAAAAAGATAAACTCATAACCAAAACATTTTATTGATCATAAATAAATAAATTTTTTATCAAACAATAAAATAGAACAAAGAAAATTAATTACAAAAACATAGTGATGGTTGCAGAAGAAAAAAAATTATATCCCGTAAAAGTTATTATAACAAATAAATGAGTGAAACACGTAACCAGACACAGTTTTGTTGATATAAAATAAAATTGAAAAAAAAATTAATAGCCTGTAGAAAATTATTTGAACAAATAAATGAGTGAAATCTGTAAGCAAATACTGCTTTGGTCGTCAAAAATAAAATTGAAATAAAAATAAATATATTGTCCATAGAAAGTTATTAGATCAAATAAATGAGTAAAATACCTGCAGTGAAAATAAAAACAAAATAAAAATCAATTTATAGCACATACGAAGTAATTAGAACAAAAAAATAAGTGAAATTACTGTAACGATTTACTGCAGTGATTGTTGTATTGAAAAATATTTGATTTGATAAATCTATAGAGATCAAATAAATGCGTGAATTTACTATAACAAAAAAATTAAAATAAAAATTAATTTATAGCCCATAAGAAGTTATTAGAACAAATAAATAAGTGAAAATACTGTAGTGATTTACTGTAACGATTGTTGTAGCCAAAATAAAAAAATTGATAAAATAAATTTATAGCCCGTATAAAGTTATTAGAACAAATAAACGAGTGAAACTCGTTAGCAAACATCATTTTGATGATCGAAAATAAAATCGAAAGAAAAATAAATTTATAAACCGTAAAAAGTTATTGGAACAAATAAATAAGTGAAACCTGTAACCAAATACTGTTTTGGTGACAGAAATTAAAATTGAAATAAAGAGAAATTTATACCCGGTAGGAAGTTATTTGAGCAAATAAATGAGTAAAATCTATAAGCAAACACTATTTTGGTGAATGACAATAAAATCAAAATAAAATTAAATTTATAGCCCCTAAGAAATTATTTGAACAAATAAATGAGTGAAATTACTGTACTGATTGCTTTAGCAAAAATAAAATAGAAAAAAAGCGTAAAATTGTAGCCCGTAAAAAGTTATTTGAAGAAATAAATAAGTAAAATCTGTGAGCAAACACTGTAAGCGAAAATCAATTGAAAAGAAAATAAATTTATAGCTTGCAGAAAATTATTAGAACAAATAAATGAGTGAAACTTGTAAGTGAACACCATTTTGGTGATAGAAAATAAAATTAAAAAAATAATTTTTTTGTAGTGATTTTCTGTAACAAAAATAAAATTGAAAAAATAAATAAATTTATAAACCGTAGAAAGTTATTGGAACAAATAAATGGGTGAAATTAATGTAGCAATTTACTATAACAAAAGTAAAATCGAAAAAATATATTATAGCTTGTAGGAAGTTATTGAAACAAATATACGTAGGAAAAATAAAATTAAAATTAAAAGAAAAATAAATTTATATACCGTAGAAGTTATTAGAACAAAAAAATGAGCAAAAATACTGTAGTGATTTGGTGTAACGATATAAAAAAATTTATAGCCCGTAGTAGGATGTATGAATGAGACAAAACACTGTAGCAAAATTATTGTAGCAAAAAGAATATCGCAAGAAAAATAAATTTATAACCCGTATAAAATTATTGAAACAAATAAATAAGTGAAATTACTATAGCAAAAATAAAATCGAAATAAAAAAATTATAGCCCGTAGGAATTTATTTGAATAAATAAATGAGTGAAATTACTGTAGCGATTTGTTGTAGTGCAAATAAAATTGAAAAATAAATAAATTTATATCCTGTAAAATCTTATTGGAACAAATAAATGAGTGAAATTATAGTAGCAAAAATAAAATAATAAAAAAATTATATACCGTAGGAATCTATTGAAACAAACAAATGTGTAAAATACTGTAGCAATTTACTGTAGCGGGGGTACTTTAGCGATTGACTTCTCAAAGCACTGTAGCAAAAAGAATATCGCAAGAAAAATAAATTTATACCCCGTAAAAAATTATTGAAACAAATAAATAAGTGAGATTATTGTAACAAAAGTAAAATCAAAATAAAAAAATTTATAGCCTGTAGAAATTTATTTGATCAAATAAATGAGTGAAATTACTGTAACGATTTATTGTAGTGAAAATAAATCAAAAAATCAATAAATTTATATCCCGTGAAAAAATATTAGAACAAATAAATGAGTGAAATTACAGTAGAGAAAATAAAATCAAAATAAAAAAATTATAGACTATAGGAATTTATTGAAACAAATAAATGTGTGAAATACTGTAGCAATTTACTATAGCGATTGACTTCTCGAAGCATTGTAGTAAAAAGAAAATCGTAAAAAAAATAAATTTATAACTCGTAGAAAATTATTGAAACAAATAAATAAGTGAAATTACTGTAGCAAAAATAAAATTGAACTAAAAAAATTATAGCAATTTATTGTAGTGAAAATAAAATCGAGACTTATCGAAGTACTGTAGCAATTTTGACCATTTTGACACGTGTTGAACAAAAAAGTGTGACACATGTCAAATGGAGAGCAATTTACTGTTTTGGGAATTTTTTTCGTAGATAGTAAATAAATAAGAAAAAAATAAATTTATAGTTCGTAGAAATTTATTGGAAGAAGTAAATGAGTTAAATCTATAAGCAAACATAGTTTCGGTGATCAAAAATGAAATAGAAAAAAAATTAAAATAAAATAAAATAAAATAAAACTTGTAAGCAAACACCGTTTTGGTGATCGTAAATAAAATTGAAAGAAAAGTAAATTTATAGCTCGCAGGAAGTTATTGTAAGAAATAATTGGATAAAACCTGCAAGCAAACACCATAACAGTGACAGAAAGCAAAATCGAAAGAAAAATAAATTTATAGTTCGCACACAGTTATAGGAAGAAATGAATAAGTGAAACTGTAAGCAAACACCGTTTTGGTGGTAAAAAATAAAATTGAAAGAAAAAAAATTACAGCACGTAGAAACTTATTGGAAGAAATAAATGAGTGAAATCTGTTAGCAAATATTTATTTTTGATGGGTAAAACCTGCAATAAATAAATGGGTAAAATCTATAAGCAACATCGTTTTGGTGATCGAAAATAAAATCGAAAAAAATAAATTTATAGCTTTTAAAAAGTTATTATAACAAATAAATGAATAAAATTTACAGCAAATAAATGAATAAAATAAATAAATTAGTGAAATTTCTAAACAGACACTATTTTAAAAATTAAAATAAAAATAAAAAAATAAATTTATAAACAGTAAAAAGCTATTGGTAAAAATAAATAAATAAAATCTTCAAAAAATAAATGATTAAGATGAGTAAACAAAACTATTTTTTTGGTTAACATACTGTAGTGATACTGTAGCGATTGAGTTTTGCGATGTACTGGAGCAGAGAATTGTGTGATAGTAGCACGTGTTGCACAAAGATCACGGACACATGTTGCACAAAGAGAAATTTACTGTTTTGGGGCACAAGTTTCTTATATAGTAAATAGATATTAAAAAAGGTTTGGATACTCTTTACAGGTGACTTTATGGTTAATTTGGTCTTTTTGGATCAATTTATAAAATAGGTTTAAGTTTTGAATCATTTGAATAAAAAATTACTTATTAGGTGGATTACTATAACATGTGTCTAATATTGTATGAGAATATAATCAAACCATTTTTATTTTAAAGAAGAACTTGGTGATTGGACATATAATCACCTATCCCACACTCAATTCTAACTAACGAGCTAAATGTGTAAAAAATATATATGGATATCCATGTAACATTTTCCTTTAAAGGATATCATGAAAAAATTTAGTATTTTATTTCACAACAAATAACTTTAAACAGAGACATATCAAGATACAAATTAATTTCCAATTTATTGACACACCCCCATAATGTGCTCGCTGATTACATTTTGTCACCTTTTTTATTTAGATAAAAAAAAAAAGCAAATAGGGGTGTGTGGGTTTTTTTTATAAAACAAATAGATGTATTTTTTTGACATTACAAAAAGGTGTTTTTTTTATGTTTACAAAAAGGTGTATTTAAACTTTGAAATGAAATATAATTATATAATTCGAAATTAAGAAGTATTTTTAGAATTACAAAATTGTATGGTATAAAAAAAATTACAAAATCTTATTTTATTTTATATCATATTACAACATATACAACATACAACATATAACACATATAATATAATCAAATTAACAAAATTAATAAGTATATATTTTGGTTTTGGAGGAAAAGTTGTCAAGTGCCGACTAAACTCTGCGCGCTGTTTGGATTGATTTATATAGAGTTTATGAATATAGTTTATGACTGATTCATAAATTGTTTTGGCTTTATTTTTTATAAGCTACCCAAGATAGCTTATCAAAACAGCTTATGGCTTATATAAAATAAATTTTACTATAATTTTTCTTCGATTATAAAAGTAGCTTATACAACTTATATCATAAACAGTAAATAAGCTTATTATCCAAACAGGGCCTATATATCAGTGCGTCGTCCACTTCACTACTTGCTTCCCTAACTTACTGGAGCAGCAACACTTTAGAAATCGACACTGATTTCTCTGCCATCCATATAACCAACAATGGAAATCGTTCCGATCCCCTCCGATTCCTTCACTCTTGGCTTCATCGGCGCCGGCAAAATGGCCGAGAGCATTGCCAGAGGCGCCGTCGGGTCCGGCGTCTTGCCTCCTTCCCGCATCCGCACCGCTCACTCCAACCCCGCTCGCCGCGCCGCCTTCGAATCCATCGGCATCACCCTCCTCCCCTCAAACGACGACGTATGTTCCTTCTTCGCCTCTTTACTCTTTTCTCTCGAACAAATTAAAAAAAATATGCGTCGCCCTTTTATCATTTCTAATAATTCCTTGCAGGTCGTTCGAGAAAGCAACGTCGTCGTTTTCTCGGTCAAACCTCAAGTAGGTATGGCCACGGTTTCAACCCAACGTTGATAATCTCGGTATGCTTGACCTGCGTTTTCCATTAACGAGATGTGTTGTTGCAGTGAAAGACGTGGTGTTGAAATTGAAGCCGCTTCTGACGAAAAATAAGCTTTTGGTTTCGGTTGCTGCTGGAGTCAAGTTGAAAGATCTTCAGGTAACGGAATCCTATATATCTTCTCCTTCATTTCTGCACCTTGTAGAGTGTTCTTACGAGTATAATTTGAGTGTAAACATAACATGATAACAGAGTAATTGTTATTATTTTATTATTAATTTTAGAATTTAATTAGCATACACCGATAGTAAAAAAAGTTTTACACGTATGTTTAGTCATATTTCACAATATAGATCTAGATATTTGTATAGATATTTTAGGAAATAATGTTAAAAGGTAACATTATGATGAGATATGATTGGATGACCGTGTAAAATTTCTTTACAGCATAATTATTAAACTCCTATTTTTATTACTACTACTATTATTGTTATTATTATCATCATCAATATTAAGTTAATATATAATTTGGTCGCTAAAAGTGGCAATTTTGGTCTATTGGTGCGTACAAGTGTCTGTCTAACCAATTTGTTCTTGAATATCTCAACTTATTCATAATATGTAGGAATGGGCTGGGAGCAGCAGATTTATAAGGGTAATGCCTAATACACCAGCTGCAGTTGGCGAGGCAGCGTCAGGTATTACCACTTTTTACTATACTATAAGAAAATACTGTGTTTTTTTTCGGATACTTTCTTTATGTAGAGAGTTGAGGATGTATGTTGTGTGACTTATTTTGTATCACTTGGTTCCCTAATTTACTTCCTGAATTCTAGATTGTCAGTCATACTTCATATTATTGCTCTGTTTTCAAGAGTTTTGGTTGAAAAGTTGGAAGAGCAACTCAAAAGCACTGATGGCATTTTTTGTTCATTTGTCGAAACTTTATTCTTCAAACCTCTGACAAGAAAAACTATTTAACTAATGAAAACTAATATGATAAATTTTGTGTACATTTTCCTTATTGTTTTCCACTGTTTCTGTCAGTTATCTAGTTCATACTTGATGAGACATTGTAAATACTTTTTTGGTGTTGGGGTTGTCTGCAAGAAGATTTATTTAGTTTTAAGATAATCTAAGGTCCACTTTCTTGTGAAGTCTACAGCTGCACTTGGAAGTAGATGGCCTTTAATATTTGTATTGTATGGTTTTTAACAATTCAAATAGTGTATTATTGTGCATCTTTGTTGGTTACTATGAGGGGAAGATGATTATTAATTATGACTGCAAAATTTGGGTTAGATGAATGAGGGCTCTTCCATAAGTTGGAAGTTACTCATGGTTGATGATAATAGTCTGCTGCAATGGTTTGCTCTTCACTTTTATGAAGGGTGGAATGTAGTCGCTGACGTGTAGATTCATTGAAGTTTGATCTTGTAGTCTCAGTATTTCTTTCTTTTCTTCTTTTTTATTTTTTTTAGATGCATGAATTGCATGGGTAAATAATCTCAATTATGAAGTGAGTCTTCTTTCATAAATTACAAGATCAAGAATGCCTTCTCTGATGCACTATGGTAATTCTGTATCTTGTGTATTTTTCTAGAATACAATGGCTATTCCTTATTGCATTTCTTTCCGTATCAATTTGCATTGTTGACAGTTAAATAGTTGCATGAATAGATTAACTAAAGTTAAACTATGACAGTTATGAGCTTGGGAGGAGCTGCAACAGAAGAAGATGGAAATCTTATAGCCAAATTATTTGGGTCAATTGGCAAAATATGGAAAGCTGATGATAAGTTTTTTGATGCAATAACTGGCCTGAGGTATGTAGATCTCATTTTCTAAAACGATAGAATAATATTTGGATATCATCTGAAATCCACAAGAAATTTCATTTTATCCTTGATGGACAGAAATTTTCTTTGAGCCATAGAGGTAAGAGGCAATAGTAGTACAAGGACAGAGGACAAGGAGGGGTTTCGGTCTAGTTATGTCATGCCTGTGCAATTCTAAGCTATTTAAATTTGAGAGAACAAAAGAAGAGTGTCTGGGATCTGAATATTCTGTTGGGTGATAATTGTCCTTTTTCTCTGTTTTGGTTGTGTCTTGTGTGCATGGGAATTGGACTCAAGCCTGCCTCTACCTAACTCTGTGCTTCTCTTTTTCTCATTCTTTATATAGTGATCTTACTCTCAATCCCAATTAGCATTGTATATTGATTCCACCTCACCTGTTCGAGTGATTTGTGAATCTTGCCCCTATTGTTCTAGATTGACACAGTGTGGCTTCTGAGTTCTGACAATGGCTATACTGCATCATTCCCGAAAAACCCTAACTTAGACAAGCATATAAACTCTGCAGATATGTCTAGTTGGAAAACAACTTTCTTATATTTACTAAAAAATGTTTTATTTTTCTGAATTGTTCAGTGGCAGCGGTCCTGCTTATATTTATTTAGCAATAGAGGCTCTGGCTGATGGAGGAGTAGCAGCTGGTCTACCACGTGATCTTTCATTAAGTCTAGCTTCTCAGACTGTAAGTGTTTAAGTGAAATACTATTAGTATCCTTTGACCATTTAACAGTGTTTATAATTAATTCGATGCCTGTTCTCACATTCTCTTATAGTCTTACCCGTTTGTCAAAAAGCCAGAATTTAAGGGGAAAAACATTTGATTCAAGTAATTTAAGGAATATGATTCAAGTAATTTACCAAGTCTCAGCTAGGTTTGCTGTGTTTGCTGGGCAGATTGAGCAAGCAACCGGTCAATTGATCTAAACCATATAGTTGACGAACTCATATGCCTGCAGATAAGCATATACCATTACTCCAAAGAAACCCAAAAAGTAAATAAGGTTACAGTTGAAGAAATTGCTGCTTCTTGAATGTGGCAGCAAGAATCCTACTGGACATTACATTATGTTGTAGGGGCAAAACATCTGCATACCTTACCTTTATTGGAAAAGCGTGTTTCGATAGTTGTTTTCTACTTTTCTTGACTTGTGTATGTGTGTTTTCCAGGTATTAGGAGCAGCATCAATGGTCACCCAAAGTGGGAAGCACCCAGGACAGCTCAAGGATGATGTTACTTCTCCTGGTGGGACAACTATTGCGGGCGTTCATGAGTTGGAAAAAGGTGGGTTCCGTGGAACACTGATGAATGCTGTTGTTGCTGCTGCTAAACGCAGCCGGGAGCTTTCCTGAATCTAGAGATGAGGATTCTACGTTTTTTAGGCGAAAAAATGATCTCAGTAGAATTTATTTTCTGCTTATACTATGTGAAATTAGGGCCCTTCTTTGAGATGAGTAAATCTTGCGAGAATGTTTGGCCACAGCAAAATTCTTCTTTTTTCAACGCTACTAGGTATTTATTAAGAGTTTGGCCGATTAGCATAGCGTGATAAGTCAGTTTCGCTAGGATGGAATTTGCTCTTGCAAATTATATTACTGAACACATGAACAAGACTAGGATTCGGGTAGCGTTCTTACAATAATGAAGTATAAGCCTCTTTCAAAGTAATTTATTTTTAAAGCGGATAAATAAGAGTATTTAATATTAATTAAATTTGAAATATGTCGCATTCTTAACCCGGTGAAAATAAATAAATCATGACTTATTGTTGTAGAAATAAGTTCACTTTCAATGAGCTTTTTCTAATAGTCAAGGACCCATTTCCACTCCATTTGGACCATATTTGCCAGGGTGCCTGCTATGCTAGTGCCCTAGTAATTGTTCTCACTCCACTTTTTGAAAGCTCCATGAACTGAGAGACATACTCTGCATCATCTAATTAACATGTTATCGCATGATTCACCGCTGACATGTTGACAGTTGAGTTCACTAATAAAATTTGTCATTGTGATTGTAATTATTAATTAATAAAAAGACGAACATGACTTCTTGGAAATCAAACAAGATTGGAGATCATTGTTCGAATTACATATTAGCTTGAGAGGGAGTGGGGTCAGGGATTATGGTGAGAGGTCTCCATATTTTGCGGTGGAAGCTTAACAGAGTGTTTAGATTAGTGTCTGAAGGGCTCAAACACCTAACGAGTCCACAACAATTATTTATTGCTTTGATGTAGAACATGCTTTAAAACACGTGCCAACGCAAATCCAAACACATTATAAATTGCACGAGTGAGGTGTATATTTCCTTCGCAACCTCAAACTTGGAGGCCAAACTAGCAGGACCAATATTTTATTTGGAACACAGATAGTAGAGTAGGTTGATCAAACTGAATCATGGTAATCCCATATTAAGGAACATTTCATTGATCACAGGTATAGTTCATGGAGACATATATTTAGACAAATGGGGAAATTGCAATTTACCAGTCATGAAGCGTTGTCAACACTCAAGGGTGGCTTCATAATAAGGTTTAGATGTGATTGGTAAGACAGCCATTGATAATGCTGAAATGAAGCAACCTCATCATCCAGTTATTAATAGATTTTCGACCCAAGCATTCTCTAAATGCAGCAGAAGAGTGAGATTCTATAACAATGTAAAGATTAATGAACAATGACGTACGGATATTTTTCCTCTCATCCATAGAGTAGCAAGCATAATGCATACCAAATGCAAACAGTGGCGGGCTTAAAATAGAAAGTTTGAGTATTGCTATTTTTGCCCCAGAGGGAATTACCGTGAGCAAAGGAATAACAGGAATTAAGCCAAACCAATGTAATATACTGTAATGGAAATCTATAATTTAATTTCAGTAATAAACTACAGGTGGAAGCACACAACATATGTAGCATACAACAGATTATTATGAAGTCATCTTATTCTGTATCTCGTATCAAGTTGTTGATCATATTTACCAAAGGAAGAGTTCCCTTTGCCATAATCTCTATCCTAGATGTATTTGAAGCATAAGAAAATAGAGATAGTCCAAAAACTATGAGCTCAGGAAGGTACAGTCTTGATGATAAGAATCCATGCCAATAACGAGGTTCCAGGTCAAAAAATGCATCAAAAAATCTCCTTGTGCCAGGTAAATCAAGCTTGAGTAAGATGTCCATACCGAAACAGAAGAACTCCCTCTGTCGCCTCCTTTGGATGGGCCATAAATCTTTCCACACCTGTGCAGATATTTCATCTCCTGAAAGACCTCTATCGGAACCAAGATACTGAACAATAGAATTAGCAACTAGAGGAGCTGCAGCTAGGGTCCTTGCCACCATATACCCGGTTGAAGGATGCACCATCCCGGCCGTACCACCAATTCCAACAACTCTCTGGGGGAGAACTGGGAGGGGGCCGCCCATGGGAATGACACAGTGCTCATCTTCTTCAATGCTTTTCACCTTGATACCCAAGTGTTTCAACCTAGCAACCATTCTTTCCTGTATATCATCCATCCGTAATCCAGGGCGCGCAACAAGAGAAGTTTCCTCAAGAAATATTCTGTTTGAGGAAAAGGGCATTGCATATAGAAAGGTGGGTATTCTGCTATTCCTCTCCTTGAGCTCCTTGTCATTGTCCAGATGTGAATCTCTCCAGTCCATAAAGAGCATTTTATCCACATCAAACGGGTGTTCCTCAACCTCAGCCAAGATCCCATAAGCAACTTGGTAACCTGGATTATATGGTTTATCATACTGAACAAGGCATCTTGAGAAGCCAGTAGCATCAAGAACCACAGTAGCCTGAACAGTGACACCATCATTGCAAATCAGCAAGGATTTGGATTCCTCATGAATGACCTTGATAACTTTAGATTGGTGAAACCTTACACCATTTGATATGCATTTCTGCAGCATCTTTGACTTCAATAGCTTCCTATTGACCCTACCATAAGGTCTATCGAGATCCTTCTTCGTTTTGTCATTGATGAATACAACGGCACCGGACCAAGTGGTGTCAAGGCAATCAAGTAAATCCATGGCTTCAAACTCATCCACCCAAACACCATAATTGTTGGGCCAAATCAACCTAGGGTTTGGGTCAATTGCACAAACAGAAAGCCCTGCCTCAGAAACCTGCTGTGCGACTGCAAGCCCTGCAGGGCCACCTCCCACAACTGCAAGGTCCACCACAGCTCCCTTTGAGGAATCGTACAAAGGAAGTTCAAAATCCAGATTCTCCTTCTTCATTTCAGGAACAAGCTCCAAAAGGGCACCACTGCTACTAGCCCTCAAAACACCACCACCACCACATTTACCCCACTTCCCCAGTAATTTCTTGGAACCAAATCTAGGATCCTGGTTTTGCAACTTGGAGGAGCCTGAATTGTTCAATTTTTCTGAATAACCGTGAAGTGGGTGCAAAAATCCAAGCTTGTTTGGTGTTTTGAGTAAGGTATCCATAGGTACTATCACATAAATCGCTCAAATTTCTTAATGAAACTCCAAAGGGTACTCAAAACACCATCTGGGTCACACTAAATAACACACAGCAAGAAGAATTCCCCTATAAAAATGTCTACTTTGCACAGTTACATACACCAATTAGATGCAGCTACGGCAGTAACAAAATTGGAACCGCAATAATCACAGCAACCAACAATTTTTCAGGTAGAGTTGATGGCTTACCGTGGAGAAGAAAAAGGGGAGAAAACGAAGCATTGCTTTGCAACAACTCACATATAGAAGCTAACTAAGGAACACCACGAAACCGTAGACATTAGGCATTGGGTTTGGTAATGGTAATGGTAATGGTAAAGCTCGTGTGGCCACAGGCACTAGATGTCGACGACAATTCCAAGTGGGTCATCTTTTCAATTTTAATAAGGAGAACAAAAAATTGATAATTGAGAATTGGGAAATTGTTGGTGTTGGATAATATGTCCAACTCCTAACCATACTCGACAGGTGCCAAATGCCGACTGGTTCACCCATCAACATCGTAAGTATACAGTGTTTTTTTTTTGGGTGAGCTAATTATACAGTTTGTTGCACTTTGGAAGAATATTCTTTTTCATTAATTTTTTTTTTTGCCAATCTAATGAACTGTATTTGTCTTACTAGAACTTCAATCAATATAATTCATTGAGTTGATTAGTTACTCTCCATTATGCTAGCGGTGGTTATACCATCTTATTACTAGTATCACGTATGTGTTGATTCAGTAAATGAAATTTGAATCCCTTAAACATACGATTTTATCCTTGATTTTCACTTTGCACCTTCTGTGCATGAGAGCGATTTGGGAAATTAGTCTTTTATTACCTAATGACATTGATGGTATTCTGGCAAAAAAAAAAAGGAAGTTAATACTATCTAATTGTAGCTAAGCAGCTGCAGGTAGACCAATCTAATAACTTATGAAACCGGCGGTTAAATAGAAGAGTAAAAACAACTAAGAACCAAAAGTAATTAAAAAAGTATATAGATTATTGATTGAATTCGAAAGAACCAATAACCAATTCACTAGCTGTACTCTTAACTACTTTTATGTACACTCTAGAGATTAACCTGAGAGGTTGTGAAATAGATATCATAGCTGAAACATGTGGGTTTTTTATTTATTTTTTATGATGATTACAAACTAAAGAGGATGTGAGACATTAGGCCGTCAATCAAAATAGCAATTAGATCATGCATGTTCCATCACCACACCATTCAAGCAAATAATATGATATTAATTGCAATGTAGAAGGCCATCAAGGAGTTGTTCTGCTTCAAAACCAGTACAAGGCCAATCACAGAAAAAGAGATTATGGAAGACCATTCAGAATATGAGTCTGAATATTTTCTTTGAAGAGTATGATGCAGAACTCCAAGTTTCTAGGAGCATGAGTGACTATGGAAAATCTATATCGTCAATATTCAAACAAAATGTTATCAAACAAGTGTTGAAGTGAGGGATATAGTAATAAATAACAGAACAAGAAAGAAGGAAAGAAACACCGGAAAAGGATCTCCCTATCCAAACAACGGGTAAACCTATGGCTATACCCCCTATGGATAAAATTGAAATTCTAAAAATGCATCTCATAATTCAAGTGTTGAGTGGAATGTGCCAGCCTCATGCTGTAGTGCAAGGTATAGGCTTAACACCTAAAAAAATAAATTATCATGTGGACTTGACAACTAGCCCACTTATCAGATAATCATAGCTCAATTGAAAGTAAAGACACAGAGAATATTTTGTATTCATTTAGCTGAACTGAAAGTGCATTCATATCCATTACATTCTGTGTATCGTGTATTCCTGTCTCCAATATATATATATATATATTCATCAGTTTGCAGTAATATAAGGGCTGGTCCTTTTCATGCACCCAGTTTTGAAATGGCTGGCATGCCACCTCAAAGGGTATTTTATAATCAATCCTGTGGTGATGGATTCAAGCATAATACGAGGGCTTATCAGGGTGTCTATCCAGTTTCTCTTGTTCTAGAAAGATCAAGATTTTCGGATCAGTGCTGCCATGCAAGAAACATCATGGATGGAACCAGGAAATATAACCATTTGAGCATTACATGCTTTTGCCGTTTTGCGACAAGTCAGACCAACTTCGTTAGAGAAATTAGAGGTATTTCTAGTCCCACATCGATACCTCTCAAAAATATTCAAAGGTTTTTATGACGAAATGCGGAGAACGACGAGAACATCTTTGTGTTCTTGGCTTCTATAGTGACAAGAACAACAATCTGGTGGATGAATTTTAACGGTGCGATCAGAGACTGTGATTAATGATCTTGATGATCCCATGCTTGGGCCTTCATCTTGACTGAGGCATAGAGGATCGTTCTCGGTAATTTTACCTTTTTGTATACAAAGATTGATTGATTGATTGATTTACTTCGACAAGTAGTAATGAATCTTTTATTTTTTTAGTCTATATATAAAATTAACCTAAGCACAAGACATGCTAAAATTTTGCACGAGCAATAGTCCAAATATAAATAACTTGCACTGGTAATAATATAAAATACATTCTCACAACTCAAATCAAGAGAATGTATTAATTTATCCATATTTTAATAACATAAACCCTTTAATAAGGCTTGACTAGTGGGAATCTTTAGAGGTTGGAAACCATGGTGAATACTTGCTTCCCATACTTTCTCAATACTAAGTATGGTGTCACCACACTCGTGGACATTCCATCTTTCTAAGGCATGAATTATCCCGGCAATTCGCCAAGCACTCGTTACTCTTCTTGGAAGCCAATTCTGATATATGTACACAGAAATGCATTAATTAGTTTGCTTTTAAAACTTTAAATTGATGTCATAAATATATCACAACTACAAACCTCGCAAGAGTGCAGATTCATTAATGTAGTAGGAGTGATCATTGCTGGTGTATAGTGGTAGAAGCAATCTTCCCGCATTTTCTTTGGGGGGAAATGAGAAAAAGGTATGAAAATTGATCCTTTTGGTGCTTTCATTTGTTCATATTCATCCCAACCATTTCCAACTAACCATACCTGTTAATTAGACTCATAATGTTACATAATGAAATAGTATAAGATTACTCGATCTCATTGATTCATTATATGAAAGTTGATCAATTTTTAAATAATTTTTTTATGTTATATATATTGTGTATATATTCAAACTAAATTGTAAGAAATGTGAAATAGGTGGACGTTAACGCCACAATATTAAAAAGTAGACACATTTTGTTTTTTCTTTTAAAAATGATGAAACGTCATGCTAGTATAATTGAAGCTCAAATGTTGTGGTATTTTTGGTAGAGTTGTGTTACTGGTGAAATTGTGAAACATCAAATGTATTTATCACAACTTTCAAATATATCTATAGCACAATCAAAACCAAACACAAGATATTTTTAGTGAGAGGGCTTTTTAAAATATGAGTGAAATGAGTAAATCGTGATTATACAATATTTAGATGGTTAAATTAATTTACTACATGCATACATACATTATACTTATATACATAATATCCTTGTCTACATCTTTCTAGTTTTGGATCAACGTCCATTTCTGAAAAATACTACTCATCAAGAAATTCTTTAATCAATATGGACAAAACTTCATAACTCATAGGCAATAGCTTAATTATTTAGTCAATTTAAAATTGATATATATGATTTTAATTTGTTTTAAAGAAAATGGGACTAACCTTTGAAGTATTGATCGGTGAAAGGGCCAAACTTCCTTTGGACTCGACGACCTTTTGTTGAAGCTCTTTTAGCTCATCTTTAAACAATACACCTACCTGCATGCAATTTATCTATCCATCCTAAGAATAAAACTTTAACAAATAAGTAATATATTTTGTTCTTTTGTTTGGATGTTGAAATTGAAATTAAAACATAATTTGAATTTCACTTCAATCATCTATATTTTTAATTGCCTAAAAATCTTATAAATTTTATAGTTGAGTTTGTATAAGAATTGAGAAATGAAATTGTAATTCTAAATTAAATTTTAATTATTTTAAATGTATGATCACAAATTTAAAAATATAGAAATATAATAAATTCAAAAATTTTGTCACATAAAAGTAATTTTTTATCAATCTATTTCTTATGAAAATTACTTTGTTGAGCACACAAATTGAAACAAAGGATTATAATCAATTTTATTTTACTATAATAATTATTAAAATATTTAATTTCTAAACATTTCATTGCTTCCAATTAAATTAAAGTGGGAGAGTAAAAAGTAATTATGGTTAGGAACATTATGCACTAAGTTTTACCATTATTTATAAATACAGAAGTTATGTATTATTTTATAAAACATTATTTTATATAAAATAATAATAATGTAGCGATAATGATAATATTAATCAAAACCATTTACTAAATTAAAAATAATATATAACTGTTAAAATAATGATAACTCTTTATAATATTTATTACATTTTGAATATTGTGTATTGAATTATTTTGAACTAGTTTTACAAAAATATATTGAAAAACAAAAAAGAATAAATATAATATTGAAGTCTTAGAACTAACAAAACTTGTATGGGATAAGAATTTAATTGAGAAGATTTGTATTGGTTATTTTTATTTTACAAAAAATTGTTTTGTAAAATTATAATTCTATTTAATTACTGAATGACATTACAAACAAGAAAATTGAAATTGAAATCAAGGTCCAATTTCGATTTTAAATTCTATTTGGATTCTTAATTTCACATGCTAAACATGATATAAAGTGATATTTTGAATTTGTGCCCATGCTTATAATTAGAAAAAACATTTTTAAGCCAATTTAAAATTTGTTAGTGTTTGGCAAATTCTCATATTTCACTTGATCGATGATTAAAAAGCAAAAAATGTAGATTAATATGGAAGGAAGATGCAAAATCTTAATTTGCACCTCATATTAATCACACACGCGCACAACACATTTTGCACACACATACATACCTGTACATTTTTGTTGCATAGAGCATTGACTATGGCAAAAGCAACCTTATCAAATTTGCCTCGAATAAGCACTTGATTTGTCCCTTGAGGAATGCTATTCAGCACAGTAGCAGCTGCTAAACTACTACCATCTACAACTTTTATCTTTAGTTGTGGTAGCCTTCGAATATAAAGTTCACCATGTGCATTAAGCTCTTGTCTCTTCATGTATGAAAGAATATTTAAATCAAAAACATTATTTAGCTTCAACAAAGTTATTGCAATTATTTTGATTTTTAACAATATTGATCATAAATAAAGTAATCAATTCATAAATTGCGAAATTACCTGATTTAAAAGTCCTAGACTTATCACCTTTGCACCACTTAACTCAGCCTCCATAATTGTCTCTTCAATCAAGTTGTTCAATGCAAAGCTATGCGTTTTTGAGAAATACTGCAAAGCAGGAAAATAAATGGATATTACGTTGAGAATCACTAAATCAATTTTCCCCCGACTTGTGGACGAGGATGCAAAATCTAAAGTCACAAATGGCTAAAAAATCTTACTTGTGTTTTAAATTTTGGTATAAGCCACAACTGCAGCTTGAGATCATTGAAGGTGTTGCTTTCTAAAACAAAGGCTCGTCCAATGATCCAAGTCATAAGCATAGATGACATTGTAAATGGCAACATTAAAGGGTGATACCATTTAGATGTTTGAGGGTTTGATGCTAAGGAAGCAAACCCTAAGCGCAAATGATAGATGGAATCAAGCGTAGTTAAGTGTGTTAGGTGCACTACATCTATTGTCTCCTCTGGTCTCTTCAAACAAGCTTCATACGTAGCATCTGTGGATGTATCCACAGTACCATAAATGTAGTCATACATAGGCATGAAAAGTGAGTAATTTGACCTGAATTTGGTGTGATGTAACGAGTGAAACCTGTGGAAACGAAACTTTGAATGAAACACTTCTTAACTCCAATAAGAAGATATTACTATATAATTATTAATTCTATAAGAAAATGTTAAAATTATAGGACTTCCTTCGTCTAGAGTGTGTTCTTGTTTAGAGAGTAAAGTAAGAAATTAAGAAAACAAAATTAGTTTTTGTTTATATGAATAAAACAATGTAAACTTATTTTATTAATAATGAAATTAAAATAAGTTAGAGTTTCGTGCTTTGTAATTAATTTTGCCAAATATACATATTATATATGTGTGTGTGTGTCTATGCACTTTCGGAAAATTAACTGGAAAATGAAATATATCTGAAAAGTAATTATCTATATATACAATAAAATAGAAGAAAACATATATGAAAAACTTTATGCCTATTTAATTTTTTTTTATCAGCAAAGAAAAATAATATTATTAATAAAACACCACCACTACGTACAAGCATTAGTAGGATGTAGCAAAAATACAGAGTCAGTCCACCGAATTACAACCAACAAGGATCCCTCAAATAAACCATCATATGAGAGGCAAGCAAAAAGCATCACTATACCACAAGTGATTCCAATTAGGTTGGCACCACAAGTGATAACAATCATCTGTAGCTTGTCAAACTCACAATAGAGATAAACAATTTAAGGGATTAATACACCAATCAGAAGAAAAAAAAACACCCCCAAATTCCTAGCAGCTCTATTTATAAATCACCACCAAGATAAAACCTTAACTTGATTTAAAACAAACATGAAGTCCGCAACTCCCCCCGCAAAGATGTTATGCCGATTTAATTATTTTAATTTGTTGTTGTAAGTTTAATAGTTTGTTACCATGAAGTTTAAGATTTTTTTTCTCCTATATATTACTTCCTAAAGTTTGACAAGAAGATTAAAAAGACAAGTAGAAAATAAATATAACATAGATTTTGATTATAAAATTAAGAAAATTTAGAATAAATCAGAAATGAAAACTTACGAGGGTGTGTATGAGAGATACTTCAATTGGGGAAATAAGGAGAAGAGTTTCTTCGGGAAGAACTCAAAGTTGCAATGACCCATATTGTTCATGAAATCGATGTAAAAGATGTAGCCATAAAATGCAGCTACGGAAGATTTTCCCAGGACCAATGTTGTCAACAATGGTATTGCGAACAGCGTGAAATATGCCAAGTGCTCAGCAAATGGGTGGGTAACCGCTGTCAATAAAAAAATATCAGTTTTTTATATTTACTAGCTATGGACCGACCCATACAAAGTATGGGACTTTTTTCTAACAAAAAAAATAGTAAAAAAATATGTCATAAACAAAACAATGTTATTTGAAAATAAAAAGATATAAAAGTGACATGTGTTAAAACTTAAAAGGTGACACATGTTACAACATGAGACTGATGTTAATTTTCTTATATAGAAATAGTTTTATATTAATAGCATAAAGATTTGTTTGCCAACTTGCTTTTTGTTAATTGGTAACACTACTAACTATAGCAAAATATTAATTTTAACTTTTTTTCTGTTTTGGATGCAAATTATGCATGCAGAAGTGAAGAAAATGTCATATATACAGGTGATAGGCTCAGTGACTATTGAAGAATGATGGTGAGAATGGTAGCGAGAGTAGAGAAAATGGTGATGAAGTGCTCTGTGTAACCAATAATAAAGGAACTCCACTGGCCCAACATGCAATATAGCTGAAAGAATGACACCGTCTGTTCTCCACCAGGGCACGTTAGAAGTAACAGGGTCAGGAAGTATCATGTATCCTATATAAGACACGAATGCAGTGAACAAAATCTGATCATCCCTGCAAATGTTATACAATCATAATCATAATAATTAGATTACATCTTTAAAATGAAATAATATTTAATTTTGATCCACTTTAAGGTAAAATATATATCTTCATATCATCTTTTAACTATACATCTTGCTATTTCCAAATGAATTTAAGCATATATATCAATAACTAACCAAATAAGTCAAACTCTTTTTATAATATAATCAAAACAAATTTGTATAAATTAAGATAATAGAGTACTCATAGCCATTTCAAAAATTATAAAATGTTCATAATATTAACGAGAAAGACCATTATTTAACAAGAAAGAACTAACAATAGAGAAGGATATAAATTAAAAGAGAATTTAAATTTTTTGAACCAATTGCTTTCTCTGTCGACTTGTTCGAATTCAAGGCCTTTATCAACAATCCTTCCTTTTCCTTTGGCAGTTTGGTAGCGCGAGACAGAGATCCAAATCTGGTTGTGTAACATTCTGACCAATATGAAAGGGAATACGAGACAATATACTGGGTCCCATTCATTTGTTGTGAGAGAATATATGCTTTGGGCAATCCACGGGGCCACAATCACGAACTTAATATCCATAACAAGTTAATAATTAACCATGGTACATGAAAGACAAAGACAGAAAAGCATATGCGTCAACATTAAAACGTGAATGAATAAATGTTTCATAGGTAGACTGTAATGAGACTATGACCCAAGATATATGAAAGGGAAAAAGAGTGCAAAATCATATATTTGCTCATATCTTTTTTAAAATATGCACCAGATATGATATGATATAATTATTAAGTATCCCTTGGCCAATCCGATTAATAAATTAAAATTTACTTATCAAGAAAAAAAAAACAATGTACAGCACCCTGAGTGCGTAGTAAATGAAGATGCATGTGAATGGAGATAAAAAATTAATGACACGCTATACGCATGTCAGAAATATCTGTTGAAATTCAATTAACACCAATCTAGTTATTTAATAAGTACTAGTACGATGCAGATATGAAAATTTTATAATTCTCTACAACTTTATTTTGTTCTTTATCTTATAGGGAGCATATTAAATGAGGACATGAGAGATTCGAGGAAATAATCTTGACTATTATATTGTATGATTAGAATGAACTGTTTTTCATGAAAACATGCTAGCTCTCACTTGAATATCTGTGGGTGTGGGAGATATATAAAGTGAAAGGGTCAAGAAAGTGTGTTTATGGATAATATATACACACAAATATTAAACAAGGAAAGTTGGGAAAAAGAGACAAATAAAAGGAGAGAAAGGGGCAGAGTGTAAGAAAAGAAGAGAAGGAGAAACTCGATCCACCAAGAACATGATGGTTACTCAAAAACTAATGAGAGAGGGGGGAGGCTGGCTATAATTTTAATTTTAAAAAAGAGTAAATTAAACCTTGAAATTCCCTAAAGACTTCCAGGGCCAATCTGTAAGAATGCCTGGTTTGGAAGCCATATTGTTGCGTGGTATATGGAGACCTTATGGAGTGCTTGAATGAGTATAAGATGTTTACATATATCGTTCAACTATTTATATATAGTGCTTAAATGAGAAATGGGTTGAATGCATTTATGTAAGTGGTTGATGAGAGTTACACTACTTTAAAAATTAAAAATTAGATAAAATCTAGTGACAGAAAAATATCTACCTAATAAGGTTTAATTATACTTTTGGTCATCCAGTTATCGCGATTGTGTAATTTTAGTCCACCGGTTCAACAGGTGCGTTACCAACTTGTTTTAAATTATTTTTTTATATCATGTCAAAGTGACATGATTTAATGCGCAGCTTGTGAGGTGAGGATTGTCAAAGTATTATAAGAACTGCATTAGTCATATCTCTAGTCGATGTAGGAGTTCAACAACTTAAGTGAGTATGATTCACTAGATCATATTAAGATACTCTCTTGGAAGTGGTTTTTGACTAAAGATAAGATTGGATATTGTTTACTTTCTAAGTGGTATGTAAATCAAAGAGCTTATATTGTTCAAAGTTTTAAGTAAGCTTTAGTTTCTGTTTTGTGTGAAAATTTGTTAGGCTTTGTTTGGTAGTTAGGAGAGAATGAGAGTGAAGGACTAGGGGGGGAGGGAAGGGAGAATGGATTATCTCCTTGTTTGCAAGTTATAAATCCCTCAATTTAAGAGATGTACTTAAAAAAAACAAAAATAAGAGTTTTGGGGGGTTTTGAATAATCTTTTAAAACCCTTCTCTCGTTGTTAAGAACTCTCAAACAATAAAAAAGTCAACATTAAGTCTCCCCATCCCCTTCAAAACTCTCTTTCCAAACACACCCTTAAGCTTCTTTTAAATATATAGTTTTTTTTTAGTTTTTTTTAGTTTAAATAACCTCATATATTGAAAATGGGACAAGCCCAGAACAGTACAAACGGGCAAAGCCCAACAGACCCAGAATGGTCTAACAACTGGCCACACCGGCCAACCAACCAAATACGCAATAGCATTAAATTTTAAATTAAATACTTAACAAATATCAACGGCTATGCTTTGGGAACCCATCTTAATAAAACAAATCTAAGAAAAAGACAAACAATGTCTCAGAGCAAGAACATACTTCATCCGTTCAATAATAATAGTATTTTTAATAAGGTAAAAATATATCAAAATAATTATCATTTTATTTTTTCAATAGAGCATAAATTATTTTTTTTCAAATTTATCCCAAATAATGTTCTTTAGAGTATTGTATTGGTTTTCAAACAATACAAATAATAAAGTTAATTTTGTAAAATTATTACTCTCACTCATTTATTTATTGTAATTTTTAATCTATATAAAAAAACATTAAAATACTATTATAATGAGACGGATGGATGGAGTATATAGGTTTGGGTGCTACATATCTACACTTCTCAGGTTTTTTGGGTAAAACTGCCTATAATTTTTTGCTCTCTAAATCAAATAAATCATCACCTTTGATTTTTTTTATTAATAGTTAAAATTATTTACTTTACACTTTAAAAGAGTCAAATCCAAATCAAATACCTCTCGACTAACTGAATAAATTTTGTTCGGCTTTTCATAGAAAATTAGTACATTAATGTTCACTAGAGTACATCTATTCATTCATATAATGCTTGATAAAGATGTGCAACTGCAAACTATATGTACTTCATTAATTAAATTCATCCATTTAAGGGGTAAAAAAAGAGGTAACTGCTGCCACATTTCAATACTGAATGAGCGTACTGGTTTGCAGGAAGCAAATTAAATTTTCACATTTTAGATAAAAAGTAAAATGATACTCGGGCAAGTTTATTTTCATGCATGCGGCACTTATAGGCCCAGTTTGGATAAGATTTTTCATAAGTACTCTTGGTATGTATTTTTTAACTAATAAAAAGTTGAAATTAACTTTTGCTCTTTATATATTTTAAAAGTTATCTTTTTTAACTTCTCCAAAAGCACCTATCTATCTATTAATGACTATTTAACAACATTCATTCTTTTGCATATATGAGAAAAATAAGAAGCAAGATAAGACTAACTTCTCCATAAGTCAAAAGCTAGAGTTTTTGCATCCAAACAGGACCATAAACTCTCATCGAAGCAATTTTATAATATTTTGGTGGCATTATAATTTTTTTTCTTAATGATTTAGATGAGTAAGAAAATATATTTTGCACAAGTCGTGTCATTATCCTAATTGATCGGATTTACAAGTGTTCGATAAAATTAATCGTCAAACTAGCTGCTAAATATAAAATAACATAAATTGAACTGTTTATATGCTTATAAATTCTGGTTATGTATTATTTATCAATCTTAATGTTTTAATTTATAAGAGGTTTTTATCTAATTCTCATCTATCAAGAAAATTAGTTAGTTTAATTAAAAATATTAAATTTGTCAATAATTTACATTGTATTTTTAAAATTACCCTTAGTAATATCTCTCTCTTTCCACTTTCTTTCTCCCACTTAATTAATATATTATATCTCTCTTCTCTATTTATCATAGGAGAGAAAGACAAAAAATGTTTATAATAAATAAAGATAATTTAGGTAAAAAAAACAATTAATACAAGACACGTTTTCAAAAAACTTTTATATAAGAGACAAAAAAATTGTCAAAAATATCTTATAATTAAAAACTCAAGAGTGATCCATTGATGGTTACACATAGAAAATCTATCTTTAAGTCAGTTGGAACTTGGCATTTCGCATTTTGTATCATATGTTCGGTTAATAAATGTGTATAAAACCTAATAATTTGGTTATTTCTTTTTTTTATAAGAAATAAAATGAGTAATTTTTATAAACAATGTCTTATTTTCAATTTTATCTTTATTTATTATCATATCATTTAAGAAGGTGTTAACCTATTTTCTATAAAAAGAATATGAAAAAAAATAATTTTTAACTATTTAATGCAAATGATATTTCTGAAAAAAATTAAAATTTTAGTATCATTAATAAAAATTAACATATTTTAATATATTTTTTGGTCTTAATAATTTTATTATATGTGTCTTATAAAAAGGATCATAGCTAATACTAAAAAAGGCACAAATCTAACAATTGAACTTCATTTATGATGAAACGAAAATCTTTTATTGCGGGAAAGAGAAACTTAATAATACCCCTGATCCCACACCTACCCACTCACCTACTTAATTGCGACTGACGAGCCTTCAATGGGGCCATGTGATCACTGATTGGACCATCTACCTCACCTAGGCTTGGCAATGGGGCTCGAACCCGTGGGTACCCATCCGAACCCGTCCTGACTTTGACGGAAAAAACCCATTTTGACCGGGGTCGGGGACGGGTTCGGGTTTTCCCCGCATTTAAAAGTCGGGGTTGGGGAAACTAATATCCACCCCGAACCCGCCCCCAAACCCGCCTCGTACATTTATTACACTTATAATATAATATTTAATGCATTAATATTATAAAAAATTACATTTTTAATTCTTTATTTCTTCATTATTATTTGTCTAACAAAATATATTAAAAAAATGTCTTAAAAAATAGAGTATTAAATTTCTTTGTTTCTATCAAAATTAAAATTCTAAAATAAAAATTTGGATTCTAAAATACTAGGTGCGGGGGCGGGGCGGGAAAACCCGACACCCGCCGGGGGCAGGGATGGGTGTTGATTTTTCAACCCCGACCAAGATCGAGGACGGGGCGGGAAAACCCTAGCATTATCGGGGGCGGGGACGGGAATGTAAAACCCGCCCCCGCCCCGCCCCGTTGCCATGCCTAACCTCACCTGACCTATGACAACTTCACACATAAACCAATCACATCTGGACCATCCTCCTCTTTGCATCCTAGATTCATAACTCATTCCCTTGACCAAAACAAAAACTCACTCCAAAATTTAAGCTTTTTTAGGATATATTAGTACTCGTTAAGTATAATTATTATGCAGTGATAGTATAAACTAGTTTTATATAAATATTTAAATATATTTCATTATAATGTTATTTCGTAATATTTTTTTCTAAAATATATACACAAATATTTATATGATTGGATGGACGTGAAATTTACACTGTCATAGCATATTAATTACATTCATATTTGTTTCTCAATAAAAAAAGATATATTTGTTCCAAGGAAATATTTTCTATTTTATTTATATTTTTAATTATAAAATTGTTATTCTATTTTAATTTATTTTTTATTTTTAATAATTTATATATGAAATAGTAAAAATAGTTTTTTTCTCTATTTTTTATATAAAATTTGGAAACATAAAAGATAGAAAATAAAAAATATATTTTCATTGTTTCCTACACAAGTCTTCAAAAATATAAAATAGATTAGAAACAAAGTGACAGTTTTATAAATAAAACATAAATAAAAACATAAATTGTTTTATCAAAATATATTTTCATTCTAACATTTAAAAGTAGTACATCCATAATATGAAATATAAATCCATAATATAACTTCTTCCTGGTAATAAAAAATGATGTATGATTTCATTGATTTTTATCCTTCACACAACTTTTTCTATGTTTCAGAAACTAAAACCAACATTTTTTGTATCAAAGAAAAAAAGAAACTAAAACCATAACATTTTTTTTATACAAAAACTAAAACCAGAAAAAATATATAATACAGGGACTAAAAAATTGATGAAGCCTAATAAGTTATCACCAATATTATGTACGACTTGTCATTTAATTTTGCCTCACATCTACAACTTAATTATGCCATTTGGGGTAAAGACTTCTAGAGTATATTAACTTATCATATGGTTCACCATGATGGAGCTGTCAAAGTGGCTAAGGTTTTGCCTAATTTAAAGTGGAATGGGTTAGTAAAATATAGGCCCGAAAAATCGTTAATCCGAATGGACAGGCCCATTGGCCCGAATATCATTCACTAAAGTCGTTTATAGATTGTTTCACACTAGGGGTGTGAATAATTCCACAAGTGTGAAAACGTTAGATTTTTTGGACTAACTTTTTCTTGTACTAAACTCACTTATAGATCATTTTACACCAGTGGTGTGAATAATTTCGTAGGTGTGAAAACATTAGGCTCCTGCAATCTGTAACTATCTTATTTTCTAGTGCTAAACTAGCTTACAGAACATTTCATACTTGGGGTGTGAATAATTCCACGGGCATGAACGCATCAAGTTTTTGTGTCTATTTTTTTATTCTAAACTCTATGACACTGCACATATTTTATATATATTATATAAAAATATTTATATTTATATGCGAATATATGTTATCTTATTTATGCTAAACTCATATATATTTATATTATATAAATATTATATTAATTATCTGGTTAAATTTTTTAAAAAAATGAGTCCATGGTAAGCTCGTTTGACCCGTAGCCAGTGAAGGGTTGGACTGGGCTAATATATTAGTAGTCCAAATTTAATTTGACCCTATCCATAAATGTGTTGACAAGTTACGGACTGACCCGAATTGACAGCTCGGACCATGAATTAGATATACTGTTAGTTTATTCAATGATTGAGATTACAATTTTTCAAAAAATTGGAAGCTGCATACCCATTCTGGGGAATGCCTCTCCTCTTCTCTCTCTTCTTTGTCCCTCTCATTCCAAGCCCGTCCAAGGGAATGCCTGGGATCATCCACGAGCTCATTGGCTGGTCTTAGGGGAAGAAAAAACTACTGCTTGAGGCAGAGAAAGCATATGCACTGGCTATGCTAGCTGCAAATTTAGACTTGTAGTGCTTCTTGCAAGAGGTTCTGAAATCATGGTATCCATTTTTTCAATGCGTGAAAGGTTTTTTTTTTCCAAGGATCACATGTTGGGGAGTCTACAATCCTCCAACCTGCTTGAATTGTTTAATATTGTTGTGGAACCATTTGACAACACAAGTACACAACAGGAGTTTATGATTCTTTCTTATTAAAGCTTCATGCTCTCAAAATCGCAGCCCCATCTTTTGAACCAAAATTGAAGTTAATTGAAAGAAAGACCAAAGAGTGAATGTCTAACATTTTCTTCTCAAGCCAACAAGAGTAGGGAAAGTGATAATCCCATAGAGTCGCAGATCCCCTGCCCAAATTTGTTTGAAGAAAGCTATCCCTTATTGAGTCTTACTGAAATGGCATATATGTCAATGTTAGACAAGCCATAATAAGTAGAGCACAAAACCACCATGGAAAATGTTAATTATGGATTTTGTTAAATTTCTTCTAAAACCCCACATTAACATCTATAGAGGATGTTTGTACTTGGATTCGAGTAAACTACACCATGCAATATATATGTTGCTCTAATTGTTCATGATGGGTGTTCCTTTTTTTTTTTGGTCAAAATGATGGGTGTTCCTTGAGTAATCCTATTGTGATGATTTTGGAGGTCATATGGGAATGATTGGCCCGTCGGGTTATTTTTTATTTTTATTACAATTTTTTCTTCATTTTTTTGGCGGGTTATCAACCCATTTTATTGTTTTTTTCCTACTCAATCAATTATTGTTAATATTGACCAAAAAAAAAAATCAATTATTGTTAATTTAATTAATAATTTAACAAAATAAAAAGGGTGCATTCCCACACCATGACGGAACCAGTAAATAGCAACAGTAACACTAATACGCAAACACGCGCGAACCCTTATCCACACCGACAGGCACAGGCGGCGATGGGTGGGTCATCGGAGGATTTCTCGGTGGTGGTGTTGGCATCGGATCTCGCCGTCGATGCTCGACCCTTCCTTGCCCATCAACAACAACAGCACGAAGAAGAAGAAGCAGAGAGGTGGCACGAGTGTTCCCAGCACCTCTCCCCCGACGAAGACTTTTCCGACCTCGAACTATTGCAATTCGTTCGCCTCCAAGGCTCCGATAAGAACGGCAATCGCATTCTCCGCGTCGTCGGCAAGTACTTTCCCGGTAATAATAACCCCTAACTGCTAACCCTCCTTCTCTTCTGCTTTCCTTCAACTAACTATCAGATTCAGATTAGAGTGGCTGTTGTAATAACTATCACCGGGAGATGCACAATTACTTTGATTCAACGATTCGAAATCAGATTGTACTCAAGGAATTACATTCGTGCTAATTGATGAGTTTGCGATGTTTTAATTTTAATGAATGTGTCTTTATCTATCTCCAAAAAAATGTTTTAAACTGAATAAAAAATTGAAAAGAAGAAGAGCGGTCCATACTAATTTTCTGGGCACTACTCTTCACCTACACGGCCCCGCACTCGCGCGGAGATACCCTGGTCTAGATCAAAAAAACTAATTTTCTGGCACTACTCTTCACCTGCTTTCAACTGGTTCTCGTCAACGAGTGATAGGCTCTGTGAAGGCCTTTCTTCTTGTACCTGCCCAATTCACTTATAATCGTTTGCATTGGTTGATGCGCATATGTTAATGTGATACAGAAACAATTGCTGATGTTATTGATGAATTGGCTCAAATGTTTCAGCCTCTTTCAATGGAAATTCAAACACACTATTAATCTGAGTATAATATGTGATGGGTTATTACTGACTTGACTATACAAGCTTTTTGCAAAAGGCTGGGTTCGTGTCTGTCTCTTATAAATCTTTGGGCTTCCACTCTCTCTTGGTGTGTTTTATTGCGAGTTGGGAGGGAAAGGGAAGGAAAGGGTTTTGGGGGGAATCGAGGAGAAGGAAAGGGGAAGTGAGGATAGAGTTTTGCATGTTAACCCTCCCCCCACCCCCCACCCCCCAAAAAAAAATTGGGAAACTTCAAAAAAGGAGCAAAGGAGGGTTTTTAAAAATTTCCAAACCGTTTCCCTCAACTCCAGAACAAGGGGAGGGTTTACTATAGCCCTCCCCTTCAAAACCCCTCTAAACAAACCCATAAGATGAGGTTATGTACTCTTGTTTGCATCTTGAGTGGTTTCTTCATAGAAATTCGTTTGCCCTTATCAACGTTTATGTTGGAGCATTTAGGCTCTTGGTGTTTTAGCAGTCTTATTATATCAGTAGTCATGTAGTCATGTTGGACTGCGCTTGTAACAGTTGCACTACTTTAATAGGTGACCTATATTAGTAGTAAGAACGGGCGTTGCTTGTTAGTCATTTGCTTCATATACACATTTGGATGTTATTCAAATCCTTTTTTTCTCTTTATCCATCTAGTTTCTCTAACTTTTCTAAAACACACTTGGTTTCAACAGAGTCATTTTACTGAATCACTAACTGTCAGTTATACAAGAATCCCGGTATTTTCACCTTCTTATGTGCTCTTTTAGCATCTGTATCATATGTAAATTATGTAATGTTTCTTGACATTGTTTAGATTGAACTGCCTTACCTTACCATTTTCTCATATTTCTCGATATTATATTTAAGTTATGTAAATAAATCTCACTCTTTATGACTATTTCTGCCTCCTCCCCTTTCACCACTGCCACTGCCACTAAATATTCTGTTTGCAGATATCTCGATTTTTCTCGTACTTGAGTTGTACTTCTACTCTGCTAGGGAAAAATAAAAAAAAAGAACAAACCTCTAAGTTCAAATATCAAAAAAAAAAAATGGAAGAGATAGGAAATATGAACTTAAATCCCTGGTGATAAGTATCCACTCTATGTCTTTCTGAGAAACTGTTTTGAATTACTTCTATTGCTTATGCACTTAAGTGAGACATCTGCCTTCAAATGATATGCAGCAACAGTTGTGAGTGCAGAACGGCTGAAGAGGTATGTTTTTCACAAAATAATCAGTGAGTTGCCAGATGGACCATTCTGCATTGTTTACATGCACAGCACTGTTCAAAAGGAGGATAATTCCCCTGGCCTAACCATCTTGAGGTGGATTTATGAAGAACTTCCAGCTGATTTCAAGGACAGGCTTCAAACTGTGTACTTCATCCACCCTGGGCTTCGTTCCAGGCTAGTCATGGCTACTCTTGGCAGGTTTTTCTTGAGTGGAGGGTAAGTCATTATTGATTTCTTAGCAGAAATGGACATTGAAGAGCATTCTGTTCAGGAGTGTCATTTACAACCTATTGTTAAGCGATCTGATGAAATGATATGACTACATACATAATACATTTGTGAACTGTAATCGTCTTGCAGCAGCTATGATTTTCATCAATATTAGTACTTGACCAATTGTATATTGTATATTTTCATGTGTAATTATTATTATTATTTTTGGTTCTGTTTGTTTACTTTGTTCTTTGTTTAGATTATATTGGAAGCTCAAGTATGTAAGCCGCCTTCAGTACCTCTGGGATGATATAAAGAAAGGAGAGATTGAGATACCAGAATTTGTGCGAAATCACGATGATATTTTGGAGCATAGACCACTCACAGATTATGGCATTGAACCTGACCCCTTTCACTTGACTGGGATGCCTTCAGTTGCGTACTCATTTGGAAAGTATGAAGAGAGATGGGCAGCAAGGGATTATGTGTCTGAGTATGATTATCGCTGAATCATATTATGAGTGCGACTTCTGTACAGAATAGCTCAGATATTGTATAAGTATTGCATGTACTCATCTGTGAGATTCTCTATATGTTGAGTTAAAAACTTCCCTGTATGTGTCACATGTTATACCTGTCATGAGAAACTTATTTAAGTATATTAATCTATGAAAGTTCAAAATGTACGTTTGCATATGATGATACATCCTTGAACATTCCTTGGTCACGTAGATATACTTTGTATGAGTTGCTTCCCCCGGGGCGCGCCCCGAGGTTAGATATTAGCTGTGCCTGTGTGTTGTGCATGATATCTGGTATTAACGCATTTGATTTGGCAGGACACTTGTAAGGCTTCTTCTTAAGAGTTGTACATTCACTGGATATATCATATATACTTTGAAGTATTAGCTTTCGATTGAATCACAGCCTTGTTATTCTTTTTCCCTAAAACAGATTCCTTAAAAATGTTGCGAAAGCCTAAAGATGCTCAAAATACAAAAGGAGGCAAGGCAGGGCTAGTACACGAGCAATAGTTCGCGTCCTTTAAAATTAGAAAAGACAGCAACGGTTACTAGAATCCCACTTTTAACATCAATACAAAAACTAAGGGTTCAGATCAGTACTACTTTCCCAACATTGTCTCCCACACATTCGCCACCAGTCCCCATTATTGTAACGTGCTCCAAGCCACTGCAAGATCTGGATGAAAGTGAGGGTTGGTGAGGTGCAGGCAGGCGCTACACTTGACTCGTAGTATAGGACCAACTTGCAGATTAGATGACTTATGGAGAACCCAAATGTTAGGATAGAAGACTAGAATAAAGATAGTTAGAATTAGTTATTGGTAGTTAATAGGTTAGTTGGAGGAGATTAGTAAGATAGATAACTAGCGGATGGAAGGATGGAGGGGATAATTTACATTTGATAGATTGTAAGTGAAAAGAGATGTCCTTTGTGAAGGGAAATCCCTTGGAGAGAAATCTATTCTCCATTTTCTGTTCAGTTTTCAATAATACACTTCTATTATTTTGATTCTGTCTTTCTTGCATTTCAATTTCTCTGGTCGCTGACACTGTCAATCTCAACAGTCCAATTAAATACAATTATTTCTGACGATAAATGTTGATGGTTCACAATAAACCATTTATATTTCTGGTTCACCTTAGTTTGCGCTTTTTTTAGCTTAAACATATTAGTCTTAATCTGCATCCCATAACACTAGATGAAAAAAGCCCCTTATTTTTTCTTTCTCATATTTTATTATAATATATGTTTGGTTTATTCACGATCTTCTCTGTATTATGCTTTTCACTCTGATTTGTTCCCTCTTGAAAAGTGTTGATCAGAGGCCCCCAAGCAATATGAAAAAAAGATAAAGCAGCTAGGAAAAACCGAGGAATCTAGTCTTATGTTGAATACGATTATCAGTAAGTAGATGAGTATAATATTACAACAACGAAATTACAGGGTAAGGTAGTAATACATTGCACGCCTGGTCAAAGCCACTAAAATCAAAACCTAACAACCTAGGAAAGTAGCAGTAACAGTCGTTGCTAATATGCTAATAGTAATATCCCTCTTCTGCAAGAGTTGTAGTTCAGCAGCATTCTTCGCAAATCCAGCAGCAGCACAGAGCAAAGAGGCTGCATCATCAGCAAGAGTTGCAACAGCCAAAAGAAAAAGTTAGTATGCAAATAAAATATCTTCTGGTGTATATGGAAGCTTTTTACCATATATATATATATTGACTTCAATTAAAAAACAGATTGTATATGTGATTAGTTCATGTTTTAGCTAAGCAATTACTGTACACATGATAACATTCATCTCTGGTTTTCCCTTAAGGCAGGATAATATATGTATGCATGTATTGATCATTAAGGCACTAGATGCTTACTTACCATCCCTCAATGAAGCCCCTCTCTCCTTTCTTCTTCGTACTGGAGAACAACTTTCTTCTGGTGGGGGGATCCTCGGTGCCACTGGGGTATCCTGAAATCATGAAACAATGAAAAGTGAGTTGTGTAGGATCTTCAAATTAAGTAGGTTGTGTTTGTGACTTTGTGCATGTTTGTTTGAGAAAGAGAGAGAGAAGGAGAACCTGGTGGAGGCTGGTTTCCGTGGGTCTCTGGCTTCTGCATTTTGGAGAATGAAAAGTGAGTTGTGTTAGATCTTCAGTAAGCAGGTCAATGTGGTGTATGTACTGAATGATACTGTAATGTTGATCTTCTAGCTGTCAATATATATGCTTCATGAAGTGACCCCATATTATATATTTATATGGGGGAGAGGGTTTTCCAGTGTAAGGCCAGGGTAGTCATAGAATACCTTGTTTCATACTATCCTGTTTTGGTTGGTCGCCCCTTGTGAAGTATGCTTTTCTTGAAACTCTTTTAATATTTAAAAAAACTTTATCTTTTTTTTTTATAAGAAAAAAAAAACTTTATCTTTTGGTGGTCAGTTTGCTATTCCATTCACATGGCCTTTTGTGAACTTATACTTTGCTGAGTGATTATTCTATTCACTAATAATACACAAACACCCATTACACACCCATCACACACCCCATTTTCTCATTTTGTTCATTGAGGTTGGATGTTGGAGAGGTGTGTGGGTGTGTGTGTATCACCACTCTATTCTATTTTACAGATGTTTAAAATGCTACTTTCCACTTAAAGTACTCCTTCCGTGGAAGCTTTTCTTGGAGCTTTTCATTTTCTCATTCTTTGCTCCATAATTGGATTCCTTAAGCATGTTGATATTAGATTGAAAGCCAACTAGGATTTTTCACCTGACTAGACCAGGAACCAAAATAAAACAACCCATTTTATTCCTTTTTTTTATTATTATGAATTTGGTTGGATCCTTTGCTTAGTGCAGAGGACAACAAAATGCAGTGAGAGAAGTGTAAAGGCACCCAAAAAAAGCTTAATTGAGCGATATTGGCTTAGTTTGTCAAACATTTTGCACTTACTTGCGTATCAATCCCACTCAACTCTTCCGAAGAATATATTCGTCACACCTATTGGGAATAATTTTTTACTTTGTGATTGAATTTTCTGTGGGCAGAATAAGACAATGATCAAGCCATGATGTTATGATTGAATTGGTGGAGTTGTTTTGTGGAGGGGCCAATTCTGATGGAACGGATTTTGAGAATAGCACAATGTAACATCATCTACAATGCAGATATGATGCACACGTGCACACATCCAGTCCCTACAAATTTCGTGCTATGTTTAACTTTGATGATAGGGTGTTGGTAAATACACTCTCAAAATTGGTCATCCACCTCACTTTAAACTTGAAATATCAAAATTATCCATTCTTAATATCACGTTTTGTTTCTTGGAATTGTAAAATCGCATATTTTTCAGAAACTCGAGTTTTCGGAATACAAATTGTACTTGTATTCCAGAAACTCGAGTTTTCGGGAGTATGGAAAAAATTGACTTTTTAATTTTTACACATTCAAGAAATTTAAGTTTCCGGAATAAAAAATTTACATGTCAGAAACTCGAATTTTCGGGAAATATGCAATTTTGCGATTCCAAGAAACAAAACGTGATATTAAGACGGGATAATTTTAGAATTTTAAATTTAAAGTGAGATGGATGACCAATTTTGGAGGTGTATTTACCAACACCCTTGATGATATCCTACCCTAAGTCTAATATATGACGCCTGAATCCAGTGACATTAACATAGGGGAATTGGTAAATACACCCCAGTTTTTTGCCATACACCTCACATTTATTCAGGAAATTACTATTATACCCTCATTGTTTGGGTTTTTTTTTTTTTCTGATTTTGCTTCTTTTCCGGAAACTGGCCATACACCCCCAGTTTCCGGAATACAGATTTGCATTACGGAAACTGGAGTTTCCGGCGGAATGTAAATTTTTTCTGGAGTTTCCGGAATGCAAAAATACATTCCGGAAACTGGATTTTCCTGGAGTTTCCAGAATGTAAATTTTTCTAGAGTTTCCGGAATGCAAATTTACATTCCGGAAACTGGAGTTTCCGGAATGTAAATTTTTCCTGGAGTTTCCAGAATGCAAAAATGCATTCCGGAAACTAAGTTTCCGGTAAGAACGCAAAATTGAAAAAAAAAATAAACAAATCAACGAGGGTATAACTGTATTTTCCTTTTTAAATGTGGGGTGTATGTCCAAAAATATTGGTGTATTTACCAATTCCCTTAACATAGGTGTGTCACACTGTTCTCAACCAGTGGATCATGAAGAGGCTGATAGCCCAATACTGCAGACAAGACCCAAGCGAAATAGAGTCCGGCCCAAGTGGCTCAATGGCTATGTGTTGCCTTGATCTGGTTATAGAAACCATGAGGAAACAATATGCATAGAACTTATTTCTTTCCACGTTTTTTTTTTTCCAGTTTACCAAAATAATGTTTTTCGTTTTTCATGCTAGGAGGAACCTCCATTTTTGAGTCTGCACCAGATTTTTTTACTATCATCCCCATGGGTGATACTATTTCTGTTCCTTTTCCGCGTGGTTATTAATTCATTTCGGTTGGGTGCTTTGACACCCTTCCTTTCAACAAAAAAAACATAAATAAGTAAATAAAATCAATTTATAATCCTTAGATTTCAATTATTATTATTATTATTATTTTGCTAGCTCCTCCATTTGGTATGCAATATAAGTTTTTTTCTTCTTATATTTGATTCTCTAAAATTATTAGCTAGTTTGATTTATCTTGTATTAAAAAAATAACTTTCTTGTATACAACACTCATAAAGACGTATATAGATGGCCCTTCTCTTCTCACCAAAAAGAAAAAAGGATGACCCTTCTCTGTCTTCACACATGGATGAATGCCATCCACATGATAATGCTCCATGCTTTTCGCAAATTCTTCAACTAATTGGAATTGTTATATCCATAAAATGTGGTGCTCAATAATCATGTCCCCAACTTATGCGGACTTCTTTGTACCCCAGGAGCAAAATCCCCGATCTTCACCCTTTTTTTCAATTCTAATTGTACTAGTTGTTATGAGGGTAGAAAATTCCCATTCCCATAAGTAACATATCCAAGCATCTTTTTATATATATTTTTTTCTTTTGGAGCGGAAGAGGAAATTAATGTCACGAGTTATGGTTTCCTTTCCTTATTATTTATTTTTTAATGTTGACTACATGGAGATTTTTTATTTTTTTTGGTCCAAGCTACATGGAGATATATATGATATATTGAATACTGCAATCAGAATGCTGGAGTAGGTGGGCTGGGAAGGGGCATTAAGTGGTAGTGAAGGAGATCAATACAATAAGGCTAAGGGAATTAATATTCACACATACATCAATTTATAAACACACATATACTAAAATTGAAAAAGTCCATAATACCCTGCATTGCCAAACGAAGGCAAAAAATACATTGTAGAACTATTAGTTCCACGGTGTATTTTTCTAGTCAGATTTACACTGTGGAACTATTAGTTCCGTAGTGTATTTGCTCATGCGGAACTAATAGTTCCGCAGTGCAACTTTGGCAAGAAAAATAAACTGTGGAACTATTAGTTCCACATGAACAAATACATTGTTGAACTAATAGTTTCGCACGGATTTTTTCTTTGCATTTTAAGGTTCGATATGTATGTGTCAATTTTATACATTGCGGAACTATTAGTTCCGCACAATAGTTCCGCACTAGTGCGAAACTAATAGTTCCGCATTGTCAGGAAATTGTGAAAAAAATAACTCGCAATTATACCTGACGAGAGGCAAGAAGGGGTAGTTTTGGGATTTAATTTTTTTTTTTAAGTGTGTATATGTATATGTGAATATGAAGTTGTGTATGTGTGAATATAAATTGCGTAAGGCTAATGCATGTGTCAAAATTGGCCCAAAAGATGCCACCAACAGAAAATAGTGGCCCAGATCGTGCAGCTGGCCTGGTGTGAATAACGCGCCCTTGGATCTGATGGCGGAGGAATGAAGATACCAACGTCTTAGCACGTAATATTTCAATGCTTATGGTTGACAAAAATAACACGGTACATATGGGATACGTTAATTAGGCGCCGTGTAAGTGAATCAGGAGAGCGAGCATGGGTGCCCAAAAAGCCTAACGTATCCGAACCAGTAAAAGAAGGGTGCTCCTATTCTCCATATGCAGACTGCAGAGCGAAGACACTGTCCAAGGAAATTAGTGATCTTTTACGACAATACTTACGCGAAACAATTAAAAGAAGGAGAGAAGATATTGACAAAACATCAACTAAGCATTCTATCTTGAAAAGCAAGTGCATTATATGCAAAGAAAAATAGACCTTATAGTCTGGCATCACAGTATAATATAATGGGTATATGCATCAAATAAATTAACTTCAAACAACAACATTAGTTTCCCTCTGTCAAAAAAAAAACCAACTACTTTAGTTTCCCATTAATTGTTTATATATCTGTAATAATAAGTATAAGTATATCCTTATTAAAACATCACATTAAAAATATAATGTAATGACGATAGAAAAGAATGATGACTTTATTGAATTCGGGGACAAGATGAAGTCCCTCTCGTGGAAAAAAGGTCAAGTTTCCAATCAATTTGTGTGCAAGAACAAATGAATCGAAAAATATATGTTGCCCAATTTATATGAACAGTACAATTATTTATTTATAATAATATGAAGAGTGAATAGGACAGGCATTTTAGGAGGAGGAGCAACATTAGAATCTCTTTCTACCATTGATAAGTTCCATCGCCTTCACCAGCTAAGGTACTTGGTCCTCCAAATTATCAACGCTATAACACAAAAGAGTTAATTTCTTTACCTTTTGAATATCAGCAAGGGAAACACTTGGACTTCTGGCCGGTGAATCACAACTGGATAAAACTCGATCGGATATATAGCACAATATCTTAATTACTAAGTAGTAATCACTTCCACTACTTTTCATATCCAAAATTAAGGGATTGCTAGGCAAGCCCATCTTAAGTTTAATTTGGTTAGACATGTATCAACCTTCGTTAATTAATTAGTATGCACTCCAACGTACATTAACAAGTGTGTAGTTAAAAAATACATTAATGTTACACACACACACCCACCACACACCCATCACACATCCCATTCTCTCATTTTACTCATTGGAGTGGGGTGTCATATGGGTGTATGGGTGTCCATGTATCATTGCTCTAAAAAATACCATGCATTTTTACTTGTGGTATATAATGCTGGTAAAATCCAATGTGTGTATGTGAGAGGGGGGGGGGGGGGGTTCTGTCACAAATAATTATAATTTCAAAAAACATTAATTAATATTAGAAATACGAGGCATTAACTTCTTAAATATTAAGAGGTTTGGATTGAGACAATGATTTTAAAATAACATGCAGCATATACCCCAGATGTATAAACATACGTTGAAGCAGGAAATTATAGAGAATTCCCTAGAATCTTCCCTGACCAACATCCAATGAATTTAGACAGATCCCTAGTAATAATTAAAGAAATGATTAATAATATAATAGGCTTTTAGCTGTAAGTTTTATATTTTTTGTTTTGTCTAAAGAAGCCTAAAAAAGGCAAGGGGGACAAGAGGAGGATTACATGGAAGGTGATAGTGCCAATTTTTTAACTTGACATGTGTGGTCACACTCATTGTTGCATTCATGCAAGACAACCATTCAAATTGTCCACAGCCACATGATTTTTTATTAGAATTCTAATAAAAATAAAAGCCCAATATTATACAAATTAGTTGCCAATAAATTGCTCCAAGGGCTTACATAATGTTAGAAGGAAAAAAACATAATATATTAGGTGGGAACAGAAGAGAAAGGACAGCACATTGACTCATTCACACACACCCATATGAAGGTAATTAACTTCTGAAAAATAAACCAAAGAAAAAGAAAAGAAATTAACCTCTCCACACACACCCCAGTTAAAAGATGCTAAACAAAATCATAATAATTGAGGGTTATGAATGAGAAAGTGGGGGGTGGGACAAAATCAATTGAAATTGTGAAGGAAAAAAAAAGGGTCACAATAAATAGGCCGTGATATTAGCTACGGATCAGTAAATACAAATGAAGGAGTTGACAGGTGAAGGAGAGGATCTGAAAAGATTGACCTGCGTCTCCTCCATGCATCATCCTTTCGTTTCATTTCACAGGAAAAAAAAAATAAAACAAAACAAAATAAATAAAATAAACTGATAATTAGATTCTCCCTGTCTCTTATCCCAATCTCCTATGAAACCGCACTTCAAATGGTGACCATTAGAAAGTCCAAAAACGTAAAAAAAAAAAAAAAAAAAAAGGTAAAACCCCAACAAAGGATCAGAGAGCCAAAGACATAAAAAATCAGAAAGGGCCGGGCAGCGATGACTAATAGTGATGATCAATACCACTATATCTCCCAGTCTATATCATCATCTGACAAAAGAAGAAAGTTTTTTTTTCTTCTTTCTTTTATGCTCCACCCATCCAATAGTGTCCATGATGAAGCACCTTTCAATGCAATTCATGAACAAAAGCAAACCACCTCCTCCTCCTCCTCCTAAAATCCTCCAATATTTCCCATAATCAAATATATCCATTGCAATTGAAATAACTTTAAATTATATATGATCATCAGTAACACTATTTGGAAATTTTAATTTTGTTCTTAATTTTGAGCTAGACTAGAAGTCATGAGAATGATGATGATACATGGAGGGGTTGATATTGGCTTCCCTGTGGCTATTATGGCTGCTATGATCATCATCACCACCACCAGTAGTATCCAACCTTGAACTCATTTGAGTAGCACCAAGGTTAAGATACACCAACCTGGAGTCCAAGTTGTTGTTGCTGTTGTTGCTATTGCTATTAAGGTCTTCATTCATAGGAGGGTAGATACTCATACTTGTTGCTGAAGAAGTAGCATTCACATTGGTGTTCACATTGTTGCCTTCTTCCCTTGACATAACAAGAGCAGCGGATTGAACAAGCTCCAAGCACAACCTAAGCTTGTTTGGTTCAATATGGGTTAACCCAGGGACAGCGCCTTTGAATAGGAAATCCGAGGTTAGGGTTCTAAGGATGTCCAAAGGCGTGACACCTTCGACGGTTCTTACATTGGGGTCGGCGTGGTGGTCAAGAAGAACCGCCACCATGTCCGGCGACACCATCTCGGCGGCGATGTGAAGCGGCGTTCTACCGGAAGGTCCAGAAGGGAAGTTAACATCCGCTGCACCGAGTTCCAGCAAGGCCTTCACAACTTCCCTGCTACAATTCTCAACCGCATAGGGCAATGCAAGTGCCTCGTCGAGGTTTAGGCCTTCTCCCATTACCATGAGTTTCACGAGTTCCACGTCGGATGAGTCGAGTGCGCGTCTCATTCGTCGGATTTTTTGGTCTTCGAGGTGGTCTTGGTGGTGGTGGTGGTGGTGGTGGTGAGGGTTGTGGTGGTGGTGGGGGATTAAGGAGGAGCGGCGTGAGAGGGAGGATTTGAGGCGGAGTTCTTCGATTTTGGCTACGATGTCTATGGGGAGGTGTTTTGCTAGGACTTCTGGGGGAAGACCTGATTTTGCTACCAGGTGGGAACATGTGGTCCATAGTTGCTGCATGTCTTGTTTTCTTGATGCTACCAACACTTTCATTACGTCTTCTATTGACGCCTTCTCTACCATGCTCGCTAGTTGTTTCTGTTCCAAATTAAAGCAGCAGCAGCAACAATAAAGAATTTAAAACACTGCTGAAATATATGGAGAGAATTTGCATTTGCATTTCATCACAATCACAATTTCAATTCCCATGTAAGGAAAAAAGTGAGAGATTTGTTTCTTTTTTTCCTTCTCTTTTTCCGAGTCCAAACTCCAAACGAGGAAAGTGAGTGTTTGGGAAAGATTTTGGTGCGCTCGTTCATTGTACTTGGAAGACAAGACTCATTGGATATTGTTGTGAGATCTAAATTTAGAAACTCCAGAGTTTGCATCGTAGTGGGTGGAGCAACTCCAAATCGAGAAAAAACGGTCATGTCTCTCTAGTACAGTACTCTCTAATTTGCATACTAATACTACTACATGAAATAGAAATAGCATGTTGTGAAAGACGTCAAAAATTAACATAAAATTCATAGTTTTAATTTAGTCATAAGAAATTAAATTAAAATTAATGGACATATACCCCCAAATCAAAATAATTACTAATTGACACTAGACGGTGAGATTAATAGTAACAAGTGAAGGAGAAGGAGGGTAGAGTACTAGACAGCAGAATTAATGAGAGAGAGGAACAAGGAAAAAACACAGTGATTCAGTACGTAGTCCCTGACAAGAGAAGAGTCCACACCAGAACGGTGCTACGAGATGATGGAATAGAGGGAGACCGAAAATCTCACTCACCCACACTTCACCAGGAAACCAAAGAAGAAGAAGAAGAAGAAAAAGGACTATATTTGAATAAAAATTAATTAGAGCAGAAAAACACCCCTTCCCAGTTCCCAAAAACAAAACCAGACTCCCCCCGAAGCAGTAATTGCCCAAATTCCCAAGACCCACACAACATACGACTGCTCTCACTAATCACAAAGCCACTGAACAAATGAAGTGAGAGTGATAAAGAGAGAGAGAGTGAAATGGTGAGGTTGATGCTGGCAGTAGTCTACTAGTACTCTACACTTCACTTGTTAGTACTGGTGGAAAGAATAAGGAAGAGAGAAATGAAATTAAAATGAAAATGAAGAAGAACACCTCACCTGAGTGAGCAAAGCGAGCTGTTCAACGCCAAAGTATCGAGCGGCGGAGAGAGTGTCGAGGGCAAGATCAACGGCAGAGGTGCAATGCGTGTGCCAGCAACCACGCTCGCCACAATTGGGCCTGGGCTCGTGTTTCTGTGGGATGATGGAAACTTGCCCGCTGTACAGAAACTGCAGCATCAACAGAAACACCTCGTACCCCACCGAGTTCACCGGGATCACACCGGCGCCACCACCTGAAGACCTTGACCCCGACGAGTTGACCCGGTTCCCTCCCGGGTCGAGCCCCGGCGGTGGGTCAGGGCCGCAGAAGAATTTCCTGAAGAAGAGGCTACGCGCCGCCAGGATGCAGCGGTGCGCGTGGACCAGACGACCCTCCACGCTGAAAGTGACGTCGCTGAAGGCTTGCCCGTTGATCAGCAGGTTCAGGTAATCCAGGGATAGAGATCTTAGAGACTCTTCCAGAGACATGATGATGGATGGATGGATGGGTGGATGTTGTCACTATGTATGTATGACTATGATGATGATGATGATGATGATGATGTGATAAGCAACCTTGCTTCCTGTTTTGCTACTGTGCTGCTTCCTCTCAGCGTTTTAGGGCTGGTAGAGAGAGAGAGAGGTGAAATAGTGAGAGATGGGAGGGGGGTTGGGTTCTTTAATCTGTTTTTTGATGTTGGTGGTGTTGTTGGTTTTTTTGTTGATGAGGATCGATAGGGATGGATGGTACTGTCACAACACAACTGTGTGGTTTGTTTTTGTGGGATATGATTCTCTTGAATGCCAATGGAGTGGAGGGGTATGCTATTGCTATTGCTATTGCTATTGCTATGCCTGTTGGGATAGGGAATTTTGTGCTTCTCTTTTTGATATAGATAGATATTTTGGAGAGAGAGAAAGGGAGATTGCAATTTGGGTGGCTGTTCTGGGCGGCTGGGGGTTTATAATAGCCTTAAATAAATTACATAAAAAATTGTTTTTTTTTTCTCTCCTCCTCCTTCTTTTTATATGCATTGTCTTGTTTATATAGATGTTATGTATGTATGTATGTATATGTATAATATAATATGTATAATATGTATATGTATATACACAGATACAAAATGGAGTGGAAGCTGGATAGAGGAAGAAGAGTTTAGACTTTGATTAGATGCTTAATGAGATAAGCAGCAATTGATGTCTCCGTGAATAGACAAATTTGCATAATAGTATAATTATAGTAGGAGTCTGTCTTTAGGACCCTATTGTGTGTTGTGTGTGTTGACTGCTATACAAGTACGTGGTGGTCGTCTAGGCATTTTGGATATACACACATTCGTTTCCCTGAACACATCACTTATTAATGACTTGTTTTTTTTTTGTTTTTACACTCTCTTTTTTTTTCATTTTTAAGTTATAATAAATAATTGTTTCGCTGTACTGGTTTTTTCCATTAAAATGCTTTTTGTAAACAATTGTTGTGAAAACGCTGCTTTTAAAACAATAAAAAAATATGAACTAAATATATTTTTAATCCACATAAATAGGTAGATATTTGATTTTAGCCTCTCAAATTTTTTTTATTTCTTTTTAGTCATTTGTTTTTTAAAATACATCATTTTTAGTCCCTAATTATGACATTTTTTTAATTTTAAAAAATTTATTTCCACCTCTCTTAATTTTTTAATTCTCAATTTTTACTAAATGGAGAAGGAGGGTGGAAGAGGTGTCAAATAGGGACGCCGGCCCAATCCATCAAGTCAAATTGCAAAACTAACCTAAAACACAGTCTCATCGGGCCGAGCTAAAACCAATAGCTCTAGAGTTGGGTGGAAATTAGAAATTAAAAAATAGAAAGGCTGAAAAAAATTTAAAAATTATTTTACATTTTTAAAATAATAACAGAGACTACAAATGATATATTTTTTGAAATGAGGGATTAAAGATAGACAAAAAAATTTTAAGGACTAAAGGCGAACATCTACATATCTACTGAGACTAAAAATATTTTTAACCCAAAATATATTTATTTAAAGGGTTACTCCAATGCTCTTATTTAATTACATTGACTATATTAATGCTGTTAATATATTGTGCAAACCAAAACATATTTAAACAAACTCTAAAACAACACCTAGGAAGGTGTGTAGAAATTTTGGCTTTTTAAGCCAAATTTTGGGTACAATTTTTAAGCCAAATTTATGTTTAATGTCTAGTCTAATATAATTTATTCATATTTATTTTATTTTTATGTTTTTTGAGTTGTAAAAAAAAGGATGAAAGTTTTATAATCAAATATTTCTAACATTTCACTCTTAATTGATAATGTAACTAATCCATTTGATTTATCTTGTAACATATTCGATCTGCATGGTCAAATAGGATTTAAGCAATTTTATTTCTTAATATATTTTTTTTGCTGCTAATTTTTTTTGTTTCTTAATAAGTTCTTTCAACAGAAGTAATAATTATAGGAAACTTAGTAATAAGGAGTATAAAAAAACAACAACAACAACAATAATAATTTATTAATAGGGGATAGAAAATAAAAAAATATAGGAGAGTGGAGAGAAATATGAAATGATCAAAACCGGGTCCGGCCGGCAATATATCCTCGGTGTCAAATTTTTCTAGCCCAGTCGAGTCTAAAATACACTGGGTTTGGTCAGGCTATCTATAAAAAATAGCTCAAAATACTAATTTTTTTGCCTTTAACATGTTTTTAGTCCCTTTAAATATCGACGTTTTGAATTTAGTCCCTCTAAAAAAAGTCAAAGTTTTTTTGTCCCTCAAGAAATCAATTTTTTGATTTAGGTCCCTCTTTTGCGTTGACCGCTGACATGACACATTAAGGTCCCTGTAAAAATGCTGACATGGCTTACATGATCTGACGTGGCTTACATGCATTGCCACGTCATCTGACACATCATTCATAGTTATTTAGAGGGACTAAAATCAAAATTTAATATATTTAGAGGGACTAAAATCAAAACTTAATATATTTAGAAGGACTATGTGACATCAATCAGACCACCACCACCACCACCACTCTCTCTCGTTTTCTCTCTCTCTCCCCACAACCCCCTCCCACCACCACCACCACCACCACCCCCCACCACCACCAATAGGCTGGCCAATCAGAGCATACTGATAATCACCATCACCATCAATGTACAAAACCTAGTAATCCCCAGTAATAGGGATGATTGGCAAGAATGGGGGAACATAGAATTTGACCTTGAGCTTGGCCTCATCACTATTAGGGTTAGCCTTATAAGCAGTTCCCTCTATGTAGCTTCTCTTCCCACCACTCCAAGTCTCATTGAGAACGTGCACAGTCCCATCATCCCGCAGAGTGTACGTGGCTCTGGTGTTCACGCCATCACTGGGCTGAAACCTCGATGGGAAACACGCTATCTCATACCGCCGACCCATGTACCTCTTCAAGTCCAGACCTTTCACAACTTCCATCTCTTTGTTCGCCATTGTAGGGTGTGTGTGTGAGAGAGAGAGAGAGAGAGAGAAAACGAGAGAGAGAGTGGTGGTGGTGTGTGGGTGGAGGAAGGTGTGGTGGTGGTGGTTTGGGGGTTGGTGGTGGGGATGAGAGAGAGAGAAAATGAGAGAGAGAGAGAGTGTGTGTGTGGTGGTGGTGGTGGGGATGAGAGAGAGAGAGTTTGTGTGTGTGTGTGTGTGTGGTGGTGGTGGGGGGCGGTGGGGAGAGAGAGAAAACGAGAGAGAGAGAGGTGGTCTGATTGATGTCATATAGTCCTTCTAAATATATTAAGTTTTGATTTTAGTTCCTCTAAATATATTAAGTTTTGATTTTAGTTCCTATGACGTGGCAATGCATGTAAGCCACGTCAGATCATGTAAGTCATGTCAGCATTTTTACAGGGACCTCAGTGTGTCATGTCAGCGGTCAACGCAAAAGAAGGACCTAAATCAAAAAATTGATTTCTTGAGGGACTAAAAAATTGACTTTTTTTAGAGGGACTAAATTTAAAACGTCGATATTTAAAAGAACCAAAAACATATTAAAATTTTTTTTTTTATAAAATGTGGGTCTAATCTAACCCGATAGGTGAATCGTGTCGAGCCAAATGACCCATTTCATTTTGAGATTATGATTAAAGAGCCCAGCACTCCCAACTCAAAACTCAGATCCAACAAGCCAGCCCATCTAACTGGGTCATAATTGACAGGTCAATATTTTTCTTAATTTAGACAAAAAAAATTATATATATATATTTTTAATTAAAGATAATTTTATTATATGTTTCTTATAATTAAAACGGAGAGGGAGTGGTGTAGTAGTAACAGTAATGCAAATCTTATATAAAAAAAAAGGTAATGCAAGTAAATCGAGTGTTGCTTGAATGCATAGGAAAGCGTGTCGGCCGGGCTTAATTAATCGGTTCAAACATGTTTCGTTCATTGGGACTCGTTCCCAATACCGACAGACATATTCACATTTGCATCTAACTGTAACTGTTTATTAACTAATTCTTCCTTCTTCCTTAATACTATTGTTTATGCATATAAGGAGTAGGCAGCAAGAAGCAGTGCACGTGACAAGAATGCTGCTATTCTTCTCATTCTTTTGTTATAAAAAAAATGAAATGATTCTATTAGCTACTAACATACTATCATTAATTTGTTTAATGAAAATTGACATTAACATTATGCATTACATATATAACTGTTGTTTTGCCCCCTCTGATTATGGAGTCTGGCGCTGGACTCTGCCTTTTAGTTATTGAAATTGAAATTAAAATGAGAAAAAGGAGCGAGGTGATGGATTCAAATTAAATTAAGAAAAGAAAAGAAAAGAAAGCATATATAGCAGTAGAAAATCCAATGGATTGACAGCACAGCCCACTGACGGTCTTATGATTTCAAAGACCCCCGATTTGACATTTGACTTGTCTTTTCACACTTCTCTCTCTCTCTCTGTCTCTGCAGACTGAATACACGGTTGCAACTTCCTTTCAATTTTACGCAGCTTTTGCTTTTGTATATGTACTAGTACATTATTTGGTCAAGTATTTTAACCACGCCACACATGCCATAGTCCTTGGATGAAGATTTGGAGTTTTCTATGCTCTCCCTCTACACTAAGCTTAGCTATGTGTGTGTGTATATATATATATATATATATATATAAGTAATGATACATTGATATCCAAACAATGTTACTATTCATCTAACACCTCTTATCTCTTCTATTTCTCTCTTATTGTCACATCATACTATCTATTACATCTATCACTTCTCTTTCTTCTATCTCTTTCTCTCTCTGGGTATATACATCCATTAAGGTGTCCATGAAACATTTTCCTATATATATATACATATATATAATTTTTATTGGTCAATTATAATTAGTATCATTATTTAAGATATGAATACGGTGATTTTATCATATACTTCAAATGTAAAGTATATTTTGAGTTTGCTGTGATAAGTGAGGGCATGTTTAGTTTTTAATTACAAACATGTCCGTTTGGAATTCTATAATTAATTCAAATGTGATTCTTCAATTTTATAACTAACAACCATATATATATTAATAATCGAATGCACTGTCAAGTTTACTATTGTAATCAGTTGCTTGTCTCATCATCACTGGTTTCCTATTTTTGTGATCCCAAGACGTCCCTCAATATGTGGTAGTAGTATATTAGAGTAAAAGCTCATAGTATGGTTTAGGGTCTGTTTGGATTGACTTATGCAGAGTTTATGAACACAGTTTATAACTGATTTATAAGCTATTTTGGGCTTATTTTTCATAAGCTACCCAGGATAGCTTATCAAAACAGCTTATGGCTTATATAAAATAAGTTTCACTATAATTTTTCTTCAATTATAAAAATAGCTTATACAACTTATGCCATAAGCAGTAGATAAACTTGTTATCCAAACAGGGCCTTAATTGTCCATTATTTAGGTGATGATTAGTGTTGGTTTTGATCATCGTATGAAATATAAAAGGTTTTTGTGTGTGGAGGCAGTGCTATCAAAGAACCGGTCATTGTTGAATTCTTGTGACAGGTTTGATACTGGAGGTTTTTTATGTAATTTATTACTACTATTAGATTACATTAGATTAGATTAGGAGTGAAAATATAGTGCATATTTCCTTAATTTTCTACTTGATCATTGAGAAATTAAGACAGAGTTGATATATTAATTAATTAATTAATAATAACATAACAGAAAAACGAGATGGGTGGTCAAGAATGGGAAAATTCTGCACTGCGCGACTCTCGGACTGTGACAAATGAAACGACATGTTCTAATTTTAAGGTTGAGTGTGCCACACATGAGACGCCTCTTGTGCCTGCCTTACCTAAACCAACTTAAGTTCGCAATGGCCTAATTTTACTACTTCAACACGAGCTTCACGATTTGGCGTATGGCTTTGGCAATTTGGCAGTTCGATCCTGATCCCTCATGGATAAAAATTGGTGTTGAATAGACTGACAATAATATTGAATTCCTCTGAATGACTTTCAAAGCATTAGGCTATTAGCTAGATATATAGGTGTTTGAGATAAGTTGGGATCAAAAATCATCGCAGGCATCCCATAAAGGACACGCCCCTTCAACCTTTTTGTCTATTGAGTAGTCCTTTCAAACTACTTTCCCAGTTTCTCTTTTACCTGAACCACTGTTCGTCGCAATGGATCATATCACTTTTTTCGCAAATGATGTAACACATCATTTAGTGTAAGAAACTACAAGAGATTTTTTTACTTATAAAATTGTAAGTACAGAAACTTGATCGATCATCGGTCACTTGATAAAATGTGACAACAAATTTAAACTTGCATTTGGAGGTTGATGTGTACGGCAATGCTTTATAACAAAGAGAAATGAGTGTTAATTTGATTTGAACAAGTACTAATTCTGTTGGTTAAATGACAAGAATTGGTATCAGCTAAGTAAGATTTTGAGTTCAATTCTTGTAAATAGAAAAAAATAAATACCATGAAAATTTTATCTCTTTATATAAGTCTACCTACTCTATTCATTTGAATTATACCGAGACTATATAATAAAAAAAAAGTAAGCCATGGTAGACGTTTAAATTCATGTTTTTTTTTTCTATCGATATTTCCTAGCATAACATGAATTTAAAACATCATTGGCTAGCGTAGGTAAACTAATTAATTTCGTAGGTAGAATTTTCGGTTGGGGGCACTGTGGAAGTCAATAGAGTGAGCTATCATTGTCTTTTGAATGAATTGGATTTGATTTCTCATGTTGGATTGGATTGGAAGCTTGAGGCATGCACTTGTCTGCATGCGCCGCGCGCGCGCGCTGTCCATTAATTCCCCCCAATCCATATATCATCTTCTCTTATAAGCTGGCATGGCAACTGCCTAATCTAATCTAGTAGACTGAAAATTCAAGATCAATTTTTTGTGAGTACCAACTCCATGCAATTGGGGTTATTAGTCATGTCGCAAAGCAATTGATTGAATATCCTCCTTCTAGTACTTTCTCCACTAAGTTAAGGGACAAAGGGAGTTGGTAATGCAGGTAGATTGTCTGACTATATGTGCATTTTGATGGTTAACAATGACGGGATCTAGTTGACCTTTGACTTTGACTCACACGTGTTATCCATTACCATTGCTTATTTATCTTTGTCGCCTTTATCAAAAAGAGAAATTGCATGTAATGTAAGTGAACAAAAAAAAAATAGATATGAAATAACAATTATTGTATAATTAATGATTAAATTTTACGTATATTTGCATGAACTTGACGAAATTTCAAATAATAATAGGATGAATTATACAGTTAATACTACTTTCAGTTAGACTATATGCAATTTTGGTCTCTATTTTTTTTTAGTCAATCAAGTATCCTTATTTTAAAATTAAGCAAATATGATTCAAAAATCAATTTTTTATCTAGCTGATACACTTAAATTCTTTTTTTTTTATCAAATTATTTGGGGATTTATGATGAATTTGAGATATGAAATGATTTTAAATGTTTATAAATTAAAAATTAAGTGAAACTTTGATAAAAACTTAAATAATTTTGTGGGACATGAGATTACGGATTGAAGAGGGGGAATTTTGGATTTATTTCATTTTGAGTAAAATTTGATATTTTGGTTGGTGGGTTTTGAGCTGAAAAATGTATAAAATAATTTTATTGATTCAATTTTAACAACTAAAAAATTGAGAGACTAAATTCACTCAAAAATAAATATTTACAGATCACACACTAGTTATAGTAGAGGGACTAAATGTAAAATTAAGCAATAATACAAAGATGTGAAGCTCTATTTGTTGTTGGCGGTGGTGCCTATTGGTAAGATAGTTATTACATACTCCATCCAGTTTAAATCCTTGGTGGTTTTAACTTTTTATTTTTGTCTCAAAACTTTTGTTGTTTTAGGATTTCAAGAGATAATTTTTCACATTTTTCAACTACACCCTTAGTATAATTAATAATTTTTAGTAGAGAAATAATTAGAATAATTGAAAATAATGAATAATAAATATGGATATTGTAGTATAAAATTTGTCTAATTAATTATTTCTTAATTTGTATACCAAAACCTTAAATTATCAAAGTTTTGAACCAGAAGGAGTATATATCATGTTATTGGGAAACGATGGGAATTCCATTTATGGAAGAAGTGGTTTAGTTTAAACTCATACTGAAGGCTTTTAGTGTGGAGGGTATAAAGTCAAAATTCCCACAATGAAATTAGCCACATATATTGTGGTGGTGGAATAGGAATACTATTGGAGTCAATTCATATTCAGCATTTTCCATCCATTTGCAAATTCTACCCCCTTTTTTCCTCCTAAAAGCATCCCTTTACCAACTATCTCTTCCACAATAACATCTTTGTTTTGGTTCTCCGTGGAAGACAATTGTTATATTTTTCAAGGGAGAGTCGGCGAGTTTCTGACTTGACAATGTTGTTTGCCTCAGCCACATGGATTCTAGGCCATCGGTTTCATTGGTCTCTCGACAAATATTATTGCCCTTTGACGCATCAAACCTCTGGTTCATGCATGAGCCAATTCAACATACAATTCCCTTTGCTTACAAGTTACAAACGATCATGAATTGATTAATGAGCATGTTGAAATATTCTTGCGTATCACAATAAGACACCAATCATTTAGATCAAAGAAGTGGCTAAAAATTAAACCGCCTGAACCTATTTGAGAATATGCTGGATTAAATATTTAATGTATTTACAAACATTTCAACCATGAAATTTTATTTATATATGTATATTTTATCACTTCACATGGAAAGGATTTTCATATTATTCCAACACATGTGTACTTTATAGTTTAGTAAATTGAGCAAATGCTTCATATTATTGTACGAGTACGTGCATAAGACGAAAGTTTTCTGAACAACAGGACAGATCTTGTTTTGAATTGTCGTTTTTATAATTATATAATGAATATTTATGGATGTGAATAAACGACCAATATAATTGTTTTGAACTATTAATGACTAATGAGTTCTATCAATGTTTGTCGCTCGTGAGATATTTTTTGTTGTGAGCAATTCAATCTTGCTTTTATTTTCTTCTTTGTCTCTCTAGGATGAATTTTAAATTAATCGATCCATCAATCTTCCAACTTAATTCATTGAACAAAGAGAATTAAATTATTTTTTATAATAGTATATATGTGACTTAATCAAATGGTACTCTTAACGCATTGATTTTGCGAATAATATTGAATTTAATTAGCTAGCACAACCCCCAGTTTAGTTTAATTAATTATTGTACTGTTGTCCTTTGCAGTTGGTTGAATGGCAAGCCAAGTTACCTAAGATCCCTTGAAAGTGACCCAATTATAAATAAGTAAAAATTAACCTCAACTCAAGAATAATCCGAGCTGGTTTAGCGTGAATGAAAACGACTCCATAATAGTAATATTATGTCGAAGGTTAACGTTATTATTTCAAACAAGGTATAACGTTCGTTTTGGATTCCAATTCCTCATAGTAAAACTATAATAAATGCGTTACAGCTTTGAGTGTGACTGGGAGATCATACATATAAAAAGGTGAGGAGGGAGATCCGGAATAAGATTCTTTTGATTAGCTTTTACTAGTTAAATATCCTCTTCGACCTTATTTATAAGAAATATAAGATAAAATTATTAATATTAAAGAAGTGCATTGAAATTATTAATTATAATTAATGATATTATAAATTTTCAAGAGTGCATTTTGTAGGATTTATATTTTTTTATATTTTTTTGTGAGTCTCATAATAAATAAAATTAAAATTAAAAATGAATAATTAATATTGTTAAAAATAAGAGATTGTTTCTTATAAAAAGAAGATAAGGGAGTACTACAAATGGAAATTAAGGTTTACTAATACGGTTTTTTGTCTTCATGGGTAAAACATGTTCACTTTGATCTCCATACGGGAAAGGCCGAAATGGAATACTTACTATACGAGCATTATCAAGGGAGACAGCGTCTAAACATAATTATTATGAAGGAAAAGGTAACTAATTGCTGCTAGCTACTCAAGCATATAAAATCATTAAACAAAGCACTTGAACACCTGCTATTCTCTTTATGCTCACTATTTCAAGTGGTAATAATTATCTTTGAAGTTTTTGAAAGAAATGAGTAATGTGATAGTCGAGTCACACTGCTGACCCACATAGCTTAATTGAGTCGCATTCAAAATGCTTTCCAATAGCTAGGGTCATACGAACTTTTATTTGCAATCAAACCCCAATCGGTGTTTGGGTGATTGGGTCCACCTCCAATAATCCTGTTTGTCTCGTTGACCATGTATAATTAGGTGCCTGTCAGCATGGTGAAATGTGCCACAGCCACTCATTTCAATTCAAAATTTCAGATAGTTTCGGAATGTAGTAATGATCGAGAAAAAGTTTTTCTTATTTGTGTGAATCACCAAATATTTAGTGAGTACCTAAAATTATTGAGCACTATCAAAATTAGTAATGTATTTTATATTAGTCTCTCAATTTTCTTTTTATAGGTAAATTAGTCTCTCAATTTGAATTTTTTGTTAATCATATTAGTTTTTATCATCAGATAATTTTAAGGTCTAAATTGACAAATTCAAAAGGACTAATATGATAAAAAAAAAAGAATTTCAGAGATAGTTTTGGCGATTCACTCTATTTTTTTCCTCTAAAAATAGGATTAATTACATTTTTTATTTTTGAACACTCAAATATTATGATTGTGCAATTTGAGGACTACTTTTCAATTGTACAAATTGGATCCCTCAATATGCTTACATGGTGCTTACACGATCCTGTGGCATATGCGGTGGCAATTTTTTTGCTGACGTGACACGTGCCAGAAGATACTGACATGACTTGAGAGACCCAATCACATTATCGTAATACTTCATAGACCAAAAGTATAATTGAACTAAATTAAAAAGAATCGGACTCCTAGGTTTGAACCCATGTCCGATGGGTTTGGATACAAAACTTTGGTGGATTCTAGGGTGGACCACCAATTGTAAAACTTTGAGTGGTGTATGGTGGACTATCAATTGTAAAACTTTTATAAAAGTTTTGTAGCCATTAGATTTATTAATAAAAAAATCAATGGTCCAAATTAATTGATAAAAAAGAGAGAACACACAAACATTGTCCCATACAATCACACCCTACCCCCCTCCCCCACCTCCACCTCCATTGTGCTGCTCGTGATCTTCTCCGGCGAAGTCACCACCTGGTTCTCACTTTCGCCGCCGCCGCCGCCCCTTGTTCCGACAAAGTCATTCACAGAATCCCTCTCCCATCTTCTCCTTCCTCCAAACCACAAACCCGCAACAACAACCCATCCCCTCTCCCCACCGTATATACCCCCACGCTCCCATCCCTTCTTCCTCGCCGCCATTCCACCTGTCTCCTCCTCCACCGCGTCCCTGCAATACTCGTCCAGAGACGAACACAAAGCAGAAGCAGACGCAGACGCAGAACAGAGACGAAGCAGACGCAGCTACAGTAATCGCGACGAAGACAAAGCAGACACAGACGAAGGAGAATAGAGCCGATCTGAAGGCGAAGCAGATGCAGACGAAGGAGAATAGAGCCGATCTGAAGACGCAGAACCCAGACGAGGACGTAGGAGAAGAGAAGGACGCTGCTACAGTAAGCGTGGATGCAGAACTGAGTAAAGGAAGTAGACACAGCTACAGTACTCCGAGGATGCAGAACTGGACCATGCGTCTACAGTAACTGAGACAAGACAAAGCTGTGGCCAACATCATACCGCAACGCAGGCAAAGCTCCCGCGAGGGGATATCATAGGCGCACGGTGGTCCCATGAGAAGTCGTGGAAGTTGAATCTGAAAGTGTGGGAAGAAGGAGAGGGAAAGTGGTTGAAAAGTGTTAAGATTCAGCAGCAGGTCCATGAAAGTGTGAGACGAGTAGAAGCCGTGTCGGTGGAGGTGGCTGCGGAGGGCGGAGGGCGAGGTGAAGGAGAGATGAGGGAGGGATTATGTAGGAAAAAGTGTACATGTTATCACTTTTGTTATCAAATCATCTGGACCTTTAATTTTTATGTTAGTAAATCAGACGCTTATCATTAAATTTGCTAAAATCTTTTGAAAGTTCATCACGTGGTGGTTCACCCTAGACAGAGTCCAAAACTTTACCACTAGACAAAATACCTTATCATTAATGTGTACAGTTTGATATACATCATTCTCAAAAATAGCTAATAACAATGTAATTTAAGCATCAAATGAAGAAAGAGATTATAATTATATTCAAGTAGTTATTATGCAATTTTAAACAATAATAATAGTCATATAATCAATATCAATAAGATTGTACATTTAACAATTATAAAATGAGTTCTTATTTCAAGTCATCAAGAATGATTTGTCAAAAAAAAAGTCATCGCTAATTTTTTTTTTCCAAAAGAAATCCTAGCACATAACCCACTTCCTCCAATCTCCCACCCCTTTGACCTCCACCAATTTGGGCATCGACGCCATGCCATTTACATGATAAATGGCCACAACACAACACTTAGTTGGGTGGGGCTTGGGAGTGCGAGTGCAGGTGTCCCTATCTAACGTGACCACAAAATTTTCTGGGCCCTACTTAAATTTTTAGATTGATGGTTTGTTCTCCAAGATTCAGCCCTTTTTTTTTGGCTTTGGGTCAGAAGATTCACCCTCATTTGATGTTAATGTTAGAAAGCAGATCTGCAATACATATATGGCCTTTGTTTTGAGACATTTCACAATTAGGATTATCGATCTAATTTCGTATTTTCTCTCGCTAATTTTCCCCCACTAATCCAATATCACTAATTCACTTTTTTCATGAGTGAAATTTCAGGTATAAACTGGAAAGCGCCCTAAAAGGGGTCCCGCAAAAACAAGGTCGGTTGCGAAAGGGAGGTTATTTTTCATCTAACTTTTTTTCCCCCAATTTCTGCCCTATCAAAAGGATTCCCTAGCAAACCATATGCTTAGTTCGTAAGAGCAGTATTTGTTCGTTAGGGATGCATATGCCATTATTAGTACAAATAAAGAGAGTCCTAAAACTAATTGTACACACTTTAACATAATAAGATTTAATTTGGGCGAGCGTGTGAGTATAATTTTCAATTATTAATTTTGGCCCAGAAAGGCTATGCTATCTTTCTAAGACAAGTAGATGGAAGCCATTCTTTTTCAAACCCGTTGCTTTTGCACCAACAAATTTAGTTTGGGAATTTGGCTTTTGGCATCAGACTCTCATTAACTACAGTGGATTACAGTTAGATATTTTAATAGATCTTTCGCTTCAAGGAACTTCCACATGATTAAAGCAAGCAAATAAAAGGAACCTTTTTTTTCCACCAGGAAGGGAAACATAAAGTTGTTTGCTGGGCCCGATGTAACTTTTAAGGGTAATTAAAAGAGCTTATTTATTGACCAAAAAAAAGAGAGCTTATTTTGAGTTTATATATTTAGATTTATATCATAATTATTATATAAACCTTTGTATAAATGTCTAAATTAAAGAGTTTATGAAAAAAGTGTTAAATATATTTTTAGTCATCGTAAATAAATAAATATTTATTTTTAGTCCCTAAAAAAATTTGTCTCTTTTGAGTCATCATTTATAAAAATGTATTATTTGTAGTCCTTTTGCCCATTTTTAATTTAAAAAAATATTTCTAAAAATTCATTTTTATCTCTTTTAATTTTTAATTTCTAATTTTCACCCAACATTCCATCTCCATCCTTAGATTTGTCAATTTTGGTCCGACCCAATAGCACGGCTTGATGAGCCCATGTTTTAGGTTGGGATTGACTCATTAGGACTAGTAAAAAGGGTCAGTCTAGCCCATATTTTATGCATTTTTTAGTACTTTAAATTATTATTTTTTGTAAATAATTCAAGCCCAGCCCTATGTGTTTTTAAAAGGAGGGTTTGGTAAAAATTAAGAATTAAAAATTAGGAGGAGTGAAAATTAATTTTAATTTTTTTAAATTTTAAAAGGCCAAAAAGACTAAAAATGATACATTTCCATAAATGAGAGACTAAAAGCGAACATTTAACTATTTGCATAGACTAAAAATATATTTAACCCAAAAAATAATTTATGATATGATTATAAGTTATTTAATTTCAGCTTATTTTCCATATCCTCTACTAAATAGTATATGGAAGGAGTTTATTCTAAGTCTCCTTCACTCTCACCCTAAATCTCAAAACACATATGTTTTAACAAATATTATAGATACTGTTCAACTTCTATAACTACTATAATTTCTCCAATTGCATGTGGATTTTACTGTGTTTTTTTATCTACAGGTAAAACCTTGTGAATATTGAAATCCGCAGATTATTTTCCTGAGAAAAAATTCATAAGAAATTTCACAGGTAAACTCGCGGCAACTAATTCTCCAAGAAATTTCATTTAAATTTTAAAATCCGCAAATAAATTACCTGTACATTCTAAAGTCCACAGGTAACTTACATGTATAATATATTAAAAAAAACTTACCCGTATAATTTTTTTTCCAGAAAAATCCATAGGAAATTTCTATGTGATTTACCTGTGAATTCTATGTGTCATATATCTCAATAACATATCAAATAATTTTAAATTAATTTAATATTTTATAATAATTATTTATATGATAGTATATATTTTTTAATCCAATAATAAACTTTAAAATATAATTATCAAGTGATAAGTTATTATGGGTATAGCGTTGTCCAAATGTTAACATAAGGACGAACGAGAAAAGAATAACAAAAGGCAGGAGAAAAAAGGGAAAAGAAAATGAGAAGAAAAATCAAAGGGCCGAAGGGGAGGGCGTAAGATAAATGGTGATAAATGGTGAGTAACTTTGGGAGAGTGTCGAACAGTATTATTTTAGTTTGTAATAGATATAAAATTAAAAAAAGGTCATCAACACTGTCGGTCGTTAGTGTCACTTTAGATGTAAAATTAAGAAAAAATCACCAATTATCAATCGTTAGTTACTTTGATTTATAAAAATAATTATTTATTGTCATTTTGATTTTTATTATCAAAAAAAAAAGTGATTATAAGTAATCACTTTTAAAAACTAAAATAACCATAAATAATTATTTTTAAAAATTAAAATAACTGACGATTGATAATTAAAGACATTTTTTTAATTTTGTATTTGTTATAAACTTAAATAACATTATCAGACACTCACAAACACCAAGGTATGAGATTAAACACTTTATTTGAATGAATAGATATAGAGCAGAGAGAAATAGGATAAAGAAAAATAGAAAAGAAATGCAGAACTTACCCAGTTTGGAAGTAAGCAGAAATAAGGAGAGAGAAATTTGTGGCATGAGACCCACCCAAAAAAATTTCTCTCCACGTGTGGCGAGACTTGGGCGCAGCGCAGAAGAGTGGTACAGATATTACATGTATTTCCACAATTATTCTCGTTTGGAAAATTTGTATAAGCAAATTGCCATTTTTTCATTTTATTTGGTCAAACCATTTTTTTCATCTCTCGCATCACGTCACGATGAGCAAACTGTAACTTTTTTTTGTGAGTTCATTTTACATTTTATTTGGCCGAACAAGATAATGCCCAATATCTTGTTCAACTTGCTTCTCTTTATTCAAATATAATATAATATTATTAATAAATTTAATGTTTTAATCCCTCAATTATTTTTATAAACTTTAAACTCAATTATTTTTTATTTTTTTATACAAAACTCAATTATTTTTATAACCTTGATTACTTTACATGATAGGTATATTGATTACTTTAGTATTTTAAAATTTTAAATATGTCAAGGGTAAATTTGTCCTTTACAACTTTTATATATTTCATTCACCCATATTTCTATCCATTCAGACAAGTGGAGAGAAGTTTTAGTATTTGTATTTTTTTTATCTCTATTCATCCAAACAATATATAATTTCTATTTGAATTTTTTTTTTATTTTTTTTTCTCTTCTATTTTTCTCTTTTCTATTTCTTTTGGTATCCAAATAAAGTGAAAAGGATGAGATGAGATGAGATGAGGAAGATGATGATGATGATGTTGTAATGGTGACAAATGATTTGACAAGGCGATGAGAGTGAGCATGCGAAGGATGCGATGCAGACATTTGATTTTGAAGTTTGAACTGACCTTTCGAGGAAAGGCAATGGAGATAGAGAGAGAGAGAGAGAGAGTGTCAATACATACATACATACATACACACGTACAAATACAAATACAAGTCCACTTCCACACTCTCTTCTCCTCCTGTGTTGATGTGTTGTGTTGTGTTGTGCATTCTTATATAATAGTCATAGCCCCCCTCACTCTGACTCTGAACCACCACCATCATACATAGACACGACACAGTGCATCTCAGTAAGTAACTGGCTAGCTTAGCCTTTCCATCTGAAAACGTACGGCTAGGATTCGTACCCATTCCCTTCAGGGGACAGTCCCCTAATAATGGGTCACATTAATCATTACACGTGTCCACAATCTATTAACTCTCCTTCTTGGTCCTCCGTTAATTTCTTCTTCTCTGATAGTTATTTGTTTTGTTTTACTTTTATTATTATTACTTGTGGTGTGGTGTGGTGACTGGTGAGGAGGACAAAGTACTACTACATATTTTGGAAGAGTGTAAAAGCAATTTATACTCCGTTTTTGGGGGGTGGGGTCTCCCATGCATGGCACTGACTTCCACGTGCTGTTCCTCTTTCTTGCAGAGCAGTTGGAATGGACATCACTGCGAGGAGCCATGCCATGCCCTCTTCTTTGACAAAACAGACGTACGTGGTAGCGCCAACAATAATACTTATCTTTTTTTTTTTGTGGTCGAAACAAACAAAAATACTTATCGAAATGGTATAAGTAAATCGTCAGGGCCCGGGCCCAATACCCTAAGGAAATTTTTTAAGTGAAGCCCTTTTCCGCAAAATTGACCCAAAAAAAAGTGAGGACCTTTTAAAAGAATGAATATTTCTTGGGTGCCGGTAAATACACTCTATAAAATTTGCCATTCACCCTATTTTAACATAGAAATTTCAAAATTATCTCTTTTTAATATCGCGTTTTGCTTCTTAAGATCCCAAAATCGCATTTTTTTTACAAATTTTGTATTCCGAAAACTCCAATGTATGCGAAAAACTGAATTTTTATACATTCTAGAAACTCCAGTTTTGTAATACAAATTTGTATTCCGAAAACTCAGATTTCAGGGAGTATGTAAAAAATTGAGTTTTTATATATTCCAAAAATTCAAGTTTTCGGAATAAAAAAAAATATTCCAAAAATTTGAGTTTTTGAGAAATATGTGATTTCGGGATTTGAAGTGTCAAAATGTGATATTAAAAAGAGGTAATTTTTGGATTTTAAGTGTAAAAATTTTAAAGTTGAGTGGATGGTAGAAAAAGTAGGGTGTATTTACCAACACCTTATTTCTTTTACTTTCTTCGGATAGACATCATATCCTCCATGTTTAAGTTTACCAAAAAAAAAATGCCCAGTTTCTATATATGAGGATTTCAGACCAAACAAAAAAAAGTTTATGGAAAAAAATAAAAAGGAGAACAAAGTTTATTTCAACTGAAACAGGATTGTGATTAGTGATGTGATACAGAACACTAAACATAATACTCCTATTTAATTTGTACTAATAATAGGTCAAAACCAGAATCCTAATATTTCAACACCCCATAATCCTAATATATAGTTGCTAAGAATCCAGAATATTAAGATAATGGAAAAATTATTGTGGCCAAAATCATCATGGCCATTAGAGAAAAAGAAAGTGCGAGAAAAGAAAGGCAATAACACTTAGCTACCTCTCTATGTACTCAGGTGCCCTTGCTTGAAATGAATAGCCCCACTAAAGCTGATCTTTTTCGTGCACCCAGTTTTGAAATGGCTGGCAATGGCATGCCACCTCAAAGGGTATTTTTATAATCAATCCTGTGGTGATGGATTCAAGCATGATATAAGGGCTTATCAAAGTGTCTATCCAGTTCCTCTTGTTCTAGAAAGATCAAGATTTGGGAGCAATGCTTCCATGCAAGAAACATTATGGATGGAATCAGGAAATGTATCCATCTGAGCGTCACATGATTTTGCGACAAGTCAGAACAACTTCGTTAGAGAGTTAGAAGTATTTGTAGTCCCACATCGATAGCTGTCAACAATACTCGAAGGTTTTTATCACGAAACGCGGAGATTAGATTCCGTGGTCGGGGTATATGGCTCTGTTGAGTTGGCTTTTAGTAAAGGCGTAAACGAGTTGAGCTGAGTACTAACAATTTGTGTTTAGTTTGTTAAAAAATTAATAGTTCAAGTTTGACTTATTTATTTATTTTGGGTTTGTTAAAAGTAAAGCTTGGACTTGGCTTGTAAGCTCATTTATAACTTAAATTTTTTTATTTTTTTTGTACTTTTTTTTGAAATTTTAAATTATTTTTGAACTTTATCGATTTTCTGTTGAGTTGGCTTCTAGTAAAGGCGTAAACGAGTTGAGCTGAGCACTAACAATTTGTGTTTAGTTTGTTAAAAAATTAATAGTTCAAGTTTGACTTATTTATTTATTTTGGGTTTGTTAAAAGTAAAGCTTGGACTTGGCTTGTAAGCTCATTTATAACTTAAATTTTTGTATTTTTTTATTTTTTTCGTACTTTTTTTTGGAATTTTAAATTATTTTTGAACTTTATCGATTTAGTGTTTAATAAAGATTAGTGCTCAACATATGGTATATTTAATTCAAAAGTTCTTCAGTATTACATTTAGATAATCTAGTAAATAAAACGTTCATAATTAAACTTCTTGACTACTATAAAAAGAAAACTTGAAGATTAACACTTAATAAAATTCTACATATTTCCATAATATCAACAATAAAGGTTGATGAAATCCTCATCGTCAACTTATTAGTAGAATAGTCTTTTTCAAAATTTTGTCATTCTAAGCTCATAAAATACAAAAATATATAAGTATTAAATATTATAATTTCAACTCAGTAATAAATTTAATAAACCAAATAAAAACCTTATCATATAGTTGGCTTATTATACTTATGACGTATTCAATCAATCCCACAAATCAATGCTTAGACATAAGTGTTTTTATACAAAATGTAGGATTTATGTAATTTTAATTTTTGATTATTATATTATAGCCATAAGATCAAATCATGAATGATCAAGATTAACATTAAGTCACATGACTTGTTTAAGTGGTCATGTGATCAGTAACTAACTTTTAATCTCAACCATCAATGTATGGTTGTATGGTCCAGATTTAATCCTCTCATATTAAAACTCCTCTCACTTGATACATCCCCTATATATATAGATATATAAACGAGCTATTTGCAAGCCCTTAATGTCGAGCTTGTAAAGCTTGGGTTTGACTCATTTAAATATTCAAGTCTAATCTTAAGCTTGAGCTTGACTTGTTTAATTAAACAAACGAACTTGAGCGAGCAATTAACAAGCCGAACCTGAATAGTTCACGAATAGCTCGACTCATTTACACTTCTATCTCCTAGGAGGGTGATATTTTTTTTTTGATCAAGCCTAGGAGGGTGATATTTTGATTATTTTCCTTCATTGGGAGGTTGTTTTACTCGCATTAGGTGAGTTTTTCTTCCTCTCCATTTCCCCCCCTCGTTTGCTCTTATTTTTTTTCCTCACCTCCACTCAATCTCCACCTCTTTTGGTCTTAGACTTCTTTTATCATATTCATTCTAAATTAAATGATCATATTAGAAAATGGCACTGGTTAGCCTGTCATTCACATTCATGTAATATGAAGGCAGTTTTGGACACACCAAAAACCAGAAATATGATAACCATATTTGCTTTTGGCAGAAAAAGCATAACCGTATTTATTGGTGCAATGTATCTCTCAGGTCACTAATAACACACAGTTTTGGTAACCGCTGGATTGTATAAATCGTGTTACTTTTTTACTACATTTGCCATTGATGCATGCACTAGCCACCACTAAAATATATATATATATATATATATATATATATATATATATATATACAAACTTCGATTTACCAAAGAGAAAAAAATGCATATTTGCAAATCCAATTAATGCTGTGAGTCAAAAGATCAAATCCACATGATAAATGTTTTGCCATCGAAAGGAGCTTGGCTACCAAATTGGAGAATGCCAGAATGGCAGGAAAGTCTGAGAAAAGAAAAATAGATGGCTGCCATATTCATTCACCTATATTAACTACAATAAAAAATAAAAAACGCCAATTTGATTGAACACTAGGACAGTGACACAGTGCTATAAGGGAATAGAAGAGAGAGCAGCAAAAGGGCTGTGACAAAATCTCATCTTTGAAATAAAACACCACCTGGGGTTTTGATCACAAGGCCAAAAAGGAAGAGGGGTATAGTGTATACTATATATCAACGGTTTTGCTTCTTAGGTGAGTAATTGGGGATAGATCGATGAATGAGAGCATTTGGTTGATTATTCACTGCAACAAGAGACTCATATTATTATTATTATTGAGCCTCTCATAATTGATTAGTTAGCATTGATGACAAAGCTTTTTGGTTTTAAATCAATCTTGTTTATGGTGGTTCTGACCATAGCACTCCTTGTTCTGCCCCTGGTGCTGCCCCCTCTGCCTCCACCTCCAATGATGCTTATGTTCATCCCTCCTATGATAATGCTTCTTCTGGTGATTATGGCTTTGTCTTCCAATCATGGCCCTGAGGATGTCACGTGTCAATTCAACTCTGTTTGATAGGTGATATATATATAGCTAGCTACTTATGCAATGTTTTTTTTATATGCATCAATGTTGCATGCATGCGTACTAACAAATAATAAATGTCTGAATTTTGATTCGTCTCTTTGTTTTGATGATTTTCTGTCATTGGTTCTGCAATTTGACCGCCTAAGATATGATATAACCCAGAAGATCAGAGCAATTTGTGGGTAAATCTAGCTTAAAAAGGAAGCCATTTTTTTGTACACAAGGGATTTCCTAACACATAATTAAACAATTTGTATCGAAAGTCACATACATACACGAGAATGGATTAAAACTTCACATCACATGTCTTGTAAAACCTTTGTGTTTATGTTTTTATAAATATTAAATAAGTATGTTAGTATCAAAATTTATGAAAAGATCTGAAAACAAAATTTATAGGATATATAAATAATATATGAGAGGATGATTCTCGTATAGAGACAACACACTGTTGTATTGTAAAATAAACTTGCATGAAAACAAAGGGTAATAAGAGCAAAACAGAGTTTCAATTTAAGTGCGTGGATTTTCATCATCAGAAAGGAGGGGAGAGAGAGAAGCATTTCTAGTTCTATTTCATTCTGTGTGTTTTTGTTTTGTTGATCAGAGATTTCAACACCGACATGCCGACACTTTGGTGGGTATAAGTAGCATTTGGTTGCCTTGTTTTGTTATCCAAGAAAAGGGAAGAAAAAGGAAAAGGGAGGAGCGAATGCAACTACACATATAATCACTTTACATTACTTAACGTCTAACATCTTAATTTGACTTTTATTTTCAACAATTTCGCTTATGTATATTAATTAATCATTCGCCACACCATCCCAGCACATCAAAAAAAAAAAATTAACAAGTTGGTACATGCCGTTTGCTTTTTTGCTTAGACTAAATTTTATTATTAACATTTCTTTCAGCATAGAAATTAATTTTTGTGTCTCACACACACAACACACAAAGCTAGTTTCAACATAAAAAGCAAATTTTCAACTTCTTCTACGTCTTCTATCTTCAATTGGAACGAACCCTTCAGTTTCTTTTGGAAAGAAATTTAAAAAGCGATGACTTGACAGCAAAGAGCTATTGGGTTGGTGTGGTAAAAGCTAATATATATTAAGGAAAAAGATTTCGTTTGGTAAAATACAAAATGGGAAAAGAGAGAAAATGACGAGTTCATCATATTCTAACCATAGTGTGACTCTGTATCCTTTTTCACGTTTTTAATTCATTAGGTAGAACTTGAAGGAAACTACAAGTGACAAGTCCATTGGACCATGAAATAGCATGGTTGGTTCAATGTAGGATTTATCAAGAAGCAAAGCAAAGGTTAGAGTCCTGCCCTCTCGGGAAGCATAAGGCAAATTAGGAAGCTTCGGCCATTGGTACAACCGTACAAAATTGAGAAATTATGTAATCAATTGGGCAAACACACACAGATAATCATGTTCATTGTTTATAGGATTATTGAATGCTAATTGATAGAACAAAAATAATTTATGTATGAACGACACCTATATGCCATCCTATTCTTTGAGAGATAGGAATAAAGGAAAGATAAACGATAAATGTGATAAATAAGTGATGTAATGAGAAAAAAAAGATAAAAAAAATGAGAGATGTTATATAAATATGAATCGATCATTTCAATATTTCAAGTTAGTTCTTATAATTAAAAACACTTGATTGTATTAGTCATTTTGAATCGGTCAATTTTGTCTTTGAAATTTTCTAACAAAGACCAATGCGATTGAGAATTTTCAATTTTCGAGACCAATTTATACTAATAATTTTAGAAACTAAGTTAATAATAATCTACAATTTCAATAACTAAGTTAGTGACTCACTCTAATCTCAATTGCTGACTCCTAATTTTTCCCTTTAATCTAATTCCCCTGCCTTGTATCCAGTCATTAACTCCACATTGATATTATTCACATGTGCTCGTGAACTATATTTCAGACACAGAACATGACATGCTTGAACTGTTGCTCATAAGCTATTGAAAATTCATCATATCTGTTGTATCAACGTATTAAACCCATTAAAGAGTCTTATTGAACATGAAACAATGCACAAAAAAATAATAATCACAACCATCTATTTGAATTAGTGCAAAGAAAGAACGCTGAATAGAGATGACCAGCAATATCAAGCCGCAACTAATTTATTTTCATCATCAACAAAAACCTCCAATCAGATTATAATAAACCGTATTTTATTTACAGTTTTTCCTTTCAAATGGCTATACAAAAGCTTTGAGGGAAGAGAAGGCTAATGCTTCAAAGGAGGGCCTCGTTCGTACTGCTGGCAAATATGATCTTGAGAATGAATGCATCCCAGTGGTATTTTAAGGGGAAGTTTAATCCCCATATTTTGGCACCCCATTGATAGCCTCACCATCCCCTGTACAAAGCAGGGACACGTCTATGGCTCCAGAGCCTGGTGTAATCAATCTAAGCTTGCATTGTTCCCTAAGCAGACTGCAAAGTGATCTGCTCTGTAGTAGTTGTGTCATATTTGGCACTAGCCTCTGGGGTATCTTCTTCACTAGGAGGAACCAGCTGCCAAAATAGTGATAAATACTTATCCCAATCCTTCAGAATAGCAGCACCTTTGTTACTACCGGTTTTTTCCTTCATACAAAGAGGTTAAAAAAAAATTATTTGTGCAATCAACTGATATAAAATTGATAAAAGTCATGAATAATTTTCTGCCTATGTTAACTGCACATGCAGAAATTATTGTAAATGTATATTGGGGGCTTACAACATGGGCTTCAATTAGGGTCTTAAGTTGCATCTGCCCCACAGGCGCCGTTACTCGTTGAATTTTCACAATTTCTCTGTTTACCTGTGCATGATCTCAGACATACAAGCACAACGAGACATTAGCAACATTTCGTTTCAAGCAACATGAATAACGGCTTTCAAGGTTATTATGTTATTTTTTATGAGTAATTCTTTTGGTGAGGGAGTGGGTCTAAAGAACTTTGCTGTGGTAGACCAAGAATTTATAGTGTTGAAATTATAGGATTTTAATATAATGAAAAAGGTAAGAGAAAGGACTCTGAATTGTGATTATGATTTTATTATACAAAAGACTAGTACTAACCCTTATTTATAATAATACTAAATTTCTAATCCTAATAAACAAGGAAACAAAATTTTTTTTTGATAGGCAAATGTTAGTGGGGGAGGTTTGAACCCATAACCTCCTTATCACTCTAATCCTATGCTCCTCCCCCAAACCACCAAACCACCTTATGACTCCCATAACAAGGAAACAAATAATGAAGTATAACCAAATATAAAATACTCTAAGATACAATCCAAATGTTATGATATATTTTTTGTACATTCTAACACTTCCCCTCAAGCCCTTGTACAGATAAACCCTTAAAAAGGAAAAAATATGGGCTCCACAAAACATGGCTAACTACTATATGACAAGCCAAGCTGTATTTAGAAGCAAATTTCAAAGGCACCTGTTTCATGCTTAGGCACTTGCAAGATTTGGGAAGATCTTAAAACAGTAGTATTGTATAGTATCGTGTTTTTTTCTTAAAATGTTAGGAAGTCCAGATCCACAAAATCAGAAAAGAGAATCTCAATGGTCCATGCATGCATCCATTTGTAATGAAAAATGGAGAAAGGATAGTGAAACAGGTCTCTGGCACAAACCTTGGGAATGAGAGTATTGTCCTCATCAAGAATGTAAGCCAACCCTCCTGTCATTCCAGCAGCTACATTTCTACCCACTCTGTCAATGTATAAAATATGTGAAAGCCTCAGTTAGCTTACTTCAAATCCTTCAATGAAAAATTAATGAGAGAAAAAGGGGGTTGAGAATGAGAAGAAGAATAACACATCTCTGATAAAGAAATATTACTCACTTTCCCAAGATAACCACACATCCACCAGTCATGTACTCACAACAATGATCCCCAGTGCCTTCAACCACAGCTTCAGCAAGTGAGTTTCTGACAGCAAATCTTTCCCCAGCTCTCCCTCTAACAAAGACCTGCCCACCTGTTGCCCCGTACAAGCAAGTGTTCCCCACAATAGCTGCATCCTCAGGTTGAAACCCTGTCTTATCAACTGGAGTGACAACCAACTCACCTCCAGCAATGCCCTGACAAGAGTCACAAATAAACTTCAGAACAATGTGCCACAACTAGAATATCTAACTAAAACATTTCAGAACAGGTACTATAAAATGAAAACATCCATTTCATTCACTCTGGTGATAGAAAGGGTGCAACAATTCAGGATAACCTTATATTGATCAACTTGATTATAACTACAACTAGAACTTTTTTCCCACCATGTGGGAATGACTACATAGATCAAATAATGCCATACTTGAAAATGAATAATTTTGATCTTTTTCATTTAAGAGATGGTACAATACATACATACATACATACATAGACACACACACCAAGTACATGAATCAGTAATCCTTGGAACTTAGGGATTGAGAGATATTGCCAATTGAGTACAGTACACCGCTGAATAAAGAAGCATAGTAGGACAAAATAATCAATTAACCAAAGCACAAGTCTCACACTCTTCATCACTAGATAAATAAATCATACATATTTTACGTGATAAGCATAGAGTTAATAAGATACCTTCCCAACATAATCATTAGCCTCTCCAATAAGGCGAATGTTCATTCCAGGTGTCAGAAAGCATGCAAATGACTGCCCCGCACTTCCTGTAAATCTGGAAGCATGGAGAAAAAAATATTCAGCTTTCAATTAAATACATCCAGCTTTAAGATCTTAGAGTTCAAACTGCATATTAAGACATCTTACGTTATATTCAACTGTCCAGCAAAACCAGTGTCACCGTACTTCTTTGCAATGACACCAGCTATGCGCCCACAGACAGCACGATCAACGTTGTATATTTTTATGGTCTTACTAACCGCTTTTTCATTTTCAATGGCATCTGCAATCTGAAGAAAAAAAATATTTTACAATGCTGACTCGCGTGACATTTTTCTATGAAGCATAGAAAACCATTTTCCTCATCCATTCCATTTTTTATTGAAAACATTAGTCTAAGTTAATAGAAAAGGGAAAAGCAGCCACTTTCTGGAATTAGAGGTACTGGGAATCTGGCTTCATGAGAAAGTAAGTAACATAGGGATTTTTGTTTTCATCCAACACTTCATATTCAGATTGCACCTTTCTGACCCTTTTTATAAATTGAATTACTCATCAGGAAACTGTAAGTAACCCAAGGAAAAGAATTGGGAAATTAATAGAAAGAAATAGAAAAGAGAAATTTATTGAATGAAAGAAAGAAAATAGGAGAGTGGTCTCCGCCGAGGGTTTCCCCTTTACAAAGGATTACTCCTTTCACAACAACTATCCAAATTTACAGAATGATTTCCTCTATCCTTCTTTCTCAGTCTCACATTTATACATGATATCCCCTCTAAACAACCAACTACTCTAATCCTAACTACTCCAACTCCTCTTTATTCTTTATCCTAACAGAAACAAATTAATTGAAAAGTGTTTTTTAATAAAAAAGTAGCATTTGTTTGAATTAAAAAATGTTGAGAACTATGCAGTCAACTTCAAGGGGAAAAATGATGACGACAATAGATAAATATTACATCTCAAAAATCACTAGCAGGAATCCTTTTTTAATCCAGTTACCTCTGGGTCTGCTAGCAAAACATCATCCAGAACAGGACCATTGGTGTGAGGCTCCTGATTTCTGATTTCTGTACTGCTCCATCTAGGTAACCCAGCACTCTGAAAAGGAAAGTTTTGTTACACATAAGCCAGAGAAGCAGGTATTTATTCAACTCAAAAGGCATAGAAGGGGAAAACAGAGACATTTGATTATTATATGATATACGTACAGAGAGGATATAACTCAAATCTAGATGCTGAGTTTTCACTAGAGATATGTCTCTTGGTCTCAATAAGTCTGTCCGGCCAATTATATCATCAAACTTCTCATACCCCAGTTGTGCCAATATGCCTCTTACCTGGTCAAAAAATAATAATATTTATTCTAGGCAGGATGAGGAAAACACATTTTAATCCAAATTTCAAAGTGGTACATGAAAATTAGAATCAATAATGGTGACTCCAAAATAAGGAACATTAAGATGAACATGAAAGATATCAACAGCAGAATCAAAATACCTCCTCAGCTACATATAAAAAGAAGTTGACAAGGTCGCCAGGAACACCAGGAAAGCGTGCACGCAACTCTTCCCTCTGAAATGCAATGGAAAATTCTTATTAGATAAAGGACAAGTAATCATTATGTAAAAGCATGTAATAACAAGTCAGTCTTCTAAAAACCTGACTGGCAACACCAACTGGGCAATTATTGGTGTGGCAAATGCGAGCCATAACACATCCAGTAGCAATCATTGCCACTGAACCAAAACCATATTCATCAGCACCCATCACTGCTGCCATCATGACATCAACTCCACTTCTAAACCCACCATCAACTCTGAGAATTACCCTTTCTCTGAGTCCATTTTCAATGAGTGTCTGAAAGAAAAATAGTCCACAATCAAATAGAAAATAACTTTTCATGATAGAATGATAAGAATAAATTGCAATTACACAATTTCATGATTCAATTATAACCTGGTGAGTTTCTGTAAGTCCAAGTTCCCAAGGACCTCCTGCATGTTTGATGGAACTTATAGGGCTAGCTCCGGTTCCCCCATCATGTCCCGAAATCTGTAAGTTGATCAACATTACGACATGTTATGCTTCACAAAAGATGAAAAATAGAGATCTGAGAAATAAAACTATAGATGCAGCTCAAAAATATATGGATTACAGGTCACAATAGACACCTGTATAATGTCAGCATTGCCCTTTGCAACCCCAGATGCAACAGTGCCAATTCCAGCTTCAGCCACCAGTTTTACTGATACCTTGGCCTTAGGGTTCACCTGTTCAACCAGATAACCATGGAGATTTTGGCACATTATACTAGACTTCATTCAAAAGAAACAAGTGAATAAACAAGCAAAAGAGTCACCTGATGAAGATCAAAGATCAATTGAGCAAGATCCTCAATAGAATAAATGTCGTGATGAGGAGGTGGAGATATGAGAGGAACCCCTGGTTTAGAATTTCTCAACCTTGCGATATACATGCTAACTTTTTTCCCAGGCAATTGTCCACCTTCACCAGGCTTTGCACCTTGTGCAATTTTGATTTCTAATTGATCAGCATTTGCCAAAAATGTTGGAGTGACACCAAACCTTCCTGAAGCAACCTTAAGAAAAGGCAGTATATTTTTGTCAGATTACCACTGTTCACCAAAATTTCTATACGACTAGAGCTATTACCTGACCAAATTTAGATCAAATACAATTTAAATCAGCAGATTGAATGACATCCAATTGGATTAAGAAATAAATTTGTAGTCATGAATTTATAAAAGAATGAATACTTATTTGGTCTATCAAATGTAAATCACACCTCCAAAGAATAAATATGTATAACATGATCTATAACCTACTAACTTTTGCTATATATTCTTCATGCATCTGGACTATTAAGTTAATACTGCAGGAAGTCCATCACACGTCAGAATCCGAACCATGCCTATTGCACTTCAGAAGAGCACAAAAGAATTCTATATTCCACACTTAGGTTTGAGTGAGTGGGAAAGGGGAGGTCTATCCATATTATTTAAGGATCCGTGTTTTTCGATTCATGTCCTTTTCTGGAGATTAACATACAGCAGTTAGAGTTTTTGTGAAGTTTTAGGAATGCAGAATAAATTTTAAAATCAGATGTTTATTAATGTTTGTTCTTTGATGCACAATGAAGATAATCAATGAATAACATCAGTTCATTCTAACCTTCCTTTTTACCATTTTTCATTTATGGATGCATAGGCAGCATAGTTACAGAATACTGTGGCAAAGTTGGCACTAGTTCATGAGAATAAAATTAAAATCATATGTTTGCAAGGCATCAGCAAAACAAATCAGGTCATGTTATTTAATTTGGCTCATTAACTGCCAACATTGAGCTGAGAATGATGGTTGGGAAGCTGTGTGCTACAATTTATAAAATGGTAAGTATTTTGATTTTGACTAGAGAAAGTAAAAATAAAGCCTAACCACTCCACCATACACAGGATAACTTTACTATAGTCAATAAAGCTTATGAAGGTAATTTCCAATATTTCAGTGCAATAACCTGCTTGATAGCACTAGTAGCAGTATCCCCGTTTTGAAGACCTTTAAGATGTGGAAGAGTTGGAGAGTAACCATCAACGACATCCGTTAGTGGCTTCCAGCGAATAGGATCCTAAATACAATATATGAATAAATAAAGTCATAGCCGAAGTGCAAATAAAAAATTAATCAAATAAAAAAGAAACGAAATAAATTGCCTATTATGGAATATCAATGCATATATACCAACAGTTATATTGATATAAAAATTATATTACCTCACCACCTTCCCCTGAATTTGATTTTCCACCTAATCTGTTCATTGCAATTGCAATTGCTTCATGAGTTTCTCTTGATATAGCTCCAAGTGACATGCCCCCAGTGCAAAAACGTTGCACAATAGACGAGGCAGGTTCAACCTTACCCACTGGTATTGGGGCACGATCACTTTTGAACTCAAGAAGATCACGAAGAACCTGCAATGAACAAAATATATCTCACACAATTTTGTTGTAATAAAATCTATAATAATGGCATGAAAGTAGGATTTTCAGGACCCACATTCACAGGTCGATTAGCCAAATGTTGCTGATAAACTGAAAAGGCACTTTGGCTTTTCTGACGAACAGCTTTGTGGAGCAACTTTGACATCTCTGGATTATTTGCATGATACTCACCTTCAAAAGTGTAAATCAAAATCAATCAATTTTTAATGTACCTGGAATACTAATTTGAATGCAATTTCATTGATAGAACAGTAAAGTTCATTCCGTGCTTCTAAAAACATAGCAAAAAGTCAACTGATTCTTCAACTGTAACAAGTCAAGCAGTAAGTCATACCTCCTGGTCTGAACTGTATAAATCCAAAATTTTCCAATCTCTTAGCTGTATCTTCAGAGAATGCCTTCACCCAGAAAGATAAAGTCTCTCTTGCCAGCTGCACCGCATAGGAAGTAAGAGGGATGTTTCATTATAAGTGATATCCATTATATTGTAAAATTCAGCAAATATGTGCATTCTTCCACTGAACTCTGTTCATAAACATGTATATTCACAAATTCTCATGCAAAAGAAATAGTGTATAATTGCAACAGTGGGTGTTGACAACAAGATTTAAAGCCTAGAGAAGAATAAGTGTAAGTATTTGTTGAGAGTCCCACATCAACTAGAGATATGACCAATGTAGTCCTTATAAAGCTTGAACAATCCTTGCCTTACAAGCCGGTTTTGTGAGGTTGAGTTAGGTCACTAAATCTAAGGAACACGAACTTTTTGCATTGACAATTGGAGTAGTTATATCCAAATACAAGCAGCTAGTATTCTCTTTTTTGAACTCATGATTTTTCATCTTATTCTATGGTATTTGGTAATACAATTTTCAAACAGAATTTTTTGTGCCCAATTCAATGTAACAAATAACAAATTATGTTATCCATATAAACACATTTTTTACAAGTGTCATATTTGTAGTGTGAAAAGTCTATTTGCTATGATATGTATTTTTATCTCCATTATTATATATAAACAAATAAAATGAACCCATAAAAGGAAAGGGTCAAATGCTGGTCCTAAAAGAGCAACTTTGAAGGAGATATAGTGCAATATTATTAAACAGCACTTGACTTTCTAATCTATAGAAAAATGTGCAGCGGCTCCTTTTATTTGCAAATAATTTATGCTTTTATTGCCAGTAAAATATTAGCAATATTTGCATTTTCAATCGTAGGCTTGAGTTATGTACTCTTCCTCACCTCATCAAAAGTTAATCCACCAATTTTTGATACACTTCCTCTGAATGCAAGATCCACAACTTCCTTCCCTAATCCATATACTTCAAATATCTGTGCACCACAGTAACTATGCACAAGGAATTGACAAATTGATTTGTCAAAAGCATAACATCAGTAAGGACAGAAGAGAAAAGAAACAAATAAAATATTCGAGAAACTATTAATTTAGTGAAAAAAAATTATTGAGGAAGTATTTTCTGGCAATGGTTATCCTTTATAACCACTTTATTACATAAATCCTGTACCTTGAAAGCAATGAGATGCCCATTTTGGAAAGAATTTTAAGAAGACCTGCTTTTACAGCCTGGAACGCAGGAAAAACACAAAATTATTTGTCTTAGTTATCTTTATATAAAATTTAATAATAACAGAGGAATTCATTAACAGGAAGAGGGGGGAAAAAGAAATCCTATGAAGGAGGGGGAAATTCTCCCCCAAAGTTCCCCGTTATAATATACTATTATTGTTTTTTTTTTTTGGGTCTTATTATGTCAGTAGTCTATAGGCCTGGGCTACTACCTGTACTTTACTCATACATCACCTATATTTTTAGTATAAATAGGTTTATTGGATTAGTGTATTGTAAATCATATCGTAATAATATGAATCACTCAGATTCAGAGTCCTATTTCTTCATATTCTTTACCTTCCATATTTTCCTAATAATTTCAAAATGGCATCAAAGTGATCCCATTCAAAGTTAATCAATGAATGAAACTCATTTTACTATGGTATTAGTGAATCTTACTTTGAGTTTCAACCAAATGCAGCTTTCCTTTGTTTTCCTGAGGACTACTGTTTAAAATACAAAATTAAATAAACAGGGCATGTACATAGCCATCATAATTATACACTGACAAAAAAAAAGTTGTTTTTAAGTTGCACATCTAAAATAAAGTCTGAATAGTGGTTTGAAGTCGAGCACAAACCTTGCAGTAGTTCTTCTGCGCCTGTTCAATTGATACAGTTGGCATCTTTCCATTCTTCATCAGATTTACAGTTTTACTACTCAAACGCCATTGTCGGCATGTCTCCAATGCCAAGTATGGACACACAGCACTAAAACAAACAAACAGATATATCATGCTGTGCTCAAGAAGATAGAGGCAAGTGAATTTAACTGGGCATGATTCCAGGTTTCCATTGCTGCAAACAACTAGTGCAAGGTAGAACTAATTCCAATAACACTAGTAAACAACTGTTCCGTGGGAAAATAAGAAATTCAGGATTTATTCAAGTTTAAATTAGAAAATGGCTGTGTGACAACGGTAGGAGTGCAACTGTATCATTAACTAGCAAACTAACACGGAAATACAAAAAAAAAATTATGCCAAGTCTAACACATATAGCGAATGAAAACTAGAAAAAATAAACATAACTCCTGATCTAAGATTAAAACAAGGCAGAAACAAGAAACTAAAACACCATGGCTAACAGAGGCTTTAGTGGAGGCATTAAATAACCTTACCTTGCACCATATCCTATTAAACAGGCAAACTGATGAGTACTAAAACACTGAGCAGTATCCGCTATGATTGAAGCTGACATTCGCAGGCCATTCTGGATTAGATGCTGATGAACAGTTCCAACAGCAAGAAGTATTGGAATTGAAGGATGAGTTGGTTCCTAGGACCCAGAAAATGGAATGCATTATTAGCCCATACATACATAGACACACATACACGTGTGTACATAGACAGGCATATATGAAAGGTCAATTTTAAGTTCCAACCATACAAATGGAATCTTAAAGAATAAAGATAGTTGGAAGCCATTCACAAGAATCAAACAATGACTCATACTTCATCGTACAACAACAAGCACAGCAGACAATATCATATCAGGTTTAGTAATCATCTAATGAAATATGTACCAAATAATCACTTCTATCCTTCAGAGCTATAATATATACACTTCTGTAGAAAGATACATATGCAATTAGATGGTCCTTACCAGTGCTTCTGAACGGTCTGAAAGAATAAGCAGCTGGGAACCATTTCTAACAGCTTCATCTGCGGCGTCGCAAAGCTTATTTAATGCTTTCTCCAAGGAACCATCAATCCCCTTAGTTATATCAAAAAATGTGGGCAATACTTGTGGTTTTAGGTGGGAGTCTTTTAGTAATGACTCAAGATCCTCTTCATTCAATACAGGACTAGATAATATAACCTGAATAAAAAGCATACCATCATCTCGTGGGCAGGAAAAGGCATCAAAATCATGGATATTATTTGACAATGACAAACAAATAATACAGATGCGTGCTAAAATACCTGTGAAGCATTCTCTGGTCCAATTTCCAATATATTCCGTCTCTTCCCTATATTCACTTCAAGAGACATAACTAGCCCTTCTCTAAGTGGATCAATTGCAGGATTTGTAACCTGTTAGCATCAGAAAGTGAATTGAAGAGCATTATAAAGAGAAATTACATGCAAAGAGAAATTACATGCAAACATGAATAAGTATAGTAAAAGTCTAGAAATGCTACATAGTTAAGTTTTACTGTATTTGATAGGTTACTGAAGCCTAGGAAAGTCCAACTTTATAATTATGGGTTCAATTAATTATAGGTAGTCCAAGAGTTAATCAAAAGTCTTTAAATTAGCCAGTTAAGAGTCCAGTCAGATCCAAAGTCTTGGGATATATAAATATTTACTCTCTTTGTTCAGAACCATATTCAGTGTATTCAAAATATATTTTCTGGTGTTTCTTTTCAACATATAATTCTGATAATATCTGGAGTTCTGGACTCCTTCCACACAACCCCTTATGCCAAATACCTACCCAACATATTCCCATACTTTCTTTCCAATTCCATCCAGCCCTAATTCTAAACAAATTCTTGTGCTGCACCAACAAAGCATACAGATTTTGTATCATTTATATATGTGCACATACATTTTGGATGCAACCCATCATCATCTTTTTATACAGTACAAGACATGCTTCATTGCATAAATTACCCAAATGCCAAGGCATCCAAATTCCCGTTGATGTCTATGACTCTTCTAGGTCATAATACCTTTCAACAAGATTAACTATGAAACATTCAGCATAAGCTGTTTATGGTCTAAGTGATTAAAAATAGCATCTAAACAGATAACAGATTTCTATGTATCCTCCCCCCTATCCCCGGGGGTGAACAACAGAAAGGAACAGAAGGACAAGGTATTCTTCTAAAACCAGTGTACAAGGAAAACATAGAAAAAGTGTATTAGTCGATTAGAGCAAGAAACCTTACCAATATCTCAGCTTGTCTGGCAATGAAAAGGACCATATGTGCATGATTCCAGAGATATAAAGACTAGAAAAGGATACGCATAGAGCCTAAGCAGTGACATACAGTGAATACCATAGACAAACAGCAATGTCATGCATCTCATGACATTGTGAACAAACAATAACACATTTTATAGTGTAACATGATCAATAGATGTTATCAGATAAGTGACTTGGCACTATCATAGCAAAACTTGGTCACAAAACAGAGGAAATTAATTGTAGGAAATTAGTCTGGCTTACCTGTGCAAACCGTTGCTTAAAATAATCAAAAAGCATGTGAGGTTTCTGAGACAACGCTGCCAATGGAATATCATCTCCCATGCAAAATGTGGGCTCCTTTCCTTGAGCAGCCATAGTCTCAATCACCATCTGGACATCTTCACTTGAGTATCCAAATGCCCTGGTCTCACCAAAGAGTGGTTAAGTAAGAACACATAAAATGATGTATTGTAAGCTAACACACTTTCCCATCAACATGCTGTAGAACATTAGCTTATAAAACTTTCCTATTACATCACGCGTAGCAGCCTCAATCTACTTAAGTTCATTTTGAAAAAAAGGAGACACTACACATAAACATCTTTTTCCTACTTCCTAGAGAAGAATATTTTACTTTAGAAAGGGAACCTGTTATTGTTTAAATCACAATTTTCATTCAAAATCAGAATTTCAAATCCTCAAAAAAAAAAGAAAGCAAATAAGAACCACATAAATGTTTAAGCAATAACAGTGAGTAAAGCAATGGATTTGATAGGATTTATAAATGGCAATACTTTAGAACACAAATTCCCTCATCAAGGATAAAACTAAGAACAAAATCTTCATAGAATCTCACTGTTGTTGTCTTAATACTACATCATTGTCCATCACAGAGGTTGAAAGGAAATTCCCAGGCTTCAAAGACCGCAGATTTTCCTTGATCCAGTTCCCATATGGGTTTGATAAGGCTACTCGTTTTTTAACCTCTGTATTCTCGTAGACCTGCCACAAAAAACATTTGGAAAGTGAATTAATCTCATGAGACTGCATATACTATTACTTTTGACAGGAAAATTATTAGAAAAAGAGAAAATATGTTCTTGTATAAGAACTTTGGCATCATCAACCACAGTTTAAGACATTGGAACCACAGAATGTGACACTCACCATATATTATCACTTTCTTGCAATTGAAATAAATCAATTTTACCAGTCAATCAGACATAAGTTGTCCAATATGACATAAAATGACCTTAGTCAAGCTGTTCTGGAGTGAACTTTTTGATGACTCATAAAATTTCCATTTATATGCTTTCAAACAAAACTCTCACATTTCTTATACCATTAAATATCATCTGATGTAGTTCTCAATTATGTTTTTCCTCTTTTAAAGGGCTATGAGCCCCTATTCTTTTAGTAACTAAAGAGAAGAAATATTCAGTATCAATAGAAAAGGTAAAAAAGAAGAGGTAGCAAAGTGTAGAGGAAACTCTGGGTAAGCTATCTGATTCAATGAACGACTTTGGGGGCGTTTGATAAACAACTTAATTAAGTGCTTACGTATAAGCTGTTTCTACAATCAAAGAGCTTGAGGGGGTAAACATTGCATAAACTCTGCATAAGCTATTTCTATAAACTATCTTTGTGAGCTTATGAAAATAAGCTAAAAACAATATATGGACATATCATAAGCTATTTTTATAAGCTCTGCCAAATGCTTACATAAGTGTTTATGTCATAAGATAAGCCCGAAAAAGCTCTTCCAAACACAAATTTCACATTGGGAAAACACACACATTGTACCAAATAAAAGAAAAACTCTAATTTGGACAAATATTTAACACAATAAATCAATACTATAATTTGCAGGAACAAACAGCCATTAGAAGATAAAAAATGCCATGTTCAAAAGTGCAATAAGCAAAACAAGAAAATATTGCAGGCAAACCTGACCACCAGGTAAATCGACTGTTATCATCATGCCTGGACCTAATCGGCCTTTCAAGATAACCTTTGACTCATCCACTGGTACAACACCAACCTAAAAGAGAATGGGGCAAGACATAATATCTTAAATCCAGTCTTAAATCCAGTAATTGAAAGTCATGAAATAAAATCAGTGGCTTCAGAACTATAGTTCTCATTACTACATATTAGTAAAAGATATGCCAACTTTCTAAAACAAAGTGTTTTTAAGAGACCAAATAATTAGAAATGTAACATTATCTATGAGTAAAGATTGATAAAAAAGACATCAGAGGCAAAGGCAGAACAAGACCTGCATTCAAAGAATGTGTACAAAGAAAAGAACAGAAGAAAGATCAGAAAACTAATATTTGAAATACAGTCCTTGAGTGTGCATATATGTATAAATATCAGTCTTATGACAAAGAAATGACCAAATGTGTCAGAATAAAGTAGAACTGTCATTTGACCAATGAAATCATACAACCTTAAATCAATCATATATTATATCCAAGGGATAAAAGTTAGGGACTTCACCTCAGAAGCAACATAGACCATATTGTCTGATGTTCGCCAATACCTAGCAGGTCGAAGTCCATTACGATCAAGGCATGCACCAACAGTTTTTCCATCACTGTGACACATAAATTGGATTACCAACAATCACAGACAATTGACAAATTTGAGAAAAAAGATTAAAAGAAAACAAAAGTTCTGTGCCTATTTACTACTGATAAATTTACTAAACAATGGAAAAACTGTTTGCTAAGGAAAATGATCAGCGCCAGATTAAATTCAAATTAACAGAGTGATTTTCTCCAAACAAAGAAGAAACAAAGCTAAATATTTGTATGATGTAATGAAAATGCAGTAATAGAAGATACTAAATTTAAATTTCTGTCTCCAATACATATATTATAGTCTCATAGACATAGCATGCCCATTTTTAGCCAAAAAGCATAAAAATAAAACCTACACAAACATTGGGACACATCTCAAGAACGATTAGTTTGTGAAAGAAAACTGTAAATCAAAATAACATTGGAAAAAATTTCTTGGACCCCTCACTCTCTCCCTTCCAGTAAACACTCAATAATATCAAAAATATCAGACTATATTACTCGCTAATTGTTAGCTAAAAGTTTAAGCCAGCTTTGCCAGCTGTACTGAGTTGTACTTGTAATCTGTCCCTATTTAGGGCATAGTTAGGTATTAGTTGCTTATTAGCAGTTACTTAGGCTCACTATAAATACCCTGTATGAGACTGTAACTTGGAATCGGAATCATTTTCATCTAATAAAAGTTTCTGATCTCATTATTCTCTCCCTCTTTTCTCTCGAAGCACTTTCTCTTACTTCCCCACACACTGTAACTTGGAATCGGAATCATTTTCATCTAATAAAAGTTTCTGATCTCATTATTCTCTCCCTCTTTTCTCTCGAAGCACTTTCTCTTACTTCCCCACACCTTTTTACACGACACAAACTATAATACACAAGCACACAGAGATTAGGACCATTGAATTCTGCTTGATTTTAGACATAGTTATTAATGACCAAGCTTTGATGTATAGTGCTACTGCTTATTAGAGTAACCAAGTGTTTAGTTACTACTGTAGCTTGCTGCAACAGTAGCTCAGTTAGTTGTTGTATGCTAACTACCTGAGTCAGCTTCTGACAGCTGTACACAAAACTGTCATTGTCAGAGATTGTCGGATCTGTCACTATCTGACAGCTAATGTGTGTCAGTTAGTTATCTAGTTAGTTACTTAAGTAGTCTTTTATAAATGCTTGTACAATGGATGTAATCACAAATTTCCATTCATCCAATAATACCAGAGTTCAGACAGCACTCTCTCTCTCATTCTTGAGACAAACTTTCATTTTCTTGCATTGGCAAGGCAATCATGTTCCACTGGATTTGTTTTCAGCATTTATACCTGAATAAAAGCAAGGCAGGTCCATCCCAAGCTTCCATCTGACCCTTGTAGTAGTCATAGAAGTCAACCGCCTAAGAAGTAAAAACAGCATTAAGGATACTTCCATGTAGAAATGGAGAGAAAGGGTTCAGAGGATTGTAAGAAAAGATAAGATACATCAAACAGAACAGAGTTTTCATTTTCGCATAGCAAGCTTGAACACTGAATACTGAAAACACTCATCTTAAAGAGGCTTGGGCCTAAGAATCACTTATAGCCTACTCTAGTAATTACCTAGTTCTTTTTTCTTTCTTAGCATTCACTTATGCTTTAACCTTATACTGGTATTGGTAGGTCAAATTCTATTTAGATTAAGAAGTTTTATTTTTATTTTTATTTTATTTTATGACCTTCTTTTCACAAACAAAATAAAACGAGACCAAAGCCCAAAATCCATTTGAACCAACAATCCACAAACAAAATAAATGACCAATTTTTGTCAAATTGCAGATCTCTGATGATCAACCCATTCTCCTCCTCCTTTCTTTTTTTACATTATCCTATTTTCTAAGTCTCAATCCCTGCTCTGTATGCCCGGCTTGTTCTCTATTGCTTTGTCTATCTATCTCTATTTCCTTCTCATATTTGTCCTATTTCATTCTTTCTTTGTGATTATGTCCTCTTTGTTCATTGGTTCAAGGGCTGCTAAGAATGATACTTTTGGTGAATTTTATTTATTGCAATATGTTTCTAGTTTATTGCTCTTGACATAATGTGCAAAAATACATGAGTTATTAAAAAGGGGGAAAATACCTCAGGATATTTGATTGTCAGAGTTGGATGATTTTTGTAAGCCTCTGGAACAAGAATCATCATAGCTTCCTCAGGACTGCGACCACTTCTTATTAATAACTGAACCATGGGAGACCATTCAAATTAAGATATAAACATGCCCATTAACACAAGTCTAGAGAATTTGATATACAGAAAAAATCTCAGAACAGAGGGCTCACAAAACAATACAAGTAAGGAATTTGTATATCTTAAAGTAAGAAACAGAGCAGATAAAGAGAGAGAAAGTTGGTAAGATAAAAAATGATTAGAAAATCTATTCAGAGTAACCCTTGCTAAGTGGACATTAGTTTCTTGCTTTCAATTTTTCAGTTTAACAGTATTTTACTTTGATAAAAGAAGAAATACATATAAGAAAGATAAAAGTAATACAAACAAATAAAGATATGAAATCTGCCTGGAGCAACAAAAAAAAAACCAAACAAATAAACAAAAGAAGAATAACTCTAAAGAGCTTACTCACTTGTCCCTCTGTAAATCCTCAAATGAAACCATCAACCCCCCCTCTCCCAAACAAATCATGAGCAAACACCCACATTTAAGTCAACAAATCAACTATATATGACAGGAAGGAAGAAGCTTCTAACAAAATTTCACTTCATCCTTAAGCACCAAAACCCCACAAACAAGCCCATTGTTAAAAAAGTTTGCTCCACTTTTTCCAGCCGTAGCCTCTAAAATAATTAGACAAGAAAGGATTCAAGGAATAAAAAAAACCATACAAACCAATTGCTGAACAAAAATGCCAGAAGGACATTTCCAAAGCTTCAAAGCAACTTAAAAAATAAAAGATGATATTGTCTCTTAAGATCAAAAAGACAACAACACATAACATGGACAACAGGATAAAATAAGAATAGCTATATGAGACCTATGAGTCTATTACAAATTATTTGTATTAACTCTATTAAGTATCTACAACAGTATGCACCTTGATGGGATCTTAACCTAATAATTTATATATCTTGAAATTTTAAACAATTAGATTAGATAATCAAAACCCCAAATATAGGAATCATAAGAGTATGAGGATCATATCTTTTACAACAATTAATTTCAAACAAATCATCATCAACATCCTCAAGTAATTTTATTGGCATACTTCTGCAGCACTGTCAAGATTTGCTGAGTCTGATGCCTTTGGATTTCCAAATGGACGAATTTCATTTTCACGACCTCGCCACACAGGTGACTTCAATGACGGCTCTCGTGATTGCATCCAATTCAAGTTCCCCTACACATATATGTACCCATTTCATAAACCCATCCAAGGTAAAAATTCCATGGAAAGATTTTTAATGCCAAAGAAAACTCAACCTGTATTGTGTTTATCTCTCCATTATGACCAAGAAGCCTCATTGGTTGGGCAAGAGGCCATCTGGGACTAGTGTTTGTGCTATACCTTCGATGATAAATGGCAAAGGGGGATTTATAAAGATCATTTTGAAGGTCAGAATAAAATAACCCAAGAACTTCTGAGCGAAGCATTCCCTTGTAAACTATTGTTTGATTGGATAAAGAACAGAAGTAAAGCTCATTTCCCCAACTTTCCAAGCTTACTTCTTTTTCAATCAATTTCCGACAAATGTACAGCTCTCGTTCAATGTCATCAACATTTTCTTCCTTCCCAATCTTAACAAATACCTGGTGTATATTGGGCATGGTCTCCTTTGCATAATAACCTACAACAGAAGTATTTACAGGGACTGGTCTCCACCCAATCACCTCGAGACCTTCTTGCCGAAAAGTATTTACAATAACTAAAAAAGAAATTAAAATTACATGTCAGAACTCAGAACACAAACTGCTGTGTTAGAGTGCAAAATTCACTTTGATGCATTAAGAGAATGTACTAAACAAGCTATGAACAACAAAGATTTTATAGTGTCAAAGAGGAATAACTAAGCTATGTTCAAGAAAAACTTCAATAACTAAGCTGTACTAAATAATTGCATGCAGGATCAATGAGAAACAAAGAAAAACTCCCTTACCAAATGTGTACGCACACACACAGAGAGAGAGAGAGAGAGAGAGATTATTGCACATCATGTAAATTATTCACAAACACTTAAACATGCTTGTCTTAGTGAAACTACAAAAGACAGACATCATGAAAGCTTAGTTAAATCATGCCTTTCAAAATAAGAACACTTAGTACCTTTCTTGGCCTTATTCATAAGTTCTACATCTTTGGGTAGGAAAACCATTCCAACACCAGTGTGCAACTTATCAAAGGAAGCAATCCCTTGTTTGTTGGCCCAATTGTCAAATAGATCCCATGGAATTGCAGTCATCACCCCAGAACCATCACCAGAGTCATTATCTGCACCACAGCCCCCACGATGTTCCATACAGCTTAAAGCATTTAGAGCGTCCTTGACAATCTCATACGATGCCTTATTTTCCAAATTGGCAATGAATCCAACACCACAGGCCCCTCTTTCTGATATTATGTCCTCCAAGTTTGCAACCTGACCAACAAGCAACTAGGATCATTCAACATGTTGTCATGTAGATTACAAGCCACATTGATGAACAGATTATCAGTGAAGCTTTAGAAACAATTTTCTAGAATAGTCCAGATCCCATTGGGCCACCCTTTAAGCCAATAGTAATGCAAACTGCTAATTATGGACTGAAATACAGGGGAAGGTTTAAAAGCCCACAGTAGTTACCATTCTACATATGGATTATGGTGTCCAATGCATTTCTAAAAAAATAAATACAAAAAATTGCATTTGGTAAGCAGATATTCTAGAATGCATTCCTTAATAAAGTCTAAAATAATATCATAATTGGCAAACTCTAGGGCCTGGCAGCTGCACAGTTTCCTTTTTCCCACATTATTGGAACTTCTTAAATGAGCACCTACATATGGTGTTGGTTGAGTTTTATCCAATGGCAAGGTATTTAACTCTACATTTATTGACTGAGGTAACAAAGTAGGATATATCCAGCTAAGTAAAGGATTATTACTCATCAGCCAATTAGTCTTGTAACTAGCCATCACCAAGGTCCTCTCTATTAGATTGAAACAGGATTTTTCTGATGCCATTTCAGAGAATCAAAGTGCCTTCTGTTGCAGGCTGAGAGATTTTAGTTTGATAGCTAATGAAGTGGTGAAAGATATCAAAAGCATAAGAAAGTCCAGTTTAGACTTCATGTTGGATTTTGAGAGAAAGCCTATAACAAGGTGGTTTCTAATATGAGGTTGTTGACGGTGTTGAGATCCCATATCGACTAGAGATATGGCCAATGTAGCCCTTATTCACTTTATAAGCTAGTTTTGTGGGGTTGAGTTAGGCACTAAGCACAATTGCTAAAATAGTATCAGAGCCTATCTTAAATCCATTATTGGGCCATCCGTACTTGTCCATGCTCTAGATATCTATTCTTAGGTGTGAGGAGGTGTTGTTATTGGGACAAACCACCTGCACTGGGATGAATCACCCGCATTTGTCCACGCTCTAAATGTCCAGTCCTTGGCGTGAGAAGATGTGTTGAGATCCCACATTAACTAGAAATATGACCAATGTCTGTAGTCTTATAATGCTTCGGCAATCCTTTTTTCATAAGCCGATTTTTGGATTGAGTTAGGCCTTAGGCCCACAAGATGTTGAAGTTATAAAGTTTCAGACAAAGAGAGAAGAGAAAGAATAAGAACTTTAAATTATGAATATGATGATTTGATATGATTGATACTTTGATGATGCCAAAAAGACTAAACACTAACCCTTATTTATACTAATAAGGGATGTAAAATCCTAATTAAATTAAATAGAGAAACAAATCATGATAGTAACCAAGTAATACAGAAAATAATATTGAGAGATATTCTAAGATAAGAAATCCTATAAGATAATCTAAGATACTATAATATAATATTAAGATATTCTCATATATACTAACACTCTCCCCCACGCTAAAGCTTACTAAAGTTTTAATCTTGTTATAAATATAGTATTTTAAGAGAAAAAAAATATAATCAAACACATAATTAAACGGTGGAACCACACAGATTCTCTGACTTGTCGCCATGGATTAGCAGAGAAGAGAGAGAAACCGACACTCAACAAAGCTGTAGAAACAAGATGATGGCTGACAGGGTCCCAAAATTATGAACAAAGAGCCCTAGTCTTGATTCCAATGACAGCGGCCAATTGTTTTGGGGGGGGGGGCGCTATGTTTCCCTTTCTTGTTCACCATGGCGATTGATGTTCTTAGTTGTTTGCTTTCAGTTGGCTCAAGCAAGGTGACAGTCACTTTTGCAAATGACCACTCTATCCCTAGTTCTTTGAAGCTCTCTCTCATCTCTGGGTTTAAAAGTTAATTAATCTTGCTGAAATAGTCGTTTTGGCAGGCTTGAATGAGAAAACTCAATTCTTCTAAAGTGAAGGAGGAATAGGTCTTGGAAATTTGGTGCATAAAAAAATTGCCCTGGCAGCTAAACAGCAGTGCATTTTCCTCTAGAAATTACCTCTCCGTAGTGTAAAAAGTCCTGAGGTTTAGATCAGAAATGGTTGGAAATATTCTTAGTTAGGCTGATGACACTCGTTTCCAGTCTACTCATTGGTCTACTTCACATAATTCTCCCACAACCATTTCGTGTGTCTTTGGATTTTCATTGAAAATCCGCTGACACATGTTTCGATGTAAAATGAACTGAAACACAAGATCAAAAGTCAATACTCCTTCGCAAATGTAGTTCTCGGCTAAATATATGTTTGTAACCGTAAACCAAACATACTAGTCCTCGTTTAAATTTGGATTTTCATTTCATACGAAACTTGAGTGATTCGAGTCAGCTCACCTCTCTATAAACCAAATTCACACTCTCGTGATAATTTTTTTTATAGCGAGATTTTAATGCGAGATTTCGGTAGAGCTCGTAGTGTTAAGCTACATCAAGTCTCGATGAATTGTCATCTAATACTAAATCCACGACTTCTCACAAAACAGAGGGGAAAAAGGAAAAGAAAACCGTTGTTGTGCAAGTAAGCAAAGGATGGAGAAAACGGACCTGTTGTTTTGAATCGGAAGGAGAAGGAGAAGGAGAAGGAGAAGGGGAAGGATGGAGGCGGTCGTGAAGGTGGAGAACGGCGTTGACGGAGGAACGACGGAGTGGAGCCGGAGAGCGAAACGGCGTTAATCTGCGGTTACTGCAGCGCTTGTTTTTGCGGCAGAGAGGGGCGAAGTCGACGAGCAAGTGAGGGTTGAGGATCGAAGGATATGCCTCGGAGAGCCGAAGCACTTGAGAAATCGACGACACCGTGTGCAGCGCCATCGTTAGAGAGAGAGACAGAGAGAGAGGGAAGGGGCGTGTGTGTGTGTGTGTGTGACTCGTAGTAAGTGAGTGAGTGAGTGAGGATGAAGATAATAAAAGAGAGAAGAGGGAGAGGTCAGGAAATGCCTGCCTCACAAACACCACCAACTCCTCATTCGTCTTTCGTCTTCGCTTGCGACTTTGGATTTGGATGTTAATGTGTGCCGCACACCCCAGCACCCCTGGGTTTTTACTCTCTGTGTTCGGGTCTACGCTTACACTCTGCGCCGCGGCCTCAGATTCCTGTCTTATTGGAGGAACCCGAATTTATGCCCCCCCCCCCTTAATCTTCATCCAATATTCCAAAGAGCTACGATTTTTAATCACTCAATAAATTTTAACACTTATTTAATATTTTTATTTTTTTTATCTTTTTTTATTTGTCACATTATTCAACTGTCATATTTATCATTTATCTCTCATTTATTTCTATCTCTCTCTAGATATAAGAGAGCATAAAAATGTCTAAGAAACTTTTTCCTATTCCAAATCATTCAAATTCCTTACAAAGAGGGAAAAAAATAAAAAGTTTTTCACTTTTTTCAATGGAATTTAGTCGTGGTTTATTCTCTCTTCTTTTTTTTTAATAGAAAATGGTTTATTCCCTCTAGCATGGCACCAAAGAAAATCTCTAATAATGCTTCGTTAGATAAATCTCATTACATGTATTAAATTTAATTTAGTTTAATTAATTATTGAGTTAACTATCATTTTGGTTCCTGAAACTGTAATACGGTATCACTTAGGTCCCTGAAACTAACGAAAAGGCAATTTAGTCCCTGAAATTGTAAAATGTCGGTCAAATTAGTCCCTAAAATTGTAAAACGACGGTCAAATTAGTCCGTCGTTTTACAATTTTAGGGACTGACTTGATCGATGTTTTACAATTTCATGGACTAAATTGCCTTTTCGTTAGTTTCAGGGACCTAAGTGAGACTGCTTTACAATTTTAAGGACTAAAATGACAATTAATTCATTAATTATTAGTAGACGATAAGAAAAAATACATAAAAAAATTATATTATTTTGAGATTGGGAATTTAAATCTGTGATACTACTGGATGGATACGTGTTACAGCGGGATTATTTGTAAGTGGATATCGGATGCAGCGGATTTTTTCTCAAGCGAAGACCTTTCACTCGGAGAATCTCTGTCGATCACATATTTATTTATTGTTTATTTATTATTGTTTAATCATTTTAAGTGTCAACAATCATGAGTCATCTTAATTTGTCTGAGAAAAAGGTAAACCGGGGTTGCTGACGTCATGAGAAGAATAAAACGCGCGCTGGACCTTAACTTACAACTTCCAGTTCCGTTTACCAAACTAACCGCGCGGGAATGACCGGTATTTCCCGGTAACCGTGGATCACGTTTCGTTTATTACTCTGACACGGTGGGGGGAGAAAGGTCATTTCTAATGCAGCACCCATTTTTGGGCACATCACTCATTTTTACCTTTTCTAACACAAATATTTAATAAGAATCCAATCATTTCAATATAGTAATTTCAAAAAATTTACTAAATGAGTCCCATTAATAACTCCAGATCCAATTAAAACCCACAAATACATGTGAAACCCACCAGGAGAGAGAGGATATTTGTGCAAACATCACTTCCTATCAAGCACTCATATTTTTTCCCCTACAATAGGGGTGCTTAATAAGCACCCAATAGGCACCCAAGAGAGAAAAAAAGTGAAAGTCGCAGGTATGAGTGGCGATTTCTACGTGGAGAGAGAAAAAAAAAACAAAGTCGCCACTGCCGGTAGTGACTTATCCCAAATTGATAAATACTTTTAACTTTGCACCATTTTGGTAAAATGGGAGGGGGATTACCCCATTTAGGTAAATAAGGGCTTGTTTTTCTATTTCTTTTTTTTTTCAATATAACACAAGCTTGTTAAAAAAAGTGGCTTTTCCAGCATCCTAAAGCCAACCCATCTGTCCGTTGTTCTGTTGGGACAACCAGCTGACTCGTCCTCAGAGACCAAAAGTCAGTGGTACCCCAATTTTGGCTTATGCTAATGTCCTCTAAGGCCTAAGCTGATGGATCATCAACTTCCAGTTCCACCGTTTCACCTTACTTGAAAGATATCATGCCACAGCCGCAAGGGTTGTTTTCATAATTTTCTCTCTCCCCCCCAACCCCACCGACCCTCGCACCAAAATTAATATGTTTTACATTATTTTAATAAATTATTAAATCTATGGTATTTTCATGTATATGAACTCTGTTATCGGAAAATCTAATAATTGGGAATCCAATTGAGATAATTGGGAGACCTAATTTGTTCAATTAGAAACTGGGATCCAAATCGTACAATCATAATAACTGAGAAACTAAAAATACAATGTAATTAAGCCAAAAAAATTAACCGATGGTGTCAAGGAGAAGAAGAGGAGTGAAAAAATAAACATGTACATTGATCCATTTTTTAATCACCTATATACATAGTAGCTCCTGCTTTGAGAGTTCTTCCCGATGTGTTCATGCATACCATGTATAATGTACTATACAAAGAATGAAAAAACAATTAAGAATATACAATAAATAGTATATTTGGGTTAGTACTCAAAGTTGTGTGGATCTCAATTGTTGAACCAAATTGCCCTTCCCAAAAGTTGAAAATTTCAAAATGTACCATGTTAGGCTGAGGGGTGTAACTTGCAGCAACCCAACACACTGCTATTTTGCACTGGAGTATAAACAATATGCCATATCCATATCAAGAAGTTGTAGAATCATGTATATATACCATTCAAGAGTCTTCAGTAAATATTCTAAATATGAAATCACGAAAACGCTTTGAGTATTGCCTAGGATCAACGGCGGATATTGAGGTTGGGTCATATTGAATGGACTTGTAGGCATGCTCAAGCTTCTTGCTAATGTCATAATCTTGAAGTATGTCTATGATACCAAAAGTCAGCACAACATCATAAAACTCTCCAATTGGTTCTCCTACAAGTTGTAATTCCAAATCACCTCTTCTCACCGTCCTTTCAACCCTTGCTGGCATATTCACACCCAAGATGGTACTACAGATCACACAAATAGATACATATATTATAGTGGTTAGGAATACCAATTGTCAAGAAGGACAAGTTACAACAGACAGTTGAAATTTTAAACCACAAATTAATCTAGCTTATTATGTTGTACATATGTGCAATTCTTTTAAAAGTTTGAGCTTCTTTAAGCAGATGCAACATATTGTTGTGCATATCTAGTAGTCTACTTTGTGTGCTAAAACAAATTTAAAAAGACATTTCACCTGGAAGGATCAAAAGGAAGTTGATCTGTGTCTTCTTTTGAAATGTGAGGAGTTCTTTCATTCTCTGAATCACCTGAGGATGAAAAGTAAAAAAGTTCTTACTGGGATGTTAAAACACAGGCACAAAGTATATATATTAATTAACATTGAGGTTGTAAACTACTTGATATAGGATAGGAAAGTTACCATTAGGAGTTTGAGATCCCAAAGGAATAAGATCCCCATCTGGAGATATATTTTTGAAATGAATGCCCATAAGTAGACTATAGTCCATAATTCCCTCCTGTTCCATAAGCTCACAGTCCCTATCAATTTGTCTGGAGAACAAATATATGCTTGACATGCTTAGTGTAATTTGACGTAAAACAATAAATCAAAATTGTAGAACTTGTTTGGATTTGCAATTGTTTCTACTTGGCCAATTATTTGACTAGTCTAAGGTAAGATATGCATTTTAGAGGAAAAAGTGTGGGATTATAACCCATCATTGAAAAATAAACAGAATAAATTTCATAACTTCATAGTTTTAGAACACATACATGTATTTTATCACAATCTCAATTATTAATGTTCAAATCAAAGGTTATAACAATGCACTTTTCCCTCTAAAGTGCACCCCCATTATTTTACAGGATATATCCAATTCAACTCTCAAACACAAAATTCCAAATTACCTGCAAAACTCTTGGAACCAAGATCTCTGCAGTCGAAATATAAAATTAAGATCAAGATCTTTAAGCACAGTGGTTTCACTAATCTCTGTCTCAGGCTTATCTGTCGTACGACCAAGTGAAGAACCTTTCAAATCATAGCGTCTATGGGTGATAAACTCAGAACAAAAGAGGTTTCCCATTATAATAAAGCGAACCTGAAAAACCAAACATATTATGAAGCTTATTATACTCATACTATAAAACTTCATACAAAGTTCTATTTTCCTATAAGAATAAACATATTAGTTAATGCCAAACACTTAAAAAAGTTTTAACACGGCATAAAATAAATCAGAAGTTTAAAGAGAAAAATAGAGGTCTCATTATTTCATACAATTTTTTGTTAGATGGGCTAGCTTTCATGTGTTTTGACACTCACAATAGGAAATGTACCTTCCTTTGAATAGGTCCATTTAACTTTACACAATGTAGGCCATAATACTTTGTCAATAGAGTATTTTCATGCTCCCGAAAGTGATTGTAATAGGCTGGAAGCATTCTCAAGAGAACCTGCAATAGAAATCAAGCATAGCCATATCAGGGGAAATTATAAAGCATGCCATGATTCCTAATAAATTTCAAACACAACAAGAAAAGCTTAAACTCACTTTCACTTCAGCTTTCTTCATTGTCTTAATCATGTAACGATCATCATTGGTCAAGTAAAAGAAGCTTCCACTTTTTCCAGGAGAGGAAAGTTCACGAAGGGCATCATTTCCACATATGGATAACATGTAATCAGCTGGATCCACCTTGAATAGCTTCCTAAGGGTCCTGAGGACAAAGTGTGATGTATAAGTTAAGGAAAATGCTACTCAACAACATAGCATAACTCTATCTATATTTTTTCCTCACTATTTATCACTTTGACAAAAGGGCTATTTCATGCATAAATCAAGTAGCATGCACAAATTCATTAAAGAATTTATAACATGCACAAAGTAACTGACAACAAGTATTAGTGGGGCTGACCTAAAAACTACAGGGCAATAGTCCTTCCACTTAAAGTCACATGATGGATGTGGTGGAGTGTATTTGGATCCTTCAGGTGGAAATCTTGTCCACACTTTCTCCTTGGGGTCAAAAGCTGAAGGCTTAAGATCAAGTGATGCTGTGGGAGCAGGTCTTGCAACTGAGTGCCTATAAAGTTCAAGAAATTGTAAAATGATAAATATTATAGACAAGGGTAAAAGCAAAGTTATTAAAAGAGCCTAAAGTTCACCTGTAAAGTTATATATGCAAAATATATAGACTTATTCATTTATTTTGTAGGATGAAGTTGCATGAGTAAGTTGAAATGAATAAGAGAAATAAATTTACTCTTGAAGGAAACAGAATGACCTATAGAAATTCTATTTCCTTTACTATTGAGTGGTGGTTGACTTGACACTTGAAATGTTACATCATTCACAAACAAAATAAGAGATAATAGAACTTTAGCAGGCAAGAAGATGAAAACACGAAGAAAATAAAGCAAGTTTTAGTTAGCACTGATCGCTAAAGGTGAGAGCCATGAGAAATGTATAAACTTTTACAATAGGACACAAGAAGCCATTTCAACTCTCTTATATTTGGTTTTTTCTAGTCGGCCTTTAGAATCTTCAATTATTTAACATAATGGAGTAGTATTTTATTTTTTGCTGGACAAGCAACATAACTAGAGCAATTAATTAGAACAAATAACAATGAAGGAAGCATAGAAATCTATATTTCAACAGGTTGAAAGATTCCAAAAATGAGAAATTAAAATTACCTGATTCCCAGTTGCAAATTGAGCATGAGCTCATAATTTTTGTGCCCTTTGCATATGGTCTCTCCTTGCCTCTTTGATTTCTTTGGTGCTTTTAGAGGTTGGAGTTGAGTCAAGCTTTCATTAACATCATCTATATGTAAACCCATCAGATCTTCATTTAGATCACTCCCCACAATAGGTGTTCTAGCACCACTAACATCACCTTGATCCCCACTCCCACCATCCCATAAATGCATTCTATCAGTTGGCTTCTCTAAGCCTACACTCACCCTCCCATCCACTGACATTCTCCTAGGCTTACCACTTTCCCCTCCCCCCTTTGCAGACCTCCAAACTGCAAGCCTCTTCTGTGATGGCAAAACCAAAACCTTCTCCCCAGGGCAAACTGAATATCCACTCAACTCATTATACAACTCTTGAGGATCCCAATCCAAATGTCCATCCTCAGATGACTCACATGGATAGTATATTCCATTTTGATCTTTATCATCCTTATTCCAATTCCCCACATAAGAACTCCCATCAGGCCATGTGAAAGTTCCACTTCCTTTTGGCAAACCATCTTCCCAAAACCCATCATACCTATTCCCATTAGCCCAAACAAACATCCCCTTACCCCAAATAGTCCCATTCCTCCATTCCCCAACATAATGGCTCTCATCCTTCCACTCATATCTCCCATGTCCATCTTGTAACCCTCTCCTCCACTCACCTTCATACCAATCCCCATTAGCATAACTCTTCAACCCATGACCATGTTTCAAATTCATCACCCATTCTCCCTTATAAGTCTCCCCATTACACCCTGTGTACGTACCCATCCCATCCATGAAACCTCGCTTGAATTCCCCTTCATAAGTAGCCCCTGAAGGCCAACTGAACCTACCCTTCCCCTTTGTTTTGCCTTTGTACCATTCTCCAACATACATGCACCCATCTGTCCACAGGTATTTGCCTTGTCCGTGTGGGAAGTTATCTGCCCATTGACCCGTATAGTAATCCCCATTGGGGAGAACCTTTTCTTCATTGTATAGCTCTAATATCTCGTTTCCACTTTCTTCGTCATCGTCGTCGTCGTCGTTGTGGTTGTTTTCTTCTTCGTCTGTCTGTGATAAAGATATCGTCCCGAATATACTATTGGCACGTTTCTTGGCAACTGCATGTGTCTTTCTCATCGTGGCCTCCCATGCCTTCATAACACCACTTTCTTTACCAATCATTGTGCTTCCCCACCTCTTCTCTCTCTTTTCCAATGCTTTTCAATTTTGGATACCCTTCTTCTCCATTAACAGTTAAGCTTGTTTAAGAAAAATCATGGTCACCTTAAATGAAGAAATGATCACGAATGATTCTAAGCATCCTTTAAAAAAACAAAAATGGGATAAACTTGTATATCATCAATCCAGCAAAGTTGTTGTGTATATATCATCAATACACAATAATATTAATATGCAAGCAGGGGACACATCAATTTTGATGCATTCTCTTTCTATGGAAACAAAACCAACTTTGATGTTGTGGTAAGCTTATTTTTGTTTTCTCATGTTTCCAAAAAGTTTGGAGACAGGTTGATGTTACGGGAAAATGCACAATGTCCGTCAAAATTGTGTCAAAATATTGACAGTTGTCACTTGCAAACTAAGTTGGAGGACTTGTCCTTAATTTGGTATACCATGTTGCATGAAGCTGGTGTGTGTTGTGATATGGTTTGAAATGAAACCTTGAAAATTTCATGCCCCTATGGGTCAAAGGTGTAGCTTTTGCTACCCAAGTTTGAACTGTTTTTTTGTGATTGAGAGAGAGGGCTCTTGTTCATCTCCTACAACCTCTAAGAACCATGACATATGGAGCTATGTGCTAAAATCAAGGTACTTGTATGCTATTCTTAGGCTAATTTAACAAATTTTTCTATTTTGTGTTTGTTTAATGTGTGTAACCACTATCAAACCATTGGTAGTTTAGTTTCTAGATTTGATGAAAAAAATAGTCGATTGGCAACAATACAATTATTTGTCAACTCCAGATATACATGACCTGCACATATTTTGTTATTGTCTTTGACTGTCTTCAAACATGGATTGATTCTCATAGGAAGACCAAGAAAATTGGGAACCAATCCATTAAACTCATAAAATCATTTGTTCAAAATCCAGTGGTGTAATATTCAACCAATTAACCGGTTCACCTGGTGTGTGTATCTATATGTCTGTGTGTATATGCATATAATTATAATTATTATATATATGTACACACATATAAGTGAGGATCTCATTGTAATATTTTTTTAATATAAATTTAACAAATTTAAATAGTTGAATCATGTCACATTAATACAATTATAATGTATGTCAAATCTCAAATAAATCAGACATTCATTTAAATGCATGTTTGATTTGGGGTTTAAAATGTCTCAATTCACAATTTTGACAAAAGTTTGTCCCTACAGGCGGCTTCTAGGGTGAGAGACCTTGTAATGTCTCTCACCGTGCGTGAGCAATCCTATTAATGCAAAAACAAATTATTTTTCAATCCCTTAATTTTTTCAAATTTTAAAAAAGATAATCCCTTAATTATTTTGAACTTCAAAAAGTTGACCCAACTGAACCACAACCGCCACCGAACGCCAGCGTCGTCACCTCTGACCACCGTGCATACACAACTGAGCCCCACCCTCACCACCGCTTCAACGCGCTTCCTGTCAGCTATTTCCGTAGCCTAGGAGTAACCTTACTACACCACTCGTTCCCCACCCACATTCGAGCCTTCAAAATGTTAAAACCTTCGACCAGTTCCAACAAAAAAAAAACTACAACCACACCACAACCACAAAGAGCAACACATACCCACTTCCCAAAATTGCTCCTTTTCATATTAATCACCGAACAAACACCAACCCCAGTTCCAAAGGTGAGATTTTTTTTTGTTCAAAAACAAAAACCCATGATTTAATTTATTGCCATTGCTCATTTGATATTTTTTCTAAAAAAGAAAATTGACAACGAAAAAAAAAAGGAAGGGGGGAACCTGGCGATTTCAAAGCCAATGCCACTGGTGGAGCCGGTGACAATGCAGGTGAGGTCGTTGAGGCTTAGGAGTGGGATTGAAGCAGAAAAATGTTGCAGTGAGAGGCGGTTCCAGATTATCGAAGTTACTACATGGGTATGCGGAAACTGAGACCACTGCGTTGCGCGCGGCCACCACCATCTCCACCGGAAGGGTGGAGGTGGGGGTGACTAAGGTGAAGGTGTCAAAAAGATAATAAATCTTTTAACTTTTGGGTCAAATTTTTTAAAATTAAAAATAAATAAAGGATTAAAAAATAATATGTGTTTTGCATTTACGTCCTTACTCATGTGACCCACTGCTCACCCTAGCCAAAGCCATACAACTGCGATTTGAATATTTCAAACATTAATCCAAATAAAGCCAACATGGATTTATTCTTATTTGAGTTAAACTCGAATTCCACCACTTTGTTATCGTTACTATTACTCCCTCCGGAACAAAATAAATGTAGTTTTAGCTTTTTTTTATCTCAAATCTTTGGTTGTTTTAGATTTTTAAAGTGCTATCTTCGGTCTAAAATATAAGCAACAAAGACACTTTTTTTTATCCAAAATATAAGCAATATTCACCAATTTCAAATAAATTAAAGGCTTAAAAATAACTTTGGTCCCTGCAAATATACTCATTTTCGCTTTTCGTCTCTGCAAAAAAAAATTTACTTTTTCATCCCTGCAAATATCGCCGTCTCTGTTTTTGGTCCTCGACATCAAGTTCCGTTACAAAAAGCTGACGTCTGCTCATTTGTCATTGCCACGTAACATAACTGATGTCATGTGGGACACCACCTGTCAGTGCCACGTGGATAAGCGGCCGACTGGGCGTGATTAACATTTAAAACCCGTTTTAAGTTTTAATATTCTTTATTAAGAAATTAAAATTTAAAAAATTGTTAATCTGATCTTATGTTATTTTCCCAATTTTTTTTCTCTCTCCCTCTTTCTTCTTCGCTTCCCATCCACCTCTTCTCCTTCCCTTCACTAGCCACCACCCCCCAACCCCCACGACCACCACTCTTCTCCACCCCCACAACCACCACCTTTTCTCCTTCCTTACCCTAGCCGCCACCCCCCACCTCCCACCTCCCACCCCATGCTCTCCTGGCCTCCCCCTCCCCGTTTCTGGCTTCTGGAAAAACATAGGAAACCTTCCGTCTTCCTCACACGGCTGCCCCTTTTCCTCATACTCCTTCCCCCCACTACAACACCATGGCGTCAAGCATTCAGATCCTAAGTAGAAGACGAGCTTTTGAGCTCATCAATGCTTGCCATCAGAGCCATACCACCACCACCACCTTTTTTTCTTCTTCTTCTTATTCTCTCCTGCACCGTGCCTGGAGCGTGACGGAGGGAGGTAGATCGGCGAAGGCGTTGTCGACGAGGACGAACATGGTGATTCTGACACCGCCTTCGTCGGACTCGAATTCCTGGATGACGTCGGAGGTGGAGAGCATGGAGGCGGCGACATTGAAGTTGTGGTCGTCGATGAGGGCTTGGTGATGTTGAAGACGATGATGATGTCATTGATGTTGGACCATGGTGAAACCGTTTCATCAAATAACTCAGTGGAAAAAAAAGATTGTTTTTTCTTCTCTGTTGAAGATGATGATATTTGTGGGATGGTTGTTGCTTTGGTTCTGTTGCGGTTGGGAGTAGGTGTGCCACTGCATTTTCGTTCTACCTAAATCCGCTTCTTGTTTATTTACAAGTAAAAAAAGGAGTCAAAAGCAAAAAAAAAATAATGCCCTCTGGAAAGATTGAACAATGCTTTCTGCAAATATTTTGGGAATGTTGGGTTTAGATTTGGTTGTATTGTGGTGAGCTTAGGGGTGGTGGCTGGGAGGGGGGAGAGGAGGAGGGGATGGAGGTCGGTTTTGGTTGGGGTGATGATGTTGCTGGGATGTGTTTTTTGTTCTTCATAAAACTCTTCTTCAATGGCGGCTGATAGGGAGGGGAAGAGGGGAGAGAAAACAAACCCTAACATTAGTTAATTAATCTATTTTTAATTAATTTGTCTATAAATGTGTTTAAGTTAAAGTTAATTTAAGTTTAAAAGCTTAATTAAAAGCTGAGTCAGTTGACAGTATAGTCAGTAATGCCAGGTGGCTCGTTTGTCCAGTGTGGCAATGACAGATGACGTTCCGTTAGCCACATAGGCGTTTTTGTAACGGAGACTGACGGTAAGGACCAAAACGAGACAGTCACGATATTGCAAGGATGCAAAACTAAAAAAAAAATTTGCAGGGACGAAAAGCAAAAATGGGTATATTTGCAGGGACCAAAAATATTTTTAAGCCTAAATTAAATGCTAATTTTTCAATTATACTATTCATTTAATGCAATATTCATATTTGCGAGAGACACCAAAAGGGGTATTTTTGGAGAAAAAAAATTTGAAACTAGTGAGTATTAATTAAGATTATCACATTTTCAAGGCATTCTTTGGTCTATATGTTTTTGTACTATGTTGCTTATGTTTTGGACCGGAGGGAATATAATTTATCTTTTTTTCCAACTATACCCCTAGTATTAATTAATTACAAAGATAAATTAATGAAATTATTTTTTTAATAAAAAAATTATGATGGATAATTAATTGTTATTGATATTGGTATTGTGATTAATGAAATGCACCGATTACCAACAAGTGACTTTTGCCTCTTCCTCGTTCATATACAACAAAGTGCACCTTTCCATATCACCTTTCAATGAATTTAATAAGGAGTAATTAAAGTAATAATTGAATACTATAAAAAATAAAATAAGGGTAATATAGTCTAAAATTTACACATTTAATTATTTTTTAATCTGTGTACCAAAACCTTAAACTACATTTGTTTTGGAGATGAGGGATTACTATTTAAAGTATTATTCTAATGATGATTTTGTTAGCTTTTGCCTCTTGCCACCATTTTAGCTCTGCCACAAACATCCTATTACTTTCATGTTAAAAACTAATTTAATTATTTACATTTGCGAATTTAAAATTGGGATGTTACTTTTTTTTTGTAAAAGTATGGTTGTTATATCTAAATAATAAATTTCTGTCAAAAAAATCTAAATAATAAATTAAAAAAATTAAATTCACAACTATAATGTTCTTTTTGGTTTACTTTTATAGTTTTTATTTTTTCTTTTGCAATTCAAAATATAAAAAAAATCTTATATAACCTCATTTCCGATGAAATTTTAAATTCTTACTTATTTTATGTAAATTAATAAAAGAATTTTTCCAATATTTTTTTACAAAAACTTTTGTATAGACATAATTATGAAATTAATCTCTTAAACATACTCGCGACACGTGACTAATAACTTTCTTAGCAGTTATTCAGTCAAAAGAAAAAGAAAAAGAAAAAAAACCTTCTTAGCAGTGACTTTTAACATGCATTAGTTATGCGCATTCAGAGGTCTATAATGGTATGATCACATTTATACACATGTATGATAACCATCGGATCAAGATCGGTCGGCTCACGATTTATCTTCGGTTTTATTCAAATTTTAAAGTCGATTTATTCTCGTCCGTCCGATCAAGATTAACGATCCGGATTGTGACTGCATACTGCAGGTACTGCAGACAATCCATTTCCCTCTCGCACATGTATGACTCGTTTTTTAATATAAGAAAATTGCAGTCACAGATAGCTACGGAACCATTAATTCAGGTACTTGACACTTGAATATTTATGTATATGTGGAGGTGAATCCATTGAACTGATCAACTGGTGCATAGATATGTTAATGTGATTGCACACTTGCATATAAAAGTGCAAAGTAAAGGCCACAACCAACAAACACATTGTGGGTTGGTCATTATATAAATATATCATCATATCTTGTTAAGAGTGGCAAGAATGAAAACAGTGACAGAAGTGATGCCTGGAATGAAAATTTCGTTAGGAATTGACTGAGGCATCACTCTCTGCTTCACAAACAAAGCAGTCACTGGGACACCAAAGATGTACAGGAGTGCTTCCTTTGCTCCTATACCAGTGAATCCTGATTCCCTTATCATCTCTTTCATTATTTCCTGGAATTCTGCTTTTGTCAGTTCCTTGTCCTTCCCTTGATGATGGTCCTACATATATATATGCCATTCAAAACCATTAATTATACACAACCACACCATGTTACATATGCCAATTCAGAACCTAAACTGCTATAATATATTTGCTAAAAGAACAATGTTGTTTTGCAGAATTGGATTCCCAACTGGTAAGAATTCACATATTCACTGCAGGTAGTAAATTGAAATTAAACAACTAAATAAAGATCGGATAGCCCACATTCCGATTTGGACAAATCATATTCAAAACAGACACATGGAATATGAGTCGTCCAATTTCTATCCAACACTTCCACTTCCAACTTACTAATTGCGGTGAACGAGTAGTTGACTGCAGGTAATCCAGATTCACTCATTGATACAAAATACAAATAAATGATTACTTGCAAAGGAATCTTGTACTTGTTTCTTTCTTTTACTTTTATTTTCCTTTCTTCATGATTTCTGTTTTCTCTCTCTTGTCACACTTTTTTTTTTTTTGTATTCTTCAAATTCGACTCTTATAAATAACAAACTTTTACTATAAAATGATCAAATTAACAAAACCAATATATAAACGAGCAATTTGGATGAATCATCAATCATTCATATCTCAAATCTCAGAGAATTAGATAAATATGCACCTACATTGTATGCCCTCTTGAGGTCCTCGGTCTTTGGGAGTTTGAACTGCGTGTTTCCAAGCTTTTTATTAAGTTCCCTAACAAAGCATGAATAAAATTTGTGACTGATGCAACAACAATAATAATCAATACAATTTATTTATGCTAATTAATCAGTTAATTAGGCAAGTTTCTAATATGAAAAATGGTCAGTACTCGACTATCTCGCATACTCCTCGGTAGAATTCTGGGAAGTTCTTTGAGGCATCTTTGATATTGTTTTCATAGAATTTATCTATAATTGGACTAAGTTCTTTGATCTTCTTTTCGTCAGTTCCTGCGTCAAATTTTCAGAAAAAGGGAACGGTTGTATAAGGAACATAAAATTGAAACTGATGATTTATAAAGCACAAATTCTGCATACCAGAAAACAATAAAAACTACACAAGACAGAACAACAAACAGCAGAACAAAAGGTGAAGCTGCTATTAGTAAAATCACAATCATAATTCACAGAGTTGGTTAGGAAATGCAAAATAACCGATCATGGTGTGATAAAAAAAAAAGTACACGAGAAATGGTTATAATAAATTAATACATAGATCATATTGGTGAATGCCACGTGTACTGTTTATAAATTTTTCATACAAAAGCATTTCTTAATTGTTGTTTAATCTGTGAAACAATTGAGGCTGCTTTTACCATATCCACATGTATTTCCATAATTAAAAACACGAGCAAGAATTAACATGCACAAGAAACATAAATATTTGATCAAATGTTACAATCGTTTGTTAACATTGAAAAACAGGATGAGAGAGTTAGATATAGAACCAGGTGCTAATTTCTTCAGAGACTGGCCCATCTTTTTTTTTTCTTTCGCCTTTGGCTTAAAAGAGACGTGCGGCTCGTGACAATGAGGTAGATGGCAGCTGGTTCAGAGAAACAAAATTAGAGGACCTTTTATACAGAATACAAGATGCAATAAAACTTGCTTGGTTGGCAGAGAACATTGCATCTCTTAGGTTACAAGCAAAGTTTATATAATCCATGACGAGAGACATAGAATAGGCAAATTTATTACCCCAAGAAATGAACCTTATCCATTCAACATTGTTCTTGACTTCTTGTTCTCGCCAATACTATTTGAGATTAGTTTAAATTGCATTCCCTTACACTTCAATTTATTCTAATATAAACCAACTTGTTATGTACATCTTATCTATTTGTGATTTACAACATCAATAATAATTTTGAACTCCTTTTTTTTTGTCATGATAATTTTGAACTCCTAATAATGTCAATTATAATACATTAGAAAACAAAAAATATATAAATAAATATTTCGGGTTAAATTTCAAAGTGGATAGTTGATGCCTTTTATTATTTCTTTCTTGGGAAACTGCAAGAGAATCAGGGAATAGCTGTGTTCCGAGGACTAGAAGAATTATGGAATGAAGAGTGATTTGTAAGTTTCAACACCCCAATATTAAAGATGATGAAAAGATGTTGATATATGAGTATTTGGCTTGCCAAACAAAACTTTGTATGCATTTGTCTTTGGTTAGTTCCTTGAAGCCCTTAGTAATTGTCTCATATCCAATTCCAAACTTTGATGTTTCTCTTTATTTAGCATGTATAAAATGTTTTAGGAAATAAACAATTGTTTCACAGCTAGTGAGTTTGCTGGAAAGAATGCTACTCGGGTGATCTGGATGAATTAGCTTCAACTTCTAATATTATGTTAAAACTAATGCTACTTTAATTTTTTTAGAACCATCAAAAAATATAAAATCCTAGATCGAGCATTGCCTTACCCTCACAGAGATTCCAAACTAAGAATTATACAGAGAGAATTGAAAGCAAGTAATATGGTGTTCCATTTTAATTTAAAATAAATAGGATGCATAATCTACACACATCCAGGATGAAGCTGTTATGTATTTTTCTAAATTTTAATTTCTAGCTATAGAGGCTGTTCCACTTTTCAATCTCCTCCTTGTCAAGTTTTCTGATTCCACCCAACAAGCAAAACCCAGAGTCCTGTTCCTCATACACATTTCTGTTCGGCACTGATATTCTCAATTCACTGTCGTGGTTGTATTGCTTAAACTCCAAGACCAACGTGTCTGTCAACACAGATAGAGAGAGATATGAAACATTACAACAACACCCCCCCCCCCCCTCCCCCAAAGAAAAACAAAGAAAAAGAAAAACAAATTAACAACAAAAATAAGCATATATTCAGTGAATCTCACCACTAGATTGGCAATGACAATGATTCACATTCGCGTCACATGAATCCAAATGACCAACTACACCAAAGCACCAATCTATATAGCTCATTCAAAATAGAAGTACATAAATTAGCAAGAAAAAAGATTTAATTAGCATTTGTTAATCAGTGTAAAATTCTATACATAATAAGAGGGTGTGATATCAAGTTAAGGGTACATCTTTATATTTAAATAAAATTAAGAGATACATTGGGGGTTTAGCAGTTACCATAAGGTAATTCTTTGCGGTTTTTCTTTTGAATCTCAATATGATCTCCAGGTTTCAAATCATTCAGACAGTTAGACATATAAAAAACCCCTGGAAAAGTCTCAACTTGTGAGAATCTCAACCTATCCCACCGAACATTTCCTTCAATCATTCGCCACCCACCACGGGTTGGAGACCTGTAAAAAACAGAACCACACTTCATTGTATGTGTGTTTAGCCTTTCTTTCATAGTCATACCAATTAAGTGGTACATTGATGAACAATATGAATATTATCTTACTAACTTTCAACTCCAAATTAAACCAATAAAAAGCAAGATTCAGATTAATGGGAGCTCATCAATCATTATTATGAGGAAGTGAACTGTACCTTGTCCAGAAGGTATCTGTTGTAGAGTCATTAGCTGACAAGGGCATCATAACAGTATAAACGTATATTCTGCAAACAAAGTTATACATGATCAAACTAACGAAATGTAATAATGAAATTACATAGAAGCAAAATTACATAATAGCAATTAAAAAAAGGATTAAATATGTTTTTAGTCCCAATTTTAAAACATTTCATTTTTGTTCACACTTTTTTATATTGGGAATTGGTAAATACACCAATTTTTTTGGACATACACCCCACATTTAAAAAGGAAAATACCATTATATCCTCGTTGATTTGTTTTTTTTTTTTTCAATTTCGCGTTGTTACCGGAAACTTAGTTTCCGGAATGCATTTTTGCATTCCGGAAACTCCAGGAAAAATTTACATTCCGGAAACTCCATTTTCCGGAATGTAAATTTGCATTCCGGAAACTCCAGAAAAATTTACATTCCGGAAACTCCAGGAAAATCTAGTTTCCGGAATGTATTTTTGCATTCCGGAAACTCCAGGAAAAATTTATATTCCGGAAACTGGAGTTTCCGGAATGCAAATTTGTATTCCGGAAACTCCAGGAAAAATTTACATTCCGGAAACTCCAGTTTCCGGAATGCAAATCTGTATTCCGGAAACTGGGGGTGTATGGCCAGTTTCCGGAAAAGAAGCAAAATCAGAAGAAAAAAAAACCCAAACAATGAGGGTATAATAGTAATTTCCTGAATAAATGTGAGGTGTATGGCAAAAAACTGGGGTGTATTTACCAATTCCCTTTTATATTTTGATAGGATCACATGCGGCCAATTTCAGAAAATTGGGGAACAAAAATGATACATTTTAAAATTGGAAGACCAAGAACAAACTTTTATAGGAGTATAGGATTAAAAACATATCTAACTCAAAAAAATAATTAATCTTACCTTGTACACTTGAGCAGGAAACCAGAAGCGGCCACTCTCAAGACAGATAAACAAAGCCAATTTTGAACAATTCTTAAACAAACCAATCAAGTCCCTAAAATTTTCCAAGTAAGAATTTATGCATAGAAATGGCCAAACCCCACTGAAAGAACCACACGATCCACTCTGATTCGGCTGTAACAAGAGGCTTTCTGTGTTTATCTTTGTTGTATGCCACTGCCACTCTTGGTGAGCAACATCACCAAGCACCCTACCCCATCTCTGCTTCACCTGCTTCTCCCACAGATCATCGCTTCTGCTTCTATCCCTCAAAAAGGTACACACCTGTGCTACCCTGTACAAATCCTGTGGTGAGAGGCGTTCGAGAATGCAATCCAAGGCCCACTCTGGCAAATCCAACAGAGAAACCTTGCAATCATCTTGCTTCTCCAACTTTGGTACCCAGTTTCTCTCTGGTGACATTATGATACTCCTCTTTCGACTTCCCTCTGGTTGCAATGCAAAGTTAAAATACTTCCTCGTAAAATGAAAGAATAGAAAAAGACACATCCGTCCGTTCCTTTTCTTGCTTGTTTTAGCTTTTTTTTTTAATTTTATCTCAAAATTAAAAGCATAAATTAATGAAATTTTATTTTTTACCAAGTGAACAATTATTTTTTATTGACACTCACACATGTTAAATATGCATATGCATATTTCACATAGCCAATCCATGGGTATATGTGCAATGTATTGGAACTTTTCAAGTCATCATTTCATATTAATTACTCTGACATAGTAATAGTATAATTAATAAATGAATAAATTTTAAATAAAAAATATAAAAACATGTAAAATAATAAATAGAGATATTTTAATTTTAATTTTATTTTTTAATTTATGTGCAAAATCTTAAACACTAAAGAAAAATGACAGAGAAAGTATTAAGTGGAGAATAGGTAAATAAGAGTACTTGTGAACATTATATTTTGATCAGGTCACTTTTTCATCTTCAGAAAACCAAATAAAATGAAAATTAAAAAAAAAATAAGAGAGGGAGGGAAAGAGAGGGACGAGAGAAAAAAATTGAAAAAAAGACTTCATGGAATAACCAAGGAGTGAATAATCAATTCAGTTCCTGAAACTATCAATTTAATCATTAAAATTATTAATATTTTAAATTAGTTTTCAAAATTAAAATTTTTGATCACATTAGTCCCTATTGGATAATTTTAAAGACTAAATTGATTAATTTAAAAAGACTAATATGATCGATAATTTGAGATTATATTAATAATACCTTATAACTTAAAAATTTCATTTATATTTTTTTGTTCATGTAATTTTTTAATTTTATTTTTGATAAATAAAATAGTATTTATTTATGGATTTCATTTATATCTTTTTTACTCAAGTGGCAAAATTATTTTTCTTTTAATTTTTTTATAAATAAAATATTATTTACTTATAGGTTTCATTCATATTTTTTCTTTTAGTATAACACATTACTATGGATCGAAAAATTATTTTATTTACTTTTATTCTATTTATTTTTGTTTATATTAGGGGTGTTCGCAGCTCGGTTCGGTTCATTTTTTAGGTAAAAAATCATCCGATCTAAAGTTTAAAATAGCATGCAGTTCGGCTCAATTCGGTTTGCTTTCAAAAAAATATCCGATCCGGCTTGATCCAAAACAATACAGTTTAGATTGGATCAGTTTTCGATTTTTTGCGGTTATCATTATTTTTGAAAAAATATCAACCAAAGTGATTTCACTTCCATTTCACTTCTAATATATTTTTGAGTATAACTCAATGACATTTGTTTTAATAATTCTCAATGGATTATCAATTATAAAGCCAATTTCTAAACACACATATGTCATTTCTAAAAAATTGCCTTATAGAAAAATAGTATTTGTAAAATCATATTCTAAATAAATAAAATAAAAAATGTGAAATAATATTTAACACACACAAGATCATTGTGAATTAATAATTAACACAATTACTTGCAAAAGCTAATTCTAAAAAAATACACAATGTAACAATTGATTAGTAACCTATATATGCAAGTCCAAAAGGAATAATATTATAAGTTGCGGTTTTGTTTGGCTCGGTTCGGTTTTAGTGAAGTGATCCGAAATCCTTGCTGTTCAGTTCGGTCTTCCAAAATAGTCATCCAAAAAATTCAATTTTTGATTTTTTAGATCAGTTTGCGGTTATTTTTTTGGATCGATTCAATTTTAAACACCCCTAATTTATATAAATTGATCTTCATTTTTACCAATATACAAAAGCAATTGTTGCTTTCTTATAATGTAAAATTTGTATATTAAACTAAAATATACGATGCCACATAATCAACACCTAAATAGTGAAGGTGACAAAAAGATGTTGCAAAACAAAAGTATTGTCCTTGCTTCCAAATTTTGATGTTTCTCTTTATTTTAACAAGTATAAAAAGTTTTAAGAAATAAACAATTTTTTAACACACATACACATGTGTATGTACACACATGTAAGTGAGGATCTCACTGTAATATTTTTTTAATATAAGTTTAACAAATTTAATAGTTGAAACATGTGACATTAATACAATTATAATGTATGCCAAATCTCAAATAAATCAGACATTCATAGCCATATACTTTTACTTATATTTTACTAAAGCCAACATGGATTTATTCTTATTTGAGTTAAACTCGAATTCCACCGTTTTGTTATCATTACTATTTAAAGTACTATTCTCATGGTGATTTTGCTAGCTTTTTACCTTTCGCCACCATTTTAGCTCTGCCATCAACATCCTATTACTATCGTGTTGAAAATTAGTTTAATTATTTACATTTGTGAATTTAAAAATGGGATGTTACTTTTTTTGTAAAAATATAGATAGATGTTATATCTAAATAATAAATTAAGTTTCAACACTGCAATGGTGAAGGTGACGAAAAGATGTTGCCAAACAAAAGCGTTGTCGTGGCTTAGTTCTTTGAAGCCTTACTTGTCTATATCCAATTCCAAATTTTTATGTTTCTCTTTATTTTAGCAAGTATAGAATGTTTTAAGAAATAGTAAACAATTTTGAGTTTTCTGGAAAGAACGCTAATCGAGTGATTTGGATAACTTAGCTTCATCTTCTAATATTATGTTCAAAATAGTATGATGCTACTTTTATTGTTTAGATCAATAAAAAAAAGAATAACTCCTAGCATTATAAACCCTCAAAGAGATTCCAAAACTAAGAATTATACAGAGAGATTTGAAAGCTTGTTTCATTTTAATTTAAAATAAATAGCATGCATAATCAACACATATCCAGGATGCAGCTGCTATGAATTTTTTTTAAAGTTTTAATTTCTAGATAAAAAGAGGCTGTTCCACTTTTCAATGTCCTCTTCCTTGTCAAGTTTTCTGATTCCACCCAACCAGCAAAGCCTAGAGCCCTGTTCCTCACACACATTTCTATTCAGCACTGATCTTCTAAATCGATTCCCGTGAGGGTATTGCTTAAACTCCACTATCAACGTTTCTGTCAACAAAGATAAAGGTCTATGAAACATTACAACACCCTCGCCCCCCCAAAATAAAACAACAACAACAAAAAAAAAACATATATTTAGTGAATCTCACCAATATATTGGCAATGACAATGATTCACGTTCTCGTCACATGTTTCCAAATGACCAACCACACCAAACCACCAATCTATAGCTCATTCAAAATACAAGTAAATAAAAGGTTTAATTAGCATTTGTTACTGTAAAATTCTATAGAGGGAATGATATCAATTTAAAAGTGTACATCTTTATATCTTTATATTTAAATAAAACAGAGGACACATTGAGAGTTTAGTTAGTAAGTTACCATAAGGTAATTCTTTGCGTTTTCTCCTCTGAATCTCAATATGATCTCCAGGTTTCAATTCATTCAGACAGTTAGACATATAAAAACCCCTTGAAAAAGTCTCAACTTGTGAGAATCTCAACCTATCCCACCGAACATTTCCTTCCATCATTCGCCACCCACCAGTTGGAGACCTGTAAAAAACAGAACCACGCTTCATTGTATGTGATCAATTTGACTTTGATAAACTTTCTACTCCAAATTAAACCAACAAAAAGTAAAAATTCAGAATAATAGGAGCTCATCAATTAGTATTCTGAAGAAGTGAACTACACCTTGTCCGGAAGGTATCTGTGCTAGAGTCATAGCTGACAAGGGCATCATAACAGTATAAAGGTGCATTCTGCAATCAAAGTCATACATGATATCAAACCAACAGTTAAAGCAATTAAGGGGAGAAAATTATTATAAGTATAATAATGAAATGATAATATTATCACATAATTTAACGGTTAGATTGATTAATTTTACATTCTACGTAAAGTTATTAATTGGTATAAGGGTAAAATTGATCCTCTCTATATATATAGCAGCAAAATTACATAATAGCAATTAAGAACTAATTAGTCTTACCTTGTACACTTGAGCAGGAAACCAGAAGCGGCCACTCTCAAGACAGATAAACAAAGCCAATTTTGAACAATTTCTAAACAAACCAATCAAGTCCCTGAAATTTTCCAAGTAAGAATTCAGGCTTAGAAATGGCCAAACACCACTAAAAGAGCCACATGATCCACTCTGATTCGGCTGTAACAAGAAACTTTCTGTGTTCATTTTTGTTGTATGCCACTGCCACTCTTGGTGAACAACATCACCAAGCACCCTACCCCATCTCTGCGTGACTTGGTTCTCCCACAAATGATCGCTTCTGCTCCTATTTCTCAAATAAGTGCACACTTGTGCTAACCTGTACAAATCCTGTGGGGAAAGGCGCTCAAGAATGCAATTCAAGGCCCATTCAGGCAAATCCAACAGAGAAACCTTACAATCATCTTGCTCCTTCAACTTTGGTACCGAGTTTTTCTCTTGTGACATTATGATCTGTGGGAACCTTAAAGAAACCAAGAGTTTGAAAAAGAACTTTGCAGCTTCCACCACCCCACAAAGCCAAAACTGGGAGGAAAAAAAATGTAACCAGCTACCTGAAAAGTTCTCTGATTAATGAAGAATGTTATACAATCATAAGCATATATATGAAACCGAAGCGTCCACAATTTCTATGTCATTTTCAACGATGGTCTCTATGTCATTTCTCATTGTTCTACCCACCCATTATTCAGGTTTTAGCGTTGTTTCTTGGTTGTTCTTTAGCATTTGGACGTTTAAGTAAAAACATGGAAAATTAATAAAAACTAATAATCTTTTGGTTGGAGCAAACAAGTCTATCTTAATAATCAAATAGAGGCCCTTTTTTTTTTATGGTACAATTAAATAGAGGCCCGTGGGGTATTTGTCTTTTGCATATTTTCTATAGTTGAAAATTGTAATGATTGTTATATAAAAAAAAAATACTTCCTCGTATCGTAAAATGAAAAAATGAAGAAAAAAAAAGAGACGGACTAGTTATTGAGTGGAGAACAGGTAAAGGAGAGTGTGTGTGAACGTTATATTTTGATCAAATCTCGTGGAGTGCAAGTTTTTAGTGTTAAAAATGATACAATAACAAAAGGACTAAATTAGGGGAGGAAAATAGCACCATCATACTGCATAGGAAATCAAAATCGCACGTTAGAACCAAAAGTCACACAATCTTAATACGGAGAGAAGAGAAGAAAAGTGCAATTAAGCCAAAATTGGAAAAAAAAGACTTCATGAAATAAACTAGAAAGGTATGCACGGGACTCTTTTTTTTTAAGGAATGTTGATAATACATTTTTGGCTTAAATATCTTTTACGTCCTTGCAAAATGGCCTAGTTTCACTTTTAGTCCCTGCAAAAAATTTTGTTTGTTTTTCAGCCCCGTAATTTCATTTCCGTTAGATTTTCATCCCTGCCGTCAATCCCCGTAATATCTTAAAACGAAGAAGAAAAACATAGTCCACGTGTACGTCCACCTGTCCAGCCAAGCCAGCTCATTAATTGACGTGGCAGCTGACATCTGGACGCCGTCATCCACGTCAGCGGGTTTCTAACGGTCATTGACGGCAGGGATCAAAATCTAACGGAAATGAAATTACGGGGCTGAAAAACAAACAAAAATTTTTGCAAGGACTAAAAGTGAAACTAGGTCATTTTACAGGGACGTAAAAGATATTTAAGCCTACATTTTTTAACACATTAATTATTTATGATTAGTGAAATTCATATGGATCTTATGTGGGTCATATATCTTATGTGGTGGAATTCATTCTCAAAGTAATAAGACTCACATGAATTTCAACTAATCATAGATGATGTTTAAAAAGAGTATTTTGCTAGCATTTGTCTTGTTTTTTAATAAACAAGTATATTAAAAATATATAATTATTTTAATAGGTAAAAATGCTTATTTTAGTATTTTTAGTTATGTAGATTAATAATAAGTCAAAACAATATATTACCTATCAAAATTTAATACAATAAACGATCTTCTAGATGTGATTATATTGTTGCAACCAATGTTATTAGACTCAAACTGGTGTTCAATTCGATCAAAATACTTGGTCAAAGGGTGGCTACCTGTACTACTTGAACCAGTATATTTAAAAATTTATAACATTTATTCTAAAATAAACTAAGATTTGTAAAAAATCACAAATTATACAAGTTAGTGTTTCTAAGATTATTTTAATTAGATTTATAACTTTGTATAATATATAAAGTTATAAATTAATATATTAATAACTCAACAAAAAAATAATATATATTTATAAAATAAATATGTAAACGTAAAGAAATTCATATATATTTAATAAAATAATATATTGTTTTAATATAGTATTTTTTTTATGGAGTATCATTCATCAAAAAAAAATTATGGAGTATATTAATAAAATAAAATAAAATAATACTACTACATAAATAAAGAAGCCTTGTATGTAGTTGTAGCCCGGTGTAGGCCGTAGCCATTTAACTTGCAGATTTGGGGATCAGTGCCGGTGGGATTTGTTATCAGAGCATATTTGTGTTTTGTAATTTGTGCAACATTTTCCGGGAGCTACTGTAGTGTCACTGTAACAACCAGGAATGAGATTTAATTATACTATAGATGACAAGTGAATGAATCCTCGTTTGTTAGAGCATGTTGCCCGCAATTGGATTTTTGCACTCACATCTAAAAACACTTGCTTCTCCAACGTTACAGATGTCAACAATTCGCACCGTGAGTAGGATTCCACGTTCCGATTCACAATGCAAGTGTTCCGCATCTCCAATTACTACCACACCTTTGTTTCCACCAACTCTCTGTAACTTGAGTTCACATTCACATCATAATGCACTATTATTGGTAGCATGCTGATACATTCAAACTTCACAGGCCCATTCAACATTACTCCTCTTTCTTTTCATTTTTTCCCCATTCACACAATCATTTGTTAACAAAATACAAAAGGGTAGTACGAGTTGCATTCTATTAATTGTAACAATGGCTAACAACAAGAACAAGGAGAGAGAGACAGAGTATTTTCTGCACCTGAACAACAGGGACGCTAGCGAAGATGACCACGATATCGATGGTGTCAAATACGAGAGCGAGAGTAGTCATAATAGTGAGGGTGGCAGTGGCAGTTGCTACATGGGGGGTCGTAGAACACAAAATGAATCTTTCGCTTCTCAACAATGGCCTCAAAGTTACAAGTACAAATCTTCCTCGCCTTGTGTATATCTTTTTGCAACTTAAATAACATTTCTGTTAGTTTTCTGTTGATCAATGAAACTTTTGATTTATTTATTTAAGGCTTAATCGCACCTTTGATCACAAGGTATTACGATTGTGGGATTTTAGTTCCAAGTTCCAATTGTGCGATTTTGATCCACTAGCTATCAAGATCGCGCAATTGGAATTTGGGGACCAAAATTGCACACACGAGGGACAAAAGTGCAAATAAGTCTTTATTTAGTTGTTTACATTTTTTTGCTTTTGTTGGCTTGGTGCCTTCTCTGTGGCCCCATCCTAGTTTAAGTTTGTATATTTCCAATTTTCCATGAAGGGGTGTCAATGTCATATTCAGCTTCTTTAGTTTCACAGAAATTTTGTTTAGCTTCTTTTTTTTTTTGATTCGAGGGGAGATCGCTCCGACCCCACGCAGTGTCCCAACGCTTTCAACGAATGACTAATATGCGTTCATCCGTAGAGGTTTGGACTGGCCAAGGCATGGTTTTACCCCCGGGTAGAATCGAACCTGCTACCAACAGGTCGACTCCCCCAAGAGTCCTAGTGTTCCACCACTAGGCCAAGACTCCTTGGTTAGCTTCTTTTATTACAATATCCCTGGCTGTAGATAAATGGACACAGAGTTGCTAGTTAGCAAATCCGAGCAATTAGATGGAGATCGAATAGCTCATATTTTGAGTTCGTGTTTTGAATTTAATTTGCTGAAGTTGGAATTTGAGTCTCTCGTCTTTATTCAATAACTCTGATTTGCTGACTATACATCATGTTTTAACACAATAAATCCGGATTCGTGGATAATTAGATTGAGGGATATTGAAATTCTTATAGTGTGTGAAGATTCCATCCCAGATTTCCTTGTCCAAGTGAATGTCTTTGTGAGGAGGTGACTGAGGTTGTTTACTTGTTTTGGTATGCTCAATAAACTTTGCAGGAATTGTGTGGAATGTATGTAGCTTTTGTGGATCTTCCTTTTTCCCAGTGACCTGAGGGCATTCATTATCCTTCTCTGATTTTTGTTTTTCTTCCCCTTGTTGTATGACAGAGAGGCTGTTGATCCTTTCACAATTGCTGCTGCTCCAAATCTTGGATCAATTATACGAGCACCGAGTGTTATTTACTCAAGCTTTGTCAATCGTTCAAAGAGTTACTTAGAACAAGATGGAAGGATCTCTTTTCTATCTGGTAGTCAAATTCAAGATGGGTTCTCCAGAGCACAATCAACATGGTGGGAGAAAGCTTCAATTCAAATGCAAGTTCCTGAAGAATTACCCATTGATTATGGATGTAGCTTCACTCAAACAATATTTAATGGTATGTTATTTCACTTCAGTGAGAGTCAGTTTGAATAAACATCTCCTATAAGTCAGTTTTTTAACGCAATTTTAATAATTACGAGTTTTTTAAACGATATCTTCTCGTATAAGTTGAAAACGATATCTTCTCGTATAAGTTGAAATTGGCTTCTACATATCAATTTTTTTAAAAGCTTTCTTTCTCATCTAACTTCTCTCTAAACACCTGTAAATTTATACAAGACTTTTTGAACTTTATAACAAACATAAGGGATTGGAAGGTTTCATCCCCTGCCCAACAAAAGTATTAATTGGTCTATAAACATCTAAGTCCTACTTCCTTTATTTATATTTATAACTGGCCATATATTTTATGAGGTAATGTTGTGCCTGGATAGGGGTTAATGTGATGGCTGGCGTTGGCCTTCTATCTACACCTTACACAGTGAAACAAGCTGGGTGGGCTAGTATGGTGGTGATGCTTCTTTTTGCAGTTGTATGTTGTTATACTGCAGACCTTATGAAACACTGCTTTCAAAGCAGAGAAGGGATCGTCAGCTACCCAGATATAGGAGAAGCTGCATTTGGAAAATATGGCCGAGTTCTTGTATCAGTAAGCATGTGTTTTGGTAATTTTGATTAATTGTTGGAGAAAAAAATTGCATTTTATTTTTCTAAATCTTTCTTTGTAAGAGTTTGATTATATACAAGTTGTTTTGAACCAAAAATATACTAATCCAAACACACACTAAATTCGTTTCCTTGTTTACTTAAATTCAAATTGTTGTGCTGTTCTTGTTACTCGGCAAAATGAAGTGTTAATTGGGCCTTTTTCCTTAAAAATGCAAAGTGTTCATTCAAACTCCCTATAACATATAATGCTTTCAGCCATGGACAGATTGATGGTTTTAATAATCCATCTACTAACATTTTTTTATTATTGATCTTTGTGGCAGATCATTTTGTACACTGAATTATATGTAAGTGCTACACTGCATCATCCATTTCTTGTTTCTTTATCACTCTGCACCTTCTGTATGAGATATATTTCTTTATGAGTGCAGTCATATTGTGTGGAATTTATCATCTTGGAAGGAGATAACCTTACTGGGCTGTTTCCTGGAACATCCTTGCATTGGGGAAGCTTCAACTTGGACTCCAAGCACTTGTTTGGAGTTTTGACTGCACTTATCATTCTCCCAACTGTTTGGTTGAAGGATCTTCGCATAATCTCCTATCTCTCAGGTTCTCCAAACTCAAGATGATTCGTTTGGTTGAAGGATCTTTGTTACCACTAAACTGGGATAGCTGTTGCTAAACATTTTTAGTTTTTATATATATACTAACACTAAATAAAACATTTGCCGGTGGGTCTAAAGCAAGGGCTTGAACTGCCTTACCCTTGGGGCCGGCCCTATTTTTAGCAAGCACTTACTGGGACCACTTGTGATGATTCTGCAGCTGGAGGGGTTGTTGCTACAATTTTGATTGCTATGTGTGTGTTTACTGTTGGGACAACAGATGCTGTGGGATTCCATCACACTGGTCCATTGGTGAATTGGAGTGGCATTCCATTTGCTTTTGGTATATACGGGTTTTGCTTTGCAGGGCATTCAGTTTTTCCAAATATTTACCAATCCATGGCTAACAAAAGAGAATTTACCAAGGCAGTAATCATATGGTATGGTACCTATATTATATTATATATAACTTTCTTTGTCAATGGTGACACATACTAGTTTTCTTTTTTGTGTTCTTTGATTTACCTCACTCATTTCTTCTTGTACAGTTTTATCTTGTGCATGTTGATATATGGAAGCGTTGCTGTCATGGGATTTCTCATGTTTGGTGAAGGGACTTTGTCTCAGATAACATTGAATCTGCCACGAGATACTTTTGCTTCCAAATTTGCCCTGTGGACTATAGTAAGAGATTTTTGGGGTCTCTTTGCGCTATTTTTGCATATTATTTTTTTTATTGGCTTAATTACATTTTTTGTCTTAAGTATCTCGATTGTACGATTTTAGTCACTTGGGTTTCAATTGTATCAACTGGGTCTCCCAAGTATTTTAATTGTTACAATCAAGTATTTTGGACGACATACAGAGACCAGATTGTAACAATTGGGAAACATAGGTACCAAAATTTCACAATCATAATACTTGAGGCCGAAAGTGCAATTAAGTCATTTTTCATTCTAGGGAGCATTTGCATTGTTTCTAATTCTGTGTTGTTCCTCTTTCAGGCAGTTATCCCGTTGACTAAATATCCTTTTCTGTCATAAATTACTTGTTTATTAAAAGTCCCACGTGGCTTGATCCTATTCTGGAGACATTTTGAAATTCCAATTTAGCTTTTCTTTAATTTTGAGCAAATATGCTTTGTTGATGAACCCACTGGCAAGGGGTGTGGAGGAATTGTTGCCTCATAGCATCTCAAGTACTTATTGGTGTTTCATTCTTCTTAGAACAGCACTGGTTATATCTACACTTTGTGCTGCTTTTCTGATTCCATTTTTTGGTAAGTCTTAAGCCTTGTCTCTGTAATACAATACATTTCTATGTCTTCACAATCAAACGACACTCAACAAAATGATATCACTATAGTTCTGTTAACCATTGTATGTTCTTATGTGTATAATTACTTCAAAGCTAGGAGTAGTGTCTGTAATACACTCTTTATTGTTGGTTGAAATTCATGTGAGTCTCACATTTTGAGGATGTATCCCACCAAATAGAGAATAAGACCCACATAATTTAGTGAAACTCGCGTGAATTTTACCCTGTAATAAAGATGGTTGAAATGAGTGTGTTAGATGATGTATTGCTAACCTTGCTTTGAAGCTAGAGCTTCTCAGTACTTGGTACGGCCATGCTACAAATATATGATATTTGGTTAACTGTTTTGGATCATTGATGACATATTGTTTTTGATTTTCAACCATTTCTTTCCTCCTCATGGGGACGACTATTGGATCATCAAATAGGTATATGATTGTTACAATACAGTAATCCACAGCTGCATTTTTTATTTTTTTTTTGCATCTGACAGCTCTTATTGTCCTTGAAATTTTTTGAAGTCTAACTGCTAAATGCTAATAACATGTCATATTGCATAGAAAATGTGTTTCTATGTGTATACATATAGATCAAATGAATTTTATAAGAAAATGTATTAAAAAATCGACACTGGTAATATGTGTCAGATGAACAACATGGCTGTTTAACAGCTTTTATTATAATTTCAGGGCTTGTGATGGCTTTAATTGGTTCTCTCCTCAGTGTACTTGTGGTAAGTAAGCATTCACTTGGGTTAAGGCCCTGTTTGGATAACAAGTTTATCTACTGCTTATAGCATAAGCTGTATAAGCTACTTTTATAATTGAAGAAAAATTATAGCGAATCTTATTTTATATAAGTCATAAGCTGTTTTGATAAGCTATCCTGGGTAGCTTATGAAAAATAAGCCCAAAATAACTTATAAATCAGTCATAAACTGTGTTTATAAACTCTGCATAAGTCAATCCAAACAGGCCCTAAATAATTCATTGCAGTCAATATCTCATGATGTCTAAGGAGCATGCACGTGCTACTGTGAAAATCCAAAACATCTTATCTCTTTCAATAGTAATTGTCAATCTTATGAATAAACAGCTACAATTATCACTTTAACTAATTTAAATTCTAAGCATTCTCTTATTCAACTTTTTTTCTTGTTAAAAAACTGGGGTAAAGTTCCCTGCCTTATATTTAACAGTTCCTGAATGCTCTGCCACACGTGCTCTCTACTGCTAAAATCCAAATGGGCTATAAATAGGCATTGTTTAATTTTGAAAATTTGGGTAAAATAAAAGACATTGGTATCACGGGAAGGATAGAGATGATCATGATCTGAATGGAGTATATTATAGAATTAGAATGTGAAGTTTCTGGTATGAATTTAAAACTGAAAATTCTGTACTCCACTTTGATGAGAAGTAATAATATATTGTGCTATATTTTTTCAGGCAGTGATATTGCCAGCTTTATGTTTCCTGAAAATTGTGGGGGGGAAAGCAACAAATACACAGGTATCACTGCAACTGATGTTCTTAATCTTTTTTTTTTTAAAAAAGTGCAACTATCTTAATCATGTAAATTTTATGGGTATTAATTCTATTTAACGGGGTGTAATTTTATTTTTTTTGGTCAAAACGGGGTCTAATTTGTTTTAGTACTAATTTCAGAAGAGGGACCTTTAATGGGTAAAAATATAATTGTTGATTGTTGAATACATGTCAGTGCAGTACAGAGTCATAAATACGAATAATTTTTTTTTATACAACATAAATACGAATAATTAATTCTTCCTGTTTGCTGTAATGTAACATCTATTAATTAATTAATTAATAGCCTATGAGTCTATGACAACACATACAGTATGCTTTTATACATTCAAATTTATTTATTTTTGGCCTTTTTCATTTTGTGGGGTACCTGCCGTACGTCTATTTCTTGACAATATATAGCATCTTAACACTTTTGTATTCTTAGTTTTTTTGTGTTAAATTAATTTCAATGTCTTATTTTCACCTTAAACAGTTCAAACTTTATCTGCTGCACCAAATACCCATGTATTAGTGACATTCTTCTAGCATAATGCAATTTACTCAGAAATTTTCCTATCCTTCAAATTTTTCTCTCCCTATTATTTTTTTATGGGTGGCACTTAGCATGGACCACCTCCTAAGTGGTCCATGAAGGACCAATAAGTCTAACAACCATTGATATAGTAATAAAATAATTTAATGGTCAGGATTAAAGAAGGGTGACTTGGAGTACAGGTGACATTTAAAACATAAACTTAATTGCTATAGTGCCATTTATAGATTTTGTAATTACAAAAATTTCCCAAAAAACTTAAAAAATAAATACGAACCAAAAACTTAATTGTTGTTCTTGAAGAAAACATAACCAAAGGAATTGCATCCAGGTTATTATTTTGAAACAAATTTGTAAATAAAAGTTATTTATCAATTGTTTAGTTTTTAAATAAAAAAAGTGCTGAAAAAATCATTTAAATAAAGGTTACAAATATTTTAATTACGGTACTTTTCCACTTTTGCGATTTTGTTTAGTTTGGTAAGATTGTATTAATTAAGGGTGGCATCTAATATGCACAAATGAGACATTGTGTACCGTGCACAAGCATTATTAGCCTTTAGATGAATATGTGTCTCATGGTAAGACCATGGATGCACCACACACGATCACCCGCCATGATGACAACTCTCCGACTCCCTCTTTTTCTTTTCGCCTCCGACTTCTACTTCGTCTTCCAGCCTAAATTAAAGTAGTTTTTCCACTTTTCAATTTATTATGTTCTAAATTTAAACAAACCTGAGTCGCTTCAATGTTGTTTTCTACTATTCCTTCACTGGTTGCGGCATTTTCCGGCGCATTCATCGTCAAGACTAGCGATTTCTATAGGAAACAAATTGCAAATCTCTGTTTAAAATTAAACAAACACATTTTCGAAAGCAAACCTTGAAATCCAGAACTAAAAACAACTTACAGGTTCACGAAGGACTCACGATCTGCGAATGGGTGCCAGAGGAGTCGGACTGCGTCTTCTACCAGCAGTTCGGTGCTGTCGAGCCGGTGGAGGTCCGACTGCTTCTTCTCCCGATAGCAGTTCGGATCTGAGCTTCAATAATGTTTTCCTCAACTAACAAACCGAATAGAAGTCTCATTAATGGGGGTAGATATGTGTCTTAAATTATTTCAGTTTACCTCCGTAAATGAAGTTCATTAATGGGGTAGATAATGTTCTACAAATTTTAAAATTTAACAAATGCTGGGCATTTTTTTGTATTACAGTAAAAATATTTTTCTAATTTCAAATATTTCTGGGGATATTTCATAATTACACGAAAACGGGCTCAACCTCTGATACTAAGTCATTTCCGTACTGGTCCTTCATGGACCACTTAGCAGGTGGTCTATGGTAAGTGGCACCCTTTTTATGGCATCATCTGCAGGTTGCTCTCAGCGTCGTAATTGCTGTATGGGGGGGAATCACTAGTGCTTCCTTCGGAACATATTCATCTTTATTAAAGATTGTGCAGCGTAGCTGAGACTAGCTAGTTGTTTCTAATTCATTAGTTGTTTCTAAATTTTAAATTTACTAATAATATATTTGCCAAAGTTCATATTGGACTTTAACTTCTTTATTTTTTTTAACGAATGGGCATTAACTTTTATATACAGAGCCAACAAGCATGTATAATGGTAGCCTAAAATATAATGAATTTTAGAATAAATTACACTTTACTGCCTTGAAGTTTATTCGAATGACAGAAAACTCTACACTTTTTTTTGACTGAAGAAAACTCTACACTTAATTCTAATTAAATTACGCTCCATTCCATTTTGTCAATATTGACTAACTATACTGACTTAAAACCATTAAGTAATTTTATACTAACTATATTAGTATAATTTTTATTTTATAAAAACTTCTCCTATAAAGTCAACTTTATTGTGTAAAAAATAAAAGTTAATTAAATTAATCTCTAAATTAATACCTAACTATTTTATTAATGTATAAAATATGAGAAAAATAAGTGTGTAGGTGGTTTTTTTTAATAAGTAACTTAACAGTGTTAAGTCAATAGTTAGTCAACATTGAAATGGAGTGTAATAATTTAGAGTTAAGTTAGGAGTTTATTGTCAATTAGAGAAACTTCAAGATAGTGAAGCATATCAGGGACCAGTTGAATAGTTGCGACGGGATAAAATTACTTGTGATTTAGGTCTTGTAGTATTTCTGTGGATGATATACTGATAATCCTAATATGTTCTTGGCATCTTGTTCAATAGTTGAGTGTCGTTCTATACCAATTTGTTTAAAAAAAAACAGTGAAATGTAATTTACTAAATTTGGAATATAGGATTTTGCCGGAAGTGTAGAAATTCTAATACAAATCCTTTAATTGTTTTGTATAACATATTATAGTTATTAAACCACATCACGTTTTTAAGCTGAAGAAAATGATTAAACCCTGAAGTTATTTCACTTGACCAAGATACAGAATAAATAATTATTAAAGCCGCCCTGAGATGGATCATATATATATATATATATATAAACTGATAGTGAATGATCAAAGCCCCCACGCCCCTAGCTAGCAAGTTGAGATAGAAGAATGTCCCCACCATTACGAGAGAGGATTCTATAAGCATATGCAAGTGGCAAAAAATAATCGGAATTTCTTTGTCCTTGATTTTGATTGGTCCTGTTTGCATCCGTGATGTAACATAACTCTTTATCCTTCCTAGATCTCTAAAATCTTTTTATAATGAGACTGCAGGTCCTATGTTGTTGATTTATCTTAATTGTTAACAAAATTTAAATGATTACAAACACTCATTTTAAACAAAATGGCAATGGCAATGCTAGACAATGACAAACATAAAATATATCTTATATAAAGTATGTCATCATCAATAGAATTAAACAATATACATACACAAACTCCTATACTAAACAAATATGTCTTCTAGTGACGATACTTACATATATATGAACATGTTTTGTGAACAACCTTGAATGATAAATCTTTAGTGAGCACACCCATATACGGAGTCAGTACCAATATTACTGATATATAACACTATTTTCTTGTTATAATAATTAAATAATAACATTTTTACCATCTAAAATTCACACCCACTTATAAAATTGTACAACTTTATCCCATGAGTAGATGTCTCTCTTGTTGTTTGCGGTGGCACAAAATTGAACGAGCCAGCGGAACCTACAAAACAAAGAACCGTAAGCAATGCACAAACCCCCTAAGGTACAACAGGTCCGTCTCGGCAGGTGACTGCGGTGTTAGAACAGCAAGAACAGAAGCAGGCGATGCAACCCAGTAAGTCGAAAATTCAGAAAGAAGGAAGTATAGGGAAGAGGAGAAGGTAAAAAATAAAATGGAGTGCGGCCTTTGTTTTTATAAGCAAGGATTAGAGCCGTTTGAAAAAAGATTTAAGCTGATCCGAAAAGATTTTCAGATAAGCCTTTTCTGAAGACCAGAAAAATAATTTTATGGCCCGGCCTAAAAACTTGGGCGCAGGGGGGAAAATCGGAGGATTTGTACTGAAATCATCAAATTTGGCTCATGCTTGTGCGCGCGCGAGAACCACCCTTTTCTAGCTTGTTTACAAGCCTAAAGCACAAAATGATATATAAACTCTTAGAAGTTCCAAAGGCTAGGCAATGTGGGACTTCTCACTTTTGAAATAGCTTCAAAATACAACATCTCTCATGTCCATATCAGAAAAAGTTGAGTCTCTTGACACACTTAAAAAAAAATTCTTCTTCTTGAGTGTCAAGAGGAGTTATTTATTTATAGATTTCATGAAGAATTTTACAAGTATTAATTTCTTCCCTATACTTCTCTTACTCCATTAAAGAGTGTGTGATCACATTCATCCTTCTCGGTCAACTCTTAGTCTTGTCATCTGAAGCCGACTGTGTCTCATATATATTGACACACAGTAACAAATAATAAAAGTCCCAGCCAGTTGGTACTACTGACCTTTAACTATATATAAATATATGCAAGTTGGAAAGCTAGCTAGCTAGCCACACGGGCAGAAATAAATCAGGCAGAAATAATCCAGTTTAATTTCCACAATCCAAGTTGCATTAAGAGTTAATATCCAATATAATTAATTAAGCAGTTTTTGTGAGCTTATATATCATCTCTCGTCCCGGGATTATTAGATGGAAAGATATAGTATAGGTATAGAATTGTCTTAAATGATTTGAACATATGTGAGAGATAAAGAAGCCTAGAAGCACAAATATATAAGAATGATTGATCAAATAAAGGATATATATATATATACTCTAATTGTTAATAATTGGAAGTAGAATGAAATCGAGAAAATATATAAATCAAATTGTAATAGAGATTTAAAACTAAATTATCTATGTTTAGACTCCTTAATATGTACAGAGAATTACAGTGTCTAATCATATATATATAGCTGACTCCACGTACACCTAATACTTGATTGTTGTTGTATTCATTAGAAGTCAAAACAAATTTAAATCCATGAGACAAGTTTATGCTTCGATTTATCAATAGTCTAATTGTTCTTTGGAAGCTGTAATCAACTTCATAAAATGTTAAAAGCGGTGTGGCACCACTATACAGTACCGGCCACTGCAAATATATATGCCATGAATTGATCATACAGCAATAATATTTAGCTAGTCACTCACTATAGTCATTTTAATAGCACGCAAAGATATATAGAAAAAGAAGCGGCAGCAACTAGGCGCATGTTCATGTCATGTTGTGTGTGTGTATATATATATATATATATGTATGTATGTATGTATAGGGACCAGAATTTCAACCTAAACCACTAGTGTTGCTTTGTTCGTTATACACGGTGTGTCCCATTCGGCCACGGTTCCACACACACTTATTGTTGAAGTTTTTCATGAGTTGGGTCCCCAATTATTTTCTCCGTCGATCCATAGTTTTTAATTTGACATCAAATTCTTTGCACCTATATATAGCTAGCTAATCTCTAGAGTAAATTAAGAACAAAACTGCATACGCTGCTGGCTGCTATATTGATGCAACTCTTTCAAGAAAGAAGATTAAATCAAGCTAAGCAACTTATAAAATTCCTATACATCACAACCTAAATTGCAGCAGCTAGCCCTAATTTGAATCCATTGTCTTATACATATATAATTATAAAACAATATATAATATTCTAGTTCTAGGCCAAATTAATATCCAAATATATAATTATTCATCACTCATCAGGTTCAGTCACATAAAGTAATTAATTACATGAGTAACACGTACGACACTTATAAACAAACAATATATAGATATATAGTTGTCCCAAATTAACAATTAGAAACAATATATATACACAAATTTAGATAGATAATGATAATAATAGGTTGCTTTGAGGGGAATAATAATTAATAACAACAATTCAAGCTTGACCTTAATTACTACTGGTTAATATAAATATTAAATATAATATAATTACAGTGCAACAACAGCATCACCATATTCACCAGTGATTATCAACTTGATGAGATTCATAGAATACACTAGCTGGAAGCAGGGCCGAAATGTTCTCTACCATGAGAGGGGTGAAAACATCACCATCATCAAAAGGCTCAAAAGTACTCTCGAACATTGAAGAAGAAGAATTAGAGCCTCCACCACCACCAGCGGGTAGCAGCAGCCCTTGATCTGCAGGGTCCACCGGTGGAGCAGGCACCACAACTGTGTGGTGGTGGTGATTCCCTCCGCCGCCGTCATCGCCGCCGTCATGGGGTTTCTGAAACCTGGAAGGGTCAGGCGGCGATTCGGCGTACTGGCCGGTGAGTTGTTGGACGAGTGCCCTAAACTGAGAGGCACTGGTGTTGACCTTCATGGGGTTGGATATGTACACTACCTTTATGGGTTTGCTTTTGTTCCTGTTCTTGTTTTTGTTGGGTTTGCAGCTACTCCTTTTGGTCGGTGTCCTTTGTTGCACACTGCTAATGCTGTCCATCGATAGATCCTTAATACGACGTGGTAACCGCGCGCGCTGGGTTTGCTACTGCTGCTCAAGATAAACAACAACCGTACTACATAGAAGTAGCTAGCTAGAATGAAGGGTCTTTGATTTTTGGGATGCAAATTAATAAATAAAAGAGGATGGGGTACTGTTCAATTCGGAGAAAAAGAAGAGAGAGTGTGAAAACTATTATAGACGGTGTGAATGTGATGGGCTGATGGCGCAAATGGAAAGTTAATAGGAAGAGAAAAGGAAGAGGTGATGGCCTACTATGCCTATTCCAACCGACACTAGGCGCGTGTGCACTACTTTCGTCTTCTTTTTTTTATATATAATAATAATAATAATAATAATAATAATAATAATAATAATAATAATAATAATGATGATGATGCGTGTGCAAGGAATACGATTCGTTAAGCGGAAAACTCTACTATATGGGCTCAACAAAAAAAAACTCTACTGTACGAAATTTAAAATTACTATATATTTTCCAAGTCTTACGTATAGATTTGAAATATTATGATTTAATCATGATTTAAATCATCATATTTCAAATCATCACAAATCATCATATTTAAAAAAAATTTAATATAGTACGTAAATATCATTCAATATAGTAATTAATAATTGCATACTAAAATGTTTAAAATAGAAATGTAGTTCATGTCAAAAAAAAAATGGAAATGTAACTCACATGCCTAAGGTCTTGTTCGGATTGGCTAATTATGCATAGCTTATTAAGATTTTTTTTATTGACATAAGTACTTGTCAATATATTTGTCAGAGTTTATGAAAATAGTTTATGACTGATTCATAAGTTATTTTGAGTTTACTTTTATAAGTTTCCCACAATAGCTTGTCAAAATAGCTTACAACTTATATGAAATCAGTTTCACTATATTATCTCTTTGATTATAAAAATAGCTTATATATAAATGCTTAAATAAGCTATTTACCAAACAGAACCTAAATTGATGTAAATTATTGAGCATTCAATGCAAAAATAAAACAGGGAAGCTGTTAAAAAAAATTAGACAAAATTAGTAAACTGATCCCTTATTTTTATTTTTTTTTAATTTAGTCTCTTATTAAATTTTTTCAACGACAAGGTCTCATATGATTATTTATTTTTTTAATTTGGTCCTTTTCTTCTTTTATTGATAATGTATTTGTTTCTGATTGGTCTTGATTTACTGTATATCATTACCTGAGACTAATCAGTATCAAAATGACTAAATTGAAAAAAAAATAAACATAAATAATTTTATTGTTAAAAAAATTTAATAAAAAAAAATTAAAGATAAAAGATCAGTTTATTAATTTTGTCAAAAAATTAAAACAGAAAAAAATAATGAATATACTTTTGAAGTGTTATCCACGCGCGGCTGGGGGTGAAATAATGTGAGCAATGATGATTCCACGTGGCGAGCAAGGAAGGAGTTAGATGCGATGACGTCAGAAGTGGGATGCTAGATGACGTCATCGAGGTCAAGTTGCCGATGAAGCCGAGTCGAGTTGAGCCGAATAGTCCCAATTCCCAAGTTGGCTCCAGCCTGCGACCAAGAATCTCGTTCCTCTTCCTCGTTCATCTTCACTCTCTATTTTTTTTTTATTCGGGAACCATCACTGGCTATCTATGCAGTATTTTTTAACGCTTTTAACAAAAAATTAATCTGTGCTCGTGGGATGTGGTTTTTGTTGGCCAAGTATTATTTTGTACATTGTAAGAATCAATCTTAGGAGCTCCAGATCGACCCCCTATATCCCAGGACAGACCTTACAACCACCCGGACAAAGAGGAATCTTCGATCTCTATTTCCAAATAACTATCGCCTTACTCTTTATTGTTAGATTATCTTTTTTAGTCTCTATAAATGTGTCTATTTTTTTTTATACAATGTCTATTTTTTGTTTTAATCTATGTAAAAAAAATTATTTATGATTCTTACAAAATAGACATTTTTGTTTTTATCTTTTTTATGTTTTAGTCATTTTAATAATTAGATCATATTGAATTAGTTCTTATATATAATATTTAGATCATTTTTGAATTAATTCCTATAAAATAAAATTGATATCATATTTTAGAGACTAAAAGAAATATTGTTCATAAATTATAAGGACTATATCATCAATATCAATATATATTACAAGGACTAATTTATAAGTATCAATCGAATATTGTCATGACTAAAACAAAATAATAAAGACTAAAAGACAAATATTTCTATTTTTTAGAAATCATAAACAAAAAAATTGCAGGGTAAGAAAAACATATTTAAAGGAACTAAAAATATATTTATGTTATATTTTATTTTATTTTTATTGAAAAATGCAAACTCTTATATCAACCAGAGATAAGATATAATATACACGCAACTCTCACCTTTTGGAATTAAGTTAAATCCACTAAATTTTTTATGATATCAAAGTCTATTAGATTCATTGTTAAACCACTTATTCTATAAATGCTTATCACATGAACACTTATGAATAAGTTATTTCTAGGGAATAAGATTTCTATATAAGTTGTAAGATATTTTCATAAGATATTAATTTTGGATAATTTATTGAAATAAACTAAAAATGAATTATAGATATGTCATAAGGTATATTTATAAACTCTTTCAAACACTTATACAAGTATTAAGATAAACTCAAATTTATAATTAAGCTATAAATAAGCTCTTCCAAACCCACCTCTATTAGTTAAGAAGCCAATTATTGACTATATATATGGCTATTACTCTAAGGAAAGAGGCCTTGAACACATGAGTGATCAGCGTTTGTTTAAAATCAATCTTTAATACTCAAATATTTGAATTGCGTAAAGTTTCAACACTTCTGAAGAACTTGGTGAGGTCTATGAGAAAGGGGTACAATTTCAGGCATCAGATATATACCACATATACAATGGGCCTATGTTTTCAATTGCACGTGCATTGACTTTTGGAGAAAAAGGTTGAGTAGGAAACTAGGAATTGTATAGTCGTCAATTTACATTTACATATATTTATATACAAATCTGGTTTATATCTCTTTCGGGTTTCAATTTATTTCTCAAAGTACAATCAATTCGCAGATTAATTGGCTGCCTAATTCTCAATGCAAGTGGTGATATGATATAGTGGAGCATGTCTTGGCGGTGTGTTATGGCAATGACAAGTGCCTTCAACAATAGAGAGGAAATTAAAAGCAACAAAAAAAACAGAGAGAAACAAAAACAACAAGACCAAAAGAGAAATAGCATTAATGTTTTGATGCAAATGTAACTTTAAGCAACTAGCTAGTTTTTCACCTATTATCCCATGCATGTGTATCATAATTTGATCGAGTAGAGCAAAAGAAGATTCATTCTCAATATGTGGCTTGTACCCAAAAAAAACAGAAATTGTACCAAAAAAAATTCTCAATATGTGGCAGATTTGAGTCTTTAAAATGAGATAAATATAAATTATTTACAAGTATTTTTTAAATCCAAAGACTCTCCCCATTTTTGACTCACATTAATCTCTAGCCTCTAACACTCATTGCACGAAAAAATCATAACTCACTCTCGCACACAACACAAGCAGTACAGTACGTAGGCTTAGGAGCCAAGCCGAGTAAGTGCTAAGCAGAATACTGAATGCTGATAAGGATAGGCACTACTAGCTGCCTCACCCGTCACAGAGAAAGAGAAAGGATATGGCAGCTTTTTGGGAAAAAGATAATCTCTCAAGCTGAGGCCGTGAGTGAGAGGGACTGAGATGCCCTTTGTTTGAAGCAATTAATGTACTGTTATTATTCTATAAAATTATACTTTTCTCCAAAAAATATATTAAATTATACTTTTTATTTTAAAATATCCTATATATTATACTTTAATCTATTTTTATATAATGATCAAATATTTTAATTAGCACATTTTCAACTCTCTCTCTCTAGCTAATGCTAATTAATAACACTTAATTTGCACTCCAAACTTCTTCTTCTTTTTTTTCTTTCGTAAAAAAAAAAACTTTTTTTTGACACAAAATTGAAACCCACTTGGTGACAAGCACACCAAATGCCTAGTTGCCTCTCCATCAATTTTACATAAATTGCTGCTATGCAAGTTGCAGCCAACAAGCAGAAGACAATGACTCCAGAGTCCAGACAATGAACTCCCTTGCCATGGAAAGCAATAATTGGCACGTTTCCCGTACGAGGTACGAGAGATTAAATACAAGGTGTGAGTATATTTTTAATTTTTTATTAGCTTATATAAACTTATTTTATATAAGTCGCATTTTTTTTTTTTGTCAAAGCATCACTAATAGAAGAAATCCAACGGCACTTATACAGTCCAACGGCAAATTTATTCCCTTTAATTATTTAAGATAAATTCTTTTTTGTCAACGTCAAATATTTAAGATAAATTCATGACATTTCTCATTAGTAACTATGGGCCTCGAAAGTTTAAATGTTGGAGGTCCAATTGAAAATCTACGCTACCTGGGCCAGCAATTCTTAGTACAGTTAAGGGAATTTATATTCACACATACATTAATTGATAATTGCATATACATTAAAACAGGAAAAGACTAAAATACCCTAAATCCCTTTCTCTCCCTCACACTTCAACACTTCCACACAACCATCTTCTTCCTCTCCATCACTTCCATGCACACACACACACACACAACCGTCTTCTTCCTCTCCACCTCCCTCATTCTACTTCCGCACAGCCATATTCTTCCTCTCCATCACTTCTGCGCACACACACACACAACCATCTTCTTCCTCTCCACCTCCCTCATTCTACTTCCGCAACAGCTGCGCAGATCTAGCCATCGATGCGAGTCTCTCTCCCTCACTCCAGGGTTCAATGGTGGTGGTGGTGGGTTTTGGGATTTTTTGGGCGGTGGGTTCTCCCTCACTCCAGGTCCCTGATGCGGTGGGTATTTGGGCAAATTGTTGGCTCTCAATTCCCTCTCTGTTGTAACAGTGAAGCAATTGTTTTGGGGATGGAGAAGACGATGTGCTGTGCGGAAGTGTGTATTTTTTTTATGTGTGCAGAACTAATACAAATAACACATGCGGAACTATTAACTCTGCATCAGTGCGGAACTAATATCCGCACTGTTGCAGAGTTAATAGTTCCGCACATGTTATTTGTAGCACACACAAATAACACGTGCGGAATTATTAATTTCTGAAATAATTTTTTAAGATTTCATTACTTCAAAAAATTAGTTTCCTCGATTCATTCATTTGTATTGTGAAAACTAATTTTTGAAATAATTTTTTTTTAGATTTTAAGGTTTATGGAGATTAATTTCTGGAATACAAATAAATGAATTTCAAAAACTAATTTTCAAAATGTGTTGAGGTGAAATTTTAAAATTTTCACTTTTAGTAACAGACAAAATCCATCACTAAAAATGAAATTTCAAAATTTTCACCGAAATATATTCCAAAAAATAGTTTCCAAAATTCATTTATTTTATTGTATTTGAAAATTAATTTCTATTTTTTTGTCAACGAAAATTAATTTCCAGAACTCCACCATGTCTGCCGATCATTTTGGCGGCCCAATAATTCTGTAGTGTCAAAATGGTGTCAAATCATTTGTGGCCGCTGCTATCTGCACATACCCTCATTTCTAGTTACACATACATTGATACTTAGAAAGACCAAACTACCCTCAAGTTCGAAAAATAGTAAAATACCCAAAATCCTTTTTCTTCTCACTCATCGTATCAGCCCCCTTTCTTCTTCACTTCCGCAGCACAGAGCCTTTCTCACTTCCGCAGCTCTATCTTCTTCACTTCTGCACAGAGCGGTACCTCCGCCGCCCCATTTTGCTTCTTCTCCCACACACCTCAGTCGCCTGCCGCCTTCATCACCGACTGTGTTCTTCTTCTCCGTCACACTTCGGGCGTCGTCTTCCCCTACAGCACCTCAGTCCCTCACGACGGTTCAGGTGTGTGTGTGCGTGGTTTTTTTTTGTTGCGTCTGGTCACGCGGAACTATTAGTTCCACGTATAATATAAATCTGCGGATATAATAGTTCCGCAAACGTGTATGGTATGTGTGTTGTCGTTGTGTTTCGAGCGCGGAAATAATATTTCCGCGGAAGAAGAATAAGGCACGGAAATAACACTTCCGCATGCGTGTATGGTATGTGTGCTGGCTGATGTGTATCAAGCGCGGAACTAAGACTTCCGCGGAAGAACAATAACTCGCGGAAATAATACTTCCGCATATATGTTTTGTTGTTCTGTTGTTTTAGTATTGATTGATCAATTGGGTATACAAATTATGTACTAATGGGGGTTGTGCTTGTGTACCCAATATATGTTCTGCACGTGCACTTCATGATGCTTCAATTCAGGTATTTGAGCTTTATGATTTGTGAATTTAAACATTTCTTGTTGAACTCGTGTGTTACTTTGTTATAAAACATTGATCTATGTTGCCTGACCTTGGCTTATGGCTACTTACAACTTTACATGGTTGCAATTATCTGAAACATGAATCTACATATTTATGTAGCCTGTAGTTAATTAATATGCATTTTCAGAGTTGCGGAGTAAATGGTGCTTATTTTTTAAATTTTGGCCAAGTTGTTCTCTTGGAGTCAAGGGAAAGACTTGGTGGCCGAATTCACACTGATTACTCGTTTGGCTTTCCTGTTGACCTGGGAGCATCATGGTAAAGTTTATTCTCTTTATGTTTTGATGAATTTACATTGATCTTCCTTATCTAGATGTTATTTATAGATTGAGATTTTAATTTGGTTGATTTGGCATCTGGATATTAGAGAGAGATGGAACCATGGTGTTGGTGATAGGTGATTATGATAGTGTGCGTGTTGTCAATAACTCAGTTTTACTGCTATTGAATTGAGATGCTTGGGTGGTTCGAGTCACTTTTGTATTAAGTTAACTTTAGGAGCAAAAGAGTTGAAGGTTCCACTGATCCCGAGACAAAAACACCACAACAAGGTTGAGTCAAGCCTTGGCAAGAGTGTATGCTTAGCTTAAGTTCATTGATTTTTGGCTTTAATATGAATTTGGTCCCTGTAAAAATTCGAGTTTTGAATTTAGTCCCTATATTTAAAGTCAACGGTTTTTAGTCCTCCCAAATTTCAAGTTTTGAATTTAGTCCCTCATTTGCGTTGACCAGTGCCATGTCACCCTAAAACACTGACGTGGCACGTTGCCCTGTTCACGTCATTTGACACATCATAGGGACTAAAATCAAAACATATAATTATTATAGGGACCTCCACCACCACCCCCTCCTCCTCCACCACCACCACCACCCCTTTCTGTCACCCTCCTCCACCACCACCCACCTCCACCACCACACCACCCTTTTCTCTCATAGCTTCTTTCTCCTCCACCACCACCACCCCTGCCACCACCACCCTCTCCTTCTCCCCCTCACCCTCTCCTCCACCACCACCCCAAATCCCAAAAACCACCACCAAATAAACAAACGTGCTCAAACCCCAAATCCCAAAAACCACCACCACTAAAAAAATAACATGTCATTAAGCTCGAATGGTCCTTCTCTTGGTCGATGGTGAGACTGCAACAATTTGAGTTCATCTTTCATTGAATAGTGATCGATTTGTTGCAAAGAAATTGGAAGGGAAATTAAATTAAGAAAAAAGGAAGAAAATTGAAGAATTGGGAACAGACCTCGTGGATGTGCCACAAGGAAGCATGTCATAGAGCTCTGTGAGCCCATCTTGCCCAAAGCTCCATACCCAGATGAATTTAACACCCAAAATTACCCCCAATTTCATTTTGAAATACTCTCCTCCTTTTCCCCTATTGGGTGGTTTATTTATCAAATAGTCCTATTGGGTGTTGCGTAAGTGAAGAAATTAGAGCTAAAAAGGTATGCTTGATCGGAAATTTGCTTACCCTGAGATTTGATCGATGTTGGTATGCGAACAAGGTTGTAATGATATGTTATCGTTGATTGGAAAATGGAAACGGATTTTCCTTTTGAGTAAAGATATATTGCAAATTTCCTTAAGGTACCCAGCATAAGACACCCACCTCTCATAACTACCTCTCCGATTGAAAAGGAGGAGGAGGGAAAAGGAGGAGAGAGAGGATAAAGGGGTGGTGGTGGAGGAGAGAGGAGGAGGGAAAAGGAGGAGAGAGAGGGGGCGAGGGGTGGTGGTGGTGGGGGAGAAAGAGGGGGTGGTGGTGGAAGAGAGAGAGGGGGTGGTGGTGGAGGAGGAGGAGGATGGGGGAGAAGGAGGGGGTGGTTGTGGAGGTCCCTGTAAAAATTATATGTTCTGATTTTAGTCCCTATGACGTGTCAAATGACGTGGACTGGGCAACGTGCCACGTCAGCGTTTTATGATAACATGGCATTGGTCAACGCAAATGAGGGACTAAATTCAAAACTTGAAATTTGGGAGGACTAAAAACCATTGACTTTAAATGTAGGGACTAAATTCAAAACTCAAATTTTTACAGGGACCAAATTCATATTAAAACCTTGATTTTTTTATTATTGTTGTTGTTGTTGGAAAGCAGTATTTGTATTTTGTAGATTAAGAACTTGTGGTAAGAAAGGAGCATACTATGGAAATTTATGGCAATAGATAAATATTTCTTCTTTGCACTTTCCTTGAATCAATATTGTGTTTCAAATCTCTGATTCTTCTATTATATTGATGCTTAGAAAGTATTGACTATATCCTCTTTAAGGATGCACAAGTGTGGGTCTGTTTGTTTGTGAATACTCATTTTTGTTGTTAGGGACTTTCAAATTATGAAAATTAAAATATATTGTACTGTCCCTGATGCGAGGAGAAAGAAATAAGAGAATAACGTTGTAATAATATGATTAACATCCCTATGTGTTTCTCTTATATACACAATATATGAGTTTAAATTGTAGTAATTACTTCAAATACGTTGTGCAGATCAAGATGGTGTTTCAGATGTTACAAGCAAACAGGTAGCATGTTTTATACATTTTCAGGTTTATTGTGTTATATCACTAAACACATACAGCTTCTAGCTGTTTTTATTTGTTTACCTTACATTGTTGGCTGTTGCAGGTTGCCAAAGGGAGAGAATGGCAGGCACTGCAGGACCTTAAATCACTTTTTTCAAAAGAGGCAAGCAGCTGATATTACTCTTGTTTTGTATCTCGTAATATTTTCATGTTAAGAGTTCATTTCCATGCCGTGCCTTCTAATGAATTTGTGTTTCGGATGCAAAACATTCCCGCGGAACTATTAGTTCCGCATTGAGCCAAAACCCACGGAACTAATAGTTCCGCATGTATGTTTAGTTCCGCGGGTTTTGGCTCAATGCGGAACTAATAGTTCCGCGTGGTTGCACAAACCAGAAGAAGAGAACGGCGGAAGTTGCAATACAAAGGCGAAGTGAGGCGACAGTGGAGGAGGATCTGCTGCAGTGGAGGGAACGGCGGTGCTCGAGCGGAGAAGAAGAGAACCTCTGCAGCTTCTAAGGATTTGTGTGTGAGGGAGAAGAAGAGAACCTCTGGGGAATTGAAGGGGGAGCGCGGAAGTGTGAGGGAGAAGAAGAAGAAGAAGAATGGAGAAGAAGAGTTGTTGTTGTGCGGAAGTGAGCCTCTGAACTTCTCTTACGGCTGCAGAAATGTGGAAGAAGGGAGAAGAAAAAGGGATTTTGGGTTTTTTCAAAATTGAGGGTATTTTAGACTTTTTACTTTTAATGTATGTGTGGTTAGACGGTAAGGTATGTGTTATTAGAAATTGCCATCATTTGTTCATGTTTCGCCTTTTTCAAATTTTTTGTCATTCTTTTTACTCTTGTTTTTTAGTCCAAAAAAGATTAAAATGTTCTTGGTATATGGATGGGCCTTGTGTTTGGATACAAGCAGGGAATTATGGGTTTAGGATTTTGGTAAATACACTTTCAGATTTTGCCATACACCCCATTTAAATAGTAAAATTCCAAAATTATTCCTTGTTAATATAACGTTTTGGGCCATACACCCCACAATTTCGCGTATATTTCGGAAACTGGAGTTTCTGAAATGCAATTTTGTATTCCGGAAACTGGAAACTCTAGTTTCCGGAATGCAATTTTTGAATTCTGAATTTGTATTCCGGAAACTAGTTTCCGGCCGGAATGCAAATTTGCATTCCAGAAACTCCAGTCAAATTTGTATTCCGGAAACTCACAAAATTATATTCCAGAAACTCCAGATTTGTATTCCGGAAACTCCAGTTTCCAGAATGCAATTTTATATTCTGGAAACTCCAGTTTTCGGAATACAAAATTGCATTCCGGAAACTCCAGTTTCTAAAATATACGCGAAACTTGAGGATATTTTTGAAATTTCAACATTAATATAAAGTGTATAAATAAAAGTGCGAGGTGTATTTACCAATTCCCTTATATGATACCTCAGTCCACCCGCATAGCCTAAAGCCTAACTGTTTTTGAAGTGTTAATTATCGCCGTGTTACTGTGTAGATACTGTAGAGGTCATATTTGCATACTATTTTTTTTTTTATAAAACTTGTTGTTTTTCGTTTATGATTAGAGATTGACTTGAGTACTACTAAGTATGTAGCACCGATTTTTTTAAATTTAGATGTGATTTAAAAATATTAGATAGATCGAAAAGATGTTTACCATTAAAGCGAATAAAAAGAATTGAACTGAAATTAAAAAAAGTTAAGAACAAGGGGTATTTTTTAAAATGAAAATAATAAGAAATCCAGTTATTCTTGAGTAGATGTACTGTGATTCACTATTGAAGTAAGTGCACCCTACTTAAATTATAATATTGATTACATTTCTTAATTTATACAGAATTATCTCAAATAGCACTTCAGGAGGGATAAAGGAAGTAATTATAAATTTAAACCATGATAGCAATTAATAATATATACTAGAAAAACAAATTTAATTTTTAAAGCACACATGTATGAATCGAGTATGTCTATGCACTTTGACAAAAATAGGATGAGAACAAGCATAGGACCTGTGACACAAACTTTGCAAAGTGCACTTTCACGAAAGTAGGCCATGGCACGAACTCACTCATATTGTCTCAATGACTAAGTTGGAAAGTGTGACATAGTAACACTAATTAGATAGATAAAGTACTATATTTTTTTGATGAGAAGATAAAGTACTATATAATATCCATCAGCGTTGCTATTTCTTACGAAATATTATTGCAAGAATGGTAACAAAAGACACATGACAGTTGCATATTTTTTCAAATGAATAAAAGCTATTAAAAAGAGAAAAAATATTTAAGAAGTGCTAGACAAAAATTAGGCCACATCATTCGTGCCTAACTTCGTGCACCTATCTTTTCGTAAGAAAAATCATTCCCCAATATCCATTCTCACAAATTTTTATGGGCAATCTTCTATATCTAGACTCATAGTCATTTAATAAATAATTTTTATTAATATATTATATGTCAAATTTGATTCTAATTGCCATTTCAAAGTTTGACAAAGTGAGTAAGCAGTGAGCACCAATGATTGTATATAACCTTAAAAATAAGCCTCGATGAAAACACGGAGCACAAATATCATCTGATATCCACTAACTTGAAGCAGTTTGAGTTTCTTATACCTATATCTTCATCTCTTTTTTTTGTCCTTTATCTAAGCTGGCTATTTTTTTTGTTTTTATTTTAATTTTTAATGAAAACTTCGGCATAAGGAAATTATTTAAATTTCAAAGTAGTAACAAGCTATAACCAACGTGGTGTGACATGGTAATAGATAAAAAAAACTTACAACAATACCTAAGAATCATTTATTAATTAAAAAAGTTCACCAAGAAATTAAAATCAGAAAACGTCTTTGTCAAATTATTTTCCGTGTCAACTACGGTGGCAATTTCACACACTATTTTTGTATACATAAACTCATACGCGATATTCATTCGATCATTTGCCATTTCCAAATTATTATCACCTTGTTTCACCTTACAATAATATAGAAATATAGTAAACTATCATTTTAGTCTCTAAAATTGTAGAAGTTAGATAGTTTAATCCTAAAATTAATAAAATTTTAAAATGATTTCTATGAGTGAAATTTTCAATCTTATACTACTCCTTTTAAATTATTCAATTTAATCTCTAAAATTATCTCGAAATGACTTGATTTAGGTCAAATTAAAGGATTATTTTATTTTAAAATTTTGTTAATTTTAATGATCAAGTTGCCCAACCCAAAATTTCATAGCCTAGATTGACTGAGATTCACCCAAGTACCATGCCGACAAAACATGAATTTTGAAAAGATTAATTTACTATATTTACCAAAATAAGACAAAAACAACTCTAATGATTAACAAGGCCAATGCATGATGGAATATTAACAATACATTGAAATAATAATTAGTTGTGTTGCCAATATACTTACTTTAATGATTACCAGCTAGTTTTAATTTTCATTTCTACAAATTTCACGAGTGTAATCTCACTTAATAATGATTCAGGGGACAGTGAAATTTACTGAGATAGTAGTAAGGATTAATTGTAAATGTTTTTAATATTCAGTTTGGTTATATTATTCTATTTTTTAATAATTAATAAGTAAACTATTAAAAATACTTATTTAATATTTTAAAAACATAAAAACATTCGAAACATTTTTGTTTAGCAATTAAAAATCATTTATAAGTTGATTAAAAAGATTTAGACTTATATTTTGAAATTATGAATTAGTTCAAATGTTAATTGAATTTAGAACCACATATATGATTATCAATGAGATCTATCAAATCAAATATTTTATTAAACTTGATTAAATTTTGCTACTTATTTGTAGATTTGCGAATGAGTGCTTATCTTCATATAACTACCCTAATAATTATTTATGCCTAAGCATGTGATTTGCTGTAATTGCCCTCAAATGTAACAAAAAGGATATATGTATGCCTTTTGACTCATTAGAGACAAAGTAATGACACAGTCAGTAATTGATAAATAAAAGGATAAAAGAGCCAATGGCAATTTCAATCACTAGCAGTAGGAGAAGCAGATGGGAGAATTAAATTCCAATTTCTTTGAGTCCAAGTTATCTCATTGACTTTTGTTACCAAAGGGTATTATCGTCATTTCAAACGACAAGAGAAACTTCTCTGTACGCTTCCTTCCAAGCAGGCGGCGCGGTAGAGAAAGAAAGACTGCCCCCAGAATCCAGATTCATTTCTGTTTCACGGTTTCCAAGACCCAGACAAAAATACCCCTCTTGTTGTTTGAAATCACGGAAATGCCACTCCGGGTGATGTTGCAATGAGTGCTCACTGGCCCATGTTGTGATTTAACGTGCATGGAAGGGTATATTATTATGAGGGGCCATATACTATATTTTATAATTATTATTGGGGACCTTCACACGAGGCAGCCGAATCATTACGCACCCTTTCTCCTTTTTGTGTTAGGTCTCATCCATTTGCAAGGGGACCTGGATCCTCTGTAGCCGCTGCAGAGGCTGTAGAGAGATCTATTCTCTTTGTCTCTCTTTTTATTTTTTATTTTTTATTTTTTTTATTTTTACTCACAACACCCTACTACAGAGGCAGCAGAGGATCCAGAGTGTTTGCAAGGAGGAAAAAGAGTGTGAAAACAAATTCGAACATGAAAAAAAGAAAACTGGTTTTGATTTTTTATTTTTTTTTGGGTCAAAACACTGGTTTTGATTGAACACTACTACTTCCCACTCCCTCATGTCTAGTTTTACACACAATTAAATTACTGCTTCCTCATTTTCCCATATCGTGTGATAGTTTTGTAAGTTATAATAATAAAATATAAAATATAATATAATGTTGCTATTTTTACTATATATTCCCGACTTTGATAATAGGTAAATTGCATCAAAGAAAACTTTTAAGAAAGTAATTAAATTAATCGCATTGATCAATTATATTGATTATATTTAAAATATGATATGATTGAATTCAATATTTAAGGTGCAATCTATATCATGCTTATAATTCATGCATATTCAAAAGCGTAATGAAACCCTCAGCACTACTTACTAAAGCAAATCATTGCTCTTAGCTAGCTGTGTTGTGCGACACTAAGTCTAATGAGTAAATACGCCAAATGAATAAGCCAAATGAGTTGATCTTGCTCCCAATAAATTTAATTATAGGTGCACAAAACATATAAATTAATAGTATTTTTAACCAAATAATAACTCACATTGTTATTACCACTAGTTAAGTGTGGATTGAGTTGGGTAATATTGTTCATCTTATGTTGAAATGTACATACTTGTCATTGTATTTGAAAAATCTTGATTTATTTGAAACATGTATCAGAAGACAGCGGACTTCATAAATCACTCGATCGATATATAGTTCATCATAAATTATATTGGAAAACAGCGGGCTTCGTGAATCACTCGATGAATTATTCAACTTATGACTATCGCAGTGGGTTTTTTTTTGAGCCAGCTAGCGCTGATCGAGTTTTGTGTGTGTGTGTGGGGGAGGGGGCTTCATGGATTCTAATTACAATTGGGTTTTACTCCTCTAAAACCTAGGTCGGGGATGAGGATTGGGTGGGTTTTAGAAGGGGTGCTATGGAGGTTGAGAGTTAAACTAATTTGAATTATTTAAAATATAATGATCACAATAATACAGATTGTTTAATAAAATAATAGTATATCTAACAATTAAAATATATGGTGTATGGTGAATCACTATCATAAAACCTTTCCTAAAAAATATTGAAATAGGACAAATAATAGTAGTTAGCGGTCTTTCGAATATTAGTAATTAAGGAATTTAAAATATTTTTTATTAAAATGTGTAATATTTAATTTAATGTTAATTCTCTTATAAATATAAATAGAAAACCTATATAAGACATAAAAAAAGTTATCGACTTCTAGAGAGTTCTGCACCTACAATTGTTATTGGTTATATGTTTTTTGGATTTTCTCCTTGTCCGCACATGTGGGTTGTTGCATGCTTTGTATATTTTAAAAAATATTATATTGTTGATTGTAGAAGGGGGATGCTGAATACACATCCTCTATCCAATTGGCGGTATATCATCGTAGTTGGAAAGATTGAGTTTGGTTATGCTTAAACTAGTTTAGTTTGGAGTTAATAAAATAATTAGTTTGCTGAGTCAGCAAGTTGGTTAGTAGTCGTAGTGTTTTTCTTATACGTATTATTTAGTATTTACCACTAATTGTGCATCCTACTAGGTAGCTTTTGTTCTTGTCTATGCGCTGCAAAAATAGTAGTATACTATAGTATGATGAATGTTTGATTCACAACATAATTATATTTGTCTGTGTTATTTGTTTGATATAAACAACACAAGCAAACTATATGGATTTACTATAATATCCTTTATATAATAATATATCATGTAATGCAGCATTATATATAGAGAGATTAAATGAAAAATTAGATAGAAATAGATATTTTTATCATTGGAAAATATTGTGCTTCCTGATGAAGTTCTCGTCAACGAACTTGGAGCTAAAGATGGACTAGTTGCTAGTGTCGTTGTAGCCGGTAGGGTCGACCCGAGATTTTAGGTGTCGGGACAAATTGAGAAAGTGGTACCATATAATCATTTGAATACTAGGATAAGTTTAGACAGCGAGTGTCAATATGGTTTTTTTTTTGCTAAAAAAAAGAGAAAAATAGTATAAAATTATATTTTATTTGATTTTATAAAATAATATATTCAATAAAATATATTTATAAGTATAACATAAAATTTAATTATATATATATATAGTAAAAAATTTAGTGCTCATCTGAAAATGAGACGACGATCGCCCCTCACCCCTCCTTCGGGCTAGTCCTGGTTGCCTGTTATGGCGGAAACAATAGAGTGGGCAAGAACCAGTACCAGGATAGCGATTGGGGAGAGGTGGAGGAGGAATTGTATGGAGTAAGCCAGAAAGGTCTAGGACTTTTTTTTGTTTTCCACTTGTTTTTTTTTAAATTAAATTTAACGGTTAAATTTTTCCATTCTCACCACGGACCATTTGTGACACTTCACCGTAGCCACCCTTGATCGAAACGCTCTTGCTTAAATTTTAAAGGTTTAAATAAGTTTTTGGTCCCTGTAAACATTCGATTTTTAATTTTAGTCCATTAAAAAAAAGTCAAACTATTTCAGTCATTTAAAATTTTTTTTTTGGTTTTAGTCCTTTTAGTGAATTACCACTGTATTGTGCTGATGTGGCGCTGATGTGGCATATGTATGTCCCTGTCATGACTTGACACGTCATTTAAAATTTATAAGGACCTGCTGACTAGGACTTTCTTCCTATCACGGGACTAAAATCAAAAATCATAATTTTTATAGGGTCTAACTACACAACTTAAAATTTTTATAAGGTCTAATTACACAACTTAAAATTTTTATAGGGACTAAAGCACATCAACCCCCTCCCTCTTTCCCCTTCGTCCCCTCCTTCAACCCTCTCCTCCTCCACCACCACCCCCTCTCTCTCTCTTGTTTTCTCTCTCTCTCTCTCTCTCTCTCTCTCCCCACCACCACCACCACCACCCAAACACACACACACACACACACTCTCTCTCTCTCTCTCGTTCTCTCTCTCTCTCTCTCTCTCTCCCCACCACCACCACCCAAACACTCTCTCTCTCATAGCATAGCAACACAAACCAAAGTAAGAAAGACATAACTTCCAAGAACTCGAGAGAAAACGAGAGAGTGTTTGGGTGGTGGTGGTGGTGGGGAGAGAGAGAGAAAAAACGAGAGAGTGTGTGTGTGTGTGTTTTGGTGGTGGTGGTGGGGAGAGAGAGAAAACGAGAGAGGTGGTGGTGGTGGTGGGGGGGGGAGAGAGAGTGTGTGTGTGTGTGTTTGGGTGGTGGTGGGGAGAGAGAGAAAACGAGAGAGGTGGTGGTGGTGGTGGGGGGGAGAGAGAGAGAGAGAGTGTGTGTGTGTGTTTGGGTGGTGGTGGTGGTAGGGAGAGAGATAAAACGAGAGAGGTGGTGGTCGTGGTGGTGGGGGGAGAGAGAGAGAGAGAGAAAACCAGAGAGAGAGAGTGTGTGTGTGTGTGTGTTTGGGTGGTGGTGGTGGTGGGGAGAGAGAGAGTGGTGGTGGTGGAGGGGGGAGAGACAGAGAGGATGAAGAAAGGAGGAGGACGTGGTGGTGAAGGAGAAAGGGGGATTAAAATCAAAATCTCAATTTTGAGAAGGACTAAATTCAAAACTTATAAGTTTTATAGGGACTAAATTCAAAACATAGATAGGCCACGTCAGCGTTTTCTGCCACGTAGACATGCTGACTGGGTCATAATGTGCCACCTAGCACTTAAAGGACCAAAACAAAAAAATAATAATTTTAAAGGACTAAAATTGTTTGATTTTTTTTTTAATGGACTAAAATAAAAAATCGAATATTTACAGGGACTGAAAACTTATTTAAGCCAATTTTAAATATACAATTTGACCATTTAATTAAAATTAAAATTAAAAAAAAATACAATTAAAGCAAAACAATGCGAACGTGGCTATAGATAAAATAAAGGCAATTCGGATAAAAACGCAAACGTCAGGTAAAATAAAAGTTAACAAGAAGAAAAAAAAGCGGTAAAGTTAACAGAAATTTGAAGAATTTAAAAAGGTTAAGTTTTATCGCAAAAAATGGACGAGAGTTTCAGACGAAAAGGACGTATGCTAGAAATTGGAATGGTCTGAACGTCACGCCTCTCTCTCTCTCTCTCTCTCTCATTTCAGACTTTCATAAAATATACATAAAATAATAATAATTACACAAAAAAGATCAACTTGAAGACACGATGCTCTCCTCTTTGAATATGCGGTGAGGTAATAAAAATTGTTTTCATTTTCAATCACAAGCAAAGCAACGATTCAATTCAATCACCAAACAAATATAAATAAATAATTGATAAAAATAGCGTATAATCTTTTTCCCAGGGTTAGAGACGAAATTGTACTGTGTAACATCATTAACAATAAAATATTAAAGTGGTATTCCCTTCCCTTCGATCAAAAAAGTAAAAAAGTCTCGGTATTTATCGTCGACTTGTCACTGGTTAGGGTTCGCACTGCTATTTTCCCATCGGTTTCTTCTTCTGGGTATTGCTTAAACTTGTGGAAAGTCCTTCTATTTTTCAATTTTATCCGCTCCGTTTGTTCAAGATCACTTTTTTTATTTTTACCCTTTTCCGTATCAAGTTTGGGGAGCTTCTCCTTTTGAAGTTCATGGTGTTGAGCTTTGTTTTTAGAAGGTGGGCCTTTTATTTTCATTTTCAAAATTAATTTTTTTTAATTTACATTTTGGGGGGTGCTTCTGCAAAGGTTTTGGATTTTGAGTTCCACAGTTTGGTACTTTGTTTTTAGCGGGTGTACGGAGGGTGATGTTGTCTTACAGTTTTTTCCGACACTTATTTTGTTGCCAATGTTATGCCAACGAGTTTTTCGGTGTTTTGTCTTGATTCCTGTTTCCCTGAGCTTGCGGTTAGTTTGTTTGGAATTTCTCTATTTAGAAGCTGGTTAAATTGAGTTTTTTTTTGTTTTGTTGAAGATTTTTGTGCTGTGTTTTTTTTTTTTTTTAGTTTTTGAAGTGAGTTTGACTAAAGTTGTGTGCTTTGTGAAATGGGTTCAGGGCCTCCTTGGATTAAGGTTTGTGGGGGAGATATAAGATAAGATGATCGTTGTGCTGGGCATGGTTATTGATGGGTAGTAGAAGTAGAACGGCAAACGTTAACACTGAGGGCACTAACAAGGTTGTAAACAACGGGATGCCAAGCTACGCTCCTCCATTGCCTCCTTCTTCTAGTTCCATGTAAACTTTTTCCAGAGGATCCCTTCTATTTATTGTTTTATTTTACTCTTGAGTGGTCTTACAATAGATTTCTGGGATCAATTTTTCTTAAAAAATCAAAATTCTTATGTGCTTAGGTGGTTTATGTAGTCAATATATAGTATGTTACTATAGTATAACTCCTACATGACTAATAGAAGTTATTCATGTTATTGGAGAACTATGCTGTTGAAGTTAGGCCTTATCGGTTGCAAGTTGCAGGGGAAAGCATGGATAGTGAAAATAATAAAAACTATTACCTTCTAATTTTACTGTTTATTGGGAATTCTTAGTTTTAGAGTGGAGACAAATACTCCCTTTTACTTGATTTAATGCTAATTGACTAATTCATTGATGATTCTCACTGATGCGGAATGTCACAGTTTCTTCTAATTCTTGAAAGTTGAAACTATACAACTTTTTAGGCTCTTTTCCTTATGTGTGACTTTACCTTTTCTTAAAAGATTGCTAATATCTTGGAAACATGGATTTCATTGGTGGCTGCATGGCTTACTGATCCTTTCGTGGATTATTGGATATGCATTCAGCAACTATTATTTACATGTTGTCATGATTTTGGTTTTCAGGGGCATGGAAGCAAATAATATTCATCCTTCTCGAATGTCTGAATTTGGAACACTTGAGCAATCTCTTGGATTTCGCGTTGAGGATGCCATGAGTCTTAGCAGAAGTATGTTGCTCATATTTTGACCTCTAATAGTTGGACCCTTTTGTTGTTGGTATTTCTTGTTGCTGTGAACTTCTGTTTTACGAATTTAATATCTTGTCTTTCTATTTCTACTCCTTGGGGTAAAATCTTTATTTCTACGAAAAATGTTCTCTTTATGCAGTATTCAGTGTGACTGTGTACCCCATTGATCAATACTTAGTATTCTTTTGTTAAGCTTCTGTACCAAAATAGATTGTTGCATACCAACCAGCAATAATATGATATCCTTTCCAATTGTTTCCATAAGCTGCCGGTTAATGTTCTTAGGATAAGCCTGTTGATTTATTTCTACCTCATGGAGGAAATCTTTGTTGTCTTGAAGTCTCTTGTGTTGATCTTTGTTTTCCTAAGCATTGCATTGTGAATTCACCATGGCTTAGTATTCTTTTGCTATAATTTTGTGCCTGATGATGTATAATTTATATTGGTAATCAAATGAATCATATATTCTCCAATGGTTTTCGCATGTTCCTAAGCTGTTATTAACATGAGCCGCCATCTTATTTCTACCTTAAAATATTCTACAATGTTGCAGAAAAAATGTATGTTTCCTCAAGTATGATGACTATGATCCTTCAAAATCAATTAGAAGATGTAGGAATGTTGCAATAAAATAAACTGGAAGTTAAACCAGTCTCACAGAAAACTCATTAAAAAAAAAACTAAATAATTATAGAAATATATGGTATTAGAATAGTCGTCTCCCTCTTGATGGCACCTTATCAAACCTCTATTAACCTGTTTATTTGTATATTGTCTTTCAGATCCGGTGTTTAATCAAATGAAATCAAATAGCCAAGCTCTAGGTGCTGATATTCAATTTGGTGCTTTAAGTAAGGTAAACTCATATCTTCTCTATGTGGTTATGTGCTTCCAATAATCAATAAGTTGCGAAGTACAGTGAATTCTTGCATTTCATGCTCTTCTCTTACATGTAAGATACAGTCAATTGCAAACTCGGATATAAACCTCTCTGCTGCAATTGCTGGCTCTCAGACACTGCCATTACAAAAAGACTCGCATCCAAATCTGGCTTCAACATCTGGTGTTCATCGTGAGAACTGGGGAGAGTCCAACATGGCTGATGGAAGCCCTAGGACTGATACTTCAACAGATGATACAGATGATAAAAATCAAAGGGTGATTATTTTATTTCAATAATACAGTTTGTTCTGAATCTGCAATTTAATTCATTCATCAATTGAATGCCTTTTGGGTGATAACCCATTGTTATGATGTGATATTAAGAATTATATTTCTTTCTAATTGTTCAACATTATCAAACAGTTAAAAACATGCTTTTTCATACTCTGAAATTTGGTGCTTCATTGTTGTTTTCGCAGGGTGAAAGGGGAGAATCCAGTGAGAGATCAAAAGATAAATCAGATCAAAAGGTTATATAATGTAATTATATTCGCACAACATAATGTCTTGTTACTATGTGTTAAATTTTTGTTTTCATTCAGACATTAAGACGTCTAGCTCAAAATCGTGAGGCTGCAAGAAAAAGCCGACTGAGGAAAAAGGTAGGATCTTTTTCTGTTAATTGTAAATGAACTTGTAAAGTTGTTCCTTCTGTTGCAATCTGGTTAGTTATTGAATGCAGCATTGGCATATTGTTCAGACCCAGTAGTTTTTCATATTTTTTTTTTACACATATTGCATACTTTTTGATTTCGTGTTTTTTAAATCCTTCTTTCTATTCATGCAGGCATATGTGCAACAATTAGAGAGTAGTAGGCTGAAACTGACCCAACTGGAGCAAGAGCTCCAGCGAGCGCGCCAGCAGGTTTGTTTGTGTTCTTTTATTCACTGTCTATATCTGAAATTATCCTTCTGAAGCCCCCTTTCCTTGTGGCTTATGTTAATCCAGTTATCTTACTGTATTATATGTTATGATTTGGTTATTAATCTTTTCTAGGGAATATTTATATCAAGCTCCGGAGATCAGGCCCATTCAATTAGTGGAAATGGTATTTAATCTTCTTTTTACCTCTAATTGTGTGCCTCAAGCTTGAAAAATTTTATTGCATTAAAATCCTTCTTCTTGGATTTGTTTTTGGTGATGTTTTGTGGCTAATAATATTAAACTCAAAACTGTGACTATAGCCAATGCAAAAGCCTTAACACTTGGCTTTACTTCAATTAAGAATACATGATCCTGAAATTATTTTATATGTAACTTTTTTTTTTTGCATTGATTGAAATTAGATGTCACTGCTATTGAATTGCTTATTTGCTCGCCATTTCTCAACATGGGATTTCTACAGAAGTGAAGATATTTATGGCTGATTTTATCCTAAATTGGGTTCTAAACCAAACTGAATTTCCTTTAATATTGTATATGCTGGAAATAAATTTTATTATAAGACTCATGATTTAAGGGTTAAATTTGGCCATATAATCCTTGATAGATGGCCTTAGGCATATGTAAGTCAAATAAACCTATGAATCACTTCAATGATTTTTTCTGAATGCCATGTCCAAAATATGGAACCCTCTCTTATTTGGATTTACATTTAGTCATTTACCTTGGTTCCAATTTTTCATTGGCAAACATTTGATTATTTGGTTGTATCTTGCCTCTTGCATTTCAATATTGTGCACTTCATTATGCATGATAGAACTTGCTTTTACTTGCTGTGATTGGACAGCATCATATGTATGTAGGTAAGTGCAAGCCTCGGATATGATTTTGAAATATGACAACATGGTTGTCGGTAGCATGATGGTCATGGGCAGGATTTTACAGAAGTTTGTGCTGTGTTGCAGATCCTAATTTGTGCTAATAATCTTGGTATGCAGGTGCTATGGCATTTGATGTAGAATATGCACGATGGTTAGAAGAGCACAATAGGCAAACCAATGAGCTAAGGGCTGCAGTAAATTCTCATGCTGGAGATATTGAACTTCGTACCATTGTCGACAATTTCATGACACAATTTGAAGATATCTACAGGCTGAAAGGTATTGCAGCAAAAGCTGATGTTTTCCACATTCTGTCAGGAATGTGGAAGACTCCGGCTGAGAGGTGTTTCATGTGGATTGGAGGCTTCCGCTCATCCGAACTTCTCAAGGTGAGAAATTCCTCATTTATTTATTCTCTATGGTTTATATATGCTTTTTTTCTTTCTGGTTTGTAATGCACTGAAGTACAAGTGTGGCAATACATGTATCATGATTTCTTGAAAACATTTCTATGTTGCATATGGCAGTTCCATATCAATCTCACTCTGTCAGAATAGTCTGCTTTACCTTTCGTTAATGTTTAATCAATTATCTTTAAGAAGTTTTCAGAGTGGTCAATCATTTGAATCTGTTCTCATACATCTCTCTAAAACTTTATGCCCATCTAAAACTGAATTGACACTGTTGCAGCTTCTTGTAAGTCAATTGGAGCCTTTAACTGAGCAACAATTGATGGGCATCTACAACTTGCAACAGTCATCCCAACAGGCTGAGGATGCACTCTCCCAAGGAATGGATGCATTGCAGCAATCACTATCTGAAACATTGGCCAATGGTTCACCCAACCCATCAGGTTCTTCAGGAAATGTGGCAAATTACATGGGGCAAATGGCCATGGCCATGGGGAAGCTCGGCACTCTTGAGGGGTTTCTTCGCCAGGTAATTAACTCTGCTTTTTTCCAGTCTATTCCATTTTCTCAACTTTCATTATTCATCAGAAATAAAAGCAGCAGTTAGCCATTTACAATATTTATCAGTTCATTTTTTCTCTCCATGTTGCTAGGCTGATAATCTGCGGCAGCAAACGTTGCAACAAATGCTCCGGATATTAACAACGAGGCAATCAGCTCGAGCTCTTCTCGCAATAAGCGATTATTTCTCCAGGCTGCGAGCCCTGAGTTCTCTATGGCTTGCACGGCCAAGGGAGTGAAGTGGGTTTCAAAGCTCCCATGTATGGAGTGTTTCTTTCAAGCCTGACCCCTTAAAAGATTATTATTGATCATATCTTCAACACGAGCATTGAATCAATGTTCTGCTTTTAAGTGAGTCCAAAGGAAGCAATGAATTCCTCTAGAGAAGCCTAGTTGTGGTGCTGTAAAATTAGTTACTGTGATTTTTCTTCTCTCCTCCGCCTACTGCTGGTGTGGTACAACATTTTTATTTTAACCTTTTCTTTTCTTCTATGCTTTTAAAAATAGTCTCAATAATTTGATTATATAGGTGTATGATGTAGAGATAGAGTTGAAGGGGGAAAATGTAGAATAGTATTTGTATTTTAGGTTACAGCTGTTCATTGTATTTCAGAAATTAAGCCTATTTGAGGAATATTTTACTCTCTTTTAGTTTATTTTCCTGCTGAATGGTTTGTGGTTGCACATACGCCTTCATGGATCTGCGTGCTGGTGTATGTATGTACATATATATATACACTTTCTATTGCTATAATCAGAAAGACATTACTAACTGGTAAGTGGTAACTGAGTATTATGTCTCGTGACAAATATATGTATATAGTATATCTACTCTTTCATGAGAAAAATGTGGTTGCCTCTTTTGAAGATGCATGTTCGGATATGTTTTTAACTCTATTGATTATGTAGGTTATATCTGCAGACTGCAAATACGAGAGCAAATTGTTTTAAACAAATATGAGTCTTATCCTAGTATTTGTGTTTGCATGTAGCAAAATATTTGAAGGCTACAAAGGTGTCACATTTTGAAGGGACTACGAAGTACGAGAGAGCAATTCAAAATTAGACGTGGTATCAATTGTCACTCAGCATTGGCTGCATAGCTGTCTTTCCCTCTATTTGTCCTCCACGTGTTCCCCTTGCCCTTGTTTGGAATATATACCCTTTCATGTCTTGCGGTCATGGCTTAATCGAGCCCTTGACTTTAGCCACTATATTGAGCACAAGGGTCTCCTCAAACTCACATCAAAAAATAATTGAAATCATTCGGTTCATATTTTTTATTCTCAAAATCAATTATGTAGTCGGTGGAATTAATTTTAAGAAGTGTGAAAACTTTTAATATTTTTCTGTTTAGTAAAATTGGTTCTAAGCATCAGACCTACAAAATTTTTAAAAGCATACCAACATTTACGCTTTAAATGTGATTCTATTCTATCATATAAACATAATCAAATCTTTTAAATTCATTTTAAAATGTTATCTTCTAATATAAACAATTTTTTAACATCAATTCTTTCAAAATCAAATTTATTAAAAATTAAAATAAAAGACCCTCTACCATTCATCATACAGCAATGCTAAGTAATAGGACAAAATGCTACACGAAAAATAACGAATGTTTTTTTAGCCAATAGGGGGAAAGAAATGCAGTGGGGACAGGAAACCATAAAAGGTGGGCAAACAATTATACTGTGCCACGTTGGATTCGTTCGATGTCGCACTTACGATTGTCGCACTGTTAAGCATTTCTCTTCATCATATCATGGTATATAGTGTCTTTGATATTCCAAAATGTTCTATCATAACTATAACTATTTATATATTTCATCATAAAAGTGAATATTCAAAATTATAAATCAAACAAAAATATCTGCAACCAACTGATGTTAGCGCGAGTGGTTAAGGCCTCTTGCCCCTTAACTAAGGTCTCGGGTTCAAGCCTTGGGTATAGAAAAAATCTCATACTCCTCGATGTAGAATAAAAAAATTAAAAATATCTGCAATTGCTTAAAAATCATAATCAAGACTTAATTAAGAGGCCAAGATTCATTCATTTAATTATAGAGAAATGTACATTGGCTAGAGAGTGCTAGACATGATAAACAAGAGAAATTTAGCTAGAGACTTAACTCATGAATTGCACTAAGAAACATGGATTATCAAAACGATTATAAATTTTTTAAGTAGTTTGGTTTGACCAAACCAAATTATCACACACTAGTCGAACTTATTCAAAAAACTTAAAATTATCCCGCAATTTCACAACTCTCGTTCTCTCACCCCCAGTGCAATTGTGTGAACCTTAAACCCTAAATTTGCTCTTTCCTTTTATTCTTCTCAATTGTGCGAATAAAACCTAATCCCCGAGTAGTTTGGTTTGACCAAACCAAATTATCACACACTAGTCGAACTTATTCAAAAAACTTAAAATTATCCCACAATTTCACAACTCTCGTTCTCTCACCCCCAGTGCAATTGTGTGAACCCTAAACACTAAATTTGCTCTCTCCTTTTATTCTTCTCAATTGTGTGAATAAAACCTAATCCCCGAATCTAGTCTCTTCTACGATTATTCTCAACGAGTGAATCGTACAACAACATATTGTCTCCGTGTTATTGATTTGCCTTTGGAGTTGAGGATCCATCTTTCAATCATCTTAATCTCATCTAGCTCTCTTCGAATTATCCTAAACTCATTCAAGGTATGTGCTTATTAGACTCAAATAATATAGTAGATTTTTTTTACCTTTTTCTCATTTTCAAAAATTTTTGTCTAAATTTTTATATAATTATCAATCGATATGCCATTTTCATCTTGATAAAAAGCTTCTACATGTCATTTCCCTTGTATATGTGCGTGTATCAAGAGAAATGTCGACATATTTGTATGTTTTTATCATATTAATTTTACACATTATTATTAAGGTGAGGTGCATGTATGCAAGAGGGAAGGTGAATTTTTTAAAACAAAACTATGCTAAGTTATAATTAAATAATAAAAATTGTGTATGCAAGGTGATGTATATAGTAAAATTGCTCTTTTGGTCCTACAACTTATTTATTTGTTTTAATTTGGTCCTATAACTTTTTTTTGTCAAGTTGGTCCCTTAAATTCGCAAGTGTTTGATTATGATTTTTAGTGTATATATCTCTCTCTGTGCTTATTGAAATGTATTCTTTGTTTCATATGAAAGTAAACAAAAAGTATTTCAATTTAGGCTTTGAAATGACCTAATTTGAACATGTATTGGATTAGAAATTGTTCTCTCAAGTTTCGGATGAAGAATAAATTTCTGATACGAAGTCCCTGTTTTTATAGGACTAACAGTCTCTGAAAAAGTGTACATATCTAACTTTAGAGAACAATTGCTAAACCAATACATGTCCAAATTAAATCATTCCGAAACCTAAATTGAAATATTTTTTGTTTACTTTCATATGAAACAAAGAACACAACATTTCAATAAGCACACAGAGAGATGTGTACACTAAAAATCATCATCAAACACTTGCGAACTTAAGGGACCAATTTGATACAAAAAAAAGTTATAGGACTAAATTGAAACAAATAAATAAGTTGTAGAACCAAAAGAGCAATTTTGCCTATTCTTTTGTATGTAATCATAAGACTCCATCAAACAATTTCAGCGTGTTGAAAAGCCATCATTTTGGCATCTCGAGACAAATTCATTGCAGAAACTCTCTTTTAGAACATCTGGTCTAATGCGCGTTGAAAGGAGACATACCGTAATTCCAAACACACACTTAGTTGATACTGTCTATCTATAATGTTTTGAAAAAGGCTATTAGCACACTCATTCTATTGAAAATAGAAACAGAACCAAAAAAAAAATTAAATGAAATTTGTATAATGTTAAACGAAAAAAAGCACCAAGTACCCCCACTTTATATCTATATATATGTTGTAAAGTGCATATGCAAAAGAAAATAAGTTCAATTTTACTATAATCAAATGATAAATAATATTATATAAATGTAAATTTAAAGTAATTTATGCTTAATTTCATATCAAATATAAATATGCTGCCCTTCATTGGGTACAAACTTGTGGGTGTACATTTTTTCTCCTACAAAAAAACAGTGCGTAATGTGGAGGGAAAACGTTAACTAGTGACTAGTGAGATGCGCCAAAACATAGGGTTTAGAAGTGAAAAAACAAAAGAAGATAGAGGGAAGGAGGAGGGAAAGAAGAGTTTGAGACTGAGAAAAGAGAGTGTTGGGTGTATATGTATTTTTGATTTCTATTTGAATGTGTGTGTGAATGTGATGGCACCTGTGCTTCTACTTCGCCCTCCTCTGCTTCGCAATATCATGGCCTCTCGCTATTTCTTCACTGCCTCTTCCTTCCGTCCTCTTCCTTATCCTCATTCTTCTTCCTCTCTATCCCTTCCTCTTCCTCTCTCTAAACCCAGGTATATATAACTTCACCCATCTCTCTCTCTCTCTCTCTATATATATATATATATATATTTGCGTATTTCCTCTATAAAATGGTATCCCTTTTTGTTCCTGATAATAAAAAAAAGTCGCATTTTTTTAATAAAAGGGACGATTTTTTCAGCGCCAATGTGTGAGAATTGTAGGAGGTTGAGTTACTATGAGCTGAACGATGTTAATTGTTTTTTCTGTGGGTGTGGTTGTTGGGGGCTCTCTTTTTTGTACTGAATTGCTGACAGAAACAAAAAAAAGGGGTTGTTTTTATTGAGGAATGCTCTGACGATTTTGTTTGGTTTACTCAGGACGAGATTTTCTCCGAGGAAATTTTCAATTCCCCGTTTGATACAAAATGCAGTTATTCCAAGGGCATATATGTCGTCTTTCTCGACAACTGAAGCTAATCAGAAAAATGAGAGTTCCAAAGCTTATGGTTCTGATCAAATTCAGGTATTAACTGTTTTTATAGAATAATAACTATACACTTATCATATAAACTGGTTCTACACATATGTCGAGTCATATTTTGCTATCTTGCCATGCCATATTTAAAGTAATATAATATCGTGTTAAGATGTTGAGATATGATTAGATGTGTATGTAAAATCTGTTTAGACTATCAATATATGGTTGTTAAATTATTATTTTTTGTGTCGTGTGAAATTTGGATTATAATGTATAGACTCTAGAAAATTTGGTGAAACTTGTTTGAGTGTAAATTGGATGTTGACATGTTGTAAATGTTAATGTGCTGAAAAAACTATTATTTGAATTTCATATAATTCATGGGTAGTTTGTAATGTTTATGTGTTGCTGGCTTTTTCCCTCAATAGTTGCTTATTATGTTTAGGTACTTGAAGGCTTGGACCCTGTAAGAAAAAGGCCTGGGATGTATATTGGAAGCACTGGCCCGCGTGGATTGCATCATTTGGTAGCTTTTTCTGATACTCATTTTTGCAGTTCTGATATTTTTGTTGTTCTGAGATTTTTCTGATTGAAGCAGAGTTTTTTCTCCCTATATTAGGTGTATGAAATTTTGGATAATGCTGTTGATGAAGCTCAAGCTGGATTTGCTTCAAAGATTCATGTTGTTTTACATGCAGATGATTCTGTGAGCATCACTGACAATGGTCGCGGGGTATGCTTTGTTGCCTGATTTTTCTCATGGCTTGATTGTGCTTTGGGTCTTTGATTGTATATGTTATTTGTTCTCACTATGCTTCCTTTTTGTATAAGCTTTGATGTAATGTGATGCAATGCAATGTTAATTTGAAGTATGAACCTTTGCCTTTTAGATTTTAACTCAAGACAAAAAAATTTCTTAGTTTTCATATTATAATTATACTATTTTTTTTAATGTAATCAGTAACTATTTTTCAAATTTCCCTGGTTTCATGGAGTTAAATACGGTATTTAATTTGACCAATTATCTGGCAATGCTAGCACTGGTTCTTCTTATGGAATTAAGTATATTGTGCTATACTTCTTTCAAGATTTTTAGCTGTCAATGCTTGTAGAATTATTGGTCAGTGTTTCCAAGCTGAAAGCCTAAGTTTAAGGAAATTTGACTGTTGTATTTGATTTTTTAGGACAAGGGTTTTTTATGCTATATTCTATCTTTTGGTTGATTTTACTTTACATACTAATTTCTCTCAATGAATGCAGATTCCCACCGACTTGCATCCAGTTACAAATAAATCTGCCTTAGAGACAGTGTTGACGGTATTATTGCATATACTTGAATACTGAGTCTTGAGCATTGATTTGCTTTGAGCATTTTTCTGAAGGCCAACGATGCATTGCTCTTTAGATACCATGCAATTAAATTCCAATTGATCTGTTATGCTATTTTATCAAGGAACTAAATTATGTTGCAATGTAAAGAAATGCACATGTCAGTTTGAAAATTAGCGAGTAATTGAATTCTGGAGTTAATTCCCCCTCTTAAATTATTATTAGTTATTGCTATGGTTATTTTTGCTATTCTATGTGCTTGTGTTTTGAATTTGTTATCCTGTTGGCTGTTGCACAAGTAAAGGAATCATGTTTTTGATCTTTTAAACGCATCTGGCGTAGAGTTTTTTCCTCACCTGGATAGTGTGTTTACTCTAGAAAAATGTGATGTGAACTTGGTGTTTATGCATGTATTAGCTTGTCTATCCTAATTTGATGAGAGGATCATTTGACCATCTGCATGTATGTGATTGAGATTCTCCTCTTTGTATTATTATGTGAACGTGAATTTCACTGCCAATGTTCAAGGATATTAGAAAAAATGAGACTCATTCATATGTAAATCTGTATTGTGGGCGGACCTTATCATTTTGTAGCGTTCCGTAAATCTATCCTTTTTAAAAGTTTTTTGGGTCGTATGCTGCAACAAAATTTTGCCTGGCCTTTGGAGTATATTTTATTTGTTCTTGATATTTTTGCACACTTTTTAATTGGATAAAGAATAAAGATTATATACTTTATGAACTTTGCAGGTCTTGCATGCTGGTGGAAAATTTGGTGGCGCTAATAGTGGCTACTCTGTTTCAGGAGGTTTACACGGTGTTGGTTTATCTGTTGTTAATGCCTTGTCTGAGGTATGCATTCTTTAACAATTTTTGCCATTTTTTTTAACTTTGCCATGCATATCTGAAAAGCTTTGGATAAAGAATTTGAGACAAGTATTGGTGTTATGGCTTACATTGACACATCTTGGCACAATCTTATCTTAGACGATAACAAATAATACCATCAGTTTCATATTTTGTTTTCAGTCAGAGACAGTTGCTTGTTCTGGTTAGTTATCACTGTTATCTAAAGATTCTCTTTGTTGTCTAACTCCACAGGAACTAGAGATAACAGTTTGGCGTGATGGATTGGAATACATGCAAAGGTATTCTCGTGGGAAGCCAGTGACAATTTTGAAGTCCCTTGTGCTTCCTGTTGAAAAGAAAGATCGTCAAGGGACACAGATCAGATTTTGGCCCGACAAAGAAGGTTCATTTGGTCATGTATTTCTAGTTTATGGTTTATTTGTTACTGCAAATTTTAGTCTTACATATGCTCCATTTTTATCTCTACTCAACGTGCAGTATTCACCACTGCTATTCAGTTTGATTACAACACAATAGCTGGACGCATTAGGGAGTTGGCTTTCCTCAACCCAAAGGTGAAGTTGTTGATTTTAAATAATGTCCATTTGTGATGTTTCAGATAACATTTGCTTTTTCTCATCAGAAATGGTCTTCATTGTGGATAATTTTTCACGGCATTTTATTCATGGGTTTTCATTACATTGTGAGTATGTTCATGAGTGACAGAATTTCCTTTCTTGACCAGAAGAAGGATCAATTCTTTTATGTTAGATATAAAACCATTCATGAGCCTTCATTTAATAGCTTAAGCTTTTGGGGGAGTTGGTGATTGACATTTTCTCTTGGAGTGTAGTAGGGGTGGCACTTTTATCCGAAAAAGTGTTTATCACTGGAGTGGTAAATACTACCTTTCTGGAACTGTATATTCTATGCATATAAATTAGGTTGCACATTTGATTGACTTGATCTTTTTTGGCACACCTAACAAGTGAGACTGAGGTCCCCTATCTAGTCACCTATAAATGAAGACTTCTACAAGATCAATTTTTCTATCTACTTTGCATCTAACCATGGTTTTTTCTTGACCTTTGCAGCTTACTATCACGCTTCGGAAAGAGGACAATGATCCGGAAAAGACCCAATATAATGAGTATTTCTATGCTGGGGGATTGGTTGAATATGTGAAATGGCTTAACACTGATAAGGTCTTCTACTTTTTTACCTTTATTGTAGTGCATGGTTAATGTCATTTTTTTTTCTTGTTGGTTTTGGTTTGCGTAGGGAGTAAATCTTATCCTCCTTCATTGTACATTCTTCAATGCAAAAGCTGCTTAAAAAACAGTTCATTTAATTTGTTCCTTTTAATGCAAAAGCTGCTTATTATGTATTATATTTGGATTTGATGTCATGTTAGCTTCTAAAACGATTTTGATTAATGACCCATTGCAGAAGGCTCTTCATGATGTTCTGAGTTTCAGAAAAGAAATGGATGGAATCGCAATTGATATAGCTTTGCAATGGTAAGCCCTCCAGTCGCCCTCAGTCCTCACTTCTTACATCTCTGTCAACTGGATTATTTTCATCCAGTGTGTTCGGATTTGATTGTTTCTATTTGGCACTTGACTCCTTGTGAGTATGAGTAAGGATTGACTTGTGAAATTAAGGGCTAGTCTTTTATATTTTGTTATTAACTAGTCATAAATCTTTTTATCAGTATGCGTGATTCTTTTCATTTACTAGGTGTGAAGATGCATACTCGGATACAATACTAGGATATGCTAATAGTATACGCACTATCGATGGTGGCACCCATATCGATGGTATGAAGGCTTCTTTAACAAGAACACTGAATAATCTCGGAAAGAAATCAAAAATTATCAAGGTATTCCTTAACTGTTGTTTCTTTTTCCCTCTATTTGCCCTGTTGTCATGCCTGTCCACTCCTGAAATAGAGGACTCCTGGTTTAGAATGTTTTACTTTGATATTAATAGTCTCCATACTCTATTTATGCTAATACTGCAACTACATAATGATTATTTTACCCTTCACCTTGCTGCATCATGGTATAGCTAATACTTGAAACACCAAATCACTTTCCTTATTACTATACTGTAATCTTGACACAGCACGAACTTCTATGCATGATCTGTTAAATGCGGTAATTGGAAGATAGCAAAAGGCCCTTTGTCTAAAATGGATTATTTTATGATTAGTTCGACTTGAAAGTGTTGAAGGAATAATAATTTGAATATTAGTCACTATTTTTTTGTTCATAGGTGATTTACATTTTATAGGCTTATACCAATAATGGAAAATAAATACTAGATCTGTCCCAATAAAAGAAAAAATGATTCTGCAGGAATGTACAAAATCTATCCTAAAATAGTGCTACATTATTTACAACACTTCGAAATGGATTTCGAATTATCATTATTGTTTATCATCTTCTGCTCTTTGCAGGAAAAGGATATTACTTTAAGTGGCGAACATGTGAGAGAGGGTTTAACATGTGTTGTCTCAGTCAAGGTTCCAAATCCAGAGTTTGAAGGACAAACAAAGGTACGGCTTAGTGTGTATTTTATTGGAGTGCTCATATTCTTACAACATTAGGTTACCTGGAATATTGAAGTTTTCACCATTCTTTTGCTTTCCCTGCATTTCATGATACCCTCTTCTCTATGTTGCATAAAGACAAGGTTGGGAAATCCAGAGGTGCGAAAAGTGGTTGATCAATCTATTCAAGAGTATCTTACTGAGTATTTGGAATTGCATCCAGATGTTCTTGATTCGGTGCTTTCTAAAGCTCTTAATGCTTTCAAGGTAGTCATTCCCCCCAAATTATAAGCGTGTTTTTCAGATCCTATTGCTCCTGATTGGAGTCTTAGGCTTTTTCTGTATTATTATTATTTCTTAATTCTTATAGAATTTAACCAGAAAAATGTCCTCTTGTAATTTTTTTTGTCTTATTAGGCAGCTTTGGCGGCAAAAAGAGCAAGGGAATTGGTGAGACAAAAGAGTGTTTTGAGATCTTCATCTCTTCCGGGAAAGCTCGCTGATTGTTCATCCACAAATCCTGAAGAATGTGGTATGCTTGCTTCTATTTTGTGGAACTTATTTTGTGTCATAGAAAGACATTTGTTTGAAGTTTGAATCATGGTTGTGCGACATTTTCTGACTTAGTTCAATGATAAAAGAGTTATTCCTATTAATCCCGAGTAGCTTTCTATGATATATAACTGTTAGAATGGCATTAATATTTTTTTGTGAAATTGCTTTAATTACTATTTCTCATTCTAATTTGAAGTTGCTATCCAAATGTCCTCTCTCTCCAGTATATGTTTTCCTACTCTTGTTTCTCGGAAGTGATGCTTGCTTAACTCATATTCAGCTTCATGCATACAAAAAGAAATCAGAGACACTTATACAACAGAACATGACAGTCATTTAATTAGATCAACAACCAACAACCAAACTCTTTTCTCTCTTATCATGAACTATGTCTAATAAAATACCATTTATATCCAAGTCCTTCTTAATTGTTTGGTTTATAGTTTTCCTTGGTCTCCCTTTACCTCTAACTACTGGGCTATCTTTCATCCGGCCTACATTTATAAATTATAAAATATGCTCAATATATTTACATGAACACTACATGTGTAGAACTGAGATATGTGTTGCTGAGAGATCCTTTTGACTTGACCTTTTAATGAGATCCTTTGTCTTAATCTTTTAATCATTCATGTCAAATTAACTGAGAGATCCTTTTGACTTAATCTTTAATGATATAGTATTGCGTTTTGAATGGAAATTTTTTTGTTCTTTATCCCCATATTGCAGAAATTTTTATAGTTGAAGGTGATTCAGCTGGAGGAAGTGCTAAGCAAGGTCGTGATAGGCGCTTCCAGGTGAAGTACACATTTTAGATAAAAGCCCATAAAAGTGTAACCACCTCACATGCAAATCATTTTTTTTTATAATCTTGGTTTTGTTACAAACTATCTAATCACTTTCATTTGGTGGTTCATTACATGAAAAAATATATTTAGAGTTGTGTAAGTTTATGTATTTATCTGACCATATTTGTTGCAGGCTATTCTCCCTTTGAGGGGTAAGATTTTGAATGTTGAAAGGAAGGATGAAGCAGCAATGTACAAAAATGAAGAGATCCAAAATTTAATCCTTGGTCTTGGTCTCGGAGTGAAGGTTAAAATCAATCATTTTTCATTAATTTGATATTAATGAAGTAGTTAAAGCAGAGAAATAAATAGATATATGAATGAAAGATCTGAAAAAAAAACCACTGTCAGGTATAAAATATTACTTACATGAAGGCTTTTTAACAATCACATTGCAAGTTTTCTTTATGTTTTGGTGATTTTCTTCTTTTATCTGAAGAAACTAATTGCTAGTGATATATGATGCAGAGTCCCATAGGAAGAGTAACTTGCAAGCAACCTGCTTATATTCTAAACAGTAAATACAGCCTTTTAAGTTGTTGGGACTCCCAATGTAGGCGCACATAAAACCAGGTTAACAATTGATGTAAATTCAAAAGAGAATTTGGAGACAAAAATAGAAATTTGAAGATAGGCTGAAAGAGAATGGTAATTAGGAAAGCCTGCGATAAAAATGATAAGAAGTTAGAAACCTTTAACGAATTCCAAAATTGAATTGGAAAGGCCATCTCTGAATATCCTGATCACTAAGTTATTAGTAGTTATATTCTCCAAACCAGTGTAAATACTAATTAGAACAAATATATCAAAGTGAAAAATCCTTATTCACCTGTGCTAGATTCTATGCTTTTAACTTCATCTACTATTATTTAACTAAAATGTGTTTCTTTTTTGGTTCAGGGAGAGGATTTTAAAAAGGATGCACTCCGATATCATAAGATTATTATTTTGACTGATGCTGACGTAGATGGTGCCCACATCCGAACTCTGCTACTGACATTTTTCTTTAGATATCAGGTAAAGTATACAGGAAATGCCTGCAAAATCTGCTCCTATATGATAGAGAAAAAACCAATCTGGTTCCCTTGAGAATAATAAATTAAAATGATCAAATTGATGCAGTGGTTTTTTTCTTGCAGAGAGCTTTGTTTGATGAAGGTTGCATATATGTCGGTGTTCCACCACTCTACAAGGTTTGCTTTAAGTTTTTGTTACATGGAGTATTTATCAGATTGGATGTAATCAAGCTAACTTCCTGGTGTTTTTACTGAAATAACCAGGTTGTGAGGGGAAAACAAGTGCACTATTGCTATGATGAGGCTGATCTTAAAAAACTTAAGAGCTCATTCCCTCCTAATGCATCATACAACATGCAAAGGTTCAAAGGTATGATGAAAAGTTAGGTTGGTTGCATGCAGACTAGCATGTTTCCCCAATGCTGAGTTATTGTTTTTCTCTAAGCTAATTGTTTTACAATGTTTTCATGATTCTATACATGATATTATGCTCTTGTATATTTTATAAATGTAGGGCTGGGAGAGATGATGCCTTTACAACTATGGGAGACAACCATGGATCCAGAATGCAGGTTATTGAAGCAATTGACGGTTCAGGATGCAGCTGAAGCAAATATTGTTTTTTCCTCCCTTATGGGCACTCGGGTAATGTGAACAATTGCCATCACATTTTGATTATATTTTTACCTGAATTTATTTGTTTCTACATGTTTCAGTACAGTTACATTGAACATTAAGAAAATTTTGAGAAGCCAAATTTGACAAGTAATTCGTGATTTCAAATTTTCAATGGATTTTTTTTTTTACTTCAAAGAGAGGGAAATCCATTAAATCTATATCTATATTTTAATTGAAATTTAATTTGGATTAGGTGGATGTTCGGAAGGAGCTGATACGAAATTCTGCAAACATGGTTGATCTTGATCAGCTAGACATATGATGGGTGTGGAGAAATGGAATGTCTTTTCTTCTTAACCATAAACACTACATCATACATAGTCAAGCACAATTTTTTCCATATGCTTGTGGAATGCGGAGACGTCTTAATTGAAGCAAGGCTCCTACTTTTTTTTGGTTGGTGCCATTTGGTGAATTTAAAAGCATTCATTGTTCACTGGCTAGAGTGGATCAGCGTTCATTTGCACTTGCTGGGAAACATTTGGTGGAGATCTAATTTGATTTCTACAAATCTGACAACAAGTGCATATTTTATTGCCCCAATTTTTCTGATCCTACATTGTGCAATTGTTTGTGTAATCTTATTTATATACTTTAGATGTTACCCTTTAGAAGTTACCTGCTCCTGAACTCGTGTTTGATCTTGCCATTGTAGAAGGTAAGTTATAGTGTAATCAATCAATATAACTTCGATTACTTCAGATTACATTAAAATAACATTAATGAGGGAATAGTTGTCGTTTATCACTATATTTTAAAATTTTAATTGAGTTTTTAGACAATGCACTCATAATTAATTATGATTGGATTAGTTTTAGTTTTTCAAGAAAAGGATATAAATATTAAAATAAATTATGAAATATACAAATTAGTCCATTATCTTTTTTTGTTTTGATGACTAGTCCATTATCAAACATTACATCTCATCTCAAATTGCGAATTGAAGATAATATAAAAATCTTTCAAAGAATAAGTACACAATAAATACTAAATTTCTTTCATACAAATTTTTGAATACATGTAACTATATTATCTATATTATTGAATAAATTTATATGTATAAGAGTATGGTCAATTTGGATTGGATAGGTTCATAATAACAGAAAATTGATTCAATCCAATGGAATAATTTTTTTCTATTCTTGATTTTTTTTTTGTTATCTATTTTCGGTTCAATTTTTAGAGTTTGCATTAAATTGGATTGGCTGATTAATGCTTTTGCTATAATTGTAAAAGTTACCTATTTCAACAACTCTATCACATCGGGTGAGTCCAATGAGAATAAAAAAGAGTAGTAAAAATACATTTTTAAGTAACATATACTTTTTAATTAATTGAAATTTATGCAAATCTTACCATTCCAAGCATGAGCCCTACTAAATAACGAATAAAATCTATGTGATTAAGAGAAATTTACTAAATGATAAAGAATTTTTTTTTGATCAAAAGAAAAGAATATATTGGTTTTTGTTTTTTTGGTCATTTGGGGGTTGGATACTTGGATTTGGGTGGGGGATCGAACCCCCACTACAAATATCACCCCAACATTTTACCACATGTGTTATCCATCGTGGATAAAGAATATCTTGGTTGATAAAACAAATTTGTGTAAGTTGTGTTGTTTTCCCTCCTAGTTTACACGGCTCCGTCTACGGTCAACCACTTAATAAGTGGTTCACGGTGGACCATTTATTTTACTGTGTTCTGCGGAGTATCATAACATTGTTTGAATATACTCGTTTGCGTTTCTCGTGCATGGTCCCCTTCGCAGTGCTCCTCCCTCAACCGCCATGGTAATTGTTGTCCTTCTCTCGTTGCCATCTAGCCCTCTTCTTCTCTCTGATTCTGTCTCCGCTGCACTTGGTCCCCTCCTCTTTAACCCCAACCCTCACTCACTCACCCATTTATTTTCCTCATCCACTCTTCTTCCTCCTCTTCATCTTCCACCTCACCTCTTACCCTCTCGCTTCCTTTTCTCCTCTGAACCTTCTTCCATTCTCCCCTCCACTGCTTCCTCCATTTCCTCCCTCTTTGCTTCGCACCATGAAAACGACACTGTTTCCCATTTCCTCCACAATCGCATTCACCTCCTCAAATACCCAGATCGCCTTGACATTGTGATTTTCTTCCCAACTAGTGCCAATGACGAGAAAGTTGGGTTTTTTATTCTACGTGTTAAGGATTCGGAGTTGGATATTCTGCTTGATAGCAATGGAAATGTTTTTCAAGCTGCTAGTGGATCCGCGCACAGTATCTTGTGGATTTCAGTGAACTCGGTTACTGATTTTGATCTTGGAGCCTCTGGTTTGGGGGGTAATCCTTCTCCTGTTATTGGATATTTGTTGGCTTCTACACTCTATTCTGTTTATTGGTTTGCCGTCGAAGATCAAGAGAAGTGGGACACGACATTGAGGGGGCGGCGGGGGAACCTGGTGGTGACTTTACTGGAGAAGATCAGGAGCAACACAATGGAGGTGGTGGAGGGGTAGGGTGTGATTGTGTGAGAGAATGTATGTGTGTTCTCTCTTTTTTGTCAATTAATTTGGGCCATTGATTTGTTTATCAATAAATCTAATGGCTACTAAAGTTTTATAAAAATTTTACACTTAATGGTCCACCATGCACTACCCATAAATTTTACATTTAGTGGTCCACCCTAGAATTCACCGGTTTACACAACACGAGGGCTCAAAAGATGCCATTAGGCCCATTAACCAAAAATGAAATTTCCATTGCTACCCTCGAACGTGGTTACATGGTTACGTGGCAACTCCCCTACATCATATGGCTTTCTGCTCGACTGAAACAACCACTTTCCCACTTCAATGTGACCCATGGTGGGATTATGGTATTATGGAGTATGTAGTGTATGTGAATCTCCTTTGATTTGCTTTGAAGAACGAGAGTGAGCCAGTTTTGCATGGGAAAGGGACCCTCCCTCACCGTTTGCACTTGTACAAACCGCATGGTCACCATAAAAGCACAAGCAACATACAACAAGCTTCCATGGACCACAGAACAAACAATAAATTTTTTACTTGCTACCATGTTCTCCTGTCTGGAGTGAGTTCCTTTGGGAAGCAACAAGGTAATCAATGTCATTCCTTTCTCAAAAATTCTACAACTCTTTTTAAATTTGTTTTTAGATTTTGTTGTTTTCTGATAATGAATGCCATTTTTTTTCTTTTTCAAAAAAATCGACAACTCTTTTTATTTGTTAATCGTTGTTTTTGTGTCTGCACTCTGTTTTCTTCTAAACAAATTTGTGAACATGAAAAAAAAAATGTTACAAGTCTGTCAGACAACCGCGTGACCACCCCGGTCAGACAGAGCCGGCCGAGAACGATCCTCTACAGTGCATGATGATGCCCCAAACGTGGGGATCATCAGAGCCGTTAATCACGCTCTGATCACACGGTCATGATTCATCCACCAGACTGTGGTTCCTGTCTCCTTAGAACTCAAGGACACAGTTGTACGAGCCTATAGAACAGATCCTGTTCAAGTAAGGTCGTGCACTATGATCTCCGCGTCTGGAATAAAAACGTTTGAGTTGTGTTGAGCGCTATCGATGTGGGACTAGCTTTTTGTGGGATTTACATAAAAATCCCACAAAAAGCATGTGATTCTAGTAATGCTAGGAACCTTATTATTTTAGCAATTCGAAGTCTCATTAGGCTAGGCTTCTACCAGCTGTAGGACACTTGTATTGATGTCGATGGTTAGTACAGATAGGAATATCAGTCAGGTTAGTATTTTGCATCATATCACGACATCACAATCCTGTCTCAGTTGAAATAAACTTGGTTCTCCTTTTTATTTCATCGCTGTATACTTTAACTGGAACTGGAGGGGTGTCTATCTGAAGAAAGTAAAAGGTTAGATTGTTATGCTGGGACATGTTCTCTTCCTCATAGTTATCGTCTTCATAATCATTGTTACTTTTGTGCCTCACCTGCTACAATAGGTGCAATGGATTCAAAGGTACAACTACAAAATGTTAATGGGGTTAGCCTTACCTCAGTGCATTTGTTTAACCTGCTGATTGAAAGGATATAGATGATTATCCTATCATTTGAGATAGCTTGGGGAATTTGACTACATCAATCAATATTATACTTAAGATTTGAAACTCTGTTCTGCAAAAATTCAGTGATATGGATTCTCAAAACAAAAGTTTATATGGTTGTGATACATCTGCTGATTGTTAACCTTCAATTGAATTCAATATCCTGAAACAGACTCTTACAAGCTCCCTTTAAGAATTCAGCCAATATGTGAATGACATGCAATGGTCCGTTTCTGTACAAAGGGAATATAACCAATAAGACCATGGAGCATTTTTTGGCGTATCATAAAGCAAACTGCATGAAAGCGGTCGTCGCATAATACAGAAAACAATTTGTGAACTTTGTTAGTATTATTCTCATATCATTGTCATCATTTCTGCTCTCATATTAACTTCCATTGCTACATTGTCACAGCCGACAGAAATCCATAATCTGTATTGTATGCAGGCTGCCTTTTCTACTATTCCCCTTGTTTGGATAATAAATGTTTATGTATTTTTTTGTTTTATGGAGAGAGTAGTTTTGAGGTCCATTGTCTTTATAAGCTGAAGACAAACTTCAAAGTTCTAGCACAAGTTGGTGACCAATTCTATTTAGTATTTCAGTATTTTTCTCTCTTTTTTCAAGTCCCACATTGAAGAAGTATTTCAAACTGCAACACAAAAGCCAACAATAGAACAGAATCCTCAACACCTAACAAAGCATACCTTTCTCGGCCTTTTGGCTAAGATCAAGTGTAGTATCTGTTCTTATCAGTTTAATATCTGATACGTAGACCATTGGTTCACATGATATTAAATTTATTTTTGTAGGGAGAGGGTTCTTAACAGTAGCTTGCTATTGGAGCTCTCCTGTGTCACCCATGCCTTGCGCACTACAGCATGGGCCTGGCACATCCCTCCACTTAAGTTGAAATGTTGCATTTATCAGTTGTGCGCTTTTTTATCTGTGCTTTAAGATTTTTATTCTATAGCAATAATTAGTATTTGAAAATGGACACTTGATAGCTTACAGGTTTGGTAGTTCTGTAAAAGATCAATCTCAATCTTCTACTTTAGGAAGTAAAGAATTTTGCTATTTAATGCTGAGAAATTGCACCAGAAAAAGTATATAATGTACACATAATTTATACATAATATCAAAGCAAATTATTCATCTAATATAAGCACTCTTCTAGGTATTTTCTCTGTCTTCTCCTTTATCTTTAAAGCTTAACTAGTGGTCTGCAATCTGCGTTATCAATTTGCAGGATTTCATTATTTGGAATGGAAATAAATATCGGGATAAACTTAAATCTGATAGTGTGATTATCACCATCGCAATAAGTCTTTTACAATCATGACCATTTTGTGGAATGATTTTGAATCCTGGGAAAACTATGTTTAACTTGTAAAAAGTGATTTAGCCAAAGTGGAGAAATTACACCAGATGACTTGGTAGATAGATTAGATTGTCATAGCATTCAAATTCAGCAATTTCACAATCGAAGTGCTAGGTGATTGAGATAAGTGCCTTTTAGCCTCAAACAAGCATCACATCAGAATATAAGGAAGAAATCAAAGGGATCAAGCCTTAGAGATTTCACACCAGGTAGAACAGCAAAAAGATTATTGAAGTCTGTCAGACAGACGTGTGACCATCCCGGTCAGAGCCGAAAACGATCCTCTACAGGAGAGGATGATGCCCCATACGTGGGGATCATCAGAGCCATTAATCACGCGCTGATCACACGGTCATGATTCATCCACCAGACGGTGGTTCCTGTCTCCTTAGAACTCAAAGATACAGTTGTACGAGCCTATAGAACAGATCCTGTTCAAGTAAGGTCGTGCCCATTGAGCTCCACATCTGACATAAAAAAAAAGGTTTGAGTTTTGTTGAGCGCTATCGATGTGGGACTACCTTCTTGTCTCTGTTGTGTCGTGACCCTCGCGCTTTGGGATTTACTTAAAAATGCTTCTTACTCTCGTAGGTCTGACTTATCGCAAAAGCATGATATTTTTTTTTATCACAACCATTTGTAATTTGTTTTATTATAATCTAACAGTCATTCGTCTTTCTATTTCTTTTTTATTATAATTTAACAGTTATTGGTTTGAGAAACACGATAGTCCCTTTTTTTTTACTGGGAACATGTTAGTTGCTATATTCATGTACGGGACACCAATTCTAATACATACGCATATACGTTCCTGTTGACCTTTGCCGCACAAGCAATGTTATTATTTCTCAAGAAGAGTTTTGTTGTTTTCTCAAACTTAGACAAATAAATAAGTATAAAACAAAAAGGAATATGCCAAGAGAAATTGAGAGAATATGCTATTCAAAACATAAAAAGAAAAAGAATAAATAAAAGGAACTACCTTTTCTTCTTTTCATTTGCAGAGAACTGCATGAACATTTCCACCAACATTAACTCATGAATCGTGCATGGACATACCGATTCTTTCTTGTTTCGACATGAACTCACAGGGGAAAACTCATTTGCTTGTTCACTTCAATTTGCACACAACACAACACAACCATTTGTTAAAGTTGGAAGGTTTCTGTAAGTTCAATTTTGTTTAGGAACATGCTCTATGATATTTAATTCTCTCAACTCTTTCAAGTTCCTGGGGGATCATATCATATATCCAGGTACTCTTCATTTCAATGCTTGTTGTATTGAAACATGTTCGTTTGATGGCATAAAAGTCCATCCAACAAAGAAACCAAGCTTGTTGTATTTACACTAGCTTCAATTACAATGACACAAGCTATTCAGGGGCATGAATTGAGAAGTTACTTAGATGCTATGTTACATATCTGAGATTCATCCTTCTTTAATGAATGGTTTATTAAAGAATGCCTAAACTTCTTAGGTTATTCAAAAAGGTTTCTCCAATAAGGGAGCCAACCTTAATAAATACAGCAGGGTATCCTATTGGAGCTTCTACCCATGCTTCACTTCCTTGTTTGGAAAACACTTTTCCTGTCCAGATGTGTAGCCAACTGCTACTCTCTCCCAATGGAAAATAGGCTTTAGCTTTCTTCTTTCCTTTGTCAAGGACAGGCACCACTAGGAACTCACAACCAACCAGGAACTGCTGATAAGTCAAGTGATGCACGCATTCATCGTTAGGGTAATGGAGAAATAGGTGGCGGCATACAGGCAATCCTTTCTTTGCTGCTTCCTGTTTTACAAAAGAACACAGAAAAGACCATTTTAAATGCCTGCTGAGTTTGCTCTATATATAGGTAAAAAAAATAGTGTGTAAAGAAAGAATTTTGGATCACCTTCACCAGTTGAATTCGGTAAAATTTCCATGCTGTGTATATTTTTGCAGAGCGCGCAAAGTGTGACAGAGTTTGTTGGTTTGAGTAAAACTGGCTGTTGCATGATGGTTTGTTTCCCTGCTTGCAGAGTAGGTATCAGTGACTCATTGCTAACAGACTTAAAATATGAGCATTATGAAGGTGTAAATCATATGGCAAGTGTATTTTTACTTACTTCATGGGTACGGAAGACTGTGGTGAAAGAGTTTAGCTCCATCCATCGCAGAAGCAATTCTTGACTTCTTCTGTACTTAACTATAGGTAAGTTTACTGTACAATATCCTCCAATATCACTGTGATTAAAGGCATAGCCAGAAATTCCACTGCTCAGTAGGCCAACAACAGAACTCTTTATTCCATCATTTGCTTGCCAACTCACCATTTGGTCACCTTCCCAAAATAGCATCCCCCACTTGGGGCTATCTCTAAAACCAGCCCTCATGAAGAAAACCAAGCCCTCTTCTTCTTGGTCTTCCTTCAACTTGTCCAAGGAGTTGTTTTTCCATTCTTCCACAAGCTCTCTGTTGATCTTGGCCCATAGTTCTGGGTATCTGTTATGAGCTGAAATAGGATCTTCACCTGAAATGGACGGTACAAAAATCTCAGTAAAACAATCACAAGCTCATGCATGAAGTACAAGCTGTGGTCATGTTTTATTCTCTTTCTTTTTAACTTCAGACCTTACTGATCTATTTCATACACTGCAATGCACACGTTAAACCGAAAAAGATATACTTAACAGCCAACAACATGAACTAATTTTTTTTAACTTTTTTCAGCTTTTCTTTCTGTATTTTTCTATCAACTGGCATTAGAAAACCCTCATGAAGCAGGTCAGAAGGTTACACTGAGAATAAATTTTGAGACAAACAAAGACATGGGAATGAAAACCTGAATATAGAACAGCATCAACGGGTAGGCCTTCACCAAAATCAGCCATCCATCCTCTAACTCCATCATCCACCATTTCTTGTAGAATCTGCTTGAACCAAGTTGCGGTTTTTGGGTGCGTTAGATCTAGCATTCCCACATTAAAAGCCGTGTTTGGTACCATATATGGATTCCCATTACTGTCTTTCACCAATATGTCCAACTGTTTTGCCTCCTCATAGAGGTTTCTCCTCTTGTTTTGCTTCTCATCAACCTATAGGATCAGAGAAAAAGAAAATTCACTAGTATCATTTCAATTGACTAGAAAGAAATGAAGTTCTGAGAACAATCATGAATCACTTGAACTAATGATAAAATGCAGTTTGACTGGAGGCAAACAAGTTAGTTACTACAGCATTTATACTTGAAGTGATTAAAGAGAAGCATTACCGGAGCTAGACAGGGATTGCAATAAGTCATAACTTTTATATTCTGAGTGCTAAGATCTTTGATAAGTTCCTTCCAACCCCAATATCTCTGTGCATCCACTTCCCAATTCCACCAGAGTTGTGAACCAATCATTGTTTCCCTCTGTCCTACCCAATCCTGTGCAGTTTCCATATGTAAACAATGAAGTTTCATAACAGCAAAAAAATCATGATATACAAGTATGTGAGGGTGTGTGGCTTTTTTACAGTGGCTTCCAGAAGAGTGTGTTAGAAATCTGAGTGTGTGTGTGTGAAAATAACATTACTCAAAGACAAAACATGTCACTTCAATTCTTGTAAATGGTGAGTTCAAATCAAGATTGAATGGGGTCTATAGAAGCAAAAGGGAATTGTGAATTACAAGTTTTTGTTGAAACTGCTGAGTGTATATGGGCCTTGAGGGATTACCTGCAACCAAAATGCTGAGACAGGAACATCATGAGTTCTTAGTTCATCCCAAATATGGCGTACAGCATCTGTGCCACCCTGCATTCCAACTATAGCACCAGATATTATCCACTCTGGAAGCTCAGGTAGCCTTCCAATGGTTTCTGTGAAACGTTCAATCAGTTCACAAGGTGAGTTCCCATGCAATATCCGTCCTTCAACCAAGTTTCCATGTATCTGCAAGCTCCAGTGTACAGACAGAATAATGGAAACTACAAAACTGAATTTTATATACACACATACTTATATAGGGATTTGAGTCATGATTTTTTCATATGCATTACACATTATAATAATTCATCACATTCTTCTGTTATGCAGAGTTATTTCTCCACCCAATTTCAAAATTTCTCTTCAGTAATTGATTACCCCGTCTAATTTTGAGTAGTTCATATAGATCAATCCTGTTAACATAAGAAACTTGAACCATTTGTATGGCATAATTTCTGTACCAATATACCTGTATCTGTACTCTGTCAAGTCTAGTAAGATCGAAGATGGTATAATCATATCCTTCAAGGTAGAGAGACCTCATTTTTGATGTCATGTAGAATGGAGAAGGAGCATATGTTGTACTCCAATCACCTCCTGCCCTGCCAATAACAAATGAAATGTTATCATTGTGTTTTGTCAACAAAATATATATATAGCTTATGATTTACTATGATTGAATTAGGCTTATGAAGTTGTTGCATTGCTCTACCTGTAACTGACCAAGTTAGCAGCTAAAGTAATAGGTTGATCTCCTCTTCCAATACCTTGTTCTTGAACTAAGATGGGGACCCTTTTGCCCTTGAAATTCATGTGAGAAAACTGCTCCCCAAAACCATAAAACCTCTCATTCTCATCACTTGCATATGTCAACCACACCCTGTTGAATTCCTTTGACTTTGGTATTTCCATGTCTCCTACTATTTCATCCTCCACTGAAGAAACCAGAACAAACCCTCTTGGCCTTGAAAGGTACCAACAACAACCCATCCTCTTTTTGCGATTGCTCAGCCGCCTCTTAAAACCCCGGTATATCCCTGAAGCTGCCGGAGGAGAGACCTTCTGGTTGTGTGAGGTGAAGTTTGGTTTCTCAATCTTCACTTGAAAACCAACCTCATGGTTGTTTTTCTGATTGAACAAAACCCAATACCTTGCATACACAAATGGCCCGTTTGCTTCAAACTGTACATTTGCTTCAATGCCATGCTTTTGAAACCTTTTCTTCTTCTTAGTCACATTGAAAAGCCTTCCTGTGATCAGCAAAGTGGGAAGCTTGGTCTCTTCTGTATCTTCACGAGTTTTTCCATGTGGAGAATCTGCAACTTCATATTCCAAATGATGATCACCAAATTGATTGATCACCCTAATGTCCTCAATGGTTTGGTGGTTGCAGATCAAATGAACATCTCTATCTTTAACAAGAAAGGATCCCCTACTCTCTTCCACTTCTGTGTCAACCATTGCAGCTGAGACAAAGGCTTGTCCTGGGATGGTGGACCAAATGGATCTATTTGGCTGAGAAAGATGTGAAATTGAGAGGTGCCCACCATCGTTGGTGGACCAAGAAAGTTGAAAATCATTGCCAATTGAGAAGTTCTGATCTAAAGGCAACTCTTTGGGATTGATGAACAGTGAGCCTTGGATATAGGGAATGGTGGTTGGAGCAGCAGAAGAAGGGAAAGGGTTGTTGAATCGCTTGTGGTGCTTTTTGGTTATCTTAAGGATTGCCATTACGGGAAATAAATAAATGAATAAACAAATATAGGAGAATGTTTTGATGCTCAAATTAGTTTGAGTTCTTGAGATTCCTATGAAGTTTTTCTATATAGAGATTCTTTGCATGCAGCATTTGAGAGAGGATGGAAAAGTCCTCTGGCGTGTGTTTTGTTGAAGACGGTGTTGGGCAGAGTCCTGAGTCTGACTTTTTTTCAACTAAAGGACAGAATGGATCGAGCAACCAAATTTGATTGGTGTCACAATGGAGTGTTCAAGACCAGTTTCCTTCTCGTTTCCATTTCCATTTATGCATTTAGCTTCGGTGCTTTGAATTGTATTACAAAAATATGGTATGATTGCACTTTGGGTACTCAAAGTATCGCAATTGTACGATTTTATAAAAGTGGTCTAATTCAGTGTCAAATTAATTAGTTCCATATGTGCCACATAGAATTAAAATTTGGACTTGATCGCAATACCAAAGAGCAAAAAATGCAATTTATGTTTATGTTACTTTCATATGTAAGGAACCCAATTTTTGAGCAAAATAAGATTGCGGGAATAACGCTAAATACATGCGATTGAATCTTCCCTTCATTGTGGAACTATTCCTAATTATGAATGTTCGCTTATCGTTGGAAAAGGTTCCTAGTACAGCATCCTGTTCTCAAAAGGCATATGATCATTATCTTATTTTCTGTTTTTCAGTTTGAGTAGGGACATCTTGTTTGTTACCTTCTCTTCGGTCATTCAAATTGCATCTGGTCTTGTTATGAAGAAGATTCAACATGTGACGATTTGCCTTCAACATTGCACTCAAGCGAGTTCGTGTGTGCGCACATGCATCTGGTCTTGTTACGAAGCAGGTTCAACATGTCTTGACGTCTATATGAAGAAGATTCAACATGTGATGATTCGCCTTGAACATTGTGTGAGAGAGAGAAGCGAGAGAGAGGTTTTTATGATAATAATTTGTTTATTTTTGTTGAAGAATATGAGAATAATTAATCTTTTTTTATCCTATAAAAAAGATTTTTTTTTATGGCGAGAATAATTAATCTTGATTATACAACCAAATCAACTATATATGAATGATCAAAATTAAGATTAATTATATAGGTTAACGTTTTTCATATGATAGGAGGGAAATTAAGTTTACATTATTGTAATTGTGTAAAGAGTTGGTTGATTGGAGTATGTTAGACTCTTACGTTTGATTAGAAACTATAGATAGAGTGGGACTTTGTTAATCCAATCATTGAATTATAATTACTTTTATCTTGATTATTGGGATCAAATTTAGTAAAAATTAAGTAAGAATGTAATTAAATACTTCTTATTTTCGTGTATTTCACAATTTTATAATATGATCTTCATTTTGACATATAAATGATAGATTACATAACTTTGGACTGATGTAAAATTTTATATAAATAAATAATCTATATGATAGTAACTTTTTATCTAACCATTTATATGTTAAAATTAAATAAAATAGTGTGATAAATTATTTAAAGTTTTAAATTATTTAATTATTTATAATAAGAGCATCTCCAATAGAGAGAGCTTAATGAGTTCTTAAAGTTAAGAAAGAGATCTTAACATGGTTTACTGTTGGAGTTGAATAAACTGTCAAAAAATTTTAAAATTTGTTGCTTATATAAGCAACCAGTGCTTAACAATAAAAAATGTTATTTTTCATCAACTGCTACTGAAATAAATGGAGGGAAGCAACTGAACTTTCACGCAGACTTTTGTCTGTTTTGGGCTTTGACCCATTACCTTTGTTAGTTTTTTTTATATTTTTACCGTTTGAACAGGACCAATTTTTTTTTATATTTTTACTATTTTTTATTTTAACGCATTTATTATTTCAGAATTAAAATATTAATGAATTTTTTTGGTCCTGAAAATATAAATGAATTAAAATATAGATGTGTTAATAATTTAATTTTAAGCAAAAACAATTATAAATAAAAATATTAAAGATATAGTGTCATTTGTGGGTTCCATTTTGAGTTCTTAAAGATTCTATCATTGGAGTGAAAAGTGATTGAGTTTCTTAAAATGTGATGTGGCATGATAGGATCCACTAAAATGAGTTAAACAACCCAAATTGGATTGCATCATTGGAGATGCTCTAAAGGAGATTGTTAATGTACTTTCACTAAAAAAATAGGAATATTTTAGCAACTAACACCTTTTGTGTTTGGACAAAAAAACCATTTCTTTCTTTTTAAAAGTAATTAAATTGATGGATATAATTGTAATTTTAAATTTTGTATTTATTTTCCCACTCTCAATTATTTGCGCTCTTTCTCTCTCTGTCTCGGGTAACGTACTTTTCCCCCTCTTTATTCTTTTACGTTCTTCTTCTTCTTCTTTTCATAAAATCCTGTTACTTTCTCCATTTTTTTGGATGAGCACCAACCTCTTTACTTTTAGCAAGTTCTTCATATGCTACAATTGAAAGAGTGTCAACAAGTAAAGAAGATAACATCCTAGAAAATAGAAACTATTCCAGTGCCCCGAATTGGGTACTGATCATGCTGAAAATGGGACCACGTTACAGTATATTTTGTTTTTGTAAATTAGAGGAAGAAGACATTGGTGTCTGAAAGATATCTATGAGGAAAGCCTTCTTGAAGATCTTAACTCAGAAAATTTCATTGAGATGCTGAATGAGGCTTGGTTATATCAATTACACAAGTTAAAGAAAGGGTGTTTGAAGTTGTTATTTCAATTTGGTAAAATATATGATGTTAGAGATGATGAAAAGTAACCTTTTCCAGCATGCGGATAGGGAGCTAGTGATGGAGATGTTTCGGGAGGTGCTTACAATTTCGAACCCAGGATAGGTTAATAATATGGGAATATAGTTGGATCCTGTAAACGAATGATATATTGATGTGTATGAAGAAGAAGACAACAGACAGAGGAAGCTAGAACGATTTAGGAGAGAGAGAGCACAAATTTGAGAGTGGAAAAATAAATGCAAAATTTAAAATTACAATTATATCCATCAATTTAATTGCTTTTAAAATGAAAGAAATGGTTTTTTTGTCCAAACAGAAAAGGTGTTAGTTGCTAAAATACTCCTATTTTTTAAGTGAGAGTACATTAGCAATCCCCTTATAATAATTAGCTTTAATTAGCATACCTCTAATCTGTTAACAAAAGATGCAAAGTAACTTTCATGTATTGAGGTAGTTAATTTGTACATAACCAGTTATGCTACTTTAATACAATTGTAATTTGTAACGATCCATTATTCAAGTTCTAGAATCCTCCAACAGAGCACCACTGCTATCATTGAACATCTTCATTTACGAGTTAGCATTTCAACCAAATGGCGAAGAGGTATAAATATGATATGAAAAGAAACAAATTACGCAGTAACATGCGCACACTTGTTTTTAAATGCAAGAGTTTTTTCAAACATGCGTTGAAAGCATTCAGATCAAAGATGCTACACCTACTATTTAACAAAACAATAGAAGCATAGTTATCAGTAGAAACAACCTCCTCCTTGCAGAATGATCTGTCAATTTCCTCAATCAAGCAAATCGGAAACTGGATTCTTCCTGAATCCATCAACTTGAGCCAACAGGTTAGCCAAAGTTTTGGTGGGAAATACATTATCAGCTCTGATCCTGTCCCTCATCCCATAGGCTGGAAGCTTGGCATTTACATAGGCCTGTGTTAGAACTTGATACTGCCTTGGTCGACATGAATAACCAGCTTGTTTGGCTTTATAGAAAATCTTTTCCGTATTATGGATGTCACCTCTCTTAGCATACTGCTCCAGAATAGTCATATAGGAAGAAAACATTGGCTTCACCTGGCCCTGCTGGATTGCTTTCTGCAGAACTGAGTCTGCCTTCTCCACTTCCCCTGCTTGGACATAAAGTTTCACTATTGCGTCCCAGGTCCATGGGCCTATCCGGCACCCACTATCTGCCATTCGCTTAAGAAGATCCTTACCCTTCATTAGCATCTTATGATTTGCATAAACTTTCAGTAGTGCTGAGCAGTTCTTGGATGTAAGTTTCCATTTTTTTGACATCATCTCAAAAACTGCCTCTGCTTCATCAATTTTATCCAACTTCCCCCAAGCTTCAATTGCAGCCAAACACTCCTCAATCCGAGGGTGTGTCTCACAGACCTTCCAAACTCTTCCCACATCATCTGCCTTTCCTAGTTTTGCATAAAGGGGAAGCAAATTTTGGCATACCCTCTGATTTTGTTTCAAGTTTTCACCTTCCATCTCCTTCAATAAAGTTTCAGCATTATCTTTGAGCCCAGCTGAGATGTAATGCCCAACCAAAACTGCCTTTGTTTGGATGTCCAGTTCAAAGCCTTCAGCCTTCATTTTATCAACGATTTGATCCATTCCGGCAATATCATGGGATTTGCCCTTTGCATCTATTAAGATTTTATAAGTCAAAGGAGAAGGCTTGACATTCTCGTTTTCCATCAACAATAAAACATCAGCTATTTTCTTCTTGTCATTCCTCTTATAAAGAAGAAGCAACTGATTGCATGCAAATGACGTAACAGGAAAATCCAAATCCTTCATTTTGCTAAAAATTTCCTCTGCTTTCTTCGAATTGTTCTGACTAACACAGTTAGCCAATAAAGTTCGGTATAATATCTCCCCTCTAAAGGACTCTGGAATAGTTTCAATGTAAGCCTCTGCCTTCTGTAGGCCACGCAATTTGGCAATTAAATCAAGTCGAGAAGCATAATCCCTTTCAACAAATTCAAGCTGCTTATTTGACTCGAGCCACTCTGACAGCTACAGAACCAACAAAATATATATAGATAAAAATTGCACAACAAAACATCCTCCTGTAAAACTGGAAAATCAATAAAGCAAATATAACTAACTGCCATGATTTTAAATTGTGGCCCACAAGTGAAATTGTGGCCACAATACATAGAATGCATTTTTAGAAAAATAACCAATATGAGACAAAAATTATAATTACAATTGTATTAGGATACTTATTACATAAGGACTGTTATATGGGTAAGTACTTGTATTAGTTGTGCAATACTAGTACCTGACCTAGATGATTAGTTCTTTTCTTGGGAATAAAATAAGAAATTCATCGAGATGGAAAATAAAATTACAAAGAGAAAGGAGGATAGGGAATCCTCCTAAAGAAAAGAACAAAACAGAAAACAACCAACAAAAACAGAGAAAATCAATGTAGCAAAGCAGCCCAATGACTCGATAGATCAGTTAAAGAGACCACATTAAAATGGCCACATGCTTTACACAAAATAGATGCCTAATGCCTAATCATATGCCAAATCGAGTGATGTACCAAAGAAACTTCAATAGCATGAGAATTGTGCTCCAACCAAAAGGACCAAATTGTAGCATAGATTGCACATTACCAAAAAAATTTGGCCCCTTCACTTCTATCAAAATCATGAAAACTAATCATCACAAATTGGTCCAAGGACCTAAGACACACCCAGCATTCACTAAATATACTGAATGAGAAGTGGAATAAAGAGAGCAAGTCAAACAATGTAAGAATGGGTGAGTAACATATTATGAGCAAGAACCACATATTACACACATAAGAGGGAGAAGTTTTACATGTGGCATATGAATATGCAATATGACATGTAGTTTTATATATCAACATAACACTCAGAATTATTCAGATTCTTATTAGTTAAATATATTCTCTGTTGTCTCCTTTCCCTCCTACGCTATAGTTTAAAACGGTACCAAAGCATTATCATCCATTGTGACTCATGTCCTATAAAACTTGAGGGCGAGTGTTAGATTATTGTGTTAGGACTTGGGAGAATCATTCAATAATTGGGTTGGGCTCATGCCTTGTGCTAGATGAAAACTTGCACCTAACCAAGAATAGTGTTCTATATCAACGAAACTACAATTATTCAAAGACCTATTAGTTAAATATATTCTCTCTTCCTCTTTTCCATCATATGCAGAATACAAGAAAGTCACTACAATTTAAGCACAAAGGAGTCATACTACGTTAAATAAGCACAGCAAGACATCAAACAACAGCATTAGTTTGCTACGATTGAGAGTTCCAGAGAAATGATATTACCAGAAAGTATAATAACATAGAAATATAAAATATCCATCATCCACATATACGAGTAACGAAGATTTGCCTATTTTTTAGCACAAAACTTTAACAGTTAAAATATATTAAATAAGAAGCAAATATAAATTTTGATCCAACTACCTGCATAGCTCTCCCAAACATCTTACGCCTCCGCAGATTAACCATGGTCAGTGAGATCTCTTCTCTACTTAGCTCTTTCCCTTCTTCGACCCACTTATCCAGAGCGGTGTGGATAGAGAGGCCCGGAGCATCCATGATCTCCTTGAATAGTTCTGACTCGGCCCTTCCTCGGCGTGATTTCTTCTCATCCTGTTCGCCAGTCTCAGCATCCGACAACTCCAGCTCATTGTGTGGGTCCTCAACATCCTCACTGTCATCAGATTGTTCCGTGTTGGAATTCAACAGATTTTCATTTTCATCATCACCAGCAGGCGTCTCCAGTTCCGAAAACCCATCCTCCAAATCACCATCATGATCATCCTCTTTTGTGCTACTCGCGCCGGCTTGTGAAGAAAGCTGGCGACTACTCACAGTAAAATTCAGGGAAGCATTTCCAGTTCCAGAATGGTAACATCTATTCAGTAACGAGAATCCACCACCGTAGGTTATTTGAGGAGACTCAGAGATTCCAGCATCATCATCATCTTCCACACAAGTAGTTGGCATTAATTTGACACAAGAAGAAGCCCTTACATTAAATCCTCTCTTCCTATACAAAACAATACAAATTCATTTATGAACGGAACACTAAATCTAGAAGAAAATGATAAATCAATAATCTCTAAGAGAAAACACTTAAAAGGGAAAAGAAAAACGAAGAATATAAAATGTGGATCGAAATAATAACAAAAAAAAAAAGAGAAATGAGAAGCTGAAGTGGCGTTTGAAATGGAGCAATAACACAGGAGTGGTGATGAGAGAGGGAACATTCCGGAAGGAGAAGAGTTAGTTACCTGAGGGGGAACGAAGCTCGACGAAGAGGCCACATGGTTACGAAGCTCACTCAAACAACAGTGAAGGAGTGATAGTAGCGCTTGAACCCTAGTTAAAACCCTTCTCTAAATTTGCTCCTATATATTTCATCACTTTTTTTGTCTTTTTTTGTCTAAAAAAAAATCCCTTTCCATTTTCCAATTTCCATCAGCGGACATATTACATGTTTGTGTATGAATTTATTTTATGAATACATGTTTGTGTATGATTTGGTTAAAAAAATAGGTAAACTGATTGAAAAATGATTTGATTATATAATTTTTATTTTATAAAATAAATTTAAACACAACGACGGTGGTGATGGTAATGATATCTTCAATTTTAAGTTTCATTTTTAAATTTGACAAAAATTTATATTCATATTTATAAATAACACGTTGATAAAAGATTAATTGTACAAATTGTTGAAGTGGACTTCTAGAGTTATGTTAAACGACTTCTTTTAAATTTTATTTTTGACAAAACTTTTAAATTTAAATGCAATAATTTTGTATATAACTAGCGAGTTTTTCATACGTAGTTTGATATTTTTTTATATCAAAAATTCAGATTAAGAGAGACACATCTCATTTAAGGCTACAGAGTACTGTGAATTTCAGCGAAGATTTACAATGAGACTCAATATTCGAATTCAAATTACAACTAGTGCGAACAGAGTGTCCGACCATTTGTGCCAATATAGTTTGAGTACTTTTGAAGTTATCGGGATTGTTTTAAAAAATACTTCCTCCTTTTCATATTAATTGTCAAATTAAGAAAATAAAAAAGTTTTTGTTATGAAATTAATCGAAACGAGGGCAAAATATAGAGATAAGAGAGAAAGATAGATAAAAGAGAGGATAAGAGAATATTTTATTGCTATTCTTTGGGGGTATCCAATCATGTACGATGGGATGATATTTATAGCCACCGGAAAAACTAACTCTAATATAAACACGAATGAGATTTTATCTTAATAAGACTAATAATGTAACAAATCTGATATCTTAATAACAGAAATAGTATAATAGAATATCTTATCAAATCTTGATTAATATCAATCTCTTCAAGAGATCATCCATAAAATATCCATAACAGTTTTAGATTAATTGTCAATTTTTCTTTTTCAATACAACATTAATTTCTTTTTCACGATGCCCATGGACAGTGCGACTTTGAGAAATGTAAAAATAATAATGGATGATATAATTATGTAGTAATAAATTATAAGGATAATTTGGTAAAATTAAACTACTTTTGAACACATTTGTTGTATTTCTTAATCTTGATGAAATAATCTTAGTAGATAAATAATATAAAGCAGAGATATGTTGGTTGAATGAGATAATTATCGTACAAGTAATATTGGCAGGACTGAATTACCCAGCTAGGAAGAAAATTGTTAATCAGTAATTAATAATATGGCAAACCAGCACAAACTTGTGGCACAGTTCTTGTTAAGCCAAATATTGTGTACAGAAGCGCCCAAAGAGATAGATATAGCAAAATTAATTGCTTCCTCCTCCATTTCAAGTGAAAAAAAAAGTTATAAATTGCAGTTTGAAATCAAAAGGTTCTTATTGGTGGAGCATTGGGGGTGGATTTTATTTTATTGGTTGCAAATGTCTGACAAGAACTAATGTGATCTTAAATTTTCAATTTGAATAAGAGCATCTTCAATGCACACTACTTTAAGAATCATATTTTGGTTCTTAGCTTTTTTTTGTGGGCCCAAATTTGCCACATAGATTTTAAGAACATATAGCATGTGCAAATTTGAAGTCCTCACCTTCATCGTGAGAATATATAGCATGTGCTTGGGTCATGATGTCGTTATCTGAGCTCCCACTTTGGCATCTCTTTTCAACTTGCTTGTAACACCCGATAAACTTTTGAACGACATTATTTATCTTATGCCATCGAGATTTTATTTGAGTTACTTCCCTATCTCCTAACTGCTGCCGATAGTTGTTATATCCTTCTTTGACTCTTAATCAAAAGCTATGCGCTTTTTGGTCAACACCCACAATCGGATCCTTTGATACGTTGAGCCATGCTTGAACAAGTAGTATATCCTCTTCTATTGAGAATCTGACTCGCGACTTTTTTCGACCCAGATTTCCTTCTCTTTGACTGAGAGTAATATCTTCTAGGCCTACTTGTGTAGAAAATTGTGGAACTTGAGACTCGGACATTGAGGACACAGGTGTTTGATGAATTTGAGTAGTGTACTCCATACCACTAGTACCCATTGGTGGCCTATAATACATGGTGGAGTTCACTGGTGGTAGTGGATACATGGGAAAAAATGGAGAATTTTGAGAATTTTCAACTGTGGGAAGAGGTTGGCTATTTTGCATATAATTGCCAAAAGAGGGATAATTATATTGATTAGGATCCATTTGTCTAATTGAGAATTGAAAATAACAGAGATTGAAAAATAGTGTGTAAATTTTGACTATCTTGCTTCATATTATTTATACTTGTACACTCCAACCGTAATATACTTTTAACCATTGGATTTTTACACTTAAAAAACCATTGGATTATGACAACGGTAATAAACGGACATTTATGCTTATTATAGCAAAAAAAAAAGTGTAAAATGTAGCAAACGGTAATATTTAATAAGTTCAAATCGGATGTGTTCTAGAGCCTTCTATGTTTTTCCTGAAACAAAGAGCTGCCCTTTTATAATAATAATAATTCTATGAAAAAAAATTCTATTAAACAAATGGATCTGAAACAAGTTGTTTAAGCTTGACATATATTGTTTTGATATCCGTAAACAAAGAGCTGCCTTCATTTACTTCTTTCTCTCTGATTTTTCTTCGATATCCGCTAGTTTCTCCATCTTCTTCTTCTTTGTCTTTGTCTCTGAGTCTAAACATTCAAACACATTCTGGTTCCTTCTTTCATTTTCTTCGTTTCCCCAACAGATCACCCTCTCCCTTTCTTTCTCTCTGCCTCTCAAGCCCACCCAAGACTAAGAGTAACTTTGCCTCTCAAGCCTTTTCCACTCATCCCTCTCCCTCTCCCCCAACAGATTGCCCACACTCTGCCCCAACAGATCGCCCCACAACTCTTGGTGTGGAAGTGTTCTTCAGTTTGGCGTAGTGGGTAGACATGCATAGATCAAAGCAGATTTGGGGTCTAGGTGACATTCACAGATCAAAATAGATGTGGGGTTTCACTCATTTTTGTTTTAGGGTATAGATCTAGCATTTTTTTATTGTTGTAATTATTTTTCTGTATTTATTTTGTGATTTTGGATTTCAGTTTGTAATTTTGCATTATTATTGTGATTAATTTTTACTGGGTTTGATTTTATGTTCTCCTTTCTGTTTCTTGCTTCTTCATCATTCAGTTATTTTCCCACCCTTTCCCGTTGATCTGTGTAGAGGAAAAAATGTTTTTTTTTAATATATAGGAACGTTCTTCACAAGTTCTCCAGCAAGAACAGTTCTCCACCGTGTTTGCCACATAAGATTGCTCCAATGCATCAAAAAAATAAGAACAGTTCTTAGGGGGCGATTGTTTCACGGTATCAATAATTATTCCCAGTGGGAATACTATTACCGGCTATATTATTCCTAGGTATAATCTATAATGTGTTTGGCATTATCTATATTCCTAGGAATGTTTTTACATTTTATTAATTTAAAAATAAAAAATTCAAAAAAAATGTGATAAAATGTTTGGTGAGTGAAAAGTTATTATTAGAAAAATCTCATAACTACTCTTATTCCCATGGAAATATAAGATACCCATCATTTTAGCATGGGAATAAAAATAAGAAAAATGTGAATGCATGAGATTCCTGGGAATAATTGATACCCGGGAATAGTTTTTTAAAACTTGAAACAAACATAGGAATGTTTTATTCCCAAACTCACTTTCCAGGGAATAAATTAAAATAACTTGAAACAAACACACTCTTACGTGTTCTTAAAACTCAAGAACCTTGCGCTGGAGATGGTCTAACTAATTTGAAATATTAATAACTTTAAAAACTAAATTGATTGTTATATAATTCATATGCTCAATTGGTAATTCACTCTAAAAAGGTATATTTTTGCAACCTGTCAAGCAAGATTATAGAATACCCTCAATTGCGAAGTAAAATATCGGTGTAAGAAGAAAAATTATGAAAAAAATAATAAAAAAAAGAGGCGTGCATGACTTTTCTCCGGGTAAAGTTTCCATCACAATAACAAAATAAATCAATCAACCTTACAAAAAGTTGAGAAATTCCCATCAAATATATTCACCAACCGAGATACCGTTTAATTTTTTCCCCCTTTCCATTCGTATTATATCATATGACGATGACATACATAAAATTATACAAATTAAGGGTATATCTTGTTTCATCTTTTATGTGCAAAATTCATCTAAGCATAAAGAAAGACTTACACCCTATAAGCCATGATCAACTTAATGAAGCCGCAGCAAACCCACCATCCTTCATCATTTGCTTGAACTCTTTGAAGTTAACCATTCCATCACCATCCACATCCACTTTCTTGATCATGTTTTTGCAATCTTCTAAGGTTTTTCCATGCTTTAGGCCCAAAGAAGACAACACCGCACTCAATTCCTCACCCGTGATGAACCCATCTCCATTTTGGTCAAACACATTGAATGCCTCCTTCATGTCTTCCTCCTCATCTTTATCGTCCATTATTGTTTGGTACAATTCACCAAACTCGTCAATATCAACATACCCATCTCCATTTACGTCAATTTTCTCAATCATTTGGACCAAATCTTGATCTGAGATGCAAATCCCAAGGTTTTTTAAAGAGTCACTAAGCTCTTTCTTTGTAATACGACCATCCCCATTTCGATCAAACATTTGAAAGACTCGTCCAAGTTCTCCTTGATCCATCGCTTGGTGTAGTATAATCAATCAAACAAAAAAATAATTAAGGAGGAGATTAATAATTAATAATAACAAGAGCAATCAAATATTGTGCAATTTTTTTAAAAATGGAAAATTTATTAGGATTGGAGAAGAAGCTGTGAAAAGATAATGTTGGGACATTCAAATGGTAGGATGTGAGAATGCAGGGGAACAATTAAAACAGAATTTTAACTACAAAGGTTGGCAAAGGTTATTCAATATCCAACAAACTGAAATCTTGAGCCCAAAATGATGTTAGGAAGTTGATGACACATCCTTAATTGCGTAAAGTCATTGGTTATTTTTGGTTTGTCCTTTTTTAAAAGGCTGTTTGAAAACGGTTTAGGTCTTGCGATAGGCTGAGCCAAGAAAAATAAAAATTATATTGTATTTTTTAAAATCATTCTGTGCATTTTTGTTTGTGAATGTAATTTTATCAGCTTTTACTTTTATCTTATTAATTCATATAATATCATCACAATAAGCTTGATATTTCTCAGCACCCAATATTATATCTTTATATCTTTTTTGTGTGAGTGAGACAGAGGGGTTTATGCACTATGGTGAGAGGTTTCCCTGCTGCTAAGGTTATTGGTTTGGGTGATGGTGTTCATGAGTTACATTTTGGCATAAGGTTATATAATAAATCAAATCAAATCAAATCAGTATTATTTTTTAAATATTCAATTGATGGGAATTTTTCAATTTTTTAATTAACACTTAAATTTTTCAATGAATATATATAAATTTTTAATAAAATTATTTTTTATCGATCATATCAATTATTAAATTTTCTAAAATTAATGTTTTTCAATATCTATATTCTTTTACATTTTTTTATGCCGCATAAAATATACAGACTCTTTAACGTTTTTTTCTAAAATAAATTTTGTACAGGTGAAAACCGAGGAGTTCAATGACAGTGAGAAACAAACATAAGACATAGAAATCATCGTAAGCCACAATATAATGCCTACGTTATTTCATCATTGGGTAATGATTGATGGACCACCACCCCACACCCATGGGACACCCCCCATTTCATTGAAATGGGGTGTGTGATGGGTGGTGGGGTGTCCACCTATCATTACCCTTCATCATTAGATCATATCAAAGTTAGTAGGCCCCGCTTTATCATTTCTCTGGCCATTGCTATTTCTATATAGAATAATGATTTCTCTTACATTTTAAAGAGTGTGTGTGATGGAGGAAGAAGAGAGATAAAAAGAAAAGATAAGATAAAAAAATGAATAAATATAATAGATAAAATTATCTTGAAAAAAAAATCACAAAATAAAATTTATTTGACAAATCTTATTATCTCTTGTGCACTACATCACTAGGTACCGGTGGGAGTTCACTATGTATTCACCCTTGTTTGACAATAAGCAATCAAAGAAAGAAAGTAGCTTTACCCTCTAACATATGGTGAACATTGAAAATGGTGCCAATTAATATCTCTATCTTGAATTTGCCCGAATCCACTTTGGATGACATTCTCAAACGCCTTTCCCCAATTGAACTCATCAAAATGTCCCAGTTGTGTAATTATCTAAGGGATAGATGTGGGAGCGATCATTTGTGGGAAAACCACATAAGGAAAAAATGGGGTTAGGTGATTGGTGATGTTGCCTTCAAGGAGTGGCAATGGCATATCACAAAAATTACAAAGGAGGAATTAGGAAACCTCTTGAATAATCAACAAATCAATGAGAATGGATCACTGGGGTCTTTCAGTGGTGTTTGGCCTGTGCTATGCCTTGGGTCATATTTAGAAGACTGTAAGCATCTTAAGAGCTCATTGTCAAATAACACTATGATGATGGCTTTGTATCTCTATCTAGAGAGTGGCAAGTTCTGGTTTCCAGTCCAATTATACAGGGTAATTAAAGGCTTCAATTATCTTATATTTCATCTTTTCAGAGTTAAACTTTCATTAAGAAATTAAAATATTTTCTTCATTTTCCCCCCCTTTTACTTTCAGGGACCGTATGTTAGTGATGTTTTGGTTAGCTATGACTCCAAAACTGATACCTTTCAAGCAAGGTAATTAGGGGAGAATGACACTCTTGTCATATAGTATATATGTCAATTACGAGCAACCTTTTGGCTTTTAACATCTTAATTATAAATTTAATGATAATGTTAATGATTTTATGGGTTTGGGGTGATTTAATTAGTTTGAGTATGATAAGGTGGCTGGTTGTGATTAAATGTGTTTTAGGAAACGAGGTGGGGGTTGGTGGCTTTTGGGGAGCAATATCCAGTGGGATAAGCTGAGATGTTTTGAAGTTGAAATCTCTCCGTGTGTTCGTCACGTGTCTGATTGTTTTCAAGAGTTAAAGCCCGGGGATCATATTGAGATCCAATGGAAAGGAAGCTGTGAAGCTCCTTATGGTAGGTTTCTCAATTTTTTCTAATCAAGTAGTAGTATCAATTTTATTTATCCACTCTTCATGCATCCTCACATAGTGATCTGATTGGTGGAGTAATTAACTTTCATTAGCATATTAATTAGAGCTCTAATTAATGTGTGATGATCGAATTATGGTTTGCAGACTGGTGGTATGCTGTTATTGGCCATTTGGACTTGTGTAATGAGAATGAGAATTACTGCCACTGTCACAATTCTGGTGAGAAAACTTTATACATTTTGGCTTAATTAATTTGATTATTCCAAACCGATGATTATTCCCCCCCCCCCGATTGTGAACATTACATCAGATATCTCAGTGTCATTCATAATGATGTTTTGATAGAAAAAGACTACAATTACAACAATTAATGCCTAAAAATTGCCTATTGTAATTGAACTTTTGGATGAGCACTTTAATTATTATGAGTTTAATTTGCTTTCTTGATTATAGAGACGTTGGTCGTAGAGTTCAAGCAATACCCTCGTGGGTCAAGCACAAGACGAGTAAAGCTACCCAGACATGGGGAACTAGACGAAAATTCGGTCGGATTCTACGGTGGAATTAGAAACCTTCACGGTGAAGAGGAGATTGAAAAATGGAAGGAGCTCTTACATAATCAACTATATATATGAGTGTTCGTCGTCTTTTATTTTCTTGTACTAGCCACTAGCTAGGCTTAATAACAAGGATAACAAAAAAACTCCTTGTATACCTCTTTTGGTCATACTACTATCATCTTCTTCTTCTTTTTTTGTCAAACCACTAATCTTCTTCTAAATACCAAGTTTTATACTTAAATAAGATCCTTTTTGTTAGCACAGGTTTAAAAGAAGAGAGATAGTGGGGATGTTTAAGAGATAGTGGGAAGAGAAAGATTACAAGTCTCAATAATATTAAGGGCACTTTAGGGAAATTATATACTTAAATTACCGACAAATTTAATGTTACTAAATTTAATTAATTTTCTTAAAAGGTGTGAATTAGTTAAAAAGTTCTTATATATAGAGATGGAAGTAGTACTCCATCCATTTCAAAATGATAGTCCACTATAGTGTTTTTACCAAAATTAAGAAAGACAATAAATGAGTTGAAAAATTAAACAATTTTACTAAATTGTCCTTCTAATTAATGCAACATTGATAATACAAGCAAATAAAATATATTAATAAGGGTAAAATTGAAAAAAAAAATTAAAAACATAAGTGGACTATCATTTTAAAATATTTTTATTTTCCAGAGTGAACTATCATTTTGAAAGAGAGAGTATAATATAAGGGGATTATTTAGAATTATACTTACGTAATAATTAATTTCTACGTGACATCCATTGTGGGTCTACAGTATGTAGTTCCCGTTAATTTCAACATCATCATTTAATTTCTGTGACTAGCATTAATTACCTTTTTAATATTTGTGGTATAAATGTGTTGAACGATTAATCAATCCAACCAACTCCCCTCATCTGTATTGGCTGCGGTGTACTCCTACTTAGAAATTAATGGAACGAACGTCCCTTTGAAGGCAATTCGGGGTCTTTACTCTTTACTGACTCTCTTGTTGGGTCAGTCAGTTCCTTTCTTCTTCTGTTCTGTTGTTGAACTAGCTAGTCCACACATATAGCAGTAATTAGCCTTCAAATCTTGATCTCGTGTTCCTCACCAAGCGATTAATACAACAGCAGCCGTTTACTTAGGCTTGTTCCTTTGTGCTAATGACATTCATTTCCGAATAACGCACAAAAAGATTGACAAATGGTGGTAGGAGAATGAGTGGCGATATGAGATTCCTAAGTTCCTTACATGTTTCTTTTATTTAGGCCATTCGATTTCGGGGTCTAGTGTTGAAAAACTCAACACGGCCTTTATTTCTTGATCTCGTGTTCCTCTCATTAACAGGCTGCAGCCGGTTACTAGCTTTGTTTTGTTTCCATGGAATAATTCGCGAAACTACAGGCTTTATTGTGTATAATTAATAATTAAAAATCTAACTTAATATTAAAATAAATTTATTATGATCATTGATATGTTTTTTTATTTTTTAAAGCCAATATTAAACAATATCAATTAATTCCCAAGTAAAGACACAAATAATAATTAACCTTACAAATTTATCTTTTTTCTTTGGCGATAGTTTTGTGTTGATTACAAAGGAGCCCCCTCCGCCCACAACACCACTCTCATTCTGCTTTTCTTTTTTCCAAAACTTGAATAAAAATGAAATAAGAGACGGACAACTTGTCCACAACCCTTTTAGCAAAAATGAATTCTATATTATTATGTTTGATTTTTAATTAGAAGATTGTAAAAATACGTTTGAAACAAGTTCTTTTTAAACAGATATACTTTTTAGACTCAAATGCACCTAGTTCCCTTTATGTTTATATTGACACCTCAAGCAAGAGCATTGCGTCCCAAGTCCAATAATGCTTTTACATGCATGGATTTCTTTTAGTAAAGTACAAGTTTGCTTAATTAAGAATATGAGAATATGTATTCGAAGTGCTTGGTTACCTAAGCACAACTTAGGCTAGTGCTTGATCCAAAGACACAGTTAATATAAATAAATAAAAAATCAATGTTCCATGCGACACTATGAATCCATTAGTAGTGCAGTGCTCATTTGTCGTCATGATCGAACATTCAAGCCCAATATAATTAATGGAAGATTTAATCATCTAATTTAAATACTCCCTCCGCCTTTTTTTATAGTACACTTTTGTCCAATGTATACCCATTAAGAAAGTTAGTTAATCTAGTTATTTTAATTAAATTTGTCAACAATTTTTCTTATTTTTCCAAAATTGCCCTTGGGGACTTGCATCATTTTTATCTCTTTCCATCTACAGTAATTAATACACTTTTTTTGTCAACAACTTAATTAATGCACTCCAACCGTGCATCATGTTTAAAACTAAAAATTGAATTATGAATTAACTGGAATATGAACAGTGAGTGCCATTTTTCTAAAACAAATGACTCCCACGTTTTCCACTTGTTGAGCGCCATTTTTTTTATAGAAGTTGAGCACCATTTTCTTAATCGTGAAGGCTAGACATGAACACCATCTTCTCAATATAGGAATGTAGGAATTCATACGAGGAATGCTTTTGAAAAGGAAGAGTGCATTCCATCCTAGGAATGCATTATAAATGGAGTTGTTGGATTTAAATTTTGTCTCTTAAACTTCTACAATGTTCATGGGAGAGAGAAAATTATCCCATTAAATTCACAACATTTATTATCTATTGACTAACTAAACAACTTTAAAATAAATAAGGGTATTTTTGTCAAAAAATAATTAATGCATCTAAAATTCTGAAAAGTGTACTATAAAAAGGGACAACCAAATTGTGAAAAGTGCACTATAAAAAGGGACGGAGGGAGTATCATGTTTTTGTCTCTATGCCATTCTGTATTCAGCATATAATCTTAATGGAAACGATACAAGTTTTCTTTGGTAAAAAAAAAACAAGTTTCCTTACAAATCAATCCTTCAAGATGCGTGGAGTCAGGTGGGGCCAAATAAAGAACTTATTCACTTTGACCCCTCCTCCACTTAAATCCCTTTTATATATATATATATATATATATATATATAATTTTCTAATTTTTCATATATATATATATATGCTCTTTCAAATTTGCTTACTTCATCATATTCACCTCTGTTTTTTCTTTTCTATCCTTATGTGTTGATTCTCAATTTAGCTTTGGCAATAATGTCATCAGTATCATCAAACAAATTCCTATTGCATAGTTATGTATGCATGTGTATATTTTTTTGGTGACATGGCTGAAAGAAAAACAAAAGAAGACAAGGGAGAAAAAACCAACAACTAAGGCCTAGGGAACAAGACTCCCGAGGCGTCAGCTAACAAAGACAAAGCAAGCTCATGGGGTGCTTGCATAACCATGCAGAACTTCATAGTCGAAGCCACCCCCTTCTTAGCAAAGAAATCTGCGCATTGGTTGCCTTCCCGTAAAGTGTGGAAGATTTGACACTCCCACTCTCTAGCAATCAACCCACGAATAGCATGAACCTCATTTGAGAAGTGGTGTCGAGGCTGAACTCCTTCCTGCACCAACTGAATGACTTGTAAGGAATCTGAGTAGCACACTACACGCCTAAAGCCTCTCTCCCAACAGCACTGGAGACCATGAAGAAGACCCAGAAGCTCTGCCTGCATAATGGTTGTATGACCCGCAGCACCAAAGAACCCAAAGATGAAGGCCCCAGAATGATCTCTCAGCAGGCCACCAAAACTCGCTCTCCCTGGATTGCCCAGGCAACTCCCATCTACATTGAGGGCAACTGTGTTATCATCCGGAGAACCCTTCCAAGCCACTTCACGGGGAGTGTGAGCTGGCGGCTAGTCAGCAGGGATCCAGGCAAAGGCTCGGTTAATGCTATGAATGAGCGAGACAACCCGCGAGCAGAGGACATGCGGAGGCGGCTTCTCCTTATCGAAAACAAGCTTATTTCGAGCTATCCACAGAGACCACAAGACCGAGGGGATGATGGCGGCTTGGGTGATAGCCGCATCACGCACCCATTGAAGCAAGGTGCCCTTATCAGTATTGGTAGGACTAGCATATCCTCCGAGACCCAAATTTTGCCAAACTGGACGAACCTGTGGGCAGTCAAAGAAACAGTGGAGCATAGTTTCAGGGTCCCTATCACAGCGAGGACACGTGTCCGAAGCAGAGATACCTCGAGCATGAAGCACTGCCCTTGTGGGGATCGCATGGTGACAAAGCTCCCAAAGGAAGAACTGAATATTTGAGGGAAGCTTTAGTTTCCACAGCCAAGCCCAATGAAGTTGGTGGTCCTGCTGAGGGTTTTCTATGTTGATGAACATGTGATAGGCCGAACGGACACTGTAGGTGCCCGAGGAACACTCCCCCCAAACCCATGTATCCACTAAGCCATTCACCAACCTGGGATTAATCTGCTGAAGCTTGTTAATGACCTCGTTGGGCAGGCGAGTATAAAGAGCATCAAGCTGCCAAGAGCCATTCACCCACACATCACATATCCTAAGCTCCACATCGTGGATATCAACAAAAGGGACAAGGGAGCTGAGAGGTTCCTTATACAGCCACGGGGTGTACCAAAAGCTAGTGCTACCATCTCCAATTTTATAAAAGAAGCCGTCTGCAAGCTGCTTGGAAGCTTTAAGGATGTTGTTCCAAGTGGTAGAGCCTTTCCTCTGGAGGGGGTCAAAGATGGACTTCCCCCGAAGGTAGAACCCCGCTAAGACCTGGGCCCAGAGTTTCTGTGAATTATCAACCAACTCTGAAGCCAACTTGCCAAGTAGCGAGATGTTTTGTTGTCTCGCCTTACGGATGCCGAGCCCTCACCTCTTGGTGGGTTTTGTAATCTCATTCCAATTGACCATATGCAACCCCGATCAGTAGTGCCTTTCCACACAAAACTCCGGACGGTCCTATCCAGATAATCACAAAGGTGTTGAGGATACCATAAGAGTTGCATACCATAGGAGGGGGTGGAAGCCAGAACAGATTTGGCCAGGGTCAGGCGGCCCGGCTTGTTTAGTAGTTTTCCTTTCCAAGCAGCGAGCTTTGACTCCACACGTCCAATGATGTCAGCGAAGTCCTCCTTCTTTGGCCTCTCATGGAAGATCTTGAAGCCCAGGTATTTACCCAAATTACTAGTAAAGGCGATTTGGGTAATTCCTTGAAGCTTGTTCTTGCGCGCTTGGGTAACCCCTTTAGAGGCAAGGGCTCTTGACTTATCCAGACTAACTTTCATCCCTGAAATAGCACAGAACTCATCCAAAACATTAGCAACAAGGCGAGCCTGGGAGGGTCTCGCCTTAGCAAACAGAAGGACATCGTCAGCAAAGAAAAGGTGAGAGATCTTAGGTCCCCCTTTCGAGAGGCTAAGAGGCACCCACTTTTCCAGCTGGACCTCCCTAGTAATAAGATTCCCCAACCTCTCCATGCAAAGCACAAAGAGATAAGGAGAGAGGGGATCCCCCTGGCGGAGGCCTCTCTTGGGAGAAAAACACGGCATCACACTGCCATTCCAAAGAATAGAAATAGAGGTAGAGGTAATACCATGCATAATCAGGGAGGATATGGAAGGAGGAAACTTAAAATTAAGCCTCCAGAGTATCTTTAAGGAACCTCCAGTCCACCCTATCATAGGCTTTCTCCATATCCAACTTAAAGACCACATCCCCTTTCTTCCTCTTGGATTTCTTCATGTGGTAGACAATCTCCTGCAGAAGGATGGCGTTATCCGTTGTGCTCCTTCCCGGGATGAAGCTACTCTGAAGAGGGCTTATCATGTCCGACAAGAAAGGCCGAAGTCTATTGACCAAGACCTTGGTCACCGGCTTATAGAGCACGTTGCAAAGGCTAATAGGGCGGAAGTCCTTAAACATCGTGGGGTGGTCAACTTTAGCTATGAGGACCATCAAAGTGTCGGACACTGGAGTACTAAACTCGCCAAACATAAAGCTATCCCGAACAAAACGCCAAACCTCATCTCCCACCTCGTTCCAGAACATTTTGTAGAAGATAGGTTGGAATTCATCCGGGCCAGGGGCTTTGTAGGATTTCATACTCATTAAGGCTTTATGGACCTCTTGTTTAGAGACTGTCTTGAGAAGAGATAAACTTATGTAATAATGTTCAACTATATACCTCGGTAAATTTGATCCATATCTACATTTACACACAGCGGAGTAGAATCAATTGAAACTAGGTATTAAATACTCAAATTTTACACTTACAAGTTACATCACTTTAGGATATGAAATTTATTAATCTAACCATTGTATTAAAAGATTTTAGCTAGGATTGTAAATCAAATTTATAAAATTTTTATAGGAAACAAAAACTAAAATAATACCTTATCGCACTATTTTATTATAAGTGGTGTAAGTGTAAAAATTTTACACCTAATGTCAATTCATATTACATAACTGAAAAAGGTATACCTGCCTTTGTTAAAGAAGAAAAATCATTGGCGTGCAAATCATCCCTAAGCCATGTCCCAATGACTTAATTAAATATCCTTCTAAGTAGAGATTAAACCTGACCAATTGATTCAAGACATCAAATTTTGGCGTTTTAATAAGAAGAAAGAAATGTTTCATTTGGGTGCTATGATCTTTTTCGTGTGGATTCCATTTCAATATATAGGATGACATCTCTCAAATTCGTGTGGTGTTGGTGGGTTACTTGCATTGTGTTATGTATATGATGGCCTACTTGGCTTTCAACTCCGCATATAATAATAGGAATGGCTCGAAGATATGGGGCATCAAAATCAAATTTCGGTTTCTTCTTTAACATAGTTTTCTTGTTAGACCCGGATCCCCCAAATTGGGTCCCCAGCCAAGTCCTAGGTTATTTTGCAAATCCTAATTAATATACAATTCATATAACAATTCTATTTTATTCAACAAAGTAGGCCATAAAAGGGTACATTAATATTGGTTTTTGTTCCTTCGTCATTGGAAAGATGCCTTTATAAAGAACATAATTGGTATATATTATGTCTTCATGATCAGTGTATAATAATGTTTTTTATTTGTATCTTGCTTTCCACGTCCTATTATAATTCTGGCCATGGAATTATGGATGTACCAATACGAGTATACTATTACACAAAAGGTAGTTGGCCTAATCGAAATTAGATTCATTTAGTTGAGCGCTATTATATCATTCAAGAAGAAAGCCAGCCACTCAGGCCAACCGAGAAAAATCAATTAATAAATTGAATGAATGGATGTCATGAAATGACCAATCCATGAATAATGAATCTCCTCCTAAACCTACTTTTAATCAAATTTTTGGTCTCATTTTCTATTCTTCAATATAAAAAATATAAAGTTTAATAAATAATTTTTTCAATGAAAGCTTTTCATTTTTATATTTCAATATCAGCCCTTAGAGTTCGATATTAACTAGACCACGTTCTAATTCAATCACTTCACAAACCTCTAAGGTAGTATTCTCAGGATTAATAATTAATAATAATTATAATGTGTTAAAAGTGTGTCACAAGGATATATAGTAAGTGAAAGCAACAACATTATTGTATTCATGGAAAGCGATATTAGGCTCATACTGTAGGATATAGGATTATTAATTAATGTGCAGTGAAATACAAAGTTAAAGGGGCATAGGAAATATCACATGCAACAAGGCAGGGGAAGAGACCCGTGTCCTTTTTCGCGGACATAGCAATAAATATGAGTAAGTTTATTTTATGAGGTCTTAATAAATTCGAAGACAACAATTTTGGTTCTCCAGTAGGGAGTGATTGATGATCCCACAATATCCCTTGTCTGTGTCTTTTTGGTGTGGAAGAAGCTGTAAGAGTTTGGTAGGAGTTAGGCAAAGACATTAATGGCACCGTTGTGACAAATCACATTGACACACACACCAGGCTGTTTAAACCCCTCAAAACCCCATCATTCATTTTCAGATAACAGTCCCTTTCTTCTCTTCTTTTACACAAACACGCCATAAAGATACACCTACAAGTTAGATGAATTCCAGGGGGACCCCACTTGGTAATTCATACTAGTAATCTAGGAAAACAGTTTTGATAAGGGTAGTTTTTTTTTTGGCATAAACCCCCAATTTAATATGAGTTGAGTCAGGTGAACTCATAAAAGAGAGAAAACTCTTTCAATATTTATTTTTTCTATTTATAAAACTCGAACCCGAGATATTGTTTAAGAGAAACTAAACTCCTTGGTGATAAGGGCAGTTTACTATTGAGAAAAAGTTTTGTGTTTGCATTCTTTATTTTTATTTTGAATTAAAAAATTGTCACCTTTATTTTTAATTTGTTTTCTGTTTTTAAATATTTATTTTCGTCTGTGTATGTATTTAAACAATTATTGTTGCGCAACTCTACCCCATGTGGCTGATGTTTTTCCTTCAAATCTCCTATAGATTTCAGCTTGTTATTCTCTAAAATCTTTTGTGATTAAACAAATGGCTGCTATTGGTTTCTGAATTTTGATCCACCATGTCTCTTTAAGGTATCATGGTCATTGTAATAATCTAACCAAATAGTAGTATATATAATGCTTTGCATCACCCTCTCTCAAGATCCCTCCTCCATCAATCACTGAACAGCTAGCTGCCTTCCACTGACCGTACATATTCCTTCTCATCGTTTGTGGGGAATCCACTGTATGTATGTATGCATGTATGTAGATGCTATAACACATATTTAAGGAGCACCCTTGATGTTTGTTGTGTGTGTTCAATGTAGAAAGTGCTTTAACTAATTTGCTGGTGTAAGCTTGTCGGTTGTGTAGTCTACACAAGTCATTCTCTCTAAAAGCATTGCATTAAGGGCACTGAGAACCACCAGTCTCATCTTCCATTGGTGGATCTTGTTTTTCTCTAACACTAAAGAGAGGGAAAAAAAACAATTATTTTTTGCCTGTGTTTGAGCTTAATTTGGTGATCCTTTCTGCCAATCTCAAATAGACCCTTCTGATCATAAAATCTCCAATCACAATGCTTTACTTCCTTATATCTTTTGTCTCCTTTGTCATCCTTTTTTGTAAGTCCTTTAGCATTAAGCCACTCTCCTCATGGGAGAATGGGACAACAAAACTAGTGTCAACAGAATTTTGGGGGAAGCTGTTAAGTTTGCTAGTTTCTAGGCTCAGGACAGGAAGCACTTTTTCTAGTTTTTTGCAGTTTTCTCTTGGCATGCCATTGAGAAAGAAGAGTTGTTTAGTATCTAATAAAGTGGAGAATGGGAAAGAGGAAGAAGGCAAGGTTTTTTCTCTTTTGGATTTGCCTGATTTGCCAATGGAGTGTATCCTTGAGCACCTTTCACCAGCTGAATTGTGCAATGTGGCAACAGTGTGCACATCTCTCAGGGATAGATGTATGTGTGACTACTTGTGGGAGAGACACATGAAGAGAAAATGGGGTAAAGTGATTGGTGATGCTGCTTATAAACAATGGAAATGGCATGTAGCTTCTTCCAGAAACAAAGAGAAAGCCTCAAAACAGCACAATCAGAAAAGAGTACTTGCTAATTTCCTTCATGGTTTTCTTCTCCCCTTTAAATCATCAAAATCAGGAAATGGAAGACAGTCAAGGAGCTCATTACCAGATGATTCAATTGCTTCTCTTTATCTTTCTCTTGAGAGTGGCAAATTTTGGTTCCCAGCTCAAGTTTATAACCGTGAGGTAATTGGTTGCAGAAAAATCTTTATTTTTATGACTTTTTTTATGGGAATGCTTTTCTTAATCTCAAGGATTAAAAATTACCAATAATATATTCTTCTTCATAACTCTGCTTTATAGGATTTTATGTAATTGTTTCACACTTTTCCTTTTTCAGAATGGCCATGCTGGGTTCATGCTCTCATGTTATGATGCCCAACTTTGCTATGAATCTCGAACTGATACATTTCAGGCAAGGTATGTGGAAAGGTTGACTCCTTCATAGTTGACTTTAGATTGCCAATCTACTTGTCTGTGGTTGTTAGAATTTTGAAGTTATACCACAGCTTAACCTTTTATAGGATCTCTTATTTTTCATAAAATTTTAAACTCATCACACTCTTTAACATGAAGAAGTTGATGCTTTTTTGACAGGTACTCGCCTCATGGGAGATGGACAACAGAGGAAAACATACAATGGGACAGGCTGAGAGTGCCACCTATTGACTCTTCCCCACATGTTCTTCATATCTCTGACTGTTTAGAAGACTTAAGGCCTGGAGATCATGTTGAGATCCAGTGGAGAAGAAACAAAGAGTTCCCTTATGGTACGTGTCAAAACTCCTGTTTACTACAGAATGTTCTAAATTACATCCTCATACTTTTGTCAAGAAACAAATATTGATATGAATTTGGTCATGATATGTTCTATATTATCTTCATGTAGTAATTTTTGAAGTGTTTTGTTGTAGGTTGGTGGTATAGTGTCATTGGTCATTTGGAGACATGTCAAGGGCATGGGAACCATTGCCATTGTCACAGTAATGGTAAGAGAAGAGTATCCACTCATACACATTTTAATTCCTTTGCCTTTCCCCCCTTTAAATTGATTCTTCATTTTATTGTATCTTTGTAGCAAATAAAATCAAAGAAATTTGGTATAATAGAATTTGGGCTTTCATCATTTGGAAAAAAATAAAATAAAAGAATGTTGGTATTCATGGACTCAAGAAAGGTTAACTACGTTGCAGATAAGGTAAAAATGTAAACTATGTCAAGTGATGCTGGTCTTTTATAATTAAAGATATACACTCATAAAGCATGGGTGTTACACCATATAGTGGCTATACTAATTGCTAAAACAAAGTTTTAGATAATTAAATAACTGACAAAAGAGTGTTGTTGACAGATATGGTGATTTTGGAGTTCACCCAGTACACTGCTGGTTCCAGATGGAGACAAACCATGGTAAACAGAAAGCATCATAGAGAAGAAGGAAATGAAATAGAAGGATTTTATGGGGGGATCAGGAAGCTGCATAGCAAGGAGGAAATTACAAGGTGGAAGAACCTCTGGCCAACCAAAATTGTGGAATAGCATGTGATTGATAGCTTAGTTAGAACTTTGTAAACTAAGCAGTCCACATCCCTAAGATGTGAATGTGGGAAGGTATTTAAGGATTAGTTTGTCAAAGAATGATGTCATTCCTAACAATAGGTCTAAACTTCCAAAGATTACATTGGATGAATTTTCACAGAATATGTAGCGTGTACCATTGACATGAACTATTAGTGTATATGTTACAGTTTTTCTGTTTTTCTACTATCTTCGCTTCTTTTTTACTTCTTAATTAACTAGGATGACAAGACAACCTAGGTGAGAGAAAATGGGTTCAGGCTGCAAATGGGCCCACCAATTCATGCTTGTTTATAAAATTAGCCTTTGGATTGACTTATACAGAACTTATTTAAGTTTATTTATTGATATAAACACTTTTGAGAGTATTTGGCAAAACTTACGAAAATAACTTATAACTGACTCATAAGTTGTTTTAGGTTTATTTTCATCAATTCTCTGAAATATTTTATCAAAACAGCTTACAATTTATATGAAAACAGTTTAATCACATTTTTTCTTTAATTAGAAAAACAGCTTATACATAAATTCTTATATGATAAACACCTTAATTAAGCTATTTACCCAAATACACCCTTAATTCAATGGGGCCGACATATTTCTGTCTTGTTAGGCTGAACAAACAATACTCTAACTAAAAATATATGAAAGATGACTATGCAAACTTAAGTCATGCTGGCCTTAAAAAGGCTCTGTTAACAGTTAACCTTGATCATAATATGAACTGTAACAGTCATGTGCCACCGACTTTACCTCTTCCTGTACATAAAGTCTATTCAATCAATTTGTTAGGCACAATATCTCCTTAAATGCCTGCACTTTATTCAAATGAATAAGGGACATTACAAACAAGAGTTTCCTTCCTTAATATATCAATACTAACAGAAAATCCCATGATCCTCTAACATGGCCATGATTTGATTCAAACTATGAAGCTAGATTTTGTTAGGTCTTCAAAGTTGGAAACACTCCTCAAAATTCGTATGCAAACCCTTGAAAAGGACCTGCTTGATAAAAGCAAAGTTAACTAATTTTGTTGGTTTTAAGTTGCATTTTCTTGCATGAAATATCAAATTCATCCTATCCTATGCATATACATTTTACTATTACTGAAGCTGTATTATCTTTTCTATTTTGCTTCTCTTTCAAGTTATTGACTTCTCAAGAACAAGAAGCCTAGACTTCAAAAATTTAAAATTATAATAAATAATTTAAAACAGAATGCAATATAAAAATATTTAAAATAAAATCTAAAATTAATATTAAAGATAAAAAAATTAATTTAAATTAATAAAATTAATAATATATTAAAAATAATTTTAAAAGATTATATGTAATTGTCTTTGTAATTTTATATAATTTATATCCTATCTTACTATTATCAAGTCTATCCCAGACATAACGAAGAGATGACATAATATCATCAGGTTTGTTATCTGGTATATCTCAAACATAAGATAGAAAAAGAGTTTATCATATCTATAATCATCTTATTCTATTAATTACTGATAAAAAAATTTTATTCTATTACAATCCAGGGACCTGTGGCTCTGATACCAAGGTAGTGGTTGGACTATGTGGAAGGGGTTAAATGAAAAGGATAAAGAAAAGTAGGGGATCGAACGGACCGATGTTTACATAAAATCTGCAGAAGTATATGTGCAGAAAATAAAGAAATAAAAAGAAAGATCAGAGGCGGTAGCCAAGTATGATCTCAAGAGAAGAAGAGAAGTTACAAAAACTTATTGAATTGAAAATTGAAGCTTACAAAGACAGAGATCTTGCTCTGAATACAAAACTTAGAATATAAAAGGGTGTCTTACAACTGAGTCTGACCATCCCTTAAATAGAAATTGGAAATTTACTATTTGCTATAGTACAGGTAACTTGACCGGCACTATTTGCTACAGTAAATTTGAACAGTAACTTTGACTCTTAGGCCCTGTTTGGATAACAAATTTATCTACTGCTTATGGCATAAGCTGTATAAGCTACTTTTATAATCGAAGAAAAATTATAGTGAAACTTATTTTATATAAGTCATAAGCTGTTTTGATAAGCTATCATAGGTAGCTTATGAAAAATAAGCCCAAAACAGCTTATGAATCAGTCATAAGCTATGTTCATAAGCTCTGCATAAGCCAATCCAAACAGGCCCTTATTATTACAAGAAGACAAGCTACTTTCCGTTGCCGACACTGTAAAGCTGTGCTTTAGTCGTCAGAAAGATTGATTGGAGGGATACCCGAGATTCCATAGCAGTCGTCTTCATTCTGATAGAAGTCGTCTGAGATGGCTTCGAGAGAGGGAGACTGAGGAGACCCAGATGGTCCTTCTTCTACCTTCTTTTTCCCCTTTTGTTGTTTGATGAACTTGAGCATTTGTTCAAGATTTTCTTCAAACTGCTTTGCAGATGTAGCTGCCACCAAGGCTGCTATGGCCTGAGACCGCTAATTCAGGAACTTGCACATTTCTAGGTCAGCCACCTGCAAGTATTTTGGATTTTTCTTTAACCAAAGCTCAACACCTTGTGTCGTTGCTCTGGAAGCATCAAAGGCGCCCCACCACTTAACAAACAATTTTCGTTGAAGTGCTGGATACTCTGTTTGAACATCACTGATGTTAATAAATTTGTATTGCCAAGAGAAAATCCAGGCAAGTGAGAACTTTGAGAAAAAATGTAGTTCAATCGGATAAAAGTCTAAATCACGATTAAACCTTTTTGAAAAAAGATTGAATCCTTCAAGAATTTCTTCAGGAAGAATCTGAACTATTGGTCCAAAAAGATTCCACCAAATTCGGAACCATTGAGGAAAATAATATTTTGCTCCTTGTTTAAAATATATCAACCAGGAGTGTTTGTTTTGTTTATTCTGGTACCAGAATATATTTGTCCAGGCTTGGACATAATCCCAGTACGTATACCCAATAGGATCAAAAGGTTGAGAAAACTTTCTCAAAGTGTTTGGATTTTTTCCCCAGGTTTTTGGAGATAAAATTTGGAGGATTTGAAAGGTAGAATGGATAATCATTCCACTCTTATCTATATAGTGTTTAATTGAGATGGAATCAAAGTCCACAAGTATGAACTCATAAAATGTTTGGGTTTTATTTAAAGCAATTGGTTGGAACTGAAATCCTGGAGGGAAGATTTTTCCAGGAACTTTGTTGGGATTGTTATCCCAATATCCGGGGTCCATTTGGATAACCCTAACAAACTTTTCTTTATAGATATAGTTTGTTGAAGGAGTTGGTTTTATGGATTGTAAAGGCTGACTGGTTTGGACAACCTGTTTAGACTTGGGATCATTGACCACAGTTTGTTCAATTGTGTTAGCATGTGCAATACTACATAATTTTCTTCGCAAAAAATATCACTCTAATGAATTGTCAATTGAACCACTAAACAAATTTTTACTTTCGGTATTACCAGTAAACAAATACTATAATTTTGAGCAACAAACAAATTTTTACCTTCAATATTTCCTTGAGTATTACCAGCTAGTATGACTTATGTGGAGAATTATTACTTAGAAGGAGATAAGATACAACCAAGTTCTTTATTTTCGTTTTTATTGACTCTTATAATTTTGAAAGTTTGTTAAAAATCCATGAGATTTTTTATAAATCCATAAAGTCATTTCAAATCTTATAAATTCTTACGATATAAAAATCTTTTAAAATCCACAATACTTTTAAAAAAAGTCTGATAAGTTATTACATTCCTACAAAGTCTTTTAAAATCTACAAAATCTGTAAGACTTTTTTATGACAAAATAGTCTTTTAAAATCTCAATCCAATTTTATCATGTCATTCTAAAAATTTGGTGTTGATCACCACAGTCGGCGGCAGCTCTGCCGCCGTGTGATCATTCCGCCATTGGTTTTATTTAAAACCAAGGAATTTAATTTCGTGCTTAATTGAGGAATATGAATCTGTGTTTATTTGACGAATATGATTCTGTGTTTATCTGAGGATTATGATTTTGTGTGTATATGGGAAATGTGATTTTATGTTTTAATTAAGATAGGTGATTCTGTGTGTTCTATCTGAGAGGTGTGGTTCAGTGTTTACTTGTGATATATGATTTTGTGTTCATTTGAGATAATATGATTTCGTGTTTATTTGAGAATTAAGTCGTATGTTGGAGCCGGTGACTGTGGTTATTAAGTAAAATCTCCAAGAGTAGCGGACTGAATGTTCGTGGCTCTGTGCCGAAATTTTCAAGGTAAAATCTCCATAAGTAGTGTGTTATTTTCTCGTGGCTTGGTGCCGAAATTAAGAGAGTAAAGTCTCTGGAAGCAGCGGGTTATTTTCTCGTGGCTCGGTATCGAAATTAAGAGAGTAAAATCTCTAGGAGTTGCGGGCTGAATCTTCGTGGCTAGGTGTCGAAAGTTATTACGTAAAATCTCCAGGAGTAGCGGGCAAGGTGCTTGTGGCTAGGTGCCGAAAGTATAGAGAATCCTTGAATTATCATGCAAATTACTTCTATGTGAAATTAATCTGATACCTAAGTGTGATTTCTTTTGAGGATAAGTATATCATTATTTACAGGTTCGATAATGGAGATTGTGGGTGGAAGGAGGGGAACATTATGTGATTGGTAGTTGGATAGCTTCTCATTTTCATGGCTCGCATATTAGTGGCAGATTCACTTTGCCGATAAAATATTGGAATAATTCCCATTGTCTACATTAGGTTGGTGTTTTCATTGAATTATGTGCATGAAGGTTTATGGTGAGAGGAACTTCCAGGCCATTGGGTTGTTGCATTATATTGGTTATGCTATCTGCGGGTGGTATTACTTCAAGTACTGGTATTCAGAATTACAATAGTTCTCTGCTGTTACATATTCTGCAATCAATTAGTTTTACACATGGTCTATTTAGAAATATAAATGTGAATGGTAGTATGAACCATGAATTATGTGGTAGGACTTTTTGATGATGCATATTAGGTGTTTTTGATTAAAATAATATTACTGGTTGCATTTTTTGGCCTCTGCATATGTCTTCGCAGACCAATCCTTTTGTACAGATTCATAGACTTAGAATTGCTTGTGATGTGGTCTATCTTTGTTAATAAACTTTTGTTTTGCCCTTACAAAAACAGCTATTAGGATAGGATTATTTAGCAATTTCCCAAATTTTGCAATAATACCCATGTGTTTTTTCATTATTACCAGTTATACACCATGTTTACCTACTACTACAGGTCACCGGTGAGGGACTTGTTAGGGACAAGACCTTCCAAAATACAATTTGAATCAGCACCTGTATCAAACAGAGCTGTTTTATTGAGGATGAAGTCTCCTATCCTAATTCTAACTTTGATATAGAATTTTTGGATTTTCAACTGATTGATCAATCCCATAAAATCATCATCAATAAGAGGACTGACTCTCGGGGTTACAGCTTTGCTGGAAGAAGCAGATTGGCTTTTGTGACTATCTTCGTCATTGGACTCAGAATCATTGTCAAGAATTTGGTTCAAGATTTGCTCATGTACCTTTTGTTTGTCTTTGAGATCTTTGACCTCGATTTTGAGGATTTTAATCTCAGCATGGAGATCCTGAACAGTGATAGGCTTGGTTATACTCTTCTCAAGTTTCTTGAGAGTTTCATTGAGATCAAACCTATTCTGGACAACTAGTTTGTTTTTGTCTTTGGCTTTGATAGAGCCTTTAAGTTTCTCTAGATATCTTCTTTTTTCTATAGGATCATCTATGGATTCTATGGCCTCAAAGAGGAGATCTTGTTCCTTAGTAAGGACATTGATAGAGCTTTCGCTACAAGAAGCAAACTCGTCTTCTTGGATCTCGTTCAGGTTTTCAGAAGCATCTGATTCCTTTTCAGATTCTTCTTCAGAAGATTCTATTAACAACTTGTTAATTTGATCTTCGACATTTTGATCTAGGTTGAGGTTTTGGATTTTCTTTTTCAACCTACAATACTTACTATAGTGACCGGGTTTGCCGCAACTATAGCAAATGACAGTTTTCTTTGGGACTTTCATGTCAATGTTTGGTTTTGACTTGAATTCCGTTTGAAGTTTTCTCGCATGAGTGTTTTTCCTAAACTTGTAATACCTAGAAGTGTTTGGTTTTCTGGTATTTTGCGAGGTCTGCTGAGTTTGGTTTTTCTTTTTGCTAGGTCTTTTGTTTTGGGTTTTGGCGCAAGGTAGACCAAATTGTTCGCAGAAAGAACCTAACTCTTTCTTGGTTTGACCATTTTCCTTGGCTAATTGATGTTGAATCTTATCATCTTGACAGATTTTCAATGCCACCTTTTGGATATACGAGATCAGTTGCCCATAGCTAAGCTAATCATAAGGAATGTCTCATGTGGGTGTTTGGTTACGGATCTTATCCCTAACTTTGTCACCTAAGGTTTTGGGTAATCCGGCTAAGAATTTCTCTTTCCAGAAAGGTTGATTGCTATCATCTCTAGTGTAAACCCTAGTGAGGAAGGTATCCCTATACCATCTGAAATCAGACAAGGTTCTACACTTAAGATTGGACAACAATTCTGCGGTTCTATCCTTAAGCAAGGAGGTATCACCTATGAAATGTTGTGTTATTGTAAAGATTAAGGTGTTGACAACGTCAGACATGTCTTCGCCATCTTCAATAATGGTTTTGCCATTGGAATCAGTTTTAACAGCTTCGAGAACCCCAGTTCTCTGATCTTCAGTGAGATAATTATCCCACCATCCTTTGAGTTGACCAGTAAATCCAGCAACTAAAATCTCTACAATTACTCTATCTGAGCAATCATGGGTTGTTTGGTAGGCAGTAGCCACCATAGTCATGTTTTGGAGAAGACTGAGTATGTTATACTCAGATTTTCCATCTATGCTCCATTCATAGACATTGTTTGCACTAAAGCTCTTAAAGTTTGTATCTTTTTCCTCTAGAAGGATATCTGGAGGAGTAGCTCTAGGATAATAAAGTTTGGATGGGTTTTTCCAGTTAATCTTTTGACTAACCAGAGGATTGAGTTTGAAATAGTTTTGGGACCTAACATCAGACTCTTCATATGATGAGGAAACTGTTTGACTAGAAGTTTCTCCTAGTGTATTGATTTGAAGCGCCTTGACTGTTTGGCTAGACTCACGCGCCTTAAGCCTATGGGGAGGCGTATCAGAAGAGGCAATAACACTATTCTGAGGTGTTTCTTGGACAGTTGTGTTTAATAACTGAAGTTTTTCATTGATTTTTTCAACAAGTTCGTTGTCAACTTGTTTGGTTTTCTTGTTTAACTGATTCCTAATTTTCTTTTTGAGCTTTTTAGAAATCCTATGAGGTTTGAACAAGGGTTTCTCTAGAGGCTTTTCTTCATAAACTTGGGGGTTTTCTAAAGATTTACCTAATGGTTTAGATACGAGAGTTTTCTCTTCTAGTTTCTTTCCTAAAACCTGAAGATACTTATTCGTATAATTTGATTGTTCCATAAGGCTCTTAATGTCAGAAGAAGACACGGGTTCATCATCTAACTTAACCTTAAAGGGAGAAACTATGACAGGGATATCCTTATCCTTGCCCTTAACTTTGACTTCGTCAACTATGAACTTACTATCCGGAGGAAGTTCAGATTGAACTATTTGATTATCTTTAAGATGCCAAACGGTGAGAACGTTGTTATCACTAGGCTTGATTGGAAGAGTTTGGAAAGGATAATCTATATTGTTTTTGGCTGAATACGCTTGAAACCAGTCAAAGAAAGGAATGTTTAGTTGGATTTTTTCGAGGGATTCATAGAATTCCTCTTGGATTCGAGCTTTTCTGGTGCCCTGGTAATTCCTAAAGAACCACTCTCTTTGAGGAGACAATTCCTCAGAGTAGAAATCTTTCTTAAGGGCTGGCTTATCTATAATGAACTTACAATCCATAATCATAAGATTCATTAAGAGAGGAGTAAGTTGGAGATTGAATAGATTTTTTATCTTCATCATCCTTCTGATAGACAGGCTTTGGAAGGGGTGCAGAGACATCTACACCTTGAAGATGTATAGTTGAGTTTGAAGTTTGAGGAACAACTTGAGATACTGAAGAAAAAGATCTTCTAGACATGGCTGTCCTAAAATCATTTGTTTGAAGATTACTAGACCTCATAGACATAGACCTACTAAAGGAGTTTCTCCTATCAAAGACTAGATCTACACGACCAGTTTGGTGTTGGATGACTTGTTCAAAGTCTGGGGTGACCTTAGTTAAAGCAGGAGCTGCCTTATCTATGGACCATTTTTCTGGCAGAGTAACATCACTCCACTGGATTGTCTTAGGCACAATAACATTGGCTTTAGACAGATCTGTGAGAAACAGAGTTGTTTCCCCTGTTTTTTGTAAAGATTTAGTTCTGAAAAAGCACGATCTACTTGAGTTCATGACTTTGTATTGAATCCTATAGAGAAGTACGACAGGAATGGATCCAGGCTTCATATCTAATCCACCTGTTTTGACATTCAGAAAGATTGAGTCCAAAACATTTTGATCATCTAGACTTATAGTTAAGTCTGGAAAATAATTGAAATAAATTGGGCCATGACTGAGGCTAGATTCTACAGTTCCTAAGAGTGAATCTTGAAACTGATTATGTCTCTTATCTCTGAGACAAAGAAGGACACAAGCATCTAGGCCTTCTCTCGTGAGAGGTTTTAACGCTATTTGGACACATCCTATGTGTATGAATTTGTATTTTTTCTTTTTGTGGTCACTAAGACTCTGTTTGGAAAGAAGATAGAATTCTTCATCTTCAGAATTGATAGGAAGATTTTGTTTTATGGTTCTGATCACATAATCAGATCTGGTGAAGAAATTTCCTTCAGGTTTGTAGAGTTCTTTTTGGGAGATCTTTGGGATTTCCCAGTTATCAATCTCATGATTGATATCTTCAAAGTGGATTTCTTCATTGAAGATATTGTTTGAAGTCATTTCTAACCCAGATTATATTTGTGAGATGGAAGAAGAAGAAGGTTCAGAGGAACGGAAAGAAAGACGAGAGAGAGAGAGCGAATCATCATAAAATAATTTAAAAACAATTTAAAAATTTTCTTTAAAATTCCTCACCCTTCTGATATCATTACCATCACCAGGTTTCATAGGAAAGTGACTATTAATTATTTGTTAAGCTTTATCTACTAGATAATATATCTGGTTAATTTGTTTTTATGCATAATCAAGTCAATATGATAGTTTTAACTATAGTCCTGGTTCATTCTCATATCCCTTCATTTTACTCAAAACATCAATGTGTTGGACTGACTGCCATTTCATCAACACGGGACTTACTGCCACAATTTTAAGTAAAATCAACGAATCAAGAACATCCATACTGTCCAGTTAAAATTACACATATATTTTTCAACCAGACATAATAACAGCAAGTAGATATATAATCCAGATAGATAAAAATCAATACAGAATTAATTATTATCCTATTATGTCTACCAAACTATCCAAAATACCCAGCTATAAATAAACCACTTCCTTCAAGAGAGGAAGATTCCAAAGAAGTCGTTCACTTTTTTGTTTTGTGTCTTTTTCATTCGTTATATGCACACATTGATTAATTAATTAATTAATTAATTAATTGGAACAATGTAATTTACGGAACTGAGAAAAAGTGAAAAACTCAGAAAGAAGAACCGAACAATAGACTAGAGGCAAGTTTCCAACAACAAAAAAAACCAGAAAAACTCTGAAGAAAAGGTCGTTGCTTTCTGCTTCACTGCGAAGATGAACGGAGGCCCATCTGGTTTCAGTGCGTAAATTCTCTTCTCTGAACCGCTTAATCATCTGGGCTGTTCATTTATCTTTCAGCTCTCTCTCTCTCTCTCTCTCTCGATTTTGTTTTTATTTTGTTGTGACAAAGGTTTTTACTTTTCGATTTGTATTCATATCCAAATTCAAATTCAAATTCAAATTCAGATGTTTTGTTATGTGTGTGTGTCACAGCAAATGCTCCCGTCACAAGGGCTTTCATTGTTGCTTCGGCACTTTTCACAATCTTCTTCGGGATCCAGGGCCGTTTCAACACTCTGGGGTTGTCTTATCAGGTGCCCTTTTGATTTTTCTTCTTTTAATTTTTTTTGTTGTATTTTTATTTTCTGTAATTAGGCCCTTTGTGTTATTTTTCGGTTGCATGTGTAACTGGATTTTGCTTTGTGACATTCGTGTGTGTTGGGAATGAATTGGGTCAGTCGTGATGTGTTATTATAATGATTTGGATTTATTGCCTGGTATAATATGTCAATCTGTGATAGTAAGATTTCTGTTGATGTGTAAATTTGTAGTGAGGGATAATGCTGTCAATGAACAAATCTCACTGGAGTATAAGTACTAGGATTTTCTGGCTCATGTTCATGATTTTCCCTCTAGAGAGTATATAAACACTAGAAACACTGGAACATCTCTCACACAGACCTGAACATATTATGCATTTACTATTTACTATATAGTCTTAAGCTGTGTTCTCATTCTGGCAGGATATTTTTGGAAAGCCTCGCGTTTGGAAGTTGATTATGTCCATATTTTCCTTCTCATCAACACCAGAGTTGATGTTTGGACTGTATTTGCTATATTATTTCAGGGTCTTTGAGAGACAAATAGGATCCAACAAATACTCAGTAAGTCACTAGTAAGTTTATATTCAGGAGTTTATTACTATCTCTAGATGTATTTTTCAGAACCAAGTTCTGGCTAATAAAAAATTCAAGGTATATGATTTGTTAGATTGATGAACCACTTCCAAATTTTTCACTGTCTTTTCCATCATCCTCTCTTAAAAATAGCTACTAATCCATCATCAACATGAGCATTGATGCATTTCCAATGCTATTATGTTATTTTTCAAATACCATATTTACCTTCATCTGCACCATAGTATGGAAACCTTACATAAGAAGGGGAGGATGTTTTGCTCTCAATGTACCTTGTATGTGGTTTTGAAACTTCTGCATGCACCCTTTGTGCAGGTCTTTATCGTGTTCTCCATACTATCTTCACTACTGTTTGAGGTCTTTGCTGTAGCACTTTTAAAAGGTATTATTCTCAATCTTGATCTTTATCATGTCTTTCACCTCTTAAACTTTGATTAATCTCTTTATATGCATTTTCTTGTGATACATTTTGCTTCATATTTTTGGTTGTGCATGTCACTTCTGCTAATGTGCTTAGTTTCCTTCTTGACTTTTTTCTTATGAGCTTTTTATTTTCCATTTTTGCATTTGGTGAGCCTTTTCAAATACTGATCTAGTGAGGAAGATAAATGGCAGGATATATGATTATCTGCTTATGAGGGACCTCCCTTTATATGAGATGTTAATGCAGATATAACTTCGAACTTCCTTAAGTTAAACCTCTTTGGTGCTTTCATTTCTCAATACCAACAGCAAAATGTCTCAATGCCATTTAGGAGAGGCCCGGTAAACTGCTTGACAGTACACATTTTGGGATACAGTGATAAACGAGTTTTTTTCTGTTTGACCATAAAGAAGTTGAGGTCTTCATTAAAAGTTTTATCCCACTAGGTGTTAAAATTTTCAGTCTTCAAATTATTATCATAAATTTATAATATTCAAAACCAGCAGAAAGGATTTAGATTTAAATGGTTTGCTATGGACATGATTTACGATAGGACATTATATACATCATTGGATCCATGTAGTCGACTCCATCTTGTTGTATTCTAGTAGTTCCTTGACATGGGACAGCAGCCTGTTTGACCAAAGGTCAGGATTTTGTTTTTTGCTGCTCCAATTCTTCTGTGCTGAATTGAATTTCAGCACATTGTGCAGTGGATTCATTCTTTATCCATTCTTTAAGCCCAAAGGACTTTCACACGGTGAAGTGTTTGGAGATAAAACAATCCCTATACTCCTCGCTAACATCTTTTGACCACCGCATCTCCATTTATCTTAACGGCTGGCATACACCTGACTTTGATGTCAGAAGTGATGTGGCAGTTGGCAATATTGTAAATACCAGGTCATCATCATTTGGAAAGTCCTTTTGAAGGCCTGAAGGCTACTTGTTTAGTGATAATCCAAGCATTATAGACTTAAGCTTCAAATCTCAACTCCCCAGCCTCAGCTTTCAACATTCATGTGTTTGAGCTGGTTTTCTATTGAAATCCACACAACAACCAATGGTTATGATGTAGTCTTCGCATCAACTTTGAATGATATATGAATGACCTGCCTTCTTTATAATGCCAAATGGCCCATACATATTTTGTAAGAATTTGATAGAACAGTTTACTTACTGTGTGTAACCTGTGGATACCGATTCTTTAATTTGATAGAGCAATTTATTGCTTAAGATTTTATCATGTGGTCAGTTATGTGTGGCTTTGTGCACTTTGATGTTTTCTGGCCATTATTTTTTCAAATAAAATAACATGTTTATTCTTACTTTGGAAGTTTTATGCTCACTCTTTGCAGATCCTTCAGCAACCCTAGTCACTCCTGGACCTTATGGCCTTATATTTGCTTCGTTTGTACCCTTTTTCTTTGACATTCCAGTTTCAACTCGGTTCCGTTTATTTGGTTTGCACTTCTCAGATAAGTCATTCATATATCTAGCCGGTCTTCAGGTATAGTAGAACTTAGTTATGGGTGCTTATATAACTTAGGCATGTCTAGAATCATTCAGCTCCTAAAAGCTAATTTATTTTATTGTAGCTTCTATTGTCATCATGGAGAAGGTCCATCTTACCAGGGATGTGTGGCATCCTTGCTGGTTCCTTATACCGTTTGAATGTCTTTTACATCCGCAAAGCAAAGGTAATTTTATGTCTGATGATTGAGGGTTTTGTTATTTTAGCTTTAGCAATTGTGTCAGCTCATTCAGGTGACTTGTAATTTGATAACTGTTTTTTTATGGATGCAACCGTTCCCTAAGGAATATATGTATATCAATATATATATATATATATATTGACAGAATTAGTTAACTAGTGTAAATCAAAATCAATTTTATGCCAATGAATAACAATTTATAGTATGAATATTTCTTAAACTTCACTATTGGGTTGGAAGCTTCCATCATCATATCAATCTTCTAAAATTTTATATTAATTCAAGATTATTTTATATGCATTTCATCCATTCATATTCTTAAGAATAAAAGAGAATATTCTTTTGAAACAAAAGTTCGTACCATCTATTTGATCCCACACTTATGATTGTTTAAGGGCTTAAATAACTTTTTATCCCTACAATATACAAATTTTTTTAGTCCCTACAAAAATTTGTTGGTTCTAATCCCTGCATAATAGAAGTTTTTGCTTTTGGTAGTCGTTGTTTTCACTTTAGTACCTATAATATCTGGTTCATATTGAATTAGTCCCTGTAAAATAAAATTGATGTCATATTTGAGGAACTAAAATCAATGTCCACATATTAATATGAAGTTATTGTTGTTACTTGTCTGTGTTGATATGATCCTACCATGCAGTTCCCAGAGTTTATTTCATCGTTCTTTTCACGAATTTCGTTTCCATCTATGGGGAGTCCTCGTGCACCATCAACAAGGAATGTTATGGGGAATGTACCATCCTACCCACCTCGCCAAATGGAGGCAAGTTTTACTTTATGCCTGTAATTCTTTTTATGGTTTGATAAAATTCACCATTAACAAAAAAGTTATTGATGGTGCATGCATGTCAATATTAACACCTGGTGCAAATGGATCCTGTCATCCTGATTCTCTCTCTCTATCTCACACACACACACATACATTCAATCTTAACATTCCTTGGTCCCTAATATAGGAGGAACCTATAAAGAATACATAGGATCCTGTCCTTTCTGACGGTTATTATAATTATTTTTTGGATTATCTGTTAATTGCAGAGAAACTATCCCGCTCCAATGCAATCTGCAGTAGAACCGTCGGAGGACTCGATCACGACCCTTGTTTCTATGGGGTTTGACAGGAATTCTGCTAGACAAGCACTAGTGCAGGCCAGAAATGACGTCAATGTGGCCACAAACATCCTACTGGAGGCACAGTCCCACTAATTCCATGAATGTTGTTCTGAGAACCGGATTGTTCTGAATTGATACATGGAAAAGCCCCACTCATCATCAAGACTTGGAAAATTTTACTAATTTATGATGTGAGGATGGATGTTTGTGAACTTGGGGACATTCAATGGTATCATCCTCTAGTATTCCTCGTTTCGAGGATCATTTTTCCCACCTTTAACTTGAATATTTAGATATCCATTTTAGTACTGGTATTGATAGATAGATCAATGAGAATTAGGAGCCTGTACAAAATTACTTGCAACATATGGAGAACATGCGTATCTTTTTATGCAATGTGAACGTGAAAGCCATTAACAATGTCACTGATGAGTTCTGCGTTGTGTCTACTATCAGTGTTTCTTAATTATCTCCCTATCCCATTCACACAATAGGGGGTAACTTATATTGCAGTTTTGCCTAGGGGAAGGGGTTTTAATGGTGAAGTTCCCACTTGTTGAGGTTAATTTTGGGCGGTGTTGCCTTGATTTCCAAAAATTAGTTACTAGGATGTATTTGCAACAACTATCTATACTCAATGAGACTATCATTTTTAATTCATCAACGTTTCTGACAACAGAATGAATTTGATTCGTAGATTCGAGTCAGCTATCTATCAGTTGTTTAAGAGGTCACATCTTTTTTTTTGGTCCAAAAGAGGTCACATCTTCTAAATCCATTATAATTTTCAGTGGAGACGATCTGGAGGGATTCCAGAAGTTAGGGGCTACTAGGGTACCCTGGAATCTTGGTAGTTTCAGCAATCACAATTAAAGGGAGCTTCATTATAATATAAATAGAGAATGTGAGATAAGAATAAGAGTTACCTCAGAAGGAATCTTGGAACTTTTTGTGAGAGAATATACCTCGTAAAAAAAAAACTTAAATAATTTTCTTAGTGTTATAATTTTTTTTTTAGTTCATGAATATAAAAACTTTTGCCTTTTTATCCTAATTCTTTCCATTTTAGTCCCTGTAATATTTGTCCATGTTGAAGTATAAGCAAAATATTTGGTTTTGCTTTTGGTCTCGGGTGAAGGTTCCGCAAGGCCAGGCTGTTTTTTTTTTTTTTTGTTATGGGGGAGGCCAATCAAGCCACTACCCTACACATCTACGGGGGAAACTAGTTCCCACTAAATCCTGCCACAACAGGTAACAACAACCCTCCCTCGGGGGGTGAAACTAGACTATGCAACCCAACAGGGTATGAGTGTGCCAAATCCGCCAAGCAATCCGCCACCATGTTCTCCTCCCTGTAAGTATGGAGGAGCTGTACATGCCACTGTTTCTCCGGCAAACCTCTAAAATGTCTCGAACCATTGGCCAGCAAGGCCAGGCTGTTTAGCTCAATTTCTTAATTACCGTTTAATTATAAGCAACATATTTGGACATAAGCAACTACTTCCAGAACAACTTACAGAGACAACTTAATAACGTCTGACGACACGTTTAATAATTAATTATGACCCAACAAGAGTTCTGACCCAATTCCTCAATTGCCCAATTGCTAGGCATGAAATACATCTTTATAATTCAAGTCACTGTATGTAGATGTATCAATCCATAAGTTAGATTCATACCCTTGTGTCGATTTCCACTTGTAGCCAATCTCTTCCCACCATAGAGAAAAATTAGAAGATAAAATAAATGAAAAAAAAAAAAACAGGTACATGGAGAGCACTCTTTTTTCTTTCGTAGAAAAAAAATATCCTTTACTTGCAGGTAAAATCATCGAGGGAACTAGCACTAATAGTAGGAAGCGGAAACCCAACTCATGCCTCACTATTTACTATAAGTGCATAATCTTTAATCTCCAATTATATATCCTAAGAGTCATTTTGGAAGAAGCAAAAAAGGTGTAAGACTGCAATCCTCTTTTCCATAACTGCAGGTCTCAGGAACAAGACTTTGATCCGTCATTCCATAACTTCACTGGCAGTAGACCCGCTTGGAAAACTTGAGCATAATACAAGTGCAAGAACAATGGGGAAAAGTGGCATCCTTATTGAAGGATGCGGATAAGCATAAAGTGGCACAACAACGGTTACACAGGGCTTATATCTACCCGGCTTTTGTGGAGTTGAAAAGCTGGGGTTATCCAGCTTCCGCAGCTGCATTGTATGCCTGCCCAATTGAAGTACCCCAAACGGGCATCACAATGAGCACAGGACAGCTTTCCTTCCAACGCGCCTTCCTCAACTGAGTGTACAAGATATGTCAGTAAAAAGATCCTGACACTTCTATGCATATTTATGCGTATACCAGCACATATCACCAAACAACCTTATATGTATGTATATAGAACAATCTACTCAAATGATGTTGTCAAGAAAAGCCATCCAGTAATGCTCAAGAGGGAAAGACAAGAAAAAATAAGTAATATACACTTAAAAATATTATAAAAGACCACTTTTAATCTCTTACACAAAATTATGGGAACATTCTGGACAAATGTGCAATGTAAAGTCAAAGCTTGTTGGAAAAATAGAGACATTTTGATATTGTAGTTGGGTGTTTTCTTACCAGCTTTCATCCATCGTAGAGGCTCAATAAATATGGATGAACACTCAGATTCATTAGACTTGTTAAAAGGGTTGCCACTTCTCCGCTTGTGCCACCCAAAGGATGTCTCGCCCTCACCAGGAATATGATCTACAACATGTTCATGCAATGCAACAACCCGGCGACACTTCTTACAGCGATATGTAGGGCTACGATTATTTTCTACTTTAGTAGCTTCTCCCACCTCCGAAGAAATTTCGACAGGCATGCCAGGATCTGCACCAAGTTTAGAACTGTCTATCCTTGACCCTGAGAAATGATTCTCACCTGAAAAATAGAGAGAAATTTCTTTCCTCAGGTGACATAAATTACTAGCTGACCTTGTTTTCAATGCTCATAGTAGACAAAAATGATCGACATGAGCACAAAATGTGCATAATATCAGAACAGCTTCCAGTAGGAATAATTAACTTGAAAATTAGATGCACAAGTTATACAACTACCAAGGTAAGAAGCTTGATCTATAAATACAAAGGGAATCTATTGCCATAAATTAGGCATTACCACTGATTCAAATTATCATAGTTATTTATAACCTCAGCCTGCCCCCATCGCTCCCCCAACACAAGGAGAACATTATACAGAACAAGGAAAGGAAACAACACAATGATTGAAAAGTTATTTTATTTTGAGATTGGAGCAACAAGTGAATGTACGTCATGATTAAGATAGCCCGACTTAATTTGATATTTGATATACTAAAACATAGTAGGATACACCGAAGCAGAGATTTTTTATTTGAATGAGAATAAACACCTAATTTTCTGAGACTCAAAAGTTGTTTGTGTACAGAAATTCGGAGGGGAAGGAAACAACTCCAACATCTAGCCCATGATTCCTATCTCTCGATTTATTTATAAAAAGAAAGAACATGGTGTCATTAAAATGGAAAATAAAATGTGGGTTCTTTCATTCCAGTAATGACAAATGACAAAAAAGTAAAAGGTGTATCATACACCCCAAAATAGTACAAGGTGTCACTTAAGAGCCACCTAACAGTTTTTCACGTCAGCAGAATTAGTGTTGTTATTATACAAATAATTCTCTGCCGTGCCACCATGAAACTACTACAACACAGAAGTCGGGGAGATGAAGCCATACCTAGTATTTTTAGACGGAAGTGCTTGTATGCAGGGCTAGACTGATCAACCTTGAAACCCATCTCCTCAAACATTTTCAACTGAGATAGGAGAACAAAAACATAAAGAATGTCATAATCCTGATTGACAAGTATATGCACCAGCATAAAAAGTCACCTTTCATCACACACACACACCTGCTCTAGAAAACCATCATTGGGACAAACAAATTCACAGCTCTGCCTTAACGATTCAAGGGCATCTGCAGTAAATAAAAACAGGTAAAAAAAAAAAAAAGACATAAGTTCAAGACGCAGAGATCATTCAATTTATTTTACTTTAAAAAATAAACAAGAGGTATATTCACTATTCACTATTTTCGGGCCATTTTGAAAAGATACTCATAGTTAGTAACAACTAACAACGATTTACGATACTGATGAAGATGATGTTAATATGTTAAGCACTACTATCGGAATTTTCTTCTAGTTGGGAAAGAAACTCAGTAAGTATGCTTAATAAGTAAACTAAAAATCATTGTAAGAATAATAAGAAGAAAGCTACTTGCATGTACCAAACGCGTAGTCCCGGAAGACTTTAAACAAAGTATTGGTTTCACACCTTCTAGTGACAGATGTTCCGTCCTCATCAAATACGCAGTAATAACCGCCGCACTGCAACAAAAAAAAAACATGCCAAACCCTAAGACTAGTCCAAAAAAATCTCTTAACGCAATACATTCAGTTCAAGCAAGAGCAACAAAATCGAAATTGAAACAAACAACACTAAGATTGAAGTGTGACGGTTATTGTTAGAACCTTCTGGAAACTCCGGCGAAACAGTGAACCAAAACGGAACCTTCCTTCCTACTTCGATCAATAAAATCGATGCAGACTTCGAGGTGATCCAACAGGTCCTCGTTCTCGGTGTCTTTGAGGGGAACGGCCATCCTAACGAGCTTGAGGTCGTGGCCGGCGTACTCGAGGGAGTAGAGGAGCTTTTCCGGCGAGAGGGCGGACTTGGCGGCGGCGGCGATGTCGGACACGTGGAACTTGGCGATCTCATTGGAAGGGATGGAGAGGCCGGGGCGCCATTCGGAGAAAAAGGATATGGAAGCGGAGCTTAGGACGGAGAGGATGTGAGTGACGCGGTGCTGGACGGTGCCGTTTTGGTTTTGGAGAATCTCCGCTGCGTCACCGATGTTGCCGATGAACAGATTCTCCCGCACGAGGTACGGCATCACAGGAAAAATTCGAACTCGATTCAATTTCGGAGGAAGAACAATTGTGACAGTGAGTGTGATGCGATGCTCAGAGACTAGGGAATCGGAGGAGGATGACGAAGGATTTTTCTAACTTCAAATAAATCAAATATCAAATGATCAAAATAATAAATAAATAAAAACACTCGTTCTTCTTCACCTTCGGGTGACGGTTGGGCCCCCACGTAATGTATACGAGAAGGAAGGAACTAAAAAAGGCAATTTCTATCTACACATACATGATTTTCTATCAACACATACATGCTGCGGAACTATTAGTTTCGCAGGTGTATTTTTTTTCTGACACACACATACCGCGGAACTATTAGTTCCGCGGGTTGTAATTCACTGCGGAACTAATAGTTCCGCAAGCATTTTTTATTCGTTATGTGTGTGTCCGAATTGAATTACAACGTGCGGAACTATTAGTTCCGCGGTGAATTACAACCCGCGGAACTAATAGTTCCGCAGTATGTGTGTGTCCGAAAAAAAATACACCTGCGGAATTAATAGTTCCGCAGCATGTATGTGTTGATAGAAAAACATGTATGTGTAGATAGAAATTGCCACTAAAAAATCAAAGCCTTATTGTATCAAAAAAAAAAATCAAAGCCTTAAGGTTTAATTACAGTTTTTGGTCTCTTAATTTTTATATTTGTGCTAGTTAAGTGTCTTGATTTTTAATTGTGTAAATTGAATCTTTGTATTTTATTAACCCTTGCAATTGGGTCCTTTCATCTGTGCTCCGTTAATTTACTGACATTTTTGTCCTACATGACCATCCTAAATACAGTGTGGCAGATGACATGGCTATTACATAGACTCCTCTCTTTCATTGTCAAGTGTACATGGAACCCCTCTCTTCCAAAATTGATTAACGTATAACGTTTTGTTTTTACTTTTTAAAGACTTTTTTATATTTACTTTTTATATATATATTATATCTATATATATACAAAAAAATATTGCTGGGATATTATTGGTATTTTTGTCCAAACCATGTCCATTTTAGTCACTTTATTGCAACAAATTTCAACAATTTAATAATTCAATTAAATGATTTTTGGTTTTTGACTAATCCACTTCTATGTGCCCATCAATAATTTATTAATTGGAATTCAATAATTGTGTTAAGGCACTTAAACAATTCAAAACTATTAAGAGCATATCACAAATGTATATTGATACTCACAACATTTCTATATACAGATAATATAAGGTTGATGCAGGAAGTAGAGATAGAAATAGGTTGGACTAGGCTAGGCTAGGCTAGGCTTTGCCTAAATAGGTCTGGCCTGTCTAAAATTTTTAAAGCCTAAGTCTGGCCTATCATAGGCTTTTTTTAGGCCTGGTTTGACATTTTTAAAAGCCTGATTTGGCCTTTTAGCTTATTTAAAGGCTCGATTCTTAATAAGGCATTCAAATAATTTGTCCGATCTTCGACTGAAAAAAAAAATAGCCCGACCTACTCCTAAATAGGCTAATAGGACAATGAAAAAAATCTCTATTTATAACAAACTATAAAATATGATAATTAAATTCAGTTTTATTTAGGATAGAGACATAGAGGTGAGTAAGATTGAAGTATTTTTGTGATAAGACCTTTAAACAAATCACAACTTTATACTTCAATAAGCTTTATAAACTTGAGTATTTATGTAGGTCAACATGTGTTTAAACATTTAAAAAGTAAATAAGTATACAATTTTAATACATTATAAAAATTTAATATAATAGTAATACTATACAAAAATTATATCTATATCTATTTAAATAGGTCGTCTTATTAGGCTTAAAAGACTTTTTAGATGACCTAAGTCTGACCTTTTTAGCTAAATATGCTTCAAAAAAGGTCTTGACCTGATATATTTCATGAAAAAGTCTAGTCTGGCCTGGACCTGATGTAGGCTGGGTCATAGGCCCCTGTCGAATAGCCTTGCCTATTTCCATCCCTTGTGGGAAGTTGGTTCATCGATCAGAGAAAAAGAGGGAACCGTTCTGTATTCATTGTTGAGAACTTTATTTAGAGTGAGAGCTTATTTAGGTATCTGTATGATTTTTTATGTGATTTTTAATATTGTTTACTATTATATATTTTTGATGTGTTCTATGTGTTTCCTTGCTGGCCTACTACTTTTCATCTCTTCAGTGGGGAGATAGGTGATGTGGAGGATGAAGCACAAATATAGGTAAGGAACTTAGTTTTTAAAAAATGTCATTTTTTTATATACTTTCTTCGGTGTGATTTGTTTTTTGCTGTCTTTTGTTTTTGATTTATTGATAAGATTTATGAATTGTTTACGGTGTAATTTTTCTTCTCAAAATCCAATCTCTGTTTAGAGTTGTTCCTCATTGCACAAGTGATCTTAGTAGAATGCAAACCTCATGTCTAAATTTTTTGCAGGCATTGCTTCCAAAATCAAATTATACGTTATTTTCACAGTTTATTTATATAGATTGTTTAAATCTCTATTGAAGCTCCTCTGATTTTGTTGACAAGGGAGTGAAGGTTTAAGTTATTTTGAAAGGAACTCCCTATTTTAGACATTGCATTAAGTCTTTCAAACATACTGGATGTCATGTGCAATATGTAATTATAATCGTAAGTTATTGTTCACGTAATATCAATCTCGAGCTAATCTGTGATAAATATTTAAGTGACCATATAAAAGTTAAAAACTATTATTTAGTAACTTGGGTTATACTTAAAACTTGAAAAATTAAGAATATATGTAGGTATTTATTTTGGAAATTGCTCTTGGAAACATCTATGCTATTGGGGTTCTTACCAACACAAAACACTGAAGGAGTGAAGGGCCATATTAACTTACATCTCTTGCCGCAGTTCAAAGGAGTTGTGTTTGCTAGATGAAAGGCTACTGAGACAACACATTCAAAAATTTAATGCTATGTAGCATTTAGTTTTCGCTTTATATCTTATCACCTACATCTCTTATGTTATGATTCTTCCAGAATATAGAATGAGTTGTGTAACTAATTTTCGGCGTTATTATTGTTAGAGGAGGAGGAGACTTGGTGTTGTAGAAGATTTGCTTTCTTGGGATAGATTGAATTGTTTTGAATTGAATGAAAAGGACTAAACTATTTTACTACAACTGATGGAATTATAGCCATAGTTTCTCTATAGGACTTAAATCTTCTATCCCATCTCTATGTTCTCTTTTAGTATCTTGATAAATCATTGCTCCACTTTGAAATAGAGACCCTTTGGTCAAAATTAAGCTGAATAAATGCCTTTTGGTTTACTTTTATGATGGTTAGAGCTTTGAAGTGAAACATGGTGCTTTTGAATGTTTTAATTTTATTTATTTGAAAGTATTAGTGATTCAATGGACTCTAAGTGGCTTGCCAAAAAACTGATTAGCAAGACTATGTGCATAAGCTACCTCAGCCTCTACCAGATGCCCGTCATCATCATGCTGGAAAGAAAATATTTCATGTTATCTAATTCTGTAATCTTGGTTCATTTTGTGGTTGTTCTTCATTTATTATTATTATCTTGCATTTGATTTTGGTTGAATTTAAGTTTATTTGTGTTCTTTGGTTTGTTCCTTTTTCAGTTATAGATGGTCCTATAAATTTGTACAATAAACAAAACTTCTACTTTCACCTCGGTCCAAGTGACAATGAAGCACAATACCAATGCATAAATCTGGAAGGTTTTTCCAGTTTTATTTTTTTGATAAAGGTTTTTTCAGTTTTATTAGTCTTCTTGAATGAATTCATTTACATTATATTGGTTTAAATAATGGTCTTCTATTTATTGCATGTCTAATTTAAGGCACATACATCTGCTTTGATTTCATATATATTCATCGACACATCTATAAGTCAATATAATTTTTTTTTATAAATATAGGCATGCAAAGGCATCACAATAACGACTACGATTCCAACTAGGATGGTACCTTAGCCGTCATCTATCATTTGCAGCACACCCTAAATATTATTAATAAAAGAAAAAAAATACAAAGAAAACTTGGGGGGACCAAACCAAAACCCAAGGAAAAATTATTTAAATCTGAAACTAGAAAGACCAAACCTAGTACAGTAAAAGTCATCACTAATAAATGTAGGAACTAAGTCCCACCACAAGGAACCAACTATAGTAATACCGTGACAAGCAAGTTTATCTGCACAAATATTCCCTTTACGGTAAATATGAGAAAGAACAAAATTCATTCATTTATATTGGCTATAAGCCAATATAATTATTGCTATGTCAAATTTAAAGGATCAAAATAAAAAATTAATATAGTTCCTATAGAATTAAGATTTAATTCTTTTAGTCCTAGTAATTCTGGTCAAGGTAAAAACAATGACTAAAACAGAAAAAAAAATTCATGAGGATACAAATAGTAAAATAAATTTTATAGGGCCCAAATCAGAAAACAGGTATATTATAGGGATTAAAAAAATATTATTTAAACCATGACTTTTTAACATATTATGTGACTACTACATACCTAAAACAACAATCATAAAAGACATATCTATATAAAGGAAGGTAAAGAATTAAAATTACTATTCAAGAGTTTATTCATGCAACTCTTAATGATATTCATAAAATTTTAAATATAATGTCAGTTTTTGATCAATTAAATTAGAGTTCAGTTTGAAGAGTAGTCAAGTATATATATGATATCTCTTAATAGAATTGAGCACATCAAACCTTTAAATTTTACCAAATTGTATTTGACTTAAATTATCAATAAATTTGGGTTACATTACTATTTTTAATTTATAAAAAAATACAAAATTATACACCCCATAATCTTTTTTCCGGGTCAATACGCTAGTTATTATATATACAAGTAAACATTTGGATTCGTAAATCCTCGCATCAAACCTGTTTAATTCATAAATTTCACGGACTAATTAACATGATTTATAATTAAATTAACCACAAATTTCTTAACCCACCATGAACTGGCCGGAAAGAAAGAAGGTATGCTAAGCTAATCGATAATAATGATCAGTGTCTTGCTTTGCCTCGGTGTGTGGGCCTATTTTGCACTTTAAAATCCATAACTTCACGTGACTTGGCAAGATCAAGTTTGTTGCTCACTTGTGACGTTCATGACAATGATTGCGTTCTTCAGTCCAATACGTTACGTTGTACTGTGCTTAGAAATTCCTTCAGATACTAGATTTCATTTTAAGGAGACTAGGCTAGATTACCAGGGTAGCAAAATGGGCCGGACTTGATGGGTTGGATTAAAAAAGTCTAAATTATAGAGGGTTTAGGTATATAAATTTGAATTTGTTTTTAATTTATGTCTTTTTGGCCCGGTTCAACAAAGCCCAAACTCGGTAAAACTTGAGCTCGAAGTGAGCCGCCCGAAAAATATAGGCTAAAGCCTAAGCCCGAGCCTAAAAAATAGAGAGCTCGGACACACAAATTCGAATCCATTTTTTAATCTAAATTTTTTTAACCCGGCCCAATAAAACTCAAACCCAATACGGGCCAAACTCAGACAGACCCAAAAACCCGTTTTCCCAGCTCTATAGATTACGTTAGGGGAAAGAATTAGATATTTTTCTCGTTTCTTTTTATAATTTTTTTTAAAAAAGATTACTTATCTGCCATTTCAGAGATTTAAAATAACAGTAAATTATTTTGTTAATAATATTTTTTATTTGGCTCTTAATTATTTAATTAACATATTTTTCATAAAATTGCCTAATAAATTATTAAAAAATTAAAGTTGAAAAAAGAAATCTAATAATGACTCTTTCACATATCCAATATATAAAAATTAATTAATATATAAGAGATAACTACGATGAAATAACATATTAAAAATAAAAGATATCAAGAAATTAAAAACAAATTTAAAAAAATAATTGTATTTTTTAATCAATCTATTGTTACCTTTAACAATATAAAAAAAACAACAACTAAGGAGTAGATACAATGGATTAAAACTTAAAAATCAGAATACTTTAGACCATCAGCAAAGCGGATCCTCATAGGCATCTCTCTCAATAAGTAGTGATGTTTATTTAATTTGTATCGTTGGAGAGCATTTTGGTTAGAATGTTTATTAAACATATGTGCTTAGTTAAGCACCTCTTTTTAGAATCTGTTTGGAACCGCGGTGAGAGCCCGTCAACGCACGTTTGCGGTGGTTCAACGTGATTTGTGTCTTTTGTGAAAGTGTTTGGGTACTCAAAACAAAAGCGACTTTGCTATCCAAAATCAATTCTACGTGAAGCTACTATTTGTAGCTTTCATGGTGATGTGCAAATCGATTCTGAGATTCTTTTTTGTATTCCTTCATTGCCCATTGTTTCTTCTCACTGTAACTATTTTTTTCTGCTGCACCTTCATGAGGATGATGACTGATCTGGGCCTCTAGAGGGAGAGAACGAAGTCGCGCGGCCTCCGGCTCTGGCGTGTCTCATTGGTGTGCAGTCCTCTTTTTTCTCCCTATGGCAAGACTGCATATCCTTCTCCTCCTTTGTCGGTGCAGTGGCGCACCCCATTTTTCGTTCTCTGTTTTGGTGTAGCGGCGCACCATTATTCAAATGGATGTTTGTATTGTTTTAGGGTTAGACTATTATTTTATTTAATTAATTGTTGTTTGGCCTTTTCTTATACACATAGGTTAGGACCATTTTAGTAATTATACACCCAAAAACAATTTTGATCTAAATTATCCAAACAACTTGAATTGATAAAAATTACTTTTTTGTGAATGTATCCAAACATAAACCACGTTACGTTCAACTCACTTTTAATTAAAATCAATTCTACAAAATCAATTCTACAAAATCAATTCTGCTAAAATCAATTTTTCTCACCGCCAAACCAAACACACACTTATGTGGTTAGATTGTGTTTTTTAGATAAAATGAATCAGCGTCCAATGTTTGAGCAGAAGGAAGAATTCTGCGTCCAATGTTTGAGCACAAGGCAAGAACAAAGTTCTGCGTCCAATGTTTTCCAAAGAAGCAGAATCAGTAAGCGTCCAATAGAGCAAGACTGGCATAAGTCCAATGATAAGAACAAGGCAATACTGGCAGAGTCCAATGTTTGTATGAGAAGCAGAATTGCAGTAAGAGTCCAATGAAACTGAACAAACAAAAGAACTGCTCTGCGTCCAATGAAGTCAGAGTTACTCAAGCACTGTTCTGCGTCCAATAAATAAGAAGGACAACAATATTGCTTTGCGTCCAATGGAGCACAAGGAAGCAGATTGACAAAGGTACATCAAACAATTGTTCTGCGTCCAATGAAGCAGAAGAACAAATGTACAACAATCAACTTTGCGTCCAATGGAAATGGCAAAAGTCCAATACTGCCTTGCATTCAAATGGAATAGATTGGTAAGCATCAGGTATGCGTCCAATGTTTGCATGAGTTTTGTGCAAATTGGTAAGTGCAAAGGTATGCGTCCAATAGATTCTATATGCTGCGTCCAAAACGCAGAGTCTATTACATGCTATTTACTGCTCATGCATTTAATATGAAACATATTTATTGAGCAAATGATTTGAAATAAATAGCTGTACACAATGCTTTCTGTACATCTTTGTCAACGTGTGTGAATGTACTTCTGAAAAGCATAAAGTACCGAGGAAAGTGTACTAAGAGAGAGAATGTACTTTTAACTACTCTATAGATCTCTGAACACACCTTTCTGCTTTACACAGTGTATTCTCTCTGTCTCAATAAGATATTATTATTAACCACTGTACAATTGAGACTTTGAGTACAGGTTGCTTCTGATTTGGGAGAAAGAAACGCAGACATGCACAATGAAGTAGATCTCCTCAGAGCAACGGGAAAATAGCATTAAATGCTATTAGAGAACGGTAATATTTATGAAGGCTGAAGCTGAGCTATTCGAAGAACAAGTCTGAAGCTTCATCAAAGCCTATAAATACCGAGAAGCAAGAAGAAGAATACAAGTCACTGAACAACGAAAAAGAAAGAGCAAAAACGCTGTGCAAACAATCTTTTATACTCTGTATTGAAAGTCTTGTATATTTTCTTTCTTCTTGTAAAAGAGAGTTTGCTTAACTCTCAAAGTGCTTTAGATTTCATATCCTCACTTGTGTGAGTTAGACAGCACTTGAATCAAAACTCTGCTGAGTTGTTTAGCCTGAAGAGGCTGTGTTCAAAGAATACTTGGGGTTTAGCCTGAAGAGGCTGCGTCCAAAGAATACTTGGGTTTTAGCCTGGAGAGGCTGTGTGCAAAGAATACTTGGGATTTAGCCTGAAGAGGCTGTGTGCAAAAAATACTTGTATTCTATCAGGTTGATAGTGAAATCTCTCTAGTTTGAGGGGACTGGACGTAGCTCTTAGGAAAGGGTGAACCAGTATAAAAACTTGTGTTATTTCTTCTTTCCTTTATCTCCTTTTATATTTGTGTTTATTACTAACCAAGGGGATTGAATTGACTTTGTTTAAACAAGTTTTTCATACACCTCAAATCGCACAAAGAAAACAAGTTTTTAAACCAAGAGGGAAAGCCTCAGCGTCCAATCTTTTGTGCGTCCAATATTTCACATTTCTGTGCGTCCAGTGTTTTAGTACTCTGTGCGTCCAATATTTCAGAAAACACTGTGCGTCCAATATTTGAACCAAGCTGTGCGTCCAAAGTTTTTAACAGCCAGCGTCCAACTTTTGCGAAAAGTTTTAAAAGCTTAGAAACACAATTCAACTCCCCCTTCTTGTGTTTCATCTTATTACCTACAACTTTTATTTATAAAATTATCACAGTATTTGTAATTTGTTTTTTTAAATATTCATATATATATATATATATATATATATAGAAAACAGTAAAAACACTATTTTTTGTTTTCTATAACTTTTATAAATCTTTAAAATAAAAAATAAGTTAAAATTTAAAAATAAAATGAAAAATTGACAATTCTATAATTAAAAAGAAATGAAAATAAAAAATGAATATATATATATATATACCCTAAAGTCTATGTGAAGAGACATATGAGCCTGTCGATGCATAGTATTAATCGGAGCATCCCATGTCGCCTTCTGTGACAGTTCATGTGGGATTATGCGGGAGACAAAGAGGTACTTCCTCCGTCTCTAATTATAAAAAAAAAATTTATCTAATTTTTTTTTATTAAAAAAATTAGTTAATATAGTTTATAGTATTAAATATGTAAATAATTTATATTGTATTTGTAAAATTGTCTTTAATAATAGTATCTCTCTTTTCTTATTTTTTATCTCTTATTTAATTAATATATTTTTATCTCTCTCTTTCAATAAATAAGGATAATTTGGATAAAAATTAATTAATACATGATATATTTTTAAAAATTTCTTATAAAAAAAACAAAAAACTTATAAAAAATAAAAAATAATTTATAATTAGAGACGGAGGGAGTATAACATATGTCCTAGTCTCTCCGGTAGCGCGCATGACACGCGGGTGTCCATGTCAAGCACCCAAATTGCAATATACAACTTTCCCTCCAATAATTGTAGGACATACACAGGCGCTGGATATTATACGATGAAAGGACAAGATAATATAACAGGGCATGAATGTGTGATTCGTGCACCCATCTCTTTCCCACACAAGTGATAGGAGATAAAGGGATAATAAACCTCTTATGCCGAGAGTCAATTCTGTTTAAATTTTAAATTTTTGTTTATATTTTTCTCACTGTAAATAGGCAATTTTTACCGTACCAAAAAATATAAAGGTTTGGTATTTTTTCTTAGGTGAACTAATAAAAAACTCAACAATTTTATTGATCAATCTATGTGTTAAATTTTTATTGGTCTATATAAAGAAAGAGTGTCCAAACCCTTTTATTTTGCTGGGTATCATAAAAATGCCCAAATATTGAGTAGATATATCATATAATTTTGCCATACTTATATCTACTACGTCTATCCTTAAATATAAGAACTTTTTAACTAATTTACACCTTTTAAGAAAATTAGTTAAGTTAGTTAATAGCAATAAATTTGTCAATGATTTACTATACTTTTCCAAAACTAGCCCTAACACTTAGTATTACCTCTCTTCCCTCTTCTCTCTCTCATCACTTAATTAATGCATTGGAAAAGGTAGAGTAGTTGGGTGATCATAAGGGCATTTTAGTCAAAAATAATTAATGCAACTAATTTTTTGAAAAGGTTCTTATATAAAGGGACTTTCATTTTTTTGTAAAGGTTCCTATATTCAGGGAGGGAGGTAGTATTTTATAATTTTTATAAATATTAAATTTTATCCATTGACAAGGGGAGGAAACTCTTATGCACTGTGTCAGAGACTGTACCTTATCCAAACAGATTTGGGGTGCGTTGGGTATGACTTCAATGGAGTTCCAGCAGGCTCAGGACTTCTTCACCTGGCAACAGCGAGCTCTGGATGGTTCGGAAGTGCCTCGTTTCGTGGCTGGCCTTTGGTATGCTTGGTGTGCTCGAAATGCCAAGTGCATTGGGGGAGAGGATATTCCTTTGCAAAAGATCCTCAGAGACGTGAAGATCATGGAATAGGCTATTGCGAGGGGATTTAGATTTCAGCATCATACAGAGAGAACGGCTAGGTGGGTTACCTGACATCAATCGCGGGAAGACGTGGTGGTCCTTAACGTTGATGGTAGTGCTTATGGAAGCCTGGGGAGAGCAGGATTTGGAGGTCTGTTGCGGCAGGGCGATGGGGCTTGGATGCTTGGCTTCTATGGCTCGCTCAGTGCTGCTTCAAGCTTACTGGCGGAGCTGGCGGTGCTGTTCTTCGGTCTTCAGACGATGTGGGACTACGGCGTTCGGCGGCTTGTTTGCTATTCTGACTCTAGCATGGCGTTGAAGCTTGTTCGAAGCTCGGTGAATCCTAGACACTATTATGCAGCATGGATTGGTGGCGTTACCAAGCTCTTACGGCGGGATTGGGTGGTCGATTTGGTCCACACACTCCGGGAAGGCAACGGGAGCGCATATGTTCTTGCGAAGCTCGGAGCGAGTCAGACGTCAAAGCTTATTGTGGTTCGCTCCCCTCCGGTGGAGCTTGGAGCTTGGCTCATGGCGAATGCCATGAGGATTGCGCAGCTGCGGCTTTAGCTTTCTCTTAGGGTTGTTTTGTGTCCTTTTTTCCTTTTTCTTTGTTGTTAGCCGTGTTTCTACCAAAAAAATTGTTGAATTGAAATTTTTTATTTTGATAGTTAATCAAATAACTTCAAGTTAACGTATAATTATAAGTAAATATTAATTATAAGTTTATATATATCTAATACAAAAGTCTAATTTATTTAAAATTTGGCATTGAGATAACATTACAATATTTATAAATCGGATTAATGAAATTTAATATCTACAAAATGTTATTAAAGAGAATAAGCATAACAAGTGAGTTACTCTTGGAGGGAACAAGTGAATCTCCACCATAAATATTCACAAATTTTTATAAGCTCCATTTATCTTATGTATATGAAAAAAAAATAGTCTATTAGAGATAGCAGTATCATATGACAGTATTTTTGTTGTGTGAAATTTTAATATGCATTTTTTTTTACAAAAAAATTTAATATGCATTTATTCATGTTTAATTGGGTCCCAAAACAGATATTATTTCTTCTATATTCGCGATGGAGAAGGATCCAATCATCCAAAATTCGTTACGCGTATTGACCTTTCCGCCACTCAGGAGACTTTCGGGGACCCGCCTACGCCACCTTTCCTTTTTAAGGGCCCAACACGTCGAGCTCTAGAGTCACAGACAGAGTCCACAAACAAAAGGATGCAATGCAATTAAATTGCTACATACTTACGTTGTTAATTCTAAAATGTAGTAGTCATTCAAATGTAATTGTTGAAAGTCACATATTGACCAGAGATATGACTAATGTAGTTCTTATAAGACATGAACAATTCTCACCTTATAAGTCGGTTTGTACGATTGATTTAGGTCTATTAAATCTCTGATAGTGTATCCAAGATTCATTATTGGGTCACCCATGTTTGTTTACGTTCTAGACCCATGTACCTAAATGTTGGATGTTGCTATTGAGCCGGGCCACTTGCTTGGGCACCCCTCACTCTAAAAGTCGATTTTGTAAAAATGAGTTAGACATACTAATTTTAAGATGGAATTGAATTTCTCAATGAGTAAAAAAAAATACATAGTAGCAAAGCATTGATTATTCTTTTGGGTATGAGACCCGGACCTAGTATCCACAAATCACATTGAGAAATTCAATTCCTTACTGCTTGAACCTGAAACACTCATTGGTAGAATTGAATATTTTTGTTCTTACTTGGAATTTTCCCAACATTATTCGGCTGCTTGATGAAGTAAAGTAATTAAATGTCATGCGTAATTAAATGGCCCCAACGAAATCAACCGTGAATACTAAGACCAATTTTAAGTTAAATCAGTCATGGTTTTCAGAATATATGCTAGAGAACTTGATTCTAGACAACGAGTGTGGCACAAATGCTAATTGAAGGTAAAAGAAAGTGCACACACATGGGCATGTGGGTTCCATTTGTATGTGCCAAGTCAAGGTGTCAAACAATGAAAGAACTGTTGACAATAAATAACTTTCTTATAATTTTTTTTTGTCCATAAAAATTGATGGTGCCACAGCCAGCCCCACCTCAAATATCAGCATTCAGGAATCAGGAGTGGCCTAGTATGCATGTTGCGCCTAGCATGTCTTGCCACATGGATATCATCAGTGCTTAGAAAATTTGGAAGCTAGTTAACATAGGATAGAACACTGGGTAGGCAAGAGTTACTCCACTAGCTAGTGCATCACATGCACACACATATCATTCAGGGCAATGGACTTTGATTAGTACTTTTTTATACAAATCAAAATCTGCCACATTATATAGTTGTCACAAAGTGTGCAAGTAATGGCCTGATATGGATTAGGGAAGGCTAAATCGAATATAAACCTTTCAGCCATAAAATATGGTTCTGCTTAAGGAAGGTCACATCACATCACAGGTGTTGTTGGGTATAAATTAGTCCTATGAAGAGGCAGAAACATATATCATTCAGTGTTCATTTTGGGATCAGTAGTGAGAGTGAGAGCATCTTTAATGGGAATTGTTTAACTCATTTTTTGTGGACTTTACAATGTCACATAGAATTTAAGAACATTCATTAAATTTTACTTCAATGGTAGAAACTCAACTAGGGAGTTGAATTATGAGAGTTGTTGATACAGTGAGAGTTATAAAAGTTGTTTAGATGTGGATGCCACCTAGCAACACTGCAACGGTGAAATCAATTAATTAGAGTTGTTTAAGTTTTAAGAACTCTATAATAAGCAACTCTCATTAATGGAGGGGAGGGGAGGGGAGGGAGGGGAGAGATTTGATTAGACATCATGTTTGGTTGAGAGGAGGGGAGGGGAGGGATTTTAATGAAGGAAAAGATCTAATTTACATTTTATGCCCTTATAGACTTTTTTGTTAGTTTTTAAATAAAGTTATTTAAGTCAATATTTTAAAATCCCTCCAAATCTCTCCATTATTGAAGGAGAGCCAAAATCTAGTGAGGAGGGATTTTGCTCCCCTCCCCTCCAAAAAATTGAACCAAACATAAAAGATTTAAAATAATTCCTCCCCTCCCCTCCAACCAAACATGGGCTAAAGATGGTTTGAGAATCGAGATATTTGTTACTTTAATATTATAATGAACGCTTTATTAGTAGCACCTATCAGGATAAGCCTCTCGATCACGGATAATTGGTAATTGTTCTTAATCAAGGGATCCAGGGTCTGTTTGTAGTTGTAGGTTTATGAATGTGCCAAATTTGTGCCTGCGAATTTGAATTATGAACACAAGCCAAAAGCTTCCTTCAAATTATAAAACTTACAAGAGTCCTTGTTCCTTATTAACTTTTATAAAGTAGAAGGATGAAGTATAATAAAGTGATCGTAAGCTGTCGATCGAATCTCTAAGACTAAAAGTAAATAACCACAATAAAATAACAGATAAAAAACAGGTAAAGCACAGTTGAATAGTCTCAAAGTTTAGTGAGATGCAAACTAGCATACTCCAACAATTGCATTATATAATAAAAATCCAGATGTATCCTTGAAAGTGACACAGAAAATATTAGTCTTCCAGAACATAAACATGTATGCATAAAAATCGCCAAGTGCTCTGATCTGTGAACAGAATTATAGTCAGAAATTGTCAAAAGGGAACAGTGTAACAAAGATTTTTTCTGAATGTGAAGTTACAGCATGAACTTACATCCAGCATGTTACAATCAAAGTCACAACAACTTCTACTTTACAAAATAATATGTACAAAACAAAGATTTCATCTATTTTCCATGCATAAATAAATTTCATCAATCCTGTCACAAATCTATGCTCAAGATTAAGTGATTGAATCTTATCTATCACTGAAACTCACAAGGGTCACAAGAAAATCACCTTAAGGAGTTTCATGCTAAACTATCACATATCCATGGAAGATTGGAAAAGATTATGTACTTAAAAATTAAAATATCGTCATAGTATTTATTCTTTATATCAAATCAGCTAGCTTTAAAAATAGTACTCCCTCCGTTCTTTTTTATCTATCGAATTTTGAGAAAAAATTTGTTCTTTTTTATTTATCGTTTTGATAGTTTAAAGTTATATTTTGACAATTATACCCTTAACCCTATTAATTGTTCTTCACATTTTCCATAAAATTAATTAATACATAGTTGAGAGTTCAAAGACTAATTACTATTCCCAACAAATAGAATAGTGAATAAATAAGGGTATAATAGGAAAATATTTGTCAATTAATTGATTCCTTGGTTGTGGTGAAACAACCTTAAACGATAGATAAAAAGGAATGGAGGGAGTATATATATAACCAAGTTAAAATACATGACTTTAAGATTAATAAACTTTTTCAGTATTTGATACAAGATTTCTAAAATTATTATTAGTTATATACTTTAATTCATTGTATTTGCATATTTTTCATGCAATGTTGACTTGTAAGTATCTTGTGTATTACCCAGTATTTTTAAAATAAAAATATTTAAGATAATATTTAAAATTATAAATAGACATGCAAAAATGCAAAAGAAAAAACAGACTTAAAATCAGGAAAATAAAATCATGTCAAAATAAAACAAATCATTACTTGTTTCACATCGCATGTCAAAATTCAAAAACTTAAATACCAAATGGTTTGCTATCGATAAACAGAAAATTTATCCTTGATTATGTTTGAAAGAAATATAAAATAAAGAAAAGAAAAACGGAATCTTTACCTTGTGACTAGTCTAGAAGAATGGTAGATCAAGAGAAATCCTCACTTTTGACTAAATTCAAGAATAAAGACTCAAATTTAATATATAGAGATTGATTAAAATTACAGTGTCAACTATCAAGGAGTTCCACATTGGAAAGAGTTTATTCATAAGTTCCATGGGTACACAAGGGATAAACCCAAAAACACAACTCAATTTATAAAAGGTTCCGCTAGTTCCTAAGTACAACTTGTGCTCTAACTTTCATATCTGTACAAGCCTCTAACTCCAGAACCACCTATCTCATACTTAAAGAGAGCAAGAAAGAGGGTGGAGGAAAGTGTTCTCAGTTTGTAGGACTCTTGAAGGGTCATCTTAACAACAGGATATGTTGCATATAGAGCATCATGGTCAACTCCCAACAATAAGCTTATAGGCTTTTTGGCTTGCAATTGCAAAAGGCCATGTTTGTCATCATGATGAAGAGATCTTCTTGCTGTTGTAGTTTGCCTCATGAGTTTCATCATGCATTCAAATCTCATCAAAAGATTTATGGTGACCAATAAGGGCAAGCGAAAAAAAAAAGAGAAACAATAGCAATCATGTGTTTATTTTTCTCTCAAGCCTTCTGATGAAATGTACGAGTAGAAACTCCATGCAGAAGTCTGACAAACCCCAAGAAACTAAGCTTCCCGTCCGAGTGTCTTATCCAATCTTGGAGTACCACATGAATTGGTACCGACGGGCTAAGCCCAAGTTCCTGGAATAAGATCAAATCACAAAAATTTATATATTTGCTGAGATCAAGAATCTCATTTAAGGTCATAAGTCATGTTGATCAAATGCAGGGAAGAATTGAGAGGAAAGCAAGGGAGAAATCAACAGAGGGACATACAAAACAAATTCATTATAACCAAGGATTTGATAAAGCATTTATTTTTTGAAATTATTTTTGTCTCTTCGTCAAAAGAAAAAATGAGTTTGTCTGTAAAATGCACAAGCAATGGTGTATCCACCTTAATTTAGTTTAAAGTATAAAGGCCTTGCTTATGCACTTTACAAACAAGCTTATTTTTTAAGAGCGTTTTCAAAGGGATTATAGGACCTTGGGAATAATGAATTTGTTTTGCAGGTCCTTGGTTCTAATTCTCCAAAAAAAAATTAAAAAAGTTAAAAAAAAAGGCACAATCTAAATATGTTGGTATATTAGACAAAATGGTGTTGCACAAGAGGAGTACCGAGGCAAGCTCTTCAATCATAATTGGTCTATTTCCATCCTTTTCAAACAGCTCATAGGCACGCCTTGCATGTTGCTCCCAGGTGTCCATTCCCTCCAGTTGATGGACACTTATAGCAGCAGCACAAAATTCCTCAAAATCCAATTTTCGATATTGGATTGAACTAACCTGCGATATGTAAAGTAACAAAATTCACTTTCCAGGGAAGCAACTTTGGTAGAAGGATGATATGAAAAGTTAAAATCCCTCATCGATTTACCATGGTCACATAATCTAAGACACGTGAATCCTTCGAGGCATCAGTGGCGCTCCTTAAGATACCCTGCTAATTTAAAAGGTTAATAGCTTGAAAGATTTTGGAAAGAAGTGCAAAAACTTTCAACATGTACTGACCGTCTTGAAGTTCTGCATAGAGATTAGCCCACTTTTGTTTGGTCCTAATAGAGTAAATTGTTCTCTGAGATATGCTAGTTGCACCAATGTCAATGTCTTTGCAAGAGCCTGCCCAAAATGACAAAACTTTCAATACATTTAAACTTAAATACACACAATGACAGGCAAGTACACAAAACTCTCCCACTGGTGCTCAATTTGTCAAGTAATAATGTAATTTATAAATGCTCATTATCATGTTTATATTACTAGATCAGCCAGATGAGATCTCTAAGATTCTCTCTCTTTCACTACTATCTTAACTTGTTTTTCCCTCTGGAAGGGAAGGCTAAATCCCACTCAAGTTTCTACCACATTTAGCAAACATTTTTCTCCGCATTTCCTCCTTTTCCTTTCTTTTGGGTCCTCCCTCTATTATCAATTTATTGTACTTGCTGGTAAGTTTACTCCGAGTCACTGATCACCATAAATAACCCCGAAGTTGACCATTAACTTAAAAAACAAGAAGCGTGTTTAAATTTAAAAGCTTGACCAAATCCAACTAATGGTCAAACAGCTAGACTTCTTAGTGGAACTCTACAAGATGTAGTTGTCATAGACGAAGAAAAGAAAATGAAAGTAAAAGAACACAAGCATCCAGTAGATATGTTAGATAATCTGTCAATAGTTTAAGAAGAGATATCCAAACTCAATATTGAGATATAACAAGGAGGGAATAAAACATAATTACACCAACAATAAGGAATGATCGGACATGACATCACATACCCCTAATGCCGATTTGCGTAAAGAAGATGAGCATATGTAAGCTTTGACAAGCTTGTGGATTATCATATCAAATGGTATCTTTATATCATCACAGTGATTCACCAGCCATGGATGACCTAAGCATAAAACCAAGCTATAAGCAAGAAAATTCATGGGATTCTAAAATGAGAATGGTAATACTGCACATGGAACACATACTGAGAGCCTGAGCTGCGGTTAGTCTTTTACGATAATCTTTATTCAATAGCCTCTTTACAAAATCTTTTGCATCGGCCGATAAAGAAGGCCAGGGAGCTTCGTCAAAACTAGGATCTGCCTTCAGGACAGCCCGAAATATGCCAGATTCTGTCCTGGCCCAAAAGGGCCGGCTACCACATAAAAGAATATAAGCAATTACACCAATGCTCCACATATCTGCTTCTGTCCCATAAGATCTATGCAAAACTTCAGGAGCAACATAATATGCACTTCCAACAATATCATTCAACCTCTCATCTGCAAAAACTGCTGATCGTTAGCGCGGATTGTATTATTTTATGTTAAAAAATCAGAGTAAATATAGAGTAGGCAATAGGGCAGACCTGGCTTTACGTAGTCGGACAGCCCAAAATCAATGGCCTTCAGTGTGGAATTATCATCCTCAGAAGTAAAAAGAAAATTCTGCAGCAGAAAACCAGCCTTCTTGATTAGGAGCAAAACAATATAACGTGCCAAAACAAAACAGTAAATACTTCTAGGTAAAGAAGTACTACTGAATTTCAACATTTTTTTATTTATGAATTAACTTTAAAACAAACTGTTGTTATTCAGAATGATCATTAACTCATTCGTATTAACTATTAAGCATCAAGCAATAATATGCAAATAAATGAAAACCTGAACTTTAATGAAAATAGCCATTGGGTGCATCAATAAAAGAGTGATAACAAGATTCCAAACAAAAGTACCGTGAATTGGCATGCACAAAAGCGAGTGAATTATGTTTCTGTGCTTCACAGTAAATAAAATGAAAATGCAAATTTTAGTAATTAAACTATCAAGTAACTTTCCAGATGACTGTTTTCTTTTCTGTCTGATTGCCAGTATAGCTAAAAATTTCCCTAGCATTGCTAGTTCTGTAGTGAGAATAAATGTAAAACATTACCAATGAAATCGTTATCATCAATTGAAGGACTCTATTCAGCCTCAGTTATATTATCCATTTTCTTTAACATTAGAAATTTTACAGTGTTAATTTGTCTTATCTTCTCTCCATCTCTCTCCTACCTTATGACCTTATCTGTGAATATATTAAAGATATAGATTCCAGTGCAAAAGAATAACAAGGCTTAATCATACCAATGAAAAAAGATTGAATAACAAAGCAGCTTCAGCGAAGCATGAAGACATTAGACACTATTAAACTAATGTAAACTGTGCATTGATAAACAAGCAAATTCTACATCAGAGAGTAAAAATGTCATAATATGGTCTAATTAAACCCAAAGGCAAAAATATATCCTGATTAATTTTCCCAGCTAAACATTGATCAGCTTTATGAGTTAATTACCTCTGGCTTGAGATCACGGTGGACAACACCCTGCAGATGACAGTAAGCTACCACACTTAATATCTGAATCAAAACAACTCTGGCATCCTCTTCTGAGTACTTTCCACCCCTATAAATCAGAATCAAATATTTGCTGATCAGAATGTCTCCAATGATGGCAACAGTAAAATAATGAAACCAGAATGCCTCTTTGTAATTTATTTTAACTTTGTGGCAACAGTAAAATAATGAAACCATAATGCCTCTTTGGAGAATGTTGTTACCTGGAAAGAATCTTATCTAGCAATTCACCTCCTTTGCATAATCTGTACAGCATAAGATACAGTAGAATGTGAGCTCATAATTTATTGACTCAATTAACAACTTTCAATTTCCTGCTCAATCAATACAATATCTCCAAACAATCAGCATTAAAATAGTTCTTTGAAAGTATACTCAAAATATAAGGAAAGTCATAGGTAATTAATATAAAAAATAATCATCATTAGATTTTGAATTATAATTAGCATGAACTTACTCCATAACTACATAAACATTGTCGTCGTCTTCATAGGCTTCATAGAATTGCACCAGATTCTTATGCCCAGTTAGGGCTCGCAATATCTTCACTTCTCTTCTTACATCCTCTATAGCAATTGCTGTTGTCATCTGCCAAACATTGCCCAAATTCATAAGAACAAAGAGCACATCACTGATTCTAACAATCAACATCCATAAGACAAACATTGATCATAGCTGTAACCTTACATAAGACTGGAATGAAAACAAACCCATGGAAGGTACTTTGAAAAGAATATGATGTACTAATGTAATCTATAAAAAGAACAAAGATGCCTGCTGGCTGCTGGCTGCTAGAGTCCACTGAAATACCACAATCACATGTATCTACACTTCAGTATTTTCCCAAGTGAAATCTAAAGCTGGACTCTCCTCAGAAATCCTCATAAACATGTGTACCCCCAAAGATGGACAGCTCTATTTAAAGAGACATAGTAATTAATCACGTAACAGCCATACCCACAAAAATTCACACAAGGGTTTTCTTCCCATAGCAACAATCCATCACGAGTGAAGTAGTGATAGTAACAAGTGACCAAAAATCTAAAAGTTGCATCATTTACTACTTCCACAGCATGATTTCACAAGAATACACACAGATCACTCATCATCATTATCATACCTGTAACTAAAACACAACCCAATTCAAAGCAAAACATTTTAAAAAAAATCCAAAAATAAGGGAAAAACAAGTGTAAAATGATCCTATGAGTAATGAGACCTTGGATTTTGGAATGACTTTGACAGCAACATCATGGCCCTTGAAGCTTCCTTTTTTCCCCTTGGCAGAGCAAGTGTATCCAAAATGGCCACGCCCCACTTCTTGTCCAAGCTCATAGTGAGCCACGAACTGCTTTGAGAACCCGAAACTCTTGTCCAACCCAACCTCACACTCACTCCCTTCAGGGATAGTGGCCTCATTGGGCTTCACAGAGCCATGGCGCCGAGCGAGAAGTGCCCTAATGTGCTTCGCCGGTGAAGGAGGTGGAAAAGGGCGCTTGAATATGCGTAAAGGGGTTGAGCTCACACTAGAGGAGTTCGCTGGTGAATTCTTAAAGAGGCTGGGTAAGGGACTTGGGCTGAAAAATGGGAACTTTGAAGAGGATTTAGTAGTTGCATGGTGCGAACTTGGTGATGGCAGTGGCAGTGGCAGAACCTCTTTGTCGTTGGGGAAAATTGGGTTTTCTCTTCCTCCTTCTGTTTTTCTCTGTGAGGTTTCAATGGGTTTTCCATGACAGAGTCCCATGAAAACAGAGACAAAAAACACAACTGGGAAACAAAAAAGTTCAGATTTTTTAGATCAACGGGAAGATGGGTAAGTGAGGAACCAAATTGGGTAACTTGAGTTCAGGATTTCCCTAGAGAAAAGGATCAAGGGCATGCATTTACTGAGTTAAAGTTACAACAAAAATGAGAAATCTGGGAATGTTTTTTGGGGGGGGGGGGGGGGGGGTTAATTGTGTGTTAAATATTGAGGAAAGGAAGCAGACTTTTGTAGTAGTAGATGATCCCAGAGAGGGAAAACCTGCAAGGATTTTCACCTAAAGAAGAAAGCAATTTGTGGCTAGAAGAGGGAAGGAATATGTGGGTATAGTAGAACTGTAGAAGCTGCTCAGACCAAGAAAACTTAGTTGGAAAAATTAAAATTAAAAAAATGAAAATATTCCAAGAGGAGAATGAAGGAGTGAGAGGAGAGAAAAAGGATGGGAAAGTGAGGCAAAGATGCTTGGCAGAGTCTGCAAGAAAAAAGAGAAAAGAAACCAATCCCTCATCCTTTTTCTGCTTTTTGTAAGTGTCTTTTTTTAATTTTTAATTTTTTTGCTAGCTTCGTTAAGAGTTTTGTATACAGAAAAATATACACTTTATTGGAGAGGGGGCGATGTTGGTTTCTTCTCTAACAATAATAGTGAAGTGGGGCTGGTTTTGGATCCTTCCAGCCTGTCCTTATTGATCCCAAAAAAAATTAGGAGTATCCATTTCTAACCCGGAATTAATGCACTCGATAATAGTATCAAGGGTAAATAGTTATTTTAGTTCATGAGAATGTTAGACGATGTTATTTTGGTCTTTGATAGATAGAAATTTATTAAAAGGTCATCAATTGTTAGTCGTTAGTCACTTTGGTCCCTGAAAGTGATTACTTATTGTCATTTTAGTCCCTAAAAGTAATTACTTAATTGTCATTTTGGTCCCTATAAGTGATTACATTCCGGACGACAGAGACCAAAGTGACCAATGAAAAACATGAGTTGAAGACCTTTTAATAATTTTTTATCTGTTAGAGACTAAAGTGACATCGCCTGACACTCTCAAGGACCAAAATGATTGTTTATTCCGGTAATAATATGGTTAGCCAATCAAATTCATTGATTCATTGAATAAAAATTGGATCAATATTATTCTGAGTAGAATTCAAAACATGAATCCAAGACGAGTCTTTTCAATCTTCATTTAACAATTCCAATTTAATGACTACATAATAATTTTACCATTTTTTTACTGCAGTAAATAGGTTTTAATACAGTATGCAGATGAGTAATTCAGACTTTAACAAGCTTTGAAGTTTGACCTTCTTTTCTTAATTACCTCTGAAAGATTGTCTTTTCTGCTTTGTATTTGACGGTTTTTTTTTTTTAGTTTTTTCATGGTGGGTCTGTTGTGTTGTGGCCAATGAGTGACATGAGATCTGAGAACATTTAGTTAAGAGAAAATTAAAGCTGAAAGCATATCATATCAATTTGGTGATCTGTCTTCAATGGCATTCTTTTCCATTGTTATGTCAGACAGATTGTAACCTTCTGAGTCTGCTAAATTTTTTTAGTTGTTGGAGCATTACTTAAATTAAACATTAACATGTAAGAAGCAACAAATGGAATGTTCTAAGAACAGAAGAAAAAATGTCAGAAAACTAGTGTCAATGATAATCATAGAGCAAGACAAGTAGACAACCAACATATATATTTTTTGGTTTATAAAAGGAGAGAAGGCATGTCACAACTCATAAGCCTGTAAGGACTTACAATGGGACTATGGATTATCTGTCATGGAAAAAAATGTTGAAGTCAAAACATTATCTTTGTACTTATTTTATATCAGTTTAGTAATTTATTTTTTTTTGGGTGAGTTAATAGTAATTTATCAAACAACAAGTGTATGGGGATTACTTAACGGGCGTTCGTGTTACTAAATACCCCGTTCGTTAGTTAATCAATTTATCTTGCTACCTAATAATTAAGACATCAATGACAAGCATAAAAAAGGTATGAAAATTTTGGAGATCAATAATTGTTTTTCAAACATTAAACTCAAGCTTTAACAAAAAAAAAGGAAGAAATGATTCTTACATAACTAGCTAGCTAACAATGACCTAGTTATTGTTTAATGATGTATATAGATATTAAATTGGTAATTTATTGCAATCAAATTATAACTAGAATTAAGTAATAGGTCTTGATCTTTCAGGTTGTTACATATGTCATCTTTTAAACGGCACATATAACTTTTTTCTGTATTTTATATGAGTTGGATCCAAACTAACTTTCCATATATAAACACTTAATGAAAAGTTTATACAAACTAACTAATAGTCTCCCTCACCATACGTATACAAATTGTGGAACTAATAGATCTGTAACCTCTCTTGTTTCCGGCTTGCAAGGGGAAACATCACTCGCCACATCTGCCATGTGACCTTCCAATTGCTTTACACGTAGCCAAAAGCTATACTTAGTTTTATTAGTATACAAAATTAACCAAACTAGTTAATTGATTACATGTTGGCTATGATCAATTGCTTCGCATTATTGGTTAATTAATCTAGCATGCATTGTCAGTATTGTTCATAAGCATGAATGACCTCGATGGTAATTTTCCTTTAAGTCACAAATTTCAGTTTGATCAAATTCATTTTAGAGTAAAATATATTTTCCTCTCCTGAGAGATAACGATATTACACTCTTCTTCTTTCTTGTTTGAAAACACACACTCCCCTTGAGATATATCAATATTACACTCTCCTCATCTCTTGTTTGAAAACACACACTCTTATCCCCTGAGAGATACCAATATTACACACTTTCTTTCCTTTAAAGATAAAATATGATACATTTTTGTAATTTTCTATTGACGCAAGTCTTCGTTAAAATATTTTTATTACTATAATAACCTTTTATCTTTAATTTCATTTCTGTTTTTGTCCCATTTTTTTTCCTAATTCGATTTCAGAATTACTCTTTCAGCGTCGTTCACCACCACATTCTACTAAAACCAAAACGAATCAATTGTTGATGGAATGTGGTGGTGAACACAGTGAAATGATGATTCTGATTTCAGGAATTAGAAATTGGAATGAGAAAGGAAATGAGGCAAAAAGGAAAGGAAATGAAATAAAAAATAAAAAATTATTATGGTAATAAAAAATAATTTAACGGATGCTAACTTTTACATTAATGAAAAATTACAAAAATAGAGAAAAATGTATTATATTTTATCTTTGAAGGGAAGCAAATGTGTGTTTTCAAACAAGAGAGGAGAAAAGTGTAATATTGATATCTCTTAAGGGAGAAGAGTGTGTGTTTTCAAACAAGAAGGTAGGGAGTGTAATATTGATATCTCTTAAGGGAGTGGAGTGTATTTTACTTTTCATTTTATTATAAAAATATGTATTTTACTTGAAACCGGAAGTTACTGTTAATTTGTTTTAGATTTTCAACGGTCACTAACGAGTAAATTGATATATTCAACTAAACAGACCCCAGCATATGGTCTCATGAAAATGCATGCATGTGCCACATGTAGCTGCATTTGATTTGAAATAGATGTTTACTCCAGAGTTGGTGCAGCTACTTTTTAAGTTCCTCCGTAAAGACTTCAGAAGGATCCGTTGACAACAAGCTAGAGAAAGAAGGAAAAACAATTGCAATCAAAAACACTTCAAAGATCCACACACTGTCTTTGTCAAGCATATATTGCCTTAATTTGAGCATCACTTTATCCTTGCAAACTTTAATTCTTTCCTACTATTACTAGTAGAATTGGGGTTTTCTTTACCCTTAATATACTTTTACTATTATGAGTTCTTTTAATTTCGAGTACATTCATATAAAAAGGGTTAACTAATAAGGTACACACAACTCTATTTAATTAGCATACATTATCCAATTAACCAAACCACGATGATGGAATTTATACATAACATATTGGGAGAAACCAAAGATGCATAAGCATATATAACTTATAGCTACTTATAGGGAATCTTTTCGGTGGGGATGTATCAAGTGAAAGGGGTTTTAATATGAAAATGTAAGAGGATTAAATTTGGACCGTATAACCATACATGGATGGTCGGGATTAAAAGTTAGTTAGTGGTCACATGACCACTTAAAAAAGTCATGTGACTTTATGTTTTAATCTTAACCATTTATGATTTAATCTTATGACTATGATTCACTCCTTTCATCCTCTCATAATAAAAATCCTCTCACTTGATATGCTTCCCCTTTTCGCTATCTATATCAAGCATCAAATGCACTTTGCCTTTTTTATTTTTGTGCTACGAGCTCCATGAATGGCCCAAAGCTTTTAGGACATTTAAATTCCGTGTTCGCCATTTCTTGCCAAAGCAAACAGATAAAGAAATCCAATATCTTCGTAAAGTTAAGGGGAATAGTATATATTCCATGAGCACAAAGCTTTTGCTCCTTTCTCCAATCTCTTTTCTTTTTTGTCCATTTTGTTATTTAAAAAAAAATCTTTCAATTATTGTTCCATTGTTTTTTTCTTGTTTGGAAACGAGGACTTTGAAGGTTAAAGAAATTGGATGTGCTCAAAAAAACACAGTTTGACGTATAGTGAGGATTATGATGGCAAAATATACTACTATTTTTATGATTAAGGTACTTGTTTGGAAATTTATTTATTTTTTGAAAAATATCTTCTTTTTTTTTTAAAAAACTCTTTTTATTTTGGTAGATTTTGAAAAACTAATTTAGAAAGACACAAAAGCTATTTTTAATTAATTTAATTTAAATATGCATTAACTCATGGTGACATTTTGCATAGAATGCAGAAGCATTATTGATTTACGCCAACGTTTAAGAATTTTATACAGAAATTAGGAAAAGCAATAAATTTATTGCTTTTATTAATGATTTTTTTTTGGAAAAGCAAAGAATTTTAACTTTTATTAATGAATTGAATTTTTTTATTAAATTATCTATATTCTTTTTATTTCTCAATTTCTATAAATACACTATTTAGTTGTGCTGAAAAGTTATCACATTTGTTTGATACAAAAAAAAAGTTATCACATTTATTTGAAATAAAGTTATAAAAAAAATTAAAACTCATCAAAAATCTAAAATGTCACTTAACATAAAAAAATTATACTAAAGCATCATTTATTTTTAAATTAAATGGAGAGACTATCATGTAGTGTATGGTTTTGCATTCGTCGGGTAATTTTATCAACAGAAGGTTCCATATATACACACACATCAAATCAAAATTCCTTTCGCCAAAAGAAGACAAGATTATAAATTCTGCTCAATGTCCCGTGCATTTTCCTAAATGCTATTAGTAATACTTTGGTCACAAATATTTAATTAAAGTGGTACGGATTAATAAATTTTTTTAATATATTTTGTTAAATAAACATAAAGTAAAAAGAACTCTGTCAAATAAAACAAAAATGCCAATCCCCATTGTCAGATACATGCCTCACTAAATTTTATTCGATGTATATATAAAATATATATTTTCCATGAGGTGATCTAGGGTATGCATCCAATGTCTAAACCTTCGAAACCCGACAGTATGTATAACAGGAATTTAATAATTTAGATGCTCCAATTCCGATATAGTCAACTTTGACCAAGTTCTCATGTGAAAAGTGGAGAATTCTTCAATATAAAAATATAATTAATATGTAAAATTAATAAATTACTGAAGTTTAGATTTAATAATGAAAACATTTTTAAATAAGCACTATTTTTTATAACAATCCTTATATATACCATCAACCAGCTCATACAAACCACCAGGGTTGGCGTTGGATGAGATAGATTTGAATCCAAATCCTGAAAATACACTAGTTTTAAATCTTGCATAGTTCTATAGACCAAAATATTTTAAGGGGAATAGAACACAATCAATCTATTTTTGAATAAAATATATGACCAAAAGAAGATGGAATTTACTAAACATGTGAAATTAATGTATAGCACAATCAATCTCGTATGCAGTTACCCAAAAAAAAAAAAAATCTCGTATGCATCATCTATTGTATGATTGACCAATTGATAGAGTCGTCATTGCCCCGCCACGTAGTGTTTGGTTCTTTCTGAAGGAAAGAGCGGTAAGAAAGCAAAGTGCTTTTCATTGTGTTTCTCTTTCTGGTTCTCAATCCAGGTTTGACTACCTTTCTTTGGGGACAATCGAAGGTGGTAAAAGACACATTACCCCCACGTCATATTCAATACAAAATCTCTTTGTATTATAGAGACGAAACCTAATCCAACTTTGTGCCCTTCACTAATTCTAATTCTAATTCTAATTCTAATACTCGACGGTGTATATAATTGTGTACTGTGGCCTTCACCTTTAAAAGCACACAATATTCTCTGAACCATATTGTATGAGAATATATATATTACCTTTAGCAAACTCTTTCCTGGCCACTATAGAGATTATGCTCAAAAACCATTAGGAAAGGTGAAATACTCTAAGAATGCCCCTTTATGTTAGCGGAGTTTTTTTCCCCCTTCTATTTAGCAAGATTGAAAGAAATTCTTATTCTTTGATGCCCTCCTACTTTGCCCTATCTCTACCTTTTTTCCCCCCTTCATGGTAATGGAATAAAGCTGATTAGTTTGTAGAAATGGAGGAAGAAGAATAAAGTTAGTGACACACTCACCATACTTGCATGCATTCTATATCACATATGGAGAAATAGCCTATTTGTTTCAAGATTTTTGTTGGTCTACAATCATATTAAAAGTTCCGTTAAGCAAAAGCTACAAACAGGTAACTTTTGAAAATGTGTTGCAGGACTCAATATTCTTCTGTTTGCAGTTTGTCAAAATCTAATCTAATCTAATACAAAACAAACCATAAGAGAGATGCTTTGAATTACTCTTAGGGCATGTTTGGATAAACAATAAGTGCTTTATCATATAAACATTTATGTATAAAATATTTTTATAATCGAAAAGGAAAAAAAATGTGATGAAACTGATTTAGTATAAAATGTAAGCTGTTTTGATAAATTATTCTAGAAAACTTATGAAAATAAGTTTCAAACAACTTATGACTATTTTTCATAAATTCTTTTAAATATTTTCACAAATGCTTATGTCAATAAATAAACTCTACATAAGTCAACCGTTAATAGGTGGAGAAAATTCATGTAGTGACGTGCAAGAACATGAGAGAATGAAAATCCTAATAAAGATGCAGTTGAAAAATGTGGTCAAATATATGTTAAAAACGAAATAATTTGTAAGAATCCAATGGCCCTGCGCGCTAATCACGACACATGTTTAGCTGCTTGTGTGATATGATATGGTGGTCTCTCTCTTTCTAAGTTGGCAAGCAGAAAGGCCTAAACAGGGGAGATGTCAAACTTTTCCAATTTAAGTTGTTGGGAGGAGGACAAAGTGGAGGTGGTGGGAACTAAGAATGCCTCGGGGGATGTTATTAATGTGGGTGCATTTCATGGTTAATTATTAATTAATTGTATAAGCTTTTTGCATCTCTAATTATATAGCTGGCTAGCAAACTTCCAAATGGGGTGTCAAAAAGTCGCATATTTTTGGGTTGTTTTCTCCTGGCCGTGGGTTTGTTGCAATGCCTTGAGTGTTACTTAAATGGAGTTATATTATATCATGGTAATTGGGCAAATCTACTTTAAGGAGTGTAGTGTGTACCACTACCATCACTGTTCATAACATTGATTTGGACGTTGAAACTTGAAGCTACAAATTCACTTTAATTAGGTTTTGGTATAATGAAAATGAAATACCATGAGAGCATTTCAATAACAACGGATTTTGGTAGGCTTGGCCCACTTTATCTTCATGATATGGGCAGTAGGTGACCCACCACAAGAGAGTTTTCATGTTGTACCCCAAAAAAATATAAAGAGATTGGAATTGCTCTGACCACTGACCACACCCAAGAGAAGAATGGAGGGAAAGAGAAGAAAGTGACACCCATTTGGGAGTTTTTGATCATTGAGGAAGACCAAGGCACTTCATTGGCATTAGGTAGTTTCTATTACTCGTTTAATTTTCCTTACCCTAAAGATTTAAAAGGAATTATATAATTAAATTAGTTATAAGCGGGAGTAATCATCGGCAAATACATGTCAAATATTAGTGGGTGGAATCTCTGACAATTTCTTGTGCAAAAGATTATGCTTTCCAGAACTTTATTAGGGATTAGAGAGAATCTCTGCCAATTCCTTCCCCAACCAAAGTGTAGCTTTGATGTTGTCTTCTATATAATATTTCTTCTCTCCTTTACTTGCTTGTCTTGTTCTACATAAATAAATAAATAAATAAATAAATAAATAAATAAATAAATAAATAAATAAATTACTACTATTACTTAATAATGTGGGCCCAGGAACCCTATGGTGAGACCCAACCCAACACAATTAATTGGGCCCATATACGATTCTTAGCTTAGCTTCCGTGCTTAGGTTTGGGTTAATTCGTTTCTCTGTCTACACTTGACTTTTGCAAAACAGGATAGGATCAATATTCAAATAGTAGAGGACAAAGTAATGGTTAAAACTTCGCTTTTGTTGAATAATAGGAACGAACGTCTCTCTCTACCATGCAAATATTTTATGGGAAAATATAATTTAAGTCCAAAACGATTGCAAAAGTGTGAAAACGGGTTGGGGCAAGTAACTTGCAAGGAAGGAATTTTGGTCTTCAATAGTTTTAGTAGAGAAGACCTTGTTTGCTTAAAAAACTTTATCGTTACTCTCTGTATAACTTTATACAGTATTGATAGCTAGACATGGGTAACGGGACAACCAGCATCTTATTCCCGTCGAGAGTAAAGAATGGGTATCTGATTCTACTCGTACTGGGGGGACTCACACTCTTTTTTTTGTCCAAATTTTGGTATTGGAAACCACATGCATCTCGTCCTGATTAATTCTTTTCAAATATATATCAAGCAAATTCTAACTATCTAGATAGTGCTAATAAATCACCTATCCCATTTATGGACAATGAGTACCAACATTGCGTTGGTTTGAGTGGTACTGGACTCGGATTCTTTAAGCAAAGTCTTAGGTTCAAGGTTCCTCGGTAGAGATCAATCATCGGCAAAGTCAACGAATACTTCATACCAAGAACATGATTACAAAAAAAAAAAATTATCGACAATGAGTGGTGATTTTTATGTTAATAACAATGAGAGGTGTCCATAAATCAACACTCTTAATAAAAACTAGCCCCTTATTGCTAAAGCCCATAAAACGGGCGATCTAGCCCATATCCTAAAGGGAATTTCTAATCACACATACATCGTTTTCTATATGCACATATATACCCGCGGAACTATTAGTTCCGCGAGTTTATTTTTTTTAGCACACACGTGTCCGTGGAACTATTAATTCCGCGGGTTATAATTGTTCGCGGAACGATTAGTTCTGCGGGTTTATTTTTTTCCAACACACACATGTCCGTGGAACTATTAGTTCCGCGGGTTGTAATTCTCCGCGGAACTATTAGTTCCGCGGGTTATAATTCTTCACGGAACTAATCGTTCCGCGAACAATTATAACCCGCGGAATTAATAGTTTCGTGGACACGTGTGTGCTAAAAAAAATAAACCCGCGAAACTAATAGTTCAGCAAAGATGTATGTGCACATAGAAAACCATGTATGTGTTATTAGAAATTCCCTATCCTAAACTCATCCCGTGGCCCATTACCTAATGACCCAGTTTCCCAAAGCCCATAATTTTTCAATGAATCAGGCTTCAGGCCCAGTCTCGTCCAAAAAAACAGTGATTCATGCTCACACTGACTCACGGCGTTGGTTCCTCCGGCGACCGGTTCCGTCCGCGGCGATTCCTCTTCCTGGTTCTCTCTCCCCGGCCACGGCGCCGTGCCAGCGTCCACAATCGAAGAAGACGGTGAGAAATACCATCACACTTCACACCGTGTTATTTTCTTTCATCATATATATGTGCTGAATCTTATTGTAGTTACTTGCTTGCCCTTTTTTGTTTTTGGTTCCTTATCCGTCTATTCTCTTTGCATTGGTAGGAACCTTGAATCTGGCATTTGTTTTCTTATTTTGATATAAATGAGTCTGAGTTAGGGCCGGGTGTCTGTTTTTGCATTGGACCTGTAACTCGCCGTGCTAAGACTGGGTTTGATGTGCGTGTGCCATGGTTTTGATTAGGAGCTTTTTGTAATCTGCATATGAGGAAAGCACACGCTATAAGCACAATTAAGTTGCTTTTTTCTTTGTGTGTAGTAGTTAAGGGTGCTCCAGATTCATGAAATGCTGACAATTATGAAACTGCAATTTGATTGAAGCTGGGTTTCTGGATTGTAATTCCATCACCAATGGGTTACAGATGCATTCAGTGCGGGTTTCCTATCAAGACACTTTATGTGCAGTATTCTCCGGGCAACATTCGCTTGATGAAATGTGTAAGACCTTTTTTAAATAAGATATAATAAAGTCCACGATCATTCTTTTCATTTTGTCGTAAATTTCCCAAATAATGAATTGATCTTCAGACCCTTTTGTAAGCACAGGAGAATTGCAAGGCTGTGGCAGATGAATACATAGAATGTGAAATCATGGTACTTAGTTCCCCTTTATGTCACTGGTTTAAAAGTTGAAAACTTTTAGTTTTTTGTTTTGAAATTCCTGTTTTCCCCTTCCCTTTTGCAGATTATTGTAATAGATTTGATACTTCACAAGCGCAAGGCCTATAGACATCTCCTCTACAATGTCATCAATCAAGAAACCTTGAAGTTTCAGGTATATCAGTTTCTCCAGGGTTTGTCCTGCACCGTCATACTGTATAATTACTTTAGTTGTTTTCTTGCATCTTTAGTGAATGCCAAAATTGTTTTTTTTTTTTTACAGTTTTGAACGTTGCAACTATCACCTTTTTTCTAAAAAAAATGGCAATCTCATTAATTTCAGTTAGCATCTTTGCTGACAATAGTGTTATTTGATGATAATGAGCAGTTGTTATTTGTTGTCTGATAATAACAACCATGAAGCTTTAGAATTTTGATCTGCATAATTAGAATATTAAAAAATCGATACCTTTAAGGAATCCAAAATATTATATGAAATATATCTCAAAAATATCTTTTCGATCTATGAAACAAGTTGATATACTGCAGTGGGTGCTCCCATTTTAGCGCTATAAATGTGCACAAGGCACTTGTTTAAGCCTTATAATCTAGTAGAGCTTTCTTAAATAATATGCACGTTTCCTGGTGAGAGAATGCATTTTCTAAACAAGTATTCACAGAAAATGATTTTAATACCACATCACTTGCTAAATATTTATTTTAGCATAATGCATACATAGTGCTTAGAATAATGAGATTCAATTTATCTGCCCAACGTTTTACTTGTACTTGACAGTGGTTTCATGGTTCCAATACTAACAAGTGGCTCATACTTTTTGATAATTTTGCAGGGACTACTCTGGAAATTGGCTGTCATTTTTCTTCTTTTTGATGCTTGTATCCATTCTTATGTGGATATTATTCTTTTTAATGCTTTAAGAGCATAAGTATTAAATTCTAGCTTTTGCTTTTTAAAACCATATATGAGAGCCTTACAGTTTGTTGAAGACAAGTGTTTGATCTTGGAAAGCAGCAAGGGCAAATTGGGTTCATCAATGAGCTTCTCCTCATTAGTGTCAATATGTTGCAAGGTTCAGATAACTATGAATATTGAAATCACACTTTTCCTCAAATTACTTGGGTTCGAACTTTTATGCTAACTTTGATTAATGTTTTATGGTTTTCATTGGCAGATGCTGATGAATGTCTTCTTTGGAAACTTTGTGTTTCTTCTAACTTTCTTCCTTATGGGGAAGATTTTTCTCCATACACCAATCAGCGTCTCCAGGTATATACTTCTGATTTATTTGTCATACCATACTTGTAAGGAAGAAAGGAAGAATTGGTTAACATACTTTCCATTTAATAATCTCATGAATATATCAAAATTGAATTAATGGTGGTTTTTTTATTTTGTGTTTTACTTTTATTTAAGTATAGAACATAATACGTCGTGGAGAGTTGCTGGAGTCTTGTATATTACAAATATACGAGTTACGGAAACATTGTTTAGTAGTGAAAAATCTGGTTTGTAGTTATGGTTGAGATGTGAATTTCAATCTGATCAAATGATATGGCTCAGATGCTCAAGTGAGAATTTGGCATAGAAAAGATGGTGTAGTAATTTGCACCAACAGATTCATGGATGCTCTCAAATTTTAGGTTTAAAACCTTGTAATTAAATAGATAGAAAAAAGATAAGGTATGATATAGGACTATTTCTGCGAATTGTAATTTTATGGAAGCATTAAGAAGTTGTTTTTTTTTTTTGTAATATTTCTATCCATATCAATTTGGTGTTTGTAGACCATCAAGATCACTTTACTTTAGCTTAAATGTATTCATCTATGCAGGTGCAATGACATTTTGCTTGTAGTCATGATTTCATGTTACTTCAAGATTTTTCTTATTGCCATGATGGTAATGTCTGCAATGAAGTAATCTAAGTTTTCTTTCAGTGTTGTTGTTAAACGCATTAGATTTATATCTCTCTAACGTTCCAAGTACGTATCCTGTAGGTCTGGGAATTTCCATCTTCTGTGACCTTCATCATTGAATTATTTTGTTTATCATCTAATGCAGTAGCATTGAAAGGTCAGTAATTGGCACTCCTGTGGAAAATTGTTTCTAGGATGAATTGTTGTTATTTTAATTATGACCACCACGCTTGCCATTGAAGTTTGAACACTGATTGATGAACGTTTCTTGTCAACTAGTGATGACTGAGTCAACTATGAGTCGATGTGTATGGACCTGCTTCAGTGCATATGCTATTAAGTTTTTTGTCACCCAGTCACCAGAGCTCATATTGCTGGGACAATTAATGCAAGGCTGGAGTCAAATGCCCTTCTCCTTGTCTCTAAAGCCGGCATTTTTTTAGTTTTTGTTTTGTATTAGTAGCAGAATGTGTGGCAAATGGCGATAGTGTTTCTGAACTGTATCCTTCACATTTTCTTTTTTCTTTCTTAAATTTGGTTTGGAGCTCAAATTTTATTAGTGTGATATGATGCTTGTTTATATGTAGAGGAAGATTCTTGTAGTTGCTTACATTGCATAGCACCTCACATCTAGGTTTTAAATTGCAGCTGTGACTGCAATATCCATGGTTTTGGGAGTCTCCATGATCACATTGTGATCACTATTATGGCCGTGTCGACTTTATTTATCCACAATTTTCAATGTTTGCAATGTAACCATAATCGTGACTACAATTTATTTATTTATTTATTTTTAACATTGTTTACAATGTGGGCACAATTCATACACTTTTAACAACAAGAAGAAGAAGAAATTTGCCTTCTCCGTGGCGCGCCTCAAACGGACAAACGGATCCAAATGATCGTTCAATTTAGACTTCACTACAGGTTTGGTTTTAAGTTGTCACTGTGTTCTAACTTTGCAACTTGCGCTTAGCCAAAAGTAACAGAGTTGGGTTTTTTTTTTGGGTGAGGAACAGAGTTGGGTTTGCAAATGTCGTTAATACAAACATTTTTTTATTAACAATTTTGGCACTTCTTTCGCTATCTTTTATTCGGTCAAAATAAAAAAATATTCAATTTTATCAAAAATGGCATTTTACTCATAATGGTAATAGAATGCGAAAAGGTATTGACCAAAAAAAAAAAAGAATGCGAAAAGGTGACAAATTTTATGGGAATTGGTAAATACACCCCAGTTTTTTGCCATATATCCCACATTTATTCAGGAAATTACTATTATACCCTCATTATATGGGTTTTTTTTTTTATTTCGCTTCTTTTCCGGAAACTGGCCATACACCCCCAGTTTTCGGAATACAGATTTGCATTTCGGAAACTGGAGTTTCCGGAATACAAATTGTATGGAAACTAGAGTTTGCAAATTTGCTTGCATTTCGGAAACTGGATTTTCCTGGAGTTTCCGAAATGTAAATTTTTCCTGGAGTTTCCGGAATGCAAAAATACATTCCGGAAACTGGATTTTCCTGGAGTTTCTGGAATATAAATTTTTCTGGAGTTTCCGGAATACAAATTTACATTCCGGAAACTGGAGTTTTTGGAATGTAAATTTTTCCTGGAGTTTCCGGAATGCAAAAATGCATTCCGGAAACTCAGTTTCCGGTAACAACGCGAAATTGAAAAAAAAAATTAAACAAATCAATGAGGGTATAATAGTATTTTTCTTTTTAAATGTGGGGTGTATGTCCAAAAAAATTGGTGTATTTACCAATTCCCAACTTTATTTCCAACTTTATCTAATGCCAGGATAATTACTACTAGAATTAGTGTTATTTTATGTTGTTTTCAGACAGATTTTCAGATGCATTTCGATAATGGATTAATGAAAACATTATATATTCTCTCATACAAAGCAAACTAACACTTAAGCATACTTGTATATCCTAAGCTCAAACTTATACATAAAAAATCTTAAGCTTTTACTAATATGGATTCTTAAAGTATTATTTAAAAAAATTATAAATAAAAATATTTGTCAAAAATCATAATCATATTTAGTATATTAATAATATTTTTTCAACAAAAGTATATAAATGATATTAAATACTATACTTTTTTAATTAACAATCTTTTTTATGCTTTTAATTAACAATTTTATCCATTATAAATTATAGATTACTATTAATCTCAGGTACTACCCAATAAGTAGGAATGTAATTAACCTACCTCGACCCAAACAAACAGTGACCCAAGACGGCCACAGTAGAGAGGGGATTTGGATTTGCTGCAGTCAAGCAATCACTGCAGTCACAGTAGAGGGGAGCTTTCAATCTCAGCGAAAGAGAGAGAGAGAACCAAGTCACAATAACAATACAAAAAAAGGGATCATCTTCATCTTGTGACTGCAAATAAGAGTGAAAGGGTTTTGCTTACCTGCATCCCCACCTAAGTAAGCACCCACTACTCTCTCTTTTCTTTCTATCACTTTTGAATCTGCGGAATTTGATTGAACTCACTGTTGCTTATTTTGATTGTGCGTGTTTCGGTAAATTGTACGCCACCTGTTCGATTAAATTCCGTAACAGGAAGAGTGCGCAAAGTGAGTGAATGGGGTGTATTGTGGTTTATTTTTATGCTGCAAATCAAATAAATACATTTAGGGTATTGATTCGCTCGCTCAATTGAATTTATTTTGTTTCCATTAATTTCCTATGCATAAATAGGCTCTGAATCCGGCTTTTCAAGTTTTGAGATAAACGTCCAATATTTCCTTAACCAAATGAAGTTGATGATATTGATAACTCTCTGTGTTTTTTTTTTTTGAAAAAAACTTCATCCGGATGATATCTATTTTTGTCACACAAATGCACAGAGTTAGAGATATTGATATCATTCGGATTGTAACCTACTGGAGAAAGAATGTTAATTGATATTCCAGCATGATAAAATCCTATGTAGTTAGTTTTACGTTTACATGACATTGGCTGTAAATCCTTACTACGTCCCTGTTCTTTACAATTAAACATTCTGTTTAAATCATGTAATTTTTCTTTTTCGTGATCTTATTTCACAGAACACTACCATGGAATATGTATCACATGTTGTTCTATGTGTGGATTAAATATTCTGTGCAAATCATATTTGGTTTATAATTTATCATAATTGATTTTTCAGAATTTCCGCTTCTTACCAGTAACACAGTGATTGAGTTATGGTGTTTTTTTTTATAGCCCCTTTATTGTATGAATGGTTCTTTGCTGCATGTGTGATTGCACCAAAAGATCTCTGTTAAGTGCTGATGTTTTGGTATATTTCCTTTCGTGTTCCATGATTAATGTCTATTGAATGAAATATGATATAGAATTTATTTTATAGCTGCAACTGCTGCCCGTGGTTAATTAACTGCTGCATCTTTTGGTCTAGAAATTATGAATAATATTGCTCAAAGACCACTTAATGGAGACATAGAAGATGATGATGAAGATGAAGCTAATGGTCTTGAAGCCTGGGAGAGAGCTTACACAGAAGATAGATCGTGGGAGTCTTTGCAAGAGGATGAATCTGGACTTCTTCGCCCCATAGATACTACAGCTATTCAACATGCCCAGTATCGTAGGCGCCTTCGCGCCCTTGCTTCCTCAGCAGCTACTGCACGAATTCAGAAGGGTCTTATACGATACCTGTACATTGTTGTGGATCTTTCCAAGGTATTTGATTTATTACTTTACAGTTTCTGTGTTTGCTTCTGAGTTCTGAGCCATCTGGCATGGAGCGTTGCTTTTCAATTGGAGGATGAGGTGCTTATGTTAGAATACTCCATGAATAAATGAAAGTTAAATTTACTTGCTAATAGTTAATTGTTAATCTCTTTGCCTTGTATTTATAACTCTGTTTCTGTCATCATGTGAAGGCAGCTGCAGATACGGACTTTCGCCCAAGTAGGATGGCTGTGATTGGGAAACAGGTTGAGGCATTTATCCGGGAGTTCTTTGATCAGAATCCACTTAGTCATGTTGGTCTGGTGACTATAAAAGATGGGACTGCTCATTGCTTGACAGATCTTGGTGGCAGTCCCGAGTCCCACATTAAAGCTTTGATGGGTAAACTGGAATGCTCAGGTGATGCCTCCCTTCAAAATGCACTAGAGCTTGTTCTTGAGAATCTAAAGCAAATTCCATCGTATGGTCATCGAGAAGTTCTGATTTTATATTCGGCTCTCAGTACATGTGATCCTGGCGATCTCATGAAAACCATCCAGGAATGCAAAAAGAGTAAAATAAGGTGCTCTGTCATTGGTCTTGCTGCTGAAATGTTTATATGCAAACATCTCTGCCAAGAAACTGGAGGAACTTATTCTGTTGCACTAGACGAGGTTAGTTTGTTGATTATGATTGAACCATGTAGATGCAGCACAAATACAAATTAATCCTCCTCTATAAAAGTAATTTGAGTTTTTATAGTCAAGCAACCTTAGTTTAGTTTGATTAAGCATTTGGAATATTGCTAATCACCTTATAATGCATTAATGATTTTCAAATGTTCATAAATTTATTTATGAATGTATTCATTCAAATACATGTATACATCTCATGCAGTCCCACTTTAAAGAGTTAATTCTAGAGCATGCTCCACCACCTCCAGCAATAGCGGAGTATGCTACTTCTAATTTAATTAAGATGGGTTTCCCACAAAGAGCAGCTGAGGGTTCTGTTGCAATTTGTACATGTCATGAAGAAGCTAAGACCGGAGGGGGATACACTTGTCCAAGATGCAAAGTTCGTGTTTGTGAGCTTCCTACTGAATGCCGCATTTGTGGATTGACCCTTATTTCTTCACCCCATTTGGCAAGGTCATATCATCATCTCTTTCCTATAGTGCCGTTTGATGAGGTCTCTCCATCATCTCAAAATGATCCAAGCCACAATTTTCCCAATACTTGTTTTGGTTGTCAACAAAGTCTTCTTAGTCAGGGTAAGTTTCTGCAGAAAAGTGTTCAAGGTTGAGTTTCTTCATACATTCACAATTTTGGCAATGTACAATCTTATCATGTTGGCCAGTATGCTATATGGACTCATCATACTGCTTTAAGGGCGAAATAATATAAAGATAGCAAATAGGTCTGAAAGTTCATAAGTTATTCACTGGGATTTTGTCTTGACGATTTTATAAAAATTCATAAATTGTTAATGAAGTAGTTCCAGGTGTCTTCTTGTGTGTCCATATTTCTTTATTTATTAGCTCTTACGTTATGAGGACCTAGCCATGGTAAAACAGATTAGCAATAGTCCTATTGAGAGATGGAGTTGTCTTTCAATTTATAAGCACATATCTGAGTCTTGGAAATTCATTACTACTTCCATTGAAAAAGAAGCTTTAATATCTTATCTGTGATAAACATCCCTGTTAACCACCTTGAACGTTGTAGCATATCATGACCTGTGAAGTACACTATTGTGGCATAAGGTTTTTGAATGGCAACCCAACTATTTGTTCTGCAATATGCTCATGATACAGTGTCTTAATGCCAGTATCTTACAAGGACGTTGAATTCTATCAACTATGATATAACGTGCATGATAATAGGGAATAATTTTTGCCAGACATAAAAGCCTTAGTTTTATTGTCATCTTGATGATGCATGTATGGTTTCAAGCTAGAGTTGATGGTAAAATGGCTGCTTAAGTAACATGTGAACAATGGTGGATTCTAGTAACAAGGTGTATGCATTAAGTATACTAGTTACAATTACCGAAAAAATTGAAGCTTTTGAAGGAACATGATTTTAAGTGGTTGTGGTCATATTTCTGTGAGTATATGGCAGTCGACTCCTTATGATTAAGGGTACATATATTTTTATGTGATTAGTATTTTGCTAGATGAGCCCACTGCTGAAAAAAATCTATAGTAGCACAGTTAATGCTGTAACATTGCTTGTATTTCTCCTGTCTTACAAATAGTATTGCATATAGAATATGTTCTTACTAATTTTCCTAAAACCCTCTCCATTGACTGGTTACGGAACAGGAAACAAGCCTGGACTTTCTGTTACTTGCCCGAAATGCAAACAACAATTCTGCCTTGATTGTGACATCTATATTCATGAGAGCTTACATAACTGCCCAGGCTGTGAGAGTTTCAGGCATTCTAAGTCAGTAACTGCTGCCCAGTGATTGCCAACCTTCTGCCCTCGACATAAAATTGCCATCTAAATGGTGTTCTATACCGTCTCCGTCTTACTGTGATATTGGATCCACCTACCGGACTCATGAGTAAGTTCCGGTGCGAAGTGACCAACTAACATCATCTGATCATATTGATCAAAATGGATTGGCCTTGGTGCAAGCCCTTAAACAGTAAATGCTTTGCAGACAGGAAAAACAGAAGTGATTTTATTTGTACAAGGGTGAGATATTTTTTCTCTTGTCATTCTAGACCATATCAAGTTCTGATCCTCTTCCATCTTTTGTTCTTTGCTGGAAATTAAGGCACATGTAAGAATACCTTGTTTTACTCCATGTTAAAGTTGAGCACGGATGTCTCCCTTGCCAGTTTTTAATCAATGGGCTGACACTGCCGTTCTTGCTAGCAGAAATTTTTTGATAATTAAATTGTCATTGCTAAATTTGTATGCGAATTTACTCGTGTCTTGCTTTTTGCAATCATTGTTGTGAACCTCTTACTTCAGCTAACATATTTCGTATCGTAGTATGATCATTGAAAATTTGGCCCCTAAACGTTTATGGTAGAACACTTTTGAGAACATTTGATATCCAAAGAAAGTTATACGTAAAGTGGCTTCTAAAATAACTCCAAAGAGAGAGTTGTTCTTGCATACTCGAGGTGTAAGTGAGCAAGTAAGAATATGTCAACTCTTGAGTTAAAGTGTGATCTCTATCTTACTTGCTTACTTTAGAGATAAATTCATTTTAGAAGAGCTTTTTCCTTAGATATAAAATGTCTGACCGTCCACATTCCATTGTAAAGATTTGGGCACATAAATTTAAGTGTGCCATTTTCTGATTCACTTAGTGTATTAATCTAAAGCGGTTTAGGACTTTCCTGCGAAGGGGAAGTTGCATAATGTTTATCTTAGACGATCAGGAGAATGTAGCGGGAATAAGAGTAATTAAGTGTGACTGTTTTTTAGTGGTTGTTTTGTGCCAAAAGAGTTAATAAAATTTATTTGGAAAAAAAAGAAGAAAAAATGGCCCATGTATATGTTCAACAAGAATGAACTATAGACCTATCACCTTGGCTGTTGGAGCTGTGTTTTTACGACAACCAATGGTACAATGGGGTCAATTTGCCAGTCATTGCAATAAGGTGTACAAAACATTGAGTTTTTTTTTTTGGTCAACACAAAACATTGAGTTTCGTAGAGGGAAGTTTGTTTAGTTGATGTGGGCCGAAGAACTTGTAAGCTGTATGTTGAATTCCTACTACCAGCACATTAATAGGGAGATTTGTAGTATTTGCTGGATCATTTTTTTGACAAAATTCGCTGGATCATGTAGTGTACCTGGTATTAAAACAACTGCCTTGGATTTTAAGGTGGCAGGATAAGGTGAGAATTTTTATAATTATTAATTATTAATAAAATATTCCAACTTGATATAAGAAAAATATAAAACAAACCAAATACAACATAGCAGTTTTTTCCAATTTCTTCACAAGTTTTAAAACAAGAAAATTAATAAAATAAAGCAACATGCTTATAATTGTTAATGAAAATTATAAAATAAAAAAAATGTAAACCGGAAACTACTTTAACATCCATATTCTTGGTCTTTGACTAAGTCAAGCGTCTCCTACTACTGGTCAACTTACCTACAAGGTTTTCTAAAGGATACAAATCAACATATAAATAAAACCAATTACAATTAAGAAATTCACACATTAACCAAAATGTCGTGTAAGGATTTTTAAATCAAGGGAACGACGCAGACGGCACAGAATAGAATATATTATTCACAAACAAATGAACCAAGAGAAAACGATGCAAAGGCATCAAATGTTGATTTAGGGTGGCTAGACTTTTATCTGCATAATCAACAGCAGCATGCAGAAGAATATGAATAGTTCAAATATAGTGGCGGGAATGATTGCATATCTAAACCAGAGCAAGAGAGTGTACCTTTGTATGTGTTTGACATAAAAAGATAGATAAGCTTGAGGTTTTACATTGCACTCAAAAATTGAAGTTATATTTCTATCCTTGGAATTATAAGAAAAAATGCAAACAAATAGATAGGACTGCAGGCTCAATTTAAAACACTAGTAAGTTGTATAGGCATATATATACATTGAGAAACGATGATAATGCACTTTTTAACACATTCTTTGTAATATGTTTTTTATGATTGAGTAAAATTCTAGTAGACTCCATTGAATCCTGAGTCTCATAGTCTATTTGGGATTTAACTCGTGAATAATTTACTTTATAATTAAGACAAAATAAGTAATCTCAATTAATTAATGAAAAAATCCTAGAGAATACATGATAAAGAGTATATTAGAGATCATGTGTTAGTAGCATTTTTGTGAAAGAAAAAAGCCACGCACGCCAACAATGGCAAAGGAGACAAAAAGGGATAACAGGCAGGCAGGGCAATTGAGAAAAGTATATACAAATTAAGCACGTCTCCGACAAATCACCTAACGCACAATGCATCTTGTCTGCACTCTGTTTTTTTGGTTAACACTTTGTGTGGCACTTTGGTTGAAACTTGCTCATGTTATTCAAAGTTATAAACTTTAAATCACTGTCTATGGAGTATTATTATTATCATGAGAAGTGAAATCCTTTTTGTAATGGTCCCCACATTAATATATAAATAAATTAAATTAGACTCATTACTTCATCAAACTCTCTTATATCTATCTCTATCACTTTCTCCCTTTCTATGTATTCCAACTTCCAATCCACTACTTCCCACTACCCATTACTTACTACCTTTTGTCAGCCTCCTTTATGCACGCCTCCCCCGCGTGTTCTTTCGTGTTTATACCTATCTCAGATGGATTCTTAGGTACTATAAGAGCAAGAGAAAGTTAATATTGCTGGTTCTGTATTACTGAATGTTATATGCCACATATTTAAGTTATAGTATTAATTATTTCTTTTCTTTTTGATCCCAGGAAAATGAATTCCTAGACTAATCATGTGTTTGGCCGAGAGACAAATAAAACCTGATTACAGATTATTTTGTCCCCGGGAGGCATTCATGTCCCCTATACTACTAGTCAATACCTTTTTTCTCCTCTTTATTGATTGCTTTTTATTCATTTCCCACTGTCATGGTTCATTCAATTCGGCGATCGCTGCTAAGTTTGTAACAATCTAAAGTCTTCATTCTTTATGATATAAGAGAAGAATATGCAGCCTTTCTTTTTGTTTTTTTTTTCTTTTCTGCTTTCAGGGTGGGGAAGCAGTTTAACTAAATTTTATATATAATTACTTTCAAGTTTCAAAAGAGATTTCTGTATAACTTTTAAAAATACCTAGACATTTTCAAAAATAAATTAATCACAAGGAGTATTTTGAAGAGTGTGTCCAAAAAGTGTATTGTCAACATTTTTCTTCTTTTATAATAAATAAAAAAAATGAAAAAGCCAATATTTGTTGGTTTAAGAAGTGAGAAAAAAAGGTGATATATGCAAGGTTTTTTTTTTAATAAAAGGAAGGCTAAGGCCCCCAAAAAAAAAGAAGCTAAACAGAAATAAACGAGGAGTAGTAATTTTGAGTTTTCCAAAGTTGAAGAACTCAAAAAATGTACTAGAGTAGAGGAAATATATGTTGCAAATATTGAACAATTGAAATACTCTACATGACTCACTCACCATTGATTTTTAATGGGCACAATTAATACATTGTTTGATAAGATGCATATGTGGATTCACCTTTGTGAAACACAAATAATTTCAATGACATAAGATTGATTTTGTCTCTAGAATATATTCTAAAAGTTGAGATTTGGAGATCCAATTATGGGATGGGCAAACAAACACCACGAGTGAGACATTCATATCACATATTTACCTAAAATATTTTAAGAGGAATAGAACACAAACACCATAAAAATCTTGGAATTGTGAAATATTTTTATACACAATTTTCTGAAAACCTTTTGATTGTACACTTGTTTCAGAAAAAGAAGAAGAAGAAGAAGAAATATTTATTAATTGAAAGATGTATTTCTCTTCTCTATTACGTAAAAAATGTGCTGTGCTGACATAATTAATCTGGAGCCATGGGCAAGACCCTTCCTTGCAAGTTTTTGGTGTTTATCTTTCCATCTGCATAATTCACCAGACAAAATTGCAGATTCAGATTTAAATGCTTTAATCTGTACAGATTGGAGATACCTTTTGATTCTTATGAATGTGCTATCTTTCTCTCACCGGTCATTACACCTTTTCCCTTTTTAATCTCCAAAAGCAAGATTTGGGAACACATGATCCTTCCAGTATACTCTGGGGGGGGCTAGCTCAAACCCCTACCCATTAACCCTTTTGTTTGTCATTTCACTGTGACACACAAATACACACAGAAGCAGCAACAACACTGTGACTAAAACCTCAGCATCCCATTACAGCATATATCAATCCTGATTCCTGAGTTAGAATCCAATCCATAATCCACTTCCCAACAACCCTCCCATCCCATGATCTCTTTCCTTCTTTAGAATCAGTGTAAGCTCTCAGTGAAAAGAAGAGAAGGGAAAAAAACAAAGTACCAAACACAGATGAAACTGAACCCACTGATCTTCACCTGCAGAGAAAGAAAGAAAGGCTATGAAAGAGAAACGAATATGCCATTTTCTATAGCTTGGAAACTCACAGAAGCATTGCTTTTGCAGAAAAGACAGACTCCTTTCCTTCGCTGTCACAACTCACAAGAGGTCCACAACTTGCACACCACGTAACTAAACTATATATATACATTTCCTGATTTCTTCACTAATTAATTACCCATTGGTAAGATTCTTAACCTCCTGTTTTTTATGCAAGACTAATTAAGTTCACATGTAATCAGATGCCAAACTTCACATTAAACCCTAGCTAGCTTCATGAACTCACTCACCTATATATATTATACTACGTACCCGTAACTCTAATTAGAGTGTCTAAACACAAACAATCAAAAGTCCAAAATATATTTAAATAAGAGGAGAGATCAAATTACTATGCATCGATAAAGTAAAAAAAAAAATACACATACATCCAATTATAATTCACTATATAGATATTTGTAGAGAGATTTTAAAAAGTAATTGTTAAAAATATTCAAGTGAGAGTTAGTCTTGCATTAGTTAGGAATGAGTCAAATAAAGAAAATATAACAGACAATACTCATATATCCAATATTGTCTTAAGGTTTTAAGTAAAGATGTGGTGTTTTTGTCTCAAAAATTATAGTTGCTTGAGTAATGTTATCATTTAGTATCATGATGGATGTCTGTGTCAATCCATAGCTAGCTATTAAACTCTAAAATTAACCCATACTAAAATTATTTTAGTATTTTCAATTAGTTGTGTATAATAGACACTATAATCATGCGATGCAAGCATAACCTGAGGATGTATTGTAAATGTAAATGTACTAAATATGAGACTGAATCTAGACATATCTTTATCCCAAAGAAACTCTATATATTACATTTGTTGATTTTAAACTACAAACCAAATTAACATACACTTAATCATCTCTCCCAAGGCCCTAAAACCCAAAATTCATCACAAGCAAATCCTATTCAAAACAACTGAACAAAATAAGACTGACATAAGGGAACGAAAACGAGTTCTTCGTGACTCTTCACTCTTCAGTGACGGCATCTGCAGATAATTGGGTTAAGAACAGAACTTTTAAGGCATTAGTCTTCGGTCCAAGCCACGACGCCGTTTCGATCTGTCACTAGAACCACTGGAACGGTCTAGCAAGGACTTGAGCGAGTTCTGAAGGAAGTGGATGGATTCAATGCTGTGGTCTTTATCGGCGGCAACCACGAGGACGTTGCGCGTTCTTCCGCCGAGCGTGGCCATTTCGGCTCTGAGGGTTTTCAGGTGAAGCGACTTTAGGATCTCTATCAGGTCCGGGATCAGGTCGGAGCGGTCCTCGCAGCACAGGGACGCCTTGAATACCAGCCTCCCTTCGCCGCCGTCGTAGTCGCCGCCCGTGGAGAGGACGGTGATCTCGTCCGTCTCCGAGGGAACCGTTTCCAGCTCCGTGATTTCGGAGGTTTGCTGCTTCAGCTCTTTCACTCGCTGCACAACCTTAGCAAGAAGTGAAGCCTTGTCTGTCTGAAGTGAACCCAAGAGAAAAAAAAACAAATATAGTAATTATAAAATTAATTAATATCTTATCTAAAAGCAAAGTGACTTTCCCTAACTCAATTATATGCCCCCTAGCAAACAACCTGGGGGTGGTGTTCTTTGTTTTCTTTTCAAGCTTTGGATTAAGTCCATGGGTTTCCTTGAAATTAATTAAGGGATCTATTATAGAGTTTAACTCTGTGTTTTTATTAAAAAAATCATTCCACTATAAATACTAATGAAGTCTAGTTATTTACGGTGCGCTTGGATTGACTTATAAAGAGCTTATTTATGTTTATCCAGAGAATTTGTGAAAATAATTTTTGATTGACTTATAAGCTATTTGAATTGAGTCTATTTTCATAAACTCTATAGAATATCTTATCGAAACAGTTTACTGCTTATATGAAAACGGTTTAATTGCATTCCTTTAGCTTTAATTATAAAAGTGGTTTCTATATAAGTATTTATATGATAAGTGTTTCACTAAACTATTTATCCAAACACAGCCTTAGTCAACTAGAACAGACACATTTAGCTTTGTTGGTCAAAAAGTGTGCAACCTTTGAGAAGAAAAGATGGAAAAAAATTTCCACAGAAGATGCCCTCTCGCCAACCCTTATCATCATTTGATATCTTTTTCTCAGCAAGACAATATTACTGATCAAAGCCAAATTATGTATACGTATCTATATATGACTATGATCGAGTGTGTAACTGTGTATATATAGAGATATGTATGTAGTTATAGGATATGTTACCTTGGAATTACAAGGGAGAAGAGTGCGAAGCTGATCGAGGTGGGAGTTGATTCTCTCCCTCCTTCTCTTCTCGGCTTCCTTGTGGTTCTTCATGGCAGCGAGGGCTCTTTCCTGTTGGGAGGGTGCATCCGTGATTTCGGACACTTCCTGCAACGGGTAATAATTAATAGAAGAGGAACTGCAGAAACTGTGCTGCTGCTGCATCGCTGCGGCAGTAGTAGCGTCGAAGAAGGAGATGTTGCTGTAGTTGTTGCTTGCGGCAAGGAATTGGAACAGTTCAGAGTTGTTTTCCATTCCAACAATCTGCTGCATCATACTGGTGTGGTGGGTGTCTGAAAGAGATAGCAAGCAAGCAAGCAAGCTATAGCTAGCTATAGGCTAGTAGTAGCTGATGGTCTATAATAAGAAGGGAAGAGAGTGAGTGAGGGGTGTGGACTGTGGTGTGGTACAGTTTTCAGTTTTTGTGGTCGTTCGTGAAAACGTGAAGTGATGCTTATGATTGCGCTTTTTGACTGACCCCAACCATTCCACTCTGTCGACTCTTGTGGAATTTGAATAACCCACATACATACATGCCCTCGCCTTTCCTATTCACTCTCCTTGCCTTTCGGTGCCCTTTTCTTTCTTTACTTTATTTTCTATATATCTTAATAAATAAATAAAAAACAGTACTAGTTATTATATTTCTGAAATTTAGAATACGTATCACGTATGAATGAATGAATGAATAATACTATCATTCTGTGGATAAAATTTGTCGTTTACTAATAATCAATTCTTACTTGTCTGCCTCTCCTCCCCCTCTTCCTACACGTGTCAACAGGGTCCACTACAAAGTACAAGCACCCACCCGCATATAGCTTATATATATTTTTATAATTTGTTTATTGTTTATTACATGAATTTTAAGCTTAACAAATAAAGTCAAATTTTGGTATTTAAACTCGATTTTTTTTTTCTAAACAACTGAATAAAATTTAGGCTGCATGCAAACGGTGCAAATAGTATATATGTAAGTGTGTTGTGTATTTTGACGCTAAGGTGTTGAATGGTGGAGGGATAATTAATTAATTAATTGTCTATATTCTTGCATTTCTGATCAGGGCTGGCCTAAGGATAAGGCAACCCAATCTCTTACTTTAGGCCTAGCAACAAAATTTTATTTACTAATAGTATATATAAAATTAAAAACATTTATCTATAGCGATTTATCGTCACCTTGATATATAAAAAAGCCCCACTTTAAAATTCGCTTTAGGCCCATACATGTATTTAGCCTTATTGGGCCGGCACTGTTTCTGATTGAGAATCAACTTCTAATTTTTATCCAAAAATGGTATAGAATATGGAATGATAGAATAGGGAGCAATCTTTTTTTTTTTTATGGTCAAATGGGAGCAATCTTAATATACTACTTGGTAGGATGTTAATGAACGGACGCCATTAGCTTTACATTTTAGCCCATAATCTGTACTTAAAGTCTTAAGTTTTTTTCCCCCTTTGTCGTGCACCTAAGCTTGATGGGTTTCACTTCCCTTTTAAAAATTAATGAAGCTTGGGCCTGGATAATGAAATAGAGCGGAACACTTTAGTAGCAGCTGACCTCGTAGATATGCCAAATCAGAATTTTCGTTAGATGTTTACAGTCATTAACAAAACATTCTATATCTATAAATCTAATCTAATTGTTACCAAAAAATATCTGTAAATCTAATGGTTCACAACATGGGGATGTAGCTCAGATGGTAGAGCGCTCGCTTAGCATGCGAGAGGTACGGGGATCGATACCCCGCATCTCCACAATAAAGCTTTTTCGTCCCACAACTAAAGTTGTTGCCGCTGTCACCTGTTCCCGTTAATTTTTCTGACCTATTTAAACTTCTGTTTTATTTCGTTGTCTTTTTATTGCAGAAGTAAAGTTCCGTCCTATACTTTTTTGGCAAAAAAAAAAAAGAAAACTGCGTTGTATCAATGCCTCGGTGGCTTTTAGAATGAGTCATTGAAATTATGTCCCAAGAATGGGTCAGTATATTTTTATCCATTATCATAGGTGGAACTGGTTTTACTGTATTGCAAATTTGGACTCCAATATTTTTAGAATTCAAATATTATACCTAGAAAATATGACATTACGTATTGTAACTCTAAAGTTTCATAAATTGTGAATAACCCAAATAATTCATTAATTAGAGTGTTGACATACATGAATATATCTTAGAAAAATAAATAGAAAATAAAAAATCATTAAGTTTTTATGAAGAAAAAAAACTCATTAAGAACATTGATGGCTCTCATTGATTCTGTTACCACACAATGGTCTTCGACTCTTTAATGTTAAACTATATCTCGTCAATTGTAATGTCGATTTAATCATTTTAGTATTTCACCAAATCATGTCATGTTTGGACTAACCTGGAACATTAACTTTGTCTAAATCATTTAAGACATTTATGTTGTCAAAATAATTCTTTAATAAATAATTCCTACACCCAAAAAAACTTAACTTAAAAAGCTCGAAAGAAGTCACAGCATATACATATCAAATTAAAATATCACGATTTTACATAAAAAAATGATTTCATAAAAAAAATAAAAAAAACTCACCGAAACAATATTTGACATGCACCATTTCATTAAAAAATAATAATTTAGTTTACATTAGCCGTCCACCTTCCCACATACACTCTAAAATTTATTGGACCATTTTTCTCATTATGAACAAATTATTACCTTAAAAAAATACAATAATAAATATACTGAAAAAATACACTCTATATCTTGTACCGTATAGTTACCAAGTTATTATCTAATAACACCACATTTATTACCTGAGAAATACATTTATCAAATCTATGGGTGCCGAGAAAAAATCATTAAAATAAACTACAATGTAAATGTCATTTTTTAAACAACAAACGAAACCTTAAACATAGTCAATATACAAAATTACGCCTTTACATTTTTCGGGGTAACTTTTGTAATTATTCAAAACTCTTGGCCATTTTGTGAATTGTTGATTACTAACTTGGTTATTTTGTTATTACGGTTTGTTCTGAAGTAAAAAAAAACCCAAATCACTACTCTGTAAATTATTTTTTAGATTATTTTTACTTTCTAAATAGGTAACCGGTCATCCATCTTAATCATTGAATTTTTTATTTATTATATTAATGGTGAAAATATTATGACCCATTCTTGAGACATAATTTTGTTGATCCATTCTAACCGCCACCTGTATACTTCTATCTGTTATTAATTTAAAAAAAATATCTGTACTGTTTCATTTTCATTTTTATAGAATATTCTCAAACCCGTTCTTTGTTTTTTTTTTTCTCGAGCTAACCATCACCAATAATTGAAGGTGAAGAGAAGGTGTTAAATGTTTGACAATAATTTGTTTAAAAAACTGCCGTGTACTATTCTACCTCTAACTAAAGGATACGATTCTTTTAAGAGTAAAATACACTATTTTTTTTTTAAAGATATTGATATTACACGTTTTTTTTTTCTTATTTGAAAATGCATACTTTTCTCTTTTAAGAAATACTGATATTACACTCTTCTCTCCTCTTATTTGAAAACACACACTCCTATCCCCTGAGAGATACTAATATTATCCATTTTTTCTCTTCAAAGATAAAATATGATATATTTTTTTTCCATTTTTGTAATTTTTCATTGACGTAAAAGTTAGTCTCCGTTAAAATATTTTTTATTACCATAATAACCTTTTATCTTTTATTTCATTTCCGTTTTTGTCTCATTTCCTTTCTCGTTCCGATTTCAAAATCATTGTTTCAACGTCGTTCACCACCACATTCCACTAAAACCAAAATGAACTCATTGTTGATGGAATGTGATGGTAAACGCAGTGACACGGTGATTCTGATTTCAGAAATCGAAAATTGGAATGAGAAAGGAAATAAGGCAAAAACGGAAATAAAATAAAAAATAAAAAATTATTATGGAAATAAAAAATATTTTAACGGAGACTAACTTTTACGTTAATGGAAAATTACAAAAATAGAGGAAAAATATATTATATTTTATCTTTGAGGGAAACAAATGTGTGTTTTCAAACAAGAGGGGATAAGAGTGTAATATTGATATCTCTCGGGAGAGAAAAGTGTGTGTTTTTAAACAAAGGGGAGGGGAGTGAATATTGATATCTCTAAGGGAAAATGAGTATAATATTGATATCTCTTAAGAGAGAGAAGTGTATTTTACTCTTCTTTTATAGTAGACTCTCATATTCGAGAATAAAGTAAAATATCTCAATTGTTGATAAATAAAACAATTAATAGTTAATATTCTAATATATCTATGATTTATTATACACATGCATATGATACAAACTATTAATTTATTATCTCTCAAAACAAAAAAAAACTATTAATTTATTCGTCAACTATTGAAATTGTTTAATTTATCATCTAAAATGAATTTCTCAATTTAGAGGAGCAAATAAAATTCTTCTATCATCTTATTGTTAATCATCATCAAAGAATTTAATTTAAAGCAATAATGATTTTGTTTTGATGCATTTCATTGATATATATACACTACTGCTTGTTTACTGAATATTTTTGAATTGCCTGCACGAAGTATTAAGAACAAAATCCCTACTATTGTTGGACTTTTTTTTTAGAGACAAACCACTGTAAGTGGCTGATAAGTGGAGTGTAGTTTGAGGTCCATTTTCCATACTGGCAAGTGGGCTTTCAAATTTAATTGTATTCCAAATTCATTGACAAACAACGTGTCAAAGAGACAAAGACCTCCAAAGTACCTGACCCATAAAACTGAAAAAGACCTCAAAATACTTTTTTTTTAAAGGTAATATCGATCCCCTTAAGACAGTTTAGGGCATCTCTAATGGGGGTTCTTAGAGGGTTCCTATTAAGTATCCCCATTGAAGAAGAAAAAAGGAGGGTGCTTAGTGATGCTTGTGCAAACACCCTCTCTCTCCTCTCTCCTACTGCAATTCGTAATAATTTCGCTTAGCCAAAATATTCTGGCTAAGCGAAATACCTTTTCGAAGAGAACAGAGTTAAAGATATAAATTCGGTTAGCCAAAACATTCTGGCTAAGCAAAATTACCTTTTTGAAAGCTAAAAATGTAAATTCGCTTAACCAATAATTCTGGCTAAGCGAAATTGCCACAAAAGGAAGAAGTAATGGGAAAACCAAATTATTAATAAATAAATTATTGTTGAGATATAATGATGAGGAGTTATTGGTAGGACTCATTTAGTAAATTTTTTAGAGTTGCTAGGTTGGAGGGGTTGGGTGCTTATTCGGTGCTTGTGTTAGAAAATGTAAAAATAGGTGATATAGCAATATGAGACCCATTTAAGCACTCATTTTGGGTGTTGGGTTGGAGATGGCCTTATAAACAAGAAACATATAATAATAATGCACAACTTCAAATCTCACACTGTACCTATACAGTCATACCTAGGGTTTTACTTCTCCCTTTCCCCTTGGTTGTAGAACCTCATTTAGGCTTGTCCTGCATCTCACTTCAAAGGTTAAAAAAACAAAAATGAAAGGTAATTGACCAGTGGTAGTTGATGTGAGAGGTTTTTTTATTGCAAAGAAACATTATATCAAACATTAATTTGGTTGGAAAACTTTTTAGTTAAATAATTAAAATCCCAATTCCAGTTTCTTACTGTTGTGCCAAAGTGGATATTCCTCTAAGTCCCACATTGGGTAGTGTAAAGAAGAAAGAAGTAGAGAGTCCTTATAAATATGGAGAGCTAGTTTCAGTTTTCTTCACCACAATAATTCTAGTTCTTTAGGTGTATTGGGGGCTTGGGTAGTTGTGTGTCTTTGAGAGGGTTTGCAATTTTTTTGTGCAAAAATTGTGTGAGAGGGTTTGCAATTTTCTCCTTATAAAAATTGCAAGTTGAGTAATAAAATTTTGTTGAGAGTTCGTGGATGTAGGTATGGAGTACCGAACCACATTAAATTTGTGAGTTGTCTTTTGTTTATCCTTCTTGTGTGGGTGTGCTTCTGCTTGTGTGAATAATTTTTTGGCTCGTTGATTTCCCAACAATGGCATCAAAGCTGAGATTCTAATTAAGGGAGGAAGAGAAGCCGAGGTTCTGATCAAGGGAGGAAGAGAAGCAGTGCGTTGTGTCATTCATTTGAAGAGAGGTTAGTTCTCGTCTTATTTTTTTTGGATATGACTACATTGAAGTTGGATGTTCCTTTATTTGATGGGAGGATGGACTTCCCTTTATGGCAATGCACAATCCAAGATTATTTGGTCCAACAAGGTCTTGATTGTGCTTTGCAAGAAGAAAAACCAACTGAGATGAAAGATTCAGAGTGGAGTACAATACAGAAAAAGGCAGTGAGCACAATTCGATTGGCACTTGCTCCACAAATTAAAGTGACCGTGTTGAAAGAAACTTCTCCAAGGAAATTGTGGGATTTGTTGGAAAGCAAGTTTGCGTCAACCACATTAACTAATCGGTTGATGATGAAATGAACTTGTACTCGCTGAAGATGGAAGATGAAGGTAATGTGGTTGATCATATTAATAAGTTCAATGAGCTAGTATCTAGACTTATGAATGCAGGGGAAAATATCAAAGATGAAGAGCAAGCGTTACTTATGTTGCCTTCACTACCCAAATCTTATAAACCACTAGTGCAGTCTATGTTAGCAGGGAAGAGTACACTACAGCTAGATGAGGTAATGAGATCGTTGAAAGAGAGTCAACAAATGATGGGTGGTGATGAATATTCTGAAGACAATCATATACTAGTATTTAAAGGTGAGCAAGGAAAGAAGAAAGAAGAAGCATGTTGATCAACATGGTAGAAGATTTCAACCAAGAGATATGAGTACTGTCAAGTGCCACTATTGTAAAGAGCTTGGTCACATACAAGTTAAATGTCCAATATTCATGGAGGATTTGCAAAGCCTAAAGAAGAACACAGAAAAGTTAAAGATTTCTCCTTCTGCAAATGTGGTTAGTTATAAGAATGACATTTTACTCTGTGAGGATGAAGTTGATGGCAAAGTAAATAAATGTGAGGCATTAGATGAAGGGAGGATATGTTGTGCCAAAGTGGGTACTCATCCAAGTCCCACATTGGGTAGTGTAAAGAAGAAAGAAGTAGGGAGTCCTTATAAATATGGAGAGCTAGTTTGAGTTTTCTTCACCACAATAATTCTAGTCCTTTGGGTGTATTGGGGGCTTGGGTAATTGTGTGACTTTGAGAGGGTTTGCAATTTTTCCTTGCAAAAATTGTGTGAGGGTTTGCAATTTTTTCCTTATAAAAATTGCAAGTTGAGTAATAAAATTTTGTTGAGAGTTCGTGGATGTAGGTATGGAGTACCGAACCACGTTAAATTTGTGAGTTGTCTTTTATTTATGCTTTTTGTGTGGGTGTACTTCCGCTCATGTAAAGAATTTGTTGGCTCGTTAATTTCCCAACAATTGCTATATGTAGAATCATCCGATTAAAACTTCCAAGCCTTTATATATATGCTTACATAATTTTCTTGGACTTCATTTTTTTGGTCAATGTCTTGGACTTCTTTTATCTCCATAAAAGTATGATCTGCCATGCAAGAAGTCCACAATTATATACTCGGCTTTTCATAATTTTAAAAGTCATAAATTTTAGAGAGAATTTTAGTTAAGGTCAAATTAAGTTCACTTTCTTTATCAATTGTACGACCAAATTAAAGGTGCTCTTGAATGAACAAGAACCTAAAATTAGTTTCCGTTCGGCCAATGATCAATGCAATTCATTCTTGTTCATAAATCGCAATCCATCTCTCTTTAATTTTTATTTTGTCAATATTTGTGAACTTGAGATCTAATCTCAAACCCACTTAAAGCTCTAAACGTCCAATTATTTACAAGTAAATGGCAACATTAGCACTAGTGCCTGCCTCATTATCGTTTACTTTCGTTTTTAATTATTTAAAAACTGAAACATGCATCTTCTTTCCACTGGTGTATGTTAATGTGTGTAGTACTATGCAATCTTTTCACAAACACCATTCCTTTTTCTTATCTTATTAATTTTTCTCATCATGGTCTTCACATTATACTAGTTTCCCCCTTTGACTTTACAGCTCCTACCGATTATTTTCTAATCACTAGAAGAAGAATGACTAGGTATGCCTCATCCAACATGCCAATCCATCAGTTCCACCTATCACTCAACAAATCAAACTAAACTTAATATTTATAAACAAAACATTAGAACATAAAAAAAAGAATTTAATTACTATACATTAACAATGTAAAAATACTTTACACAAATATCCAATCATCTCATCATATCATAGTATCACTTCATAACAATAATTTTTAAAATATTTACACAAAAATTTACATAATAAAATATAATTAAATGTTAGTGTAAAACTATTTTATAATGTCAATACATGTTAATTAAATTCTAAAAAAAAAAGGCCAAAAGCAAGAATGTCTAAGCCTGAGTACAGACCTGAGTGGCACACGCATGTGCTGCACATCCTTTGAAACATCACTAAAATATGTGGGAAATGAAACTGGATTCATCATTATATTCACGAACCTATGATAGTTTATTCAGCTTTTCTCACTTGAGCTAATCAAAAGAGAAGGCAAAAAAAAAAGAGAGAGAGAGAGAAGGCAAAAAAGTTTAAGGCCCTTTATTTTATATATACACACTAGCACGACAGACAACAATACTTGCTTTGATTGAGATTGGTGTCATACCCACACTTTTTAGTTGATCAATTTCAGCTATCATTGACTAAAATTAATTTTGTGGGTTTGAAGTGGAATTACACAATTGAATATTGTTGTTCACTTATCTCACTATCCCTTCGATATTAACATGTACTCGATTAATTATTGTTGTTTCATGAATTCAGCTTTGCTTTAACAGAAAATCCGGCCTTTTAGAATAGACTAAAATGATGCAGCATCATTAAAGTGTGGCTTTGGTGTCATGTAGGTATTATTACTGTAGAACGAGTTGAGGCAGTAGCATAATAAAAAACTATTAAAACAAATTTGGGGCAAAAGTGTGTATCAGTTTGGATTGAGTGTGGATGGTGTTAATTTTTCAAAATTAAATTTTAAATAAAGTGAATTAGATAAAAGTAATATATATCATTTGGATTTATTAATAAAAAATATTTTTAATTGAAAAATGACCTTTAAAGATACAAAAATGATATTTTGACACTCAAACACCCAATTGACCACTAGAGATAGATAGGAATATAAGAGAGATAAGTGATTGATGTGATCGATAAATGATGTGATAAGAAGAAAGAGATAGAAAGAAAAAGAGATATTGGATGAGTGTTAAAAATTAAGAGGTGTTAGTGTATCATAACCCTTAAAGATATATCAATTCACGCTTAAGAGAGAAAAAAAATCAATTTTGACATTTCTTACCCTGAAATCAAACACACTGTTTCGAACCAGATTTTAGTTAGATCACCCTGGTTTCTCACAATCCAAATTGGGCCCAAGCCCATTTAAGTCCCACAAGCACGGCACGTGTTCGCCAATCGTCTCTGGAAAATACAGAAACTGTCATAACTGCCTTTAACCAATTGTAAACTGTATATACCCCAAGGCCCAAACCACTTAGAGATGAGATACGCAATTCATTCTATCACTCCTCTGCTCGCTCGAACAATACTAACTTTGGCATTAACATAGTGTTTGGTTTGAGGGAATTGGAGGGGAGGGGAGGGGAGGGAATATTTTAAAGTTTTCTTGTTTGGTTCATTTTTTTAAAGAGGGGAGGGGAGGGAAGGGGAGGGGAATGGAGGGATTTGGCTCCCCTTCAATATTGAGAGGATTTGGAGGGAGAGTAGAAGGCTTTAAATGATATTTACTTAAATAACCTTAAATTAAATTAAATATAAAAACTTACAAAGGTCTAAAAAGTAAATTAGTCTATTCTCTCAATTAAAATCCCTCCCCTCCCCTCCTCCCAACCCAACACAATTTCTATTTAAATCTCTCTCCTCCCTTTCCCTCCCCTCCCCTTCATTAAAATCCCTCCCCTCCCCTTCTTTGAACCAAACAGACCCTAAAGTGTTTACATGTGGCTCTACCTCTCTTTGCCGTCTACTCAGTCACACCCTTTGGCCACACTCTCACTCCGCCTTAAATCAGTCTTCCAGCGACACTCTCAGGGTGTGTTTGGTTCATTGTTTTCAACAAAATATTTATCTTCCCAAGGCGCAAAACAAAAAAAATATATTTGCTTTTTTTTGCGTTTTGTGCCTCAAGAAGTTGACAATGATAAATCAAACACACTCAGACCATCGCACACCACTCTATTGTTCATGAACGAACAATATATAAGACCATCCACTGCTCAAACCAACCCGTTGAATTTGACTTTAATATCTATGTTTTGTACCTCAACAGAAAAAACTTCATATGGCTAAAAATTGTTCTTAATTAATACATGAACATGATAAAGAACTTTAGAAATTTAGTTAATAAAATAAAAATAAAAAACGGATATAAACTGACTTTTCACCATCAATTTTAACAAATCCTAATCAGTTAATTTTTAAAATCAAACAAACCACGTACCTTATTGATTGACCAATCAAATCGGTTCCATTATTTCATCAATACAACCAATAATATCATTGCTGGTTCATTTTACAATTTTATTCAATGAACTATAAATAAATAAATTAACCATAACAAATGTCAAACTGAAATTAGTTTTAATTACTATCTTATATAAAAAAATATTTAGGATTATTTTTTGGTTCAAATTATAAGTAATATAGACTCATTTTAAATACATCAATTGAATAAAAAAAAATTTATACCCATTAGAGATAGAATAATATGTTTAAAAATTAAAAGTGATTTAATGTTATTAAATATCCATTTTAAATACATCAATTGTATAAAAAAAAATTTATATCCATTAGAAATAGAATAATATGTTTAAAAATTAGAAGTGATTTAATGTTATAAATATATAAATCACCATTTTAATCAATTACTATGAGGAATAATTTTGAAATAAAATTTATATTAATATTAATTACAACTAACTCATTTAACTATCTTTTATTGATTTTTATAGATTAAAGATTTATCTCTTATATACGAGACCAGAGATAATATTAAATTTAAAAACAAAAAAAACCGTGAACAGAGGAAGTGCCAATAGCCCAATAATATCACACATTAGACGAGTTATGGATTAGACCACTTGCAAATGATTTCATAGCAAACGTCCAAAAAGGCAAAAACACAACCCATCTATCACTATTTATTGAGGATCGCTAAATGCCAGTGCAATAATAAGTGCTATTCTCTCTCTAGTCCTCACCCGCTCGAGCCAATCCTTTTCCCACTGTATCAAAGGAGGGTTCAACTTCAACATGCTGAGCACAACATCCATTTCCAAAGCAGAGCTAGCAGCAACGGCATGTGATTGCGCTCTACACAAATCAACACCTTCCCTCCCTCCTATTAAATCCAAAGAGCGGCTATGCACAGAGTAGTTGCTGCCAGCACCAACAACACCATAATAATAACTGTAGAAGCAAAGCAACCTTTAGCCATTACATTAGCCCTGCGCCTAGCTTCAATTCCCGACAATACTATAAATAAATTATAAGTCAAAAATATAATTACGTGGAGGACAGCTTGTAGCCTTTAATAGCTATAGTAGTAATTAATGCTACCAAAACAAAAACAAAAAGTTAAACACCAAAGGGACAACCCAGCAAAAGTTCCTAGTTTGGTTCCCCACTTTTTTTTTAACCACTTGTGGATTGATAACCTTAACTTGCATTGGGTTAAAATTGAGACCCCCAATCGGCTGCTTGCTCCTTTTGGCCTAGAAAAGTAGTGTACTTGTCAAAAATATAAATAAATAAAAAAAGAGAAAGGTGTCAACAACTACAAACAAGCTTCACTTTTCTCTTTTTTTTTTCCTTCATTAAACGAAGCAAAATATGGAAGAGTGGGGTTCACAGTGAAAAGGCCCAAAACGCCAAATACAAGACAAGTTCTCTAGTTGCTATAGCCCTATAAAAATATTTCTGTGTTTTCCCAGTTGCAACTCTTACCACTGTGTATGGAGAAAACAACCTCACTCCCCCCCTCTGACCTCTGTCACTAACTTACTAAATTCTACATTGTTAGATGATGATGGCCCCCCCAAAAAAATAAAATTACCCTATAATAATAACATAAAAAAAGGGCGTAATCAAGCCACTGCAATTAGTCTTTTCTTTCATTTCACGTCCTCAACATCACTTCAGAGCCCCAGTAAAATGTAATAAACTAGCGTGATTGGAAGAGCAATTAGCATCCCAAATATAACCCTGCAACAAAAATAAACCAAAAACAAAGCCTTTAAACATTTTGATATGGGTCTAGGCAAGAGGGTACACCTACAAAGTGGCTATGAAGAATTGATAGAGGAATAAGAGTTCAAAGTTCAAACCCAGTGCTAAGTATGTCAGGATGAACATTGTATTCCTTAGCAAACACAAAGGGGACAATCCCTTGTGGCAGAGCAGCCTGAAAGAAAAATACACAATACATTAGTTTGAATTCAAAAAACTAAAGAGCAATAGTTACAAGAAGAAAAAAAATACTACTAATTTGGACGCTTTTCTTTTTACCTGTACAATAGCAATGTGCAACAGAACTCCCCTGAGTCCTACAACGATGGAAGCAACAGCCATGACTGCAGGGCCAGTAAGGAAACGAACCGCCATGGCAAAGGATGCAACCGAGTTTCCACATGCAATAATCTTTGGCTGCAATGCCATGAATAACCCTACAAACCCCACCAAGAAAATTCAACTTGATAAATAAATAAAAAATATATACTAATACAAGTATTCAACTTGATAAATAAATAAAAAACAAGTAGTCCTCAAGACCATAATAATATCATAACTATATCATAAAGACCCATCAAAGGTAAATCAAGCTTTTGTAGTAAAAATATACCAAGGCTAAACATTGCCATCCCAAGTCCTGCATCAGATAAAATTGATATTGATCGAGCAACAATTGCAGGCATAACAACATTCCACCTGCAACATAACATCAAAGGATAAAGTTTTGTAAAATTGGAAGCTAAAAAAACAAAAATAAATAAAAGGTGAATATTGCATTGCATACTTGAATGAGATCAAAGACCAGGTGAGACCAATAAGGCTTGAGTAAGTGTTGGGGTTCCTAATAAGCTTTCGCCACACCATAATCAAAATGAGCCTCGTCATGACACTGGCAGGTGGCATGGAAGTGGGTTTGGATTCTCCATGGGACCCAGCTTTAGGGTGTAGTTCAGTTGTGGAGCTTGAACCAAGCTTGGAAAGCACTGGCCCTTCCTTGTCCACACCATTAGCGACGGTTCTGTTTCCGAAGCTAAACTCATCGTGACCAAACTCCTCATAATCTGAAAAAACAATATCAGACACCCAATTAAAACACGAGAAAAAGACACAACCAAAAGAAGCCATTGACATTATTGAATGCGCAAAAAACCAAAAAATAGTATACACACAAAAAAGGGATTAATCTTTGACAAAACAAAACAGGGGGAAAAATAAACAAAGCCTAATAAACCCCACTTAAGCTTTTAATTCAAACAACAACCATTTAGAAGAGACAAAAAAACAGATGCATACTAGCAAGAAAATCATGCTAAATAAAAATACACCCCACATTTGAACAAGAACAAGTCCACCCCCTTGGAACGATCAACAACCAACGAAAACCCAGGAAAAAAAGTCAAAAAGGGTCTTAGAAAACACAAACCTTTTTGGTGAGCTACCCCGCCAAGGTGGTGATCATTCCCAAAATCTCCACCACCTCTGAAGACATGGATTCCACCTTCAGAAACAGGTGAAGCACTTGAACTCCAAACAAACATATGAAGATCCTTTCCCCCATCACCACCACCATTAGCCTTGTTCTTCTTAGCCCCAGGACCAGTCACAGGCGAAAAAATCCCCGCACTATGAGGAGCAGGGTACCCTGTTCCACCATTGATCCTACCCACGCCACTCTCCTCATCAAAACCCAAACTTCCGAAATTACTCTGTCTGGGGCTCACGTTTTTCCCATTATTCACCATTGAATAAAAATCCGTGTGGCTAAAACTAGACCCTCTCGGCGTAGGGTTCCTCGAACTCTGAAGAGAGTAAATCTCAGCATTGGTCAAGTTCGAAGGACGAGGAGTGAGTGACACACCCGAGTTAGGTCCATGTGAACGCCTTGAGAATATCTCAGACCTCGAACTCGTTGACTTTCTAACCTTAACACGAAGCTTCCCATCTTCACCAACCTCAGCCTCAGTCTGAAGAGGCTCTTTCCCATCCAAAGAAACAATATCAGAATCAACCTTGAATGAAATAATGGAACCCGCAGTATCAGGGAACTGCTCCACTATTAAAAGCCTCGCACCCCTGTACTCAAACAAGAACAGCATGAGGGTGTACCATATGATACACTGGAGCACCACGATTTGAACCATGAGGGTACCCGAGTTGTCACCGTACATGCCTTTCAGCAATGGGATTCCCATGACGAGTGTGTTTGGGAGTGTGGACAGGGAGAATAGTGTGATGGACCATTCTAGTGATCCTCTTGAGCTTGTCCTTGACCATATGAAGAGTACTGTGAGGACTATGGCTTTTTGGAGTGAGTCAGCTGCTATGAACCTGTAGTTCATGGCGTAGGGGTTGTTGGTTGAGATGAAGTGGAATGAAAGGAGTGGGACTGCGAACAGGGCAACGAAGCGGTTGATTCCTGAACATTGGTCTGGGCTGAAGATTTTCCACCATTTCACTGAACCGTAGGCGAGGATCATGGCCACGTAGAGAGGAACAACTGCTGTGAGGACATGGTATAAGTCTAAAGCAGATATCATCTTTTTTTTCTCCTTCTTCTTGGTTGGTTTCAATGGAATGGAATGGGGTGTGTTGAGGAAGTGAGGGGAAACTAAAAAGTTGAAAAACACTTTTTTCCTAGTTGTATGAGTTGAAGAGGGGAGAGTTAGGAGGAGGCATTGGTGTGATCGGAAAAGGGGATGATGATGATGATTGGTGTTGTGTTGAAGAGGGAAATATGGTGTTGTGGTTTTTTTAGGTGTGGCCGGAGGGAATGGGGTTTTAGTTTTATGGCATTTTGAAGGTGGACAAGGAGTTAATAAAGGAGTGATTTAAGAAATGTTTTATGTTTTAATTAATTAATTAATTTTTATAGACATCCATTCGGTTTATACAATGACAGAGAAAGAAAAGAAAATAGAAACGTATTCCCTCGCATACTTTTTAGGGTAAAGAGTTATTTTGGTCTCTGAAAGTATTAGGCGATATTATTTTGGTCTCTAATAGATATTAATTGGTCATTTTAGTCTTTAACTGTTAGCCGTTAGTCACTTTGGTCCCTGAATGTAATATTTATTGTCATTTTGGTTTTTGAAAGTAACTACTTAACTATCATTTTAGTCCCTTAAAATAATCACTGTTCTGACTGCAAGGACCAAAGTAACTAATTTGCATCTGTCAGGAACCAAAGTAACACTGTTTAACACTCTCATAGACCAAAATGAGTGTTTACTCTACTTTTTATAAGAAACAAAATAGGATGTTTTATGGTTTTTTATAATAAATAATGTCTTATTTTTAACAATATTAAAGTACTCATTTTCAATTTTAATTTATCTATATTTATTATGAGGTCATTTAATAAGGAGTTCATTAATTTTTCACAAAAAAAATATAAAAAGGCACCAATCTAACAAAGGATATTTTTGAAAAAAATAAAATTATAGCATAATTAATTACAATTAACCTATTTCAATATACTTCTTTGATCTTGATAATTTTGTCATATATTTTCTATAAAAAATTACTAGAGAGAGTAATAGACATGATAATATTTTCCCTACACTCAAATATAAATAAAAATATTTAAATTCATACGAATTAAAAATGTTAATTAAATTTATTTAATTTTCTTGATCATATAAAAAAATGAATTTTATTTCATAAACTAATTTTAATAAAAGATGTTATTAAAATTAAAATTTGTATAATATTCTGTAAAAGATACCAATAAATATGATAAAATTGATTAAGATTTGTTTATATTTAACTTCAATGTATTTGAGTTATTTTTTTTCTCATTATTTGAGTTTAGAAAAAATACAATATTAAATTAAAATAAAAAATAAAAAAAGATGAAAGGTATTTGACGGGGTGATATTACTGAAAAGTTGAGGACTTTTGTGAAGCTTTTTATAAGTCTTTTCTGCTGCTGCAAAGACAGCAAGAACCTCCTCCTCACACTTTCTATTCTCTTTTTTTTTTTTTTTCTTTGTTTTTTGTTTGTAACCTTTCTGTGGAGTGAGAGACAATGAGTGAGTGAGTGTGTGCGTGGGAGAGAGGAGCGAATGAAAAGCAGTTTTTATGAGAGGGAAAGGACCAAGGTGCAGCGCAGATAAAGAAGAGGGAAAAAAAAGGGGAGAAAACCCAGCCAGAAGAGGCTTCTTCTAAAGATTCTCTTGGCTTTTTGCAGGTTTATATGCTGTCTTTGTTGTTGCACATGAGATGCGAATTAAAACAAGCCAGATTTGAAAAAGGGGAGCCCCAAAAAGGAATTTGTTCAGTGCTTTTCCTTGGATTCATTTTATTTTTTTCTGTCGGAAGGAAAAAATTAAATAATATCAAGGTTCGCTAGGGAATGGGAATGAATGAACCCTTTTTCGCAAATTACAAACATTTGTACCCGGTTTATTCCAAGCAGAAAAACAGATTATTTTGTTTCACTGTTTCTATTTCTATATGATTTTTTGAAAAATGATAAAAATGGTATTTTCATAATAAAAAAAGTAAAAAGGTGAAATTTGGGATAACAAATGTAATTTGGATTAATTTATTTAGTAGAATTCATTAATTGTTTTTCATTTTAGTAGTATAATATAATTTTATCTTATTTTCCAAATTGGTATAAATGCTCGACCTATATACTAGGATGACTAGAGTAGAGCTTTGAGAAGTTAATAGCTAATAAGTGATACAACTAAAGTAGGAAATCACGCCTAATAATTCAGGCCTAATACCATTATACCGAGAGTCTATTTGAAAAAATAGTTTATTTAAGTATTTATGATATAAGTATTTATATGATAAGTGTTTATTTATAAGCTATTTTTATAATTAAAAAAAAATACAGTGAAATTAATTTTATATAAGTTATAAATTATTTTGATAAGCTATTATTGATAGCTTATAAAAATAAGCAAAAAATAACTTATGAACTAGTCATAAATAATTTTTATAAGCTCTATTAAATACACTAATAAAAACTTATATCAATAGATAAACTCTGTATAAGTCAATCAATGAGACTCTAATTATGAGAAATTAACGATAGCTACTAGGAATTTGATGTTAAAATACCTCCAAGATTAGTAATCATACGTGCCCATGTTACACGTTAATACAAGCCATTGACACTGCATATCAAATCAAATCAAATTCAAAGAACAAATCCGGTGAAGATGGAGAGACTTTCGGAAAATAAGTGAAATTTATCACATGGATAAACAACTTATGACATATAGTAAATATTTATTATATAAGTACTTATATATAAATTATTTTTATAGTCAAAGAGGAAAAATTATTAAACTGATTTCATGTAATTTTTAAGTTGTGAAAATTAAGTGTCAATCAAAAACTATTTTTATAAATTTTTTCAAATATTGTCATAAGTGTTTATATCAGTAGATAAACTATGCACAAGTCAACCCAAACATACCCACAAGAGAACAAATGTAGTAATTTGGCTTACTTTATTTTGTATAATTAATTGTTTTTATTTTATATTTTTAAAATAAATGATTTTCCTGCAATAACAAATGTAGTTTAGTTTCATTAATTAATGATACCAGATTAAGCCAAATGATGCCAAGCTTTAGTTTCATTATTATTGGTATTATTTCTCCTTAATTCTATGAGATGCATAAGTAGGGATGAGAATATGTCAGGTCAGGTTTTGTAAGGCTTGGGTTGGTCTACTTTAAAATTTTAAAGTCTAAGCCTGGCCTACTAGCATGATATAGGCCAATTTTTAAGGTTCTGACAAAGCCTGGCCTGACTAGAGGTGGCAATGTGGGCTGGGCTTGGCGGACCAGCTTGCCAACCCGCCAAAAAAGGTGGGCGGGGGTTGGGGTTTTCAACTCCCAACCCACTTTGGCCCGCCCAAAGGTGGGTTCAAAACGGGCTAGCTCGGCAGGTTGGCAAATTGGCCCGCCAGCCCGTTTTTCTTTTTGTTTTATAATTTTTTGTGTTTTTTTTTATTTTTGGGCCCGCCACTTTTTTGGTTTTTTGGCGAGTTAGGCGGGTTGGCGGGCCAACCGGCCATCGGGGGCGGGCCGAGCTAGGATACCCCCAGCCCACTTTTTTTGGTGGGTCAGCCCCCCCCCCCCCGTTTTTCTGCGAGTTCTGGCGGGTCGAGGGGGCGGGCTGACCCGCTTTTCCAACCCTAGGCCTGACCTACAAACCTGTTTAAAGGCCTACATCCCGACCCGCTTTTCCAACCCTAGGCCTGACCTACAAACCTGTTTAAAGGCCTACATTTCAATAAGACTTTTAAATAGGCATCCACCTATAAAATAGTCCTAAGCCTTTACTTATAAATTGGCTTGTAGGCTTCTAATAATAAAAAGATCAGTAGGTCTCTGCTTATAAATAGGCATCTAAATATTCACAAATAAATAAATAAATAAATAAGTAGGTCTATTTTTTATTATATTATATTATATTTTTATTATATATATACACAAGTCTAATAGGTTTTTTTATAGGCCTAAGTCTGGCCTATTTAACTAAATAGGTTTTTTAAAAAACCCGAATCTAAGAGTTTATTTGGATGCAAAAGCTCTAGCTTATGACTTATAAAAAAAATTAGTTTTATTTTGTATCTTATTTTTCTCATATATGCACAAGAGGAAAATTGGTTAAATAATTATTTATAAATAGATAGGTGATTTTTGAGAAATTAAAAATATAGCTTTTGAAAAATGTGAAAAACAAGAGTTAATTCCAACTTATTTTTGAAATTAAAAATATATATTAAAAATATTTATAAAAAAGTTTATCCAAGATCAACCTAACATGTACATTTTTAATAAACAAACCAGGTCTCTCCTAATTTGATTACAAGATTCTTTCACATGTCACTTAGAATTATTCTGTTAAATTTAATTTAATTCCATTACATTTATCTTTTAACATAACTTTTGTTTTCCTTTCCGCACCTATAATTTGGAAGAGGAGAATTCGCATTTGTCTCTTTTGGCATTCTAGTCAATGCTTAGGTAACGCTTTTGGACTTAAACTCGTGTACGCCGACCAATCAAAGCGAAAAAGCATGACTTAATTTAACACGCTTCAACTTTTTTTTTTATGTAATTTTTTTTAAATGAGATGAGATGTTTTCTTAGGAGTGACTTAAATAAAGTCACATAATTCCAAATATATCTATATTGATTGATTGATATCTCTTTATGTTGCATTAATTAGTGGTGTTTTAGACTATCATTTTGTTTAAAATTTTTATAAAATTTCAGAAGTTATTAAATATTTTTAATTTATTAAAATTAATCATATTTGAATGGAAGAACATATGTTGAAATATGTCAACCCTTTAAATGAATCTTAATACCTTAAGAGATTAGTCTTTATAATTACGTGTAGATGATACATTGGGAAAACAAATTTGTGGTATCATTTTTATTAATACTCACATTTTTTAAAATAGATTTATACAAAACAAAAAGATAAAAAAATGAATAACACTTTACAATTTTTCAAAATAAAAGGTAAATGAAATAAGTGATAAATAATTTAAAATGGAAGAAGTCTTTTTGTTTTTTTTTGGGGGGTGGATATGTGTTATATCACGGTCTAAATATAATAGAAAAGATACATATCTATATCAACTAATTAATCCAAACAATGAAATTGTTTGTAACAAATATTGTGCACTAGTGTGATTAAATTTCCTCTCCATTTCCAATATGGAGTGAAGAATTTGAATGGAGAATACTGTTACATCACATTATATTGTAGCACTATATATATAATAAACCAATTATTATGTAAGCAAAAGTCTCATGCAAGTGTGCAACACGATTGCATTTAAATATATTTAATTTTGGTGCATACTATTTGTTGACATTTATATCATGTAGTATTAAACCCACCCCACAGTTGGGTTTTTAGCTGGTACACGGTGGGCATCCGCATTTACACATGAATATTATTATGTTTTTTTAAACAAGAGTATTTCTATATACAAATTATTTTTCACACAATATTGATCATAATGAATTAAATTGTAATAATCATTATAATTTTAACCCAAATGTTCTATCGATAATTATTCAATTAAATAAAAATAAATAAAACTACAACAAAAAAATCATATGAGAATCAAATAATTGGTTAGCAGCATCAATAGATTCAATACTAGCCTCCATTTATACAAGAACTACACGTAGTTGTGGGTCGTACCTATCTTTAAGCTACTCGCCTCGTATCCGGACACCCGCGGGTACAGATTTTTTATACATGTCTTGTTAATTTAGTTATGTATATATGCTAATGTTTTGTATCATGGACTAATGAGAAACGTATATAAGAATATATTTCCAACAACTATTTCAACAAGATTTTATCTCTTATAAAATTTGAAAATTTCATGGTCATGGTCTCCCTTGAATTGTGCCCAATTCTTCTAGCGAAACATATACAAAATCGAGAAAGACAAAAGCAGAATATTTCAATCAAGAATATGCTCGATTATCTATAATTTCAAGCAAGGGGAATTAAGTACAGGGATGTGGGGCATATATAAAGTGGTAGAGAACAAAGAGTACTCTCTAGCTCTGTTCAGTTTATAATTTCTACACAGATAAAGAGAAGTAAAATCCCATGTAGCAACATCTATCGTTGCGGGATTGTATGAAAATGCATGATAAATTGCTTTGATTGTAGCGTCATCCATAATCCAAAATAAAAACAAGATTAATTATACACTTATAGATGATAGATTCTATGCAGCACATATAGAGGAGCCAGGTTAATTAGCAATAACGTACAGAGACAGGTCGAGTGCGTGAAAATAGTTAATTATTAGCAAACATTAATTAAAATGAGCATATGAGAAGATATGTGGAGAGAAACAAAGAAGAATAATTAATATAAGAGATAGGAGACAATGTTGGAGCGAGTGATCAGTGGGAAGAATCCAATGACAAAGACAATTCTTTGTGTCCCTGCGCTATATATATAGCTAGATAGGCAACTATTTCACACAGCAAGAGGAAAGGCCATATATGATAAAGCGCAAATCAGGTGGCAAACAACATATATATTGCCGAATATATAGCAGCAGCAACAGAAGCAATAACAGGATAGCTGGTGATGAGCAGCACCAACCCCTCAAATGGTGGAATGATTAATGGTGAAATGCATGCGGTATCCCAGAGAGAATCTCACAGTCACTAGACACATCTATCTCTTATAGTTCAAGTTCACGTGATACTTGTGGTATATATCATATTAAGTGTCTATTTGTTTTAGATTTTGACAGGATTCATGTTGGAAGAATTAATTTTAAAAAAAAATCAAGTTTAAAAAAATTGATTTATATTTGATAATAATGTTTTAAAATTGGATTTAGAAGAATTAATTTGTATTTGAATGATAAAAGTATGATCACTTTTGATATATATGTATATGTAAATATAAAGAATTTTATTGGTTCTACACTCATAATTGAATTTATTCAGCGCAAATTCTAGAAATTTTTGTTTCCATTAAAATTAATTATACCCACCACAAAATTCAATTTTATCCACCACGATTTTGCCACTCAAATACATGACAATTAATTTTCAATTCTAGTGACCTTGTTTTTGCTCCCAGAATTGATCTTGATGACAAACAGACATTAAATTAAATTAGAGTGTTATTTTAATTAATAACTCATAATTTTTTTTTGTAAGGGATTAATTATGAAGAAAGAGTCTATAAATCAAATCATAATTCGCCATGGTCAAACTTTGTAAAGTGGAAATGTGGTCACAGTTTATATGTTCTTTTTTTTTTTGACAAACAGTTTATATGTTCTTATACCAACAAGTTTTAGTTTTCTTTTCTCTTATTTTTTTCTCCTACCAAACAATTAAAAATCCATCTAATTTTCTATTTTCCTCTTTTCAATTCCCTTTACTTTCATTTCTTTCATTCTCTTTCCTCTCAATTTCTTTCTCAAAACAAACAGAGTGTTAGTTGTCTGCCGTACTTCAGAAAAATTATGCAATACGTGGATTTATAACTGCATGTGTGTTTTTTAAATTTAGGGAACTTCTACTGCGACACCGATAAAACAACTGTCTTAGAACTATTATTTTATTAACCAATGATAAAATAGGGTTCTGTCATATTAGATTATTTTTTTAAAGACTGTAATTCTTTTATATTATATTGTAGTCCCTAATCTCTTTCATTTTATGGCTACTTTTTCTTGTTTTAGGATTGATTTACTTCACTTATCCAAATAGGCTACCAAGACGTTCCACACTTCATATTGAAACCGAATGTTCTTTTTTACTCATAATTTAAAATTTTAAATAAGGTAATTATAATTTTAAATAAAATTTTGAAAATAAAATTTTAATATTTAGAGACTAAATTACAAAATATTTTTACAAAAGTCTTAATTACAAAACTAACGGTACCGAAACCGTTACTTTTATAACGAGACCATAGAAATTGTCTTAAATTTAATAGGTATAACCTTTAAAAAAATAGTATTTGAATATTTATTTATTTTTGATACAAAGTATTTGAATATTTAGTAGAGTAATGTCAAGCCAATGAAAAATCGTTTCAGCAAACACAAGAAAAATGATATTTTGAGATTCAAAACCTAATTAACACGGAGAAATAGAAACATAAGATAGATTAGTGATAGATAAACGATATGATAAGAAGAAAGATAAAAATGTTAAATAAATATTAAAAATTAAAAGATATTCAAAAATTGAAATTAAAGACAAAAATTGGTAATATAGGAGAGTATGATAACGAGGGATTCAGGTTAGACGCGGTTACCATCTCAATACAATTGTGCAATTATATAATCGAAATTGTTGAATTGAGATTTGACGACTCATCATCTCAATTTAAATTTTAAATTCAATTTATTTTTGAAATTCTCATCTGTTCGATCTGGATCAACGATCTCGAATATACAACTGTCCTACTACACTTAATCCAAATCGAATATTGAGAGTGGGAAAATGGACGAAGGTAATTAAGGCCAAGGGGCCACAAGGGTGAGGTGAGGTGAGGTGAGGGGGACTGCTTCTTCTGCTTATGCAGTGCAGTAGAGAATGACAGGCGGCGCCGCTTGTTCAACAATTGTAGTTAAGATATTGTCGTGTCCCGATAACAATTAACAATGAGGCTGTATTGGTCATTTTGCATTTTTGGGAGTCCAAAACAACTGCGTTCTTGCCACGTTTCGGTCTCAACACACACGCAGCTCGCTCGCACCCCTGTCGTTTTCACTGTCTCCCGCACCCTGGACACACTCTCCCTCCCTGACAACTCTCCTCCTCACACGCTACAGTCTTTTACCTTTTTCTTTTATTATCAACCAAAAAAACAAAAAGAAAGAAATTCCAGTGACAAATATTTCAAAGGAAAAAGAGAAAAATAATTATATAAAAAGGGGATTCAATGATTATTGATTAACTGTTATATATACCACCCTAATTTGTGGTTATAGGAATAATTACCAATTATCAATAATAAAAAAAGCTAAGAAAATGATTGGTTGCTTTGAAAGGGGAATAAATGTTGCAAGAACTTGGGGGGGGAGAGAAAATACTGGGAATGGGGAAGCTGCCTGCCTGTAGCAACAATGTTCAATCGAATTGAATTTGACTATTATGTGAAGGAAGGTGAATATCAATATGAGGAGGTGATGACGTCTTAGTGTTACGGGCACAAGCAATCAAACATTGATTGATACTTGATACTAACATATAGAAATAATTGGTACTCCAAATCAACATATTTATTATGTAGTGATGCGATTAAAGCCGGAAATTGTGGCACTACTGGGTAATGCAACACCACTCATGACTTCTTCATTCATTCATTCATTCATTTATTCACTGCTTTCTTTCTGAGTTTTCTGACCCTTTGGAAACGTTGGTCCATTGCCGAATGGAAAAGCAAGATGCGCGCGCATAGAGAAAGAGAAGCCGCTTTGGTTCCTTCTTTTTCTCCGTCCAATCATGGAAGCCTCAAGGTTCCAGCCAGCTCTTTATTTTTCTGTCAAGGCCAAGTCTAGCTATCATATCAATACGAAAACAACGTTAATCCCGTTTCACGAAAAGCAGTTTAGTTATTCCTAAGCAAGCCTTAATTGTGTCATCGAGTTTTGCAAATTAAAAGATTTCTATTTCTATACTACTTTTAAATTAATTGATGATAAATTTATTATTTTCATTTTGTTTTAAATTTTGTATAAAAAATGCCCAAAAATAAAAATAAGGCTTAAATCTATTTTTAGTCTCTTATTTTTTATTGAGGTCCGTTTTTAGTTTTTTATTTTTAAAATATATTTTTTTAGTCTCTCATTTTTTAAAAATTATTTCTTTTAGTCCCTCGGGTCATATTTTAAATTCGAAAAGTATCTTTTAAATTTATACTTTGACTCCCTCTCAAGTCTGATGCTCACTTTAACCCATTTTTTCGTTCTCCTCTCTCTCCATTGATGCACCGTGCCCCCCATCCTCGCACGGCCAAGGGAGGAGCTCCGCGCGGCCAATGGAGGCTACGCACAATGGCAAGAAGGGAGGCGGCCACCGCAATCGCACAGGGAGGAGAACGAGAAAGAGGCCACATCTCATGGTGGATTCGAGGGAAGACGTTGGAACTACTCCTAGAGAGGATGGGGGGCAGCAGTGCATCAGTGGAGGGGGAGGAGAATGAAAAAATGGGTTAAGGTGAACATCAGGCTTGGGAGAGATCAAAGTATAAATTTAAAAGATACTTTTCGAATTTAAAATATGACCCAAAGAACTAAAAGAGACTATTTTTCAAAAATAAAAAACTAAAAAGACATATTTTAAAAATAAGAGACTAAAAATAAATTTCAGTAAAAATGAACGACTAATAATAAATTTAAACAAAAAAAAGAACAAAATCTATAGTACAATAAATTTTGAGCATTTGCTTCACAAAATACTATCAAAGACGTCAAAGACAACTGTCAATATGCTTTCTCTTTGTGACTTGACGATTGTTCCGCCGCTCTGCTAGGGTTTTTCCCTAGCAGCTGAGGGCGGTTTCTGTTCCTGGGGTCTCAGCGCCGCTAGGTTTTGGTCCTAAGGCCACCGCCATTAGGAGCTTTGTGGCTGCTTGCCAGCCTTCGTTTCTTGGTTAGTTTTTTTTGTCTTTGTCCTTGGTTAGTGTTTTCTATTTGTCTCTGGTAGTCGTCGTCGTCTTTGTTCGTCTCTGTTATGGTCGTCGTTCGTCTCTGTTCCTTTGTTCCTCTGTTCTGTTTGCCTCTAGTCAGTTTGTTGTTCGTCTTTGTTCCTGTGTTCCTTTGTTCTGTTTGTCTTTGTTCCTCGCCGCCGCCTTCCTGCGTTCCCTTTGTTCCTTTGTTTGTCTTTGCTCTGTCCTTTGTTTGTCTTTGTTCTGTTTCGCAAGGGTTGATCTGTTGTTCCCAGTAGGGGTGCTCTTCACCCTGGTTTTATTGCTAGATGCTGGTCTGCGAGCCAGTTCTTGATTCTCCCCCTCCGGAGCCACCCCCTTGTTTGTTGGTTTTCTGGCCACTGTTGGATTTTAGTGTATCCATCTGTTTCAGTTTTGCTCGAGGTTTGAAGCTCGAAGACTTTCTTCTGGTTTTGCAGGAAAGTTAACTAAGTTGCCTTGTTTTATTTGTTTCCTCTACCAACATGTCACAGCTTTAGAGGCTGCAGGTTAGGCATGGCCTGAGTGTTTCAAAGAAACTGTGAAGCAGGCGGTGGAGATGAAGGAAGAAGTAATGGGTATGTTCGTCTTCGAGTTGTAGAAACTGGGGTATTTTTGTTTTAGATGGTTTTTCTTGCCTTGTTTAGTGGCTCTGTTGTTTTGTTGGTTTATGTTTTTTAGTTGTTAGTGTTAGCTTTATTTCAGGTGCGTGTCTGCGATTTGGTTGTTATATGTGTAGAGACACTGCTTAAGCTTGAATTTGGCCATTGTTGAGGCTTTGTACTGCCTTTAGGTTTTGGGCTTTTGTCCGATTATTATGAATCTACTTTGACAAAAAAAAAAGACGTCAAAGACGTCACCCAACAAAATCTATGGTACAAAATAGTCAAATATGCACCAAAAGGGGGGTAAGAACATCAACAGCGGTGAGTACTTAACAAGATTGGAGCGGTGCTTAATATTTTCTCCGGTCTTATATATAAGAAACAATTCACTTTTTTGGTTCATTGAATAACTCATGTATCTGATCTATAATATAATCTAGATACATGAGTTATTCAATGAATCAAAAAAGTGAATTGTTTGTTATATATAGGACTGGAGGGAGTAAGATAGAAGTGATAGCGCTCTGACAGTCACGGTACTTAATAAGATTGAGTACTTGTGCAAGCAAGTGCTTGCACTATTTAGTACTGTTTTGTGGGTCCGGTTGTATTTTATAAATAAAAATGAGTAATGTGTAGTTATTAGTGGGGTCCATTTAAGAATTTTTTTAGATGTGCTAAATTGGAGGGATTTGATACTTATTAAGTACTTAGGTTAAAAAAGTAAAAATAAGTGATGTAAAAAAATGAGACCTATTTAAATACCCAAAAATAAAGTGCTCCAATGGAAATGCTATAAGGAGTTCAATGTGACTTCCAACATTCACTTCACAAACACAAGACACGAGGCAGTTAGTAACAAATAAAGGATTTTGTTTCTTTCCTAAATTGATGACCAGTAGCTAGATGAAAAATCTAAAGATATAATTTGTTATTGAATAATAAAAAAAATGAATACCCAATATCTTATTAGACACATAGAGAGATAGGAATAAAAGATATAGAAATGATAGATCTTATGTGATAAGAGGAGAAAAATAGAAGAAAAAAAATATATTTGATCGGTGTTCAAATATCATTATTGTAATAATAAAAAATGCCTTCATCTTTCTTTTATGGATGTGACTCCTCTAAAGTGAACAAATCACTTTAAAGTGTAAAGTAATTAATCTCAATCATTGGTGAGAAAATTAAGGGTTGGTATTATTAGTACATGTATAACAAATCACTCTTGATTTTTTCATTAATGATTAAAATTATTTACTTTACACTTTATTCACTTTATAGGAGTCAAATTCTTCTTTTATCTCCTTTTCTTTTCTTCTTTTTTCCTTTAATAAAACAAAGTGTAAAGCAGAGACAAAATTCACTTCTCTGTATTTTTTTATTCCTCCAAAAAGCCAACGTTGGATTGGTTGTATCTTTTTTGGTCATTGTGGATGGGTTGTATTGAAGCATGCTCTACAAGTAAGTTGTGTTTTCGGAATTCAAGCCCGTTTTGAAAGACACCGTTTAAGGGAATTGGTAAATACACCAATTTTTTTGGACATACACCCCACATTTAAAAAGGAAAATACCATTATATCCTCGTTGATTTATTTATTTTTTTTTCAATTTCGCGTTGTTACCGGAAACTTAGTTTCCGGAATGCATTTTTGCATTCCGGAAACTCCAGGAAAAATTAACATTCCGGAAACTCCAGTTTCCGGAATGTAAATTTGCATTCCGGAAACTCCAGAAAAATTTACATTCCGGAAACTCCAGGAAAATCCAGTTTCCGGAATGTATTTTTGCATTCCGGAAACTCCAGGAAAAATTTATATTCCGGAAACTGGAGTTTCCGGAATGCAAATTTGTATTCCGGAAACTCCAGGAAAAATTTACATTCCGGAAACTGGAGTTTCCGGAATGCAAATCTGTATTCCGGAAACTGGGGGTGTATGGCCAGTTTCTGGAAAAGAAGCATAATCAGAAAAAAAAAACCCAAACAATGAGGGTATAATAGTAATTTCCTGAATAAATATGGGGTATATAGTAAAAAAATGGGGTGTATTTACCAATTCCCACCGTTTAATTCCTCCCTGTGGCACGGTCTGGACACAGACAGAATCATGTGAGTGACCCACCAAAAACAATGCCATGCAGGACCTGTTATTTCTTTTAGCCCCTACACTACACACAATTCATTTCTTCTGCCTCTGTACTGCAAAATAATCTTTAGCCCAAACTGAGATCCATGAAATCCGGAAGTTGTTATATGGATAATTTAGGGAATTGGTAAATACATGTCCAATTTTTTGCCATCCACTTCACTTAAAGGTTTTATCAGTGTAAAAATATAAAAATATCTTTTTTTTTTATTTTTTTTCATTTCTTGTACACACCCCACTGGATTTTTATAACTACCGAAAATTAAATTTCCAAAAAGTTTAAAAATTTAATTTTTCAAAAATTAGAATTTACGGTAGTTATAAAATTTAATTTTTAAACTACCGAAAATTTCAATTTCCGGTAAATATAAAAATTAAATTTTTAACCAGAAATCTAAAATTTCGGAAAAAAAATGATTTATATTTTACCGAAAATTTGAATTTCCGGTAGTACAAAGTGGAAATCTATTTCCGGTAGTACAAAGTGGAAATTTGAATTTGTACTACCAGAAATTTAAATTTTTTATAAGATATAAATCTATTTTTTTTTCCAAAAATTCACATTTTCGGTTAAAAATTTAATTTTTTTATTTACTGGAGTTTAAAAATTAAATTTTATAACTACCGAAAATTTGAATTTTCGGAAGATTAAATTTTTAAACTTTCCAAAAATTCAATTTTCGGATAAGTGAGAAAGGCAAAATCGTATTAAAAAATTTATACAGTATAAAGTGGGGTGGATGATAAATTATTGGGGGTGTATTTACCAACCACCATAATTTATCAATGGGTTTACCTGTGGGCCCTTGACCCTTGACCATGCCGATTTTTAGAAATGGATTTTTTTTTGGGTGTTTAGGGTAAACTTTTCAGAAAACTACATGAAATTAATCAAGAGCAGCTGAGCAGGTAAGTATGAATGAACAGTTACTTTTAAAACACTTTCATATGAGACTCATCATGTATAGTTATGTTTTTTAAATTACAATTTATAATTTTTCAGAAAAATTATTCTTTAACAGTCCTCTAAAAGATTCTTTTGAAAAGAAGTTTAAAAAAAAAAGACTTAATTGTACTTTTAGTCCCCATATTATAGTGGTTGTGCAATTTTAGTCTCTCTATTTTCAATTGTTTGATTTTGATTCCCATAGTTTTCAAAACGTGCAATTTTGGTCATTCCGTTAACTTGACATCCAATAGTTAACAGAGATGCTGACATGGCCATGTAGCGATGACATGGATGGGGTACACATGGAATTGATGTGGCGATGAGATGCTGATCTGGCCCTGCACACATGGAAAGCTGACATGGATGTGGAAATATATATTCTGGAAAATGCAAAAAATGCCAAACCTAAGAATTGAGCACCAGACTTTCACGCGTATATTCTAAAATAAGATTTCTGCCACTGTGCTGCTTAAAGAATTTGGAATTAGTGCAGCAAAAATATCACAAGTAACAATTTTGTAACCACAATTATCTTCCCCACCAACCTCTGTTTTTTCTGGGCACGAAAATGTTGCCACCTCTCACCATTTCCAGAAAACATTTAAACCACAATTGTGCTTGTCCTTTCCTTCCCATTCAATTTTCAAATCGTCAGAAATGAGTGGCACTTTCTGCGTAAATAAAAACCCAGGAAAGAAAGAGAGAGAGAGAATGAAAAAAAGAGGTAAAAATATAAAACTTGAGATTTAATTGGGAAAGCAAATAAGTGAATTAATAACAGAAGTTTGAGGTTATAAAGCTAGACCTTTTGTTTGGCAAGATCTTAGCAACCAGTGGAATTCTTCAGGGAACCAGTGAAATATCGTTCACGATCACAAGCTCCGGAACGATATTGATTATGATAATTTCTCTATGCATTTGAACACAAAGCATCTCAGCCTAAAAAAAACAGAGGTTGACGGGGAAGATAATGTGCATTACAAAATTGTTACTTGTAATATTTTTGCACACTAATCCCAAATTCTTTAAGTAGTACAGTGGCAAAAATCTTGTTTCAGAATGTATGCATTGTAGGTCTACTGCTCGATTATCAGGTTTGGCATTTTTGCATTTTCCAGGATATATATTTCCACGTGTGCTGCCAGACCAGATCAACATCTCATAGCCACATCAGTTCCACGTGTATCCATCCATGTCATCACTATATGGTCACGTTAGCATCTCCGTTAACTATTGGATGTAGGGATGACAAAAAAATCCATACCTACGGATATCCGCGGATAAAATCCGTTACGAGTATGGGGCGTTACCTTAACGGGTACCCGCGGGTAAATTAAACGGGTACTTGAGCTACCCGCCAATAAATGGGGATGGGGGTGGGTAGTGAGGTACCCGTAGCCGTTAGTAAAATTACAAAAAATATCCTTTTATTTATATACATACCTAAAAGTCTAAAACACCAATGCACAATTTGACAAATATTAGAGTCTGATACAATACTTTTAGTTATTGTCTTGCTTTGTTTTAATATTGAACAAAGTGACTCCAAAATATATATTATTGTTGTGTCATGTATTAATTCTCACATTCATATTTTTCATTTTATAGTTTTATTTGTTTTTATTCAATTGAACAATTATTGATATAACAATTAAGTTAAAATTATATGATTTGTATAATTTAGTCTTATTAATATGATATTCATTATGACAAATATTGTGTGGAAACAATTTCTGTTAATAAAATTTTTATAGAATTTTTTAATTTTTTAATATCCATAGATATCCGCGGATTTCACGGGTATCCGCTAAAATCTAGATAACGGGTACCCACGCGGGTATGGGACGAGTATGGGTAGCAGATATATTAAACGGGGCGGGTAGCGGGGAGCTACTACCCGTGCCCGCCCAGCCCCATTTACATCCCTAATTGGATGTCAAGTTATAAAAGAAGAATCAAAATTGCACGCTTTGAAAACTATGGGGACCAAAATCAAGCAATTGAAAATAGAGGGACTAAAATTGCACAACCACTATAGTAAAAGGACCAAAAGTGTAATTAAACCAAAAAAATAATATCAAGAATTCAAACAGACTAATTAATATTCGTACTCATATCTATACCTACATGACTTTCTATTCGATCCCTCACCTGTTGGATATTAAGATCTATTTAAGGGAATGACATCTTCCAACAGATATTCTTTCATAAACACGACCTGGGGATTAAACCCCGACATTGTGCTTAAGAGACACGTATATCTACCACTTATGTCACACCATATTGGTGGATTTTAGTTAACTTAAATGTGTTATTTCCCAATATTAAAAACATCATTGATTAATATTTTAATGATTATTTACAATAATCATATTATATTTAATGTTTAATTGAATAAATTTAATTATTAATTAAAAATTAAAGAAAATAATTTTTGTTATAAAATCCTAAAACCTCTAATTTTTTAAAAATGGTAATTGGAATAATTTTTAAAAAAATCACAATTATAATTATTGATAAAATAAAAAATATTTTTTACAATTACATGGAAAACAATTTCTATTTGATACAATTTTTTTAAAATAAATACTTTTTTCTTCATCTTGAAATAAAATTTATTTTTTTAAACATTCCCGAAAATTATCCAAAACGAGAACTAAAAAAACGAACCTATTTTATTTTTTGTTACGTATCCACGATCTAGTTCCAGTTAAAGGTATGTAGTATGAACCTTATTATTGTAAGATTGTCCTTATCCAACTCCAACTCATCTTTGTTTGTTGTTTCCCTCCTAATCCAACCAACAACAATTACAATCATCGCGAAACCAATTGAGAGAGATTATTCTTTCGTCTCTGAGTTATAATTCTCTTCTTCTCCTCATCAAGTTCAAGTGCTTGTGTTCCAAAAGGGTATGCATAAGATTGTACAAAGGGGGCGATTCTTAAATCGTCCACTGCCACACTTGGAGCAATCGCAACTCATTGCTGGGTTCTCAAGCCATGCTACTATTGATACAATCCCAACATTTTCCTCTTATGCTGGCATGGACAGAGCTCGCCGGGTTGAATCGCTTGATTTTCGGTAACTCAGCGAGTAACCCTTTTACTTTTTAGTTTCTGTTTTGATGGTCATAGCCGAAATTGTTTCGTTTACTAGGAAGATCAATTTTGGGGTCATGTGGGGATTCTGCTTTTGTTATGTGGTGAATTTCAGAATTTCTAGTCGGTTTATATATGAGACAACTGTTTGAAATTTTTCAGGCTCTCTTGTGTTTAAACCAATTGGATTGATTGATCATTATTTTCTGTTTAATTGATTTCTTATTGAACTGGACTTGAATATTATTATTTGGGTTGAGCCTGATTAGTGATGAGCAAATGCATAGTTTAGTCTAGAAGTTGAACTTTTGGAGATGCTGATTGATGAATGCTGAATGCATCAGTGATTGTGAAGTAGCTTTATGCATGAATGTTTTTTACTTGTTGCTGTTTGGGGGTGATAAACATCTAATGTTTTTTGGAGATATATATCTGTAGAAGGACTCTAATATAATTGTATATTGTTTGGTTGTACTCCTTGCTGATTTAAATTATGACAGTTTGTTAAAAAATTTCAAGGTAATGTTGGGCATTACCTTTAATCATGTGTTCTTCACTTTCTGAATCTTGAATGCGCCAGGGAAACTACAAACACAAAAGAACCCAGGAATGCATTTGACAAATACAGTATAAAAGGTTTGTCTCGATGCCTGAACTGGATTTCGAGGCCAAATGATAATCGTCATGCTGGCTGTTATGTGGTAACTCGTCATTTTACATCTGATCGCAATGATAGATGCACAAAGGAGTTCTCAAGTAAGGTGCAATTGATCTGATGTATACTTTCCCCCACCCCCACCCCCACCCCCCTATTGTTATGTATTTTAACTTGAAATTTGTTGTGAAGCAAGGAAGATGACACATGCTTAACCAGTTAAATAAATACAGCAGCCATGTTAAATCTATAATTTTCTTTTAATGAAAAAAGCAAGTCTATTTTATTTTATATTTCTATTTTGTGCATTTAACATTGATGTAATAATGTTTTGATAATTATGTCTAATTGAGCATTTCCCTGCTTCGTTAACATTTTTATTTTGATTGTCCTTTTGCTGGAGAATTTATGACTAATAATACATGCAATGTTTCAGCTTCTTAAAAATATTCCGGACTTTGTGAAGATAGTGGAGGTTGGTGCAAGGGATGGATTGCAAAATGAGAAGGTTATTGTTCCTACTGATGTGAAAATTGAATTGATAAAACTGTTAGTTTCTTCTGGGTTGTCTGTTGTTGAGGCGACAAGTTTTGTCTCACCAAAATGGGTGCCACAGGTAAGAGTATATTTATTGTTCCTAGAGACAAGCAATCATTTGTGATTTTCCCCTTAATATTGTCAAATACTCTTCGAATAATTTTTTTATCATTATTATTTGCTTTTGGTACATTTTCTTCCATATTTACATAAATTTTTTTTATTAGATCTTATACAGGCTGTTAATTGTCAATTTAATGTATCCAGAGATTCTTGTCTTGATTACTGTTCCCATATCTCTTGTAGAAGTTCTATTTTCGGAGTTAAGATCCTCTCCATTAATTTTTCTCTCCATTTCCTCCATTACTATACTTTTGGGAGAAATAAATGACATAAATGTGATACATACATAGTGGAGAGTGTCATTTATTCTCCCAAAAGCATAGTAATAAAAGAAATGGAGAGGATCTTAACTCCTATTTTCGTGGCTGTTATCAGGAATAATGATTGAGTCTTTTCTTTGCTTGTTACATGACTTGGTCACTTGTCTTGTGCATATGTTATTATCTCTACCTCATTTTGAAAATTGTTCTGAAAGCATACTATAAATTATTATTTTTGGTAGACTAGCTAGTGGGTAGTCCAATATGAAGGTATAAGGAAACCAAGAAAAACTATTGGTCAAATCATTAAGGAATATTATATTTAAATGGTTTGTCATTAGACATGGATCACATGATTTACAATAGGACATTATAGCGTTGTTTGATCCATGTAGCTATTGTTGAGAACAGATAGTAGTTGGAAAGAAATGAGTAATCATGATTCATGAAGGTCTGTGGCATGAGTTAGTGGCTTACATTGGATTAAGGAGGGCTGTAATTCAGTTTCAAATAAAATTGTTAGAAAGTAGGGAAGTATGTCTTGCTTTTGTGACAATGAGTGGTGACCATCTACTGAATATTGTTAATTTGTTAATGAGTAATATTGCAATGCAAATACAAGTTTTTGGCTTGAGTTTCTGTCTGTATAAGTTCATATTTAATCATTGGTTCTTCAATATTCATCTCTAAGAATGTCAGCTAAATTCTTCTTAGTTACTGTGAGCTATTAAATAGCTGGTCTATGGATAAGGAAAATGTACACTTATAGATAGCAAGACCTGATATATTGGATTCTACAGCTTGCCACAGTTTTGCAAAAGAAACACTGCATTTGTGGGCATTATTGTTGTTACATACATGAGTATATTTGAGTACATTGTTCTCAAATATACTCTTGTATGTGCATGCTTGAACTTTCAGCAATTCTGAATTTTTCCAGAAAACATAGAAAACCCGTCAATTTTTCTTAAAAAAATTGGCCAACTTCAACAAGGGATTATTTTATCTACATGATTGTCTGACAAGGAAAAATACCAAGCCTTCAAATTTTTGCACTCATATAACAATAGGCGGAAATATCATACAAAATCACATACTTTAGTACATTTTTCCCTACAGTTCTTCACATGACCTGTGACCTATGGTTGAAGTGTTAGTCATGATTTCTATTGCACTTTCAAAAGCGTGTTTCAGCTGTACACTCTTTTCAGACCCAGTGTTTAATGAATCATGTGATCCTGTCCAATTAATTTCATATCTTTATAACTGAACTCAGTTGGCAGATGCAAAGGATGTATTGGCAGCAATTCAAAACGTTGAAGGTGCTAGCTTTCCTGTCTTAACTCCAAACCTCAAAGTAAGAATTATAGTTAATGGTAAAAAATATTGTTTGATTTAGAATTTGTGGATGGACATGATCATCTGACCGCCTTTCTTTCAGGGTTTTGAGGCAGCTGTTGCTGCTGGAGCTAAGGAAGTGGCTGTTTTTCCTGCGGCTTCTGAATCATTCTCTAAAGCAAATCTCAATAGTGGCATTGAGGATAATCTTGCTCGTTGCCGTGATATTGCTTCAGCCTCTAGAAGCCTCTCAATCCCAGTTCGCGGGTATAGATTTTGGTTGATAAATGATGGAAAAAATTTAGTATTTTCTGAAACTTTGTGTTTCTTCTCTTTTAAACAAAAGGGTTATTCATATGTATAGTCAATTCTTTTATTGGACAAATCCTGTTTTCAAAACAAGGGACTTCATATTTTTCTAATAATCTTGAAATGTCACTTGTAAGCTATCAAATGTTTTCCACTTTGCCTTGGATTTATTTAGCTGTCTAAAGGATGGGTAATTTAGATCTATTAGTGGAAGATTAACTGTAGAGCTGATATTTCCATGTTGAAAATTTCATTTAGCTGCGACATCAAGTCAAAGGAAAGGTTTTGATTTCTATGTCACTTGCAATTGAAATAGATGATGAATTGTTTTGTTAATGACTATATTTGATGGTATTCTCGTCATCAGAGTATTGCCAACCACAATCTCTCCATATTGGATTTGCAAGTAGTTTATTGGAAGAGGGCATAGCTTGAAAGGGGATTTAGGGCATGTTTGAATTATCTTATTTTGAGGAAACGATAAAAAAAAAAATTTGCAGCTTCCTGGGAGAGCTTTTGGAAGAAGAAAAAAATTCCTCCAAAATTAAGTTCAAACAAAAATGGTTTTCAGATAATAGAATGTGTCCCAGAGTCCAAATTGTCCTTGCTAGAATCTATTAACTTTTCCTTCAGATGATTTGAACAATCTTAATGCAGTATTCTGTTAATCATCACTTTGAATTTCAAATTCATCATGACTGATTTCATGCTACAGATACATATCATGTGTTGTGGGATGTCCTCTGGAAGGAAAAATCGCTCCAGCAAAAGTCGCATATGTTGCAAAATCACTTTATGAGATGGGTTGCTCTGAGATTTCACTAGGGGATACAATTGGTGTTGGTACACCTGGTAATGTTTCTTTCATTTGTTGTCACTTATGTTTTTTGCACATTTTCGGGCATGGTTGCTGAGCTAGTGTTTGTATCTGACATATTAAAAGGCTAGTGATCTTAATCTTGTTGATCTGACCCCTTTCTTAACTATATACTAATGTTGTCTTAACTGTGTAAATGATTTATATGTAGAAGATCCTGTTTATTAAAAAATTCTAATGTTCCATGTTAAAGGTCGGATGTTTTCTACAAATAGTTTCCTTTTCTTAATCTTTCTGAAGAAGGAATTTGTTGAGATGGTATTTTCTGAGGAATACAATGAAATGTCTAAAGGTGATTGGGATCTGTGAAGTGAGAAAAAGAACAATTTTCTCTATAGAAAAGCCAATATCTTTCTTAATTATTGTCACCTTAATGGAAGTTAGTGGTGTACGGCAGTCTCTTATCAGCTCTTGTAATAAACAATAGATCATAGAAGATTAACTAATAATTGTCTGTTGTTCTCAAAACTTTCACATCTGATATAAAGTTCTATTTAATGAGTTCTTTCATGTTATTGAACATACTTCACTTAATTTCTATGGTCCTGTCATGGCTGTTTTGGTTTACCAAAATTTTCTGATTTGACTTGATCTTTGTCATCTTTACAGGTACGGTCATTCCAATGCTTGAAGCTGTTCTTGAAGTTGTTCCGATTGACAAGCTTGCTGTCCACTTTCACGACACTTATGGTCAGGCACTTTCAAATACTCTAATTTCACTTCAGGTAAAAAAAAAATTCTTGAAATGCTGATATTCTATTAGGACCACCCAAAAAAATGTCAAAACTAATCACTTGCGGAAGATTCTGAATTAGCTCTTAACAAAATGGATAACCTGGATTTTGTTCTTGTCTCAAACATTTAAAATTTTAAATTTACATGGATAATATTGTCTTTGAAATCTAAAAAACTCTACTGTTTTCCTGCTTCATGCTTCATGCTTCAACATGGAAGTGCATGTATACTATCTTCTTACAACTTGACAGAAAGAATGAAAATTTTCAACTGCTGCGTATGTTTTAAAAACAATTTCCTATTGGGTTAAACCTGTTAATTTATTTTTTTATAGATGGGGATCAGCACAGTGGATTCATCAGTCTCTGGTCTCGGAGGTTGTCCATATGCCAAGGGTGCAACTGGGAATGTTGCCACTGAGGATGTTGTTTACATGCTGAATGGACTCGGAGTGAGAACCAATGTGGACCTTGGAAAACTTATGCTTGCTGGGGATTTCATCTGCATGCATTTAGGACGTGCTTCTGGTTCAAAAGCTGCAACTGCCTTGAGTAAAGTTACAACTCATGCCTCCAAACTGTGAGTTACTAAAGCTAAGATCATGCATCCGCATGAGAGAGGTAGGTTGTTTACACCATAAGTTGTTATGACTGTGTTTATTGGTGTTTCCCCTCATGTGGGTCCTGCCTATAGACAAGACACTGAGAAAGAGGGAAAAGCCAGAAAAAACACAAGTGTAATGCTTGTTCAGTTCTGCTTATTTACTGAGTCAGTTGAGTCGCTTTGATTATTGAGAGACATCACGTGTTGAACATGCAATCGGGAATGAAACGATGAAAATGCATAGTATGTCCAAGTTCAACAGCATTGTCATCTTTGACATATATTATTTTTTTATAATAAAAGTAGTTGACGAAATTCCAATCGCTAGAGGCAAATGAATGCCAAGAAAAACTATAGACAAAACTATTAAAAAATATTTAGAAGCCAATTATTTGGCTATAGACATGATTTATGATAGAACATTGTGGCCTTGTTTGATCCATGTAGTCTACTCTACTTAGTGGGATAAGGTTTGGTTGCTATTGTTGTAAAAGTAAGTAGGTGAAGAAATTGATGCTTTTCTTCTCGTTGTTTGATTCTCTTCCCAAGAGCTACCATTCAAATTTTCTTCTCTTATATTTAAAAAAAAAAACTGGGGAGGTTCTTGAACGTAGAAATTTGTCACTTTGTAACAAAATTGAGGAACACCAATTGACCTAAAAAATGGAGCTAAATTCTAGTAAAGCCTAGGTGTCATCTTGTCCTCTAATGATATTGCCCTCCTGATTTTGTTTGACACTTGGTTGTGTCATGTGTCACCGAAAAATTATCATTATCCCAATTTGGATCTTCTGGAGTTTAAAACAAACTGCATCACCGTTCTATTACAATTCCTCAATGTATATTTGTTTTTGTTTTGTTTTGTTTTCACAAACACAATGTATATTTGTTAAAACTATATTTATAATTGTTTTAATTGCTGAAAATGTTATTTTCTATGGACGAGATCCTCTGCAGTTTATTTTTAATGTTGAGGATCCCAATCCATCATTATCTGTATTCTGTTTGCTTGTTTATTTAGTTAGATGCATTTAGGTTGTCCTTTTTCTTTCCTTCATTTTTTTATTTAATTTTCAGTAAATTGCTTCTTCCTTTCAGTACAACTGTTTCTTTAGTAGTGTTGTATTTGGTGTGTACGGAGCATATCATGTGACAGCATATAATTAATCTTGATCATATACGTGATTGTAAAATCAATATTAAAATATCTTTTTCTCTGAATCTCTCCCCATAAGAGAGAGAGAGAGTACTTGCAGTATGTGTTTACAACATCAGATGGAGTGTATGAATAAATTATAACTTCTCTTGGGTGAATATATTTTTAAATGTTAGTACTTATACTTTTTTTTTGGTGGCATGTTAATACTTATACTAATACTAATACTTACTCCTAAAAAAACAAATGAAAGTATATTAATTGCCAGGATTGGTAATATATTTTTCATTTTCTAAAAGGTATGTTAGTAAATTACTTTTTTCATTTGTTTATATACTTTTAAAGGTTTAAGTTGTCAATATATTTCTTCTACGAAACAGATGAGAGTATTGTGGCTTGAGAGTTGCTTATAAGAGTTCTTCATATAAAGAATCCAATTTTGGAATTGTTTAGATGTGGATATCATCTACATACACTCTAATGATAAAATTAACTAATGAAAATTGTTTAAATTTTAAGAAATCTATAAGCAATTTCTAATGGGGATGCTCGTGTATATATCTAATGCTAAATGCTAAATATTTGATGTCATCTCGCACATTTTGCTTCTCTAGCACACAAAGAATCTCTTAACACGATTCACTCTACTCGCTAGTAAAGTACTAAATTAGTAAACAAACAACAAAGCTGAATATCCCATGTTTCCCGTCTGAAAAATCTTTAGCCCTCACCCTGCCTTTAAACAACCCCCTTTTTATAACTGACACAGTAATATGCATCGAAGAGAGTCTTTGTGTGTTGTCCTTTTCCTCCCGTGATTTTCTCTCAAACAAAGGATCTGTCTATAGAACACTGTGACAACTGAAAAAACTATAGTAGATGAGAGAGTTGTTGATGGCATAAGTTAGGCAGTTATTGCAGTTTTACATAACCTCAACCTATGCTGCTTCATTAAAACCACCTATAAATGCACTGAGGACTTTGTCCTCTTAGTATGTTTCTTGGATATAGTGAAAGGCATGATACAGAATCCAATTGGAAAATCTACTTAACAAAGGGGAAATATCATGCATTAAAATGTAATTATTTTTAAAGGAAAAAAAATTCTTCCATATGACAGAAGTACATTAGGAGTATTCTCAACTATAAAACAAAACCTCTCACTCATGATTGATTGTAATTTCACAAGTGATTTTTCTTTCTTTTTTTTAAATTATCCCAAACTCATATACAGACACTTAAATAAATAAAATTGTTCCATTTTGGAAATTGACAATATCTAACTGTTAGTTGGTCTTTTTAAGGGGTCAGAGGTCAGGGATCAGAACTGAGGACAAATGCACATTTGGGTCAATAAATTTCATATTAACTTTAACTTCACCATCATGATCGTTATGTATTGGATGCCATTCACTTCATTATACCTTGATGTCACAAGTTAATTAAGGACCTGTACCTAATTTCCCCCCTACCCTTTTACCCCATACTCCCTCCGGTCCTAATATAAGCAATAAGTTACTTTTTTGGTTCATTGAATAACTCATGTATCTGGTGGAATAAATACATGAGTTATTCAATGAACCAAAAAAGTAATTTGTTGCTTATATTAGGACCGGAGGGAGTATTTCATTAAATAAACCTTGTTTTGTAAAGAATAATTTATTCTATATATTATGTGTCCAAGTACTTTCCTGATAACAACACCAAATCCAGCATGCAAGTGCCATATGGAGAAATCAAAGATATCTTTACCATATTTATGATTTATGATATGGGCATGGACCCCCCCCCCCCCTTCTCCATTTTCTCTCTGTCATTGCATTGGGGTAAAATGGTTAGTCTTTCATCATTCTAGTCCCACCATAGTGTTTGCAAATCTTTGCTCTTCTTTGTGCACAAAGTTTTGTCACTTAAAATATGAATCTTTTTACCCAGCTACCCCCCACAGAAATGAGAGTGAAATTCAGTAGTACTAGTCCTAATTTACAGATAAAATAGACAGCCCCTTGTCCTCTCCAAATGAGCCATTAATGCATGGTGCTTTCATTTCATTAAAGATACTCAAATGGGTCTCTCTGAGTGTGGAACCTTGCTTTAAATGCCAGCCTTGTCGTGTACATTTATGCCTTTCTGTGACATTCTGTTGCCCAGAAAATGACTTGACGTGCTCGTGAGGTGATCCTATAATATTTGCCTTTGTGAGACTTGCTTTTTTTCCCCCTCCAACCACTACTACTCATCGGTAACAACTAACAATTCACAAAAATTGACAATTCTTTTGAACATTAACTTTCCAACTCTTGCTCTCTTGTCCCATGCATCCATTTTAGAATCCAGGTACTATGCCAAATGTTGTGTTATCCACAGTTATCTTGAGTTTAGTATGTCCCATAGGAATAGTCAATACACTCTTTTAAATACACTCTTTAATTGAATGTTTTTGAAAAAATCAATTTATTTGGATTTGACTTCTTTAAAGTGAAAAAATTAAGAGTAAAGTAACTAATTACAACCATTAATGAGAAAATCAAAAGTTGATATTCCAACACATTCGAGATTTGTTATGTATGTGCTTATAATATCAACTATTAATTTATTCATTAGTGATTGAGATTCCTTACTTTAGAGCATCTCCAATGGTGATTGTTAGACGAATTCTTAAATTTAAGAACCATTGGAGGAAGATGACATGGATGACATGTGTAAGAACTGTAGGTAACAAGATGAAACACAAGAAGGGGGGGTTGAATTGTGTTTCTAAGCTTTTAAAACTTTTTCGCAAATGATGGACGCTGGCTGTTAAAAACGTTGGACGCACAGCTTTAGTTCAAATATTGGACGCACAGTGCTTTTTGAAATATTGGACGCACAAAGTGCTAAAACACTGGACGCACAGAGTCTTTATAAAAACTGGACGCACAGGTTTTCTAAAGATTGGACGCACAGAATGCTTCCCTTTTGGTTTGAAAAACTTGTTTGAATAAAAACAATTTCAATTCCCTTTGTTAGTAATAAACACAGATATAAAAGGAGTTAAGGGAAAGAAGAAATAACACAAGTTTTTATACTGGTTCACCCTTTCCTAAGAGCTACGTCCAGTCCCCTCAAACTAGAGAGATTTCACTATCAACCTGATAGAATACAAGTATTCTTTGCACACAGCCTCTTCAGGCTAAAACCCAAGTATTCTTTGCACACAGCCTCTCCAGGCTAAAACCCAAGTATTCTTTGGACGCAGCCTTTTCAGGCTAAACCCCAAGTATTCTTTGAACACAGCCTCTTCAGGCTAAACAACTCAGCAGAGTTTTGATACAAGTGCTGTCTAACTCACACAAGTGAGGATATGAAATCTAAAGCACTTTGAGAGTTAAGCAAACTCTCTTTTACAAGAAGATAAAGAAATACAAGACTTTTCTAATCAGAGTATAAAAGATTGCACAGCAGTTCAGCTCTTTTTTTTTCGTTTTCAGTCACTTGTATTCTTCTTCTTGCTTCTCGGTATTTATAGGCTTTGATGAAGCTTCAGGCTTGTTCTTCGAATAGCTCAGCTTCAGCCTTCATAATATTACCGTTCTCTAATAGCATTTAATGCTATTTTCCCGTTGCTCTGAGGAGATCTTCTTCATTGTGCATGTCTGCGTTTCTTTCTCCCAAATCAGAAGCAACCTGTACTCAAAGTCTCAATTGTACAGTGGTTAATAATAATATCTTATTGAGACAGAGAGAATACACTGTGTAAAGCAGAAAGGTGTGTTCAGAGATCTATAGAGTAGTTAAAAGTACATTCTCTCTCTTAGTACACTTTCCACAGTACTTTATGCTTTTCAGAAGTACATTCACATACGTTGACAAAGATGTACAGAAAGCATTGTGTACAGCTATTTATTTCAAATCATTTGCTCAATAAATATGTTTCATATTAAATGCATGAGCAGTAAATAGCATGTAATGGACTCTGCGTTTTGGACACAGCATATAGAATCTATTGGACGCATACCTTTGCACTTACCAATTTGCACAGAACTCATGCAAACATTGGACGCATACCTGATGCTTACCAATCTATTCCATTTGAATGCAAGCCAGTATTGGACTTTTGCCATTTCCCTATAGTTCCATTGGACGCAAGGTTGATTGTTGTACATTTGTTCTTCTGCTCCATTGGACGCAGAACAATTGTTTGATGTACCTTTGTCAATCTGCTTCCTTGTGCTCCATTGGACGCAAAGCAATATTGTTGTCCTTCTTATTTATTGGACGCAGAACAGTGCTTGAGTAACTCTGACTTCATTGGACGCAGAGCAGTTCTTTTGTTTGTTCAGTTTCATTGGACGCAGAGTTGCACTCTTGCTCACACTGAACATTGGACTTTTATCCTTCATTGCTCACTGAATCTGTTCCTTTGAAAATCATTGGACTCTTACTGCAATTCTGCTTCTCATACAAATATTGGACTCTGCCAGTATTGCCTTGTTCTTATCATTGGACTTATGCCAGTCTTGCTCTATTGGACGCTTACTGATTCTGCTTCTTTGGAAAACATTGGACGCAGAAAGTAGCGTGTCTTCAAGACTTGATTTCTTCTACTTCTGCGATTCTGCTTCTTCAGAAGACATTGGACGCAGAACTTTGTTCTTTCCTTGTGCTTTGTACTGATTTATTGGACGCACAACATTGCTTGCCTTTGTGCTCAAACATTGGACGCAGAACTTCAATGCTTTCTGCTCAAACATTGGACGCAGAACTCTTCCTTCTGCTCAAACATTGGACGCAGAACTTCAATGCCAACATTGGACGCAAAGCTTCTCAGACTTTGAATATGAGCCAATGTTATGATGAACTAATTTATTGGACGCAGACTGCAATAAACTTAGTTAGGCAGCATTTGTTATGCATTGTACAAGCTTAATACAAATAGATTATCCTTTGTAAAAACCTTAATACATTTTGTTATCATCAAAACCATAAAATCATTTAGGGAGTTTTTGTATTAAAAACACTTTTAACCAATTTGGTTCCAACAATCTCCCCCTTTTTGATGATGACAAACATTATTAAGTTTTACAAACAATAAACAGCAAAAACAGAAATTTTCAAAGAGAAACTCCCCCTGAGATAAACATCTCAGTTTTTCCTTACTCTTCTCCCCCTGAGATAAACATCTCATGGTTTTGGATATTCAATATACTTAGAGTACCTGAAAATTTCTTTTACTCATAGAACAAAGATTAGTCCACAAAAAGCTTATCAAAATAACAACATGGTAATAAGACTAATGCAATCAGACTTAATCTTTCTCCCCTTTTAGTCAATATATAAAAACTTAATCCCATTCTTTCTCCCCCTTTTGTCATCAGGCAAAAAGGTTCATAGAATCATCATAGTCCAAAGACAGTTTTGAAACACAGAGAGAAACTTAAAAATTCTTTTTCTTCTCCCTTTTTCTAAACAAGCTTTCTCAAACAGAAAAGATTTTAGAAAAGATGTCAAACGAAGAGAAAACCAACTGTAAGAAATATCTTTATGAAAAAGTTTGGACTCAGCGTGGGATTACTAAGATGTGAAAGCTTTTGAGTCTTTAAAAAAAATTTCTAAGTCTCAAATAGACTGTCGTGTCCTGTTGGACTCTAGTCACATTGGACTCAGACTCAACTTAAGCATATTGGACGCTAAACATCAGTCTTTTATAAAGTGCATATTCAAATGCTTCCTTATAAAAGTAAACCTATCTACAGAGAGGGGTTTTGTAAATATATCTGCCCATTGATTTTCAGTGTTAACAAACTGAATATCAAATGTTCCCTTCTGCACATAGTCTCTAATAAAATGATGTTTAATTTCTATATGCTTAGCTCTTGAGTGTAAGATTGGGTTCTTAGATAAATTGATTGCAGCAGTATTATCACAAAGAACAGAAATCTTACTCTCAAAGATGTTGTAGTCCTCCAATTGATATTTAATCCATAAGAGCTGAGAACAACAACTTGCTGCAGAGACATATTCAGCTTCGGCTGTTGATAATGCAATTGTGCTTTGTCTCTTGCTTGTCCATGATACTAAATTGGATCCAATAAAATGGCATCCTCCGCTGGTGCTTTTTCTTTCAAGCCTGTCTCCAGCATAATCAGCATCACAGAATCCTACTAATCTGTATTCATCTGATTTCTTAAACAGCAAACCAAGATTAGTAGTCTCTTTCAGATATCTAAAAATTCTCTTGACAGCAGTCAAATGAGAATCTCTAGGATCTGATTGAAATCTTGCACATAAGCATACACTGAACATAATATCAGGTCTAGATGCAGTAAGATATAAAAGAGATCCTATCATACCTCTATATACCTTTTGATCTACCTTTTTATCTTTGTCATTCAGGCTCATTATGCAAGTTGGATGCATGGGGGTATTCATGGGTTTGCAATCATCCATCTTGAACTTCTTCAGAAGTTCCTTTGTATATTTGGTCTGATGCACATATATCCCATCTTTAGTCTGTTTCACTTGAAGTCCAAGAAAGAACTTCAACTCTCCCATCATGCTCATTTCGAATTCTTTCTGCATTAATTCAGAGAATTCTCTACACAAAGATTCATCAGTAGCACCAAAAATAATGTCATCTACATAAATCTGTACTATGATGAAATGTGAGTCTATGGATTTTCTGAAAAGAGTGTTATCAACTTTTCCTCTTGAAAAACCATTTTCCATTAAAAATGAACTCAGTTTTTCATACCAAGCTCGAGGAGCTTGCTTAAGGCCATAAAGAGCCTTTTTCAATTTAAAAACATGATTTGGAAAAGATTGATCCTCAAAGCCAGGGGGCTGTTCAACATAGACTTCTTCTGTTATTATACCATTCAGAAAAGCACTCTTTACATCCATTTGATAAAGCCTCATATCATGTTGGGCAGCAAATGAAAGTAGAATGCGAATGGCTTCTATTCTAGCTACTGGAGCAAAGGTTTCAGTAAAATCAATACCTTCCTGTTGTGAGTAGCCTTGAGCAACTAACCTTGCTTTGTTTCTCACAACTTTACCTTCTTCGTCCAGCTTGTTTCTGAATACCCATTTGGTTCCAATGATGGACTTATCTTCAGGTGAGGCTACTAGAGTCCAAACATCATTTCTTTTGAACTGATTCAGCTCCTCCTGCATTGCTAAAATCCATCCTTCATCCAATAGGGCTTCATCTATATTCTTTGGCTCTAATTCAGAGATGAATGCTACATCAGTTTGCTCTCTGAATGTGGACCTTGTTCTGACTTTATCATCTGCATTTCCAATAATTTGATCTTCAGGATGATAAGTCTTAAAATGCCAGCTTTTACCACCTGCAGTATTGGACGCATGACTGTTTCCTGCGTCTGGTCCATCTTCTTCAATCTTGCTTGATGATTCTTCACCTCCTGGTTGTATTCTCATATCTGCAAGAGAATCACTTAGCTCTGACAGATCATTGTCAGGCTTTTTGTCATTGAATTTAACATGAATTGACTCTTCAACAGTCAAGGTTCTTGAGTTGTAAACTCGATATGCCTTGGAAGTTTCAGAATAACCCAGAAAAATTCCATTATCAACTTTAGAGTCAAATTTACCAAGTTGATCCTTGGTGTTAAGAATAAAACACTCACATCCGAAAGGATGAAAATATGAAATGTTGGGTTTTCTTCCTTTCCACAATTCATAAGGAGTCTTTTTCAGTATAGGCCTTATAAAAATTCGGTTTTGCAAATAACATGCTGTGTTTACAGCTTCAGCCCAAAACCTCTTAGAGGTTGAGTGATCATTGAGCATGGTCCTGGCCATCTCTTGTAAAGATCGATTTTTCCTCTCTACTACACCATTTTGCTGTGGTGTTCTAGGTGCAGAGAAATTGTGAAGGATTCCATTCTCTTCACAGAATCTCTGAAAGTTTGCATTTTCAAACTCACCTCCATGATCACTTCGAATGGAGTTGATACAAACTCCTTTCTCAGTCTGGACTCTTTTACAAAAAATGGTGAATACCTTAAACGACTCATCCTTGTGTGCTAGGAATTTAACCCATGTCCATCTAGTATAGTCATCAACTATAACAAGTCCATATTTCTTTCCACTCAAGGAAGCAGTTTGTGTTGGTCCAAACAAATCCATATGTAAAAGTTCTAAAGGTCTTGAAGTGGAAACAATGTTTTTAGAATTAAAAGAGTTTTTCACTTGTTTCCCTTTCTGACATGCTTCACAGAGAACCTCAGATTTGTACACAAGATTTGGAAGTCCTCTTACGAGGATATGCTTATTAAGCTTTGAGATGGTTCTCAAGCTTGCATGACCAAGCTTCTTGTGCCATATCCATTGTTCATCATTTAAAGAAATGAAGCATGAGACATTCTGTTTGGACAAATTTTCGAAATCAATTTTATAAACATTATCCTGCCTCTTTGCTTGAAAAAGAATGGACTTATCAGAATTTTTGACTATACATTTATCTTTGTCAAAGGAAACATCACATCCACTGTCACACAATTGACTTATGCTAAGTAGATTATGTTTGAGTCCTTCAACCAATAAAACATTTTCAACAGTAGGAAAAGGATGTTTACCAATTTTACCTATTCCAACTATTCTGCCTTTCTGGTCACCTCCAAACGTGACCCAGCCCTTTGATCTAGGCTTTAGGTCTTGGAACATAGACCTTTCTCCTGTCATGTGTCGTGAGCAGCCACTGTCCAGGTACCATGACTGGTGTTGTTTTCCTCCCATTAAGCAAATCTGCAACAGGAATGATCATGTTCTTAGGTACCCAGATTTTCTTGGGTCCTTTCATGTTAGTCCTTGGCCTGCGTTCAGGCTTGTTCCATTTATTATGGAAGCATGTCGATGTGACATGTCCAGCCTTTCCACAGTGACCACAATATATATTAAACTTTGATGGACTCTTGGAAAACTTTGGTTTCAGTTTTTCATAACCCAAACCAGTTTTGTCAGAAGGTTTTCTCTGAATTTTTAAAATTTGATCAAGCTTTTCAGAGCTACTGACAAACTTGGACAAACGTCCAGTGAGTTCATCTACTTCTTGTTGAAGTACTTGTACTTCACAGGAAGTATTGGACTCAGACTTCTTTGGAGATTCTTCTTTCAATTGACTTACTTGAAGTCTTAAATGATCATTTTCTGATTTGAGTACTTTGTTTTCTGAAGAAATCTTTTCAAAATCTTTTGTTATAAGAGAAAACTTTTTCTTTAAAGACTTGTACTCATCAGATAGAATGGATGAATCTCTAAGAAGCTCATCAAAATTATCTCTTAATTCAGAGTAAGAAATTACCTCCTCTTCATCTTCACTTTCAACTGAGGAGAGTCCTGCCATTAGACATAGATTTGCCTCTTCCTTATCCTCATCATCAGAGGAATCATCAAGGTCCTCCCATGTTGCCATGAGACCTTTTTTCTTCTTGAAGAACTTCTTCTTTGTCTTCTCGGCCTCAGGACAGTCTGCCTTGTAGTGGCCTGGTTTCCTGCATCCATAGCACACCACTGGACTTTCCTCCTTTTGCTCAGCTTCCTTCTGTGGAAATCTTCTGTTGAATTGCTTCCTTCTGAAGCCACCCTTCTTTTTCCACATTGATTTTATTTTCCTGGAGATGAAGGAGAGTTCATCATCATCTGAGCCTTCTTCTCCTTCTGAGCTGCATGATTCTTCATCAGAATCATTTGCCTTCAATGCTTTGGAGGTGCTCCCTCTATGAGCTTTAAGAGCAATGGACTTTGCTCTTTTCTCGGTTCCCTCTTCATTCAGCTCAAGCTCATGTACTTTCAGTGAGCCTAGAAGATCCTCCATGGCAAGAGTGGAAAGATCCCTTGCTTCTTGTATTGCTGTCACCTTGGGTCTCCATTGTCTTGGTAGACTCCTTAGGATTTTCCTGATATGCTCTTGGGTTGTGTAGATTTTTCCCAAGGACCTCAGGTTGTTGATGATTGTTTGGAATCTTCCAAACATTTGATCAATGGACTCGTGATCCTCCATTTTGAATAGTTCATATTGATGAACTAGCATGCTGATTTTGGACTCACGAACCTGAGATGAACCTTCATGTGCCAAAGCTAGAGTGTCCCACATCTCCTTGGCAGTAGTGCAGCTGTGCACCTTGTCATATTCTGACTTTGTAATGGCACACATTAGATAGTGCCTTGCCTTCGAGTTCAGCTGGAATCTTGTTCTCTGATCTTGTGTCCACTGAGCTCTTGGTACTGGTTGTCCTGCTTCATTTACTGGAGAAGTGTAGCCAGTTTCCACGACATCCCATAGGTCCATATTTTGAGCATCAAAGAATGTGATCATTCTTTGCTTCCAGTAGTCATATTCGTTGCCATTGAACAGTGGTGGTCTGTTCACAGCCTGTCCCTCGTTCTCCATGGATCTTGCTTCTCTGCACTGTTAAGTGCTCAACCCCTAGAAACCAGGCTCTGATACCAACTGTAGGTAACAAGATGAAACACAAGAAGGGGGGGTTGAATTGTGTTTCTAAGCTTTTAAAACTTTTTCGCAAATGATGGACGCTGGCTGTTAAAAACGTTGGACGCACAGCTTTAGTTCAAATATTGGACGCACAGTGCTTTTTGAAATATTGGACGCACAAAGTGCTAAAACACTGGACGCACAGAGTCTTTATAAAAACTGGACGCACAGGTTTTCTAAAGATTGGACGCACAGAATGCTTCCCTTTTGGTTTGAAAAACTTGTTTGAATAAAAACAATTTCAATCCCCTTTGTTAGTAATAAACACAGATATAAAAGGAGTTAAGGGAAAGAAGAAATAACACAAGTTTTTATACTGGTTCACCCTTTCCTAAGAGCTACGTCCAGTCCCCTCAAACTAGAGAGATTTTACTATCAACCTGATAGAATACAAGTATTCTTTGCACACAGCCTCTTCAGGCTAAAACCCAAGTATTCTTTGCACACAGCCTCTCCAGGCTAAAACCCAAGTATTCTTTGGACGCAGCCTCTTCAGGCTAAACCCCAAGTATTCTTTGAACACAGCCTCTTCAGGCTAAACAACTCAGCAGAGTTTTGATACAAGTGCTGTCTAACTCACACAAGTGAGGATATGAAATCTAAAGCACTTTGAGAGTTAAGCAAACTCTCTTTTACAAGAAGATAAAGAAATACAAGACTTTTCTAATCAGAGTATAAAAGATTGCACAGCAGTTCAGCTCTTTCTTTTTCGTTTTCAGTCACTTGTATTCTTCTTCTTGCTTCTCGGTATTTATAGGCTTTGATGAAGCTTCAGGCTTGTTCTTCGAATAGCTCAGCTTCAGCCTTCATAATATTACCGTTCTCTAATAGCATTTAATGCTATTTTCCCATTGCTCTGAGGAGATCTTCTTCATTGTGCATGTCTGCGTTTCTTTCTCCCAAATCAGAAGCAACCTGTACTCAAAGTCTCAATTGTACAGTGGTTAATAATAATATCTTATTGAGACAGAGAGAATACACTGTGTAAAGCAGAAAGGTGTGTTCAGAGATCTATAGAGTAGTTAAAAGTACATTCTCTCTCTTAGTACACTTTCCACAGTACTTTATGCTTTTCAGAAGTACATTCACATACGTTGACAAAGATGTACAGAAAGCATTGTGTACAGCTATTTATTTCAAATCATTTGCTCAATAAATATGTTTCATATTAAATGCATGAGCAGTAAATAGCATGTAATGGACTCTGCGTTTTGGACACAGCATATAGAATCTATTGGACGCATACCTTTGCACTTACCAATTTGCACAGAACTCATGCAAACATTGGACGCATACCTGATGCTTACCAATCTATTCCATTTGAATGCAAGCCAGTATTGGACTTTTGCCATTTCCCTATAGTTCCATTGGACGCAAGGTTGATTGTTGTACATTTGTTCTTCTGCTCCATTGGACGCAGAACAATTGTTTGATGTACCTTTGTCAATCTGCTTCCTTGTGCTCCATTGGACGCAAAGCAATATTGTTGTCCTTCTTATTTATTGGACGCAGAACAGTGCTTGAGTAACTCTGACTTCATTGGACGCAGAGCAGTTCTTTTGTTTGTTCAGTTTCATTGGACGCAGAGTTGCACTCTTGCTCACACTGAACATTGGACTTTTATCCTTCATTGCTCACTGAATCTGTTCCTTTGAAAATCATTGGACTCTTACTGCAATTCTGCTTCTCATACAAATATTGGACTCTGCCAGTATTGCCTTGTTCTTATCATTGGACTTATGCCAGTCTTGCTCTATTGGACGCTTACTGATTCTGCTTCTTTGGAAAACATTGGACGCAGAAAGTAGCGTGTCTTCAAGACTTGATTTCTTCTACTTCTGCGATTCTGCTTCTTCAGAAGACATTGGACGCAGAACTTTGTTCTTTCCTTGTGCTTTGTACTGATTTATTGGACGCACAACATTGCTTGCCTTTGTGCTCAAACATTGGACGCAGAACTTCAATGCTTTCTGCTCAAACATTGGACGCAGAACTCTTCCTTCTGCTCAAACATTGGACGCAGAACTTCAATGCCAACATTGGACGCAAAGCTTCTCAGACTTTGAATATGAGCCAATGTTATGATGAACTAATTTATTGGACGCAGACTGCAATAAACTTAGTTAGGCAGCATTTGTTATGCATTGTACAAGCTTAATACAAATAGATTATCCTTTGTAAAAACCTTAATACATTTTGTTATCATCAAAACCATAAAATCATTTAGGGAGTTTTTGTATTAAAAACACTTTTAACCAATTTGGTTCCAACAAGAACAAATTCTTACTTCTTAAGCATTAAAAAATAATTGATGTAACTTATGAGGACCCATTTTAAAGAAATATAAAGATGTGAGATAACTTATGAATTTGATTTTAATTTATTAAAGAGTTGCACCATTGGAGTGTATAAAAAGGCCCAGCGTGGTATAAAAGGGCCCACCGAAAAGGAGTTAAGAAGTTTACCATGGAAGATGCTGCTATACTCTAAAGTGAGTTGCTTATTTTAGAGAAGCTAAATCCAATTTGATTGTATCATAAATTGATCATTTTAAAAAAAAGAAATGTGTTGACATTTTAAGAAATGATCAACCAATCACTTACAACGTATTTAAGAGTATATCTAAAAGAGTATACATTATTAACATTCTTCGTATGTATGTATAAATGTACTATGTTGAAAGAGAGAGGGGGAGTTCTGATTGATGAATTGTCTTGAAGGTAGGGGTGGCAAAACGGGCCGGCCCGTCCTGCCAAAAAAAATGGGCTGGGGTAGCTCCAACCCGCCTCGCCCCGCGGGTGGGTTGGCGAGCCAACCCGCCTAACCCGCCCAAAAACAAAAGAAAAAAGTGTGTAGAAGTGGCGGGTTGGAGGGTTAGCCCGCCTAACCCGGTCAAAAAAACTAAAAAGTGCACAAAAAAAAAGGGTTGGCGGGCTAACCCGCCGGGCTAGCCCGTTTTGAACCCACCTTTAGGCGAGTTGGCGGGCTGGCCCGCCGGGTCCAGCCCACATTGCCACCCCTACTTGAAGGGTGTCTGAGATTGGAGAAGGACTAAGTTTGAGAGGTGATTGATGATGACATTCAATTTTATTCATGCATGGATGTAAAAAAGGACTGTGGGTTAAAAAATTACTGTTCTCAATAATTTGCTGCTCCAAATTGACAGCGGATATATTTTTTTGTAAGTGCGTTAAATGTCAAATTTGGCTGTTTGTGGAGTAGTTCTCTATAATTCTGATGTATCTACACAGCCAAACAGAAAATTGTTCACACTGCACAAAAACAGTTTAAATGATGAAGGACAAAATATCTGCTCTCGAAATAATTGTATGCTCTGTACCCAAAATAATTATTGTATCCTCCTTGTGAGGGAAAGAAGGATGCCCTTTAATGAAAACCTTATTGTTGCTGTTATATTTCCTTGTAACAAGTGAAAACTGCAACACTAAACTTTCTTGCCCCTTACAAGATTACCCCTTGTTATTATTTCTTTTGATGTTTGATTGAAAACAAGAATCAAATTAAAGTTTTAAACATTACAAAGGAAATTTGTTAGATTATGGATATAGCTAATAAAGATAATGATGCCATTTAATTAAATTGAACATGCTTAATTTATATGTATTCATTTATTATACAAACAGCATTCATTTTCCCCCACCCTATAGTGGATATGTGGCTGCCACATAGGCAGATATTTTTTTAAAAAAAAATGTAAATTATAGTGGGGCCTTGCTCATAATCACAAAAGAGAAATTAAGAAGACTAGACGGCTGTGGACATTTGATTCTCACTCAGCTTCATGATTAAAAGTGTTGATGTTGGTTGAAAAATTTTATGCAGATCAATGGCTCAGAATTCATCTCATTACACGGTCGATTTTCACAAGAATCACTGTATATAGGACACCTTTTTTCCCTTTAACTCTATAGATGAAATTATACATGTTGATCGAATCTACCCTCCCCCCACCCACCAAAACATATGTATATTGCCACAAAATCTCAGTACTTTAAGCAGAGGTTTAATTTTGAGCTGCAGAAATAAATTTTGCACACTGAAATAGGTGAGGTGGTGTAATCTACCTAACTGGCTAATCAACTAAACATTCAGATCATCACAGAATTAATTAAGATAAAAATTTGGATGGTTATCAAGCAGCAAAAGTTTTCTTAGTGAAAGCAAAAATTTGGATCAAAATTTGCTATCACACCATGTAGATGAGCATTCTAGCATAAGGAAGAGGGTAAATTTTAAGATAAACATGATAATTGTTGAAATAAAGTAGCATGCATTAATCCAAACAGAAAATGCAAACTAAAATCAAGATAAACATGAACTTGTAAAAATAAGTTTGTAAAAGGCGTTTTTTTCTTTTATTTTTGGGAAGAAAAGACTGTTGTACCAGAAATTTTTAAAAAACAGGAGTTTCATATTACAATAATGAATGAAGAGTTATAATACAATAGGAAATTCATTAATTGATGCATTATATCATCATTGTCATTTACATGAGGGCTAGACATACACTCTTTCTTCTATAAGCCCTTTGAACCTTAACTAAATTTAGAAAACATGACGATATCTATGAGAATCTTGAAAGAAACCAAAAGCCCAGAAGACAAATGAAGCATGCAAACAAACAATCCATTACCTAAGCAAAAAGCAGACCAATTAATAATATTCCCTCACACCGCCAACAACCACATTGATCGATGGCAATGATCGATGTTCAACATTTATTGATTACATATATCTCAAAACTCATCATCATCATATATATAAACATATATACGATATTTCTTCAAAAATATATAGTTAAATAAACTATATTCTCTGGTCACCAATATAATCTCAAACCTAAGCTTTCATATACATCTGTAAAACTTACCTGAGAAAAAGACTTATAGAGCACAAAAAATGCTTTCAAAATGTAATATAAAAAAAAAAAAGAGGAAAATGAAAGAAGAGAAAAGGGGAAGAAAAAAAAGAAAGAGAACTAGGATTGATTGAGGACAGGAAAATGGAAGTGGATATGTCTCTGCAGGTAACAACTTATCTGTTGTGCAGAGGATTAGGACCAGTGTACACTTTCCTTTTGTCAGCACCAAAAACTTGGTCTCCTTGCTTGTTGTTTGCACTGTTAATCCCTTGAAAGCCACCACCATGGAAGAATTTAGAGGATTTGAACTTATCAGAAGAACCACCTCTGAATCTGTCAAATCTGGCTTTCCCAGTTGCTGCATTACATGGAGCAGTGCTCAGTAGTAAGAGCATAATCACAAAGAGCAGAAAAAGGATAACAATACCCATTTTTTGGTTCTTTCTCTTTACACAAATCATGGCATGGGATAAAGTAAACTTCACAGCTTCTTCTTCTTCTTTTTGTTGTTCTTCTCTATTTTATCTTTGGCTGCTGGTGCTGTGTGTGCTCGAGAGATGAATGAAGCCTTTTTGGTTTTGGTTATGTTATCAAGGAAAAAAGAAAGCCTTTTGAGTTTCTTTTTTCTCTTTAGGAGAGCCTAGGAGTTTGAACTACAGGATGAAAGTCAATGGAAGGAGAGAGGGCCAAAATGCATAGAACTTGCTGCAAGTTTCCTTACTGATTTCAGAGCCAAGTTTTTTTTTTTTGCTGAGGAAAAAAACGCACACTAAACTCTCTAGTCTCTAGGCAGAGACAAATTAACACCAACAGAGTGAAAGAAACAAATACTAGCAGCAAGAGAGAGAGAGTTGGCTTGGTGTATAGAGTGCGAGTAAAAGTGGGAAAGGAGTGAGGGAAGAAAGACACAAAGAGAGAAGTGGGTTTTTTGAGTTTTTTTCTTAAACTGAAAGCTTTGCAGAAAGGGTCCTTTGGGTTGGGGTCTTAATCTGTCTCGGGTCATGTGAGATGAATCATTATTTGTTAATTTAATTTTTTTTATCTCAAAATATTGCCATCACTTATATATGCTCTAAGAAAACAGTGCTTTCGGTATTGAGAATGTCTTTTTGCCACTATTTATCAGTCCCCTAGAAGAAGATATACCCAAAAAGGAAAAGATGATATGAACCCCTACTCAATGGCAGGCGAAATCTGAATTGAAAATTGATGTTTTATATGCTCACAATCACAGCACTATTTTATATAATTTTTATTTCCTATGATCAGCAGAATGTGATAATTTTCTACTTATTTGATGTTTCAGACATGTTATATATGTATGTCTTATATATAAAATATATAAATATATAAATATATGACAGCAAATCTAATTCATTTTTTTTTGTCATAATTGAATCTAACTAATCTAATAGCTGTCACTGATGATGGAGAACAAACAGATCCAATGATTCAATTCGTTTCACCTAGATGCAGTCGTCTATGATTATAGAAAACATGCTGATCACAAGCATTTAACTAATTTTGGAAGACCGCTTCTGTCTTGATTCATTTAAAATAATGTTGCAAAGCATGATGTTAATTAGCCCTGCAAATCTTATGTTCTAACTAAATTTTTGGCATTGATTAGTTGAAGCTTGATGGGATTTGACTATTTGAGTCACTATGCCTTCGTGGACTAGTATATATATTTTTTGGTTTGGTCAAAGATTGCTGAAGGAATTATAAAAAAGAATAAACATTGTCGATACAGGTGTCAAAGTGAGTCAACTCAATTTATTTATTATGAGTTGTCTATAAAATGAGTTAAGCTAAGTTGACTTATATTTTTTGTGAGTAAAAAAAAACATCAACCTGACTCAACCTATCTCGAGTTGGGAGGTTAGGTGGTTGACTCATCTGCATTAAAAATAAAAAAACTCAAAATAATAATAATAATTTATTCATAGATACTACATCATAGTTATATATATCTAAGAATTTAAAAATCATAAAACAATTGCTATTGTTAATGGTCCGACAATCAAATACCACTTGTACATCATTAATTGTTGTAGAAATATAACAATCATTTTTTTTTCACAACTGCATTTTCATTGGTGGGTCAATTTTTTTCACAATTGTGAAATTCTTTTTGCTTCCAATTTGTACACCCAACAAATTTGGATAATCTTATATTTATAATGTGTAGCTAAACCTGAGCATCTTGTGTTCTGATTTAGTGTTTTCTTTTAATAATAATATTTTTGGCTTATAAAAAATATATAACAATCTTTTTCCTTTATTATTTATTTATTTTTTCCATCCTAAAATTAAAATACAAATCCATTCATAAAGTTTTTGTTCTCCGGGTATTTGTACTTCTTACTTTTTTTTTTATTCTTCCTGCTGCCCCTGATCAACAATGGTAATAAGGGATCGTATTTTCACTTTTCGATGTTTATGTTTCAGGGAATAACATATAGACGTGGCTTAGTTCGCCTTTGAAACTCTACTTAATTATTTCAAAATTGTTGTGTTATATTCATTTATGGTGCAAATTCTATTGCGAGTTTCACATCATGTGGTTAATTAAGGGGGTCATTTTTATATAGCTTGGGGGTTGAGTTGTGAGCCCAGACGAATTTTAACATGGTATCAGAGCCTGATTCTTTTTAACTAAGGGGATCATTGCTTATATAGTCTCGCCTATGGTATGGAGCCTAGGCTCGAGGGAGCATATTGTGAGTCTCACGTCGGATGGTTAACTAATAAAACTGTGAACACAGTCGAATTTTAACAAATTCTTCAAGCCATTGGCGTACGTGTTCTTGAGTTGATAAGGGCCCGGGGTGGAGGGAGAGAGTACTATTTATCCACTTGGAAAAAATATATAGAATTAGAGTTAATTACGTCTTTGATAATTTGTTGGCGACGCTTTCAAATGCAAACTAATGCCACGATATTAGAAATTCATGCAGACAACGTGTGTCAGCATGATGGTGGGATTAATTGGGAAAGTTAATTTCTTTGACCTATACTTCATGTATAATTGCGACATTTTTCGGTGCAGTACTTTTGGATATTTTTTTATAAGATAAAAACAAAAGAAAAGTCACAAGCTTTTACGTACCTAAATTTGCTTAATTTGCAGTATATAGCTTGTCATTATTTTTTCCTAAATTTCTTAACAACTTTAGTTCTTTTAGCATGTTTGTTTTTTAAATTTGTTTGAAAGCCTTTTAAATTATTTTATAATTTTTATATTTAAAAGATTTTGATTTTATAGAAGGAGAGGAGGGGGTCCGCAACAGCTTAAAGGGGAGAGAAAGTTGATCCAAGTATAAATTCACGCTTCTCGATAAATAAAGGAGTCACTAACCAACAACCTAAATACAAAGTCAAAGACTTACTGATTGAAGTTTTAATAACTATTGATTTTTATATATCGACTAGTATAGCAAATATAGCTGATGTTTGGATAAATAATTTATTTAAAAGTTTATGACATAAGAGTTTATTGTATACAAACTTATGTCATAAGCGCTTATATTGAATAAGATATTTGCGTTTAGATATGCACATTTATAAGTGTTTATACAAAAATTATACTGTTTGGATGCATAATTCTATAAGCATTTATAAAATGTTATAATTTTTTAAAATTAAAATATATTAAAAATTTATAAAAATATCATAATATATCACAAAATAGTTATTGAAAATTAACTATTGCCACGGTATAAGAAGGCACACACACAGCACAAAAACTAGAAACTCCATGGAGGTAGCTTAGCTATGAGTTAACAGAACAGAAGCTACGGAAACATGCGAACCACTACTCAATGAAGTAACACACTTCGCAATTCAACATCAACATAAAATCCAATCAACATCGTCCATCATAACTCACTGATCATAACATCAGACCCCCAAACAACTGAATTTTGGTTCGTGCTAAAAAACCCTAAAAGCATAATTTGTGAAATTGTGGCAGTAAAACAAAAATAGAGGAAGAAACCTTAATTGGAATTGGGGGAAAATGAATTGACTCGGAATGGAAGGGTGAGGGATTGGTGTTTCGAGTGATTTGGGAACGAGGGTTCACGAGAGTGAGAGAAGACAGAGCGTGTAAAAAAAGAAAATAAAATGCAAAGAAACCAAAAACAGGCGAACATGGATTCGAGCACGAGACCTGACCAATGCTAAATTTTAGTGGAGCATAAGCTGCAACCAGAAGCTACAAAAGTGGGTTTATGAAAAATTGTTATCAACAGCTTATCAACTCCCATAAGCTCTTATCACCAAACACTTTTATAAGTGCTTATGGTACCAGAGAAGCCCAAATAAGCTGAAAATAAACCCATCCAAACAGGCCCATACTCCTAGCATTGACGCAATGTAATGGACTACTGCAATTGAATATGAGGGACATCTTTTAAATTTTTCTTTCTTTTTTTTTTGAGAAAGAAGAAAATGAAGAAAACCATTGAGAACATTTATGATTAAGTCAAAAAAGGAGCTAGGAATAAACTTTGTGTAGTATTGGATACCTTAGTCAATAACATAATCACTCCTATACGTAAAAATTAAAGAAAAGTTGATCGCGGTGGCACGATTAATTAATTGATGCCTATTATACATCATAGAGCAGACGTGGTATGGATATGATCAAGATGTAGTCACTTAATTACCGAATACAGTATACAGTATGATACAAATGATAGCACTTTCATATATATATATATATATACGTTAGAGATTAAATTATATTAAATTATATCATTCCAACTATACATTTATATTTATATTATATTTATAATACAGTTAGCTAGCTTAATCCACATTTTTATTTCACGAGTGAGAGAGAGGAAATCAAAGAAGATAAATAAAAAGTTTAATTAATTATTAGCATATATTATTGCAGAAGTTTAGGAGCTCAAGCTAGCCTGTTAATGAATTAAGATATATACAACTGGAGCTAATTATATAAGCAGAAGAAAAAGAATCAAGTGTTGACACTTGACAGTAGAACGAGTGAGAAAGGCAAAAAAAAAAAAAAAAAGAAAGGTTGAAGATTGCATATTGCTGATGAATGAAAAGAAGAACGGACGGGCAGGAGCTTCTTGTGGGCCACCGTTTAAAGAGGTGGGGCGGGTGAATTTCAGAATGCAATGTAGTGGCTACTTTCTTACTCAACATGATTATGTTCCACGCTCACTTTAAATTTAGAAGATCAGTACACGAAAGTCATGGAACAGTTAATGATTTTTACACCTGATCAATAAAAATATATAGGATATCCCCGTCATAAGCTCAGTTGAAAAAGCAAGGGAGACGCATGTATCAGTATCAGGGCTGGGTTCGATCCCAGGCTGCCCCATTAGTCCGACTACTACTAGCAGTCTCACAGCAGGGTGGTCACAGGTGTGATTTTGGGAAGCTTCATTTCACTCATTGTCAACTTTAGACACTGAAGCACTGTTCACATATATGGTGTGAATTTCCTCATAGTTGTGAAAGCGATGTTGTCATGGAACATTTGACAGTAAAAGGACCATTTGTCTTCCTAAAAGCTTCAATTTCCTAAGCAAGCCCAGCCTTTACCCATTCTTTTGACATTTTGTTTTTCTATAAGCAAATGTTATAATAATTAATATGTTATTTTAATTGAGGGATTTGGACCCATAATTTTCTGTGTTTTTGTTCTTTTGACATTTTGTAACATTAACCAATTGGATTTTGATAAAAAAAGGTACTTAGATCAAGATTTTAACCTTTTTTTTTTTAAAGAAAGATTTTAACTGTTAACATAAATAATTTTAACTTTACTTAGTGGCATGTGATGTATAAAAGATTGTAGATTTTCCTCTTTCATCATCACTTTGTACAAGCTTCCATTAGAAGTTGGTAAGAGATCCCATCATGTTATGTGTGTACTTTTCCCTTTTTAAATTTAACATTTTGTAACATTCGTCTAATATTGAATTATAACATAAGGTGTATATATATAGAGAGAGAGAATTGATCTACTTAATAAAATCATTTTTATTCAATGATTAGATTGATGAAATTTAATGTATACTTAGAGTTAGAGTTGTTGAATTGAATAACTCAGCCAAGAGTTACTTAATCATCTCCCATATATCTTATATATCTATATATATATAGGGATATGATCAAATGATGACACTAGGTATCAAACTCTTATATTTACATTAATTATATAATAATTTTATGTAAAATACAAAATTAACCGATCTAACATTAAGAGTTCTTATATAGTAGATAAAGTCTGTAAAATTTCATGTGAATAAAAAATTAATTGATACTTCATCACATTACATTATTTGAACAGATAATATGTTATTAAAACATAAGTAATTAAATACTCAATATTATTAGATAGCATAGCTATAGATATCCAAATTGTCTGAAATTTAATATACATGATCAAGACGATGATTCAAAGGTTGGATCGTTTATTTTTGCATTCTAAAAAAATTATTAATTAATATAAGTATAAGAGTTTTACAGTTAGTTTCAATTGATCCCGTTACACACATATATATAGATCATATATTTAGTTTTTAACTTTGTTTTTCTTATAAATTTTAATAACTTTAAGCAGTAGTGGCATGTAATGAACCAAAAAAAAATGTATATTTTCTCCTCGAGAATATAGAATAGAAGAGACCACCCCCCCCCCCCCCCCCTCTTTCATCATCACTTTGTACAAGCTTCCATTAGAAGTTGATATGAGATGATTGAGATGCCATCATGTTATGCGTGTGTACTTACGTGGAAGGGATCATCAGAGAAATTAAGAGAGACACAAAACAAAGAGATATCAGTGCTTTCGTGTGTAGCAGTGTAGGGAGTTAGAAAGAAGAGGAGCTAGAAAAAGGCAATAGAATGAGGACACAAGATCTTCGTGTGTGAAAATCAAAGGAGGAATGTCATGATATGCTGCTCCCTACATTCTATTGTATAGTGGAATCATAATGCATGACTAAAGAAAAAAAAATTGAAGCTGTATATGCCTGGCTTTATTTGTCAAAATCTAATTATAATTATGTCCCTGACTTCAATTCTATGCTCTACTGTATGGTTTGCATGCTTCTACTCTCTAAAATGTTTAAAACAAGCATTGGTATAGGTTGGGGTACGTCAAATGAAAGGTAATTCAAACTCTTTTTTTATTATTAGTATTTAGTATTTATTAAATTTTAAAAACTTCATTAATATATAGTTAGTTTGGCGCATTGGTAACTAGTGTGTACTTTTACCTTGGGAAATGTGATTTGATCCTTGTAGGAGAAAATGAGAAAACGCTACATTAATTTTTTTTTTTTAAGGCCCTCTAATTTTAATTAAATATTGTTATTAGTTTAAAAATGTGTAACTCAAAAATTTGCTTTAGGCCTAAAAATATTTTGGATCGACCATGCATTGGTATTTCAGAGACCTCTAGTTTTGTGTGTATAGAAAAAGTTGAGGATGTACAAATTCTCCTTTGCTCAAAATGAAGAGAAGTCTCACATGATTTAGCATAGTTTTCCAGTTAATGTTCAATTTTGAGTTGGAGTTGTTTTATCCGTTTGTGTATGTTTTTTTTTTTTTTTGAACTGTTAATTGACCCACCGGCCAGCACCTCATTTTGGGTGGTAGCTAAGAGGGGTTTTGATGGGCTAAAAGATATGGAGGGATTGAGAAATATTGTTATTGAGTGGCATCTGCTTTGGATTGCAACAAGCAAAGATGGGGAATGTCGTTATGAGTACAAGCGACATGATTAGAGAAAAGAATTCTTTGCTCTGCAAGCAACTAGAATTTCTCACTTTTTGGTGCTACATTTTGCTTTTTACCTCTGTTGCACCTTGCTCTTCAGTCAAAGCCTTGGCCCTTTTCCCCTCTTTACCATCATTGGAACATAACTGCTACATGAAACCCTTCTCATTATGCGCTTAAAAAATATCCAACATTATTCTTTGTTAATATGTAATCATGCTTAAAGAGCCCATGTTGCCTGCCTGCCTTTTAACAAATCAAATTGAAACTTAGGTAAGTTGGATTAAGCATATCCCTAATTATGTTTTATGACAGTAAAATTTCTATTAGTCTATTTGTTCCATATTCATTTCAACACTAATGCTTTAAATCACAATTTCCAAACAATCTTTTTTTTCAAACCAACAAATTGTTCCTTTCACTGAAATGGAGTTTTAAGGTTTTGAAAATCTATACCAAACATACTTTAATTAACAAGATTATACACGTAGGCATTTTAGAACATAAGCCATCAACATATGAAAACAATATGATTGAAGCCAAGATGGTATGATGAGAATCCTCAAAAACTTATATCAATAAAACTAGTTAGGTTAAATTAAGGTGGTCAAAATAACTATGATTATAGCCTACCTGTCTGTGATTTATTTACTTGCACTTTTTCTCCAGGCTTTCTTTTTGGTGATTTGATTAGGCTTTCTGAATATAACATAATCATTATTATGATTTTTGCTCTTATCAATTAGGTTGAAGTTAATTACACTTGGTAGTTATATAGCAGACCTTTTAGTTTTTGCTGACAGGAACTTAGTGGAAATATTATGTGCATTGGAATTTATGTATGTAGTATGTCTTTGGAATCATTAGTCTTGTTCTTTCATTTGTTAATTTAATAACTTCTCTTGTAATTTTTACTTTTCAGAATATTGCAGAAACTTGCAAGGGGGTGGTGTAGCCCACTTCTAAAGTTGGTCTAACAGATTTTTTTTTTGAATTAGTCAAGTTTACACTTCACAATTTTAAAGTTGGATTTCCTTGAAAACAAAAACCCATCAAATCATATAATTGGAAAAAAAATAATTGAAACACAACAGGCTATGGGATCTTACTCAGCTAGAAGTGATGCTAAAAACATAGAAAAAGAAAAAAGAAAATTTCAATATTCATATCACCGTTCCTTAACTCAGATTAGAGGTCAAATAAACTTAAGGGTTATTAATGTCATCAAGAAATCATATCAATTGTTTTTTCTGTTCCTTTTTTATAGGCTATAATTAGAGTAAATCGTGAATTTGGTCTTCGAAATTGTAGAGTGGTCAATAATTGGTCCCTGACATTAAGTAATTGGCAAATTGGTCCCTGATTTTGAAAAACGTCGATCACGTTAGTCCCTCCGTTATCCCAGTCAACAAACGGCGTCAGAGATGATGATTTGTCACGTTAAATGACTAGTTGGCACCCACGTGGACCCACATGTGGCATCCCAATTATAGGGACCAAAATGACATATTTTTTCTCTTACCTTTCTCTTCTCCCTTCTCCTTCGTCTTCCACCTTTGAACTGTTCCGCCTCCCCCACCTTTCTCTGTAATTGCTACCACAAGCTCATCAAAGTGTCCAGCTTTCCAACGATTCAAGAACCAAAGTTGAACCCAAGCAATGCAATCCCACTTTTTGGAAAAGGAAAACAGAACAAAAGAAAACGCTGAGGAGGAAATAGCAGAAACACGTGAGACCAAAGTGAACACAAAATTAGGGACACAAAGTTGAACCCAAGCAATGCAGTCCCGAATGTAATCCGCGACATCTAAGATGATGATAAACATGGCTTGATTGAGTTACTGTTGAAGTCAAGATCCAAGATTTCATTAAAATTATAAAAATACCCATTAAAATTACAACTGCAAAAACCACAAAGTCTACATCCATGGTAAAATTCAAAAAGAAAAAGGAATTATCACACACCTAGAGCCTGAAATCATCCAATTTACCTCTAATTTATTAACACATAAAGCTGAAGCTGAAGAAGGAAACATCGATTTTCTCTATTATGATTATCCTTTCTCAACTTTCCTGATGAAACAAACAGAACAAAAAGAAAAGCCAATCTTCAAAGAAATCATGGATTTAAAATCCACAATATAAAAAATAAATTCAAAAAGGAAGTTAAATCATTGACTTGGAATTTGAACAAAACATTTAATTGTTATTGTTATATGTTACAAAATTGGGGGGGTTGCCTGTAAGTTCATCTGAATCAAGCATGAGGCTTTTCACTTTGTTCTTCCTCTTCTTGTTGACGCCATTGTCAGGGCTCTGTCTGTAATTGGTTGCTTCAAATACGGTTGCAGGTTTTCTCCAAAACCATGCTTTTTTTTGGGGGGGGGGGAGGGGGTGAAGAGTGAATCATAGGATGCTGTCGCGGTGAGAACCATACCTTGAGGAGGAGGAAAAAATGGAGTTGCAGAGGTTTGCCGGAAACAAGAGACCATACCGTGAGGAGGAGGAAGAAAATGGAGTTGCAGAGGTTTGCCAGAAATAGGAGCACGGGATGGGAAGATGAAGGGGTAGGGGTAGGGCTTCAGTGTCAATTTCGTCCCTGCTGAGTGGGATTACATGGGTCTGTACACGTGAGCCAGGTGGCACTTAACGTGTCATGTCATTAACTCTGTTAGCGTTAACTAACCCAAATTAAAGTGGGGATTAACGTGACCGACGATTTTCAAATTGAGGGACTTATTTGTCTATTTCTTAATGTGAGGGACCAATTCATGAGCGAGTTACAAAATAGATGACTAAAATGATGATTTACTCCTATAATTATCTTCCTTCCATTAAAAAGCAGCCAACAAAAATGGGCTTCCAAATGGTCATGTGGGCCTGCAATGACTCACTAGTCATGTTTCTTTGCGATCCAGGAATCATGACCCCGAAGCAAATTGGGTTGATTTAGAATTTTACTATGGGCTTTGATTGATATCCAAATGACTTGTAAGGTCCTCCCAATTTTTCCCGTGAATTTCCTCCTTTTTATTCTTTTCTCGAAAAAAGTTTAATAATAATACCATCGTTGCCAAAAAAATGGTCGTGTAAAATCGAAAATACCATTAAAAAAATTTTTAAAAATATTTCGCATAATTTTCTTACATGGAAGCTTTCGTTTGAACTTGAACATGTGATAGTAGAGGTGTTTGTGGCTAGGTTCGGTTCGATTTTGAGGTAAAAAGTATTCGATTTAAAGTTTAAAATAGCATGCGGTTCGGTTCGGTTTGCTTTCAAAGAAATATCTGATTCGAAACAATGCGGTTCAGATTGGATTGGTTTTTGGTTTTTGCAGTTATATATATTTATAAAAAAAATCAACCAACGTGATTCCGTTTCCATTTCACTTCTAATATATTTTCGAGTACAACTCAATGACATTTGTTTTAACAATTCTCAATGGATTATCAATTATTAAGCCAATTTCTAAACACACATATGTCATTTCTAAAAAAATGTCTTATAAAAAAATAGTATTTGTAAAATCATATTTTAAATAAATGTTAAATAATATCTAACACATACAAGGTCATTGTGAATTAACATTTAATACAAAGACTACTTGCAAAAGCCAAACCTAAAAGAATACACAATGTAACATTTGATTAGTAGCCTATATATGCAAGTCCAAAAGGAATAATATTATAAGTTGCGGTTCGATTTTAGTGAAGAGATCAAAAATTCGAGCGGTTTGGTCTTCCAAAATACTCATCCAAAAAAAATCCAAAAAATTTGGTTTTTGATCGATTTTTGATTTTTTAAATCAATTTTTGGTTATTTTTTGGATCGATTCGATTTTGAACACCCATATGATGTAGTGGGTAAAAAATAAAAAGTGAAAATTAAAAAAAATGGTGAACGAAGATTCTAGAGCCCCTTGTCTAAATAAGAATAAGAATAATAATATTATAATATCAAAATTTTGAAGCAGGACATAAACCCTTTGCAAAACCCTAACAAGTGACCTCAGATTTGAAGAGAAGAGAGTTAACAATACATTATTCCTTCGGTTTTCTCTCTTGTGTGCTCTGAATGGCGAAACGCTTGATTCCACTGTTCAATCGGGTTTTGGTGGAGAAAATCGTCCCTCCATCAAAAACCAACGCTGGCATTTTGTTACCGGAGAAATCCACCAAGGTTTATTTTCCTAATCCATTCATCCATACCCATTTCATTTCCTCCTTCTGGATCTTCGCTTTTCATTTCAAAATCTCAGCTTGCCTTGGTTTTCCCATACATTACTAATTCCATTTTCGCTGTTCCTTTTTTTTTAAAAAAAAAGTTTGCTAGTATTCTAGTGGAATATAGGTTGTCCAGCTTCCTGCGTGTGATATTAACCTGACTGGGTAATTTAGCAATCAGATTCGTGATTAACGGCCTCTTTATGCCACAAATTTAAAGGGATATAGTGAAGAAATGGTTTTGTGCTCATAACACCTATAGGTTCCATTAAGTATATGTTATATATTAGTTTATTTATTGTTGACCATGAGATTTGACAATGGAAATGTTCTTTTATTATGTTTCGCTTGTGTTGAAATGTAGCTACCAAACAATGGCAGTTTGTACTCTGAGATTGTCTTTGGATTGTTATAGTGCTGTACTTTGTAGAATGTAGAATCTAGAGTAACTGTCTTAGTGAATTTCTAATAAATATTAATTTTGGATATATATTAAATCCCGCTCTAGTACAGTAGGCAAAGGAAGAAGCTAGATTTTTCATCTTATTGTGAGGCAGAACAAATTAAGGGTGGGTTAGTTTGTTAAATTTTCCCAGCAAAATTGATTAACTATCCCATTTATGAGTAAACTATTTCTGAGTCTTTTGCCTTTAGGATTTGGAAAATGAGTGTTTGAACTTTGAATTGTTTGCTTTAATACTTGTTTCAGATTTTAGCTCCAAAATGTTTACAATTTGGGTTTTCTTGGTGTAAAGTCTTTTTCAAGTTTAGTGTTTCATCTTCTTTAGACTGATTGGAGATAATTTATCGCTGCAATCATACATTTTCGTTGCATCCATGCTTTATTGAAGTTAATTTGCTGAGCTGGTAATTAATTGCTCATTTTGCTTTAGCTGAATTCTGGAAAAGTTGTTGCCGTTGGCCCTGGCTTTCACAGTCAGGATGGGATACACATTCCTGTTGCTGTAAAGGAAGGCGACACTGTTCTTTTGCCTGAATATGGGGGAACTGAGGTGAAGCTTGATAACAAAGAGTATGTATATGGTTTTTTAATGATATATTTCATTTCTCTTTTTTACTCTCACGCAATCCTTGAACTTGATCATTCTTGATGTCTCTTAACCATGTCTGATGTAATGGACATTTTTTTTTGTTTTAACTCATTTGCTCTGTAATTTGTTTGTCAAAAATCCCAAATGTTGCATGAAAAGGGCATAATTTATCCATTTGTATCAATAGTCCTGAATCTGGATATAAAAGTTTAATTCAACTAGAATTAGTCGAGGACCTATATTTTGCGATGAAATTGTTTATTTGGATGACAGGACAACAATTCAACTTTGGTAGTTTTAACTACATGATGCCTAGGAGATTCACTTTCTTGTTTCAAAGTTGACCCCTTCATGTCTAAATGCTGTTGAAGGCTGACTTCTTTTTGAATCATTAAAACAAAGCTAGACATTATTGAAGAAGGAAATGTCCTGATATTGCATGTCATTGTTTGGAATTTGCTTTTGTTTGACCGTTCATACAATGTACTTTTATTCTTTCTAATTTGTTGATTCATTTGCTTTCCATTGTTTCTTTACAATATATTTTGTTGCTTTATATGACCTGATTCTCACTTGCATATTGTTGAGGCCTTAGCTTTACTTGATACCCTGCATGTGCTGATAACCAATGTATAATTTGAATCAGGCAGATAGTGAAAATTAGATATTTTACTTTATGCCAGGATAATAGGCAACATGGTCTTCAAAATGCTGCTGCTATACTTGATATAGTGCCCAATGCCCCCACCCCGTCCAAAAAATTTCAGAAAACACAATTTTATTTAGGAGGCAGTGATTTACTATTGGTGCATCTTTATTTCCACTTGTCCATAACCAATGGCCGTTATTTTCCAAAATTAGTCTCAGGGGAAAAGGGTAGGGTGTGTCTTGATATTTTGATCTGTTAACTTGCCACTCTCAAATCCTTAAGAGAAAGGTCTAGGGAACTTGCTAGTTCTGGAAATATTCCAGTGACATTGAAATGAAGGTTTTCACTGCATCCTCTCTTGGCCACTAAATAAATTCCCCATTTTTCTGTTGCAATCCTTCCTTTTTGACAAAAGAGTACCCACACGAAGTGCTATATAGTTGGCTATGTAAATGTAATGAATTAAGTAGATGGGATGGTTTAAGTAGTTGGCTATTCATCTAAGATGCAATAATAGCTGTTGTTTCTCAAGTCTTGGCTAATTAGATCATGCTGCTTTTTGTGCAGGTATTATCTGTATAGAGACGACGATATACTGGGGACACTGCATGATTGATGTCAAGATCATTGGCAGACTTGAGCCCTGCTGTAGCAACTTTTATATGTTAGGTGTTCTGCTATACATTTGAGCAGTTTCTGTCTGTTCTGGCTTTTATTATGTCTACAGTCTACATTTTGTTATGGGGCAAAACACTTTTTTAATATTTTGCTTAACAATCAAGAATACTGTTTTTCTGCAGCAATTGGGGGAAACTGTTTTTCTACAGCGCTTAACTTTTTCTCAAAGAGGGAATGTGTATATAAGAGACGTAAGATAATACGGATAAAAACACGTTAGGACACTTAACTGACATGTAGGTGCTTCACTAATGGTGTTGTCTGAAAACTAACTTTTGGATCAATGGTGTAAATGTTTGTAAATATAAGGGGCCAACTTGTTAAAAAAAAATGGCATAAATATGTTTTTAGTCCCTTAAATTTGGGTAATTGTTGCTTTTAGTCCTTCAAATTTAAAACGCCTATTTTTGCTCCCTCATTTTTAAAAATATATCATTTTTAGTCCCTGGGGCTATTTTTTAATTTGAAAAGTATTTTTTAAATTTATATTTTGACCCCTTTTAAATTATGATTCTTACCTTATCCCTTTCCCCTAACTTTTAAGAATTTTTTAAATTTATATTTTGACCCCTATCAAATTTAGAAAATACTTTTTAAATTTAAAATATGACCCCAGGGACTAAAAGTGACACATTTTTAAAAATAAGGGACCAAAAATAGGCGTTTTAAATTTGAGGGCCTAAAAGCAACAATTACCCAAATTTGAGGGACTAAAAACATATTTAAGCCAAAAAAAATTATGAGATCAAATTGACATTGAAATCAATAATTATTTTTCTCTCTATTTTAATAAGTCTCAATTTTTTTAATTGATGATAGATACATTAAATTTGGAGAATGTAAAAACTTTATCTTAAATTTGAAAAAATTATAAAAATTGATCACATTGATTTGTATACATTAAATCAAGTACTTAAGCAACAATATTCACTACATTTGTCAATATAAATTTTGGCGCATGAGATAAATCGAATTTAAGGTGGGTTACGTTATAAAAAGATTTACTCATTTATTTTGATTATTTTAACTCATCTCACTTAATTTTAAGTGAGTTTGAGTCAAGTTGAACCTTTTTTTTATGTGATTCTTTTAGAACAATTTATATTGAAGAGTAACATAAGAAAATTTTGATCGTTAATTATAAACCACATTGATATCCACAAGAAATAATCATGAATGGTTAAAAATAACCATAGTTGATTTTTTTATCTATAGGTAAAATTTCTTATTTTTTTTTGATACAAAATAAAAAATTTTAATTTTAGAAGTGTCAATTGTGATGACTTTACGTGCCCTTATTTATAAAAAAAAAAAAAATTGAAACCCTCGGTCAACCAGCAGAACGACCCTTTCCATTTTCCGGAGTATTTAAATTGATTCACTCACTGCAAAGTTTAGTGAGGAGCATTGTTCAGTTCAGCTCTCTCATCTCTGCAAAGTGCTGCAACGGTTCCGTTCATAGATTACTACTAGCTGCTGCCATGGCGAGCACCAAAGTTCAGAGGGTTATGACCCAACCCATTGTATGCCCACTCCGCTTCTCTCACACTCTTCTTTCGCTTTCCCCATTTTCTTCTTATTATTATGCCTTTGCCTTTAACCTAACCTTAATTTTGTTCCTCACTTTTCTCAGAACTTGATCTTCAGGTTTCTTCAAAGCGTAAGTCCCTCACACTCACTGATTTTGCTCCACAAATTCTTTTCTCACCGTTTCCACTCTAATTTATTTCCCCTTTTATTTTCGCAGAAAGCGCGCATTCAGATTTGGCTCTTTGAGCAAAAGGATTTGAGGATTGAAGGCCGAATCATTGTGAGTTTAGTTTTACTTTATTTTTTCGATGCTTGTTTGTTACATTACATGACTTCAATAAAAATTGTTCTGCGAAGCCCTTAATTGGGATTTTGATGCCCTGAATTGTCTTATAGACTGTCTTCTCTATTGTAAAGAAATTGTGTACTCAGATTTTTAGCAAAGCTATGACTAGTAGTGAGTGCATGTTGCGGTGCAGTAAGGGTTTATTTATGCAACAAAACTATTCTCGTGTTTGAGTTTCGTGTTTGCTCGTGCTGTGCAACATGCCATTGGATGTTGTGTTCTGGGCAGCATGGCCAGCATTCAAAATGGTAGTATTAGGAGCTTATAAAAGATTTCACTCAACTTGGGGAAAATAAAACTTGTTATTGTGAAGTTCATATCGTTAAAGGGTCTGCAAATCAAAAGACTCTAGCCTTTCAGAGGACACTCCCCATGACCTTGAGCCTTTTCTTTTTTTCTACTTCCCTTTTTCTCCTTTCTTTGCATGGGAAAGTTCGCCATTGCAATGCTGTCAGCAAAAAGTCTGGCCAACAGGCCTAAAACCTCCTACTCTGTTATGAGTCTTTTGATTCCCAATGTTTGTTTGTTTGCTTTTTCCCCCATGTGTAATATCAACTCTAATGCATTTGTTTATTTTAAGTGGAAGAACAACTAAGTCACTGTTAAAGTTTCAATGACTTAAATATCTTGCATAGGAATCCACATGATGATGAAAATGCCATTTGGTAGCCTGCAAGATTACTTAATTTGCCCTTTTGCCTTTAGTTTCTTTGTTCACATGGACAAGGATGACAATAGAAGATAAAAATGTCATTTGGTGGTATGACTTGCTGAATTGCAAATCCACCTTTAGTCATCTTACCTATAAGGTCACTCACTAAAATATACTTTCTGTACCAATAAAGAGACAAACAAAAAAAGTGTTTTACACTTTGACTGGTGTTAGGGAAATGTTTACTGATTTACTTTGTCAAGAAAATTTTCAAAAGGAATTGAAAAATTGAAGAAAAAAGTACTAATATTTTTCCCACAGAAGTTTTCAGGTCTTACACTTTAAACTACCCAACATTATTCATTCCCTTATCTTTGGAGTAGTTGGGATTGTCCTCATGCATTGTGTGATATGAGCTCATATCTAAAACAGTCTGATCTAGTTTGTTGACTTAAAATTTAAAGATAATTTGTATTTTAAACTGATACAGAAAATTAGAATACAAAGTCCCTTCTTATACAAAGTCCTTTCTAGTGTCTACATTTTTCTTATCCAAAGTCCTATTATCCAGGACTTTGAATTTGAAATCTCTCAACTCTTTCAACACTTCAGGATTTTGTGAAGTTTACGGTTCATGAGTTCATATCTGAAGGGGAAAAGGCTTGGTTATTGTTTTTGTTTTAGATTGTAGATAGTACATCCTCCTTTAAAATTGGATATTTGAGTAAATGTTTAAGGATCGTTTGATTTTATTGTTTTTTATACAGGGTTTTGATGAATACATGAATTTGGTTCTGGATGATGCTGAAGAAGTAAATGTCAAGAAAAAGAGCAGAAAGACATTAGGTATGCTAAAGTTTCTTGAATTTTATTCTTTTTTATCTTTGCCACTTGTGCATTTTCTGAAGGATGATATTGTTTTGATTAGGGAGGATCCTTCTTAAAGGAGACAACATAACTTTAATGATGAACACGTAAGTGAAATTAAAATTGCATTTTCATCTTTTTTCGTGGTTTTCTTCTAAATTTAACTAAAATAATTTTCTCTTATAAATTCCAGGGGGAAATGATGATGAACACATTGGGACAGTTGTATTATCCAACAAGAAGGCAGATTTATCTTTCCCTTTTCCGTTTAATTACTATCTCTTGTTAAGATGTTGAATATGCTGTGAGATATATTAACATGTATGACTAAGGAAATTTTTATGCACTAGATAAAATACTTAGTTGAGGTGAACATCTGGGTTTGTTGGTCCACTTAGTTATGCCTTCTTTTTGCCTGTATTAATATCCGGATCCCAGCATGGAATCTAACTATATTATGATTGAGAAAGCATAACACCAATACTATAACCTCCCCCCATTTATTGACTTCCCTCCTTTTATCATGATATATCAGACCTTATTCAGTTATTTAGAGGAGTTTATTAATTTGATTTCTTTGGGACATCTGTTGTATTTATTAATATTTTGCAAAGGGCGGATGTGCATTATGTATGAGGATATGAATTGGTGCATTACTGCATTTTGACTAGTGTCATTATCGTTGACCGATTCACATGTGAATTTTTACAAAGTGCTGTGCGAAATCACTGTAGGATGACTTCAAGTATGGAATGGTTCTTTTTATCGAAAAAAAGTATGGAATGGTTCTAGTAGCACGTGTTAAGGAAAATGTAGTTTTTAAACATTTCAAGTGTAAGACTTAAGATTCGTAAGTTTCAAGTTTCAACTCAACCTGTGAAAATACTTGATAAAAAAATTTATCGGTTTAATTCTGGTTTTAGTCCTTCAAAAATAAAATGTGTTTTTTTAGTTTTTTATTTTTTAAAATTTGTCACTTTTAGTCCCTGGGATTATATTTTAAATCTGAAAAGTATTTTATAAATTTATACTTTGACCCCTTTTAAAGCCTAATGTTCACCTTAACTTGTTTTTCCGTTCTCCTATCCCTCCACTGATGCACCGTGGCCTTCCATTCCCGCGCGGTCAAGGGAGGAGCTCCACGTGACCAAGGGAGGCTGCACACATTGGCGGAAAGGGAGGCGGCCACTGCGATCGCACAGGGAGGAGAACGAGAGAGAGGCTGCATCTCGTGGCGGCTTCGAGGGAGGACATTGGAACTACTCTTAGTAGAGATTGGAGGTCGCGGTGCATCATTGACTGTTATGACCCAGATATTTTGGCCCAAATATTAGAATGATCTAGAAGTATGAGATATTACTATAAATGTAACCCCAATCTTTGAATGAGAACAAGAAGAAAATTGAAGGAAATTTTAGTTGTTTAGTTTTAGTATAGTTTATGGAGACCCTCTCCTCGAAAGGAGAAATTACTTGTTTTTATTAGCTTTTTTATTTTAAGTGCTTAAGGAACATTGGATTCCTTTCATTGACCTAGTTTTTTTGTCTTTCCCATTTATCTTCGGATACATCTTATGTGGTAATCAGAGAAGTGGTACATGAAAATTGAAAGACCAAAGCAAGATTCCGGAGCAGTCCTCTGCGGGAATGCCCTTCAATTTTGATTTGTCCTCCAGAACTATTACTGGATTGATTTCTAAGAAAACCGAATAGGAACCCAATTAATAATAAGAATAATACAATAAAAGCAAGAGAGGGCATCGAATAGTTGCAAGTGTTAGGATTAGGATTCATACATCTTCTCATTGGCGCTTTAAACTGACGATGTGATCTAGAAATTGGTATATCCTGTGGTAAATGGAAGCAGCGTGCATTGTCGTTTTTAAACTTTTTATTTATTTTCCCTTCTTAAACTAGTTGGAGATTGGCCAAATGTTAAATAAACATAAGCAATGATTCAAGGTTCACTGGAGTTATGGTAGTGTCACGTGTAAGCTAGTGTTTATTAATCCCTTATTGTGATATGAGTTATACAAGTTATTTATTAACTATTTAACCATAAGCTTTCGACTCAAGATCTAAAATAATTCGTAGTAAAAATTATGGATATGACTATAAGATACTGTGTGCATGAGATGTGTCTTTGATAAAGCAAGTGCGACCCTGTCTCTCCGGGTCCTAGAGGATGGAGCTATTAAATGCAGAACTTGAAATGTTAATGGGAGAAGTGGTGGAAATATTGAATGCAGAACTTGAATCGTCGCATCCCCTAATACACCCTAGACTAGAACTCGCATTGTTGTCAAATAATTTTTTTGGAAAATGATAAAAAAAGTATATTAAAAGTCTGTCAGATAACCGCGCGACCACCCCGGTCAGACAGAGCTGGCCGAGAACGATCCTCTACAGCGCTTGATGATACCTCAATCGTGGGTATCAACAGAGCCGTTAATCACGCTCCGATCACGGTCATGATTCATCCACCAGACTGTGGTTACTGTCTCCTTAGAACTCAAGGATACAGTTGTACGAGCCTATAGAACAGATCCTGTTCAAGTAAGGTCGTGCCCATTGCTCTGTGTGTTTCGTTATATAAACCTTCGAGGTTTGTCACGCGCTACCGATGTGGGACTATTCTTGTCTCTGTTCCCTAGTAACGCTCGTTCTGGGATTTAGATACTGGTTTTCCAGCTACAATGTTTCTAGCACGGCAGCATTGGTCCCAAATCTCGATCTTTCTAGCACAAGAGTAACGGGAAAGACACTCCGAAAAGCCATTATATTATGCTAGAATCCATCACAACAGGATAATAAAATACCCTAAGCAGCTGTAATCGACTTTCTTTCCTCATATTTTCTTTTTCTCTAGTGCCCATGATGATTTTGGCCACAATTTCTCCATTATTTTTATTTTCTGGATTCTTAGCAACTATATATTAAGATTCTGGTGTGTTGAAATATTAGGATTCTGGTTATTTTAGCAATCAGCAGTCTCATTAGGCTAGGCTTATGTTCTACCAGCTGTAGGCCATATGAAGAAAGTAAAAGAAAGTAAAAGGATATTTATCTGAAGGAAGTAAAAGAAATAGAAAAAACAACATAGTAAGTTCCACATCATTACATCAAAGTTATGCTTTAGATTTGAGGCCTTTTCCAGAAAAATTTAGTCATACGGATTCACAATAATAATCACTCATGTCTTCTGCAAAATGCAGAAGAAAAGCTTATAAACGCTTGTGACGCTGCTGATGAATGTTGACCTTTCAATGTAACTAGATGGTCAAGTCCGATTTTCAAAACATATTTCTTAACATTTTCATGTGATAAAATTCGTACTAAATAACAAACCTCTATATTTATGGTATTTAGTTGTAGCTTAATTCATGTATTTAGTTGTAACCAAACAATTTGACAATATTTTGAAGTTCCAAAAGAGAACCCGCCAAAACATCTTTTCAAGTTTAAGGTACCATTAAAAATTTACAACTCAAGTGCAACCCCCTTTGAGGAAAATCATAATTTGTTTGAACTCCGTTAATAAGAAGCAGAACTTGGACTATTTGACTATTTCATCAAATGTAAACTGACTATTGTTTCTTCCTTTGCCTGCACCCATTTTTTTAATGAAATTGAAACACTTGAACCAGTGATCGGTAAAAACGAACATCCGCTATTTTCTGTTGAGTGACAACCAATTTCTTTCTCATACAGTTGGTTAATGTGCATTAGTCTTGGCCACATAAATCTGCTGCCTTGATTAAATCCCGGAGGCGGATAGCATAGCAGTGGCTGGAAAAAGAAAATAACATCACTTGCCCAAAGGAGATATCACTGAGCCATAACCTGACCATTTCGAATTTTCGTATGGTACATGGGAATTGTCATTCTTGGAAGGTTCTCTTGCCAGGGTTATCGTTTTTTGTTGTAAACAAAAGCTGAGTTACAAGAAAGAGTTACATATGGGAAGATAAGCAGTCTTCTAAGACAGAGATAACGAAAGGAAAAAGGAAAACTCCAACCTTGATGAATATTTGTGATAGAAACACATACATGAAGGCCACAGGCTGAACATCAAAGAAAAATCAAATCTTAAGTCAGACATAAAGGCACATATGCCCAAAGAAATGGCTTGTTTTTGTTTCTTGGCTATAGACCATTTCTCATTATCTCATTTTCCAACCTTAGTTTCATACTAGTATTTAATCTGATCCAATGTTCTCAATACCGACAATTTTATGGTGTCAAACTCAATTTATAAAATATACTGTGCTATCTTGGTCTAAACTCATTGAAGCTTTGAACAAGCTCAAAGTTGTAATAAAAGGTGTTTGTGAGTATGCCTTGGCGGGTTGCATCTGCATTGTGCTATGGTAAATCTTTTCCAGTTCCCATAATTTAGTGATGTTACCAGTAATCACCACATGAGCAAATCCCATCTTTAAAATGATGGAAACGATTTGAATCCCTCACAACTATGTCCCTCTCAGTAATTGTAGATATGTACTTAGTTGCATTGTGACAATCCCCACAAACACGCAAGTTTTTATATATCCTAATGGGACTTTTTGGTGGGGTGCTGATAATTCCAAATGCAATGGCCAGTCTCTCACTATGACTTGTCAAAATCTGCTCTTTTTCATCCTCCTCAACATCTTGTAAGACAAAACTATAGTCCGGAACATAACCAAGGCTCTTCATTTTGGCATTCAAATTCCTTAATTCCTTGTATATCTCTGTAGATTTTGGATGAGTTTGGTTCCCAGTATAAAAGACTTCAACTATACTGCCAACTACAACAGAGCTCCACCCAGGAGTCTTCCTCAGTCCTCGATCTCTGGCCAATGATCTTACTTTAACTACTCCTTCCCATTTCCCAATGTTTGCATAGATATTTGACAACAAAACATAATAGCCAACATTCTCCGAATCAACTTCCAACAAGCGATCTGAAGCTGACATACCCAATTCTGCATTTCCATGTATTCTACAAGCAGCAAGAAGAGCACCCCAGATGGATGCATCAGCCTGTACAGGCATATTGCTAACTAAATTATAAGCCTTTTCCAAATAACCAGCTCTGCCTAGCAAATCCACCATGCAACCATAATGCTTCAAACTAGGCTTGATCCCATACTCTTTCTGCATAATATCAAAGCACTTTTGGCCCTCATCAACTAAACCTGAATGGCTGCAGGCCGACAACAAAGATACAAAGGTAATATGATCTGCCTTTACCCCTTCAGCTAGCATATCCTTGAAAAGTTGCAGAGCTTCTTCTCCACATCCATGAATCCCAAGAGAAGATATTATGGCATTCCAAGGAACTGAAGTTTCCCATGGAATTTCATAGAACAAGGACATTGCATCCTCTAACCTCCCACATTTTCCATACATGTCAATCAGGCAGGTAGCCACATAGTCATCCAGGTAGAGAGAGTTTTTGATTAGTCTCCCATGAATTTTCATCCCCTGTTGCAAAGCTCCAACATGGGAATAAGCTGGGAGAATGCTCACCCAAGTCCCTTGGTTTGGGATTATCTTTCTACACTCTTCCATCATGTTGTAAGCATCTATTGCCTCACTTGCAAGACCATTTTGAGCATAACCTGTGATCAGAGTGTTCCATGTAATTATATCTTTGATAGGAAGCTGTTCAAAAACTGTGCATGCACAATTCATATCACCCAATTTTGCATACATATTCACAAGTGCATTACCAATCACAACATCCTCCTCAAGCCATTCACGTCTCATAACAAACCCATGAACAGATCTGCCAATCCTTTGATCACTTAATTGACCAAAAATCGATGCCAAGCTCACAACTGTCAACAAGTCAGGCCGTATTCCAACAAGTTGCATCCCTGTAAAGAATCTAAGTGCAGTAGTTGGATCATTATTCTGTTCATATGCTGCAATTATAGAATTCCAAGATACCAGATCCCTCACTTCCATGTGATCAAAAACCCTTTGTGCATCCTGCAGCCTATCAAACTTTGAATACATATTGATCAAAGCATTGGAAACAAACACGTCAGTTTCCAACCCATGCTTCAACACATACAGATGAATCAATTCCCCATTAATGATATCGTCTGATTGAGCACAAATGGGGAGTATACTTGACACTGTAACTGTATCCATCTTTACACCCTTAACTTTCATACTATTCAAGATACATAATGCCTCTGCTGCATTTCCATTCTGACAAAACCCCGAAATCATTGCATTCCAAGAACCCACATCTCGAACCGGCATATCGACAAACAACTTATGGGCAACATCTAAAGCACCAAACCGCGAATATAAATGTATCAGTGAAGCAGCCACAAATACATCATGCTCAAAACCCATCTTTAAAGCCCAGCAATGTATTTTCTTCCCATCCACTAGATGTACACAAGCTTTCAATACAGGAGGGAATGTGTAAAAGTCAGGTCGTAGACCGGACAAGGACAACAATTCATTAACATGATTCATAGCTTCATGGTATCGGCCACAGCGAACATGAGCAGCTATCATTGAGTTCCAGGAATAGATATTCTTTTTCTGAATCTGGTTAAAAGTACAGCGAGACAATGAGATATCCCCAAGAGTAGCATACAAATTAACAAGCTTGGTAGATAGAAGAACATTTTGAGCTTTCCCCAACACCACGAGAAGAGCATGAAGCCGCTTAGCAGCATCAACCTTCACGCAGGAACGGAATAAAGCATCGAAATCGGCAACATTTTTCTTGTTCTCAAATTCATGTAATGTCGTTTGTAGGGAACTTGTAGCCGCCGAAAAAGATTGGTAAACCCATCGATACAATGGCAAAACGTTAGAAACTGGCTTAAATTTGTAGGTTGGCACCAATTTGACAAGAGAAAGCATAGAACATTGGTATAACGGTACAAAAGCTTATATAGATCCTGCAAGGCTAACTATAGAAAAACACCAAGAAGATAATTACAACGAAGAGAACACAAGACAGTTTATTAGCAAAGCAAACTAATTAAATACTAGACAGAACCATGTTTAAGCACAGACAATGAATTGGATAAGTTTAGAGAGTCAACACCATTCAACTGTATGGGTGATTGGTTGGAAGAAAATATGATTTCAACCTGGACAATTAAACAAAAGAACTAATTGTCAAACTTGGCATTCCAAACTTAAATGTACATGCTATATATATAACCAATCATTTTAAGCAAATTAAGGGCATATTTGTTTGTGATTTTTCTAAGAAAAATATTTTTTTAATAAAAAAACATTTTAAAAACATTTTGTGATAAATAGATACATTTTTTTAAAACAGCTAAAAAAAGTTTAGGTAAATTTTTCAAAAGTTAGAAAGAGTAGCTAATGCAAAAAAACTCTAAAATCAGGTACATTTTAATTCATACTCAATACCCACGCTGATTTCTGTCAATGCCATGTTTAATTCGTACTCAATTCGTATAAAAGGTTTCGTACCAAATAGCAACTCTCATTGAGCTAAACCTAAGCACTAAAAAACAGGGCAGCAATAAGGCATTTAGAAACAGAGGGAGAACTGACCTTATCCCTAACCAGTAGCTACTTACGAACAGTAACCGAGTTTCCGATAGCAAAGAGATAAATCTGCTAGGGTGGAGCAGGAACAATTTCAGCTACTTTCGAACAAAAAAAAAACACTTCGACGGAAAAGCAAAAATCAAGAGATGAGATTCCGAATCGTAGAACAGAAATGAACAAAATCGAGAAGATATGTGAATACCTATAACCGATTGATGAGTTCCTTAAATTATTAAGCTGGAGCCACCAGCCACGGAGAAGAAAGCGAACAAGGGGTTTGTTTCTCACCAATTTGCGTTTAATTTGAAATTCCCTGGTTCGGGGTATTTAGATTTTAAATTAAATTAAATGGCCGATCAAAATGTCAATAATTTTAAATTTAATTTTTTTAGTATCTAAACAAAGTATTTTATTATAAAAAATTTAGGGAAAAAAATACAAATTAGTACATGAATATTAGGTGTCCACTACAGCCCATTGCATACTTGCATACTGATCACTAAATTAATATGGCCAAGCATCATCAAATGGATTATATAATAACTTATTTTTGCAAACAAAATAAACCCAATTGATTATAACTCACAAAAATTACTAGAAAAAAAATCTAACAAAAACAATCATGTAACACCCATTTCATTCATAATTGTAAAGTTCTCTCGATAAAATTGGGTTATTGTTCTTGTGTTGTCCTGCTGACCTCGAACTATTTGGCCAACTATCGACATGATAATTGTCTTTATCTTTCAGGCTCGACGCTCGGGGGTTGTGTGTTGTCCGGTTGAGTAGGCTCATCCTAGTGCAATCAACCACCTTCATTCTAGGTAGGCTGGCTGAGGTAGGTCTTACTTAAGTTGAGTTTCGAGCAGGTTTGGGAGATTCCCACAAGCCCAATATCTCTTACATCTCTCCCTAAATTATGTATTGACTGCACAAACACAAATCAATCATGAAAGAGAAATATGTTGTAATTGATATTTCCTTCCATTAATAGGTTAGAGGCATTAATAACCTCTTCTCTTTATATGTTTGCATCTTCACTAAGGTTGCATTTAGTCTCGACACTAGAGCTCGTGGTCAAATTTTCAATGTGAACCACTACCATTTTCGGTTAGAATTCTCAAATCATAATTTGGGCAAATGCTACAAGAGACAAGTTTTTGCTCAAACCATGATTTGGGACTTTCTAAACGTGGATTTGGGAACACACGAGAACAAAAATGTATCGGGGTATAAGTATGATTTCAACTTATGACGACTAACCAACAATGGTTATAACAATTCAACGGATTATAGAACTACACTGAAATATAATCCGCAAGGCGAGTGAAAGCAGAGCAGTCATTTTGGAGAGCATAACGCATTGTGGGGAATCACCAAGGAGACAAAGATACAAGTGTCTGCTTCAACTTTAGGAATAATGACAAAAGGACAAGCATTAAGAGAAGAATCAAGAGGCTTTTTCACCCCATTAACACACTTTTTTTATTATTTACTAAAATAACACTCATTTTTTTTATTTACCAAAGTAACACACTTTTGAATATAATATTCATTTAAGTATTTTTTAATGAATTAAATATTAATGGTTGGTTTAGATTGTGATTAAATTGTTAATTAAATTAATATTTAATTATTAAATATTTATTAACCCGATTTGTCAACTAATTAATAATATAATTATAGAAAATAGTTCAAATTGATTCAAAAATTAAAAATACAAATACAAAAGTGATGTGTGGGGACATCGGGCCGACCTGCGGGGACATTCAAAGTAGACCTATATAGACAGTGGTGTGACTGTGGTGAATTTCAAGTACTACACTATCCATGTTCGCATGTCATCAGTATTTGTTCCCATATTCACCACGACTACATGACATATGTGCCTCCCCACTACACATGGCAAAATGTATACAAAGTTTACCAGGAAGAGTTCAAATCATTGCCTCACCGTTCATATTGGCCAGAATACAATGAAATTAAATTGTGCCACAATCCAGCAATATAGAGAGATCCAAATGGTCGTCCACAGTCGATGAGAATTCGTACATAAATGGATCAAATGGAAAGGAGTCGTCGTCCCAAGAGATGTGGACTGTGTTGAAATGCAGGACATAGCAAGAAAAACTGTCTTTATCGTTCATGAGCTGAGACGCAACACTAAGAAAATTTCTATCATTTGCATTTAGTTCACTGATTTATCATTTTTGTTTGTATCACTTTTGTATTTGTATTTTTAAATTTTAAATCAATTTGAGCTATTTTCTATAATTATATTATTAATTAGTTGACAAATCGGGTTAATAAATATTTAACAATTAATTATTAATTTAATTAATAACTTAATCACAATCTTAAACCAACCATTAATATTTAATTCATTAAAAAATATTTAAATGAATATTATACTCAAAAGTGTGTTATTTTGGTAAATAAAAAAAATGTGTATTATGTTGGTAAATAATAAAAAAAATGTGTTAATGGGAAAAAAAAGCCGAATCAAGACGGTCCAACATGGAAAACCTGCCCACAATTTATATGTTGCACAAAGAAATTAAGGTATTTCTGTCCATTGCCTTCGTTTTATCCCCCATGAAATCATATCCAACATGGACTATTGGACATCCTTTTAATGAGTAAATTAAAATTTTTTGCCCACCAATTACTACATTACTATATATCGGATGTCCCTGAAGTAAAATATTACTATATATGAAAAATAGGTTTAACTTTCAAAAAATATATATTTTAATTGGGATACATGTCATCTCATAGACTTTTTTTATTTTTTATCAAAATTGTTTTGTTTATTGAATTTTTTTAACTATTTATATTAGCAAAGGAAACCGAAATGTCTTTCTTCTTAGCTATCCCAATCAATATACAGAGTTCAACAAATTTGCATGCCCTGCTCTAAGTGCACATGCTAATTGAATACAGCAGTAGTTTTGGGATGGCCATGTATATGGCTTCAAGCACTTTCATAATTTAATTATCTATTGAAAATTTGAGTTAGAGATCATATAACATAGCTTGTTAGTAACGAGCAAAATATTTTCTGCACGTTCCCTTACAAGGTTCGTTAAGCATTAAAAATATAAAATAAATACGAAATATGCATCACTTTAATTACATAACATTTTCCATTACCAACGTCCGTTGGTCCGACTAGCAATTGCGATTGATAACAAAAAAAGAACCTTCTCCATTGACCAAATATTCCATCTAATTAGAGCTTTCTCTTTATGCTTTTGCGGCCATCTTAGGACCAGGCTAGATGCTAGGCATTTTTCATTCTCCCTTAAAGTTTCGACATTCTTGGTTCCTTGCTTGCAATAATGTCAAAAGGCCTAATCTTGATATATACAACACTTTTCTACTAATCACTCCTGTAAAATTAACCACTTGTTTCCTACGTAACAAATTATATCACTTTTTTGAAGGTAAGATAACCTCTTTACATATTTTCTATATTTTGATTTTTCTCTCCGGGTTTAGTACTACTCTCATTTCGTTCTCGGTTTTCCTATATAATTTCTTCTTATCTTTTACAAATAGAAGAGAGTTTTTAAATTTTCTTAATTTACTTAATCAGATCCTTATGTTTTGTGCTTATTCCTATTTATCCACTTAATCAAATATAAACTTTCATAGATAAGATATGTATATATCATTCTAAATTTCAAATTTTATATCTAAATTGTTTTAAATAATATATATATATATATACTTTACCTTATATTCAGTTTTTAATATTTAATTTAATTATGTATATTTTATTATTTTTATTATAATTTTAATGATTTCTTAAAAAAATAATTTATTTCATATTATTAGATTTTAACTGAATTTAAAAATATTCATGAAATGTGCTAGATACACTTGAATTTTAACTGAATTTAAGATCTCAAATGCAAACATGAATGGAAAAAAATAGGTGTTGAAATTTTTTTTATCCCATTAAATGAGTCCACTTATCTTAACCGATAGCTTAAGGTTTGAAAAGAATATTAAGTATGACTAATAGAGTACATAGTCACACATAATAGTAATAGTAATAGTAATACTACACAAAGAGAACATCTTTTGTAAAGATAAAAATCACTAGCAATTACAAAATCATTACACCACACATCACATTATAGACTATATTGTCTTAGAATATAAATTGTCTTAACATATCTTAATTAAATAAAAATGTGGGACTGATGAAAAAAATACATAATAATAGTGTAATCATGGAAATAAAAGTATATGTATACAAGAGATTGGTTTGGTTTGGATTAGATCTATTTTTATTATGGGAACTTAAAATCGATCCGATCTGATCTGATAATTTTTTTTAATTTTTATTTATTCAATTCGGTTCCTATGATTTATATTAGAATAGATTGATTAATGAACACCCCACATAAGATTAACAAGGACCACTTAAAAGGAATTGTCCAATAATGGTGGAAAAGTCCATATATTAAAGTGTACCAGAGATAGAATGGGTGATAAGGATTCTATACATTGGTGATGAGCAGAGATATTCAACCATTTCTTTTTCTCAAAGATTCTTTGAATTGAACAATTTAAAACCAATTATCACGGCTAACACCATTACCATACCTTCTTGATCCAGAGTGACCATGATTGATGCAACTCGACAGCAAGACTAGATTCACTTAATTAATAAAGTTTTAAACTTGCTATAGAATTGGCTTATGAATATGATATGTGACGATTAATAAACGAATTTCATCACAATTTTTTTAGAGTAAACCATCAATTTCGTCTTTGAAATAGTGGGATGGTGGCAAATTGATCTCTGACATTAAGAAATAGGCAAATTGGTCCTTGAAATTGTAAACCGTTCGTCAAGTTAGTCTCTCCATTAGTCCGAGTCAGCTAACGTTAACGGACTTGATTACGTGACACGTTAAGTGCCCGGTTGGCACACACGTGTCATCAAGATCATCAGGGACCATTTTGACGGTTCATCCCAGGGACCAAATTGACAGTAAAATTTGAAAATTTGCACCCATTTAAAAATTGCATTTTAATCCTTAAATTTCTTGAATTTCTTCTTTTGTCTCTCTGTTCTCTTGCTCCAACATTTCCATTCCCTGAAAGTTTATCATCCCAAGCAAATTAGAAAACAATAATTAAAATAGAGTAGGATTATATAGAATAAAAACATAATAAATAGCATTTTTGTTATACAAATAGAGAGCAGAGAGAATGGAGAGAAAAAGCGAGCACCACCACTCACCAGTCACCACCCCCCACCACAGAAATCGCCGGACGGAGGTGGAGGACAAAATCAGCAAAAGATTTCATTCCGCGATGGGTCAACGTGAACTGCTGCCACGATGAGAAAGAAAGGATCTGATCAAAGAAAAGATGTTCAAGATTTACCATGGGCTCCACCCGAAGTGATATATAGATGAATGTATTCTTGAGGAACCATGGCACCCTTGGAAAGATGCAATTTTGTGAAGTTGCTGGGGTAGCAGATCGGTTTTCTCACAAAGCTTGACTGACTCAAGACTACGTGGAAACCAGTGGGAGGGATAGATCATAGTTACCAGGTTCGCGGTACTCGCCGATACGTGGTACGCGACCTTATGAAGTATTCGGTACGTAGGGGGTATACAGAGTCAATACGCTATTTGGCTTCGTGGTACATTACAATATATACTCTACATAATGTAAATATAAAATATTATGAACAAAAATTAACTTAAATATTAAAAAATGACATACTCTAGATTTTTTACTAAATTATATTAATTAATACATTGATTAATTTTTTTATAAAAAATAAATTTGTTTGTCTTGTGTCGTTTGATATTAAAGTGACTTCATAATGACTTCATTTGTTTCTATGTATATCTTACCAAGAAGAGCAAATACTAACATTTATTTAATTAGTAATACAACACACTTTCTCTCTGCTTTAATTATCCCACTTCAAATTCTCTGGAGTTAGTGGGGTGCAAGTAATCAAGTATAGTCTTCTAGAATTTATTACATGAACAGAGTCGCCCAATAAAAAAGGGAAAAACTGTCGTCTTTAGTTTTCATCACCGGTTTGCCGTTTCGAGGAATTAAGCTGAGAATTATCGAGTACCAATTCGCAAAACAACCGCGAATTGGTACTCGAGTACCAATTCGCGGTTCGGAGGGGGAGAGAGCGAATTATGTAACTATGGATAGATATTGCGCCTATTGCATTTTTTTGGGTCAAAATCACACCTACAGTTTATCAGTTAATTATATGCATTGATTTTTGGTCAACAAAACCAAAACAAAGAAAGAAGATTAAATGGCTCTCAGCGATCTCCAACATCGGACATTTTAGAATCTACAACCTAAGTCTGAGATTTGTATTAACAAATACTAAATACTAAGCTCTTTTTGAGTTTTCATCTTTGAATGAAAGAAAAGCATATGTGCTTAAATTTCTTCTGTGATAGGATAATGAGTATGGTTGCTGAAAATTCTTCACAACGAGATTTAGTTTAGTAGTTGATGAGTGGCCTGAGTGCTTTCTTTGTTTTCATGTAAGAGTGTTTTGTTTTGTTTTAAATTTGTTTTCATTTCAATAATTGATTTAGGATGATAAACTCTCTATAAAGAAAAATGAACAGGGAGTGGGAATGTTGGAGTAAGAGAACAGAGTTCGTCTTCATCGAAAAAGAGTAAGAGAACAGAGAGACAAAAGAAGAAATTCAAGAAATTTAAGGATTAAAATGCAATTTTTAAATGGGTGCAATTTATCAAATTTTGCTATCAATTTGGTCCCTGGGATGAACTGTCAAAATGGTCCCTGATGATCTGGATGACACGTGTGTGCCAACAAAAGCACTTAACATGACACGTGTGATTCAGACTAACGGAGTGACTAACTTGACGGACGGTTTAAATTTCAGGGACCAATTTGTCTATTTCTTAATGTCATGTACCAATTTGCCACTGTCCCACAATTTCAAGAATCAAATTGATGGTTTACTCCAATTTTTTATTTTCCAGAGAATTCCTACACTGCATGGATAAGGTTGACGAATCAAAATGCTTGAAGAGTTACGAGAAAGTATGCAATATAAACCAAAATTAAGATGCATTTGGATAAACAACTTAATTAATAATTTATTTAATATGTACTTATAATGAGCTTATATATAGATATATACCAGAACGAGGACGACTGTTATGGAATATTCCCTCCAATCAAGTTGTTTGATGACTGACAATAGCAGCACCAGCACCGAAAGTAATTTTGTCATTTTGCAATTATGTAATGGTCAAAGTTACTGTACAAAAGTCAAATTTACTGTTAAAATAGTTCAGGTCATGATACCGGTACTGTTGAAATAGTAATTTTTATTTTTCGATAAAAAGGCCAGCCAGTCTCAGTTGTAAGACACCCTTTTGTTTTACGAGTTCAGTTTTCAGAGAAACATTCTCTGGTCTTTGTAAGTTTTCAATCTTTAATTCAATCTGTTTCAATCTTATATCTTTTCTCCCTCTCTGATCTTCTCAGTTCGGGTCTGCCGCGGTTCGATCATCTTTTTATTTTCTTTACTTTTTTGCATTTAAGTTTTGGCATTTAAAATTATGTAGGTATCAGTCCGTCTGATCCCCTACTTCTCTCTTATCCTTTTCATCTCTCCCCCTCCTCACTTCCGACCCCTACTTGGTATCAAAGCCTGATGGGGAAGTAGGAAGATGTTATTAATTCTGTGTTAAGCTTTATTTATCTTGATTATAGATCTGCATGTTGTTATTATGTCTAATTGGAAAGTATATATGTGATTTTAACTGGAAAATATGAATGTTCTAGATCAGTTTATTTTACTTAGCTGTAGCAGTAAGTCCCGTATGAAGGGTTGGCAAAGCGGGCCAACCCACCCCCGACCCGCCAAAAAACGGGGCAGGGCGGGCCAACCCGCCAAAAAAGTGGGCTGGGGTACCCCGGCCCGGCCCGGGCCGCTGGTGGGTTGGCGGGCCAACCAGCCTAACCCGCCAAAAAAACAAAAAAAAAGAAAGAAAATGAGTGTAAAAGCGGCGGGTTGGCGGGTTGGCCCGCCTAACCCGCCCAAAAATCCAAAAAAAACACAAAAAAATAGAAAAAAAAAGAAAAGAAAACGGGTTGGCTGGCCCGCCAACCCGCCGGGCTAGCCCGTTTTGAACCCACATTTGGGCGGGCCAAAACGGGTTGAAAACCCCAACCCGCCCCGCCCTTTTTTGGTGGGTTGGCGGGCTGGCCCGCCGGGCCCAGCCCACATTGCCACCCCTACACATATGAGTGAAGGGCAGTAAGTCTAATTTGTCAATGTTAAGTAAAATAAAATGATATGAGAATGAACAAAGACTGTAGTTAAAATCACCTTATTGGCTTGGTTAGGAATAATAACTAATTAACCAAATGTATAATCTAGAAGATAGTAAAACTTAATAGAAAATTAATACTTATTTCCCAATGAAACCAAGTGATAGTGATGATATGAGAGGGTTAGGTATATATATATATATGAGGTAATTTTAAAATAAAAAAGCTTGTTGGCTTAAATTCTGCATAAATTATTTTTATAAGTTATCCATGGGAGCTTATCTAAATGAGCTAAAAACAACTTATGGATATATTCCAAGCTATTTTTACAATTTCTTTCAAACATTTATACAAGCACTAATGTCATAAGATAAGCTTATTAAGTATTTCCCAAGCACACACATAATCCTTAATATATTAGGAAATGATCGTGTTCAGTCAAAAAATGGAAATGCGACTTGTCAACTTACATTTAGTTGTATGCAAATGTCAAAGAATTTCCCAAAATTGCATCTAATCTAATGAAATTCTTAAAGAATATATTGCATAAATATCGTACCCTTTTCAACGTGTAACAATCCTAATCAGTAATCATTGAGTGGCGTAAAGATCTTCAAAGAATTACGAACTACTATATAAATTCGAAGTACAAATTTCCTACTACATGCATAAACCATTATAGTAGGCAATTCCAAAATATTGAGCATAGGAATTGGCTAATATATCCTGAAGAATATACTACACTGGAGCCTAAGCCTACTTGCCAGACATTGGAAAAAAATAATTCCATAGGGAGGGGGCAATCTAAACCAAGTTGATACCTATAGCCATGGTATCCTTACACCGGCCTCTGAAATATTATGCGTTTCTAAGCTTTAATACCAAATTCCAGAATCCAAAATGACATTTACACATTCATTGGACGTGTGACACTCAACAGCTTGTGGTGTAGAAAATATTGTTCATGTTTTCACAACAATTTTCTACGTGTCTTCACCATGTCTCTGAACTTATAAAATTACAAATAAGAAAGTGATCATGATCATAAAGATGAGAAGTATAGCCCATAGAGGCTGGTAAATGAAATTGCAATGTGTGGTGTTTAGAAATAAATTAAAGCAACAACTAATTTGTGAAATTCAAGAGAGAAGGATCAGCTTTGACCAAAAAAAAAGGAGAGAAGGATCAGCTGCGATTAATTAAATGCATAATGTTACATGGACCACCATGCAACACCCATGCAACACCCAAATTTTGAGTTTTACTCATACCACATGGGTGTTGCATGGTGGGATAGGTGTTAGCCTATCATTACTCTAATTAAATTTAGTAAAATATAATGCACTTAAAAGATTTGGTTCATTTTAGTTTCCAGCAATTATCTCCACCTTCCTAAAATCTTTTAGATTTAATTGTAATTTTGATTCTCTAGGTATTACAATTTGTTTCTGCTAAAAAAAAGTATCTCAATTATTGTAACCAAGCACTTTGTCATCCAATTTTTAACATCAAGTACCTACGTGGCATAGAGCTGTCAAAATGAGCTGTGGCTCGCGAGCCAGCTCGGCTCGGCTCGTGGGCTAAAATGGTTATTAAATAACTGGCTTGTTTAACTTCGGGTCTTTTTTGCTCGGCTCATTTAACCTGCGAGCTGAAGAGGGTCAGCTCGTCACGAGCCGAGCTGGCTCGCGAGCCACACTAAAAAATAAAAATTAATCATTTAAAATATTTTTTTAGTTTTTTATTTTATTTTTTAAAATATTTTTTTAATCATTTTAATCATTTTTAATATTTTTTTATTCATTCAGCCCACGAGCCAGCCCGTGAGCTAGCTCGGGAGCCAGCTCGAGTAACCCGTGAGCTCGAGAAGAGCTGAGCTGAGCTGGCCCTTGAAAAATCCGAGCCAGCTCGGCTCGGCTCGTTTATCTGCCAGCTCGGGCCGAGCCAGCTCGTGTGGGCCGAGCTGGCTCGTTTTGACAGCTCTAACGTGGCACATATGAGAGTGATTTGACATTAAGTTGGTTTACTTGGCAGTTGGCACTGATAACAAGCAATACATTATCAATTTTAAATAACATGTACTGCATCACATATGTTACCCCTACTTGCTTTTGAGAAATTTCCTGGCAACATGCACCGTGTCAAGGTTGTCCAATTCATTGTCAGTGGCAAACTATTAGTGTTAAAAATTGGGCGATAAAATGACAAAAAACCTAACTATAACAATTGGGATTTGTGGGAGACCCAATCGACTCAATTGGAATACTATAGTGAAATCACACAATCACATATACTTGAGAGACAAAAAATACAATTAAACTATTCTTTTGTGAATCTCTAGTGTCATAAAGCATTACACAATTGGTGTTTTTTCCCCCTCACTCACCTCATTCAGCAAACGAACCGTGTAAATAAGTAGCCAAAGAACTTTAAAGTTTATTTTATCCTACATCATGGTACTGTATACAAATTAGCCTTTCGAGAACAAGGTTTCTGGTTTAGTCATCCGGACACCGCAAAGCTATACCCGTTTCTAGAAATAAGGCTAATGATGGTTTCTGTCGACACCTTACTGTGTTTCCCTTGCGCATGCCCATGACCAACCGTGTATATGAGTTAAAAAGATATGATTGTGCATGTTCACTATTACAAGTATAAAAGCCAATCAAATGTAAGGGCCAGCTAGACTCAACCCACGTGCATATCCTGAAGGGGTAGTAAAACTCCACACATGCGTATCCTGTTTTCATGATGCTTAACAAAACTTGGCAGCTAAAGATCATTATCTATATACTATAACTAGTTATTAATGGCAAGTGGGCAATCCCTGAAGCCTTAAGCCATTTGGTTAGTTCTGCTTTATGGCACTGACCTGAGGTAACAGCCAAAGACAAAGCAAAATATCATAGAGGATCTCGTAAAGGGTGTCACATTACATAAGAGACATATCTAGGATCAGAGGGTCATTTCACGTGAGAATGAGATGAGTAAATCTTGACTATATCGGATTCTATCATCGTAAATGGTTAAAATTAAAATACAAAAATCATGAGAATTTTTAATGTAGTCGTGTGATCATTCTTATGATCAAAATGGCTCTCTCACTGGACATGTATGTTGAAGTGCTGCATTTGTTGGGAATTTGTTGTATTCCCGAAACTGTTTTGGACATAAAAAGTTAAAAACAATAGAAGAATAATAAAGTGTTATTAGGTGTTCCCTTAAATTGCTCTCTCTTTTTTCCCTCACATGTAGGTTCCTATAAATGATGTAATAATTTGAATTATTTGAACCCTTGCAAGTTACATGATTTTCAGACTACGTATGGTGGATGTTGCATATAATGATTTGTCCATCTATTACCTATATGGACATGCTCCAAGGTTATGGATCTTGCAAAATCAAAAGACAAAGTGCCTAAGTAAACCATTCTTTTGTAACATATTAAGCAACATGTTATTTTGGCCATCTTAGTAATTTAAACCAAGTAAACAGAGAAGGGGGAAGAGGGCCCTCAACAGATAAAAGAGTAGCCAGTAACCTATTTAACCTTTTCGAGGGGTAAAAAGAAACAAGGTACCACAATAATTGTACGGGCACAACTGGCGCAGCAGGAGTGTGTTGGCATGTTGTTCAGGACAAAGTACAGATACAAGATCACCAAGCTATGATGAAAAGAGAATGTCTTTCATATGCAATCGAACACTTTTGCACAAGATATATATATATATTGTGGTTGTTTGTTGCATGTGTGGAAGTTATAGTTTGAAATAAATAAATAAATTACCAAAGTAATTTCACGTCACAGGTTTTATACTTTGTTCAACAGTTTATCCATTAAGTAATGAATTGAATAGGCATTAGCTCTTAAATCCACAAGCTTGAAAGTACTTATAAAATGTTTACTTGATATAATATAATGTATATCAAGCAAAAGTAGGGGAAAAAGGTAGGGGGAATACAAAAACAAAAAAAGTTTTAAAAACTTTTTGGTAAGTCCTATCAATTCATGCACTTGTTTTTTTACTGTATGAAGATATTGATTCTCCCATATTGCTTTGCTGCTGCTGAACTTCTTGGGCCTGCTCATTTTTCTGTGGTTCCTAAGGAGACAAATCATAATAATTCTACTTCATTTTAGCGAGATTTTGATGCCAACTGGCACTACCCCACTTCATACCTTCCAATTTCTGCTTATAAAAGGAGCAGGGAGGCATTGCCATACCCCATCTCAACATATCAGCTCTTCCTTGTTTTGAAGTCTTCTTTAGACTCTTCAACTTTCTTATCACCCTTTGCTCTACACTCTTCCTTTGAAACCTTCTTTAGACCTCTTTCTCTCTATATTGATTCTCAAACAACCAATACTTAATTGTTTCTTCCTAGTCACTCTAATTAAGAAATGGCAACCAGCTCAATGTCAGCCTCTGGGTCTTGGAGTGTTAAGGACAATAAGGCCTTTGAAAGGGCTCTAGCTGTTTATGACAAGGACACCCCAGACCGTTGGTACAATGTTGCCCACGCTGTTGGTGGGAAAACTCCAGAGGAAGTGAAGAAGCACTATGAGCTCCTCGTCCAGGATGTTCAGCACATTGAGTCAGGGAAAGTGCCATTCCCAAATTACAAGAAAACTGCAGGGTCTGAAGAAGAGAAAAGGTATCATAATCTAAAGGGTACCCTTCCTTACACAATATTATTAACTAGTAGCTCTAAATTGACAGCTTCATATATTCCCACATGGCTCTTAATTATTAAACAATGCTATCTCTGATTCTCAAAGTTTGCAAAGATCATCTTTCAACAAGAAAGCTGAAGCTTCTGTAGCAATAGTTGAACAATCAACTTTTTATATTATCTATCTTTCTGAATCTACTGTTTGATTTCTTTTTACTTTTGTTTGCAGGATGAGGAAACTGAATCTCCAGTGACCCACAACTGCCAACAACAACAAACACAGATTTAATTTCTAATTTCATCAACCGACAACTTTTTCAGTATCCTGGTAGTACTACGTGGCGTTATGTCATACATGTGCTAGTGCAATAGCATTAGTAGACTATTTAGTCATAAGAATCATGTATCCTATATGATTCAATCTTTTAATTTCTTGTCGTTGAAGCTGCCTAGAAGAAACAACAATTGTGTCAGTTCCTCGTCCTAATAATAAAGTTGTAATTTTATTATGTGCTTGATTATTATTTATTATCATAACGTATATCAGTTACTTATATATATATATAACAAAAAGCAATTATTTCCCTAGAGGAATTTAATGCCAGTCATGAAGAAACAATTACTGCTGGTAAAACAACTATAAATCACTGTGCTGGCCTTGAATCTATCGTAATAGAAACATTGTAGATTTGGAATTGCCCATACATGAACTCTATGAAACGGAAATGGTTAGAACCCAAAATGAAAAGGCGGAAAATTTGCTTCCATAGTTGAGTGAATATGGAATAAGTAATTTACAATTATACTATGCCACGAGAAACATGGAAAGTTCACTAAAAAAAAACATAGAAACATGGTAACTGTTCCAATTGGCCCAAACAGTTAAGGGCCATGAAGGACTCTGGGCCGCCCCGAACCTCGGACCCATGACCTAGACCCGAGGGGATGCCATGCACGCCTCTTGCTTTCTCCTTTCCTCCGTTTCCTTCCTTTTGTTTTTTTTTTCTGGTTTGCTTTTTTCCTTTGATATGTTTTCCGCCACCTTCTGTTCCGCCGCCACCACTGGTGGGGTTGGAGTGTCGCCGCTGCTGTGTTATTCCTTAGACTGCTACGAGTGAGATCCGTTGTTGGGAGATGGAGGGCACCGCTGCCGCTCGGGTTCGGACGAGTTCCACCCTTGGTCCTCCTCTCTCTTACAGGGGTGTCTCTCTGCTGGTCCTTTGGTTTCGTCTTGGTGGTCGTTTGGCCTTTGTTCCGTGGGGGTTTGCGGTGGTTTGCGGTGGTTTGCGTGTGGAGGGTGGTTGTGTGTTGTTTCTGTTTGTTTCTTTTTTTAGGTTGTTCATCAGTGTCCTTACCATCTGCGCAGCTGAACATCTAGTCGCAGTACTACCACTCTCAGCTTCTGGTGCCTGGATCTGGACATGTGCGCAAATCAGGTGAGGTCGAAGGTTGTAGGTGCCCCAAATGGGCCATACCCACTCAAGTGTATTTTTTTCATGTCTGTGGTGTGCTAGACTTGGTATTAGGTTGTGTCTCTTGATTTGTTCCTGTTTGTTGTTTTTTTTCTTGTTGTTTTGTTTTGTTTTGGTTGTTTTCCTTTGCTGGCAGTTGGGAGCTGATTATGTTTGTCAGAGCATAGCATGAGGTTTATTGTTTATCGGGTAGCTATAGCATATCTGTTCAGGGTCTATATATTCAGTGTCCCTTCTGTGTATTTGCTGGGCTTTGCCCTTTATCAATATCAGTTTCACTTTGACCCAAAAAAAAGGACTAGTGGCCCCTGACTCATGTACAAAACAAGGACGGCGCTTCCCGTACTTGGTGGAATGGTTTTCGCCGCACCTCACCCACCTAGACCACTCCGTTTGTTAAAAATAGCTGATAAACTAGTTCATAATTGATGAGCTGACTGATAGTTAAAAAATTAGTTGATTGAATTTGAAGTATTTATTAAGAAAACACTACTACTATATAGTACGAAATAATTGCAACAAAAAGATTGATGAATGGTAAAATAGGGATAGTAACTAATCATGGTATGGATGAAATACAAGTTGAGAGAGTTAAAAGTAAATTGACAGGCAAAGTCTCTTTTTGTACCGCTTTCATACAAAATTATTCATAACAATTATCATTTCCCTTAGTAAAATTAGCTATTGACTAGTTGATTAATATAAAATGACATATTTATATGAACTTTTATATAAATTAAGTTTTTTGGATGGATTTTGTTGTTGCTTATCGAGTTGAATGGGCTTTCGAAAGGAGTTTGTCGAGACTAGAGGAGGAGGAGAGGCCGGTGGGAGTGGGTTAGAGAAAGGGTTTTAAGGGTGGAAATTTTTTTCGCTGAGAATTCAGAAATGGTAAGAAGTAGGAATCACTCTTTTCCAGAAATGCAATGCATCATCGATGCAAAGATCACTCTTTCCTTTGCACCGTTAGTCCCTTTCCTCCTTGACAAACCACTCTAGAGAACGGAAACAACGTCGATGACACAATAGGCCTTGGGGCCAAAGGCATAAAATTATATAGTCATGTGTAAGTTTTATTTATTATTATATTATTATATACACATTCATGTAGTAATATGTTAATAATATTATATTATGTTCTACACAAGTGTAAACATGCATATTATGTAGAGGTGGCAATTTGGGCTTTCGGGCCGGGCTCGGGTCGGCCCGCATCGAGTTTGAATTTTATCGGGCTAGACCAAAAAAGCTCGGATTGAAAACGGACTCAAATTTGTGTGTCTGATCCCTATATTTTTTGAGCTTTTTTCGGGCCGGACTTGGGCTTTGGCCTATGTTTTTCGGGTGGCCCGCTCCGGGCTCGGGCTTTGTCGGGTCGGGCCAAAAAAGCTCAGATTAAAAACGGGCTCGAAATTGTGTGTCCAAACCCAGTGTTTTTCGGGCGGGCTAAGTCCATTTTGCCAGCTCTAAATGCCAAGTTAAGTACAAATAAAATCAAAACAGAAGATATTTAATATTGATAAATATTATTATTTTCTCATTGTAACGTCCGTAATTTTTTATTTTGTTTTAATTTTATTTTATGTATGTGATGTGTGTTAAAATAGGATAAAATATATTTTATTAAGGATAATGAAATAGATGAAGCTCTCTGACATTGGGAGGTGATGGTTTGAGTTAGACGGTTAGATACAGAGAGAATTCTGTTTGCCGTAAATAGACGAAAGAGTGGCTTTGTGAAGTAGAAACCCTAGATTTAGGTTAAGAAAAAGATTTGAAGGTATAAATAGTGATTTTATAATATTCGAGGATTTTAGAAATTTATTCGAGAATTTTCTGAAGAACGCATAAAAATATTACAGTTTTGGTCCCTATAGTTTGACTAGGTTGAACTGCGAGTAGATATGGAGACCAGAACATATCTAGAAATATTTTTGAGGATGCCAAATGATGTTTCCTAATATTTTAGAATTTTAGAAATTATTTTGGAAATTTTTGGAATGACAGATGAAGAATTGCAGTTTTGGTCCCTGTAGAACGAGAACTGGATAGCAGGGAGAGCAGGTGAATGCCAGAAGCTTAGGAAATGATTCAAAATCAACCAAAAGAGTACCAATGGTATTCTTATAATATCTATGATTTTTAAAAATTTTCTAGGATTTTTCTGAGAAAGTTGATTTTTACCCTAAGTTACGGGTTACGGTAAAAATCGAAAAGTTACCGTAGTGCTTCTAAGCTTGATCTTTTTGAACCAAGACTTTTGTGACATCTTATTTACATGGCTTAGGACTTATTACAAGGTTCATGAGAGGTTTTACCCCAATAGGTTAGGTTTGGACAATTTTTACTATGAAATACAAAAGTTACCATACTTAATTACCCTTGGAGAGTTACCATTTACCATGGCCAAGGTAAAAAATTAATTTACCCCTCCCTTGGTCTGATGTGCTGCGCTGAAGAGGAGAAGAGAATAGATATCTCTTGAAGCTATGACTCATGAGTGTGGGCCAATAGGATTAGGGCAAGTGACTTAGGCAATTATGAGAGGAAAAAAAATCTATATGGATGGGAAGAAGAGAAGGAGGGAGCCGTGAGTTGAAGGAGAAGAGGAGGAAGGGAAAGCTTCATGCTCTTGAGTTCATCTTGTGCAAATCCATAGCCAAACCTTGAGTGATTCTTCCAAAATCCTTGTCCAAATACACTAGTTTTCAAGTCTTGAATCATAGGATTAGTGGACAAGAAGCTAACAAGAAGCAAACAAGGAAGAGAAGGGAAGGAAGAAGGAAGAGCTTGGAGTACGATTTTCTTCAAGTTTGGTAAGGGGAAATCTCTTCTTACATGAGTATAAAAAGCTTGGTAGACATAGATAGAGCTTTGATGGTATGATTTTGATTATGGTGATGTTAATTTTGTTCTAGGGTTCATGAGGTTGATAACCTATGTGGTCATGTATTTTTATGAATATGATTGTGTTTTGAGATGTGCATATGTTTGGTATGACCCTTGTTAATGGATTGAATGGATTGGAGAAGAATTTGGGGTTGGTTAGGGTTTGATTTTGATCATGGTTGTGCTCTTGGTATGAAGATGCTATGCTCTTGTTGATGAGTTGTGTTCATGGCTTGAATATGGCATGAGATTGTTGTGAAAATAATGAACCTCATTTGTTTGGATTCAATTGAACTCAAACATGCAAAGAAGAGATTGGTTTGCATCAATTTTGTGAAAATCGCAAGTCTGGTACGCCCTGGGTGTGGCTGTTTTCGTGGCTGGGAAATTCTGGAAAACAGGGGACAGCTCTGTTCATACCGCGGGTGTGAAAAACTCTTGCGCCTGTGAACAGTTCTGGACCCAGGTTTTTGAAAATTAGTATTTTTGGTAAAAATCAAGTTTTCCCAATATTTTTCATAAACATACTTAAGAGAAAATGATTATTTGAACATTAAAGAATGGTATGTATGTTACTTAAGTTGAATTTTAGAACTTAAACATGGATTTGAATAAATATATTTTGGAAAAAGATCAATATTTCAAAGAGAGTAAAAATGTGATAAAAGCCATGTTGAATGAGCACAAAGAGATGTTGAATGAGCACAAAGAGATGTGAATGAGCACAAAGAGATGTGAATTATCATGAATGATGATAATGTGATAACCTAGAGTGAAGGTTATATGTGATTGTGCAAGTAATAACCTAGAGAAAAGGTTAAAGTGATTACAAGACAAACCAAAGTTTAAAAATGCTTGAGAATGGTGATTTTGTATGCTTAATGTGATGTGCCATTTTGCATAAAGAGAAAGAGAATTTGGCAAGTGGCCAATGTGATGAGCATTACAACCCGGATGGGGTTGAGAATAGGGATAGTCTGGCCACAATAGCCTAAAGGGATTATCCAGGTTGCGAAACCCCTCAGATGGTCAGGTAGAAGATATCCCCTGAGCCGAGGCAAGTCGCATAACCCGGCTTGGATAAATCTGATGGACTTGACTATTCATGATATGGTGAGACGTAGCTTATCTGAATGATTACTATGAAGTCTGGAGGGACTCTCTGGTAAGTCTGATAAGTCTGCTACGGCCAATCGCTCAATGGTGTTGGAGGTAGGGAAGTCTCCTTGGAGCACTACGAGGGTGATGTGAGGGGAAATAGAAGTGACATGCATTGTATTATATATGAGTTGATGATAAGTTGATTGATGCTGAGATTGGCATTATGACTGTGAATATTTTATTGTGCTGAGATTGATGCTGTGACTGTGATTATTTAATTGTGTCTATGAGAACATATTGTTTTTCTGGTAAATGTTATACTTCTGAATCAAGAAAGGGTGAGTAGTAGATAATTAATATTGCTATTAAGTCTGATAAGTTGGATAGAATTTGTATTGATTGTCTCTATGCTTTATTATTTATGTACGATGATTTTTCACCCTTGCCTATATGTTTTGTGCTCTTGTTTTGAACATGATTCATATAGATGGGAGATCCTCCGGCAGGGTTGACCAAAGTCCGTAGACTTAGTTTCTGGCCCAGAGGGGCGGAAGGAGAGGGGTGGATTATCAACCTCGAGACACAGTGGGGTACATATTTAGGTTATGTTACGTCGCTAGAAACGTCCACTGAAGGACCGCATAGATGGACTGTAGAAAATATTATATTAGATGTAAAGATGCCTATACAGGAGCTGTGGGATGCCTGGAAAGAGAAGGAGAGGCAGAGGCAACAGGTGCCTCAACCAGAGCCTACACACCGATCCGAGCCAAAGCAGCAGGAGACTACAAGACCAGGTCCACTGCACCAGAGAACTAGGACTCCTCCTTGTAAGAGGTTTTACGGGAAATGGAGACAAACGGCGCGTAAGAGTACAGTACGCCGTGCACAGCCACTGAAGATCACTCCCTCCGAGAAGAGGCCAATGGAGAAGACACCTGCCCCTCAGCCTGATAGCAAGGGAAAGGGGAAGCAGATAGTGGAAGAGGAAAGTGATCCTTCAGAGGAGTCAGTGGGTAGTGTGTAGGAGTGGTGAGGACATAGTATGCGGAGTGACTTTGTTTTGTTTTGTTTATGTAGTAGTTGACTCTATACCGGTGTAGGCTTATACTTAGAGTATTTTGGATGACTGTACTTTATACTATATGACTTTACCAGTTGACCAGTGATGTATATGTACACTTGAGATCAGTAGTATATCTGATGTATATTATTCCTTTAGTAGTTATTTTCTCTTGTTTTTCATTTCGTTAATGATACGTTACGGCATGAAAGAGTTTTCGAAATCGAAACAACGTAAGTGAGAGTTTCAAGTAAAAATAAAATAAAATAAAATAATACATAAGGCTCATGTTTCCTTTAAAGAAAAAAATTTATACTCATTTTCGAAAGATCAACTTAGGTTAATTAAAAGAAGAATTTCCTTAAAATAAAAATCAATATGACGTATTTTAGATAAATCAGGTTACTTATGTTGTAATATCCTTTTATGAGAAAGGGTGTTGCACTCATCCTCGATTCTGGCTTAATTAGGAGACCAAATATTGATTGTATTTAAACAATAATTTTTATTTCCATGTATTTTAACAAAATATATTTTATTTTTAGTTATTTTTAGGCAATCACTAAAATGACATATGCCAATGAAATACAACAATAATAATAAATATGAATTGTTGTTCTTTTTATTTTATTTTTCAAGTAGCTTGTATATGTGACTATGGTATTTTAATTTTTAAGTTCAATCAAATAAAACAAAACAAAGCACACCTGTTTAAAATACAAACTGGTGTGGTCTGAGTGATAAACGATTCAGTCACTTAAGCATGTGGTTGGTCGTTCGATTCTTGTCTCATACGTATGAAAATTCACCATTTAAAAGAGATAACCCTTAAATGCGATATCTTAAAGGAAAAAAAATCACATCCATTTATAAATAAAATGCGATACCCTGAAAAAAAAAAACCACATCCGTTTAAAAAATAGGGTTCATTTAATTTGGGAAAACTTGAAACTTTCCCAGCAATGGGAAAGTGCCTTTTTACCTACTATTGTAAGTTTCCCTGTTAATTAGTATTTATAGTTTCCTCCCCATCAGACTTAGAAATTAGGTGAGGTAGTAGTATATATACACACAGTACAAATACACCTGGTATAAATACATAATTTAATCGAAATACACATTTTAATCTGTAAAAATGTTTATTTACGTTATCCCTCCTCCTTCATTTGCTTTCTTTCATCCTCTACCCTTTCCTCCTTCATCTGCTTTCTTTCCTCCTTCGTCCCCTTCCTTGCCTTTTTGAATGCTATGTAACATACCTTTTCGAAATACAGATCCGACCCACACTAATTATGTCCTTCTCTAACCATGTATTGAGGACTTCCCACCATCGACTTCATGGGGGGCAGCAGGAGCGGTGGTACCTCTATCTCTTCGACGAAGGAAAGGGTCTAAAAATGTGGTGATGTAGTGGTTAAGTTGACCTCTGACACCTACAAGAATCCGGGGAGAAAGTTCTGGACTTGTCCACACTGGATGGTATATTCATATCAATTTATTGAAGGAGTGTTTATTTCGTGAATAATAACTTTCAAATACTTCACATCTTGCAGGATAGAGTCAACTGCGACTACTTCAAATGGGTCGATGAAGACAACTACGGAATCGATGACGGAACTACATCATCTTGGCAAATCTGCAACGTGGATTAAACCATTGGCAAAGATAGATGCAATGATTCACAACGGCCTCATGAAGCTTAACATAATCATTTATGGCTTAATGGCATTGTGCGTCAATTCACTTTTTTTAAAATACTATTTTTAATTATAAGTATACAATACTATTTTTCAAGTACATACAATACAATACTGTTTATACGTATACAATACATAAAGTATATACATAGAGTACATACAATACTGTTTCGAAAATACCAGAAAAGTACCTACATAAAGTATATACGTATGTAATACTGTTTTTAAAAAATGCAAATAACAAAATTATTTCAGAGCCCTTTTTGCAAATAATGGTAACTTTACTTAGAATTAGCTATTCAGGTAACCGGTATTCAATCACAGCTGTCCCTTTAAAAGTAATCCCAATCGACGGTACAAACCTCACTTTTCCATTACTGGGAAAGTTTTTGTCTTTTTTCAAATTAAATGGATCCTAAAAATAATAATAAATAAATGCCCGCCTTCCTCTCCTCGGTTGGGATTCAATTCAAATTAAAACACAGAAAGAGAGAGAACAGAAAGAGCACCGTTGTATCATCAGAAAAAAAAAAAAAAAAAGAAAGAGCACCGTTGTGTGTGTGGGTTTATCAGAGAAGAGAAGAAGAAACGAAAAGGGCATGACACGCTGATGATGATGATGATGACAATGGAATCGGAAGAAGAGAAGCAAGGGTCTTCGCAGTCGGAGATGTACCTGGTGGGGTTCGTGGTGGCGAACATAGTGGGCCTGAAGTACTACTCCGGCACAATCAGCGGTCGCGAGATGGTGGGCCTGGTCCGTGAGCCCCTCAACCCATACGACCCAAACGCCATCAAGGTCCTCAACACCCAAACCCTCCAGGTCGGCCACCTCGACCGCCACTCCGCCTCCGTCCTCTCCCCCCTCATCGACTCCCAACTCATCACCGTCGAAGGCATCGTCCGCACCACCACCACCACCCCTCGCTCCTCCTCCTCCTCCTCCACCAACACCAAGTTCCGCATCCCCTGTCAGGTCCACATCTTCTCCCACTTCTCCTCCTTCGACGCCGTCAAAGACGCTTTCTCCATTTCCCCTCTCCGCCTCATCTCCCACTCCGACCCCTCCTTCACCCTCTCCGACTCCATCGCCGTCAAAGAAACCCGCGCCACCGTCATCACCCAAGACCCCGATGAAAACCCCAGCAACAAAACCCTCGACGCCATCTTCCACGAAAACCTCGCCGCCAAAAACCCCCTTCCCGAACCCCTCGACGCTCCCTCCCTCTTCATCAAACCCAAGCTCCTCCAACACCAGAGAGAAGCCCTCGCGTGGCTCCTCCACCGCGAATGCTCCACGGAACTCCCTCCGTTCTGGGAGAGAAGAGACGGCAACAACAACAACAACTACGTCAACGTTCTCACCAATTACCAAACCAATTCAAGACCTAACCCTCTCCGTGGCGGAATCTTCGCCGACGACATGGGTCTCGGGAAGACGTTAACGCTCCTCTCCCTAATCGCTCACGACAAAGCCCAATCCGTCAAGAAACGGCGCTTGGACGTAACGGAGACGGAAACGACGAAGGCGACGTTGGTGGTGTGTCCCCCTTCCGTTATCTCCGCTTGGATAAACCAACTTGAGGAGCACACTTTCCGTGGGTCGTTGAAGACGTACATGTACTATGGTGAGAGAAGGACGAAGGACCCTGAAGAGCTTAGGAAGTATGATCTGGTGTTGACGACTTACTCTACGCTTGGGATTGAGGTGAATTGGGGTCATGCAGCGGCGCAGAAGGTGGAGTGGTGGAGGGTTGTGTTGGATGAAGCGCACACCATCAAGAACCCCAATGCCGCACAGAGCCAAGCGGTTTTCAAGCTGAGGGCTAAGCGAAGGTGGGCTGTTACGGGTACCCCTGTCCTCAATGGGTCCATTGATTTGTTCGCTCTCATGTCTTTCTTGCAATTCGAGCCTTTCTCTATTAGGTGTTATTGGCATTCCTTGGTGCAACGCCATCAAGGCAAGAAAAGAGGCCAATTTCGATTGCAGGTATAATATATGTGATATGATCAATGATAAAATAATCTAATTGTTCTTTAACCATGTGTGTTTTGGCACTTTGTTTCAATGTTGTTGCTTGCTGATTGTTTTGTAGGCTTTGATGGGTGCAATTGCGTTGCGGAGAACAAAGGACACAGCAATGGTGGGGTTGCCGCCGAAAACTGTGGAGACCGTTTATGTTGAACTTTCTGGTGAAGAACGGCAACTGTATGATGAGGTTAAGGAGGAAGTAAAGGCACTTTTGAGGGATTATGACAATGATGGCAGTATGGTGTATAGTTATTCCACTATGCTAAGTATGATTCTGAGACTTCGCCAAATCTGTACTGACTTCACCATGTGCCCAGCAAATTTCAAGTTTGGTCTATTCCCTTCTGGTGATATTGAAGGTATATTTTCATCCTTTCATACCAGGACTGTGGACATATTTACCGGATGACTTCTTTTTTTATTTCCATAGTAATTCCTGGAGGGTGATTTTAGTTTTGAAGTATTATCTTTTTAGTGTTTGGTTCAAAGTATATACAATTGGTCGATATATATTCTTCATGTACAGTCAGTAAAATTGATACTTTTTTGTTGTTAGAAGCTGGGGAAGAGGAAAAGTGAGATTATACGGCAAATATGTAAATTCAAATTCATGTCATGCATTCTTAAATCATAATACATTATGATTATGTCAAACTACTATGTGCTTGATCACAGCCCATGCCTCATTTCATATATATTTCCTAGTAGAGCTAGAATGTTGTGTTGTTATATGTTTTCAGTGCCAAAGGGGCCAAGTATATATAATATACCTTCAATATCACTTGAAGTAGGGAGTAAGTATGACTTAAATTTTTTTGGGCACATGGTGAAGTCAGTATAGATTTGACGAAGTCTCAGAATCATACTTAGTAAAGTGGAATAACTATACACTAGACTGTCATCATTGTCATAATCCCTCAAAAGTGTCTTTACTTCCTCTTTGACCTCATCGTGCAGTACTATAGTTAACATTCTTCACCGGAAAGTTCAACGTAAAGGGTCTCCACAGTTTTCGGATGCAGCCCCATGAATGCCATGTCTTTCGTTCTCCACAATGCAATTGCACCCACTAACGTAACATAGTAATTAGTAATTACACACATTTGTGTATCCAAAAAAAAAATTAGTTGCAAGTACTTGGGTAGGGAGAAGGTAGGTGGCCTGGCAATGACCTCCAACTCTATCATCACATCCAAGTCTTGAAGACTTGTGCCAATTGAGCTACAAGCATTGTTGGCATAATATTTTACTTTATTCAATCAGGCCAATGCTACTTGTAGTGAGAAGTGGAAGGTTTTATTCATCTTCACATTTAGATTTTCACAAATTATGTGATCATATGTCTGTGTGTGTGTGTATAAACTTTAGAGGACTTTTCTTATGCATTGATTAACTTGAAATGGATTAGTAATCATTGCATTTGATTTGAGTTTTTCTGGATATGGTTATCTATAGTCAATGAAATTTTTTTTATAAGCCTATAGTTAATGGATTGTTTTGTGATGTATAATGATATGAATATGAATTATTGAGTTTGATTAAATTTGCTTTGACGGCTCGCAAAAAGTTATTATTATTATTATGTATAGTATAATGTATTGATGCACTAACCATGCATAATCCTTTTCTAAGCAGATGTTTCCAAGAACCCTGAATTGCTGCAAACATTATTTCGGGTGCTGCAAGATGATGAAGATTTTGATTGTCCAATCTGCATATCTCCTCCAACAGATATTGTAATTACATGTTGTGCTCACATTTTCTGCCGAGGCTGTATTCTGAAAGCTCTACGCCGCAGCAATTCCCTCTGTCCTCTTTGTCGGCGCTCTCTCTCAGAATCCGACTTATTCTCAGCTCCTCCTGAATCTTTTAAGACTGATACTACTGAACCATGCAAATCAGAAAGAAGGCTATCCACCAAAGTGTCTACTCTAATAAAGCTTCTTACAGAATCAAGGGATCAAAATCCAACTATAAAATCAGTTGTATTTTCACAATTCCGTAAGATGCTGCTGTTGCTTGAAGAGCCTCTGAAAGCAGCTGGTATTAAGACATTGCGTCTTGATGGGACAATGAATGCTAAACATAGAGCTCGTATCGTCGAGCAATTTCAAGTCTCGGAAATCGATAGGCCCATGGTTTTGCTTGCAAGTCTCAGGGCTTCAAGTGCAGGTATAAATCTTACAGCTTCCTCTAGGGTGTACCTAATGGAGCCATGGTGGAACCCTGCAATTGAAGAACAAGCAATGGATCGTGTCCACCGCATTGGACAGAAAGAGGCTGTGAAGGTTGTTAGATTGATAGCTCAAAATAGCATTGAAGAGAGGATATTAATGTTACAAGAGAAGAAGAAAGGCATAACTATAAAAGGATCTGGGAGGGGATCTAAGGATGTTCTTGGCATAGACAAACATGATCTACGTTTTGTTTTACAGGAATAGTGATGGTTACAGTGAGTGATGACTAGTGGGATAGTGGCAAATGCAAATTTTGTGGGATAGTAGCAAATGCAAATTTTTGTCTCCGTTTGATTCGGCCCTATACTTCTGATTAATAGATCTTAGTTTGACTACTTTTTCATGACAAAAGTATATAATGGGTAAAGTCCATTGGATTGCATGTGAGTCAATATATTGTTTTTCAAAAAACCTGAAGAGCTATAACAAAAATAAAAAAATATTTAAAATCATAAAAGATATACACAAAAGAACTTGTGTATTCCAAAAGTAAATACTACTTGATTAGATATTTATTCTTGTGAAAAACTACATTTGACATAAAGCCTAATATTTTATTTAAATAATAAAGTATAACAACTTAGTGTATAAAGCGTTTATTTAATAAAATCAATATAACGTATCACTATAACATTGTTTTTTTTTTTGGTCAACTCACTAACAAGCCGAACAAGTCGTTCAATCCCATTCCTACATAAACATTCAACGCGGTTTGAGGCCTAACATCTAACAAGGGACACCAAAGGCCCATTCGAAAGACCGAGCACCAGCTCATAAAATATATAGACGGGAATTTGAGCACCAGCACAGGCTCTTTACATTGGTGAGAGAGAGAGAGAGACTGAGAGTAGGTGTCAAACGCATAGCATGCCCATAAATGACTATTTGGTAGGAGTATTTGATGGGTATATTTTTTTTTTGTTATGGGATATTTTTTTCCGTAGAATGTAGAATATTTTTCTAGAAAATGTTTCTCTCCTATTATTATTTCTTGGCTCTATAGAGGCAAAATGTCATAAAATTTGATCTTAATTTAATCATATCCAATATAATCCTAATTATTGTTTACTCTATAGATAGAGTTAAAATCTAATATAATCTAATTAAAATGCATCTTAATCAAATCATAATTAACTTTATCCTAATTTTAAAATTTACAAACTAAAATCTAGATAAAATATAATCATAAATCATAAAGTTGTTACAGCCATTTAGGCATTATCCAAAATAAGCATAATGTCTACCATATAATATTTTCACCCACGAATAAGGTTTATTTAAAATTCTTCAGTACATGTTCTTAGGATACTTACTTCAATCAATGAAGCCCGGTCGCGCGGATGAAATTCCAAACCACACAAACTCATCAGAGTTAAGGTTCAATAAAATTAGGTAGATTAAATGGTAGCATCAGGATTCAGGAGTGAGAGCGTCTCATGATGATATCAAAAAAACAAAGTAGCAATAGCAAATAAAGCGAATATAAATTGAGATGACAAGGTGATCAACAATATGAGGGCCACACACCTACGATGATAATGACAGTGAAACGATGGATATCGTAACCCATAAACAAAAGGGTAGTTACATAATAATTAATGTTGTTTATCATTGATGCTAATTAATATATAGTCTGATCATATAGTGATAATTCTGGCTTGAAATTAATTAAGCCCGAAGAAAAATAAAATAACTTGTAATTAAGCGTGGCTGATCTGCTCTTATGAATTGTGATGATGTTTCTGGAAATACATTGGCAAATATAAGAATATTGGTTGTACCTATCAACAGTGCTTCAGATTTATAATTGAGCAACCCACCTACACTCTATGTTTTGTTGTAAAGGAACAATGCTCTAAGTTTGGTTGAATTCCATAGCCTTTAATTCTTCTGCCACAGCAGCCTAATTTCATTTGGAGTGCTTGGTATCTTGTGATGATATAAAATCGAGGCTCGAATATATTCAGATGATACTTGAAGGATAAGAGACTGTATATATATGATGGAGATGGTTTTTATTGAAGGTGAGGTAGTTGGAGATTGGATATGGAAGCATAGCAAAGGCATTCAAAGAAATCACAGAGATTACAGAAAGAATATTACTTCATTTAATTGGATAATAAAATGTACAAAGGACTCAGCCTTATATAGGCAACAGCTGAGATCAAAACAGAAATAACAAATAGATAACAAACTTAATCACTTAATACTAACAAACTAACAGAATTAAAGCTAATCCTAATAAAAGTTAACTAATCACTAATCATCCTAATAGGTATAGCTAGTGTGTTGCTTTATTGAATAAAGGTTTATATGGAGAAGATTTCTTCATAATTGGAGAAGCAATTATATATGTTGATTAGGAAAGTTTTTTTTTTTGAAAAGCCAAATTGTATTACTATGGTACTAAAGCACAAGGTGTGCTCAGACCAAACACCAATACATCGTAGAGTACATGTACAAAATTCCGAATATACGCCATAGAAAGAACAACCCCAAGCCCTTAACTAACACCAAGATAAAGGTAATTATAAAGCATTTCTCCAATAACCTTACATGGTCTCAAAGGGGAATCCATCAAATGCCAAAGTAATTCCCCAGTAACTCATCAGTCTCAAATGAGTACTTTAAAAAACGTTATTCACAGCCAAGTAAATAGGAGAATAAATGTTGATTAGGAAAGTAACAGTGGACAAGCAATTAATCACCCCCCAAATGAAATAGCTAGGCACCCGATCAATATTGAAATTAACAGTAGGGATCTAGCTACATTGAGCAAGCAAGTGGTTGATGGCTTCATCTCAACCATTGAATTTTGTTGTGGTGTGTTTCAACACATGAAAATTGATGAGTAGCTAGCTCCTTTAGCTCGATGCAAGAAAATATGTCGAGGCTAATTCTTTCACATTGCTTAATGTGAAGCCCAAATTGAGTATCTACAAAGGTGAATTAGAACTCCTTTATAATTTTTGTAGCTTCCGATTTACATTGTAATATATGAAGGTCCATGTGATGTGAATTTTGCTGTAATGATCATCTACGAACGTAAGAAAATTACCTTTTTTTTTAATAACAAAGAGCTAAAAATTCAGAAGAAACAGAAGGGCCAACTAAACACGGATCACTCTAAGAGTAGAACACCCTCAAAGCATCCCCAACGAGCAAGTGCCGAAGCACCTTTGATGATGTAAATTAATAATAAAAAGCTTTCAAAAGATTAATAATGGTATCACACTAATCTTTAAAACATCAATTTAGGTTTTTATCATGCATGATTTTTTAAATAAATCCATGGTAAAGTTTAATTGGATTTTTATGGTTTACTACGTATTGATTGTAAGGTTTCTAATTTATGGAACGATCACTATGTCAAAAATTCATTCAGATAGTGCTATTTTTTGCATTTATACAGCGCTTTTAAGCATCGTCTGATTGGGCGTTATCTGAAGTTAGATTCCAATAGCGCCTTTGTAAAAAACGTTCTCTAAATTTTTAATAACAGACAACACTTCTTTGAAAAGCACTCTCGGAATGTTTTATAAGAGATAGCACTTCCTTGAAAAGTGCTATCAGAAGTTTTATAACAGATAACACTTCCTCGAAAAGCACTATCGGAAATTTTATAACAGGCAACACTTTTTCTGAAAGCGCTCTCTGAAGTTTTATAACAGATAACACTTTTATAAGAAAGTGTTATCTGGTATCACATCAAAAAACACTTTCTCATTAAAGCGCTATTTGAGTGTTTTTTTTTTAAATATTTTGTTTTCTATTTTTCTCGTATCCCATCCCATACCAGATACAAAGCAGAACCCAGCAACACCAGACAGTAATCAATTTGGCATATCAATACTAACAAGTTACACAATTCAAAGCAGATCAATACTAATGTACACAATTCAAATTACAATATCGATTAATAGTGCTAACAAAAGTAAGACATTAACCAACAAGATAGACTTAAGACAACAACCAACAAGATATCTATCATTTATCTAAGACAACCATAATCCATGAGCTATCTCAAAACAAAAGCCAAGAAGAAATCAATCACCAGCCTACCATTGTAACTGGGTAACACCAATGGTTGTACTAGCAATAGTTCAAAGATTCCAAAGAAAACAATAAAATGTTGCAGGGTCAACTTTCCATCTGTGTGATAGTGCTTGTAAACTACCTGTAAAAATATGGAAATAGAACATTTCCAGATCCCCCATCCAAAAAAATATATATATGGAAAGAAATGAGTTTTAGGCCATTGAAAAGATATAAATGAAAAGGTAGAAAATTATAGAAGAGGGATTACTAGAAATTAGTACATAAGAATTAAGACTAAACTATAATTGTAATATAAAACTAAATAAAGAACTTGTTTCCTATACTCAATCTACGAAAATGTGTGTCAACCTTTTCTTACATATAAAGGAGCTTTGCTTTCTTCTGTTCATAATCTAGCCATGAAGAAACACCAAAGCTACTTCTAAACCCCCCCAAATCAGCACTATTTTTGTTTACTCACTTTAGAGAAAAATAAGTAGCAGAGCCTCCAAAGCACAACATAAAGTTTGTAACATTATAAACCAGCTCAAAGCAAATATACACGTGGCTATTGACTTAGGCCATAATCTACCAAAATCCCTTTATAATTATATCAAATCCAAAACTAACTAACCACAACAAACTCCTGAATCAGTCCTCACTAATACTTTGAATCTCAAAAAAACAAAGATCCTAATGTACCAAGTCCAGCTACTGATAAACTATGTTGCATAATCCCATAAGACATCCTCATCAGTACCAGCTCCCAAATCCAAAAATAGACCACATGAAAGGCATTGTGATTCCTGACAAAGATAATAATTATATTTGCACCTAAAATACTAAAAAAACACAACAAAGTGGTGAAATGAATTAGGTGTAAAAATAGGCAAAGAGTTCATGTGATTGTGCTCATAAAGTGGCAATAAAGGGTTAGAGCGAGTATCTCACCTTTTCTAGGAGAAATGTTTTGATTGAAAAGGAATGCTATCAAATCATCCAAAGATATCAAACTCCAATTAAGTATAGATGCTGCATATGAAACAGAGAAAAACATAAGGAAAAAAATATATTAATGGGACAAAAGCAGAAATTGCATATTTGCTGATATACAAAATGAAAGCCAGAAGAAGACAACTTGAATATTAAAATTAATGTGAAAAAAAAAATCTCAGACAATAGTAAAACGAGGAAAAGGGATCTAGATAAAAAAGGCCAACCAAAACATTCTAGATTAGTGGATTTGTGACCTGCACAGGATTAGTAAAAAGGGAAACTGAAAAGCTAACCAAATGGAACCATTAAGACTCACTTATAGAATGTCTCTGTTGCATTTCCTTCCTTAGCGATCACAATCCTACTCTTAGTTCTTTGAGTCAAAAATGGACTGAACATTGAACACAACATGCTGAAGTACCATGCCACAGTCACAGATGATATAACATTGAGAACAAGCAATCCATTGCCCTCAAGATTTAGTACCAATATAGAATTTGCACATATGGATACAATCAAATACCTAAATTCTAATAACAATGCAACAAATAAGCAACATGTGATGTGAATCAAACGAATCTGACACTATATTGATATTATTGATGCCTACAAGAAACAAATTGATTTTTCCACTAAGATTTCAAAATAGTAGATACCAAATCTTAAGTATGAGCAAAACAATGTGAGAGCAATTACAAAATCATACACTAAATCTTAATTTTCAATGTGATAGATCGATACGCACATTGACAATCTATGAGTCTCCATTGTTGAGTTTACAGAGATGAAATATTTTCATATATTTTCATATTATGAAATTAGGGACTCAATCAAAATTCTAATGGACTAACGATATAGATTAAGAAGCTTGCAGTTACTGATATAAATTGCAATTTTTTTTGAATGAGATGAAATTTAAATGGTGAAGAGGAGGAAGCATAGAAAAATGGAGAAGTGGTGTAGCAGAGGCGATGTAAAATGGAGAAAGAAATGGTACATGTTAATGGAGATGAACTTGGCCTTCGATTGATGAATCGTGAAATGTCTGGTATTAGGGCAAAACAAGAGGGAATCGTGAAATGAAGAAAGGGAGCTCCTTCTGCGACTTGTTGTTCTTCCCCGCTTAAGGAGGTTGTTGTTGCTTCGGCTCCACCAGAGGCTTAGGTCGAAGAGAGGAGGAGATTGGAGGTCCCATCGTCGCGGGATGAGGAAGGTGGTCGCACAGTTGTGCGAAACAGAGGTGCATAGAGTCGTCGCCGAAGGGAAGGGAGGTGGTCACCGTCGCCGAAGGGGAGGGAGGAGGTCGTCGTGGCTCACGGGGAGGGAGGAGGTCGCCGTCGCGAAGCCAGAGTTCCGGCGGAGAAGAACGCAGAAGACTGAAGAGTGAATAGTGAGTAGTCCCAGTCCCGGTATGGGTTATATATATATAGTCTAATACTTCGATAACGCTTCGTGATAAAGTGTTTTCTGAGAGAAATACTTGGGATAACGTTTTCTATTAAAAGTGTTATCTGAGCGTTTAAATTAAATAATAATAATAAAACTAGAGCTCTCAAATAATGTTTTCCTAAAAAGTGTTATCTGAACGATTCACTTCAGAAAATGTTTTTTCTATGAGTGTTATCTGAATGTCTAAATTAAAAAAAAATAGAAACTTTCAGATAACATTTTCTCTAGAAAGCGCTATCTGAGTAAATCATTCAAAAAACGCTTTGCATGAAAAGCATTACCGGAAAGCTCTGTTTTTTAAGATAACACTTACCCCTATAAGCGCTATCTGAATGTCGTTATCTGAATGAGATTTTGGTTGTAGTGGATACTTAATTTGATTAATCACTAAAAAATAAAGAATGTTGGAAATTCAGCAAGGGTATTCACAAAAATATACTACTATAACAATTACAAATTTAGACTTCGTAGTGGATGGGTTTTTCTTGGAAATATCATGAACCGCGCTTTTTATAGCGAAAGTGGAAAGTTGTAGTAAAGTTGGGGAGCCACAAAAGCGCAGTACGTGGAAATCGTAGTAAAGTGCACTAAAGTGCGAAACAAAAAAAAATGAAGTTTATTCAGTTTTTATTCATGCACTATTATCAAATCACATTTGATTTTAAGAATTTAAGTTCTAAATAAGTACAGTATTGATTAATTAAAATTCTTTAACAATATCTGATCAATGGTTGATTTGGTGAAATATCTGAATTGAAACACCTTAACTAAGATTTGAGTAACTCATTTCAATAACCAACATCTTTATCATTAAAAGAAAATAACATCTGCATAACATTTACACTTGTCTTTGACATAGAAGAGAGAGTTTACTAAACATAATTTTCAAAACAAGTCACTAGCATCAGTCATGTTACGATATACACACGACAACTAATAAGTTTGTAGCTATTACAACTGATCATCCATTACAAAAAAAAACATTCAGAATATAATTACAAAAAGATTGGTAACTTTAAACTCCAAAAGAGACTAAGTCTCAAGCTTAAGGCTCTTTTGCTGAATTTACACCTGCTTATCTGAAAACATTTAATAAACTAATGAGAATAAATCTCAGTGAGTGTCATTGCATACAAATAACTTAATAGTAAAATGGAAATATCACAATTTTATTCCTCAATCTCATATAAATAATACATCAAACTATGGCTATTCTGTATTCTAGCTATTCTGTGATTTTTGGGCAGATTAGAGCTCTTAATCTATTGAGAAGCGTCCCTCTCAAGTCATTTTCAGGATTCTTTTGTTCCCTGACTTCGCCCATATCTCAACCTTCCCTTACCGAATGATGAATATTTGATCCATCATCAATCATTTCATAAATACAATAATGTGAAGAATTTATCACATATAACTTCAATTTTGAGATAATAACAATCTTTAACAAGCATTGAATATGAGTACAATTGATAGCTAGAAAATATATATACAAAGAGGAACATCAAACACTTAATAATAACCATCTCACATATTTCCCTAGTTTTATAAAATTCCATAGATACTGTTAAGTGTAAATTAGCGCTTCCACAACTGTGAATCAATTCACATCATAGATGTGAACAGTGCTGGAACGAAATTCAATCTAACCGGATTAAATCCTGACAGAATCACAGCTGTGCCAAAATTGACACCCCGGGTGTAGCTCGTGAACAGTCCTTAACTCCTGATAGACGTAACCATCGTTTTCACAGCTGGGATTAAACTTACACACCTAGTGTGGACAGTTCTGACTTGAAATTCTTACTCTTTTAAAATTCTAAGTTAAATTCTGCATTTTTTTTACACCAGAAAAACAATACTAATAAAACCCCTATGATCTTACATTCAAGACTAAAGAGATACTCCAAATAATCATATAAATTTCCATCTCAACTGCATCATTTCATACTAATTTTTTTTCCTCATTTAACAGTAAACTGAAACCTAAACAGTAATTTAAAATGCAGAACAAATATGACTCACTTTATCAAACATGCATGTACAAAAAAAAGAAAACTCAAGAAAATCAACAATGCAAACCCTATAACTACACAATAATCAAATATCACAGAATTAGAGAGTGAGAACACAAATATAACATTCAAGAACACTCATAGAAGAGAAAAACCCAACATGCATTTCCAAATCAACACAAACCAAGAAGAAGATAAAAGAACACAAACTCAGAAAAAGAAAAAAGAATAGACACTCACTTGATTTAGTTTGACCAAAGACAATAGATGGAGAACCCTTAAAAGCCTCTTCTTCTTCCTTCCCCTTTCTTCTCTCCTTCTCCCTTCTTTTCTCAGACTTTTCTCTCTTTCCCCATTTTCTTCTTTTGTGCGTGTGTGTCTGTCGAGTGAGGGAAAAGAGTGTTTTTGTTTTGTTTTAGTTTTAATCCTTCTCTTCTCAATCTCTTTGTTTTCCAAATAGTCCTCCAAGTTTCTTTTTATTTCTAAACAAACCCCACTTGTACTCCTCTATTTACACTTTTCACCCCCATTACAAACCATCATAAATAATAATAAAATCACACTTAGGAGTAAATTAAATGACTAATACATATATTTGGTTATCAACTAAACATATATAATTTTAGGGATGTTACATGAATGATTGATAATAACAATTTTACATTGAGAATTAATCAAAATAAAACGAGAGAAAATGTTACGTTTACATTTCCTAGTAAGATTGGGGTAATTCTTTTTCTTCGTCTTTGTGAAGCTTTAAAACCAATCAAAAATCAATGGTGAATAATTAATTGATTTGAAACTAGTCATTTTTATTTTTATTTGTTGATATACATTTTTATTTTTATTTTTAACCCACCAGAAATTGACCAAACATATACTAAGATTTAGAAACTATATACAGGGACGAATCAGTAACCACATCGAACATCTCAGAATGGTCTTAATCTTCAAAATCCCTAATTTTTTAATTTTCTATAAATAAATAAAATACCTCAAATCAAGGGATCATGAGAATGAGTACTACTCCAATAATGTACTCGATCGGTGCTACTTAGTATTTGTAATTATTCTCAATTGGTAAATGAAAGGAGTATATATTCTTATACGCGTTATCTAAATAAATCGGGAAAAGGAAGTTGATATCCATCCATATATATATATATTATATTATATATCTCGTTCCGCCCTAATGAACACGTGTCATTTTAGGGTACTTATCCTTAATTCATTACAGTCCCACGGTAAGAGCAATCACGCGCGATAGGGTGCAAACAGATCGTAGGATGGGATAGATATGGGCTTTGGAATTGTTTTATAGTTTAGGACTACCTTATTGGCGTACACGTGGCGCAGGACCAGTACTGCCCCTCTCAGCGTGTCGCCACTTTTTTCCACTCCATTATTTCGACTTACGAGTCAGAATCAGAATCCAAAAGCATTACCCCCGTGGGGTGGGATCAGCTGGCTAAGAGCCTTCACCTTGTTTATGAGGTTGAGGGTTCGAACCCAATTTCCCCACGTTTACCTGTCTAAAGCGGATTTGCGCTGTGGGTAAGGGGAGGCAATCCGTAAATTCCACTATAAATCCTCTTGAGGTTAGTGGTAGGCTCTGGCCTTGCATGGGATCGATCCTTGCCCCTAAACTAAACTTTTACTTACCAAAAAAAAAAAAGAATCCAAAAGCATTGCATTTGCATAGCAATATAGCATTATATGCAATGATGTAATCATAGTAATAGTCCATTCCCCACCACTACATAGTGGATATTTTTTTACTATATGAAAAAACAATCAATTAACTGTTAATGGCCTATTCATGAACCAATCAACTAATTACTATATGAAAAAACTAAATTCTAATTTGTGACACATGTCACTTTTTATTCTGTGATACGTATATGTTATTTTTTTAATTTTTATTTATAATTAAAAATATTTTATTTGTTAAATTATTTTACAATTATTAGAAAAAATAAACTCATATTTTGTATATATGGATCGAGTCTATCAATTGGTTTATCTTTTAAAGTGAGTTATTCAATTAAATTAAGAGTCTATAATCCCTTGTTTCGAACTAAGTCAACTAACAAATGGGATGAGCATGTCTAATTAATGGCCACATTTTCTTTCCGTATGGGCTGTTAGGCACGTACAGCTAGCAGGTAAAGTTTTCTTATCATTACTACCACGCTTCATTGATTAGACGCGAATTATATCCAATTATAACCTACCGCGCGAGTAGTACCAACATTAAAAGCGAAGACCTTAATGGAACTTTATTAATATGAAATCTTCACTATTTTTCTGAGTGATTTTATCCATTAATGTTTGTATACTTTTAAAGCCTAATTCGTATGCCCTACATGACTATAACTATCATAATATATATACTTCCTCCGATCTCAAATATAAAAAAAAAATACATGCATTTAGACCAAATAATACATATATTTTTTTTTTATATTTGAGACCGGAGGGAGTATGCGAGAAGCACGAGCATAAATTGCCCCATCCACTAAATTTAGTACTAAACGTTTCTTAACGTTGAAAGAGAGAGAAGGAATTCAAAAACTACGTAGTAGTATTTTATTTTTTACAGTGTTTTTTTCTCAGAGTTTTCTCTCACACTATAAACGAGACTGATCTTTCAATTTATTATGAGACGTTAAAGACACAGCTAAATGAATAAATTACTGTCTAATTATGTCTTTGTCACATCATAATCATATAATAAAGACACAGATGTGGACTGCTCTGGTGTCTTCTCTGAACATTCGCATTGGGGTCTGACGACTTCACACCGGGGGTGTCACGTTTTTTTTACAGGTGTGGGTTTCTCTGGTTCATTCTCCGGACTTTTTCATACCGTGGATGTTACTTTTTTCACAGCTGTGTACGGTTCGGGTTTCTTCTTCGTACTTTCGCATTCTGGCCTGTCACTTTCACACCGGGGATGCGACATTTTTCACAGCTATGGACTGCTCTGGTTTCCTCTCGGTACGTTCGCATTTGGGTCTGACAACTTCACACCGTGGGTGTAACATTCTTCGCAGCTGTGGGTTTCTCTGGTTCCTTCTCTGGACATTCGCTTTTGGGTCTGACAATGTCACACCGCGGGTGGTATTTTTCCCACATTTGTGAATTGAGCTGGATAGTTTAATGTAAACTCGCTCTTGTCGTGTTTCGCACAGTTGTGAATTTTTCTGCCGTCCCCTGGTGTGTTTTTTTTTTTTAAGTTGGGAGTGACCTGTTACTGTTGTGGGTTTTGCGTGCTGCAAATGATAAATAGGGTCTGGGGTATCAATTTAGTTGAGATGCCTTTTTCTATAGTGATATTTTTGCATGCTATCCCATTTGTTTATCAGTAAGAGATCGGTCGTATGTGTACTGTCAATATTATGTTCCTTCCCTTATAGCTAAATTAGGGTATATCTTGTGCTCTGGTTTAGTTCATTTTTTTTAATAATATTTTTGCCTTTTCAAAAAAAAATAAAGTACAAGGAGAAGTACGTACGCTATCATATATAAGATCTTCCACAAAAAATAGCAGTTAAAGGAAAAAAATTGAAGGATTTCTGAAAGCAGCAATGAGTTTATACCATTTTTATTTTTCAAATTTGCGTAATTAAATGATAATATTTAAAAAATAAATTATTAAAACCAAAGGAGAAATTCCTAATAATATTAATAGTACGCACACGACGAACTAGTAATTAAACATATTCTGATAAGTCATTTACTACTATAAATTTTTAAATTAATCCAAATAGTATATGCAATTTTTGTGATCTTATGCCGGCATTATATTAACTCATCAGTGTTACATGTGAATTGTAAGTTGTAACGCGGCTTCTGTTGTTCGCTCTTGACTTATTTACTCATTTACCACGTGTTTTGTTTCTAGGCAAGACCATTGACGTGGGTCCCACGTTGAATTTCGCCGTCGGATTTTCCGTAGTTGACATTTGACAACGTGAACACTTTCACAGAAAACAATCTTTCCCGGTCTAGTAGTAGTTTTCCCCTGAGGCTGAGAACCACCATGTGGGGCCCAGTTTCTGACATCCTGCAAATGCACCGTAAGAACCACGCATATTAACATTGCCCCCTTCCATCCCTCGCGTTTGCGTGTGTTGTGTTTCTCTCAAGTTTAAGCAACAATATCGGCTGTTAATTTGTTTTTCATTGTGATTCACGTTTCTGTCGCTACATTTTATAAAGCATTAAATTTAAAATTTTAATCCATTGAACATATATATACACCGAATCACGACGTTTACTATGTTCAGTTTCATTAGGTTAGTTTTTTGTTATTATTTTTTAAATACTATTTTGATTGATTATTTAATTTAATGTGATTCATATTAATTTGTAAAAAACTGATCTATCTATCTATCTATTGTATTTACAAATAGAAAATGGGAATGACTTTTCGTATAATGTGTTTCTAATTCGGATAAATACTTTTTGACTTACTTGATGAATGGCATCGCGCATTTTTCTTCTTCTTTTGGGTTGTTTAAAATGATGACGTTTGTATTGCATGATCCTTGTGGTGTTGGATGCTAGTTGGATCAATGGAATTGATAATGTCGCCAACCCAATAATAAATGGATAACGCCATAACACGTGGCTTTCATATATACCTCTGAAACCAGCTTAGCTAGCTTGCCCCATAGATGGTGTTTGTTAGGAGTTATAAGTAGCTAACACCGTCCGTAATCCATAGTTAATAGACACAAATACAGCTATATACATGACATCCATACATATATAAAACCATTTTAGTGATTTCGTCTCAAAATAAGTAATATTTTAGTGAATAAAAAAATCTCAAAATAAGTGTTATTTTGTTTTTTAATTAATCATTAATTATTTTATTCTAATTTATCCCAATTGCAATAAATGATTTAAAAGTATATATATTTATATAAATTAAAAAAAGAAAATAAATAATATATAAGGTTAAATTGATAAAACTGTCACTCTAATCATTCATTTATTACTTTTTTAATCTTTTTTTTATAAGCTATTACTTTTTTAATCTATATAAAAAAAATCTTATATGTTGGTTGTAATCTTGAGGGTTGCTTGTATTTGGTTTTCAAATTCATGTTGTGAACTTATAATGAGAGCAAGAAATGAAGGGGAAAGTGGACCGTCCATGAAGCTTCAAAACCCGAAAGTTACGCGGAGGAAAAGGAATTAAAATGTTGGAGCTAAAGGAACTCTTTGACAATATTATGGCTGTATATATATGTGTCTATTTTAGACACGCCATCATAATCATCTTGCTTGGCAAATTAAACTTGCAAAACTGCCAAGTATTGCATTGGCAGCTGGTGCATATTTAAATAGTTAATTTGCCACCGTGTTTAATTAAATTTTGACACTTGTGTTTCTTTGCATGAATTTTGGACATCGATTCATCATGAGGATAAGGTGGAAAATTAAACATGGAAAATGTGACACAACTTGTGTAGGACGGGCTCTGTTTTCAATTTCCATGGCATATAAGTCATGGGTACGGTTGAAGAGAGAGGAAGAAAGTATTGCCCAAAGCTAAGCTCGACGTTTATTTTAACAGAAAAAAAAATAATAACTTTCAATGTGAATTATATTTCTGGAGAATTCAGTAATACAAAATATTTGTCAAGGGGATTGAGTGTTACAAGCTATATACATATAATTAAGTGGGGATTGACCTCGGTCTCTCTATTTTTGTTTTATCTCCTTGCAATGATATATTTTTATTTTCTCCCCACCCAACAGTCCCCTTATTTTCTCTTGAAATGTAGTGTATTAGAGTTAATTTTTTAAGATTATTTTATTTGTTTTCCAACTCTATTATTATATGGTAAATTAGTAGAGTCAGAACTGCTTTAATTAATCTTAAATAATTTAGGTGTTTGTATATATAGCTTATTTTTGTATTTAAGATAATTTATAATTAAAATATTTCTGATTTTAAATGAAAAAGAAAAGCAAATATCCTCCAAAATTAATCGACCCTTAAAGTGTGTGCTGCTTTACTGCTTTTAATAATATTTGAATGAATTGTGTTTAAGAAACCAAAGATAAACATGCAAACTCATTAATTAGGAAAACACGTCATGTACGGGGTCTAATTAGAAAGTCAAATATCCGATATATATAGTACTAGTACAAAAAGATTTTATGCCATGGATTTTTGCTAGTGAAAGAATAAGTGAATAACAGAATGTTCTTCTTGTTGGATAAATAATATGCTCCCGCATTTTCTCAACACACCATTAATCCTCTTGAATAGGATTCTGATTTCTGTAGAGACAGCAGGAATTACCTTCTGTCTTGACCCCGCTTCACCATAAAACTAACAAAATTTGCTAGATTCTATACCTAATCATGGAATATGGTATCAAAACCTAGCTAGCTTAATCCTAGGGTTACCCCCCAAATGTTTATTCTTGCAAATATCTTCATATGTCTAACAGTACTCCAGTGTGAGGGGGTGTATTAAACTCATCCCTGTATCCCTCTTAGATTGAGTATTACTGCATTAGTATACCTTTTATATATATTTTTTACAATAGTAACATGTCAAAAGAAAACAATAGTACTAGCACTGAGGTTTGAATAACCTCATGCTTATTATCTAAGATTCTAAACCCCTCATTCTAATCCTAATGACTTACCTTTTATAATGATTGGAATAATTGATTTTGATAAATTAGTAGTTCCGGGTGAATTACACTTAATTATATTTTTTTATCACAGAGTTTAATTATTTGAGAGAACATGTTCTCACTAGAGTAATAAATGTTAATCATTAAATAGAATAATTGTGAAAATTAAGTCAAAATTAAGTTTCCTCTCATTGTCACATTTAAGCTCACACCAATCTGGTCCAAGTGGTAAGAGATTATAAGATGAATTGTAAGTGATAATTAGATGAGACAATTCAAATTCAAAATTAGAGTTTTCCATTTAACTACTTCCAGATAAAATAAGATGAATCATAAGAGATCATGAGATGAGACAATTCAAATTCAAAATTTGAGCTTGCATAATATATACTTATAAACAAGATAATTTATATTTAATTTTAAAAAATTGAGCTAAAGCAATAAAATAGTAAAAAACCGTAGATCCAATTAGGGGTGTAAACGAGTCGAGCTGAGCCGAGCACTTAAAACTTGAGCTTGGCTTGTGAAAAAAAATGATAGTTCAAGCTTGACTCATTTATTTAAACGAACCTAATTAAAAGCTTGAGTTTGGCTTGCAGGCTCATTTATGAATTTTTTCTAAAATTATTTTTAAACTTTATAGGTTTAGTATTTAATAAATATTAGTGCTCAACATGAGGTATATGAAATTTAAAAAAATTATACTATTATATTTAGATAATCTACTAAACAAAAAGTTCATAATTAAACCCTTAGGTTGAGAGTAAAAATTTAGAAGTATAAAATACATGAGGAAAAAAAATGTCAAAAAATCCTTAAAAATTATGAGGTAAAGGAAAAGGGAAAATGAGTGAGAAACTATGTAATTATAATTTTTGATAATATATAATAATTATATATATAAACGAGCTATTTACGAGCTCTTAATGTCGAGCATGTAAGGTTTGGGCTTAGCTCATTTAAATAATCGAGCCTAATTTTAAGCTTGATTTGTTTAATTAAACAAACGAGTTTGAGTGAATAATTAACGAGTCGAACCCAAATAGCTCGGCTCATTTACACCCCTAGATCCAATATTCCGTCTAAGAAGTACAATACGGTAGATCTATCGTCTAAGAAGTACTTCTTGTTGATAAGATAATTTTTTTGTATATCTAATTTTTCAAATAAATAGATAACAATGTGTTAAGGATAAGTATAATATCTTTAGAAGGAATCACCAAGTAACAAAAATTAGATCTTTTGGTAACAGAACAAGTTTATCAAATACTAGACTTCTACCTATAAATATGAAGGCATTCCTCTCTACAAGGTACGCATAAAAAAGGTCTATCGTTCTACACTTGGGAATTGGGATAATCACGGAGTGTTCTACAGGAGGACATCAAAGTCAGGTAACAATACCAAACGATACTACAAGTATAGGAGGACAATGTATAAAAAAAACTATGGAAATTAGTCATGATTCATAAAATAAAATAAAATTAGGTTCAATGAATGAAATTTGGATTAAAAAAAACAAGATTGTATATAAAAATTGAAATGGATAGACAATATATATTCTGTGTGACGGTGGTGTGAGATATTGGTGGATCGCCGCCACCACCACACATGCTCTTCCAGTCTCCACTCTCTCACTTCCAAATAACAACACGTCAACTTTTTTGACCACCACCCACCCATTTCTATGTGTCTCCCAAAGCCTTTCACCTTCCACCCAAAACCTTCATTAAAAAATACTCCTTATTTTTATTAAACTACCGTTTAGGAACTTTGGCCCTCAATTTGAGATTTAATCACACTTAAAACTCCCATTTGTCAAAAGTGTGTTTTGTAGGATCAAATATTAATTTTTTCGCCACAAGCTCAACGTATTTGGTTCTTAAAATGAACTTTTCATTAAAAAACATGAAAAAAGTAAATTATTGTTTTGGTATATTTTGAATATTGTGATTGATGAAAAACAAATAGTTTAAAATAAAAAATTAAAATTAAAATAATTTGCATTCCTATCTACTCCTATAACTCGGTGGCCGTTTGTTTCAGATTGTGAAACGGACATTAGAGGCCAAAATTAGTCAAACTCGATTTTGGTAAAAAGTTAATGTGTTTGGTTTCCAAACGTGGTAGGTAAGAATTAATTTTAGGTGGGTAAAATTGATTTTGTTGGAAGTAAGAACTTATTAGCTTTTCTATTTGCTAAAATCAATTATGGGTGTAGGACCCACACAATTCTTTATATTTATACATCAAAAATGATTATACTCTTATCATCCAAACACAATCAATTCTTCTGAACACACTTTTAAAATATTATTACCAAACATAAATCAATTCTTTTCAACACAATTTTTTTAAAATTAATTCTTTAAACACAATTTTATCAAATACAATTCTACCAAAATCTAAAACATTGGAATTAAATTGCATGCTGCTCAATAGTTAATGGTCCGAGTAAAAGTCAACCGTGGCCTTAAACATATTTTATGTAATGCTAAAAGTTTTTTTTTTTGGGTAAACAATGCTAAAAGTTTTTGACTGTATGTAATATTAAAAGTTTGAATCTGGAAATTGCTATTATTTTAGATCAAACTCTTAACTAATCATAGTCTCTAACAGAAACGATTGGACATGTTTGGAACTTTGGAAAATACCGAATTAAAAGTCTAAGGACTTTTCTTTAGGATTTAAAAAACATTTTATGTTTTAAAAAATTTGTACAGAAAAAAAAAGAAAATAATTTTTCTCTGTTTAATTGTACATTTTTTTTTATTTATTGTGAAAAGCTGATTTTAAAGCAGAAAGTATCATCTTTTAATTACAGATTTTTAGAAATTATTCAATGTGGATTCTGATTAGAATGAGAAATTTGATTATTTTTTTATGTTTTGACTTTTTACATTCTGATTTTTTCCAAAAAGAAAAACTCTGAATAAACATCGTAAAATGTTTTTTTTCAAAATTAAAAATACTGAACCACAAACTCGAGTCCCAGAACTCATTTGCATCGCTGTGCCGAGTCGTGGGCCCCACGTAACTCGTTCCCTCGTATCAGAGCCGCTTCCTCGGCCCTATCTATATCGTACCACATTCACTACCTACTTTTTTTAATTTCATGCTCCACTAGTCTTTATTGTTTTTTCCATTTCTATCTCTTGAATATATTATATTATATTATAAAATAAAATACTAACAACAACAAATAACAAAATTAATTAATTAACTAATTGATTAATTAATTAATTAATTAATAGGGAAGAAAAAGAGCGCAGAGAAGAGAGACACGAGACACACACTTTTCTCTTTTTCTATGTGCTTCTTCTCTTTTTCTAAACTTTCTCAAGACCATTGTGCGTGTCTGATCAAAGTCAAAACACACCCCCAATTCAGAGCTCCTCTCTCTCTCTCTCTCTCTCTCTCTCTCTCTCTCTTTCAAGGAGTGGTTTTTGAACAAAAACCAAGTTTCACACAGAGGCACCCGGTATTTTTTGCCTCAACAGTGCAACATTACGTAGACACACATACACGAGACTATTACAAACTACATAGGTAGATTAAGATAGACAGATTAAGATTTTCGTTACACTGAATCTTCTGTTTCTTCTGGTTAATTTTCGGTTGCCAGACTTTCCTTAAATCTCGCTTCGTTTTAGCTCTTTGTTTTTAACATTTTTTGCCCCTTTTTTTATTTTTTTGTTTAGAGGAAAAAAAAACAGAGGGAGAAAGGGGTCTTTCCCTGAGGTTTTGGTCTATAACGCCAGAATCTGAAAACCACAATACAAACACACGACGTTTTGTTTGTTACGTGTGTATGTGTTGGTTTCTGATTTCTGGTTTCTGTTGTTACCGAATCCCTCACAATCCCAAGCATATCATCATATCGTATCCACTTCCCTGCCGGACATTGATCCAATCAAATATTGCCAAAACAAGGGCACCCCAGAAAACAAAAAAAGTTAATAAATTTGACAAAAAGTTTTAAGCATTGATTGTTATTGATCATCGCTTCACAATTTACCCTTTTCACCCTTCATCATTGCTGTGTTCAGGGCTCTCGGATCGAAGGCAACAACAAAGACAGTGCTATCTACCTATCTTCTCACGACCCCATGAAAAAAAAATTCCAATTTTGAATCGTGGGTGATTGATTGATTTTGGATTCTGTTTCTGGATCTAGCTGGATTGATCTGGGTCTGTGGTTTTACCGCTCTGGTGTTCATTTTTTGGGGTTGTTTGGAAATGACCATGAAGTCTTCTGGGTCACTGGATCAGTGGAGGAATTACTTTCGTTCAGCGAATTCTGATATATTTGACATAATTGACCATGCGATCATGGTGGCCGCATCTGATTGCCCCAAGGAGTTCAGGTTGAGAAGGGATGGGATTGCTGAGAGGTTGTTCTCTTGCAAGTTGACTCGTTGTTTGGGGTGTGACCGAGTTGAGTTGGTTGTGTCTGAGGATGATGATGATGATGATGAAGGAGGTTGCAAGAGTGGTTTTGATAGAGATGGGGTTGAGTTTGAAGCTGGGGCAAGCAAAGAGAGCAAGGTCAATGGTGGCAGTAGAGACGATCGTGGAGAGATGGATGTGAACAAGGTTGTTAGCAATTATAGCTTTGGGGAAGCTGAGGCTTTGACTGATGAGATTGAAGAAGAGTCTCAGTATGTTGCTGAGGTTTTGAGGATTAGAGACATTCTGCATAACCGTGAAGAAGAGGTATACTCTCTCTTCATCTCTCTCTTCTTTTTCTTTCTTCTTTGGATACTACTACTACTACATCAGCTCTTGCTTCTTTGTGTTGTTGTAATTTACTTGGATTGGATGTTGGATGAGATTTTTGGAAGGATGGGTTTCTGAGTTTATGAGGTTTTCATTGGATGGCATTTTAGTTCTTCTTTGAAGGTTGAATTGATCTTCTTTGTGTCCTTGTGATGGTCACTAATTGGTGCTGCTTTGTTTCATGTTGCAACAGTCTGACTCTGTGTTGTTTGAGTCATTGAGGAGGCTCCAGCTGATGGAACTCTCTGTGGATCTTCTAAAGGTTTGAATTGAATCATCATCCATTGTTACTTACTCTCTGTGTTGATCTTGTTTTTTCCAGTGCTCTTTTCTTATCAAGTCCTCTAATTCTCAGAATTTGACTTTGCCAGGCAACTGAAATTGGAAAGGCTGTCAATCCTCTCCGAAAGCATGGATCAAATGATGTTCGTCAACTCGCACGGACTCTTATCAAGTATGAACTAGTTTTTTTTCTTCTTTTTTTCTGGATACTACCATATTTCATTGGTTTGTTATACAACTGATAGATGAGCCTGTTTACCTTCTGTACATGAATCAAAGAATTATAAGCAGTTAGTTTGGTTCCAATCAGTGGTTTTCTATTCTTGTATTGTGTGTGTATATAAATGAAGGTCAACACAAAGATTAATCATCCTCAACTAATTAGACTGATGTATTGATTCCATTATCATAGTCATAAGTCTTGGTTAGTCTGAACCTGTTTCTTAGTTAGTCATTTGTCCTTTATGTTAATGTTGATGAGAATCTTTAGATAGGTGAATGATTCACAGCCAATTTCAGTTCCATATAGATCATACTTATGCTAGCACATTTACCTGCTTAAAAGTCAGCTATTATTGTTTCTATTCATACTAGTGTACTAGCTGAAATGGGGAATCTGTTCAATTTGTTCAGTTTCCTACTGAACAACTTCAATGCTGAACTTTTTATTTTCTTGACTTTGTAGTGGCTGGAAAGTGATGGTAGATGAGTGGGTCAAGGCTACAACAACCACAGCTATTGCAGGTAGAAAATTTTTATCTGCCTTGGTTTGGTAACAATCAGTATAACCATGCTGATGCTTTTTCGTTCGTTTTTAAAATTAATTCGTGTCTGAAAATAGCTTTATTGAATATTTGCAGCTTCAGAAGGCACACCAGATTCAGTAAATCCATCTGTGGTTGATGATGAAGAAGAAGAAGAAGGACTTCCATCACCTCCTTTGGATGAAGGGGCTTTCTTTGTTGCTCCAACTGGTTCAATAGAACTCTCACAGGTATGTGCTTGTCCTTTTTCCCTCCTACTCCGACTTACATTTTGCAGGCTTTGATATTTTGAAACTGACTTCTTGTTCCTTGTGTTGGATGTCACATATCTGGATGATTGTAAAGTTCTTCGATGGCATGGATGATGACGGAAGTGAGTTGAATTTGCAACTTCTTATGCTTAGTCTAGTAGCTAGCTTTCGCTATACGGTTCTGTATTTGAATTCCCCTCATCTTAGACTGATGATAGTGAATGGGGAATGTTTTTTCAGATCCTAGACAGAGTGGGCAATTCAACAGGAACCGTGAAAATGGAAGAAAGCCAGCTTTGAACAGTCATATCACAGAAAGGAGGAAATCGCAGGCTTCCAATGAAACAACCAACTCTACCAAGGACAATAAGGGTCAGCAAGCAAAGAAAAACGAGGCTGCTGTGAGGATAAATAAACCAGTAACCGCTGATTCTGGCCCCGGCAGACCACCAAAATCAAATATTCAGCGAAAAGTAAATACAGAGCCAAAGATGCAGCAAAAAGTAGAGAACAGTGCAGTCACAAGGAGGCCTCCCATTGGTCAGCAAGATGTAAGGAAAAAATTTCTCTCTGTGCATCAACTTTTGTAGGCTTGAGGTGTCTCTCTGACTCTAACCTTAAAATTTATTGTGTATCAGAAATCCAAGTGTTCAGATGATGCTGCAGTCCAAGTGAAGCTAGAAGCCACTAAGAGGAAACTTCAAAACAGTTATCAACAAGTTGCAAATGGTTTGTCTACACTCAATGTCCTATTTGATTCTAAGTTGTTAAAGTGCCCAGTAGTTTCTACATTCCTAGAGAATCATCTTCCACACTATAGTAGTGCGTTAATGCCCTTACCCTCAAGTGTTATGTTTTCATATGACTGATCAAATTTTTGGGGCACATTGTTGATGAACTATCATTTAATTCTTAATTGCAGCTAAGAAGCAACGGACGATTCAAGTTATGGAAATAAATGATCTTCCCAAGCAAGGGGCCGTCCACCGAAATCCAAATTTCAAACCCGGATATCACAATAGGCAATGGGCTAACGCGCGAAGATAGAGCTGCTGTTCATTCCTTGTAGGACTTGCAGATTTTGCAGCATTTCCTAGCTTCTCTTTCCAAAGGTGAAGGAAGAAGAAGAAGAGTGAGTGATAACTTGGTTTTGCCAGCCATTCAGTGGATTGAAGATTGATCCCCCTTCTTGACTATATATAGAAAAATAATAACAAGTCCATTCACCATTCTTACATGGATATCATAGAGCTATTTCTGATTGAGGGAGGGAAGTAAACTTTGAAAACAATGTTTATTTCCTAAGTATAGTAGTTATAAACGTTGAGTACATAGGAATTTTGTTAATCCAATATTGGATTTGGAAAAAGGATCCCAACTTGGCATTCCACTGCCTTGATTGTTTATAGAAATCTCGATTGTTTCTGGACACAATTTTACATTTGTCACATATTACTCTTACACACTAGGGGTCTCAATAACTTAGTATGTGCATGTCACTACCGCAATGGCCCTATGTAAACTCCTTGATTGTGATTATGTAAAAAAAAAAAAGAGGTTTATGAGAATTTTAATCTACAAAGGCATTATTAAATTGTTACTTTTGGAGCCTTTTCACTTTTGAATACATTGTTTTTCAATAGTCAACAATAGCATGGAGTTCAACATAGATGGTTGAGTTGAATAGGGGTTAATTTCGGCAGTTAAGATTCATTAATGCTATTGACATAGTCATATTGTAATTAGAATATATTATTTTTACTGCAATTGTATTTCTTGCCATTAAATTTACAGATTGAATTTAATTCTCAATGAAACTCCAATTATAAATAGAGTATGTAAAATCTGAGTGTGGATTCCTTCTATCTGTTGACAGATTTTATGATTATTTTATACTCTGAATTTTATTATTAATATAATTTCAGTATATGACTTCTAAGTTTTAATATATATTATTTTATTTTATGATTATTATTTTACTCCGAATTTTATGATTACTATTTTAACTTATGACTTCTAGGTTGTAAGTTGTAACAATATTTTCATCCGTCTTATTATTAACTACTTAAAAAGTTGGTCCAAGTCAAATCAAATCTTCTTCTATTATTCTTTTATTCTTTTTTTGGGCTTGGTTGAAGAATAGCACATATGAATATGAATAATAAGGATAAAGAGTGACCTTTGATGGATGGCATAGGACAATTTGCCATGGTTGAATATTCCACACTCTACACCATCTTTAAAAAGAAAAATACTTGAAGATTGGATTGGGTGGTATGGTATGAATATGATTATGACTATGACTTAGAAAGATGGAGAACGTGCTAAAGTTGAAGATTTTTTTTTGGTTGTCGGCTTGAGTTTCTTTCTTTTTTTCTTGTGAATTCGCTAACCAACATTTAATTGTGCCACTGTGTGGTTTGCGTGTGTCACAAAACTCAACCATGTCAATTTTCATGCGAATGGTATAGTACAACAATAACAATAGCTGTCCATTTTGACCACCTCTCGTTCTCTCTCACTCTTTCTTTTTTTCATTTTTTTTTAAAACTTGGTGAAAGATTCTTTGCATTGTTTACGCTAAATTTTCTGTCACGCCGCCTCATCCACTGCAAGCACAAAAACGTTTTCTAATTACCTTTTTTTTTCTATATTTTATTTCCATAAACATAGTAAGAAAATTTATTCTGTCTCTTGGAATTATTAAGAGTTCAGTGATGATTAACTAGATGCTAGTTATAATTCCACGTTACGGTTTTATTATCATTTATTTTTAACGTAGTTAATATTTAGTGTGGTTTTTCTTAAATAGAAAAATTACGTTATGAAAATTGTAGTTTCTTTCACCAGTAACTAGTAACAAAGTTTCAGTAATGACATTTAACTTTATTTTTTGCATTTTGTTATTATTCATTTCATCTATCTTAAAATCATGAAAAATTACAAATTATAAGTTAGTTAAAAATTACTAATAGCACAATTTGATTAAAAATAAAAAATAAAAATTCTAACTCAGATAAATTTTTAGTAGAGATCAATAAATTTAGTGTAGCGCTATTAAGCCGATCATATATTAAAATGTGTATTTAGTTCTTAACAAAATGAAGTGGCTACAAACGACGAGTTGGAAGCTTATAATTCAATTAATTGCCAAAGTCAATATTTGATTCTTACGTTTATGTAAAAAAAATTTGAAAGAATGGTGATAAGAACTTTTTTAATTTCTAGTAAGTTAAAATTATTCCACTCACTAAATTATTTTGATTTTTTCTCAATTTTTATAATTTTTTAAGTATTGCTGAAATAGATGTAATATAATTTAAGAGACATGATATTTCATAATTTTGTTAATGTTGAAAGCTAAATTTATTAGGCTGTTTTTTAGGTGAGGTTCCATATTTCTTCCTCCTGCCTCTGTCCCACTCACATTAAAAATAAAAAATAAAAAGCACTTTCTCTTTCTATTTCTATTATGAAAAGGACAAAGAAAAGTTACCTTCTATTCCAACTCTTATCCGTTTGACACTTGGCAGCCAAGTGACGAAAGATCAAGACACGTAGTATTACGATATATATGGGTCCGAATGTGCAAGATATCGCATCTTTTAACCACGAACAATTATTGGACCAAAAAAAAACCACGAACAATTAGCAAAAGAATTAAGAGTTTAAGGCCTTGCCCAAAAAGTTTAAGGCTTTGTTGTTTTCCTTGTCTGTAATATGTTATAGCTTGGTATAGGTCTAGTAGCGTGTCTTAGTTAGAATTGTTATATTTCTTGTGACTCTGCATATGTTGTTTTCCTTGCTATAAATGTCGTATAGCTGAAGTTTTCCCTTTTATGAATTTATTCATGACAAAAAAAAAGGCTTTGCCCAAAAAGGAATAGTTTAAGACCTTACCTAACGCGTATTTGTAGTAATTCATCTGATATAGCAATGCCCAAATTTTAAATTTTCATTTCACGCATTATGGACATATACTTCAAGCAATTTCAAAGTGGAAAAATGGGTAAGAAGGAATGACTCCCACCTAATTAGACATTATCAAATCGAGGGTCATGAATTGACTGACATGATCCATATGCGATTTCTGGTTCTAGTTGTGTTGCATTCTTATAAACTTGTGACTTATGAGCTGTTTGCCTCCTATAAGCTTGCCAGGTACACCTTAATTGTTATATAGTTGGTGGGGCTATTAAAAATTAAATTGGTATAGTTGAACAATGGATACACATATATACTTTAACCAAAAATTATAAGTAATGTACGATCAACACAAGGATGTATAGAATACGAAAGCTAGCGGAGGGGACCCATTTTTCCTTGTAAGCATACTAGACAAATTTAATTTGTCACAAGGTACCTGCTCCCCTTTTCTTTATTTTCCTACTCACATTCACCTTTCTTGAACTAAAAATATAAAAGGATATAGGAAGAAACATAGATTTTATAAGAATTTTCAAACTTTTGTACATATTTGTTTTATAACTTTATTACGTACTAGGGGAGTCAGGCACTGACGTATTATTCTCTCTTTTTTTTACCATTTTGTTGTATAATTAAATGATAGAGTAGTTGTGATTATGAGAAAGTTATTAATATATTATGGATAGTTATTTTTAAATTTATATTTAAACTTTCAAAGGCAATAATGAAAAAGAAAATAGGACACCAAAATTGTAGTTAAATTAAAAGGACAAAATTGAAACAAAAAAAGGCTCTACCAAAAGTTGGTATTGTCACTATATATAATTATAGATATATAGTTATAGATAAAGTATCCTTATTTCGTTTAAAAATTTGTCACACTAACATTATCCAAATAATATGTATTTATATATGTGATTTTCGTCTATCCAAAAGATCATATAAATTCGTATTTAATTTAAAAATGCAAGCAAAGTAGATGGCCATATTCAAATCCAAACCTCATCATAAAAAGAAGCCAGATGAATGTAATCAATTATTTGCGTGTAGGAATTGAAGTGATCATTTTATTTATTTATGAAGATGATCATATATTTGTTCAATAATCGGGATTGTTATATTGTACGTATACCAACATACTTGATGGATTATAATGCAACAGTGTCACACGTTCAATGTCATACCAAAGTGCTTTACTGCACGTCAATTACTTCTTGTTACTTTGGTAGTAACTAGTACTACATGTAAAGTACTAGAATTCAGTTCCATTAATTAATGAGGAACATCTTCCCCTACTTATAGAAATCCCATTTCTCCAATAGAATTCAGTATCATGAGCTTTTAATTGACTGTTCCTATATAAACAAAGTGATCATACAAGAATTAATCTTTTAACACGTGCAATTAGGAAGCGTTGACTGAGTTGGGGAGAAAACTTCAAGGTTAAGGAAATATTAGAAAATGTTGTATCAAACTAAGAAACAATATAAAGTAAACTAATCAATACTCTGTCGTTAATTAAGTCAAAATTAGTTAGTCTAAATTGTGCTTGGCAATTTCTTTCAAACTGTTATTGTGATATAATGTATTGCGTTTGGGGGAAAAATAGGATATAATGAACTTAATTTTCCAAATCGTCACTTTGACAAATTGTAGCAAAATTGTTCACATGCGGTGTACAGGTTTACATGTATATCACTTTTATTTCTATACAATTCATTATTCAAATGTTTATAAATTCTTATTGCAGGCAACTTCTTATTTAGAATATTAGTATAAGAAATAAAAATACTACAATTTTGAAGTGTTTATACACACTCGCGCACACACAAATATGAAATAATAATAATAACAACAACAACAACAACAACAACTAGTTTATATTTTGACTGCAATTTATATATCTTGTGGTTCTTGTATTCTTTTCGAAAGTCGCTAGACTGGAATTCAATAAAAACTGCAGAAAAGAAAAGGAGGTCATGAGTCATAGGTACAGAAACTAGAAGAGATGCATCACCTACATCCTAGCCAGGTATCTTTCTTTATCCCACTCAAACATGATTTTAAAGCAAGCCCCTTTAATTACAATCAATTATATAATAATATAAATTAGGTGGCCGAATCCTTAACTTATTTTTTTCATGATTTTTTTGTTTTTATCCACAATATTCCAAAGAAAAAAAATTTCTAGACTAATCTGTGTAGAGTACATTAACTATTTATATCCAATCTTGTAGTTATGATTAAATTATTTAAAGTGTAGCATAATTAAATAAAATTATGAAAATATAAAAAGGAGTTATTTAAAGTGCAGCATAAAAGTCCCAATTTCTTTGAAAAGATCAAGGCACTTTTTCAAATTAATTTTTATATTTATCCAATTAAACTGAAAGTTGGATAACAGAAGGCAAAAAAATCTGCGTCCTATGCTATTCTTCTTTTTCCTAAAGTTAAAAAGCTTCTACAAAGCTTTGATATCATTTACTGATATATATGGTTATTTCTACGGGAATAAGCTATTTCCATAATTTTTTTACTTTAAAGAAGCAATTAGTCTTCAAATCCTCCTCTTCCAATTTAATAAACTATTCTTTTGTGCACACCCGCTGAACACGTATATACATAATGTTTATCTCATCCATGCTAATTAGGCTAGTGGAAAGAAAACATAATTAGAAAATAGATGATTTGGCCATATATATGCATAGTTTATTTTATCCTTTCTTAGGCTAATGGGAAGAAAACTCTCAATAAAATATTAATAAAGCAATTAAATCTAACATTTTGTCTTTTTTTTGGCAAAAATAATGAGGCAATCAAATCTAACATCTTGACTTGTGGGAAGTGTGTGGGCCTAGGCAATAAGCACCTACTCCACTTTGTTTTGGCCGAAAAGACAAGTCGAGACACTCACTTCAGTGGGGGTTTAATTAAGGGGCAAAGCCCATCATCTTGTCTAGAGTACTAACTCCTTATTCAGTGTCTATATACGTTGTGTCGTTCAAAAAATAAAGTGAATACGGCATTTTTTTTTTGCTACCAAGTGAATACCGCATGATTAGTGTTTAATCTACTTTGCCGTGTATATATATATATATATATGCTATTTTATATTTATTTAAATGTATAATAACTTCTTCAAAGGAAGCTTGATCCACATAACTAATATCGTATATAGCAAGTGATTTTTATAATCTCTTACTTTCAATATAGATGACCAATTAAACAGAAAATTGAGTTGATTAATATGGTTACGATCAATTGATTTAGATACCGCATGATTACAAAATGATATAAATATTAATTTGATCAGATATCTAAGTCACAACCTTTTTGTCTTTCAAAAAATAATTACATACACTTCATCGAGGAATTTCATTCCCTTTCCCAATTTTACTTGGAATATATGCGCCTTTTATGAGTATGTAGTGTAAGTTTCTTTCTTTCTTTTCTTCCGAACAAATGGACCAATATAAGTAAAAGAGGATAGAGGATTCCAATGACTAGCTCCAAGCCAAATTATTCGAAAATGAGGCTCAATCTCTCACCAAGCAAACATATATTACTAGGCTTTTTAGATCATAGAAGACTCGGACCATAACCTTTTTGACAAAACACTATAGGTGGCTGTGGTTAAAGTTTTGCAAAATTGTTTTGTTTTGAAATAGTATGTCGAGTAATTATATTTCCAGTAATGATATTCCTAGAGGTGATTTTCATGATTGGTTAACTAAAAATTTATGGGAATTATTCTAGTCACTACTAGAGGCCAGCCAGGAACTTATTATTAGAGATTAATAGTCAAAGACATCAACTCAAAAATTTATTTGGGAGCCAATAGCCGTAAATATAAAGTAAAAAAATTACTATGTCACATATACATCTTTACTAAATTTTTATCAAAGGTAGATTTTATCCATCCAACTATTCGATTGAAAGTTTCTATAAAGTATGTTAAATCTACAAAATTTCATATAATACAATAATTATTTGATAGTTCATTGTTCAACTTTATTTTAATGTATAATATGCTATTTAAAATACAATAAATATCCATTATTAAATTACATATCTACAAATGGATAAATTATTAGAAATTTTGTATACATTTTTTTACCAAAGAAATTTTGTATACATATACATAATATAATTCAATGACTGGATTAGTTAATTTTATATTTAATGAAAAGTGAAAAGGTATTAGGAGATATAAGTATGTGGAAATTAACACGTGTCTAGTCTACAAATTCTCTCTCTCTCTCTCTCAATAATATAGAAATCTATTTACTATATATAAAAGAACAAACCTTGGCTGCCACGTGTCTAATGCTGGGGAAAAATTTTTCCTCCCAAAACATCACAATCACCTATGCTGCACGTTATTTTTTCTCATCTATTTTTATTTTATTTTATAATAGTAAAAATAACTGTAAATAAACAATAAACAATAAAACTTATAATAACAAAAAATAATTAAAATTTTTTCTTTCATTTTTATTTTTTATTAGCAAAACGGTATTTGCTTATAAGTTTCACGCATTCATTTCTTATAATAACAAAAAATAATTGAAATTTTTTCCTTTTAATTTTATTTTTTACTAGCAAAACAGTATTTGCTTTCAAGTTTCACCCATTTATTTGTTCTAATAATTTTCTACATGTTATAAATTTATTTTTTCTTCGATTTTATTTTCTACTAGCATAATGGTGTTTGCTCACGGGTTTCATTCATTTATTTGTTCCAATAACTTTCTACGAGTTATAAGTTTATTTTTCTTTCGATTTTATTTTCTACCATCAACACAAATAACTTTCTACGGGATATAAATTTATTTTTCTTTCGATTTTATTTTCTACCAACAAAATAGTGTTTTTTTATGTGTTTCAGTCATTTATTTGTTTCAATAGCTTTCTATGGGTTATAAATTTTTTTTTTCAATTTTTTTTCCACCAGCAAAACGGCGTCTGCTTACAAGTTTCACTCATCTATTTGTTCTAATAACTTTCTACGGGCTATAAATTTATTTTTCTTTCAATTTTATGTTATACCAGCAAAACAGTGTTTGCTTATATGTCTCACTCATTTATTTGTTCTAATAATTTTCTACGGGTTATAAATTTATTTTTCTTTCAATTTTATTTTCTACCAGCAAAACAATGTTTGCCTACATATTTTATTCATTTATTTATTCCAATAACTTTCTGCGGGCTATAAATTTATTTTTGTTTCGAAATTATTTTCTACCGGCAAAACGCTGATTGCTTACAGGTTTCACTCATTTATTTATTCTAATAACTATCTATGGCTATAAATTTATTTTTCATTTGATTTTATTTTCCACCAGCAAAATGGTGTTTGCTTACAAGTTTCAATCATCTATTTGTTCCAATAACTTTCTATGAACTATAAATTTATTTTTCTTTCTATTTTATTTTCTACCAGCAAAACAGATAACTTTCTACGGGATATAAATTTATTTTTCTTTCAATTTTATTTTCTACCAACAAAATGGTGTTTTCTTACGGATTTCATTCATTTATTTGTTTCAATAACTTTCTACGGGCTATAAATTTATTTTTCTTTCGATTTTATTTTTCACCAGCAAAATGGTGTCTGGTTACAGATTTTACTCATCTATTTGTTCTAATAACTTTCTGCGGGCTATGATTTATTTTTCTTTTGATTTCATGAACCACCAACAAAACGGTGTTTGCTTATGGGCTTCGCTCATTTATTTGATTCAATAACTTTCTACGTGCTATAAATTTATTTTTCTTTCGATTTTATATTATACCAGCAAAACAGTGTTTGTTTACATGTCTCACACATTTATTTATTCTAATAACTCTTTACGGGCTATAAATTTATTTTTTTTCAATTTTATTTTCTACCAGCAAAACAGATAACTTTCAACCAGCTATAAATTTATTTTTTTCGATTTTATTTTCTAGCAGCAAAACGGTGTTTGTTTACGGTTTCATTCGTTTATTATTTGTTCCAATAATTTTCTACGGGCTATAAACTTAATTTTCTTTCAATTTTTTTCCACCAGCAAAATGGTGTCTGCTTACAAGTTACACTCATCTATTTGTTCCAATAACTTTCTACGGGTTAGAAATTTATTTTTTTAAAATTTTATGTTATACTAGCAAAACAGTGTTTGCTTACATGTCTCACTCATTTATTTGCTCCAATAATTTTCTACAAACTATAAATTTATTTTTATTTCAATTTTATTTCTACCAGCAAAATATTGTTTGCTTACATATTTTACTCATTTATTTGTTATAATAATTTTTTGTGGGCTATAAATTTATTTTACTTTCGATTTTATTTTCTACCAACAAAACATTAAATGCTTACAGGTTTCACTCATTTCTTTGTTCTAATAACTATCTACGACTATAAATTTATTTTTCTTTCGATTTTATAATCCACCAACAAAACGATGTTTACTTACAAATTTCACTCATCTATTTGTTCTGTGCTATAAAATTATTTTTCTTTCGATTTTATTTTCTACCAGCAGAATAGTTAACTTTCTACGGGCTATAAATTTATTTTTCTTTTGATTTTATTTTCTACTAGCAAAATGGTATTTGCTTACGTGTTTCATTCATTTATTTGTTTCAATAACTTTCTACGGGCTATAAATTTATTTTTCTTTCGATTTTATTTTTCACTCGCAAAATGGTGTTTGCTTACAGATTTCACTCATCTATTTGTTCCAATAACTTTCTGCGTGCTATAAAAATTTTTTTATTTTGATTTTATGAACCACCAGCAAAATGGTGTTTGTTTAGATGTTTCGCTCATTTATTTGTTTCAATAACTTTCTATGTTCTATAAATTTATTTTTCTTTCAATTTTATGTTATACCAGCAAAATAGTGTTTGCTTACATGTCTCACTGATTTATTTGTTCTAATAACATTCTACGGGCTATAAATTTATTTTTCTTTCGATTTTGTTTTCTACCAGCAAAACAGTGTCTGCTTACAGGTTTCACTCATCTATTTGTTCCAATAACTTTCTACGAGTTATAAATTTATTTTTCTTTTGATTTTAATTTCTACCAGCAAAACAGTGTTTGCTTATAGGTTTCACTCATTTATTTGTTTCAATAATTTTCTGTGGGCTATAATTTTTTTTTTGATTTTATGTTATTCCAGCAAAACTGTATTTGCTTGCATATCTCACTCATTCATTTATTCGAATAACTTTCTACGAGTTATAAATTTATTTTTCTTTCGATTTTATTTTCTATCAACAAAATGGTGTTTGCTTACCAGTTTCACTAATCTATTTGTTCAAATAACTTTCTACGGGTTATAAATTTATTTTTCTTTCGATTTTATTTTCTACCAACAAAGTGGTGTTTGTTTATATGTTTCACTCATTTATTTGGTCCAATGTTTAGCTCTCTATTTCAATGAAATTGGGCAAGGAATTTTAAATGGTTTTCAATAGGATATTGCTATCATGTTTTTGTCCGGTGCCTTCGACATGTTAAGTTCAAGGATTTAGATGTTAAAGTTGAAGTTCACAGATTGGTTTCTATCCCTCAAGCAAACTTATTTCTCAGAGGATAGTTGAATTGCATGATTTATGCTTGGTGATGGATTTGAGGTTTTGGGGACTTTGTGTTTCTAACATGTGTTTTGACTTATCACAACTTTAAGTTCAGGCAAATTAGTGTTAGACTATTTGCTCACGGTCATTTGCTAAATAATTTAATTCTTTCAACCATTTGTTGATCAAATATGTTCCAATATGACTTGGCTTTGCTGAAGCAATATTGGAGAACTTTTGTTGTTGAAATAATATTTGTCGTATTTCTTACTTTGTAATGCTTATTACTTACTTTTGTTTGAAACCAGTTAAATGAAATAATATAGGTAATTTGGTAAGATAACATTAAGAAAAATATATGAATTTTAAATATATATATATAACTGCTTATATAAAAGTTATATAAATTCTAAAATTATAATACATGTAAAAATGAGTTGAATCTTTTCTCCCAGCACTTTATATCATTTTATTCATTGGTTGAAATTAATGAATTTTTAATTACTTTTAGATCAATTATTTTTTATCACAAGAATTATAAAAAAAATGCTAAAACTGTTCATGCTTATCAAGTTGTGAACAAAATTGGAACAATGACAATTCATTTTTTTAACTTAGTTATATTGTCATAATCACACGGGATTGACATAATCAGTAAAGTGATATATTGTATTGATAAATTTATACTATATTATATCTTAGCTTATTAATATATACATAGGTCATTTTATAATATGCGTAAAAGCGAATATGACCCGTGTTCGCACGGGTCCACCGACTAGTTGCAATAAAAAAGAAAACAAGACTCGTTCGTCAAGAGAATAAAATCAAGTAAAATATGAAAATATCACTTCTTAGGGAATCAATAACATTAAAGATTTTTTCAACCATAATTTTGGTTTCTTAGTATTAATTTAACAATACTTACACCAAACATCTTATAGTCAACCATTATTGACGACTATCAACAACTAGTGGTCAAATTTTCCTTACTAAAAGCTAAAGTGTAGGTGTAGTAGGTTACAGCCTGCCATCCCCATTTTTTACTGCCCGGTTCATATTCTCCACAGATTGTTAATAGACCATTCAATTTCACTGATATAATGAAGAAGAAAAACAACTCTACAGAATCCACTACGGCACTACCCCAAGGAGAACCAAAAGATTTTTTATGATGGACTATTAAGTGAAGACAACAAGGTAAAAGGGGAAATATGATATTTGAGATGGGTGAACTTTAAGGTAGAAATGACTGAAACACAACTTAGAATAAGTCAAGCAACCAACAATCTGCTACTGAAAGCAAAGGCTATTCCTACTGAGAGGAAGGGAACACTCCCACACGGAGATGACAGAAGAAGGGTGGACTTAAAGGAGAGCAAAATGGCCCAAGTAGTCCTATTATACAAGATGCCGACCTCTACTACCGAAGCCTAAGTCCTTTCACTCTTTTGGACCGGGTGGGGGGGGGGGGGGGGGGGGTGGGGGTTCCTCCTAGAGGAAAAAATAAATTCGTCTGTGAACTATTGGTTTATCAATTTATCTATCTACCAGATTATCACTCTCAAGTAATTTTGTCATTTCCTACACCAATTTGTCATATTGTGTAGTGATTGTAAATAAAGTCCCTTTCCATTCATGTGGCCATGAGATCGAAGTCTTAGATTTAGTAAGTATTTTTTACATTTCCTAAAGCCCAACATTCTACACGCAGCTCTACATGTCCTCACTCTCGTCAGCACTCTGTCTCTAACCACCACAACCACATTAGCACACCTAAATCAGCACTCCACCACCACCACTCCACCGCCACAACAGTGACAACATCTCCATCAATGAAAGAATCAAAATTACACATTACACATTCTTAAAATATGAAAACCAAAATCAAGCAATTAAGAAGATCAAAATACAATTAACTTAGTATAATACGTTATAACTTATCACTTGTACCTTCTACCCAGAGTATCACTTTAAAAGATTAAGAGAAGACAAATGAGATAAAACTTGTCTTTCATACCTTCAAATATTCCAAACAAAAATACAAACCCATTATAAGGCTCGTACTACCATCAATTCACAATACTGGGGATATATTAAGTGATTTCTCTTGTTTTAGGTCAGCAGTCTCGGCTGAATCATTCCAAACCTGGCATAATAAGTTAATAATCATCCAAAAGCATAGTAAGATTCGACCAGTAGTCTCTTCTGAACCACACGGTGTCCGTAATATACTAACACAATATCAATTAATATGCGCTGTTTAAGGTTGTTCAGCCAGAAAGACGAGGCAAGACTTTTCTCTGAATAACAAGAGACATTTCAAGGATCCAATTTAAGAAGAAAAAAAAAAGGGCATGCATAAGAATAACGAGATATTAAGGAAACATGATCCAATGTACCAGATAGAGAAAACGAAGTAAACCAGTATATAAAAACAAACAGATAGGTGCCGCATGACTACTTTAAAACACGTACCCAAACTCCAACTACCATTAGCCTCCTTTGCCCGCGATATCATAAAGAAAGAAAATAGGCATTTCCATTCTCCACATCCGGCTCATCACCAGAATCCCTCAAAGCATACTAATTACAATCCTCACAAAGGAGGGCAAAACACACTTACGCATCATATCGCATAATGCAATAAGCAGAAGCCATCATCAGTGTAGTAATTTCTTTTATTCGTAGACGTGCTCCTGATCCTCTTCCTCGTCCTCATATTCCCCTTCCTCATCAGCAGTGGCATCCTGGTACTGCTGGTATTCAGAAACGAGGTCATTCATGTTGCTCTCTGCTTCTGTGAATTCCATTTCATCCATGCCTTCCCCAGTGTACCAGTGCAAGAAAGCCTTCCTCCTAAACATGGCTGTGAATTGCTCACTCACCCTCCTGAACATTTCCTGAATGGAGGTTGAGTTGCCAATGAAGGTGGAGGCCATGGAAAGACCCCTGGGAGCAATGTCACATACACTGGACTTAACGTTATTGGGGATCCACTCAACGAAGTAGGAAGAGTTCTTGTTCTGCACATTAATCATCTGCTCATCCACTTCTTTGGTGCTCATCTTACCCCTGAACATGGCAGATGCGGTGAGGTAGCGTCCGTGCCTGGGATCAGCAGCACACATCATGTTTTTGGCATCCCACATTTGCTGGGTCAGCTCTGGAACCGTCAGTGCTCGGTACTGCTGAGAGCCACGGGAGGTGAGAGGTGCAAAGCCAACCATGAAGAAGTGAAGACGAGGGAATGGGATGAGATTCACAGCAAGTTTCCGGAGGTCAGAGTTGAGTTGACCAGGGAAACGAAGGCAGCAAGTTACCCCACTCATGGTTGCCGAGATCAAGTGGTTCAAATCACCAACTGCAGAATTACACATTTTCAGTAATTACAAACATCAACAACAACCAAAGCACGATATTTTCAGTAATTACAAACCCAAAAAGGCAACAGGACCAAGTCAAAGCAGTATCAGACCAAAATAAGTAACAAATTAACAATGATCAGTTGCAATTTACAAAAAGAAAAGAAAAGATCCCAAAAAGCAAGTGTCATTGTGAAAGCCACAATAATCAGATCAATCAATTGAATTACAAGCAAATTGTCAAATTAATCTTGAAAAATACAACATCAACCGTGTTTTCATGGGACAATAGAAATTGAACTCAAATTCCCTAAACATGCAAAACCGGTCAAATTAATTCTTCAAACACGTATTCCATAGTCAAATCTGTCAGTAAAATTCCAGATATGGAAACTAACTTGACTAAAGAAATGCAAATTAAGAAAATAACTTGACTAATTTGACTGAACAAAAACGCACATTGAAAAAACAATTTCCATCATTCAAGAATTAACTGATCTGGAAGAGACTGGTCTAACTATTCACAAACTACACATACAATGTAATAGTCATTTAGATGTGCGTGGAATGAGTGAGAGTACTCACAGCTAGGAGTGGTCAACTTGAGGGTCCTGAAACAGATATCATAGAGTGCCTCATTGTCGAGAACCATGCACTCATCGGCATTCTCCACCAACTGGTGAACAGAGAGAGTGGCATTGTAAGGCTCCACGACAGTGTCAGAGACCTTAGGGGAAGGGAACACGGAGAATGTCAGCATCATCCTGTCAGGGTACTCCTCCCTGATCTTCGAAATCAACAGTGTTCCCATCCCAGATCCCGTTCCTCCTCCCAACGAATGACAAACCTGAAACCCTGCAAAACACACACACACACATCCACATTCAATGTGTATTTTGGTTTCTCAGTAATGAAAATTGATTTTGAATATTTTGTAAATTTTATTTTGATTAAAAGTGAATTGAATATAAAGTTATTTATTTATGTTTAAATATATTTACATAAAAGTGAATTTAAAGCTAAAAATCAGTGTCAAAAGCTTCAAATCTCATTTTCAAGTTAGAGACACAATTAATTTTACTCGAAAATACTCAAATATGTCAAAATCAATTTTATATCTCTAAAATAACTTTCGCATCTTTCAAAAGAGGATCCAAACATACATACAGTAACTGCCATAACAATAATCCATTACTCGATTTGGTCTGGTTCAGTTTGGTTTGGTTAGGTTTATATCTTGAGGTTAAAATACACATTTCAGGCAAAAGCTCTAAAACTCAGATTCAACTTAGATTCAACTTGGAGACAAAATCAATTCTATTCGATAACACTTAAACATATCAAAATCAATTTTATATCTCTGAAATCACTTCCAACAAAAATGAATCTAAACATGCACACAGTTGTTGCCGGTTCAGTTAGGTTTATACCTTGAAGGCAATCACAATTCTCGGCCTCTTTTCTAACGACATCGAGAACAGAGTCAATGAGCTCAGCGCCTTCGGTGTAATGTCCTTTCGCCCAGTTGTTGCCGGCGCCGGACTGTCCGAAGACGAAGTTGTCGGGGCGGAAGATCTGACCATAGGGACCGGTGCGGACACTGTCCATGGTGCCTGGCTCAAGGTCCATGAGGACGGCGCGTGGGACGAACCTTCCGCACGATGCCTCGTTGTAGTAGACGTTCACGCGCTCCAGCTGCAGATCTGAGTTACCGACATACCTACCCGTCGGATCTATGCCGTGCTCGTCGCACACCACTTCCCAGAACTTGGAACCGATCTGGTTCCCACATTGCCCTCCCTGAACATGAAGGATTTCTCTCATTTTTTCCCCTGCAAAATTCAAACACAACAACCTTAATTAATTTCACAAAAAAAAAAATCAGCACTAAAACAAATTGATGATTCCAGATCTAGAGAGGGAAGAACCTGTGGCGGTGACGAATGAGTGAGGAGTGAGGAGTGAGTGGGAGTGGCGATAGTTTGGGAGAAGAAGAGTGCCTGAGCGGGATTTTTTATAGTGAGAGTGAGTGTGTGGATCAGTTATCAGTGATGAAGAAGAATCATCGACGGTTCACGTTTGTTCCCTCGCTTTGTCCTCAGAAGTGCTGTGGGCCGTTCGATTGAACCTGCCAACGGTGGAGATGGAAATCTTTGCTAATTTAAATTTCGATTTGAGTTTTTTTTTGAAAAATGGTAATGACAAGGATGTTGGGACAGATGTACCCTTCGGGTTAAATGACGGAATGGCCCTTCTTCGCGAAATTAATTTTTCAAATTGCGGAGAAGAATGTTTGGAAGTGGAAGTGGTAACTACTTGGGTTGTAAGGTTTGTGTCAGCGACAAACAGTCCGTGACAGAACTTGACCTATGAAATGAGACACTATAACTTTTTTGTCTTTTTTTTTCTCTGTCTGCAAAATTTATATGAGGAATTTATTAGTGTAACTTTAATTTTAATAAAAAATTAATTGTTGATATCATGTGTAATGCATTCAAATCATGGTTGATTATAATATCAACTGCTAAATATACCCTTATATCATTCTAATGTAATAATTAATAAATAAATAAATAAATGTGTTATTTATAAAAAAATGTCCCAAAATTTATCCATTTTATTCCTATCAATAGATAGAAACATACCTTTCAATTGATCAAAAGAAAAAATGAAAAAAAAAACTACCTTTCAATTGCCCAAAATCTTATTCAAAGAGGCACTTTGTGAACTTTCCACCAATAAGGTTTTGTGTGATACTTAACTATAAATACAAAGGCATAGTACTGTAAAAAAAACAATGATTATTTATACTACACACACATTGATGTATCCAATGATAATGATAAGAGAGCGATGAGTTAAATTTGACTATAAATTGCAGCTTCGGCTTCACCGTGGTGAACTTAAGTTTTAAAAATGGAAATGAGTGGTTCACCGTTAGATTCATTTTAAAAGATAATGAAGGATCCAGATCTTTTTTAGATAAAAGTAAGAATACCAACATTTTCCGCACCCAATCACTCTCCCCTCCTTCCCCACACACACCCCGACGGTGAGAAGGCCACCAGCCAAACCTTCGAGCACCATGGCCGCTGCCTTGACCACTTGCAGTTCGAGCACCATGGCCTTCGCCTAAACCATGAAGCCGATCGTCGGCGGGATGAAACCACCGTCCCAACAACCACCTCAACTAGCGGCTTCGTCTTCCTCCCTCCATCAAACCACCGACTCCATCCACAACATTGTGCGATCACCTCCTAGCAATCACACCTTCTCCCACTCTCGTGATGCCGGCATCCACCCCCTTCAACCCCGTCATTGTTCTCCATGGAATCGGCGACGACGGCGCGAGCGCAGGGTCCATGGTGGCGGTGGAGCAGATCCATGGCAATGGTGAAGGAGTAATGTGCCAATGGGGTTTTAGGATCACCATCCGCCGCCGCTGTCAGATCATCACCACCCCACTCCTCCTTCTCCTGCCAAACCCTGCTTCCACAAACCGCCTTTCTGCATTTTTCGACTCCCAACAATGTCACCCAGCTTCGTGTTCGAACTCCCGAGCGACGAAGAAGTCGAACACTCCGAACACGAAGGGTACGAGCTTTAGGGTGTATTTAACTATGGCGACCATTTTTTGACCAAAAAAAAAACTATGGCGACCATTTCCCTCTTCTTGGTTGGTTGGATTTGCAGGGAGTGAGAAAAAGATGCAAAGCTTTGGTTTCAGAGGTGAATGGGAAGATCATAGAGGAACACAGAAGGAAGAGGGTCTCTGGTGAAAAGGAAACGTGGAGGCAGGTTGGGGGAGGAGTGGGGTGGGACAGGGATTGTGTGAGTAAGAATTTAGTTGTTCTCTTTTTTTTTTCAATTGATCTAGATCATTGATTTTTTTAACAATAAATCTAGCGGTTACTAAAATCTTGGGGAAAAATTTCAATTAGTGGTTCACATGGACCACCCATAAGTTTTTCAATTAGAGTCCACCCTAGAACTAACCATAAATTGCACATGAATAGTTAAGATTACATTTAAATAAAATTAATCTTAATTGTTGTCCATTATAATTGTATTTTATTGTTACTCTCAACAGAGTACGTGAAATCCATTGAGCTCTATTGAGCTCCATCCTCATGTCTCCTTTGTAGTGCCATTTTTCATACATGTACGTGAAATCCTAACTTTTTTAATAATTAAGGAACTAAAAGTGAATATTTTTCTATTATAAAGACTAAAAACATATATAACCCTAAATATACATTATACTTTTTATGTTATATTTTGGCATTTTGTTGTGATTTATTAATTTTAAATTAATATTGCACCAAAAGTTTTTTTAATAATAATACTAATTCTAATTTATATCATCCAAATAAGTCTCATTTTGTCAAAATCACTTTTGAGATAAAATTATCCAGACATAAATTGTGTTACATATAGTAATCCAATTAAGTTTGTAAACTATAATCCAAGCATGCACTAAAATAACATAAAAAGATAGCAAAAATACTATATTTTTTCAAAAAATAAAGTAAAACAAAATATTAATGTGCAACAACTTGCATACATGAAATTAAAGTAGTTTGCCACATTGGCTTTTTATATACATATACGGAAGATAGAATCAAAAACCATCACCATCAGCGGCATCTATATTATAAGGTTGCAGGTACAGCGTAGCTTTTCTTGCAACAGTTTATCCTAATTTCCATTTTCTTAATAGTGGTACCTAACAAAGCTTGCAAATCCAGCTGCCAATGTTTGTTTCTGATTATGTAATTTCATTATTAATAATTGGTTTCACTAGGTGAAGCAAATGTTTCTGCTGTTACTAGAAAATTGGCAAAATTAGCAAAAATGTTTTTTTATTAGCTATTGTAATCAATCATATATCGATGGTCAAAAACTGTGATGCATGCATACTCACGTTTTTCTTTCATTTCTCTCTCATGTGAAATGGGGCAATGTTCTTGCAAGTCTCTGTCGTCGTTCGAAAATGAAAATGATTACTGGTAGATGCAGATTTGACAATAAACATGAATGATTTCATGTAATTAAGTTAAAATGTTGTCTTCATTGCTATATTATATGGCAATTATATGGATTGTACATCAAATCGGAAGGTGAGGATATCTATAGCCAGCTGGCTTGCGTTAGAACTAACCAAAAGTAACATGTACATGTGAATATTCTTCTTTATTTACACAATAAACATTATATGGATTAGTATTTAATTTTGAAAATTCTCACTCTAACTGGACCAAAACTTCTTAAATTGGAGTCCTAACGGAAAGACTAGACAGAAGCCAAATCCTGATGTCCCGAAGGGTCATTAGACTTATCATCATATATATCCTACAATATTCGGCTTAGGCATATTGGTCATGTTATTGACCAATAACATCATTTACCATTTATATGGAATCTGACTAAAGAAAAAGAGAGGGGGAAAAAAGATTAAGAGAAAAGCACCGAAAGAAATTAACACATGCCACATTCAGCAAAACCACAAATGCCAGTGACTATAAATTTAATTAACTAATATTCCACTATAAAATGTCAAGCGAAAACCTTGCGGAAAAAAACATTTTATTGAAAGAGTCTTGAATAAAATGCAGTACTTTGGGTGCATTATATGAAAATGCTTGATTAAATCACAACTATCCATGGCGACAGGCTCAGTCGAAAAAAAAACATGGCGACAGGCGATGAGGAAGGGCTATAAGGTAATTTCAGCGTAATATCACATTTGGGGACGGAAATGCAAGAGGACAAAAACGGAAATAAAGAGAGAGGGCAGTATCGTAAATTTAGATGCAGTTGAGATTATTATTTTAGTCACTCACTCACTCTAGTTGAATTCTCATTATTTTTGAATTTTTAATTTCTGGATTTTTAAATGAAGCTCAAATAACCACTCGATCAGTGGGGCGTGTAAGGCACATCCTCCGTGGATATAGAACGAAGTGAGGGACTGAGGGGGAAAGGCGCGTGGGGTTGGTGTTTGGGAGGGCAACGAAGGAGACAAAAATGGTGCAAGAATCTGAAGCAACCCACATGAGATAAGGTGCATTTACATGTGACCTCACTGACCAGCCTCACTGCCAGCCAATACCTAGGAGATAGTATAAAGATATATTTTTATTTTTATGTAACACAAAAAAAGTTAAATATAGAAGCTCATGTGTTATGTGTCAACCATTAACCATGGTTAGAATCCAGCTTTAGCTGCTAGCATGTCCCTCACGGTGTGATGCTTGCTTCAGTTGGGGTTTAAGCATCACTCATCAGCATCCCAACTACTTGTTATTCAGAATTTCACCAAAACTATGATAATATGGCTAGATCATATATCATATGATTAGTCGTTTATTTGGTATTAATAATTAGTTTACCTAATGGTTTTAGAATGACTAATACTATAATAAATGTGTTACAAATTGGTTTCTTCTCAATTACTTCTCGTATTGAATGATATAACACGGTGTTTATATGTCGTTGACTGTTCCTTCACTGACGTGCATTTGAGGCAATGGGTGGAGCCAAATGAAGCAGGTTGGTTTAGTGATTGGTGGGGTGTGGATTTCAAAATTAAAGAACCAAACTGTGAAGATTTCTCAGCTTGATCCCTTGATCCAAAGCTCTTATTTCATACTAAGACAAAGTTGTTCCCTAAAGTTTTTTTTATTCATCGTTCTATGTGTGTTATATCACATCACATGTTGCATTTACATAATTAACTAGGATGTAAAAATTCAGTCAAAAAAAAAAGCTAGGGTGTAAAAATAGACCGAATCTAATAGGCCAAATTTTTTTTTGATGATTATAATGATTATAATGATTTTTTGTTATGAGAATCTAATAGGCCAAATTGAATAACTTGACAAAATATGTAAAAAAACAAATGAACTGAAAAGTTGAAGTACTCCCACTAAACTTTGGCTTGATTTGACCTTAATTGATTTTGTCTGATCTCATAGGAGCTAGCATGTTTGGCTAACTTGATGCCCAATTATTTTATCAAAATATTATCAAATAATCTATATGATTTGTAAAGGATTTAGTCGTTTAGTTTCTCTAATATAAGTTAATATTTATATAAAAAAATAATATATTGTCTAGTATTTATTGGGGTTTGAATAATATAAAAGAAAAAATGGTAAAAATAAAAAAATGTTTTAAGTATAAACTTGAGACAAATAATTTTAAAAAAAATAGAAATAAGGTATAACACTCGCCATCCACATAAGGCCTTAACTAAATTATTATTTTTTTGGTCCACCACATCAAGGTCTAACTGAGTTGGCAATCAATCTGCAACATATTTGGCCCGACCTGGACTAACACCTTGATGTGAGTGAATGGGTCAATTTGATATGTATAAGCTCGACATTTATCAAGTTTACCGTAAACGGCATGACCAAGTTTGTCAATATCATAAATGGGCCTCTATATTGTCAACTCAAACATGGCTGGTATTAGTCTAAAGATTGGTGGGTTGGCCTGCTAATTCGTCACTTGATTTATTTATTAATTATTTTTGGGATTTTCTCTAATTTTTATTTTTAATTATTTAAGTCTTGAACCCTACTTGAGCATTTAGACCATTGGAATAATTTAAACACCATATTTTTATGAATTAAAGGGTTATTTGACAAGAGAACTAGCTGGAAACAAAGAAATTAAATAGTTTATTTTGAAAAAAAAATGTTTAATGGGTAAGCAAGGTTAGTCCCGGAGATAGTGATCCACAACTTGTTTACCTTGTTGGATTAATGGTTGACTTCATAGACCTTTGTTTAAACGGGCTTACAACATATCATATCCTGAAAAAAGGAATTACTTGTGCTTGACTATGAAAGTATTTCGGTCACTCCATTTTCATGTTTTATTCTTGGTGTGTGTGTGTGTTTTCTGTCGTTGTGTAGAAACTGGGAAATTTGGACTTTATTTTGGTCCAAAAACGAACAAATTCAACTGAATTTAAAGAGGCCCATGCACAAAGCCCATGCACGCTAATGCACCAGAGACAAAAACTAAAGTAGCGTTGGCCAAAAAAAACGAAAGGAGCGACTCAAAATGGGGAACTTTTATTGGCACAGTGTTCCTCGGTGAGAACAAAGGATTCAATACGATATGGCACTATGGAGTATGAAAGAAAATAATTTGATTTATCATGATACATGTTTTTGCTTCTGTTGTTGTTGAGTGCAAAGAGACACAAGTACAACAAGCGTATGGACTCAGGGCAGTATTTTTGTTTCCTTGTGAAATACACCAAAAATTTTGGTTTTTGTTCTTGTATATGCATGCACGATTTTCTATATCTTGAAATTTATCTGCAAATATTTGCAACTAAGTTGAGCAGTAAAAGAAGAATATAGTTTTACTTTATTCAGGTCCTACGAGTTACATGTGCGTTTTTTTTTTTTTACTAATCATGTATTACCAAAATCTTGAATTCGAGCTTTTTACTAATCATGCATTATAATTTTGTATAAATTCAAACTCAATATTCTTGGTGTATGGTAGTTCATTTTATTAAAAAATATTTAATAACTCAACAAACCAATTAATTCAAGTAAGTAGAAATATCAAATAACTAATCCAATTTCAATGCTGATCGAGTTTTATAGTTCATTCACATACCCATAACTAAAGCCAAAAAAAGGAAAATAATGTAATACTAAATACTCTTTTTTTTTAGGGGGAGGGGGTTCCAAGAATTCGGATTCACCGCAGTCAAAGATTTCCCACAATCACCACAGTCACTTCTATCTCCACCGTTGAGTTCATGTAACGGTCCATATTATATCTCTCAAAAAAATTAAAGAAAGACTCGTGAACATGCAACCAGCACCATCCTGTCATCACTCATCACCCCGAGCCTTTCTTGGTCCACTGTGCTGTGACCGGGACCTCTATTCGTGAAGTGTTCCATCGATAGCCACCAGCACGACTTCACCACTATTGAGCTTACCGTGAACCCACCCTCACATCCCACCACTTTCAATCTCTCTAAGACTCTAACCCACCCTCATCAAGTCTTGTCCTCTCCATCTTTCTTCCCCTGCAAACACCGTGAACCAGAGCTCTTGCTGGAATAGGTGCCGAGAATATCAGGCCCGTCCACGTGTCAGGCTCCGATTTGAGGTACATGAGGAGGGTGGATTGGTGAGGGCCCCATGGACTCGCCGAAGAGGAACACCGAGAGGGTGTCGTCGGGGTGGTTGCGGGCATGTGGAGGAAGAAGGAGAGGTAGGTGGAGGCGATCTTGTCCATGTCGCCGAGGTAGCACCAGAGGTCGTTGGAGCGGTCGTGGCCCAAGAGGTCGGCAGTGAAGACATCGTATCCCCATGGCGAAGTTGATGCAGATCTTCTAGAAGATCTAGCCAATGTCGGAGTCGTACTCCTGGGTCATGAACACGGTGGCCTTCACCTCGATGGGTTATGGCAGGAAGCTCTCGGGTGAAGATTTTGTCGTTGGGTGGGAGTGTTGAAGCTGATTTGGTGTTGTGCACCCCTTGGGACAGTAGTGTGATATGAAGCATTAGATTTATCTGAGGGTCGAAATTATATGACTGCGTGAATTCGTGATTTCTCTAACTGCAGAGAATCCGAATTCGGGGTTCCAAATACTAAATACTCGCTAGTGACTAGTAATCTCGATGGGATCTCACAAACGTTATTGGGCTTAACTTATTGGGCCCAAGTCTGGGTGGATTTTTCTAAGGGCACATACCACCCTTTCTAACCACACATACACTAAATTTAAAATGCCTAAAATACCCTCATCATGTCTGTTATTTTTTTTCGTTATTTCGTTATCGTGCGAAACTATTAGTTCTGCACTACAAATAACACATGCGAGCACATACACATACAAATAATGCATGCAGAACTATTAGTTCCGCATGTGTTATTTGTAGTGCAGAACTAATAGTTTCGCACGATAATGAAATAACGAAAAAAAATAACAGACGCGATAAGAGTATTTTAGACATTTGACCTATTATGTATATGTAGTTAGAAAAGTAGGTATGTACCTTTAGAAACTGCCTATATATATTGCAGTGGTCGGTCCAAAATATATATGGTTTGTTCTACATCTTATTCTCAAAATGCCATGGTGGTTTGACCCCCCCCAAAAAAAAAGCCATGATGGAGGTGGAGGAGATATTAACACAGACAAGAAAAGTTGACATTCTTTGAGACCAGCATGATTCGTGGACTATTAGCATCCAACCTTAAGTAGTTTTGTCGTTTTCTTGCCAGTTGCTACCAATATTCCTTTACTTGCTTTGACATTCAATATTTTTGTTCTAACTTGTTTTGATATTCTATTATTTATACTCCTTTGTATACTTCCTTGCTTTGCCTATCGCCGTTCATAAACAGATATGTACAATTTGTATTTTTCTTTTATTTCTTAATTGCTAATATTATATACTCCTGCAGATACATCCTTTGAATTTAGCATTATGGACGCAACCTTATTCAGTTATGTCGCTGTCTTGCCAGTTGCTAGCAACATATTCCCTTTTCTTGTTTTGACATTCAACCTGCATGTTCTAATAACTTGTTTTGATATTTATATTCTTATGTACACTTTCTTTTTTAATTTATTTTAATTGCTAATCAATCACACATCATCTGAATGAACTCAGCTTTGCCAAGGAAAACATCAGGGCTGTGTTGATTGAAAAATTGAAACATAAAAATTATGAATTGCATTAATTAATAAGTTCTACCACCAATGTTAGCACTCTACGATCACATCAGCACATCTATGTCAGTATTATATTGCCACGTCAGTATTTTTATTAAATTTTGAATGTCAAGTTAACGAATAGACTAAAATTGCACATTTTAAAAGTATGAGGAGCAAAATTGAGCAATTAGAAATTGGGGGACCAAAATTATTCAACTACTATATTAAAGAGACCAAAAATACAATTAAGCCTTAAAACAAATTAAAAAATAGAAAAATCATTTATATGAAAAATCTCAAATACCATTAGAAATTGAAGCAGCAGCGCGCATATCGATTCCTTGAGATAGAATAATGGCCATCCCTGGCAAGGGAGTATTGTGAGTTAAGGGGGAAGAAAGAGATAACTCAAAATTGCAGGGAGAGCGTGGTCCAAAACCCAAATATAGAGAATATATACGACAACAACAGAGTTTTCCTGGGTAAGAGAAGGAACGAAAATAATTAAAGGAGTTTGGATCTTCTATTCATGAAATACCTTGGAAGATCTTCACAATGAAACTATTGTGTATTATGTGTTGTCGTGTTGGGGGTTCACGCGAGCCAGAAAGGGAGAACATGTAATAATTAGTGGAGTAATTATAGTCGAGAGTTAACCATTTTTTTTTAACACCAGGGAGAAGGGGCCCTGAACTAAGGCCATAGATTATTCTATCACGGGGATCAAATACAGATACTAGACGAGCCTGTTCTCTTGGATAGAACACACTAATTATTTGTATCCAACCTCATGGTTATAATCGAGAGTTAACAATTGATATTATATCTTTATTTAAATTATTGTATAATTAAATATATTTTTAGTTAATGTAAATAGATAAATATTTGCTTTAATTTAGTTTCTCAATTTAAAAAATATCTCATTTGATTTTTTTGTTTTTTGAAATATGCCACATATAGTCCTTCAATAAGTCACATGTCGTCTCTCAAACTACCATTAATAGGGACTACATGTAGCCTAGCTATTTAAAAAAATGATGGATCACAATTGTATAAAAAAATGATGAATCATACAACATTTTAAAATTGAGAAAAAAATCAAACATTTCCTATATCAATATATGGTATTTATTTCATATATATGCTGCCCGAAACCATTGAGAGTTTTGGATGAGATGCCACGAGTCTCTCTCATTTTATCCAGAGGTTTTGAGTTCGATTTCAGACCATAGAATCCCTGTGCTTGCACAGTGATACCCCTGGCCATTCCATTTTATTTTTTTATCTCCTAGTTTTGTTTTGTTTATTAACTTCATACTACATACAACTGCGTACCTATAAGAAAATCATGACATGGATCCGAGACAAATAATAAAAAGAAAAAATTAAACTGGGTTAAAGATGAAATAAAAGATTAATCATGCAACTTTTCTTCACTTTTCAGAAAGAATGAGATTGAAGAGAGGTTTTAAATGGTCATTTATTTATAATTTGATATTTTTAAAAGTAATTTAGCATTTTAACCGCACAGTAATTAACTAATGGGAACAAATAAATATATCCCCATAAAAATGTAAATTCGTTATACGTACACACTTGTTTCTGACACAAACGTGCATTCTCATCACTGTGTCTATGACTCTGCAAGTGGAATGAACATGACTAGATATATACGGCAAAGTTAAAACTTGGTGGGGGGAAGAGTGAAGAGAAGTAATTATCTTGCATGTATGATATCATATGCATGGATGAGCCCAGCGTGTAGTGTGTTACCCGACCGCAGATGCAAAAACGGGTCGTGATTCGTGAAGCATATTAATATTGTATATATGATGATGATGATGATATACCTATGGCTGGCTATAAAGAAGGTATCCAATCCAATACATATATATATATGGATATTGGACATTTGGACCCTACCCATGTGCTTGTCTTTCACATTGCTATGAAACAATGACATGGGGTTTCTTAATTCGCTTCATATAATCTTATAGCTTCCTGTCAAGATAAAAAGGTCCTCATGTCATAATCGCATGCATTAAATAAAGAGACGTAACAGCGAAAAAGGGAGAAAAAAAAGCTAGCTTGAGAAAAAACATAAGGAATTTAAGCCCGTTTGCTTTGACGGACTATTTTTTATTTTCGTTCTCACTTTTCACTCTTAATAAATTAGAAAACCATCTTGTTGTTGTCAGTCTATTTTCTACTTTTAATGATTTGCACTTAAAATAGTAAAAATAATCATTTATTTATTTTCACCGTTTCTTATACAAATATTTAAAACCTAAAAATAAATTAAAAATAATAAGATAATTTTGTAATTTATTAAAAATGAAAACTGGAAACGAAAACAGGAAATGGTTCATCAAGCGAAACGAGACCTAAAATTTGCAATTCCATAATTTTCTATAAATTGACATAGATATTGTACCAAAAAATATAGATTAACATAGATGTTGTATAAAAAAAACTAGTTTATATTTCATTTTGTCATTTTATTTTAATATATAATATATTATTTAAAATTTAATGAACTACTTATTATAAGATTTTTTAAATGTTTAAATTATTTAAATTTTAATATATATAGTTATTGGAATGATATAATACAATTTAAGAGTTAAAAAATGCATAAATGGTGTGAAGTCAATCAAACCATGTGACTCATTGTATGTGTTTACTTTTGGGGGGGGGGGGGGGGGGGGTGCATTGCATTGGTGTATGGCGCAATAACGGATCTGTTTTTCTCCCATATTGTTCACGGACCGTTTATCACCGAACTGCGCGGAAACTTTGGTGTAGGGCCCAAAATATTCCAGGGCCCACCGGCGTATTTGCAAATAAAAATGATAATAAATTATCTAAAGTAGACTGTGATTTTTAAAAAAAAAAATTAAAGTAGACAAAATAAAAAACGTCGCTTGACTTATAAAAGGAAAAAAACACTTCATTAGATTTTATAATTCGACTACCGATGGATTTTCATTTATTTGTTCATTTGTCATCTATGCATGCCTAAAGATGATTCAAGATAAGGTGATAGACTTGGTTATAGCCATTGAATATACAATAAATTTATATTTAAATAATTTTCTATCACTTAGTACAAAATAAATCTCTACCATTTAAATATAAAATTATTATATCCAACAACTATGACGAGTCTTTCACCTTAGATTGTGCGTGCCCTTAAAGATGTATATATCAGCTAATTAATCTATAATTTTTTATACACTTTTAATATGGTTTTAATAGTTTTAAAGGCTGAAACTTCGTAGGAGTATCATCGTATCAAAAAATAAATTATTAATTAATTACTTTTTTTCTATTGAAATTCCAAATTTGACCTGCTTAATTATGCTTAGAAAATCCCGTTAAATTTTTTCTCAAGATCTCGATTATTTATACTCATTTTTTAATTACAGATTATTTATACTCAAATTAATTTCTTATAGATTTTTCTTTTACATTAAAACTTGTTCCTTCTTCAAATTAATCTCAATTGTTCTATACTCTTTATCTGTTAAAGTAGAGTAGATCACCTTCCCGAGAGTAGTTTAATTTTTAGTCTATTATCTTTTTTTTAGTCTATTATCTTTTAAAGTCATTGAGCTTAACTTTTTTAATTTTATATTTTAAACTTATTTTTTAAAAAAATTAAATAAGCGTATTTTGATCACCAAAAACTATATATGCATATTTTGATAACATTATTTTTTCCTCTTTCAAGCTATATTTAATTTTAAGATTCTATCTAAATTAATTATACATGCAGCTTTTTTATAATTTAAATATTTTTAATTTTTTAATTTTGATTAAATTCAAAATATCTCTATAATCTACTAGATATTTACTATTTGAATTTGTTTTGCAGTAATGAATTTTCATCTCATATTTCATATATAAAATGGTTATTTGGTGAACTTAGACATAAACCAAACCAAAATACTCAGCAGTATAGTAAATCATACTAATAAACCAATAAATGATTGGTGTGAGTAGGTGATTATGGGCTTAGGTCCCTTAAGCATGATTATGAATTCGAAAAAAATTAGTCTCAACAACTGGGATATTTATTTATTTTCTTTTTTTTTATTACACAACTGAGATATTTCTTGCAATCATATATATTCGCATAAAAAAAATCATACTAATATTGTTACTTATTCAACTGATCGGTTAGAAGCAGAATAACAATATATTAATTGAGCTTGCTTGGGGCAGCTCTAAAAGTACAAGGTTAGTCTTTATCCAAAAAAAAAAGTACAAGGTTAGTGCCTTAGTGCTATTAGTTGCGGGTTGCAAAAGATCACCCTAATAATAATGATAAAAAACAATAAGTTGATTAATTGTTGCCTACCAAATCCTCCCCCCACCACAACTAATAGGCGGAAATGAAAGAGTGGGTCAGGAAAACCCAGCAAGGCCTCTAATATATAGAAAAGGTGGCATTATTATAAATAAATAAAAGAAAAGGTAGCATTTTGCAAAAGCACAAGTCCAAATTAAAAATGGCTGTTATTATAACCAGTGAAATATTTATCTAACGCTGCCATCATTTCGATGATTCCTTCCTCTAGACGCGCCTATAAATTATGATTAAAGATACACACATATAATGGATAGTTAGGCAGTGCAAATATATATAAATATAAGCAGCAATTTTTGGATGTGTTAAATTAAGATCTTGATCGAACAACCCTATATCAAATCATCACTTCCGATGCTGTAGGTGACTTTGATGCCAAAGCGCCATGTGGGGTATGCCAGATAGAATATTGAACCCTAAGCCATTTTGATGCTTCTTGTTACTCCCACTAAATTATGATTATTAGTTTGACTACCAAAGAAAGAGCAATGTAATTGCCCCCAACCAAGGTAGTTAAAACTGAACCGGTTACTTGAGGACAGGGGTTCAAGATTTAGGGGTTCGACCGGGGTTTAACCGGGGTATAATAAAATAATATTATTTTAATTATAAATATAATATTATATATGATATATAATGTTATTTTAAACTCTAAACTTATACAATATTTAGCAAAAATTAACATAAAAGTCATAATTTTATAAAGAAAAATTAAACTTTACTACTAAATGTCATAATTCATAACATAAAATATTTAAAATTACAAATAATTAAAGAAAATGATATCTATTTATTTAAAAAAAAGAAAAAAATAAATTTTTTGATTTAAAAAAAAAAAAAAGTGTGAACCGGTTCAATCTGGTTTTTGGCCAGTTTTCCCGGTTTTGACTAGTTTTTGACCGATTCTTTGACAGACCAGTTTTCAAGAAATACCAGACCGGACAGGGGTCCGATTCCCTGTTCAATCGGTCAGACCGGCCGGTCCGGTCCGGTTTTAACTACACTGCCCCGAACACTATATATATATCCTCCCCCTTGTGCAGAAGGCACATACGAGAGTACGTATTTAAGATTTTTAGTGAAGAAACTTCCGTTATATTTTAATGGCAAATTCAGCCTTGGACGTGAATCCAAAGAATTATAAGCACTTTTCATAAACTTTAATTTTAGTCACCATGATCATCAGTACTGAAAATTATTTAAAAACTAATCATATTATAAGTTTTACTAGATATACGAGTTAATTTAATTTCTTCTTTGTCTTCCCTTGAATAAACATTCCGTTATATGATTTTATTCAACATTAACAAAAATTTTGTCCCGCTCACTTGGTTGAGTCGAGAGATATAAAATGACACATAGAATTAGAGTTCTGGGGTTCGAACTCTCCTCCCTTGATCTAACCGCTAACATACTAATAACTAATCGTTTGGCCCATAAAAAAACATTAACAAATTTTTTAAGCAATGTACGTATTATTATTAATTATATTAGGACACTGAGTGTATGCTTATAAGAAAATAACTGAAACAAAAATGCACTGTAGCCTTGTACTAATTTATTTTGGTTAATCGATCTCGCTTGGATAGTTAGATAATTTATATGATCCGATCCCTTTTCTCATAACTTCAGATTACGTGTTGGTTATTGCATCTATCATTAAATTCACACCTATAACTACAGCCTTTATATAAACATGCACACAGTTGGTGCGCTTTCACCATCAAAACAAGTCAGAGAGAAAGAAAACTTTCTTTTTATATCAATTATAATCAATTCTGAAGAGTAATCCCAGAATTTAAAGGCTATAACAAAACGTTGAAAGCTGAAAAGTAGACAAATCAAGCAAGAGAAAGCTTTATGCCCAACCGTGAATCGTGATAATGATCGCACCTTCTGCTACTACATCCATCTTTCACATATATATGTTTTTTATTTATATGTTTTTTTATATCAATCACATTTCACACAGTATACTCATACAAAAAAGGTGACATAAAAAATCCACATATATTAATGTCCTCTTGTAATTAAAAACAAATTCAGAAACCAAATGTTAAATAAAAAGTTTTAAAACAACGAATTATTATATGCAATGCATACAAGTAAATTACGTAAACTAAAATTCCTTTTGGTACCAACTTGTGCTTGTTTACCAGAAAATGGCCCCCACTTCTCCGAGGTTTATAACTATAAATTTTGCAACAACAACAATAAACTACGTTCATTTACTCCCTTTGAATATAGTTCCTGAGAATTTATATATATATAGTGGAAAAAGTAATACACGGATAAAAGTCTTAAACCGTCTCAATTTCACGGTTGGTTAACTAAAAAAACACCAAACGAACACTTTGTCTTTGTCCCTTTTGTAATTTTCCTTGTCCCCAACAATAATTCCACGTCACTCGTCTACACTCCTACAGTTTCTTTATCCGCATGTATGATGTATTATGATTTATCCATCAAAGATCATGACAGTGGTGGCAATGGTGTAAATACGAGCGAAACAGAGGGGCATTATGGGGAAAAGGCAAGTCAAAAGAACGACACCCCGCCAAACCCCAGTCCCTGCTGTAAAAGTACAACGAGAAAAAAAAACATACCTCGGTACGGTCCGATAATTTCCCAAGCGCATGCTCGCGTCTTCACTATCACGCGCGTACATGGAGCCGTAGATAGATGTGCCCCCTCAGGGTGGGGACGGCGCGTGTGGTTGTGGAAAGTGGTCCCCACGGTGAGGAGGAGGGTAAATAATGATGTAGTTAAGGGAAAACTAATTGATTTCAAGTCGTTGAGAGGGGAGACAAATGAGTCAGTTTCCTAGCTTTTCCTTTCTTTTTTTTTTCTCTCCTTTTTTTTTTTAACCTTTTCAAAAAGCAACGCTAATGGCAACCCTTTAGATGATTCTTCTTCTTCACATCCTTGTTTCTGTGCTGTGTTCTTCTTTGTTGTCATCCTTCAACTTCAACCCTGTCTTGTTGTCTCTTTTTTTATCTCTTTTTGCACACAAATCACCTTGCTTACTTGGAACCGGCCTAAGCTGTTTTTGGCTTCTTATGTTTTAATCACCCCATTTTTGCTCACTCTTTTATTCTCATGTGAGTTCTTTCAACTCTCTCTCTCTCCTGCATTCCCATTTTGGTTGCATGCAACTGTTCCTCACTCACTTTACTTTAGCTCTCTCCATTTTTTTTTCTTTGTCAATTTTACTTTTCTACACTTTGCTTCTGTGTTGCAAGTGCTGCTGCTGCTGAGAAGTAAGATTTTATTTTAATTTTCTTTTTTTTTATTAGTAATTGAAGTAGAGTTAATTAAAATTGGTCTCTGAGTCTCTGACATGGACCAGAATTTGGAATGTGGGTTGGTATTGATAATATTCAGTAATGCATTTGAAGAGTTGGTAATTAATGGTTTCCATTACCATGAGCAACAGAGCTTGATCTTAAATTATCAAGTCTCTCTCTCTTTTCTTTTATTTTTTTTTAATTTATGTATTAGGTGCCTGCGTCATTGTCTGCAATTTTTCATTTTTTTTTGTTGTGTAGATCTCTATGCTTTTTTTTATGATTTTGCGTGTTTGTTGGGCAGGAGAAGTTATGCCCTTTTTATCTGATTTATATTTTTTTTAATTTTTTTTTTGTGTGGAAACAGCTGCACTAACTTTGTTCAAATTGATTTGATAATTAGTTTGGTAATATGAATGCTTGTTGACATGGTGATTGGGCCTGATCCCTCTTTTTCACTATAAGTAGGGGGAAAAAACACTTAATTAATTCTGATTGATATGCTGACTGCTACTGCTACTGCTACCACATTTTCCTCCTAATAAGATGCAAGACCAACATTTTGATTTTATGATTTACAGAGTGTTTTCACCTTTGTATTGCATGCCATGTGACCTCAATCTTACTTCACTAAGCTGGGTATGATTGAAATTGCCCATGAAGAAATTGAGTCTTCTACACTTCAACTATGTTTTACTTTTGATTCATTACTGAGATGTTCTTATTCTTAACTGAAGGTTTCATACTATGCTGCATTTCCTTTTTCAGCATACCACACCCATTTTCATCATGACAAAGATTAGTCCTGAAATTGAAATCAAAATGCCAATGGAAGCAGTTCCACCAGTTTCAGCTGATGTGAGCTTTATTTCTAGTAGTTTTCCGAAGTATAAACTGGGAGCTGATAATCAAGTTCTGGAAGAGCCTATTGAGGATAACCAGGGTCCCTCTTTGAAGGATGTCATTGAACAAGAAGCTTCCAATTTGTCAGACCAGCACAAGCGTATCTCTGTTCGTGACCTTGCCAGTAAATTTGACAAGAACTTGGCTGCAGCTGCTAAGTTGACTAATGAGGTTCCCACCTTTTATATTTGCTTGTGGTTTACTAATCATTCTTTCCCTTTCCTTAATAGAAAAAGCCAATTTATATTCAACAGTCTCAGTTCTATGAAATATATATTAGTGCGGTAAAAAGAAAACGATGGCAAAAAATCATGTTCACATTAGATCACTTTTCTGTCATCAGGACAGCCTTTGTTGAATTGAAGTTTGTTAGTGACTTTGATTCACACTTCATCAGGGTCATATTTTTTCCTCAACTTCTGGTGATAATTTTTTCATGGAATGCAGGCAAAGCTAAGAGACGTGGCATCTTTGGAGGGACATGTTCTTTTGAAAAAGCTAAGAGATGCATTAGAATCTTTAAGAGGCCGTTTTACGGGAAGAAATAAAGAGGATGTGGAGAAAGCTATCTCTATGGTTTGTTATTTTGTACCATTCCATGGCTGTGTACATTACTTTGTTCAAAGTTTGAAATGGTATTTGTATTTCATTCTCTCTGATGACTGGAAAAAATTGAATCTTGCAGATTATTGAGTTTTTGGACTCACTTTTTTTTGGAGCATACTTCTATTTTTTTCCTCTCCTTTTTCATATATTTCAAGGAGGCTATTTCAGAGTGCATGAGAATATTCTGTTTTTCTTCTTCTTCTTCAACCCATGTTACATCATACTTAACAATATATTCATTACAGGTGGAAGCTTTAGCTGTTAAGTTGACTCAAAATGAAGGAGAACTGATTCAAGAGAAGTTTGAAGTGAAGAAGCTTGTGAACTTTCTCAAACAGGTTCTTTGTCGACTAAACTTTTTTTGTAAATGATTATGGAATCTCCATCAAATTTTTCTGCTCCTAGTTATGATTTACTGGAACAGTTTCTAAATTTTCACTATTTCCATGTAAATATGTTGATCTTTTTTTTTTCTTTTTTTCTGGAAAAGTAATCTGAATCTATCTTTGTTCTATAGGCTTCTGAAGATGCTAAAAAGTTGGTTAATCAAGAGAAGTCTTTTGCTTGTGCTGAAATTGAGAGTGCTAGGGCAGTGGTGCTGAGAATTGGGGAGGCACTTGAGGAACAAGACAAAGCTAACCAAGCTTCTAAACCACAGGTTCTAACATGCTGTTTGATTACACAACTATGTTTGTATGTGTATAATTTTGCATTGATGATTTCATTATTTAACACTATAAACTAAAATAATCTTTTATGTGCTATGCATGAGTTATATATGAAAGAATTGCTAAATAATACATTTTGGGATAGAAAAGAGGGGTTCATTCTCTGTTTGGTGAAGGACACTATTACAAGATTACATTTTCCGAGGAAGCCCGTAAATTTAATTATATATGTTAAAAATTCCTATGAACTTAATTTCCTCATTGATCACCCATGCAAACTTTGCCTAGAAAATTTCAAAGTATAACATATATGGAAAACCCAATGCATGGAACTTTCCAGCTTTGGTTTCCGGCTACCTTGTTTTTACATTACATGTAGTTTTTGCTAGTCATTTACATAGTATCTTCATATCATGTTCTATCATCCTTCTGTTTGTATTGATATTTGAACGCGGAAAATTTCTAAAGATGGCCCTATTAATATTATGCAGTTATTATTATGTTATGTAAAGCATACACTATATGTTGTTTCTTACTGTCAGGATGTGGATGGACTAGTAGAAGAGGTTCAAGAGGCTAGAAGAATCAGATTGCTGCATCAGCCCAGCAAGGTGCAATATTGCTTTTTGCTTCCTCAATACTGTTGCAGCTGCTAGTTTTTGCTTAATTTAATTATACTCCATTTTATGATGATGATGATGATAGTAGTAATAATAATAATTTCTAGATTTTGACAAAAAGCATAAACACTTTATTTTTTCCATAATATATTAATATCTGTATTCTATCTGAATTGGGTACTTGCACACTATACACCATCCTTGGGTATCACCTTTTCCCCTGAAACTGAATGTGGATTTTGAAATATTTGAAATGCATGCTAACACATGTTTTGAAATTCTTGGAAATGTTATTAAATGCTGAAATTTGGATTGAATAGTGTAAAATGGGTTAGAACATATATGAAAATATATTACATTTTAATATTAATTTTTATGTGTATACTAAATGTATTACTACCGGTATCTAATATATTCTGCTGTACCTGTATGCTAAATCTATAAAACTTTCAATATCTATACATCATAATTAAAAAACTAAGTATCTCGTACAATTTTGTTCTATGATTTTAATTTCCTACAAACTAAAGTGTTTCACTATTCGAAATATTCTTCATAATGGTGAAAATTTGGCTTTTAATGAGAATTTTATAATTGTTTCAGGTTATGGCCATGGAATATGAATTGCGTGCTCTAAGGGATCAAATTCGAGAAAAATCTATATTTTCAATTCAGCTTCAGAAAGAGGTTTGTTAATACCTTGTTTTACTTGCTTAATTAAATATCCAGAGAATCAGTTATCAATTTGAATAGATTTGACTAGGCAGTTTTAGATTTTACTTTCATGATAGGATAATAGTAGTTTATTCTTGTACCTCTTTTCCAACTGTACCAAACTAATTAAGCGCTAATACACTCAAATATACTAATTTTTAAGTGCTAATACAATCAAATATACTTTCTTGCAATAACTTAATTTCCTGCATGCCAGCTAACAATGAGCAAGAGGGACGAGGAGAATAAATCTCATCCATATAAGTTAGATGGTTCTGAAGCTCTGGGTTCATATCTGCAAGTCCAGCCTTGCTCGGGTGAAGTGCCACAGGTTTCAAGATGTTCATTTCAGTGGTATCGCTTGTCATCTGAAGGCAGCTGGAGGGAAGTTATCTCAGGTACTTCTCTTTCAATTGATTTTCAAACATGTTTGAAGATTGAGAGGTCTTAGTAATTGTACTAGTTTATTTTAGTAACATCTGTAATTGATTCCAATAATTTGTTATTGACTTCATTATCTATACAAATCAGCTATTTTGGTTTCCATTGTAGATATATACTTCTATACTTGAGATATAAAAACCATTCATGTACCTTTGCCTAACAGCTTAAGCTTTTAGGATAGTTGGTTCTTGACATGGTATAATAACCTTTAAGTCAAATAGTCTGGATTTGGTTTGTGCCACTTCCATTCTTCATCATCAAATTAAATTTAAGCACAAGGTAAAGTGGACTTATGCATTGCCCTCTATACCTCCCATGATGATTTTTTTGCCACATTTGACTCCTATTAATTCATTGACTTAAAAGAAATGTCATGATGCTTCCATGATAATTTCACATATGTATGGCTCCGCTCCAATATGGTGGTGGAATACTGGAATCCTATTTATATTTGAAACATTCATACGGCATATTGTCTTATGTCTCCTATTTGAATTTATTTATCGTGCTTTTTGCTTGACTGGGTTCCAACATCTAATTAATCCTCTTGATTATTATTATCTTGTTTGAAGATGTCTTGCCTTTATTTATCAGGTGCCAACAAATCAATATATGCTCCTGACCCCTTTGATGTTCGGAGAATCTTACAAGTGGACATTGTCTCCAATGGCAAAAAACTTACACTTACAACTAATCCCATTCAAACTGGTTAGTTTTGTTATGAGCCTTACCTTCTGTTTTTTTTTTTCCAAAAAATTATTTCTTGTTTTGGCTTGCATAGTTGGGGTTATGTTGTACCCTTCGGTACTTATCGATGCATCCAGAAGTAGAAAAGAAAGGCTAACAGCTACCGATGTTGTATGTAACAGTCTCAGGAATTGGAAGCCATGTGGAGGCACTTCTACGAAAATCAAATACCGATTTTAATGTATGTTATCCAGACTCTTTTTAGATTCAGTAATTGTTCTATTCTTGGAAGAAAAGACTATCAAAATTATCAACCGAAAGCATTTGATACAGAAAATGTAGAAAAAGTGTCATTTAATTGTTCTATTCTTCTCTTTATGGATTTATTGTCTACTTATCTAAAGAGAAAGTTTTGCTTTGGGTAATGGACATTGTTGGTAAATAATCCTTATGAAGTTTGTATTTGATGCTATACAGGTAGTTATTTCTCAGATGAATGGAAAAGATCACTCATCGCATTCTACTCATTCATTTAATGTGGGGAGGATGAGGATAAAGCTATGTAGAGGTTGGATTACAAAAGCTAGAGAGATTTACTCCCCAACAATGCAGGTACAATTTCGGCAATCGACCATCATTCTTGTGTCTCGCACACATGCACATGCATGCGCGTGCACACGAGTATTTACACTTACAGTGTCAATTTTCTTCCATATACAGAATTACTCCTTTTTATTCTTTATTAGTATGGACAACCTAGATAAAGAATAATACTATTTTGGCAATCCACCGCCATTCTTGTCTCACGCACCTGTGTGTGTGCACACTAGTATTTATACAGAATATGTTTTTAATATCAAAGTGCGCTATTTCATCTGTGTACTTTTTTTCTTTTTCTTTTCTAGCTTTCCATCTTTTAAGTTCTCTATTTGACCATATCCCTCCTTTAAAACTGACATTTTATTTAACCTAAGCTATGCGGAGTTAGAGGTGATGCCAATAACGCAGCAAAGGCACTGTTTTGGCAAGCAAGAAAGGGGCTATCATTTGTATTAACCTTTGAATCTGAGAAAGAAAGAAATGTAGCCATCATGGTTGCCAGGAAATTTGCTCTTGATTGCAATGTATGCATCTTTTCCTTGTCTCCTTACTGTTTAGACATGTTATCACTTTGCTTTAAGAGCTCAGCATGCTTTTCCTTGGTGAAATGGATACCTAGCATACTTATTCTTTCATTCTGGACTTTCATGCAAATTAGATGTAGTATTTTTTATTTATTTTTTTAAAATTTTTTTATGACAGGTTGTGCTTGCCGGGCCAGATGATCTAGTGTAGGAGCAAAATTAACTGACTGAGTTTTCCAACAAGAGTGAGTTTTTATCAGATTCTTGGTGTGAGTATACATGTGTGCTTGTTTTTGTTAAAGAAAGATATGATGATTTCATCCTTGTAATTGGGTTTTCCACTAATTGGGTTGCATTGTTTTAGGCATGCTTTTTTTTATTTGCCTAATCACGTTGTAACAAACTCAAGTTTTTATAATTATTAGTTCATTTGTTCATTGTGGCTAATTTGTATATTCCTGCTAGTTGTGTTGTAATGTAAAGCACATCCAAAACATGGAGAATATGCCAAAAATTCTCGTTGACTATGCTTTCATAAATTTGGCATGCTGCCTTCAGTTGGGAAGCAAGTACTGAGTAAGGATGGGAAACTAACATGAAAATATTGCTTATAGATCAAAATAGAAAGCAATGTCTTTGGCTTTATTCTTTGCTCCTTACTAAGTCCATTGAGTTGATGGGTTCCGAGCGTGTTTGGAACTGCGGTACATGCCCTTCCACCACGCGGCATATATGGAGCTGCAAGAGATAGCTTCCGCGGTGATTCAGCCTCCGAATGCAAGAAACAAGAGTTTCCAAACACACGCTCCCTTGTTTCTAAAAGAATAAAGATTGGTAGACACCCCTTGGGGTGTATACCACTGGAGAGAGATAGAGTGAGATAAGAGAAAAGTGATAAAATGATGTGATATGTGATGTGATAGTTAGAGAGAGATAGAGAGAAATGAGAGGTGTTGGATGAATGAATTGATTTTTGGGGTGTATGAGTATCATTACTCTTACTAAAAACCCTTCCATTTCATGAGATTACCCCACGGGTATGTGGAAGTGAAGCACTTCTAAGAGGGCATATATCTGACTAATTGCTATGATTTAAATTTTTTTTTGATCAATAATTGCAATGATATAAAGTTTTTAGAACTTTTCCTGAATTTTTTTTCCTTTTTATTCCTTTGGGTGTGAATGGATTGACAACAACAATAAACCTCATTGAAATTTTCTTAAAAAAAAGGAATGAATCGAGATGAATGCTAAGCAAGGTCATTTAATGTATATTAGTCCTAAAGTGAAATTTAAAAGGAGTTTTTAAAATTAATTAAAATTTAAATTATTGGAAATTTATTTGGATTTTTCTATTTAAGTTTTTTAATGTAATAACTGGTCTAATTTTGATTTTTTTTTTCTCACTTTTTTCACACATATGTAACAACTTATTCTTATTTCCTTGTTCCATTTTCATCACTTCATCCATTGCATTTCCACAAGGTATTTTACCTTAAATACCATACTCCGTAAGGTGTTGAAATTCCTACGGGGAGAATAAGCGGTGGGTAATTTTGTTAAAATTTTAAAAATTTGTGAGGAGGGGGTGGGAATAGAAAAAAGAAGGTGGGAAAAGAAAATTGTCAAATACATTAGACTGCATTTGGTTAGTCTAAATGGATTAGATTAGCCTGAATTGATAGCCCTAACAACAGATATCATGTTAATTACTCAATGGCAATATTTTGACTATTCAAAATGAGTGATAATTTTGAACAAAAAAAAAGAGTGATAACAATTCATATGATACTCACTCAATTATTGTTGTTGTTGTTATTGTCAATGATGATAACTGGATATGTGTGATACTGTTTTTTTTTTACCGAAATATACCCATTGCATTTCATTAAATATAATCTAAGCAATACAAGGTGGGACTTGATAGTAAACACCTGATAAATCCATCAAATCACTCCTATTAGTTAAGACATGAGCCCCATATTGGCTTGACTTTTAACAAAAGTAACAAAAAACCCAAGACTGAGGGCCTGTTTGATTGCATTTTTTGTAAAATAGAGAATCAAAACAGGTTGGAGCTGTTCCGCTTTTTTAGTTTTAGAAAACAAAAAATCAAAACAAATTTTCAAAACAAGTAAGTATGAAACTGTTGACCAAATAATTTTTTTTGTTTTTTAATTTTCAAAAACAGGAAACAGTTTTTAAAAACTGAAATCAAACAGGGTCTGAGACTTAACAATCGTCTACGTTCCATCAAAATAGTGATAATTTGGCCCCTTTTCTTTTTTTGATACAATAATTTGGCCCGCTTTAGTACATATGATAGGATGAGACTATAATAATTTGCAGACTTGAAATATCAACCGCACACGTTTTTTGCTCTTGCAGACAAACCTAAAAGCGCCGCCTTTGTCTCTCTTACATCCAAATCGGAGTTTCACCTCCTTCCTCCTCGCAAGGTTATGTTCTCGGTTCCCTGGTGTGCGTTTGGTGGCTCGGTGACTTGGGTTGCCGTCTCGAGCTCATGTTCGGTGATGGCGGGCGTTTGGTGCCCGCGGCCTGGGTGTTTGGGTGTCTGCCGATCGTTGGCTCTTTTCACGACCGCAGCACCTGGTGTCCTCCTCGGGTCCCTCTGGTTCGTTGGCTTGCTTTCTGTGTTGGTGGGGGGAGCTCTGGCCGGATCGGGAGAAGAGGAGGAAGTTTCATCGCGGTGGCTTCATTCACAGGGTCTGTGCTGAGGAGGAGGAAGGGGCCCAGTGTTGCTGGTTGCTGTGTAGTATTGGATGAAGAGGAGAAGGAAACCGATAGTTCTTGGGCAGCGTTGGTTGCGGTGTTGCGTAGCAGGCCCGGTTGGTGTTTGATTGTCCTGTTGCTGGGGTTGGAGACACCGCTGTTAGCAAGGGTGTGGACGAGGTCCCCCCTCGTTGGGATGGTGCTGTTGTTTGCCTTCCTCATGCTTGGTTCAGGTGTGTTGGTCGTCGTTTGGGGCTGTTATTGCTGGTTTTTGCCGGGTTTGGTTGGTTGTGATTGCAGGTTTCGGTGGTCTCCTTTTTCTCCTATCTGTTGATGTTGGCTTCATTGGGTGGTGGTTAGACCCAGCTGCACTGATCTCTAGAAGTTTGTGGCGGAGCCTTGTTTGCCTTCTTTGGATCTGCCGATAGTGACATGTGGGTCATATTCGTGGAGGCAGGCCCCAAATGGGCTTTTCACAACCCACCTCAATACTTCTTGTTGCATGTTTGTATCCTTTGTTAGGTATCCTTGGGTTTTGTTTTTTCATGTTTCTTTAGATCTTTAGCAGTTGGTCGTTTTTATGTATTTTATTGGTTTCCTTGTCTTTTCAGTAAGTGGTTCGGCAACGTGTCTTGTTTTGTATTGTTTTATGTGTTGTGACTCTGCTTATGCTGGTTTCCTTACTGTAGATACCGTTTGGCGGGGTTTTTACCCAAAGTTATAAACTTGTTCTTGACAAAAAAAAAAGAGATATAATATACATTGCTTGCACTAAACAACCGACAAAGCTCCAATCCCTACACATGAAGAAGCAATTAACTAGACTTATTAGAAAATTAATGTAATTTACTAAAAGCAATACTTTAGTAAGCTATTTTTTTATCTAAATACATCTACAATATATTGTATAAGTTTATATTATAATACTCAATACTATAATATATTAGTCCATATCATCATAAATTTATATTAAAATAGTAATTAAGTTGCAAGTAAAATTTAACTTGTGGGATATAAAAATAAAAATAAAAGACATTTTATCGTCTAGGTGAATTTTATTTTTTGCTTTTCGAGTTATATTACCATTTTTCCCATTAATATTAAATTTAAACATGGTTTTCATCCCTCAAAAGTATTGGGATTTTCCGCACGGTCTCTTATTTTTTATTTTTTAAAATTAGTTCTTCGTAAACTATTTTTGTTTAACGATAGTCTTTCCCATACATTTTAACTGCTCGTAAATAACTTAATTTAAATATTTTTTTTTGAAAGCCCCTCCATAGTATTTAGAGTCGAAAATAAAGAGGAAAACCGCGATACATTTAGAGTGGAAATCATATTAAATCAATATACTAATATACTATTATGGTATTATTTTATCAATACTACTATATACTATGTACTATTTGAATCTCCAACGGCTATAATATTCTCCAGAGCCACTCTCTGCTGTCTGATTAATGTAAAGAGATCCAACGGTTAAAAAGTAGGGGAAAAATTCGACCGTTAAGGGGGAGAAACGTCGCTTCCTTCAGCTTCATAAGAGAAGGGTTTTTTTCACTGTCCCATCCCATTCCATCTCATTCTCATTCATTCATTCATTCTGCGCAGAGCGAGCGAGCGAGAGAGAGAGAGAGAGCAGTGACTCTCTACCCAGAAGGAGGATTATTCATTCGATTCAAGTCAAGTCAAGAAGAAGAAGAAGTTTCGAAATGGCTTCAAGACCCATCGTTCCACAACAAGCCAGAGGTATTGCGTTTGTGTCCCTCTATGTGCTGGGGTTTTCACTGTAATAATGGCTTTTTCTTCTTTTCATCGAATCTTTCTCTTCCGATCTAGTTACTGGGTAAAAAACATTTAACAACAAGAAGCCCAAATGAAAAATCTTGTCTGGGATTTACGAAAGGGTCTTCTTCTTCTTGTTGTTTTTGTGGACCCATTTTTTGTTTAGATCGAAAGCCATAACCTTTGTTTGATGGGTAGGTGGTGATGCAGTCGTTGGGGGAGGGAAGCAGGCACAGCAGAAGAAGAACGGTGGTGCAGCAGCAGGAGCAGAGGGAAGGAACCGCAGAGCACTTCATGATATTGGAAATCTGGTCACCATCAAAGGTGTTGAAGTTAAACCCAATCGCCCCATCACAAGGTTCACTCTCTCTCTGATTCTTGCCTATTGATTTATGATTCTCTCTCTCTCTCTCTCTCTCTGATTCCCTATTTGATTTATGATTTCTTTTAGGAGTTTCTGTGCCCAACTACTTGCCAATGCGCAGGCAGCAGCAGCTGCTGAAAACAACAAGGTGATTTTACTCCTGCATTACTTGTGTTTTCATCTTCCTTTGTTTTTTGATTGTTTAAATTGTTTAAATTAATTTGATTTGATTTGATTTGATCGGAAGGTTATGGTTGTTTTCTGAGTTAGGTTTTTTGTTTTGGAATATGCAGAAACAGGCTTGTGCTAATGTGGGTGTAGTAGCACCTCCTCCAGTTGCTGATGGGGCTGCAGCAGTGGCTGCTGCAAAAAGAGTGGCCCCAAAACCTGTTGGTCAGAAGAAAGTCACTGCAAAACCAAAGCCTGAACAAGTAGTCATTGAGATAAGCCCAGACAAAAAAGAGGCACAGAAAGACAAGCATGTGGTGGTGCACAAGAAAAAGGAAGGAGGAGATGCTCACTCCAAGAAGAAACCACAACACACTCTTTCTTCTGTCCTTACTGCTCGAAGCAAGGTAAGAAAATAAGTCCCTTATGTTTGTTTGGTTGTTATTAGGATTTAGGACCCTCTTTTCTTTTTTTATGCCTTTATTACAAGTGTTGTTCTTTTCATGTTGTGTCACAGGCTGCATGCGGTCTGAGTAACAAACCCAAGGAGCAGATTATTGACATTGATGCTGGTGATGCTAATAATGAGCTTGCTGCTGTGGAATACATTGAAGACATTTACAAGTTCTATAAGATGGTCGAGGTATAAACAACAAGCAATGTCTGTCACTTTTTTCAGGTCTTGTTATGATTTTTTTCGTATTGGCATTTCTAATGTGTTGTTGTTACCTGTGTATGTGATGATTGATGCATGGTGAAAAGAATGAGAGCCGTCCACATGACTACATGGATTCACAGCCTGAGATAAACGAGAGGATGAGAGCTATACTTGTTGATTGGCTGATAGATGTCCACAGCAAGTTTGACCTTTCACTTGAAACCCTTTATCTCACCATCAACATAGTTGACCGTTTCCTTGCTGTCAAGACTGTGCCAAGGAGGGAACTCCAATTGGTTGGCATCAGTGCCATGCTGATGGCATCCAAGTATGAAGAAATCTGGCCCCCTGAGGTATATTTTTGCTACTACCAGTCTTGGCCTCTTTTTTCAATAATATAATGTTCAAAAAGTTGAAATTGAGATGATATAACACACACATTTGTACTTGTCTTTTGCAGGTTAATGACTTTGTGTGCCTCTCAGACAGAGCTTACACTCATGAACAGATCCTTGTGATGGAGAAAATCATACTGGGAAGGCTGGAATGGAACTTGACTGTGCCTACCCCTTTTGTTTTCCTAGTTCGTTTCATCAAGGCATCAGTTCCTGATCAGGCCGTGAGTTTTTACTTTCTAAATTATGGTACTTGCTTCATTTTTTCCCTTTGGTTCTTGTCTCAATTTTCTTCTTGTTGTTTTTGTTTGTTTCCAGTTGGAGAACATGGCTCATTTTCTGTCTGAGTTGGGGATGATGCATTATGCAACCTTAATCTATTGCCCATCAATGATTGCCGCCTCAGCAGTCTTTGCAGCGAGGTGCACTCTGAACAAGACCCCCCTTTGGAATGAGACACTCAAGCTTCACACTGGTTACTCACAAGAACAACTACTGTAAACATAACTAACTAGCACTATTCATTAGTTATTGTTATTATTATTATTATTATTCAATTGGTGTTTGATTTTAATTGATTTTGTTTGGGTTTGTTTGTATTAGGGATTGTGCTAAACTATTGGTGAGTTTCCACACCACCATTGGGAATGGAAAGCTTAAGGTTGTTTGCAGAAAATACTCTGATCCTGAGAGAGGAGCTGTTGCAATACTTCCACCGGCTAAAAATCTTCTGCCTGAAGGTTCTCCTAGCGTCTAGAGTTCGAGAACAGTCCAATGTATTTGGCAATAACCGATTGTTATTGTAATTTTTTTTACAAGCCATTGTAAAAATTTCTCAGTTCTCATGTATTAATGAAATCAAAATTTCATTAATACAAGATTCTCCATTTTTCATTAATACAAGATTCTCCATTTTTCTCAGTTCTCATGAGACTCTCTACTTTTCACTCCCTTTATTTACTCGGATAAATTTTGCTCAATAAGTGTTGAAAAGAAATGCTTTTGGTATTGGTACAGAAATTCTTATGGCAAGTCAAGGCAACTAGACACGACTAAACCCAATTTAATTTCCCATGTCAAACTTTAAAAACCCAGATTTCTCTGTTTTTTTTATTCAGAGTCTGCTATACTTTAATTAATCTGATTCCACACAGTATTGTATACTATTTTTAATTTTAATGATCAAGTCTAAAATAACTACATTTAATTTAATAATACCAAAAATTATATTTTTTTACTAATATATATTTTTTTATTCAAAGTTATATTTTTGTACATGTTTCTCTTTTTTATACATGTTTCTCAAGTTCACGTGAATTTAGTCGCAGCCCCTTCTTCAGAGCCCAACCCGAATTATTAATTATATTAATTAATTATATCCTCTTGTCAAATTTTTTTTTTTTTACCCTTTTCGAAATATCTCCCCACTCTCAGTCTCAGGTAAGAATCGAAGTTGACGCCACCGTTATGCATAGCATATATGTTTTTTTTTTTTCCTTTCCTTACCCTAAACTAAAACCCTACCATACTACGAGAAAGGGTTTTGCGTTATTTATTACACTGTTAATAGGAAAGAAACAACCATTCTCTACTCTAGTAGTTTGAAACAATCAAAAACACAAATCAGAAAGTTGAATTGTTTGTGTAACGTGTTCCTCTTTAACTTAAGAACAGCAACAATTTTGCGCTTGGAAACTTCACACGCTCACCAAACATGCCTTCGAATTCAAAGCACAAGAAGCAATCGAAAGCGCACTCAAGGTTATCATCTCCCGAAGCAGCCACTCCTCCACCCAGGCCTTCTGAATCATCTCTTCAACCGCAACAACTCGCCTCTCTCTGCCGAGAAGCTTCTCGAAGGTTCCCTTCTTTCATCGCCGAGTCAGCTTTCGTGGGCGAAATCACTGACGTTGAGAATGACCCTCTTTCCAAGGGCTCTAAAATCTGGCTTTCCGAGCCTTCCATGGTTGCCTCTTCCCTTGCCCCCGGTTCCCTTGTCTCCGTAACCTTCCATTCCCATTCTCTCTCTATCTCTTCAGTTTCACTTATTATGTTTCAGTCTAATTGGTATTGCGAAAAATTGCGGATACATGCGGTCTATGCAGCCGCAATTGCTGTTGCGATGCGGTTTCGGAAGCTTTGAAAACCAAGACATTCTGGCTGTAACTGCGGTTGCTGACCACAATTTAAAATCATGGTCTTAATATCAATTTCTTTTGTTTTTTTTTGCTTTTGCTACAGCTCATTAACTTATGCTGCTATGGCAGTTTATAATATTGCTTCCATTATTCAGGCCGTGCTTCTTCTTTTTATGTGGTTCTACTACCCACTTCCTCTTTCGCATCTCTTCATTTTGATTGACTTTGGCAGGTGTCTATTCCATCTTCAAGTACAAAATTGCATCAGGGCTTTCCTCTCATGTCATTGGCTGATGAATGTATCAAATGCTACGGGTTGGAAACCTGTAAGATATTGGATGATGATGCTGCGGGAAAATACTTTGCACTTGCAACAGTATATCCTTCTAAGAAGGTTTGCCTTGGCACTGTTTTATTGCTAACATTTATGTTTTGTCATTTTATTCATTTCGTACCGCGGAAGGCAATTTAGAAGGGGGAAAACAATGACAGATGCATTAGTTGTTGTTGTAATAGTAATCCTAGTTGGGGAGGACTTGTTACTCATATTTTGTTTAACCAAAACAGATACAAGACACCTGCTACACAGTATGCCCAATAGATTCAACTTGCTCAACAACGGTTTATCTGTCTTTATCAAAAGCCTATGTTTTATGACATTTGTGTAGGTTTTGAAGAATGGAGTACACTTGTCTTCGAATCTTTCTATTACCATGGGATGTCCACCTATGAGCACAAATGTGTTTGTTCACCAATTACAGGAACAGTACTTAGCTTCAAATGGGAGGAATGAACTGCATTCTAGAGAAAATAATCGTTTGTTAGTATATAATTGCAAGGAATTATATCTTCAGTTGGCTCCCTGTAAGGATGGACTACCATTGAAATTTAATAACTTGCCCTCCTTGGACTTATCGAAGGCGAAATCCCGTGTCCAATCCGAGAATGATATTGTTGCATCTCCTAAAACGCCTTCTTATGGATCAAGATTTTCTAATGGTAGTGTGTTGTCTTCCCCAGTATTTGAAGATTCAGCATCAAGTGTAGCCAATCAGAATAGTCAATTGGTGGCTTCATTTGATGTTAGCGAGGCATTAGGGAACGAAACTTCCAAAAAACTACTACAGACATGTGCAACTTCATGGTTATATTCTCGTTGTTTACTGCTAGGGAATCTTTTCAATGTCCCAATGTTTTCAGAGTTGTGCATTTTCCAAGTGACGGGAGCTAAAACGGTGACAGATACCATACTTGATTGTTATCCATTGATTGGGAGCAGTAATTTAGATCTTGAGGATTCTGATACAAAAGAGAATGTAAATCTGGTTTTCACTGTCAATTTGGAAACAAAAGTATTTTTATCTCCGCCATCAAATGCAGCAGTTGAAGAGTCAATTCAAAGGGATTTGTCATGCATGAAACTTAATCACAAGGTTGCTAATGTTAGCATACGTGATAGTATTTCTAAGTTGGGTGGTCTTTCTAAAGAATATACTCTTTTAAAGGATATAATTTCTTCATCAGTAAAAGATGTTTTATCAAGGTATATATTGTCTGTTGCACGTTTTCACCTGTATGGCATTTAATATCAAAGACTTTTAGAGTTTGTTCCTGCAGCAAACTCTAAGGCTTTGTTTGGGAGGGGGTTTTTGGAGGGGAGGGGGTTTTTGGAGGGTTTATAGCAATATTTTAGTTTAATAAAAAGAGAGGAGGGATGTGGAGAGCATTTTAAAACCCTCCAAAAACCTCCAAAACCCCCTCTCTAGTACATTTTTGGAGTTCCCCCAAATTGAAGGTTTTTGGAGGTTTTCATTTTTTTCATTAAAAACTAATCCTCCATGCAAGATAGGGGATGTCCTCCCTTTCCTTCATTTTTCTCTTAAAATGTCAAAACCCTCCCCTCCCCTCCCCTCCAAACTCCCAAACAGACCCTAAGGGTGTGTTTGGGAGGGGGGTTTTGGAGGGGAGGGGAGGGTTTACTCCAATATTTTAGTTGTATAGATAGGAGAGAAGGATGGAGAAAACATTTTGAAGCCCTCCAAAACCCTCCAAAGTCATCCTCTCTAGTACATTTCCAAAAACCCTCCAATTTGGGGAACTTAAAAAATGCACTAGAGAGGTGACTTTGGAGGGTTTTGGAGGGTTTTTACATACTTTTTAAGCACTCAAATAGGTAAAATATTGATCACAAACCCTCCCCTCCACAGAGAGTCTCAGCTCTCTATTCATGTCTGTTGGGTGGCAGCACATTTTTGTTTCAAGCTTTTATATCAGTTTGTGCCAGTGAATGATTGAATTTGTAGTTCAAAGTACTTCCCTCTATTCTCATAGTAATGTGTCCTCACATACTTCTATGCATGTGCACATACAATTCTGCATGCTTAATGCTTATGCTTGTTTTTGCAATATGTAGTTTTGGTTTACGAGCTACAAGAGGAGTCCTTCTTCATGGTCCACCTGGTACAGGAAAGACTTCCCTGGCTCAATTATGTGCTCATGATGCCGGTGTCAGTTTTTTTCCAATAAATGGACCTGAAATTATTAAACCGTATTATGGGGAAAGTGAGCAAGCATTGCATGAAGTTTTTGATTCAGCCATTCAAGCTGCACCTGCTGTGGTTAGATATTTTATCAAAAAAAATGTGTTTCAATATTTTCACATTTTGTGTTTGAATGAAAGAATCTATTCTCTTATATTGATGTATATGTTTATTACGAGTTACATATTACAAGAAAAATAGTTATTGAAGTTTTTCATTAAAGTCTTAGGCTTTTAATATTAACCTTAGTATATGTGTTAGACTCAATAGAATTAGACACGAACCAGGTAGTTTTATTTATATATTTCTGGATTAAACCAGAAAAGAGTCTCTACTGAGATCAAAGAAGGGAAGAACACAGGACAAAGTCTCTCACAGTGAATACATTCTCATAATACTCACTTCTAATTAAAACACACAATGCTCCTCAACTTCTCACACACCATGGATATAACTTCTTAAAGTCTTAAATCTATCTACATGCGTTACTCTATCGTGTGACCTATAGGAGTCGTGTTCTTGATCAATGTTTGCACAATCTAGACATTTTTCTTCAAGCTTTCATTACTTCACTTTTGTATGGTTAATTACTTTCAAGGTTTTGTACTTGATTTGCTGGGAATAATCTCACTTAATTTGAACCTTATATTTTTATGTTCCAAGTTCTGCTAAGTGGCTGAATGTTAATGATGGGATTTCTGTTGCATAAGGTATTCATTGATGAAGTAGATGCAATAACCCCTACAAGGAAAGACGGAGGTGAAGAGCTATCTAAAAGATTGGTTGCAACTTTATTGAATTTGATGGATGGAATTGGTAGAAATGAAGGTTTATTTGTGATTGCTGCCACTAATAGGCTTGACCTTATTGAGCCAGCTCTCAGACGACCTGGAAGATTTGACAAGGAAATTGAAATTGGTAAGAATTGCGGGCCCGTTTACTTCTTCTTTTTTAATTTTGTTATTCTTTTAATTCAGCTTTTTTAAATCTGTTGTCAAAGGCTAAGCTTCTGTTATTTATTCAATAATGATTTTTTAATTTTATTAATTCTGTTTTTTTTTTGCTTCTCTTTTTTTAATTCGGGTTTTTAATGTTGTTGCTTGTTATTTTGGGGTTGAGAAAGATATTTACACATTTACTTTGTATTTGTATTTTTTGCATTTTGTTGTTATTTGAAGTCTTGAACTTGATGGCCATGAAGCTTGTTAGTAGTTTATGATATGTGATTATGAGACTTATGATTTTTTCTATCAATTTAGTTTATGTATAATATTTTATTTTATTTATTCTGTCTGCCATAGGACACAACACCAAGCACAATATTTAGATGGCAGATTTTTGGCTGCCGTCTCTATCCTCCAGGCTCCATTGATAACACTTCTTTCATCACTTCTATCCAAACTAAATTCCGGAGCACTATCTTGCCTATCAAGCACCTCCATTCCCTATTCTTCTACACAGATCGTAAGATCCTACAAAATTAATAACACACACACACACACACACACACACATGTATGCATGCATGCATGCCTCATGCATGCAATAAAACTGCAATAAATATCTATCCTAATAATTGCAGATCATAAGTACAATAAAACTGCAATCTTCTATCCTAGAAATAAATCTAGAAATTATTTTTGCCACATGTTTACATCTTCTAAAGTTGATTGAGATTTTGTATGAAGTGACCAAATAGAGATCTGCAATGTATAATATTGTTCTCTTTTTATTTAGTAAAAAAGATAAATGCAGCATGTGTTTTTTTGGTTGGTACATATGTGCTTTATGCATTTTTTGCCTTTTGTGAATTGTGAAAGGGAAAATTAAAACATTAATTTGATACTTAAAGCTGAAACAATATTAATGCCACAAGTATGTAGTTGTTGATTTGCATGTTCATGAGTGATTTATGCCTGTAAGATATTGATAGTCTGAAATATGCAATTCAGATCAAGAGATCTATTGATTTGTTTTAAATACTCTGGTGGATTCACAGAATTCATTTACCATACAACACCACCTTAGAAATCCATCTGCAATGCAGGTGTGCCATCCCCCAGCCAACGAAAAGATATTTTGGACACTCTTCTCTCTGAAGTGCATCACTCTCTCAATGACCAACAAATTAAAGACCTTGCCACTGTGACTCATGGTTTTGTGGGTGCTGATCTAGCTGGCCTTTGCAACGAGGCAGCCTTTATTTGTCAACGACGTTATGCTAGTCTTGTATTACCTTCCTACATGATGGGAGCAACTTCTGAAATTATGGGAATAATTCCTGATAGCGGTGAAGAAAAGCATATGAAAGTAAATTTTGAAGATTTTCAGAAGGCTAGGATGAAAATAAGACCAAGTGCCATGAGAGAGGTATGGCCAATGTCATAACTGGTATTTTGGGAGTCGGTTTTTAATTTAATAGATTATCTGTTAGCCGAGATCTGCCTGTTTGATTTGGGCTTATTTTGGTGTTCCTGAACTTTTCGATAATCCCCTTCATTTTTCAAAAAAGGAAATACCTACGTTTCCTAAATGTGTAACCTGGCTCATAGAAATTACTTGTATAAGGGATGTCATCTCTAATCAATGCCTCCATTCAACTATGAATTGTTATTGGTTGTAATTAGAATTGTTAACAATGTCGAAATGTAGGTTAAGTCTATGGAATTTTTGTCAAAAGAATTGTAATTGTATTTTCATGATCTTCACTTCATTTGATACAAACCATCAAAGTTGAGGAACTTATAATCACAATACATTCTACTATAGTGTGAAACCAATTAAAGTACAATTACTTTATGCCAAAAGTCTGGTGAATTAATTTTGTTATCAATAACCATTTTCCGTATCATGAGTATTCTGTTCAAGTAAGGTTGTGGTTTATAACATGTTTATAGACCAGGATTTTTCACATCAAATTTTTATGAAGATGGAAAGTGAAGCATAATAATGTGGTTGGCCAATTTCTGTGTCCACGCAGGTAAACCTTCAGGTTCCAAACGTTAATTGGGGTGATGTTGGTGGCCAGAAGGAGATCAAATCTCAATTGAAGGAAGCAGTGATATGGCCCCAAAAACACCATGATGCATTTGTCCGTATTGGGACTAGCCCTCCAACAGGTGTATTGATGTTTGGGCCTCCAGGTTGTAGCAAAACCCTCATGGCACGTGCAGTTGCTTCTGAAGCAGGACTGAACTTTCTAGCAGTAAAGGGTCCTGAACTCTTCAGCAAATGGGTTGGCGAATCTGAGAAGGCTGTCAGAGCATTGTTTGCAAAAGCAAGGGCCAATGCACCATCAATTGTATTTTTCGATGAAATAGATGCTCTTGCAGGAACTCGTGGGACGGAAAGTGATGGTGTTTCAGTGTCAGATAGGGTCATGAGTCAACTTCTTGTTGAATTGGATGGTTAGTGATGAATCTCAAGCCAGTGGAAATGTGAATAGTTGCTTATACATATACATACGTACATACATACATACATACATACATACATACATACATACATACATATATATGTGTGTGTGTGTGTATTGGTTAGGATATTATAGAACTGATGAACATGTTTTGGGGGAACATATGTTGGCCTTAAAATAACATTTTGTGAAATCAATTGTTGTTTGAACTTTGGACATTGATCACATTTTTCTTCTAACAGAGACTTAATTTGTGTCAGGTCTGCATCAAAGAGTTAATGTTACTGTCATAGCTGCTACAAATAGGCCAGACAAGATTGATCCTGCTCTTTTAAGACCAGGTATTGTCTGTTCTGTTATTTTGTGTCCTTCTCTCACATGCACACGCAAATACACGGAGGCGGACGAGTTTGAAGTATGAACTGCTTAAGTAAGCTTCAAGTGACAGATAGAATACTGTTACAGGACGCTTTGACCGTTTGCTATATGTTGGACCTCCAAATGAGCTGGATAGAGTAGCGATATTTCGCATTCATTTGCCTGAATGTGGTCCTGATGTTAGTCTTGAAGAACTGGCTCGACTGACAGATGGTTATACAGGGGCTGACATAGCACATATATGTCGAGAAGCAGGTGTTGCGGCAATTAAGGTTTGTCATTCAACTTTATTTCTGAATTCTGATGGATGTGTTGTCACAAAATATATTCATTTGTATAAATTTTTGTGATGTTATTAGGAGAGCCTTGATGCTTCAGTTATAACAATGGAGCACTTAAAGATGGCAATCCAACAATTCCAGCCAACAGAAGTTCAGTCCTACCAAAAGCTGTCAGCAAAATTTCAAAGGGCCGTTCACTGCTGTGATATAAAAGTTGAATCCAATCATATGCAGTGTAACAGTTGATCTACTTGGTTCAACATTTGGTAAACATTTCTTATTCCAGCATGCGATGTTTAGAATATTTTGGCTGAGAGCAATGCGTGTACAGATTATTCTTTTTTTGGCTATTCAATTCGTATGTTGCAGTCCTGGAGTGCTTTTACCACACCCCACTTATAAGTTATAATATTTTACAGTAGTTGTAGATGAAACTTTTTGATTAGGCGATGACATTATTTTGGTAAAAAATATTTTTGTGCAGAATGATCGAAAGTTCTTGAGTTGATTTCGTTAACTTTCAAATTAAAGCAATATTGACATGTTATTAGACTATTATGCGATGATTTTAAAGCTAGATCGATCATTGACCAGTGAAAGCACCGTCATGATTCTGCAGTTGTACTGTGTGTTCACAATCAAGTAACATGACAACACATTCAAGTTTTACCCCCGTAGAGGCTTGGACTGGCCAAGACATGGTTTTACCCCCGGGTGGAATCGAACCTGCTACCAACAGATCGATCCCCCCAAGAGTCTTAGTGTTCCACCACTAGGCCAAGACTCCTTGGTTTCAAGTTCTATAATATATATATATATATAATATATAGGTGGCTTCTATGGTGGATTAGTGTGACATGTGGTCCACCATAGACTTGTGATTTTAACTGGGTATTGGGACTTTATGCTATTTTAGATGACGTTCCTTTTGATTTACAAAATTGCAAAAGGCACTCAATGCTATATATTTTCATATAAATCTTCAAAGGTCATAAGAAGTTAAAAGTAAGTTTTTCTTTTGTTTTTCATCAATTGAATATCTACTTTACAAATCTGTAAATCATTTTTAAAAAAAAATAAATTGCACGTATCAAGATGTTCATATATATATTTGTTGAATTCGATCTTCGAAGCCAAAGGAGATAATTGTTCCAATGAAAGTGTTTATTTCTTATTCTAAATTTTCAATATTGAGAGATTTACATATTGTTGAAATGTAATAGCTGAAGTGCTTAATTAATTTTGCATTGAGGAGAGTCCAAGAAAGGGTGTTCTACATTTCTAAGTGTATATATAGATTTCAAGTGAAGGGTATTTTTCATGAATATTCCTCTGATGAATATTTTTCATGAATATTCCTGGTAGAGGAAGAGGGGGAATAAAATAAAATAAAGCCGATAGGAACTATATAAAAGTATAGTGTGTCATAAATGCCAAAACATTAATCGTAGAAGAGATACACCTGTCATGATATTGGTATTTTGAAGTTCAAACATGGGTATCACATGGGGGGTACCCTTATCATACTATTATACTCTGATTCTATTGGTTCATTAGAGTATTGTTGGCAATGCTGCACAAGGAAACATGCGCTTTCTAGGGACAATAATTGTGCCCCTTTCCTTTTGCTAATAATAGGTAGACAAACTTGGTATCCTTCATGCGTCTAGTGTTTCGTCCTCATTTTTGTTTAGTGCAATCTGTGATTGGGGTATAAATCAATTTCTGCAGCCAACAGGTATCCCACTTACAACAGTTCCTTTTTGGGCATTTCATGGTTTCTGTTCCAACTCCAAACAAACCATGCTTCTTCCAATTTAGTCCCTTTGTTTATTATTTGCTTTGGGGCCTAGTAATCTTTTCTTTTTATTATAAAATAAAGTCTCAATCTTTTATGTTGTGATATGTATTACAGTTTAAGAGGTTAAAGTTTTCCATTTTTATATAATAAAATAACAAATAATTGATAAAAATAGTTAGACACTTTTCAATTAAAATTATTTTGTTTATTTTTTATAAGCTGATTTTATTTATTGAATTTTTTTTTACTTTTTTATTAGGAGAGGACATGTAATTTGTACGAGTAAGTCATATGCTAGTTTGTTATTAATTTGTAGTACTTTAATTTTTTATTACTAGCTTACCCTCTTGTGTGTAATTTTTAAATTCCATCCGATTAATTAATGGCAAAATAAAACTTTGCCCATTAAATTTTCTTGTGAATATATCCCTCTTGTGTTTTTTCTTTTTCCACTTGATATAAAAAAATCCCTATTCCCCATTTCACATTCTGTCAAATCAATTTATTTAGCTTTGAAACGAGAGACACCACAGAAGGCAAAACACTAGCTCAAACTTATTCTTCTCTGTCTACAAAAACAACAAAAAAATTCCACAAAGTGAAGAATCTTTTCTTTGCATCTCTCTCCTCATCCTTTCTTGATCTCAACTCTTTCCCATCCCATGCCCGTACATTTCATCCTTATTGTACTCACAACACAAGTTATTCCAAAACTTGTTTTACCAAGCATGCAATGCACACGCGCCACTATATATCTGTGAGCCCAACCATCCAAGTTAATCAGACGGGAACGTGTTTTTATTGCTTGCATTGGGCATCTCGAGAGTATCGCCCTTAATAAAATTTGGGGTGTAACTCTTCTAACGTGATTAAATTTAATCTAAGCTTAATTATGTTTTTAGTCCTTTAAAAATTGTCAAATTTGAGTTTGGTCCTTTAAAAATAAGTCAAACTTTTTTAGTCCTTTAAATATTTTTTTTATTTAGATCATTTAAGTGAGTTGACTTGTTAGGTGACACATTTTGACCCAGTCATCATTCCTACGTGGCACGAAACGCTGACGTGGCCTCCTACACGAAATATTGAGTTTTGAATTTAGTCCCTCTAAAAATTAAGTTTTGATTTTAGTCCCTCTGATTTTCCTCTTCCACCACCTTCCTCTTCCTCCTCTAATGGCCTCCCCCTCCTTCTCCCCCCTCCCCCACCACCACCACCACCACCACCACTGGTCCACCATCCCCTCTCTCTCCTCCTTTTCCCTCCTCCTCTCTCCTCCACCACCACCCACCTCCTTTTCCCTCCTCCTCTCTCCTCCACCACCACCCTCGGTTTCTACACACATGCACACATACTAGGTCATGAAGATCAAAACAAACAAAACCAAACGTACATGTATCAATGAAAAAGAGATCTGTTATTTGCATGTCTGGGTTTCTGTTATTCGAATTTTTTGATGAAAGTATCAATGGAAGTTTGGACTCAATTGATGTGCTTTGGTCCCTATAAAAATTATGGTTTTTTATTTTAGTCCTTATAAACTTGTAATGTTCATATAATAGTCCCTGTAAATATAATTCATTTTGAGTGTACTCCTTACTAAAATGTTAAACTCAACATAAGGTCTCTGACGTCATGTTCTCCTTTGAATAGCAATCACGTTCGTCCACGATAAACCCTAACAGCTTCAAGCTAGATTTCTCTCACATGGTGCTTCGATCACTGCAATTTGTTTAGGGCTTTTCTTTCCCATGATATATCGACCAACATACTGAAATTTAATAAGTTTTCATCAATCGGATTGAGAGATATCAATCGTTTTTGTCAAGATATCAATCGCTTTTGGTTGCAGAAATATCAGGTTTGCTGTTTGAAACTTATTTGAGAGAGAGAGAGAGTGTGGCGGTGGTGGCGGTGGTGGTGGTGGGGGGGGGGGGGTGGGGCTAGAGTGGAGGGTGGAAGAGGAGGGGGAAGCCATTGGAGGAGGAAGAGGAAAACTAGAGGGACTAAAATTAAAACTCAATTTTTAGAGGGACTAAAATCAAAACTCAATTTTTAGAGGGACTAAATTCAAAACTCAATATTTTGTGCAAGAGGCCACGTCAGCGTTTCGTGCCACGTAGGAATGATGGCTGAGTCAAAATGTGTCACCTAGCAAGTCAACTCACTTAAAATACCTAAATAAAAAATAAATAAATTAAAAGACTGAAAAAGTTTGACTTATTTTTAAAGGACCAAACTCAAATTTGGCAATTTTTAAAAGACTAAAAACATAATTAACCATTTAATTTATTTCAAATAGATACAAAAAAAAATTTTATTTCAAATGATAAAATAAAATACTTTGATCCCATAGAGGAGCTATTGCAATGCTTCACCAGCTAAAATTCTACTGCCTGAAGGTTCTGCCTCCTCCTAAAGTTTAGAGTGTTCCCACGGATTGGGCAATAACAAATTGGTATTATATTTTTTTTTTCTAAAAAACAATTACAAGCCATTGTAGTGAAATCAAAATTTCAATTATAAGATTTCTCACTTTTCTCAGTTCTCACAATCATAGAACTCCTCCTCTCTCCCTCTTATATATAACAAGTAAAATCCAAGATTTTTATCAAATAATGAGAAATTAGAGATATTTTTTTAATCATTTTCTTCACTAAGTAGTAACCAGAAGGATAATGGTTGAAGCTGCCAATATCAACAAATTACATTCTGGAAATGGTATAATGTGGTCTTAACTACAATGGTGTCATTTTTTGGATTAGGTGCGTTTTTAGTTTTAGGGAACACATTATTATCATATTAATTTGGTGGTCCACTCCCTAATTAGAGTCTTTCTAAATGTTATTAAGCATTTCAATATATATTATGCCCTCATCCAATCAAAAAGTACTTGGAAGTATGATTCTATCTTGTCTTCTTTCTCTTCCTTTACTTTTTCAGTTCTTCCTAATTCCTATTATTCTTCCTATCATTATTGAAGAACAACCCTAACTACACTTCATGAAAGCATTTGTTTACAATGATGATAATTAGGTTTAACTTGTGATCGCATGTAATTTATCTGAATCTCTCACCACTAATCAAATTTTAATGGCTTTTATAAAAGCATTTAAGCCCTGCAAATATAAGTGTACATTAATTAGTTATTTACATTTCATTTCCTAGTGATTTTTCTATTTGATATAGCAGTAATAAAAATGAGTAAAGTAGTACCGATATAATTCACACTTTACAATATTTTATATTTTATGATATACAATTATGATTATTTATTTATTTATTTATTTTAGTTTAATAACTTAGGGCTAAGTCTACCAAATAAGATTTTGATATTTGGTCCCCAAATGTGATAAAGAAAGTGAAGAACAAAACACAATATACTATACCATTTAGGTAAAAAGAAAAAGGAAGCCGCAAGTAGAAGCATCCCACGGAGGCACGTGAAACAAACGATCCACCCAAATTTGATGGTGGTAATAATAAGAAATCTGGATATCTTGCAGGTGGCATTTAGGGCAAGGAACCAAATTACTTGACCACCGCAGAGAAGTGGGTCTATTATTGACAGATGGAGGTATTCTTGGTTTTATAAAGAATAGGAGTTATTCCCATAAACTTTGGTTAAATATAATTTGGCCCCATATTGGTAAATTTTCAAAACCACGAACTCCTAACTTCCTAAAATTGCAAAATTTCCCAAAATTTCGAAATGTTCGTAGTATCGCTATCAAAACCGTAATCCCTAAGCCATTCACCCAAAACACTAAAACCCTACCCCAAAACCGTAATCCCTATCCCCCAAACCTTTTATATCAATTTTTTTATTTACATTAATTGACTCTAGTATATATTTGTAATTAACTCAACAACAATAATAATAATAATAATACACTATCTATCATAACCAAACACTACCTAATACTAATATGTCTATCATGACCCACCCCTGCCTAATAGTACTCCATGCAGTTCAAAATAATTTCCATACTTCACAAATAAATCATTTCCAAGTTATTTGAACTACTAATTGAGTTTTTTTAAATCCACTTGGTTTTGTTTTATTCAATTTGATAATTATTTATCTAATATTATTATTTTCCACCTTCTATTAACAATGTACAATTAATTTTAGTGAAGTCTTGCTTCATCACATATATTTCTCAGCTTATTTCTTATGTTTGTAAATTTTGGTATAAAAAATACATTAGATGTATAACTTCAAACCAATTTTTTTTGTCAATTTGTACTAGAGCTGTCAAAATGAGCCAGCTCAGTCCACACAGGCTGGCTTGGCACGGGTTGGGAAGGAATGGCCCGAGCCTAGTTGGCTCGGTTTTTTCATAGATCAGGAAATGCACAACTCGGCTCAACCCATTACGGGTTGGTGGATTATGCGGGCTGGCTTGTGGACTGGCTCACGAGCTGACTCACTACATAAAAAAACAATAAAATTTTAAAAATCTATAAAATATTTAAAATGCTATAAAATAAAAAAAATTAGAGCAAATGATTAATTAATAACTTTTTTTATTTTTTAATCTAGCTCGCGGGTTGGCTCGGCTCGTGACGGGTTGACCCGCTTCAGCTCGCAGGTTAAATGGGTCGAGCCCTATTGACCCAGGGTTAAATGAGCTAGCTATTTAGCGACCCATTTAACCCACGAGCTGGGTTGAGCTGAGTTGGCTCGCCAGCTACAGCTCTATTATACCCACAATGCTATGTCTTCAAATTCAACTTTATCATTCTCATCTTAATTTCGATTTAATCATTTTGTCTATTCTTACTATTACCAAATCGTTAATTATTCACCATAACATACACACTAATATTTCATTAAAAATAAAAAACCAAACATTAAAACTAATTACGTGGTAATTAACATGTTTTCACCAAATAACATAATATTACCTATTAAGCTTTCAATTTACCAATTGCAACAGATAACTAAATCTTACATGTGCGTATGCTTTACGCAGCAACCAATATTACTTTAATTATTTAAATTTAGTACTATTATATTAACTATAAATTTATGTTTTTAATTTAACTTAGATTACATATATCTGATTGTTAACCTTTTGTCGTCTAATTCTCTCTCATAAATTACAATAACTATTTTGTTATAAATTTCAACTTTAGAATTTTTTCCCAAATCTCCACTTTGTAGTAACAAGCATTTTATTGGTCTTTAAACGACAACGCTTTGCTGCGTAGTAAATTTAAGCATAAAAAAATGCTAAATACACCGTACAATAGAGTATATATACACATCTGGGGTCAAGTAACAAATATATGTCACTATGATGCCAATACAAAATTTTCATAAAGTGTTGTTGAATTGCTTAATTAACCAACACTACAACACCCTTTTGGAAGTAAACCAAAAATATGCCCTTTTACCGGCCCAATCGGTAGCCCTTCCTTCATCCTGACCGTTGGAATTTTTTATTAGTATATCAATGGTTAAAACACACACTTCTCTGCGGTGGTCAAGTAATTTGGTTCTCTACCCTAAATGTCACCTATCTTGCAACACTCTGTCTCTCAGTTTATAAAAGACGCCCAAATCCCGGAAAAAAAATTAAAAATAAAAATCCCATAAAAAAATCATAGGAACTAAAAAGCATCATCAGCAGCAACAACAGTACCCACAATAAAAAGCCGAAAAGAGAGAAAAACAAGATCCACCTCGAACCTCTCTCCACCCTCCACCCACACACACTCTCCCCCAAACAAACACCACCACCACACCACACCACTATCTATTCTATTCCTTTCTCCCCCATCTGCACTTCACCCCTCTCTGTCTCCCAAGTCCCATCCCCAACGAACCCTCTCTCTTTATCCCTCAATCAAAATTCTGGAGAGAGAATCAAATCATAAAATCCCCATCTCCACCACCACCACCACCCATTAAATTAAAATTTTAAAATAAAACTACCCATTAGTTCAATTCAACACCCCACATCTAAAAATCTTGTCTTTCCTGAAAATCAGTCCAAACCAACGATCATAGGACTGAAACACCAAAGTGGGTCTGTGTCAGATTTGGAAAAACAAAGCTAAACAATGAGGGAAGACGATTCAAATTGGTTTTCGAAATGGGAAGAGGACCTCCCTCCACCAGATGAACTCATGCCCTTATCCCAAACCCTAATCACCCCTGATCTAGCCATAGCCTTCGACATCAGAAACCCACACACCACCACAAACACCCCACAACACCACCAACAGCAACAACATCAGCAGCAACAACAACCCCAACCTCCACCTTCCAACCCCTCATCCCTCCCTTCCTCCGCCGACTTCGCCGATTCCGGCGAGCTCGGCTCCGGCACCGCCGGCGAGGAACCGGCACGAACCCTCAAGAGGCCACGACTCGTGTGGACCCCACAACTCCACAAACGCTTCGTTGACGCCGTGGCGCACCTTGGGATCAAAAACGCTGTGCCAAAGACCATAATGCAGCTCATGAGCGTCGACGGTTTAACCAGGGAAAACGTCGCTAGCCACCTCCAAAAATACCGTCTTTACCTCAAGCGCATGCAAGGTATCTCCGCCGCCGGATCCGGTGGCGCCGGCGGTGGTGCCGGCCCTGCCGCCGTCAATGATCCCGCCACCGACCACCTCTTCGCCAGCTCCCCCGTGCCGCCGCACTTCCTCCACCCCGCGGCGCGGCCTAATTCCGATCACTTCCTGCCGTTTGTGCCGGTCCCCGCCATCCACCACCACCAGCAAATGGCGGCCGCAGCGCAGTATCACCGTCCGGTGGGGCATTTTGGGTCGCCGCCGAATGGACACCACTTCGAGAATCCCTTCCTGTCTAGGCAGCAACAGCAGCAGCAGCAGCAGCAGCAACAGCAACAGCTTCATAGGATTGGGGCAGCACAAGTGCACAACCCTGTTGGTGGTGGTTATGTTGAGGACATGGAATCAGCCAATGCATCAGGAGGGAGAAAGGTTCTTACTTTGTTTCCAACTGGAGATGATTGAATTTGGGGTCATACATATATACACTATAGTTGTCTTGGGTTAATGTTTGGTCACTGGTGGTGTATTTGAAGTTTGGTCAGGGTCTTAGTGCATGGTTGGTTTTCGGTTGGAAAATTGCAAATGTACGCTGAGTAACTATAGAGTTCATTTCGGGTAAACGTACTTTTAGACACAAATGTACGTTTACAATCGAGAAAACCAAACATGTTAGTTGTTAATTTGTGTTAGGGTCATTGATAATCTTGGTGTTACTAATTGGTATTGGAGTTGGAGTTGGAGTCTATATTGAATCTGCAGATCCAAAAGCTCCAGCAATCCTGTGGCATAATTGGGTAGGTCTCATGATGATATTGAGTATTGTGGTAGAGGTTCTGATCTATTATGGTGTCCTTCCTGTAGAAAACCACTTCTGTGATTACCTTGTTGGAAGCAGTTTATATATTCTCTGCCAGATTATGGTGACTGACATTCATCACAATGTCACTTTTGGGGCGGCAATGATAGCGTCTCTGAGGAATCGGTAGTTGTGTAGTGTTTAGGGCTTCCTCTGTGTTGATTTTATCCCCTGGGTGTCTGGGAATTTGGCTGCAGCTCAATGCAATCGGGAGCGTTACTTTTTGGGGAGTTTTGTATTGCCATTCATGGGCAAGAGTGGCAAAAGCTACAAGCTTGGTAGTTATCTCTGCAGGTGGTAATGAATAAGGTACAAGTTTCACTCGGTAGTAGAAACTAATGGAAGCATATATCTGATTGGCACATTTTGGTTGTGAATTCTTCAACTCAATTAGAGAAGCCTCTATTGTGGAAAGACTTGTCTCCTCCGCGTCGTGTTGTGTCCTGTAGAGGTGAGTTGTACATTGATTCTATAGAAGACTTTGAATGCCTGATGTAAAGGCAATCGTTTAAAATTCTAATCTTACTCCAGTGTGGGGTTAATTTCTATATGCTAGATGAACTGAAAACTAGTTTCCATAATTTCTGGGTAAACCCTGCTTAAATGAACACAATAAGTTCAATGTTTACTTAGTTGTGTAATTCCTTCTTCTTTGACTAGAATTCCTGATTCCCTCATGTACCAAGTACTGAGGCTCCTAGTGAGTCTTATAATTTGATGATCAATTTGCTCATAAGGGATAATGTTCCAACTGTTCACATTGGCTTTCTTTCTCTAGTTTTGGATGACAAGTTGATGTACTTAAATAAAATTGAGACTTTGTTGAAATGCATTGTGCAATGTGACATTATATTATCTGTGATAAACATCATGTCATGTTGTTGCGCTTCAGAATGTGTGTTTATATAATGTACTCGGACTTGCAGAGTCATAATTATTCAGTCTCTATGATTAATTATTCATTTTTGTTTATGGGCTTGGATCTAATTCTTACTTACAATAGTTCAATTTCAAATTAAAATGGTAAATTAACCCCATAATCAGGTAGGTTCAGCATCACTTGTAAGTTACTCAAATAAAGTGTTCATGTGAGGCTCCTTGAGTTCAATCTTAAGAGTTTTGCTTTTCCAGTTCCATCTCTAAATTTCAGAGTTTCTTCATGTGTTGTTTGTCGTGTTTTTTCTCAAATGTATGGAGAAGAATGGCTTTTCAGCATGACAGGATCATTTTCACTAAAGCATATAAACAATTGATCCATATAACCAACCCGACCTAGTGATAGAAGACTTGGTTGTTGTTGTTGATCTTTTCATGGTGTGCTTGAACTTCGATTCCTTTTGTTGTCGAGTCGATGTATTAGTCTTGAACAACAATTACCCAGCATCACATTTTCAACAAGGGAAGCAATGCTTTCTTCATGAGCAACACAGCAACCAGCAAAGATTCCTGATGACTCAGCCATCTCAGATGGCAACCATATGTACATCTTTCACTCTTCCATGTTAGAGGAATTAACCCTTCTAATGATGTTGTCATCTCTAACTTCTTTTTCCTTTCCTCAATTTTTAAAGCAACTTAGAGTTTCCTGTGTCATATGCTGCTCTTAAACCTTACCTGTTTACCTATCTAGAGGAAAGAACATGTTTTTGATACTAGATATAGCGAACTGAAATGAGTGCTATGAATCTTTCAATATCAAAATGTTTTCTTCCTTTGTACTAAGAAACTTTTTTGGTGCCATGAGAATTGTTGGTAACTTAACTAACTAAAATATGCTTTTATCATAACCATGGTATATTAACAGCTACATTATTGTGTCTTGTTTTCTTGTGTGCCAACTACAACAACACTAGGATCTCATGGCCTGTGAAAATAAATTTTTTTTTTGAGATTTGATACACACGTTACAACACAATCGTTTTTTTATTTAATTCTCGATAGAGGGAGGTTCAACTCTTGAAAAGTCAAAAGTCGTTTTTCGTGTAAGAAGCTTGAACCAGCTACTGTTTTCGTGTGGTCACAAACTTGGTGCGCTGAGCATTTGTCTAAACTCAGATTGAAATTTGTCCACTGACGACAAATCAATCATCTCAGGGTGCACTAGGTGCCAATCAATTCTCTAGTGCTATGACGAGACTAGTTATTATGTACATTTTTGTTTTTAATAGAAACGTTCTTATGATAAATCAGCAAATCATGTCTTGGACCCAAAAAAAAAATCAGCGAATCATGATAATTTACTTTCTTGAGTAAATCATAAGATAAGATACTGAAGTCGGAGGGATAAAGATAGACCCTATTTGTAACAAAAAAAACAGACCCTATCCTCTTATTATCCGATGTCAATGAGAAAAAAAGGACAGCATCAAGGGAAAAAGTTTAGGTAAATGTTGGGGATGCTTGAATTGGTAATTGACACAACTGGTCAGTTTTTTTTTTTAATACAAAAATATATATTTTTTAGCTAAATAAAAGTCCAAGGAAAAGTTAAAAAAATTCGTATGGATGAGTTTTTATTATTAATTTTTAATCTTACAAAACATATAATATGGTTATTTATGTTCATGTAAAATTTTATTTTTTTAAATTTTTATATTAATTTTTTATTTAATATATTATAAATATATTTAATCATTATTGATTTGACCATGATTTAATTACGGTTGAATTATTAAATCAAGAGATAGTGTTGTGTTTTTATCGACTTAATGACCTGTTCAAAATTTTAAAATATGATTAAAATTATGAATATATGGACCATTTTAAAAAGTTAGTGTATTGAAAGTGGTACCGGTAAATGTCAGTTCTGCATTCTATTCAGGGAGGAATGGATTAGATTAGGAGAATCTTATTATGTGGATGGATCGGAAACAAAAATTCAGTTTTGCATCTTGGTTGGTTCCTTCGCTGGATGGATGATTGATACAAAATGAATGAACAAAATTCGTATTCATAAAGTACACATTCACATGCGGGTGGGCCAAACAAATCTTGCCACCTTGTTATTGTTATTATTATTATTCAATTAATTAGGGCCACTCAGTCTCTCAGACCCCTGCAGTCGATCGTTTCACGCATTCAAGTATATCAAAATTGTTAGATCGAGATCGGATGATTGATATTTTTAATTCGCATTTTAAATTTTATTTCATTTCTAAAATAGTGATCGTTCGATTTTGATCCAACGGTCTTGGGACTATGTGAATGTGTAAATGCACGGAATTCATTTCCATTTTAATGTGCAGGATTCCAGCAAACAAGGTGGAAGACACCCTGTCCCTGGCTACGGTAACCATCTCATTTCACAATGCAATTTATAAGTCAGCCAAAGGGATGAATGGAATAAAGTCCAGATCATCCTCTGCATTATTTGCTCAAAAAATTAAACATAATACTTTTAATGACCAAGAAAAACATAATACTTTCATGGCTTAGCCTACTTTTTTTATTTTTTATAAGTTAGCCTACTTTTATTGACAAAAAACAAATGACACACTTTTTCAAATTATATATTATATATGTGCACAGTTTACTTAACTAAAAAAAATTAAGCCAACTTGTGACATTTTTTTGTTAACATTATTTAATTTTATTTGTTGAATCCTTAGCTTAGATCTCAAAATGTAGTATCATGAATGAATTAAAAAACATGTGTCGAGAGGATTTTTCTCCTTTAAATAGGTCGACCCGACATATATTAATTCAAGTGGTTAGGAGTTTTTTTGATTGATGTCTTTGTGATCAAAGTATGGGTTAACTTATAGAAAGTTTGAGACAAAAAAGAAACTTGTGAATTCCGTCATCCCAGATTTGTTCCTGCTTTGTATATAACCTATTCGTGTCAATTAGCATCTTTTATTAGATAATAATACATAGAAAAAAAACACTTAATTGGTTTGAAAATCAAAACATTTTTAACAAAATTGAAGTCGATGATAATAATGTCACAATTTTAACCCGTTAATCACTTTACAATAAAAATTGGCAATTTATATTCACACATACATACTTTACTATCTGCACATACATGTCCGTGGAACTATTAGTTCCGCGGGTGTATTTTTTTTTTCAACACACACACTCCGCGGAACTATTAGTTCCGCGGGTTATAATTCTCCGTGGAACTATTAGTTCCGCGGGTTATAATTCTCCGCGGAACTATTAGTTCCGCAGGTTGTAATTTAACACATACATGCCTGCGGAACTAATAGTTCCGCGGAGAATTACAACCCGCGGAACTAATAGTTCCACGGAGTGTGTGTGTTGAAAAAAATATAACCCGCGGAACTAATAGTTCCACGGAGAATTATAACCCGCGGAACTAATAGTTCCGCGGAGTGTGTGTGTTGAAAAAAAAATACACCCGCGGAACTAATAGTTCCGCGGACATGTATGTGCAGATAGTAAAGTATGTATGTGCAGATATAAATTCCCTAAAAATTACAGTCCGTTTTCCTCGATCATGCTCAATATGTTATTTAGACTTCAGATAATAGATAAAGGGCGGAGTATAAAGCATGTCTATCTTTTGAACCAGTTCAATTCACCACTGAGCAAGAAACCAAATCTTGCCTATGACCAACCAATCATTCATAATAGTAATTTTTAATTGTCCAAGTTGATCAAATTAACTCTGATCTTGTCAATTATTTAATTTAATTGCCTCCAGCTGGTGTCCTTATCCTTCCAGAGTAGGATGCAGATCAACGAATATATAAATGGAATTGAAGCGCTGTATTGCATGGGCACAAAACAAACACAAATCTATGTGCCTCCCCAACATTAGACACAGTATATATAAATCCACCACAGAAACATTATCATATATTTTAAATCCAGTAATAATCCACTACAGTTCACTATTTTATAAACTGTCACTTTAGAAGTACCCAACGATTTACTATTATAACCATCAAAACTGAAAACCAAAGACATTGATGCTATCAATAACAGAAACAAGGGTCTATTATGAGTCTATGAAGGAGTACTGAAACTGAAAAATTAACCTATTATGGAATCTCCTAAAAAGCTAACACAACTTCTGCATCCAAATCCAAACCTCCTCCCTAAAATGTCATCTAATAGTTCTGTGAATAGTCAAAGCTCAAGGGCTGTTGACCAAATGGAGCCTGCAAAAAACAGCAAAAAGTATATGAGATGGCAAGATCAGACAATGTTGCAATCAATCCTTGTCAGGGTGTAGAATTCAAACAATTTACCAAATTCATCAATCTATCTTGTGAATAACAAAGGAACTAATGTGATCATATTAGTCCTTTTTTATCAGTTCCTGAAATTATCATATAGGAACTAATGTGATCAAGAAATTTCAATTTCAGGACTAATTTTGAATGTTAATGATTTCACGGACTAAGTTGATGGTACTACAATTTCAGAGACTAAATTGGTAATTCACTATTTAATTAATTTCAAACACATCCTGGTATTTGAAGCTAGTACAGAAATCACTCATCAAATTCAACAGGGTAAATTTTTTTAAATCAAATGTGGTTTACCTGATAAACAGCATGTCTAAATTGGTCATATGAATGTGCATACATCATTGTAGCACTTGGCCACTGTAGGTAAGCACCATCCCTAGATGTTGGATTCAATCCCGCGGTACCAAAGGGACTCATTATTGGGGTTGAAGGAGGGCCATAGCCAAGTGAAGCCTGAGTTTGTGACATCTGACCCAGCTGATTAAAAGTAGTGTCATATTGAGCAAATGAAGGTTGAGCTTTTTGCAAATTAAAAGGCACCAAGTTAACTGCAGTGGTTGAGATACTCCTAGCATACCTGCACAAATGATGAAATTCAATCTGATAAATAAGCTAACTATTATATATTTATATTTAAAGTTTAAAGCAATACAAAACGCATCAACTACTAGATAAAAAAATAAAGGAGAAGAAACAGAAGACATATCTAAACATCAAATTGCAAGTTTTAAATACTATAGAATCCAGAGTTCCATTAAACATGCCATCCAAATAACAGAAATATCATTCTTAGCCCCCCCCCCCCAAAAAAAATCTCTGTCTCTCAAACACAGTTAGCTTTTATTTTCACTGAGACAAACACGAGACAAAGTGTGGCACAGCAAAATGGTAAAATAATCATGTATTTACAGTTATGGCATTCGATTTCTGGAAAACTCTCAACTAAATTAGAGAGCACAGTGATAGAACTCACCTTCCATAGCTACGATCATAATCTGGATCACTTCGATCCTTTTCCCTATCTCTGAAAATGGCAACTCGAGTAAAACTATTATCCCTGACACTAAAACATCTTTCTGAATCCACCATGGGGTTTTTGCTAGTTTCATTCTCATCCTTGCTCATAAAAGAATTTTTCCCATCCATTGGGACCACGGATGGGGCATCACCTGAATCAGAGCTTCTAGGGCCACTAAAGATACGAGCTCGTGCCCGCTCATATTCCTCCTTCCTCTCTTCCACACTTCTCAGAGGGTTTCCTTTCATCCCGGATTCATTGGCTCCATTCAAACCAGTTTTATGAGGCCTAGGTCTAATGACAATTTTTTTCTGCTCAGATTTATCATTTTCCAACTGTCTTGCAGTTGCAGGTATTTCAGATAAGCGAACTACAGGATACTTGCTTTCTGCTAACTTTCTCACCAGAATTCTACTTCCCTGGCCATCGAAGCCATTATCTTGAACGATTGTTTGCATACCGTAGTGTTGAGCAACACGATGAGCAGCTAGTCGGAGATAGGAAGAAGGAAAATGCTGGAACTCAAAATGTTGCTGATCAGCATTATTCATAAACTTCTGGATATCCAGCTCCATCCGCAAAACTAAGGATGCAAACAGTTTTTAAAACAATTAGATTAGATGTCATGATTTATGCTAACAATAACATACTAGGAAAAAATGAAGGAAAATAACCAAAATACAGACAGAAAGGGGAAATTAAAAGTAAAGCTTAATGATCAAAGAATAGCTCATTTATTTGCTTACAACTCAAGGACTACTACTTTAAGCTTATCACAACACAAAATTTTGACCAAGCAAGCAATACTTCAACTACTCCATCTAGATGGCAAGAATGAAGAAACCTAATAACAGCAAGATATCCAGAGTGTGTATCACAAACTAATAGTTTGTTAGTGTGTCTTAGCCAGAGGGCTAAAAATAATAGACATATACTGGAAAGCAACCCAATCTCAATCTCAGGGTACATTTATTTTGTTGTGTAATTCCCAGGAGCTCCCAGGTCTTATCTAACAATTTTCTGGGGTCCATTGTCGTACACGCCTTAATTTAATTCTTACATAAAAATGGATACCTGACAGTTTAAAATTATGACTGATATGATTATGAGTCTTATGACCTACTCCAGCAAGAGTGTAACCCAAATCTTATTTCCAGACAAGGTTTTGCATGGACAGGTGCAGAAGGATATTTTAAGAGACTACAGACCAGACCTAATTTTATAAGCCAACCAATGATTGATGACATGTTTGTAAAAAATTCAAGCATGAAAAATGCTATTAAAACAGAATTTATGAACTTCGGAAATTAAGGCACTTCCCCTTATCATCCCTCATCAATGCTTAAAAATTTTATGGCAGAAACATTCATGTCCAACATTGTATCCTTTGAAGGAAGATGTTATCTTCAACAAGCCCAGGATCACATAAATAAACGAACATAAAATTTCAATAAATTGGAATACAGCACCCCAAATTACCATAATCTAGTTTCGTTGATTTCATTCCCACAGAACAACCCCAATGTTACACATCAAATTCAGAGTCTCAACCTCAAATTATCACAATAATAACGCAGGGAATAACCAGACCCATTCCAGATCTGACATGATTTAACATATTATATAAAACACAGATACTTATCCAAAACGTTTACGCAAAAAACAAAAAAAAAGAAAGGGGTCAAAGCTAAATCGAGCTCTCAAGGAACAATTTTGAAGCATACCCACGAAGCAGGAACATGGAACTTACAAAATCACCCCCACCCCACAAACAAAAAAAGCAAAAAAAAAAAAACAGAAAGAGGAGATTGATAACAAAAGAGTACTAACTGGTGAGGCGATGACGAGGGTTCTGGAGAGCCTCGACCAAAAAGGGGTCAACCATTGACTCCTTATCTTTGAATCCAGAAGCTGCATCGTTGGAGACACCCAATGAATCCATGGTGCTTTTTTTTTTTTTGGTTCCACTCAGAAAGAGGGGAAACTTAATTAAATAATTAGTTAATTAATTAATAATAATAAATAATAATAATTTGTTCTTCCTTCCCTCTAAGGATGAGGGAAAGGAATAAGAAGGGTCAAGAGGATGAGGAAGAAGAAGAAGAGGGATAGGAGAAGGATTTGTTTGTGCCTTATAAGCATAGACAAGTAAGATAGGTGAGGAAAAAAACACAATCCAACCCAATCCAACCTCTTTTCTTATTGGGGGAGAAAAATAGGTGACACAAATTTCCCTCCCCTTAAATCCTCTTCCTTCCTTCCTTCCTTCGTTTTTTTTTTTTTTGAAGTGGTTCCTTCGTTTGTTCAATGTGAACAGACAAAAAGGAAAAACATAAGGGTCACCGCATTATCTCCTCTGTACGGTTCGGTTTCTACAATTCCACTGTCACACACAAGTCCCCAAAATCATTAATTCCACACGTCTCCTCTTTTTCCTTTCCTTTTAAAAGTTAAATAAAAATATAAAATATAAAATAAAATCCCATGAAGATATATAGTATATATCTGTTTGGCTGTTTTTATTGTGGATTTGATTTGATGCCGGGATATGTGTACTGTTATACAGACGGAAAGTTAGTTTAATAATTTAATTAGATTAGATATTTAGTTTAAGTAATTTTAAAAAACCGGATGATTAGATAATTAATAGAAAATCAGTTTAAAATTAAATTCTTTTAAAAAGATTGAGGTGTTTAGTCCATTTAACTTTTAAAAAAATTCCGATGACTTTATCAAATTTTTTTCCAGATGATTAGATAATTAATGGAAAATATGGGAACTGATGTGTTTTTGTTTTTAATTCAATCAAAATTACTTTCAGCCAAATAAAAGTGTAATATTAAATTACAAAAGATCTTTAAGTTGTTATTCCTTCCATTTCTCAATATTTGTATTTTAAGGTTGTTCTATGTTAAAGTGTCTTGAAAAATGTTCAAGGTAAACTCTCTCATTCTCATGCATGTATTACAATAAATTTATTTTGTTGGGAATAAAATAAATTTTTGGGGAGTAGATGTATAATAATTAATTCATTTTTCAACTTCTCAACTATTATAATCAATTTTATGAAGAAGAAAACGGAAATATGAAGATAGTGCAAGTAGATGGTGGGGACTGGGGTGTGTGTAGCCACACTACAAAATAAATAATGGAAATATTCAAAAAAAAAAAAAAGAAGGAATACACTCCAGTTTGGTCTCCATGCATGATATAGTAACATATATCTGACTACACTGACTTTAACCGAAGACAAAGGACCCAAACCTATTCTTTTAGTTGCTTATTATCCAGTTTCAAACCGGATTCAAAGTGCGTAGACAAAGATGAGCATGAATCAGTCTCTGTTATGGTCTTATCCAATTGCCTTGGCAAGGATCGAGATGAGGTCCTTGTAAAAGAAGAGTATGATTCAATCTCTGCCCTTGTTAATGTTGGCTTGAAAGAATTCTTCACTTTCTGGAAATGCCGCTCAAAAACAACACTAGCAGACATGTCTTCTCTTAGAGCTACTGTTGCAGCTTCCCTGCATAATGCCCCCAGTTCGGCACCCGTGAAGAGCTCAGTATCTTCTGCTAGCCTTCTGAGATCAACGTCACTCCCTAATGTCTTATTACTTGTATGTATGTTGAGTATCTTAAATCGAGCCTCCAAATCAGGTGGGGGCACATACAGAACCTATTATTATTCCACAAAAATAGACTAGAGTGAGACATGGAACATTTGACCAACCCCACAGTTAAAATATTTTTGTAAGTGATTCCAGAAATTGTCTTGTGAAAGCCTGTTTGTGATTCAAGTTACAAACGAAGCCTATTTGGATAAACAGCTTATTTAAGTGTTTAGGGCATAAGTGCTTGTATAAGCTATTTTTATAATTGAAGAGGGAATGTGATTAAATTGTTTTCATATAAACTGTAAGCTATTTTGATAAGCTATTCTGGAGAGCTTACGAAAATAAGCCCAAATCAGCTTATCAGTCAGTCATAAGCTATTTTCACAAGTGTTTATGTCAGTAGATAAGCCAATCCAAACGCACCCAAAGTTTGTATTCGAATTATAACAGCATGAATCACAAATATGGTTGTAAATATTCGCACCAGATCAAATCGTCCAGGACGCATAAGTGCAGCATCAATTGCATAAGGGCGATTTGTAGCTGCCAAAACAAGGACTCCCTGGAAAAAAATTATGGGAATATAGTTAAAGGACAGAATGAAACTAGATGCTATCTAATTCCAGTTTTATGCTTACTTTTTCCTTTTGATAAAATAATTTATTGGTAGACAAAAGAGGATATAAGGGTGGGAGGATAAAATACCCCAAAAGAAGAAAAGAGTACACTTACTTTAGCTTCCTCTAAGCCATCCATCTCAGTCAGCAGAGTGGATAAAAGTCTCTCTCCAGCCATCGCACTACCACTCGAACTATCACCCCTGCAGTTACGGAAAACTTAAGAACATACTTCTTATGCATCAAAAACATTGAAGTTTCCAGTTGCTGTCCAATACAAACTACAAGAGTGACAAGAGTTGAAGGAAAACTAATGCAGAAAGTGAAAGAAAATCCAGGAAAATTCTGGACCAAGCTTTTCTTCTTCTTCTATCTCTAAAGGAATGAACCAGAGTCTGTACACCTTGGGTCAATAAGGGAGGTCCCAAGACTCCCCCAACTAATTCTAACTGTCTAAATCTTCTGAGTGCCCCCTTCTCTTCTATTTATTCTCTTTTTTCGTGACAAACAGTTTCTGGCCTCCAATAACTATTCCCTACTTGCCCCCTATCTCTTCTCACATAGACCCTCTTAATAAGTGGCCTACTATCAGAAATGCATCAAGGAAGTCAATATTGAGCTTTAGAAGCACCAAACATTATAAACAGAAAAGTTACCAAAAACACAGTTCAGATTACAAGATTAGATGTGTGATCCGATTCAGTGTATATCAGTCATTGAGACAAGTCAGTGTGCCGTTCAGCATAAAATATTTGTGAGGAATAACATTTTCCTTGTGTAAAAACAATTGAAAACTGATCATAAAATGCTATCACAATGTGCAAGAGGCTCAGAACAACACAATAATACTTTAGCATTATTTTCCATAATATAATTCTCACACAATGAAAGCTTACTAACCGTTTGCCAGCTACTACATCAGCCTCGTCAAAAAATATTATACTAGGTGCGACAAGCCGTGCTCTCTGAAATGTTGTACGAAGCAAAGCTTCCCCCTCTCCAACATACATTGAATATAATTCTGCACCACTAATTCATCATTTATTATTACTTTAAAACATTTCCTTAATTTGGAAATCAGTTTCGCATAGGAAATGAAACGCATAAAATTAAAGGGTGTAGAGAAAAATATATAATCACAGAGATCTGAATGTTTCAGAATTGTACAACTTGGAATTTAGAACATATCAAAACATAACATCACCAGTACAAGAAAATAATACAAGAGCAGCTTTAACAGAATAGGTGGGATATAATATAGAAGAAACAGTTGAACAAATGGGTTTCAAAATAACAGCTAAGAATCTAATCACATTATTTAGTCATTAATGAAAGACAACTTATTTTGTTGTTTACTTTGGCATACATGATCCTACAAGTGCTTTTTCCTTTTCCCCCCTTCCCGAGAGCCACGTATCTCAAAATGATTGGATGCACAACTTGAGAAGGACAACATCACATTCAGAAAAGATACAAACAATCGTGAGTAGGGTTTGTGAAACCTCCAAAATAAAGTAGAGTGCTAGTACAGGGGGATTTACATCTTTCTCTCTCTAAGATGATTGTACTTTAAGGAAAAGGAAAGGATTCATTTCATCTTTGCTATAAACTTCAGCCTAATCATGCAAACTCTCCAAACCGTAGGGATAAACCCTACTTAAAAACATTAAAATCATTCAAACCTCAAGGAAAAGAAAGGAGCTTCAGCAGCATGCCCAGCAGCTTTAGCAAGGGTAGTTTTGGAACATCCTGGAGGCCCGTGGAGAAGAATTCCACGTGCAGGGGTTATTTTCAATCTTGAAAATGCAGCAGAATGCTTGATAGGCCATTCAACAGCTTGCTGGAGCTTTTTCTGTTCAAGGATACATTCAGACATCACTAAAATCTGAGATTATCAGAGTAAAAATCACATGCAAAATTTACGAAGTACAAACCACCTTCAAGTCTTCCAAGCCCCCGATATCTTCCCAAGTCACTTTGGGAATTTCCACAGTAACACCTCTCGTAATACTTGGTCGAACAACAGACCTTGCATAGTCCCAATCTTCCATCGTTAAACTGAAATCACTAGCATCATCTTTATTTGTACTTGAGGAGGACCTTTTAAATGCAGACGTGGTAGCTTCACGACACAGAGCCTCCAAATCAGCTCCAACGTATCCATTGCATGATGCAGCAATGGGTTTCAAGTCAAGACATGGATCCCGAGGAATCTTCCTTGTATACAGCTGAAAAAAGTTTAACATAAAAACCACATAAATTCATTCTGTCAAAACTTCATCAATCAGGGTTGTAAACTGAAGGAATGACTTTTCTAACTAAAAAATTGGTCTTAGAAATTGCAGAAACAAATCTGAAAAACTTACATTACTACCAAGACGCAAATAATTAATGTGTGAGGCCTATGAATGGTTTTATATATTTTTGTTCTGAAGTGTGACAATGCTCAAGCCCACTTTATCTAATGCTAAAATTTCATTTAATTATGATGAATGGAGATTGGAGACAAGGTTTGAACTCCTAACTTAATGATTGTAGATGCTATGATATCATCTCAAGAACCAAATCATTCTAAATGATCAAACTATTAGGTGAAGGCCCATAAATATTTTATCTCTAACAGTTACCTCTAGAATTTGAAGGCGCTCCTCTTCATTTGGAACTGTAACTTCAATTTCAGCACCAAAACGTCCATACCTTCTTAGGGCAGGGTCAATTGCATCCACTCTGTGTATGCAGAAACCAAGTATAAGAAATTCAACACAAGTACAACAATCAGGTATACACGAACAGCCTTAAGTAGTGCTAAAAGATAAACTGTATTGTATGATTAAAGCCACAAGTTTTAAGAGAACTACATACACACATAGGATAAATTTACAGGTTCCAGACATCATATGAAAATAGAGAATGAAAGGTAGGAAAGTATCAAATAACAACACAACACTCTTAATAACCACTTAAACCAATCAATGTTCTAATTAATCCATCAAGATAAGTAAAACAACTTAAAGATGGATAAAGATTCCCATTGCAACCATCAAATATAGGATGATGATGCAACAATCAGCTAGTTACACAATACGTTACATACAGCACATAGCTTCTTCGAACCCATGATATGCAATCTTTAAACTTGTAATATTAAATCTCTAACATAGCGTACAGGTTTAGAAAGCTTGATGTGAAAATTGTCTGTTGAGGGTAGGATCTGAGGGGTTTATTTCTGAAGGAATAAACAATAGCTGGCGACTATCACAGTAGCTGGGGGTTTAAATAGGTGAAAAGTGTACAGAATTGGTTAGGCTGGAAAAATAGTTCGTTAACTGAGATTTCTCAGTTGCAAGGGCATTACCCTTGTAAGGGATATATTATCCTTGTACCCTCTCTCCATAACAGAATTTTTCTTCTCCATCTTTCTCGTTTCTCTCTTTCCCTACCATTCTTCCTACAACTCTATCTATCTTTGTACAGGTCCCATTCACTTGCATAAGAGAACCAAAATACATACGTTCATTTTTAATGTACATTTCTATAAATTTAAAAATAATCTTTGGAAATACAATAGTAACCTGTTAGTTGCTGCAACCACAACTACATCTGGTGTAGAAGAGGATGGTTTGTTTGAGTCCATCAGTGTAAAGAGTTGGGAGGCAACTCGGACATCTTGCTCCCTTCTGCATGTAGACAACATAAAATTTTGGGATCAATAAACTAGCTGCATGCATAAATAAATTCTTTCTAAATTCAAAATAACTCACTAGAGCCACATACCCACATATACATAGTTCACTTTATAATATGAAGGCACAACAAAATTACCATACAATACCATAATATAACAAATTCAAGGCTAATAATTTGATGGAACTGGACCAGAAATACTGTGATTGATATTCCATATTTATCAATAATATGGAATCACAATGAAACCTACGAGTACGACCTCTTGATTTGATATCAGACTACAGACCTACAAGCTACAATCCTCCCAAATAAATGCCAAGAAAATATAGAGGCAATACATAACTGACTTAAAACAAGTTCAGGAGTAGAAAAAAGAAGATAACAAAGTCAAATAGCTATATATTGTGCATAGACCGGAGAGTTCTCCTAAAGGAGACTTTATAGCATAATACATTTTCTCTACTTTCACAGAATTGTGATCACAACTAAATTGATCCTATTAAAGAGAAGTAGGAGACAGAAGGAGCAAAAGCTACAAAAGGCCACAAAAGTATTCAGCATAAAAGCCATCAATTGTCCCATACTTGGAATCTCGACGAGGACAGAGTGCATCTATTTCATCTATAAAGATAACCGATGGCTTGCCCGAGGCTGCATGAGATGATGCCTCCAAAAAAGCCTCACGGAGAATTCTCTCACTTTCACCAGCATGAGCTCTATGAACAGTGTGTGGACTGCAAAATAAACAGACAGATGAATAATGACAAGCAATCAAGGGACACAAAAATCCACAAAACCAGACATTCAAAAGACCAAGTACCTGATAATTGTCAAATGTGCCCCACATTCCCTGACAACTGCGCGTACCAAACTTGTCTGCAATCACATTCACAAGCAAGACAGATATAACTAATAACTAATTTTATAATAAGCAAAGCCAAAATGCAAGTTTGATTTACAATAGCATGATCACACTTCTAAGGACATCACATAACTATCTTATCTACGTTAAGTTAGTTGTTGTTGTGGAAAGATAGAGGGGGCAGCAGAAACTACCTTTCCAGTGCCTGGTGGACCATACAGCAGCAATCCTCTTGGCCACTGGAAGCAAACCCAAGAAAGAAAAAAAAACAAATCAACGGGTTAGAAAGAAAAAAATCCATGTGATTGAAAAAGAAGTAAACAGGGGAGGGGGGGGGGGGGAACTCAACTTTAAGGCCAAGCTTCTTTGCTTGGCGAGAGAAGAGACGAGGGTATATGATGAGTTCTCTGAGGTATTGAATAGCTTCAGCGTTGCCACCAATGGCTTCCTCAGCTCTCCACTGGTTGTTGTTGCTGCTGCTGCTCGTGCAGCTTTCCATCTATGCACACACAGCACCGCCACCGAATGATTTTGCGTGTTGTGTGATGCAAATGTCAACGAAAATGGAAAAACAAAGCAACATAATAGACTCATACTCTAATAGATTATTTAATTATTTTGATTAGAAAGGATGGTACCATGTTAGATTGTTACGGGGTAGAACAGCAGAGAAGCATGTACTTACAACGACGGCGGCGCGCGGAATGCAGTCACGGGCACGAGCTTGAGCTACTTAAACCACTCCACTATTTTTTTCGTGGGTTTGACGGGTTGACCCACCTGATCCAACCCACTTTTGGGGGTGAAAGAAAGGGCCAAAATAGGGATTTGGTAAATACTTCCACACAAAATTACCATACACTCTATATTAATGCTGAAATTTTAAAAGTGTCTTTTTTTTTTTCAATTTTGTGTCTTTACCAGAAACTTTAGTTTTCGAAATGCAAATTTACATTCTTGAATACAAATTTGTATTCTGAAAACTCCAGTCAAATTTGTATTCTGGAAACTCCAGTTTCTATATAATTTGCATTCCAAAAACTGGAGCTTCCGGTAAAGACACAAAATTGAAAAGAAAAAGAGTATTTTTGAAATTTCAATATTAATGTTGGATGTATGGCAATTTGTGTAGGTATATTTACTAATTCTCCCAAAATATTATTTTTGGACTGGGCTTTCAATTCAGCCCATTATTCTTAAGAAAAGCAAAAAAAAAAACGTGAACCGTACCTCACGGCAAAAACAAAACGTAGCGGAAACGCAACTCCCAGACGTGGTTTGCACTTTCTCCAAAAAAATAAAAATAAAAAAATAAAATAAAATATTTCGTTTGCAGTTGCAGTTTACTCTTTCCTGACACTTCAAGCCGTCCCAACTCACAATGAAGTTTCCAGACACACTTTTTCAATGTGAAAAAGGTATAAAGATTATTTATTTATTTAATTTTTATAGTAGAAAAAGACCTCGCGTGAGTCGCGGAAAACGTGTCATACTCATACATACTCGATTTAGGTTCTTCCGACAAACTCCACTCGCGCTATTTGCAACGCGCAATTCAGAAACTGCCACCGCTTGGGACTGATTCCATAACGGAACAAATTTATTGCAAATTTTAAGAAATATATTAAAAAAAGGAAAAATAAAAATATATGATCGTAAAACAAAAAATAATTTATTCTTAAAACAAATTCAATTAACTAAACTTAATATGAAAAATTAGGTTATTATTTATTATTTTTCTACTTTGTGCAAAGTATCTCAATTACAATTCTACTTAAAAAACTATATTTGTATATAATACCTTATTGCTATTTTTAAAATTCACTGAATTATATTTTTTATTATTAATATTGTTTTTTAATGATATAATTTTAAAATTTAAATTTATTATTATATCCCTTTATAATTTACATATTTTATTATTTATTTTTTAAATTTTAAATATACTCTACCGTGCACGAAATGTTTGCCTGAAAAGATAAAACAAAATAACGAATAAGTCACATAAATTGGTTAACTTTTTTTGACATCACATAAATGAATTAATTCTTTTGTGAATTTTGAAGAAAAAATACTATGCCTTTTAAACAAGAAAAAAATACTACGTCAAAAAGATTATACATTTTTACTATAGTACCACTTTGTAAATTATAAAAAAATTGGTGCACTTCACGATATTACTTCCAAAAAATATATAGAAGGTAAAACCTTTTTATCATATTAATGCAAAGTAATTAAATCCTTTGGTTTAATTTTTTTTAAATATATTTATTGGATAAACTATTTTAAAAAGAACTTTTTTATTTAAAAAGTTTATGTTTTTTGACAAAGAAAAAGTTATGTTTTTTGAGAAAAAAAATTTCTAAAAGAACTTTTTTAGAAAATTTAAAACATATGAACGGAACCTTTTAAATCTCATATAAATGATTTTTAATTTGTGATTTAAAAATAATTAATTGCTAAGTTCAATTAAAACAATAATTAATGTGATATTATGTATGTTCTCTTTCAATATTTTAAATCTCAATTAAATAAATATTATTACTGATATAAATATAAAAATCAGTCCAGTCCAAAATACTTTATTTGTAAACTAGATTTACTTGAGTCAAATTTGAATTTATAACTGAATTTATTAATTATTAAATAAATAATAAAATAGAATTCAGTGGGAATCCACTAATCTTATTCACGGTAGACTGCTATGATCGCACGTGACGTACACTAGTTCACAGAAACTTATCCGCACCCGGTTCCGTGGCGCGTGATCCGACGCCCACGACCTCAAATAACGAGCGAAACCTCAAAACCTCAAAATTCTGAAAACCCTGTGTCTGTGTTCGTTTTTGGTCGTCGTTGAACCTCGAAGAAGAAGCCTTCATCATTCTCCATTCATTCCCCGTTTACTTTACCCCCCCTCCATCCATGCCGGATCCAGTGCCGGCCGGAGATCCACCGGCACCCGATCTCGATTTCGCCGACGAATTCTCCGGCGACTTCCACAACCTCCCCATCCCCTCCATGGACTATTTCTTCCACAACGACGAAACCCTACCCTCTGAGCCCTTCCCCTCCGATCTCGATTTCGCCATGGATTTCGGCGAAACCGGAGACTTCGAAATCACCTTCGACGACCTCGACAACCTCTGCATCCCCTCCGACGCCGAGGATTTCCTTCTCCCCGATGACGCATGCAACCCTAACTTCGCCTCAATTTCGCCGCCGATCGCCGATCCCGGTGATTCCTCCCCGAAGAATTCCAATTGCGGCATAGCTGACTCCGATTCGCCGGAATCCGGCGCTTCTGCGGTTTCCGGAGACTCTAGGTTTTTCAATTCGGATAATTCGGGGAAACAGGACTCGCACAACTCGGTCGATGTCAAAGCCTCGAGCTTCCCGTCGCCGGGTTCCGAGTCATTCGATCGGGAGGAGTCTTCGAATGGACCGGTTTCGTCGCAGGGTTCAGGTGACGGTGGGTCGGGTGTATACGAAGCCATGAACTCGCCCTCACCTGATTCTGGCCGTTACGAGAGGGACATTATTTCATCCTCTCACCACCATGCAGCACATGCAACAATTGAGGAAAAGGGTGATGTGAAATTGGAGGAAAAAGTTGGTAAAGTTGGTTGTGATCTGAAGAGGAAGAAGGAGCACGTGCACGGCGAAGAGAATAGAACCACCAAGTTCAAAAGGACCCCCTCTTCAGTGGCCGAAAACAAGTCCCAGCAGCAACAACAACCTCAATGCGGTGTCAACAATGGTTCTGATGGTGATGAGGATGAGAAGAGGAAGGCGAGGTTGATGAGGAATAGGGAAAGTGCACAGCTTTCGAGGCAGAGGAAGAAGCATTATGTGGAGGAGCTTGAGGAGAAGGTGAGGTCAATGCATTCCACCATTGCTGATCTGAGTAGTAAGATTTCCTTTGTGATGGCTGAGAATGCTACACTTAGACAGCAACTTGGTGCTGGTGTGATGTGTCCACCACCACAAGCTCATGGAATGTACCCTCATCATGCTCCAATGCCACCCATGCCTTATCCTTGGGTCCCTTGTGCTCCCTATGTTGTCAAGCCTCAAGGGTCTAATATTCCTTTGGTTCCCATTCCCAGATTGAAGCCTCAGCAACCTGCTGCAGCCTCCAAGAGTAGTAAGAAGAACGAGGGTAAGAAGACTGAGGGGAAAGCTAAGAAGGTTGCCAGCATGAGTTTGTTGGGTTTGTTTCTCTTTATCTTGCTTTTTGGTGGGTTTGCTCCTCTGGTTGATGTTATGTTTGGAGGTTTAGTTGATGATGTTCCTGGTAGGTCTAGTTATGTTAGTAGTGATGGGTTTTATGGTCATTGGAATGGATCTGAAAGGGATGGGGAAGTGGGGTTTTACAATGGAAGGTTTGGTATTTCTTCTCATAGGAAGGATAATTATGAGAGAGGGCGGATACTAGGAGAAGAAAAAATGGATGAAGGGAAAGGGAAAGACCCGAATGGTTTCGTTCATCGGGACAATTCCAGTGAGCCTCTTGTTGCTTCTTTGTATGTTCCTAGGAATGATAAGCTGGTGAAGATTGATGGGAACTTGATCATCCATTCTATTATGGCCAGTGAGAAAGCCATGGCGTCTCAAACTAATGAGGCAAAGAAGGACAAGGGTGAAACTGGTTTGGCCATTCCTAAAGACTGGGATTCTGCATTGGCTATTCCTGGGGTTGGGAGAAATAGAGGGCATCATCCACATGTGTATAGGGTAACTCCTGAACAGAGGAGGGCTCTTGGCTCTGGTTCAGCCAAAACTTTGAAGGACCATATGAAGTCCTCTGCAACTGATGGTAAAATGCAACAGTGGTTCCGTGAAGGCCTTGCAGGTGAATTATCCTTTTATTATTATGTCTGTCCCTCTGAATTTCACTCTATAGGTTGCTAGGTAGGAAACTAGGAATGATACATTCTATTCTGCTGATTTATATTATGTCGTCTTGGTTGCTGTCTAATCAGAATTTGCCAACTTTGGTAGAGCTTATATATTACAGGTTTTATTTTGTCTGTCTGAATTTCACTCTATAGATTGCTAGGTAGGAATAATGCATTCTCTTCTGCTGACTCACCTTATGTCTTATTGGGTGGTGTATAATCACTAATCATATTTTGCCAATTGGGTAGCACATATTATAGGTTCAACACAAGGTTGTCAATTTTGGTGATGATCGAGTCTTTGAGATCCTCTTTAAGCTAAACATGTTTTGTATTTGCTCTGGTTGTTCCTTGGTTTCCCCTTGATAAAAAACCATCATGCTGTTTGGTAATTGAAAATTTGTGCCTTGTAAATATTTCTGTGTCAAAGTTTCCTTAGTTGTTTCAGATGTCTTCCAAACTTGGTTAGATGGGCTTCTTGAACTCCTTGGGAGGCTCAAACTATTTTGCTACCTCTGTTTAACGAGTGCTTAATTTAACAACATCATCTACTAATTGTTGCATTTTTTGTTCATTTATGTATCTTTATATGAAATAGCTTTTCTTAGTCCATAAATATACAGCCATCATTCTACCGTGTTCCTTCTGAATATGAGAACTGAAACCAATGGCTTCATATTGGCCAATGCTTAAGCAATGCCTTTTGCTGGTTGTATAAGCTAATGCAAACATAAAGTACCTGCTTGCCTATTTTGATGCCTGCATAACATTGAAAATATACTGAATTTTCTGCTTCCATGATGCAGGGCCAATGTTAAGTTCTGGCATGTGTACTGAAGTTTTCCAGTTTGATGTTTCTCCAACTCCAGGAGCTATAGTTCCGGCGACATCAGTAGCCAATGTTTCTTCCGGGAACCATAGGAACGCTACCACTGTCAACAAGAGCAGGAACAGAAGAATCCTGCACAGTCTCCCGGATCCACTCCCCGGATCCAGTCTGAACGTGACTGAAGAACATGCAAGAAACTTGCCGAAAGACCACCTACATGGCAATAAATCTTCTATGGTGGTTTCAGTGCTTATTGATCCCAAAGAGGCTGGAGATGGTGATGTTGATGGCATGATGGCTCCAAAGTCTCTCTCTCGGATTTTTGTGGTTGTGCTTATAGATAGTGTCAAGTATGTCACTTACTCATGTGGTCTTCCAAGGGCTTCTACCCCTCTGGTGACTGCTTATGTATGAGACATCCCCTTCCTCCTCCTCCTCCTCCAGTAAAACATTTTGATACAAAGCCTTATCTAACCCCGAGTTCTAGTTTATGTAACAATGGATGTGACTGGGAGAGAAAGAAACTCAGCTCCAGTTTTGTACATAGCAACATATTTAAAATAGGATGCCTTATGTGTACCCCCAAAAAAGTAGCGAAAATTTTAGAAGCCGGCCTTGAATGGGGTTGAAGTGAACAAACTGTAGTGTACTGAGTTGAGACTTGAGAACCAACTTTCTTAATCGTATATGCTCGCTAATAATTTAAAAGCTGATACCTTTCATGTGTTTGAATTTATTATAATTGTGGTGTGTTTGAACGTGGGCTTGTGAATTTGATTTTGGATATTTTAATATTTTGAAGTTAATTTAAATTCAAAGTGAGTTAAAATAAAGTGATTTATATTTATTTTTTTTAAAATTTAGTGTGAATTTTTTCAATCTGATGTAAAAGTCATATTTTTTTTTTGTAATCAAACTTTTTATTAGGAGTACAAACAATTTTGGTTTCAAATGACAAAACAACTATTTCTTCCTTTGAACTTCAAGTTTGAAGACTTTCAACTGTAAATCCAAATAAGCTCAAGTCTTCATTGATGTGTAGAAGATTAGAACACTTCGCCTAATATAACTGTTATTAAATATGTTGTTCATAAATAGATTAGGAAATAAAATATTTTCTAACATTTTCTACATTGATAAGAAAAATCAAGATGTCTCTATCGTTGATGGAAAATGTCTATACGAGTGTGTAAACTGTAAAGCGTATACCACAGTTGATACAAGAGAGGCAGCATTTCCAAAAACTACAATGTATTTCCTTGCATTTCAACCTTAATGTTCCAATAGGCTATTCCTTATTTTGAAGTCAACGGTGACAATATAAACTTATGTAGGGCTACAAAAATGGAGCAAATATTCAACCTTGCTCTATTAATTTCACTAACTTTTGGCAAACACACCACCTTTCTGTTTTCAATATTTGAAATGGAATACAAAAATGTCACTTGAGAGAGTAATACCCTGCAAACAGTAAAAATTTGACAAAATTCAGCCACAATTTGCCAACATTCAAGAGTAATTGTTGGATAAGTCAAAATAGTGAGGATCACTTAGATAACGAGGAGTTAATGAAAATGCCAACTTCTGACAAAATTTCTGGCCCTCGGGCTGTCTAGTCTTTTCCTTTCACAAATTTTTCAATTTCAAGGGAGGCTGGTGTTTGTTTAGAAAATAGAAAAGAGGCATGTAAAAAATAAGGTCGACAAAGGGAAGATTGAAGCCTTTTAATCAACACAAAAGTATGGCCATGCCACTAGAAAGAAATATAGCATAGTATGTTTTCTATGCCAAAACACATTGGCCTTAAAAAAGGAGTGTTTCACTTGTTTATGTTTTGAAAGTCCTCAATACAAACAATGTCTTTCAGATCCAACAGTTAGTATATTTTGAAAAAGGAAAATCTGCCACAAAAAGGATACTTTTCAATGATCAGGGTGAAGGGAACACATATGAGGAGGCCATTGAGATTTTGCACTTCTTTTCTATAGATGAAATTTGATAAACACAAATGAACTTCTTCTTCTTCTAGTTCCATTTTTACTTTCTTTTTTATGTTTTTGGTTACAAAGAAAACAAAATTCAAGACAATAAATAACGTAAGGCATTGACTTAATCATATATTTACAAAGAGACAGACTGTCAAAACATGTAAAATATGATTTCAACCTCATATCAAAAAATTCTCAAGTGGGAGGAGTCAACAAAGCTCTTGCTCAGTAATCCTGTATAAACGAAAACTACAAGGAAATAAACTGAAGGTAAAGTTCTCTTATTTACCTTTGACAGAAAACTACACTTTAAAGGAATCAAGCATGGTCTTTAGAGTCTTCTCAGATGTTTGCCACTGCTTGTCACTGGCACTAGCCACAAACAAAACAACAGTGTTTCCCTTTGCTGTTGCTTTTGCTAGATTGTGCGAACCCGTAAGAGCATATGGAGTTTCAAGCACATATTTGTAGTACTGCAGACACCATTTCAGTAATGTTAGTCACTAATAGTTGCCAATTACATTGAACATTTACTTTTCAAGAAGCAGCTTGGCCCCAAAAAATATATGAGGAAAGTAGTGGTCTGCACATGCTTTCACAGTTAACCATATTCAGCCAGCAACATGCAAAGAAAATACTTAAAAAGAAGAATATGTGATACAACCTATGTATTATGGTGTGAGTTTCAGTAGACAAATAACTCGGTTTCATGTTCTGTTGTTTACTGTTACTATTTTCATATGGGGATGCACCTGGGGCTACTTGTTTAAGAATAAATATATGGATAAAACTGTTATATTGTAAGCACCATATTGCAGCATAAAATAATGGAAAATGTTTCGTAGACACCCCAAGTGAGTGTCTACACCCAGAGAAAGAAGGAAATAAAAGAGAGAGAAGTGATAGAACGAGATGAGAGGGACTGGGTGTTATGACTGAAACTGTCCTTGGCAGCGGAACCCATTCTCGGTTCCCTGATTCTTCTCATCTCTTCTCTTCGATTTTTCTCTCCCTCTCTTCTCTCCTACTACTAAGATCTATCATGCTGAATGGGTTGTGACACTATGGGGTGTCCAACTATCACTACTCTCAAAGAATACTCAGTACAATTGACAAATGCTACTGATACAAAGCCTAGAGTCCAGAACTCTCAGCCCCATCCTCCTAATATTTCATATACTTTAGTTTTCTGAAACTTCTCATTGCAATTTGCAACTTGTGTATATGTGCATGTATAAACTATAAAACTCTTCTACATTGCACATCTCAGTGAAAAGCTTCAACTGAACAATTCTCAATCCCTATGCATAACTTATGCTAGGAGGACGGGAGCTCAAGTTTATATTATTGATTTTGTGACAATGTTGAAAAGAGTAAAAGACTACTAGATCTATAACTAGAGTACTTTCTCCAGTTTCTTCATTTTCTAATAAGTAAAATCAATAGAAAAAAACATAAATGTTTAGACAGCATAGGCTATATAATAGAAAGCAAATATACCGTCTGATCATCAAGCTTTTCAACAGAAGTCTCAAGGAGCTCATCTGGATCATAAGTGTTTCCGGTGACAAATGGCCCGAGAGAAGCAATCACTTTTTCCGGGCTCCCAATGTCCTCAATTGTAGCATTCGGTTTGTTGGTTAGGCGGATCAAAGGCGAAGCCACTACCTGGACTTTCCCTTGTTTTTCATCCTCAAATTTAACCTCCACCCAGGGCTCTGCACATTTTGGTTGACAGTAATTTCCTGACAGTATGTTAGCCACGCGCGCCTGTTTCCAAGTTGGGGGAAGGATAAACTGGTATGGCTGCACATTTCCTGCAAAGAACTAAATCTAGAGTATCAATTGCAAAGAGCAACTATAACTGTAGACAAGATAAAATGCCTGAGATATGGTTTGATTGATCTCTTAATTTTAAATAAAATTATAGAGAAGCTAATAAAAAGCATAGTAATGACAATGGACAATTCATCACAAGTTATTAAAGTTATTGAACATCTGTCAAAAACGGTGCAATTACAAAGAGCAATTGTCATGCCATTAGTGCAGGTGGCCTAATCCAGTGTAAAATCAGTCTCACGTGTGCCACAACACTAATTGGATGACATTGTGACAGAGGGTAACAATTGTGATACTTGGGACCCAATAGGAGCAATTGAAATCCGAGAGACCAAAATTGCACAACTGTTATACCTAGAGAACTAAAAGTGCAATTAAGCCTTGATTTTTACCAAAATGCTAATGACAGTAATGAGACTTATTGAGGCATAAACCTCCAAAATTCACTGATGTAAATTCTAAGCATGCAATTGAGAAGTATCCAATTACTAGTAGTAAGTGCTACAAAAATCATCACTTCCTAGAACCTAGTCATCAATTAATGAGCCAAATCATCAAAAGGAGCAAGCTTTAATTGCAGTTTTTGGGGGAAGAAGGAAGATAAAATGTACCTGCTCGAAGGGCAGGAGTGTCTTTGGGAGAAGCTTTGAAGAGAACAAAAGATGGGTCAGATTGTGAAGGTGGGAGGAAGGATCCAACCTCAATTTCTCTAGCTTGTGAGTGGTGTGGCTGTGTCAGAACAAGAAGTGGGAGTGAAAGAGCCTGCAAGGCAATACCCTTTAGGAATTCCCTTCTGCAGTGACTTGCAGGAACTACTACTGAGTCAGAAGCTGAGGCTCTTAATGCACGAAAAGGAGGGAGCTTTGAAGATGGGTGGGATGAAGATGGAGTTGAGACTGGGAGCAAAGAGGTGAATGGAGAGGCTGCCATTGCCATTTTCTGCTTAGTGGAATGTATGAAGGGAACAAGGTTTCAACAACGTTGTTTGGGTCACTCTGCCTCTCTTATCCATTGTCAAAAATACATGATATGATATGTGGATCACACTTGTTACACATATGACATAATTCATAGCCCACGCTATTATAGCATTTCCTCGTAGTTGTAAGTTACACTTTTGGTCCCTCAGTTATTGCGATTGTACGAGTTTGGTCTATCAGTTTTTCAATTGTTGCAATTAGGTCCCTTCGTCCCTATACTGTCCGATTTTTAACACTCAGAGCCTATGTGGCACATGTGGGCTAATTCGATACTGAGTCTGGCCATCTTGGCACAGTGCAAATTGCCAGAAAAATGTTCAAAGTAAGTCGGTAACACACGTCATACAGCACATGTTGTTTAAAATTTTTGACGTATGAGGGTCTTTGTTGACATGTCATCGATGCCAAGATGACCTGATTCAGTGTCAAATCAGTTTCACGTGTGCCATATAAGTTTTGACTGTTAAAAATTGAACGACATAGTAACGAAGGGATTTGATTGCAATAATTAAGAAATTGAGAGATCCAATTAACTCAATTGAAAACTAAGATACCAACATCGCACAATAACAATAACTGGGAGTCAAAAGTACAATTAAACCTATTTTTAATTTAATAACTTCCATGCTGCCATGCACATGATGAAATCGATAAGTCAAAGAAAAGAGTCAACCCTGAATTAACGACAAAGTGCCAACTAATCCGTGAGTTGTCGCCTCCAATTATGATGGATAAAAAATTCCGAAGGTTTTAAACAATGCGGACTTTTTTTTGCTCAATTTTAAACAATGCGGACTGAGGACAGCAATTTGCAAATAAAAAAATTAGGACACTAAAAAAATGTTGTTTTTTTTATATAAAAAAATGTTGTTTTCTTTATATATAATTATAGATAGATTATTTTTTTCAGACAAAAAAAAAAGATAGATTATTTTTACGGTGCCGTATCATATGGACCAGTGTAAAACTGGTCCACCAAACCTCAGTTGAATTTTTAACCATAGATATAATAATAAACAAATGCAACGGTCTAGATGGGTTATGGACTACTTGTTGGTACGGTTTGACCAATCTAAAAGGTTATTTGCAGGATGGGTGTGTTGTAAGTATGAAAATTAATGTAGAAATATTTACAAAAAAGCCCATAATTTTATTAATATTTGAAAATTGTCAAAACTTAAAAAAATAATTATTTAACATTTTTCTAATTTTTGGAATTTAGTTTAATTTTGATTTATGTGTTTACGTTTTTATTGAAAATTTTATTAGTGAAAATTTAATTTTTTGAATTTAATACACTGGCCACATGAGAAGGCCAAACCTTTATGTGAAAAAACATTGTTGCAGGAAGAAGGTGGGGAAGGAGGAGGGGGTGGACGGAGGGGAGGAGGGAGGAGAGAGAAAGGGGGAAGAGGGGGAGACAAGGGGCTAATGTGTCATTTTGCGTGTCACTATTTTGACCACGTAAGCATGTTGACTGGGTTCAAAATAGGACATATCAGCGGTCAACTCACTTAAAAAACTAAAAGAAAAAAAATATTACAGTGACTAAAAACGTTTGACTTTTTTATAGGAACTAAAAACAAAACACCCCTATATCATAGGGACCAAAAACATATTTAAGCCTACATATTATTATAGTATTATAACTTTTATTTCATAATTATTTTCAAAAAATTAAATTATTATATTATTTATATCGAATTGCAAATATCACATCTGTTGGACATGTTTTGTAATAACACCTTTTATAAATCTATAATCTATCTATAATATTATACAAATTTGGGCAAATTGTGTAATTATATTATAGACAGGGAATACCTCCAATTATAGGTAACAAGGTAACTGGGGTTTGGTGGACCAGTTTTACACTGGTCCATACGATATCACACCTATTTTTACATAGTTTCTATACTCTTATATCACTACTTCTCTTTGTATCTTTCTCGTTTTTACGCCATTCTGCCACTCATTGAGTGTGCAACTTTCATTTTTATTTTCTTTAAGAAATTGAAGCAGAATATAATAATATGCTAAAAGAAGCCACTCTGTATTGCATGGTTTTAATTTTGTTATTATTATAATCGTTATGCCATAATGTCTATATATACATAGATAAGTCCAAAACTGCAAATGTGGTATTACAGACAATAGAAGTATCAGTAGCACACATAAGATCAGCGTGCAGATATATCCATGGAGACAGGGAAGAGCACGGGCAGTGGCAGTGACGAGGTGGTCGTGAAAGAAGAGCAACACGCTAAGAAGAGGAAACCGCAGCGACGAGGAGGCATCCGAACACTGCCTTTCATCCTTGGTGAGTGTTCATTTTCGTAGATTCATTTCATTTCATGCTGAATCTCCTCCTTTAATTATCTTTCCCCTTCCCCTGTTTTTCTAAGCCCTGTTTAGTTCAATAAATTTGTTGGTCAGATTGCGTTTCATGGTATTTCACAATTGACTTTATGCCTTTGTGGAACTTACTTTATATTTAATTTTGCAAATTATAATTCGGTTTTCAGTCAATTTGTAAGAATGAATTAACAGAAAAAACAGAGTAATAACTTAAGCTAGCATAGCGATGCGCCTATCTTTAGGAAAGCAGAAAATTGAATTCCAATGAATAAGTTTATAATATAGTTTGTGATTTACATGTGAGATTATATGAAAATTTCTAGTTTGTGATATGCAATATTTTCAATCCAATTTACTTGATTCTTAGAAAAATGAATCATTCACACAACTTTAATTTGTCAAATACTACCTCCGGTTCCTATTATAAGATAACATTAGGTTATTTTTTTGTCTAAGATGTAAAAAACATAAACCCACTTTTAAATGCATTAATTGCTAAAATTTCTTTTATACCCCTACTTTATTATGAGATTTATATTCCCCATACAAGTGGGAACAACCATTTTAACCATTTAACAAGGGTATTTTTGGAGTAAAATTTAAATTAATTAAAATCAACTAATTTAATTGCTTCTCCTTGGTCTTGAAGAATTAGTGATTTGTTTCTTATAATAGGGACCGGAGGTAGTAATTATTTTTTAAATTTAACAAATTCTGACTAATTATGATAATTAATTTAATTACAGATCATGTCCTAGCTAGAAGATAGCATTTATCTATTAGCATTTTTCATTAATTAATTACCTATGAGATCCAGTTATCCATATTCTTTAAAGTATACTCTAAATTGAGTCTTCTAATATTTGTGTCACTATGTTAGTTTTTTTTTTATAAAATTCTGTTGATAAATTATTTTTTAGAAGCATTTAAAACAATTATCAAATTCATTATTTTTTGTGTGTTATGACCGGTGTAGTTAAAACCGGACCGAACCGACCGGTTGAATCGGGAACCGGATCTCTGTCCGGTCCGGTAGTTCATGAAAATCGGCCTGGCAAGGAACCGGTCAAAAATTGGAAAAACCGGTCAAAAAACTGGGAAAATTGGTCAAAAACAGGGTTGAACCGGTTCACACTTTAATTTTTTTATTTTTTAAAAAAAATCAAAAAATTTGTTTTTTTTTTATTTTTTTAAATAAAAATATATCACTTTCTTTAATTATTTGTAATTTTGAATATTTTATGTTATGAATTATGACATTTAGTAGTAAAGTTTAATTTTTTTTTATAAAGTTATGACTTTTATGTTAATTTTTGCTCAATATTGTATAGGTTTAGAGTTTAAAATAATATTATATATCATATATAATGTTATATATTATATTTATCATTAAAATAATATTATTTTATTATACCCCGGTTAAACCCCGGTCGAACCTCTGAACCTTAAACCCCTGTCCTCACCGGTTCAGTGACCGGTCCAATTTTAACTAAGTTGGTTATGACTTCATATTTTTCTCATAAAGATAAACATAATGATATTTCACATATGTTAGAGACTAATTTAATAACAAAATTATTTAGAGAACTATATTATAATGCATCGTGATCCAATAATTTTAAAGTCAAATTCGCTCACGCATACTCACTCTTTCCCCCTTAAAATGAATATGGGGTCTGTATCATTGTATTGATTATACAGTAAATTAGTGTGTACCTAATGAATATTTTAAAAGTGAGAGTTTAATTTAACATTATTAATATTATTATTATTATTATTAGAGAAGAGTGTATAGTACTTTCATGTGCCCGAAATCTGGTCATTCCTTAACACAAGTCAAGTGGTTCCTTAATTTACTCAAAAAGTTATAATTAACTATTATAGTCGAGAAGACTGGGAATAGTAGTCATGTGCTAGTAATATTTTATCCATTTCTTTGTAAGTCAAGTGGTGACTTAATTACCTCACAAAGTGACTCAATCTTATGATTAGTTGTGTGACCTTTAATTTGTCTTCTGCACGGCCTATTTCAATTTTTTCCCCTAGAGTTACATTATTATCTATTATCTTATACATCACATTTCTTTCCAATGTTTTATCTTAAAATTGCACTTATTTTATTTTCTTATTTCTTTTTTCTTTTAAAACTATACATTATATTTATTTAATATTTACAATTTTGATAGAAATAAATTTTAGTTTTTCAATTAAATTTTACTATTTATTTTCATTATGACTTGATTAATTTTCTCTATTAAAACTCAAGCTCTTTTTAAGTAAGGTCTTCATGAATTTGAGTCTTAAAACTTATTGAGAGTTTTGTATTCTTAGATGGTTGAGATCCAATATGACTTCTGATATTTAATTACTATTTCTAACTTTGATATTTATTTGTTTTTGTCAGCAAATTGACTAAGTATAATTGGTTATATTAAAAACTTTTTATTTTTCAATTAATTAATATATTACATGATCATACTCTGTATGAATTAGGAGGTTAATTTTGACTGGTTGGGGTGTGCATATATATGTTGCAGCAAATGAGTTATGTGATAGATTTGCGGTGGCTGGTTTTAATGGTAACTTGATAAGTTACCTGACCCAAGAGCTGAACATGCCATTGGTAGCAGCATCAAACACACTCACAATCTTTGGTGGAACCGCTAGCTTCACACCCCTCCTTGGTGCTCTCATTGCTGAGTCCTTTGCTGGCCAGTTTTGGACCATTACTATTGCTTCCCTCATCTATGAACTGGTTAATTTCTTTCTCTCTTGTCTCTCTCTTAGTCATACTATAGATTTGATAATTTAACAATAATATTGAAACATGTTGAAAATTTCTCTGTTATTGTATATTTAATTAGTAGCTAGCATAAATATACATGTTAATTAAGTTTAGTTTTGATCCATTTTGATGTAAAACACTATTATCTAATAATTATGTATTGTCTTGTTATTAAAAAATGGTAAAATATGATTAAATGTTTGCGTAAAAAAAGTTACACTGTCAGGGCATACTAATTAAATCTGTGAAACATATTACATATTGTGCCAATGATTTTGTCCTACTCTTGCTTGATGCAGGGAATGATCAGTATAACACTATCAACTATAATGCCACATTCACGACCCCCATCATGCCCAACACAAGTGAATTGCCAAGAAGCCACACCCTCACAGCTATCAATACTATACATCTCTCTCATCCTCATATCTCTTGGGTCAGGTGGCATTAGACCGTGTGTTATTCCCTTTTTGGGAGGTCAATTTGACATGACCAAAAAAGGTGTGGCATCTAGGAACTGGAACATCTTCAATTGGTACTTTTTCTGCCTAGGATTTGCTTCTCTAAGTGCATTGACCATTGTGGTATACATTCAAGACAATACGGGTTGGGGCTGGGGCTTTGGCATACCAACCATTGTCATGCTAATATCCATCATTGCCTTTGTGTTGGGCTCACCATTTTATAAGACTGTGAAACCAAATGGGAGCCCTTTGGTTCGTTTGGCCCAGGTGATTATAGCAGCTGTGAAAAAAAGGAAACAAGCTTTACCAGATGATCCCAAGCTTTTGTACCAGAATAGGGAGCTTGATGCTTCAATTTCTTTGGAAGGAATGCTTTTACACACAAATCAATATAAGTAAGTCAAACCCTTTTGATTCAATCCAAAAATTTGGTCTACGAATTATAATAATGGGGTGGGGTTGATAATTATTGGCATTCATAGAAGCCTCCAATACAAAGTCCCATTTTCCCCTCTTGATTTATATTATGGATATGATCAGCTTAACAAGCTAATAAATGATTTCACAATACTTGCATGAATTGATAAAATAACGTGAATTAAATGGGATATTCATTGAATTTTAATTCATTTGCACACTAAATATTACTTTGTTACATCTATAGATGCTTGGATAAGGCTGCAATTGTTACATGGGAGGAGGGTAGGGAACCAAATGCACCACCAAATTTATGGAAATTGGCCACTGTCCATAGAGTTGAGGAGCTGAAATCTATCATCAAAATCCTTCCAATTTCTGCATCAGGGATTTTGCTCATAGCTGCTTCATCACATCTACCTAGCTTTGTCATTCAACAAGCTCGTACAATGGATCGTCACCTTTCTCATTCATTTCAAATTTCCCCTGCCAACATGTCTGTTTTCAGTGTGCTAACCATGATGGTAGGAGTTATTATATATGAACGCCTTTTTGTTCCTTTAGCTCGTAGATTCACAGGGAACCCTTCTGGAATCACATGCTTACAAAGAATGGGAATAGGCTTTGTAATTAACATTCTAGCCACAGTGATTTCAGCACCAGTGGAAATCAAAAGGAAAGAAATTGCTGCCAAGTACCACTTGTTGGATGATCCAAAAGCCATTATTCCTATCAGTGTGTTCTGGTTGGTACCTCAATATTGTTTACATGGACTCGCTGATGTTTTCATGTCTATTGGGCTTTTTGAGTTTCTCTTTGATCAATCACCTGAAAGCATGAGAAGCAGTGCTACAGCTATCTACTGCATAGTTATAGCCATTGGGAGCTATACGGGTACACTAGTAGTGACACTTGTCCATAAGTATACTGGAAAAGAAAGGAACTGGTTGCCTGATAGGAACCTCAATAGGGGTAGATTGGAGTATTATTATTTTCTTGTTAGTGGGATTCAAGTTTTAAATCTCATTTATTATGGAATATGTGTTTGGTTTTACACTTACAAGCCCTTGGAAGAAAATAATGAGATGAACAAGAAGGAAGAAAATTTGGAATTACAAGACAATACAAATATCTCGTCCGCCATCTTAGAAAATGGTAGGGGATGATGAGTGGAGTAGGGACTTTTCTTTTTGTTTGTCTTTTCCTCTTGAAATTTTGATGTAATGGATTAGAGTATTCCTTGTACTCTTTTTTAGTATATCTTTTGCTTATAAAAAAGGACAAATGATGGGCCTAGATTTGGCATGAGAAATGGATCCCATTTTTTTTCTCCTATTTGATATTTTTTCAATTTTTTAATATGATAAAATATCAAAGTTAGAATGAATAAATAAATAAATAAATAGGAAATATAGGTTAAAAGGAGGCAAAATAGATCGCTAACATTTGCTTGAGCATCATGCGTGAAAAAATTATTCAGTTTATAGGTGGCAGAGTTCAATATGCACTTTGCAAACAAGTCAAGAATGGTTGAATCCGCATGCAACAGAGTCATGTTGTGCTCCCCAATTGTTTTTGTCAGTCTCTTAACAATGACCCCCGCAATGAAAGATTTGATTTCTAGTATAGAAAGTGGAAGGGATGAAGGGTCCCGGTCCTCCGGATGCTGACCATTGTAATGATGTTAACATACATATACATGGTCCTTATAGATGAAAGGCCTAGTACGTGTTTTTTACAACTCTATCTATCATACTTCTTCACATTGTTAAACACTGGTAAATAATATATAATATATTTTCTAATAATGATTAGCTAAAATTCATATGTGAGTGTGACTCTTACCAAATAGGATATAAAATTTGTATGATTTAGAGAGACTCGGATAAATTTTAGAACATGTCAAAAAGAGCGTGTTAGAAAGTATATTATTATACTAACACTAGAATATATAAAATTTATATTGTAGACATAATGAGTAATTGGCGGATTTAATTCAAAGTGGATTTCAAAAAAGAAATTCAAAGTGGATATATCACATACTGATTGAGTACGGCATATTTTAGTTATACTGCTGCAAAGAACGTTCTTTAATTTTCTTTAAATAAATTAGACCTCAAAATTAAATTCTAACATTACTGATTAAAATTAACCCAGAGTACTTTAATTCTAACCAAATAGATGATATTGTTAAAAGAAACACGAGGGAGACAAAAATCCATATTTAAATAAAAAAATAAAGAAATGCTAAAAATGGATCTAAGAAGAGTCAAGGAAATTAGAAGGAAAAAAGGTTCAAATTCGTTCACTTCAAATAGTGCATATATAAAAATTTAATTAAATTAGTTTCCTTTCATTCTTAGACACCGTTTAATTTAATAATAAAGTTTTTTTAAAGGTAAATGCAAGGATTTAGCTAGACTCAAATCCACATAATTAACCTCTCTCCCTACGGTACTGTAATGAATGATCATTTTCCAATAATTTTTGCTTCTTATATAGATTGATCATTACACGTTATTATGAAACCTAAATGTTAGCAATTTATAAATCATTCACGATTAAAAAAAATGAGTTTAATTTCTATGCACTGTCAGTGTAATTTTTTTTACACATGCATCCAATCATATCTCACTCTGATGCCATCTTGTAACAATATTTTCTAAAATATCTATACAAATATCTACATGGTGAGATCTGATTGGTTGTCTGTGTAAAAAAAAATTACACTGTCAGTGCATACTAATTAAATTCTAAAAAAAATACTCCCTTCGGTCCTATTTATAAAAAACATAATACTAAAATCACACAGACCAAGGAATGCATTGAAATGTGTTATTTTTTATTAATGGTGTTATAATTTTAAATTTTTTTCCAAAAATGCCCTTGTATTAAATGGAAAATAGGTGAACTCTTAGTAAATGGTGTGATAATTAATGAGGGTAAAATTGAGAAGAAACAATTAATTTTGTTGAAAACAAAGTATTATTTCTTATAAAAAAATACCAAAGAAAAATTACTTTTTGTTTCTTATAAATAGGATCAGAAGAGGGAGTAATATTCTTGCATATTTTTTTTGACGGAAAATATTCTTGCATATTAACCAGTCAAGAACGTATATATACAGTGACAAATATTTTATATATGCAGAAGGGTCCCATGCAAAATAATACACTCAAAGAATGATATACATATAGATCATAACAAAATATATAGAAGAGAATGGATAAGGAGGACAATTCATTGAACGCAATCCGTTCATGGCTTTTCACGATTCCTTAATATTAATGGTGTGTCTTTTATGATCCAAGTTTTATATCCAACAATCTTTTTATTGTAAATTGTTAACGATAATGTTCATTATATGTACCTACGTGTTTATATAATTTTTTTCATGAACTCGTATTATTTATTAAGCTTATATAAATTACCTATTTTTTCTGCTTTACTAAACTCGAATTCGAGTAGATCAAATGCGGTTGGGATTATTAAGCTGGAAAAAAAAACATGTACGTTATATTCATTTTTCAATCAAGTTCAACATGAGCTTCAATATTACTATCAATAAGGTATATATATATATATATAAAAGAGAAATGTGAGAGAGTAGAGTAATTTAATTAAACAAATGCTGTTGATGCATGATCCTAATTTACTCGATCGGAATAAAGAATCTAAGCTCCATGTGTGGGCGTGGAAAAGTGGGGACTAGCTAGAGTGTAACTAAGTGTCACGGACATTGCCGAAAGCGAGCGATACAAAATTGACCTCTCCTGTGGCTGTGATAATATACCTACTACGAGATCTGTCCTTATATGGAATGGAAAGATCTCGTCTTTATTTGAACCATAGCAAACACCATACCATATTGTCGATATTGACACTCGAATTAACTCCAATTCACTTCACGTAAGCGGGGACGTCACTATAATTATATATATATATAGAAAATGAGAGATTCAAACTTGGATGTCACTGGTTATAAATGCTAAGTTCTGCCAACTGAAATACCCCTTGACTATATAATAATATACTTAATCTTTTTAATACTAGAAAATTTAAGAGGAGGAAAATGTTTAATTGCAATGATATATATATATATATACTATACAGTTTAAAAAAAGTTTATAATTATACTGTAATAAATTTATCCGGGCTGCGTGGCTCTCTCCCTCGGCACAGATTGATAATGTACCTTCATCATCAGAGAGGAAATAAGGTCTTACGGTAGAAGAAATTAAAGGGGAATAAGAGCACTACTAGAAAACTTGCAAATAGAGACGAAAAAATGGATCACTAAAAGTGATGAAATCGGTTGCTAAATTAATTAGCGACCGAATTAATAGAGGCTGATTTATTTCAATCACTAAACCCTTGGTATACAGTGATAGGGTAGGTAATGACTTGGGAGCCTATGTTTTTAGAAGGTGGGAGTTGTACTGTTTGTACAATGTTGATGATTCATTCACGTACAATATTACTTTGTATTAGTTTGTGGTCCAAACACTTCTGGTGTTTTCGGTCCTGTTTAATTAATTTTGACTTTTCAAAAAAAAATGTTGAGAGTCTCACATTGCGGCTGGTTAACTGGCATTGTCATTGCTTATATAGCTAGGGGAGTCACAACCTTTCAAGCCAGTTTTGTGGGATTAAATTAGACCCATATTTTCACATGGTAATTATAAAAAACGACCGATTGATTATTTATAAGAAACTGATTTAGAGATGTTTTAGTGACCGATTTAGTTATTGATTTTACTAACTTTTTAAATAAATAGGTTACTAATTCGGTCTCAACTCTGTAGTTAATGTATGCTGTGTTTTCTAATTTTGTTTAGTTTTTGGTTACCATGTGGGCACTAATTCAAATTTCTAATAATACCCTAGACAATCAAATAATACAAACTGTGGGCGCTATCACGAGGTTATATAGGAAGATTATAAATCTTGGAGTTCCAAAAATTCTATAAAATATTCCAATATATGACCAGGTTTTGTTAAAATATTCCAATATATATAGTAGTTCAATTCTTATTCTAATTTATATTTGTTCTCTGACTTCCTATAAAGCAAATATTTGAGTCCTAAGGGAACAGGATTTGGATGTCTTCACTCTTCAAGGAGTGGAGTACATATGTCTTGAACAAGACTAGTGCTATTACTTAAGGTAATGATCGTAGTGCTACTTGATTTTTGTTAATTCATATATTTATATACACTTTTTGTTAATACACATATATTCAATCATATTTTAACATATTCTTACCACAATATAAACATATTTTAAAAAATAATATTATAATATGGTAACATAGTGAAATATGATTGAATGTATCTGTAAAATATATTTACAACGTCAATGCATAATAATCATTAAGCTCTCATATTTTTATCATTGCTTGAATTAAAAAAAAGTTACAATTCAAATTAATAAAAAAAAATATTGTAACTAGAAATTCTTATAATAAATCAATTTATCTCTCTCCCTCCATGGGGGGACTAACACATGATTAAGGGTACATGGTCATGGAGCTATATATATATATAGAGAGACGCAGCTGACAAATTAAGGTGTCTAGAGAGAGGTACATGAATGAATGATTAAATAAGGAGAAATGGAGATAGAGAAGAGGACTAATACTAATAGGGGCAGTATGGAGGAAATGGTAGAGAAAGAAGAGGAAGAGCTACAACACAGCATGAAGATCAGGAAGCGGCAATATCGACGAGGAGGCATCCGAACTTTACCTTTCATCCTTGGTGAGCCACCGCGTCACATTATTATACTCTTAATTTCTCACATTATATATATATATATACATACTTTTGTGAAACTAGCTTGGTGGCTTTTAACTTCTGCAGATTCATTTCCCAGCGAATCATTTTCACATCACAGTCATATATATATATATCCTTCCCCTTCTCATTCATCTAATTCCAGCTTGTTTTTCTTGGGCCTTGTGTACTTGAATGAAATCAATATTCATAGCTCTTGTAAATGAGTATGTATTTGTTCTTCGAGAGATTTTAATATTATTTTCAACTCATAATTTATATTTTGAGCTATATTTCATATATATTGGGTGTGATATATATTTGATATTGTATATAATTTGTATATTTCATAGTTTATTTTAATATTTATAGTCTTCATTTGAATTTAATTTGATTTTAAAATTAATCTGATTAATTAAATAGTTCAAGAACGTCAAAATAAAATGAATTAGATCACATAATTTTTCCCTGTGTATAGCGATTCGACCCAATCCTCAAACACCCACAGAAAACAATAGTTTCCTCGTGCAAATATTCCGTGACTTTTGTTTGTATATGTCCATAATAATAACTCCATATTGTATGTTTTGTTTTCCCCAATTATCCTCCACAAAGAAAGAGTGGTTCTATATCCAATTAACTTGAATTTGAGATAAAATAAAAAACAATAAAAGATCTATCCTGCAGTGTCCAATTGCCAGTTGTTGTTTTTTTTGGTGGAACAATTGTCGGTTGTTAGAAATGGTCAATTTTGGTCGAGTCGGTCCGTTGGAGGTATTGGGCTTTGGGCTAAAGTTATGTTTGGATTGAAAAATCAAAATCATTTACAGATAAGTTAGTTTTATATTGTATTTTTATTTTTATTTTTTTAATATATAAAAAATGAAAAGCTGTTAAATAACAAATTGAATCAAACCATTTTTATTTAATTAGTTTGTGCCAAAATCAAATTGAAAATTTATTATTAATTATTAATATATATATTTGTTTTGAATAAAATTAACTTAGATGAATTTAAAAAATAATTTATAAGTTTAATAATTAACCATAAATAAATTTTTTTGGATTAATACGGGCCGAAGCCCATAAATAATTTTATTTTGTCGGTTAGCCTGATTTATTACGAGCCGATCGATCTACACAGGTTGAACTGGACAAAGTCGAAACAAATTTTTCTTTTTGAATTTTGTTAATCTAAATCCCGAATTTTGTGGAATCACATAATTAAGCTACTCCATGTTAGCCTCAATTTATTTTGAGACATGCATATTTCTGCACGAATGTTGTTAATTTGGAGTTGTTGGGTGTGTTGTGCATATATGTTGCAGCAAATGAATTATGTGACAGATTTGCGAGCGCTGGTTTTCACAGTAACTTGATAAGTTACCTGACCCAAGAGCTGAACATGCCATTGGTATCAGCCTCAAACACACTCACAAACTTTGGGGGAACATCAAGCTTCACCCCTCTCATTGGGGCTGTAATTGCAGATTCCTTTGCTGGCCGGTTCTGGACCATTACTGTTGCTTCTCTTATCTATGAACTGGTTTCTTACTCTCTCCTCTACTTTATAACTTTGTCATCTAGTTACCTCCTATATTGATTTGATTACACTCGTGAACCTTAAAGATACATGTATATTAAATATTTAATTATAAAACGTTTCAATTAAGAAAATTTATCAGAGGACACCTATACACCCAATACGCACTTAGAGAGAGATACAAATAGAAGACAAATGAGTGATATAGATTAATAATGTGATAAAAAGAAAGATATAGAAATAGAAAGAAATGTTAGATGTGTGTTGAAAATTGATGGGTGTTTAAAAATAATAACTCTTCAACTATGCCGCGCAACAACCTAAGGTTCAACTTTTTTTATTCTTTTGTGGGTAAATAGGTTTTAAGGCACTCTAAATAGGATGAAATTCGTTTTTAGTTCACCAATTTTAAAATATTTTATTGGGAGTATCTTTTAAGGACTACATATGATATATTTCATAAAACGAGAATCAAAATAAGATATTTTAAAATTAAGAGATTAAAAGCGAAATTTTCCTATTTAGAGGGAATAAAAACTTATTTAACTCTTTTTTTAATAATATGATAATCATAAATTATATTTTTATATCAATATATAGTACTTGGATATTAATCTCATTTTTCTTTTATAAATATAATTTTAAAACTCTCAAACTTGAAGCATCTTCAATGTCTCCGTAAAACATTAATGTTTCAAATCCAAATAAATAATTTGAAATATGAGCATATATTTTACAGCATTACCGTATTAATTGCATAACTTGTCAATGAATTTGCCATGCTATATTTTGCTTGACACAGGGATTGGTTAGTATCACTCTATCAGTTATTCTGCCACATACGCGCCCTCCACCATGCCCAACACAAGTGAATTGTCAAGAAGCCACATCCTCACAACTATGGATACTCTACATGTCTCTCCTCCTCACATCTATTGGTTCAGGTGGCATTAGACCCTGTGTTGTGCCTTTTTCAGCTGACCAATTCGACATGACAAAAAATGGTGTGGCATCTAGGAAGTGGAACCTCTTCAATTGGTACTTTTTCAGCATGGGGTTGGCTTCGCTAAGTGCTTTGACCATTGTGGTCTATGTCCAAGACAACATTGGTTGGGGTTGGGGTCTTGGCATTCCAACCATTGCCATGTTGATATCAATAATTGCATTTGTGTTGGGCTTACCACTCTATAAGACTGTGAAACCAGAAGGGAGCCCTTTGGTTCGTTTGGCCCAAGTGATTGTGGCAGCTATAAAGAAGAGGAATAAGACATTACCAGATGACCCCAAGCTTTTATACCAAAACAGGGAACTTGATGCTTCTATTTCTTTAGAAGGAAGTCTTTTACACTCAGATCAATATAAGTAAGTCAAAAAATTTGTTTTTTTATTCAAAACTAAAAACTTGAATCATGAAATATCATTGACCTAAATATTTTCAAGTACCTTCCTATAGGTGTGAATTTTTGTTGGGAATACCCAAGTGTGAATTAGTTCTACATCGGTTAGGAATGAGTCAAATGAATAGAATATAAGAGATAAGACCCACATACCCAATGCCTTAAGGTTTTGGGTGAAGATATGGTGTCTTGTCTCACTAATTGTGGTGGCTTATCACTTACCCATAACCCACAAAAGTATAACCCATCAATTTTCATATGCAAACTTTATATTACCTAATTGCTCTGGTGTATATACGCAGATGGTTGGACAAGGCTGCAATTGTGACAGAGGAAGAAGCCAAAGATCCAAATGCACCACCAAACCTATGGAAATTAGCCACTGTCCACAGGGTTGAGGAGCTAAAATCTATCATTAGAATGCTCCCAATTTGGGCTTCAGGAATCTTGCTCATAACTTCTTCATCACATTTACATAGCTTTGTCATTCAACAAGCTCGCACAATGGATCGTCACCTCTCTCCCTCATTCCAAATTGCTCCAGCCAACATGTCTATTTTCAGTGTGCTAACCATGATGACAGGAGTTATCCTATATGAACGTCTTTTTGTCCCCTTTGCACGTAGATTCACAAAGAACCCTTCTGGAATCACGTGTTTGCAAAGAATGGGAGTAGGCTTTGTGGTTAACATTGTAGCCACTATAGTGTCAGCACTAGTGGAAATGAAAAGAAAAACAGTTGCTGCAAAGTACCACTTATTGGATGATCCAAAAGCCACTGTCCCTATTAGTGTGTTCTGGTTGGTACCTCAGTATTGTATTCATGGGGTGGCTGAGGTTTTCATGTCTGTTGGACATTTAGAATTTCTATTTGATCAATCACCTGAAAGTATGAGAAGCAGTGCTACAGCTCTGTACTGCATAACTACAGCCATTGGGAACTATATGGGTACATTACTGGCATCATTAGTCCATAATTATACTGGCAAGGAGAGGAATTGGCTTCCTGATAGGAACCTCAATAGGGGTAGATTGGAGTACTATTATTTTCTTGTTAGTGGGATTCAGGTTATAAATCTCATTTATTATGTAATATGTGCTTGGTTTTACACTTACAAGCCCTTGGAAGAAATTTGTGGAAGGGGCAAGGATGAAGATTTGGAACAAGCTAATGATAATATCCCGCATGTCAGTTTAAAAGATGGTAGAGAGGAAGAAAAGAAAGAGTTTACAAAGGAATGAAAATATGATGTTATTGAACTTTGATGAATGTTCAATTCCCCTGTAAGTGGCATATTTAAGAAATGGAAATAATATTTTCTTATTTTGTTTTTGTATATACTTCTATGATTATTTGTCATTAAAGAGGTACTTTGTTATTGTATTAAAAAATTGTTTCCAAAACACAATCACATTTTAGTGATTTTTATAATTTTTCCATAATCAATTTTTCTTTCTTTCTTTTTTTAAGATCAATATCAATTTTTAAATTTTAAATAATAATTATGTGAAAAAGATGTGGTAATGTTCAGATAATCAAAATAAATTGTGTTACAATCTCATGCTAATCTAATCAAAATAAAAATATGGTGTTCATCTAATACACTAGTCTCAGCTAGAATATAACCATTATTAATAAGTAAAATAAATGGTTAAATATAGTTTTAGTCCCTGTAAATAAATAAATGATCTCTTTTTGCCTCTTTTTAACCCTAAAATAACTATTGAAAAATCTTTGATTTTTTTTGCATACGTTGCGATTTGGTGTGGTTTGATTCCATTGAAGAGAATTGAAATTTGAATCGAACCAAATGAGTTTTCAAAAAATACATAAAAATATCCAAAAAACTCAATTTTGATTGGTTTTTGTTGATAGTTCAATATCGATATGGCCAATGTCATCTTAATAAAACATAGGCAATCGTCACTTTATAGGTCAGTTTTGTGAGATTAACTTAAACGTCTAACTCAATCAAACACTTAAAAAGTAACTCGGACAACAAATTGTTTAAAATATTTCCTTAAATAATCTTAATTACAAAGTAACAAAAATGTTTACAATGACATAAAATATAAGTCGGTTTTTTCTCTCTATTAAAATGTCTCACCTCTCAATTAAACAAAAACAAGCCATTCCCTCCGTTAATATTCATGACTGTATATCTTTTTTTTTTTTTGATAACATTCATGACTGTATATCTGGAACTAGAATATCTCAACATTTTAATTTTAATTTTAGTAGTGAACATTGGACAGGTGCCACTTAATATGGGTTTATCCCATTTGTTCCCACCAATGGGTCACTGTGTCATTGCCGTAGATTGAGTATGTAAAATGTTTGACTTTGATCCAATGGATCAGATTGATTACCTGCAACCTGCTATTAAAATATAGATAATACTATTATATAATTGCAAATCTGAGTCTACAAAAGTTTGAATTTATTAAAAAGCCCCAATCTTAAAAAACAATTAACAAGGTGATTAATTTTTTTTAAGTGTTGGGCCAATGGATCAGACAAAACGAAAAGGCCTAGTATCCAAAGTTGTTGGGGTTTTTTGACTAAAAAAAGTTGGATTTGTTGCCAAAAAAAAAGTTGTTGGATTTGTTGTTAAAAAAAACTGTTGGTTATTTTTTTTCAAAAAGTTGGAATTATTAAGACCAAAAAAATAAAAATTGAAATTATTTTGTTTTGATTTAAATATATATTTTTTTATCTTAAGTAATGTCATTGTTCATTATACTCTGTTGGTATTTAACATGTATATTTCCTTAAACTGTCATGTATATTTCATTTAAATAGGATCAAAGTAATTAAATTTGTCAATGAATTTTGATTTTTGATTATATTTATTGACAAACTTAATAAAATAAAATATAAAATATATAAAATAAAACAACGTTTTTTTACTGATGAAAATGTGCTGAGGAGGCTTTTGTGGTTTAAAATGACAAGTTTTATTTTAGTTAGTTAACTGATGAGAACAGTATTAATCGAATAATATGAGAACATCAATAGATAATTTTCATTGATTTAAATAGATAATATTCTTGGAATAGAGATTACAAGTCCATTAAGTAGTCGTAATTACAACCTTTAAAAAAAAAAACTAGTCCTAATGCAAAAGAAGCAGAAGCATCTTCATTGTCTTCTTTGTGAGGCGGACCGTGGCTGCTGAGGTAGAGGATAGCGCCATTAACGACGTAAACAGGGTCCGAAACAATAGAAGCAAACAACTAAAAAGAGGACCCATGAAGCTAGTAACCCATAAACCAGAATGTTCAACCTCATGAACAGCTCCTGACCCATGGCGTCCATCTTCGCAAGTATTTCCATCCATGGTGCAGAGACGTCGCCGGAGCTTTTGGAAGAAATACCATCTCCCTGATGGGCGTTGATGGTGTCTTCATCTATCCATATAAAGTAATCGCAACATACTTCTTCCTGCATATAGCGAACACATTGCGTAATACAGTGAGAGGCTAAGCCAAAACATAAGCAATAATGGTGGAGAAGAACAGGAAGAGATATACCATCCAGTTTGGACACCTCCAAAATTTTCTTTTAGGATTGTTTTCTGTGTTTGATGTCAATTTGACGGGTGTTTGACCGCATTTACATAGCCTTCGTTTGGATGAAGTAGTAGAGGAGGAAACACTTTTGCTACTCTTCATCCCGAATGGAAACGATGAGTGGCTGCTGAAAAGGAAGGAAGGAGGAGTGAAGAAAGGGAAAGTGACAAGGAAGGAAGGACGCTCCAAAGCAAAATTTAGTGAAGAAAGGGAAAGTGACCCTTCAACGGCTGATTGCAAGGAACTCGTTCAATGGCAGAGGAAGGTTTTTGCTTTTTCGGTAAAAGCAAGGAAAACGAAAACAGATGAAGAGATAAAACAGAGAACCCGTAATCTCTAAAATGTGGGGTACGAAAAACGCATAGCATCCGCGTTGCCTACGATGTCTTGCAGCGCCGCCGGTGGAGTAAGAGCAACCTTGACCGCGGTTGGAGATGGAACAACCTTGAACTTCTCTTGCTGTCTGTTGTTTTATGGGAGCAGAGTTTTGTTTATTTCTTCTTAACGAACGATGGCACAGAACTTTCGAGTTCTTAATCAGCTCTTAATAATATGCTTAACAATTATAATTATTAAGACCTTTATTTGCAATTTTTCTATTTTGCATATGAAATAACTCTCATTTTCAGGGGGTACAGTGCAATTACTTTTAACTTATAAAATCTCCTGTAACAGGTAAATTACTTGCTTCCCATTGATGGGACCAAAACAGATAGTCCCAGATTAAATGGCACCCATTGGACAAATAGTTAACCTGCTCCAAATCTCCAATTTTGATGAAAATAAATTTAGGACTGAGCGGAACTCCTTAGACGGAGGTGCACCCCTCGGCTAATCACTAATCACTGTGGGGGGTGGGTTAGAAGAGCGGGACAGACATACATGCAGTTCTAGATTTCGGAGTTTCATCTTGTCTCTGTCTTCGTTTCCCTCTGAAACTCGATTTGTTCAAATAGGAAAAAAAGGAGACAGAGAGAAACACGAAATTGGGTTGAGGTGAGAGAGGAAGATATGACAGAGGTGTCGATGTGTAGCAGCAGCAGCTCTGAGCTGAGCCCAGACGAGGAGAGGATCATGATCAGAGACATTGGTCTCTCTGCCCAAGCTAATAGCAAAGAAGGCGACACCTTCTTCATGATCACCCAGAGGTTTTTTTACTCTTCCCCTTCAAAATTATCGCTTTTGCAACTGGGTACCCCAAATTGGACCCTAAGTTCGCACCTTTTTTCCTTTTTGATTATTATACCAGAGTTTCATTTTCATTGGAAAATGGGGTATGCCCTGAATTTGTTCAGATCCCCCCCCCCCCCCCCCCCCCAAAAAAAAGTTCTATGGACACGAATTTTGCTTTATTTTATGCTCATTTGAGACTTCTTTTGGGGGAGGGGGAGATGGTGGATGAGTTTTGGGTGAATAATAATAAATAATAATGTTGCAATAGTCTTAGACTGGTTTAATCTAATAGGTAATGGTTATGCCATGATTATGCTTGCACATAACCCTGAATCCCTTTTCATTCCTTTTTTCATTACTTGTAGTGGTGGGGGGGAACAAGTTGGCTTTGTTGTTTTGGCAGGAATGATTTGTGGCATGTCCTGGGTGGGTTCTTTTCAACCAATAATATTTTACTCATATTATTCCAACCAATAATATTCCAAAGGAAAGGAGCTGCTTGACTATGTGAAAGCAAAGCAATAAATTTGAACATCTGTTTCCAGAGTAGATTTGCATATAGCAGACATTTTAGGAAAAAGAGCAGTGTGCATAAAAATATTAGCACTTTGCCTCATATGTCTGTTGATGAAGAGTTGAAAGAGACAGTTTTTTATCATTAACGATAACCTAACTTCATCTTGTAATATGATGCAGACACACTTCATACTTTTATCATCATTTGGTGTCTATAGACTGACTGGTTGGTCTAGTTTGAATAGCCTCACACAAATACTTAATTACACGGGATAAGAAGGAAATTATTATGATTGTTTCCATGCAGATGGTGGCAACATTGGATTGAATATGTGAACCAAGACCAGACAAACACCTCTTATGATGGATCTTCCTTTCCAGAACATTGCGATTTGGCCAATTCAATTGCTTTAAAGAGGCCAGCTGGTATTGATAATTCTGATTTGATAGATAATGCTGCATCAGAGGACTCTAGTACGAGTATTGATATTCATGATACTCTTTTAGAAGGCCGTGACTATGTATTACTTCCCCAAGAAGTTTGGAACCAATTATTTACATGGTGAGATTGTTTCCTTGTCACATAGGTCATCTATGGTTCACCTAAAATGTTGATAGTATCGTATTATTTTTTGTGATTTTTCCTTTCGATTTATTGATTTTCTCGGTTATTTAAGAAACATACAAATTGATACAAACTTATATATGGCTAAACCTTTAACTGGGCTTTAATGTGAGCTACCTGACTTTTTTCGTTCTTGCTCAACTAGGTATGGTGGTGGACCTACATTGGGGAGGAAAGTTATTTGTTCAGGTCTTTCTCAGACAGAATTGACAGTAGAGGTGTATCCTTTACGGCTTCAATTACTTGTGTTGCCAAAAAATGACCGTTCCTCTATAAGAATAAGCAAGAAGGTATAATATGAGAGAAAGTATATCTTTAAAATCTCTTGCCATTCATTTCCAAGTATTATTCAGTTTATACATGATATATCTACCTTAATAGTTGAGATATTTTGGGCAGGAAACCATTGGACAGCTTCACAGAAAAGCTTGTGAAATATTTGATCTTCAGTTGGACCAAGTAAAGACTTCTTCCTTCTTGAAATTCTAAGGTCCTGTTTGGTTTTTGTTTCCTTTCTTTGTTTTCATTTCCTGTTTTATTTTTAATTACAAGAATGCCACCTTGTTTTTACTTTATTTTTTGTTTTCAAAGATTTGTACAGGAAACAATGAAAACAATAAAAGTTGTTCTTATTGTTTCTTATACATAACATTGGACATGGTAAATAAAGTGAAAACAAGGTGACATTTTTGTAACTAAAAGTGAAAAAAGAAAATGGAAACAAAAACTAAACAGGCCCTAATATTTTGAAACAGTTTTTTCTGTTTTATTCAGAATGTAGTAAAATATGGCTACCTCTATTGTAGGTGCGCATTTGGGATTACTATGCTCGCCGGAAACATGCCTTGATGAATGACATGGACAAAACTCTAGATGATGCCAATTTACAAATGGACCAAGATGTGGGTCTTTGCCAAGTTTTATATAGGAATTTCCCTGTTGCTCTTACTTACATTTACATTTTAATACTCTTGTTTTTCTTTAGATTAATGTCAACATTCATACAGATTCTTGTTGAGGTCCTAAACAATACAAATAGCACAAGTTCTGCTCAAGAAAATGGATCATCACAGAGGGAAGGGAATTTTGTTCTTGTGGAGCCTTCAAAATCAAACATATCAATTGCTGGTGGCCTGTCTGCTAGCAAGGGTGCATCTAGAGGCAACAATATCGAACTTTCTTCATCTCAGAACCTAAATTCTCCAGTCAGAGATGTGGAAAACCCTCACGGAACTAGTGGTGTCACCACAAGAGGTTCATTCGGTGGTCTCACTGGATTGCTGAATCTTGGCAATACTTGTTTCATGAATAGTGCAATACAGTGCCTTGTTCATACACCAGAATTTGCTAGGTACTTTAGGGAGGACTATCATCGAGAGATAAATTGGCAAAATCCATTGGGCATGGTTGTAAGTATCATCTAAAAAGCAGTAATCATGAACCTGTTTTGTTTTCTCTCCATATTCTTTATTTGGGCTAAACTATAGAGCAAGAACTTGGTTTAGAGATAAAAGATTATTTCTAGAATCCATTAAATACATGAAAACTTACGCTTTAGCGTAAAGGCAGATGAATGATTTTATATCTGACATGTCTCCTCACGCTAGAGTCCTTTGGGTTTGAGTTGTTGATAATGCATAGGCCCACTTACCTTATGCTTAATTTATACTAAATTACTTAGAAGAATGGGGTTGTTTAGGATCAAATTTTAGACCACTTGGTCATAGAGAGTAATTATTAACTATGACGTTGTGTCATGAATCAACTATCCCAAAAACTTCAGCTTTAGGTTTAATAATGGTTTTATATTTTACAAGGCTTGAGTTCACTTTTGATCCTTCCATTGGTTTCAATTCGAATAAGGTCATCCTTCTAATTGTTCAAATTGAAATCAAGATGGAAAAAGTATTATTTTTTTTTTCTAAAACTAGGAGATCCAAAAGTGCAATTAAGCCTAAATTTTAATCTATGGTCTCGAATGTTGCTTTTTTAATATCTTTACCCTGCCATTAAAATGACAAGAAAATGCCTTTATGTTCATTCTATTGCTCCATTATTCTTCTAGTTATTATCTTGGGTTATATTTATTTTATAGATAAAAGAATATTTGAGTGGTAGTTTGTGATAGCATTTGTATGGGAAAATTGTCTTCATTTAGCTTGATAGCGTCTATGAGACTTGGTTATAAGAAGATCATAACATCATGGCACTTACTGGAAGTTTCAATGATGTAGGGTGAACTAGCCCTAGCATTTGGTGAATTGCTTCGAAAACTATGGGCACCTGGGCGAACGCCAATTGCTCCTCGGCCTTTCAAATCAAAACTTGCTCGCTTTGCACCTCAGTTCAGTGGGCACAATCAACATGATTCTCAGGTTTGCTTATTGAGTGGAAATTTTAACCCTCTCTTCTATTTCCATGGTGTTGTCTGTGGTAGCACTTGTTTTATTATTTTATCAGGAGCTTTTAGCATTTCTGCTGGATGGTCTCCATGAAGACTTGAATCGTGTAAAGCACAAACCATATATAAAGTCTCGAGATGCTGATGGCCGACCTGATGAAGAAGTGGCTGATGAGTATTGGGCAAATCATATTGCTCGTAATGATTCCATAATTGTTGATGTGTGCCAGGTGAGTCAAGAATAAGTAGTAAATTTTAGTAATGTTTCATAGTTTTGGTTTAATATCAGCCTATCATAAACAGCTTTAACTTGCATGGTGAACTGGAAGTGCTACATAGAATGTCACATGAATAAATATTAACATAACTGAATAAACTCAGTTTGTCTAAATATGATTATAAGATAAGAGACAAATGATATTGTCTTACTGCTTTTTTTTATTTTTATACTACATACATATTTTACTTATGAGGAGTGCTAGCAACACACTCCTTTCAACATACTTTGTGATTGGGTGAAATTTATGTGGATCCCACTAAATCATGTGGGTCCATACCCTATTTGGTGGGACCCATTTCTAAAATGGTGGAACCCATATGAATTTCACCCAATCATAGTGTGTTGGAAAGAGTGTGTTGCTAGCATCTCTGTTCTACTTATAGCTTAAGCTTAGGTGGTCTTACACCAGAAACTAAAATTAAGAAAATGTTCAATAATGCTGCTGTTTGTGCATAATTTAAACGTTGGTATTTTGATTATCCATTAGAAATTGTTTGTGTATGATATCTACTTGCATTTTATAAGTTCCTAATCAAGTTCACCAGTTTCTGGTAATTCTCCATTTCATAGGGGCAATACAAGTCGACTCTGGTTTGTCCGGTTTGCAATAAAGTCTCTGTCACATTTGATCCTTTTATGTACCTTTCCCTGCCTCTCCAGTCCACCACCAATAGGACCATGACAGTGACAGTTTTTAGTTGTGATGGAACTGCCCTGCCATCTCCGTGTACAGTTACTGTGCCCAAACAGGGACGATGCAGAGATCTTATACAGGCACTTAGCAATGCTTGCTCGTTGAAGCATAATGAGAGGCTTTTGCTTGTGGAGGTATGTACTAGAATAGAGTCAAATTTATATATTTGAATTACATCACATATTTTATTCTAATTGGGTGTGTTGTATTGATGTGCTATTCACAGATACGAAACCATTTGATTCATAGATTTTTTGAAGACCCCCTTCTTTTGTTGTCCTCAATCAAAGATGATGACCGTCTTGCCGTTTACAAGGTTCCAAAAATTGACAAAAACACGAAGTACCTTCAGTTGACACATCGCCGTAGAGAGCAGTATGTACTTTCCATTTAGATGTTACAATCCCAGTTGATTTATTTGCCAAATAATTCAGTTTGGTTTTTCTTAACAGTGCATATATGGTGCTCTCTTCTGTCTTGCTAACCATTCTTTTCTTTTACTATTATGGGGATTCAGGGAAAACAGTCTTTGTCATGATTAATAACTATAATGCGGTATTTTGCAGTATTGGTTTGATTTGATCCGTCTTTGCCGTGATTAATCACTATAATAGCAAAATTTAAATTGCAGTCACTTTGTTTGATTTGTTAGAACATCACATTGGGCATATCTTTGTATGTTGTAATCTTATTTGCTAAACCCTTCTTTCTGATATATTGTAATTTTGCTTAGGAGTAGCGACTCACAGACCATATCAGGATGGAAACCATATGGAACACCTATTGTTTCATTGATCTCATGTGAAGATACAGTCACAAGAGGTGATATACAAGTAATAGTAAATCGTATGCTCTCTCCTCTTCTGAGGAAAGGTAGCAATGTACAACAGGCTGCTACTCCTGAAACCTGCATCCCAAAAGCAACATCTGACCAAGGAAGTGACACGTGTGCTGCCAACACGGTGTCAAGTTCAATAAATAAGGATGCTACTGTTTCTAAGGCACCACAGATACCGACATTACCTCTCCTATTGGTAGATGATAACAATGCTTGCATTGATCTTTCAATGGGAGAGGATAAAGTAGTTAAACTGTCACCATCATCAGCAACGGTTCTTGTGTATATTGATTGGTCTCAGAAGCTTATGGAGAAGTATGATACTCATCCACTTGAGACTTTGCCAGAAGTTTTGAAATATGGGCCTGTAACCAAGAAAGCTCGTACTGAACCCCTCTCGTTGTACACCTGCTTGGAAGCTTTTCTGCGTGAAGAACCTTTGGTGCCTGAAGATATGTGGTTAGTACATCCTCTTTCACCTATCCCATATATGCCACTCTCTCTTCATAACTTTCTTCTCATGGTTATCAGACATTCAAATGGATTATGCATCATTAATTGTTTGCTTGATCTCGTTATGACCTGTTTAAATTATTTTGTTGTGTGTTTCCCCCGACAAAATTTACTAGTTTATATAATAATATAATCTCACAGAAGAGGATGAAACTAGTGGTTATGACTAGTTCTCAACTTTTCTCCATTTACATGTATGTCAAAGATGGAATGGGTGATACTTGAATGCCAATTGCTAAGATTACACGATTCTAAATCTGATGTAGGTACTGTCCTAAATGCAAAGAGAGACGACAAGCAAGTAAAAAGCTTGATTTATGGAGGCTCCCAGAGGTTTTGGTCATTCATTTAAAGAGGTTCTCATACAGCAGGTCAATGAAGCATAAACTAGAGACTTTTGTTAACTTCCCCATTCATGATTTCGATTTAACAAACTACATAGCCAACAAAAACAACTCGCGGCGTCAACTGTACGAACTGTATGCCCTTACAAATCATTATGGTAGTATGGGTAGTGGGCATTACACTGCACATATTAAGGTAAAAATCAGAAAATTTCAATTTTTTGAAGTTGATGTGACTTTTCTTCTAGGGCTCATTCTCAGCTTCTTGAACGCAGCCTGACTTGTATTTTCTGAATGTGCAGCTTTTAGATGAGAACAGGTGGTACAATTTTGATGACAGCCATATATCACCCATAAGCGAAGACGAGGTTAATACTGCTGCCGCCTATGTTCTGTTTTACCGGAGGGTGAAGACTGATGATGCCATTGTAAGCAATGGGGCTTAGTCTTCCATGTTTGTATTTTTAGGCATAAAGTAGATGTCAAGAACATATCTGGTTATTCCCAGAAAAAAAAAAGTTCTAGAAAAATCTAGGTGAGTAATATCAGGTGTGTCTCAATGTAGGGATTTTTATTCAAGGTATGGAAAAACACAAGCCTGTTGATATGAGAGTTTAGTCAATGAAATAATTTTAGATGTACTTCTTTTGCTTTTCAATTTACTCAAACTTGTTTTTGGAGTTTCTTTGGTGGGGAGGTTAGGGGAAAGTTAAAACAAATCTCAACTTATTTACAGTGTTCTCCTTCACAAAGCACTTGCAACTGTTCATAAACCTGGAATTGCTCATAGTGACGGGCTACATGAACATTGCAACTTTGTACCACCATGCAATTTTATCTCGACAAATTGTAATTGACTTTTTTTTTTAATATTTGATCTTATTACTGGAATATTCAGCATTCTGCTTAATCAAGATGAAGCTATTATGAAGTTAGTGACAGGCTGCATGATTATAACCAGAGAGTCGTGGTTGTGGTGTAGCCTAAAAGAAAAGGGTATACATTTGAGTGCCCAGCAATGATGGTGTTGAGATTCCATATCGACTTGAGATATTATCAATGTAATTTTAAAAAAGGTTTGTACAGTCTTTACCTTATAAGTCAGTTTTGTAGGATTTAATTAGGCCTTGAACACAAATTTTAAGAGATCCTGCATCTCTGGAAGACAGGAATTGCATATATGTTCTGTCCAACACCAACTGGTATTGCCTCTCTCTAAAGGGGTTTACCATGTTTGATCCATACGACTACGTGTGAAGAACCCAAGAATTCAACGTGGACTTGAGAGCACGCCAAGAACACAAGAATTCAACGTGGAGTTGAGAGCACGCCATGTTATGTATGGTATAGAGAGCACCTTACCCACCGGTCATCATGTAGGCTGCATAGATCTTTGGCAACGAAATATCACATCACTATTATAATTATTTCATATCTAAACCCAATCCAGTATTGACTTGAAGGACCCCGTGATGTCATTTAGGCTATGTTTAGATTGGCTTATGTAGAGTTTATCTGGGTTTATTTACTGACATAAGCACTTGTCAGTGTGTTTGACAGAGCTTATGAAAACAGTTTATGATTGATTTATAAGCTGTTTTGGGCTTATTTTCATAAGCTCACCAGGATAGCTTATCAAAACAGCTTACAGCTTATATAAAATCAGTTTCACTGTATTCTCTCTTCGATTATAAAAATAGTTTATACATAAGTGTTTATCATATAAGCATTTATGCCATAAGCGCTTAAAGAACCTATTTATCCAAACAGACCCTTGGGAATGGTTGTGGTATGATGTAATTTTATAACACAATGAGTCCATTTGGATAAAGTTTCCATTTTTTTTCGATTACATGTATAAATTTTCCATTAACTTATAAGAAAGGAAAAGTTGAAATGATCTTGTAATGACTAGGAGTCTTATTAAACCTTTTCAAAAGTACTTAAAAATTTACAAAAGTTTAATTATAAATTGGAAGGTAACACAAACTGTACTCATATCTTCTATATAATTTTCCCCCCCTTCAACATCAACTCAGTTCAGACCACCCTTTTTAAAATTTCACCCACCCTACACCTTGCCTATGTGGCAATTTAGTTGACTCAGCCCATGACTCATCAAAAGCAAAGGAAATTTGCTTCATCTCTCGCTCTTTCTCTCTGCTCTCTTCCTTCATCTCCAGCTCTGTCTCTCTGTTCTCTTCCTTCATCTCCCAGTCTGTCTCTCTGCTCTCTCTCAGACCACCGACCTTGTCTCTCTCTTTCACAGTTCGCTCTGCTCAATCTCTCAGCATCGCGCTCGCTCGCTCGCTCTCACCATCTTGCTCGCTCACTCACTCGGACCCACTCTACAAACGAAACGGAATGAAAAAACTGCCTCTGCAAAACGAAGACGAAATGAAGAAAGGGCGTTCTCTGCAAAACGAAGAAACCATCACTTTCTCCCTTTGCAACTCAACAAAATCTCGCTGCTGAATTCTCTCTGTTGCTGTTCATTTGCATGTAGTGGCATTTAACCACCTTTAGAGAACGATTAACCACATATTTCTTCACTATTAACCATGAAAATGTCAGTAATTGATTTACAACTATACACTCACATGATAAATAACCTCAGTATGTGGGTCTCAATCCTCTAAAAATTGAAAGCCTTTAGCTCAGAAATGTGTTTTTAGCACTTTTGAGTCAAATTTATCTGTTCATTTGCACGTAGTGACATTTAACCACCTTTAGAGAATGATTAACCACATATTTCTTCACTATTAACCATGAAATAATTGTTAAACTTGCAATACACAATATAACATGTACTTAACCACGCGTAGCTTACAATTAACCACATTTGTAAATAGAATTAACCACATGAATATGTCTATGAAAACTTTTTCATTTCATTACTAGTTGCCTATTTTTACTTGAACTCCAGGTTTAAGGTTCATCATATATCCTTCATAATGTTTAACTTTTATTTGTACAAATGATTAAACGAAGTCCTCATGTGACGTAGTTGAATTTAACCACAGATACAGCACGATTAACCACATATCGCTTCACACTTAACCATGGAAATGTCAAAGATTGATTTACAACTATACACTCACATGATAAATAACCTCAGTAAATATGTCTGAGTCCTCTGAAAATAAATATGTCTGAGTCCTCTGAAAATTTGAAAGTCTTTAACACTGAAATGTGTCTTTAGCACTTGTGACTCAAATTTGTATTTTTAATTTGACGTAGTTGCATTTAACCACAGATACAACACGATTAACCACATATTGCTTCCTACTTAACCACGGATATGTGAATGATTCATTTACAAGTGTACACTAACATGATAAATAACATCAGTAAATATCCTTAACTGATAGAGCTAGCTAACTGACACACCCATGGTTAGTTGTGACTAACTTTGTGGTTAGTCCCTCTATGTCAGTGATTAAATTTAACTACTTGTCATGTGATTATATATCATGTATTTAACCACGTGCAGCCTGCAAATAACCTTATTTTTAAATGAAATTAACAACATCGATGTGCTTATGATAGTTATTTATTTCTTCACACATTGATTTAACCAGATTAACCCATTTTTTGTGTCCTATTAACCACATATTTTGAATGATTCAAGGATAGAGACGATATTAACCACATATTAACCACAAACTATTTACTCACATGCAATCAAAACGATCTGGACTCTGAATCCTCAATAAATTTTAAAGGCTTTAAACAACTTATCTAAATTGTACCTAGTTATTCGGGGAATAGTTCAGATAGTATGTACTTAACGATATAAGACTTGCAATTAACCATATTACCAAATAGAATTAACCACAAAATTGTGTTTATTAAAAGTTTATTTGATTAGTAGTTAAATAATTTTACTTGAAGACTATGTTTAATGTTCATTAAAATTCTCCCACAAAGTGTTCATTTTTTTTTTTACAGTTATCAATCATAATTTAGTTGCAGTAGGACATGAAATTGCACTTAACCATGCTGGCCATTACTATTGCCAGTAATTATGTGGTTAGTTGTGAATAATTATGTGGTTAGTCCCTCTCTATCAGTGGTTAAATTTAACTACGTGCCAAGGATATGCCAAAATTGAATCACCAGTGTTAGAGACACATTTATGTGTTGAAGCCTTTCAAATACACTGAAAACTCAGTCACATTTTACTCTGTTACTTGCCATGTGATTGTATAAATAGAAACTCAATCATTGGCAAACCCGTGGTTAGTTGTGAATAATTATGTGGTTAGTCCCTCTCTATCAGTGGTTAATAAAAGGTCTCGCGTGGTTATACGTTTCGGATCCTTTGGCTTTGTTCCCACATCTTGTGCTGAACATAAACCTTCTGGGGCTGCTCTCTTGAGAAAACAATATAGAAACCTCCACCTTTTGGTTCTAAAAGCACCCCATTGTTCTGTGAATGACTCAACAAAAAGTCTTTGTATAAAAAGTCAGCATCTTCATTCCAAGAGCCAAAGAAGAAAATAATTGGAGCAGTGGAACCGGTTTTATTTTCCTATGCCATTTCCTCTATAAATCCGCAAAAAGGTGCACACATCCTTTCCCTGGTCCGCGACTTGTGACAATTCCATGGACCAGGAAAAAAAATGACTCCAAAAATACAATAAAAGGGGAAAGCAAAATGTGAGAGGATAAAAAGAGAAAGAGGGAAGCTTGAGGCTTTGTGGGAGCAGCAGCAGCAAAGATCCTTGAGCTTGAGCCAGGGCAATTTGTTGAGAAGGGAAAGGGAGTTTTCTCTATTTGTGTTTTTCTTTGAAAGAGAAAACAAGTTCTCTGTGTAAGTGAAAGAGAAGAACAAACAGAGCAGGAGTCAAAATTTTAGCTTTGAAAGTCACGATGCTGAGTCACTAAAAATTGCCACATAGGCATGTGTTAGATGGGTATGGACCACGTATGGATGTACAAGAAACATTTTCGTAAATGTTACTGCAAGAAAGGGTAGGGGTAAAATCATTTTCAGAGTTTTAAAAATGACATGACACGTTCCTAGTCACATTAAAGAAAAAAACTGAGGAATTAACTTTAAAAAAATTCAAAGAAAAAGTTAGATATTTATTAGAAAACTAATGAATATATAATTACATCTCTAAATGAACTAATTCATTCGTTGAATTGAAAATTAATACACTTCATTAAATTACTACCTCCAATCCTATATATCAAAAACATAGTACATCTAAAATTACACAGACCAAGGAATATATTAAAATGTGTTATTTTTCATTAATAATATTATAATTTTAAATAATTTTACACAAATACTCTTGCATTAAATTGCCAAAGGTGACGTAGAATATTTAAGTGGTGTGATAATCCATAAAAATAAAATAAAATTAAAAAAAAACAATTAATTTTGTAAAAAACAAAACATTCATTTTTTATAAAAAGAATAAAAATACTTTTTATTTTTTATAAATAAAAATATGACCGGAAGTAGTATTATTTAAATGTATATTTCCTGATCTCTTCCTTTTTAGTTGTTTATCTTTAAGAAGAGATGGTGGTTTCACCCTGGACCAGGGCGCGCGGCTCTGCAAGTAACTAAGCGATGTTTGGTTTAATATCTGTGATTTTCATGGTCATATTAATACGTGGTTGTACTTGTGGCCTGTGGGAGGCTTAATTTTTTTTTTGGTGAGTTGTGGGAGGCTTAATTGAGTGTGAATTTGGAACGCCAATTCTGTACGTAGTAGCAACATTGGACATTCCACTTCAACCTCCTCCGTCAGCACTACCACCTTTTTCAACTCAACAAACACATGCAGTACTGATACTAAAATGAAATTACGCAGACGACATAATAATGACACACAATTAATACACTTCTTTTATATAACTTCATAATAATAATAATAAGAGTATATACTTTCCAATAAAAACACAATACACTTTTTTAAATGGATGTTTGCTTATCGACACACTACACTAGCAGCAGTGGCTAGCTAGTGAGTAGTGAGCACCAGCAGCAGCAGCAGCAGCAGCAGAGCAGCACAGTTGTTCACTTCACATGATCTCTCTCCCTTACTACTCTTACCCTCACGGGCAACCCATTCTTCAGCCTCAGAGTCAATGACAAAAGATGCTCAGGACACGTGTCCTTATCCACCGCCTCAATCTCAAACCTCTCCAACACCGAAGCCGCAATCGACTTCATCTGAATATAAGCCATTTCCTTCCCCAAACACATCCTGGGACCCGCGTGAAACACCGGATACCGAAACGGACTCTCGCTCCGCCAAACCCCGTTCTCCTCAATCCACCTCTCCGGCTTAAACTCCAAACAGTCCTTCCCCCACACGCTCTCCATCCTCCCCATCGCGTACGTGTGGTAAGACACAAACCACCCCTTCCCAACTCTAGTACCGTCCGGCAAAACGTCGTCGTTTAAGCACGCCTTCGTGTCAACCGGCACAGGCGGGTACAACCTCATCGCCTCCGAAATCGCCGCGTGCAAGTAATGCATCTCCTTCAGCTCGTCGTACCCAAACGCAAACGACGTCGTTTCGCTTCCACTTCTCCCAGAACGAACCGTTTCGATTTCGCTGAGTATTTTTTCCTTCACGTCCGGTCTTGAAGATAGGATCCAGAAGAACCAACTCAGAGCAGACGACGTCGTATCGCGTCCCGCGAGAATGAAGCTTATGACGATATCGCGTAGAAACTCCGGCGACTCCTCTGTTCCGATGAACCGAGAGAGCAAGTCCTGGTCTCTCGTGGGTCCCACCCTGGCTTCCAATCTGGACCGTATGATCTCGTCGGCGAAGTCGTGTACGGTGGAGATTGATTCCCTCAGCCTTCGCTCTGTTCCCACGTTGAGAGCCCTCTTGATCTTCCACATCACCGGCAGGGCACACATGAACCTCCCGGAGCTAAGTGCCGCGGCGTCCTCGAACGCGCGCATGAACTCCGCACCGGCGGTGCCGTCGCCGCCGAGGCAACCGGGGTCGAAGTTGAACGCGAGCTTGCACACGTTGTCAAACGCGAACCTCTCCAAAACGTCCTGTAAATCGAGGACCGTGTCCGTACCTGAGGCTCGGAACAGGATCGGAACCAGCCTCGTCTGCGTTTCCACCGTGACGTTTTCAATCACGAAGTTTCTCAGCGATTTCGTGTTGAACTCGTAGCTGGCGGTTTTCCTCTGAACCTTCCAGAGTTCGCCGTCGGAGTTGAAGATTCCCCTTCCTAAGAAGTCTTGGAGGAGGCTGATGAATCGCTCTCCCTTTGGGTAGTTTTCGAACTTTGTCTTCAGCATGTGTTCCACGTTTTCCGGGTTGGCCGTTATGATGCCGTGGACCTTGCCGTGTCGGTAGAAGACGGCGGTGTTGGCGGGGCAGTCGCGGAGGACTTGGGTGGTCCATTCCAGGAAGCGGTGGCGGTTCCACAAGAATTCCGGTAGCGCTCCGACCAGAGGGTAGATTTTGAAACCTCTGTTTTTGTTGTTGATGGGTTTTTTTGTGGGGAGGAATTGGACGCAGAGATAGAGGAAGAGAAGGGATAGGAAGAAGAGCAACGGCTCAGCTGAGAAGAAGAGCTCCATACTGTTGTTGTTGTTGTTATGGCTAAATTATTAAATCCGTTATTTGTTGAAGTGATGATAAGGTAGGTTTGTGTGGTCTATACAGTACAGGGTTCGCGAATGTTATGGATATTCGAATCACATCACTTGCATTCAAGCGAGGCTCTGTCTAGGTCAAGTCTCCCACCGTGGGAAACATTACCACACAATTGAGAAAGTGTTTTCTAGCCATTAGATCTATTAAAATTAAATGAATGGTAAGATCAAAGATAGGGTATACACATTTCCCCACACTAGATCCCCTCCTCCAATGCCTAACATCTTCCATCCCGCAACCGTGCCGTCATCGACGTCGTCCTTGTCCGCCATCACCACTGCTCTGCCTGGGCCAAGTGGCTTGGCCACCTCGTCGTCGTGCTCTGCTGCATGCGTGACTTCTACTCCCTCCATCTCCCCTGTCATCGTGAAGCAGGAGCACCATAGCTGTGGTGGTGTAAAGCTTAGGGCGGCGGAGGAGTGCAGATGGCACGGCGGCGTGGAGGGAGGCAGGGAAACAGAGAACAGATTAAGTAAAGAATGCAAAGCTATGGCGGTGGAGGAGAGGAAACGGCTGTTTGTGGGCACGGAGGAAGAGAAACAGTGGTTCATGACTGACAGTAGACTCACAAACGGTCCTTCACGGTGGATGCGGTCGCAGATCTGCATCGATGCTCCGCCGTCGTAAGCCACCGTGGCAGTATCTCGTCCAAGACTGAGAGTCTCTGAGGCACAGATTCGTTCTCCCCACCCCCACCTCCTCGACCTCTACTTCACCGTGGTGGTTCACGGCCGGGAGCTCCACCCCTGTGTCATTCAGGTAGCCACCCCTCTCTCACTCGCAATGGCAGGACGAGGTCGTACAACGGTGGCCGACTCAGATCTGACGGAGATGGTGGGTGGGTGGCCGTGCACAACATGGTGGGTTGGCGGTTGTTGACCGCAGTCTGCTCATGGTGGTGACTAGTGAGGGTGAGGGATTGTGTGTTGGGAGTTTTAGTTGTTCTTCAAAGTAAAAAGGCTCAGCTGAACCCTTAAAATTTCTACCAATAAATCTAACGGTGTTAATAGATTGTGTACTCAAGGGGTGTGATCTAGTGTGTACGGATCTATTATAAAATGGGCTTTATAAACTTACGCATGGTGAGAGACTTGATAAAGTCTCCCACCCTAGACAGACCCTTCAAGCGATCGAAAGATACATACAACCCGGGAATTGTTAATTCTCGTGACGCCAATTGTTACATGTCATTTGTTTAAGGAAAATGATATAAGTGGATTAATAAAAAGAATAAAGACCGGTGGACACTCCATTGGTGTATATCACCGGAGAAAAATGATAAAATAATGAGATATGTGATGTAATAGTTAAAAAAAGATAAAAAAAATGAGAAGTGTTGGATAGATAGATTAAATTTTTTGGTCTAAGTATATCATAATTCTAATAAAAAAAGAGTATTTATAGGAAAATAGTAGGGTGTGACTGTGAAACTGTGAACAATTTTGATTTTTAAACTATCTTCAATTTCTAACATTAATATTACTTGTAGTCACATTCCTTGTATATCACATCTATTATTTATTTCATTTTTTATTTTTGACTCTCTCTTTAGCACGTGTAGTGTCAAAAAATAATTTTTCAAATGTGAATTTTCTAATCTCTCACGTCGGCTTGTGTTTTGAGGTGAATATCAAATAGGCTAAGAAAATGCGAGTAGAGTATGATCAACATCGGATCGACAGTTGGGGAGGAATCATCCCTCGTGGCCGTGCTTTCCAGTTCTGGAAAATACATAGTAGTAGAGTGTAGACTAAGAAAAATAAAGAGGACTAAAAAGTATATGTATTAATTATGTGTGTAAAATTTGTTCGGGGGTTGTTGAAATTTGATAATCAAGTTCAACTTCGTGTGTGTTTGGAATCACCATAGCTCGATCATCAACTTGCGGTACAGCAGAAGCTACAATAGCTTCTGTGGTGATATTTTCTCGGAACGCGGAACATGAGTTACACACACTTCTACTGTTCACAATGTTAGAGTTTGAGTAGTAGGGATTTGGGTAAACATATATTCTATATTAATTAATTATGAGTACAATTCAAACCAAATATTTCATTATAAGGGTCCTTACAGTAAAGCTCAAATCGAATTGGATATAAATGTAATTAACATCATAACCTCTCTATTTTTTTCTTTTTAAAAAATAATCTTTATATATATAAAATTATTATTAAAATTGATAGTCATTTAGATCATCAATAAAAAAAAAAGGTTTAAGTTTTTTTTTTTAGTCTCTCTATATTCAAAAGCTAAATAGGAGCCCAGCTATTTAAGTCGATTTATATAGATCCATTTAAAGATGTTACATTTTCTCAAAGCCCTTTCTTATTTATAAAACTGTTATTTTTTGTCAAAGTACCGGGTTTGCAATTGCATCATGAAGAATAATATATCATTTTTTTATAAAGAAGAATATATCGTTTTTTTGGTCCAAAGTAAACGATTAATTGAAACGGGCCAAAGGCCAAAAGCCCGAAGGCTACAAGATTGGACAGACCTTTTCTTTTCTGCCGATGAATAGGACAGGCCTGATCCTAAACTCATCTCCTTTGGCTTTTTCTATTGACACATACATTGGTTTCTAACTACACATACACTCAAATTTAAATACCAAAAATGCCATCATCGCGTATGTTATTTTTTTTCGTTGTATTCGTAATTTTGCAAAACTATTAGTTCCGTGTTACAAATAACACACGCGGAACTATTAGTTCCGCAGGTGTTATTTGTACCACATACACATACAAATAACACCCGCGGAACTATTAGTTCCGCTAGCACATGCACATACAAATAATGTCTGCGGAACTATTAGTTCCGTGATAAAAATAACACATGCGGAACTAATAGTTCCACAGACATTATTTGTATGTGCATGTGCTACAAATAACACCTGCGGAACTATTAGTTTCGCGCTACAAATAACACATGCGGAACTAATAGTTCCGCAGGTGTTATTTGTATGTTGACCCAGTGCGAAAGCCGATTTTAACAAAATACCACATTTTTTCACATGGAAACAGGCTTCTGAGCAAAACGCAGGCCCTGCGCGTCGCGTGATTTTGGCCAAATTCGATCGTTTAAGGGGTCAAAATGACAATTTTGTTATTTTTTTCATTATTTCGTTACCTCGCGGAACTATTAGTTCCACACTGCAAATAATGCCTGCGGAACTATTAGTTCCGCGTGTGTTATTCGTATGCACATACGAATAACACACGCGGAACTAATAGTTCCACAGGCATTATTTGCAGTGCGGAGCTAATAGTTCCGCGAGGTAAAGAAACAACGAAAAAAAATAACAGATGCGATGAGGACATTTTAGACATTTTACCTCTTATGTATGTGTAGAATGAAATGTATGTATGTGTTAATAGAAATTGCCTCTCCTTTTGACAGTTCATGTTGATGGGCTTACTCGCTCCTTGCACCTATTTTAAAGCCCAATATTTTTGGGCTGTCAACAGACTACAATTTTATTTTCACGTTCTAGACTTTTTTTTTTGGTCTTTGGGGGAGGGGGAATTTTTTGGGGGAGGGGAGTGGGTAGGGTTCGAACCCCCCCACCCTTACACTGGTATCACCCCACCACTACCACTTGTGCTATCCATTGGGGGATATCGCGTTCTAGACTTCAGTTCATGTTTTGACCAAAAACAAAAAAACTTTTTTTTTTGGTCAATAAAACAAAAAGACTTCAATTCGTGCATTACCCTATTCCATTAATTGGCCAATAGGAAAAAGGATAGATATGATTTCAACTTTTTTCTTTTATTGCTCTCACTTTAGCAACCATTTGATTCTTGCTAAAATTATTAGATAGCTAATTAGGACAAAACAGCAGCATATTCTATTTGAAAACCGAAATATTGGAAATGGGGGACTATATTATATATGGTCTTGTATAAAATTCATAAGATAAGGCAATTAGTTAATTCAAAAGGAAATAATAATTCAATTATTTGATGACAATAGCAATTGGTGGAAAAGTATATATGTCTATAAATGCCGGAAATACCCCTCCAATGTTTGTCATGAGTGGAGCGAAAACCATGGTGAATAGTTCTTTTTTATGGATAGGATGGAATAGGAAAAACTTTTACTTGGAAAGCAATATCAACAACTATATATAAGATCAAGATGATAGATTGTTTTTACAGTTGCATTAAGTGGAAGAGCAATTAATATTGCTGATTTCAGGTGACAGGACAATACATTTCAGATTTACCATATATAACTATGATGAATATTCCACTTACAACCATTATTTTGAAGCAATCGATAGAATGTTTAAAGATTTACTCAGGTTCACTAGTACTAACAACTTAATTTTTTTATTTGGAGGGAATGTCATATATTTGGGTGGTGAATTTAGGCAAATTCTTTGAGTGATATCAAAGGGGACAAGGCAAGACATTATACATGTAAATATTAACGCGTCATATCATTGACAACTTTGTCACGTATTCACTCTAACTGAAAACATGAGGCTTATATTTGGCTGTCCAAATTTAGAGTAATGGACCACTGAAATATTGTTACCCGACGATCTATTCAAGTAATGGAGTACTATTTGGATAAACAACTTAAAATTTAATCACTTATAACATAAGTGTTTATTATATAAGCGTTTATATATAAACTATTTTTATAATCGAAGAGAAAATATGATAAAATTGTTTTGATATAAGCTGAAAGCTGTTTTAACAAGTTATTCGAAGAGCTTGTGAAAATAATATAAGTTAATCATAAGCTCTTTTTTATAAACTCTGTCAAACACTGTCATAAATGTTTATGTCAATAGATAAATTCTGTATAAACCAATCCAAACATGCCCTAAATTCGTAAAGCTTTAAAAACACAAATTGATTCTGTGTAAAACAGCTAACACGCTTGCTTTACATGACTCAGTAGATATAGTGATAGGGAATATACCAGAAACTAATGAATATCTCAAATGTAAAACGACAACCCATATACTATTTTTTCACCTATGGATAGAATGATCCAGTCTAGATAGCCAGACGTGGAAAAACGATGCTGCTGAATGCTAATGATGTGGTTATTAATGGTATGTGGGTTAGGTGGGTGCTTACTTTTTCTGCTAAGTTGAACACAATCAAGATCCAGAAAATAAGTGTCCTTTAGGTCCACGAAAAAAACAAAGGGCAATTCGTAACCATGTAACGTGTGTTAGAAAAAGGATCAAATTTTGGTAAAAAGGCAATTTGCGTGAATTAGTTTCAACTTTCAACCTTTTCCCTCTCTTAAAGTATCAATATCGACAAGCAAAATAAGCATGCCATGGACATGTGTACAGATCTAAATCCATAGCTTCATAAGAAAAGCCAATTCATTTTAGTGCGTATTTGAATTAAATAATTTAATTTTTTTTCAACTTTTTAAAAGTTTTAAAAAACAATCGTTTCTCGTAGTTAATTTACTCATGTCCAATGTGAGATAATTTCTTTTGCAAATTAATGACAACCACATGAGTGTTAAATGGAACAGTACGAATTCCACCATATATGCCTTTGCATATAATTGGGTGACTCCTTAATTAAACTCCCACTCCATTTCCCCCTTTCTTTTTTAAAAATCAAGGATCGACCGTCGACATTTTGTAAGTTGTATATAGGGGTGAACATAATTGGAAGCAGATTTATAGCAATCATAAGTTAGATAATTAGCTCAACAGTATTTTTTTATCAGTAGGAAAAAATTTAGCTCAATAGTATTATATTTAGTTGCGAATTTCATACATGAATCGATTAAACAGATAACTCTAAATGAAAGATCGAAGTTACTTTTTTTACATTAATGAATTGAGCCTCGTTTTAAATGGAAATTTTTTGGATATATGTTCTGTAATTGATAGCTTACTTAATTTATTTGTTCAAAATCCATTTTATCCTCTCGTTCCTAGCCACGTCACTATCGATATCAAGCACACACACGATATATAGTTTTGTTAGGAAAATTAAAATTAACATTGAAAAATTAATAAAAAAAGTCATTAATTAAAAATATAAACCGTTCTCAGCGACTTCATATTCTCAGCAACATTTGTCGCTGCTAAAAACCTTATTTCTGGTAGTGGGTTTCCCCACAGTTGTGAATGACTCTGACCTTTGGTGTAGTTTTCATAGATTGGGGTGATTTTATTAGTTATTCATGCGGGTTTGGCGTGCTGCAAATGATAGATATGGTCTGGGGTGTCAACTTAGTTGGATTGCCTTTCTCTATAGTGATATTTTTGTACGATAGCTCTATTGTACCAACGATAGGAGATCGGTCGTTTTTGTACTAACAACAATCTTGTTCTTTTCATGTACTTAAATCTGGTCATATCTTGTGCTCTGATTTAGTTGTTTTTTAATAAATTTTTTGCTTATCCAAAAAAATCATTCTAATTATTAAACATTATAATTAATAATTATTTAACTAAATTTAAATGCAACTTAATAAAATAATTAAGTGCAAAGGATAATATAATTAAATAACATTGAGTAAATATTAAAACAAACTTACTGAATAATTACTATTTCTTTGATTGAATAGTATAGTATTTATGCGTATACCCATTTTTTTTAACCATGTTATACGTATACCCATATGAATTATTATTTATACGTACCCTTTTAACGAACAAAAATATTTTATTTTTGAGTAATTTTTATGACTACTTGTTACTATCTCTAAACAAATGGTGCTGTTCTTGTGGGTATCCTTGTTAAACACGAAACTGTCACTTGCTTGCTAATGAACATAACTTTTTTTTCCCTTTTTCTTTTCTTTTTATATATTTCAATTATTGCATGCATGCATACATTATTTTCCTTGATGCTACGCGTAGTAATTAAATGCTCTTGTGCTTAATTTACATGAAAACGATCTGTGTTTCCTATATATCACATCCTACGTTACGTACCTTAAGATAGATGTGCACTTGCACTTAATAGCCTCTTCAATTCTCCCCATCTCATCCCACTTCTCTCTACAGCGTTGTACACGCGCGTTGCCTTTTGATTTATAAACAACACTGTCATCAATTGTCTTAATTTCCTTCTCAAAGACAAAGACCAAAGAAACCATAGGGTCGAATGTCATTATTGTACACAATTTTTTATATAGATATATATAATCAATTAAAGATTTAAAATACATGAAAATAATAATAATATTGTAATATTGTTTTATGCTTTTGATTAATTGTTTCTAACATTTATGTATTCATTATGCGAGAATTGCATATCAAACAGAGCTATTTGCTGTACCACACTCACTATTAGTCTGCATACGCTAAAGATTGGTATGTTGCGTCGGCGACATCTCTTTCATTCATATATATATATATATATATATATATATCATAAAACCAGTATTGTGTATATGTACATGTTTTCATATTCTTATCCAATTGAAGTACTAAAGAAGATGTCTTTTATAAATGGGAATGGAATTGTAAATATCATCAAAAGTAGTTGCGTAACGGCACATTTATCATACCCAAAAATTAAATCTACGTATCTAACGTCAGCTTTAAACACCTTTCCTCTAACAAATTTTTTGATGATATGTTAATTAACTCTCATATGTGCTGTCAAAAAAAAAATTCCATATGTGGTATAAAGTATAAACGTAGTGATCAAACTCTCCTATTTTTTTTTATTCTACATCGAGAAGTATCCTATCGCCTGCACGATGGGGACTAATCTCCCGCAGGAGTTTGTTCGGTACCTCTAATGGGTGGCATTCCTCCCAGTTGAGATTTTTTCCATACTCAAGACTCAAACCCGAGACATTGGTTAAGGGACGAGAGGCCTTAACCACCCACGTCAACATCTGTTGGTTGATCAAACTCTCCTATGATTGTACAACAAATATTATATAATTATTATCAGCATTAAACACAAATTTTTACGTGCATGTGTCTTATAGCGGACTCTACTAATTTTGAACTTTTCTTTGTCATAATTTTTGTTTCAAATGGATCCATATATGTGCTTGTGGATCTCCGCCACTATGAGATTTTTTTTTTATAATCAAAACATTTATTCAAAAAAATCTTAAGCACAAGATGTGCCTTATAAGAAGAAGAAACAAGTTTGAGTACAGATAAACAAAAAATACAAGAATAGATGCCACTATGAGATTGTATAGACAAATGAGCATTTTACTCGCATATTATGCTTTATAAACCAATGTTATAAAACTCTTCAATTATATCGATTATTGATAGAATGAGTATCATTAGTTGAATAAATTGAACTGACATAAAGAATTGTTTATATATATATAATAAATGTTGCAAATATAAAGAGGAATAGTGGTTGACATGCTTTGTTCATCAAAAAAAAAAAAAAGTGGTTGACATGCTTTTACATGCAGGTGATAGACCGTGTATTCGAATCCTTGCCAAGCTCTACGGTTTGCATGGTCTATAAAATTTCTTTATTTTATTATGTTTCAACTCAAATCAAAAAAAATTTATAATCTAATAAATTATACTTATCTTTGATCACTTAATTAATATACTTTTACTCAAGGCGGATATTTTAAGGGACAATGGGGCATGGCCCCCCTAGCTTTTTTTATACATATATACAATATAAGAAATTTGACTTTTGGTAACAGACAAGATCTGTCACTAGAAGATAAATTCCGTTGCTTAATGTCATTTTCATTTTGGCCGTTCGACCCGCTTTCCTGTCCATTATGCATGACGACGGGCAAAGGGTAGTCACAGTTGTATTAACTGTCACTATAAGTACTTGTTGGTAAACATATTGAGGTGGCATGACTTCAAGTTCAACTTCTATAGGCAATCACTATTGTCACTAAAAACTATCACTATTTATTATAATAAATTTAATTTATTAATTTTTATTGCTATCATGAACTCTAATGAAAACAACTAATTTCACAAATATTTATAATTAAAATAAATTAACTATAAATGTCCCCCAAATATTTGGTCCAAGTTTTTACTCAAATGTACCGTAAAATGTATTTTACTCAAATATAAAACAAGAATAAGTTGTATAATAATTTTATAAATATAGCATGGTAGCATGCAGGGATGGATAAAAACCTATACCCTCAAATAAAATCCACCACAGGCAAGAGGCGAGTGGCTTAACAAGTACCTACAGGTAAATTAAATATGTATTTTTTGTATCCACCAATTTAATGGGGACAGAGGCAAATATTGATGTACCCATGCATGTTAGTTCAAATACTAAAAGACTTTTATATATATTTAAATTTTTCCATGTTGTACTTTTATTTGTTTTTTTATTGAGCGATTATTGATATGACAATTGAGTTAAATTAGGAAATGCTATTAATATAATATTCATTATAGTCAATAATAGTTTTCATCAAAAAAAAATTATAGTCAATAATACTATGTGAAAACATTTTTTAATGAAATACACTTTTTTAAAGAAATTTAATATTATCCATGGGTATTCATGGATACCCACAAATATCATGGTATCTGTCAAAATTCGATTAGCTATGTTATCAATACTTGATGATTGTCAACAGTGCCAAATGACCTAACTCAATGCCAGATTAGATGCACTTTTGCCACGTATAGGCTCTAGCGTTGAAAACTGGATGAACTAGTAGGTAATGAAAGGACTTGGTACTAGATATTTGAGGGACCTAATTGACGCAATTAAAACTTCTAAGACCAAAATTACCATTTCACAATTTTTGAAGAAACAAAAAAATACAATTAAATCTTTTTTTATTTGAAGAAAGTCTCGTAAGAATAAACATTTCCAAATAATGGAAAAAATAACTTCTAGTTTTTTTTATTTTATTTACCAACATGTAGCTCTGTTTATTTACCTTCTTTTCTCATGCAACAGCCCCCTAAAATCAGAAATCATTGGTATCTTCAATGATCATTCATTGGCATGCGAGCAGATAAATTAATTTTATTTTCATTTTGCACACTTTCTATATTTGTAATCTCCAAAATTTTGCTCAAATTACTTGTGAAGTCAAAACTAGACCGGCCGGTCGGATCGAAAATCGGACCCCTGTCTGGTTTGGAATAATCTGAGAACTGCCTTGTGAAAGAATCAATCAAAAATCGGGACAAAACCGAGAAAATCGGTTGGACCGGTTCAATCATTTTTTTATTTTTTTAAAATCAAAATTTTAATTTTTTTTAATTTATTATTTTTTTTGAAAAAAATAGATATCACTTTTCAGTTGTAACAAAAAAAAAGAAATAAATATCATTTTATTCAATTATTTGTAATTTTGAATATTTTATGTTATGAATTATGACATTTAGTAGTAAAGTTTAATTTTTCTTTATAAAATTATGACTTTTATGTTAATTTTTGCTCAATATTGTATAGGATTTAGGGTTTAAAATAATATTATATGTTATATTTATAATTAAAATAATATTATTTAATTATATCGCAGTTCAACCGGTTGAACCCCGATCAAACCTCTGAACCTTAAACCCCTGTCCTCACCAGTTCAATGATCGATCCAATTCTGACTACCTTGCAAATTACGCATCCAATTAGGATTCCAGATGTGAGTACGTATATGCTCCCAATATTTAAAACCTCCAAATTGTACCATTGAATGAGGCATGGAAACAGGGCAAAATTCAAGGAGACTTTTCTTGTGGAATAAAAACAATGGTTTGGTCCTCACTTGTTAACACCTTCCCCCCGGAAAAAGCAGAGTATTTGACGAAGAACAGGGAACGCTTTTAAACAGCCTGTTATAATGAAAAAGCCTTATATATCTTCAAATTAATTTATCAAGCCTTTCTAAAAAGTAAATGAACACTTGTACATATATAAAAAGAAAGGAGAAAGGGATATCCTTGTCATCAACAGCTAATTATGCATTCTGTTTCAAAACATTTGTCATAAATTCATAATGAGCGTCATTGATTTTATTTTATTTATTACTTTAAAACTCAAGAAAACAGTAGTTTTCTTAAAAAAAAAAAAACTTAATTACATTTTTGGTCCCTCGGATATAATCTTCTAATATTTTATTAAATGAAATAAAAATATTTTATTGCCTGATAATTTTATGATGACTTCACGTAATATCAGCGGCTTTATTGGCTGAAATTCTTCCACACCCACATCCCATAAGGACAAGGCCTTGTTCTCAACATGGCCTTGAAACAAGTTTGTTCTATTGGGGGTTACATGCATGGGGGATTACACGTACTTTGATTAATTAGTAGTTAGTGTTGCTTTCAAAGCAATTAATAAAGAGAAATGCATTATAGAGCTTGCTATAAATTATTAAGTGAAAGGCGGTGCATGATTCGTATTAAATTAGACAAAGAAAGATCATAAAGACACATCTTTGATTGGTTGCATGATTGATCGTATTCGTAAGGACTCGATCAGTGACACTATCATTTTTGTGTGAGAATGATCTTTGACCAGGAACTTTTGAAAGAAGAAGACTTAAGTGGGTTTCAATAATAGACCCTCTTTATTGTAGAATTGGATATGTTTTAGCTAGCCACTTGAAAGATATGTTTATAGAAAAAATTTTAATGCTCAAAGTAAAAGAGTGTAGTACTACTCTCACCACAAAGGAAGGATCGACAACTCGGAGGTTTTTTGTTTGATTCATCTAAGGACATATTTTCCATCGCGGGTTTGGACACAATGAAGCTAGTGTGGAGTGCAAAACAATGTGGGATAAAAAGTAGTGAATATGAGAGAGCTTTTCGTTTTGGTTGTTTTTGAAAGATACTACTTGTGTGTGTGATTTGTTAGTATATTATATACTTTTTAGTGGAAGTCCCTTTATATCTGTTTCATCATAAAGGGTTTTTCACAAAAGATGATGAAAAAGAACGGTGTCTTCTCCTTGCCATTGCTCATTGAATATGAAATCAACGATCTATCAAAATGAGTCAAAATCTCAGCTTTGATGAAAGTCATATCAATTAGAGAGTTTGAGTGCACAACTCCTGCTGTATGCCATACATACATATGTGTAGCATCAATTGTGTCCTATGATTTTTTGTCCAAAGCTATATTACTTGACACATTGTTAATACGTATATAACTCTATACTGCCTAGTAAGATTACTCAGATTCCTAATTAATTGTTCATTTACAAAATTATTCTCATAGCATATGATGTCAACCATAGATATAAAAATCCTTAATAAAAATCTTAAAGCTGGTAGTATACAATTTTTTCCTTTGATATATATCTTGGGTAGGTCACAAATTTCAATTTGAATAGTGAAATCAATCTTACATTTTGTACTGTTTGAGTTGTACTACAAACAAACCACTGCTTCAAGTGACTGAGCACAGTGGAGAATGAATTAATGGTAAAAAAACAGGGGTGGTCACAGAGTGGCAGAGTAACAATATGTTAACCAATACATGTTATGTATCTGCAAAAGTAACACTAACAGAGAGGTGCCTGGTGGCCAAGGTCCTCCAAAAACCCATACACAAAGGACTTTGGGGAAAGGCTTCTTCTTAAGGATGAGGCTTTGAACAATGGAACAGGGGAAACTGAAGTGATTTGCAAAGTAAGAGAAAACTTGAAGGGAAATTAAAGGAAATTCTGTCGCAGATTCGAAGTCCCTTTTCTTTTCTTGTAGTGCCAGAATTTAGTGACTGAAAATTGGATCGTTAAAGTTGTTTCTCGAATTAGTTGCTAATTCAGTCTCTAAAATACTTTTGCGGCCATTTTAGTGATAAACTTAATTTTGGTTTAAAAAACTTATAGATTTGTCTCTAACTCAGTTTCTATAATGATGGATTTTCTTTTGTATCTAAATCGGTCACTGAATAGCAAATTTTTAATAGTGACACGTTCAATCATGAGAAGAGTTTTTTTTTTTTGACAACTAGAAGAGTTTTATATATAGTAGTATGATATTGTCTTTTCTTTGGCCATCAATGTAAGTGTATGCACACTTATTAACAAATTAAAAAAATGATAAGTAATATTAAATAAAAAGCAACTTTTTAAATTCTTTTTAAGGTATTAATTTTTTATATATATTAAATTTTTAATTATTTAGCCAGTATTCTTGGGACATTCATTAAAAATCTCAAGAAAAAAAAAAGGTGAGTGAGAGTAATGTTAAAACTGCATTGTCCTGTTGTGTTTCCTTGTTTTGCTACAGTGTATTTCTAACAGCAAACACAAAAAATCACGTTAGGTCCTAAAATTTCTGCACTGATTATTTAACAACGAAGTGTAGCTAGAAAGCCAAAACGAAAAAGGAAAGGAAAATGTAAACAAATAGAAATGCAAACATTATGATGAAATAATTAAAATGCAAAAATATATATTTTAACTTTTATGATTGTCGAGGCTGTGTCTGCACTCTCCCCCACTGTATAACAAAAAAAGATCAGAATAGCGTGTGTCTGCTTGTGTGCTAGTGCTCTCCTTGCTAGCATTCATCAGTGATTTCGATGCTTAAGAATTTTCCAACCTAATCCAACTTAATTCATCACCTGAGAAACCGACAAAATAGAGGGAACCAAGTTAGCAAAACAACGCACAAATTAAAGTATCAAAACCCATATTGCACAAAAAATGCAGGTGGCTTTTGAGAGCCTCGACCCCATCACAACCCCCATTATTATACTATAGTATAGTTGAGATCCCTGTGCTTTCCTAGTGGAAATCTAACACACCCTATACTGTAGAAAAGTCTATACTCCAAGCTAAAGGAGAAAAACAAAAGAACATTCAAAGGGGGGAAAGTGAAAAAACAGAAACAGAAACACGAAAATTGATGTGTGGGAAGAAAGAAGAGATCTTAATTGGCTTCTCACTGCTTCACTCGTTTCCAACATTTGCTACTTGAGAGGACCCGTTACAGCTCTCCATGCTTCCATCCACCCCCACTTGTAGTAAAAGGGCACCTATAATATAACCTCTGTTGTCTCTTCTTCTACCTTATCTTTTTCTTTCATGGTACATTAATTTCTTAAACTTAAGGTACGTGTAAATTGATTTATGCAAAGTTTATTTGAGCTTATATATAGACTTAAGTTTGTGATAGTATTTGGGAGAACTTATGAAAATAGCTTATGACTGGACCATAAGCTGTTTTGGATTTTTTTTTACAACCTTTTCAAATTAACTTATCAAATCAACTTACAGTTTATATGAAATCAGTTTAACTAATAGCTCATACATAAGTGTTTATATGATAAATACTTATTCTATAAGCGGCTAAGTAAGCTGTTTATACAAATATGTAAAAGAAGATCAAAGAGAACAGAGAATTTCAATATTGTCCTTGTGAAAGTTACTGATCAATGAAGACCCATTCCAAGTTGGTCTCACTGAAATATGTTTTATCGGACCTAGCTATATGTGTAATATGTCACATTTAGGAGACAAAAACGTTTGTGATGTTTGGCAGGTGATTACTGATTAGATCCCCATTTTGCTTATTGTGATGATGCTCCACTCCACTTATGCTTAAACGGTTATTCCATCAACTTGTGTTTGGGATCACTGTTCAAATTGTTGTGCTGCTGACGCGAGGAAGGGCATTTGAGACATTTCACAGGTAGAATGTCTGCCCCCAAATTGAGTTATATGAATGCCGAGAAGAAACAAGGTATGCACGCACTATGCGTGGACGTGGCTAATTTGATGATAATAATTAATTTGCAGGCTATGTGGGTACATGGAGCCCTTAGTATGAGGTGTATATATATTGTGGTCTTTGATTTTTTCTCTCTGTTATTACTGTGTATTCATGTCTGAAACTTTTGTGGATGCTAATGATGGGCCGCGATTAGTTAAAGCACAAGCAAATACATATTGGAGAATGCGCGTGGTATTGTATATATGTGTGATTTGGGGGCAAAAAGAGAATGGAAATCTAGTGAATATATATGACAACTATGTTTTGTTTTCTTATTGGAATACATGTATGCAGGATATTTCTCTACCTTAAGCACACGGCACAAACATGTTAATGTTAATTAAAATCTGAGTTATATGTTCTGCATTCAGTGGCACATTTCGTCGAATAAGTGTAGTTCAATCATATACTTGATTATTTAATCAGTAAGAAAGCAAAATTCAATTCCCTTTGAAGAATGCATGCTTTTCACGGCACTGAGCTAGATCTATTTAATTGAACCTAGGTAGTTTCATCACAAGTCTAGCTAGCTACTAGTAGTACTGCAAAGATTTATAAAAGTACAAATTAATATGGTTTTTGCTCTCAGTTGTACAACCATTTGAAAAATATAAGTTGTACGTATGCCGACATATATTGGATCCTACGAAGTTAAAAAAATCCAAAATAATGTTATGAGATTCTCCAATTCCATGAAACTGGCGCAGCAACGAGACAGACACTGCAATGGCTGGCTGGCTTTTGAAGGCGGATTCAGTCACTTAGGAAGTGCGCGCTCTGTTTTTCTTTGTTAGAGAGATATACTGCGGCAACTCTGCTGAGACAAATGGTAGTGGTGACCACTCAAATCAGTGCACTTTCTACCGATTTTGTGGAATTTCTTCTGAACACATTTGGACGTACTTGTTTAATTATTAATTTGTGGTCCTCCTCATACAATTCATCACTAATCATCATCAGTTCATACATTTAAGCATAAATATAATTTTTGCAGGCAAATGTTACTCCTCCTATATGAGCGTTTATAATCAAGACCCCAATTTACACTTTTATGAAGTCTTCATGAATTTTAATACGAGTGCGTGCATTGATTAAGTAATTAATTAAGTAATTACTCAATATGTTCCCCCTCTTTTCTCTTTTCTTATGTGGTGAAAAAGGAACGAGATTCCCTTTGTAGCACTCCCCAGGACGACTTATAATGGGAATCTTTTTTTCCTTTTTTTCTTTTAGCCTACGAAGAGTGTGAGAATAATTCTGGTTTGTACGTTAAGCTTGTTTCTTTTCACGGATTCAACCTCTCGTCGTCAACGGTTCATAAACTGATTTAATTTAATACAAATCGTAAAACTTAAACTAAAAAAATAAAAAAATTGAATAAAACTATAAACTGAAGATTTTCAAATAATTTTAATAAATTAGATTAGTTTTGGATTCAATCTTAAAAACTGATTCAATCCAATTTATTAAGTTACTCATACTAACTTTTTATATATGCATGGTTTTATTGTGTAATTTATATTTTATCATTTCAATTTCAATATATTTATAAAAGCATATATATATATATATATATATTCTGGCGCGTGATTGATAACCAGACATAAATAGGACCAGTTGCATCAATTGCGTCATTTATCTTCTGATAAACATTGAAAGAAAAAAAAAAGATATACAAAAAATGGTCGGCAGAGAGCACAACACAAATTGAAGTTAACTTGTGAATTTTGAGAGAATATTAATTCACAGAGCAATAATATATTATCGGAGGAAAATTGAACTGATGATATGACTTTTTTGCATTTCCACAACATTCATTGCATATGATCAGAAACTAACTAACCGAATGTTCTATTGATTAATAAGGGAAATTCCTCCTGATCAGCATTTGCTCGAGTTGATATCTTTAATGAATGAATGAATGACTAAAATGGCTGTCTTGTATATGCCCATTTGTTGTCTTGTCAAGAACCAATGCAGCATATGTCAAGTAATGAATTAAATCTTCAACTTCAACTAGATCTTAAAATCTCCTATCTTTTACTACATGCTAAGTTTGGTGTACTTGATGTCGTCAGAAAATAACAAAATAGTGAAGACACAACAGTAGGCTTACACACTCTTGGAGCACAACTTGGTCATGCCAAAAGTGCACGAAAAACCAAAAATCTTTCAGCACTACCATTTTAAGCACTCCTCTCTTTCCCAACTTGACTCTTGTATTTTAACTTTTTATCTTTTCCCAAATGTTTCTGTGTATATACAGAGGACATATAAGGCAATAAATGAAAGATATATGAGATGAAATATAATTTTGACTCTACATATTGTTCATAAGGTCAAAATTATTTTTATCAAATTTAATCCTGACCATATGTTAATTTTTGTGAGAATATGGGTAGTAAAGATTGATTACTAAATTTAATTCCGACTATTTAAAATAATGACATACGCATGCTTCAACTATTGTATTGATAAAATTCACTGGTTATATTAAAGGTATAAATACGTCAATATATAATGCATCTATTTATTCACTCTCCCCTTATCCAATTGATTATACAAGCCTAGAATAGAAGTTTTAGGGAGCACTTATTCTGATATGCATAAAGGAGAAGATTCTTGAATTAATGCTTGTAATCAGTGGCAATCGCATAATTAATTTTTAGTTAAGCTTTCTCATTTCGAATGTATGGTGTGGGCACGTATCTAACCTTCACTTATATATTAACAAACAAAGTACTCCACTTTCTCACCCTTAAAATAAGGTATCATAATTAGTGAACAAACTTAATTATTTTTTCATGGTATCTCCTTATATCCTTTGAGTGCAATTAATTAAACTAATTTATTCTGACACAGAACAAAGCTCTATTCACAAGTGGTATATGCAAGACTCAAACCTTTCTCTTCCGTTAAAGAAGAAAATAAAAAGAAAACAAAAGCTCCCCTCTCATATATATACATATATATTTTTTTTATATATTAAATTACTTCCCCGAACATATTTGCAGATATATGATTGAGAGTACCAGTACCACACTACCACACCACAGTAGTTCCTTTTGAGTATTAATTAGTTTATTGTTATGATCTTTTTTCATTTGTAGAACGAGCTAAAATATATAATTCTTTTCTTTGTTTCCTAATCAAAAGCTAAACACGTTGAAATTGAAAAAAATGTAATCATAATTAATGACAACATATTATTACCAGGTAACCAGGCTGACCCAAATGCATCTTATGGAAATGATCGATGATCACATAATGTCACTACAACAATAGAATTACTCTTATATATATATTTTCCAATAATTGAATGCTGCATATATTTGAATTCATGAATATAGCAATCTATATCAACCGGATCCAATTATTAAATGATCAAGATCGATCCTCGTAATACCATGAATTGAACTCTGCCATGTTTCCAAAAATTGACGATGAAAAGTAAAAGATAAAACAAATAAAAGGGATGTGAAAGCAAGCATATGTTGAGTTCCTATCAGCACTGTTCCGATGGATAAGACGTGGCAGAAACTCGCCGCGTCGTCAAACTCAAAACCGGGGCAGAGATGGGATGATAGTGACCTCTGCCCCATTTGGCCCCTATGAATGAATGAATTGAGCCCCTTATTTTTGCATTATACAACAAGTGGAATCCACTACTAATATATATCATGTGAACATCATTTAATTATATCATAGTCACATTATTTTTTTAAAAAAATATACATAAAGTAAGTGAAAAATATATACAATAAAAAGATATGAAGAGAGTGATATGCAAAAAGTATTGAATGAATCAACAATTTAGTCTATGAAATTATGGGACATTGTCAACTTAGTCTCTGAAATTATTAATATTTTAAATTAGTTTCTGAAATTAAAATTCTTTTATCTTATTAGTCTCTATCGAACAATTTCAGTAACTAGATTTATTGACTTAAAATGCTAATATGATAGGAGAATTTTCAATTTTAGATAATAATTTTGAATATTAATAACATCATAAACTAAGTTGACAATACCTTATAATTTAAAAAATGAGGTTGATCATTAGCTCAAAAAGGATATCTCGAACAAGTCTGTCACTATTCACTAGCATGAGAAGATTTTGGGCAAGCTCCACCAAATTGAATAAGATTCACCAATTTTAAATCAATTCTATGTGATGAACTCTACATAAAAGTGATTGCCATTTACCTAAATTATTTCAGTAATCCAATTTAGTTAATTGCCACGTGGAATCAATATTGCTCCTGGATACACACACAACAAATAAGAATATCCAGGGGGCTTACGTATTAATTATTGATCCATCCTAGTGCAAAAACAGGAGGTCACGTGTGAGCTTGGGGATGAGACTCTTACACGCTTCAAATTAAATCAAAAGGCCCTCTAATTTTATTTTTAATTTTAATTTTTTTAACAATTGTATTCTGAGCACGATTCTCCACCCAACATTACTACGGAGGCTTATAAATACCAATGATGCCATGACGTTTTTCACTTAGGAGACACAAACAACTTTGAAGTGTTCTTCCTCTGTACACAACTCTGTTCCTAGTAATTTTGAGTACCATCTCTTCTTTTTTTTTTCTTCCTTGTATTATACATCAAAGAGAGAGAAAATGGAAGGAGATGGGTGTGGTGTAAGTTTTTTTCAGAGGTGTAAGCCTTACATAGCTATGATTTCTCTGCAATTCGGGTTTGCTGGTATGAACATAATCACAAAGGTTTCCCTCAACCGTGGAATGAGCCACTATGTGCTTGTTGTTTATAGGCATGCCTTTGCTACAGCAGCTATTGCTCCATTTGCTCTAGTTCTCGAGAGGTACAAATCAAAACATCTTGTAGATGTTTTTGCTAAGGATTATTCACCTACCTTAACTTTCTTCAAGGATCCTTTCATTCATTATGTTAGATATCAAGGAAAAGCCATTCATTTAGAGAAAAAATAAAGTAGGAGGAAAATGGAAACATTCATTACCTTAATATTTGAATCATTTTCTGATCACACCCTTCTCTTCTTTTTCTTTCAGGAAGGTAAGGCCTAAGATTACATTTCTCATGTTCATGCAAATGTTCGTGTTGGGTCTACTTGGGTTAGTACTTTTCTATCTCTCAAGAAAACTGGTGTTCATTGTAATCGATACATCTAAAAAAAGTTCTAAACTTTGCCTTTTTTCCCTCTGTTTTTGTTCTGTTTTGTTCTGTTCTTCTAGGCCTGTGATTGATCAGAATTTATACTATGCTGGGTTGAAATTCACTTCCCCAACCTACTCATGTGCTATTAGCAACATGCTCCCAGCAATGACGTTTGTGATGGCAGTTATTTGCAGGTATATATATTTTTAATTCATTTTTTCTCTTCCTTTATGTTTTGTTTTGTTTTTTCTTTTAGTTTGAGTGTTAACATGGTGTTACTTTTTCTGGTTGGGATGAAATTAGGATGGAGAAGGTGGACATTAGAAAAGTGAGATACCAAGCAAAGGTGATTGGAACGGTGGTTACAGTTGCTGGGGCCATGGTAATGACATTATACAAGGGGCAAGTTATTAACTTGTTGGGGTCTCAGTACATGCACCATCCCAGAAACTATGTACCTGAAAACACCACTGCTGGTTCAGCTGAAAAGGATTGGGTTAAGGGTTCTATTCTTCTCATAATTGCTACCCTTGCTTGGGCTTCTTTCTTCATCCTTCAGGTATGTGAAGTGACTGTTTGTTTAATTCACAGCAGTGGAGAATAATAATAATTGAACTTTTTAAAACTCTTGTACAATTATTTTGAGTATTGATTAAAGTCTTTTGTTTTGATGTGATTAAATGCAGGCAATTACATTAAGGAAATACTCTGCTCAGCTCTCACTCACAGCCATAGTGTGTTTCTTGGGCACACTGCAGTCAATTGCAGTTACCTTTGTCATGGAGCACAAGCCATCTGTTTGGAACATTGGCTGGGACATGAACCTGTTAGCTGCTGCCTATGCTGTAAGTCTCTCTCTCTCCCTCTCTCTCTCTCTCTCCTTATATTTGTTGATGAACAATATGAGAGTCTAAATGGACGTTTATTTTGGTGAATAGGGTATAATATCATCAGGTCTTACCTACTATGTTCAAGGGATTGTCATGCAAAAGAAAGGGCCAGTTTTCGTCACTGCTTTCAGTCCTTTGATGATGATCATTGTGGCCATCATGGGCACTTTCATCCTTGCAGAAAAATTATATCTTGGAGGGTAAGTCCTTATTCTACTCTAAGGTTATAATTTGTGGTTGCTCTTGCAGTTATGTTTATATCTTTTTAGATTTTTGGTTTAATTCAACCCCACAAAATATGCCCTTCACGTCGGGTAGATTTGGTGCGTGGATAATATGATGAGTGGTCCAATAATAAATCTAGAATAGACTAGCAACTGTACGAAACTGGGTGAAATGTACCCATACTTTACAAGTTCTTATGACACTTGGGTTTTTTTTTTCAAGATATTTTGAAAAATTGGTGGCAAAGGTTGTTAACGTGGCAGCAATTACAACCGTCATAAACTTTAATGTTGCATCACAATTATAGCTGTCGAACACAATTTAAAACCTTGTTCACATCCCATCACGGTTTCAAATGAACTTTGAACATTTTTCCAGTTTTAGGCAGAAAGAAACTTCGCTTTCATGCGGTTTCGTCTCATCACAGCTTATGGTTTTGTTATCAGAGTGACTCCTCTGCTTTCTATCATTTTCTTATCATAAAACCAAAAGCCATGCATGCATTTACACGATACATCGCAATCATATTAAAAAAGTCACAATTTAATTAGTGAAAGGTTTTGGGGTGCCAATTATTGATGTGGATTTATCTACTTGTGATTACAGAATCCTTGGAGCTATTCTGATCGTAATAGGACTCTACTCGGTTCTATGGGGCAAATACAAAGAGAGCAAAGAGAAGGAAGTAGAAACAATCACGGAGGGAATGAAGTGTTGCAGTACAGAAAATGGGGTGATGGAAACTGTGATAGAAGGTGTTGAAACAAACGACATTGAGATGCAAAAGGGTGAAGCTTGCAAAGAGTTAAGGGTAGCCATACCCTGATACCCATTAGTGTTGTTCCAAAAGCTTAAAATTAAGATTAGAGATAATAATAGAAGCTGCAATTGGAAAAAAAGGGGTCACGGAGAGTTGAGAAATTGTGAGGGGTTTTGTTTTGTGTACCTTCATCCTCATCCTAGCTCACTATCTTTCTTCGGAAACTCAGCTAATTAAATCCTTTTTTCGTGGTTGATTAGGACCATTAAGTGTGGGCCTAGTTGTCCATGATGTAACTTAATTTTTGCATACTTTGGTGAAAAGAAAATACCAAATTATATTGCAGAAAACTCTCTCTCTCTCTCTCTTACAGTACACTAGTCACTACAGACACACAAAGTGAATGATTCCCGCAATGTTTGTGTGGGGTCCATGGAAGGTTATATTTGGATATTTAATTGGAGAATCAAAAAACAAAGTGAATTAAAATAGAATATAATAGAATTAAGTTATTATTTCATTTTTAAATATTTTATTGATATAGAATTAAAAAATCTGTCTCGAATCATTCTTTTCAAATTAAACGGAAAGAGAAGAAAAAAAAAGGAGGTATTGCAATAAAATGGACTAAAATGTATCCGTTCGTATTTTATTATGCTCTTTCATTTTAAACAATTCAAATAATTAATAAATATATTAAGATTTCATTTCATTTCATTTCACTCATTTTTATTCTTTTTCTATGATTCCAAACATAGTCTTAAAGAAGCATCAAGTAAGGTAACGATTACATGTGATGTGAGGGAAATTAGCATGTGAGGTAAAGATTCCAAACATAGTTTGAATAAGTTTTTATACATATGTGTAATCATAATTTCACTAATTTACTATATCATATTTTAGCATAGTACGTAGGTATTTTTGCAGGTTTGATATATGTTTAAATATATATATATGTAAAACATATATTTTTTTGTTTATACCTATAGTATCCTCTTAGCCGAGCCTGTTATCTTAGATGAATTACATTATCCACTTGTGCCCAAAGATGGAGCATATTAATACTATTGGTGCATAATTTTAAACTCATTCATATATATAAATTAAAATTTATTTTACATGTGAATGCAAATTTATGTTTTACATTAACAAAAAGAATTTATTATTATGTTTAGGTTTGAGACCTTTAATTTCAAGGTTAACAAAACTATGTGGCAGAAATTTAATAGAAACATTAAACATTATTTTTGTAATTTAATTTGAATGTCTTTTTGAAAAGCTTCATAAATATTTTTCATAAATTCATTGCATTTAATAAATTTAATATCCGATCAGTTATCAAGCTTTTTAAATAATGTGACACTACATATTCAAATAACAATGTCAAATTCTATTACATCAATTGTGCACCACTATTAAACTTTTTATTTCTTTTGTTCATTTTTTATAAGATAATAATATATAAAATGTAAAGTATTTGTCACATTGACAATTTTTTGATGTTTTAGTTGTTTTATTTTCATTTTTATAAAAGGCAACATTCTTACATTATTATTTAAAACTTCTTCTTTAATTAATAATAACTCTCATTCTTCTATTTTCTTAATAATAATAAATAGGTTAATAAAATCATTCCTATTTTTTATTTTTCTCTTTCTCAATTAACTTTATGAACGTGTGATCAGTATAGCCTCGTCCTCCTTTATCTCTTTGCAATTTAGTCCTTCTAGATCCTTCACAAAGCTAGCTTTTATCTTTCCTTACTTTACATCTTTGACCAGAAATTACAGGTCATAAAGTTAACTTCACTCCACACAATTCACTTCCACTACAAATGAGCCTTTGTTGGATTACCCTTACTTCAATTTTAACAACCTTAACCTCCTATCTTTTTATTCATCAGTTGCCTCTTACTCCCATGGATTAAAATGAGTTGTATATGACAATGAGAAAGATTTATATTTCATACTCATGCAATATAATTAAAATTATATATTTATGACAATGTAGATGGATAGATCCCAAAATAAATGATTCCGAGTTGGACCAAAATAATAAAACAGAGTTTCAGGTTGCACGGGTTGAGTCAATTAACACTTCTAGGACTTTTGTTAAGCTCTTATTCTACCCTTTTTTTCAATTTTAATAGTTGTTTTTTTTGTCTTTGATTGAGAATCCACACAGGCATAATTAAGGGATTAATCAAGAGTAATTGTTATAGGTAAAACTCTTTCCACAGTGTGGTGGCTCCAAGATTTGAACCCCTGTTTGTCTTCGATCATAATCCACTTTCTTTGTGACCAACCACTGTTGAATAGATTATAACTATTATTCAATAACCATACCGATTTTTCTGTTGAAAAACAACCAGCTTTATGAATGTACTTGGGATATGAATGTTCTAATTTTAATGGGGTTGACTGTAGCCAGTGGATGATTTTACTTATAGCAGAGGTGGAGAATATTCAGGCTTGTGTCTTACAACAGTAATGTGAACTGATTCTTAATCAAATGCTGAAAGCTTTCATTCTGAGGAATTGGGTGAAAATATTATACCTTGAATTTCAGTGTGAAAATATATATATGTCGACCTTCTTTTCAAGGACAGATTCAGATTCTCTCCTATCTCTGAATAAGCATCCAACACGATACAACATATCCTCTATTCATTAATTATCTAGCTAGGGAGGAATAATTAATTACATCACAGATTCCAAGTGATGCAAGCAATATGGGATCTATGCAGGAGCTTATACCACTTAGAAATGCAGATTTGCACTCCCAATAAATGCTTTACAACACATTCTGATTCTTAAACCTTCTTTGCAAAAAATGCAAATTCCTTGTTCCGGCACCATCATGTGTCAATTAAGTGGCCAATTTGGTAAAGAAAATGTGTACACAATCTATGTTAGATATATACAATACCACTGGCCAACACTACCTCTTGCTCTGACTTCGATTCACATGGCATGTTAGATTAGCAATATACTTCTTCTTTGGCACGGCATATGGACTCAAAACTTCAAATCACTTCAAACATAATTAACAAGGTTCTTCTGAATGTCAATGTTTTGACTCTGTTTAATTCAAAGCATCAAACAATGGCTACTTACAAAGCAGAAGAGAAATGACTATTTGCTGAATACATATTTGGTGATGTTAGTACTTAGTTGGGTAATTGATTAACTGTTTTGGAACTTCAATTAAGAATTGGACATTAGTGGATGATTGGGCAGCATTATTTTATTGGTATTAGATGCACACCAATTCTGATCCTGAAAAGTAATTTTTGATATGGCTTTGCGTCATGCGCCTATATGCCAGCACCCACTAGGGCAAAAAAAAAAAAAGAATCTCAAACGAATTAAGGCTACTGTTTAAAGGATATCAAACTAAAGAGTGATTTCAGATTCTGAAGAGATTAAATGAACAAGAGTAAATAGATGTCAACTTATTAAACTACTGTTCGTATGAAAAAGTTAAAAGATTTGTGACATTGGCTTAGTTTGAATTAGTTTTTAGTTCAGGAGAGTTTCTTCAATAAAATAAATGTGTAGTTCCTAGCAGAAATTCAAAGTTTATAAATATTTATAGAAAAATTAGACGAAATAGTTTATAGTAAAATTAAAGTGTAGAAATCACTTTTAATTTATACAAGAAATCATTATTTAGAAAATTTATAGTTATTATAAGATTAATTTTGACTTTTTCATAAGTATTTGTTAAATATTTATCTAATTGGGGAGGAATTTGAGATTGAAGAGTTTAATACGAAAAAGAAGAAACTATCACTGGACATACATATGCATGATTATTGATCTATGAATTGCATGTACCTTAGCGTCTTATAACTTTTTTTTGTTACCATGGCATTGGTGGGAGTACCTAAAGCTCGAACACGAGACATTGGAATGAAGACTAACTGCAGTTGCCAGTTGGACCAATGGACGTTGGTCAGCGTCTTATAACGTGAGATTGCATACTTTAAACATCAATACAAAATCATATTTAAAAAAATAAAAACTTACTGCTTGAGTGATATATATGCCATGGCTAATTAGCATTAGACACCTAATGCAACGCCCACTACCTATTGCAACATGATTGTGTATCCACTTTAGTCCTTATATTTGACCCCAAAAAAACTTTAGTCCTTATATTATACACTGTCTTCTATAATTTTCGCGAATTTTTCTTTTAAATTAAAAACACCGATGAATGATATCTGTGTTTTTAAAAAAAATAATTTGGATCATTTAAAAATTTCTGTACGTCATATATGCAAGCTCTGTTTCTAATGCAATCATTTAGAAGCTACACCATGCTTAAGCTGATCTCATCATCAAATAATTAGTAGCCCACGATTAGATTGTTTGGCCAAGTTTGGGGGGACCTGTTTGAAATATCCCTGTTTATAATTTCATAGTGCATGACACACACGTTCAATTGATAAACTGTTAACTATTGCTTCATGAACAACCATCCAATCAGAAGCACTTTATGACAAACATTTTATAATATGTTTTGGTGAAAAGAAATTGGATTCTAGGGAGCACTACTTAAACAAATGATATCCACTCATTAACCACCGAAATCACCTGCAATAACAAGCTTCATTATCTACTTAAAATATTTATTATTTAACTCTTTATTTTTTAATGATAACTTTATTTTAAGAATTTAATTACTATGTACTGATAGTGTAAGTTTTACATAGACATCTAACCATATTATAATACTATACTAAAGAAAGTAATGAAATATGATATATATGATGTCTATGTAAAAAAAAATTACACTGTCAATATATAATTATTAAACTCTTATATTTTGATCCCTAAGTATACAACTTTTATTGATATTTATTCTACACTCACTCTCATTGACAGTTTTTCTTTGGATATGCTGATAAGTGGTATTAGGAAATGAACCAAACTGTGGGTATAGAGTAATAAAAGTATTTTTCTCAATGATTGTATTATGTTAATTACTAGCTCATTAGATATAATTTTGTTTATGTGGTAAAAAAATCAAGTGATGGTGTCCATTTTTTTTGGTCGAAGAGTGATGGTATCCATGAATTAAGCCAATGGAAACTAGAAATTTAATTTTCAATTTAATTAATCAATGCAAAGCCCAAAAGAGGTGATTTTCTTTGGGACAACAAAGAGGTGATTTTTTTTTGGGTCTGAAAAGAGGTGAGGTATTGAAATTAGGGCTTTTCTATGTGCACATGAATACTTTTCTACTTACATGACTACGGAACTATTAGTTTTATATGTGTATTTTTTTTCGAACACATACTTTGTGTGGAACTAATAGTTCCGTAAGTTTTTTTTTTAAACATCCATAATTCAAAACTAATAGTGCCTGCGGAACTATTAGTTCCGCATTAAATTACAATGTGCAGAACTAATTATGTGTTTGAAAAAAATATACCTACGAAACTAATAGTTTCACAATATGTATATGTGGATAAAAAACTATGTATATGTAAATAGAAATTGCCTTGCAATTAATACTAGTTTGGGTTGTTGAAAAATCTGGGTCCATATTACGAATTGAGGTCCAACTTAAAATCCACTTTGATTTTTTGGTAGAAAATACGTTTTATTTTGTCAAGAAAAAAAGCTAACACGAGCTATTGAATTTAGATTATTTTTTTGGGTCAAATTTAGATTGCTTTTTGGGATTGGACGAAAAACAAAATATTCGTTTTTTCTGTCAAAAAGAAAAACAAAATATTCGTTTGGGCTCCATTATTAAGTCATATTTGGGCTGCTTCAACCCAACCAGGAAAACATGGACTACGAAAGAAGAAATCGAAGGGAATTGGTAAATACACTCCATTTTTTTGGTCATACACCCCATATTAATATAAAAATTACAAAAATACTCTCAAATTTTGCATATATTCTAAAAACTGGAGTTTCTGGAATACAAATCTGAAGTTTTCGGAATACAATTTTGTATTCCCGAATGCAAATTTGTATTTTCGTAATACAATCCAGAATTCAAAAAATTGCATTCCAGAAACTGGAGTTTCTAGAATACAAAATTGCATTCCGGAAACTCCAGTTTCTGGAATATACGCGAAATTATCGGGTGTATGGCCCAAAACGTGATATAACAAGGGGTAATTTTAGAATTTTACTATTTAAGTAGGGTGTATGGCAAATTTCCATGGTGTATTTACCAATTCCCAAATCGAATGAGCTTCTACTCCATCCCGTCCATTATTTTTTTTGGTACAAAAGGAAATAAAAAGAAAAAAATCCCGTCCATTATTGGAATTCAGTCAAATAATAATAATAATAATATCGACAAAAAATAATGATTAAAAATTAAAATGCTAATTCATGGAATTAAGCCAATGGAAACTAAAAATCTAATTTTCAATTTAGATTTTTTTTGGTCTAACATTTAGATTTTATATTTCTTAAGATAATATAGATTTTATAAATTTACAAACCAACTTACGGACATAAATATTGCTTAAAAAAAACTTACGAACATAAATAAATTTAAAGGCTAAATCAAATTTAATACTTATATTAATTTAATTAATGAAAATAATGATGGTGGTGATGTGATAAGGAAATATCTCTCAACCGAAAGCTCCAAAAGGAGGGAAAACCAATAACGGCTTATCCGTTGTTAGAAACTTGAAGCTCTTCATTTTTCATTTCTCCTCTTTATCTGATTATTTTCCTTTCAATGGCATTCTCCCAGCAAAACCAATCTCTGGAAAATGAAGTGAAAACTGAAGACTCAGAATTCCCTATCAAGGAAATTGGAAATGAAGGTCTCACAAAACGGATTCTCAGAAAAGGTGTCACTTGGCAAACTCCATTCTCTGGAGACGAAGTGGAAGGTTAAGACTTTAGAGAGCATATATCATATATTCACCCTCCAACACTTCCATAAACTCCACTTATCTTTTCTTTTTTTTTATTTCAGCTCATGATTCATAATGTCTCTATGCCATAACAGAAACAGGGTCATGCTAAATTTTTCTACTTTTTCACCCCTTCTCTCATCTTCACTTCTATGAGCGAAAACCAAACCAATTAAGCACTCAATGAATTCTAAAACAACCCTTTTGTTTCACCTTTCAGTTCATTTCAGAGGACAAGTTGAAAACGGAGAATCTCTTGAATCCAGTTATGGTAAAGGGTCCTCGTTTCGCTTCAAATTAGGCCAAGGTAAGCAAGCACCTAGTTTATTGCATGAATTAGGCCAAGTGTGTTAGATAGTGTGTTATTGGCATTGTTATGAAATGGAAATCAAGTTCTTTGGTTTGGCTGTTACTGTTGAATTAGGCCAAGTTATATTTAATTTGCCTCTCCAGGTGAAGTAATCAAAGGTTGGGATGAAGGAGTTGCAACCATGAAGAAAGGGGAGAGAGCAATCTTCAAAATACCACCCAACTTGGCATATGGGGCAGTAGGTTCTCCACCTTTGATTCCTCCCAATGCAACTCTCATTTTTGACATTGAGATGTTGTCTTGGAGTACCATCAGGGACTTGACTGGCGATGGAGGAATCATGAAAAAGATAATACTGGAGGGACAAGGATGGGCTACTCCCAGAGAGGCTGATGAGGTGCTAGGTAACAATCATAATTATTAATAATGTTTTTATCATATATTTAAATGAACTTATTGTAATCTACACATGGTATAAACAAGCCTGTCCACTTAGAAATTTTTTTATTTATATATAACTAGTATTGTACATTAATTACTTATTTACAGTTAAATATGAAGCAAGGCTAGAGAATGGAATGCTTGTCAAGTCTGAGAAAGGTGTGGAGTTTAATGTAAGTGATGGTAAGTTCAAGTATTCAACACTTGATTTTGGCATAGGTACATGATAGCTGAATTTTTTTCAGCTGGAAATATAGGGAAGGGGGAATCTAACCCCAAGTCTTATACCAAAATGGAAGCCCATGAAACAATCTTGCTATTTGTGCCATGTGTTGAACTTACTTTCAGTTACAATTATTACTACTATTATCTAGCAGTTATGAGAGATTTTCTTAGGTGTATAAAAAACAAAAACAAAAATTCATCCATCTTGGGATGCTTCAATGTGTGTGTTTGGATCAGGTTATCTTTGTCCTGCAATGAGCATAGCAGTAAAGACAATGAGAAAGGGCGAGGTGGCAGAGCTAGCTATGAAATTCTTTTGTAAGTTTAACACAAGTCACTCTTTATTTCAGATGAAGTATGCATGTATTGCCATAATTTATTGATTTTACGTCTCCATTTTGTTTCTGTTTCATCATTTTGTAGGTTATTCATTGAAACCATTTAGTAATAATGTGACTATTGACTAATATCAGGACATAACTTTGCAGATGGGCTCAGGAGTCAAAATTCAAATGGAACCACTGAGCTTGATGGTTTACCAGATTCTAATTTAACCACCATCAAACTTGAGCTGGTATCATGGAAAATTGTTACTGCTGTCACGGGAGATAAGAAGATACTGAAAAAAATTAAGAAAGCTGGTGAGGGGTTTGATCGTCCTAACGAAGGATCCCAAGTGAAAGGTGACCTAAATCTCAAGAACATAATCTTGGAAACAGGAAGAGTAACCCCAAAAAACAAGTTATTTTTTTAATTGGAAACAAAAAATTTATCAGCTAAAAATCATCAATCAATCAATTACCTATACAAGAAAAGAAAACCCCGGGCTCCAAGAGTTTGATACGTGTTATCTCCTAGACTGTGATAGTTATCTCTAATTCTTTTTATTTTAAACTAACTAAAATTACTTTATTTGTTGTATTTTTTACTGTTTTTGTTAAAGAAAGTCTCTTGCTTTATACGGTACAAAACAAACCATGCATACCAGGTTCTTAATTAATATTTTCACTTTCTACAGTGATATATCTCTGTAAACAAGAAGGTGGTACAATTATTGAGAGGAAAGGGTCAGAGGAAGAACCTTTTGAGTTCACAACTCAGGAAGGTATATTCTTGCTGTTATACAAGAACACGGGTCATGTACATTTGTTAGTAGTTACTGTCTCTGTTTTTTTTTTCTTTCCTTTTTGGTAATCTTTATGCTGCTTTGTTCTATGCATCTTCAGAACAGGTACCTGAGGGTCTAGAAAGAGCAATAATGACAATGAAGAAAGCAGAACAAGCTCTGGTGACTATCAATGCTGAATATTTGTGTGCCCATAACAATTCACAGGGAAACACAGCCAATAATAAAGTCCTTTATTATGAAGTTGAACTGGTTGATTTCATTAAGGTTAGTTGCTTCTATGCATTGCTAATATGAGTTCCATTAAAATAAAGAAGGAAAATACGTGTAGAGTTTCCATACTTCTAAGCATAGTACAATTCAAAACATCAACACAAGGATTTTATTTTCTCCTTTAGCCAATTTTCACAAATTTCTTAGCCCATCTAGTTAAGTTTTTCTGAGCCAATTGTGCAATGTTATGTTTGTGTTTCTCAAATGACTCTGATGTGAACATAGGCGAAGCCATTTTGGAAAATGGACACTCAAGAGAAACTAGAAGCTTGTGAGCGGAAGAAGCATGATGGAAACCTTCTGTTCAAGGCTGAAAATTTCAGGCGCGCATCCATGAAATATGAAAAGGTTGAGTTATTTCTGTTACAACATACAAGCTAATTCATTAACAAGTGTGAGATAGTTACATGAGACACACTATAATGTATAAATTAGCATTAGTAAATCTTGCACAAAAATTAGTATCTCAATTAAAATGAAGAAATTTGGAATTTCTTCATTGATTTGACATTGTAGGCTGTGAAATACATTGAGTTTGATCACTCATTCAGTGATGATGAGAAGCGTCATGCTGATACCTTGCGATTATCCTGTAATTTGAATAAAGCTGCTTGTGAACTTAAGTTGGGGGAGTACACTGAAGCTGCCAGACTATGCACAAAGGTATTCTTTGAATAAGAAACTATTATTTTAAAAACTCAAAACATTATAATATTCTTTTAATTTTTTTTTATAAATATTTATTAGAAGATATATTTAAACCGCATTTAAAATTAAGTGTACTAAATTTGCAATGATTGACATAGGTCCGAGAACAAGACCCCTTAAATGTCAAGGCTCTTTACAGAAGATGCCAAGCATACCTAAAAACATCAGAATTGGAGAAAGCTGAAGATGACATTAAAAGAGCCTTGATCATTGACCCAAATAACAGGTGCCATTAATTGTTAATTGCATTTTCAAAACTTTACCCTATTTAACTACTGCTGCTCTTGACAGCCGTAAGGCTAACAAATTTTCGTCGGCAAAATTTATTCTGTTTTGAACTATGAATAATTATTTGTTGGTTTGGCTTATTATCAGAGACATTAAGCTTGAGCACAAAGAGTTGAAACTTAAGCAAAAGGAATACAATAGATATGAAGCTGACATCTTCAGCACAATGCTTTCAAGGATGAGTTAGTTCAGACTTCAGAAAGTGAAATTTGTGATTCACGTTTCATTTTGAAGAAGAAATGTCTCTGTATGTACCGTATATTAATCATCTATTTATTTTAATTTTTGGGGTATAGCTCAAATGTTACTTCAGCATAAATCTAAAATCAACCTCAAAATAAAATCCCCACACTCCATACAGAAGCACCAAGCAGGGGTTTGGACTTTGGACTACCGCTTTACACTTGGGTCAGCCCAAGGTAAATCCGTTAACACCCCTGTTCGAAGTTTGGAAAAACAATTGACCAAAAAAAAAGTTTGGAAAAATATATTTAAAAGTTACCATAATTTTGTACACACAAAAAAGTTACTATAATTTACTTTTTATTATAAAAAATAAAAATGTAATAAGAATTAATATAGAAATAATATGCCCATTACATGCCACTCTTGAATCTTGATTTCGACATCGTTTCTAGTGTGATGTAAGGCATCAATCACATCGGGCCACCAAACATTTTTTTCCTCCTGCAATATGAAATAGTTGGTCAACAATCTCAACACCCACGAGACCACCAACTCCACCAACGCCATGTTTTGGGTTGGGTTGGAACTCATTGGTATTAATTAATTAGGAGTGGTACAAAAATATACTCTATCTTTTTTTTTATTTGTCGTTTATTTCGTTACAATTAAGGAATCAATTAATTGATAAATAGTTTCTTATTATACCCTTATTTATTTACTACTTTATTTGTTGGAAATAGTAATTAGTCTTTGAACTCTCAACTATGCATTAATTAATTTTATAAAAAATGTGAGAACAATTAATAGGGTTAACGGTATAATTGTCAAAATATAACCTTAAACTATCAAAAACGACAGATAAAATGGAATAAATTTTTTCTCAAAATCCGACAAATAAAAAGGAACAGAGGGAGTATCATTTTATAAAAAAATTATATTAATAATTTTGAAATAATGAAAATAATAAATCAATTAATAATTTTGTTAATTATTGTATCAACAAAACTAACATAAGAAAAAGTTCGCACGTAAACGTTGTTAATTATAGTTTTTAAGGGGACACACTCATGTAGTAATTAGGTATTGCCCTGCTGACTCTGAGTTTTTCTTTCCTCGTAGCTTTTTATTTTCCCACCTGGAAAATATTTTCAAAAAAGATTTTTAGACATCTACTCTGTCATTAGATATCCAGAGAAATAAAAAAAAAGAGTTATTAAATATATGAGTGTTAGAAATGAAGGAGTGTTTAAATATTTTACTCGTACATTTATTTCTGCAATCTTCCACCTAAGGTAACGTGTGTAGTGTGTTCATTTCTCCGTAGTGTTTACTACAGTTCACATCACCATTGCCCGTTCGTCATTTTCATTAATTCCCCATCTCACCAACCCACCCATCAACTACGTGTGGGTCCTTCCAACTCTAACTTCGCTGACCACCAACACATAAATAATTACATTAACTTTTTATTTGATAAGTTTTAAAATAAAACACTTTATTGAAACATAGAATATAAATATTGTTATAGGTGATTTACTTAGCTTGAAAATTGTAAAATGAACATGCATATAATTTGGTCAATATGTCATTGTAATTTTGAATGAAATAAAAATGAACAAAAGTAGAGTGTGTATCTCATCTCATTGAGGATAAAAAAACAAAAGTGGCCCTTCACTTGTCATCATTTGGTATTCTCCCGCGTCCTAATCCATTGATGGAAAAAGTAGCAACTTCAACAACTAAACCCAAATTCTGACAAAAAAAAAAAACTAAACCCAATTATAAAAAAAGAGAAAGCAGCAACTTCCTTAATCACTCATAATTTTGACAAGAAAATGGTCTCTCCAATTTGAAGTTTTCCACTAGGAAGTGTCTGTGGGCTGCACAATATTTGGGGGGAGGGGGGGGGTCTACATCCTCACCAACCTTTGATTCTTCCACAATTCTGACCCCAAACCCCGCATCAGTGGTTAAAAATTCTCCCCTCGCCAATCACCAAATCCTAACCCAATGATTCAATTCAGTGCAACCCGTTCCCAATTCCACGTCACCTGTTCCTCATCCTAACGCCACCACATGACCCTTCCCAGTTCCTCCTACAATTTCCTTGGCTCCGTATATCATCACCGGATACTTTATCAACTCAATTGTTAACATTAAATGAGTGTATCACTAATTTAATCTTTAAAATTATAAAATATTATTAACTTAATTATTAAATTAGTCTTGGAAATTGAAATTACTCAACCACATCGGTCTTTATCAAAATTTGAAGGACTAGATCAAAAATAACCAATATGATTGAAAAATTTTAATTTCAAAACATAATACACCTTCCGTTTTTAATATAAACAAAAATACCTAAATTCACGTTTATTAAGAAAATTAGTTAACTGCAATTAAGTTTCTTGATTTCATATAAAAAATTAGTGTAGTCTCTAAATTACCCTTAATGATTGCATAGAAAATTGTTACTTGAGAAAACAAAATTTAAATTAACTTAAGGGTATTATACAAATAATATTATTAAATGAGATAGAAGTGGTTATTTTTTATTTATATTTAGTAACAAAATATTTTGATATTTTTTGTTTATATTTAAAAACAGAGAGTATCAATAATTTTAAAGACTAAATTGATATAACGCCTTACAAAAGAACGATTTTGACCATTTACTCCCATTAAACCCTTCGATGGTTATCACCGCATCATTAATCACCCATCCCTTACAACAGAATGTTTCACATAAGATCAGTTCACCAAATCGGAACTTTATTACGTACCCACTCTTATCACTTTTAAAAACAATTAATTATAATTTAAAATACAAACATCAAAATGTATTTTTTTATAGGCCAACTGATTAGTAATTAGTATATTAATTGTTAGAAAAAAAAGAGAGGAATTTGAACCACAAAACTTTAATTTTACGTCATTTTATATCCATTGACTCAACCAAGCAAGTCACCTATTTATAATCTTTATAAAATAATACCTTCTGTTTTTTAAAAGTTTAAAATAATACCTTCAGTTTCAACATTAAGTCAACCTCACATAATGGTATCGGACTCATGTCACTCACCTTTTGCCCTTTTTCCCGTAATTTATTTGTTTCTTAATTGAAAAGAATAATATTTTACTAATTTTCATTAAAATGATTTTTTTTTCAATAGAGTAAAACTAAACATAACAAAATAAATACAAGTGATTTAATCCCTTACCATATATCGATATGGTTTTGTATATAATTAACCTCAAATCAATTGGCTGTAAACTTGTAATCTACTAATCTAGACCTTATTACTCACAGAAACTAAAAAGTAAAAACAATTGAAACAATAACAAAAAATTCAATACGTGGTTAGAATGAATGTATTTGTTTACACATACATCCAAAATTCACCAACTCCCTCTCTTTCTTTAATATATATCAATATCAATATATCAACCTGCCTCCAACCCCTTCTTCCCCTGAAACGCACTCTCCACAACCATCACATCGAATATGGCTCTGTTTCTGGTAATACCCCTCTCACTGATCACGCTTTTCCTGTGTCACGCGCTTTACCAGCGGCTGAGATTCAAGCTCCCACCGGGACCTCGCCCGTGGCCGGTGGTGGGAAACCTCTACGACATAAAACCCGTTCGGTTCCGATGCTTCGCGGAGTGGGCCCAATCATACGGGCCCATAATATCGGTGTGGTTCGGGTCGACGCTAAACGTCATCGTTTCGAACTCGGAACTGGCGAGGGAGGTTCTGAAGGAGAACGATCAGCACCTCGCTGACCGGCACCGGAGCAGGTCGGCGGCGAAGTTCAGCAGGGACGGGAAGGACCTCATTTGGGCCGATTATGGGCCCCACTATGTCAAGGTCAGGAAGGTTTGCACGTTGGAGCTGTTCTCACCAAAGCGAATCGAGGCGCTTAGGCCCATAAGGGAAGATGAGGTCACCGCCATGGTTGAGTCAATTTTCAACGACTGCACCAATCCTGGTATGTTTTTTTCTTCTTCTTCTTCTTTTTTGTCCTTTTGCTACTTTGGTGTTTTTTTTTAAAATTTCTTTCTTTTATGTGCTTTTTAGTAATATACTTTGGTTTTGGTTTCCCTTCTTTTGCTTTCATTCATGAATGTCCTGACACTATTGAGTTATTCCGGGGGGTTTTCCTACGTTATTTTGCTGTAATATATTTAAGACAAGATAGTGTTTTAGGCTTTATTTGGATAATAAGTTTATCAATTACTCATAACATAAACTGTATAAATTATTTTTATAATTGAAGAAAAATTATAGTAAAACTTATTTTATATAAGTTATAAGCTCTTTTGATAAGCTGTTTTGGATAGCTTATGAAAAATAAGCCCAAAATAGCTTATAAATCAGTTATAGGCCGTGTTCATAAGCTCTGCATAAGCCAATCTAATTCCTACAGGGATAGGGATTAAAAATATGTAAAATTAAAATAGAGATTAATTTAAATTATGTTATATATTTAAATTTTAGAAATATTTATTTATTTATTTATTTATTTATTTATTTATTTGACACTGAGCAATGTATCCTGCTATGGTTGGTTCATAAACACAAATACAATGAACCCTTCCATAGATACTAATACAATGAATAGTCGTGGCTACTAAAAAAAAGCATTCAGAAAAGGAAATAGACAATAATGAGTGGTGCCAGTGAAAATGGAATAAAAAATTTAGCATTATTATAAATGATCTCCATAGATAAACAAATATTTCTCATGTTTTCTTCTTCTTATAATATAGTTGTAATTTTTAGGGCACGTCTGCATTCTGAATTTGTGCATACATTATTTTGTTTAGATTTAATTGTACTTTTATTTTTTATTTTTTATAGTCATTTTATGATTTTGGTCCTTAATAATTTTTTGAATGAATTTAATCTTTAATTTTTTTAATTAAATTCCTCATCGCTTTTTTAATTGTTACAATCATTTTTTTCTGTCACTTTTTTTTTTTTATTTTAAAACTCTTAAATGTTTGTTTTTTACTAAAGTTTTTTTACAAATTTTTATTCCTCAAAACTCCTCAACTTAAGCAACAGATTTAATTTCACTCAAACAAAAATTCTCAAAGCCCCCCTTTGAACACTAATCTCATATTCCACAAAATCTTTCAAATTTTATCAATATTTATCTGATTTTTTTCTTTTAAACTTGTGAAATTATTTCACATCCTAAATATATCATTCACCTAAATATTTGAAATTATTCCCATACATAGCTTTCTGAAATTGATCTCTTAAATCAGAGTGATTGTTAGATAAAATCTTCCTCAAATTAAATTTTAAACTATTGACATAATTATATACTTAATGTTAGAATTTACTTCTAATTCGATAAAGTACTGTTAAATTCTCTATAGGTTTGGTAGGGCGTTATATCAGCTAAGCAACTATTTTTTTTTGACGGAGCTAAGCAACTAATTAGGTAAAAGGCGTGAGTGAATGAATATCAACAAAGAAATAGCAATTGATGCAGTGAATTTTATGACAACTTTCGGTTAGTAAAGTTTGTATGTAAAGAAAATATGACTTCATTGGTTGGGAATTTAGGTCCATAAATTCAGAGACGGTGTTGGTTTAACTAATTCGCCGACTACTTTTTTGCCCCCCCTTTTCTTCAATAATTTCTACCACAGCATTTTGTAAGTAAAATTTTAAGTAACTAAATCCACATTGTAAATCCGTACCTACCTTCTATATTTGCTAGTAAGTCACAATCTCTGTTGTCCCCCATATGGTATCATTTATCATTTATTGTCAACCTTTCTAATCACCCGTTTAGAAGAACATTTCTTTTTTCATAATAATGAAACGAGATGTTTTAACTACTCTGATGGGAATTGACTCAATCAGTTTAGTATGATTAATTAATATTGATAAATTAGTCTGATAAAACGAAATAACTTCGATGAAATGTTTTGGTTTAACGAAGGCTTATAACATGTCTTAGTTTTGAAATACGACAATTTTTTCAATTTTTTTAAAAAAAATGGTTGGGTAATTACTAATTAGTTGGTTGCACTATGATTACGATGCTGGACTTGTTTATTATATGTTCAAGCAACTTTATTGTCCTGAAATTGCTTTCCTCTCCCCCTAAACAATGCAAATGCAACTACGAATACTAGCTGTTTCTAACCCTACCACCAAGTTTTCCATAATGATTCAAGTCACAAACTGATGATGGTCTACCTAATTTTTTGGCTCTTAAGTAACACGGAAAAAAAATACTTGCTCAAGAACTTGTGACCATGTTTCACGTAAAAGTTAGGCTTAAATATATTTTTAGTCCATTAAATTTGGGAAATTGTTACATTTAGTCTTTCAAATTTAAAACGTATGTTTTTAGTTTTTTATTTTTAAAAGTGTGTCACTTTTAAGTCCTTGGGGTCATATTTAAATTTAAAAAGTATTTTTTAAATTTGAGAGGGGTCAAAATATAAATTTAGAAAGTCTTTAGAAGTTAGGGTAAAGGGGGTAAGGTGAGAATGAGGATTTGGGAGGGGTCAAAATATAGATTTAAACAATACTTTTCAAATTAAAAATAGCCTCAGGGACTAAAAGTGACACATTTTAAAAATGAGAAATAAAAAACACACGTTTTAAATTTGAGGGACTAAAAGCGACAATTTTCCAAATTTGAATGACTAAAAAGATATTTAAGCCTAAAAGCTAATTCATTGGTCTCTCTAACTTCATAGTAACATTGTTGTGGCTACCATAAGTAGTTTGCATGTGGTAATGATCATAAAGCCAACATCTTCATGGAAAATAAAATGTTACATTTGGATAAAAATGCAATTTTGATTTAAAAATGGCTCAAGAATTGGGAGGAGTGTGCGCTTACAAGACAAGATACATGCTTTTCCTTTGTATTTCCTTTTACCCATTCTTAGAATCAGGAGGCTTTTTATTTTTATTTTTCCCCTTCTAATTTTACAATTTTACATGCAACAATTTGAAAATAAAAAGTTTGGATGAAATGTTGATGACCAAATGCGTCTTTGTACAATTTTTATTTTCCTGCAGAAAACTTGGGAAAAGGTATATTGTTGAGGAAGTACTTAGGGGCGGTGGCATTCAACAACATCACCAGGCTGGCATTTGGGAAAAGATTTGTGAACTCAGAAGGGGTAATGGATGAGCAAGGAGTAGAATTCAAGGCTATAGTAGCAAATGGGTTGAAGCTAGGAGCATCTCTAGCCATGGCAGAGCACATCCCTTGGCTGCGCTGGATGTTCCCACTAGAAGAGGAGGCTTTTGCCAAGCATGGCGCTCGCCGGGACAGACTCACCAGGGCCATCATGGAAGAGCACACACAGGCACGACAAAAATCTGGTGGTGCCAAGCAACACTTTGTGGATGCCCTCCTCACATTGCAAGACAAATATGACCTTAGTGAAGACACCATCATTGGTCTCCTTTGGGTATGTTTTATTATGTTGTTAGCTTTCTTCCAATTTAAGCAAGGACATGTTTGGTTTTCGGTTGCAAAAATATATTTAAATCTAAAAGTACTTTTGATCAAAAGGAATTCTATAATTACTTTGAGTTCAAACATACTTTTGCAATTTTTCTGAAAACCAAACATGCACTCTTTTGGTGGCTTTTTCTTTTCTTTTTTCTCTATTTCACCCACCAAAAGCATAGCTCATACTTTTTCGTTGTTTGGTAGGACATGATCACAGCTGGGATGGACACAACCGCAATTTCAGTTGAGTGGGCCATGGCTGAGTTGATTAAAAACCCAAGAGTGCAACAGAAGGCACAAGAGGAGCTAGACAAGGTCATTGGGTTTGAAAGGGTTATGACTGAAACTGACTTTTCAGGCCTCCCTTATCTACAATGTGTAGCCAAGGAGGCACTGAGGCTGCACCCCCCAACACCATTAATGCTCCCACATCGTGCCAATGCCAATGTCAAAGTGGGTGGCTATGATATTCCCAAAGGGTCCAATGTACATGTAAATGTATGGGCCGTAGCCCGCGACCCGGCCGTGTGGAAGGACCCATTGGAGTTCAGACCCGAGAGGTTCCTTGAGGAGGATGTAGACATGAAGGGCCATGACTTTAGGCTACTGCCATTCGGAGCAGGTCGTCGGGTATGCCCAGGTGCACAACTTGGGATCAATTTGGTGACATCCATGTTGGGTCACCTCTTGCACCATTTCTGTTGGGCCCCACCTGAAGGATTGAAGCCTGAGGAGATTGACATGGCAGAGAACCCTGGGTTGGTGGCATACATGAGGACCCCTCTACAGGCTGTGGCTTCTCGCAGGCTCCCCTCAGACTTGTACAAACGTGTTCCTGCTGATATCTAATCCTTTCTCTCATGCTCCAATGTTGCTGTTTTTTTTACGTTGTTGAGAAATTTACCTTGTGGGATTATTTCTATCATTGTGTCTATGTAACTATCATTAAAATCAAAGATCTAAAGGAACTAAGGAAGACTCACAGGCAAGTTTGGCTTTGTCCCCTTCAGATTTTGGATTGAAGTTCCTGTATAAGTGCAATCTATAGTTTTGTTTCTTAAAATATGTTAAATGGGAAGAAAGTTGAGCGGAAGGAGCTATAAGCATCTGGTTTTGGTGGGAGGAACCTAATGGTTTACCTTATGTTGAACTGACATCAAATGCCAAGTTAAGCTTTACATGCTAGCTGTGTTTCTCTTTCTCTGATAAAAATAGAACTTCATTTGCAGATATGATATCCAATTATGGCAAATGAATTTGCAAATGAAAGTATATACATACTCCATCAAGTAGTTAAGACTCAACCTGTTAAGTATTTGACACAAGAACCACGCAAAGCATGGTAAAAAGGGCAAGAAGAGAAAAATTTACAAGACAGCTAGTGATATATAATATATTCACTATTTACAGATGAAATATGAAAGGCAAGTTACATATGTATCTCTGTCCGTATATGTATTATCCTATTATCCTTTACAACTGTAGAATTATGCACAGAACACGTTCACACATAAGTAATTTTTTCATACATTAGGTAACAGCAGCATCACTCCACTTACATAAATACATACAAGGATATTTAATCGATTCAGGAGCGATCTTGTTCCATCCAGCTCACATAAAACTTTCCTCCTAGTTTCTCATTTACTTCAACCCTGAACCTCTCATTTTTAATACCCGTGCTTACCTTTAGAAGCAAGTTAAACTTGACATAATCTTCAATAACCTGCATTTTTAGCCAAAAAAAAAGTCAATTTAGAGAGACAAACATGAGCAGAAAGTAATAGAAACAGGTCCCCAGCAAGGAAGAGAAGTAACAAATGAAGAAAGGATCAACACTCAAATACAGAAGCAAGCGATTTATAGAAGTTGAGGAATATAACTGCTCACCTTGGTCTTTGCCATAACGATGTCCAGAAGTTCATATGGAGACAGAGAGTTGGACCTCTGCGCAATGGACTTCACAGCATAATTAGCAGCATCTTTGACCTTGGGATCATGAATTGGCACTTCATGCCATCCTAATTTGTGTCCCTCTGAAATAAAAGTGGTACAATTTCTTAGAAACAACAATTGATATTAATAAAAAAAAATAAAAATTAAATAAAGGAGAAGGACAAGAGGATTCTGTTGGAGCAACAACTGTGGTGCCAAAATCAGTATAAGCAAAGACAGAAGCAAGCAAAAAAGCTATAGAGGGTTGCCCGCCCGCCCACCATCCAAGTTAATTGATATTTGATAATGACTCCAAATTGTAGGTAAAAAATTAGCAAAACTTATCAATTTAATATCATGCACCTCCAGGCTTATAAATTATGGTTATGTTCATCTATCCACTGTTATAAGGATAACCTCGATGCCAAAATGGTCCGCTGCTACTATCCATATTTTTGCAACGTTCAGAAGACATCATACAGTCCGGTTCTTCTATCACTAAGGAAACTATATAAAACATTGCAACAAATAAAGTTCTGTATCTTGTATAGATCCCAAAAGTAATAACTTTTGTGCCAATTAAAAGAAGTACTTCTAAATTCAACTTTGAATTGAAGAGACATGGTGCAGCAAAGGGGGGAAGAAAGAAACATTCTAAATGGACATTCATGAGTGGATATAAGCAATCAATTACCTTGCTTAACACCAAGATCCGAACTCCTAAAGGGAGAGATGACATGAGCAAGTTTGAAATCCTGCAACTGCTTGAAGTTCATCCATGGCTTCACCCAAATTTTGGCTTCATATATCTTCTTCTTTCCGGCATCAATTGCTTCCAGGGTAAGATAATATATTTTACCTGCTACCACCTGTTCTTTGGCTTTCAATACCCTTACAAATTCAAGAAGGGCATTCTGCATAAAAGGAATATATATAAACTTAAACTTTGATTTAATACTTTACAAATTGCAACAGGAGAGGAGGAACATCGTCAGACAGGCAAAGTTAAGAAAATTTCATCACAGGTCAATTTGTTGGAAACAATAAACCAACAACAAAATGGATATATAGAACAAATTACAACACCACACATATGGATTAGTGCTGCATTCCTGCAGGGAATAACTGTGTAAAGTGATCTTCAACCAATCATATGCCTTTGTGCAGTATACTAAACAAGATATCTAACTCGAGCTTCTAATACCTGGGAATCCTAAATGTCCAGACAACAATGTACCAAACACCTCCAACAAGCATACTAAGATCTTAATTTTCTTTTCCTCACAAAGTCCCCTGCTTTAAACAGTTAAACTTCAAACAGAGATATATCTTTCACATCCTCAAGGCTTCTTCACCTTACCTCCCTTCATTATATCACTACTTCTTCATGAATACGATATACAGTATATTCAAGTGAAATCATGACCCAATGAATAGAATTACAAAGGGCAGGTAGTACTACTCATCTTTACACTAAAACATAAATACAAGACCAAACAAAACAATTTTTTTTTATAAAAAAAATCTTACTCTATAGCTATTATCAATTATTAGAAATCTCCTCTAAACAATTTCTGGCATTTCCAGATGTTTCATGATGTCCATCCAAACACTGCTAAAAATCACATAATTTTTTTCAATAAAAAAAAATAGAAGCATGATGAAACATCAAGTCACGCAAAGCCACATAAGAGGAGTCCCAATAAAACAACCTAGAGGATAAGCAGGGAAATTCGAAAAGGGAATTTAGTCTATTAATTAAATTAATTAATTAAAATTCGAGCCCGTGGGACAAAATTAAATCTTTAGTAAATCAATGAAATAAAGGATAAGAAAAGAGAAAGAGGAAAGACCTCTTTGTTGTTGTGCTCTTGAACGGCGAAACGAGCAAGGGCGTCGATCTCTGCTCCTCCACCCACTTTCATCCTAATGACGTTGTTGTTGTTGTTGTTGTTGTTGTCGTGTCGCATTCGCATGCACAAACCCAACTCATAGAGCCCAGAAAGTGCAACCAAAGCGGCAACAAAGACCACACGGAGCTTCGTCATCTGCACTCTTCCTTTTCTCACTCTCCTCCAAATTCTGCAACTGCAACACACGAATTGCGTGTTATCTATCGCCTTTGAGCTTTGAATGTTAGTTACTTTGTTTAGTTTGTTAAAATAATACTGTAATCCAGAATTGTCATCGGTGACTTGGCTGTTAAGGAAAGAGAATTGGTAAATATACCAATATTTTTTTGACATATATCCCATATTTAAAAGAAATTATTATTATATTTTTATTGATTTTTTTTAGTTTTACAATTTTATCAGAAATTCAATTTTTGGAATGTATTTTTTTATTTTTTTTAGAAATTAGAGTTTCTGGAATACAAATTTATATTCCAGAAACTCCAGTTTCCAGAATACAAATCTATATTTCAGAAACTCTAATTTTTGAAAAAAATACAAAATTAAAGAAAAAAAAACCAAACGATGAGAATATAATAGTAATTTTTTATATAAATATGAAATATATGACTAAAAACTGTAGTATATTTACCAATTCCCTTGAGGAAAAGAGGTTGCGTTTGGACCCAACCCACAAATATATTATGAGCGGCCCAGTTACTGGGTTTCAACCAACAAAATTAATGGACAAAAAAAAAACAAATTCTTGGACCCAAATAAAAACTGTGTTTTATTATCCAACTAGTCTAATATGAATTCGTTTGATGGATCTTTTCATAACAAAAATAGTAAAAAAAAATTAATAAATAAAATAATTTTAATTAAAAATAAAAAAATTGGAGAGAAAGTGACATGTGTTATAGTTCGAGAGTTGATACGTGCCACATCCTGAAATATTGAGACAATTTTCTAAACAATAATATAATTAATTGCTTTAGCTAAACCCATCTCCAATTTTTTGACCTTCTTTATTATTATTAATCACTCTGAAAAATGTGAAAAAATAATTTGTCTTTTCATTATTCTATGGTCCTTTCATATACACTTAAAAAATATATGAAAATTAAATATATTTTTAGTCCCTGTAAATAAGAAAATATTTACTTTCAATCTCTCATTTTTAAAATGTATCATTTTGATCTTTCATTTTTTTGAAATAGATCATCAATAGTTTCTTATGGTAATTTTGTTCAATCACCTAATGATGATAGATTACCTGGCCTAAACTCTCTAACCCACCCGTTTACACCTCAACGAAGTTACTATTAGGTACTATAAATGATCTATTTCAGAAAATAAGGGACCGAAAATGAGACGTATTAAAAATAAGGAATTAAAACTAAATATTTTTCTATTTACAGGGAATGCATTTATTTAACCCAATATATGATACTAAAACTTATTTATAAAATGGCTATTTTTATTTTCAAAATTTTCTAAAAGTTGTTTTTTAACTATTAAGAAAACTAAAACAGTTTTTTATATATATTTTTTCTTTTGCTTTTTATTTTTATTTTTCATCTTCCCAAACATATAATACAATTATTTTATATTAATTTATTACTTAATATATTATATTAATATTAAAAATATATTTAATTATTATTGGTTTGGTCACTGTTCAATTATAATTAATCCATTGAATCGCAAATAAATGTCTTCACCGATTCAATGACTTCTTAAGGTACTCAATTTGGCAAAGTGACATCAATATGGATCTTAACAATAATAACAAATCATAACTATAAAAAAATTCACACTACATATTTATCCAAAACCTTAAGACATAAATAATGAGACTATTCTTTTATATTATATTTATTTAACTCATTTCTTTGTATAAAAAAAATATTTATTTAACTCATTTCTAACCAATGTGGAACTAGGTATTACAAAGTTGAATTTCCAACTGAAGGTGTTGAATTCTCCAATTAAGGGGTAACATAAAAGGCCAATAAAAGAGTGAAGTGATCTCGACGTAAGAAAAAGTAAACATCAATTGCTCATATTCACTTTAGAGCATAAAGAGACATTATATTCCCGGGTTCTTGATTATTTAACACCTTAATTATATGGTTTAATTACATTTTTGTTCCTCTAGCTATCATAATTGTGCGATTTTGGTCTCTCATTTTCAATTGCGGCACCAATTGTGTCTCTCAGGTATCCCAATTGTTACAATCAAGTGTCTCTATCAGTATAACGTCCAATTTTTAAGACCAAAAGTCTACCGGCAAACATGGATATTGTTTGGCATTAAGTTAGGACAGGTTGGCAGTATTGACGTGGCAAAATCATCAAGTATTGATATGTGGAGCTCATATTATTACAATACTTGATGAAAAATACTCGATGATTTTGCATGTCAGTAGTGCCAACCTAGCCTAACTTAGTGCCAAATCAGACCCATGTTTGTCATCTAGGTTACTGGCATTAAAAATTAGATGATATAGTGACAGAGGAACTTGATTATAATAATTGGGATATTTGGGATCCAATTTGTGCAATTAAAATTTAAGAGACCAAAATTGCACTAGTTCTATATCTAAGGAACCAAAAATGTAATTAAGTATATTTCTATTGATTTTTAAGACCAGGTTAGGCAAAACAAAGTAGACGCGCGCCTTCCTAATGCCCAACATAGGATTTTCAAATTTTTCACCCAATTTGGAAGGAACATCAACGAGTATAGGGTGAGGATTGGAAATAAGGATTAATCTGGAAAATGTTCATTTTTCATTTTTCCTTTTCATTATTGATTATTAGTTGTCACTAAATCACTGAGGAACTTCATTAGGTAACTAATACATCAAACACGTTGCTTTTTGTTTGTGGGGGTACTGAAATCGTACATAGTATAATTTTGCCATGTTTTAAGTGTATGTCCCAATTTAGGCTGATACAATTTTAATATATTTAGAAGCTGAAACTCTTAAAAGGTGCATCTTTAAGACAGGATTGCTTTATATGTACCTGCCATCTTAAGCTAATAATACATCAACAATGATATATGAGAAATTGAGAACTAACCTGCGAACACGTGTAGACTATATAACATGTAAATTTGCTTTCCATGTATGTCTTTAAATTCACTCTCCTCAAGTGTGAATATGCTAAACACCCCTTTCATATCCATCACCAAATTAACACAAAACAAGGGTAAGGGGAGAAAAATGGCTGAAAAAGAATCAGAATCAGAAGAGATGGTGGAGCAAGACCCTTCAATGGAGAAACAGAACAATGGGAAAGAAACATTAATGGGTGGTAATTCTGAAGAGGGTATTGGAGAAGACTCAACAAATTCCACCAAAGAAAGCTCTCCAATACTTCTTTTTGGGTTCATAATTAATCCTGCCAAGGGAAAACAAAAGGCTGGTTACTCATGTGACATTTGTCACAAGACCTTCCTCACTCCACAGGCATTAGGGGGACACCAAAATGGCCACAAGTGGGAGCGAGACCTCAAACGAGGGATCCAAACCATAAACGACATAGCTAGGAGAAGAGAGTCATACCCTGAGTTTTCAATTCCATCATCACCAATCCCACAATTTCAATTCCATCTTGACAGAATGATCCAACAACATGTAGGGACAACAAACTCTGATAAAGGGATTTTGCATGGTACTAGTGAATTTCAGCATCCAAATCAGGTGACATGGTTCAATAATCCTTGGTTTAATGAGACCAATAAAAATAACAACAACATTAATGGGATGCATCCACTGATAGGTGAACTCAAAGAGGCTTTGCAACAGGAACAGGGTCAGAATTCAAGACTTGACTTTGTTCCACAGCCCGAGATTGACTTTGGTTTGGTTTCAAAGGGAGGTGCTGATGATTATGAACAAGAGTTAGACACAGAGAATAGTACTCAACAGGATGAAGCTGCATCCAAGATTGACTTGACCCTTAAGCTATAAGTGAAGTACATCTGCGAATAGGATCATATAAGATCATATCATTGTCTTCCACCATTTTTTTTTATGAATTGTCTTCCTCCATCTTTATATATATATATAAAGTAAGGTGCACTTGATGTTACATTTTTTTGCCTAAAATAGGGGCAATTTGGAAATATGTAATTTTAATAATATTGAAAAATATGTGGTTGTTTTTTTGCCATTAAATGCAATGAATTATTTCAACATGACTTAATTAATTATTTTGTATTTAATGTTGGAGTTGGTTTTGTTGGGAGAGTTATTACTCATTCTTTGAATTTTTAAATATATAATTGTTGAAAAGATGATGAGTTTTGTAATTTAGTATTAAAATTATTTGGTATAAAATAGTTATATTTGAATATATGTTACTATTGAATCTTACAATGAAAAGTAAAATAGTGATGATAACAAATTAAATGTAATTTTAAAATAAGTATAAATAGTGTTATTTTTAAAAAAATAATTTTTATATATATAAAGTAAGGTGCATTTGATGTTACATTTTTTTGCCTAAAATAGGGGCAATTTGGAAATATGTAATTGTAATAATATTAAAAAATATGTGGTTGTTTTTTGTCATTAAATGCAATGAATTATTTTTTCGGTAGAGGAAAGTAAAAACAGAAAAGGCAAACAAAACAGAGAAAAAGCAAAAAGAAAACGAAGCCCTATTCCCTTAGATAGGGAACTCACCTCGCATCCGAGCAAAGCCATCCACCTAGAGCTGGCGGCGGGGAGGCCAAGATGGTGAACCGCTCCTGGTTAGTCGCTCCAAGCTTGGCTAACACATCCGCACTTCCATTTCCCTCACGTAGCGTATGTTGTAGCTCAACCTCCCAACTCCGCACGAGAAGCTCCTTGATGCTAGCAATCAACGCCGCGTCCCTGTGAAGCTCCGCGCGTGTCCTTGATGTTGTCAATGGCCATGGAAGAATCCGAATAGCAATGAATTATTTCAACATGACTTAATTAATTATTTTGTATTTAATGTTGGAGTTGGTTAGTTGGGAGAGTTATTACTCATTTTTTGAAGTTTTAAATATATAATTGTTGAAAAGATGATGAGTTTTGTAATTTAGTATTAAAATTATTTGGTGTAAAATAGTTATATTTGAATATATGTTACTATTGAATCTTACAATGAAAAGTAAAATAGTGATGATAACAAATTAAATGTAATTCTAAAATAAGTATAAATAGTGTTATTTTTTAAAAAATTAGCTGAAAGGGTCTTTATCCAGTTTTTTATCTTTATATATAAATTAAAATGCACTTGAAGTTACATTTTTTGCCTAAAATAGGAGCAATTTGAGACTATATAATTATAATAATATTAAAAAATATATAGTTGAGATTTTTTTTAATTGTTTTGAAATTAAAAAAATATTATTTCTCATACATAATTCACCAGTTCACTCCGTGCAATGCACGGGATACAAGGTCTAGTTAAGTGTATAAAATAATCTCAATATAATCCCTCTCTCTCTCTCTCTCTCTCTCTCTCTATCCTTGGGTGCGTGTTGGCTTTATCTCATGCACAACAATGATCATTAACCTGTGACTCACTTGAAAGAACAAGTTAAACACGGATTTATCTGAAAGGGTTCGTGTGTGGGTGTTTCAACCCATTGGAACCCAAACCCGACCGAAAAAATGGTATCTTTGAAAAATAATAAAGAATAATACACTAAATATTTAAATTTAGTAATCCAATTTTTTCTTTGGGCTATCGCAACTAAATTTTAAAATTGGCCAATGCATGAATCAAGGCCTCATTTGTGTATTTTGCTAGAAAAATTGGTCAAAAATAAACAATTGCTAAAAAATATATAAGGCCCAAAAAATAATTCAGCCCAATATTAGCGCATATATGTATCAAACCCACCTACCGTTTGGCCCAACCTGTCACTCAACCAACCTGCTAACTCAGACTATATTTTTCTCTCCTCAAATTTTGACGGATTGAGTCTTTTGGGTTCAAATCTAATCAAACCCGACCATTGATCAACCCTACACATGCATGCTTTATGAACTAGTAAATTGTATGGTTGTAAGTAGGGATGGCAAAAAAACTCGTACCGGCAGGTAAAACCCGTGATAGGTAAGAGGGTAGCTAAATGGGTAGTCGTGGGTAAAATAAACGGGTATTTCATCTACTTAATTACCTTTATATATAATTACATTTGATGAAGAATTTTAGAAATATTGGAGTGTGATGTATTATTAATTTCTGAAAATTAATCTCTGGATGGAAGATAATTTTTTTAAATTTGACTTTTAGTGACAGCCAAAATCTATCGTTGAACTCTGTATGCCAGTAAAAGTCAAATTTTAAAAATTTCACCATCACCTTCTCGAAATTAGTTTTTGTTAGTTTCCAGAAGCCGAAAAATATAAAAATAAACACTCCTAAAATTAAATTTTGGAATTCATACGGATGTGTTGCGAAATTTAATTTCCAAAAAGTAAAAAAAAAAATGAAAAAAAGTGCACAATGTGTGAGGATGTTTATGAAAGGGGATGTGAATAGCAAAAGTTGGAGGTGCCGAGAGCAATTGCCTAAATTTTATAGTAAGTTAATAACTAAAAACACATTTTGACCAAGATTTTTAGAATACGCGCGCACTATAATAAAAAAGTAATAAAAAAAGTTCCTATATAAAAACAGCGTGATTTTATACAGTCCTAATTATTTATCATAATAATTAAATAAAATATTTTAAATACATTATATTTTATAAAATTTAACATTCACATTTTTTATTACTAATGGGTTTTGTACGTCGTCCTCAAAGGGCAGGTCAAGAAACATTTACTATTATTTCTCAGATTAAATTAATTATTTATGAAAATTAAGGTATTCAATAAATTTTAAATTTTCATGAAATTAAATATTTCAAATTTTCATTGAATAGTTTATATCTTTTTCTCTTTAATATATGTGCTCTAATGGTAATTTTTAGGAAACCTTTATAATATTGGTTGGGTGTTGTATTTGAAATATTTTCAACCCATGAAACAACTAGAAGATTTATAAGACATGAAATCAAACATCAACCTTGTTATATAATTAAAGGATTACTTAAATATATTTTATAATATATATATACGAGGAGGGATCAAATTACACCGGTGTAACACTTTGGTCAATGTTACACCGCTAATAACTCTTCAGCGGATAATTATATTCTAAAACACACCGTTAGATTAAAAGTTATTATAATATAGATCATTCCTGTAAAATTATATATATATATATGTCAAATTTAGTTTTTGTTTGTTTTTATCTCTATAAATTATAAAAATTTAAAATATTGGTTTAATTTTTTTATATAGGAACTTTAATTAATTGTCAAACATTTATTAGTTATGGATAAATATGAGCCTAAATATTTATTATAAAAAATAAAAAAATTAATAAGTATTTGACATCCTTTTTTTTTTTGATAAATTTATTTGACATCCTTTTTTTTGATAAATTTATTTGACATCCTTTAAACATACTGTTATCCTAAACAATCATGACACTGTAATTAGTGTGTGTGTTTGGTGTGAATTAACGCATAAAATTGTGTGTCTTTTTTTAATTTATTTGTTTTAGAGAAAAATTAAATCTAATATATTAAATAAAACTTTTAAGTTAATAGGAGTGTTTTATAATGACCTATATATATTGCTTTAAATAATGATCTAAAATTCAATAATTACATATTTTTTTGTAATATTTGATTGTATAAATAACTTACAAGAGAAAAAAAATAGAAAACATTACATATGTTGTTTTTCTATGACATGAAAACCAGTGCAACTTTCTTTCCTTTCCATTTATTTTTCTACAATTATGTTCATAATGAATTTAAGTTATTGTTAGCAAAAATAAGAATAATTTATAAAATAAATAAATATATTATATTAATTACTGATGAATATTTGAAAATTTAATAATTAATATTAACTATTTCAAGAAAAATTCACTGTGCATTTAAGGCATACATTTTCAATGTAGTTTTTTTAGATATTTATATAATATTTAGATATTTAATGTAGCTTTTTTATACCTTCAATGTAGTTTTACTATATATACCATAAACCATTATTGTTTAAATAAAATTATGAATGTTTAATATTATAAAATAAAAAGTTTTTAATGTATTTTATTCAAGTAATTAATATTATTATCAGCACTGTAATTACATAGTATATAGACTACACAGTTTTTATATATATAGGAACTTTAAGAGATATTGTCAGAATTTAATAGTTGTTGGTTATAAATAATTAAATATGTACTTAAATATTTATTACAAGAATAAAAAACTATTAAGTCTTTAACAATTTGCCTTTAAAATATATTGTTATCTCTCTTTCAAAAAAAACATATTATTATCTGAAAACAATTATGATACGAAATTATTCATATTTTTCTCTCGTTTGTGATGTCCATAAGTACGGATTAATGTGTATATATTAAATTTGTGAACTTGGGAAATGATACGTATCAAAACCTGTATTATAACACGTGTCAAAGTCCGAGAGTCTAAGACTTATATGTCTTATATAATAATTAATAATTGATGAACAAATTTATACTTATACTTTACAATAATTATTATTTTTCAATCCTCTGTAGACTTCTCAGAGTTTTACAAATACAGAAAATTTGAGGAAATTGAAAGTTAACTATACAATATACTAATTAATGAATGGATATAGTAAATGAGGTTCAAAGAACTAACACCCAAACTCCAAAAAGACAAATGTAGAATGTACATAGCAACGATAAAGAATATATATATATAACACTTGGAAAATAAGAACTCTTAAAAAAGTGTCAGGGCTACATTTCTTTATAAGCAAAATAATTATATATATAAGGAGTATATTCCAATCCATTACATGTTAACAAAAAAAAAAACTCATTACATCAAGAAAAGGAAGTAAAATATAATCACTTCCTTATAGTCTGCATATAGGCCAAAGGATATTACACCAATCAGAATTAGAAACCCAGGAATATATCTACCTGCCCTAACAAACCAAATCTTTCTGTGGGCATATATAATTGAAGCAAAATCAGCGACCAGGCCGTGAAAATAATTTTGTTTCTCATACCCCACAATGACCATGTCACCGCCATCCAAATGAGATTTCTAGTTTTTCTAAAATTATTTCCTCTAAAAAACTCTCTGAATAAAATGGCTGGCTCCATCATTATAAAATATACTAGAGACTCCTATCCATGCATTTACAACAGACAACACTTGGTAGGAAAAATTACATGTAAAAAACAAGTGTGAACAGCTTTCATGATTAGATCTAAAACAAAAAACACATTAGTGTGTAAAAATAGGATTTGGAATAGATGCAGACACACATCAGTGTTTCACGTTGCTTTTGTAGGAGACTTTCCCTTCTTTCTTGATAACATAGCGTGCGTAGCCAATTTAAATTCTCATTTTTTTTCTTCCTTTTTTCATAACTTTTGGCAACAAAAAAAAAAGATTGAGATATCTTCCGTCTGAGTTTTTTTTTTTTGATAAGCATCTTCCGTCTGAGTTGATTATTGGTTAAGCCTATATATCTAGTGAATAGATCGAGGCATCTCATCTAGTAAGCCATATTCACATAATTTACTTACTATCATTTATATATTTTGGATCATCAAAATAATCAGGATTGAAAGACATGCATCTTGAAATTCAACAAGACCTTCCATGCCTAAAACAAAAATGATGTATAAAACATGCAAAAGTGGTGGGGGTTGAAGGCTGCTTTACAAAGTGAATGCAGGTCTCATTTTTTGCAATTTTCAGGTCTTATTGGAGGTACCTTAGAGCAGGTGGCAGCGTGGGATATGGTGTGGGTCGCGGCAATTTGGTCAATCTGGTCAAAATTTGCTCTTGGAAGAACTAACCGGCCCTTTGGTTGTTTATTTGGGTTTTTGCAACCTGTAGGTGTTTAAAGTTTTTGTTCCAGGGACATATTTGGTGGGAGGATACGTACTGATCGAGGTGGGAGAAGAGTGTTATCTGGACTGATGAAACAATTGAAGTTGTATTGGGTCCACATTCTGCTTGTGTTGACTAAAATAGCTATGAGCCTGTTGGCGTTCGTAGGAAAATCTTTTTGTCTGGGTTACTTGAGTCTGTAAGGCTGGGTGTTCATGATGTTTTGCTGGTTTTTTGGTACTATAAAGCATCCCTTTGAGATTGATGGGTTACTGGGGTATATCAGACATGTCTTGGTATCTCTTTGAGACCATGTAAGTTACTGGAGAAATGCACTTAGATGCACCCTTTTGAGACTGATGAGTTACTGGGGAAATACCCTGACATTTGATCTGATCCCCTTTGACACCATATAGGTTACTGGGGAAATATTTTATTTTTACCTTTTTGAGGTGTTGTTTTTGAGAGGGAGGCGTTGTTTTCAAGTTTGGGCCAGGGCTGTTATCTTGAGTAGGGTGGGAGCTATGTTACAAACAATACTGTGTATTCATTTTGGTTGAGGCACTCCTTGTGCTTTCGGTCTTTTTAATACATTTTGGTTTATAAAAAAAAAAGGATGTTTCTGATCTTGGTACACTATTAACCTTCCAATAGGCATGTAGCTTATAATTATAGTATGTAAAATCGTGATCTTTTTCATAGGAATCCCTCTTGAATTTTACATCTTATTGTGTTTCTAATTAGGAGAAACTTTATCTTTTGGATTTTGCTGCTTCCAATTGCGCTTTTCATTTTGCAGATATTATATATATTTTTTGCTAAAGATTATAGGTGACAACTGACATGAAGGGTTATGGAAGTTCACAAACTTAATTTGAGTAAATTTGGAATCATAGAGAGAATATGGGAGCCCAATAAGAAATATGGCTAGCTTGCCTATATTCCTCAATACACATGTATTCCATGGCTAGATCTTACACACCTATATCTAAATACTCTTTAACCCCATGTTAATTATTGATTCCCAATTGAAAGCCGGAGACATTATAACCAATGTCTAATAAAACATATAAACACTTAATTAATTAGGAGCCATAACACCCACTTCTTTTTGAAATGGATAGAGATAAGCATTAAAATCAACAGTTATTGCAATATCGATACCCTTTTTATATATACTGCAAAAATCTGTCCACATACATATTCTCACAAATATGCACATGAGGACTGCCATACGTAGTCACAACCAAGAATAGTACAATAATTATCAATAACATGCGCATGAATGTATTTATAACCTTGACATCCCGCAACATTGCTATCATATAACTAATGAAGTCCCCTGTTTATCAAAAAAAATATAATGAAGTCCCCTCTATAAATATTGATTCTACTTAATCTAAAATAACTAGCTAGGAACACCAATAATTCTCCTTCCACTAATTGATAATTAATGTTCATTTAGAGCAATTAAGAATATGCATATTCTATATTTGTGGCGTGTTTAGATTTGTGTTTGAAGAACTCCAAAATATGTTTAACTCAATGAGGCTCTGCCAACAAACCAATCATTACGTAGAAGCTAGGCTTATGAACCACACCCTCGACAATATTCCATAACATATAAAATTCATAATTCCACTTGGTGTGATTAGCTATGGTTTGGAGGGGCCTTTAATTTGCTGCAGCATTTTTCAGATTCAATCACACCGGGGGTGTATTTTTTTTTTCATTGGTGTAGTTCCACCTTGGCACGTACAACGGGTGAATCGATAAATGACAACAGGTGAATCAAACTAAGATGAAGGATTTTGAGAGAACCAATAAATGACAACAGGTAAATGAAGTTAACCCTGTATTTTCACAGATCCAAATCTTGACTTAGCTACTACATAAAAGAGTACAAATTAAAAAAAATGTTTATGTTCACGATTGTAATTAAGAAAAACTAGAAATATCAGAGACAACACTGAAACTAAAAAAAATAGCTAGCGTCAGTTCTTCAAACCTTCTGTATAATTTTCTCATCTTTAATCATATATATCTCTTCGGATCAAGTATAAGAATTACATTTTTGTATTGAAAATAAAACAGTTTATTTGACCATCGAGGGATTGGGTGAGATGACACGAGTCTCTCCCAGTTTAACCAGAGATGTGGTAGAGCTTTGCCGCCTATAAGGTCCTACCCGGCTCAAAGGGATTAGTCACTGCACACGCGCGGGGATACCCTGGTTTAGACAAAAAAAAACAGTTTATTCAAATGCTAATTTTTCATTAATAAGATAGGATTGGTTTTAGAATAAAAAACACGACAAAATTGAAATTTGGTTCCCGATAAAATTTAAGTGGGGCTAATTATCGATCTAAATTAAACCATTATGTATTCATGTTTGTCAAATAGTAATTAATTAAAAATAAAGAAAATAAGTTACATTTTTGAAAAAGAAATATGCCAGCCGATTGGTTAAATTAAATTATCCTAATCCCGACTGTCTCCTCTGGAACAAGTTGAAGAAGATAATTTGAAATATGTCAATGGTCATATACTTATCCCAATATCCAAATCAACTTTGACCATAACGTTCTATAGGCATAAATAATTTGATTTGAATTTATAGTCCATTTTCTCATCAAATAATATAAGTTAAAACTCAAATCTAAAATAAAAAGCAGTTGTTATATATAAAGATTTTTCTTGACGTGATAATATCTAATGGAATATATAGTATTATAAAAATATTGTAAGAATATCCTAGTTAAAAAGTTTTAAAAAATGATAACGGCTACATATGTTTAAAAAGATAGCCAATCAAGTGACGTTTTAAGAACTATATAAGTTTTTTCCTCAAAAAAAGAACTATAAGTTTTGACGTATATAGATGATATATTTCCAGTTCAACCATGATGATTATAATATACCAAATAAGACATGATAACGGCTAGCTAGTATATATATGTATAACAAAATATTAGTTTATGTATAAATAAAACTATTTATGGTCCGTTTTAATTGTTAGCAATTTGGACCAAAGGTGTTGTACATTTTCCTTCTTTATGTCTAATTAGAATCCTTGGATGAAATCCACACCCAAAAATTGCTTTTCAAAACTGTAAAGGGTTTGGAATTGCTTTTTACCAAACACTTTCTTGAATCTATATTTTTCCTCTCCCATCCTAGCATATATCTCATTTATAGGATTCACTATCAATTCAGGAACAAAGGGCATATTATATGTTTGTATAGCTTCAGATATTTAATTGTTTGCAACTACATAACAATATAAATAATCAGATGCAAAACATTGATATCATGGTGGCGTGGAAGGATAAAATGCCTTTATTTTATTTTTTTAAAAGTAAAATGCCTTTGATTTAAAAGGAAAATTATATCCTTAATTTCTCTATTTTGGGTTTTTGGTAAATTATGGATGTAAATTAACGATGTGTATCAAGGCAAGTAGTGAATTATTACCACGGTTAATCTAGTACAACTGTTTACAACTATCATATGTTAAAAGGTCAAGTTTGTATTATTGTTATCTGGCTTCAATTTAATTTATATTTCACTCATTCTAATAGAATTTATCCTAGCTAGCTAACGTCCAATGGTATATAATTTTTTTTTGTTCATGAGTTTGCAAACCATATGAAATCAGAACACTTTCTGATATATGACCGAAAAAAAAAAGAACACTTTCTGATATACTCGTTTTCTTTAATTTTCTGGCATTAATCTGAGTTTGCAGTATTTATTGCAATAGTTGCAATACATTGTTTTGTAACCGCTGGGTAAGTAAACCCAAAAAATGAATAATTAAAAAATCTGAGTTGACAAATTATTCTTGGGTATATAATAATCCTTATACACGTAGGATATATATATAACATTGAATATAATATATATGCTGTTATAAAAAAATATATATAATATATATATGCAATGTCTTCCCACGTTTTTAACCCTCGTCAAAATTATCTTTTCCATTTGAGTTGGTTGCCATATTCACCCTAAGATGTTTTTCTCCACATGTATTTCCTTTTATGGAGGATGCAGTAGTAACTTATCCCTTAATAAATACCCCTCTCTAGCTCTAACAAAAACCACACTACAACCCTTTTTGTTTGAAAAAAAAATATCTCAATAATGTCGGATAGAGTATCCATGAGTGATGTTGAGAACAGGAAGTTAAAGCGCAAGATGGAGGATCCTCCAAGCTTGGATGGGGATGATTTAGAGGAGTTACTCTCTCTAAGGCTTGGGAACACCACCACCAAGGTGGATGAATCTTTAAAATCCTTGAAAACTGCTGAGGATTCGGGTTCTTCTTCTCCGAAACCTGGTGATCATGAAGTACCCTTGAGTGATCACCAGGGAGTGAGACAAGGGAACCATCGCTTCCCTTGTCGATTTTGTAAGAAGAAGTTCCCTACTTCTCAAGCTCTTGGGGGACATCAAAACGCCCATAAGCGTGAGCGTGTCCTCTTGAAACTAAAAAAGGAGAGAGACACGGAAGCTGATCTTGGGTATAGATCTAATGCTCCTAACTTTTATCACCCAATGTCCATGCCAAATCTTAGCCCTTACCAAAGGCCACCCTTTTATAATAACCATGGTGCAAACTTGTACCACCACCACCCCATGGGACACATGCCCAACAACGTGAAGTCATCTTGGCCTCTTGGAACACCAAGTGGGTATGGCAACCAACTAGGGATGATGCGTATGCCTAACACATCATCCCTCAATGCACCACCCCAATTTGGGATGATGCCCAGTTATTGGAATGGTAGTGTTGCTGCTGCTGCAATTCCTGCAGGGAGATTGAACCCTAGTGTGGATAGCTTGAGACTTTTTGCTGAACTTAATCAAATCCCTTCACTTGTAGAGATCAATAGAGACAGTGCTGCTCGTTCTCGTTATCGCCCTCATTCCCATGTTGGAGGCCTCCAGGGAAATCCCAATAATGTGTCATCAACAAACTCAACCTCGGAGGAACTTGACTTGGGCCTCAGCCTCTAAGTGACCATCTAGCCATATGCATATTAGGCACATTTTATGACATACAATAATATAATGTTTAATTTCCATATAGTCACCCTAGCTAGTTTCCTTTGATTATTGTCATTTTGCTGTTTTGGCTTCCATTTTTATTGTTTGTGTCGTCTGTGTACTTTTGTTTCAAGAAAGAATCATTGTCTCAAATTAAGAAGTAATCAGGAAAAAAGGTCTTTTATCTCTCTATATGCTGGTCTTATTTTTCAATTCTGTAGATCGCTAACTTTTGTCTTTTTGAATATTCTTTCACTTACTTATATATATATCCCAAACATTTATGAATATAATTTGCGAACTAATCTCAAGTGAAAGATAATTGTAGGACGAAGTTGCTTGTTTCAATTCAAAAGATGCAAGTACACTGAACAATGTCAACTATAAGAAAAATTATTGCAAAATAGGTTTCTTTTTGTTTTTTCTTTCCCCCAAATAATTATGGCGTTTTATTTTAATTTACTTATGTGGAAACATGATTAAAGACATTATAAGAATGAAAATTTAAATCATTTAAATAATTGTCATTATGAACATTGAATATATGACTTTTTATTCCGAAAGAAAAAAATTACAAGAATTTTATTCAAATTGATTCCTCTTAATTAGATTTATGATCTATTTACTTTTTCCTTTCTAAGAATAATTTTTTATGTTGTAAATGTTTATTATAAATAGAAATTTATACTTAGAATGAAATAATAATTTTGATCATATAATTTATTAATGTAATATTTCCGTTTCATTCTCGTGTGAGTTGGAGATGAGCATGTGAAAAAATTCCATGAAATGACCTGTTTAGTATGACAGTTAAAAATATTTAACCATATATACATATATAAATCCTATAACAACTTGACATTTATAGAATTTTGTTATTATACATGTATATATTATGAATGTCATAATTATATATATAGAACACACAGACAATTATATTGCAACAAATTTACAATCATAAAACTAATTAATTAACACTTCGCATGTGGCTTTGATAGGATAATTATTGTCCAATTGATAGGTATACATGGAAACTATACCCTTTCTTGTGATTTAACATATGGCTATGCCATATGTTATGGTCATTTTATGTTATGATTGACTCCATGTTATCATTTTCAACAAATTATCTCTGCTTTTAATTCTCTTTAAATCTTCAGCCTTTATTTTTTTTAGGATAATCTTCATCCTTTAATAGATAGTAAATTTATACAAATGTCAATGTATATTATATACCTAATCATAATATAGTATATTTATGTTATTATTTATTAATAAATACATGATTATTGTAAAGAATTTGGCAAGACCCTTGAAAAACTTAATGATGAAAGAATAAAAAAGTACTCGCTCTATTTCTTAAGTATATCTTTTAAAATAATGTGTCTCAGATCAAAAAATATATATTAATTAATATTTTATGTATATTAAAATTATTATTTAAATTCTTAATATTTCATTTACCATTTTGCAATTATATTTATTATTAATTGATAATAGATAAAATAATAATTAATATTATTTTAAGTTTTAACAATGACAGATAAATAAAAACAAAAAAAATTGTTATTTAAAAAGGAAGGGAAAAGAATATTGAACATTAGAGCAATAATTGAAATCAAAATATTTAAAGATAATTGTTCATTTAATATTAAGTTAGAAAAAACATGAATGTTGAATGTGTCTGTGCTTTCCTTCTAATGTGCCAAAAAAATTATAATACTTTTACTTAAACTCTTTTTTTTTATAAGCTTAATTAAACTCATTTATGATGGGAAACAATAATTAAATCATTTTAAAAGTATTTAGATTTTAAAATATAAATTCGCATCATAAGGAAAATATTTGCTTTTAATATATTAAATAAAAATCATCTAAAGAGAAATATTATCATTTAAGAATTTAAACTAATAAACAAATATTATTGCTGAAGATCTATCTACATGCTGATTCTAAAATATATTTGTAAAATTTTTATTTATTGGTTATAAAACTACCATATATATATATCAGAAATGTCAAATGTGGATGACACAATATTCTGATGTATAAAAATTAATATATTTATTAATTAATTCTATTTATTTATTTATTTATTTATTTTATGTGAATTAATCAAATGATAAATAGTTAGCAAATTATATGATCACACAATAACCATTATATTTTTGGTAATAATTATTTCTTTTTGATTAGTTTTAAATTTTATGTTTTCTCAACATATTTATTTTATGTTGATGTATGATGAACGCCGAACGCTGATGGAAGTGGCAGAGCTTGGACTAAAAATATACAGGAGGCCAAAATAAAATTCAAGGTGCATTTAGAGAAATAGTTTAATTAAACATTTATTGAATAAATGCTTATCATTTAAGCATTTAATTATAAATAAGTTGTTTTTATAATAAAAAAGGAATGAGATTAAACTGTTTTCATATAAACAACGAATTAATTTCATAAATCATCGTGGGTAGCTTATTGAAACAAGTTAAAATTAGTTTATGGACATGTTATAAGCTATTTGCATAAGTTCTCCAAAACACCTATGTAAATATTTATGTCATAAAATAAACTCAAATAAGCTGTAAATAAGATCTTCTAAACGCACCCTTGATGCATAAATCAAATATGTAATGTCATATTATATATCTAAAATTTAAGTTGTAATATAAACACAAAGTTGATCATAAAATAATATTAAAATAAATGATTAAAATCATCTTAAAGTACTACTATGTTCTTTTTGAATGATTTTAAATCATCATAATTAATTAGAAATATTTTACAATTTTTACTTACTCTCTCTCTCTCTCTCTATATATATATATATATATTTAATTAGTTGAAAAGTATTTAAATTTTTTTATTCTACCTTCCATAATGATTAATTGCATATTCAAATTCATTATTATTTACATATATCTTCCTTACAATTCGTTATATATTTTATATAAATACACTACAATGTCTTAACTTCACTATATAAATACACTTCAAAAAACTTCAGTATTAAATAATTAAAAAATTAAAATATAACACCTGACTCAATATATTTTAAATAAAATACTATAATTAACAGAATGCCAAAATACAACGGGCAGACAATTTTCTTCAAAATTTATACAAATAACAATGATAACATCAACCCCAAACACACATTTTAGGCTCACACTCACCAATTCAACCTTTCCTAATCTTTTAAAAAAAAACTCCAACCAATAAAATAAATAACATGAACGCCATTTTGTACAAAATCTAATGTGGTAAAAAGTGTAAAAAAAAAAGCATAACCAAAATGATTACCATCTCATGTATTATGCTTCAATAGTTTAAAATTTAAAATCATTAGTATAATTGGTATTTGGTATAAAAAAATTAACCCAAAAAAAATACTACACCATATAATTGGTATTTGGTATACAATCACTTGGCCTGCATCGGGAAGGCCATAAAATTTTAAGTGATGTACTTGCATAAAGTGAATGGCTGTGTTAAAGTTGTGGACTCAATATTAAGATCATGCAAATTAAGTAGGAAAGTGATGTGCGACAGTGTATATATAATAATAAGCATCATCAACTAGTACAATTATTGATCCCATTACAACTGGAATCACCAAAATAAAAAATTTACATAATCACAGGTTAAAACCCACATAGAATAGTGTACAACTATTTTTTTTCTTTTTTTTTTTGGACAAAGAAAGGTAAAATGGAACAAAAAACAAAGTTGAGGAATGGAATGGATGGCATAACTAGCAGCTCACCAATCGCTATTCCATCCTTGCCATGTTATGGTGGTACTTTTTTTTTTATCATATCTACAAACCCTACACTAAGATTCTTTTGGCAATTAGTGTACAAATTACAAGCGACAGTGATTCATCTCTGGCTTTGGTTACCTATCTTCCTAGCATTCATCAACTTGCCTTTAAAAAATATGTTGTTCCAACTTTTGCCTCTTAATTAACTCTTGCACTTCTTGTCCTCAAAAACTCCAAGCACAAACTGATCAAAATTCTCCAAAAACGACTCCCATTCACCTTGGTTCAGGTCCCCAAAAGAAATGCCACCAACCCCACAATTAGACCCTCCTTCAGTTTCTTCTTTGCCAATAATAATATCCTCATTGTTGTTGGAAACATCATCATCATGAGGGATGATGATGATGCTGGCCTTGACTTGCAAGCAAATGTTCTCAAGTTCACTTGGTGATTCCTCACCACCACAAAACTCCCTTGTCATCATCTGGCCTATGTCAGCAAGACAAAAGCCAGCAGCAGCAGCTTGCTTCAAGAAAAGGGTACAAACAATAAGGACACGAATAGAGGACTCCCTCAATAAAGGTACCTCAGTTCTCAGAGTCTCTGCATCTTTAAAGGGGTCAAGTTTAGAAATGTACTCAAGCTCTGAGTCAGAGAAAGGAACTGAGGCCTGTGGCCAATGCAGCCACTCAAAATATGGATCATCCAGCCACTCAGGGAGGCAAAAACCATGGTCAATGGGAACAAGTTCAGCTACCCCAGTACTGGTAGCATAGCTATTGTGGTCATGTTTCATCACAAGCATGTTCCCTGCATGCCTGTCAAGATTCAAGAGCCTAATGTCCAAAATCCCAATCTTGTGGACTGAATCAACAGAGAAGAAAGAAGGGCCTAACTCTCCTGCATCAAAACCATGACCAACAAAGCGTTGGAGTGAGGCAAGTTTAGGTGTTTGAGGTGCATCATGATCGCGATGAGAGAATGCAGCATTGCAGAGTTTGACTAGAGCAGTTGGAGGCACAGCAGCAAAGCCTCCATGGTCAAGCAGATAAGCAGCTAATTCCCTTACTCCGGTTTCGCCTATTCGGATTGAGCGCTTTAAGCCGGGTTGGCCCAGCATTTGACCCCCTAAGCCTTTTGGGTTGTTGAAGGCTAAAGGCTCTTCATCCACTGGCTTTGCTACAGCAATGTTGTTACCATTTTGGTTGCGGAAAACATAGGCACCACCTAGTCCACTAGGGAGTGGAATAGGTTGAACACCTGAGGCCATAGCTATGGCAACCTCAACAACAAGAGCATGTACTGGAGCTCCACGTCCACGAACAATCCCAATCCTTGGATGGTGTGAAGAAGAAGAAGAAGAAGAACTGAGGTGGTCTTCCCCGGCTAGTGCGGTTAGGGGTAGGCATGGAGTGGAGAAACTGCGGTGAATATTGTCGACTTGAAATGCTAGTTGTTCAAAGGAGTGGGAAAGAGTACTAGTTTGGTTGAGTTCCAGAATGTTGTGATAGTCAAGGTGACCAAAGGATGGGAGTTTGCATCTCTGGGATCGGTTAAATGGCTTAAATCCATGGTGTTGGTCAATGGCCACAGCCATTTTGGACAATCTCATCCAGGTGAGAATATTGACAGCAGTGCATTCCAAGGGCACGTTCTTCTCACCAAATTCCCCTCAAAGTTAAGTTTTCTTAAGGCGATGATGACATCTGCAGGTTCAAAACAAGTATCAAAGTTAACTAACAAGATTGACACAGAATATAAGCATCATATATGGCTGCAAAATATATATAAGCATTCTAAAGGGTCAAAGTCATATCATAGATCTCATACTCTCAAAGGGTCTTGATATTTGCACACATTTTGTCTAGATATTACATAAATTTAGTAACTAAAACTTAGTTGCAATAAATTATGTTCAATTCTTGCACAAGGTATACATGTTTGTGTTTAGGTTCTTCGGAATCAGTTGCCTGTTTAGAATAGTGATGTAAAAGGATGAAAACCATTTTCTTTCCTTTTAAGAACACACAAGAGCATGCATTGCTTGTGAGCAAGAAATCATAGACGACAAACTAGATGGGATTTTTATGATTTGATCTCATCTCATTGATTTCCATTCCTTTTAAAAATAGTAAAACACTAATATAGTATCGGGACAGAACCGAGGCTTCAATTGTTTGATCACCTGTTCGAACAATTACATTATATGCTACAATATTTATTTATATTTATTATCCCTTCTTATCATACAACAACAACAACAAACAAACGGGGAGCATGCATGCCCAATAAATAAAGCAAAAAAAAATGCAGCCTAAATATATTTCTTACTGTGTAATTGGCTTTAGTGGTAAAATTCAGATGCTGGACTCATCGCTTAAACTTTGGATACCAAATTAACAGAAAGAGCAGGCTAACTCTGCATATTTTTCTTGAATCCCTTATAACCTGCAAATTCCCCAACCAGAAAAACGTAAACAAACAAAAGATGAGCAATTGTACATACATACATACATACATACATACATACATATAAAATTGAAATAAAGAGAAAACCAATTCATATCACTCCCTCCTGTGATCCGCACACGAAATCGCCACAATTTTCTAAACCATAGATCATGCAATATTGACACACAACCACCATGAAAACGAAATTCCGAAAATGACAGCAACGGTAAAGACATTGTGTGTCAACAATAATCACGAGATCTATAGAAGGCATATTCAACAACACATTTTCAATGAATATGGCTATCTAATAATGTTTGGGGAAAAAAAAAATAAGTATCCATATGCATGCTTCTAAATTGTGGTTCACAACCAATGGTTCTGCAGTGTCTCTGAAACCACATCGTGACTGCAATTACAGCCACATTTGTCTGTAACTTTAACAATATTATGGATCAGGACGCAGCCATGACCACAATTTAAAACCTCGTTCATATGTCATTATTTTAATTTGTAAACTTAATTAATTAATGACAAGAATACAAAGAGCCTGATCCAAATTTTGTCTTTCAAACACTAGTAATGATATATATGAATACAACAAAAAGGAGAGAGAGAGAGAGAGAGAGAGAGAGAGATGTAATGATACCCTGAACACACTGTAAAAGGTATTCAGGGAAACGAGAAGCAACGGGAGCGCGAGAGAACCAAACCGTCGCCGGAGTAATATTGAAATAAAACTCCACTACCACTCCCACTCCCACTCCCCTATTCCCCAACGTTAATATCCCCCGACCTCTAATTAACCACAACCCATTCACCCCCCTTTTCCACCTCTTTCTCTTTTCATATCTTTTTCCCACCGTTGCTATTTTTGCCCCCCTAACACCGACACTTGGCATGTCTTTCAGACACAAATTAACAAAATATTAAATTGTTAATTTAGTATTATCATGTAACTAACTAACTAACAACCTTAAACTGTAACCGCTACTATTTGGTTCGTTGGCCCTATCCGAAAGTGACACCTGCTTGCCGTGACCCTAGAGAATAGGGTTTGTGGTCCAAACCTGGGATTTTCCCTTTATTAGTTTGTTGGTCGTTTACAAGCTCTCCATACCACAGATTTGTTTCTCCTGTTGACCAAAAAAAAAAAGGACTTGTTTTTTCTCCTGGCCTTTTGCTCTTCATTTGTTGCGCTGAAACCGGCTGAGATTTGGTCTACCCTTTAACATTTTCTTTATGTGAAATTGGATTTGTTTATTTTCAGGGAATGAAAATGAAAATTTATAACAAGCAATGCATTTTATTTATTTACTTATGATCATGACTTTATTTTGCTAGTGGAGTAAGTATTAATCAATACATCCTAAACAAAAGAAATGCAATATACAAAAGGCACTGCCGTACGCTAATATTTATTTTAGTTAAAAACTAAAATCGTAGTAAATCAAGAACATAGCCTTCCTTCAAGTACATTTTCTATTTTTAAAGAGTTTTATTTAACATATCATTCTTGAAGTCATCCTTTAAGCCAATTTATAGAAGAAAAGTGATAGGTAGTACCAATATCATGCACAAATGTGCATGAGTGAGTGAGAATATATAATTGGTTTTTATATGTACTTTGTCACAAAAAAGTGTAATTAGTTACCCATCTTTCATTTCCTTTCATGTATAAAACATTTGTACACTTTAAAAAATTCAAACACGAAAAACAATTGTCCCCAACGGTCCAATCCTTATGCAGACAATGCGAGCGAAATGATGATTGAGTACATTAGGTTGTAGGCATCAGTTGTGTGGTAGCTGGTAAAGGAGCACAGACAAATCATGGACATGTTAGAATATCAATTTTTGATTTTCTTATTCATGATTGAGATTACTTATTTCCCTCTCTACCTTTTTGATCAAACACTACTGATTACTGAATTCATTCGTGTGGAGTTTTCAGTGACTTAAGAAGCCCCAATTCAAAACCTGCATGATTTTCTTTAATACATGCATTACGAGTACCTCTTATTTGAAAAGGAAAAATGATTATTTTATTATAACAGCTCCAAGATATAGGCACATATATGCCTAGACATAAACGTACTTCTAATTTCTAAACTTTTTTTTTTCTTTATAAAGAAAACATCATGGAAACAGAGGGAACTACATGTGCCACAACATGGATGAATCCCTTATTGTTTTTCTTCATCTGTAGCAGGTTATGTAAACAAGAATTGAAAGGGCTAGTACAAACAAAATCAGCGAACAGCCAAAGGATCCTTTGCTCGAACTCCAACAGATTCAGAAGGAAGACGGATCTTTTCGCCGGCACCGGCAAACTGCTGCTGCTTCTTCTCAGAGATAGGTTCTGCTACTGAAGATGCTGAGGCTAGACTTGCTTCAACTTGTGAGTCCTCCGGAGGAAGTGATCTTCCACCCCAACGCACAAGGTCCTTGATGATAGTTTTGAGCTCATTATCCTTAATCAATGACTCCAGAGTCACATGTACACCTGATAACAAGTCCAAGACATAGTTAGCTCATAATTCTCCACAAAACAGTTCAATGGTCACAGATTGTCTTGTCTTGCAAAGAGTTAGCTTTAATCAAGACAAAGCTCGAGACATACGGTATCTCCAATAGTGCTTCGGATTCGTAGGGTCATTGATTGTCTCCTCTGCGACGGGGCGTGTTGTATATTCTTCTTTTAATGCTAACAAGTCCTGTCCACCAGATTAAGAGCATGATTTACAGCAATAAACAAACTAGTGCAATCTGCAAGGTCTGTGTTAGGAAACTAAAAGGAACCTAGAAATCAAGTTTTTTTAATCGAGTATTATATAACATGTCTGTCAGAATACCTGAAGAGGGAAAATTGCCCACATTGATGGGGCTTCAACGTGTTGCCTTATAATAAAATGTGCAACTTCCGGAACACATTGATCGGGTGGCAACTCATCGGACTCCATTATGTTCTTGAAGAACCGCTGTCTTCTTTCTTCATCTTCTTCCCACCAAGCACGCAAGGTGGAACAGTCATGACATGATGGGGCACATACCTGCATATTGGAGTAACTCACCAAATCAAATGACATTTTTGCAAAAGCCCTCTAAATTCAGAAACTCACATTAGTTCTCAATAAAACTGAACCCGGATTTAGCAGAATACAACAAAGTCTAATGAACCACATAACTATAAGCACCACCCAAACCAGTACTTTTTCATTCTTTGCAGCGTAAAACTGAGAAAAGGATTTGCTTGTGGCATAGATTATAACACAACCAGATAACATTTGAGGTAGGTTCTCTAAACACTTAAGACAAAAATGGTTTGCTCTTAAGAGTATTTATCATCCCCTGGATGGTTTTTTTTTCCAATATGGAACCATGAAGCCTCAATAAAGATAGAAAAAATCTCAATGTTTCCATTAGTTCAACCAGAGGCACCAAAATCCAAAATAAAGTAAGGACATGCAATAGTACATAGAAACTTTACCGTCATGTAGCTGTATTGAGAAGGAATACCAAATTCCAGACCAGGTTCATTGGGCATCCGTTGAATGCGCAACCCAACTAATCCAAGTTCTTGCATAACCTACATTAACAAACTTATAGTCAGACCTGTCAAGAGGGAGATAGAGAGGTTCTTGTTTAGAAGAGCTTAAGGAATACATAATGGACATACAGGATGGACACAAGATGGAATGAGGCCCAAATCTTCCCCACAGGCCAACATTTCTGATGAATTTAGAAGTACAGGTAGGGTCTTCAATGCATTTTGCCTCCAAAGATTCTCTTGACGATGGAAATAGTAGTCATAATATAATCTTTTGAGAACATTCTTGCTGTATTACATGATGAGCAGTAAGATCTTGTAAGATGATATCTCAAGGAAGTCAAAGTCAGAATGTGAAAAGAATTTTTGTACTAGATAGAGAACAGTTTTCAGTGTCAAAATGTGATGAAAAAGCAGCATAATAGTAGGGAGACTCCTCAATGAATTGTCTACACACACACACAGATAATTGAGGTACCTATGATCATCCAAATTCTGGAAACTTGAGGTATCTTCAAGGTTGAAACGAGGATAAAATTTTTTTGGATCCTCTGGATCTCGGATTAGAACTATATTCTGCAAGTTAATAGCACAGAACATAATGTATGACTTGCAAGACCAACAGGACACAGATAATAATTAAGAAGACAGAAAAAGATTCAAAATAGATGAAAAGAAAAGCCATATAAAAAATTGAAGTGTGTAAATTTGATCATTGTAAGTATAAAACTTTTTATACTACTAATAAATAATAAAGTACCACATCATAGAAACTAAGGGCATGTTTGGTTTGAGAAAACAGTTTTTTTTCATTTCCTACTTTCTTTGTTAATTACAAAATCTGACTTAGTTTTAACTTTGTTTCCTTTTCTCAAAGTCTTGTCAGAAAACAGTGAAAACAATAAAAAGGTGTTTTCATTGTTTTCCCTATACAAAATTTTGAAAAAAGAAACTAAGTGAGAACAATATAACATTTTTGTAATAAAAAATGAAAACAGAAAATATTTTCTCAAATAAAACAGGTCTATGGTCTTCATGTTCACTAGCAGCGGAATCACAGGAGTATCCTAAAATGACAGAATCCATTTGGTTTACTAATAATGTGACACCCTTAATACAGTCAGTGGATCAAAATTAGGTCCAAATATTTATCATTTTAACTTTCAGTAAATATCAGTACAGACAGATAGTGGGGGGAGGAAAGAGGAATATGATCAAAGAAGTAAATCTGATAAAGCTACCTGTGAAAGATCGAAGAGATTGCGCCGGATTTTGTCTTCACTCTCCAACGAGAGGGAACTTTCTGCACAAGTTTTCAGTTTGGAAGCAATTTTTTTCTCTGTGTTGCTATCCTCCTTGAACTAAAATCATTTATGAAAATAAATATATTATGACAGAATATTTATAATGGTCACAACAGAATTGATAGCAAATTTATCACAGAAAGGTATGCTTAGAATTAACCAACAGAAGTGTACATATATTTATTAATTAAGACAGTGATGGTATCCTCAAAGCAGTGCCTCTCATACATTCAAAAAAGTCATTCCCTTATCGCTAATATTGAAGATATGCTATATATGCATATGGGAAACAATAAATAGTTAAAAGAAAATCTATACAGAAAAGGATGATCACCTCATAGCAGTTCTTGTCATATTCATTCAGAAAAGTTGTTGCAACAAACGTCCAAGCAGATCCAAATTTTTCCTGCAGCAATAATGAAAGAAATATAGTATAACTTACCCTGAGAAGCACATCTACAAGACATATTATTAACACATTGTGAAAATTCATTCGTAGCCTAAAAGGTACTAACCTGTAATATTTCCTGCCTGATATATGGGCGACTCTGACGATTGAAGTCCCAGATTCCTTCTCTTTCAAGTTCTTCCTACAATAGATACAACAAATTATAAAATGACAAAATGAAGAAAATACATAGTTTCTTTTGCCAGTTTAGCACATATTCACGGCACCAAGTGCCCTTTCAATCTAAAAGAGCATAAGGATACCTGACTTAGAGGAATAGATGGTCGGAATTTTCCAACTAGACCTGTCATAGCATGATCTGGAAGTTCCCAGATACGGAAGAATCCCAATATGTGATCAATCCTGTAAGCTGTAAAATATTTTCCCATCTGTCATGGATAAAAAGAAAACTAATCTTCAGCCTCTATACTAAAGTTTGCATAGATTATTGTCCATTTAAGGACAGGATCAAGAATTCAAAACCAAAACCTGTGTTAATCGAGCTCGCCACCAACCATAGTTGTCTTTTGACATCTCTTCCCAATTATAAGTAGGAAAGCCCCAATTCTGGCCATTTTTATCAAAATAATCAGGAGGTGCCCCGGTAGAAGTGGTCATTCGGAACAAATTTGGATAAACCCAGGTATCGACGCTGTTTCTGTCAACTCCAATAGGAAGATCTCCCTTTAGAATCACTCCCTTCTTTCTTGCGTACTCTGCAGCTTCTGATAACTGCCAAAACAAAATGAAAGCAAACAGTAAGAATTTGTTTTTTTGTTAAGTGATTTGACTTCCATGTAGAACTTACAGTAGGGTTCAGTATAACTAACTTGTAAATGTAGATGGTATTGAACATAGTAGTGGAAGCAAATTATCTCGTAATGCAGACTTTCCTTGGATACAAGTTTCTCTAACTGTAAAACAATAGGAAATATAATGTCTTAATGAGACAGGTTTGGAGAAAAAAATAATAATAATCCTGAGGCATATACCTTTTCTTCCGAATAATGAGCAAATCGACCCCATTGACTACGTTCTGAGGTTTCAAAGAAGTCCCGCAGGAAACAGAAGGCAGCAAAGGGTTTCAACCAACCCTATTATCATCAAGAACAAAGCTGAGTCAGTGTAGCAATTCAAATGGAATAACAATAAATAATTGAACATGGCAAATATATCATAAAGGAGGAAAACAAGGTAAGAGAAACAAACAAAAGAGAAAGATAAAAATTCTTTTGCCAACATATTAAGCAGTAATAATATGCAGTAGTAAGACCTCATTTTCAGAAAAGAACTCCTGAAAGGAACTCGAATTAAGTATCAAATCTTTCTCTTGAGTGAAAACTTTCTTGGCAATTGAGAGTTTAGTAGCCATTGTAGCTTCATAATCAACATCCTGTATGGACCCAAATAAATTAATCAACCATAAGGAAATTGTCATCCACCAATTTGTTCGCATATAAAAATGATGTTAGTGACAATATATTTACAGAAAATATAGCCAACAACAATACAAGTATCTCAATTTCAAATACCCAGTTTAACTACACAGGTGAAGGTAAAAGCTGAAACGTCATAATTGTGTAAGTTGAATGAATACTCTTTTGGTTTTCTCTTATTTAAAACCTGGAATTGAATCTAATAATTATTTTAGTCAACTAACTGTAGCAATTGGATTTTCAATAAAAATGTTTGGTGCACCCCAAATATTTGCAATATTAACTTCATATAAAGGTGTTTTGCTGTTACGACTTTTAAGGAAATGAAAAGTGAGTAGAATGACTTTGAAGACTGAAAATAATTCACCATCAATCTTTACAAATTACAACCTTAGAAGCACATCCCCTCTAATATACAAAATATAATCTCATATAATGGGTTTTGCTCAGAACTGATATTTTATTTAAAACACCGGCAATGTTGGGACTGACTAAAAACACATTATTTAGACTTTGTAACAGCATTTTATTTAATGATGCATATATATAAATAAGAGAACCTTTCTTAATGATTTCAAAACATATATAAGCATTTTATAGCATTACCTTCCCATCCAATTGTTGTTTAGCCTTCTCAATCTCTTGCTGCTTAAAGTAAATGCAAAGCATTTCAAATATCAGTATTTCAAAGTTGCTATGAATGCTATTCAACAGAAACTGAAATTCCTAAACATAACCTTGATCCCCTCTGGTATGTTCTCAGAAAGTGCCTGTACTCTCAGGTACAATGGATGCAATGCAAATACCGAGAGTGAACTGAAAGACAGGCATATGTGAGATCAGTACTTGAACTCTCTAACAATTAGTATATAAATTGTTTGAAACAACAATTAATCACGAGAAATATTTTTTCCATCGAAAGTGTGATAACATTAATGTCCTAGTATAATATGCTGCATGCCGTTTGTAGCTTGTCAAACTAAAAGTTTGATATAGTTTCAAATCAGCAAAGAAAATATCAAACTTGGAATATCAAATACACGCCACTCCAAAGTTGTAAGGAGATCAAAGATGAGGCATTTAGCAAATTTTGGAAAATTCAATTTCCTGCATCTTTAGTTATCATTTTGCTTTCTTGCTGTGCTTCTTATATACCCATAACTGAAAGTATGTAAGTCTATATTAGAAGTAAGAAAAAACAAACGCTTCTCTCAACTGAGGTGAATGGGCCAAAAGAGAGGACTAGGATGCATGTATATGAGAGGAGGACAGCTGACATTATGAGTGGAGAGGAGAATGATTCTGGTATCATCATTCACCACCATAAGGTTGGATATATAGCAAAGGAGGAAAAGAGTGGGGAAGGCAGTTATTGAGAGAATACGTAGTATTGGGATTACCCTTGGCATTTGGTTACCTCTGAATTAAGGAGCTAGCCTCCATTATTTCCATTCCGTAATACCAAGTTCTATCAGTTTCCAATAACTTTGGTTATTGCAGAATAAAAACCATGTTTTCATTAATGATATATAAAAGGTGTTATATGTTTATCTAGTGTCTACAATGATTTTGAAGGTGCTGCTATACCTGTATGGATAAGAATCCCACCACATCCCATGGACAGATGTATCATTGATTGGTAAAAGTTGAACTAAATGGAAACCAGATGCCACAGCCCAGTCAACTAGTAATTTAAGGTCAAGAAACTCTCCAACTCCCAGATCAGATTCCGACCTAATAGAGAACATAGGAATTGCTACACCAGCTCCACGCCATGGCGTTTCCTAGCAAAGCAAAGCAACAACATATTAGAATCATAAAATTCCAGATAAGCATAATCTCCACTATCCATAATATAAATTTAGCAACTTACACGCATCATGCCATCTGAAAGAAAAATATATTTCACCTCCTTCCTTGAGGAGTCAATGGAGACTTCTCGATTTGGACCATTTTCTATAGAAGCATTCCCAGACCTGCCATATTTGCAATATCTATATGTGGAACTACTGTTAAGGAAGAATGTAAAGGTTGAGGAGAGTACTGGTAGAAACATATGATATTAATAACACCATAATTTCATCTATAATTCAGGAAGAAAAGTCCAAAATGGATATTTTACTGGAAAATCACCCCTTTGCATCACACATTCAGCTAGCCAGACAAATTCACCAAAATAGGTGAGTTTTAGTCCATTTTCAACTTTCCACTGCCCCAACTTTGTATTGCTACCAATCACATATATCTGCAAAAGTTCAAGAGAGGCCACATATCCATGGTAAGCGCCAACCTTTTAATCAAATCCTTGAAGTATCATTATATGCAGACAAACATTTTTTCAATGAATTCACAATCCTTGCAGAATAACATTAGTCATCTAGGGATAAAAAGGCCTCACTGATGTGTCTTTGTCAATATTTGGGCAGAAAATTTTGAATTGGATGACAATGGATTCTGCTGGTCATCAGAAGTCAAAACACACGAGTTATCAGCAAAATAATAAACTGACACTCAACACACACATTATATAAGCACCAAAAAACATGTTAAAAATGTAATTTGGAAAATGTTACCTTCTTGTTCAAAATTAATGTGGTTGACTCCTGTGGTTGTCTTGAAGTTTGAATCCCAGCTTTGCCGAAAAATGACATCTCTGAAAGCACTTCTGAAAGGGAGAGCATCTGAGCCAGTCTGGACTTGATGATAAAAACAAGAAAAGATCTTGAGAAGATACTTTAGAAAAAAACTTATCCTAACTAAAATCTATCGAATTATATCAGGAAAAAGAATTTATATTCAACTTCTAGAAGTAATTTCCACACTAACAACTTTGAGGAGCTGCACCAAGTGAAGCACGTTGGCCAAACTCTGAGCAGAAAGATCAAGAAGAAAAAAAACCTAGATCTATGAAGAACTGAAGACCATATCCTTGTTGTACATTTATTGTGCAAAAGTGTTACAACTTACAGTGTTATAGAATATACACAGCACAAAAAACACAAAAATAGAATTATTCAGCCTTACAACTGCAGTCATAGTCATATCATTCCCAGCTTCTCCACGCCTTAAAAAGTAATTTGTGCAAACTATTCCCTCCAGAGAGCTCAAGATAGAATAAGCATCGGATTAAATGACATGTTGCATCAAGTTTTTTATTCTTTTTGCAAAATACCTGCTTTTTCTCTGAAAATAAATATGATTACCTTAGTGCAAAGTGTGAATTTTTTATTATATTGTTGACTGAAAAATATCAATCTATTGAGCCCAAGTGGGATAACAAGAAAGTTGTGCTCGTAATCTGCACAATTTACTCAATGTGATCCATACTTTTTTATGAATAAGGAATACAATGAAAAGGTCTCCTACTGTATAATATCATTTAACAAAATGAATCTAAATTTATTATTAGGAATGGCAATAAGACTAGGACTATTTCACAGAAACAACAAAAAGCAACCTTATAACGAACAACTTAAAAGAGACACAGAAATGTGGAAAGAGGGAAAGTAAGCACCTGCCAAAGATCGCGGAACTCAATCTCCTGGCCACTCTGAACACCTTCAGGGAGTGTCAGTTCGCGCTTCTTCCCCATCTCCCATCTCAGAACATTTTTGTTATCATCTACAACATAATAGCTGTACTGACATTGGAACCCTCTTGGCACTGTGATGCTTCCACTCCAGATGAGCTCAGACCCTTGCTGAGAGGGGAGTAGCAACACACCCTTCTTCACATTCCAGGATCCAAGCACAGGTACAGAGCCACATACCAGCAAGCTCTGACCCCATTGGGTAAAATACGGTATCCGAAAGCTTAACTTCACTGAATTCACGGGCTTTTTCCCAGAAAACAACCCCGGATTCACCATAGCTTCCAAAATGGATTTGAAAACAGGCAAAAACACTCAGTTTCAAGCTATAAAATTAAATTTTTTAAAATAAAAAAAAGGTGCAATTAACAGTGCTGTGCAACATCAGACAAATTTCTGGGTACTGAGCTCACACCCTCTTGGACTCGCAGCAGCAAGAAAAGGAAGCAATTAAGCAAAAACCCAAGTTGCATTATTGTTTATTGAAATGCTTCAATTTCTGACCTTTCCCTCACCTCTCTAGTCCAATTATCATACAATTTTCCTTTGCTCTGCATATGTAAAGAAAAGGGGTGGGTCTTTGAATCTAAACCGAACAGCACATACACAATGACCATAATTCAAGTAAACTGAATTTCAGATACAGAATCCAGAAAGAGAAAATCTCCAGAACTTGAAACGAGTTCAACAAAAACTAATAATTTTTTGTCCTTGATATGAAAATGAAGATGGGTGGATGAAATTCACCTAGAGAGAAAGAGAGAGAGAGAGAGATTCAACTCACCTTTGCTTCAACCAGAAGATATGATATGATGTTGCGGGTCTTCGAAAGGGAAAATGAATAATTAAAATAGAAGTTTTTGAGAAACAGAAGGAGTGTGAGAGTGGAGTGAGTTTGTTTGGTTCGAAGGGACAGAGGGGGAAAATGTTGGGGTAGGCTGTTGTTATCAGGAACGTGGAATGGAGAGATACTTTGAATCAGAAGAAAAAGTGAGTGTGCAATTTGAGAGAGAAGACAAGTAATAGAAGAGGGACGTTTCTGGCTCTGAGGATTTGATAGGCAGAGAAAGAGAGTGAGGTGATATTTTTGAGATATTAATATTTTATTTTCCTGATATTGATATTAATGTGAATTCATGGACGTAAATGTTGCTTTCAGATTTTCACAAGGGAGAGCGACACTGTGAGTGTGGGTGGGGTTAATTAATAGCTTCCAAGATCCTGACGATTTGGGTTCTGGAAAGATCAATTCTATCTGCAATTAATTAAGATGATTATTATTATTATTATTATTATTATGATGAAACAAGAGAAAGTTTTATTTCTCAAAATTGGAATAAAAATGTAGAAGGCACACGCATGTTGTATTGTACTGTCATTTTTGTGTAATCATCATCATCAATTCATCTGTGCTTGATCTGCCACCGCACGTCAGGTAGGTAAGGTCCTTCTGGAGTATTATGGCATATCGCAGGTATTTCATGGCAAAATTAGTAAATTAATTTTTTATATTTATTTATTTTTATAATTTAGACTCTTATTAAATAAAATTAATAATAAGATCTTTTGTGTTTATTTATACGTCATTAATAAATAAAAAAATATAAAATTAAAAAAATAAATATAAAAGATTTTTTTGTTGAAATTTTTTAACAATAGATCAAATTAAAAAATAAGTAAGAGATTAGTTTACTAATTTTGTCAATTTTCATACTAATATGCTAGTAAAAAGGTATTTTTCACTTAATACAAAACTACTCAAAATGATCGTAATTTATATCCGCACATATATATTTTGCTATTTATATATACATGTCTGTGAAACTATTAGTTCCGTGGGTTTATTTTTTTTTTAACACACACATGCTGTGAAACTATTAGTTTCGCGGGTTGTAATTCTCTGCGGAACTATTAGTCCGCAGGTATATATGTGTTGAATTATAACGTGCGGAACTAATAGTTTCACAGCATGTGTGTATTGAAAAAAAAATAAACCGTGAAATTAATAGTTTCACAGACATATATGTACAAATAGCAAAGTATGTACGTGCAGATATAAATTGCCCAAATTGATTTGTCCAGGTCTCTTCGGTTATTCTCCACCGCAAATTTTTTTTTTTTTGACAGCACCGCAAATTCTATTTCATAGTGTTGACAAATGTTGAAAACACAAAATATCTATATGCAAATATAAATAGCTTTTTGAATTTTAAACATTTATCATATAAATTTTATTTTATGGTGAAGTCTAAGGTAGAAAAGTTTGTATGTGGTATACCGTAGAAAAATTTTCCTAAACATTGATAGTTTTTTTACAAGGTATAGTTTTGTTTATACTAATTCGTTGTGCCTGATGTCCAAAAAAGCTAACACATTGCGTTCAGACCAAAAAAAAGTGGGGATGAGCAAATTGGGTGAAAAAATTGCTAATTAAGGGGGGCATTTGAATTAGGATTGTAAAGGATTTTAATTTTAATAGATTTTTTTGTGATAATAAAATCTTGTGGTATTCAATTAAGACTTTTTAATAACATAAAAAAATCTGAAAGTATTTAATTAGGACTATAATGACTTTTTAAAGAGGACAACGAAATCCAGTGGTAATCAATTGGGGTTTTTTACAACTTAATAAAAGTCTGCTGATATTCAAAAAATACAGATTTCGATGGATTATTCTGTATGGTGGATTTCGTACGACATTTGAGTGAAAAATATAAAGATTAGACTCATCCAACAATCTCATCCAAACCCTTGAGATTTTTCAGACTTTTTTTTCTTGTCATTGCAGCATTGCCAAACTCACTTGGTATTTCTTCTTTTTTGTTATTCTTTTTTCCCTTTCCCGATTGATTTTCTTTAAACATTATTTATACGTTGAATATGCTTGGCTTGGATGGCAATATTGTAGATATGTGTGTATATTTTTTTTGTACTTTACCTCCTCAAACAATATAGTAACCAAATGCGAAAATATACCAACGGCAAAAAACCAAAAAATTACAATTCCCATTACTACATTTTATTAGCACCTGTAACTATTAACACAATTTGGAAGCACCAATTCACTTGATGTGCAAAAAATAACTTCAAATCTGACTTTCCCCATTTACTTCCTAATACAGACTGCAAAAGCAAAAACTATAGTATTCATTAACTGGTAATACTGAATGTGAAGATTCGTTTGCTAGCTCAAAATTATAGTCTTCGTTAACCGGTAATACCGAATATGAAGATTTGCATGTTGGTTCAATTGAAAATTCATCAGAACCACATTCTTTGTTCAGAAAGTTATGTAGTGTTGCACATGCTGACAGAAGTTCTGCTTGTGTTAAGCACACCACATAAGATATATATAAAATAAATAAATGAAATAGTTTTTCGGTCTAAAGTAAAAACAAAATTAAAATAAATAAATGAGAAACCGGTAAAAAAACTTTTTATTTATCAAAAATAAAATTAAAAAAATGTATATCCTAAAAGTTATAGAAACAAAATAATATAAATAAACATGTAAAGAAATACTATTATATTTATCAAATCAAATTTATAAAAAAATATGAATGAAACCTGAAAATTTATAGGAACAGAAAATATATGAATGAAATCTGCTAAGAATATTATATTTATAAAAATAAAAAGAGGATCACGAATGGAAAAATAATTGAAATTTAAAAAAGGATAAATTTATTATATTAATTTTAAATAAGTAAATACAAAGAGGGTCAAAAAAATAGGAAAGTCACGTTTGGCCAAAAACTGTAGTGGAAAATTATAAAATAAAAAATGAAAAAATTGCGTTTGGTTACTATAGCGTTTGACGAGGTAAAGTACAAAAAAAATGTACACACATATTTACAACATTGCCATCCAAGCCAAACATATTCAACGTATAAATAATGTTTAAAGAAAATCAATCGGGAAAAGGAAAAAAGAACAACAAAAAAGAAGAAATACCAAGTGAGTTTGGCAGTGCTGCAACGGCAAGAAAAAAAAAATGAAAAATCTCAAGTGTTTGGATGAGATTGTTGAATGAGTCTAATCTTTATATTTTTCACTCAAATATTGTACGAAATCCACCATACAGAATAATCCATCGAAATCTGTATTTTTTGAATACCAACATACTTTTATTAAGTTGTAAAAGACCCCAATTGATTATCACTGGATTTCGTTGTCTTCTTTAAAAAGTCATTATAGTCTTAATTAAATACTTTTAGATTTTTTTATTTTATTAAAAAGTCTTGATTGAATACCACAAGATTTTATTATCACAAAAAAATCTATTAAAATTAAAATCCTTGCTCATCCCCACGTTTTTTTTTGTCTGAACTCATCCCCACGTTAAACGCAATATGTTAGCTTTTTTGGACACCAGGCACAACGAATTAGTATAAACAAAACTATACCTTGTAAAAAAATTATCAATATTTAAGAAAACTTTTCCACGATATACCACCTACAAACTTTTTCACCTTAGACTTCACCTCTGATATAAGATAAGATTAGATGACAAGTGTTTATTTTTTTTATAGTACAGATGATAAGTGTTTACTTTCCGGAAGAGTTTCTTTTTTTTTTTTTTGGATAGACTTTCCGGAAGAGTTTCGAATTCTAAGATCTTTTACTTCGGCATACGTACTTAGACAGTTAGACAGTTAGATTATAGATACACGAGTATAAAAATACAGAGGTTGCAAAAAGAAATGAAGTTAAATAATAGTTTGTAAAAGTTGAAAAAGATTTTGACTGATGATGAATGTACAAACAAATCAGTAATGTCTGGAATGGATTTTGGAAGCTAGCATCCCTATTATTTGTATACTTTATTTATCAGAGACAAAAGCTAATATTTATAAATTCAAAAAATATCTGAGTGAATACGACAGGATATTCAACACCTATTATTATTATTATTATTACATTTACAATGGAGATCAATTATCCTTTAAACTCGTAACAAGTGGACGTTACCCCGTTATTACGTATTGAAAAAGTCGACCTCATTCATCCGCCCTAATAAGTCAAAAAGGAACTCACTCACATGAGAGGATCTTTTGCGTCGGTGTCCTATCTTTTCAAAATTAAGCATAATAAGAGGAAATATTGTATGGTTTTTCTTATTATGATTATTACTAGAGGGGCACTTCGTGCCTGGCATGTATCTCTTTGTTTTTTTATTGTTGCATAATTATATAATAATTGTAGTTATGGAATAGTTATTTTTAAATTTAAATTTAATATTTCAATGAAAAGAAAAATTTGAGAATGTAAATTAAGACACCAAATGAGTTAGTTATTTTAGGATGTTTTCTTTATAATAGGTATAGATTGTTCATGAGCAGAGATCATGTGCATGCAACTTACTAAAAGCCTCATATGATGAAAGATAGGAGCCAACTGGTTAGCTATTTAGCTCGTGAAGAGATAGAATGCGAGGTTGTATTTCAAAAAAAAAAGAGATAGAATGTGAGGGACTAGAAGCATAAAGCATTCACATCACAACAAAACCGTGTTATTTTTATTTTTTTTATCCATTGCCATCATTGGTTGAACATTTTCCTGGTCAAGCTCGGCCAACATCAACATTATTAGCTAGCTAAAGAAGAGAAGCATAATTTCGACCAAAAAAAAAAAGAAGAGAAGCATACATTTGACCAAAAAAAACAGAGAAGCATACATAAATAATTTATTTGCAAGGGATTAGAACCTAAAAGAAAATTGTTACTTTCATCTTCTTCATCTTTTTTTTTTCCTTTCATTTTCATTTTTTTCATCTTACATCACAAAACAGCGGTAATGCATGTAATCAAGGCCTGCCACTTGTGGACTTTGACCTGAAAACGCATACACCGTCTGATTCTTTTTTTGTTTTTTAATCAACTATTTACACGCATGATTGATACTGACAAACTTATATCCACTCTCAGATGTGCAGCTCGCCCTTTTGCGTAGCTCACATTTATAGTACTCTAGTTTTGTCTGGCCTTGCCAAATGCTACATTTCCCAGTACCATGTTACACACGTAACACAAGTACTACAAACATTAAACATGCCCATTTAACAGTTCCAATACAACCTGCAGAAGCTGCCAAAAAAAAAAAGGATATCAGTGCACAAGAAACAACATTTCATAGGCATATATGATGAAATTACCTAGAATTATATGCAAATCCTTGCAGAATTTGTAATAAGAGAAATGTCTAGAGAAGAGTTGCACACATGATATATGAACAAAATTACATAAGATCCTCAAGTTCAAGTAATCAAGAAAGCAACCACTAGAACAAATGAGATAACTATTATAATGTTTAATTGGAAATTGAATTTGTTACTTAAGTATTGGCAACCCTTTGGAGGTTTTTGCCCAAGTTTGAGTCTTCAAGACCATTTCTAATGGAAGAAAGAAAATGTTCCTACAGATGAGTTTTTTTTTTTTTGGGGGGGGGGGGGGGTGGAGGTGTTGGTTCGGGTCCATATAGAATGTGAAGTGAAGTTTCTCCTTTTCGATTTCCCATTAAGCCGAACTTCATTAGGCTAACTATTTCTAATTTCCTTCATAAATGGAGTAACTGCAACCGGTTTTAATATCACAATAGATAATGAATGGTTTAAAAGATGCATGTGCAAAAAAAAAATGTGCAACATGTTGTCTCTAATTTAACACTAATAACACATTAGCTTTGAACCAAATAACTATTGCTATATCATTAAGCATACTCACATGAAGATAATGATGGCCCATGAGAATGTGTGTGAGAACGTTCTGCAGGTAGTTCCTTCTTAGGAGGGGGCTCAGCATGAGCAAAAGCTACATTTGGTAAAGGACTCAAAGCAGGTGCTGAATGAGAGGCATGTGCCGGGGGTTCAACCTGTGGTTTTGGCGAGGAAACAGGAACAGGATATCGTTGACCAATACTAGGGGCAATAGCAGGTGTTAGATGAGCATGGTTCCCAACATTATGCCTAGACCTTTTTCTATGCTCAGATCGGCAATTAGGAGACTGAGCCTGTGAACTTTTCCCTGGTGGAGGTGCACTTTTCGTAGCAGCGGGAGAACCAGCCTCAGGTGGTGTTACACCCTCCCCAGGTTTAGGTGCAGGTGCAGATATGGGAGAAGTTGCAGGAGTTAGATGGGTATCGTGGTGGTGGTGGTGATGTTGATGATGGTGGTGGTGGTGGTGGTGGTGGTGGTGTGGTGAATGTGGCAGAGGAGCAGGAGAAGGTGACCTTGCAGAGCCACTACCATCATTGCCATGAAGGGAGTGCTGCAGGACGGATGAAAGTTGGACCTGCTTAACCCTACCAAATTCGGTGTTATTCAAGCCAAGATTATGAGGTCCCATGATGGTTTGTGCCAATTGCTTTAGCCTATGTTTTGATGGAGGAATCCCAATTGCAAGTAGAACAGAAGACTGAACAATTGTAGGAGCATCTTCTGTTGAACCTTCAGAATTCGATAAGCTGACGTGCAAGTTCTGCATCCAACCAGGAAACCCAATCAAAATCAGCATGGCATAGCCTATGACAAGCATCTCATCAGAAATCTTCTAGGAGTCCCAAGAACAATAAATGGTATATCATGTAGGGACACCCTAGTTAGAAAGTAGGGGAAAAAACACCATTTAGAAAGAAAATAAGTGCTTTTCTGGAAAGACAGTTTTCCTTGAGAGTTCAGGATCCGTTAGAGTGAGGAATTAGGACAGTTTTCTGAGCACCAAAGAAGACATTACTCATACTAGTATTGTTCTTTCTGCTTACATAGTTCAATGCCAAACATGACTCACTAGAAACAGACACAGATCCCACAACAGAATCCTTACATAAGAACTATGTGGTACTGACTATTAACAAATAGCATAGAATCGGAACTTGAAGTTGACCTTAAATACAGAAGGTATACACAATACAAATACAAAACGATTACAATCAAGAATATACGATAGAAACTGTAAGAAAAGAAAAAAGAATTGACAAACCTCAAATGATGCCAGATGCAATCCAGACTTTAGCTGACTTGTCAGCTCATTGAAATTTGATTGGATTTGATAAATGGGGAAGTTCAAAGTAAAGTTGAATAGTGTTTGCACTGTCTGCAGAGGAAATGCATTCTGTTGTGGAATTATAGTAATTCCACCCTTAAATTTCAGCACTTCAAAAAAGGAGGGATCTCCGAACAAGGATGAAGAAGTGAGATGGAAAATTGATTGGTCTATAAACAGGGATGTAAATGATGCTCTTATCAAACTAATGGCAGCTGAAGACATTTCTGAGTATTCACCATCAGGATCAACTGCAAACACCACTTTTGTCTTGTTTGGCCCGGGTATGGGATCTAGAGACAAGATGACCACCTGGAATTTTTAAGAAAAAGGAGAATGATGTCAATATTTAAATTTAAATATTAAGATGAGGCATGAAAGGAAACTATTAAGAGAGAGGTACTTTAGTAGAGGGAGCTCCTATCTCGTCAAAAATTTCATCCGTGAGCTGCAAAATGTTATCTTCTAGCACAGTGGCTGACTGATTAACAATAAAGCTTGCAACAATATCATGATCTGCAAAATTAATAAAAATATCATTAAGCGAATAGATTTTATAAATTGTGCTTATATCATTAAAAGAGACTGACTTTGTAGGCATTTGTTGACATAGTCAAACTCTTTTCAGTGGTGTGGCAATGCACAATTAAGTGATAAAATTTTTACACTACAATAGATCAAAGATTTATTTATAAAATGACACATATAGGTGCATACAAGCATGAAGAAAAATTTGTAAAATATGCTAAACTTCTGCTACAGCTGACAACATGTGAGGAGATACTGAATATAATTTTATGCAGAGGTATAATGCAAGATGTATATTATTAAGTAAATATACTTTGAATCACAGCTATCCCAATGTCCAACAAACCCAATATTGAACCAAACAACAAAATTTGCCCGTGAATTTCCAATTGTCACTTGCTGAATTATTTTCTCCGTCCCTACCTCCAATAACTCCTTTTTTGTGATCCAATGTTGCACCACTTGTCATTGCTATTTCATTCCCCCCACCCCTCCCTAAGCTCTCCCTGTTATTCTTCAAGCAATCACTTACAAGTTATAACCTATTTATTCATTCCTACATTGGTGAGAAAATCTGTGTGGCTTGAACATTATGAATCTCCCAACTCCTATGGTGAAAAATGCGTTGAGTGCAATGGACATATAACAGGTAGAAGTTTGTCATGAATGCAGTAGCAATGACAGCTAGTAGTTAGGCATATGGTATAAAACAATGCCACGGTAATCATGAAAATTCCCTCATCAAGCATAAGGCTTCAAAATTTTAAGATTACAGGATTTTAAGTTCATTGTCTTATTCCCAGCTCAATCACAGCAACACACATGATAAAAAGGGCAACATGAAGCTATAAAACTCCTGCCATGCAGGGTCCAGGGAAAGGTCGGATCCGTTGTGGATGTTGGCAGCCTTGCCTTGCCTTGCATTTACATGAGGCTGATTCTACAACTTGAACTCGTGACATTCTAGTCACATGACAATAACTCCAACAGTTGCACCAAGGCATAATGAATCCAATTTGCTAGACAAAGCCTAGTCACATGCTCATTCTAGTCACATGACATTCTCAGTAATGCATATGATATCAAATCCAATTTGCTAGACAAAGCCAAATGCTAGAATAGACTGTGGCACAAATGACATTATTGCTGGGATAGACCACCAGACACGGCCTAAAATAGGAAAACTGTTCAATTCATGGGCACCACTGAGATAGAGAATCTATTTCTTGCATATAATTTATAACCATGACTGATCTTAAACATCTTTGAAGTATAAAAAAAAATGTAAAGCCCTAAGTTTGCCCCCCTAGTTTGTGCATAAACATTGTCAAAACACAATTGCCAAATAAAGCAAATAATGTTTTAAAAGACAAAAACGGAGCCTAAGTGAGGTCCAGTCCAGAACAATCCAATGCAGTGCCAAAACCATTTTCAAAAAATGCAAGATCAAAACCCTCAAACCTTACTTAAAATAGGTATAAGGAAAGTAATTTCAGAATGAAACAAAAAAAAACACGATCCGACAAACAAGTTCCTTTTTCCCCATAATATCTAAACCTCTTCCACTGGCTAATTAAAAACTACCATAGTTAAAAGACTAAATGAGTCATTAAATTAAATACTTAAAATGCCCAATTAAATAACTTGAGAACCAAATTTATCTCATACAAGTACCCCTTATTAGGCATGTCAAACCACATTACAAATTACAAATTTAAAACAACGCAAAAAGGGGGAAAAAATATAACCACATGGTTGATGCTTCTCTAATTTCCCCCCACGTTTTTTTCTCAGATGCCCCAAATTACAACCACACCCAATCTACGAAAAATCAAAACTTTCAATTGTAGTAAACACCAAAAACAGAAACAGATCTATGCCCACGAAACAATGCCGCCACCGACAAAGCTCAAAAACGAAATGGGGTGTGTGTGTGTGTGTGTGTGTGAGAGAGAGAGAGAGAGAGAGAGAGAGAGTAAACCCACCTTTGTATCTGGAATCGCCATGCAGATTCTTCTGATCTGCGAGGCGAAGAAAAGGGGGCAACCAAAACAAAGCAGAGAGGAACACCGCGAGGGACAATAGCAATACGAGGATGCATCTGGCACCAACGAGTTTCCGAACCCGAGAACACCTGCACCGACACTCGGCCTCCGCGTTCTGCGGCGGATCAGCGCCACGTGGCAGCGGTTGCTGTTCTTCTTCGGCTTTTCCCATTGGGAGCGAGCGCAATGCAGAAGAATAAGCTGGTCACGGTCCATCCCCTTGGGGCGTGTTTGGCTCACCCATTTTCACAGACACAAGAGGAAGTGTTGCAAAAGCAAAAAAAGCAGATAATTTTTTTTTTTGCGAGTGGGGTTTCTCTTCAGTGTGATTTTGCTTTGTGTGGAGAAAGAGAGGAGAAAAATTTTGAGGATTATTTAGGGTTTGAAGTTGAAGTTGAAGGACTGAAGAGGAAGAAGGAAGAGATAGTGAAGTAACTCGTGCTGCAAAATTCACAACAAGTGTCACTTTCTTTTGGAGAGACAGTGCTTTTTATTTAAGTTTTATTTTTTTATTATTACTTTTCTTTTTTGAAGTTTTGGAATGGAAGCAAAGAGGAAAATGCTTAGTTTCATTTAAGGGAGGGATTAATTAATAAATATGAAATTATGAATCGTTAAAGGGTCCACTAACATTGCACTAAGGTGTGGAAATAAAAAATTATGCATAAAAGATGGAGTAAGGTAGGTGACCGTAAATAAATAAATGAGGAAGAATGGAAGCACTTGTTGAGGAGCGGTGAGGTAAGGTTTGATGAGTTTGACTCTTCCTGAGTTGACAGGCACCACGTTTTCTTCTCTATCATGCTTTGCTCGTGTGAAGAGATAAGGAAAAAAATTTCAAATTTTTTATCTTTATTTGCAAACTTTTTCCTAATATAATACTTAATACTTATATTAAAAAATGTGTTTATAGTAAAAAAATAAATATCAAATTCAACATCAATATAATAAATCTTATTTCTCAAACTTTTTCATTTATCCCTTTTAGTCAATAAACAAATTTGTGATTTTTTTAATTTTAGTTTTTCATAGAACACTGTTTTATGTACATGTAATTTCTCTTTATTACAAATATGACATAAGAGAAGATATGTGAGACAGTTTGAGAGTAAATATAAAATGAAAAACTGAGAAAGTGTTATTGTAATTTAAGTTGAGATAGATGACTATTTTAGAGGCTATAATATAACAATAATAATTGTAAATAGAAAATTCTAAACTAACACAAAAGTAGAAGAATTGATATACTCTATTACTCCTCCTCAAGCTGGGAGGGTGTGACAATGAACAATAAATCAATAATGTCTTATACCTTGTATTTGGACTCAGAGCATGTAGTGAGAGATAATATTTGATTAAAAAGAGAAATTTTGTTCCTAAAGTCAAAAATAATTTTTTTATTAGCTTATTTTCAAAACAAATTAAAGATTTTTCTATTTTATTATTTAAAAAAAACCTCTATGATAAATGCTAATAACTCACTCTTAACACTATTTTCCTAATATACATTTTCTTTTATATTGATTGAAATTTGTATGGATCATACTAATATCATATGAGTTTCGTTTCTACCAACGTCAGTTGGTCCGATTGACAACTGCAGTTGGTCCTCATCTCAAGGTCTCGTGTTCGAGTCTTAGGTTTGATAAAAAAATGACACTGGAAGGGATAACCTTAATGCAGCCAAGATCCCGAGGGAGATTAGTTTCTGTGCTAGTAGCCGGGTGATACTCCCGCCAATGTCATGGTATCCAAAAAATATGAATTTCATTTTTTATTTGAGGAAATCAACATAAATTTCAGTCAATAGGAAAGAAAGTGTTAAAATGTATATTACTAGCATTTCTCAACACCAACACTTTACAATTATTTCTATTTTCAATTTCTTTTTTTTATTCCAAAAACAATAAAGAGTAGAGTAACTCTTATCTAAACACAAATTAACCTAACACCTTACCTTTAGACATAGCCAATGAAAAAATTGCACCACATTATGTAAAACCATACCAACAAGTACATGTGTACAAGCAACCATGGAAACATCTTTGCATATATCTCTAACCAAACACTTGGAGCTCTCTCTCATTCAAATGACTTTTACAAGTGCTGTTTATTTAGTATTATTGTTATTATTAACCAATCAATGAGAAGTGGCCTAAGCTAGCACACGCATTAGCATCTTCTAAGCAAAATCTACAAATTAAAATCTACACATTTCAAAATTTGTACAAAATCAAAATATTAAGCAAAAGTGTAACACATTTTTTAGATTTCTTTTTATACAAAACGGGCCGGACCGGCGTACCCCCTACAGTATTCGACCCAGATGAACTAATCAGCAATTACAATTACAAATTACATTACATTACAAAATATACAAACAAGGATTATTTAATCAATTTAATTTAATTTAATACACAAACAAACACCCTTTCTTACATTACATTCTCTTCACTTATTAGAAACTTCAACAAGCTCTTTTCGCTTTACTGCTTCTGATTCGCTCGCGTTCGACCACTTCTGCGTTCGATTTCTTCTTTCCGCTCTATCCGTTCTGTCGTTTTTGCAAGCTCGTTGCGTTTTCGTAGCTCTATTCTCGCTCTTCAATCATGGCCAAAGGCGTAATCTCTGACGAAGAAGGTGAACCCTAGAAATTCCCCCTCTTTGCGTTTCCTTTTTTCCCATTCGAAGTGCTTCCGGTGTTCTCCTTGGATTCCTTTTTTACAATTTAGGTTTTTTTAACGGTTCTTCAATGCGTGCAGACGAAGTCGAACTCGATGAGGAAGACAGGGAGCCCCCCATTGATGGGGATGACGACGACGATGAAGAAGAAGAGGGTATGACAAATTTCTATACCTTGTGCTGTTTGAGAGTTTAATTTTTTTTTTGGTTTTTTTTACTTTTTTGTTTTGCAAACCTCTTCAAGTGGTGGTGGCGTTTTTGGGCATTTTAGAACACTAGGATTTCGACCTTCAAATTAGGGTTTGCTCATGTTGCAATTTTTTATGACGGTATGAACTGTGGCTTGTAGTAAATGCTGTATCTAAGGTTCTCTTTGTGGGAAATGAGGGTGTGGATTTTTATATCCTTTTATTTTTCATTGTTTGATGGGATAGATAGCAGGTAATTATGGTTGGGCTAGAAAGTTGTAAATCTTTATCTTCTATAGCAATCACCTATGGGCTTCCCTCATTGTCTTCAAAGTTCAAAGTTTTGTCTGGGCTAGGGGCAATTTTCGTATGAACAGAGGTAGATAGTCTGCAGGCTGCTGTTTGACGGTTTCCATTTAGAAAGAATGATGTTTATGTGTATGAGTTTATTTTATAGTTTTGTTTGTTTCAGTTCAAGTGATGCTGGCATTTTAGTGTTTGGTCCCTCTTGCACTGTATTGTGATTGTTTGTTAAGGGTTTGCATCTTTTAGCTTTTGGTATTTTTTTTTTCGATCCTTGATATTTTTCATTTCGTTTTGCCATTATATGGAATTTTTTTAGATGGTGTCTTATTGTATGGAGCTAATCATGCGCATAGAATTATCTCTTCACAGGACTTATTTGATGCTATCTTATTGTGCTTATACTCTTTTTTCTTGCCTTCCAATACTTCAGAAGGGCAAGATGAATATGAAAAGGATGGATTTATAGTGGATGACATTGAGGAAGAAGAGGAGCAGGATGAAGAAGAAAGAGCAGAAAGTGATGAGGAGCGACAGAAGAAGAAAAAGAGGAAGAAAAAGTTGATTCTTTATCCTTCATGTTTTTTTCCCCTCTGCTTGTGGTTGAAGTTGATGAACTTATATGCTCAGAAACCAAAGCAGAATGCTTGATAATATGTAAATAGTTTTTTTTATTAATTTAGATATATTGTTCATTGTTCATGTAATACATATTTCGTAATCTCTCTTGCATCAAGCAGTGGATAACTTTTCCTCTTGTGAAACTTTTGAAGTGTTTTTTCTATGATATATAAATCTTTCTGTTCGTTGTTTTGAAAGCATGCCATGCATGTTAATAGCAATGCACATGGTCTGGCATCTGCCTTGTCCTTTTTCTCGCTGACCCTTCGGGGGAAGGTGGACATAGGATTGAAGAAAGTTGGATGTGTATTTTCGTGTGTGCTTGTTTGAAATTACAACACATATATGATGCTAACTTCTTCATTCTAAAGTTTTGACAATTTTATTCCCACTATTTTAGGGAGGAGTATGTCCTTGATGAAGATGATTATGAGTTGCTTGAGGACAATAATATCAACATTCATCGTCGAAAGGTTTTGTACCTTCTGTATAATTTTTCATTTTTTGATCAATATGGGCTTTTGGTTGATAAATACTATGTATGGGACACAGATTTTATTGAAAATATTTTTCTATAATTAATTAGGAGAGCAAAAAATTCAAGCGGCTGAAAAAGGGCCAGAGGGATACTGAGGATGAGCCCTCTGGACTATCTGACGAAGAGGAGTTTGTCCGCAGTGGTAAGGTTGGGCGAACTGCTGAGGAAAAGCTTAAACGCAGTTTATTTGGTGATGATGAAGGTATGCTCTAGTTGTGCTGGTTTGTGTTTTTGGTTTTTCATTGATAGTACTTTATAGTCGGTGGGAAATTACTTCTGAACTGAATGTATTATAGAAAATCACTTTTGAAGAATAAGTTCTAGTCTTGGAAATGTTCACCGAATAACAGTTTTATAAGAGTGAGTTTGGTTTGAACAGTGTAGTACTGTAGTATATTTTTTGAATGTAAATTACTAAAATAAAAATGGTGTTAAATTTATTTTGAAATACATGATTGAAATTGTATGCTAAAAAATGCACCAATAAACAAACATATGCTTACTTTTTTCTCCTCTATGGATTACAGGAGCTCCTCTTGAAGACATTGCTGAAGAGGAGGAGCAAGGAGAAGAGGAGGAGGATGCCGACATTGGAGAAGACGATGAAATGGCTGACTTCATTGTGGATGAAGAAGAAGTTGATGAGAATGGAGCCCCTATGAAGTATTTTAAATGTTTGTTTTATTCTTTATCATTAAGAATCTTATTATTTGATCTAATGATCTGTTACTGCAATTCTATTTTCTATATAGGCGTAAGAAGGTAAAGAGAAAAAAGACTAGGCAGGCACCAGGAGTCTCTTCCTCAGCTTTACAAGAAGCTCAAGAATTATTTGGTGATGTCGATGAGTTGATTGAGGCTCGCAATCAAAGTCGAGAATTAAATGATTATAGAGAGACTAGACTTGAAGATGAATTTGAACCTATTGTTCTTTCTGAGAAATATATGACAGAGAAGGATGACCAGATTAGGGAGCTCGATATTCCAGAGAGAATGCAGGTCTTCTGAGATTTCTGTGGAAATAGATCAAAATTTGCTAGTTATATAGGTGCTTTCTTGTAAGATGAGCTGTTTTTATTGTTTTTCTTGTAGATATCAGAGGAGAGTACTGGTGCTCCTCCCCTGGATGAAAGTAGTATAGAAGAAGAGACTCAGTGGATAGCTAATCAACTGAAAAATGGAGCAGTCCCTTGGATTTGCAAGAAAGTTCCAAGCTCCCAAAATGATGGGAAGGAGCTACCAATTGACAAGGATGATATTGTCAGATTTTTGGAACTGCATCATGTGCAAAAATTGGATGTAAGTATTATGTGATCCCTGAGATATGCATCTGTAGTTAATTTTATCTATATTTTCCTAATTTGGAATTTTTCGTCTTCTAGATTCCCTTTATTGCCATATATAGGAAGGAGGAGTGCTTAAGCCTATTGAAAGACCTAGAGCGACCAGAAGCTGGTGATGAGAATTGGGATAAGAATAACAAGACACCTACTCTAAAATGGCACAAGGTCTGTTATGATTGATTTTGGTGATTTTTACTTTGTTACTAAAATGTTTAATATTGATAACATAATTAAAACTCTGCAAATTGATTCCTTGTGTGTTGTTTAGATACTTTGGGCTCTACAGGACTTGGACAGGAAGTGGTTACTTCTTCAGAAGCGGAAGAGTGCCCTACAGTCATACTACAGTAAACGGTTTGAAGAAGAGTCTCGCCGTGTATATGATGAAACAAGACTAAACTTGAATAGGCAATTGTTTGAGTCGGTTATGAGATCACTGAAGGAGGCAGAATCAGAGAGGGAGGTTGATGATGTTGACTCCAAGTTCAACCTGCATTTCCCACCAGGTGAAGCTGGTGTTGATGAAGGACAATACAAAAGGCCAAAAAGGAAGTCAATGTATAGCACTTTCAGTAAGGCGGGTCTGTGGGAGGTTGCAAGCAGGTTTGGGTGTAGTTCTGAGCAACTCGGATTATGTCTATCTCTAGTTAAGCTGGTAAGTATGCTCAGATTCAGAACTGCTGTTTGTTTTAGAATGAAACTAAATGTTTTGTTTTGTCTGCCCTCTTTTGTAGCATGAGTTGGAAGATCCAAAGGAAACACCGGAAGAGGTGGCTTCTAACTTCACATGTGCTATGTATGATACCCCTGAAGAAGTACTTAAATGTGCTAGGCACATGGTATGTATCTGCAACTCTGTTCACTATCATTAAAAGGCATCCTTTGTTTTGATCCTATGGTTATTTTGTTCCAGGCAGCTGTTGAGATAAGTTGTGAGCCTAGCATTAAAAAACATGTTCGTAGCCACTTTCTTGATCATGCTGTGGTGTCAACTTGCCCTACTGCTGATGGACATATAACAATAGATTCTTTCCATCAGTTTGCTGGGGTGAAGTGGCTGCGAGAGAAGCCTTTGTCTAAATTTGAGGATGCACAATGGCTCCTTATACAGAAGTCAGAAGAGGAAAAACTCATTCAAGTTACTATTAAGCTGCCTGAAGATTATCTTAATAAGTTAATAGACCAATTCAATGAGTATTATATTAGTGATAGTGTTAGCAGATCTGCTCAGTTGTGGAATGAACAGAGGAAATTGATACTGCATGATGCAATTTTTCGATTTCTGTTACCATCAATGGAAAAAGAAGCAAGAGGTGTTTTGGCAAGCAAAGCTAAGAATTGTTTACTAATGGAGTATGGGAAGGCCTTGTGGAGTAAGGTTTCTGTGGGGCCTTATCAACAGAAGGAAAATGATCTCAGCTCAGATGATGAGGCTGCTCCTCGGGTTATGGCCTGCTGTTGGGGCCCTGGAAAGCCACAAACAACTTTTGTTATGTTAGATTCATCTGGAGAAGTGCTAGATGTGCTTTACACTGGGTCACTTACTTTAAGATCACAGAGCGTCCATGACCAACAAAGGAAGAAGAATGACCAGGAACGTGTGCTGAAGTTTATGACAGATCACCAACCTCATGTTGTTGTATTAGGAGCAGTTAACTTGTCTTGTACTCGTTTGAAGGATGATATATATGAGGTTAGCATCTTGGTTTCTGTTTACATCTATATTTTGGTGAATTTTGGGATGTAATACCTATTGCTGCAATTTTAGGAATGCTTATTTTTATTCCAATTTCAATCACCTAACCAAACATGGAAATGAGAATGATTACATGTCATTCTTATTCCTATGCCCATTGTCGTTTCCATTCCATTCTGTTTCCTCCAGTCAAACTTGAACTTAGTAGTTTGGTTTATTTAACATACCTGAATTTTCTCAAGCACTCTGTTTCAACATCCTAAACATATTGTGACCATATAATACTTCTGTATTGAATTGCGGAATGGGTTAGTAAGAGTTAGTGTAAGTTTATTTGATAAGTAAAATTGCTATGCGTTTAGTTTTTACTGGGTAAGTTGCTGATGGGCTATAATTACTTTAAGCTGTGTGATAAATTGCCTGGTCATGATTTCATCAGTCTGATTTTTTTGTTGTTGCATACGTTGTGTTTCATAAGTTGTTTGACTTTGATCCATGTATTTGATCCTCTCGTTGCGTTTTTTAAAAGGCTTTTGTTGTTATTGTATTATGGGTCTCATCTGTTGGTTTGCTCTACTTTTATTAGGTTATTTTTAAGATGGTGGAGGAAAACCCCAGAGATGTTGGGCATGAAATGGATGGGCTCAGTATTGTTTATGGAGATGAATCTCTTCCCCGTCTTTATGAAAATTCTCGAATTTCCTCTGAACAACTTCCTTCGCAGCAAGGTAAATATTATTTTGGGTGTATGTCCCCCCCCCCCCTCTCTTTTTAAGGAATCCCATAATTTATCCTAATTTATTACATTGATAGGTATAGTTAGACGGGCTGTTGCTCTTGGCCGATATCTCCAGAACCCATTGGCGATGGTTGCAACATTATGTGGGCCCAGAAAGGAAATATTATCATGGAAACTGAGCTCTTTGGAGAGCTTTCTCAACCCGGATGATAAATTTGCGATGGTTGAGCAGGTAATGGTAGATGTGACCAATCAGGTTGGCTTAGACATTAATTTAGCCATAAGCCACGAATGGTTATTTTCTCCGTTACAATTTATTTCTGGGCTTGGTCCACGGAAGGCTGCATCCTTACAGAGATCCCTGGTAAGAGCTGGTGCGATTTTTACTCGGAAGGACTTTTTGACTGAACATAAACTTGGTAAAAAGGTTTTTGTTAATGCCGTTGGTTTCTTGCGTGTCCGGCGAAGTGGATTGGCTGCTAGTAGCAGCCAGTTTATTGATTTGCTCGATGATACACGAATTCATCCAGAGTCTTATATTCTTGCACAAGAGTTGGCCAAAGATGTGTATGAGGAAGATGGCACAGGTGATGCAAATGATGATGATGATGCACTGGAGATGGCTATAGAACATGTGAGAGACCGACCTAGTTATTTGAAAAACCTTGATGTTGAGGAATATGCTGCTGGTAAACGCCGTCAGGACAAAATTGAAACTTTCTATGATATAAAAAGAGAATTGATTCAGGGTTTTCAGGATTGGCGTAAGCAATATGAAGAACCAAGTCAGGATGAGGAGTTCTATATGATTTCAGGTGAGACTGAAGAGACCCTTGCTGAAGGTAAGATTGTCCAAGTTACAGTACGCAGAGTTCAAGCCCAGAAAGCAATATGTGGGCTTGAATCTGGAATGACTGGAATCCTTATGAAAGAAGACTATACAGATGACTGGAGAGATATAATTGAATTATCTGATAGGCTACATGAAGGTGACATGCTCACCTGTAAAATCAAGTCAATCCAAAAGAATAGGTATCAAGTCTTCCTTGTTTGTAGAGATAGTGAAATGAGAAGTAATCGGTTACAGAACAACCGTGATCTTGATCCCTATTACCATGAAGATCGTAGCTGCTTACAGAGTGAACAAGACAAAGCTCAGAAAGAAAAGGAGCTTGCAAAGAAGCATTTCAAGCCAAGGATGATCGTTCATCCACGCTTTCAGAACATAACAGCAGATGAAGCAATGGAGGTTTGTTTCTGAGTGACTGTATGTTATATCTCATGTTGTGTTGACCTTTTTTTAGAGTCAAAATTTTCCAGAGTTGTGAACTTTTCTTAGTTCTCTCTGTATGCACTTGTCGATATGTCTTAGAAGATAGCACTGAATCCTTGGTGATGAGAAATTTATTTTATTGTTGAGTCTTAGACTTACATTGGTTGAGTCCTAGAAATTTATGGAATTTTGGGGCAGATCATACAGATGCTACCCAGGATAATTTGCCTAGATATGTCTCTCACTGCAATGTCAATAGGAGGCCTTCCCTGTTGAATCCTTAGTAGTAATTTATGAGGCACCGACTCCGACACTGACATAGGCACCGTGACACGGCTAATGTCCAAAGTATAGGACCGCTAGTACACTGCACACATATGTGCATGCATTCCTCTTCCTTCTATTATTCTTTTACTTATTTGTTGCTTGTATTGAAGAATAAGTTGTGATATTTACTGAAGTAGTGAATTTTGTTTGCTTGAATCTTGGTGTTTAGATATCATAATTTGAACAAATCATTTTATGTTCTAGTTCTTAAAGTTGTGTATTTTCTTGGTGTGACAAGTGACAACTGGAAAACTTATAATTTAGTAGGATTTGATCTATAAAACACCATCTTCTGGGCAAGTAATAATTAAAAAGAAAAAAAAAGGTTACTTAGATTTGTCATTAGCAAAAGTTTAATGATTGATTAGGTGCTTACCTCTATCTTTATGCAGTTCTTGTCTGACAAGGATCCTGGAGAAAGTATTATCCGTCCTAGTTCCCGTGGACCTTCATATCTTACTTTAACTCTTAAAATTCATGATGGAGTATATGCCCACAAGGATATAGTTGAAGGTGGGAAGGAACACAAGGACATCACAAGCTTACTTCGAATTGGAAAGACCCTAAAAATTGGAGAGGACACTTTTGAGGATTTAGATGAGGTAAGTTACTCCCCTGGTTTTCTAGATACCTTTCTTTTGATTGTGTGATTTATTTTTTCATATTCATTATTGCTTAGGTTATGGACCGTTATGTTGATCCCTTGGTGACTCACTTAAAGGCAATGTTAAACTATCGCAAGTTCAGGAAGGGTACAAAAGCAGAAGTCGATGAACTCTTGAGGATGGAAAAAGCTGAGTATCCTATGCGCATAGTCTATGGTTTTGGCATCGCCCATCAATATCCGGGCACGTTCATATTGACTTATATAAGAAGTACAAATCCACACCATGAGTACATTGGTCTTTACCCAAAAGGATTCAGGTTCCGGAAAAAGATGTTTGAGGACATTGATCGGCTTGTGGCATATTTTCAGAGGCATATTGATGATCCCCAACATGATTCAGCCCCGTCCATTAGATCTGTAGCTGCCATGGTACCAATGCGAAGCCCTGCAGCTGGTGGCTCATCAGGGGGATCTGTGGGTAGTGGCTGGGGTGGTTCAAATAGCGAGGGTGGCTGGAGAGGTCACTCTTATGACAGGGATCGATCTTCTACTCCTGGTTCCAGGACAGGTATATCGAATTTTCAATTCAGCTCTAGTTTGTTAGTTTTAATGTATTCTTGGTGCAACTAGTTGGGTGTTGAACTAATCACTGAATCTATGTGCTCTTGCAGCCTTGCTGGGTTAAGTGAATTAATCTTAATATAATTTTTTTCCGTGGATATTATCTGCTAGTAACATGCTACTTTGATATTAAATAGGCAAAATTAGTCATTTGGTTCTTTAAGTTGATTCTTTTTTTCAATTTGATCCCTTATCCTTTTTTTTAACATAGTAGTTCTTTATGTTATTTTCATTTACTTTTTCATTGCCGTAAACGTGAATATTACCTCTATTTTTGTCCACACAGTCTCATTTTGATCCATTTGAGCATTTTGCTAGTCCATTTTAGCCTGGATACAAGCTTGATTGTGTTACAAAATGACTACTTAAGCTTTCATTTAAAACATAAGGAATTATTTTGTCACAACAAAAAGATAAGAGACCAAATTGAAAAGTGAAACTAGCTTAAAGGAGTAGAAGTAATTTTGCCTATTAAATATGATTAATGAGAACTAGTCTTCTGCTATAATGTCAACTGGTTTCCCTTCTCAGCATTTTGTTTGTTCTACCTGTTCTCCTCTTCTCTGGTTCACATGCCGTCCAACTAATTGCTCAAGACTTTTTTTTTATTCAAAATTTTTACTGTGCTCTTGTTTCTTTTGTTCCACAGGACGGCGAGATGAACACCCTAGTGGAGTGCCTCGTCCATATGGTGGTGGGCGAGGACGCGGTCGTGGTTCATATAACAATAGCAGTAGAGGACACAACTCCAATAATGAAAGGCAGGACTCTGGTTACGGTGCATCCAGATGGGGATCTTCTACGAAGGATGGGGATGATGGTTTAAGCAATTTTCCGGGAGCTAAGGTTCAAAATTCCCCTGGAAGGGAAGCATTTCCTGGTGGTTGGGGTGGAGCTAGTACAAGTGACAATAGGGGCTGGGGACATGGTACATGAACCATGAATAATAATCTTAATAACATTCCTGTCAAAATGGGCTTTTCTTGTAGGCCGATTCTAATTGGGCTTTTAATTAAGTTTAGTTTCCAACATCTACACGCAAAATTGATTTAGTTAGTAGTTCTTCTGGGATGCCTTCTTAGCTTTGCAGCTTTGCAATGCCTTCACGCTTAAGAGTACTAGTGGTGTTCACTGATTCGGGTAACCCAGGAACTCAACCCGAATCGCTCTAATCCATTTTTCTTCTTCAATTTTTTCCGTAGTTTGGGTCCACGAGAATCAGTTAACTTGGCATGACAGAGACTATTTTGGACCGACTTGGAACAAATACTGGTGTTGGTGATATATATGAAGCATGTACTAAATTTTGCCCGACCCATATAAAGAACATTCTACCTAAATATAATATATAAAGCACTGAAAAAATTCTTGCCTTGTATACATAGTAAAATTCCTCCTGAAACGTTTCATATTAAATAATAAATATTCTCCCGCATGTGATTATAATATTTGCATCTATTTAATTTACGAAGTATTTTTTTTTTACTAACAATAATTTAAGCTCGTCATTCACAAAATTATAATCAAAATTATAACCAACATTATAACCTACATGTTCTTATACCTGTATTTTTTTATCCAAAAGTTATCAATACCTAGATTCATCCCCGCCCACCATGGGTAACAATTTTAATATATGTATTCAGTATCTTTACTTGCTCTAAGTGTAAGTTCTATAATATATTATCAAACAGACAATTCGTAAAAACTAAGACATTATAATTGGGTGAATTCTAGGGTGGACCACTAATTGTAAAACTTTTACAAAATTTTAGTAGCCATTAGATTTATTGATAAAAAAATCAATGGCCCAAATTAATTGACAGAAAAGAAAGAACACATACATTCTCTCACACAATCACACCCTACCCCTCCCCCACCTCCATTGTGTTGCTCCTGATCTTCTCTGGTAAAGTCACCACCAGGTTCCCACTTCCCCGCTGCAACCTCAATGTCGTGTCCCACTTCCCTAAATTGGTCACCCTGACCCCCCACCCCATGTCGGACCTTCAACTTCTTCGACGGCAGTCGCCATTTCCCTTCCTTTTCACTGTCACCAGTCTAACCTCCAAGACCCTCACTTGTATGGCCACACCACCGTGACGGAAGTCCCCTACCTCTCCTACTCCTCACGGCGCTTTTCCGGGGCTTCGCTTCATGTGGGTGCGACATTTCTGCCGCATGCGCCACCACAAGCCACCTTCTTCACGCACTTGAAAGTGGCCAACGTACAGAGGAAGATCGTTGTTGCGACCTCCGCCATGAGAAACCCTAAAATCGAAGCCGAGGAAGATGGCTCGAAAGTGGCATGGGAAGAACAAGGGGCTCGACTCGATTCCCGATGAGAAGGAGTTGATTCGGTCGAAGGGGAAAGAGGTGCAGTAGATTTAGATGGATTTCAAGGGAGCGGCAGCACCACGGCCGCACCCACAGGAGCTTCACCATCAACAACCAGTTGAACAGAGGGTGCAGGAGCATGGCGATTTATGTAAGGGGTTGTTGGGACGGTGGCAGTGGCTGAAACTCGGTGTGGCTGGGGTATATGATTTGGTGTGGAGGATGCACTACAAGATCTGATGAGACTAATCAATCCAATGGTTACAATTAATGTAATTATTTTCACTCAAACTTCACCATAGTGAACCACCTATTTGGTGGTTCACCCTAGACGGGGCTTTATAATTGTCTCTACTTTTTTAAGGGGACTTACTTTGAGGTTTATTCTGTCTTAAAATTGTCATTAGTAAAAAATTGTCTAAAACACAATTTAACTCTCTGTTCGTAGTTATAAAAAACTCGCTTTTGTGTTTTTCTTCTATGGTCATTTTATCAATATCAAATTATTATAAACTCTTACACTCCTCTCGCCTGAGAGATATTAATACTACACTTCCCTTCCATCTTGTTTGAAAACACACACTCCTCTCCCCTGAGAGATACCAATATTACACTCTTCTCCCCTCTTGTTTGAAAACACATATTTGTTTCCCTTCAAAGATAAAATATAATATATTTCTCTCTATTTTTGTAATTTTTCATTAACGTAAAAGTTAGTCTTTGTTAAATTATTTTTTATTACCATAATAATTTTTTATTTTTCATTTCATTTCCTTTTTGCCTCATTTTCTTTCTCATTCCAATTTCTGATTCCTGAAATCGGATTGGAAAAGGAAATGAGACAAGAACAGAAATGAAATGAAAGATAAAAGGTTATTATGGTAATAAAAAGTTATTTTAACGGAGACTAACATTTACGTCAATGGAAAATTACAAAAATAGAGAAAAATATATCATAGTTTATCTTTGAAGGGAAGGAAGTGTGTAATATTGGTATCTCTCAGGGGATAGGAGTGTGTGTTTTCAAACAAGAGGGGAGGAAAGTGTAATATCGATATCTCTCAAGAGAGGGGAGTGTATTTTACTCAGATACATTTTTCCTTCAACTTTTTTGTATCTTCTTTGTCTCTCTCTCTCTCTTATCCTAAGTGTACACATTGAAACCCTAACTCGATTCTCAAACCATTTTCTCATTCACCGCCGCTTTCTTTCTCCCCAACATTAATCATCATTGTTGGAGAGTTACACCCATTGTGTTGATCTTTTGCATTCGACACAGAATTGTGAAGATGATGGTTGTGTGAAGGGTGTTGGTTCACCAGGGCCATCGGAATTAATTCCACCAAACAAGCAAAGATATCAGTTCTTATTTCTTGTAACCTGCATGCAAGCAGGTCAGTTCCTATACCTAGATTCATCCCCATCAGTCTAGACTCACAATTTTGTCAATGCTTTGAATCAAGACCTTGACCTTCAAACGCTTACCTCTTATAACTTGCCATGGTTTGACCATAATTGTGGGCAAGCTGTCGGTCTTGGAACTCGATTTGTTCACAATGATAAACTCAATTCAGTCACATTGGCTTGGATTCCACCTAATGTGTGACCAGCGTGGTGTTGGTGGTGCAAATGAAGGTGATGTGGATATAGGTAACTATCTGTTTTTTATCATGATGGTGGAGCCATCTTAAAGAGGAATATGGATGATGGAGCCATCTTGGTGCTGTTTGAGGAGTCAAGATTTGGAAGCACCCGTTTGCCGAATTCAATTAGAATGGAGAGGAGCTTCGAGGATATGCCTAGATACTTATTATTGTGATAACTCTTGTAGTTATTATTATTGCAGAAGTATTTGTTCAATTACTTTCATTAATGATTGTTTGCCACTTTAAAACGTAAAGTAAGTAATCTCAATCATTAATGAATAAATTAATAATCAATAATTGATATTACAATCACATGTATAACAAATTATGGTGTTGAAATATCAACTTTTGATTTTTTTATTATAAGATTACTTATTTTACTTTCTCACCCTTAATTTACAAAATTCAAGTACCGATAAAAAAGTTAAATTGGAGAAAATAATTAGTTAGAAAAACAACTAAGATGTAATCTATTATTTAAAAGACTCTTTTTTTTTTTACGAAAATTATTTAGAAGACTCAGTTGTCACAAGATTTATTTTAGGCAAATTCTATGGTATCTGGAGAGTTTTGAGGGTTTGGATACCTAGATAAGTTGGTCCAATAAAAATATGACAAGTGGAAAAAAAATAAAATATATAAATACTGATTTGGCATTTATCTAATTTGAAAGAGTAAATAGGCAATTTGGTCCTCCATTTTGTAAGTCGCTCAGGAATTGGTCTCTCACTTTAAAAAATAGGCAAATTGGTCATTCAATTTGTAAAACGTCGATCACGTTAGTCCCTCCGTTATCTTAGTCAACAAACGGCGTCAGAGACAGTGATTTGTCACGTTAAATGCATAGTTGGCACCCGCGTGGACCCACACGTGGCAATCAAGTCACAGGGACCAAAATGACATATTCTTTAACCTCTCTCTACCCTCTTCTCCTTCTTCCAACAGTTCAGCCTCCCAGTCCCCCACGCCTTCTTCACTGTATCACGCAGCAGCAGCAACAACAACAACAACAACAACAACAACATGTACAAGTTGTTCCACAACCACTCATCATCACTTGAATCACATAAATTATGGGGTTTCATTGCTTGATGTGTCGTCATCACCATCATCACCAAAAGGGTTAATGAAACCCATCAAGGGGATTCCCGTGTAAACTCAGTCTATAAAACAAGAAGCAACTCTGTGAATAGGGGGCGAAAAAAATAGAAACGAGGGGAGCTCGAAAAAAACTGAAAAGAAACAGAGAGAGAACTCAAAATTGAGAGGAAAAATGGTTTGAAAAATTGAAAAATGAGAGAGTGCTCATAGTAAAAACAGAACAAGATCTTGTTCATCAACACATGAAAAAAGAGAAGCAACACCACCCAACAAAGAACCTACAGAAAAATCATCAACAACAACACCCAGAGAAGAGAAGCAGTAGCAGTAAGAGAACAAAAAAAACAAAAACAGAGCAGAAGAAGGAGAGAACCAGAGAGCTAGAGCCAGCAACAGTAAGCAAAAATCGAGGAAAAAAGAAGAAAAACCAAGCAGAGAGGAAGAAGGGGCCACATCCCCTACCGCCGCGCCGGCGGCCCACCACCGCCGAGTGCGACATCCTATTCTTCACCACCACACTGTTCTCTCTCTCTCTGCCGCGAAACGCAGCCAAAGACTGCCGCTGGAACCACCGCACGACCTTCCTTTCCGCCACCATGTGCGGTTGCCTTTTTCCTCCCCATCTCTGTCGTCGTCCCTCTCTCTTCTCTGCGTGATACAGCAAGCAAGGCGTGGGGGAGGCAGAATGGTTGGAAGGAGAAGAGGGAAGAAAGGGGTCGAAAACCTATCATTTTGGTCCCTGTGACTGGGTTGCCACGTGTGGGTCCACGTGGGTGCCAACTATGCATTTAACGTGACAAATCACGGTCTCTAACGCCGTTTGTTGACTAAGATGACAGAGGAATTAACGTGATCGACGTTTTACAAATTGAAGGACCAATTTGCCTATTTTTTAAAGTGATGGACTAATTCCTGAGCGACTTACAAAATGGAGGACCAAATTGCCTATTTACTCAATTTGAAATTATGTTTTTATTATTTATGTGTATGCCCCTGAAGACTTTTAATCAAATACACAAACTTAAACATTTTACTCACTAGACCCTCCAAAAGCAACCTGACCCGATGCATAACTCGTTCCCTTGCCTCTGCGTTTCTCCCCCAAAAATAATCACTAATGGAAACAAGGGTTTTGGCGAGGTTGATAAAAAAACAAGGGAATCACATGTTCAGGTTGGGGAAGGTGGAAGATGCTTTGGTGAGATATTCTCAGGCATCGGATGTTTGCCCCTTGAGGTATAGGAAAGAAAGGACAATGCTTTATAGTTTATAGCAACAAAGTGGAAGCTAATTGCAGAAGCGAACTGGGAGGGAGGGGCAATTCTAGTTATGCCGTGACCGGCCATGCCGGTGGCTCCGTCGACGATCCCTTAGTTTGGGTGCGCATGAGAAGGAAGCGGGAAACAACGACGTTACTGGAAGGAAACGGCGTCTTCGACGAGCTCGCTGCTTGTGGTGATGTGGGTGATGGTGTTGTCCAGGATGACACTGCAACTGTTGTTGTTGCAGTCCAGTCTTGGTGAGGAGAAGCACAGGTCGCAGCCTTCGGCTCTGGCGAGGGAGCACTGGGCGGAGCAGTACCGGGTGGGGCGGTATGTGGAGGAAATGTAGCTATTGGTTTCGCAATCAATCCAGGGGAGCTGCTTCCTTTGTCTTTCTTTGTCTTTGGACATAATGATCGACCATAAAAGTTGCAATATAGAGAGATAGAGTCATCAGATTCTCGCTTTTATTCAAAAATAATGGAGTGGTATATTTGCAAATAAATATAAATAGAGATGATAAAATGAGTTATGAGTGACGTGTATAGGAAGGTACACGTGGAACAAGATCAGAGATTTGGGTACCAGTACCCATAAATTTTATAAGGTACCGTAGCAATCACCTTTATTTTAACATGTTTTTCACTATTAAGCAGCTATTGAAGAGTTTATCCACTCTCAGTGTCGGTATTTTTCTTAGGATATTGTAAAATAATAATCACGAAATGATCAACTCTGCAAAGCAAGAATCCAAACACTATTTCTTATCTTTATCTTGCTTAATTTTATGTATTGTATATTGTTGTGAATTGTCGACGCGTAATATCATATGATGGGGAAAAGTTATACACGAGGTTGCTTTTGCAGGACATGAAATTTGGGTGGCAAATAGTTGTGGGTACATTCATTGGTTTTTGTGGAGCGGCGTTTGGAAGTGTAGGTGGTGTCGGAGGGGGTGGCATATTCGTTCCTATGTTTAGCCTCGTTGGGCTCCGTCTAGGGTAGTCTCCCACCGTGCGTAACTTTATGAAAGTTTTTTCCTACCGCAAGATATATCATATAAAAACTAATGGTCCAGATAAGTTGTTAGGTAAATGAGAACACATACAACTTGCTACACACAATTGCTTCCTACCCAACTTGATGACCATACAGTGTCACTGTCTTCGACGCCGACAGTGCCTCTGCATCAAGCCTCCCAGCGGTCGCGCTTCCCTCCGCCGCTATCCCCAAGACGTCCCTCGTTGCGCCTGTGGATTTCGACCACGTCGTCCTCGGAAACCTTTCCAATGTGACAGCGGATTCTCCTACGGGATGAGTGCGTGAATGGCCACGGAGGAGGCCGGGGCATCGGATCTAGCGACGGCTCTGCCGGATGCAGCGGAAGATGGGGTTGTGGATGGGAGAAGACCCATCGCAGAACCGGCTATGGTGGCAGAACGCAGAAGACCCATCGTAGAAGCAGAACGCAGCAATAAGCACGCAAAGGGTGGACCTTCCATCGAGCACCACCGCACCGCGTCTTCTCCGACGCATCCCACCGCATCCTGCAACTGACTTCGACTTCTCCTCCACCACCATAGCTTTGCGTCCTCTGCTTAATCTCCCCCTATTTTGTGTTTCCTGCCGCGCCAAGCTTTGCACCACCACGCATGGTGTTGCTGTTTTACGATCATGGGGAGATGGAGGGAGTAGAAGTCACGAATGCGGATGAGGCGGCGGTGCCACTTGATCAAGTCCCCCACCCTAGACAGAGCCTGTTTACATAATGGACTCGTGTTTAGAAATAGCTAGCTCATCATTACAACGATGCAAAAAAGAATCCTCAGGTTTGCATAGCAACGGTAAAACATGTAATTTATTGGTGAAGAATCCTCATTTCTTTATTGATGAACTGTTTTTTGAGTAAAAATTAAGTTAAAACAAATATGTACTTATGTGACTACTATATATTTTCTCCTATAAACATATTCCTCTAAACTTTTTTGTACTCCATCTATCTTTGAGGGTGAAACATTCTTTACCATCTTCAAATGGTTCTCTACCCTTTGATTTGAAATGGTAATCCAGGCATTCTAAGGGTGAATTCCCCAGTGATATTAAATGATGGACACAAATAAGTTTGATGTGAACCCGGTGAATTTTGATTCCATGTTGTTGGAAGTCCCACATTGGGTGGTCAGGGGGCCTGTGCGATGTTTATATAGCTGGGGGAGTCCCCACCTTTCAAGCCGATTTTGAGGGGTGGATGTGAGCCCCAGCCGAATTTTAAGACCGGCTTGAAAGGTAGGGACTCCCCTAGCTATATAAACACCGTACATGCCCCCTGACCATCCAATGTGGGACTTCCAACACATATAGACACATTTACTACAGGAAACAAATCAAAATCGTTGAATAAAGATTGAATGTTTAATATTCTGAGTTCTTATTTTGAGTCCAATTTACTGAAGTCAAAATGTGAATAGTCAAATCTTCATCCAATAGTTTCAATTTGCTTACTGTGGCAAATGCGTGAAATTGTGAGAATAGGAATTCCGAGTCCAAAAACCTACTATACAATGTTTAGCTTATGCAACTCACAGGAAAATTTTCTTAATCAAAAGTCCCTTTATTAATTTCTACTTTCTTAATGCCAAAAGAATATACAACAACTAAATATGCCAAAAGAACTACAAAAACTAAATATACAAAAGAGGGAAGAGGGGAGAGAGGGAGAGAGCGGGGGGAGATAGAGAGGGAGAGAGCGAGAGAGGAGGAAGAGAGAGGGAGATGGAGAGTTTTTTAATATGTTTACTTTCCTTATTCATTTTTGTAAATACAATAATTATAAATAACACTAAAATAATTAATTTTTTATTTTAAAATGAATTGGTACCTTTTACTCAATCCTAACTGTTGTATTTAAAAATTAATATATCTATAGTTGTGACAATAACTAGTCCATGGTAAACACTCACTAATCTATAGTGGACCACTTTATTGGTAGTCTATGCTAAATGCCACCCTTTCTTGCAAACTGAACAAGTTTTTCTATTCTTTTCTTTTCTTTTCAATTTTATTTTATTTCAATGTTTTCTTTTCCTTTTCAATTTTATTTTATTTTCTTAACTAAGAAATGTAGATAGAAGGGGTTCCGCACGAATCGCATTGAAAAAACAGGACGGGGACAGGAAGAACCGGGTTTCAATATATATCATTTTTCTGTAACCGGGGCAACCCGAATTGAGGGGTATAAAATGCATAGTTCTAGGGTTTTTGATTTGAGGTTGTTGGTTTTGTGTTGGATCTACTGCCCCAGAATCCACTTCTGACATCACTATGACTGCTGAGACTCAGGAAGAGCTTCTTGCTAAGCATCTCGAACAGCAAAAGATCCATGTATTTCACAAATCCACACTACACTTTCCTCTCTCTCTCTCTAAACTCTCTTCTCGATCCTCTCCTTTTTTATTTTTATTAATTGTGCTTTTTTTTCCTCCTTCATTTTATTTGATTTGGAACTAGTTTTGGTGGATTATTATTATTGGATTTTGAAATTGCTTTTGGTTCAGTTTGTTTTTGTGTTGCTCTTATCAGTTAACCCCTTTTTATTGTTCTGTTCTGTGGCTTGTGGGCTGTAGACTTTGTTACTGTTCTCTGTGTTTGCGTCTCGCGCTTGGTATGAGAAGTTTGAGGTTTTAGATTGCTCTGTGTTTTATAATTTCTGTGCAGTTTTTGCTTGCTGTCTTTGATCTCAGGTTTTTTTTGGGATTTAATGGTTGTGTTATGATTGTTCATTTGAGTTTGGACTTGGTAACTTGGGACTTGAAATGGGAGTAGTGGAAATCACCAGGTTTCGATCTATTCAAGGTTGAACTTTTTCTGCGCAATAAATTGAATGGTTTCTCGGGGATTTAGATGCTGTAGCAATTTCGTGTGAAAAAAGAAGAGTAATTTTCAAATCAAAGACAGGAGAAGAACTCAATCTCTAGAAGACTAAATATTTTCTTCTGATTGCCAAGTGTTTGTTAAAATCATGAAATGTAGCAGCTGGAGAACTTCTTTACTGCATTTTTAATGGCATACTGTTTGCCCTGTTTTCTACTTTTTGAACTGATGTATAATGTCTTTTGTAGCATGATGAGCCTGTAGTTGAGGACGATGATGATGAGGAAGACGAGGACGACGATGAGGATGAGGAAGATGACAATGTTGAAGGTAAGCTAGCAAATAAGATTAACTGATGCAGTGCTTGTTACTTTCCTGCTTTCATTCTGCATATGGTCAATAAGAATATTTTGGCTTCCCTTTGTTCTACAAGTTACCTATTTTTAAATTAAAAATGGGCTCTTGCAAATGTTGGCTGATATTTTTCAATTTCATTATTTTAATCTGGGGCCTTTCTTCATAAGATGATAATCTTATGGCCACAAAGTTGTAAAATATTGTTTTTGATTAAAAGCTTCAATATTGGAATTTTTTTGCTTTAAGTCAGAGATCACTATCAGCTCAAGTGTGATTGTTCACATGACTTAATGGTACAACCATACAAGCTGAAGTAAAACCAGAATCTCCTCTCAGCTGTTCTGTACTTAGACTTGAGTTGAGAGTTGTAAAAAATCATGCTAGTGTCATAAATAGGTTGGGGGATTTCACAGGCCAGTTTAATTTGTATTTGTATTAGAATACAATCGAAAATGCATGTAGATTGTGATGAGCCCATTTTGTATGACCAAGTTACTACTGCTATTGATTTTTACATGAACTGAAGCTACAATGACGGATACAATCTCTGATGAATTTTTGTTCTATTGCAGATCAAGAAGGGGATGCATCTGGTAGGTCCAAGCAGACCAGAAGTGAGAAGAAAAGTCGCAAGGCAATGCTTAAACTTGGAATGAAACCTGTTACAGGTGTCAGTCGTGTGACAGTCAAGAAGAGCAAGAATGTAAGCATTTGACATGTGTATTTATTTTGACTGGTGTTTCTGTTGTATCTTCTATTTAGTATTTGTTAAATAAATTTTTGTATTTCTGTTTTTTCAGATCCTGTTCGTTATCTCAAAACCTGATGTTTTCAAGAGCCCAACATCTGACACCTACATTATATTTGGGGAAGCTAAGATTGAAGACTTGAGCTCACAGCTACAGACTCAGGCAGCAGAGCAGTTCAAGGCTCCTAATTTGAGCAATGTGGGATTGAAGCCTGAATCCTCTGGTATTGCTCAGGAAGATGAGGATGAAGATGAAACTGGTGTAGATCCCAAGGATATCGAGTTGGTGGTGACTCAAGCTGGTGTGCCAAGATCAAGAGCTGTTAAAGCTCTCAAAGCTGCCAATGGTGACATTGTTGCTGCCATTATGGAGCTAACCAATTGATGGTTAGAATTGGTAGAATTTTAGATTTTGGAATATGGATCTATTTTTCTTTGCTGGTCAGATTTTTTGCTCTCCTTTGGTTTGAAATAGTGGTTTGCCAATATTTACCTTTGCTTTCTATTTTCTGTGTGTAATTGTCTGCACAGAAAGGAAAAAACTAGACTTGTGCCCTACAGTTTCATGTTTAATGCTAAGAATGACAGTCATAATTAGCAATTATATCTGTATTTCATGAAGTAGTGTGTAAGCTCATGGTCTTTCATTGAATGGGCTTTTAAATTCGTGAAAACTGTTCTTTAGCACCCCAAGTAGGTGCAAGTGAGAAATGGTTAAAGGTAACATGTTTTCATGACATGATCACCAAACCTGTAATTCAAACATGGTACCTCGCCTGGGTCGACCAAATGGGAATCACGTTTACAACTAGTAGAATGTGAATAATCAGTGCTCAGTAAGTGATAATATTCTTAAATCTTAAAGGTTAAATATGAGTTTAGTCCCCATAAATAAGAAAATGTTTGCTTTTAGTCCTTTAAAAACATCTATTTTTAATTCTTTATTTTTAAAAATGTATCATTTGTAACCCAGTAACAATTTTTTATTGTTTTGAAAATTCATTTTCATCTTCCTAATTATCAGTTTTCATTTTCCACCTAATCTTCCTCCTCCTCCTCTCCCTTCCCGATCCTGTCGACAACCCAACCCCTTCCCCTCGTTTTTGGGGAATATATATAGCTGATTAAAGTCCAAGGCTAAATCTTCTCTTTCTATGTAAAACACATATATACAAGTTTGATGCCCAAAATTTTAATCTTCTTTAAGAATAAAATCATCTTTAATTTATCGTCAATTGAGGCGATTACAAGACACAATATAACAGTCGAGCGCAACAATACATGCATATGGCCAAATTTTGCATGGGAATATATTATCTATGTTTTAGATGCATATACATCGTCTTCCCCAGTTGGCATTTTAGGTTCGGTTTGGTTCAAAGAAGTGGAGGGATTTTTTATGACTACCAATATTACTCTCTTTGAACTTAAATATAAGCAAAAAAAAAACTTCTATTGGATGGAACTAAATATAAGTAAATTTTAACTAAATTACCCTATTTATATACTATTTAATGTTATTATGTCAAATATATCCTTACATTAATTCAACATTTATTTTTTAATAATTCCTTTGTGGGATATCTACAATAAATAAGATTAAGGGTAGTTTAATAAATATAGTTCATTTTTTATATGAAATCAAGAAAATTAAATGAGTTTAACTAATTTTTTTAATCTATATAAAATTAGATATTTTTACCTATAATTGAGTCCAAAATATTACAATACAAATGATGCATTTCAAAAAATATTAAAAAGAGACAAAATAAAATTGTTTAGAAGGATTAAAATTAAACATTTTCTTATTTACAGTACTAGAAATATATTTATTATCCCGAGTTGTGTACTTAATGCATTCTTCTCCCCGTCTCGGTCTCACCTCACTTCTAAGAAGAAAATCCCGCCGTCCTCACCGCCGAACCCTCTCCCTTCTCCCGCTCATCCTGTCACTGTTCCGGCAGCCCCCATTCGCCGTTTCCGGCCACCTTCCCTCGCTCCGTTCGTGCTCCGGTTGTCCTCGCCTATTCCGCTCTGCTCACCGATCCTCTTCTATATACTACTGTTTGTGAGTGTTTACTGTTTTGTAACATTCTGCTCTACTGTGATTTTCTTCTCTTAATTCTGAAAAAGAAGCTTATCAGTGATTCCATTTTGGTTTTCCAATTTGTGTTTTTTTCACATCTAGTTGTGATTTTAAAACCGGATATTCTCTCCCTAGCTCTGTTTTCTCATTGAGTCAGAAAGGGTACTGTAGTAAAATTGTAAAAACTCCAACGCCCCTTTCTTCTCTCGTATTTGTTCAGGCACTTTAATGTTTCACCGTGTTCGTTAGGTTCTGGTGTTTTACGGAATTAACTGAGTGCTGTTTGCTTGTAACAATAACAATATTTCAGACAATCTTTTCGACTATATTTTGTTTACAACTTTCCAGGATATGGATGAGAATGTGAAACAGCTCCAAAAAAAATTAGCAGAAGTGGAATTGGAAGCTGAACATCTTCTTTTAGCCCGACATCAGGTAATTCAAAATTTCAAATTGAAGGTGATTGATGCTAGTACAATGACTTACAAGAAAAATAAGTAGTATTCATTAAAAATAGTTAAATCTTGCTTCTAATCTATTGCTACATTGAGAACAAGAACGCGACCTTAAAGAGAAAGTACATGGTAAAGTTTAAATAAGATAAGCCTAAATAAGCTCCTCCAAACATCCCCTTAATATTTTTTCTGTAAATGACAAATTGTTTGACCTCAACCCATCAACCAGATATCTTGGGCGGCTAGTGGCTAATACTTCTCCTGAATAACAATAGTTACTTTTGTCCATGGTAGATAGCTCTTACATTAGATGTCTTTGGTGTTACTCCTCAGTGCTCATCTTGATCTTTTCCTAGTCCTTGATATGTCTCTCAGTCAATGACAAAGCTATGTTTGACCTTCTACTTAGTGGCTCCCTCTCAACCTTCTCCCAGATGGTCCACCCTGGGGCTCATGGAACCCAAAACTACTTAAGTCCCTTACCAGTGCCAAAGTCTTGTTTGAGCCAACATCTTCATTGATATTACAAGAAAGATGCTGAGAATATCAAATCAGAACCCAAACATCAAATCCACACCAAAAACTACAGAGAACCAATCAAAGTGCAAATTACATATTTTATTTTGACAGTATCTACGGGCAGGGCCATCCTATGATCTGCTATCTCACTATAAGCATTTTTTTGGGTCTGCCACTTTGTGCTGTCTAGGATTGACTCATGCCATTTCTCTGGGTGCACAAGTAACTAATTACTTAATCTCAAAATAATTTCCATATTAATATGCTATGTCCTTAAAAGCCTCAAATTCAATACTGTTAATCAACAAATGTTTTGTGAATTATGTCAATAAAGACTATTTTCCTTCTACTGGATCCCTTGTTTAATATCTTTTCTATGAAATTAAGCGGGTATGCATTTTTCTGTTTTGGCAAACATACAGCTGGTTGAGAATGATAAGTTGAGAAATGGGAACAGAGAAGCACTTACTGCATTAAGGAAAAGGGCTCGGACAACAAAGAGCAGTGTTCCATCTCCTTTTGAATCAATAATGAAGGGAGTTGCGGGGACCGGCTCAAGACCTTTGGTGCAAGAGGTGTGCACCACCTGTGGCAACCATGACTCTTTTGAGCAGACGTGGATGATGTTTCCAGGAACTGATCTGTTTGTTGGAGTTCCATTTCATGCTTCTCATACTATATTGGAAACAGGTTTTTTATTCAACTCTGCCCTCTCTATCCTCTATCCATTAAGAAAAATAATAATGAGAAAAGGAAAGAACGAAATTTTTTCTGTAAATGTATGCTTGTGTTAGTTGTCCTTTTTCATGTGCCAGGGCAAAAGTGCTGCTTAGCTTAGCTAGTACTTCTGTATCTGTGGGCATTCTACTGTTACAGTAGTATTTGTTTGATTCTTTTGTCTTGAATTTAATTTGAATTGCTAGCATATGCCTTTTATATTAGTTTGTTTTTCATTCTGGAACACACAGAATTTATAATAGTTACAATAAGCAAATGATTGAGCTTGGATGATCGTTATTATGCATCAACTTATAGTTCAGAATTTCTGAGAGACTTAATATCCTGTTCTTTTATTAATCACTATTATTATTGCAAAAGTCTAAGTTTGTACTATAGCTATGTCTCAATTCCTTTTTATCTAAAAGCTGATTTCTATTGACAATTGGTTGGTATCTTCTTCTTATGGACCATGTAATTACAGATCAAGCACAGCTTGACTATGAGGCTAAGAGACTACAGAGCATTGTGAAGGAAAAATCTTACCTTATATCGGAGACAGGTGCCCTCGCTGACAAAATTAGTCCAGGAGTGCTTAAATCGCTAGTAACCTTGACTGACAAACCAAAGTAAGATGTTTTGTGCTGACTATAGCGCATTGCTGTGTTTTGGAGGAAACATTTTTTGAGGCATTTAGGTGCTTTATCTAGTCTCTTGCTGTAATTGTGTATAACATGTGTTTTGCATAGGCTGCACTTGAAAGAGCTTATTTAAGCTTATTTTACGACATACACTTATGCAAGTATTTCGAAGAACTTATAAAAATAGCTTATGATATGTCTATGAGCTATTTTTAATTTATTTTCATAAGTTCTCCAATATAGCTTATAGAAACAGCTTATAAAGAGCTTCTACTGAGTTTACTAACTTATATGATATACGCGCTTATTCAATAAGTACTTAATTAAATTGTTTACTCAAACGCACAATCATAGAAATGGAGCAATTGTTACACATGCTTGATCAATTTTTTAAATGTTATATTGACTGTATTTTCTCTAAAAAGTTTGAGCCAAAATCCACCGTCTCTATGATCTAATGTTGCTAATCCCAATCTGCTCCTCAACCTTTCCACCAAGTAATGAATTTAGAACAAGGAATCAAGTCCCAAATACACCTTGACCTCTCTTTATTTTTGTAATTGTGCGTGATTTTCAAAGAGACAAGATGACTATCAATGATTGTGTGCCCAAGTCTATAGAAAAAATGGATATGTTGTCTAATATGCTACTGCTAGTAGGAGGAGCAGGTTCCTCTACAGTATTTGGTCAAAAAAAAATTAGTGAAGCAATTGATTGCTTTTGGTGGTGGAGGATGATGGTCCATTGATGGAAAAATGGTTGCGAAGAGGGGGAGGTTTTGGCTGTTATTTGGAGCAATGTGGGCGTGTGGCAGCAGTGTTAGTTTCATTTGAATTGGTCCAACATAAATGAGATAGTTATGATTTTTTAGTATTCGCCCATTTTTTTTTTTTGGTCTAAAGTATTCACCCATTTCCAATACCTCTTTTTCTTTCTCTCTCTTTATTTATTACATCACTCGTCTATTACATATATCACTACTCTCTCGAGGTGTTAAATAGCATTTGGGTGTCCATTTAACTTCTTCCTAAACGAAATACTATACGCCTATTTCTTTTCTTTTTTTGGTCATGAGCTATATGCCTATTTCTAGTTGCAACAGTAGGGACAAATATTTTGTTGTGGGTCTATGTCAACTTTTGTTATGTTGTATCCCGACTCATAACTATATTGAAATCTTTTCTGTAATGCATTAATATTAGCAAAGCGAAACATGTTTATAATAAGATTAAGAACCACAGATCAAATAGATTGTGAATGATCACTGCTGAGTAATTGATAATCTTAGATGCATTACTATCATGTTCCTTCCACCTTCCCATTAGTTTGGCTAAACATATGCAAGTGACAACTAACAAATCTGAACCCGATACCTCTTTTTGGCTAAACAGCCGAATGCTCTTCGTTCTGGTGCTATGCCCAACTAAGGTTGCAACTAGCAAGAGCTACTTACACATATGTTTGGTAAAAATAATTGATAAGTTGAGGGGGAAAATAATTGATAAGTTAAAAAGCTAATTTTGTTTCATAAAAATTTGTCTCCTCAATTTATCATTAAATCAAATTCTGTACCCAAAAAGTGAGGCAAGAAGATTCCATTTAAAAAAAAATATCTTGATGGAAAAGAAACAAAATTTTGAGGATAAAAGATACTGCCTTGCCTTTTGCTTTTTATTATATTTATATATTCTTTCCTTCACCCAAACGCATACCATATAATTTCATTTCTTTGTCCTTTTTTTTATCTTCATCCAATTAGATCTTTTATCAAAAACAAAACAATTTTTTTTAATTAATTGAACCTTTCATCTTTTTTTCTTTTTACGGTCTTTTTTTTTCTTGCATCCAATTTGTTTTCTTCTCAGTTCTCCCCGACAAGCCACGCACAACTTAAAAAAATTGAGATAATAGAAATTTTGGTCTATTAAATTATGTCCCTTTCCGTAAAAGATGCATAAGATATTATAAATGTCTTATAAATTTCAAATATCTTGGGTCCACTTAGCTAGTTAAAATCTTCTCTATTTTCTATATTACTATGTTTTTTGAGAGAAATAAAGGGAATCAATGACATTCTTCACTATGCTCATGTTTAGATGCAAAAATTTCAGGTTTTAACTTATGAAGAAATTAGTCTTATTGTACTCTTAATTTTCTCATTTATGATAAAGATAAAAAACTGTTAAATAGTTATTAATAGATAATATATATAGAAAAATTTTAAAAAAATAGCTTTTGAAAAAAGTGAAGAACAAAAGTTAAATTTAACTTCTATGAGAAGTTATTAATTATAAAATACATGTTAGAAGTGCTTATGAAAAAATTTATCTAAATAGGGCCTATGTATATATATCATATTTTGTCATTTATTTCTTAAAGAACATAATAATAAAAGAAATAAAAAAAAAGAAATACAGAGAATTTTAACTCCCATCTTGCCCTGGGCTGCATTTCGAAGTTGGACTAGCTACCGTACTCATCCTGGGGTATGTATAATTATAGAATTATAGAATGAAAGTAAACAGATTCATGTTGAAATTTTTCTTTGACTGAATTCATATTGAAATTTTAGAAAACAATAGAATACTCTTTTTTTTTTAGGGACAAAACAATAGAATGCTTAAAAAGTGTAACATTAGTCCATATTTAAGAGGTAGTCGACGTATACACAATCACTATTTAGTGATTTTCGTATAATTAAACGTTTACATTAATATCGAAAATTAGAAAATACAAATTCTACTTTAAAGGGTAGAAAAGTCAATGGATGAGATAAATTAAATAATTAGTACTAGTTAAGAGAGTCATAAAAAGATAATGATATTATTTTGGGAGAAAAATCTTTATTTTTAATATTATAATAATATACATTAAATAGTTAGTAATTAACATCCCATGATAGAGAATATTAAGATTAAAGTTTTTGAGATTACAATTCAACATTTGCCCTTCTGAATCAACCAAGTTTACTAACTACGAGAGTCAAGGTTTGTCAGTGTCGAACATATACAGATATGGTTAGGCAAAATTGTTTGATAGCATTGATTCAGCCCAATTAAGAAATTAACCAACCCTCTCTTGTCTTGTTGCATATTTCCAGACCCAGTTAAGAAATCAATATTAAGTAACCTTCTCCAATTAATCTGTGGTGGTAAGAATAAGACATGTATCAATGTATATATCAAGTACACACACACACAGGTCAAGCCAACTCCAAGGCATGCATTTGATGATCCACGTTATAACAGCTCAGCTAGCTAGGCCTAGAAATGAATTGAGGATGCGCGCGAAACACATCTTTTCCTATTACGTTGACGTGACTTTAATGAAGTTGATTGACATGAAGTCCAAACAGGGTATAAGATAGACATCATACGTGGCTCCAAACGCGTGCACAAGAAAGGGATGAGTGGGACATGGCCACATGGGGGCTTGGTTTCCGATGAGTGTTTCCCAAAAGTGTAATATTTAAAAAAAAAGTTAATATAGGCTTAAATCTATTTTTAATTTTTAATTTTTTATTGAGTTTTGTTTTTAATTTTTTAAAAATGAAATATGTTATTATAGTTATTTATTTCTGAAAATTTATCACTTTTAATCTTTGGGGTCATATTTTAAATTTATATTTTGACTTTTTTTACAGTCTGATGCTCACCTTAATTCGTTCTCCTCTCTTTCCACTGATGCACTGCAGCCCCCATCCCCGCGCGGCCAAGGGAGGCTGCACACAATGGAGAGAAGGGAGGCGGCCACTGCAATTGCACAAGGAGGAGAACGAGAGAGAGGCCGCATCTCATGGCGGCTTCGAGAGAAGATGTTAGAATTACTCCTAGCGGAGATGGGGTTGCAGTGCATCAGTGGAGGAGATCAAAGAGAACGTAAAAATAGATTAAGATGATAATCAAGTTTTAGAAGGAGATCAAAGTATAAATTTAAAAAATATTTTTTAAATTTAAAATATAGCTCCAGAGATTAAAAATAATAAATTTTTAAAAATAAAAGACTAAAAAAATATATTTTATTTTTAAGAGACTAAAAATAAAATTTAACAAAAAAATAAGAGACAAACAAAGATTTAAACCTTTAATATATAAACACTATTTAATACCTCGAAAGAGATCAAAATAATAATAGATATGGTGCCAAATAAAAATAATAGAAAAAAATAGAAGAGTTGAATGAGTATTAAAAATAGAACTAATATTTTAATGCCGTGTTTGCATCGGTTTCTATCTTTATTTTGTTCTCCGTTTGTTCTCAAGTCAATGCGTGACCCACAGAAATCTTACGATCTATACCGGGTGGCGGGTTCCGTTTTATAAAAGCTTGTTTAATAATTAGGCAAAATAGTACTCTAAGTCTGTTAAGTTATTTTATTTTTTTAAGTTAGTTTTTTATTTTTATTTTTTAACAATAAAATTTTTTATGTTTATTTATTTTTTTAATTTTGTTATTTCTTCGTTTATTGATGATGTGTCTGTTTTTAATTGGTCTCGATTTACTGTACACTATCATATTAGACTAATCAGTAATTGACACGTCATCAAAAGGATCAAATTAAAAAAATAAATAAATATAAAAGACCTTATTGTCAAAAAATAAAAATAAAAGACCAACTTTAAAAAAAAATAACTTAAGGACTTCAAATACTATTTTGCCTAATAATTATTAGTTGCTTCCCACTTACCATCTTCAGATTGAAAACTAAATTGCTTCTATAATAATGTTGGTCAAATAAATGAACAAATGGAATATTTTTGTTATTTAATTTAGTCATCTTTTTACCAAGGTAAATTTAGTCATCTTCTTATTAAGGTAATCAAAATCGGACTGGTCATTAAACCGATGAGGGCAGGGATTCAAGGTTCAGAGGTTCGATTGAGATTCGACCGGGGTTCAACCAGTTGAACTAGGATATAATTAAATAATATTATTTTAGCTATAAATATAATATATAATACAATATATAACATATAATATTATTTTAAACCCTAAATTTTATACAATATTGAGCAAAAATTAACATAAAAGTCATAATTTTATAAAGAAAACTTAAACTTCACTACTAAATGTCATAATTTATAATATAAAATATTCAAAATTATAAATAATTGAAGAAAATAATATCTATTTCTTTTAAAAAATAAAAAAATTGAATTTTTTTGAATTTTTTATTTAAAAAAAAATAATAAAAAAATATGAACTGGTCCAACCGGTTTTTTCAGTTTTGACCGGTTCTTGACCGGTTCTCTCGCAGACCAATTCGCAGAGTCTTTCAGACCGGACAGGGGTTCGGTTCCCGATCTATCTAGTCAAACTGGCCGATCCAGTTTTGACTATATTGCTTTTTACACTCATTTTCTTACCCAATAAATGCATACTAATTAAACTCAAATAAAATATCCACCTAGTTCGTATATAAGTTCATATGTAGACAACACTATCGGCACTGCACGTAACAACAATATTCTCTTTTTCCTCTTTTTTTTTGGAATAGAAAAGTTTAAATTAGGACAAAGATTAATTTCATATAATTTACGGCACAAATTTACATTAAATGAATTATAAACCACAGAAAATTAAGATTAAACCCACAACTTAACTTATAGGACTATGAAAATCAACCAACTCGTCCACCCCAAGAGGGTCTCTTTTTCCTCTATTTTCTCAAAGGTCGTTTATGCAGTTTTTCACTTTAATCAATGGCTTATAAATTATAATATTCATCAGCAATGATAACACGGATCGATAGCTGCCTAGGAAAGGAAAAGCTTAGACTCACTTCCACACTTAATTTGCATCCAAAAGATTTTTTTTTTTTATAACAAAAAATTTTAGATTAAGGGTACAAGATCAAGATTTGAACTCAAGTCATAGTTAATGTAAGCAAAAAATCTAATTATTTGTGTCAATCGCTATTGGCTCTAAAAAGATTTTTTTCAGTAATATTGAGACAACTATATATATATATATATATAGACAAAATTATACTTTTGATCCCTTAAGTTATTCGGCAAAATTATACTTTTGATCCCTTAAGTTATTTTATTTTTTTAAGTTAGTCTCTTATTTTTATTTTTAAATAATAAGATCATTTATGTTTATTTATTTTTTCAATTTGGTTATTTTCTTCATTTATTGATGATGTGTCAGTTTCTGATTGGTCTCAATTTACTGTACACCAACATATCAGATTAATCAGTAATTGACACGTCATCAAAATGACCAAATTAAAAAAATAAATAAACATAAGGGATCTTATTATTTAAAAATGAAGATAAGGGACCAACTTAAAAAAATAAAATAACTTAAGGGACCAAAAATATAATTTTGCCTATATATATATATATAAAACAAAAAAAACTTGCATTGTTAATTTTATATATATTTTAATAATATTAATAATAAAAGTTTATATTCTTACAATTCCTTTTAAAATCTTATACCAACAAAGTATAAATATTGTAATTTTTATATATGAAAATCACAACTCATTATATTTTTCACTCTGGCTAGAACAATTATTAATTTCTCCTTGTCAAATGCTTAAAAGAGAGTAATCAACGTGATAATAGATTTCAATGATTTAATATGCTCTGAAATTAAACAGGCCAATGTTAGGTTTTAAAAAACCCTAATGAATATTTGGTGTAGGAAGATTGTAGCAGTACTGGACATTTAATACAAATGATTCAATCAAATCTATGGCTAGAAACTCTGATATTATATTAGAATTTGAATTAGAGTCAACACAATTCCAGAAATTAGCTTAAAGAGTAAGAATTTCTCAAATCTTATGTCTGCATCCGTATATACTTATTTATTAATGTTCATAAAAAAATATACTTATTTATTAAGCAGAAACCAAAAATACCTTGACTCACAGTGGCCAGTGGGTGTCAAAAATTGACGAATTTGAGTACAGTTACGGCGGTAAAAAATCATGCTTTGAATCAATATATTGAATCTTATGACCAAAAAAATGATTATTTACTTTAATTGGTTACTTTAAATTGAACACATTTAATTTTTTCAGCCTTGGCATCATGAGATTGTCTCACACTATCACTACTAAAATTTTGTCTAATACTTAGATTTTTATGTGGATTTTTATTCCCGAATAATATTTTTATGGTTAATTTTTTCCTATAGATTTTGAAATCTACATAAAATTTTCTGCAGATTTTTCTGATAAATAATTTGCAAAGAATTTTTCAGCAAAAAAATATGCAGTTAAATGTATAGGAAATTTTGCAAAAAAACTCACAGCAAATAGTTTCACAAATACAAATATCTGTATAGTAAGATGTGATTTGATATTTGTGTAAAAAAAATTCAATATTGTTGGTATATAGTAATTTAATTCTATTTGTAAACAAGAAAAATACAACATTATTTATTATATATGAAGTTTTTTGAAAAAAAATATTGTAATACGTGAACCTAAAAAATGAATAAAAAAAAAACACTTAAAGAAGCACAAGAAGAAGCTATTGGGAAGTGATTTTACGCGTAAAGGGGAACGACGCGGCTTGACCGTCAACAATCCCAAGTTCTCAACACTCTGCTGCTTATATGCAGAACCCGTACACCAGCCTCTCACTCTCACTCTCACTCTCACTCTCACATCATGTTCAGATTCTCGTTCCCTACTGCTTCCAAGGATTCATTCAAGAGTATACTATCCCGGTGCTGATCCAATTTATAGGTCTTGTTTGGACGTAAAACTTATAATTTTTTATTTATAGAAAAATTAATTTTATTTTTTATATATACAAAAGAAAGAATATTATTAAATAGTTATTAATAGATAGATATATATTTTTAGAGAAATTAAAAAAGATAGATTTTAAAAAATATAAAGAGCAAATGTTAATTTCAATTTCTACTTCTATGAGAAGTTGTTAATTCAAAAATAGATACTAGCAATACTTATGTAAAAACTTATCTAAACTGGGCAATACTCTTGCACTTTTGAAAAAATAATCTGCTTAAATAACTTTGAAAAATGAAGTATAAGAAATTTATATTCATTTTTAAAGTATAAGATTATAATTTAGTTTTTGCTGGCTCTTTTGAGAGCCTATTTGGATTGACTTATACAGAGCTTATGAACACAGTTTATGATTGATTTATAGGCTGCTTTGGACTTATTTTTCATAAGCTATTCAGGATAGCTTATCAAAATAACTTATAGCTTATATGAAATAAGTTTCACCATATTTTTTTTTTGATTATAAAAATAGCTTATACAACTTATATCATAAGCGGTTATGCCAAACAGGGCAAGATGGATATCCTTCACACCCAAACCCTATCGTAGATATTAATTTTTTGAAATATTGATATCCATATATGTAAAAAATAATTCAAGTATGATGGACTTAAATATAAACAAATTTTAACTAAATCTACCCTATTTAATAATTTATTCTATAAAAGCTTATTCATTTAATATAGATTTTAATTTCAATAATCTATTTTATTAAGGATGATTTAGGAAATATTTTTTATAAGATAAAAAGATTAAATAAATTTAACTAATATTCTTAATTTATGTAAATTTAGTTATTTTTGCTTATATTTGAGTCAGAGAGAGTAGACAATAATAGTATTATAGTACTAGTTCTTAAGGTCTGTTTGGATAAATAACTTAATCAAATAGAGAATAATAACCTATTTTTATAATTAAAAAGAGAATGTGATAAAACTAATTTTATATAAGTCCTAAAACTATTTTAATAAATTATTCTAAAAATTTTTATAAAAATAAGCTCAAAATAATTTATAAACTAATTATAAATTATTTTTATAAATTATATTAAATATACTGATAAATATTTACATCAATAAATAAAACTAAATAAATACTTTATAAGTCAATTCAAATCATGTTTAAGTTGATTGGTGGAACGAGAGTGGTAGCTAGTTGGGTTAAATAAAGAAAAGCAATTAGAGTAATAAAAAAAAAAAAAAGCAAAGAAGCCCGTTATCTGTAACGTTGATTGATGGAAAGATCCGTGGTTGGGTTGGGGTTGGATTAAATTGAAGGTGGAGTCCGCCAAGTTTCAGCGTCAGCATCAGCTTACCTCACACACCCGTACGGACATCATGACGCGTGTCTTCTCGTCCCCCGAACAACGCGCTTTCTCTCTTTTCTCTCTCTCCAAAACCGCCCTATTTATCACCCTCTCACCCCTTCCTCTTTCTTCCCCCATTTCACTTCCTCCTCTTCTTCTTCTCTTCTCTCTTTTCCTCATACATACCCACTCACTCACTTCCAACTTCTCAACAACACACCCTCAGATGATATATACGAGAAACACAATATTAGATTAATCTCTTTTCTCAGTTGAGCCATTTTCAAAACTTATACAAGTACTCGCAAAACGCACCGTTTTGGTTTCAAGCCTTACCCTTCTTTGTTTTGTGGATACATAGCAATAATTAACAATATGGCATCATCGGAGAACTTGGCGAGCATTGAGCCGTGGATGTTTCGCCCCGCCGTGGCGGACACGTGGCTCACCGAGTACATAGCCCGCGACGCCGATACCCTCCTCACCAAGGCCCTTCAGAAATCACTCTCCTCCACCCCCTCAGACGCAATCTCTCCCTTCCTCAGCCTCGTCAAGACCGACTCCTCCGCCGCCGCCGCTCCGGCCACTCCCACTGTCTCCAGCCTCTCCGGCTCCGACCAGGACTCGGCGCCCAAGCGCCACCGAGTCGCCGCCGCCGCCTCCGGGAAGATCTCGAAGCGGAAGTCTCGCGCGTCGAAGCGGTCGCAGACCACGTTCATCACGGCGGACCCGGCGAACTTCCGGCAGATGGTGCAGCAGGTCACCGGCGTGAGGTTCGGCGTGGGATCAATGGCGCCGGCGGTGCTGAAGCCGGAGCCACAGAGGGCCGTGGGATTCGCCGGTGGAGCGAGGTTGCCGGCAGCGGGTTCGGGGTGCTTGCCGACGCTTGACACGTCAGCGTTCCTGCTTGACCACCATCTCCACCACCAGGTAGTGGGCCCGGACTCGGCGGCTGGTGATGGGCCTGGTGGGCCGGGCCCACTTCAATTCGGGCAACACGTTGGGGCGCTGGACGAAGCTTCTTCTCTGGCTTCTGCTGCGGGTTTAGATTTTGAAACTTTCTCCAGCTTTCCCACTCTGGAGTCGTGGAAAGTCATGTGACACAGAGAATTGAGATCACGATCACGATCACGATCACGATCGATATGGGATTCTCATTCTCCCCTTTTTCCTTTTTCCTTTTCACTTTTACCCTTTTGCCCCTCTCGTAGCCCGGGGATTGATATTGGGGGTAGCTACTAGCTAGGATCTGATTGTAAATTTGGGAAGGGAATGGATATGGATTATTATGGATGTAGTATTTCCTTAATATTCTCTTTCTATTTTTTTTTTCCTGTGTATTTTATCATGTTACATAGTTCCTTTATTATTATGAGGGCCGGTGTATTGGAGGAGATATGGTGGTTACCTTACCTGTGAATGGTGGCTTTGTTTAGTTTAATTAACCTGATTAATGCAATCCGAAGTTTATGTATTAAGTATTAACAATGTGGTATCTTTGGGCACATTTATGTGGTGTCTTTTGGCACATTGGCGAATTACCGTTTTCACGAAAACACCGTTTTGCTTGGGCTGAGCGCATGTGTAGAAATTGCTGGGTTTTTTAATTAATTGGGGCCGAAGCTAAAAAATGAAATAAAATTGAGGGATTTAAGGTTACATGTTTGTTTATTAATTAATTAATTAATTGTAGACATGGTATGCGACTTCACTCCATGTGCTCCGGGTCAACGTTGTTATGTTACTCGTGGTCCGAGTAGTAGGCATTTATTGTTTGGTCTCAAAGGGGGGACTTGGTCTAAGGTATTGTGGTCTGTTGTGTGGGTTTGGCTCAATTTGGGTGTGGTGTAGTATTTTAGTTTTTTCTTAATTGTAATTTCAGTCTTCAGCTGCATTTAAGTTTTGTCTAAAATATCTCTGTATTCTTTCGCAGAAGAAGAGAGGGGGGTCCAGGGGGTGCAAAAGAGTAGTACTTGGGCGCGCTTTAAATGATATGCATGTATGTATATATATCTTTTTCTTCCATGCCTAAACCACTGTGTGAAATTGTAGGACAAGATTTGTGTTTTGGTTTTTTTTTTGTTGTTGCTAAATTTTAGTATATATATCTTTCGCTTTCATGCCGAAACCACTGTGTAACTGTAGGGCAGGATTGCTGTTTGGGGTTTTTTTTTTGCCATCTATGCTTATCCAGCCGTATCCATTTATATGCCTAAACAACATTTCCGTAGCTTTCGTGTCACTGAGCTCTCAAGTCAAAATCCATTTAAAAAAGCTTGTGAAACAAAAATATCTGAATAATAACCAAAATGTTTAATTGATTGTGAGCTTTTTGATCTCTTGGATTACATCAATTGGTTTTACTAAGTATCTCAATTGTTGTTATTAGGCCATTTCATCACAACGGCATCCAATTTTTAATACTAAGTGATAGGGAGACCAAATTATAACAATTGGATACTTGGGGGACTTAATTTTCACTAAAACTGTAATTAAACCTAAACTAAATTAACTTCACTCGTTTGCGGTCACTATATATATATATATACTCACTTGTAATGAGTGGCAATATTGCCCATTCCCATTAATTGAACCACTAACCAGTGAAGTTATCCGTTTCGTTTCCGCTTTGTCTGTTTCTTTTCTTCTTCTTATTATGCTTCTCTATTGCAAGAAAAATGTGAAAACTAATTAATTAATAATTATATATAAAGAGAGTGAAGGGGAGCAGGTTAATTGGGCATCAAGTCACCACCGTATATTAATTAGCTCGAAAGGTTTTAACATATTGAAGCTTCTGTACTGTGCTGGGATTTGACTAGTTGCGAGTTGCTTCAGGGGCAAACATACCCATGTGACCATGTGATCACTTCATTAACAATTCTAAGCTTGTTATTCCGTTATTTAGGCTCTAAAAACATTTATCCAGTACATGTTGATCTTTTTATAATATACCTTGCATAGAAATCTAGAAACGACCAAGTCTGCGATGCTTGGGTGCTTTTGGTTAATTTATTTAATATATAGCAAAAAATTATTCTCTCATCGACTACTTGATATTAATTAACTTAATCCAAAGCATGCAGATTGCAGGATTTACTCGAGTCAAAAGGGTAATAATATATATAAGAATGCAAAACATCTAAAATTGTGTTAGGTGGGAGAATAGTGTGACTTGGGTCTTGACATGCTATTTTCTATTAATACATTGCGGAGAGAACTTAGATTATTTCAATTCTGCAGAATGCCAAGTGTCAATCCACTAAGAATATAAAACTGTAAAAAAATATATATTTTATTAACAGGGTATCTAGATGAAACTTGAAAGATCGATTCACTACAGGTTGTTTAGAAATGGAGCAAAAAAAAAAAAAGTAAAAGGTAACCTGATTTTGTTTTTTTTTTAAAAAACTAAATGATTGAGATTCAGTTTAGATAAACAATTTATTTAAACGCTTATGTATAAGCTATTTTTATAATCGTAGATGGAATGTAGTTAAACTGATTTTATGTAAGTTATAAACTATTTTGATAAGTTATTCTAGAGAACTTATGGAAATAAATCCTAAACAAATTAATTATAAGGCCGTCATATGTTATTTCATAAGTTTGCTCAAATACTATCGTAAGTGTTTATGTCAATAGATAAACTCTATCTAAGTGAATCCAAATACACAATAAATATCAATGCAAACCATGTCTTCCTCCGCTCTCTAGAAGCATATCTTTCGTTTTTCAGCCTCTGGGGTACTACTCCATCGCTCCCCCCCCCCCCCCCCCCCAAAAACCTGTTTACTATCTTTCTGTAATTAATTCAGGCTCATTTCCATTTTTTTATTTGTGTGTTAATTGGTTGATACTTTGTGTAAAACAATTTGAATGAATTTAATTTTGTAAAATTGATTTGATTGAGAGTAAGTTTAGATTAAAGGGATTTATGTTTGAATTTTTTTAAAGAGAGTTTTTTATTTATACCACGGATTGTAAGGTCGTAGTCGAAGATGTCTCTTTAAATGAAAACATTAAGCACTTATACTCAAACTCATGGTTTTGAAGTGATTTTGTAAACCAATTATCCAATTTACTAAAATTACCAGCAAACAATTAATTAATTTTGATTAGTTAAAGCCAAGGGAAAAAAAAAGGCAAACCTCCACGTATGCATAGAACAATTAATTTGGGTGAGGTACTTGTTGCGTTACTAAATTCCAAAACCCTTCAAAGACGAATAATAATTGCGATGGATCGAGGGAAGGAAATTAACAAGGACCAATGGAAGAAAAAGATGTGACGAATGCAATAACGTAAGCATTTGAAAGCTACGTTTGGATGAAAAAGGAGATGCAGATGCTTTTGTGCCCCACAGCGAGGCCACTTTATTATCACACAAAAAAAACTGTTTTTCGTCCAATGCGGGAGAAGAAAAGATTGGAAAGATAAAGAAGTCAAGTCATGTGTGTGAAGGTAGGAGGATGCACCCACTCATACGTTATTCCTTTTCTTTACCCATCCTCTCCCAAATTATTTGCACTAATCATGCCAATTTAATTTTTTGAGTTCGATGTCAATTGAATATTAGGGCACATAAGTGGGGTTAGGGGGTAGATAATCATAAGATATGGAAAAAATTCTACTCCTATGTTGTACAACAATATTTTTGGCCTAAGCTACAAATGGGTCCTAATTTGTAATGATACTTAGGTTAGGTTGTATGATTGATAATAGATAACATCATGAAAAATGATCATCGAAAGAAGAAGGGAAAAGTTATAAATTAAACAAGAGCAAGCTTATAGCTAGCCACTCGCCCAACTTTATGCACACTAGCTTATTCATGCATGGATAAGTATAAATTATTATTTTTTTTGTATAAATTATTTTTTTTTGTAACATATATAAATTATTATATAAGATTTAAGAAAAGCTAGCATGCAATTATAAAAAAAAAAAGCTAGCATGCATTGTCTATGATACGTGTTACCTCTTAGATTATTTTTTTGTCAAAATTATTTTATTTATTATATTTTTTTTACTATTTGTGTTAAAAAAATGACTCATATTGCAAAGATAGAGATAGAGGCATACATTATACAAATTAACAATAGTGGAGTGCAAAGATAGAGGCATGGAAAGTAACAAATAGGCAATAGAGAAGAAAAAGATAAAGACTAAAATAAAAATAAAAGGATCAAAAACAAATTTTTCTATATTTCAAAAATTAAAACAAAAATTCAGGGGCTAAAACCAATAAAACTCCATATTATAGAGACTAAAAATTATTTAAATCAATTTTTTATAGAAACAAAAGCATACAATTTTTTTTAAAAGGACCAAATTAATTAAAGTAGAAATAAAAACTTATTTAGATCTATTTAATTACTGCATGAAACAGAGATCCAAACTAATAAATAAAACATATAAAATATTAAGCTCAAATTAATTAAAACACAAAATTTATAACTTATCTACTAATTAATTAATTAATAAAAATCACAAATAAGCCAACGAATTATATAACTCGAACCGATTTAAAGGCAGATCTAGATTCTCAAACATTAAAAACAATGAAACAAGTATTGTTTGGTGAAAGTCGGACATGGTGGGGCTGTACTTGATAGTACAGTACCCTGCCCGACTGTGAGTCCCCCGCACAACTAATCACCAATGAGTTTAAGTTCTTTGAAATAAAAATTAAAGTGTGTAATCACAAGAATTTATTTAGGTTTATCTAATGATATAAATGTTTATGTAATTATCTTGAATAGTTTATAAAAATAGTTAATATTTTTTTTTTGAAAGAGGGACAGAGGGATTGAATTACTTAAGTGTCTAAAGTTATAAATATTAGTAATTTATTCATAAACTATTTGTAACTTATTTTTATAAACTTTTCAAAATAGTTTATAGAAAAAACTTATATAAAGTTCACATAGAGTTTAAGCTTATAATTTCTTAGACGGTAGAATCATGGATAAACTCTAATACATTAATAAGCATATATATGTACTTATTGAATAAGCTTTTAATTAAGTTATTTATCCAAATGCATCCATAAAAATTAAAGTTTAAAGTTATAATTTTTAAATAAAAAATAACAATTAACATTATATTATATATATATATATATATGCTAAATTATAAAAATATAAGCTGATTAATCAATAATTATAAATCTATAAATTGTTATTTAGAATTCACTTCAATTTAAAAAGGCATGACATGACAGAATCTCCGTTCACACACAATCAAACGCCCACAGAGACACAACGTGGATCACTTTCAGTGAGCTGCCATGCATGATGCATCTGACACCGCCCACATTCACTCACAATAATAATAATCAACGGAGTCAAGGGACGGTGCTGCTTCATTCATTAATCCACAGTGACCTTGTTTGTTTGGAGAAATAATATGTACTAGTAGTACACACATGACACCACACCCCAGGGGCCACACAAGCAAACATGGCTAAAGCTTGTAAAATATTCTGGGTTGAAAAAGTTCAAAAAATAAAAGATTTAGACATATAAATTTGAGTCTATTTTTAATTTATATATTTTTGACTCGGTTTGACAAAGCCTGAATCCGGTAAAGTCTGAGTCCGAAGCGGGCCGACTCGAAAATATAGGTTAAAACCCGAACCCAACCCAATTCAAAAAAAGTCCAAAAAATAAAAGACTCAGATACATAAATTCAAACCCATTTTTAATCTGAGTTTTTTTGACCGGGCTATACCGACCCAAAAACCCATTTTACCGGTTCTAAACACGGCCCACAGATATATAAATCAAACACCACCTTACCATCTTGTCTTGTCTTCTCTATGCAGAGTGGAATATTCCTGTTCACGTAATTGTAATTGTAACAATTTCATTATTTAATTATCGAAAAAATAGTTTTTGCAAGTATGAGATTAATTTGTGTATTTTCATGTTGTAGAGCAACTCGTTTTAAATTTATATTTATATATCTATAAAACGAGGGAATATCCGGTTAATATATGCACACATCAGTACAATGTTTTCGTTATGCAACAAGGAGGTTCTAAATATTCTTCATTGTTTGGTCAAAAGACTTGTTACGAATTCAAATCATCTTTGGCATGGCATGCTTCTAGAATCTCTAAAGTTGATTTTGATATAATTTAAAAAAACTAAAAAAGAATAGAGAGAGAGAGAGAGAGAGAGAGAGAGAGAGACATGCAGTAGTAGTTGCTTTTTTTTATTCAACATCAACTTCAATAAATGCTTCAGTGTTTTAAAAACTGAAACTTGACCAGTTGTTAAACAGGTCAGATAGAGAGTCAATTATTTCTTAATTTAAATATTATTTATTTCAATAATAATTTAATTGCATGTTGAGCTACAATATTTTAAAAAAGAGCAATGCTATGCAAAATACACTACTTACACACATCACTTGACACGTGAAAATATTATTGACAAAAGAAAAAGGAACTGGATAATAATAAATGTACAAAGCACTAGCTAGCTAATGAAAAAAATAAGGAACAATTAAATTAAAATGAAAACAATATTTAATATCTTAACAAGATCTCTTAAGTAGTAGTACTGGCTAAATTAAGGTTTTGTTAACCAGTTTTATAAAACAGTCGTAAGCATAATGCAAAAGGAAAACGATGGTTAGCACAAAGAAAGAGAGAGTAATTTCATTAGTTTTGAGATTATATTAGAGAGAGAGTACTGATCAAAAAAATATTAGAGAGAGAGAGAGAGAGAGAGAGAGAATCTGGGAATAGGAAAGAGTGGAGGAAGTTGTTACTTGTTGACTAAAGTTGTTGTAGCGTTGTAGGGTTGCAATGGTTGACGTGCCCTACGACTTTTCCGGTCATTGTCAAATGTGTCAGTGTCACATGAACAGCTCTTTTGTCTCTTTTTGACAGGTATGCCCTTATCTCTTTCCCTCACCTCATGCTTGCTTCAGCATTTCGTAATCAAGCAAACCCATATAAATTACGGATTTTGCATATTAAGACCCTGTTTAGATAATAACTTTATCTATTGCTTATGACATAAACTATATAAATTATTTTTATAATTAAAAAAAATTATAGTAAAATTTATTTTATATAAGTCATAAGCTGTTTTGATAAGCTATTCTGGGTAGTTTATGAAAAATAAACCCAAAACAGTTTATGAATCAATCATAAGCTGTGTTCATAAACTCTGCATAAGTCAATCCAAACAGGCCCTAAGAGCAACTCCAATGGAGAGTTGCTTATTGGTACTTTTATATTTTTATATTGAGAACTTAATTGATCCACCGTTGATTTTAAGGAATTCCAATTGATCCACCGTTGATGTTAAGGAACGGTTGCTTATATAAGCAACTGTCCTTACACATAGTAATAAAAATAATGTTTTTTAATGTTAAAGAACGGTTGCATAGTAACCGTTGGAGTTGCTCTAAGAGATTTTCTTTTTAATTATATGATTAGTTTCAGACTTTTCTGGTAATAATTATGGGTTTTACTGACTATAGGAGTTTGTTAAAGTAGTATTATATATATTTTTCTTATATATTCTTAGATTTTTTTAGGATATGAAAATCTATTCAAACCAACATATATTGGTTCAAGTGATTAGGAGCTTGGTTTATTTTAAGTAAAGTCTAAGATTTGAGTTTTATGAATGGAAAAAATAAACGTTGGGAGAATTTTGCCCTTTATATGGGTCCACCCGCTTGACTTAAATTAAATCGAGATAATATATAAAAAAAAATCTATTTAGAAATAAGGTTGTCAATGGTTTATCAATGAATCAAGGATAATATCTTATCTTTAGTCGATAAGCTGTCAGTAAATTTACTTACGATTAAGTGCCCGTTTGTTTTGGCGTTTGAAAGGCTTCAAACATCCATTTCACTAAGGATGACAATTGGACCCATACCCATTGGGCACCCGCAAAAAATACCCATAATGGGAAGAGTAATTATCCGCTCAATGGGTACGGGCACGGGTACAGGTAATTACCTGCAAAATTTGATGAGGACGGGGTGCAGGTACGGGTACTAAGGTACCCACCCTACCCCAGACCCGCACACATATATACATGTTTATTTATATTTATATATATATGTGTGTGTGTGTGTGTATATATATTAAAATTAATAACTCTTAAAGAAATTTATAGATTAATTCTTAATCCTAAAGTAACCCATGCACAAGACACTATAGTCATAAGACACGTTTCTTTTCCTTTCCCATGAGATACATTTCTTTGACTCTTTGCTTTTCTTTACCGTGTCTTTCATCATTAATGTGGACGACGACAAACTTGTTTCATTGTACCTCATTCACTTGCACTATTATTGTCCCGCTTCCTTGATCTGGGATGACAAGTCTTCTTCACTGACACCATTCTGTCTCGTTCCCGTGTCCTTCACCGGCAAATTCCTTATGCGTCCTTGAGACATAATATTGTATATTGCATTTGAAAAATTAATTTTTGAATTTTCATAGTTAAAGTGCGGGTAACGGGCACGGGTAAGGGTACGGGAATCAAAGTTACTACCCACACGGGTATGGGGCCGAGTACGGGTATATTTTAAAATTACGGGTATGGAGACGAGTACTATAGTACCCTACCCATTGCTATTCCTACGTTTCACAAAAGGAAAAGATGACCTCCTATGAAAAAGCATGCATTGGAAAAGCATGTTTTCCATTTGGACCCCTCTACAATCTAAAACTAACAGGCTATAAGCCATCAAGGATAATATCAATAGAAGGATACCACTTTCAAACAAAATTACACAAAAATGTCAAATATTAAACTACTACGAGGAGAGATTAAATTACACCGGTGTAACACTTTGGTCACTGTTACACCGCTAATAACTCTTCAGCGGATAATTATATTCTAAAACACATCGTTAGATTAAAAGTTATTATCATATAAATTATTCTTGCAAAATTTCACATCAATCTAAAATTGTTTGATGTGTCGTTGATATATGTCAAAATTCATACACTTTAAAAGACATTAATCTTGACGTATCTCAATGACACATCAAATGATTTTAGATTGATGTGAAATTTTATAGGAATGATCTACATGATAGTATCTTTTAATCCAACGGTGAGTTTTAGAATATAATTATCCGGTGAATAGTTATTAGCAGTGTAACATCGTCCAGGAGTTACACCGGTGTAATTTGATCCCTCCTCAACTACTATATTTGTATAAATTTATGGAGATATGAAATAGAGGAGGGATCAAATTACACCGGTGTAACTCTTGGGCGATGTTACACCGCTAATAACTATATACTGGATAATTATATTCTAAAACTCACCGTTGGATTAAAAGATACTATCATGTAGATCATTCCTATAAAATTTCACATCAATATAAAATCATTTGATGTGTTATTAAGATACGTCAAGATTAATGTCTTTTAAAGTGTATGAATTTTGACATATCTCAATGACACATCAAATGATTTTAGATTGATGTGAAATTTCACAGGAACGATCTATATGATAATAACTTTTAATCTAATGGTGTGTTTTATAATATAATTATCCGCTGAAGAGTTATTAACGGTGTAACATTGACCAAAGTGTTACATCAGTGTAATCTAAACCCTCCTCTATGAAAGAGATAATATAATTTAATGTGTATCTTAGCCTCTCATCCACCCATACTAAATGTCAGCAGAACATGACATATTGTAACATTATCATGGTCTTAATTAACGTCTATTATTGCCTAAGAATTTGTTGAGAGAGATTGTGATGACCTTGCTGAGGGAGGATGTGATGGCCCAATATTGAATTCCATAGTAGGGATCATATTGAATTGTTGTGTTGGGTGGGGGGTATATATTGTTAGATAGTAGTAGCCACCTGAGTGGATTTGGAGGGGAGTCTCTATTAGGTGGAGAATGTTGCATGCATGATGATCTGTTGCAACATAGACTTTACCCAATTCTAATTTGGCCTGAAAATGTCGATTGTTTTTTTTTTTGGAATATTTATCTACACATACATATTTTTCTATCCACACATACTTCAATACGGAATTAATAGTTCCTTGGTTCCGCATATATATTTTTTTCGAGCACATACATGATGCGAACTAATAGTTCTACAGGTATTTTTTTTTTCTGAAAACATACATGATGCGAAATTAATAGTTCCACACGTTATAATTCCACAAGCATTTTTGATTCATTACGCATGCTTGCGGAACTATTAATTCCGCATTGAATTATAACGTGCAAAACTATTAGTTCCGCATTATGTATGTTTTAAAAAAAGATACATGTAAAACTATTAGTTCCGCATGGATTTACAACTTGCGAAACTATTAGTTCCGCATCGTGTATGTGTTTAAAAAAAATTACATGTGAAACTAATAATTCCGTATTGAAATATGTGTGAATAGAAAAGTACGTATGTGTAGATAAAAAAAACCTTTTTTTTGGGGTTTATAAAATGTTGATTCTTTTTTTTTTTTTGGTCCAAAAATGTTGATTCTTTAAAAATCGTGCAAATGATCCATTGTCCCTTTTGATCCCACCCTAGTCTTTATCGATATTGGGCCATACGCTGATGCCTTTTTTTTTCGTTCGTGAAACAAAAGTAAAAATGCACTTCCCCTTGGTTTTTCTTCCCCCACGCTTTACCCTTTACAATTAAATATGATTAATATAATAAAATTTTCAAGACAAATCATATCTGGAGTTTGTTAAGTGAATGTTTCAAAGTTCAAACCATTTAACTTCATCTAGTTATTGGTAGTGGCAGTCATGAAGTTGGGAATGCAAACTCAATTTCATAATGTTACGCAAAAAAACATCAGATATAAACTTTACTTTTCAAAAATCATTTTCTTTTTGAATTTGCTGGTCTGAATGAAGCAGGATCTTAGGGAGCACAGGGAGGAAGACTGCACTGACCAAAGTGCATGCAAAAATTCTACATGCCAGTTTATACAATAGCCATGTCTTCATGTTCACAGCTAAATTACCATAACATTTAAGAAAGGACCCGAATACAGCTCCTGCAGCTCCTCACAAGTTCCTAGCCTGAAAAATTCAGAAGAATGATCAACGGACATAAAACTTTTTCTAGGAATTTCCAAGAGTTGTTGAGGTAATAAATTTGATTATAGAGATAGGGGATATCATGTTTGAGAATCCTTGTGACACTTGAGCCCCCCCCCCCCCCCCCCCCCCTTTTCCTCCTCCTCTCTCCGTTTTCTTCTTCTTGCCTTAATATGCTCATGTGTACTTGAATTCCTAAGGTAACAGAGCTAGTTAAAATTGGGCCTTCTGCATTCATGGAACATAAAGCTTACCTATTTTGGAAGAACTTCTTTGTGTGCTTTAAATGAAAGAATAACATTCCATGCCAAAGCAACAACATTAGCAGCAAGGACCTGCAATTATTTCCATATATTTTAAACTCAGCAAATAACATTAAGAAAATGGAGGAAGAAAACCAAAGAACATTAAAGAAAACAATAGATGATAAGGTCAATGCATACAGTCAACATAGAAAAATGCAGGGTAAAGGGGGAAATATCCTGCAACTGTCAGCAAGCATAACCATAGATACCTCCATTTCAGGCATTTGAGAAATTCTCAATGAACATTTCATGATCAGGAACAGTTATCTAAGTCCAGCCAAAGTATAAACTGAGAACACTAGTGATGCCCCATCACCCACTTGCAAAATGACAAATGGCATCTAAATTTCATGTGCTAATATTTGAAAAACAAACGGCCAACAATATGCATCCCTAAGATCCAAATATGACGCAAGATGAAGAAAGAAATGTTAACAGAAAAAGCCTTCCTTAGAAATGTTTGACTATAAAAAGGATAACAAAGGTTGTGTGTGTGTGTGTGTGTCTCTATTGACAGATAAAATTCCTCTTTCAAGGATTTTGAAATTCCATTAGAAGCAATTGACTAAATATAGAAACCTAGTATGTTTAAATGAATTTGACAAAATGAAATCTAGCAGTTATCTGCTATATTAAGACTCCAGCAGGTTTCAGAGTGATGAACATATTATGCATATGGTCAAGTCAAATTCCCAATTTTGCATATATAGTCTAGTCTGCCAGTCTAACCTGAAATTGTTGCGGGACAAATCTAAAGTTGAGAAATTGGAAAGGTATCCATAATTGCCAGTTCGCTACAACAGCAGAAAACCACTCCTACAAAATGAAATTTCTCGATGAGTACTATGCACTGTTAAACGCGACAACAACAAAATCCCACTATGAATACACAATTTTACAAGCAGATACAAGTCAAATATAACTGTTAATGCTACCTGTTTAAGCTTAGGTACAACTTGTGATGGCCTTCCCTCTAGTGTCACCAATGAAGCTAAGAAAACTCCAATGAATGTAGGAGAAAAAAAGAACTGCAATCATATTTCACCATATTCAAAATTAAAAATATCAAACAAGCACATAATTATTGACACAACGTGGCAGTAAGTGGGTCGAAGGACCAATGGAAATATCCCACCTGATCAAGTACAAGCCGCAAAAGTACCCCTGATGTTCCAGGAAGTGTAACCAATTTACTCAGATACAAGTACCTATAGATTCAAAGCAAATGTCAAGAAAGACAATGGATTAATAATTGCTTGTCTTCATCCACACTCTAGAGACCACAATAATATATGCGGAAAGTCTCTTAAACTTGGCACCAAGAATATCATAGATTAATTTTCATTCAATTCTAATAATATTCATTGCAGGAAAGAATAAATATTTGCATTGTTGTGGCAAAAAAAGAACTGCATGAGGACCATAACTTACATAATTTCACTTATTATTACTGGTGTAGGTATTTCTTTATGTAATTAAACATTATCACAAATCAATAGACTATAAACAAAGAGTTAACTTTCAGGAATACTAATGTAGATTCAAGGGCATTACCAGAAATGCAATGCTGGACCCACTAACACAAAACCGAGCAGAGTGAAGACGAATGTCCTCTTGAAGTCCAGTGACTGCACTTGGTCTATCACAAGCTGCAGAAAATAAAGAGTAAACTAAAAAATTTATATATGTAAATGAATGTAAAGGCATACAATACTTTTAAAACTAAATTAAGTATTGGCTTAAAAAATTATCCATTTAAAATAATTTCAAATGTTATGTCGTGTCAAGCTTGATTCCATAACCAAAGAGGATTGATCAAACCATCATGTAAGCTATTCAGAAAGGAAAAAGCAGAACGCATCAATTTCCTGCTAATCAATTGTAAAGATAACAGAAAATCAATAAGGCATATACATAAAGTAGGGTGTCTATTAAAGCCCAGCTTTTGTTGAAATCAGAGCTCAATATATTGAACATCAATGACAAGAAAGTAAAAAATGAGTCAGTGAATAGAAAAAAGTTTATTCCAAAGAATAGTAGAGAAACAGGTAGAAAATAATTGTAATACCTGGCAAACCAAATCTCCAATTAGTGTCAAAATTGCAGATGTTAGAGCCTTTACTAGAACGGGGTATTTTCCAAGAAGAGCCAAGTACCTGCAGTAAAGTAATGTTACATTTCTAAAAGCAGGTTAGAACCACTGAAAATAGTTTGAAAAAGCAATGAGTAGAAAACCAATTGTTAGATGTGTATACACAAGGCACACCACCACCCACCCCCGCCACCAAAAAAAACATAAGGAAAAACAAAGCCCAAGTATGGATTGCTTTCTAAAACTGCTTTTCTATATTCAAATCAAAATTAAATTGCCTGTCTGTATGCTAAAATGAAGGACGCATCATACATCAACAATTATGCCGAATGCTAAGTACGATATAGATTCCAATTTATGAAAAATGTATACATGAAACAGGACCCCATTCAAATCTTCTTCAACGATAAAAAAAAAAACACACATCTAGTGCTACTACGTACTAACTACTAATGCTTGCTCCATTTATGTATCTACTACATGCCATTGTAAGCTACACATAAACCAGTCATGGAACTCATTTAAAGCAAGCTAATATTTTTTTTAAAAAAATAAAATAAAATTGTTGTTTACCATGACAAGAAGGACCAACTTTCCCCTCCACCTCCATCATTGCCGCCGGAATTCGAATCACCGCCGGAGTCACCACCGCTTCCACCAGTTCCGCCGGAACCGTCGCCGGAGAGGGCGGAGAGGCGAGAATTACGGAGGCGCGGTTGGGTGAAGGGGACCCCAGTGCGGTTAAAGGAGAGGGTGGAGTTGTTGAAGGGGGAAGGGCGAGGGTGGAGCGAAGAAGAAGAAGGAGAGCATCTCTGGAATTGAAGGGGAGTGGGTTGTTGACGCCAAAAGCTGAGGGCGCGTGATAAGAGAAGGGGTTTATGGGTGAGTGCACAACATGCTCCACCAGACAATGACATCATCGTCATTTTCGAATCAGAAAAAAGGGATTTTTTTAGTGTTATACAGGTTTTGCGTTTTTCATGTACTCAACCGCGACCTGTTGTAACGTCTATACTCTGTATATATGCAAAGTTGCAAACCAAACCGAGCACCGCCTTCACTCGCTCAAGCAGTTCAGTGACAGCGTGACCACCTGCATGCAATAACCCTCTTTTCACGAATAAAGGACAGATAGTATATTTGTTTTATTATTTGTTTAAGATTAAAAAGTAATGATAGTAAATAGTATATTTGTTTAAGATTAAAAAAGTAATTTTATATAAAATAATCCAGAACTTTTTTTAGAGACTTTTATAAAAACAAAACAAAAGCTTTGTATTTATTTATAATCATAAAAATTACTTTTTAAATCAATCTCTCATCTAATCTAGTTAAAATCAAATTATTTCTCAAAAGTTAGTTTTTCATTTTAATCAGATTTTAGATTATTTTTAAACTCAAAATATAAGGTTAATTATTCACAACACTGACTCAAAATTCCTAGCTTCAATCCATCCACACAACCAGCTCTAAAGAGTAACATAGGGTATATATCAATATTTTGACAAATTTAATCCGTCAATTTGTGAAACTATGCATCATAAACAAAAGCCCCAAATTTGAGCATAACCAGACCATAACTCATGAATCTTCCACCATAATCATAATTTCGAGTTCAACCACATGAAAATCAACCCTTGGCTTATTTCAAATCACTGACCAAAGATAATGAAGAAGCAAAAACAAACAAATTCATAATGGGGTTAACTTTTGAAGACCATAGAGAAAGAAAAACTTGATGGAGATGGAGGAGAAGAAGGGGGCACCCATACAACGGAGAAGGTAAGAGATGTTGATAAATAGGTGAGAGAGTTGGGCCGTGTCTCGGAGGGGAGTTTCGGAGGAGAGGAGAGGGAAGAGGAAGGCTTATGACTAACATTTCTCTTATTTGAGAGTCTTATAAAATGGGGGAAAGAGTTTGGGGGATTTTTAAAAATCCACCAAAACCCTCCTTTTTACTTCTTGTTTTTGGAATTCCCCAACTTGGAGGGTTTTTGACCTGCAAACAAGGCAAAAGTCTACCCTCTCTTCCCGCTCCTTTCCCTCCCCTCCCATAACCCGATTCACTTCTGTCAGCGAGCGGTCGGCACTATCTCTAGGGCACGGGGCACCAGTCAGAGATGCTTGCCTATGCTTCAAGAATATCAACTATCAAAACTCTGGTCAGCATCTGGCTGCTTGAGAGCAATGGCCCCACCATTCATCCGAGCATATCCCTCTGCAAACATCCTTTGTTGCTGCTAATTCTTCTTTCTCGGTCATCCCAACTATATTGTTCCACCACCACTTATCCAACTTTTATTTTAATGGGGCCTGCTGAAAGGAGGAAAAAAAAAATCAGAAAATCGTTTCTCTTTTCCGAAGTAAATTCATATACAACAGTAATTAGCTGTTCAAAATTCACTTTCTAGTTGATGTAATGAAATCCAGATCATTCCTCAACTCAATAGAAACCAGATGGATGATCTTCAGCCAGACCACAAAAACATCATTCTTATGTCACAACCTATGAACCCCTAGTTATTTACACTTCAGAGTTTAATGGAATATCTAAAATTTCCACAAGAGTGATTTGAATGTGATCTAAGAGTGATAATGTCAAATATTGCTGGTAGGATGTAGGCACAACAGAAAAGTGATAATAGATCACCAATTTTGTTGGATATGGTGGATGCACCATGAATCAGGGCACAAACTATTGCTTTCTGTGCAGATGAGTCAACAACTTAAAATATGTTACTCGCAGATTATGACATCCTACTCAGTGTACACACAGATTATTGAACACCATAGTGTTGATAGTACACAACCAATGTATCACATAACGCCCAAGCTAATTTCAATCGAGTAAAGGCATGTTGTCTTCTGAAATATTGTTCTGGTTTTGTCATATCAAAGTTGATTGACGTAATTAAACATCAAAGTATGACCTGATCACTAATATAGGGATATGGCAAAGGTGAGTTTGGCTTCTATTCTATCAAAAATGAATATCACTGACCTTCTAACCATACTATAGGTAAGAAGCAGGATAATATTTACATATGGAATAGGAAGATCCAATTATGCAAACAGTGAACACTTTTGCTGATATCTAAGAGCAAATTGAAAGATAACAAGTTAACCAAGCTTTATTTGTCAGAAGGAGGTAATCTTAAACCGCTGAAATGCAAGCGCATATTCTTTCAGCATTACAAGGCTGAAGGCTACACCTTGAACCAATCAATAGGAAATCTTAAACCACATTGCACCTTTTCCCTTTAATTCACAAGTTTTCAATACCACAAGGTAACCACTATAATTATGAGTAGGACTGTAGGAGTCCAATCAAGGATTCAAAATGAAGCAACTTGAACCTATCAAAATACTGCATTCTATTGTTGCCAGTGCAATAAACATCTTTTGAAATTTGAATCAATCACAAGAACCTAGTTTGACCTAATGACAAGTCCACTTTATATTGGAAGTTCGTCTATTCAGGAAGGCATGACATACTTTTTGGAGTCATATGCACAAGAACAAGCATTCGTGACAGTAAGTTCTTCAGTGCCATGAGGACATACATACCCTAAGCAAACAAAGAAGAATTTGATGGCACGAAAGCACAAAAGCAGAGTCAAAGGTTTATGTTTAGATACAATCAACAACCCAATCAAATCTAACTGCAAATTGTTAAATTTACTGAAAATCTCACAGGCATGAAACTACCTTCTTGTATCCACGCTTGTCTACTCTTGATCACAGGTTTCATAGAGAGAGAACTAGCTGAAGAATACTTGTTAGCAACCAAATCACTATGCTGGCTCTACTACCTTTACAATATCACTAGGATCTATTTTGCTCAAAACTCTCCAAGAATGGAATCACCCAATCTCCTTGTCTTTTACCTTCCCCATCTACTTCATAGACCACAGCATTGCTCTCTTCCTTAGATTCATCACATGCTAGCAATTGTTTGGTTTTCCTACGCCCCAACAACACAAGCTCCAACATATTCCTACGAACCGTATACACGGGATTAGGCTCAATCAAATCCCCTTTCCTATATGCCTCCCTAAGAAAAACAGTCTGAGCACTTCCCTTGGTAGAAATGTAGAATATCCCCGGGTGCCTTAGCAGCAGCTCACGCACGTTAACCTCAATCGCGAAGTCCCTCCGAAAATGAGCCAACTGATCAACCTCAACCATTTTCTCCACAGTCAAGCTCAACAGCTCATGAAGGACAGCAACAGCCCTCTTCTCATAGCGCTGCACGCCTCCACCGGTTCGAGCCCGAACAACAACCTCTTTCCTCTCATAAGGCTTTGTATAAGGAAGCCTCTGCCAACTCTTCAACTTCTCCCTAAACCCTCCCTCAATCTTAAACCCTGTTGGGAAATTGATGGGAAATGCAAACTTGGTCTCAAATTCACTCAACCACTTCTCCCTATACTCTTTCTCCCTCCATTCCTCAACCTCAGCAATTCCCAATTCATCATCATAACCAACCAATGCCACAACCTCCAAATCAACCAACCTGAAGTCACCAATGTATTTTCCAAGAATGGAGTCTCTGAAATCCATAGGAAGACCCAATTCTCTTCTGATCAACCTCAACGCGTGCACGCGGAGCGTGCCATTCACGGACATCATGAGCAGCCTCTTCACCCTCTTCACGGCGTCAAGTTCCAGCTGTTTCGCGACGGCCTCTTCCATCAGTACAAGCTCCTTCATCTTCCTGGTGAACCTGCAGCAGGGGTTCCTCCTCAGAGGGTGCGGGAACACGTGGAACACGTGGGGGTGCTTGTGGAGGAAGGAACCCACGGGTACGTTGAGTCCGAGGATGTTTCTCCAGCGGGACATGAGCTGAAGAGAAACGAAGGGGCCGCGCTTGCGGTTGGACATGAGGCTGTGGATTTTGAGGACAAGTTTGAGTTTTTTGAGGTGGGTCATTAGTTTGTCGAAGTGGGGGTCCCTTACCCTGTCTTCCAAACGGGTTTGGGCTGAAACCACGGGTTTCTTCCATCTCCTTTGGATGAAGAGGGTAAAGGGTGAGAATGAGATAGGAGTAGGAGTGGCCCTGTATCTGAAGCTTGACAATAACGGGTTCATGTTGTTGTCATTGACTCGGAGAAAGATGAGAGTTTCGAAACGCAGAATTCCGTTTTTGCTGTAGGAAGTACTGGCCCGCAGAGGGGGGAAACGGAGAGTGCCGCTGAAGTTGAAGCGAAGGGTTTGAGCTCCAACGTTTTTTTTTCATGTACAATGAAAAATGGATATTATAATTATAATAATAATAATAATAATTGGAAATAGAGTGTCCTCGATAAGCATAGCTAAAATTACAAAATGGAGTGTAAGTGATTAATGTGTTATATTTAAATAGATGATTTCTATATTTAAATGGACGATTTCAATTAGTACTTGTGTTTTAAGTTTGGATCTCTTTATTTTTTTTTATTTCTTTAATTACTATATTTTTAAAAAATTAAATAAAAAAAATAACATTTATATATCACATTTATATCATTTATTTTTCTTATTTTACTTCCGATCAAAAAAATATCATTTATTTTCCCTTCTAACTCCTTATTTTGTGGGCGTGAGGTCCAAAGTGGCCTAAAAAAAAAATAACAGGAAGAAGCGGGAAAAAAAGTAGAAAGCATTTTATATTTATGGTGAATGAATCTGAAGCTAAAACCCTACTACTACACTCAACTCTTAACGGGAACATGGCTTCCTTCCCTCCTCCTGGTTCACTCACTCTCTGCGAGCTCAACCGTGACCTTAGTATTCCCTCTCTCTCTATCTCTCTCTTTCTCTTCATTCGCTTCTCTAACTCTGAATTTCATTTCTCTGCAGTAACCGTCGACGCCCTCTCCGACGATCGAGCCAACCACACCTACGGAAAGCTTCTCGTAACTAATCGCTTCTCTCAAATTTCACAATTCCGTGCTTCTCAATTCAATTCAATTCATTTATTGTTGATATTTTTTTTGTATTAGGGATTGATATTCAGTCCCGTGCAGTTTCAGCCGCCGGCACCGCCTCTTGAAAACGACGCTTCCGAACAGGAAGGAACTGCAACGACGACAACCACAACTGCCGGCGAAAGCTTTCGGAAGAAAGGTCCGGTGGCACTCTTGCAAGGCCTAGTGAACGAGTGTCTCAGGCGCCTCTTTTACCCTAACGATGTATGTATGCCTAATTGATTGATCTAATTGCTTGCATTGTGCTTTAACGCGTTGTTGTTTGTTGCTGGTAATTTAGGTTTTGTTGCTGTTATGTAAACGTTGTGCTGTGTGTGTAGGTGCATTTGTTGCCCGAGGTTAATCTTCAAGGAGTGAGTTGGCACCTTAATAAGCATATAATTGCTTTTATATCTGGGCCAAACCAAGTTTTAGTTCGTGATTACGAAGACCCGGGTACTTAACTTGTTATGATCGCGAGATCTGTTATCAGTTGCTTGTTTTATTTGCTGTTGTTGTTGTGTTATGGATAGTGTTTGTTTTATTGATATAAGCGCTGACACTTTGGCATGATGAATAGAGGGGAAGGATCCGATTATTTTGACCAACGAGTCTCAGAGAGATGTTAGAGTGCTAGAGTGGAGACCCAATGGTGGGAGGATGCTTGCCGTGGGTTGCAAGTGAGGTTCTGTCTTTTGTGCATGGTTGTTGTGGTGTGTACAGTGTCAATTGCTGGGTCAATGTGCTTTGTTGTTTACTCGACTTGGGTTTACTGCTGCAGGAGCGGAATTTGTATATGGGCTGCTTCATATCCTGGGAATGCAGCATCTGTTAGATCAGGCACTGTTTCCTTTGTGGGAAGTTTATCTAGGGGCTCGGGAATTCGGTATATCCTGGTCGATTTTCTTCGGAGTCAAAGCGATGAGCATGTTAGCGCCCTTTCATGGAGTCCAGATGGAAGATATCCTTATAAATGTCAAAGAGTCTTTTTTATTTTGCCACATCCACTCTTTTCCCAAAAATGAATATTACCGTTCTTATTCTTTCTTTTAGCAAGAGATGCTGCTGTATGATGGCATTATTTTTTCTTTTTCCTTTCAAATTTTAAATTACTCGTACTTAACCATTTATTCTTAACCTATTTTCACATACTTAGCTTCTGCTTCATATGAGAGTTCCTCATTCACTGTGTGGGATGTTGCTCAAGGTACAATGGAGATCTTTGCCTCCTTAAGTTGTTGATATTTTACTTTGAATCATTCTATCTGCTCAATGATGATACTAATACGCTAAATAAGCTTAAAACTCATTCTGAATTTTTTCTTGTTTTCTATCTGAATTGTTCTACCTCAATTTAAAGGATACTAAATGTACCCTAAGCTGCATATGTTTACAACCATCACTGATGACCTAAACAGCACATTGGTATACTGAGGATATCACCTAACGGACCATAAACTAACCTGGATTTAGCTATAAGTTTGGACAAATATATCCTTTAATACTTAAATTTGATTTACTTGTGTGTCTAGTGACATAGTATCTACCAGATCTACTTTCCTTTGGACCCAAAGGACTTCTTTCACAAATTTTTTGGATTCCAACAAAGCATTGTTTAAATGTTTCATAGGTGCTTTGTCACAGTAGTCACACAATGGATGAGTTTACATTGTCAAGAGAAAATGAGGAACAACTGACATTATGACAAAAAAATCTTGAGTATGAAAGTTTGTCTTTGCTTTCTGAATATCTGGTTATTTTCCATATTGTCTGTAGGTATGGGGACACCCATTCGACGAGGATTAGGAGGCATATCAATGCTAAAGTGGTCACCTACTGGAGATTACTTCTTTGCTTCAAAATTGTAATGCATCAAGCTAAATTTGACTTATGTAAATACTGAAATCTTTGTTGAACATGAACTGCTTATGGTTCACAAATCATAACCTTGTTATTATGTTCTCTTACAGTGATGGAACCTTTTATCTTTGGGAGACAAACACATGGACATCAGAACAATGGTCATCGACTAGTGGTTTTGTCAAGGTATATTAGGTGTACAACTGTACATTCATGTTTTGGTGCTCTATTGTGATGTATTTACACTGTAAGACAACATTTGTGCTTAACCGAGTGCGATAAGATACAATGACAGAGGAGTTTAACATTTTGATAGAATAATACTGTCATAATCTGAAGTAATTGACAAAGCGTTGTAATTTTTCTTGTTCAATGACTGTCACATAATGGTGTTACTTAACTAGTTTGTACTTTCTATGATGTATGATTAGTGTGCAACATGGGATCCAGATGGACGTATGATACTGCTTGCATTTTCTGAATCATCAACTTTAGGATCTGTTCACTTTGCATCGAAGCCTCCCTCACTAGGTATGGGACCTTTTGTTTCAAAGATCTTATGTTGATTTGTTTATCGTTTTATTATCTTGCTATGTTAATACTAGAAAATGGAAATATATGATATAGAAATGTAAGGATGAGATGGAAAAGGGAAAAGAGAGCTAGAGGGGTCAATATTTAAAAAAAAAAAGCTAAACTAACACGTCAATTTATAGTAAACAATGACTCTGAAAAGGCTGACAATAGTGCCTGTGACGGATGGTAGTGTACTCATTTATGATAATGAAATTTTTATGATTTGGATGGAAAGAGAAAAGAGATATAGAGATGGAACTATGCAAAAAATGTTTCCCTAATAAAGTGAATGGTGGTTATACAAAACACTGACCTGAAACCTCCATGCCTCATGTTATTGACTTTGAAAAAACACATGCCCTCTACTTTGGGTGCAATACATCTACAAGTAATGCATACTTAACCAAGAAAACTTTTGCTAAACACATGCATATTTCTCAACAGATACCATTTGTTAATCAGATTGAATTAGTAGATGGTTGATATTTGAGATGTGGATTTATATATAAAATGTGTATAGCTTTTGGCGTACGGTATTAGAAGAGCGTAACAGTAAAAATTATCATTGTTGAGTGGTACCCTTATTGAAAGAAGGAAATTTTTATCCGGTTCATGTACCACCATTAAAAAGGACCTGATAAGGAAATTGCAGGAAACTATTCCAAGGATATCAGGAGTTTACACCATAAACATATTCTGTTACCTGAACAGAAGCATCCAATGAATTTATAGATGGTTATTCTTAAGTGTTTAAAGTCCTTGTTCTAGCCTCAATTCATATTTGTCTCGTTCAATTTTTTTAATATAAATATTTTTGGTTGAAATTTATGGTTTGCAATTTTCAAAAAAAAAAAAAATCCCTGAAAATAATTGATACATTGATAATTACTCATTGTTGACTTTTCCAGATGCACATCTGTTGCCTGTGGATTTGCCAGAGATATCATCATTGACAGGCAGGTAAAGATGAATTTATGTTTTTGGGTTCAATAATTTTTTGAATGATTGTGATTTGGCGCTAAAATTTTATCATTTTGTCAAATTCCTCCTGAACCAATTCTTAGGATGGATTAAAAGACCGTGGTAACTGATTGTTGCATTTTTCATCACCAGCTATTTTAGTCCTTTCTCCTCCTGGTCTATCATAATGTGTGATTTTTGTCCAGGTTCTTCATCTTCCTTTCCTGGTCTATGGAGAGGAATGAGGATTGGAATTATGTTGTTGAATGCATTGTAAATTGTAGCAGAAAAAACCCAACAGATATCAGTGTTATCTTTTCAAATAATGGAATCTAAGTCTCTGGATCTGCATCATATGGTTATCATGTTTGTTTTTGTTAGAAACTGCGTGGTTATTAGTTATCTTATACCATTTCGTTCAGTCAGGGAATTGAAAAGATAGCATGGGATAATTCAGGAGAGCGATTGGCTGTGTCGTTTAAAGGTGGAGATGATATATACAGGGGTCTGATCGCTATCTATGATACAAGAAGGACTCCTCTGATATCTACATCATTAGTGTGAGTTCATGGTTGAAAATGGTCCAGTTACTTCTGTATTTCTTGTTTTTTGTCTTTTTTTCCTTCAATTGTTTAGATGTTGAATTTGTTTGCCTTAAATATTCATTGCTTTGTTAAATATTTTTGAACATATTAATCATTTGCAGTGATTTATTTTTCCATGGTATGTTTTAGTGGATTTATAAGAGGGCCTGGAGACAATCCAAAACCAATCTCATTTTCATTTCACGGGAAGTTTAAGCAGGGACCATTGCTTTCTGTTGTAAGTCCGTCTTGAGTTTCACTGCTTTCTATATTTCTGAAATTCCCCACTTAAATAAGTTATATATAATGAATTTGAGGTGCATTGGTGAATATGCCTCAGTTATGAATGCCGTTCTGTGTACATTTTTCCACTGGCCCTTTAACATATAATGACCGTACATGTCTTAGATGCTCCATCTTGGCATCAATTCTTACTGCAAACATTTGAGCCTTTTTTTTTGTATGTATTTTTTATTCTGCAGTGTTGGAGCAGTGGATTTTGTTGCACTTACCCCCTCTTGTTTCGCTCTCATGTGCTTCCATAACGAGGATTTCTGCGAAATTTTGTTGGCTGTATACAATTTGGAGGGAGCTAGCTTTGATGCTAACATCTTATGTTTAATGTTTTGGCGTTACTGTATCCCCGCCCCCCCGGGGAGAGTAAAAATGCTATCATCTCGTGTATTTGAATATTGGCCTTGAAAAAAATGCTGGTGATGTACTTGAATCTGTGGCAGCCAGAGCATATGCATATGAGAAAGATGCAATACTTTGCCTGCTTTATAAAAATAAGTTTTATTGATAAATATTAATGTTCTAGAAATAATACCGGTCAATGAATTAGTGTAGATACTTATTTACAATATGTTGAATCAATCATTTTTAAATTATAGTTGAATTGGTAATAATTTAATTATTATGCACCGATAGTATAAAAAAAGTTTTATAGATGTTCAAACATATTTCATTATTTACATATTTATATAGAAATTTAAAAAAATAATATTAAGAGGTAATACCATGGTAAGACATGAATAGATATTTATAGAATTTTTTATGCACTGTCATTGCATAATTATGAAACTTCTAATGTTGAGATATCTTGTGCAACAAGGTCATGGAAAGGGGTTTGAGTCGTCTTGGGGGGTGCTCTTTATTTTTTTTAATCTATGAAAATTATAAAAAATATTATTTCATTTTTATTTTATTTTTTATCTCAAAGATTTATTTAAAAATTATTAAATACGCTAACCCATTTCCTATATAATGATTAAAATTTTTAATATAACACAATGAAATATAAGAATCAAATTTAAAAGTAATTTTTTAGAATTAAAATATTAAAGTAATATTAAAATTAAGAACATTTTCGACAAGTATTTTAATAAGAGTTTAATAATTAGATATTGACAATGTAAACATATTTTATCATTTTATCACAATAAAAGTAGGTTTTAGATATCAAGACAATACAATATAATAACCTCAATAAAAAAATACAATATATTAGACATTTTTATAAAACATGTTTATATTATCATATTTGTATAATTATTAATCTCTTTCGATAATACTGATCAAGAAATATTTAATATATTTTATTAAATATTTTTTCTTATAAGGCATTATTTTTAATGTAATGTAGTTTTAAATTATATTTTTCCACTTTTAATCTTTGATAATTATTTTAAAGATACTCTTTATTATTTGCCTAAAAATAATTATACCTATAAGGAATAAATCAATTTTTTATGTAAAATAAATTAAAAATAAAATCAAACTCCACCGTTATTTGTATACCATCTTCAAATCAATAAATACTATTTAAAAAAAACTTTTTGTTTAAAAAGGCTTTTATCCAGCATTTTAAAAAATAAAAAAGAAATAATAGAAATAGGATGGAAATCCGTTTTTATTGACCAATTAGATTTTACTCCCGGGACCTATAATTGCCTCAAAAAGTCCAATATAAATACATTATCGGAACTTTATAATACGAGTCTAGAAGACCTTATGAAAATTGAACATCTTAGCGTAAAATATGTAAATTTTATATTAACCATTTTATGAATCAAAGAGCATTTTGCATAAATTTGAAATCCATTGGATTTTTTCATCGAATTTGAATCATGAGAGTTGGTAAATACACCTACCTTTATTTGCCATCCACCCCACATAAACGGTTTTGCAAAGTAAAAATACAAAAGTGCCCTTTTTCATTATTTTTTAGTTCCCATCCACCCCACGTCTCCTTCCCGCTTCGAGATCGAGGACAAAGAGAATAAAAATACAGAGAGGACAGAGACAAGAAAGAAGAGGATAAGAACGCAGCTCACCATTGCCTTTAACTTCTTCTTCGTCTTTGTTTTCATCAAACACAGTGTGAAACGCTGTGGAGGTACATCTTATTTTTGAAAAAAAATCTCTTATACAAATCGAAAATTGAAATTTCTAAAAAAATTAAATTTTTATACTATCTAGAAATTGGAATTTCCGGTAGTATAAAAATTGGATTTTTATAACTACCGAAAATAATTTCAATTTCCAGATAAAAATTGAATTTTTATACTTTCCAGAAATTAGAATTTTCGGTAGTTATTTCATTTTTATAACTATCAAAAATTCTAATTTTCGGCAAATATAAAAATCTAATTTTTATCACTTTTAGTGAGAGACATGATTGTAGGTATAAGTGATTATAAAAAATTCATTTTCCTGCATTCGGAAATTTGAATTTCCGAATAAACAATCCGAAGAACCAGAACAAAAATAGATTTTCATAGAAGATTCAGAGCAAAATAATGCAGAAAAAAAAACCAATATGAGCATAACGCAACTCATTAGAATGCAAAATAATCCAGAAAAGAACCAATGAAAGGAAAAAATAGAACCCAAAAAGAACCTGTGCGATGTCCTTTGATTGCGATGTCCGTGGCGATGTTCTGGAGTGGAGAAAGGAGAAAAGGAGGACTACGGTGTTTTTTTTTGGGAATTAGAGAAAATAAACACAGGAAATCAGAAAAACAAAAAACTAAAGAACAGGAAAACTACAAAGTAGCGTTCACACGCGGATAGCCCCGAGGGAATGAAGTCCTTGCCGCGTCCCCAGCCAGACAAAGATGCAGATCCGGCGGAGGCAGACTGAAGATCCGGAGCTGCTCATCAGAATTGGCTCCCACTTTTGCAAAATAATCTGCACACTGGTTCCCCTCTCTGAGGGTATGATGCAGCTCAACTTTCCAAGGTAAAGCCATGAAATCCCTAATGTCTTGGATAATTGTAGCGTATCTGTGAAACTTTGCATTTTGCTCCTTGATCAAATTTAAACTGCTCAGGGAATCAATGTAACAGAGGACATCCTTGATGCCTCGCTCCCAAGCCAATTTAAGACCATTAAAAATCCCTAGAAGTTCAGCTTTAAGGACATCAGAATGGCCAATAAATCCACTGAAACCAAGGATCCAACCTCCATCTGGGGTTCTTAATAACCCCCCAAAACCCGCCCTCCCTGGGTTGCCCAGGCTACTCCCATCCACATTGATGATGGTGCCATCTCTGTTCTCATGATACCAGGAGATATATCTGGTTGTGTGGGTACCTCATTGAAGGAAAAATGGGGAAGAAATCGATGGGGTGAGTGGGGTGTATGATTTTCGAAACTGAGAAGAGAAAAGAGGAAACAAAAAAGCAATAAGGGCAATTTGGGATTAAAACTTTTAAATAGTATTATGTAAAGTGCATGGCAAATACAGAGAGGTGTATTTACCAATTTCCTGAATCTTTAGCACAATTATTATTTTTTTATCATAAAAACAATCTAATCTAAACTGTCTCACCAATGTTGGGATCCCTAATTCTTTAACCGCGACCATAAATCGCAATTATCATGGGTATAATTTCCAGAGCGACCTTGCCTCAGTGGTGTGTGTGGAGAAAACACACGACACAACACAACACACATACTGTGGTTTCTTATCCATATAAACCAACTCCAATTATTCTCTCCTTCAATTGACACGATGGCACTTCTCTGCTCCAATTCCTTCACTCTCACCCCTCCTCACTCTTCTCCTTCCTCCATTCTCGCTCTTCCCACCACTCCTAGTAAGTTACCTTTAATTTCTCCCTTTAATTACATAAAACGTTGTTGTAATTGTTGTTGTTATTTCCATCTTAATTTTCTCGAACTTGCGTTGTTGTGTTGTGTTGTGTTGTTTTGTGTGTGTGTGTGTGTCAGTTTCAAGAGTGCACGTTGGTCTGCCCACAAAGTGTTTGAAGGGAATTCGAATCTCGACACCCTTTGTCGCGCAAAGGAGGAAAAATGCAATCTTTGTTGCTGCTGCTGATTCCAACGGTGTAGATGAAGCAGCAGTGACTTCACCGGAAGAAGGTGGTGAAAGCAAGAGAGAGAGTGATGTTGCTGTCTCAATGGAGAAGCTTCCGTTGGAGTCAAAGCTGAAGGAGAGGGAGGAGCAGAGGGTGAGGATGAAGCTTGCCAAGAAGATAAGGTTGAGGAAGAAGAGGCTTCTCCGCAAGAGGAAGTTGAGGAAGAAGGGTAGTTGGCCTCCTTCCAAGATGAACAAGTTGAAGAATGTCTGATTCTGATCTATTTGCAGGTTTAATAATCCTTGTTATTTTCTGATTATTCTGCTTCGGTCCTTTTTTGTTTTGATATCATCGGCGCCCAACTATAGAGACTAGTTCGTTCAAGGATCACAAAATCACATTTAAGGGTTGTCTCTATTATGATCAATTTAATTGTTTTTTTTAAATGTCTAGTGTATTTTGACAATTTTGTTAATTTTCAATCAAGAATGTTTTGTTTGTGTAGCTGCCCTCCATTTGGGTTAATACTGAAATAGGGGTTTGATTTGGAATCCATGTCATAGATGAAATGACTGATGTGTTTGTATGAATGTTCAATTAGTCTCGTTTAAGGTTTTAAATTGTGGTTGGAGTCACTGTGGTTAGGTCACGATCCTTTGTATAGCAAAAAGTATTATGGACAAATGAGACTTACGCCAATGCATTTGCGGTTGTGGAAACCTAAAAACCCTGACCTCATTTGCAAACGGCAATTTAAAACAATGGTAGCATTTTGCAGTGTTTGGGTTGCTACCATGAATGAATTCTATCATTTTGTTAAGAAGAAAGTTGAGGGAATGGAATGAATTCTTTGTTTTGATGCTACCATGGATAATTAACTAGGTATCTTGTTTACTTTTCCAAATGTAATTGTCAAGGTAGTCAAAATCGGGATTTTATCTTAAATCGGGATGCGGGGTGAAAATTGTAAATCGTAAATCGTAAATCAAATCGTAAGATCTTATAGAATAGAATAGAATTCATATACATATATGCTAATATGCATATAAATTCATATATGTGCATATTAGCAGATATAACCCATTTTTCCATATTACATAAATCTACCAAAAACACTTGAATAAATTTGCAAGGTTTGTATTTCTTCTACAAACGTAATTCTCAGCTAAATATACATTTTTAACGGTAAACCAAACATGATGGGAATTTATTTGACAAAAACATATTTTACACCGAAATGTACAATCAGGTTTAGAATCAAAATTTGGCAATTGTCAATTGGCAGAGTAATGGTATATGGCACGCATCCTAAAACAAAGAGCATAAGGTATATTTTGTTGGCTTGGTTCACAATCAAATGGTTGGGTACATCGTCTCACAGTACTCCAGTCTCCAAAGTCCAAACGCTAGTATTCAATTTACATTCTGTCCTAGTCCGGTAGTCCCCCATTTCCCATTACCATTGCACTATTTTCTGGGGTTAAGGTGTATATATAGTCTTGAATTTATTTGTGTGTGGAAGTGGAGAAATTACTCAACGAAAAAACAAAAGAAAGCATTGCTGTACAGAAAATTTGTTTTTGTAATTGCCTTGTACAAATTATGGGGGAGACCCTCTCAACGGGCCTACAATATATATATACATATACCCCATCATAAACTTAATAACATTCAATAGAAGAAAGAACTTTATGAAAACTAAAATCCTAAAACCCAGTAAAAGATGAAGGAGTTGGCATTTCCTTTTCTTTTCTACTAGTTATTTACCAACACTAGTCAGCAGATTAGCAAATGGTTTGGTTCTCCAGTGTCATGTTCCTTTCAAGTGATACTGCACCTCAGTGTCAACCAATCTTTATCTTGAGGAAGCATCAAACCATTGTATCACCACCTCTAAGGATATTAAATTTGCAGAGCGGGCAAGTTGCTTTTGTCCGAAGCCAGCGGCTGATGCATCCACAATGAAAATGGTGGGTACAGGGAAGGCGATACAGTTCTGTTCCATCAACATATGGACATAGGCAAATACAGCATTCCTACAATATAATCAGAAGCAGTTCAATTCTCTTTCAGTGGTTTCATAATGTATTTCAACCGTATGACTAGCATCAAAGAATCATAGTAAGCACGTCGTAACAAGTTCACAAAATAAGTTTAAAATAACTTAGATGAATGAGGACAACAATTTCTGGATAAGACTGTTATTAAATCAATTACAAACACAAACATATTTAAGAGCAAATCAAGGATAACACCAACGATTGTAACAACTGCTTTCTAGGAGTGGAAAAACGATTCTTCAATCCATTATCCATCTAGTCCAAACATACAGTTATTTACAAGTTATAACCAACAAAATGATATTAACACTAGAGAATTATGGAAATGGATATATGAGAAGACACAGTTAGTACTCACAGAATCATCCGGATGAAGAGAAAGTTCACTGATATGGGTTCCATTGCAGGAATCGGTTCTTGCTTTAACAAGTTGCTTCTTGTCATCAACCATCACCAGCACATTTGACTGACTAAACCTATACTTGGGAAGTGACCTGATATCTTCTTCTGAAGCACCTTCTCTGATTCTTAAAGCATAAGCTAATGCTATTATTGGGATGATGCAGAAGAGAGCAAAAAAAATTATACACGCCATCCCAACGCAAAAGATAATAAAAAATACGTCAAAGGCTAGAAAGACCACTGTTAACCTGCATGAATGTGATAAATACATCATTACACCCAATAAATATGTTAGGAAACATAAGAGTGAAGAATTATGTCAGATAAGAGCTTTTTATGTTAGAGGATGAAGTAATCAAGTACTGAATTAGTAAAATACTAACAAATACTATGATCTATTCTAGCTTGAGCTGAGCATTTTGACAGAGCCATAGTCTGGACCAACAGGCTTAACAAGAGGTCCAATTCCAATAAAATAGAGCCAAGAAGCTTAACCGGTTGGACAGGTCTAGTTTGAATTTTGAAACAGTCACAGTAACCACAATTCCACAAGAGCGTACTTGTTCAAAATTTATCTCAGACAAGAAAATAGGAGCCTTTTCCTACAGGACTTCCATATAAACCATGTCAAGGAAAAGGCAACTCTGAATTTTCAGTGCAAGTTTTAGATAATAAGATTTCAACATATGAAGCTTGTTAGTCCTAACCATGGGTCAAACTATTCAACAGAGTTCAGTAGTTAAACCAATACGGATTTCGTATTCATCAAATAGTTTCACGGTTGGAAAAACTATAGCAGCAAGACAAATGTAAATTATCTGGCCGTCATGCGAGAATTGGGAAATGACAATGATTTCTTGAAGAAAAAAAATAAAGGACCTTGCACAACTTCACCTCAATTCTACCAAAATTGCATGAAATTAAGGAGAAATTTATAACAAAAACTAATAGCATTCTAACTACAAATTTATTTTTCTTAAAATCGGTGCTATAAAGCTCCCTTCATGGAGTGATAACAACTATAAAGTGGTTTGGGGGGAGGGACATAGGGGCTGAAGTGGTAAGGAGATCATGAGTTCGAATCCCCCCACTAACATAACATACTAACATTTGTCTATCACAAAAATAAAAATAAAAATAAAGCTCCCGTCATGACAGGATCCAAGAAAGGGTCCACCCATTTCAGACCTTAAAATAACAATTCAACAAAGAGTCCATAATTAGTCTTTGACAAAGACTAATTATGGGTGGACATTAGCCATTAAATTTTCTCTTCATTTCCACGCCCCTTGTTTATATGACATCGAAACAAAGGCAGAACATTCCACAATAATCCCTTTTATAACTTCTTAAGTATAATTTACTCTCTACTTATTCTGCTTCGGACTCAGAAGGACCTTTTGAGTAGTTAAAATTCTCTTCTTTTTTAAACTGCTGTTTTTCTAAAGACTAAGAAGGTTCCCCAATTACATAAATCTTGACTACTTCAACTATTTTTTGTTGGCATTCATGATAACATTTTTTTATCTGCCCCAACCTCCCCCTAAAGGAAGAAAGAATAAAGGAAAACACACATCCGAATTCAGGTTCTTACCAGTAGAGACGAGGAGAATCTTCAAGAAGTGCTTGGCCGCCCGCAACAATCCAGTAAAATCCAAACACCCACCAAACAGATGACACCAGAGTGTTCATAGGCTCTAACTTCTTCACAATGCTGAAAGCAAAAAAAGACCAGAGTGAAATGAAAGCTCAATCATTTGCCAGTACAGAGAAACAGCAACCAAAGCACAGACAGACTACATAAAATCATCATTCTTCTCATATAACACCTCGAACATCAATCACTCTGTCCGCAACACATGAAAAAGACAGCATGAAGGTGTCGGGGATCTTCTAATGAACAGATACTCTGCAAAAGCTATATACATTTCTCTAGTTATAAAAACACTTAGTTCATCAGTCATCACCACTATGAGGTGATCAAATCTCACTAGCTAATTCAGATTTATCCTCAAGTAAAATAAGCACTTGCCTTCTAGCGTCACCCTTCTATCAAAATTTGCACAATAGTTGAAATGGAATTAAGCTTCAAGGGCAGGCAGCTCCTTCTAATACACAATAATTATCCATGAGCAATTTCAGAAGGCAACTACTATTATTTAATAATTTAATAACTATACACTAACAGTAACAGATTTTACAGAGACGTCCAATCATATTTCACTATTTTGATATAGAGTTGACAGGTTTTAAGAAGTAACATTGTAATATGGCAAAATGGTAAACTATGATTGGACGTAGGTGTAAAATCTGTTTACACCAGTGTATAGCTGTTCGCGCCGGAATTTTGCCGGAATTCAGCCCCGGTCCTCAGTTAGAGTGCTTAAGCTAGTTCCTGGCCTCCAACCATTTTTGTGACATGTCATTGTAGGGTTCCCCCTCGTCCTTTTAACCTAGCGGAGCCATTAATGCCAAGAGGAAGGGATCCCTGATTTCTTGCCTAATTTCCCTTTGTATGCACAATCTTAGGGATTGGATTGGATGCATGCCTAACGGTGATGATAGACCGACTGATCAGATCCCTCACATTGGCACGCACAGCCCTCAAGCGCCAAGCCCGCAAGTGGTCATGAAAACTCGGCTCGGCCGGGAGGGTACACAGTCCCTGAGCACCAAGCCTGGAAGGTGGTGATGGTCAAAGCGACTGCTCAGCCGGGAGAGTACAATAGCTATTAGACTCGTTAATTAATACCTCACCTCACCACACCACTCCAGTCTAGGGTGGTCTGGTCTAGCTTAGACACAATTCAGCAGACGCTCTCTCTAATTTCAACTTTACCCATTCCTAGTAACTAACGAATCACCATTGCATAATCAAATTTCTAATAGCTAATAACATCACAGAGCCCCAAATCACAGTTCATTTATAACCAAACTACAGGACAATACACCAAACGTACATAAATTAAAAAAGATAAAAATGTCAGTAACTAAACTGAACTAATGAATTGGAAAAAGGGAACAAGAGCGAGTTCTGAGTTTGCATACCTGTAGGGAGAGTGAGAGAAGGAATAATCGCGAGTAGTTGTGGCGGAGCGATACTCGGAGTAGACGAAAGCCATGTGGAGAAGGCACTCGACGGCGTAGCCACAGAGCCACAACCGGAGAGGAGTGGACGGACGCTCTCGGAGCGTGGAGAGGAGCACGCCGGCGGCCACCACCACGAACGCCAGGTTCCAAACCATGTCCAGCACCAGCACCGGCCTCGAGTACGCACACCCGTCGCCGTCGTCGGAGGAAACGAGGCGAGTGAAGGGGAGCGTCCGCACGGTGGGGCCGCGGAGCACCGGATTATTAGTTCCGCAGCAAATGCTGAGCAGGTGCTGTTGTTCTTGTTCCTCCTCCATGTGAGATGTTAGAGAGAGAGAGAGAGAGTGGGGTTTTGAATAAATAAAAAAAAAAAGAGAAAGAGGAATAATAATAATTGGGGTTTAGAAATAAAAAATAAAAAAAAAATTAATAAGGAGTAAGTAAGGAAGTGGTGGCGTGGCGTGGCGTGGCGATGCGATGGTGGTACTGGTGGTGGTGGTGACTTTGGGGGAGGTAGCACCAATTGCTAGCTAGCGTTTGGATTGGAGGGGAGTGATGGTGGGATGTTGCACGGTGAGAGTGAGTTTGTGTTTTGTAATCATCTATTGAGGAGACTTGTGTGATGAATCAAGTTCAAAGACTACTTAGACTATTTACGACACTGGTAGCTTTAAGCTTAGTGCAGCGGCAGCCCCTAGCTACTCTTATTGACTTTTGCTATTTGCAATAAACAATTCTTCCCTTCCTTTTCAAGTTCAACAATCGTGATTTAATTTTTCATCAAAGCTTTTCAACAACCTCGATTTATAAATTTTTTTTTTGCTCAGTCCTCGATTTATAATTTGGAAACTTAGTATTCAGGAGCTTAATATGTTGTTAAACTATATATTGTTGTTTATTAGGTGGTGGCTATGGCAGACAAAATTGGTAGGTGATTATCATGGACCCATCCTAATTTGTAATTTTTATTTTTAGTCTCTCATATTTAAAATATAACTTTTTTAGTTTCCGTAAATAGAAATTAAAAATAGACCATATTTAGTCCTGATTCTGTTAAGTTAAACGTTGACGTGACTATGAATTTATACCTAAGCACATGCTACAAAGGAACCACAATCGACAACAGGACGACAACTTCTCGTGGGGTCCAGAGAGTGGCAAGCTCAAGATCATCTACAAGTATGGTGTTGTCGTCGTCGAAGAGGTGGAGGTACTATAGGTGTGGAGAGAAGGGGTTGATTTAAACGGCCAATAATAAAGCAGACCGAGGAAGATGACTCTACCAAAATGTAAGTATCTAATTGGTTGTGAAATTTCTGTTTCTCTACTCATAGTTTTATGATTTTTAATTGCACTTTTGGTCCCCTATTTATCACAATTGTGCAATTTTAATTCCTCAGTTTTCAATTGAACAAATCAAATCCCCTAATTATTTTAATTGTTGCAATCAATTCTCTCTTTCATTATATCGTCCAATTTCTAACACCCAAAGACTACGTGGCACACTTTGAGACTATTTAGACCATTTTAGCACAAATAATATGACAAAAACCCTAATACATAAGAAATTTTAAACATATATTGCATTACAGGTGTTCCTGAGTTGCTTTGAAAAATTTTATGACAACCTACACAATGCCAAAATGACATGATTTAGTGTCAATTCGTCTCACATGTACCACGAGTGTTAAAAACTAGATGATATAATAACAGGAGACCTGAATTAAAATTACACAATTGCAATAACTGAAGGAATCAAAAAGTGCAATTAAATCTGTCATTTATTGAACTCGTTAAATTCAAATTAAAGAGAAGAGAAATAGATAGATCCATTATATCTCTTAATTCAATGAACATTTAAATAATAAATATCAATATTTTATATTTTGATGCTATCCATATTGTTGAGTTTTTATTTATTTACTGAGTGGTGAGAATTTTTTAACTATATACATATGAAGAACGTCTGAGGGATGAAAACAAATGATGAATTCGATTCGGGGTCAATTATGAATTTTTGGTACATCATTTTTGTGCCTTCAGTCTACACTAAAAACATTCCAATAGATCACCACTCATAATTTAATTCACATGTTCGATTCCAGAATCTACTTCCACTGACAATCTAAATACTAGAGAACACACGCAAGTGAACCCGTTTGTCAATAATTTTCAGGGTACGTTTAAAGTGGCACAATAACACAAGGTACCCCATCAACAACGGATGCTATATGGTCTGCCATTCAGCTCTGAATCAAACAGAAAACAAAGTGACCTGAAGCAGTTGACCAGGTGGCTTAAAAGCTAATCCATCCTTCCCTTCAAAATCCTTTCCTTTACTTCGGTTGGCGTGCTGCAGCAAACAAGTTAAAAGACCAATAAGCCACTACGATACTATATCATGAATAGGCATATCATCAAACTTCAATACACTAGAATACCGAAGAAGGGAGGACATAAATGGCCTAAATTCAAGGATGAAAATAATGAAAAAAAGTACAAAGGAAGGAACAAACATTTGAAGAGCAAAAGAAGTATCATTGCAAGTTTCTCTTTCAAATTGATAAAGCAATCACATGAAGCGCGTAAAGATGAACGGGTAACTTTTAAAAGCCACAACCGCTGCCAATGGCCTTGTAGGCTGTAGCCTAGTGCAGTTCCTTAGTCAGGATTTGTTTTCATCATGCCTTCTTGTCAAAATTATTTTCCATAGACTAAGGCAAAAGTCACATGGTCCAACCAGTGGCTTATAAGATGGACTAGTGCATAAGAAGTAAACTTATGACAAAAACATGTAAAAATCCCAGGAGTAAGCTACTAAGAGAAAGCAAAGAATTTATAAACTTACACAACGTAGACATGCCCACCCCAGCCACTCAAACAGTCACGGTCTACGGATGATAGCAGTGCTTGGGAAATGGTCTCAAACAATTCCTCGGGTTCCTGTGTTAGAAACCAAGCAGAAAAAAATAAGCTGTCTCTCTTTGACGAAGATGGAGAAACTATGTCAAGAAAATCCATCAAGCTAAATCATAAGTATGATTGTGTGCAAAACCAAGCCATCAACTGATTGGGCAAATGACTGCCCTCTTTTACATTCTGTCTATATTTATTGATTATTGAAGCTAACGAATTAACTCCTCTAACAGCTTTCCGAACAAGGCCTGCTCCTAACTAACAATGCCCAACAAACAGGGCTTGTCCATTTGATTCCTTGGCCCATCTAATGTAAGCCTTCCTAATTGGGGATCTCAAATACCTAAGGTGCAATAGAGATTTTCTGTCAATAGACATTGTTTCCTTTTCCATATTCTGATCCAGTTCTATTAGTCCACAATACATGGATGATGTTCTGGATCTATTACAAGAAACTATCCATGTTAAAGTATGATAGCATGCGGACATGTCCATTTAGAGATGTTTATTTGTGATTAGAAGTTAGAACACTACCAAAACAAGCAAAAAATAGATATGACTGCGCCAATTTGCAAAATCACACAGAAGAGTTGTGTAAAAGACAACACAAATTGAACTTCATGACTAACCATGTCAGGCTTAAACATCGACTCACAAGCACCATACAAAGACTCAGATGCAGTGCCAGCAACAACAAAATCTTTTGCAAGCTCCCTGCATACAAGAAAATATAAATGTTAGCATCACATAAACACAGCTCAGTAGAGAAGGTGAAACACAATTAAAAAGTGAAATTTTAGTGTCCATATTGTTTTGAAGGTGCCTTTTAAGCAAGTTTATTCTTCCCTTCAATTAACCACAGAACAAAACAGAAAACCACTAAGAAAATAGAGAAAATCAACAGAGAAAAGCCGCCCAACCCCTTAGCATATCTGTCAGTGAAACCTAATTAAAAGGGCAATGTGCTATACACCAAATAGAAGCAAAATGCCTAATCTTATCCCAAATCAAGTATTGCCAACGTTTACAAGTTTTAACACATACTAACATCCCTCTGCAATATAATATATGGACTGTAGAATAATTCAACTTACTTTGCTCCAATTGCATCCATTGTGCAAATGAATGGCTTGTCTTCATCCCCTAATCCAGCAATTACAGGCTGGCAAAAGTACGGACCGAACCTAAAAAGCAAAAGAATGCATACTTTGTTTTAAAGTTTCAACATATTGTGATTGGTAAACATAAAAAAGAGAGTCTACAGTCTTATAGTTTATTGTGTCTGTTGCGACCAGGTATGCAAACAACCAAAAGGAAGAAAAAAATAGGCATAGAATTTAACATGGTTCAACCTACAACAAGCTATTGGTCTACATGATCAGTGAAGATTACAAGTACATGTTTAGTGCTCAAGCCCCAATCCCAATACACTCCTCACCATTGCTGAGATATAGGTAGTGTTTAGCACCCAAATAGAATGAAATAGGAAAGCCTAGACAGCCTGTTCTGTTCTCTTCCGTTCCACCTTTTAGCAGAACCAAAATGAAACACATTTTTTTTTGCCTTGTGTCTTGTTCTATTCTACTTTTAATATGCACCAAGCATGGAACAAAACACATGGTATCTTCTGTTCTAACTTGTCTACCAAACGCTAATTTAGTACACTTCGCGACCTAACTAGTGACCCAATCCACTAATGTGCATGAGCTATGAGAAATCTCTGTGGTGTCACACTGAGTGCTTTTCATCTAAAATTAAATACAAGCCACTTTTTAACAGATGATGCTTGCCATGCTCATAAATCTGAATTAAACGTAGTTCATCTAAAACATTCAGGATCATCACACGCATCTTCCCTTCTTCCACTGAAATAAACAATTTGGATCTAAAATCGCATTACCGTTTCTCATAGAGAAGAGCAGATACTAAGCTGGCAAATGTCTCCGGTTTCATATCCCTCTCTTCACGAAGCTGATACAGTTTGTGACGAAAAACGAGACGCTGATACCTTTGAAGCAGAGAGAGAGAGAGAGAGAGGGAGAGAAGGAGAAGAAAAACAACAATTAGAAAATTAGGAAAAAATAAGATGAAGGAGAAGAAAGTGAGAAAGGAGGGTACAGTGTCTGAGCATCGGTGGCGAGGCCAGAGAGGCCGATGAAGAGCTTGTCGTGAATTTTGGAAATCCTTTGAAAATCGGTGGCTATGGTCTGCAGCTGAACGCCGAGCCTCCGATCGCTGGCAATGGCGAAGCAGTTCTTCCCCACCATCGCCACTAGGGCACTCCCGTTGTACTCGAAGATCGACATCTTTTGATGATCCCAAAAGCGCTAACACGATACACTACTCCCCACTGAATGCAATTTCAAAACCCTAACACCACTATGAGGAGAAGCAACAATATGGTACAATGTTTGGTTTAGTCTTTGAAACGCAACATTCTTTTCTTTGGTGTTAAGCCACAAAATTAATAATAATAATAATAATAATAAAAAAAAAATGATGATGATGTTTAATAGTTGTTTTTCTTTCTTTCAATTTGTTGGAAAATTATATTAAACGATATAGTATTATGATTTTAGCAAGGTATGTTGATGCGTGATAGTGGGCTCATGAAAGATCATACTCCCTCTGATCCTATATATAAGAAACAATTCACTTTTTTGGTTCATTGAATAAGTCATATATCTGGTCTATAATATAGTCCAGATACATGAATTATTCAATAAATCAAAAAAATGAATTGTTTCTTATATATAGGACAGGGGGGAGTATATAGTTCGAGCAAAAAAGATCGTATATTGTCAAATGCCATAGTTGCTACTAATTTTAAAAATTGAATAATAGTTAAGTGTAATAAAAGATGTTAGAAAATTTAAAATCAAAATGGAATACGAGTTAAATGCTTATAGCAAATTAAAGAGAATGCGACAAGTGTGAAAAAAAGAACAAGAAGACACCACAGAAATATATATGACCTAGAAACCCTATAAAGACGCACGTAAAGGAAATGATTCACAAATCTATATATATATTATTATTATTATAGATAGATGTACACATTTCCTAATAGTTGATTCAACCCTCATTGCCTGCTTATTTTCATCTTGAGGGTATCATTTTATTTCTATGACATTTAAGTATAACAACAACACGAGGAGGAATGGCCTACTAAAAAAAAAACACGAGGAGGAATGATTTCTAAAGCCTCCATATCATTGATTATTTTAATAAATCAAATACTGTCAAGGAAACTGGAGGGATTATGACATTCATCTCGATGTCATGACTCCGAAGAAGTGGACTTGGTTCTGAAAGTGGACTTCGTTGTGGTATTATCTGTATACAAAAACAAAATAAGGTAAGTGGATATAAATTGGATCAACATATTAGCCTTATTATGAAGCATAACAAAAGAAATATGTGAACCTTTTTTGGTTCTAATAAGCTATTCTCATCCAATGCATTTTCAGATGTGAGAACAGTTTTTGTTGACCCAATTAGATTTGAGTTCGCAAATCCGTTAAGAGAAATCTTGAGATTCACTTGGTTGTTCCCTATGTTCGCAACCTGAACAAGCCAATTGCAGCAAGGTGGGGATATTTCAAGTGAAAGCAATATTGTAACAATTGTGACAGGTAAAAATTCTATTAAGACCAAAATAGACAAAAAGGCATGCCATACTAATATGCTGTTATAATTAATTTGTACATATGTATATCTTTAGGACAACAAATTGACATATAACTAAAGGGAGGAGTATGCATGCATTAATTACCTTTATTTTTAAGTAAGTTTTCTTATCTTGAGGATTTTGCCAAAGAATTGCAGATGCAGCAACTGAGTTAGGATCAGCTGTTTGAAGTTGTGATTTGAGAAATGTTGCTCCATTTGACTCTCTAAACATATGTTGAACCCAATAGCTAGGAGTTCCATAAACTTGATTGGAGCTAAAAACAATTGAATCTGGGTTCCACCTATAAGTACAAATCACATATATCAATGATGCCATCATGCAGCAATAGTTTTACTTAATCCATAAATCCTCTTATCTTTGCATTTAATTTTGAAATTTGACTATCATCTTATTCTATAGATTTATGAGGAATTACAAAGACATACTTTCTATCCTTTGCATTTGTAAAAAGTGGTGCATAGCAAGCCATTACCACGTGATCACTGCATCAGAAATGGAAAAAGGGAACGGTGAGTATGAAATAGTATGACAATTTTAAAAATAAAAAATACTGACTTTCATAATTGGGTCATTCCTTGTGTTATTTTTGTGAACATAAAAAAAAAGCATGAGCCTTGCTAGAAAAAAGTGGTTCACAATATGACTATCTCTTCTGATACATGTAATATAAATTTCTTAATTCATTATAACATTATTCAAGTGCATCCATCACTTCATCTCAGTTTAGTTAGAACTGTAAAATTTTCTCATATAGATGGTCTATTTCAGATATTGAAGCAAGAATCATATCATGCAAGGGTTATAATAAAAAGGTGCAGCTTGACCTGTTTGTTTCTACTCCAATAAGGAATCCAGCTTCAGACACGGCTCCCAAAAGGGTTCCAAGCTTAGCTTGTTTATCTCCAATGAGAGCATACTCACTCACAAAAGCCTATATGGCATTCCAATCACTTGAGGCATTAATTCAAGTCCCAATGCTTACATAATATAAACATATTTTAAAATTGCGGTCTACAATCGTAATTGTGGCTACAACACGTGAAGGTTTTTGAGGTCTTTATGACCGCATCACATCTATAATTTGCAGTCACATTTGTCCTCAATTTTTTTCTAACATTAAAAGATTGGGGCATAATTGTAATCACGATTGTTACCACAATTTAAAACCTTAAATTTAAACAAACACACAATGACAGAGAAATAAGAGTTTCAATGAGGATTACGATACCTTTGGACCAACGCGTGGTGTCTTATCAAACACATGAGCATTGTTAAACATAACTTTAGGATCGTTAGGATAAGTCTGGTAAGAAAATTAGGAGTATGAGAAAGGATGGTTGAAAGGGTAAAAGTCGAAAACCAATTTGTATGCATATTTTTTTTCAAAGCAAATGAAACTTGAAATTATTGAGGTCAATTATGAGAGATAGGATATGTACATGATAATCATACAAATCGGCCGGGTGATCTAACGGCTTGGCAGAAGCATCACAATTTGAAATCATTTTAATATCTGGATAAGCATGTCGTATTGCATTGTAGAAGGCTAGGTAATTTCCTAATCAATAAAAAAGTCATAAAAAGAATTAGATTAAACCCGTTGACATTTATTTTTCAGTTATGAAATGTTGAAAAAACAAAGGAAATAAAAGATCAACATACAATTAAGAATAAAAAATTTTAAAATTGATGGAAGGAAAAATATCAAATAAAATTGAAATCACATAGTTTGTACATGAGTAATTAAGGACCCAATTCCCTAGAGTCAAGATATCAATGGTCATTGCATTCAAGAGGTCACCATTTAATAAAGATAAGACGGTTCATATTTCAACCTCGTCAGATTGAACTTAAAAAACTATCTAAGAATGTGAGTCGTCTGATCTCTATCCAATGATTTCAACTCACTAATTGTAGAGACTGTGTGATATTTTGATTATAGTGAATCCATTTCCACACGAGCAATGCAATCTCTAACACATTCTATATTGATTGTTTGGTGAAATTTACATGTATTCCACTAAATCATGTTGATTTTATCATGCATTTGATGAGACTCATTCCCAAAGTGGTGAAACCCACAAATAAATAGCGTGTTAGAATAAGTGTGTTAGAGAATGTATTATTGCGGTGTACATGAGAGGAAAAGAGAAAGCATACCAAGATAGTTTTTCTTCCCACAATCTTCATTTCCAATGGCAACAATTTTTAGGTCAAAAGGTAGTGGGTGTCCCATAGATGCTCTAAGGGAACCCCATCTTGAAGTGGCTGGACCTCTTGCAAACTCAATACCATCAAGTGCTTCCTGCAAATTAAGTTAAATAAAAAGATAACATTGTGAAAATTTTCTATACCATTGTTTCAAAAAAAATGGAAAAGCAACACCATCATGAGATGGGGAAGAAGAAAGAAGAGTAGGAAAATATACTTGCACAAAAGGTGCGATGACGCTCGTATCAATTTCATCAGTATGGCTGATGCCTGCATAATAAAGTTAAACACACACAAAAGGACAAATTCAGCAATAGTCCTTGCTTAATACCAAAAATCAAGAGAAGCTTCATTGTCACATTTTCTAACACACCCTTCTCAACATATTTATTATTATGGATGAAATTCACATGCGTCTTATCATCTAGGGTGGATTTCATCGAATACATGATAAGAATCACGTGATTTAATGAGACTCGCGTTAATCATTCGATAATAAAGTGTGTGCCAGAAAAGTTGTGACTAAACAACCAAACATAGAATATAACAATAAATGTAAAAATACCGTTGTTAAAGACCCACACTGGCTTTGCACCAATGTCCTCCGCTAGCTACACAAGGAAAATTGAGTACCATATGATTGAATTTCATAACAAAAACAAAAACAAAAAAAAATGTAAATTAATGGACCTACTTGAAGACCCTCAAAATAACCAAGTCCATCATCTGTCCAATAACTCCAAACGTCACCAAAGTGTCCAGGTCTTTGTTCCCAGGGTCCAACACTATCTTTCCACCGGAATGCATTTCTCAATGTTTGCCCTTCAATAAAACAACCACCTATTGCAAAACAAGAAATTGCATTAATTGTTTGGAAGTTATTTGAATGTTTGACAGCATGACTCAGACAAACTAGAGGAGGGAAAAAGATACATATATTATGTAAAGTAACATACTCAACATCCAAAGAAAAAAAAAGATATAGAGTAATGCTACAACTAAAAAGATTGATTGATGAATCCTAAAGTGCTAGGACCATTTATTTATCTAACAATCAATGATAATGTCAAATCATTTTCACATAGATTTTGGCAAAAACATACTAATTGTTTGTTTTTATCTCCAAAAAGATATTTCATTTTCAGTTTTTCACCTAGATTATCAAAGCATGCTTTTTAAATATGCAAGATAGCAATAAAGTGTAAAGGCCTAATTAAATATTTTTTTTCCTTTTATGCATACCTGGAAATCTAAGAAAGGCTGGTTTCAACTCTACCAACATGTCAACAAGGTCTGTTCGGAAACCATGTCCCTGTGCCAATACAAGTTTGAAAACTTTACTAATAATTCTTTTTTTTTAAAAAAAATAAATAAATTTGAGCATTGACAAGAGTTTCTAACGTTGAAATCAGAAGTAGAGAACAAAGGAAACACAGACCTTAAATGTGTCCATGGGCATAGCAGACACTTGGTCCAACCATATGACCCCTCTTTTGGTTGTTGTTAAGTAAATAGATGAATTAGGACTTGATCCACCAGCTACCAATGTAGTCTCCATCCTTTTCCATTTTGAAACCTTTGATGCAGAAGCTCTGCAGCAAGATAAATCATTAGTATATAATTCTTCTAAGATATACAATAGAGGCTTTTCTATAGGCTATATTTGAGAATAGAGCCTCTCTAGGATCATGATGTTAGCACATATATATGGGGCTCACTTTACATTACTAGAAGCCAATATCCCTCCACCTTCAATTTTTCTGAATGATACTGTCATATCTAGAGATCCTGTTGAACGAACAAAGAACACAACCTTGTATTTCTCCCCTTGCACAATATTCTGAAACAAGATTTCATCGTCAAATTAGTGCATCGATAAATAAATCAACGGTTGAAATTACGACAAAATGTTGATAAAAATTAATTTCAATTATTAATTTAGACCAGGGTGCAATTATTTCAATCCTCGCAAGTGGCAAGGAAGAAAAGTGCTTCACATTGGAAACAAATGTGCATAGGATTAAATTTAAGTGCCAATATAATTGAAAGGAAAAGAACAAAGAAGTATATAGGAGGGTTGAATCAGAGGTTATTAGTTATGCTCACCATTCCCCAAAAACCAGGGTTAGAGATTCCAACACCACCAGGACAATTGTCACAGTGCACATCCATTCTCAATGCAACTTTATTGCGTTCAAAGCAAGAACTGAGTTCAGTCTGTACTAAAATGGATGCTTCTGTTCCAACTATGGCCCAAGGGGCAATATTTGATGGAACTTGAGTGCCCCCGGCTTCAAAACCTGAAACACAAATTTATATGTATATTTGAACTCTGCATGCATTCTGTTGTCACCTTTAGCAATGCAATGAAAAATGATCAAAGTTCTGTTTTTTTTTATAGGGAAAAGGGGTGGGGGGGATTTAAACTCGGGTGTAAAAGACTACAAATGTTAAGCTCTACGAACTGAGCTAGCACAAAATTCTGTTATCATATAAATTATCTTCTGGGAAATAGTAATTTGATGCAATTAATGAACTTATTGGTCCAAAAGAAGTTTTGGTCATTTGAAAGTAGAATATTGAAATGACATATGTAAGAATAAGAATTTAATAAAAAGTTCAAAAAGAATTATGTTAAATAAATATTTTTGTTTGAATTTGTCATCATTTATGGAAATTAGATTAAATGAATGACCTCTGTTGTTCACAAGCTCTGCCCACAATCCTCCAGCACCAGCATGATTGATCTCCTGCAAAAAAAGTTCAAAATTTTAACATCACATTTAAAATTATTTAAATAAGAAAAAAGAATGTCCATATTGATCTGATCTAACCAAACCATGCACTGTATAAGGAAATCCAATATATTTTAAAAATTTCCATAACCCTCAAGTTTGTATGTATCCCACCTCAAAAAATATTCCAAAAAGGGTGTCAGGAATTGGCCTTCCAGATGCACTAGAAGCATCTACAACCAGATGTGAAGTCTGGTTAGCATTAGCATTAGCATTACATGATCTGAATGCAATAGAAGCCAATATTATAATGAGGTGGTAGAGGCAAGGAAAACTGTAACAAGCTTTTAAGAGAGTCATTCTTTTTTTGTCACCCGCTATCTGATTTGATATTAACACCAACCGAATTCTTTCCTTGTCTTGTCTTGGTTTCTTGTATGCAATTTATAACACAAACTTTATCTCGAATTAACGTGTCAATAAATAGCAGTGGCCAAAAATTAGTAAGAGACCCGAGTCTCATGTATATATTTGAGGGAGGAAGAGCTTGCAACTAATTTGCATAGCTCCGGTTACGACGCTAGCTGCCACGCCCAAGTTATATGGAACTTTTTTTTTTTTATGTGCTCACGTATTTTGCTTTCTATTTACGTTCCTTTTCTTAGTCGTGGATGCTAATTTTGTAGAACTATTTTCTTTTGTAAATTAACAAAAAAATTAGCATGTATTTTTTTTTTGCTTTCTATTTTTGCTTTCTCTTTAGGTTATTTCTATTTTGCTTTCTATTTACGGGCCTTTTCTTAGTAGATGCATTTTTTTTTTCTAGACTTGGGTATCCCCCGTGGACATGCGGAGCAGGAACTAATCCATTTAGGCCGAGTAGGATCTTATAGGCGACAAAGCTCTACCACGTGAGATTTAAGACTGCTGTATTCTCATGGTCTAAATTCGAACTCAAAATCTCTGGTTAAAAAAAAAGAGACCTATGTCATCTCACTCAAACACCCGTGGTATTTCTTAGTAGATGCTAATTTTGCATAACTATTTTCTTTGTAAATTTAAAAAAAAAGTATGTATTTTTTTGCTTTTATTTACGTTCTTTCTATTTTGCTTTCTATTTTTTTTTTAAAAAAAAGCAACACATTTGTATCATAAAGGAATCATTTTTTTAAAAAATGTGTTGACTTTTTAAAGAATAAATCAATAATAAGGAATGTATGTGTTGTTAGAATTTCTTTTAAAAAATATTTATTAACAAAAATGTTTAAAATAATGAAAAGTGTGTAAAAATATATTTTAAATGAGAAAATATGTTTAAAATTAAAATACATACATAATTATTAATTTAAAAAGTTCTAAATTTCAAAGAGAATTTTATTATTATTTTAAAAAAAAAAATCAAGAAGTTACAAAGTTAGATAGTGGCAGTGTCAAGCTGACATGTAAATTGTAAATTTAAGCTTCATAGGAGAACATGAAGAATCGGATTGTTATTTTCTTTCTCTTTTTTTTTTTTGACAGAAGGATTGTTATTTTCTTCCTAATGAATTTTAAATAGCAAGATATCATACATCAAACATACATTCATGTTAGTTTCAAGGGAAGACTCCGGCTTGTTATAACTTCTCGTATTAATATAATTTTTCAAATATTATTTACAGGGCAGCATTGTTTTAACTAAGTTACATGTCAAGGTGGACTGGACTAGTATGGTTAAATGCAACTATTGCATATATCCCATTCCTTCCCCCTTTTATTTTTTTTGGTCTAATTTTTTTTCATCACTTTAAATAGAAGACCTTGTGGAAGAATCGCTCCCTATCATCTTCAGATTACTGGATTCTTTCAACAAATCAAATGATGCGAATGAATGTGGTGGGACTGTAACATTCATGTTCTTCCCAACATTTTGAAGTAGACTCTGGAATGGAACCACCTGTATCCACATTAAAAACAACAAAAGCATAAGCTAATTTGACATGGTTTCCTTCCTTACTAATGTTTTCGACACAATGAACCCATGAAACTTTTCATTGACAAATTCATCAAGGGCAAAGTTTACTTCCCAGTATTGACAAAGGTATTTAATGTAATTATGAAATGATTTCATGCAAAATGTTAAAACATTACGAGTTTATAACTATACCGTAAACAAATGTAAACATTTTTTATTTATTTTGGTGCTAAACCTTGGCATATCTTGTACTCGGATTTAGTTGTTTCTTATTAATAAATTTTTAGCTTATCCAAAAAAATACCCTATCATATTTCACCATCTAGCCGCATCATCGTCATAATATTACATTTCAAAGCTTGTTTACACTGACAAAATGGTAAAATATGATTGGACGTTTGTGTGAAACTTGTTTAAACCCAAACATAATTGTTATCTAGAGTACACAATTCAGAAGTACATATTAAAACATGGTGAAGAACAAGTTGGGTCTATTACAAATGAAGGCTTGAGGGTACCTTCTTTGGCTGTGAGAAGGAATTCTCATCCATGACATTTGCAGATGTAAGCACAGTCTTTGTTGACCCTGACAACTGCAATGAATTTGGGTCCAATCCATCAAAAGAAATTTTGAGATTCACAGTGTTGGCACCAAAGTTCACAACCTGCAAAAAGTTAATTGCTTCAGAGTGACGACAGTGCTAGTTAAAGCATTTATATGACACAACATTCAATTTATTAATCTGCTCTCTAAACTATTGTGTCTCTTTCATGGAAAATGGTGAAAGACATGTTTCCAATAGCATTTCATTTTTAGCAGCAATACTTATGGGACTAAAAGACAACTAAGAACACCATCCATAGAACCCAATGCTGCACGTTACACTTACAAGGACAACTCAAGCTACAGCAGTCATGATTTTTTTTAAATTTCAATTTTGATGAAGATTTTTATGCTTAATTTATTACGTGACTCCAAGAAAAAATAATGGCTTAGTTAGTTATGCCATGATCTTTGTGACTTTGTAAAAACCTATGAGCTATGACATTTCATAGCAATATCGACTTCCAGAAAACATTCAATAAATAGTCAGATCAGTATATTCAAAAAAATTAAAAGATAAAATGTGTATGCAAGTCCAACTTCATGTCATTAACTATAACTATGCAAATGGAACTTGATTCTCAATTTTGAAAAGTATATAAGATGACTCATAAATATGTAGTATAACTAATGCGAAGTTGTTTTTCTTACCTTTATTCGTATGTAATTTTTCTTATCTACAGAATTTTGCCAAGTAATTGCTGAAGCAATTAGTGAATTTGAGGAAGTCGATTGAAGTGATGAATTCAAAAGTGTTGCTCCACTTGACTCGGCGAAAAATAGCTGCATCCAATAGCTAGGAGTTCCATAGAGCTGAAAAGAGTTGAATACAATTGCATCTGGGTTCCACCTGATGACAGAAATTGACAAAATCTTAGTTTGACCATAAAGCAAAGAAGCACAGATAATAGAAATCTCCTGGTAAAATTATAAGAAATTACCTCCTATCATTGGCATTTACAAAGAGTGGAGCATAGCTAGCCATTTTGACAACATCACTGCACCAGAAAAGAAAAAAAAATGAAAATGGTGCGTACCATATTAAGTGAACTAGATGGTGAGTACTATTAAGTGAACTAGATTGGAAACCCAGATTTCATACTAATTTTATCGTTATTATGTTCTGTAGCCAGTCGGACACATGGACCATCTTTCTATTAAATGCATTATTAAAGGTATGATACAAATGTCGAGTATTTTGCTGAAATTGAAAGGGTTGTAATTGATGTAGCCTTCCCCTCCATTGCAACAAAGCTTGTATAAGCTTTCCTCTTCATAACTTTGAAATAGAATTCCCTCTTCACAACTTCTTACAAAATTATTAGTGATTAATAATAACTTGGTTTTCTCTACATGGATTATCTTGAAGAGTGTTCATATATCATAAAAGGGTAACTTACCCATATATCATAAAAGTCTCCTCCATATGGTTTGCATATTTGACATGGGAAAATGTAAAATTTCAAGCCTAGATGATGTCTACCTCCTAGGTAAATACTTATAAAAAGTTCATAAGAAGCCTCAATAAACCTGTTCTTTTCGAGTCCAATAAGGAAACCAGCTTCAGCTAGGGCTGCCAAAAGGCTTCCAGTACCGGCATCTTTTCCAGTTACAGCATACTCACTTACGAATGCCTGTAAAGTGTTCGACCGGATTGAGCACGAAAGCAAATGCCAATAAACAATAAAATAGAAAGGTGTTTAATAGCGTTCATAAAACCTTTGGACCACTTCGTGATGCAGTATTAAATGTGGTAGCTCTAGAAAACATGTCATTCGCACTTGTATAAACCTAATCATAAAAACAGAGATTATGAGAAAACATACTACAAGTGGAATGTGTGTGTGTGTGTGTGTTCATTTCTGAAGTGAAAAAAAAAGAACTCCATTGAGATTCATAATCAAAGAAATCGTTCTGAAATATTACATGATAATCATACATATCAGCTGGGTGATCTAAGGGATGTGAAGAACCATCACAATTTGAGATGATTTGGATATCTGGATAAACTCGTCTTATTGCACTATAGAATTTCAAGTAGTTTCCTGGTCAATCAAAGATTTAGCAGAAAAAGAAGTGGCATCAGATTACTACTTCGATTAGAAAAACAAAATCCAGAACTGTTCATTAGAAATCTGCACTTGTCGCATATTAATAATAAATCCAACAATAGTTTTTGCTAATCCAAAGTGTTGGTGCATGTTAACAAGAAGGACCAATGGCATTTTCTTATAAAAGAATACACAAGAAAAACACGCATACCTCGATAGTTCTTTTTACCACAATCCTCATTTCCAACAGCAACATATCTTAAGTCAAATGGTTCTGGGTGTCCCATAGCAGCTCTAATTGAACCCCATTTTGAAGTGGGGTCACCTCTCGCAAACTCAATTCCATCAAGGGCTTCCTGTAATCAAGATTTCAAGATCTTTTTATAGATTCATAAGCCAATTTTCTTTAACAAAAAAGGAGAGAGTAATAAATAAGAGGGAAAGAAAGAAAGAAAAACGAGTGAGATAATATACTTGCACAAATGGTAGGACGGAGGATGTATCAACTTGATCATTATGGCTGACACCTAAAATGAAATACTCGATTAGAAAACAAAGACAAACTTACCAATTCACCTTGTTAGAAAGAAACTTAGTCAACAGAGATAAACACAAACATACCATTATTAAATACCCATATTGGTGAAGCACCCAAGTCCTCTGCTAGCTGTTCAACAATAATAACATATATTATTTTACTTGCATAGCACAAACTGAAAACATTTCAGCTAAATATGAACGTCATGATCCTCAGAACCAATATTTGAAAAGAGGCACTTACTTGGAGAAATTCAAAATGGCCAAGTCCATCATCAGTCCAGTACATCCATACATCACCAAAGTGCCCAGGTCTCTCCTCCCAAGGTCCAACGGTTGCTTTCCATCGAAATGCATTCCTTAACCATTCTCCTTCGACAAAACAACCACCTAATGCAATGTAATGAAAATAAGCATTCCAAAAAAGTTATTTGATCTGTAATTAGATTGCTCATACACAAACTAGAAGAGTGAACTGGAATACAAGATTACCAAATAACTATGAGAAACATGCCAAATCACAGTTCCAAACTAATAGAAAAGCTTCATATAATCACCTCTCGGACAGATCATATGCTTACAGCTTATTGTATGAGGCATAAGTAATGTTAGAGTGTGGAGCCAACTTAAAAAGTGACAACTAGAACATAACCGGAAAAAAAAAAAGGGTAAGACACGAAATACCAAATATAAAAACAGTCCATAATTTCTTGGCTCAAATTGCTCACTAAGGATTGTGAGGTATAGCTGAAAGAGAAATAAAATGGACCTGTTGAAGTAGAGATGAAAATTATTTTACACTGGCACAGGGAAAAAAGTATAATGGTTTAAAATAGATTAATCATCTCTTCATTTTTTACACACTCTACCAAGTATTTACAAATTACAATTAAAAAACAAATTCTGCTTTTTATATTCCTCTCTATCTTCTACCCTTACAAGCATGCACACCCTCATTCAAGTATACACATTTTGGAGATGCAAGACTAGAGCACAGAACACAGAACAAAAACAAAGCATAAGAAATTCTAAAAAAAATGTTATAACTAATCCTAGGTTTGAAATTTCTTAATCTGAATCACTTTATCCATACCTGGAAATCTGATAAATCTTGGTTTCAAATCTGCTAGCATTCCCACAAGATCACTTCGGAAACCATGTCCCTGTGCCAAGCCAAGGTTGAAGATACATGTTACTAATAGGATAGGGGGCAAGACAATGCAGTATTATCAACATTTACACCAGATACCAAAAGTCAATGACTTTACAGAGGTAACTGAAATGTAATTCCATCATGGGAATACTTATCTTCAATACAAATATTTTCTTTCTAAAGAATGGTTTTGCAAAGAATAATTTACATAAACTGTTATGATTTAAGTATTTATAAACAGCATTTTAAACCAATATTATGTCAATAATGTTCATATCATGCATATTAAAAGGTGTGCAATCACAGCAATGTATGAAGACCAATATACCGTATATTTAAGGATGATGTTTAAATAAAAAAATATATAGGATGATGTTTACGGATGATGTTTATTCACAAGTATTTGTGAATAAACAAAGTTAATTTTACTATCATCAAGACATATTAATGTTAGATATTAGAAAAATAATAGTTACATAAATCAATGCACTATATGAAAACCAAAATCAAGCTTTGACAGCTGTAACAATCTAATTGGCCATAAAATGTATGTGTTCAATTTAAAAAAATGAAGGCAGCTCAATAACAAGGCTCCCACCATTGTGGGAGTGTGTGGAGGATGGATGTACAGCCTTACCCTCACGATTGGAGAGTCCATTCAAACACGTGAAGAAAACTATATAAATTTATTACTTTTATATATACACAGCTGTGTTAGTGTTAGGGTCTAAAAAATTATCTCATCCGGTTAAGGTAAACAAATTCAGGATGTAAGATAACCTTATATGTGTCCAGTGGCATAGCAGACACTTGGTCCAACCATATCACACCCTTTGTTGTTGTTGTTAATTGAAGCCTTGAGTTTTGATTCGTTGCCTTGGCCTCCAATACAGCCTCCACCTTTGTCCAGTTTGAAAAATCAGATGCAGAACCCCTGCAAGATCAATTATCAGTACCACTCATAGATGCAAAAGATAATTTCTGGGATCAAAACTTTTACACGTCAAGTCTCTATAGCATATAAAAATGGAGCTCACGTGATCACAGTTGAAGCCAGGTTTCCCACACCATTTGATCCAGTTAATGAAACTGTTAGATTAAGTGGTCCTGTTGAACGAGCATAGAATACCACTTTGTATTTCTTCCCTTGCTCAATATTCTGAAAGAAGATCAAAGTAGTAAAGATACTCGCAGTCTCAGCCACTAAGGAATTAAGAAAAAAAACTCAGAATGAAAGTAATCAGATAAGGATCTAACGAAATTCATAACCTAACAACTGAAACTAAATGACAGCACAGGCTTTAAGACTGAGACTAATGTTATTTTTTGTTTTAAAGTTCAGGAAATATATGCACATTGGATTTAAGATCGAAGTGATGCAAGGGTATCAATTCGTCTCACCATGCCCCAGAAACCAGGGTTATATACACCAACCCCATCAGCTGGGCAGATGTTGTCACCTGTACTGTCACATAACACCTCCAATCGAAGTGCAACCTTATTACGGTCAAAGCAAGAGGTACGATCAGTTTCAACATAAATAGATGATTCATTTCCAATAATTGACCAAGGATCAATATTTGAAGGAGTGTTAGGGCCCCCAGCTTCAAATCCTGAAACAAGAATTCTTGATGTTTCAGTTATACTAGAAAACAGTAACCCACAAATAATGAACAACAAGGTAAACAATAAACCATCCGTTTGTTCATATTTGAACATTGATAAAGTAGGATCATCCATCGTATCTAAAATGTCATCTCCTTAAGAAAGTGATGAAAAGACACCTCAAGCCTCTCCATTTATCGAGGGCGCCAAAACAAAAAGTGGAATAAAAAAAGGAATTCAAAAGAAAGCTGATTCTTGTATGGCTAATATTGTCACCGATCATTATTTCATATTTATTCACAGCTTGTTGGGAAGAAAACACCACAAATTACTTGAATAACAGTGAAAGAACTTCACAATGTTCTAATGGACACCATAACTAAGAAAAGCAAATGTGCTAACCCTTACATGTGTGAATGTCATCAATTCAGTAAAAGCTCCTCCAAAGTGAGTTTGTCTCTAAAGTAAGCAAGTAAAGGTGTATAGTAGATAAAAATCACAATGCATGTTAAATCAAGGGTGAATGTACCCTTACTTGCTCAGTTTAGTGGAGCCTTATCCCATGAATTCACTTGTTCTTTTTCTCTTTTAATTTCATTCTCAACTATTATAATCTTTCCTATCAAGTATTATGGATTGCAGGAATGTTTTTCAATTGAACAAGTAAGTTACAGTGGAAAAAACACAGAACAGAAAACAAATATCCAGCTGAAACCTTCTAGTGTTAGTTTTGTCATTCAAAAGTCTAGAGAATATGAAAATGACCTCTGTTGCTCACAAGCTCAGCCCACAACCCCCCAGCTCCAGCATGATTGATCTCCTGTAGATGAAATTCAAGAAGTTGGTTATTTTTTGCTATTTGAATCGTGTGGCATTATTAAATACTAATTCGAATACAAACATGCACACTCTATACAATCCCTGCATAACCCAAGCATAGCACAGGTTCTGTCCTATTCCATTGAAAAGAAAACTCCACAATACACCAGAAACCAGGATGATTCTAGAACTAATAAAGCAAAATTGAAATAATATTTTACACATTAAAATCCATTAATATGGACAAATATTTGTTCACGTTATGGGATGACATTAGTGTGCGCTCACACCAAATAAAAGTAATTATATTACAGGAAATCATTAAAAAATAGTTGCTTCAACATCATATCAAAATTGTGCTGTACATATCAATATCATTGGCATAAAATTCCATGTCCTTAGTCCAAAAGCAAAGTTAAAAAGAAAAATGTTTGCTGTAATTTTTACTGTAATTATGGTTGTTGCTAATGAGCTTTACACATGTTCAAACATAATGTGTATGAGTGACTGAGTTCATAGGCCTAATTAGATATCAAAAGGCCACAATCGCAAGATGCAGTTTTGTCCTCACCTCAAAGAATATTCCAAAAAGAGTCTCAGGTATTGGTTTTCCAGATGCCTCAGAAGCATCTACAATTAGAGTTGTGTTGAGATCAGCATGTAATTTGCTACCAAAGCATTGTTGGAAGGCAAAGGAAACCACTATGAACAGTTGGAGCAGAGAAACACAGCATGAGGCCTTGGATAAACCCATTGTTTGTTCACAACATTCAATCTATCTGCAGAATTCTGAACAACAAAAAGAGGTAATGGAAATTAACAGGAATAATATACGATTACATAGGAGAAAAAGAAAAACCAAAGTTAAAAACAAAACAAAAACAAAATGTCATGTGATCAAGTGTGGACAGAAAAAGAAACATGTGTAACAAGCTAAAAGTTAAACTAACACTAATGCGTCATCACCACCGCTTGATCCTACAACATGACAATAAGAACCGACCCCTTTTATTTTGTCTTGTTCTTTTTGCAGCTAAAACTTGCTGAATCCCAGTTACAAGGGGGGGGGGGGGGAAATGAAAAATTAGAAAAGAAATGTCATTTCAGTAATTTGATGGAATCGTGGAACTGTTCAGGTCAACTCTAACTGAAAAGTTTCTTCAACAATGCTTATGATTAATCTATCACGGTAAACAGAAAACACACAACAATTAATTAAGAATTTAAATTGGAAAAGCAAGCACCCAGCTCAATTTTAAGGCTTTGAAATGCATTTGAATGCAAATTACTATGACATAAATGCATAAATATATATCTCTGAAGTCTGAATTTAAGTAATGTCCAAATCATCCAAAGAAATGAATAGTGAATTATTCCAAAGTAACTGCAGCCACCCCATGTTCTGAATAGGGTCAAATTTCACAGGAAAAAAGAAGAAGAAAAAAAGAGACCCAGAATACGAATATGAATCAGCAACATCCCACAGAGAAGCAATTCTCATCCATGATACAAGCAAAGCAAGTTTACAAAAAAAAAAAAAAGGAAACAAAAGGACTCACTGGGTATGTAAAAATATGTTTTTGAGAGAGTGGAGCAAGACTTAAGAGAGAGAGGGGGAAGGAGGTTTGTGAAAAATGGGAAATTGATGAGTTGAAAAGGTGTATGGTGTGTGAGTGAGGGTGGATACTCACTGTGTCTTGTTTTTATAGAGCAAGGATTGCATTAGTATCAGTGAAGCAAAGCAAAGGGGATGCAGATAGTAGATGAGGATAGATCTTGGTATATGGCAATTGTTGGCATTTGCCTTTGCTTCCACGGTTGGTTGAGAAGTGCAGAGTGTGGAACAATGCAAAGTGATTTGTGAGAAGAGGTTAGTGTTGGTTTGGTTTGTTTTGAGATTTTCTTATTGTGTGTGGAGTGGGGGTGGCGTTTACTCCTTCCCTACTGTGAGAAGTGGGGCCCGAGTCATTGTCAACCACTGATATAATGTTAAAAAATTCAAAGGTTGTGATTTGTTGATGGTGATCTAGATAAAAGGGATCACTAATTGTAAAAGTTATTTACATTTTAGGGCCTATATTACTATAAAGTTCCAACAGCTGCCATGCTTTTATAAGTTTATAAAAAATGGCCAATATTAAAGATTAAAGATATTACATAATATTGTCCCTTTTTGTCTATATATATATTTATAATAAATATAGAAATTATATTTAAAATTGTAAATTAAATTTTATTTGAAATTGTAAAAATTATTAATTTAATTTTCATCAAATTAGAGGTAAAAAACAATTAAAAAAAGTTTGATTACATTATTTTTGTACAATGTACATAAATCATTAGTTTATTTTTCATCAAATTATGGAAGGAGTGGCACTTAAGCACTGCTTACGCTTACTTTTTCGATTTAATTTAATGAAGCGGCCTTCATTAAAATGTAAAGATTCGAATATTTTGATCTAATATTAACATATATATATATATATATATATATATATATATATATATGTTATATGAGTTATTATTAACTTGTGTTTAACAAATATTGAAAAAAAAATTATATTTATTTATATTTAAAATATTACTATTTTACTATATAAAAAGAAAAGGTTAACACTATAACACTAAATTAGATGTTATAAATAAATAACTGTTGAAAAATATATAAACAAAATTAATGATTTACTTATTCAAATAGCGTAACATACATATATGCAAATCAGTGAGTTACTATATTGATTTTAGTCTGTATCATTATTATTATATTATTTTATTTTTAAAATAATACTTAAATGGTGTAACAGTGAAAAATACTTATTATTTTGAGTTTTTTTTTATTTTTTTTATAGGGAAAAATGGATATTCATAAAGGTCCTCCAACTCAGAGGCCATGAAAAGAGCAATACAATCCGGAATACTTCCAATCCAAATAATATTTAGCCAAAAGATGAGCTAAATGATTACCCTTTCCTTTTATATGGACAATTTTAGAATTAATATTGACTTGCAATCAGATATGATACTGCTAGAGTAGGATGAGTAATGATATCCTGATCGCACCGCTTGAAACACTTGAAGGGAATAGGTTTTAGCAATTACATTTGAGAAGCCACAATCCTTTGCCAATTTGAGTGCAAACTGCAGTGTCATTCCTTCGGCCATGGCCACACATCAGGTAGGAAGTAAAACTTCTAATTTGTAGCAGCTCTCAAGGTCCCATATTCATCTCAAATTAGCGCCGATTTGCATCTAGGTTTCTTGATGAAGGGGTCTGACTTCGCAAAAACTCAGCATCGCCGACAATGGGGGAAAGACGATGGCTCAGATAGTCAGATCTTTATTTCAAATCGGCGTGGAGAAATCTGAATGACAAAACTTTTGGGCACATCTTCTAATTTCACAAAACTGAAGATGGATATATGCAATTTTTATAAAACTGGGTTAACTGTCTATATTGGGTTAAGGTCCCACATGAGCCCACTGGGTCCCACTTCCTCGCAGTAGGGAAAGATAACTACTTCCCCATTGTAAACGCCACCTGGAGTGGGGACCCACCCTTTGTTTTTGCCGTCTGGCTTTGACGCAATCGCATTTGGATGTGCGTGTCCTACTACTTGTACCTAATTAGATAAGATTGAGTTTGAGAACATGAATTTTTATTTGTTCTGTGTTTGTTTATTTTTTTTAATGCGTTTTGTTTTATCTATATTATTATTTATAGACTTATAGTAATATGTACTGTACTCTTCTATCCCAAGACTAAGGCTCTATTTGGATAACAAGTTTATCTACTGTTTATGCGAAGAAAAATTATAGTAAAACTTATTTTATATAAGTCATAAGCTGTTTTGATAAGCTATCCTGAGTAGCTTATAAAAAATAAGCCCAAAACAGCTTATGAATCAGTCATAAGTTGTATTCATAAGCTCTACATAAGTCAATCCAAACAGACCCTAAGTCGAACATCATGGGTGATTTCATATAGGAGAAATGCTAGTACTAACTACCAAGGTCATTTTCAATGGAGTATCCACTTTTGGGTACTTAAGTGGATCCCATTTATATATATTATTTATTTTTATTTTTTTTAATTTAAGTACTTAATAGGTACTCAATCTCTCTAACCCAGCAACTCTAAAAAATTTACTAAATGGATCTCATCAATAACTCTACATCCAATTATAATCCACAAAAATACGTGAGACCCACGATGAGAGATGAGAGAGAGAGTGCTTGTATAAGCACCCCTCCCCAATAGGTACCCAACACTTTTCTCCCACAATATAGGTACCTAATAGGTACCCATTAAGTAACATTTAGGCACCCTCAATGGATATGCTCTAAGTGTCTGTTTGGTTTAGATTTTCAAACCTCCGTTTGAAGCCTAAAATTGTGTTTGACTGTCAAACACGATTTTGAGAAAAATTGTGAGTGTTTGTTTTAGATTGTGGTTGCTATAGTAACCAAAATGAATTCTAGTTGAAGGAGATCCTGAGTTGTTTTTTTGTTTGCCAAAATTAATTCTGGGTGTATGACCCATACAATTTTTTATATTTATACATCAAAAGTGATTCTACCTTTATCATTTAAACATAATCAATTTTTTTGAATACACTTTTAAAATATCATTACCAAACACAAATCAATTATTCTCAACACAATTTTTTCGAAATCAATTCTTCAAACGCAATTCTATGAAACACAATTCTACAAAAATCTAAAATAAATGGACACTAAACAGTAGCACGTTTTTTAATATTCTTTCTTCTATACATTTTCTTTTTTCTTTTTTTTTCAAATGATTTTATTCATTTTCTCTTTTTCAGTTAAAATTCACATGGTCATTCCGTTTAGGATAAAATGACCCGTTTTGACACCCTTACTTATAATTAGGATGGCAATAGGTAATAGACCCGATAGATATCCACAAAAATTACTCATAAATAGTAGAATAATTACACACTTAATAATTATCACTTAATGAATACGGATACCTTAATATTCAACCCCTTGCATACACACTTATTTTTTCACTTATACCAACGAGCAATGCCAAATGGAACTTCAAGTGATCGTACTAATCCATCAAAAAACTACAACGATAGTCTATAGCCATAAGAATTGTTTTTAATTCCTTTGAAGGCATGCGTATATCAAAATTCCAGAGTTATTTTTCCCACTACTAAAGCAAGGTTCTTTCTAAAGAAAACAACTTATCCGCTCCAGTATTTCTGCACAAGATTCTGTACGGCGTATGAAGATAGATAGATAGATATTCCAATGTTGAATTGAAAGGCATATGAAGGAGAAGAAATATGATGATGGAGTTGGAGTGACTTTTAGCAATGCCTCGCGTTCACTCCTTGTACTTTGAATCGGTAATCGGTGTGCCAGCTTATCCATGGTTGGTAGTCAGTGACAACCGTGTGCCTATATAATACAATCAATTATTCCAATCAATTCAATTATCATCTATTACTATTATAAAAAATAGGTTATACACATCACCTTTTCAGATTTCAATCAATTCAATTATCATTTATTACTATTTTATCTATTACTATTATAGAAAATTAGATTATAGCCTTCTAAGTGTGACATATATTATTTAGTCAGTGACAACCGTGTGCCTATATAATACAATCAATTATTCCAATCAATTCAATTATCATCTATTACTATTATAAAAAATAGGTTATACACATCACCTTTTCAGATTTCAATCAATTCAATTATCATTTATTACTATTTTATCTATTACTATTATAGAAAATTAGATTATAGCCTTCTAAGTGTGACATATATTATTTTTTCAGATTTTTTATTTATTTTTAACTAAAATTGTTTTGTTTATTAAGTTTTTTTTTACTATTTTTATTATGAAAAAATATGTACATTAAATGGGTCAGGTCCATAGTCCACGACATACTTATTTCACTAACGAGTCCAGATACTAATAGACCCGACCAGTCTATGACACACTTATGTATTTAATACTTATGTAAAGTAGAAGTATTTCAAAATCTATATAAGTATTTGAAGATAAAGTCATGCATCTTAAGATAAAAAAAATATAATATAAACTTACTTTACTAATGACACTATTTTATCATATAAAATTAATTTCTTTTATGGAAAATATTTTTTAAATAATGGTGTATCCAATTTTTTTATAGAATGGTGTATGCAATGTTGTTATTAAATGTGTTGGACAATTTTATAGTATAATATATTTATTTAAACTAAATGTTTTATGATTTTGCTTAACAGAGAACTGGGAAAATAAACAACAAATCTCCGCCACAAAATTCAGTAAAAAAAAAAACCCCCACAAAAAGAAATTTAAAAATCCCTTAAATACTTGCTTTAAAAAAATACCATTTAATTATTATCCATATATCTAGACTCGTCAAATTTATTTTTTTATTTAGATAAACAAATGTTAATAAATTATTATCTTATGTTAGTGGGGGAGGTTTGAACGTATGACCCTCTTATCACTCTAATCCATATGTTTCTTTCCTAAATCACCAAACCACATATGACTCTTCATCAAGTTCATTATTAAGCAGAATAACTCTGAGTTACAGAGTAAGTTGATTTCCAAGTTCAACCCTTTTTACTCAATTGGTTATTAAACTCTTTGTAAACGGGGAACGTTTTACAAATATTCATAGTCCAATTATTCTTTTTAATGGAATAGTTGAATTCTTGGGTGAACATATTCGTATTTTGTTAAGTACTTTCAATTATTTTCTCTGTTTTTTCTTTGTTTCCTCCTTCAGCCGTCGAAATCTGACCCGTTCATTTTTCCATTATCTTTTTCACCATTTCGCTTCCCCCAAGGGGCTCCTTTGGGAACTTCATTATTGTAATTGTTTTTTGTCAAAATTATATAATTATATTACTTTAAAAAACTATAATTACTTGGTCAAATTAAGAAATAATTAATTAAATAAATTTTAGACTAAAATATTTTTATATATTATTAATTATTTTAATTATTTTAATTATTTTTTACTCAAAATCATTAATTATAGTAAAAGTCTATTTAAAAAAATATAATAAATTATCTTTTAAAATTTTAAAACAATCAAAATTTTGACAAAAAATGAAAAGTTAAAACCACTGTGTTATTGGTTTTTTTTTATTAATATCACGTTTGAAAAGATTAATTTGCCATCTACCACGGTTTTGTTTTAATTAGGTCTCCACCATAGTTTGCGTTTTAGGTGAGAAGTCATATTCCCAAAACTGGACTTCTCACCATTTCTTTAATTTTTTTAAAAAAATGTCTATGAGAAGTTTTATCCCCCAAACAAGACTTCTGAACACGTTTTTTTTATTTTTTTTCAATTTTTTGTTTATTTCCGATGGTTTAGGGTTTAGTTAAGGTGGTTTATGGTGTTAGGTGGTTTGTGCTTTTAGGGTTTAGGTGGTTTTAAGATTTTGGGTGTCGACACTCTTTCACATCTAGCGACGATGATTTCATGTCCAATCTGTTTGGTGTAGACGTTTGAACGCCACAGTCAGCGGCTGCTTATATGCAAAACATGTACACATTTGGCACGCCGTCATTCCCTAACTTCACAGCTGGTAGTTCCTCAACGTCATATATCGGCGAATTAAGAGAAGATTCATTGTACCCTACTGCAAATCCTTATGTTAATGAGAATGAGCCGCAACAGGAGCAATCTGCCATTGGTATTGAAGAAGAAGAACCAACGCGATAGCGTGCACAACGTATACAACCTGTACGCAACCGAAAACCTCCAAGGTGTGGAACAGGACACCATTTAGGAGAATAACTTATGGTGTATTTGTAACCATAGCGGCAATAAATGTCCTAACCGAAAATGTAGATCATTGTACCCCTTTTATAATTTTAATGTAATCATTTTATTGTATTATTATTTACTATTAAGTCATAAACTAACTTAATTAATAAACAAAATAAATTAATTAATTTAAATAACCCCAAAATCCTAAAACCACCTAAACCCTAAAACTACAAACCACCTAACACCATAAACTACCTTAATTAAACCTTAAACCGTCGAAATTAAACAAAAAATTGAAAAAAAAAATAAAAAAACGTGTTCAAAAGTCATGTTTTAGAGATAGGACTTCTTATAGACATTTAAAAAAAAATTAAAGAAATGGTAAAAAATCTGATTTTGGGAATAAGACTTCTTATCTAAAACACAAACTATGATAGAAACCTAATTAAAAAAAAATCTTGATAAATGGTAAATTAATCTTTTCAAACGTGGTATTAATAAAAAAAATTCTATGTTATTATTATTATTATTAAAATAATATGAAACACGTTTCATCATGTACTCTTCTCCATCTATCCAATCGCATTTGGCCACGTCAACACATGTTCCGCAAACAGCACTACTCCGTGTGCTCACTACCATCTGATCATTTCTGGATCCACGTAAAGACAGAGAAAATTTACCCTCTCTCTCTCACACGCACTTTCTCTCTCCAAAACTACAGAGGAAGAAGCTTTGGTTTGAGGATGTTTCATGTCATGGTCTTCGACTCAAACTGAAGCTCACAAACAAAACCCCCACTTCAATCCGCGAAACCCATTTCAGGTTTGCTTCGCTTTTCAGCTTTGCATCTCAAAGTTCCGAGCTTTGTAAAGCCAATTTCGAAGCTCACACCCTAATTTGATCTTCTCACCCCTATTTTTTTCGAACCCTCTGATCTGATCTGTGGTGGCATCTTCTTATTTCTCCTCAGATTTAAAGTTTACATTTTTATGTCTCTCTTTTCATTTTCTGTCCATTTCATTCCTCCAGGGTGATCATTTCGCTTTATTTTTTACCCTATCGTTGATGTTTTTCATTTTAATCTCAATTTTCTAAGTGGGGGTGCCTCTGTGAAAATGTCATGGCCCCCTTTGCGCAACACAATTTTGTTATTTTTTAAAATTTGTTTTTTTTTTAACATTTTGGTTAGATTTTTTTGTTGTTTTTTCCCGCTCTCTGACTCTCAGATTTGCTTGCATGTTACAGGAACTGTGTTGTTTTCTCCAGTGTTGACTCCAAAGCTTGTCTGTTTCAGTCATGTACTGTGATGTTTTGTACTCAGTCTATGTTAGTTAGCATTCCAATGATTTTTTCTGAACATATCAGCTACATAAGTTGTTAGCTTCCTCTTTTGTTGTTGTTGGGTGGTCTTGTACACAGAAATTGTTGGGGTACTATACTTGTGGGGAAGGTTACAATTAGAAGAGTGTGTGTTTGTAGTTGTACTGCTTTGAAATTGTATCAACAATGGAACATAATTTGGGTCAAGACTCTCAACCTGCATCTGGTTCCTTTGATAAGTCTAGGGTTTTAAATGTTAAGCCATTGAGAACTCTTGTCCCTGTGTTCCCTTCACCATCCAACCCCTCTTCATCTTCAACCCCACAAGGTGGTGCTCCTTTTGTTTGTGTCTCCCCTTCTGGTCCTTTCCCATCTGGGGTTTCACCCTTCTACCCTTTCTTCATCTCACCAGAGTCCCAGAGGCTTTCTGAACAAAATGCAGCGGCCCCGACCAGTCAACGCGCGACACCGATATCTGCCGCGGTTCCGATTAATTCATTCAGGACACCGGCTCGGGCAGCAACAAATGGAAACATGGGTTCGTCGAGGAGGAATGCCCGGGGCCGTGGGCAGATTGCTGAGGAAGATGGATACAGTAATGCCGAGGCGAATGAAGTTATTGATGTGGAAGATGGAACTGGGGATGGGAGTTCAAAGCCCAAGAAGAGGGGAAGGGCACGGCGTGGTAGTGGTAGTGGTAGTGCTCCTGCTGCTGCGGCTTCTGTTGGTGTTGATCTAGATGCGGTGGCTATTGACATTCTCAAAACAATTAACCCCATGGTTTTTGATGTGCTAAATCAACCTGATGGTACCAGGGACGCGGTATCATATACACTTATGATATACGAAGTGATGCGAAGAAAGCTTGGGCAAATTGGAGAGACAACAAAAGATACCAGTTCTGGTGCACAGCGGCCTGATTTGAAGGCTGGTAATGTCATGATGAGTAAAGGGATTCGGACTAACAGCAAGAAACGGATTGGAATTGTGCCTGGTGTTGAGATTGGGGACATTTTCTTTTTCAGATTCGAGTTGTGCTTAGTGGGGTTACATGCTCCTTCTATGGCCGGAATCGATTACATGGGTACCAAAATCAGTCAAGAGGAAGAGCCCTTAGCTGTCAGTATTGTCTCATCCGGAGGATATGAAGATAATGTGGAGGATGGGGATGTGCTGATTTACAGTGGACAAGGTGGAGCTAGCCGTGATAAGGGAGCAAGTGATCAAAAGCTTGAGAGGGGTAATCTTGCTTTGGAGAAGAGCATGCATAGAGGTAATGATGTGAGAGTAATTAGGGGTATGAAGGATGTAGCACATCCGACTGGGAAGGTATATGTTTATGACGGTCTTTACAAGATTCAGGATACATGGGTGGAGAAAGCAAAATCTGGTTTCAATGTATTTAAGTATAAACTAATCCGGTTGCCTGGGCAACCTGAAGCATATATGACATGGAAATCCATTCAACAATGGACAGATAAGTCTGCTTCGAGATCTGGGGTTATATTGCCTGATCTTACTTCTGGGGCTGAAAATGTACCTGTTTGTCTCGTGAACGATGTTGATAATGAGAAGGGCCCTGCATATTTCACTTACTCCCCCACTCTCAAGAATTTGAAGCTAATAGCTCCTGTGGAATCTTCTGCTGGATGTTCATGTGTTGGTGGATGTCAACCTGGAAACTTTAACTGTCCTTGCATTCAAAAGAATGGAGGTTATCTCCCGTATTCTGCAGCTGGGCTACTTGCAGACTTAAAATCCGTGGTATATGAGTGTGGCCCTTCCTGTCAGTGCCCCCCTAATTGCCGGAATCGGGCTTCCCAAGTTGGTTTGAAATTCCGTTTGGAGGTGTTTAGAACCAAGAATAAAGGTTGGGGTCTTAGATCGTGGGATCCTATTCGTGCTGGAACTTTTATATGTGAATATGCGGGGGAAGTCATAGACAATGCTAGAGTAGAGGAGCTTGGTGGTGAAAATGAAGATGACTACATTTTCGATTCTACTCGCATTTATCAGCAGCTTGAAATTTTTCCTGGTGACACCGAAGCTCCAAAGATCCCATCCCCCCTTTATATAACAGCGAGAAATGAAGGGAATGTAGCTCGGTTCATGAATCACAGCTGCTCTCCAAATGTACTATGGCGTCCGGTTTTGCGTGAAAATAAGAATGAGTCAGATCTCCATGTTGCTTTCTATGCAATTAGACATATCCCTCCTATGATGGAGTTAACTTATGATTATGGGATAGTTCTTCCTCTCAAAGTAGGTCAGAAGAAGAAGAAATGCTTATGTGGATCTGTTAAATGCAGGGGTTACTTTTGTTAGTTCTCTGATGAGTTTTGGATGAGGTGGCCCCTGAATGATTATACTTAAGGATAAGGTATGTTTCCAATTTTCCAAATTACTTTCTTATATACCAAATGATTTTTTCATCTATCTGTCTCTGTCCTTACTTTGCGTTTTGTTGTTTATTTATGAGTGGCTATTTTTGTAACTCGGCTAACTTTTAAACGGAAGCAAAGTAGTTATGTTGCTAGTCCCTCCTCTACTATCCTTGGAATGCTTTTTTCCCTTATTATTGCTGTATCTCTGATACTGATACCTCTTGGTTAATTATTTTTTTAAATAAAAAAATACCATAGAAGTTTTTTCCCTGCAAAACTTAATGAAAAATAACATAAAAGGGCATAGTAAATTAGTGTAATTCACTAATTTGACATAAGTTTGCTACAGCCTACAGCCCAATGCCCACAGCAATGGAAATCCTTTCCCTTTTATTGTTATTTTTTTAATTCTTAACTTTCTACACTATGTTGAAACAGCTTTAATAACTTGTTTGGTCTTGACTTAAAGATTATATTTCATCCCAAGAAAAAGATGAATGTAAATTGACAAGGAAATGAGTCTCCTCAAAGTCAAAAGAATTCTAGTTTGTGACTTGAATACAGGACAAATTTTATGATTGGCATAGGAAAAGTTTGGCAAGTCTTGTATTCCACTTAATAGGGTAGTAGGAATTTGTGGAACATTGGATGTTTGAGTGGAAAGATGTTGGAATTTACTGATTGCGATTTTGAAATTTTATGTTTACATGAAGTTGTAACTGTAGGGTTATAGTAGTTACTAAATTTAACGAGTTAATACACGATTTTCAAGGCACAGGAGAGCTATGGGAGAAGTTTGGATATTAGGATTGTAATTGAAGTATGGATATTGGGAGAAGTGTGGATATTGTGCTTTAAATTGTAAGTATGAATCCATTTAAATTCGTGATTATTTTTTATTATTTTTTTTGGTTTTCCAATGACAAAGATTAAAACCTTGAAGAACTTTGTGACTTGACATGGAAGTGTTAGTCATTAACTAGTTGATTCACATTGTTAATCAATAATTAGCTTTACCATTACTTTGTGTGTTTCAGGTGTAAGATTTTGGCCTTTCTGGTATAGAAATAATGTAACTGTTATATAATTCTGCTTGTGCATGATTGGCTCACAAAGTCTCAAAAGAAAGAAAAATCTCATTGATGTCATTGCTTCTTGTTTGTTTCTCAGATCTAGGTATGGCAGACAGCAGGATGGAATTCAATTATGTAGAAAGATGTTAGCAGACCAATATTTCCTTTTTGGCCTAGTGAATTGGGCACAAGAAAGTTCTCAGGTTTTCTAGTTGCTAATGTGGGTAAGTTATAAAAGTTAACTGTAAGACACATTTTGTGTAAGTTTTCTCTCTTTTTATGCCGTTAGCTTGCTCTCTTTTTTTTTTGGTTCTCTGGGGATGGATTTTGGGCGGGACTTTTAAGTCCACATGGGTAAGGATGAACTTAACATGTAGAATTTAATGTTTAGTTTGTTGCCATCATTTCCAAAATCCTTCCTAATATTCTCTCATGTTTTTTTTTTTTCACGAATTTGGTTCTTTTAAAAAAAAAAGTGAAGGGTCAATATGTTAATAACAAAAATTAAAGAAAGCTTAAAATGTATTTTATCACGATTTTACTGTTAAGTACAAGTTTTTGAAATTAAAAAGTTACTTTTTATTTGAATTTATTACTTTTAGTTAGAAAAAAAAGGCTATATTAGTATATTGGAGGTGGTGTCATCTTATATCCTGGTGGTGACTGAATTGGTCTCGATCTTGCAACATTTCTGGGCTATTGTTATGTCATGGCATATCATATCACAGTCAATCTGTATGATGCACATTATCTATGGCAGCCCCTGCAATTGCCATGTTGCATGGGTTAGGTCACCTTGCACAGGCTGAATTCACCACAATCGCATCACAATCTAATCTAATGTACCGAGTAATGATGTGGTATTTCGGTGAATATATGCAGTGTCAGAAAATATAAGTCCTCCTAATTATGGACACGAACAAATGTCTGTCATGATTCAGGGGAAGGAAGTTAAAATATTAAGGCATCTCGTGGTGCATAAATATTGTTACGAAGAATTTATAAAGGCTTAAAAATAATTTTAGTCCATGCAAATATATCGATTTTTGGTTTTCGTCCCCATGAAAAATTTTTTTAGTTATTTGTCCCTGTAATATTGAAGTCTTTTGGTTTTGGTTCTTATCGTCAATCTCTGTTACAAAAACACCTACGTGGCTAACGGAGCTCTACGTGGCATTGCCACGCGAGATTAGTAAGCTTAGTTGACATGTGCTGACATGGAAAAAATGTTGACTCGTCATTTTTTTATTTTTTTATTGATCTTTCCCCTTCCCAGCTTCCCTTTTCTTGGCTTCCATGGAAACCCTTGCGCCCCATTTGGACCCAGTTTCCATCAAAGACATCACAATTTCTCAGTGATGATGACATAGAGGGACACTCCATTGTTGTTGTTGTTCTTATGATGACAAGAAGAAACCGACTTCGAAGACCTTCGAGAGTCCTTCGCTTGAAAGATGCAGCCCTGTTGAAGGAAATGCTCCTATTCAAAGCACTCATTGCGATAGTTCAAAGCCATCAACCATTCAACCGTGAACGTGAACTAGCACCACAACAACAAGCACCAACCCCTTGTGGGTAACAACATCAGCAAAGGCAAAAACTCAATGACCCAAATGTGTGTTTGATTTAATCATAAAAAAAGAGGTGTGTTTGATTGCTGGTTCGATTTTTTGTTTGTTGATACATAGCTGGTTGGATTTCTCTAGGATGGGGAAGAGGACATTGAATGAATGATGGGGTTTTCTGGGGATGCCATCCAAGGACGAATCAGGAAGAAGACATTGAATGATGGGGTTTTCTTATAACCGTTGGATCTGCAGTGTTGTTGGATCTAATGGTGAACTTCCCACACTAGATTACATCACCTCTTCATCTACCCATCGAAGCGCCACCACCGTGCGACAACCTCCCTCCGCCGCCGACGATGGCGAGAAGCTATGCGGCACCATTTGGAGCTTGCTTCTTCTCCCCCCGACCACCACCATTTCCTCCTCTGCAACCACTGCCATCTTTGCGGAGAAGTTGTTGGAACGATTTTAGGGAATGGTCCATTTACGTCCACTACATCTGTGACGGCATTGATAGTGCCAATTTCCTCAAACCATCGACATCTTCAACTGTACACCAATGGAGGAAGTCCTTACTTGACGACGACGAGGAAGCCGGGAAGTGGTTCAAGTGCAAGAGATTATGTTTCTCCTCCGCTATGTGTCCCGCCATTCACTCTCCCCAAATAGATTCAAAGTATTTTAAGTGTTGCAGAATATACAGTGATAGGGAGAGGGGAACAGGAAGAAGAAAGGGGGAGAAGGGAAAGGGGAGAAGAAACCCTTGCGCCATGTCATCATCCAACTAAGATGACAGACGACAATACTAATCTCGCGTGGCAATGCCACGTGGAGCTCCGTCAGCCACGTAGGCGTTTTTGTAATAGAGACTGACGGTAAGAACCAAAACCAGAAGGCTTGAACATTGCAGGGACGAATAACTAAATTTTTTTTTTACAGGGACGAAAACCAAAAATCGGTATATTTGCAGGGACCAAAATTATTTTTAAACCATTTATAAAACATTCTTTTCATTCTTTTATCGTCGAGTGAAATCTTTTTGTTGATTATTATTAAGGAATAAGTTTAGATTATTTACTTGGGTTTTTTTTTGTCAAAAAGGTTTAAATTATTTAATTGTGTCTTGTATATTACTCTCTCCGGTCCTAAATATAAGAAACAAGTTATTTTTTTGGTTCTTTGAATAACTCACGTATTTGGCTTAAATATAGATCAGATATGTGAGTTATTCAATGAACCAAAAAAGTAACTTGTTTCTTATATTTAGAACCAGAGGGAATATATTTCATTTCATTGGTAATAACAAATAAAATTACAAATAACGTGCTGAACAGTGTCACTGACATTCTATTCGAGTTCACTCTATACCAAATGACCAATCTGAGAGAATCACACCCCGAGTGACCAAGTCGGAAAGGTTAAGATCCATGATCCACCGCTACATTTTGTTTCCATATAGTATAGTATATATAGTATATATACGAAAAGGAAACTTGGACCAAAAAAAACACGAAAAGGAAAGAACGAAAAATACCAAGAGAAAAAAAAAAGAGCTAATTGAGTCGGAGCCCTGTTGAAAGTAGACCAAGAGTCAAATTACTTGGATGGCTCATATTGGCTATAAAGTTTGTACATATGATAAAAATCACTTATGATAAGAGACAAAATTAATTCTTACCACTTTTCACAATAAAATCAAACACGCCACTAAGATTTGATGCTTTGACGTGGAATAATAAAATATGACCTTGTTGTACTAATAATTTTGTGGTGTGGTCGGTCACCACATCTCCAATGTCTAGTGAAAGGTCAATACAATGAAATCTGCGGTTCATTAGTAAACACTTACAGGGTCGCTCGCAGGCAGCCCAAGTCTATTTAAAATAGATTTTTTTTGGAGTTACAAGTCTATTTAAATAGATTATTTGACGTGCTGCATTAATTAAAAATAGTAAGATAACTGGGAAAAAAAATTAGGGTCCGATTGGTTTGAGACCATTTTCTGTTTTTGTTTTCAATTTTTACTTTTAATAAATTACAAAATTGTCTTATTGCTTTTAATCTATTTTCTGTTTTTAATGATTTATACTCGAAATAGTGAAAACAATCATTTGTTTGTTTACACTATTTCCTATACAAATATTTACAAACAAAAAACAAATTGAAAACAACAAGCAAATTTTTAATTTATTAAAAGTAAAAACTGAAAACAAAAACAGGAAATGGTCTCTAAAACAAAACAGACCCTTTAGCTTTTTTTGTGGCTATATATATATCAATCAATTGTACATGATTTTGCATCTTGAAGATGTAAGCCATGGATTGTTTTATGACCTGAGATGGAACACGGGTACTAGCTGAGTACGTCCCTTAGACAGAGGGTATTAACCACTTGCGCCAAACCTTGTGGTTTATCTTGCTCTTGCTCTTATTTTGGTTCATTTTATAACAAATATTCACTTATTTACATTGACTACATATTTAACCCATCAATAATGCAGTTTTTTTTTATAACTTGATGATGCAGTTTTAAATAATGTTACCATATGCCAAGTCATTTCAACTTATTCTTGCACAAAAATAAAGCATACCACTACCATTTAGTTATCCCTTTCTAAAATAGTTGTACCTACGAAAAAACCGGTGGAGTTTGAAAAATCGTTAGAGCAGTGCTAGTTTCATGGAGAGGAGGAATAGAGAGAGAGAGAGAGAGAGGTCATGGAGGGTGGGGGCAAAAAAATGATATTGTAAGAAAGAAAGAAAGAAAGGAAACTGAGAAGGGAAATTGATTTCCCTTCTTCTTCTTCTACCACGGCCAATTGATCTCGCCCCCATAAGGGTGAGGGAAGAAGACACATAAACAACAATAAACAAACAAAGCAAAAATCTTTAACCCAACAACAACAACACCACATGTGGGTTTTTGCCAAGTAAAGGGAAAAAAAATCATTGCGGCAGGAACAAACTCAATAGTGTGTATATATATATTAGGCCATTATGAGCAACAAAAATTACCAGCATGATAACCTGGTCTCTCCCTCCCCTTCCGTGGCCGTCTCAGTGGAACCTTCCAATGTCAAAACCAGAAGGCTCTACCAAGTTTGGAAAGGAAACAATGTACTCTTCTTTTTTCCTTTTGTTTTGTTTTTGGTTTTTTGGTTTTTTCACCTTCAATTTTATAGACCCTTTTTAGTATTGGCGCTGCTTTTTGTTTTTCCTTGATCAAAATCAAAACTTTGGTGTGTATTGGTTTTTTTCCCTGTGAATGCAATGATTGGTCTTGTGTGCAGATATTTTGCAGGGAATGGGGAGGGCAAAAATGCAAAAAAAATACTCTTTAGTGATTTTGAGGTTATTGTATGCAAAGAATTTAGGGTGGGAAAAAAAATGATATATTGTGATGCTGGAAATGTAGATGTTTGGTATTTGAAATGCATTCTGAGAGAATATAGGAATATATTTGTGCCCTTAGTTTTTAGAATTTTGAGTTGTCATGGGTGAGTGGAGGAGCAATTCAGTCCTTCTCAAGGTAATTTTGCCGTTGTTGATCAGAATGCAACAGGTATTAGGGGTAGAATAGGCTTGACAATCCTTTTTTCTGAAACAATGGAGCATGCGGAATGCATAGTAGACTGCAACTTGATTCTGTTTTCTTTAGAATTTATATATGTAGAGTTTCCATTTCACTGTTCTTTTGCCTAGAACTATTGACCCATTTAAAAGGTTGAATTGAATACTTGCTTGGAATTGCATATCTTTAAGTGGATACTGTAATAGAGAATATATGACAGGTCGGACCGTTTGGGTATGAGAGATTGAGAGGTGACATTCAAATATATGCAGGACTTTCCATTCATGTGGACCGTGGAAGATTCTGAACATTCATTTTTATGGCAGTTGAATGGTCGAATCTCTTCTTTGACTAGACTGTTACTTGGGGCCTAAGAAAAAGGAATTACAGAACAAAAGGAAAGAAGGATAGAAAGAAAGTGGATATGTTTTCCTATAGATAGCTGTCTCTTCCATTCATCCCCTTGATAATCTTGGTCTGTTTTCCTTCTTTATCAGGAATGAAACCATTAGATGCCCTTACCCCTTACTTTATTAGTTTTCCATAACAAAACAATAAAACCCTATAGAAAATATAATCTGAAAACTCTGTCTTTTGCTTTAGTTTATACATCAAAACACATGGAACTTGTAAACTTAAAAGTGAATGGTCATTTTGAAAATGGATTAACAAGTCACCTGTAATGGTGAATACTTAAATTGTTTATTTAGGATCCAGTCTATAGGGCCTTAGACTCAAGAGCTTAATTGAACCATCATGTAAGCTGATTTCTGATAGGACTTGTTTTTCATGTCAGAAATTTCTATTTGGTGGAAGATTAGTCTTCGGTCAGGATGCATCGTCTCTTTTTTTAACATCGTTCCTGATTGGAGGTCCTGCAATAACATTCCTCATAAGAATGCTATTATCAATGAAGGGGGAAGTTTCTCTCTTTAGCCGCCTTGAACTGATTGGAGGAGTGACTCTCACAATTTTGGTTGGTAAAGTTATAAGGTTTTTCCTTATCAATAACGGGTACTTAGCTTTCTCATGATATTTTTAAACATGAGGTTTGACTGGTGTAATGCAGGATTTTGTTTTTCTCTTCATGACATCTGGTAGAGATCCAGGAATCATCCCCAGGAATTCACAACCACCTGACTCAGATGAATCAGTGGACTTGAATACACCATCTATGGAGTGGGTAAACAATAAGACCCCTAACCTGAAACTACCCAGAGTGAAGGATGTGATGGTCAATGGCCATACAGTGAAGGTGAAATTCTGCGATACTTGCTTGCTGTATCGTCCACCGCGCGCTTCCCATTGCTCCATCTGCAATAACTGTGTGCAGAAGTTCGATCATCATTGCCCTTGGGTTGGTCAGTGTATTGGATCAGTAAGTTGTCCAAAACCACCTTCAATCTATCAAGCAAACTTTTTTTATTAGCTTGTTTGGACTTCAGTTTGGAATGGTTTAAATATATGTTTGAGCCAATCCATCTCTCTTGGTAGTTTGAGCCTTCCAAACTGAAATCCAAACACACTATATATAGCAAAGCTCTAAAAACACATTAGTTTATGATTATGCAAAAGCTCCATCTTTTCCTACTACACTAATTTTAGTAAAGAGAAGTAGCTTTTGGTATGGACAGATTGATGAGTAGTTTCTAGTCATTGATTTCTGTTTCTTTACTTTATGATTTTAAAGTCCACTTATCTTTATCTTTCCCCATCTCTCTTCAGTAGAATCTGACACAGTTCCGCCTCTTCATGTTTTTTTTTTGTCTGCAGCGTAACTATCCATTCTTCATATTGTTCATATCATCATCAACCTTGTTGTGCATATACGTCTTTGCGTTTTCTTGGGTTAAACTTCTTCAACAACAAGGTAGCTTGTGGTCATCCATGTCACATGATATCCTATCGGTTGCTCTCATTGTATATTGCTTCATAGCTGTTTGGTTTGTGGGTGGGCTAACAGTCTTCCATCTTTACTTGATTTCCACCAATCAGGTATTCTCCTTCTCTTTTTTGATGCTCTAAATCATTTGGTCCTATAGGCTATGATTGGAAATTCTCAATTTCAATATGTACGGGTTTTCTTTTTTCTTTATGCACTTCTGCGAATTTTAGTTATCATTGTTAGGAAAGTTTAGAATTGGTCATTAGTTATAAATAGTAATTTGGTACCTAAGTTGTAGTAGATTACATTCTGGTGACGGTTTTCTTTTAACTCTATTTGCTGTATGGTGGGAGCAGGGGAAGAGCCGGAAACTTATTATTCGGGGCCAATAATCAAAGACATCAAACCAAAACTTTATGGGGGGGGGGGGGGGGACGGACCCAGAAAATTTATATTGTGGGGGCAAAACTCATATATAAATTTGCTATATACAAAATATATTATAACATTTCAAAAAGTATACTTACTTAATGTCCAAGTGGGGGGCATTAGGTAGACATTTAATAAAAAAAAAACTCATTGACCATGAATTATCTTTTATTTTTACAAGAATAATTGTTGTTTTTAAAGGTTTATCTCAATAAAACACAAATCTATATTTGTATTTATTTTTTTTTTGATATTTTAGTGGGGGCAATTGCACCCACAAGGTCACAAGTGGGTCCGTCCCGGGGGGGTAATAGTCACAGATATCTAGCCAAGAAATTACTATGCCACATATAATAGTAAAAAATATAAGAGAAATAATGAAAGAGGATAAATTTTGGAGGGCCATGACATATCCATATCCCCCCTTCCCTTCGCCCCTGGGTGGGAGAGAGCTTTCTAAAATTCTATTTGGTTCGCAAAAATATTTTCTGTTTTCACTTTCAATGACAAAAATACCATCTTATTTTGACTTTATTTCCTATTTTTGAAGATTTATATAAGAAAAACAGAGAAAACAAGAATTTTTTTTCTCAAAATCAAATAGATCCTAGGTTTCCTAGAAATGGAGACAAATCCTTGAATAGGTGCTTGCTGTTTCCTTGGAAAGAGCTGTTAGGAACTTAGGATATAAAAGATGAAGCTAGAGAAGGGCCTTTACATGAGAATTTCTTCTTGTATTCATTTACCCATTTTTAGTGCTCAGTGTATATGTGCCTTTAAATTTGACCTTATGTGTGTGTCTCACTGTGTATACCACATGATATATCAACATTACACTCATCTTTTTTATTTTTGACACTTTCTTTTCTTATAGACAACTTATGAGAATTTCCGGTACCGCTACGATAAGAAGGAAAACCCATATACAAAGGGAATATTGTCAAACTTCAAAGAACTTTCCTGTTCTAAGATCCCAAGTCCATTGATCAACTTCAGAACATGGGTTACAGAAGAGGAGGATATTCAGGAGGAATCCTTTACTTCAGATCTTGAAAAAGGTTTTATAAGCTCAAAACAAAAATTCGACATGGAAATGGGAACAATGTACGGCAAGGATGGTATGCGAGTTCCTAGTATTTTAAAGGATTTGGATTACAATGGCTTTGATGATAATCTAAAAAAGAAGGCAGGATCAAAAGAAGCTGCATTTGATATTTTTGTTCATGCTGATCATGATCTAAAACATTCTTGGAAATCCAAAACCGGAAACGATGCTCATGACGAGAAGCATTAGCTCCTTAAGATTGCATTGCTGGTTCTTTATAGAGACAAAAGGTACCATTTTGATTTTTGTTTTGGTCTCTCTTGTACATATATAAAAGTACTCACACATAACTTGTGTGTCCTAAATAACCAATGATCAATAACTTGTAAAATAATTTACATATCTACTTCATGCTTTGGAGAGCTTGTTATAGTCTGCAGAAGCTTGAGGACTTGTGAGATTCAGATATGTAATGCCTAGTTCAATGTCTCAACTGTTTTTTGGTGCAGATCCATTTGGGCAATTATCCTGAAAGGGAACATTTGTAGGCAGTGGATGGATTTTTAGAGGTTGGAATGCTGTTTTGCTAATGAATGGGGGGTGGCTTGAAAAAAGGGTAGTGAGTTGATTTATAATGGAAGTTGTAAAGGGGGAAACAGAATGATATGTCTCAAGGGGAAACTCAGATCATTCATATCTCATTACTCAAAATGGAGAAAAAAAAAATGTTTGACAAAGTTACAAAAATTGGCACATGTTCACAACATATCAGTGCAGGACATAGAAATGAGTGAAGGAGCTAAATTAATGTATGATGATGTGACAATGCCTGTTCTTTCTTCTCTTTCCTAGCTTTTAGTGTGGATTGTAGATCTTGTTTGGTCTTGCAATTCAAAACTGCACTGTTTATTTTAGGTAAAATGCCTTATATTTCATGCTTGCTCCTTCAATATTTTGTGGAAAACGATTATATGAGAAGAAATTATAGTTTAAGCCCCCCCACCTAGGGGCCATGCTTCTCTCTCTCATTTTGTTTTCTCTCCTTGTCATTTGGAGTTGTTGATTTCCTTCTTATTGTGTATATATGCTTGAACATCAAGGGCATGGTCAACTACAAAATGCATTTGAGCTCAGGATTCCTTCCTTTTTTTTGGGACTTGATTTAGAACCAAGGCTTTTTACAAGTATATATATCTTTGTGAAAACAAGCTTGAAAGAATTTACTTAATAACTAAAAGACAAAACGTAATTGATCTCAAGTATAAAATCTAAAATCTAAAACATTAATCTTGTAAGTTCATACCAACACTATGGCGATAATGGTATTGTTAAAGTAATTTCATGTTTAAACAAACCTTTGATTGAGTTTCATTGACGTCTTATAGAGGAAAATTTAACAATAACCATTGTTGGAAAGTTACACTATCGCGACAAAGTAGACACCAAAGACATCGTCTAATAGGGTAGGTGCTTGGTGCATAAGCAATAAAGTGATGGAACATAATATAAGCACATTGGCCACTTAAATTAATTTAATCTAAATTAAAATAAAGATATATATGAAAAGTTGATGTTGAAATGAAAACATACAAATCCGTGAATCCATATGTTCTTGTTTCAAGCTGTCTCATATTAAATTCTAATGAACTAGGCTTCAACTTGTCTTATTTAGGCAATGTCATGCTGGCTCGCCATTTTGTCATAGAAATTCTTGGTTATTTTTAAGCTTCTATCACTCTATACATCTTAAAGGGTCCCTTTAATTAGTATTGAAAATTAGCCAGTACATATATATACATCTTATTTCCTTGAACCAACAACCATTATTTTACGTTTGACCTTATAATTAAGCGCCTCTGTTTAATGGATAATTAACACAAGGGAAAGAGACAAGAAAGAAAGGCCATTTTTATCAACAAAAAAAAAGAAAGAAAGGCCTTTACTAGATAATGAGATTTGTGAGTTGGAAAGTGAAGGAGAAACTTGACCGAGAAAGTTATAGTTGGGTGTTTCTGTATGCCACGTTCTGCCAAATGCCAGCTTCTTCAAAGCAGGCATAATATATTGGGTTAGATAAGCATATAATAATTATATCTGTCTCCAGCATTCCATTTGCATGTTTGTCAACTAAGTGGCGATTTAATTTATATAGCATATATATTCTAGACACACTCCATATATATTGCTAGGTAAATGCTCTTTTAATTTCTTGGTTATTTAGTCTCACGCACATTCATGCGCACCCACTATAACCTATGCGTGTGTGTGATCTGTATAATATTATATCCAAATGCACCACACTGCGTATTTTATATTTTTTTGACAGAACAAGTTTAATATCTATAAATTATTAATAAAAAAAATTTATATGCTTTCCAAAACAAGCGAACACTGAGTTTTGTTCTCCTATGCACCTCCATAAAATAATAAATGAGAAAAAGTTTGAAAGTGGAGTATATATTTAATTTAAATATGTTTTTGGGAGACTTATGCGTAGTGATTAATATCTGTACAGTGCAGTTAATTTCTATATCTAAATTCAAAACAGCTATAAACTATAAAGTATACGTAAGTTTAACAGTACCACGTCCTCCTATACAATTAATTTCTCCTTAAAGAAAAAATATATATAATTTGTCGGTACGTGTGTAGATATCTATATCTATAGCTATTATAATGGTGATACCAATGCTTTACTGTAGCCTTTTTTTATTTCTGTTTTTATCATTTAATAAATAAAAATTTAAATTTTTTCAAAAATTATGCAATAACTATATCTAAAAAACTTGCAATTAACAATAAAAAAGGAATATAAATATAAGAGGCATAGTGTGGATGTAGGCCTGCTCCCCACTAGTTGTTAATAAAGTACGTGTTTTAGAGCTTAACTTAAGTTGTGAATAAATTAAATAAGTTATTTCAATTACCCTCCACGTATTAAAAAATAATTAATTTTGACAAATTAATAACTTATATATAAACCGATTCTGTAACCAAATAGCCATATCTAAATATTTATGTACATATTTTAGAAAATAATATTACAATATAATATTATAGTGAAACATAATTGAATATTTGTATAAAAAAAATTACACTATCAGTATAATAGTTATTAAACTCTTTTTATAAACTATTATAGAGTATTTATTTATGAAAATAAACTAAAAATAACTTATAAACATACGATACATATATTATAATACATATAAGTCCAAATAAACTATTTGAAATGTATTCTAAATATCAAACCAAATAATTTCTTATTGCTGGCTATCAGTTTCTAAATCCATGGATTCATTATAATTGATTCTCGTGAATTTTTTGTGCAAGAATGAATTTGGGTGCTTCTTTCATCTTCTCTTATCGAGACATTGGTTTTTTTTTTATTTTGCAAGACTTACGGGCCTATATTTTTTTTTGGCTCGAGGAGAGATCGCTTACGAGCCTATATACTACACATTATCCTACCTTTGGTACACACTAAAAAAAAATTGTTACAATTTTAAAATTATTTTATCCGAACAGATTTATGTTGTACGTGAATTGTTTTCTTAGCAATATATATATGAGTTGGTTATTTGGACTTTTCCAGAAGTTCTTTCCCAATATTTCTTGAAAAAAAAACAATATTAATATAGTTTTTATTATTTACTCATTTTTCTTAAATTTCTAAAACCGTAAACGAACATGCAAGAGCACCTCCGACAGATAGGAGTTGTCGGAGTTCTTAAAAATATAACCAATTTTTATTTTAATTATTTCAAGCATTTAGGTGGCATCCAGAGTTGTGTTTCTTACATAAACAACTCTTGTATACTAGTAACTCTCTGATGTTTAGTTATTGGAGTAAAATTTAGTAAATATTTTTAAATTTGATGAGGTATGATAGGATCATTAAAAGTGAATTAAGTAACTTCCAGGAAAGATGTTCTAAGTAACTTTTTATGAATATTTAATAATTAATCATAATTTAATTATACATTTATTTTTTAATATATTTAATTAACATAGTACTAATTGATAAAAAAAATGAGTTAACTGTCATTTTGGTCCCTAAAATTGGAATACGGTCTCACTTAGATCCCTGAAACTAATGAAAAGGCAATTTAGTCATTGAAATTGTAAAATGTCGGTCAAATTAGTCCCTAAAATTGTAAAACGACGGTCAAGTTAGTCCGTCGTTTTATAATTTTAGGGACTAACTTGACCGACGTTTTATAATTTCAGGGACTAAATTGCCTTTTTGTTAATTTCAGAGACCTAAATGAGACTGTTTCACAATTTCAAAGGCTAAAATGACAGTTAACTCTAAAAGAAATTATACATAGTACTAACTCATGTTTTTGCATACGTTTTTTGTAACGGAAAAATAAGAAACATTACGCGCGTAAAAGCCGCGAGGAATTGGAGGATCCGCCCAAGAGCCCCCAAAGTTGCCAGCACTTTGGATTCGAAGGAGAAAAAGAGAGAGAGAGAGAGAGAGAGAAACTTTCAGAGAGAGAAAGAGGAAAACAATAAGAAAATTGGAAAATTCTGAGGGGTTGATTAGGAAAAGTGAACATGGAGATTCTCGTCATCCAATGATCCCGTTAAACTCACAAGTTTTCCTGTTTGGATTTGGTGTCACAGCTTGATTCTCAATTGCTGCTGTGATCCCAACGACAACAGACATCTGTTTCTCTCTCTTCTATTCTCTCTCTCTCTCGTCTGCATTGTCTGTCCCTTTTCACTGCAAAAGGAAAAGGGGGCAGATTCGAGGAACCCCAGAAGGAAATTTCGGATTTTTAAGAGGATTGTGTTTGTGGGGTGGTCGAAGCTTGAATTGGGTTTTTTATGGGTTTTGTGAAGAAGGTGAGAGGCCAGTTTTGGTGACACACACACACGCGAGGGTGGTGGTGCTGCCATGATTGGGAATAGAAATCCACAATTGGGGTATTCTTCTTCTGGAGGTGGGGCCCACAATATGAAACCAAAGAGGGTCTATCAAGTCTGGAGGGGAAGCAATGTCAGTTCTTATTTTTGCTCTCCATCCCCTTTTGTTTTGATTATTGGTTCTTATTACGACACAAAATTGGGTTTTGCTAATGGTGTCTGTGGATTGTGTATGTTTGATCTCAATTCAATCTCAGTTTGAACTCGTTATGGCTTTTGTTTGTCTTTATATTGACGATTTTGTTGTATTGAAAAAATTGATTTTTTTGACCTTCCTTTTTCTGTCAATGTGTTTTTTTTTTCTCGTTGTGGAATTTCGCCTCTTGTTGTGAGTGTAAGGATGTTTCATCATGAATGTTGTTGCTTTCATTCATTGCATAATTGGTGAATCCCATGTGTATTGGATGCTTGCTTGCGAGGGTCAATGCTAAATTGGCTTTTACTGGTAAATTACAAACGCAAACTAATGCTCGCAAATATCTGGTCCATGTTTGGTTTTTTAGTCGCCTTGGGAGATTGCAGAAGTACGTTTGAACCCAAAGTAACTATTAATAAACTTTTTGGCCAAACGTACTTTTAGACTCAAACGTACGTTTACAACTGAAAACCAAACATGTCTACATGATTGATGTTTCCCTTTCCTTGTGTCCATTCTACTCCAGATGTGAATGCAATTCCTTGATGTTTTGATATTGTGAAGCTGTTGGAGGTACCAGTGCCACCTCAGTGGAACACTTTTCTTGTGGTCAAGTTTTCATTTGAATAAGATAAATTTTGACATGGCTGTGGACATTTTATGCTTTACATGCCTACCATCTGAAAATGTTTATGTTGCTGCATTTTATTGAAAATAAGCAATGTCATTTATTTAGGTATGATTAGATGTCTAGAAGAAATGACAATCATGTTATTCTTTACTAATTCTGCTTTTTTTTCCACCTCCTTTCAGAAGTTTCTCTGTGGTGGAAGGCTTGTTTTTGGTCCTGATGTAGCTTCCCTGTTTCTTACAACATTCCTAATTGCTGGACCTGCAATTGCATTTTGTATAAAGATATATCTCAAAACCAAGAAGGCCAGTGATGATGCTCTTTGGTTTCCTGTATTGATTGTGGGTTTATTTCTCACCGTTATGGTAAATACCCTTGACAGTTTATCATTTTACTGAAAATAGTCAAACAACCTATGCATTGTTTCTATCATTTTCCCGCTATCTTAGTTTGCCTCCCCCCCATTCCATTTCTTGTTCTTCACCTTTTTTCAGTTACTAAAATTGAAAGCTAAATATACATGATTGAACAAATGGGGTTATCTAACGCGTAAACATGATATGATTAAGATTATATGGCAGTAAGAAATTATAATACTGAATATTACGAAAGAGAACTAATTTTGCAGAATTTACTGGTCCACTTTATTTTCTGAACTGCAATTTCATTTAAGCAGTGTGTTAACTTTATTATTTATAAGGAAAAATTTAATATGTTTCTAACTGTTCAGTTTTGACAAAACATCTAGCTTTTACCGAAAACTTGAAGACTTTTGTCAAAGATGAAAGACTAACTTTCCCAAAATCTCAAGCTATTAGGTAGAGGCCCAAGAATATTTTATATCTCTAACATGCCTTCTCATGTAAGAGCCCTTCGGTAATGCAACATGGGTTAATATAGTACAACTAGTACATGCCAGGCCAATAATACTTATATCATGATAAGTCTCTAAAATAATAAGGATACTATTATTCTAACACTTTCCATCAGGCTCTCCAATCTCCATAAATATAGTGACATTATTTCATTTTCAAGCTCATGATTGGTTGATCCTTGATCTTTTTCATTTTATTTTTTCCTTATAGCTTATTACGAGAGCACCTTTCTTATTTTGAAAGTTAAAGCTGATATGTCAAACAACTCATGTGCAGGATTTAATATTCCTCCTCATGACTTCTGGGAGAGATCCTGGAATTGTCCCTAGAAATTCAAGACCTCCTGAATTTGATGATGCGTATGATATGCCTACTCCTTCAATGGAGTGGATTAATGGTTCAACCCCTCATCTGAAACTACCTCGAACAAAAGATATAATTGTTAATGGTCACACAGTGAAAGTGAAGTTCTGTGATACGTGCTTGCTTTATCGCCCTCCTCGTACTTCTCATTGTTCTATATGCAACAACTGTGTCCAGAGATTTGATCATCACTGTCCCTGGGTTGGCCAGTGCATTGGAATAGTAAGTCCACTTTACTGCAAAAAATGAAGTTTAGAAACATTCAGAGGGATAATATTTATTTGCTCAGTATTTGTATACAATCTTCTATACTGTTGGACTAAGGCTTGATCGTGGAGCATTTTGTTTTTTAGTTGGTAGGGGCTATGTTGATCACCTGTAGGTAGGTCTTGCCTGCATGGAACTCCCTCCTATTCTTTACATAGTGTTTGGTTGGAGGGAAATGTGAAGGGGAGGGGAGGGGAGCAAAAATCCCTCATCACTCAATTTTGCCTCCCTTCCAATATTGGGGGATTTGATTTTAACATCAAAGTGTATAAGGGTATAAAAAGTAAATTAGTCTCTTCCCTCCCCTCCTCCCAACTAAACACGATATCTAATTAAACCCTTCCCCTCCCCTCCTTTGAATCAAACAGATCCTTAAGGAAAGGTGGGAGAGAGAGCAGAATTCCTAGTTTAAATGTCGTCTTCTTAGGGAATCGTTTGCCTTGATTCAATTGGTTAGAAAAAAAACGTGAATTGTTTGTTTTTGGTGGTGTCCAAAATCCTCTTCTGCATTTCATTTCCTACACGAACTAACAGTTGTCTTACATGCTGATATAATTGCAGCGAAACTATCGGTACTTCTTCATGTTTATTTCAACATCAACCATTTTGTGCTTGTATGTCTTCGTGTTCACTTGGATCAATCTTGCCCAGAATGGTGTTTGGAAGACAATTTCACATGATTATGTATCAGACTTTCTCATAATATACTGCTTCATTGCTGTCTGGTTTGTTGGTGGCCTCACAGCATTCCATTTCTATCTCATTTGTACAAATCAGGTGACTATTTTACTTCTCAAAATGTGGAAAAGTTCCTAATCTTTTCAGATTCTTGATTCATTTGAAACACATGCTATTTTTTTTTTTTTTTTGCTATTTTCTTTCTCTTCTTCCTCCTATGGTATTGCTTAAATTTGCACATTAATGATACCAGAAAAACAAAATTATAATGTTTAATTCATCATTCAGGTTCCATTGATTTTAATGGGTGATTAACTATTCGTTGGCAACACTCATTCAGATGGAAGCTAAAAAAACTATGCTTCTATTGTTACAAACATTTTGAGCATCAATATGAGTAACACTATTGTATATCTTGACATGTCCATGTGGTCATTATCATTATAGATTGTTGTTTATTGGTTCAAACTTACTTATACTATTTTACTTTTGTTATTGTGCAGACAACTTACGAGAACTTCCGATACCAATATGATAAGAAGGGGAACCCATACAATAAGGGATCATTGAGAAATCTTAAAGAAACACTTTGTTCCAGTATTCCCATTTCAAGGAATAATTTCCGATCATTTGTACAAGAGGATGAACATACGACGGTTGGGTCTTTGACTCCAAATATCGCAGGCAGGGGTTTGAGCCCAAAGGGGAAAATTGATATTGAAATGGGATCTATGCGTGCGGAAGATGGTGGTATTCCAATTCCTGAACTCCTGCGGAATTTTGACTTTGATAATTTCGACCATGACATGAAGTTTGCAGATGAGGAAGGACAACCTTCTTTTGATCCATTCTACAGTGTCGAGGAAGACATAAAAGACTCAGCCCGAACATCTGTTGCTACGGTTTTAAATTTCCACACAACTGAAGATGGAGTGGAAGAGTCTATGCATAGCTCTCATGCTGGAGTTGAAGTCAGAGAATCTGCCCAGAGACCTGTTACATCTGATGGATCATACACAACTAAAGTAACTGATGACACGGATAACTCATGTTAAACCAAAACGCCAGATTTTGCTCTTCAATGCATAGAGGTTGTCTTCTCACTCTTCATACCTTTTTTTTATTAAAAAAACTAGTCTATAGACCCGACCTTTACTTTGTATGGGTCGTTTTCTAATAAAAACAATAAAAAAACCCAACAAACAAAACACTTTTAGTTGGAAATAAAAAAAGTTGGGGAGGTGACATGTTACAATCTGGGAAGTGACATGTGACACATCCTGAAAGGCCATGACTTAATTTTCTTATATAATAATAGAGTAATAGAATAGATAGATTTTGGGTATTGGCCATCTGGAATTTTTGGACCCATAAAACCATACTCTGGCTCCTGTATTTGTCCATGGATGGGATGTTGCTTAAGTTGGATAATTAGCAGTAGAAGTGCTTATTCTGACTTAAATCTTAAGTAACATGGTTCTACACATCACACTCAAATCTGGTTAAGATACCATCATGCTGAATATGCAGAATGTACTGCAAAAATGGAAGAAAAAATATAGCGATTTAACTTTCATTCTTAAGCTGTTTCCTTGATTGGTCTTTATTTCAGGTTTGCTGCAGGTCCTGTCATTGATTGCTTGTTTGCCTTGAAGTAGATAAGGAGGATAGTTTGCTTCCAAAGTTGCAGTTTGAAAAAGAATTTTCAATATGCAGGACTCATGCAAGTTCATTGATGCTATTCATGCTGGAAAATGGGGAGAATTGACCTTGCACTTCCTCTCTCATTTTGGTATAAAAAAATATGGCAAGTGTTTTGTTGTAAGATGTAAAATGTCACTTGCATTCAAAATAATGCAGAAAGATTGTCTGGCTAAGTTTCATGATAGGTACTGTGCTAGGTGTGCCTATCTCTTCCACTTAGTCTTTGTTAAAAGATCTAGATTGGTTGATTTTTTTTTTATTTACCAGTAGAAATTTAGAATTTCTGTAAGTAGTACATTGATTTCTCTTTTGTAAGATGCAGTGTATCTTTTCCTCTCCTTAGGTCCTCACTAGGGAAGGATGCAATCTCGAAGGAACAAAGTTAAAATTATACTAGTCTATGGTCATGACTCCTAGAAAGTACGAGTATTTTTTTTCCTAACGTAAAAAAACCAACAAACAAAACAATTTTAGTTAGAATTAAAGAGTTAGAGAGTTGACATATGTCACAGTCTATAAGTTAAGACCTACTTTTCTTGTGTGGTAATTGAATTGATCTCACCTTAAAAAAATTTGTTAAAAGGGAAAGGATCATTGAATCAAAGTTAAAGCTAGGATTAGAAAAGGGAAAAGACATATCAGTTGATCTGGTGGAAAATTATTAGTAATTCACTCAACTCATTTAATAAGGAATTACTATGCTTTTTATCTTCTAAATTATCTCATTTTCATGACATAATTAACATATGGGTTTACTCTTCCAATAGTTGTAGAAATTAACTCTTCCAATAGTTGTAGAAACTAAAATTTGGGGGTGTTGGAATTAGTGGTCCAGCTCAACGTAGTTTTTTTTATTGTTATTATTATTATGTTTTTTTGTCGTTGGTTTTCTGCCGTAATTGCTGCTACTGGTGGTGCTTTTTTGCCCGGAGAAAAAAAAATCTATGTAGAATGGATTAATCTTCAAAAATATCAGAGGCAGCATGCTTGATGGAGGGCATTATTATCACAACACGCCACATTTTCTCAAGGGATAAATCCTTCCATATCCATGATGATTGGGTTTTGTTTTCCTACTCTTTATTTTGGTCCTTGTTTTTTTTACTTTCATCCTTCTAGACTTTTCTTTTGCAGTAATAGAGTAAGAAAACCCATTTTAATAAAAACATACAAATCATATACATACATATCGTGTGTATGTATATTCGTGCCAAAAACCAAAAAGCTGAAGAATGAAATACCTCAAATTATGACCCACCCATACTTGTGTTCAAAGAATGCAAATTAAATTTCATTTTTTTTTGGAAGTATTGGCGGGAGTATCCTTCTGTTACTAATACAGAGACTAATCTCTCTCGGGACCTTGGCTGCATTAAAACTATTCCTCCCAACGCCTTTTTTTTTATCAAACACATGGCTCGAACACGAGACCTTAGAATGAAGACTAACTACTGTTGTCAGTCGAATCTTTTAAACCAACATATTTGATAAAGTTTTAGTTGCGGAATGCTTAACAAGGTTTTAGTGTGGAATTATAATTATAATTTGACTTTAGGTCAAAAAAATTTAAACTAACATTTAAAAATAAATAATTTTCGCTTTAAACTTGATTTTAAAAATGAAAATTACAAAATAAATTTTATCTCATATTAATTCTGCGCACCATAATCTAGAAAATAACCAAACCAACCTGGGGTTAAAACTGAAGTATCCAATGCGAGTAGATGGAAGCCACAAGTTCTCATCCACATGTAATCACCACAACCAATCATCATGTAACAATGTAGAAACTCACAACACATGCCACGTGTCATGTTCCAATTAACGTTCAAAGATTTCATTGGATGAGATTCTATCACCACACTACCCTCCCATCCAAATTATAGTTGTTGTCCTCACTCCTCACTTGTTAAGTCCTCAAAAACCTCAAAGCTCATAGCTTTGCTTTGCTTCTTCCTCTCCCCCGCAACCCCACCATTGTTTTCTGCTTCCAATTATGGCAGCAGAGATGGCTCTTGTGAAACCCATTTCCAAATTCAGCAATGTTGCTCCCAAATTTGGAAGAACAGGTTCTTCATATTCCAACAACAAGTTCAGCATCATAAGAATGTCTTCCACAGCTACCCCTTCAACAGCCACAAAGCCAGGCAAGAAAGTAAACAAAACTGCCATCAAGGAGACCCTTTTGACACCAAGGTTCTACACCACTGACTTTGATGAGATGGAGACCCTTTTCAACACTGAGATCAACAAGAACCTCAACCAGGCTGAGTTTGAAGCCCTGCTTCAGGAGTTCAAGACTGATTACAACCAGACCCACTTTGTGAGGAACAAGGAGTTCAAGGAGGCTGCTGACAAGATTGATGGCCCTCTCAGGCAGATCTTTGTGGAGTTCCTTGAGAGGTCTTGTACTGCTGAATTCTCTGGCTTCCTTCTCTACAAAGAGCTTGGAAGGAGGCTCAAGGTATGGTGCTTAAAGTGAAATATATAAATATATGTATATATTGGTTAGAGAAGTGTTTTAGGTACTTGGAAAATATATGGACATGTTTACTTTGAGAAAATGTTTTTTGATTTATTTTCCGTTTTCACTTTTAATTGCAAAAAAAGTTGTTAACAAATCTTTGAAAACAGAAAACAAATTGAAAAGATGGTGGCAGTTTTGTAAATAAAAGTGAAAATAGATAATTTTGTTCTTTCTCAATATAGTTCCAAGTACTAGGATTCTGGTCTTGAGATATTTGGGTCGTTTAATGTAATCCTGCTATATTTCATGTCTTATAAGGAGATTTTGTTCTTTATGCACGTTTTGGTCCCCTATTGATTCTTGGTTTGATATATTGCTTGGGATTTTGATATTACAGAAAACCAACCCTGTGGTGGCTGAGATTTTCTCTCTGATGTCTAGGGATGAAGCCAGGCATGCTGGGTATGGACACACACCTTGTTGTGCCTTTAATTCTTTATCCTCCTCCTTCCATGTTTCTATATGATGGTACATGCATGACCTCACCCTTTTTGATTCTATGCAGGTTTCTGAACAAGGGTTTATCTGATTTCAACTTGGCTTTGGACTTGGGTTTCCTGACAAAGGCTAGAAAGTACACATTCTTCAAGCCCAAGTTTATCTTCTATGCTACATATCTGTCTGAGAAAATTGGATACTGGAGATACATAACCATATACAGACATCTCAAGGCCAACCCTGAGTACCAATGTTATCCCATTTTTAAGTACTTTGAGAACTGGTGCCAGGATGAGAATAGGCATGGAGACTTCTTCTCTGCCTTGATGAAGGCACAGCCACAATTTCTTAATGACTGGAAGGCAAAGTTGTGGGCTCGATTCTTCTGTCTTTCGGTAATTTTGTTTTTTTCTCTCCTTTTGCATATCAAGGTTCTTAAGTTGAAACCTCGATAAATAGTGCGAATCGATGCTAAGTTACAGATATTAACAGACCTTAACTGATAATGCACATGGATGACAAGTATATCCAAGATGCAAAAATCTCATTTACCTTGGCATTACTTATAGTCATGAAACAAATTATACCAGCCAAAGAGATCACATAGTTGTCAAATTTGTGTTGCAGGTTTATGTCACAATGTATCTCAATGATTGCCAACGCACAGCTTTCTATGAAGGCATTGGACTTGACACAAAAGAATTTGACATGCATGTCATCATTGAGGTGAGTTTGTGTTTGCATATTCGCTATAATCGCTTCTGACAGCGATTTGGTACAATCGCAATGTGTTCCTACTCATTCCTAAATACTTGTTGATGAAATTAGTAGTAACTGACTTATGAATTGAAAGTAATGGAGCCTTGAGTTATTATTAAAAACACACACATGAAGAGTAAGAGTTTATCAAACAAAGAACAAAATGCTGAAATCATAAATCACAAGCGGTTACTCGAGCTTCAATTCTGGATTTGTTTTTGCAGACAAACCGCACAACGGCTAGGATTTTCCCAGCTGTTCTTGATGTTGAGAACCCAGAGTTCAAGCGAAGATTGGACCGGATGGTGGAGATAAACCAGAAGATTCTTGCTGTTGGTGAGAGTGATGACATTCCAGTGGTGAAGAACTTAAAGAGGATTCCACTGATTGCTGCCCTGGTGTCTGAACTCTTTGCTACATATCTAATGCCACCAATTGAGTCAGGATCCGTAGATTTTGCAGAGTTTGAACCAAAGCTTGTGTACTGAAGTTGTGTATAAAATTCCTTATTTCCTTTTGATCTCTATCATAATGTTCATCTTGAGTGCCACTAGTACTGCTGCCAAAGACAGTGAGGAAACATTTGCCATGATGAGATCCTTATTAGTTTGAATCATCTTTTCTCTTTTGTATCTCTTTTTGTTTGAAAGTTCATTAGAAATACTCACATTATGAGCTACTTATCAAGAGATGATTCTTTCCTTACTCTTTTATTCCAATTGGAAGGTCTAACCAGCAAAGTCTCCTATAGCCCTCAGACACTGTTCCTTAGCTGTTGATTTTGGTTTGTCGAATTATTTTACGCTTTTAATAATCACCCTTCACACTTCTATTTAGACAAACACTTGCTCTTTCTCAGAAAAAAAATGCAGTAAAGAATTCAGCTGTTTCTTTTATGAAAAGAATGAAGAATGTGAACACAAAGTTTCAAATACCAGTAAGCAACAATATTGAAAAAGCTCCAGAAAGTAATTCCTTTGTTCTTAGAGAATAAAAGCATTCATGTTGCCATTGGCCAACAATATTGAAAGGACACCATAAATTGTTTCCATTTTACTTAGAGATGAGATGACGTAAGATAGGAAAATAGTGAGACAAAATTATGTTTTAATGTATTCATTTTAATTATTCCATGGATTTAATTTTAATTCGATGACAGTAAAAAAAAAGTTTCTCATTATCATTGAAACATGTTAATTTAATTATTTGCCATTTTTTATTTTGCTGTTCCTTTGATTGGGAGAATCTCCCTCTTTACTACACAGTTACTACAGTTCACGAGTAATGCATGAATCACAACCACACAAACACTCACATACCCCACGTCTCATTTCTTCACAAACTTGATTACAAAATAGACTTGTGGAGTATTTATATAGAGAGAAGAGGGAATGTCAATCAATGAAGTTGAGTAAAGAGAAAAGAGAGATGAAGAGACAATCTCACTTATGCCAAAGATCAAGAAATTTTTCTATATAGAAGTTGATGTGGCAACTCCATAACTCGTGCTTCAGATTTTATATATTATAATAGATAATAGATGTAAAGGTAGTTAGTATCACTTGCTTGAAGTTGGAGCCATTGAGAAAATCATGCCCTGATATTCAATCATTAAGATTTAGAATTGGAAATCATATGAATAATGTGATTTTCCCCTAAAAAAACTATAAAAATCAAGAAAGAAATCATGCCAAGACACTCATAATTTTACAACTGGCAAGACTTTAAACTTCTTTATGCTTGTCAAACATATGAAACCATATAACTTTAATTGCTAATACATTTACCCCACCACCTACACAAATAATCAATGAAAGCCAGATAGAATCAGGCATTTGGTACAAAAAATGAAGTTCCTTCAATCCGATTTACTTTTTGAGCCTGTTTTATTATCTTCTTTCACAGGTCGGACTAGCAATTTGAATGTCCACACTGCCAAAATAGTTGCCTGCATAGGGGCAAGCCAGTATACAAGGAAGTGCTCCTTTGTTATGTGATCCCCTCGAGCATAAGCCCATCCCATTACCTGAACAATGACAAACAAGGTTTCTTAGCAAGAAAATAACAAAGGTTTCTTCTATCTATGGTTCACATAACCAAAGTAACCACTGATAAACTTGGATAAGTACTTACAGACGCGGGGTTCATACAGCCACCAGTCAGGTCAGAGCCAAGTATATGAAGTGTTAACTTAGAGAGGCTGGAAATCCATGTCTTCATGAAGAAACTTTCACCAATTTTTGCGGTAAGCCCAAGCGAAATGGATACAATTGCAAATGTTAGTAACCCTTCTGTCAATGCACCCCGATGAATGTCTACAGTCAAACGTGGTCCACGTCCTACTTCGGGAATGGTATCAATAAGAAGCCTAACTCCAACAATAGATCCAACCACCTGAAGAGATTCAAACCATGCAGATTAGAATGACAATCTTGTCTTCAATTCAAGTTGAGTTTGTGATATTCACATCTTTTGTTGAGATGTATAAAAAATGGTTCATCTATACTAGAACTCGATATAACACTTTGTACCCCGGGTTCCTCACACATCAGACATCACCACATATACACAGGTGCTCGCAGTATCTTATATCTAAGCAATACAGTGTATCTACTATGCTTTTGTATCTTGTTGATGCATGCCAGACTAAGGATCATTGAAGCTTCAAGTATGGTGAGAACTCAAAATAAAATATTCAACCAGGCCAATGAGAGGGGTTTCATTGGAATCAAATGCATGATAAAAATATTTCTCTTTGAAAAGCACAATTGTCCAGATTTTTTTGACTCCTAAAACACAGTCACTGAGTCACATATACACCAGATCAACCATACTAATAGTGGGCTCAATCACTAGTATTTGATCTAACAGAACAGAAGACACACATAACACACCTTGAAGCATATAGTAGCTCCGTTTCTCTTTGTTAAATAATACAGATAAAAAAGACTTTGCAGCAACGTTTTTCCGTGTTGCTTGTTTCATGCTTAAAAAAATTTGTAAAAGACTATATAGTGAGATTGATCCTCTGTCCTGACAATACGATTTACATAGAACTTGATAACCCTAGGATGCAGATAGTGTGTGTCTCTGTGTTGTGTAATAAAACAAGATAGGCATGTTGTAATACTATTCAAATTTTCGCATTTCATGCATCTTTGGGGATGTAGAGGTCAGGAGCAAATAACATAATTGAAAGCAATCACACCACCGGTTGGACAATACACTTCAACTTCAAGAAGATACAGACTAACATCAGCCTTTCAATTAGTAAATTTATTAAATTCAAATTTCAATCATAAACTTAAATCCATTTAATAGGAACTTTCTAATGTCATGGGACACTTCAGTTGAATTAAAATAGTATTCTAGTAGAATCTCAGTTGTATATAGTTCAGTCAATCAATGATGGGGACTCTGTGGACAAAAAGAAACAAATATTATTGTTTGGGACACAAACACACTGTAGCCTAACAGGTTGATTTGTAAGTGAGATCTGCTTGAAAGAGCAGAAACATATCCCAGAAAAATCATGGGGAGAATGGAAGAAAGAGAATAAAAAGACTGATTCATGATATCTTATTTTGAGTCTTTGACCCGCATCATCATCACATGGCCCACCAACCAACCGGGGTGGACAATGCCTCAGCTCAGATAGATACCTCCAGAAATGATCTGGTAATTTTAATCCAATGTCCTGTTCAATCAATTAATAACAAGTGCCTTGTAGTCTAGTCTAGGCCACAAGTATTCCACAAACTATATACATATTCCACAATATTATTTTGTAATATATATTTATAATCTATAATCTACAATATATAACTATAATAAAGGAGATATCCCTTTTGGTGGACACAATTTTTTTTTCTCTTTTATCCCTATAACCACTAATAACTGCTAACCCATGTTTATTCTCCCTCTTTTAACCGCTAACATGTAGATTTCAAAAATAAAAAAACTGCTAACCCATATAAATGAAATCATTTTAATGTAAAGAAATAAAACTTATATATCAATATATAATTTTATGTCGTAAGTAAAATAAAAAAATGCTGACCCGCTAGGAATAAACTAATAATAATAATAATAATAACACTAGAGGAGGAGGAGGAGGAGGAGGGTAACCTGGGCGGGGATTCTAGAACCAACGCAGAAAAGGAAGTTGTGGAAATCCCCAGAGATGGCATTGGACAAGACGGTGAGGGGGTTGTAGGCCCCACCACGGGTGAGGTTGGCGAGGAAGGCAAAGAGGAACATGTTGGCGACGGAGAGAGCAAGCTTTACAACCTCAGAAGCGAGATGGGCATGAGGGAATCCCAGGTATTGGAAGACGAATATCCGAACCAGGACACCAGACCACACCCACATCAAAGACAACACAAAATCTGACACCACAATAACAACCCCATTTCCTCCCATCTATCTCTATCTCTATCTATCCTCCTTCTGGCTTCAACAACAACAACAACAAACAAAAATGAAGAATTTTGGATGGAAGGAAGGAACAAAACCACGAAAGAACGGAATTGGAATCGAATCTAATCTAATCTACTACATGCCCATGCCCATGTATTTTTTGTTGGTGAAGAATGAAGATTTTTTTTTTTTTTTGCTGTACGACGCCAAAAGTGGTCTCTGATAGTACGGTTACTTTGGAATATGAAACAGACAAGCTCCCTATGTCTATGAGGCTATGTGAAAATGGAGATGGCAGGAAGGACAATGAATTATTGCGTTTTCGGAACAAAATTATAAACAGTAATACTAACACGGTTGTGTACTTGCGTTGCAAAACTTTTTCTTTTTTATGAAAAATTGTAAATTGAATCGGGGTTGCGCCACAGCCACTCCACTTGTGTTTGTTTAGACTTTAGATAGAATAGATTGCGACTTGGGAGTTAAAAAAGCAAAAATCAATATTGTATATTTTTGGTATTTTAAATTATGGTTCTATTTTATTGGAGTCTATGTTATGGGGGATGAATATTTTGTGGTAGGGGTGCTATAAAAAAATATATATCGGAGTGATAGGGTGTTTGCAATTTGGTTTGAATCAATTTCAAAGTAAAATTTCATTCGATTTAAAAATTAAAAAAACATGTGGTTCAATTTTATTTATATTTTTTCCTTATCCGATGACCGATCCAAATTCAATTGGTAATAGCTCACTCATGAATATAACAACAATGACAATCCTCATCCAAAAAAAAAAAAAACAATGACAATGTATGGGCCGCATTCATGCATGCTAATTTCTAACAAGTAAATCATTTCCATTCTCAATAAGGGAGTTTCTCATTGCACCCACATTAATTACTCACCTTGCACCCACACTTAATTTTTGAACTCAAAAAGACAAAATTAACCTCATATAAAAATACCTACACAGTGCACCTTCTTCCTCCACAAAAACCGTAGCAGAGCAAAGACTCCAGTTCTGGCGCCCAAACAGTGACTTTCGGCCAGCCGCGAGACCTCCAACAGCTGCAAGCCACCATGACGCACCCGCCATCCACCTCAGTTCACCAATGCACTCGCCGGCGTCGTTGACCTCCGATGCCCTGTTTTTGGTTTGTCGACGTTGTTTGAATTCTTCACCAATGCACTCGCCGGCGTCTTTTTTTTCTCTCTCCAGATTTCTGGTTGTTTCCGGAACTACGACTTCTGGTATTCAATTTTTGGGTTCCGGAGTGCACTTTTGTTACAAAAATATATTTTCGGAATTATCACTTCCGGAACACAAAAACTCAATACCGAAAGTGGTAGTTCCTGCGAACAAAAGTAGCATCCGTACAAACACTTGCTTGCCTGTACATCATCAAACCTTTACCACTACTAACAACTTTGGTTTTTCATGTGGTAGTTCTTATTCCATCTGAAATATCATCGTTCTTAATGCTACAGCTCTCTTTTTCTGGCCACAGTCAAATGTATATAACTACATGCGCGCACCATGCTTCATGATTTTGAAAATCAAGCTGTCTCTTAAAAAATGAAAGAACAAACACATCCCTTTTTTTTCTAAGTTTTTTTTTTATTTAATTCCCTTTCTCTGTATGCTATAATATTTTATCTACCTTGCTGAGGAGTACTACTGCTACTATATTTTATCCTTGTCTCCATTTTCAGTACACCTTTATAGTTTTCTCCAGCTCTTTCAAATTTTTCTAGTTATCAGTTGCTCTGTGGAATAACAAAATCAAACACCATTTATCATCACTTCGACTAATTTGCATGCTTTCTTTGAAAAATGAGCAGAGAAGTAGAGGTATATAATCAGGAGAGAAACACCACTACTCAAACTAAATTTTAATAATGAGGGACAAGAGAGAATTGGGAGAAAAAGAAAAAAAATCAAGAGGGAAGAGGGGGGAGTGTTGCAGATGGGGGGATTTGGAGGGAGGGGTATTTTTTTCTTTAAATTTAGAAAGAAAAAAAAAACTAAATATGGATTAAGTGTAGGTGCATGGAGCAATGCATGTGGGTGCAAGGAACAATGGCCTCTCAATAATTATTATGACAACAAATACATTTTTTTCAATAAAAATATTATTATATATTAATTTTACATATCCTAATTTTATGGTTAGTGAAAAATATGAGAGGATACATTTTCAATGTATATGTATATCAGGAAATACAAAGCCTTCATTTAATAAAAGAGGTTGGTCAAAAAAAAAAAAAGAGGTTGCTGTCTATAAAGGATTTATTGCTATATCAGCCAAGTAGTGCACTGTGCAGTTTATGTTCAATGTATATCAGGAAAATAGTGTGCAGTTTTCTGCGTAAATAGAAAAACGTATATGGTATAAATCAATTTGTGGTTTCAAAATGATTAAAAACTAATGGTAAAGCCATTTATGTGCTTATTGAACGAGTAAACAATTATTTCCTTGGCCTTTTATCAAAGAACATATATATTTAATCACAATTATTTAACCGGATCGTTCAAAGTTGTAAGATATAAGTTATTTCTCTTAATATTCATATTAATTTAGTTTTCTTAACGTTTAAATAACACATTTAATGTGCTGTCAAAAAAAATAACACATTTATTTTATTTAAATAATTAAATAATACATTAAGTTCATGGCTGATATATTAATTTATTTCCTTCGATTTTGTTTCCTTCGATTTTGTTTCATTTGTTTCATTAGATTGGGTTCATATTTATATCTGTGGTGCTTTCTAGACAAAAATTGGATAAGGCCTATAAAGTGGATGAAAAAAATAATAAATGTTTAATATAAACTAAATAATTTGACTTTGACTGATAAGTCTCGTCTTTTCCTTTTCCTTTTTGCACAACATTTCAAAGTTTTCGAATCTCAATTGGTTAAAGTCTTGTGTTAATAACGTGTTATGAAATTAATCAAAACAATAGTAAAATATAGAGATATAGAATAATATAATAATAGAAATAAGAGAGAAAAATAAGAGAATAAGATAGTATTTTATTATTGCTCTTTGGGACATCAAACTATGTACAATGGAATCAATATATATAGCCATAAAAAAAGTTAATCCTAATCTAAATATGGTAAAATTTTTATTTTAATTAGAGTACTAGCATGACAAATATGATATTTTAATAACACAAATAGTGTAACATAATATCTTATTAAATCGGATCAGTATCAACCTCTTCAAAATATTAATATCCACAAAATATTTATTACAATATTACAGTATTAATCCAGGCAATAGTTATTGTTTGTTTGTTTGGTACAAAAGGAAACAAAAGGAACACTAGAGTTATTATGTAACTAGCGTAGTGACTCGTGTCATACATATGACATGACTATTAGCACAGAGACTAATTTTTCTCGGGACTTTGGGAGCATTAAGGCTATCCCTCCCAGTGTCTTTTTTTTATCAAACCCAAGGCTCGAACACGAGACATTGGGATGAGGACCAACCACAGCTGCCAATCGGACCGACAGACGTTGGTAGCCACCAATTATTTGATTCAACTTTAAAACAGAGTACAACGAAAAAATATATAAATTATGGTTGAATAGTAAAATAATTTAAATAGTTGATATGAATAGTCATGTCAAAAACTCAAATTCGCGCGTATTTACCCTAATTCATCCCAACTTTGTCAGGGATAAGTCGCTTTGATGGGGTTAGAGGTCGAGTTTAGATTTTTTTTGGTAATGTTGCACCTGTTTGCTATTTAAAAATATTATATTAAATTAAAAAATAATAACCTATAGGGATGTTACACATGTCTCGCTATTTAAATATTATATTAATTTAATAAATAATAGAATTGTTGCACCTCTCCTTAGTTTGATGCTTAGAGATGATGCAAATTATAAATTATAATTATAGATTATAGATTATAATTATAAATTATACATTATTAAATTTTTTATAGACATTAATGAAAAATAATTCAAATTTGTTTGGACTAAAGAGAGCATTTAATGAAATAATTAATTAGATAAATAACGCTAAATGAGAAAAAAATAATGAATACAAAATTGATTAAAATAAAATAAAATATTTTTTATTTTTATTATATGTTCCTAAATATAAAAATGGGAGGGAATCAAGTTAGTACAAGAGTAACTTTTTATTGTTACTCCTAATATTCACCCTTCATTTTATTTTAAAATAATGGCTGAGATTAACTCACTTTAAGTAACTCACGTGACCTCCCAAATTTTTCGAATAATTCACTCGTCTTCTTCGTCAACTCCTAAACAAAACACCACTTTGTCAAACACTTCAAGCCCTCAACCTTCCTCCATTGCCACTGCAAACACGACTGGCCGTCAGAATTCAGAGGTCACTATCTTTTGGTCACTAATGTTGCGGGAGAAATCGAACAAAGGCATGATGACATTAAAATGCTTTTGTTAGAGTCTATACTACTTTTTGTTTCATTGTCGCAGACTCGGTATTATATTTGACAAACTAAAGAGATATTGCAAATCCATTGATTGCATGGTTGTACCCATCATTTGTTTGTTTATTGTAAAGTCTATTGCTTTGTTTTATCTGTTATGACTATCCACGATTGCTTAATCAAATTAGAGGAAAACAAGAAGAAACCGTAGTTTGTTCCTATCGCTGAATTCTGAATTCAATTGCCTCAGTTTGTTGTTGGTAAGTTTTGGAAAGAATTCTGAATCTGAAGTAGAGAAGAAAGATGGGTGAGGTCACTGGAACCACAAGGGCAAAGGATGACGTATTGACGTCTCATCGCCGGGAATTTCTAATCACACATACATCGTTCTATATGCACATATATATCCGCGGAACTAATAACTATTAGTTCCGTGAGTTTATTTTTTTTCAACACACACATGTCTATGGAACTATTAGTTCCGCGAGTTGTAATTCTCCGCGGAACTAATAGTTTTGCGGGTTTATTTTTTTTCCAACACACATATGTCTGTGAAATTATTAGTTCCGCGGAAAATTATAACCCGCGGAACTGATAGTTCCGCGGACATGTGTGTGTTAAAAAAATAAACTCACGAAACTAATAATTTCGCAGAGATATATATACACATAAAAAATCATATATGTGTTATTAGAAATTCCCCTCGTCGCCTCTGGTTTTCTGGTTAAGAAGGGTGTGAAACTCGGTGATCAGTTATTGGAAAAGTGAGAGGTCACGTGAGTTAATTAAGTGAGTTAATAATCTCAACCATTATTTTAAAGGCTTAATTGCAGTTTTAGTCCCTTAGGTATTGTAAATGTGCGATTTTGGTCCCCCACGTTTCAATTGTGCCAATTGGGTCCCTCAGGTTTTTCAATTGTTGCAATTGGGTTCCTCCGTCAATTTTTCATCCAATTATTAACGGAGTTGTCCTGCGTGGCAAGCAGTTTGATGATGTGGCAATAACTTGGCCAACATGGCATCAATTGATGAGAGAAATATATTATTTATCAACCCTTTAACTTTGTTGAATTTTAAAAACCTAAACCCCTCAACTTTGTTAAAATTTTAAAAACCCACTCAACTCTTTCTCCTTCCCACTCAACCTCCGATCAAACCCACATCACCATCGCACCTCACCACTTTACAGTCAGCTCATCACTGCTCTACATCCAAACCATCACCAACCTTGATCTTTTCGAGTTTGATTTCTCATAAATGGGTTGATGAATTTCAAAATTGATTGAGGGGTTTTGGTTCTACATATCATACAGTCTTCATGCTAAAATTAAAAAAAATGTTGATTAAACTAGGAGAAATCGGGTCAAGGCGAAGTGACAATGGTGTTTATGGTTCTACGCGTGACACGGTGAGAAGCATGGTTGCGTTCACGAAGAATGGTGGTCGGAGAAGTCGAGAGAGTGGCGGTGGGGTGGGAAAGGGTATGCGATTCACACTCACACTGAAGAAAAAGGAGAGGAAGAAAGGGGATTAGGGATTTCCCAACAAGCAAAACACAGGAAGGTTCAAAGCAAAAAAGCATAGAAGGAATTGCTCCCAAAAACCCAGAAATCGAACTCCACCACGGCACCCCCAACACGGCTGAAAACGTCGCGCCGGGCACGACCATCTACCCACCATCTCTGTTGGATCTGAGCCGGCCAGCCCTTCGCCCTCATGGACGCGCGAGCAGAAGATCAGGGGATGGTCTCTGCACTCTCTCTACCACCTCTTTGTTATTGTTTCTCTGTACCACAACCATTTTTGCAAGAACAAATCCTTAAATGAAGGACATAACCAGTTTCGATTAGAGAGAGAGAGAGAGAGAGAGAGAGGCCAACGAGGAGTAATGTGATGAGGCCATGGGTACCGCCGTTTCATCTGTTGCTATTGACCCATCCCTTGAAGTTGTTTTTGCTTGTGAACCTGCAGGGGACACATCTTGGTTTGGGGTAGAGAAGTTTAATCTTTAGCACAAAGAGGACAAGTTTGATTTTAGTGGTGCGTGCTTCTAAATGTCCACTGACACGGTGGTGGTGGAATGGAAAAGGGGGATTTCAGAGGTAGGATTTTTAGCGGGTCGATTCTTTTAAAATTTGAAATACTAAAGGACTATAAAATATATATTTTTTTTGCAAAAAAGGGCTCTCACCATGCCAAGTTGGCCAAGTTATCGCCACATCATCGAACTGTTTGCCACATAGGACAACTCCGTTAAAAATTGGATGAAAAATTGACGGAGGGACCCAATTGTAACAATTAGAAAACCTGAGAGACCCAATTGGCACAATTGAAATGTGGGGGACTAAAATCACACATTTGCAATATCTAAGGGACTAAAACTGCAATTAAGCCTTTTAAATAAAATGAAGGGTGAGGATTAGGAGTAACATTAACTATTTGGATTTATTATGTTGTCAGAAGATTAGGTTTGAATCGGCCGGGAACAAGCTATATGACCGGTCTAAACGGCTCATTCACGCAAGAACCGGTTCATGCTTGTATTGTTCGTTGTGGTGTGGTTTTCTTTTCCCTCTGCTCCGTTCCGTCGACGTCGCAGTTTTCCCTTCGCTGTGTTGGGCGCATAATAATAGAGAGTTTGAACTGGTTGAGCCTTCATCCAGAAACACGCGACACACACACAGGTAGTTACCTTGCCTCCTCCTCTTCTTCTTCTTCCTTTGAAATTTGTATCCCCAGCCACAGTTGAGGTGACAACACTGCTTTTGATGTTCGCCGCTGCCTCGCTGTTTTTTTTTTGTTGTCTTCACCCACAATGTCTAAGGGGAAAGGGATCCCTGTACTAATTGGGATCGAACTCGGGTACCAGCAGAGCTCGTTCTTTTAGATAGAGTCATTAATCACTTGCGCTCGCTTTGTGTTGTTCACTTGGCTTTCTAGCTAGTTGTTTTGTTGTTATTAATCTCTTTGTTTTAGTTTTTTTTCCAATTTGTTTTGTGTCTGTGTGTCTCTTCGATTCTGGATAATATATATATATATTGCCTCCTGATTTGGTTTTGTTGGATTGGAGTGATACAATTTCAGATGAGTGTTGTGACGGATTCTCCCGTGCATTCATCCAGCAGTGACGACTTTGTTGCATTTCTTGATTCTGCACTTGATGCAAGTTCACCCGGCTCATTGTCTGATGATAAAGATGTTGAAAAGCAAGATGAGCTTGAGAGTCCCAGGTGCTCTGCTCTATTTTTTCATTTTTCTATGCATCCCAAGCTATTCAAAGAGTTTTGATTTTGACCTAAATGGTGGGAAAATAAGGTTTTGGTTATTGTTGTTGTTATTGTGAAATCTTGAACCAATTAGCATAAACCTAAGAGAGAGAGAGAGAGAGACTGGGGTTATAGCTAGGGTTCACATTTTTGGTGTCTCTATTTCTGTTGCAGATCATGTTTGCTTTTATTTTTTTCTTCTTGTTTCATTTTTTTTTTATTAAATTTCATTGTGTTATATTATGAATTAAAGCAGGATTAAAAGACGTAAGTTTGAAAATATTGGGGAAACCGAGGGGACTACTTCAGAAGGAACCGTGGAACAGAAATTAGGTAATTTTGATTGTTTTAGTTGTTTCTTTCTTTATCTATACTAGGAACCAGAATCCATACCATGACATGTGCATGTACATGTAAACTTTTGAAATTTTATTCATACACACCTTATCTTTTAGAGATGGATGTGATAATGTTTATTAGTTTATTTGCCTCTAAAGCTCTATTGAATGATTTCACTGGTTCAGCCTAAGCTTGTTAGACTTGTGTTGCTATATCTAATTTGCTTTACCTGAACTATTCTCCTCCCCCTTCACCAAGAAACATTATCGGCTGTTTATTCACTGATGGTTTCAGTTCTTATAGAGTAATGAACTAATGATACACACAACTAGATGTCTAAGACTTCAGACTATAAATTTTATGGACCACTGAATGACTAGACCTTACTTAAATTTATTTGTAAAGGCTCAGATTGTGCACAATCTTTTCACATGTTTGTGAAAATATGTTTATGAATCGTATACAACTTTATCATTTTGTCATGAAAGTGTTCTGTCTCTTTCTCTCTCTCAGTTGCTGCAGAGTCATCCGTGAAGGTAGATGTATGTACACATCCTGGCTCATTTGGAGACATGTGTATACGATGTGGGCAAAAGTTGGATGGGGAATCTGGTGTGACATTTGGGTATATACACAAGGTATACGTTGTTTCTGATGATTATCTTGTGGAATTACTAATTTAGCTTTGGATAGTTGTTGTTGAATAACTGTTAGATCGACATGAAATAAGTTATAGCTTGTTTACAAGTTATTTCCTGGCTTAATGGTTGTTGTCAATCATGACCAAAAAATGTAGTGATGAGCCTGTAGCAAACCACTCATTTGGGATATACTTCTATCTATTGGAATTTGGAAGTAATCATCCTCCCTATATGAAATAAAATATGTCATGCTGGGGAACTCACATATAAGTATATAGCTGAACGGTTTATATGCGCTTCTAAAGTTTAATGATGTGAGGATTCTCTTGGTTTTATACACATCATAACACATCCTCTATTCTTTAATATAGAAATCGTATGTTCATTTTCATGATTTGTTAGCATGATGGTTGGGCTGGTAGCATGGTACACGTAACCCAGTTAATCTACTAATTTAGACAAACAATTGTTTATTAAATATAATGGAAAATTTTGTAATTGCAGGGTCTGAGACTTCATGATGAGGAAATTTCTAGATTGCGCAATACAGACATGAAGAATCTGTTATGTCATAAAAAGCTTTACTTAATTCTTGACCTAGATCACACACTGCTAAACTCCACTCACCTTGCTCATTTGAGCTCAGAAGAGTTGTATTTACTTACCCAGACAGATTCTCTAGGAGGTATATGTCAACCAATGTGCTTTTGCTTTCAGTAATTGGCATCATTATTTCGTATTAGAAGTTTTGCTTAATGCATTTCCTCATCATTGTTGTTTTTAATGCGTACCAGTTCATCTATTATAGAACAAGAGGCCTGTATTCAGCTTAAATGCTAGATTCCTAGATGTATGCTAGTTCTACTGTGTTGTCATTAGATCATCTGTTGGTGAAATTTTGGCATTATACACCTTTCTTGGTTTGTTAGTTCTGAAGATACTGTGGTAGAAGTGTGGTAGAGGAATGAATGTATATATTTATGTCTAATCTTACAGTTGTGTTTGTTGAATGCATTTTGAAAGTTTCCAGCAGGTTTTGTGTACTTTTTGTCTTTGTTTCTGTTATGAAAAAATGGCTCAATAAAGATTGATTTGTTCATGTTTCTATGGTTGCTAAAAGACAGATATTATTGTCACATTGTGTTATTCTGCAATTGCAAGCACCATGCTGCATGTAGCATCATCACATAGAACACCATAAGTCTTATATAGAGTAGAGTCGTATCATATTGTCTTTAAAATGACATCTCATATATTGATGAGAGTTCTTTAAACAGATTGGCATGTTTACTCAAATTCTTGCATTTTGGTAAAATTAGGGTCTTTCAGACTCACTTGTATACTTCATCATCATGTGCGTACTATTTCTGACAACTTTTTTTTTTTCATCTTTGATGTTCTGGGTTTCTAATGGCTTCTTATATATGCTGCCTTCCTGAACGTATGTATATATGATTAAACAATATATGACTCCAAAGGTAGCATCTTCAAATTGGAGCATATGCATATGATGACCAAGTTGAGGCCCTTTGTCCGCACATTTCTAAAAGAAGCAAGTGAAATGTTTGAGATGTACATATACACCATGGGTGATCGGCCCTATGCATTAGAGATGGCCAAGCTGCTTGATCCTCAAAGAGAATACTTCAATGCTAAGGTGATTTCTCGAGATGATGGGACTCAAAAGCATCAGAAGGGTCTTGATGTTGTGTTGGGGCAAGAAAGTGCTGTCCTAATTCTTGATGATACAGAGCATGTGAGTAGTGCATTGCTAATTTCTGACTTGTATTGTTGAGTTACATACTTGGAATGTTTGTTTGATTTTAGTTATTTTATATAGAAGGCAACCCCAGAATTTTTTTGACCTATGAATGAACAAGTGAAACACAATTGTATAATATGAATCAAAAAAATCTACAACAGTACAACTCTATGATGTATGATGTTGGAGATATGGCATAAGAAGTAAGAAATTAGTTTTCCTTGTATTTGCATTTGGCGCTTATAGGAACTAAGAGTGCTAGAATGGCTATTAGAGTAGTAGTCGGAGTTTCTTATTGGAAAAGAAGGTGGCCTTGCCAGCATCCTCATACTAAAAAGTCTTTTGGAAATCATTTTACATAGTTGTCTGCATCAAAATGTCATATAACACATTAAACTTTTTGTTTATATTTTGAAAAAATAAATTTAGTTGTGCTCAAATCAGTTTTACTTTGGAATGTTGCTTTCAATAAAATATAAGAGGGTAGGAACTATGCTTCTTGACTCATTTCAACTGGTATCTATTGAATTATGTATTTATTTTAGGAAATAAAATACTCCTGTTTCCATTTATACTTAGATGCATGCATATTCATAGGTTGGAGAATAGAGATCATACTGTGTTAAGTGTTAACAGAGTTTCTATTCCATTCTGGTTGGATACATGTTTGAACTTTGAATGTTTTGTGTGCCTGAAGATGCTGCAGCAGCAGCATGGCCCCTCCCAGTAGGCTTTGAAGGCAGTTTAGCTGGCAATTTTGATTTAGCATGATTAATCTATTTATAATGCTCACATTGCACTACTTCTACCATCTTGGTTTCTTGTCTTTCTCTTGTGAGGGTTTTAGTGCATTGGTTTGCCTGATTATTGGTTAACGTAGGCATTTTTATTTCAATTTCTTTTTTTTTTTTGGAATTGAATCAAATTATTCCGGTGAAGTTTATTCTCTATATAGCGAGTTCATGGTTTGGAATGTTCTAAGATCTATCCATTTAATGTTTCAGATGTCATTCTTTGTCATTTGGGAATCTATGACCTAAAATCATCTTTTAATGGGATGTATGAAAATGTTGCTACCAAATGTTGCAGGCATGGATGAAGCATAAAGAAAATCTGATACTGATGGAAAGATACCATTTTTTCGCTTCAAGTTGTCAGCAGTTTGGTTTCAATTGCAAATCTCTTGCTGAATTGAAGAATGATGAAAATGAAACCGATGGAGCACTTGCAAAAATACTCAAAGTGCTCAAGCAAGTCCATTGCACATTCTTTGACGTATGTCACTTCTCATTATCTCATCCTGATAAAAAGTTGGTTATTTCTGATATAATGCTAAAATTTTAGTTGGGAACCTTTTGTAGAAACTTCAAGAAGATCTTGTTGACCGAGACGTGAGGCAGGTAGTTATGTTGTTGATATTTGTTTGTCTTCTAGTTCTAGCATTTTATTAATGGAAATATTGAGCTAATATGCTAGTGTGATTCTGTTAATGTGGTTCTTTCATCCGTTTGTTTTAGATTTTAGTAGAATTGATTTTTATAGAAATGATGTTAAAAGAATTGATTTGTGTTTGGTAATGATATTTTAAAAATGGATTCAAAAGAGTTGATTTTATTTGGATGATAAAGTAGAATAATTTTTTATATGTACATATAAAGAATTTTGTGGGTCTCACACCTAGAATTGATTTTATTCAATGCAAAAGCTAGGAATACTTGCTTCCATTAAAATCAATTCTACCCACTCTAAAATTGATTTTATTCAACTCAATTTCTATCAGAACACCTCAATTACTGTAGCAAATTGATTTTAACCCCTGGAATCAATTCGTGGTCGCTAACCAAACAGACACTTAATTATTTTTCTCCAGGTTTTGTCATCAGTTCGGAGTGAAACCTTGAGCGGATGTGTGATTGTTTTCAGCCGTATTATTCATTCTGCATTACCAACTCTCAGGAAGATGGCAGAGCTAATGGGAGCCACTTGTTTGACAGAACTTGACCCCACTGTGACACATGTAGTTGCTACTGATGCTGGAACTGAGAAGTCCCGGTGGGCATTGAAAGAGAATAAGTTTTTGGTTCATCCCAGATGGATAGAGGCTGCAAATTATTTTTGGCAAAAGCAGCCTGAGGAGAACTTCGTTCTCAAAAAAATGCACTAGTCACTCACTCACTCGTTGTATAACAGAGCTCTGTTCATAGTTTGTTTAGATGTTATAGATAGTGGGCACAAGGTTTTGAAAGGATTTTTAATTCATGCCTAATCAATTAACAACCTCATTCTGATTGTGAACAGTCATATAACCATTTTGATTAGAAACAAAAGCTATGTTTAACATGTTTCATTTTGTACTAGTTCCTTCTTGGCATGCTCGTGTGATTCATGCTTTACAATAAGGATCCGTTTTGTTTAAGGTTAAAAAAGTAATTTTCACATAAAATAATTTAGTAATTATTTTTTAGATATTTTTATGAAAATCTGAAACTAATTTATGGTTGTTTATATTTATAACTTTTTAATCTTTTCTCTTAGCTTACACATTATTAAAATCAGATTATTTCTTAAACGTTGTTTTAAATATTTTTATTAGATTTTAGATTATTTTCAGATTTTGATTATTTTCAAAAATCAAAGCAAAGACGTAAAATATTTTTTAAAAGTGATTATTTCTTTAAAAAATATTTTAATTTAAATATATTTTTAGTCCCTTAAATTTTAAGAGAATTTTTTGTCTTAAATTTAATAAAAATATATCACATTTAATTCTTGACTATGACTTCATTAAATTTTTTTACTTAAGTGACAAATGGTGTTATTTTTCACGTGTCTCACTTAATATTACCAGGATTACCTCCTCTCAGCAAAGTCCTCATAGTATCACCGTAAGTGATCCAAGACTTTGCCTGCAAAACTTTTTCGGGAATTGGTAAATACACCCCAGTTTTTTGCCATACACCCCACATTTATTTAGGAAATTACTATTATACCCTCATTGTTTGGGTTTTTTTTTTTTTTTTTTTTCTGATTTTGCTTCTTTTCCGGAAACTGGCCATACACCCCCAGTTTCCGGAATGTAAATTTTTCCTGGAGTTTCCGGAATACAAATTTGCATTCCGGAAACTCCAGTTTCCGGAATATAAATTTTTCTTGGAGTTTCCGGAATGCAAAAATACATTCCGGAAACTGGATTTTCCTGGAGTTTCCGGAATGTAAATTTTTCTGGAGTTTCCGGAATGCAAATTTACATTCCGGAAACTGGAGTTTCCGGAATGTTAATTTTTCCTGGAGTTTCCGGAATGCAAAAATGCATTCCGGAAACTAAGTTTCCGGTAACAACGCGAAATTGAAAAAAAAATAAACAAATCAACGAGGATATAATGGTATTTTCCTTTTTAAATGTGGGGTGTATGTCCAAAAAAATTGATATATTTACCAATTCCCAACTTTTTCTTTAGTCAAAAGCACCTTGGGCTCTAATCCTCACTTCCCAACTGCTACTCTCAATCGGGGTGATCTCGGATAGTGCAAGTACATTAATATACTTTTTAGTCTCTTTAATTTTTACGTCATATTGAATTAGTCCTATAAAATAAAATTAATGTCATATTTTAGAAACTAAAAACAATATTATTTATATATTTCAATGACTAATTTAAAATGAATAAGTATTATCGGGATCGAGACAAAAATAATGTAGACCACATATGAAAATTCTCATTTTTCTGGCATCACAAACAAAATCTTTTCGGGACTTAAAATAAAATAAAAAAGACGTATTTGCTGACAGTGAAAACTGAAAACATATTTAAACATATTATATATTTAAAAGTTAATGATAAAATGTTTAAAATTAAGCATAAATAAACAAATAAATAAATAAATAAGGACGAGCAAGTGAAAGTTTCCTTGCGATTGCATGCAAAGGTGAAAGGTGTAACTTGGGAGAAACAGCTAGAAAGTGTGGCCTTTTCCCTTCAATTTTAAGGTTATTCATTTTTTTTATTTGCATGTGTTGTTGTGTGGCTCATTCAATGAATCCTTCTCTCTCTCTCTCTCTCTCTGACCAAAACTAACATGGTACGTTGTGCTTTTTCCATTTCCCTTTGATGATCGTGAATTGGATAGTTTTATTTGCAACCGAATTTGATATTATTAAGAATGTTCTTCCTCCTGCTCTGGTTTTTCCCCTTATTGTTGTATTCTGAATATTCATTTTTTATTCTCTGATTCACCCCTTTTGGATTTGCTACCCCTTTTGGTTCCATCATGACATGAACCCACACCAAAACAGTTCATGAAGTGAAAAAAATGCACATGAAAAAGGTATTAACTTTCTAAAGATAAACCCACCCCAAGATTCCTTTCTTTATTATATTACTTCTTTTTGGCTATCCCCACAAGGGGATGTATGTACTATTTTATTGGCAAATTTGGCTTCTTCTGCCACTGCCACATTCTGAATAATATTCCTTTGGAAGTGCTAGAGTTTGTTGTTGTGTAGAGAGAGAGAGAGAGAGAGTCTGCTGTTACTTATTCTTTGTTATTTCATTTCTGGATTGTAGATAGATATCAGTTCCTTTTGATGCAATGGGAGTCTTTGAGAGCTCCACCCTCTCCCTGTGGTGTCATGGCAATCAGCATTGCTTGCTATTAGCCAAAATGCATCTGAGCAGTGTGAGGGAGATAGCTTCTTTCACCTTAGGTGTAGTGAGTGTCATTGTTTGGGTTGTTGCTGAGATACCTCAGATAATCACAAACTACAGGGCAAAATCTACTGATGGCCTCTCTGTCACATTCTTGATCACATGGATTATTGGGTAAGTTAGCAGCTCTCCATTGTAATTTTCAAAGGGCTGCTTGCATTTTTATCTTATTAATTGATTTATTGATAGCTAACTGTCCTTGTTTATCTGTTTGTCGATTCTGCTGGTCAATTTGAATTTCTAACACCTCTGGGCACTTAGTACAATCTATTCAAACTTGAATGTGATTTGTGCAACAAGCTTATTCACTCAATGTTTAAATTCACTTGAGGAATGTAGCTTGAATGGAAGTATATGCTCTAAGAATCTGTTTGGTGTCACCTTAAAATGGAAGCAAAAAATCCAGGATAAGTTTTTCTGTCATAAAGTTTTCATATATGGAATCAAGAGGTTATATTGAAGGAGAAGGGGAAGGAAACATCATTAAAATATGGTAATTGATACCTCACACATGGGATGCGGATGGGTCTCATCCTACCTATTGGTGCCCACGTGGGTGCAATCCACATACATGTGTCTATCCTAGCCACTTAGCATTGCTCATTCAAGCATTCCTTTTTCCACAGACCCCATATTTTTTTCTGATGGAATTGTACATGTATGAAATTCTCATTCTATATACAATACAATTTTGATACAATTTGTTTATATACTGCAGAGATCTGTTCAACTTATTTGGATGCATGCTGGAACCTGCAACTGTGAGTGTCCCTCTTGTGTCTTAAATATTCAAGTAGCTTGCCTTTGAAGAGCAAACAAAGAAAGATGAGAGAAAAATGAAAGGAAAGGAGATAAAGATGAGAAAAAATATGAAAGGGAAGAAGAAAGAATGCTCCAGTGGTGCTTATTGAATTGCAAACAAAGAACCTAATGAGAGAATTCGCCTCCAAGGATTTTCCCTTCCCAAAGAGTTTCCCCTTTCTAAACAGAGCTAATGCTCAGTTTCTATATGATATGATAAGAAATCAGAATGATCCCTCTACCCTTACCTCCCCTTGTTTATTTACATAACTAATCCCTCTGACTGATTAACTGCTCTAACTGTCAAAACTAGCTATTTTGTTTGTTTTCTCTTTATTCTTCCAAGCAAATACCCTTCTGTCCTGACAGTATTTGTATTGAACTTGTGTATCATATGCCAATACATAATTGGTGATGCTTAAAATTAATAAGGGTATGCCAAGTGATTCCTTGTATTTCTTCATGCAGCTTCCAACTCAATTATATATGGCAGTGGTAAGGACTCTAGCTGATGACTGATGGGTTATGGCACCTTTGAAATCATCCTTGTTATCTTGTTTTCCTAACCTCAGTTGATGTGACCTTTTTCCTGATGTATTAATATGCAGCTCTATACCATTATAACTGTTGCACTTGGTTCACAAGCCATTTACTATGGACACATATATCCTCAATTAAAATACAAGAGACAGCTCGAGGTGCAAATCCCTATACTTTATGCTTCATATGATCTTTTTGACTTGTATAAGTCTGCTGATTGTAATTGCATTTTTCTAAATTGCAAACAGTATATCTCCCACCTTCAATTAATGAGGTTGAGATTTCTTAGGAACAAATGTATGTAGAAGGCAAATAGGAGAAGAATTTTTTTTTTGGGTGTGAAGTGAGGTTAACCCCTGAATGATAGACACTTGGAAAATTCTGTTACTATTATGTTTGATGTATAGGCCAGATTCCTCAAATGAACAGAGGCAGCATGTCTATGTTGCTGTGGGAGTCAAAGTACCATACTGAATTGGGATAAAGTTAGTTAGATTAATTTTATTAAGTGTGCCTTTGTTTGCCCTCTTCGTATATTTTTTTATCATTTGAGAAACTTTTTGGTTATCCACACCAACTCAACTGTGTGGGTAGATCATCGTCATATACTGTGAATCCTAACCCCAAGGAGAAATATTAAGTAGCTATTTTGTCTGAGGTATCTTGACAGTTATTTGCGTACACTTTCATAACTACAATTATTTTTGGAAAGTTTGTGAGCAATTCTAGACAAGTTGAGATACATTTAGTACACTCTAATCGCCTAATACATTATTTTCATCTGTGTTCTATCATTTCAAGGATGAGCAGGTTGAGACACAAACAAAAGTTGGGCAAGTGGAAAAAGTCAGTGATGCTGAAAAGAGTAATGAATTTGATGATTTCAATAGAGGCACTGGTCTGAGTTCTCCTATTCCTCTTCCAGCACACTCTCTAAGGATATCTACTGGAAGAGAATTATTCTACCGGTAATAAATCTTTCTCATTAAATCTATTCAAAATGCATTCTTGCGCTTTAGCTTCTTTGTCAACCTCAATCTCCTGATGTGTTTGTTATGAAGAAATTATCTGATTGTCCCTCAATCTTGGGCAGTATATAAATAAATTCATTTGATCAAAGAGTTGTTAGTTTAAAGTGAATTTATCTTCAATCTTATAGGACCTTTCAAAAATTATGGTTGTTGGTGGTTGGTTTATTCAGGTTTATCTTGTTCTCTTGAAATGGTAGTTCACAAAAAAAAGTTTTGGAAACATGTGCAGAATGTGTTTGCCAAAATAACATCACTCAATAGCAAAATTATTGTGAGCCCCTAGTCCCAATTCATGATTAACTACTATGAGCTTCAAACTCTCTCCTGATTCTCTTGATTGAATTCTTCAGAATTTCTCAACCATGTGTGGTTTTTATATTTGAAAGTTTTCTTTACCAAAATATTGAAGATTCACTAAGATTTGTCTTCCTTCTCTTGGGGTTGCTGAGTATGGATGATTTCTTTTATTGTGATATGAGAGAACAAGCATAATTATACTCACAAAATTTCGAGTGGGCTTTGCTTTCTCAAAATATTATAAAGTTCTTAGTATACTCGTTTTGTTTTGAATTCATTAGGTCAGCAAGATATCTGTCCAAGAGTCATACTCCAACAGCAGGATCCATCTTAGCCCAGAGAATGTCACCTACTTCTCATTTTTTAGATCCTATACAGGAGAACTTGCTTGGTTCAGCTGTTGCCACAAAATCTGCACCAGCTTTGAAGATCAAGTGTACTTTTTGTGTGGTAAGCATTCTGGTTCTACTACTACTTTGTATATGACTATGACATTGCTAGCATTGAAATCTAATTGCATCTAGTATTTGTTCAGGTGTCAACATTAACTTTTCTTGGTGTTATCAATCTGCACAAATCACTAGATAAACAAATTAATCCCATGGTCTCAAACCCAAGACAACAATTTGTGATTTATGTTGGACGGAAGCTTTTTCAGGTAATGCAAGTTGCAACTCGGTTACTATTTAAAGGATTAATCATCCTGCTTGAATATCCACCTGATTATTTATAATTTTGTTAGTGCATCCTATAAGAATGGGAATAACTTGATCATCAGCTGATTTTTTTTCTAATTTGTTACTTCTTTTTTTGGTCAATTACAGAATCAAAGGTAATCCTCTCCCATGTACCTTCCCCTTCTTGATGAATGTTGGACATTAAAGAGCCAACAAGAAAATAATGTTGGTGTTGCAAAAACGATAATGTTGCATTGGATGAGTGGTCACACAAGACTAGATAGGATTAGGAAAGAGGTCATTAGAGACAAAGTCGGAGTAGATCCCATTATAGAAAAAAAATGGTAGTCTCTGGTTCGAATGTATGGAGAAGATCCATAGAAACACCATTAAGGGAGACCAGACAAAGGATAGTCAAATAGTTAGAGGAAGAAGGAGACCAAAGAAAACTATAGGCCAAATCATCGAGATGTAGAAAATGGTCTATCTATAGATATGGTCCGTGATAAAATGTTATAAGTGTCATTTGATCCATGTAGCCGACCCACCTAGTGAGAAAAGGCTTTGGTTGTTGTTGTACTTCTTTTTTGGTCAATTTGATGATCAGTTACAGAATTAAAGGTGACCCTCTCCCATATACTCTCCCCTTTCTGATGAATAAATAATTTTATCCTACATCCATATGCCCTTACAAAAGACTATACCTTCTGAACCAGTGAAATACCCTCTGAATGGTTATTCACAATCTGAATCATTTTGGTTGTTGTTAAGCAAGGCTAGGTGATTGTTGACATATTAGTTGATTATGGATGATAGAGTGACTTTGGATGACTAAAGATTCAGTTTTAAGCAGTATTTGTAGTTATTGTTTTGTTAGATATAAAACCATTCACGTGTTTTCACCCAATAGCTTATTCTTTTGGAATAGCGGATTCGTAAAATAGTATCATAGCCTTTATGACCACATAGTCTAAAGTTCAATCCTTGTTACCCTTATTCTTATAAAGAAAAGTTAAATTTTGGCATAAGGTAGGGTAGGTCCATGCGTAGCCCGTGCTTCCAGCCCAAAGTGTTCTTGCATTAGGGGGCAGGTTAGATATAAAGCCATTCATGTACTTACTTAAGCTTTTGGATTAATGACCATTATATTGATTTTAAACTTTCAACTCTGTTGAAACAAAAATAAAATGAAATATAATTTGCCCTGTTTGTCATCAATTCTTACCACAATTGCAGGTTAGTGGGGATCAGTTGCTTGAAAATGATGCGTCAGGAATCAGTGGCATTGGAACCCTCCTTGGGTGGGCAATGACATTTGTATATTTGGGTGGAAGATTACCCCAAATTTGTTTAAATGTGAGTTATATATTTATTTTGCAGTAGCTTAGGTTGGACTACAGATAAAAGTTCTGTTACATGAGATAAGATTTTTTATTGTTGAACTGGTAATGGACTGTAGTCATTCATCACATCACTTTTATAGCCTGCTTTATGATAAATGAGGAAAAGTATGTTATAGAAAATAATAGATTACAAAATACTCTGAATATAAATATAATAGACAAGGACAAGATAAATAATAAATTATTCTTTTGGTATTTTCCATGGGAAATGGTCTATGAGCCATTTGGATAAACTTCTCAAGAAACGCACAAAAAAAATTAAAAGAATCTTGGAATAACTGAGTTTTTTAAACAATAGCTTCTCGTATAAGCCTATATGGACTTTTATGTAAGCGAAGAACCATAAACTTATTTTAATTAAGAGGCTCCCATAAGCTAGAAGCTAATACAAACTGGAGCTATATTATATTTGAAAGTTTCAAAATCATTTAATAAGCTTCATTTTCTAGTAGATCATACACTTAAACTGATTGTTTATATTGATGCAAAATTCTCATTGATTTTGCAGATCAGAAGGGGACATGTTGAGGTTAGGGACTCTAACTATTAAAGCTGTGATCCTTTATGTATTCTATTCTTGTTTATCATTAGCAACTTAAAACTTTGGGATACAAGTATGACAGAGAAGTCTCCAGAGCAGTAAAAGATATATATTATTCTAGTTATATTATTCTAGTTGCATGAAGCAGTGTTCATTATCTTGAGGGAAGAGTTTAAAGTCTTTTATTGTTTGTAGGGCCTCAATCCTTTGATGTTTCTCTTTGCTTTAACTGGGAATGCCACTTACGTAGCAAGGTATGCTTCCACTTTATATTATCTTACCTGTTTTATGTCTTGTCACCAAAGTGACTTTCGCCAATTGAAAAGCAAAGGTGTGAAATTATGACTTATATTCAATGAAAATGTACGTTGTCTTTTTATGTAGCATACTTGTGAGCAGCTTGGATTGGTCAGCAATCAGACCAAATCTACCATGGCTGGTAGATGCAGGAGGATGTGTCCTTCTTGACTTTTTTGTATCCTTCTTTTTATATATTTATCTTCTAACAAATTATTCAAGTGGATTCTACATAGTAAAAGTTATATTATGTTGGATCAGCAAGATAGCATTGGAATTTAGCTTATTAACTTAAAAAGTCATGTATTGATTTTTGGAGGCCTCTTAGACAGGAATATGTATCCCCCCCCCCCCCTCTTACATTTGAATTAATAATAAAGTAACCTGAGTACACTATTTAAGGAACACTTATTAACTAAAAAGAAAAGATAATACATATTATACTATAATATTGAATTTTTTTAATGAAGAGGTAAAATGATAGATTACATGTATGAGGTTCCTATTGAAACGCGTACAGAAAGCTAGCAGGAAGAAGAAATATGTCTACCTTAATATCTGTTTTAGATTTTAATGCAGTTTTTATATTTCAGCTGTTGGACCTCCCCAGGCCTGTAGTATAGATTTAAACATCAGACCATTTCTTATTGAGGAAGAAACAAGGATTTTCAGGTCTCTCTCTCTCTCTCTCTCTGTGTGTCTGTGTGCGCGCGCGCGATGTTGGAATGTGTTTGTGCAAGGGTTTCTAATATTCTTCAATTAACATTAACAACTAGAACAAAATTGTATTCTTCTGGAACTTTGATTGTGAAGGTTGATTGGAAGATTGCGGTATTATTTGAGAGATAGGTATGTCATGAAGGTAAGGTTAGTTTTGTTTTAGCAAGGAAAAAAACCGAAATAGAGGAATTTAAAAAATGAAAAAGAAAAATCATCAAGGAGAAAGTCACAAATCTGGAAGTGTTCAGTTTGTCTCCCATCATATGCAGGTAAGCATGAAAATTCACAGTTTGGGCGGAGTGCGTCAGTAATTGATCATGATCAGTTAGCAAACCCAACCTAACTTTGATCTGTTCAAGCTTGGGTCACTGGTCAAGCCTTATATGTAAATTATTCATGTATGTCTACATATAAAGTTAAAAATACTGAACGAAAAATATGTATATACATGGAAAGGGTTAGATATATTTTTAGTCCCTATAAAATGACAAATTTTGATTTTGGTCCCTGTAAAAAAATTTCTTTGGTTTTCATATTACAGTCCATTTTCTGCCAATTGTGCAATCGTATTCTGATTAATAATGTTGTTTTCCATGGTTAATTTTACTTTCAGTTGACCATAAATCTTGGTGATTTTCTCCAACTTCAATCAGAGCTACATTATTTCATAAAGCTGACATGGATATTCATTGCAATCTTTCAATCTCCACCAAGTTGAGCTAGACATGTGAGCATGAAGCTGTATTGGTGAATGATGATAGATGAGTAATTGTTAAATAATTGGCCTGGTAACCAGAAAAACAAAAGGGAGTGGGTCTGTTTATTTGACCGGGCCAGCAATTTTGTTTTTGAGGTTGATGCTTCCATTTTGCATTCCTCTTCAACTTGCTATTTTGTTAACCTTGAGAATTTTGGCCAGACATTGTTAGAATAAGTTCATTTTTACTTGTTGATGCCCTTTATAGTTTAGTTATCCTTCAATTTTCAACCAGCACTTGTGGTTTGTTGACCTAAATCAATAGATAACCAATGGAAACTACGGAAAATGCTTGGATTTATGTAGTTTGGTCCTAAATCTAAATGTTCTTACTAGCATTTGCTGCATACTGAGTTTAGGTTTGTAGTCAGCAGAAATGGTCAATTATACATCCTCTGTCTGTAAGCATGCTCAAGTTTTGCTCCTGTCTTCAATCTCAATCTTCAATAGCTTCCATCTAAGCGGCATATTGTTTGCATTTGTTAGTATCCTTCATGCTTTCAAACAAATTATATTTTGTTTGTCTATAGAAGTCAACTGGCCCTTCTTCTTTTTCCATCTAAACCCTTGGTATAATCTGAGTTGAGCCGTGTAGACCTATAAAAGGGGACAAAACTCTTCTAGCACCTATTGTCTCCATTCGCAAGACTCAAACTCAAGACTTTGCTCAAAGGGAATCAAGTTCCTTATCAATTGAACCAATAGACATCGGTAAGTCAGCTTGCCTTTAATATTCAAATAGTATGTATTCTGTATATTACACAAGTATTTTAAAATTAAGGTGGCGAAGGGCAACTTTATGCTATAAAACTCTCAATGATAGGGTCAAAGAAAGGTTCTGATCTATTAATTGAATTTATCATAGACAATCTTACCTTACAATCGCACTATCTAAAAAATATACAAGGGTGTAGGTCCAGGTATTAGTATAGGGAGTTTCTCGATTACTTCCAAGTGCATTAATGTATGTATATGAAGACTCTTCCCAGCATGTAGCCTTCCATGATTTTATGTAGCATGAAGTCCCTAGTAGAAGTGATGAATGAATTTTTCAGTCACTTGTATTCGTAGGCTACAAGATGCTCCGAGGTAGCCTTGAGCCTGGGAAGTTTTACCTTTGGGGCTTCAGTGGCACCATTAGACCCTTGAGGGCAGAACACAATGTACACTGATGCATCAAGACCAAGTTCTAGATCATAAACACGCTGCCCTGCAGCATATTCCCCCATAAGTTGGTAGGATCTTTCTGATTGGTCCATTGCTACACAAATATCCTCACTACCTGTCCAAATTGAAGTTAACGAGGGAATAACATGAATTTCAATCAATCATAGAGACTGTGGTTAGAGAGTAAATTGCTAGCATTTCTCTAAAAATAAATGCGATTTCCCCAAAACCAAACAGATTGCATATCATAGCATTTCAAGGTTGGAATTACCCACATGCAGCTAACTCTATCTGGGTCTGGTAGATAAAATTCAGAACATCAGAAATCTCTTTCTCAAACTTGTGGAACGGCCCATTAGAGAACTCCATCTTTCTCAGTTTACATAGTCCCTCTCCCAACTCCATCATGGCTCCTCTATGGTTCTATTTCAACCCATATGAACAGGTTTTATTTTGGAGATTAACACATAATCCAAGTAAAGCAAAACCATACCATGAATAAAATGGAACTCAACAAGACACATCACAAAGGTGTGTTTAGAAGGGTTTATTTGTAGCTTATTTAGGTTTATCTTATTAGATACGTGCTTGTATAGGTGTTTCGGAAAGCTTATGAAAATAGTTTATAACATATCCATAAGCTGAAGCTATTTTTAGCTTATTTCAATAAGTTCCTCAGAATAGTTTATGAAAACAGCTTGTAGCTTATATAAAAACAAATTAATCTCATTTTATCTTTGATTATAGAAACAACTTATTCACAAGCATTTATATAATAAGCACTAGTGCTTAATTAGGTTGTTTGCCCAAACGCAACCCAAAGTATGATTCAAAACCTGGTTGAAGAGGTGATGAAAACCCACTGCACATTGCAGTATTCCATGAATCAGTGTTCTAGCTGGGTCTTCAGCATTGTTCCAAAGAGCTTCAAGATAGTCATGGCATTTGTAGTACTCTCCACCGTTAAAGAGAGCCACTGCTTCATCAAAGTTTTGGTCTTCATCATCATCGTCTTCTTCTTCAGTGAAATACCTGTAAGAAACAGCCAAGAGATTGGAGTTGCTGCTTCTTCTTCGGTTCAATATGTGCTGCTTTGAATTACGAGTCAGTGGATTATTGAAAGAGGGTGGAATGAGAGTGACGGGGTTGTAGAGAGGAAGTAGAAGGTAAGAAAGACAACGTTGGGATGAGGTATGGTAAACAGTTCTGAGAGAATAAGGAGGAGGAGGAAGAGCCATAGATGATGATTGGCGAGAAAAGCTTTCTCTGGTTTAGCCATATTTTCAATCATCTTTTGTGTGGTGGGGGTGGAAGCTTGTGGCAAACAAGAAAGAGGGAAAAAAAAGGGTGTTTTCTTATTTAATCCAAGTACATGTATTTTTTTTTTTATATTTTAGTTCGGATGGAGTATGTGCCTAGATATTTTTCTTTTGGATTGTGAGTTTATTTGTATATATTCTCTCTCGAGTTAAATATATGCAAAAAATAATTAAAGTGGAGTGATCCAAAGTATAATCAAATTTTAATTGTTAAAATTCCTCTTAGGGTCTCTATGAGAGTCGAGGAAACTCGTGATTGAAGAGCCTATCCCCGTTTTTTATTTTTATTTTTTCTTCATCTCTACTCATTTTGCATGTGTTTATTCTAATTCAAATAATACATAAAAAAATATACATCAAGAATCTTACGAAAATAAAAATCTTAGTAATATATTTTTAGTAAAATATGAGTTAAATTTTATTATTTAACTATCGTTGTAATTTAAATTATTTAATGTGTGTGTTTGTTATAACTATCGAGTGGGTTCAGAGGTGAGTTATTGAGTATCTACACCGAGTTTTTCCATTCAGAGTTGGATTAGACAAATACTCGCACATTTGAATTTGACTGCCCTGCCTATTTCCCTGCATCACCCGTTTAATGTGGAACCTTGTAGTCGACACTCACATGTAGTTATCCACCATGAGCATCTACTATTTTGTGTCAAGCTCATTAAAATTTATTTATAACATTTAAAACCAAAATGTGACTTGTAACAATGACACATCAGTTGCAAGTCCCTTAAGGTACACACACACACACACTGTAACATAATATACTTTTTTGGTGGATGACACTGTACATAATATGGTCCTGAACAAGAGAATCCTATCCTCATCTAACAGAATTACCAAGAAGCAACAAGAAAAAATAGTAAAACATGCATTACAAGCATCCCTGTTTACTAACCATAAAGTAACATAATTTGTAGGGAGATGGTAAATACACCCCACACTTTTTGCTATACACCCTACATTAATGTGGAAATTTCAAAAACACCCTCGTTTAATATCGCGTTTTTCTTCTTGAGATTCTGATTTTGCATTTTTTTTGAAAATTAGAGTTTCTGTAATGCGATTTTGTATTCCGGAACTCAAGTTTCCGGAATACAAAATTGCATTCCGGAAACTCCAGTCTCCATACATTTTGTATTCCGGAAAAGACGCGAAATTGGAAGGAAAAAAAAACCAACCGAAGAGGGTATAATAGTAATTTATCCTTTTAATGTGGGGTGTATGGCTAAATTTTGTGGTGTATTTACCGAATCCCTAATTTGTATTACTCTGCTTCAACCAAGCCAAGCCCAAATTTTGTGAAGTAATAGATGTGGACCACCACCTGATCAAGAGCCATGCGTGAATTGTCTAAAAGACAGGCAACAAAGCAGTGCATGTTACATAGAAGGTTAATGGTGACCCACCAATGCACTGCTTCCCAAATCAATCCACCTCTATTAATAATTGATTGAGTAAAAACCCATAAAGACAGTTCTTTATTGGTCTCTCAAGAGTTCAGATACACAACTTCTTCCCTAGATGTCAAATGCAATGGACCCTCACACAGTCACACAGTCACATTGCTATCTGGCGGGTGTTTGATTGTTGCTTCCTTGCCTACTTTATTGAATCAATGCCACCAAACTTACCAGGCTGCCACATGAAGAGAAAACCCACTTAGGAAACAAGGAAAAGAAACAGTGAGAAATGGTCGTAGTAGATCTTAAGTTGGGAAACAATCCATTCAAGGGGGAAAAAAGTGATTCCGACAATTTTTCTGGAGTCCAGTGAGGCTAGCTTACGAAGCATATAACTCAGGCCTAACATTTTTCTGTCATTCCAAGACACTGATTTGGACCACATCCAAAACTGAAGGTAATTGAGTAATAATAGCAATAACAGATGTCATTAATTCGAAGAGCTTAAAATGTCTGAACCATATATCAACATAGAATATGTTAATAGCTTGTACAAATATAATTGGCCTACCTATCAATTGAATTTGAGTTATGACATTGAGCTTCGCGCACTTTCAAATAACTCTCTGATATGGAACACAACAGGGAAACCCAGAGGCATTCTCTATTTCAAAAGTGGCATGCTCTGAATTGAATAAAATGCACTTAATAGGAACTTTACAAAACGCCCATTAAAATTGTGCAAAAGAAATAATACTTTTGTTGTTTTACTTTGTTTTTAAAAAAAAAACTTAAATCTATTTTTAGTCCCTCATTTTTCATTGAGTTTCATTTTTGGTCCCTCAAAAATAAAACGCGTCTTGTTAGTCTTTCATTTTTTGAAAATGGTCATTTTTAGTCCCTGGGGCCATATTTTAAATTTAAAAAGTATTTTTTAAATTTATATTTTGACCCCTCCTAAGCCCGATGCTTACCTTAACCTGTTTTTTCGTTCTCCTCCCCCTCCACTTATGCACCACGGCCCCCCATCCCCGCGCGGCCAAGGGAGGAGCTCCGCGCGGCCAAGGGAGGTTGCGCACAATGGCGGGAAGGGAGGCGGCCACCGCGATCGCACAGAGAGGAGAACGAGAGAGAGACCACATCTCATGGCGGCTTCGAGGGAAGACGTTGGAACTACTCCTAGCGGGGATGGGGGCTACGGTGCATCAATAGAGGGGGAGGAGAACCAAAACACGGGTTAAGGTAAACATCAGGCTTGGGAGGGGTCAAAGTATAAATTTTAAAAATACTTTTTGAATTTAAAATATAGCCCAAGGGACTAAAAGTGACCATTTTTAAAAAATAAGAGACTAAAAAGACGCATTTTATTTTTGAGGGACTAAAAATGGAACTCAATGAAAAATGAGGGACTAAAAACAGATTTAAGCCTAAAAAAAATTACTGCGCTCTGTGCTAGCCGCCCAAGCTACTGTAATCTTCATCTTTTAATCAAAAGGCACTGAAATTCGTTTCAATGATTGAATCTATAGACAGAGATAGCTACTAACAGATGGCCACGACACAACCAAATGATGAAGCATCACATAAATAATTGGTTACTTCCATCACTCTATCCACATAGATATCATAATCTAATATATGTTATTTTTAAATTCAGAGACTTTTTTGTTGTGTACTTATAATACATTGAGCAAGTGTGTGAGGCAGAACATAGGCTGGGAATCTGTTTCATTGAAGAGAGAAAGAGGAGAAAAAGGTCGTAGGGTAAGGGGAATATGACTTGTTTGGTTTTCACAGCTTTACAATTGGTGAAAGGGACAAATTGTACAGAGACCTGAAACACATATATATATATATATGAAAGCAGAAGGAATTTCACAGGCAACAACAGCCTCTTAGTTTAGTTTCATCCCTTCTCTCAGCTTTTCCAGTTACAAATATATTAAACCAGAGTACTGATAGTTAGACACCTCTACATTATCACCATTTATTCAACACTTCTCATCTATTTCTATCCCTCTCTTCTTGTCGAATCATATCACCTATCACATATTCACATCTATCACTTCTCTCTTTTCTATTTCTTTGCCTCAGTTATAGACACCCCACATTTTCCATTAAACTAACATAACATATCCCTCAAAGAAAGAGAGTAGGAAAAACAAAAATAAAAACTTAAAAGAACATCAACAAGAAGAGCAATGAAGACGTTTGATAACAACCTGAATCCGAAATCACCACTACCACCACCCACCCTGAGAGATATAGATGCATCTTTCTCATCTTATCTCATACCCGAAAAGCCAAACACTTGCCAACCACATCACCATCATCATCCCAATCACAATCACCACACAACAGCTGGATCTGGACGATGTAGTAGTAGAGATGACTCCACCTCTGAGCTTAGCATATTCGATGCCCACAAGTACTTTAACGAAGTGACCAACATCCAAAAACTAACCACCACTACCAGCAGCAACAACAACAACAGCAGCAGAGTTTCTCCCGTGGTGGTTAATGTTATTCCAGAGGCCACAAGATACTCCTCTGCTTCTTCTTCTTCTGCTTCAGCTTCTGTTTCCTCCTCAGTGGAGGGCTATTCCGGCATCAGAAACTACAGGGCACGTTCCTTCCACGCTGCCACACCAACGGCTTCCTCAGAAGCCAGTTGGAACAGCAAGCAAGGTTTGTTATCTCACCCTCCAGGTGCAATCTCAGTGTCCATGAGAAACCCTCCAAATCCAAACCCCAATGAAGATCTCAACAACAACAACAAGCTCAGAACATCACTGTCCAAATCCATTCGGCATCTAAGGAGAAAATGTAAATGTCCCTGCACGGATAAAAAATCAGTACAAGTCAATGAAAAAACGACAACAGAACTACCCAAAACGAAGAAAATGCCTTCACCACCACCACCACCACCACAGGAAATTACACACAATTGGGTTCACGTGGATCACACACCAACAACAACAACAACAACAACAACAACAACAACAACAACAAATCTTGTTGCCACCAAGTCTCAAAGGTTCCCAATGGTGACGACCACCGTGAGAGTACCTTTCACCGACGGCTTCACTTTCCCCGTGCTAAACCCACACCCGAACGGCGTCGTTTCAGAGGAGGATCTTCCACGAGATTCCCTGGAGGTTTTCCGACCGCCGGACGAGGTCGCCGTCGAGCCGAAACCACTCAGCTTCCCCTTCCCGCCGGCAAAATCCGGCGACGACAACGGCGACTCGGCGAGCGACGCAAGCTCCGACCTCTTCGAGATTGAGAGCTTCTCCACCACCGGCGGCGCCACACAATCGGCTTGCCCTACTGCTATCGTGTACCGACGGAGCAGCAGGGACTCGTTCGACGAGGGTTCGGCGATGACGGAGTGCTACGAGCCGAGCGAGGCGAGCATTGAGTGGAGCGTGACCACCGCGGAAGGGTACGACGATAGCGGCGGCCGCGGAGGTGGTGGCGCTGCGGCGGCGGAGCAGTGGAAGCGAAGAGGCGGGAATGGGTTGTTGGTGATGAGCTGTCGGGGTGAGAAAGCGGTTAGTGTGGGGCCACAGCCGGTGAAGTGCGGAGAAGAGGGACAGATAGGGGCCACGTCAGCTTGGAGGCACGTGAATGGTGTGAGTGCTGCTGCTGGTAACATTAGTAGCATCATCAGTACTAGTAGTGGTAGGGCAATAACAATAACAGGGAGTGTAAATAAGCCACCCCTTGCCAGGTCTCACCGCAACACACCTCGAGTGAAGTCTCTTCCTTTTGCGACATAGCCATTTGATGCATGCTATTGCTATTATAAGGTTGGTTTTAAATTGTACTGTAGTGGAAATTCGTGGTTCAGATGCTATCTTTGTTATTATTGAGATTTATGGAGAAATACGATTAGTGCAATTGCAAGTTATAATTATGGAGACCTTCATGTTTGCAGCTAAAACATATCGCCAATCACAATTTAATTTCTTCCGTTTTCGGGTTTCAATTACTTTTGTGTTGTTTGTCTTGTATCCTATGGTCATTTTTCTACGATGGATTCATAGGATGCTTGTTTTGGTTGTAATGCCAGCCATTCTGAGCTGAGCTGCTTGGATACTAGTAGCATCTGCTCTTTTTTCTCCTTATTTCAGAAATCTGAGTTTCTTATGACCAAAAAAAAAAAAAAAGAAATCTGAGTTTCCAAATTAACACAACGAATCACTTCGGTTGGGCCCGTGATAAGGGAGGGACATTAATTAGCTAGACATAAACTGTTGTATTGTCTATAAGTAAGAAGTATTCGGAAGGTAGAATTTAACCTAATTCAATATGAAGTGAGAATATCAATTCTTTTCACACCTCAGAATGATCAAGGTTATTGAAGATCCTTGAATAATGCTTTTCATACAAATTGTAGTTGTTCCATTTTCAATCCCCTCATAAATGGTGTGCATGTGTCAGTATCTTGCATATATTGATTCCGAGCTCAAAGCCACCACCTCCATCCTCACGCACCAGAAGTCGTTGCATTCAGGACTCTCCCGTGCAAGCCAGCCATGAGTCTGTTGGTTTCATGGTCCTGAGTAGCCTTTTATACACTGTGATTTGTCACTATTAGCAATGTGTTTGGTTTCTGGCGTTCTCACGTCCCGATGCTTTCCTACCGTGAAAGCTAGTGAGAGTGGCTTCAGTTTCAATGCACAGTGAGGTCCTTTGCTACTGTGAAGGCAAACATGCTGTTAGTCATCATCAGAGAAGGCACCCATAGTGCCATCATCTGTGTTTTGGCTTGGCAAGCTGCAATTGGTGTTGATTGAGAGAAACCCCACTCTACTATGACAACAAACCTTATGAAACAAAACCCAAGTTATTTTGGATCTTGAAATCATTAATGAGTTGCTCGAGTTGTTTCAGCGTACATACAATAATAGTAGCTCGTAACAAGACTCGTTCTGGTTCATCAGAAGACTAGTATGTGTAGTGATCACCAGAAAACTAAGAAGTACTTCATGGGAAGACTTAGCATTCGTCATCAACAAACTCGGAGTATTTCATCAGAAATCTCAAAAGACTTAGGACAGTAGCAAGCAGAAAACTAATCCAACAGATTCATCATTAGAAAACTAAAAGCATCAGAAGACTGAGGATTATAGCTCAAAAGGGTAGCAGGATATGGACTTAAGACCAGAATCATGATTGGAAGCTTCACATGTGTAAAGGAAGAAAATCATATATAGAAGCTAGAGTTAAAAAAGAGAGTTGTAGTTCAGAAAACTACTGATAGTAGAGTTTAGAAAACTCAATGAACCAGATCAAAAAAAAAAACTCCATCAAAATGGTTAACCAATATGACTGGTTTGATTAAAAAAGAGTACTTAGAAGAACATGTCTCTAACAACTATATAATGCCATATATAGTCAAATAGTTTGCTTAAATAATATTTCTAACAGAATGTCTCTAACAACTACGATGGGCTGTTAAAGAATCAAAGTACCATAACAATATTGCATAAATGGTAAATAAAACAGTTTGCTTTGAACATGTATTGCCTTGCCAGGATATATAATTTGACAGACCATCTAACAGCCAAATGCTTATTGACTCATACATACAAGCAAGAGGTCCGCATTTCCTGATTTTTACAACAAATCAAAAATCCAGAGTTGTGTGGAATTCAATGGAATTTGAAGTTTCTAACCTTGAGACTCACCAATACCTACCAAGATTTCTGTCTGCATATTTTTCATGAAAGAAGAAAAATCATCTTACAATGAGGAGACCCAAACAAGTCCTACAGGGTCACAAAACAGGAATGGCTCCAGCAGAATGGGAGCTCTCCCAAACTTCAATACCTTCCACATCTTCTCTGCTAACGAACAACCTATCCCCACCACCTTCAATCTTCTTGATCACTCCTTTCTCCGAATCCTCTCTCTTGTCCACAAAATTCCTCCTATAAAACCCCTCAGCAACACTCTCACTCTCACCCTCACACTCCCAATCTCTCACCCCTTTCACCCTCGACCAAACCTCCAACCCTCCATCTCTTCCCACAAACACTTGCCCCTTGTAACAATGCACCACACTATTACTACTACCACTGGTTACCAAGCTAGGGTTCTTCTCCTTCAAATAAACCCAAGGATCATCTCCCAAACGCCGCATATCTGCCATAGCCAAATCCCCGGACTTCGAACAAAGCTTAAACAGCAACAACCCTTCCACATCAACATCTATAGCGGAAAAGGAATCCCCGAACCTACTGCTCCGACCCGCACCAGGCTCGTTCGTCTCCCAAACCACTTCCCCGGACCTCGGGTCCCATAACCGAACATAACCGGAGTAACCGAAAGCACCGCAGGCGATCGCGCTTCCGACGAGGACTCCGGTCGCCGGAACCCACGTCAGCTTCCCGGGAACCATGTGCTTCGCCTGGTTCCCCGATTGCCGACCTAACTGCGACACGATCTGGATCTTATCCTTATCGACCTCGAGGATGCAATTCTCCCTGTGAGGGCAATCGAACGAGGCGAAGACGGAGTTCTCCGAGGCGGTTATGGCGCTTACTCGCGCCTTGAAGATTCGAGGGTCCGTAGGGTCCTTCCAGTGCACCGATCCGACGTGGCGGCTGCCGGAGAAGTTGTAGAAGTGGAGACCGGCGTCGGATTCCGATCCGACCGCTGCGATCTCCGGCCATACCCTGCATATCGAGTCGATCTCGTCGAGGTGAGTGCGGACGGTTGCGGCGTGGATGAGGTTATAGTCGTAGCTTGAGATCTGGCCGCCATGGGCGATCCAGACGGAGCCGGTGTCGGAGGCGGAGAAGGTGGAAGGGAGGCCTTCCGACGCCGGTTTGATGGAAGCGACGATGGAGGCGTCGATGCCGGAGAAAGGAGGGGGAGAGGTGGCGGAGCGGAGGTGGGAGTCGATGCCGTAGAAGAGTGCCTCCTCGGCGAGCTCTTGCTTGGAGAAGCGGTGAGCAGAGGAAGGGAGGTGGTTGGTGCGGAGGAGGGAGAGGAGGACGGAGAAGATCTCAGGGTCGCGGTCTATGAAGACCGGGTTCGGGTCGTTGGACCAGCGGTTCGATAGAGCGAAGAGGAGGGAGTCTGGACCGCCGGAACGGATGGTGGAAAGCGTTGTCTCGAAGAGCTTCCCGCCGACGTTGAGCTTGATGCGGTCACTCGTGTTGGACTCTGCAGTAGCGTGCGAAGTGCTTTCTTCCTCCATTACTTAAAATGGAACCACGAACGTCAACAAATGCTTACGCTGCTCCCGCCGTGCCGTTTTGTTCATATTTTGCTTATTGATTTTTCTACTATCTATCCGTGGGATCTAGGTCGGGTGAAGTCACCATCTCGGTGTATCGACACCGTTTAATTGAGATTGGACGGCTCACGATCTCAACTCGAATTTTAAACTCAATTTATCTTTAAAATCCTCATCTGTCGATCTCAATCAACGGTCCAGATTATGTGAATGCACGACTGCACGACTGACCTAATCATACTGAATCCCTATCTCGGAGACTCCGTGTCTACCTGTAATCTTTTTTTTTTCTATCCAAGCAAAGTTTGGGCCGAACGACCTAATCATTATGTTTTGAAATACTTTTTTTTTTACCAAAAAAAAGAAATGCTTTTTTTACCAAATTTTTTTATTGACAAAAAAAAAATTACTACTTCTTCTCATAAGAAAGAAACTAGTATTTTGACCGTGCGTTGCACGGAAAAAAAAGAGTTTGTTAGTATATAATTTTGTGTTATAATAAAAAGAATTCTTTATTGTAAATTAAAAACTATATGTGTTGTGCATTTATCCAAATACCTTAAGGTAGTACATAATGTGACAAATTTTGTTATAGCTAAATTGAGTTATTCATAGATTCGATTTTACATGAGCATTTTACATAAATTTGACATGTTTGTTGTGATTATTACTATGTAAAACCAATGAAATTTAATTTGTTTAACAAAAAACTAATGAACACATCTAACTTCTTTACAACCTCAAATCTTTAATAGCAAATACCATATTACTTCTGAAGTTAAGTCACCTTAATACCTTTTTTTGGTGGGACCTTCATACCTAATGTAACAAAAGTTTTTGAAATGAAATTCAATAAACGAAATAACAAAGCTATACTTAAAATGTAGAAAATAAACATAAATAAATAATTCTGTATAGTTAACGAACCTTTGGTCCTTTAGTTAAATTCCAAAATATTTTTTCATAAACAACATTTGAAGTTGATTTTGAATATGTCAGGTTGAATAATCGAACCCAACACTCAACCCGTGTACATCCCAAATAAATATCATAAAAATCACGCTACTTATTATTATGCGTGAATAAAATATCAGACTACTGCCAGAAATTATAGATTCCATAGTTAAAATAAACACCCAATTAATTGATTTAACGTACAACAGTTTCAATTATCAAAATTAGAATAAATACTCAGTTTGTTTATTAAATTTATATTACTTTTGGTTATTAAAAATTTAATCAACATTAAAGAATAAAGGACTAAATGTTAGTTTTAAAATATTAAATATAACTTCTTATTATTTAAAATCTAAATCTAAATTAATAATGATTTTCTTGAAATTGATATCCCTTTTCAATAAAAAAAAGTAATCGAATCAATATTAACTTTGAAAAAAAATCTAATTGTCAAGAAAATATGGGACAATTAATCTCGAAGAAAATGTCAAAGCAAAATAAATGTTTTGAATGCCCATATTCTAAACTGTTTTTACAATAAGCTCATTGCTCTGTACCCAATAAAGTGTGTTTTTGCATATAAAGCTAATTCCCGTTATTTGTGTTAAAGTTTTTGCACGGTATTATTCCTCGAAACTTTTACATTCATTCCTCTGTGGTACACGTGTATTATTTCCTGTCATGTCTAACTATTAACCTATGTATATATATTTAGCCAATCTTTCTTCTTGATCAAGATTTGATATTTGCGTGTTTTTAAGAATTGTAAACTTGCTTCTTGCCACATTGTAGTACTTCTTGCATGGTTACAACCATTGAAAATTCTAATAGTAATTAAGTCAAAATCATTACGTAAGCTGTGAATCATTAGCAAAGGCTTACATTCGGAAAAAATGAACAATACTTTTCAAATATAAGTCCATATGTATCAGAAACAACTTTCATAATTTATTGTGTTGAACGGAGGACCTATATTTCTTCCCTTATACCAATATATATGTGTAGTTGTTAAAGTAATAAAATTCATTGGCTCCAACCCAACAATCATCCTTCTTAAAAATCCTATTATCTGATTTTTACATCATGAGTTCACTGGATCACCCTGTTGGCCATTAGTATAATTAAGGATCCAATTATCTTCAACAACAGCAACACAATATGATCTGTTTCACATCAAATCCTGCATGAAAAAAGCTGGTGATCGATAAATAAGCAAATTTTCATACTTTATTATATACATCATGAGCTGATTAATTAGAACCTATAACAGAGTAAATTCACCAACTATATGTCAGCAAACATATACAATAAAACCATAGGATTCCAAATTTTCAAAGTATCAGGATTTTAAATTTTGTTTTTAGACTCATCGCAGTAATGAACTCAAGCTACTGATTGTATTTTTTGAGCAACCAAATGACAACAATATGCTCAAGGCATCTTCCCCCATGAGTTCTTCGAGAGAAAACTCATCCTTCTCAATTATTTCTCCATCATTCCCATCCCATGTTTTTGTCTTTACAATGGCAGGAATGCTTCCCATAGGCAATTCCCTTTTTCTCTTGTGTCTAGCTTCTTTAACATTTTTAGAAGAAAATAAATCAAATAATATTCAAATACTTGTTCATTGAAGTCAAATGTTACACTATTTAGCATAAAAAATTTAAAATAGAAAAGAACACTTACATTATATGGTCAAGTTCAAAAGCACTCTAGAGAGAAACATAGACAACTTTTTTAAGGTTGTTACAGCCCAATTCCCTTTTCTGCCCCTTCCATTCCCATGTATTGTCTAGAGTGTCTGACACTTTACCAAATCCTTATGCATCAGAAATTCAAATAACATCACTTTTATCACTGAAGCAAATTAGTTTAATGTAGAAGTAAAGGGAGGGTTCTTAACCAACTCACCACCATTGCGAGTCAAAGGACTTGAGTTATATTCGTTTAAATATTTATCAGGATGGTGTCCACCTTAAACTGCTTTGAATATTTTAGTAACCTTGTTGTCCATTTTACAGATTTAGTACCGTGGAAATATATATGGCATGGTTGGACTACTCCAACTCCGGAAGCTATCTCCTCTTGCCTCTCTTGTTTTGAGAAATTGTGCAACATGTACACAGCGAGTGTCCAAGCATACCTGCGAAAAGTAGCAAAAAATTATAGAAATGAAAGAAATTTATAGAAATGCTGAAGCAATAATATCAGTAGACAACAATTAGATCTACAGAAAGTGAGACACCGCTGCAACCATTCCTACAAATGGAACCCAAAGCAATACAAATACAAATACAGATGAAATACAAATGAATGGAAAAAAAAAAATTTAAACTAAGAAATCAAAACAAATTCAAAACCCGTAATCGAAAATATACATACACCACAATCACTGATTCAACATAGGAAGAAATAAGACAACGCCTTTAACATCAATCTTGTAATCTCTGAAAAAGGAAAGATAGGAGAGTGAGGGAGAAAGATAACAGAATAGAATCACACTTCAAAAAGAAGGAGTATCACTTTTCATGGTTGCATATCATAATCTCAATCCCACAAATCACAATATAAGGCATTTTGGTTTGATGACACCACTTCACCTCCCACTCAGCATTACAGTGAGTCCCCCTTCTTTTTTTTAGGTGGTGCAAGCGCTGCTTTGCCTTCCCAATCTGTTGTCCACCGCTTTACCTCCCCATCTAAATAAATGTGCATCCACTGCTTATCTTCCCCCACTCTTTCCTACAGCCGTTTCCAATGCCACTCTGGATCCCCTGCTGCGACTGCTGCCTCTGCAGCAGGGTGTTGTGAGTGAGGAAAGAGAGAAAAAAAAGTAAAAGAGAGAAAAAATGAGAAGAGAGATAGAGAGAGTGGATCTCTCTGCAGCCACTGCAGCGGCTGCAAAGGATCCAGGTCCGTGAACCAACATTTATAATTTCCAGCGCCTTGTTTCCTTGGTTGTCCAACAATAATAATTATATGCAATATTTATTTTTTATTTTGGTCAAAAAAATAACTTAAAGTAAGTAAATGTTGTGTCAAAAATAAATTTACTGTTTTAGTCCTATTTTAGGCGGAAAAATACTTCAGAGAGTGACATCATCGTTCTCCTGCTTTTATAATAAAAGATACTACTCTTTAAACTAATAAAAAACTTTTGACCAAAAAAAACTAAGAAAAAAGAATACTACCCATTCCCTATTTTTTTAATTTAGAAAATTAATCTCAAAATAAACTAATAAGCTAATTTAAACAAGTCAGCAAATAATCCACTGAAGTATTAATATAAGCCATCATATTTACAATGTCAAATAAGTTGACAATTAAGTGAATATTCTTTTAATGTTGTATTTTCCGAATTAGTCAAATCCTATTTTTTCAGATGTTGTAATTTTTATTTTATTTTTCTCTTTTGGGTTTTTTTTTCTTTTGTCCACATCACGAACCAATTTGTTTCCTTGGATTAATTATTAATTATTATATTTAAACTTTTGTCATTTATCGCCATTTATTTAATTTAATAATAAAAATCGAATTAAAAAATTGTGGCGGCTAATAGATTACTCGATTAGGAGTGTAAAAGATTTTAATAGACTTTTTGGTGATAAAAAATCTTGTGGTATTCAATTAGGACTATTATAACTTTTTAAAGAGAGTAATGAAATTCGATGTTATTCATTTTTGACTATTATGACTTTTAAAGAAAATAATAAAATCCGGCGGTATTCAATTAAGATTTTTTACAATTTAATAGAAGTATCTTGGTATTAAAAAATATACATATTTTGATAGATTATTTTGTATGGTAGATTTCGTGTGACTTTTCAGTGAAAAATATAAAGATCGGACTTATCCAACAATCCCACCCAAACCCTTGAGACTTTTCAGACTTTTTTTCTGTACTGTTGCAGTATTGCCAGACTCACCAAGTAATTATCCTTTTTTGTTCATCTTTTTTTCCCGATTGCTTTTCTTTATACATTCTTTGAATATGCTTGGCTTTCATCACTACTAGAATTTTGGCATGTAACGTCGGTTTTCCAAAAGCCAACGCTAAAGACAAAAAAACGGCGCTAACGACTACTTTAGCGTCGGGCTTGTGTCAGCCACGGGGCAGACGCTAAAACACCCGTCGCAAAGCATTAACATCGGCCTTCGTATGGCCGACGCTAGTTGCGTCAGAAAGCCGATGCTAAGCCGACGCATGAAGTCAATGTCAAATGGCCTAGGGCCGACGCAAAATAACGTCGGCTAAGTCGACACTAACAAGCTAGGTTCGACGCAATATATGTTCCTTGAGAATTAGCATTGATCATGGCCGACACTAAAGCTAGCGTAGGCCATGGCTGACGCTATGGGCAAAATCCTGCAACTTTTTCACTGATATTCCGTTCATGTCATCCAAAACATAATTTTAATCATATAAGAAACATAAAGGGTGGCATTTTTGGGTCTGACGATGTCACACCAAGGGTGGTATTTTTCCCACAACTGTGAACTGAGCTGGATAGTTTAATGTAAACTTGTTCTTGTCTTGTTCGCCTTCACACCACGGGTGGGGTTTCTAGCACAGTTGTGAATTTTTCTGCCCTTCCTTGGTGTAGTTTTGTTAAGTTGGGGGTGACCTTTTAGCTTCTGTTGTGGGTTTCGCGTGCTGCAAATAATAAATAGGGTCTAGGGTGCCAACTTAGTTGGGATGCCTTTCTCTATAGTGATGCTTTTGCACGCTATCCCATTTGTTTATCGGTAAGAGATCGGTCGTATGTGTACTGATAACATTTTGTTTCTTTCTATGTGGCTAAATTAGGGCATATCTTGTGCTATGATTTAGTTATCTTCTTCTTAATAATTTTTTTGTCTTTTCATAAAAAAAACAGAAAACTGTAGTATATCTAAAGTGATATCTCTCACATAACTTTATTATATGAAAAAAAAATCAAATCTAGATGTCTGTGACCAAACTAATGCATTTTTATGAAATCTAAATCAACACAGGTCACTACATCATATTATAATATTATTCATATCCCAATCCAATTAGTATATTTAAAGTTAAATTGCAGGTTATAATAATTATGTTTAGTTATAACTTTTATTTTAAAACACATTAAGAAAAAATTTCATATTTAGAGATACCATCATGCTAAGGAATTATATTAGTTAACCAACAACTTTCAGCTCTCGGGTTTTAAGAATGGGATACATATAATCAATAGCTGAACTAATTTTTGATAGAAGCAAAATCCGATTAGTACTTGGATTATCTAAGTAACAACTATACGGACCTAGTTTCAAGCTCTCATGGGTGTCAATACGCAAGTTGTATATAAAACTAATCATCAATATTGTAGGTGTGATGTGAGAAAACAAAGCAATCAGTGGAACATTATAGAAAAAGAAAAGATGGGGTGGAGGACGACTGGTGAGCAAGAATACTTGTTTCTTGCAGTGTGCAAGCTTGTGTTTGTGTCACAAAGTCCAGACTTCATTTCACGTTGATGACAAGGCAAGACCCAATAGAATCAGATAACAACAATGCATTCCTTTACATTGCACAATCAGTACAACTGCCAAAAATTTCATTTCATCATGTTAATTATTCCTTTAATTTCCTACAACAAGCATTCCATTTTTACTTTTCTCACCGATGCACTATAAGAAAATAACCATCTCTTACTAGCACACCACTCGTTTTATGCAGCTGAAATTCCACAGCCACTGATTCAGCACACAGTTTCTCCATGTTTTGATTTTATCTATTTTTCCAACCCAATTATACTCAAAAGGAAACCCAAATATGCTTTTCTGTTTAAATTATTGACTTATATTAATTAAGCTTACATAATAATAAAAAGAAAAAGAAATTGGAAAAGCAATAAGCAATCACCTACAAATGGAATAGATCAGTAGCATGACAGAGTAGGCAACCGAAAGATATAAAAATGAAATAATCATCACTTTTCCTTTACTAATTAAAACAAGATGTGAAAACAAAATCAGGAAGCATAAACACAACTTTCATAAGCATATATGCACCTGCTGAAATGTAAACAAATAGCAAGTAACAGGGGGAAAAATACAAAACTTTGAAAGAAAAAAAACACACATCCTTTTTGTAGTCACGTCTCCTTCTTACCTCACGAGATATTCTAATCTAAGACTCATGTACATGTGATACATCAAACCAAAATCTCACCCAACCTTACACATAAAACTTGATACAGAATGCCCTGCCCCACACAAACAGATTAAATCAATTTGACCTAATACAAAAATGAATTGAGCTATACTCTTATACTGAACTGATAAATTCTGCATCCATGATGCGCTTGTTGTGGTTGAACTTAGCTATCCAAAACTCCCTAATTATGACAGACAAAATATTTATATGACTGACCAATAATAACATGCCAAAATTGATTTTGTCATATTATGAAGATAAAAATCAACCAACTCAGCTGAGCTCGGTAGAAACTACAAGCACGTCCAGATAACATAACATCCCCGATTCCCCATTAATGAATTAGCCCAGTAGCACCGAGAACACCTCAGACTTTCTGCAGCCTAAAAATTCAATACACACATGACACAACATCTACAAAAAGTTCCTTAATTAATGATCCACTCTGATAAGCAATTTTAGCCGCTTGCATCTACAACAGACAATCATTCACTAGAATTTTCCAAGTCAAAGAGTTCAACCAAACAGCAGGATTTATGGGCCCTAAAGTCAAAAACTTAACAGAGGATACATGTGAGATTGCAACTCTAAGGGGTGCTAAGGTGGGAGAGATATTATGGGCCTTATATAATCACATTGCTTGTAGAGTGGTTAACCAAGGAGTCTTGGCTTAGTGGTGGAACACTAGGACCTTTGGGGGAGTCGACCTGTTGGTAGCAAGTTCGATTCCACCTGGGGGTAAAACCATGCCTTGGTCAGTCAAAGCCTCTACGGACGAGCGCAGATTAGTCATTCGTTGAAAGTGTTGGGACACTGCGTGGGGTCGGAGCGATCTCCCCTCGAACCAAAAAAAGACCTTGTAGTGGTTAAAATAAATAAATATGGATAAATTAACCTTATCATTATTATTATTGTTGTTGTAATAATACAAGTGGACCCCATGTTAATTGAATGTTGTTTTCTTGGTTAGGAGAAAAACTGATTAATAAAACGTTGTTTGATAAAAAACATTGAGAGATGAGAATAGAGAACACAGGTTAATTTCAAACTAGTGAACAAACCAACCAATGTATATATAAAGGGAAACTCTGATCATATATGGCTTGATTTTGATTTGGATCAAGTAATTAAGTATACACTAATTACATTACTACATTACGCGTTTAGGGTGGTTAAAGGAACTAAGAATTCATGGCAAATGGATCGGGATAAATAAATATATATAAACATGACAAGGAAGTCGCGATCAACGTACTGAAGAGAAATTAGAGTGTCAAAATTTCCCCCTTCTGTAATAAATGCAATTAGCTTATCAAGTTTTCTGGTGCTACAGTGAAGAGGGTATCTATATGCTTCTCCACTCATTCTCAATGCCAGTGGAAGGGATTAGATTTCAGAAGAAACAGTGTAGTTAATTTTAAAAAAAAAAGCCCCAATCCAAAACCTAAATCAAAATAATTAATAAAATTGTCCTTACCAAGAGAGTCCACTGCGGGAATAGGGACGAGAACCAGGGACGAGCAACAGGCCGGATGAATGACGCCGCAACAGGGAGAATCACCGCCGCAACAGGGAGAACCATTGCCGCAACATGGACTAGCTAGCTATAGGGACGAAAAACGTGCTACAGGGATGAACGATGCCGCAACAGGGAGAACCATTGCCGCAACAGGAAGAACCACCGCCTCGACGCCGAAAACCTAGCCACTGTCGTCTTGTCGCACTAGGTTTCACACAGAGAGAGTGAGATAGAAGAGAGAGAGAGAGCGAATATGTCAAAATGAAGGGAGAAATGTTTAAGTTATTAATTTTACTTTTAAAATTAAATTTGTTTTACAAAAATTAAGGCACCCGTAGACTTCGAGTCGGCCAAGCCGACGCTAACATTTTTTTAAAATGTTATGTCCCGAACTTAGAGTCTAAAAAATTAAAAAAAAAATGAAACTCAAACTTTGACGTAGAGTCGGCTAGGCCGACGCTAAATTCGGACACTAGAACAACACATTCTAGTAGTGGATGGCACCGTTATAGATATGTGTGAGTATATTCTTTTTGTATTTTACCTCCTCAAACGCTATAGTAACCAAACGTGATCTTTTCCATTTTTTTATTTCATAATCTTCTACTACTATTTTTGGCAAAATGTGATATTTTCATTTTTTACCCTATTTATATTTACTAATTTAAAATTAATATAATAAATTTATCTATTTTCAAATTTCAATTATTTTTTTCATTCGTGGTATTTTTTTTATAAATATAATAGTTTTCTAATTGGTTTTATATTTTTTGTTCCTATATATTTTCATGTTTTAATTTTTTCTAATTTTATTTTTGATAAATATAATAGTATTTATTAACCGGTTTTATTTATATTTTTTTGTTTATATAATTTTTAGGATATATTTTTTAAAATTTTATTTTTGATAAATAATTTTTTTTTCTTGATTTCTTATTTATTTTTACTTTAGACTAGAAAACTATTTTTCATTTATTTATTATATATATATATATATATAAATATATCTTATGTGGTGTGTTCAGCACTATATAATTTTTTTCACAAAGAATGTTGTTTCGACGAATTTCTAATTGAGTCAGTAGACAAATCTTCACCTTCGGTAATCTGTATTACCGGTTAACGAATACTATAATTTTAAGCCAACAGATGAATTTTCACCTTCAGTATTACAGTTAACGAAAACTATAATTTTGAACCTATTATTCAAACCGAAGAGCACGGAGGGCTAGTATGTCTCTAGATATGTGGAGAATGTTACTTAGGAGCAGAACAAGATAGAACTCATTTTTTTATTATTATTTCTATTAATTTTTGTAACTTTGAATGTTTGTTAAAAATTCATGAGATTTTTTATAAATCCATAAAGTACTTTTAAATCTTATAAATTCTTAACATATAAAAATATTTTAAAATCTATAAGACTTTTTTAAAATCTACAAATTTTTTTTAAAAAATCTAATAAATTATTACATTTCTGCATAATCTTTTAAAATCTTTAAAATCCACCTAACTTTTTATACCAAAACAGTTTTTTAAAATCTCAATCAAATACATCCCACTAAATTATTGTGATATTTGTGTATATATACACTGATATACATTAAAAAAGATATTGTAGTGTGAGGGAGGGTGATGTGATTGATTCCCAATCTGAAAACCCTAGTGTCGACACCTTCACTTCACACTCGAAGAACCAACGAAGCCATGGGGAGGAAGCGAAAACTCGTGCCTAAATCTTCCCAATCAGCGGAACCCCCACTCAAGCAGCACCAGCCGCATCTCCAATCTGAACCAGAACACGACAATGCCGCCGAAGAATACGAAGAAGTCGAGGAAGAAGTAGAGGAAGAAGTAGAAGACGACGAAGACCAAGAAGAAGAGGAAGAGGAGGAGGAGGAGGAAGAAGAACAGGAAGAGCAAGAGAACGACGATGAAGGAGAACAAGCACAGGGAGGAGGAGAAGAAGACGACGAACCTATCCAGAAGCTTCTGGAACCCTTCGGGAAGGATCAGATCATGAGCCTCCTGATCGAGGCTGCGTCAAAGCACCGTGACGTGGCAGACCGGATCCGCAGGATAGCCGATGGGGACGCGGTGCACAGGAAGATCTTCGTCCACGGTTTGGGGTGGGACACAACCGCCGCAACCCTAATCAACGCGTTCCAGCAATACGGCGAAATCGAGGACTGCAAGGCGGTCACCGACAAGGTCTCCGGCAAGTCCAAGGGATACGGATTCATCCTCTTCAAGACGCGCCGAGGAGCTCGTAACGCCCTAAAGGAGCCGCAGAAGAAGATCGGTAACCGCATGACGGCGTGCCAGCTGGCGTCGATCGGTCCCGTGCAGCAGCAGCCGCAGCAGCCGGTTGCCGCGGTGCCCACGGCATCGTCGTCGTCGCCGCAGGTCTCTGAGTACACGCAGAGGAAGATCTACATAAGCAACGTTGGTGCCGAGCTCGATCCGCAGAAGCTTCTCGCCTTCTTCTCGCGGTTTGGGGAGATTGAGGACGGGCCGTTGGGGCTCGACAAGGTCACCGGAAAGCCGAAAGGGTTCTGCTTGTTCGTGTATAAGACCGCGGAGAGCGCAAAGAGAGCGCTTGAGGAACCTCACAAGGAGTTTGAGGGCCATATCTTAAATTGCCAGAAGGCAATTGATGGTCCCAAGCTGGCGAAGATGCAGCATATTCAGCATCAGCAGGTGCAGCAGCAGCACGTCAACCCGTTGAATCAGAGGGCCCAATTTCAGAGAAACGACACCGCTGGTTATGTTGGTGGTGCTGCTGCTGGTGTTGCGGCTGCCCAACCCGGGCACTTGATGGCGCCGGCTGGACCGGGAGTCGGGTACAGTCAGGCTGCTGCCGCGCAGGCGCTGAACCCGGCTCTCGGGCAGGCGCTGACGGCCCTGCTTGCCTCCCAGGGTGCTACTTTGGGGCTGACTAATTTGTTGGGGGGACTTGGAACGAGTGGCGCGGTTAACCCGGGTGTCCCTGCTGCTGCTGCGGGGCATGGAGTGCAGGGTGGTTACAGTGCTCAGCCTAATATAAGCCCGGCGGGTGTTATTGGAGGATATGGGAATCAGGTTGGGTTGCAGGCGCAATATCCGACTCAGAATCAGCAGATTGGGCAGGGTGGCTCTGGAAGAGGCCAATATGGTGGCGTTGCACCTTACATGGGGCACTAGGTGGGTGGCAGGTATGGTTAATTGTTGGCCTTCAATGTTTAAGATTATGACTATAACAACAAAATGGTGGTAAATTTTTAGGTATGTTTTGGATATTTTTCATTAGGACGCGTGAAGTGTTAATTTTTGAGAGAGGTTGACAAAAACTGATTCAGGTAGTCCCTTGTGTATGGAACAGTGGGCCCCTGCATAGGAGGCTTGTTTGAGTATCTAACCCTATCCGGATCACTGTTTTGTCGATTTCATGAGTATAGAGGGGATTTGGGTTATTTGTGACAGGAAATTCTTGGAGGAAGTGAAGCAATGGATATTTCAAGGTTATCACATATGATGGAGTGCTTTTAGGAAGCCACTCTGTTAAAATGTTGCTTTTAGTTTCAGTTTGATTCTGCATTGGCTTTGTTGTTCAGAAGATTTTATTTCTGCATGTATCTCTCTTGTTTGCACTAACATTAATGATCTTATTATATTCTTGCATGCATGTGCTTTGAGGAACACATCCGGTTTCACTCATTCATTGAACTCTGAGTCATGCTTATGGACTGTTTGGTTCTGTTTTTGTGTTACTAACTTATGGACTAATTTTTCTTGGTTTCTTCTCACTGCAGCATACTTTCTACTTCCCTATACTTAATTGGTTAATGGTTTTCTAATGTTGTTGGATAATGTTGCAACACAGGTTTTAAATTTTTTCAAAAAATCTTTGTGAAAACTCTGATATTCCTAGCATATTCAAATATCAAATCATTTTGAGCATGGTCTTTGACTTCCAATAATTGTCAACCAATTTTGCTAAAGTTTGGTTTTTGGACACTTCCTTTCCTTTTTCAACTTAAATTGTTTTTCATGTTTTTTATTCATTTTGCAGATTCCACATAAGTGCATCAGTCCTTTATTACTGGCCTGGTGATTCTTCTGAAGTTTAAGGAGCTGATGCAATTGGCGTGTTTATAATGAAATATTACTTAGTACAACGATCAGAATATTTAAATTACCAAACAGAGTTCTGTTTTCGCAGCCTACTTTTTCATCTTTTCTTCCATTTCAAAATATTGTATTTGACTTTTTAGTTTATCTTCTTAAAAACCTATGCAACTGATTTTAGTAGTACTCTGAACTATAGTTTTATCCGTACTATGATAAGTTTGGGATGTTGAACAAATTATATTTTGAAATTTATGTTTGTGTGGAGCATTGTGCTTCTGCTTGGTATTCAAGAGTTTCTTGATATTGTTTTGTATGGTTATTAAATACTGTTTTCCATTGTTTTTTATTATTTTATTTTATTAATTTCTTACGTACTATTTTTCCTTTCTTTTTGAAACACAATGATTGAAGTGAAGTGTGCATGATGTGCTAAGTGCTATTTGTCATCGATATCATCCTCTTGAAAAAATTGGTTAGAAGCCAATTTATCTAGTTTTTTTCTTTTGCTTCTGTTAAAAGTATGTGTACCTAATTCTTTGCAGTTATTTTGCAGGTTTGACAGCCATACTTATATAAACATGAACCAAATAATAAAATCAATCTAAATTAGAAAGGAAAAAACAAATGGTTTTGATTTAAGTTTGATTTTGACCTGCTTGTATAGTTCCCAAAGTTTGAGAAAAAAATTTATGTGTGGAGTTCCTCAACTAGGGATGCGATGCAGTTTTTCTTTATGCTTAATTGCACTTTTAGTCTCTTCACTACAGCTAGCTAATGTGTGATTTTGATCCCCAAATTTTTTTATGGAATTTAATCCCTCAATTTTTTTTGTTTGTTAGTTGTTACAAAATAGTATCTCCATTCCTTTCCTTCTACTTTAAACTTTTAAATTCTCATTTTCTACTTATCTTTACAAATTCAATCTAATAAATTGTTTTAAACCTTCTGCTCAAAACTCATTAATAAAAAATATCAATTTCTCTCGAAATAAAAATTCCAAAATGTCTCTCTCTTCAAACCCTGATCTCAAAACCTACAAAAGCTTTTAAACTTTATCAAATTTTCACTAAATTTCTAAATTTGAAACTTTCAAAATTATTTTATATTCCAAATCCATCATGAACTCCCAAATATTTACATAAAAAAAGAATTTAAGGGTTTTATGTAGAAGGAAATTGATGGCATGATTGTATTTGCTTAATTTTTAAAAACAAGGGACTTAATTGACTCAAAAACTTGAGAAAACAAAATCACATATCGTCCAGAATAGAGAGATCAAAAGTGTAATCAAGTCTTTTCTTTACTCCCTCCTTACACTAAGCAAAAAAAAGGGCATTCTTTTCTTGAGGCACCATTTCCTTTTTAAAAGGAATTTCGCAATCCTCTTTTATCATAGTTTTGCTTATTGCAAAATGACTTTTGAGGGATGTCAAAGTTTGGAGAACTTCTCTTGACCAGTGAAGGGATTGCTTTGTCTTGCAACAATATTTGTATGCTGTGCCTATTGTGCACTAAGTTGCACTTTTTCTTTGTTCCTCTACTATTTCTTTGCTGAAAGGACTGATTAGTTACTTGATTTGAAACAAAATCGTTACCTTTAAATGGATCAATAAGGCTTTTGATTATCAATTTCAACTTTGTCCATTTATATCTGTTTTTGCTGATCCAGTTTTAAAGCAGTATAGTTTCAAAAAAATTGTGAATTGAACACGGGTTTCATGACATCCTTTTGAATGTTTTGTCATTTGTGTTTTATGGGTTTCTAATTTTCAACATAATTCCTGCTTCTAAAGTAAAAGATGAAGTCAGCTCAGTCATAATAATATTGGACTTGTTAGTAGCTGATTACCTTCAAATAAAGAGGTGGCTTTTGCGGACTGGAAGGTAAGTAGCAGTATAGTGTGTTTAATTTCTTCTCTTTATTTCTTGTGTTAGTTAAAAAGTGTGTTGGCATACTTGGTGGTTGATAGGCTCACGCCTCACTGGATAAAGTTGCAGTTTTAAAACATTTACCTGAGTATTGAAGAAAAATAGCTAATTAATTATACTCTTTTGCTTTGTCTGAACTCTGAAAGGAAGGCGTAGTAAATGTAACGTTTACTTGAGTTTGGATGCTTTGATTGGTTTAAACAACCGTGATTTGCCTCCTGTGTATGGAAAATTAGAAATTAAAATTACAAATCACCATGGGATGATAATTTAGGTAAAAACCTCTTGTATTGATACTCCAGTTGCTTGTGACCACTCTGATACTTCCTCTGTTTAGAAATTTAAGTTCAAATGCACCAATGGGGATATGATAGGTCAAGGTAAAAATCTTTGTATGAGCTGGATTCTTGAGTGCCCTTTTATTGGATCTTTCACTCATTTTTTTATTGCTTCATCTTCTAATACGGCATTATGGATAAGGAAATTATTGTAAGTACCACCTTTAAAAAAAAAGAAAAAAACTGTTAATTTCATCTTGTGGCACTCAATCTGTTGAATCGAAGGTCTGAGTTCCTTTGCATACCTGTGTTGCTTTTTCATCGAGTTGTCCATTTGTATGTTGCATTGTTGATTTTTGACTGCCCAGGTTGGCCTCATTAATTTAGATGTTCGTGTCTTATCTTCATTTCTCATAAACCTTCAAAATTCTTAATTATAAAACAAATAAAAAATTTCTTTTAGACCCTTTGGTGAATGCATATTTAACGAGGTAGCAGAACAAGATTGTAGAAGGGATTTTGGTGTCAGTGTGCTTTTTAACAAACGGTTTTGTTATTAGTGCTGAGATTAAGGATGTGAAAGTGAAAATTTAGTAGAAAGAATATTTATTATATTAAAATAAAAATATACAAGTGAAAGATATTTTTTTTACAAATGAAATAGGAAGTGCATTTCGTGTTATTATTTTTGCGTTACCATATTGGAGAGTCAAATATAGTGTAAAGGAGAAAACGAATCATTAGTTGTAGTTGTTCATAAATGCAAAATAACCAAGATTTTCACTAAAACTAACTGGCCAATTGTATTTGTGCGTATATACGAGGGTATTATTTTCAATAGGGGTGAGCATGGGTCTGGGTCACTCGTGAGCCCGATCCAATCCAAACCGGTCCAATCTGTTTTTTTTTACATTTTTTGTACTGTTCGGGTTGAACCCGATCCAAATGGAACTCAACCCGTAGTGGTTTGGTTCGGTCCACGGATTCTATTTTCTAAATTCGAGAACCGATCTGAATCGATGATGTGGCATTCTTTAAAAATTAATTTTTTTGATGTAGGGTTAGAGACAAAAATGCATGAGTATCAGAGCAGCAGCCTCATATCATTCTTCTTCTTAGTTCTCCTCCCAAAGAAGCAAGTTGTTCCTCCTTCTCTTAAGGTTCTGCCGCACCAGAGCACCAGTCGCCGCGCCTCCCTTCGTCAGCTGCCGTGCCTCGCGTCCGTTCGTGAGCCTCGCGTCCCTTCGTTCGTGAGCCTCGTCGTGCCTCGTGTCCCTCTCTGTCTCTCTCTTTCTCCAAGTGCGGTTGCGGGCTTGCGGCGCCACCTCCATCTCTCTCTCATGGTGTGGCTGCGGCACCACCTTCCTCTCTCTCTCTCTCTCTCATGGTGTGGTTGTGGCACCGCCTTCCTCTCTCTCTCTCTCTCTCTCTCTCATGGTGTGGCTCGGTGGCGCCTCTTCCTCTCTCTCTCATGGTGTGGCTGCGACACCACCTTCCTCTCTCTTTCTCATGGTGTGGCTCGGCGGCGCCTCTTCCTCTCTCTCTCATAGTGTGTGCATTTGTTAAAGATTAGGGTTTCAGATCAGACCCCAATTTTAGCTCTTTGTCCCTTTATCATTTTTTTTTAAAATTTTTTTAGTTCTCTCACTTCTCTGGTTGGGCTCAAGCCCACTCAACGTATTTTTTCCTCTTCTTTTAATGCATTTGGGTTAGGCTCCATTTTTCAGTTTTGCTCTTCTTGCTTTTTTAATTTTTGGAAGTGTTTAAATCAGACCCGATTGGCCCAAACCGAACCAACCCGTTCTTAATCGAGTTGGTTCGGTTCGGATTTGGAGATAAAAAATTACAAATTAAAAAATCCGATTCAATCCAACCCGTATAACTTTGATCGGTTCGGATAACGGATTTGGCCAAATCCGATCCAAACCGGTCCGTACTCACCCCTAATTTTCAAACGCACAAATTTAGCGCGTCTCTCACATGATGGCTTTTAACTCCGTAAATCGAAGTTGGGACTTGGGATTATCCACGGATAATCTTTTTCTCTATTTCATTTCTTAATGGAGAGTTTCTTCGGGATATTGTAATATTTTGGTTTCTAAATGTAAATTTTAAAATTAGTTGTTTGGTTAAACTAGATTTAAATTTATTTTTAAAACACTTTTAGTTTAGCTTCTAAATAGAAAAACGTTTTTTTACTAGTTTTTAATTTTTGAAATCACGTCATATCATTTTTCGCACATTTCCTCATTTTAGACAACTCTCACTTGTTCAAACGTGGTTGTGATAATGGTGGTGTTGGTGTGGGTGTTCAGTGGCAGTAATGGTGGTGGTAAATCTAGTGCTAGTAGAGGGGTTGAGTAAATGGTTGGATCTTTTTTTTTGGTCAAATGTGAGATATATTGAAAAAGGTTGGAGTTCAAATATTATACAGAAGAGACCTTGAATATATAGGTCTATAATAGATATGCTATAACTAATCCATACACAATAAATAGAAAAGAAACAACTGAGAGACACAGCTCCCAACTGCCTAACTAACAACAAACAAAACAGTAAACAGAAAAGAAACAATCGAGAGACACAGCTTAACACACAAACCTAGTCACACCACACAGACATAAAAAAGGATATTCTTGAGAGGTATGGGTTTGGCTTATTTGCGGCACTCAGAACCTTCGGTTTCGTCAAAGTTGCTCATATGCCAGAAGGTGGTGGTGTTGTGACGAGATGCACAGCGGCGCAACGAGGTCAGCACAGAGGCGAAGAAAAACAAAGGCAAGAAGCACGGTGGTGTGGAAGAAACACAGAGAAAGAAACATGAAAAACAAAAAAACCCAAGGAGAGGAACACCACAAACAACAAACACAAACATCACACCAAGAACAACAACAATCGACAGACCACAAGGCCAGCTCAACCCCAGCTGCGGCGGCGGATTTGGGAAGGACAAAGATCGCCTTCGAGGATAGTTTCTGGAAGCCCCCACGATTGGGCAAGGAGACAACGACGCATCTCCAAACCTAGGCCGAAGCTCATTCGACCCCAAGATGAGGGCGGTGCTCCAACCTCCCAACCCAGCAAACTGCAGCGCATAACACCCCAGCAGACGGCGGCGATCCTCCAAACCCTGGCGGATGACAACAGAAGGGAAAGAGACAAACACACATCATTGGATTCGGCAGGGACAGATCGGCGATGGTTGTGGCGCTTGTCCGCAAGATCTCCTCGTGAAGAGTGGTTTTCATTTTTGGGTCAAAGTGGAGAGTTTATCGATAGTAGGAGGGTGTTCTTTGGGCTTCTGTTTTTTGGTCAAATTGGTCTTCTTTATTTAACCTGTCCACAAACCTTTTGAAGCCGTGGGCCAACTTGGTCGCTCAATATAGTTAACAAAGACAAGGGAAAATGTGGTATTGTGTGTTTGTTGTTTGTGTTTTGTAGGGGTCTTATGGTCTAAAGAAAACTTTGGAGGTGCGAGTATGGAAGATTTTTAGAGCTGCTATCTTCAAAGACGGATCTAGATGCCAGGGCAATATACAAATGTAAAATATAAGACAGCTGAATAAAACATTCTTGTTTCGATATCAGCATGAGATAAATTACTATCATTACTTGTGTCTTGTATTTGTTGTTACTCGTCTATTTTATATTTTTTCTACTCTAAAATGTGCAAATGGGTTAGCTAATTTTGCTCATATTCAATCAATTTTTCCTCTTTATACAATGAGATAGATATGTAACCGTAAGTCAGTCATATATGCATTGGTATTTTTTTTTTCGAACACTATATTGATTTTTGCTTCTCTCTCCTTGAGTTTTGACGTGTAAATGTTTGATTTGTCTGCTGAGAAACCTGCGTTCATCAAGAACATTAATTGATGTAAGCATGGGTTTTTAAAGTATCAATCAATTTATTTAAAGATAGAGATGCAAAGTTTTCTAACCCACATCACTGACACAACAGAATAAGCACATTCTGATTAATTAAGCGAGATTATTCAGACCCAGATAGTCAGATTATGAATTGCTTGTAAGTACTTTGTAATAATCGCGTGCGTGTACGAGTTAATCAATTAATCAAATGGAAACCTGATTCAGAAGCTCACTTACTTTTTAGTATCTCTTCCCGCAGTAAGCCAAATGTATTTGTGTAAAGGCTGCACCTTTCTTGTTGAAGCAAATATACATATATAGCCCCGCACTTCCAATATACTTTAAACTAATATATGGACTTAACTTGTATAAAGTATAAATTGTTTTGTTTTAACAAAAACAAAAAAAAATTAATAAACAAATAATTTTAGTTGTTAATAAAAAAAAGCTTAAATATGATCTTTGTCTCCCATTCTTAAGTGGATTTGACTTCTCTAAAGTGAGTAAAATATAAAGTAAGTAATTTTAACCATTAATAAAAAAATCAAGGGTGATTTATTATACATGTATTTATAATACCAACCTTTGATTTTTTCATAAATAGTTGAGATTAATTACTTTACCCTCTAAAGTGATTTGCTCACTTTAGAGGAACCAGATCCTTTTTCAGTAATGTTCATTTTTAGTCCTTTATTTTTAAAACACAACTTTTTAGTCCCTCATTTTTAAAAGTGTTACTTTTAGTCCCTGGAGCCATATTTTAAATTTAAAAAGTATTTTCTAAATTTAAAAGGAGTCAAAATATAAATTTAAAAAATCCTTGGAAGTTGGAAAAAAGGGAATAATGTGAGAATCAGAATTTGAGAGGAGTCAAACAATAAATTTAGAAAATATTTTTTAAATTAAAAAATGACTCTAGGGACTAAAAGTGACATATTTTAAAAATAAAAGACTAAAAAGTTGTGTTTTAAAAACGGGGGACTAAAAACGAACATTACTAAAAAAAATGGAAGACCAAAAACAGATTTAAACCTAAAAAAATTGAAAATGTAACATGTGTGACAGTCTAAAAAGTTACATGTGTCACAATTCATGAAATTAACCTAATCTTTTGATATAGTAATTAATAATTGAGTGATATGTGTCTGACCAATATACTCCCTCTGTTCTTTTTTATCTATCGTTTAAGGTTGTTTCACCACAACCAAAGAATCAATTAATTGATAAAAAGTTTCCTATTATACCCTTATTTATTCACTACTATATTTGTTGGGAATAGTAATAAATCTTTGAATTTTCAACTATGCATTAATCAATTTTATGAAAAATGTGAAGAACAATTGATAGGGTTAAGGGTATAATTGCCAAAATATAACCTTAAATTATCAAAACGACAGATAAAAAGGAACAAATTTTTTCTCAAAATCCAACAGATAAAAAGGAACGGAGGGAGTATCTCGTTACATAAAATCAACATTTAAATTTTAATATTAAATTCATATAATATTCCTTCGTAAAGTTTTAAATTAATAAGAAGAAATCCTAGCATCTGCCGCCAGCCGTCAAGTAACACTCGTGGTCTCAGACATCTGCCTCTGACAGAGGAGTGGCTTCCAACTTCCTCGAGAAAGCGAATTACTTTGTTAACATGGAATGGAATAGACGGAGAGACAATCTCTTCCAAGGTGATGTTATGTTATATATTTAATCCATAAAATATTAAAATTGAAGTATCAATTATATTATTTCAATGGAGCAACGGCTATATATCCCTTTAAAGATAAGATAGCATAGCATGTATCTTGTTTGCCCACTTGGCTAGCTTCAGCATATGATTAAATGACAATTATTTGTTCCTTTCATGATTTTACTTAAAGGGACATTTGTTTCATGTTATAAAATTTTATTCCCCAGAATAATATTGCCAAAAAGAATGCTATTATCAGGGATATTATTTCCATGTATATGTTTGATAAGTATATATTTTGGTATTAATCCTAGAAATGTGCCTTTTCTAGGATCATTCCTTTTTTTTTACAGCTAGATCATCAATCTCCATTTTCTTTATTTCCTTTAAATAAAACTATCATTAATCCAACCATATGAGTCGATCGATCTAATACGGAAAACTGGAAAAAGAGCTAATCTTGGGTTTCTTGTTCTTGTTGTTTGATAGTATATATAGGAAAGATGAAAAAGCAGATGCACGTGCATAAGTTCCTCGGTGGAATGCGCACGCGGATTCTCACGCATACATTACATGTGCCTTTGAATGAGTTTGTCCGTTTCCTCAGCCTTCCACCCCTCACATGCTCCCTCCTCTCCTCAGATTCCTATGTTGTATGTACCATTGCAGCACCTCGCCACGTCACTCACTATTTTCTCTCTATATATACATACGTATATACAGGGAGCGTGAGATGACTTTTATTATGAGAGAATGAGAAGACTGAAGAGTGAATCATAGCTATAAAATTAAATCATAAATGGTCAAAATTAAAATATAAAGTCATATGACTTTTTTAAGTGGTCATGTGACTACTAACTAACTTTTAATCCTAATCATTTATATATAGTTATACGGTCCAAATTTAACTCTCTTATATTAAAACTCTTCTCACTTGATACATCCTCCATGTATATATATATATATATATACAACACAACATCCTCTGACACAAATTACCCAAGCTGATATATCGTTCAATACTCCATAATGTGATTAATTAATGATTATATGAGATCAAATCCATCCAAGTAACAATTAATTAGAAGTTTCCATAAACGTCACTGAGTCTCTGTATTTGTATTTTTGTTTGGTAGATTCATTTAGTTAATGCAGGGCAATATTCTCTGTTCTGAAGTACCAGTCCTAATTAGAGCCAGCAAAATAGATCGGGTCAAAAAAGCCTAAAAAATAAAAGATTTAGACACATAAATTTGAGTCCATTTTCAATTTGGGCATTTTTGACCTGACCCGACAAAGCCCGAGCCCGAAGCGGGTTGGCCCGAAAATATAGGCTAAAGTCCGAGTCTGGCAAAAAAAAACCCAAAAATAGAGGGCTCAGACACACAAATTTAAGGCTGTTTTCAATCCGAACTTTTTTTGCATGACCCGATAAAATCTGAACCTGATGCGGGCTGAGCTCAGGCTAGCCCAAAAGCCCTTTTTGCCAGCTCTAGTCCTAATTGTGATGAAAGTGTTTGGCGTGTTTCTGAATTCGTGCTTGTTTGGTTTGTATATGTGAGGAAGTACTTTGCATACTTTGCTGTGTCTTGATAAGGCAAAGAACAAAGGAACACTCATAGTATAAGCTTTTGATGACTAGTTAGTTTGTGTATATTTGGCTTTGCGGTAACGAAAATTGATTTTAAATAAATTAATTTTATAAAATTGATTTTAGTCAAAAGTGGGTTGAATATAAAGTAATTTATGTTTTGGATACATTTTTATAAAAGTGAGTTGGACAATAAATTTGAGATTAAAAATCAAATTTAGAGACAAAAACTTTAAGTTAAAATCTATTATAGAAACAAAATTAATTCTATTTGAAAACACTCAAATATATCAAAATCAATTTTATATCTTTAAAATTATTTTTGCCTCTGGCAAAAGTAAATCCAAACATGCACTTAATCTATCTTCAAGTCAATTCTTCAACTTATGGGTGAGCAAGGCTTTATCTCTACCTTTATGCATGCAAATATCTCAAACAGCATAAAGGGTAACAACCATAGAAAATTATGGGTGAGATGTCATATTATGTAAAATCTTAAAAGAAGAAACTGATCGATTCATTAATCAATAGGAGAGTATGAAAGTTTTATTGCCTCCTGTCCCCTACACCTATTGGCGTTTCAATTGAACTGATCTATAAATGCCATGCACAGAATATCCAATTATGGGGAGCCCTTCATTGTATGTTCAATGAGGGAATATTGAACAGAATGAACTAATTTCATGGTTCTCTTTTTAGTACAAATTTAGAATTCTCTTGTAGTTGTAATATTTCTCAACTCTAGACATGTAACAGCTTTTGTCTTGTCTTGTCTTGTCTTTTTATTCCCCTCAATGCATTTCAAACCAAACCAACCAAAATTGCATAAGAAATGAAATGACATTTTTAATATAAAAGAGAGGACAATAATTGAATTTCTTAATTAGTATGCCAAAATCTTATCAAAAGACACTTGTGCAAACATTTAATAAATTGATCATTAGAACAAAACACAGCACACACACACAGATATATATATATATATATATGAGTTTTATTCTATGTTTGGTATATATTCAAAAGCAAAACTAACAAAAAAAAAGGAGTAGTATATATGTTTGGTATATATAAGGATGGCTTGGTAGTTGGGAGAGGAGAGGTAAGGAGTGGAGAGATAAGGAAGGAGTGGGTTCAATTTCTCCTCACTCTAAAAAACTAAAAATAGTAACAATTAACTGACGATTAATATTGGCCTATAAAAAAACAAAAATAAAAATAAAAAAAAATCAAAAGCAAAACAAAATAGATCATGACATGACATAAGAAAAGTGATGTCTTTTGATTCTATCTGAGAAGGTAGAAAAAATATCACAGAGCACATTATTCCATTTTGTTTTGTTTGCACTTGCATACCAAACGCTAGCTGTTTTAAAATGAAACAACGATTATAAAGAGAGAAAACTCAATTATGAGATATAATAGAGATTTATAATTTATTCCAAATTGACTTGGATATATACAATCATCTTGTAGCCACTTATTTATACCGGTTTTGATAAATATGCTCTTTTTCGTTTTGATAATATTGAAAACTAAAGTCTTTTTTTGAACTGATTGAAAACTAAAGTCTTATACTTTTAAAATTCACCCAAAGTCCCGTGATTAATAATTTATAGAATTCATGTGTTTTCATTTTGTCGCTATTTAATTTAACTATTCAAGTGACCATTTTTTAAGAGTTTCATATTCAGAACATCGTACAGTTTTGGATTGACAAGTATAGTGCACCGCGTGAGGTAAGAATGATAATATAAAAGCACAGATTTAGCAGCATAAAATTTCTAGCAGAGGAAGACATGCAACTGTAAGAGAACACATAAAAGCTAAAACTTGCATATCTCAGATAGAGTCCTGTGTGGTGCAATATCAAATATTTTATTAATTAATTATTAAAATTAATAACTTTTTACTATTTAAAAGAAAGATATAGAGAAAAGGAGAGAATTGAGAATATGGGTTCTTTTCCAAATATTATTATTATTATAATAAAGTAAAATACATTAATCCTTTTCTAAAACTTTTAATGTTTCTTCCTCGCTTGGCGTGGATTGGTGTCCCCACTCCCAATGGGGGAAAAAATTGAAAGGCCAAAACACTACCCTTTGTTTTGTTTTAAGATTAAGATTCAGATTTGGATCCTGCTGCTAAGTAGGTGAAAGACTGAAAGTATAGTACCCTTCTGATTTTGTTGTTTTTTAAGTTAGGAAGTCAGAACAGTCTATTTTTACAACAGTTCCCCCAAATTAATTAATTTAATTCGTTTCTAAAATTCACCTTCTTTTTCCCTTCAAAGGGAAACCTTAATCATTCTTTTTTTCCCTCTTAGCAGTGTTCTCTAAGGGAATGTTCAAGACAATCAAAAAAACGTTTCCTTTTTTATTATGCTGAGGTTTTCACAGGATCGATTTTGTTGTTACACGGTGGCGTTATAGAAAGGATGACTTGCATGTTTAGTTGATGGTTTTTTTCCTCCCCTCTCTACTATGAGGAGCTTCTGTTCTGGATCATTTTCTTCTTCATTTCCTATAATTCCCTTTGATATCTGATCCGGGTCACCCTTCCTTTTTCTTCTGGAACCAAATTTCACCCACCCCATTTTACATTGCATGCTCTGTGTTTGTGAGTTAGTCTCACCCAAAATCTCAAAATTCAAGAGAAATTGGGTTGTGTTTTTTGTTTCTCTCTGGTTTCAAATTTGGTGCCAAGTTTGTTCATTTGGATATAAAAACCACTGCACAGACACAGACTCTTATTTACATTGGGTTTTCAGGTCAGTTTGTTGCAGTTTGAGTTCTGGGGTATCGGGATTATTTTATTTCTTTTAAGGTGAAATGAAACATATAGGTTTGTAGGGGTAATGGGATCTCAGGGTGGAGCAATCCAAGAGCCAAAGACTGGACCTTTGGCTAGGCAAGGGTCCTTGTACAATCTCACCCTTGATGAGGTGCAAAACCAGCTTGGGAATTTAGGGAAACCCTTAGGGAGCATGAATCTGGATGAGCTTCTCAAGAGTGTGTGGACTGCTGAAGCTTCTTCTTCTCATGCCTGTGGATTGGTTTCTGGTACTGGTACTGATGCTTACATGCAGCATGGCCAGGTAGCTGCTTCTGGGTCATCTATGAATCCACAGGGTAGCCTAACATTGTCTGGGGACCTCAGCAAGAAAACCATTGATGAGGTTTGGAGAGATATGCAACAAAGCAAGAGTTCTAGTCAGGATAATAAGAAAGCTCAGGAAAGAGCACCTACACTTGGTGAGATGACCCTTGAGGATTTCTTGGTGAAGGCTGGTGTGGCTACTGAGTCTTTTCCTAATGAGGATAATGCTATGTCAGGAGGAGGGGTTGATTCCCAACACAATAATACATCCCAGCATGCTCATTGGATGCAGTACCAGCTCCCTACAGTGCAGCAGCAGCCACCACAGCAACAGCAACAACAACAACAGCATCAGCACCAGCAGAATAATATGATGCCGGCGGGTTTTACAGGTTTTATGGCTGGCCATGTGGTTCAACAGCCTGTCCCGGTTTCTGCGGTGAATCCGGCTTTGGATACAGGATACTCTGAAGCAATGGTGACCATGTCACCGTCTTCTTTAATGGGTGCTTCGTCGGATACACAAACTCTAGGCAGGAAAAGGGTTGCCTCTGGTAATGTGGTTGAGAAAACTGTGGAGAGGAGACAGAAGAGGATGATTAAAAATAGGGAATCTGCAGCTCGGTCACGGGCTAGAAAACAGGTTATATATATTTTTTTGCATGGTGTTTGTTCTTTGTAGTCTATTTTCTTGTTTTTTTATTTGATGTAAGGCTATATATATGTGTGTGTCAATGAACAGGCTTACACACAAGAACTGGAGATTAAAGTTTCGCGTTTAGAAGAAGAGAATGAAAGGCTTAAAAGACAGAATGTATGTTTCAATTCCATTGTCAGTTTGCATCTTTCCTTTATTCTTGTCTGGTGATATTTGTTGGTTAGATTTCTTCCTGCCATCTAGGCAGGACAATGAATGGTTGAGATGTTTGTTGTTAATGAGGACTTCAACTGGCTAGCGCTTGCTTATGAAATAAAATGTTTACACTAATTAAACTTTCAAAAATACAACTCAATGATTGGTTGGTCATTTCTGTTATCATTGTATATATTTAGAACGACTTTTTTCTTTCTTGCATTTTTTTTTTTGCTTTTATATAAATCTGTATTTTGCTAATTAAACTTTGTGTGGAATATCTACCAAAATTGTAAAATAAATATTTCTCAGAGTGAAACAAAATTTCATCATTTGCCGTCAGTAGCTGCCAATTTGATGCAATGCAGAAGCACTCCATTGTTTGACAATGCTGATATTTCACTGTTACTTTATTGTTGCCTGTTTGGCTTTTCTAACCATGCTAACCATGGAAGTCATTCTGGAAAGAATGGAATCAAACTATTTGAGTTATAAGTCTATTTTGTTAGATTATATAAAAGGTTTGGCTGTTGAACAAGAAATTGATCTTTACATGAAAATTTATGGCATGCTCTAGAGTTTAGAAATTGCAATACGAAATTTTGTAAAGACATGCAATCATGATCAAACACTACATGAATTCAAGATTTTTATGTTTCTCTTGTATGGCTTACATTTGATCTTTCTCTCTGGTTAGTTTTATATACAATTGAAGTGCAAAACCCATAACTTTAGGCTTGGTGAGCTGCTTTTAGTTTTGTCATATTCTCTGTTTTCCCTGTGTTCACTGCTATCCTAATTCATACATTGTTAAGTCTTCATTATTTGAAAATTGATACTTATCGCTATGCCTAATTTCTTGCATTAGCACTAGAAGACTTGCAGATTTTAGAACATTTCCTCCTTTTGACTGGTTTGATAATTTTATTGATGGAAGTGGGCTTTTGTTTAATGATGATTTCTGACTTTGTTTTTCTAAAATTGGAAGTATAATATACCTATCACACGCTTTTGTTAGTTGATTAGATCTTGGCATGTTATAAATATTTTCTCCTCACCTGAGCTATGAAATACTTTTTCCTTTCACGAATAATGTTTTAGAGTGTATATTATTAACATTAACATTCTGTCCTCCATGGCTCCAAGAATTACTTTAATGTTTCAAATCTAGAATTTTGGTAAAAAATTATAGAAGTATTTGAGGACTTTGTGTTGACAACTTGATTGGAGAGTTTGAGGTCTGGAAGACAAAAGTGTAATATAATAGCAAACTTATAATAATCAGAAAGAAATAATAACATTTGTTTGGAGGTGGCTTCAAATGTATAAATTACCCAAATGCCAAAAATACCCCTAGAATTGGGTTTATTTTTAATTAATCATTAGCCCACACAACTTTTTAAAATATAAAATCCATCCCCAGACAATTAATAATAACCTGCGTTATTGTACAAAATTCTTCATATGCCGACTACATTCTTTTTTGTGTGTTTTCTTTTGCTTTTGAATTCTAAACCCTTCCATATCAATAGGACGCTGGGAATCAAGACATGTGGGGTGTCTAAATTTATTGATTAGATTTGAATTTCCCTTCTATTTGGAAACGGATTCCCTGCCTTTGAGGCGGGAAAGGCAGGGTGACTTTCAGTTATGCTTATCCGTTGGATTAATCAGACCGTCCATGTTGTGCCACGCTGGAATATTACTAGTAGGACATATTTTAAACATTTTTAAGATGAATAGATCAGGGTTGAAGTTGAAAATATGATAAATGCTCTAGGATTTCGGCATTATATCAGGTGATGAAAAGAGTATTGCGAGGGATCGTAAGAGATAGTGCAGCAGGTTTCTCTAGTGCAAAAAAGAACCTGTAACTAGGAGTTAATATTTCTGAGTTTTTATTAACACTTGATTACAAGTAATTACATAATACACCTCATAGGAAATTTGGTGTTACATACCAACTCCTGACATTTAAGTTGTTTCCAAACTTGAGAATAGGAGTGTGAGCTTCCTTCCTTCCTTATCTGGAAGTATCTTCTATATAATGAAAATGATATGGTGATTTCAATTGTTAAAGTAGATACACTTTGACTAAGATAGCCACATAATCCTAATTTGGACTTTGGAGTACCTTGTGGCTTTAAGATTTGTCTTAAACATTTTGTGTGCAGTTTGTCTTGGTGACACATTTCAAGTCAATTCTGTGAGAATCAACGGTAATATAGAAAATATAAAATTGATGCTATTGAAATTTAATAAAATCAGCGCAAGTAGTAATAACCTTGATCATATATTTCTGCTTTCTGTTTGCATTTTGAATAGTACTTTTATGGAATGATTTATATTTTAAAGCATTTAAATTTTGTATCAGTACTATGTCTGCAACCTTAAGTAATTCCATTTGGAATCAACCAACATTTGTACTGATCTCAAAAAAGTGATTTTCTGTGAGCCTTCATATGATTGTCCATAGCCATAATATGCTCATATCTCTTTCGGCATAAATCTTTTTCGTCTTTAGTTTAATTGTAACATTTGCTGTCGGATCAATTTCTTCATTGTGACTTCGCTGCTGATAAAACCAAGGGTAGCCTTAACAGTTATGCAAACCTTATAATGAAACTTCAGTCACATGATTTCAACTGAGGAGCATGAAAATCACAACTATTTAGATCCTAGAAGTTGTCGTAGTTAAGATATATATATAAAAAAGATAACATTGCTATGTTATTGCTGAAGCCGATTGCCAAAATCAATCAGATGTTCTGAACAAATACTGCATTTATAGAGGTTTCAAGTACTGAGAGGATGACCTGATTTGAAATTGAACCTTTCTTAAACAAGCTTCAGGATCATAGAACTTGAAGGACATAACTCTGTGTGTCTGTGATATGGCTTTACCCTACAAATCTGATCTTTGAACCAACATTATGGTCTTTTGCTGAATTATTACATTGTTGAAGCATAAACAACACTTGAAAAATGTTTTAGATAAAAGTACTAGTTGATGGTTCTAGATGATTTATCACTGCTCATAGTAACTCCTTTTTCTTGTGAATCCTTCGTGCAGGAGATAGAGAGGGTGTTGCCAAGTGTGCCACCACCTGACCCTAAGCATCAGCTTCGCAGAACTAGCTCAGCTCCCCTTTGATGGCTTCGTTGCAAATGTGTTCCCAGCTAGCTTTCATGTACCCCCATGGTTCTCCTTTGCAACATATATTTGACACTGCATTTGGAAAGCCATTTTTGTCTGGGCAGTGCTATGATTAATTATCATCAGCATGCCCTCTTTAAGAGTGTTTTCCTGTATGTACATTTTATAAGCTAGACTTCCACTTTACCCAGCACTATATATATGCTTTAGTCTAATTTTGGACACATTGTGGCTTTATTGCCATTTATTTTTTTGTCCCGTTGCATTTGCTTAGGCCTTGTTTGGGTGCATTTGCTTATGCAAAGTTAGTTGTACTTCGCATTCTTGTTTTCCTGATATATGGAAAAGAGGAAAAACTGTTAAATAGTCAATGATAAATAGATAAGTGTTTATGGAGAAGTTAAAAAACGCGAGTTTTTTTAAAAAAGTGAGGTGTAAAAATTTATTTCAACTTATATGAAAAACTATTAGTTGAAAAATTCATGTTATAGGTTCTTATAGAAAAATTTATCCAAATTGGCTCTTAAACTAGTAATAGTAAAACTTTTTGGTTTAAACCTATTTCATAAGGAATGTATTTTTGTGTGCCAGATGAGTGTTGAATCACACGTCTCATGGTAAATGTCACCTTGGAACATGAAACTGGTTTCTGGTTTGAGATTTACTACCTAGTTAGTGGGCTCTTTTGACTTCATGGGAGCACAGTTCTTTTGCTAAATTAGTGAACTGCTATTACTTTGTGATTGTAAATCACTACTGCTTTAAGTTTTATAGGATGTACCTGTGTTCAGGAGGATGCTAGAGTGAATATACAGTGGAATTAAAATATTTTATTTTCATTCTGTCATTTGGTAAGACACAAAACAGAGAAATTCATTTTTTTTTAACCATTTTCATATTATTTGGATGGCTAAAATTTGTAGGGTTGAGTGCAAATATCTTCAACTTTACTTTTCATCTTCTAACCTTTTGTATAAGTGGATTTTTATTTAAAAAATTTCAAACCTCTATTAATATCTTTCGAAACAAGTCCATTCATTTGGCATGCTCTTATACCTTTTTCTCTCAGTCCCTTCTGTACTTCAATAGTTATATTATTTAGTCTAATTGTCTTACCATTAGCTATTCTTTTCAATACTTTTTTTGCCTCATATTCTTATATACTTCTTTGATCTTATCGTGAGTTCTCTAAAATGGAGTAAAGAAAGCAATCACGACCACTAATGAGAAAATTAATTAATTAAGAAATGAAAATTAATAAGAAAATGTTATGCATGTATTTGTAATTAAAAATTGTTTTTACCATTTTTTTATATAAATTTTTAAAAATAGAAAATATATTAAAAACAATGTGACAAAAGATGAAAACAAAAAATACTTTCTCAAAGTAAACAGACTCTTAACTTTTTAAGTAACACAAAATTAATGGAATGGGAAGCTTGTTACTACTATCTTCAACATGTCTTTATCTCACTAGATGAGATTAGCTACAAGGATAAAACAATGTCATCACTAGCTAATTTATAACTTTGATATTGACCGAGACAACAACAACAACAACCTGGACATTGATAAATGAGGATAAGAATCCAGCTCCCAACATTCATCATCCACGACCACATGTACAATGCATTTCTGTTGCGCGTGTAAGAGCGCGGTGTTTATGACTCTCACAACGGGAGAGAAGAATGCATCTATATCTACTTTAATTAATATATACAAATCGATTGCATGAAGTATAATTTACAAAAGCATGATTTATATTTTCTACCAGAAAAATAAACTAGACATTACAATAAGACAACGTGTTAACCTACAAACAGAACCTAGTTCTTACTGCTCATTTTCCTTATCTTCATCCTTTTCTGTCCCCAAATCGAATCCGAACCCGGCATCATCTTCATACAAGTTTGGATCCAATTGACAATCATTCTTCTGTGCAATCTTTCTTGGAACTTGGGGTGCAATGAAGCCATCCCTTGAACCACCATCAATTCTCTGTTTTTTAAGTGGAGACAGAGTGCCTGCAAGGGCATCACTAGATCCAGAAGGCTCTGACTGGGGATGGTTTTGCTTATCATGGGACAACGGAAGCGCTTCCGAGGCTGTCAAGGTACTACCTAGTTTCTGCTGTTCCTCTATGATCTTCTGCAAGTATTTGCCCTGTGCTTCAATTCTCATTTGTAACTGCTTTTGAACCTGGAATAATATCATTGAAGCAAATGCAAGGATTTATCATTACTATGAAGTTTAACAAAAAGTATTCATCATTTCATCCTATTATTGCACGCAAATCCTGAGACTAATTAGAAGCTTTTTTCTTCTGATACAAGACTAATTAGATGCTGATTATTCTTCTTCATCAAAAGGCTACTAATTTAATAGATGTAAGTGATGGGTTTACCCAGCGAGCGAAAGCTGCATGACTCACAGGTCGAACAAACAAATAGATTTTGCATATTTAAAAGAATTACATAAAATTTACTGGCAAAAAAAATTAAACAGTGGCTTCTGTTTAAGAGTATTTGTGGGCTAAATTAGTGTTCTCTTTCAGCAATAAGGAAAAATAGTAAATCGAGGTCCCAAACCTCAAGCTGTTCATGCAGACGTTTCTGAACCTCCATCTGCATTCTTAGGGCGTCATTGATTTGCAATCCCCTGCAGGCCATGATGGTTTGATTAAATTGTCAGAAGTAGAGGCAACATAGTGAAGGAGCTACAAAATATCTTTGGAAAATAACTAAGATACCCACGGGGAACAATCAGTGCCAGAAATGCTGTCTCCAGAATTCCTTTTCTCATCTTTAGAGTCTGAAAGTCCAAAAAAGAACTCCTACTAACTCCATTGAAAATGTGAAATCAAAACAGCATGGTATTTCTAGTTAATTTGTTTTTGGAGAGGAAGGGCAAGAAAATACAAGGCACCTTTACCATCAGCTGGTGATTCAGGCAAGTACTTCGCAAGGCGATACTTCTACATGGAATGATATCAGAGAAAAATTAGAACCAATGTCGAATTAGTATAACATTTAAGCGCACATACCTAAATTATTAGACCAGATGATAATACCTGTAAATGGCTTTTAACGTGATAAATGGTCAGTCCAGGTACACCCATCACTCTCAGAACACCTTTTGGTGTTGCTCCTGTCATGAATAATTTAAAATTTTAAAAAAAATCCAGGAAATTAGCTAAATATTTGCAGATCAGGCTAAAGAAGTAAAAGCAAAAATGAAAAGGGGAAAGAAAAAGAGTGGCACTTTCCATCGATGAGTCTACATCAAGTACAAATAATCATTCACTAAAATATTAAAAAGGGTTCTGCTAACCAGTGCCTTGAGAGTACTAGTTAAGGAATCAAAAAAATGGAAAGCCTTTATTGAAAAGTGCATGATTCAATGCATAAGTATTAAGTAATATAAATATTAATGATGCACATTTTAATAGAAATAATATCTATTAATTGATTCTTTAACCAGTGCCCAGTTAGAAACTCCCTATTGAAAATTCAAGTGACTTGTTAACTTGAAACTGATGTGCATGCCTGCCTGGTAAAGCACACAAAATTGAATCCAGCAAATTTTTTTTTTTTTTGTTCAAGACTCCAGCAGTTTCAAATAACAACCTATGCTGCCAAACAACTTATTCACCAGAAAGAAGAAAAAGCAGAAATTATTCGAGTGTAATTTGCCATTGCTAGTTTTGGTTTTGCTAATGAATGTGCATCTGATCCTACTATTTTTTCCTGAAATACTTTTGGCATTTGAGAAAGCATTTTCCAGAAATCATTATGAAGGTTGCAAAAGGTGAGCTGAATTTGAGGCAAAATAAAACATCTAAGTCAAATATCACTCAAAACATAGCATTAACTCTCCTATTTAATGGCTACATTAAATTGAATTCAATCCATGCAGTCCAACACGGTATTGTCAATTTGCGTGCAACTCAATCCTTGGGATGCAAGTAACAAAATGCGCAATATCTCAAATAGTTACAGCCTTGCAACAATAAATTGATCACAGCTTTCATAAAAACAGAATAACCTACCTTCAACATATGTCAAACTAACGATGCTTACACACGACAATACCCATGTGAAAATATGACAAGCAACTCCTACAAATCATCATCTTTTCCATATGTTTTTGCAAGATCATGATAAATTACCAAAAAAGTAAGTTCCCCCCACCCCTAGAGGACATGTTTTACTTAATTAATTAATTAATTAATCTTAATAATACTGAAAAGAAATACCCACTATCTGGTCCACCAAGTTGTGTAATGGCATCCACAAAACGGTCATGAAGATCGGATGTCCAACGTAAGCGTTGTTTCCCACTTCCCCCAGCAGGTGAGGCAGCATTTTTCACAGCAGATCCACCCAAAACCCCAACATTTGCAAGCTGTTCAGCACCACCTTGAGATTTATGTGGCACCATGGTTGCCGGCGGAGACTTCTTTGCGTGATACATAGTTATAGTTATACTGAAAACAGTTTACAAGAAAAAATAAATAAAAAAATAAAAAAAATTACAATTTGTGCTAAATTTCTAAAAAAATAATCATCAAATTTGATCCACCCTATTGGAAAATTAACACTAGTAGTACCCACCATCCATGACGATGCACTTCACATTGATAAAACCCAAGCCAAACACCCTTCAAAAACAAGCTAGAATGAACTAAAACCCCCAAATTCATTAGTGAAAGGGAGAAATCTTTTCGGTTAATTCATGGACCCCACAACAACAAAAAAACTAGAAATCTAATAAAACAGAAAATTTACCTACGAGAGACTTAAAATTGAACAAGAGAATCCAAAATCGAAGCACTCATTCTTCAACCCCGGAATCGAAGCAGAAGCATCCTGAATCCAACACCTTGGTTCGGAATTGGGTTGTTGCTTGCGAATTGAATTGGCAGAGGAAGAGGAAGGAGGAGCTCCACCACCCAGAGTGGCACAAGCTGCGAACGCGCGTTTCGAATTTTCCGGGAATCTTCTGAGGGAGAAAATGGGGATTTTCTTCTGGGGAAAAGTTTATGAGATTGGGGATTGGTGGTGGTGGTGTTTGTGTCCGTCTGAAACCACGCAAGCTTCCTTCCTTTGTGTGTTTTTGTCTTGAGGGAAATGATTGGATTTTAAGAGTGTGGGGGGTCCCGTCCCGTTACGAACCGAAGAACCAACCTCAGCGTTGAATCGAGCGGACGGCGGCGTTTTAATTGGGCGTTGTAGTTAACCAAGGTGGCGGGTCCCACACGCCTGTCATGTGTCGCTGCTCTTCGTTTCCTTGTGTTTTTAATTTTATTTTATTTGTCGTCGTTTCCCTTGCGCGTCGATGCCGTTTAGCCGAGCTCTCCGGATGACTCAAAGATTCCAACCAGTAGGTCCAGTACGGTGGAGGGAAGGTATATTTTTTGTTTAATAAAGGAAATTCTACTTTTACCCAAGGTATTCAGAATTAGACCGATCATTGAACCAGTAAAGGTAAGAGTTTAAGGTTTAAAGGTTCGATCGAGGTTCAATCGGTTGAATCGGGATATAATTAAATAATATTGTTTTAATTATAAATATAATATATAATACTATATATAACATATATATAGTATTGAAGAAAATTACAAATAATTGAATAAAATGATATTTATTATTTTTAAAAAAATTGATTTTTTTTGAATTTTTTATTTTTTTTTTAAAAAAGTACAAACCGGTCCAACTGATTTTTACCCAATTTTCCCAATTTTGTCCGATTTTTGACAGATTTTCCCAGTTCTCGCGCAGGCCGATTTGCAGAGTCTTCCGGACCAGACAGGGATCCGATTCCCGGTCCAACCGGCCAATCCGGTCCGATTTTGACTACCTTGCTTTTACCACTTGATTTTTATACTTAAATAAAGTTTAAAAAACAGAGAAACCACAAATAAAATGATATATACGATAAAAAATAAAAGAAATAGACAAAACAAATAATAATAATAATAATAAATACAAATAATAAATAATAAAATAGAAAAGAAAGTCTACAAGAAAAGTGTGGAAACTAGAGAGAGAGAGAAGAAAATTAGAAATTCTCTTTATTTTATACTTTCTAGCTAGTCATTTTGTTTAATTTATTTTATACGATTCTAGTGTTCATAACTATACTGCTACTATGAGAAAAAAGATGAGTTCGATGATTACGTAAATGTGATTCTTAATTGGTCTCTCTTTAATTACAGGAATTGCTTGCTCTTAAAAGTTGTGAAAATTAAAAAGTAAAAAATAAAAAGTTGTGGTGGAAACTGGATTCATACAAAGCATTGAAGCAATGTGTTGTTTAGTATGAAAAACTTAACACCACGGAAAATGCATGAACAGTTACCAACGGTGGCAGAATTTGGATTAAAAATTTGGGAAAACCAAAATAAGATTTAGAGTGTATTTGAGTAAACAACTTAATTAAATGCTTATAGAATAATGATACGTTTAGAAGAGTTTATTTGGGCAATCATCATTCTAATAATCCCATAACCATGGATGAGACAATACAGTTTGGTAACTAAACAAAGCTCAAGTAACTGAAATTTCATTTCACAGATAGATAGACTTCAATTAAGACACTCGAATGTCCAAATCATATCGACTCTTATTTTTTGAAGGAGATAAAGAAGAAAAACTGCAAATGTAAATCAGCCCCAGGTATCATGTAATCCCCATCATGATCTGCAATAGTTTTCAATATTTCATGATATTAAAGAATCGAAACTAGGGAATATTAAACCATCAATGATAGTTGCTGCATCTAGTGCTATGTTTTAAGACATTAAACCCTACCAAACTGAAATTATGCAAAAGCAAACAACTTCTCAGCACACAAGCAATTCTCTCAAAACAACAAATAAATTCCTATGCCGCAGACTACTGGCAATTGCAGGATATGGAAACACCATCTAAATTCAATGGGAAAACAGATAGACAAACAACAGATGTGTCAGCAATGGGAGCTAAACATCCATGGAATTCCATGAGGGTAAAGTTGCACAGCTAGTACAGATCATCTCTCTTCCGAAAACCTGCATCACGCATCTCCCATGATGGCCTACTCTCATTTGCAATGTCCTTCTTGATCAGTCCTTCTATTGGCTTCATGATAAAGAAATACTGTAGACAGGAAGAATAAAGTAAACAACGAGACGAATAAGTCATCGCTCCTACGTCGGTATAAAGAGGAAACAAGACAAGTCTCGAAGTTCAAAAGCTTACTTGTAGAGCAAACACGAGAGGAATCCACAATTTTCCTCTCTGATTTGGGTTTGGCCCTTCAATCAAATTCTTATCAACATGAATAGACTCACTTTTGTTCAATGTGATTTCTGTGATTGTTTGGACTAGATGAGGAATCCAAGCAGTCCCATTGGGAAGAACCTGTCACCATGCACACATTCTCCCAATCAGATTAAGCAAGATAAATGAGCTAAAAGAAGATATAAGGAAATGCCATGAAGCAAATATCTGACCTTTTCATCACTATCATTTTTGTTGCATCTCCCACTGTTCTCGATCAAAACAACAGGAATGGCAGCCTAGGATTAAGAGAAAGGCAAAATACAAGCATGAAAATTATGAATCACACACACAGGTGCTTGTGGAAAGGGACAAATAATAATTCTTGACATCAACATTAATAAAACTAAAAAGAAACAAAAGTGACATAGCCTGGACAGAACTCTATTCTTTTTGAAGGAAGTAACAGATATATTATAAATTTATCACTAACAAAGAAAGTAATTTTCACAATCTCATGATGATCTCCAAACCCGCAGAATATCTATCAAATAAATCCCCTGAATGAAATCATGTGTTAATACTTAGTTTAGAACGAAAGAGCAGCACAAGAAAATCCTGTCCCGTAAATTAGAGATAAGGTATATCAATATCAAAATTCCATACATTTTACTTCAGCCAGATATAGACCATACAACAACAAACAGCATATATACCACCATTACTCTTCATATATGCATATCTGATAAATAAATGATATAATGTAAAAAAAATATAACAAATGTTATGAATACACAAGTAAAATTGAAAAGAAAAATATTAAATTATATTTCGAACATGACTGAATTAATTCATGATATATACAATAACTCGATATTAATTATATATTACGCTAAATGCATTAACTAGATAATATGGATTACATACAAAATCTATACTCAGAAACAGAGATGCATAAATGACTTGGTGATAGGAATCCATTGCCTTTTGAGAATGCCCTGGTTGGCTGGTTTAATTCTTATAATTGCCAATTTTTTTAAATAGATTCTGAATCTCAAAAGGGCATACCATACATAAAGGAGTTGTAGCTATGATGTTAAGAGATAGCATTGGCAAGGTGGTTGAACACCACCCTACCAAAGCACCAGCCAAGGTTTGAATCTTAGTTTAACTCTCTTAGTACAAAATCTCAAATAAGTTGAACCAGTTTAACTGGTCAAGCTTCCTCCGGTTCACCAGTTACAAATTCAGTTTTGACAAACAAGGTCCAAGAGCAACTCATGGTTAACCCCGTCATATCGGACAATCCAGTGTGGGTTTAAAAACACTGTCCCATACCAATAAGGCCATATACATAAATTGGCCAAGTGTCCTAGATGGAGTAATGGAGCTAATATATAGGTAATCTCAGACCTAGGAAAACAGATTCCTAGATCAGTAAATGCATTTGAAAAACATAAAATGAACTAAATGGCCAACCATTGTCTTTCCATTCAAGGATTGCAGCTCCAGGAATTAAAATCTAAATACTTCAACTTCTGATGCCTTTACAGTTTTGACTTTTTACCCATTGAGATGTATTTGAAGGATAAGATAGATGTTACAGAGATGAATACCTGAGAGGCATCTTTCTTTAGGCCGGCACCTGATTTGACAACTTTCAAGAGAGCCTCAGATCTTTTTGAGGAGAATTCATCATAAGGCAATCCATCCGGTGGAGAGAACTGGGCATGTGTGAGTGCAATTATAGCCTTCTTCCATATTGCTTTGCCAAAACTATCAGTTATAGCTTTGGCGACTAAACTATCCAAGTTGTCAACTCTATATGCATCCAAGCGATCCACGTAAAGCAGAACATCTATGGTCTTGTTCAGAAGGAAACTACTCAAACCCAAACAAACGAAAAGGGTAGCGAGAAAGAACAAAATCAGTTTTTTATAATATAAAAAGAGAGAAAGAGTGGTTTAAATTGCGGCCGTGACGTCATGGTCCACATTGCGGCCGCAATTTTGTCTACAATTTTTCGCAATATCAAGTATAGTGACGGTAACCGCGACCACAATTTAAAACCTTACCAAAAACATGTTAGACATAAAGCATACCGTTTTATTATATCAAGTGCATTATCATTGATGTATCCCCCTTCAATGAGACCAGGAGTGTCAATAATGTTCAGCGTAAAACCTGCCCTTGATCGCGATACCATCACAGGTCTTGGCCCTTCCGACTTTTCAAGATAAAAAAAAGAAAAGTTTTTACAACATATGTAAACATAAACTTATAACAATGGGAATAACCACCATCAGATACCTGAAAAGGACTTATTGAAACTGCTCTTTCCCCAATGATGGAGTTCACAGTTGATGATTTTCCAACACCACCTTTTCCCATCACAATTATAGTCAAGGAGTTCACATTCTACACCAAAACAAACACACGAAATTCACAAAGCAGGAAGAAGAAGAAAAAAACATCCCTTCAAATGCAAATTCTTGCAAAAAAAAAAAAGACAATAGTAAAACAAAACTATTAAGCATGAAAAATTGTTCTCGTGAGTGCAATAATTTGAGAGGGAACAAAAAAAAAAAACCTCCTGTTTAAGTTTTCCCAAAAGCTCAAACAACTTAGTCTGTGTAGCAGGTGCGAATGTATTGATTCCCAACCACTCACGGATAACTTGGGTTGCCATTGACAAGATGTTCCACTAACACAAAAAAGAGAAGAAGAAAAATTAATAAAATGAAATCGTGTATTAGCGCATAATACTCCACCGAAACCTACCAATTAGAAAACAGATATTTAGCACCAAGCAACCGAAGATTCAACACAATTATTACGAAATGTAACGGGAATTCACATAAACAATAGGTAAAATGTTCGAAAATCTATCTATGCTGCAAAATAATGAACACGTCGGGGAATTGAGGAGAGAAAAAAAAACTGAAGGGGAAGGAAGGAAACGGTAGATGAATTGGAAGAATTTTGCAAGGGAAAATGTTTACAGGAAGAAAGAGTTTAGGGTATGGAAGAAATGGTGTGACTGCCACGAAGGAGCAACAGCAGTACGACCAAAGCAGTAACCACCGCCTCCTTATCCGAGTGTTGCAGCTTTTCAGATAGCGGTGTCCGTCTTCAACTATTGGCTTCGTCCTTTAAATATTAACTTCTTCTCGCTACCCAAAAATTACTCTATTATTTATTTATTTATTTATTTATTTTATTATTATGCTTTTAGATTTAGGAATTAAATTATTTTATTTTTAAAAGATATTTTTTTCTTTTCTTTTTATAAGAGTTGACCTTAATTTTTTAAGTTATCGGTTTTGTTCCAATGGATGATACTACAAAAAAGACAATACATGATATTTTTATGAACACATATTTTAGACAATTTTACCATTCAATTGCTGTCAACTGCTATTGTTGTTTTATTTGATATTTTTCTGTTGATCCATTTCTTTTTCATTTCTATTTTCTTTCACTTCTATTCACTCTATCGTTTTCTTTGGCATTGCCATCTTGAGGTTCATTTCCCATTTTTCATATTATAATTATAATTTTTCATTTTCTTTTGGGATTTATTGTCTTGTTTTGAACTATTTCCATATTTCAATGGGCCAGAAGTATTGACGGTACAAGAAAATTGCTTTTTAGTCTACTTCTCTCATTGATTGAGTATTATGCTAGGTCGTCCCTAGTTACATAACGCTACATTAAATTTCTTAACTTTTTATTATATTTACTTTGTTATAATTTTCCTTTCTCAACTTTTCCGATAAACAAATAGAACTACAAGAAAAGAATAAGAAAAAATAGCCATGGCATGAGTAAAGAGAGTATGACACACAAGCTTACTAACGGTTAAAAAAACTCCACTTGTCACCGGTGCAACAAAAAGAACAAAGAAAAATCTCTGAAATAACAAGCCAACTTTGAAAGTTAGGGCTTGGAATTGAGTAATTGAAAGTTAGGGCCTGATGCGCTTTTTATCCATCGCGTTCATCTACATCCATCGCCAGGTGCATCTCTATTCGTAGCATTTTTGTAAAAATAAAAAAAGTGGAAGAGAAGAGTGAGAATGAGAAGTTAGGATCGGAGGAAGAAGAGGAGAAAAATAAAAAAAAATTAAAGAGGGAAATAGGGTTTGATAAGGCTAGGCTCACCCTTTGTTTTAACCAACTTGGCCACAAATCCAATTGTAGATGTGGTGGTTGTTGATTGTCGCACGACGACTAGAATAAGGATTCAGTAGTGAAACACAATAGTTGTTGTGGCGGAGAAAAGATAATGTGTGGAAATGAATGACGATATCCTATGACAGAAATGACATCACGGGATCTGAATGCCAGAACAATTAACAACGACGCAAGCAAATGGTGGCATTGTGATTGTTCACAGTGGACAGTGGTTATTGGGGAAAAATTAGGGGGTTTTGTTCGAAATGATGAGAGGATCACTTTGTTCAATTTAAATATCTGTAGAGATCTAATAGTAAGTAGAGATATAAGTGGTTGATGTAGCGAGCGTGTTAACGAAATTTTCAAAAAGAGTAACAAGTCACATAGCGTCAGACGATGTCACTTTGATCCCTGACAGATAAGAAATTATTAAAAAGTCATTAACTGTTATCCGTTAGTCACTTTGGTCCCTGAAAGTAATTACTTACTGCCATTTTGATTCCTAAAAGTGATTATATTCCTGATGACAGGGACCAAAGTGACCAACAAGAAACATGAGTTAAAGACCTTTTAATAATTTCCTATCTGTCAAGGACCAAAGTGACACCGTCTAACATTCTTAGGGACCAAAATAGTTATTTACTCTTTTTAAAAAATATAGAGTGCCTACTAATATAAAAAATAAATACAGGGAAAAGTTTATGCTAAACAAAGGGAGAGAGAAATTTTAAATTTTAATAGGTCAAGAGGTTGACTTGTTCAACCAAAACCTAAAATTAATATAAGAACTAAATTAAATCCTAAAAATCAAATTTAAACACCAAAAATTATTGTTGTTAAAAAAAATATAATTTTAATAATAATTTTTGGTTATATTTTCAGGCAACTTATATGACCGCTAGGTGAAACGGGGATTTGGATTCCTTGCTATAGGTTATTTCTTTCTCTCTCTATTTTTATTTTTTATTTATTTTTTTGGGATAAAATAAATTAATGGTCAAGATTTAAAATTGTATAAAATCAATGGTTAAAATGACATTAACAGCAGAGACAACACTGGATTGCTACAGCAGGCAATCCGGGTCCAGGGATTGAGTAAAATTTCAGGGAATGAATGAATTCTCTGCGTTCATGTATTCATGCAATTATAAATCGGGACCGTTAGGTCGATCGAGATCGAACGGTTGATAATTTCAGGAATAAAATAAGATTATAATACGGACTGATACATGAGTCGTCTTGCAATCTAACGATGATCTAATGACTGCGGGAATGCGTAAAAGTAATAACGGCATGGAATCCGTGGTCCAAAATTTCGGAGGCAGTAATCCGAAATCGTAGTGGCAGGAAGAAATGAGAGATGAGATGAGAGTGCAGCAGACAGAGAGGAGCAGCAACACAAACACAGTGATGGGGACAACAGGGACGGCGACGACGGCGACACCCAGAAGAACAACAACAACAGTGCACACAAACACCTCGCTCCTAACAACAACAACAACAGCAGCGACTTCGATGTTCCGTCCCTCCCAGGTGGCGTCGTTCCTGCAGAGGCCCCACTCCCTCCCATTCGTCCTCTCCATCTTCCTCTTCCTCGCTTGGATCTCCCTCCGCTCCTACCGCCCCTCCAACAACCCCACTCCTCTTCCGCCACCTTCCTCCCCAAACGACGACGTCAAGGCCAACCTCCACAGGTTCCCCTCCTCCTCCTCTTTCCCTTCTTCTTCCCCTATCGCGAAAGACAGTCGCGGATTTTTGCTCGACCCTATCAACCTCGCCCTCTCTTCTGGCATCTCCGGTGGTGCTCTCACCTGTGCCTCCCTTCACGTCGGGGAAATCCGACCTGGCAAGTTCAGAGGAAACCACAGACACCACGATTGTAATGAGACCTTTGTCATTTGGGGCGCCGCTACCAAGTTTAGGGTAAGCTAGTTCCGAAAACTGAATTATTGAAATTGAAATTACATTCCAAGTCACTGAAAGTTTGTCGGATAAAATCTCATTAAGTCACTTTTAGCACAAAATGTTCAATTTTTTTAGTGACTATTTACTCTAGATGGAATAGCGAACTTAGTATATAAATGTAGCCAGTGAGCTCCTGTGTTCTGTAGGTGAAATTAGGGTTCTCAGAAGTTTAAAGCTCTATAATTACGGTTTACAGAGGGCACATTACTTTGTTTAATTTTGCATTGAAATGAAGGAGGAATCATTTTTTCTTCTTTTTTTTTTTTTATGTAAACAGCAGTTACATAATCTTGAATTCAGTTTTTTATGTTAGTGACATTTATATTTTGCATTGATTTCTTTTTTGTGTGTGACTTTTGACCTGTTTGCAGTTGGAGAACAGTGAGGTAACTGATATTGGTTATGCTGAAGTAACCATTGGCGGGGATGAGGTTGCTGTTGCTGCTAGTCCCGCTCATACAGCACATGCTTTAGTGAACATAGATCCGGTTCGGAGCACGTACTTTATAGGATGCCAAGACAGTGCTATAAACTACAATGCCTCAAGTACGGACTTTAATGTTTGGAAAGATCTTTAACCTGTTGCTCTTTGTAGATTTTCCCATCACGTTTCTCTTGATGAGATCTAAAATGTATCTGAGCCTTAATATTACTGTCATATCGCTGCACACACAACATGAGAAACTTTTCCCTTTTAGTTGTCTATATCTATATATGTACAGAGCTTAGTTGCAAACTCAGTGAATATGAGCTTTTCATAAGGGTACAAAACAGAAAGACAGAACCAAAAGAGGTACAGTTTATGGCCTTAGTAATGCACCCAGTTCTAACTTTGTACTGATTGTAAAGAGACACCATGATTTTTTCCATAAAGTTATCCTTATTAATTCTTAAAATTTAACTATTACTTCAATTTCAAGTGATTGATTTACTAAATTATCACGTGACCAAAACTGAATTGCCTATATACTCAATCTAAAATTTCGATTTATTGATCTATTTTTTAATATTTTAGATATTCTAATTAAAATTAAAAATCATAAAACAATTGAAAGACCAGTGATCATAAACAGAAGTGAAGAAACAACATCCCCTGTTACCCCAAAGCAAGATGCTGCTTTTGCCCACTCTGGCCTACACTGATGCTTGTGAGTACAAGCCAGCCTCTTTTGCAGTAAATTGCATAGTCTTCACAGTTATTCTTGAAGACTACCCACCAAATCCATTTGCAAGAAGAAACAAAGCAGGTGAAGGACATTTTCAGTTGGATCAATAGAGGCAAGAGCTACCTGTCGATGCTCATTCACCACCAGAAGAGACAATTCTGTTCAAATTGCCGCTGACTCAACCATCTTGCATCATCGACCAGCCATTGTGCTGCTGCCATCAACATCTGCAAACCCAGAATCCAGCTGACAAAACACTGATGAGATCTTTCCTGGAGGCTCCTGTTTTGCACAGGTCTTTCAATTGTTTTACATGTTTTTAATTTTTCATTAGCATATTTAAATATTAGGAAAAATTTAGGATTTAATATAAATGGGCTGTCTAGATTTAGCATAACACTTAAATTATTCACGTAACATAACTGAGAATTTGTTGGAGTAGTGATTAAAGTTTAGGGATCTCTTTGCAAACAGCCCAAAATTGATAGGGGCTATACACTTTTTGCAAGAATATTATTTTGTTGTCCACAAGTTGCTCAGTCTGTTGTGGATGTGGTTATCATCAAATACCTTATGCATTGTGGATGTTGGACATTATATGAATGTCATTACTCTTCAGTGAAAGGATCTATGTTGATGCCTTTTTAAAAAAAGTTTATACCATATATATATTTTTCTCTTTTATTTCTTCATTGGAAACTGAGTGGCTAGTCCCCAGAATACTGAATATATTATCTTAGCTATTTGTTTATCATATTCTGTTTTTATTCAATTATGCATGAAATTTCCTGTTAGCCTGATTGATTAGCCATAGAAATTCTGGCCATTCATTTTTTTTAGCTTTATGATTTCTTCGTTTGAGGGAGAGCCTTGGTAGTTGGTGCAATAGTTAGAGAGCCCGTTTGGTTTAGCGTTGGGAGCTTTCCAAGCTTTTGATGGAAGGAGGGTGCTGTTTGCTTTGGAAAAATTGCTTCATAACGTGTGTTTTCCCGTTGGCATTCTCCCAAAATCTATACCAAACAAGCTAAGAGTAGTTGTTGTGTGCCTGGTCACAAATCTAAATTGTGAAATTAGCCTATTGCAAATGTAAGATAAGATGGCTTGCACTAGACCTACAATGAGTTTGACCTTTTCCTGAACTTTGCCTTGGCAAAGTTTTTATAACAATAGTTTGTCCCTTTCTTTTTATGATTTGTTCTTTTATTGGTATAGACTTCTTTGAATGGATCAAAATCAATTCAGCAAGTAGAGGGTTAAAGGATCAGCGTCTAGTGTTTATTTGAACCCTTTTTATGATCGTCGTGCTTCAAAATGCTCAGTATAGCGAATCTTATGTTTTGTATCATGCATGTCTAAGTAATTCTTTTTTATCTCCCATCCATTGAATGAGATGTTAATTAATATGTCAGGATATAGTTAGATGTCCAAGATGAAGATAGAGACTGCTTTCAACAAGTTTCTCTCTATACATTTTGAGATTTTATTTATGGATGAAATTCTTTGTTTAGGAAGTTATAAAATGAGTTTATTTGACTTTAAAATCCTTTCGGATAAGGTGGTGCAGATAGATAGATATTTGGTCAACTCGATAATTTTGCCCTTATATTAATTTCATTTATTTTTAGGTGTTCTAAACACGAAAATTGATTTAAAAATCAATTCATTTGTAAATCAAATCAACTTCATATTATAATGATTTCAAACACGAATGAGACTTGAGGTTTACGAGTTAGAATTTAGAATGTGATTTCAATGGGGGGAGCATGTGCAGTGTCTATCACTTGCAAGAAAAGAACTTGTCGTGTTATCATCTGAAACATATATACGGTGGATGGCCGGTGGAAGCAATGCGCAAACTATGACTTACTTGCACGTAAGGACTGTTTTGAGAGCCCAGAGCTAGAAGTCACCAGGATTTGTGATTAACAGTAAAGTTATAAAAAGCTCAAATTATCAATTAATTTATTTATTTTCTTTAAACAAAATTTATTGGCAGAATTTTATCCACAGAACAATATGTTTGAAGAACGATCGAATTCTTTTCACGCTGTGAAGTCCGAACCATTTATACTTTTACTAACCCACTTTAAATATGGAATATCAGCTTTCAGGCTTCAGCTGAGTTATAGGCAAATAGACCCTAGCTTTAGCTGGTTGTTTATTTGTTTCTACAGATAATAAGGTGAAATATATCATTTTCAGGTGTTTGATTTGTTTCCCATACGTGAAGGGACTTTTGAGATATTGCTTACACATGGATCAAACCTTCAAGACTCATAGGGTCCTACCCGGGCCATGGGAATACAGTAGTCTTAAAACTCGCGTGGTAGAGTTTTGCCGCCTATAAAGTCCTATCCGGTTCGAAGGGATTAGTCCCCGCATGCGCGCGGGAGATACTCTAGTCTAGGCAAAAAAAAAAACCTTCAAGACTCATAGGAGTAGGTCAAAACTCCAAGTTAATCAGGTCATTCTTTGTCTCCACAATGCAACCTCATAAAAGAGTAATGCAATATAAATAATAATCATTTTCAAGTAGCCAAAAAATCATATATTAATTTAACACCCCATTTACCCAATGGCATCAGAGCCTGAGATTCACACGGGTTAGAATCTTTAAACTCCAACGGGAAACTTGCTTGATTAGTGTGATTCATGCAACAAACAATTTTTCGTGCACACTAACAAGTAACAAATTTTTAAGTTCCAATGTTTGGTTGTTGTTGAACAAAGTCCTTGACACCTAATAATATCCTTTAATATTCAAAAATAGAAGTTCCCTCGCTTGAAAGCCAATACAAATGACTCATAAGATCATTGCTTGAGGCAAATCCAATTAAAGGGAAAGGCTATAAAGCTCATCCAATTGGAAGAGAACCCTTACACTAACACAAGTCAATCATCTTTAATTTGATCAACTTGCTTTGTTTGAGAGTTGAAGAAGTACTGAATATTGCAATGGAGGGGAAGCAGAACAACAAGAAGAGGCTGGCAGTTTTGGTGGGTTGCAATTACCCCAACACTCCCAATGAATTGCATGGTTGCATAAACGATGTGTTGGCCATGCGTCACACGTTGGTGAAGCGCTTTGGTTTTGACCCCAACAACATTGAGCTCCTCACTGATGAGAAGCCTGGCTCTAATTCATCAACTATGCCCACTGGTGCCAACATTAAGAACGCATTGGGTAGCATGGTTGAAAAAGCTGAAGCAGGGGATGTGCTTTATTTTCACTACAGTGGACATGGGACAAGGATCCCTTCCATGAAACGTGCCCATCCCTTCCGCCATGAGGAAGCCATTGTGCCTTGTGACTTCAATCTCATCACTGGTTTGTATTCACTTGACTTCCCCTCTTGAATCAGAATATTGTGCAAATGAATCACACAATTAAATTACATGCACTTAAGAGCATTTGAGGTGGCACACAAATATTTATGGAGTAATGATATTTCAACACCCATCTAACACTCTCTTTCTCTTTCTATCACTCTTTTCTTATCACATCATTCATCAATCACATCTATCACTCATCTCTTTTCTATTTCTATCTAACATGGATTGTCTACATTCACTGCAATCAGTGTAATGTGAGCTATTGAATTTCCTGGATCTAGCATCACGGCTGTTAATTTATTTTTTCCAAAAATAATATAAAAATGTAAATAAGAGAGAAAGAAATGGGTGACCGCAGGGAATCCAAATCCATTCTTATCTCTCTTAACGTGTATATTAGCATTTGGGTGTTTTAGAATCACTTTTTTTATATTTATTCAAAACTTGGCGAGCATATGTTCTTAATGGGCTTCTTAGCAACCCGTAAGAGATATAAAAAAAGGCTAAAAACACACTATTTTAGACACTCTAAACACTCTCTCTATGATTAGTTTTTTTTTAAAATGGTCAATTTACAAAACAATTAAATTGACTTCTTAATAAACTGGACTAATCACAAAGAGAATGTTCAAAACAGTGTGATGTTAACATTCCTCATAGATTTAATATACAGAGATATTCACCTATCAAGATCATAAAAAAAAAGTATATTTAGTGTATGTCAGCATTCAACTAAGGCTAAAGTGTCTAGGATGTTACTCTTTGAGCTTAAGTTAATATGAACAAAACCATAGTTAAAAATACAGATACGGTTGTAAACTAGAGATTGTGAACTGTGTGAGATAACCCTCATTGTGAACATTATATAAAAACTGATGTTTTACTTTCTATTATTATATTATATTATATGTTATACAGATTTGGACTTCAGGCAACTAGTGAACCGGCTGCCAAAGGGAGCAAGCCTCACAATTCTCTCAGACTCATGCCATAGTGGTGGCCTAATTGACAAAGAGAAGGAACAGATTGGACCATCCTCAATATTGGATAATGACAAAAATGCCACACCACAGAAACTCAGCTATACCCTCAAGGCCAAGACAGTTCCCTTTGAGTCAGTACTCCAACACCTCTCATCACTCACAAATATAAATACCACAGACATAGGAACACATCTGCTAGAGTTCTTTGGCTCAGAAGCCAGTTTGAGGTTCCAGATTCCCTTGCTTGATGATCTTGATGATGATGATTTGTTCCAACCATTGAGGCCTGATGATGGGATTCTGTTGAGTGGTTGCCAATCTGATGAGACCTCTGCAGACATGAACCCAAATATGAATATCAGTGGTGGTGAAAATAATAATGGAAAGGCTTATGGGGCATTTAGCAATGCAGTTCAGATGGTGTTAAAGGATAACCCGGGTGAGTTAAGCAATAGAGAGGTTGTGGTGAAGGCTAGGAATATCCTACAAGCACAAGGGTTTGCACAACACCCTTGCCTCTATTGCAGTGATGAGAATGCCAATGCTACCTTCTTGTGGCAATCTCAGAACACAGATTTGTGAGAATATGCATCATCTGTTATGCTGAGTTTGATGTGTGGAACATTTGAGGTGTGACAGCTGAAATCAAAACTCTTTTGAGTTATCACTATGTTATTCATTGTTGTAAAACTGTTGTATGAATTTTATATGGAATAAGTGGAAAGAACTATGCATTTGGATATACAACTTAATTAAGAGCTTATTCAATTAGTGCTTTACTATATAATAGCTTATGTATAAGCTGATTCTACAATCAAAGAGTTTATGAGCTTAAACTCTGCATAAACTATTTCTATAAGCTATCCTGGAAAGCTTATGAAAATAAGCTGAAAACAACTTACGGATATACCATAAGCTAATTTTATTAACTCTCCCAAACACTTGTACAAGGGCTTATGCCATAAGATAAACCCAAATAAGTTCTTTCAAAGGCAACTTAATTCTTGAACCAGACATGTTGACAGATGAGATTTAAATTCATATTCTATTTCAGTTTGTGTACCGTCCGGCCGAGAATAAGAGACTTGACAATGACTTCGACCGCCTTCGCCTTTTGGCTTGACGCTCGGGGGCTGTGTACCGTCCGGCCGAGTTGTATGTGATCTGATGAAATCTCCCGTGCCTTTGCTGATCTGGTGATGATGCCGCCCTTTCTGCCGACCTAGTTCACCTTAGCCGAGACCCGCGTCGCAGAGTCAACCCATAACCGAGATACTATCTACTGTCGACCAAGGTACCTCGGCAACCTACGACTGAGAACCCATATTTGATCCCTGAGATTGCGCACCAGATCCTCCCTTATTAATAGAATCCCCCAAATTACGCCCAGGTGAGCAGGAGTTTCCTATTTTGTCGCAGGTCATTAATGAGTACCCCCCTTTATAAATAGGAGTGGCCTAACCCTAATCTGGGTATGTTGCAAAAACCGCTGGTGTGGCCTGAGACTCAACCTAGGGACTCTCTCTGACGAACTAGGCTTGACCTGAGGTCGGATTCCGACGAGAACAGTTTGCAAGGAGAGGTCTACAAGGTAGGCTTAAATTGGTAGTCTCAACAGGGTTTGCACAGGATCTTAACCAAGGATCAAGTGATCTGGAAAAAATTGGTGCCGCTTGAGCTATGGCTTATGAGCTAAATCCTGATTCCTTTTTTTAGTGTGCTAACTTAAGCACTTTATAATGACAATGCAATAAAGTTTCTATAGAAAATGTTCATCTTCTATAGTTATATTATACTTGGGAACATTTTGAAAATAAACATAAAATCTGTTAAAAATAGTTTTATTTGAGCATATGAGAATCTTAGCTTATAAATAATGAAATCTTTTATGATTAGACTCCACACTGGATTCTATTATAAGTCAAAGTTTTCTTTTGATCAGTAATGATTCATACACTTATTACGCTACTATATTTTAAATATAATAAACAGGAAAACACACATTCCACCCCACAATGTCCCTAACTTTTTTTTTCCCCAAACATAAGGTGTACTAAAAAGTGAGTTAAATATTTTGTGTGAAAATATTTTTAATTATGATGTTTGTATCATGTTAATAAGGAGGTCTTGACTTACCGTATGTTTGGTTGCCCCTGAGTTTCGCGTCTTGAGGCATGGTACACTTGAAGCTATTATTTGTAGCTTTTCTCTTAATGTGCGTTGAGCAGTATTCTACCGCGAAAACAAACATATAAGTATGAAGGGGAAAAGGGAGGCTAAAGTGCAAGTTCTAAAGAATTTGATTTCTTGAGCCATGACCAAAGGTGGAGGCAGAAATTTAGTGTGAGGGGGATCAGAATCAGATCAAACATATGTCTACCATGAAAAATTGAAAATATATTAATATAACACTTTTGCTTTATATTTTGCTTAAGGAAATCTTTTCTAACACTACAAAGGCATAAACTAACTATATATATGAGAGACAAATACACACGTGACAAATAACAATTGGCAAACATTAATTCACTTTTTTTTTTCCACTTTTCTGAAGTTAACATTATTAGCGGGGACAACTTCTGAAGTACTTCATGTTTTAATAAGCCATGTCAGTTGTTTTGCGCTAAAGAGAAATTGTTAAAAAGAGTAAATTTAGAATATATCTTGATCGGTTAGCCAAGCTAGCTTACAACAAATGCACCTAGATAAAGAAGAGGGATAAAGCCATATGTGAAGAGAGGAATTCTTAGTTAATGCTCAGGTATAATAGGAGAATGAGATCAAATTCCACCACTTGTTTATAACCTAAAATTTAAAAAGTTTCTCTGTTTTTTTTTGGTCCACAAAAAAAGTCTCTCTTTAATGAAGCCCTCAATTCTGTTGAAGATGAGTAAAAGAAGAAAAATGAATTTATGAGTGAAGAAGTTTCACATTCAGAATGAATAAAGAGAACAAAAAATATTCATAGACTTAATGGAGTGATATTCATTATCAACATCATACAATTTTATTTTATTTTAGCTTTTGAAAATGCAATCTTCAAATGATTATCCATTGCTGGAATTTGATGAGTTGGATACTTCTATGAATTTCAAATTATGAAGAAAAAAAAGGGCATACTTCTCTTATTAGTGTGAGTACAACATCATTAATTTGCTAATAGGTCTTTATCCGGTCCGGTGTACAATTCATTAAGCCACTTTTGACTTGTGATATTTGAATAACGTTTTTCTTTCTTTTGGTTAGGAGTTAGGACCACACCGGCCTTGTCGTATTTTTCCAGGTCAACATCTATTAGACCAAGGTTAATATTTTACCAAACTAATTAAAGAGAAACTGGTTGAGAAAAAAAGTTTCGCTTTTTTTCTTTCACGAGTATTTGTTTTCCTTTGTCTTGATTATAGAGTAAACTCTTAAGTTCGATCTCAAAACTTACATAAATCACCACAATATTCTTCTAAAATATAAATATACAGTCTTCTAAAAATTTTATTTCCAAGTTAACTTCAAAAATAGAAAATGTCACTGCAACCGTCTTTTATTAACATAGTGTTTGATTAGAGTGAAATGAAGAGAAGTGGATGGAATATTTTAAATTTTCTTTTTTGGTTTCTTTTTTTAAGAATGGGAGGGAAATGGAGAAATTTGACTCCCCTATAATATTGGGCGATTTGGAGGGGAGAGAAGGAGACTTTCAATATTTTAAAAACATTTACTTAAATAATTATCTTACATTAAATTTAACTTAAAAATTCACAATGGTCTAAAAAATAAATTAGTTTATTCTCTCCGTTAAAATTTCTCCTCTCCTCTTCTCCCTACCAAACACAATTTCTAATTGAATTTCTCTCCTCTCTTTCCCTTCCTTCACTTTCTTTGAACCAAATATAATTAAACGTGTGTAAAACTTTTTTATATTGTCACTATATTGTAATTAAATCCTTACGTAAAGAGTAAATATAAAAATGTTACATCTGTACAAGTATATATACATCGGGGGGGTAAATTTGACAATTTAAAGCATATTCCAAATTGGTATTTGACTTCACACTATTCATAATGAGTTTCATGCATATTTGGATGCCAATGTCATATCCCTCCCCAGTGGTTATTATTTTCTTGAGTCATTATACATTGACACTCATACACCTATATACTCACACACCACTCGATGCTAATGAATGAGTAAAGTGAAGAATGAGAGTGTGTGTTGGGTGTGTGTTGGATGTCTGTCCAACATTAATGTATTTTCTTTTCCTTTTAACGACTCCTCTCTGCTACTTTTTTCCTTCATTGGCGGGGCAGTCATTGAGATCCCGTGCAACATACCTCACAGTCACTCCTTCACAATCACACCACACGGCTTTGGATAACAACACTATTACTAATGCTAATCCAAAACATAATCACCACAAAACTCAACCAAAGTTAGGATATCCCACAATGAAAATTAAACAAGGAGATACTTAATTATTACCAAATTACCATTCCCATTTTTACCTTTAGAAAAAAGAAGGAAGAAAAGATGATGATGAAAAAGAGAAAAAGAAACCGAAGCATGATAATTAACATTCCACGTGCAATTTGCTTTAATTTACGTTGTTCTTGTGATAACCGTTACTTACTACCCTTTGCACCACCCCACTCACCCAACCCAAACACTACACTGAGAGAAAAAGAGAAACAGAGAGAGAGAGAGAGAGAGAGAGTAATTAAGTGAGGGTCATGAAGAGACAGAGCAGCGCGGTGTCGCCGTCGTCGTCACGGCGAGAAAACGCGCCGGAGAAAATCCACAGCAAGACAATTGGCTGCATGACCGGCATTCTCCACCTCATCTCCAACTCTCAGTCACGTCGCACTCGCCGATTCCTCACCTTCGGTCCGGGCCCACACGAAATCTGTTTTTAGTTTCTCAGAAAATTTTAATTAATTGATCACATGAAATTAAATCTTTTGTCCTTATTCTCAGGGAAGAAACAGAATAAGAATAATCACGGTTCTTCCGCTTCCGATTCAACCGCCACCGCCAATTCGCAACAACCAGAGAACGTGAAGGAGAAGAGCGGCGGCGATGTTTGCGCCGCGCGTAATACGAGATTGTCGTGCGGGGTTCCGAGGAGTCCGACGTTGCCGGCGGATATTCGCCGGTCGAGTTCAGTGGCGGCGGAGGAGAGCCGTCGGGAGGCGCCGGCGCTTGTGGCTAAGCTGATGGGGCTGGAGGCGGCTCCGGTTCCGGCTTCGCCGGAATCGGTGTCGGAGAAGAGGCAGAAGCTGCTTGGCGCGTTGCAGAGGTGCGACGAGGATCTCAAGGCGCTGAAGAAGATCATCGACGCCGTGCGGTCTGCTGATCCGCTTCCAGCGCCGTCGCCGGCGGTGGTATCGCGAAGCGCTGGTGGCTTAGGGGAGAAAATGAAAACGGTTTCGGAGGTGAAGTGTTCGGTGGTGGTTAGCAACGAGCAGCAGCAGCCTAGTCCGGTGTCTGTCCTTGACGAGTTCATGACTCGTTCGCCACTCAGTCCGAGCTGCCATTCGGGACGGCATTCATTTGGTAAGCCCTCTCTAGTTCTTCTCTCTCTCAACCTTCATAATCACCATTGTTTTTGTTTTTATTTTTGTTTTTGGCTTTTTAAAATATTAATTCCATTTCAGTCCGAATTTAACTTGAGTGTACTGCACAATGAGAAATTGAGAATCCAGTTTCAAAAAAAATTTCAATATGGCGTATAAAAAAGTGTTTTGGGTAGCCTACATGTGGCAATTATGAGTTAATTGCTATTTTAGCCCCTAAAACTGTAATACGATCTCATTTAGGTCCCTGAAACTAACGAAAAAAACAATTTAGTCTCTAAAATTGTAAAATGTCGGTCAAATTAATCCCTAAAATTGTAAAACGACGGTTAAGTTAGTCCGTCGTTTTATAATTTTAGGGACTAACTTGACCGAAGTTTTACAATTTCAGGGACTAAATTGTCTTTTCGTTAGTTTCAGGGACCTAAATGAGACTGTTTTACAATTTCAAAGACTAAAATAACAGTTAATTCCGGCGATTATTGACCAAGTCCATTATGCTAATTTTTTCAATATGTAGCGAGTATGATCATAACATGTTCTGCATGGACACACATATGAAGTGTTTTACTTCGTTCACCGTGAAATCAATAGATAATGAACTTGTTATACTTGAAAATTTTATTATTTTAATATGTTAGCAAGCAATGTTCATTTGTGTCTCGGATATTCCTTGCTACAATTTCGTACCCCGTGTTTTATGTATTATTATTTTTAGTTTTTTTTTTGTTTTGAAAATGGTAGGATTTTATCTCTCCTAATTAGATGCGAGCTGATTACCTATTTCGATTTCTCTCATTCTCTCATTCTCTTCTTCTTTTTACTTTTAGAACTAATATATCAACTTTCAAAAGCATTTATATATTGATGAGTTAGGTACGAAATGACTAAAAGCAGAGAAAGAATGCGGCACAATTAAGCTTCCTTTTTATACTTTTGGATTAATAGCAAGTTGCTATCTTCTTTTTGTTTGGTATTAGTAGTATATTATCCACAAAAGTAAAATTAGTACATTACTATTAAAATCAATGTGTAAGTGACATGTACCGGTGGAAAGATGTCTTTCTTTCTTCTTCTTCTTTTGTTTTTTTCTTAAGAAAAATAACATAGTTGTCATTCTTATGAAACGTTTACAATCCCTAAGCTAGAAAGGAGTATAGTTTGCAATTAACTTCGATGATGTTAGGAGTTACTTACCCCATGAAGAGGAGACACAATGATCTTCGATCGATCAAAAAGCACATGCTGCTGACTCTATCCCATGATTTTTAGGATTCCAAGTTTTAAAATCATAACTTGTTGTATTCCACACCATCAGTGGCAGACAAATTAATTCCCTCTTGCCCCTGCAATCATCCTGCACACAGTGATTTACAGATATCTATTATGATGACAACAATTCTTCTTCAATTGTTCTTTCCTTTGTACGTTTTACCATAGATAAAAAAAAGTTCCTAATTCTCTTCCCAGCTATTACTATTTGTTTTCACAATAGAAACCAAATTAAAAGAGAAAGCCCTGTTTTGTTCTGCTCCAAAACAATAATAATAAACTAATAAATTATGGTACTTTTGGTGGATGGATCTTGGACAACTATTTGTCCTCTAATGACTATGCCTCATGTCATGAGGCAGTCAAAAGATGCTCAAAAAGAAAAAGGGAGGGGGGAGAGAGAAAAGAATACACCAACGGACCAACCTTTGGAGCTTTACCTGCCATGCAGAAACCCACTTTTTCAGGGATCTGTTAATTTTTTTACCCCACCACTCCCTCAACCCAACAACCAAGAGCATTGTTGTTGCTTGGCCGCGCAGGGTACTGCACTACTGCAGGTAGATTCATGCGTGTGGTGGCTTGATGAAGACATTGTCTTCGCTCGTTGTGTTTTGGAACGAACAGTTATCATTGAGGCCATCTTCAATCACAGTGCAGAGACTGCAGAGCATAGAAATGTCCATTAATTGTAGTAGACTTGTCCACACTAGGAATATATTGCGGAATAGAAAACAGTTTATGCATTATGATAAACTTTAAAAAAAATATTTGTATGATATAATTTTTTTAAACCTTTTTAAAATATGACACATACACCTCTACGCACTTTCTCTCATCAATGTTGTGTATATCATTTAAGCAGCAAACTTTAGAAGAGTTAGAATACAAATTTTCCAACAAATAAAGGTAGTGGTGAGTGTTTGTTTGAAAATAGAGAGAATATATGTGGCTATGTGCCACTGAGACATACTTAAGGGGAGATGAATTTAATTTTTCTCATTTTTAAAACATAATTTTTAATTAAATTTTTTTTTTCTTGAATAAAACACGAAAGGAGCCTAAATAGTTCCTCTGTTTCTATATATGTTAAATATAATCCAACAATTGGTTATAGTCTTTTCTAATTCTAGACCGAAAATTGGAGTACAAATTATTTAATTCCCATTACTTGTGCATACATATTTTAATTGATTAAACGGTAATATCAATATCATTAATGCTGATAATGGCATTTTTATATGCACAGCACGAATGCAGCAGCAGATACTGAAGAAGCCGGGAGAGGAAGAAGTGAGCAGCACATACATACAGGAGAGAAGAATGACAAGCGAGCAGCTGGTGATCAATAATAATAAGAAAGTGATCAATAACGAGGAATTGGATCGTTCGGTAATGTGGAGTAGCAAAGCCATGAGGAGAAGTGTAGAGGAGGTGTGTAGGGACGTTGCTTGGGGAGAAAAGAGAGAGCTTGGAAGAATAGGGTTGGCCTTGCAGGATTATATCTGCAGGGATTTGATTGAAGAGATTGTTACCGAATTTGGATGCTTGTACACTCTGCCCTTTGAGGCCTGTAAGAGAAGACTCTGCTTCTAAACTAACTATATACATGGTCAACATTGTTCTGTTCTTTTTTTGTTTGTATTTTTTGAATATATATGTTATTATCTGCATTAAGTTACATATATTGACCATACAAATTACATTTGATTTAGCAGGTTATTTCATGCAACTTAATGTACAATCAATTTATTTATTTCATACAAAATATTTACTTTCATTTAATTTTTTAAAAAAAAATTGAGTTTCATATATAAAAGGATAGAATTACAGAAATGCGATTTTTTCTAAAAATATAATATTACTTTATTAACATAGTCTTAAAGGGTTTCCATGGTTAATGTTGAAATAGTTGATTTTTATTCTCTATTTTCTATTAGAAGAACCGCCAGCTATGGGACTTGCCAACAAATACTCGTTATGATCAATATGAATGGGAAAGATATATAGAAGAAAATGTATTCGCTGAATCGCTAAACTCTATCAGTTAATCAAAATATAACTCGAGTAATTAAGATTTGATCAAGAAAAATTCTTGAGTACCTACTATTGAAATTACTGGCACAACCTCATTGTTTCCCATACTACATAAATATTTAGCCTCATTTATTCGTTTCACTCGACCGTAATCTTTATCGTAGAATTAATCTGGGAACATAATTTCCCTCAACAAAAACAACATGAAAGCAATAAGAATAAACTTCACAATTTCAAGGTTAACCATCAAGGAAATAACAAATGGTATAACAAGGAGGTTCAAGAGAGCTGGCATCCTATAAATTATACTAGCTGATGAACCCGTGCCTTGCACGGGATTATTATATGTATTCATTAAATACTATATATTTGAAACTAATAATAATGGTTAAATGAAGATGTTATAACAATAATGGTCTAAGATACTATTTAAAAAAAATAGAATTCGTTTAAGCAAAAGTTTTTGAATTAATACTCATTTATCGAATATGTGAGACACAAAAATTCAAAAAGATAAAGTGGTAGACTTTGTTGGTATTTTTTTTGGGTAACATTTTTAGTATAATAGGGTATATATTGTGAATGTCAATATTTGAAAATGTATAAGCTGCAAAATAATGCTAGTAGCCAAACTTTAAATATTGTTCAATAGTCGTGCCAAAAAAATTGTCATTTATTAGTAATAATATAAAAAAAATATTAAAAAGCAATAAGAAAAAGAGATAGGAGATGCCACCTTAATTAGATATAGAAGATATATAACCCAAAAAGTGTGTGCATATGAATCTTTTGAAAACAAAGAGAGATGAAGCGAATAATAATAATAATAATAATAAAAGATATATCCCCAACAAAGATGAAAAAGCAAAATATAAAATTACAAAATAAAAAATTAAACCTTGTTTGTATGGCATAATAGATAATAGATAATAGATAAATAACTCATTTTCTTCTTAATTGAAACCCACATTTAAGCCTTTTGTGTCATTCAATATATATATAGTTGAAAATGTGAGAACGCCAACAAAAAAATTTCAAAGCCAAATTAATATTAGAGAGTTTAGAAAGAAGTTGTTAAAATAAAAAACTTGCATTAAGTTGAAATCTTAAAAAAAACAAATAAGATCAAAATCATCAAATATCGAACAAAATTATCATGGATTTATTAGACAAAACAAAGAACCACATACCTAAAGAAGCAACATAGAAACTGGTTTCAAATTAAAAAAATGAACAATATTAAATTATAAATCAAAACAAACAAAAGCTTCAAAGTTAACCAATAGTTCTTAATTAAAGCCTGGACGGATGCAAAAACGACCAATAAAGAAATTTTTGATGTAAGAGAATTGATTGAAGAAATTTTTGATGCCAATATTTATATATAACTCCCTCTGTATCTCTATTTAAATAATGAAACAATTCAATTTTTGTTTATAATTTATATTTTGGTATTCTTTGCTAGATTAATAGTCTTATCTGGTTATATTCTACATACTTTTTTTTAAGAAATATTTCTACATACTTGTGAATAACACTTTCATTCATTCATTCACTTTCAATACAAAAACACCTTGAGTTGACTTGTTTTAGAACACAAAAACAACATGTATTATAAATTAAAATGAACAAATTTTAAAAAGTATAGAATAAAATAAAAATTATTTAAAAAAATTAATTAGTATATGTACATAAAATGAACACAAAAGATATTTAATCAAATCAAAAGTAATATAAGACTACTCAAAACTGCAATAATGACAATAATTTAAAATTAATTAATTAAAACAATGCAAATAATGCCAAATGAACATCAAAAAAATAAAAAATATTTACACCTTATCATCATTAACAAATCTACTCAAGGATAATTTTTTTAAAAAGTCCAACACAATAAAACTGAAATGAATCAACCTGAAATATACTATAATGTCAAAATGTATATGCCCATGAAAATGTCAAAAGTGATATTATGAAACAAATATTATTTCACATAGTCATTTCAAACACAATAAATCGATCCCACAAATAAAACCATGTTAATCATTGCAATTGTAGTTAGAATCTGGAAAGCAAAAATCAAGAATTTGTTCATAGAAATAGAAAATAAAAGTCAAATTTGTAAAAAAAAAGTGAAAACTACTTGCTCATAATGCAACTCCCATATCAAGTACTTAATCGGATTGTTATCCTTCAAATATCAAAACATGAACATATAATCTCATCAAATAGTATACATGTTTTCATTTTAGAAAAAAGATCAAGCATGTCCTTTGCAATTAAAATGTAATGCATAGAAAAGAATACTATGCAAGACCAAAAGATATATATAATTTAAGATGTACTCAAATGTTTGAAAACAAAAATACTTATTCTCACGTAGGATCTCCCATAAAATTGAAAATATAGTTAGTTATGTAGAGATTTTGTTACGCAATAGATCAACAAAAAATGAAAAAAGGCAAGAAAAATAGAAGTACAATTAAAACATTTAAAAATGTACCTCACCTTAAAGAAAATATGTACAACCTCTTGATTTTGTTCTACCCTTCATAAGCTTCACAAAAAAATTGAAATTAATCAAAATTCTATGACACAAAAAGAACTTATAGAAAAAATTGGATAAATGAGTAATTCCAAATAGAACAAACAAAAGGCAAGAAAATCCTCCTTATAAAAGTAATTGATAATGGTGTGGTTGTGGCACACATAGTCATTGACAGTCATTTGTGAATGACTATTACAGTATTACTTATTATCATCCTTTCCATAAAAATATTGCTTATTATTATATATTGTCTATGAGTGGTTAATTGTTATATATGAATATGAATTTAAATAAGACATTTGTGAATATTTTTAGCAATAATTTGTTTTTGATAAATAACCGTTAATTATAAATTATAAATAATCCAAAATTTAATATTATAGTTTATCACTAAATTGATTATTTGTATTTGCTGAGTAACTAAAATATATGAAATTATTTATGAATGACTTTTTTTTATAATTAAGAAATTAAGAATGACTATTGGTTATTAATGAATTTGCAAGACATATTTAGCACATAAATACCTTGCATAGATTCCGCTCTGTCTTTATTGTGTTGCCCATCAAGTCCTCCTAGCCTCATTATTCCCATTATTATCACTCTATAATTGAAATATTGTAATAATGTTACAATTAAATAGTCATATTAATAATAATAGGAATTACAAAAATGAAATGAAAATAACAAAACATTAGGCGGGAAACTGAATGAGTATGAAGGTGACACGTGGCATTGTCTTACGTGGCATAATCCTGCTATATAATATATAATAGATATACTTAATACTTAATTTATTACAATTAACAGCAATTTTTTTCATTTATTATTAAGTCACTGATAAATTATAGCAGTATGTCATACAAGTTAGTCACTAATATTAATGTTGGAGCCACAATAACTAGGAGTTCCATAATGTTTATGAGAGTTAAATACAATTGCATCCGGTACGTGTCCACCTATAGTGTTGGAAAATTAAACCATGTCAACTAACTTTTAATTAATGAAACAAAATATTAACTGATAAAATAAGATAAGAAAATAATAACCACTATAACAAATATTGGTACAACTTTATGGTAAAGCATAGTTAAGATAATTACATCCTATCATTTGTATTTACAAATAGCGGTGCATAGCTGACCATGTGGACGATATCACTGCAAGAAAAAGAAAAGGAATGGAAAGATGAGCAAATATAGCTCAAATTAACAAATCAAATTTTAAATTAGTTCATATAATTAAAACAATTAATTAACCTATTCTTTTCAAGTCCAATAAGGAATGCGGCTTCAGCCACGGCAGACAAAAGGCTTCCATCTCCAGCATCTTCCTTCCAAACAGCATACTCACTAACAAACAGCATCTTCTTTGAGACCATGTAGGTTTTTAGGGTTGCACTTTATAAATTTCAGTTCACTTTAGTCTTCAGCGTGCTGGTGTGATAATGTCTCTTGAGTAGGGGGTTTTTCTTTTTGTGTTGGATGGTCAACTGACTTTGAAATCCTGTCTGTAATCTTGGGGTGAGGCACTTTTTGTGCTTTCATTTCCTTTTTAATGCAATTTGGCTTTTCAAAAAAAAAACTAACAAACACCTGTGCATCAAATTAAATGGTAAAATTGTTAAGCATTAATATTTATCTTTCAGATGCATAATGAATTAATGATTCAATATATGGTGCATATATAAATATATAACTAAACAAAAATTAGTATTCAATCAAACCTTTGGACCGGATCGTGGTGTGTTATCGAACTTGGTAGACTTAGAAAACATGTCCTTAGAATTCGTGTATATCTATTAAAAAATAATAGATATTAACAATAGATATATATAATTAAAACCAAATTAAATACGAAATTAAAATTTGTAAAATTGAAAGGAAAAAAAATAATTCAAGAGACTTTTACATGGAAATCATAGAGATCAGCTGGGTGGTTCAATGGTTTTTCAGAACCATCACAATTTGAGATAATTTGAATATCGGGATAAGCACGCTTTATAGCTTCATAGAACTTCATATAATTTCCTATATATCCAACGAAAAAATCCAAATGAAAAACAGAAAATGTGAGTACTTTGATCAATCCATGGTGTATATATATATATATATATCCAGCATTTTTTTTAGGCGTATAACGCAAATTTTAATTGGAATAAACACCAACGAATTATTATTCAATTGACTTCGTTGTAATCAAATAGTAATTAAAAAACATAAAGATCGATGCACATGATATACCTTGATAGTTATACTTATCACAATCCTCGTTTCCAACTGCAACAAATCTCAAGTCAAATGGCTTAGGATGTCCCATGGAAGCTCTAAGAGAACCCCATTGTGATGTGGGAGAACCTCTAGCAAACTCAATACCATCTAGGGCTTCCTGCAGTTAATTAATTAAAAAAAGTGTGAATAATAATAAATATATAATTATATAAATATAAATATACGATTTAAAAATTGAAAAAAATATTTACGAAGAGAATTATACTTGCACAAAAGGTGAAATTGCAGACGTATTGACTTTGTCGTGATGGCTAATACCTATAAGAGACATATATATAGTTAATTAGTAATCAAAACAAAATTAGTTTCAATTAATGGTGGCTATGCTAAAGGGACTTTATTTAGAACGAATTTTACAGTTGGAGAACAAAATATACCATTGTTAAACACCCATACGGCCATACAGGGAATGCACCAAGATCCTCTGCTAGCTGCTCAAGAAACAAAAAGATTATATTATTTTCAAATATTTGATATAGGAAAATTATATATTTGATATTTTAGAAATTAAGAAATTAACCCACTTGGAGACCCTCAAAGTAACCAAATCCATCATCAGTCCAATAATCCCATATGTCACCAAAGTGTCCCGGTCTCTCCTCCCAAGTAGGGGTGCACAAGACCCGGCCCAGCCCGCCAACCCGTCTTGGCCCGATGGCTTTGGGCCGGGTATAACTCAAACCCGTCAAACGGAAAGGGACAATAGGACAATCCAAATTAATAACCCCGGCTTCGGGCCGGGCTCGGGCTCGGGTTGACTCTCGGGTCACCCGGCCCGTCCCTATTATACTTGCTTTATATTTCTTTGTATCAACATTGACCGCACCAGGGGTGTGAAAATTTCTAAGGGTGTGGTCGCTTCTGGGATTCCAGCTCTGGAGGTTTCATAAGAGGGCCTGCAAGTCTCACACCCGGGGTGGAAAGTTTTACCCAGTTGTGGTTAGCTCTGGTTTGGCTCGTGCAGTATGAAACAGATTGTTTCACATCATGGGTGTGATCGTTTTCACAGGTGTGATTCGTTCAAATTTAGACAGATTTTTTCTTCTTTGCTAACATAAGGCCAAATGATAAAATATAACATTCTATTTATTATTTTTTAAACAAGCTAAGTTATCACTTTTCCTATTGAATTACATGACCAACTAATCTATTTATTTATATATTATTTTGTCATTGTTTATTTAACTTAAACATTGTTTCTTGGTCCTTGATATTATTTTAAAATCTTAGTCTAAAGATGTTATGTGATGTCCCTCAGGGTCAACCCGGTATTGTCCTATTTTGACCCGGTCTTTATCGAACCCGTATATCATCGAGTTATACCGGGTTAAGGACAGAGTTCGGGTCTCAAGAATTGACCTGGTTAAACTTTAGGGCCAGGTAAGGGTTAGACGTAACCCGTCCCAATCCGTCCCACGAACACCCCTACTCCCAAGGTCCAAGTGTACATCTTTCCACCTAAATGCATTTCTCAAATAATCTCCTTCAACATAACAACCACCTATTTATATGACGACGACAACAACAAAAAATTGTTAATTAGGTCAAAGAGAGATATATGTCATCCAAATCAAAACTAACTTTCAAAACTATTCTAGATAAACATATATACCCGGGAATCTAAAAAATTTTGGTTTCAAATCGGTCACCATTTGAAAAAGGTCGCTTCGGAAACCATGACCCTGCGTCAAGGGAAGGTTAATTAATTATAAAGTCATATATATATGCATTATAAATAAAAGAATAAGATAAAAAAAAAAAGAATACATTGCCAAGTGCAATTACCTTATATGTGTCCAAGGGCATAGCCGAGACTTGATCTAACCAAACAACCCCTCTGTTGCTTGTTGTTGTTTGAAGACTTGAGTTTGTATTGGTAGCCTTACCTTCCAATATGGCCTCCATCCTTCTCCACTTTGAGACATAAAGTCCAAAGGCCCTGCCATTATCAACCAATTAATTAGTTTTATAAATAAATATAACAATGTACTTTTTTTTCCTCCCAAATTAATTAAATAAGGATGTTACAAAAATAAAAGTTATAAAAAAACTACCTGACGTTGGTTGAAGCCAATTTCACACCATCATCTGACCCGACAAATGAAACTTCTAAATCAATTGGACGAAGTGCTCTAACATAGAATACTACCTTATACTTCTTTCCTTTCTCAATGTTCTGATTAATTATAAAAATAAAAAATTAGAAAAATAACAGAAATAACATTCATATTAATTTTAATCACACATGTACATATATATCCTTAATAACAAAATGTGTGAATAATTAATTTACTCACCATGCCCCAATAACCAGGGTTGGATATACCAACACCACCGGGTGGACAAGATTTGGGTCCATGACAAAGAACATCCATGCGTAAGGCAACCTTGTTACGCTCAAAGCAAGAGCTACGATCAGTGGAAACGAGTATAGAAGAATCGTCTCCAATGATTGACCAAGGGTAGATATTTGAGGGAACATTTGGGCCTCCTGCCTCAAAACCTAAAAGATAAATAAAATTCATAATTAAAATAAACCAACACTTTTTATTAAAAGTATATTGAAATCAGTATATATATGTCTTGAAATTAACGAAGGTTTACTTAAGGATATTAATTAGTATTAGAATTAATGACCTCTGTTCCTCGCAAGTTCTGCCCACAATCCCCCGGCACCAGCATGATTGATCTCCTAAGAAATTAAGAGAGTTGGTTAATTAATTAACATATACCAATATATAAACAATACTGACATGCACGCAATCAAAACAGTAAAAGGATATATAGAAAAGCAATTAAGTTAGTAATTACTTCGAAAAATGCTCCAAAAAAAGTGTCTGGAATTTGCCTTCCAGATCCCTTTGTAGCATCACTCACAAGCGTTGATGTTGTCTGGTTAGCAGTGGCTATGCATTTGATTGAAATTAAAAAGAAGAGAAACAAAGAGCAAAGAAATGAACGTGAGGGATACATGGCTATAGCTAACTAGCTTAATTTCTGATCGAACTACTACTGCACTTCCATCCACTACTTGGATGGATGTATCTATTTATAATAATAAGAAAGAGATAGAAGATATATATATATATATATATATATATATATATATATATATATATATAAGATAACGATGAGGGAGTAGTACGGTTAACATATCAGGATATTTTTTAGTACTATTTTAGATTTTAAATTAACTAAAAAGAAAAAATTAATGATAGGTTTGTAAAAAGTAATTGAAAGGGGTGTGTACAGTACAGGACCTTTTTAATTATACTAAGGTTTGTTACATTCCATTCTGGCAAAAAAAGTAACAACATTTAATTACATATAATGATGACTACATTCTAAAAAAAAAAAAACTTCTCCACATATATATATCGCTCTCTCTATCCTTAATTCTTCAATTCAAACCTCTATTAATCCACTTGAAATGATTTATTTTCCTTACAAATTCAGGTGGTGGTTTGGCGCGCATGGCTTTTTTCACTTAACCCCTTCTTTTTTTTATAAATAAAACTGAATTAATACAAAACATGAGCATAAGATGTGTCCAGTCTATAAACAATACAATCAGTCAAACTGGTTTACTACCACACACCCCTCTCAACTACAAAGTCAGCACACCAAAATCCAACAATTACAAAAGATTGCTACAGATAGAAGCGATAGAAGCCCACACCACGACCTGATCACATAACTTACATAGTCTCAAATGAGTACTTGGTTGCCAAAGTACTTCCTCAGTAGCCTATCAGTATAGTTTGATAAATGTTAACCATTTACGGTTAAATCTCTATAAAATAGTATTATTTGTACAATCAAATTTTATTAGCTTAATTTAGAGATGTATTATTTAATTGATTGATTCTTCAAAATAAAGAATGTCTGGGAAATATTTAGTTCTTCACCATAGATAGAGCAATTGAATTGTAATGAAAATTTCAAGAAAAGAGTCTCTAACATGATTTATGTATGGGAAAGAATATATATACATACACACACACACATATTGCGTACTTTTTATTCTATAGTTCACCTATTCCATTTAAAAACACCTCCATTGTCTACTTTAACAAATCAAATGATGTAACTGAATATGGAGGAAGTGTGACATTCATGTCGTTGCTTGCGTTCTCAAGAGAAGATTGCTGTGGCACAATCTGTGTTTAATAAAACAAATAAAAAACACATATAAGATATTTTAATTTGACTTGATCAAAATAAATATATAGTTCAAAAGCAAAAAATAATTTGTACCTTCTTTGGTTCCAAGAAGGAATTCTCATCCATTACATTCGGCGATGTGAGCACTATTTTTGTTGAGCCAGATTGTTGTACATTTGAATTCAATCCATTTATAGAAATTCTAAAGTTCTCATAATCACTTCCAAAGTTAACCACCTGCATAAGTCGAAAAATAAATAATCCAAAGTGAATATATGGTGGCGCACTATTTTTATGTTAAATTTGAACAGCATTAATATATACTAACTCGATCAATTATTACCTTCACTCTTAGATAATTCTTCATATTTGTAGAATTTTGGTACTCGATTGCGGACGCAACAAGTGAGTTAGAAAAAGTTTGGAGAGTTGAATTAAGCAAGGTTGATCCACTAGACTCAGTAAAAAGATGTTGAAGCCAATAACTAGGAGTTCCATAACGCTGATGAGAGTTAAATACAATTGCATCCGGTATCCACCTAAAGTGATACAAATTAAATCATCTCAATTTTTACATGTAATAAAAAAGTACATATATAAAAAAATTAATAATAAAAAGTACATCTCAATTTTTTTTTGATAAAAAAAAACTATGCACTAATGATATAAAAATATTTTACACAAACATTCAATCTTATTTTATCATAGTGCCATCAGATAATATTATTTCCTAAAATATCTGCATAAATATCTATATGGTGAGATATGAGTGAGCGTCTATGTAAATTTTTTTTAATTTTTAGTGTCAGTATGTCAGTAATTAAAATCATAAAAAAATTAACCTTAGAGAATAATATTAATTGTTAATAAATAAATGGAATAACAAAGCATAAGAAAATTACGTCCTATCATTTGTGTTTAGGAAGAGCGGTGCATAGCAGACCATCTGAACGATATCACTGCCAGAAAAGAAAAAGACAAAAAGATGAGTAAATATTGGGCTTATAGCTCAAAGTTCCATAAACTTGTTCAAAGAAATAACATGCGAGACAAAAAAAAGATAAGTTAACCCAATTAACCTATTCTTTTCAAGCCCAATAAGGAATGCAGCTTCAGCCACAGCAGACAAAAAGCTTCCATTTCCAGCATCTTCCCTCCATACAGCATACTCACTAACAAACGCCTGTGTTATGCATTTATATTTATATATATATTAAAGATTGCATAAAACAATTAATATATAATTCATAAATATAAAATTTCACAAAATATTGTAAGTAATCAAACCTTTGGACCGGATCGTGGAGCGTTATCAAACTTTGTAGACATAGAAAACATGTCCTTAGAATTTGTATAGATCTAGTAAAACAAATACATTAAAAGAGGATATAGTGTGTTAACATGCAAGTGGCAAAATTAAATTACAAAGCTAATATTTTCAAATCGAAAATAAAAATAAAAAATAAATTAAAATTCTTGAATTATATATATTTCTTGGGACGTTACATGGAAATCATAGAGATCAGCAGGGTGATTTAATGGTGTCCCAGAACCATCGCAATTTGAGATAATCTGAATATCTGGATAAGCGTCTTTTATAGCACTATAAAACTTTAGGTAGTTTCCTGATCAATCAAAAATCCATGAGACAGATACGAATGAATGAAATATGATAACTGAATTCTGTAAAAAAAATATAATATGATAACTGAATTAATTCACATACGATTGCTTTTGAATCCAAAAAAGCAAATTTTTACTAGTTGGTGTACATAAAAAATATATATTATTTGACTGAATTTGTATATATGATTATTATATATATAATTAATAAAAAAATTGCACACCTAGGTAGTTAACTTTATTGCAATCTTCATTTCCGACTGCAACAAATCTTAAGTTAAACGGCTCAGGATGTCCCATAGCAGCTCTTAGAGAGCCCCATTGTGAAGTAGGAGAACCCCTAGCAAACTCAATGCCATCTAAGGCTTCCTGTTATTGTTAATTAAATGCAAAATTATAAAAATAATATAATAAATGTAAGATTCATAAAGAAAATTATTAAGAAATAATATAAGTATCAAGAACAATAGAACAAAGAATTATACTTGGACAAAAGGTGAGATATCGGACGTATTAACTTCATCGTGATGGCTGAAACCTAAACAAGACATTTAACTAGTCATTAGAAATTAAAAAAAAAAAAACAGTGGTTACTATGCTTCAAATTTCATAACTAATTTTAGTTAAAAGTATGGACTTAGCTCTTTTAGGTGAACGATTTCTTTTAAAGGGTAAAGTAATTATCTAAACTTTAAAAAAAAATTAACGATTGATATATATTACATACACATACACAATAAATCATGGATATATTAATAGAATATTTCAATCACTAAATTGAGATGTCTTACTAATTTATTCTCTAAAGTTGAAAGTTTATTTTAGATGAAACAAATCTCAAAGGTATGTATATACCAGCATTAAACACCCAAACTGGTAATGCACCAAGATCCTCAGCTAGCTGCTCAAGAAACAAAAAAGATTCTGTTATCGAAAAAGAAAAAGAAACAAAAAAGATTAATTAGATTTTCAATTCAATGAGGAAAATGTATATTTTTAAAAAAGGTACCTACTTGGAGCCCCTCGAAATAACCCAATCCATCATCAACCCAATAACCCCATATGTCATTGAAATGTCCTGGTCTCTCCTCCCAGGGCCCAACAGTATTTTTCCACCGAAATGCATTAATTAGATAATCTCCTTCAACATAAGTGCCACCTATATAGCAACAACGAAATGGGATTTGGTAAATATATCTCACAAAAATAGACATACACTCCACATTAATGTTAAAATTTCAAAAATACTCTCTTTTTTGTATTTCAAAAACTCCAGTTTCCGGAATACAAATTTGTATTCTGGATTTGTATTCTGGAAACTCTAGTTTTCGGAATATAAATTTGCATTCCGGAAACTCCAGTCTCCATACAATTTGTATTCCGGAAACTGGATTGCAGGGTATGCTTGAAATTTCTACATTAATGTGGGGTGTATTTACCAATATAAGAGGAACTATATATAATTACATAAAGAATCACAAATTTAGATGGATACCACAATTAACAAGTCTTACCAATAACCATTTAGGTATAATATCTTTTTTTTCTAGGCAAGAGAAAAAGTTACCAGAATCAAACTGAATTCCTAAAATTAACTTTTAACATACCTGGGAATCTTAAAAACTTTGGTTTCAAATCCGCAACCATTTGATAAAGGTCTTTTCGGAAACCATGACCCTGTGTCGAGGGAAGGATAATGAAATGATGCATTCAAGAGAAGAGAATGAAATTAAGAGTCAACTGCCAACAATTAATCATGCAAACCTTATATGTGTCCAAAGGCATAGCTGACACTTGATCTAACCATACAACCCCTCTATTGCTTGTCGTCATTTGAAGACTTGAATTATTATTAGTACCCTTAGCTTTTAGTACAGTCTCCACTCTTATCCACTCCGAGACAAGTCTGACAATCCTGCCAAGATCAAGATCGACCAATTTAGTCTATTGCTATATAAAAAAAATTAAATCTTGTCTCAAACTATGACATGTGTCACATTTTAAGCCGTGCATGATACATATCACGGCTCAACCAACTCTTTTTATTTCTAACTAAAAGATTGTTTTGTTTATTTTTTTTACTGTTTTTTGTTAGGAAATTAAAGACGAACAAGATCCATAGACACTGTAGTTTTATAAATATAATAGTCTAATCTTCTCATTTAAAAAAGGAAAGGAGGAATTTACCTGATGTTAGTTGAAGCCAATTTCACACCACTAGAACCAACAAATGAAACATCTAAATTGATTGGACCAAGTGTTTTAACATAGAAGACTAGTTTATACTTCTTCCCTTTCTCGATGTTCTGTTTACAAAAGTTAGAAAATATAAGAAATGACATTTTTATTTTTCACATCCTCAATAACAAAGTGGGTGAGATTAATTCTCACTTGATATAAAAAAAAAGTGTGAGATTCTCAATACTCACCATGCCCCAATAACCAGGGTTAGAGACACCAACACCACCGGGTGGGCAAGATTTGGGTCCATGACAAAGAACTTCCATACGTAAAGCAACCTTATTGCTCTCAAAACAAGAGGTATCATCAGTTGATACTTGTATATTAGATGATTCATTTCCAATAATTGACCACGGATTAATACTTGAGGGAACATTTGGGCCTCCAGCTTCAAAACCTGAATCATAAATTTTATAATTAAAATAAAATAAAATAAAGTTCTCCTTATAATCAGTTAAAAATGTTGAAAGCTCATCGAGAGATTGTGAAAGGACAACATGGAGAGAAGTTTAAGGATAATATAATGACCTCTATTGCTCACAAGTTCTGCCCACAATCCCCCAGCACCAGCATGATTGATCTCCTGTGAAATTAAAGATATTTAAGGAGTTTGTCACTTTCTAAACATCAAAGCCCCCCATTACACCAACACAGCACACTGTCTACTAAAGTAATTAAATTAACTCCCCCGCAGTGTTTGGTTAGGAAAAAATGAAAGGGATGAGAGTGTGGAAATTTTATAAAAATCATTTTTATTTGGTTTAACGTTTTGGAGATAAAGGGAAGAGAATGGAGGCCGGAGACCAACGTATTCATAAAATACTACAAGAGATATAAAAAAAATGTTTTTAAAACTTGTGAACTAAACATAAAGTAGTCCTCTCCCCTCCTAAATTTCTCTCATTCTCTCCGTTAAAATCCCCTAAGATCAAATTATAAAAAAAAAATGCAGTACATATAAAAAAAAATTGCATCCTAAAAAAAAGTGCAAAACAGTTAAAAGTTATTTGCCTCAAAAAATGCTCCAAAGAAGGTGTCCGGAATTCGCCTTCCAGATCCTCCGGAACCATCAACTGCTAGTGTTGATATTGGATTAGCATCAGCACTGCATATTTGAAATACAATGAAACACACTGCTAAATTAGAGCAAAGAAAAGCCTTATAGGAAGAAGAGAAAAACATGGTTTCGATTTTCATCTGAACAACTTTATTCATTTCACTTGTATTTATAATGGAATAAGATCACAAAATGATGAAGATAATGATGAAAAGGACATGAATCGGACAATTTAATTGTTTCTGATTTTAAATTAATTTAATTTTTTTCTAATAATGTATGTTTCACCTTTAAAAGACTCTTTTAACACTAAATAAAAAAATTCTATTCATAAAATGAAATATACTTAAGTGAGTTATATAATCAACTAGTTATATTATTTGTTCACGTGTTTGTTTATACGATAAATTAACGGAAGAATTTGATTCTAATTGAGCAATTAAGCTTTAATTATAAAAGACAATTTCAATATCATAATTTACGTGTGAGTGAATCTCATAATATTTGATTTGTTAGATTTTATGTCAAATTTCTTATAATACGTGAGTGCAGGTCAATTATAATTAATACACTAGATTTTACACCACACTATGGATTTATTTAAACAAATTTTTGTTCAAATATATCACATTTTTTATTAACAACGGAAACGAAACAACAAATATATCACACATTATTTATTAGGATATAATTATTAGTATGTACATATTTTTCTTTAATATCTAAAATTATTATGATAGATATTTTTCTTATTAGAATTTTTCTTAATATCTACCTATAATTATTATGATAGATACTTTTCTTATATCCTTTAATACAGGAGTACAAGTCAATTTTATTTTATTTTTCCTTGATACCTATTTGTAATTGCTATAATAGATATTTACGTTATTTCCTTTAATACATGAGTACGAGTCAATTTTATTAATATATATAGATTTCTTAATACCTATCTATAATTACTACGATGAATATTTTTCTTATTTCCTTTAATGCAAGAGTACATGCTAGTCAATTTTACTACTTTTCCTTAATATTTATCCATAATTATTATGATAGATATTTTTCATATTTCCTTCAATACATGAGTGCAAAGCAATTTTACTAAAACATTACCACCCGATTATTTTTTAAACAACTTTATATGGTTGATGTCAAAAGAAAAAGAATATATATAAGCTAATGATATATTTTTAAGCAAACAATTTTTTTGGTTACAGAGATAAGTATTAAGCAAAAAAATTATTTTCATAAGATAATTTCTAAGATAACTTATAGAAATAATTTTGTATAAAGCCTACGTGGAATTTAATTATTCTCTCTTTTCAATTATATATAGACATAAATTCTTATATGATAAGTCATACTAAATAAGCATTTGATTAATTAAGTAGAGTTAAATAGAGTTAAAAATAAACACTCTCCCGTGAATTAATTAAGGTTTCTAAAATAAGTAATCAAATACATTTCATTTTCTTTCTGGTATTACATTTATATCCAATGAACATTTTCATTACTATTCATTTATTAACTAAAATTAATCAAATAAATCCAATGTATTAAATTTATTAATATAGTAATTGGATGCATTGATTTCGTTTTGGATATGGATAAACAGATGATGGATTGATGAATCGATTGCCAGCCTAAATAATAACTATACACAAATAAAAATTCCATTGGAATATATAGAGAAAGATAATATAAAGGAAAAAAGCAATATATAATAATATGCAGTTAAATATGTAGATGTTCACGTACAAAGGCATTAGCCATCTTTTAAAACAATTTCATTTACTTTTATTCTTATTCCTCCTAATTTCTTTAATTTAGATTAATATTTCTATTTATACTAATAATTAGGTAAATTGATATGCACATATATGTATGTATGTATGTAAAAAGGCAGAGTCTATTGCTCTGGGTCCAAAGGTTAGATTTTGCTTAAGAAATTCGATCTTAGTTTGACTCGGACTAACGTAATGTTCATTAATTTGGTCTGTTATGACTTCTAAATAACAAGAACAAAAAAAAAGGTGTAACGGTAACTTGGTGAATTGATTATTTGTGAGATGTTATGAAGGGTCAAAAGAAGAAACAAGTCAATTTTGTCTATGGTAAAGAAAAAAAAGTGGAGTCTGTGTTGGTGGCATGAATATAAGAATGGGAGGTTTTGTCGGAGCAAGATTGAAAGATTAGCGTGTTTGATCAGTTTTTTTTTTTTTGTCTCTCTATTATCTCTCTCTCTCCTTCTCTTTCTTCAGAAAAGCAGAAAGAAATAATCTATTATTCAAAGAAAGAAAGAGCAATTCCTATCACAATGGCAGATCAACTCACCGATGAACAGATCTCTGAGTTCAAGGAAGCCTTCAGCTTGTTCGATAAGGATGGCGATGGTTTGTTTTCATTCTATCCTCTACATTTCTTGTGTGTGTGTTTGCCTTTGCATAATTATTCCATTATCATAATCATGTTAACTTGCTCCTTTCCCAAAATCTTAAAAGAGTTTTGATATCTTTTTCCAAGAGTACTTTGTAGTACATGGCATGGTGTGCTTTTGAGTACTTAATTTTTGCAATTCAGGTTCGATCACAACGAAGGAGCTAGGAACAGTGATGCGATCATTGGGTCAAAACCCAACAGAGGCAGAGCTGCAAGACATGATAAACGAGGTGGATGCGGATGGGAACGGGACGATCGACTTCCCAGAGTTTCTAAACCTGATGGCGAGGAAAATGAAGGACACAGATTCGGAGGAGGAGCTGAAAGAGGCATTCCGAGTATTCGACAAGGATCAGAATGGGTTCATCTCTGCTGCTGAGCTACGCCACGTAATGACCAACCTTGGGGAGAAGCTCACCGATGAAGAGGTTGACGAGATGATTCGAGAGGCTGATGTTGATGGGGATGGCCAAATTAACTACGACGAGTTCGTTAAGGTCATGATGGCCAAGTGATCCATGACGATCGACCACCACATGCTTTTTATTTGATTTTTTTTTTTTTATATTCCAATCTTAACCATGGTATAATTAAGCACTGCTGCTAATTAATGGTTGTCGTGGTGGAATTTAATTAATTAATGGTGTAACTATAATCTCTCATGTGATGCGACTATCGAGATTTAATGGTCTGGTGTCTTAACGACATTTCACTCTGCTCCTAATTTTTGTTGTTCTCTCTCTCGATGTAGAAATATATATATGCTTCTTCATTTTAATGCTCAATTGATTGATGATTCAATTATTCAACATCACCGTATGAATATATGCTAGATGTGAGGTTGATGTCAGCGAATAAATTAATTAATTTATTCCAGTATAAATTGCTCACTAAACAGAGTCGGGTTGGATTGATTTTGCTCAGTTTTTATCGCACAACCCAACCTGATTATGATCAAGTCTTGTTGAGTTTTTTTTTTTTGGTCAAGAAGTCTTGTTGAGTTAGATAATCAAATCCACATAAAAACATAAAATAAGACAGCCCTAATCTTTTTCACCAAGCTGTTGTGTGGCCGTGCATTGCATCATTTGCCACACAATGTGAAGCCCAACAAGGCAACAACCCTTCTTTCTATTTGCCGCAAACCATGACCAACCACCACAACACAGTGGCGCATTTCTCTGCACATTCCCATTGCGAACAGCGACTTCCCACAGTGTTGCTGGGCGGCCACAAAGGGTCTTGGCAAACAATGCCTTTTCATGCAGCACACTCCACCTTGGCCACCATCGCGCCACGTGCCTTCCAGCACTGCCTCACGTAGACATTGAAGAGACAATGGATGACAATGCACTCGATAGAGTTGACAATATAGGAAGGAGCTGGGAATGAAAGGTAACTGGAAAGCTGTGGAAGGAAAAGGCAAAAAGATAAGGAAAGGACAAGAATGAAAAGCATAGACAATACCCAATCCGAATTAATAGGGTTCATGAAAATTGAAACCGAAATAACCTGAGAACCAACCCAATTTTTTCCTTGGGCCGGGCCGGGTCAACCATAGAGATGCACATTCATAAATGGGTTGTGTCTTGGCCCAAAAACAAATAAAGGGCTGTGTATAAAACTACTCAACTGCAACCCACCCCCACTGATATCATTCTTCTTCTAAACAAGGGCGAGTATTTGGAACCAAAACAAAAACAAAACAAGGGCAAGTATTTGACCCAAAAAAATAAAACCAAGGGCGAGTCTTCTTTTCCCAAAAGATCAATATTACAATAGGTGCTGCTCAGGATAACACAAGTTCAAAGACAATCCCATTGGAAATTACTCATTATAAAGTAAATTTTGAATTTGAGCCCATCTTTCCAAGAGACCCATATCCCCCATTCCCCTTGCCCCTCCTTTTTTTCTCTATCAAATTGCAAAACTAAGCCACAAATATAAAAGTTTGATTATTGAACAACTTCATCACAATCTTTTCAAACTTTTCTTTATAGCATCTATCTTCTTCTTGTCTGCCTGAGCTTTTGCTTGTCCAACTTCCTTCTTTTGTGGTGCAGGAGCAGCAGAAACTACCGTCGCAGCCGCGGCAGCAGTAGAACCATTCACATTTGTCTCCGTCAAAACAGCTGCTGTCTGTTCCTGACTATTTCCTCTTGTTGCAGCGGTTGAGGGCAATGACAATGGTGGTAATGGCAACGCAGCACTTGATGGTGTGGTTTTAATGTCAGCACTAAGCACCGACGTGTTCGTCTGATCGACATTCAGAGCAGTAGTTGATTCGGTTATCGCTCCACTTTTGAATTTGGGCTTTGGTTTTGCATGGATTCCAGTGTAAAGCCTGCATTGCCACAACTAAAGCTCCTCAATTGCATGCACAAGGGGGGAAATTTTGCATATCAGATAGGTTAAAAACTAGCACAAAAGACTCAAGAACAGAGTTGAACTTGGTAAGCAAAAGTTTCACATTAAATTTTCAAAATTCTCATACAAGAAACTACTTGACAGGAATAGCACCATTGACTTAACTCACCTGGCATGTCGGGCATACTCCTCATAATTTTCAAGCAGCATTTTGCCAGCCTGTTCATTTAGAGCTGATTCTGGAAACGGTTCAATCAATAGACACCTAACAACCTGTTCATTATCGGAATCAATGTTAATAAACACAAAGACCAATCAACTAAAACTAAATTCAATAAATCAAGAATACCTAAAAAGCTCTTCTATAAGCAGACAAATATAATAATAATATAAAATAAGATTTTGATTACAAGGGCAGTCAAAACACTTACAATAAGAACATGTCGTAACCCAAGGCTAGGATTCCAATCCTTCTTAAGTGTGTTGACACAAATCTCTCCATTGGTTGCAATATTTGGATGGAAAATCTTAGTCAGGAAAAATCCTGCAACATTAAATTCAATGGCTTCACAAGTTAACAGCATCCCAGAACACAAATATATGTTATTCTTTCAAGTACGAAAAGTGAAGCAATTCAGGACCCATAGGGCAAATGATGTCTTTTGGTTCAATAAACAATATATTTCATCAAACAAAAACATAAACACCAAATCAAATTTCCAAAGAAAAAAATTTAACAATGTAACTAGAAGATTGGAGAATGGAAATCTAAAACACACCTTTAGGTGGAGAATGCGGAAAATCATGAGACAGTAACAACTTCATGCGGAAAACACCATTCTCATAGGGAGTCCCAGCTGCAAAAATACATAACTTTATTTCAGCTAGAGCTCTTTACCTAATGCACAACGGTACATTAACACCATGAAGTTACTTGCCTGGGCCTTCAATGTCAGCAAATATTGTCGAGAAATCATCATCATTTACCACGACTTTAATGCCCTCAGGAGGGGATTCATCAAGATTTTTCAACTCCTTGGCAAGTTGCCTTATTACATTTGGCGGAAGATTTTCATTAGTGGCCTAAAACAAAAGCACCATACTACAATGTAAGAACATTAAACACCCCAAAACAGAATCATCAAACAACCATGACAAATTTATTGCATATTAAATTGGCAAACGACACATGATCCTTAATAAGATAGCTCCAATCATGTAAAGCAAAGAAATGCTTACCATCAGGACAAGGTTAGCACCTGCACTCTCGGTTTTGTTCTGTCACTGAGGAGGAATGAACCCTTCCCAAACAATTAAACTGAATCCTCCAATTTGCTGCTTAAAGCAAAGGATGCAATGAGCAAAAAAGCCTGCAAAGGTAATTTTAATCATGAATAAGTGAAAGTTGTATTTATTAATATAATATTGTAAGCTCAGATCATTTTCTCAAATTATTACTATATTGCACAAACATGGGATTCAAACAAGCAACTATACTAGAATCTGCAGTACAAGGAAGTGCTGGATGTAAAATCATCATTCACTGTTTAGTTATAAGACATATCAAGGATCTCATGTAACCCAAATAGTAATGACATGTAAGGTTAATCCTCTTTGCAGACACTTTCTACAACCCCAAAACAGAAAGTTGGAAAATTTGTATACCCATCCAATCAGCTTTAGAAGTAGAACCCCTAACATAAGCACCCCAGGAGATGAATTACCAAAACTAAGTAAGAAAGAAAGGAAAAGCAACTCACATAGAGCTTCTGAACCTGAATTTATCTCACTCACAACAAAGCGCTTCATATGCACGAAATAGAATATACTATCAATTTTTCCCCCAAAAAGAGACTGATTTTTTTTTTTGAAAAACCTCTTTTTTTTACAAAAAAAAAATCGTGTAAGATACTCGATCATGGGGCAAAACCCTAATGCGCAAAATGAAAACCTCGGAATCTCAATTTAACTAATATAACACGAAAGTAATCACCCCCTAAATGAAAATTACTTAATGGATTGGAAAAGCATCATCCACAGGGCACGACACTGAAAAGGAAAAATCTGGGGTATCACCGAAACCTCCAATTCAACACCTATTTTGAAAATTAAAATAAAAAAAAAATGCAGCCACCTTGCTCTAATTGAACACAGTTCCACACGAAATGCAAAACCCACAAAAGCAAAACCCAGATGAGGATTCTACCTTTCACACAAGAGAAGAAGTTTTGAGGGTGTGCTTGCACTAGGAGGGAAGGAGGGAGAAAGAGTGAGGCAATGGGAGAGAGAGAGCGCGATCCCTTCTTGGAATGAATGAATGATTGATTGGTGGAACTTTGAGGACACAAAAAATTAATATTTATTCGTAAGGGAGTATGAAAAAAGGGGGACGCCATTTATTAATTTAATTAATTAAAAGAGGTTAAAATTATTTATTTATATGAATATGAATATTTCCTCCGGTCTCAAATATAAGAAAAAAAGTACATGTATTTGACTATATTTGGTCCAGATGTATGTATTTTTTTTTTTATATTTAAGATCAGATGGTCTAGAAGTATGTATTTTTTTTCTTATATTTGAGACTGGAGGGAGTATGGATTTGGATAGATTAATTAATCCAATAATTGGTTGATCAGAAAATTAGGTCGATTTTGAAATGACGTGTTGCTAGCCCAGATCTTAAGGATTTATGGACGTTGGATTCTTCGTGTCTCCCTCAACAAATGGAAAGGTTCCACGCGCACTGCTCGAGCGTGAACGTACATGCACATGGGTACGATTGTTGATTAACGGTATAATGATTTGAAAAATAGCAGTAGCTTTAACTTGACATAAATATTGTCTTATACACTTTTTAACTAAAGGTTTGTATATTGATATAAACACTTATAATAGGGTTTAAAAGAATTTATAAAAATAATTTATATATGATTCATAAACTATTTTTTATTTATTTTTATAAATTTTATAAAATAATTTATTAAAATAGTTTTTATCACGAAGCTATCAAATTAGATTTTGTCAAATATTTTTTGAAGTCTTAAAACTGTTTTCACGTAAATATTACCAAACAAATTTATCTCTTTTTTTTTCTTAAAAATAATTTGTAAAAACTATTTTATAAAATCAAACGGATCCTCACTGAGTCTATTTTTAGTAGAGTATTTATTTTTGGGTACTTAAGTGGATTTCACTTATACACATTATTCACTTTTATTTTTTTTAACTCAAATATTATCTAACCCCTCCAACCCAGCAATTCTAAAAAATTTACTAAATGGGTTACACCAATAACTCTACATCTAATTATAACCTACAAAAATACGTTAAACCCACGATGAAAGAGGAGAAAAGGAGTGCTTATATAAGCACTTCTCCCCAATAGATACCTAACATTTTTCTCCCACAATAAAAATATCTAATAGATACCCATTAAATACCATTTAAGTACCTTCAATAGAAATGCTCTAACTTGAAGGTGTTTTGCAAGTACTTCCATCTCGTCTACCTCAGTTGTTAAACCACATGAAGCTCTTTGAAGTGATCAAGTAGAAGTACATACGCACTATCAACAATGGTAATTTAGGCGAATTCGAGGAACATTAAATGCAGACATATCTTTAGATAAGCCAATTCTCGTGGGAAAATAGTATTGCCAATCATGGTCATGGGCATTAGATGGAGCCAGCTGGAGTTTCTTTCTTTAGTTGGATCTCTCTTATTTTTGCTCGTCCTGTTTTTGATAATTGATAATAAAAATAAAAATAGGAGTTACTAACTATTTTGTGGTTTTAAACATGCAGCCGAAAATTTTCTAAACATCTAAATCACTTGTACCTGTTTGTTTGTTTTTTATATCTCATTAGAGGATCAGGTAATTAACGACCCTTCTCAGTCAGGCTGGGGAAAAATATTAGCTAAATTTAAGTGCGAGGAGCATGAGAAATATGCTAATGTTAATAACATATACTAGTATATAAGAATAAGAATATGTTAATGTTAATATCATGGTTGGTGGGGGGTTGAAGTTCGAGGCTTGTGTCGTGTCGGTACATGAGGAGAGGAGCCTGCCAAATATTCATCTTATCTTATTATTGGATTAATTTGTCATTACTGTTTATTAATTATAGAATATTGTTAAATAATTTAAGCAAAAAAGAATATGTTAAATAATGTTTATTTATATTATATAATACTCCCTCCATTCCTTTTTATCTGTCAGTTTTTAAGAAAATTTTTGTTCCATTTTATTTGTCGTTTTGATAATTTAAGATTATATTTTGACAATTATACCCTTAATCTTATTAATTGTTTACACATTTTTCATAAATTGATTAATGTAATAATTGAGAAGTTCAAAGACTAATTAAATATGATACATCTACTCTCAAAAGTTATTTTACTTTCCAACAACATAAATTTATTATTAATACATATATGTGAATGTGAATGTATCTAAGACTAATTAGATAATTGAATAAGGGGTTAAAAATGATTAAAATAATGGGATGCATTAATTGATTTATCTACTCCCAAAGACTAATTAAATAAAAGTATAATAGAAAAAAATTTACTAATTAATTAATTCTTTAATTATAGTAAAATAATCTAAAACGACAGATAAAAAAGAACAGATAGAGTAATATAAAAATAATGGGAAAGCATAGGATTTTGGACTGGAGTAGATGCTGTACAACTGGGAATGGTGGTTGGCGGCAGAGTAGTGATAACCGTTGCAGTGTCGCCTTCACCTCCCCAACTAGCCGTTGGTGGTTATGTCTGGAAAGGAGCGTCCTCTGAATGTAGGCCAATTCTTTAGTTTAACAAATATTTTATGTTTCATTTTATAAAATATTAAATGACGCACGGTGCGCGTCTTAGGCTAGTTGCACACCGTAGACACCACCTTAAAAGATGGGGAAAAATTTTAAAATGACTGACCAAACTTGTCTTGGCCTTTAAGAACGAAAAGCCTCCTTTCCAAAAAAAAAAACCAGATATCCAATTTTTACTTAAAGGTGTGTTTGAGAGTTTTAAATGGGAGAGTTTGACAATTCAAGAGAAAGAAATGGAGATGAAATGGGGGATAATCTATAGATGTTTATTTTGTATATAAAAATACTCGACCTCCCTGGTGAGTAAAAATTGGGCCAATTCTTATAAAAAAACTGGCGAGTTGACCAAAGGATACAAATTTGTATACCCTGGCGATTTGTATACAAAAATTGTTTATCTAAGAGTGTGTTGGGGTTGACCAAAAAACAAAAAAGAGTGTATTGGGGAGTTTTGGAGGGAAGAAGAGGGTTTGTTATTAATATTTTACCTATTTGAGTGTTTAAAAAATATGTAAAAACTCTCCAAAACACTCTAATATCATCTCTCTAATGTATTTTTTGAGTTCTCCAAATTGAATTTTTTTTGGAAATGTACTACTAAAAAGAGAATAATTTTAGAGGGCTTCAAAATGTTTTCTCCATCATTCTCCCCTATTTATACAACTAAAATATTAAAATAAACTCTACCCTCCTCTCCAACACCCCACCACCAAACACACCCTTAGTGTTTTTTATATTCAAAACCTTCCTGGTCATTTTCCTTCGAGGATTTGTATAAGAATTGGGCCGGTTGACCCTCCTACTCTACAAAAAAAAACTGTACAAGAAATAGAAAATAATAATAATTGTTTTTACATTTTGCTATATATAAATCATTGAAAATAAAATCAATTTTATAATTTAAAATAAAAGGAGAAAATGAATTCAGTTTTGTAAAGTTGGGAAATTCATGGAAGGCAGGAGGCTGGAAGATAGTCACGCATTATGTACCACAGTACCAGCTCCCTAAGGCACTACAATGTGAATGAAATTTGCACGTGCGACACCAACCCTCCAAGTCAATTGGACACTGGTTGTTGGAAGCCTTAAATATTGAGTTAGGTAGGAACATGCTCTGCTTAGTTCTTATAGATCTTTACAAGTTTCCAAAGTTTGTTTGTGGGGTTGACCAAAAAAAAAAAAGCTTGTGGGGGTGCATTAGAAAGAGAAACAAAGATGGAAGGGGAGAATGGAAAGAAGATGAGAGTACTTTGCCTCCATGGATTCAGAACCAGTGGGAGTTTTCTGAAGAAGCAAATTAGCAAATGGGATCCTTTGTTCGCTCAATTTGATATGGTAACATTTGTCTTTTCTAATGTTCAAGTAATTATGCATAATTAATCCTTAAACTTTTAAGCCTTTATTAAGTTGACCGAGCTTTCTAAGACCTGAGCTGTATTCTAAACTTAAAGATACATGATACATGCCTTTTTTCCTATATTAATTTTTTAAAAGTATGGCCTAAAAGCTTATTTAAAAACTTCTTTTATAGCAAGATCTTTGAATAAGCTTATAGACTCGACTCTGCATGTCAGCTAACATATTTAAACATTTGAGTAGATAAATAAGTATATGATTTTAATCAATTTAGATTGTTTGTAGTCAAACTAACACACATTCACGCAGTCACCTTTGGATTCATCCATTTGGGAACTTAGGAAGAGACGATGTGATGTGAGTCGAGGTTCACTAACTGCATGAATGCATAACTTTAGCTACAGACAATCTAAATCCGATTTTAATACATCATAATAAAAATCTAATATAATAGTAATAGTAACAATAAAAATATTATATAACACTGATTTAAACACACTGACTTTAGGGAAACCAAACTGAGAGATGTAAAGGAACTGCAGCCTTAATCTAGTGCTGTCTGTACTGCATTAGTACTGGTGGCGATCAGCCCTTGTTCTTAATAATTGCTAATGGTGTTCGCTGATTATAACAAGTTCACAGCTAAATATGTAGTCTTCATTTTATCCAAAGCACAAAAATATACGGATGAAAGTAATAGAACTAAAAAGGTTGTATTATATTTATTTGTAAATGTCAGTATCTAAGCTGATTTTCGTGACAGGTATTCCTAGATGGTATATTTCCTGCTGGAGGGAAGTCTGACATAGAAGGCTTCTTTCCTCCACCTTACTTTGAGTGGTTTCAATTCAGCAAGGTAGAAAGCAATGAAATTATCAAACTTTACTTGTCTTGGATTAGAGGAAAAGAAATTGAATTATACTGAACATATATAACTCTTATTCAGGACTTCACGGAGTACTTTAACTTGGAAGAATGCATCACATACTTGTGTGAATACATCACAGCCAATGGCCCGTTTGATGGTTTCCTTGGATTCTCGCAGGTAAACATTCATAAATTGCTCTCAAAAGCAATGTATTTTCCATTCATGTATAGCCACTATTTGACTTGGTTTTCTTCCTTCTTTTATATAAACCAGGGCGCAGTACTTTCAGCACTTATAACAGGTTACCAAGCACAGGTGAGTAATTAATATTGTAATTTGATCCATAATTTCAATTCAACCACAGAATTCTGAGTGATCAACATGAAATTCACAGGGAAAGGTGCTAAAGGAGCATCCGCCCATAAAGTTTGTTATATCAATAGCAGGAACCAAAGTCAGAGATGCCAACATATGCAATGTTGCCTACAAGGACCCCATCAAAGCTAAATCTGTTCACGTCATTGGTGACAAAGATAGGTTGAAACTGCCTTCTGAGGATCTCGCCTCTGCATTTGACAAACCCCTTATAATAAGGCATCCCCAGGGTCACATTGTCCCGCGATTAGGTATGCTCTCTCACTCACTCTCATGGGGTCTACATGTTTCTTGATTGTGCTCTTTACCCCCAGAAACTGAAACCTTCCTTGCCCTATGCAAACTCAAACAGATGAAGTGACTGCCGGTCAGTTGCAAAATTGGGTTGCAGAAATCCTACGCCAACCAACAGTTGGTGTCTCAACTAGTGGTGAGCATGAAATAAACCATGAAGAGAAGAAATCAGAGGTGGAGGGAGGCAAGGTAGAAGTTGATAGTACCAATCAAGACAAAGGGGTAAACGGGGTGGAAATAAACAAGGGAGATGCTGAGACCGTAGAGGTGGCCCAAGCCTGAAGATCGGAGCTTACAGAGAAGGCACCTGAATTTAATACAGATTGTGTGCGACGCCTGTTTTGTGTTGTCTTGATCTTTAATGATGTAGTAGTAATGAAGAGAAAAAGGGGAGTTCTTCTTCATGTACTGTTCAGAAATATTCGGTTATAAATAAAATTGGACGAATTCACCTTGAAAATCAAGAATGTGTCAAACGAACATATTTTTACAAAGTAAAACAAGAATCACAAGTTGGGTTTTCAGTTTGGTTACACCATAATAGAAAAGAATGCAGAATGCAAAATGATGACAAAATTGCAAAAATAGGGTCTCGGAACACAACACATAATGGCATAAAGCAATAGACGCCACCAGCAAAACAAATAAAACAAAAAAAAAACCTCCAAGAACAACAGCACCAAGATCAATGCTCCTACAGGCTACAGCCAGGTGGTAAAAACTTCCTTCATCTGGTAGATGGCAAAATACCACAATTAATGAATAAAGGCTTTAGTAATATGTATTCATTTTGAGAATAAATTAGCCTTAGGCTTTTCCGGTAGCAGACCTGGTGCAGGAGGTAACCGGGTTGCAACTTTCTGCCGTTGCAGAAAATACGGTGAGACCACCATTGTTCCGTTCACCGCATCATCGTTGTACCACCATTTTGCTCTCGATCTTCCACTGGATACCTCCGCCATCGGACTTGTCGTCAGTGAATCCTGCTGCTCCAACTTCTCTAACGTTTTTCCACAACTGTTATTTCACCGATCTCCGCCGCCGCTTCTTCCTCCGTACACCTCATCCTCTTCTTCTCCTTTGCGGTCCCCTCCCCCTTCCCTTCGCTTGTCCCAGCTTTTTGGCTATGAATGTACATTTTGTGGGGGGGCGTCAGAAGCTTTCTGGAGAAGTTTTTGAAAATTACAAAAATGGCACCACTTTTGAATGAATTTTTTTTTTAATGACCTGCTGCATAGCTGCCTGTAAGAACAATTCGCATCCCTAGTCCTCTACTACCGCATCTGACCATTTTTTTCCCACTCATTCACGCATAGCATTTATTGTTTGCTTAGCATCTCGTGGGTACCTATAGATATTTAATGGGTATCTATTAGGTATTCTCAATGGGGAAGAATAATTTTGGGTATCTTAAGGCTATGTTTGGATGGAGATTTTGGGAGGGGAAAGGAGGGGAGGAGAAAATTTATAATCTCCAATTACCTTGTTTGAGAGTTTTTAAAATTAAAAAAAAGTTTTACATCTTGGTGTCTACTACCTTCTAAAATAATATTTCCTTTGTCCTATTAAAGCTAAACAAGGTAATTAGGAATTATAAGCCATTTCCTCCACTCCACTCCCCTCCCCTCCCTTCCCCTCCAAAAACCCCTATCCAAACATAGCCTAAGAGTATCTCTATTGGAGTATCCACTTTTGGGTACTTAAGTGGACTCCACTTGTACACATCACTTATTTTTATTTTTTTAAATTCAAGTACCTAATAGGTACTCAACCTCTCCAACCCAACAACTCCAAAAAATTTATTAAATGGGTCCCACCAATAACTCCACATCCAATTATAACCCACAAAAATACGTGAGACCCACGATGAAAGAGGAGAGTGAGGGTGCTTGTATAAACACCCCTCCCCAATAGGTACCCAAGTTTCTTTTGCTCCAATGGGGGTACCTATTAGGTACCCATTAAGTACCATTTAGGTACCCTCCAATGAAGATGCTCTTGGAGGGGTGCTTAGAGTATCTCTATTGGAGTATCCACTTTTGGATACTTAAGTGGGTTCCACTTGTACACATCATTCATGTTTATTTTTTTTAATTCAAGTACCTAATAGGTATCCAACTCCTCTAACCCAGCAACTCTAAAAAATTTACTAAATGGGTCTCATCAATAACTCTACATCCAATTATAACCCACAAAAACACATGAGACCCACGATGAGAAAGGAGAGAGAGGGTGCTTGTATAAGCACCCCTCCCCATTAGGTACCCAAAATTATTCTCCCCCATTGGGGGTACCTAATAGGTACCCACCAATGGTGATGTTATACAAGTATTCTCTCTCTCCTCTCTCATCGTGGGTCCTATGTGTTTTTGTGAGTTATAATTAGATGTAAAGTTATTGATGGGACCCATTTAGTAAATTTTTTAGAGTTGTTGGGTTGAAGGGATTGGATACCTATTAAGTACTTAAATTAAAAATAATAAAAATGAGTAATATGTACAAGTGAAATTCACTTAAATACCCAAAAATGAATACTCCAATAGAGATGCTAGTGGGAATTTGACATCGATAGCAACAAAAAAAAACATGTGCTTTTAATTTAATTTAAATTTAAATTATTAACATTTTTTACTTTCATTTTTTAAAAACTTAAAAAGTACTATGTTTGAGAAGATATTACACCATAAAGTGACACCTGTCCCTTTTTCCTAAAACAGTAAGTGGTGTAAAAAGTTAGTGATAATGATAAAGTGGGCAATGATAGATAGGTGAATATTGTATTTGAAGTTGCTATAACATAAGGACAAGGATGTAAATCTATAATATTTAGATTAGATTTTATAATTTAAAATAAAAAGAGAAAATGAATTCAGTTTTGTAAAGTTGGGAAATTCATGGAAGGCAGGAGGCTGGAAAATAGCCACGCATTATGTACCAGCTCCCTTGGGCACTACAATGTGAATGAAATTTGCACGTGCGACAACAACCCTCCAAGTCAATTGGAAACTAACTTCTTGTTGGAAGCCTTAAATATTGAGTTAGGTAGGAACAGGCTCTGCTTAGTTCTTATAGATATCTTTACAAGTTTCCACAACAGCATTAGACGCAGAAACAAAGATGGAAGGAGAGAATGGAAAGAAGATGAGAGTACTGTGCCTCCATGGATTCAGAACCAGTGGGAGTTTTCTGAAAAAGCAAATTAGCAAATGGGATCCTTTGTTTGCTCAATTTGAAATGGTAATATTTGTCTTTCCAAGAGATAGGGAGTGTTTGTTTTAGATTTCCATGTGTTTAAAAACGCCTCCCGAGGCACGTTTTTTGGAAGCAACATATTGGTTGCTTTTGCTGAGCAGAAATCTAAACAGAACTTTGGGGAGTGAGAACCTGAAACAAACATGCACTTCAACTTTTTGTTGAGGTTGGAAATAAATTGGGCTGAGCTTTCTAAGACCTGAGTTGTATTCTAAACTTGAGGCTCACATGATACATGCATTTTTTCCTATTTTTTTTATTATAAAAGTATGGCCTAAAAGCTTATTTAAGAACATTTTTTATAGCAAGGTTTTTGAATAGGTTATAAGGTTATCACTGACTAAGCTTATAGACTCAATTTGCATGTCGGCTAACATATTTAAATCTTTAAGTAGGTCGATAAGTATATGATTTTAATCGATTTGGATTGTCTGTAGTCAAGTCAACACGCATTCACACAGGTAGTGAAGTTGGACCTTTATATTCATCCATTTGGGAACTTAGGAAGAGACGATGTGATGTGGGTCGAGGTTCACTAACTGCATGAATGCATGATAGTGTTAGTTTGGCTGCAGACAATCTAAATCCAATTTTAATACATCATAATAAAAATCTAATATAATAGTAATAGTAACAATAAAAATATTATATAACACTGATTTAAACACACTGACTTTAGGGAAACCAAACTGAGAGATGTAAAGGAACTGCAGCCTTAATCTAGTGCTGTCTGTACTGCATTAGTACTGGTGGCGATCATCCCTTGTTCTTAATAGTTGCTTATGGTGTTCGCTGATTATAACAAGTTCACAGCTAAATACGTAGTCTTCATTTTATCCAAAGCACAAAAATATACAGATGAAAGTAATAGAACTAAAAAAGGTTGTATTATATTTATTTGTAAATGTCAGTATCTAAGCTGTTTTTCGTGACAGGTATTCCTAGATGGTATATTTCCTGCTGGAGGGAAGTCTGACATAGAAGGCTTCTTTCCTCCACCTTACTTTGAGTGGTTTCAATTCAGCGAGGTAGAAAGCAATGAAATTATCAAACTTTATTTGTCTTGGATTAGAGGAAAAGAAATTGGATTACACTGAACATGACTAATATTCAGGACTTGACGGAGTACTTTAACTTGGAAGAATGCATCACATACTTGTGTGAATACATCACAGCCAATGGCCCGTTTGATGGTTTCCTTGGCTTCTCCCAGGTAAACATTCATAAATTGCTCTCAAAAGCAATGTATTTTCCATTCATGTATAGCCACTATTTGACTTGGTTTTCTTCTTTTATATAAACCAGGGCGCAGTACTTTCAGCACTTATAACAGGTTGCCAAGCACAGGTGAGTAATTATTATAATTTGATCCATAATTTCAATTCAACCACAGAATTCTGAGTGATCAACATGAAATTCACAGGGAAAGGTGCTAAAGGAGCATCCGCCCATTAAGTTTGTTATATCAATAGCAGGAATCAAAGTCAGTCATGCCAACATATTCAATGTTGCCTACAAGGACCCCATCAAAGTAAAATCTGTTCACGTCATTGGTGACAAAGATAGGTTGAAACTGCCTTCTGAGGATCTTGCCTCTGCATTTGACAAACCCCTTATAATAAGGCATCCCCAGGGTCACATTGTCCCGCGATTAGGTATGCTCTCTCACTCACTCTCATTGGGTCTACATGTTTCTTGATTGTGCTCTTTTACCCCAGAAACTGAAACCTTCCTTGCCCTATGCAAACTCAAACAGATGAAGTGACTGCCGGTCAGTTGCAAAATTGGGTTGCAGAAATCCTACGCCAACCAACAGTTGGTGTCTCAACTAGTGGTGAGCATGAAATAAACCATGAAGAGAAGAAATCAGAGGTGGAGGGGACCAAGGTAGAAGTTGATAGTACCAATCAAGACAAAGGGGTAAACGGGGTGGAAATAAACAAGGGAGATGCTGAGACCGTAGAGGTGGCCCAAGCTTGAATATCGGAGCTTATAGAGAAGCCAATACAAACTATGTGCGACGCCTGTTTTGTGTTGTCTTGATCTTAAATGTAGTAGTAATAAAGAGAAAAGGGGAGTTCTTCTTCATGTACTGTTCAGAAATATTCGGCACTCAAATAAAATTAGACGAATTCACCTTGAAAATCTTGAATGGCTCAAACAATCATATTTTTATAAAGTAAAACAAGAATCATAAGTTGGGTTTTCAGTTTGGTTACACCATAATAGAGTAATACATTCCTAACTCTCCATACAGGCTAGGCTACATAATTCACATGACAAAACTGCAGGCTGAGGCAACAAAACAGATAATCCTTCCACCAGACAATATGTTTAACCAACTCTGTTGCTGATAGTTTGATAAAGAGATTTGAGCTGTGTGTTCCATTTGTCTACGGCCGTATACTTCTTCATTCCTTTCGACCTGAACCGTGTATTTTTAGTGTTAATAAAATACCAGGCTTTATATACACAAAAATTATGAAGAGACTAAACCAATTGAAAGGAATTGAAATATTAAAACTGACCTATCAGAGCGTTCTAAGAGCCGGTTCACTTGATCAATGTGTCCTTGAATTCTGTTATCCAAAATAAGCGACACCAGTAGCTGCTCAACATCATGTTCCGGCACATTAAGTTCCTGCAAATTAGGTTTTATTACATAAAAGTATTAGACTAATCATAACTTAAGTCATAAATTCAACTCAACAAACAAATATTACTACTAATAAGAGGAAAAAGCAATAGCAACTTTTAACCTAACCCATCTGCACCAGGTAAGGGATTAAAAAACAGCGGCAGTAATGAGTGGACAGAAGAATGTCTGGCTTATTCTCTTCACGATGAGCAGCAGACTCTTAACCAACTAACATTATACCATCAACTCTTAAACCAACGACTGGAGGGAATAGTTATCAAGTTGTATTTGATTATTTTTTGATAGAAAAAGGTGTATTTGACTATTTATTCTCCTTTTCCTTATTCCATTAATTGTTTGATGGGCTGGGGGGGGGGGGGGGGCATCTGAGATTGAGAATTGAAGTTGAACTGCAATAGTTATCAAAGTGCTCTCTACCTTAGATATAAACGGGATCCTGATCCTTGTATATGGTTTGATGAGCTTCAACAAGACTTGTGTTCTAATATTCTTTAGCAGATCCTCAATGTAATTTCTGATAAATGGATCATCCATGATGGTTCTTCTGTTACTCTGGAAAGCAAAATACCCAATATGGCAATATGTCAAGGTCAAATCAGAGCAGACATATTGTCATGCAAGACTCAAAAATACATACCTTCAGGATTTTCTCAAATTCCAATATTTCATTCCGTTGATAGGCTGCTATCAAATTGGTCATTGCCAAAATTTCAGGGTCATTCTTGTATCTGCAATACACAACATATGTGAGGTGAAAACATAACAAAAGGGGGAGAAACCATCATCAGCTTAGGGGGATTGAATCAAGGAATCAGAGAACTGAAGAATGAGTCAAGTAGACATGAATAAAATACAGAGGGCTTACGGCTTAGCCTCCTGCCCATCAAATGGATTTACTTCAGACTCCATCAACATGTTGGCAAGAACAAGGTACCTGACACAATAACAATTATGGTTGAAGATGTTAAATACAAAGAATGCTTGAATGGTTTATTTTGAAGTAGTCAAACTTAAATGCTTAATTTAAGGAACATATTGTGGAGTCTAAAAGATAAATATATCTTTATAAAAAATATCACTAAAATTGATAATTCACATTTAATCATATTTTTGGTAATTAAAATATGAAATGGATAGATATTTCATTAGAGAATTTATTTGAAACTGATATCTAACGTAAAAAAACCTAAACAAACGCTGTGTAGCTTACTTCAAGCATTGGATACGCCTCTGATTCCCAGCTTCGTCGTAATTCTTAAAAGCTTCAAAGAAATCCGTAGCTGCTTCAGCCCACTGGCGCTCTGCCATATGCATTTTCCCCCCACATTCATGGATTATTCCCATTATCCTTGGATGAGGAATTGCTGACTTAATAGTGAGTGCTTTCTGGTAAAGTTGCTGCATTTAATATTGTTGAAATTATAAGGTTTTAGGTAGGGAAGGAGGAAGGGAGAGGAAACAATTACTTGGAATAGTAAAGTTATATTGATATTCATTGTGTAATGATGTCTTACAAAAGAAAAAGCACTAACCCCTTTTATATAATTACTAGATTCCTAGTCCTAATTAAGGAAACAAGACAGGAAATACAATAAAATAACGAAAATAGAAACACTCCTAAGAGATCATCTAAGATACTCTGCAAGATTTTAAGATATAATGATGATAATATGAGACATTTTCTTGATATTCTAACACTCCCCTTCAAGCTTAAAGCTTACAAAGGTTTAAGCTTGGAAATAAATCATGAAATTTGGAAACTATTCTTACAATAACGATGTTATGAAGCATTTTCTAGATATTCCAACAAATACCATGGACACTGGACAGTGATAAATACCGGTGAACAAACTTCCCTAAGCATAAGACTAATCAATAAATAAAATAATTCAAAAGAGGGCCATAGATTACAGGGATGCACTATATCACACCACCTTGTTTTTACACAAGAGTATGCACTTGTTTGGACGTGATTTTCTGGATTTAAAAAAAAAGAAAGAAAGAAAGTTTATATAGTAATGTGTTTGTGAATGTCCCAAAAGCACTGAATGTTCCTCCATCAACCTTTGATTTAGTTCAATGATTTCTCCATCAAGAACTCTTTCACCGACTCCAACTCCCAAAACTCAATAATAACAAATGCACATTACTACTCATGCAAGTTACATAACATTTATTTTCTATAACAAATGCTGACCTTGAGTTTTTTGTTGTTCTTGGTCTCTGTGTACATTTGAATTTCTATTGCATAAACCTCCAAAAGTTGGGTTCCTTTCTTATGGTCATCCGTACCATCTTCTCTTTGACAAGATTTGTGAAGTTCCTTCAGGATCTGACAGAGTCCAACAAATCATTAAACATTAAATAGTAAATACTAATAGATACCACACAAGCATTCAATTAAAGTTGGAAAGTAAGCTATAATCTTATACCATTGCACACCAAAAATAACATTTTACCTTGCTCATCCGTCCATATTCCCCAATATCAAAGAAGATCTTACAAAGCTTCAGATTTGTCTTAAACCACAATCTCTGCAAAATGAGTGACATAAAAAATAAACATAAAATCATATTAAAAGGAAATACCATGAGATAAGTAACATCGAAGATAATAATGTCTAAATGGACTAAGTGACTAACCTCATTCTTTGCTTCTTCAAGGGCTTTCAGAGTTGTCTGGTAGAATTCCTGCAGAAGGCCAAAATTCTGGCTTGCTGAACCTGATACATAGTCCATAATGCTGTTTATGCATTTCTCACTATAGTTACGAGTCACTGCTGACTTAATATAAGTCAACATCTCTCTGTAGGCTTCCATCATCTCTTTATACCTTCCAAGTCGATAATAAAGCTTGACAGTTTGCTTCAGAGCTTTAAATCCCCTGGTAACAAGTGAAATAAATATGGCATACGATACATATTGGTTTATTATCATTGTGGAAAGATTCTAAGACAATATCACTGTGCAGTACATGAATGAGAAAAAGAAACAAGGGAAGGAATGCTTGAAACAAACAGATTAGAAGTATTAATTAATTCTAATCTTGTTTCACCCAACGTCAATGAAATAGAGAAATTCTTGTTTGGAAAAATAAAAAAGAAAGAAACACAAGCGATAACAGATCATGGAATCAATCAATAAAAGATACAAAAGACTACAGCAAAAACACAAAGTTATATTACCATTTAAGCTCACTAAATTCAACATCCATATTTGATTATGCAGCATTAGAGAAAAGATTTCTTACCATTCTGCCTTTTCTTGTTCCATGCGCACTACCTCAGCAAAACCAGCTAGTGCACCTTCTGGATCAGTTTCAACCAAACCTATAAATAAACAGAACAACAATGTCCTAAAAGAAGTCAGTATAAAAAATAAATCAACCAGCTTTGAACCACAAATTACGAAAAATGAAAAACCAAATCTCACAACTTTGCAAAAGAAATTTAAACAACAGAAATTATTTAAAAAGCCACATTTTAATTTATTTTAACAAGGAAGAAACATAGCATGATAAAATCCAAATCAACAAAATAACAAATCAAATTTGTAGTTCCAACCATGATGCTTATAAGATGACTTACCATAAAAAGTGTACTCAAATATTTGTCAGAAAAATACTCTGATAGAACACTGATTTGAACTAATTAGTTTGAAACACAATCTAATTTCTAGGACTTAACATTAAAATCCCAAAAATAAACCAACTTTCTCCAATTCATAAATGTAAAAAGAAGTGAAAGTAACTATAGTTGTTGAAAATACCTTTTGAATTGTAATATTGATTCTCAATATCAACATCTTGCTCCTCTTGCTCCTCATCAGAGTATTCAAATCCATAGTCCTCCATATCAGCATCTACAGAATAACAGAAGCAAACACTTAGTGTGCTTAAGTCAGAAGCAAATTTTCACTGTTTGTTTTTTCAGAACTGGGATTCCCGTGAAATGGCCTCAACACAGGTATTGCCACATAGAAATGGACGCCACAAACACATTGTCACGATTACCGACTCACAAAAACATTCTAGGGTTACAGATTTTGTGCTCAATTGCGCTACTACGAAGTAAAAGCCTCCGAAAACCAGAAGTGTTCAGTTCAAGGTGTTTCCCATCGAACAAAAAAAAAACCCACGCACATGATCAAAGCAGGATTCAAATTCAAATTCCAAGCTTCTTCGAATCGAATACATAAATATGTAAATGAACAATAAAGGAAGCGATTTAGCTTCAGAACTAAACGAACAGAAGAGAATTATTGTGAGGGCAAGGAAAGAAGAATGAATGAAGGTACTGTTGGGTGAGAAAGGGAGAAAAGAGAGCGTACCGGAAGCCATGTTGTATGAAATCGATTGTGAGTTAGAGGAACCGAGTTAGGGATTTGTGGTTGGGGAAGGGTGAGTCTGCCACTCCGAGTTGGTATCTGAGCCTGAGAGTGGGAATCCGGTGAGGTGGTGAGGGGAAGGCAAAGGGAAGAAGTGAAGACGGAAGGCGAAATAACGTGATGTAATGTGTGCTTCGGCTTCTTAGCCCACATCCGTTTTCAGACCCATATATATATATATATCATTGCATTTGGGCTGCTTCGAGGCTTACTTACCGGTCATAACAAAAACAAGATTTTTTGACCAAAAAAATTAAACACTTATATGGTTTATTTTGAGAAAATATGTTTATATTTTTAACTTTAATTATATAATTATTATTTTATTTTTAATTTATTTCTTATTTTTAAATATTTGTATAGAAAATAATTTATTTATATAATTGGGAGGGTCAAAGCCCAAAAAAGAAAAATTACAAAGAAGAATAGAAACTCTCATTACATCAGATAATAACGCCTGAGGTAACACCCCAAAAAACATATTTCACAGTCCAATTATAGCACATTCATTAGCTTCTCATAAAACAGGAACAAGCTTCACATTCCAATTGCCCTGCGGGAGATCACAGAAACAATGAAATTGAGACCCTCTGGTGCAACCAAGAGTAGAACCTTGAAGGCTTTACACCACTGATGAGGAGTCCAATCATAGCTCCACCTGAGAGTATCCAATGGTCCTTATAGCCAACCACAACCCTTCCCAAGCATCCCACAACTCTGCCTCAAAAGCCGAGGCACTCTCCAATCGGTTAGCAAAACCACCAAGTCACTTTCTGTGTTCACCATGAAGCAAATCCCCATACACATCCCTACCCAGAGCTCCACAAACTGCACCATTTATGTTTAGACAAATCCACGCCACACCAGGTGGATCCCATTTAGCATTGAGCAAAATTTGTTGGTGCCTATGAACCATGCCTCGCAAGGACTGAACATGCAGAAACTCTTGATATTGTTGCCTGATGAGCCACCACACATTCAATGGCCATGTAAATGATATACCATGAGCGCTCTGATTCCTCCATTTCCAAAGAGAGTGGTAATTGTGGCCCATGGATGAGCCCATGCAAACTCGGCGGTGTCAAAGGAGGAGATGAGGCGGAGGAATAAAGTGTGGTATTGATGAGAGAAATCTTGTGTTGAAGATTCATGGTAAGATTGTGAGAAATATATTAATCCAATAGCTAATAAAAACAGTCAATCGTGAATCACTTAATAATTGGTCAACCCTAGACGCTACCTTAATTTAGATATTTTATAGAATTATTTTAATATTTAATAATTTAATAATGGAATACAATTTTTAATTTTTTTTATAGACAAATGTTAGTAATTAGTATATTAGTATATTATATAAATGAGAAATTTGAATCCATGATTTCTTTATCATTCTAATTCTAACTTCTGTATCTCTTTCTTCCACCACCAAACTACCTTATGATGTCAATTTTCACATTAACTAGATATTAATATTAAATTTTCAAACTATACAATTATACCAATATCACAAATCATACAAAATAATTATAGGCTATGATGATTTCCCAAAAAGTGGAAAAGAAAGGACGATAAGAATATGTGAATGGCGGTGACATTGATGATAATTTGAAATTTCTGAATGAAACGGGTACAAACAAATAAACAAATATTTACTAAATAAACAACATTTCCTTTCTTTTTTTTAGTTTATTTAAGAGTAATGTTATATATTTCTAAATATTTTCTACTATTTTATCAAGAAAGTATTAAAAAAATAAATATATTTATTATCTTTAAAAATATTTAATATTTTTTTAATATAATAACTAGTAGGATTAGTTAGAAAGAAAGAATAAAAAGATTTAAGATTATTCTTTAATCAAACCCGAACACGTAACAGTCCACGGCTATTTTCTTAGGTGCCGTATAATATGGTCCAGTCGAAAGATTGGATCACATGGTCAAGTGGGCCCATCACCCATTATCGCAGGTTTTGCCCATTTTATGTGAAATTACATAGCCACCCTACAAAATATAGAGAATAAAAGAAAATGACCCTAATAAAAAAGCAAAGCATCTAACATAAAAGCAAAAACAAGTCCCCTTGTTCTCTGCTAGGGTTTGGTATCTCTCTGAGATTTTGGTCTTTCAGTAGGAGAGTGTTTATGTGTTTCTTAGTGATTGTGTGGATATCGAATCACCTTTGTTTGTCTTGGACGAGTTCCTTTGAGCTGAGAGATATAGGACTCCTTTTCGTTCTTGTGAGGGGGGGAAAACAGAGTGTATCATAGAGTGAGTAGAATTCCTTTTTAGTTCTACATAGAGGGGTGGGAAACAGTATTATGGAGATAGGAACTCCCAATCCTCATACGGAGAAGCGGTGTCCTGATGAACCGATTATATGTCTCGAGGAAGAGGAAGGGATGCACAGGGAGCAAGGACAAGCTGCTCTTGTTGGCAAGGTCATTACTGATAGACCTTTAAACATGGGGGCTATTAAGAATATGTTGGGGAAGGCATAGGGAAATCTAGAAGGCCTGCAGGTTTCAGACATAGGCTTCAACCTTTTTCTCTTCTCGTTTAACAATAAGGAAGATGCCTTGGAAGTCCTCAACAAAACCCCCTGGTATGTGATGAATAAGCTGATTAGTTTACAAGTCTGGAATGCCCAAGTTTCTTTGGCTGAGATAGATTTCTCTCGGGTTCAGTTCTGGGTTCAGGTTCATGAACTCCCCTTGGAGTTTATTTCTATTAAAAGTGCTGAAAGAATTTTAAGTCAGATGGGTGTTGTGCTTGAAATTGAGGACCCTAAGGTGGAAGGGAAACTAGTAAGACCGTTTATTAGAGCCAGAGTGGAGGTAAATATCCGTCAGGCCCTGTTTACAGGGTGCTGGGTTCCTAGGCGAAATCTGTCTAAAGTCTGGGTTTTCATAAAATATGAGAGGTTACAAGACCTTTGCTTTAGATGTGGAATTATTGGACATGAACAAAAAGCATGCCAGAATGAGAAAGTTGTATCCTCTTTGGGGAAAGATATTCAGAAGTATAGCCCTAGAGTGGGAGTACCACCAGCTAAGCCCTTGAAAATGATCTTGGAAGAGCAGGAAAGAAGGCGAAGGTATGCTGAAGGAAGTGGGGCACATGATTCCAAGAATCAAGAAAAGGGGTTAAAGAGAAGGAGCAAGAGGAGGAAATACAGAAGGCTAAAGAGGATCAGTTGAATCAAGAACGCCATGAATATGAGGTGGTTTTGGAAAATCTTGAGGGTAATGGCAATCTGCCTAGTGGGTGGAATGAGTGTCATTCTGATGTGTCTGGTTCTACTCCAATGGCAGAGCGTCGAAGTTGGAGGCCTCCTACGAGTGATAATATTCTATGTGCTAACCTGCGCCTGCATCCAGAATTTCCAGCTTTTAGAATGCAGACAAGAGAAGATGAAAGAGCTCTGGCCAGTTTTTTGGGGAGGCAAGTTAGCCTCGGTGCAGGTAGCCCGTTGGAGTGTGACCCGTTTTTGACTTTTCAACAGAATGTATCTTTAGATGGTGACAGTGTCCAGTAAGTTTTTGGTCCTGTTGAAAGGGGGATGGGAATGCATGATGGGAAGGAAGGAAATCAAAAGATATGGATGGATTATCCTGGTCAGCTGAAAGCATTGGGTAAGAATGGAGGGAGTAATACTGATGTGTTGCTAAGTCCTTCGCAGTTTAACTCTGGTTCGGACAATATGGGCCACGGGAGAAATGGTCAGGGTACTAAGAGTTTGGGCCAGGACCAAGGGGAAATGCCTAGAGATTGTGGGCTAAAGAACAGGTGGAAAATGCATTAGCCTATGAAAAATTACAGGCTGAGATACATGGTTTAAGGAATGAGCTTCAAAATCACCTTGCGGCTAAACAGGCATTTTGATACTCCTCTGTCATTGAGGCTCAATCTGAAGAGAGGGTGTCTTATCCTAGCCTATGAAAAATTACAGGCTGAGATACATGGTTAGCTTCAAAATCACCTTGCGGCTAAACAGGCATTTTGATACTCCTCTGTCATTGAGGCTCAATCTGAAGAGAGGGTGTCTTATCCTAGTGGGCTGGGGGAGCAGCTAACTGGGCCTGGTGAATTGCTTCAGGCCCTTAATGAGCCTTGTATTTCTATTCACCCCTTTGAGTTTGCTACTGTCGATCTGGGGCCTAAAGATATCACTAAATGTAGGCTGGCTTGTTTAAAAGAAGAGTTAAATAGGGGTGTTTTTTCAGAACCCCCTGGAACAGGATATCGAAAGCACAAAGCTAAAATGGGGAAAGACTATGTTATGGAATTCCCTGACGAGGAGATGGTTGAATCCATCCTACCTAATTATTCTCTCCAGGCTGATGAGGAGAAGCAGCTCACTGTGGCTATGTCTACGACATTAGTTTTGAAAAGACCCAGAGAGGTTTCTATCCTTGAGGATGGGGAGGAGGAGACAGAGGAAGATATGGCCAAGCGTCGCAGAAAAGGCAAACAACTGATGATTACGGCTGAGGAGGCGGGCCTGACCACGCCCCCAACTCTCCAACGAGCATCCTTAGTTGGAATTGTCGGGGTTTGGCTGCACCTGCGACAATCCGAGAGCTTAAGGAGCTGTGCAAGGTTCACCAGCCTGATATGGTGTTTCTCATGGAGACCAGAGCTCCTAGAGTAAAAGTTGAAAATATGAAGAGTCGTTTAAAGTTTAAGCATTGTTTTGTGGTTAATCCTGTAGGGCTTTCTGGGGGGTTGGGTCTTTTGTGGAATGATTCTGTCCACCTCCAAATCTTCAATGTATCTCAAAACTTTATCGACTTTGATATTTCTTTTGTTTATGGGAATCCTACCTTTTCTCATAGAAGAGGTCTTTGGAGTAGGATTTTAGACTTTCAACAAGACATAAATAGGCCCTGGTGCTGCCTAGGAGATTTTAATGAAGTACTGTCTCATTTTGAAAAAGATGGGCTTCGACCTCATAATGAAAGAGGTGTTGATCTCTTTGGAAATTTTCTAAATATATCCGGGCTCATGGAACTTGATCTCAAAGGCTGTGCTTTTACTTGGATTAGCAATCCTAGGAATGGGAAAGTCATTAGGGAAAAGCTAGATCGGGTTTTAGTCAATTGGGCTTGGAGATCCGAGTTTAGTAATGCTTTTGTTTCAGCTTTACCTATCATTAGTTCTGACCATGCCCCTTTGATTCTTTGTACTAAACCCAATGGGAGAAGTGGTGTTTCTTTTAAATTTGAATCTTTTTGGGCTGAACATGATGAGTGCCAGGTGGTAGTTGATAAGGAATGGAGTGGGGATAGTGTCGAAACTGAACCTTGGGCAAAGATCAAGCAAAAATTGAAGAATAGTCAGATTGCTCTTCAGGGGTGGCATAAAAGAACTTTCAGGAAAGCTGATGTTGAAATTAAAGCTTTGAAAAATCATCTCAATTCCTTGATTAATGGGAATCAATCCTTAGGTGACCTTGAGGAAGCGAATAAGATCCAGAAGGAGATTGATTGTCCTTGGAAGCAAGAGGAAATGTACTGGCAGCAACGTTCAAGGATTAAATGGCTTCAAGAGGGAGACCGAAACACAAATTTTTTTCATGCTTCGACTATTCAAAGAAGGGGTCGTAACCGTATTCAAAGGCTTCAAGCTAATGATGGCAACTGGGTTGAAGGAAAAGATGAGGTTTTTGGAGCTATTTTTACTCATTTTGGGGAGGTGTACAAATCAGATAATCCTGTTGATATGGACTCGGTGCTGGAGTGCATTCCTTCCCTGGTTACAGAGGATATGAATAAGCAGCTTTTGTCACCAGTAATAGATAGTGAGATCAAGGACGCTGTCTTTAATTTGGGGGCCTTGAGAGCACCAGACCCAGATGGGTTTAATGGCTTGTTTTATCAAAAAAATTGGGATATTGTTAAGGAGGATATTTGCAAGGCTGTCAAAAGTTTTTTCAATGGTGGGGACTTTCCTATGGAGCTGAATGAAACTACTGTGACCTTGATTCCCAAAGTTCCTCTTCCTAAATCCATCAACCAGCTAAGGCCTATCAGTTGCTGTAACTTTACATACAAGATTCTTTCCAAAGTGGTTGTGATGCGGCTTAAAAAGTTTATGGGAGCTCTTATTTCCCCCAATCAAAGTACCTTTGTAGGGGGAAGACAAATTCAAGATAACCTCATTATTGCCCATGAAGTTTTTCATTCCCTTAAAAGGAGAGACAGTAGGGGCAAATCTCAGGTGGCCATCAAGCCAGACATGAGTAAGGCGTATGACAGATTAGAGTGGGTTTTTATCAGAAAATGCCTTCTTGCTTATAGTTTTAATAGCCGCTGGGTCAGTTTGATTATGAAGCTTATTAATTCGGTCTCCTACAGATACAAAGTGAACGGTTTCCTTAGTTCTGAGCTCATTCCAGAGAGGGGTCTTAGGCAAGGCGATCTTATTTCCCCCTATATTTCCATCCTAGCTGCGGACTCCCTCTCCCACATGATTAACAAAGTTGCTGAGATGGGGAACATTAAGGGCATTCAGCTAGCGCAAGGAGGGCCTAAACTAACGCATTTATTTTTTGCAGATGATTCATTATTGTTCGGGCAAGCCTCTATGGAGAATATGTACCAATGGGTTAATATCCTCAATATGTACTCAAAGGCCTCTGGTCAGAAAATCAACCTTTCAAAATCCGATTTGATAGGTGGGAAGTTTATGGATAGCAGATTAAAATTTCAGCTAGCTTCTGCCCTTCATATGCAATTTTGGGACAACCCGGGTAAATATTTGGGTCTCCCTGCTGACTGGGGGCGCTCAAAAAATTATGCACTGTGTTGGATTAAAGAAAGGATTGAAATGAAGATTGAGGGTTGGAAAGAGTGTCTGCTTAACCAAGCGGGAAAAGAAGTTCTCATAAAAGCTGTCCTACAAACTATTCCCACCTTTGCCATGTCCATGGTTAGATTCCCCAAGAATTTTTGTGCTAAAATTTGCTCCTCTGTGGCTAGGTTCTGGTGGAGATCTAAAGGCAAAAACAGAGGTATCCACTGGAAGAGTTGGGATTCATTAACGACTAGTAAATTTGAAGGAGGGCTAGGTTTCAAAGATTTTGCTCATATGAACTCTGCCTTGCTGGCTAAACAAGCATGGCGTATTCTACAAAACCCAAATGCTTTGTGGGTGCGAGTTCTTAAGTCCTTGTACTTTCCTGATGTTGATTTTATTAAGGCAGGTAGGAAAAGAAATGAATCGTGGGCCTGGGCAAGTATCATTCACGGGAAGAAGGTGATATTGGGGTCTGCAAGATGGATGGTCAGTACAGGGGATCTCATTGATATTAGACAGGACAAGTGGCTATCTTCGGGTGACCTTGCTGAAATTTATGATGGATCTGAACTGAAGTGGGTTAGAGAGATTATTGACCCTAGTACTAAGGCTTGGGACATTGCTAAAATCAGAAGAAATTTTCCAAGTCCTACAGCAAAAAAAATTCTACAAACTCCTCTAGCCTGGAATTATGGGTCTGATATTTTATGGTGGCCAGGGGCTAAATCTAGGGAATATTCTGTTAAATCGGGTTACTACCAGGTCAAGAAACAGGAGCAAATTGTGTTTAAGGGTCCTTCCTCTTCTTATGGAGTGAATGGTGACTTATGGAGGCAGATTTGGAAAGTTCAGGTTCCTCAAAAAATCAGAGTTTTTTTATGGAAGATCTGCCATAATGCTGTTCCTGTTTTGGCAAATTTGGGTAAGAAGCGGATTGTTAAGGATATCACGTGTCCTATCTGTCATCAGGAACCTGAAACTATTGAGCATACCTTTTTATACTGTGAGTGGACAAGGGGAGTTTGGTTCGGTTTACAGGTCCAATGCCTCCCTGACAAGAATTCGTCTACAACTATGCATGATTGGTTGAGTGATATGTTTTCAAAATTTTCGAGTCAGAAGGAGTTTTCAATTTTGGCCAATATCTCAATTAGTTGTTCATTGTGGTCAATCTGGAAGGAAAGGAATTCGGTGGTTTTTGAGAAGTCTGATCCTAGTCCCTTGAATGTTATTTCTAGAATTAATTTTCTATTGGGGGATTATTTGTCCTTTTGGAAGAACAAGTTACAGGAGAAGGTTCCCCTGGGTCAACAAGTGAATTTTAACAAAGCATGGCGTCCCCCTCCTAAGGGGATGCTCAAGCTCAATTCGGATGCCAGTTTTAATCAGCACAAAAATATTGCTCATGCAGGAATTTTAATCAGAGATGATAAAGGTGAATTTCTTACAGGTCTTTCCAAAATTTTTCCAGCAACCTCTCCCCTCCTAGCAGAAGCTTTTTCCTTGAGGGAAGGTCTTGTTTATGCTGAAGCTCTTGGTGTTCAAAGTCTTATTGTTGAATGTGATTGTCTGGATCTTATTAAAGCCTGTAGAGAAGAGATCAAGAGAGGAGAAATTCTCAGTCTACTAAAAGATATATTGTTCCTTAAAGATAAGTTTCTTAACATTGGCTTTACCTGGGTTTCGAGAGATGGCAACCAAGTTGCCCACCAGATTGCTTTCCTTGCTAGCCATAATGAACTACCTGTTAATTGGACCAGGATTTTTCCTCCTAGTATCAGATCCCTCATTCAAAAGGAAAAGGTTACCAATTATCAGTTTACTAATAGGCAGGGGAGTAATTGTGAAATATCTATCTCTGAACCTGTTAATCAAGTCGTACCTACTGGTGTTGCCTTGGCTTTGCATAGCAGGGAGGGGTTCCCCTTTGATCCCGGATGGGAACCTAGTGAAACCTCTAGAAATAGAGCAGATGTTGTAGGACACTTTCTCTAGCACATATCCAATCTTGTTGAGCGCTGGGATGGCTGCATCTTGTTGGTGGCTGCGTGTGTTTTTTCTGGTCTTTCTTTGGCTGGTTCTCATGGTGGCGTATCATTTTGGATGAAGATTAGTCCCTGCAGAGTCCTTTTAGGTTTGTCTGTGGAGAGTTTTTTGGGTTTGTTGTGAGGCTTTTTCTCTCCCTTGCCTTGGGTCTCGGCTGTTTGGGTGATTCACAAGATTTGCCATGTGCTTTCTTTATGATTGTCTTTATGACTTTGCTGTTTTTCGAGTTAGTGGTTGGTAGTTGTTCAGCTGCACACCCTGTGTTGTTTGGTTTTTCTGTTTGGTGGTTGCTTATGCTGTAAGTGGGCCTTAGGCCTTTCAGCTTGTATTCGTTTGGGCTTTAGCCCGGTTTCTATGCAAGTTTCTTATTTGGACAAAAAAAAAAAGAAAATGACCCTAATTCAATGATATTTCAAATGAGACCCAGCAGTTTCCACGTACACATTAATTTAGGTACCCCACTTCTCGGGCTATTCTTCCTTATTCCCGAATACCCCATTTTCATCTATTTGAGGAGTGCAACAACCCCCCATCTTTGACCGATATTTTGTAAATGCATTGTAGATCTAGATCTATGTTTTTTTAACTTGCTAAGGAGTGTTGAAGAACCAATCTATTAGCAACAGATCTGGCGAGGAAGAGAGAAGATCAACCACAGATAAGCACACCAACAGACCCAAGCTAATTGGATATAGAAATTTTGACCCAAAAAAAATGCGGTCTTACTCTTTTAAGTTTTGTGTCCAGATATGACCAACAAAAAAAAAAGTATTGTCTCCATACATTCATGCATAATTTCCTCCGAATAAAATAAATTCATGGAAAATATAATCATTTACACACATTATCATGCTTTACATTCTTTTTTTAACATTTAATTTCAAAATATACATTTTAACATAAATAAATCAAAACCACAATAATCAAACAATTCATCCGTTGATTAATGTTAATACCACAATCATTGTTCACATCATATTCTATATATATTAAAAAAAAAGTAAAGTCATTTTCCATAAATAAATCATTTACTGCATCTAACAAACCTTTAATTTTATTCAACCAAATGTTAAGAAATTTATTTCCCCCTAACATCATTCACTTAAAAGTTCCTACACATTCATTTTTCTACCACAATTTGAATCTATATTCTCAATAATGTAATATAGGCATCCATTGTTTCCTTAGTCCAATATATTATTTATCTACAAAATAATATTCCATTAACATGTGATTTATAAATAAAAATTATTACATCCTAAAATTGCCATGTCATCATATATTTTCTAAAAAATGCTACGTTCACCTTGCCTACTTTGCAAATTTAATAGTTATGGTCAAATTTTAATTTATGGAAAATCAGTGAAACTTATGGTAATTCACAAATACATAGACTCCTCTTTTGTAAATATTTTTTAGAATCACTTGAACCTAACTACCGGGTATCCCTTAAACAATCCTAGCCAACCGTATTTTAAAATATTATATCAATGGCCACAAATAAACTTGACCTTGTGATCCAATCTTGCGACTTGACCATATTAGATGCCACCATTTTCTCGCATCATGCATCTCATCTCATCACTTCTTTTCAGCAAGGGTCACTCTCTTATTTTAACCGCAGGGGTCCAATTCTTGTCAATGAAAGCCTTTGGAACTTTTAAAAGAGAAAAAATATCCCCAAAAAAATTCACAACAAAGAACAAAATATCGCTGTCACTCCCCTTCCTCTCATCCTCCCTTCTCTGTAAAACAGAGATAAAGCAAATTCCTTCGCAAATTTCATTTTTTCATTAAATAGAAAAGACTAGAGGTGTTCGTGGGACGGGTTGGGACGGGTTGTGTCTAACCCTCACTCGGCCCTAAAGTTTAATCAAGTCAATTCTTTAGACCCGAACTCTGTCTTTAACCCGATGGAATGCGGGTTTAATGTAGACCGAGTCCAAGAAGGACAAGACCGGGTTGACCCGAAGTCATGTAATTCTATAGAAAAAGTGCTAACTTGTTTAAAAAATAATAATAAAATGTTATATTGCTAGATTGTTATCATTTGATCTTTCGCCAAGTATTTAAAAATAATATTATTGAATCAGAGCTTAAAAGAGACAACAAATATTGAGTCATTAGATTAAATATGGATTAATTTATTCTATATGTAATATATATGTGTATATACATATGAAATTACATATGAAAATAATTGTGAAGTGCATTCATGAGTGAAAAAGCTTGTAAAAAGTGTACTGACAAATAACATGCTATAATAATTTTACTTGATTCCAATGTCAATAAGTGTTTGTAAATGTAGTATAATAAGTAAAATTATCACATAAATATAGTTGGGGACGGGCCGGGTGACCCGAGAGTCAACCCGAACTCGGCCCGGCCTGAAGCCGAGTTATTATTTTAGACTGTCCTATTGTCCTCTTTCTTTTGACAAGTCTGGACTAGATTCAACCCAAAGTGATCGGGCCGAGACGGGTTGGTGACACTGAACGGGTCTTGAACACCCCTAGAAAAGACCAGAAAAAGAAAAGAGGAGAGAAAAGAAAAACAAGTGTCTCTCCGTTCCCAATTAAAAAACCTCAAAAATAACAAAGACAAGGTCAAAGAGGAGCAGGAATAACCGTATTTATATTTAATTATTTATTTAAATAATTATCACTGTCAAATATTTATTATTTATTATTATTATTATTCATCCACAAACAACAGTGCTTGCTTGTATTAGTACAGTTCAGAGGATCACAGTCACACAGCACAAAAGTAACGCACGCATGAACTGAAAAGTGAGTGAGAGCTCAAATTAAATGGACAAAAAACACCACCAATTATCTTCAGAATTCTACTAGTTGTGGTGGAACTGGAAGCTAGTGCGAGCAGCATCAGAAACAAGCTGGGTTGGTTGATCTGCTTCTTCCTCTGCTTGCTAATCCTCGTACCTGATAACAAATTAAAAAAAATAATATATATATATATATATATATATATAGAGAGAGAGAGAGAGAGAGATAGAGAAGGAAAGGAAGATCTGAAAGCTTTGTTGCACCAACTTGTAACTCAAAAAATGCAAGGTATCAACGCCCATCCCTCTTCTTCTTTTTGTTATTGTTTATATCTTCTAAACCCTAAATCTCTCTCATTTGACTCTTCTTTGACTCGATTTCATTGACTCTTCTCACTCCGCGGTATTCTATTTCTATACTGCGTGTTATCTTCCAATTACTTTTATTTTTATTTCTGAATTTTGGGTCTCTTTGTTGTTGTGGATTTGTTTTAGTCGTACTTGTTGTAGTTGGTTCTCTGAATTCAGTTCTTTGATTAGAAACGTAGGCGCTGAGTTCGTGTGTGCTTAGCATTCCCGGTTGTGAGAGTAGAGTGGACTGGGGAGTTTTTAATTTGAGAAATTGATGATGAAATTCGAGTGCAACAAGCTAAAAGGAAAGTATAGGAATTTTGGGGTCGTGTTTGCGGTTGCTTCTATTTGTGAATTTTGGATAGCCTTTGTGACTTTATGCCCATTTATGTTTCTTCTTCCTTTTTTTTCCCCTTTCCTTCTTTCATGTTTTTTTTGGGAGGGGGGGGGGGGGGGGGGGAGGGTTTGAAATTGTGGTTTTATTTCAAGTGTGGCTCTTGTTGGCGAAGCTCCATGCTGCTTTTTAGTCCAAATAGTTTTACCTGGGCATGTGTGTACAAGATGGTAGAATCTCTTGTTTTTCTCTCTCCCTACTTTTAGCAAGCCTGTATATACCTCTCCCCACCTTTTTAGTACCTAAGGACCGGTATAGACTTGGGATACTTCTGTTATTTTGCTTTGCTAGTAGTGTTGATCATACTGTATTGTTCTTCTCGAAGTCTTGAATTTAGTGGATGTAGTTGTTAAAGAACATGACATACTTTGTTGCAATGGCCACATCTAAAATCCTTGTGGAATTCATGCTTATATATATATATATATGCCTTAGGCTTATGCAACTTAAACTAATGAGTGCATGGTTTACTATCCTCATAAAAAGGAACAATAATTATAGTGATATTAATGAACTTGGATACTTGTTTACAGGTAGATCCCCAGACCAGGAATCAATAGGGTCTGGGACAAAGAGGTCCAGTGTATCATCTGGTGGTAGGCCTCGGAATCAGAAGGAGTTCTTCTATAAATTTGTTGAAAGTGAAAGTCTTAATGAAAAACTTGTAGACTGGTTTGAATCAGTAACAGAAAAATATGCATTGAAACAGCAGGCGTTTGATGTTCCATTTGAGTTGATTGAACTTCAAAAATTCGATTATGCATTAGAAGGGATTTCATTTCAGCAGCTGACACGCATGCCTAATGTGGTTCATGCTTCTACATCTGATGCGGTAGAAGCAACAGCTTGTCTTGCTATTGAAGATTTTCTACATGCTAGTATAAAGGGCTTGTGGGAGGCGTTTTGGAATCAAGATGAGCCCATGCCTTTTTCTGTGGCTTGTCTGTATAATGCTAATATGAAGTTTTATCAGGCTGAAAATGCGATTGCTAATGGAAGGCTTGGAGGTCTTTGTGCCACTGGTATATTGCTTAATAATCCTAGACATCCTCATGGAAAATGGGATCATGTTCTTGAATTGGCACTTCTAAGACCTGATATAAGAGGTCCAGCTGTTGGCAGTGACCGCCAGCCTTCTCTATCAGTTCTAGGAGAAGCTCTATTTTATGCTATCCGAATGCTGTTGGCAAGGAATTTGAGTAGGCTGAGTTTCTTTCCTGATCGGAGCACGGTCTTTGTTCTTCTAGTTGATTCTCAATATGGGGGAGTTGTAAAGGTTGAAGGGGATGTAAATAAGCTCAATTTTGATGTGAATAATGTTTATGAATGTGCTGCCGAATGGGTAAAAAATCATTCTACAATTTCTGTTTCTCCAATTTATAGGATCTGGAACAAACTTGGAAATTCAAACTGGGGAGATATTGGTGCTCTACACGTATTATTTGCAACCTTTCACTGTATTATGCAATATGCTGGAATGCCCAAGCACTCTGTTGAGGATTTAGCTGCCGATCATAGTTCTCGCCTCCAAACAAGAAGAGTCGAGAGGCAGTTGGGAGATGCTAGAGTGAATGGAAATGGCCTATTCCGATACCAGCAGCGTAGTGTTTCCCCTGAGATTGTCGAAGTTCAGGATGATTCTGTCAATGTTGATTCCAAGGAGTCAATGAGATTAGAAGAAGGATCTGTGCTATGGGTGGAGGATTCAGATTGGCAAAAGGGTTATCAGATAAAAGAAGTCATCAATACTGGTGAATTGACATACTACATTGCATGTCATGTTGAAGACCCAGGTAAAAATCTATTTCTATATGTGGGCTCTCATCCCTCCCAGCTGGAACCAGCATGGGAAGATATGAATCTATGGTATCAGGTTCAGAGGCAGACCAAAGTATTAACAATAATGAGGCAGAAAGGTCTCTCAAGCAAATATCTGCCTCAATTGAGTGCCTCTGGTAGGATCATACACCCTGGTCATTGTCGAAGGCCCAGTTCAGGTGGAAATTGTGACCACCCTTGCTGTGGGACCCCTATTCTTGTGACCAGTCCAGTCGGTGAAACAGTAGCTGAAATGGTACGCACAGGGCAATTTGGTGCAGATGAGGCTATCAGATGCTGCCATGATTGCTTATCAGCACTTTCAACTGCTACCTCTGCTGGAATTCGGCATGGAGACATAAGGCCAGAGAATGTGATCTGTGTTAAGTCTGGTGTAAGGCACCCTTATTTTGTTCTAATTGGGTGGGGTCATGCAATTCTTGAAGATAGGGATCGACCTGCTATGAATCTTCATTTCTCATCTACTTATGCACTTCAGGAAGGAAAGCTATGCTCTGCCTCTGATGCAGAAAGCCTAGTTTACATGCTTTATTTTTCATGCGGTGGTGTTTTCCCTGATCTAGATTCAGTAGAGGGAGCGCTACAATGGAGAGAGACATCTTGGTCAAGGAGATCAATTCAGCAGAAGCTTGGTGATATCTCCACTGTGCTGAAAGCTTTTGCTGATTATGTTGACAGTCTATGTGGGACACCATATCCCATGGACTATGAGATATGGCTGAGAAGGTTGAGGCGAAGTATTCATGACGAAGATCATGGAAAGGAAATTGATATAGCGCGCTAGGCTTTCAAGCTGGGTCCAATTCCTGAAATGAAAACCTCTATCATCTTAATGTGTTTCTCATTGCAATGGTTGGACTTTTGGTCGGTGAATAAAACATGGAAGTCAAAGGTTTACTCTCTGGTGCTCATGCATTTGTAATTCCTTGAAGGATTGGTTTGGGGAATGGTCAGTGTATTCCATTAGACGAGCATTTCAAAATTGCTCTTGTTGGTGTAGTTGGGCTGCTCTATCTTCCATAAATCTTGAGACTTGATTGGTGGCACTGGCACCTTTCGGCATATGAAGAATAGTCGTTCCTTTATTTTGAGGAGCCAAAACATGACTTTTAACAGTTTTCTTTCCATTTCATTGTTTTAATGATGAGTTTGTTGTCAAAGGAAGTTGTATTGATAACATCATTCGTTTGTAAAAATAATAGGTCTTCTAGAATGCCCTGGTGTTTATGCAGTTGATTGGTTCAAGGCCATGAGAATGGTACATACTGCATATAATCATATTCTGTATATGCCTTATTTTTATTGTGTTCATTGGAGTTTCTCTTTCATTGTTGAAATTGACCTGTCTTGATTCTCTTGAATTCGTTCCCACTTCCCATAGACGTGCTTCAAGCTTGAACTCCACGTGGGAAGGGATTTTGGTATTGCTTGCTGTAAATTCTTAAGAGGAAGCAACTCAGTTGTGAAGATAACTCGGATAACCAAGTATGTGGTTGGTTTTATGGTAACGAAAATTGATTTTGAATAAATTGATTTTAGTTGAAAGTGAATTGAATGTAAAATGGTTTATGTATAGATACATTGACATAAAAGTGAGTTCAATATTAGATTTGATGCTAAAAATAATGTTTGGAAGCAAAAACTTCAAATCTGATCTTCAAATTAGAATCTATTCTAGTAGTAAAATTAATTCCAATTGAGAACATCCAAACACATTAAAATCAATGGAATTGTTTTTGCTTCTTATAAAAGTGAAATCAAATATATACTAAATTTTCAGGAGGGGATGCTGTGGTGGGCGGTGGCTGGCTTTGTTGTGTTTAGTATTTGTTAGATTATTTGAATACTAAGTTACAATTTGGATTAGCTTTTAATTTAGGAAGCTTAATTGAGATAAATATTTGATTTTTAATAAAAACACCAAGTGGTTATGAAAAATTTAGATGAGAGTTTTAAAAACACAAACTTGATTTTTCGTTTTTTTAGAGTAAAACAATTCTTTTTGTATTTTCTTACATAATCACATGTATTTTTAAATTTGTAACACATGTTTTTTAAATTCTTGTATTAAATTTAATTAATATTTTAAATTAATTATTTAATCAAAAAATATTTATTTTTCTTAATTCTTCTATTACTATCCCAAATTCTTCAATTAATATTAAATATAATGTAATATTCATTAATTTCCATCAAAAATAATCTTTTATTAATTTAATTTTTCAAATATTTTTAAAATTCATATTTTCAATATTCCACTTATATTTATAAGTGTATAAATGAAGAATTAATGTCTTATATTTCTTTCATTAATTTTGATTTTTTTTTCATTTTCAATTTTTTTCATTTTACAAATTTAATACCTCTCTGTATATATTTCTCTTCTTAATCAACCTATTACTTTTTTTTTTATTTTGAGACCAATTATCAATCTATTACAGTATTACTAGTTCTTGTTTTTTTTTTTTGTGACTAGTACTAGTTCTTAATAGTTAATATCTCAAGTGTTTGGTTCTTCACCATTTTTTGTCCGCATTTCAACACATTCAACTGGGTAGTTACGTCCTCATGGTTCTCTGTGATGGCCACGTGTTCTTCCTCATCTCCTCTCCTTCTTCATTCATGATCCTCATTCTTCTCTCAGTTTCCTTCCTTTTTTTTTTCCACCAAAAAATTTTTTGTCCTTCTTCTCTCTCTGATTATCTCTTCATCATTCCACACTCTGTTCAGTCTGGTTGGCTTCGTGTTTCCGTGTAGAGCCCCATATTGATGCCATCGGTTTGATTTGTTGCCCCCTGTATGTTATTTCGTTTGTTATTTTTGTTGGACATTTTTTAGCTGTACTCTATTTGGGTCCATCGACTAGTAATACTTATAATGGAAGCGTTGATGTTTATGTGGTTTTTATTTGGGTGCAATATTTGGTTGTCCTTGTTTATTTAATGATAATGTTGTGCCTTGGATATGATTATTTTTTTGAGTTTCAGTTGGTACTGGTAGGTTTGTCTGAAGAAATCACGGTAGAGCACAGCAATAGAATGATGCTGAAGTGAAACTGTGAAAACAAGGTCTATTACCAAAAAAGTATGGAAGAAAAAAAAAAACATTGAATTGTGTTTAATCCCTTTGTTGATTGTAATGCTTGTTGGAATCGTAGTTGTTACAATCTGCACATATTACGTGGTTCAATGTGATTTAGCAACTCAGCTATTGGTTGTGCCATGTGATGGATCAAAAATGACTTTGAAACATGAGATACATGCATGAATCAGTGTGATTTGTATTGTACAGTTCATCGATTTGATCATTTTTTTCTCTCCACCAAATTCTCATTCAACGAAATTGAAAAGTCAAATAAGCTTAAATTATTGAACGAGAAGAAACTAAATTAAGGAGCATTATTGAATGACCTTGTTGTGTTTTCATCCTTCTAAAATAGGGGTGCTTCACATAGCCACTCACTTAATCACTATAAAGGGTTCACATAGTTACATGCTCACTCCGTGCGCACCATATCTGGTTACCCCTTTGCTGATTTTTCAATTTTATTTGACACATATAACTTTGACAGCAATTAACTAGAGTATAATGTCATTTTTGTTGCAGTACTTCAATTTATTTACTCACACAAGCATGTGGAATGAGGCTTTTTTTGTTGTTTCTTTCATATTTCAGGATGTTTTAGGTTGATCAAGATTTGAAAAGAAAGATGTCATTTAAGAAATTGAAAGAAAGTGCAACTGAGAAAATTTTATCTCCTGAGGAGCAGCAGGCCAAGGTACAAGACATTAATTTTGCCCTATTTTATGAACCTGAAGTGTTAAATTTGATGCTTATTGTTATTGTATAATCGTGCCATCTCTATGATGTTCTCCCATCCAAAAATTTCCATGTATTTCTATTATTTGTTAGGCAATAATATATTTCTCTTAAAATCCCCAAACTGCCAAAAGTCAGTAGTGATTAAATAAGGATGATTGGTTTTCTTCCTAGTTTCTATTTGAGTTTGGATGAGCAGGGAAACTGCTCTATAGCTAGGAGGTTGTTTTAAGTAGTGATGGCATTTTCTGGAAGAATTTTGAAGTGGAAAAATGTTTGACTTGCTTTGTATTTTCAGATTGCAGATGTCAGAAAGATAATTGGTCCAATTGCCGACAAGTTCCCAACTATGTGTTCAGATGCATCAGTGCTAAGGTTTCTTAGAGCACGAAACTATAATACTAAGAAGGCTGCAAAGATGTTGAAAGGGACCATAAAATGGAGGCTGGAGTTCAAGCCTGAGAAGATTCAATGGGTGTGCATCAAAATCAAATGTTACTTTTATCTGTTTTTCAAAAAATAAAAGAATATATATATATATATTAGAGTTCAGTTTGGAAAAATATGAAGCATGGAAATTGGCTAAATTTCCTATGTCTCTAAGTGTTTTGTAGTATAATTAATGTGTAAAAACTTACGAACTTAGATGAATATAGCTCAAACCCAATGAAAAACAACTAAAACAAAGCCAAAGAAACAAAGCAGTGCTCTAGTTTTACAAATGTACTAACTGTAACTAGGACAGATCTACTATCATTTAGCAATGATATTTTTCAATGCAAACAAGTAAATATGGTGGCTTTATCACTGTTACTCTCTCTGTCTCTCTCAGCTTTTATTCTGTTTACCCAATTACTGGATTACATTCCTGGGCATGGTCGGGCAGTTTTAGATAGTGATGAATTACTTACTGTTAACTAGATAAGTGCAACTAAAAGACAATTATCTGTTTTACTTTTTATGCAATTAGGATGACGTAGCTAAAGAAGCTCTTACGGGAAGGCTATATAGAGCCGATTACTTGGACAAGCAAGGAAGGATTGTTTTTGTTATCAAAGCTGGACTTCAGGTAGTCTAAACAGCTTGATGAGAATTCACACAAATTTCATTTTTTTGTTATGATTGTACTTGAGCCTTCTTGTTTATAGATGTCATTTTAATTGAAGATTCAATGCTTAGACTGAGACCTTGTTTATCCAATAGAGTACAAACCCAGGAATTATGCAGATCAAGTACCTCGTTTACTGTTTGGAGAATGCCATATCGAGTCTAAGTTCCAAACAAGAACAGATGGTTTGGCTTATTGATTTTCATGGGTGGAACACATCGTGCATATCATTAAAGGTCACCCGAGATACTGCTCACATCCTGCAGAGTCATTACCCTGAAAGGTTGGGCCTTGCAATCTTGTACAATCCGCCGAAGATGTTTGAGTCATTTTGGATGGTATGATATCATAATATCTCCTGTCTTTATCACCAACTCTTTTTTCCCCTATTTTTTTTGGGGGGGGGGGGTGGTGGTGGGGTGATTTTATGAGATGAGACTTGTGTGTGTGATGAAATGGCTTACTGATGTTGTCTGATATTGGTTATGAAGTGGAAAAGGAAAATGTTTTTGTCAAGCTGTCAATTGCTGGGCTATTTTCTGAAGTTTGCGTCATTGCTGCTGTAAAAATTAAAATTTTTACATGGAAATTGTTCCATGGAAGAGAACACAAAAATGTGTGCTTGATGGGAATTCATATATGTATATACATCTGCTTAGTCATTTAATGTATCTCTCAGTTTGTAGATATTTTTGGTTTACTGTTGCTTCCACAGTGCTGAACCATAAAATCTGAGGGAATGTTATTCCAACTTTAGTGAAGTGATACTAGTTTCAAATGAGTTGTGGTAGGTCCTATGATTTATAACAAGAAACAAAAGCCACAGTTTTGCTTGTGTTGCTTTCCTTTTCTGTTGAAATTTGTTCTAGGACACATCTGAGACTGAGATATAGTATTGTAAGTTAAGTTATATTTGTTTTCTGTGTTTCATAAGTGTGCATTTTTTGGAGCAGATGGTGAAACCATTTCTTGAACCCAAGACTTACAAAAAGGCGACATTTGCTTACCCTGACAACCCAAGGAGCCGCAAGATAATGGAAGAACTCTTTGATATGGACAAGCTGGAATCCTGTTTTGGTGGGAAAAATACAGTTGGATTTAACTATGAAGCTTATGCTCAAAAAATGAGAGAAGATGACAGAAGGGTGTCTGATATTATTGGTTCTGGCTGTTCATCGGAAGTTAATGAAGCACTGCATTCAAGAGACCATGATTCTGATGATGAAACATCTGGTGATGAAGCAGTTTGTTCAAACTTGGAGGAACATGATGAGATTATACATGGTCATATGCCTTACTCCCAACATGAGCCCAAGAATGAGGTTCATGAACCCAAAAACGAGTGAAGAGCTGAATCAGAAGAGCACTGGGCACTAGCAGGGTCAATTATATATTACTTATTCAAAATTTACCCAAACCCTGACTTCAACCAATATGTACTGTTGGTTTTAAAGTGACATCTGCACCCTTGCTCTCAACCAATCACTATCTACAGCAGCAGAAGTCAATATATGGGGCCATGCACTTTTTCACTGAAAAGTGGGAGGAAGTTTGAGTTGGCTCTTTTGGCATGCAAATTCAACCAGCACTCAGGACATAGAAAGTTCAGATTTCTGTCATGTTATTTTCCCCTGCCTCTCTCACCCTAGTGGAGTGGGGTTGTGGTGGGGTGTGTATGTGAAATGTCTAAGGATATGATGAGAAACACTACCCACCACTTTTTCATGTACTGAGGCCTAAATCCTAACTGTTCACTGCCTGAAATACTAACACAAAAAAGCGTGTTCCCCTTTACAGTTTAGGGTCTTAAGAAATCAATAGAGTTCTTATTAAAAATTATAACGTTTAATAAATTAGTGATTTCAATAGATACACTTTTGATTTCTTAAATAGCACTTGTCAGTATTTGCCTAAAGTTTAAACATCAAAATTCAGAAGAAAGCATTTTTCCTCTTTGATGCATTTGTTAGTTGGTGGTGAGGTGTCAAGGGTACTGGGAAAATTGCATAATCAAATCATCAATTTGGTCACCAAAAAAAAAATCATCAATTTTGACTAGGACTGTAGCTGTGCGTGCCTTCACAGAAATGGAAGCACGGCTTCTACAAGGAAGCATCTAACATAGAATTTAAGCATTGATTAATTAGTAGTAGTACGATAAGATTCTAATACAAATCACCCTCAACTTTTCTCATGACCGAAAAAAGGAAGAGAAAAAGATTGCTAACTGAGTGATCCTTTTCTGTGTCTAACTGGCTAAGCATAATTTTTCACTTTAGCTATGTAAGGTCCTGTGTTATTAGACTGGTCGGTTGGCTTTATATTACAATCTTATCTCATTCTCAAAGGAAAGCAAAACAAGGGGAAAATGAAATTGTTGCTTTATGGGGTGGCGTCTAGGTGAGGCAGCACTGATATGTGTTTGATGGGTGAACCGCCACTGTTAATTAACCGCAAGATAGGATCTCGTATAAAGTACACCACTTAAAAGTAATGAACTGTTACACCCCATAATTTTTTTTTCTTGCAGACATACCCTCCTTCTTCTGCTACTGAAGCCACCACTGGCAAACCCCAGGTGCCACCATTAGCAGCATTGGTTTAGGTTCTAGGTTGTCTGGTACAAGAGTGTCAACTCAATGAGTGTCAATTCAGTCCTATATGTGTCACATAGCCTCTTGAAATTGAAAAATTAGATAACACAGTGATTGAGGAATATCATTTGGAATAATCCAATTGATTCAATTGAAACTAAAGACTAAAATCGCATAATTATAATATTTAGATGATCAAAACTGCAATTAAATGAGATATAAATTGGGACACATGACATTCTTTTAATATATTTTTTAAATCATATTCAGTATTATCCATAGTTCACTAAATATAAAACGGAAGTTAACCGTAAATAATTTTCTGCATTACTCAATGTCAATGGTCATGCAGCATATATCCGAACTCCCGACTCCGAATGCAACTTTAACATTTTATTTGTTAATTTCCTTTTATACCATTTTTCTAATATTTTCATTCAATATAACTATAACTATAAGCCTACAGCCACTTGTATCAAAAAAAAAAAAGCCTACAGCTACAAAAAGAAAAGAAAAGTAAGATAATACTAGTACATGAAGACTTCACTTGCTGGCCAAAATCAGGAATCGAATTAAAAAGATTTTATTAAATATTAAATATATAATACGAGTGAGGTTGGCGGTCCAACACCAACACCAGCCTGGAAGAACAAAACGCTAACAAAATGGCATGTTTTATGGAATAAATAATAGAAAAATGTCAGAAACACGAGGAAGCAATGATCATGACCAACATTCATCTTTATTCATTCATTCTTTTTATTAATATTTTATCATTAAAATATACAAAGAGATGGTAACGAGTATTTAGGCCCATCAGTATTATTTTTTCCAACAATTTAAATGAGATCATTGGATACTTTTTATTCATGTTAATGTCCTTCATTATTAACCATCAAATTACATTTCCATTATCAATTGGGCATAACAATGAAAATATGAACTTTAGAATTCTCCTTACCTCAAAGGAATGAAAAACCAAGGTAGCTCCCTAAACGCCATAGTCACTCATGCATTATTAAATTGAACATGGGAATGAAACTAACCCCTCCACCAAATTACCATGACATGCCCCACATGTAGATCTCACAATAACAAGAGAGCATTGCATGACAGAGTAAAAGGTTCCTTTCCAGAAAGCAACATGGAAAAAAAATAAAATTAAAATAGCTGTAATAATGTAATGATTGTATTCCATCGCTGTTTTTTTTTTCTCCCTTTGCTCCTTCAATCTTCAATCTTCAATCTTCAATCTTTCTCTTTCTCTTCTTTTCGTGCCGTCCCACACTCTCTTTTTTTGTCAAACCATCAAATACCACATATACCCAATAATACCATAACACACACACACACACATTCAGCTCCTCACATAGTTCCTGTTGTGAATGTTTTGCACCATAAAGCAAACAAAAGAAGAAACATAGAAAAGCAGAGGATTCCCAATTACCCTTTGTTTTCTTCTGTTTCCACAATCATATCTGGTGAGTCATTTATTCCAAATTCAATTTTTTTTTCAATACTCTTTCACCCTTTGTCCTCTAATTGGTTATACTGTGATCAATCCATCATTTATTTTGCCCCCTAAATCTCTCTCTCTCTCTCTCTCTATCTCTGTTTTGTTTTTCAGGGATTGGATTTATCATTTTGATTCTGTGTGATTTATTTTGAATCATTGATGAGGTAAGTTTTAAGTTTAAATTGTGATAAATTTCAAAACTTTCTTATTTTAGCTAGATATACTATTGATCATGGATCACTGGATCTTATTTGGGTACCCCATTTGTTTGTTTTTATGCTTTGATCAATCAAAACAGGTTTTAACTGGGGGAGAGTTATCAAAAGAGAGGTGAGATGGGATCAGCGATGGAAATTGGAATCAAAATTAGGAAACTTTTTCTCATTTCAACAAGAGGGGTTTACAGATCAGCTTGCCATCACCCATTCCTTTTGGGTTTTTCTGGTTTCTTACTTTTGTTGTACAGATATTTTCCTTTTCTGTTTTCTGTTTTGGTCTCTGCATCTCCTGTTTTGGTCTGCACTGCTGTCCTGCTTGGGACCCTTCTCAGTTTTGGGCAGCCACATGTGCCTGAGGTGGAAAAAGAGGAAACTGTTACTCATGGCATTTCGTCCTTCCAAACCAGTTTTTCGGAGGGTGAAACTGTTGTGGCTGACAGAGATGAGAGCTATTTTGTGAAAGGGTATTCAGAACATAGGAGTGATGTAGAAGATAGTGGCGTTGACGAAGCAAGTTTGGTGGGTGACAAAGATAATAGGGCTGAGGAAGATCGTGGTTTGCTTTCTGACTCCCCGCTGGACGATGAAAACTCGCGGGATATTCAGCGTGAGAAGCAAGTAAAAGGGGAGGTGGAAAGGGAATTCCATAGTTTTGAGTTGGGAAAGAGTGGAGAAGTTCGCGAGGAGGAGAACCCAAGGTCCGGAGGTGTTTCGAGTGATGAGGAAGCTATTGAGAAAGAATATGTCATGGTTCAAAAGGTAAATGATGATATTGTTGAAATTGAGAATGAGAAAACTCCACGAGATGGGTTTGATTCTTTTAAGGGAGGTCACATGGATTGTTCGCCCAGTTCGTCTTGGAAACATGTGGAAAACAACGATGAGGAGGATGACTTTGTGGAGTCAGAGTCAGAGTCTGATAAGGCGGAGAGTTCTTCACCAGATGCTTCCATGGCTGACATCATGCCGATGCTTGATGAGCTCCACCCGCTATTAGACTTAGATGCCCCACAGCCTGCTCATTTGTCCCATGATGGTTCTGATGCTGCATCTGAGAAGTCTCAGAAGAGTGACGATGACAGTGACGAATCAGATGATGAGGATGCTGAAAACCGCGGCGAAGCGGAAGAAGATGGTGTTGATGAGGAGGAGGAGGAGGAGGAAATGGAAGGAGGCAAAGAGGATGAAAGTAAATCTGCTATCAAGTGGACGGAGGACGACCAAAAGAATCTCATGGATCTGGGAACTTTAGAGCTAGAAAGGAATCGGCGGTTGGAGAATCTTATTGCTAGGAGAAGAGCAAGGAGACTGATGGCTGAAAAGAATTTAATAGACTTAGACTGTGCTGATATTCCCTGTAATGTTGCACCTATTGCTATAAGACGTAACCCGTTTGATTTCCCTGATGAATCCTATTCTGACATGGGATTACCACCTATTCCTGGATCTGCTCCATCTATTCTACAGCCTAGACGAAACCCTTTTGATATTCCGTATGACCCAAATGAAGAAAAACCTGATCTGAAGGAGGACAGTTTTCAACAAGAGCTCACGCTGTTTAATCACAAAGATGCATTTTTTCGGAGGCATGAAAGTTTCAGCTTGGGACCATCGGTACTGGGGATGTCCAGGCAAGAGAGGCATGATATTAATTGGAAACCTGTCTTTATATCTGAAAGGATGGCCTCAGAGGGAACAAGCTATTTCCAGAGGCAATCTAGTGAAGTAAGCGATTCAAAGATGAGTTCTGTTCCAGATACCGAATCGGTGAGTTCAATTGATCAGGACGAAAGGAAATTCAGTGAACAAGACTTGTCTCAAGAGACAGAATTAATATCTAACACGGATCATGTTTCTGATGACGTTGAACATGGAAGCTTATCCTCTGGAGAAAACGATTCTGTGGAGATGATACAAGTTGAGGAGAGCAATGTTCACCATGATGAAGTTGAAATAGTGCTGGGTGGGGTGGAAGATCCTTCTGAGATGGATCTTTATCCTGAAACAGGAGAAATTGAAATCCATGAGCAATTCAATGCAGGGGAAACACATTTGAGAAGAGAACCAAGTGTTGAGGTGAGCAGCAGCAGCGGCAGATCAAGCCACTCTTCAGTGTCAGAAGTGATTGACAGCATACCAGATGAGAAAATGGAAAAAACTGCAAATTTGCATCAAGAAGATGGTCATCCCCCAGAATCTAGAATTTCAACACAATCTTCAGTGGAGGAATCAAACTTCCCACATGTGAGTGGTGAGGTGGAAGACAATCAACATGTAGAACCAGTTTATGATTCTAGTCCACCCGCAGCTGAAAAGCTCCAATCTTTTCCTTCTGTATCTTCTGATTCAGCAACAGAGTTTTCTGAGAGGGCATTGCCTCCTGTTTCAATAGAAACTACTGCTGATGTGGCAGATAAAGAGTCTGAAGTGCACGGTCACAAGCTGGAGGATAATACTTCTGGTCATGGAAAAACTCAAGAAGCCTCTTCTGAACTGCATGTTGAAGTCAAAGATGAACTGAGGTCTGAGAAATCTGAAGATGTAAATCAGCACAATGTTACTGCAGATGAGTTACCTGCAGTTGCCCCCATTTCTGTGGATTCGAATTTTAAGTCAGATATTGGATCAGTAACTGATTCTGAAATGCTTCATCAAAACAAAGCAGATTCTCCAGATTCAAACTATCAACCGGCATCTGAAAAGTCACATCTATCAGATAATGAATCCATGGAGGAAGGTGAACTTCCCAGTGATGTATCAAGATTTGATGACGCAAATATGTCTGTGTCAGTCCAAGATGCAGATGAAATGCAGGATTTTGATGCCCATCATGTATCTTCCAATGGTTTATCAATGCATGCAGCACAGGATTCACAGTTCTCACCGGAAGCTGGGCAAGCACCCGTTGTTCATCCTAATCTGCCTTCTGAAGAAGCTGAGCATATAGAGAAAATGACATCAAATAAGGAATACTCATTTCCAATTGAACAGGATAAAGTCTTGTCAAGTTCCATGGAGCAAAGTAACACCGATATCCACCAAGATTTGGATAAGAATATGGTTTCTTTCACTTCCGATAGTCAACATGAAATTGATGTCAAGTCTGCCTCCAACGTGGAGAATCATCTTTCAAGCTCCGATAAGTTAGTGGCTGCACAATCTTCTAGTGACCATGATGAAAGTCAGGTAAGTCAAATAATTCATCCCTTGTACTTCTTTTGCTTTAAAGGTCCATATGTTTTAAGGAAAATCACGTGATGACAGAAAGATATATTCAGCTCAAAATGTTTTCATAGAAAGAATTATCTCGCTGTTCAATTATTACACAGGAAAACATTATACTTTTTCCTCCTACTGATAATATTCTTAATACCGATTTAAATCTATATGGGATTTGGCATGCTATTTAATATTTATCAGTACTTGCCATTAAAACTGTGTCACTGTCGGTAACTGTGGTATATTTCCATACAGGTCTGTTTCTTATCCGTCATATTTCATTTTCATCCCAAAGAAACACACTTTTTTCTTGATTCCCTTATGCCTGCAGAGGGGAAGAAAGGAAAAGATTTTACCTACTAGACTTATATTCAGAATCTACATTTCCCATAGATTCCCTGTCTTAACTAAGTTAACTTAACCTTCAATGTTTCCTTTTCTTTGTGATACCCAGGAAGGGAACAAAATATTTCCTCCAATTTTTATTGGTTCCAAGGATGACTCAGATTTTCATTACCAACAAACCCATATTTTTCAAGACATTCTTGTGTCTTTTCCTGATCTTTTCCCATTATATCGTGAAAATCTCAATTACCATCTCCTATTGAGACTGCTAATCCTTGAATACCCAGAAAATGTTAGCCCAGTTCAGATAGATTGGCATCAGATAGGTCATTCTTGTCTAATTTGGTACTGATGACCCACAAGTTTTTAGCCTCTGCTCCACCAAACAGAAGAAGAAGATTCTTCCATAAGAATTTTGCATAAAGATGAATTATGCAAATATATATCAAACAAATGATGCTTAGTATATGCGAATTTCACTTTTATTGCACAAATGGTAGAAATTTTGCTTTTTAAGTAGTAGTTCAAATTATATTTTCTTTGACTGTTTCTACATGCACATGAATGACATACATGAGTAATTTGTTGTCCTTTTGATCTGTTTTCATCTAATGCTCATAACTGTTCTTCTGGCATTGCATTCGTTTCGTAAAAAAGTCAGGTTATTGATCTAAGACTCTAATTAGCTAAAAAACTGATCATAAATTCTTTGACATCCTGCAGAAATCCAATGCTATCCAGGTGGAACCTGCACAGGGTGTTGACACTTCCAATGATGGAGTTGGAGAATTGCATGATGCCATCGATGAAATTCCTCTGTATGTCTCTTCTAAGACTTCTTTAAAATCTGATTCACCTGAATTCGGTTCACCCACCGGCGAAGTGGATTTGGAAGTTGATAAGCATGGTGGGGAAGTTGAAAACGAAGACCAAAAGAAAGCACCACAAAACTTGGTTACTTCAGCAGAGGGCTACATGTCTCAGGATACTGAAGAAAATATCAATGAATTCGATGATATGAAGGAAATTGACGAGGAATTCTTGTCAGAACTGGACACCGTTGGGGATTTTAGAGTCGGTGATGCCGGTGTTTCACTTCATACCGACACTTTGCATGAGGAAACACAAGATGCTCAGCTTAGTTCACTGCCTAAGGATGTAAAGATGGCGGAGGTTGAGCAGGACATCCCAGTTCTTGAAGCAAGATCACTCGAAGATATTGACTCAGCTTTTAAGCAACTTCAAGAAGGAGCGGATGTTAGCGAGGTCATCCTTCCAAGCACAATTAAGGATCAGCTTGTTAGTGAAGAATCCAAAGATCATCTGGAAGTTAATTCAGACCTTCAAGTTATTGAAGCCAGATCCCTGGAAGATATTGATGTTGCTATAAAGCAAATCTCCCAAGATAATCAAAGGGAGCTGCCAAAAAGTTTGGATTCAAGAGATGCTTCAGTCAAAACAGAAGCAAATGATGTTGGCCCCGCAAATGTGATCAAATCCGTTGATGTGGCAACCAGTGCCGAGGAAAAAATGGAAAATGTATCAACTAGCAGCTCCAGTAATAAGGAAAAATCTCACAGTAGGAAATCCAGCTCCAGTTCCAGCTCGAGCTCTAGCAATTCTGATTGATATTTGATACCGAGAGGTCACTTTGAGCAAGACGAAAGAGTTGTAAGTTTTGTGTTTATGTTGTTTTATCTTTTTCTTTTTTATTCAGTGATGGGAATTTGGGTTTCTAGCCTCAGGCACCATTGTGCCTTGGCTAATGGTAGAGTCAGGTCAGGTTTCTATAATTTTGATGGATTGGTTTCTTCAAGAATGAGTTTTGGTTTTATTTCTTGATGAAGCGTGCAGTTTTTTTGTTCAATTTTACTACCCTCCAGTGTGAGCAATTTGGTATATATAGGATGAGAGCTTATTTCCAATTGTGTAGTCCAAAAAAATGGATTTTTGTACATTATACTTTGATTGTAGAAATGGTGATTGAACTTTGTTTCTATGTATATAGCAAGTAGTTGTTGCCGGTTTTTTTATACTCATTTTCTTCATCTTTACATAATAATCTGTGTAGTTTATTGAGCACTAGACAATGTAGTTATGGTCCTCAATTTTGGCTGTGTGCTTCTATTGGCCAAATCAATTACTACAGCCATGTTAATCTGGATACTCATTAGTGAATGGTGAGGAATCTGTCGATTTAATTTGGCTCGTGATTATATATTCTTACCTTGCTTACTTGTTGGGGTGATTTTATCCAGCTCCTCGTTGTGTGGCATTGAGATGAGAACGAAGGTTTTAACTTTTAAGACAACGACAGTACGATTAGTAAAACCAATTTCTCAGAGATTGAGCTCATACAAATTCAAAACTTCCCTTGGGATTATGGAAAGTATCAGTTTGCATTTTTTAGAATTTATAGTTTTTTGTACATTATACAGATACAGATAATGGTTCCCCACATTATTTATTATCCCTATCCTTGGCTAAAGGCGATGTTTTTTATCGTCTTGATTTTTATGCAGTTCGGTTTGTCCTTCAAGGTGAGAAAAAGTTTAAAAAGGAGGGAAAAGAGACATGATTTTTTTAAGTAAACAGTATTGCATAGCCACAAAATAAACAAAAAGTTAAAAGAGAGCATCATAAACACATCCTCACTTGTACAAATCTTATTAGAGAGAGAAACTGTTTACACTAAGCAGAAAGTTTACATTAGTGACATCCATCTAAGAATCATAAATACTTTTTTTTTATAAGAATCATAAATACTTGGAGTCAAATCAATTTTAACATGTAATATACATTCGTAAGGAAAATGCCATTACAACATATATATGAGTTATGTTTTCTTTTACTAGCTCTATTTTTCACTTTCGTCGTTTAAAAGGATGAGAGACTATGTTAATATAACCAAGTGTCCTAAATCATGAGCCACGCCTTTAATTACAGGAAAAACAAGCTACTGCTTTTGTTTCTTGTTTGCTGGCCCGGAAGAAGTTGCAACCTGCAAACACAGGGGAATGACACAAATAAATACAGTACTAGAGACATTTTGTCTGAAAAGCATAAACAAAAATAAAACCTTAAATAACTCCATGCAATTTTCCTAGATTTTTTCTCTCCTCGCATTTAATATGCTGGAAAAAAAACCACAAGTAAATGTATTAAAAGTTCCATGGGGACCTTAAATTTCTGCCAGCTTAGAGGTTATGGGCAGTGTGGGGTTATCATTTTTTCACCTACCAACAAGTAGTTTATTAGTTATATGATCCTACAAAAGAACTACATTGGACCATGAATAAAGGTTCCAGACTGGATAGCATCAACTTCCAGTGGTCCTGTAACCTCTTCAATTCAGAATAAACAAGGTTTCATATAAGGAAAAAAAATAATAACTATTCTTCCTCATTTTCGACAATATACATTTGATAAACTCTGATAATTTAGGGTTAATTATCCAATTCATCATCATGATCATGATAAATTTAAAAGAATTTCGTACAGCACTTAGTTGTTCACTGATGTATGTCATGGATCTCAGCATAGCCTCAAGTGTATCCCTTGTAAGCTGAAACTTGACCTCTGTTTCACCTAATGGAGACTTGCTATAATCATGCAGCTACAAAAGAAAACAGATATTACAAGGACATCCTTCATACTAAAACAATATTACAATGCTATACCATAACACCACCAATAAAATTATTTTAACATTGTATGTACATTGTGGCCCTTTAAAATATTTGGCAAGTGCCAAGTGTTAACAAAATTTCATTAAGTGCTTGAGAAAGCAGCTTTTGATTCATAACAATCACACATCATACAAAATTGCCATAGCAGCTTATAATAGCAATCATGCCATGGTTTTAGAAAGTGCATCTGCGGTACACAAGACACCTCTAGCACTCAGCATGAAAAATTTATAGCAAAAACTTGAAGGCTGAACCAAAATTTGAAGGTTATAAATTTTAGGCACGAACAACCAATACATCTATGAATTGTCAAAATGTGGAGATAGAAGCAATAATCCGCTCATCATGGTTTGTATTTTCCTTATGGATATTTAACGATAAAAAAACTATTTTTCCACATTACCTTAAGGCTGATTATAGCCACTCTATCTGCAGAGGATGAGCCACGATTCTCCATGGTCCAAGTCATTGATTTGAGGTAAGGAAGGTTTTCCTATGATTTCATTATATAAATTATAACAAAGAAAAAAATATAAATAGAAAAAAAGAATTTTCTGAAATATGCCACACACACACATGCTATTTACATGTCCACATTACATCTTAAATCTGTACAAGAGAAAGTATCAGGCATACTTCATCAGTTATTACAACTAAGCACCATCTAGCCAACCAACGCCCATGCTCAACTACATCTTCCATTTTACGGTTCCTTAATATTAAACTATATAGGATAGGATATCTTAACTGAGTTATATTTTTCAATTCCCCTTTATTTATCTTCCACACACTATTGCCATATCCTTTCTAATAACTTATTCCAACTTGCCTAGCACCAGATCTTTTACAACTCTTCTAATTCCAGGCATTGTGCCAATTAATGCTGTTGAATGAAACATGCTATACAAAACATCAACCCATTTTCATACAATCCCTTCAGCCTATATGCAACCATCTACATCTACGGTCTACCTCTGCTAAGAATACTTTACTGAAACTGAAGTTACTTCTCTTGGAGAAAAGATTGGGTTATGTCGTTTGGAACTGATGCTCTGGCAAAAATTGACAGTGTAAAGAGAAGATATGCAACTAATGCAAAATAAATCATATGATAGTTGACAATAGAAATAAGAAGACATCACAGAAGCAATGCCCCTCAAGTACCAAATTCTCAGAGGGGGCCATATCACATTGGAAGCATGGAGGCAGCCCTGACACATTAACATCAGAAACAAGCGGTGTTGATATTCCAAAATCACGACAGTCGTTGTCTTGGCGCGGCCACAGAGATGTTGACATCGCAGAAGAAGGGAGAGAAGGAAAAGACAGAGGAACATTTGTTGTGCCCGGATAAGAAACACTTGTCCCTGGCAACAAATCCTGAACACAAAAGAAAAAGATGAGGCAGTTTAGATAAATTTTTCAATAAGCACTTATAATATAAGTTTATGAACTAGAAGTTTATCATATAAGTTGGAATCAACTTTTACACTTCAGTTTTTTTTTCAAAAACTCTCTTTTTTAACTTCTCCATAAGCGTCTATCTATTTAAACAATTTAACATAGGCTAATAAGAATGCACCACAAAACTAACTTATCTGTAAACTAGAAGTTGGGCTTCTGAACCCAAACAGGACCTTTAAAATCAACCATAGAACAAAATATTTGTTGTCCTATTAAATAATTCATTTTTTATCAAATGAAAGGGGGGAGGGTAATAAAAAGTTGTTACCTGTTGTGGAGATGAAGATATGTGCTCCTTTTTCCAGCTGTCTCCATGTTTCTGGAAGCAGAGAAGGAGAATGGTTTGCAATTGAAGCGGAAGGTCAGGAGGGAACAGTTTCACAAGGTCATCGCCGGTCATGTTTTCATACACGAACTTCCTGATCAGCCACCGAAGGCACGCCAACACCTAACTTTCGGATTATTAATATTATCATACATAATATTTCATCACTCATCAATTCCATTTCATTTAATTCAAGTTTCAATAATTAATATATATAAAATGAAATGAAGAATGAAGAGACTAAATTATGATGATTACAGGGTGGAGGTCGGAGAGAGAAGGGAGGTGGAGGAGGGACTGGAGATGGGACTTGTCGGGAGGGCGAAGACCGGTTTTCCTTGTGCTCCACAGACTGCACACCATTTGCTCCACCGCTTCCTGCGACTCTATGCACGACAATTTGTGCAGTTGCTGTTGCAGTTGCAGCTCCACTCCTCCTCCACCGTTGTCCTCCATTTTCAGTTTTTCTTCTTTTTTACTCTGCAACAACAAAGGGTTTTTCTTTTCTCTCTGTCTGGGATGGCCTCCTTCGTTCGCCTGTTTCTCTTCTTTTGAATTTTCAATTGGAATCTATAATATATATAAAGACGAACCCTCTCAAAACTAATTTTTACACGTGTCACTTTGAGAGTATTTCAAGGCTCAATTTGACTGATTGGATTTAAATTGGTTTATTGATTGATTTATATTAACTGTATTCAATATGATATTTATTGTATTGAATGAATTTCAATCCTAATATAATTTAATATTGCATTCAGATTTATCCATTAAAATTTGATTTTTTTTGCACATTTATTGTTAAAATAATTTGAATAGGATTTCAGTTAATTTATTGCCGATTCAAATTAAATGTTTCGAAATACAATTTAAAATAAAATTGTTGTTAAAATGATATTTGAAAAAATGAAAAAATTAAGTTACTATACATTTTTCTCATAAAAAAACCAACAATTATTTGAATCTTCTTGATCAAAAACAATTATTTGAATCTTTAGGGCTCGCCCACATATAAAAATAATAGTGTAGTTACTATGTTTTTGTTAATCTATTTTTTGCAAATAATTTACTATGCTTTTTAGTCATTTCTGATGATCAAAATTAAAATTTGATTTTTTGTGCATTTATTGTTAAAATAATTTGAATATGATTTCAAATAATTTATTATCGATTCAAATCAAATTTTTTGAAATACAATTTAAAATAACACTAATAATAATTAACGATAATAATAAATAAAATGACATTTCAATATCACCATAAAATCACCATAGAAAAAGGATTATATCCATTGAAATAATTAATAAATTAATTCTTCTTTTCCTCTTTTATTGCATCGATTCAAATAATTTGAGGTACGATTTGATTTGAACATATCATAATTTAAATAATATTATTAACCTTAAATAATTTATTATTGATTCAAATCAAATTAAAATGGGGTTTCAATATCACCATAGAAAAGGGATTACACCCATTTTTACATCCTTTCAATAATTAATAAATTAATAAAATCCTGATTGTTCTTTTCCTCTTTTATTGCATCGATTCAAATAATAACTTGAAATATGAAATCAACCTATTTAAAATACAATTTCAAATAATTTATAATCAATTGAAATCAACTTATTTGAAATACAAATTAAAACAACAATAGTAATAAAAAATCAAATGAGATTTCAATATCACCATAGAAAAAGGATTACACACATTTTTTCTCCCATTTCAATAATTTCAATAATTAATAAAATCCTGATTCTTCCTTCCTCTTTTATTTAAATGACGGTTCTCTCTTTATTTTATCCCTTTGCGATTCTTCCTCTTTCAATCTGTAACATCCGTTTTTCTGGATAACTGTTCTGATTTATGTTTTATATGAATTTTTGGAAAATAAATGTTTTGAGTTTTATTTTGGTTTACCAATAGGATTTAAATATCCATGTTTAAAATTACTTCTGAAAACAGTCAATTTCCAGCTCCTGTCAAGTCTACCTACACGATTTGTTTCCTTGTCTATCTGTCTCTATTCTGTTTTATTTGAATTCTTGTAGCAAAAGTGTTTTGTGATTTATTCTTGGCTTAAAATTAGGGGTAAAATACATGTATTTCGAAATACTTCTGAAACGGTAGCTTTTCAATCAACTTTGGGTCTTTTTACAGAAAACGGTTTACGTCTAATTGACGAAAAGAGATTTAAATAGCTTGTGTGTGTTAAACAAACTCAATAAATAAACTTCCTTTACAAAAGTTGGTTCTTTTATTATTTATGATTTTATGAAATTTTTCTGGAATTTTTGGAGAACTTTCGAAATTTACCGAAAACTACGCTAACCGGGGACGTATAGCGTAAAAATCTCATTTCACAGGTATAATTTTCGTGTCAAAGGTCCACAACCATTTTATATTTTATTTTTAATTATTTATTTCATGATTTTTAAAATTATTCCTGTGTAAGTTTTGAAAACCCTATTTTTCTGCTTTTTCGGGATTATACCTGCGAAACGATGAAAACCGAAGAGTTTGCACTGTCTATAAATTTCAAAAATGAGTGCCACGAAATTATTTAGACTTCTTATGGCATTTTCTAGCATTCTCATTGGTTCTCATCACCTTTAACTAATTATTTCAATTTTTGATTTATGAAAAGACATTTTTACCCTTGTTTTTCATCCAAACCCTAGGGGTATTTTGGTCAAATCACTTCCCTTTCCTCCCAGCTCATTTTGGCCGACCTGAACCTTGTCTTGGAGGGTCTTGAAGCTTCTCAAGTGTTGTAGGTGCAAGATATTTTGTTAGATATTTTTTTAGATATTTTTTTATATAATTAGGATTTATTATTTTTCTAAAATGGAAAAAATGATCCCATGTTTTCCTACACCCCTTTGAGCTCGAAAATTTGGCTATAAATAGAGGGGAGGGGTCTCATAATTTTCTCATTCAAATTCTTGATTCATTTCAAGGATTTCCTAGTTCAAAGTTTTTTTTTTGTTTTCTTGCCAAAGTTCTTGAGTTTTGAAGCTTTGATCTTCAAAATATTCCCTTTCTTCAAATTTGAAGGTAAGGGGAAAATTCTTGAGAATTTTGAAGTGATTATTCACTTTTGTGATTTTGGGTGTTATTGCTTTATTAATTGTTTTATTGCTTTTATTTAATTATAGTAAGGTTATAATGGCAAGATTGGTATATGCCTTATAACCATTTTAATGCTTTTATTTAATTATGCTTTTATAGTAAGGTTATAATGGCAAGATTGGTATATGCCTTATAATCATTTATTTAAAGCTTTATAATTGTTTTATAGCTTTAATTTAATTGCTTTGAATTGTAGTGTTATAATGCTTAAATTGTGAAAACCCTAATATTGTCTATCATTGATATACAAAGTGATGGTTAAGATTTTAGTGATTTATTAGTATGGGTCTGTCTAGGAAAGAAACAAGAGACCTTTGAAGGGACTTTAAGTCCGTCTCTCTTTCCTGGGAACCATACTGATACGCTACTTAAAAATCTTAACACTAGGGACTCGGTATATACGTGACTAAGATAATTTTGGGAAAGATAGTATAACAGTAATGGATTCTCGGTGAATTCTACTGCTATATTATCTAGTGAAAAATTAAGTAAGGTAACACGAGATTCTATATTTTATCTGAGTTAAGGGATTCCGTAATTATTTGAGAAGTGTAATTTTATTCTTATCTGATTTTGGTGTTATCTTAACTATGTGATTCAATGTTCCTATCTGAGCAGTGTGATTCCGTGTTTATTTGAGAGTTAAGTCATAAAGTCGTGTCTGTTGTTACTAAGAAAAATCTCTCGGAGTAGCGGGCTGAATGCTCGTGGCTGTGTGCCGAAATTCCTATGGTATGAGTAGCGAGTGACTTACTCGTGGGTGTGTCCCGAATTTAAGTGAAAATCTCCATGAGTAGCGAGTGACTTACTCGTGGGTGTGTCCCGAATTTAAGTGAAAGTCTCCAGGAGCAGCGGGTTGTTATACTCGTGGGTGTGTCCCGAAGGTATTGAGTAAAATCTCCATGGGGTAGCGGGCCGAGTGCTCATGGGTGTGTCCCGAAAGTCATTAAGGAAAAATCCCCAGGAGTAGCGGGCAAAGTGCTCGTGGGTGTGTCCCGAAAGTTTAGAGGGTTTATGTGATATTACTATACCGATGATTTGTTTGTGTTTGGCCATTACTGTATAGGCATTGATTGTGTGCATTACATTTACTGTGAATCTGCTGTGTGCCTAATATCTGTTGTGTGTTACACATGTATTCTTTAGTGATAAAATTCAATGATAAGAATTTTCACCCTTGCCTACTTTCCATGTGTTGTCCATATGTGGTTGAGTAGATGTTTTCCCAAGGAGTGGGCTAAGCCTTCGGAGGAGATTTGACGGATGTTGCTGCACGAATTTCGAGGAGAACCAGTGTTACTGTATTTCTTTGGGTAGAGGTCTAGAGATTTGACCGGCTCAGGTGCTCACTGTATAAACATATTTCGAGATATTGAGTTCCCTTTGTAAACTCTGAATATTTTTAAATATGAGATGAGATTTCTTTCTGTTCACAAGTGTGTTATTTTATGTTTCCGCATTCAAAACCTTTTGAAAAGATTTAGGAAAAAATATTCCCCATCCTTCTCTTCTTCTTCAACAAAGTGAAAAATTTTACCCACATTTTGGAAGAAGGATTTTCCAACTTTCACTAATATATTCTCTAAGTATTTAAAAAAATTCTTGGTAACTATGGTGTAATATCCTTTTTGGAGAAAGGGTGTTACACAATCCAACCATTGTGATTGCATCCATTTTTACTTCTACAAAAAAAACCTCAATTCTTCATTTCCTCTTTTATTCCAGCGATTATCCTCAACCAACTAAAATTTTGGATTCTATCAAAAAATGACTCACACCTTATGTCAGCGTCTATAAATCATGGGGCAGGAAGGATTCTTATAAGGTTGTCGTTCTATTTCAAATTAATACGACTCATTATTTTGTTCATTGCTTACTAAATTGCTGACTCTTCTGTTATCAATTGCTGAATCTTTTGTTCATTGTACACCGACTCCTGGACGTTGTTGGTTAGGATTGTCCGGCTATGGAGCGTACCAAGTTTTGGAAAAGTCAAGTTGCCCTACTCCCAAGAGATGATCCCTATAGACGACAAGGTATTGTTAACTCTCTTTTAATTTGTTTGAGTGTAGTAACCTAAATAATATTTTTTTTATTTCTTTGAAAAGCGTGACAAGATCCACGCAACTATGAAGTGGGAATTGATATATAAGCTTGGCAATGGTTTGAAGGAAAATTTTGTCTATGTTATGCCCACTTTTAAAGTGGATGTGAATGACGGGTGATATCGAACAACACATCATTTGTATAAGCTACGTTTTTCTATCGATTCCACAATAAAATTGGTGACTACTGCTGTCATTCGAGGGAATGAATTCTCTTTTACTGAGCCAGCTGGTTTTTTGAAAAGAGAATATGATTGTGATTACTTGGTTGGTGAGTGTGACTTTGATTTATTTTACTTTTTTATTTTGTCTTTTTAATCTTAGATTTTAATATATATACATGTATTGATATTTTTTATTTGTTCACTTTGTTTTATCATTTGTATTATTGTCATTCAAATGTTCGTCAACACTTTCTCATCTAAGGTGAGTTCATAATTATTGCTATTTTTTTTATTCTACTATTAATCATCTTTACTTATTACTTTTTTGTATTTATTCATTTTCTTGACGTAGTTAGGTTTTTGTTTTGATTTTTTTCAAAAATCATCGTTACTCTTCTATATATTCGTCAAGCCAAACTTCTCCTGTAAGGCGAGTATATTTTATATTAATCATTTTTAGTTTTTGATTATTTTTTAGAATTAATGTTTCTATATTTTGCGCTATTAAGTTTTTATTTTTTATTTTCTTTTGTAATTAGTTTTTTTTTTATTTTTTGCAGATACATTATTCTTCTTTATCAAATAAAAAGAAGCATCATAGATCACAAAAATTTAGTTATTTATTGTTTAATATTTTTCAAAAAATTATGTACGGGATAACAATAATTACAATTTATATATATTACTGTGTTTATTTTAGAAAATATGTGTAATACTTTATTAGTTGTTTTAATTACAAATACATATAAATTATTTAAATTTTTCGTTCAATGTTTCTATTTTAGTAAATTTAGTTTGATATAAATTATTTGTTCTTAATTTGTAATAGTAAATCAAATATAACAACATTATAACAAGCAAATGAAAAAAAGAAAGAATTTTAATTTATAGAAACATAGAATGTAGAATTCAAAATGATGGCTATGTCATAAGCGATGAATATGCTGAAAATGGAAATAAAAATTTACAAAGAGAAACATGAAGGAAAAAACGGCAATAGAGGAATGGAACATTAGAATCATTTGCTTAAATTGGAAAGAGAATTGTGCAATTAGAATCACATGCAATTAAACACATTAATTGATTCATTTCTTTTATCGATTTTATTAGGCTTGCAATGAGTATTTTGAAGAATCACAATTAATTGATTTCCTTTATTGGTTTTATTAGACATGCAATGAATATTTAGAAATAAAAAATAGAATATAGATTAAACACATTAATTGATTCCTTTCTGTTTTTGGTTTGTTTATTCTATTTTTGATTTTGTTATTCATGCAATGAATATTTTGAAATGAAAAGAAGTATGCAAATTAAACACATTAGTTGATTAATTGATTCCTTTCTTGAGGTTGAGTTTGCTGAGCAAGTGCGATTGTGATACGTGTAAAAAAATGGACAGACATGAATCGCATGATCATACCAAGGTATATGCTCTGAAGGCGACACCATTATTGAGTTTTTTAGAGGGTAAAAAAAATTTGATGACTTCAAATTTGATCATTTTAGGATTAAAAAAAATTAAAATTTAAAAAGATTTGATTTTTAACGTTTAAGATTATATAATAATCTTACGATGTCAACAAAGGTTTAAGATATTTGACTTTAGGATGTGAAAAAATGTTTAAATTATATAAATAATCAAAATGATCTCTTCAATTTTGATTTAAAAATTTTGAAATTAATTTTATTTTATCTTCATTTGAATTTGATTTTTGTCAAGATTATATCATTTGATAAATAAAAGAATGTGGTGGATACTTTGCACTAATATGGTCACAAAAAAAAAATCATCTCTTCAAAATTAGTATGAATTTTAAATATTTATTTTTATTTTGATATTTAGGAACAAGTAATAAAAGATATAAACAATATTTTTTTTCACCTTATTCAATGTTATAATCATTATTTCTTTTTCATTTAGCATTTTTACCTAATAAATTCATTAAATATTCTCTTTTGTCCAAATAAAATTGAATTTTCTCCCATTAATGTCTTAAAATAAATTGATAAAACAAAAAGTATGAATAAAATACAAAAAATGAGAATAGATATTTCTTTATTTATTTTTATATTACCATCTAACTAATTTATTGATCATTTTATATTTTTGAGAAAATTTGGTGTTTTTTATAAATTTATATCTATAAATTGATTAATGTAACAATTAAAAATAAAATATAACATCCGTGATAAATATTTTATTTGAAACTATATCATTGTGTCAGATATTTTACGTGAAATCTTATCGACATGTAAATCACTTAAAGAATTAAACTGTATAATATAATTTAAATTCTTTTCTATTTTACTTTATGATAATTTAAATTTAAATACATTTTTATTATTTTTTATTTTATCACCAACTAATTTATTAAATACTTTCTTAATCTAAGAAAATTTAATTTTTATTTTGCACAAAAGTATCTATATTTATGGGATGGAGGGAGTACATTTTGTCCAAAATATATAGTGTTTCTCTTTATTAATTATTAATTCATATGCAATAATTTTTTATTATTAAGATTAATGTGATTCTGATTATTACTTCATATAAAAATATCTTATTCATTTATCATTTACATATAAAAAAAATTATCTAGCCCGTGCATTGCACGGGTCACGTATGCTAATAAAATAAATAAGTAAATAAATAGGCAAAATTACTCTGTGGTCCTTAACTTTTTTTTCCTTCCATTTTGGTACCTTAACTATTTTTTTAACACCAGTCTCTTTATGTATACCACGAATAACAATGTTGGTCTAAATGTCACTTTATGCTCTGTCTAAGAGCATCTCTAATGGCGTCGTTCAAGTTGAATTGCTTAATTCGTTTTTAATGAGCCCTATAATGCCATATAAGATTAAAGAATTCTAATAGTTTTTCACTCCAATGGTGAAAATCTTAGTTAATAACTCGAAAGGGGACCCACGAGTAGGGGTGTTCGGACCTAACCCATTTCGGTTTTTGATTCTCTTCATCAGAATCGAACAGAATCGAACCGTGACTTAATTGCTAATGTATCTATATATTTAATATTTAATTTTTAAATGTTGGCTAAGTTTGCTTAGCTCATTAAATCATCTAACTCAACTACGCCACAATTTTATTTTACTTATGGTAATAATGACATTCTAGCATGAGATATTGTATTAGATGAACATTACTGCTCTTTTATTTTGAATTGACTAGCTTAAGACTACGTCATAATATTTTTTATTAGCCAAAGACCACCACATTTTCCCCTATAACTAATATTTAAAATTTATAAATTGGTATTATCTTAAAAAATAAATGATGATTGTGAAAAAATATAAAAAAAATACTAAAAAAAGTGAAAATCAATTAAATTCAAACCACATTTCATCGGATTAGATTTTTTAATAAAACAATCCAATCAAAACCAAACTAGATCATATGCTCTTTTAAATTTTAGATTTGATTTTTTTTTATCTTAAAGCCAACCCAAACCGGACCACAAACACCCATATCCACGAGTGACCCACATCTTTATACATTTATTTACTTTATATTGTTTTGCTTATTGGAAAAAAATATTATTTTTATGTTAAACAATAGCTCATTATATGATAAACAGTTTCTACACGTGAAAGCCACAATTGATTGCTTCAATGTTGAAACTAGGGAAGGACAATTCTTTAAGTTTTAAGATCTCGGTTAAAGAATCCACTGGTGATGCTTTAACTCCGTCAATAACGTGCTGACCCGTCAAATAATTGCATGTGTGGACGTATTATGTGACCGGTGACGTGTTATAGGGATTAAATTGAATAAAAAAATTAATTTAATATACCAAAAGAATAATTTTGTCTATTATTTGCCTTTTCATATGAAGAATCCCATCCCATACTAACATTATATTGGTTCAAGTGGCACTGAGCTCGGATCCCTTAAGCAAGGTCTCTGATTCGAGTCTTGCGGATAGAAAAACGTGGTTGGAAAGAGAGACTCCACTAAAAGCGGTCAGCCAGGTTCCTCAGTGGAGATTAGTCATCGACAAAGCCGGTAGATACTTTGCACCAATAACATGGTTAAAAAAAATATAAAGAATCTCATTTTTGCAAGAGAAATTATTTTGTAGTCCTTGCATTTGTTAAAATTAAAAAAAAAGTCACTCATTATCTCCTCTCACACTCTCTGCCCTCCCTCATCCCCCCTTGCAATCTTTTCTGCCCTCACATTATGGACAGAGTTAGACAGAAAATGACATTTGAGCTATAGCACAGTTAAGGACTATTTTTTGGGAAAAAAGAATCAAGGGACCAAATTAAAAAAACTAAGTACCACGAAAATAATTTTGCTTATTTTTAAGGACCATTCGGAAATAAAAAAGAATATAATAAGACCGGAAATAACATAGGAAGAACCCGAAAACCAAACACCCCATTTTCATCATATTGTGCCACTCCTCCAAACCTGCAGCAACAAAAGTTAAAAAAAAAAAAGACATCAGAAAAAAAAAATAAAACCCAACTCCGGGAAGCTCCTCTTCCTCTGGTTACGGCGACGGAGGCCGTACACGGCGGTGGTTCACCTCGCGTAAGTATTTCGGATCTATCGACGCACCAACAACACCTCACTCTTCTTCATTACGCCACACATTCTATGTGACGTGTGTGTAATTTTTGTTGCCTCTGAAAATGATGTTAGGTTTTGAGCTCCGAAACCAAATGGAATTTCAATTTGGATTGGCTCTCTCTTTTACCCGTGCTTCTTTCCAACCAAGTTTTATGTTTTTTTTTTCCTTCAAATTTTTCCCAAACCATTTTGGATATTGACCTTACGATACCTTAACAAGTTTCATTGCTTTCATTGCATTGTCATGGGATTTTAAGTGAAATAAGAAAAGGAGATGATGTTTTCATCATTTGCAAGTATCTAGTAGTAGGGAATCACTATTAGTTATGGTTGTTGTGGATGTGGTTCGTTGGATGATTTGAGGGTCTTGAGAGTAAGGTTGGAGGAGGTTGTGTTGTGGTATACTATCTTACTTGCAGTTTGTTGTTGATGAATGATGACAAAATCTTATTTTTACAAGAGTTAAGAGTGCCGTGTTTAATTTGTGAATATTCTCTCCTCTTCTTATTTTTTAGTTTTTTGTTGCTGTTTTTTACACTTTGATTGTTGATATGATATGTACTCTCAAATTTTTTCTCCTCACATCTGTTTGACCTCTTCTGTATAGGTGGTAATCCTTGACCTTGAGCTGTTACCTTTGCCTCCTAAACATTTTGTGTCTTCTGCTGTATGTGCATTTGATGTGGTTGTGGACATTACCGCAGCTGCAATATTGCAGCCTCATAATGTGACGTGGTCTGCAATTTGAAACAATGGATAGTATGCTGGACATTAAACACTCGTGGTATATCCATAGGTGTCCTGCGCTAGGTTCCTCATAATAGCATAATTAACACTTTTATCTAGTTCAGAAATAGCTGGACCTTTGTTTGTGCATTATAAGGGCTACTTTCTTATTGAACTATTGCTTTTGTTTTTAGGGGGTGGTGGTGGTGAGAACAGACTGTACCGATATAATTTGGAGCAGTTTTTTATGATCAAAATATATGGTAAAAACACGAGAAGGCTAAAATTTTGTGTCAATGTGCAGTTTATGCATTTCTTTTGTGTATTTGGTTGGAGTGGAGCAGAATGCTAGCACCTGAGTCCTAAATGGTTACTGCGCCTGTACTGGGTATGTGTTTGCTTTTGGTAAATATTAAGTACCAATGGGTATTTACCCAATACTCACTTGATAAGTGGGATACAATAGAACTCAAGTATTAGTCAATCTATGCAAAACAACTACTTTGGTTAAGTTGTTTGGTTTGCTACTAAATGAAACAAACTGTTGCTTCACTTCCTTCTAATCTTATGCACGTTCTTCATGGAGTTTTGTTAAAACCTGGAGTTAGGACATAAAGAAAATTTATTGTTATTGTTTTTATTTTTCTTTATAATATATCTTGTTCCTGTACCTGAGTTTCTTAAAATTTAGTTGCACTCCATACCCATACATGTGATACAGTATAGGTATTCATACCCATATCCATGCAAATTAGGCTAGCATCTTCAAGGGAACCTCTTTGCCCCTTTTGTCCTCAACTCGGCATGGGATATTGTTGTTTTAATGGTCACTCTTTGGTATTCTGCATTAATGGGCGTTTCAAAAGAGTTGTCATTTTAATATATGCATAGGAATTGAGAAGCCTTACTGCGTTCCTTCGTCTTCTTATTATGTATCGTCCTTGTAGCTGTTCTTCCTGTCCTTATCTTTTTATCAAAAAGTTTTTTCCTTGTTTTTTGAATATATCAAAACTCTTGTTCAATGGATGGATGAAACGTAAGAAGCTGATTGGCTTTCCTTCATGATTGATTTACATGATCTTAATGCATTCTTGTTTCAAGCTATGGATCAAATCCATTATTTAATTGATGTCTCATTAGTCATTTCTGTGAATTATAGGAAATCTTGATATATCAAACTTGTCAAAAGGCAGTATGAGCAACGACATATTTGATGGTCAGATATTAGCAGAGAAGTTGTTGAAAGTCAACAATTCACAGCAAAGCATTGAATGTATCCAGCACTAATCCCCCTTTTCTTTTTAAGTTGTTTTAGTATTTGCTTGCTTTAGTATTTGCTTGCTTTCTTGATTTAGTGGACGAGTTGAATGTCTATATGGGCGGCAGTTTTTGTGTCTGCAGACAATGGATGTGCACTTTCTATTCTACAGCTTCGACTTGCAGTGTCTGATATATGTGTTAGGTCTTACTGTGTCATAGGTTTAGTATGTAAAAAATGCCCAATTACCCTTGTATTTACTTCTTGTTTATAGAAGTGGGGTGAGAGAATTTGCCTAAAAGATTGATTTTGAATTTGTTGTGAAGCTGGTATTTTGAGTGTTAACTTTTTGTTCTTGCTTTAGTCTCTGTTCAGAACATAGGAGGCATTGTTGCATCTTATATTATGCAGTTGTTTAAGCATCCCTGTATCTGTAGGTGAAGGAACATTGTAGCAGCTATTGAAGTTTTCTTTAATGAGGCTTTAACAGGAAGCATTTCTATGATACATTTTGGTAATGACTTTCTATATATGATGGTACAGTTCACTTGAAAGGAGACTAAATATTAGTGCTGAATTGCTTGAGAGATTAACTCTCAGCCTTGTTTATTTATAATGATAAATATTTACAATTAGAATCCTTTGATAATAGGGATTAAATATGTCCTATAATCTGTCCTAATCACATCAGAAGTATATATACAAGGAAATAGGGAATATTTACATAGAGGAAATTGAGTAAAGTGGGAAATAGAAAAACAGGGAATTGCCTGTCTGTACCAGAATTATCAATAAAATAGTTGCATTTTATAATGTTGGCAAATAAAAATAGCATTTTGCTCAATTTTCTTCACTGGCTGAATAATTTTTAAGAAACAATATTGTTTTGAATATTGAACTCTGCTTAAAAACATTATGCAATAAATTCACCTGTTCAGATGTGATTGTTATTTCAATCTTATTTTCTTCACATTATTCCTCCATCCGTCATTTTGGTTCTCTACTAATGAAATTGGTGCATTGCAATATGTATTTCTTAAACATTCATTCAGCACTGTCCCGTTGGTGTATTTCTCACCAGAATAGAGCAAAAGAAATAGTTGAAATATGGGAAAAATTGTTCAATGCATCCCAGAAAGAGCAGCGGGTCTCTTTTCTATACTTGGCTAATGACATCTTGCAAAATAGTAGGCGAAAAGGTAGTGAGTTCGTCAATGAATTCTGGAAAGTTCTTCCAGCAGCTCTCAAGCGTGTTTATGAAAGTGGTGATGGACATGGAAGGAAAGCAGTTACCAGACTTGTAAGTCTTATATTCACTTGTTATAAGTTCTGTGAATCACGTGTATTACAATCACAGTTTCTAGCCATGTTTTTTGGAGTCCATATTATATTTTCCTTTTTAAGGGTTCATTTGTAGCGAGCTTAAAACTTAGTAAACTTTAGCTTGAGGGAAAGTGTTAGAATACATGAAAAATATCTCATACTATTTGGGTTGTTTTGGAGTAACTTAGAATGTCTTAGATTCTCTCTTAGGAACGATTTCCTTGTTTCCTTATTTAATTAGGATTATTAATGAAATATTAGTATTAGGGTTAGTGCTTAGTCTTTTGTATTAAAGCCATAATCACAATTCAAAGTTTTTATTTCTTCTCTTCCCTTCGTCCTTGTCTAAAACCAGATAACTTCAACAGACACAATTATGGTTAGGATGCTTTTGGCATTTCATTTGTTATTGTGATGATGGCTCGACCATAACAAGTTTTATGAATGTGTTGCTTAATTAATTGCTTATGTATAAGCTGTGTTTATAATTGAAGAGGGAATGGGGTTAAACTCCACATAAGCTTTGTATAAGCTATTTCTATAAACTATCCTTGAGAGCTTATTGAAATAAGTTTAAAACAGCTTTTGGGCATATCATAAGCTATTTTCGTAAACTCTTCCAAACATTTACACAAGTGCATATGTCATAAGATAAGCCCAAATAAGAAATGCACCCCTCATTTGCTTCTATTTTTTTGTGTGTTCTTACTTGATTCAATTTGATAGCAGCATATATCACCTTTATATGCTCCTGCCAGAGAAAAATGGCGCATTAAAGAATCCACTTTTGTAGCGAACCTCATTTGATGGGATAAGGCTTGACTGTTTTGTAAAGAATCCCTTTTTTTTCCAGCCATATGTTACTATCCTTGTGCTTTCTGAGTTTCTTTCATGTTATGCCATTGGTCTTATTAATTAATTATTTTCTAATATGACCTTATTCTTTTTCTTTCCTTCTGGGTGGAATATTTTTGGGGTTGGGGTTGGGGTTGGATTGGTAATGATGTCTTCTGTTGACTTGTTCAGGTTGACATATGGGAAGAGAGGAAGGTTTTTGGTTCACGAGGTCAGGGTCTCAAGGATGAAGTGATGGGTAAGAATCCCCTTGCATCCTCTACAAGCAATGGAACGGGTTCTAATTCTATCAAGATAATGAAGAGGGATACCCACTCAGTGAGAACAGTAAGCAAGTTGCAGCAGCATTGTCTGGTGTTTGATCTGTTGCCTATTTGGTGTTGTTTTGATATGTCTGATTTTGAGGTGTCATTTCCTGGTCATCTTTATTGCAGAAACTGGCTGTTGGGTGTTTGCCAGAAAAAATACTAACAGCATTTCATTCTGTTCTTGATGAACATCTTAATGAGGAAGCTGCCTTAAACAAGTGTAATGCTGCTGTACATGGTGTGGGTAAACTCATGGAAGATGTTGAAAATACATTGGCTCAAGGTAAGAGGATTGCTGGAGGGACTTGATCTGTTCTGCATGACTTTTATCTATTTCTATTGCAATAGAGAAGTGATTAGTGAATTACTTTATTGACATTTGTTACTCTGACATTGGTTGGATTGACATCAGGAAACCAGCTGGGATCAACTTTTGTGAATGACTTGGAAGAGCAGGAAAAGGAGCTCAAACAATATATGGAGCAACTTGAAAATGCCGACACTGCCAGGGCTTCTTTGCTTTCTCAGCTTAAAGATGCACTGCAGGAACAAGTACAGTTGTTTCTACAAATATGCTTATTAAAAAGCTGAAATTGATGACTGCTTACTAATCTAAAGCTTTTCAGGAATCAAGGCAAGAGCTTGTTCGCACCCAGTTGCTAGTAAGAACTTGTCTTTATTCTCCATGTCTTTAATCTCCTTCTCTGTTCTCTCTCCTTGGATGTAACACTGTTCCTTTTTCCTGATTATAATATAATTTTAAGGGTTTGTTGCCTCTTACCATGATGAGTATGAATGTCCTTAAAAATGCCATCTCGATTGACTAGTATACTGCATTTATGTTTCCAATAATCTTTGCTTTTCTTTTAAAATCTTTCCTCAGAAAGCTGCAAAAGAAATAAAGTGATTATTTTCTCAAAATAAAAGGTGAACTTTAGTTTAATTTTCAACTAGTCTTATAGTATCAGTCAAAAAAAAAAAACAGTGTGTATAGAAATGAGAATGTTAAGATAGATAACTAGTCACACAAAATAAGATAGGGTTAGCAATACAATCATTGGAGAGAAAATAGGGATAGCTCCAGTTGTAGAAAAGATGGTAGAATCTTGTCTTAGGTGGTTTGGACATATATGTAAGAGACCCATAAAAGCACTGGTAAGGGGGGTCAATTAGATGGGGGACAGTCAATAATTAAGAGTAAAGGAAGACTGAGAAAAACCATAGAACAAACCATTAAGAGAAATTTAGAGATAAATGGTCTATTTGTGATCTTAATACATGATATGAATTTATGGCGATGTTTGATCCAGATAGGCGACCCCACCTAGTGGGTGATAGAACACCAATTTAAATAGAAGAAAATAGGATTGAATCACACCAAACTACAGAAATTTCAATAACAATAATTATAATTACTGAACATAGAAATCTCACACAACACAATACAGCAATACACTTGATGTCCCAGGGACCAAGTCTTCTACAGAGAGTACTTGATAGGAACCTGAATATTGGGCCTGCAAACATGTCTGATATGGGCCCTATTGTAGGGAAGCCTGCTATTTGGAAGGTATATTCTAGAAGAAAGAAAGTGGGGCCAGGGGGAGAGAGAGAATTAGTTAGTGAGGTGGCACCAGGACCCATGTGATTCTGTTAGGAGGGTATATGGTGCGTGGGAGTGAGTGGGGGAAAGGACACTGATGATTATTGTATTGTTCTGTTAGGAGAGTCATTCTCTGGTGAGGAGCTGAGGCTCTGGGAATAGCCACTATTGTGTACGAGCCTTTGGCTCTATTCTTCATTTGATAATACACTAAACAGAGATATTCACATTCTTCTTCTACTATTCCATTGTCATATCTGTCACTGTTTCACTGTTTTACTATTATTCTTCTGTTTCCTATTAGTACTCTCTGTCCAAGATACAAAATAACAACCTTACAGAATTAGACATCCTACTATTACATATACTAATAAATAACTGTCGTAAGTTATTTTCTAATCATAACTGCCTAATAACTACCATTAAACTACTTAATCACGGCAATTAAACAGTTCTGCCACTATATATTTCCTAATCATGACTGCCATCAGGCAGTTACGCCTGCTGGATCCCGTCAGTGGGATAAGGCTTGGGTGTTGGGTGTTGTGGATTTTGTCAATATAATTTCGCTTACCACTAAATTATCAAAAAATAACAAGTCTAGAATCTTTTCATGAGTAGCTTATTATCATTTGAATTAGTAGCTCATCATCTGAATGTTTTATTATTGTGAAGGTTGTACGAGGCCAAATTGAGAAAGCAGCTGGTATCAGGAAGCGGCTTAACCAAACAGCAGAAGCCACACTTTCATCAGTTCAACTAAACAGCACCACTTCTCAGCCTACTTTTACGCAACCTTCTATATCATTTGCTCCTTTCCAAACTACTGAAGAAGATAACAAGAAGGCAGCAGCAGCTGCTGTTGCTGCTAAGCTTGCTGCCTCTACATCATCTGCCCAGATGCTCACATCTGTTCTTTCTTCTCTAGTAGCTGAAGAAGCTGCCTCCATGAGTGGTTGCTTAAACTCTGCAGGATTTACACCAGGATTACCTATTTTCCAACCAGAGAAAAGACCCAAACTCGAAAGACCATCACCTGTTTCTGATGCTAACAGTTCCGATATGGCGAGTTCTTCCTTTTTCGCTACTTTACAACAGCCATCATTATCCAATGTTCCACTTGCACCATCAACCAACATGCAAACCATGCCTCAAGCCAATCAATTGCAAGCTCCCTTTGCCTCAACACCCCCTCCCCCTCCCCATTCCTCAGCAAATCAACTATCAAATCAGTATGTCCAGTCAAATGGTTTGATGGTTGGGGGAATTCCTTATGGATACGGATCAAATAACCTACCACCACCACCTCCACCTCCTTTGCCTCCACATGTGGCAATAGGATTATCAATGCCCAGCACTCAACCAGCACAGCAGCAACAGCAGTCATCCCCAGGAGGATTTTACAGGCCACCTGGCATAGGGTTTTATGGCCAAAGCCACCCATCAACACCACCCCAAGTGCCTAGGCAGTGAGCTTTGTTAGAGACCTTCAGCCACCATTGCTGCAAAATCTTTGTAGTAAGTTCCTCTGGGAAATTGCTGTAGGCTGAGGATTTTCCCTGGAGGCTGTATAGTAATGTAAAATATTAGAAATTTAAATCTGGCCAGAATTCATTTGTAGCCTTATACATACCCCTGCCCTTTTTTTTTTTCCTCTTTTGCCTACTGCATAAATACCAAGTGGTGTGGTAGGCTTTGACATCATAGCGGTACTTGGGATCTACTTCATCAGTGTCAACTACTATTTCAAAGAAAAGTACCTCGTGGGGCCTTTACTAATTGTTCTGAAACTTCTTATTGCCCCTTGTTATGGTGTGTCTGATCCTCTTGTTTCCATGAAGCTGCCGATGGGGAAGAACATTTGCAGCTGGTGTTAATTAACCTATACATGACTTTTCTGAGCTACACACCATGCTCATGGTATGCTGTCACAGTCCTAGGAGGTTGGTTGTAAATGTAGAGTAATATCAATATCAATTGGCAGGAATATAGGATGTTGATATTTTCGTTGCCTGCTAGTGTCTGGATGGTGTTGGCTTTCAGAGAAATCCTTGAGGTTTGCTTTCAGCGGAAAAAAGCCACCTCCCAGAGTCCTAGACCCAAGACATTTATTTGCATCTTTGAATAAATGCTAATGATTCTGACCATGAACTTGCCCAAAATAAACTATGCTTTGGGATATTCAATCGAATTAGCAAAATACTTCTTTTAACATATCTTTTATGATTGGGCGAACTTCACGTTGGTCTTACAAAATTAAGAGTTTTATTTTCTATTTACTGATGTTGATTGATATGAATTTTATTCAACAGTATTAATAAATTGTGTTAGAAAGCGTTTTATTTTATGCCATTCACAACTCTCTCTTTTTTATGGTCATGAAGTCTGGCTTGAAATGCCACACGAAAGCTCTGTTTTTTTTTTTTTATGGTCCAGACACGAAAACTCTGCTTAAGATTAAAGGGTTTTTTTTTAATGCATGCTTGTATTGGATTATAGTGGGATCATGCATGATGATGTTTTGGTAAAGACTGGTTTGGTGCGTAAAATCCGAAGGTCTTCTCATCTCATTCTGTGCTATGAATCTTTGATTGATATTTGTGATCATTTGACACTTTATAAGAAGTAATTTTGAAAGAAAATCAAAACTTCTTAATCTAGTTTTTCGCAATTAGTTCATTTGAAGTTATTATTTTTCATTAAAAACTTTGTTCTTAATTGTTTTTTTAAAATAAAGATTCTAATCTAGTGGAGTTAATTGACGCTAAGCATACGATAACTTTTATTATTTTCAATTTAAAATGTTAAAATCTATCTTTGGCACTTCTCTTAAAGTAATTTTTTTGCTAGCTGTTTGCATGGCTTGTAATGGAAAATTATCTCTGTACGATAACAGCTGAAATATGGCATTGCAACTCAACAGTCTTTTAATAATTGCTTTCCAGTATCTTAATATAATTATTATAATAATTATAGTTATAATTATAATTATAAAATTACAGTTAGACACTTAGTTGGGAAGTAGTTTTTTAGAGAAAGTGACACATAATAAATAATAAATGGCACACTAAATTAGAGTAGAATGCTTAATTTGACGTTACTATAATTTCCTTTCCATGGAAGCAAGACTTTCATTTTTCATTTATTTAGCCTCTTTTCTTTTTTCTCACCGTTTTTTTAAATCTTAATATCGAATCGTTATTTTCGGTGGCACAAGTCAAGAGTTTGCACACCCAGCACGCGTTTGAGCTGGCCACGCTACTGTGATTTGGTAACGCAGCACAAACACTTCATCTTTCTATTCATTTTTCTTATCAAGCACGAAAAGCAATAGCTATAGAGTTTTATTTTGTAGTTATTTATAAAACCCCCAATTTTTGGTTATTTTGCATTTTCCATACAGAGATTGATTTCACTACTTGGAATCCAGGTATTGTTGAGAACCCACCAATTCTGTTGATTCCCATCTCAAATTATTCGGTTCGGTCTCAGTTGAGAGGGAAAAGGAGCGATTTTGGTTATTCTTACTAGTGGTAGGTAAATTGTTATCTTTAGGGTTTATGTAGTTTCTGTTGTTAATTATTTTTTATGTGCGTTTTTTGCGTTTTTTATTTTTGTTGTTGTTGTTGTTGTAGTTGTGCCCCTTTTGAAATTCAGTTCTGTTAATTCATATGCTGTTTTACTGTTAAACGAGTTGAGTTATTTGAAGACCCTTTTATCTGGTGTTAAGAGGAATTGGAGGGAGTAATCTCATGGTTTGGTGTTTATCAACATCTGAAATACTGCTTGTGATGCATGAAAAATGAAAATAATGGATTTTTGTTTGAGGGCATGGATGTTAATCTTCTTGAACTCGATGGTTCTGGGCTCTTAAAAATGGTCCCTTTTTGACTTGTAGGCTGACTTACAGTAAAGGATCGTATTAATGTCTTCAAAAACATTGAGGAGAAGACTCCATCATGGGGATGTCGATGGCAAAAGGAAGGAGCATTTCGAGACTTCGGGATTAGACTCTTTGAGTGAGCCCTTGCTGGGGGATGATGATAATATTGAGAATAAGAAGGTGAGAAACTGCTATCATCTTTTTTTTTTCTTGGATTAAGTTCATTTGTTTTTTTTTATCTGATTTTACATTTTGTGATTTTATATTTTACTGTCATAATAGATATGTACACTTGAAGATTTATGGGATGATGAGAGGAAGAAGGCGCAGTTTCATTGGACATTTGTATTTTCAAACCTCATTGCGCAATGGGCACAGTGGTTAGGTATGTCTACGGTTGTTTTTGCTTTGCCATACAATTAAGCTTGACAGCATGAGTAATTGAGTAGTAGGTTTTTTTCACTTGTATTAGCAAAAAATAAAAAGCAGTACTAGTGGTGATTATCTGACCTGTAACCAATCATTTCATATTGTCTTTGCAGCAAACATTGTACTAGGTTCTGGATCTCTTCTTGGCCGTCTTTTATCTCTTCCTTCTACCGCTCTATATCTGCAAAACAGTAGGACGCTTCCTCCATCTCCTAGCCCTCTGCAGGTATGTCTAGTGATATCTTATTTAAATTCTCATGTGCTTGTATAGGCCAAAATCAAGTAACCAACTTCTAGTTTAATCTTTTGGCAAATAAATTCATACGATTTTAATTTTGTAAGGCATAGATGGGTAGTGAATATTTCTTTGGAATTTGATGATATGTTTCTGGTTAAATTATAAATGGAAAGTTTTCACATGTAAAGAGCAATCCTTGAGATTTGAGAAACCTGTTTTCCCATTTTTATAATTTTTTATAAATATATAATAAACATTAAATTTGTTCAGATTTTGTTTCCTTTGCTGAGCTTGTGTAGTCTCATTATGATTATTGTGGAGTTTGTTTGTTTGTTTTAAAAAATATTATGTTATATAATGCCCTGGTTCTTATTGTCCATAGCTTCCGACTGTATTCTTTCCTATTTTTACTCTGGATAATCTGCTACATGTGGTTATTTCACATTTATTTCTTTCTTAGGAAGAAAGACTAAGAAGCTTGCGGCAACGGCTTGAAGTCCCCTTTGATGGTTCTAAAACAGAGCACCAAGTATGTGCTTGATGCATTTCCCCCCTAATCACATTACTGACATTTGTCCCTATGTCCTGTTTTCTGTTTGATCTATTTTTCACTAGTTCTGATCCTGCTGTTCTCTTCATATGAGCCTTTTGATACCATTTTGTTATGCTGATGTTCTCTTTTGCTCTGCAATCTATGTACAATCTTAATGTTTTTGATCTGTAATGTGGGTATGGTAACTGTTCGACTTGCAAACACTTGTTTATGGGGATAGATAAACAATTTTAAAACTGTGTTGTCTTGCATGGATGAATTAAAAGGGGGACAAGCAAATGGATATCCATTCCTTTGTTGCATGTCTATATAGTGCATATGCATCCAATCTATCCATATGATGCTTTTGAGAATCTATAATATAATAGTTAAAAGTGAATGTGTAATCGACGTTTTCTTTTATTTCGACGGTAGGATTACAATTTCTAATCTCTCACTCTGTTTTGTTTTTGGTTGTAGGATGCACTTAAACAACTGTGGAAATTGGCTTATCCTGGCAGAGAGCTTCCTTCACTTAAATCAGATCTTTGGAAGGAAATGGGGTGGCAAGGTTCGGACCCATCAACAGATTTTAGGTGTGTGATCAAAAGCAATATATTGTACTTTTTAGAAGAGGGGGTAGGGGGCATGAGTATGGATAGGGTTTTATTCGGCAACATGTCAGAGACTCAAAATATTATAAGACCATTGAGGCTTCATATGCCTAATAATGGGAGGTGACTGAAAATATTCTGATCCTCTTATCTGCCATCTGTTGATTTCCATAATCGTGGACTAACACTTTGTCCTCATAGGTTAGACTTACTTCTAGATGTTTTGATAGTTTGATTTTGGGTTCTTAGGGGTTGTTTATGTTAGATTATCTGTCTTAAGATCCTACATTGTCTAGGTATGTGGCCAAAGTACTCTTTATAAAGACTTGGACAATCCTTCCCCCTTGAACTAGTTTTTGAAGTCGAGTTAGGCCTAGTCTGTTCTCAATTCATCTGGTATTAGAGCCTATCTCAGACTTGATATCGTGCCACCCGCATACTACGTGTACAGATCAGTCATTTTCTATGTAAATATTTTGTTCAGAAAATATCTCCAGAAACAACGTACTTTTCTTTGAAAGGATATTTTTTAATCATACTCTTGATCTTCAAACAAAAAGGTTCATTGAACTCAGTAATTATATGCAGTCAACTAAACCTGTTTTTTGAAATCGTGAATGAGTTAATAATATGAACTATCTAATCATGTGTGCAGGGGTGGAGGATTTATATCATTAGAGAACCTCATCTTCTTTGCGCAGAAGTATCCAGTAAGTTTCTTCTATTGCATTTTCATTTGCATTCGCATTCATGCACTCATCCTTGCCTAATAAGTAGATTAATGTCACAGGATTCATTCCAGCGATTATTGCATAAACAAGATGGAACCAGAGCAGAGTGGGAATATCCATTTGCAGTAGCTGGAATCAACATATCTTTTATGTTGGCGCAGATGCTGGATCTTCAAGCAGGTAACATGAATTCTCTTAAGAAGAAATTCAGTGGTTGTAAAAATGATGGCTGTTCTATACCAGAGTGAAAATAGTAAGCAGGCTGGTGTCATGGTGGTTTTGAGTAGCCTAGTTGTAGTTAAAACTGATATCGTGAAATCTTGTTTTATCATGCCACGTTCACAGATTTAATATTATTTTGGGGTTTCCTTATTTGCACTGAGTGTCATGTAAAATCACCTGATGAACTGTTTTCCTTTGCAGGGTATCCATCTTCCTTGTCAGGAATCCGTTTTCTACGGCTGCTTGAGGACGATGAAACGGCATTCGATGTCCTCTATTGTGTTGCCTTTCAAATGATGGATGCTCAGTGGCTAGCAAAGCGCGCTACCTACATGGAATTTAACGTAATACATCATTAAATTGTTCTTGTTTCATTGGTTAATTGACGATTATTATAATTAATCTAGCGATATTATTCTCATTCCTTTGAAATTTGCTTTTGCATTAGGATGTTTTGAAGTCCACAAGAACGCAGTTAGAGCGTGAGCTTGCTCTTGAGGACGTTTCCAGTGTGAAAGATTTACCTGCTTACAACATGTTGAGATAGATGATTTACTGTGCTCATTTTAGCTTAACATTTATCTCTCTCCTTTTTTGTAGGCAGAGAATGTTTTACCTGAAATGTATCTACACAAGCATTTGTCGTTTTTATCTCTGAATAGAAACATGTAAATCAAGTGGAAATGGGATCTCAAATATCAGATTGATCTTTTTGTTAATTTCCATCATCCCTTGTATTTAAGCATGTGTTCAGGAAACAGTCAAGAAAATTTATGTTCTCTAATAATTACAATAATTCAGGTCAATTATATTTAGTATTGTCACCTTGTGAGAGTAAATGAGTGTCTACATTTGAGAAATGAAGACGATAAATTTACACAAAAACTTGTACTTCGCTTTCATACCATCAATCAACATGTAAGAGTCTGTTTGGTTTAGTTTTTGCAATGTTTTAAGAGTAAGTTTAGTAGAAGCAAGAAAAACTTATTTTGGTAAAAAAAATGTCCCGAGAAGTGCAATTTTTATCTGCCTTGAGAAGAATCTTAACTAAACTGGCACTAAATAATTGAATATGTATTATGTAATTATTGGAGATATTAATTGACCTTCAATATTGGTAATTAATTAATTATCACATGATACATATTAATTACTGTCAAGGATTTAACTCTAAAATAGCAATTCACTCAAGAGAGTAAAATAATCTCAATTGCTGATCTTCTTATTAATGATTAAAATGTCTTATTTTACTATCTAGTGAGTGTAATCACTCACTTTATAGGAGGCAAATTCACCCATTATTTGTGCATAACCGTGAGAAATTTTGAGGGTAGCTGTCAAACTGGCGTTTTCTATTTCTTTTGTAAGCAGGACCCATCTGAACTTGCTGTTTTGGCTACGTGTTGCAACCGCTGTGGAGGCCAATTGATTTTAGAAAATTAGTGTATTTACCATTATAATCCTAATAATTATATTCAATTTGAGCCATTTATGAATAAAATGTAAAAAAAATTTAATATCTAACGATATTAAATTGCCTCTGCACTAATGCATGGATTGTATATAGTAAACGGCCCCATTGAGCAAAGGCCTATTAATTAGTGTGACATCATTCAAAAGATGAATTTGGCTTTTAGCGTAGTGGTCAATTCTGTATATTAAAATTTGTATATGTGGCCTAAAAAAATGAAGCGATAAAGAAATGAAGTCCAAATACTTAAATTTTAATTTCAACAATAATAATTAACTAACGACCAAAAAAACAATAATAATTAACCAAAAAAAAATCTATCAATCAACCTCTTAGCGGTATAACATCAGGAACACAAATCAAGACAGAAAATTTAGAGAAATGATTTTTTCAATGTTTTCAAGAGTTTTTAAATGTTTTTTCAGAATAAAATTTTCCAAAGAATGCACCAAGAAGGAGCTTGAAACTAATTATCTGAAGCAATTGTTTCATGATCAGGTTCCACCTTAGACCACTTGTTAATACGGTTACGAGCAATAGTTATCTGCACATAATTAAAACATAATTATTTTCATCCAGTCTTATATGTAACTCTATAATTTGGTTTAAAGGGAATCCAGTAATTAAGTAGCAATGAGAGGTAAATGATTCAAATACCTGCTTGTCCCAATCAGTTTTGTAGCTGATTATAGTTAGCACTATAGTTTGGATAAGTGTTCCAAACAACATTCCAATCCAAATACCCTACAGAACAAAAAAAAAAAAGAGGAAAGATTGTCCAATTGGTAAGAAACAACAAATAAGTGCTATATGAAGGAAAGAAAACGAGTACCGTAAAAGCTTACCTTGACTTGCAATTTGAAAACGTTACCGAGTACAACTCCTACCGGAATACCAATGATGTAATAACATCCCAGGTTCACATATGCCACAATGCTTTGCCAGCCTGCTCCAATAGCAACTCCTGTGGAAATCATAATAATAATATAATTTCATGGTCCTTCATCCATCATTTCATATTTTATTTTTTTTCATTTCCTTCAATTTTGGTTATAACGGTTGGTAAGCATAGAACTCGGATCTTCTATAGTGGTCTTACTGTCTGCAGTAGGATCTCGACAGTTAAACTAATCCAACAATTAAAGGGATTGATCTCTCAATTATTAGGTTAATCTAGCGGCCGAGATCCTACTACACACAGCAATACCGCTGCAGAACCTAGACTTGTTGTAACTAAACAATAGTGCAATTAAGAAATTGGAGCCGTTAGATAAAGATCAGACTTGCTTTAATACCTGAGAGTACAGGTTGAACACTATTTAGTAGTATAGAAATCGCCAACAGAGGAGACAAATCCCCAACAGCATTGGCCACGTCTTCATCTGAGGTGAATATATAAGCAAGTCTTTCCCTAAAGAATAAGAAAAACAAAAACAGAAGGAATCCAATTGTGAAGGATGTAAGCACTGTCATAGCTACAGAGAACTTTGCAGCTTTGGAGCTTCCTTTTCCAAGCTCATTTGCCACTCGAACACTGCAAATCATTTAAGAAAGACAATGTTAATACTTAATAACATTCCATGGTGAACAAACAACAAGTGAAAATTTTGTAGGTTTAATTGATATGCGCGCGTGTGTGTGTAATTCATAAATGCTCTTTTGAAGATGGTGACAAAAACAAATGACTACAACAATATAAAGGGGGAAGAATGTCATAATTACCTTGCTGCAGCCATGAAACCAAGTGATATCATCATTTCCCATCCAATGATGTTGAGACTATAAAGAATGAAATATGATCTTAAGCATCTAATTATAAAGTGGAGACAGTGCAGTATATAAATTCTAATGAAGAAGTGTGACAATGGATAAGGATTGGTTTACCATATGGATAGAGCATCAATTTCAACCTCTGCATTTTCCATGTTGCCTGTTAAAAGAACCAATATTGTGTTGTACCATAGCTCAAGACTGCAAAATATTCAACACCTTCAATTAGGAAGACATAAAAATAGCAATTGTAAAGATAGAAATGTTAGCAACACATTTTATGACACACTCTTTCCAATATATTCTCTATGATTTATTAAAATTCATGTAAGTTCCACTACTTTGGGAGTGAGTCCCACCAAATAGGGTATGAGACCTATATAAATTTCACTCGATCATAATCCTATAGTGTGCTACTAGTACTCCTCTTATAAAGAACTCAACCCATTAGTTAATGAGAAATACTAGTAACACACTATCTGACACACTCTTTCCAACACATTTTTCATGATTGGTTGAAATTCATGTTGTCTCACTACTTCGGGAATGGGTTCCACCAAATAGAGTATGAGACCCACATGATTTAATAAGATCCATATGAATTCCACCCAATCATGGAGATTGTGTTGAAAAAATAACACGTTAAAAAATGTGTTGCTAACACTTTTCTTAGTTATAATTGATAGAGAAGGAATGGCTCACCACAACATGGCACCGGATGAAAGGGAAAGCTTGACAACAGGCAAGAGATCTTTGAAAGCCGAAAATGAGAAACCTTTCCAAGTCTCATTGCACCAACCACATGTAATAAATATGAGCTGGCCAATGTTGGGGATCCAGAAAGCCAAAATGGTTGAAGTCATTGCACCAGCAATCCCAAGCTTGTATCTCATGGTCAATAGCCAAGAGAGGAATGCATGGACAACAATGGAGAAAGCTGCCAAGAATGCAATGATGGTGTTCTTGCTCTGTGATTGAAGGAATGTCTGGCATGTGAAGGAGACAATGAAGGCAAACAGAACAGGAATTGACCAAAGAGAAATGGTTCCTGCCACTTGTGATATGCTTTCATCTTGGCCTAGGAGTGTCAAAATTGGGGTTGTGAAGATGAACACAGGAAGAAAAACAAGTGCTGTTAAGAACAGAACTATCCATGATCTTTGAAGATACACTCCCATCATGCCATACTCTCTTGCACCATATGCTTGTCCACATAGTGTTGCCAAAGCGCTTGCCATTCCTAACTACAATATAGTTTAATAATTTATATAAACGTTACTCAATTTTGGTTAAAGTGATTGTAATTTTGTAATTTCAATTGCAATATACGATGCCATTAATTTTTCAGTTAATAATTAAATTGCATTTGTGGCCTTAGAATGTCGTGATGGTAGATGTTTGACAAGCTTCTGCCTTCTTAGGCCATTTAGCAAAAGCAGGGGATAAACCCAGTACTGGTAGCTGATAATAAATAATTCATATAATTTTTTATATAAGTTCTATTTTATACTTATATTATTTATTATTTATTTAAAATAATTATCCCTTTTAATAATTTAATTTATTAAAAATATATGATAAACTATAAGTTATAAGTTAAGACTTTGCTCGAAGTATCATTCTAAAAATTGCTACAAACTATTGAGATAATTGAGATTATTTATTAAACACCTTTATTTTGGTCCAACAAACTTATAAGTTAATTAAACAAATTATATATAAACAACATGTAAGACGTTGCAAAGCGTAAATCTACTTATCCATTACAATATTTGAAGTATATGTTTTTGCAAGAGATATTGTGTGCTTGGTTTGAATATATCATAGTTGATTTTGTCTTATGTAAGACGTGATTTTAGTTATAAAAAAAGAGATATTTGGTTATTGTTCAGTAAAATTGAATTAGCCTAGTTTGACTAGAAGTGATAAAAATTACTTTTTGGGTAAGTTAACTAAGTTTTACATCCAACTTGCTTTCAAAGTAAAAATATCCAAATTAACATAAATCACTTCATTTCAAGCTCGATTTAAATTAAATCAATTTTATAAAATCACTTTAATCAAATAATCACCCAAAGACACACTAAAATTACTCATGTAACACTGATCGATTCCAATCAACCTGAAGAGATTCAATTAGATTGGTAAAACAGAGGAGACGTCTGTGTTTTTGAGAGAAAAAATGTGGTTAGGATGGGAGATTCCACTAAAGGTGATTAGTCAAGTTCTCTGGCAGAAATTAGTTATCGGCAAAGTTTCGCACTAATATCTTGTTACCCAAAAAAAAATATCAAATGAAAAAGTGAAATAAAAATAAAAGGAAGGTTTTAAAAGGGAACATTAAGAGCATACCATCAAGCCATTGACAAATCTAACGAGAACAGTGAAAACAAGAGAATAGGCAGCGAGTTCCCTTGACCCAATATGGCCAACAAATGCCTGGCTGATAATTTGGATCCCAAAAGTGGAGCATCTTGTGAATATGGCTGGTCCTGCCACTATCCACATCAACTTGCTCTCCTTCCACACCCTCTTCCCCAATGACAATTCCTTTTCTTCTTCCTCATATGATGATGCTTTCACTGTGCTCAGCAGCTTCTCCTTTGCATCTTGATCTCCCTCCATTTTTAATCTGAGTCCCTTAGGCTATGCAGGCAATAGAGTGTTAGCTAGCTAGCTTGAATTTATTTTTCTCAATTGAATTTTAGCTTATTGGTTGTAATAATATATATACATACAACTTGGTGGATACATTGCTACAATAATGCTACTCAATTTAATTGCAATATGTGACCCATCCATACATATGAGCCAAGGAATAATGAGACTGGGACTATAGATAACTTCGTGGGAACAGGTGTAATGCAAGTTGTTGTGGGTTCGAAGCGATATAGGTCATGGTTGTCAGAAATTCTTAGACTTGTTGTTGAGAATACAGTTGCAACATTTAAGGCTTTAATTTCTCTACGTATAATAATTGATTTTTCTTCTTTTGAGTAGGTTTTTAGCTCAAGGTCTCAATTATTGATTATTTGTCGAAAAAAAAAGGAAAGAAAGCAAAAAAATAAAATAAAATAAAATAATTACTAATTAAGATACGTCAACGCAACCTGATTCGAGTTGAATTGGGATTTTCTCTATTTTTTTCTCTCTATTTCTTCCATTATTATACTTTTGAGGGAATAAATGAATTAAATGACACATGTGTATCACATTTATGTGATTTATTTCTCCCAAAAGTATAATAATAAAAAAATAGAGAAAAAAATAAATAGAGAGGATCCTAACTCATTGGAGTTGATCCACTTGAGTGTGAGTGTGATCCCGTTTCATGATATGTACTATATACGATATGGAAAAAGTTTTGTGTACACCCAACGAGGTGTATACCACTAGAGTGATATAGGGAGAGATGAGAGAAAAATAATAAAATGATGGAATATGTGATGTGATAGTTAGAAAGAGATAGAGAGAAATGATAAGTGTTAGACGAGTTAATTGAATTTTGGGGTGTTACTTTAAGTATCATTGCTCATTATAATACTCCCTCCGGTCCTCTATATAAGAAACAATTCACTTTTTTGGGTGAATTATAATGAGCAATGATACTTAAAGTAACACTCCAAAATTCAATTCACTCGTATAAGAAACAATTCACTTTCCAACGGTAGTTATTATCCCTTCACTGGTGAGGGCCTTACAAGGCCCCTCACCTTAGAAGCCACCTTGTTTCACTCATGTTTTGAATCAATTTTATCACGTCTTGTTCAGATCTGATTTTGATTAAATCTATATGTTATTGAATTTCTTTGAAATTAAAAAGTTAATCCAATTTAAATTAACGACAAAATATAAAAACAAGTATTTATGACGTGTAATAAAGAACAAACAATAACGTGTCGCGGGAAAGACCGAATGTTCGAAGCGATGTGTCTTGGTTGTAAAGAAATTCTTAAACTTATATTCGCAGGGAACAGTTGCGACATTTAAAGCATTATTTACACATAAATGTTTTTCAATAAAGAAATACCGCTAGTAATTTTTTTTACTCAAAATTACAGTATTTATTATATTGTAGTACTAGTTATTAAAAGTTGTACTTTTTAATAAAAATTAATTAATTTTTTATAATATTTGGTTTAATACAAAGTTTGGAAATTTTGGTTTAATTGAGTGGGTTAGTAACTTAGTATGCTGAGACGTGGAGCTTAAAGATTTTAAATTTTGATTGAGTGAATTTGTACGCTGATACGTGGCTCCTTAAGAACCTTCTGTTTTTGCTATCCCTTGTGATGAATAAAGGAAAAGTGGTACTAATGACAGAGTTTCTCAATTTTGAAGGTGGTTTAGATTTCGGTTTTATTGGTTTGAGTCCAAAGATATTTAACTGGCTAAAATATTGTGTGAACTCAACCCAATTCACTTTTTTTTCTAATAATTTATACATTATTTTCGATAACATTAACTTTAATAGACTTGTCTAATTTATTATATATAAGTTCTAAAAATTACTAACAATGTTCTAAGTAACTTTTTTTTTCTCCCAGTAGTTTATTTGAGAAACTATATAGAATTTAACCAATGAATTACTAACGTATGCCATCCAGGAATTCACACTACTCCTAGAGGGGAGGGGACCGCTAGTTTTGTTTGGACGCCAGATGAAAACATGAGAAAAGAAAAGAAAATAGGTGTAAAGAAAATGGAAATAAGAGAAAATAAAAAGAAAGTGTGGACTTTGTATATTATTGGAATGGAATTGGAATGGACAGAAAATGGAAAGAAAATATAACATCTTCTCTTTACATGTTTGGAGAGATGATAAAGTGAAGAAAAAAATTAATTGATATCTTTTTCATTCTTGATAAAATAAGATGAATCAAGTAAACCCATACTTAATGAAAAATTAATTATTAGATGAGTAAAATTTAAGCTTTTCAAAAAAAAGATGAATAAAATTTTAAAAAAAATTGTTTTTGGTCATAAAAATTATTTTCTCAAATTTTTATTTTTATTTTTTTTTATTTTTTTTTTTTTTGGTCAAGAAAGATTCATTCATTAACACAGGCAAAAAGCCCGGAGCTCGAAGGCAGTACAACTAGCCCAACAACAAGGCCAAAGTCAAGCTTAATACAATGTCTCTAAACATCTTATCATCAAATCAAAGACACGCACTTGACAAAGCGAAAACATATAATAAAACAGTAAAACACAACACCACAAACAAACCGCACCCATACATCAAACACAAAAACTCCTTAAAACTAACAGGCCCAAGATCTAACATCCAAAGCAGCTGCCCTTCATCACCAACATCGCCAAGTCTGCTCCATGGTTTCTTTGAAACCCCAGACTCCTGCCTAACCTGCAGCCTCAAAGGCTGGGGCATGAAGATGCCAGAGAAAGGGACAACACAACCACTGGTCTTGCTTCTATGAGCACTAAAGGACATAACATAAATTGGGGCAAGACCAGCAGACACCAACTTAGGGCAGAAGAAAAGAGATAGCTGCATAGAGCATGGGTACAGGATCTGAAAAAGCCAAGAACACACAAACAGTACAGAAAGATAAAAAAACAAAGAGTCCAAACACATCACAAACCAGAGAACGCAAGACTACAGTGGGGGAAAAACAGTGAACATGGGTCGGTGAGGGTGGAGGAACAGTGACATGGTGGAAAAAAAAAAACGAAGGGGGAAACAGAGGTGGACAACAGAGGACGGGAAAGAGAGTGGCGATGGCAAGGGCGCGGCGGCGGACGGTGGCTGGACAGGCTGCGCATCTGGACTCCAAACAACTGAAAGAGACCAACAACAACAAAAACCAACCAAACAAACTACAGAACTAACCAAACTCCAGCAGATCTGGAAATGAACCACCTACCCAACACCCACAGCGGCGGCGGCGACGAAACCAGCAGCGACGGCGAGCCTCCATGCTTGAAGAAGACAGCGGCACGGTCCAAACGAAGGGTGATCTCGTCTACCCCGTCGCTAACAGCGGCGTCTCCAACCCCGCTAAGGAGCTCCGGCCTGCGGCGGCGCCTCCAACCGCAGGAGAGAGGTGGCGGTACCCAAAAAAATTAAACGTAAACCCTAGCAGAGACTCTCAAAACGGCGGATATTAAGAATTTACCTCTCAAATTTTTATTTGTGATATGTTGTTTAGTTGTCATGGGCCCCCCTCACTTTTGGGCTTTACTGTACTCCAGCACCAACATCAATTTGACAAAAATAAAGTCCGTCGTCAGTTGTAACTTGTGACCATTACATGTTTATTTAATCCATTTTTTATTATGTTGACCAAAAAAATCCGTATTTTTTTTAGGTTTTTAGTTGCATCACTACGTATTAATTGCAATATACCATTACCATTCTTGATATTGGACACATGGTAAAGTAAAGGTACCCTAGGGGGATTTGACTCCTCTAAAATAAAAATATAGTAAAATAAGTAATCTCAACTACTAATGAAAAAATTAAAGATTGATAATCTAACACATTCATGATTTGATATGCATGTGTTTTTTATTAACCATTGATTTATTCATTAATGGTTGATATTACTTACTTGACATTCCAAAATGAGTTGCTCAGTTGAGAATGAGGAATTGAAGATGGAATAAGAATGGAAAGACAGGTGGAAAACTAGGAATTAGTCCCTCGCCTACCCTGCACATGGCACACCCACCATTCCTATTATAATTTTTTTTTTTTTATGATTAAATCCCTAAGCTATGTTTGGATATTTTAAAATCAATGGAATGAAGTGGAGTGAGCAAAGTGGAGCAGAGTAGAACAAAACTTTTATTCTTTTGTTTGGAAAAAATGAAGATAAGTGATAAAATGAGATGGAATAGATGCCGATTCCATTCCATTCTTTTCTTAATAATCCAAACAATGGAACATAAGTCCATTCTATTCCATTCCCCTATGTTCCATTCAGTTCCACCAATCCAAACATAGCAAGACATATGACTAGCACATAAAATGATCACACGTGCGTAAAATCCATTTGACAAAGTGTCTATCATCGTTGAGCGAGACTACTATGAGTAGACCTATTCAAAATTAAATTCACGACTAAAACTATATAAGAGAGAAATCCACCAATTTTCATTTAAGATACAATTAATAAATAACCCATGCACAATTGCTGCTATCTATAATATCAACCTCTTAGCTTTATAGTATAACAACAACACAGCATAGGACACAAATTAATGATGACAACACTGGAAAATATTATGTGACATGTTTTGTTTCTGTTTCTTGATCAGAACTGTCCACCTTGGACCACCTGTTAACACGATTACGAGCTACGGTGACCTGCACAGAATGATCATTTGATCATGTTTAATATATAAATAAACTACAATGTACTTGATCACAGGGGAATGTTATGTAGTAGTTAGAACTTAGAAGCAATCTCAATAAGGCAAATAAATCAAATACCTGTTCGTCCCAGTTGGTTTTGTAGGTGATTACAGTTAGCACTATTGTTTGAATCAATGTTCCAAACAACATTCCCATCCAGATTCCCTGCACAAGTGGAAAAAGTGTGTTCAACAGATAAGGAGGCAGGTCAGGCAGCATAAAGATGTAAAAGTGATTCCAGATACAAAAAATTGATGTTGACATGTTTGACTCTTCTCGAGTAGAATTGATTTTGCCTCTAGAATGGATTCTAACTTGAAGCTAAGATTTGTAACTTTTACCTTTAAACGTGATTTTCAGTCTTAAATATAGTGTTCAACTCGCTTTTATGTGAATGTATTCAAAGACAAGTCAATTTTACAAAATCAATTTTTGCCACAGAAGAACCAAACACACAATACAATTTAGAAACAAGAAGAGGGTAGGTAAAAGTAAAAGCTCTACCTTGACTTGCCAATGGATAACATTACCAAGTACAATTCCCACAGGAATGCCTATGATGTAATAACAACCTATGTTGACATATGCCACAATGCTTTGCCATCCTGCTCCAATAGCTACTCCTGTTGAAATCACATTTTCCAATTTCTTTCATATTCTTTGCACACACACACATAAAAAATGGGAAATATGACAAATTCAATGTGTAAGTGTTGTAAGTATACAACATTGATGATTAATTTGCTTTTGTCATGTAAATGTTGTAAATAAATAATACCTGAGAGTACAGGTTGAACACTGTTTAGTAGTATAGAGATTGATAACAAGGGTGACAATTCCCCAACAGCATTGGCCACGTCTTTGTTTGAGGTAAATATATAAGCAAGTCTTTCCCTAAAGAATAAGAAGAATAAAAACAGAAGGAACCCGATGGACAATGATGTAAGGGTTGTCACAACAATCGAGAACTTTGCAGCTTTGGCACTTCCTTTTCCAAGTTCATTTGCTACTCGAACACTGCAAAAATAAGTAGCAGTCAAGTTTCCATGGTAAAACATATAACATGTAAAAAAAAATTCAAATCAAAGGTTGATGACAACAAAATTAATATGATAGATAGGGTATTGGAGCAATGTTATTATATATATATACCTTGCTGCAGCCATGAAACCAAGTGATATCATCATTTCCCATCCATTGATGTTGAGACTGTCAATAATAGAATAAAATTTGATCTTTAGAGAAAGAAAGTCTATTATACATCAAGCCAATACAACCAATAACATAAAATAGAAACACAGTGCTGAACAGAAGGATTACCATATAGATAGAGCATCAATTTCAACCTCTGCATTCTTCATGTTCCCTGTCAAAAGAACCAATATTGTGTTGTACCATAGCTCAAGACTGCAAAATATACAATAGTTCCAAGTTAGTAAGACATATATCTGTTTCACAAATATTTCTGCCATAAAGGACATAATAACAATCTAGATAACCAAAACTTCATTATCTAGTCCAATAGAAAATGAAATTTAAATCTATTTAGCAATCATTTTTGCATTTGCAAAAGTACATTTAAACCCGTCCCAAAGTTACTATAGAATTCCTTTTGGGCAACGTACTTTTAGACCAAAATGCACGTTTGCAATTGAAAACTAAACATGACATACTCATCAGCCCGCAAGTTGATAGAGAAGAAAAACTCACCACAACATGGCACCAGCTGAAAGGGAAAGTTTGACAACAGGCCAGAGGTCCTTGAAAGCTAGAAATGAGAAACCTTTCCATGTCCCAGGGCACCAACCACAAGTAACAAATATGAGTTGACCAATATTGGGAATCCAGTAAGCCAAACTTGTTGAAATCATTGCACCAGCAAGCCCAAACTTGTATTTCATGGTCAAGAGCCAGGAGAGCAATGCATGGATAATTATGGAGAAAGCTGCCAAGAATGCAATGATGGTGTTCTTGCTTTGGGATTGAAGGAATGTCTGGCATGTGAATGAAACAATGAAAGCAAACATAACAGGAATTGACCAAAGAGAAATGGTTCCTGCCACTTGTGCTATGCTTTCATCTTGGCCTAGGAGTGTCAAAATTGGGGTTGTGAAGATGAACACAGGGAGAAGAACTACTGCAGTTAGGAATAGAACTATCCATGACCTTTGAAGATACACTCCCATCATCCCATACTCTTTTGCACCGTATGCTTGTCCACACAGTGTTGACAAAGCGCTGGCCATTCCCAACTACAATTGTCATTTTTTTCAAACAATTAGCTTGGGTTGTATTTCTGCTAGCATTATATTGTGGTTGCAATTGCAATACGATGCTAATACATTTTCATTGCATAAATTATTCTTTTAGCAATTATATTTATATCAAACAAAAAATAAAATTCAAACAAAATGTTCTCACCCCCACAAGGTAACATAATTTTGAATTTTGAATAATAACATTTGAACACACTCATCTATTTCTAACACCTAGATAACATTTTTTCCCTCTTTCTATCTCTCCCTTCTTATCATATCACTCATCTATCACATATTCACATTTTTCATTTTTCTATTCTTATATCTCTTGTATAACAGCATGTCAGCATATGGATGGTGTCCATAGATATTTTTGAATTTAGAATGTTGTGAAAGCAGAGTTGCACAAGCTGCAACCATTATTTTATTATCATTGTAATCTTTGAACTATGAAGTATGTGTTTCTCTTACAACCCCATTAAACTATAACACCAAAAGATTCTATTTTGACTAAAAAAAAGAGTAAGAATGTAGTAAATGTTTAATCTATGAAACAGGAGAGTGGTCTCTGTATATTCCTTTGATGCAGAAAACAGAGCATCTTCCTTAAAATTAATAAGAGAGAGAGAGACCGACCAAGCAAAACCAAGAGAAACATATTAAACATTAAACATAGTGTGCAGGTGAGATAGCTAGACAACACACACAAGCATACAAACACAGTTTCTTCAAATTGTATTTTTTTTTTAAAATATCCATTAAAATAATAATCATAAAAAAAGAATTGTGGAGAAACGTACCAGAATACCATTGGCGAACCTTATGAGAACAGTGAAAACAAGAGCAAAAGCAGCGAGTTCTCTAGAACCAATATGACCAACAAATGCCTGACTAATAACTTGAATCCCAAAAGTGGAGAACCTTGTGAATATGGCTGGTGCTGCCACTACCCACATCAGCTTGCTCTCTCCCAATACCCTCTTCCACAGTGACAATCCCTCTTCTTCTTCTTCTTCTACTTTCTCCGTTCGCAGTAGCTTCTGCTTTAGATCTTCTCCCTCCATTTTCATTATTCACTTTCACGTGTTTTGGCTTCAGGGGCTGCCTAAAAAGAAAGAGAGACTATGCTATGCTATGCTGTCTGTTCTGTTCTGTTCTGTGTTGTACTCAACGCAGAAATTAAGGGGAAATGAGTTGGAGTGGTTATATAAAACGTGATGCGTTTTATAATTGACCAATCACTGGTCGTGTCATGCACTGTACCGAACCATAGGCAAAAACCATGTTTCGTAATTGTTTTGCCATATAAATTATATTTAATAATACAACTTTGTGGTTATTCATTATTATTATTGCTCTGTCTGTTTTCAACTGATGTGCATTGCATTGGCCTTTTACGTAAACTGTTTTGTTTCGTTTTTGACAGATCGGAATTTATTAAAGTGGAAAAGTGTCATTTGCCTACTGGAAGAAAAATCGTATTTGGTTAATGATTTATGATTGAGCAAGGAAAATGAATGATTTTTAAGAGGATTTTGATATTAAAACATAGAACCCCATATTATATTTAATTTGAGAGAAAATAAGAAGAAATGAAAAGAGTGTGAATTATTTTTTCTCTTATTTACTTTTTTTCTTCTTCATAAATCCATACTAACAAACATGACACTATAATTTTTTTTTGGTACCATGACACTGGCGGGAATATTCTTCGGTTATTATCACAGAAACTAATCTCTCTCAGGACCTTGACTGCATTAAAGCTATCTCTCCCAGCGTTGTTTTTTTATCAAGTCCAAGGCTCGAACACGAGACATTGGGATAAGGACCAAACATGACATTATAATTTAAATAGGTTTTAGAATGACATTTAATTATATTTTATCGTTATATAAACCAATTTTAAAAATAATATTATGATATGATAAAATAATAAAATGTAATTACATATTGAATTTAATTAATTTGCACTGACATTTTAAAAAAATTTATACAAATATCTAATCATATTTCATCATATATATTTTTGTACATATATTTTAAAAAAAGGTTAAATAGGTTTTTAGTCCATGTAAATCGAATTATATTCGTTTTTAGTCTCATATTTTTAAAATATCTCATTTTGATCTCTATTTTCTAAAATAAACAACTTTTAATTCCTCGTAGTAACTTCATTAAGGTATAAGTGGGGTGAGTTGAAGAGTTTAGATTATACAATCTGTCATTCAAGATTAACATGGCCAAATCTGAGTTTTTACTAATTTGTTTGACACATTATTGGTTGAATGAACAAATATACTATAAAAGAATACAAGTGATATATTATAAAGTGAAATACGATTGAATACGATTGAATAGGTGTCAATGTGAAACTTATTTATATTATAAATAAACATATAATATTAAAGTCATATAACTATAATTTTTTTTTCTTTCGTAGTCATTTTCATTATAAATTCTTTATATTGGAAAAGGAGTGTTGTTTTAAAGTAAAGATCAAGAATGACTATGTTTTGGACAACACTGCACCAACTTCATTTTTTGATCGGTCAGAATTAAAAATTGCAACAACTTTTGATAGGCTGCGTCATTTTCTTTCGCATAAAATAAAATAGTAGGCATTTCCTTGCCGAGCCCCCGCGAGGCGTCATTTATTACTTTCCCATAAAAATTTTCCAGTTGAATCCTTGGTGTTTATGGGGATGTAGGGATGGGTGGCAGGTTACGTGGATCATTGAACTACCTCTCCTTTGTTTTTTCTACCCTAACAAGAAAAAGACAACCTCACGGGTCCTATCCTATTTGTATATATAAAAAGTAAACAATAAAATTAATTTAATGGGAAAGTATGAAGAAAACATGTGGATGATCTGAAAGAAAAAAAACTGAATGTCACATAAATGAGAATGCTACGATAAATTGGTGTTCATACATGACAAAATTATATTTATATTAGAATACAATTATTAATACAAAATTGGGATAGCCTTAATTATAGAGAAGATAATAGAATCTCGTTAAATGAGAATGTAGGGAGAAGTTGTGTAAACATTGATACAAAGAATAACCATGAGGTTGGACATAAATGGTTAATGTACTTTATTTAAAAGAATGAGCTCGATTAGTACTCGAGTTTGATAACTAGTGATGAAATAATTTATAGTCAGGCTAAAACCTTCAACCGAATATATATTAGTCCAGATATGTGATAGTGTGTGTATAAATCAAAAAATATTGATAAAAAAGAATAGACTATATAAAAATAGTCCAATAATGAGAGATGGAGCGAAATCAAAGAAAACTATGTGTCAAACTATTAAGAGAGAAGAGATTGAGATATAATCTATTTTCGGGCATAATATTAATAATACATAATACATGGTAACACATTGTGATATCAATTAAACTCGATCTCACCTAATGGGTAAAGACTTGATTATTCCTATTATTATTATTATTCTATAAAAAATCACACGTTTTTTTTATTTTTTTTGCTAAAAAATAAAAATTATTGTTTCCTGAAAAATAATTCTACAAAGTATATTTTGTGGTGAGATTTGGGGTTAACAAAATGCAACCCCCACGATCCCACACCTTTGAATGATGGATTGATGATGGGGCCCGCCGGGGAATACCTTGTGAGGTATTTTTCATTCACCGGTGAATTTAGGAACGGCAGTACCTACCGGGCCATGACTCTTTTTATCGTACATCATTTATTTCTTAGAAAAAAGTTTGATAGACACCCCAATATTTTTTTTATACCTGGAAAAAGATAGAGATAGATGAGAGATAAATAATAAATATAATAGATGAATAATGTAACAAATAAAGAGAGATAAAAAAAATAAAAGTATTAGATAAGTGTTAAAATTTATTGAATGTTTATATATCATAGCTCTATTTCTTATCCTTACCTTTCAGTTCACATGGGTTTATCTGTCCTTTAATTATTATTATTATGGTAACAATGATCCTGTGGAGCCAAATACTCCATGCTTTTGGATCAGTGGCGACGAGAAAAGGGGTAAATAAAGGTGTTCATTAATCATGGCTCGAATCAATTCAATAAAAAATAGTGAAATTAAATTTTAAGTTAATTATTCTATCAAAAAAATTAAGTTAATTAAAATTTAATTTTTAATTGAATAAGACCAGATTTAAAATTCCATCCAATTGAATTTCAATTGAACACACATATATATATATACTCATCATACTATTACATCTATATCTTTATTTTTTATCCATCCAAAAAGCATTAGGTAAAGTTTAAGAAATTAAAAAAATTGTTTAATGGAGCAAAATATACAATAAGAGTTTTTTTTTATCATTTTTATACAAAAATAATTTTTGAAAGTTTAAGTAAATCCAAAATAATATAGATTTGGTGGTGTAAATTTTAAATTGGAGAAAATTCTGTGAAAGAAATGCAAAATAAAAAATTTGAGTAATTTACTTTACAAAAAACTTATATAAACATAAATATTGAATTTAAACAATATATACACTGACTAAGAAGACAGCTATTGCAGAGTAATATTTGTGATAAAAAAAAACAGCATACGCACAAGAAGAACATAAACATTTTTTTACCAAAATTATAAAATAAGGATATGATCATCCATTTCAAGGCACAAAAAACTTCTAAACTTAAAAACGAGTAATTATAGAATACTAAAATTTATCTCACTCTTAATTCTGCAACTTCTTAATTTTTTTGACAGCTTGTTAAATATGAAATGAAATGCTGTCATACTCCACTCGCACATTCCCCAACTGTTAGGAGAACATAGCTGCCACACACCAAGTGATTTCAAATCAATGTACGTATAGTAATAAATACATAAATAATAAACAGTAATGCTATACCGCGCGACAAAATGCGACACGAATAGCACGAAAATGTGGGTCTATCAATGCATAGTGTGTGGGTGTATGCATGTGAGCAGAGCTGCATCGTGTTTTTTTAAAAAAAAATTAAGATGAAAAATAAATAAAAATTATCTCACAGCCGCCCCAGCAGTGCATCATCCACCTTCTTCCTACCGCCAAACACCATCGTCCACCGACCACCAGCCATCGCCGGTGTCCATTAACTCAGACCATCGTCGTTCAACCGGACTGTGGCCTATAACCCACCACCCACCGCAGTGTCGAGGTAGAAAACGTGATGGCATTTCGAAAGTAGCCGTATGGTGTCGTCGTCGTGAAACACGGTGAGGCATACGACCTACTCAAGGGTCGGGGCACTTGTCAATGGTCTGGCGGTTGAAGCCTCGGCGGTAGAGATCGGCGTCGGCGGCGATGGGGTTGCGGTTGTTGGCGGATGCGTAGGAGGCGCCGCCGTTGCCGTAGGAGCAATGGCGGAGGAGACACCGTAACCGTGGGAACAATCGCGGAAGTACAGGGAAAAGAAACCCATGAAAACGAAGGCGGATTAGAAGGCCACCATCATCAGGTTCACTGTCGTCTTCATCGGCGCATGAGTGGAGCCTTGGAGGTGGAGAGAGAAAATCAGAATATGAGCTGAGAGGTTTTTTTTTTTAAATTTGGGAAATATAGTATGTGTGTTGGTGCATGGTAAGAATGCTGTGACAAACCAAAATAGACGTCTATTTAATTGCCAACTCATTCCTTGTTTTCTTATCAAAGGATTTCGTATCAATAAGCATTTTCCAATAACAAATTATGTACTTGTATATCTCTGCTTTTAATTTGGGTGGTTGGACTGAGTTGTCGTGTTGTTTATACGATAAAACAAAAAGCAATTAATGTTACGAGTCTAGTTCTCTAGTGATTCCAACATCCAATTGACAATTTGACGTAGAAGGGTATTGCTATATGGTAAATAATCCAATACGTACAATTTATCTAAAGAAAAAAAAAATAACAGAACCATTCATCTACTCAAATAGCGAGTTTGATTTTTTTAAATGATATCTCAGATTCAAATATTGTGAATGAAAAAATAGATATTAAAATTTTATATTACTTCTAATATAAATATAAAGAGTCTAGTAAAAAAGTATTATATTAATATTTAATGCTATGGATTTAATTAAGGTTGCATTATAGAATCATATAATCTTCATAGTCCCTTGATATAAAAACTGACGTGAAACTTCCCATGCCATATAAAATAAAATCATTATTGGAATATGTTCGGGAGAGAGGCCCAATTATTGGACTAGTCCAATATGCCTTGAGCGGCCCAACTTGTGCCCCAAACTGTAATTTAGGACCCAATCCGGCTTAAACCTGTTTGTGTTTGGGGATAGGCTCCGACTGAGACCCACATACAGTATGATTCTTGATCCTCACTTCTGACAGAAGGTATAGTGCAAGGACAAACGCGTCCTTGCGCTCGCGTTGCCTGTACTCAGATACACGTACCTGGTATTGGCAAAGTCGCGCCCTACCAGGCACCAGCAGTACAAAGGACCTTTGCACCAAATGTTTTGTCCCTTTGAGGGGACCATGGCCTCGAGTATATATACGGGTAGAATCTTCAAGAACAGGTATGTGTTCATTCTATCTTGCCCTCACTTAATTTGCTGGAATCCACCCTAACTTGAACATTAGAGTGCCTAGGTTTGAGTCAAAGCTATGGGATATTATTGGGAACCCAAGTCACACATCGACTAGAGATAAGGTCATAAAAGAGTATATAATACAAGGGCACCACTCAATTTACAAGCCGATTTTGTAAGAATAAATTAGATCCACGAATTCTAAAAGATATTAAACATTAATGAATTACATTATTTTGACAGAATTAATGAATTACATTCACATTCTTCTCTGTTACTTCTATTCTTCATTATTTTTTCATGAGCTGTTTTATGTTTGTAAAACAATTGATCAAGAGACAAAATTACTGAAATATCAAGTGCTAGATATACTATTTATAAGCTAGGTAGGCCTAGATATGTTTGATCTGGTGTTTGATTCGTCGTTCTCCACTACAGCCCATTTGTTAACACGATTTCGAGCAATCTCTACCTGTGATAACATCCATATGTAACTTTAATTAGATGCTTCCCCTACCATTAATTAATGGAAATCAATTTCACAATCATAGAGCCAAGCCAACAGTATCGTTTACCTGCTTGTCCCAATCAGTTTTCATTGTGATTGTGATAAGCATTACGGTTTGAACAAATGTTCCAAACAACATTCCAATCCAGACACCCTGCAAAAGGGACACAGATTTGGTACTTACTCTTTTTAATCAAGACGTGACATGGGAAGGGAAGACACTTTCAAATATTGAGAAATTATATTATATCTAATTGTATAGACTATAAGATCTTGATCTCCAATTCAACCACGAGGTTAAGCACAAGTGGTTAACGTGCTCCTTTTAAGGGATGGACTCGGCTAGTACCCGAGTTTGATCCCCACTGACGGGCCAATCCATGGTCAAGCAGGCTTGTCTAAGGTATAAACCTTAATTTGATAATTTAAATGTAAAACAATTCCTTTAAAACCTAATGATCACAATGATTATTTATTTAAGGCAAAATTAGAATAAAAATTTAATATTTTATTAAAAACCTAATATTGCTTAATTATATATCGACCTCATTTTTTTTGTACCATAGCATTGGCAGGAATATCCTTCGGCTACTAGTATAGAGACTAACCTCCCTCGAGAACTTGGCTGCATTAAGGCTATCTAGGGTTGGCAATATGGGTCTGGCCCAACGGGCAACGAGCCTGCCCGTTTGGCCTGTAAAATGGGCCAGGCCAACATTTTTTAGCCCTGGCCCGTTTAGTCCCATCAAAAAGTGGGCCAAAGCGGGTTGACCCATAAAACGGGTCGAGCCGGGCCCGTTTGGCCCTTTTTTTTTTGAAAAAAATATTTTTCCTTATTTTTAATATTATTTTCGTGGGCCAGCCCGTTTTGGCCCGTCAGCCCTCCCTTAAACGGACCAGGCTAGATTTTTTGGCCCACATTCGAAAACGGGCCGGGCCAGGCTGGTTCGATTTTCGCAAGGGCCACCGCGGGATGGGCCGGCCCGTATTGCCACCCCTAAGGCTATCCCTCCCAGCGCTTTTTTTTATCAAACTCAAGCCTCGAACACGAGACCTTGGGATGAGAACCAACCGCAGTTGCTAGTCGGACCAACGGGCGTTGGTTATCGACCTCATATTAAACCAATGGCAGGACAGGAAGAAGATGAAAGTGGGTCTTGGGCAAATCCCTAACAGCTTATTATTGTTGCTGAAATTCGGAATTTCTAGCTCATAAAGTGTTCAATAAATCCACCGTATAATGAATTATTCCTTATTGGAAGTACCCGTGAGCTTATTAAAGCCAAGGTGATCGCTATTTGAAGAGACCAATTATTAGTGTACATTGCATAACAGTGAAGTGGAAGGACCGAACCCAAAAGCTGATTCATTCACAATCACAAGGAGCATATGATGTGGAGGGGATCCCAACCGCCCAAGGAGCCATGACTTTCGTCGAGGTGATCAGCTTGAAGGTTGTTCAGGCTTTGATTAATAATGTGGTTTGGTGGCTTGGAGGAAGGACATAGAAGTTAGAGTAATGAATGAGCAAGTCATAGTTCAAATCATCTTACTAATTACTAACATTTGTTTATCTAAAAAAAAACTTCAATATCATCTTAAAATTCAGGATCTAACTCAATACTATAAAACTAGTCATAAAGATGATCTCTAACACTTCCCTACAACCAAAAGAGTCTATTGTATTATGCGTGACTTTGGTTTCGTTCACCTGCTCTGTTCCTTAAAAGGCCAATTCGTTACTGAAAGTTTATGCAATAGTTTTTTACATTTTTTACCACAGTTTTTTATTGTTGCTTAAAGTAATTTTTCTTGTAGTGACGCTAGCTCAGACATTGAGCCTGAGGCAGTCTTCCGTCACAGTAGCCAAGACCCACTAATTTCATCCCGTCTTGCCATTGGTTTAATACGAGGTCCATATTATAAATGAAGAGAGTTCAAGTGTTGAAATCTGTACTAATTGTAATATTGCAATAAACTTCTTGTAACCTTCTGTAACGGGAAATTAAATTCACAGCAGGTCCATGGTTGGATCAATTGCAAAAGATAAATTAATTACCTTAACTTGCAAATGGAGAAGGTTACCAAGTACCACTCCAATAGGAATACCAATCAGGTAATAACACCCTATGTTCACATATGCTACAACGCTTTGCCATCCAGCTCCAACAGAAACTCCTATTCATAATCACATTATTAATTGGTCAGTACTAAAGTCCATGCATTGTTCAAGAATTAACCATAGCCTGCTTTGTCAAAAGAAAAAAAAAGGAATTAACCGTAGTAATTATAATAAAAGTGAATGTAAAGATTACCAGAGAGCACAGGTTGGACACTGTTCAACAACATGGAGATTGAAAGCAAAGGTGACAAATCCCCAACTGCTTCAGCCACCTTTGGGTTTGGAGTGAAAATGTAAGCAAGTTTTTCCCTCAGAAACAGAAACACCAAGAATAGCACGAACCCAATAGAAAACGATGTGAGCACTGTTATCACAATGGAGAATTTTGCTGCCTTTGAACTCCCTCTTCCAAGCTCATTTGACACCCGAACACTGCAAATAAAGCTCAATCATTCTAGTTTCTACTATTATTACTTTGTGAAGTTAATTTAATTGGTGTTGTAAATTCTCACTCACAGATGAAAACTCGGAATTAATTATTGTAAGATAATATTTAATTTGAAGAAACCAGGACATATTATTTAGCCCGATAAATTATTGTTAAGAAAGTACTAAAAAGAAGCTTTGTTAAAATTTATAAAGAAAACATAGTTAATGCTTTTGCATTGTATCACTATATTTTTCACACTAAATCACTACATTTTGTTCCTTTTTCTTTTAACTCAGACATATTTTGAAGAAGAAAAAAAATGAGATTTTGATAACCATGTCAATGAAGTACCTAGCTGCAGCGAAGAAACCAAGGGCTATCATCATTTCCCACCCATTGATGTTGAGGCTGCAAAAACGATAGTTTGATTAAATCAATAGACTAGTTTCAATATTAAGAAACAGAGATATGAAAAATATAGTTACCATATGGCCAGAGCATCAATGGAAACCTCAGCATTTTCCATGTTCCCTGTTAGAAGAATCAAAACTGTGTTGTACCAGATCTCAAGACTGTAAAACGAACCATAGCTTTATGTTAGTCCTATGTCTCTTTTTATTACAACAATATTTTCAATGTCTTTTTTCCCCCTGCAATACAAAAGTAAATGATACACAGAATATATCTAAACATATCACATACTTTCAAAAGTCAAAACTTTCAGAAAAACAGTAACAAAACTGATTTTTCCAGCTCGAGTCTTGATGCTAATTGGTATACTGTTTCTATTACAATATTTATTATTTTTAATAAGGAAATGTGACATTTGGCCAAGATGGGATCCTCATCCTTTTTTGGCAATAGGACCAAGTCAATTACAAGTCATACATAGCCTCAACAAGTTTAAATATATTTTTAGTCTATCTTAATAGTGAAATGTTCATGTTTGGTCTTTTAATTTTAAAATGTCTTATTTTGATCTCTATTTTTTTAAAATAACTCACATGTAGTCCCTCAATAGCTCAGGATTGCATGTGACCTATTTCACAAAACAAAAAACTAAAATGAGATATTTTAAAATTAATGGACAAAGAACGATCATTTTTCTATTTTTAGGGGACATAAACATATTTAACAAATTTTTCAATTATGAAAATTGCTTAGGTTCTTACCATAACATTGCTCCAGAAGAAAGGGAAAGCTTGATAACAGACCAGAGATCTTTGAAAGCCAAAAATGAGAAACCCTTCCATGTGTCAGGGCACTTATTCATGATAAACACAAGTTGGCCCAAGTTTGGTATCCAGTAAGCAAGAATGATTGATGTCATTGCACCATTGAGGCCAAACTTGTACTTAACAGTCAAAAGCCATGACAAGAAAACGTGGAGTGAAATTGAAACAGCTGCCAGGTAAGCAATAATCTTGTTCTTGCTCTGTGCTTGTAGGAACATTTGGCAGGTGAATGATGCAGAGAAAGCAAAGACAATACCTATTGACCATAGAGAAATGCTTCCAGCAACCCGGGCAATGTTCTTTTCTTGTCCAAGAGCCTCTAGAATTGGGGTGGTGAAGATGTAAACAGGGAGAAGAAACAAAGAGGTAATGAACAAGACTATCCATGACCTTTGTAGATACACTCCAAGCATGTCATATTGTTTGGCCCCATATGCTTGACCACACAGAGTTTCCAGTGCACTTGCCATACCCAGCTATACAATTCCACATGCAAGATCGTAACAAAACTAGAATTAGGGTATGTTTAGATTGACTTATGAACGACTTATTATTTGGACTTATGTATTGGCATAAATATTTGTGAGAGTGTGTTGCAAGAACTTATAAAAATAGTTTATAACTTGTCGGATTTGTTTGAATTGATTTATGCATGACTTATCTACTCATATAAGCACTTGTGACAATTGGAAGGGCTTATAAAAATAGCTTGTGACTGGCTCATAAACTGTTTTGGCTTATTTTCATAAGCTCTTTAGAATAGTTTATCAAAACATCTTACAGCTTATATGAAATCAGTTTAATCATATTCTCTCTTCAATTATAAGAACAACTTATATATAAGCGCTTATATGGTAAGCATTTGTGCCTAAGTGTTTAAATAAGCTATTTATCGAAACATAACTTATTTTCATAAGCACTTAAACTCCTATGCGATAAGCACTTATGCCATAAGCGCTTAAATAAGTTGTTTATTCAGAGAGGGGAGAGGAGCACTGAAAAGTGGAGAGGAAGGGGAGGAAGAGTTAAACTTACCAATACACCATTTGCAAACCTGACTAGGACAGTTTGGACAAGGGCATATGCAGCTAGTTCAGTGGAGCCAATATGACCAATGAAGGATTGACTCACTACGGTGATTCCAAATGTTGAGAACCTTGTGAATATGGCAGGGCCTGCTACCACCCACATCTTCTTGCTTTCTTCCCATGCCCTTTTCCTCAGTGACTCTTCTTCTTCTTCTTCCTCTGAATTAGTGTTCCGCTGCTGCTGCTGCAAAATCTGCTCCTTTAGCTCCTTCTCTCCCATTTCCACGTACTTGTCTACTTTCTATGCAGCTGCTATAATGTTTTAATTATGTTCATGAAGATATAAAGTATAAACCATTGGCCTTTCAAGACCTTAGATAATGCTTGTTGATAAACAATTAGAAATTAGTTTTAACTCGCATGAATTTCTCAATTAAAATAATAATTCTATACTTTTTCACTTATGAAAATATTGTTATAATTTTATAGATATTGATTGATAAAGAAGTTAAAAGAGATGCAAATTTAATTTTAATTTATACGAAAAGATATTCTTTAAATTTTTTTCAACTATTATATGGTATTCTTTAATTTTAATTATACGAAAAGATATTTTTCTTAAAAAAGTTTTATGTGAATGTGAACGTTTTAACAGTAATTAATGAGTTTTCCAATTTCTCTGTTTTTTACATTTTTTCTTCCACACAATTGTCGAATTCGTCTTGTTATAAATGGCAAGATTGTATTGTAGGACATTTGATACGTTTTTAACTTTGTTGTCCCACCGGTTCTTCTCCGTAATGATACACAAGCGGACAACTACACATAAACATCGGTGCCGGCTGGCTGCTACACCGTATTCCTAATACCTTCTTCAGCTTTCTATTGTTTGTCCTTTGACAAGAGTCTATTGTTTTATTTTGTAAGAGATGTAACATTCATCATTTTTTTTTAAAGAAGGGGTGGGGAATAACTTTATGGTAACATCAAATAATTATCTCTGGACGCAGGACCACCACCACCCTTTGATAGTGTGTGTGGGAAATGATTAATCCGTGTTGCCACTAAAAACACCCCCCATTGGTGGTCTTAATTTTTTTTTATCCTTGATTACTTATTTGCAAATTGCATATCATAGTGCACTCGGCCGGTGTAATTTTTTCTTTTTGGGTATAAATGATGGAAGATGTATGTGGACAATTCAAATGAGAATGAAGAGGTTGGAGAAGCCAATGGGATGAGCACTTAGGTCAATGAAGATAATCTTCTCATTTTTTATGGGAATATATAACAAGGTTCCAAATTTATTAGAACCGACATAATATAGAATACACATATATACTCTGAATTGGATCAGTATAGGCAGCAGCGTCTTCAGCCATGGACTATATGCATTCGAAGAAATTCCCCACAATTTCTCAAGAATGACAAGATAAAGTTATATAATTTTTGTATTATTGCCATTTAATTATGTAATACAGCAATCACATCCAATTAAAGCACTGCTTTCTGTTCCTTCAAATATTTGAACTCATCAATAATCGAATCAAAACTAGCTTTATATATTATGAGATGACGAGAGGTGTGAATTTTGGTCATATAATCGAATCATAAATGATTTAGATTAAAACATAAAATCATATGATTTTTTTAAGTGATCACGTGACCATTACATAACTTTTAAGTCTAATCATGTATAATTGTTTATTCCATATTTACATGTCTCATATATTCTCTTGTACAAATACTCATTTCACTCAATACATACACATACATACATAATGGAAGATTTAACTTGCACGGGCGAAACCACAAGCAAGTAGCCTAGCTTAGACGCAAAAGGCAACGGCATGATAATGCCCGAGAGGTGTGATCGATGTGTAATGTCGGTTTGTAACTTGCAATTTTGTGTTGGTATAATTGAACAACATTAACTATATATGTGTGTGTCGTTTATACACATAAGAAAAATATAATAGCGACGATTTCTATTTTCCTTTGGAACAGAAAGATTATTTTACAACTCGAATAGATAGTATATATAATAAGCAATGGAGGGGACATATGCATTGACCGAGACTTGAGGAAAAAAGAAGCATCCTAGCTTCTCTTTCTGATGTCAACTTCTTTGTTTTGTATATGTTTAATTTTTTATCGGTTTTAATTTAAAAAATTATTTGTTAAAAAACACTGTAACAAAAAGAGAGTGTTATTATTTATTAAAGAAAAATATTTTATAATGAAGTGTCAGTTTTACAATTTAAGAAACTGAAAACAGATAAGATATACCATTTGATATTTACACACCAAGACAAATAATTGCCATACATATAAATTTAATGTCTTGGGTACAAAAATTGTACCATTTCGCCATTAATGTTCATATATGCTAGAATCGAGAAATTAAAGAAGAGAATATTATCCATCATCTTATCAAAGACGTCATCTATACAAGATTCACCATGCGTATATATAGTTGCATCCAATTCCCATGCATGAAACAGGAGTGGCTGTTATTCTCACTCACTCTTCTATTCTTTTGGACCACAAAAAAATACAAACTACTGACAAATGTTATTGAGAAAGTGAAAAATTAAAAATCATTTTATCATATTCGATGTTTAATAAACATAGAAAGTTTATAAAATTATAGCTAAAATGTCATGTAGAATAATTTTAACCATGCATGCAATGCAATATGTTTACTTATATATTATTCAATCCGATTCAAAGATCATGCGTTACTTGATGTCATTCTAGAATCTTTTCCCAAATTAAAGCACCCATGTTACTAGTTTCAAAAGGTTTATTTATTTATTTAGTAGATGGCCTTATCGGAATTTTTTTACAAGTGCCCACCACTACTTCTCTATTGTGCTCTATCTCCCATACAGAACAACAACAGTATATATCCATGCTCCAAGGCATAATTCCATAGGCCCATCCAATCTCAGTCAAGACACATAATCCCATTATACGGCCAAAATCAATTCTACTTGATGATACCCAAATATGTCAAAATCAATTTTATGTCTCTGAAATCACTTTTGAGAGAATCACTTTTGTCACTAACAAAAATGAATCCAAACATGCACTGAAAAAATTGAAGGCTTTTTTTTTTGGTCAACTGAAAAGATTGAAAGCTATCGTAGTAGTTTATTCTCATTGTTCCTCATAAATCATAATAGCCCAAGCCCATGCGTGGATAGAGTTTGGTTTGTCATCAGATCGGGAGACCTGGACTGAAAAAACAAAAGCATTGAGACCTTGGCTTGTATGCTATGAACGTACTTGGGAATAGAGGAACATTGTGGTGAGAGAGGATAAAACAAGAGATCTGAATTGACTTAAAGTATAAGAATTTTAACCGAGATAAATTTTACATTTTTTTGGTAAGATAAATATTACTTTAATTTGAGAAGAACACCCTTAAAAACTTTCATTCAATTGCTTATGGATATATTAAAATGCAAAAACTAATTTTCAATATAAATAAGTACTATTATTTAAAAAAAAAATTATAATAATAATTACAAAACTATTTCAACTTTTTTATCCCATAAATACTTGTTAAACAATTTGACAAATTGACTGTATTATCCACGCATTTCCCCCCAAAATTAAACCAAATATCGTCGAATCATAATTCCCATACGTACTGAGCAATTATGTTAAGCTATTGACAACTAAAGGGCAAGTTTATCTATAGTCGGGTTTGCGAGGGAGAAAGAAAAAAGCGCTTCAAGAAATCATCTTAAAAAGCCCATGAATTTGACCCAAAAAAAGCCCATGAAGTACATCAAGCAGCATTGCTTCCCGCTTAACCAAATAATACATATTTGACCAAAAAAAAAAACAAATAATACATAATGTGCAATACCATGGAAAATTTATGTCATTATAAAACCTTAATTAATTTAAAAGCTCACTAATTCTCCCAACTCCAGGGGCCAAGCACTTGATCAATTGCAACTTACCCAGGGTCCTTTCAGAAAAAGAGTACCTCTGAAAAATCTAGTCATCTCCACCAAAGCCATGCAAAGACATAAAAATCTGTAATCATAATTCAAAATCTCACAATACCAACTTTCCTTAAGAGAAACTTGGCTTGATGCCCACCTATCATTATGTTTCTGGAGATTAAACTGATATACTTGTACAAAACTGAATCCATGCAAAGTTTTATCCTTTCAAGCAGATTCTGTTTCTGTGCTGCCATTATTCTCTTTACTGTCCTGGGAAATTTCGCCTGTGACTTGGTCTTCTTGGGGTGCTTCTTGTTCAGGCTTTGCAGGTCCTGGACCAGCTGATACCTTCACCATTGATGGACGTAAGAGGCGGTCACCAAGTTTAAAACCCTTTCTGAATTCTTGAAGTATGATGCCATCTTCAAATTCAGCAGAATCCTCACGCATAATTGCTTCATGTAGCTTTTACAAATAAATTGAAAAACATAGTTTATCAGAAAAATGCTCATGGTTATCAATCTCCTATTACCTTCAGAAACCTCTAAAAGAATTTCATGAAAATAGAACAAGCATTTAGTGTTTCATTCGAGCCAGTAGCTAATGCAAAATTGTTCGAGTCAAATCATCTTACAAGTGTCCAACCGAAAATAATTCTTTAACTAAGAACATGTGTTGAGATTCTCATACACATTTTGCTACAAAGCCTCTCTTTTTTTGTTGACTTTGTGATGCAGTTCTAAACTCACCAAGTTGGCTCGAAACAATCAAGAATTGCATTGCGTTAAAAGCGTATCCAGGTCTTCAGGAAACCTGAACAAACTTGGTAAAGTGTTTGAAAAAGTTCATCAAATACACGATTGAATTTCGAGCCAACTGGTTTGCATCCCTGCATCAATCATAGATGACAGCATTATGCCAAAAATGAAAAAACAAATGAAGAGGTGGGTCCAACATATTAAAAAAAATTAAGAGATTTTTCAGGGAAAGGAGACTTTAAAATCTCAAACCAATGTTGCAATAATCCAAAGATGACATAAATTATATTGCAGAAGGCAAATAGAACATTAGTGCAAAGTGTCCACCAAAAATATAGACAATTATACTGGCAGCTGTTCAACAAAGAGACATAACTTGAACTAAGGCAATGTAATACTAAGTACTAACTGTTTGGTGCATTACCACCTTTTAAAAAATTAAACTTATCAGTTTCCTTTATATATAAATCATTATCATCTGTATGATAATAAAAAATTTCTCCTAAAAGCCAGATATTTTTGAATTTGACTATAAATTGAAATTGCTGATTAACTTACCAATGGATCAAAGGGTTTTCCAACTGTCTCCACTGGTTCAACACCAAGTGAGGTTAGAATTTCAATGAACTGTTTATATATGCTCTGATAGCTGTTGTTTATTTTCTCCTCTGCCTCTGTCTCCACTTTAATCTGAGATTTTGCTCTCTCAAAATTATCCAATACAGGCAACAAACTCTCCACCACTTCCCCCTGGGCATTTGTGACCAGTGAAAGGCGATCTCTCTCGGTCCTCTTCCGGAAATTGTCAAAGTCTGCACTAATCCTTAGAATCCGATCTCTTTCTATTGATAACTCTTCAGATAAAGAAGCTATTTTCCCTTCAAGACCTACTTTCTCATCTTCGATGAATTTTAATGATGATTCTAACTCAGCAACTTTGCCTTCATCATTATTAGCCAATGCTTCTTTATAAGATTGCAGTAATACTAGCAAAGGTGAAGCAGGTGTTTCACCAGCATCGCTAAACTCATTATCGCTTGTACTATCCTCCACACCAACAGCACCATCCGAAGAATCCTGTTACATTGGTGTACCAGAAATTGACGTAACAAGGAACTAATAATAAAACTTCAAATATATATATTCCTTAAGGGCAAAATCATACTCAGAAAAGGGGAGAGTAGTTGATATAGGAGCAGTAAAAACGAATATTATTAATAGTGGCATGTTTATAATTTCAAGATATTTTATTTAATATTTGTGGCTTCTGTTTATGGCAGTATTTTAGGTCAGTATCATGTTAATTAAGTGTTCTAGTGCCTGTAAGGCCCAAGGACTCTAATGGGCTTGGGTTGGTAATGGCCAATGCAAGGAAAACAAAACAATAAGAAAACAAAAATCCAGATAATCAAAGGCATCTTTCCACATTTGTTAGTGATATAACTAATGTTAAGAAAGAAAGAAAGAGGGCAAAAGAACAGGAAAATAAGCTATTCAAAACAAAACCAAGCTTAACCTAATAAATGATTCCGTAGTACAAACTACAAAACATATTATCATGGTAAGGGGGCTTAGTTGTATCCACATGCATCGACAATCCCAAAAACTTTGAATTTGAATGAGTCCTTATCAAGAGAACATCATCCCCAAGTCACATATCCCTTCAATCCTATCCAACAAAAGTTACCACAAGAACTCAAGGATAAACCCTCACAATGTGTCATCACAAAACTTTGTAATACAGTGACTCCAAAAAATGTGCTTACTATGACACAAAGTTGTATTTGTCACCAAATATCATAAAGTAAATCATTTTATATACCAAACAAGAAAGAATTGGCAAGTCATGAAGAGGACTTTGATAACAAGTTGTCCACCGTGATCAACAGAATTTTACCAAGGTAAAACAGAATTTTAATTTTGTCTTCTAATTCTTTACAATGTTACACTTACGGTTTAGGGGTTCAGCAATATAAAATCGCAATATGCTCCCAAGATAAAGGCAATTTTAAGCTGTCTGATGAGGGACCTGTCATTATCAGAATCATATTCACATTCATCATGAACACCCTCATTGCCAACAGTGGAGTGTGCCTCCACATTGCAATGGTTGGCTTTGCTTCTCAGAGACGATGCATAGGGAATTCTAGCAGAAGAACCTATGAACCTTAGCTTCTGTTTGTGGGTCTGAACTGATATACACTTAAACTGAAAAGGGTCCTCCTTGTGCTCCAATAGAGATTACACACCCTCCCCGTTGAAGTGCAGCTTTAAGCAAAGTACGATTTCCTTTGCTTACTTTTTTGAAAGTTGGAATTGGGATTTACACTGAAAGTTTGTACCTTTCCCCTGAAACTCTCTACAAACACTCGGATATTTATATTGGCTGATTCATTCGACTATACCCCACTTAAATTACAGAATACAAAATAATATAATAAGTGAATTTACACTTTTCTTACCATCCCCCAATTTTTTAATATTTAAGTTCTCAATTCAATACTACAACCCTTCTCACTAACAAAGTGTGCACACGGAAAATGCTAAAATTCGACACAAATTTGCAATTCAACAAGGTTCAAATTCCGCTTGCTTCCTCAGCTACCAAAACAGTAAACACGGTAATAAACAGTTAATTGATGGAATAAAAATGCATTTAGAAGAAGGACAGGGCGACTCACCATAACCTGAACCTCTGGGTCTTGAACTTGAGGGGCCTCGGTGTCCCCGTCAAAGGCAAAGGGTACAAACTTGACGAACCGCAGGGAGGGAACTGTAGGGAACCGGAGGGAGGTGAGGGGTGAGGGCCTCCTCCTGGAGGACGTGACGGCAACGGTTGAGGGCTTCAGGGACTTGGAAGAGGCGGAGGTGCGCGGCGGAGGCGGTGGCCGGAAAGTCGGAGTTCTGAGTACGGTGGCCATCGGGAAAGCGCAGAGAGAGAGAGAGAGAGATAAGGGGCAGGTGGCGATTGGCGAATGAGTAAAAAAATGCGCAATGCTTATGAATTGAAAAAACAAAAATGGTGGGAAAGGAAGGTCCGTTTGATGGGTTTTTTATGTCGTTTAATCGAACGGTCGTGGTTGTCAGAGAAAACCCTTGAGAAAGATCTGGAAGAATCTGCCGTCACTATATATGTTTTGATTTTATTTTTATTTTTATTTAGTTTAAATCACTATTCAAAATTGAGCTGTGAATATTTTAAATCTATGTGTATATTATATTTTATTATCTTGCTTTGTCTAAAAAATAATATTCATCATACTAAAATATGATATAAAGATAATAAAATGAAAGTGTTATATTCATTTTTCCCCTGAGTTGTTTTTATATTATGTTATAAGACATAGGCATGTTTGGATAACAAGTTTATTTACTGCTTATGGCATAAGTTGTATAAGTTACTTTTATAATCGAAGAAAAATTATAGTGAAATTTATTTTATATAAGCTATAAGCTGTTTTGATAAGCTATCCTAGGTAGCTTATGAAAAATAAGCCCAAAACAGCTTATGAATCAGTCATAAGCTGTGTTCATAAGTTCTGCATAAATCAATTCAAACATGCCCCTAGTAAAAGATTAAACCTTCAAGTCTCAAATATCATCATTACAATTTAATTTAATTTAGAAAAGGTGTTAATTAAATAAAAACCTCATTTACGGAAATTTTTATTGGGTTGATATTGGGACTAGGTTGGTTGTGTTGCTGAGTGAGGAGCAGTGTAGTTAAAATTGGACCGGTTGGTCCGACCAGTCGAACCGAGAATCGGACCCTTGTCTAGTATGGTATATCTTGAAAATTGCTATGTCAAAGAACTGGTCAAAAATCGGAAAAATCGGCCAAAACTGACTAAAAAACGAGTTGAACCGGTTCACTCTTTTTAAAAAAAAATCAAAATTTTCAAAATTTAATTTTTTTTAAAGAAATAAATATCACTTTCTTCAATTATTTGTAATTTTGAATATTTTATGTTATGAATTATGATATTTAGTAGTAAAATTTAATTTCTCTTTATAAAGTTATGATTTTTATGTTAATTTTTGCTCAATATTGTATAGATTTAGGATTTAAAATAATATTATATATCATATATAGTATTATATATTATATTTATAATTAAAATAATATTATTTTATTATACTCCGGTTAAATCCCCGTTGAACCTTGGTTAAATTTCTAAATCTCAAACCCCTACCCTCATCGGTTTAGTGACCAATCTGATTTTGACTACCTGATGAGTATAGGTCTCCTACCTCTTGTCTACTTGGCATTCTACTATGCCTCTTTTCACACGCAATAGGGAATGACTTCCCTTCTTTCCAGTTTAAATAGATCTACCAAACCCGAGAAACATGTTGAGAAATCTCAAATTAACATCTACCACTATGCAACACAAAATGAAAATAATAACAAGAATAACATCTACCATCTATTTATGCACTATCAATGTAAAATATGAAGCATCGAGTTGTTGCTCAGCCTTATCTGATAATATTTTCTTGTTGCATATTATTTAAAATATATAATATTTTTACATGCTTTTTTTTAACTTGGTCCAAAATTACTATTTTACATTCCTAAAAATTCAACCACACATGCATATTTTATATATAGCTGTATTTCTATCTTTATCTTTATGTATATAAAAGTAAGGTAGCTTAGGAGTACCTTTTCCCATCCTAACCCAATCCAAGACCTTTTTTGCATTTTTGGCTTTTTCATCAAATTAGTGTAATTTCAAGTTGAAATTACTAATTTGGTGTAGTTTCTAAAATATTTATCGATATGGAGTAAGTCATACATCCCAGTTGTGACTTTCAATTTTTTTTTCAAAATTGTGAACCACACATACGACTTCGTAATTTTATTATTTTTTTATAGAAATCACGTATGTCACATACGACTTTAGATATTTTTTATTTTTTTAAAAAAATTCCATGCAAGTCGTAAAAAAACATATACGACTTTGTTACTTTTTTTTTGTAACTTGTGAAAGTCGTACTTCACAGTCACGACTTCAATATTTTTTTAATTTTTTTAGTTTTGATTGTTTTCTTTCTTTCTTACACTAAATACTAGTGTGAAGCTAAATGTAGAAGCTGGCTCTTATTATTCAGCGCAATAGTAATTATCATATACAGTGTATACTTCCTGTTTTAATGAATCACTCATAAAGGCACTGGTGCTAATTTTTAGGAGTATTTACGGCTCAGTTTGATTTGATTTTGAGATAAAAAGTTATTCAATCTAAAGTTTAAAAAAGTATACGGTTTGGTTTGGTTTGATTTGCTTTCTAAAAAATAAATCCGATTCGATTTGATCCAAAAATAATACGATTTAAATTGGATCGATTTTTTATTTTTGGCGGTTGTATATTTTTTAAGATAAATAATTAAATATCAACTTATATCCATTGCTAAATTTTTTCGGCTACGACAATATGTTCATTGTTCACTATTTATTTTAATACGTAAATTTAATCTATTCAATATTTAAGTATATCACCCCTATTTGAAAAAATTGTCCATATTTACTTCTATTATTTCAAAGTTTCAAGCTAATATCATGGTGGTGGTGTTTATCTAACACACTAATTTTATGCTAAAATGTCATTACTTTAGTAAGTAAAGTACACAAGTTGATATTTAATTATTTATCTTAAAAAATATACAACCTCCAAAAATCAAAAATCGATCCAATATAAAACCGTATTATTTTCAGATCAGATCGAATTAGATTTATTTTTTAGAAAGTAAACCAAACCGAACCAAATCGTATGTTTTTTTAAACTTTAAATTGGATGACTTTTTATCTCAAAATCAAACCAAACCAAGCCGCAAATACCGCTAAAAATTAGCATCAGTGCCTTTTATGAGTGATTAATTAAAACAGGAAGTATACACTGTATACGATAATTATTATTGCGCTGAATAATAAGAGCTAGCTTCTACGTTTAGCTTCACACTAGTATTTAGTGTAAGAAAGAAAGAAAACAATCAAAACTAAAAAAATTAAAAAAATATTGAAGTCGTGACTGTGAAATACGACTTTCACAAGTTAAAAAAAAAGTAGCGAAGTCGTATGTGTTTTTTACGACTTGCATGGAATTTTTTTTTAAAAATAAAAAATATCTAAAGTCGTATGTGACATATGCGACTTTCATAAAAAAAATAATAAAATTACAAAATTGTATGTGTGGTTCACGACTTTGGAAAAAAAATTAAAAGTCACAACTGGGATGTACGACTTACTCTATATCAGTAAATATTTTAGAAACTACACCAAACTTAACTTGAAATTACACTAATTTGGTGAAAAAACCTGCATTTTTCATCAATTTTTTCAATTTTTTTTGAAAAATATTGGGTAAGTATTAAACTCAGTTTTTTACTTTTTTAGACATCTTTTCATTTGCAAGGTGAATTGTCTTAACCATTTCAGAATTGCCTGAGAATCAGTTTGTTTCAGATCCTATGAGTGATAAAATCTCGTTGAAATCCCATCAGTCAAAAGCAAGCAAAGAGCTACTTCGGATGAAAGTGTATTGGGACTCGGTATTGTTCACTTATGTCCAAAATAATCTTAAATAAACAGACACCGAATACTTAATTTCTTCAAAAAAAAAAAAGGTTGTTTATCTTTAAAAAAACCACATTTCATTCTCTCTTCATATATTTTCTGTGTTATTTTCATGGATTGTGGATTTGTTGGGAACATGGGACAATCACATGTTGGTACACTACTTATTGGCCTTTTCACGGGATAACTAAGGCTTTGTTTGACAAAAAATAATAGATGATAGATAGTTAGTATATGAAAAAATGTTAAATACTACTGGAAAAACACTAAACGTAACTCGTTATCAAATATTTATATTTTTTCAAATCCGCTAATCACTAGTTAAATCCGTTAGTCAAATCTACTAACCACTAACGGATGAGACTTGTCAAACATAACCCAAGTGGATTTGCTTGTGTGACCTTTTAGGCCGTTGCATTCTATGGCGAATTGGTGATTAATATCTTTGATTGGTTTTTGTTATGTAAACATGCCTGTTTGGATATATATTTACCATCAGATTGTAATATTTTGATATATCTTTACCATCAGATTGTAATTAGAATTTGAAATGAGATATATATTCTCACACCTAAAAAAAAGTAAAATTTCCTCGAGTAAAGAAAAATAAAGAACATTAATTAAGAGTAAAATAAAAGCTAGCAAACTGCAAATTACAAGACCCAAAAGCAGATAATACCCTTCGCAGAAACTTCTTCAAAAAAGGTAAAAAAAAAAACTAGCTGTGAAGTGGAAAGATAATTATTATACAGCACTACAGACAGAGGTTTAGCAAGGAGAAAGTGACAGAAAAGAAATGGGAGTAACAGTAATGAGATTGAAGCACTGACACAACACAAAAAAAAAAGTGAAGGTGAAATTGGAGTTGAATCAATGGAATCGAGCGTGTTGGAGTGCATCGGGGTGGAGATAATCGGGGTAATGTCACCGGTATCAATCTGCATGTTCCTGGTGGTCCTCCTGGTCTACTCGGTGTCCACGTCACCCTCCCCGGACGCCGCGATCCGCACCGCCGCTAACCTCGTCTACGCGGAGGACCCCTCCGACACGGCGGCGCAGAAGCTTGAGGGCGCACTCCTCAATGCCGCCGTCTTCGTTGCCCTCATCGCCGTCGTGACGTTCCTCCTGGTCCTCCTCTACTACTACAACTGCACCGCCTTCCTCCGCCACTACGTCCGCTTCTCCGCCTTCTTCGTCCTCGCCTCCATGGGCGGATCCATCTTCCTCTCCCTCATCCAGCGCTTCTCCCTCCCCCTCGACTCCCCCACCTGCTTCCTCCTCCTCCTCAACTTCACCGTCGTCGGCGTCCTCTCCATCTTCTCCGCCGCCGTTCCCATCCTCCTCCGCCAGGGTTACATGGTCTCCCTCGGCATCATCGTCGCTGCTTGGTTCACCAGGCTCCCAGAATGGACCACGTGGACCCTCCTCGTCGCCCTCGCCGTTTACGACCTTGTCGCCGTGTTAGCCCCCGGCGGCCCCCTCAAGCTCCTCGTCGATTTGGCCTCCAGCCGCGACGAGGAGCTCCCCGCCCTTGTCTACGAGGCTCGCCCTACCGTCGCGCCGACCGGTAGGTCTGCCGCCGCTTTAGGGCTTTTCGTCACCGCTGCTGGCGTTTCCGGATCATCGGATTCGGAAACGCCACGGTCTATTGAGCTCCAGGCAGTTCCCCCCAGGGAGAATGAGAATGAAAATCGCCACCAAAACCATCACAGGATAATTGATAATGAAGAGGAGGAAAGGTCTCCATTGGTTGGTGTTGATGAGGAAATGTCTCCCCTTGTTGAGGTGATTGGTGGGGATATGGGGAATGGGCGGCAAATGGTGGGTGGTGGTGGTGGTGAGGAAGTTGCTGCTGAGAGGGGGATTAAGCTTGGACTTGGGGACTTTGTTTTCTACAGTGTGCTTGTTGGTAGAGCTGCTATGTATGATCTCATGACTGTGTATGCTTGTTACCTTGCAATTATATCTGGATTAGGCTGCACTCTCATCTTGTTGTCGGTGTGCCGCCGGGCTCTGCCTGCCCTCCCCATTTCCATCACATTGGGTGTTCTTTTCTATTTCTTGACTAGATTGCTAATGGAACCCTTCATTGTTGGCACGGCCACAAATTTAATGATGTTTTGATTGTTTTTGAAATGGCATTGTTACAAGTAATTCTGATGATGATGATGATGATGCTTTTTTTTTTGTGAGATCTAGTGTACTACTAATGCTGCTTTCATTGACAAGGAATTTGTACATGGAGTAGTGAAAGAGATAGTATTACTCCATGCGGTCATGTCTCCTTTGTATTAACATACTTGTTCTCATCATCTTGCTATTTTGAACTGGTAGTGTAGGAACTAATGGTCATCACTCATCAGACTGCAAGTTTGAAATGCAACCTCTTCCATGCCCATTGCTCCAGAGCCTGTAAATTTTAAAGCTAAAATAGATAATTATATTGATTCAAATGTCTTGCTTGGATTTTTGACAAACATGAGGTGTGTAGAGAGATAATTAGTAGCAGCTAAGCATTTGTTTAGTATATCACTTCTACCTGAGTGTATTTCCAGATTTCCCGTGTAAATTATGATATTTAACCTTTTTCCCTTTCATGTTTTTCAATGTTGAATCATGCCCTTGTTTAAGCACATAATAATGGAGATTATCCATTTTTGAGGTTAACATATCTCTTACAGACCAGAAAACCAATTCAGAAGACAGTTTCATGTATGTTCTGAATTGTTAACTTGAACTCTGGGGGTAGTTCTGTTGGGTGTTGTGGGTTTATATGCACGTCTAGGTGAACAGAGTGATCTGCATATTAATGCTTATACTTTCCTGCATACAATTACACATCATCTACTGGGTTATGAGTATGCATGTATGCATTCCTATCTATTAATCCTCTGCAAGTCATAAACAAAAGCTTTGTTTTCAATGATATGATTGATATAACTCTGGATACAATAAAGGTTCCCTTCTTATGCCAATAGGCTTTTATTATTCAGTTTTTTGGAATATGATGCTAATTAATATTTGTTGGAAAATTGGTTATGGTAGTCATTGCTATTGTGGATAAAGTAGGAAGCATTGTGGGATCGTCTTTTAATGTTGTTTGTGAAACTCTTAAGCATAAGAAATGCCAAAAGAATGGTAGATGAGTGTACTTTTTGTTGTTTAGAGCAAATCATCTTCCAGTCCTATAGAGCAAAAAAAAACTTGTTTTTGTCTTCAATTTTGTTGGTAAAATATTAACCTGACACTCAAATTATCATTAAGCAATTGATGGGGATACAGAAGATTTTCCGTAATAACTATAGGTGTACACCAAATCTCAAGATCGTACCCTTATCTTTTTATCTTGGTTCTAGATGTCCTCACTGTGCATACCCAAGAGACAGTGCCAAGGTGCATGCTTTTTGCAGATTACTAAGTTTTAGTTGGAGAGTTGAGAGAAGAAATAAATGTTTAAGTTAGGGATATGGAAACAAGCTTTGGAAACACATGGGGGTTCTAATTCAGCAAGAGACATACAAATTCTAATGTAGTGGTGAAACTTGGAGAACATGCAATACCATAAGCTTTTTTCCTTAATTCTTTTAAACTTCTGTTTTACTTGCGGCCATGCTTGATGTGTGATAAAATTAGAAAATGATGAATTTAAAGATTACAACTGCATTTAAGGTTCTGGTGCCAGCGCTGCTCCTGTGTGCTCTTAATCAAGGATTACAACTACATAATCTTCCATCAACTGATGATCAATTTTTGGATATAAGAGCTTCTGAGGTTGGTGTCTATGTATCATGTTACCATGATACTCTGTATGGTTTTGAAAATGATAGAAATTCTCAAGATATTTTTCTTTTACCAGGAACCCAGTAAAGTTGGGATGCAAGGCATTGCCCTGTTGGTGGGTTTGATGAGAGTCTCATCACATTTTGTAAGTGGCTTGCCATATCCTCCATATGCACTTCCTTGGGTGGTTTGTAATCTCAGGTTACTCGAGATTTATGTTATTTCAAGTGTCAGTTCTGTTTTGATCGTGTTGTTTGCTTGTTTAAACTTTTATTTATCAGTTATTTTGTTTCTTCTTTCAATGAGAGGTTCAACGTAATGAAATCAACCGTAAATGAGCTAATCCATATGATTATCCCTATCATTCTGACATCGAGCACAATGATATAGTAGATCATGGACTATGAATAGACTTCCATCTGTTAATCAGCAATTGATTATACACATTCCTGATTATGTGTACCTATCTTGCGACTATCACCCTCATTAACTTGTTCCCAGTGACAGTGATATTTGTATTTCCGTATGTTTCATTAAGCATTTCTATTCTGCTTTTGAGATATTTCATTTCAGAATTCTAGGGTATTAGACTCGTATAGATTCCTTGTTACTAATTTTGAAAGGAAAGAAAGTTGGCCTCTTTGTGGTCCTGTGTAAACTTCTTCACCAAGCGAGTGAAGCGACATCATTGTTGTTGTATGCCATTGCCAATATTGAAAGGGGTTGTGCTGGCCCACTGGGTTCCAGTTTAATAGGCGTGCATTGTGATTATTATAAAGTTGGGAAGACATGGACCAAAAGTACAAAAATGGTAAGTCACTCTAAACTATCCCTGTAAATCTGCCCCCAAGTAATTTTTTATAATTATTTGTAATCCAATAGTAATACAGTAAGCAACTTTATTATGTATCAAAAAAAAGTAAGCAACTTTATTACATTGAACTAGATTTACATCATTGGGGTAGGATAAGAGCAATTCTTTTATAAACTTAGTCTACACATCTTGTTTGCATAACATACTTGGTATAAATTATTTTTCATTTATAATATATGAGAAATATAAAATCTAATTAAAAATATATCAATTTTTTTGGTAGAGAATTAAAAATATATCAATAATAAATCATAAATAAGAGTAGACTGTGAAAATAACTAATAAATATTAAAATAATTTTAAAAAATTCAAATCTTGTCCTTTGTCTTTTTTTTTTAGTGCAAAACATCGCATAACACAAGATATTGTAGTAAATTTTACGTTCTCTGGTATATATCAAACAACATGCAACTCAAAATTATTTTGTGCTGCTCTCCTTGTGCTATATCTCAACCTAATATACAATGGAGATCAGCAAATGATATTGGGAGAGAAAGAGCTTCAATTAGCTGTCCTAGGCCTAAAGTTTTTTGAATGGTCCACCCTTCATGGATATATTTGAATATGAAACAGTATATAGGGGTATTGACCACATGGATTTCTCACTGCTAATTTTGAAAGGAAAGAAAGTTAGCCTCGTGGTAGTCCTGTGTAAACTTCTTCATCAAGCAGAGTAAAGTAACTCATCTTTGTATGCCATCATTGAAAGGGCTATACTGGTCCATTGGATTCCAGCTTTAATAGATGTGCATTGTGATCTATCATATTGTTGAAATTCTAAACTATTCCTATAAATTTTCACCCCCACAAAGGAATATTTTTCAAAAAACATTTTATATTTTAAAATTATGTTATTGAATAGTAGTACAGAAAGCTACTTTTATTACTTGGAACTAGACTAGATTTACATCATCTGGGTAGGATGGGAGCCATTCTTTTATGAATTTAACTTACACATCTTTTGTTTACTTATCATGGGATAAACGACTCTATGAAGTTTGATTAGGCAATTTCCTATGTAGTCTTTTTTCCAAGGATTAAAATCATTTTAAAATATGTACATTGAACGCTTATTCAATTCATTCTTATCTCCTCGTGTTTCTAAAATAGGTAAATCGAAGTTCTCCATAAATCAACGTTTGAGTTCAATAAATGTCCTTAATGATACTAAGTAATTTAATACTTCCTCTAGTTTAAAACTTTGGTAATTTAAGGTTTTAGCACACAGATTAAAAAATAATTAATTAGACAAATTTTAGACTAAAATGTCTCTATTTATTATTCATCATTCTCAACTATTATAACTATTTCTCTACTCAAAATCATTAATTATACTAAGACTATAGTTGAAAAAATGTGATAAATTATTTCTTAAAATCCTAACACAATCAAAATTTTGGGACAAAAATAAAAAAATTAAAACCATCAAAGATTTGAACCGGAGAGAGTAGTAATTAATCCTCTAAATGACTCAATTTCTCCCTCATAAAATTTAAATGACTATATAAAGAATAAAAATAATACATGTACGACAACTTGTTATCTGTATAGTATAACCCTTATGTTGGCTGGTTTATCTTCAAGACCAGGGTCGGCCTTGGGATTTTGGGAGTCCTGTGTGAACTTTGAACATGGTGTCCTTATAATTATTGAAAAATTATTCTCTTAGCATTTTTTGCTACAAAATCACAAATAATTTTTTCATAATTAAGTTTTTTTAAAAAATCATTTTCAATAGATATCAAAGTAAGACTATTTAAAAATTATCAAAAAAGTAATTATATAAATTTATATATATAAGTAAAATTTTACCTAGTACTGATGTCTCCTAAAAAATAGAGCTATGTGCAATCGCTCATCTCGCTCATGCTAAGTGCCACCCCTGTTCAAGACTAGGAATTCTCGGTGAAAGTAATTATGCTACGTCAACAACATTTTAAGTAGATTTGATGTTACATTTCCCTAAATTGCACATATTATATGCCAAGGAAGCATGATAACTTTGGGAATTTTCATAATTCCACAACGGGGATTAGCATGCTCCTTATCCACTATCGGGTTTAATAAGTTAGTAAAGCAGTAGAAACATAAAAAGAAAGAGGGTGACAATATTTGAACATATTTTCCCTTTATACCTTTTTCAACAAATTTTAAGATGAACGGATTCGTATTTCGTAATGATGATCCATCCAAAAGAAATTGGAATAAAAGGACAAAAAGATGTGTCTAAAAATGTGTGTCATGTACATACATTTATTATTATTATTATGAGTTTTAAAAAACTAAACTAAAAAGCAAAACCCTTTGATGGCTCCCAATCCAATGCGGTTCCTCCCCCTCAGGATAAACTCCAAACATGCGAGGACATGTTAACAGATCACCCATTTTTGGCTATATATATTTCTCTTAACCATTTCATTTAGCCTCTGCCCCCGTAATCCCCACCTTTTTCTTTTTCCCTTTGACTGCTTCAGCTACAACATTGTTAATAATATATGAATATGAATATGAAGGCAGAGTACTGCAGGTTGATACCATGTATCACCACCCTTTGGCTCGTGTTCTGTGTGGGACATTGTTCCATTACAAACTCACTAGCTGCTTCTTCTAACTCGAGGCAAAGACAGTGTCATTTCCCTGCAATCTTCAACTTTGGGGACTCAAATTCAGACACAGGAGGACTTTCTGCTGCTTTTGGACAAGCTGGCCCTCCTAGTGGAGAGACCTTCTTCCATCACCCTGCTGGCCGCTACTCTGATGGCCGTCTCATTATTGATTTCATTGGTAGCACTTCCTTTTTCTCACTCTTTCTTAGTACTTCATTATTTGCTTCCCCTTAATTAACTGATTATCTGCATTATTTACTTTCTCTTCACTCTGTGTTTGTCTTTCTTCACTTTGGTTCTCTCAACTAGAACTCAATTCAGTTTGTTATGTTTTGGTTGAATCTTTGTAGTGTGTAAAACTTAGGATAATAATATTGCTATTTTTATGTTTCTTTCATCAATTAAACTCAGTCTAGATACTAAAGACTAAATATATATGTGCTACATATGGTTTTAAATGTGCTTGGTTTTATTGGTTAATAATTTAAGTGGCAATACACTTCTCTAACTTCCTTATTCATTGTTCTGTCATGTTTTGTTCATTCTCTAAACATTGAATCATTCTCTTTTTATTTTTCTTCTTGTTTTTGTGTGGCTTTTGATAATTGAAACATATCCACCGACAGTAGTGCCAATTGATGTTTGTCGTCACTCATGTCAAACAGATTTCGGGGTAACCTCTGTTGAAATGCGTGCCCTACATATCCCACCATACCATGGAAAAAATTAATATTATAGTTTAATCGTATAAAATTTGTTTTAATTAAGGATTTTTTTTATTCAAAGGATTTTTTTGTCTTACCAAAAAAAAAGGATTTTTTTGTTCCTTAAAATATTGGTCTTCACATATGACGTGGCAATCAAGTCTAACGATTTGCTTTAACCGATTTGCTTAAGATATAATTGCAACATCAGAGAATCAGAATAGGCGAATTTGTTATTTATAAAGCTCTTTAATATTTGGTAATTAGAAAAACAATTCATAAACATCACAAGACAATTTTTTTAGTTCGCCAAAAAAAATAATTATGTTTTTAATGTAATTTTTTCATTTATTGCAATGATTAAGCTCTAATTTTGGTTGTTGAGTTGGGCGTAAATAATTTTTTAAGTCATCATATTTAGGTTTATATCTCTTATTTTAAAAATTGTGAGAAAATTTATTCAATATTAATAATCAAAATATTTTCGTGTCATGTGATCATCAATGGCATTACAAAAGAAACTTAATATATATATTTTTTAATTTGATTGATGAAAGTGCAGTACTATAATTGTTTTGGTTTTGAATTCATTTCATAAAAAATTGTTTTAATTTGAGTGTTTATTTTTTCAAATTGTGGATTAAAAGCGGAGAAGTTGGGCATACCATATTTGAATGCATTCCTTGATGCGGTTGGGTCAAATTTTAGCCATGGAGCCAACTTTGCCACTGCTGGATCAACCATTAGACCCCAGAATACAACCCTTCATCAGTTTGGTGGTTTCAGCCCTTTCTCTTTGGACGTTCAATTCAATCAGTTCAATGATTTCCAGCGCAGGACCCAATTTTTTCGCAATAAAGGTAATGACAATGCATGTGAATTTTATTTCCCTTTACAAATCTATTTATATTCCTTCCTTTTTTTTAAACCGCCGTAATTAGAGCATTTGACTCCAATGACACCTTCAACTTCTATATTTTAATTTTCTCATAAGCTCTATAAGTTAACTTTTCAACAAGCACAAGTTTATAAGAATTTTTTCAGAAGTGAAAAATCATAAACCTAAGTCATCAATTTTTTTTGCCTTTGTAGGTGGAATATATAAGACATTGTTACCAAAAGCAGAAGATTTTTCTCGTGCATTGTACACATTTGATATTGGTCAGAATGACTTGGCAGCCGGTTACTTCCACAACATGTCCATAGATCAAGTTAAAGCATATGTTCCTGATGTCTTGGCTCAATTCAAGACTATAATTGAGGTAAACAATAATCCATTTTGATGCAATTGCTATAATAAAGAAATATAGTAATGACAATAATGTATCACATAATTAACATGCATGTTTTGTGTACATGTTTGCATTGAATATAGTATGTATATGATCATGGAGGAAGGTCATTTTGGGTTCACAATACGGGTCCTGTTGGTTGTTTGCCATACATTTTGGATCTTCACCCAATAAAAGCAAATGCGGTGGACAAAGTAGGATGTGCAATCCCTTACAATGAAGTGGCTCAGTTCTTCAATCGTAAATTGAAAGCAATTGTTGTTCAACTTAGAAAAAAACTCCCCTTAGCTGCCATCACCTATGTTGATGTTTACTCGGTGAAGTACTCTCTCATTAGTCAAGCAAAGAAACATGGTAAATTCTATGATATGTTGGGCTTGTTTTTTTGTCCATGAAAAAAATGTGTTTTATGGTTGAAAATAATAGTTTTTCTTTTGTTTGATAAATATTGTAGGATTTGAGGAACCGTTGTGGGCTTGTTGTGGGCACGGTGGGAAGTACAACTACAATATGCATATTGGATGTGGAACAAAGATTAAGATTCGTGGGAAAGAAATTCTAGTGGGAAAACCATGCAAGGATCCATCGGTTAGGATTAATTGGGATGGTGTTCATTACACTCAAGCTGCTAATAAATTTGTGTTTGATCATATTGTAGATGGTTCATTTTCTGATCCACCTATTCCTTTGAACATGGCTTGTCATAAGCACCTCTAGGCTTTGATTAAAAAGATTATAAACCCATGTCCTCTCTCTCTCTCTCTCGTGTCTCTACGTAATTTTCTCTACCCAAGTGAATACCCATGTCCTTTCTTTTGATATTTCATTACTCCACGCAAAATCTCTCAATAATTTTCTCTTGTATGCATTAAATTTTTTTGAAATAAGTGATGAAATTTATAAGCCTTAAATAAACAAAATCATGTAGATATAATATTATGGTATATTCAAAATAAATTTAAAATTAAGTGCACTCTAGCCTCAATGTACATTGCAACAAGGGTTGACCAAAAAGATGAATAATAGCTTATTCGATAAGTCCTTATCATAGATATAAGCACTCAACCAAATAGCTTATGAATTTAAATTTTGTATAAGTTTTGTATAAGCTTTTTCTATAAGGTAGCTTAAGGAGCTTATAAGGCTCTGTTTGGATAACAAACTTATCTACTGCTTATGGCATAAGCTGTATAAGCTACTTTTATAATCGAAGAAAAACTATAGTGAAGCTTATTTTATATAAGCCATAAGCTGTTTTGATAAGCTATCATGGGTAGCTTATGAAAAATAAGCCCAAAACAGCTTATGAATCAGTCATAAGCTGTGTTCATAAGCTCTGCATAAGCCTATTCTGATTTATTTTTATAAGCTCTTTCAAATACTTACATGAATAATTATGCTATAAGATAAACCCAAATAAGTTTTTACAAATGCACTCTTACTATATGTGATGAATTATATACACACTAGTGACTAGACAATTATTATATTTGATGGATTTAGTTGAGTTTGAAGAATTTTCTTTCAAATGATCCACATTTGATTGATTTTTTATCCATTTATCTAATTAAAAACAATTATGCTTAATATTTATTGATTTAATTAAATTGATTTCAAAATATTGAATGCTAAAGAATATGAAATAATTTAATATATTAATTGATTTTAGAAAAAAACAAATATGAAAATTTCATGTAACATAGAATCTAAGTAAAAAGAATTTATTTTTATTGGAGGAACCATGACAACACACTTTTTTAATACATTTTTTATTAGTATCAGATAAAACTAATATGACAGAGTTATATCAATTATTATTTATTTGGTAGAACTCATATAAATTTTAACTAAAATACAAAATTTCTTGTAAACATTTTTTACATTACATTACATTATATATAAAAAAATAGATTAAATATTAAAAATATTTTTTTGGTCAAGAAATATTAAATTTATTAAACGATCGTTAGAGGGTAGAGACCGATTTACTCTATTCAAGGCCCACTGCAGGTCCAAGCCTGCAAGTGGTAGTTGAGGCCCATAGGCCATGACCCTGCTGCATTCACAGATCAGGGTTCTACATTGAGGAAATAAAAACAATAAAAAGAAGAAAAAGAAAAATAGCTTCTCCTTCCAAGTTCAACAGCCGCATCTTCAACTTCGATTTTTCAACTTGCTTGCTGCCGTAGCATTGGAGCACTTGCTTGGTTCCCAAATTCAAAATGGTTCGTACTCTCTTCTTATATTGTCGATCTTTTACTTTGGCATTTTTTTCGAATTGAAATCTTCGTGAAAATTGAGTGCATTTATCCACCTTCTGATATACTTGAACTCAAAAGATTGGTGCATCTGTTTAGAATTTAGATTTCACTTTGCACAAGCTGTGTTGTATATTTTCGACTTCACTGGAGGAAGCTTGGAATTTGAACCTAATCTGTTTTTTTTTTGTATGCGATAAAAATTTCTTGGTAGCTTAACAAGGACTCCATATAATCTGACCCTAGGTTTTATTTCATGTAATGTTGAATTTGATTTTCAAATCCCTTTTTTTTTTTGTATTTGAGGTTTGAACTTTTTAAGGCTTATGATTGTGACAGGCTAGAGGATTGAAGAAGCATTTGAAGAGGCTCAATGCCCCAAAGCATTGGATGCTTGACAAACTGGGTGGTGCATTTGTAAGTGAAAACTTCATCCTCTCTTGACTGGGTTTTAAGGGTGATGCATTTCAATCATTGATGTGAACTTCGTTTTTTTATCTTTTTTCTTTTTACTGCATAGGCTCCTAAGCCCTCATCTGGACCACACAAATCCAGGGAGTGCCTCCCACTCATACTCATCTTGCGAAACCGGCTGAAGTATGCTCTGACATACCGTGAAGTCATCGCTATTCTGATGCAGCGCCATGTCCTTGTTGATGCCAAAGTCAGGACAGACAAGACATATCCAGCTGGTTTCATGGGTATGTATGTAGCATTTCAATTTTCAGAATAGCTGTTGTGAACTCAAGATGCTGTAGTAATTTTTTTAGGTACATGACATGCTGTAGTATTTTATTGTTATTGTTTTTTGGAGCTTGATGAGTTCTGATTTGTTCGGAAGCTATCTTGGACTCTAGGTAGCTTGGTATTGTACTAAAAGGTATATGTCCAAAGTATTGAGGGGGAAGTTAAATATTAACTAAATCCTAGGGATTCATCTTTGAAGATGAATACAGAATATAGTTCATTTCACTCTGTGACAATATATTGTCAAGGTTAACCAGTATTTCAAACATTGTTCAATGGCTTGCGGATTTAAATTCGGGAAATTTGAGCTAGAGTTTGTATAAAGTTACTGAGTCTTCTACCTGGTTCTTTTTCTTTTCTGCTCCCCTCTCACCTCCAGAAATATATAATTCTATTGATTGGTTGGAGGTATGATTTTATTTTTAATCGAATTTTTTTGTCTCTTTACAGATGTTGTGTCAATCCCGAAAACAAATGAGAACTTTCGCCTGCTTTATGACACCAAGGGCCGATTCCGGCTCCACTCAGTCAGGGATGAGGAGGCAAAGGTACTTTTACTTGGTTACTCTGACTATTTTGCTTTCATCCATGCCATCTACCTAGGTGCAATGATGCTGTTACTTATTATATACAATAGCATACTGTGTATGACTTTTATTGTTTTAAAGTTCTTGTACTGGTGTTGATGATGGTTAACCTTTTAATGACATCAATTTCAAGATTTTGTGTAATTAATTGTATGAATTTTGGAGTGACAACATATTAAAAAATTGATTCCCCCTCCTAATGGTTATCGTTTCACCTTTTTTACTTGTGTGGTGTATGTGGCAGTTTAAGCTGTGCAAGGTTCGGTCAGTGCAGTTTGGGCAAAAGGGTATTCCATACCTGAACACCTATGATGGACGCACTATCCGCTACCCGGACCCTCTCATCAGGGCTAATGACACCATCAAGCTGGATCTGGAGGAAAACAAGATTGTTGATTTTATCAAATTTGATGTTGGGAATGTGGTTATGGTAACAGGTGGAAGGAACAGGGGGCGTGTTGGAGTGATCAAGAACAGGGAGAAGCACAAGGGAAGCTTTGAGACAATCCACGTTCAGGATGCCACTGGTCATGAATTTGCAACTCGTCTGGGCAATGTGTTCACCATTGGCAAGGGGACAAAACCATGGGTATCCCTTCCAAAGGGTAAGGGTATTAAGCTATCAATCATTGAGGAAGCTAGGAAAAGGATTGCTGCCCAACAAGCAATTGCTGCTTAAATCTAATCTCTAGAATTGAATATTGAATAGACTTAGACTTAAAATTGCTTGGTAGTATTATTCAATGCTTTTGGTTTCTAATTTCTTTTGTCTCGAGATTTTATCAATTCAATTTTGACTTTTGCACTATGCAACTTTTATTGTGCCCGATATATTCATGAAGGAATAGGATTAGTCTCATTCTCAAGTTTTGATTTATTTTGTTAGTGTGCATTTGGAATAGTTTATTTGGGCTTATATATAGGTGTTTATGCAAGTGTTTGGAAGAGTTTATGATATGTTCTTATTTTCATAAACTCTCAAAAATAGCTTATAGAAACAACTTATACAAAGCTTATGCATAGTTTAAACTCATAAGCTCTTCAATTATAGAATTAGCTTATACATAAACTTTTATGACAAGTGTTTATCAAATAAGTTCTTAATTAAGCTATTTATTCAGACACACCACTAGTCTGTACAAAATCACTTAAGTGGATAATCGTGTTGCGATTGAATAAGGTTATTTTCACAAGGAGTTGGGCTTTGTGTTAACCTCTAATTTTTTCAGTCGCTGATTTAATTTCTCAATACTGCTTTTACTGGAATTTTTGTATGAATTTTATGGTGCTCGCCATTTCGCCAATAGGATGTATGCAAATTCGTTGCAATAAAGGACCTTTTCACTGTAGAAGCTAGAAAGTATAGCGATCGAATTTTTGTGAATTCATCCTAAAATACGTAACTTATGCTAAACTAGCAAATATTTTGGATGGGTTACTTTTTTTAAAAGAAAGTGTGGATTAGTTTAGCCATGTAAGGAGCATATGATGCACAAGTTAGATTTCCCACATATTGTTGGATGTTTTATATATTTAAATTTAAAATTGCATATAATAAATATTTAACTGTGTTTCAATCAGCATGGAGTAGGGGTCATCATCTTCTATGGGTGAAAAGTGATTCCTCTACCCAATTGGTCACCATTTGACTTTTTTTTTGTCGATTATCCAGAAGACTCCAACCCAAAGATCTAAACTCAATTCCACTTAGACAAAAAATATTGGTATAATTTTTGTATTTTTTTGTAACAATTCCATTTTTTTTGTAACACTATTAATATAATATTCCTTTGAAACATTTTTTCCTTAAGAAAGAGACAATTATTCATTTGAAATTTTGGGTGATTTTTATTTTTATGCTATTATTTTACATAAAGATTTTATCTGGTTAGTACGAAATTTGGTATAAGTGATTAATTATCTTAAGGCAATTTCTATGGTCCTGTTATAAAAACAACGGTTTTGGTACCGTTGGTAAATATATTTTGCAATTTAGTCTCTAAATTTTAGATTTATTTTTATTTCAAATTTTATTTTAAAATTATGGGTAACTGACGAATTCTCGTATTTTCTCTCACGAAACCTACCTCTTCCTCGAAACACAGAGCATGACAAAACTCAAGATATCTCCTATCTCTCCCATGTGTATTTCTTTCATGCCTCAATACAATCAATTGTTTGTAGATATATGATTATGGGTCTTTTCCATATGAACAAATTTGTAAAATAAAAAGATTAAAAACTACGATATAATATAAAAAAATTATAATTCTTAAAAATAATAATTTAACGTGACAAAACTTTCATTTATCATTAATAAATAAAATAACAATTTCAAAATCGTTGTTTTATCAATTGGACCGTAGATGTCCCCTTATCTTAAAGGATAAGATCGGTTAGTATCCGGAAATAGCGGGTGAGAAGCTGTAAAAAAAAAAGGAAGTAGCGGGTGAGAAGAGAAAAAATAGTGCTGACTAGCTATGATTATTTGCTCAATTGGCGACCCCGTTGCCGGTGATTCGGTGAAGGGGAAAGGCCATTCCATTTCGAAGCTCTCACACAAAACACAACACCGCAAACTTGTTTGGATTTTCCGAGAATGTCCTTGCTCCCCGACGAACTGTGGAGGCGAATCTTCGAGGTCGGAATCGAAAGCAGCAGTATCAGCTACAAGGATCTGTGCTGCATCTCCATCACATGCCGCCGCTTTCACCGCCTCTCCTCCGAAGACCCTCTTTGGAACCTCCTTCTCTCCCTCGACTTCGATCCCCTCGACTTCTCTCCCTTCACACCCTCTCCTCCTCCTCCTCCTAAATCCCTTTATAAATCCAGGTATGATTGGAATTCTGGGTTTCTTTGTTTTCGGCTTTAATGACTTGTTTTTCTCATCTGGGTATGTGTAAAGTTCAGATTTTTATTTACTTAACTTGATTTTTGGTGGTGAGGTTTGAGAGAGTTAAAGAGAGGAAAATAGCGGCTCATAGGAGGGCTCTACTGAGAAAGGAGAGCCAGATTGCCGAACATTCTAGAAGGCTCCGGGATATTGAGACACGGGTGGCTCGTGAGACCGCCAAAGCCAGAGAAACTGCTACTGAATTGTCCAATTTGTGTAGGATCAGGTACTTCACTCATCTAATTATTGCTAAATAAGTAAATATCCTTTTTTTTCTCCCTCCTTTCAGTTTAAGTGTGTGTTTGGTTCTATGGTGATGAAAATTTATTTTGAATGAATTGATTTCGGTTAAAAGTGAGTTGAATGTAAAGTGATTTATGTTTTCATAAAACTGAGTTTAACAATAAATTCAAGGCTGAAAATAAAGTCTGGAGACAAAAGCTTCAAATCTTAGTTTCAAGTTAGAATCTATTCTAGAGGCAAAATCAATTTTACTTGAGAATATCCAAATATGTCAAAATCAATTTTATGCCTCTGGAATCACTTTTGCCTCTCACAAAGGTGAATCCAAATATGCACTAAGTTGAATGCTATGCTATTCTTTTGTTGCTATGTATGCTGGAAAAACCATGATGGTCATGTAATTTTCCTTTGTTTTTATCGTAGAAAGGTAATGGGGGTGGATTTAATTTTTCAATAACCGGGTAACTTCAGATTAATATATAATAGGACTTGGTAAGTTGGTGAGTGTATTGGTTATTTTTGGCATAATTAGTACTGTATTAGACCTTGCAACCGTTTGTATTTTATATGTTCTTAATTTGTTGTTTTGCTAGCATTTATTAGCATTGGTAGCGTGTGTTGTGTTGATATGATTTTTTGATTTGTTTTTGTAGACAGGCCAATGTGGCTTTGAATGTGTGGCAACCCGAGGTTGTCCGAGATAGTCAAAAGCAGATGGTGGAACAATCTGTTGTGCCTGCGGAATCTCGGATACATGCGCTTGAGAATGAATTTAGGCTTTGTAAGCAACAGCTTATGTCTTTGGACAAGTCCTATGTAAGTGTTGTTGTTCACATATGACATATTATCTGTAAAGGATCAAGGGTTGTTGCTTACACAAAATTGTACCCCAGAAATATGAAAAGCTTAGGCTTGAAACTGCGAAGGCAGAGTTGGTAGCTATGAAGTATCATCCTTTGAGGGAGCATATGCCTGTGAGTGGAGGGGAGAATGAACACAAAATCAAGAGGAAGAAGTTGAAAATCTGCAACGGTTGTGAGGCTTTGAAATTAATTCCTTCAATATTTGTTAAATCAAAAAAATTTGGTTGCCTAGGAATGTCTCTACTTTTTTTCTCGGCTTTTGGCTCACAACTCAAATCTTCTAGATTGAATTTTCTTTGAAAATAATACATTTTTTCCTTCTATATCTTTAGTTATTGTTATGCTAATTGCTGGAATTGCCCGCCCTTTCGGTCATTTGTGTTATTGTTCAGTTTGAATGCAAAACTAGTACTAAGGTGTGTTCCTTGATTGTGCAGTGCAAGAAAAGCAATTCAAAACACCATAGATGTATTTACAATTATACATCTTGCATCAAGTAGATAATGATCTCATTGTCCAGAGGTAGGAGCAAGCTTTATGGTTCGCTGCTGACCCAGTGTCTATTGCAAATTGATTGGCTGCCTGAAAAGAAGAGTTGCACATTCATGTTAGAAATACTCTTGCCTTGCTTAGGATTTTTTTACATATTAAAAATCACGTTTCATCTTATACTAGTAATCGATATGGGTTTTCTTTGCGAGGCTTCTGTTCCTTTACAAGTGCCTGTCTTTGCATGTCGTTTTCCAATACAGATCAGCATAGAGGAATTCGTTGTTCCTCTAAATTTGATGCTATTGATACACACACACACTTGATTGTTAGATCATCCAAGTGGCCTCTTTGAAGAATTGATCTGTGACAAGAGTACAAGACACAATAGCATTATTTGATTCATGTAAACCAAACACACCTCGTGAAGAAGAACTGGCTCTAGTTTGTTATTGTCTTTTTCTCGATTGATGATAGTAGCCTTGTAGGTATTATATAACTAGTTGATATCAAAATTTGATTCCTTTTTTATGTGCCTTCAGATCGGTATTGGAACTTGGAAGCTGATGCGGACCTCAAAATTACCAAAGTATATATGCGTGGAGGCATAAAAAGGTGTTATGCAACTGATTAGATTATGAGGTACAATGCACCTGATCAGGTGTAGGGAAGAGGATGGCATAACTAACTGCCTAGTTGGCAGTAGTAGCGGGAACTCTGCGGGGGTCTGTGTAACGAGGGAGAGTATAAGCATGAGGAGAGGAGAGGAGAGGAGCAGAGTAGGCTGGAATTAGTTGGGGCTTTTGGGGGAGACTAGGCACTCTTTAATTGTCTTGACTTAGTTTCTTTTCTTGCTTTTGCATCTTCTATCTTGTATTCCAGAAACCAGGATCTACTATCATTGTGATGCAGGCCTAAATTTTCCATTAATAAAGTGAATTCCAGAATTCTGTTTTACGTCATTTTCTGGTACCCCCATCGGGGAAGCACTTGAATTGTCTGTCTTTTATTTTGGCAAATATAATAGGATTATATTTATATGTTTCGGCAGGCAAATTTTGCCTTGGATGATGAGTAGTAAAGTTCTGGGTAGAGAAAATTTGCTGGACTGGGAAGTTGTTCCTGCCATGAAGCCTAATTGTGCAAGTCCTCTTATCGTTGCATTTGGTGGAGAGGATGTAATAGCAATATGGATTGAAAACATGATAAAATTGCAAGTCCCTGCCAAATCCTTTGTTCTATTTTTTTTTTTTTACTTTTCTGGTACTGAATATAATGCATCAAAAAGTGTTATTAGTTACTCCTTCTGTCTCTAAACTTTGGTAGTTTTAGTTTTTTCCCCAAAATTTTGGTTTTTTTTTAGAATTTCAAGATATAATTATGCATTTATTTCCAATTATATCCGTAGATTTAATTAAGAGGATGAAGTAGTGATAAGAGTAGGTGAGAATAATAAAATGTAATGAGTAATGATATTACAGACAGTCTAAATTTAACTCAATTAAATAGTATTTTTTAATCTGCTCTAAAATTTTAAGTCACCACCAAAGTTTAGCGAAGAAAGTTGTATAAGTTGGCTTAGTAATTATCATATTGCTGACTCCACGGATATTGTATTGTACCTAGGTGTAGGTTTAATTAGCTTTTAGCTTATTTTAATTCTTAATTATTATGAAAAGTCTTCAAAGCTTGCTTCCAGGTATTTACAGTGAAGTTAAATAAAAGAGTTCATAAACAATTAAAATAGAGAACTTAATTTTAATTCATACAAAAGTTTTATTTTATACTTGATAATAATAGAATAAAGATTCGGGTGTATACCACTAAAGAGAGATAGAATGAGATGAGAGAAAAGTGATAAAATAATATATGTCATGTGATAATTAAAGAGAGATAGAAAGAAATAAGAGGTGTTGGATCGATAAATTATTTTTTAAGGTGTATACATATCATTGCTCATAATAATATATGGTCGGAAAATACTACTCCCTCCGTTTCAAAACTATAGCTCTTTTAGCCTTTTATTTTTGTTTCAAAACTATTGCAATTTTACAATTCTAAAGTATCATTAATTATTTTCTTCCACCTATATCCTTATTTAATAACTATTAGTGGGAGTAGTTGACATTAATAACATAGAAATTTGTAGATAATTTGTCATAAATACTCTTCCATTAAATAAGGATATTTTAGTCTATCTATAATTATATTTTACTTCCATTAAATATTTCTTAATCTGTGTACATTAATTTTAAAAAGCTATAGTTTTGAAACGGAAGTATGAATTACGCCTATGGCGTAGGAGTTGTTATTGTTAAGTGAAATGATTGTGTTGACAGTCTCTCCCTGATTCCTTCTCAAATTGTTCTCTGGGGATGGTACAGTTATAAATAAGCAGTATTGCTATTGTCCTGGAACTAGAATGCATTGCATTACATTGCGGTAATTTGCAGACTCGCCATTGCCACTATTTTAGTTTGTTTTCATATAAATATAAATTTTATTTATATATATTATTTTAAAATAATTATCACTTTGATTTTTTATTTATTTCATCTCAAAAAGTCACTGTTATTGAGGACCATGTTTTCATGGAGACATCGCAGTCACTTAGAAGTTGATCGAATGAGAGATGATCGTGAATAAAAGATATAAATAAATTGATTTATAGTCTCCACCTTACAAGAAAAAGAAAAGTAACAACTTAAACAAATTAAATGTAATTTTTTCCCCTAGTACTCTTCATGTTTACATTAATAATTACTTATACAACTAGATTGATTTATAGTACTCTTCATTTTCAACTAGATCTCTTTTTTTCGTCTAGTATTCCCCTCATAAACCATTAACAAATAGGCTTTGCATACGATGAATGGTACGAAATGCTTGGAGTAAAATGGAACGAAAAGAAATTATATTATTTGATTAATTTTATAATGGAATAGAAAGAAAAAACCAGTCCACCTCATACCCAGAAATCGAAGTGGAATATAAGTTTTATTAAAAATAGAACCTATTAATTTTCATTTCACTCAATTTTTTCTATGTGAACCATATCGATTCGCAATTCATGGGTTCCAATCTTCATCTTAATCAATAACATATTAATTACTAACATTTGTTAATTAAAAAATATATCAATCCATTATTAATTATTCATAATAATATTTGCATGTGAGAATTCATGATCACTTGCAAGACCAGTTTTTTTTTAATCACCAAAAAGTCATGTGTAAAAATTAATTAATACTTTTTTTTTGGTCAAAAAATTAATTAATACTTCTGAAAACACACGAAACAGTGGCAAATGGATGGATATATACAAAGTGAAAGAGGTGTTGGATGGATTGGAGGATGAATGAGTATACTATATGGGCTATACGTACAATTAGTCCATGTAGCTAGCAGGTAGATATTTTACACGAAGGGGTCAATTCTAAGTGGGGTACATATGTTTTTAATGTATGACTGATCAACACATCTCTCTAGGGAGAGGGTGGAATCCATTCAAGCCTGCTCTTAAATGCTTATTACGCATTGTGACACCGACTAAGCAAGAAAAATAAGAGTTGAGTGGTCATTACCACCACATCACCCACCAAAACACCCACCACACTCACACTCTGCATATATATCATACCTCAATGAAAAAGAAAGAAAATTCTTATGAAATGATCATATCTCCAATGATTTTTTGTTCTTGCCTTGGTAATCCCTTTTGCCCAAAAAAAAGGCTGGAATTTGAAGTTACTAACAAAAAACAATACTCCTTGTGGAATTTGATAGATCTAGCAGTTGCTTCACACAACCTTAATAACTATTGCATATGCATATATATAATATAATAATTGCCTCATCTTATGATTTTGGTGGTTCTTAATTAGATTTTAGTGATTTAACTCGATTTTACAAAACCAACTTATAAAAGTGAAGATTATCTAAACTTTATATATTCTATTTACGCCGTATTTCTAGACGTGGAATTTGGATCTTTTCCAACACATCGTGCCTCATAATAGAATTGAATTTATCTTTACAACAAGTTGACAAAGTACAAAATAAAATATTTATATCCTGCATATATATGACAGAACAAGTAACCACACAAATCATTATTCATTTGTTTGCAAGATTCTCGATACATTCCCCAAAAGCTATCAACAACCATTTCCAAAATCTCAGAACCTCTGAGTATCCTTATGGTATTTTCTGCTCTCTTGTGTGAAAATTTCATTTAGTGTGTTAGCAGTACTGTCCACTAAAATTTGGCAGTTCCCCACATTCAATTAATTGTGCTGTTTAATAGTAAAGGAAAAATAAAGGGAAATGAAGACCATTTGTTGGAAAATAATGTCATGATTAAATCTGTGTTTGGTTAGGGACTTCAATTTTAATAAATCAAAAGAATATCCTAGAAGAAGAATATTATACACATCTTTTTTAGCCTCAATTTATTAGACATCTACCAGATTTATGTATAAATTTAATACGGTGATTAGTGTGTTATAAAGATATCAAAGGATTTAAGGCAAACACATACAATAGAAAAAAAAAAGGGGTGTTATTCAATTTCCTAATTACTTTGGTGAAAAAGCCAATAGGTGCCACGTGACTCAGAAAAAAAGAAGGCAAAAGAGAGAAAAAAATGCTCAAACTCCTCTCGCTGACTTTGGTTTCTACATTGACTGCAATTTAATCATATTATAATAAAAGCCAGTAAAAGAGTTAGGTGACTCAGCTAAGGTAGATATGAATGAGAGTGAAAATAAAGGGGGCCTCTCTTTTCTTCAAAGTCATCGAGTATATAAAGCAATCACATGCATTGGTACTATTTGAAAGCTCTCTCCCAAGTTTTATTAGCTTAGCTAGCCTAAAGAGAAAGAGAGTGAGTGAGTGGTGTGAGTTTAATATTAGTTTTGAGAGGCAGAGGAATTGTGGAGAGTAGTGAAAAAAAGAAGAATCAATCATCCATATGGGGAGGCCTCCTTGCTGTGACAAAGTTGGCATCAAGAAAGGTCCTTGGACACCTGAAGAGGATATCATCCTTGTTTCTTACATTCAAGAACATGGTCCTGGAAATTGGAGATCAGTGCCTACTAATACAGGTAAATATATAATTCACCTATATATATATTTCCTAAAATCTATTGAAATTCTTTTCTTTTCATGTTTAGTAATTAAGCTCCCAAAGGCCATAACACATCCTATAAATTTAGGACCATATTATATATTATTATGATATGATATATGGCTTCTTCTGATCTATATATAGATATATATATACTTTTTGCCTTTAATTGAAACAAGTTGAATCAAACTGATCATAGTTCAAACCTTTCTTCTCATGTGGATATTATTCATAAAGGGTTGTCAAGGTGCAGCAAAAGTTGTAGGCTTAGATGGACAAATTACCTGAGGCCAGGAATCAAGAGAGGGAACTTCACCCCACATGAGGAAGGAATGATCATTCACTTGCAAGCTCTACTGGGTAACAAGTAATAATCATCCTCAGATATCATAATTCTCTTATAATTTGCTCAACAAAAAAGAAACAGAATATATATAAAATGAAGAAAGAAAGAAAGAAATAACCAATCTTGCCATTAATTCTGTTTACACTATTCAGCCACATAATTGAGCTAGCTAGGGCCTAGAGCTAGTGTCTTTAATGCTTATTAATTTTGGTTGAAAATTATATACAACAACTGCTCTCTTCTTCAATTTAATTATTATTTTACAATATTATGCAAAATGATATGATATGTCTGATGAATTTGTGAAGTTATATTGAATGAATTGTTGATGATGAGCAGATGGGCAGCCATAGCTTCCTACCTTCCACAAAGAACAGATAATGATATAAAGAACTATTGGAACACACATCTAAAGAAGAAGCTGAAGAAATTCCAAGCAGCCTTAGAGCCATCAGACTCAACAACAACAACAACAAACACTGGTCATCATCATCATCACCATCAGTATCTATCATCAATATCCAAAAGCTTTAGTGACAGAAGTTTAGATATCAGCAGCAACCATGCCTCATCCCTTAGGCTCAGTACTAATAGTCATAATAATTCTCAGTCCTCCTCATCCACAACATATGCTTCAAGCACTGAGAACATCTCAAGGCTCTTAGAAGGTTGGATGAGATCTTCTCCAAAGCAGCCACAAGTACTCAATATCAAAGATGATCAAATTCAAGAGCATCTCCAAAGCAATGCTGACGATGATGATGATGATGATCATGATCATGATGAGTTTGAAAACAGTGATGTGAAGAAGTCTGCTTCAGTGCCTGGTGCTTTAAACCTTCTTCAGCTCCAGCAGCAGAACAACATTAAAAGTACCAAAGATGAGGGTGGTGGTGGTGGAGATATGGTGTCCCATGAAGAGTTTGATTCTATTCTGTCCTTCGAGAATGCTGCTTGGGACAAGTCAACCTCAACTACTTGTGATTCTTTGCCTGCAGAAAAGAATAGTACTTCTTCTGAAGCTGCTGTTGCTGTTGCTGTGTTTTCTGACAAGAATAATAGTAACAACAGCAATAGGCAAAAATCTACAGAGAACGGTGGTGGTGCTCCTCCATTGTCATTTCTTGAGAAGTGGCTATTGGATGAAAACGTTGGTCAAGTGGAGGACATGATGGAATTATCTCCTATGTTCTAACAACAACATGGAAATTAACATATATCATCAATATTCCCTTATTAAGCTTATTGGGGATATATAGATATATATGACAATTAATTGTTCAAAGCATGGTGATAAAAGTCAGAGGAAAAGTTCACTCTGATCAGACTCTAGGGTTTAATCCAATTGGGTTGAGGATTTGAGAAGAAAGCTTGGGATCTCTTTCAACTTGTAACTTTAAGTTTATATATATGGTTTAATTATTTATTTCAAGTACTAATTATGCTTAGTGCATGGTTGCTCTTTAATTTGCCTTGTAGAAAAAAAAACTACAAATGTTAACTTGAGCCCAAATAATAAATAATACAATAACAGTTGTATCCAAAGGGATTTGACAAAATTTTATTGATTATCTTCAAAATATTTGCATGAAGGAAAACTTTTCAAGCCTTACTTTATATTGTTTCTGTTTTTTTACCGTTTTCGTTTCTGATGGTAGAGTATAGAGAACTGTGTATTGATCCCAACTGGAAGGGGGAAAATGGAAGATTAATGAAGGACAATTCATTGGAGAACGGTTCTATGCATGCCACCATATCATATAGTAATAATTAGTATCAGCTCAATTGTGAATATTTCATATGTGGAGAGGAAAAGTACAACGTGACCACAGTACTGTCCAAGTGTACAATTTAATGTACACAAAAAAAACTTTGTTGTTGCCGCCAGTAAACTTTATTGGCTAATTAACTTTTTGTATTATTAGGCTAAATCATAGTAATTGAATTATTAATATTATTGCTAAATTAGTCAAATACACGGGAAATAAAAGCATGCCATTTGTTCGTCATCATTGTTATTTTTTCTATAAAAAATTAAGATAAATTAAGGGCATTTCAATTTCAGTCATTTTAGAGATTATTTACATAAAATGAGCCATATGCAAAAGAGGAAGAATAGCCATATATATATATATATATAACTGAAGTGAATGTCACGAAAGTCTTGCTAGCAAATAAGGTAAATAGGTGCCACTGAAAACTCCATTTCCTTTTGGGAAATTTTGGTATGGGAAGCATGTGAACTTCTTTTTACCTTTCGGTGTGATCGAGAAGCTGGCAACCATTGCTAATATTATGACTGCCATGCCCATGCCAATATATACATATAAGATATATGTATATATCTTTCACAGGATCCACAAATGGGACTGGACTCTTCTGCTGCTAGTGCATGCAAAATGATTCAATTCTCAATGCAAAGATGGACCAATCACATCTCGCCACGGTGATTAATATCTCAATTAAGATAAATAATTATACAAAGAATAAATAAACGTTTAATTAATTTTAATTGTTGAAAAGTATGATTAGTATTTATATTTAATAGTAATTAAGAATTTTAAATAATGGTTTATATTAATGTAAAACGGATGGGTAGATGATGATAAAATGAGTAGTATCTCATCATAGAATAATGGTGATAAACAATAATGAATGAATTAATAGTGATTCAGAACAATAATAACAGCCTCTAATTAATTAAAAGCAATAATTTGATGTTAAATTTGTGGATAGCCTATACCTTGACTTTAAGACTATATTTAATGTAGCAGCTTTTGGGACTAGATACGGCATGTTGTGATTGGCAGTGGACAACTAAAGATGAGGTGCATCATTAACATTTCTTATGATTTCTTTTTGCAAACAAAATACTACAACAATATGAGAAAAAAAAAATCAATACTATAATGCAAGCCTGTGGAGTGAAAGTGAACGTGAAAACAATTATATGCAATTTTCAAGTGCAAGTAAGTAATGATTCTACTGAACCATTTTATTTTCTTTCTAAAGAGATCACATTAATTTTGCCAATAAAATTAACAAAGCACTCCATGATAAATTACCAAAGTTACGAGATTGACATAATACATATCCCTTATGTTTTTCCAAAGTATTTAATCTCTCCCCATATATTGTTATAAAATTTAGGGGTAGTGGACTTTACATTATTATTAGACTCTCTTTTTTAGCAAAAATTGTAGCATATACTCCTAGGAAAGAAAATTTCAGTATCCTGTGAGTCTATGAAGGACAGATGAGAAAGCATGTGAGTGATGGTGTGTGAGCTAACTCAAAAGTTAAAAAAGTGAAAAACTCAAGTATTAACGGCAAATAAATGAATATATGTAGGGCGGTGGTGGAGGTGTGTTGGATCATTTATGTTTGTTGTGATGAATATGCCCCATAGGCCACACCTTTTCTTCATTGCCTACTTTTCTGGGCAATTACGAGTGGGGTTCCCAAACTTGCTGCCCTAATAAAATGTTGTTTTCGTCTATTGATGTCAAAATTTCCTCTATCTCTTATGTGGTGCTATATTTATTCATTCTGACTTATTCCGCTCCAACCATCAATGTTATAACTTATAACGTATGTAGCCAATTCACAAAAACTGATGGTGACATTGAAGACATTTCATCCTCTCTCACTTTGGTTCTTTACCGTATATACCTTAATACAATTAATTGTGTGTTTAGTATTATAAGGGCAGCTATGTAAATCAATAATTGATTACTAATTAACTAATAAACATGACATTAATCATATAAAGAAATACCAATAACCACAAACACATGCATGCACACAAAACAGACACTCACCCAACGCACAAGTAAGAAGGTGAGAAGGGATAAGCAAAATCGTTGTTTTTCTTAGTAAAAAGACCAAAATTTAAGCTCGCATAAAGATAGTTGTGAAGAATATTATTTTTAAACAGGAATGAAATGGGTTAAGTCACATTAAAGCAAGCCGTATTTTATATGTGCGACTTGGTATGAATTTTTTAAAAAATTATAAAATAATGAGTGATATCTTGAAGGTATGACTTCTTTTTAAAAAATATATACCTCAACTCATTATACTAGTTGAGATCCAACATAATTTACATGTACTAAGCATTTTAAAAAAACTTTTTTTATAGGCAGGATGAAAAAAAAAACTTTAACATTCATATCAAGCATGAAATATATAGACAGACACATAATATCATGCGACGAAGTGTCTGTCTTTGTCATATGAGAATGCACTAGGGATCGAAATTATATTGTACGGTTTAGGAGTTGTCTATCATTACAGGAGATCCCAAATCTGCCTCTTTGTACTTTATATATACGATGTGGCAACTTGTTTGAAAGATTATCCAAACGATTGATTTTTGTTTCTATGTTGGATTCACATGAAGAAATAATAAATTATATGTACAAATTTATATATTTATCGTCCTTTTTTCGAAAAGGTGGAAATTAATTAATCCCTTTTGGATGCCAGGGAAGACGGTCATTTTGATTAAAGAAGATGAAGACAGCACTTAGAATCAGACAGTACACAGCGAGGGAGAGAATTTGTAAAATAGGTGAATGTTATTCGTATTATAAAATGACATTGAATGGATCGTCAACATTTATATATCTACCAAAGACAACAAGAATATCACCACTCATATCTTAATCCACAATCTCAGCTCAGATCACGTCTTTACCTAATTGCTTAAACTTTTCATAGCATTAGTTTATTGTAAACATGTTTTAATGACAATTCAATCTAACAAGTTAGTAGTTAGATTGTACTTTTTCCAAAGTATATATAATATACACATTTAACGACAAAATACATGAAGAAAAGGAATTGAAACACAATTTTATATTTTGGGGTTAATATCACAATAATTGAGGGTGAATGCTAATCGTGTAAAATTTCACACCATTAAATCAGTTTGCCATACATACATATATATTGCTATTATAATTTGCACCTAACAATGCATGGCTGTCATGTGAGAGAAGAACCCCTAGTCGCTATGAACCTCATGAATAGGCCTTCCCTTTTGTGGAAAACACAAAACAAATGCACACATGGGGACCACATCGCCCATACATCTAGGTCTGTTCACGGGTTGGATTTGCTCAAAATCGTTATCCGAACTGATCAAATGTGTACGGATTAGATTGGGTCGAATTTGTGCATTTTTATTAATCAAATCCGAACCAAACCAACTTGATAAAAAACGGGTTTGTTTGGACGGGTCAATAAGGTTTGTGCTTAAAAAAACTCTTTTTAAAATTACTGAAAAAATAAACAGAATTGCAAGGATAAAAGAAGATAAAGAAAAAAATAAAAATAAAAACAAAAGGGATGCAATTTTGAATCAGCCAACCAATCACTAAGAAGAAGAATCGTTATGCGCGATGCAAAAGCAATGCTCAACAACAACACAAATAGGTAGTAAATAGTAGCAACTACTACAAGCTTCAACAGCAAAGTTTCAATACGAGATGCAGCAGGAGAAAAGAAAAAGGGAGTCGTTGCCATGGAGGGAGAAGGGGAGAACGACTGCGGCGGAGGAAAGGAGCAGGGAAGGCAACCATGGCCAGCCGCGTATGAGGAAGAGAGAGAAGCCGTCGCCACAGCGGTCTCTGTCACAGGAAGCACAGTGGACGCAGCTGTGGTCTCCCGTCGTCGTTCCCAGTGCGCCGGCGCAGTGATTTCCTGTTGGTGGCTGTTCCTGTGTGGTTGTTTGTAACTACATTTTCTATCTAGGAAAATATGTGGTTGAACCCTAACACTGTGTTTGGCTTTGAAGAAAAGGAAAGGAAAGATTGTGAGGGGAGGGAAAGAGGGTGGATAGAGTTATTTTCTGCCGTTTGGAACAGCTGAAATAGGGGAAGGAAGGAATGCAGAAGCTGGGCCCCACACCAAAATCCTTTCCGCGCTCGGTCGGACGGAAAGAAGGAAACAACCCAATGTTTTGGTTAAAAAGACAAAAGAGCCCCCAAGTGTTATACCTCTTTTATTATTTGATTGACCAATAGTCCAATACCAATATTTGTTTTTTGAAGTGACCCATTTCATTTACTGGAGTTAAGACAAAAAATAGTGGGTTTATTTGCAAGGTGTTTTCGGTTTGCATTGTTGATGGCTTGCTTAATTTAAATCATTAGTGAGTTTTCATTTCATTGTTTTATTTTTATTTCATATTTTGTCAAAAAATAATAATTTATTTTTTGAAAATATTCTTTATTTATCAAATTTTTATTTTTATTTTCTCTTTTTGCATTGTTAAGCATGGAAATGTGCACATCAAAAGCATATTTAAAATCACATGTTTTAAGTGTTGTAGGTCTTGTTTGAATGCATAAATTGTCTATTAAAATCTATCTTATGTTATGATGGTTTATCTACATCACTAAATATATTTATATATTTTTATTCTCTCTATCATATTCATTTTTTACACAAGGTTATTTTTGTCATTTTACAAAAATATCTCTTTTTGTCCTCTCACTTTCTTTCCAAACAAACAAGGGAAGAGAAAGATTTTATCTTTCTTTCCTTCCACTTTCACTCAAATCAAACAACTAAATAATCCTCTCACTTTTCACCATCTTTCTTTCCTTTATACTATCTTTTCTTGCACTTTCTTTCCTTCAACTTTCTTTTTGCAACCAAACATAGTGTAAATCCCTAATCAAGAGGCTGAGGCAACAAGAAATAGGAAGAAAAAATTGAGACACGGGAACAGGGGGTATTTTTTATCAGTACAGGAAGAGGGAGTCTAAGTGATTATTCAATATTTTTTTTATTTTTTTAAAGTTCCATTGGGCTCACGGGTCTACAAACTAAAATCCGTTATCCGAACCAAACCACATCGGGTTTGGATGGGTTGGTTCGGATTGAATCCAAACTGTGGAAAAAAATTGAAAAAAAAGCGGGTTGGTTCGGTTCGGGTTTGCGGGTTACTCGAACCCGTGAACACCCCTACATACATCACATGTTTTAAAGAAGTCTGCCACTTTTTCAATAAGGCTACGTGAATAATAACACAAGCCCTGATTTTCTCTGTAGTTGATTCTAGACATTAGACAATCTAAGTCAATGGCATGGAAAAACTAAGAGTGCATTTACTTCTATTTTTATTTTATGTTTTTACTTTAATTACAAAACTATAATATCATTTTCAATTTATTTCATATTTTCAAAGATTTAAACAGAAAATAGAAAACAAATTAAAAACAATAAAGTCGTTTTGTAATTAAAAGTAAAAATAAAAATATTTTCTCAAAGTAAACAGATTGGCTCTAAATGGGACAACTTGCTAAATCATCGTTATTGCCCAATTACTATGTGATCCCACTGCCTTCAATGCATTTTAAGTTGTCCTGTTCCTAATATAAACAATTAAGGTCTCCCTCCCCCCCAACCACCACCACCATTTTTTTCTCCTTTCTGTTGTAAATCGACATCTATGCTATAATGTGGAAAATGAAGTGGGTCGCTTACGGCAAGTCCACAGCATTTAATTGGCCTTCAAATTAGGCTAAGCATATGGGCCAGTAATGGCAGAAAAGGAGTGACAATTTCTTTCTTAAAATCACGAGAGTGATCATATTATATGGAATCACCCTAAGAGAAAACGAATGTAATTAAGTTTCAGCAATAATACAGATTATGTTAGTGTTAACCTTTTACTATACTTACAAGTGTGGCCAAAACAAAAAATAATGGCACCCAAATAGAAGAGATATATTGAAGTGGGAATTGGATTTTCACTCAATTGAAATATTAATATAATGGTTGTACGTTGGTTGGTTTCTCCCTTTTGAGACCTAAAAACATGTATGCTTGACTTGCAGGTGAAGTGCGAATATGCAGTACTTTCTGTAACTTGAGGCAAAAAATGCCATTATTCTTTCTGGTTTGGTGACAATTTCATTGTCACGTTACATGATTTGGTCATCGTACGTAGTTGAAAAAGAACAAACCCAACATACACGTAAACCTGTGACTCTAAACCTTAAAACCAAGAGCAATAGGTCAATTATGAAAACCAGAGCTTCCTAGATGAAAATTAGTTAAATCAACCCTTCCGAACCTGATTTTTCTTATAATTTTTTGTGCTAAATATCTTCCTCCTTTCTCTGCTCTGTTTTAAAACTTACACTCATCTACATGAAAGATAAATGTAAATATATATGAAGGAAGCAACCCAGTTTTACGAACGATTGTATATGTTCCAATCATGAAGAATGTGAAGGGCTGGTACATGAAGGAAGGAGGTAAACAAGGGGTTCCCTACTTTGAGCACTCACGTGTTCTATTAGTGAGATTTTTTAATTTGGGCCGTTAGTTAATATCGCTATTAGTGATTATTCTCATTTCTCGCAATAAATAAGAGTTTTAACATAATATGTCCCCTCTGTGTGTGTGTGCACGCGCGCGCGCATGCCACTAACATTTATGACATTAACATATCACTATGAAAACAAACCACGAAATCTTCGTACATTCGGTGAGTTTCCTCCTTACACTCAATACTTTGATGCATAGTTCTATGCTATCTTAAGATGCAATATTTAATCTGTACGTAAGCACTAATTCTAGTGAATAAACAATGGCATTGCACCCCAATAATACCTTTGTCAAAATACTATCGTCAGTCAGTAATGCTGCCATATATATCGTACCATCATATTCATATTATCATATCATATATGATACATTTTGGGTATTACTAATTGAAAAATAAAAAAATGTCAACAATCCTGTAAAACATTGAAGAATGATGAAAAGAATATAATGTAAGGCCACGCTAGATTACCAACACCAAAAATGAAAAAGACATTGTACACCAAGTCAACCCCCCTTTTGCATCCTGTCTGACCTCAGCTGCAAGAACCGTGCCTTGTCCAAATGGATGCATCTGATGAAAAACTTCCAACCATTAAAAAAATTACAGCAGACCCAGTTGTCTTCTAATACTGATTTTAGACCGACATATATTGTGTGATGATTGATACCTATACAAAGCACAAGGCAGCTACTTTCTTGAAGGGTGCCATGAGAACAGCTCCAATCTCCCAAAGGCAATTGTCCACGTTAAGGTAAAAATCTAATTGTTACATTTTCTGAACCTCTTCATAGATAGAGTTGAAGAGGGGAGTGGAAATATACCTCTCACCAAAACTAGGAAAAATAACCTTCAAATATGCAAAATAAGAGGGGAAGGAAGAATCAGCATTAGGAAGGCATTATTAACATGAGAACAATTTCTCATGGAAAGTAGTAAAATAGAACATCTAAATATATGCATTCTGTACACACTTCTGCTCCAAATTTCCACCCTAGATAATTCTGGGGAAACATCACAGTCAAGTTTGCCTAAACCCTCACTCGTCACTCTCTTTTACTTTACCATCAATTGCCACTTTTGGAAGGGAAGCACAGAAACCCAACTTCATCTAAACCCAAAAGATATTTAATTTGCTTCCAGCCAATGACCTTGTATTCTTGTAGTTTTATACTTTTATAAACCAAATGAAGACAGAAGCATCATGACTCTATAGAGATCTAGCTTAGAAGAGGTTCATTTTGCAAGGAACCATAATGATCTTACAAAGAAGATAAGATTACCAATGTTTAATCAATAACATAACCTAATCTAGGCTCAGAGATCATGACTAAAATGCAAAAAGAACTATTGAGTTCAACATTCTACAACTCAAGCTAAACACCAAAAACAACTACAGTGCATAAGTATACAGGGAAATATATGTCTAGGCACAACACCTGTTTGTTACGAGAAAAATTCACAAAGCTTCATTTTATTCTATCAATATCAATGTTAAAAGTAACGACATGGCCATTCATAAATATATAATTTGTATAGGGGGCATCCAATGAAAACAACATAAGAGAAAATCAAAATATTTTATAAAGAAATAAACTCACCACTATAAGTTTTCCAGAATTCTCAGGCCGTCTTGCTAAACTTATTGCAGCTGCTGCTGCAGCTCCAGAAGAAATCCCAACCTAGACAGAAATTTGAAATAATTATGATAAAACCTATTCTAAAAGTAAATACCAAATTACATTGTAGTCTATGGTGACATTGCAATACCCAGCAAATACAAAACTAAAGATGAAGAAGGTTAAACCGATAACTAAATTGAATTTTTGCATCTGAAATATATACACACTAAAAATACCTAATAGAAAGCTAAATGCAGATCACCTATACTTCCAGTTTATATGAAAACAGATAAGTTTAAAATGCCAAAATATTGCAAAATTTAGTCCATAATTGGCATTAAAATATGAACCATAAAACAAATTATATATTTAAAGATATTTTAAATTATAACTTACAAGTAAACCTTCTTCCAATGCTAATCTCCTCGCCATTTCAACAGCTTCAACATTGGTAACCTGTACTCTCATGTGTCATGATGATTTATCATGCAAAATAATCTATATATACACGGAAATTATGAAGATAATAACAATAGCACTGCACAATGAAAATAAAAAAGCCACCAGAGCAACAACTAAAAAGCATAACAATTGAATCATATGTAGATGACTACAGAATTGAACTCTCTATCGCCTAAAATCATGATAAGCATAAAGCTTGTTCTTTAGTATAGAAATGCCAAAGCAAAAGAGAACAACCCTAAGCAGGTTCCTCTGACCGGAAATAAAAAGGTAAGTATACAACAGAAGGGGAATAAATTTCTTTTGTTTACCTTGATGACCTCGTCAAGCAGTTTGACATCCAAAATACTTGGAATGAAACCTGCAACAAAATCTCCAATACAGTCAACAGCTGACAAGAAAATCTATTTCAGGTGGATGGTGATTGTTGAGCTTGAAACTAATGACATGAGGGGGGAAAATGAAAAAGAAAAAGCATCCGTCATAAACTTTGTAAAAGATTCATACCTGGATTATCTCCTGAGATTACACTTCTGTCTGCAGGTTCCACCCCAACTACCTGAGCAAGACAACATACTGCACAGTTTAATGCTAGGTGAAAGACAGTAGAACAGATAAAACATCACTTGTAAGAAGCATAAAGCAATAATTGTCTATCAGATGCCCAATACATTCTCACAATTCAAGTATCACTAGAAAATCTTGATCAACATTTATGGTTTAATCAAATGCATACTAGAACAGTCATATAATAGTCTACGGCTTCCTTCTGGATCTTTTTTTATTCCTTTACAGTAATTCAATTACATATTAAAAGTGACAATGGAGGAACACAAAAACATAAAGCCAAGTCCCTAGAGAATTAAAATATAAGAAATATAATGCAAAAGTTATCATCACGGTGGTTCAATAACAATTACATCTAATTTCTTTTAATACCAATAATATGCAGGTTATGGAATTTGAATTCAGGACCTAATATACTTGATAGTGAAATTCAGTGCCACAAGACTAATAAGTATCTCATTCAATTTAAAATAACAAAATGCATATTAAAGGAATAGTCAAACCTTTATTTTTTTGTTCATCATTTTCAAATAACGTCCCGTGCCTGTAATAGTGCCACCAGTTCCAATTCCAGCAACCAATACATCAACATTACCCATGGTATCCTCCCATATCTCTGGCGCTGTAGTTTCGAAGTGGATCTGTAATTTGTGCATATAAATTTTAATAACATGTAACTTAATTTATGTCGTAACTGGCATTTCCACTGATGCACCATATAATTCAAAACACAGTGATTAATAAGGTGAAGGTCTCATATGAGATGGATTAAAACTTAACCTTTGTATTAGTAATGTTATCAAACTGTCGAAACATGTAAGCATTGGGTATGCTGTGAACAATTTCTTCAGCTTTGTCAACTGCCCCTTTCAGCCCCTTCTCTGCATCACTCAGCACAACCTCCGCACCGAATGCACGTAAAAGGATTCTCCTCTCAATATTAACAGAAGCAGGCATTGTGACTATAAGTTTGTACCCCTTTGATGCTGCAACAAAAGCAATGCCAAGTCCAGTATTTCCAGTTGTTGGTTCAACTAAAATAGTCTGCACAAATACAGAATCAAGAATTTAAAGAACCCAAAATTGAAAACCTCTCAGTTTTGAACAATTCATTACATCATAGTAAAAGAAGTTTAAAGAGAGCTTGAGTAGCAAAGACCACATTGATCTATACCCCAAAAATTTTCACAACATACCTTCCCGGGAGAAATTGATCCGTTCTCTTCGGCATCAGATAACATGCTATAGCCGATTCTGACATTTTGAACAATAACATATGTTAAAACATGGTTTATCTCCAGCCATGTAAATAACAGCCTTTAATTAGTAACAGTATTGTCTTAAATGGTGGCCATGGTGCCGCCATGGCAGATTTCATGCCAACCGCCATAGGCAATTTGTGAAGGGCGTCCTGCCATGGTGTAATATTTAGTCACATATTAATGGTGTCACATATATTCAATCGTATTTCACCGTCTTACCACATCATAATATTACTTGTTAGAATATATTTATGATACGACACGAAATATGATTGAACGTCATAGCATGAATACATATTTATTAAACTCAAGAATTTAAATTACAAATTTAATTAAAAAAAGGAGGAGATTTTAATCCACGTACACCATTAAGGGCAGAATTTACCTGTCCTTGACACTACGGCAAGGCTCCATGGACTCAAGTTTTGCAGCAACGTTGGCCACGCATCCTTCTGTAACTTTATTGAGATACACCATTGGTGTATTTCCAATCAACTGCATGAATTTGTTACAATCATTCAAAATAAAAAAACTTCTTATTACTACTAGCAGAAAGACCCACGGTACTTTCTCTATCCGCATTTTTTTTGGATAAGGCATAAAATTATATATTGATGTAAGTTTTAATTCATTATTATATATTATATACCCATACATATAATATGTTAATAATATTATATTGTCCTAAACATACATAATTTGCAAAATTAATTAAATAAAAACCAAATTATAGACAGTATTATTTTTTATAAATATAAATAAATATTAGTTATGTCATCCGAAAAAGGAGATGGAAAGAGTAGCTGTTTACACACAGCAGTTAAAGGGCAGAATGGTCCTAAAATGTGCACACCAGAAAAAGTAGAGCAAAAACATAAAGCAAGCAAGCAATTAAAACTGGCGAAGCGAACCATAGTGTGTTTTAAGGTCTAAATCCAGTGGCATTAAGAGTTGGACGCATTCATTCGGAATTATGAATGTTTGAAATCAATGTAACGATAGTGGGTCGGTACCTAACCTGGGTGACATCTTCGGCGATGTTGACGGTGTCAAGTCCTTGTCTGGTGGCGTAGAGTGATGACGGAGTTGAAGCTCTAGCGGAGACAGCAAGACGAGGATAGGGTTTGAGGACGCTAAGGATAGGGTGGCGTTGAGTAATGAAGGGACGAGAAGGAAGCAGTGTAGCAGGAGGAGAACAAAAGCATAATAAAGATGATGATGATGATGATGATGATGTTGTTGTTGATGATAGCGCCATTCTCGTTCTCCAAGGGAGGGACTATAACATTAACATCGTTTTGGGATTTAACATGGGTTTTACAATTTTTTATTTATTCATCTTTGGGCCAAAATGTTGGGCTCGTTTTAAACTTGCTGCTAATTGCTAAAGAATGACGTAGGCCCAAAAATAAAATAAACATTTTATTTTGGTTTAATTATCTTTTAATCATTTTATTATGATTTATTTGCAATTCGCATCTTCTGATATCTTTTTACAGAAATTAAGTCCTTTAATTTATTATTGGAAGATTAGATTAAATCATTGACTAGTAATGTATATAATAATAATAATAATAATAATAAAAATAATGTATAATGTATATTATAAATATAAATATAAATAAATCAAATATATATATATATATATATTTATATTCAACTTAATTAATCAATTAATTAAACATTTAAATCTAAATCTAAATTCTAATTCTAATTCTAAATATACAACAATGCTAAATAGTGCGCAACAATTACGTACATATTGCACGAAATGGAGAATTTAATTTAATTAAAAAAAATCTGCCCACTCTACTCACCCAACATAATCTCACATCCATGCGTTATAATAATAATAATAATAGAGAGACAACGTAAAATTAAACTTTTTCTGTTTAAATCAAATTAACATCCATAAAAAAATCGATATTTTGGCTACATACATTAAAAAAAGTATTACTTCTTTAACTCTTTCCCTTTTCCCTTTTTCAATCATACAGTGTTTCTTTTAAAACGATTACCTTTTTATTTTATTTATAATTTATTATTTTTTTGACAAATTTATGATTTATTATTGGAAAAAGTGTTTTCTTTTCTTTTCATTTTTTTATTATGTCTTCTGGATTGAGTTCAAACATGTGACCCCCTACACATTGTACATAAATGCCTTTCACACATCATTTTGGTTTCTTCTTGTTTTTTTAAATAATAGTAATTTTGAGAATAAAAATTATTTTGCTCTATTAATTTATGGAAAGGTACAATATATTATTTTATTTTTTATAAAAAATAATTATGTTTTTATTTTTACATCTTAAAATTATCAATAAAACAATAAGGAAACAAGGTTGAGGATGTGGCGTGCCCAACATTAGAAAGCAAAAAAGGTTACGCCAATGCCCACTGCATGTGCATTGTCGACTCAGGATCACTATGCCAATATTACCGTATATTTGATTCCACCGTTACTGAAGCTACACATAGTAGCTTTCACGGTCATATTGCATTTGCATTCGGTTTCTTAGGGTTTTTATTCTAAGAAAACAAGGTCCCTTGGGTACGTTTGGTAGAGGGTAATCTGAGTGGAAAGGATAGGGAGGTGATGAAAACACATTTTTCGAATTAAAGTGGGAGGGCTGTGAAGTGAGGGGAAAGAGGCGTAGATGAAAGTGAAGGGAAAGGCTGTTGGAGAAAATGGAAAACTAAAGGGCAGTGAACATTCTAGAAAAGAAATTGGGGGTTGGTCTCCGTGTCATCCATTGTCATTCATAGCAATAGCAATTGTTGCACTTCATTTTAAAATAATAATACCAATTATTTTATTCATTGTATGGATATTTTAAAATATAGATAAAATTTGAAAATGTAAATTTGAAAAACTTAAGAAAAAGCTTTTAAGATTTGTGGAAAGGTATAGTTTTGAGGGGAGGGGAAGGGAGGGCCGGGCCATTACTTGTTGTTTAGCTTTTGATTTTTGAAGAGGGGAAGAGGAGTAAAGGTGGAATGAAAGAAAAATGGAAGGATCTTGTATCGTCCGACCAAGCTGGATACGACTTAACGCAACTAAAAGGACTTAGTCAAACCAATCAGCTGCAGAGATGTCTCTTTATGGCCGACCTGGTGGACCATTGCCGAGGTAAACCTAGCTAAGTCAACCCACTGCCGATGTATATCTTGGTAATCGACTTGGTGGACCTAGACGAGACGCATCCAACCAAGGCGACCCATATCCGAGGTGACGGGAGAATCCTAGGACGGACCTTAAGTTTGCGCCCCAAATTCTCCCTCCTTTAATGGAATCCCCCAAATTGCGCTCAGTCAAGTAGATCCTTCCCGTCTTAGCTCATTAATGAATAGCCACCATTTAAATAGGAATGACCTAACCCTAGTTTGGGTATAATGCAAAAACCGCTGGTGTGGTCTGAGACTCATTCTAAGGACTCTTTCACAAACTAGACTTGACCTTAGGTTGGATTCCGGCAAGAACAGATCTCAAGAGGGATCAAGGGCGAGCAGGACTAGGAGAAGGCGAGTAAGTAAGGAACAAAGGAGGAAATTGAGCGTATAATAAAAGTCTTTTATATGTAGTGTAGAGACTTTGTAAAATGTTTGGTCAAATTGAGTTCCAATGAGTTAAATTATGTGGACCCAAATGACCAAAATCGTTCGGAGATTAGTAAATACACCCTCAGAAATTGGACATCCACCCCACTTAACAGTTTTTAAAAATTAAAATCCCAAATTACCCTTTCCTTTTCCACCAAACACCCCAAGGTCTCTTCCCCCCTCTGTCCTCTTCTCCCTTTTCACTGAATGTGCTCTTCCCTTTCCACTGAATGTGCGCTCTAGTATGGACTAGTATTCAAGGCCTGCTACAACGATGGAATGGTACTTTCCATTTGCAGATGGATCACTTGATGAGAACATGTTCAGAAAAGAAGTCGAATCACTAGGCAAAGTCAATTTTTGTACTACTGGAAATTTCAATTTCTGTATAGTATAAAAATCAATTTTTTATACTACTGAAAATTCTAATTTTTTGGAAAGTAAAATTTTTATACTTTCCAAAAAATTAGAATTTTCAGTAGTTATAAACATCCAAATTTTATACTACGGGAAATTTCAGTTTCCGATTTATACAAGACATTTAAAAAATATATATATACCTTCACGACGTTTGACGAAGACAAAGAAGAACTTGAAGACAACCTTTCTCTGCTTTCTTATCCTCTCCTCTCTCGTCTTTGTCTTCTCTTCTACTGTTTTGCGTTGAAGCGAAAAGGAGAAGTAGTTTGACGTTTGATTTCAAAGAATAAAAGTGGGGTGTATTTCAAAGTGAAAAGAACAGAAAGAGGAGACGGAAGAAAGAAAAAGGAAAAAGATAATTTAGTCTTTTTACTTTCACAAAAACTTAAAGTTGGGTGCATGACAAATACACTGAGGTGTATTTATCAATCCCCAACCGTTCATGCACACTCGCACTTACGTGGTTTTTCTGACCCGTTAACCCAATAATTTGACCGTTTCCACGCTTTGAACGGGTAGAGATGAGTTATGGATTGTCACAAGCAAGCAGCCCACTAGACCTCCCACTGTTGGTTTAGTGATAAAATTCTAGGAGGACATCCCTTGGGTGAGGGGTTCGACCCCCACCCAAACCCCCTGTTGATAAAAAAAAAAAGCAGCCCACTACGAATAGGAATGTCAGTGACGTGAACGGAAAAAAGTTTGACAAAAAAAAATGGATAAAAGTTAAAAATGGATTTATAGAGAGCAAACCATTTGCTCCTGCCAAAGTTATGGGCGGTATTGGTGAGTGAAAGGCTGAAAAAGAAAACCACGTGCGTGTTCAATCCACCACTCAATAGTCAATAGTCAAAACTTTACATTATTTTTATTTATATTTCCACAAAAATTTAATGTATTTCTTTTCTTTTTTTCGTTATAAAAACGAAGAAAATATCAAATCATTGCTCATAGTGATATTTGATAGTAGATTAATTATGAATATAATTATTTTGAATAAAATTGTAAAAAAAAGGTATTCTTTTAATTTAATTAATCGAAATAATTCTATCTTAATTTAAGTATATCAACACATTTAATTATAACAAAAAGTATATCAACACATTTAAAGTATGTACGTAATTAATTTACTAAAAACATATCAACTCATTTTGCACATTGATAAAGTATGTTCGTAATTAACTAATATTAAAGCAATTACCAGCTAGCTAACAACAGGGACTCTTTCACTCTTTGGAATGGTTGCCCTCGTGCAATGGATCATCTTCTTCTAGCTGACGCCATGGGTTTAACTCATATTCGGGTCTAGTTTGTTTTGTTGCTGCTGTTTCTTTTCTTTCCTTGTAATAAAAAAAAATGCAATTACCAGCTCGTACAAAACAAAAAATAATGTACGAATTTAGTATTTAGATGTACAAATAACAGAACTATTTCTCTTGTCACAAAAAAAAACAACTATTTTTATATATAATCTTAGTCTTTAATACATGAAAATTGCTGTCTTTTTTTTTTAACAAAAAATGAAAGAATGTTCAATGCAAGAAGAAACAAAAAGAAAATAAATTAAGTGCTTAAAATAAAATAAAATAAAATGTTATAAAAATCACTCCTCCCATAAGCTGACGCCATCCCTTTTACTACTTTCTCCGGTCATATATATAAAAAATAAAGAGAGTTTTTTTTATAGTCTTTTTTATAAAAAATAATCTTTTGTTTTTACCAATATTAATTGTTTATTTCTAATTTTATCCTTATTTATTATTAGACCCACAAAAATAATATCAAAAGTCACCAATATCAAAAATGATACTTTTGAAAAATTATAGCATTATTAATTATAATTAACCAATTCCAATACACTTTCTTAGTCTTGATGATAGGGAATAGTGCACAAGCTTGTCGCTCATTTTCTGATAGGGAATGCAGCTATCTCAATTCTCAACAGAAAAATAAGTTATTACTATTATAAATATAGAAGCAAAATTAAAACTGAGATGACAAAAAATATTATATTTTCAATAATCATATATGATACTCATTTTTAACTAATTTTTATATTTTACTAATTATAACAATAATAAATAGTAAAAAAATATTTACATAAAAATTATTTTCCCTAAATATTTTTTTTCACCAAATAAAATATTTAGGCCTTCAAAGGACTCCATTCAGATTAATTAAGATTAAAACCAAAATATTTTGAAAATTGATGAATTGGGCGAATTGATTCAACACCAGAAGTTGGTAGTTGCACCAGATCCCTCACCCGTCACCACCAGCTAGACAACTCTTCCTCCAAAAGCCCATAGCTCACACTCTTCACCTACCATTGCCAATAACCTTTCTTCTCTTATTTTCCATTTCTCTATACCATCTACACCATCACAAACACGTTTCCCTATTCAGCCATTGTTGAGCCATGGATTTTTTGCAAACCCCAGAGAATCAGATACTTGTGGGTGTAGCAGTGGCCATTGTAGCTGTTGGGGTTGGTGCTGTCTATCTCTATTCATCTAAGAAGCCCAAAGGTTTGATCTTTTTCAACTTCATTTTTTGCCCACTTGAAGAAACTCTTTGCTTCTGCTTTGATTTATGCATAAGGGTCGATAGTCCCATTGAGTTGTCATTTTCTGGGGATTTAGAATTTGGGGTCTATTTAGAAGACCCAACATAGTTTTGTTGATTGTTTATGAGAATCTGATGCAAATGAGGGGTTTTTGTTTTTCCAAAGATGTTTTGATTCTCAGTATTGTTCATAAAACTTATTGCTATCTATGTTTTTATGGCTTGGTATAGGAGTCCTTTAACTTACTTAACACTGCTAATGCTATGAAGAGCAGCCCTTATATGTTCAGAAAGGTCAATGGTTATACTTCAGTGTGTGTATTACTGTATGGAGAGTGCTCGTCGTATTTTTATAACATCTTTAATGTGATTTTCATTGGAATGTATCATTATGTGAAGTATCCTCCGTCTTCAATTTCTGTTTATGCACTTGGCTACTGCATGTTTTTCTGTTTTGTTTCTGATTAATTAATTTGTAGCTCATCCATATAATTTGGTGGGACTTTGCATCCACAAATGTTGGCTCTAGTCACTACTCTCAACTTCTATATATATATATAATTTGCATGTTTTATGTCATAAGTATGTTTGATGAGTGATGACCCTTGGTTTTTTAGTTTATTCTTCGATTGCGATGTTTTCCCTGACAAAAAATTATAGGATATTTACATTTTGGTACCATCTGAAAAAATTTCAGTTTCTTTCTTGTGACTAGAAAACCTTGCTCTGCCTGGTTGTTCAGGTTTATTCCATACTGGTTCTGCAAATAAATTTTTCTTCATAGTCAGGTTTCATGTTTTCTGAGTGTTTTCGGGGTAGTTCAGCACACTTATATTGTATGGTCAGGAATCCATCAGCAGTTATTATTATGAATGGGTTATGTGTTATAGAGTTGGCTAATGGCTATGGTATTTTGAGGCTGATTTATGTTCTACCTCCAGGGATAACCCCAAAACCACATCTTTTACTATCATTTTCCTCTGCACACGGTGCATGAGTTCTTGACAATATATTTTCTCACTGCATGGAATCTTACTTACACAAGTGAAAGTGAAAGACCTTAACTAAATCTTTGATAATGGAACTAAAGTGAAGCTTGATGGCAGCCTGAGATAATGTAAAACTCATTGCACTCAATCTTTGGTGATTATTTTTCTTGTTATGTTGTCAAATTTGGTTGTTGTTGTATCAAATATCAACTTTAAGTGTTCATTCATATCATCCGTGTGGTTATAGGTTGCTTGGACCCAGAGAATTTCAAGGAGTTTAAACTTGTCAAGCAAGCGCAGCTGAGCCATAATGTTGCAAAGTTCACCTTTGGACTCCCAACACCTACTTCTGTTTTGGGTCTTCCAATTGGGCAACATATAAGTTGCAGGTTCTGTTGCCTGATCCTGTTTTGTGCCTATTTTCCCTGTCATTCTAATTAGTTCAGCATATATTTGTGTTTAATTTGGTATCTGCTCACCATTTTCTCCTAATGCTGGTTGAGAGTATTTATTGCAAATGCTTAGTTATAGTAGTAAGTATAATAGGAGATATTCCTTTCTTTTCTTTTTATACCAATGTATTGTTGTCATATTGTTAACAAGCTACTTTTCAAACAGGGGTAAGGATAGTCAAGGTGAAGAGGTTATCAAACCATATACCCCTACAACTTTGGATTCTGATGTTGGATATTTTGAACTAGTTATTAAGGTATATTAAAAAATGATTACCCTTGTGATTTTTCTAACTTATGTGCATTATTCTTCATTTTGTCCCTTAATCATTTGGTTGTCTGTCTAAAATATGCCTTTATTAGATGTACCCACAAGGAAGGATGTCACACCATTTTCGTGAGATGCGTGTTGGTGACTATCTTGCTGTGAAAGGACCAAAGGTAAATTTTTTTTACTCATTTGTACACGGTTTTCAGCGTTTTTTATTTTCTTAATTTTCATTGTAACTTTGATGCTTTATTCTTGTTCACATTAAGTCTTGTGCCCAGTATGGTCAGGTTAATAGTTTCTAGTTTTTCAGCATATTTTATTTTAGCTTATATTTTGATGAGATGGTGGAGATCTCAGTGCAACAAGTCAAAATCATGCTAAATGTCTATGCCCAAGGAGAAAATCTGTTTGAGTAACTTATTTTGTCACATTTTCTAAACTATATTTTCTATTATTTAATTAAATAATATTTTGGGACTTTCCATTTTAGGAAGGCCTATGACCAGTAATATATTTGTGGGTGTGTAAAGTCTATTATTGCCTAAATTAAGTAGCACTGTTTTGGACCAGTTATAGGAGATGACTACTCCAGTGACTATGGTTGCAAACTTGCAATACTCACTAGTGACATGCATTTCAGCATACTCAAATTTTCGTGTCATGTCTCTGTCTTCAGATCCATCTGAATCTGTAGGCTCTACATAAATACCTATGTCTAGCTGGCCTTGCTTTCCTTCTTTGACTTAGCAATGAACTGTTTTTTAATCATTCTTTCCTTTAAAAAAGTCATGTTTTTATTTCCCTCTTTTTGTTCCATTTTTTAACTCTGTTATATGCAGTTTTGAATTCATAATATTTTATACCAAACGAAAGACCTGTTATTTGGATAGTTGAGCTTTAAGACATAATTGCTTCCAGGGACGTTTCAAGTACCAACCAGGCGAAGTTAGAGCATTTGGGATGCTTGCTGGAGGGTCTGGAATCACTCCAATGTTCCAAGTATATAATTAAGAAACATGCTGTTTTTTGTTGCTCATTAAGAGGAAAAATCTTTCTTGGAGTTCTAAATGTTATTATTAATTTGTTTGCTTGTGGTCACTCAAGGTTGCTAGAGCTATATTAGAAAACCCAAAAGACAAGACCAAAGTGCATCTTATCTATGCAAATGTTACATACGAGGACATTCTTTTGAAGGTAATCAGCATTTATCTTTTCTCATGTTACATGATATTCTTCACTTGAGAATTTCCGAACTTACATACGAGGACATTCTTTTGAAGGTAATCAGCATTTATCTTTTCTCATGTTACATGATATTCTTCACTTGAGAATTTCCGAACTTGATACTCAGTTCAGATTAATCCATCTTACTATTTGGCAAATGGAAAGAGTGAAATTCCTTTATGATGCAATTTGTGTTCATTACATGGCAAGCCTGGCTTAATTTACTCGGTTAATGATCTGTTGGCATTGTCTTGTAGTGAGTTTCACTTTGCTGTTGATGATCTTTTTGTGCCACTAGAATTGATTATATATATTGACAGTATGTGATAGCTATCCCAAAATGCCCAACTCAGTTGCTAAGGTTTGAAGTTATTCTTAGGAATTGTAGATAGGAGTATGTCTCAGTAATTGTGGACAAATGCACATATCCATTGGAAAACTATTAGATTGTGTCTCTCCCTCCTATTTGTGCCTCTATGGGATAGTTTACAAACCGTTGTGGCGACCTCCTATCTTGCCACTGGAGAATGTTGTTCATCCATACATTTTTGGTCTATAATGTGGAACAGACATCGCACCCATGGAGGGGGCTTTGTGAGTGCCCTCAAGTTGCTAAACTGTATTGAAATCTATTCTTCAAAATATTTGTGCAGAAGTTTTGAAAAAACTGTTTCCCTGTAGAGGCAACATATACTATCCTCAACTTTATCATACTTGTTATCCTTAGTTCATTTTCTTTTGTCAATGCTCACAATTTCCTCTCACTTGCCAATGCCTAATGGAAATCCATCTATATGCATGTGCAGGAAGAACTTGATGGTCTTGCTACCAACTATCCGGATCGTTTCAAGATATACTATGTGTTAAATCAGGTTAGCTGCTATGGCATGCAGAAGTATTATTTTCTTCTTGTCTTTGGCATTTTTCACTTTTGCTTTGTTTGTCAAGTGGCCATACACAAAGTGCCAACAAACCTTGATTAGTAAATGCTGGCAACAAGTAAATACTTTGTTCAGAAATTTTTGTAGAAATTTTATGGTCATTAACAAGGGCAAAAGAGATTAATAGATCTTGTAGAAATTTTATAGTCATTAACAACGACAAAACTTCGTTGGATTTTTGGAAGAAATCAATAGAACTTGACCATGATATTTGGAGTTTTCTGATCCAGTTAGCCCCCAAACAGTGGACATTTGTCTCAGTTTTCCAACTGCTGAATGCACCACTGTTTGTTGATATTAGTCTTGATCAAGTGAGTTATATACAATCCACTTTTATCAGGCTATCTGTGTTCTAACTTAAACTTTGTTTTCCGTGACTAATATGATTATGCTTTCTAGAAACATTTCACCTCTCGGGTTACTCAGTGTCGATATCTATAGCTTATCTTGTAATATCTTTAGAATATATTATTGAATCAATTAGTTACCTAATTGAGGAAGTAATTTAGCTGTTTCATTTTTTTGTTATATTTCCTGTTATTAGTCTTATTGTTAGTGGCTTGAGCTTGTACCTGATTAAGTAATTATTAGTATAAAAAGAAGTGTTAGGTTAAAGTATTGTATCATCAACAATATTTTCAGTTTTTTTCCTTTAGCCATCTTTCTTTCTTTCTTTTCCTTCCTCCCCTTATGGGTTAGTTATGACTAATGATCATTCATTTTGATGGTTGCTCCCTTGAATTATGTAATCTCTCTAGCCTCCTGAAGTATGGGATGGCGGCGTCGGATTTGTATCAAAGGAGATGATTGAAACCCATTGCCCTGCTCCAGCACCTGATATTAAGGTAATTAATTGTTTTCATTATTTTGCCTATTCCTCCAAAATGAGGTTAATTTCTTCCTTCTTATACAATCATGTCCATGAGGATTTTCAGATATTGAGATGTGGCCCACCACCGATGAACAAGGCAATGGCTGCTCACCTGGAAGCCCTTGGATATGCTCCTGAGATGCAGTTCCAGTTCTGATTGTCTTCATTGGGCTGCTTAACATTGCATTTCATGGCCTTAGCTGTGAAATGACACTCGGCAATTTTTTTTTCCTTCTGGCCATGCCATGAATCTGGGGAACATTGGATCTACAGTACATTTAGTTTCACAACTTTAGAGTGTTGATGTTTGAAATAAAATAATTGCTTCTCATATGATGATGAGATTGATACATTGACCATGTGCTAGAAGCGCAACATTATGAATTAGACTTGCTGGACTCACTGTATTGACTAATCTTATGCATTATGTTCCAAACAATTTTGGAAAATAGGTGCAAAGGTCTTGAGTTAAAATCAGTCTTCAATTTTCAGATAAGGACATTATGTGCTAGTGTCAAATCAAATGAATGCCAGCCCGTTGCTGCTGCCTGCTGGCCTGGGTACCTTGATGGAAATAGACCATGCCAGGAATATAGGCCGCATGACATAATTACGCAAAGATAAATATATAGGTATTAAAAATATAAGGTATTCTATTCAAAAAATAAAATATAAAGGTATTAATTTTTAAAAAAAATGTTTTTCGTACTCCATTTCAAAATAAGTGATATTTACTGTTTGAGTAAATGATCACTTTAGTCCCTTATAGATACAGGCGGTGTCACATTGATCTCTGAGATATAGGAATTTAAAATTTCATCCCCGAGAGAGATAAACGTTTTCCACTTTGGTCCCTACTGTCATATCTTCATTTGTACTGTTTAGTTGACACGTTAAAAGCCACATAGGACTCCTATGTGGTAGTCCACGTGGGGATGGAGCTTAGGCCACGGTGGACTACTGATAACAGAGACTAAAATGACCAATTAATAGAAATATAGGGACTTAAACGAAACACAGGGACTTAAATGACCAATTAAAAGAAATATAGGGACTTAAATGAAATACAATGAAGCTTTGTTTTCCCCCTATGTACTCCCTAACTGTAAGCCAGCAAAGCTCAAACTGTGACATGGGAGAGGAAGAGGCAGCCATGGGTGTCCGCTTGAGGGAAGATGACCCGCTGGCCACCCTCTCCCACGGCGGCTTGTCTTGTCCAAACCAGCGGCTTCAACGACGGCTCCACAAGCTCTTGATCTTCACCCTTGCCCCCAACACCAACCTGTGGGTCGACGGTCGCGTAATCATCGTCGGGGCCTCTCCTCCTTCTTCGATGAGTTCGTCCTTAGAGACTTCGATGGCGTTGCTGGCGAGGTGGTGGAACAGGTCTTCCGTTCTGCCCCTATCCCCCAACGAGTTCGTTTTTTCATCCTCCACACCGTTTTTTCATTTGGCTTGGATTTAACGATTGAAAATGGGGAGAGGAAAGGTTGTAGACACGGTGGCATCACGACAACGTAACAGTGGCGTCACGGCGGGATCGCGGTGCAAGGCAGGGCAGAGGAACTTAGGCGGGGACCAGGAGTACATAGAGGGAAAATGAAGCTTTCGTGTATTTCATTTAAGTCCATGTATTTCTTTTAATTGGTCATTTAAGTCCCTGTATTTAAGTCCCTCTATTTCATTTAAGTCCCTGTATTTCTTTTAATTGGTCATTTTAGTCCCTGTTATCAGTAGTCCATCGTGGCCTGACCTCCATCCCCACGTCGACTGCCACGTAGGAGTCTTACGTGGCTTTTAACGTGCCAACTAAGCAGTACAAACAGAGATATGACGGTAGGGACCAAAGTGGAAAACATTTGTCTCTCTTAGGGACGAAATTTTAAATTCCTATCTCTCAGGGACCAATGTAACACCGTCTGTATCTCTAAGGGACTAAAGTGACCATTTACTCTTAATGTTTTTGTACAAGGACTAAGAAAAATAATAAATAATTTAATGTGCGGAATAATTTTATTAAATTGTTTTTATTCGGGACAATAATTTTTTTATACTTTATTGAAAAGTTAAAATGTCATTTAATATGAAAAAGTTTTGCTAAGTTAAAAAATAATTTATTTTGAAATGGAGGGAGTTCTTTCTTGTTAGCAAGTCTATTATTTGTTTCATACATTTTGAAACTTGAAAATCATTTCAGAAAGTTCAAGAAGTAGCTCTTGGTGAGTCTTATTCGTGGACTCGTTTGATTGGGTTTATCGTAACATGATCATAGTATATGATACTCTCGAATTGAATAGGTAGATTTTTGGGATTAAAACTTAGCCATAAACCGAGTTAGGCCATCATTTGGCTAACACTAAACTAAGATCTTATTTGAGCAAACTGGATATATTTCAATATTATGTGTGCATAGGTCATATAGTTTGAGGTGGCTATGGGTTGGATCAACCCGATCAACCCAAATTGGTCCAAGCAAAGAATTACTTTGGTTTAGTTTCACGGGTTGATTATTATTTTAAATTGAGAGAATCTAATTGATTCGACCAAAAAAAAATCTAATTGAATCTAATTGATTTGAGCCAGAAGATAAAAGACAGTTCAATTTGAATTCGGAACAATTGACAAAACCCGAAAGGCACAATTGTTACCATCCCAGGATAATGTTGTCTTCACATAGCACGATCAATTAATTAAAAGTGATACCAACATATATTAGTCCAAGTGGGTAGGAGTTTAGTTTCTCTTAAATAAAGTCTTGAGTTCGAGTTTTGTAAATAAAAAAAAATAAATATTGCAAGAGCTTTGTCCTTTTATATAAATTCATTGGGCTGGACTTGGATTAAATCAAAATTAATATAAAAAAATTAATTAAAAGTGCTAAACCGATCTTCTTAGCACACAATTCCATGTTAAAAGTTGTTACTACTATACTTATTTATTTTCAAATCCCAAAACGTCTCACACTAAAATTGAGGAGGCAGAGTTCAATTTTGTTGTATATCAGTTAGACTCAAAAGTCAAAACCGTAGAGACCTCCAAGGCCTAAGCTATGGGAGAAGAAGAACGCTTCCCCAGTTAGATCCTATTCCCACGCTTCCTTCTTCCCTTCCAACTCCTAATCACATTCACGCGACACATGCATCAGTGACACACACGTACACGATCAACAACGACAAACTCCATTAAACAATCTTACAGTACTCTTCTCCTCCATCACCAACAACGACAAGAACTACTAATACATCAACATTGAAACAACATTTTGATTTTCCTAATTTTTTTTTCTTGATGCCAACCATGGTAGTGGTTATCTCAAATAGCGAATTACAAGTGCAAGGTGGTTTTGGTTTCACGTTGTAATTAATTAATAGCTGGTTGCTAATTGAAATGCGATTACAGAAACAACATGGCCGAGAAAACTGTGTCTGCCATCAAGGTTGTTTCTAGAAAGTCCTTATGTTGCTTCTTCGCAACGACGACGTTCTTGTTCATCATGTCATGGCTATTCGTTCTCCGCTCCACGAGCTCCGAGGCCACACCCCGTTCCCCCAACGACTTGCTTCTCTCCACCACCTTCAACGACTCCTCAACAACAGATCACAACAACAACCAGAACGCGGAAATGGAACCGTCGTTTAGCAACAGAGCAATACTCGTGAACACCGAAAACATAGAACCAATCACTCGCGAGAAATTACAAACGCAGACGCAAACGCCCGAGAGTGGGAAATGCAATACGACACGTGGCAACGTCGTTTTGAAGGTCTTCATGTATGATTTGCCTTCCGAGTTTCACTTTGGGTTATTGGATTGGAAACCTGAGGGGAACAACAATGTTTGGCCTGATATAAGAACCAAGGTACCTAGTTACCCTGGGGGTTTGAATCTGCAACATAGTATAGAGTATTGGCTCACTTTGGATATTCTTGCTTCAGAGCTACCTGAAGCGAATTCCTCTTCTAGGAGTGTAACCAGAGTTAGAAACTCAAGTGAAGCTGATGTAATATTTGTGCCGTTCTTTTCTTCATTGACCTATAACAGGCACTCGAAAACTGGTCCTCACGAAAAGAGGAGTAGGAACAGGGTGTTGCAGGATAGGTTGGTGAGGTATGTGACGAGTAGAGAGGAATGGAAGAGGTCAGGGGGAAGGGATCACTTGGTATTGGCTCATCATCCGAATAGTATGTTGGATGCGAGAATGAAGTTGTGGCCTGCAACATTCATACTCTCTGATTTTGGGAGGTATCCTCCGAATGTAGCCAATGTTGAGAAAGATGTGATTGCGCCTTATAAACATGTGATTGGATCCTATGTCAATGATCAATCCACCTTTGATACCCGTCCAACTTTGCTCTACTTCCAAGGAGCAATTTACAGAAAAGATGTATGTATGTTAATTCTCCTTTTTTGATCTGTTTCATATGTTGGCTCTATTGTTAATTTATTTAGCTTTTTAGTACATCCTAAAATCAATAAATCATGAGTTAGATAACATTGCCTTAGGCTCAGTTTGGATTAGCTTCTAGTTTATAGGATCTTTTCAATTAAAATATGTTTTTTAGTTCTTCACTTACGAAAAAAAAATGTCCCTATAAGCTTATAGATGTTAATTGAGAAATTAAACAAGAGAATTTTTGCAATGTAAAAACTAATTTCAACTCATGTGAGAAACTATTATTATTGCAAGGTTCTTGTAATATTTCATTTTTTCATAAGTGCTAATTGTTGAAAAGTTTATACAAAATAGTGCTTAGTGAAGTTGCTCTTGAGGAATTCAGCTCCTTTGTTGAGTGTTTGTTGGCCCTTAAGGTTGTCCAGTCATAGTATGAGAGTTTAATAAAGGAGACTATTGGATTGGATCCCATGGTCGATTAACATTTGATGATAATCAAACCCATGACCTCAACTGATCTTCACTCTTAAGGAGGAGAGTTGCATCCTCATGTTGCATCATTTCTTAATTTTATTTGTATTTTCCACAAAAGTCAATATCTCATAGTTGTAGGAGGAGAGTAATAGAACAAAATCATGTTCTGGAACAAGGTAGTTTTCATGGTTAGTGATGTAAATATGGCCCCATCTGGATTTTGTTTCTAATTGAAATCCATAAATCTTTTTCTTTGATTAACAATAACAAGGTGTTGGTTTCCTTAGCAACATCTTCCTTTAAGTTCTTTTACATGTCTTTCCTCTTTGAGTTCATTAATTGAAGAGTTTCCCTTAGGCTATAGATGTCATATTTCTCTTCAATCTTCATATTTATCACGTGAAGTCTATTACCGTCTTATTTTCCACACCTTTTTCCAGCTTATGCTGAAGACCATAAGCTCTCTTCTAAAATTTTCAGAAAATACGTTGTTGTGCCATTGTATGCCTAATAATGCTTGAATGAATATATAATTTGCTCTCTAAAAGATGTTACTCGTGTTATTTTGGTCTCCAAAAGTTTCAGTCTGTACAAATTGATCCTTGAACTTGCTAACTAGTTCAGTCTATCGAGCATTGTCGGCATGCTTACAATTTGAGGATCAAATTATATAAACAGAATCTTTCGGGGACCAAAGCACCAAAAGTAAGGACCATATTGCATTTTTATTAATATTTACTCAGTAATGTTTAGTTGTTAACTTAATGAAAATTCCAAGAAAAGAATTGACATTAATTCACTTTTTCTTAACATAATTCAATTGAGATTCAACTTTTCTATTTGGCCTCATAGTTTTGCATGAAATATAAACCATTTATTTTCAACTAATGTTAAACATATACCTCTATCTAATGTCGTAGTACATAGATTGCTTGTAGCCAAATTTGCAGATATTGTTCCTTAAAAGGAACTCACGTCACATGTAGACAAATGTTTGGTGGGGAAAAAAAATGATGTTTTGCAAATTTAACTTTCATTTCCTTCTTCTTTTTTAACTAAGCATTTGAAATTCTCTGTGTAACCTACTTTTTGCTCAAAAAACCGATTGTGCTCAACTTGAATTTTTCTCATGCTCTGCAGGGAGGCCATGTTCGACATGAACTATTTTATCTTTTGAAGGATGAAAAAGATGTACATTTTTCATTTGGGAGTGTTCAGAAAGGTGGAATCAGGAAAGCTACTGAAGGCATGCATTCTTCCAAATTCTGCCTTAACATAGCTGGTGATACCCCTTCATCGAACCGCTTGTTTGATGCCATTGCCAGTCACTGTGTCCCTGTGATCATCAGTGATCAAATTGAGCTTCCATATGAGGATGTCCTTGACTACTCTGAGTTCTGTATATTTGTTCGTACAAGGGATGCTCTCAAAAAGAAGTTTCTAATAGATTTCATTAGGAGTATTGGCAAAGAAGAGTGGACCAGAATGTGGAACAGATTGAAAGAGGTTCAGAATTTCTTTGAATTTCAGTACCCTTCTAAGGAGGGTGATGCTGTCCAAATGATTTGGCAGGCTGTTTCGCGTAAGGTTCCTCTCATGAAATTGAAAACAAACAAGTCTAGGCGGTTTTTCCGGTCTCTGTATGGTAAAGAGATGAGGCCCAAATCAATACCTGCACCAGCTACCTTTTGGTGAAAGAGTTGTGCACCTCAAGAGTCTTTGGATATGGTAAATGACTTAAGGTTTTGCCTTTTAGAAATGCAAGAATACTATAATATATATATATATAGTTTGTGATTTTGATACTGACAGTGACATTGTAACTCATGATAGGAAAGAGGGTTTAGGAAAATTTGGTTCCACTTGTGGTTGAACTTGCAGGTAGACAAACGAAAATTTCTTTTGTTCTTCATTTGACCAACCTGTTTCAATTAGTGATACTCGACGGCACTAACTAGCAACTTGTCATCAACTTGTTAGTTCTCCATGTTGCTGAAGAGGAAGTTAATTTTGTATGAGTTAGGATCTTGACTACCTTTAATCCCTGTTTGGTTGGAGGGAAGTGGAGGGAAGGGGAGGGATTATTTTAAAACTTTTATGTTTGATTCAATTTTTTGGAGGGGAGAAGAGAGAAAGGGAGGGGAGCAAAATTCCTCCTCACTTGATTTTGGCTCCCCTCTAATAATAGGGAGATTTGGAGGGATTTTAAAATATTAATTTAAATAATCCTATTTAAAAATTAACAAAAAGATTTATAAGGACATAAAATGTAAATTAGACATTTCTCTCTATTAAAATCTCTCCCCTCCCCTCCTCTCAACCAAACATGATATCTAATTAAATCTTTCCTTTCCCTCCCCTCCATTAAAATTAGGATTCAACAATATTTCAGATGTCACATACTACCTGATTCTAATTGTGCTTGTGTATTCGATGTGAAGAATACCATTTAATGTTTGCCTTTTGTTCTCACAGCATGCCATGGAAAAATTGTGACATATCTTAATAAAAAATTTGTCTTTTGTTCTTTATTATTTATTATTTACTCCTCTGTTACCCGTGCAACGCACAGGGCATACGATACACTTTATAAAAAAATTACAATGAAATATGTTTGGACAATTATAAAAGATTTAAGTTTCTTTTAGTTATGGTTCATAAATTATATAACAAATTATAAATTATCGTTATCTGTTAAAAATAGTTGATTAGTTACTTTATTAATTCACGGCTTTAAAGTAGAGTACAATCAAAAAATTGTATAAATTATTTTGGAAGCAATAAAATAGTTTAAATAGCTGTTGTGAGTAGGCGTAACAAGAATCCTGAATTCGCAATACATGCTTGAACCCATCCAAACTATGACATACGGGACAATCCGTCACCTGCAATTATCTACAAATCTATATCATAAATTATCTCTACTTGTATCAGTTATAATACCTATCGAGTACATGCCAAATTGTCGTGCATATTTAATCGGTAGAAACCTATTTCGTAATCTATTTCCTTTGAAAAGTCTATTTTCTCGTATAACACCATAAACGTACAATTCATTTTTCGTAAACAAAAAGTAACTTATACTTAATTTTATATTTTTCTAGGTATTCATTCTTTATAATATATTTAAGTAACAATCTCATTAAAAATTGTCATTATTTTGTGAAAAATCTTTAACAAAATAGTTACGAGAGAAAATAATAGCAAATTAAGAAATGAATATGTCTATATTAAACTTATTATAACAGTGAATTTAAAAATAATAAAATTATAATTTTTCCTCATAATTCATATGTTAACATGGTTAACATAAAATGTTCATTCTCCTGTATTAACTTTAATTTGTTGTTATATAAATTCATGTATCTGTTCATCCCCGTGTTATATATTATCTATAGTTTCTAATTAATCATTTTGCATATTTATATATAGATACTAATGTGCAAAAGAATAAATCTTGTTATATTAAAGAAAGTCTTCAATAAATTATTTGGAGAAAAAATAAAAAATAATAAAAATGTATTCGTATTAAACTTATCATAAAGTGAAATACAAAAGTATATAAATTATATATTAAAGTTTAATTCTCTAAGTACTTCATATGTCGATGAGATTTCATGTAAAATATTTGACACAATGTTATAGGTGTCAATTTTTCTTGTATACTTTCGTGTAAAATACTCATCACGCGTGTTATATATTTTTCATTAATCCTGATTTCATGTAAATCCATTGTATAAATAACATTAACAATATTAATTATTATTATTATTATTATCAGAATTATTAAATTTGAAATACAATTTGCTATAATCAAATCAAATTAACAATAAATGAGAAAAAATCAAATATATTTCAATGGATAAATATGAATACAATGTCAAATGATATTAGGGTTGAAATCCGTTCAGTACAATAAATACTATATCGAACACAATCGCATAGGGATAACTTAAAGAGAGAATAATAGCTGGAAAAAAAAAGGAAAAGAAGAATCAAGATATTATTAATTATTGAAATGAGTGTAATCATTTTTCTATGATGATATTGAAATCCTATTTTATTAATTATTATTATTATTGTTATGTACATGTGTCTTCTGCTCATCGTTTAAATAATATTTTGAAATCCTATTTAAGTAATATCAATAATATTAATTATTATTATTATTATTATTATTATCAAATCATGTCTAAAATACAATTTGCTATAGTCAAATCAAATTAACAATAAATGAGAAAAAAATTCAAATTTCAATGGATAAATCTAAAGACAATATCAAATTACATTAGGGTTGAAATTCATTCAATACAATAAATATCATATCGAACACAATCAATACAAATCAATCTATAAACCTTTTCAAAGACAATCAGTCCAATTAAGTCTTGAAATGCTCCCAGAGCGACATGTGTAAAAATTGGTCTTGAGAGAATTCGTCTTAATTTGTGACATATTTGTAAAAAATTATTTAAATAAATTTTACAAATCTAAAAAAATTATAAATATTATAAAATATAAAGAAAAACCCATTATCATTATATAACTATGAACACCCAACTTTGTCCGGTATAATAATAATAATAAGGTGAAATCTTAGGTGGACAAGCTAATAAGTGGTCCATATGGACCATTTTTGTTAGTCGTTGGATTGATAAATTTTTCGCGATCTTATCACGGACTCTCTACACCAGATTTTTCCTAAAATTACAACACCACACCCTCCGCCTCCCCAACACGGTTTCTCCCGCTCCCCCACCTTCGTCGCCTCCTCCCCCTTCGCAATCCCTAAAATTATTAATTGGATGCAAAGCAGGAACAACAATAAAGGGCATTCCAAGGAATAGAGTGGAGTGGACAGTTCAGGGCTCACGTTGAATCGGACGGAACGGAGAATACTTATAATAAATTAATAATAATATTTTGTGAACGGATATGCTATATCTGGGTCAGGTTGAGGATCAGAGAAGATGAAGGGTTTGTGTTCACGTTGGGAATTTTTTTCATTTAATTTAAAGAATTTAATCACTGGTGTTTTTTTTCCCTCCTTTTGAATGGAAGATAGGATTTCTTTTGGAAAAAAAAAAAAGAGAAAGAATAAAATAGAGACAAAGACACAATTTGAGAGCTAAATGAGTTAGCTTACAGATCACAAAATCACTGAAGAGGGTATGGGGTCGGAGTGGTAGATAGAAGACGCATGCATGTTGACGGTGATGGGTTGGGGAGAGGTGGGAAGGGATTGTGTAGGGCAAAGTGTAGTTGTTCTCATTTTAGTTTGTAACTCATCTAAACCCTTCAATTTGATATTATTGATCCATGGTGAACCACTTGATGCAATGGTTCACCCTAGAAGACACCTAATAATAATAAATCCAATAGAAGAGGGATCATTAGCAACAAGCCCACTGGACTTTGGGCCAAAGTAAATAACAAATAAATAATAAATTAATTTTTTTTTAAAATAAAAAATTAAATAATATTTGAATAAATGAAATTATGGTAAGTTTTCAAGAGATCTTAATTAATCATAATAAAATCAAATCAAATGATCCTAATAATCAACCCTCCTTTCTTACTGGTGCTGACTATCTCTACTTATCTATGAAGCCCAAAGGTTTGATCTTTTTTTAACTTCATGCTTTGCGCACTTCACATTCTTTGCTTCTGCTTTGATTTATGCACAAGGGGCTATAGGCCCATTGACTTGTCATTTTCTGACTTGTCATTTTCTGGGGATTTAGAATTTGAGGATCTATTTTTGTCTTGGGTCTACAAGTTAAATTAGAAGACCCAACATAGTTTTGTTGATTGTTTATAAGAATCTGATTCAATTCAGGGTTTTTGTTTTTTCATTTTTTATGATTTGGTATAGTAGTCCTTTAACTTATTTAACAATGCTAATGCTTCAGAAAGGTCAATGGTTATACTTCAGCGTGAGCATACTATATGGAGAGTGCTCGTTGTATTTTTACAACATCTTTAATTTGACTTTCTTTGGAATGTATCATTATATGAACTATTTTCTGGCTTCTGTTTATGTTTATGCACTTGGTTGTTGCATGTTTTTCTACTTTTGGCTGTTTTGTTTCTGATTAATATTATATATGATTTGGAGGGACTTTGCATCCACAAATGCCGGTTTTAGTTCTCGACTTTTCATTTTAAGGGTTTAAATATATTTTTAGTCTCAAAAAATTAACAAATTTTGTTTTTAATTCTTACAAAAAAACTTACTCACTTTTAGTCTTGAATAATTTTCCGACACCACTTTAGTCCCTACCACTAAATTGGGTTTTGTATATTATTTTATTTTACTTTATTATTTAATTTCTTAATAAAATAAAATAACATATTTTATTTGTTTAAAGCCCTAAAACATGGCAAAGAATGAGAACAAATGAGCTTCATCGACAAGAAGACAGACACATAATGAGAAGGAGACGGAATGCAAAGTAAAATTCCAGCCGAAAGAGCTTTCCAGGAGAGTGAAGCCTTTGAGAGTGACTAGAAGGCATCAGAACCATCTTCTACAAAGTGATATGCTCATTTGAGAGCATTTGACATTTTCTGCATTTTTGGACAATTAGACTTGTTGTTTTGCTGTGTTTTCTGCATTTTTAGTTGTTTTGCTATACTTTTTGAATGCATTATGATGTACTTTTTCCCCCTCATTTAGCATATGTTTGAAGTGAAAATCAACACTAAACAATTATTTTTTTCTTTTAGTCTCTTTTTGGAACAGAAAGTAACTAAAAATGTTATCCAATAGCCATCTGCAATCATTAATCTTCAAGACACAAACAATCATCTATAACCCTTTAAATTCTTGAAAAAATTGTTGCCAAGATTTGTTTTTATATATATAATATTATATTATAAAATAATATCTGCTACGTAGGGATATTTGCAGATTGGATTGGATCGGTTTTGAGATAGAAAAAATATCCGATTTAATCATTTCAGTATAGTAATTTAAAATAATTTAAGTATTAAAAATAATTATTATTTTAAAAAAATAATATACATAAATAGAATCTATAACAGTATATAATAATAATACCAACTTTTGATAAAACTTTTTTTAAGGGACATAGCAAAACACTAACATGTATTCACCAACTGCAGCAGTTTTTTTATTATAGAAATGATAGTTTATTTTTTATATTATTTCTATCTCATTCATTTTTTCAATTCTACATTTTTTACTTCATAACTGCACAGGACACGAAGTGCCTGGCCCCCTAGTTTATATAAAAAATATAAACATGTCCTTTATTGTCATTTTATATTTACTAAGTAGTTAAATCACTAATTTTACCAAACATTAACTTAAATTAGCTAATTTATCCTCTTTCATGTGGCTTATTTCCTTTCCGCTAGTTTTTGCCTAAAAGTAATGGATAAATTAGTCGACAACATATAAGTCACCGCCTAGTGGACGAACCTATAACTGATAGCCAATTGTATTTAAAGTTAGAGTAAAATACATTCTTTTCCCTGGAGAGATATTAATATTATACTTTTTTTTCTCTTGTTTAAAAATATACACTTCCCTCTCTTGATAGATACCAATATTACACTATTCTTTTCTCTTATTTGAAAACACACATTTGCTTCCATTCAAAGATAAAATATAATATATTTTTCTCTATTTTTGTAATTTTCCATTAACGTAAAAGTTAGCCTCCGTTAAATTATTTTTTATTACCATAATAATTTTTTATTTTTTATTTCATTTCCTTTTTGCCCCATTTCCTTTCTCATTCCAATTTCTGATTCCTGAAATCAGAATCACTGTTTCACTGCGTTCACCACCACATTCCACCAACAATGAATTTGTTTTGGTTCTAGTGAAATGTGGTGGTGAACGACACTGTAACTGTGATTCTGAAATCGGATTGGGAAAGAAAATGGGACAAAAACAGAAATGAAATGAAATGAAAGATAAAAGGTTATTATGGTAATAAAAAATATTTTAATAGAGACTAACTTTTACGTCAATGAAAAATTACAAAAATGGAGAAAAATGTATCATATTTAATCTTTGAAGGGAATGAAGTGTGTAATATTGGTATCTCTCCAGGGATAAGAGTGTGTGTTTTCAAACAAGAGAGGAGGAGAGTGTAATATTGGTATCTCTCATGGGAGAAAAATGCGTGTTTTCAAACAAAAAAAGAAAAAAATATAATATCAATATCTCTAAAAAGGAGTACATTTTACTCTTAAAGTTATTAGTAGTTGAATTAACTGATATAAGCATAAAAACATATAATTATATATATATATATATATATATATATATATAAATTCTATTCTATTTCATATATAATATTTATTTTAAAATTAAATCACTTTTAATACTTTAATGTTTTTAAATTATCTGTCATCTTAAAAATTAGAATCTTAATTTTTTTTATTTTTATCTCATTTTAAAATACTTTTATTAAATGAAACAAGATAATATAAATGAAATATGACATATTCATAGTATAAAATTATATCTTTATAATACAGCAAAAATATTGCAATTTGTAGATTGTGTTGTGTAATTCTATTTTCATTTCTCATTCAACATATATATCTAATTAAAGGCAAAAGACAAAAATTTCATGTCTCCTAGTTACCCAAATAAAAGAAATTCTCATGTTTGACCACTGAAATTTACTTGTTTTTTTTTTTCAACAGCAAGATGTCCATGTATACTCCAGACTGTGTGCAAATTCCTTCTCTCTGCCGAATAGCACAGTTCTGTGGTCTGCATTTGGAATGATGTTGATTTCAGCATTCGGAGCCTTCAACTTGAAGTTACTGCAGCACTCCACTGGGACAACCTCATCTTTATCACCATGAATAATATTTATCCTAACTCCACCTTTTGTCAAAATCTTCAGGTAACTATCCATGAATTTCTGTCCCCCACATATCACATTATGCATGGAACTCCAAGCCGATTGATGGGTGTGCCTAGTCATGTCTATGATCATGAAATGAAGGTCCCTGAAAATGTTAAAGAAAGGCATGATTAGTTGCTCACAATTATCTGTGTCCTTAGCAATATATAAAAGCAAATAACTCAAAATATGTGATGACTTTTACAATGGTCCTGTTTGGGTTCAAAAGTTCAGCTTCAAACTGATGGAAAAGTTAAGTTTTGCATTGTATCCTTATCTTTCTCGTATGTAGAAAAGAGGAAATGTGTTTGTGGAGAAGTTAAAAAATAGAATTTTTGGAAGAAATTGAAATGTAAAATCTGATTTCAATGTATGAGAAGCTATCAGAAAAAATTATCCAAACAGACTCATTTTTCAATAAATGCTTATTACCTCTTGCGAGTAATTAATTTTAGAATCCTCTCCCATATCCTGTGATTTCTACAATAGATAAGGCAAATAGTTCGACCCAAGTGCTCATACCATGACATAAATGCAGAACCAAATGATAACATGGGCCACAATCTCTTTCCAGCAAACTTGGCAAGTGCATTTAAACAAGCATCATTTCCCACAGAAGAAGAGTAAGGCTGCCAAAAAAAACGTGTTGTACAAAAATTGTCAATTTGGTTCATAGCAGTACAAATTCTTAAGACTTGAAAGCAATAATATCAGGTTTGGAGTCTAAGGTACTTACAGGTGCAACAAGTGTGATTGATTTCACACACTTGGGGTACTTTGCAGCCAAGGCCAATGCAATTATGCAGCCCATGGAGTGTGCAACCAAATGGAAAGTACCCAACTGTAATGGTTGAATCACAGATTTCTCAATCATCTCCACATGATCCTTCAAAGTGTACAAACAATCTCTTGGCTTTGGGCTCTTGCCAAATCCCAACAGGTCTATGGCAATCAATCTGTAGTCATGATTCACTTTTTCAGAAAAATATGGGAACACTGTCTGAGTCCAAAATGAAGAAGAACAAAGAAATCCATGTATGAATATGACATTCTCAGAAGAGTTTCCCCTGAAGAAGTTGTCACCAGTGGCTGTGAAACACAAAAATTGGCCACAATATCAGCTACAAAGAAGAATGCATGGACACATAAAAGGACCATCCAAACAAAAGGAATCAAACTAGTGCAATTACACTCAATAGATGTGACTCAGTTAGCAACACACGCTGAGCTCCCGCAGAACACACATTTAGGGAGGGGATTAGTCCCATACCTCAACTCCCACTAGGAGCCAAAAACTCTAATTACGACGAATTAGGAAAAACAAAGGAAAAAAAAATAGTGCAATTACCATACCCATTAAGGGTTCCCTCACAACAAAATGGAGGTTGTAGTCACCACCATTGACCCATGAAAGGCAAGACTCACACCCACAATCAGACCAACTGTTCAGTGCTGGCCTTCCACCACCTTTATTACCACTTTTTCCATTGGAATCTTCCTGTTTTCTTCCAAATTGAAGGAAACCCATTTTTCTGAACATGCTCTTCCTCTCATACAGACTATCTGACTCACCATCATCTTCATTGCTCATCTTATTCCTCTTCTTGTTGTGCCTCTCCCATTTAGAGCAGCAACAAGGGGGAGCCTCCCCTTCAATGCGCTCATCGAGGTATCTATAGATAACGCAGAAAACAGCATCGAGAAGATCAAATATGAGGTAAACAAGGAAACATAGAAATGAGTTGATCACTCGAGCACAATTGCGGAGCCATTTTGGTGAGGAAACTGCTAGAGACATGGAAAGAAAAGCAAGAGTTGGAGTTAGGCCAAAACCAGATTCTCTATTATTTTCTCATTGATAAGACACTGATGCGAACTTCATTTATTGCCCATGTTTTTGACAGCAAAAGGATACTAAATTGCAGTTGTAGTCGCAATTGTAATTCTTGCAACTACTATCGGAATGCACAAATCTCTGAAATCTGAATAGTGTGGCCGCAATTGTGATTTTGCGGAGCGCAACTCGTTAGACAAAGAAATCTCTACCTGCTTACATAAAAAAAGTACACGTTTGCTTACATTAAGAAAAGTACATAAAAACACTTAATTTCCTAGAGTATATATCTTTTTTTTTGTTTGGTCAACCTACAGTATAAATCTAAAGAAGAGGGACTCTCTAGGCGATTCCATGGAGATTGAACGCGTTTTGCGGATTGAGAGAGTATATATATTTTTTTGGTCAAAGAGAGTATATTTATATTTATGAAATGGTGAGGATTGAGGTTGGGCCACGTAGCAGGATATTGAGCCACATTCATTCCTTTCATTCACGGTAGTTCCCAATTCATGTCGTTTTGATGACCTCAACGTTACACGAGAAATACTACTAGTGTACCTAACATTCTAACAAACGGTAGCTGTGTTTTGTTGCTTGCCGTTTATTTGTTGATGCTCACCTGTCTTATCCATTTGTTTTTCTCTTGGTCATTTTACAACTTGTCAATTGTCAGCTATTTGGTACAATTGGTGAAGAATAGCAACTAGCAAGAAATTGTCAGGGTTTTATTTTCTTCAATTTCGGGTGTAACTGAGTTCAAACTTGCATATTTAGCTAGTAGTAATTGTGCATTGGCAAAGTTCCCGCAGTTCTATATATATATATATATATATATATATATATATATATATATATATTTTTGATAGAAAGTTCCTGATTGGTTTATATAATTAAGTATTTATTTAAAAATAATTAATCATTAACGGTTGGGGTAGGTAAATAACTATTATAAAAAAAATTAATCAATTACACATACATCCCCTCTTTTTTGTAAAATATAGATGGAATGTGTATGTAATTGAGAGGAGGTGTTTGTGTTTTACTACAAAATAGGGGAAGTGTACATATCATTTAAACATAATATCTCGAGGGGGTGAATGCAATTTTCCCATTACAATTCTATCTCTACAATCGAGACTGAAAAGCTGAATATGAAAATATTGGTTTTAATGCATCATTTATTTCTGAAATTTGATCCCCTAGCATGATACTACAAGGTCTCCTCAACAGAGATAAATAATTGGTGTCAAAATTCTCTTACAGGTGAGACAACAGAAGGTTTGACTAGTAGTGTTTTATCATCTTCATTTTCCCTTTGTATATTTCCACAATGAAAAATAAATAAAACGAACAATAATAATATTACTCTTCAGCCACCTTCATTTTCTCTTTTAACCGGATCTGAGCTCACAATTGGAAGATTTCTTCGGTACTGCTGAGATGTCAATCTCCTTTCCAATGGTGTTTTCCTCTTGCTCACAACAAACCTGTTCACCCCTTTGCGCATAGGCATTATTGAAGGAAAATCTTCATCTGGAATCTGACTGAGTTCAGAGATATCCTTAATCTGCGCAACGCGACGGAACCACCTCTCTGCCTTTGCCTCCTCTGACATGTCCAAAGGATCCGGTTCCCTCACGGCTGACCCCTCTAAACTCTTTCCGGTCCATTCTGATCCGACACTCTGGTTCTCAGATGCTGAGCCTGGGGATGAACTCCCTGTCAAATTTGGCACATGATCTTGATTGAAACCCTGACTTGAATTTCCGTTGTTTGTAGCCCCATAAGTAGAACTAGAACCTACATGATTGTTGTTATTTGAGCTCTGTTCAAAAGGAGGTTTTGGATTCTGTTCAGGTCTAGCTCTAGCATCATCTGAGATCTCTGCCCCCTCAGATATTGAAGATGATTCAACATTGGACCTATCTGTTGAAACTGTTCCATCTGCCTGTTGCTTGTCCTTTTTGGCAAAGTAATCTGGGGGGAAGGGTACAAATGGGACAAAGTTGGTGTTGCCAGATTGCTCCATGGCCAAACGCCTCTTATATGCTGGTGTCGTCAAGGAGCGATCTTTTTTCTTGCTAACAACGAACCGATTTTCTCCTTTACGCATCGGCATTATTTCAGGAAAATCCTCGTCAGATATTGCACTTGCTAAATCTGGAACATCATGCAGCTCTGCAACCTTTCTAAACCACCTCTCAGATTTTTCAACTTGCTCTTTCTCCTTATCCTTGATGACACTTTTGCTTGTAGAGTTATTAGAAAGCTGTGGAGTGTCACCAAAACTGGCATATCCAGCATCAGTGTCCAATGCCTCTTTTTTGCTCTCCTCTGCTGGCAAGTTCTCAGACTTTTGGGAAAGCATATCTGCAGACAATGGAAAGGGAGGAAGAGTACTAGTGTTGCTCCCTTTCCCATCTTTGAAATGTGAAGGTGGGCTTTTTCCACTGGTATTTTGTTCAGCAGCAATGTTTTTATTGTCAGATTGAGGAAGGCCAGCTGAACGGCCTAGAATGTCATCCAGAGTATCATGGGACTTGGTTGGCTCCCCGGCTTTAAAATCCTCAACCCCGGGAGTGCCATTATTTCCCAAGTTTCTCTTGTATTGAGCATTGGCCAACCTCCTTTCCAATGGAGTTTTCCTTGTGCTCACAACAAATCTATTAACTCCTTTCCTTAATGGCATTATCTCCGGAAAATCTTCATCTGCTATCACACTGTTAAGATCAGCGTTGCTGTCTAGTTGAGAAACCTTGCTAAACCAACGTTGTGCCTTCTCTTCATTAGCAGCTAACCTAGCATCAATATCTGAAGTATTGGAATTGTTTCCATTTCCATACCCCGTATCTGACATGGTATCGGTGGCACCCAAAGATATTTGTCCAGGACGCTTGCAATCACACCTTAAGCAATTTACATTCCTCCCATAGTTACAGAAATCACACCTTGAAAATAAAGATCCTGTTAATTGGATGTCTACATCAAAGGTTAGGGGGAAAAAGATTCAGAGGAAGGAAAATACTTACTGAGGACATTCCCATTCTCCTCCAGTCAGTTGTCTTTTTGGCCTTGCTTCCTCACATTCAAGACATTTAATATTTCTTGCAAAATTCATAAAATTACACCTGCTCAGGATTAGAAAAAGGGTATGCTAACTCATCAGTATGTTATATAATGCTTATTGAGACAAAAACAACTACGACAATTGCTCCACACTCACCTTGTTTTTCCAGTATTACACAACATAACATAGTTCATTGGGACTCAAAGTAAAACTTAAAAACACTTTAAAAAATTACCTTGGGCAAATCCAATCCCCCCTTTTCATTTCAATTTTTTGTCCAGGAGGCATTGTCCGTCCAAATCTACCAGGCATTTGATTTTGCACTGAATCAAAAGCATTAGGTCCAGGTGCATTGTAACTCAGCTTGAAAAGTTCACCAAACAGGTTTCTGACTGATGATTCAACAAGATCTCTGTCATAGAGACTGTTCCTTTCTGAAGAGATCAAGGGGTTACTTGCATAACTCAGCATAAATTTCATTAGATCAACCATATTTGCTTTATCAGTATCCAATGCCTGTGAAAAAGATATCAAGCACAACTAGATCAGCAACAGCTTCAAGGCACTTGTCAAAATTTGAAATCACTAAAACATGAAAGGAGATATCAGATATGTTCCATACAGTATGCATGTACTTTCTCTAATGTTTTGGAATGAATTGAAAAGATGAGCCCAGGCAGACGTTCAGGATTGCAGTCAAATACGGCACGATTTCTGAAGGTTTCTTAAACAAACTTAGGGTTGAGATTGAACCATTATCAGATCAAACATTAATTGAAGGAAATCAATTAAGGTGGTATGGTGGTTTGGGGAAGGAATATAGGGATTGGAGTGATAAGGAGGTCATGGGTTCAAACCTTCCCCCAGTCCCCACTAACATAACATACTAATTTATTAACATTTGTCAATCCCAAAAAGAAATATATATAAGGAAATCAAGTTTTATTGTTTGCACTCAGGCAATGAGGAATGGAATCAAAAGGATAAAATGGAAAGCAGTGGAGGGTTTTTTGGGTTACAATACAAAAAACAATCTTTCATGAAACAATTGCACCTTAACAACAACAAATTAACACACTCACTCAACAACAAAAGCTTCTATTCAAATACAAACTAATCACTAACCCAAAATTGAAAATGAAGAGAGAAAAAAAAAAGAAATTGATGGTACTAAACTAATGCAGTGTTGTAAAAGTATAAACTGAGACAGTAGGCATGCAAAATGGAAAAGCATAGCAGTAGCACTAACAGTGGCGTCACCGTTGGATACGAAAGACTTCATCTTCCTGATGGAATCCTCAGCGTCTGGGAATAGAAAGGGGGTGCCATGTTCAACCACAACCGCAATGTCTCTCATCGAAAGCAACCTAAAATCATTCCCATTTTCAATTCAACTCAATTCAATAGAAGAGAAGCAAAAATAAAAACTACCAAGTTGAAGCAGAGGAATGGAAATTTCGGAAACACAAACCTCAGAAGGTTGGGTCTGTCGCGAGCGAAGGACAGGCAGGCACTGGCCTCGCTCTGCGACCCGGCGGAGGCGTAGCCAGCGGAGGAGATGTGGGAGAGGAATCTGGAATACTCGGGCCAGGGGTGGGTCCCACCAGGGGAGGGGGAAGGTTGGGTTTGAGTGTGAAGATGTTGCTGTTGTTGGTGTTGGTGTTGGGAGGCTTTGAGTCTGAGTTTGGGTGTTGTGAGAGAAAGAGAAGGAGAAAGGGAAATTGGGGAAGAGGAAGAAAAGAGGATGCGGTGGAAATGGAAATTGGAGGGAGAAAAGAGGCGGCGGTTGTGGCGGAGGAGGAAGAGCAACCTTGGTGCGGCTCCGCCCATTTTTGTCGGATGAGGCTGCAGTTTGAGGCTGCAAATGCAGATATGATTTCCTACTCAACCTCACTCACACCACCATCTTAGTAACCATTGAGGTTTAAATAATTTCTCTATTTTCTGTCTTATAAAATTGTGACTTTTTTCATTTTGGACTTTAATAAATAAAATTATACAAAGTCTTTAATAAATTTTTTTACCCATCTAATAGTCATTCTCAATATCTATTTAACACCATTTTTCCTGTCTCTATCTTATTATCAGATCACTATCTATCTCATTCAGGTGCCTTTTAGGGTGGTCAAATACATTAATTGGTGTACCAAACTCAAATCAAATTTGACCTGGTATACTAGGTAATGCCGATTTGTATGTAATTACAAAAATATCCCAAAAAATAAAGATATATGACAAATGCCCTTAATAGTTATTATTTATGAAAAAACCCATTATATAGTAAAATTGCAACATGTTCCCAAATGTTTATTTATTAAAAATTAAAATATTATAATAAATTAAAATACAAGAAATAAAAAAATAATTTAATTAATTAAAAATTAAAAATATTTAAAAGATAATTTTTTAATTTTTTCTCTTTCTCTCCTTTCTCTAACCTTCTCTTCCCCTCTCTCCCTCCCTCTCCCTGCTTCCTCTCTATTTCTCTCCCTCCTTCCCTCTCTCCCTCTCTCCCCCTCTCTCGCTCTCTCTACCTCCTCTCTCACGCTCCCTCTCTCTTTCTCTCCTTCCCTCCCTCCCTCTCTCTCTTCCTCTCTCGCTCTCCCTCTCTCCCCTATCTCTCTCGCTCTTTCTCTCTCACTCTCTCTATCCATCTCTCTCCCCCTCTCTCGCTCCCTCTATCTCCCACTCTCTCCCTCTTTATTGTGCTCTCTATCCCTCTCTCTACCTCCTCCCTCTCACTTCCTCTCTCTTTCTCTCCTTCCCTCCCTCTCTCTCTTTCTCTCTCGCTCCCCCTCCCTCTCTTGGTCTCTCTCCCTCCCTCTCTCCCCTATCTCTCCTGCTCTTTCTCTCTCACTCTCCCTATCCATCTCTCTCCCCCTCACTTTCTCCCCTATCTCCCCTCTCTCTCCCCTTTGTTGTGCTCTCACTCTGTCTCCTTCTCTCGCTCTCCCTCCCTCGCTGTCTCTCGCTTTCTCTCCTTCCCTCTCTCCCTTTCTCTCTCTCTCCCCCATCTCTCTCCCTCTCCCTCTCTCGCTCTCTCTTCCTCCCCACTCTCCCTACCTATCCAACACCATGTACGGCTACCCCTATAAGGGCTAATTTCATAAATTTAAATTTAGCAAATAATAAAAACTAAAATTATAAAAATTACTGTTTTTATTTATAATGGTTATTCAATAAAAAAAATAAAATTAAAATAATTAGCATTGTCAAAAAAAAATAATTAACATCGATTTTATATTGTAATTATGGGAATTATTTAGGTACAAGTGTAATTTTACTTAATTATGTGGATATTTTTGGTATAATCATTTTTTAACTATTATGTGCTATAGACCCCTTTCTGCAATTAACTCTAACATTTGAAAATACCTTCTATTCCGGTAGCCCACCGGACATCCTGACCATTCCTTTAAATTATTATTAGGCAATTTCTATCTACACATACATGTTTTTCTATCAACACATACATGCTGCGGAACTATAGTTCCACAGGTGTATTTTTTTTCGGACACACACATACCGTGGAACTATTAGTTCCGCGGGTTGTAATTCACCGCGGAACTAATAGTTCCGCGCGTTGTAATTCAATTCGGACACACACATAACGAATAAAAAATGCTTGCGGAACTATTAGTTCCGCAGTGAATTACAACCCGCGGAACTATTAGTTCCGCGGTATGTGTGTGTCAGAAAAAAAAATACACCTGCGGAACTAATAGTTCCGCAGCATGTATGTGTTGATAGAAAATCATGTATGTGTAGATAGAAATTGCCTTATTATTATATCAAAGGCTAATATTTGATTGGGGTTTAGTGCACCAATAATGTATTTGACCACCCTAAAAGGCACCTCTCATTTATCACTTTTTAGTTTTTTCTCTTCTATTTCTATCTTTCACAGAGTATAAGATTACTGTCGCTTCTATCTTGGTCCAGTACCCTAACTTCACCACCAAGGTGAAGTGGGTCCATGACCTATGACCATAAGTCATCAAGTCTTTCGTATAATTACATATTCCTCCCTAGAAGTACTTACATTATATTAATACTCCCTAAGGTCCATGAAATATAAAATTTTGCCAAAAATAAAATGAAAATCGTAAAATGACCAAAAATTTAAAATACAACAACTATTGTTTCCCGCCCACTCTCTTTTTGTTTCATCTCTCTTTGTGAATTATTTTTTTTATTTTAATAAATTGTAATATATGAATAAAATAAATAAATAAATAAAATATTTAACATACTTAAATAAAGTATTAAGCTTCAAAAACAATGGTAACCGGATGTATTGTAACATCCGTTTATGTGATTAACCGTTTAATTCTGTCTTATATGAATTTGTGCGATATAAATATTTTGAGATTTATTTTTAGCTTAAAAATAGGATTTAAATATACGTGTTTAAGAATACTTCTGAAAACGGTTGATTTTCAGCTTCTGTCAGGTTCAGTTACCACGTCCTTTTCTTTGTCTCACTGTTCTTATTCTGTCTTATTTGAATTCTTGTAGCATAAATGTGTTGTGATTTATTTTTGGCTTAAAATTATGAATAAAATACACATATTCCGAAATACTTCTAAAACGGTAGTTTTTCAGTCGATATCGAGCCTTTTTACATAAAACGGTTCACGTCTAACTGACAGAAGGAGTTTTAAATAGCTTGAGTGTGTCAAACAAATTCAATAAATAAACTTCCTTCGTAAAAGTTGGTTCTTTTAATAATTTTTATTTTCTGAAATTTTTGAAAAACTTTCAAAAATTTGCAAAAAAATACGCTAAACGGAAGCATATAGCATAAAAATCTCATTTGTATTATTTTCGTGACAAAGGTCCACAAGTAATTTATATTTTATTTTTAATTATTTATTTTATAATTTTAGAAATTATTTTTGTATAAGTTTCGAAAATCCTATTTTCTGCATTTTTTGGGGTTATACCTGCGAAACGATAAAAACCGAAGAGTTAGCACTATCAATAAACTTCAAAAATGATGCCACAAAATTATTTAGAGTTATCATGACATTTTCTAGCATTCTCATTGGTTCTCACCAATTTAAATCAATTATTTCAAATTTTGATTTATTAAATGACATTTTTAGCCTTTTATTTCTATCATTTTTCATACAAACCCTAAGGTTATTTTGGTAAAATCACATCTCCTTCTCTTCATCCCAGTTTTGGCCACCTTCCTCATGGTCTTGAAGGGTCTAGGAGCTTCTCAATTGTTCTAGAGCCTAGATATTTTGTTAGATATTTATTAGGTAATTAGGGTTTTATTATTTTTGCAAAAATGAAAAAAAATCAAGATCTTTTCTTCCCCCCTTGCCCATTTGGCCGTGGACCTCTCCCTATAAATGGGGAGGAGGTGCTCTTCAATTTTCACACAACTCACTTGAATCAAATCTCACTCAAATACTCTTTCTTTCCTTGTTATTTCTTTAAGCTTTCTTTGATTTTTTCCTAACCAACCTTTTGTGTTTTTGTGTTCTGTTCTTAGTTCCTTGTTCTTAAGGCCAAGATAAGGGGAATTACTTCTTAAGTTGGTTTGATCTTATTTTGATGAGTGTTTTGTGTTTTGGGTGTTTATAGTTTTAATTAAATTGTTATTTACTTGTTTTATTGTTTTAAATTGCTCTATGCTTTATTTTTATTTTATGATTTTTTAATTAGTAAAGTTATATTGCCCAATTTAATTATGAAGTTTAATAATTGTGTCGTTACGCTGGCAAAATTTTAATTATAAAGACTTGATCACTCAGTGGGTTATGCCTCCGTGATCAATAAATATAAGAATTGGTAAAATTGAACCTCTGTAGTTCTTTTGGCTAATAGGAAATACTGTGGTTGGTCAGGCAGGAGAGTGTACCCTCGGTGTACTGTCAGGTCGGGCTCAAGGGTCATATCTCTATTAGACATTAGTACGTTGAGAAAGTGATTAAATACGCTAAAATTTATGAATCAATGTTTTCTTTCATTACAATATACTGTTTTCGAAAATATATATATACAGGCTGATTGGGTAAAATAATTTTATAGTAATGAGTTCTCGGTGAACTCTACTGTTATGTTATTTGATAGAAATTTCCGATCATTTTACATGAACATCAAACATATTTAAGCCTTATTGTTCATTGCGGCCTTTTCTACGTTATTCAGAAATGAATAATGCTGCAAAATCACCCAAATATTGGCATATCCTCAATTTTATTTTAAACAAACAAGTTTTGCGTTTTATTTTTTGGATTTTTTTAAGCATGCCGCACAACGACAAAAAATGGATCACGCCAGCAAAAAAACAGTGTCTATATACCATCACAAAATGACAAAAAAGGGGTTAAATTTCATATATCTAAAATATAGGATCAACTTTAACAATACAACAAATTTTTGGATATTATTGTCATTTCACAAAATTTCGTCACCCACACTGCAATTTCGTTAAACAGACATATAAACCGGATGTGAAAGTTGTCGGTGAATGATCTCAGCCATTAAATATAATACTGATATATTAATGGCTCAAACATTGCAATGACCCACTTCACCTTCATGGTGAAATTAGGGTACTGGACCAAGATAGAAGCCACCTAAGATTACATATGGTATCCGTAAATCATTTTTGTTTTCTCTTTCAAGTGGCATGTTGTGTTGTATTTCCTGTGCACGTGAGTAGCTTCTCTTTCTGAAATTTCTACTACTTTTTATGTAGAAATTTAATTTCATAATAAAATAATAAAAAGAAAATAGCTTCTTTGTGACTCTTTGTATAAGATATTATATTATGGCAAAATTAGTTAAGTTTTTTTTTTCCAATTTGATCTTTTTTCTTTTTTTTAGCAAATTTTTATGTTTTTTTAATTACTTTTTCATTGTCATAGAAGTACATAGTTTATATCTTTGTCTATATAACATCATCACGATCTATTTGAACATTTTATTGGTCTATTCAATATGCATATAAGCTTAATTTTGTTATAAAATGACTACTTAAGTTTGTTTTTAAAATATAAGAGACTACTTTAATAAAAAAATAAAGATAAAAGATCAAATTGAAAAATAAAAATAACTTAAAAGAACTAAAATGGTAATGTGACATTTTTGTGTCCGATGATATGATTTACAATAAACACCTTTATGGGCATATTTTTATATTTCACATGAACATTGAAATGCCTTAAGGATAATAATTTGTAAAGGTCCTCATATTTTTAAGTTTGTTTACACTCTATAGCGTGTTTGGATTAGTATTGACGTGCATGCTGAAGCATGTGCCAAAACAATAATAGCAGTTATTATTAGCAAAACAAAAAAAGAAATTAAGCCGTGCCTGTTTGTCATATATATGATTCATGAATTGCCCTTTCCTGTTTTTGGAAAAATAACAATGGCTAGTAGCAGAGCAAAGCAGCCACCAACCACCCCACAGAGCAGAAATTTTTTGTATTCTCTTCAATGAAAGTATTTTCTTCTTCACCCACGTTCTGAGATGTCACGTGATGATAACGAAAAGGGTCATTATGTCTGTGTTTCTATATTTTAGTTCTAGTCATAGTAAAATTGGAAAAATAAGTCAAAAGAAAAAATGTAAAAGTGGAAAAAAGAAAAAACAAGTCGATCCCGAACTATCATTTTTAAAAGCTCCTCAATTTTTTACCAATCGGACTTACAACACTGTATTGGGCCCTCAGCTGGAGAAGCAAGAGTAGTTCAGAATATTCCAGGTTCATGCGGTTCTGTCTATGATTGAGGTTGGTTTTTCTATTTCGACCATAAAAAAAAAGGTTGGTTTTTCTATTAATGGTCTTTATATGCTTATTTATATATCTGGATTTTTTTTTCATGCTTATTTATTTATTAATTAATGGGAGAGATACGCATAAGAACTTTTACCACTTTCTTCCTCCGGCGGTGTTTCGATTTCTTCAACTCTTTGTGAAGAACTTAATTTTACCCTTCCCCACCTTAGCCTTAGCCTCGGCCATATCAGAAACCTCTTTTTTAGACAATTTTATTTTTTGAAGTATTGGTATTTCATTGGTTTATAAAACATATGTTGATAAATTTTGCAATATCCTTATTGTGATTTATATATAGATATTGGAATTTACATAGTGAGTATAGTTAAATAGTGTAGTGTATAGTTGTATGGAGCAGTGTAACCTATAGTTATATGAAACTATGATGGGTGGAACCATTACAACTTTTCATAAAAAAATAAGATTTGAATAATTATGACTCTACCTGAAATGATGAGTTGAACCATTACCCTTCATGAAAGGGTAGGTCTCATCTCCATTTTCTCTATAAATATACGTCTTAGAATATATATGGCCAATAAGTCTACGTTATGACATGTTTTCCCATCAAAGCCCAAAATAAAAGGGGGGAAGATCCTATTCACATTCTTATTATCTAAGGGATACAATAACATCAAATCAAGTTGAAGAGCTCAAGAGACAAGTATTTTTGGAGAGATAAGTGTATGATTGATTCATGTTATTCATGTTATGTGGATATGATACATGCATGAAGTCCAATTTTTCTAACTCTTTCCATTAGCGCTGTAGCTATGTTATACACTTTGATTTTGTTCGCTCAAAAATGCATTTTTCTTTCTTTATTTTTTCCTTGCTTCAAAATCCTTCGTCATGATAACAAAGGGCATGGTTGCAATCAATGTGATAAATCCTTTCAAATTTGCCTTTGCTTTACATAGCCATAAGAGGTTTCATCATATAAAGAGGAACAATTCTAAATCCTCTTACTCTTTCTAATTACTAAATTGAGAAAATGTTAAATGCTTTTATATTTTAAAGATATTAAATGCTTTGATCCTAATAAATTTTGTTGTAAGTATATATATGAATATACTATTTGAAATTATAAATATCTCTTTCACTCAGTTCTATAAAGTCATGGTATTTATCTCATGCTCTTATTCACTCCACACTTTGATTGCTCAACAAAACTTTTGTTTTTCTTTAATTTTTGTTTTCCTTGCTTCAGAATCCTCCACCACGATGAATGAAGAACATGGATATGGTTGCGATCAATGTGATAGATCCTTCAAAAGTGCACAGGCTTTATGTGCCCATAAGAAGTTTCATATGAAGAAGGAGAAGGCTCATATGAAGAGGGAAACACAGTGCACCCAATGTGGAAAAGTATTCCCATCCCAGGAAGCTATGGCCGGCCACAGTAGATCCCACAAAAGAATAATATTTGTTCCCCGAGCACAGGTGGTGCAACAACCACAACCATGTCTACCATGCATAGAATGTGAAATGACATTTTTATTAGTCAAAGACCGTGAAGAGCACATAAATAATGTTCATAGAGAAGAAAGGAGATGTCGTCACTCAAAGATTGATTTGAATGCTCTACCAAGAGAACAAAGATTTCCATCAGAATAATGCATACAAATATTTATTATATTTAGCAATAATTATATCATTTTTAATCATCCCATTTATTAATGCACAAAACATAAGGGTAAAACATGTTTTTCTCATAATGCAACTAAATATCAACATCTGAAATAATTGATTTTATTACATACTCGGTTTCTCTCCACGATAATTTGTTCCTAATACCAAACGGGTTCTACAAGAAATAAACAAAGATAATAACAAATTTTCAGTAAAAATTTCCCTTGCAAAAAACTAAAATGTACCACATAATAAATATCATCGTGTGAACCGATTTCTACATAAAATTAGAATAAAACGCACAACATAATGAATATCATTTGTGACAACCAATTTCTACATTAAAAAATAGAACAGTATAACAAAAAAGAAAGTTACGTTTAAAATAAAAAGTATAAAAACTCAGTTCAGGTGGCAGGAGTGAAGGAAAGGTTAAACATAACAAGGGCTAAGCTTTTATTTTTTTCAGAGAGCCTTCTCTGTTTTTCCTGACCTTGATCAAGCATACTTATCCGTCTAAACCTGAAATTGGATGCCAGTAACTAGTAACTAACAACAATGCCCATTATTGTAATTGTAATCCTTCATATCAGTAAACTGATGCCAACATATGTGAACATGAATTCTATATAGAGCTGATTATTTAGATGATACAAAATACAATCACTTCATGACTGTAAAAGAACTGGTATAACTTATAAACTGAAGTAAAAGGTAGCAAAGGGATGAAACAGAACAAAAAAAATGCTTAAAACACATCTCAACGCCAAAGGCTCATCACCAATGATTTCCCTTATAATAAAAAATCAAGATTATGCAGCACCTTCTCAACAGCTTAGGAAAGAACAATAGGTTTGCCACACAGCTGCTCCAATTCATCTTCTAAAATTTTATATAAGTTTGCTTTGTTCCGCCTATAAATCCAAGCTTTAGTATCCTGATCCCAGTCAAACCTAGAAGGACCACTGCAAAAGGGATGGAGTCTTTTAGGCAGGTGAAGGAGAATGAAGAACATGTAGAGATGGATAGTTAATATCAATGTACAAGTCACATTGATTATTATACCTATTTCAGCCTATCTTTGATATCAAAGGCAAGTCTAAGCAAAGAAGATTAAGGGTGCGCTTGGATAAACAACTTAATCAAGAGCTTATTCAATAAGTGCTTGTCATATAAGATCTTATGCATAAACTGATTCTACAATCTAAGAGCTTATGGGCTTAAACTTTACACAAGCTTTGTATAAGATGTTTCTATAAACTATTCTGGAGAGCTTATGAAAATAAGCTGATATCATAAGTTCTTCCAAACACGTAATCATAAGCACTTATATCATAAGATAAGCCCAAATAAGATAATTGATCATTTGTCACTTAAGGCTCCTATTTCTTTATTGAGCAGATGATCAAAATAGAAGGGAAGGGAGATAGAATGACTGTAAGATACCATCTCTTATGGTACACATTGACTAGATTGGTCTGAATATATTCTTGCTACATAAGATAACAGCATCTCTCCATGCAAAGTACTAAACCTATATCTTGATATAATTGCAAATATAAACAATGATACTCCTCTATGATCTCAGATTCGGTTTACACAAGGGACCGTGAGTACTTTCTACCTAAAGAAAGAAAAGGTGTAAATGAACACTGTCATAAAATATTGCATATATCCCCAGTTCCAATTAAGAGAACAATTTAAACAAAGAAATTAAAACCAAAGGCAGAGTTTCTAGAAGTTCCCCAACCCTTGCTTCTTTCTTCTCTACCAATAAGATAAGACAGGTGAATTTGCAAAAGGTTTCAATTACATAGAATTGCCTTAATAAATACACCACTATTAACACTGAAGATAACATACTGTTTTCTCCAGTTATCTCCAATTTGGTTTGTTATCTCCAATTATTGACTTTTCTCCGGTTCATTCTCATACATAAAGATATCCAAAGAAATATGAAGTAAGCATGGCGATCATAGTTTTATATGAAGTATTCACATGCCTTTATCATATATGAAACACTGATGGGCAGAGACTAAAACCTAAAGAAAACGGATTTCACAGCTAAAAAGTAAACCATAGATATGCAAATAACCCATAGACAAAATCAAATACCTCATTGGTGAAGACAGCCAAAGTTGTCTATTTGGTGTTTGTTTGTTCAATACATAGGTGCCCAGATCCCCGAGTTTTATAGTCAAGACATCATTCTGAAAAGGAAAGCCATGTTATGACAATTAACATATCTCCCAAACAGGGAAGCCACTTCTTAAAACTAATATGAAGAAATTAATTAAAATCTTAAAAGGAAAAATTATAAAAAGAAAAAAGCTTTTTATTTTCGAAAGACCAAACAACTACACCGACCGAGTTTCATCTAAAAATAAAGGTTATCAAGTTATCAATATGATTGCTCAAAATAATCAGTTACAACTATTCTAAAATACATAAGTTGTAGGATATTTTTTTAACAAATAATTGTTGCTAGTTGCTACCAATACTTTTATAACACACTCCAAAAAAAATTCTCACCCCATAGTCTATGTCGAATCCATCAAGGTCAATAGAGTCTCCATAGTCCTGCCAAGTAACAAGTAAACCAAAATAATAGCCAATACAGTTTAAACTTTAAATAATATGAAATGTGTATATTGTTACTGTCAAGTTTCCATCACAGCTAAGACTATCTCTGAATGAAATCCATTTCATTTTAATCTTAATTTAAGTTGCCATATCAATCATACAAATTTAAGTTGGTGCAAAACACAAAACAGTGCTAGAGATACCTCAAATTTCTCTTGTAGGCTATGAATTGTGGAATCAGCCAGTCTGTGGAATTCACCATCCGGCAGTAGAGAACTGCATCCACATTAATCATTAGCAAATTCATCTCCACCCATTTGAAAGAATAAACAAAATACAGCAACTATTTCAATCAAAATTGAAATTTTATAGCAATTGCGACACACATTTGGATTCTCAGAAGTATTCTTCCAACACTGACAAACCCCAACGCCAAACCTTCTCCACAAATACTTTGAATTTCAAAATTAAAATTTGAAAGCCCAATAAAAAAAGTGGAAAAAAAAATCATTTTGAAAAACAGCTATAACGGTTAAAGTCTCAAAACTTGTGAAGTTTCCACGAATCAAATAAGAACATGTGAACGAAAAACACAAAAGGGTAATATTATACCGGTAATCGATAGCTGTGGGGGCTTGAGATTCATCAAGAAGATTGGACTTCCGAGAGCAGAAGCTTCTAGAAGAAGTTGAGAGAGGAGGAGGAGGAAGAAGATGGGCATTCTCCTTGAATAAACCCACAATTTCTGATGATCCGTGAATGGAAGAAGAATAGGAGCGTAGTAAGGAGGGTGGTGACAGTTGCAAGCACCTGAAGAGCCTTCTCTGCAGGAGCAGCTTCGAGGCCATAGCTTTTGTTACCTCAGCTGTGAGGTGTGAATGTTATAAAAATAGTAAATGAGAGTAAATACAAACATCAATTGAATCAATTCCCTCTTAGACCATACAACAAACACCTTGAAGGGACAAAAATCAGAAGCAACAACCTCATGCATCAATGTTGTGATTCAAAAAGGCATGATTAATAGAGAAAATTTAAATTCTCATATGCATAACATAGGCAAGAAATTTGATATATAACTAATATAAAGTAATAAATGAATATTAAAATAACCACTCACCTTTATATATGTTATGTTGTCAGCAATGAAGAAACAGTTTGAGCCACACTACTTCAACAAGCAAATTCACTGGGCAAGACAAACACAATCAATTAATATTAGTATCGATGGAAAAAGTGGAAAATAAGTAGTTTGAATGATGAATGACTTTTGTAGGTGAAATGCCAAAAAAAAAAACTGAACTACAGTAAAAAGAGATGTTTAAGGAGCCCTCAAAGCGCAGATAATTACAATTTATAGAGCCATTTGAAAAAGTTATTAAGAAGAAAACTGTTCTTCAAATTGGTTGTTCCATGGCCGTTGAAGGTTGGAGAAGAGCGCCAAGCCAAGAACTTGGGTGGTTTCAATTTGGGATCGTTTTCAATTTAGGGATCGTTTTGGCTCTTGCTGCAGTTGTTGTCTTGTTAAGGTTCGGGTTTGGGGTGTTTGAGCCTTGAGGAATATTGGATTTTTTTTTAAATATATAAGCTGTCTGGACAGGGCCACGAAATATTCTCATAATTTTTAGAATAAACAGTCATTTTAGTTTTTGAGGGTGTCAAACGATGTCACTTTAGTCCCTGATAGATAGAAAATTATTAAAAGATTTTCAATTGTCGGTCGTTAGTCACTTTAGTCTCTAAAAGTGATTACTTAACTGTCATTTTGGTCCCTATAAGTGATTATATTCTAGACAACAGGGACCAAAGTGACCAATGAAAAACATGAGTTGAAGATCTTTTAATAATTTTTTATCTGTTAGGAATTAAAGTGACACCACTTGACACTCTCAGGGATCAAAATAACTATTTATTCTAATTTTTATTAAGAAATTGATGTTAATGCATTATAAAATAAAAAGTAATTAAATTAAATAACCTTGTTTAAAATCAAAATAACATTAACCATTAGGATTTAGGTAAGATAGCACAAGTCTCTCCTCCAAAGGTCTTGGATTCATATGCAAGTTATAGAAATACGACAGCCTGGTAGAGTTGAGGATCTTTTAATAATTTTTTATCTGTTAGGGACTAAAGTAACACCACCTGACACTCTCAGGAACCAAAATAACTATTTATTCTAATTTTTATTAAGAAAATAATGTTAATGCATTATAAAATAAAAAGTAATTAAATTAAATAACCTTGTTTAAAATCAAAATAACATTAACCATTAGGGTTTAGGTAAGATAGCACAAGTCTCTCCTCCAAAGGTCTTGGATTCATATGCAAGTTATAGAAATACAACAGCATGATAGAGTTTTATTGCCTACAAAATCCTACTCCTGCTCGGTTTAGACAATAAAAAATCAAAATAGCGTTATAAAATTCAAATCGAATTAAAGTTTAATTAAATGCTAATTTATAAATTATTTTGAATTTTGAATAGCTTTTTTTTTTTGATAAACAATTTTGAATGGCTTTATAACATAAAGAGCTTTGTACCATTTTTGGTTTAGGTAGCGTTTTGAAATCAAAAGAGAATAACCTTTACTACTTTATAGTCACTGAGGTGTGGGAACGGAGGCAAGGACACAAGACCCGGTTCCGGAACCGGAACAGAAGCAGCCAAGGTACCATAACAGATTGTCTCTCTCTTTATATTCTCTAAGAACATAAATTTTGTCTAGTCTTCAATCTGGGTGTGCTCCAAATTGCTACAAAACGATTTTGATGGAGTATCTTATTGGGTCAGATTAGTGTGCCTTCAAGCTGTTTGTTATATGGTCTCAGAGGCCACTTAGTTTAAATTACTTTTTGAACGTTTTGCATTATCTCTTTGGAGTTTTAGCTTTACTTTCTACAAGTTATGGTTTTTTTAAAAATGACATATAATTATAACTTGTTATTGTTTCTGTTATTCTTTGGCTGTCACCATTTTATGGAATAGTTTATGTTCGAACATATACACTTATGTATCCGAGATTTTGAAGCCTCGGAGAAGTACTCTTGTTTTGGGTCTAGTTGTTGTTTCTCATCTGTGTAGTTGTAATGTGTTTTTATATGATGTATTTATGTTTCTTCTTTTTTTCTTAACAGTTACAAATCGATGTGATCCTTCCTTTGATTAGACAAACTTCTTGACAGAAGGGCACCAAGAGTGTAGTTGTGTTGTTCCTTCTGGCCCCTTGAACTGCAGTATCACTGCCACCATCCTTTACACTGCCTAAACCATTCCCATACCTCAACATTTTCATCATCACCAACAACACAGAATATTGAACTACACGAACAATATTAAAATTTCCATGGAAGTCCAACAAATTCATTCTGGGTTTTTTCCAAAATCATCATCAGTACCAATTTCAAATGCAAAACAACTGTTCTCTTTAAAGTTCCCTACTTTACCTTCTTCATACCCCTTTATTCAGTCACAAAATCTTGGGGTTCCTAGTGGAGCTTTTCACCCTATCAGCATTGCACCCAAAGAAGTATGTTCTAGTTCTAGGAGGAGAATACGGTGTAACAGTAGCAGTGGTACTACACATCCAAATGAGGGGCATGAATTGAGAGATCAGGTCACATTGAGAAGGAAAAAACTTGCTGTTTTTGTGTCTGGTGGAGGATCCAACTTCAGATCAATTCACGAGGCATCCAAAAGGGGATCACTTAATGGAGATGTTATTGTGTTGGTTACAAATAAAAAAGGTAATGATCTACCTAACTACCCCTTCACTTTCATTTATACATTTATACATTTCTGCATGATAATGCATTTTCTTTTATCGTTCTGTATTATCATTTAGCTTAGCTACATTCTTGCTTGGCCTCTAGTATTATTTTTCTTCAACTATAATTGATAATAGTCTCTGGATTAAGATGGTATGCATCTGAAGATTATATTTATTATACCTGTGGCTAGAAGAAGGAAACTTCTTTGTGAATTTATGCTGCTTGTCACATGTGACATGGGACATTGAGACTCTGGGAGCCCTCTTTTCTATCAATGGAAAGATCTCCGTGCGTGATAAGGAATCCTAGAAAAGATCGATTGAGACTCCCTCCCCGGTCCCACGAAGATCTCTACGTACTTGTCCAGTCCTGGCTTCTATGTTGAGTTTTGGTCTACTAAAATTTTCTTTTTTGGTTCTTTTTCTTCTTAATACTAGAGTGTGGAGGTGCGGAGTATGCAAGAAATAATGGTATCCCGGTTATATTGTTCCCAAAAGCAAAGGATGAATCTGATGGATTATCTCCAAGTTACCTTGTTGATACCCTAAGGTCAGATGCTTCTTTATTTCATTTCCTGCAATTGCATTTAACTTTGTAGTTTAATATGTTAACTAATCTGATCCATGATGCTTTACTTTAAAGTTGCAATGCAAATAAAAAAAATCAATTTAACTACTACAAATTTGGCGAAAGGGTAAAAAAATGTTAATATGCTACATAGATAGATGGTTATATTATTAACGCATAATACATTTTTTTTCATCAGGGGATTTGAGATTGATTTTATTCTTTTAGCTGGATACCTCAAACTTATACCAGTGGAGTTGATCCGAGCTTATGAAAGATCTATATTAAATATTCATCCATCACTTCTTCCAGCTTTTGGTGGCAAGGGCTACTATGGTATGAAGGTGCATAAAGCAGTAATTGCTTCTGGAGCAAGGTTATACTTTTCTCAAAATATCTATGACTATGTTGTTGAAACACTGTTATAATTGGTTCATGACTAACTTATCTTTGCATCATTTTTTTTTTTGTGTTAGTTAGATTTTCAGGTCCTACTATTCATTTTGTCGATGAACACTATGACACCGGGCGTATCCTCGCCCAGCGTGTTGTTCCTGTGCTTGCTAATGATACTGCAGAGGAGTTGGCTGCAAGGGTTCTTAGGGAGGTAATGGCTGTTGATATCATCCATCAGAGTCATCTCTCAAAAATGGTGGCATTTTAAACCATTGAACAACTTTAAACCTTAATGAAATTCAGTGAATATATTTATCATATAAGAAGCATTAGCCTTTACCAAAAGGCTAGAAATTTAGCATATTGACATGATGGATTCCAATTAATTATTGTTTTCTTCCCCCAAATTTAGGAGCACCAAGTATATGTAGAGGTGGTAGAGGCTTTATGTGAAGATCGAGTAGTTTGGAGGAAAGATGGTGTTCCTCTCATCCGAAGCAAAGAGAAGCCCAACGAATTTTGCTGATTGTCATTGAAATGGTCTGAAATTCACTTTTAAATTCCTTTTAGTATCACTTTCATATTATAATATTTTTAGGACTAATTAACATTTTAGTCCCAGAAATATACATTTGTTCCGGTTTTAGTCCCTATAATGAATTTACCTATATCACACAATGGAATTTAACGATTAAAATTCATTGCTCCTGTCCCCTAGGTAGATAGGAATTTACTTATACCACACAACGAATTTAACGATTAAAATTATGGGTGTATTGGTGTTACACTGAAAAATATAAATATAAGTTTACTAAACCCATTTCCACCCCAATTTAGAAACTAGAAAAGGAAGGAAGGTGCCAGTTGGTATAGTATTGAAGACACTTTCGAGTATAGATGAACAATAACACACGAAATTGGATGGGGAAATCAACCCAAAGGGATGGGATGGGACACAAGTGCATGTCATGCTCACACACTTGAGTTAATGAGACAAATGGATATGTCATATGTCTATCAAATCGGTCCACCGCCCAAGTTCGATCTTGTGTGCCACCGCTGCCACCATGCGTCACTCGTTGCTTGTTACGTTAGGTATAACATCAATTAAAGCTTCCCAAGATTCCATCTATTGTTTAAAACATGCAATCAATCAATAATTAATTAACCATATTTCACAAACATACCAATACCCCAAATTCATGTGGAAGGAATTTGCCCGTCATGAATACGAGCCTACACAATCATGGCGCTAATTATTTTAGGCCTAAAAACATATTATGTCGACTCTAGTAATCAGTGGTGGAGTAAGGGGGATATGAATATGCCATGGCCCCCCAAAATTCATCATCTTTCATTATTTTTCTTGTATATTTTTTGTTATATATGGACAGTAATTTTTTATTTGGTATTTGTAACTATTGGCATCCCAATAAAATTTTGGCTTAGTGTCTTTGATTATTGGCTCCTAATGATGAATCATTGGTTTCACCCCTAGTAATATTAGAGAATATTACATTTAAAGTAATTTATGACATATACTAGTATAGCATATAGTTAAATTTTAAATACCAACATGGTGTGGTATGAGTGGTAGATATCTGGGTCCTTTAAGTACGATATTGGGGGCAAATTAATTACTCAAATGGATATCAATACTTATAGTTAAATTTTAAATTATATTTATAATAAGAATTATGTATTTAGCCTGATGAATGATGAAAGAATTCTAAAACGGTGACTCGACTAAACAATTTACATTGGAGAAGTAGATGATTAATGTGTTGAAAGTTGGTCTTGGACTTCAAATCAAATTTAGTGTGTGTGTGTGTGTGTGTGTATAATAGAAATAGATAATATAGATAGATAATAAATTTGGTTTGCTTTATTTGACCTCCAACTAAGAACACCCGTGAACTCTTCTAGCTGTTTCTGCTTCATGTGGCATAACATTCGCACAGAGGTGTTTAATTTGCAACATTTTTGTATGCATCCAAAACTACCTTGTATGTTATTTCAAAGAAAATATTGAATCTATACCTTATTTGTCTTATTTACTTACTTTCTTTTTACTTATGCTTTTATATTTTCTATATTTAAATTTTTTTCATATAATGAAGTGTAAAGTATAAGTGTAAAAAAATAAAACATAAGTATAACATTATTTTCTGTTGTTGTTGATGTAAATATGTTTTGTAGCTATAATTAGGAACTAAATAATATCACATGGAGTAGGCACATTCTACCATAAGGTCGGGCATGGGGAAACACGCCCACAAAATTTCTTTTAAATGTTTTACCATAAGATAAGATAAGAAATGATAAATAATATGTAGAAGAAATTGAAGTTGACTTAGAGCAACTGTACTTGGGCTGTCCTGCAATATTAACTAAATTCAATTACTCTGTCTTCAGAGATTTCTATATATAAGCAGCATCTCCACATGGGTTCTCCTAAAATCACCTTCCTCAGTTCTATTCTTAGTCACCTCTCAGATCTCTCCTCTTTTTCTTCAACATCATGTCCAAAGCTCCTCTGCAATTGCTCATAATCCTTCTGGTTTTCTCATTTGTTCTCTCATCTTCTGCTGTCCCAACAACTAGTAAGGGTGGAACTTCTCCAATAATTAACATAAAACTTTTCCATCTCTCTTTCTTTCTCCTAATTACTTTTGATGGTATATTGAAGTTTCATTGGTTGCAGGAAGCCTTTTGCCAAACAAGGAGAAATCCTCAATCCAAACTACACTGGAAAATCAGGTGATAGCTTGGACCACCCTTTTGAACATACAAATTAATCCTAATCCTTCAATATATTCTAAAACTCCAGAGTTCAAGAAGCTCCATATTTTGGTTCTGATTCATGTCCTCTGTGCTGCAACTTTGTGTTTAAATTGCAACTTAAGTTTATGTTTACATTGTGTTATCAACTTAAATTTTAGATGATATTACATATTTGATTTATGCATTAAATCTTATTTTGGCTTTCCCAAATTTTTGGTCCAAACTCCGCTAAAGAATGTGCATGTGGTAAAGGGGTTTAACTGAATTCAATTTTCTGTGTACAAATACAATTGCTGCAGGGTGCTCAGGAATTCAGAAATGGAGAAGAGAGTTTTGATGATATGGAGTTCATGGTAGAGGGAAGGATTGATTTGGAAAGTAATGACTATCCAGGGACAGGAGCAAACAACCGCCATGTACCGAAAACACCAGGAAGATCTTGAGAAATACACTCATCAATTTGTATAGATTAATTAAGACCTAATAAGAGAATGAAGGCTACAAAACTTGGTAAGGGATTTGCATATTCTTGCAGTTAGATTATTCCTTCATCCAGTATTTGGTACTGGGGAAGAACGTGTTTGTCTGTAGTCTGTAGAGGAGTTACTGAGCTATTTTGATTTATATATATATGGGGGTGAAGCTCTTTTGCTTTGTGATTAATGTTAAATCTCTAAACTTTAAGACCTCAAGCAGATATTAACAGAAAATTTTAATTCAAGCAAGTTAGATAGTTATATGTTGTACATACCTGCCATGACAATATTGTTTCGATGATAAAATTAGGAGATTAAAAGTTGGCTATTTTAAATTAAATCATGTTTTTTCAAGTGTAATATCGGAAGATTTTAGTTTGATATCCTATCATGAAGAACATTATACTATCAGGGTCTATAAAAACACCATATGGATGTAATCAAGGTGTTAAGTAATGCTAACTATATTATACACTCTCTAACACACTCTTTCCAACACACTCTTGGTTGAAATTCATGTGGTTCTCATTACTTTGGGGATTTGTCCCACCAAACAGGGTATAAGACCTACATGATTTAACGAGACTCATATGAATTTCACTCAGTTATAGAAAGTGTGTTATAAATAGTATATTAGAGAATGTGTTAGAGTACTCCTTTGGTCCTCTCAATGTGTTTATTTGAAGAGCTAGCAGGGGAGAACCTTACGCCCTTTTTTTTTGTTAAAAAAATGGTATTATTTAAATACGAGGATTTGGGTCAAAGAGATTAAAAGGTGAAAGAAAGAGTGCATGTTTTTGCTTCGCCGCTAATTAGCTGTTAGAAATTGAAACATTGAATTCAATCCATGCCTGTTGGCAATAGAGTTTTTCTTAAATAAAGTGTTTGGATTACTTGTATAAAATATGGGTTTTTTTAACAAAAATAATAAAAATCTTCAATAAAAAAATAATTGTAGTTAGAAATAAAAAAAAACTAGAGCCTAGAGAGGTGACATGTATAGCCTGATTCCGTAGTAAGAAGCTAGAAAAATATCTGTGCATTATTTACAAAAAATAAATATTCAATTCTTAGCAAAAGGAAGTGTAATTTCCAAAATATAAAGCAAAAATAATATTATTTAAAACATATAAAAGAAAAATGTAATGTACCTTATCATTTTACTATCTATGTAATTTCTCAAATATAAAAATGTTTTAAAAACCTGTAAAAAAAACCCCATGGTTTATATAAAAAAAAGCCCAATCATTATCAGGGTTTGGATGATTGGATCTATGATCTTTACTTTCCTCTTAATGGTTTTTGTTAACTTCTTTCTTCCTTTTTTTTTTGTCAAGAACTGCATTTATTACTAATTTTAGTGTTTCCTTTTGTTGATTTCCTCTTGATAATAAAAAAACTGAACTCGAACGGATACAAAGGGATCCAAATTAATGGGCCAACAGGGCCTCTTTGGGCCATTAAACTTGACATTTCTTTTTCTTTTCTTACACTGGTTTTCTTTTTCTTATTGTAAAGGAATAGATTAGATTCGAGATGTGTGTATATACGAAAATTAGATAATGTTAAAGCTAACAACATATAGTTACTTATATTAATATATTATCATGGTATATATCTACTTTATGAGAAAGTTAGACTTATACAATAATCTTTTTTTAAGCATATATAATTAATAATCTAGTTAGAGTATGTGTGTGTATTTTTTCTAGGGTGGGTCACGTTATGTAGTATAAATAAATATGTGGAAGTCATCCCAACAATACCAGCACATATAGTCTATATTCTTTCCCACTACGTACCAGGGGGCTCCTGAGCAATATTTTCATTTTTCAGCTTCTTACTACGGAATTTCAGTTTCTAACATAATCTCGCAGTTCATTTTCAACAAATACTAATAGTAATGAACATGAGTCCCTCCTCACTTGTGTATTCTGGACCCAATGAATAACATTAATTAGTTCCAGATCAAGAATCCAAACTTCACTTGGCCATCTCCGTCTACGTACCAAGATTTGACTCTCATTTAATTAGAGGGTAACAAAAATCAATAGTTGATGTTCTAATAAATCCATAATTTGAAATTACTTCTAAAATAAGTTGTTCAGTTTAATTAGAAGAGTTGGATGATCATCTGGCCAAGATGGGTGCTAATCAAAATGAAGAATTCATGGAGTTGGATGTTCCTCCACAAGCTCTGCTGCATCACCTGCTTGCGGATAGTATAGGCGTCCAGTTTATAATTAGGCCGTAGTCTTGCTTTGCTTTTTTTCTTTCCTTTGTTCTCTCTTTCTTTACCAAAAAAAAAAAAAAGAAGAGTTGGATGTCTGTAACCCTGTATCCATCACATCATGTTGCAAATACGTAATCTTTAAAAAAAAAAATTAACAATTTTAAATTTCGAAAAGTCAATAACAATTTTAAATTTGCATGCTAACAATAAAGCACTCCCTTGCCCAAAATAGGATTTTAACATTAATTAATTCAAAATCCTATCCGAAATAGCATATTTGAGACAAGTAAAACAAAAATGTACATAATATTAAAACAGAAACACCAAGCATATAATATAATACATGCATGATGCGACCTCTTAATATATATATCATGTCATCTTCTTAAGCTTATATCACATACCATGAATAGAAAGCATAAATAAACATTCTTTCACAATCCTCAACGAATTTCCCGATGTTACACACCATTACAAATTTACAATCAATATAAAAAGTAGCCGAGCTGAAGAAATTTCAAGGACAAGTTAATTGTGACTTCTAGGGCCACCATGGTGAAGTGGGTCTATTACCTATAATTAAAGGTAATTTGGTCTTTTTTTAAATTAAAATTTCCTCCCAATAAGTTGTTATAATAGGATAATATGCACAAAATTCTATTAATTACAAAAGTTGACGTGATATAATATGAAAATCGCAAATATTTTCTTTTTTTTTAATTTTATTTTTGATGAATAAAATATCATTTTAATTTTTGAGTAATATTTTTTTGTTTTAAATATCTTTCTTTTCTCTGTAAATATATCGATTTTTGCTTCTAGTCCTTGTAATTTTTTTTTATAATCCCTGTAATGCTCAAATATTTTGTTTTTGGTCCTCCCCATTAGTTTTTGTTACTAAAATGATTATTCTCCTCTCTCTTCACTCACTCCCTTTCTCTCCCTCTCCCTCTCCCTCTCCCTCTCTCTATCCCTTTCTCTCTCGCTCCATCTCACCCTAGCTCTCTCTCTTCCCCTCTCTCTGAACAATCTCTCCCTCTAACTGCTCTCCCACTCTTTCTACCTCTCCCTCCCTCCCTCGCTCTATCTCTCTCTCTCTCTCTCGCTCACGTTCTATCTCATTCCCTTCTCTCTCGCTCCCTCTCCCCTATCTCTCCTCTCGCTCTCTCCCCCTTTCTCTCGCTTACTCGCTCTCCCTCCCTTTTGCTCTCTCTCTCTCACTCTCTATCTCCCCCTGTATCTCACTCTCCCCTGCTTTCTCGCTCTTTCTCCCTCTCTCTCTCCCTCCACTCCCCTCTCTAGTTAGAGAGAGACAGAGGGAGAGAGTGAGAGAAATAGCAAGAGAGAGCGAGAGAGAGAGAGGGCGAGAAAGTGTGAGAGAAATAGAGCGAGGGAGAGAATGAGAGAGAGAGGGAGAGAGACGAGGAGAACAAGAGAGAGGAGAGAGCGAGATATAGGGAGGGAGAGCAAGAGAGAGGGGAGAGAGATGGAGAGGGAAGGGGAGAGGGAGGGGAGAGATGGGGGTAGAACGAGAGAGAGGTTGGAGAGAGGGGGAGAGAGATCGAGGGAGAGGGAGAGAGCAAGACAGAGGGGGAAACAGAGAGAGCAAGAGAGAAGGAAAGAGAGACCGATAGAGAGCGAGAGAGAGAGAGAGGGAGGGAGAGAACAGAGGGGGGAGAGAGATAGAGCGAGAGAATTTTTGGATTTTGAACATTCTCATATTTCAAACAGAGTTTCAGTGCAAGGGTTAGACTGAAAAAAGGATTTAATGTTTTCTACTTTTGGGTGTTATTTAAAATTGGCTTAAATACCTTTTTCGTCCCTGCAAAATGACCGAGTTTCATTTTTCGTCCCTGTAAAATAAAATTTTGTTTATCATCCCTGTAAAACAAAAAGTTTTGTTTTTAGTCCCTGTAATTCAATTCATGATAAATTAGTCCTTGTAATATGTGGACAATTTTGTTTTTAGTCCCTATTATAATATAGCAATTTTATTTTACAATGACTAATTTGGCAAATATCTAAATATTACAGGGACTAATTTAATATGATCTAAATTTTACAGGGACTGAAACAATATTGCAAGGATTAAAAATAAAACTTTTTATTTTACAGGAATCATAAACAAAATTTTTTTTACAGGGACGAAAAATGTATGTAAACCTTTAAAATTTCTCAAATTTGGTTATAAAAAAAATCCGATAAAAATCGTTTCATTTTAAATTCCTCACACTTAATATCCGAATAAAGTAATTTAGATTGATGTATTTTAATTATCCTCTAAAAGTAAATTAATGCATTAAATTATCCCATCCAAACACAATCTTATAATATCACAAAAGGACAAAATTGGGCTATCTCACAAATTTTTTAAAACAAATGGGCCAAATTCATCAAAAGACAAACTTTTAAAAAATATTGTGATTACTAAATAGTTGCTGACTTCTACTGCAAATACATTAATCTTCCACATTTACCTATTCTTCACTTTTCAGGTAATTCATCGTACCCATACAAATATAAAACTATTAAATCAATGACCACTATTATTCACGGTCCCACTTCACTTTGGTGGTGAAGGATTCTTACTTCACCACCCTAGACAACACCAACATTTGTTATCATTTGATGAGGAACAGTTAATAAAATGACTTATGAAGATTGTAATGTACGTTTTGGTTTGAATTTATCGTTAAGGACAGAAACAGGAACAAAAAGGAACACAATTTGCGGCTTTTGCTGATCGCTTTTAATTATTTTGCAATTTGTGCACGGCCTTCACTTCCTTGTGTTTAACTAATCCTATTCTTATTTTTTTTGCATGTCAAAACTCTCGGTATAATCCGAGTCACTACAAATAGATCCATATAATGAAACAATACTCTTTTTGTGTCTATTTTTTCCATTTAAAAACTAAAACTCGAGATCTTGTCTTAAGAAAAACTAAACTCCTTGTCCTTAAACCAACAAGCACTGGTTCTTGTTCTTATAATACAACCGGAATTAAGCTAAGAATCATTCTGAAATGGTCATCTTTGCCCATGTCCTGAACTGTTTGAAATGTTTTGTAGTACTAATGAATCATGGAAAAGTTACTACCTCGATGAACAACTTTGATCTAATCACAGCATGGCAAAATATGCACCATATATGATGTTGTACTATATATGAATAAAGTTCATTCCAAAAAATAGTTGATGTTATGCATGCCTGCCATTTAACTGTCAAAATAATAATACATGGAACAGTGAAACATTTTTGTGTTGCTTGTGGATAAAGATTTGTGAAACCAAAACAAATTAAGTTGTTCCTCTGTGGCAAGTTGCTGTCAAACAGAAGGGCTATATCTTGTAATTTTACCTTCCATCTCCTGTTTGTTCTGTTATCCTTTTTTTTTTTTCCTTTATTGTGGAAATATTGTTAACTAGCGTTAAAATGGAAAATATGATTGAGATTAAGATGTCCACTCACAAGGATTGAGGTCCAAATGCAATGTCAGGAGGATCACTTAGTCCTAAATTTATGCTCCTTTTTTTTTCTGTTTGTTGTGATGCAAGACACTTCACTCTCTTTTTGGTGGATTAATTAGTGTCAAAAACATAAAGTCAAAAATGACAGCGGGTGATCATGCTATGCATAAGTGAAAAAAGACCAAAGGAAGAAAAAAAACAAAGAAAGGCCCCCACAGAAACAAACAAAAAAGAAAACAAAGGGAAACCAAACTTAGAAATTGAAATAGATATGACACTTAAAGGGCAAGTTTTTTTTTTATTGTGCAGTGCAGCGGCAATTATTGGTATATGTATGCAAACTAACGATTGACAATTACATTATTAAGTTATGCTACTATGGGAAAATTTGTTATGGTGTTTTCCTATGAAAGGAAAAGAAAAGAAAGAGGAATGGTAGCGATAAATAATATCTTAATTCGCAGTGTGAATTTGTTGGAGAAGACTGATTAGATGAACCAAGTCAATGTTCTTTCAAAAGGTATATATGTGTGTGTGTGTGTGTGAGAGAGAGAGAGAGATCGATTAAAAGCAGTGAAGTTAGGCTTTTGGAAATCCACTGTGTTAACTTATTCACCTTATGGAGGAAAAAAAAATGCAAATTGATATATGTTAAACACTACTTTAGATTAACTAGTCATATAAACCTATTCATATATGTTAAGTTTGGATTTAGCTTATATTCTTTTTTCTATAAGATCGCTTATCAAATTGATATAAGTATTTGATTATAACTTGGAAAAAGAAAACCATACAAAGATTATAAATATTTGTGGAAAAGTTAGACAATGAGTTTTAGAAAGAAAAAAATGAAGTGCAAGTTTATTTTATATAATTTTGTATGGAAACTTATTATAGAAGACTCATAATCATCTAACTTTTTCTTTCTTGAAAGTACTCGTTAGAAAAATTTTCCATAATAACTAACTATTAATTTTCCATAATAACTAACTATTAATTTTCCATACAACTGTTGTTTTGAAGAATAGAAAATCAATGTCCATGACGGAACGCACGAGAGCTAGCTAGGTAGGTGCCTAGGTGGGGAAGGGAGGAATGACAATGATTTTCGCCAATTATATCCACGTGCAGGATTAGGAATGGGTCCCATGATTAGGGACATGTCGTTAGTTAAAACTAATTATGAAGTGTATTTGTTGCGTCGATATATATATATATATATATATATATATATCTCGAACAGGGATCAAATTACACCGGTATAACACTTTGGTCAATGTTATACCGCTAATAACTCTTTAGCTGATAATTATATTCTAAAACACACCGTTAGATTAAAAGTTATTATCATATAGATCATTTCTGTAAAATTTCACATCAATCTAAAATTGTTTGATGTGTCATTGAGATATGTCAAAATTCATACACTTTAAAAAATATTAATTTTGACGTATCTCAATGACACATCAAATAATTTTAGATTGATGTGAAATTTTATAGGAATGATCTAGTAGTACATGATAGTATCTTTTAATCCAACGATGAGTTTTAGAATATAATTATTCGGTGAATAATTATTAGCAGTGTAACATCGTTCAAGAGTTACACCGGTATAATTTGATCCCTCCTCATGTATCTTTGTTGTTTGGGAGGATTTTGTCATTTGGTTACAAGCACCATTATCAGGCGGCGGGAAAATTAAAGCACACATACATATACTATAGATACACAAATTAACTACATGTATATATATGTATGTATATGGTATGATTTAATTGTGAAGGAGGAATTGCAGTGCATGGCCGCATCAATGTCCCTCTTCTTGTGTAGTAGTAGTCAATAAAGGCTGCGACTCATGTTCCTCCTTCACAAAACAGGAGAACCAAACTTTAACTGATTTCCAAAAAGGTGTCACTAACACCCACACAGGCCATTGTCTAGTTAGTTGTGTTGTGACCCATAACCCCAAATTATTATTATTTTTGTTAAAAATGGGTGTTCAATTTGCCATGAAAGTAGGTATCTGGCAAGATCTTAGACAATTGATGGTTAGCCAAAACACATTGATCAAAAAGATGGCCCGGAAGAAGTATGATCATCGAGAGCGAGATGATCAAGATCCGCAATCTAATTGTAAATTTGTAACTATATATATACAATTCTCTTTGAATGGCAAATTAATGTTAGTTATTAGCATATTATATAAATATTAGTAGAAGTTTTGAATTCCCGACTTTTTTATTCTTCCAACCCCTATATACCTACACCTTATTATCACTCCTTTTTTTTTTTTTGAAAAAACTAAAAACTACCACCTTATCACTCCTTGAGCTTGCTTTATTTACATTCACTTGTTTATTAGGGACGCGTCTGTTTGTTGAAAAGGAATTGTGGAATGTGAACATGCAAGTAAATTAAACAAAGAAGAGCTAAATATTTTCTAGTGTGTACATCAAAGAAAAAAAATTCGAGTGTACAAAACAATTAAAAAATAATCTCATTTTCTATTATTTTTCTTTCCTTTTACTTTTTTTCTTTTCACCTTTTTCCTCTTACTTTATTTTCTCCATAACCAAACATTGCATTAAGTTAGATACAAACAGAGAAAATCATAAGCATGAACTTTGAAGTTTGAACACACAATTCATAGGCTTTTTTTTTCTCTATAGCAATCTTTTATTTTTTTATTTACCAAATTAACACTCTTTTTTTATCTACCAAAGTAGTGCTATTTTCAATTAAATATTCATTTAATTAGTTATTAATTAATTAAATATTAATTATTGATATAAAAATGTGATTAAATTTTTAATTAATTAAAAATTTAATTGTTAAATATTTATTAACTCAATTTGTCAACTAATTAATAATATAATTATAGAAAATAGCTCAAATCAATTTAAAATTTAAAAATACAAATACAATATTAATTGTTAGTTTAAAAGACAAAGACATCAATGTCTCTGTCTCCGCACACTGCTCGGAGCACTCTTCTCCACTCTTTTTCTGTCATAAGAGACAAAAACATCAATGTTTCTGTCTTCCCATCAGCACTTTTCTTGAGTTGTATAAATAGGAGTCTCACTATGTTAAGAATTGCACCAATACTTTTGCACTCCTTTTCATATATTCATCTCCAAAACTAACACATTCATCTCCATTTCCTACCTAAGTGATGGCTCAACATATTGCTTCAGCATATCGCCCATCACTATTCACTCAGGGCATTGATCTTAATACCCCACTCGGGACTGGTGTCTTTTAAACTAACAATTAATATTGTATTTGTATTTTTAAATTTTAAATCAATTTGAGTTATTTTCTATAATTATATTATTAATTTGTTGACAAATTGGGTTAATAAATATTTAACAAATAATATTTAATTAATTTATAATTTAATCACAATTTTAAATCAATAATTAATATTTAATTAAAAAGAGTGCTATTTTAGTAGATAAAAAAAAGTAAAAAGTACTAGTTTAGTATTTTTTTTTGGTCGAAATAGACTTCATTGATAAAGGGCAAAGCCCATAGCCCTAAGGGCAGTACAAACGGCCCAGTAATGACCAGAGTCAAACTTAAGCATTGTCTCAAAGTATACCCATTACAACCCAAGGACAAGCACTTGACTAAGCAACAACAACCTACAACAAAGCACACAAACCACACATACATACAACTTGATAAACATAAATAGAAAACTAACAAAACACTAACAACCACTAACAGCCAACAAACAGAACACACACAAACCACTAACAAATACTAGAACACAAACAAAACAGGACACAGAACAACCTCCAAGCACACATCTGACATGGTAATTTTTTTTTGTGAGTGGATTGGGTTAGGCTCATTTGGGGCATCCCAAACCTTCAGCCTCACCAACATCAACCCACATGTCAACAATTCCCATTCTTTTTTCCTTCCTTTTTCTCCTTTCCTTTTCGGACCCAAAGGATGACAGCTACCAAGGGTGGCAGCCACCACCTCTCCAAGGCGACACATGGAGGTGATCCTTCAGTGTCCCAGAAACCGAACAGAAAACTAACGGGAAAATTGAAGAACATTAAACCAGCAACAAAGAACAAACCAACTGCCACAGGACATGGCACAAAGAAGGGCATCTCTGAGAGGCGCGAACCCTAGGAGCACAACTCCACAACGATCTCCCAGCTCGACGAGGGAGACGACCACGCAAACCAACCAAGGGGAGACATACATTCCTCCCAAGCAGCTGCAGCTCTCCCTTCACTCCAATCGAAGTCGATGCAGCATTGAACCTCCTAGGTTCACCCTTCGATGCTCCCTGAGATTTGGATTTGGCGGGGATGAAAAAAACAGGGGATAAAAGTAAAAGAGTGCTAGAGAGAGAAAAAAAAGCCCAATTCATATTGCTTTGATGGGCTCCACTATAACTCTATAAGATTAAATTATTAGGACTTTATGTTGCACAGAACAACTTACGTCCATCAGTTGATTTCGATTTTCTCATAATTAACTTCATCTGGAACGGTTTCCATATATACAGATTAACAAATTAATAACTAACATGATAGTGACCGTAGTTTGGAGTGCCTAAAGCTAGCTAATTAAATATTAATTAATCTTTGAAATATAGTAATAAATAAACAATTTAGAAAAATCTGGAACTTGTATATTATTTTAATCATTCAATATTTGACATTATTGAGAATGAGGAATTACAGAATTGCTTTGGTTCCTAAACAATTCGAATCAATTATACATTAATTTCTGAAACAGAGACATTAACCTTGTGATAGTGATACGCTTAAATTATTTAATTAAGTATATAAATTCTATATTATTAAAATACAAATATCAACGTCGGTCTTGTGCTTAGAGTTTGTCGTTCTGGTTATATATATAGGAATGTATGTTTGTTTTCTCTCGAAATGATCTCCGGCCAGGATTTTATTTGAACTTACTTTGAAAATTGAGAGCAATGATGCTTTGAACTTGTCCGTTGATCCAAATTAAAGTGGTTAGGTTTCTATGATGGAGTACGTGTTAAATAATTTAATTTTGGGAACGTATTAGAATCTGGAATATTGAGAATAACAAGAATTGGTGAATTGACAATCTTGGTTTAATCTTGGTTGTTATACCATAACATTGACCGGATTAAAATAGGCGTTAGGTTTTCGTTAACGAGTAGCAATGTAATGTAAAATAATATATTCATTTTAAAACTATTAGGACTAACTAGTTCAGTCAAAAAAGGACTAACTAGTGATTTTTAATCAAAATTGTATTAAAACAGGATTGACAGCACAAGATGTACCCAGCCCAAATGCCAAGTCAATACATTATACAAGGCTAAACTCCTCATCTCAAAAAAGGAAGGGACCTCACCCTAAAAAAAAAATAGATCTTTCATTACATATACCAGCACCCTGAATAGTGTTCTCTAATAAAAAAGTAAAAATCCAAAAAACCTGCATAGTCTCGAAAGGATATCAAAGCATGCTAAAAATCTCGAGTATTTTCTAGAATACAATAATCTTTGAAATGCTAGATGAGAAATGATCTCAGTGACCGTAGTTAGTATAAAAACAAGTAAGACATGACATTTTTGGACGAATTTGGCTCCTCTAAAGTGACTAAAGAGTAAAGTAAGTAATCTTAATCATTTATAAAAAAATAAAGGGATGATATTTAAACACATCCATGATTTGTTATGTGTGTACTTTTAATACCAACCTTTGATTTTCTCATCAATAATTAAGATTAATTACTTTATTCTCTAAAATAAATTACTCACTTTAGAGAAATCGAATCATGACCGGCCATACATGGTATGATAGGCATGAAAAATCCTCAATAATAAACACAGCATAATTAAAATGATGTTTTCTTTTGACAGTATTGTTTTAATAACACTTTCTGTTGCATAACCAATAATACTATTCATGAAACAATCATCACAGAAGCATATTGCTTATATACATAGATTTATTTATTTAAATATTTAGGCTCGACTCGACAAAAAATTATCAACCTAGCTAAACTCGGGACATCGAATCCTTGCAAGTTGCAACCAAAAACCTGACAGAATTTGTTCCTGACTCGTCACTCGTGGTTATTGGTTACACACGGACGGACGTACAGTGTCCCTCCACGAAAAAGAACACAAAACAACTTGAACTGTAAACGTGTGCGGTCATGATCTAACTGCACGTGTAACGGATGCTTCCATCATGCTCCTGAAAAATCAACCCATTTGATAAAAAAAAAGGATTTTAACTTAATATAAATGTATGATTAACTGAGTTGATTAAATAATTACTTAATTAGTATATTTAGATAATTATATGAAAATAATTCAAAAATTAATTTCATTTGTTGTGTGATAACAATTTATGAAATTTATTAAGGTTAAACTTAAACCTAATAGAAAACTAACAATACGTGAACATAATTTTTAATCTTAATTATGATTTTTTTGGATGTTAAAGTAACTTGTAATTTGAGTTTTTTAACTTATAATAACTTCTTAGGTAAGATGAAATCAATTTTTATATTTTGATTTTTTTTAAATTCTCTTTTTTATATTTTTTTTGTTTCTACTTCGAGGAGTATCCTATCGCCTATACGACGAGGACTAATCTCCCGCGAGAGTTTGTTCGGCATCTCTAATGAGTGACATCCCTCCCAGCTGAGATTTTTTCCATACCCAAGGCTCGAACCCGAGACCTTGGTTAAGGGGCGAGAGGCCTTAACCACTCAGGTCAAATGAATCTAACAATGACATTGTAATAATTTTTTATTTTTTTCATGTATGCCAAAAATAAAAATATAAAATAAAACTAGCTTCTCCATAAAGTAGAAATTGATCTCCAAACCAAAATAAAACCATAAAAAATGAAGATAAAAGAAAATAAAGAAAAAAGTAAGTGGATTTTGTAGATCCAATGTATCTATATCTATATTTTATATACATATATAAAGGGAATACCAAAGAATAACTACCTTTTGGTGTAATATTTTTCTTTGACAAAAATGCCCTTAATTAAACTGAAAATTGGTAACCGCTATTTTTAATTGACAAGTTGAATTTAAATTTACTCAAAATTACATAAAATTTAGGCTTTAATATGAATTTAGTCCCTGTAAAAATTTGAGTTTTGAATTTAGTCCCTACATTTAAAGTCAACGGTTTTTAGTCCTCTCAAATTTCAAGTTTTGAATTTAGTCATTCCTTTGCGTTGACCAGTGTCATGTCACCATAAAACGCTGACGTGGCAGTTGCCCTGTCCACGTCATTTATTTATAAGGACTAAAATCAAAACATATAATTTTTACAGGGACCTCCATCACCACCCCCTCCTTCTCCCACCCTCCTCCTCCTCCTCCACCACCACCACCACCACCACCACCCCTTCTCTCTCCTCCATCACCACCCCCTCTTTCTCCCCCTCCTCCACCAAATCCTCTTCTCCTCATAATATTTTCTCCTCACAACACGTAAAACGACAACAAGCCGTTTCCTGTGAGAAACTGAAATCCGATTAGGGATTTGGGAGGAACCAAAGATTCGCCCAATTCAAAGATCCACCCAAATCAATAACCCTGCATCTTCATAGTTTCATTTCATCAAATAAACTATAATTCTCTAAAAAACTCCCAAAAAAACTCAATTTGTTAAATCGGGGTACTATTTTTCCCCTAAAAAATGGATTGAAAGAGGGGGTGGTGGTGGTGGTGGTGGTGGTGGAGGAGGAGGGTGGGAGAAAGAGGAGGTGGTGATGGAGGAGAGAGAAGGGGTGGGGGTGGTGGTGGTGGAGGAGGAGGAGGGTGGGAGAAGGAGGGGTGGTGGTGGTGGTGGAGGTCCCTGTAAAAATTATTTGTTTTGATTTTAGTCCCTATAAATAAATGACGTGTCAAATGACGTGGACAGGGCAACGTGCCACATCAGCATTTTAGGGTGACATGGCACTGGTCAACGCAAAATAGAGACTAAGTTCAAAACTTGAAATTTAGAAGGACTAAAAACCGTTGATTTTAAATGTAGGGACTAAATTCAAAACTCAAATTTTTACAGGGACCAAATTTATATTAAAGCCTAAAATTTATCTTTAAAAAATTTATAATTAATGATAAAAAAAAAAATATAAATACAGGAGACACATGATGTGAATGCAAACATCAGTACCTACTCCCCACCAGTTGTGTAGAAAGGGAAAGAGATTTCCCTTTCCTCACCGCTGATTTATTATTTTAAAATAAATAGTAGACATTAATAAATGTTTCCTTTCCATCCCTTAATGATGAGAATTCTTGTAATCCGTGCTGTAAAAAAAAACTTAAAAAAGAATATAATGCTTATCCGTGGGTCATTTGACGAAAACAACGGTGTATTAATTCAAAACTTGTTGAATTTTGTATATTGTTTTTTTAAGAGGAATTTTGTATATTGTTTGAATAGAAAGAAAATAGAAAATAAAAAATAAATAAATTTTTTTGTTATTTTAGTTGGATATAAAAAAATGAAAAATAAATAATTGATTTAATATATTTTTTATCCTCAATAAAAGGAGAAAAATGAAGTGAATATTCTCACGATAATTAAATGTCAGAGATAAATGAATAAGTAAAATTCTTTTAAATAAAAAATGAATAAGTAAAATTGGAAAAAGTGAATTTTTTGTGTTTTCTAGTGAGTTTTTTATTTTTAAACTTATGGTCCAGATGACCCAATTCAATGTCAAATATGTTCCCAGTTGGTGATATAGTAACAAATGACCTAATTGAACAATTGAGAGATAACTAAGGGGCCGTTTGGGGTGGTTTCAAGTTTCTGATTTTTGGTTTTATAAGTTAAATTTGAAAACAAAACAAGTTTGGGTAAAATGAGGTTGAATTGGTTTTTCTCTAAATTTCAAAATAGTTTTAACCTGAATTTCAAAACCATAAAAATAAGTTTTGCGATTCTTGTTTCAGTTTTAAACGCTAAATACTCCCGTTCTCTCGTGTCTAGAGATGAATATGCGGGTAACCCAATCTGCATATAAACGGACCGGGCTGGCCCGAGCTGCAAAATAAATAGGCCTACATGATGTGGCTCGCATCCGCCCCGCATAGTCCATGGGCTAAATGGAATCGGCACGTGGGCTTACTAAAGAAAAAATAATTATATTTTGAAAAAAATAAAATAAAATATACATTAAAACTTTAAAATTTAATTAAAAAAATTGGCCTGCAGAGTTAAATGGGCTGGGCTAAAAAAGCCCACATTTTAAAACGGGCTTATATTTAAGTGACCCATAGCCCGCACAGGCTGCGGGTTAAACAGGTCAATGTCCATATACTCAGCTCTACTCGTGTCCCATTGACATCCTCTCGTCCCATCTAGGGATGGTAAAATGGGCCGGCTTGCCCCTGCCCATTTTTTTGCCCGCCCTGCCGAGAAAAGTGACCCAAAAAATACAACTCGTCCCGTTTAAGGGGGGATTGGTAGCCCGGCGGGTTGACCCGTTTTTGGAGGCCCAAGCCCACGACAAATAAAAAAACTGGAAAATTCACTTAAAACCAACCTGACGGCGCGGGCCAAAGCGAGTCATGGGTTGAAAAAATCCAACCCGCCAAAAAGCGGGTTAGGCAGGGTCAGCCCATCGGGCCTATCCCATTTGCCACCCCTGGTGTCATTCCTCCCGTACCTTCACCATTCATAGTGAAGCGAGGTAAAGAGAGTGACTAAACTAAAAAAAAAAAACTAAAACTCAAAACTTAGAACTGAAACTAGATTTGATTTTTGAAATTTTTAAAACATAAAACCAGAAACCACCCTGAACGGAGCCTAAGGGAATAAAATTGTACAATTAAAATTTAAAGACCAAAATTGTACAATTATAATATTTTAAAAACCAAAAATACAATTAAACCTCAATAAAATCAAGGGTACCAAAAATATTAATTTATTAATGGCACCTTATAAAAAGCAAATGTTGGACCGGCTCTGCGTGTGTGCCCTTCGTGGTTCCGTTACTCAATACTGGAAACCAAAACCGTTCTCTCTGACACAACGTCTTCCTTTTTTCTCTCATCTGAATTGAATCTGATCCCTCACGCGTGTGCTCTCTGCGGAAAAACCAAACCAAACCAATTTTGCGCTTCCTCGTTTGTCCACTTCTGCTTCTGTTTCTTTTTCTTTGGGTTGAAAGTTCAAAGAGTAACAGTAACGGCAAAACTTAAAGAACAATACTCATATACTCTAAAAATATATTCACCCATTTAATATTTTTTATTTTTTTTATTTCTCTCTAATTATCATATCACATATCACATTATTTTATCACTTTTCTCTCATTTCACTCTATTTCTCTCTAATAATATACTCCCCAAAAAATGTCTACCGATCTTTATTCAAACTTAAATGCGTTAACTCTGAACTGTAATGGGACTCTCTCTCTCTCTCTCTCTCTTCTGTTCCGGAGATTCGGGCCAATCAAAACGAGATCTTTCTTTCAGTCTCTCTTTTCTGAATGGATCTTTTCTCTGTTTTCACCCCCCCCCCCCCCAACTTTCTTTTTCACTTCCTTTCTTTTCGCTCTGCTTCTTTCCAGTGAATGATCATAATTTGGATTCACTTAACCCAACAATCCACTTCATCATACTTTCAAGCTAAGCTTCATTCTCTTCTTTATCTATCAATTCCAATTACCCTTTTGGGCATCTGGGCATCCGAGATCAATTATAAGAATAATTTTGATGTGAATATGTTTACGTATACTATTAATTAATTAATTAACTGGCTAATAATAACATTAAAACTTAAATTGAAATTATTATGCTAATATTATTTTAAATATTAAATCAATTATATATATATATATATGATAGATGGATAATACCTATTTTTCTATTCACATATCTCGAACTCAAAATTTTACTTAAAGAAAAACCAAATTACTCACGGCATGAATTCATGAATTAACATGTGCTATTGTATGCGTTGTTATATATGGTTATACTATAATGCTAGTATTATATAGTTTTTTAATATTCAATTATACTATACTTACACCTAAATACCTATAGTTTTCTTTTCCGGATATATTTGTAAGTGAACAATTTATTTTAAAGAATAAAGTAAATAATTTTAATTATTGGTGAATTTAATCAACTATTAGTATATAAAAATTTCATAACATATATAAACCATTAATTTTCTTATGAATGAATAATTGAAATTAAGTTTTATAAAAGTGGCATTTTGATTATATCAAAAAAAAGTGGCAATTTGAGTTGTGAAAAATATAATCATTACATTGGTAGAGATGGATATAGCGGTACAAAGCAAACGACAATTCAAAACTGATTCTAGACAGATTGATAATGGTATGTTGTACGCATTATGTTCTCACACACCAAAAGGAACGTACATGGTTAACGTTAGTAATGTCGAGCACATCAATATTAATATACACGTGGCATTGTGGGGTTGGGACTTTGATGAGACTATTGGTAATGAATAATATAATATATCGAAGGAAAAGAGTGACATGTCACGTGCGGTAATTTGGTCATTTTGCAAAGAAATGGAAGGAATCTTGAGGTGATGGGGCTGGGACATGGGTCAGCCAAACAGAACGCGAAAACAAGAAATGCGTGTGAGGATATGCAAATGCAAGTGCCAATTATATATGCAGATCGTTCGTACGTTTTTTTTTTAACAAGCAAAGCAAGCAACGAAGAATAAGGTAACCAATGGTGTTAATGTTTCCTACAGAAGATGCAATAATCTCTTCTTTGGTCAAAGAAGTAAAACCCATCATTTCGATCGTACCCTTTTTTTTTTCACCTCTGAAAAACCAACATTTTCCTTTGAATTACCTGACCCGTGTGTAAGTGTAACTCTGTGTTTTTCATGAGTCTCATGCATTTGGTGAGGTCGATCTTCCAGCTGTTCCTGTCTCATGCATCCTAGTCTTATCTCAGATGTAACCGATCTGTTCTCGTGTGCAATATTGTTGAATCAGTAAAGTTACCTATTAAGTATTTGTTTTTTTAACCAAATTTGGAAAAACAAAAGATGTCTCCCCCACTTAATTAACATTGTTATACTAAATCACATGCTCAACATAATAAAAGGGAAGGGGGGAACCCAACATAATAAAAGGGGGGAAAAGCAACTAAAAGGAAACAAGAAGGAAGGAGCAGATGGTTTATATGATAATTAATTAAAATAAACAAAGGCCTTGATTATTGGATTGACTTTTTCCATTTTTTTGACTCAAAAAAGAGAACTTTGAAACGAGAAAAGGGGGGATCAATCCATGCATTGATCTCGTAGAAAATATAGAATAATTAATGGGCCGGCTCAACATCGATTACTTCTTGTTAAAGTCATGCTAGATGAGTACTGATGAGGTGATTTGGTGGTTTGGAGAGAGAGAGACACAATTAGAGTTGGAATGATAAGGTCATGGGTTTGAATCCCTCCATTAACATAACATTCTAGATATTAACATTTACTTATAAAAATGTTATATGCTATGAAAGTGTTTTTATAAGCAAAAATGGATTAATACGGGACAAGCACAATAAGTGTCTAGTCTAAAGTGAGAATACAATAAGGCAGACTGACTCCCCAACAGAGAGCATTCACCCCCCCTTAGCTGCAAAGCATCACATCAAAACCCACCAATTACAAGAAAACACTACAACAAAAGAACCCATGCCATAACCTATCCATTATGAAAGTCTTGAACACCCAGATTTAGGCCCTGTTTGGATAACAAACTTATCTATTGCTTATGGCATAAGCTGTATAAACTACTTTTATAATCGAAGAAAAATTATAGTGAAACTTATTTTATATAAGCCATAAGCTGTTTTGATAAGCTATCATGTGTAGCTTATGAAAAATAAGCCCAAAACAGCTTATGAATCAGTCATAAGCTGTGTTCATAAGCTCTGCATAAGTCAATCCAAACATGCCCTTATTATACAATATCTCGAGAGATATAGAAATAGAAGAGAGAAAAATTAATATATATGATAGATTGATGAGTAATATAAGAAGAGAGAGATAGAGAGAAAAATAAGTGTTAGATTAGTGTTCAAAATAAATAATGTGTGTTTAAAATCCATCTTTGTTACACAAATTGGTTACGTGGTTAATATATAGGTAGTCAATCACATTTTTAATTTAATATATATAACAACAAAACATATAGGTATTCTATGGATTGAGCACTACTTGTGCTTTCAATCCTATTTTAATGCATTTTGGCTTATAAAAACAAAACAAAACATATGGGGTACTTCGGTGTGGTTACAATCGGGGACGGACCCACTTGAAGCACTGTGGGGGCAATTGCCCCCACTTGATTTGTGATTTGCTTATTTATCTCATATAGATTGCCCTCACTCTTGATTTGTGATTTGCTTGCTTATCTCATATAGATTTGTGTTTTATTGAGACAAATATTTAAAAGTAACCATTACTTCCGTAAAAAGCAAAAGACAACTCATAGTCAATGAGTTTTTTCTTTATTAAATGTCTACCTAATACCCCCACTTAGATATAAAGTATGTATACTTTCTGAAATATTATGATATATTTTATATGTTGCAAATTTATATATGAGTTTTGCCCCCGTAACGTAAAATTTTTTGGTCCGTCCTTAGTTACGATACCTGCTTTTTGTACACATTGGTGTAAATGGATATCTTCCTAATAATATTCATCATTTCTCTTCTTGTTATATGCACATCATCTTTTTTTAAAAAGAATCAACATCGAATTATGTTGATATATATATACACACACACACACACACACACACATCATCCTTTACTCCAAAGCGATCAAATTAATAATTCCAACACGATCTGCTAATTCATTTATCAGCGTAATTTGCATGATTAAGAGCATGTCACTTGTTTTAATGCTTACCTACCACAGCCCCTCGTGCGCATGCAGCTAGATTGAAATTCCAAAAAACAAGAAATATATAACACGATTTTAATTTTATTAAAATATAACAAGTGGTTCAACCTATACGGTGAATTTTATAATGCTGTTATAGTACGTAGAATACAGTTTTGCATAGTGCATATATATTAATGAATCAATGAATGAATGAAAAATGAATAAAAAATAGTGCATATATATTATTTTAAAAATTAGTCTCAACTGACGGCATTAAAGTACAAGCTTACGACGTTAAAATACTTTGGTCAGAAATTCCTCCATTAGCACATGATCTGTTTTATTTTTAATTTGAAACGAACTTGAGTTCAGCCATGTTATTTTTTAAAAAAAAAAGCCTAACAAAAATTAGTTTTATAGTTTAGAGTTTAGACCAAAGGAGTTCTTAAATGATCTGATTTTTAAAAAATTGTGTTGCTTCTGCTTATAATTTAAACCTGGCGATTTCATTATATACACACTATTTAATTTAATAAATACCAATATTAAGACACACAAAGAGATCGAAAAATAAAATAGAAGGGAAGATATATGGAAAAAAAGGATTTGTAGAAAGACGTGAAGTACAGGTGGTGAGATTGATGAGTCTGTTTAACTTTGTTTGTTGGCTTTCAATTCATATGTTTTCCGTTCCCTTTGAAAAAGCAAAAGGGGTTGTCACAAAGAGACAAACAAATTCTGGTTATTTTGCACAAAGCCCGAGGGAGAGAGTGTGCATTGCAAGCAGCAAGAGAGAGGGAAGATAAAAAAAAACAGCAACACCCACCCAAAACACCACGCATTTGTTTAGTTTAGTGACAACCCACACGAGCGGTTCTCGAACTGCATGCACTGCACATCATGGACTTTTCTAGAGTGAGAAACTGAAACCTCAATATCACTCGCTCCCTCAAAATAAGGACCCCCTCTGATCTCATTTCCTTTCTTTCTTCACATAGTGAACAGAATCGTGTGGGCTCGCATCTTTTCTTACCTTTTTGTTATTGCTCATTGCTCTAATGCGCTCTCTCTCTCTCCATTCTATTTCCTATTTACTCTTCTTTAAAACGTTGCTGTTTCATTTTCATTCTTGTGACTCAACCCCACCTTGTGAAAGTTGAAACTTGAAACTCTACTATACTCTGCTTCTTCCTCTCCCTTCTTTGTTTCAATTTCACTCATGTGGTAAAAGAGAGAGGGAATATACAGGAATGCTACTTAATCTTCCACCTTTTTGATTTTCATATTCTAACGGAGTAAAGAGAGAGAAAAAAAAAATCTGTTTTGGTAACGTTTTCATGCTCCCCCCCCCCCCCCCCCCCTCCCTTCTGGCATTCTGGCATTTTGCTAGTTCCTAGGGGAGAAACAAAGAAAGAACCTGTTAGTGGTTTTCAACAAAGTTGAACCCTTTCAGTTTTGTTTTTTAGCTTGAGTCACCATGAGTTCACAGCAGTTCAACAATGGCGTTGAAGGTTTCAATGGAGACACGAGTTTTTTCCCTTCAGCTCTTGTTCCTTCTTCTTCTCTTCTTCTGGGTTCCCAAGCTTCTCCTTTCTCTATAGGTCTTGTAGAGGGTCCAAAGTGTGAGATGGGACTTCAGATTTTGAGCCCTTCGATGGGAACCAACGGTAAAGGTGATGATGGGCACTTTGGGGTTGATAGCAACAAGAGCTTGTCTCTGAAACTTGGGGATGATAATGAAGTAGTAGAATTGGAAGCAGCTAAGAGCTCTGCTTCTTCAGGGAAAACTGGGTACTCAAAGCTCTGTGCTAGAGGTCACTGGAGGCCAGCTGAAGATGCAAAACTTAGGGACCTTGTTGCTCAATATGGTCCTCAAAATTGGAACTTGATTGCTGAGCATCTCCAAGGAAGATCAGGTACTTAATCCCCCACCCCATTTTCTGAAAAACAGCAGAAAATCTATATTTGGGGTAAATCTGCTTCAAAGTTTCCTTTTTTCTTCTTTCTAGTAGTATTTATAAAGTTGAACATCTTTTAATATCTATCATACAGGGGGGGGGGGGGGGAATCTGTGCTTGATTTTCATTTGTGTAATAAGAGAACCCATGAAGTACTTTCCTAGTGCCATTGTAATTAGGAAGGAATCTAAGTATCTAACACTGCATGGCTTTTTTTTCTTCTTGCTTTTTGAATTTTAATTGCAGGCAAAAGTTGCAGATTGAGGTGGTTCAATCAACTAGACCCTAGGATCAACAGAAGGGCATTTTCTGAGGAGGAAGAGGAGAGGCTCTTAGCTGCTCACAAGATGTATGGTAACAAATGGGCTATGATTTCTAGACTCTTCCCTGGAAGGACAGATAATGCAGTGAAGAACCATTGGCATGTGATCATGGCTAGGAGGCACAGGGAACAGTGTAGTGTGTATAGAAGGAGAAAGCCCTCTGCTGTTGAAACCATTCCAAAGGGTTTGAATTTGACTCTGACTTCAAACAACAATGCAGGCAGTGAATCAACCATCTCAAGCACCATAGATGAATCTGCCTCAACTTGCACTAATCTCTCCCTCACTCCCTCTTCAGCCAAAGTACCAAGTCCTAAAGAACTTTTTGATAAACTGGGTCCAGTTCAGAATTACCAAGGCTATGGATCACTAATTGGTATGCTTGGTCCTTCCCCATTAGGCCTGTGAAATTAATTTTTAATGTCATGTTTGGTTTTTAGTTGCAAACTGGGTCTAAATAAATACAATTGTCCAAAAGGGACTCTATTGTTACTTTGGATTCAAATGTAATTTTACAATTTTCTAATTAGAAATCAAACATGCTCTCATTGTTACATATATTGTATCTTAATTACTGTTTGTGTCGTGGGATTGCAGGTCAATGTAGAGAAATTGGGGTGGCAAATGCAACAACTGGGGATGTGAGTTTTGACAAGCTTTTTGGACCTGTTGGAAAGCTAAGGGAAGTGGTGGTGGACCAGTCTAATTTTTCAGATTCAAACTCGGAAGTTTCAGTATCTGAGTCAGTTGCCACCAATAGGCCCAACCTCTCAATTTCTGGGGAAAGTGATCAAAACGTGGGTCATAATAAGATGAACATGCCACCACCATTCATTGATTTTCTTGGAGTAGGAGCTACATAGCTAAATTGTTTGATACAATCATCTTCACTGAAAGAAACAAAAGGCAAGAGGAGTTTAGGAAAGTGAGGGTAGTAGTAGTCAGGGGCACCATTTGTGTTGTGTTTTGTGGAATGGAAATGGGTCTGCTGTTAGTGCATTCCCTTGTGTACAGTTGGATCCATAAAAGGTAAAAAAAAAAAAAGGCATAAGAGGAGAGAGAGGGTCTGTTATGAAAAACTTATGACAACTAGGGAGTAGTTATGGAAATTCAAAAAATTATAATAAATTTTCAAACTCTTGGTCTTGGACTGTTCCTGCAGCAACAGCAGAACCACCACAATCCTGTGGTACTTTTGGCATTTTGTTAATCAGAAGCCAAAGTTTTATGACTTGGACACCTCTTTCCATGAATCAACCGAACCCCTGCTTTGAAATTACTCTTCTTCTCAGTGCTGTGCTGCTGCAAGCTGCATCGTTCGTGTCATTGGGTCTTGTGCTTTTTCTTTCTTTCTTTTGGCTGTGTATTTGCTGTTAAGCTGTTTGACCATATATTTTAATTTTAACATGCACCGGCCACCGGCAATTGTTCTATCTTATTAATTAATACTGGTTCAATTAGTAATTCCTTTTTAAACATGTTTATTATAACAAATATGGTTGAAATTTGTTTTGGCTAATTCTATCAAGTACTGGATTGTGACCTTTTTATTTCCAGTACTTAACAAATAGTTTAACCGATGAGTGGGACACGACGATGATTCATGATTTAATAACAGGTTAAATATGTGTATGTCCAAATATGTGAATGAATACATATATAGCCAAGCCAAGGGTTGTGCTTGATAAACTGGGCCGCTGCAAGGATAAGACAATTCAAATTCAAGCTTTAGACCTATCGTAATTAAAAAAAGGGTTTAACATGAATTAGGTCCCTCTAAATATTGGTATTTTGAATTTAGTCCCTCTAAAAAAAGTCAAAGTTTTTTAATCCCTCAAGAAATTAATTTTTTGATTTAGGTCCCTCTTTTGCGTTGACCGCTGACATGGGACACTGAGGTCCCTGTAAAAATGCTGACATGGCTTACATGTATCTGACGTGGCTTACACGTCAGAGGGACTAAAATCAAAACTTAATATTTAGAGGGACTAAAATCAAAACTTAATATATTTAGAAGGACCATGTGACATCAATTAGACCACCACGACCACCACTCTCTCTCTCTCTCGTTTTTCTCTCTCTGTCTCCCCACAGCCCCCACCCCCCACCACCACCACCACCACCACCACCCTCTCTCTCTCTCTCTCTCTCACAGCCCCCACCACCACCACCACACACACTCTCTCTCTCGTTCTCTCTCTCTCAGTAGATTATGGCATGAACGCTATGCCTCGGTATGGTGGGGGTGAGAGAGAGTGTGGTGGTGGTGGGAGGGGGTTGTGGGGAGAGAGAGAGAAAACGAGAGAGAGAGAGAGTGGTGGTGAGAGAGAGAAAACGAGAGAGAGAGAGAGAGAGAGTGGTGGTGGTGGTGGTCTGATTGATGTCACATGGTCCTTCTAAATATATTAAGTTTTGATTTTAGTCCCTCTTAATATATTAAGTTTTGATTTTAGTCCCTTTAAATATATTAAGTTTTGATTTTAGTCCCTCTAAATAACTATGAATGACGTGTCAGCTGACGTGGCAATGCATGTAAGCCATGTCAGCATTTTTACAGGGACCTCAGCGTGCCATGTCAGCGGTCAACGCAAAAGAGGGACCTAAATCAAAAAATTGATTTCTTGAGGGACTAAAAAACTTTGACTTTTTTTAGAGGGACTAAATTCAAAACGCCGATATTTAGAGGGACCTAATTCATGTTAAAGCCTTAAAAAAACTTATTTTTAGAATTAAAATATTTTTTGACCTAAAAAAAACTAAAACAGTACTTTTGAATTCAATTTGAATATCTACTCATTTTCAACTCATCCAATATCTCTCTCTCTTTTTTATCTCTTTTTTCTTGTTACATCACTAATTTATCATATTTATTATTCATTTTTTTCTTCCTATTATTATATCTGTGTGTAGGTGGCCAAAAATCTTTTTCCAAACTAAAATATTTTATTAGTAGCTGGCCTAATAATCAATGTATGTTTTTACCTTGAAAATGAGGTAATTCGATACTTAGCTTTAAAAAAGTCGCATCAGGACTAGAAATATATATGTTGAGCTAGCCCTGCCAATATATAGATGAGGTACCCTCCTTGCTTTCACATGTCAATCTTATTGCCATGTTCAATCCGATGAAAATGGTTTTTAAGGTTGTGCTTAAATAAAGGGTACTTAGGCGTGAGCGACAAGAACCAAAAATTTGGTGGGGGAGTGGTATTGTTTTCTTGAAAACGTGATATTAGAGTTGTGTGATTGTTCTGGTTAACGGAAATAAGAGGGATTAGGCAAGGTACGCCGCAATAAAATTTGGTTTTGGGGGCGGGGGGGTGTGAATATATGTTTAAAATGATATATAAGTCGTGTGCTTTAATTAACCCGAGTTTTAGAAGAGTTAATTTTTTCATGAGTCTTTATGCCTGAATATTATCCATAATTCCATATACCTTTTAAGCTTAAAGGATTCATACATAAAAAGTTGTGTTGGATGTTAACGGTTTAAGGTCCTATTTGGATGTAAAAGCTTTAACTTTTAATTTATAGAGAAGTTAGTTTTATTTTATTTTTTATTTTTTTTATGTAAAAGAAAGAATGTTGTTAACTAGTCATCAATAGATAAATGGATGTTTTTGGAGAAATTAAAAAAAATAGTTTTTAAAAAATATAAAGAGCAAAAAATAATTTTAAATTGTGAGAAATTATCAGTTAAAAAATACATACTAAAAATATTTATAGAAAAACTTATCCAAACTGGACCTAAGTTTGCAAAAGTTGGTGAAATCCTTAGGCTATGTTTGGATGAGAGTTTTTGGAGGGAAAAGGAGGGGAGGGGAGTGGAAAAAAAAGCTTATAATTCCTAATTACTTTGTTTAGTTTTAATAGGATAAAGGAAATATCATTTTAGAAGATAGTAGACACTAAAATGTAAAACTTTTTTTTAATTTTAAAAACTCCCAAACAAGATAATTGAAGATTATAAATTTTTTCCTCCCTTCCCTTCTCCTCTAAAAACCCCAATCCAAACATAGCCTTATAGTATTCATTATGAAAAACGTGATGTTAGAGTTCATTGTGACTACTGGCATGTGTCAATTCACGTGTCGGCATTGCCATCGAGAGATAATGAGAGATAGAGGTAATCTAATTATATTTTTCAACTAAAGTTATTTAGAACAATTTTAAAATTAGCTAAAATAAGTAATAATAATATCATCAATTAATAGTAGATATTAAATACATATATATGTATAATAAATCATGCATATATTAAAATATTAATAATTGATTTTTTTATTAATTAATAGTTGAGATGTCTTACTTCTTTAAAGTTATTGTTTTATTATTTTTAACTATGGTGATAATTAACTTATTTGAGACAAGTCAAATACATATTTTAGATGAATTTTATTATTGGTTTAAAGGAAAAAAGAAAACATTAGAGATCAGTTTTAGGTTTAAATACATTTTTCGTCCCTGTAAAATGATTGAGTTTTATCTTTCGTCCCTGTAAAAAAAAATTATTTATGATTCCTGTAAAATAAAAAGTTTAATTTTTAGTCCCTGCAATATTGTTTTAGTCTCTGTAACATTTAGATCATGGTAAATTAGTCTCTGTAATATTTAGATATTCGCCAAATCAGTCCCTATAAAATAAAATTGATATAATATTATAGGGACTAAAAATAAAATTGTCCACATATTACAATGACTAATTTAGCATGAATTGAATACTACAGTGACTAAAACAATATTGCAGGGACTAAAAATTAAACATTTTGTTTTACAAGGATCATAAATAATTTTTTTTTATAAAGACAAAAAATAAAACTCAATCATTTTACAAAGACAAAAAAGGTATTTAAATCTCAGAAACTACGGGCACGGTTATGTAAATGTTTGTTACACACAACGGGAATGTCAGTTTTTTTTTGGGTCAACATGTCAGTTTGAAATTGAGATGGCATAATATAAGGCATTTGTTTTTGGTCAACATAAGGCATTTTTTTTGGTCAACATAAGGCATTTTTTTTGGAGATGGCATAACATATGGCTAGGATATGTTACTGACCAAAAATGGTTGTTTCATTCATTTGGGCCACTATCTGGATTCCCATAAGGTCCAATTGCTCGGCCGTTGGGTAGAGGGGTAGAAAGTTATTGGGCTTGTCTTAATTTACTTTCTAATTTGTTGGCTAAGATTAAACATGCGGCCTTCTTATGAAGTAAATCCCATTTAGCCATATGTGTTTAAGGAAATTAATTAGCTTGTATATGTATTGATTTTATCTTTGAATCAAATAGTTAAAATAAGGAGCACATGCACCTCCTAAATCACCATGTGAATATTTTTTATTAGCTATAGATTTAATTAATTAGTTATAGGTATTTTATTTATTTATTTTTTTAAATTTTAATTTTGTTAACATCATCAATTGATTTGTAAAGAAAAAACATTATCTTTATCGACTAAGTTTCTGTTTCGAAACTAAATTCATTATAGGTTGAATTATATTTAATAAGAATAAACCTGAATACAAGCAACATAAAGAAATGCATTCTTTGATCAAGTCCTGCATTAAGATTATAGTACTGTTCCGTGGGTAATTTTGCTAATAAAAAAAAGGTAGGGGTAGAGAGATCAAATACACAAGCTTCAAATTTCACACAGAAATAAAAATAATATCCTATAGCCGATATTCAAATGTAAACCAAGACCATATTCTCAACTAAGGCCCTTGAAATTAATCATGAGTTCCGTTAACAGTATTCCACACATGCATATTGGAATTCCCAAACAAGGATCACTAACCAGTTTCCTGGTCAACAAAATCTATAATCTACTCTTAAAATAATCATCTCAAAATATATATACATGTCTACACCGAATCTAATACAAGTGTATAATTTAATGGACATGCCAACTGTTAGAAGTATTAATTATGTATTCTTATCCTTCTTATCTTAGCTTGTTAGTTGGTTGCATTTCTGTTAGTTTGTTATAGTCTGGTTGTTAGTTTGTTAGCTTTCTTATCTTAGTTTTCCTTCTTGCCTCAAGTCTGTTTCCCGTTTCTATATATACTTGTTAGGTGTGCCCCTCTATGTTCTGAGGTTATTAACAACTTCAAAAGAATCCAATACATTTATTACAGACATCCGTCTGAATTGCATTGGTTATATTGGTCGGTGAGGTTACCAAGTTGCGGAATTATCCATCCAATGAAAATTCCACGTAGTGGCCATGCATTTCCATCAAAATCTTAAAGTTTTAAGTTTGGTTATTAAATTCACTTTTCCTATATATTGTTTATTTGTTTTGAGTAAATTAACATGTGATTGATATATATAGGAAAAGACCAGCTAGAGGGTGTGAGAGTGGAGCAGGAGTACTGTGTTTAATTTTAATCGAGGGTTGATGGAGATTGGTGTTGGAGCTGTGAGGTGATGGACTTACTAGTAACTGGAAGTGCAAGAAGATGGAAATGGAATGATTCTAAACTACATTGGGATAAACGTGGTTTGGAAATCCTCCAAAAGAAAAACTAAATATGTTACTACTTATTTGATTAATGTTGCAATGGATTTGGACTTCGAATAGAAGATAGATATTGAGAATTATATGAATTAAAAAATTGGGCCAACTTTAAGTAAAACCACCAAAGAAAGGGCTTTTAAGGGCTTTCATGACCAAAAAAAAGGCCCGATGTTTCATAGATTCCATAATGATTTAATATTAATTGATTCTATTTATAATTAAATTGGTTGAGTTAACAGATTCAATATGTTTAGTGAAGCTTTTGTATTTTTAAAATTTAAAATAAGTTATTACTTTTTTTTTGGTAATAGAAGTGAAAAAAGTTTAGATTAGACACCAATCTCAACAAAGATTTTATAATGGAGTTTATGTATAACATACTAACGAGGAGTGTGAACAGAGGGTTCGACCATCTCTACTAACTCCCATTGGCAAAGAAGTTTTTACTTGATGATAGTTAACTTTTAGAAATTTGCATGAACCTATGTAAAAATTCACCTAAAGTATAGGAAAATATTTAATTATATTTATATAGAGTAGTACTAGATAGTACCTATAGTATTTTTTTTTTTGATCAATCGGAAAACATAGTTCCTATAGTTCCTATAGTATGGATGAGCGATTGTTCTTTAATTTGCAAGAAAAGATCAGGTTTTGGAAAATTGAAGGTTCAATGAACGCAGTCTTTCTTAAAAGTGAGACAATTAAGTAGCTGTCTGTACGATGGTTAGCAATTGTCAGCCTTCCCCTATTTTGCTCCTTAAGAACGGAATGGATGGGAAAAAGATAGACAACACCGGTCAAAGAGAGTTAGATAGGTTTCCAACCAGCTGGTATACCAAGTTCAAATATTCTAGCTGTTCCACCTTTTGTTTCTGTTGGAAATAAATTTGAAAAAATAAAAATTTCCAGAGAAAATTGAAAGAAAAAAGTGAAGATAAAAAATTGCTTTTGATTCATAAAAAGGAAGGCATATTAAATAGGCTTACATCTAATTTAAAACTTTCTATAATATCTAAACTACCATAAAGATTTATTGGAATTATAACAACTTAACTGGAGATAATAAAAAACAAAACTACTAACAAAATAAAATCTGCAACAATAACTAAAACTCTATCTAAAATTATTCAAAACTTAAATTTTAAATGAGACAAAATTTCATTAGATCTAACACTCCTCCTTGAGATTTGCCGTGAACATGCCAAACTTTAGCTTCATGAATTCCATATGGCGGAAGCGCTTTAGTCATTATCAAAGTAGTCATTAAGCTTAACTCCTTCTGTCTTTAAATACCATATGCCATGATTTGTCATCTCAAATTCAACTTCCATGGATTTCAATGACTTCAAATTGATGTTACCAAATCTTTTGTGCCAAATAACACTCATCAATCTTGGAAGCAAAATTATGATCTTCAACCAAATCAAACTGCAAATAAAAGTTGTTTCCAATTATTTCAGTTTTTGCTACCTCATTTCCATGTTCATTAATGATAAAACGGTAATCTTTTTTGAAAAAAAAAACCGCATATCCATTTCTTAGCATTTGCGCAACACTAAGAAAATTCGATCTAATTCTGGAATGTATAGAACATTTTTGACAATTATCATATCTTTCTTAGTTGACATAGAAATTGTAACCTTTTCCTTTGGCTTGCACAATTTTACCATTTCCCAGCTTAACTTTTGGTTGAACAGATAAATCAATGGAGGTAAAAAATGATAAACATTTGGTCATGTGGCAGGCGCAGCCACAATCAATGAGCCAAGTATTCAATTCATGTGAATTGAGTTCTTGTGATGCCATAATAAATGCTCTTCTTCATTGTTGTCTTCTTCAATCACATTTGCCTTTTGTTCGAATTGCTATTGAACATATGCTTATTCTTGATTCTGCAATACTTTTCACTGTGACCATTGCAAAAATTATAATGAAAAATAGGTTTATCTTTGTACCAACAATCTTCTTCAGTATGGTTGGTTCTTTGGCAATGAGAACAAGGCTTAAAATTTCCTTTTCTTGAAGATTCTTCGGCTTTCCCTTTATTGTTATTGAAAGACTGTGGCTTTTCATAATAACTTATCTTATGTTTTGCTCGAAAGGCACCTTCAATTGCTTCATCACTTCTCATTGAGACTCTTTGTTGCTCTTGTGCATGAAGCTTGCTAGTTATCTCTGTTATTGTAAGACGTTGCAAATCACAAGACTCTTCAATTGCAGATATCTTGGCTTCAAATTTTTCAGGCACAGAAACCATAATTTTTTCTACAACCTTTTGATCAGTAAATACCTCGTCAGAATAATCTTTGACAGATTCATTGTTCTTCATCTTCATCAGTTCAAATTCTATCTTCAATGTGAGGAGCCTAACAGATTTGACTCTGTCACTGCCCTCAAATTCATCTTGGATCTTGTCCCACACTTATTTAGGTGTTTACAAGTCCATGATTTTTGTAAAAATGTGATCAGCAAGTCCTGAATGCAAGCAAGTGATGACTTTGTCTTTCTTGAGCTTCTCCTCCTCATGAGCTTTAATTTGAGCAATAGTAGGATTATCTCTCAATGGAGGTGGATCAGCTTCAGAGATCACAACGTTCCATAAACCTTGATACCTTAAATAATATTTCATCTTGATGGCTCAAACGTGATAGTTTTCACCATTAAACATTGGAATTACAAGTGAAGAAATACTGAAAGTGGACATAATTTTCATAGCCCATAGGAATTTGAGCTCTGATACCAATTGTTGGAAATAAATTTGAAAAAATGGAAACTTGCAGAGAAAATTGAGAGAAAAACTTGAAGAAAAATTGTTTCTTATTCATAAAAGGGAATACCTATTAAATAGGCTTACATCTAATTTGAAATTTTCTAAAATATCTAAACTACCATAAGATTTATGGAGATTATAACAACTTATCTGGAGATAAAAAAACAAAACTACTAACAAAATCAAATCTGCAATAATAACTAAAACTCTATCTAAAATTATTCAAAACTTAAATTTCAAATGATGTAAAATCTCATTAGATCTAATAGTTTCTTAATTCCCAACTCCACTTCCCTTGTCGCTCTTTCTATATTAATCTAAATAGTCAGATCATAAGATACAAGATGTACAATATAACCAACTACAAAAGAAAGTAATATATATAAAAGAATATATCCTAAGAGCAATACATGAAATACTTATAATTATAACCAGCCAAAATTTAATAACCTCCTAAGAACTTCGCTGATACAAGACCCCCCATGACCAAACGCTAAATAACAGTAATCACCACATAAAGAATAATTAAAACTCGCAAAAAGCCCCTCCTAAAAGACAAGCACATCCAGATTCACAAAAGCTGGAACATTCCTGACTCCACACCCTGTCGAAAAATACCAGCCTAGATGTGGACCACTCTGACAAAAGACCTTAAACCGATAATTCCACTAACAGAAGCATTCACAGCCAGTGACAAACATCACACCGAGGGTGTGAAATTTGTCTTAATAATGGACGGAAACTGATGAATTCCATGCAGAGGCGTTTAATTTGTTGTTCCAGAGATGCATTATTTATCATTAATTTATGAGGAATTCCACTATAGAAAACAAATGTTAATTACTTGTTACGCCGCCAATATCTAACCAAGCTTATAAATCTGAGATAAATTTTTCTCGGCCTTAATTATATACATCAGAGGATATATACATCATTCTAGTATTGGGTTATTGCTTGCTGTCCCATGCCATCTATGTTAAATGAAAGTAAAGTTGATTAATTTAATGGGAAAATATATTCAGTTGCATACCAAAGAACTGATCCTGGGAAATATATGTAATGTACAGCACTACACAACTTGTTTTACAACTTGTTTTCATCAATATCTGGAGTCTCAAAAAGTACATAATGTTAATTTGCACTAATTAAGACCAAGATAAGAAAGTACAGTATACATATTTGCTAAGGTAGATATATAGAGATGGACTTCGATCTAAAATCACACAAATAGATCTATATTATTTGAGTCACATACGATCGAAATTGGTAAATACTTGAAAAGCTAGAGAGGAGGCTGCTGCAGCAATATGATCAGAAAGATGTAAAGGAAGCTTTCATTGCAGCATATAGACTGATATACGTTCATACTTGTGCTGACTTTGATACCTGTCAAAACCAAACTTTTAGAATCACCATTCACAAACAACAACAAAAAAAATTGATAGAATTAAGCAAATTGATTTGATCATGGTATATATATATGTGCCAACCAGAAAGTAGCTTTCACCATGCTGCAAGCTCTGCATCAAGAAGCCATATTCATTTGTGGAAAGTGGCACCCCAGAGGAATGAACTAACATCACATCTTCTCCAAACACTGTTTTGATGTCTATTGGCCCCCCTTGAAGTTCTGTTGCAATCCCATTGATAAACACTGTGATGAGTCCTGTAACACTATTATTAGCTCCCCCATATCCTATACCCCCAAGATTAAAAACAAAACAAAACATAAATTAGGCAACATATCAACCAAAACTACCAATTGGCAATATAAAATTATTAAGGCAATGCATTAATGTTTCAGCAAAAACGCTTTGAATCTATCTCATTTTACTCCTGAATTTCTTAGGCCAATTACTGAAAAAGTGCAAGAAAGAAAACCGTACACACGTAATTATATATATATAAGGTGGGCATTATAGATTATTAGATTCCTTTCAACCAGTATAATAAGATGGTAAAAAAAATTGCTAAATATTGGAGTAAACGAACAAATGAGAGTGAAATTGAGGTACGCCTTCTACTTTTAGTTCTGTATTACTATTAATACAATTTGGTTTTAAAAAAAAATGAGAATGAGGTAAAAAAAAAAACAAGATAATAAAACAATAATTTAGGGTTTGGAAAATCTTAGTCAGGAGTTTTGAAGAAACCCGAAAAAGAAGTGAGAGAAATAACGAAAAGGGGAAGGAACAGAAACTGCAACCGGAAAGTCGCCTCATGTTTTTCCGGAAAAGTACAACTTCCATGCAATTCAAACGCAGAACTGTCAAATCAGGGGAAAAAGGTTATAGCTTTATTCTGTAGCCCACTTGAAACCTATTCATCAGCCGAGAAAACAAGAACTTTTTTTTTCCCACACAAAACACATTTTAAACTACAAAAAAAGTTTGAGATACCCAATATATAATTATTGAGAGTGATAGAAATAAAAAAGAGATTGAATAATAGATGTGATTTTTGGATTCAAAAGTTTAATTTCTAATTCATGGTGAAATTAATTTTGTTTTGTAATATTATTTTTTTTATATATAAAAAAGAGAAAAAGCTGTAATATATATATATATATATACTTGTAATAGAAATTACAAGAGAGAGCTTTTGAAAAAATTGAAATGTAAAAATTGATTTCAATTTTAATTTATGAGAATCTACTAGTTAAAAATTTCATATTATATATAAGTGTTTATTGGAAAAAAAATTTATCCAAACTGGCTCTGAATAAATATAAAAAGAAAGAAATTATATTAAAAAACTTTGAGTAATAGAAACATGCATTCAGAATGGTTTTGAAAAGTTATTTTGTAAATGAAATGAAGAAGAAAAGAAAAGGACATGCAGTTGATTAATTATTACCAGAGTGGTAGTTCAAATTGGGAGGAGCAACAGGAGAAGGGTACAAAAGTGATGATGGAGCTGAAGTTTGATCAATTCCAGGGTAAGTACCCATTTGAGGAGTAACTGATGAGAAGAAACCCTCCAAGCCCTGTTGGGCACTAAGAACCCCACCACGTGAGGAAGAAGAGGAGCCAGAAGAATCAGTGAAAGAAGAAGAAGAAGAGGAAGACGAACCAAAACCCTGATGATCATAACAAGAAGGAATAATTGGACTTGCACCACCACCACCAACATCGACATGCTGATGAGGTGGCACCATCATCATCATGGACATGGACATGGTCGACATCATCATCATGTTGTTGTTGTTGTTGTTGTTTTTGTGTTCAAGCGTTGCCTCTTGCTGCTGCTGCTGTTGTTGCATGATCTGGCGCTGTCGGCGGCGAGATCTGGAGCGGCGGTTTTGGAACCAGTAGAAGACGTTGGCGTCACCGACGGTGCCGAATTTCTCGAGGAGTTTCCTTATCCTGACGGTTTCGTCCTTTGGTGGGTTCACCATACCACTGTTGAAGATGGACTCCAGTATCAGGATTTGTTCTGGCTTTGGTGTCCACCTTGACCTTACCGGTTCGGTACTCTTCTCGGGGCCTAATTGTTGCCTAATTGGACTCTTGTTTGTTTCATGCCCATGTTGATGTTGGGACTGAGTACCCCCCTGATGATCTTCTTCCATTCCAATGCACAAGAAGAAGAAAAAAAGAAATAAGCTAGAAATGTTTTGTTTTGTGTTGAAACTGCTGAAACCTAGGTAAAATAATATTAGGGATCGATATATATATGTATATAAATATAGGACATGGGATACAGTAAGTACTGCTTTGCTGGATGAGGGTTAATATTATATACTAGTGGACAGAAGGCCCATTTGTTCACTTTTTATATTTTCTGAAATTAATAATATGGTTTACCATTAATAATAGTTAATAGGTGAATGTATGGTAAAATATAATTATTGATATATTTAAATTTGAATTTAAGTTTAAATTTAAATTTCAGAAAGTTAGTTAAAAGAGTTACAGTTAGTGGAAATTACTATAAAGACATTTAAGAAAAGGAAATTAAGATACCAAATTTGCAGTTATTCTCTTGTGCTTTTTTTATTATAGGTATAGATAATACGAAGAAAAAGAAGAAGAAGAGGTGGAAAAATAGTACGTGTTGATTAGTGAAATTACATATGGGTCCTTCAATTAATTCCTACCCCTCCTCCTCTTATTCCAGCCATAATGGTCGACAAAGGCATATCATGATAAAAAGGTCGTGAGAGTATACAATTAACCTCATGTCATGTTGTTCATGATCATATGTAACTAGCTCAAGGGAGTGTGCCATACATTTTTTTTACTCATTTAACTAATTAGGATCAAGCGTGGGATAAGTCATTGGGTGTCCAATCATTAGGGTTCTTATAGATCTGATTAGGACTAGAATTTGGTTGCGCTTTCAATTTAGGTCAAGCCCTTGAGCCCGTGTTTTAGGCTAAGCTAGGCAGCTCTTTAATTATAGGCCCAAAATGAACCACGCCATTTTGGCTCGGTTAGATCGTTGAGCCAGGTTAGATCTACATTTTATACATTTTTAGTTTGAGATATGGAATTTGGTAAATACACCCCCAAAAATTAGCCATACACCCCACATTAATGTTAAAATTCCAAAAATACCCTCAAATTTCGCGTATATTCCGGAAACTTCAGTTTTCGGAATGCAATCTTTTGTATTCCGGAAACTTCAGTTTCCAGAATATAAATTTTATTGGAGTTTCCGGAATATAAATTTACATTCCGGAAACTGATTTTTCCTGGAGTTTCCGGAACAAACACACTTTTTGGTATCGGAAACTTGTGTTTTCCGAGAAGTTTCAAGACTGCTTGCGTACGGACGGGTGGGGTGTGTCGGTTGACAGAGGAAAGGGAGAAAGGGTAAGGTAGTAATTTAACATTTAAAGTGGGGTGGATGGATAAAAATGAAAGGTGTATTTACCAATTCCCTTGAGATATTTTTCTTTATAAATAATTCGACCTAGGCCCGACCCGATGTGTGTTTAGGCTAGGTTGGGCTAGAAAACATGTTGCATAAACAATATATATAGATCAGGCCGGCCGGTTTTGCAATTTGGCCCGATGAACCAGGTTGGGCCAGGCCGTACCGGACAACCCAATTTGACACCTCTAGAATTTGATATTTGTATATTTACCTATCCAAAAACAAAAAAAAAATGGTCTTGGTTAGTTGCCAAGGTACCAGCCGATATGATCATGTCCATGTGTTAATTGAATAATGTAACTTAGCTGCTTTTGTGTATTGGTTGATATATCCCTTGTATTTCTGTTAATAATATTTTACTCGTGAAATTAAAAAGGGAGTGAATTTAAAGGAGTGCAACGCGAGAACTTTCAGGTCACCCATAATTAAATTTAAAATATAACTTGTTCATCATATCAAATGAAATCAGTTTAGAAGCAATTCGCATTTAATTTCACAGTATAAATGTGCTTTCATGACAAGTTCGTATCTTAGTGAGACAAGTTAGTATCTTAGGGCAACTCCAATGAGAGTGCTTAAAGGGTTCTTAGTGGGTGCTTATTAAGCACTCCCATTGAAGAGAAAAAAAGGAGGGTGCTTAACAGGGAGTGGTGTTTGTACAAGCACCCTCTCTCTCCTCTCTCCTGGTGGGTTCTACATGTATTTGTGAGTTTTAATTGGATGTGGAGTTATTGGTGGGACCCATTTAGTAATTTTTTTAGAGTTGCTGCGTTGGAGATGTTGAGTGCTTATTGGGTGTTTGTGTTGGAAAATATAAAAATGAGTGATGTGGCCATATGAGACTCATTTAAATACTCAAAATGAGTTTTCCTTTAGAGATGGCCTTAGAGGTCCAAATTGTATGTAAACACATATATATAGGTCCAGCATAGATATTATATATGTTCAGATTGCATATATGAGAACCACAGTTCAAGAACCGTTGGTTAAACCAAGAAGTTCCTTCAAGATACTAGGAAGTAGGGATGGCAATTGGACCCATGCCCATTGGGTACCCGCAAAAATTACCCATGATGGGGAGGGTAATTACCCGCTTAATGGGTATGGGCACGGGTACGGGTAATTACCCGCAAATTTTGATGGGGATGGGTGCGGGTACGGGTACCTTAGTACCCACCCCGCCCCAAACCCGCACTCATATATACATATATATTTATTTACATTTATATATGTATATATAATATTAAATTTAATAGATTTTTTAGTGAAACCTACAAGCTCCCTTATCCTAGGGATTTGGCTCCTCTAAAGTGAGCAATTAGTAAAGTAAGTAACATTAATCACTCATAAGAAAAACAAAGGTTAATATTCCAACACATCCATGATTTGTTATGCATTATGTATGTGCTTGTAATATCAATTATTCATTTGAGATTACTTATTTTATACTCTAAAGTGGATTGCTTACTTTAAATGAGTTGGATCTCTAATCCTACAATAACCGTGCACAAGACACTATAATCGTGAAACACATTTTCTTTCTTTACTTTCCTTCACCATGAGACATATTTATTTGACTCTTTGTTTTCCTTCACCGTGCCTTTCACTATTATTATTGGCAATGATGAGCTTACTTCATCGTGTCTTTCACCCTCATTGACCGGCAATGATGAACCTCCTTCACCACATTCTTATTGTCTCGCTTCTATGACCGACGACGATGAGCATCCTTCACCGACATCGTTCTGCCTCGTTCCCGTTTCTTTAACCAGCAAACTCCTTCACGCATCGACATAATATTATGTATCACATTTGAGAAATTAAATTTTGAATTTTCATAGTGAAAGTGCGGGTAATGGGCACGGGTACGGGTAGTTAGGTACCCAACGGGTAAGGGTACGAGAATCAAAGTTGCTACCCACGCGGGTACGGGTCTGGGTATGGGTATTTTTTTAAAATTGTGGGTATGGGGACGGGTACTATAGTACCCTACCCATACCCTACCCATTGCCATTCCTACTAGGAATGAGAGAATTGGGCGCGCACCAATTCCATCTCCAATATCCTTTTTCTTTCATTTTTAATTTTTTTATTTTATTTTAAGCATGTATATTTATAAATTTGTTTTAATGAATCTGTTCAAAGGTTTCACAGATTCTCATTACATCCCAATTTTCATCTCTTACCTACCAAACCTTTTAATATTAAAAAGATGTCAATGATGCACCCAAAAAAACATTAGGAGGAGCTTTGGGTTTTACTTTATGGACAAAAAGATAGTCCACCGTTCTATAATAATAGTCTTTTTAGCAAAATAAAAATGTCTTTAAAATAATTGTCATTTTATTTTTTCAATGAAGCATTAAGTGTGTGTTTGGTTATGCGGTGAAAAAAATTGAATTTGGCTGAATTGATTTTGTAAAATTGATTTTGGTTAAAAGTGAATTGAACATAACGTAATTTATGCTTGGATACGTTTACAAAAAAGTGATTTTGATCAATTTATATTGTTTGGATAGTTTGGCTCAAAATTACTTTTGAGTGTATAATTACTAAAATGGGTATGTATACAAAACTAGGTTTCTTTTTCCATTTTAAATAATTATTTAAATTTATATTAAATTATTAAATTAATTGGTGAGTGGTGATGGTTTTTTTTTTATAGGAGTGAGTACTGAGTGGTGATGTTTAGTATGCTTTTATAATTTATAATTGTTTATTAAATTAAAAAAAAAAAAGGTAAAACACAGTCAGAGAACACGTTGCTTCTCTGGAAGCATCTATGGGTCTGGGGCAGCAAAATATCCCAAGCCCCATTGTCCCAATTCCCCTTCCCCCATGGCGTCCACCACTGCACCTCCTCCCCTCAGCCATCTCTTCTGCCTCTTGCTTTTTTGCATTCTTAGTTTCTCTTGGTCCTCTGCAACAGCTAATGTTGCTTGAAGTCACCATAAAAAATCAAGGGTAAAGCTTCCTTTTCATTACAGCAAATTAAGGAGTAAGATATATTTGCAGGTAGGTGAAATGAAGGGTAAAACTAAGAATGGAATAACAATAAATGAAGGCAGGATGATTCTGGCTAGGCGAAGACATGGAAGGGTAAAGCCGAGAATTATATGATAAAACACTCTGAATCGATTTTTTGCTAACGCAGAAGCTAGTCCGAGCTGCTTCAACTCTAAATCGATTTTCTATGGCAAAATCGCTTTTGCAGTAAACAGCCAAACATCTTTAAATCGAGCAAATCCACGTTTGACCATTAGAAACGTGCATCCAGCACTACTGGGCGTAAAACCAAACATACGCTAATACTTTTTCCAATTTCATCTCAAATATTACTTTTTAGAGTGTTGCATTGGTTTTTAAACAATATAAATAATAAGATTAATATGGTAAAATTGTTACTCTCACTCATTTATTTATTTCATTTCTTAATCTGTATGAAAAAAAACTTAAAAAATTATTTTTATGGGACGAAGGGAGTATTTAGCATTCTTTTATCTTTGTGATATCTTCACCATTGTACACATCACTAAAATATATTACTCAGAATTAACAGGCTAGAGTATTTTCAAACAATTTGAATGTGAAACTTCTTACTTCTCTCTTAAACATTAGATGAAACGGAAAGATTCTCCTCATGGTGTTTTGAGGGTTTTCTCCATAGATCACATCATTGTGTCGATCGTCCTTTAGTATTAATCCTTTTAGGTTTTACATATAAATGCTATTCTTACAAATGATAACGCAGAATTCCACAAAATCCGTATTCAAAGCGATATTCCGTAACACCATAAAGACGCTCTTCCTATTAGATCAAAGGCTAGCTAATTGCTTTTGGGAAGTTCGAAACTTCTTTTTATATTTATTAATTTATTTATGTTAATGATTAAGATCATATTAAAGGAATGAATAATTCTTAATTCTTCTATACTTTATATTCCTATAAATCCTCTTAATTACTAAAGAATTTTTTTTAGGAGAAAGATATAACATTGCTCTAAAAGAATTGATCGACTTTATTTTGTACTCGATATATATCAAGATTGAGATTCTATATCATAGGATTACTATATATTTGCCTTTATTTTTTATACTGTCCGCACATGCTAATTAAATTATTCCTCCCTAACATTAAGCACAAATAAATTACCATATAACTACAAATAATAGGCCTACAATGTTATTTATGTTATGAATATTTGGAGGATGTCAATTCTTGAAGAAATTGATACTAAGTGGATTAGGTGATATCATTTCCTATTAAGAGAGAATATTTCATTTCACTATTTCCTTTATTATGATAGAATCTCTTCCATAGTCACATTAGGGTTAGCTTACTTTGTGGCTATATATATCAACCCTATTGTACATAGTTCGATACCCCAAAAGAGTAGCAATAAAATATTCTCTCATTCTCTCTTCTCTATTTCTCTCTTATCTCTATATTTTACTTTTGTTTCGGTTATTTTCATAACATGTTATCAACACGAGACTCTAGCCAACTGAAATTCGGAAGTGTGGAGCATAGTGTTGTGCGAAAGGAGAATTCTAGTCCTTCGGTACAAGGAACATATAGTTTGCGCAGACCATCACAAAATGAAACATGGATATAAGTGAAGGAAATCGATCGAGGTTTATTAATTCTTCTAGTTCAATTTCTTTGCATATATTTTGTCAAATTTCTTTGCAGGCCTCGAAACTTGTCTGAATGCATGAGTTTCAAATCTCTTGATCATATAATGGACTCAGTTTCAAATAATTGATTATAAAATAGAAACTTTCTTTTGCATCTAATATGCTCTTACAGTAACATTATTGAGAAAAAAATGATTTAAGAAATATTTGAATCGATTTCTTGCTGCCGAACAAAATAATAAGTTTTTGATGAAAAATCACGAGGCCAATTCCATTGGCACTGCTCCATTCCCAGAAGTGAATGAAGCAACACACGATTTTTATACTTACTGGAAATACTAAAACTCATCCCACTAGCACTGCTCCATTCCCAGAAGTGAATGTAGAGTCACTAGATTATTATAATTATGAGAAAAGAATTACTCATCTTTTTAATGCGTAGTAAAATTCATTTAGATGCAAATGGTCTTGAAGACATTATCAGAGAAGAGAATAAAGCATCTAAACAATATATGGCCAAAACTATGATATTTTTCCCTATAAGTGGAAAAATAGTGAAAATAGGCCAAAGCTATGACATTTCTCACTAAAAGTGAAGAAATAGTGAAAATAATTAAACAAAAGAAGGTGAGAAGAATAGCAAACATATTGTGGAAGCAAGGGTCATTGGTTGCATACCTGTCGTATGCCAAAGCATGTTGTAGATCTTTAATAAGATTCAAACAAATGAGAAAAAGATAGAAATAAATTTTGCTTATGAAGATGATGACTATGATTATAGTCATGAATATCATTTTCTTGCTTATTTCTTTACTATTTCATATATGAAAAATGATCGCCTTATTGAAGGTAAGAGTATCAAGAAATAAATTACTTATATTTTAATGTTATTAAATCTCAATTTTAATATGTTTTTATTTTTTTAATTGAACTTTATGTTTATTTTTATTTATTTTTAATTTTATTTGTGAAAGAATGAGTTTTACACTGACATCAATAATGAGAATAACTGAATACTCCGGAAAAGCTAATATATTGTTAGTAATGCAAGAAATATATATTAGTACATTTGGTACTACAAAGATAATTGGTGTGGCTCTAGAAGAGCTAATGTATTGTTACCAAAAGTAACAAACCAATGTTAGAAATATATCTATTACAGCATGTTAAGATAATTGGAGGCTTTAGAAAAGCTAATGTATTGTTACCTGAAGTAACAAACCAATGTTACTACTATATCCGGTACTATAAATATAATTTGAGGCTCTGGAAGAGCCAATGTATTGTTACCTAAAATGACAAAGTTAGTTAATATATTCTTAGTAATGCAAGAAATTAATGTTAATATCATATCTGGTACTATAAAGATAACTGGAGGCTCCAAAAGAGATAATGTATTGTTACTTGAAGTAACAAAGTTAAATATTGATATTGTATCATATTCTTTAATTTATAAATTTGTTAAGTTTTAATCCATTCAAATGGATACCATATTAAAACAAGAAATAAAGGAGATATTGAATATCTTTATAACATTGAACTACATATTGTAAACCAGAAGTTTACAAACTATAATAAGTTTGTTGTTGACATATGACTAGTTGGGCCATCTCGGTATATTATGATGCAAGAAATGATTGAAAATTTATTTAGACACACATTGAAAAGCCAGAAGATTCTTCAATTTGATATCTTAAGCACTATTCGTTCCCTAAGAAAATCTTAGAAGTTGATAAAGAGAATGATTCTCTCACACGTTTAGAATATATACAAGGTGATTTTTGTGAGCCGTAGAACCACCATGCTGACCATCTATATTTTATATGATTTTAATTGATGCATCAACTAGATGGTCACTTGTTTGTTTGTCGTCAACTTGCAACCAGACGTTTGTGAGATTACTTGATTAAGAGCTCATTTTCTTGAAGAAAATACACCTTGAAATGCAATTTCTACTTGGGGACATCTAATCTTGCATTCGCATCAGACCAACAAATTTTCGCAAATCCTCCCCTTTAAATTTGGTTTTGGTCAGAGACCTAATATTTATGTCAATAGAATTTTAGATGTGTTGCTCCATCACAACACACTAAGATAGGTCTTCAAAGAAGGTTGGGAATATATATGTTGGTTAAGAATCTCTGTCTATAATAAAATATCTTGAGCCAGTATATTAGAGATTCATTTACAGCTTGGTTTGCTAATTGTTGGTTTTCCCAACATTAGGGGGAGAGAATAAGCAGCTGGGAAAGGACAAGTTATAATGAATTATCATCTTGATCCTCATACAAAACTATGTGAACCAGAAGTTCAAAAGATAATTCAATTGCAAAATTTAGCAAACCAATTACGAAATGCATTCGCTGAAAGAGTGATTAAACTAGTTGCTAATGCTCGAATCAAAATTAATGTCCCTGTTGGACAATCACGCATGAAGCGTGGTAGAACTGTCGGTTCCAAAGATAAAAATCCTCGAACAAGAAAAGGAGCTAAAAAGAAAAATGGCCCAAGTGAGGATATTGAAACTCTAGAAGAGTTATCAGACATAATTGTTCAGTTTATTTTTGAGTCCGAGAAGAGACTGATCAGGTATCTAAAATTTGTGAAAACAAAGAGATCTCAATAAATTATGTCATGAATGGAATATGACGAAACCGAAAAAAAGTCAACGTTGATGATATTTTCTTCATAATATTGCGCTAGATGTGATAAATGATAATGAGGATCATGAAACAAAGTCTATTAAGGATTATAGACAAAACAATGATTGACAAAAAAAAGACGTTATTGAAGCGGAATTATACTCGATTTGCTAGCAAAAATTCTTTGGACCTGTAGTCCAAAAACCTGAAGGTGTAAAGCCAGTTGGATACAAATAGAATTTTGTGCGAAAACAAAATGAGAAAAGAAAAATTATGAGATATAAAGATCGATCTTGATTTTGAAAATCGCAAAGACCTGGCTTTGATTTTGACAAGGTATAGTGCTAGTGTAGTAGCATATGAATGACTCAATTTACATTTGATGGATGTTGTTTGGCTCACTATAATGACATTTATATAAAACTCCATGAAGGATTTAATATGCCTGAAGCATACAATTCGAGTTCTCGAGAAGAATACTCAATCAAATAGAATAAGTCTTTTTATGGACTAGAACAATTTGGGCGCATAATTGCCTCAGTGAATATTTGAAAAAGGGAGGATATAAAAATGACTCAATTTGTCCAAAAATATTGTCGAGCGGAACTCCTGAAGAGCTTCCAAAACTATAGATTGCTTAATGAAATAGTTTGAGATGAAAGACTTAAGAAGTATAAAGTTTTGTTTGAAACTACATATTATGTATTTGGAGAATAGAATTTTTGTGCATGTTATTTTATTATGGTCATTATATCATGTATTTATCCTTGTTAAATATTGAAGTTATTTAATATAATTATCTGAATTATATTTTCTTTAGATATTCTTAAATATTATAGAATATCTTATATTTCTAATCTAATATGACAAAGGTGCTAAAGAGGTTCTATATGAACGAGTCACATTCATTGTGTACTCCAATGATAGTAATGTCACTAGAAGTGAACAAAAGTCATTTTAGACCTCAAGAAAATGATAAAGAATTACTTGGTCCAGAAGTACCATATCTTAGTGCAATTGAGGCATTAATGTACCTTACTAATTATACACGTCTTGATATATTATTTGTTATTTGCAAGATATAGTTCTTCCCTAAGTCATGAAGACATTGGAATGGAATCAAGCATATGTTTGGTTACCTTATGGGTACGATGGATATGAATTTATTTTATTCAAATGTATCCAAGTTGGGCTTGATTTGTTATGCAAATACATATTTTTTGTTTAACCCTCACAATGGTAGACCACAAACAAGTCATGCAGAAATTTTGGCACCACATGAGGCAAGTCATAAATGCACTTTGTTGTAGCCTACAAGAGAATTGTGGTTTATCTTCTGAAAAAATGATTGCAACTATTCTATATGAGGATAATACCGCATGCATTGCTCAGATGAAGGAATGGTATATCAAAGGAGATAGAACAAGATACCATCAAAGTTCTTTTTCACTCATGATCTTCAAAAGAGTGGTGATATAAGCATTCAACAAATTCGTTCATATGATGATCTAGTAGATCTCTTTTCAAAGTCACTATTGAGTAAAATTTTGAGCAACTGGTACAACGAATTGATATTCATCGTCTTAGAGATGATTGTCTTCATGAGAGGGAGAAATAGATGCATTCTGCACTCTTTTTTCCTTCGCCATGGTTTTGTCCCACTGGGTTTTCCAGGCAAGGTTTTTAACGAGACAGATCTTACGCAATGGATAATGTACTCTTTTTCCTTCACTAGGATTTTTTTCCCACTGAATTTTTTCTTAGTAAGGTTTTAATGAGGCATATCCTCAATAGACATCCAAGGGGGAGTGTTATGAATATTTGGTGGATGTCAATTCTTGAAGAAATTGATACTAAGTGGATTAGGTGATATCATTTCCTATTAAGAGATAATATTTCATTTCACTATTTCCTTTATTATAATAGGATCTCTTCCATAGTCACATTAGGGTTAGCTTACTTTGTGACTATATATATCAACTCTATTGTACATGGTTTGATACCCCAAAAGAGTAGCAATAAAATATTCTCTCATTCTCTCATCTCTATTTCTCTCTTATCTCTATATTTTACTCTTGTTTCAGTTATTTTCATAACAATTTATTATTTATTTTTATCAGTGTTATTTATTATTTACATATGAGCTAAAATATTGTTTATATTAGATTGGTGCAAGTTTTCTTTGTTCTGCTTGCAGGCACCTAAAGTTATTAAATCAGGGTACATGTGTTGGATGTTTTGTACTTAGCAAGAAAAGGCATGGAGGCAAAAAAAATCAGTGCAAAGAAGGAATTGGATTCCAAAGTGCGTTCTATCTTTTAGTTTGTTTCTTCATGTTAAAAGTGAAGGGTGATAGGAGAAATTGTATGATTATTTTTGTGTAACTTAATTTATAAGTGGTTTTGCACACTAAAGTCTTGTAATAGTGATGTCTGATTCTGGAAGGGAAGGTGTAATATTGTTGGGTTGTATAAATCACATATTTGAGACTGATGAGTTACTGGAGTAAATCAGACATGTTTTGGTATCCCTTTGAGACCATGTAGGTTACTAGGGAATTGCTTAAATACTATTTACATGATCTGTGATAGTGTTTTTTATGCATCCATTTAAGACTGATGGGTTACTGGGGAAATACCTTGGCATATGATCTGATACTCCTTTGAGATCATGTAAGTTACTGGGGAAATGTTTTGTATTACCTTTTATCTTGTGTTGTCTTTTCTGTAAAGGAGTGGGGTTCCTTTCTTGTGGAGGTTAGGAGCTAGGTTCATAAACAATTATTGTAGTCTTTTTTAGACAGGACATTTCTTGTACTTTTTGTCCCGTTTAATACATTTTGGCTAAAAAAAAAAATATAGGTTACAAGAAAAAATAAATGCCATTCACAATATATGTAAACTTCCTTAAAATTATATATATTTGTGAAAAATATGACACGTAAAAAATTTTAAATATGCAAAACATATCAATTTTTTGTTGTAGATAAAATCTGATTTTTTTTTTGGATTGCGATAAAATCTGATGTTGGATAAACATGAAATTGGAATTTCCTTTTACGTTCTACACTACATCCTTATCTTTTTTTGGTAAGCAAACGGAATATATTAAAATGTTGAGTAATAAGTAATACTCCTACTCAACAGTAACACGACAAAAAAATGCCCGATCCTTATCTAAAGCGTTTGTTTTTTGAAATATTTTTTTTATAAACCAAATTGAATTAAAACGAGACTGAAAGCGTTTTTTGAAAGATTATCTAAAGCGTATTTGACAAACGGAAAATTCCGTCTGAATTTTTTTTTGACATACAAATTAAAAGTTCATCTTTTTTTTTGGTAACTGAATAAAACACACGTAAATTGGGTTTCCCATTTAATATATGGATGGGTCTATAAACGGTTATAATTTCAGTGTCACATAAATTGCTTTTTATTTATTTATAAAAAAAGTAACGTTATATATATTGATTTTTTTCTATCGTTTTTCATCTTCTATATGTGTTAGCCCATCCATGAGTGAAAACATTTCCACGGATAGTACTTTCAGTTCAATTTTAATCATTTATAACAATGTCTAACATAAAACATGTAGATCATTAGAAAATTTTATATTTAGAAATTCAGTTCGAATCTCAAATGGATTACACGAAAAAATTGAGTAGTCATCAAATGAATTTGGGTCATTTAGGTTACTTTGTATGATCTTGTTTTCTCCAAAACAGTTGAGCTTTTGTAGCATAGCATTCACATTCTTCAATCATGAACTTGCTTTACGTGGGCTATAAGAATTGTTAACTTCAAAAGTCCTTCTAGCAGAGCGCTTGTTTTCAGGAACACTATAATTATCGATCGATGGAATATGGGAAGCTCAGGGACAATCAGAAAAAAAAGTGCCTTTGACCATGTAACTGGTATTCTGACCATGTAACTTTTATATTCTGTTGAGGTATACTTACCGTGTGCAAGTCTGGCCAAGAATCAGAGAAACTATGGTCAGAATTGGCAACCTTTTTTATTTTTGTGTGATCTCTCTTTTTCACCTCCACCCCTTTGTGGTTTTGGGTAAAAAGGGAATAATGAATCATTTTCCCTCCCCCATGTGTTTTGATTCACTTTAGGGGCATTTTGATTTATAAAAGCATTTATTATATAAGCTATTTTTAAAATTAAAGAACTTATGAGGTAATCTTTTTTGGTTGCCCAGAATATTCTCTATGCACAATTGTAAAGACTAATTTATTAAGTTACAGAGATCCATTTAAATGGTTGATGTGTGTCAACTGGTCATCTTTCATACACATGGCCATCGAATCTCAAATACCGTGCTTTTGGAGTAAACTTTGTACAAATTATATATAAGCTATTTCTATAAGTAAGCTGAGAACAATATATGGATGTATCATAAACTATTTTTATAAGTCCTACTTGACATTTGCATAAATGTTTATGTCACATGATAATCCCAAATAAACTCTTTTAAATATCCTTAATTAATTAGCACTTGCATTGTTTATATGTATCTAACTACCACATGCTGCCTTGGCTATAAATTATATTTACTGATCTCATATTCATGGTCACTTTTGGCGGGTGGGGGAAACATTAGTAAGGACGGTGAATGTGATGGTCAAAATGGTAAAGGAAGAAATCACCATAAAAAAGGGGTAAAAAAAAACAGTACACATGAATGACAAGGTTGTGTGAAAGCAAAAATTAATGATGGACAAAAAACAAAAACAAAAACAAAAATGAAAAGAACCGGGGGAGGCTTGTTGGTAGGGATGGGAATAGGTCAGACCGTCCGATAGGAGTCTATGACTTGGCCTATTTAAGGTCTGGCTTGGCCCGGTCTGTTTACTAAAAAAGCTAGACTCGGGCTTTTTAAAAAACCTATTTAGTTAAATAGGTCAGACTTAAGCCTATAAAAAAGTCTATTAGGCCAAGCAGGACGGCCTATATTTATATATATATATAGAATAATAATATAATATAATAAAAATAAAATATAATAAAAAATATGCCTACTTGTTTATTTATTTGTGAATGCCTAGAGACCTATTTATCGGCGTAGGCCTACTGACATTTTTATCATTAAAGACCTACAAGCCTATTTATAAGTAAATGTCTAATAAGTGGGGGCCTATTTAAAAGTCTTATTGAAATTTAGGTCTTTAAACAGGTTTGTAGGTCAAACCAGACTTTGAAATAGGCAAGACCAGACCTTAAAAATCGGCCTATATCAAGCTAGTAGGCCAGACTCAGGCCTTAAGATTTCAAAGTAGACCAGAACCAAGTCTGGCTTGGCCTGGCCTATTCCCACCCCTACTTGTTGGGAATATCTAAGTATGAGTTAGTCCCAAATCAGTTAAAAATATGTCAAATAAAGAAAATATAAGAGACAAAACTCATATATGATATACCCAATGTCTTAAGATTTTGAATGAAAATGTGTTGTCTTGTCTCTCATGTGTGGTTGTTTGGCCTATTCGTGCAAATCCCCTGCATATGAGCTCTCCCGGAACTCCTTACCTACAACACAACAAAAAAATATCCCCTTAACCCACAAAAATATACCCATCAAAGCTAAGTAGCTAGGGTTTTGGGAAGCAAGTGCATGTGATGATATGCATGGAAAGGTGGGACGCAGTAAAGGATGAAGCAAAAATGATGTTAGAAACCAATAAAAAAATGGGGAACAATCCAAAGGGTTGGTCAAGAAACCGTGCAATAATTTATTAGTGGTGACGATAAGCAAACACAGGCTTACAGTGGCTCTGCCTCTGCACCCTTCCCCTTTCTCTGCAACCCCCTTTTTATAATAAACGAAAAGAGGGTAAGGAAAGGGGTCTCTGACTCTCAGGGTTGGCTTAAACCTCGAACATTTCGCTACTTGCCCGTGTTGCATTCTGCAATTTTTTATTTATTTCTATTGTGTTTGATGTGTGAATCCAACAACACTATTTCTTCTGTTTCAGCTTTCTTACACACGGGTCTCTTGCTAGCACCATCTATGTTTGTGGCGTGTGTCATTAATATTTGTTAGGATTAAATTTGTATTGAGTGTTAAAGGGGTACACTATTTGTTCCATTTAGAGTAGTATATGCGCGGAGCTAAACAATTCCCTGACGGTGGACATTTTATTTTAATGTGAGTACTATATCTTTCAAATGTAGTCAAAAAGCCCAGTGCCTATTTGCTATATTTAAAATATGTACACGGAGAATAGACATCACCCCACATAAGGATAATATATAATGAAATGTTTTAGCATGAAGTTTGTATATTAATGCATGACTCTTGTTATCATTTTTTTTATAGACAAATGTTGGTAAATAATATGTTACGTTAATAGAATGATTTAATTTGAACTCATAACCTTCTCATCACTATAACTCTTATGTTTCTCCCCCTAATTAATCACCAAAGTGAGGGTTATATATGGAGTTGTAGATAACATATTTGTATGGAACTGATGGCATTTGAAAGACAAATGTCTACCAATGTTATGATGACTTGGAAACCTTATCACGTTTTGAAGCCCAAAAAGAGCAAGTAGCAAAGGAAGTTCATATGTGGGAAGTTAAATGGGTGCCATGTTAAATGTGGTGGGAGATATGACTCAAGTCAAGATGGTGGAAGGATATTTGCATACGTTATAGGAAGTTAAACCAGGGAAAGGGATAAAGGAAAATTGGTTCAAAAGGGGGCATTAATAAAAGATGTTTGTAATGGCGATAATTCTCTATTTTGATTTAATCCTTGGGTTAATGGGCAAGAGTTACGTTCCAGGTTTCAGAGGCTGTTCTCGTTGTCTTTAAATAAAAAGGCTTTGGTGTCTGATTTGGGTTATCGGAGAGATGGAGATTAATGGGTGTGGAATTGGAGTTGGAGAAGACCACTTTTTTAATGGGAAGAGGAATTGTTGAGTGAAATGTTTGTAGTACTTAAACAGATTCCTGTAAAGGAAGAGGGTTTAGACAGGTGGGTATGGAAGGGGGAGAAAAACAGGATTTTTTCAGTGAAATCAACATATAATCTGATTTGTGTTCCATTAATTATAAAAGGTTGTGGGATGGTTAATTTGGTGCCTTTGAATGTGGAAGTTTTTGTGTGGAAGCTTGCCCAAGATCGGATTCCATCATTTAAAAATCTAGTTGACAGGAATGTTATTTCTCATTCGGGTTTTTGCAAAGGAAGTTGAAGCTGCAGGGCATTTTGTTTTTTGAATGTGCTTATATCTCAAATGTTTGCAGGAATGTTTTGAATTGGTGGGGATTAATGGAGGCTCCAACAATGCAGAATGAGTGCAAATCTCATTTTTCTCAGTTAATTTGTTGGTCTAGTAAAAGGAAATTCAACTTAAATATCGAAGTGTGTCAGTTTTGGTTATATTCTTACTCTGTTGCTTCTATTTTTCGGGAATAGTTGTGTGAAGAGGTCTTGATGCAGGAGCTGTTTATATGGAAGGAGCTAGCTGTTATACATGGCTTGAAGATTATCAAATATCAGAATATTTGTCTGATAAAGTTTTTAGGGGCGCTGTTATGCAATAGGTGCTTTGTGTATGTTTGTTGACATTTTAATTGTTGTCAGCTAGTATACTTTGGTGGGGGGGCATCTGTGTTCTGTATTTGATCCTTCTAAGTTTGATGTACTTCTGTATATTAATTGCTTTGAATTTGGGCACTTCTTGTGCTTCAAATTTGGGGTGGTTTATAATATTCTTTGGTTTACCAACAAAAAAAAAATAGTTGTGATGAAAAACACTAAGATTCCCAGTTTTCCACATTTGAGAAGCGCTCTCAAGTACCTCTCACACTTTGTCCCAAAAAATATTACACATGACAAGAAATCCATTCTTTATGATCCCTTCTCGGTTTTCTGCCAGATACCAATGATATTCAGGCGAAGAAGTCACTTCAGGTGGGGCATTTAAAAAATGAGATATGCTGGAAGCTTGTGCCCCAAAGGAAAAATAAAGATGCTGGATGGTCTGTTTTTAATTTAGAATCCAAAAAAAAAAAACGAAACACAAATAAGCATACTGGGATTAGAGAAATATATTTTATAAGCGGTATGTGGGTTGCCACTTTTGTACATTGTACAAGGTTTTTCTGGGCTTTAGTCTTTTTCCAAAACTGGAAAATTGCTTGCTGTTACCCACTCGTATATATGAAAACGATACAAACTTGTAAGTCTCAATTCCCACACAATAGTTAACGATACAAATTACAAACTAATAATATAATTAATTAAATATTATTGTTATTGTGGGAATCTGAGTCCTAGTCCATTACAGAAATTTTAGAGGGAAGTGGTATATACACCACATACTTTTATCCATCCACCCCACTTTAAGTGATTTTTGTCATTAAATTACTACTCTACCCTTCCCTTCTTTCTTCCTTCACAAACACCGAAGCCCCACACACCCCACACTTTTATCCGGAAACTGGTTTGACACACTCCCGGAAAGTGTGTTTTTATGTTATTCCAGAAACTCCAGAAAATCTAATTTCTGGAATGTAATTTTTTTATTTTTCTAGAAATTTTAGAAAAATTTAGTTTCCGGAATATAAATTTGTATTCCGGAAACTCCAGTTTCCGGAATACAAATTTTTATTCTGGATTTGTATTCCGGAAATACCAGTTTCCGGAATGTAAATTTGTGTTCCAGAAACCCCAGACAATTTTGTATTCCAGAAACTGAAGTTTTCGGAATACAAAATTGCATTCCGGAAACTTTAGTTTCCGGAAATAACGCAAAATTAGAGGATACTTTTGAAATTTCCACATTAATGTAGGGTGTATGGCAAAAAATCTGGGGTGTATTTACCAATTCCCAATTTCAGACCCAGTTTAGGGCCCAATTATGAGAGATGCAAGATATCCATGCTATGGAAATTGGTAAATACACCCCACACTTTTTAGCCATACACCCCATATTAATGCTGAAATTCTAAAATTACCCTCAAATTTCGCGTGCATTCCGGAAACTCCAGTTTCTGGAAAACAAAATTGCATTCCGGTTTCCGGAATACAAATTGTATGGAGATCTCCGGAATACAAATTGTATGGAGACTAGAGTTTCCGGAATACAAACTTGCAATACACCCCACAATTCAAAAAATTGCATTCAGGAAATTGAAGTTTCCGGAATACAAAATTGCATTCCGAAAACTCCAGTTTCTGGAATATACACAAAATTGAAGGGTATTTTTGAAATTTTTACATTAATGTGGGGTATATGGCTAAAAAACTGAGGTGTATTTACCAATTTTCCATGCTATTTAATACTTGGGTTTTTTTATCAAAAAAAAAAATTGGGTCAAAACTTGCGTTTTTTGACCAAAAAAATAGCAAACGATTTTGGTCAAGTCTAGTTCTTTTTTTTTTTGGGGTCAATGTCAAGCCTAGTTCTTAATCCGTTGTATATGCCGATTTCATTTTTTGGTACAACCATTATGGGCGGACAAGACTTAAAATATTAGCCAATGGGCCAGCCTATTGGTCCATGGAAGAATGGCCCAGGCTAACAATCAATAGCAAATATTTAATTTGGGTCGAGCTGGTTTAGCCTAAATTGACGATTCTAGTATAAATTGTAACAGTTGAAAGAGTTTTCTTTGGGTTGATAAAAAAAAGAGCTTTCTTTGCTATGAATATCATCAATAGTTGGATGCAAAATCGAATGAGAGATAATGGTTACATGATTATTTAATCACTTATATTTGTAGTGATATTTTTCATAATATTGAAAATAAAAAAATCATTCGATGTTTCAAAACATGAAAACTTACAAAGAACAATTATGATACATATATTTATAGTTTCAAAAATGGTATATGATATTTTTAAAACTACAATTTTAAATACATTAGTATGGCTCCCAGCCTCCCTCAATCTAAAATTCCTGCACCAATTAGGAATCTAAAACTAAAAAGATATTTATTAAAAAAATATAATTGAATACATTGATAACCTAGTTTATTTTTTTATTTCTTAATCAATACATTCGCTAGCACTTTCTTTATATGTTTTTTTCTTGAACAGTAGACCATTATACCAAAGCAAGAAAATCATATCGATTAATTTACGGAAATCAAATTCCTTGATATGTCAAAGACCACTGAAGCAATAATCAATCAATTCAAACACTAATAATAATCCAATTAATTATAGGGAAAAACCCTACGAGTTAATTAAAAACCCTGCAGTTTTCCCTAATCTCCCCCTGGTTTCCCACCAAGACATCAATGCCTCCCATCTTTACCACCGCATCAACAAACCTCTCCTGAAAACTCACACCATTCCCCGCAAAAGCCAAAACCAAATCTCTAGAGGATGGATCGAAAGCCAGTTGCTGGTCGATGAAAAGCACCCCTCTCCTCACAAGTATCTGGCTGTAAAACCCGTTGTCAAACACAAACGAGGTGTTCTGATCCAAAAATACGGTTGGGTCACTACTCGTGGGCCTGGTCCCACATATCCGAATCAGCGTGGCCCGCAGAGAAGGGTCCATTGCAGGGTCATTGATCCTGCTTCTCACGAAACTGCAGTGAGCGATGCCAACAGTGTGGGCCCCCAATAGGGTCACCATTTCGTCTAGTGTCATGCCCTTTGAGGTGAAGGCTCCCAGTGCCTGCGACACAGAGGATCCTGGCCCTGGAAGGTTCACGTCGGAAGATTTTGACACTAACCCATCACGCCTTCCCGTGGGGACGCTGTACCTAGGTCCACCTGCTAATGCCACCGCGTCTCTTGTGGCCAGTGCTATGATGTCCGCACACGACACCGTTGAGGGGCATTCGTTTTCTAAGATTCTCTTGGCCTCGTCAATTAGGTTGTATCCCCTCACAGTTCTGTTTGCCCCTGCGTCTTTCTCCGATGCATTGCCCCGCGTTGAGTCTATCAATATGGACGCGTCACACCCCTGAAACCAAATTGTGATTTGTGGGTGAGTTAGAACTAGCCCACCATGGATCCACGAAAGAGGAATACTAGCAACATACTATTTTTAATACTCCATGTGATTGAGTGAAATTCATGTGAGTTTCATTAAATTATTTGGGTCTCATCCTATTTAGTGGAACACATTCCTAAACTAATGAGATTCACATGAATTTCAACCAATTATAGAAAGTATGTTAGAAATAATGTGTTACAGAGTGTGTTGATACGAACGAGTCTATTATTAATATAAATAGTAAAAAAATCAAAATAAAATAATTTTGATAGAAAATAAAAAGATTAGAATATGATATATGCCTGAATCTAGCAAAGAGGTTAATTATATGTCTCCCAAACGGGATCAAAATTGATGTCAATGTAGTTAATGTCGATAACATAAAACCAAATTCTGGTAGAAGACAAATGTAGCTGCTGTAATGACAAAGATATAGTTGCATCTTGATTGTAGAGATTTCTAAAATCTTGATATTGAGGTCGTACTCGATCGAAATTGTGGGGCGAATTGAATTGGATTTTGTGTGTACAAACTAATGCTATATTTGAAATTTTTGTGGATAAGCCAAATGAGTTTATCATGAAAAACAAAACCCATCGCAAGTAGTGACAAAGTTTTGCAATACACAATGTTCAAATACAAAGTATTATTGCTATGTAATTTGGATTAAGGACAGAGAATTAACCCCAAATGTATCTTGTTATAAAAGATATGTATAGTTACTTTGGGATTAAAATTCATGTTTGGAATTTTTCAATAGTGAAACAAACATATATGCTAATATGATAATATTGTGATTAAATGAGTTTTGGGTCTTACTCTGACAAAGCAGTCATGGAAGTGCATGCGAAGCAAGGCAGCGGTAATGGATCTGTCTTGGTTGAAACTCCTCTGAACAACTTGGCGTACAATGTCCTCTGCTCTTGGGCATGTTGAGCTGTAGAATCCAACCCTGAAATCAGCAAATGCAAAGGGAAGTAGGGCCAAGAGGAAGAATAGAATGGTGAACTTCATTTTGGGTATGTGTGTATGCATAATGTATTATATGGTGCGTCATAGGCTCTTAGCAATCGAAAGGATATATATAGAGTACGTGTGGGCAAACCACGAAATTGAACGCAAGTGGTTAATGTGCTCTGTATAAAGAGACGTATTCGACTATTATTCGAGTTCGATCCCCGTGATAGAACAATTTGTAGCTAAGTTTTACTTACTTATACTGTGGGTTTAAATTAAAAAATAGAATATGGGCACTGAAAACAATTTCATTAGTCAAAGCTGAGCTAATACTTTGTCTTTTTTTATTTTATGTAAAAGGACATGGATTTCGGAAGGAATATGGGTGAAACCATGCCGCTAAGACATTAATGTATATAGTTACGTGGTGTTTCTCGTTTTTATGCACAAAGAGTAACACATACGTATGAAGAAAGACCAAAGTTGAATCAATTCAAAATGCCAACTAGCTAGCTAGTGGTATATTTTTCTTTTTCCTTTTTGGTAAATTATGGAATACACATCATATTGACGCGGTTTTGAATACTGCGCTAGTTGAATCATATTTAGTGTCTTTTGTGCATAGCAATTGCACAATCCCGGCCAGCAGATGTGGTTTTTGTACCAGAGCAATTGTAATTTGCCATGGAAATGCTACGGGCTCCATAATTAATTTGATTTTAGGTATTTATGTATTTTTATTTCCCACTCAATTGAAAGGAAAAAAGCTTCTCTTTTTTTTCTCACAGGTTGATTATTTTACAATTAGGATGCGTGACAAGTTGTGGCAGAGCACTCACATGATGTGTAGTGACTAGTGGTGTAGAGAAGATTAAGTGACAAAACCAAAGGTCAAATCACCTAATTTTTGTGTGTATATAGTGCCTGTAGGCATAACTTAATAAAAAAGTAATTACAGGACTTAATTGTTGTCTTTTTAAATGATTATTTTAATATGTCCTAAGTTTCTAAAATGTGCCTATAGACATTGCACTGACGTAAAAATTACTCAAAGTTAGAAAATAATAAGACAAAAAATAAGTTAAAAAATAAAAAAAATCAAGAGACCACGTGTGTGTTTGGATTATCATCCAAAACACGTCCTATTGTCATTCAATATAAAAATAACACTATCTTTTTCCAAAAACCACGTTTTAAGTCATTTACCAATTTTTCAACCAATTTTTCAAGCATGCTGCAGCGTGTCATCCCCAAGTCCCCCTTTTTTTTAATAAAAAATCAGAATTGTATTTATATCACCAACAATTACCAATTAAACACTACAGGACAATTAATGTCATCTATTGAAAAAAATGGTATGCTTGTTTTTGGCCAAATGAGAAATAAAAACAAAACCAAAACAGACAAATTGCTTCATATGCACCAATTGGCGGTGGATAGCATACATGGCAACAACAGGGATATCACTGAATTTGGAGATTTAATTAGTGCCTGCAAACTGTTCCTTAGTTCTAAACCAGGATTTACAATCCATTTTGTTAAGAGATAAACCAATATGGTAGCTCATACTCTTGCTAGGAGGACTGCTACTAATGCTTGGTCTCATGTTTTTAGAGCTTTGCCTATTTGTATTGCTTCAATTGTTTCCAATGAAATGAGATAAGTTTTCTTTTGTCAAAAAAAAAAGTCGCTCAGTCCCCCATAACACATCAGCTAAGAGGGTGGAGGAAAGGGTAGCAGGGCAATGGGGTCAAAACTCAAAGACTAGAATCTGCGCGCTACCAAATTTAGCAAGTCAATCTGCACACATGTTCCCCTCACACAAGGAGTACAGTGTGAAAAGACAAATCTCATCAGCTGAAATAAGACAGATATGATTGACTAGAGGTACAAATGGGTGTGGGGAGAACACCCTCAATTCAATCACCTAAGGGGCTTTTTGAAGAGGGTGTCCCCCACATGATTTGCTTCTTCCTCTAGCTTTAAGTATCCAAGTAATTCCTTCTAAAGTTCATATTTTTCTATATTGATAATAATTACGACAGATTTGACCTAATATAATGCTTAAACAGTACCACATGTTGAGATTTAGATTGGAAAAACTCCACAGACATTAAGTAGTTGTGATCTGTCAAAAAGCTATTACAGAATGATATACTATATAGATATAATCAAAAGATATAAAGATAACAAGGAGTATAATGGGTACTTCCAACCCATTTACAAAACAATAAGATCAACCGTCATCTATAAGAATTCAAATAGACCAGCGGATTCAAACACCAATATGAAAACAAAAAACTTGTATTAGGCCATTCCCTATACGTATGAACCACCCCTAAGAAATTATCTTGACCTAAACCAAGACCTGATTAAAATTAAAGAAACATCCTTGAAACAGAATCTTATTCCTCATGAGCCACAATGTCCAAATCACCGCGTGCCAAATCAAATATCTAATCTTTCTCAATCTTTTACCTTTCAGAAAAATCCATGTTGTTTATAATGTTGAATCCTCTCACAATGGAACACACACCAGACAGGAATATACAACTAGAACCACAATTTATATGAAAACGGACAGGCAAAAAATAAGTGGTTATCTCTTTCGAGCACACGGTCCAGCAACAATCTCAAAGAAAATGCCAAAACTTACAATTTGGGTTGTCTAATTCACGTAAAATATCACATTAGATAAGTAAAACAAGTGACATATACTTCGGTGTAAGTCTATTAACTACATCTATATTTAAATTAACGAAGTCCGTCAAAGGGATTAAATGTAGTCTATCTTTAAAAATATGAAAGACCAAAAATATATTTAACTTAAAATAAGGATATCATAACTTTCTTAAAGTCACGACTCACGACCCTCCCTGATTATGAAAATCCGCCACTGCTCATTCACAAATCACAATCTAAATAATTTTCATAAACTAAAACAAAAACAAAAAATTACAGTTTACTCCATCAGATAGTTAATTAACTTTGGATATATATATATATATATATATATATATATCTGCCAGTTACTTAACTATCAGATAATATTCGACATCGACATACTTTGAATCCAGCTGCATATGAATATACTCGTAGTATACATGACTTTGGTTTGCATTGCATGCGATGCTGTGGTCAATTAAACGATTATGTCACGCACCACACTCTCTCTGAGATTTAGCAGACACGTTAATTTTCCTTGTATAAAAGGACGAAACCCGTTTTTGTGTTTCTGGCCACTAGTGATATAAAAAATGTGACATGGATATATATATTTGCACTGCACATTTACAATTTAACATTTAATGCCTTTTCCATCTTTCATGCCAAAAAGAGGACACTACTCTGGTGCGCGGAATCGTTTCTCATGAAAAGAAAATTATAGATGTGGAGCACGCGTTTTGACTCCAAGCGGTGATCCTTACGTTCCAAATACATGTGGACGACTAAAAAACATGATATATCAATTTATAAAACGCATCCAATTTTGGATTTAATCTATAATGGATTGGCTTTGTATGATAAAAGCATTGGTTTTCAATTCATTATATATAGTTATCTATATAAAAAAATATAAACACGAGGTACTGCATATGAAACATCGTGAATCCGTGATTTTTTGTCGCTGATTACAAGTTAAAGAACTATGACAAAGTGGTAAGGGCCACATGCCTGCATGTTTGCATTTTTGTACTGTGAGTGGCAAGTTTCAAAAATGCAATGCAGTTCGATTTGGTCAGAATCATACGCATAGAATTGGCACTATATATTAATCAATTGGCCGTCAACCCAAAACCAGAACCGATTGGCTAATAATTGCATCTAAAAAAATATATACACATATACATATAGAATATACATATAGAAAGTATATCAAGTAATTAGATGAGTGTCTATATGAGAATGTGAGAGAAATAAATTTAAACCATACATAATTGGTTAAGATCAGTGATTGGAGGGAGGGGACCCATGTCCCCCCTAAAATTTGTCATCTTTCATTATTTTTCTTGTATATTTTTTTTATATGTGGATAGTAAATTTTATATTTTTTTTCTTTTTTTTTATTTGGTATTTGTAACTATTTCCCCCACCAATAAAGTCATGATATGATATAAGTATATTACATTATTTGAGCATATATTCAAAGAGAATGTGACTAGAATTCGTAAGTACTTATCTCATGATCAGAAATAGTTCTTACAGTTGTTGAAAGATATTGAAAAAGAATGTGTACAAATTTCTTAAGTACTTATCTGCTACACACCCTATGTTGTCCCAAATAATCTTTTATTCTCCTTTCTCAAAATAAATAATTAAATAAATCTAGAAATTCGTTCAATTCAAGACCAATAATTGAAAAGTAAAAATGGATCAATTCAAGACCAATAAAAGAAGCTGTCCAAAATTTGGGTTATTTGGGCCTAACAAAATATATGCAAATAATAGCCAACTGGGCCCAATGTACAATAATACAAAGAAATACAACAAATATAGTTGGGCTCATAGCCCAATTCCTATCCTCCAAAAAAAGAAAAAAAGAAGGAAGAAAAATATTTTTTCCCCTAATGCAGCAGATCGCAACTCTGCTCTGGCTCGATGCCACCTTAGCACCTCTCAATTCGCAGTTTCTCCCCTTTCATAGTAAAAATATACTCTCCAATCAACTTGCAGCACATACTTTTGCTGTGTAGTTGTGTAATAGTCGATCCTACCACATCTTGCTTCTGCAAAGTCAATAAAAGTCAAATTATGAATTTGACACACAACTTCTGTGAGAGGGCAAACTCAGGCTATAAATACCATAGAAAAAACTGTAATCAAGGTTGGAAAAATTTGAGAGTTGCTCTGAATCAAAACATATCCAATTTTTGCTCACCAATTTTTTTTTCATAAGCTAAAAGGTTATTAATAAAATGATTTAACCAAAAAAGTGTGTAATTAACCATAAATTTTAAAATATTTCATTTTAATCTTTATATTTTAAAATAGATCACGTGTAATCCCTTGATAGGTAGCATGTGTAGTATTTTTTATTTTATGGGCAAAACCAATTTGTCTGGGTTGATGTCATGTTGGTGTTCGGGAAACAGATTGATTGATTTAGAATTTTCATTCCCTATTGTGATTATGTTTCTCAACAACTTCAATAATAATAATAATAACAACAATAATAATGCTTGATTTGATTGATAGCAACAAGTTGGAATTAAGTTATCAATAAAGGTGAGTCAGTCCCATGAAAAGCTATTGAGGTGTGTAGTTTTGAAATGCTTTCAGAACATCGTCATCTAAGCTAGCTATATAGCTTCATAGTTTGGCTACAATGAAACTACATGCATTGACAAGATACCCCTCTAGAGGCTTTAAATAATAACACCACCACCAAACATAATTGCATGAAGAAAACACCAACGTCGCATCACACTATACTGGCTTTTTGAGTAGGAATCCACTTTGCTTGATTTGAAAACCAGTGGGCTTCAACTTCTCATGTGTCATGTGTTCTAGTACTTCCTCTTTGGGATAACCAACAAATGAAAAAAATATTGGTGACCAATTTTTTTTAGCCAAAAGGGAAAAATTACGAGAAAGAGAAACAGAGGTAAAACACAGCAAGAGATGACACAATTTGAGAGAGCCCACCCTTTCAGAATCAATCAGATAAAAAGAGATGATGGACGTGCAACATGTACTGTGATACTATAAAGCGATTGATGGTTCATGAAATTACAATAATTATAATTATTATAATAAACATTCTTCATCACAACAACCGAAGCCAATAGCTTATTAAAAAAAAACCGAAGCCAATAAATAACTATACATATATATAGTACTAATTAAGACACCATTTTAATGGTTCCAAATAAAATGGACAAGTAAAATGGAATGATTATCCAAAATTGCTTTCAATATTCTTCCAAAAACAGAAGGAAAGCGAAAACTTAATCTCACAATGGTATCAGGAATAGGATTCACTCACCTTTTCCTCATTATCACTGGTACATATTACCTTTTCCTCATTATCAGAATACACTTGTTTCTTTTTTATTTTTTAATAATGAATACTAGTGATACATACTTTTTTTTTACAAATACAAGATATGTTAGCATATAATGCTTGTGTATAAGGCTTAACTGATTCCAGAGTAAAAGAAGAGACAGAGAGAGAGGTAATAAACAATCAAAACACAAAGGAAGCTAAAACAAAACCCCAAAAAAAAATGATATTAACTTGATGATGAGATTGAGAGCTAAGAAACAGCAAAATTAAAGTTAAAACTACTATAAATAAAGGACATTAAAGTGAAAACAAACACCCCTCCAAAGTTTCATCCTATCATCACATCTAGAGCGTCAACATTTTCAAAATGTTTGTAACCTAAAATAAAAGATAAAGAAAAAATAAACTAACTAACGACAAAAGAAGAAGAAGAAGAAAAAGAAAAGGTCTTCACAAGTGAAGGGTGAGGTCAAGATTGACGTGGTCATGAGAAGCATCATCAAGCAGTTGAGGAGGAGAAGCATTGCAGGAGAGAACATGTTGTTGTTGTTGTTGAGGGGTAGAAGTGGAAGCGCCATGGAACTGAAGAGGAGGAAGAGAGGTTGCTGCATTTGCAACGTGGTGGTGGTAGTGATGGGTCTGAAACTGTAAAGGCTCAACTTCAAACCAGTAAGGGTGGTGGAAGAAGCGACCAGCAGGTTCAAGTTCCGAAATGGGAATGGGCATAGGCATGGGCTTGGGCTCGGTGGTTTTGAATGATGAGTCAAAGGGCAGTGTTGTTGTTGGACTTGGTGGTGGTGGTGGTGGGAGTGATGAGAGGTTGTTGCTGTTAACGTTGGTGTTGTTTTGGTGAAAATGGACGACGTTGGTGTTGGTGGTGGTGGTGGTGGTGGTTGTTGTTGATCTCCTAGCGGCGGCTCTCTCAAGCTTGTGGGCGTTCTGGTGACCCCCGAGAGCTTGAGAAGTGTAGAACTTGCGGTGGCAGAAGTGGCATTGGAAGGTGCGTGTGGTTGAAGATGCAGGTACTGGTGGTGGTGGGTGGTGGTGATGGTGAGGTGGTGCTGCTGCTGCTCTCTTTGCACCAGCTGCACCTGCTGCTCTTGCAGAAGATGGCTGCTGCTTCAGAAACTCGTAGATGGCTGCTGGGTCTGCCATTTCAGAATTCAGATAAAGAGAGTGTTTGAGTATGTGTGAGTGTGTTCACAGCACTGAGCACTTAAGAGGTCTTATTATATAAGGGAGGGGTTCTTGCTTTGGATCAGGTTTTGCTTGGTTTGTAAATAATGATGCACCAAGGCTAGCTTGCTGGGATATTATGATTTGGTTTCCATTTCAAAATTACCGATTTGCCTCCTCTCTCTATGGAATGGATAAACATGATCATTCATTTGCCTCTGCTTCTCATACAGACAGATATATATATATATATATATATATATATATATATATTTCTCAATGCAGTCAGATTAAAAATCGAATAAAACAAAACAAATAGGATTAATATTGTGGGAAATTAATTAACTTTATTATAACATTTCTTGCTGGCTGAGTTTTTTAATTACTTGATATTATAGTGCTTTCGTATGAATGTATTTTTTTAAAAAAAAATTATTAGGGATCATAAGCGATTAATTAAAAAAGACTTTTCCTTTGTTGTTGCTATAGTATGTTCCTGGTACAAATTGTTAGTTAATCCAGTAATCAATCAATGACAAATGGAGGATATTCTGAAATAAGTGGTAATTTTTTTGCCTCACTTTTTTTAATCCTCATTTCACATTTTTTTATCCCATAATTACATGTATCTTACTCCATATAACATCTTCTTTCTTTCTATTCCACCGCCTTTAAATTATCATAAGGTTTAATTAATACATTGTAAAAATATAGTGTGTTTTGATTTGAAACACTCATTATGATCTGCTGATATATATATTGATACATGCTTTTGACACGCGATTACACGCGAAGAACAAATATCTAGAAAAAAAAATCGTTTTTTTAATGTAGGTCTAAATGTACTACTATTATGGCTAGCTAATGGACAAAGACTTCAGATTAATTTCCATTGGTCATTTCATATTATGATATACACATATATAGTTAAGTTATTCATTATTTATGAAAAACAAATGTTAATTACCAAAAAAATATACCGATCAAGTAAACAAAAATAAAATATATTCATAAAAAAATATAATTATTAATATCATTTCTTACTTTTAATTTCAACCAATCCTTATAAAAAAAAAACACTCGACTCATTGACACAACACTTTATTAAACAGGTGCAACTAGGTGGTTCATAATTTGAATCCAGTTGAATTAAACAAACACGAACGAACACGAACGAACGTCAGTACCGTGGTTCTTAAATCTTAGTTACTTGCATTAAAACTGAGCAGCCTTTTATTATTGCGTGGACGACGGATATATATACTTGTGTGGTAGTGGGAAGAGGAAGAAACGAGATGATAAGCATGAGGGGCAGAGTGGGGAATTGAATAAGGGAATGCAGTACAAGTAAGGGAAGAATAAAAAAAAGGTGACGTGGCGGGGTGATATGTGGAATAGGACAAATTAAAAGAAGTGGGAGCACTGAATCATAGTAGCAGTAGTAGTAGTAGTAGTACTATATACTATATACACTACACTACCTTACCTCCTCTCTGCTCGCTCACCTCTATCACTCTCTGAAGAAGGGTGGTGGCATATGAAAGTAAGTATGTATATTGAGAGAGTGGAGTGGAGCCGAGCGCAGTTAGCTAAAGCAGCAGCAATATTGGATGAGGGAGCGAGGGAGAGAGTTTGCCTCTGATATTCATATTCTGACACTGCACACAGTGCACACCCACATACCCACCCGCAACAACGCAATCCCTTCTTAATTTTACCCTCTCATTGTGCGACAGCACACCAAATACGGTTACGCCTTAAGGTTAGTACTCCCTCCCACACCTAGGGGCCACGTTCCTCCGGACAAAGCATATATAAAAGTGACACATCCCAAATGTAATAATAATAATAATAATAATGTTGGTTCAATCAAAAGGATCCAGCAACAGCTAGCAACAGAAAGAATTTGGATTAGTATTGGTTAAATTAAATACATTAAGAATTAATTAATTCCTCATACTATACTATTTCTTAAACCCCTATGGACCTATCTCCCATCTATCCTTACATCTTTTGTAAGTTATCTTTAATTTTAATTACCTAGATGAAAGAAAAATAATAACTCTTGTAATTTAATTTCACAATAGTACTATATATATAGGGAGGAAGGGAATATTGGTTGATGAAAGGGAGAGAGAGAATGGGCACGTCGAGTGAGGGATGACAATGACATTCGATTAGATGATGGGAAAGTGACTGAGGTTTTGTGTGTTGCGCTCGCTGCACACTGCAGTGACACGTACAGTAGCTGGCTGAGCTGAGGGCAGCAGCACTCAATTCACACACACACCCCTTCAGGTCTTCACCAATTAAAGTGGCTTATTATTAGTATAGTGAATTATATATGCTGCGAGTACACCTAAACCAACTGGGAGTGGGGGATGGGTTTGATGTCACATTCCCTCTCCCCACCACTGGAAATATGGGTCCTGCCTTTTTCCCTAATGTGGTTTTGTTCTATGATGTTTAACCCTCCAATTTGCCCCCTCTCTGCGAGAGTTTCATTCATGATGTAATTAAGCATGATATATATATGGCATCATGCCGTCTTAATTATGGGATCATATGAATATGAGATAAGACTGATAAGACACAGTGAAACGTGCCTCTTATCTAATAATTCATTAATTACATAGTGTCTGTGATTTTCATTTGCTATAATAAACACCATACAAAATACTAATGTCTTACGAGTTTGGAACGGCTGATTTGTCTTTTTTTTTTTTTTGATAAGAAGTGATTTGTCTTTCTTTCAAACAAACTACTTTTAAATTGTAATAGAATATCATATCATATAGTACTGAAATTAAAATATAAAAAATCATCAATTACATTAGGTACATAATCTTCTTTCTCCAACAACCAAATCATATATATATATATGAGGAACTTTAATTGCCAGTAGTGTTGTGAAAAATATCTGTAGTACCAAAGTGCTCATCCATGATTACTTGCTTAATTTAAGTTCATAGGAACTATATACAACTGCTGAAAAGAAGGCCTGGCCATGGTCAATATCCAGCGGCAGCAACAAGCACACACCCAATGTATAACTAATAAACAATTCCAGTATCTCTTTTCGTGTAGACCCATAATAGAGAATTCTAATTAATAGCAATATCATATATATAAGTATTGCTAATTGGATAAAATAAAAACCAATGCCTCCAAAATCAATTCATACGTAACTTCAATGATCAAGCTAATACCATACCACATATATAATAGGTTTAAATACCTTTTTTGTCCCTGCAAAATAACCGAGTTTCATTTTTCATCCCTGTAAATTTTTTTTTTGTTTATGATCCCTGTAAAACAAAAAAATTTATTTTTAGTCCCTGCAATATTGTTTTAGTCCATGTAATATTCAATTCATGTTGAATTAATCCCTATAATATTTAGATATTCGCTAAATTAGTTCCTGTAAAATAAAATTAATATAATATTATAGGGACTAAAAACAAAATTGTCCACATCTTACAATGACTAATTTAGCATGAAATGAATATTACAGGGACTAAAACAATATTGTAGGGACTAATTAAAACTAAAACTTTTTGTTTTACAGGGATCATAAACAAAATTTTTTATTACAGAGACAAAAAATGAAACTCGATCATTTTGCAGGGACGAAAAATGTGTTTAAGCCTATAAAAAAAACATTTTTTATACCCACGCTCTTCACAGATAAAGTAGAAAACATTTTTTCTTCCTTTTCCTTGTAAGTTCCCAAAGTTCTGTATATTCTAAAAAAAAAAAAAAGAATTATTCTAGGTATCGGCACTATGCTGTTATTGATGTCTCCTGTCATGTGGAAAAATCCAAATGTACTAAAGTTAACTAAAGGAGTTGTATTTTCATATTATTATATATATTCCTTGTATCACTATTTTCTAGCCGATGGATGCATATAAAGTATGTATTTTTTTCTTAACATAAACAATAAAATGAATTTAATAAATGAATTTTTTTTGACAAAAATAAAAACATGAGAAGTGACACGTATTCTTAATCTAAGAGGTGATATGTCACCCTCTCTGAATCTAGTTTTCTTATATGATAGTTGATAATTGATACCTGCCACCACGAATGCATGCACTCAACTAAGCGTAGCTCATCCCCTGTATAACTTGCTAATATTAGAGAACGGGGTTAAGTTGTTCATGATGAGCACGTAATTATCCAAATTTTTGAATGACAAGTAGCTATAGAAAGAACCAGAGAAAAGTTATGAAATCTTGAGTAATTATTCAAATCCCTCCACTGTATATATGATTATATAAGACATAAGTGTAATGGTCATGAAGTGGATAAAGATGAGCAGGACTTACCATACATCATCAACATTATCTAAACCCGCATAACCTGGGAGTCGGGAGACTTTGTTTGACAAGACTTAGCGTTTCATTCCTTCCTTCAAATAGCAATACATCAATATCACACCCTTAATTTTCATACTTATTTTCCAAGCAAAGACTTTGATCAGCTAACTCCTCAATTTTACTCTGCTCTGACTTCAGATCCTCGAGAGATTGCTTCTATCCATTTGGTAGCATAGCATGTTTTCCAATTAATTGGAGGGGCGCCAGACTGAACCAGGCCCCGAAGACTATGGCCCTATTTGGATAACAAGCTTATCTAGTGTTTATGGTATAAGCTGTATAAGCTACTTTTATAATCGAAGAAAAATTATAGTGAAACTTATTTTATATAAGCCATAAGCTGTTTTAATAAGCTATCCTGGGTAGCTTATGAAAAATAAGCCCAAGACAGCTTATGAATCAGTCATAAGCTGATTCATAAGCTGTGTTCATAAGCTCTGCATAAGCCAATCCAAACAGGCCTTATATATATATCGATCAACTTCCATTAGATACGTGCCCCCTCTGCATTCAATTAATGGGTGGAAAGTTACAGTACTCCCTTTCACTCATAGCTATCGGCACTTTGTTTCATTTTTCTTTTCACAAGCATTCGACACATGCAAGGGGATCTAAACCTGCGATTGCTAATGATTTTACCACAAGAAAAAGAGAAACTTGGAAAACGGAGGGTCCATCTGTTCTCCTCATTTTCCATTTTTATTTTTTTTTTAATTTGTTTTATATCAATAAGAAGTATACACCGGCTTTATGCTTTTGCAAAAGGGATTAGTCATCTTTAGTGGGGTCTCCCTTTTTAACTAAATTTTTCCCCCATCAACAAGACTTGAACCCAAAATTTTGTTTAAGAAATCCAAACCCAATTCAACTCTAACCAGCGTGTCTATCCCAAAAAAAAAACTCTAACTAGCATGTTGTTGGTTATTTTTTTAAAAAAATAATTATAAAAATATCAATTTATCTCCCTTTTTTTTCTTCCTGTTTTGTAAAGTTTTATGTAACTGTAAAAAATGTACCTTTTTATTATTTCTAGTAAGATCATAAAAAAATGAAAAGATCATAAAAAATTTGCTGGTTTTCTATTAATTCTGATTAAAAGGACTAATTTGAGTTGGAACTGGTGAGCCAATCTAGAGTGCGTTGTTTCAGATTATTTTATAATTTTTTTTAAAGAAATAATTACTTTTAAAGATTTTGTTCATTTTGTATCAGTTTTTGAAAATAATCAAAATCTAAAAATAATTTAAAAAATGATTTTTAAACCAGTGTGAACCAGTCTGTTTTGCGAGTAAACCGGTGACCCATGTCATAGTGACCCGGACCGGGTTGTATATTTTTTAAAAAATAAAATAAAAAACTGGAAACGACGATGCCGCTTTGTTATCATTTTTTTTTCCTTCCAAAAAGTGAAATACGGGCACAAAGGAACCCTGTGTCTCTCGCCGGTCGCCGCTCCTATTTCCGCTCTCCCCTCACTCTTGGCCGCCACCTCCACCTTCTCATCACCATCGACGACCAGCCGGAATCACCGTGATCCCTCGCCGCTCATAAGACAGTTTACCCCCGACCTGGCACCGTGCCACTCTAGATCCGTTTGGTCTTGGCACATGTATAGGGCTTGTGGAAGCTAAAGTGATCTTCCCAACCGCTACTATCACACAACATTAACTAACCCGTTAGGCTCATTAGTTGTATTTGTGTGATTTTCTGTTCATGTTCTAACCTTTGGTATTCATTTTTTTTATTTGCTTTCCTTAAGTCCTTGAACATGTGGCTGATTTGTATTAGGATTACTGTTCTATATACTTTCATTAGTTTTCAACTTGTACAATGTGAATGTATCAAGCATCAAACATCCATATGTTAATGTAGGATAATATTTTACCCCAGAGCCGTTGTTCACTGCATCAGTGCACTCCTCAAGATGACCTCTCCAGAGACTCATACATTCATGGAACTTGCAATACAGCAGGTAATGTTTTCTAAATGCACCATTCATTTGGGTTGTGTTCTTTTCATTCTTAAGTAATAAACTCTGCTGATGATTGCTTCATAAATTAACAACATATTATAGCTGCTTCTGTGGTTTTTTTAACTTTTAATCTTTCTAACTCATCAAATTGGAAATAATGGAAGGGGGTGGGGAAAATTGGCGCTAAGTGTGAGTGGAAAAATTGCTTGACATCTTTTGGTAGTAAATAGTAATAGCTGCATTGAAACTGACAATTTAAGTAAAGTCTCTTTCTGCCAAGTGTTGATTCTGCTCTCCTTATACGGACCATCTAGTCTAGGTTCCAATGTGTATTCTTGCAGTTTTTATCTTGTAGAATTGAACTTCTTTCGTTTCATGTTATTGCTCTGTTTTATGTGACAGGCGAAGTTAGCTTTGGACAACCTTGAAGTGCCTGTTGGGTAAGCTACCTTTGGAATTTCGTAATGCTCGAATGCTACCACGAGCATAACCTGCGATTGATTGATTTATTGTTCGAATTAGTAAAGTTTTAGGCAAGTGTAATGGCCAGTATCCACATGGATTACTGGTGCTAGATGTTTGCATCAAGACATGGAAATACATTCTATGGCAATTAGGCTTGTCATTAGATAATTGATATTGGAAAATATTTTAGCATTTAAGGATTGTAATGGTTGAGGAAGAAGGAAGAGGGTGATACTGATACAATGTTTGAGAAGATAGCTTTGTCCTCCGTGTATAATAACAATAAAATAAATATATCTAAAGAAGTGCACTGCAGAGTATAGGTTAAATGGATTTCGAACTTTTAGTGCTATGATATGACTAAATACGTGTTTAAATCATGATTAAAGAGGATATACAAGTTGTAAAACTTTGATTGGATTTGGGACTTGTGACAAGGCTCCTATTTAAAAATTTTAGGTACTGATTAAAGAAAAAAAAAAGTCAATTATCTGTATTGTTCAAGCCATTTCAAGACAATTTCAATGGCATTTCATTGGGGGAAAAACTGACTTTCAGTGTTTCGATGGGAATGCCCTATTTCTATGCTCCTATTGTTGTGGAGAGAGATTAAGGAAAGAACTGAGATAACAACATCAGATATTTGGATTTGCATGCCAAGTCACAGATCAATTTGTTTAATAATTATGGTATGGTGCTTTGTCCTTTATCATGAAGTAACCACGAAAACAAGGTGCATGCGACATTTACTAGTAATTCCAGCTGTTCATTCATCCTGTCATTTGTTGGGTGTTAGACTGGTTGAAGTGAATCTTTGTTCGATCATCATCTTGATTGTATACTGCAATGAATAGATTGAATAACTTTTTGTTGTCACTTCATTGGAAGATTACCATATTTATGTAAACTATAATATCTGTTGACAGCTGTGTAATTGTTGAGGATGGGAAGGTTATATCCTCAGGCAGGAACCGGACTACCGAGACACGAAATGTAATTTGATCAATTACCACTTTTCAGTTTTCATACAGTTATCTTCTATTCCTGGTTTTATATTTAGTAGCTCCTTAGATAATCAGCTTTCTGTTTAAAACGGTGGATTACTTTTGAATGTTATGCCTGTCTACTGACCCATTCATTTGTGAAATTTGTGGTCTGGGAGTTTGGTGTGTAAGGATATAGACATTAACATGTACATTTTTTCGTGGTATAAATAGGAATCAAATTGCAATTGAAATTTTTGGAGTTTTGTAGTGCTATGAAAGTAAAGAAGAGATATTATTTTTTATAGCATGAAAGATATACATGAGTTCAAAGAAGTATTCAGTGGCTACGAACTCAACCTTTCTGAATGGTAACATGAGAAAGAGAACATGTACAGAAAAATGAGAAATATGAAGCTTGGCTCATATATCTCTGCACAAATAGACTAAGGCCCTGTTTGGATAACAAGTTTATCTACTGCTTATGGCATAAGCTGTATAAGCTACTTTTATAATCAAAGAAAAATTATAGTGAAACTTATTTTATATAAGCCATAAGCTGTTTTGATAAGCTATCCTGGGTAGCTTATGAAAAATAAGCCCAAAACAGCTTATGACTGATTATGAATCAGTCATAAGCTGTGTTCATAAGCTCTGCATAAGCCAATCCAAACAGGCCCTAAATTTCTTATTAACTGAACCCCCCAAATTTTGATTTGTGTGAATGAAAATTTGTGGCGGAATATTTATAATAATCAACATGTGTTGTCATGCTTAAAAAGGCGGTGTAGTTAAAACTGATTCAAACCTAGTTTGGCCTTAACATCCATAAAATATTTCCAAACCTTCCTTGATAGATATGTGGTCCTTAGTTAAGAACTTTCATTTATGGTATTGGCTGTGTTCTACTGTTCCATTTTACATCATAAAGAAAAAGCATCTGACCAAATTTTCCATTATCAAATATGTCAATGTAAGGGAGAAATTTTCATTCATTACAGAGCTTGGCCTAAGAGTTATTACATGTTTAATCAAAGCTTTATGCAATTCACTAATCATGCTTTTGTTTTGGCTTTTCTTCATTATTGTTATGTTGTTTTTTATTATCCATGAACTTCTGTTATTATTACTAAATTTTTTTACAGGCTACAAGACATGCAGAAATGGAAGCTATAGATGTGCTTCTAGAACAGTGGCAGAAAAATGGACTTTCAATGACTGAAGTTGCTAAAAAGTTATCAAACTGCAGTCTTTATGTCACCTGTGAACCATGCATAATGTGCGCATCTGCTTTATCAATTTTAGGCATGCTCCTTCATATCTTCAATCTATTAGCAGTATCTCTCTTTAGTCTTTATGCTGTTCTTTTCTAATCCAATAATTTGTGTGTTATCTTCAGGTATAAAGGAAGTATTTTATGGCTGTCCAAATGATAAATTCGGAGGTTGTGGATCAATACTATCATTGCATTTACGTAACACCGAGTCACCTAACAAGTACGCCTCTTAACAACATCTGTGCAAGCCTTCTCCAGATTTATTCTTTAATTTTTCTTTTCTTCTTCTTGTGTGCAAGTTATTTGCTACTGTCATTTCTACTTTTTTAAGTACAAATTTTGTTACATCTGTGCTAATGTTTGTAGATAGGTAATTCTTATTTTTCTTCTAATTAATTAACATTGAGGTTTCCACCTGGATGGAAGGGGTTTCAAATGTGCTGGAGGTATAATGGCATCAGAAGCAGTCCTTCTCCTAAGAACATTCTATGAGCAAGGAAATCCAAATGGTAAATTTCTTTTCACTATTTTTACTAACAGGCAGAACCTTCCAAATTTCAATGAAATTGGGGGCGGGGGCACATGAAACTAGTTGTTCACGTTTATTTTGTTTTAATTTTTTCTTCTTCAATTTCAGTATAATTGTTTTTTTGAATTACTTTGCAGCTCCAAAACCCCACAGGCCTCTAGCACATCAGGCAAGAAGTTGAATTTGTATATCACTGTGGTTTGTCTTGCTTTTTCGTCGTTTTTGTTCACTGACAGTTGCTGATGCGTGGGCACAAGCTGGCTGGTGTTGAGTTGAAGAGTATACTGTATGTATAATTTTAAAACATGTGGCACGTTGATGGATACCTTAACCTATAATATTAGCTTAACTTTGCTTACCATTTCATTTCGTTACCTACGAAGTCTCACATTTAGAAAAAAAAAAACTTTCTTGACATCATTTTTTGATTGAAGTCTCAAAAACGAAGACTTCCAATCCCTGTAGTGAACCACAAAGTGTTCGAGGCATTCACAAACTAGCTCAATATACAGGGGTGATAATAGGACTTAATATAACGGAACTCGATTATGAGTTCCTATTTTTAATGTAGAATAAATTAGAACACGAGGTAAAAGAAAAAAGTGATTTGTTTTAGGTTTACAAAATGGTGGAACCAAATGAAGCAAAACATGTTTTGTTCTGTTTGTGTCAAATTCTATCCTTTCAAAAAATGTTAGATTGGGCATACAGTCCATTATTGGTCACGTTATTTTTCTTAAATCGTCTCCTTATTAATTATGGGCGCGATGAAAGTGAAAAAAAAATCACCTAAAGAAAAAAGGGTAAAAGATGCAAGTAACCTAATTTTAACGATTGATCACGTGCAGAAAACTCCTCATGCTTTAAAATTTATCTGCATACTAACAAAAGAATGCATCGTGTATATTGACCCCATCATAACTGATTAACTGTGCAAAAAACCCTCCTATCCCAAGGGTCAATATGCACAATTTAATGAATTCAAGGGGTGTGTTGATAAGTATGAAAGCGTATTGAAATATTCTGTGATCATAGTTGGACGGAGGGTTTCTTGCATTTTACGCAAAAATACAAAACAACAGAAGTTTTTTTTACTTAAGATCACCTACATGGATCAAGAGATGAGCATGCATGCCCAATCCCAACATTGTAACTAATCTAGTTGCGTTTGTTGAAGACCCTGCAATTCTTGCGAATTTCACCTTCATTCCCAACCAGGACTTCAACACTTCCCATCTTTATCATTGCATCTGCAAAACTCTTGAGAAACTTGTCACCATTTGATGCGAAATCAGAAACAAAAGGCCTTGTGGATTGGTGCAAGGCAAGTTGCTGATCAATCTGCAATATGCCCCTCTTGAGGAGAATCTGATTATAGAACTGGTTATCAACTAGGAAAGGTGTCTTCTGGTCCAAAAATGCAGCTGCAGCCTCATCTGTTGCTCTTGTTGTTGAGCTACTACACAACTTGACAAGCTTAGCATCCAAGGCAGGGTCCATAGTAGGATCAGGTTGACCCCTAAAACTAGAGAGCCTATTGACAAAGAAACCACAGTGAGCAACACCAACAGTATGTGCCCCAAAAAGGGTCACCATTTTCTCAGTTGTAATACCCTTTCTAGCAAAAAACTGTGTTAATTGTGGCACAGGAATCTGTGGTCCTGGCAAATCAACCTCATCACTGTTGGAGACTAATCCATCACGTCTTCCAGTGGGGACATCATATTTGGGTCCTCCTGATAAGGCCACAGCATCTCTGGTAGCTACTGTTATGATATCTGCACATGAGACTGTTGAAGGGCATGTGGTTTCAAGCCTTTCCTTCACCTCATCAATCAGATCATACCCTCGAACGCTTTTGTTTGCACCTGTGTCTTTCTCTGATGTGTTGTTCTTGGTGGAGTCTATGAGTAAGGATGCATCACAACCCTACAGAATGATGAATAAATGTCCAACTTCAGTGGCTATTCTTAGATTTAATAAGTTTTTTTTTAAGGTGAGGACTCTCCATTACAAGGCTATTCTTAGAATTTGGGCTTTAGACCTAACTCAATTATACAAAACTGGCTTATAAGATGAGGACTGGTCATACCTTATAAGAACTACATTAGTCATATCTTTAGTCGTTGTGAGACTCTTAACAGCTATCTTGAACGTGGACAAATACAAGTGGCTCAATAATGGATCTAGGATAAACTCTAATACCATATTAGATTTAATGGTTTTTTAGATATGTTTTCTAACTCAACCCCACAAATTAAACTGACTTGTAAGATGAGGATGGCTTAAGTCTCACAAGGACTACATTTGTCATATCTCTAGTCGATGTGAGATCTTAACAGCTATGAACTGGTGCAAAAAAATGCATATATTATTTGAGAATAGATTATTTGCCTTACCATGCATGCATATATGTTTTAACTAATTGGCTTATTACTTACTCTGACAAAACAATCATGGAAATGCATGCGAAGCAAGGCTGCAGTTATGGACTTGTCACGATTGAATCGCTTCTGCACCACTTGCTGCACAATGGACTCTGCTTTTGGGCAGGAGGAGGCATAGAATCCAACCTTAAGCTCAGCAAATGCCAAGGGAAGAAGTATAATGAAAAAGAGGAGGACTGATATCTGCTGCATTTTAAGGTCTTTTTACACTTTTTCTCTTGCTTTCTTAATTAATGCTCTCTGATTTTGTGTGCCTGTGAAGATGGAAATTGAGTTACTATATATATAAAGAAAGAAAAAGAGGCTTCACATAGTTGAAATTGCCGCCTATATATCACCTTGAAGCTAGCTATACTCAAATTTGGATGGGTGTATTTATCTTTTCTTTAACCAGGAATGGCACTTTCCTAAATGTTTCACCACAAAATTGCAAATTATATCCTGTACTTCGCTTAATTATTATGACCGTAGAATAGTATTGACAGAAAAATTACTTAAGACTTAGACAACCAATTCTTGTTGTAACTTCAACAATGCTGTAGTTAGTCAATGTACCAGTTGTTGATATTTGTTCAAATTCATATTATATACTTTGATCTATGAATAAATAATAATCCCCTAATGAATAATAACTAATTAACATGCTCCCTCATAGTGTACGAAATAATACTACCTCCTGTCCCTATTATAAAATAATATTAGGTTATTTTTTTGGTTTAAAATATAAGAAACATAGACCTACTTTTAAATGTATTAATTGTTAAAATTTCTATTATACCCCCTATTTTATTGTGAGATTTATATTCCTCATGCAAAGTGGGTACAACTATTTTAACCATTTAATAAGGGTATTTTTGAAATAAAATTTAAATTAATTAAAATTAACTAACTTAATTACTTCTCCTTGGTCTTGATGAATTAGTTATTTGTATCTTATAATAGAGACCGGAGCTAGTATTAAATTAAATGATATAATAACAATGTTAATGTCTACTCGCTTAAGTGGTAAGAAATTAAATTTGGTTCTTTTTAAACAAGGAATCACTTAAGGAGTATTATTTTCTCAAATAGATTCGACTCAAAAAGTTTAGTCTGGAAATCACAAACAAATTAAAAAAATAACATAATAAATAATAAGTAGAAGATAAAAGAACTTTAAAATTTTCCTATAATTTAAAATATATATCCATCTTTAACATGTATCTTAATTTTATTAATCTATGATTAAGTATATCTTTAACTTCAATTATCAAATATAAGATTTTCCAAGGAATGTTGAAAATGTGTTCGGGTTTTCCTACAGATAAAAAGGTTGGAATATATCTTATACTCTTTTTCTAAAATCATTTTTGTCATAAAAAACATTTTATTTCATGATTGTATCATCATTTTTTTTTAGACTTAGAATAATCCACTTGCGAGAAAGTAACTTGAAGACAAAAATATTTATTGCACAACAAAATGACATATGGTAAATGCATGGAAGAATCCGCGGGAATATATCCTCGGCCAGAAAGCCTGCAAAGACTTGTACGCGTTAGAGTATTTTTATTTTATTTTTGTTCTTTAATTACAATTTTATCTCTTTAATCAAGATAGTATATATGATAGTAGTATTTTTGGTGTTCTCATTTTCAATTTTATAATTCAGTTTCACCAACCAGTGAACATTAGCTCAACGGATCGAGGGCAAACTTTTTCATTGGTGGGTATATGGTCAAAACCGATGTGAAGTATCCATTTTTTTCATAAGCCAAAAATGTTATCGAAAAATAAATCACTAAATCAGAGCACAAGATTATCCAGATTTGTTGGCAATACAAATTGGAAGCAAAACTATTCCACAGTTATGAAAAAAATTGAACCACCCGTGAAAATCAGACTTCCAACCCAGAGCTGATTACAGTTGTGAAAAAAATCGAATCCCTAGTGTGAAACTGTCAGACTCAAGAACGTTACCGCAGAATTCCAATCCTGAGCCGTTCACTGTTGTGGAAAAAGACACCCAAGGTGTGGAGTCGTCTTGAAATTCAATTTCAGGGGATTATCTTGAAATTTTGTTAATTTTAGGGAACAAATTATCCAATCCTCCCATCAGTTTTAAGAATTAAAATGGTGATTCACTCGATACTCATTAAATGTATAACATTTACCTAACTTCTAAAATATTCAAATTCTTTCAAATCATAAATATAAAACACAACTAATATTATTGTGCGTGTATTATTACAAGATTTTAATATATCATTTGATGGATATAAACTCCACCTATTGCAAGTAATTTTTGTGAGTACCAATTCGGTCCAAATATTGTAACTACTACACTTAACCCGTTGGATTAATTAATAAGATGGTGAGTAAATAAAAATATTTAAATAATGATTCTAATTTTAGTAGAATATAAGGTTGATACTTTGATTGGTTGGAAAGCTTGGGAGATAGGAGTAGTTTATTATTTGATTGCTTATTGTCAAAGATTATCTATTTCTTTATAAGAAGCAATATCTCTTTGAAAGAAAAAGAACGCAAGTACGATGGTAGAAGAGTGAAAATTTCACTAAATATTTATTTTTGATTTATTATAATCATAAAAATTAAAGTTCTACTGAAACTGAAACATCTTAATTATTATGACTACTAAAAAAAGAATCAAAGAATACCACAAGGTACTTGTCACTCTTGCAAGAGATAAAAGAACTAGATGAGTTCGCTGGCAGTGACCATAGCCCACCATTTTACTTTTGGCGAAGAATAGGATTCAGGGGCAAGGTGCTTTCAGGTTGTACTCCCATTTCATATGGTATATGGTGGATCATGATAAGCTATCCTGATGAGCTTATGAAAATAAGTCCAAAATTGCTTATGAAACAGTCATAAACTGTTTTTATAAACTCTTCCAAATACACTGACAAGTTCTTATGTTAGTAGATAAACCCAAATAAACTCTGCATAAACTAACCCAAACATGCTGCCAAACACTCTAAGAGACTTGACACGAGTTGATCCAAGCAAAATAATTAGTGGACAATCCATCTTCATTGAGTAAACTCATTAGCTAATAGAGTAAAGGCATGATTCGACAATTATCATTTCCATGCCCAAAAATAACTTCAGCTTGCCAAAATCTTTGATTATAATTTTTTTTTGGGTCAAATTGATTCTGAATTTATCATTAAAAAATTTCTTCAGGGAGGAAATGCAGGCCAAATGAATTTTTGTGATCACAAAAGAATGATCTGCAACGGATTGCTTATAAGTTATAACCAATGTGGATTTGAATACTTTTTTATTGATGAGTGAAAATAATGCCTTTTTATCATATCGACTATTTGAACCATTGTTTTGACATGAGTCAAAAAGGCAGATATTCCACAGTTTGTGTTTACCAAAAAAGAAATGTTTATACTTGTTTAGTAAAAGGGAAAAGGGATCATTTTATTGTAAAAAGTAGAGCCTCAAAACAAGGCTTTTAAGACAGGTACAAACTTTGGTTAAGTAATAAAGATTAATCGCACCAAGAAAGATAGGAAAAAGTGATAAAGTAAAAGCACCTTGCAATAAAAGACTATCAAGTCTTTGCCTGGTTAGAACTGCACTTCAAAGCATTTCCAATTATGACTTGCCCCTTGCTTAGACAATTAAAAGATAAAGAAAACTTAGGTAGGGTAGTGTTTCCCCAAAGAAAAATGATAATGACCTCACCAGCTTAAAAAGAGAGTTCTTACATGATCAAATGTAACAGACTATAATTTCACCAATTTCCCCTGTAGAAGATAATGCTTTCCTAGGAAATAATTTAATATTTAATATACATATATATATAGACACACTTTTCTGTGGTGCTCTTTCCTTGAATTGGAAAAGGAATCAAAATCAAAAACCAACTCATAGATGCCCCATGGAACTAAGATCACTACCAACATTCATTCTAGTCCACAAGAGAAGAATTGAATCATGAAAAACACATGCATCTCAAACCAATAGATATTTTGGCTACATAGTACATACATTAATAACATCATCCTATACTTTCTATTTACACTCCCTTAAATGATAAGTATTGCAGTAAACGTAATCACTACTGTGGATTTATCCTTTGTTGTGTCAAAGCCAAAAATCATCATTTTTTTCAGAGAACATAGCTCAATATAAATTTAGTTACACCATTGAAATGAAATCACACAATCGATGCTGCCACAACATAATGTTACCTGCAAAGCAAAACTTCTGCAAAGAGAAACAAAAGCCAGCAATATATGCACTAGTTTATTTGTGACTGAAAATGTCAATGGAAAATCTGAAGCTAGAAAACCATTACATGCTCTCCTGGAATCTGAAGCTAGAAAACCATTATATGCTCTCCTGGAATGCACGAGCACGAGAAATAGCCGCAGGGTTGGCTTCCAAGATATGAGAGGCACCGACCAACACACGGTCTTCGCCTTCTCCATTAGGTCCAACTTTTTTCAAAACATCACCATTTGATACACATTGCTGTTTATCAGAAGGCTTGATAGTGAATGTACCCCATATAGGACTTCTTGAGGCCTCATCTGGGTCATCAATTCTAATGGTTTTCGGAACCAAAACACACTTCTCTGATAATTTCTCTTCATCTGTGAAAACTGTATCTCTAGTGTGTTTTCCCAGGGTTGGGGAGCCACTGTTGCCAGTGGAGGAAGAAGGTGAGAGGCAATTAACATTGGATCCTATTGATAGTGTCCCAGTAGTTCCAGCAGCCCAAAGTGGTGCCCCACTCCAGTATGATGCTGCTGATACCAGTTGCAAAGGATTAATACTGCCTTGAATTGCCAACATTGGTGTGGGACACCATTGCATTGCAGTGGGGCCAGTGCTATACATTGGTGCTGAAGACTGAACATTGTTCCAACCCGGATTCCACGGTAATACCCATGGAGGAACAGGGTAACACTGCATCCAATTTGATGTATTATTATTATGTTCTGATGATGATTCATTTCCTTGAGTACTTCTACCATTATTTGTAACAGTAGATCCACATAAGGATGGTTCCTCTCCATATTCCACACAACTAATAGAACTTGCATGATCAGCACCTCTTTTCTGGTCTCGAAGATTAAGCATTGTCTCCATCGATTCGCAGAGAGGGGTATCTGGACCGAATTTCAATACAGTCCCATTATTATCTGTTGTTGAAGACCTGAAAACAGCTGAGGAATCAAGACTTGGTACATGTTGGTGACCGGATGAGACTGCAGTGTCTACCCTGGAGGTTGGAATTCCATCAGAGGTTACTATGATCTGCCGGTATTGAGAGGCTAGGTGCTTATTCTTCCGCCTCCCAGCGCCTATGGGAACATTCCTCATTGTCCCACCAGCAGTCCAATACCTTTGGCAGTTCTTGCAGAAATGCCGAGGCTGATTCACATTGTACTTATTGAAGTAACAAAACTTGGTGTCCAAGCTGTTGCACCTTGGACACTGAAGAATCTTGTCTGGTTTCTTTAAGATTTTATCTTGATCAGAATTGCCAGTCTCCATATTATCTCTCGCGGGCTTCAAATTTACTATTGGCTCGCTTTCCTGCACACCGTGTAGGGACTCTTGTTTACTATCCTTTGAATCAGAAGAACTCTCTTTTTGCTCAGTGTTTTCTGCACAAGGAATTTCCACTTGTGTTTTCTTTGTGCTGCTGCAAGCATCCTAAAATTTAAACAACAATTAGTGATAAATCAAGCAGAATAAGAACTAATAACATATACTTTAAGAATAGACAAAGAAATAAAATCAAGGAACACAATAGTATTCCATCAAATTCAACAAAATCCCACAATTACCATGTTGTATTAATATTTCATATGTCCTGATGTTTACTTTCTTTTGGATAACCATGTCCCGTGTATATTACCTATGTCTCAACTCGAGTTTATCTCATTCTCATTTACCACATGAGAAGGAGCTCAGTATGATCATCCCCCAAGAAAAATGAACGCAGGTACTAACTACTGATCATTGGCAAAGCATTAAACTGAGTTCATATACTCGAATTACTAGACAGTAAGACTAAAAAGGCATAAAATATTTTTTTGTGTTAAAGCCACAAGAAATAATCAGAAAGAACATCTAGAAATTAGTGTGTACAAATGCCTCTAACAGTAATATGAGTTCTTTGGATCACATCCAGCCAAGAGATACAAGACCCAGCCTGATGAAATCAATCAATCTCAATTATAAAAAGTTTTTTGGCCTTCAGATGAAAGTTTTTTTGGCCATCTTCCATCACAAAAGGTGGGAGAGAAAGAGAGAGAGAGAGAGAGAGAGATGCTACAATTCAAAATGAAACAAGTTCAAAGTTATATTTCATGTATCATCAGTATAACTTGCTTTCACTAAAGACCATACGAATCTGAAGTCTGAACATGAGACATACACACACAAATATTCTTAATTCTTAAATATGTAGTCCTCGCAAAAGTTAACACCCCAACTAAGAAACAATAACACACCCTTCAAATTTCAGAAGATTTTGATGCTTGAAATGAACTCTGATAACCAGCCAGAACATACTAAAAAAATCTCAACAACCCCATAACAAATTAAATATAAAAATCCAAAATTTACGTCCAACCCAATTTTATAAGTTAAGGATAAATAACATATAAGCAAAATAAAAAGCATGACTCGTGAAGAAGAGAGGTGAAATGGTTTATGTTATTATTATAGACTTTTTATAGTTTATCCTACGAGTATGTAGTATGTACCGTGTGTCCAGAGTTGGCCGGAATTTGACATTCCGGCACCGGAATCTTCCGGCCAAATAGTGTGATACCGGGATCCTTCTTAGTCTCAGACATGTTGATGTTGTTGCAAACTGTGAAGCTAAGCACCCATTTTACACAGAAGAGAAACAGAGGGAGAATCAAAATATGTGAGTGAGTGAGAGAAAAAAAAGAGAGAAAAAGGTGGCTTTTTTATTTTATTTTTCTATCTGAATTTGTTTCCACACAAGACAACTTTTCAAGGGTAGACAGACTTCACACTTGCACTTAAATTAAAACCCTTCTGTGAAGAAAAAAAAGGTACCCTGCAAAAAGCAAAAAGAACGTGAGGCATCAAAGACACACTACACAGATACTACTACTACTACCATCTACCATCTCTCTTTTTCCCCCCTTTTTTCTTACATTAAAAAAATATTACTTCTTTCACTCTTCCCTTTTTGCCCTTTTTCAATCACAAAGTGTTTCTTTTTAAAAAGATTACCTTTTGATTTATTTATTTATTTGTTGGAAAAAAAAGTGTTTTCTTTTCAATTTTTTACTATGTCTTCTGGATTGAGTTCAAACATGGGACCCTACACATTGAACATAAATGCCTTTCACATCATTTTGGTTTCTTCTTTAAAAAAAATATAGGCTTAATTACATTTTCAGTCCCCCAGTTATTGCGTTTGTGCGATTTGGGTCCTCCAGTTTTTAATTGTGCGAATTAGGTCCCTCAGTTATCCCAATTGTTGTAATCAAGTCCCCCTATCACTATGTCATCTAATTTTTAACACCTAGAGCCTATGTGGCACACGTGAGGATTGATTTTACACTAAATCGGGTCACCCTGGCACTGAGTCGGGACATCCTGACACTGATGACATGACAAAGACTCTCAAAAAGTGAGAAATTTTAAGCAACATGTATTGCATATGTTCCCCAACTTGCTTTGAAAAATCTTCTAGCTACCTACATCATGCCAATGTGACTTGATTTAGTATAAATCAGTCTCCCCGTGTGCCACGTAGGCTCCAGGTGTTAAAAATTGGACGACATAGTGATAGGAGGACTTGATTGCAACAATTGGGATAACTAAGGGACCTAATTTGCACAATTGAAAACGGGGGGACCCAAATCGCACAAACACAATAACTGGGAGACCAAAAGTGCAATTAAGCCAAAAATATAATAATAGTCGTTTTAAGAATAAAATTTATTTTATTTTATTTTATTCTCTTCTATTTATCATTTAATTTTTATAAATAGTCTCGTCCACTTCTCTCTCGACAAATTCAAGTAAATAATTATGTTTTTATTTTCACATCTTAATATTATCAATAAAATAAAGAGAAAATAAACTATTATATAGTCTTACCATCAAAGCTAATAATTAAATATAATTATTTTTATAATTAAAATTGTTTAACGGTTTTTGTTACTTTCATAAGAAAGTTTAGACTCGAAATATTTTCCTTTTTATTCACAGATATAAAAAATATTCTTTTGTTTTTGTTTTATTTTTTATTTTAAAATATTTATTAAGAAATTTTAAAATTTTTACATAAAAGTTTAAAAGAAAAAAACATTTTTTCACTTATGATAACGATAAAAAATAGAAAAAATGTTTATAAAACAAATAAACCTTTAACAAAGTATATTTATTAAAAAAGATATATATTAGTCTTTTCATCAGAGAATGTTAATGTTGGCAAGCGTTTTTTTATTATATTCTTTAATACATTTTTATTATTAGTTTATTGTGTAAAAATTAACGCACCCTTTAAAAGAATTGTTTACAAAAACAGTCAAATTATTTTTAAAAGGATAAACCATTAATAAAAATTTTATGCATATTCGTTGTTTACCAGCATCTTTCTGTTTTATTCATTTTATTATATGTGTTGATGTGATGTCTAATCCAGATTCGTTCACGCGCGTTTTGTTGCATTAACATGGGAAGTCAGTGTTTATTTATTGGAAGTAAAATAATGGAATAGCAGCATAAATAGAGCATATTGGAAAGAGGAAGCTGCAAGAAGGATGAAAAAAGGTATTGGGGGAAGGTAGCTGGCTGGGGTGGAGACAGGTGGCAGATGAGTCAGCAAAAGGAGGAAATGGTGGCTAAGAAATGAAGACAGTGGCTAATGACATCAGAAAGAGAAAAAGCGAAAAAGGTGATGCCAAAATGCCAATGCCAATGTTGCGTTGCATTGCATAATGCATTGCCGACTCATGTCAGGATCAAGAGTCACGCTGCTCCTATCTATTTCCATACCCCAATACATCAGATTTCCATATAATCTCACACACGAAATTAAAATTTGGTGTTTGTTGTTTTATTTGTATTATTAAGTAGATAAGATTTTCTCTCCAAAAAAAAGTAGATAAGATTTTTTTATAATGTAAGTAGATAAGATTTTATTGCAATTTATAGACACTATTTAAGTTTGATTTTTCTTTAGGAGATTTGATTTTCCATTACAATAGTATATTTGAGTCTAAAAGTATAGAAGATTTTGATTGTTATTTTACAATAATAATGAATCGTTAAATTTTTTTCTATTATACCATTAAAATATTAATGTTGTTATGAATATTTTGTGGATGTCTATTATTGAAGAGGGTGATACTAATTGGATTAGGTGATATCATTTCCTATTAAGAGAGAATATTTCATTTCACTAGTATTTCCTTTATTATGATAGGATCTCCTCCATTAAGGTTAGGTCTCCTGGTGGCTATAAATATCACCCTCATTGTACATGTTTTGTACCCAAAAGAAAAGCAATAAAATATTCTCTCATTCTCTCTTCTCTCTTTCTCTCTTTTCTCTTGTATCTATTATTCTATATCTCTATGTTTTGTTCTCGTTTCGATTAATTTCATAACACGTTATCAGCACCAGACTCTAACCAACTGAGATTCGAAGCTTGGAGGTGTTGTGCGAAAGGCGAAGATGAGACTTTTATAATCATTCGATCGGTACTATTTCTTTGCCTGTGTTTTTTTGGAATTGCATTGAGACATTTGCCAAAATGGCGATTCAAGACTTAAGGTATGTATTTGAATTATTTATTCTGAATAGAAACTTTCTTTTGCATCTAATATGCTCCTGCAGTAGCATTATCGAATAAAAAGAATGATTTAAGAAATGTTTTGAATCGATTTCTTGTGACCGAACAAAATAATAAATTTTTGATCACGGGGTCTCTCCCACTGGCGTTGCTCTATTCCCAGAAGTGAATGTAGTAATATACAATTATTATACTTATTGGAAATATTAAAACCCATCCCACTAGCACTGCTCCATTCCCAGAAGTGAATGTAGAGTCAAGTGATTATTATAATTATGGGAAAAGAATTATTTATCTTGTTAATTCGTATTATAAAATTCATTTTTAGATGCAAATGGTCTTGGAGATATTACCAAAGAAGGAACATCTAATCAATATATGACCAAAGATATGATATTTTTCCCTAGAAGTGGAAAAATAGTGAAAAGAAAATAAGGTCAAAGCTATGACATTTCTTCCCAGAAGTGAATAAATTGTAAAAATAATGAAAAAGAAAAGGGTGAACAGAATAACAAACATACTGTGGAGGCAAGGGTCATTGGTTGCATACCTGTCGTATGCCAAAACATCTTGTAGATCTTTAATAAGATTCAAACAAATATTGTGATTATGATTATAGTCATATGAACATCACTTACTCGTTGATTTATTTACTTACATTTTAATGTTATTAAGTCTCAATTTTAATATGTTTTTATTCTTTAATTGAACTTTATGTTTATTTCTTATTTATTTTTAACTTTATTTCTGAAAGAATAAGTTTTGCACTAACATCAATAATGAGAATAACTGAATGCTCCGGAAGAGCTAATATATTGTTAGTAATGCAAGGAATAGATGTTAGTACATTTAGTACGACAAGGATAATTGGTGTGCCTCCGGAAGAGCAAATGTATTGTTACCAGAAGTAACAAACCAATGTTACTACTATATCCGGTGCTATAAAGATAATTTGAGGCTCCGGAAGAGCCAATGTATTGTTACATAAAATAACAAAGTTAATATATTCTTAGTAATGCAAGAAATCAATGTTAATACCATGTCTGGTACTATAAAAATAATTGGAGACTCCAGAAGACTAATGTATTGTTACTTGAAGTAACAAAGTTTCATATTGTTAAGTTTCAATCCGTTCAAATGGATACCATATTGAAACAAGAATAAAGGAGATATTGAATATCTTTATAGCATTGAACTACATATTGTAAACCAGAAGTTTACAAACTATGATAAGTATGTTGTTGGCATGTGACTGGTTGGGTCATCCCAGTCAATTATGATGCGAGAACTAATTGAAAATTCACCTAGATACACATTGAAGATCCAGAAGATTCTTCAATTTGATAATATCTTAAGCACTATTCGTTCCCTAAGAAAATCTTAGAAGTTGATAAAGAGAATGATTCTCTCACACGTTTAGAATATATACAAGGTGATGTTTGTGAGCCATAGAACCACCATGTAGACCATCTATATTTTATATGATTTTAATTGATGCATCAACTAGATGGTCACTTGTTTGTTTGTCGTTAACTCACAACCAGACGTTTGTGAGATTAATTGATTAAGAGCTGATTTTCTTGAAGAAAATACACCTTGAAAATGTAATTTATTTTATTTCTCGGGCATTTAATGATCTATTGAAATTGATATTGAACATCCTGTAGCATATGTTCATACACAATGATAATCTTGCAGATTCATTCATTAAATGTCTAAAGTTAATTGCAAGACTATTACTAATGAGATTAAAACTTGCAATTTCTGCTTGGGGACATCTAATCTTGCATTCGCATTAGACCAACAAATTTTTACAAGTCCTCCCCTTTACAATTGGTTTTTGGTTAGGGACCTAATATTTCCTATCTAAGAATTTTTGGATGTGCTGATCCATCACAACACACTAAGATACGTCCCCAAAGAAGGTTGGGAATATATATGTTTGTTACGAATCTCTATCTATAATAAAATATCTTGAGCCAACAAAATATATTGAGCCAGTAATTAGAGATTCATTTACATCTTGGTTTGCTAATTGTTAGTTTTCCCAACATTAGGGGGAGAGAATAAGCAGCTGGGAAAGGTCAATTTAGAATGAATATCATCTTGATCCTCATACAAAATTATGTGAACCAGAAGTTCAAAAGATAATTCAATTCCAAAATTTAGCAAACCAATTACAAAATGCATTCATTGAAAAAATGACTAAACCAGCTGTTGTTGCTCTAATCAAAATTGATGTCCCAGTTGGACAATCACGCACGAAGCGTGGTAGACTATCGGTTCCAAAGATAAAAATTCTCAAACAAAAAAAATGGAGCTAAAAGGCAAGATGACTCATTTGAGGATATTGACACTCCAGAAGAGTTATCAGACATAACTGATTTTGCAGTCCAAGAAGAGACTGATCAGGTACCTGAAATTTGTGAAAATAAAGAGATCTCAATAAATTATGTCATGAATGGAATATAACGGAACCGAAAGGAAGTCAACATTGACGATGTTTTCTTCAAAATGTAGCGCTAGATGTGACAAATGATAACGAGGATCATGAAACAAAGTCTATTAAGGATTATAGACAAAAGCAATGATTGGCCAAAAATGAAAAGATGCCATTGAAGTGGAATTATACTCGATTTGCTAGCAAAAATTCTTTGGACCCGTAGTCGAAAACCTGAAGGTGTAAAGCCAGTTGGATTACAAATAGAATTTTGTGCGAAAATAAATTATGAGATATAAAGATCGATCTTGATTTTGAAAATCGCAAAGACCTGACTTTGATTTTGACAAGGTAGAATGCTAGAGTAGTAGCATATGAATGGCTCAATTTACATTTGATGGATATTGTTTGGCTCACTTGATAATGACATTTACATAAAACTCCCTGAAGGATTTAATATGTTTGAAGCATACAATTCGAGCTCTCGAGAAGAATACTCAATCAAATAGAATAAGTCTTTCTATGGACTAAAACAATTTGGGCGCATAATTGCCTCAGTGAATATTTGAAAAAGGGAGGATATAAAAATGATTCAATTTGTCCAAAAATATTGTCGAGCGGAACTCCTGAAGAGCTTCCAAAACTATAGAATGCTTAAAGAAATAATTTGATATGAAAGACTTATGAAGGATAAAGTTTTATTTGGAATTACGGATTGAGTATTTGGAGAATATAATTTTGTGCATTGGTCATTATATATTATCATGTATTTACCCTTGTTAAATATTGAAGTTATTTAAGATAATTATCTGAATTATATTTTCTTTAGATATTCTTAAATATTGTAGAATATCTTATATTTCTAATCTAATATGACAAAGGTGCTAAAGAGGTTCTATATGAATAAGTCACATACATTATGTACTCCAATAATAGTAATGTCACTAGAAGTGAACAAAGGTCATTTTAGACCTTGAGAAAATGATAAAGAACTACTTGGCCCAGAAGTACCATATCTTAGTGCAATTAAGGCACTAATGTACCTTGCTAATTATATACGTCTTGATATATTTGTTATTAGCAATATATAGTTTTTCCCCTAAGTCATGAAGACACTGGAATGGAATCAAACATATGTTTTGTTACCTTATGGGCACGATGGATATGAATTTATTTTATTCAAATGTATCAAAGTTGGGCATGATGTGTTATTGAAGTTGGCACCGCATGCATTGCTCAGATGAAGGAAGGATATATCAAAGGAGATAGAACAAAATACCATCAAAGTTCTTTTCACTCATGATCTTCAAAAGAGTGGTGATATAAACATTTAACAAATTGGTTCATATGATGATCTAGCAGATCTCTTTTCAAAGTCACTACTGAGTAAAATTTTGAGCAACTAGTACAACGAATCGGGCTTTGCCGTCTTAGAGATGATTGTCTTCATGAGGGGGAGAAATAGATGTGTTCTGCACTCTTTTTTCCTTCGCCATGGTTTTGTCCCACTGGGTTTTCCAGGCAAGGTTTTTAACGAGGCAGATCTTACGCAATGGATATTGTACTCTTTTTCCTTCACTAAGATTTTTTTCCCATTGAGTTTTTTCTTAGTAAGGTTTTAATGAGGCATATCCTTAACGGACATCCAAGGGGGAGTGTTATGAATATTTTGTGGATGTCTATTATTGAAGAGGTTGATACTAATTGGATTAGGTGATATCATTTCCTATTATGAGAGAAGATTGCATATCACTGTTTCCTTAATTATGGTAACACTAGGGTTAGCTTACTTTGTGGCTATATATATATCAGCCTTATTGTACATGATTTGATACTCTCAAGCATAGCAATAAAATTATCTTATTCTCTCTTCTCTATTTCTCTCTTGTCTCTCTATATTTTACTCTTGTTTCGATTATTTTCATAACAAATGTAGTTTTTTTTTAATTATACTCATTTCTCTTTCTTAATTCATTTGTAATTGAAATGAGGACATTTTAGGAAAGTACACAAAATATTTTTTATGAATTTCAAACTATTAATTATATTTCTTAATTCATGTGTACAATCTTAAATGTCAAACAAAATAGGATAGAGTAGTGATATAAACGAACCGAGCTATTCATGAACTATTTGGGTTTGACTCGTTAATTACTCGCTCAAGTTCGCTTGTTTAATTAAACAAGTCAAGCTCAAGCTTAAAATTGGACTCGGATATTTAAAGGAGTCAAGTCCAAGCCTTACAAGCTCGACATTAAAGACTCGCGAGTAGCTCATTTATATATATATATATAGGGGATGCATCATGTGAGGAGAGGTTTAATATAAGGGGATTAAATCTGGACCATACAACATACATGGATAGTTGAGATTAAAAGTTAGTTACTGATCACATGACCACTTAAACAAGTCATATGACTTAATGTTAATCTTGACCATTCATGATTTTATCTTATGGCTATAATATAATAATCAAAAATTAAAATTACATAGATCCTACATTTTGTATAAAAACACTTATATCCAAATATTGATTTATGAGACTGATTGGATACGTCATAAGTATGACACGAAAAATAAGCCAAAGGTATGTTAATGTTTTTATTTGGTTTATTAAATTTATTATTGAGTTGAAATTATAATATTTAATACTTATATATTTTTGTATTTTATGAGCTTAAGATGACAACATTTTGAAAGAAACTATTCTACTAATAAGTTGACGATGAGGATTTTATCAACATTTTTTATTGATATTATAGAAATATGTAGAACTTTATCAAGTGTTAATCTTAAAGTTTTCTTTTTGTAGTAGTAAAAAAGTTTAATTAAGAATTTTTTATTTACTAGAGTATCTAAATGTAATAGTTTAGAACTTTTGAATTAAATATACCACATATTGAGAACTAATCTTTATTAAATACTAAACTGATAAAGTTAAAAAATAATTTAGAATTCCAAAAAAATAAGAAAAAAATAAAAAAATGCAAAAATTTAAGTTATAAATGATCTTGCAAGCCAAGCTCAAGCTTTACATTTTTTAACAAACTCAAACTTTTAATTAGGCTCATTTAAATAAATAAGTCAAGCTAGAGCCACCGATTTTTTTCATAAGGCAAGCTCAAGCTTTAAGTGTTCCGCTCAACTCGACTCGTTTACACCCTAGAAGGGAGTTTTTTTTTTTGGTCATATCCTAGGAGGGAGTTAAGCGGGTGCTGTTGAGATGCTAATTAGAGCTGGCAAAATAAGTTGGGTCAAAAAAGCCCAAAAAATAAAATGTTCAAAACACAAATTTGAGTCCGTTTTCAATCCAGGTCTTTTTTGGCCCCGTCCGATAAAACCCGAACCCGAAGCGGCCGACCAAAAAATGTAAGCTAAAGCCCGAGTTCGCCCCAAAAAAGCCTAAAAAATGAAAGACTCGGACACACAAATTTAAACTCATTTTTAATATAAGTTTTTTGGCCTGATCCGATAAAATCCAAACTAGATATGGGCCAGCCCGAGCCCGGCTCAAAAGCCAATTTTGCCAGCTCTAAATTGCTAATTCTCAACAGACCCGTCACCGTGAATGATATGAGAATTAGAGAAAGAATGGGAAGGATACCTTGTTTTTCAAGACCATGGGCTTGAAGAAAGGTCCGTGGGAAGTGGAGTAGCCGTTCCACATAAGCTCGGTTCGTGATAGACCACCAATACATGGTTTGGATTGGGCTGGCCTGTAAAGCAAATAGGCCCATATAATTATTGGTCCACGTTTGGACCAAAAATATTATTGGTCCACGTCCAACCTACGAAAGTCCACGGTTTAGCAAGCAGGTCTGCAAGTTGACCAAAAAAAGGGTGGTCTGCATAAATAGTAACGAATAAAAAAATTTCCAAAAAAGTTGGGAATTGTTGAAGCCTAAATGGATCCTATATTAATATAATATTTAAGTTACAGAACCTTTACGAAGGTATAAAGATTTTGGGTGCCTCAAATAGGCCAAACTCAATCCACTCAGGGATATCTTTGAGATATCTTTCGTATCTGTATCCTTTTTTGGTATCCTTTTGATGTGCTAGGTGTAGTTTTTATGTGTTTCCTTTATGCTTTGCCTGTTTCTTCTTTGGTTTTGCTGTTTTCTTTGTCTGTAGTATGTTACAGCTTGGTGTAGGTTACAACAGCGTGTCTCAGTTAGGATTATTGTATGTCTTGTGACTCTACTTATGCTGTGTTTTCCTTACTGTAGATGTCGAATGGTTAGAATTTTTCCTTTATGAACTTGTTCATTGACAAAAAAAAAAAGTTACAGAACCTTTTTCAACCAAAAAAAATTTACAGAACCTTTGGGGGCCAGAGAATCACACTAACTTAAATGTAAGGGCCTATTTGGGGGTGGTTATAAGTTCCAGTTTTTTTTTCAGACAAAAAAAATAAGTTCCAGTTTTTTTATTTTTTAAATGTGCAAATTTTAAAATATGTGCATCTAAAACAGAATTAAATTGATTTTTAATTAACTTAACTTTGTAAAGAAACAAAGTTATAAATATTTCTTGTGTGTATTTCTTTTATGAGGATTAGAGACAGTATCCCATGTATTTTCTTCAATAAAGTTGTCTTTAAAATGAAACACGGTGTGCAAAGTCACTTTGTAACCATTAATTACTCTTGTCACGAGATGCAATACAATTGTTAGTTTAAGCCATTTGGTGGCGAGTTTATAAAAAATCCAAAAGGTTGTGGACCCAATAGGCACGCGGTTTTGAGGAAGGAGCTAGTTGAAAAATGAGCATCATATTCATATATACATAAAAAGTATATATATATATTTGTACATTGGATCCATGTTTATCCTTTTTATAGTAAAAAGTACACCTTCTATTCATGCACGACAATCTCAGCTGGATACCGAATCTATCCCATGTACACTTTACATTAACGGCTTAAAACCGTGTCCCAGAAAAAGGCAGCGCGATAAGTGTTGCGAGTGGAGGTTTAAGGATATAGCGACTAGAGTTAGCAAAATGGGCTTTTGGGTTGGGCTCGAGCCGGTCTGTATCGGGTTTATGTTTTATTGGACCGGGTTAAAAAAACTCGGATTGAAAACGGACTCGAATTTATGTGTCTGAGTCCTCCACTTTTTGGGCTCGGGTTTTAGCCTATATTTTTGCGGACGACCCGCTTTGGGCTCGGGCTTTTCTGGGTTCGGGCTTTGTCGGGCCGGATCAAAAAAACTCAGATTGAAAACGGACTCAAATTTGTGTGTCCAAACCCTTTATTTTTCGAGCTTTTTCGGCCCAGCCCGATAAGTCCGGTCCATTTTGTGAGCTCTAATAGGGACCCTAAGGATATATCCCTACGATAAGTTTTGAGCAACTGGGATGAATATTGAATTAAATCAATTTAATTAGTTTGAGTTATAATCGGATTTTATCTTGCAAAGTTTTAGAAATTCAATCTGCAATGGTTTGGGTATTGAATTAGTTCTTTTATTTAGAATATAACAAGTAACGACTCAATATTTAGCCCCGTGAATATCTCGATATGCCATGTTATGAATTTGTGTAAACAGTCCAGTATATAACTTTTTCAACAAATTGGTCTTTTATGTTTACAAATGTTATTTGATAAAATTGAAATCAACAATTAAGTTAAGGGACTAAAATACTAATTTTTTCTTTTTTTAATCAAATGAAATTCATTAAAATATTGAGTATAAAGAATGAGCAATACTCAATACAAACTTGGTGTGATACAATCAGCAACTAGAAAACAAACTTAAAAGTCCCCTGCAAACTCAACCCTCCAAAAACAGATCACTCTGCTAAATACTTTACTATCAGAAACAAAAAACATAGCTCATGACCCAAAAACCAACAGAAACTAAAATAAAATCATCCCAACCTCCACAAAGCACAAATACAGCAATAATAAACCATATCCAAACAAACCAAAAAAACCACCAAACTGCATCCTCCAACCAATCTGATAGGGGTTACCGAAATTTCATTAATAAAAAAATTAATTGTTTACCTTATAAAAGAAAAAAAAACTTCATTGGCCCCATGAAGAACGGAACACGTCGTTTCAAAAGACCATCACAGAACCACAAATTAACTATCAATAGAAACCTATACTCCCCACAGAGCCATCTCTTAATGCATTCAATCGGATTAAAACACCATTCATAAATAAACATCCTGGAGTGAGTTAGGATGCTCTCTAGTTTTTCTATTATTATGTTTTTGGGGAAATAAATAGAATAAATGACACCCATGTATCACATTTATATCATTTATTTTCTCCAAAAATATAATAAAAAAAAATAAAGACAAAAAAAATAGAAAAAATCTCAACTCTCCTGCAACCCCTCCCCTTCTTGGCAAAAAACCATGTCCATGACCTCACCCTTAATGAGATCTACAACTACTCCCATATCAAAAAGGCCGTAAAAATTAATGTTGTTTCTCATTGTGCTAAAATTAACTTATGGTAAATTACAATCTCTCCTCCTAGATATTACACTCTTCTTCTATTACTCCATCCGTTGTCCCAAAACTTTAGTTGTTTTAGGATTTCAAGAGATAATTTATCACATTTTTTCAATTATATCCTTAATATAATTAATAAGTTTTGAGCGGAGAAATAATTAAGATAGTTGAGAATGGTGAATAATAAATATGGTCATTTTAGTCTAAAATTTGTTCAATTAATTATTTATTAATCTATGTGTCAAAACCTTAAACAACCAAAGATTTGAATCGGAGAGAGTATATTAAAATCTGCACTCTTCTCTCATTCAAAGTAAACATGTACTATTAACTACACTTTAGTTTGTTTTAACATAAACGAGTCTTTTAATTGTAATACACGACTTTGAACGATCATTCTAACCATTTAATTTTGAATAATTATTATTGATTTTATAACTTTAATAGATAAAATAAAATTTTAAATACCTTTATCAATTTAGAACTTTGTCCAAATCCTTTTTCATCTTTTATTGTTCCAGATATAGTAATGGTTTAAAACTATATGCATGTTAATTAATGACACTGAGAATAAAGATAGAAAAAAAATGCATAAAAAACTTTTTTTTGACAACAAAGGTATTCATTCATTCAAATCGGAAAAATACATCGAAACAACACAAATTCAACAACGCTAAAAATCAAAAAGGGTAAATTTGCGAACAAACTCGCAGCACCCAGGTTAATAGCAAAACATAGCATAATGCCTACAATAGCAAATCGTGGCAAAATGCCTACAAAAGAAACATAATCATACTGGCCAGAATACCTATGTCTCCGGGTCTGTAACGTTGGCGCCCAAATCATCTGTGAATTTGTACTGGGACGAAGCATATCAGCCAATCTGAAGCAAACGAACACCGCACCAAGACGGGAAAAACGAACGCTGCACGAAGACAGGAAGCACCGCCGCACACAGACTACGAAAATACGAAAAAAACACGAAAGAGAAACTAGATCTATGTGGAGCAACCACTTATTTAGATAAAAGTAGATTAAAAAACGATGTAGAGGGGTGATTCTAAACCAAAAAATGGCCTAAAACCACCCCTCCAGTGGGAGAAGAAGAAAGAAGAAGGAAACTCTTTTAGAGAGAAGGAAGAGAGAATTCTCTCTCTAAAGAAGAGTGGCGGCTAGGTCCAAAATGCATAAAAAACTTGATTATATTAAAATAGACTAAATGTTTTATATATTAATTAATTTTTTAAGAGATGAAAATGTAAAATTTAACATAATACAGAAGAAAAATATAATTCAAGCCTCTCTTATCATATAATTTTCTCAACAACTTGTATATATAAAGAAAGGTACCGTTTAGCATGGACCAATGCTAGATTGGTCCAACTTGCACCAATGCCTTTTTGACTTGGTATAGTAGGTGGTGCAGGTTTTATGATATTTGTAAAATGACGACCCAATAGGCTTGCGAAATCTATAAAATCACCCAATAGTTTGATTAATACGAATTATGTCCCATTAATTCAAAAAATTACATGAGTACAATGGATTAACTAATAATTGCAGTTCAAAACATGGCTCTGTTTTTTACATCAGTTCGGGCAATGCATTTTGTCATATGAACTGAAATAATCAACAGCAAATAATACAATATGTTTTTATGCAAACACATAAAAATGGTTTTCCCATCCTTGTTTAATAAAAAAAATGGTTTTCCCATAATTTTTCTAAACACATGCTTAGTATCATCATTAGTAGTTGAAGTTTTTGTCAACGAAATTGTATATGTTTCAAAGGTCTCATTATTCTTGATATGCCAAAGCTGACATAAAAGATAAAAATGACATAAAATAGAAGGGAAAAAACTAATTTAATTTCTTAAAATTAATATTTACCACTGCAATTTACTTTAAATTTTGGCCACATTTCTAATTAAGATAAAATGAATTCAACCTTTTAAATTTAGTGTTTGTGCAGACCATCTCTACAAATACCACAACTACATTCCAATTACTTAAAGTACAGGTTACAGACGGTAAATCTTAGCCATCCCTTTTTCTTTTCACTAATACTTATATATCAATATCAATATCAACGTTTAGGAAAGGCATTGGTGCAAGTTGGACCAATCTAGCATTGGTCCATGCTAAATGCCACCATAAAGAAATGCAGACCATACCTTTACGATCTTTTACAAAAGTAGTACTACTTGTGTGGATTATGAACCGCGAATGGATCAAGTTAGGTCAGTGGGCATATAATAGAAAAATAAATGAACAAGTTGACTTTTTTGGGTTGGTGCTGCTGTGCATTCATTTGTCTATTAATGATTTCTCGATCTTTATTATATTGTACTTCCACCTATTATCATTTAAGCACTATAAAGGGTTCGTGCTCCCTCCCTCTTCCATCACCACCAATCTTTGCCAAGTGCGCTTCTTTGTCATCCAACTAACTAGAGAGAGTGTATTCATCATCATCATATCCAATTCAAGATGCAGAGAAATTTCCAGAAATCACTTCTTGTGCTACTGATGATCTTCTTTTTGGGTTTCTCATATGTTATCTCTGCCTCTGCTATCCTTGCAACCAGTAAGCCTTTCATAATTCATAGGATATATAATTAATTTAACGGACTGTTCAGTTTTGTTCAGTTAGTTCTATATTTCGATTCCTGTGTAAAATATATATATGATGAATTGGATTTATTTACAGGAACCCAGAATTTGAAAGGTGAAGAATTAGAACATACATCAGCACTACCTTCTTTAGCTAAGGTCAGTGCTCCTATATATATATATATATGTTAGCAGAAAATTTGAACCGATGACTTTCTTTATCATTCTGATCCCTATGTCCCTCCCTCAAACCACCAAACGATCACTCCTGTAAATAAATACTAATTAACTTCTGTTTTAGATTATTTCAAGTTTATTGTCAGAATACCAATGGTTATTTTAAGGATAATAATAGTCAGAATACTTTACTTTAAAGTTTTTCTTTTAATTTCTATAATTGTAGAAAAAAATTTCTCTCTTTTTGATTTTGCTCTTGTTTATAATTAATGTGTTTTGTATAGGTGGAGCATGTGCTTAATGGTGAGGAGGTGCTGCTGGTTGATGATTTCATAGAGAGGAGGATGGATTTGGAAACCCAAGACTATGATGGGACGGGAGCAAATAGAGATCATGAACCAAAACCCCCTCTAAGGGTTTAATCCCAAAATGACCTACGATTACATTAATTAAATTAATTAGACTAGTTCCACCCCTTAGCTTGCTTCCCAAAGGAGTAAGTCATAAGAGAATCTAGATACTATGTTTCTTTGTCTTCTCTCCTTGTAATAATTGAATATGCATATGTGGTTCCCTTGCCTTTATTTATTTCTAGTTTTCTATTTGCTTGTTCACGGCTTTGTCTAGTTTAATTTCCTATATATATATATATCATAAGTCACATGAATGTAACTTGAATTGTTATTTCAAATAAACAAAGCTGCCGCAGAAGAAAAGATAAAATAATATTCAAAATGTATATTGTCGCACTTGAGAAGTATAGGATATACATTTCAAAAGAAATATTTTTGTTTGCTTAGTTAATGATTAATCAGGAAGCTTGAACCAAGGCAAGGATGAAGCAGCATGATCACGAGCATTTGTCCCATTATACATTACATAGAGAAGTTATATTATTATATTATCTGATCTTTTATACCTTTGATCTACCGTCTACAAAATCAAAATTAATATATTTCTACAAAAAAAAATTGACATGCAATCACCAAAAAGATTATATATATGCAATTATTATATATAGGTTCATTGGCTTGGTTCACATCATACTCGACATTTTAAAGTGGTTTAAAATGTTAACAAATTTATTTGGAACAATGATTTTTTTAGAACAATGGTTACCAAAAAAATAAAAATATTTAACTAAAAACTATTCATTACATTAAAAAATATTTACAAGTGCAGTGTTTAACATAATAGGAACTTTTTTTTTGGTAGTAACATATTAGGAACTTTAAAAATTATATTTTAGAATAAAAACATTTTATTTTTCATTCTTTAACTAATGTCTTCAAATTAAATGCTCATTAATTTTGTCATTTTTAAATAATTTAAAATATTTAATAAAAATAGTATTCCTCAAAGGGAGTTAAATGATTCCTTAATCTCAACAACAACAAAAAAAATGATTCCTTAATCTTAAACTTTTAATCCACGCAGTGCCCTTTGACTTCACGTGCATGCGCAGCTACGTTTTCCAGACAGCAAGGAATTAATTAGAAGACCAGCTCACTGTTAAATTCTTCCGACTTGATTTCTAATTATTTTTTAATTATATAGTCAGTATGTATACATTTTTTATTATGATTTAATTTACATACGCAGCCAAATATATGTTGTGCGGTTATGAAAAACACATAATAGGAAGAACATGCTGCATGAATGCTGATGGCATTCATTTCTTTTTCTTTTTCTGGTACAAGTTTTTAACTTCAATTAATTATTCACTGGACAGTACATCATCAGGAAATTTAAAATAAAGTTTTGCCGGTCCAAATAAGAGAATTGAATTGTACACTTAGTTGGATATATAATGAATATTGTACGTAAGTTTTGCATACCAACAATGCAAGGATCGAAATTGCATCCCTGCCCACCTTAGGAAAATTATAGACTTGGCTCCACTATAAAGTTCTGCGACACAGAGAAATTAATTATATATGTTTTTTAAATGAAGACTATATATATATTCAAAAGAATACAAAGGGTACTCCAATTCTTTTATAAGAATAAGAGGTTAAACAAAACTTAAGTAAATTAAATGTCCTAATACATCCCAACGGGAAGCTACAATAAAAAAGAGAGCCTAATATCCACCAATCACAAATTATATATATGTTGCCTTAATTAGTTTGGCATTGTATAGCAAATGAAATACTACAAATTATCCGAGCTAATTAATGATCGATGGTTCACTTATAAAAATAAAAATTGTTTACAAGTTTGAGGATAATTATGACGGGATCAATTTTATTTGAGATATGTTGACTTTCTTACTACTTACAACAAATTAACACTTTTTTTCTATGCTTGAATAATTAGCTGGCTAGAAGATAATCACCTAAGTCTGTTAAATTTGAATAATTGTCACCATCAGAGTTCCAAAACTGAAACTTCTAACTCCATGAGTTGTCCATACTTTAGTAGTAGTGGCAGGCAAGCCATCACAAGGATATTTCTTTCCTCCTGGTCAAATTTTGCATCATTAATTCATTCCTCAATAATTTGACAGCATCCCTCTCATGGACCCATCGTTTTCTTAATGGAATACCACCTATATATATATATATATATATATATCACTTACCTACGATTCCAGTAAGTATATTTTCTCTTTCGTCACGGAATATATAGAGAGAGCGCATTATTCAGGGTGTTAGTTATATACCGTACATAGTACGAACTTACATGTTAATATATTATATAGTTTACTTTACACATTTTTTATTTTTGACATGAAGTAACATTATTATTTGATTTATTATGGGTGAAAATTTTAATAAACACAAATATAAATTTTTTAAATTTAAATTTAAATTTTTTTAACAGATATCCATGCGTAACACGAGTCTATATATTATAAAATTTATTTAAACATTTAACATGTAGTAATATTACTATCTAACTCCATCATGGGGTCTTTGTCAGTGCGTTTGCCGTTTGGTTGGGCTCTTGTTCAGTCGTTATGGCGGAACTTTGGGCCATCTTTCATGGACTTTCCCATGCTTTTCATCATGGTTACTACCACCTTGAGGTTGAATCTGATTCTCAGGCTGCGGTTCGGCTAATTCAAAGTGGATGTAGTGCTTCTCACCCTTGTGCCTTGCTAGTTCGCCGAGTGAGGAATCTTATTTCCCGTGCTTTTCAGGTTCGTGTAGCCCATATCCACCGTGAAGCGAATCAAGTTGCTGACGTTCTCGCCAAGTTGAGTCTTCATCAGGAGGGTCCTCAAGTCTTTGATACGGCGCCTCAGAATATATCCCTTGCTCTGTTCGCTGACAGTTGCTCTATTTCCTTTCCTAGAGGTTTCTAGTTTGTGTTTGTTTGCTTCTTTTGGGGTTTAGTTCCCTTTTTGTCCACCAAAAAAAAAATATTACTATCTAACTTATTATGAGTAAATGTTTCAATAGAAATTACACATTAAAAAGAAAATAGTAATTAAAAATGTGGATATTTGATTTTAACTTATAACATATATTAATTTTCATGTTTTATTCTTGCAGATAATGATTGTTAATTATCTAAAACTTTTATTAGAAATCATTCAATTCACATACCTTTCCCGTTTGCCCCGTGCTCACACACTAGTAAATATAATGTTCTTGATTTGTATAAAAAAAAAGTTCTTGATTACGCATCCCCATAAGGCTTTCATTTTTGCGTTGGCAATCTGTAACTAAAGGTTGTGCTCCTTGTGTATCAAAAAAAAAAGGTTGTGCTCCTTGGATCTTAAGTGAGTGCATTGCGTTTGCACATTTGGGGAAATTAGAGAGAACATACACTTTACCTGTTGACAAGAATATATGCATTTCTCTTTTCTTTTCTTTTCTTTTTGATATATATAAATTTTAATTGACACGCTATGTCTAAATTTCTTGTTAAATGGAGTACCTACACTAAATATATATACCTACCAAGCTGAACCCTATAGTAATACCTACCAACTTATATCAGTAATGATCATCATAATTATAACCATCATCCTCAGGGAAATATGGCTGATCCATATTCTCAGCATACCAAGTATTTTCATATATATCCCCCATGTCACCATCCTCAAAATCATCCGCTGATCCCAGCTTATCATCCTTTTTGCTCTCAATCTTGGACTGAAATTTGTCATGATTATCAAAGGGTAGATCAAATCGTACTTTTTTGGGATTATTCCCATCTTCCTGTATACGATAAGATTGAAGAACATTAAAATTGAATAAAAGCAAGTATTTTCCAATATCTTTATATAAAGAATTATATAGGTTAATATATCATCAGAAGGCAACTTTCCAAATTAATATGGAAAATGTATATGTTGCAAATTTGCCTTTAACACGTGGAGCAAGGAGCTAAAACTACTTACTAATTATACAAAATAAATGCCAAACTATGGATCCGGATTCCTTGCAATTAGGAAAATATGCATTTAATATAGTCATGAGATTGAAATCGTTAAATGGAGATCCAAAGGCTCATGTTTCTATTGTACCAAAACCAATTTAAAACACATACTTGAAATGTGAGTCATCAGATCTCTATTCAATGGTTCTAATCTCTTGACTGCATTAAATGTATGTTTTCCCAACGGCAGGGAATCCGGATCCATAAACCCTATTGCCCAATATAGAACGCTGAAACGTACATGACGAAAACAAGTTTCACCAACAACCGTGAAAAGTAATACAAAGAAAGAAAGAAAATCCTATCTTTTAGTAAACAAATGAAAAATAAATAAAAGATGAAATGGAAAAACAAGATCAATCGGGTTGGCATGATCATGCAAAGCAGCAAGCAGCTTTCATTGAAGTGTTTGTCGTTAAAACTTTCTAACACACGAGAAGTGAAACAGCAATAGCAATTAGATTATTTACTGATTTATGATTTAAGGATCTTAAGAATTAATTTTTAAATGCTGTCGACATGCAAATAACAGATCATAGATGGAGACAAGTTTGGCGTTTCAGCTATATTATATATCAAACAAATATTTTTCTCATGTTGGCGAAACTCAAAAGTCAAAAGAGTATATACAACTTTAGACGCATTAAAAGCAAAACAGTAACAGAGAATTACGGGTTCATGAAATAATTCTGCCAGATTATCAAAATTGAATTTGGAGCAGAGCCTCTGCAAACGATACAAGAAATCAAATATTATTAGCAATTTCAGAAAATCTTATGTTGATAAATAAATAACGAACATAACTCATAACTGACTTGAATAGTACAACTGCCTGTACATAATAAGTCAGAAAGAACACACGTATGGATGTTACCTCATTCCTCTCTCAAAAAAAGGCAACAAAAAGAAGCCTTAAATAAGAATGCTCAAGAAGCACACTGGGCTGACCCAAGGGTAAAGTAGCACAAACCCTTGCGTATGCCTTAATAAACGAGATGCCATCATAACAAGTTTAATATATAAAATATCTAAATAAAATGCATGTGTGTAAGTGTGTTATGCAATGAATACCTTTTTTACCAACATTTTGGAAGTGGCCTCTGCAGCAGATTGAGCAGGCCCTGAATTTTTTGCCTCATGGGCTCGTCTCTGATTCATTTCCTACAGTAGTGTATTTAACAAACCAAAAGATTATAAGCTTGAAATCTTACAGTTTTATGCGGCATTGGTCATAGAAATTATCTAATTGTTCAAGCATAACAAATTCAAATAAATTGGTTATTGATAAGCCAAAATCTAGTAGAGTAGACAATAGTTTTATAATTTGAAAAATCATATTCATGGTGTACTGATAAAACTTAAGACTAAAATCAAATTGAAGTGATACTTTTTTGACATGATTTATGTAATCAGAGATCTAATGGTGGATTTCATGAAAATTTTATCTTATATAAGTGACTTAATGGTATAATTTATTTTGTTTTACAAATGCATATTCACACAAAGAATCTCAGTAATAATTGATTCAAAAAGTACCTTCCTGGATTTTGCCACACTTGCAGCAGCAGATGCAGCAAGCTCTCTTGCTGCTCGTAGATCCTCCGAACAGTTTTCGAAATTTGCTTCAAAAGCTTTTATAGCACCTGCTGCAGCTGCTTCCTTGGCTGCTTGCTCCTGAAAGAAAATATAAAGGCAAATGAGATCCAGTGCAAATTAATCTCCCACTCAGGACTAATAATTAAATAGCAAACCAGGGGCAAAAAAAGGTATAAGCTACAAGCACACAGTTCTGAGTTGGAACAATTATGATAGAAAATGGTAAAACTTGCAGACAATTTTATGCAACACTATAAATACAAGAAATAGTAAATAAAATTTTCTGTACCTTAAGAAACTCTCGGTTCACTTCTTCCCATATTATCTTCTTGTAATGCTTCTCCTCCTCATTAAAAAGGTACCCATCAACCTATGCAGCATATAGCATTTAAATTGGCAGAGGGAATAATCAGTGCGTTATGCAAGTCAATGACTTGATAGTACAATGGCACAGACACACAAACACGTGTGTGTGTGTGTGTGTGTGTGATATAAAGCAGCATAAAGATGCCTAGCTACAAGCAGATAAATAAATTTGGCCAGGAGAAACATTAAGCTACAAGAATAATAGAACCTCAAAATCATGATTCGATCTCTGAAAACTTTTAGAAATAAAAATGATTCATGATAATTAACCCAACAAGATGAGCATAATTAAGGATGGAATTTATTTCTGTTGGATGTTGGATTCTGATCTCAATCCCTAAAGTTAAGGGATCATATTGATGTGTAATTAATTGTAGTTTGCTGATTTTATTCTGTTTACCTAATTTATTTAGCCAATTATTTTACGAAATAGATTAGGAGGGTTGTTTCCTAAAATCTCATTAGTCTGTTATGTGTTTCCTTATTTGGAAGATTTGGTGCTGGAATTAAGGAGAATCAGTGGCAGGCCAGTTGCCGTGGTCTCTCTTATAAATTCATGCGCTTTTAAGTTCTAATTCATCCGCTTTTAAGTTCTAATGATTTGAATAAAAAATATATCATAGTTTTCCTCTCAGTGGAAAACAACAATTTCCTCTCTGATAGCAAGCAAGGGTAGCAAAAAATTTCAGCCATGCCACAATTATATTCAGTAGTAACGAGTCTAGTGACCTTAAGCTTGACATCCTACCCATTCTGATGAAGTTCATAGTAACTCCTTATCACCCTTTTCCAAACAAAAAGAGGTTCCCAACAAATGCAACCATTTAGCAAATAGCGCCTAAGGCAATATTTAGACACCAGATTCCCTAAGCCTAATCCACTTTTCTTCATAGGCAAGAACACTTTGTTCTACATAGACTACTTTGGATATCCAATGCTTCGCATAGACTGAAATTTACACCTGAATGATGACTTCTTGCAACTGTTTACATACTAAACAACACCCCCACCACACCCCAAAACCAAAAACAAAATATCGAAACAATGATAGCTGACTTGTAATGGAAAAAGAAAAAAAGAGTATTTGTTTGTCCACCGATCAAAAGAATCATGTTAAAAATCTGAAAATAGTTTTGCCAAAACAGTGAAACAGTCAATTGCAGCTCTAAATGAACATAAACATATTTTGATAAACAGCCAACAGATAAAGCATTAAGCTTCTTGTTAATCACCTCTTGATCATCGATGTCAGAGAAACTTTCTGATTCATCATGAGTTTTTGCACTGGTGTCATCTTCTCTATGTGATTCATCATGCTCACCATCTTTAGTGGTCTCACGCTCAACATTTTCCCCTGAAATAGTTTTTGAGAAAATTAGGAATGAATAGCTGTAAACAGAGGAAATCTATCTCCTGAGGAAGAGAGGGGGGGGGGGGGGGGGAAGAGGGATAAGAGCACCCAGCAATACTTTGTGGAACAGAGGCAGGCAAGTCTTCTTTATGGCCTTTGCATGCACCATTTGATGCCTTCACCAACTAACCAAAAGAACTGGTGTTAGTCTACGGCTCTTCTAAATTTGTTATGGGCATCATGATGTATGGAAAGAGAATATGCAATTGTCCTACTTAATGACAGATGCCCATGTAAATAGCTTCATTGGCTTGAGAAAAGATGGTTTCATGTTGGGGATAAGTACTATATGAAAATAAAAGCTTCTACTTGGTCACATTTTTGTAAAGGCTGCTCCTCTCAGTAGTCAGTAGTATTCTTGTAGCAGGATAATTAATAACAAGGGGTAAAATTTTCATGGTATTGACAAGTCAGTCCTAAACTTTGAAGATTTGTATGGCTCATATCTAAGGCATCTGGTACTCTTTCGTTGGATGTATTCAGTTAAAACAAGAATATCTATGGATCTGATTAGTAGTGGGAAAAAAAAATTACAGCAAGAGCATGGAATTCTGATATAATATTTGGTACCAGCATGTTGTCCCTGGAGTTTGTCCCTTTGTGGACAAAGGTTTTCTTGTCTCCTCCAAGATAAAAATTAAATTTTAATGGAAATACTTTGCTTCTTTGTATACAAAGACAACACATAGTGATTATTAAGACTCTTTAACACTATAAGTTCAAAAAAAACATAATATGGATGCATATAAAAGGAAATGAAAACTACCCTAAGTCCTAGTCAAGGTATACATACACCATGCGATTCATTGGCACTTCCCTCTGAAAGTGTTTTCTTCATTCTCTCCCTCTCAGCACACTGGAATGCAGGGGGGTCCAAACCACTACCCAGTCCTCCTGACAGCTTATCAAACTGCAAGTGTATGAATCAGCTCAATAGTAAATAGTAAAAATCAGCAATTGTTTATGTTGAGATCCCACGTCGACTGGAGATATAACCAATGTAATTCTTATAAGGCTTGGGCAACCCTCATCTTATAAACCGGTTTTGTGGGATTGAGTTAGGCCCTATAGCCCAAATTTTAAGAGTTTAAAACAAGTTAAACATCTTGACAAGAAAGAAGTTACTCACATCCTTATAACATGTTTCACATAATCCAAGTGCAAAATAGGGCACTCCATTATCCTTGTGCTCACACAGTAGATCTTTTGAAGTAGATTCTTTGATTTCACCATTTGGCATTACAGTTGGACTATTTTCATGCTCTTTTGCCATCATATTCAATTCCTCAATCTGTAACCATAATAGATTGATGAAAAGGTTCCATTCACTTTCAAATCAAAGATTGTGAGTTTTCCCGAATACACACTTTATAAACTTAAAAGCTCACATTAGTTTTGGTAATCCAAATATAAAAAGAAACCGTGGCATTAGAAGGAGTCAGACACATACTGTCAAGCTAGAAGAGTCTGTATTCTCAAATTCTACCAATCGCTTGGTCAATGTTGCCTCACATACATGGACGATTCTTAGCTGCATTGCAAATTAGAAAATCAAATGAGCCTCAATAAATTTTCCTGAACGATATCAAATATACATTAAAATGAGCCTCAATAAATTTTCCAATGACCTATGGATAAAGCATTCAGCGCTTTCTATATTATCTATCCAGTAATGATTGTCTTAAACTGTTAGAATATATGAAAAAATTTCAATAACTTGGTTGTATCTTAGAGTAACATAGAATATCTTAGATCATCTTTTAGGATTGTTTCCATATTTCTTTATATTTATTGATTAAATTACTTATTTAATCAGGATTAGGAATTAGGAATCTAGTATTAGTACAGATAAGGGTTAATGTTTAGTCTTTTGTATAAGACCATAATCACAATTCAAAGTCTTTATTCTTTCCTTCCCTACTTTCTTTCCTAAGCTCCTATAATTTTAACTCAAACACTTACGTGAAACTGTAATGGTTGGTGAAAACACACCATTAGCCGCATATAACAAAATCAGTCACAAGGTAGAAAATGTTAACGTAACTTACAATATCTGACTTAGAGCACTTGAAACCATGTGCAAGAGCAGATATGTATAATGCTGCACCACATAATCCGCTAGGTTTCCTCCCTGTCTGTTTTCAAACATTACCAATTCAATATCTTAATGATAAAAAGAATTCACACTCCACGTCCAAAGCTGATGCTTTCTTTTATCCAAAAAAAATAAAATAACCGAGTTCAATGCCAGATCAATGTCAAGTCACCTGCATCCAGTCACGTTTCATGCTTGCAACAATGCTCAACGCAGTTTCAGAGACAACCACATTCCTTTGCTTTAACAAATCTACATGTAAATCAATCTAATTATGTTTCCTTGCTCAAAAAAAAAACATTGGGATAGAAATTTGAATTTGAAATTTGAAATACAAAATGCTGAAACCAAACTATTTTAAAATTCACATATAAAAGATAGATGAATATTTTTCCATGCTAACATCATATACGTTAAATTGTCTTCATAATTTTTTTCTTTTACCAAAGGAAAACCACTTATAAGTTAAAGTATATAGGAAAATTTTCTCAACTCAGAGTAATCAGGACCATTTTCAAATAAACATAAACCAGTATATAGTTCCCTTCCAAAAAAGGCAACCTGGTGCCTCCTGATACGCACGGTAAGGTCCAACCATCCAAGGAAGTGCCAAACCCATCGTGGATCTATTGATGGGAAACCTAGTGACATAAAGCCTTCACGATGGTAGGTCTAGGGAAGGGCCCTGCCATAGTGGGGAGCTTTTTATATATTCTCAATTTTTTCATGGTTGTATCATATGTTAATGGTGCTTCTACAGGTCTTCTTCATATATGTCCAAACCACTTAAGACAAGATTTGACAAATTGTCTTTTTCCAAATTAAGGGGGCGGGGGGGGGGGGGGGGGGGGGAATGGGTTTGTTCTTATGTTTTATTATTATTATTTTATTAGCAAAAAGGTACAAATTTTGCCCTTTTTCCCCTTTTAGTTTGCATTTCAAGATTGAACAATCCTTAATAGTGATTTCTTAATCATGAAGTGCACATAGCCACATCAGCAGCTCTAATATAAAAATGTCTTCATTTTAAACTGTGAAAAATTTGCACTAGTCTACTGCAAATAACCTATGTCCTGCAAAGCAACCAGACTTTTCTATACACCAAGCATTTTACTTATCCAATTAAACAAACTGAGCTACAAAAGGATACCTACTATTAGCAAATTTGTAAATAAAAAGACTAGGATCAACAGGCTTTTGAACAATTGGGTGCTCTTCAAGCCTTAGCGCTTTACAAAGCTGCAAGAAAACTGCTCCAAGCACATAACTACACAACAAAGTCATGAACATGAACAAACAACATTCAGAAACACAAACAAATAGATACATTCTGATATAAGTAAACCAAATATGGGAAAAAGTATAATCAGCATCAGAACTCCGGTAACAAGAAAAGCATGCTCACACATTTGTCCTTAAATAATTTGAAAAATCAATAAGAAGGTATGGCTTATTGTTGTGCCTGCAAGAAGAAACATAATTTCAGCATAAAAACTAAAAAATTGCAAAGAATATAGATATGATACAATCAGACTCAAATGATAAAACCAAGGAAGAAAAATACATTCCATTGAACTCAGGTTACACTTCAACCATAGTCGTACAAACACTATACAATATCAATTACTTAATAATCAAAGTAAGAAAATCATGGAAACAGAGATATGTTATCTATCCAAAAAATTGTAAAATTATGGTTTGAGATTTTAATATTATTATCTGAAAAGCTTAGGATATGGGATCTTCAAAACTTTTGCATCATGCAATTACTTATGAGAACTATAAGATGATAAATGCATGAAGAATATTAGAGATACAGCTTGATGAAAAACCCATGGCAAAAAGATTCCATACCGGAATGCAATATAGGGACATGCAGCCTGTACTTGCTCTGATTTACGTCCGCGGGTGAAATTTCGCTCAATTGCGATCTTCAATGGGCAAACTCAAGGATTGATTAAATCAAAAAAAATATTCATTCGATATATAAATAAATAGAAATCAAGGACATTGATGAAGTTGAAAATAGCAACTTACTTTATAGAAGGCCAAAGCTTGGTTGGCCATATTTTCATCATTCACACCAAGGCTGAAACTTAAATATTTGATTTCATCATAAGCTGTAAACCAAAGAAAATTGACACATACGAATATAAATAATTACATGTATGAAATTATTTATGGTAACTATTATCCTATTATATTATATACAAGTACTAAAAGAAAACTAGCCAAGCTTTTCCTTTATACATGTTTTCCCTGTAACGGCCAGGCCATCATCTTAAATACACTATCAATTGTTGCATTGGCTGTTGTGAGCATAATAAAAATATACTTGCCTTATCTTAGTATAAATATTAAACATCAAAACTTATTACTGGACCACAACTTTGAAATAAATGAGGATTGGGCAGAAGAAAATAGTAGAACTTGACATATTCAAGACTTCCAGTAACAAGTTCAATGATTCTCACATATGAGGTATTCTATGCCAAATAAGAAAATCAATTAATATTAAACAACAAAAAATTTTGGAAGCCATCACTTTAACTACCTCCTGTATATGGAATCAGTAATGAGGTTTAACAAAGAAATACCTCTATCTAAAGTCCTTTGACGTGAAGCAGAGAGCTCGCTTTGAACCGTTCTTACATAACTACCCGATAATTTGCTCTATGAGACACAAATAAGGAAACAGTAAGAGACACAATAAAGCACTTAACAAAAACAAGAGTATAGAGTGGAAAAAAAAATTGAAATGCTCATGGAAAACACAATCAAACTTGTCTTTCTCAATATCCTGGAAACCTCAGCTCAAACACCAGACCTAGTAATACAGTTTATGGGGCATTTTTTAGAAGCTCTTTGACATGAAATTCTAGGAATTTGGATCTTCTCCTTTTTCCTTAAGCACATGAATCGTGATAGTGTCATGTTCTGCAAGAGAAACACATTTTCCTATTTAAAGAACCTGCCGCACCTGTGCAGAGGCACACATATCAACCAGATTCGAATCTCCTGCGTGTTCAGTTAGAGAGAAAAAAGAAGATAGCATCCACCTATTTCACTCTCTAACCACACCTGCAATGGAACTTAAACCGCAAGTAACCCAAATCTCCATCAGTCCTTTATAGAAGCAGCTTGTGTCTCCTCTCTCATAACACAACATCATCATTTTTTTTCTTTTAATTCAAATTTTAACCTTAAATCCCTCTACCCAAGAAAAACCACCTTGACCTAACAAGCTTCAATTACCTGCCCTGCCGAGTTTTTAACAAACGTGGGCTCCTGAGAAAAATAATGATCTTCCAACACCTTCCCACAGTAACCACAACATCTGAGAACCAACAAAATAATATTAATAAATTAATAAATACAATCTATTTTCACTATGCACTCCAAGAACAAAAAACACAAATAATCAGTTCCAAATTCAACATGTATGACACAATGCGCACATCTTATTGGGAAACAAAAACGGTATCGTTTGAGAATTGTTGTGCAGGCATGAAGATACTCACAAGTAACCGTCATCGAGTCGCTCGCCGGCAACGTTTTTGGCACAGTGGCCGCAGTACACCATTGAGCTTGAAAACAAATCTACAGAGTCAGGGAGATGGAGAATTTCGAAAAACAAGTGCAGAATTGAAAATTGGAAGTCGAAAATCCGAGGGAGTTGAGTTGAAATTATAGAGGGAATCTTGGAGAAGTAGGAATCGTATTTGAATTGATAGTTAGGGTTCATCGAGGGGGGAGCCACTGTCAGTGGCAGTTAAAACCGCCAAATAAATAAATTAAAAATTAAAATTTTCAATAAGAAAAATAATAAATTATTATGTTACGAATTAATTAAAATTAGAAATCAGAAATAACTCAAATAAGAAATCACTTTTATTTTGTAAGAAAAAAGTGGGGTTTTTCTTTTACCACCCCTTTTTCTATTCCCACCCCCTCCCAAAAAATTAAATTTCAACAAAATTTAATACTTTTTTACTGTAGATTTTTTTTTTGGAAAAATACTGTAGAAGAATTTAATACCTTATTAGTTTTCTATAAGGTGTGGGAATTTTCTTTTTGAAGGAAGGTGTGGAAAATATTTGACATCTTATAGAAACTTTTACTAAATTTAATTTCTTAAGGTATTATTACATTTATTTAATACCTTACAGAAACTTCGGGGTCTCAAAAACGAAAAAAAAAAATATAGTGATATACCTGCGCAACAGGATGCTCATGCGGTTCCATTGTTTTGGTTGGGGAACAGGTGGGAGGTGGAAGAAGAAGAATGCGTGTGTTGTGGTTGAGGGTGGAGTGGAGTGGAGTGGGGGTTGAAGAAGAAGATGAAGAGTGGTGGGAGGCTTATGGCATCTCCATGGAGGGAGATAAAGAGATGGGGGAATGGGGCGAGAGGGGTATTTTAGGAATAAAACTTTTATGGACGGGTGAGAAATGAAAATTCCAAAAAGTGGAGTTTGTTTTAGGGTGCATCCATGTAAAAGGATAAAATTCTTAAATCCTCAAAACTTTTTCACGTTCATAAAACTTGAATACCAAATTTTACTTAAAAAAAGTGAAGTTTTTTTTTGTTTAAATATGTTTCTAGTCCCTATAATATAGGAGTGTTTTGTTTTTAGTCTCTATAAAAAAAGTCAAACGTTTTTTGTCCCTATAATTTTTTTTTTGCTTTTAGTCCTTTTAAGTGAGTTGACCGTTGATGTGTCCTATTTTGAACCCAGTTATCACGCCTACGTGGCCAAAAACAATGCCACGTAGGATGCCACGTTAGCCCCCCTCTCTCCTCCCCTTTCTCTCTCTCTCTCTCCTCCGTCCACCCCCACCACCTCCTCTCTCTCTCTCCTCCCTCCCCCCTCTTAACAACGAGAAAAAAAGCTCATTTTGCGCAAAACTGCAAAAGAATATCGGAGGTCACACAAACACAGACACACATTTGTCATTTTGCTGAAACTTAAACTTAAACAAGAACAAAAATCCACATGAATATGCAACCAAAAATTCATATCCAGCCAAAAGAGAGGGAAAAATTGGACCTTTAGTTACAGGGAAAGCTCAAAAGGATCATGAAATTGAAACATAAAGGAAAAGGGGTGTGAATGTGTAACACCCTCTTTCAAAAAAAGTACTACATTTAGTAACCAACCCAAAAGATGAAATTAAATTTATTTAACTACTTTCTTTCTTTATTAGGGAAATAATGTCAAAGTTATTTAATTTTCACAAATGAATTTTCGTTGCTATTTTTTTTTTGAAAGATACTAAGTGAATACATGATTAAGATAATACCCAACACATAAGTTTAAAGAAAACAAGTCATGTAACTAAATTCATATATCTCTTTACAAATCAGTGTTTGGAAAGACTATATCATACAATAAACTTTTCTTCCTTAAAAGAATACTGACTCCCTATGCTGGTCAAACACTGAAAATTCTACTGAGATTAGATGAGAAAACCCATCCCTTAAACTAAGACACGTGCATCCATCTTCCTTGTTGAAGTACCACCATTGATCCTCTTGTTCTAGACTTCAGTCAAATCTCCGGCAGAACGTCTTAAGAAAACATATTTGCATACAGGAAAACAATACATTGCAAGGGTGAAAATCTCATTCACAGTTATATCATCATAGTTACACAAACAACACACAGCAGATATAATGCATACAACAATTATAATGCACACAACAAGTATAATGCTCACATAGTGTTATACTCATCCTCAAAAGAATTCATATTCATCACTTTTATTCCTCACAGCAGGACTCTCAATCCATTGTCATTCAGTCCAATGGCACTTAATCCATAGACACCCAGACCAATGACATCCAGTCATAAGCACTCACAGTCCAATGACACTCTGTCCATAGACACCCAGTCCAATGACATCTAGTCATAGACACTCACAGTCCAATGGATCCTTGCCCATAGACACCCAATCCAATGACATTCAGTTATAGACACTCACAGTCCAATGGTACTAAATCCATAGACACCCAGTCCAATGACATTCAGTCATAGACACTCACAGTCCAATGACTCTCTGTCCATAGACACCCACTATCCATAACCTTGGGTCATCGTTGAGGGTATGGTCACCAAAACTTTTACCTGCTAGGCCCTCCCCTTCAGGACACTAGTCTTACGTTAACCTCATTTCATTTCATTTAAGAAATCACGGTTCAAATGCTAGGTCCACCCCTATTGGAACCCTAGACTTACTTCCACTCTTTCAATTTTAAGAAATCATTTAGGAACCTGTTTAGAATCTCATTTTGGGAAAACCTTGAACTCATTGGGGTTTGGCCCCTTTTAAGAAACTCTTTAATAAAAATCCATTCACTTTCTCTTCATTATTAAAACCAATAACTCTTTGATAATACTCTCCCCCACTAGACTTTATAAATATCATTAAGTTTAAAACCACCATGTTCTTTACTTTAAATAAATATCCCTTTATTTTAATTAATTATCAAAAATGTCAATTTCCTTCAAAATTTACATTTTGGTCTTCGAATTATCCAGATTTGCATTTCTAGTCCCCAAACTTCAAAAATTACATTCGTGGTTCTCTAAATATGCAAATTACCATTTCAGTATCTTTATTTTAAAATTTTCCTTTCTGCCCCTGAATTTTCAAACATTACACTTTTGTCCCTAATCTTTCAAAAATTACATTTTTGACCCCTTGTACTTTAAAAATCGCATTTCTCGCAGGCAGCAGAGATCACAGCTGTGAAAATTGTCACACCCGGGGTGTGAACAGTTCTGGAAATATTTATAAAAATCCAAAAATGTATTTTTCCTTTTTAATTTGATTATATAACTTATTTCCAACCTTTTTAAACCCAAAAACCAGTTTTCACCTTTATGAAATTTGATCTATTAACTTTGATTTTCAAAAGTTATTATTTTGCCTCTTTGGAAACACTTTTTGAACTTGATTTAAATCTCTGATCCCTCTCTTTAATCCTCTTGAAAATTCAACTCATAGTAACATCTCACCACCCTTTGCTCTCTTGGAAAACTCTCATGGTAAGAACATCTCTCCACTTTTAACTTTCTCCTCACATCAACATACTTCAATCAACATAAACAATCTTCCACACCACACATGATAATTAATAATAATATCACACCTCAACTTTAAACATCACAAGCTATGGAACAAATTCAAGCTTCAACCAAATATACCTCACAAGGCACGTAAGAAATCACTCAATCACAACAACATAAGAAATCATCCACCATCACTTAAGAAATCAATCACCAAGAACACATACAAGTCACATAGAACACACACATGTTTATGTAACTATGATAACTAGAGAATTTTCTCCTTACCTTAAATCTTTCTCCTTCAAAATTTTCTTGATCCCCAAGTCCAAGAACTCAAACTCCCAAAGTCCAAAAATCCTTAGCTTGGTGTTCTTGAAAAATAAGAACACTTTATGATCAAAAGTGGTGAAGGTTTTGTGTTTAAAGTGTTTAAAAGTGATCACCCACACTTGATTAGTATGTGGAAGATCAAAGATATGGATCAAAGATTGGAGAACTTGAAGAAAACAATGGAGGAAATCAAAGGAAAAGATGAAGAGTTTAGAGAGAAGTTAGAGGAAAATGGCATGTAGTGTGAGAAAGCCTCTTGAAAAATGAGATAACTCTCCTCCTCCCTCTTCCTATCTCACGCCCTCTCTCCCTCATTTACTTGGCCAAGAATTTCTTGTTACTTACAAGGGTGAATGACACATCACAACCCTACACTTGTTCAAATCCTATGGATGGATTTCAAACCTTTATCAATTAAAGCTTTGTAAAATTAAAATATCTCTCTTTCATTACACAAAATGAACCTAGACTTCATCTTAGGATAAAGGGGGTGAATTTGGGCTGACCAATAGGGAAAGGATAAGCTCAAATTCATTTGAGTGGAATTTACCAAAAAGGACAAAGGTTAAAAATGTATTTTCCATGGTTTTGGTAATTGAAGAGTGAGATCAAGAGTACTTTGATAACTTCCCATGTCAACATAATAAAAGTCAACTATACTATGCTACATGGGTCCCACTTTCCCTGCAATCCAATTTCTGGTACCCAGTCTTTTACCCGTTCTTCGATTTTCCCTGTACCAAGGGTATAATGGTAATTTTACTAAGCTTATCCATAAATATTTTCTAAAATCTCCAAATAAATAAATAAAAATAAAATTACCATTTTTGGTTTTATGAATAGTGACAAAACTGCTCCAGCTAGGGGTATTTTTGTCATTTGCTAATTACAATGGCATTTTGGTAATTTTTATAATTTTTCAAAAATTCCAAAAAATTTCCATAAATCTTAAATAATGTAAAAACACTTTTTGGCTCGTCGAAATAATTTTCTAATGTGTTTTGGTCTCCAAACTCACTCGCAGTTTCATCATAGTCATAAGTCATAATACAGGGACCAAAACGGTACTATTTTTGCTCCGTTTCTCAGAAAATTCCCAAATAAATTTCTAAAATCCTCAAATAATATAAAATCACTATTGGTATCCACCCATATCTTTTCTAACTCCAAATTAGGGTTTCTATATCATTATGTTCCTATTCTGACAGTCAAAACGTCTACAGAGTTTTCGTTTGACTTTCTACGTCAGTTTTAAACCATTGTTAATCTTATTAAAATCCTAATATTAACAATAATTCTCCCTTATTAACACTCTATCTCTTAGAGTAAAAATTTGGGGCGTTACAAAATGTGTCATAGTCAAATGGCAAATTAACAACAATACAACAAATAAAAACACAATTTGTCCCTGAAAAATGGTTGCATACTGTTTCCTGTATTGGGGGAATTTCTGGTTTCATTGCTACTGCCATTTTGTGAAGAACCCTAAGATCATTAAGCCTGATTTCTCTAAAATGGTGCAAAGATATACGAAATTAGTTTAGGGCTTTTGCTTCCCTTTACATTGCGACCAACATACTACATTTTCACTAGATTTCATCGAACGAAATGGGAGAAATCAAACCTTTTGGCTGCGGTTTCGTTCTTGGCTTTGGGTATCTGTTTTGATTAGGATTTCGCACAAACAGATCCATGATTCTCGAAATTGTATTGGGAGATCATCTTAGTATAATAGAGCGACCAAAACCCCTCTGGCTTCATCCTTTTTTCGTGCAACAATTCATGAGCTTGATCTAGGTTCCGTCGCGGGTCATTTTGGTGAAGGAGGAGGGAGGAGAGAGAGAGAGAGAGAGAGGGGAGGAGAGAGGGGGCTGACGTGACATCCTACGTGGCAGTATTTTTGGCCACGTAGGCGTACTGACTGCGCTCAAAATGGAACATATCAGTGGTCAACTTACTTAAAAAACTAAAAGAAAAAAAAACATATTATAGGGACTAAAAGTGTTTGACTTTTTTTATAGGGACTAAAAATAAAACACTCCTATATTATAGAAACTAGAAACATATTTAAGCTTTTTTTTTATCAATTGAATCAATAGGTGTTTCTAAATATTACGATCCGTTTACTTTCAGAAAACGTTTACTGTTTTTATTTTCTATTTTTACTTTTAAATAATGACAAAACTACAATATTATTTTTAATTTATTTTTCTAAAGAATTGTATAAAAAACAATAAAAACAAAATGACAGATTGAAAATAGAAATTATTATGTTTCATTCTTTCTTATAAAAATTTTTAAAAATAAAAAACAAATTAAAAATAATATGATAATTTTAATTAATTAAAAGTAAAAAACTAGAAATAAGAAATATTTTGTCAAAGTAAACAAGTTTGGGTGGCAAGTATCACCAATTTCAATTCAACTCTATTTATGAGGATTACCCTATTTATAATGACTAAAAATATATTTAATCTATTATTTTAATTCTAGAGATAATGGTATAAGAAACTGCATTAGGTAAGAAATTTATTATCTATTATATATTATATAGCAGGATTATGCCACATAGGACAATGCCACGTGTCACCTCCTTACTCATTCAGTTTCCCGCCTAATGTTTTGTTATTTTTATTTCATTTTTGTAATTCCTATTATTATTAATATGACTATTTAATTGTAACATTATTACAATATTTCAATGATAGAGTGATAATAATGGGAATGAGGCTAGGAGGACTTGATGGGCAACACAATAAAGGCAGAGCGGAATCTTTGCAAGGTATTTATGTGCTAAATATGTCTTGCAAATTCATTAATAACCAATAGTCATTCTTAATTTCTTAATTATAAAAAAAAGTCATTCAGAAATAATTTCATATATTTTAGTTACTCAGCAAATACAAATAATCAATTTAGTGATGAACTATAATATTAAATTTTGGATTATTTATAGTTTATAATTAACGGTTATTTATCAAAAACAAATTATTGCTAAAAATATTCACAAATGTCTTATTTAAATTCATATTCATATATAACAATTAACCACTCATAGACAATACATAATAATAAACAATATTTTTATGGAAAGGATGATAATAAGTAATAGTCTTTCACAAATGACTGTCAATGACTATGTGTGCCACAACCACACCATTATCAATTACTTTCATAAGGAGGATTTTCTTGCCTTTTGTTTGTTCTATTTGGAATTACTCATTTATTCAATTTTTTCTATCAGTTCTTTTTGTGTCATAGAATTTTGATTAATTTCAATTTTTTTGCGAAGCTTATGCAGGGTAGAGCAAAATCAAGAGGTTGTACATATTTTCTTTAAGGTGAGGTACATTTTTAAATGTTTTAATTGTACTTCTATTTTTCTGGCCTTTTTTCATTTTTTGTTGATCTATTGTGTAACAAAATCTCCACATAACTAACTATATTTTCAATTTTAAGGGAGATCCTACGTGAGAATATGTATTTTTGTTTTCAAACATTTGAGTACATCTTGAATTATATATATCTTTTGGTCTTGCATAGTATTCTTTTCTATCCATTACATTTTAATTGCAAAGGACATGCTTGATCTTTTTTCTAAAATGAAAACATGTATACTATTTGATGAGATTATATGTTCATGTTTTGATATTTGAAGGATAACAATCCGATTAAGTACTTGATATGGGAGTTGCATTATGAGCAAGTACTTTTCACATTTTTTTTTACTAATTTGACTTTTATTTTCTCTTTCTATGAACAAATTCTTGATTCTTGCTTTCCAGATTGTAACTACAATTGCAATGATTAACATGGTTTTATTTGTGGGATCGATTTATTGTGTTTGAAATGACTATGTGAAATAATATTTGTTTCATAATATCATTTTTGGCATTTTCATGGGGATATACATTTTGACATTATAGTGTATTTCAGGTTGATTCATTTCAATTTTATTGTGTTGGACTTTTTAAAAAAATTATCCTTGAGTAGATTTGTTAATGATGATAAGGTGTAAAGATTTTTTTATTTTTCTGATGTTCATTTGGCATTATTTGCATTGTTTCAATTAATTAATTTTAAATTATTGTCATTATTGCAGTTTTGAGTAGTCTTATATTACTTTTGATTTGGTTAAATATCTTTTGTGTTCATTTTATGTTCATATACTGATTAATTTTTTTAAATAATTTTTATTTTATTCTATACTTTTTAAAATTCATTCATTTTAATTTATAATACTTGTTGTTTTTGTGTTCTAAAACAAGTCAACTCAAGGTGTTTTTGTATTGAAAGTGAATGAATGAATGAAAGTGTTATTCACAAAGTATGTAGAAATATTCCCTAAAAAAGAGTATGTAGAATATAACCACATAAGATTATTAATCTAGCAAAGAATACCAAAATATAAATTATAAATAAAAATTGAATTGTTTCATTATTTAAATAGAGATACAGAGGGAGTTATATATAAATATTGGCATCAAAAATTTCTTCAATCAATTCTCTTACATCAAAAATTTCTTTATTGGTCGTTTTTGCATCCGTCCAGGCTTTAATTAAGAACTATTAATTGGTTAACTTTGAAGCTTTTGTTTGTTTTGATTTATAATTTAATATTGTTCATTTTTTTTTAATTTGAAACCAGTTTCTATGTTGCTTCTTTAGGTATGTGGTTCTTTGTTTTGTCTAATAAATCTATGATAATTTTGTTCGATATTTGATGATTTTGATCTTATTTGTTTTTTTTAAGATTTCAACTTAATGCAAGTTTTTTTATTTTAACAACTTCTTTCTAAACTCTCTAATATTAATTTGGCTATGAAATTTTTTTGTTGGCATTCTCACATTTTCAACTATATATATATTGAATGACACAATAGGCTTAAATGTGGGTTTCAATTAAGAAGAAAATGAGTTATTTATCTATTATCTATTATGCCATACAAACAAGGTTTAATTTTTTGTTTTGTAATTTTATATTTTGTTTTTTCATCTTTGTTGGGGATATATCTATTATTATTATTATTATTATTATTATTATTATTATTATTATTATTATTATTATTATTATTATTATTATTATTATTCGCTTCATCTCTCTTTGTTTTCAACAGATTCATATGCACACACTTTTTGGGTTATATATCTTCTACATCTAATTAAGGTGGCATCTCCTATCTCTTTTTTCTTATTGCTTTTTAATATTTTTTTATATTATTACTAATAAATGACAATTTTTTTGACACAATTATTGAACATTTAAAGTTTGGCTACAAGTATTATTTTGCCGCTTATACATTTTCAAATATTGACATTCACAATATATACCCTATTATACTAAAAATGTTACCCAAAAAAATACCAACAAAGTCTACCACTTTATCTTTTTGAATTTTTGTGTCTCACATATTCGATAAATGAGTATTAATTAAAAAACTTTTGCTTAAACGAATTCTATTTTTTTTAAATAGTATCTTAAACCATTATTATTATAACATCTTTATTTAACCATTATTATTAGTTTCAAATATATACTATTTAATGAATACATATAATAATAATCCCGTGCAAGGCACGGGTTCATCGGCTAGTATAAGTAGAAGAAAACAAAAGAACGAAATGGGGTAAGACGCATATGGGATTTGACGATCTTGAGCAAGATTTTCCCGCACTTTTTCGCAAATTGGGAGACCAAATAATAATTTTGTTCATCAATATATAATTTTACATCTTAGGCACATTATCTTTCCGCTAGTAATAACCCATAACTATAAATAAAGGCAATAAAAAGATTTGGTGTACAATTTTTTTTTACAAATTTGCCCTTTGCTACGGCACAAATAACATGTAATAATTTTTTTACGTCAAAAAAATAACATGTAATTAATTTAAAACTAACATGCAATTAATTTAAAACTTTAGAGATAACTGCATTGGGTAAAAATAATTTATTTTTCGATTTTTGATTTGTTTGATTTTCGGTTATTTGGTTTGATCAATGTGGTTTGCATTGAATTGAATTGGTTATGAATGTCCTTAATGAAAAATATATATATAAGAAGAAGAAAAAAACAACAAAAATGGGATATCCATATTATGTATACTAGCGGGTAGACGGGCACTACCATGCCCGATGCCCGTCTGGCCTTTTTTTTTTAGTTGAATTAAAATTATGTATTTTTTTGAAAATTGATATCTTTTATTATTTTCTGCGGTGCAGAACACATTTGAATTTATCTTACTTTATGTTATTTTCTTCTATTTTTGGATTTATCTCACTTTTATGCTTAAATTTAGATTTAAACATTCAGTTATTTAAGAGCAAAAATGGTACAAAAATTAGGACACAAAAAAGTAATTAGGTAATTTAAAAAAAATTATTAAAATCACAACACAATTTAAATAAATTAAAGATAACAATTTAAATTACAACACACACACCCAGCTGCACTGCACACGCTGTGCCTCATTCGACATTCTGCCACAAATGTATAATTCCCTTTCCTTTAATTAATCTATGTTACTTTTTTAGCCATGTGAGTGCTTAAATTTAAATTATAAAAGTCAATTATTTAAGGGTAAAATTGGCCAAAAAAAGATGACACCAAAAATTAGTTATTTTTTGCTATTCCCTTTATTATATGTATGTATATATAAAATTGGCCAAAAAAAGATAACACCAAAAGTTAATTATTCTTGGCTATTCCCTTTATTCTCGTCTATCCGCTTTTTCTATTTTTACATCTAATTTCTTGTTTTTTATTACAATAGAAGATATTCAAATTAAAATGTAAGGAAAAAATTTTAATGCCGCAAATACACATGCACAGTGGGGATTATTTCAAAAAAGAAAAATGGTTAAAGGGGGAGAATTAAATGAGTGAGTAGTTATTAGGAGTTTTAGGGACAAAATAGGAAAAAAAATATATACACCAAAAGGGAATATTTCCTTTATTATATGTATAGATTAACAATTATATACAACATAATATTATTATATGTATGTGTATAATTGTATAAACATATCACCGTATGTGTGTGTGCGTATAGTATGGTTATGACTGTTATAAACATTAAAACAAGAAGTCTCGTACATTTTATAAATCTGATACACTTTTTTTTTCAATGTTAAATTCATCCAATCTTATTAAGCTCTGGTGTCATGAGTATTTTACCATGCTTCCGATAATCCTAAAACAAATTAACAAAAGTCCTACTTGACAAAAATGATCAATTATTAACCAAAATCCCAATGCAGAGTCTCTACAAGTGTGACCAAATAATGGTTATTACCTGCACTGCATTTGGTGAAAAAATCTATCAGAGAGAATTTTGTTTAGCAGATTTTTCAGCCTTCTTGAGGCAGGACCAGGTTTAAGCACACCATAATTCTCAGTTCTCAAACCTGAACACTCTCTCTGCTTTTTTCCACCCTGAGAGCACCACCCCCCAAAAGAGAATTTTCCCTTATACCTCTTGAGAAGCTCTCTATCAATCTTATCAAGAACTGGATCATTTCTCTTGAATTTTCTGGCAAATGGACGGCTACTCAGAACCATTTTTCTATAGTCTCTAAGTCCTAGAGACCTAGGATGTTGTTTTGGAGGGTTGTCCCAAGTGATGTAGTGAAGGTCATGGTTGGCAGTGGTGTTTCTGTAGTCTTCAGAGTTGCATATCACTGTCTGGAAATACCCTTCTGGGGATGACACAAAGTTTGTGTAGTAGAGGAGGAGGGTCCTTGGCAAATTCTCCCACCCCACAATGCAATACTCGGCAAAAGATCTTGATAGTATTGTCCAAGCTGAACCTGAATTTTGTGAATGTACCATCGAGTTAGCTGATGCAAAATGTTAACATTTTAGATTATGTCATTTAATTTCATGCATGTTTAGAGGTCTAATACAATGTAATGGTGTAAAGCTTGCAATGTTTAATAGCATTCCTTTGCCTTGGCACAAAATCAAGTAGTATTAGAAATTCTGATACCATAGAGATTTAATGGGTCTAACTTGACCCCTACAAAATCAGCTTGTAAGATGAGGATTGCTTATGCTTTATAAACTTTATTTAGATTTTATCTCTAGTCGACATGAGACTTGGATTTTTCCCAATCGTAATTAGGAAATTTTCGAAATCATTAGCAATACTAGGAAACTATACATAGAAAAATTAACAATTTGGAACAGATTCCTTTAGTCAACTATCCCTGTGTGTGTGTGTGTGTTTTTTTTTTTGGTCAAGATCCCTGTGTGTGTTTGAAATTGGGACTGAGATACCCAAAACAAAACAAAGGGAAAAGGATATTGTTATTAAGACATGTATGGCACGGCACCGTCTAAATACTAATTGCACCCTCATTCTCTACAAGCAAGAAGGCACGTGAATTGCTAGAATCAACAACTTAATAGTCTAAAATAAAGGCATCGTGCATGTGCATCTACTTTCTAGAAGTAGACACACTGCACACTGCACAACACCATAGCTTCTCCTCTTCTCTGTCTTCAAGGAAGTGACACGTGTATTTTCCAAATTTAAGCAGAGCTGACCACTATTTTGGCAATATGAAGCATTTTCGTTTCTTCCCTAACTTTCTAAATTTCAATGACACCTTAATATAAAAGAACAAAGTCTATACTCCATACAACATATAGCATTTGTGTAACTAGTATGTGATATATAATTTTCAGCTCGAATCCATGTAGCGGTACTTCTAGCACGATTTCAGCTATTGGATTAATTCAATGACTATCCAAGTTAATCTCTCTGCTGTTAAATTAATCAAATGGCCGAGATCCTGTTGCAGACGACAGAACCGCAGCAGAGGATACAGATTCGATAATTTTAGATTGTTGGTTCAGTTATATTTTATTCCAATTGTATATTCAATTTAATAATTTAGAAACTGTCATTTGCCATATATAAACTTGCTTATCTATTTCTTAGTTTTCCCCCCATAGGCTAGAAATCTTAGTGGATAAGAGGAGGTAGGTTTCTTGAATTGTACACGTCAATCCCCAGCTACCACCAACCATTAAATTACCTCCCATAACTAACGGGTAGATAATTGAAAGGGACATAGCATCCAGAACATTGATAATTTAATCCTAAATCTCTAAATCCAACCACAACACGTAACTTGTGATGCATTACAGGTTCTGATGTTTGGTTTGTGTTACTTCAAAAGTTTAACTTCATCATATTTAAAATTAATTTTTCTTGGATGTTCTAATCTAGAATTCTCTAAATGTTAAACTAATCTATACCAATAAGTAAATGCAAGAGGGCAAACCAAAAAAAAATGATCCATCGATGTCAAATATGGACACTAACCGATTACAATAAATTATGACATTGATGTATGCACCATATACCATATATTAGGTGACAACTCATGGGTACACTATTCCTATATCAGAGAATCACATGGTCCACATTATATGCCATTTAAATACTCAAGGGAAAAAGGTAAAATAATATGCCACATATATTGTACACACACACACACATTAGCACAGTCCAGAATAAGCTGAGAGATTGAAGGGAAAGGAAAGAAAACCTGTGTAGAGTTTAAAAGATGTTGGAAGACTCCTTTGCTTAATGACCCACCAAATCTCTGATTTATTGAGGCTATAAAGACCCGGATCTATAATCATTGGCTTCCCTCTCTTGTTCCTAAAATTGGGTAATTAAAAAGTTTAGGAATTTTGGGCAAAACATAAGGCATGAAACAGAAAATCACATGAAGCAGCAACAATTCCACTTACAGTTTCCAACCCAGGTGACTACTATGCTGTATGAAATTGATATCCCTTGGCAACTCAGAAAAAGCTTGGATCAGATCTGGAATTTGAAAAAGATTCATACCAATTTGAGTCAGTCATTAGAAAATGTATTAAAATTAAAATCATTTCACAAACCCAATAAAAGAAAGAGAGCATAGATTGGATTTATCTCAAATTGGCATAATTAACATTTAAAGGCCACTCACCATACCATCTTGTGTGACTAAGGGATAATCAGATGCACTAAGATTAATGAACCAATCCCAGTGACTGATCCTGAGAAGCATTGCCATAGCATGGAGAGTGGTTGCAAGCATGGTTGGTCCTCTATAGGTGACCAAATTAGGCTTCCCCACAACCCAAACATTCCCAACTTGACCATAAACAGGATCACTTGCCACATGTTCTGCCAAGTCCTTATGTTCTGCCTCAGGAGCCCCATAATCCATGTGAATCAAATAGTAGTTCCCAGGATGGTATAGCACCCTCAGCAACCTTTTGAGCTTCACAGCATCCCCTTTGGATGCAGAGATCAAGTAGGCAAAAGTAACTGGGTAAGAAGCCTTGTTTGTTCTCAGGACATTGTTGTAGTAGTCCATAGTACCAGGCCTCAAGATGGAGGTACTTTGTATGGTTAATCTTGTGGGGATGAAGAGCAAAAAGAACAATATTGAGGTTACCATGAAGGAAAAAAGGAAAATTTTGATACCCATATGAGAGAAAATTGAGAAAAAAATTAAAAAAAAAAATGAAAATTTGTGGGAGAGAAAGTGAGGAGGAGGAAAGGTGGGGGAAGAAAATGTTGAGGATTTAAGGGGAGGACGGGGTTGTTCAATGGTTAGAAGAAGTGGTAGCTTTGTTGTTGGGGTGTGAAGACGATGTTATAGTGGGAGAGAGTGGGGGTGTGGGAACTAGGGAGGAAGGGAATAGTGTGCTTTACTACATGTGATATTCGAGTTCTTTTCTTTGAACTCAAGGCCTCCATTTGTCAGTGAATTGTCGGTTGAGACAAGAACTGGTGGTAGATTCTGGTGAGGGAGCACTCTACACTTAACCACTTATTACCGTACAGCTACTAGTTGCAATGTCAAAAAGAGATAGAGACCCATATTCTGTGCCACTTATTGCCCAGCTGGATGAAGCACAATAACAATATAGCCCATTTTGGTTTTATACCGAGGTTAATCTAGTTAGGCCATCTTTGTATCCATTTTTGGTATTTAACTGGATCCTATTTATACACATCACTTATTTTTTTTTTTCAATTCAAGTACTTAATAGATATTCAATTCCTCTAACTCAGCAATTGTAAAAAATTTACTAAGTAGGTCTCACTAATAACTCAATATCTACTTATAACCCACAAAACACGTAGGACTCGCAAGGAAAGAGGAGAGAGAAAATACTTGTACAAACTTTAGGTACCAATTCCCCCCCACTGCAGTGGTGGATACTTAATAGGTATCCATAGGTACCATTTAAGTACCCATTAAAGATGTCCTTAGTCTTTATTAAGTAACAAAACCTTGCTTAATTTGGTCTAGGACCTCATCCCCTGTTACAGCACAGCATGAGGCCTTTTCCCTAGCTTAGACCGGAGTGAGTCTTGGATCCATTAGGCCCATTACAATCATCATTCTATACTTGCTCATTTTAATTCTTATCATTTGAGCAAAAAAAAATAAATCTTATCAAATGCACCACAATCTCCCTCTCTTTAAATTTTCCTTAATTATATTTAAATTTTTTTTTGCTTCATGAACATTTCAATCATAAGAGTGATCACTTTAAAAATGGATACTAAGCAGAGTGCCCCCTTTATTTTAACAGTTGTTGACTAGCTAGTGCAATATTAATTAATAACCATTTTTTGGATGGACAATATTGTACATTACCCATGTGAATTGCAGGCCTACCTTTGTTTAAACCATTCAATGGCCCACACTGCAATTGTAAGATAATGTTCACTGAAACGGATTCATTATTTGATTAATCTTACAAGGGTGTTGTGTATTTAGGCTTGTTTGAGTTGTTAGTGTTGATGCCTTCATCTATTTCAAAGAGAAAAGGATAATGGGATGGTTATATTTGCATTTTATTTATTTAACGGGAATCAAATCTTTTTTGGTGAGAAGTCATACTAGGGAGGAACGAGGAGCTTTAAGTGTAATTAAGCCCCGAATCGGGGACCAAAGACCCTAACGGAAGTTTAAACAAAAAAAAAATCTTTCTTAATGGAAAGTCGTTGCAAATTAAGGAGGATAAGGGAAAAATATAAATATATAAAAAATCGATGCTATATATCTTAGGCTGATTTCCTTGTACTCACAAACTATATATATAGGTGAAATTTGCTGTAAGTTGTAAGGAAAAAGAATATTAGTGAAAAATAACCACCGTTTCATTTATATTCACTTTTGTTTTATTATATATATCTTATAAATTCATTGTCTGTTATATTGAAAAATATTAAACAATTAATAATGAAACAAAAAGATTTAATATATGCATGCAGAATTGCATTGAATTGCGTATAAACTTGCATACAATTTTCTTACTGTTTAAAGTGCGTGTCTGACTTCAAACGAAAGTGAACTTACTATCACGAGTTTTTCTATTCTCAGTCACTTTGTTTACAATTTGGTTTTCCCAATCTAATGATAGTACTATAGGCTTTCCGATTCAATATTCACACGGAAGATCCTTAATTAGTTGCTTCGAACCCTCCAAAAGGGATTAGGTTCCAAAATCAAGGCCATTATCCTACTCTCAATCACTAATCAATATTGAGTCATGACCCAATGAATCATTACACGGCAATAATTGCAAGCTATATAAAGGTCATCATGCTTGCCCCCCGAATTTTATAGTAATTAAAAAACTTTGAAGCATTTGGTACATTGTCATTTTAACGTGAGACTTATCCCTAACTATCTTTGATCTAAAATAATAAAAAAACAAAAAGTTTTTTAAAAAAAACGTTCATAAATATTTTTTTTGGACCAAACACTTAAAGAATGTAAAAGTTTAAACTCCGAGTACTTTTCATTTCTACGTTTTCACTCGCAAGAGCATATATATAGGGAATTGGTAAATACACCCACCATTTTTTTCCATCCACCTCACTTGTCACTGTTTAAAAATTTTAATACCAAAATACCCTTTTATACTACCGAAAATTCGAATTTCCGGTAGTTCTAAAATTGAATTTTATTGAATTTTAGAACTACCGGAAATTCGAATTTCCGGTAGTTATAAAAGTTTAATTTTACAACTACCGGAAATTTGAATTTCCGGTAGTTGTAAAATTAAACTTTTATAACTACCGGAAATTTGAATTTCCGGTAAATTTTTAATATTTTTTTAGAAATTCTAATTTTCGGTAGTTATAAAAATTAAAATTTTGTGCTACCGGAAATTCGAGTTTCCGGTAGTTCAAAATTTGAACTTTTGAACTACCGGAAACTAGAATTTCCGGTAGTTCAAAATTGAAAATTTGCACTACCGAAAATTCTAGTTTCCGGTAGTTTCATGAAATTTTGCACTACCGGAAACTCGAATTTCCGGCACAAATTTAAATTTTTGAACTACTGGAAATTTGAGTTTCCGGTGAAATTTTGTACTACCGGAAACTCGAGTTTCCGGTAGCAGTGGGGTGTATGCGGGAAAATACAAAAAAAACAAAAAAAGGGTATTTTTGTATTTTTACATTGATTTGACTTTTAAGTGGGGTAGATGACAAAAAAGAGGGGGTGTATTTACCAATATCCTATATATATCCACCGGTTGGGCCGACCGGTTTGATCCACTTTTCGAAACGCTATAATCAATTAGTAAAAGTCAACAAACAATTAAATTGTTTTCATTATATGAAGACAAAATAATAAAGGTTTTAACAAGCTAATGGAAAATAATTATTTACCTGTTTGTTTTAAAAACTACCACAATATATTTATAAATTCAAAATAGATTTTCCTTTTTTATAACAAGTCATCAATAAAAAAATAAAATGCAATGTCAAAGTCAAAGTCTCAATAAGATACGTAGAAGTTAAACGGGGAATTATAACATTAATTAATTTTTAAATATTAACTTCTCTCAAATGAAAACTGAAAAGGAAGTACTAATTATAATTATAATTTATAACAAAAAAAAAAGATAACTTAGGTAGTAGGATTTAAAAATATATAAATTATTTTCCCAATAAGAAGAATGACCCTTGCTGTTTGAATAATAAATTCAGTCACACTTTGACTACTTCTTGTTCATAATAAATTTTGTATATTTTCCATTGCTCAGGCAAGTATTGGAGAAGAAAGTGAAAATTAGTTAGTAGTTAGTTGGTGATCTGAACAAACAAGCACCTTGCTTTTCAAAAAAAGCCGTTTACTTCATGTCACTTTTCCTTATCCAACAACCATTTTTCCCAGGAAATCACAATAGAGGGCCACGTGGACCATAACAATAAGAGAGGCAGAGGGATTTGGAAGAGTTTTATTAATCTTTAAAAAAACTTAAAAACAAAGTAAAAAGCATTAACTTTTAAATGGGTCACTTAGCTCAATTTGTATTAGTATTTAATTAATTAATTTAATGTAACTTTTAGACAATGAATGTCACAAATCTTAAAAAACAATTTAAAGAGACTAGTTTAAAAAAATACATAAATAGAAAATATTTATTAAAAATCACTACATTTAATGTATTAATACAATGAATGTTATACTTTTTATTAAAAAAAATTAGTTTTAATTCTTTACCTTGTTAGCATTTGAAAAAAAAAAATTTGGCACGCTTGACTTATACCACAGCTCCACGTCACCATGCCATTTCATCACATCACAGACCCTACTACTACACGTCTACAAGTAAAAAAAATAGTATTTGCATAGCTCTCAGACTATGATAGAAAAATGAATTGAGAGAAGAATGAGGATTGGGGTCAATTGCTTGTATAGCAAGTACAGTGTGGAAATGTCACATTGATTCAAGCAACAAGACTTGAGTCATATTTTAAGTTTTTCTGAGACTTGGAATTGAGAATTTTCCATCCGGGTTGCCTCATTTGTGGGGGCCAAGAAAGTGAAAGAAAATCCAAGAAACTCTCTCAAAGTGTTGGAATTCCTGATTGCATTTCATGGCCATGTTGAATAACTTCAACATCAGCACACAACCACAGATCCTCCAGGTAAGTTCAATAGCAAAAGATTTTCATTTTACACACCCCATTAAGGAACTCTTTTGTGTTTCTCTCTTTAATTCTTTGTTCCTTTAATCCTTTCTTCTTTACTTTTTCTTTAAACTGTCTGTAACTCCCTTTTGCTTCAAATCTTCTTCTTTTAAGTTTCACTTCCCCTTCAAGCTTATCTACTGCCAACACAATCCATTTCTTATAGTACTCTCTGTCTGTCCTATTGCTTGTTTAATCCATAGATACCTTTCTCATATGTAAACTACAGTTACATTTGTTACATAGTATATGTTTTGGTTGAAAAAAACTCTAAAGTCAACTTGGTCATTTCTAGTGCAGGCACAAGCACAAGATTCAAGCTTTCCAAACAGAACAACAGTGGCGGGGCAAACAGTGAGAAGGGTATTCCAGATTCTCTTCTACCTGCATCTGGTCCTGGTTGCAGTCTTGGTGATTTTCCTCACCATCTATGGTCTTGTCTCAAACTCTCACACCCACCATTTCCACCCTGAAAAGTGGTACCCTCCACTTCTAGCATCAACAGCATGTGCAGGAATTGTTGGTTTCACATGGCAATGGATCATTGCCTGCCACCCCACAAAGGCACTCAAGGCAGCATTTTGGCTGAGTCCGTTGCTAACATGTGCAATGGGGATTCTGTTTGTGCTCATTGGATCTCCAGTAAGTCTGGCAGCTGGTGTGGTTTCTTTAGTTTCTGCAATAATCCAATCCATCTATGGTTGTTGGGTCAGTCCCAGGTTCGAATATGCCACCGGAATCTTGTCGGTTTCAATAGCTTTTCCTCCTGCTAAAACCAAGGGGTTAGCGCTTTCATCGACCCTCATCGGTATCCTTTACTGCTGTTTCCTGGTGGCTGGGATTGGAGGAGCTAGAGCCGTTGAAAACAGGACCAATCTAGCACCCCTTTTCATCTTGATGATCCTGCTGAGCCTGGGATGGACCATGCAGTTTCTGAAGAATGCAGTGCAAGTCACCATTTCAAGGGTCAAGTACATGCATTTTGCTGGAGGAGTTGACACCAGAGTGGCATTCTGTGATACAATCAAGTACCTAACTGGGAGTGTTTCCATAGGCTCCATCCTTGTCCCCATCATTGGAATCTTCCGGGGTTTTGCGCGATGGACGAGTCTGGTTGGAGGAGATACAGATGAGTTCATGTTCTCCTGTGTTAGCTGCTATGTGGGGATTGCATCACTTCTTGTGACCAAGGGGAACCGGTGGGGCTTTGTGCATGTTGGAGTTTATAACAAGGGGTTTGTGCAGGCATCTTCTGATACTTGGGAGATGTTCATTAGAGTTGGACTACAGCAACTGATAGACTTGGATCTCACTGGGGCCTTCTGTTTCCTTAGTGGGGTTGCAGTGGGTGCAATCTGTAGTCTTGTGAGTGGAATTTGGAGTCTTACAGTGCACAGGAGCTATGCCATTGAAGTATCCATTTATGCTTTCCTCATTGGCTATTTCATGGTAAGGACTCAAAATGCAAATAATTTGAATGCTTTCCTTTTCCATCAGTATCATAATTATCAAATCACAGTTCAAATGGTAAATTGTCAGACTATTTTTTAATATGAAAATAACTTTAAATATATTATTGTTGATAATTTGATTACTAATTTGATAGTTTAAACACTAACAATAGTGCCAATTATGTCATTTGCAGTGTCGCTTGGTGATTGCATGGCCACAAGCATGTGTTTCAGCTTACTATGTTGCCTACGCAGAGAACCCACAGAGCACTCAATTTGACTCAACTATTCCAGTACGCTTGATGCAGCTTCACAGATCTCAAGCATTGCGAAGATTCTGAGCTAACAATTTTCAGCTGAGCCTATACACTGAAGGAACAGTAAACCACAGAGAATAGATATAGATATACCATCCCCAAGATAACATGATGTCAGTTTAACCACATGACTTAATTTTGATGTATAGTCTTCAAGTATGATATATCTTTGATTAATGAAATGCGGGTTCCTTACTCCATTTGCATGAATATATCATAGCTGATACCAAATTTAATAACGGTAATAAAGTAGCTCCTAAGGAGTATTCTACAAATGGAAGGGGCATTAGTTCCTAGCAAAATTTTCCTTGAAGAAAGAAATCAACTATGTGTAACTTTCATTCATGTAAATTTATTAGAGGTAATCATCTGGTTGACCAAAGAACTTTGCGAGTCCACATAATCAAGAATATATAATATGATAGCTATATGAGCTTCAACTAATGTGGTTGGGAATGGTGGAGATTTTGGTAGATATCCTTAGGTTCAACATAACGACTCCTTGATATACCAAAAAAAATAAAATAATTATGACTTACAAGCAATGCCAACCAAAACATTACATATTGGTGTTACAATAGAATTCCAAAAAGTTAGACTTGGATCATTTGGGTCCCAGATGACCTCGTCCCCCACATTCTGTGCACATTATATTACCAGTTCCCCCGCAACCTGCATAGAATTATCAAATCAAAACATAGTCACCAAAAAAATAATCGGCATCACACAATAATAGTAGTAGTAGTAGTAGTAGTAGTAGTAGTAAAAATAATAATTGTGCAAGTGCATCCTTTTTAATCTAGCAACAAGTAGAATGTACATCAAGTTTGCATGTTATTTTGATTCAGGTATACCAATCATTTGCATGTCAAAAAGATTTTAAACCTATTCAAAATTGTTTCATTCAAAGACCTAAAAATTTCCCAAGGCCCAGTTGTTCATCTAACCATTAATAAACAAAACAAAAAACGTAAAGTTTAAGCCAAAATTGGCCATCCACAAAATCAAGAAATTCCATCAGAGAACTGATTCTATAGGTATAAGTGACAAACAATACCATATATAAAAAGTGCTGCAAATAGAGTTGAAACACAAGCAAGGTGCAAGAGATTCAGCAGCACACACATATCTAAGTACAAGGTTCAAGGTTGTGAATATACCAAGGCAACGAACTTTAACAATTATCCCCTGGCTTTCCAATATGGAGTCAACATATAGACCAGAACCAGCGCAAGTGGCGCAAAGCACAGCGCCTTTGGCCTGGCAATCAGTGCATCGGAGATTGTTACCAATAGCTTTCTCAGCCAAAGATAACCCAACAGGCTTTTCAATTATTTCTTCTGGGATAGCCTTGTCATAACAAAACAGAGATTCAAGATTACTTCTGCGTCTGTTCTCATCTGCCTTTAAACTCGACACAGACTGAAACACAAGGAAATAATAGTTAGCTGTGACATCCATTTTAGACAAAGACTAAACTTTTGCATGACTAGTGTGGAAAAAGCTCTCCAATCTCATTGAAAATCCATCAAAATAACACAACCATTGTGATACCTCATCAGAAAAATTATCTAGCTTTTATAGCATATTACCCCTTTCTGAATTTTGATATGCATATAATAAAATTTTATCATAAATGTATACAAAACCTTGACAAGTTTTGGCTCTATTTAGCAGGAAACAAATACACTAAAACTGCAGGATATATCAGTTCAACAGCAAAGGTGCACGTACTACATTGAGTTGAGCATATATTTAAATTGTCAAAAATTGGGGAGTGGAAGCCCTGAATGCCTCAATATACTAAGGCCCTGTTTGGATAACGAGTTTATCTACTGCTTATGGCATAAGTTGTATAAACTACTTTTATAATCGAAGAAAAATTATAGTGAAACTTATTTTATATAAGTCATAAGCTGTTTTGATAAGCTATCCTGAGTAGCTTATGAAAAATAAGCCCAAAACAGCTTATGAATCAGTCATAAGCTGTGTTCATAAGCTCTGCATAAGCCAATCCAAACAGGCCCTAAGATGTATAGAATATAGGTCTTACTGGAAGAAAAAAAAAAGTATTTTTGCAAAAATGATCCTCCTCTTCCCCTAACCTAAATATCTGCATTTTCCTAAGTATCAACTACATCAAATCAAATACGGGAAAAAAATTTGCTTCCCCGGGAATTGTAGCAGAGAATAACCATTAATTAATTCGAAGTACTACTCCAAAGGGTGTGTATATATATATATAGTATGATTCAAGCCAGTTATAACCAGTCCTTAGGTCTTCAAATTTTGTTCTATCCTAAAGACATCCTTAATTAAAAAGAAAAAGGAAAAAAAACCATTTCTGTCGGGCATCATGAAGAAATTCAACACCATAATAGTTGTTTCTGAACAATTCTCAAAACAGTTCATCCATAACGCAATTAACCAAACGAAAAGGAAAAAGGTAACTGACCCCGCGCGAAGCGCAGCTAGAGGCAGAGCCATTATTAGGGGAAAGGACATGGACTTTGAAACTGGACCCGAAAGTGATGGTCTTCTTCTTATTGGGACTCGTTATCTTCAGCGCTGAAGCGTTCGGGCAAAGGACAAAATTTGATGTCGCCATTTGCAGAGTAGATGAATCCATTGGTGCCCAATAAACAAGCAGTGCTCAATTTGTTCGCGCTACCTAAGTTTCCTCGTACAAATCGCCAGTTTCAGTAACCGGATTCTCGTTGTTCACGACGCGAAGACTAATGGGGACCCGCATTGTGAGTCCGAATGGGAACCCGGATGCAGTTTATGGGCTTAACAAAGCCCATTTATTTACTTGATTAAATGTGGGCTTGTGGCCCATTTATTGGGATTTCTCAGGGGAAATTGGTATATACACCCCAATCTTTTATCTATCCACCTCACATTAATCTTTTTTGGACTGAAATTTACTATCCTACCCTCATCCTTTCTTAATTCCTCTTCCCTCTCAAAACTGATACACCCCACACAACACACACACACACGACAGAGAAGAGAGGGAAATCAGTAAGAGAAGGAAGGAAGGGAGAGAAGGAAGGAAGACAATAGTGGAAGAAGGAGGTCACCCTCGTGAGAGAAGAAGGATTAGGTAACCACCATCTTCTCCATTCTCTGAGCTTAGTTTTATTTTTTTTCCAAAACGTAGTTGTTCCCCGGAAACTGCCGGTATATATAAAAACTGTATTTTTATATATTCCAGAAACTCCAGTTTTCGGAGTATATAAAAACCAGATTTTTATAATTCCAGAAACTGGAGTTTTCGGTATATATAAAAATCTGGTTTTTATATATAACGGAAACCCGAGTTTCCGAGAAGCCAAAGACGAAGACCAATAAACTTACCTCGACGAAGACTCGACGTAGAAGACAGTGTGCGACGGCATGTGGCCTCTCTTCCGGCGCGGTGGGCTTTGCTATGCTCTTCCGGAAACTTGTTTCTGCCTTCCTTTGTTCGTTTCTACGAAGTGGGGTGTGTGGCAAAGAATTGGGTTTTTTTTTTTAAAAAAGGGAGAATGGGTAGAAGGGTCTTTTAAGATGCCAAAAATTTTAAATGTGGGTGGATGGATAAAAATGTGGGGTGTATATACCAATTCTCTTTCTCAGGGGTGCTTGTAAATACACCCCCAATTTGGCCATCCACTCCAAAAATTTTGTTACTTGAAATTCTAAAGTTATCCCTTCTTAATATCACGTTTTGTTTTTTGAAATCTCAAAATTGCATATTTTTTGAAAACTCGAGTTTTCGAAATACAAAATTTGTATTCCGAAAACTTGCATTTCTGAAATGTAATTTTTTATTCCAAAAACTTGAATTTCTAAAATGTATAAAAGTCAATTTTTTGCATACTCTAAAAAATTCGAGTGTCCGGAATACAAATTTACATTCCAAAAACTCGAATTTTTAATAAATATGCGATTTTGGGATCTCAAAAAATAAAACGTGATATTAAAATAGGATAATTTTGAAATTTTCAATATCAAAAATGTTAAAGTAAAGTGAATGACAAATTTTATGAGGTGTATTTTCAGGCACTCCATAGTAGCTAGAGGTTTTCGATGTTGACCAAAAAAAGCTAAAGGTTTTCGACAAAAAAAGATACTAGCTAGAGGTTGGGAGGCCAATTCCAAGCATAAACAAGAGGGTATTGAACTCCAAATAGAGATTTCATTATTCAAATTAAGATACTGGAATAATCATAGACTAAAGTATCTATAGACATTGATGAGAAGCAACTAACTATGACCAATAAATAACTATATCACCTTAAATTCCACCTCAAAATTATTTGTTAAAACATTAATTTACTCAAATTAAGCAGTAAAATACTAATGCAGCGGAAAAAGTCTAGCATTCACGTCGAGTGGAAGGCCGTTTTTTCGTGTCGCTACTACAAACGCAGTGTCAAGGACGTGTTGTTGACGTGTTAGTGCAATAACTAATACAACGTCATGTTTCTATTATAAGAAAATATTAATTTTTTTTTGTTTAAAATATAAAAAATATAAATCTACTTTTAAATATATTAATTGTTAAAATTTTTTTATATCCTTATTTTATTATAAGATTTATATTCCTCATACAAGTGGTACAATCAATTTAACTATTTAATAAGGATATTTTTGGAATAAAATTTAAATTAATTTAAATTAATTAACTTAATTGTTTCTCTTTGATCTTGATGAATTAGTGATTTGTTTCTTATAATAGAGACTAGAGATAGTAGTAATCATAATAAAGTCTTCAAATTTTGTGAGGTGTATTTAACATGAATTCTAAATCAAAATTATGAAAACCACCATACATGTATAAACTAAACATAAACATTTCTAATTTCTAGTTGTAATAGTCAAATATCTTTAAGAACCACATGATAATATATAATAATTGAGTAATAATATAAAAAATTAATTACACTTGAATTGAAGTATAAAATCAAAACTAAATCTTTAGAATTATTCTTGTTTTTGAAGTATGATTTTGTGTGTGAATCTTCTTTTACATATAATTTAATTTTTTAAAATAACACATAACATTCTTATTTTTAATCTTAATTTTAAATCGCTTATATGTATGTATGTATGTATGTTATAAATTCAAATTTTTTAATTTATATCATTATCAAAAAAATTAATTTATATTATATTTTATCAAAACTAAGTATATATTTTTTACAATTTTAAACATTTTTAAATTCCTTAAAAAAAACAATTTTAAATTATATCTTTAAAACCTAAAACCTAAAACTGAAATTTCTCATAATCGATGAAATTGAACAAGCAGAAAGAAATGAAGACTTGATTTCAAACGCGTAAAATAAAGTTGAAACAAAAAGAAGCAATGACTGGACGAGACTTTAATTATGGTTGGTTCATCCCAAGAGTGCCGACATGGAGAAGAGGAGACACGCAAAGAGGAGACTTCTTCTCTTTCATTCATTAAATTAAATTCTCTTTAATTTCCGTGACGATACCATTCATTCAATTTGGTTGGACGACTATAATTGAATTAACATTGAAATGTTTTAGGAGTAACCTTTAGCCAAGATTATTGAATATGCGTAATTTTGGAGAAACGTAGCATGGATAGCAACTTTTAATGTGAATATATTTGAGCTTACTTTATACGCTAATCCTTCTTTATTGTTTTTTTGTAGTAATGCAATGCAACTTTTTTGATCTGGGGATGTACTTTGCTAAGATTTTTCCGAGACCATTAGTTAAAATTCAGTAGAAATTAATGTGGCATAAATTTGTCCCTTTGTCTCTTAGCAAACACATAATTAAATTGGAAGGCCACCTATCAAGCAACCTTTATTTAATTGAGTGACTAGACCAGAGGGAATTGCATATTCTGTTCCATCCAGAATATGCTACAGTTGAACTGCTTTAAAAGCGTGTTTCAACGCAGAGATTGAGAAGTAGCTATGTGACATATACCAGTCAAAATAAAGTGATCCTAGAACACCGCTCAGCTTGTGTCTTTGTGGCAATCGCTCCTTTTTTGGACTTAGTTGGCGTTGAGCGGTGTATTTGGTACTCTTTTACGCAAGAAACATGATACAAAATCACCGAGACAAAAAAAAGTATTTTTTTTAAATATAAGTAATAAAAATATTTTTTTTCTAAAATATAAGTAATATTTATCAATTTTAAATAAATTAAATACTAATTTTTTAATTATATCATTTATTTAATATAATATTCATATTTATGAGAAACATCAAATGGAATATTTTTGGAAAAAAAAAATTGAAACTAGTGAGTATTAATTAAGATTATCACATTTTCAAGGCATTCTTGGTCTGTGTGTTTTTGTACTATATTGCTTATATTTTGGACCGGAAGTAGTATATTGGGATGGGTTAATTATCATTAATGATGTTATAATTTTTCAAAAGTACCCATTTTAAGATTGATGACTTTTGATATTCTTTTTGTGGGTCTTATACTTCCTCCGTTCCTTTTATCTGTCGTTTAAGGTTATTTTATCATAACCAATTAATCAATTAATTAATAATTTTTTTTCTATTATACCCTTATTTATTCATTATATCATTTTATCTCTCTACATTAATGTGTCACGTCATTCTAAACATTTTTAGCCCCTTTATTATATTATTTTATCTCTCTACATTAATGTGTCACGTCATTCAAAACATTTTTAGCCCCTTTTTTGAATTATAGTGAAACAATTAGTGTTAATAATAAATTTATATTGTTGGAAAGTAAAATAATTTTTGGGAATAGATATATTATTTAATTAGTCTTTGAACTTTTCAACTGCTATATTAATCAATTCTATGAAAAAATATGTAAAACAATTAATAAGATTTAAGAGTATATTTGTCAAAATGTAACCTTAAATTATCAAAATGACAGATAAAAACGAACAAAAATTTTCTTAAAAACCGACAGATAAAAAGGAACAGAGGGAGTAATAAATAAAGATAAAATTAAAAATAAACAATTAATATTGGTGAAAACAAAACATTACTCCCTCCGTTCCTTTTTATCTATCGGTTTTTAAGAAAAAATTTGTTATTTTTTATTTGTCGTTTTGATAGTTTAAGGTTACATTTTGACAATTATACCCTTAACTCCATTAATTGTTTACACATTTTTTATAAATTAATTAATGTAGTAATTGAGAAGTTCAAAGACTAATTAAATATGATACATCTACTCCCAAAAATTATTTTACTTTCCAACAATATAAATTTATTATTAATACACACATGTGAATATGAATGTATCTAAGACTAATTGGATAATTGAATAAGGGGATAGAAATGATTAGAATGACGAGATACATTAATTGATTGATCTATTCCCAAAGAATAATTAAATAAGGATATGATAGGAAAAATTTTACCAATTAATTGATTCCTTAGTTATAGTAAAATAACCTAAAATGACAGATAAAAAGAAACGGAGGGAGTATATCTTATAAAAAGGACCATGAAAATACTACTCCCTCCGTTCCTTTTTATCTGTCGGTTTTTAAGAAAAAATGTATTCCTTTTTATTTATCATTTTGACTGTTTAAGGTTACATTTTGACAATTATACCTTTAACCCTATTAATTGTTTACACATTTTTCATAAATTAATTAATGTAGTAATTGAGAAGTTCAAAGACTAATTAAATATGATACATCTACTCCTAAAAATTATTTTACTTTCCAACAACATAAATTTATTACTAATACACACATATGAATGTGAATGTATCTAAGACTAATTTGATAATTAAATAAGGGATTGAAAATAATTAGAATGAAGGGACACATTAATTGATTTATCTACTCCTAAAGACTAATTAAATAAGAATATGGTAGAAATTTTTTTACCAATTAATTGATTTCTTAATTATGAAAAAATAACCTAAAATAATAGATAAAAAATGACGGAGAGAGTAAGTCATTTTGTTTCTTATAAAAATAAATCCTTGAGTTTTAAAGTAGTATTTTAAAACTCTTGCTAACGTTTCCAATAAAGTATTTCCAATTAATTAATTAATGTGTCCAAAATTAACGGAAGAAAAAAGAATTAGTCTTAGGAATCAGAGAATGAGAAGGAAAGGAATGAGAGAATGAGGACGAAAGAAAAGGAAAGCGTGGGAGCTTGAAAGAGAGATACTATCAACAAGAATTTACAAAATTAGTGTCAATAGATTCATATTATTTTTCTCTACTAAAACAACCTAAGGTTCAATTTCAAGTAAATTATTATTTAAATTTTTTATCCATAAATAAAAACAAAAAAACATCAAAAAATTGAAAACCAATATATACAAATAAAATAGGATAAAATCAACCAACAATCAAGGTATGGAGGGCTTTATGCACAATAGAGAAGGGTTTACGGCTCAATAACAAGTGCTATGAAATTTATTGAATTTTGAATATTTGATTAAAAGTTCATAGGATATAAATATAAATAATAAAAATATAATTTAAATTTAAGTAAATATTGAATCAATATTTATATTATATATTTAATTTTTATCCACTTGTTATGTTTCTGTTAGACTACTTCATTAAGATATCTAAACACTTAGATTTTTGATAGAATTTGCCTTTATATTATAATTCAAGGATGCAAATAAGTTTCATCCAAAAAAGATGCAAATAAGTTTGATAGATGTTATATAGGAGTACTTTATTGAACTACCAACTAACCACCAAATCTAACCACTACAACTAACTAACAACCTGTAACTTTATTATAAAGATAGTTTTATAAAAGTATAATCCGTCAAACTATTTTTTTAGAAGAAATTATATTAACATGATTATAAGTTATTGTTAAGTTTCGACCCTCATTCATGTAGATATTAAAATATTTTTTTTTATATAACGGGAAATAAAGAGTAATTACACTGTGAAACGAGATAATGAGCAACCCCGCGCATCATCCCTTTATTTAGAATAAAAAAAAATAACTAACTTTTTATTATGTAATATTTAAATATCTTTTTATGATATATTATTAAATTTCTGGAATATATCGTGAAAAACAGTTAGCTATTCTAAATTTTTCTTATAATAATATGTGAAGTGAAGTGAGAAAGCAACAATTGTCACATACTGTACATTTTTTGTATCCGCCTGAAAAAAGATGCGTGGTGCCAAAAATTGAATAAAATTAGCACAAAAGGGACGAGATGGAATCATGGAAAGTGAGAAAATGACAAAAAATAAAAATAAAAACACGTTGCTAAAGTTGCAGCCATGGTCCATGGAGGAGGAAATTGCACCCACCCATCGTCCATGAAATCAAAAGACAAAACTGATATGAAAGGTTCAGAATCAGAAGGGACTTTTTCATTTCCTTACTTACTGCGTCTCTCTCAACTCCCACACTGCCACCTTCAATGCAACTCCTCTTTCACCGACACGTGTGTTGTGTATACCCTTTCTCTTTCCTTTCATTCACACTTCCTCAAACTGAATCTCCCCTGTAACCGAAAACCACACCACAACACACGAACGAGACGTCTCCGGCAACTACTCATGCTAGTATCCATTCGGTTGTTGTCTCTGTCATCATCTGAATGATACTCTTCTCTCTCTGGTTTTTTGACAAAATTCATGCTTTGCCAAATTAATTTTCTCTCTCAATCTCTTCTCTGTTTGCATAAATCTGATCCCAATTCATCCAAATCAGAAAAAAGATCATATTTTTAAGCAGCCCAATTGAGTTTGAGAGTTCCTTCTCTTAATTGTTTTTGGTTCAAATCTCGAATTTTTACAACAACCCGGGTTTTCTTAATCACCAAGTTTCCGTCTTACCATGATCATGAAACTGGGTTTTGTTTTTTAATCTCTCAACATGTCTGCTCCAACCCCAACCGGTACCATAGTGTCACTGTCCAAAAAACGCACGGGTTTTTTCACCGTGTTCGCGAACACCTCGTCCCTCTTGGTGTTTTGTGCTTCTTTTATTGTTCACTTCCACTCTTCAGAACATGCTAATTTTCTTCTTCTTCTGAGGAGCAACCGTTTTGCCTTTGGTGACACTGTTGATCAGGATTGCAAGAACTTCCACAGCCTGAGTGACTATAAAGCCAAGTGCTTGTTCCTGAAATCCAACAACCCATGTGTCACTCAGGGCTATATTGATTACCTTTACCTTTTCTTTTGCAAATTTGGGAGATTCCCTCTATTGGGTCACACCCTTTTGTTTCTATGGCTCTTGGTTCTGTTCTATCTCCTTGCCAACACAGCTTCTGAGTACTTTTGTCCTTCCCTTGAAAACCTGTCCAAATTGCTGAGGCTATCCCCAACTATTGCTGGGGTGACTCTTCTCTCTCTTGGCAATGGTGCCAGTGATGTTTTTGCTACCCTTGTCTCTTTCAAGGGTAGTGGGACCCGTGGCATTGGCTTCAACACTGTGCTCGGTGGTGCTTCCTTTGTGTCATGTGTTGTGGTGGGGATAGTGAGCATCTCAGTTCGCCACAGGGGAAGCCGGGTTAACAAATCTGCCTTGGTGAGAGATGTTTGTTTCCTTCTCTTGGTTCTTATGTGCCTTTTCGCCATCTTGGTCACTGGTGAGATCAATGCTCCTGAGGCAATTGGTTTTTGCTTGTTGTATGTGATGTATGTGGTTGTTGTTTTTCTCTCATCGTCATCTACAAGAAGGGAGGATGGTGTATGTGAAGATGCTGAAAGAAGTGGTGATTGTGATTCAAGTCTTCATGACAATGGTTTAGGTGTCCCTCTTCTCAATGATTGTGCTCACTTGAAAATTGAGAAGACACACACACACTGTTGTAAAAAGTCTTCAATATGTGAAATGTTACTTTATGTCTTGGATATGCCTCTTTACTTGCCTAGGAGATTGACAATTCCTGTTGTTTGTGAAGATAGATGGTCAAAGGTTTATGCAGTTTCTTCAGCTATGCTAGCACCACTTCTCTTGTGTTTCCTCTCCAACTCAAGCCTTATAGTTTATGGAATTGGATTATTGGTTGGGATTGCATTAGGGGTAACTACATTTTTCACAACCGAGGTGTCAAACCCACCAAGAAAGTACCTTTTTCCTTGGCTTGTTGGAGGGTTTGTGATGAGCATGACATGGAGTTACATTTCAGCTCAGGAATTGGTGGGGTTGTTGATTTCACTTGGTTACATATGTGGGGTGAGTCCTTCAATATTGGGGTTCACAGTTCTTGCCTGGGGTAACTCACTTGGGGATTTGGTGACTAATTTGACAATGGCCTTAAATGGTGGACCAGAAGGTGCTCAAATAGCAATATCAGGTTGTTATGCTGGACCTATCTTTAACACGGTTGTTGGGTTGGGCTTATCTCTTGTGTGCTCTACTTGGTCTGAGTACCCTTCATCTGTTGTGCTCCCAAGAGATCCTTATTTGTGGGAGACTTTGGCACTTTTGGTGGTTGGGTTGGTTTGGTCACTTGTGGTTCTGATTAGAAGAGATATGAGGCTTGATGCTGTTCTAGGAGGAGGGCTTTTAGCTGTTTACTTCATTTCTCTGATTCTGAGGCTGATTCAGACATTAGGGTCTCTCCAATTTAGGGACATGTCAGTGTTGCTGATCTTCAAGAAATGATAAGAATTTTGTGAATTTTTGTCGTCAGATTCGTTTTTTTATCAATTAGCAACTGATGACATTGCTTTCTGTAAAGGAACAATGATTTATATATAACTATGATAGATAGGTAGGTGTAATTTGTTAGTGCCTAGGGGGTATAACAACTTCCACTGCCATTTGTACCTAGTTTTTGTTTTGCCCAAATGGTACCATTACTAATGAATCAAGATCACAGAATTACATTGTGGACACTCTCGCTTGTGATATATATTTGATTTAAATTTGAGCATATCTTCTAACCAAGTTTAATTTCTATGTTGCCTAGTTGATATCAAGATTGTATGAATTAGTGAAATCCTTCTACTGGGAAAGCTTTGTAGTATTCTTAGCTTCGGCCAGTTGCATTTAAACTGTATTCATATTCATATGTGGATGCATCAAGGCCAGTGCCGTGTATTATATTATGTTGTTAAAAAGTTTATCCAAAAGCCAATACAGATTGGCACATGTGGTCAGTGATCTAGAATTGAACTTTCATTAATTAAACTCTGTTATTTAGGCTCGTAATCTTCTAACAACCTACTTGTATAAAATTCTAAAACAATCGAAACGTGCATTCACTTAAAGGAGCTCCATTGCTCCTCCTTTTGTTCAAACTTCAAAGTGTCTCGAGATGGGAAATTTCTGGGTTTGCATCAGGTAGAATCTTAAACAAACACATGCTAAGTAAATCTCTATTGATAATCCCAATATGTCATTGGCGCCATGTTTCGAAGTACTCCCTCTGTTTTGTTTTGGTACAAAACGATTTTTTTTGGTACAAACTTGTGTTGCCTTTTCATTCGATCACAAAAAAGAAAAAGGTTTATCCAAAAAACTCCTACTCAAAATCTAATCCACTCATGCTAAAAGTTGATAATACCGATGTAATCCATCCATCGAGAGACATAAAAGTAAATGCCAAAACAGTGACCATCAAAACTACCCGTGTGAGGTATTGTTATTCAATGCCGAATCAATATTGGTGATGCACTAGACGCCGATAAATTATAACCATATTTGTCTCATGGTTTGGAAGATATGAATTTATAGAGACCGTTGATTTGGAGATTATTCTTGACAAATTGAAGAGCCTTGTTTGTCAGTGTCTTGATTAAATCGGATTTGGTTTCTTTCAAGTGATACTGATAGATGTAATTTAGATAATGGATAATAAAGTTTAAATTATAATTATTTATTGAAAAATCAGTTATTACAATTGTAAATTTGCAATAAAGCATTGCTGTCCAAAAAATATTTGCAATAAAGCACGTGTCTATATATATATATATATATATTCATAAATAAAATAAAATAAAATCATAATAATTATAACTTTATATTTTATCATTTAAATTCGGCTCCACTAAGTAAATGATGTATTTTAAAAAATAAAGTATGAAACTATTATCATTCATTAAAATTTAAACGGTTACAATTATAATAAAATGCCTATATATGTATTAGAACTTAATTAGTATGCATTAACAGTGTAAATTTTTTTTATATAGACATCCAATTATATTTCACTATGTAAATTTTTATATAGATATTTTTAGGAAGTAACATTACAAAATGATACTATAATTAGATGTGATTTAATGTCTATATAAATTTTTTCAATACATAGTTATTAAACTTATGTATTATTATAGGGAAGTATCTGGGTTTTCCTCTTCTTTCGGGCCGAGTGAAAAATGCAGATTTTTCTTATATTATTGATAAAATTCATAGCAGACTTACTGGTTGGAAAGGTAAGCTTCTTAGCAGAGCGGGTTGGGTCACTCTGGCTAAATCTGTCTTGAATTCAATGCCTATATACACTATGCACAATTTGTGGATTCCTAAAGGAGTTTGTAATACCATTGACTCCAGCATTAGGCAATTTGTCTGGGGTGGTAAGAACTGTCACTGGGTAAAATGGAATAAGATTGCACACCCAAGACTTCGAGGGGGACTTGGGCTGAGGAAAGCTAGACCTATGAACATAGCAATCAGGGTAAACATGTCTGGGAAATCATTCACCATCCTGACAAACTGTGGGTACGGGTTCTAACTGCTAAATATCTCTTAGATTCTCATATTTTTCAACCGCAGGTCCGTGCAGGTGTTTCTTATACTTGGCAATCGATCTTGAAGGCTGCCACCACCCTAGCAATGGGTTTTATCTATCGTGTGGGTCGTGGAAATATTTCTCTTTGGTATGAGAGATGGCTTCACAAGGGTAGATTGTGTGATAGAGTTCCTTTTGTTGATATACAAGATACTCACCTTCAGATTCACGACATTTGTAAATTAGGCTCTTGGAACTTTGAACAGCTTGCTACAACCCTCCCCCATGATATTAAGATGGAAATGCAAGGTGTGTTTACTAATGAAGCATCTAATGATGTCATCATTTGGAACCACTCAACCACGGGATTATACTCCACCAAGAGTGCCTATCTTTGGTTGCTAGAACAGGAGGATGATACTACGGTGATTGATGAATCGTGGTCATGGATTTGGAATTTAAAATTACCCGAGAACATTAGCCATTTTGTTTGGTTGATCATGCATGAAAGCTTGCCGACAAATCATTTTCGTCACTCACGTCATGTCACTAATGATCCTTCTTGCCATCGATGTGGTGCAATGCATGAAACCATTATTCACACTCTTAGAGATTGTCCACATGCCAAACGGATTTGGAACTCTGTGGGATATATGACACCACACTCTTTCTTCAGTCATCATGACTCACGTGGGTGGTTAAAGGCACATGCCCAGGGAGGTAATGGCCAACTCTTTGTGCTTATCTGTTGGTTTGTGTGGAGGTCTAGAAATGCAGAAGCCTTCTCCGATGATAAATGGCCTCTTTGGCGCATTAACAATCTTATTTGGAGTAACATGGATTCCATTTCAATAGGGCTGGGTTCTTCTACAAGCATGAAATGTCCAAGGTTTATTGCTTGGCACCGGCCTAAGGGAGAAACTGTGAAACTAAATGTGGATGGAAGTTCTTTTGGCAATCGTGGACGTTCCGGGTATGGTGGCCTCATACGCAATAACAGTGGGGGATGGCTTATTGGTTTTTCGGGTAGCTGTGGATATTCTACCAATTTAAATGCAGAATTGCAAGCAATTTTATATGGCCTGGACTTGACTTGGAATGAAGGTTACCGTAATGTGGAGTGTGAATCTGATTCCAAGACTTCTTTGTTGATGATTGCCGAGGGTGTTCCTTACACACATCCTCATGCACCAATTGTGGATCACATCCGGTCTTTCTTGCAAAGACACTGGACGTTAACCTTCCATCACTCTCTACGAGAAGGAAATTTCTGTGCAGATTGGCTGACAAAGTTTGGATCTTCAATGTCAAGTGGGTTGCGGATTTGGAGTCTTTGTCCATCTGCTCTGTCTAGTACTCTACTGGCAGATGCCATGGGGATTGAGAGGCCTAGAGTGTAGTTTGTTTTGCTTTTCTTGTTGTTTTCTTTCCTTTTGATCAAAAAAAATCCAATTCTAATTAATTTGTCCCAACGGTATATCAAATATCAATAGCCATAATATTTTTGTACGATCTCTCTTCTTAGTCTCTTGCTATCTATCCCACTCTCTCAAGTTCAACTTTCTCACCCCTCTCGCTCAGCCTCTAGCCCTCTTCTTCAGATCGCCCTCTTCATTTCACTCTCAGCCCCCAACCCCCTTCACTACATTGCAGTGTTGTCGTTCATGTTTTCCTCCCTCAGAACCTTTATGCCAAATTGCTACTGGACCACCTCCTCGTTGACAGCTTCGGCATGCAGCTCACCAAAAATCTTGAAGAGCTCTCCTCCTGAGTGGCCAAGGGAAAGCTCAGCGAAGCAACCGCAAGAAGCATGGAGCACCATGTTTGAACCCTTTCCCACTAACTCGTATCCCCGCCGGCGCAGTTTGCTTCCTCAGCGCAGGTCTTTGTCCTCTAGCTTCTCCATCTCACCCTTCCCCCTCACCGGAGCTCACCCCGACCCTTCCCATCGGCGCAGTTTTCTTCTATCTTTTTCCAAAATTTTCCAGATCTGTTTGTGATATTTATAATTTTTTATTTTCTGGTTTTGTTCTGGATCTGTTAAATTTATTTGATCATTCATATAATCTGTTATTTTCCCTCCTCTTTCTCCTCTGTCTGTTGCTCTTTGATCGATTCTGAAGGAAATAATTATTTTTTCATTGCTAAGCAATCGTTGCTTATATTTGCTTATATAAGCAACGTTGCTTACATGTGGCATTAAGCAACTGCCAGGTCATGTTGCTCCAATGGTAAAAATAGCTAAGCAACGTTGCTTAACTTTAAGGAACTGGTTAAGACATGGCCGCCGGAGATGCTCTTACAAAATATAGTTTTTTGGTCCAAATATTATTACAAAATATAAATGTTTTAGAAATTTCAACGACTTCGTGGCCCACTATTGGATTCCGATAGGGCCCAATGTTTGTTACCCCTGTTACTGCTTCCGTGATTGGATGAGCCAAGGGACTAATGGAAATGGTTCGATGCCAACAATCGAAAGAACAGAAAGAAAATGACTATGGAGAAGTGATTGATGAAGACTACAATTACGACAGAACAACCGTCTCTCATAGTTACGTTTGGGTTGAAATCCAATCTAATTTTTGGGTCCAGCAACTAAAAATTTTGGTATTTTCTGTCAAAATTAAAACAATATATATATTAACATCCTTAGAATTAAATAAAATTAGAATAATATAATAACATAAACATGCATAAAATCTTTATAGAAACAAATAAAGATATCCTTAAAATTTATAAATAGCATAAATTTTTTTTTGAAAGATGGTATGGAAACAAGTTCATTATGTACACAAATTTTCAAAATGAATTAAAAATTTATCTTTTTATAATACTTTTCAAATAATATTTTTAATATTTTAATTAACAACACAATCATCTTATTTAATTTTATCTTAAGCTTTTCAATCTATGAAGTAATGATAGTTCAAAATGGTTGTCATATCAGAGACATTCAATTTTTGTCTTAGGTTTTCATCATCCAAAAATTATATATAATAGAGATTGAGTTAATCCAAATCGAGTTAGGTGAGTCCACTCAATTAAGAGGACAGAGTTTTTTAAGTAACTATCCTTTTTATTATCAAGACTCGAACCCCATAACTCGAACCTTATACAAGAAGAATGGTTTCAAATACTTTTAATATTTATAATTTACTTTAATTTTTTTCAATTATTTTCAGTTTTTGCATCAATTACTATTCAAACACTTCATTCAATAAGTAATTTTATTGAATCTTCAATTACCAATACTAACTTGGTTATAAAAAAAAATTACTAATACTAACTTGTGAATGCTTAGGTTTGTATTATAATACAACATATATTATATTATTATTAGGATAATCTATGCATTATATTTTTTGATCAATAATATATGCATTATATTTTAATCAATCTTGCAATATTTAATTAAAATTTGTTTTTTTTTGGTCGAAATTAAAATTTGTTATATCTATTAATCTGCATGCTAATGCCGTATTATATTCATGTCTCGTATTTGTATTTTTTTTTTTGGTCAAATCGTATTGTATTTAAATCAGCCTTCAGTTACAAGTACTGGGTCCAAAAGATATGTGGTGTTACCAGGCCCAGCTGCGTGAAACTAAGATTTTTTTTTTGAATTTAATATTTAACCAAAAAAAAAAAGAATTTAATATACATCTTCGAAAAATGAAAAACTCGTGGTGCGTATTTTTAAATGTATGCAAATTTATTTTGCACAGCATATTTAACGAAAACCAGTTGTTTGGCAGCCAACTTTGAACAGCGACAACGTATGTTTTGCCAAAAACAATAATTGTACATTTGGCTGAATGTGGGTTCATCTAGAATTGATTCTGACAGATTATCCTAATCAACTTGTGTTATATATTATATTATATTATTTAAAACTATTTGTTAAAAATATGTTCAAGTTCTTAATTTTATTTAACTGGTGCAACCAAGTCAGTGTAGCGTCACTCGGTGAGATATTAAAAACCAACCCTAGTTGCTAGGAGTGAAGTGAGAATGAGCGAGATGTATGTCCTCGTGACCTGTCTGTCGTCTTATACTTAGGTCTAGGGGCTTAATTTCTGGTGACTTTTCTTCTTGTCGTGATGGCTTGATTGATTATGATTGACCTGCCATAAATGCCTCTGATCCTCCTTTTCTAATATGGTGCGTGTGTTGACTCGGAGCCTATAGATGCTGTTTTTTTTTTGTCAGGGGGGAGGGGGGATTAGGGGGGGGGGGGGTTGGGTGGGGGATCGAACCCCCACCTTCGTTAATATCACCCCGGTGCTCTACCACTGAGCTGCCTAGTGTTGTTTATGATCGGTCGGCTGACTGCTCCTAGGGAGAACACTTCCCTTGGCTTTCACCCCCTTGGCCCATTTTTGGCGTATGCAGGTGGGGTCATGCTCTAGGCCCATCGTATCTTGTGTCTTAAGCTTTTGAACACAATTTTAAAAAAACTAACAGTTTTGAGTTAACAAATAACTAACAATTTTTTTAAAAAAATAAATAAAAAGACATAACCTAATAACTAAATAGCACTTAATCTTGGACAATTTTAATTTTGTTTATAAATTATTGCAACCCTTAACAATTCTCCCTGCTTCCGTCCCTAATCCTATTACTGATCCCTATAACTATATACTCGAGTCATATCCTACTTGATGCATGGAAGTGTCTTATTTGGAGGTCGTATACACTATCCCTCACTCCATTGTCAATGCCAATGCAGAAGAACTTAGCAATCAGCCAAGCATATATATATATATATAGCATATTATGTTGAAATTGAATCAAATCAAAATCGAATCCTTAATTTCTAGTCAAGTGCACAGAATTGTAAGACAACTTAAATGGCAACGAAAATTCAATTAGCATCATGCACAGCGCGCCACGTGTACCGGTTTTTAGTTTTCAAATAGATATATTGCTTATAACCTTATCAAAATCAAAATGATTAACATTTGCTCTCTATAATGGTTTTTATATATAAGTCGTTAATTAGAGAGGAAAGAAAATACTGTTTTCCAATAATTTTCCGTTAATTAACTATGTCATGATCGTGTCCTAAAGAGAAAATCGACATGGCAGAAAAGCACCACACCATGATTTGGACATATAGCGAAGCTAGCACGTTGGACAAATTGATATGATTCATCCTCCCTCTTGGTAGGAGGCACTTGCTAGTTGGATAATGGACTGGGTTCAGACAACCTAGCTAATTCCATTTTGTCAATTATTGCCCAAGTTGATGGACTTGTTCACGAGTATGTTGTAATTATATAATACAGGAGTAATTTTGTTGTTTCAAAAATAAGTTTATAGATTTGTCCAAAAAAAATTTTATAGAGATAATTTGTTTTATTCGAAAACTAAGTTATATGTACTCTCAACACAAAAAGCTTAAATATTATAGTACTACTTATACATATTATAACAATTAATAAAAAAAACTTATTATTAATTAGGACTGCATACTCAAAACTTTCGACTTTCGAGTTTGATGGTTGAGCTAGCTCCTTCTTATAACTAGTAATAAAGAAATAATATTTTCACTTTGCAAAAAAAAAATGTGAATCAAATACTAAAGTTTTTTTTTTTGGCTACAATTTAAAGTTTGTTTTCTCGGGTTAAAAGAAAAATAGACAAGTTTCTTATAGATAAATTATTGTGGAAATTAATAAGGTGCTTGCTACAGTACCTTAAGAAATTTACGGGTATTGATACTCAAACTTATAAAAAGATGTCATGTCTTTTGCCACATCAGATTATAGTTTTTATTTCTATTTATTTTGAGATACATCCGTTTATTTTTATTTATTTACAAGTATATCCCTTTCTCATTTAAAAAAAAAATGAAAGTTTGATGTCTCGTACTCTTCTGTCACTCAAGTTAGCAAACACATCCATCTCCATCTATGGAAATAGTGGTTTTTTTTGGTCCATCTTGTTTTTTTGGACAATAAAAAAAATCTATAGAAATAGTGGTGTTTATGGGAGTGAATCAACGAATTGGGCACTTAGTTCGCATTTCAACTTTGGATACTATGAGTGTTCAAAACCGAATCGATCCAAAAAACCCAAAAACCGATCAAAAATTGAATTTTTTGGATAACTATTTTGGAAGACCGAACAAAACCACTCGGATTTCGGACCTCTTCACTAAAATCGAACCGAGCCGAACCGCAACTTATAATATTATTCCTTTTAGACTTGCATATATAGGCTACTAATCAAATGTTACATTGTGTATTTTTTTAGAATTGGCTTTTGCAAGTAACCTTTGTGTTAAATATAAATTCACTATGACCATGTATATGTTAAATATTATTCCACATTTTTTATTTTATTTGTTTAGAATATGATTTTGCAAATACTATTTTTCTATAAGGCATTTTTTTAGAAATGACATATGTGTGTTTAGAAACTGACTTTATAATTGATAATCCATTAAGAATTGTTAAAACAAGAGTTGTACTCGAAAATATATTAGAAGTGAAACGGAAACGGAATCACTTTGGTTGATATTTTTTTCAAAAAAAATTATAACTGCAAAAAATTGAAAACCGACCCAATCTAAACCGCATTGTTTCGGATCAGAACGGATATTTTTTTGAAAGCAAACCGAACTGAGCCGAATCTCATGCTATTTAAACTTTAGATCGGATGACATTTTATCTTAAAACCAAATCGAGCCACGAACACCCCTGTTGGATACCATATTTCAACTTTCAAATTGGACCGTTCCCAATTTGACTTTCAACTTTCGAAATACGACATCCTTCTCCATCGTGTTTCAACTTTCGCCTTTACAGTGACATTTTTGTGCCCAATTCGTTGATTCACTCCAACTCCAGGTGCGGGAGTGATGGCCTTGATGGGGCATTGAGGTTGTTTTTGGCAATGGAGGAACAAGACACAATGACTTGGAACTCCATGATTGGTGGGTTGGATGGAGGTGGTGATCGAGTTCTTTTTTGGTAGAGTAAGTGGATCTTTGGAGATTTATTTATTTTGTTTGGCTTGAGTTCCTGACAAATGAGTTATCCTGCCTTTTGCTGTTAGTGGTTTCGTGTGCTTCCAAGCTGTTTGATGAAATGCCTGTGAGGGATATGATTCCAGAAGACCTAATAAGTCAATATTAGCCCTCAATATTCATACTGATAGTGATGTGATCTTGCTTTAGTTAAATGGTAGGATAAAATGTTTAAGTTGGAGTATTTGATTAAAAGTCCCTAAGGACATATAAAGAAATAATAAAAATATAATTTCAAATTAAATAAATACTAAATCAACATTTGAATATTTAATTTTTTCCACGTGTGATGTTTTCTATTGGACCAACTCATACGGGTACCCAAACCCTTAAAACTCCTCGGGTACCATAGAATTCACAAATTAATAATTTAAATCTAACTTGGTGAGCAGGTAGCTCAAGTGGCGCTCTTAGTAGTGCTTAAAGGTCGCTCACCTGGACTCAAGGGTATGGGGTTCGAGCCACATTAAGGGAGGGAAGTGGGGAACCACTATTGATCCCCTGTAAAAAAAAAATCTAACTTGGCGCGCGAATACTCTCAAACACGCTTCAATAAGTGTGGTTTGCATCAACAACCAGAGTCTCATCCCAGCATGTAGTATTAAAAGGGTTCAGTGTGAATTGAGCACTTAAACTCATACGATTCATATATATAAATTAATATGCTAGTTACTTGCATAAAATGGTGCAAATTGATATCATTTCTTAATTATAGGTGGTACCAAAATCCAGGTTTTCAGCTCTCTGTTTGTATACAGGATATGATGTCAGGTCCTTCTCTTCCATAAAGGCTTACGTGCGTTTTAAAAACACCAATGGCAGTGATGCTGAATATGATGTTATGCTCTATTGCTCTTGGCTTATTATTGATGATAACGCATGTTACGATGAATATAATTAATAAGTTCCGAATAAGACACAAATATGGGCTTGCGTTGCTTAGCCAAAGAAAAGGAAAAGACATTTTATGAAAACTAATGCAAGGGAAATATGGGAATGATTGTGACAACATATAACTCTTATCTAAGTCTCAGAACCTTCAAGATTCATCGATAGCCTTTTGTTTTTTTTTATAAGCAAAAAATATTATTAAACAAAAAATATTTAAATCAGAGTACAAGTTATGCCCAAGTTTAACTACTTGAAAAAGAACAAAAAATGTGTCTCGAACAAAAAAGATCAAGCTCCTATCGTTATATAAATGGAGCTAACATGCAAAAACATCACTAGCCTTTTGTTAATTAGGCTATTAACGTTGTGGGATTTTGATTGGCACATACTCAAAAGCAACATGATTTGGGGGGGAAAAAAACAAAGATATCTGTAGTTAGGCCTAATGGAGAATACAATTAAACTGGTTGAATTCATTCCCTCTTAGTAAGTTATGGACACAAACTGTGACACAACTGACAAGATAACCTTATCAACACACACATGATCCTTAATTAGTTGTCCTTGCTAAAGGTAGAGGGTAGGGTTTCCATTCCCATTTCAAATAGCCTAAACCCTACCATGATTACTAATTGAAAGAAAGAGAAAATGTGACAAGACAATAAAGGATTGGATCAGAGGTTTGTGGCCCAAGGTTTCCAGTACCCTATGCATCAGACGGGTGAAACTAGTTTCGGGTCATCCTAACCCACATGGCCCATGCAACCAATCATTGCTAGAAGAAATCCCTTACTACCAAGGTAAATATCCAATCCAATGACAAATGTATTATAAAATGATAAATTTATTTTTCATCTCAGGTGTTATATTTCAATTCTACTGAAATACTAGTAGATAAGATTTTCTTTTATGATGAAGTTAGAGAAGTAAGTACCTATTTACAATTGCAATTGTTAAATGACTCAGTAACTAGCTAGTAATAATGTGAAATATAATAATTGACTTTACAAAGTGGACGTGCTGGCCTGAATCTGATTTTGATGTGTATGATTAACAAGAGGGTGTTTCTTGAGAAGGACAACAATATGGACCCCAGTTTCCCCCTTAGAAACTAAACTACATCTAGAATTTCACAATACCAATAGCCATGGCTAACCTTATGAACAAAAAGCAAAGGTAAATGCTCAAGAGTCCTGCTCCCAAGGATTTATCCAGCCTCATATTCTTCCTAGGCAATATCACAAGTGCCCAAAGCAACCCTCCCATCAAGAACAAAAGTGTCTCATAGAGGGAAGGGTCTTTAGGAATGACATAAGGTTGTGGATGTTCAGACCATGCTGAGAGAACAAGAGGCAAGCCCAAACCCATCAAGGTGTTAAACATAGGACCAGCATAACAACCTGATATAGCCATTTGGGCACCATCTGTCCCACCATTCAAGGCCATGGCACCATTGGCTATCAAATCCCCAAGGGAGTTACCCCAAGCTAGGACAGTTAACCCAAGGATTGAAGGGCTAATCCCAATGATGTTCCCAATTGAGACCAAAAGTGAAACCAGCTCCTGAGCAATTATGTAAGTCCATGTTATGCTCATAGCAAAACCCCCTGCTAGCCAAGGAAAGGACTTTTTTGGTGGGCTACAACTCTTAGTAGTCACAAATGCCATATTCCCCAAAACTATGCCAATCAAAGAAGCTGTTAGGTACATAACTAGGCTGCTCCTTGATTTACTGTTTTCCTCCCTCTGGACATTACAAAGAAGTGCCAACAAAACTGGTGCCAATGTGACAGATATAACTGCATATGGCTTGGACCACTTCTCCTCACTCACCACTGGTATAGTAACCCTTCTTGGTAAGCTAAGAGGTAACTCTAGTACCTTTAGGAGCTTCCCCAAGTAAATACAGTAAAGTGATGAATCACCACCACCACCACCAAAACAGTCCTGCTTTTGCTCCTTACCTTCAAGAATAGTCACTACTTTGTGTGATGACAAGTTTGGTTTCAAATCATCAACATAGCCCAGCAATGGTATGCCAGACTCCACTAACTCATCGGAAGAAGACACTGCTGTTGTGACTTTGAATTCCCTTTCTTTCTCATCATCATCTCCATAGAAGAGATGTGTAGCTGAGACAGCACAGACATAAAGGAAGTAGATGGAAACATAGCATATTGAACCCAACAAGGTGATTTTACCAATAGAAATTATGACAAGGAGGATAAGAAGAGAGAAGAGTAAGAAAAGGACATCCCTAATGAAACTGGCCTTATCAACCACAACTTGGTTTGAGCTAACCAGAATGCTTATGATCCCCAATACAGCACTAGACACAAAAAAAGCCCCTCCTAGAATGCTGTTGAGGCCAACCTCGCCATTATTGCTGGATCCTGTGAAGGAAACAACACTAGCAAAAAAATCAGGTGCCCCATTTCCAAGGGATAGAAGGGTCACCCCAGCAATGGTTGGGGAGAGCCTCAAGATGTTGGAAAGACCCTCTAAGGAGTTGCAAAAGTAGTTGGAAGCTGTGTCACCCAAAAGGTAGAACAACACCACAAGCCACAAGGCAAGGAGTGCATGTCCTAGAATTGGTGAATGGCCTAAATTGCAATAGAAGATTTGAAGATAGTTTATGTACCCTTTTGACCTGCAGTCAAGATGGGTTTTGACATAATAGCACTTAGAGATGTAATCTGAGTAGTTGTGAAGGTCAGTGCAGCCATCAACACTGATATCATTGAGCAACCTAGCATGGTTGAAGATGGCTGTTGTTGTTGTTGTTGTGTTGTTGTTGTTGGAGTAACCATGATGAAAATTTGAGCGGTTATTGGAAGGGTGAAGATAGGCTTCTAGAATAAGGATACAGAGGAGGGAGATGAAGGATGTGTTGAGGACATGAGTGATGAGTTTTCTGGGTTGATGCTTCTTGGGATTGGAAATGAAGGCTTCCATATAGAGAACAGTTTTCTTAAGGATATGGGGCAGTGGTGTGAACATATGAAGAAGTGAGGACTAAAAAGTGATGCCCATGTGATATTTCATTTTGGTGGTGGGGGGTATGGGAAGAACAGAAGTAGTAATTAAAAAGAAGAGAAGTTTGAGGAAGAAGACATGAAGAGGAAATTTAACTCTCAGAGAGTTGTTGCAGTACTGGTACTATTTTGGAGTATGAAAGTAAGGCCAAACAATTTTAGAGATAGTCCTCTCATAAAGCAAAAGTGAAGGATCCACCGTGTTGTGACCATTGCCATGTCCCATGTGTGGGATATTGGAGTTAGCTATAGGGACTCTAACTTGTGTGGATGGTAAGGGAACGTACAAGATGACTCCAAACTGCCCTTTGCCTCTTACTAAGTCCCTGTTTGGTTGGAGGGAAGTGGAGGGGAGGGGAGGGAAAGGGAGGGATTATTTTAAAATTTTTATGTTTGGTTCAATTTTTTAGAGGAAAGGGGAGCAAAATCTCTCCTCACTTGATTTTGGCTCTTCTCCAATAATGGGGGGATTTGGAGAGATTTTAAAATATTGACTTAAATAACCCTATTTAAAAACTAACAAAAAAGTTTATAAGGGCATAAAATGTAAATTAAACATTTTCCTCCATTAAAATCCTCCACTCCTCTCAACCAAACATGATATCTAATTAAATCTTCCCCTCCCTCCCCTTCCCCTCCCCTCCCCTCCCTTCCCCTCCATTAAAATCCCTCCCCTCCCCTCCCCTCCCCTCCCTTTTTTGCACAAGATTTTAAAGTGGTAGTAACAAAATAACAATTAATGCACTTAAGAATAAGGATTTGTGGTTCAAATTTTTCTTTGACCAGAATCGCTTACTTTTTAACACGTTTTTGTGTGCTTTGTCTATTTTTTTCATTAATCACCATTCTTTTTTTTCTTTCCTTCCTTTTTTCTTTACTCTTTTTATTAATCAACATCAAGGGTTTAGATTTAGGATACGCGAGAAATGTGCTCGAATTTTTTGTGCAAAGAATATTTCTCCACAAAAAAGTTAGGTAAATGGATAAGATGAGAGAAATAATAGAGTACTTATTTAACATGGACTCTGCCTCTCTATTGCCATAAGAACAAAAGATTGTATGATGGTGGTACCCCAAACAATTAATTATCAGTTGTTTCGTATATGAAAAAATGCTTTTTTTTTAGAAAAATAAAGAAACAGTTTTAGATATTCTCAATTTCTCACCAAATTGCTATCATAAAAAAAAAATTCTCACCAAATTGACAGCTCTAAGAATGGAAAAAAAAGTTTGAGTAAAAATTGAGAATTGAAAATTTGGAGGGGTGAAAATGAATTTTTTAAAATATTTTTTTGAATTTAAATGGTTATAGGGACTACAAATGATATATTTCCATAATTGGGGACTAAAAATAGATAAATTTTTTTAGAGATTAAAAGCGAATATTTAACTATTTATAGAGACTAAAAATATATTTAACTTAAAATTTTATTGTGATGAATTAAGAGTTAATTTATTCTAAATGGTTTTGTATGTGTGAATTATGTGTGCATTATATGCAGCTCATAATGATTAGTTGGTTCATAATTACAACATAAGTGTATGTATATTCAATTAGTGGGGAAAATTTGGTAAAATTAAGTTGCTTTAAATTTCATTCTTGAAAAGACACTATCCTGTGTGTGTGTGAACGATGGATAATTCTATTGTTGTCCAGTACATGAGTGTATGTTTGTGCGCATGAAGGTCGACAAACATTAAATTGCGTCTATGAGAAGTAGTATAGTGTGGGATCAAGAAGCACTTTCACTAAAAGTGAAATTATTCAAGGACCACAACTCATTGTGAAAAAGAGAAAGCAATGAAGCTTCCATTGTTCATTAAAAAAAAACAGATTAATTAATATTTTATGTTCCTTTTTCATTGTCTTCATTAGAGAGGCATAATGTCTTGTCCTTTGATCCCATGCAAGACATGCAATAGCGAGGGGATCGAGTCCCCCACACCACTAAAAAAAATAATCTTGTTCTAGAAGGCAAAAAAAATATAGTATTATTTTATTGAAGGTACAGAATTGAGGGTGAGAAAAAGGAGACAAAAAAAAAAGAAAAATGGTAAATCCCTTTGCCACTCACCTCAAGTTTCCCATCAATGATGGAGAGCCTCTAATAAGTTTAGTTAAGGAAACTTCCCAAGAAAAACAAGAACAGCATTGAATTTGTGCTCAAGTTTCTCATCATGGAATGTCTCTATATCAAGTTTTATAAGTTAAGGAAATTAAGGAAACTTCCTAAGAACGTACAACAATGTCAGCATTGATTACGTTATACTAGACAACAGGTGATCATAGGATTTAATATAACTTATGCTCCTGTTTTGAATCATCAAACGATTTTTATGTGGCACTACTGTTGCTGTTCAAGTTTCACGAAAACCACAACATTGGGCATCATCATATTGTTGGATACCGATATAATACTTTGTACCCTCCTCTCATTTTCTCATCAGTCATCACAGATAGCCACACAAATTTCATCCAGTTAAGAACAGTTCACCAAGTTTGCATGGGACCCAACTTTGCTGCAGTAAAAAATAATGCACCTATAGTCAGTGAATCAAAGTCATTGGATAAAACGACTCACATTTTGAGTTCAACTTTTGAATCCAATTTGTTTATATTAAAATGTGAGTATGTCCAATGTTCATCTAATGATTTTAATTTACTGTAGTATTTTTTAACCGCAGTAAATCTGAATCTGGTTGCTGTGGGAAGGAGTGGATTGTGCATTTATGCACCTTTTTGTGTGCAACAATATGTATAATTTTTTGCTCATTGCAGTCAAAATTTCTCAGTGTAGTCTTTTAAGGAATGAATTTCGCTTTTATTTTAATCCTTCTATTGATTCCTTAGTTAACATCTTTACAAAGTTATCCAAATGTGTCGTTAAACATGACATGAAGATCAATACAGTTAAAATGTAGATCAAAGAAACTCGTGTGAATCATGTCCCACTAATACACTAACAAGACACACTCCACACATCCATGTACAAAAGTGCTTTTAATGAACCATACCAGAAGTCCAATGACCATACGATTTAAAATATGGTGCAACTAACAAGAAATATGCGATCTTTTCCTGAAGAATGGAAAGAAATTGGGTTCTTGACACTTTACATTTAACTAAACGGTTAGGAGTAGTATGACTCATAATGTGTTGAAACAAATCACAGCAAAGTGTTCATCTCATATCAGTCAGCTACTAGCTTAAGTTAAAAGCTCTATCTATGCCATGAAATCGTCACCCTGATTTCAAGGATCAAAATGAATCCCCAAGTCCGTTCAACCTACCAATTAGTCCACTAAAATTAGCATGTACCATCATTTCTTGTCCTCCGGGAGTAATTTTGGAGATTTCGCAGCACCGTATCATCTGGAAAACCAAATATTTACCCATACATTCATAAAAACGAGTTAAAGAAGAAACCCAATGAAAATATCAGGAAAAATATCATTACCACCCTCTAACACATCTGCCAGTTTACCGAGTGCTTCAAGTATTGCTTTTTCTTGCTCCTGCACCAAATTATACATTCACATAATACGCTGTTTGTTAGAATTGTCTGAAGATAAATATGCAAGTTTAATCCAATGCATCTCAAAAGGCAGGAGTAAGGAGTTACATTAAGAGTCCATTTTGCTCTTTCAACATCAACTGGGTCAGGTCTCTCTCTACTGAAAAGCATCTTCTCAACCTGTCAAGTATAAGGTTTATCACAATGGAATGCAAACTAACGAACACCTGAAATACAGTATATGTTTATTGTGAGTACTTTTTTTTCCTTCCCTCTACACCTAAACCCCAAAAGTTAAACATGGTACCGGAGAAGTACCGTCCTCCATGACTAGCCACTATTTTGCTACCAAGTTCCCTAAATCCAAAGCTCCACTTTATTTCCATGATTATTCTTTTCCCTTATAATTAGCCAGCTCTCTTCTTGTGATTTCCTTATGGCACCCTCTCTTTTCCATTCATCTTTGTTAGTTGTTAAATCTTATATCTAATACTTGATCAAATTTCGGTTCGATGCATTTCCTATTGTCCCTGGGTGAATGCTTGATGTGGTAGATGTCTCCATTCCATAATCATCCAACATTCAAAATCATATTCCACATACTGACAAATTTGTCAAGTACTGAGATACAGTGAGTTTGATAAGATAGACAACAATCATCAACTGACCACTGCAAAGTGTATTTTCTATCACTTCATATTGAACTGTCAGTTTTATTTAACTGATCATTTAATTTCAGAGAAAATGTAAGTAACATAAAACCAATCAAAAATTGGTATGAAATAAGAATTTTCTTACATCATGGATAACCCTATCTGTTGCACGGATCTCAATTACATCAGGCCTGTTCTTTAACTTGAGAGACTCAGATGTGTGAACGTACTTCTTGAATGGATATTTTCCTTTCAGCACTCTCCCTCTTCCAACAGGCGGTAACTGAACATCATAATTGAACATGTCCATAGATTGCTCTGCATTCCTATGGACGAATTCCGCAGTCAACGGATCACCATTAAATTTTGGCTGGCACAGAAAAAATCACAATAAGCCTGACTCAACTGTTCTTATTGTGTAAATATAAATAATGATAGATATCAAATGAAAGCAGGTTGTGAATTGTCCATAAACAATGCATATTGTTCATACCATCTATCTGTAGATGGAAAATGAATGAATAGAGTCAAAATTATTGTGTAAAAAATTGTCTTAGAAAAGTAAAACGTCTTTGGATATTGTTAGATAAAATTGTTTTCCAAGTGGCAAATTACCAAAAAAGTGTTCATATATAAATTCATGCCCCTAATTTGGCCTCAAATGCAATTTCTAGAGTGTCCAGAATCTCAACCAAAAAAGCTCTTCATGCAGCTAGAATGCAAGATAAACAATTATCACATTTGTATTGGGTTTGATTTTACTCACAGGCATTGAAGAAGGAATGGAATACAGATAGAATTTATAGAGGTTTCACCGCGTGATATGTTCTTCTTCTGAGGGAAAAATGTAGCAGATGATGAAGTTTTCAATCTTATAATTGAATTTCCTATTGAAGCAGAAGGACACCCAGGAATATTAACTTTAATATAATCCTGAGCATGAGATGCCATTTTCCTCTGCTCCCTGCAACATAAAATGTTAAAATTAGATGCTGCACGTCACAATACCATTTCATAATAATCAAAACAATTGCGCATCAGCAGCAAAACATTTGCAAACACCTTATCCATCTAATTGACTCATCAGAGTTGATTTTCATCAGGATTTTTCCATGTTCAACATCTGTAACATTTAGTTCCTTTCGTAGCTCAGTCAAAAGCTCCTCTTTGCCCTGCAGCCACAAACAAATTTTCAGTAGATGCCATACCTTGCATAAAAAGAGACAATTTGCAAGAGCATATTCAATGAGACAAACTTAATCACAGAGAATGGGTTTAGAATAAAAATTTACCCAAGTAAGAAGATCTGATTGAGCATTAAAAGCCTTCAAAATAGAACTGTAAGCATCAGTTTCCAGACAGTGAATATGATGTTCCAAATCCACTGCATCCCTTATCCCATGAGATTCTGTAATCAATGAAATCAAGAGACCGGTCATCAGTCTGCATTTCACATCAATGCCCAGGATTTACGTGATATAACATCACATAATGCACTAAACCTTTACTTGCATTGAGAAGAAAAAAGAAAAAAGGCAAAAATTATTAGAACATGGAAAGGTCATAATTTCTCATTTTCCTTAGCGAGCAACCAAATTGTAGAAGAGGCTATTAACATAACACGTGCAGCCTAGAGCCATGTACTACATCAGGAACACGAGAAATTACATAAAATTGATGGCATTTAAGGTCAATAATGTGAACATTTTTAAATTTGGTGAAGTATAAATGCTATTAAATCCTGAGCATATGGATACATCTTATCAGCATATCAGATGTACAAAGAAAAACGAATGCATCACGTAACAAAACCAATAAGAGGAAAAATACATGACATAGTATGCCCAAGAGCTGCATAATGGAAAAAGCATAACTTGAGGGTATCAAATGCTTACACACACATAGGTATGTAATCCAAGGCAAGCAACCCTATTCTGAATATGAGACATGCATGGAGACAACCAAATGAGCATGCACACATTAAACTAAGAAACGGTTACTTATGTATGGAGACTGTCAACTGTTAACCATGATCCCTACGTTTATGATCCAATTTCTAAAATTAATAAACAAGTTAATAGATAGCATACTTAGTTGCATCATGGATAAGGGTATCAGTAACTCTACCAATAAAAAAAAAGATCTAGAGCACGTTTATAGCAGTATAAATTATATAGAAATGAAAACATATATAATTAAGTGATTAAATCAAAGGAAATATTTAAAGAAGGCACAAGTTATGAAGAGAGTGATGTGAAGTAGCAGTTTGTTTCATATCATTTAATAGCAAACCAAACCAAATAGTAACAAAACTCACTTGTTGTACCTAAAGTAAGAACTAAGTATTGAGTACGAACTCGTGTGTATTCAATAAGTACCCGTACCAGATATGTATAGGGCTATGGGTATGTCAACCATTTAGAAGTACCCATGCATCATAGATAACACATGAAATTTTTTGAGGAGAATCATTGTTAAGGTTCCAGTGGGGCATAATATAAAAAGGCACCAAACAACAAGCCGCAGGTCCTTTAATAAAACATTCCTCCATGAAAAAAAAAATTGAGATAAAAAAAAGACTTTGTTTCCCATTTCCAGACACAGATACTAGAAGACCAGACAAATATAAATATATAATTATAAAACAAAATTCAAAGGGTTGGCCAAAAGGGTCAAATACATGTCACCAATAATCTAGGCAGCACGCAAGTGCTGTCGGCCACTGTTAAATCTCATCCTTGTTGTGATCACACTTTTACTTGAAAACAAAACTGTTTTTTTTGTTTATTTAATCAGTTTGATGAAATAAACAATTAGGACACATCAATTATCAAACAACTCGAACACAAGCAGCCAATGTCACAGTGCAAATTGCAAAGGTCAGTGCTCAGTTCCTTCCATTCTGACCTTTACATTTTACTTTTTAGGGTCCCACGCCCATTTATTTATTTATTCATTTTTCTCGGCGGCCAAACAGAGAATGGAAGAAAGTGAGAGAAGACGATAGATGAAAATGAAGGGAAAAGAAGAGAGAGACGGTTTACCAATGCCAATGACGCGGTGGGTGTAGTCCATGAGTAGCAGCTGAGAGCTGAATGTGGGGCGATTTTTTAGCAATGTTTTTGGAGCCATGGCGGAAGCTGCTATGTTTTTCTTAAGAATTTTACTCCCTCCGGTCCTATATATAAGGAGTAAAGAGAGTCATTTTGATAGTCATTTTTATAAGAAATAATGTTTTATTTTTATCAATATTAATTATTTATTTTTAACTTTGTTCTTATTTATTATGAAACCCATAAAAATAATATCAAAAGTTACCAATCTCTAAAAGGGTATTTTTGAAAAATTATAGCATAATTAATTATAATTAACCAATTCCAATATACTTCCTTGATCTTGATGATTTTGTATTATGTTTCTTATAAAAAAGACCAGAGAGAGTAATTATTAATAACGACTATACTAGTCAGTTGACCCGTGCATGGTTGATTTCTGTATATAACATTAAATGACTAATTTATATAGTAATAAATTAATATGTGATATATCTTAAATTTATAATAGTGTTAATTTTTGTGAAAAAATAACAGTCTTGATTTGTTGACATTAAATGTAAAAACTTATAGGAACTAAAAATGAAAAATAGAACACATAAGTAAATACTATTATATTGATCAAAAATAAAATCAAAAAAATAAATTTATAGTCTGTAGAGAGATATTGGAACAAATAAATGAGTTAAACTTGTAAGCAAACATCGATTGGTAATCAGAAATAAAATCGAAAGAAAAATAAATTTATAGCCCGTAGAAAGTTATTAAAATAAATAAATGAGTGAAACCTATAAGCAAATATCGTTTTGGTGATTGAAAATAAAATCGAAAGAAAAATAAATTTATAACCCGTAGAAAGTTATCAAAATGAATAAATGAGTAAAGTCTGTAAGCAAAAACTGTTTTGGTGATGGAAATAAATCAAAAGTAAAATAAATTTATAGCTTGGAGATAGTTATTGGAATAAATAAATGAGTGAAACCGGTAAGCAAACACCACTTTGGTGATCAGAAAAAAAAATTATTGTTCATAGAAAGTTATTAGAACAAATAAGTGAGCTGAACCTGTAAGTAAACACTATTTTGGTAGAGGTGGCAATTCGGGTTTTCTGGCCGGCCCGCATCGGTTCGGGCTTTATCGGGCCGGGACAAAAAACCCAGATTGAAAATGAGCTCAAATTTGTGTGTCCGAGCCTTCTATTTTTCGGGCTTTTTTCTGGGCGGGCTCGGGCTTTGGCCTGTGTTTTTCAGACGGCCCGCTTCGGGCTCGGGGTTTTTTTCGGGTTCAGGCTTTGTCGGGCCGAGCCAAAAAGGCTCAGATTGAAAACGGGCTTGAATTTATATGTCCAAGCCCGGTGTTTTTTCGGGCCGGCCCGGCGAGCTAAGCCCATTTTGGCAGCTATACATTTTGGTGATGGAAATAAAATCGAAAGAAAAATAAATTTATAGCCATAGACAGTTATTAGAAGAAATAAATGAGTGAAACCTGCAACAAATAAATGAGTGAAATCCGTAAGCCAACAATGCTTTGATGATCGAAAATAAAATCGAAAAAAATAAATTTATAGCCCGTAGAATGTTATTGGAAAAAAATAAATGAGTGAAGCCTTCAACAAATAAATGAGTAAAACAAATAAATGAGTAAAATCTGTAAGCCAACACTGTTTTGGTAATCAAAAATAAAATCGAAAAAAATAAATTTATAGCCGTAGAAAGTTATTGAAAGAAATAAATAAATGAAACCTGCAACAAATAAATGAGTGAAATTTGTAAACAAATACTGTTTTGGTAGTCGAAAATAAAATCGAAAGAAAAATAAATTTATAGCCCGTAGAAAGTTATTGGAAGAAATAAATGAGTGAAACCTGCAACAAATAAATGAGTGAAATTTGTAAGCAAATACTGTTTTGGTAGTCGAAAATAAAATCAAAAGAAAAATAAATTTAGAACCTATAGAAAGTTATTTGAAGAAATAAATGAGTGAAACCTACAACAAATAAATGAATGAAATCTGTAAGCAAATACTATTTTGGTGATCAAAAATAAAATATAAATAAATAAATTTATAGCTCGTAGAAAGTTGTTGGAAGAAATAAATGAGTGAAAACAAATAAATGAGTGAAATTTGTAAGCAAATACTGTTTTGGTAGTCGAAAATAAAATCAAAAGAAAAATAAATTTAGAACCTATAGAAAGTTATTTGAAGAAATAAATGAGTGAAACCTACAACAAATAAATGAATGAAATCTGTAAGCAAATACTGTTTTGGTGATCAAAAATAAAATATAAATAAATAAATTTATAACTCGTAGAAAGTTGTTGGAAGAAATAAATGAGTGAAATCTGCAACAAATAAATGAGTGAAACAAATAAATGAGTGAAATCTGTAAGCAAATACTGTTTTGGTAGTCGAAAAAAAAATTATAGTCCGTAGAAAGTTATTTGAATAAATAAATGAGTGAAACCTACAACAAATAAATTAATAAAATCTGTAAGCAAACACTATTTTAGTGATAAAAATAAATAAAAAATTATAGCCCGTAGAAAGTTATTGAAAAAAATAAATGAGTGAAATCTACAATAAATAAATGAGTGAAATAAATAAATAAATACGTAAAGTCTGCAAATAAATATTATTTTGGTAATAAAAAATAAAATAAAATAATAATAATTTTATGGCCCGTAAATAAATTTTCATAATATTTATAATAATATAATAATGTAGTTTTATGACATTATTATCTCGTAACAATTGAGTTGGCTTTTTGTAATGAAAAAAAACAACAGGAGTTGGCACTTGGTGCAGTGAGTCACGTATGTTACAGTGCCGTTTTGCGCAAAGCAATATGTGCGTGTGAACAGAAGCTTGAGTCCCTTGCACGTGAATGACTAATGTGTTTTTTTTATATTATTACTGTTGGTCACTGTAGCGTTCGGTGAGGAGATTTAATATATATATAGATTACATTTTATTTTTTTACCTGATTTCTTAATTCTTAGGCTTAATTGCAGTTTTAGACCCTTATCTTTTGTAATTGTATAATTTTAGTCCTCTATCTTTTAATTGTGCCAATTGGGTCCCCTATCTTTCAAATGTCTGCAATTTTAGTCCAACCGTCAATTTTCTAACAGAGGTTGCTGACTTGGACAAATGGCGCTGACATGGCAACGACAACATGGAGCTTAAGAGTCTGTTTGGATACAAAAGTCTTAGCTTTTGACTTATAGAGTAGTTAGTTTTATATTGTATCTTATTTTTCTCATATATGGACAAGAGAAAAAATTGTTAAATAGTCATTTAATTTATAAATAGATGGGTGCTTTTGGAGAAGTCAAAAACTAAAACTTTTGCATCCAAATAGGCTCTTAAGCTCCATGTTATCATTGTCACGTTAGCATCGTTGTCCAAGTCAGCAAACTCTATTAGGAAATTGACGGTTGGAGCAAAATTGCACACATTTGAAAAATAGGGGACCCAATTGGCACAATTAAAAGATATGGGACTAAAATTACACAATCACAAAAGATGAGAGACTAAAACTGCAATTAAGCCTAATTCTTATTTTTAATTATTCATTTTTTTTTGTATTCACCCCAGAGTATCTTAGGGCCACTTACCTGTATTTGATTAATAAATAAGTAAATTCTAGTCACATATTATTCTATCGGGAGTGATCAAATTTTGGTACTATTTGAACTTAGTTATTCAATTTTAAACTTTATACAAGACACTGCATGTTGTCATTTATATATTAACACACTCTCATGTAAAGTTTTCATTTATACGTAAAATATAAAAATTTTGTTTTCATATATTTCATATAATATAACAATAGTTTATATATTGATGTCCTTTTTTATGCAGAGTTGTATCTTCTTATAATATATAAGAAAACAGATATGGCATAATTTTAAGAAAAAAACATATTTGCCCATGTGGTCTCTCTAATATAATGTTTGGGTGACTTTGGTCTTTAAAATTTTAATTGCTTGAGTTTGGTTTATATATTTTAAAAATTGACAATTTGAGTGCATCCATGAAATGGTTGTCCAATAATTAACAATCTTGCTAACATGACAGATGACATGGTTGTGTTGTCGACATGGTTGCTGATGTAAGTATGTAGCTATTTTAGTCTTTCTAGTTTATTGATTACTCGATTTTGATCCATACATTTTTTAAACATTGTAAATATGGTCCCAAGTTATTTAGTATAAACTTATAAAATAGGCTTAATTATATTTTTGGTCCCCTTAGTATAGTGGTTGGACAATTTTGGTCTCTCAAATTCTAATTGCTCGATTTTGGTCTCCATATTTTCAAAATGTACAATTTTGGTTTATTAATTAACTTGACATCCAAAATTTAACGGAGATGTTGACGTGGCGGTATAGTGCTGACATGGCCATAGAATGCTTACATTATGCACTGAAATGGATTTAGAGTCCCAACACGTGTGAAAACATGTAGAGTTTACGTGACTTTAGAACATTGAACCCATGCCGCTACACAACACGACTAGTGTGAACAACAATAAACTACATGATTAACCTAAAAAAATTAGTAAAAAAAAAACTGAAAAAAATATTTTTTCTTTTACCTTGACTGAAATTTTGGGGGCACAAAATTGGGGCAGCTCTGCTAGGGCACAAAAATTGTGGGGTAGGGGCTCGCTTGAACAGTGGGGACTGAAGTGTTGGGGTGGGTTTCTATGAGAAGGACATTTAAGTCTTTTTACACAAAAATTGGAGATGTGGGTGTGGGGAGCAAATGGTGTGGGTGTAGGAAGAAAGATCCAAGACAAAGCCCAGAACCCACAACCCCGCATGTGAACCAAATATCAGAAGCGGATAACGGTACTCTTCCTTTTCCTTCTCTGTTCCTCTCTCCCACACTCATCACTCAGTTCACGCTCTCAACGAAAGCAGCAGCAGCAGCAGCTTGCTCCCAAAATCGAAAACTGTAACAGAGAGAGGAATAAGAAGATGCTATCATGCCCTAGCAGCACCCTCCATGGCCCTGCCACACTGCACCGCCATTCCCAACCCTCTAAGTTCCTCCTCTCTACCAGGCCTCTCCTCTTCCCTACCCGCTCTCGCTTCGCCGCTTTCGGGAAATGCAAGTTACGCTCTCTGTTTTCCGGCAAGAACGGTCACTGGTTCGGTGTCAGAGCTTCCCTCGATTCATCACCGGAGGCTTCAAATTCCGTCGTCGATGTTGGTGGCCCGAACACTGCGCTGCCATCGTATTCCGTGAAGATTCCCGTTGGTGATAGACATGTAAGTTTTATAACGCGAATCATTCTCCAGATTGTCTAGCATATCACTTAGAACACTGCAAAGTGTTCTAGAATCTTCCAAGTTAGTTATGCTAGCTAGGCATAACTGACATTTAGATGTTAACTGTCTCAGTCAGTTAGTAGCTATTAATATTGTTATTTTATTGTATTTACCTTGAATAGTTTAGCTATTAATATTCTATTTTCCTCATTATCAAAACATGAATTGCCAAGCTAATTTTGAATTGTGAATTGTAAATTGTATCGAACCATAAGATTCATACACAACGGAAAATAGCTTAAAACATATCATATAAATGATGTACAGTGCTCAATGTAATAATTCTAGACATGGGATTGACAGAAGAACATCTCACAAAACTAAATCACAAGTCATGGAGGATTACAAGTTAGAATGAAATCAGAGCAATGATATAGGCAAGTATAATGTGCATAGAGTGAGCAAGTGGCTGTTTTTGAAGCCTATGCTTTAGAGGAATGAAAACAAAGCAATGGAACAATCAAATAGGATGCACAGAGGTAGTGACTGTGTGAATTCCTTGTTTAAAAAACAAAGCAACCAAATAATCAAATAGGTTATGTCTATGTTTAGTATCACTCCTTTAGTTCCTTTTCATTTGAAAATTTAAGCTTATTTGACTTTTCAATTTCTTTGATGAGACTTGGTGAAAGAAAAGCAACAACAACAACCAAACCTTTCAATTTCTTTGTGGCATTCTACAGATTTTGGTCGAGACCGGTCACATAGGAAGGCAAGCAAGTGGTTCTGTTACAGTTACGGATGGGGAGACTGTAAGTTTCCATATTTCTTTCAATTAGTTTATCCATGATTGTGGACATTGTCAAATGGATCAAAGTTGTGTTAAAAAAAGAAAACCATTGCTACCTCTCTATGGGACAGCTTAAAAAATGTGATTCTACAATACAACTTTTTAAGAGTTTTTTCAGAATCTATTATTTTTATCTTATGAGGAAAGCACTAATTTGATATTTTTGGTTTTTTTTTAAAACTTACATAATTATTATTATTTATAAATTTTTTGAACACATTTTAATTAAAGAAGGTAGGCAATGGGATTTTCCAATACAACAACCAATACAAACATCAAAGGCAGCACTTCTATTGATGAATGGTATATTATAATGTTTTAGTACAAGTTGAATTACCGTCAAATTTTAGTAGTATTTACAGAAGCTACAGCAGATTTACATGAATTTGACAATAGAACCAGAATGACAAGAGACAGAAGCATCTGAATTGCAGTGACTAGCCATCAGGTTGGGAAAGACGTATAAGCCATCTGGAATGAGAGTACCTTCCAGCAGAATGTCATGGGAACCTTGAGATTTGACAAAACAATGACGAGGATGAAATTCAAAGTATACAGATCCTGTGCAAATTTACTCACACTAACTCAATTCTTGGCTATGGAAGGAACAAGTAGATTTTTAAGAGATAAATTAACCTTAGGATTATTAGGTGAACAAAAATGAAAGGAACCAACTGAGGTAATTGACATTCCCCATGTGTATTTGTTCATTGCCATCCAAAGGCACGGTTGACTAAATTCTGAGGATCAGAAGTTACATGGTGTGTAGCACCAAAGTCTGGATATCAATTCTGACTTTGATTAGAAGAGGATGGTGCAGCAGGATAGGTCATAGGTGAAGGTTGAGATTGATGCCGAGTGGTGGAAGGATAACCAGCTGAAGGTCCTGAAGGTCTGTAATGTTGCTGCCACGAAGGTTGAGATTAATTTTGCCAAGGTGTAGTACCCTGATTCACCGTGTAGGGTGGATGAGGAGTGTGAGCCTGTGATCCATATTGTGATCTATAGAAGCTTTGTGACCATATTTGTTGCAAAGTTGGCACTGAATAAAAGTATAAAACTATTATATCACTACTCCCACTGTGGCCAGATTCTACCACAACCACCGCTACCACCATGCCTTGTGGAAAACTCAAAATTTGGTCTATGGAAAATTAATGTAGTTTTTTTTTATTGCAGATTGTGTACACAACTATTTGTTTGGATGATGTTCCTAGTGAGCCATCCGATTTTTTCCCTCTTTCTGTGAATTATCAAGAGCGTTTTTCAGCAGCTGGTCGCACTAGGTATGCCTTACACACATTTCCACTGAAAAATTTTCTTTTGTTTTTCCTGATTCCATTTCACTTATTGCATGCAGTAATTGTTTTTTAGTGTTTGATACTTAAATCACCTTTCTTTCAGTGGAGGTTTTTTTAAACGAGAAGGAAAGACAAAGGATCATGAGGTACTATGTTTCTAGTTATTAGCTTTGTAGTTATGATAATAATAATTTTACTAATTTCAATTGACAATTAATCTTGATCCTGGATGCCCTCCTCAATTTTAACAATTTGTTTTGTATTGGCGATTTGCTTCCCCCTTTTCCCAAGATTCAATCTTGCTTATGATAAAGTCTAGAGAAAATTACACTCTCCTCTCTTGAGAAAAGTTTGAATTAGATTACCCTCCCCTCCCTAAATAAATATGTATTACACTTTAGTCCATTTTAATACAATTAAACTTCTTATAGTTATTTTTTTTGTCTATTTTTAATTCTCAATATCATTAACTTATAAGTTTGAACCTCTACTATTAACTGTGCAACAATAAAAATATAAAAGAAAGGTTTTGGGCAAAGTTTTAGAGCCGATAAAAAGGGAATCTAAATCTTCATTTTATCTTCTGAAGTTATAAAATTGATAATAAAATGTTCAAAATTAGTTACCAGTGACATTGAAAGTTGAAAAGAAAGAAAAGTTTTCTTAGAATGATTGTTCAAAGTCGTTCACCACCATTAAAAGGTTTGTCTGTTAAAATGGATTAAATTGTAATACATATTTATATTTATACGTATTTCTCAGGGGAGGGAAGTTTAGATTTTAACATAAGAGAGGAGGGAAGAGTAACGTGGAGAGATTGGAGACCTTTATTGCATTGACATGCCAGATTGTCCCCCCGTCATTTTGTTGTTATGCTTTTTGTTAAGGAGGGTGCCTTATCCTCCTTTCTACATAGAAGTAAATAATAAAGGAAATTCAGTTAAAGATGCTTATCAAAACCCTTTTAAATACTTTCAATAGATAAGATGTAAAGGGAAACATAATCCATATTCCATGTTTTTTATTTGTTTTTGTTAATGATGACAACTGATGTCTACTTTCTTAGTTTTCCATACCCTTATGTAATTGGTTAAGTCCTTTATCCACCAGTTGAGCCTGATTGGTACTCTTCCCATTGTTTTGTTTGAGGAATAACAAATTCTATCAAATACCCATCATTCTTAGTAAAAGGTGAAGCCTTTTTGTTCATTCTTATTATGCATCATGACTCATTTAAGGTGGATGTCTCGTCCTCTTACTTTGTACTTGGTTTCTTATCTATTTTTTTCCTTCTATCCCCCCAAAAAAATTCTGCTAAAAGTGTGGACTGCCCTTCTCTCACAGACATTTGTGTTATGTTGCCTTAACCATCTCTTATTGCATAGCGATGTAGCTTGGCCGTTATTAAATAAGTTGTTTCAACTGTTTGGGATATGATTATGCATTTGATTGGCTTACCTAAGGTGTAAAGCACATGGCCTTTTCAAAGGAGTGTTCCTCACAGTTGTGTTGTGAGGGATTGGTTAACTTCACTAAATTGATATCTATTTTTGCTTGATTTATACTCCTCCCCTTTTTAAGGAGGATTTCTTATCCTCCTTACCCTCTGTAGTCTGTATTATTCTGCTTTTCAGCTTAATAAATTTTTTATTTTTTTTAAAAAAAAGTTGTCTTGGCTGTTCGCACTTCGCAAAATGTTGGACTTATTTGCCTAATTTGTAGGTCTTTTCATATATGTTATAGAAATTTGAGAGTCGAAAGGAAAACAAGGTGCTCTGTAGTTTTGCTCTTTTAGTATGAGTCACTGTCATCACTGTCATGCATTTTGTTGGACATGGAATACCAACAATTTTAGCCTGGGATAAGTTCCTACTCATATTTTGTGGAATTATTTTCCTTAGTTGGCTGAGCTTGTTTTCTCCTTACGTTTTTAAGGGAGGGGTTTTCTTGTTTGGTCTGAATAGCTCTTTTCAGTCAATGCTTTTTTCTTGGTACTACGTAATGTTTTTGGACAAAAGAAGAAATCTTACTCAAATAAATGCTTGCTATCTGGAAAAGAGTTTTGTTTTTTGTTTTTATTCTTTTCCATATTTTTTGATTGGCATATGTTGCTTGCAGGTTCTTATTTGTAGATTGATTGATAGGCCTCTGCGTCCTACTATGCCCAAGGGCTTCTACCATGAAACTCAAATACTATCTTGGGTAAGGTCCTGACAATTTCCCTTCATTAAATTTTATTGTTAATGGGTCTACTTCATTGGTCATTCTCCCAAGCTTTTTACTTTACTAACTTTATGCTATGGGTTGATGAACTGAATCCATTGAATTGGGATTGATTGAACTGATGTAGCGATGTTAACAATGTCCAATAATCATGACAAAATATATGAAAATTGTAACAGCTACTACATTGGTTAATAAATAAATTTGCAAGAAAAATATTGGACCAAGAGAATTATATTTATTCAAATTGATTTTTTATGATATTTTTATAAAAATTGTTTACAATTTTAAAAAGTATCATAAGCATTATCTTACTATTAGAATCTTCTAAGCTTTTCGTTAATTAGTTATATTTGAAAGGAAAAAAATATAATAATTAGCTAAAAATTAGTTTATCAAGAAAAGTATTTCAAATTATTAAAAATACATTTGCTCATTATTTATTAAATTAAACTTTTGTCGTATTACCCTTGTCTACAAAATTTATAGATATTAGATTAGATAGATAGTTATGTAAAAATATTTAATATTAAATATTTCTTTTTTACTTGTTGGCCTTCATTGTAGATGTTAGTAAATACCATAAGTTGCATATGGTAATAAAGTTCCTTTTACTGATGAATTTGCTGGTACTGTAAATATATAACTTTCTGTTGAAACGCTTATTTCATTTCTCTGCTGTACTAACTTAAAGAATTCATGTATTTTGTTCTTTTCTTTATTTTTTTGTGCTTTAAAATATCTGTACAATCGTTGTGGGAAATTCACATGATAGTATCTGCCATTAATTTATTCTTTTAGGTTTTAAGCTATGATGGATTGCACACCCCCGATTCCTTGGCTGTCACCGCAGCTGGTATAGCAGTGTAAGTTGGTCATTTTATTTTGCTGCTAATCCTGGGCATTTAGACCTCATGCACAATGCTATCTTTTTCTTTTTAAATATTAACAAAAGCTCCTCATACTCTAAACTTGTAAAATTAGAGAGTTCAATGAACAGGGGAAAGAAATACAAGTAGAAAGTAGGATAAGATATCCTATAAAAGATGTGAAATAAAGCACATATGCAGAGTGCTCACTGAGACGAAAACATACACAGACACATATCTAAGTTAGGGCTGAGGTATTTTGGCCACATACATGATGCTATCTATGCATGCCCATAAGCACTCTGTGCATAACCATTAATCTTAATTCTTAATCATTTAATTTCCACAGTGCACTTTCAGAAGTTCCTATGTCAAAAGCAGTTGCTGGAGTTCGAATTGGCCTTGTTGGTGATAAGTATATAGTAAATCCTACAACTGAGGAGATGGAAAACTCTGAGTTGGACCTCATGCTGGCTGGCACAGATAGTGCAATATTGATGATAGAGGTAAGGCTAATCACTTGCTTGTGAATAATAACATGTTAGGAACATGACAATAGAACAGAAGCTGATAATCATTCTAACTGTCATTCGAAAAAAATCATGCATTTATATGCCTTGGTGTAGTGTTGTGGAAGTTCTGAAAAGTGAAAACCCAATAGGACTCTGTTTTTAATTACCAGGATTTAACCAAAGATTTACATTTGGAATAGGACATTAATTTTGGAGTAAATTTATTTGTGCAAAGAAATACAAGAGGAAGTTTTACATCATAAAGAACAAATATGTGAAACCCCTTATTACTGTTTTTATTCCTTATCCACATTGAGTACATGCTATCTCAGCTATCAATTTTTTATTGAACTAGCACCTGTCAGCAGGGAGAACAGATTCCAAAATTTTCTACTCTTACAATTTTCAGTACTAGTAGGTTATAAGCAAAGAACTGCCACCACATACTTACAACCGTGTTAAAGACAAGTTGCAGGAATCTGCATTGGTGTTGGTATAAAAAATGTTGACGAAATAATAACTTTCCAGAATCTAATATCTGTCAATCTTGATTTTTGGAAATCTTATAGTTATACTTCCATACTGAACGAACTGGTATAAATTTTTATTGCAGGGTTATGGCAATTTTCTTCCAGAAGAGAAGTTACTTAAAGCTGTAGAAATTGGTCAGGTTGTTACATTATAGTAGTTTGTAGACAAGCTTACTAATGATTATTACATTTAATGAGTTTCTTTTCCTCCCTAAAGTCATATGACATATTCATTAAAATATTATTGGCTCTGCAAATGTACCAATATTAAATTAAATTATGTCAAGACATTTTTTAATCCTACCGTTGTTATGTATATATCTATATTAGAGCATAGGTTTACTCGTGTATTGCTTACTTAAAAATAGCATTTCCTTTTTACTGAAGATTGTAACTAGGCTGTAGCCTATAGGTTTCCTTTCTCTGTAACTGACTGACAGCTGTCAGTTAATTACAGTTCAGTTATTCAGTTAGGCTGTTACCACTGGTGTAGGATCATGTGTAACACAATTGATTTCATTCAATCAGTCTGCAGATTCAAACAGTTCAGTCTCTCTCTCTCTCTCTCTCTCTCTCTCTCTCTCTCTCTCTCTCAGTTAGTTACAGTTCAATTATTCAGTTAGGCTGTTACCACTGGTATAGGATCATGTGTAACACAATTGATTGATTTCATTCAATCAGTCTTCAGATTCAAACATTTCACTCTCTCTCTCTCTCCCTCTATCCATCGCCTTCACCATTATCTAGCCAATCTTGTTATTCCACCAAAATTTCTCACGGTTGAAGATCAAGGTGCAAGAAGAGTCTCCTATGCTCATGTTTCTTGGGAGCAGCAGGATCAGCTCCTACTTTGTTGGCTTCAATCTTTGATTTCCAGTGCAATGCTCACCAGAATTATTGGTTGCACTAAGTCATGGCAACTCTGGGACAAGATCCATCACACTCATGCCAAGGCTTGTTAGCTTCACACTAAGCTTTGCAACATTTTGCTAAATTCCTTTCTCCATTTAATCCTAAAGTTAATCTTGTTCTTAATAACCTATTGCATGTTCCTACAATAACAAAATCTTATGAGTGTAAGCCAATTTGCCAAAGATAACTTGGTTTATTTTGAATTTCACCTCAACTTTTGCTTTGTGAAAATATCAAGGTTCCAATGAGATTCTTCTCAAAGGCACTCCTGGTCCAGATGGCTTGTACCAGTTTCTTTCCTTGCTACAACATACTAGTATACTACTGTTTCCAGTTCCGTCTCAGTACCTTATAGTTCAAATTTCAATTCTGTTGTATATATGCCCACTGTAGTTATGATTTGTTACATTTCAGTTAGTTATAGTTTGTTACATTTCAGTTATTCAGTTGGGCTGTTACTGGTGGTATATATAGGATCATGTGTAACACAATTGATTTCATTCAATCAGTTTTCAGATTCAATCTACTTAGTGCAGTTTCTTCTCTCTCTCTCTCTCTCTCTCTCTCTCTAACATTGAAAATTATAATAATCTCGATAGATTATTAAGAGTTAAGATCTTTAATTCATTTTTTTAATGATTATTATGCTATTGGGCATTGGAATGTTCACTAAAAAAAGGTGATATGGTTGTTGGTTGGTGCAAAATTAAGCCACCTGCCTCCCCAAGGGATATAGTTTTAGTTATAGTGGGATTGACATGCTTTATCTTATAATTTGGGCTTAGGCCTAACACAACCCCAAAAGCTAGCTCAAGCGGTGAGAATTGCACAAGCCTTATAAGCAGTGCTTTGGGCATATCTTTGGTCGATGTGGGATCTCAACACACCCCTTCATGCCCACGAATGGATCTTTGGAGCATGGACAAATGTGGGTGGTCTAATAACAACACCCCGTCACGCCTAGGAATAGACATCTAGAGCGCGGACAAATACGGGTGGCCCAATAACATATCTAGGATAAACTCTGATACCATCTTAGAATTTGTGCTTAGACCTAACTCAACCCCAAAAGCTTGCTCAAGAGGTGAGGATTGCCCAAGCCTTATAAGGACTACTCCAGCCATATCTCTTGTCAATGTGGGATCTCAACACTTTACTTTGTTGATGTTTTAATTTGGTTTATCTGTTCTCTTTGATGGTTTATGAACAGCTCTGTGATGATGCTTAATCTTTTGCCTATTGTCTACTGTCAGGATGCAGTACGAGCAATCTGTACTGAGGTGGAAGTCTTGGTCAAGAAATGTGGGAAACCAAAGATGATTGATGCCATCAAGTTGCCTCCTCCTGAGCTATATAAACATGTTGAAGTATACTCTTTACTATCTGATATTATTTTTTGCAGTTTTTATGATAAAAAACTTAGTGTTCCTGATCTGTGAATTTGTCTCTGTGAGATGTTATTTTCTCCCCTATAGTTCCTATATTACTTGCAATTTGTTTCTTTTGTTTGTACAAGTACAACTGTACTTAACAGGATGGATACTATTGACTTTATCAAGGACCTGATTGAGATAATACTGCTTAACAGCTCAAAATAGGGCCTAACGGTGATCATAACATAGTATTCCATGCAGGAACAGCAGCCAAATAGAGTGTAATAGGCAATAGCTACCAAACAGTAGCAAGCCAATCATATAGTGGCAAACAGCTAGAATGCTGAGACCAAACAACTATGTCTCAGCCAAATTGTGGGGTTCCCACTTCCCACTAGTAGAATGAGCCTGTTTAGGGAAGGAGGAATAGAGAGAAAGGAGGCTCTCAATAATATAAAATTAATATTGATTTGATTTGCATATAATACAATGAACTAACGCCTATACTAATTATTAGAAATAAATTAAGGTCAAGCACTAATTTAGCTAGGTAGTCAAAGCCATAAGGTACTAAGGTTCCCTTTCGAGGCCGATGGCTTTTATTGCTTTGTGGTGAGAGGGACCAATTCCAAAAGGCATCCCTCGCTTAAGGAAGGTGCTAATAATAAAAACAACTCTTGCTAGTCCCTTATTTGCACATCTCTCTTTTGTACTCTTACTACACATCTCACTTTTGCCAGTGGTACTGTGAAAGTTAAAAGAATAAAATTGTTATAAAATTCTTATTATAAGTGAAATTATTTATTATTAACTCACCAAGTCACTAACTGACAATTTTATAAAACTTGATTATGTAAATATTAAATAAAAAAACTGTTAAACACAACGCAAGTTGTGCAATGAACAATACGGAAAGCATATATAATATTACCAACCTAAAAAAAAACAGAATCTTACTTATCAGATAGCTGAGAAAGCAGAGAGGAGATAAAGTGAAAGTTACACATATGTGATAGTAGATTTAATCCGTTAGGATAGAAACTGAAGTGAGTGGTAATATGCAGGAAATTGCTGGTGATGAGTTGGTAAAAGTTCTTCAAATTAGAAACAAAATACCAAGAAGGAAAGCCCTTTCATCGTTAGAAGAAAAGGTTCTTAAGATACTAACAGAAAATGGGTTTGTCACAAATGATGCAACACCGAGGTGTAATGCTGAAACCATTGCAGAGATTCTTGAGGATGAGGATGAAGATGAGGAAGTAATTGTTGATGGTGAAGTTGATGAAGGTGATGTTCATATAAAGCCAACTCCACGCAAACCAACGCCTTTAGTAAGTACTAATATAATTCTAAAGTCCTTTTTTTTTCTTTTTCTTTTTTTAATTATAAAGTGATCATATATTGTTATCTTAGGCTCGAACATCGTTCTGCTCATGGTTATGTTTTGCTAGAATTATAATATAAAACCATTCATGTGTCTTCACCCAACAACTTTAGCTTTTGGGATAGTTGGTTCATGTCAGGACATGGTATTGGAGCCTCTATGATTAGGCTGTTAGTTAGTTAGGGGGGTTTGATTTGCGAGAAGGTAAGGTTTTAGCATGTGTGGCAGAGAGAGAAGCAGTTAGCCAGTTTTGGTGTGAAAGCTTGTGAAGAGAGAGAAGTTGTCTTCTCTGAAGGAGCTCTTGCTCTGGTGTTATTTTCCTTGCTGCAATAGCTCTTGGAGCTACTTTTCCATTCAATAAAATTGTATTATCTGTATTTTCAGATTGGTTTCCTAATAACTTACCCTATTTCTAGTAATTTTATCCCCTCCCCTGACTGAACTGAGGCAAAAAAAGATGTTACTCAGGTTTTCTTTTTCCTTGTTTTGTGCGTACTGTCGGTCAATTTTTGCTAGCAATAGATTTTAGTTCTTTCTAATTTATTTTCCTGCACTTGAGTTACATATACTTTCTTCCTCAGTTCTTGGGAATAATGCCCTGCCCTCTTGAGTGCCTATTGTACTGAATTCATTTGATTTTTCCTTTTAACATATATATATTGTTTTCTCTTGTTACAGTTTTCTGAGGTAGATGTGAAGTTGGTATTTAAAGAAGTTACATCCAAGTTTTTGAGGAAGCGCATAGTAGAGGTATAAACACTTGTCATAAAATAATTAAGACTACTATTCTAACATAATTATACAAGTGTGATTTATTTTGGGACATCTGTCAAATGGGTCTTTTAGATGTCTGTTTTCTTCATAATGGAAAAACTGTTCCACTAGAAAGTAAAAAATTTTGGTTGAGACGAAGAGAATGGTCTGGTAATTGAGATAAACTTATCTACTCAAGTATTTGTGGAAGCATAAACGGAACAAATATTTGTAAGGACTACATTGGTTATATCTATAGTAGATGTGGGATCTCAACAAATATAAGCATAATATAAAACTGCTTCGTTTTATATGGATGCTGATGACATCCACCTGAAAGCATGATGGTGTTGCTCTAATTTCTAGATTTGGTACTTGCTAAGGCTTTAAGACTTGTTTACTGTGGAGCTTATTCAATTAGTATACTACTAGTTCCGAGGATTTATTTTTTCAGAATTTAAGCAATTAACTTTTCCATAACCTATAATTTAAAGTTCTTTACAGTACATGTTATAAACCTATTCACATGCCTCCTTTTAATAGCTTAGTTTTATTTTAGTTGTCCTTGACAAAAAGACATGACTATTTTTGTAGAATTTATGTATGTTTGGGTAAATTTACTTGGGTCTATGGTGGTGCAATCCTCAGAAGCTTTTCTGCTTGATCGATTACCAAACAGAAAGGATCTATGTTTATTGATTTTTTTCTCTGTCCATGTGACAGGGTGGGAAAAGAAGTGATGGGCGAACACCAAATGGAATACGTCCAATTAACTCAAGATGTGGCCTATTACCTAGAGCACATGGAAGTGCTCTTTTTACAAGAGGCGAGACACAGGTTTGAGGCGACTGTTTCTTGTCTCCCTATTTATGCTTTGATGATATATGGTAATATCTTTATATCCCATGCAGTCACATAAAAGCTCCCCTTTATTTTTTTCAATTGTTTTGTTGGAGAAAGATTGATTAGAAATACAGAGGAGGATGATAACTAATAATACAAGGGCACTTCGGCCTATTAACTCTCTTTCTTTCACATATTAAAGATCCTCCCATTCCTCTCGAATCTTTATCCAATGGCCATCTTAAACGACTAGGATATAATTTAGAAACTAACAACTAGAATTGCATGTTGTATTACTCAGGTTATGCCAAACCTTGGAAGGATGGATTTCTATAATTTCCACAGGCTTGCTGACAATGCAATAGTATAATATCTGTTGAGCCTTATTTATTATATTTTTGCAAAGAGCATGACTTGATCCAATAATTGTATATACACTTTTTTGGGTACATCTAATACTTTATACTGTCAAGAAATTTTGGCTTGATGCCATCTTTGATTCTATTTTCCTCTATAAATTGTACAGAACTACAGACTCATTTATAACCATTAATGACAAATGATTATAATTTTTCATTTGTCCAACTTATATTAGGAATTCTAAATGTATACAATTAATTAATAGATTAATAGATGATTCCTATTTCTGATTTATACAAAATATAAAAGGACACAAATAATAGCATTCCTTTATTAACATATGCTTAATTACTTATGTTTCTGAAGTATTCCATGTTCAAATTGTTGCTCTTAATTGCTGTCCAAACAAGAAAGGACAGCTTGGGAAGAGCGTTACTTCTCCAAAAATCTCTTCAAGGGTGCCAGACACTCTAATTGTTGATTTGATGTTGTAAGTTTCTTCAGTAGAAACACGTCTTTTCATTCTAACTTCATCTAACACTAAAAAAAGGCAACATTGTGCTACAAAGCTTCCACCATGCTGAGTCTAGGGAAGGGTCGGATCCATTGCCGATTTATTGCCCTTTTCTGGCAATCTGGTGTGCTATGCATATCTCGTGATTACTAAGAACCATCAGTATTTTTCTAATTTATTTTGAGTTTGTCTTGTAGTACTTCTCTAGTGATATTCGTATCTGTATCTTAACTTGAGTGGTAAATCTGCTTTCTGTGTTTGGCAGTCACTAGCTGTTGTTACGCTTGGAGATAAGCATATGGCACAAAGAATAGACAATCTTATAGGTGTTGATGATTACAAGAAGTTCTATCTGCAGGTCTCTTTAGAACTTAACTACTTTTGTCTTATATTTGTTTGATTGTCATCTATACTGAGCAACGTTTGAAATACCCAACTGGACTGGCTCGTTTGTCAAGTTTAGTTCATGATTAGAGCTTTAGATACCAAGAGCCAAGATAAAAGCACACTGTACTTCCATTCAGCAGGTCCAACAAGTTCTCAGTTGATAACATGGCACTGGCAACATCAAATGCTCAATGTCACCATCAAAATAAAATCGTAGGGGCTAGGGGAGCCAGATGAGAAATTGAACCTTGTCCCCCGTAGTTAAGTGGGCATGATGGCAAGTGCTAAGCCATTCGGTTCTGTTGGTGTTATTAGATCAATTAGTTATTTTGTTTTATACTTAGTTTTACAAAATTGTTTCTGTATTATTGAAATAAATAATTATTATTTTGTTTAACATAATTTTTCCAGTATAATAAATTATATAGAAAATCTGAAAATTTTAAAATGGAACTTTATTTATGAACTTTTATGTAATTTGGTATCAACAATACCTCATCTTTTCCATAATAAAGGAGTTTTTCTTCATTTTTAAAATGTTTTGGCATTTTTGTTTCTTATTTACGTACGAAAACTAAATCATTTGATCATAATTTTCCTCAAATACAATTTGAAAACTAAGCCTTGTTATTGTTTTCTTCTAAGATCTTCGCGGACTTAATTATTCATTAAATTTAAGCTCACAGTGAAGACATTTTCTTGCCTGGTTTTATGCTTTTATAGGAAGATTTTATCCTGGCAGTCAGTTCAACACATGACTTGCTTTGTACATCTGCCATTTTTCTCTTCTGCATATATTTTTGTGCTTGTATGCACCTGAAGATTTTTGGGCTCTATAAGTTTATAAACTTTTTCTGAAAATCTGAATGCAAATTGTTGTTACTAACTCAACAAAATTTGCAGTATTCATTTCCTCCTTCATGTGTTGGGGAAGTTGGCCGGATTGGTGCACCGAGTAGAAGAGAAATTGGTCATGGAATGCTTGCTGAGAGATCCCTTGAACCAATTTTGCCTTCTGTAAAAGATTTCCCTTACACTATACGTGTTGAGAGTACTATCACAGAAAGCAATGGCTCTTCAAGGTGAGTTTATACATTTTTTAGGTCCAACATGGAAGTTACATTCCTTAATTATTTGCATCAATATTCTCATAAAAACAATGAATATATTGAATATAATGATGAGATAACATAATACTATCATGTTTGTTATCATGTGTGCATGAAACATAGGATAGGATAAAAGCTTATCATGTCTATATCCTATCCTATTCTTATCCAACATCTCCAACCAGCTAGGAGCTAGCCATATATCAACTAAGTTGATTATAGCTAGCGGTTATCGGGTTGAATTTATTATAACATATTGGGTCAGCACACATAGAGCTGTTGGAACCCTAACCTGTAAAATTGTTTGAAACTGAAAAAGAAGGATCAACTAGAGTGCTCTGGTACCAACTTGAAAGTAACTTAGAAGATATTTTTGGTGAATTGCTTGAGCCAAGAAGGACCCAGCAGATTTAATTATATACACATTGAAAACTTAATGCATTCTACTATTTACAAGAAGAAATGAATGTACTAAGCTATTCCCTAGATATTAAAGTTCCAAGACCAATTGGAGCTAGCTATCCATTAATGATGTGTTAATTAGGAGGATGTCATATTCTCTCACTTCTGACTTGTCATTTATAGTTTTGCACATGATACTATTGTAGTTCTCTTTGCTGTAGTAACTGCTTTCGGATATGTCAAATGCAGAGCTTTTGAAGTTTCCATATTTAATGTCATTTTCTTTTATTATAGCATGGCTTCTGTTTGTGGAGGTTGCTTAGCATTGCAAGATGCTGGGGTTCCTATTAAGTGCTCGATTGCTGGAATTGCGATGGGTATGGTTCTGGACACCAAGGAATTTGGTGGAGATGGAACTCCGCTAATTCTGTCTGACATAACTGGATCTGAAGATGCATCTGGGGATATGGATTTTAAGGTTTTAATTTACATATTTGAACTTGCGATACCTATTTGTTCATATGTTTATTCGAATGAATAAGTGATTTAGTGGTTGAAGGGGGCTGTGCTGCTATTGTGGTTGTGTGAGAGGGGAAAGGGAAGAGAGGGAAGACAGACGGGGTGCGGTGATTTGTTTTACTTTCTTTTGGTTTCTAATTTCTATCACTTTCCACTGGTATTTGATTTCAAACAGTATTTTATCAACATGATTTTGATATCATGATGCTAAAAGAGATGTTGACAATGATCTAATGCAGGTTGCTGGGAATGAAGATGGAATAACAGCATTTCAGATGGACATTAAGGTGAAATATTAGAAACATTTTAGTGCTAATAGTAATAACTTGGTATGGTTATTTTGTTTTTTCCTTTTCTTTTTGGATTTTGAAAAACTACTTATTTTCTTTGAAGGTAGAGTATTTATTATTTATCTAGTTGCTATTTTTATTCATTTCTCCTTAATAAGTAAATAAATAATAAATAATTTATATTATTTGAAATCTATATTTTATATGATATTGTTCTCTAATGGCTGTTAATATAATGGTGTTACAGGTGGGTGGAATTACTTTGCCTATCATGAGAGAAGCACTTCTACAAGCAAGAGACGGCAGGAAGCATATAATTGGTAAAGTTAAAAGTTGAAACATATTAGAACCGAGAGTTAGAGAGAGAATCAAAAGAGAATTTGAGTTCTACTAAAATTATTTCGTTTTGTTTGATCTGATAGCCATGATGATAATATATTTATACATACACCCAAGCTTGTCTTGCAAGCTTAACATATAACAGACTCTAACAGAATCATAACCTCTTAACTGACACTTGACGGAGGTCTGTTAGCTAGATTACCAGACTTCAGAATATTCTACTACAATGTCCATGTATACATATACATATGTGAGACACTCTATTATCCACCACCTCCCACGCACAAACTAGTCAGGGTTGCTAAGCACCACTTATCACCCTGAGTTTGGTATAAAGACATCAGAAACAAAGCTGAGTTGAAAGAAGGCAAAAAGTGAATTATATTTCTTAATAAAATACACGCACTAATGTGATTATATGGGCTAAGCCTAATAAAAACATAATTAGGAAATATAGGAAATAAATCTATCCTAATAATTACACGTATAATTACAGATATTATTCTATCCTAAAATAGTGCTAATTTACATATTTACAACACTTCCCCTCAAGCTGGTGAATGGATGTGAATCATTCCCTGCTTGCAAGTAAGATCTTGGTATTGCTCTGTGGGAAGTTCCTTGGTGAATACATCTACAAATTGAAGTCCCAAAGGGACGTAGGCTGTAGTTATAAGATTGCTGTCTAATTTCTACTTGATGAAGTGTCGGTCTATCTCTATGTGTTTGGTTCTATCATGTTGTACTAGGTTGTGTACAATGCTAATAGCAAAATTATCACAAAATAATCTCATAGGACCCTCATAATTTATTCTGAGGTCGTGAAGTATGATCTTCATCCATAACACCTCACAGAGCCATAGCTTGGAACTCTGCTTTTGCATTTGATCTTGCAACTACATTTTACCTTTTACTCCTCCATGTCACCGAATTTCCTCCCAAAAAACATCTAGTATCTTGAGTTGGACCTTCTATCAACAATTAATCCTGTATAATCTGCATCTGTGTAAACATCCATGGATAGTTTACCTTCTCTCCTGAAATGCAATCCTCTTCCTAGACTTGCCGAGGTGACTGCAAATGCAATCTGCAACAATAGACCATAGTGATGCCACTGATGCCCTTGAGATACCTTGCGATGTGTTTCATTGTCTTTCACTACTCAGTAAGGGGTTGAGCCATAAGATGGGAGACTGGTCATAATGAGAGTGAAAGGAAAGAAAGATTATGAAAATATGTTTAAAGATTAGAGAAATTGTGTGGGGGCTTGTTTCTAGTTCCAATATATAGGGTCGTTTTGAAGAGCTTATTTAGGCTTATCTTATAACATAAACACTTATATAAAGAGCTTATAAAAATAGCTTATGATATGTCCATAAGCTGTTTTCAACATATTTTCATAAGCTCCCAAGGTAGGTGAAGATTTTCAATATTTTCCATTTGCTGACTTTGCAGCTTAAAATAGACACCACTTTGTCCATCATCTTTTCCAAGACCTTTCAATTTTTCTTTCTGCTCATACTTCTTCACTCTTAGTGAAATAAACATAATCTATCTGTGATTTGGGGAGAAATATCCATGGTGAATCTTGTCAATGTTAAAATTGCATTTTATATTTTTGAAGTCTTAAATTAATTATCTTCTGTTGTTGTTGAAGTCCTAAATATGTTTGTGTTTTCTTTCTCCTTTCCTTTTGTTATCTAATCTAGGAGAAATGATGAATTGCTCGCCCCCTCCATCAAAAAGGCTTTCCAAGTATGCTCCTCTGATTCACGTTATGAAGGTCTGTTCTTTACTTTTCTTCTTTTACCACATTGGTTATCACTCAATCACCCATTTTTATGTCCTTGTCCTAAAATTATGATCTGCAACATATAACTTCTCTTTCTCACAATTGTAAATTTTTTATAGGTCGAACCTGAGAAAATAAATCTTATAATAGGTTCTGGTGGGAAAAAAGTGAAGAGCATTATTGAGGATTCTGGAATTGAGGCTATTGATACAGAAGATAACGGCACTGTATGAGAACAATCAGCTTATCTACATGCTTTTATGTTATTATTACAGTACTCTTCTATTGGTATACAATGAAGAAATCTTCCGTTGCTTTTGCAGGTGAAAATATTTGCGAAAGATTTGTCTAGTTTAGAGAGGTGTAAAGCTATTATTAGTAATTTGACAATGGTTCCAACTATCGGTGACATATATAGGTAATTATCCCTTTATTATTCTGCTTATATTGGTCTGTTGCTTGAATTGACTTGATGAAGATTTTCAATGGTACAGGTCAATGAACTTTTTTTTTCATTTTTAATTAAAAATCCTAGAAAAAATATGTGAAAATTGGATGTTTCTTGTGGGGGAAGAGGGGTTGTTAATCTTTCGCTTTTATTTACTTGAAAAATAAAATAACCGAAATCCCCAAAACATAGGGATTGAGAGAAACCATAGCTATGAAAGATCAACTATAGAATTACCAATGTTGGGTTTTTGGGTAGCTTTATGTTGAAGATACTCCTTAAATTCCTTATAATCAGCAGGGGATAAAGATTGGCGAGGAAAAAATCTACCCAAACTTAAATTCCTTAGAAAAACTCGAAAACTCTTTGTTGGCTTTGATGCCAACTTGAAATTGATAAATTTCTCATCACATTATTTTACGATACAATCCAAATATATATAAAAGCTGTACATAAAAAAGGAATCCCCAAATTTTAGGAATTGAGAGAGACCATGACTACGAATGTAGGTCTTGTTTGGTTCAGAAGGCCAGCGTTTAGCTTATGTAGAAAGTTAGCTTTGCTTTGCATTCTTATTTTTCTCATAGATGGAAAAATGGAAAAGCTTTAAATAGTCATTATTAAATAGATAGGTGCTTATGGAGAAGTTAGAAAACAGAGCTTTTGAAAAATTGAAGTGTAAAAGCTGCTTTCAACTTATGTGAAAAGCCATTAATTAAAAAAATTCATTATAAGTACTAATAGAAAAAATTATCCAAACTGGCTCCTACTCTATCAACTACAGCATATCAAGTAATAAAAGGAAATAATGCAAGATGAAGAGGAAAAAACTGAAAGAATAAAATACAATCAACAACTTCTTTCTTTTCTTGTCCTTTGTTCTTCTTTCAAATGAAAGAACTGGGTTTTTTTGGCTCAGAATTGTTCCTCTCACTTGTGTTTACCCCATGGTCTGTGAGAATGATATATTTCTCTTGTTTATGAAATAATAAAAAGGAGGGTGTTGTTATAATGATCATTATTGTGGTACTTTTATTTTTCCAATTTTATGCCATGAATGATATATTTTCCCTTTTTTTTCCTTTTGTCTTAACGAATTTTTCTTTATCAAAAACGAAAAACTTTTTGTTTTTCTTTTGATGATGTTTTAGTGTTTTTGTAAAAGAAAACTACTCATCAAAAGTCTATATATAATTGTTCTTCCTTATATACTTCAGGAACTGTGAAATCAAATCAATAGCTCCATATGGTGTTTTTGTAGAGATAGCACCTGGACGAGAGGTACATACTTCCACCTAGTTGCCACAGCATAAGTATTAGAAAACTTTAGTTGTATCTTTGCATGTTCTATTTCTTGAATTTCATAAAAATGCTTTAGAGCTGATATTTGATGTTGTCGTGTTTATAAATACTCAGATGATTAGAAAAAAAATTGTATTTGCTTTTTATGTTTTCATTTCACTTGAGAATGCTTTAAAATGTTCTGAAGAAAAAAGGTATTGCTTTGGAAATTCCAAAGTTAGTAACTACTACTATTTGGACATTTCTTCTCGTTTTATGTAGGGACTTTGCCACATTAGTGAACTGAGTTCAGGCTGGCTGCCAAAGGCAGAAGATGTAAGCATATTATTTTGATTCCTTTTTCAAAAAAAAAATCCTTAGATAAATGGTGGGATACTATTTGACTTACACTCTCCCAGGTTTTCAAGGTGGGAGATCGTATTGATGTAAAACTCATAGAGGTATGTCATTTTACTTTTTGTTACCTTTAAATCATGTTCAAAATTACTTGAGAGCGTTTGTAAATAAACACAATATTCTATAGCAGGTTAACTAAATAATTAACTGCACTTGTTTTTTATTTTGCTTAGTATTAATGAATATAAAGTAATGGTATTAATTATAGTAAGGGTACATTTGAGAGTAATGAGTTGGGAGCTGTCATCCTCTTTTTCTTTTCTCTGATGTTCTCTGCTTCTCTCCCTAAGATCCTTTCTCAAAACTAGCATACTACCAGTGGTATCCACTGGTATTTTTAACTAAATTTACGTTTAATAAAACAAATGCTAGTCTAATATATGTGGTTAACAAAATAATTTTACTAACTATTGAAATTAACTATTTATTGAGTTGCCTACTTTCATTCTGTCTTCACGACCTGTATTAAATGGTGAAATGTTTGGAGAATGGTTACTCAAGCAAAGTTTTTGTTATATTACAAGATTGTTTTCTTAAAATCTCCTATACCACAAATATATAGTTTTGGGGTGGGGGGCTGCCCGTGCCGGACTATACAGACCATTGGCACATAGCACAACCATACTTTTAATGAAAAACATGGTATTTTGGATACACTGCAGAGAACTTATTTTAATTCTTCTGTAACTACGGGTTGTAATTTCACTTTTGTACAAGGTTGTGTTGTGGTGTTTCATCCTCACTTTTATTGTTTATACATTCAGGTGGTAGCCTTTGTTTTTGCTTCCACAGAATTAGGTTTTATTTAGTTTATTTAGTACATTTATTGAAGGGTTTTTTATGAACTTTGGATTTTGTGAGGCATCGATTTATTAGTTTGCCTTTATTCTCTTTCTTAGCTCTTTCCTCTGCCCTCCTCAATTGCACCTTCCACCCCCCTTCTCTTCTCCTTTGAGGAGTTAGAGAAGAGAGGAGCTGGGAGAGAAAGGTAGGTGCTGTTCTGAGCTTTAGAGCAAATATCAATTTCGCTATATTCAATATTATTTGCTTTGTATGAACAATCATAGCTTTGTTTTGTTACCTGTAAAATATTTATCCTTGCAATACGATGTTTAGCTTTTGCCTTTCCTTTCCCATTCTCTGAAGTTGATACAACAGCTTTTTTTCCAGATACGGTTAGTTCTTTGCCTTGATATATGTCTGTGTTATTTCCTTTTACATTTTTGAGATTCTTCGTTATCATTGGAACTTTTTGCTGAAATTGGTAAAAAAAAAAAACCTGTTAATCAGTTCAGTTACTTCCTGCTTCATTATGCTTCATTATGAACTGTGTAAAATTTTATTATATCTGAATATGATTTTAGCATGTCTTTATCTTACGGTAGGCATTCTCTCTAATGGGTTTTAAGCATGCACTGCAGAAAAATGATAAGGGACAGCTGCGTCTTAGTCACCGAGCACTGCTTCCTGATACAGATCCAGACAATTCAAATTCAAATGTTAAACAGACTGAATCAACTGATGGCTTAGTTGAAATGAAGACTGAACAACCTAAGGATAAGTTTAACAATTCCAAAGGTACAGCCTCATCTAAAAGGAGTTCTGAGGATGGTTCTGTACTTCCATCAAAAAAGTTTATCAGGAGAATGGTCAGCCCTTCCCAGGAAAAGCCTGTCACTAACAAAGACAAGACAAAGAAGAGCAGCAACAAAGAAGTCAATAGTGCCTCTAGCAAAGATGAAAGTAGTTTGGTTAGTGGAGAGGCATAAAACTGATAGCCAAAATATATGCAAGGAAAACAGAGAATGGTGATGCTTATGAGGAAAAAATTGGTTTCATATGCTCGGGAAGGCTGAGTTTGCTAAAGCTCTTACAAACTAACAGGTGAATGGTATGAGCAACCTATATCATTCTCTGCTGATTCATTGTATTGAGATACCTATCCACAAATATCCAAACTCTTTTTTTTGGACGAAAAATATCCAAACTCTTGAATCTTGCTTAAAATGGAACTTCCATTTTGATGATACATTATAAATGGTAAATAAAAGAAAATTGCCAGAACCCATACTGCTCAACCCTGTTCAATGGCTAGCAATTTGGTAGCTACAGAACTGAGGTTATTACACCTGGCTGGCAGTTGAACTTTGTCGTAACAAGTGATCACTAACTGGCGTGATTGTAATTATCTGATTCCAAGTTTTGTTTTGTACAAGCATGATTCATGTTTTGGTGGCATGTGTTCTAATACTTAGTTTTTTACTTGCCCGCTGATGGTACAGATCTTATTGACAATTTGACAGTGAAGATATTTTTGGCACATCTTGGTGCCTGAACTGCAAATATAGGAACCTATGGGAGACCCTACTTTTTAAGGCAGAAGATATTCTTGCTTGAGCAGGAAAGGCGCCAGAGTTTTACTATGGGATGCTCCTTTTGTATAGTTTGTAAATCTCACTTGTAATGCTTCAGATGTGATATTATGTCATGGGAATTTTGTCTGCTGCTTCTCCCGATGATCCTTCCGTATCTTCAACCTGCTTTTACTCCATACTTCCAAGTTATTACTTGCTATGATGCTTCCCTCCTGTGATAACTCCTATTTTGGAAGTATCAAATGTAAACCTTAGTACAAGGGATAAGGGAGAAGTAACATTATTGTGTTTGGTGTTTTCCTTTTGACGAATTTACATTCTGAATTTTTTTTATACTCCAAATTGCAAGTTTTGCTGGGTAACATCATTGGTTGTGAACATTATATTCTTCATATGATTTGTAATTTCGTATACGTTATTGGAACTCGAACAAATCCATCGAATTATTCTGAGAGAAATATAGATCGTTCTTTCTATCATGATATAGGCCGTCTCTAGATTCCATGCTTGTCAGAGCATGTAGAATTTAGCATTAGTTTTCTTAGTGGTCTTAATTTTTGATACTTGCACTACACCGAAATCCTCCCAATCAAGGAATTACTTAATCGAGGGAGCTTGGGGGGTCATCCCAAAGTTATCCCAATCGTGCAATTACTTAATTGAGTTCATTTGTCTTTCAGGCTTGGAGCTTAGAGGACTGTGTGTCATCTCAAAGTTGTCCCAACCAAGCAATTACTTTAATGAGTTCTTTCGCCATTCAGGCTGAGTTCAATGGGTTGTGTTGTCTTTGTCGGGTTACCATGAAATGCTTTGATCTAATTGTCGGTAGGTCAAAAATTATAAATGCACTTAATGAGTCATGATCATTGGTATCAATATATATTAACACATTATATTTACATTTCTGGAACAAGAATGCAGGCAGCACACAAGTACTGTCACTCACTTATAACATGGTATATAATCAAGGCATACAACAATGACATTATTCTCTAGAAGAAAACAAATACATGACCCTATAGCTTCAGAAGCTTTTTTCTGTACAAGGATTACATATACAACATATTTCTCTGGCTAGCAACCTCCACACACTGAGATTTAGCCTAATTTCTTCTATAGAGATTAAGAAAGATAGATTCTGGAAGTTTGATAAATCTCATCCACTTCCCTTGCTGGCACATAAATTGCATCTTTCAAAGAGCTATGAGTTCGGCCATAAAACACATAAACTAGTAGTCCTATTGCCAACCAAACAGAAACACGCAACCATGTAGCCTCTCTGAAAGAAAGATATGCAAGAATTAGAGAAATCATGCAACTCAATAAACATATCTAAACAGAGAAATGTTGATTCAACATAATAACATAGAGGATAACTTGAAAATTTGTCCTTGTGCTTCTTTTTTAATTTTTAATTCTTGTAGGTTCAATTGCAGTTTATTTTAGGACATGAACATTTCGTCTCAAAAACTGACACATAAAAATCCTTGGAATTTTGTTTTAATAATTTTTTTTACCATTTTGGTTCCTTGAATAGCAAGAAAATGTAGTTATTGGATTGTAATAAATTATCATTATTTAATTATATACTATATACTATAATTTTGAGCCAAGGAAGGTGATTAATTTACTAAAAGAAACTAAACGGGAGCTTTTTCAATTAAAATCACATAAAACTATAGGTTGTTATGCATTTACAAAGAATTTGGTAGACAGGTAAGAACAGCACAGAATAGAAAAATGAGTTTTTTTTTCATGTTTGGTGCATTCTAAAAAGTAGAACGAGACATGCCAGTAAAAAGTGGTATATTTTGGTTCCACTAAACAATAGAACATAACAAGCTATCTTGTTCTGTTCTGTCTGTGCGCCAAACGCCACCTTAGAGTTACTAAGCTGAAGATGTTAGTTTGTCATCAAGAAAGTAGGCAAAGCAGAAAGAGAATACCAGCCATATTCTGATAGTCATTTTAATAAAATGAACATAAAAAAAAAAAAAAAGAGTCATTCTTCTGAGTTACTTCTCGATCATGAAATCAAATCATTTCCTTCAGTTTCAAGATTTCATATTGGTGGATAAACATAACTTTCCAACTGATCCCCTTATTTCATACAAAGAGCTCGACAGAAAATACATTTAAAAAGTGACCTTGATTAACCATATGCATATTTAACATGTAAAAGTTAAGTATCAATGCTTACCCAAGATTAATAAGTAAGTAGGAATTGATGAGAATGCAAGCTATGGGCAACAGTGGCACAAATGGGCATACAAAACCTGAAAAGTGATTAATGATAGAGTCAGTCCTCATAAACTGAACAAAACTCATGGCAAACCTACTTTTTGCAGTTTGTTTTAATGGTATAATATAGAACACTGGACATCTACAATAGTTGCTAGGAATGAGACACTCACTCATACTACCCATATAAATTTATCAAACACAAGGGACATGATGGTAAGGCATACCTCCAGAGTGCCCAAAGTTGTGCCTTGCATCATCTTGCTCTGTACAGGTTAGGAAGACAAGACCAGACACAAGAAGAATGCCTCCAACTCCACACAATGCAAATCGAACAGCACTGGCAATAGCATAAAACAATGCTGAGAAAACTTGGAACACCAAGCAATCCTTAAATGGCATGACAAAGAAAACACTAATGAAGTGCATAAATCTATTGTGAGCATTCTCCTGCCCTAGTAATATCAAAGTCTCTAAATAGCCCACTTTTCATTTCAAATCAGCCACCAAAGTATTTGGTGATCTTTATCATTGCATGTGAAGCTTGGGAAAAGCTATGTCAATCTGCTATTACACTAACCTGAGAAGAGTTAAACATGAAGCTGAATATGTGAGGACAAACGCCCCTAAGCATATGAATGCTATGATCCACCCAACAACTCTTCGTCTATTACCCGCATTTAGATCTGCACCCAAAAGAACAAAACAAAATAAGTAAAGAGAAAAACAACAGATGCCAAATGATAGAAGGAGAGTCAAGAATAGAAATTATAATAAAGTAACAATTGGGACAAAGTCTAAATCAACCAACCCCCAATCGTGTATTATGAACACAAATGAATTGGTGTAATTACTTAAGGCAACATAGATTATATTTTTTAGCACTAAATTTACATCAATCTATGATAGAGATTGGTAAAGGAGAAGGACAGTCATAACTCACAGTTGCCTATGGCAAGATGTTTAGCAGTAAGGGGATAATCAATGGAAAAATCCTCCTTAACAACTAAAGGTTTTGTGTCCTCAGGAGTACTGACAATTGCCTCTACATATTCCGCATTTGAATCCTGGAGAGAAGGAGGCAATGGGACTTCATTTGGAGGAATATATCTTAGGATCAGCACAGATATTGCCACCATGGTGAATGCTAAAAGCGTACCAACACTAACCTGCACGAGAAAAAGCTAAATACATATTGGTACTAATATACTACACGTACAAAACGGTGAAAGAAAGCCCTTTCAGGCTTTTTACATATATCACAGTAAAAGAACATTATAGAATAAAGCATACATTTTTGTTGTATAGTCATGATTCATTTCTAACATGAGGGCATGCTATGTTCCATATCTATCTATCTATATCTATATATAGCAGACTTACCATCCCTGCCAGTTCAGAGACTTCCATAGAAAATGCCAAGAATGCAGCCGCAAGGCCAGTAATTACTGTGCCCTTAACTGGAACCTGGCTGTGCTTATTTATGTCAGAAAAAAATGGCGGCAGTAGCCCATCCCTTGCCATAGCCATCAAAATTCGTGGCTGAGAAACATTCAACAAGACACATTTAGTTTTTGGTTTGGCAAATCAAATCCTTCATTCAAAAGAAAAAAATGGAGAAACTTTGTGATAACTGGATCGAAAAGGCAAACAGCATCAACAAGCAAAAGATATGAAACTTATATTTAAATGTGATGGTGATTCAAATGAGATTCAGTAGACTACACCTAGTTCTTCTAGTCCATTTGCTAACTGGATGATATAAATTGTTTAATTTACACAAATCCCGAATTAACACCGACCACAAGGTACTCATTACAAATATCATTTCACCTCTTCATTGAAATTTCATTTCATTACTACCAAACACACAGCTACCCCACTGAACAACAAAAGATATATCAATTACACTAGTTAGGTATCATTAATATGAGAATCTAGAGTCTAACCCATTTGTTTAAAACAAACCATACACTTCATTCCAATTCCACTAAGATTTACATTTATACTAATGATAACTTAAGTTCCACAACAATTTCTAATTTTAACGATAACTTGTAACTTTCACCTAATATAGAGAAATAGCAAATAAAATATATTCAATTGACACTTGGGAAGAAAAAAATAGTTAACAATTTCAAAGGTTTGATATAGAAACAAAGCACACTGGGGTTTCCAATTACCTGGGGAAGTATCCCACCCATCAATGCTGAGCAGAGAGCTGTAGAAGCTCCAGCATTTATAATGTAACTGCAATCACAAACAGTGAACTTGTCTTTGGAAACTACCACATCTATTGAGCCACTAAAGTCCAAAACTTTATTGAAAGTTGCAAAATTATAAACTTACGCCGCCCATTGCATCCCATGGTCAGCAAATGCAGAGGATATGGGGGTATCCGGATCGATTGCATAATAAGGCACTAAACCAACCACAACAATGGAGACCAGCACATACATTCCACAACAAAGAAACAGTGAACCTCCAATACCCAAAGGTAAATCTCTCTGAGGATTTTTCACCTGTTGATGAAGTGAAACATTATCAGCATTTCAACAAGTTTGAAGAATTGAACACCCCTTAATTATGTATTAGATTACATGAAACCATCACTCTATAGTCTATTACTAGTCTATGGACCCGACCCATATAAAATACGAGTCTTTCCTAACAAAAACAATAAAAAAATCTAACAAATAAAACAATTTTAGTTGAAAATAATAAAAGATGGGAGAGGTGACATGTGTCACAACCTAGCAGTCTAGAGCCTAATTTTCTATAATAGTAATTGAATTGATAATTGATATACCTCTTCAGCAGTGCTGGCAATTGCATCAAAACCTACATATGCAAAGAAGACTGTTGCAGAACCAGCAAGCATCCCATCAACCCCAAAGGGAAAATACCTATCAAAGCAAAAGAAAACAAGTTTTCAGTAAACCAAAGACCGAGCATATGTGAGGAAGTGCAAAACAAAGATTTTAAGTACCCAGTAGGAAGTTCATATCCACCCCATCCAGACTTGAACCCCAAGTAACCACCAGCTACTATCACAAAAAGCAATGCACATACATTCACTGATGTGACTATGCCTTGTACCACTGTGCTCTGCATGTATAAAGCATTCAAAGTCAAAAATAACTCCCAGAACAAATACACAAATGAAGAATAATGATTGGATGTGTACATGCAAGGCTCACAAGCCATGTGCAAAGGATGCATATAATAAGTTATACAAGAAGTAAGAACCAAGTAGTTTATATTTCTTGAATAATTGAATAAAAAGGATCATAATTGAAACCTACCTCCTTGATCCCCAAACACAGGAGTCCTGTAACAATTAATACCAAAATCACAGCACACGGGTCCACAACAATATCAATCCCAGGAATATGTTGGCGTGACAAAAAGATGGGTAAATTGTCCACACCACCAAAAAGTGGAGCCTAAACAAAGAAACATGTATACTTTATGTCAGTATTCGATGATTAATTATGTCGGATAAATCTTGGTTGCAATCCAAACAAATAAATCAGCTAGTTTATTGCATAAAGACGTGTAAAACAATACAATAGGAATTCCAAACTACAAAAAAACAAAATTAAAAGCAGAAGATTTCTCACACTCATACAAAAACATACTCCAAGGCAAGCAAAAAACTCAACAGAAGAGTTAAAATAACACCATACTATATTGGGGGTTATGCCACGAGCAACAGCAGCGCTACCAATTGTATATTCCAGTATCAAGGCCCAGCCGATCAACCAAGCAACACTAAAAACAAAGTAATCGTTTCTATTAATCAACATAAATCAGTTCCCAATCAACATGATTACATCAATATCAGTACGTACCAGTGTATCACAATACTATGAACATGAGAAGAAAGTAAGGACCAAATTAACAAGGCACCAAGTAATTAGCTATGCACAAATACTTTAATACCGAGCAAACAAAGTCTAACATGTATACTAATGAATAATTCCACATCTAAAAGTGATTTATCAATGTTATACAAACAACATTCATCATGTTAAAATCACTTTTCATGTAAATGTCTCCAAATATAAATCAATCTACTAACACACACTTGAGAGTAAAACCAATTTTGCAAAATCAAGTTCATCCAAAATCAATTCTTCAAACTCTAATCCAAACACACACTTAGAAGCGCAAAACAAAACATGGATGAAATTTTTTAGAACATGTGGTTTTAGAGAGAAAGAGTAGTAGTAAGTACCCTTCCCCAAGACATATGTATGAATAGTGATATGCACTCCCAGCAGAAGGGCAGCGACAAGCCAACTCTGCATAGCAAAAGGCGGAAAGACCGGCTGCTAATCCAGCAATCAGGAAAGAAATGGCCAAAGACGGTCCGGCATGCTCTCGAGCAACTGTTCCAACCAGAACATACACTCCAGCACCAATTGTTGAACCAACACCTTATTGTTATCAAAACATGCCAAAGTCAATTTCCAAAACACAGTTGAATAACCAAATCATGTCCCATGTGCATGCAACAAAGCCCTTTACAACCATAAGAGTGTGAACAAACATAAAATAAACAATGAAAGCAAATGTTATGCTATCCGGTGACTGAGAATAAGGCGGGAAAGGTTTGAAGTCCGACAACATCGTACAATCAAAGACAGAAAACATAAAACCAATTTCATATAGAAATGAAGTGCATGATTGGTTTTTAGTTCAAAGATTGTAAAAATACTTCTCTATTGTCAAATGTATTTTTAGACTCAAACATACATCTTTAATGGAAAACCAAACATGCCCGAAAACATCAAACATGAACACAAACCAAACATCTTCCCACGTGACGAAACCAAAATTCCAAGGAAAAATTCAATAATTCCAATTAAACCTTTTTTTATTTATTCGGTTAAATTGAATAGTAAATTACCAATTGCAATAAGATGGGGAACAGTTAACTCCTTGGCAAGCAGAGGTTGAGTGTTCCTACGTGCAGAATCAACCTGTTTCTTCCTAGTGAAAAACCTCAAGGAACACCATGAACCCTTTTGTGATTGTGAACCAACCGAAACACCCATCAAAGAGAAAAAACACACACAGACACCAAGCTTTGCTTAAACACAAGAACCAGTAAATGGGAAAATCAAAGTAATGATTCTCCCACAAATTGGAGCACGGAAGAAAAGGTGCTGTTGTGACCAATCAAATATTGTTATGCAAAAAAGCAATGTCAATCGGCCAATTTATCTGCTCGCATTCCAATGATAATTTTGTTTGGGATTGTGGGCAGATTCAGAAAGAACGAGGAATTATCCCTGCTATTGTAGAGGTGTCGTTATGTATAAGAAAAGCTTAAAAAAAATGAAATTATTGGAGAAAAAAAAGAGGAAAAATTTTAAATTATGATAGTGTCCCATTGAGGTTCATTATTTGTGATTTTATTTTTTATTTTTATCATCGTAAGAAATGATTGAAAAGCTTGGAAGGTGGTGATGACACACACAATTACGAGGGCACGCTTTCCGCTATATGCTATGCTACGCTAATGCAGGAGTCACCATTATCCCACGGAACTGCGCTTCTAAGTGGTCGTGGAGACATTTATTTATAAGGAATGATATTTCTTACGAAAAAATTAACGACGAATTCCATACGAATACAGGTGGAGGACATTTATTGGATGGAACAGAAAACAAATGCAGCTATTGGTTAGAACTTTTTCGTGTGTGAATTCTTGCACGGTTTTTTCATTCAAAATAGCTTTTTCCTTTATTTATTTACCGAAAAATGCTTACTGACGCGATGGATTCACTTACAAAAATTGATGAAAGACACTTGGCAATTAACAATTGGTTTCTTAATATTTTTCACCCTGACCTGTGAATGGTTTTTTTTTGGTATATTGACCTGTGAATGGTTAGAATGCCTTAATTGGTCAAATTTACTTCGTTACTTTTTCATACCCAAAACTATCGAGGCATCTAGCAGAGTCTATCTATAATTTAAATTCATAATAACAATAACAAAGGCAATACCCATTATTGGTGTAATATTTTTATTGCCAAAAATACCCTTAAACGGATTAGAGGACAGACAGATAATAACCACTGCAATATACCATACATAATAACCTACTTGATAAATGTTGAATAAAAAACCGTAGAGAATAGTGAAAAATAGAAAAAATAGACCTTTAAAATTTATATTTAACCCAAAAAAATATAAAAAATTAGACAGCCGGGCACGATAGTGTGCTAAGAAAGTTGCTTTAATATTTGAACAAATAATTTCATTTTAAAGATATATCTTGGGTATATGTCATAATTAGATGTTCACTCTCTTAAGAAAGTTGCTTTAATATTTGAATATTTCAGTGTGCTAACAATATGATAACATAGATTATTTCCTATATAATTAGTTAATGTAAATAACTAAATATTATTACTATGACAGTGTGCACAACTAAATTTGAAAAAGTATACACTATAATTGAATTTGGAAGATTATATTATGGAAATATTGCATTTCACCTGTATTGCGGTTTTCTTTTTTTTGAATGATAGTATTCAATTGAAGAAAATAGATGGGGAATGAGATTGTATAGTTTATATATAAGAAGAGTAAAAATGCCTCAGTTATATGTAAAGTCTTTAAGGATAAAAAATATGTTAGGCAATATTAGTTCAATACTTTTGCTTTGAAAATAGTATTCTATGAAGAAATATTATAAAAATAATGTATGAAATGATTATCTTTATTTAATATATATGGAAATATATATATTTTTTATTTTGTATTTAAATTATAACGGAAATAGTATTAGTTTCTTTTGTTATATCACTATTTTCAAATTTAAAGCATAGTTTTCTAAGAAAATAAATTATTATCCCTATCATATATCCATGGACAACTCAAAAAAAAGTCAGTTGAACCTATCATATTTAGCCCTTAGTAATTGATTTTTTATGCATAAGTTTTACCAAGTTAAAACACACATCTAAAAAAATGATGTAGCTAAGGAGAAAAAATGATGCTTTAAGCCATTATTTCATTGTGAAATGTAACACCTATACAAACATCTAACTAAAGAACCTTTGTATTGTTTATTGTTTATAGTCATTATTACATGTATTATACAAGCTGAGTTGTTGATGCTAACATATTGATGCCTTGTTGCGTCTTGTCAGTTGGCGGTGCTTCACTCTCCGGTCCACCTTGTCTGCCTAATACAACTATTATGTCTTTATGTACGAGGGTTGCCACTACGATAAGCTCTGAACAATAATATAATGCATTTGCAAATATTTGTATTTTATATTACTCAGTAGAATGAACAATAGATTGGGCGTAAGCCCCAATGAACACGACCACAATCAAAACAACAACCCAACACCTTCATTAGGGTTTCCCGAAGCTTTTATCTAGTGCGATAGTCAAACATATGAATGTCATAGTTAGACCCATTACTATCATCAGGGAAACCATGAGAAATCTATTTTATTATTGAATAGTTGAAGCATTTTTGCAAACAGGTCAGGATTTAAGATTAAACTTAAAGAATGAATGCTTGTAAAAAGAACTAGAGAATTTTTTTTGATAAACCAAATTTCATTAAACCACGGAACTTGAGGCACAAGTCGTGCCCAAGATCAAAAAAATAACACATACAATATAGTTCGAATCCAACATCCCACCGATCTAAAACCACACCAACACTGTTTACCACACCCCAAAAACAACAAAACAATAACCTGAAAACGTAACAAAATTTTAAAATATTTATATATTGTAATATTATAATTATAATAAAGTAAATTTTAAAATAACCAAAAAATGGACAAAATATAGTGTTCACAGACAATGTAGTAGACAACTTTAATGAGTAATTTTTTTTGTGAATATCAATATAAGTTATTGATTTCAATGCAAATATTGTGTTCATGCCTTTTTGCATGTTGTTGATTTCAATGTAAGTATTGTGTTCATGTTTTTTTTTGTATGCATATTTTATTTTGCATGCATTGTTGTTGTTTGTAATTTGAATGTAAAAGAATTTTTGTTTACATAAATATTTTTAAAATGTAAAGAAAACTTTTTTGTAATTATATTTTTGCAAATGACCAATCTAGAACAATACTTATGGATAAAAAATAAATGAGAAATTGTACAAGATTTTTATTTATCTTACATTGGATGTAAGGCATGTTCAGCTTCTATAAGATTGTGAAAATATCAAGTGATGTATGGACATCGCGAGAAATAAGTTAAATAAGTCCTAATAAAAAAAAAAATAGGTTCTCAGTTTTTCCATGTTTTAGTACAACTTAGGTCTCATTTTACGTGTTCTATTTTTTTTGGTCAAGATGTGTTCTATTAATAGAATGTGTATTATAGCACTAGCACACATTCTCAATAATTAAGAGGAACTTAAAATCTGGGCTCGGCATCCAAAACTTAAAGTGGGCTGAGTCTGGAGCCCAAAATGTAAATTCACTTGGGCTGGGTTCGGTATTGATCTTTTATTATTATTATTATTATTATTATTATTATTATTATTATTATTATTATTATTACAGCTGGAACATAATTTTTTATCAGTTTGCGACTGTCGGACTGTGTATGAAAAGAAAAAAATGGTCTGTGATAACTAACAATAATCTTAAAAACGTATTAGGTTGAAGTAAATTAAATTAAATAAACATTTTTTATTGAAACACAAATATAATAGGAAGAAAGTGAATGATTTTCATGTGATCTTTTAAGTATATTAAAATTTTTAAGAATCTAAACATCTAAAAAACATAAATAAAAATAATTAAATAAGTATTCGATCATTCGATTTTATTGCTTAATTTCTTTAAAATTTCTTAAATTTTACTTTCATCTCCAGATGGATTGAATCATTGAAGCGCACTTTGTTTAACTCGAACTAGGGGTGTAAACGAGTCGAGCCGAACCGAACACTTAAAGTTTGAGCTTGGGTTGTGAAAAATATTGGCAGCTCAAACTTGACTTATTTATCTAAACGAGCCTAACTAAAAGCTTGAGCTTGGATTTGTTAAAAAAACTAAAGTTTGGGCTTGGCTTGTGAGCTCATTTATGATTTTTTTTTAAAAATTATTTTTAAATTTTATAGGTTTTAGTATTTAATAAATATTAGTGTTCAACATGTCGTATATGAAATTAAAAAATGTTAGACTATTATATTATATTTAGATAATCTAGTAAATAACAAGTTCATAATTAAACCCTTAGGTGGAGAGTAAAAGTTTAAGAATAAAAAACACTTGAGAAAAGAAAAAGTAAAAAAAAAATCCTTGAAAATTATGAAGAAAAGGAAAAATGAGTAAAAAACTCAAAAGTTATAATAACTGAAATATTATTTTTTTCACTTTATTTTTTATATTATAAATTTTAACTCAAAAATAATTTTTTTATAAAATTTATCATTATCAAACTATATAAAAATGTTTTTATATAAAATGTAGGATATATGTAATTTTAATTTTTGATTATATATATATATATATAAACGAGCTATTCACGAGTCCTTAATGTCGAACATATAAGGTTTAGGCTTGACTCATTTATATAATCGAGCATAATCTTAAGCTTAAGCTTGACTTGTTTAATTAAATAAACGAACTTAAGCGAACAATTAACGAGCCAAACCCGAATAATTTACGAATAGCTCATCTCATTTACACCCCTAACTCGAACATTTAAAATATGAACCGAAGGTTGAAGGAGTTAAATAGTAGGTGTAGGTTAACTACCAACAAAAAGTGGTAGGTGATAGTGAATTAGTGAGCTCCCACTCCCACCACCACGTGATGGATAAGACATTAAGACGTGTAATGCGATATATATGTAGTTGAAGTGTTTCCACACCACGTACCTCTCATATCCTCCTTCAATTCCTTCCTTTGCTCATTAAAAATATTAGTACATAAAAATTAAATATATATAGTGGGGCGAGGGGAGGGGGAACCATACAGTTTAATGTGGTCCTTGTAAAACTAAATTACAGCGTAATTAAAGGCACAGTGATAATAAATTAACTTAAAATCATTAGAGCACATCTTTTTATTTAGTTTTGTTTTTGTCTCTGTATAAATTTTTTATTACATATATTTACTTAATTATATATTATTTATGTTATTAAAAATTTGATTTTCATAACAAATATTTCAGAAGTTAATATGATAAGTGATAACATAAGAATTAATATTAATGATGTATAATATAGTTGTACTAAATCAAAATTAATTTTTAAAATGGTAATCTAATATAATTTCATATTCTCAATTTGACTTTTTTTGTAACCATGTTATTGGTGCGAATTATCCACCAGCTTTACTGATGACTAAAACCCGAGACCTTGCTTAAGGAATCCGAGTCTAGTGTCACTCGGACCAACGAAATGTTGGTATTCTCAAATTGACTTTAAAAATACTATTAGTACAACGTTAACTATTTCAAAAAGATTGTAGGAGATTGGCTCAAAGCCTACAATCCGCGGTTTTTGCAGAATGAGGTTCATGAGCAAAATCCTTGTGCCAATTAACGGGAGTTAGATCCTCTCTATTTTTTTCATTATTATGCTTTTGGGAGAAATAAATGATATAAATATGATAATGAGTGTCATTTATTCCCCTAAAAGTATAATAATAAAAGAAATAAAAAAAAATAGAGAGGATCTCAACTCCAATTAACTGTGATCCAAAAGATTAGTCGTATGGTTCATCAAGGCCTTAATTTGGAGCCACACCCTTCATGAAGGCAATGGAGTAGCTAATTGCTCGAATAGTGACTGTATAATTTTTAATGTGCTTCTTGTTTTGCTACTTTTGCATTTTTGTTTGATTGTTAGGTTCCCTAGGTAGCTTGTTTGACTACCACCTTGTTTACCGAAAAATATTCAAATCAAATTTTATGTTATTTTAAAAATTACATAATAGTAAACTTTGTTTTCTTCAAATTCAAATCCAATTCTAAATAATGATATAAAATAATTTTATACGTCGCGTAATCTCAAATTAATTATTAAAAAGTTTGTGAAGTTCTCTCCAAGCAACTTTTTTTTATTTTACTGAGTACTATACCATTCCTTATTCGAGGGTGGCATTGTAGTAGTTATTTATTTATTGGGTTCCACTTGGAGTGGATAAGACATGATTAAGGAGTGGGAGCAGAAAGAATTGGATCGAGATGGTCGGCAATTACTATAATCTTACGGCTTAAATTTTTAAAAATTTTGTGTTTTAAAAATAATTTTTTTGTCTAATCTTCAATTTTATTTTATTTTTTCAACTGCGGATTGTTTTATTTATGGTGAGTGGACAAAGATCGTGTCATGAGAAGGTGGGCGTTGAAGGTTGAATTTGTGGGTTGGGTCCCACTCGCTTCTACTTTTGCAGTCTTCCGGATAAGCTTTTACCAAACTCGACCGCACCCTATCCTCATTGCCACGTCATCCGCATCCAACGTTGTTGTACTGCGTTTGGATTTAGATTAAGACGTGACACACAAGAAATAGGATGGGAAAATTTCTGACATGCTTCCCAAGCAAGAATTTTTCTTACATTATAAAACGGCATGATCGTTATTTTTCAGGCTACATATATTTTTAGGCTTTTTTTTTCTATAACACTATTTTTTTTATTTATTAAACTAGTATTTTTTTTTATTTACTAAAGTAGTACTCTTTTGAATAAAATTTTTATTTAATTATTTTTTAATGAATTAAATATAAATAGTTGGTTTAAGATTGTGATTAAGTTGTTAATTAAATTAATATTTAATTATTAAATATTTATTAACCCGTCGTTGATGGCACATGACGACTAACCTTGCTGAGTGCATCAACAATGTATTAAAAGGCAGTTGCAATCTTCCAATCACTGCGTTGGTCCAAGCAACAACCTATTACATGTTGGCTAAAAAATTTGTCAAACGGGGAAGGCAAACAGAAGCAATGATGGCATTTGCCTTGATTTACACAGATGTTCTCACCGAAAAACTTGAGATACAACACAATATTCAACTCTCACCGTGTTCATATCTTCAACCGAGAACAAAGTATTTTCACAGTTGAGGAGTTGATTCGCCCACCATCGGGCCGACCTGCTGGGACATTCGAAGTAGACCTGCATAGACAGTGGTGTGACTGTGGTGAATTTCAGGCATTACACTATCCTTGTTCGCATGTCATCGCTACTTGTTTCCATATTCACTACGACTACATGACATACGTGTCTCCCCAGTATATATTGCAAAATGTATACAATGTCTACCACGAAGAGTTCAAATTGGTGCCTCACTGTTCGTATTGGCTAGAATACAATGAAATTAAATTGTGCCACAATCCAGCAATGCAGAGAAATCCAAGTGGTCGTCCACAGTCTACAAGAATTCGTACTGAAATGAATCAAACGGAAAAGAGTCGTCATCCTAAGAGATGTGGACTGTGTCGAAATGAAGGGCATAACAAGAAAAACTGCCTTCACCGTTCTGGAGCTGATACGCAGCAGTAAAAAATTTCTATCATTTACATTTAGTTCACTTTTGTATTATTTCTGTTTGTATCACTTTTGGATTTGTATTTCTAAATTTTGAATCAATTTGAGCTATTTTCTATAATTATATTATCAATTAGTTGACAAATCGAATTAATAAATATTTAACAATTAAATATTAATTTAATTAACAATTTAATCACAATCTTAAACCAACTATTAATATTTAATACATTAAAAAATAATTAAATAAATATTTTATTCAAAAGAGTACTATTTTGATAGATAAAAAAAAAGAGTGCTAGTCTGGTAAATAAAAAAATAAATAGTGCTATAGAAAAAAAAAACCTATATTTTCATCTGGAAAATATGAATTTTTTAATTAGTACTTCATTTAAATTTTTAAAAAATAAAAAATTATATGTTCTTAGTTTTCCGATGAGAAACTAAAAGCACGTTGTTTTTGTCAAATATAAAAAATTAAAACAAATAATTTTTTTAATAAGAATTAAAACAGCAAAAACATAAAAATTTCAGAAACTAATAATATATTTAAGTTTTGGTTTCGGTTTCCTTCGTTCGCTTCTAATAAGTGGATGAGATGACTCTATAAAAAAGGAATTATCTTCCGCTAAGGATACACAAGATTTCTTTCAAAAAATCGAACCGAACAATTTTAAAGCTTTTGGGAGTGGGCTTTTGTTAATTATCATTTATTGATAGATTTTTTTTTCTCGTTTTGATATACTTTTTTTGTTAATAATCATTTGGGGACGGTTTTTGACTATTTATATACAGAAGAGGGATCAAATTACACTGGTGTAACTCTTAGACGATGTTACATCGTTAATAACTATTCACCGGATAATTATATTCTAAAACTCACCGTTGGATTAAAAGATACTATCATGTAGATCATTTCAATAAAATTTCACATCAATCTAAAATCATTTGATGTGTCATTGAGATACGTCAAGATTAATGTCTTTTAAAGTGTATGAATTTTGACATATCTCAATGACACATTAAACAATTTTAGATTGATGTGAAATTTTACAGGAATGATCTATATGATAGTAACTTTTAATCTAACGGTGTGTTTTAGAATATAATTATCCACTGAAGAGTTATTAGTAGTGTAACATTGACCAAAGTGTTACACCGGTGTAATTTGATCCCTCCTCTTTATATATAATTGCAGATTATTATAAGACAACTTTAACTAATTCTTTATTATAACAAATATAAAAGTACATAGCCAATATATATATATAAAAAGGACATTACATAGAATGCGGATTCCCTGCAGTCGTGACAATCCCGCATTCACACAGTCAGCCAAATGTGAGCCATTAGATGCATCCAACGGCTCAGATCCATGCTTTTTAGTTTTCATTTTCTGTCCAAAAAAAAAAGCATCTTCCACCAGCGAGAACGAAGGATGAAGCTGTAGCCACTCCTCGTGCTTCTCGTCCCTGTCCCACACCGTCGTGTCCATGGTGTACCCCATTTTTGGGTCGTCGTAGAAGGTCCGGTCGGGAGGGTTGAAATGCAAATCGAGAGCGACGGGGACGACGTCGACTAGGGGATTGTTTCGGGAGAGTGGGTCTAAATTGTGGTTGTCGTTGGGGATATGGGTTGTGAAGGAAGAGAAACCACAACGACTAGAAGTGAGGTGAATGCTCCAGCCACATGGGAGAGTGTTAATGGTGAGAGCGCTCGATTGTTGCCATGAAAATGATTCTTCAATTTCTACTCACAGTTTTCTCAAATAAACAAAAGGAACCAAGAGAGCAATTATGGCACTTTCAATTGTCAACTTGGTTGGATTCTTTTGCATTATTCTTCCATGTTCTGCATGTGTGTTTAGTGCTCCCTTTTTAATCTTGCTGAACTGAGAGAAAAAGAATAAATGTCAATTTCTGTAATTGCCAGAATAATAGCTTCTTGGGTAAGTGTGTCTCTTTTAGTTCTTCCTTGCTAGTCTTGCTTCAGTTGAAGAACCAAAATGAACAATGCAGCTTTCCAAAATGACTATTCCTTTCACGGCTTGTGCTTACAGTTTTCCCAAATAAAGTATCAATAATTGGCTCTCCAAACTTCTTCCGTTGTGTGGAAATCTGCAGTTTATTTTGCATGAACAAGTTTGTTTCGCTTGAGAAAGGGGGAAATGGAGGATGTTAAACAGACAATGCTTTTTTGGACCAAAAATGGAAAAAATAAAAAAGCATAGATCTGAGCCGTTGGATGCATCTAATGGTTCACATTTGGCTGACTGTGTGAATGCGGGATTTCCCTTACGGCAGAGAATCCGCATTCCATTACATACACCCAATGTCTAAAAGGAAATGTAAACACACAAGCGTACATTCATATCCGCATATTTCACATATATCAAATGAATATAATCTCTATTCAGTTTTTTTACATTTTTGCTCATCTAGATTCTTTTTATACAACAAATACATAATTTATTTGCACCGTACCGCTTGGTGTATAGTAGTATCTCTTAACAATAGTGTTACTACTATCATTTATTTATTACTTATATAAAATTCTGATGTTAATTATGTTTAAATGATAGAAAAACAGTGACATTGCAAAAATTCAATAATAATATGTCAATAATAAATAAAAATTGTCCTATATTAATAATTATGCTCTGCATCTTAGCAGGCAGATTCCTCAAAATGTCCTTAGCGGGCACCATTACGTTGTTAGCTTCTCCACGGGTCCAAGTGTCTCTTTCATTTAATTGCATTATTACAGCATCCACATTTGGATTTAGTTATTCCTGTGATGTAGAGAAATTCCAAGGTGTTTTTTTTTTAACAGAAGAAATTCTAAGGTGTTTTTGAAACTTCAAGTTCTGTATAATTGCTTATGTGTTATCTTAAGTTTTTAATGATGATATGAAAAACAACAATAGGGTACAGAATTGATATTATGATTAAATCAAGACAACTGTTATCCCTTTTTTCTTGATAAATAACAATTGGTATGACTTTATCTTGTTTTATTAATTACAACCCCTAGCCTGACAATAAAATGTTAGCCAACAGGTGTATGATTGCATTCGCACAATCGCACCCCATTCAATTGTATTCATAAGTGGATATGATTGATTCTTTTCCATCAAAATACATAAATATGCACATTCGTTTAACCTAAAAACAAAAAAATACTAAATTTCAACCGAATTTTACATTCTTTCCATTACACAAGATGAAAATACATAAAAAAAAATAGATATTTGGAAAAGGTCAATTTTTACCATAGATGTTAAATTGTTTTTTCTAGATTCTCAGTATAATCAAGGCCATCAAAGTCGAATAAATCTATATAAGAGAACAATGCTAGTAACCGAACTCTTTATCAACCAACTGGCGTTGATTTTGTTAAACTAGTATTTCTTTTTTTGACAGAAAATTATTTATTTCTTTTATACATTGTAACTTTTTGTCACTGAAATAATAATAATAATAATAATAATAATAATAATAATAATAATAATAATAATAATAACAACAACAACAATTTATCTCAATAAGTTTTACTGTACTGATTTGTTAAAGAAGTTGTGATTGTCGGTTTGAATTGTCGATCAACCTGTAAAAACTGTTACATTGTGATCATTGTTGTCATATATAACTTCTAATCCATAAAAACTTATAAATAAAATACTTGTGAAACGGCATGGTTGTTGGTAGTGAAGACAAGAAAAAACAGAAAATGAAACGGAAAACTAAAATAGAAAAACAAAACACTATGAAGACACAATTTTCTTATCCTATTTTTCAAATAAAAAACACCCAAAAATTATTAAAAAAACGTAATTGACTTTTTAAGGCAGAAGATTAAAAGGCATATCAAATCAGATCGTTGCAACGAGCACTAGATCACAGCTCATTTTTAATTCAAAAAAAGGGGGATAAAACTTAAGGAAGCCCCTTTTTATAGCATCCAGTGAATGAGGATAAGACCAAATAATAAAAAAGAAATAAAAATACAGTACTATGTTGTTGGATACCTTATCCACCAAAGGTTTTAACATTTAAAAAAAAAAACATGAGTAATTATTATTCTAGAACCTAACTAGTTGTTCTTGCCAAAATTATAAATATGCAAACAAATCAATAAAGACGTCTACACGTCTTTCTTCTGTTTTTGTGTCTATCCCATCTCATAATAACCCATTCCTTCGACGCGCACGCACTCTCTCTCTCTCTCTCACCTTCTATTCAGTTTGGGATAATATAGTTTGTTGATGATGGGGCTTGAAGCGATGGCGTGCACGCGCGTGCTGTCACGCGCTCCCGTGCTGTTCGACGCGCCGGGGGAAGATGGGGCGGCGAAGGTGTCGGAGGAGGAGCAGTGCAGCACGACGACGTCTTCTTCGTCGTCGATCGGGAGGAACAGCGACGACGACGCGTCGTCGGAGAGATCGATGGCTGAGGATAATGAAAACGAGGCTGAGAGTGCATACAATGGTGGACCTTTGCACGCCATGGAAGCCTTGGAAGAGGTTCTTCCTGTTAGGTACGGTTATATTTTACCCTCTTCTCTTATATGTTCTCTGTGCTGCATATTTACAACAACTTTTTATCTATTGTGTTTCTCTCTTTCTTAGATCAATACCCTCCCATATCATTTCATATTAGATCCTTCACTTTTACGGTTTTACTCACGCATTACAAGTTTTTAATTTTTGTTTCTCCTTAGTTCAAATTAAATTCACTTGAACCAACAAAGGTTGAGTTGAAAGTTTGTCGTTTGTGTTTTTTGATTGTTCCTTACTTTTTTTTCTTCCTTTTTTAGGAGGGTGGTCAAGTTGTAAAGGTTGCATTTTTGTGGGATATTAGCTAAACTAGGGTGCCAAGCCAATTGTTAGATCAATTCATGAATTTATTTTATTTTATTTTATCTTTTATTATTTTGAAAAAAAATAAACTTTGAGAAATGAAACTTGGTGATGATAGGGTACCGATCAACTAGTGTCTGATGTGATCTCCAGCTTTTGAGTCTGTGTTTTAGAAATTCAGCTATGTTGTACAGCCAGCTTAGTTTTTTTGCTAAAAGTAGTAGGAACTTGTTAATTTGATATGGGTTCAAGTTCAACCAATGAAATATGTGTGCGTATGTGGTTGTGCAGGAGAGGGATCTCACAGTTCTATAATGGAAAGTCTAAGTCCTTCACGAGCCTGGGTGATGCTGCCTCTACCCCATCCGTGAAAGACCTTGTGAAACCTGAGAACGCTTACACCAGGAGGCGTCGGAATTTGATGGCTTTCAATCATGTTTGGGACAAGAATCGAAGTTACCCTCCTTTGAGGAGCAACGGTGGTGGAATTTCTAAGAGAACAATGAGTCTAAGTAGAAGTGCTCTGGCTCTAGCAGTTGCCATGAGCAACTCCGACAGCAGCAGTAGTATCACAAGTGAAGATTCTACTTGTAGCTCAAATTCCTCACTTCCACCACTTCACCCGCGAAATAGGGTGTCTTCTTCTTCTTCTTCTTCAGTTGCGGCTCCATCCTCTCCTTTGCAGAGGAATTTCTCTTCCTGGCGATCATTTTCCTTGGTTGATCTACATCACTGTGCCATTGCCGCAACAATAAAGATGTCAAGCTCCTCCTCTATTGAGAATGAAACAGCCCGTAATCACACCTGATAACTCAAAAACCACGTTATTAACTTTTTTTTTTAACTCTTTTGGATGAATATCTTGCTCTAGTCCTATTTGTTTGAGCGAGAAAGAGGTTGTAGAATAAAATCATAGATAAGTCTTTGTGTATGATCTCTTCTTCAGATTAACTACAGTAGAGGATATGAAATGGCAGGCCATGCGAGCATTAACTTCTCCGCTTTTATTTTCACTTTTCACCGTTGAACATAATTGTAAAAGAATGAATCGATGTATGTATGACGTTAATGTTAGTCATCATCTTAAATCTCCTTAATCCTTAGCTAAATAACAAGACGTTCATGGATAAACCAAATAGATAAAGGCATCCACTTAATAGATAAGTTCTTCGTTGACCAGAAAAAAAAAGGATAAGTTCTTCTAAGGACCTAGAGATTTTGTACTGAGCGTCTCATTCTGTTAACGAAAAGAAAAGAGATATGTACCAGTGAAGACTTCTTTTTTTTTTGGTCAATAGTGAAGACTTCTCCTTTATCACCCGATTTTTACAAGCGAAATAACCGCACCAATCACGGTTCGTGGAGTCATTCCACAGAATGATAGTACCCAACGGGAATGTGCAACAAAGGGAATGCTTTAATTAATGACATTATATCATGGAATGCCTGCTCTAAATCTTGAAACATAAGAAGGCAAAACTAACAATTTGGAGCTCGCAAGGGCGAAATTCAATAAGAATAGTATTTACATCAATGAATGAAATTTCGATTCTTTTGTCAAGGCTATAGTTACAGTTGCATTAGCTATACATAGAATACAGCATAAAAACCAACAAAGTATACCTAAGAGGATGGGCTGCATTAATAATAGAAGCAGCACGTCAAGCTTACACTGTCATCTATGCTTAGATAATTACAAAATGCTGGTTGAACTATGTAATTTAGGGGTAAATTATACAAATCAACCAAGTGAATTCCTCTTCTGTCTTTGACATCATGGTTAGCACTTTTGCTCAAAGTGATAAAAAATCCGGATGATAACCAAGATCGCTGTCCGTGTGAATAGAAATTTTGAGTTCTGAATGGGGATAAGGTCGCCATCTAAATCCAGAGTTGAAATATTGAATCTACATGTCAAGCTTCAGTGACGATCATGAAAATGTAGAATAATTACTTCTGCTGTGAATCAAGAAACTGTGCACAAGAATATTCCGACACAAAAGCTGGGAGATCAACCTCATCAGGATCTATAGCAGGAATTGCCATATCTATATCTTCGGCAGAGAAAGGGATACTGCAACAGGAGTTAAAGGTTAAGGAAAAGGAAACCAAAAAAACAGAGGCTGTTTTACTCGTGCAGAGGAAAAAATATTTCATTATTACTAATTTGGTGCAATTTCAAGTTTAATTCTCAAAATTGTGTAAATTGCAAAAAGCCATGTGCCTCCCCCACAACTTCATAGCAGGTATTTGCCAAGTAAAGTCGTAGGCACTTATGAGCTGATTCTATGTAACTACAGCCATTAAGGTAATTGTAAATCCTGGTATTTATGACTTTGTATATATAATATTTTCCGGTGCGTAACATCTGTTTTCCTTCTCAACAGTTTGTTCAGCATGAAACAGAAATGCAACAAGAACAAACTAAAAAAAATTATGCCAATTAACCTAGACATGCTACACGATATAATTGAGTCACTTGATTTAGCTTGAGTTTGAGACCTTACTTTGAGTATACTATGGTAATTACAATTTTGAAAACTAGAAACAGATTTAGAACACCAACTCAAGTAAAATCTGGCAAAAAAAATAAAATTCCAGCAATTGTTATCAGCAAGCAAGGGCAACTATTCATATTGATTCATCCAGCAATCATAAGCTACAACTGCAAGCAAGTGAAACTGAAAAGAACTTGGATGGGAGAAAGCAATGTACCTCAGATCATCATCCAATAAGAAAGAATTTGAGGTCAGGTTCTGATTGTCCTTGCTAACAATCTCCCTCATTTCACTAACTACCTGTTTACCATATATATATATAGCTCAGAACTCTAAAGCAACTACCATGTATTTGTACTCTGAATTAATTAAAAGCGCAACTTGCCTCATTGGACACACTCTGGGTTCCATACTTGTCATCCCAGTACATAGTACTGATTCGGTAGATTTGCCTGACAGTCAATGCCTGTTTAAGGAGTGCATTTAGCCCTCTTTCCAAGTCTTATATGCTAAGACAAATTGTATATAAAATATATTGCAACCATAATGCATGCAAAACACCAAACATATACTAAAATGATAAAACTATAGGAGAAATAACACATGGGGTAAAAGGAAGATCTCCATAGTGAATGGGAACAAACATACACGTGATCAGTACAACGAAGGTCATTTAACTGTTACCTCCAATATTCTTATAACAGACAGACATAAGAGTCACTGCTAATGGAGATAGCATTATAATAGTCTTCCTTAAAAGAATATAAATTTCAACAAATTAATGCATTAATGATGTTTAAATAAATATCTAGTCGTCATTATTTCTCCTATAGTCCTATTACCGTATGTGAGGAAACAGGAGGGGGGAGACGGGGAATAATTTTTTTTTTGGGGGGGGGGGGGGGGAGTGCCGTGGTGGTGTTAAATGTGAGTAGGAAGAGGGAGAGGGCAGAAAACGAGTGAGCAGAAAAAAGGGGGAGGAGGAGAAAGACCACATGAAGTGTCTGCACTATCCTTCTCATTTCTTACATTATTTTCCTTCTTGTTAAGTGATCTCCAGAGAGGTATAAACACATCCATATCTGGCACTGGTACCATCTCAATAGAAGCAGCAGGAATAGAAATTTTTATAGAAATTCAATAAAACAGTTATCTGATTTCCACTATTTTATTGTACTAACATCAATATATAGGTTTTGTATTAAACAACTAGAAACAAACATTCATCGCTCATGATTCTTGTGATTGTAACACTGAAAATTAGGTTTAATTTCTCACTAGCATCTTTGTGAATGATGAAACTTCAAAATTTAAGATGGGAAAGATATTCAGTTCAATGTATGACAAAATGGAATTCCATTCTATTAATATGATAATCTTACCGGACAAAGATCCTGTCGAATCTCTTCCAAAGATTTCCTCCTCTTCTGATGTATTACCTGTATAATTCGAACAAAAGAAAGCATAAATAGGATATAGCAGTTCCATTTGACACCACTAGAAGTTCAACCAAAATAAGGCAGTGTTTATACCAAGAACCCAACAGCTTGCCTTATATAATTCAGCTCATGCCAGGATGTTCCTGCATACTACATTTCACAAATACTTCGTCAAACCCATAAACTAAAAATCTCAAAGAAATGTTAGCAAGCTCAGTTTACCTCCTCCTTTGCATTGGCTATCCATTTCTCCAGTTCTGCAAGACCAGACTTCATGTATTCACCATTGGAGAATGTGCAACATTCACGACGTAAAAGAAGACTACAAAAATGGTAAGAAGAATAAAATTAAAAGAGAACAGAAAACTGAAATAAGGAAAATCAACTACTGAACAAAGTAAATCAATGATTTGAAGCCAAGAAAAAGCCATTCACATAATCATGTTTTTTTACCTGTTGAAGAGTGTAATATTGATGAAGGAAAAAACTTGGGTAACTAGCTTACGGATGAAGAAGGGTGGCACCTGAACATGCAAATTTTAGGTAAGAAAAGATGGGGGAAAAATAGATCACAGTGAATGGTTGAATTTTAAACTCGTTAATACAAGCAGATAAATTCACAACTGAGATTTAACACTATTTATTTGTTCCCCAGAAGAAATGAATTTTTTTACCACATATCGTCCTAACTACAAAGCAGAAAGGACAATGCATCTAATACCATAGCTTGCAAGGACGTATACAATTTAACAGTTTACCACCTAAATATATATTATTCCTGGGATGCGAAAGTCTAATTGCTCTACCAAAGCTTCAATTGAACAAACAGGAAACCATTGTAATCACTCTATATGTAAAACATTAATTAAACAATTTAATCACCATGTGTTCCCATCATTCCATTTCATTCACCCTTCTTTTAGAATATTCAAATTGCAGCACAGTATTACGTCTCTTAGAATTTCTTGCTCAATAGGTGCATGAGAGAACACACATAAGATCAGAGTAAGGAGGAATTATTTCTTCTCTGCTTTTTATTCAACTGATCAAATAGTACATTAATAGGCCAAACAGAAATGAAAAAGGAAAAAAATACGCAATTCCTATAATTAACTAGGAACCCTAAAAATTAGCAACAATAATAAAAACAGAATGATTGACATTGACTACACCCTTAAATTACAAGGAGCAGTAATTTCTTATAAAATTTGGATTCCGTTCCAACAACATATAAGGAGTTCACATAGGATGGAGATGGGTAATGCAAAGTAGACTATTGGCTTATTAGTCCCTTGTTTAGGGGGTAAAAGCACAAATTTTTATAGACAAAATTGAATGACTATTGGCTTATTAGTCCCTAGTTTAGGGAGTAGAGGGGGTAAAAACCCACTCCAGTTTTTCATTATGTTCACCAGCACTAAAGGCTAGTTATATAAATACAACAATGCAGGTTCTATTGAAATCGTTCTTATAAGGCTTGGACAATCCTCAACTCTTGAGCTAGTTTATAGGGTTGAGTTAGGCTTAGTCCAAATTCTAAGATGGTATCAAAGTCACCTATCCTAAATTTGTTATTGGGCCACCCGCATTTATCCACACTCCAGATGTCTAGTTTTGGCCGTGAGAGGGGTGTTGAAACTGTTCTTATAAGGCTTAGGCAATCCTCACCTCTTGTGCTAGTTTTTGGGATTGAGTTAGGCCTAGACCAAATTCCAAGAGGTTCAATCATGACTGGTAGAATGATTTCCCCATTGAAAGGATAACAAGGAAAACAGAATTACAAATACGGCTAAAAATGCATATATCTGTTATTATGCTTTCGTATACAACTATGATTGATTAATTTTATTATTCCAGTTTGCAAAAATCTCAGTATAGACGTGTAAACATGTGTCATCATTTTTCAAGTTTAGCCCGTTATTATGCTTTCATCTACAACTACAATTGATTATTTTTTATTGTTCCAGTTTGCAAAAATTTCAGCATAGGCGTGTAAACATGTGTCATGTCATTTTCAAGTTTAGCTCCAGTCCCAGATGCCACACAAGTCTCACCAGTCAAAAGAAAATTTAAAAATATCTCAGGTAAAAGCAAATATCCACATAAATTTGGGTTTGATTACACTGGCATCTATGGGGTTGCATAACAGAACAAATAAAGGAAAAGTGGAAAGAAAGGCTTCCAACACAAAATGAAGCATGCAAAACAAATATAAAGTGAATTAAACTACTGGTGTATGGATATAGAACAATAGATTACGACAAAAATGGATAAAAATATACAATTAACTGACCAAACAGTAACACAGTAACAAAGACCATTGAAAAATTACAGAACATACATGATTTCCACAAAGTTTGCTCATGAGCGAATCCAAAAATTTGACAATGTTGCCCCACTGACCACCAGATGATTGTTGAGGAGGCCCACCAGGAGATCTAGATGATTTTCCACCATGCACTCTTCCTGTTTTGGGTGTCTAACCGGACGGGTAAATTATTAATTAAAAAAATACACATACAAAATAACAAAACTTAAAATAAAACATCAAATTAATGGTGCAGGGTCTAAAGTCTAAACAATTTAAGTTATCATAACTGCCAATTATGTATATTTTACTATTAATATAGAAAGACAATCTGACAAGGGGAGCCTTGTCAAGTTGGTAGCAGTTGCAGTTGTGTGACTAAGCGATTACATTGGAACCTAGAACTAAATCATGATTAAGCAATTGAGATAGTAGTTTGGCCACAAATAACATCTCCAAAGTATCAGCTGAGAGTAAAAAATGTCACCTGAATACATAATCCCAAAAGTGGAGAAAGTTCCTTCTTCAAATTATCACGTAGAAGGCCAAAAATTTTCTCAACACAGGCAGTTAGTTGTTGCTTGAAAAGTATAGCTGGATATCTCGCCTCCACATGAGACATACCATCATCATATCCAATAAACTTTAAAGGAGATTTTTGTCCCTGCAAATATCACAAAAACTAAAATCAGGAGGAAGAAATAATACGAGGTACGGAGAACCAATGTCAATCAGTGTTAAATATAATATAAATATATACAAATAAGTAAGAATAAGTAATAAAAATTGAAAACTATACTTGCTATTCATATAAGGAAACCTAAAAAATGATCAGAAATGCTAAATAATAATAAAAATATAGGTTGCCCTCCACTTTATTTGATATTGCATTTGTTTGGGTACTACAACATAGAAATAATTATGTTCGCTCTCCACTTTTCTCAACATTGAGAATTGGAGAACATGTCATACCACAAGTCTTACAATTTCAATGTCATCACACAAAATGAAGAGAATATAAAGGAGGATGTCAACCATAGAATCCAAACAGGGTGGATAAAATGAAGGAATGCTTTTAGTGTAAGATATGATGGAAAAAAGTATCACTCAAGCTTGAAAAAGAAATTATGGTACAATATAAGACCTGTAATGTTGTATCGGACTAAGCCACAAGAATAAGTTGTGCTGTAACTCAACTATTTGTACTGCACTGTCCAGTCCCCAAAGGTGCATCAAATGCAGTCTTAGTGCTTTCTATGGATCAGAAACAAACACATTGTTTTTTTTTGGGAGGGGGGGGGGGTCAAAACTTTAATTTTGAAAGTTATCTTATCATGTGCTCACAAAACAAAATACAAAAAATAGTAAAAAAAAAAAAACAGCATACCTCCATCATTCTATGTTACCTCAAGTGTCTTTCAGTTCAACATTTTTACTAGGCCATCTTTATCAATTGACAGCCCTTAATTTAGACAGAACGAAATGCAACTTAGACTAAGTTGATTACCAACCACATAGTCACACAATATTACGTACATTGTGGGAAGAACTAACATATATGCACACATTCACACAAGATGATGCCAATGTTCAACTAGATAACTCACATGCACAGTCCTGCTGGTCAAGCCAGATGATGCAGTATGACGATGAGCAGTGGTAGTTAAAAATCCATTTGAACGCAAGTTCCTCTGTAAGAGGCACAGAAGCGCAGAGGTATTCGACAGCCAATACGGCAAGACAATGTCATCATCCCTAACCTGAAGCAGATTACACTCCAATGAATAAATCTCATAAAAGAATTACACAAACATGCTACATTCAACTACAGAACTATAAATGATAAATCTTGCCAAAAGAAAATTGTCATAACTCAATTATAATTATAAATTATAAATAATAAATAATAATAAATAAATAAATAATAAATAAATATAATACAAGCAAGAACAATAACAAAAGGGAGAGTTTTAAAAATGCGAGCATGCCATTTACCTTTAGAACCTCATTTATGCCTTCAATTATGTAATCAAAAATGGCTGTACGCTCAGATTCAAAGGCATGCCAATGAAGAAGACATTTGTATATGATACGAGCTGCAAGAGGTTTACCATTTTTGAATCCCAAATTTTCTTTGATACACCTAGAGAGGAATTCATAGTTGTCCTGCAAAACACATGGTATTTATCAGCTTATAGTGCATTATTACATGGCAAATTGACATGATACAAGCAATCCTAGCTTCAGATTAATAAAATAAGTTTAATAGTGTAGTTAAATAGCGGCTATGGCGGCGGTGTGATGGAATGGCATGGCAGATTTTGTGCCAGCCGCCATAGGCAATTTGTGAAGTGCCACCTGCCATGGCAGCGCCATAGGTCGCAATCCCACGTTTATGTGGCAGACTTTTGGCCATCCGCCACAAACCACCATTGACAACATTGGTTTAATACACTCTGAAGTTAATAAATGCTTTTTATCCTTTCTTTGAACCGAAGGAAAATTTTGATTTTGTTCCTCTATTCACACCTAAGTCAATTGATTTTTTCATTTTTCAAACATAGATAATATGGCCCAGCCATGGCATAACTGCATAAGATTAATTTGCTGAAATGATGGCACTATGGCAGGAACACTGAATCTTCCAACAAATAATAAATTATCCAAACACAGCCCTGACCTGTGGTCACCAGTAAAGTGAGGGTGGGTATTGAAATTTTTGGAAGTGGTCTATCTATGCATCAGATAGTCAGTTTCTGCTTCTCTTCAATTACAACAACTTTTATACATGACCTTTAGATTCTGATTTCAATTTCTCAAAGCACTAACTGCATCAGAGAACTGCTTTACTTGTATTGAAATTTTTGGAAGTGGTCACCACATCATAGGCAGATTCTGCATCTCTTCAATTACAACTACTACAAATGAACTTAAAGTTCTGATTTCAATTTATTTAAGTACTAACTGCATCTGAGAACTGCTTTGCCTCTAGAAATTTCAACTCGAGTGACATGTTTGGTATGGGATTAAAAATGAAGGTGAAAAATTCATGGCAGTTTTTTTTTTGTAAAATTTAATTGGGATTTGGAAATTCACCCATGAGTTTTTCCCCTTTTTTACCTCCATACTAAACCGATCCTACCTAAGAACAATTTTTTCCCTCTTCTGTTTCCGTCATAGAGTAGGAGTATTTTGGGTCTTCCGCAATGTGTTCTCTCGACTTTCATGCTTGTTCGCAATCAGTGTTTTATAGTAAGTTCCAGAAAGAAAATGGTAGCTCACATTGAGCACAATTTCGTTTACTCTGCTGCTTTTACTTCCTATTCTACTATCATGAAGATAAAAATATTCACTGCTCTTCACTTCCTTCACATGATCACATCCACATATTCAATAAACAAATAAATGCTCCACCAACAAAGCGGTGACATTAAAAAAAAATCTATTATCCTCAAAACTTTTGCCAGTCACCTGAACATGGCAGGATGCCAAAACAAGAGGTACATAATTTAAGACAGAAGTGAAATAAGACGCACCTGGTGCCTCTCTGCTGTTAACTTGGATCGATGAGAGTCTGAATAGCCTAGCGTAAACGAGCCAATAAGTTTTGTGGGCGTGGGTGACTCCTGCATTAAATCAGAACATATGAGAATAATTATAATTGTTTAGCAATTAATTTCACTAGAGGAAGACAACAAAATAGTAGCTTACAAATATGGGCTTTCGCTCAGTGCGGGAGGCTACTGCACTTGAGTATTTCTGTCGTAGAAAGAAAAGTAAATTAACTAATGATGTTACTATAATGCAATTGTAAACACACAGAAGACATAGCCATTAAAGATCATACTTGTCTGAGAACATGAAACCCAAAGGTAACAATAGCAGATAAAGCAAGCTACAGTAATCTATAAATACATATTCTAGGGTTTGTGGATAATGAATGGGCAACTTACTGCTGAAAATGACTTTGCAAAACTTGAACGGTTACTCTTAGGAGGAGCACTTACGGCTTTCTGACGAAGCACGTGATTTTCATCCTCTAAACTCAATAGCTTTTCCTCAAGGCTACATTAAATAAGTGTCAAAAAAGAGTAATTATAAAAAACATTAACGATTTAAAATAGGCACCACACACAAGTCATCAAAATTTATAGAAAATCAAAAACTCTAACAGGCACAAACAAGAAAGAGCAGTAAATAGGATTACAGAAGTACATGTAAAACACTATTCAGTAACTCAATCATTTCATAGGAGGGAAGAAAAGAGGGAACAAAAAAGGCACCTTTTCACATTTTGCTCGAGTTGAGAGCACTTCTGTTCAAATTCCCTCAGTTTCTCGATGGTTTCACCATGGCCTTTTTGAGCATTTATAAGATCAAGCTCTAAAGATGCATACTTCTTCTCAAAGGCATCCAATGAAACCTAAAAAATATAAGACAGGGAAAGGAATACAATGTAACTAAATTCACAAGAGAAAACAAGCAAACAGGCCAGTAACATAGTGAAAGATGATACTTATCCAAACATAAACTTTCTCCTAACAAAACTTCTTTAATCTAGTCTGCAACTTAGTATAAACCTTAATCACCATAATTCATACTAAGCTACAAACTTCTTTAATCTATTCAATTCCTATCTCATATACAACCATGTTAGCCGTCTACAAACTATAACATGGCTTCGTATATCATAATCAATAGAAATATAAGTTCATATCAAAACACTATCAAGAGTATGAAATAGTTTGTAACGATGTACAGTATTTGAATATTGATTCTATACCATAGAAACAAGATCCAAAATCCTTCCAAGGGACTTATATGGCGAGAATAACAAATTTATTAGTCATGAAAAGATTCAAGGGAACACATCCATTCAACATTAATGAAGCACCTTTAACATAGCATTTTCCTTTCGTAATTCATCCACACCAACTAGCTCTCTTTTTAGAGCAGATTTTTCCTTAGCTGACAATTCCAATTGATTTTGCAGAACTGCATTCTTGTTGCACTCATTAATTGTAGCCAGTTTAGCTGCATCTAATTCAAGATTCAGAGCTTCTAACATTTTTCTAAGTTTAGAAACCTCTATCTGCTTGCTCTCTTCATTAGAAACCTGCATAACAATGCAAAATCATGATAAAAAGTTCTATACAAATTGCACTGTATTAAAAAAAGGCAACTCTTTTTTAATATAAGATCAAACTCATAAAATTTCCCGAAAGCCTCTGTGCCAGATAATCAACTGATGAATGGGTCTAAGGTTAGGTCAATTTTCACAGATGAGAGTAAGTAGGTAACAAATAACTTGAAAATAGAACCAACAATAAGAAACAAAAAAATGGTAATTGTGCATATATGCAGCAGAAGAAATGTTACACTAAATAACCTCAAGTCACCATTTAGTCATTTAAATAATTTGAACCCCCATACTAAAAAAAATAAAATGCTGGCACAGCAAGAGAAAAATAAATCAATGTGTGAAGTAGCAACGATCATGTCCCAAAGCACATGTGATGCAGGAATACTTTCCATATAGATGGATTCAAATTCACAAGTATACAACCCATCCATAACATCATTTCATCTGGAAGCAATACCCTTATTTTCTTTTCTAGATGCAAACGCCATGTGAGCTCTTCCAATTGCTTCTCAAGTTTATTCTTAGCTAATCGGAGGGCACCAGCTTCATTAGCCTCCTGATAAAATTGAATTAAAAAAGACAATAAGAATAACTTTTCTTACAATGGATATCCCAACTAATGAAAAAAAAAACTTACTTGTTTAAGTCTACGAAGCTCCCTTTTTGCTAGTCTACACCGCCAAAGGCATTGTATTGCCACAATTGAAGCTAGATGTCGCTGGAAAGCTGACCTAACCTTGTACATCCTCCAACAGGCCTAAAATACCAATGTTACATATGATCAATAAAATAATATAACAAATTTTATCATCAAGTAATCAGACATAAATGATAAGCAATTGAAAGTTAATGCAGCAAAAATTGAATCCAAAGCAGCAAGAATATTATATTGCTTCATATAATCAATCAACATTGCACACAGGTGCATAAGGATTCAAAATTCCTCACACTAAGTATTTTTTTAATAATTAGAATGACAAATACAAAATAAAATCAACTTCATTGAAGTGACTAAGACAAAACGGCCATGGTTTTGACATTTTCAAAGTTCTACCACATACAACATCAATCTCTTGGTAAAATTACCTGAATAGAAGTAGCAGCTCTATGTTCTTTTTCATGCAAGTATTTTTGGCGAGTCATGAAACCTTGAACATGGGACTGTATGATGATAGCAGAAGAATATAGTTTCAAGTATGCATGCCTCATTAGCCACATACGAATATACTTTTGAATGGAGATAGCCGCTGCTGTCTCCCTTTTAGCTGTATACATCTTTTGGGCAATGAATCCTACAGTTACAAAAACAGACGAGGACAAGGCTAATATAATTATAAAAGTAGCTATTCCTAAATTTTATGTGCTCACATAAACAAGTTTGAATGTGGTGACTATGCTCTAAACAAGCAGCCAACCAATGAAGCACAAATCCGTCAAGAGTTGTCTTGCACCAAGAAGTAAATGATGGATTTAAATGTCACTGATATTATCGTTATGGAAATTAGTCAATTCAATCTAACCCGTCCTATATTAATCCAAGCCAAATTCTACTTTCCAACAATATGTATTACAATCAATCATAAGGCCTCAAGACAGTTGACCATTTGATAAGAGTATAGTAGGAAAGCTAACTATTTTTCCAAGAGAAGTAGACAGTTGTAAATGAAGGAGAGCCTTAATGCAACAGTTGGAGTTGTTCATGTGTGACTAGGAGCTCACACGTTTGGGTCAGTGTTATCAATCTCGGATAGTGGCGTGTAGTGGTCGAACTCAAAAATGCTATAGCGGGCTCAATAGATGGCCACTATTATAAAAAAAAATATTACTAATATTATTTAGTTTATTGTATTATATGTTATGCTTTAAATAAAAATAAAAAAGAAGCTAAACTGAACTAATTAAGGCCCAACAAACCAAAACAAAAAAAGGAGAAAAAACACATAAAAACGTTTGGGCCACATGGCCCAATGCCGCTGAAACCCTAACTCCCTAAGACCCCTTCAGCAGCTAGCTAAGTGCCTCCCCCTGTTAGAAAATGAAAAGGCAGCTTCACATATGGCAGAGATTGCCAGACGGAGGAGTCGGAGGTCGGCAGCAACGGTGCAGGGCAGAGGGTGTCGCAGACTAGCATTCGCAGCTCGCAGAGAGGAAGAACAAGAAATGCAGTCACAGACATGGGTGTGGCGCTATCACGCCGTGATTCGCACATTTTCGGCCGTGAAATCGGCTGCGACGACTGTGACACTGAAATGCTCTACGACGGCCAGCCCTGTAGTGGCTAGGGGCGCTCCGTGCAGGGATGGTGCTATTGCACCACTTTCGCGCGGTATTAACTACACTTGTTTGGGTCAAAGTCAAACAATCAGCCTCTTGCAAATGCAAGGTAAAGCTGTCTACAATAGACCCCTGATAGGTCTGACTCTTCCCTAAATCCCATCATGGCAGGAACTATATAGCACCAAGTCCCACCCTCCAGTAGAAGTTGTAAATGTAACAGGAAAAAAAAAAACTAACCCCTGCAGCAAGCCTGAAGAGAAACTGCAGCAGCTCTGACTGAGATGAAATCCCTGCGTGTAATAAATGTCCTCAGTCGGCGCTGAATACACTTTGCAGCATTGTCCAAAACCTCAGCACGTCTGGAGTCCAAAATGCCAATTTGACCAGCCCTGAGAAATACTTTGGTCCTGCCCAACTGAATAAGAAAGAGAATGCAAAACAAGAAATATAACCATTAAAAATGCACTTGAGCTTTTATATTCCTAGTTTGTTTATAAACAACACAGCCACATGTACGGTTCCTAAGGAGCATACCTGAAAATTCTCAAGCTTGAGCTCATGCAAAATTTTCTCAGTTGCAGCTTTATCATCACAACTATTAACACAAACAATTCATTTTTTATTAAATAAGAAGATCGTATTGTTGTACATGCATTCATGAAAAAAATGAGCTTGTCAATGAGAAGACAATGCAGTCCATGCCAGAAAAAGAAAAAATTCTTCCAATATTACTAAATGATGATAAATGATAATATCAAAATAAGCAGATGTACAACAAACTTGCTTTTCTTTCTCTTTTAGGTTCAGCTAACTACAACCACCAACAAAATTAAATTAATCCTAATCAACACTTAAGCCAAACAAAAATAGTGAAAAAAAATGGAATGCAAGTTAGAGCCAGTTACAGTTAACAGGTAAATGTGAAAACCACCTTCAAAGAACTCACCTTCCATCCATAAATTTGGGGGCTATTAATCCATAACGATCTACAAACTCTGAGTAAGTTCTTCGAGTGGGGTAACCTGCCAGACTTATCCGAACAGCTTCAAGGACACCCTGAATGAAATAGAGATTATAAAACTGATTGATAAATGAAAATCTACTAGGAAGTAAACCTTGAAGACAAGCATGTGAATCATGGCCACCTTATTTACATGAAAATTTGAATCGAGCCCACACAATTTTGTGTCCATGTATACATTAAAAAATGAGAAATATGGGAATAGAGGGAAAAAGAAATATATTACCGCTGATAACCAAAATGAAAAATATTTTAAGTTGTACCACATCAAGTATTGGTGAGTATTGGGTAAACACAATTGCAAAGAGTTATGACTAATGTAACCAATAAGATGACAAGCAAGTTATCAAAGTATACTAATTGACATGTCAGCAATCTATGTTTCACTGTTGACAGCTCCAATCAAAGGGATCTATGCATAAACTACTAACCCCGCAGCGTAATTGGTGTATGATGCTTGCATTCTCAAATATTTGTGGTCGATTCAAAGAATTTGGCTTCACACATCGTATGTAATGAGGCTCTGTTAAGTTGAGAGTCTCCATGAGTGCTTGAAGTTGTTGCTGAGAATGCAGAGACAAAAAAAAAAGGACAATCAGCAACACAAAATTGATCTTTAAATATTTTAGTCACCTATACAATTTGGTCATTAATGCATCTCCTAGTCTTAGGAAAAATATGAAAAGATTGTAGATCTTCACACCTTGAATCTGGTAGCTACTGAAGAAAACTTGTACGATGATCTTGAAGATTCCTCAGGTAGCAAAGGGAAAAGACCAGACACAAACGGGCATTTTGAAGAAGATAATAGATTACAGTGTTCTACAACAACATAATCACGGTTTTTGTCTAAAAAGGTATCTGTATGATAAGTGACCTGCATGAAGCAGTAGAAGATATCTGTAAAATTTGTAAAATTATATCACAAGATTTCATGTCCAAATCAGGAGAAAGTACAGGAACACATACTCACCTTCCCAGCATAATGAGAAATGGTAAAATCTGTTTGTGAAAACTTTTCCTTTTCCAACCTCGGGTGAGACCGGAAATGCTGAAACAATTTGGTTGAGAATGTTTCATGTGTTGATTTTGGAAACATGCTGCAAGGAGAAGGGATTCAGGAATAAAGCTAAATTTGCAATCGATATCAACAAATACACACCAATTAATATTAAAGAACTCAAACGGTACCAAGCTTCATCCAACAGACCAATGATACCAATGGGTTTCTGCAAAAGAAAGCAATAATAAGTTAGCAGGAAACTAAAATTACAGGCATACGTATAAACTGAAATAGAGAGAAAACAATTACTTGCACACAGTAAGATTCATATCCTAGCAATGCAATTCCAAAAGAAACTATATCACCTTTATGAATCCTAGATAATCAGGTCATACCAATTTATTTGTTATATATCTTGAGAAAGATTCAAACATAAGACCTAGAATGTCGGATGTCGAATTAGACAAAAAAGGTTTTGATATATCACTGACTAGCTGCGTAACTTCCTTCCTTTTACAGATCCCCTTGCAATCTCAGTACCTTTAACCTGATGTACTTGATGACAATTCCTCAGCCACCATTATTTCAGACCTATATATTCCCCTTGCAAAAAATTATGCATGGAACACGAAACCATATATGAAAATTTATAGCACTACATGGCAATGTTGATGCATAGAATTTACTAAACATGCACCTAAAAATGCAATAAAAAATTTAAAAATAACAAAAATAAATAAAAACCTTTTCAATCAAATCTAGAACATCTTGGTTGTCCACAAATTCAATGTAACTCCAGTTAATTTCTTCTTTGCAATACTCCTCCTGCTCCATCTTGAATACATGCTGGAACAAATGACAAGAAAGAAATTACAAGAAAAGGTGGGTAAAAACATCAAGATATCAAAATTAAGACAACAAGCCATTAACTTAGTGAATGCAACTTAACATAAAATAACACATGGATACCTCATTAAAATGTTGCTGAAGCTTTTCATTTGCAAAATTGATGCAGAATTGCTCGAAACTGTAGGAAGTAAATGTTATTGGATTGAGCAAAATAGTCATATTGAAAAAACTAACAAATATGAATAAACAGCTGCAGTAGATAAATCAAAAGCTAATAATAGGAATACAAAGAAAAATAATACATGTGTTGACATACTAAACAAAAGACTGAGCATTATGCATTTTGCTATTAGTGATAGTACAAGTCTACAATACATAAAAGAACAACGCCAAAGAAGTGACAAGTATTCATAAGAATAAACACACAACCCATGCATTAGAATTCCCATAATGTAAAATATACAGTTAACTTGTATTCTCCATAATCCACCAAATTAAGTTTTTTTTTAAAAAAAACAAAAAAAAAACTTCTACAAGTGACAAGTAATTGAAACCAGCTTACCTATTATCCTTAAAGCACTCAAAACCATAAATATCCAAAACGCCGATTTGCATGTGGGAATTGATATCTTGCCCGACAGACCTATTGATCTTATCAACAAGCCTGTTACAACAGCAAAAACAAATAGAACTGTCACCCTAAACAATGCTATAAAAACTACATATTTGGTGATTTTACATTGACCACATGCATACCAATCAAATAAACGAGCATAAACAGTTTTTGCCAAAGCATCACGTCCAGCAACAGCAGCATTGCAATCAAGGGCCTTGACAATACTTCCTTCTCGAGTTTGTATTGAACGAGTACACAGCGTTGCCAGCAGTATGTTGACATCACACCTAGTGAAGTAAAAATTCAAGTCATTAACCTCAGCAAAGGACAAAAACCTCTATAAAATTATGACACGTCTTAAAGGAGAAACGTCCAAAAATCCTATTCATTTGGTGTTTTTATCATTTCTACAATTAAACAGAAATAATAGGCAAAGCCTATTGACAGATAAACCCAATATCTCATTGGACCACAGAGGTCAATGCTAATTATTCTGACTCAGCTACTTGGACTCTTGCACAGATATATATTAATTATTTAGACTTAGCAATCAAACTACTTATCTTGGTGATGTCAACAGTTGTTTATAAAAGAAACAATATATAGGTATGCATCCTAAGCACTTCATAGTTGCTGCTGTATATAGAGATTTTTCTAGCCCCTATTTTTCTTGCAGACTTTAGTTGTATACACTACAGTGTCCATGTACTCTACATGGTCATACAATCAGAAATTAATATAGCAGCATCATAAATGTCAGCACAAAAAATGTTAAAAGATATGCAATTGCGTTTTGAATGCAAATGCTAATGAGGGAAATGAAATCCAGCCAAGTTATAATTCATTTTAAGAACATGAAATTCAAAACATAATATAAATCACGTACATGAAAAGATTAGCCGCCATCTGCATATGAAATCTTGATTTTTCATCCTTTATAACTGATGAGTCATGCTCTCTTCCAGGAGAAAATTCAATGTTTCCCAAGTGTAAAATTGCAGCTAAGACACGAAATATGGCTTCCTGATGGCAGGAAGAGAGGAAAACTATAAGAAAGGACTAACAATAGAACTATCCATTTAATGATTAAAGCATGCAATAAAGCAAGAGTACACTGATGGAAACAATATTACACCTGATCCTCATGACTGATGCCAACAATATCCATTGCCCTCCTTGTTTTCAAGTATTCTTCAGCATTGCTAACACCATCTAGTTCATAGATTTTACTTTGATTTAAATAATGGAAGTGACTTGGATGTCCTAACTTATACTTCTCTGCATCCTAAAACGAGGCATTCCAAATATAAAGTATAACAATTAATACTTTGACCATGACATTATAAAAACCATAACCTGCACATGCACAACACAAATCATCGAACTATGCTGCAATGATAACCCCAAAATGCAAAATCAAATAAAAGGCTTCAAAAGAATATTGAATACCCTTTCAAATGCACACAATTGATAGAAGCAGTGGTAATTTCTTTCTGGATCCGTTATCTGCACAACTCGTGATCTTTCCAATAAGTAAGTTCTAATTGCAGCACCAGATATTCTACCATTTGTATCAAACTGAATTTCAACAAACTTCCCAAAACGACTGCAACCAAAGAACATAGTAAAAGGCTATGAGAAATTATAATTTCCATGGAAGAACATTTGACACTCCTACACCGTAAAAATTGTTTGCACAAAAAATGTAAAACAATGTTGAATCGCCCAGAACAAACTGATGCCATAAAAGTCCATCAAAATCTGCTTGTATTCAAAAAATATGTCTTCCTGTAAAACCACTATTTCATCCACGTAAGCCTTAGTCTTTGAGAAAAAAATCTTTCAAACTTTAAAACACCACCATGATTGCTTCTGAATCTACCCCTAACGTCTACAAAGGCATCAGTTTCTTATAATATAGAACTTTCTTCCCATCTAAATTCTACTCATTTTGAGATTTTAACCACATCCATAATAAAGTAACAACACTTGCAAACCAGCCACAGAAAAAGGACTGGCATTCCATACAAATATCTTATATAACTTGTGATTTCAGAATACTTCCTGTATTTTTTCTAAAAAAACAATGTTGTCAATCAGCCCAGAAACCATCTAAAGAAAAACAGATTAATGATGAATAGAGAATTCCTCGCCAATCAATGCCCTTCAATTGGGATACTGACTAAAAAATCATGACGACGTTTATAAACATGTTTTTAACAACTTATTTCCATAAAATTCCACTCCAGCTTAGTATGATTTGCATAGATACAAATGGTGGAACAGATCAGATGACAGCCCAAACACTGAGTACCAAGCTTATTTGTTAAATTTTACGGGGGAAGAGCAAATACATAGAAAATTGCAAAAGATGGAATCTAAGATAAAATGCAAGCAGTGGAGTAGGATAAAAGGTAAGCACAAAAAAGGAGAATCAAACTCACCTTGAATTGTCATTCCTAACAGTCCTTGCATTGCCAAATGCCTCCAAAAGTGGATTCGACTAAATCAAGCAAAAGTGAAATCAGCATCCCGTGATACGAAATAACAATTGGAACTTGGAAGCAAATTAATCTAGGGACTCAAGATTGGTTGGGTTCAAGAATAGCTTACTTCAAGAACTTGTTGTTCAACCGTTCTATCACCACCATCAGCACGTCCACCAACAAAGGTAAGATATTGCATGATCAATTTTGTGGTCTCAGTTTTTCCGGCGCCACTTTCACCACTTACCAAAATAGATTGACTTTTACCTTCATTCATCATTGCTCTAAATCATGACCAATAAAAACTCACTAATTTGCAACATAAAATGGCAAATAGAAAATATCAAAATAAAAAATTCAAATACAATATACAAACACATCTAATACATACTAACCGATAAGATGCATCAGCGACAGCAAAAACATGTGGGCTAAGCTCACCCAAAGGAGCTCCCCTATACTGCTCCATCATATGGATATCATACAAATGAGGAAGCTTTGTGAATGGATTAACAGCTATTAAAATGCTCCCTGTATATGTCTAGCAAAGACAAATAAGTCAGGCAAAAATCATAAAATGACAGTCCACATTGAAAACAAAACCGTCCATATTTAATGTTAGCAACAGCCATGTACCCCAAAGTGCACACATACATTAGTAACATGCATGCATTAAAAGTTAAAACCAAGTAAAGTTCACTGAGTGAAATCATCAAAAAGGAAAATGAAGTTTTTAAAACTACTGTTTGTGTATTAATTAACTGACGCATTTGAAAATTATTCTTCCAGTATGGTATGAGCTACCCCTACCTAATCATTAAGCCATGACGCACTCACGCACCCATCCAAATAATCACTAAAAGTCCTCATAAATGAAAGCAATACTGCAATAGTGTCATACAGAAAGTGCCAAGAAAACACATATCAGTTGTCACATGATTCATGTGCAAACTTGGTAGAGTCCAAAAAGCTGCTGCTAAAAATAATAGTAGTTCCCCGATTAAGAGTTAGTTACATTGAAGATCGTAAAAATTCAACACTCATAGTTAACCTCAATCAATTAACACTCACATAGATATCATTGAGCGCGTATCTTCTGCGAAGATTGTACAACACTCCCGGTTCATTCAAGTAAGTCAACCTGGTCATATCTTCGAATCCCCCAAGCTCCTCTTCATCCGCATCCCTCCGACACAGTTTCTCCGGCGAAGCAAAAACCTGCACCGCCGCACCGCACCTCCCGAGATCAAAACTCGAATTATCAACAATTACCACCAAAACAATAACAGCATGCAACAAGCAGCAGCACATATATGAACATGAGGCAAAACAACTCACCTTGTTGCCGGAATCAGTTACGAGCTGGACACGGTTGCCATCACAATCGAGCACTTCAGCAGCAACCCAAGCCAATTCCCTGTGTTGGACCCAAACCTTAGAGCCCTTGCGCAAACTCTTCATGGTCGCTGCAAATTGCGAAATGAAGTTTGAAATTGAAACCCTAAAAGAGATAACTGATAGACACACACACACGGAGAGGGAGAGGGAGAGAGAGAAGGGAAGGAGATAGATAGGTGGAGTTATGGGTTCCCGCCCTAAGAAGTGTGTGGAGTAAGAGTCAAAAATCAAAAATGGCGAAACGGCAGATTATTTATACCGTTGTCGATACGACACGTCACCTTTTTTTTGGTCAACTCACCCAGTGAGTTCGGTTTTCGGCTTGTCGCATTTTTTTTCTTTCGGGTTAGCTTCATTCAACTTCAACCCACGCGTTCACTGTTTCAGTGTATGTGAACGGTATACAGTGTAAAATTAACTCTCTTTTTCGGGCAGCAGCCATAGACACGTTGAAAAATACTAATAAAAATTTGATTGAATTAAATTAAAATAGAAAAAGAGAAGAAAAAAAAAACAACAAGTGTAGTTGTCAACTTTGTCAACTACCAAAAAAAAATCACCTTTTTTTTTGGTTAAAAACGACGTATTAGACAGGATAAGAGTTTTTAATTTATTTTAAAATTTTAATTAAACATAAAACATGATAAATTTAAAATAAACTACCGTATAAAACTCAAAATCATCTCATTTTCTATTCTTTTCCTTTCCTTTATCTTCCTTTTCTTTCACTTTCTTTCCTTCTATTTTCTTTTACAAACAAAACATAGGGTAAAGTTTTATTACCATATTAGGCAAACCACAGACTATTTCTTATCTTAAAGATATTACTACTATAGTTAAAAAAAATTATGCCGTCCGAAAAAAGTTAAAAATATTTATTATGTGAATTAACTTTAATATATATTTACACTATTTAATTTTAATACGTTGATGATTTTGCAATGGTACATTACACAGTATATAATTTTTTATTAATTATAGATTTATCTTTTCCTAATTAGTGAATGATATATAGATAACAAGTATAAAATCTGGATAAAGAGAAAACCCATGCAATATATAAAAATTGAATTGCGCTCCTATATTATAGAAAATAAGAAAAATATCTATTACAATAATTTTAGATAGGTATTAAGAAATAAATCTAATAAGAAAAATATCTATAATAATAATAATAAAAGCTACTAAGAATATATATATATATATACACACACACTAATAATTATAGGTGTTAGATCATAAAAAATACTAATTATAGGTATTAAGAAAAAATATGTACATAATAATAATTATATCTTAATAAATAATTTGTGACATATTTGAACAAAAATTTATTTAAATAAATTTCACAAATCTAACAAAGTTATAAAAAAAATGCAACGCACGGGTAATATAACTAGTTAAATAATAAATAATATTTTTAAAAAACAGAAAAATAAATAATATTCAAATAAAATGAAATTATGGTAAGCTTTTTGGAGATCATGATTGATCATAATCAAATAAAATCTAATGATCTTAATAGTCACATTGATTCAAATTCAAAATTGATTTCCTATTAAAAGGATTTGATTGAGATTACAATGAATTTCTTACTATAATTAAAGCACCCAACTGGTAATTATAAATAGAGAAGTAGTATTTGGAAAAGTGGAGATCACAAAAAAGACAAATTTGGGAGAGAGGAGATACGTGCTCTTGAGAGGAGGAATGTAGGCAAGTCATATGGTGAATTTTGTCGGTCATAATAACCAGTTAAGTACCTAACACTTTTCTTCGCAATTATGAGTTTTGTTTTGTATGTGATGCATAATATTATGTGATGCATGCTTGTGCCGGGTAAGTATCTATCACTTTTCTAAGCAATTACTACGAGTTTTGCTTTGTATGTGATGCATAGTGTTATGTGATGCATGCTTATGATGATCCAATGCTATATGAACATGTATGCATGCTCTTCCTCCATTACACGTGAAAATAAATAAATACAAGAAAGGAACCCACACCTTATAACACATAAGAAGAGGCTCCTTCTTGTCCTAGAAAAATTTGAATAAATTTTTTTAACTGATCATAATTTGTAATCAACTAATATATCATATATATAAATATAAATTTAGATTGTACATAAGAATTAATAAAATAAATAAATATTTGTCCTAGTTTATCTATATATCATTCATTGTGTTCTTATACTTCCCAACTTTTCTGACTTTTTGTTATTTAATTTTTCACAAAAAAATTGTAAAAATCCTAAAATCTTTTGGTGAAAAGTCTGAAAAGCTCGTCCCTTTGTCATAAGGAATCTTTGGATATTTAAATAGACTAATTTTCTATAATAAAAAAGGAAAAAAAAACCTAAATCCTATAATCTAAAATAAGAAATTAATAAAATCCCAACAATATAGGGACACTATCTTTAAAATAATTATTTTCAATCCTAAAATAAAAACTTCTAAATGAACTAAATTAATTATGGCAACTCTAAAAGAATTTGACTGGTTCTTGTATCCTTGAAAACTTTGTTCTATTTTATTTGTACTTTCATACTTTCCCTCATTTAATTTTTCACATAAATAATTGTGCAAGTCAATTATATATATATATATATGGATATTAATTCAAACATAAATATTTAGGTAACTTAATATTAATTGGGTCCAAAAGATGGTGCAATCTTCGGGATTTACCTTGTATAATTCTTTCCTTGTTTCTGACAAGTTTTGTTGACTTTTGGAAACAATATACAAAGGTGCAACTTGTGCGTCAAATTGTGTTCAGTGTTCTCTTGTAACATTTGATTTTTTATTAAAAAAAGATAACATATGTAAAAAAAATTGAATTTATATTGTTAATTTTTAATCTTGGATTATTTGAAGACTCATGCTTTTCTTGTTAATTATTGTTTTATGATTTTGTTTTTTGAGTTATCATTTCATTGTCGATTTTGTTTTGCTAACATATTTATTGCTTGCTTATTTTTTTGTTTCACTATATATATACGATTTCTTTTTGATTCAATCTAAAAGTCAATGCAAATAAAATTAGATGTTATCAAAAAAAAAAAATAGATGCGACAATTCAAAAGTTTTACTTTAAAATTTTTACTCGGCTAAGTCATTGGTGAAAAATTAAAGTAATTTGTGTGAGACTTCATATTCAAATCTCACTGTACACAAAAAATATTTTATAGTTACCTCTATCGTTGCGAGCAATAATGTTTTAAAACTTGTTTCCTTTTATTATGATGTTAATGTTAATGCAAATCAATTGTTACTCTGTAACAAAAAAATCAGTTGTTAGTTGTTACTCAAATTAAAATAATAATTCCTTTGTCAAAAAAAATTAAAAAAATAATTTGAATAGATAGATTGGTGAAAAATAATGATAATAATGATAATTGTAGTAATTTTAAATTTAAATGGTCTATCTTTAGACCTAATACATGATGGAACTTTATGACATCAGACAAATTGATGTAGCACACCAGGAAAAAACTTTGCTTGTTGTACTTCTCCATATATATATATTGTAAGCATTAAGCCAATTAAGTTAAGTTGTTTCGCAGTGAACTGAGATTGATATTAGTAGAAAGACAATTACATCTAATTAATTATTATTACTAGTTATATATTTTAGTGATTTCCAATTTGAATCTCCAATTAATATTTGTATGTGCAAAATGGTCTAGATAATATTTAGTTTTCTAGGTGTTTATATAATATTTAGTTTTCTTTCAGTGGTCTTATTCACCTGGTCGCTAGTGTGGCATAATCTGTACTTATTTGGGGTTTCGATGAGGACTTAATTTCCTAGGCATTTACATAAATTCTATCAAGACATTATTAAAAAAAAGTAAAACCAAAACTGGTACTAGAATTATTTTAACATTATTATGAATTTATTGATTGATGATGCAAGAATTATTCTGCACTTGGATCATAATTAAGCTAAAGCTAGTTAAATGTGTGGTTTCTACAATGATAAATGCAGGTTGATTAGAAAATGCATGGCAAATCAAATGAGTAACGAATCTACACCAAAGGAGACATCTCTCAACACCGAAGATGGCAAGCTTACAAGGAGATATGACCTCGTTGAACAGATGAACTTCTTGTTCATAAGGGTCGTGAGGGCCAGAGACTTGCCTTACAATACCCATGACCTTTTCGTGGAAGTCAAACTTGGAAACATGAAGGCAACAACCCGGTTCTTTGAGAACAACAAGCCTGAATGGAACCAAGTGTTTGCTTTCGAGGAAGACAAAATACATTCTGAGAACGTGGACTTTCTAGTGAAGCACAAGACAGAGGCTATAGATCACATTCCACACGTGTTTATTGCAGGTCGTGTACAGTTCAATCTCTTCGATGTTCCAACGAGGGTCCCACCAGAGTCTTCCCTGGCACCCCAGTGGTACAGGCTAGAGGATATTCAAACTGGTACACACCTTGCCAGAGGAGACATCATGTTGTCTCTGTGGAAGGGAACTCAGGCAGATGAACATTTCCCTTATGCATGGTGTTCAGATGCCACTAGGATAAGTACTGGTGATGCGGTTGCCTATACTCGTTCCAAGGTGTACATGTCACCTACCCTTTGGTACCTAAGGGTCAATGTGATTCAAGCGCGGGACTTGTTGTTGAGGTCTCGCCCTGAGAGTTCAGACATCTTTGTACAAGTTGATTTGGGGAGCCTGCGTTTGAGAACCTGTTTTTCCAAGAACAAGAGTGCAGAACCGTTCTGGAATGAGGATTTGATGTTTGTTGCACAAGAGCCCTTCAACGATACCCTTGTCCTCAGTGTTGAGCAAGGGACACTTGTTGACCATGTGAGTTTGGGGAGGCACGTGCTTCATTTGAAAGATGTCGTGAAGAGACTAGATGATGCACCCGTGGACAATGTATGGTATGACCTCGATAGGCCTGGTATCATTGAGACAGCTAAGGAGGTGAAGTTTGCTAGTAAGCTCAATGCAAGGATTTCTCTGGATGGTGCCTATCATGTAATGGATGAGCCTGTTGAATATAGCAGTGACTTTAGGCCTTCATCAAAATCGCTTTGGAAATCCAGCATTGGGGTTTTGGAGCTGGGGATCCTAAGTGCAACTGGTTTGGTCCCAATGAAGAGTGGAGGGAGAACTGATGCTTATTGTGTGGCAAAATATGGCCCCAAATGGGTTCGCACAAGGACAATTGTTGACAGCCTCGCACCAAAGTGGAATGAGCAATATGTTTGGGAGGTGTATGAGCCATTCACAGTCGTTACTATTGCCGTGTTTGACAGCAACCAGTTAGATAGTGAAAGCAGAGGTAGAGGGGCAAGGGATGCTACAATGGCTAAGGTAAGGATTCGGTTGTCCACGCTGAACCGCAACAAAGTCTATACACATTCTTATCCGCTTATCGCTTTGCAGCCTAGTGGGGTGAAGAAGATGGGAGAAATCCATTTGGCAGTGAGGTTTTCTTGTCCATTTTTGTCTTCACTTCAATGCTACACATTACCCTTGTTCCCTACACAACACTATCTTTTGCCATTGTCTCCTGCTCAGCTTGATAACTTGAGAAATCAAGCTATTCATGTTATAGCAGGGAGCTTAAGCAGGGCAGAACCACCACTTGGGAGAGAGGTTGTGCATTATATGCTGGATATGAGATCAGACATGTGGAGCATGAGAAAAGCAATAGCCAATTATAAAAGGTTTATGAGTCTTGTTGGTGACTTTGTTGCCTTCTGGGAATGGTTAGAGGACATAAAATACTGGAAGAATCCAGTTGCCACAGTGTTTTTTCACATCCAATGCTTTCTTGTGATCTGGTGGCCAGAGCCCATTTTGCCCATGGTATGTTTCTATTTTGTATGGATTGGGTTGAAGAATTATTTCAAGAGGCCTAGGCATCCTTGTCACATAGATGCAACATTGTCTGGTGCTGATACAACAAGTCCTGAAGATTTAGAAGAAGAGCTTGATGTGTTTCCAACTCAACTTGGAGGGGAGGTCTTGAGGAGGAGGTATGATCGGTTGAGAGTCATGTGTATGAATACACAAAGAATAGTGAATCGCTTGGCAACCATAGGAGAGAGGTTGCAATCTCTGAGCTCTTGGAGGGATCCAAGAGCTACAAGATTGTTTCTGTTCTTTTGTGTTACTTGTGTCCTTGTGATCTATTATGTGACTTATTATGTTCCTCAAGTTATCATATTGAAAGGTATCATGTTGATCTGGATCGCATTTTATCTAAGGCATCCAAGATTCCGCGCTTTGCCTTTGACTCCTGAGAACTTCTTCAAGAGATTGCCCTCCAAACAAGCTTTTCTGTTGTGATGACAGGGCACAATCTTTCTTATTATATTCTCTATTTGGTGGGGAGTTTTTCTCACTTGGTTGTATCTCTACTAGTTGTTAGTCTCCTAGATATACAATTATACATTGAATGAATAGTAGATCAAATCTGTATTGCTTTTGAGGATGCTTGTAGAAACCCTTCATTGAATTTCTCCATTTATTTGTTGTCTTTTCACTTTTCCAGTGAAAAAACTTATCAGAATTATTAAAGGGTTGAAATACGTTTATTTGCTTCAAGATCAAATTTTGAACGAAATTTTATAAATTGTATTGGTTGTTGAGGAATTATGAACAAACCTACAATACAACTTGAACTCAAAATCATGGGATTTCAATATTTTGCAGGAATTCATTATTATTGCGTGCTATCTTTCTTTGTTTTTAATTTAATTTTATCCTTTTGATGGGGGAGTTGATGGTTACTTTTAGTATTATGCATATGAATCCTAAACTCCATTTCTAGATTTTTTATTTTGTTAGGTCCTTCTAAAATTGGTTATTCTGTATCACTCTCTTGTAGGCTCCAAAGTACAGAAGTCGCTTCAATTTTCCTTCTAACTTTCTACATATATAGAAAGGCTAACAATCTAACATAATATGTGACACCGTAGCTGAATGTTGTATTTCTTTTATTGTGTTTATAAACTAATTAAATTCAGCCCCGCCAACAGTGGCTTAAAGCGACACGACCTTACTGCTCCAGGAATAACGCTGTTGCATGCAAATAACTTTAGTTGATACCCAAGGTAAAGTTGGGTAGCAATCTCCATGGAGACAACGATTTTGCTGCTTGACTCTTATGTTTAAAATTATTTTGAAATCATTGTACAAGGCCTTCTTTCGACATTTTATAACATTTTAGTTACTTTATATGTATATATCACGGGTATTTATTTTCAGGAAAAAAAATAAAACGATTCTATTAAACGCATATATAACTACTACAACAGACTCTTCTGATAATCTGATTAACCTTTTGGGGGTTAAATTAAACGGCGAACAAATCTGGTCCTTTTAATTTAAATAAGTCTTAATCGTTCATCGATGTTATGAATTTAAAATATTAACTAAACTTATTCTAATATATATTAAAGAAAAATGATAAAAAAGAAACAGAAGAAAGAACCAAGACAAAACTCGTCCCTCCTCAATTTTTTAGTTGCATGAGCTGTAACTGAGACTTGATTTTAACAATTTAGACCTCTTCAAATAGCCAGAATGATCACATTTCACATTTTCCTTTTCTAGTCAACAAGGCACGGAAACCAATGGCAAATTTTAGTTCTAGTGGGAGCGCGGTGACCTAAAATTTAATGATCCAATTACATTAGCACCAAGATATCATTATCAAATGTCATCTGGTAGTAAAAGAGGCAATGGATACCTCTTGCTCAATATTGCCAGCATTCTGACAGATTACTGATCCTTGCCACAGCTCAGAATCAGTGCATTATTGCTGGTCACACATTATGCACTACTTCCTCCTAATACCATTAAGAGCTAGCTACCCCACCCTGCTCAGTGGCCCCAGACCCTTAACTTCACTACTGCAATCTTGTGTGCTACCAAACACAAAAGTACAAGAATTGGGTTACTACACCCTTTTCAAATTGTACTATTGTAGTAAGGTGCTGACACATAATCTCTTTCCTGTGCCCCAAACATTACAAAATTTTTATACACAATTTCATTAAGTGTGTGTTTGTTTCAGATTTTAAAACACGTTTGAGGGCCAAAATCGTGTTTGGCCAAAAATGGATATGTTTGTTTACCCAAACGTGAAAATTTGAAATGTGATTTTGGGGTCCAGAATCAATTCTGGTGGAAGAAGGTCCTTGGTTGCTTTTCCATTTGCAAAACCACGTTTGGGTGTGGGACCATAAAATTCTTAATATTTACACATCAAAAGTGATTTTACCTTTAGCATCCAAACACAATCAATTCTTTTGAACACACTTTTAAAATATCATTACCAAACACAAATCAATTCTTCTCAACACAATTTTTTTAAAATCAATTCTTCTCAACACAATTTTTTTAAAATCAATTCTTCAAACACAATTCTATCAAATGCAATTCTACCAAAATCTAAAACAAACGGACACTAATACACACTCCCTTTTCACTTTCTCATCAAACTTATCTATTTTCTTGAATTTATTAATGCAGAATTGACAAAAGATAGAAATTTAGTGAAAAAAAACAATTTCTTAGAAATATTCCGGAAGAAAAAGACAAATTTAGAGTTCCAGCAAAGGAAGCACCACTTGGGAGAACCACCACTTGGGAAATGTTGTGCATTATATCCAGGTATAAGACAGACATGTGGAGCATGAGAAAAGGAATACCAATTATAGAAGGGTTATGAGTCTTGCTGGTGACTTTGTTGGCTTCTGGATATGGTTAGAGGACTTAAAATATTGGAAGAATCCAGTTGCCACGATGTTTTTTCACATCCTGTGCTTTCTTGTTACATCTGTGTCATTTGACCGCTTATATCACACGACTATGTCTTAATTTTAACCATTCATAATTTGATCTCATGACCACCACTTACTACACTCATTCTCTTATAATAAAAATCCTCTCTTGATGTACTCACTATATATATATATATAACCAGCTGAAAATGAAAAAATAATAAGAAAATTATATCCTAATGAATACGGTTTAGTTATGATGCTAACCCCATTGGAAAGTCTATCGTAATCCTTCACACAAGGTGAAATCTCGATTGATAACAACTAGCAACCTTGCATAAGGTGACTATTTGATTGAAGTTATTGTGTTGTGACCCGTGTAATTGTTATTGTTTTGCTAAAGTCAATATCGGATTTAATTTATCTTCTACAAATTTTGAATTTACACTCCACATCTGACTTGTCTCAAATACATATGAATGGCGGTTATACCTTTTTCTTAATGATCCTTTTCACCTTGTTAAGCTATCAACGGGTGTTGCAATGATGCATATAAATATAAAGGTTTTGTTCGTATGTTGAGAAGTATGTGTTTTTCTTTCTTTATTGAACTTCTCTCTCTTTTTGGTCAACTATTTTATCTCCGAATGCATTTTAGAAAATTGAAAATGCATTACGAAATCTACAATTTCTCGACCTACAGAAATTAAACAAAAAACAAAAAAATGCCTCACTAATAGCATCCACAATGGAGCATCCTAATTTGAGGTGCTTAAGTGAGTCCCACTACACATCATCTATTTTTACCTTTTTAAACTTAAAGCATTTCATAAGCATTCTAACTCTCCAACCCAACACTTCCAAAAAAATTCTTAAATCAACCCCACCAATACCTCAAATCATTACATTTCACCAGTAATAACTTTTTTAATTTTATAATTTAATTTTTTTATCCATAAAACAAGACATACCAACTATGCATTTAATGAAAGAATGCTTAAAAGAAGTGCTTAACTAAACACCTATGCTTAATAAACACCTCAAAAAAATTACTCTTCAATGCATAGTTCTTAATAAACATTGGTGCTTATTTGGTAAAATACTTAATAAGCACCTCCATTGGAAATGCTCTAAGAAGAAGCCACTAGTGCTTGTGTTATTCACCTCCGCTGCTACTTCTCATTGCCGGTGACAGAGGAAGGGCAAGGTTTGGGAGAGAGAGTGAGAGGAGAGGTAGAGTGGAGGAGGCAGAGAGACCGAGCAGAAGAAGAAAGGAAGAAAGCGAGGAAGAGAGCAAGAGGTGGAGAGCGGTTACACAGAAAGTGGGGGGAAAGAAGAAAGGGGAGAGTTGGGAATGGCAAAGGGGTCCGGGGCAATTCTGACTTTTTAACCATTTTTCAAAAAAGGAGGGTGGCCGAAGAATGTGTTGGGGGTGGACAAAGAAAAAGTCTTTTTCCTCGTCAACAAGGCCCGGAAACCAATGGCAAATTTTAAATCTAATGGGAGTGTAGTGACCCAAAATATAATGATCCAATTCCATATAGCACCTAGATTAGATATCATATTATCAAATGGCATCAAGTAGTAAAAGAGGCAATGGATACCTCTTGCTGAATATTGCCAGCATTCAGACAGATTACTAATACTTGCCACAGCTCAGAAGCAGTGCATTATTGCTGGTCACACATTATGCACCTGCTTCATCCTAAAACAATTAAGAGCTGAGCTACCCCACCCTGCTCAGTGGCCCCATACCCTTAACTTCACTACTGCAATCTTGTGTGCTACCAAACACAAAAGTACAAGAATTGGGTTACTGCACCCCTTTTCAAATTGTAGCAAGTGCTGATAACATAATCCCTTTCCTGTCCCCCAAACATAACTAAAACTGACAAATCTTTATACACATTTTGATTAACTTGTACACACCCCCTTTTTACTGCCTCATCAAATTCAATCTTTTTTTTTTTTTTAAATTTTTAACTTTTTGGGTTTTAATATACACGGCTTAGTTTGATTCTTTCAAAATCCTCACTCACTGTTCTGAGAGATTACCTCTCCAAACTTGAGGAAAAGCTGGGCATCAGAGGTGCTCATGGATGGACAGTTCACCAAGTGTGGAGTCTTGAGGTTTGCATACTCATCCATGTAGCATGATGGCACTTTGGCAGATGGGTGTGATGCAGGTGGTAGAGGAGCTGGTTGCTTTGGTGGTTGGGTGACTGATGGCACAAGACTTCCCAATACACGTGTCACTTCGTGCATCGTGGGCCTATCGGCTGGCTGCCTCTTTGAGCATAATAGAGCAAGCTGATAAACCTTTTTTACTGCTCCTAGGTCCTTGCATGTTGCAGTAATGTCAGGATCAACTGTTTCCATTACTGCATTGTTAGCTGTCTTGGACAAAATCTGCATAAATTAAAGATTAGTCATTATTTAGTCTGAAAATTAAATCAGGCAGATAATGTGCGAGCAACACAATAAATACTTAAATAGTTAACACTTAACACAGTCTGTGATTCTCTAAAGCCTCATACCAATTCAGAAGTTACAGGAGAGTACTGGCAGCCTCATTAAGTAAGCAAGGATTAGTATTAACAAGTAGAGATTAGTAGAATTACCGATTTGCAATCTTAAATCATAAGCCAAATGATGTTTTAATTCTAAGGAGTGAAATTTTAAGTTTGAAGATAAGGGATCAAACATTCTACCATGTCTAGAATATTCACAGACAATAGAGCAAAAAAACATCACCTAGACCATGCAAGACCAGTTCATATGTGACAATAAGAATGTTGTGTGTAGTAGAACTTACTAGATGATGGAGGTTGGATTCATTGTCAACAGCTTTTCTCCCGGTTAGCAATTCAAGCAAAACGATACCATAGCTGTACACATCAGATTTCTCAGTGAGTCGGGAAGTTCTGGCATACTCAGGGTCTATATAGCCAATTGTGCCCATTATGTAAGTAGAAGTATGCGACTTTGAGGGGCAAAGACTTTTGGCTATGCCAAAATCCGTCAGATGAGGCTCAAAGTCTGCATCTAGTAAAATATTTGATGACTTCACATCCCGGTGGATGATCCGGGGACTGCAATCATGGTGTAGATAAGCAAGCCCTTGGGCTGCTCCAAGTGCTATTTTTAGACGCAGATCCCAGTCTAATTTTTTCTTCTTGGTAGGTCCTGAAAAAGTACATAACAAAGTCATAAATAAAAGAATCATTGCCAGCTTCTAAATGTTTTCTGCATGGCTGTTATCCAATGCATTGATTAGACCATGCAAGTGCAGTTTACAAATGCCCACATCAACATAATGGATTAAGGGATTCTTCTAAAAATATTTCTTCTTTTACATTTTTTAAAGGGTTAAATATGTTTTTATTCCCTAAAAATATAATGTCTTTGTTATTTTAATCCCTATTTAAATTTTATTGTTTTCAGTCCCTATGTTGTTCATCACATGATATTCCACTACTTTAAAGAGGAGTTTAAGATAAATACTTCTAAATAGACAGTAGATGTGCATATGCAACATTCAAAAAATAGTTTGAACTTACCATGAAGAAGATCCCATAGACTGCCGTTTTCCATGTAGTCATAAAAGAGAAGGTGGCCATATGGGGACAAAGAGTAGCCTTGGAGACTGACCAGATTCCGGTGCTTAATGCTGCCAACTGTCCCAAGTTCAGTCTCAAATTCTTTCAAGCATTGTGGATAGTGAGTATAGAGCCGCTTGATTGCCACTGGCTTACAATTCTTAAGAACACATTTATAAACTGTACTTGATGCACCATTTCCAATTATATACTTCTCACTCAGGTTTTCAGTCATCCTCATGATATCCTCATACACATGGAGTGCCATATTCATATGGAGAATCACTAGTTTTGGAGGTGAATAATTAACTGTCAATTTCCAAGCTCACACAGTCAGTAGCTTGTCAACTTCAGTTTCAAACAGCAAAATGATATAATACTATCAAAATCAAAATACATTACACATTACAAAATCCTGGGAAGTTATAAGCAGCCATATCAACTTTTATTCACACCACTAAACAATTGAATCAATTTCTATTACTACTGATTTAAAGTCACACCTACTAAAGATACTTCATTAAAATATTAAAAAAAAACTCCAACCTGCTCTTTGAACCTTTGTATATAAAAAGATTATTAAGATCGGCGAGGGGGTTTGATTATCTACTAATCTGTAATTCTAGCAGATGAATGCGACAACTTAAATTATAAGGTTGCAACCAAGATAAGTACCCGGTTTGTCAAGTGCTCCATCAGGAAACGGAGATGGATTATGTGGCCGGCAAGCTGCTAGCAGTATCATAAGAAGAATTACAAGGGCACCGAGTGTAATTCCCAGAATAGCAGCCTTGGATAATGTAACTGCATGATCAAGACCATATATCAGGAGCATGGCAATACATAGACAGGAGGGGCAGCAGAATATTCCTGCTAGAAGGTTCAGCTTACCTCGCTCTGTAGGTTGAGAACCATGACAGGGCAAATTCAGCCAATTACCACAAAGACCAGGGTTTCCAATGAAACTGCAAATAATAGGTTGTATCAATCAATGTAAAAGAACATGCTGATGACCAGCAAGACTACATTGTTTTGTAACTCAAGGCCAACAAAGACAATAACTCAATAATAAATGCCCCTCACCTGTCAGGTGGAAACCTCGAAAAGTTGTTGCTCGTGGGAATAACGCCAACTAGTTTGTTATATGACACATTACTACAAAGTTTACAATAGATATTCAACTGAATAGGTAAAGGTCACATGGCATTCTAGAAAAACCAAGCCATATTGGTTAAAAAAGGAGGATAAACTTACAGCAGAGAGAGACTAAGACAATTTACAAGTGATGCCACATCCCCAGTTAATTTGTTGTTTTCAAGCCTCCTATATATTGTTTACCGTAAAACTTCATTAACAAGAGAATAAGATAACACAGCAAATGTTGAAAAAGATATAACAGAAGCTTACAATGATACTATGTTCTGAAGCTGACTAAGTTCTTCAGGAATCAACCCAGAGAGTTGATTATTTGAAAGATCACTGCAACATAGAAGAACATAGAATTTAAGGATAAAAACAAAAAAAAAATTGTTTTCAATTTTCAACAGCAAAATAAATAACTTACATTTCCATAACACTTTTGAGATTACCAAACTCTGCTGGAATAAATCCTGCAATATTGTTTCTGCTAAGATTCCTAACAAAATGAACACAAGCTATCAGTAACGACTAACAAGTAACAGTACAGATTCCAAGAAATATCTAGGCAGATAACTCACAGCTTCAGAAGATGTTCCAAGTCACCAAGAGAAGAGGGGATGGACCCAATTAAATAATTGTTTGAAATATCCCTGGGAGGAAATCATCTGTTAGAATAAAGTCGGGGATAAAGGCATAAGGAGATATTTTAAATAATCCATACTTACAATGTATCCAAATTACCAATCCGTGACAGTTCAATTGGAATGGGGCCTTGAAGATTGTTCGAAGAAAGATTCCTGAAGATGGTCATCACGTGTAATAGAACCAGGTAAACAACAGAGTAAATAGTTGAAGCTTGAACTGGAGAAAAATTGGTCAAGCATGGCAATAATCCAGATGTGCAGGCATGTATATGCGTGTGCATCAAAATGGTTCTAGGAAACATAGAACAGTAGAACAAAATAGGATACAGTTGCAGGTATGTTGAAACAAATGTCACGTAATGTTGAGGTGAAACTTACAAAGATGTCATACTCTCCAAGCTCTGCAAAGTAGGGGGGATTGTTCCATTCAGCTTATTCCCATGCACATTGCTAAGAGAATAGGAAAAACCATCACCTTAATGTATTGCAAAAAAAAAGCCTTGTAACAAATTAGTTAATAGTACAAGTTTATTTGCTTACAGGCTGTTAAGGTTTTTACACGAGCTAATATTGCCAGGAATTGGCCCCTCAAGGTTGTTGTTGGCAACATTTCTGCAAGAAGGCAGGGTGACTCATGAAACTAAAACAAAAACCAACAAAATTGACACTCCAAATTAATAGGACTTACAAGTCAAATAGATCTGTAAGCTTTCCAAGCTCGGGAGGGATATGTCCACTGAGATGGTTGTCATTCAGTTCCCTACAAAAGGTAGAAAATTAAAGGCTGTCTGATCTTAGGTCAAATTTCATCAGCTAAGACTGGTGAACTAACAAGTGAGCCTACACCTACAGAAAGAGCAGGTTGATGTTTATGAACTCTATTTCACACGATGATGAACATATGTAAGAGACAGAGGAAAGATAAACCTCCAAGAAGTATCTCTAGGCATTATGTCTTTGTTCAAAGCAAAGCTAAGCAGAAACATGATATTACATGGACAATTGACGAGGATCCCCACATAGAAGTTTTGAAATTCACAATGAAATGATAATTAACAATCTGAAATGTAACTGCTTGCTTTAGTCTTACAAATAGTGAAGCTTTGTCATATTTCCAAGCTCCGGAGGGATGAAGCCAGTCAGCTTATTTCCATGCAAGTACCTACAAACATTTCATAAATTGTGTCCAACATGAGTCTTGATATTTTTTCAAAGTTGTGGATATGCACAAGTCAACTAATGGACACTTACAATTTTTCTGTAAAAGTCAAATTACCCAAGATAGGAGGGATCGGTCCGGTTAACATGTTACAACTCAAGTCTCTGGATTGGAAATTCAGAAAAAGATTAAAGGTAAAAAATAACATCAGTAAGGGCGTGAGAAAACATAAAGTCAATGACCAAATTTCATGAAGAGCGTTTCAGAAACCACTAGCTAACAATGCTTACAAGACAGCAAGTGCTTGCATAAGACCAATCACCGATGGAATATGCCCAGAAAGTTTATTGCCTTGCAATGACCTGCCAATTTCAAACAAATCTATCAAAGAATTCCTAAAGAGGGGAAGTGGTAGACCAAATAGCATTCTTACCAAAAAATAACAAAAAGAAAATCAAATAATACATACAAGGTTGCTACTTGCAGAAATCCAATATTGAATGGTATCTCTCCAGTTAGCTGGTTGTAGGATAAATCCCTGGCATCAACAGAAGACGTTATAAAAAAGGTAAAAAGAAAATAAACCAAGATATCACTAAGTCTGTCATGCAGTTGGATTACATACAAGACCTGGAAGGAGGTACAGTTGCCTATGTTTTCAGGAATAGTTCCTGTCAGGCTATTGTTTTTCACGTCACTACAAAACAGCAGGAGGAAAATAATCAAATCCCTAAGGAAATGCACATTTTGGGGGGCTTTAGAATACAAAGAAAGTGATTGTGTAACTTACAAATACCACAACCCAGTTAACTGGCACATATCTGGTGATAGTGAACCGACCAAATTGTTCCCTCGCAAGCCCCTATTATATGAAAAGGAAAATAGAAAATAGAAGAAAATAAATAAGATTGTCACTAAGATAACATTCATGGGGTCTGATAGAAATCCAAGTAAATACTTCACACTCACAGAAATGATAATTTCATTTACATATTGCTCATACTTACAGATACTGCAAAACTTCATTCCAGTATATAAGCCTTGGTATTTCACCACTAAGATTATTTTGTGCCAGATCCCTATAACACACACCAGGAGTTGAGAATGTTAGTCGTAGAACCTATAATTAGTATTGTTATAAGGGTAATAAAAAATACTAAAAATGACTTACAGAATCTTCAAGTTAGGAATCTGAGACAATGTTGAGGGAATTGGTCCAATTAACTGATTATTTTTCAAGATCCTGAGATACAATTTAATTTAATTAAATACAAAAAGAAAAACCTGACATAACCTCATCCCCGAGGATTGGCCAAACAAGATTTTCAATTACAGAGAAATGCTAACACAAACTCACAGATTTTCCAGTTGTTTCAGCTTAGAAATTGAGAATGGTATATCCCCCCGTATTTCATTAAATGACAAGTCCCTGAGATAACACAACAAAACATCCAAGTGCCAAGTAAGTCACTAGGTGGTCTAAGTATAAACTGAACTCAATTCTTCTTGGTGGGAAACATACAAGCTTTTCAATGAAGAACAGTCCCCAATCTCATCTGGTATCTGCCCTGATAGCCGGTTTTCCTTTAAATCACTGTATCAAACAAGTAGCAAGAAGGATGAGTAAAAGTACTACAAATATGCCAAACCTACACATCTACTGCAGACATGAATGAAAAGAGTAGTAATTACATAGAGACCAAGCTCTTAAGGCTCCCTATTGCAGGCGAAATTTCACCATCAAGATTCAACCCTGAAAGATTTCTGCATAGGATAAAATGAAAAAATTGATTGTTTTTTCATTGACAAGGAACGAGGTGAAGAAGCCTTATATACAACAATGTCCAAGTACAAATGGCAACTCACAGTGCAACAACATTAAAGGTGACATTATCACATGAGATCCCTCTCCAGGCACAGTAATCTGAGGATGGTGAATCTGACCAATCATATAGAATGTTATCCACATCCCTGAATGACTTCTTCATCTCTAACAATGTTGCCCCTTCGATTGAAATATCCAAACACACATTAACCATGCACAACATAGATAGATAGAACCATGAACTCCAAGTTCTTCCTTATAATAATATTCATATTCATATATATATATATATATATATATATTGATATTTTTGACACCATGTATATTAATATACCCATAGATTCATAGATACACACACTCTAATTTCCACTATGTAAGTAAAACCATGCAGGAAACAGGCACAAGTAGTAGAAGCAACATAAGTCATGCCAACAATGTGGAAGTTGGCACCTACATTGAAAAGAAAAGTAACAAGATCCAAACCAGAAAAACAAGTCTAAAATGAGCATTCACGGGGAAAAAAAAAGGCGCTGACTATTAATTTTAAAATAAAAAATTGGACCAACTGAAAACGACGAAGGAAGTCCCCGTTTGGTTGCTGGGAAAGAAAGCGAGTTAGAAATATAAAAAAAATATTAAAAATTTCAGCTTTATGTCTTTTGTCAAATACCCTTCACCAAAAAAAACATGGAGGAGGAGTTGGGTTTGTAACAATGGCAAGTCACAACTTGTTGTCGAGTATAACCCACAAAGCCAAAGTTTGTTTATTTAACTTTTCAGCATTGTTGTGTAATTCTCTTCTTCTCCAACCCCAGAAAGGATTTGCTGAGGAATCCATTCTAAAATGCAACAACAACAAACAAAAAACCACTTTGAAACAGTAGTAGACGAGACTCACCATCATCTGAATCCACCAAATTGACACTCAAACAAATGAGCAAAGCGAGAAGAGAGATTCCAAATCGAAATGCCATAGCTGCAACTGCTAGAGACCTTGACTTCACACCGGCTGAGGCATCAAACCACTAACCAACAACCACCAAAAACACTCTTTCTAGAACCTCTTAAGGAACCAAAAGAAGAAGAGGGTGTAATGCTTCTTCAAGAGCAGTAGCACTAGGCAGCATTCAAATGGTTGTTGGAGAGAAAAAAAGGGTAAGGTGAGCTGTGTTTGGGAGTATTCTTCTGTGTATTCTCCATAGCTTTTAGCTTTTTATGTGATTATGTGATTATTAGAAGGAGGGGTTGGGATTTCCACGTTGTTTCTGATTTTTCATTTTTCATGTAACAGAAACAAAGCTCATAGCTTTTGCTGTTCAATCACATCGTTCTCTCTGCCACAAAACAGCACTCCCCGCACCCCACCCCCTAATACAAGTGTGTAAGAAAGATGCAGAGAAAGAAAATAAAAATAACAAAAATAACAAAAGAGAAGAGAGATAAGGGAAAATTATTTCACATGTAAAGTTAAAAACCATCTGCCACCATTTCTGGTACAAACCTGCAACTCTGCAACAACACCCTAGACCCTTCTCTCTCTCTCTCTCTCACTCTTCTTAACTTTCTACTATCTCCTCTCCTTTTTTACATTTTGTATAAACCCTCTATCTCTCTCTCTCTCTCTCTAAACTGTTATATGCTGCCATTCAATTCAACCATAGTAAATAACAGTGTCCACACAGCCAGTGGTTTTCCCTTTCGATTCCCTCCCAGCCCAGGGGTCACTTTCTGTGCAGTTTTGCTATGCCATTATCCGCGAGAGTTTATGGGGAAATGGGTCATACAAGTAAGGACAGTGATATATATAGAGAGAGATAGACACACCCCGTTTATATATTTATTTTTATTATTATATTATTATTACATGATTTATATAATTTTTTAAGTAGTAATAAAATTAAAAATGTACATTTTTACATTTTATTTTATAATAACATATTTTGAGTTCCCGTCAAAAAAAAAAAACATATTTTGATTTTTTTTAAAATAATTTAATGTAAAAAAAACGGGTGTGGAAAAATAATGTCATTTTCAAATAAATAATAAAATAAATAGGGCAATTGAGGTGACAGGGACGTCTTTCACTTTCGCCTACACTCTATTTGCCAATCTTGGGCATTGGGTTCTGTTTATGATATCATGTATTTTTCATAGCTTCATTTTTTTTTTTTCTTATTTATCTCACTGCTACTTTGCCCTCTCTCTCACTCTCTTCGATTTCGTCTCATCTATTTATCGCTTTTGCTTGGTGGCCATGCATCCTCAGGTTTGTTTAATAAAATATCATCTCCATTATTGTTCGAACAAATCCTCGAACTGTCTTGTTTTGAGGATATTATAAATTTTAAATTTTAAATAAAATTACTAAATTTTTGTCATTTATTATTTTTGCTAGAAATTTTTGTCATTTATTTTGTAATTTGTTTGGAATTTAATTTAATTTAAAACGATATATTGATTTCAATAATCCATATTTCACATTATTTTTCTATGTTTTATTAAAAGCATGTTATCTTTCGTTTCGTTTCATTTTTTTTTAATTATATATATATTGTTATGATTACAGAATTTTATCTTTGTTACGCATACATCCGTTCCATGTGTTTTATTTGGTAGGACATACGTTCCATGTGTGTGGGTACTATTCTCAATATCAATTATCAATTATTATTGATTATTGATTATTGGTTAAATATGTGTCTGTAAACATTTTTAATTTAAATATTATATTAGTTTATTAGTTACACGTTTGCTTGAGTTTTTAAAGAGGAATTATTTTTTGAAGATTCTCTCGACATTTTTTATAAAAATACATTTTAAAAAATTAATTAAAGCAACGTGTGTGTGTATTGTGATTTATTTATTTGTTGTTTTTATTGCTAGACTAGATAATGGTTTCTGTGGTTAAATTATAAAAACAATTGAGCCCAGTTAAATTAATATGTATTTATCGTAAATATTTTGAAAAATAAGAAATCTATACCAAAATTTCCATTTTGCGGCTGCAAGGAATCTATACCAAGCGGTGCGTTAATATTTACAATTTATCAAGATCAACTCATCAACTAAATAAAATAAAATAAAATAATTTAATTAGGATAAGATTAAAATAAAGAGAGTAAACTTGTGAAAGAGCATAGATGTAAATATGACTTGTGGCCCGTGAGCAAATCCGACTGATGGGTAAAATGAATTACCAAAATATGGAAAAAGTTTTGTGTATATCCAATGAGGTGTATACTACTAGAGTGAGATAGAAAGATATGAGAGAAAAATAATAAAATATATGATGTGATAATTAAATAAAGATAGAAAAAAATGATAAGTATTAAATAGATAGATTAAATTTTGGGGTGTTTAAGTATTATTGCTCCCAAAGTATTAACTCACCAACACTCCGGGTTATGGGTTATCTGAATCTAGTTCACTTAACGGTGAGTTGAGTTGGGTCAATATATGGTGAGTCGGACCAGACTTTTTATTGTCAAAAATTTTTGTGAAATTTTAATGTTATGCAACGGGTGTTTTTGAAACTTTAATTGTTTTAAATTTACTTTTTTGAAAGACTTATGTTTGGAAAAATTAGATTTAATATATTTTTAAATTTTTTAGTTTTATTTTTTTTAAAAATAGTGGATCAATTCATGAGCCAATCCAATTAATCCACTAACTCGCGCGGATTGAGCCGAGTTATATATTTTTGAACTACCAAAAAAATAAAACTAACCCAACTCAACCCACTTTTCCCCGATCCGTGGTGAGTAGACCCGGCGGGCTTTGGCACCTATTACCGGTGGAAGGAAGTTGAGGAAACAAAAAAAAGAGAGGGAACAAAATTTACTGCAGGCCACCATCAAGCAATAATCTGAACAGTGACATACTAGAAACATGAAAGACGGACCATGCTGGTATTACTCCATTATTATTACTGTACCAATTGGTTGTGGTATCAATTTGGAGAGAGAAAGGGAAGGGTTCTCAATTCGGCTTTTTTTTGATAAATATCACTTTTTAAAATATTAATTTGAAAACTACTATATTTTTTTAATTAGGTTTCTACTATTGTTTTAATTTTAGATAAAAAGTATTCTCTTCAAAAATCAACTTTTTACTATTATTTTATTTTTTTCCAAAAATGTCTATGGGAAGTCTTCTTTCTCAAAATCGGCTTCTGAACAATTTTTTTAATTTTTTTTTAATTTTAACGGTTTAGGGTTTAATTAAAGTGGTTTACAATGTTAGGTGATTTTGTGGTTTTAAGACTTAGATAGTTTTAGGGAATGACATCAAACAGACAGAGTCAAGCTTCAGTTTGGTCTCCGACTGGAAATACCAGATGCACCACTAAACATGGATAAACTCCATGCGGTGGACATGCGAGGCAACCAAAGGGAAAACTGAAAAGATGTACATGCCTACTGGATCCAGCTTTGGAGGGAGCGTCGACATCACGTAATAGAGGGCAACCGATTTAGGGTTATGTCATGCACTCAGAGGGGTATATGGTGTGGTCTAGGAATAACTCAATATTGTACTTATCTACTCCACCACAACTGCAAGACCTGTGCAGTTATGAACAGGACCCTTCAGATGTTGGACCTAGTATGCCCACACAACAACGTCCACGACGTACTACACGTCGACAACTCAACCCCCTGTTGCATTCACTCCGTCACAACAACACTTCGACCTCACCTCGCCATTCATTTGCTTTTAGCCCCACACAACAAGAGACTCCTGAAAATTTAGATGCGCGTCGACACTCTTTCGCATCTAGCGACGATGATTTCATGTCCAATCTGTTTGGTGTAGACATTGGAATGCCATAGTCGGCGGCTATTTATATGCAAAATATGTACACATTTGGCACGCCGTCATTGCCTGACTTCGCAGCTGGTAGTTCCTCAACGTCATATATCGGCGAATTAAGGGAAGATTCCTCGTACCCTACCGCAAATCCTTATGTCAATGAGAATGAGCCATAACAGGAGCAATCTGCCACAGTTGTTGAAGAAGAAGAAGAACCAACGCGACGTCGTGCACGACGTATACAACCTGCACGCAACCGAAAACCTCCAAAGTGTAGAACAGGACACCATTTAGGAGAATAACTTATGGTGTATTTGTAACCATAGCGGCAATAAATGTCCTAACAAAAAATGTAGACCATTGTATCCCTTTTATAATTTTAATATAATCATTTTATTGTATTATTATTTACTATTAAGTTCTAAACTAACTTAATTGTAGTAATTATTAAATAATAAATTGAATTAATAAACAAAATAAATTAATTAATTCAAATAACCTCAAAATTCTAAAATCACATAAACTCTAAAACTACAAATCACCTAACACCATAAACTACCTTAACTAAACCCTAAACAGTTAGAATTAAACAAAAAATTAAAAAAAAAAAGTTCAAAAGTCAATTTTGGAAGAAATAACTTCCGATAAACATTTTCAGAAAAAAAATAAAACAATAATAAAAAATTAATTTTTGAAAAACAGACTTCTCACTTGAAATTAAAACAACAATAGAACCTAAATAAAAAATAATAATAATAGTTTCCAAATTAATTTTATAAAAAGTGATATTTATTAAAAAAATGCCTTTTCAATTCCAAATTCCAAATTCAATTTTGAGGCAACCAGAAAAGAAAGGATTTGCATTCAAGGTAGAGCCCACAACTCTCTCTGGCTAGCTTGGGGTTATTCTACTGAGTCTACTCTCTGATTAATTTGCCTCAACGACCAAAAAAAGTTACTCCACACCTCCTCCTCCTACTTACACACACACACACACGCACTCTCTCTCTCTTATTCACCTCGGGAAGGTCATTTGTCTCGTCTCTCTGATAACGATTCCTCCATGTGGCCCCCACCTATTCTCAAAAAGCCTGACCCCCTAACACTGCACCCCTCTCCTCTCCTTTGACGCCGTTAACGTTGCTGTCAAACTTGGGACGTCGCTTTCACGTCTGCATGTAGTAGAATTTCTCCCCCCCCCCCTCTCTCTCTCTCTCTCTTCCTTTTTAATATTGTTATCCAACGATTTTAACCAAAGTATTATATCGTAGTATTATAAAAGAAATTTTCAGTTATGTAACAACAGCGACAACATGTCTAACATTTAATTTAATATTACTTTAATGTCGCTCTGTCGTTTATATATCCTAAATTTGATTAATTAGTTACTGCGACTTTGTTTTTTTCTCCTCCTACAATAAAGACCTTTCTTAATCTGCGTACTGTTCCCCAAATTAAGTCATGTTCCTTATTTAGGAACAAAACCTCTCTATCATTAGCCCATATAGCTGCTCTCCCTACGTGGTTCCACGTCATGACTACTACTTCAACAATAGAATGGGGCACATGGTTTATATCAAAAAAAAGAATGGGGCACATGGAAGGAATTAATATTGTGATATTATTATTATTATTATTATTATCACTCTCTTCTCTTTTTTTCTCATCGTTGCTTTTTTCCAATTTTCCTTTCAGTTCTTGGTACATTGATCAATTTTCCTCTAATTATAACCAATAATTAAAGATTTAATATTCTGTACTTGGTAAAATGTTTGTTAATATGGATACTACAAGATGAGGGTCAAGGAGATGGAATAGAGTACTTGAATCAGAGTTATTAAAATCTCACCAATATTCAACTACAATTTTCTAGTCGAAAACAGAATACTTAATAAATTAATTAATTAAACTTCTGATTTTCTTATCCAACTACCTTACTCGTCCAATTTTTAGAACTGTTAAGTTGACCCAAGAAAGTTTGTGTTTGTTTTGAGGTCGATAGATTTTCAAATGTTCCTTTATTTTTGTCTACATTTAGGGCTCATTTGATTTTATTTTTTATTGGGATCTCCTCAATTTATGTTTTTACAACAAAATTGAATATAACTTTTGTTTGGTTTTAAAATTGGAACATTTATAATCCAATTTTTTTCTACAGTCTTGGTTTAAAATAAAAGCAAGTGAAAATTTGTTTTTGCAAACTCAATTTGTAAAATCAAGTTGATCCAAGCTTAAATTTACAAACTTTGATGTAATAATTCTAGTTTTCATGTTTGAAGCATCCAATGTCAAAATAAACGCACATTTTTTTTTGTACCATGCCATTGAAATAAACGCACATTTGTTATGTATTTAGGTGAACATTTGATGAACATATTTTTTAATGAACTTCATTTTGTAATTTTGTGTTTAAAAGCTTGATGTATACATTTATGTGTCTTTAGTTTATCATTATTTATTATTACTTTAAATGGATGTTTAAGTTAAATTATTCACTAGATGTAAAGCTCACTACCATTTGACTTCTGTTTGCACAGCTTTGACATGTTCATTGAGTGGGTGTCAATAATGCCTTCTAATGTGGCAGTCTTGACGATGAAGTATATATGGAGCTCCCTAAAGGCATCACTCCAACCAAACCAAACAAGGTATGCAAACTAGCTAAATATCTTCTATGGCTCGAAACAAGTTAGTGAGCAATGTTTTACAAAAAATTTCACCTCTATCATGGTGATTCTTTCGCAACTTTATTTAGATGACCTCATTCTTATAAAAAATCATGTGAAAGAGATTAAATTAATTACTGCCATCAAACACTTTATGATCGACGTGATTTTTAAAATGAGAGATTTTTGGTAATTTTTTAGTCTTGAGATTGCTCGATCAAACGTTGGTAACCATTTATGCCAACAAAAATACTAGTATGTCATGCACACCAATATGGTGTGATGAAAAAGTGGTAAATATTTTGGTCTTTTAAGTACGTTGTCGGGATTCAATCCCCATACCGGAGCATCGATTTTTTGGGATAAATTGACCCCTTAAATTGATTTCAATAACATGAGGGATTAATCTCCACGGTTGTGAGTTAAAAAATATTCAGACGCTGTAAGTTTGAACAAGTAAATGGAGATCATAAGTTCCTGTACAGTGATGTTATACTGAGCATTATATTCCCTTTTTTTTTTGTCAAAGTGAGCATTATATTCCTTTGACCTTCACACGCACACACATTTTCCTCTCTCCTATAAACATAATTGGGAAATAAAAAATAGAGATTAGAGGACTGTGAATGTGGCCCAACGATCACATGCAAAGCGTTTTGGCAGAAGGACCTCTCAACAACAATTGTTCCCAGTCACGTGCCCATTAAATGTGTACATTTAAGGTTTTATGGGTCCCATGATTAATTCTCCCTCTCAGCTCCAAATGTATTTTTAATAATCTGGCATTATAATAAAGTCCGTTTCCCGGTGCGGAAGCGGATCCGAAAAGAATAATATCCCACTTTGGAGCACAACCCTGTAACTGTAAGTCGTAATTATAAAAAAGGGTGGGATAGGTTAATTAATTATATGCATTTTTTAAAATATATGATTTTTGCAATCACAGTTTGGTATATTTGACTATTTATACATGTTTTTATTTTTGTATTTAGTTTTTTATTATTTTATATTGACTTTTTTTTTTGGTCTAAATTTTATATTGACTTTTTTTTTTGTCATAATTTTATATTGACTTTTTTTTTGGTCAATAAGAAGTAGTTCATAGCGAGGGAAAAGTCCCGCCATACGGCATCTACAGTAAGGAAGACAGCATAAGCAGAGTCACACGAAATACTACACTACTACCCAGGACACGCTGCTGTAACAAGTACCTTACAAATACCAGACAAGGAAAACAATAAACATAAAAGACCCAACTACTAACGACCTAAAAAACACTGAAAAACAAACCCAAAACACCAAAAGAGGATACACCGCATGCTACCAAGATTGAGGTGGGTTGTGAAAAACCCATTTGGGGCCCAACCTTCTGCCTCCACGAATTTAACCCGCATGCCACTTTCAGCACATCTAGAGAAGGTGAACCAGGCTTAGCAACAGCATTCAAGAGATCAAAAGCAGCTCAGCCGAACAACCCAGTGAAACCAATAACATCAGAAAAGAGAAAAGGAGACCACCGACACCGACACCTGCAAACACAGCAAACCAACCACGGCAAAGAGCCCGCAAACAGCACCAAAACGACGACCGACACGCCTTCAAGCATGAGGAAGACAAACAACAGCACCATCCCAACACGGGGAGATCTCGTCTACACCCTTGCTAACAGCGGTGTGTCCAACCCCAGCACAAGGACCACAGCACGATCACCCCCAACAGGCCTGCTACGCACACCGTACCCATCACTGCCCAGGAAAGATCGGTTTCCTCCTCCTCTTCGTCCACCTCTGCACAGCCATCAGCACACCAGGACCTCTTCCACCACCTCAGCGAACCACCCTCCTCCAGCGCCATGGCGCCACCGCACCGAAGCCACCGCCGAGATCGCAGTGGTAGCCACAGGGACGAACAGGGGGATCAGAGGAAGGGGAAGAAGCAAAACATGACGTTTGGATGCATCGGGGTCGTCGACGGAAGGAAGACGGGGCCACACGCGCGGCGGACCGCCGTCGCGGCGGCCCCAAGGGCAAGCTCTGTTTTTTTTCTTTCTGGTTCACGCGAGACAGATCTAAGAATCTCAGATTCATATTGACTTAATTCTTCATAATCGCGCTTCAGGCCCAGTTTCGGTGGTTAGGAGTGCCCCTCAGGCCCAATAACGGTCCAATCCCATCGACGGCCCCTGGGTCCACCTCCATCTTTCTATCATGTCAATCACAATCCCAGTTTGACCAAAAATAAAATCACAATCCCAGGTTTCCAGTTCTCCTCGCCCCCTTGACATCTTATCAGCCATTAATTATCGGATTCATTATCCATAGATTATTAAATACACTCAAAAAATTATATTTTGATTTAGAGAAAAAGTGATATATTATAATTATTTGTTAAAACATATTAGCTAGCTAGAGGAGGTATCTGTTTACTCTAGGAGTAATTTTGGGTAGAGTTATTCCGCTCAATAACTCTTTATAGATATTAAACTTTATCAATTCAATATATTTATTATATGTGTATATGTATATAATATAATTACAATTTTAATTATTAATTTTTTAGCTAATAACTACTCTCTCTGTATTTAAATATAAACAAAAATACCTAAACTCGCATTTATTAAGAATGTTAGTTAACTATAATTAAATTTCTTGATCTCATATAAAAAATCAGTATAGTCCCTAAATTATCCTTAAAGATAATTATTGCTTAATTATTGCTGAAGTCTTTTTTTAATATTTTTAATTGCTTAATTTCTCTATTAAATCACAATAGACCCCATACATTTATGGTAATGATGTAATACACCCCTTATGCCATGTTCACGAGGCCAAAGCACATGGAGACTTCACAGCTTTTATATTTCCCATCAACTCATTTTTTAGCTGCTTGGTTTTTTTTTCCTATGAATGTGCCATTAAAGAGTTGCCTTTCTAAGTCATTGTCAATGCTCAAATCAAATGAAGGACCATCCAACCATTGATGTGGTGTTGTCATTATTCTGGATTCTGGATATAGAAAGGAGGGAAGAAGAAGAAGATGAAATGTGCAGTAGTGTCACACGATAGAGTAGGAGTAGATTAAATAATGAATAAAGTTCATCATATTTATTGGAATAGTATATTGTTTCTCTTGGGAACGACCTATGCATTGGAAAACAAAAATTAAATTAACTTAAGAGTATTATAGGAATAATGTTATTAAATGAGATGAAAATGGTTATTTTTTACTTATATTTAAAAATAAAATATTTTGATATTTTTTTCTTATAATGAAAAACAGAGAGAGTATAAATAACACTTCAAATGAGTCAAGTCGGGGTTAGCACGCTAATCGGTGTTCGTTCGAATGCATGTTATGGTTTTTATGGTTTTATGCTGATTTGTCAATATAATTGTCATTTTTTTTTTGGGTCCAAATATACTTGTCATGTTATGTTAGATAGAGTTTAGGGAATTGGTAAATATACTCCACATTTTTATCCATATACCTCGTATTAATGTTGAAATTTTAAAAATACCTTCAAATTTTGTGTTATTTCTGGAAACTCCAGTTTTCGAAATATAAAATTGCATTCTGAAAATTGGAGTTTTTGGAATACAAATCTGGAGTTTCCGGAATACAAATTTGACTGGAGTTTCTGGAAAACAAATCCAGAATTCAAAAAATTGCATTCCGGAAAACTTCAGTTTCCGGAATATACGCGAAATTGTGTGGTGTATGGCCCAAAACGTGATATTAACAAGGGGTAATTTTGAAATTTTACTATTTAAGTGGGATGTATGGCAAAATCTGGAAGTGTATTTACCAAAACCCTAGAGTTTAGTTTGTTTATGACCAAAAAAAAGAGTTTAGTTTGATTATTTTGGGCCTCTGGCTCCATCTATTCACAAAAAATAGCACTAAAATATCAAAGGGAATTTATAATCGCACATACATCAACTGCTAACTACACATACATTGAAACTGGAAAAGACCAAAATACCCAAAAAAATTAAAAAACAGTTCCGCATCAGTTCTGCGAGCAAGACAGTTCCGCGGCAGACGCATCGCCATTGTCGTCGTCGCTAGTAAGCTTCCATGTTCGTTCCAATCGATTTAATGAAATCAAAATCAATACATTTTCAGTAAATTACATTCTCATTAAGAATCAAAATGAAGAGGGGGCGAGAGGGAGGGGGAAGAAACAATGGGGAAAAGGAGTTTTGTGTGTGTACAGACCTTTATACGGAACTAATAGTTCCGCGCCTACATAATAACCTGCGGAACTATTAGTTCCGCGTGTAACATACACGCGGAACTAATAGTTCCGCAGGTTATTATGTAGGCACGGAACTATTAGTTCCGTAGGAATCCCAAAACCAAAAAACACACACACACGCGGACCTAATAGTTCCACAGGCTTATTGTGCAAGCACGGAACTATTAGTTCCGCAGAAAGCCCAAAACATAAAACAAGCACACACACAGAGGTCCGCACGTCTTCTTCTCTTTCTCCAAACTCTGCAGCCCATGCCCACAGCTCCGGTGAGGTGAGGGAGTTGAAGCCAAATCGCAGTTCCAGTTCGCCGCCGCCAACCCCCAAATGGCAGTTCCCAGATCGCCGCTGCCGCCAACCTTCGCAGTTGCACGTCCCAGGATCTACAGATCTAGCGCCCAACGCCATCGTCGTCGCAAGTCCCAGAATCTAGCACCCATCGCCGCCGCCTACCTGCGCCGAAGTGCAGTGTGTGTGTGTGTCTGCCCGGAACTGTGTTTAGGGCGCAGAACTCTATGTGTGTGTGTGTGTCTTGAACAGTGAGGGAGCTCCTCTGTGTGTGTAGAGCGCGGAACTGTCTTGCTCGCCGTGCGAAACTGTTTTTTAATTTTTTTTTGGTATTTTGATCTTTTCCAATTTCAATGTATGTGCAGTTAGCAGTTGATGTACGTGTGATTATAAATTCCCAATATCAAAACATTTTGAACAAAACAAAAAAATAATTTTTATGACGTAATATTAGTCTCCCACTTTCCACTAAAATTTCACACATTTTCTCATCGCCAATATTCATTAGCAATCCTAATAGTACCAAGGGCAACAATTTTAAATGCGAAAATTGGCTTTCTAACATATATAATATTCTCAGACCAAAAAAAAACAAATATAATATTCATGTCAATTGTCAAATGTTGCATATAAATGAATCAAAAGTTTCCGCACATTGATATTTTTTAATTTTACAATTGCATTATATAGTTTTACTCCTGTCCCAAAGTACTCCTACTTTTCTGTATCAAAAAAAAGAAGTAGTCCTACTTTTACTACAGTACTACTAGTACATGAATTAATGAAAGGTAATGAAAAGTAAAGTGTATCCGATGCTTACTTTGAAAAGCAGGATTCCTCTCACCCCCATCAACATTTTGTGTGGCAATTTCCATCATACATAATAAATTTTACTTTAGCAGCACAAAACTTGACCCAGTAGAGAACCTAAGGTAATTAATTTCCATCATCTATCTATCTTCTGAATGGAACTTGGAGGTAGCACTTGCAGGAGGGGGAGCAGATTTTCTTCATATGAGAGAGTAGCAGCCATAGGATTGGTGGTTCTAGCTGTGGCTTCTCCTCTCTATATAGACAGCAAATCAGAGAGTGAGTTGGAAGATGATGATGAGCAGCCCATAAGCTTTGCTTTTTGGTTGCCTCTGCTGCTTTTTGTGTTGGTTTTAGCCATAGCTTTATCAGCTTTCCTGGACAGGAGCTTCACCAGGTTTGATCGTTACTGGATTCATAGAGTTGGTGGTTCTTCTGGTGGTATTGTTTTGATTCTTATTGTTCTCTTTCTGGTTTTGAAGTGTAAAGCTTCTTTGTAAGAACCTGGCATACTCAAGCTGTGTTGTAGGATCTGCAAGAACTTGTTTTTCTGCTATGTTTGTGAAGAGAAGAGCATATTAATCCTCTTAATTTTGAGTGATTAATCATCCTCTATATTTTGTACACCTTAAGAACATTTTTAACATTTTGAAGGCCAAATACTAAAAAGTTCTTCATGAATGACATAGTTTTATGATGTCATGCTTTTTTTCACTTTTGAACATAAATCAATAGGTTGAATCCCAAAAGCAAGAAGAACACACCTATGACCTATCATGTACATTTTAGGGGTCTGAATGCCCACAGTTGGCGTTGCAGTTGGTAGACATCACGGTTTGCGATGAGCAGTGCAAAGATGGAACAACCTTTGCATGGGTTTTGGCTAGAGGTACTCAGATCCAAATCAATCCAAGGAAAAATCGTAAACCGATTCAAAATAACTAAACATTGATCAAAATTGATCGATTTTTTTCTTTGTATTCGGTTGGATCATTTTTTTTAAAAAAATTGGTCGATTCGATTTTTGGTTCATTTCATTGAAATCGATTCGAACTGCATGTTTATATAAAAAAAAAATTAAAGTTTTAGACCCTGGCTGCATTTTTTTTAGACCCTGGCTGCATTTAAAGCATTTGTAGCTGTGTTTTGCACCCTGGACACTGGACACTACAATTACTCACTCACACCTATCAAAAGACTTGCATTGGAGCTACGTGGATATAAAGACATAGTGAATATAAATTACTTTGAGAGGGTGTTTTCAACAAGTATTTGAAGCTACTATATACAGCGATAAAATATATAAATTACAAAATCAAATCACAAAATATATAAATTACAAAATCAAATCACTTGATCTAATCCAAATTGTATTTAATCAGATCGATTTTTTTAAAGCAATCAAAATCGAATTGAATCGCATGTTTTAATCTTTGAATTGGATAGATTTTTTTTTTTACCTCAATACCGATCCATGAACACCCCTAGTTTTAGCCACTGGGGCCCAAGGAGACAAAAGTTGTGGTGGCACAACAAAGGTAATCGTGGCAACTACCATAGATGGTGGACAGGGAAGGTGAAGTGGACGGTGAGATTTACATGACAGTGCAGCTTGACGCTATAACCCTCCCTCGGCAGATGACCCATGACAATGAGCCATGACTAGTGCTACTAGAGGCAGCGCTTGTGCAAACGTGCTCAATGGCAGAGAAAACGGCATGCACGGCACAAGGAAGGTATCACCACCCCCTCACCTTTTTTTTTGTCTCGCAAGTTGTCAAATCAAAACTGACAACAAAGCGTTGGCTATCACTGATGGACCTATGCAGTGTAGGTTGGTTGCAGAGGTGGTGGTCGAAAGGTTCTGATGGTGGCTCATGGCTCAAACGCTGCAGGCCTGCAGCCACAACCCCTGGTTCTTTGGTTCCAACATGTAATTGAGCAATTAGGGTTGTGTATTGTCATTTCCGGTAGATGAAGACTAACAAAATTATTGCAGGCAACCTAATATAATCGGTTTAGAAAACAATGGTCCATGGTGAACTACTCCGTAGTCATTGCCATAACTGGCACATCGAGTATGATTGATGAGGTTATCCTTTAAATTTTTTATCATACATTTAATAAGATAGTACCCATGAAAATTGCAAAAATATAAATATCAATGCCACACGCATCGTACAAAATTTACAGCATAAATGATCGTACATAAATGATCAGATATACCTATTTCACAAGAGAGGTTAGACCACTTTGGAATAAAATATGCAACAAATTGAAATGTAAAATTTACAAAAGTAGAACAACAATTATTTATTGTAGCAAAATACATAAAGATATCCTGATTTCTATATGCCAAACAAACAACGATAAAAAGTTAACCATTTACAATACATAAGGAAATAACCAGGTTTATTACCAAACGTGCCTTCACTCCCAAGTGAACAAGCACCGGAAAACTTTAAAGATCCTAGATCACGTTGATGAAGTTGACAAGCTGCTGAATATACGCTTCAAACTAGAACATGCTGCACGTAATCTTCCCATGCTCATCGAGCTTATCTGTGAAGCACCATAAAACATCCCATAAACAATTCAAGAACATTATAAAAACATAGTCAAGCATTGATACATTCCATCATGTATGAAAAAGGCTCATTAACTAAAATTACTGAAAGCACTAGTTCACATTATACACATTTGCTCTCACCTTTGGACAAAAGCGAACATCAAGCGTCTCCAACATAGTGCATTTTGATATAGCAGCTTCAACAGCTTCCTCATCAATATTGCAAGACTATAAAACCCAAATTACCCCCACCCCGAAAATACATATCAGTAAGCAAATAACTGAGAAAAATGAATCAATGGATGTGTTGCAAGAAGGAATATAAATACAGGTCAAATGACAATATCCCTCAAAGGTTACACACATTCATACTTGTTGTATTTCAGGTGAAGGACAAAAGCCAACCCCATACATATACAGATGTTTTTCATGGAAAATGTATGCAATCCATTCGAGTAGTTGCGTAAAGCTCGAAAAGGGGCCAGACAACCCAAGCCAACAGCATGGAGCACAAATAACAATTCTCATAAAATTCTAAAATTAAGATGATAGCTGATGACAGTTGTAAAAAGATAAGAAGAAAACATTATCTCAATATATTTAAAAGCATATCATGAATAATAAGATTTGACAGCAAGAATAACCTGAAGGAATAGGCTGGTCAATCTCGGACACTCTAGCTTCAAAACTTCCAAAGAGGAACAATTGCTGAATAGAGAAGTAAAACATTATCACCTGTTATGAGAAGGATAGAAACCAATCGACATTTATTTGAAGCCCACCATACCTTAAATTAAGCCAGCATAGGTTGAGACAAGCTACATCAACCTCCTTCAAATTAGCTGACAGAGAAAGGTTTAAAAACAATAAATGGGAACAATGTGCTGTTGATGGAATGAAAACCTTCCTAATATTTGGACAACCCACACAGTTGAGGTTCTGCAGTAATCGTGTGGGTTGCTCACTTGACACATGGACATTCTCACGGAAACTTGCAATGGATAGGACGTCTATGCCAGGCAACTCAGCAATCTGCCCACGACTGTACCCCCAGTTCAAATCATGCATATTCACACAGCCATTCAAACTCACACGTGTAAGGTGAGTGCAGCAAGAAAGAAGCTCTTCTATGGCAGACTGACAGAGAGTTCCATAAGACAAGTCTAACTCCTGAAGAGTTGGTAAAGCACCCCCCTTGTACAGAGGTTCAAGTGATGAGTCGGTCAGATATTTACATGCCTGCAATTTTAATACCTTCAAGAAACAAGAGTGACACTATCAGAAAGAGGCAAAGAGAATAATTATACAAACTAAAGGAATAAATCATTCCATAACTCATTGTCTAAGGAATGAGGAAGCAAGGGTATAATAACATTGCATTTGATTAAACAACACAAAAACATCAAGTAGTTTTGCCACTTTTTCCTCTGAACCTTTCCTGTCCCCACCTTATACGTCATTTTGTGTATCTTCATTGTTTCAGGAGCAGGAAGCAATGGAAAACAAAATAAATGATTTTTCTTTAAACTCCAAAAACATAAAATGAAACTATAATTAATGAAGACTTCAACAAATTAAAATTTTATAATAACTAATATCACCAATTATTGTATATTCACAAGTTAAACCAATTGATATCACAACCTCATTGTGTTAATGAAAACCAAAGTGCATTTCACAATGAGGAAAATGAACCCAATTCATGTTCACACGCTAGAGGGGGAAATGAAGGAGTAAGGACTACATGTGTGTAATATCACAATTTCATTAGATGTTATTAAAAACAAAATTTGTAAGACTAAAACTGCCTACAGTTTGAATTGCAAAGAACTCAGATAACTACCCCATCTACTACTAATGTACTATTTGGAATATGCCAGATAAAGTGAAATATGCACACAAAAATATATGGCAACTCTTACTTTTAGCTGTGAACAAGACTCGAAAACAGGCTGCAGATTAACCAAGAAAGTGTATGATAAATCAAGCAGAGTCAAATTTGGGAGCCAACGGAGAGAGCAAAGTCCATCTAATCCAATCGATGGGCATGACATCAATATCAGTGACTCAATTAGTGGGCATGAGCGGGTTGTTGCAGACAAGCAGTCATCAGTGAGTTGGCTGTTAGTCAAAACAACAAACATCAGTCTATATAGTATATACAAGCAGGATACCTCAGAAAATAACAAATGACATCACCTGCAAAAAGAAGCATCCAGAGATGTCAAGAGAGGACAATTAAGGGATGCTTCAGATAGTACACCACATCCTTTCAACTCAAGCGAGACCATAAGCGACGCATCAATGCGGAGTATGTTCAATTTTGGACATATTCCTAAATTGAGAGACCGAAGACCAACCTGAAGCAGGTGGGAAAATAAAAACACTTAGCTACTGCATACCATACCATTAAAAATTCAAGTTTCAACACGTCAATTTTGGACTGCAAATGTATAAACTAGTTCTTAAACCATGCAGATAGCAAAATACAAGCACAAACAGAATAAAATCGTTACAGAATAAAATTCTGTACTTTTAGTTTAGCATATTCGACCAAATGATGAGTCAAAGCATGAAGAGTTCAAAAATTTCAACTCATGTAAAACAAGTATCTAATAAATCAATACCACTTACAGGGCAAAATGATGCTGTTTCCAAATGATCACAGCCATCCAAAATGACTTTCTCAAGATTAGGGCATGTTAGTTCAAGAGTAGTAATTGCCCGGCAACCACCAAGAGAAAGACTGACTAAAGAGGTGCTGATGAACCGAACTGATGTCAAGCTCTACATTCGGAAAATACCAAGTTGATTGAGTTAAAAATGTGGCCATGAATATAAGTCCAGAACATTTTACCAGCAAAACCAGCAATATGAAACAATGTACGAATTCAAAGAAACCTAATCTGTCACAAATACAACCACCAGAAAAGTTGAGACACATAATCAAAGGATTTTTCAGCACCAGCTAACAGATTTATGATGAAGTAATAAAATAGTGTCAAATTGATTCATTGAAATGCTGATACTGACACAACTGATACTTCATGTTAAATCTTTTAATTAATTTCAGTGAATTTCGTAATACCCCTATTATCTCCACACTGACTCTTTTGTGAAGATACCAAGTAAACCCTTTCAGATACAGGTTAGAAGTGACAAATATCACGGATAAAAAATTTATAATCGACATTATAGATATAGATATAGATAATACACCACATTTTCAACACCTTAAATGATGGCCCAACTACTACATTAGTTGATTATAAAGACAACTAGAATTGGGTATATAGCATCAACATGTCGGGAACTTGCCCGTTTGATTTGTCAGAATATACTACTAGCATAGATCATGGATGCGCAAATAGGGAAAGTGAGTCCAGCAAATGCCAAAAAGGGGGGATTTATTGATGTACCTCACAATTATCAAGAACTAGTGATTTCAACATAGGGCACCCTCCACCATCACTAAAAACATCACATATAGAACTTGTCAAAGATTCACACTCAGAGAGGTCCACTTCCTGTAAAGATTGGCATTGCAGTGCTAACGAAGTTAAGCTATCCTGCTTTTGCACTGCTAATTTCTGCATCACCAAAAAGTTCATCCTTTACACTACTATAGTTTACATGAGCATAGGAGAAAAACAGACATAATTACAAGACATACTTGAAGTGAATTTGAAGTGATATTGATCCGGTGGAGTGCCGGGCAGTTAGACACCATGATAGAAGAAAGCATTACAGCCCTCAAGTTCAAATCAGCAAATCTGCCAAGGTAACAATTCAAAAAATAAATTAGACAAGTCAACAGTGACAAGAAAAAAGAATGGTTTGATGTGTTGAGCAACAAGTACACAAGCAACAGAGAATGGCATAAATAATAGAATTATAGCACTTTAATGGGGAGGAAGAAAAATGAAGCAGAAACATACTTGCGGCAGTGTACCAATCTAATATTCCGCAAACGTGGAAGATCCAAAGACACTGAAGTCAACAGACTGCAATTGTCAAGCTCCAAAACCTGCAGCAGTGGTGACATCATGTATTCATTCTAAAAATCCATACTCAGGAATTCAGACACATCATTAATATCAGTATCAGGGACAAATTACATACCTCCAACATAGAACTATGAGCTATTGCAGACATTGATGCAGAAGTGATGCCCTCACAACTATGAAGCAATAGAACTGTCAACATTGGGAGTCGAACAGACTTCAAACAGAAAAGCACCCACGTCAAACAAAGTCGGATGTTCAGGTTCAATCTACCTATGCAAAAAGTGACTAAACTTCGAAGCATACCTCCAAAGAAATGTTTGGACAGTATGATGCATTGAGAATACTAAGATTAGCACAAGTCTGTGCTATTTCACGCAGTGTTTCATCGCTGACACATGAACAATTAGCCATGTCCAGAGACACTAGTTGAGGGCATGAAGTTGCAGCAGCACGAATCGCTGCATCAGGAAGTTTGTGGCAAGAGCCTATATCAAGTTCATGCAAAAGAGGGCAATTAAGCACAACCTGTGCCATGTTACTGCGCTTCAATGACATAATTTCAAGTTGTGGGCACCTGAAAAAAGAATAAACCATCACAATTTATCTCATCAGAGTGACAGCTAAATGTCGGTCAAACCTCAAAGCATATTCACCTGACTGCTATTCTCATGACACGGCATTTTGTTAATTCAAGATGACACAATCTCTCATGAATGATAGATATCTCCTGAATACCATTGCCAAGTGTAGAATCATTGATAATCAGTGTTTTCAGCATAGAGCAATCAGGTAATGCAAGGAAAAAAGCATCCGCTATCTGTCCTCTTCCTAATGTTAAAACCTCAAGATTCCTGAAAATGATGATAATAAATCAGCTGGAGTCCAAGATAGCTTGAGTGACTGCAATGTCACAGAAAATACCTACCTTAATGAAGAGATTGCCTTCATGACAAGCAAGTAAATAGCAGGACCAGATATGCTCATTGCCGTGGCATTAGGATAACGCCTACACATGTCCTCAACTGTAAATACACATAGAGCTTTGAATAAGCACATTTACCTACAAAAGTTTTACCAAAGCAAGACTTCTAGCAGTGACAAATCCCCAATTTCCAATACCCACAATGGAATGTTATAAGGCTTGCCGCAACATAAAACTAATTTTTTTCATAAATAACAGCTAATTACAACACATTTTCAGGCTCACATTGTTCTACAGATATGTTCCGATTTTCAAAATTCAAACTCCTCCAGAAATCTTCATGAGCACTAGCACTTCGCCACTGCTTACAAACTCTGGCAGCTTTACAGAGATTGGTATGGTCCAGAAATGAGAAAACCTAAATTTGACATGTAAGAGAACGAGGACATAAGGGGGGGAAAACATTAGGAAAAGGGGACTTTCAAAATCATTGCCAGATATTACAAGAAACTAAATTTATTCAGAAGAGAAAGAAAAAGTACAAAAGTTACTTTTTTTTTGGATAGAACAAAATATAATAAGATTGGAGTACAAGGGCAAAAATGATTCTTTTAACATGGCTTACCATATGCAACAAGTCATCCGTGAAATCCATCCTAACCTCTGGATCTTCCAGTTTAGAAATGTCACCTTCATTTCCTTCACCGTCTTTCACACCGTTACTGTCCTCACCAGTGCACATCAATGTAAAATCGTCATAACAAGTGACATTACTAGGGCGAAGAGATGATGAGTCGTAATCTCCAAAGTCAACAGAGTATTTCACAGTGCTAGAAGACGTCGGGGTTGCAAAGTGACACTCACTGCAAAAAAAAAAAAAAAATCAATCGACACCAACCAGACTTATCAACATCACAACGCTGTAAAATTACCCAGTTCCCACTTCAGTTCCTAACACAATAACATTTCCTCCATACATTGTAATCTCTATCAAAATGCACATGCAACCACTGATACCATACAAATAAATATTCTACAGAAAATTATAATTAGAAAAAAGAAGAGTGAGAGTTAAAATTACTTGTAGAACTTGGCGCGCTTGTGACTCGAATCGCGGCTCTCCTCGGCAGCAGGGCTCTCCGAAGAGAGAATCGCAGCAGCAGCAGCCGCGCCGCCGGAACTACTCTCTCCCTCGGACCGCCGCAACGGCAAAACCCTCGCCATCTCCTCATGCAACCGGAACCAGTTGTGCTCGCCGTCAATGGCGGCACCTGCAGCGGTAAACTCCTCATTTCCGACCCCGGCTTCGTCGTCACCGTCAGGAACAGCAGAGGAAACGACGATCTCGTTTCCGAAAAGGTCCTCTTCCTTCATGGATTCCGGAATCCTAGTACGCTCTTCCTCTCTCACCACTTTTTCTTCTTCTTCTTTTTCGTTGAAGCATAGGAAGCACCACCAGAGCTTCATGCACTTGGGAGTTAGGGTTCAGGAACCCTGGGTCTCGATCCCGCGCATTTTGGACAAGGAGTTCAACAAACCCTAACCTGAGAGAGAGAAAGAGGGCGAAACCAATTTCGGAAACGGAGTAACGGAGAAATTGGGTGGAAACAGTGGAAGAGAGAGAAAACGGAAGGGGGTAGAGAGAGTTTGACAGAGGAAGAGGGCTTAACTTGGATGGATCTGATCGGATCTTGGGAGCTGCTTTCTTCGGATGTTTTCTTTTCTTCCCTTTGGGTTTGCTCTTCTATATCTGAGCAAATCACAAATTTCGTACTTTTTTGTGCGCTAAGGTGAAGGAGAGAGTCCCCCCTCCAACGACGTCGTTTTCTTTTTCAAAAGAAATTGATTTTTGGACATTCAAACACCAAAAGAAATGGTAATAAAAGAGTCTAAGTACATGAATGATGGGAAAAGAAAATAGAGATAGAATGAAGGTGCCACACTCAATTTAATCTCTCAAGTTTGATTATTTTTTAGGTAAAATTATACTTTTGGTCCCTTAAGTTATTTTATTTTGTTAAGTTGGTCTCTTATCTTTATTTTTAAACAATAAGATCTCTTATGTTTATTTATTTTTTCAATTTAGTCCTTTTGATTACGTGTCATTTACTTATTGGTCTAAGATGTTGGTGTACATTAAATTGAAACCAATCAGAAACTGACACATCATCAACAAATGAAGAAAATGACCAAATTGAAAAAATAAATAAACATAAGGGACCTTATTGTTTAAAAATGAAGATAAGGGACCAACTTGAAAAAATAAAATAACTCAGGAGACCAAAAGTATAATTTTGCCTATTTTTTATTATATTTTTATTTTAATTTATTCTCTCAAAAAGATTATTTAAAACTACCAAATTGTCTCAACTTGTATCTTAAAAATAGAGTTGACAAAGGTGTTATACCTTATTTAATCCCTCAAATATTATTTTGGATGGAAATTTGTGGCCCAAGTTACTCATCATGGGCTCATTGTTTTGAATTACTCCCCATTTTATTTTCCTTTACCAAATTGTCCCAACTTATATCCTAAAAATGGAATTAACACACCTTACTTGATCCCTCAAATATTATTTTGGATGAAAAATTGTTGCCCAAGTTACCCATCATGGGCTCATTGTTTTGAATTATTCCCTGTTTTATTCCCCTCTCAATAGTTCAGTTTTTGTTTGTTTCAAATGCATGTGTTTGTGTGTTAGTTGATTTTGGATCCATTTTTTTATCCTTTTCATGAGAAAATAGGGGTGGGACATATACAGATATTCACGTAGCATCATCATCATCATATATTATCACATGTGTATAGAGATAATAAGGCAATCCAAAAGGAACCCGAAAGGAAAAAAAAAACTCAAGCTTGCAAGGAAAGAATTCAAACACTTACTTGACTAGTATAAACAACAAGACTCGTGATAAGACTAATATTTTGTCCTTTTTCACTCGAGAATATGTATCATCTATTCTCTCGAACATTTGTCTCATGTTTGTTGATGTGTGTCTTTCTCAAATATGTAAAATATAAAGATAAAGATAAAGATGTAGAATATAAGATTAATAAATATAAGAGAAAAAGAGAAAGAGAGAATAAGAGAATGATTTATTTCTACTCTTTGGGGATCAAAGTATGTACAATGGGGGTGGTATTTATAGCCAGCGATAAACCTAATATTCCTATGATGTAGATCTTTTCATCAAAGAAGCTAATCCTAATATAAGTTCAATTGAGATATTATCTTGATAAGAGTAACAGTATAACAGAAAGTGATCTTATCTAATATTGATCTTATCTCTTTAGGAGATGGATATCCCCCAAATATTCATAACAATAGTAATAATATCAATGTAATCTCCATCAAATTATTTTGATGGAGAATAAATTTTGAATTTGAATTAATATGAGCGAGGAAGTTTAATTATTATGATCATTTAATTTAATTTGATTATGATCAATCACAGTCTCTTGAAAACTTATATTAGAAATGTAAAAATGAGTAATGTGCACAAGTAAGACTCACTTTAGTACCCAAAAATGGGTACTCCGTTGTGGATGGTCTTAGAAGACAACATGTGACCTATTGAGAAACAACATATGATATTTTTAAAATTAATAAGAAATTAAAATGAGATATTTTAAAATTGAATGACAAAGAACAAACATTTTCTTTTTTACCAAGACTAAAAACATATTTAGTCCAATATTTTTTTATGATAGAATTATTAAAATTTAAACTCTGACATTTTAAGATTAATTTTGCCAGAATCATTTTTTATTTTCACCATAGTGACTTTTTGCTAAGTCAATTAATGTAAATATTTATATATGATTACTAGAGATGTGCATGCGAGTCGGTCTAATCCATTTAGGCTCAGTCTACATTGGCTCGCATATAAAACGGATTGAGATGTTTCAATCCACAAAATTAATAGCCCTATATGTTGTAGCTCGCATGCGCCCCGACATAATTTGCGGACCGCAACTAAAAGAGTTAGTAAATTTGACAAAAAAAATATTAGTTAAGGTGATTTGTTATACAAATCAGTTATTCATGTATATGTTTTTTTTATAGGTATAAAAAAAAAAAATATTGACACGACTTATAATTAAAATTTAAGGAACAAATAGGAAGTGTAATGGCCAACTAAACAAACATAATGTGTAAGTGGGTATATGATGATGACAAATTAAAATCATAATTATGCCAACACTACGTACCCTCATTTCCATAACAAAAGACAAGGAATGGCAACATTACAGCCTATACACAGCTCGTTAATTATGTCTGATTGTTTCAATGTTGATTTAAGAACGATAATAATTAACGCATAGTATGATAACACTTGGATTTTTCATATTTACTTTAACTTTTGATTAAATGATTTATGCTTTTTAAATTTAACTAATCTAAAGTGATAAATTCACATTTGAGAGTAAAATAAGTAATTTTACTTATTATTTTGAAAAATAATGGTTAAATTTTAAACAACTCTATAGTCTATCATATATGCACATACATACGATCACAATATCAATTGTTGATTTTAAAATCCATAAATATGATTACTTTATTTTGTCTGATTCTTGTATTTTATAAGATTCATATTCGTTTTTTTTTTACGAAATCTAAGATTCATATTACAATTTTACTATAATACAAAAATATTTAAAAATAATAATATTATACTATAATAAGATGATGGAATGTGATTGTGTACTGTGTAGAAACTCTGAAACTGTTTATGTTGATAATGTATAGTTTTTAAACTAATATTTCAGTTTTAGTTGTATAACCCTGTATTTTTTTTGGTACAAAAGGAGTTGTATAACCCTGTATTATTTCACCGTCTTTATTAAGTTTATTTTTATATGTAGTAATTCAGCAGCACAAGTCATTATGAGATATTTTGTTGTGTATGCAGTTATGAGGTTGTTGTGTGGAGTATAAGTGTGCGTCCTTTGGAGTTTCCATCATCACACGCGAGCACAAGGCACAGTGTTGTACAGTGGATTGCGTAGTTCAGTGGCGGCAACAACTTCTATTTCTCTTTCCCCGTGTGCTTACTTGTGTTGGACGTGAGAGGTGAATTTGGGTACAAACATCCAACATCATGTCCCACCGTAATCTCCACCATACAAACAAAGACCGTAAAATTTTCCTTTTAAGGTTTCGATTGCTTGTGTGGAATTAATTTCCAAGCACGACGAGACAAGTTGAGAGTGGGAAACTGAACTTGTGCTGGATATGCATACTTGATAGTATACACCAACCCCGAATACAGTTCTTTGTTGTTGTAGCAATCGTCACATCCAAAGTCCATGGAAGGCCCAGTTTGGGCCCAAAAACTTCGTCCATACCAAAGCCCATTACAAACACAATCAAGCCTCGCAGCCCATGCCCATTGTTATAAACAAATCATTGGCACATATGGTAATGCACTCGATGGATGTGTAATGGGTGAGGTATTCGATCCTCACAAAGCCCCCTACCCCTGTAGACCAAAAAAAAAACTAATGCAAGGGTGTTGGACCAAAAAAAAAAACTAATGCAAGGCTGACTCTAGATAATAACTTGGTTCTGGTGGGGGTCTGCCTCGGAGATATGTGGGTTAAAATGTGGAGGTTGAAGGCTTTGGATGTCCCAAATGGGCTACACCCAAACCACCTCAAAGAAAAATCTTTCTGTTACATGTCTCTGTGTCCTTGGTGGAGTTCTTGGTGGTGATCTAGTTATGGTAGCTTGGCTGGTTTTCTGGTTTTTTAGTTGTTTAGTAGTGTGTTTAGTTTAAACTCAAAGCAACTAAAACCCTAGCGCCACGCGACGCTTCCTTCTTCCCCCACCCCCCTTTTTTCCTTCGTCGTCCTTCTTGTTTGGGGGCTGCTACGCCGGTGGTCTTCTGCCGCGCGCGCAGCCCCTTGTTTTCGTTCCCTTTTTCCTTTGTTTTTCTTTCGTTCCCGTTTTGTAGTTTTTTTGTTCCCTTTAGTTGACCTTGCACTGCGCGGTGGTTTCTTTTTCACCCCACAGCCGGTGCACAGCCCCTCACCTTTTTTCTTCTTTTTTCCCCTTTTCTCTCCTTTCTTTTTTCGGTTTGTTTCCTTTTTCCTACATTTTTCGTCGCTGCGATCATAGAGTTCCATGGCTTTGGTTGGAGTCGCCGCACTCAGCGGGAGTGAGGCGGGTTGGTCGTGTTCCTCGCGTTGGGGTATGCTATCGTCTCCTTCTTGCGTGGAGGCTCTCGGTGGATGATGCAACCGCCACCGCCGCCTTCAAGGGGTTGGGTCACTGTCTCTATCTCCAGATCTGCTGGAGCTTGGTGTTGTTGTTGCTGTGTTTGGTGTGGCTGTTGTCGTGGTCCGCTATGGCCGCGTTTGGTATTGTTCGTTTTTGATCTGGTTTTTGGTTCCTGTTGTTCGTTTTGTTTTTCTATTGTTCCACTTTTGTTGTTCGTTATTGTTGTTTCGTTTTGTGGTTTTTGCGGTCTGTTGTTGGTGTTTGTTCTGGTGTTGTTGGTTATTGTGTTTTATCCGCTGTGCATCATGAGGGACCACCACCCTTTGTTGCATCTTTCCTGCATCGTCCCAGCTGGTTCTGTTTAGGTCAGGCCCTGGGTGATTGATGTATGTTGGGTTCTGGATCCGTGACATGTGAGCTATATTGGTTAAGACAGAAGGTTCTAGGTGCCCCAAATGAGCCAAACCTAACCCACTCAAGGATATCCTTCATGTCTGTATCCTTTTTGGTGTGCTAGGTGTAGGTTTTTCTGTGTTCCTTTGTGTTTTGGCTAGTTTTTTTTTAGTTTTAGCTGTTTTCCTTGTCTGTAGTATGTTACAGCTTGGTGTAGGTTACAGCAGCGTATCTTGGATAGGATTGGTGTATTTCTTGTGACTCTGCATATGTTGTTTTCTTTGTTGTAGATATCGTATGGCTGAGGTTTCCCCTTCTATGTACTTGTTCATGTTGACAAAAAAAAGAAGTTCGAGCAATATATTATACTCTTTTTCCCAACACTCTTTATTATTGGTACACATTAATAATAGTAAAAAAGAGTGTTAAAAATGTGAGCGTGTTACTAACACTTCTCAAACATTTTTATTAGGCAAATTATGCATCGCCACCATAGCCAAAAAGTTGCAAATAATTCATTGAGTTGATTGGGGATGTTCATAATAGGTTCACCAAACGGGAAAAGGACCACAAAAGAAGATGAAGACATGTTCTTTTACATTTTTCGTAGCGTTATCAACTATGTCTCTGGGGCATAAAAATTATATTTTTTAATGATAAGTTAAAAGTTTATTTATAGTGTTGATACAAAGATAGAAAAAAGAGAAAAATGTGACAAAATAGTGATACAAATACAATATTATATTATAATTAACAACATAATATAACACAGATAGCAGATATCTGAATTCCTTTTTGAGCACAATGTATAGATATCGGAATATAGAGACAAAAGAAAAATACAAGACAAAGAATAGAATGGCACATTATAAAGAAAAAGAAGGGTAAGAGTAAAAATGTAAAACATAAAAAATAAAAAATTATATGATATATTAATATTAATTTCCTTTTGATATTTTTAAATTTAAAAAATAAAATTTACGTAGTATTTTTATTTTTTTTCAATCACTCAAGTAAACACTCATCTTTGTGCACTAAATCGAGTTTTTATATTATAATTTATTTATAACTATAATAAAGTAAAGAGAGATTTACATATCTTGGAAAAAAAGAGAGAAATATACCTTTTTGTTCTTTAGCAATATTTTTATTTGGACCATTTCTCGATTTGTGCAGCAATATTTTTATTTAGGTCAGAGTTTTTTTTTCTATTTTTTTGGTCATTTTTTTATCTAGCAATTTTTTTTTGTTTTTTTTTCTGTCATCAGCTCACAATTGGAAATTGGGTGTTGGTAAATACACCCCTATAATTTGCCATACACCCCACTTTAAATATGAAATTTCAAAATTATCCCTTCTTAATATCACGTTTTGTTTCTCATAATTCTAAAATCGCGTATTTTTCAGAAATTTGAATTTCCGGAATGCAAATTTGTATTCAAGTCTGGAATACAAATTTTGCATTTTGAAAACTCGAGTTTCCGGGAATATTCAAAAATTGACTTTTTATACATTTCAGAAACTCTAGTTTCCGAAAACTCGAGTTTTCAAAAAATAAGCAATTTTGTTGGATAGATAGACAAAACGTGATATTAAAAAAAGATAATTTTAAAATTTTAAGTTTCAAATAAAATGTATAGCAAACTATAGAGGTGTATTTACCAACGCGCTTGGAAATTTCAAGTTTACGCTGCCACATTGTTGGGCATAAACTGGTAACATTTGTTTTTTGGTCAAGGCATAAACTGGTAACTTCTGTTTTTGTATGTTTTTTTTTGGTCAAACGGTTTTTGTTTGTTTGCACGATTCCTTTCAGCTGGGCTTTATTTTTTTTGGGTTAGATAAAGCTGGGTTCTACGAAAATCCGGCCCTAAGCTGACCTTCTTCTACTCCCGGTGGCCCTAAATTTATGTGCCTCTACCCCAAAAAGCATCAGGTGTATGTAGGTAAAAAGATATTATATATTAGGTTTAAATATCTTTTTCGTCCCTGTAAAAAATTTTGTTTGTTTGTGATCCCTGTAAATCAAAAAGTTTTATTTTTAGTCCCTGCAAAATTGTTTTAGTCCCTGTAAAATTTAGATCATGTTGAATTAGTCCCTGTAATATTTAGATAATTGCCAAAGTAGTCATTGTAAAATAAATTTAATAGGGACTAAAAACAAAATTGTTCACATATTACAAGGACTAATTCAACATGATCTAAATTTTACAAGGACTAAAACAATTTTGCAGGGACTAAAAATAAAACTTTTTGTTTTACAGGGATCACAAACAAACAAAATTTTTTACAGGGACGAAAAATGAAACTCAGTCATTTTGCAGGGACTAAAAAAGTATTTAAACCTATATATTATTTATAGTTTTTTTAGAAGATATATTATATATTATTTATAGTTAAGTCGCAAAAAATACTAAAGATAATATGTATTTATGTATGTACGTGAGAGAGGATGAAATGATTTTTATCAATTTTTTACACCACTTAATAACTTTATATAGAATATAAAATTAACAATTATTCCAACTGTTGAGTTATGTGATATTTTCTTCTTGATCATATTCATATATATTATATTTCAGATATTTTTTAATAATATATTTAAGATAATTTTGACATATGTAATTATTTATGTAATAATAAATATTTACTTATGTTTTAAATAATATATTATCTATTAACATAAAATTATAAATAAAGGAATTGCTGTGTATAATGTTAAAACAATGAAAGTACAAAATCCCATTTACTCTTTAAAATGCATTTATCACTTCAAACAAAGCCAATCTTTGAAACATAAGTACTATAGGTGTATAGTAGGTCTCTTGTTTGGGATTTGCAGTGAAGACATAAAAAAATGATGGGAAAACAAAGTGATTTTGCAAAAAAGATAAAATGATGTTTAAAAGTTTTGTTTAGTCTTTATTAATTAAAAGTTAAAAGATAAAGTGGTTCGCCCTATCCCTCTTACCTGTATTAATTTTACCGGTTGATATGCAAGAACTGAACATTATTATTTTTTTCTTCATGCATAACAACTTGTTCACATAGTACAAAACCAAAGCATCAATTCTTTTGGTCAAGACGCATGAATATCCACTATTCAAGTCAAACTATGCTCTTTTTTTTTATTTTTTATGTTCAACTCAAAAAGGCAGAATATTCTTTTCTGGGGAGAACATGAAACGAGCAGAGCCCCGTAAAGTTAAATCTCATATATGGCATATGAAAGCACAATTAATCTTATCAAAATTTGAATGTCGTATATACAACACATACCAAATGAAGAAAATCGGAATTGATGCTAATTAGTCTTCCATGGATGAAAAAGAAGCTCTGCTTTCGAAGTATATTTTATCACTCAAAAGCATTCAAATATTAGTTAGATAATATTGTTCTTCCAACAAAAGCAGATACATCACGTGCTTCAACAGGGGCGAACTTAAAAAATTAAAAATTGATATGTGCTGAATTCCTCTGTATATTACTTCACAATGGATCACCCCTTACAACTCTTAAAATTTAGACTTTGGACATAATTCAACTCCATAAAATTGATTTGCAAAGTGAGAATACTCAGGCTTTATAAGAATTATATTGACCATATATTTAGTCTATGTGAGACTTTCAACAACAACATCCTAATCCGGCAATCATATATCTATAATAATATATAATGACAATACCAACTTTTAGGGGGCGTTTGTTTCACGGTATCAATAATTATTCCCGGGAATGTGATTCCTGGGAATACTATTACTGGCTATATTATTCCTATGTATAATCTATAATGTGTTTGGCAGTATAAATATTCCTAGGAATGTTTTTAAATTTTATTAATTTAAAAATAAAAAATTCAGAAAAAATGTGATAAAATGTTTGGAAAGTGGGAAGTTATTATTAGAAAAGTCTCATAACTACTCTTATTCTCGTGGGAATATAAGATATCCATCGTTTTAGTATGGGAATAAAAAATGAAAAAAATGTGAATGCATGAGATTCCTAGGAATAATTGATACCTGAAAATAGTTTTTTAAAACTTGAAACAAACATAGAAATATTAGTAGAGCTGTTTTTAAGGAACAAAAATACCCTCAGCAACATACATTAACACGTGTGTAACCAATTGCGGCAATTTTTTTTTTACAAAAATACAGTTTACTTTTTATATTGTTTCTGTCTCATTCATTTTTTAATTCTACATTTTCTACACCATAACTACACTAGAAGTTCCTGCCCCCTAGTTTTAAGAAAAGAAATTCCATTCTGGAGGCCGCAGATCAAAGTCAGTAGAATAAGTTTTTAAAACGTACTTCGTAAATTAGAAACGTACTTAATTAGTCAAGTCAAGCCAACAATTTATTAATTTAATTAGTTATACATGCCGTGGATTAGTTTAAATGTGGTCCAACCCCATTAACGATCGAGCTAGGTTGCCTAAATGGGTTGACCCAGCTCATTTCAACGTGATGAAAGTAATATTGCATTTCTTATAAATTCCATTTGTTTGTTTTACCCATAACCAAATACAAGAGTAACAATTTTGATCAAAAGGGAAACAAAATAGTATATACAAGAGTAACAGGGCAATTAAGATACCCCTTCTACACTGGTTGGAATTAGCAGCGTACTGTGGCAGCTTTGTAAATGCTTAAAGGAGCAAGTGTTGTGTTCAACACATGAAGAATTGGTGTGTGTTTGGATAGTCGTTCAAACTCCGCTAACGCTTTTTCCAAAACAATGTTTGTGAAAAGAAAAAAATTGTTTTTACTACAAACTGAATTTTGATGGCTCTCAATGGAAAAACAAACACACACTTGGTCAATTAATAATTTACCTTTTTTCATCCTCTTTAGTGTTTCACTCTCTTTTTTATTCATCAAACTAAACAAAGCATTTTCAAAAAGCAGAGAAGTGGGATGAAGGTAACTAAACTAGGTAAGAAATGGAAGCTGCAGCAACCGACTTGTACATAAGATTAATAACAACACGCGCATGGCTAACGCATCCGTACTGTGTTAGAGTAAAGAAGTGGATAGTTAAATAAGCACGTTGGTGCATGACACGTTTACCATAGAACGTAGATGCTGCTTTTGCATGAGTCTAATCGCGTAAACGCTGCGTGATTGGGTGGTGCTTCTTACAAGAAATCATGATCTTATTATTGCCTTCTAAAGCTAACGTAGGGGACCCCAACCCAAAGAATTTCCCACTTTTCTCTACTTTTAATAAGAGTAAAAGGAAATTACAGAGATGAGAGAAGAAACAAGACGAAAGGAAACAAAAGTTACCAAAAGGAAAAAAGAACATGAAAGTGGGGAATCATGAAGCTAGCCAACAAGTAGATTTTGTTTGGTTTTCGCGTCAAACAAGCAGAGCCCGAGGATTTGTTGTGTGGAAACCAGTTCAAAGGAAAGAAAGAAAGTGAAAGCTTTCCACTTGATATTGATTTTAGCTTGTTTTTATTGAAGTAGATTTGATCTTTCTACATGAAAAAGCTACAACAGAGCAATTAAAAGAATCCGATACACACCTAACTCCAAACCCAAGTGGCTTTAATTTACTTTCAGATTTATGTATGGATGTTTAATGTTTTACTTTTTCCGGTTTTCAAGTTTATTTTTTAATTGATGATAATAAAAAAATTAAGGTACTATTAATTAAATATTAATACTGTTATTATATGCCACTGATGGAGCTAGCTAGCTCTTCAACTGAAACATCAAAGCCAGTTAATAATGTCTCAGATAAGACACATATAACATGTAGTGCGCGGTCCAAATTGATGATTGGCACGTACATAGGTTCTTAAAGATTAAAAATCCAAAGAGACCAAAGGAGAAAAGGACTTGACAAGCACTAGCTAGTTTTAATTGCTTGATCGGATCGAAAGTGATGTGAACCAATTAGTAACTTGTCCACATACGTGTCATGCATCCATCACAAGGATTAGTTTGGACTTCGGACATTATATGATCTTGCCCATTGCTAGCTATAAAGTTTGCTTTAGACTTAGATTTAGATAAAAGTGACTCATCAATTCCTTAATTGACAGATAGCGCAAAAAGGATCAAGATTCACATTAATTTCACCCCAAAAATATTCATTTACAATATGGCTCTACCTAATTGGTTGGAGCAAAGAAAGAAAGAAACAAACAGGAGGGGAGATTAGGGGGAGGGGGAAAAATGAAGACAAAAATTACAGTGGTAAGGTTGGTTGATCGATATCATGAGAAATAGAAACAATCTATCTAGGCTCTAGCTGATCAATAATGTAATGAATTAATTATTATTATTATTATTATTATTATTATTATGTGATAGTGGAGAAAGGTTGCTTTCTGGCGAAAATTTTCTGTCCAGGTGCAAGAATAGCCAAGGGATCAAAACAGGCCTTTCTCTCGACGAATGTAGTCCACTTATCCCCAAAGTGTCGCATCCAGTTCTCCTGTGACTGGTAGTGAGGGAGATATAACTTGAAATCAAAGCCTCTGTTGTAGCACAACTGAATAATGGCACTGTTTTGTGCCACCAACAGTTCAGTAGGTGGTCCCCTTGGGGGTGGTGGAATAAATCGGAGAAGGGCTATTATGTAGAAGATGTTGCTGTCGGGCACCACTACCGAGTGTCGACTATCCCACCTGATTAATTACCAAAAAAGCAGAGTTAATAATAATCAATTACACAGCAACTAATTTAGGACATGACGAGAAAGAATAGTAATTTGCTTTTGAATGCAATATTAAACTAAGGAGCTAGCTTAACCATTAAGGACTTGCAATACAATGTGGTACTATTGGGTCTTTACTCTTTACTTCCATGTAAGGTAATCTCATAGTATCATACTAGTAAGTAAAGAAATATGGTCAATTAATGGATGGGGTCAAGTCATGGATGGCGCATGACTTGAACCAGTTACAGAGTGGCCAAAGGTGGGGGAGGCGACCCTTTAAAAGGAACCAAATTCCAATCCCCAGAAAAGGGGCACCATCACAAATCAATCCCTGTGTATGTGGAACCACAAGGGGGGCGATTTTGTTTTGTCTGTCAGAAATCAAATCCCATTTCTAGAGTCCATACAAAAACCGGTGTCGCTGTAATCCGGTTGGCGAATAAATATCCTTGTCCATTCTTATTGGCAACACTGACCATGAAAGATACGTTGTTGGAATTGGAATGGAATTCAATGCAAAATCTCAATCTCGTTTTCCCCGATCCAGAGAGAATTCCCCCACTTCTATCACTTCCTACTCCCCCTGCTTCTCACTTTTGACTACTACTACTACTTCACAAAGATTAAGAAACTTTTTTTTTTTTTTTGATAGACAAAGATTAAGAAACTATTCTATTCACTTTTCACCTAAATCTTTTTCTTTCAATATCCTGCTAAATTTCCTATCCACCTTAATTGATTTTGTGGACAAGCACTTCAACTAGTAGTAGAAATACTGGAACAGCCACCTCACAGTTAAAAAAGTGAAAAAAGTTTATTCAAAAATGGTTTACTATTAGAGATTAAAAATAACCTTGAAAAAATTATTTAATATTTCATAAACTTTTTAAAGTAACTTCTGTATTTTTTTTTATCAAAAGAAAGAAAAAACACTTAAAATATTAATTTTAAATAGGACTTGATGTTAACACTTGAACAGGAAAACATTCCACAGAACATAATTTGAAACTTTTCTCAAAGGCTTTGCAAATACGCACATAGTTGCATGAAGAGAAAAAGGGGTGCCTCCAAACCAGACTTCACCGGACAAGGGGGTGAGACGCGACATTGATGTTGATGAATCAAAAAATAAGAAAGATAATGTTGAACTTAAAATATTAATTTTAAATAGGACTTGATGTTAACACTTGAACAGGAAAACATTCCACAGAACATAATTTCAAACTTTTCTCAAAGGCTTTGCAAATACGCACATAGTTGCATGAAGAGAAAAAGGGGTGCCTCCAAACCAGACTTCACCGGACAAGGGGGTGAGACGCGACATTGATGTTGATGTATCAAAAAACAAGAAAGATAATGTTGAAAAAAGAAAATAATCATTTTAGTAAAATAAAAATCTGTTAAAATAATTTTTATTTTATTTTTTAATGAAATATTAATTATTTTTTTAATTTTATCCCAAGCAATATTTTTTAGAGTGTTGTATTAGTTTTTGAGCAATATAAATAATAAGGTTGTAAAATTGTTACTTTCACTCATTTATTTATTATATTTCTTAATCTATGTTAAAAAAAACTATTATTATGGGATGGAGGGAGTAATATTTAAGAATATTAATTAAAAAATAAAAAAATTCAATATTTAATATATTAATTAATAATTAATAATGTTAAATATTATGTTAATATTTTTTAAATTTTTATAATTAATATTCTTATAACACTCATTCGCATATGATATTGACTAACATTCTCTTAGCTCTATCTTTATGACTTTGTCCCAAGGGAAAGGAACACGTTACCCAGTAGGCTTATGCGCCAACCGCGGGCAAGGAGAGAACACGGGTAAAAGAATAGAGATTGTCTTATACTTTTTTAATGGCACAACAAACTAGTACTATATTCTCTAATCTCTAACATACTTTTTTTAACACTATCTTTATCATTGGATAACTTTTATATAAATTCTACTTAAATTATGTGACTCGCATATTTGATGGAATCCATAAAAATTCAACTAATAATAAAAAATGTGTTAAGAATAGTGGATTAGAGAATATATCACTACCCTAGTTGGTGTTAGAGGCATAGGAAAGAGAGTAAGAAATAAAAAAGAGAGAAAATGAATAAAAAAGAAAGGAAGAGATAAAATGAGAATATGAAAAGGAGATGTAAAAAAATGTAAGAAAATCAGAATTAGAAATATAAATGTGAGTAGGATTTGTAAAATATAAAACTAAGAATTATTAGAAATTCAATAACATTTTGTAAAATATAAAACTAATCAATCAAACTGTTGAATCATATTATATTATATTATTTTAAAGATTACATATGTAAAATTTCAAATAATTTAGATATTTTGCAAAAATATAATTTGATAGTATACATTTATTTATATTTAAAATATCATACTATACATTAAAATAAAATAAGCAATTTTTGTATCATACTATCATGTAATGAAGTATTAAGCAATTTTTCGACTTTGAAGTATATGAAATTTTGTAATCTTAATCTATTTAATAAAATCTTTCATTTCAATGGTTCAATTAGACTATGTTCTGGAGAAGGGTTTAAGAGGAGGGGAGAAAAAGACTTATGATCACTAGTCTTTTTCTTGTTAGCCTCTTTTGTAGAGAAAGGTTTGATTTTTTAAAAAAACCTCTCAAAACTCTTATTTACTTATTGTTTTAGAATTTCTCCAATTTGGAGGAGTTTTAAACTTGCAAACAAGGAGATGAAGCCATTTTCTATTTCTAAACTCCTCAACAAAGATTGTGTATGATTGCTGCAGAAATACGTATGAACCAAAAATAACTATAGATTTCATTCTGAACAAACATACTTCAGACCCAATCATATCTTTTCAACCAAAAACCAAATTGAAAACGTAAGTATCATAATCTGACTTATAATAATAAATACATATATAGGTGTTTCACTGTACGGAGAAGCTGAGATAAAGAAGGTACAAGTGCAGCATGATGAAACAGCTGAGGTTACCTTACGACCAAAAGATGGTGGAGTCTATAAGAACCGGGGCCCAGTTTGGCTTAACCATTTTAGTGGAATATCATTAGACCCACCCTCAAAATCTTAACCACCCCGTTTAAAATTGGTGGTCCAGGAAGCTCACACAGTAAGCATATCGGGGTGAAAGAGGCAAAGAGCTCAGGTGATTCATATGCGTGACAAACAGGTCACATTGGGTGCCTAGTGGGCCCGCTGGCCCATATCCCTCTTGCGTGTCATGCACACAGATTGATTGTCATTTTTCATGTTTTATTTTTAACCTCGTCCATAATTAATAATTAATCATAAACAAACACATTAATTAAAACTAGAGACTGATTTGTGAATTTGGCTTCCCCCACTATAAAAAGAATAGATTATGCTAAATCTGGATTATGGAATTAATTAATAAATAACAAATAAACGTACTTGAAGAAGGGGAAGAAAGAAAAAATGTACTTACTTGCTTCGCAATAGTGGGTACACTAGGATGGGACCACCAACCCCGTGCTTGAGGATCTTCTTGAAAACTTCACGATCAAACTCAGCCATGTTGGACTTGGACACGAACAGGTTCAGCCACGGGTGAGGTGCATCCCAGATGCCGTTGGCTTTTGCATCCTCCTCCACACGCTTTACACGTAGCAAGAACTCCATGTATATCACATCATCCTCGAACTTCAGACCCTCGACGAATCGCAGCCGTCCAAGCAATCTATCCACTTGCTACGAGGAAAATAAAAGAGGAAGCCAGTGAGTGTTTGTTTGTGAGTGCCACTGAGGGAGTATATTACAAGTAACATTGTTTATTTGCTCGAACAAGGGTATTTGCGTCATTGGCAGAAATCCATATGTTTGCATATTTATAATAATATTGTTTTTAATTATTATTACTCCAGATTCCAGAAAATGATGGTTTTTTGGCCATTTTCGGAACTGTGGGGACCGTAACGTCAGCGAGATCTCAATGATCAGAGCAATGGAGCACCCACTGATGTTACATGACCATTTTAACCTTTACCATAAGGAAATCCCCTATTGCCATTTTATGCTAATTGCTAAGGTATCAGCCAAGCAAAGTACAGTCCCCATCGGTAATTTGAAACGGAAAACATAGGCCTTTTTAGGAGAGGTAGTGTGTCAGAAAATCCAATGGAAGATACATTACGACCGTATGGTCAGTTTTCACAACAAAACCATTGCCATTTCCTCTTCGGAAGTGAAAAAAATAAATGGCAAGACTTAGGCCATGATTGGATAACAAGTTTATCTATTGTTTATGGCATAAGCTATATAAATTATTTTTATAATCGAAGAAAAATTATAGTAAAATTTATTTTATATAAGTCATAAGCTGTTTTGATAAACTATCCTAGGTAGTTTATGAAAAATAAGCCCAAAATAGCTTATAAATCAATCATAAACTGTATTCATAAGTTCTGCATAAGTCAATCCAAATAGACCATTAGACTAAAAAAGAGTCTAAAAAAAAATCCCAAAATCCAAAACCAACACTTATACCCAAATGATATGTATGTGACGTTATGTATGGGCATTATGGCAGAGGAGAGTTAAATAAGCCACGCTCCCATCGCTCAACTTCGTACTTGTGTAGGTGAAATCTGCGTATATTTGACTTTTTACCAGGGCCCCACCTAAATTGGTTCTCTCCTCTCCCATTAATTATTTTTCATTTTTCTCTTCAACTAATGTGTAAGGGAGTCGTTTTACTAAAGTAAGCGACCCACTTAGCATTTAGCATTTGGCAACCACCAAGGTCAAAACTGAGTCACCGTTTATGCCCCGGCGTATTCTGTGCCCGAGCCCGTACGAAACGGTTCGGGTTCAGAGTTCATATACATTGTGTGCTGAAGATAGAGGAGGAAAGTTAAACAAAAGTTTGCACATGTAGTTAAGTTTACCATATCGACGTCGGAAGGGTGATCGGTTTTACGGTAGTGAAGGGCAAGTTCTAAGCAATAGAGGACGGGGCCAGCGGAGGGAGGGACACGATCCGGGTCGAACCTTTGGTTCGGATTCAACGGCACGGTGGGCCACCCATTGCACGGGTCATTATTGTTCACCACAACGAACCCTTCCACGTAATCAAAACCGTCACCTTCTGGACGAGTCACCAGCTTCTCTGCATCTCTAGTGAAGTCCTCAAATTCCGAGTAAACCACCCTTATCCATCTCACCTAATCGCACCCAAATTAAAATAAAATTAACAATTAAAATAAAATTAACACATAATTACGTTCCGTAAACGAGTCATAGCTTCATGCAGTATCAATTAATTAATTAATCATATTTAATTAATAAGTTTTATTTTACCATATCTGGGGCTTTTTGAAGAACGATTCTGGCTCTGGTTATGATACCGAACTGGCCCAGCCCACCCAGCGCGGCGAAAAATAGCTCTGAGTTTTGGGTTTCGGAGCAAACCAAGGTATCGCCTTTACCGGTAACGACCTCCAATTCCGTTACGTTGGACGTTTGGGGGCCGTAACGGAAGGACTGGCCGCTGACGCCGGCGTTAGAGAGCGTTCCCCCCACCGTTAACCCGAGGTAATCGGTCCACGACCTCGGGGCGAGTCCGAACTGCGAAACGCAGCGTTTTAGAACTTCTTCCCATAATGCCCCTCCCGAAACGTCGACGTACGGTGAACCGTCGAGCCAGAGGAGCTCCAAATGCTCCTCCTCCTCCTCTTCCATGGCGCGCATGTCGAGAACGAGCCCCTTCTCCGCCATGGCCTGGCCGTTGATGGAGTGGCCGTTGCCTCGTGCCGCTACCGTCAGGCTCGGAGTTCTCGCCGCCGCCTTCACCACCCTTGCCACGTCGGCAGCGGAGGAGGGACGGATTACGGCCAGGGGCTGGGCGGACTTCATGCCGCCGAAGTCTTTGCTGGCGATGCCGGCGGCGCCGAAGTGGAAGGAGCCGTCGAGGGACGCGACGTCGTCGTTTGGCGTCGATTCTGTGTCGTTTCCGTGCACGAAGTGTTCAAGGTAAGCTATCATGTTTATGGTGTGAAGTGTGTGAACGGTTTGGGTGGTTTTTTTAATTTCCCTCTCTTGGTTTCGTTGGAGAGTTTGAGCGTTTCGGAGTTTGAGTATTGAGGTGTGCGTGCTTTTGCTGCAGGTCAGGTTCGGCTTTAAATAGCGGCTGTTTTGGATTTTGCTGCGGTTGGATAACAAATTTATCTACTATTTATAGTATAAATTGTACAAGCTATTTTTATAATCGAAAAAAAATTATAGTAAAACTTATTTTATATAAGTCATAAGCTATTTTGATAACCTATCCTGGATAGCTTATAAAAAATAAATTCAAAATAATTTATAAATCAATCATAAACTATATTCACAATTTCTAACTATATCAATCCAAATATACGCTTGATCACGGAGAAATGCAGATGCTAATGCGAATTTGACATTTCCACTAGTATCATAAATTTTTAATTTTCAATTTGTTAATTTTCTTCTTTTGGATGTGGCATGCTTGAGTTACGTTATGCTGATGCGGGCGGGGCTAAAGAATTAATGTTAAATTTATTCTGAAAGATGCATTAATTAATAAATTTACTAGTAATATCTAGTCATGCGTAATATAAATATAAATAATTTATATATATACCTTAACTATATATTTTACCTTCTGTAAAAAAACTATATATTTTACCCTACGCATTGTATAGATATTAATCTATGATTAATTTATAAACATTTCTAATATGTTATTTCTCATTAAATTATGATATCATCCTCTTTTAAATGTTTTGTTGACGCTTGATCCTGTTGACATCAACAGTCTGCCACTTGTATTCTCTTGTTATTTTGTTTCAAAAGAAAATTCAAATCATTTGTATTTTTTTCTTAATTAGTTTTAACATAAAGGAAATTTTTAGCGTTAGTGAGTAAACATTAACGAGTCTCTAGAATAGATCAAAAAAGTTAAAAAAATAATATAATATTTTGGTTCTATATATGAATTGAGTCAAGATATATATAGCTAGGTTCACACTATCTGTTAAAATTTGATATATATTTATACCTTCAATAATGCTTTTGAAAAATAAAAAATTAATTAGTTCAAACGTTTTTTACTTTTAAATTAACAAAAATTAGCTATATACCGGATATTTTGAATTATTTTAATTATAAAATTAAAGCTTTGTTAGCTACTCTCTCTGGTCCAAATATTTGATTGTTTAAGATTTTGACACATATATTAAGAAATAATTAATTGAACAAATTTTAGACTAAAATGACTTTATTTATTATTCATCATTCTCAATTATCTTAATTATTTCTCTACTCAAAATTTATTAATTATATTAAGGGTATAGTTGAAAAAAGGTGATAAATTATTTCTTAAAATCTTAAAACAACAAAAGTTTTGAGACAAAAATAAAAAAACTAAAACTACCAAAAATTTAAACCGGAGGGAGTATTTTTTTGAAAAGGATATGAACAAGCTTGCAAACTCTGCAATATATTTGTGGCGCAAGCCGCAAGGTCCGATTTAATTTGTTGATATCATTATTATTTATTAATCTACAAAACTTTGTCTGACTTCATTATCCGCTAGCTGACGAAGTGCTCTTTTTATTACCAAACGTTGACAAGAAGTTATTAATCTTCTAATTGCTTTTTAAATATGGTGGTTTATTAAGCTTAATTAGGAAAGTGATTGGACGCGATGTAATTAACTAATTATAAGATTGAATCATTAATTTTTTTGGATAAGCATAAGATTGAATCAATTAATAACAAATGAAACTATATATTTGACCTACTAATCTCAATTCCTATAGAAATGAACACTGATTATCAGTGTCGCTTTTACAATTGATTTTTGTAGCGATGGTATGTTGAAATGGATTGTCAGACGCAAAAAATAATTAAGATTGCGTACTAGAGAATGATAACCGCACATATGGTGTTTTCAAGTGTTTTGATGAATAAATTAATTATTTGTTTTATAAATGTCAACATGATCGAGTGTAATTTATTGATTAGGCTGCAGAACAAGACAAGCTATATATATGATTCATTAATTTTTTCCTTGCATATAACCGAGTTTAATTCTCCCTTGACATACGGAATTGGCTAATCAACTTGGTTGATTAACGCTGCTTCAAAACTAAAAAGGCTCCGGGCCCAAAAAGAGCAGAACTTCTAAAAGCCATCTAACTCCCGTTAACTGCGTTCTTAATTCGAGAATAAATTAAATCAATAGATTAAAATAATTATTTGAACCTCTTATATTGATTATTGACCAAAAAAAACCTCTTATATTGATTCAAATAGTCACTAATGATTAACCACGAGGTTGGGTACAAGTGGTTAATGTGCTTCGTCCAAGGAACAGGCTCGGCTAGTATCCGTGTTTGATCACTCAATGACGGAATAATCCATAGCCAGACTTTACTTACCTCCTGACTAAACATAGATTAGTGGAAACCTCTTTTCCCGACACCGTTGGTATACACAAAAAAATAGTTATGACTGATTACATTAATAAGAAGGATAATATTTCATAGACACCCATTGGGGTGTATACACCCAGAGAGAGGAAGAGATAGAAGAAAGAAAAGTGATAGATGTGATAGGTAGTATGATGTGACAATAAAAGAAAGATAGAAAGAGATGAAAGGTGTTGGATTGATAGTGACACTGTTGGAGTGTCTATGTATCATTATTCTAATAAAAAAGTCAAGTTAACGCCCGTTATTGTAAAAGTAATGATAAAATTTGTCTTAGGTGACTTGACCTTTTTTTTTACCTTGTATAGAGAATCATAATATACTTACAAAAACTCCAGTTAAGACTGGATTAGATGAGAAGTCATCAATGTATTATGTATAGAGAGGGTAATGGAGTTAATATCACATACACAGATGAAATCTGAGTTGTTGCGTTACTTGCATGCACAAATTAAAGGATTACTCCCCACACGTAATTCCATACGTAATTCCATTACGATATACTAATTAAACAAGCAACTTGTATTTGATGCCTATCGTAATCAAGTAAAGAGGATACGAGAATCCAAGGCCAATGTCATATATACCTTAAAAGCAGGAAAAAATCCAAGAGAGAAAACATCAAGATTTGGATAAGTTTAGTTAATAAGAGAAAAGAAATAAAAGTACAATTTTTTATTTATAAAGTAGACAAAGGCTTAGTTGCACACAGCTTAGGAAAGAAAATAAATGGTTGGGCCATTAACATAGTGAAAGCGATAAGTAAAATTGTCTTAGAGAACTTAGCCAGTTCACAAAATAATTCGCTTTATCTCAAATAAAAAAATTCATTTTATATAACAAAAGATATTGTCCCTGCATAGAACTAATTAATCTTGAAGAAATGAGGGTCTTTCAAGTTACTTAAACTTAAAACATAGTAGAGTCATTGGGTTTGATGGTCACTTTAAAAACTCAATCCCTGCAATTCTAGCACTCTAAAATTCCCATCAATGATAAAAAAAATGGCAATACTTTAAAGATCAATTTTGACTCTTTATTTATTTATTTATTTATAATTTATAATATTTTGTGTTAATCGATAAAAGAAAGAGACAAGAATATGTATTGGTTTTGGTAGCTATGCGCTTCTAGGCCTTTTTATAGATAGATAAATGTTAATAATTAGTATGTTAGGTTATCGGAGAGATTTGACCTAATAACCTTTTTATCACTCTAACCTTTATATTCCTCACCCTAACCACCAAACCATTTTATAACTCTCGCATCTTGGCCCGTTATCTTGCTTGTATGGTTTTCTATCACCTTCTTTCCTTGTACAGTTGGTTACCATATTTGGGGTCTGTTTGGATAAACAACTTATTTATGCCCAGTTTGGATAAGTTTCTCCATAAGTACTTCTAACATGTGTTTTTCAACTAACAACTTCTCATAGAAGTTGAAATTAACTTTTGCTCTTCGTATTTTTTAAAAGCCATCTTTTTTAATTCTTTTGCATATATGAGAAAAACAAGAAACAAAATAAGATTAACTTCTCCGTAAGTCAAAAGCTATAGCTTTTGCATCCAAACAGGACCTTAAGCACTTATAGCGTAAGCGCTTGTGTGTAAGTTATTTTTATAATCGAAGAGAGAATATAGTGAAACTGATTTCATAAAAGATGTTAACTTTTTGATAAGCTATCATGGGAAGCTTATGAAAATAAGCCCAATACAACTTATGAATCAGTCATAAGCTATTTTTATAAGCTCTGTCAAATACGCTGACAAATGTTTATGTTAGTAGATAAACCCAGATAAGTTCTGCATAAACCAATATAAACAGAGCATTTGTGACATACCAGTCACAATGAATTGGATATCTATAATACAAATACAAAATTTGGTCATATATAAATACAGTATTTCAAAATTATTAAATCATGCTCTTTTAGATAAAACTAGTATATAGACCCGACTTGTACAAAATAGTACAAGTCTTCTTCTTTTTTTTTTACAAAAAATTGTAAAAAAAATACTCCATAAACAAAATAATATTAATTGAAAATAAAAAAAAACATAGCATTGACCTTGTCATAATTTAACAGATAACACGTATCACAATTTAGAAGACTGTGAATTAATTTTCTTATATGTAATAGATTTTAATGAACCCTGAGCATGGTGAAATGTTGCCAGATTCCTTCACCTTCATATAGCATCCCGCACATTGTTTTACAATGCAAATAGTTTTCATACACTATATAATAAAAACAATAAATTTTATAAACGAAGAGATTTTGACTGATTCCAATAATCCAATGAATTTCCCTGCTGCATTTTAAATGTTTTAAATTTTAGCAGTATGTCTTGTCCAATCCCAAACTTGCTCCACTAAACGGAGTCATTATAAGTAGTTTGTGGCTTTAATTAATTAATATGTAAACTTTATGCACAAGAACACGCTAGGCAACAAAAAATATTATTTCTTGAAGAATTTCGGATCTCAGTGTTGTCCATTGTGTCTTTTAATTCCACACACCCACAGATTATAATTTCGATGAAATCATTGATGATATTTATCTATTAAAGAAAGCAACAATACGAGGCATTTTAATTTGGATTATTAATGTATGACGCTGACGTTTAATTACTCTGTTATTGGAAGCAGCTTCACAATTTTTCCTGTTTTTTTTTGTCACCATTCACAATTACGATAGTTAGGCACAGCTGGACCAGTTTTCTCATTTCATGCGTTCAGATTATTGACTTCTGATGTTATATTGAGGCATGTTTCAGATTCATAAAAGATCTCAATCACGTCAGCTTCAATTTTATTATTGTGTTTCGATTGAAAACTTACAACCCTTTTTGTGCAGTTAGCTAGGTTCATATTTAAAGTGTAGTTTTGTTTTGCAATTTGTCAATAGTCACGTTCATAATTAATAACATGAGCAGCAATATATATGCACCTCTCACCTATTATTACTTATGCTATGATTGGCTTATATATATAGAAATCATAGGCAGTATTCCCCACTTTCCCTTCTTTTTCCTTTTTCCCTTCCTTATTTCTTTCTTTATTTCTACAGTAACTTTAAATAGAAATTCTTGACATGTACAACAAGTTTTACCAATTCTTTATCGTGTCAGGAAGACAATTAATATAGAAATAATTGAGCCCACCCCTCTTTCTTTTAACCTTTTATTTTGCAAACTAATGTGTTATTTGATATAATTATTACAAAAAATACATATGGATAATAGCAGATTCAGATGACATAATTCAAGGATTGGTCATGATGCCATGAAGATTATCTTGAAAAAATTGTGACGGCACGACAACAATAACATTTTTGTAAGCGCATAGATGAGAGTTCTGTGTCGCCTGTGATAATGGCTTTGCAATTTTGAACAAAATCAGTTAATTGGGATTAATGTAGTTATAAGATCTTGTAGGATATCATTTAGGTTCGTTGAGCTTGAGATACGCACGCATAAATAAAATGTTTGATGTGACTAAGGTTGAAACAGCCGCTAGAGTATCTAGCTAGCAGTTGAATTTTGAACACAAGAAGTACAGCTTAATTGCTTGTGCTGATGTTTGAGACCAATTATAAGTTGATTGCAAGGAAGCTTAAACCTAAGTTCAATAGACGAGACTTTTTTTTTTTGATACAATCAATAGACGAGACGAGACATTGTGCTACCTAAACAAACGTGAATAAATTTATCAGTATAATATATAGTTTTAGAAGATCATTGTCATTATTTTTGGCCTGAGATATTGTGCTCCCTGTTATGATATTTTTTTTTGTAAAAATAAATTTGTGGGTTGGGGGTGTTGATAATGTGGGTTTTCTTATTTTCATGTGGGTGATCATTAGTTCTTTCAAGTCATAGGTTCAATCAAAGATAGTGCCAGAAGATAATGATTATTCATACTGATGAGGATATATCTGCATGGTATCGAGCATGGCATATATTATTATATGTTCCGTCAAAAAAAAAAGTTATATAAGCGGTTCTCCATAGAAAACTATATAACATATAATTGGTCGGAGTCAGATAAACTTATCCCAACCTAATGACTAATGTTACCAATTTTTTATGTTTTACAGTACAAATCCAACAGACAAGAGCACATAATTGCTCTAACCTTTTCCTCATATTCTTATCTACTCATCATTAATTCCTATCAATGCAATAATGGATGAACTCAATCAGAGGTATTAAAGATAAATTCAATCTTAACTGAAAAACGCTTGCTTTATTCTTTTCCCCCAATTCATCGTTTCAACATATAATTGGTGTCAAATTGTAAAGCGGTTGAATTTTCAATGAAACAAATCGTTTTCAGTGGCGGGGAGTGACAATATACATGAGTGGTTCGCTTCGTTCGTTGGTGGGGTGTTAAGAATTATTGAAGTTTCGTACAATAATACTTCATTCTTTATATATAACTAGTCAAAACAGAATTCATGTTGGCCAATATTGTTTCGTTCATGTTACTGTTCCACACCGAGTGTGTGTGTTGTTTCTCCTAGCAGAATGATTGTTGGAGAGGTTTGAGTGACGGTCACTTTTGTCAGTAAAGACATGATAATATAAAGGAGTACATTTCTGGTTTCTTCTGGTGTCATGTTGCTCTGCTTTTTCAAGTACAGCGTTATCTGCTGGGGGTTTCTTATTGGCTAATTCCTCTGGATTCACCATGCGATATGGGTCACCCTTGCCACTGCCAGGCAATGAAATAGCAACGACAGGATACTTTTGTCTTTAATTGTATAATAATATGGTGTTGATCAAATCAACCAGAGAAAATGGATAAACAGATTGTCCTGGAATTAATTTCTAGGCTGACAAAATCACAATACGTCACACTGATATATATAAATGGCATTTGATGTATTTGGTAATGGCACTGTCTTGTTGTATTGGGTGTTTATTTTTTCTATCTTGGAATTGTATGTTGACAAAAAAAAAAAGGCATAAACTCATTGACTTATATAATGACTTAAAACTATTAGCCTAGTTAGAGTAAGGTTGTGGATGTGGACCTATTTAATGATTTTATTGTAAAATGTGTATTTAATTAGACTTTCAAACTATAGGCTAAAAAGAATATAAGATGTTGAAAAGGAATATAAAAAAGGGTAGGGTCCATTTGCTTGAGAAAATGTTTTCTGCATTTTTTTTTTCAAAATAAACAGGTCCTAAATTCCATACCAAGACCTTATAAAGTTGGGATAGACTAGGCCTGATTAAGATTATCTTGACAGAGATTAAAGTAGATAGTCAAACTAAGCTAGAGTCACAACTTCACAAGGGTTGAAAGCAAAACAATTGTATTTTGGAAGGAGAGTGGCCAAGACATTAGATACACAACATTGAAGCATTCACTATACAATTCAAAGTTTCTCTCTGGTCAAGCAATGCGAGAGCAGTGATTGCAAACTAGAGTGCCCAACAACTATCACAAGAAGCTTGAACATAATGTAGTGCATTTACAATGTAGTGCCAAAGTGTCATAGACTTTTGGACATAACCAAAAGAATATTTAACTTTTGGGATAGAGAAGAATCCCTTCCTCTCCTTTTAACCCGACTCATGGTTTTTTTTCTCCTCCTCTCTTTTTTTGATAAATTTATCATTCTCTCTTTGGAACCTTAACACTAAAGCATTTACAATGCAGTCCCAAAGAGTCCGACACTTTAGGACATAAAAAAGATATTTAACTTTTGGGATGGAGAAGAATCTCTTGCTCTCATTTTAACCCGGCTCATGATTTTTCTCTCTTCATTTTACAATGTAATACTAGATTTTCTCATTAGGGAGATAATGATTTTTTATTTGATTTGGTTTGTTTTGTATCTTGAATCCGATCACTTTGATTCATTTTTTTCTTTCCATTGAATTATTGATCCTGTTCTTCATATTGTTTGTGGAAGTAATTATATAATGCATAGTTAAATTACAACCCACACGACTACACCTTTCAACTTCTTTAAGATTTGAAAAGGGAAAACAATTTCTTAAGCAAGTGGTCGAGAGGAAAATATAATTATATATAACCTTTACTATTTTTTTGGGTCATGTATATATAACCTTTACTAATAACAAAATTTTGAAAAAAAATTGAATACACTACACCCATACATTTTTATTAGCTTGTGTGTTTGGACAACAGTGAAGTGATTCCATTAAAAAAGGCCAAGGCCCAAACTGAGAACAACATCACAAAGGAGGCAAGCAATAGAACAGCAACCCACAGGCCCAGCGCCTGGTAAACAGCACACGCGGGCACTATATAGATTTTACTCAATAATAGAGATTATGTGCTTATTTTTTATGATTAAGTGAAACTCATATAAGTTTTACCAAATAAAAAAAGAGTGCCATATGATTTGGTGAAGCCTATATAGATTTTAGTCAATAATAGAGATATGTTGGAGGTGGAAAATTTCAATACCATTGTTGTATCTACTCTTATGACAATTATTATCTTTAATCTTTAATCTACAACACAGCAAACATACGTCTCAATATATTAACACGTTTTGACAAGAATATCAACAGGTCGTTGTAGTATAGTGGTGAGTATTCCCGCCTGTCACGCGGGTGACCCGGGTTCGATCCCCGGCAACGGCGAATTTTTTAATTTTTTTATTTCCGTTTCTTTTAATATTTTTTTTTGGGCCTTGTGTGATTAAAAAGCCAGAGGGGTGGGTGGATAACAGTAACGGCGTTAGAGCGTAGAAGGCCATGGGGTGGGGTCACCTTGGAAGGCATGGTTCAGATTCCGGTAACGGCGACGAGGCGGGTCCTAGCACCAGCACGGCGGAGCCGCGGCGGTTCCCTCAGGCTGCTCAGCCGGAAATGATGCGAGCCGCTGAAAAGGACGATCAGTACGCCTCTTTCGTTTACGAAGCCTGTCGCGACGCCTTCCGCCATCTCTTCGGTTAGTCTCTCTCCCTCTCTCTCTGGCAACTGTTGTAACTAACTCTCCGATTACAAGTGAAGTTTCAATTTAGCACATTATGTATTATCCTAAACCGTTGGTGCAGGTACCAGAGTGGCGGTGGCTTACCAAAACGAGGTAATCACTAACACTAATCTGTAATCACTCCCTTGTTTATATGTATGTTGCTGTTAATTCTTGATTGTATCTCCCTAAGTAACTGTGCTTTAGTGTTTAATTTCTTTTGCAGACGAAACTTTTGGGGCAGATGCTTTACTATGTGCTCACAACAGGCTCGGGACAACAGACCCTTGGAGAGGAATACTGTGACATCACTCAGGTTTTCATCATCATCCATTCTACTGTCTCTCTAAATTTTGCAACTGGTTGTGATTAATGTCAACGGTTAGAATATCGTCACCTGCAATTCCCATTTGAAGGACTTTTAAAATAGCTTACTTAGGACTCATTTGGGGTTATCTCATGACATAAACACTTGTATTAGTGTTAGGATACACTTATAAAAATAATTCATCATATGTCCATAATCCTTTTTCAACTTATTTCCATAAGCTCCTTAGAATAACTTATTAATAAGTGCTTAATTAAGTTGTTTATGCAGACATAGCTCAATTAACCTCTTCCAAATGCCTCCTCAGATGAGAATTGGAAATGTCTTTTGAATTTGCTTGCATGCACATAGACACATATGTTTATAGTATTAATTTTTTGAATTGAAGGTTTAATTTATTCTTTTTTGCTGGATTTTGTACCTGATTTGAAAAATTTCTTTAACCTACTGTTCTAACATAGGTTGCAGGACCTTATGGACTTCCTCCTACCCCTGCGAGGCGAGCTCTATTCATTGTATACCAGACGGCAATTCCATATATTGCAGAACGGATTAGGTTGATTATCCTGTATCTTCTAGTCATCGCTGTGAATGAGCTGTATGTGTGTCCAATTTTATGATGGCTTGATTGTTAATTTCACAGTTCTAGAATTGCTTCCCGAGGCATTGTCCTTGCTGACTCAGAATCTGCTGAGAGTTATGGTGAAAATGCACACAGGAGCAGTAGTTCTCAGATTTCTGCCACAAGTGAACATTCTCCTTCGTCCACATCAGGACAATCTATTACAACTATGAAAAGGTTGAAGGAGAAACTAAGTGGATTTTGGTTGCATATGGTTCAGAGATGGCCTTCGGTATATTACTCCTTCTGATATGTTGCTCATGCAACACTTATCAAGAAGTCAATACATTCTCCTTTGGAAACACTTGATAATCTTTGCAAAACTATTACAACCATATACTGTTATTTGTTCTTTTAAATTATTATGGAAGTTACATGTTACATTATAAAATGAATTCTCCTTCTATGGAATAGCTTTTGTCTCATCCCCTTTAGAGCTGTTTCTTATTTACATAATCTGACTACATTTAATCTGTTTAGTTGAAAGTTTATTTTTTGTTGCTGAATCTAGTTTCTATGCCCCCATCAGATGCTCCCTTTTGTTCGTGAGTTGTTGCAGTTGGTTCTTCGTGCTAACCTCATGTTGTTTTACTTTGAAGGTGATCCTTTGCTTGATGGGCTCTTGGTAGTTATTAGATCTGGAAAAGCAAGCTTCCTAAATCTTGCCATTATTTCTTTTTGTAGGCCTCTATTATCATATATCCAAACGTGCTTCCGGCATTCGTTATGTGTTCATTGGAAAAGCATCAAATCAAAGACCCAGGTAATGTCTTTTGAAACTTCTATGTTTTGAAAAACAAATGTGTAGGAAATTTGAGAATTTTCCTCTTGTTTATAGTAGAATTACATGACTTTTGTTTAATTGGAAGTAAAACAAAGTATGTGGAATATAAGTTAAGCAAGAGGGACATTAATTCCATCTTAGAGGTAAAAATTGAAGAAAATATCATATCACGTATTCCATAGTTTAACTATCCTGAATCTATCATACAAACTGATGGGAAAATAGAGGGAAATGTGAATAATAGGATTCAAGCAAAGTGAATGAAATGGAGAAATAAATCTCATGTATTTTGTGATAGAAAAATACCATTCATACTTAACGTAAAATTTTATTGTTCGGCTATGTATAAGAGCCAACAAGAAAGTAAGTTCAATGCTGCAAAGATGAGACGGTTATGATGGATGAGTGATCACATAAGATAAGATAGGATTTGCAATGAAAGCATTAGATTGATAGTTGGGGGAGCACCTATAGTAAAAAATATGGAAGAATCTCACCTTAGGTGGTTAGGACATGAGTGAAGACTTGTAGAAGCAGTAGTAAGGAGGATAGATGAGATGAAGGATAGTCCAATCGTTAGAGGTAGAAGGAGACCAAGAAAAACTATAGTTTAAACTATTAAGAAGGATTTGGATTAAATGGCTTGTCTTTAAATATGATTCATGATAGTACATTATGGCGCCGTTTTATCTACTTAGCTGATCTCACCTAGTGGAAAAAGAGGTGTAGTTGTTGTATTTAACTCTACATTTCACATTATGAACATAAGAGTTATCTATTCCTAATGATGTTTTCTTTTCTAGTTTTCATTTAATTTCAATTTCAACTTGGTTTTTGCTTTGATGTACTAAACCTTGGGTCCTTGGGTTAGGTGAACCAGTGAAATTGATTTGTAAAAGTTGTCATTGCAAAAGACAGTTTGTATTGTTGTTCACTCCTTTCTTATGAATCATAAATGTAGCTTTTTTTACAGTTGGAGATTACCTTTTCTTAACCACAGACTTAGCTTCTCTATCATTTCATATTAATTATTAATTATTATAGTACGCATGCTTCTTCATGCGGTTTTAGATTCAGAGCACCTGTTCTCTAAAATTTGGCTTCTGTGCAGATATCAAATACTAGGAGTATTTCTGCTGATTCAACTTTGTGTAATAGCTGCTGAAGGGCTGCGTCGAAGAAATTTTACATCAATTGCTGGTTCAGTTCATCAGGCATCCTTTGCATCACAACATACATCAACAGGTTCTCAATTAATTATTCTAACCGGTTATTTATTCAGATATTTTTCTTATTTTCCCTTTTCTTAATTTGTGTCTACTAATGTGCTTTCGACATTTTTATGCTTTGTCAATTAGTTTTTAGAATAAACCCTCAATCTAGTCCTCCAAAGCTTAGGGTGTCGCCACATTAGTCCTCTGAAGATTTTTATCACCAAATTACCTACCTCAAAGATTAAAGTGTCACCAAATTAGTTCCTCAAAGATACATGATTTTCACCAAATTCATCATTTTGTGTCACCACTTTAGTCCTTTCTATAGATGAAATTTGGTGACAATGGTGTAACTTTGACTTTGAGGGATTAATTTGGTGAATATTTCTTTAAAGGACCAATATGGTGTCACTTTAATCCTTGAGGGACTAACTTGGTAAAAAAAAAAAATCTTTAGAGGACTAATGTGGTGACTGGTGACACCTTAATCTTTGGAGGTCTGAGTTGAGGGTTGAATCTAGTTTTTATGATAACCTGACCCCATTGTTATGTACTAATTATATAGGACACGGTTTGCCTGTTCTAAATGAAGAAGGTAATCTGGCATCTCCAGATACCGACAAAGGAAGTTGGATCTCTGAATCTTCATCTTCCGAGGTTCAATTCTCTCATCAAATTATCATTTTTTCCTTTTCATGATGATATTTCATTGCATGCTTGTTGCTGTGAGTGAGGTTGAAGGTGACAAGGTGTCATGCACGTTACTTGATTAGGAAAATTTAGGATCTGCTGTGGGATAAACATATTGCTTTTGACTTACAGTTATGTTGTTCTTTTCTGGCTTGCAATGCTGATGTTTCAGCCTCGTGCAGCAGGGATAAGTTTTGAAATATGATTATGTTTAAGCAAGCATTGGTGCTTCGGCTCTGTTTCAAATCGTTCCCACTTTGGGGGCTGTTGATAAAGAACATACATGATAAAGATCTCATAGGAATCTGATTTCCATTGAGAAATAGTTGATTTACAATAGCAGAATTAAATGAAAAGCCTCAAGAGAATTCGGTGGATTCATGCATCCATCGTGTCATTTTAGGAGCATCAAGTGTGTGTTGATGCATCCCTTTTTGTTTTTGCAGCATCATGCAAATAGCAAATGCACGCTTTGCCTGAGTAATCGTCAACACCCAACAGCTACTTCTTGTGGCCATGTGTTTTGCTGGTATTGTCTTCCTGCATTCTTACTGTTTTTTCGTGTGCACTGCTCATTTCTCTGCCTCTCTCATCTTATGTTTGATGTGATCCATGTAGGAACTGCATTACAGAGTGGTGCAACGAAAAGCCTGAGTGCCCTCTTTGCCGCACCCCTATAACACACTCAAGTCTAGTTTGTGTGTATCATTCGGACTTCTAGAATCTGCTTTTCTCCTCAGCTGTAATCTTTTTGTACATGGAAAGAAGATAAGTATCATGAAAGGCAACATTTTCTTTATGTTGAGGATTGCATCATATGAACACTTAATCAATTTAATTTTATAATAATGAAGTGACTGTTCTTTGTTCTTTTGTTGGAAAAAATAACCATTATTTATAAATTATAACACATTATCGTTGGAGGGTATTTTTGCATTAGTTATTTCTCTCCTAATTGGTGGTGCTAGTAAGATGTATACCAGAACTTCCATTGCTTTTTTTGGTCGAAAGAACTTCCATTGCTTTATTTTCATCCAGGAGGCGCTCCTCTCAAAATGAGGCTCCCATTCCCCTTCGGCCTTTCCCATCAAAAACTGTTTTCAATTTACAATATTTTTTTAAAAAACTTGCACTGTAATTTATTTACCCAGTAAAAATGACCTAGGGTCCGTTTATTTTAGAGTTTGATAAAATTGATTTTAAAAGATAAATGTTAAAAGAAATTATTCTGAATAATTGAGGTTAAAAAATTGAGGTGTAATTGAAAACAATTATGCGAGTACTACACCTAAAACTAATGAAATTCTATTTAATTGAAAAGCTAGAAATTTTTTACTTCTATCAAAATCAATTTTACTCACCCCATATTGATTTTACCCACCCCATTTTTCCTTTTCGAATGCAAATCTCATTTCAAAATTGTCTTCTTTTTTTTTGGTCAACATTTCAAAATTGTATAGGGCTGTGAAATTTCACGTTTGCATTGGATAAGATCTCAACCAAACTCTCTCTTAGACATTAACGACTCATTTGTTTTAGGTGATTTTGTGCATGTAAAAAAATTTAAAAGGAAAATTTTGGATTTTTCTATCTACACATACATACATTTCTAAACATATATACATTAAAACTTAAAAAGACCAAAATATCCTTTAATCGTTCGTCGTCTTTTTTTTTCCTGTGATTTGTTTTGGTACAGAATTAATAGGTCTATATGTGTTAATTTCACAGTGTGAAAATAACACTTACAGAACTATTAAATTCGTAAGTTGTGCGATTTTATTTTATTATTGGTTTTTATGTTGGCGTCAGCCGGCCTACGCTACCTACGAAACTACTAGTTCCGTAATGAAGAATTACATTACGGAGCTATTAGTTCCGTAATTGTGATTTTATATTATACCTACGGAACTAATAATTCCGTAATATAATCCTTCATTGTTGAACTACTGTTCCGTACCTACGTATGATTTTTTTTTTAAAAAACATACATACTTGTGCTAATTGGCTATTAGTGTCGACTTTGGCCTACGCTAATGACGGAACTATTAGTTCTAGTTCCGTAAGCCATTTTTGGTCCGGAACTAATAGTTCGGTAATGTTCCATAAAACTTTTACTCTTCACCTAATGGTTTAATTGTGAACTTGTTATTTACTAGATTATTAAAATATAATAGTCTAAATTTTTTGAATTTCATATACGACATGTTGAACACTAATCTTTGTTAAATATTAAATATATAAAATTTAAAAATAATTTTTTAAAAAATTCATAAATGAGCCTAGAAGCCAAGTTCAAACTTTTAATTAGGCTCGTTTAAATAAATAAACCAAGTTTGAGCCCCTAATATTTTTCACAAGCCAAGTTCAAGCTTTAAGTGTTCGACTCGACTCTTACAACCCTAGTTTCCAACAACCATATAACACCTCTATCTATTTCTATCTCTCTTTTCTTGTCACATCACTCATCTATCACATCTCTCTTCTATTTCTATTTCTCTGCAGGTGGTGTGTTGGGGTGTATGTAGGGGTGTCAAAACGGGCCGGCTCGGCCCGTGCAAAAAACGGGCCAGCCCTGCGTAGCCCGTATTCAGAAGTGGGCATAAAAACATAGCTAGACCCATTTTAAGGGAGGGCTGGTGGGCCAACCCATTTTGACGGGCCGACGGGCCAAAAACGGACTATCACATCTCTCTTCTATTTCTATTTTTGGCCCGTCGGCCCGTCAAAATGAGTTGGCCCACCAGCCCTCCCTTAAAATGGGTCGGGCTATGTTTTTATGCCCACTTCTGAATACGGGCTACGCGGGGCTGGCCCGTTTTTCGCACGGGCCGAGCCGGCCCGTTTTGACACCCCTACATACACCCCAACACACCACTTGCAGAGAAATAGAAATAGAAGAGACTGGCCCGCTAAAATAATAATAAAATTAAAAATAAGGAGAAAATTATTTTTTTTAATAAAAAAATGGCCAAATGGCCTGCCGTTTTGACCTATTTTTTCACAGACCTAAATGGATCAGAGCCTAAAAATAGCTGCCCAACCTATTTTACGGGCTAAACGGACTGGGCCCAACCCCTAGGTGTATGGGTGTCCATGGGTTATTTTTCAAAAGTTAATGGTGTATCGATAATTTCCACATTCTCCTAGGGTTTACGATCACCCTCCACCTATATATACGTTGAATCATACGGCGCCTTTTTCATTTCTCAAACAAGGGTTAAAAGTTTTCATTTCCTCCGATTTGAAATCCATGGGATTACAGCGATTTTCTAGTTTGCTTCTAATCTATAATTCTATTTCTCCATAGCTTGTGTTTTGTAATATTATTTCCCCTCTTTGTCCAGTCAGAGCATTCCGCTCTGTGATTCGGCTTTGTTTCGTTAATTTTACTCTTTGAGAGCAAAGGATTAGGGTTCAGCTCGAAATGTTACCTCTAAAAGCTCTTTTTTTAAGATCATTTTATTTATTCGATTTGTCTAATTGTTTTTACTATTTTGCTGCTAGTTCCAAAACTTGAAGTCATCGTTAAAGCGAGTTTGGTTGTTTCATAGAGATGCCTTTCTCGTGTCTGAGGATGACAATATCATCTTCACAACCATTGATGCCATGTCATGCTAGCCAAGGAATGAAATGAATAGCACATTCCTTGCGCATTTGATTTCCAATGGTACATTTCACATATTTGCATTTTCTTTGATGAGTGTAAATTGTAATGTGTGGTGGCTGTGTTTTACTTTAGAATTGTGCAAAATATATAGTGAACTAAACCAAATTTCAAACCAAATCAAAACCACAGCAGGAGAAAACCTTGCAAACACTTTATCCCATCGTATCAGCCATGGAGGTATCAACTGTCTCATGTGCTTACTACGATTAGTAATTGTGTTCAGTTTGATTTTCCTTTTACATCAAGGATTTATAGGTTCATAATTGCTGTTTCTCATATGCCTTCTAACTGTTTGAGGAAAACTCCCACTTATATGCCTTATATGTTCAGTTGGATTTTTCTTCCTTGCACTGCAATCACTAGCACAGTGATGCAAAATGACTCTGTGATGTGCTTACTGATTAATTGAATAATCTTTCTGTGGTAAAGCATGTTAAGGTGTTAACTATGGGGGATCCTTACAACAACTATGACTTGTGTCAGGTAACTAAGACTGTGGCTGATGCATTTCTTAGGCTATTAATACAACGTTATGCGGCCTGGTGCAAAACTCTCTTCTAGGTTATGGTTCATTTTATTTTTTGCCCTTGTTTCTTTCGTGTTCTACATGTATGTCAAGTTCACACACACACGAGATAATTTTAAAAATGATTTAACAGTGACTACAACCTTGAGTGGGACTCTTGGTTTTTTGGAACAATGTTTTAACAGTAATGGTTTGGCGGAAAAAACTCATTCTAACTCTTGCTTTTGACACATGAGCATTACTATCTTCCCACGGCTGTATTCATTAGCCATGAGGGGTTCATTATAATAATGCTCAAAATAAAGATATTTTGGAGTTAGTCAGGCTTCTTGTGCTGTTTGCAAGTGTGTTTGGAGTTTGGAATACACTCCTACATCTCACATCTTATTTTCACTTCCATCGTGGGTGCATGTTTATTCTCACCTTTGCAGTGCCTTTTAGCATGGGGCACTCATAACCACAAGCTTCCCCAACAATTGGGGCCCTCAACCATAATAAAACAAGTCATTAGAATGCACATTTCAAATGGCTTGTTGTTTAAGGAAAGCTTAAACTCATAATGGTGCGATTGGACAAGCAACTCTATTTTGTTTCTGATAATAGCATGTATCGATCATTTAGTACTTGCACTTTCCCAAATCTTATACGGGTGCATATATGGTCTTCATGCCTTACTTTTTCAGAAGCCAATTAGATCTTCCACAACGCATTGCCAACGAGTTTTTTTTTTTTTGGTCAACACCAACGAGTTCAAACAAGACTGTTTTCATGACCTAAGCCTAATATAATGTGCCAATAAAATAGTTATATCACACTCATCTCTAAAATTGAAGCTCCGAAGCTGATCTTTTAATTTAAGCTCGTCTCACGTTGCAACCTTGTTTACAAGGTGATTTCCAAGATAACAGCAAATAGGGTTGGTCAAGCTACGCCAAAACTCATTATCGATTAGGACCGTTTTAATTACTTTTTATAAAATATTTTTTCTTTGAAACTTTTCAGAAGTTGCTCTGCTTGAGTTCATGTTTTAAACAAATGATTTAATTATACTAAAATAATTTAAATATTTTTAATTGAAAACACTTTTCTAAAAGAAAAAATGGAGATGGGATGAATATGATCATGGATAGGGTATTAGATTACTTTTAACCATTCCCACATTTAAAAAATATTTGATTCTAAAGCTCACGTGATAGCAATCCTAATATATATGTCGCGAGACTCGCTACTCCTGAATTTATGACGTGTTTTTTTAGACAGAATTTATGACGTTTTTTGATTAAATGACATGTTTTCTTTCCAATTTTTATGCATATATATATATTGGTAAAATAAAAATATTATTTTAATACTAACATTTATGAACCATCAAAAAAATAAATAATATTGACAAAAAGTAGATGTCTAGCTAACTATTCCAGAAATAGGCAAAAATATTTTAAATCTTATTCTAAAACATATATTTTGTAAATAGGTGTATATACAGTGAAAATATTAATATAAAACTCAATTCACACCGTACCAGCAAATTGTTATGGATAGTTATAATTATTTATATTTGAACCCAAATTTATTTTATAAAATAAATACTATTGTTTTTGGTCGATAAATACTTTTCAATATAGATAATTTTTTTTGGTCAAAAATATAGATAAATTTTGATTTAAAAAAAATATAGATAAATTTTGGGTTTTGGTAAATACACCCCACCATTTTTGGCCGTATATCTCACTTGTCATTATTTACAAAATCTTAATACCAAAATACCCTTTTTTGTTTACTGAACCAAAATGCCCTTTATACTACTGAAAATTTGAATTATTTTTTAACTATCGAAAATTCAAATTTTCAGTAATTATAAATTTTAATTTTATAACTATTGAAAATTTAAATTTTCAAAAAAATAAAAAAAATTTACCAGAAATTTGAATTTTTGGTAGTTATAAAATCAAAATTTTATACTATCGAAAATTTAAATTTTCGGTAGATATAAATTTATTTCAATTTCTAAAAAATATAAAAAAACAATTTTGAAACTTATTAGAAATTTAAATTTTTGGTAGCATAAAAATTGATATATCTAATAGGGTTAATTATGTTTTTAGTCCTTTAAAAATTGGCAGATTTGAGTTAGGTCATTTAAAAATAAGTTAAATTTTTTTAGTCCTTCGAATTTTTTTTTGTTTGATTTAGGTCCTTTAAGTGAGTTGACTTGCTAGGTGTCACATTTTGACTCAGTCATTATGTCTACATGGCACGAAACGCTGACGTGGCAATATTAACTTTTGAATTTAGTCCCTCTAAAAATTGAGTCTTGATTTTAGTCCCTCTAAAAATTGAAGTTTTGATTTTAGTTCTTCTAAAAATTGAGTTTTGATTTTAGTCTCTCTGGTTTTTCTCTCTCTCTCTCTCACCCCCACCACCGCCACTCTCTCTCTCTCTCTCTCTCTCTCTCTCACCCCCACCCCCACCACTACTCTCTCTCTCACCCACACCACCACCACTGATTCGTTATTGATTTATCAAGGTTCACAATTTGTATAACAAACCGTGAGAGAAAGAGAAAACGAGAGAGAAAGAGAGTGGTGGGGGTGGGGGTGAGAGTGAGCGAGAAAATGAGAGAGAGAGAGAGAGAGAGAGAGTGGTGGTGGTGGTGAGGGTGAGAGAGAGAGAGTGGTGGTGGTGGTGGTTGTGAGGTGAGAGAGAGAAAAAAATCAGGGGACTAAAATCAAAACTCATCAATTTTTAGAGGGACTAAAATCAAAACTCAATTTTCAGAGGAACTAAATTTAAAAGTTAATATTGCCACATCAGCGTTTTGTGCCACATAGGCATAATGACTGAGTCAAAATATTGCCACCTAGCAAGTCAACTCACTTAAAAGACCTAAATCAAATAAATATTTTTTAAATAATTAAAAAAATTTGACTTATTTTTAAAGAACCTAATTCAAATTTGACAATTTTTAAAGGACTAAAAATATATTTAGGTCTTTTTTTTGTCAACAAAAAAAATATTTTTTTTTGGTCAAAGGATCAACATATTTAAGTCTGTCTAATATTATTATATCGTGGACTCTAATTATAGACAATTGGCCTAGCCCAACAACCCAACCCTCTCCCTTAACGCATGGGCTCTCTTATTGACCAAAAAAAAAACGGATGGGCTCTCTTTGTTATTACCAGACTAGAAGACGACAAAACTTGATTTTGCATATCTACTGTTGGGTAGTTTTAATTTCTTTTTGTTAGTGAAAAAGAATGGGAGATAAAAGGTTTTTATATAAATAATTCTAATTTTTTTTATATTTGACCAAAAAAAAAAGGTTTTTATATAAATAATTCTAAATTTTCTTACTTTTTATTTTTACGATTTCTCCTAATTACTGAATGGTGAAAATATTGAATATTTTTTATGTTTTTAAGATATTAGTTGTATTCTCTTTTTTACTTTATAAAGTAATAAAAAGATATATAGAAAGATTTGTAGAAGCATTGTTTTTTTTATATATAGGGCGGAGGTAGTACTATTGGAAGGTCTGACTGACTGTCTGAGAGGATGCATGTGTTTCAACAAAAGTTTGTTATAAATCGCTTATCAAGAACCGTTGGTAGCTGAAATCCAACATAAGCCATTACAATACAACTTCAATTTAAAAAACTCTCCAACATAAGCCATTACAATACAACTTCAATTTAAAAAACTCTCTTTGACTTGCTGTCACCTGGTATGCGGTTGGAAAATACACGTCGATTTCAAGCTAAGCCAGAGACAGAGAGCAACAGTAGAGGGAAGAGTATAATGACATGACTAACTGACATTCAACAAACTGCTCTTTTCTCTGTGTAACCCTATGTTTGATTAGGAGAAGAAATGGAGAAGAGAGAAAGAGGTGAAAGAGAGTATGAGAAGAGAGAAAGATGGAAGAAATAGAGTAGATTTAGAGTATGTTTTTTTTTGGTGAATGCTTTGGAGTATGTTTGATATAAGAGAAAAAGAGAAGAAATAGAAGAGAAAGAAGTGTGTTAGTCTCTCTCCATTCGTTTGGTTTGATAGAAAGTGAGAAGAGAGAAACGATATTATTTTATAAAAGGACAACAATGTCCCTATTATTTTTAGCCTTTTACTTGTTAATTTCTATGCTAATTTTTTAAAACTGAAAATTACTGCCTTACAAACAACACAATGGATAACAAAAAAACATTTTAATAGGCATAATTTACAGCAAAAAAAAAAACTTGTGTGATATCCGTACAAAACAACAAGGAAAAAGTGAGAATCAAAACGATTTTAAATATTAATTTTTATTCTTTAATAAATAAATAATATTATATCTAATATTTTTCACAAAAAGAAATATTACTATATTCTAATTTTTTGTTTGTATACATTAAATTAATATATCTAATATTATTATATTATTATACCAAAGGCCCCAACTCCTTCTCCTGCACGCATGCCACTCTACTAATTTTCTGGTGCTATGTTTTTATGTGCTTCACACTCACAGGGGTGCTATGATACTGCTGCACGGGGTGGATTCTTGTGGTTTCAATGCCAAAGATGTAGTAGGTAGTCTATTATCTATCTAAGAATAGAAATTGTTCTGGAAAAGACATCAAACTCCTTCTTAGTTAACTGACACGTGTACAAATAAGGGCTTTTTGGTAAACTTGGCAAATTTCAATTTACACACACCGGTTAACTCTTTCAAATTTCACATTTCAAAACTTTCCCAAAAGGCTTTCGTTTGCAGCGTACACAGTCTTTCCCAATGCTAGCTGCACACTCAAAAGCTAGATCCAATAAGAGCTTCCTTCACAAAAAAAATCTCATCGTTGGCTCGAAGATGCAGCCAACAATGCAGCCATGGATGTACGCGGGTGACAGAGATGAAGCTTGGTGGAGCCGGGACTCACCGCCGCCTGACCTTCAACGGCTGCTGCATTTGGACGCCATGGGTGTACGATTTCGGTGAGGAGCAACTCTGTAAGCAAAATGTTGTGTCTTGCTGTGTTTTAGGTCCCTCTGTTTTTGGTTTATCTCTCTTTTGTTTTTTTCCCCTCTTTTAGCAGAACACTACAAAAAAAAAAGAGGAGTAACTACATTTGAAAGAAGATGCGGGTGAGCCAGACTTCAATGGTGGAAGGATAATGGGTTTCCTATCCCTCTTCTCTCTTCTTCTATTCTTTGCTTTTTCCAGGTTTTACAGAAATTGGTCACTTGGGTTTCCATTGTCCTCTTTTTTCAACCATTTTTTCTAATTTTATTCATTTTATTGCATTGTTTTTCCTTATTCCTTATTCTTGCTCTCAGTTTAATTTGGAATAGGAGTAAATAAATGTTCCTTGGCTTTGTTCACTCTATTTAATTTGCCTTTTCTTTTCTTTTCTGTTAACTGAAAATTTTGTGAATTTTTTACGATGGTTATCTCAGCTGCAAATTTGCTCCATAATATTGATTTATTTTTTATTATTATCTTACCTCGGGTTTTAAGTTGTGCTTAATTATCTGTGTTGTTTTCACAAGTTGGGAACATGTTTATTGTATCTGTAGGAATTTTCAATGTGTGTAGATGGAAATTGGCGAAGCTTCATCCAGGTACAAAAGATATAGGTTGTTTTACTGTGAATTTGATCTTTTTTCTTCATCCAATTTTTCTTCTTTCTTTTGGGTTGTAAGTTCTGCACATTCAAGTGATTACGCTCTTCAAGGGGTTTTGTTTGTTTTGTGATCCCTCAAAAGATAGATTGAAGAAATTGGTAATATTGTTTTATACCTGTTGGTGATGCATTTTATAGAGTACAACAAATGTTGATTTCAATAGAGATAATTTGCCATTTCTGCATGTTGATCCCTCAGGGATTGGACGCAGGGACTGGACTCAGGGATTACAAGGATAGAAATTGCCCCACTTGGAAGAAGCTTCACCTGTTGAAGACGGACAAAATTAAATAAGAAGACAACAAAACTAGGAGCTAAGGGGAGGGAATTCAGTATTGCTAACAAACTTCAACTTGGACTTCAGCTCAGTTTTCTCTTCATCAACACTGACATTGTCAACTTAGACTATGTAGATTTTGTTTAATTCTACATAAGCTTCTAGCATGAATAACCTTCAACCAAAGCTGCTGCTGTTTTGTTTTGTATTTTGGATATCTAATACTATTAGCAATATCTAATCATGCTTATCGTGTTTGTGTTTAGGTTGACTCTTATTAATGTTTTGTTAAATACTTTTGTCAAATATTTGGGTTAGTAATGCAACATTTTGGTGTCTTTTGGTTTAACAATAGCCTTATATATTCACAGGAAGACATCAATTGATCTTTGCCTTCCCTACAAAGAAAAATGACTCTCATTAACTTTTTTTACACTAACTTTGAATAGTTTTTCCCATACAATTCATGTAGTGGTGTTGTGTTATCCTTTAAACTTTTTGCGGAAAACATTGGACGCAGGGACTGGACTCAGGGAATGGACTAATACAGTTGAGGAGACAATGAAGACAGAAACGCCAGAACCTAAGACACCTTTGGAAGAAACAGTGAAATTGGAGTATGAATCTGAGAAAGCTTCAGAGGAAAATAAAGAAAGAAGCGAGCCACTTTGAAGAAGCATGCAGAGAGGCCAAGGAGAGCAGTATGAAAAGCCAAGTGATGGGAGTTTTTTAGAATTATTTTTGTTATGATTTATGTCATTGGTTTGAACTTTGAAAATAGTGTGTATAGTTTGAGCAAAAAGGTTGGGAGTTTTAGTTTAAAGATAGATTTTTGTTGGTTATGATTTATCAATTGTTAGTTTTCTTATTTCTGTTGTGAAGTGAATGATAGAACATATGTAACTTCCTACAGTTCAAATAGTTGTGGGTGTATTAAATTTATTTATGAAGTATTTTATTCTACTATTCTTGCAAACTTGAAGCCATTGCTTTTGCTGGATTTTTAATATAAATTACATGGATGCATTTTCTCATGTTTATGCACATACACAAAGAATCATATTCATGAATCATATTCAATATACTTCATTTCCACTGGAGAGCACATCCTGTAATTTGATCATTGGATTCAGGGACTGGACGCAGGGACTGGACGTAGGGACTGGACCCAGGGACTGGACGCAGGGATTGGACTCAGGGACTGGACTCAGGAACTGGACTCAGGGATTGGACGCAGGGATTGGAAGCAGAGACTGGACTCAGGGACTGGACGCAGAAAACAAAAAATTTGGTTAAAAAAAAATGGGCCATCAGTTCAGAAAAAAAAGTTTTTTTTTCTTTTTCTTTTTTAAAAAACAAACAATAGAAAACGTTAGGCCCAAGAGGCCCATTTTGGCATTTTCCTTTCTCAACGGGCCAAAAACAAACAATGGGTCAAATCCCAATTTTAGGAAAATACAAGAAAACTGGACAAAATTGGGTGTCTACAATTTGTTTGAGTGTGGTTTAAAAAAAATAGCATATTCAACGTTAACGAATTCAGCTATCAAATAATTCAACCTCCTTTATATCGATACTATATAGTTCACACCCGTGCGGATGCACGGGTAAAGTACTAGTTTGTCAAAAAAAAAGATGCAATAGATAGGACAAAATGGAAAAAGGGCAAAGATGGAAGACTAAGACGAAAATTCTTCTCTCTTCGTCTTTCTTCGCTCTTCAGCGAAGAAATAAAAGTTGGTGGGTCCCACATGTTTTTTCTCTCTCTTCTCTATTTCTCACCTAAACCAAACGAGGTGACATTCCTATTTCTCCCCTACTTCTCTCTTTCCTATTTCACTCAAAACAAACATAGCGTAAGAGTCTAGGGATGTTTACAAACATTTCTCCCCTACTTCGAAGCAAAATTACTTTTAATCTACGGGAGTTCATTAGATGTGATAAGTATTTTCCATTTTGACATCATATGAATATTTTAAGAATTTATGATGGGCTTAAACAACTGTTTAGTCCTTGTTTAGTTTTTTTTAATTTTAGTCCTACAAAAAATTTGTTACTTTTAATTTCTAAAAATAGGGATGTTTGCTTTTATTCCTCATCGTTTTGATTTTAGTTTTTGTAATGTTTGATTTATGTTAAATTAGTCTTTTTATTTATTTTAGAGACTAAAAAGAACATTGAATGGATCAAATATTATATAGATTAAAACCAAAAAGTGATGACTAAAAGATTTTTTTTTTAATCTTCAGGAATTAAAATCGACAAACTTTTTGTAGGGACTATAACAAAATAAAATTGTATATTACAAAGACTAAAGAATTATTTAAGCATTCATTATATTAGTTTATCATGGACTTTGAAAATGAGTTTTTTATTATATACTAAATTTTTTTGTCAACGTTTATTGTATACTCTAATAGAGGTAGCTGCTCTTTTTTATTATATCACACTGCTCTTTTTGCCATTTTTTCGACCTCGGCTATCTCTTTAGCCGACCCAATCACCTAAGCTAATAGAGGTAGCTGCTAAATTGGGGCTTTAATTCAAGTAACAGACTAGCCAAAATTGAGTCAAACAGAAAATACCAAGACATACGACCAAAAAAAAAAGAATAGTACCAAGACAATGCACTAGGGGTGGGGCATAGGCTATAGCTGTTTAAACGGGGTTGATATCATCTCCATATTTTCTCTCTCTCAATTTTTTTCATTACTATGTTTTTAAAAAAATAAATGGAATAAATGATACTCTTTACTATGTATGTATTACATTTATGTCTATTATTTTTCTTCAAAAATATAATAATAGAGGAAATAGAGAGAAAAAGAAATAGAGAGAATCTTAATTCATTTAAACACACAAATTGACCACATGGTTAAGTATACAAAACGTTGTTGTTGTTGTTGTTGTTGTTATGATACAATGTACTGGTTGGTTCAGTGGTTGTGTTGCTTGGATCATGGAAAATGATTGAAGTTCAATTCCCATTGAGAACTGTTTCTAATTTTTTGAACGGTGTTTAAACGGATTAAAAATTATAAACGAAAACAGGTGTCCATAGGAATCGAACACAGTAACTATTTGTTGCAAGTGCCAACAACAACTACTAGGCCAGTGGGTCACGCCTGTGACAAGGTGAACGTGAATGATATATAATGTTTCACATTAACCGATAAACTCATGAAGAGTTGTTTCCATTCATTAAATGACATGACTTGCTTTATAAATAAAGACACTTTGCATGCAAAAGAGATACGAAAATGATTGCATTGCATTGCCTTGCCAAACCTCTGCCAAATTCAATATCTAAATCATCTATTTTTCTCTCTAGTACACGAGCAAGTAAAGAAACATTATTCTGTAAACTATCGTTGAGCGATAAGCTTGGTGTGAATGTGCAATGCACTCCAAGGAATCCATCGTATCGTGAAGGGGATTCTTTGGTCAACCCAATTGCATCCAGTTTACTAAATCTGGTGGGGGCGAATCGAACCTAGAGGTTAGTGTGTTTACACACGCTTTGAATCTATTTGTGCAACCATCACCACCACCATCATCTTGTTCAAGTTGCTGCACCATTGTTCACGAACACCCACATATAACATTTATTTGGTTGTCCAGAGGAGAGAGATACGTGCTTTTACTAAAAATGATTCCACACAAGTGTGTCTAGTTTTCAGTTAGACCAAACTTACTGTTTCAGCCAAATCAACTTGAGAGTAGCTTTTCTATTTTGATTGTCTGGGATTGGAAAGATGTGACAATGACAAACCAAACACACGCTAATTATGAAACAACTAGCCAATGATCCCATACAAAGTACATGCATTTTTCTAACATAAACAAAGAAACAACAAGAAGTTTGAACAGTTTTTGTGGGAAAGGAAAAAACATGGGAGGGGAGATGACATGCATCCACGCCCGAGACCTACTTTTCTTATACATTAATTGATGCCAAAATGACATGAGAGAATATAGACGAGTCAAATGCTCATTGCAACACTCTTTCTTCAAAAAGGATATTACACCATAGTAACCAAGATTTTCAAATAATTTTCTAAGTAAACTTTGATTTAAAACAAGTTAAGTTCTCAAAAATGCAGATAAAATTTTTGCCTCTTTAAAAGATGAGAAGAATGGGGAGTCCATTCTTTCCTTTTCTATCACGTGGTAAAAACAAGAATAGTATTAGTAGAAACACTGAAATAAAAACAACCTCCTCAAGTATGTATGTATATATATATATATATCAAAAGAGCTTGCATCAGTACAAGTAAGGAGTTTTCTAAAACTACTATATATCAAAAAGCAGTAAAAACTCTAAAACAAACTAAAAAGAAAATGACTGAAATAAAAAGACTGAAATGAAAAGCTACTAAGTAATATAAAAGCCGGGTTCAATCTCTAACAGCTACCCGGATCATAATAAGATATAGGCGGTGCGTCAATGGCTGGAACATCGCTTTCTGAGGTCTCGTCCCTCGCCTGCTGGACCATGTCCCTGATCTAACTCATAGATACTGTGTAATCATAGATCCTGCGCGCTGTACATAAGTTGGGTCCATTGACCCTATGCTCTGTGATAAGTACATGTCCATCAAAAGTAGCACACTGTGTATAAGGATCTATCCTCCACCCTTTCCCGTCTGTCTCCAGGGGTTGGACGCTAAAACGTCGTCCCAGACTCGAGTCCCTCCGTGGGTCGGTCATCTACTCAACCACATATGAAAAACATGGAAAGTAGGCAGGGTGAAAACTTACACGAGTTAAGAATGTTAGTTTCAAAGAGTATACATACAATACTTATACAGTATATTTTCAGAGTCTTACAACCCGAATCACACTTAGGAATAAAGCACTATAAAACCAAGAAACAATCAAGAATAGATCACCAATCACAGAAGAAAACGTCAATCACAGATCAATCACAGATATATTATCAATCACATCCATATCACCAATCACAGATATATTTATGCATGACACTTCAATCTCTCTGATAATACACCGGTGTGCTGCTCCAATGAGACTTTTCCCACCAAACTCCATTGAGCGATAGGCCTGCAACAAGTCTTAATAGAACAACCAGGTAATTCCCTTCAGACCCCTTGGCAGTCATTCCAAAATGCACATCTCAACCATATCATGAAATAGGTCCGTCAGTTAGATTTATCCAGACCGGGTATACGACTTGTCTCAGCTCAAGGGTATTCATCATGCAAGGCTATTGAGACTTTTGAAACCTGGATAATCCCAGAAGGCAATTGTAGCCCAACAAGACTCTATTCTCAATCCTCTCTGGGTTGTATTGTCCAAAAATCTTTATGCAAATGACACTCAAAAATTGCAGAATATCACTTTGGTTTCTCTTGTAAAACCTTCTCTGTTTTACTGTATTAACACTACAAGAATAAGTGGATTTACCTATGCGAAATTACCCAGGGCCATGTGGCTGCAGGTAATTTTTTACTTTTCTACGGCTTTGGCCGTAGGTAAGGAGGTAGGATTGAGAAATTTGAAATTCAAAACTACCTACGGCCATAGCCGTAGATAATTACATTTTTTTAAAAAAAGAAAAATACATTTAGAGAGGCCCAAGACCGTAGGTAAGCTCCAGTTTTTTAGAAAGGGCTAGAGGCCGTAGGTAAATAAAAGCGGAAAAAAGTTACCTTTGACTTTAAGCCGTAGCTAAGTTACCTACGACTTTAAGCCATCGCTACCTGCAATATACCTATCCCAGTCTCGATCGAGCTCTCAAACTCCCTCTTCTCTCTCAATCTCTCAATCTCAAACCCTCTTCTCTCTCAATCTCTCTCCTCCTCAACTCCGGCCACCACCACTCGAAGCTCCGGCCACCACCACTTAGTAAGTGTCAAACTCTGCACGGTCTCCCCCATTTCGACCTAGAACAGAACCCTCTCTCTCTCTCTCTCAGTCCACCTAATCGCCACCGCCGGCCACCGTGAAGCTCTTTGTCCCCAACATTGAAGCTCCGTCGCGCCCTCAATCGAACCATTCTGCCTCGTCCCTAGCCCTCTCTGTCCCAAAATAGTGACGATCTGCCGCGGAGCTGAGCCCTCACCGCCGTGTGCACCGTTGGGTTCGCCACCACCACGCCCCCACCGTATAGGTATGAACTCTCTCTCACTAGATCTGTATCTCTCTCACACACACTTTCTCTTTGCGCGCAGATCGAGCTCCTTGGTGCTGCCACCACCGCATCTCCACAGTGCTGCCACCATCGCATCTCCACGGTGCCGCCACCAGATCGAGCTCCTCCACATCCTTTCTCAGTCACCGGACCTTGGTGGTTTCTCTGCAAATATTCATTATCTCTGATTCTCTCACATTGTTTATATTTATTATAGTGTTTGTTTCAAATTTTCAATTTTCAATTGGGTGGAAAGAAGATATGTTGTGATTCCATGATTGTGTGCAGCTTGCTTGTTATTTGCTCTCATGATACAAATCAAGCCAATCTAGCACTTATAGTAAAAATTGTACAAGTCTCTAAAATTTCCATTTCAAAATTCATCTTGTGCTTTCTCTCTACTTCTCCTTTGTCCTTACTTATTATATTTAACTGCTAAACAAAATATTCAATCCGTTTTCCCTTCCAAATAAATTTTAACAAGCTCAACAAGTTCTTAGGCCAGTTCACTATGTGCTTACTTCACATATCTGATATTTTGAAATATGTCTTCTTTTTAACATGCTATGCAGGGACATAAGCTGAAATCCATTATGGAATTGGGCAAATTTTAGGTTTCTTTAGCCAGAACCATGTCAAGCTTGGAGATTTGATTGTTAAAAACTAGGTAAGTTTTTGCTGAATGGGGCACTTTAGTGTTCTTCAATTTAGTAGTGTTCCATTCCATGAGTCTGTCTTTATTATATCTACCTGGCTTTAGGATTTTATTGAGGCAACCTGGGAGCCTTGTCTCACATTTTTGGCAGCCAAATTTTATTATATCTACCTGGCTTTTAGTTTACTGTCATCAATTTGTTTTTTAAATAAAAATAGTACGATATATTTGAATTAATATGCTTTGGCTATTTTTTGAACTATTTTCTAAATTCTTCTTGTGCTTGAGTTATTTGGATGTGGAAATATTAGGAACTGTATTCTAAAGCCTTGTTCGATAGGGGGAAACTGTTTGATTGGTTAAGATCTGTTGTAATAGAATTCTGGTTTTGTAGATGTTTCTAACAAGCTTATGATATTTTGACGATGTCATATTATTTCTACTGATTTGGATTGGGTGGTGAACTTGCTTGCATGCAATTATGTGCAAATTATGGGTTGAGAATGGAAAATTGCTTAGTTGAATGTGTTTGTTTTCTTCTCTGTATGGTTCCATATATCCATTGATTATGGCATACATAACTTTGTGCAATAAGCATATTTGGAAGAGCTGGTTGAGCATGTGAATAATTAGCTATAGCTAATATATACTATAATGCTTGTTTGGTTACCTGACATATAAGAGATATATGTCAAACTTTCTACCATATATCAACAAGAAAATGTCTCTATGAATGCAGAGGAAGGATTTCTTCTTTATTGATGCATTTGAAAATTAACAAGAGCATAAGTATTTTCTATTGGAAACTAATCTAGCAGAAAATTGCTACTTGGTACCAATTTTCGTCAGTTAAAATTCTAACCTTTAGCGAGGTGTGGGGTGTGTGAGATCTCTGAGTGTGTTGATTAATTAATTCTCTTGTCAGATGTTTGGAAAATTGATTGTCTTTGTTGTTAGAATCAAGAATTGAAATTGATGGGCTTCTTTTGTGCTAACTTGTTTGTTTAATGAAACAGAAGTTTTAGTGTGTGATGATGAAAGCAATAGAGAACATACAAGAAGTTTGTATTGCCACTAATATAAAATCACAAGTGCTGCATCTACTTTTATGTCATCAATAATAGCATCTGCTACAAGCTTGAGTTAATTAACTGTGCCTTTGATGTGTTTGTTTCTTTGATTGAGCCAATAAACTTTGTTTTTAGCTTTGAATTGATTTATTAGAGCTGACTAGAATGCTAATATTACTTTCAGTAAAATGGGTTGTGTTATGCATTTATATTTGATATGTTTGCTTATTTCCTGTTAATGGACTGTCATGCAAAGTAGCAAATGCTTTCAGTAGAATGCATTGTGTCATGCTTATATTTCTTATTTGTTTAATCTTCAATGCATGTATTGGAATGTGATCGGTTTGATTTGTGTGTGTGTGTGAATCTCTCTTCCCTTTCTTATTTGATTCTATGATATGCTTTAGCCACTTCTTTTTTGGTTCTATATCTTATTACAATAAAGCTGAAATTTTTTAAAATTTAGAAATATATCCAAACGAAATTGTAGCAAAGTGTAAGAATATATTGAGTTTCACTAGAGGAAAAGAAAAAGAAAAATGGTTTGTCATGATATCCTTTTGAATATCCTCTAAAGTTGCTTTGGCTTCTCTCTCGTGCATTGCTCATGGTTATTTCAAAAGTTTCAATTTTGGTATGCAAACTTTGCTACTTATTTATTTATATTTTTCATTTTCACATTTTTTTATTTTCTATTTTGGTGGATTTGTTTTTCTTCTGCTATATTGCGTAGGGGACCAAGTTATGGCTCCCGCCTCAGCCTCAGCTAGCTCAGCAACAGCAGCCACAGCCAGGAGATGGCCCCGAGGGTGGCAACACACCGAGCCTAAACGAAGATATTAATGACCCTTATAGACAGTATTAGATAGCTTTTTAGTTTATTTTGTATTTTAGTTGACATTTTATTGTATTTAATTTTGACGACATTCAGTTTACTTTTGGTTATGTTATTAATTTTGCTCTTCTCAGTTAATGTCTTTATTTTAATTGAAGTATCATATTAATAAATTAAAAATAATTAATTATTCAATAATAATTAACTAATTATAAAATAAAAAAATAGTTAAATAATTAATAATAAATTTAATAAAAAGAATATTATTTAATTTCATTAATAAAGAATAAATTTGTAATTTAAAAATAATTAATTATTCAATAATAATTAACTAATTATAAAATAAAAAAATAGTTAAATAATTAATAATAAATTTAATAAAAAGAATATTATTTAATTACCTAGGGCCATGAGCCGTAGGCATGACCCTAGGTAATTACCTACGGCTTTTTAAAGAAAGCTCTCGCTTAAAAGTTGCAACGAGCAATATACCTACGGAAGTAGGGCCGTCTCTCAGCCGTAGGTAGCTTTCCATTACCTACGACTTTTGACCCTCGCTAACGGACGAATTTCTTGTAGTGTAACTCTTCTAATACAAAACCACATAGAATACTCCCATTCTATTAACGCAGAAATAACTCTTGAAAAACTTAGTCATTTTATTACTCTTTTCGACTGTACTCATTTATTACACTGTGATAGAGTCGAACGCGGTATCGAATTATAACTGTATTGAATATTAACGAAAATTATTACTTAAGTTTATTTTCTTTGGGAAAGCTCTTTCGAAGCTGATCAAGTAATCTTCGCCACGTATATACGAACTTGTTAAGATAGGAAAAATAGCGCACCGGTATTGCAACACCCTTTCTCCAAAAAGGATATTACACCATAGTAACCAAAAGTTTCTCAAAGACTTAAATATTTGATAAAAGTTAGTAATCATTCTTTAAAATTTGGACAAAATTTTTCCCTTTTCTAAATAACATGAGAAAGACGGGGAATAAATCTCTTAAAGATTTTCTTTTTGTAAATGTTTTCATGTAAGAAATAAAACATAGTTTAATACTCAAAAATTCCTCATCTCATATATGAAATCATCAGAGTTTACAACAGAGGTTTATACAGTGAACATTGAGCCAGTCGAGTCTTTAGACCTCTACCCAATCTAAAGTAGTAAATATAGATTCTTCTCGTAATCTCTACCAAACTATGCAGCACCTTTCTTCAGATCATTCTTCTAAAAGCTAACCCACTCCTTGGGCAAACCATCTACTCAGTTATGCATCAACACAACAGACCAGACAAGGGTGAAACTCTAAATAAGGTAATAAGGAAAGTAGGAGTACACTCAACACATATAGATCACTCATCAATCAATTTGCACACCAATCAATCAATCAGAACAATCAAGGCTTATCAACAGATCCCGTTTAAGCAGAACTTACCTTTGTGTTGCAATCCTATAACTTATTCACAAAATACAATCTCTTCACCAAACATATATATATATATATATATATATATGCATGAGACTTCAATATCTCTCTAATCACACCGGTATATTGCTCTAAGGAGACTTATCCAATCTCACATCATAGAGCGATCGGCTGCAGCAAACTTAACAGCATAAACACTGAATCCCTCTAGACCCCTGAGAATACTTTGGAATACTCCATTTAAAACTTAATATCAGATCATACATAGATTTTCCAGTCAGATTTATCCAAGCCGGGTATACGCCTCGTCTCGGCTCAGGGGGATTCACCGACAAGGCCATTGAGACTTTCGAAACCTGGATAATCCCAGTAGACAATTGTAGTCCAACAGAACCTATTTTCAGCCCCATTCTCTTGTAGGTTGTATGCTCATCGTCTATAATGCAAATGATCGTCTAAATTTGTAAATCCTTTTCTCTTGAAGTCTCTTTCTTTGTAAAACTTTCTCTGTTTTACTATTTCTCTATAAAAATCTCTGACTCTTCTCAAAACTCTTTGTAAGAAACAAATCAAATCCTTTTATGGAAATACGACTTGTATAAACAGATAACTGTTAAAAATCATTTTTCTCATAAAAACTCTTTTACTGAATACTCTAAAACATAAGACTCTTGTCTCTTTTTACTGCTTATTACGGACTAATTTATTATCTCGGCTTTATTTATTTTAAGTTGCTCCATCGAGTGAATCTGTATAAAAAGAGTTATTAACTGTATTACAAGAAGATCAAACCGGGCATAACCACTTTGGATTGATTAGGAGAGAAGGGATCATCAGTATTTAAACTTACTTTCTGATCAATAATTATCTGCTTTCAGGTTTTAGATAATGCTTTGGGAATGGAATAATTACGCGGCGGCTGAGCCGACTGCGGTAATTAGTGTTCAACTTTCTTGAAAATTTAATACGAGCTTAATGATCGAAAATAAACTGATTAATTACAGCTTCGGTTTATTTTTGAAGATGAAAAGATTACACGACGGCAGAGCCATTTTTGGTAATCAGTATTTCACTAAAAAATCGATCCTATGTACTAAGTGATCGTAGACAACTTATTTCTCTTCTGAAATACTTAGGCACTATTTATCTTCCAGGAAAAAGGCCCATTGAAAGCCTATCTCACTAATTTTCACTGCCGTAAACATTGAAAATTAAACTGAGTTAGGTGCATACATATACAAATTGGATACCCACTCGATAATTCCCACTAATAATATAATAGTAGGATTCACCGAGAATTCATTACCGTTAGATTATACTCCGACAGATGCTATAACAGTAGAATTCACCAGAAATCCATTACTGTTATACTCTTTTATCCAATCCAATCTATTTATATATATGGTATTAAGAAATCACTTCTTTTCCAGTTTTATCTTATCACGTATATACCGGGTGTCTGTTGTTGAGAAAACAGCGTATCAGTACAGATCCCAGGCCAGAGTGAGACGGACTACTGTAGTCCCTTCAAAGGTCTCACTTCCTTTCTAGATAGACCCATACTGATAAACCATTTATCTTAATCATCACCTTGTATATAAATAATAGATAATATCGGGGTTTTTACAAACAATAGTTCGTATTCTCGTTGTGGTAAAATGGTAGTCTAAAATTCGCTATTATAACGGTATGTTTACAAAAGCTCAAAAGTGATTTTGGTATAATCTCTCCTCTTACTCGAAAATCTCTATAAATTTGGGCATTATAACTCTACAAATCATTACTAACACAAAACAATTAATTTAAAACTATAACATAGTCATAAAGCATATAAAAGCCATAAACACATAAACAAGCAATTCAAACACAAACAAGAATCAAACACTCATACTTCACAAATTACCCCTTACCTTGGCCTTAAGATGATGAAGAACAAACTTGAAGAACCAAGAACACAATAGTAAGAAATTTAAGACTAGAGAGAGAAAAGAGAGAAAAGTGTTTGTCTTGAATGCTTCTTGAATTAGTGAATGAATTTTATGAAGCCAAGGGGTCCTATTTATAGGTGAGGGGGCTGATTTCATTGAGGACAAGGAAGGAAGAAAAAATAGCATGTGATGTAAGCCATGACTCTTAAAATGCTTAATTATTAATTAGGTTTAATCAATCCTTTTTCTAATTGGTCCTAAGGCTTTGACAAGGATTGTTGACTCATGAAGAAATCTGATCCAAGGCCCCTAAATCACTCTTGATGTCGACCAAAAGGAAGGGAATGGAAGGCCATTGGATTCATGGACAAAAGTTTATATGTTTAGGTAGTTTTAAATTGAAAACCAAGGGTAAAATGGTCTTTTTACTTGTCCACCTTACTATTCAAGGTAATCATGATGTTCCCCACTCTTATATACTTCTTAGAATTGTATTTGAACCCCTCAAAGTTCCTAAGTTCCTATATTATAGCCACTATGTCTCTATTTGGCTTATTCCGCAAATAAAGAAAAGATGGTCTTCCTACTAATCTATCACTCAAAAATAATTTTATATTGTGAGAACCAATGAGGAATCTCAAAAATAACATGTAAGAACCTCATGGAGAGTTTTGGAAATTTTACGGTAAGGGTAAGCCTTAGGTTTGTAAAAACAAAGGAAAACGGACGCGCCGTAAGTGAAAAACAGCATTGTTACAGAAAATTCCAGAAAAATTCCAGAAAATTTGCAAACTGAATTTAAACACTAATGGTCTCTCTTAAAATTTGATTTTGAGCCCTCATTGTTTGACATAAATCGATTTTGGACCAGAAATCTATGCTTTCCGTACTTTATAAGCGTCGGAAAAGTAGCGTTTTGACATGTTTTTAATAAAATTATGAAATAATTCCCAAAAATCTCAAAAAATATAAAAAATAATTCAGCTACTCAAAATCTTTTTCTGACCTCAGTTTAGTCTCGGAATCAGTATTTTACTCTTTCCGCAAGTAACAGGGTCAAAATGGCATTTTCAAAAGTTTTCCAAAAATTCTAAGAAAATTTCAAAAAATCACAAATATTAAAAGAATCAACTTTTGTGAAGGAAGTTTTTTTTGAAAAAATTGGGTTAATATACTTGTGTTATTAAAACCCTTTCCGTCAACAACGATAAATACGGATGTTAAACAGTAAGAAAAAAGTCACTGTTTTAATCAAATAATTTTATAAGTATTTTAAAACCTTTATTGTAAGACTAAAACAATTTTCTTATAACTTAGATCATACCAGATCATTTAAAACAGACAAAAGACAGAAATACAAAAAACAGAAGTCTATAGAAACTTAACTATTTTCACTATTCATACTATAATACTTAACTGTAACTAGTCATTTTATTTTTCTTAGGTTTCTACCAAGTCTCTGTAATTCCTATCTCATATATTTTTCTATCTCTGATATGTATTCTTTTCCTTACTAACAGACTACGGAGTTCCGTCTATAAGGGACTAAAACCGTAATTTCTTTATTTCCTCCTCAAATAATCCAAACTTAATTCCTAAAACCTTTATATGTCCACAAACTAATATATCTTCCCTTAAATACCTTTTAGAAATGTTGTATGAATTTTCCAAATTCATGTATCATTTATCCTAATAATCAGAATGTCCGTGTTTAATTTCCTGACTTCCGTATTTAGTTCTAAACTACTAAGTTTTGTCCAAAAAACATCAAGGTAGTTCTAATCCTTAGAAATTAACACTTTGTCTTATAAGTGAAAATTTTGGGATGTTACAGGTATGATTCCCAGGAAAGATCAGGTGAGCTTGTAGGCCCCTTCAAAGACCTTTTTCTTTCCTTGACAGATCCATACAAATGAACTACCTTCTCCCATCATCAGTTTGTATATAAACCGTAAAAATAACAAGTTTTATATATAACAGGGTTCCAAATCAGGAATTTCTTCCAAATAACTTACAGTAGAGTTCACTGAGAACCCATTACTATTAATTTATTTTACAAAATCAACCTGTATATATATATATATATATTCGAAAAGAACATAGAAATGGAAGAAAAATACCAGTTTAGGAATTTTTAGCGTTTTTAGTCACTTGCTCTCGTTCCAATGGCGTAATATAGATTCGGCCCCTGAGCCCGACCATATGAGTACACCGAAGATGTATTCTTACATGTGACCAAAGCACCCCATCCATATCTGTCAAAAGAACTACAGAGGTTCAATTTTACAATTTCTTAACTTTGTTGATCACAGAGGCATAGCCCACTGGGTGATCAAGCCTTTATTGTTAAAATTTTGCAAGCGTAATAGTACAATTATTAAACTTTATTATTAATTGGGCATTAGAACTTTACTATTTGTAAAATCATATTTTAAATAAAAATAAGACATAGTAGGATTTTTAAAACAATTTTACAAATAAATAACTATTTATTTAAAGCATAAACACCCAAAACTCAGAAACTCATCAAAACAAAGATCAAAGTAACTTGGAAAGGATTTTCTCATACCTTAACCTTATGAAGATGGAAGAACAAGCTAAGAACAACAACACAAAAAGCTTGATTGGTAACAAAGAAAGCTTAAAGGAAATAAAGAGAAAGAAAAGGATTTTTGGAGTGAGATTTGTGAGGATTTCTTCAAGTGAGAGTTGTGAAAAAATGAGAGCAACCCCCTCCCTATTTATAAGGAGAGGTCTCGGCTAGAATAGAGGGAAGAGAGGGGGAGATATTTTCAATTTCCTATTTTCATAAAAATGCAAAAAATCCTAATATTAAAAATATCTAATAAAAGATCTAGGACCTAGAACTTTTGAGAAGCTTCAAGACTCCTCTAGGGCTTGTGGAGGTCGGCCATAATCAGATCTGGGAGGAGAGAATGTGAATTTCCTAAAATACCCCTAGGGTTTGGATGAAAAGAGTGAAAATCAAGGGTATTTTGGTCTTTTCATAAATTAAAAATTGAAATAATTAGTTAAAAATGATGAGAACCAATGAGAATGCTAGAAAAATACCATAATAAGCCTAAATAATTTCGTGGCATCCTTTTTTGAATTTTATAGATAGTGCAAACTCTTCGGTTTTTACGTTTCGCAGGTATAACCACAAAAAATGTAGAAAAATAGGGTTTTCAAAACTTACACAGAAATAATTTTAAAAATCATGAAATAAATAATTAAAAATAAAATATAAAATGGTTATGGACCTTTGTCACGAAAATTATATCTGTCAAACAATGTTTTTGTGTTAAAACGTCCCCGGGTAGCGTAGTTTTCGGTATTTTCTTAAAAGTTTTTCAAAAATTTTAGAAAAATTTCAGAAAATCTAAAATAATAAAAGAACCAACTTTTGTGAAGGAAGTTTATTTATTGAGTTGGTTTAACATACTCAAGCTATTTAAATCACTTTTCGTCAGTTAGACGTAAACTGTTTTCGATAAAAGACTCGATTTTGACTGAAAAGCTACCATTTCAGAAGTGTTTCGGAATACATGTATTTTATTACTAATTTTAAGCTAAAAATAAATCACACAACATTTTTGGAACAAAAATTCATATAAAATAGAAAAAAGGACGAAAAACGCAAAGATACAGATGTTTGTAATTAACCCTAACGGAAGCTGAAAATCAACCACTTTCAGAAGTATTCTTAAACATACATATTTCAATATTATTTTTAAGCTAAAAATAAAACTCAAAATAATTATATCAAAAAAATTCAAATAAGACAGAAATAAATAGTTAGTCATAGAAGCGGATATTACACTCATGCCTCTAAATTATTGCTTAAATGAAATCTTTCTAAATAAAACCATGCAACCTTAACCAAGGTATTAGCAAATACAACCTTTGGTCATTATGGGTCCATGAACCTGAGGTAGAAATTAATTCTATCAATTTTCTCTTCTCTTATGCTTTAGCTCTTAAGAAAATTTGATGGCTATAAAATTACATCTACAGGAGACTAAAATACAAAACAAGATAATGCATTTATTGCACTCCACTCCACCTAGCCCAGTCAACAAACTGCATGCCACCATACACATTGTTGGCAAAGCGCACACCAACCATGAAATCCAGAGCAACTGTAGAAACCTACTTTGCCAGTGGTGATGCCTCTACCAAACGTTCCAGTCCATTGATGATTTGGTATCGCGTGTTGGAAGAAACTGCAAGGAACACGCCTGCATAAACATGCCACGGACAGGAACAAAATACATGTTAAAAGTCAAAATAGCAGTAATTTAGAAAACAACAAATCAAGCATGAGTAATCATGGGGCCCATCTACTTTGAGAAAAGATTTTGGATTAAATGTGTTTTTAGTCCCTCATTTTTTAGCAAATTTTGTTTTTAGTCCCTAAAAAATAAAACGTATTTTTTTAGTCCCTCATTTTTTAAAATATGTCACTTTTAGTCCCTGAGGTCATATTTTAAATTTGAAAAATATTTTCTAAATTTATATTTTGACCTCTCCCAAATCCTAATCCTCACCTTAACCCCCTTTTCCCTCCTCTCTCTCCTCCCTCTCTCTCTTCCTCCTCCCCAACTCTCCTCCCTCCTACCCCCTATCTGTAACACCCGCATTTTTAGATCTATAGTAAATTCTATACTATTAAGCTAGTAGATCAAATTGCATACTATAAGATAATACTAGAAAATGAAATGTCATGACTACAGTTGTTCATAGTAAAACAACTAGGATTTCGAGTTGAAATTGGAAATTTCAACAGAAAGCAATTTTGGTTATAGACAGAAAAATAAGATTTTACTGATTTGAAGGTCAAGACAATGCCATCATGAGCGATTAAAGAGACAAATAGTATTTTTATATTATTTAAGGATTTTAGAATTTTAGTTTGGAATTTTCTGAGATTAGGATAAAGATGTTACAGTTTTGGTCCCTGTAGAATGGACTACGTGACACGTAATGAACAGATAATTACCAGAGGGCTAAGAAATGATCCAAATGGAAAGTTAGGGATATCAATAGTGTTTTTGGATTATTTATGATTTTTAGATGGGTAGAAATTGGAAGAAATCGAAAAACTAAAAAAATAGCGTAAACCGTGACTCGGTTTGCAAACGTCGAAGGTTTTATATTTTTCCGGAGACGTTTTTATGTCAAAAAAATATTTTAATGAAACAAAAGTTATTTCTTTAATATTTATGATTTTTAGGAATTTTTCTAGAGTTTTTCAGAAAATTTTATTTTTAGCCGTTTTTAGCACGTTACGGGTAACCGTAGCGCAAACGGGGTATTAGAAAATGATCAAAACTTGAGTTTTGAAATTCTAACCTTTATTATATTAATTTTAGGTCTCAAAAATAATTTTTCCATTAATCAATTATTTGGAGAAATATTTATTTCAAAATATATATTATAATAAGCATTTTTGGCCACTTGTGCTTCCAAAAGCAAAACCCCAAGTATGAACACTCCTTCCTCTCATTTTCAGCTGCAATCTTGCGCCCCACACAGCCCCCAAAATTCTGATTTGTGCCCATGTGCTCATGCCTTGAAAGTCTTGGTTGGAAGAAATATTAAAACACCTTTAATTCTTAATTTAATGCAAGATAATACCAAGTGGACAAAAGCTTATCCTTGGCCATTTCTTTTTGGGTTCAGCCGTGACTTAGGAATGGAAAAGGAGAGGGTTTGCTTTACTTTTCATTTCCTTTCTCTCTCCAAAGCCAAATACTCCATTGTTGCTCTTAAGCTTTCAAGCTTTTTCCTAAACTATTTCTTTGATTTCCAAGAGCTTTGATCCATCAATCTTCTTCAACCAAGGTTGGTTTATGATTCTAAACCATCAATCTTTCATATACTTTCATGATCTATCTCTTTTGGTTTTTAGATCATGTGTTTCTTCATTATTTTGAGGAAATATCTTTGTTTTGAGCTTTAGGTTCTTATCCTTGGAACCAAGAAGCTTAATCTTCATTTTGATCCATTTTTCTTCAAGATCAAGAGGTTGATTTCTAGCTTGGAACAACAAGCTAGGAAAAGTGAGTTTGGTGTTTAAAGCTTCTCTTCAAGAGGTAAGTGGGATGTTCTTCTAAAAGACATAATTTTTATGTAGTAGTTTGTTGTATGTTTGGATGGCTTGATGATAACTCAACAACCTTGAATTCCATCTTTGATTTGAGTGGTTAAAACCATCCTTGATGGGTTTTAGATCACTAAACTAAGATTGGTAGCTCTAGGGTTTTTGTATGAGGATTGGTAAATTTTAATGTCATGGATGTTTTCTTAATACTTGGGTTAAATGAGAAGTTAAGAAATTTACCTAATAAGGAAAATGTGTGTGTATGCTTGGATTTATTAAAAATGTAAATCTTAGCATATGTTAACTCTATGGTTTTTGTATGGTAAAAATCTTGCGTTTTGATTGTATGATTGTTCTCTTGATTGTGTATGATAAAAATGGCATGTATTAAAGTGATTATGTGTATTTAATTATTTGGGCTTTATTTGATCCATTTGGGATAATTGTAATATTTAAAGTAGTGTTATGCTTTATTTATTATGGGCATGAAATCGAAAGTCTGGGCACTTTGGGCCAAAAGTATAATGTTATAAAAGTTCGGGGGTAGAAAATGTAAAAATTGGACGCAGAGACTGGACGCAGAGACTGGACGTTGGACGCAGAAACTGGACGCAGAGATTGGACGCAGAAACTGGACGCAGAGATTGGACGCAGAAACTGGACGCAGGAATTGGACGCAGAGACTGGACGCAGGACTGGACGCAGAAACTTGACGCAGGACTGGACGCAGAAACTTGACGCAGGAACTGGACGCAGGAACTGGACGCAGGAACTGGACGTTGGGGTCAGAATATAATTATAAAAAGTTATGTGGTTTTAACAAATAATAAGAAGTAAGGGGCATTTTTATAAATGCGAAGAGTCCCACACGTAGTTGGAAAAGAGTCCAAACGTGGCGTTGTTAACTTAAAATTTTACACGTTGTTGAAAGAGGGTCAACACGTGGCGAGTTGAAGATTGGAGGAATAATGCTACACGGTGTTGGGAGAGAGCTAACACGTGGCGATGAAAATCCTAAATGAAGGATTGCATTATTCTCCTTGTATGTGTGTATGAATTGTATTGTCATATGCATATGCATTTGAGATATTGGCTTTTGCCAGGCTAGCTTTATGCTATGATGAGAGTATACAATCCTAAAGTGATGGATTGAGAATAAGCATAGTCTGACTATAAGTCTTTGAGGGCGTTCAGGTCACGAAATTCTCAATGGCCTTGAGGGGAATCTCCTTGTGTCGAGAATAGTAGTATACCCGGCTTGAATGATCCTGACCGGCTTGTCTTATTTATGATGTGGTGCACGAGTTAGCACAATGGGCCATACCGAATAAATGACAACGAGGGCTAAGAGATGGTCAGGTTGCATTTATGTTAGGTACAAGTTTCGCCATATCGCTCTACTTAGTTGAGGAAAGAGAAGTCTCCATGGAGCAGTGCACCGGTGTGATGAGAGATGATTGAAGTGTCATGCATATTGTTTGGATCTAATTGGGTGATTTTCGTGATGATGTGTCTTGGGTAATTTTGTGAACTTAGAGAAAAGTTTTCAAATGATATCTGCTTATTTTTGAAGTATAATAAGTAGTATGTTTCCTTTTACTATGTATGTTTCTTGATTGTGGCTTTTGGGAGAAACTCACCCTTGCCTATATGTTTTGTGCCCTTCGGGACATGATTCATATAGATTGATTACTAGCTGAGTGGACTAGACAGGACTCAAAGAACGAGACGTGCATTGAAGACGTGTCAACAAAGTGAGAGGACGTACGAGTCCTAGTTTTGTTGGAGTTTTTCTTATTTGAACTTTTTGTAGAAGTTCTTAGTGCTTGACCAGCATAGAGAGTCTGTACTGATTTGGGAAAGGGATTTCTTGTGTATGATACGTTCCATTATAATTGAATAAGTTTTAGTTCCTATGTTGTTTTCTGGTTGGTGTTTATTCTCACAAAGTATTACTTTTAGAAAAAAAAAATTGACAGAGAAAATCCATTTGTGAAAATTAAATAAATTTTGACAGCGTTTTTCGAAAGAAGAATAAGAAGAAAGATTTTAATTTCCGCATTAGAGGTTCAGTTACGAAGTGTAATGCCTCCTGAGAAAGGGGTGTTACACTCTTTCTCCTCCCACCTCCCCCCTCTCTCTCCTCCATCTTCCCTCCTCCCTCTCTCCTCCTTCATCCCCCTCTCTTTTTCCTCCCTCCTCCTCTTCTTTGTCCTCCCCAAAGAGAGAGGGGTGGAAAGAGATGGGGAGGAGGGAGGAGAGAGGGGAAGAGGGAGAAGGGAGGAAAGAGAGAGGGGGGTGGAGAGAGAGTAGGAGGAGGAAAGAGAGAGGGGGGATGAGCGAGGAGGGAGGAGAGAGATGGGGTGGAGGGAGGGCGAAGGAGAGAGATGGGGTGGAGAGAGGACGAAGGAGAGAGATGGGGTGGAGAGAGGAGGAAGGAGAGAGAGGGGGAGGAGAGAGACGGGAAAAGGGGATTAAGGTGACAATTAGGACTTGGGATTACTGGATTAGTCAAAATATAAATTTATAAAATACTTTTCAAATTTAAACTATGGCCGCATGGACTAAAAGTGATACATTTTAAAAAATGAGGCACTAAAAAGATGCGTTTTATTTTTGAGGGGCTAAAAATGATAATTTCTAAAAAAATCAGGGACCAAAAACATATTTAACCCTATTTAATATTTATATTTTTTTATAAACAAGTGACCACCACGGGAGCCTACTACCTCTATTGGTTTTGTTAATATTTTAAAATTTAACTACTAGGTGGTGCCACATATATTATTTATATACAAATTTTAAATGTAACCAAAATTTTGAGGGGTGCCACGACGCCTATGGCCCCCTGGCTCCGCCTGTAACATCCATTTTATTATTTTTGTTGTTATTATGTTTTAATTGATTATTATATGATATGCGTGATTTAATATTTTATTTTATTTTATTTTAAAAAGATAGATTTAACTAATGTAGTTTTTTCTAGTACAGAAAATAGTAGTTTTTGTTTGACGTTGAAAATCAAATGGAAGACGATTTACGTTTTAACTGACGAAATATGGTTTAAATAGCGTAAAAATCCTAAACATAGTCAGAAAGATTTTACTTGTCAAAATAGTGTTTTTATATTATTTATGACTTATGGAATTTTTGGAAAAAATCTAAAAATGACCAAAATGCCCTTACGTTGGCAAAGGGCCAAAATACCCCTAGTTAGACCGTTTTGGTTACTATTCCTAAAATTAAAATGGTAATATTTTTTTAGTCTATTATTTGAGAATTTTAGAAATTATTTCTATGAAAGTTTTGTGAGATTACCGTTTTGCCCTTAGGGGGCGTATATGCGAAAATGGTAAGTACCAATGAGTTACCCTTTCCGTAATTTTCCCAAAGCCCTTCCATAAAGCTATTAGGGTTGCCACATGGTATAATTAAGCATTCTCTTTGGTTCTCATAAATCAAATTAAATATCTTAAGTTTTGGTTTATGAAATATCCATTTTACCCTTTATCTTTAATTCAAATTCCATCTATGTCCTAAAGTGTGAAGAAATTGATTTTCTCTTCTACACACTCAGCCCATTTGGCCGCCCCTCTTGGACCAATAATGAATTAGTTTGATAATTATTTTACCTAATTTTGACATCATGCATGACCTTGCAATTTTAATAATTCCATGTTTCTCCTCTCTTCAAAATCGCCCCTGACTCCTATAAATAGGGAGGAGGCTCACTTGATTCTATTGCTAATTCTTCATTCTCTCCCTAAGACACTTTGTTCTTAGTTTTCTTCATAGTTTTTCTTTTAAAGTTCTTTAAATTCTTCAAGTGTTCTTGCTTATTTCTTGAGTTTTCTGGCTTTGATCTTCTTCAAGACAAGGTTGGTTGTGTTTTTATTTCATCAATCCTTATTTCCTATACATCTTTCTTCAATCATCTTGTTTTAAACTTGTTTCTCTTCAAATTCCTTGGAAAAACTCTTGATTTTGTCATAGGTTTTAAGTTTTAGAGGCCAAGCACTTGATCATACTCTTGCTTCCATCTTCAAGGAGAGTTTTGATTTATAGACATAGGGAGCACGAAATTTGGGAGGAAAAATCCATATAAAAGGCTAAGGTAAGGAGAAATTTCTTTAAAGTTATTAGAGATTACATAAGGTTTTATGTGTTCCTGTGTTTGATGATAATTGTTATGTATGATGGTGAATATTTTTGATGTGTTAATGTTTTGAATTATGTGATTAAATTTGATGTTGTGATATTTGAAATGTGTTTAAAGCTTTGACGATTTTATTGTTGTTGTGGTTGAAGCAGGGACGGATTTATGGTAGGGCAAGGGAGGGCCAGGGCCAGGGCCTCCCCCTCATTTGTAATTTTTTTAGAGTATGTATATAGTATAATTGAAGTTAAATATCAATATATATATCAACCTATCGACCTAATGCTTCAAAAGAGAAGTGGGCATAGCGGTTCTGTGCCAATTGATAGGATCCATCCTTGAGGTCCCGCTTTCAATCCCTTGTTGTGCTGTTTTTTTTTATTACTTTTTACGTATTATTATATTATAAATATATATCTGACTTATATCGAATCTATTTTTTTTAAAAATCTAAATTGTCACCAAATTTATTAAGATTACATTAACTTAATTAAAAACATAATATATAATATAAAGGATAAAAATCTACAAAAATAACAAATACTCTATCTAAAACTTATTCAAATTTCAAATCAAGAAAAATCTATTTTAATCTAACATCTATACCTATATATAAGGAAAACACTCTATTTTAACTTCCATTTTGGTGTCCTATTTTACTTTCCATTATTGCCCTTAAAATTTTAAATTTAAATTTACAAATAACTACCCCATAATTTACTAATAACTACCCTATAATATACTAATAACTATTTTATCATGTAATATCATAACAAAATGTAAAAAAAAAAAAAGGGAAGAGAGACCGGGCACGAAGATCCCCCTAGCTTATATTATAATATTTTATATGATAATAGAAAAAGTACAAAGTGTTTTTTAAAGCAAATATTCTATTTAAAATTTATTCAAAAATTAAATTTCAAATCAGAAAAATATCCCACTAACTCTCATATTATATACATTATACAAATCAAAAGGCAAAAACATAAAGCTTTGTGAGACCGACGGTGAGAGTTTGAGGCTGTCTTCACAAATCACAATATATACAATGGAGAAGAACAATATTTGTAGTTTCTGAGCTATGTCAATGATTGATGAAAATAAGAAAATATTTGATTTATCCTTTGATTGGTCGTTTAATTCGTTTAGTATTGATTCTTCCCGTTTCAACTGCTACAACTGAGAGATCATTTTCAGCTATGAAGATTGTGAAAAATGGACTCAGAAACAAGATAGAAGATGAATTTCTTGCTGATTGCTTGATTACTTACATCAAGAGAATAATTTCTGAAAAATTTGATACAAATTCTATTATTGATGAATTTTATGATAAGAAGAAACGACGTGCACGACTTAGATAAACAATATGATGTATTTAACTACTTTTTTTATGGAATGTATTTAACTACTATAATTTAATGCTTCATAATAATTTATCATCAAAAATTGTTGGCCCCTAGTTATATAGGTTTCTGGATCCATCCCTGGGTTCGAGAAAGGTGAACACTATATTTGTTAACCAAGCAAGCAAATCCAAGCATTATTAAAGTGGTGATTTAGAGGATTGATCTTTAGTCAAGCATGGTTTTGAGAAAATTAAATTAAATATATGGCCAAAGCCAAACCACAATTTCTTCTTTTAAATCGATTTCCAATCATTCAATTAGTCTTGTATATATATGGAAAATATTAGTTGGGTTAGATAAAGCTGGGTATACGGGCCTTGATCCGCAGACGGTCTGTTTAACCCACAGTTCGCATGGGACACGAGCCTTGAAAAATAGTAGCCCATTTAAATGCATGCTTTTTTGGCCTGGTCAGTTTAAGCCGTGGATCCAACAGGTTTGGTCTGCGGTTTTGCCGGCTGGCCCGCGGATTGAGATTTTCACACCAATGGTGGGTTTGGTATCACACATGTGAACAGTTCTGAAAACAACCATGAATCATCGACTAGGACTTTCATACCAGGGGTGGGTTTCGTGTCACACCTGTGAACGGTTCTGCCCAATCTGAAAGACAAGAACAGTATCCACACCACGGGTGTGGCTTTTTTTATGGGATGCAATTATCTTCAAGAGAAGTAGCTATATCTATGATCTTGCATTCCCTTGCGTTTAACTAGCATTTTATATTATCTTGTATTCATTTGTGGTGTTTTTTTGGCATACCTTGTGCTCTTGAAAATCAACTTTTAGTATTAATAATATATAATTTTGCTTATAAAAAAATGTACTTAAATTGTCATCGGGCCGGCCCGTTAGCCGGCAGACTTAGCGGTGCGGACACGTGCCTGATAAAATGAGTCCATTTAAATTGCGGACCGAGCTGACCCAATCCACTCAAAACGCGGGCTAATGCGGACCGGGCCTAAACGGGTCGGGCTGGCCCACATACCTAGCTCCAGGGTTAGACAAGGTATATCTAGGAAATCTCTGGTAAGGAAATATTTGGTATTTATGTGGTCAATAACTCACTTATCTTTCCTGTGATTTCTCATGATATACTGTTTGTAATTCCTGAATTTGGTATTTGTATATATACTAGCGTAGGTGACCCGTGCAATGCACAGGGTATATGAATCACTATATATATAAATTCAAGAGAACAATGAAAAATGTATACTTATGGTTGAGCCATAAAATAATTTAAATAGTTGTTATAAATAGGCGTGGCAAAAAACCAAAATTTGGGATACCTGCTTGAACCCGTGAAATATGGTTTATAATTAAAATGTTTATTCTAATGTATTAACTTTAATTTGTATATATATATTTTCATGTATTTGTTCATCCCCGTTGTTATATATTATCTATAATTTCTAATTAATCATTTTGCATATTTATATATAGATACTAATGTGCAAAAAAAGTTAAAAATTTTTAGCTTAAAGAAAGTATCCAATAAATTAGCCAGAGATAAAATAAAAAAATAAAAATATATTTACAGTAAATTATCATAAAGTGAAATAGAAGATTATTTAAATTATATGTTAAAGTTTAATTCTTTAAGTAATTCACATATCGATAAGATTTTATGTAAAATATTTGACACTATTAAAGGCACAACTTTTTCTTATTTACTTTCAAGTAAAATATTTGTCACGCATGTTATTTTTTATTTATAATTTTTACATTAAACAATTTATATCTAGATACTAATTTATAAAAACTCCAAGTTTTCTAAAAAAAAAATAGTTAGATGATAACATACTAATAAAGAAGGAAATATTTATTCTCGTTTTATATCTTTAATTTCTTGTTCCTAAATATCAAAATAAAATTCCTCAAATATTCATATTGATCTTGAAGATACCAATTTTTTGTAATCATGATATTGGTACAAAGTATTTATCGTCTTCTTTTATTTATTATCTAATCTTGAGAAAAATTGATCAAATAATTCAAATAAAGATAAAATAAAATTATTACCTAAATTTTAAAATCTTATTCATATTATGATGGAAGAGATCATTTTAACCTTTTATATAATCTTAAAACATTAAAATCAAATCTTTTCAAATTTTAAAATTTTTCCTAATCTTAAAAGGATCAAATTTGAACACATCAAATTTTTTTACCGCCTATAAAAAACTTAAAACATCAATGTTTTTGAAGCTATGAAAAAATAAATAAAAAGTATCAAAATATGGATGCCTCAATATTGGTGTCACCTTGAGAAAAATTCTAGGCCTAAGTGTCAGTATGCATTTTTGTTTTTTTACAGTGTCACCTTCTCACCACTTCTCCAACCTCAACCTCACGAAAGGATTAATGTGTTTAATTTACACTCAACTTGGATGTTATCAAAATATTTGTTGCATACCTAATAAAACCAAAAATAGAAATGAATCAATTAACAATTAATGTGTCTAATCTATATTCTATTTTTTATTTCAAAATATTCATTACATGTCTAATAGAACCATCAATGGAAAGGAATTAATTAATATTTAATTATTTGTGATTCTTCAAAATACTCATTATATGCCAAATTAAATCGATAAAGGAAAAGAATCGATTAATGTGCTTAATTGCATGTGATTCTGATTGTGCAATTCTATTTCAAATTCATGCAAACCTTTCAAATGTTTCCTTTCTCTATTGTCCTTTTTTTCTTCATGTTTCTTTTTGTAATTTTTCATTTCGATTTTCAGCATATTTCGCACTACCGAGACAGTCATTATTTTGAATTTCACATTTTCTGTTTCTACAAATTAAAATTATTTCCTTTTTAATTTGCTCAATATGATATTCTTCTATTTGATTTCCTACTACTACTACTACTACTACAATGATCAACTTGATACACAATATTGTGTTCAATTTGAGTGAATATAATACTCGTGTCAGTTTCTCCTTAAATAATGACCAATTAGACAAATTTTGTCCCACATTTATTCTAAAATTTATTCAAAATGCAAACCAAAAATGGAAATCAATTTCTCCTATTTGTCCCCTTAAGCCAATTGTTACTCAACATTTATGATAAAAACTAATAAAAAATTTAAATCGGGCGAATCTCTTTTAATTTACAACGAAATCTACAAATTATGATTTATTAAACATTATCTCAACCCATAATGGAAAACTATAACATGCAATATAATCAATTTAAAATTTAAAAATGTGGCATACTAATCATTAATGTGGTGAGAAACTAATTTGATTGAGTTTATAGGTAAGTGTGACCTGCATATTGTCATGAAATTATTATTTAAAGTTATTTATCCTCATTTATTGTGTTTTATCCCAACTATTTACATTAATGTATTTATTTGTGAACATTAATGAGAAAAATTCAAATTTGCTTTAACAAAAGAAAACATTTAATAAATTAATTAGTCAAGTGGAAAATGCTAAATGAGAAAGAAATATACCAATACAACATTGGTTCAAGTGAAAACAATTTATTACTTTTGAGAGCATATTTTTTATGAATTGTTCCGAAATATTAAAAAAATGAAATTCATATTAATCATGAAGAAATCAATTTTCAATCGACATAAAATTAAATTTTTTTATTTATTATATAATCTTAAGAAAAATCAATTTCAATTTGAAATTTATATCAAATAAAATTATTACCTAATTTAGAAATTAAATTCAAATCAATTTGGAACAGATCTTTTCAGAAAATTATAGAAGTGAATTTTTTATTCGTTTATTTAATCTTAAATATTAAAATCAAATCTTTTTAAATTTTAAATTTTTTCATAAACCATAAAAGATCAAAATTTAAACTCATCTAATCTAATTCAATTTCAATTCAAATTAAGATTAAATAAAATTGTTACCTAATTTAGAAATCAAATTCAAATCAATTTGGGATAGTTCTTTTCAAAAAAAATATGGAAGAGAACTTTTTATTTGTTGATTTAATCTTAAACACTAAAATGAAATCTTTTTAAATTTTAAATTTTTTCCTGATCAAGAAAAGATCAAAATTCAAACTCATCTAAGATTTTTTTACCAACTAAACTCGAATCCACAAAATTATAAGAATTATTATGATTTCTATATGAGAAAAATAACAGACAAATAATTATATCTATCAATATCATTATACAATCAAATCGTAAATAATATATTTTATCTTATTTTCTATGTAAATTTGATTATACAACTCAGAAGAATTCTCAAGAGCAAAACAACCACAAAAAAAAGGAGAAAGAAAGACAGGCGAGTTAAGGAACCTAAATAGTTTGGGATCTTCATAGACCTTATTTCTTGAAGCTCTATTCATTGTTGAATTCATCATTGCTTATAAGCAAAACCTTTACCCTTTTGAGGATCTATCTTCTTCACTTCCTCAATCCTAATTTTTCAAAGATGATTTTGCCACTTACTTTTGTATAAATATGCAGAATTAAACAAAAAAATAAATAAAATTGAATGACCAAAATAATATGCTGAACTCTATAATGGACCAAACAATCAAACTTAATCCTTTCAAATAAGTCATTCAAAATTACATTTGAATTTATTTACATGAAAACCAAAGCTATAGAAAACTCTAAATCAACGTCAATCAAGAAACAAAAGTTGGTGCTAATCACATACCGCATAATGTTCACATAAATTTTGTTAAGCAAAAACGATAATCATGAACATTTCAGGAGGAGGCGAAATAAGACGACCATATTTAAAAATAAAATTACTAAAATTACTTCAACATAAAGAGAGGAAAGAAGTAAAATGCTAGGTTTTTCTTTTATGATCAGATAATAGAGTGCCGACCACTAATGATGGCAAAGTGAAGAAACCCATAATCACTAATGACGCCAGAGAGAGGGAAAGTCAGTAGAGACATCGACGGTGTGCATTATTTAAATATGAATGAATAGAGTGATGGGGGAAGGAAAACAAAATAAATGGACATGTGAGAGAAGATAAAATACAATGAATCGCACACCTGAAAAGGAATCGATGTGATGGAATCAAAGGAATCGATGGCTTTCAAAGGCTTTTTACATGACGCTTGTTGAAATAGAATTTTTAATAATCACAACCATTTAAAAGTAAACGTGCTTTTAATTATTACATCATTTTCGACCCAGTTTGGTCCTACCACTTGGTCTTCTTTTAATTATTATAGCTTTGTCAATCTCTTATTTCTTAAGATCGTTTACATGCGACTATACCAGAAAACTCGATCTTTGCTTTTATTTATTACTGCTTCGTTCTCACTTCTCTCTTGATCGATTCTGTTGGACTAGCTCGTTTTGATCTTATTTTATTTATTTTGCTTTGATCACGTTACGTACTGATTCACTTTAAACTGTTGTGATATGATTGGCTCTGTTGGCACAACCTCTGTCCGATCATACTTTAACTAAAACTATTAAAGCCGACAAAATCACATATCGTGTAAGAACAATAAAATAAGAAATGGGTACGAGAATTATTCTTCGGTTGATAAAATAAAAGTATTTTACATAATAATATGGTTATAAAGGAGAAGGATGGAAGAGAAATGATTATATGTTCAATTGGAAGTATCATTTGCATAAAAGGTTCTTGGCTTTGCCAAGTGAGCATACAACCCATAATGGTTGGGTTGAGAATAGTGTTGGTTGGGCTACAAATGTCTATTGGGATTATCCAGGTTACGCAGTTCTCAATGGCCATGTGGTGACTCCCAACAAGTTGAGACGTATAGTATACCCAACTTGGATAAATCTGACCGACTGACATATTTATGATATGGTAATTACGATTTTAAATGTAGCTCTACTGAATAATTGTAACATCGAGTCCATGAAACAGGGGTACAAATTGGTTTTCAAGCTCATGAAATAGAGGGCAGACTGGTTTATTATGTTAGGCATTGCTACGACCAATCGCTCGAATTTAGTTGAAGTAAGAGAAGTCTCCTTGGAGCGTTTCACCGGTGTGGTTATGGATATAGAAGTGACACACATAAATATATCTTGTGTAATGATATATTATGCGGTGGTGTTTTATGCATATATTGATAAAAGATTAGCTGTGTATTCAAGGCATAATCTTTGTTTGTTATTTTTCTTGTGTATCTCTTATGATATAACTTGTGTATAAGATTTTTCACTCTTGCATGTTTTTCTAATTTATTCTTATGTATGATTAAGTAGATAAACTACCTGAGGGCTAGGTTGGTCTGCATATAGATATTTAGTATGCAACCCCTTGGAGGAGGATCTAGAGAAGGACTCGACATGGAAGGATAGGGATTCCAAGTATAATCATTGTCTGTGTTGCTATTTTATTTTGGGTAGGCGTCTAGTATCTCAACCGGCTCAGAATTCAGATGTTCATAGTAGTTCATTTTGCGCTAGTATTTTGGGCATATTTGTAATTTTTACCTAACGTATATTTTTTACTTATCTATTTTCTAGGAGTACTTTACCGCTTTACTAGTATCTGCAATTTTGATGTACTTGTCACAATGTAGTGACCAAAACTTATATTTGTACTGATGCAAGCTACTTTATATATATGTGATGAAGATCATTTCTTTATAAAGGTGTATTTTAATTTCCAGAGTCTAAATTCATATGGAAAGTTTTAAAATGAATGAATTCCTCATTCTTCTCATCTTAGAAAAAAAAATTTACTCACACTATTGATAAACAAAGCATTAGTTTTAAGTGGATATTTTAGATGAGAAAATTAGGATTTATAAATAAATACGAAAATCTTTGTTAACTATAATATAATATCTTTTTTTGAGAAATAATGTTACATTGCCACTGATTTGATGTATGGTTGAGATAGGTCAAGATTCGTACATTTTAAAAGTCATTAATCTTGACGTATCTCAATGACATGTTAAATGATTTTAAATTAATGTAATATTTTACAGAAATGATCTATGTTTTTTTTGTAAGCACATGAATGATCTATATAATAATATCTTTTAATCCAACAGTGGGTTTTAAAACATCATTATCAAGTAAAATGTTATTAGCGGTATTGCATTTCACAAGTGTTACATTCATCCTCATTTAAATTTAAATACCAAAAAAAGTTTAATTTCGAATTCAAAATTAGAAAAACTATTTTCAAATTGTGGTTAATAAATTGCACCAAATTGATTGATGTTGAATTTGTAAAATATAGTATCGTATATTCCATCCGTTTCATATTATTATTCCACTAAGGTTATTTCATCAAGATTAAGAAATGCTATAATTGTGTTGAAAAAATAGCACAATTTTACTAAGTTGTCCTTATAATTTATTAATAATTACATTATCTACTACTTCCTCTGTTCCTTTTTTAATTGTCCTTTAAGGTTGTTTTACACTATCCAAGGTTTAACTTTATTAACAAAAGAAATTCCTATTACACCATTGTCTTTTCACTCTCCCATTTTTTCACTCATGCATTAAGGGTACAATTGAGAAAGTGTAACTTTAAACTATCAAAATGACAGATTAAGGAAACAATTTTTTTTCTGGAAAATGAACATATAAAAAGGAACGGAATGAGTATTATCCTTATACTTCCCGGTGTTTCACCGTCTATGGACAAAATTGTCAAAAAAAAATAATGTTGCATTGAAAAAATAAAAGTGACAATTAATTTGGAAAAATATATATTTTCTTTAGTGGACAAATAATATGAAACAGAAGTAGTAATATTTGGACTAAGGTTGTTAAGCCTTGGGAATGTTAGCATTTATCATTAGCTTAGAGTTATAGGTTGTGTTTGATATTCCCATCTTGCCTAAAAGTTTATAATATTATGTCTCTCAATACACAATACAAAGACATGTATTAGTAATTAGATGAAAAAATATTTAAATCCTGAGTATATCTCATAGAAAAAAAAAATAATCTCTCAACAAAGTGCATCTTAGGGCTTATTTAGTTTGAGAAAATGTTTTATTTTTATTTTCAATTTTGACTTTTATCTATATATCTTTTTGTGGAAATAAACTATAACTCTAAAGGAGATATGTTTTTATTTTAAACATATCTCTATTATGGATTTTGTTTTAGATGCATATTAAAAAATTAAAAATTAAATAATATTTATTATTCACTAGCAGACAAAAGGGCACTATCGTGTCCATTTTTCTACTTTATTTTTATTTTTATGGGTAAGATATATTAAGGGGTGTATTGGATTAGGATTGTAAAAGATTTTAATAGACTTTTTGGTAATAATAAAATCTTGTGGTATTTAATCAAGACTTTTTAATAACATAAAAAAATCTAGTGGTATTCGATTAGGATTATTATGACTTTTTAAAGAGAGCAATAAAATCCAGTAGAATTCAATTAGGACTATAATGACCTTTTAAAGAGAGCAACGGAATCCAATAGTATTCAATTGAAATTTTTTATAATTTAATAAAAGTCTCTTGATATTCAAAAAATATAGATTTTGATGGATTATTTTATATGGTAGATTTTGTGTGATTTTTTGGTAAAATATATAAAGATTAAATTTATCCAATAATTTCACTCAAACCTTTTAGATTTTTTAGACTTTTTTTCTTACCGTTACCGTATTGCCAAATAATTATTTTTTCCTTAAAATTAAAAAAAAAAGAGGCATAACAAAAAGCAACGGCAAGGGGAGAGAGCAGTTGCACAACAGAAGGAGAGAGCAGTTGCATTTTCTAATTTTGAATTGAATTTGGGTGGTACTCTCACAAACGCCTCCGTTGAAATTCCATTCCTTCCTTTGTATAAAAAAAAATTCCATTCCATTCCTTCCTTCCATTTTCAAATTTCAATCGCCGCAGAACCAAAGTTTTCCTCTCCAAATTCAATCGCACGCACACACTGAGAGAGAGAGAGAGAGGAGAGGATGGATAAGAGAGAGAGGATGGATTGGGGAAACGTGACCGCAGAGGATCTGATCGACGCTCTCCACGAGGTGGATTGGTCGTCGCCACCGCTGCGCCCTTTCTCCGAATTCTTCTCCCGATTCAGCGTTCCGAGATCTTCCACCAAATGGAACAGCCGCCTCAAATGCAATCTCTACTAGTACCAATCCTCCCTCTCTTTTTTCATTTTTCGCTTTTTTTTTCCACGTAGAATCAAATTAGATGATTCGCCGAATGAATTTTGTCCTTTACTTTTTCTTTTGTATGATAAATGATTTGTTCAGTAATCTCACCTTTTTTTACTGAATTATTTTTATGATCTTAATCTTATTTTGAACTTTTACAATTTTTCTGTCTGTATCCGCTCAAACGTAAAATAGATTTGTTTTATTTTATTTTATTTAGAGGATTCCATGATAAATTGTATTAAATTGTAGGCTTAAAATGATTTTTCGTCCTTGCAAATATACTCATTTTTTGTTTTCGTCCCTGTAAAATTTTTTTTTACTTTTTTGTCCCTGCAAATTTCTCCATCTTTGTTTTTGGTCCTTGCCGTCAGCTGCCGTTACAAAAAAGCCTACGTGGCTGACGGAATGCCAGTTGGCATTGCCACGCGGGATAACTGAGCCACATGGCATGTGCTGACTATGCATCAGCTTTTAATTAATATTTTAAACTTAGATTAACTTTAACCTAAACATATTATTAACTTAAACATATTATTTAGACCCAATTTAATTAAAAACAGATTAATTAATCAATGCTAGGTTTATTTTTCCCCCTTTTTCCCCTCTCCCTCTTTCTTCTTCCCTGCGGCCACCCCTACCCACAACCACCACCACCATCTCTCTCTCTGTTCCGCCACCCCCACCCCCAACACCCCCACCCGTAACCACCATCATCTCTCTCTCTGTCTCTCTTTCAAGAGGCATCGAGAGGCCACCACCACCCTCTCTCTCTCTGTGTCTGTTCCGCCACCCCCACCCCCAACACCCCCACCCACAACCACCATCATCTCTCTCTCTCTGTCTCTCTCTCAAGAGGCATCGAGAGGCCACCACCACCTTGTAGTACCCGAACAACCCTTCGAGCTCTTTCTCGAGGGCTTCGATGGGTGCTTGTTTCTCCTCGAGGCCACGAAGGTTCTGAAACAGCGTCGTGACCTTCTTTCGCTTCCGAATGTTATTGTTTTTGGGGCGATTTGGCGGTGGATTTTGAGGGGGAGGAGTATTTTCGAGGTCGATTATGATGGTGTCCGCCATTTTGCTGAGACCTGCATGTTTGAGTGTTGAAGAGGAGGGGGTCCTCTGCTCTGCCGTGGAGGATTCCTGTGGCAGAGGCTTTGTGATTAAGTTATTGTTGTTGGGCGTGGTTGAGATTCGTGGGTTTTGTTTTTGAATGTGTGGGATATCGAAATTTACATGGGGTGGAAATGTTTGCTTGGGTAACAGATAGGGGATATGAGGGCACTGGAGAATAGATCTGTTGTTCATTGTTCATAGATCTCCACTTTGTTCATTGTTCATTATTGGGTTTGGTATTTATGGAGAATAGATTTGTTGCTGCTCTGATTTTGTCTCTCCCGAAACCATTTCACCCTGTCTTCTTTTTCTGTTTTTTCTTTGCTGCTGCTTCTGAGCTTCTGTTTGATAGAACCATTGTTGGAGAGAAGAAGAAGAAGTGTGGTGGTATTGGTAGGGGAGATGGAGTTTGAGGAAGAGGGGCTAGCTGCTGGGTTTTGGGACGGTGGTTCTGGTAGGAGAGAGAGAGGTTTCATGAACAGGAAACCCTAATCCCAAATTATTATTAAACCTTTAAAAAATATAAAACACACATTTAATTTAAAAAATAATAGTTGATGAGTAAGCATTTTTCCACGTCAACAGATGCCAGCTATGCTCACTTGTCCGGCGTGGCAACGCCAACTGGCATTTCGTCAGCCACGTAGGTTTTTTTGTAACAGCAACTGACGGCAAGGACCAAAAACGGAGACGGAGAAATTTGCAGGGACGAAAAAGTAAAAAAAAAATTTGTAGGGACGAAAACAAAAAATGGGTATATTTGCAGGGATGAAAAATCCTTTTAAGCCTAAATTGTATGTATTTGGGGGCTAACAACTGTTAGGGTCTTCTGAATCATATTTATCACCGTAAACATATTTTAGGGTTGGAAAATAACGATGGTTATGCTTGTATTTGCAGCTACCGGACCAACTACTCCATTTTGATTGCTTCTGTTATCAGTAAGTGAGCGTGATGTATAGTATTTATTCATATGTTCATATTTTTTGTTGACATTTGGTGATACGTCTTATAATCCACATTTTCAATTGCAGTATGGGGTGTTCTCCAAAGGCCGCTTGCTATTGAAGCCGCGCTACTTACAGCACTCAGCATTGCCTTTCTAAAGGACAGGTAAGCGATGTTAGTGTGTTAATTAATGGCTCTCTTTATATTTCATACTGAAATATTTGTTTTGAAGCCTATTTGCTTTTACAAGCATTTTGGTCTGAACTAAGGTGGCGTCTAGCCTGGTTGTTAGGACCTGAAAACAGAACAAAAGGAATGCAGGGAAAAAGCAAAATATTCTCCTTTGGAGGGGAGAAAAACCTCCTTCAAAACAAAAAAGCAAATGCCTGAATGATTTTTCTGTGCCCTTTCAGTCCAAAACGTGGCAGTACATATAGTCCTAACCAAAAGCACAGCTCATAACCGAACACACAACAGGACAAAACACAGGAAAAGAAATTACAGAAATAACAAATAGGAAACTAATTCTATGAAAACAGAATACTCTAGAAGATTGCTCCTTTTTTTTTGTCGAAATAGAATTCATTCATTGGAAACGGGCAAAGCCCGAAGCCCATAGGGCAGTACAAATGGCCTAGCATCAAATTGGTCAGAGTCAAGTTACATGCAAAGTCGCAAAACATAAAAACTACAACCAAAAGACTTGCAGTTGACAAGCAGAAAACAGAAACCAAACACAGTAGTAAACTAAACTAAACACAGCAGAGAAAGAAAAAACAGAAACCAAGCAGAAAACGAAACAACAACTGGAACACAACAAAGTAACAACCAAGTCTTGCTCAAACTTGTCCAAACATTTCTTGGAGTGGGATGGTTTTGGCCCATCTACCTCAACAAATTAGCCCACATGTCAAATTTCAACCAATATTTTTTCCTTTTTTCTTTTTTTTCCCTCCAATCGGACCCCAAGACCTTCAACCCAGAAAAGCCTGGCCCAAAAGGAAGGCAGAAACCCCCCCGAGGAGCCATGGCAGCCACCACAGCTCCAAGCCAGTTTCCACAACAGAGGAGGCGACCACGGCCTTGAAGTTGAGAAAACCAGAGGATCGAAAATGACAGGAAAAATGAAAAAAAAAACACAACAAAAACACCAAGAACAGTCAGATTAAACCATCTCCAGCAAATCTGGAGCAGAGACGAAGCATGACCTCCACAGCCTTGGCAGCGGCGCATGCACCCTCACCGTGGACCACCACGCCAACCAAGAGAAGGAGGAACATGCCTAGGGGCGAGCGTGGGTTCGAGTCACTCGTGAACCCGAACCGACCCGAACCGGTCCAACCCGCATTTTCTTGATTTTTACGTAGTTCGGGCAAAATCCGATCCAACCCGTCAGAACCTGTTGTGGTTTGGTTCGGGTGACGGGTTTCAATTTTGAACCCGTTCACCCGTTCACCCGAACCGATGAGCTGTCATTATTTTTTTATTATTTTTATTAATTACTGAAGTGAGTGAAAAACGAAAAGTCCCTCTCCTTAGTCCTCACTTCTCAGAATCACAGATTTATCTTATGGGCTTCAAACTTTCAGTTTCTCCATCACCCACAAAACACTGCATCCCACCTCCGCCATCGGCCGCCGAGCTCCCACCCACCGTCAGTCTCCACAACGTGGACCTTCACACTGCCGGCAGCAGCAGATCTGCGACGCGGAGCAAGTCTCCAAATCTTGTCCCCACTCGCGCTCGTTCACAACGGTGACTACGAGGAAGATCGTGTTTGCGGTGGCGGCGTGTTCACGGCGGAGGAGGGATCGCTGCAAACCCCCTTCACTGCGAAACCACGGCGGTGAAGAAGCCATTTTCATGGGAGGAATTGGATTAGAGATGGGAAAGGAGTTTGTTGCTTTTGGTTTGGGATTGTGCACTAGGATATTACTTTTACGTGGAGATATTATTAATGCTCTTCAAGCAGACTCCTTTGTATTATGTTTCACTCACAGTGGGTGCTGTTGCCTTTTAGGAATAGGAGGGGCGGTGCTGGCTCATTGTTAGAAATTAGGGTTCCTTTCAATTTTTTAGTTTTTGTAATTTTGATTTAATTTTTTTTAGTTATTTTGTTGGGCTGTAGCCCATTTAATAACTTTTTTTTCATTTATGTTTGGGCCTTTTTTATTTCTTTTTCTCCCTTTTTTTTTCTAGAATATCTTTTAAACCTAACCCGATTGGCCCGATCCGAACCATCCCGTTCTTGATCGGGTTGGTTTGGTTCGGATTTGGTGAGAAAAAATGCAAAATCCAATCCAACCCGTTTTATTTTAATCGGTTTGGATAACGGATTTGGACAAATCCAATCCAAACCGGCCCATGCTCACCCCTAAACATGCCAACCCATCACTGCTTGCGGCACCTCCAACCCCAGCGGATGCCTAGTGCGTGCAGCGGCGGCCAACCACCATCTCAGAGAGGCGACGTCTCGCAAAAAGGACCGGAGCCCTAACCCTAGCAACCACACCTAGTGGAGGGGGAAGATAACCGTTTGGATTTGGCGGGAAGAAGCTCATCAAAGCCAGCGCCTAGATTGTCTGCATGAAAAGGATTGCAGGAGCGGTGCTTGTTAAGGCAGAGATTAGGAGATTGCTCTTATTCTCCCCTTCTTCTACTATGACAACTCAAAGTCCTTGGGTCCTTTGGGCCTAGTCTGAAATCAATCCAGCCCTCTCCTCTTGGTCCAGGTATTGGGCCATAACACTGGTCCAATTGTTACCACCCAAAAAAAAAAATACTGGTCCAATTGTAAGATTTGATCACAAGGTCAAGTTTGTTTGTGGCCATTGATATATTATTTTAAAATACATTTGGCTAGGATTGTTTAAGGGATACCCGGTAGTTAGGTTCAATTACCATAAGTTCCACTGGATTTTTCGTAAATAAAAATTTGACCGTAAGTATTAAATTTTGCAGAGTCCACAAGGTGACGTGGCATTTGACATAATAGATGATGACATGGCAATTTCAGGATTGGAAACAAACACCAAGTCAGACGAGATACCTTATAAATTTCAGGATTGTAACAATATAGTGAAATATGTGAAGTTTAGAAGTTATTTAATTATATGATGTAGTAAATTTTATTTATCGTTTGGAAATAAAATTTATGGTGTCAATAAATACAGGAAAGACGAGATACATATTATAAATTACATGTTAATGGAATACAATTTTAAGTAAAATATATTGCCTCATGCGTGTTACTAATTTGCTTTAAATTTTTTTTTGACAACTTACGCCATGCCAATGTGACTTTTTATAGTGTCAAATCCGTCTCACGTATGCCATTTATGCTCCGGGTATTAAAAATTGGACGATATAGTCATGGAGGGACTTAATTGCAACAATTGGGATGATTGGGGAACCCAATTAGCGCAATTGAAAACCGAGAAACCAAAATTGCTCAATCATAAAATATACTATTTAATTTAATTATAATACACATATATCAAATAAAACATATTATTTAATGTAATTATATATTTAACTAATTCATATTTAAAGCAATGTTTATTACATATGTATATGTATATATAATATATAATACATATACCAAATAAAATATACTATTTAATATGTCAATAGTAATAATATTTTAATAGAAATTAACATAATCGTTATATAAAAAAATTAACGTAAACGTATATTTTGTTTCAAAACATAAACGTAGGGCGTGGAAAGTCTGCTGGGTCGTTTTGAAATATCATTGCATTAGGGTCATTTTCTTTGTTTCTCCATATTTTTTAGGAGTTAGGACGATTATGTAATTTAACATGAAACGGGTAAAACCTGATATAGTGGGGGATGGGTCCACTTGACCACGTGATCCAAACTTGCCACTTGACCAGGCTAGACGGCACCCTGAACTAAAGGTATTGTAGCTTGTAATGCTGTGCAGTGTGCAGGTTTTGTATCATTTTACAACTTAGGATTTTGTTACCACTTTTAGCCATGTCAATCAGATTTTGTTGCTAGTGCAACAAAACTAACTTATGCTTCAATTTTATGCCTTTTTTTCTTTTTGCATCATGATCATAGTTCACCAGGCCCTGCCTTCCCCAACATCAAAGTATGGTAGTTTAATATGCTGAGTAATTCTTTTTACTTCATAGTTATAATTGATACGGTACAAATGTCATATTTTGTGGAGGTAGCTGTGTGAAGGAGGACCAACCCTATAATGGATACAACAACAACAACAAGAAGCCTTATCCCACTAGATGGAGTCGGCTACATGGATTATTCGACGCCATAGTTGTCTGTCATATAGCATATCCATAGTGAGGTCGTTGACCTCTAGATCATTCTTTATAGTTTCGCCTATTTTTTTTCTAGGTCTACCTTTGCCTCTAGCTAATGTACTATTCCCCTTCTGGTCTACTCTCCGTACTACCAAATCTATAGGTCTCCTCCATACGTGCCCAAATCACCCGAGTCGGATCGAGTTTAGTTTCGTGTTGTCTTTTGACTGGCCAACACTCCGTCACATACAACAATGTCAGTCGTATAGTTATACGATAAAATTTTCCTTTTAACTTGAGCGGTATCTTTTATCACATAAAACACATGATGCCTTCCTCCATTTCAACCACCCTGCTTGAATCTAATGATTTACATCCCCTTCTATTTCTCCATCATTTTGTATGATGGACCCTAAGTATTTAAACTGTGTGACTTGGGGTATTGTCTGGTTTCCAACTTTCACCTCTATGCTAGTGGTGTTTTGCCTTTTACTAAACTTACATTCCATATATTCCATCTTCTACTCAAACGAAACCCATGATCTTCTAACGCTTGCCTCCAAGTCTCTATCTTCTCATTTAGCTCCTCTCTCGACTCACCGACTAGGACTATATCATTAGCAAACAGCATGCATCGAGGTGCTGGCTCTTGTATGTGCTTCGTGAGGACATCCAAGACTAAGGTAAAGAGATAAGGACTTACAGCTGACCCTTGGTGCAGTCCTATAGTGATCGGGAAATCTTCTATGCCCCCACCCTGTGTTCTCACACTCGTCGTGTCCCCCTCATACATATCCTTGATAGCTCTAATAGAGGCATGTGGACCCCTTTCTTTTCTAAGGCTTTCCACAAAATTTCTCTTGGTACCCTACCATACGCCGTCTCCAAATTAATGAAAGCCATGTGTAAATCTTTTTGATCCTGTCGATATCGCTCCATCACACGTCGTATCAAGTAAATTGCTACCTTGGTTGACCTCTCAGGCATAAAGCCAAATTGGTTATCAGTAATTCTGGTTTCTTTTCTTAGTCTCCACTCAACCCCAAGATGGATCTTGTCATAAAACTAAAACGATATGAATCACATGGTAGTTTTACTTTCAACTTGGAAATGGCTTCATTCATGCATGATTTATGTAGCAATGATTTGTTTTAATTTCAACAATAGTTAATATTTGTACCTTAATTCTTACGGAAAGTACATCAAGTTTTTTTCTTATTGGATAAACAAACAAATACATATTAGTCTAGAGCATGGGAAAGGTGATTATGGTGGAAAATGAAGGGCTTTGATCAAGTTTAGACAATTAGACTTTAGTATTTCAGTTATGTACTTTATGTGTACTGGAACCAACTGTATCAATATCCATGTTTGTGACTTGGATTTAACGGTGATTTATGTTCCCAAATACTCTACTAGTCTTTTATTCAGAGAGGCAAAGGGGCAATGTGGAATCAAATATACATGGCCATGATATTATCATTATCATGGTTAACAAAAAGAGAAAGTGATAGAACCAAGACCACTGGGGAATATGAAACTAATATATTAATAAGGACTCCCTCAAAATAGTAAGGAACCCAATAGAACAGTAGTTACAGAATTGTAAATGACAATGGAATGGAGCTCAAGCTCCTTGAAAGATGGATAATAAACTAAGAAAAGGACTAACAAGGAAACTACCCAGCTGAGAGAGACCACAATTCTTTTTCAGCTCAAACCTCCCCAAAACCTCACTAATATTTTTCCTCCCTTGTTCAGTTACCCCTCCCTCCCCTAAATACCCTTCTCCTCTCCCTTTTCTAAACCCTAATGGGCCTACTAATAATATTGGGCCTAATAGAAAGAAGAAAAAAAAAAAGAATTCCTAGGGGTTATGACACAGCTGTTGAATACAATGAGCTGCCAAAAGGGTTATCAGTTTGACTTTATCACTTTAGATTATACAGGTGACACGGACTATTAGGAAATTTTGTTCCAGTTCTATGGTATATGGAGAATTTGTAAAATATTTTAACAAATTTAGCACGCAGTCGAGGGAATTGATAGGAATCTGAGAAGTTTTGAGAATTGAAGTTTTCATTTAGTCTGTCCCAGTTCTATTATAATGAAAAATGCCAACTTTTCTATATTTATTCCATATCAATCTAATTAGTGATTTTTTGCAGCTTTGCAGGTACCATTAGTGAGAAGGTTAGAAGAACAGTTAGGCAATTTTCACCACATTTAGCTGCAAAGATGAGACCTCATCTTACGTAAGTATTTTGGTTGTTATTATGTATGTATATCTTTGGATTTTTCTACACTATTAGTGATTATTTAAATTCCAGGCCTGTTATTCGTGGACGTCGATCAGCTAAGAGAGCAATTTATATTTGTGGTCTGCCGCGTTGGGTGTTTGTCTTGATATTTTCTTGTGGTAAATGTAGTCTTTGAAACAGTAATTTATTTGCTCAATAATAATTTTGGGTGTTCTGCCAATCCTTGCTACCTTTCCAATTTTTGACAATGCTGCTACCTTTCCCCCCTTTTTTGCAGCAAGTTTCATCCTTTGGTTTGTTTCAGCTGGTCTCCAGACTGTTTTACGGGCGCTTGCTACTGGTCTTCTTGGTACATTGTGTCCTGATAAATTTTAATGTTAATATTATTAGCATTTTGTTCTTGTTTTGAAGTTGAATTTTCTTGTTCTTTTCAGCTACCATACTGCATGCAAGCTTTAGAACACCTAACCTGAAAGCACGTCTAAACACATTCCGTGAAGAATTTCGTGCTGTATGGCACAATTATAGTGAGCTGTAGCTTACATAAAATTTGTTGGACTTGGATGCGAGTACTTTCTGCTGTAGCTTTTATATTTATTTATATGCTTAGTATTTTTCTGTATTTGTAAAAGTTTTGTAAAATACAACTGTACCTTGAAGCATTTGAGAGTAGATATGTATGTTGTAGGCATTTGGTTGGAAGTTTAGCATAGTGTTTGATTGGAGGAAATGAAGGAGAGGGAAGGGGGGAGAGGTGAGGGATTTTTATAGACTTATCTTCTTTGGTTCAAAATTTTGGAGGAAGGGGAGGGTAATGGGGGAGGGACTGGGAGCCCTTCTCCCTTAATTTTGGTTCCCCTCCATTATTGGAGGGATTTTGGAGGGGAGCGAAAATGTGTTTAAAATATTTTAAATATACTGACTAAAATGTCCTAACTTGTGTTTAGAAATCCAAAACTACCCTTCACACCTGCCATCGCTGTATGACACCTTACACCATTACCACCATGAGGTACCCTCCACTGTTGTCAACACGATTGCTGCCGAGCACCATCACCATCGTCGCATGACGCTCTTCACCATTGTCACCATCAAGTGCTCTCTACCATCACCAACGTTGCCTGACACTCGGTACCCCTATCCTAAGGCATCCTTACTTTTGCTGCCGCCCATTATTGTTGCTATCCTCACCCTTCACCACTACCGTTGCCATGGGGCACCCACCATCGCCACTGTCACCCGGCACCATCCTCCCCCACTTGTCACCTTCCACCGTCACTTGACACCCTCCTCCATCACTGCCACTGCTTGGTAAAATTTGACATATAAAAATATAATAGTAAATCAGTTTGTTTTGCCCTCCTCTTCCCTTGCAAACCAAACAAGATGTTATTTCCCCTCCCTTCCCCTGTATAATCTCAGCTGTGATAAATATTATGGGATAAGTTGCATATGTTAAGTTGCATCCCTTTATCTAGGAATAAAAGGGTGGGTAGGAAAGTAATTTCCATAAGAGATTATGAAAATGGTTATGGGATAAGCAAGGTGCTGCCAATTGAGAAGTTACAGGGGGAGGGGAAAAGCTGAGGTTGAGGAGAAAGAAGATGGGAAAGTAATACAATGAGTGGAGGGGGTGAGATCGGGAAGGCTTGGGGGTGATGAAGTCATGAAAGAAAGGTAAAAAAGAAATAAGTTAGTGAAAGACAGAGAGGGGTAAGCATATCCTAGTGCTGGGTAAGTAAGGTTCTGGGGGAGTCCATTTACAGTATCTCCTTTCTTTCAGTTTTCTTTGCATTCCGAGAATTTTTCTAATCTCATTATGGTGTAAGGATTTTAGCTCCCAGTTATTTCTTAATAATGTTATATTGTTATATGATATATGGAGATATTTCCATTAGTGCTCTTTAGTTTGGTATCTTCAGCTTTGTGTTATTATTTTATGTTAAAAGCTTGTAGTACAAGATCTCTTTACTTACTAAAATTCATAGCACGGTGTCTAAACAGGGAGGAACTCCATTTTTACCTCTGGGTTTACCTCTTTCAGATAATAAATATATTCAATATTCGGCTTTTTCAAGTTATATGTGTGAACTTGAAAGTGTAGATTTTTTCGTCTAGATTTTCTAACTCTCCAGGCTGCAGGAACTTGGATTTTATCAATTTATTGATTTGGGACCGTGGCCTGTTTTCCTTCATCTTATTTTTAGATGCTGATGTGTTGTTATGCTCTTTTCGTGGTGTCATATTTTTGGATATAATTGTGGCGTTGTGCATTCCATTATACACTTTGGAAAGATTAACGTTCTACCTTATAGTTCTGTAATGCTGACACTAATTGCCAAACTGTACGGTATAAATTTTGTTTTAGGTATGCCGCTAACTTTACGGGGGAAGGATGCCAACCGTCCAACAGATTGTAAATTTCCGAAGTCTTGTTTTGTAAAGTACACCGTTTCATTGTTTTTTATGTCTAGAGGAACCATTGGAATATTGATACATCCTGCAATGTAGGAATTGTCACCATACTAGTCAAAATTCTTAAGTGCTCTGTGAGAAATTGGTGACTTAAGATACTTTCAATTTCTTTTATGTTTCTTGTTTGTTTGCTTCTATTTTGTATTCTGGTTGCTGTTCTGGTAAATATTACAAAAAGTTGCTCGCCTTGTATGATGCATGCTTCTGAAGCATTTTTGTTTTTGGGGTGCATTTGGATAAATAACTTATTTAAGAGTTTATTCAATAAACACTTATCATATAAAAGAGCTTGTTTATAAGCTAATTCTACAATGAAAGAGTTTATGGGCTTAAACTTTGTATAAACTCTGTATAAGCTGTTTTAATAAATTATTCTGCAGAGTTTATGGAAATAAGTAAAAAACAACTTATAGACATATTATAAACTATTTTTATAAGTTATTCTAAATATTTTCATAAGCTCTAAATACCATAAGATAAACCCAAATAGGATACAATTGCAGTTCTTGCACCGAATCTGTTGACCTTGTTTTGCTTGTGATTTTGTACTGCATGCGGTTTCTCTATGTTTTGTGGCATTTACGAGCTCCTGTGAGACTGAGGACCATGAGTTTGATACCTTTTCTATTTTGTCAAATTGTTGTTCTAGAAGGGGGACTCTCTGCCACGTTTATGGCAAGTTTCATAAGGAAAATAGGGATGCTCAATTAAAGTAGTCTTGCGTGGTGTCGTATGCATTCTGCTTGCGAAGGTGAAGTAATAAAAAGTGCCCTTCTCTGCTTTTCAATCTTTTGCCGGATTTTATACGGGAAGAGAAGTTTGAAGGAAGGGGTAAGTTGTGGGCCGCACTTATGGTGTACACGGTACACCCCATAGATTTAAATGCATCTAATCCTTTTTTTTTTGGTTAAACTGCATCTAATCCTGACCCCAAAAAAAATGCATATAATCTTGACTGTTAGGATTGATTCCTTTTTTTTTTGGGTGAAAGTTAGGATTGATTCCTGATTACCTGTACGGGTAAATTAAAAGAAAATGGGTTTGTGATGCAAATAAAATAAAACAGTGTTGTATTTATTGATGAGACATCATCATCACGTTTTAGAACGATAATAGTGCCGCGTTGGATTTGTAGGGAAGACCTTAAATGCTAGGGTCCAACTTAAGATTCACCTCACTTTTTTTTTTTGTCTACACGAGGGGGGTCCTTGCGGAAGCTTTAACCACTGAGCTATCAGTGGGAGCTCAAGTTGACCTCACTTTGCTAAGCTGCAAACAGTGAAATGCGACTCAATGAACGTTTTACCCAAGGAAATGGTGTTTGTAAAGTGTTCGTGACGGAAAAAAAAAATGACTGTTCAAGTTGCACCACTTTTGCTTGAGGGATCTGCTTTGAGCTTTACCTCAAACAACAATTAGCATACAGGAAGAAAATTATCTTGTTTACAATGAAAAAAAATGAAATTGAAACGGCAACATGTTGTTCCTCATCTCATTTTAAGTAATATCAACATTTGAAACATATTTAATTATTATTTAAAACTAGAACGTTAACCCTAGCGATGCACGGGTTGGTGAGCTGCAATGGTTTTTACACATGAAATAAAATAATTTATTCATATAATAAAATTTTTATATATGATATACTCTAAATTAATAATAATGTTGGTTTTGTGACATTGACATTTTGCATTTTAGATAAATATGAAAAATTCAAGTTATAATTAGTCAACAATTAGTCGTATCAAAAAAAATGAATGCCAAATTATATAAAGAAAGTAAATAGAAAAAATAATAACAATATTTTTTCACTCTATAGAGAAAACATAAATGAAACCTGTAAACATACACTTTTTTATTTATAAAACGTAAAATCAAGAGAAAAATAATTTTCAACATGAAAATTTATAGAAAAAAATGAATGAAATACATAAGGAAAAATTATTACATTCATAGAAAATAAAATTAAAGGGAATATAATTTTGTAACCCGAAGATTTATAGAAATAAAAAGTGAATGAAACTTGAAAGCAAATGCTATTTAATTATTTATTAAAAATAAGATTAAAAGGAAAATAATTTTGTAATATAAAAATTTACAGGGAAAAAAATATATGAATGACACTTTAAAAAAATACTATTTTATTTATGAAAAAAATAAAAAGAAGAATTATTTTTCTCTTTTAAAAATTTATAGGAATACGAAAACATCAATCAATTTGTAAGTAAATGTCATTTCATTTATAGAAAATAAGATAAAAAAATATTCAACATGATAATTTACAATAAAAAATGAATGAAACTCTTAAATAAATATTAATTTATTGTAAAATATAAAATCAAAAGAAGAACAGTTTTCCAATTTGGTAATTTGCAAGAGCATAAAATCTGAATGAAACTCATAAATAAATAATATTTTATTTATCAAAAAGTTAAATTAAATGAAAAAAATTATAACCTGAAAGTTTATGAGAACAAAAAATTGAAAAAAAAATCTATAAATAAATACTATTTTATTTATTAAAAATAAAATAAAAAAATGTTTTACAACATTAGAAATGACCTGATATAATGTCATATTGAGACAATACTGCAATGTAAAAAAGGAAGTGAGAAATTGGAAAATATGAAATTTGACATGTTTCAACGGATTCGATTTTTTTATATATGTAATAGATAGATAGGTATAAAAGAATAACTAATTTAAGAATTAATTAATTAAAAAAGATTTAAAAAGCAGAAATAATTGCTATTGCACAATAATAATTAATAGATAATATTATATATATATATATATATATAATACCAATCGGGGGTCGGACTATGCGGAAGAAGTTAAATGAAAAGGATAAAGAGAAGTAGGGGATCGGACGGACCGATGCTTACATATAAAAAACTAATGCAAAAATTTAAATGAAACAAAAAGAAAGATCAGAGGCGGTTAAACCTGCCAAGTATGATCTCAAGAGAAGAAGAGAAATTTACAAAGATTTTATTGAAGATTGAAAACAAGCTTACAAACTCAAAGACTTACTCAGAACTCGTAAACTAAGCTAAAGGGGGGAATAAAAGGGTGCCTTACAACTGAATCTGGCTACTCCTTTTATAGATTGAAAATTTACTATTTCTACAGTTCAGGTTACTAACCGGAACTATTTACAAGAGTAAATATAACAGTAATTTTGACAAAAGACAAAACTACTTTTGGTGGAGTCTGCTGACACTGCTGAGCTGTTAATCGTCTGACAAATTGATGGGGGGAATCCCCGGGATTCCATAGCAGTCGTATTCATTATGATAGAAGTCGTCTGATATGGCTTCAAGAGAGGGAGACTGAGAGGGACCTTGGTCTTCTTCTTTCTTCTTCCCTTTCTTTTGTTGTTTGATGAATTTGAGCATTTGTTCTAGATTTTCAACAAATTGCTCTTCTGATGTAGCGACTGCTAGTGCTGCAGTAGCTTGGGACCGCCTATTAAGAAATTTGCAAGTTTTTGGGTCAGCTACCTGTAAAAATTTTGGATTCTTTTTGAACCAGAGCATTACATTTTTTGGATTTCCTCTAGTCGCATCGAATTTGTCCCACCATTTTACATATAATTTTCTTTGGAGGGCTGGATACTCGGTTGGAATATCACTAATTTTAATAAATTTGTACTGCCAAGAGAATACCCAGGCAAGTGAAAATTTTGTGAAGAAATGAAGTTCAATCGGATAGGAGTCCTGTTCACGATCAAACCTTTCTGCAAAAAGATTGAATCCCTTAAGAATTTCTTTAGGGAGTATTTGAGCAATTGGCCCGAAAAGGTTCCACCATATGCGAAACCATTGCAGGAAATAATATCTGGCTCCTTGCTTGAAGTATATCAGCCAGGAGTGCCTGAAATGCTTATTTCGGTGCCAAAACATGTTAGTCCAGGCTTGAACATAATCCCAGTAGGTGTACCCAATGGGATCAAATGGTTGTGAGAATTTTCTCAAAGTGTTTGGATTTCCCCAGGCTTTTGGTGAAAGGATCTGGAGAATTTGGACGGTAGAATGGGTGATTACATCCTTCTCCGGGTAGTGTTTGATGGCTATTGAATCAGAGTCCACGAGTATGAACTCATAAAATCTTTGGGTTTTATTTTTAGCCAATGGCTGAAACTGGAATCCAAGAGGAAAGATTTTCCCAGGGACTTTGTTAGGGTTATTGTCCCAATATTCTGGCTCCATTTGGATAACTCGCACAAACTTTTCTTTATAGATATAGCTCGATTGAGTTTCTGGTAATTGGGTTTGGAGAGGCTGACTACTTTGGACAACCTGTTTATGGAGAGGCTGACTACTTTGGACAACCTGTTTATTTTTGGGATCATTGACCACTGTTTGTTTATTTTTTAGGTTTTGAATCATAAGAGATAGTGTCTCTTCATCTTGTTCTGCTTCGACCATATCGAACCAGTTCTGGGTTTTTTCTCCAGACATCATCTGGGACCAGGTTATTGTTGGAGGAGGTTTAGTTAAACCTTGATTTTGGAAGGCCAACAGTGTTGGAAGATCAAAAGCATAATCTGCTTTGGTCTGTTTGGAGGTTTCAGGCTTGTGTTTTTGGGTAGATGACCCAATTTGATTGAGGGCTAGAGGAGTCAATGACTCCTGAGTTTGAATCTGAGTAGATGACTCAGCTGATTGGTTCCTGGTGGATGACCCAGTTGGAGTGGATGACTCCGATATTTTATTGGTTAGTCCATGAATGACTAACCTTCCTGTTGCCGTGCCAACACGGCCTTTTCCAGCTGCTTTTCCTCCTCTCCCTCTAGATGAGGAGGATGTTGCCGATTTCGGCATATCACTGCTTACCCTGCAAATATTCACGAGTAAGGTAATCGGGTAATGAGTTTGATGAGCCTTTAAGAAATTCTATTTCGAAATAAAAAATGCTCAGTAAAGCTTGCCATCTAGCAAAAATTTGTTTTGATGCTAAATTTTTAACATCATTTTGTAAAATTTCTTTAGCAGATTTGCAATCTACTCTAACAAGAAATCTTTGATTAAATAAATCAGATTGAAATTTTGATATGCATAAAACAATGGCTAAAACTTCTTTTTTGACAGTGGAATATTTTTGCTGTGCAGGAGTCCAATGCTTAGAAGTAAATGCAATAATTTGCTCTTTGCCATTATCTCTCTGTTTGAGAATGCCACCATAACCTATGTCAGAGGCATCAGTTTCAACACTTTTGAAAGATTGAGGTTTTGGAAGGTAAAGACACGGGAGCTCTTTCACCTGGGCTTTTACCTGTTTGACAACATTTGTATGGACATCAGTCCAAGGACGAGGGTCAGATTTAAGCCTATCTTGTAACGGCTTAATAAGATTACTTAGCTGAGGAAAGAAGTCAGCTATATAATTGAGACAACCCAGAAATCTCTGTAACTGAGTTTTATCAATGATTTGGTTGGGGAATTTATCCGCAAATTCTATAGCACGATTGATAGGGATGATAGTCCCTTATTTGATGTTATGACCTAAGAATCTCATCTCAGTCTGGAACAAACTGATTTTTGAGGGAGAAACAACAAGGCCATTACGCTTGATTACAGTCACAAATATGTTGACATGTTTGAAATGCTGATCAATAGATTGAGAAAAGATTAAGACATCATCAATGTAGACAACAGTAAAGTCAGAATAGGGATGATATTATTAACTCTGTGTTGATTTTTATCTGACAGGAAGCAGATATATAATCCTGTCAGGCACTCCTGGCTGATATACTTCAAGCAAGGAGCCAGATATTATTTCCCGCAATGGTTTCGCATATGGTGGAACCTTTTCGGGCCAATTGCTTAAATACTCCCTAAAGAAATTCTTGAGGGATTCAATCTTTTTGCAAAAAGGTTTGATCGTGAACAGGACTCCTATCCGATTGAACTTCATTTCTTCGCAAAATTTTCACTTGCCTGGGTATTCTCTTGGCAGTACAAATTTATTAAAATTAGTGATATTCCAACCGAGTATCCAGCCCTCCAAAGAAAATTATATGTAAAATGGTGGGACAAATTCGATGCGATTAGAGCAAATCCAGAAAATGTAATGCTCTGGTTCAAAAAGAATCCAAAATTTTTGCAGGTAGATGATCCAGAAACTTGCAAATTTCTTAATAGGCGGTCCCAAGCTACTGCAGCACTAGCAGCCGCTACATCAGAAGAGCAATTTGTTGAAAATCTAGAACAAATGCTCAAATTCATCAAACAACAAAAGAAAGGGAAGAAGAAAGAAGAAGACCAAGGTCCCTCTCAGTCTCCCTCTCTTGAAGCCATATCAGACGACTTCTATCAGAATGAAGACGACTGCTATGGAATCCCGGGAATTCCCCCCATCAATTTGTCAGACGATTAACAGCTCAGCACAGCTCAGCAGTGTCGGCAGACTCCACCAAAAGTAGTTTTGTCTTTTGTCAAAATTATTGTTATATTTACTCTTGTAAATAGTTCCGGTTAGTAACCTGAACTGTAGAAATAGTAAATTTTCAATCTATAAAAGGAGTAGTCAGGTTCAGTTGTAATGCACCCTTTTATTCCCCACTTTAGCTTAGTTTACGAGTTCTGAGTAAGTCTATGAGTTTGTAAGCTTGTTTTCAATCTTCAATAAAATCTTTGTAAATTTCTCTTCTTCTCTTGAGATCATACTTGGCAGGTTTAACCGCCTCTGATCTTTCTTTTTGTTTCATTTAAATTTTTGCATTAGTTTTTTATATGTAAGCATCGGTCCGTCTGATCCCCTACTTCTCTTTATCCTTTTCATTTAACTTCTTCTGCATAGTTTGACCCCCGATTATATATATATATATAATAATATTAATATAAGCAATAAAGTACAACTTTTATGTTATAAAAAAAAGTAAAACTTTTGCTCCCACAAGTCACTCGTATGGTCCGGATTCTTCCATATTAGTTCTTTTTAATTTTGAAAAAAAAAAAACAAATGGTGATTGGCGGGGATAATGATTCTGAAATTATATAGTAATAATAATTTATTATTGAATAGAGAGTCATTTTAGCTTGTTATATTTAAAATTTTATATAAAAAATATATGTTGTTATAAAAAAAATTAAAAATCAATATTTTTTATTTTAACCCAAAGATCCAAATCAAACCAATCTTATATTTGGTTTGGATTTGCTAAAAAATTATAGAAGAACCGAATCAAATCAATTTAATTGAATATACTGTAACTGATATTTATATTGGCAAATTCTATGGTACCTAGGGAATTTTAAGGATTTGGATACCTAGATTAGTTGAACCAATAAAAATATGACAAATCGAAAAAAATTGAATATACAAATGTTGATTTATCATTTACTTAATTTTAAATTATATTTTTATTATTTTTGTTTGCAAAACACTTATTGGCGCAACAGAATAACACACAACAGAGACGAAATGTATGTGGCATCTATATGTTGCATCCCACCACGTATGGTTACCACTTCCTGAACTATCGCTTCATTTTGATTGGTCAAATTCCATTCGTTGCACTTTCGTTTCTTATTCTGTTGCGCCATATAGCTGTTCTCTTTTTGTTTATACCCCCAGGGTTAAACATGCTTGGATCGAACTTGTGATTTCTCTGGCGCGCCCCATCAAGCTCCTCAAAATTCAAAGCAACAGTGGGCATTATACCCAATCTCTGGGGGCTTTAAATTAGGGGGTTTGACTCATTTAATTTGATGAAAAGGAGAATGAGAAGGAAAACAATTGCAGCGAAGGGATTGAGTTTTGTGGGATCAACATGAAACCACCCTAATCGTCATTGGTTACAGGGACATCGATTAGTGGGAGGTTTGATCTCTTGCAAAAGGGTGGTATTTGTTACAAGTATAATACATGGTCAAGTAATTAAGTGGTATTGATTACAAGTATATTATGTGGCCAAGTAATTAAACTAGGTTGCACATTGCTGTTGTGATCTTGGCTTACAAAAGGATTGGGTTCGGCTATGTCTACTACATTGATGGTTTGCGAGTCAATATGTGTAGTTATTGTCATGGGTTTGACTAGGGTTGTTATTGCTGCACAAAAGTTTGTAACTTGTCCATATTAGTTTTGCATGAATCCGAACCAAATCAACCCATTAACACTCCCTGTCTCCGTAACGTCTTAAATTTTCACTCATAGAGACAAAATGTAAATTAGAGAGGATTATTATTAATATTAGAATTTTGAAATGTTAAGTAATGATTTAAAGTGGATGTAGAAAATCAAACGAAGATACTATAGATGTTTGACTGTCAAAATAGGAATATAATGATACAGAAATCCTAATTGTAGTCAAAAAAGTGATTTGAGGATTCTAATAGTGATTTTATAATATTTGATAATTTCAAAAATTTATTTGGGAATTTTTTGAAAAACAGATCATAAATAGTACTGTTTTTGTCCCTATAGTATGACCAAGATGAACTGCGGGGTGGATTTAGAGACCAAAACTTGTTAGAAAAATATTTTGATGAGCCAAATGAGGATTTTACATTATTTTAGAATTTTAGAATTTATTTTAGAAATTTTTAGAATAGCAGATTAAGAATTATTGTTTTGGTCCCTGTAAAATGAAGAACATGGTAAATTAGAAAACAAATGGATACTAGAGGGATAGAAAGTGATCAAAATTCAATATAAGGGTAACCCTTAGTGTTCTATAAGATTTATGATTTTTAACAAATTTTTAAAATTTTTCAGAGAAAAGTCAGTTTGACCCAAATTTACGTGTTACTGTGGAAATCAAAAAATTACTGTTTTGCTTCTAAACTTGATTTCTATCTACCAATATCCTTTTGGCACATTGATTTCATAGTCTTGGGTAATAATGAGAGCCATAAGAGTTTTTCACCTCAATAGGTAATGTTTGGATAGTTTTAACTATAAAAGACAAAAGTTACCGCACTTTATTTCCTGTAATTTACCATGGGTAAAGGTAAAAATTTATTTACCTCTTTCTCTTGACCAGCTGGACCTCCCTAGAACCCTTGAGGAGAGTTTAAAATCTTCTTGAATTTCTTGGGTCATATTTATTAATCGATAAGGAAAATTCTTAATTTTTTGTTTTCTTAATTATCCATTAAGTGTCATGAATAGCTTTAACCATGATTAACGAAAAAAATAACCATGGTTCTCTCTAGGGGAGGGTTGACCACGAAATTGAGGGGAGAGGGAGAGACTTGTTCATTTTTCATTCTTTTCATTCTCTCTCCAAAATCATTTTCTCTCCTCTTTTCTCTAAGCTTTCATCTTCTTCCTCCATCCATTTTCTTCCATTTTCATGAGCTCTCAAACACCTTCTACCATATATTTTGATCCTTTATACAATAATCAAGTGTTTTTAAACACTTAAGCCTTCATCAAAGCTTTGGATTCATCAAGTTGTTCTTATCTTTCAAGAACACTAAGTTTAGGGTTTTTAGACTTTGGGTAAGCCATCAACCTTATGGTCTTGTTTATAATAAGAGTTTGTAGACAAGTTATTCCTTTTTATTCCTTCTAGGGTTAGGATTTATTTTTGTGAAGGATATAAACCCCTTTTGATTTATGTTTGTGTTGTTGTGTTCTTGTTATGTATTTTTTGAGGTGATTAGCTTTGTGATCATATTTTTGTGAGAAGGGAGAAGAGAAGGAGAAAGACCAAGAGGTAAGCGGAAAATTTTCTTTTAGGAAGTTACTAATTTCATATGATTATGTTTGTTTGCTTGTTAGTGATTTCTCAAAGCTTGATGATCATGTTATAAGCTTTTCTCTAACTTGGTGTTTTATGAAAAGTGCTTGATGAGGATCTTTGTGATGTTAGAAGCTTATGTTGGTTGATGTTAGTGATACTTCATGATAAGTGTTCTTGTGAGTGATGATGATTTGAGGTGTTGATGATGATCTTTGAATTGATTATTTGATTCTCTTATATTGATATGTTTGATGGTGATTTCTTATCTTGTTGATGTGGTGATTTCTTGCCTTGGGAGCAGTTGATTTCCTATGTTGAGATTATTTGATTTCTTAAGTGTTGAAAAAGTGATTCCTCATGAGTTTGGGTTTGTGATATATAAATTAAGTTTTAATCAAGTAAAGAATAACTTTAATTGTGTGAAAAACCGAACCTGTCACACCCTGGGTGAAATTATTTTCAAAAATGTGAAAATCGCAAACTGTTTGGAAAACTAGGGATAGACCTGTTCGCACGCGCGGGCGTAAAAATTTTCACTCCTGTGATCAATTCTGAACTTTGCAAAAAACAACCCAGAATTTTATAAAATTTATATTTTAAGCTTATAAAATGAAGTTTCAATTGGCTTTTTGAAATAAGCTTAGATAATGATTTTTTTAAGAAAAGAACCTTTGGTTAAAGTTAAAAAAAAAAAAGAAAAGATTTGTGATAGTTTTATAAATTACCCAAAAGTTATGTTTTAATTGATAAACAAGTTTTAATTTAATGAAAATTTAAGTTTTGCTTTGATTAATAATAATAAGCTAATGAGTTATACTCTAGATAGGATTTTTTATCAACGTTTGTGAAAAATCACATGTGTTTGGAAAATATAAAACATTCTTGTTCACACCCCTGGTTTATGATTTTTCACAACTATGAAGCTTGCTATTTTGGGCAAAATTTAATATTTCAAAAGTATAGGGGTTGAAATGAAAATTTGGACATTTTTGGGTTAAAAATATAATTATAAAGAGCTAGGTGGCTTTTAATAATTAAGAGAACGTGAGTGAATTTTTATTAAAGAGTTTTCTAAAAAGGGGTCAAATCCCAATAATAATCAAGTTTTGTCAAAATGAGATTCCTAAATATTTTTCTAAGTGATTTCTTAAAAATGAGAGAGATGTAAGTCTAGGGCTCTAAATGAGTGTTGAACCTAGCATTTTAAGAAGATAGATCTAAATAAAGTGTTCTGAGTGAACGGTCTTTGTGACATATGTTCTGAGTGAACAGTCTTTGTGTTATATGTTCTGAGCGAACAGTCTAGGTGACATAGTTCTAAGTAAACGAAACAGAATAAATGTGTGTAGTGCATTATGATGAGCATATGCATATTATAAGGCTTTGTGCCATTTTAAGTTACAGGTCACTTTGTGTGATTGGGAACCGACTAGGTTGGGTTAGAATTGCCTACTGGGTTATCTGAGTTTTGAACTTCCCCAATGGCCAAGAGATAGCATCCTTGAGTCGCGAAAAATCGTATACCTAACTTGGATAAACCTGGCTAACCGGTCTTTTTAGGATACGGTGAGTGGCTATTATGGAATGATTGTTCTTTGTGAAAACAGACCTCTGAGAATGGTTGTGCAATCATGTTAAGTAACTAGCTACACCGATTACTCAAAAATAAAGGAGTAAGGGAAAGTAATCTCCATGAAGTAGCGGGCTGAGTACCTGTGGCTGTGTTTCGAATATACAAAAATTATTAAACTGTCATGCATATATATTTATAGAATTCTTATGATATATTTCTGTGTGAAATTGTGATATTTCTGTGTGAAGTTGGAAATAGTGGTTTGTATGACCTATGTTGAATGTGATTTCTTTTGAGGATGAGTATAGCACTGTGAGTGTATATGTGCTGTGTGATTTATGTGTATTCTGTGCTATATGTTAATGCATGTATGTTTTCTATATGTGCTTGTGTGATTGTCACTATATAACTGCGAAAGATAGTTTTACCCTTGTCTGGTCGTTGGAATATAATTCATATAGATGAACCACTAGCTGGGTGGACTAGTCAGGACTTGAAGAATGAGACGTACTTTGAAGATGCGTTGACCAAGTGGAAGGACGTGTGAGTTTTAGCTCGAGTTGGGGTTTTCTTATTAGAGTTTCTTGTAGAAATTCTTAGTGTTTAACCAGTATAGGGAGTCAGTATTCTCTTGAGAAAGAAAAGTTTCTTGTAAGATATGTTATTTTTGTATTTTGAGTTATAAAAAGGTACAAGGATGTTATTACATGTCTAGATTTTTCTGAACTTACATGTTGAGTGTTATATCATTTATGTCTTCTTTTAATATCTTTAAAAAATAACAGAAAAAATTTATTTGTGAAAATTAAATAAATTTTGACAATATTTTTTGAAAGAAGCCAGAATTTAATTAAATTTATATTTTATATTTGGATTAGTTACTAAATGTAATGCCCTCTGAATAAGGGGGTATTACAGTCACCACGTACCTTAGCTTCTATCAATTTAATTGAATTTACTCTAACTGATATGATATTCACAGCTTTTTTGAAGTTTATTATTTTTGGTTGAGTGGAGCTGGGTAGACTCATATAAAAGGACAAAATTATTCCAGTGTCTATTTTTTTTTTATCCACAAGGTTTGAACTCGAGATCTTGCTCAAGAGAAACCAAACTCCTTACCACTTGGACCACCAAACATTGGTTTTTGAAGTTTATTTATGATGTATGAAGTTGGTTTTGGAATATATTTGTCCAATGCTGAATTTTTTATACTTATTTTCATATTTCCTTTTTGGAGCTCTCTGTCTTCATTTTTCTATCTATCTCTTTTTTTATCATGTCGCCTGTTTTTTCTCTTCTCTTTTCTATCTCTCTATTCTTTACATGTCTGAGACAATCTATATCCATGTTTGTTTGAAGAAGCAATGGAAAATGAAATGGTGAAAAATAAAAAATGAGAATAAAAAGTAGGAAAAATACTTTTAACTCAATTTCATATCATAAGAATACTGAAATTACATTTTAATTTTCTGGAGTGTAAATAATTCTACGACCATTTCATGTTAATTTTGGTTCTACCAAACAACTGTCAAAATAATTTTCATTTTAAAATCTCTTTATTTTTCTATTTCTTCCAACAAGCACAACCTAAACTAATTAAGCTTTCAAGAGTGTCCTTGGAATATTCTCCCTACTCTTTTCTCTTTTTCTTTGGTCAAGAATATTCTCGCTATTCTAGAATAAGTCACTGGAACAGATTTTTATAGTGTTTCACATCCGATCGTAGCCCAGTGTATTGTGTGAGAGCTGTGAGCTATCCGGCCCCGTAAAATAAGTAGATGGTACACTTTGAGACATTATTAAAATTTTTACCAAAAATAAAAGACATTATTAAAATTAACTAGAAAGGTACTCGCTAAGCCAGGGATTTTTTTTAGAAATATTAATAATATACTCTTTTTGACATATTATTTATAATAAATAGAATTCATGTAGATTTTACTAAATTATATAGTTCATATATCTTATTTGGTAGATTTTATTCCCAAGATAATAAAATATACATAAATTTCAACTAATCATAGACAATAATTGAAATGGGTGTGCCGCTAACATTGTCTTGCTTTTTCAAAAAACAATAGATTAAAAATGTAAAATTAATTTAATTGATAAAATATTTATTTTAGTATTTTTAGTGATGCAGAGTAATTGTATAATAATTATATAATAATAAGTCAAAAAATATATTGCCAAACAAAATTTAATATATTCAGTCAAAAACAAAATGTAATACAACGAATGACCTCCTAGACGTGATTCCACTATTGCAACCAATATTGTTAAACTTGAATAGATGATCGATTTGGCTAGAGTATTTGGTTAATGAATCGCTAGTTGAACCGCTTAAATGTATTTAAAAAATTCATAATTGTTATACCAAAATAAACTAAGATTTAAAAAATAACAAATTATATAACTCAATATTTTTAAAATTAGATTAACTAAATATATTTATAATTTTGTAATATATAAATTAATAAATTGGCATATTACTAAAATAATATGTATTTATAAAAGAAATGTGTGAATGTGGTTTGGTAGTTCTTAACTTCTTATCTTGTGGCTCTGAATTCTGATTCCCGTTGCTGCCTTTTAGGAGTTTGTGCAAAATTATTCCAGTAACTTTAGCGTTGATGTTACTGTAGTGTACTATATATCAATCCGCGAAGAGATTTAATATAACTATAGATTAGGGATGCATGTTATTAAATAATTATATGCTCCTAGCTAGGCATGCAACTGTAACCAAAAACAAAATTGCATAAACAAAAGCTATGTTTGGTTTGAACTTTTTTACTTTAATTAATAATTTTTCTAAATTCATTTCCAAAAAAAATATTTTTTCAAAATTATATAAAGAAAGTGTTTATTTTTTAAGATGCTACTAGTCAGTTGACCTGTTTCATATGCTTGGGTCGCGTTGGATTTTATAAATGATATAAAATATTAATTCTATGCAATAAACAATTAATAATTGCACTGGCAGAGCTTGGATCAAAATTTAGGGGCCAAAATAATATTTTAGGTGCATTTATAATTAATTTATGGCTTAAATATGTTTCAGGTCCTTTTAAATTTGACCGTTTTGATTTTAGTCCATAATAATTTTGGTCAAACTTTTTTAGTCAAACAAAAAAAATTTGTTTGATTTTAGTCCTTTTAGTAATTTAGGACTGAGGTGACATGGGCACGTCACATCATTAATCTGATGTGTCATATTCAAGTGTCAACTAAGCATGTCACGTACATAGGGTCAGATTTACAGGGACTAAAATCAAAATTGGTCAAATTTACAGGGACTAAAATCAGAACAGACCAAATTTTTTTCTTCCCTCCATCTCCACCACCACCACTCTCTCTCGTTTTCTCTCTCTTCCCACCCCCACCACCACCTTCTTCCTCCTCCCTCCACCCCCACCACTTTCTTTCTCCTTCCTCCACCCCCACCACCACCCCCACTCTCTCTCTCGTTTTTTAAGATAGAGGAAAAAAATCTTAAAATTAGAAAAATAAGAGAGAGAGGGGAAAACAAATATTCTGATTTCTGACATAGAAGCTGTGTAACACATACACAAAATCTACTACTACTTACTTCCTCACACACCCTTCCTTCCCACTCCAAAGGCATGCATGTGGGTTATGTCAAAACAGAAACGTTGAAATCTCACGTTCCTCACCAGATTTTGTGGGTATGAAGTGGAGGTGGTGGGGGTGGAGGAAGGAGGAAGGAGAAAGAAGGTGGTGGGAGTGGAGGGAGGAGGAAGAAGGTGGTGGTGGTGGTGGGTAGGGGTAGGAGGAGAGAGAAAACGAGAGAGAGAGTGGGGGTGGTGGGGGTGGAGGAAGGAGGAAGGAGAAAGAAGGTGATGGGGGTGGAGGGAGGAGGAAGAAGGTGGTGGTGGTGGTGGTGGGAGAAGAGAGAAAACGAGAGAGAGAGCGGGGGTGGGGGTGGGGGTGGTGGTGGTGGTGGAGGGAAGAAAAAAATTTGGGTTGTTTTGATTTTAGTCCATGTAAATTTGGCCAGTTTTAATTTTAGTCACTGTAAATTTGACCCTATGTACGTGACATGCTTAGTTGGCACTTGAATATGACACGTCAGATTAATGAGGTGACGTATTAATGCCACCTCAGCCCTAAATCACTAAATGGACTAAAATCAAACAAAAAAAAATTATTAGACTAAAAAAATTTGACCAAAATTATTAGGGACTAAAATCAAAATGACTAAATTTGAAAGGACCTGTAACTTATTTAAGCCATTCCTCAAATTTAGTTATTAAAATATACCTCAAGAAATTGCTTCATTTTAAATTTCTATCCATTTTTTATTTAAACAAAATAATTTAAAACGAGATATTTAATTCTCCACTTAAATTACATTATCTTTTTAAATTACCCCATCCATAGTTCAAACACACTATTATTTTAAATACAAAAAAGTCATTTTTAATAATATGCAGAGTAAACGAATTACACGCAACTACCATTTATTTATATTAGTCAGCAATTTCTTCATTTCTCTTCACATCAATAAGCCACACAATATTGTGCAATAATATTTTTTTTAAAATTTATTTACAATTTTTTATCAATATTTTATCTGCACTATTTTTTATTAATACCACACCTTTTTTACATATAATAGCAGTAAATTTTTAAAATAATATTCACAACTTCTATTAATTTTTTTGGTCACCATATTATTACAAAGTATCCATCAACTTTGCCGATAACTAATATTCGCCGAGGAACATGGTTGATTACTTTTAGTGGAATATCTTCTCCGAACCACGTTGTTTTATCCACAAGACTCGAATACGAGATATTGCTTAAAGGATCCAAGCTTAATTCCATTCGAAGGTCTTCTAAATATTCAATTTAATCATATTGTTATGTACTCTCTCCGTTTTTAATATAAGCAAAAAATATATATTTATCTAGACTGACATCTAATGACCTTCGGACTACATGAGCGGACCATGCTAGAAGCCACCAGATAGATGTTAGTTAGGACGGCAGGCAGTCGAAAGGTAGTTAATTCTTTTTCATTTTCAATCTCAACATTGCTTTTGTCCACATCTGCATATGGATTATGGGCTTTTTTAGGAATCTACCACGGTTTTAAATTTTAATTTGGAAAATACCACTCTTTTCAGATTAATTAGTAATCTACTACTGTTTTTTTTTAGGTGAGAAGTCCCCTCCCCCAAAAGGAACTTCTCACCATCGTTTTATTTTTTTTTCAAAATTTTCTATGGGAAGTCTCCTCCTCTAAATCCGACTTCTCACAATTGATTTAATTATTTTTCCAAAATTACCTATGGGAAGTCCTCTCCCCCAAAAGGGACTTCTCACCATGATTTTTTTATTTTATTTTATTTTTTCGATTTGATTTTAATGGTTTTAGGTTTTTGTTAGAGTGGTTTATGGTATTAAGTGGTTTGTGGTTTTAGGGTTTAGGTGATTTTACGGTTTTGGAGTTATTTAAATTAATTAATTTATTTATTAATTCAGAATTACCACAATTATATTTGTGGTAATTAATTAATGTATTAGTAAATAATAATATAATAAAATAATAAAGGGTGGCGTTGGGGGCACATGACGACTAACCTTGCAGAATGCAACAACAAAGTACTAAGGGGGACACGCAACCTTTCGATCACTGCAATTGTCCAAACAATCTATTATAGGTTGTCTGAAACATTTGTTAAGAATGGAAGGCAAGCGGCCGCAGTGATGACATCTGGCCACCTTTACACTGAAATTATGACCAAGGCTATTGAGAAGGAATGGGCAAAAGCACATTTTCACCACGTTCATACTTTTAACCGACAACAAAGTATTTTCTGTGTAAAAGAGACGATTAACCCACGAGAGGGGCGACCTGCGGGGACATTCAAGGTAGATCTAGATGGAAGAAAATGTGACTGTGGTAAATTTCAGGCAATACACATCCCGTGTTCACACGTCATCGCTGCTTGTTCATCAGTTTCCCACGATTACATGATATATGTGCCTCCCGTGTATAAGTTGGAAAACGTCTTCAATGTTTACCGCAAAGAGTTCAATGTGTTGCCCAACGAAGAATATTGGCCACAATATACTGGACCTCAAGTGTGCCACGATCCGCAAATGCGAAGGCTACCACGGGGTCGACCACAATCTACCCGCATTTGCTACCCGCATTTGCACTGAAATGGATCAGGTAGAAAGGAGTCGTCATAGTAAAAGGTGTGGATTATGTCGAAATGAGGGTCATACTAGGAATAGATGTCCTAATTACCATCCTAGACATTCCACAGAGTAGGAAATGTGAATTGTTGTACCCTTTTTGAAATTTCAATCGTAATCATTTTATTGTATTATTATTTACTATTAAGGTTCCAGACCAATTTAATTATGATAATTATGAATTAATAAATTAAATAAATAAATTAATTTAAATAACCCTAAAACCACCTAAACCCTAAAACCACAAACCACTTAATACCATAAACCACTCTAACAAAAACCTAAAACCACTAAAATCAAACCGAAAAAAAGAAAATAAAATAAAAAAATCATGGTGAGAAGTCTCTTTTGGGGGAGGGGACTTCCCATAGGTAATTTTGGAAAAATAATTAAAACAATGGTGAGAAGTCGGGTTTAGAGGAGAGGACTTCCTATAGAAAATTTTGAAAAAAAAAAATAAAACGATGGTGAGAAGTCCCTTTTAGGGGAGAGGACTTCTCACCTAAAAAAAAATAGTGGTAGATTGCTAATTAATCTGAAAAGAGTGGTATTTTTCAAATTAAAATTTGAAACAGTGGTAGATTTCTAAAAAAGCCTGGATTATGTTCTTCAATTTTTTTTTATTTAAAATTTATTGTGTAGATTTTATCCAACTCCAAGCATTCATCTCTTCCTGTTCAAAGCTGCACGCGTTAATTAATGATCATCATAACTTATTTGGAGTTAATTAATTGAAATATTCGGCTGGGGCGGCACTATAAAACTAATGGCAAGAAAATAGTATACTACTATGTGATGATCCATAATGGCGTGGAAGGCCATATTCTTTGGTTTTGGTCACTTTATATAAATATTGGTAACATGGTGACCAATAGGAGACCAAACATAGTGATTATTTGGTGTCCGAGGAGACCTCTGCAATATGCATAGACCCTTAATCCAAGTCGTCATGGAAAGCCAGTTTTGATTTTTCTTGGATAAAATTTCCATGGACCATAAAAGAAATCACAAATAAAAAGGGGTGACAGTGATGTCACTCACAGTGAGTATATCTTAATTGCATTAAGTAAAAAATATCACGACACTTAGTGTCCGAGGAAAGCTAGCTAGGTATAGCTAAATAAGTTTAATATAACATAATTGTTAGTTTCACAACAATTATATATACAAAAAAATATATATACCCAGATGTAGAGTAAAGAATCCACCCGAAGATTTAACTCAAGATAACATACGTAAAGAATCCAAACCCCACTCATTCATGCCAATACATAATGATATATGCCTAGATGTAGAGTAATTAGATTTAGAATTGAATTTATTTATTAGTTTATATGAAAAGTATTAATGTAACTAGTGCTTGGTCAAGAGAAGAGCTAGCTAGTTGTACCACTAGAATATGCAAAATGTCAAATATGAAAAGGAAAATGTTAGAGCTAATTTACTTTGAAATTTTTTTCTGTTTTTATTTTCTACATATACTTTTAATTACAAAACTAAACTGTCATTTTTAATGTGTTTCTTATTTTAAAATATTTGTAAAGAAAATAATGAAAATAACTTTTTATTTCCTCTATTTTCTTTATAAACTTTTAAAAATAAAAAACAAAGTGATAATTTTGTGCTAATTAAAAATGAAAACAAAAATAAACTCATGGAAGACAAATTGACGGCGTATCACTCATGACCAACAAACTTAAGAAAAAAATGTAAAAGTGCTTTTGGAGCACTGAGGAAAGGAGCAGCAGCCAGCTTAGTAAAAGCGATAATTTTGACAATGAGTTTGTCGCCGTGTGTCTATGTTGTGCGCATTTGTGTGTCTTGGATTTTTCCATTTTCTAAGAACAGAAAAAAATAAAAGAGGGAAAAGCAATTGCCACTGGAGACAATCAAATTGGTCTGGTGGGAGTGGTAAGTGGCTCGGGTTCTTTAAGTATGTGATCGGGATTCAATTCCGGCTCATGTATATGAAAATTTATTATTTAAAAAAAATAATTCTTAAATATATTTCAGATTTTCGAATGGATTAGTCTTTAGTTGTGCACAGAAGATACCAAAAAAATGACAGTGGAGACAGGTAAGGGAACATAGTGGTCAGACAGCACACCAGGCAGTAACCAGTACGCACCAAGCACGCTTGCTGCTGATAGCTTAATGCTCCACATTTGCTACAATGTGATCAATGCTGTTTAAAAAAAAGGCAATGAATTCTTGAAACCATATTGTTTTTCCTAAACAAATATCTACATATAAAGTAGAGACTATGAGGCATATTCTTGTAAATCCTTTGATTAGGTGGAGAATTAGAGATGAAAATCAACAATTGATACTTTGTACATTTTTTTAGAAATTAAGTAATTATAAGTCACTAAATTTAAGTCAATCAACAATTTAACAAAAAAGATTTGTCTAAAGTATTTAATTCTATTATGAACAATCAATGTTAAGTCAATTATATCTCAATTTCACACATTGGAATTTTGTCTCTTCCATCTTTTAAAAAAGAAAACACAAAATCTTTCAATTTGTCTTGAATTACTTATTCAAATGGCAGTTCAAAATGTTCTCAGAGTTTGGGAGTATAAGGTTATAACAATGATATTCCTTGACAAGGAGAGGTGTGTTAGATAGACGGATTAACATGGATTTCAGTTTTGGCTGCAGGATAAACTTCGATGTGATGTATAATATATAATGTTACTGACATCATCAGATTATAATACAATCAAAGTTGTTGCAGTTAGATGCCAAATTCAATCAATTTGCAAATAATAGATGCATTTTCTCTACTTTATATTCTGAATATTTCTAATTATATTGTACGGAAGAACAAATGTTCAAACATAATTTAAATTCCTTTAGATTAATTATTAACAAAATAAATGAATTAATACTGACTCTAACTCTGCTTTTTTTGACATTTATCTTGATTTTTTAAAATTTAGATTAACTCTTATGCAAGGTCAAGGAGAACTATCGATTTCAACGAGAATTTATAGTAAAATTTACATATCAATGAAAAAATTTAGAATTTGAATATAAATCATAGCTAATGCGTGATCAATATATATGTAATAGGACCACAAAAGATATGAATATACAGTAACACCCCCCCCCCCCCCCCCCCTCAATTAATTAATCTTCTAAAGCAGAAAACGTTAATATTGATATTTCAAAAGAAACTGAAATCGGGGAAATTAGGTTTGACTAAATTAAAGAACGGAGATCGAGATCGCAGACATGCTCTATTTATGATTAACTCCATTGACTCAACGGAGACATTCTGTAAAAGCATGTTTTATCTAATAGAAATTTGCATATATAAAGTTCCTGAAAATGATTCTGGGGCCGTCCTACAGAGTTCAAAACTTTCAGATAAACCACAACACCTTTTGTGGATTTGTCTTAAAAGGTCTTTGCACTCTTTGTCTCCACATTAACTAGGAAATGTACACGTTAATGCACTTAATGTAGATATATAGCGCTTTCTCAACTTTTATTAGTAATATCAAGTACACTTGTCATTCAACTAGATTATTTTACATAGAATGAACTTTTAATAAAAATTTAGCAAAAACCTACTCTACAGGAGTATTAAGTAAAGATATACCTACTTTTAAAGGATTTTATATTATTGTACTTAGACTCATGTCGGTTATCAACTCGGTCAACATATTTGGTCAATGAATCACTATTGAGTTATTGGTAGAACCACATAAACCGGTCAAACTGGTCATTTTTTTAGACACTCACAAAAACTTGCATTTGATCCTCACAAGCATGATTTTCTATTTTCTTCAATTTATTGAGCACTCCTTTGGCGATGTGTGAACAAGTGAGATCAATAGTGGTAAGTTGGACCACGTGGGCAAGAAGTGGGACTTTGCACACAACATGAAGCAAGTGAGTGCAGCAACTCACTTGAGTCGCTAAATTTGATGTTAATATCATTTCTATTTTTTCTCTCTCTATTTTTTCTATTACTATGCCTTTGAAGACATAAATAGAATAAATGACATTCTCCACTGTATATCACATTTATATATGTCATTTATTTTCCCCAAATGCATAGTATTAATGAAAGAAATGGAGAGAATCTTAACTCAAAAATTTGACCAATTTTAAACCACTTTACAATTGAGTTTATGACACCTTCAGGTTAATTATATCCAACCTAATACGCTGATCGGATCGGACATACGCTCAGGTATAGTCCGAGTCTAGTAATATTGTTTTGAAATTTATAAAATATGTTGTAATTGTAATTCTGAATAATTTAAAGATAAATACTAGTATAATTTTTATTCACTTTAAAGTAAACTTAGTATTTAAAAGAGTTTACACTTAACTAACATAAAAAAAGGAGTTTACACTTAATTAATTTCCGTATGGGTCTCAAATAACACCGTCGGTAAATCTCAATTAAACCACTTTACATGCTTTTCACTATTGTCATTCTGGTTGTTACCATTGCCACTCTCCACTACCATAATCATTATTTATGATTGGCATCGTTTAATTTGTTATCTTGTACTATTCATTCCACACAATACCACCTGCTTCTATCACTGTGTTCCAAAAACGTGTACACGAGAGCTTCTTCAAGCTTATGAAATCCCGAGATAATTAATTGAAATTTCAGAACCACTAGCTAGAAAAAGAAGCGAGTCACTTATCATCTCTTTCTTCTCGTGTATGATCTCCTTTTAAACACAATGAGGTAAATAAAAAGTTTATTTTTTTGGCACATAAAAGAATTGATATTCATCATGAAGAATAAGGACACTACAGAAGTGAGTAAGTACACACTAGGACATGCAAATTTAAAGAGTGGATTCTCCACAAAATCCATAGTGGAGTTAACCCACGCTCAACTCAACCATAAAGTTTTGCCCCTTCCTCAATCTGCCACTCCAACAATTGGATGGGCCCACACATAACACACCCCATTCTCCATGCTCAGTCTTTTTTTACATTGAGGAATGATTCTCACATACGGAAACACGCGCGCATTTTGATGATAATTAATTTCATTTATTTTGCACATTCACATTTTAATTTTGCTATTTCATACAAATTAATGTGAGGTGATGTGTAATCTACACCATTTAGTACTCTTTTTCTTGGGGCCAACACAAGGTAAAGCAGTCTAATTAGCTCTTATTTTAGGCCTATCATCAATTTTTTGTTTACTATATATGTATATATAAAAACTTTTATTGACAACTATACTAGCTTAGTGGTGAGCAGTGGTAAAATCATTCAATATTTCTAGAATATGAAAATTTATAGAGAATAATTATGTTCTATTTTATATTTTCAAAAAATAATATTATATTTTTAATATTACCAATTTATATTTATGAGATTGCCTCTATAATTTTAAATTTTTGAATCCGCCACTAGATTAGTCGAAAGACCTCTTTCTCCTGTGATACTATGTTTCAAAAGTAAAAAAATAATATACCTAAATATTTTCTTTTGGATTTAATATATGGAATATTTGAGGATTGGGTTAGAATTCATGTATATGTATATGTATATAGTACACCCACTTCCACTACCCCAACAACACAGGAACACATTGTGGGTGGTATTATCGAAGATTGGCTTGACCACCACCTACAGAATTATATAAAAGATTAAGTTAATGGGTGGTCTCACAAAAAAAAATGTCCAATATGATGAATGGATCAATGTCCCCACCATATTTTTCATTGGACCCAATCAACTATGACAACTGTACTCCGCGTGTCACTTTTCATGCCCTCGTGTACGTGTCACCACAACCTCCAACTTTCCGCGCGTGCTGTTTCCAATTCCTACTTCCTGCAGTCATCAAAAAGTTTTGTCCTACTCTCCAAAATGCCAACACCTCAATATCAACTTTTGGGTCTCACGGATAAATAAAAGTTTGAGATATATTGAAATAATAATAAAATGCTAGGCTTTAACATGTTTTTGGTCCCTCTAAATATTGGCGTTTTGAATTTAGTCCCTCTAAAAAAAGTCAAAGTTTTTTGGTCCCTCAAGAAATCAATTTTTTGATTTAGGTCCCTCTTTTGCATTGACTGCTGACATGACACACTGAGGTCCCTGTAAAAATGCTAACATGACTTACATGCAGAGGGACTAAAATCAAAACTTAATATTTATAGGGACTAAAATCAAAACTTAATATATTTAGAGGGACTAAAATCAAAACTTAATATTTATAGGGACTAAAATCAAAACTTAATATATTTAGAGGGACTAAAATCAAAACTTAATATATTTAGAAGGACCATGTCAGCATTTTTACAGGGACCTCAGTGTGTCATATTAGCGGTCAACGCCAAAGAGGGACCTAAATCAAAAAATTGATTTCTTGAGGGACCAAAAAACTTTGACTTTTTTTAGAGGGACTAAATTCAAAACGCCGATATTTAGAAGGACCAAAAACATGTTAAACCCTAAAATGCTATCATAATTTATGGTTGGTTATTTTAATATTATTTTTGATAAAAGATCATAAAACATTATTTTAATTTTGATAAAGGGATAATATGACCGTGATGTCCTTTTAATTATATTCTTTTAGTTATGACTACTTGATAGTTCATGCGTGTATGTGTATCGAAAGAAAAAAAATTTGATAGTTTGTGCTTTTAAAAAAATTAATTTCTTTTTCGCCCACAGTACTGTAGGGTAAAAGGGCCCTAGACTGTACCAGCTTTAATTTTTGTTTTGGTGAAAAGACTGTACCAACTAAGTCCGTCATTTTATATATAGTGCAAAAAAAATACATAGTGCATTAATCACTTATGTTCAATTTTGTTATTTTTAAAAAGTAATTTTTATTTTTTATAAATACAAATTTATTCCTAATAAATATATTTAAATATATTTTTTTAGGGATGAATGAGATTCGAGCGAGGGAAATCACAGTCGAGGGAAATTCATCCCTAAACAGTGCTACGAGGGAAATTCAGTGCCTTTTTTTTGGAAGAAAACAATAGAAAAGTATTCTGTGTGGAAGAACGACCTTGTAAAATATATAACACGTACGTAGATGAAACCTGCAAACAAATCTTACTTTATATCATAAAATATTATATTTAACACTCAAAATAAAAATCATTTACTTTGTAGCTCTTACAATATTTCTGCTTTTGTACTCGTCCCTCTATTTTATTTTCATATCTCCACAAGATATAGCCAAGAGTGGATCGGGATGGTGAGGTACGTCCAAATTAATGCTAAATTTGAAGGCTACATTAGTGTGACACAATATGTTGAGTGGTGAGCCTGTCGGTGAGGAAATATAGTCCAACTACTTACCTCACATTTTACATACATATACATACATATCTTACAAATTACATAAAATCATAAAAGTAAAAGGAATTAATATTAATAATTTGATTATGTAAAATCAAATAATAATCATCAAATTTTTATTCAACCTTTACATAACTTGGCTGCCAACTAATATAAATATGATAGGTATGCATGCTTCCAGCATATATAACATTGCTTGCGCCTTCCCCAATTACCACGTACTTGTGGGTTATGCTATTAGACTAAGTTTGAACTGGTTTATGCATAATTTATTTAGATTTATCTATTGACATATATAATTATTGTGAGAGTATTTGAGATAACTTATGAAAATAATTTATAATTGATTTATAAGTTATTTTGGGCTTATTTTCATAAGCTCTTAATAATTAAAATAGCCTATAACTTATATAAAATTAGCTTAATCACATCATCTCTTTAATTATAAAAATAATTTTTACATAAGCATTTATATAATAAACTCTTATACTATAAACACTTAAATAAGCTATTTTTTCCAAACATTCCCTAATTAAATATAAACATTAATATTGAGCGTCTTTAGGAATTTGATATGGGATAAGGTTGAAATAGAATAGTATATTCTGTTACGTTTCTTTTTTACTTATATCCTTTTTAATGAAACCGATCAAGAAATACAATTTGTTCTTATATTTTTCCCTATTTTGCTTCTAATATACACTTAATAAAGAAAAATGTTAGTAACACGTTTTGTAAGATATTATAATTTATAATTTGGTAAAATTAATGTGAGTACCTAATAAGAAATTAGTACCCACATGATTAATGAGACTACCATGATTTTCACACAATATATATAGTGCAAATGGGGTGTGTGTGTGTGTGTTTTGTTTACAACAGTACAAATGGTGTGTTAAAGGGTGTTAGTATTGTGACCCAATGGGTGTGGCTCAGTTGACAACACATACCAAGTTTGTGTGTGGGAGAATCAATGTTTGATTCCCATAAAAACACACTCTTGGGGAGAGATGAGGAGTTTTAAGTGTGACTAAGCCCTGAATCTGCTGGAGCCAAAGGCTCTAACGGTAATTTAATAAAAAAATATTAGTATTGTTATATATACATTAAAAGAATATGTGTGCAAACAACTTACTTAAGCACTTTTTAATAAAGAAAATTAGTCAAAAACAATTTATCAACGTATAACATTTTTTAAAATAAAAAATACTTAAAACATATAATAAAATCAATATGTTTTATTTATTCTATCCACCAAATGTTATCTTAAAGAAATACTCTATTTGTTTCAAATTTTTGTGATTTAAGATTTTGATACACATACTAAGAAATAATTAATCGGATAACTTTTAGACTAAAATGTGTCTATTTATATTTTTCTAATTTTTATATTTTTTATTATTCTCAATCGCTCTAATTATTTCACTCAAATTTTATTAATTATACTAAGGATATATATAGTTGAAAAAAATGATAAATTATTTTTTGAAATCCTAAAACTTTATTTTGGAACAAAAAGAAAAAATATCTAAAACCATCAAAGATCTGAAAACGAGGGAGTAACGCCTATATATAAAGTATTTAGTAAAAAAAAACGTAAAATATGCATCACACAAAAAACAAAAAAAGTCATATTTAATAAGATATATTAAATTTTATTTAGTTGTGTCAAAAAAAATTAAATGTGATTTAGCAAGCATAGTTAATATAGTCGTCAGTAGGGCCCCCATGATTACATAATATCCATGGTCCGGTAGTTATAAAAAGCGAGTGCTGCTGCCCACTATTGCCTGCACACCCCCTCAATCCCTTCCCTCACCGCTTTGCCCTTTGCACCCATTACTCTTACTCATACCATTGTCGCTTCCTTCCCCTTTTTTCAACCATGGGAGAGGCTCCAGCGATTTTCTACGTCAATGGGTTCTCCAAGTTTTGCCATGAAACCCAGCCAAACCAACTAGTCCAAGACAGCGATAACAACAATAACGTCAACAACGAGCAGAACCATGACTCTTCCTGGTACGAAGAAGTCATCGATGATGATCTCAAATGGTCTTTCAAGCTCAACAGGTAATTCGTCACCTCCCCTCTTGCAATTCATTACTGCAAAATAATTTGAAAAATAGATTTAGACGATGCGTGTTTGGATAGTCGTTCAAATTCTATTGCCACTCTTTCTGTTTGTGAAAAAGAAAAAAATATTGTTTTGACTCCGAACTGAGTTTTAATGGCTCCCAAGGGAAATCTAAACACACACTATCCATCATTTTCAGTTTGCTCTGTTTTGTTTTGTAGATTGTTTTTTAATTTGTTTTTTTTTTGTATCATTTTCAACAGTGTGCTCTATAAAGCGATTAGCAAATACCAGGACATAGCTCTGTTAGATACAAAGCGTTTTGGAAAGGTATATATGCAAGCTCTGCTGCTTCTAAAATAACGGCAATTAAACAAAAAGAGAAATATACAATATATATTAATGTATTTTTTCCCTTCAGTTTTTTTTTTAGGGGTCAAACCTTCAGTTACAGACAGTTCTTCTAACTATTGAGAAGCAGTGTCAGGAAAAACGTTTTTTAAATAACAATTGCTACTGACGATGATTATTTTATGTTTGCACACACATGTATATATAGGCGTTGGTGCTTGACGGGAAGATGCAGAGTGCTGAAACAGATGAATTCATTTATCACGAATGCTTGATTCATCCCCCTCTCTTGTGTCACCCCAAGTAAGTTTCAAATGTTAAAAGTAACGGTATACAACTATGGTTAAAAATAAAATACTACATAATTATATTTTTATATGTATAAATTCAATTTTTTTTTTCATTTTCAGGGACTATAAGATTTTTACTTCTAAATGTATACTATAAACAAATTCACAGTTAGTTTAATTTTTTTGTTATTAAATGATATTATATCTTATGAAAATGGTATTATATAATTAGTGCTGTTACTGCAATGCAAGTGATATCAAAATCAAACCATAGTCATGCATGTGCATTTAGGAATAAAATAATTAATTAATCAAGGTTTGACAACTCATCATTATCAATACGACATTAATTCTTACTTACGGGTACCCGTTGGAACTCTGTCTTTCTTGCACACTCTTTGTAAAGGTTAGTTGTGGGATTGCAAAGATATACTAGGAGTAAATGATTATGATGGTTCTTGGTAGACTCCATTAGGTTTTTGCTTGATGAAGCCTTTGACTAATATGAAGAGGTATGTGGTGTTTCTTGTTTTGGCAGCCCCAAGACAGTGTTTATAATGGGAGGTGGGGAAGGTTCTGCAGCTAGGGAAGCCCTCAAGCACAAGTCAATGGACAAAGTGGTGATGTGTGATATAGACAAGGTTACTATTACCAAGCCATATTTGCTTTTCAAGTTTTCAGCCGTCTCTCAAATTGAAAAGTTAATAATATCCATATTGATATGGGCAACAGGGCAGTGCCAATTATTTTCAATAAAACTGTGGGCACTCAACAATAAAATATTAGTGATGATTGTCGGTTTTTTGATAATGACAAATAAATGTTTTTATAAATTATATAGTACTACAAAGGTATTAAAACATAATCATTCTGAATTCTCTTAATTACTCTATGTTCTTAATAATCTTTCTAATCACTAAATTGAAAAAATATCGTATATAAAAAAAAAGATGAAAAAATATCAAATGTTTTTATTTTATTTTATGTTTTTAAGATATTAAATGTATTCATTTTTTTTATTTAATACTTTCTTTGTAAAGAGTAAGAGGACTATTAGGAGGGTATAACTATTCATTAAAACATGGATCATTAATAACTCCAAATCCTATTCTTAACATTGATGAATATGCTCAAATTATGGGGATCAAATTACAAGTTATTATTCTTGCAGGAGGTGGTAGATTTCTGTCGAAAATACTTGATTGCAAACAGGGAGGCATTTGCTGATAAGAAGCTCGACCTAGTGATCAATGATGCCAAGTAAGAAGCATGCTTTGTTACCTGTCAATAACTTTCAAGATTGTAGATATAAAGAAAATATCTTTTGAATAAATCTTATCCCTCGAAAGAGATAAATAGCATTTTTTTTCAAAGGAAGAAAAGTGTAATTCTTAAAATACCACTAGATCAGGACTATCCACAAGGAAAAGTGTAATTTATCCAAATAGTCTGTGTTTCTATATCATTGTTAAATAAAGTGGTGATATTAATTTAACTACTGGTTTAAATAAATTTTTAGCCTTTATAATATGGTTCTTTTTTGTTTTAGTCCCTCTAATTTTTTATCATTGTCTCTAAAATATAAAAAAATTGTTTTTAGTCCTTATTATCTTGGTTTTAATGATGTTGGGATTAATCCTTCTAATATAAGGACTATATTGATTTTAGTTATTGAAATAGAGCAAGGGCTAATTCAAAAATCAAGTTTATCTTATTCAAACCCACTTTTAAACTCCTCAACCGATTTTCCAAACGAGCTATAAGCTGAAATTGCTGCACAATTTTTGCGTTGAAGGGCTGAATTAGAGATGAGAAATGAAAAGTTTGATATCATTGTTGGAGATCTGGCAGACCCACTTGAAGACGGGCCTTGCTATCAACTCTACACTAAATCCTTCTATGAGAAAGTCGTGAAGCCCAAGCTGAATGAGAATGGCATTTTTGTGACCCAGGTAGATTCCGAACAACACCCTTTTAATGCAAAGATGTTCTCTACCCACCTAGTCAATAATAACCTTTAACCCCAAAAATAATTGCATGCTGTGCAGGCTGGACCCGCAGGTATCTTCACACACAAAGAGGTCTTCACTTCTATACATAAGACAATCAAACAGGTCTTCAAATGTAAGACTATCTAATTCAAATTCAGATGTCAATCACTCTTTAATTTAGCTAAAGATACGTTTTTCTTATGCGTTCTTGTGTTTTATTCCCCCTTTTGGTGCAGATGTGATGGCATACACGACTCATGTACCATCCTTTGCTGATACATGGGGATGGGTTATGGTATGCCACAAAAAAAATTCCTTTTTTATTTTTATTTTATTTTTCACTTGTGATTTACATTGCATGAATTTCTGTGCTTTCAATTCAGGCTTCAGACCAACCACTCTTGATTGATGCTGAGGAAATGGACAAAAGAATCGAAGCAAGGATAGATGGGGAACTGCTCTATCTAGATGGTGCCTGGTTCCATTCATCTACCATCCTGAACAAGACTGTTTCCCAATCGTAAGTACTTGCAATTCAACTTCAAACCCAAAGTGTACGTTTAGTTCTCAGATGAAAAATTACAAATGTTCGAAGTAAAAGTAATTAGTGTTTTGTGGACAAACATAATTAGTGTTTTTTGGACAAACATATTTTTAGATCCAAACATATATTTACAATGAAAAACCAATCATGTCCAAAGTAGTCTCCTCTCAGATCTAATACCTCTAATAATACAAGTTTGGATAAACTTTTCTGCAAAATACTTTATAGTAGAGAAATATTATAAAATTTTTAAAATATCCATTAGTTTTTTAAATAATTGCTTTTGATATAAGTTAAAATTAGTTTCTCTGTGTTGTTCCAATGAAATGAACAATTCAAATTCCAACATCACCATGCTCACTTCATAGGATTTTGACATCAACATCATCATCATTGTTGCAGGCTGCAGAATGAAACTCACGTGTACACCGAAGACAATGCTAGATTCATTCCTGGACATGGCATGGCCCATCGTGTCTAAGGTTTCACAAGCCACCAGATTGAAGGGAAACTAACTCTTGCATGCTCTCACCTCTCAAAAGTAATTGCATCATACAACAGTACCCAGATTGATTTGACTTTTGAAGTTAATCTAAAAGGCACATGATTCAATTTTTGTAGTACATGCGCGTGTTTACTTTTTCATTTGCACATTACAATGGTACTACCGGTAGTGTTTAAGAGTATGTAAGAATTTGCTGTAGTGTACAGTTCAAGACAATAAGCATAACAATATAATAGATCAAAATAAGCACTAATCTTCAAATCCAAAAAGAATTGTTTATTTCTTCTTCTTATATTGAATATAATTCATCACGTATTAGAAACAAGTGCATAAATTGCATGGAACAGAAAGGTGGGGGAAAAACACTAGAATAATGAGAAACAGAAGATTAATTAATTAAAAGGTTTGAGACAAGACAAGACAGTAATTAAGTTCTTTTAACGGGATCAAAGTTGGAAACTCCTATAACGGCACCGAAGATTGCAGTTAGCACAACACCACCAGCGACAATGCTGAGCAAGAAGTTTTTGAGAGATGGGGAGAAGTCATTTCCAGCAGCATGAGCCACCTCTGGTATCACCATGGAGGCTGTCAAGGCAGCAGCTGTTAGACCCGTCACTGTTTTCTCCTTCAAAGACGCGTGGATCCCTCCAAGTTTGGATTTTGAGACATGGGTCCTCTTTGATTGAGGAAGGGGTAGTGGCTTCAAGAAGGGTGCAGAGGATGGGTGGTGGCTGTGCAGCTTTCTGTGGGTGGCTGGGCTCAGTGGCAGAGCCATTGAAACAGAAGCAGAGGCCATTATTGGGTTTGGTTGGACGCAAGAGGGGATTTGGGGTTAGATAGTGGTTGGAGAAATGGGTAGAATCAAATGTGAGATGGAAAAATGGAGATTTTTCTGATGATGTGGCAGATATTCTACCTGAGAATGGGGATAAGGTTATCTTCCGGGACTGTATCAAGTATCAACAGGTAGTGGTTGAGAAAGTCTTATTTTCTAGGAACCTTCTAGAATTTTTTTAGGTATGCTGCTGGTGCCTGGTGGAGGCTTTCTCTACACCCTTCTTGAGCAAAAAGTACACGAGTACTAGCAACACAACACACACTCTTCTCAATACCCTCATGGAATTCACGTGGGTCTCATCCCATTTCCAAAGTAGTGAATTTTAAGCAATTATAGAAAGTGTGTAGTTAGCATTTCTCTTTCACCAAGCTTTTGGATGGGGCAGAAAAACACATACACACAATAGTCCTACTCTGATGATAGATATTGCTGTTAGCAAAGGAACGGAGCAATACATAGAATACAAGTGATTAAATGCTAGTTATATGTATCAGTGTGATGGTCACAACGATAGTGAAATACTTAATATCTTCATGATTTATTAATTAGACGCGGCTAGTTTGAATAAGGAGCTTTTTGGAACAACGCTTGAGGCTACGGGTGATTGTTGCGAAGGATGGTCGAGTTGATGGATTTCCATCCCAGCAATGGCAAATAAGGTCAATGAGTTCTTCCGGCTGTCCAACATTATGATCAGAGGGAAGAACAGGCCGCAGCTTACCCTCTACAACTTCCATCGCAATCTAATAACAACATGTTTAATTAAGTTTCATTCGTAATATATGCATATCACAAGTAAATTATATAAAAATTCAACCAAACTATAGGCAACATAAGATCAATGTGATATTATGATGATGATGATCATACCTTGGTGGGACCATATTCCGTCTCAATGTAGGGGTAATTTCCGGTCAGTAGCTCGTTCAGTATGACCCCAAAGCTATACACATCACATTTTTCATTGTAAGGTTCACATCGGATCACCTCTGGTGCCATGTACACGTATGTTCCTGAAAATAACACAAAACGGAAACCACATTAAAAATTCCCAACTTGATTCTGAGGCATTCCCATATGTCAGAAATGGTCTTTATTAGTAATGTCTTGCTGACAAGCTATAATTTCTGTCAAATTTAGGATGATGGTAGTTCCAAAAGGACCATTTTGCTTATATTACAAAGTTTAGGCATTATAATAAGTTAGCATAGTAGGAAGGTTTGTACTTTTCTCTGGGGATTGTTGCAAAATAGAATCCCTCCAAAAGGTTAATTAACTTGGAAAAAGAGGAGGAATTTTAAATGTTGATTCATCCTTGTTATGTATGTTGTGTTTTAAGGAAAAACAAGATGCAGATCATTTATTTAGCAACTATAAGTATCTTCTAATGTTTGGTATTGGTGCTACAATGGGTGGGATGTTTCATTCAGCAGTCATTCCTTATAACTTAGAAGCAGTTTCAGGTAAACATTTTTTTCATGCAGCTTCGATTACTCTGTTTTAGGCTATTATCTGGTCAATTTGGATGCTGAGAAACAATGTCATTTTCAATTCTGCAGAATCTGATGTCAATACGATTCTTGAAAACCGGCAATTACCGTCATGGGGAGGGTTGTCATCTAAAACAAAATGTTAAATGTTTTTTGTATAAAAAAAATGTAAAATGTTTCATTTCATGACTGGTGTTGTAACTAGTTTTGTTGCAAGGTACTGTATCTGTTAAGGAATAATTGTCCTTTTTTCTTTATAAGAATTGTCCTTTTGTTTTGGACATATATCAGATTTTTATGAAATATCAGTTGTAACTTGTAAGGGCTAAAGTATCCTCAAATATAATAAAAATAAAATCCGTTGCCGATAAAAAAGGTAAAATTACTCTTTTAATTGAATAAATCACCGATTTACTTATAAAACATTATTAGTTTCGGCCATATTTGACAAGTCTCATCCGATAGCGGTTAACGAATTTGACTAGCGGATAGCGAATTTAAAAAAATGGAAGTATTTGGTAACGGGTAGCGTTTATCATTTTTTCAGTAGCATTTAACATTTTTTAGCATTTGATCTTATAACAGATAGCGTATAATTTTTTCTCTCATTTTTATCCTCATTATTTTTGTTAAATTCCTTCTCTATCATCTCTTAAATAAAATAAAAGATTATTATAATAATAATTAAAATAAATAAATAAATAAATTTAACCAATAAATAAAAAAGTAAATAAATACAACTATAAATAAAATAAAATAAATTTAAATATAATATTTTTAACTAATAAAAATTATTTTAATGAGGTCACATCAAATAATAAGTGAATAAATAAATAATGTCATTAAAATATAAATTTTAAAATTTTAACTTTTAAATATCATAATAATTAGTTTATTATTTATAAATATTTGGCTTAATTACATTTTTGGCCCTCTAGTTTTCACATTTGTGCGAATTAGGTCCTCCAGTTTTTAATTGCGCGAATTAGGTCCCTCAATTTCATTAACTGTTGCAATTGGGTCCCTCTGCCAGTGCTCCGTCAGTTCACTGGGGGGACCCAATTGCAACAGTTAATGAAACTGGGGGACCCAATTCGCGCAATTAAAAACTAGAGGACCTAATTCGCGCAAATATGAAAACTGAGGGGCCAAAAATGCAATTAAGCCTAAATATTTTACCATATTTAATATTTAATTTAATATTGATTAAATAAATATAAGCAATAATTAAATATATCCTTTTATATCATTTTACATTTATCAGCTAGTAACCGCTAATTTTACCAAACACTTTAAATTTATCTGTTATAAGTTCACCCGCTATCCGCTACCTGATTTGCTATCCACTATAAGCTATCCACTATCCGCTACTTTTTGCCAAACAGAGTCTTAGTTACTAAAATTAAAAATTCAATTTAAGGATTAAATTAGTTCCTACCAAACACTTTAAGGGATTAAATTGACAAATCCAAAAAGATTAATATAAATGATAATTTCTCATATTAATTTAAAATATTAATAATTTTAGAGACTAAATAGATAATATATTAATATTATGAAACTCCAGATATGATTTCTGTGATATACCGCGTTTAATTTTCCATGATCTGAATGGTTACCTGTTTCTCCGGTGAGAGCCATTTCGTGGTCACCCAAGAATCGGGCGTGGCCAAAATCAGCGACCCTAACGTGCATGGCATCGTCGAGGAAAATGTTGCTGGGCTTCAAGTCACGGTGAATGACCTTAGGCTTTTGTTCATGCAGATACTGCATCGCCTGAGCGATCTCCAACGCCCTCACCACTCTCTCTTTCAAAGGTGGAAGCGGCACCTTTCTCTGTCTCTGCCTATTCCCTGGGCCATGCAGCCACTCCTTCAGCGTGGTGCCCACATACTCCGTCACCACCCACGCGTGCTGTGGAGGGTTAACGCATGCTCCCATTAGCTGCAGCACAAAACGGTGTCGTTGCCTGCACAGAGTTTCCAGCTCTTGGGAGAAGTAAACGACGCCGTTTGAGTTTGTGCGGAAGAATTCAGGTGATATGCACTTCACCGCTACGTCATATCCTCTCCATGTTCCCCTGTATATGTCTGCTGTGCTTCCCTGCCCAATTTTCTCTTCCAATTGAATCTATAATATATGCAGGGCAAGGGCAAGTTATTAAGAGAGAGTTATTTTCTTATTCAAAAAATAACACTATCAATTACTAGTATTGAAAAACTCATAATACATTAAAATTAAATTGAAAAAAAAAATATAAGTTTAATAACTATATATTAGCAAAATTAACAAATTTTACACTAATGTCTAATCATATTTCACTCTCCTAACACATTACGATACTAATTCTTAAAATTTGTTTACATTGTGGTAAAAATGTTAAAATATAACTGAACATATATGTCTAATTAAACTCGAAAAGAATGGAGAAATATCAATAAAGGAGGCTAAAACATTCTAAACACATTTTCTTTTCATCTTTAAGACTCGAACCAAAATCAGAGACCTTTTCTATAATAGAAACCAAGTTAATGTAAGAACAATTCTTGCAGTAAAATGATGATGCATTTGTTATTATGCATGACACATGTATAATTAGGGAGTGTGGAATGTTGATGGAACAGAATCCTATCTATGTGCTGACCTCAATTGGATCAATATACCATCCATTGGTTTTGGCTTGATCGGTGATGGCAGCTAGACTGGGGTGGTGGTGTGCAGGGGTGAGAATTTTAGGACTGGCATTAATGGAGTGTGCATAGAGGGGAGATTGTTGGAGTTCACCTTTACAGTGGACAATGAGGTCCAATATTCCATTCTCTTGTGCTATCTGAAGGCAGTACCTCAAGTAATCCTGGGTCCTTTCCATTCTCTTCCTGTACATCACTCGTAGTTCTGTTTGCTTTTGCACTTCCTTCTCCATATCTGCTACCTAATAATTAGTACATATGATATGATATATCAGACTCTTAATAAGTATTGCACTCACTGCTCAACTATACTATTCTTCATTTTTTTAAAAGAAAATGCCACATTGTATTTTAATAGCAAAAGAAGGAATTTATAATGGAGGTTTGGAGTCAAAATGTGAAAATATCTACAAATTGTAAGGACCAAATTAAATAACCACAGAATATGATTACTCTGTTCAAAATTTCAAAGTCTGAAGTTAATGACATATACTCTAGTAGTTATTTTGCATAAACTCTACCCCGTAAACAAAAGAAAGACATGCAATTTTTTTGGATAGACATAGGCTAATAATTAGTATGTTATGTTAATAGTAGTATTTAAACTCATGACTTTTTTTATCACTCTAACTCCTATGTCTCTCTCTCTAAACCACCTTATCACTAGTCCAGAAAGATACGCAATATGCATGAAGCTTACCTTTACTTGCAGCCTTTGGTATCGTTGCTCATGCTGCTGCTGCTGTTGCTGTGATGTTGAGGCAGTGGATCCTGTAGTAGTCTTGACATTGGTGAAGCCACGGCAGCATCCGACAGGTAAAGGGCTTGGTGGCTCTACATTCCTCTGCGGCTTGGTTGATCTGGAACTGGATTTTGATGATTGCCGAGACAGGTATGGAGAGGCTCTTTGCTGAGTTTGAGGGCTGTTCTTGAAGTTCATCTTTATTTATTTAATGCAACTCTATATAGTCTTACTCTATCCTCCTCCCAGAATGATCATGTATGTGGAGTTTTTTTTGGGGGGGTGGGGGGAGAGGCAAATGGAGTAATCAGGGTCCCTTATATAATCTTGTATACCCTTTTTGATGTTTTATGAATGCCAAATAGCTGACAACAATTTGGTTATTTGGACGGACTTTGTGATGAACATTTTCAGTCAAACCAAAACACTTTGATATGCTTTGTTTTACGTCTTCAAAATTTCATTGGATTCTTTCTACATCTTGAAATTCTAGATAAGAGATCAAAACCAGTTATTTCGGAATAAGCAAGGACATGTGCGAATCTAGCCTGTGAGCTTATATGAACAAGAAATTTTAAGAATTAAAAACGATGTTATCTAGAACAGATTAATGACAATATATGGCAAAGTGATGGGCGGAGTTTACTACAACACAAAACGCCTGCAGAGCATCATAGGTGTAAAGGAATAAAGCTTAATTAAATCTTCATTGTAGTCAATGTTCTATCATATACCAGATGATTGATTTAATTAGAAAAGTGTTATGCAATCAAAACGTTTTAGTCAGATATTTTTTCTTATAAAAAAACAATAATTAGAATACAACAACAAAGATAAGAGATAGGTGGATAATAAAAAGGGATCTGTTTGTTAAAAACAGGTGTAAATATTGGTTTATATGGGAACATGTATATTGGGTAAGTTTATACTTTATAGACCTCTAATAGCAATTAGTATAAGTTTATTAATGAGAATCTACTACCAGGTAGCCAATGCAAAATCTCATCCATTATTGATCCATTTCATTTTTAAATCAATCGTCCGTATTCAATTTCAATGTCACCATGGTGGTGCCATTTTTTCAGGCACCACCTAATACGTTACCATAGGAAGAAAAGATTATAGATAGAAAAATGGGATGTAAAAAGAAATACAAGGAGAAGAAAAAAAAGTGTGAGAGCAGTGTGCAACTTGCACATATACATTTAATTCAAACTTTCAAAGTGTTCCAAATGAGGAATCTAAAACTAAGCAGCAAGATCGTGATCGTGTGAACGTTATTGTGTGCTTTAAGTTGTTATGAAAGAGAACGTGAGAGACAGGGAAAAAGATTCTTGTACATGAACTGGACAGGACACAAATATCATCATCATGGTCATCATCTTCACTCCCTCACTTGTGCTTTGTTTGTAGGATACAAAGGGAAAGTGGAGTGATAGTCCCCTGGTTGAAACTGGCCTCGGGATCGCCAATCTCCATCACTTTGTCTTTCCCCAACACAACAAAAGCAAAAGAGTGCGAATTTTGGTGTATAGACCATAAAGAAAGAACTAGCCATACAGCAATAGCGACCCCAGTGCTTATCTTCCAGCCCAACTTTTTCCACCACATTTTATGGCAGTGTCTTGGCCTAGAGGCCCGCTTCATTCGCTTCTCCACATGGTTCACACTACAAAAGCCTCATACGAGTTGCCCTCTTTGCTTTGCCTCTTTCTTTTCCATTTTATCCATATGATATTTTCCCCCCTCAGTTTCTCTTGGTGGATTGTATACATGTTAATAATATTTAGATTGGGTTTCATGAGATTGAATGGAATGATAATTACAATTATAATTAATAACTTGGCCCATATTTGGGAAATATTTCGTAGGAAAATAATTTCTTTAGAATTTATTGCAACAAATTGTATTTTTTTAGACCATTGTATGATTCTAATCGAATGTGGTGAATATGTCAAAGCTCTTTTAATGTCTATTTTTTTCACTCACAAAGCTCTAATCCGAAATCTTATTTTTTGAGCAAAACCAAACTTCTCCGTTTAAAACACACATCGTATGTGTAGTAGGGTGTGTTTGGAAAGCATGAAAACTACGTCCAGGGCCTTTCCACTGCAGAAGCTTGTGAGAGTAGCTTCACAGTGGACGTGCAATCGGGGCCTTCCCACCGTGGAATCAAACGTGCTAGTAATTGTGATGATTTTATCCATCTTTCTACCATCATCAGCAATTAAACTAAAATTGATAAAGGAAACTGTGGCAGCTTGGTTGTTTAGCTATGCAATGTAAGCAAATCAGAATTAATAATACACCTCACATCCCTAAATCGAATGTGAAGAAGTGTAGACAATAGAAAAAGGAGTGTGAAAAAATGGGAATTACAAATTACTCCTCTCATGAATCATGATCAGTTCAGGGGACTTTGGCTTGACCACCTCACTCAAAGTACGGAATATCTAACAAAGTGGCAACTATCCGTACCCCTACCCGAGTTTTTTAAAGCTTATTATTGTACTTGTAACCCAAGCTTTTCGCAGTAATAAAATCAATCATAAAACAAGTTCCCATTTTCCTGTCGCAGCACACCTACTCATTTACCGGGAGATGCTTGATGTTCATGAAGGGTTTATATTATTTACAAAGGATTTTTTTTTACTAGAATAAACTCATATTATTGCAACAGAAGTGAAAATACAAGCTAGTAACGAATCAAAAACATGGAGACTAGGATAAAAAGTGGTCATCATAACAAGAGAGTGAGCGGCCACATTGCTTTGCCTCTGGGTTTTATCTATGGAGTATTGGTGATATATAGAATTACTTTTGTTTCACTAATACCTGCCATTGCACACTGTAGAGCGTGATTATTTGGACTTTGGAGTACAAGATCAAATAAAACAATTTAGTATCCATTCATCATTTGATTTTTTTTCTCATTTAACTACTTTGCCGTGTGTAATTACGGTTTTCGACATTTTTAATCATGATTTTTGTCATCAACAAAGAAAGATGCATGAATTATTTTTTCAGTACAATAAACACGGAAATTTTCTGGCATAAGTAAGCTAGCTAGCCTGAGCCCTGATGTTGCGTGTGACTGACTATCTTGTCCTGCAGCATGACCCTGATCAATAATCTTCTTAACACCTACCCTAAATAATTGCTTACTTTGCCGCACACCACAACAGAGTTCCTTGAATTTGTTTGCAATACATCATTTTCAACCAAGTTTGCAGTGTACTATGTACCAAGTAGTGCCCATAACAGACGACAAACTAACTGCAACTGCAACTGCAACCTTGCCCCCGTTACCTCATAAATCATCAATTTCTTTGCTTCCCTCTGGACCATAATAATCGCTTTATTTTCAACCTTGCCGTAGCAGCATTTAACCATCCACCCCAAAAATATCGTATTTAATTTTTCTTTTTTGAAAGACAAAGCCTTTAATTTAATTATTAATCATGAGTGTTGTAGACAGCAGGGGATATGGGTAACGGAATGTGCAAGTTACGGGAGGTATAATACGAAATTCGATTTGCAAGTGAGGAAGAAAGAAAGAGAGAAAGCAAAAAGCTTTATTTAGACTTCACTTTCTCTATTCCCATGGGCGAAGATCTGCCTTTGCCTTTACCATCACCTCTCTCAGTTTGCTTGTGATCTGCCATCTCGAATCTCTCGTTTTCAATTCCCTCTTTCTTTTTCTTCCTTTCCTCTCTTTCCCTCATATGATCCTCCATCAAACTATTCTTCTGTCAGTATCCTTGATCCGAATGTTAAGATCATGATGATCGAGAGTGAACGCATCCCCACACACCTCTTTTCTTTTTCATAAAATAAAATGCAAGCACCCCATTCACTTCACTTTTATTAAAATCACCCATCCACTCTTCTTTCTATCATTTTCTAGTCTAGACATTTCAAAAATAATAGCAGATTCTATGACAGTTACATATACACATACACAGATCCCACCAATACACATACACCTAGACACGTACACATTACCAAAAAAAAGAAGCTATTTTTTACATAACAGAGAATGTGCTCACTTCTCTTCTCCGCTTAGATCAATTCTGTATTAACCGCCACCGTCATCAGACTCTGCCCACTAAAAACAAAAACAGCTTAACTTACAGTACTACATCAATTTGGCTTTGTACAGTCTATTACTATTATACCAATGGCAAAAGCCTCTATAGAAAACAACTATTTTTATATACATTTATTTAATTTTCCATCTAATTCACATCATACCCACAAATACAATCATGTCAAGCTAATTGATTCGTTGTCAATTTTGCATCTGATCAAAACCATTTTATTTAATCATACATACTTAAGGAAACCACTAAAAAATACAAAAAAAGAGGCTCAAAATGGTTCTGTAATTCCTATATGGCTATATCTATTTTTACACTATGAGGCCCTTGGCAATGGCGCGATTAGTACTAACATGAGTAGTCTCATACACGGGAAGCTCCTCACAATACCTACCACTTCCCAACACATCCAAATGATCCAATTCGAAAAGATCAGAACTTGCATCACTTGCTGCATCATCGTCATCTTCATGATTATGATTCATTTTTGTCCTTATAGGCAAATCCTTCAAAACCAAATCGTTCTTCTTCAAGAACTCTCTAGCAGCAGCTTCCCTCGTGACCCTGCTCTTAATAAGCTCCTTCTCCTCCACCGGGCAAAAACGGACCGTTCTGTTGTTCCCCACAACATTGCACGACCCGCGAATGTCTCTCTGAGAAGAAGAAAACGACGTCGTCTTGGATGTCTTGCTCAAACAAGAGCGCGAGAACGAAGACGCAGAGGAACACGTGGAACTTGAAGCTCCCCCAGCCTTGGCTACTTTTCTTTCAGCATTGATTATCACGTGTTCTTCTTTGCAAGTTCCCCCTTTAGTACTTTTCTTCTTCTTATGCTTCTTGTTCCCGTCTTCATTCACCGTTTGTGCGAACAGAGAGTTGAGGAAACTCGTGAGCTTGCCACCGGGTGAAATGGGTTGCTTCACTTTCTTCAGGTTGTTGTAAATCTTCAGCGCCCTCGATTTGTTCTTATTATTCACCAACACAGCTTTTTCCCCGTCGCCGAGAACCGCTGTGCCCTGTTTGGCGGGGCAAAAACCGTCGAACACGCGCGTTGTCCCCTGTTTCTCTTTCTCCAACCGGAACGACGCCGACGCGCTTGTTCTAACGGGTTTTGGCCTTGGCGGCGCAAGGCACGAGGAGGCACGTGACAGTGACACGGAATCTGTGTCGGAGGAGGAGAATCCACCGCAGCTGGAATCCGAGGAAATCGAGGTGGAACTGAAGAACAGGACATCATCCTGGTCGTGATCAACAACACGGCCACGTTGGTGTGATGTTTTTCTGTCGGTGGTTTGTTTCTTATTATTAACCGTCGTGGAGGTGGTTTCTGTGTAGAACTTGGTTTCGCCGGTTTTTGAGTCGCCGTCGTCGATGGAGCGGTAAATTTGGTCCAAGAGGGTGGAAGAGAAAGAAGGGCTTAGGAACCTGTCGTGATCTCTGCCTCTCCCTGTCTTCTTCTCCAACCCGTACATTATGTTTGGCGTGCAATGAAGGACCAGCCCGGGTTGAATGGAATCAAGGAAATGATGAGCAAAAAAAACTAATAATGATTAATTAATAATAAAGGCTAAGTATAGAGGGTGATGCAAAAGGTTGGATAGATTAAAAGGATGCAGTGGAAGGTGCCTATAGCTAGAATAATTAAGAGAGAAGAAAAAAAAAAAAGGTATGGTTAGGGAGGATTGGTTTGCTTTGCAGGGCTTAGGATTTGGGATTGTTGGAAATGGTAGAAGGAAAGGTGAAGAGAGTGGTTGATGGTGTGATGTTAGAATGAAGAAGGGGGGAAGGGGAGAAGTCTTTATAAGGGTCACACACAACACAACTCATGAGTGATGAGTCATTTGTTAGTGAGTGGCAGTGATGACTCGCGTGCATGTACACCCTTCCTCGTGGCCCTGCCAGATTGGCAATCAACTTGACTTCCTCCTACTTTTCCTACGATCACTCCCACAGGTTACTCTCCATTTTATAGCCGTTGATCATGTTTGGAGTGGAGTTTTAGGTAGTTTATATACGGGTATTGATAGTGGATGATGAAAAATGTTGTATAGAAACCCCAAACCTATCCACACTCAAGAGAGAAAGAAATAGAAGAAAGAGGTGCGATATCGTGATGGTAATATGGTGTGACAAAAAAAAAGATAAAAATAAATGAGAAGTGTTGAAGGGATATTATGAATTAATGGGTGTCCAACTATAAGTGCTCGGGGATAAATATATATCCAAGATGGTTTCATTTTTGACCAAATTAAGGAGGATTTCTTAGGAGTTGGTACATATTGTAGATTAATGATTGATAGATGACAGAAGATCTCGTGAGTTTGTTTTATTAAATTAAAATTATTTAATTAAAAATATTTTATATTTTCTTGAGTTTGAATGAATATTCAAGTTTTTAAACAACGATGTATATAAGATATTTACTAATATTCAAGTTTTTTCATATACGAGATACTCACTAATATAATATATTTTAAATAAAAGAGAGATTCCTAGAAAAGAAGAAGAAGAAGTCCTATTTAGATAGAAAGAGTATTGAAACACTTTCTTTTAAAATAAAAGTTCGTCTCTTTAAAGTTCAATGCTGCAAATTAAATAAAGTCCTTTATTTTATATTTATCTTTGGGCTACGGGGATATGAATATGCGTTAAGGTTGATTTTCTACGGGTTACGTAGATTAATGTGATTGATGTATATGTGACTGAAAATCTTGAGTTCCTATCAAATAAAATTAATGTGACTGAAAATCTTTAAGTGAGTTTCTTTAATATAAATTTCATTATATAAAGGTATGAAAGAAATTTAACAATTAATATATTTAAAAATGGGTCAACATTTCTTATAATTAGGACAAAAAATTAACTCTATATTTTTTGATATTAGAAACCGGAGGTAATATTGCTTTTAATACATTTTAATCATTATTTGTAGTACAGTAGTTAGAAATATTGTTGTATAAAAATCAATTTGAGGTCACTTGGGCTTGCATTAATGGAAGGGAGAAACACCTTGCTCCACGTAGATCAAAGTGGTTGAAACCTACGGGAAAATGTTTGGATCGTTCAGGTGTCACGCACCTATCTATAGGAAAATCCTGCAAACTGACAAATTTAATGAAATCGATCAAATTATTGAGCGTGTGAATGTGATCAAATAATACACCAAATTAATAACGCACATTCATTTACCATCTCCCATCATCGCTATAGCAATTGTTTGTTGCCTGATTAATTTGATAAGGTGACGAGACTTGTTGATGTATCTACTATATAATGTAGATGTGGAAAGCAACAAAAACCCATCAATATATGGGACAATTACGCTAAGATCCAATAAACTCCACCACTGCCAATATTAGATCTATGAATATCAAGGATTTGCCCCCATAACACTTGTCATGACCACATGCCTTTCCAATATTTGGTTTCCTCTGTGTTTATCAGCCACAAGACATTAACTATGATATATTCAACATCCGTGACCCATTGTGCGCCCTATGTTGAAGAAAAAGAAAAGGCTTGGCATTGAAAAGTCCTTGATTTGGTCTCTGAATTCAGCTGCAAGTGTGATGCCCAATTTGAATTGTGGTGTGCATAGGTCTAGAAAATGGGAACGTGAGGCTGGTTTCCACCAACAATTAGACAATGATCTAATGTACTTTCGACGTCTGGTTGCAATGGATCTTCAAGGGAATTTAATATTTGTAGGGTCAATGCTGGAGATATATATTGTGTTGTGGTCAAGAATTGGAGTCAAAGGTGGAGGAAAATTGATGGACTTCAATAGCAATTAGAAGATTTCATTATGTGCAATTGATAAATAATTAAGCAAAGCAAGGATTTGTGTGGCAAAAGGAAAACATTGTTGTTTTTAAGCATGAGACCCACACAAACCCCAACCATTTTTGTTCCTGTTCGAAATTGCCAAGATATGGCAAAAAAGAAAGCCATTTGCCCCTGTTTGCCGTCGATCGTTTGGGTTTTTCTCTGTTTGAAGAGAAAGTAACTTCTATATCTGCAATGTTAACACCTTTGTCGTATTAGTTGAAATTTCATGTAAGTAATTATTCCTTATTTGTTTATTTAAAAAATGAAAATGAAGTATACCAAATAAAAATAAAAAATGAAACGATGAATGTGACCCTCCTGAAACATATTAGGCTGATAATAAATTATAAATTTTAAAAAGAAACTTCTTTTTTTTCTCAAAAATGTTATAATAGTTTTTAAGAGGGTATTAATTGCGGGTGATTATTCAAAAAAAACAATAATTTATTAAGTTTTTTTGTCATCGTAGTATTTTTCTAGTCAAGGTATCCTTTTTTTTTTTGTCAACGTCATCAAGGTATCCTATCAAGTATTGTGTAGTGTGGCAAACAGGCCTTTATTTGCAAGTGGTACTACTTTTTTTTTGGTCGAACAAGTGGTACTACTTTAGACAACAAACTTTATGGAATTATGTTGACTTTTGCGAAACCCAACTCGTATTAACATTTTTTTGGGACTATCATGTAAAGCCCAACTTCATGACCAAAAAAAGAAAAGCCCAACTTGAGTTGCTGAGATATCAAGAACCATTGGATGCACCCTTTTTCATGGGGTACCCCTTAAACGGACCCAAGATTGTGATCGAAGAAAGGAATAGTGCTCCTTTTTCCAACAAGGCAAAGCACAGCCTAACAGTTATACATAATTTACCTACGAACATATTTTCTTTGGGTATAGGTAGGAGTTTTTCCCTAACAAAACATATAGTTCCTCTTGAACTTGATCATGTCTAGGTGTCGGATAGGGAAGTGTATGCATGCAGCATGTGCATGTGTTGCACCCACGTTTGCTTGCTTGAGCTTTTTTGGGGTCTCAATCGTCACATGCTGTAATTGTCACTTGTCCCTCCTCCCTCCCTCATTGCGCTTGTGGTTTGTCTGAGTTCGTGTCCACACAGACCTGGTGAAAGTGAAATGATGCATGCCTCCCACACGATTACTTATCTTAGTTAGTGTGTGATTGATTCCCAAGTTCACGAGGTCCAATGTGTAAATTGAGAAGCAAAGGCTACATTACTATTATGGTTTAAATGAATTGGCACAATATTATTTAATTATTAGACCAATGTATATATATTGAGATCAATCTACTACTACAGGAAAAAGGTTACATACATATGTACTTTGACTAATTTTTTTTTTGTGATAACATGTGTGAGTGGGATGAGAACAAGTGGAATTCGATCATATATATGATTAAAGTTTAGAAGGGGTAATAGCAAGCTTAAAATCCAAGCACGTACGCATTGTGCAACAGATCAAAAGCTCCATCCTTCAAATGAAGTATAATCCAAGCAGGAGCAAATCATCACAGACATATTGCAGATTAGGGGACCTGACATTGGAGCAGTGCATTGTTGATTCACCCTCTAAAATGATAACACGCCCTTCAAAATGTGATGCATTTAATTTACTAGACAACTAAATTGACCTTCTTAAAATAGATTAGTAATAAAGAATATATTAAAGAGTGTACTAGAAAGCGTGTATTGCCAGCATTCCTGAACTCCAATTTATGTTCATGGTTGCAAGTTGAAAACATGTAGTGTTATATTATTATTCTTTAATTTGAGGATTAATTACTAAAGTTCAAGTTCACCGTTACATGGTTCTTGACACTTGTAAATTTGCAATATAACTGCCAAGTGCCAAGGAACGATGAAACATTCCTAAACAAGTTTTCCTTTCAACTCTTTTTAAATTTTTTGGGTTATTCCTTTCAACTCTTAAGTTTGCAGAAACGAGCAGAGAGTAGTAAATGTAGAGGACAAGGTAAGGGTTCCCAGGATAGGGATCAAATATTCAAATGTGACCGGAAGATGAAAGTGAGCACTGAGCGCTATGTGCTTGACCAAAGTTGTTCACTCATAAGCTCCATCCTATTTATTTACATGGAGAGTAAGCACTGCATCAACACTACTACATCTTGTTAATATATATATTTTTATTAACATTGCTTAGAACATAAACATTCTTGGAGTTAGAATAACAAAGTATTTTCTTAACTCCAAAAAAATATCTATTATGTTAATACATTATTATTAAACTCAACAAATTAACTAAACCGAAAAAAAAATTAACTAAACCGAAATAGGAAAGATATGCAATAGAGTTATGCAAAGTAGAGTTGGGTGATCCGATAGGGTTGCCCCATTACCCGACTCCCCGGCTCAAAGTTTGAAATTAGGTGTGTAAAAACTAAAAAAAAACCCGTAACCGGGTTGACGGACTCGATGGGTTTTTATCAAATGCGGTTAACAAAAATCCAACTCTTCCCGATTCAAATCCGGTAAATAAAGTCCTCTGATGTGTGCGTGACAGAGAGAGAGAGAGAGAGGGGGGGGGGGGTCAGTCAAATAGTTTTCGCTATCCATCTTTCCCTCCATTTGCACACACCACACTCTCTCTGGTGAGTCTCTCTTCAGTTTCTCTGTGAGTGTTTTTCACTTTCCCTCCAACTTCTCCAAACACATGGACGGAGGTGCTTCGTACAATCCTCGTACGGTCGAAGAGGTCTTCCGGGATTTCACGGGTCGCAGAGCTGCCTTGATTAAAGCCCTCACCACTGGTTACTTCAACCCCACCACTTCCTTTTTTCTTTTTCTTTTTAATAATAATAATAATAATAATCCTGAACTTATTTTCTTCTTCTTCTTTTTTTGGATAAAATCAAAACTTACCTTTTTTTTTTGGGTGTGTGCGTGTGTGTTTCTCCAGATGTCGAAGAGTTCTACCAGCAGTGTGATCCAGGTAACGTTTCATTTCGTAAAAATTATTAATTATTATTTGCCTTGGTCTATGTTTATGTTTTGTGTTCCTTCTTTTGGGAACCGGTTACTGAAGTGAAAACTGAAAAAGCTATTGTTTTTTTATTTTATTTTATTTTGCATTCTCTGCTTCAAGTTATAGTGAACTGGGTAGTGATAAGGTGGTTTGGTTGATTGGGAAAATAGGGATTAGAGTGATAAGGAGGTTATGGGTTTAATATAACATACTAATTACTAACATTTTTTTATAAAAAACTTATATAGTGAATGGGAAGTCGTTAAATGGAATTTAGTTGGTATTCGACGGTGGGATTTTTAATTTTCACTGCGAAATTCCGGGAAACGCTATGAAGCAAGTTTTCTTATTTTATTTTATTTTCCATGTTTCTTTCACGGGTTTTGACTGTTACACTGAGTAGTACTGCCTTTTGTAAATCGGTTTTCATTTTCGTTATCTAACGAATAAAGCCATATTCTATTTTGAACAAGGTCATTTCTGGGCTTGTATTATTGTTTTTTTAGCTCTAATGCCGTATGGAGAGTGATAAAATATGCTACCATATATGGGAAACATCTCAATTAGCAAAGTCTTCAACTGTTCGTAGCTTTTAATTACAACATGCATTTTTAATACATGGCCCCACAATCTTCAATTGGCTGACGGGACTACACTTTCATGTTGAGCATTGTAAAATGAATCTGTGATACATGGCTAGGTTTCAGTGTTTCTTATTAACTTCCAATCCATATTTTTATGTATGAATTACATTTGGTGGGTCACAACAAGAACCGAAATTTTATCTGCATTCTATATTCTAGATGCTTTCAGGACTGTTTGTCCTAACCCTTGACCCCGAAGAAGTGTGGATACGACATGACACTGAATGAGTATATTTTAAATTCTAAAAAATTATAGGATGCTGCATAGTTAGAGTACAATATATAGTAAAATAGCTTGTGGCCCCAAAATTTTTGCCCAAGATATGTTGCTGCATTACGTGTGCAAAGTATTAAGCTGAAACTTATGCAATTGCTCCTCTGGATTCCTTGATTTTAGTTTCTGGTATTCTTCTGCCCCTGCAGCTTAAGAATGAAAACCTCTAAATAGAAGAGGACTGTTTAGGTTACTTGGAGTTTTCATTTTCTTATCTAACAAACAAAACTTTATGTTAACAAGGTCATTTCTCGGCATGTACAGTATTCTCTCTTTTTAGTTTTGATAGCTCTAATGTAGTGCAATAGCATTATGCTACCATATTAAGGAAGAACCCCAATGAACAAATTCTTCATATGTTCGAAACTTTCAATTGCAATTTGCACCTTTATAATTAGTTGTACACTACATAGGCTCCAAAAGTTCTTTGGATGAGAGGACCTCCCTTTCCATTTAAGTTATTGTGAAATTTACGAATGATTGATTGCTTCATTTCCATGTTTCTTATTGATATGCCATCCATATTTTAATATGTTGGTGAGGCCCGACAGGAAGGTATGAGCTTGTTTGGTTTGAGAAAATATTTGGTGAAACGTGCATGCTGAGCTAAAATGTATTCAATAGTGCCTTTAGATTCCTTCATTTTGTAATCTGATAAACTTCCAGACTTCCACCCCTGCTGCATATAGAGTGAGAAAATCTGAATAGAATGGGACTATCTAGTATCTAGGTTACTTGAGAATTTGAAATGCTCATTTATGACTTCAGAAGATAGATGGAAAAGATAATTTGAAGTAGAGTTCCTTATTTTGGCAGGAATAAACTCTTTGATTAAAACTTAAGCTGTATGAACCTTGATACTGGATTTAGTCTGAGGTTACCTATTTTCTTGGAAACAAACTTCAGACATTTTTCTGTGAACTTTCATTTTTCCGTGTATCCACTGTAGTACCTAATATGATTTTTTTGGTATTATTTTTGCCAACTTTCTTAATTCCTGTGAATTAGTTAAAGGATCTTATACAAAGGGACCAAGGTAGTATAATTTAGTCAATTTATGTGAGTTTTGTGATACAGAGAAGGAAAATCTTTGCCTTTATGGATTCCCTAGTGAGCAGTGGGAAGTCAATCTGCCAGCTGAGGAAGTGCCCCCTGAGCTTCCAGAACCAGCATTGGGCATTAACTTTGCTAGAGACGGGATGCAAGAAAAGGACTGGCTGTCTTTGGTTGCTGTACACAGTGATGCTTGGTTACTTGCTGTGGCTTTTTATTTCGGTGCTAGGTTTGGATTTGATAAGGCTGATAGGTAAATATTTTCCTTGATCTTACAAAGATATGGTTTTGCTAAGCTGAATAGTTTTGATTGTTGGTAGCTTAGGCTTGGTTCAACTGTTCTGATTCCAGGGCTCTGTCCACATTATTTCTAAATTTTAAACCAACGATGGTTGAAACATATTCTTGGAACAAAGTTCTTTTGCTGCTTTGTTTGCATATGAATTGAGTAAACAGAATATAAAGGTATACTAAGGGTGTGTTTGGGAGGGGGTTTTTGGAGGGGAGGGGAGAGTTTACTCTAATATTTTAGTTGTATAGATAGGGGAGAAGAATGGAGAAAACATTTTGAAGCCCTCCAAAACCCTCCAAAGTTCTCATCGCTAGTACATTTTCAAAAACCCTCCAATTTGGGGAATTCAAAAAATGCACTAGAGAGGTGACTTTGGAGGGTTTTCACGTACTTTTTAAACAGTCAAATAGGTAAAATATTGATCACAAATCCTCCCCTCCCCTCCAAAACTCCCAAACACACCCTAAAGAATTGATTAGACACAAAAAAGGCCCTTGTCTAACCAATAAACATAAGAGAAGTAGAAGACTAGAAGTGTCCAATTGCCTATCACTTATGGTCATTAGTTGCCTCTTTTAGGGTCTACCTTGACAGTTGCAGCTAGTTGTCAGTATAGCATGCTTGTTCATTCGAGGGAAAATAACTGATTGTTGAAGTAGAATATAAGTGTATTACATTTTTAATGGGATTTCTGTTGGTCATACTTTATTACTAGCATGGAATCCGTGTGATGCACAGGCATTTTGTTGTCTTCCTATCTGTGCATTTCAATGGAATAAAAAATGTTCATTAAGATAATTCACAGTAAATAGTGTTTTTGACAGTATACACAAAGAATATTGGTCTCAGCAAGGCTGAGCAAAGATACTATACTATGCCTGTTCTGACTTCAGGAATAGACGAACACCAAGACTGTTGATATTTTCCAAAACCGCTGGATGCAACTCAATCATCAAGTCTTTGGTGAGAAATGAAATTATCCATGTAATTTCAAATATCAAATATCAAATAATATATAAAATGATCATTAGGTAATGTCTTATATTCTGTAGTTGGCATTATAACAGTAAACCAAAACTGCGTAGGAGTTGGTGATGGAGTGTTCAAGTTCTCTTTCCTTTCATCATTCATTGACGGTTTTACCCTCTCATGATGGTAACTAATTTGAGTTGTCATCTTTCAGTAATATCTACTTGTCATCTTCATGCAGGAAGCGACTATTTAATATGATAAATGATCTTCCAACAATATTTGAAGTTGTTACAGGGATGGCCAAGAAACAAGGAAAGGAAAAGTCATCAGTTTCGAATCATAGCAGTAACAAATTCAAATCCAAATCAAACTCTAAGGTAAGCTAGCTTGAAAATCAAACTAACCACTCACCACTGTCCACTAGTAGTAATAGATAGTTTGCTAGTTTCATAGCTTTTAGCAATTTAATTGAAATCAATTACTTTTGCTCTTAAACTTTATGGTCACCATGTTTCATGCAGAATTTAATGGTATAAACTTTACATATGTTAGCAAAGGTTCAGGGAAAGGGGTATGTACTATGGAGTGAGAGTCCTTTTTACAATAGTGTAATATGTCAGTTTTTTAGATGGACATTTGAACTGGTAGTGAAGAAGTATGTGGGAGCTAGAAAGTCTTTTACAATTTGAGGCAGTGATCTGGTTCCTGATTGGTATTTAACCATTTATTGTTGTTATCCCTTTTGTGTGGACAAATGCAGCGAGGTTCTGAATCTCAGGCGAAGTATTCGAAAGCAATGCAAGCAATGCAATCAAAGGAAGAAGACGAGGAGGGTCTAGGCATGGATGAGGAAGATGATGAGGAACATGGAGAGACTTTGTGTGGGGCATGTGGAGAGAGCTATGCGGCGGATGAGTTCTGGATTTGCTGTGACATCTGCGAGAAGTGGTTCCATGGAAAATGCGTGAAGATTACCCCGGCAAGGGCTGAGCATATCAAGCAGTACAAATGTCCATCTTGCAGCAACAAGAGAGCTAGACCTTGACAGTGGCTATAGGAGGAGTCTTAATGGTGGTTGGTGACTATAATCTTGGCAATTTTATGACTACTAATTTGTTTTAGTAGGTCAGGCTTATTAGTCTTGCTGTCAATTTCAGGTATGTTATACTAGGTATATGAATATGAGCTGCCATCAAATTATCCAGAGGTAGGATATTTACTTCATAACTGGACTTAAATATTGTTCTGTTATGTGCTTCCTTAAGTTTTAATGTTGTCTGTAACTGTACCTTGGTGTCTATATCTTAGTTAAGTTCATATTATCCCCCATAATATAATTCTTTTCCAATTCAAGTTTTAATATTTGTTGAGGGTGGGTGAAAAGTGCAAGAGTTAAGAATCGACTTGAGTTGAGAATAGAGCAAGAACCTGCAAGGTGCTAGCGTTGTCAATGGGATAATAATAACCACTAGGATTTGTTAACGTGTTTTCTTTGGGTACGTGTTAATAAATAAAAAATATTAAATACTAAATAAATTGTGTTTGGATTAATTTATTTTATTTTTAAATATTTTATACTTAAAAAAATTCTAGGCAATACTTTTTTGGGGGAACAATTATATAATTGAAGCAAGTTTAAACATGTTATTAATTTCTCGAAGTAATTAGGACTATAATATTTTTGTTATTCTTTAACGTGTCATGGTAACAAAAATGGACAACGACAAGTTGAGAACCATTGTCCATTGTACATTTTGTACTTTAAGAGATCTCTTCATTATTTAATGCAATAGGCAACAATAATTTTCTAAAGTTTTGATAAAAGTTCCATCTCTATATTAATTTAAACAAAAAAATTTATTTGATCCAATTACAATGATAATTTGTTAGATTATCTAAACGAGTACTTTTAGAATATATTTACAATACAAAAACAAAAAATAAAAATTTAATAAGAATATATTAAATGAAAAAAATTATTGTTCATTAAATATATTTTTCTTTTGATTCACTGAGAAGTTAAAGAAAATCATAAACGTTCCCTTAAATTTTCAATAATAATTTGCCAACATATAAAAATAAGAAATTTGGAAAGAAAACTCAAGCGGAAGATTCTAGACATTAGCAGAAGGATTGGAAGTTGTATTAGTATGGTTTGTGACCGAACCTGCTAGAAGTTGCGAATGCGCAATTGTATTCTCTCCAGAAGCTTCGGCTTTCTTTCTGGAATCATCTCTCTCGCCCATATAAATTATTGAATTGCAAAATCCCTGAAGCAGAGATCATAACAGAAGCCAGAGAGAAAGAAGAACAAAAAAAGCACCTACAGTTGTTCAGCAAATTTTGTGATGGATTTTAGGGTAATGGGATTGGACTCTCCATTGTTGCACACTCTGCAACACATGATGGACCTGTCGGACGACAAGACACACAACGCCCCGACACGGTCATACGTGCGAGACGCGAAGGCAATGGCTGCAACACCCGCGGACGTGAAGGAATATCCGAATTCGTACGTGTTCGTGATCGACATGCCTGGGTTGAAATCTGGGGACATAAAGGTTCAGGTGGAAGAAGACAACGTGCTTGTGATAAGTGGGGAGAGGAAGAGGGAAGAAGAGAAAGAAGGGTCCAAGTATTTGAGAATGGAACGAAGGGTTGGGAAGTTGATGCGCAAGTTTGTGCTACCTGAGAATGCTAACACTGATGCCATCTCTGCTGTGTGTCAAGACGGGGTGCTTAGTGTTACTGTGCAGAAAGTGCCTCCTCCTGAGCCTAAGAAACCAAAGACTATCGAGGTTAAGGTTGCTTGATCGAGCTTGTTTTGATTTAAGACTGGAATGACAATGTTAGAGGCAGAGAGATATGCTACTATGTTAGTAGTTGCAGCCTGCAGGGTGTTTCTAGTTTGGTTGTTTTGTTCTTAATGCTGGGATTTTGTGTGTTTGGTTGGTTTGTAACCTGTGTGATAAGATAATGTCATGTTATATTTCTGATTTGGTCATTCTGATCTTAAGTTTTAATTCTAGTTTTTACAAGTAGTTTTTTACATCCAAAATGTCTTTAGGCAGACATAAGACATTACAGTCTTTTCATCGCGAAGCAGAGGTGGATTTTACCATGGACAAACAATTAGTTTTGTGCATGTGCACAAATGCACTCCACTACCATTGATCAATGTACTTTTAAATTGGATGGCCAAGATTTGGAAAGGGCTATCTGTTGTTCAGGTAATGTACTATTTGGTTAAAAGTTTGCTGATTGATCCCTACACTTCGTTGTAATTATCACAGAACCCTATATTTTAGTAAAATTATATTTTTGGCCCAAATCTTTCCATTTTATTTAAATTGACCATTAAATTGCTAAAATGAGGAAATGGTCCAAAAAGTGCTAATCTGCAATTAATACATGGATATTTTGTATATTAATATTTTGACTTGATAGAAAAACCTTTTTTTAGATTTTATTTATGTTTTGATTTTATTTTCGATCACCAAAACGGTATTTGCTTACAGGTTTCACTTATTTATTTTTTTCAATAATTTTCTATTAGCACTTTTTGGACCATTTCCTCATTTTAGCAATTTAATGGTCAATTTAAATAAAATGGAAAGATTTGGGCCAAAAATATAATTTTACTAAAATATAGGGTTCTGTGATAATTACACCGAAGTGTAGGGATCAATCAGCAAACTTTTAACCAAATAGTACATTACCTGAACAACAGGTAGCCCTTCCCAAATCTTAGCCATCCAATTTAAAAGTACATTGATCAATGGTAGTGGAGTGCATTTGTGCACATGCATAAAACTAATTGTTTGTCCATGGTAAAATCCACCGCGAAGCAGATCCCTCCAACTCTAATTGAACAAAAAATATCAGATGTGTCCAGGAGTTTGAGGTTTCGCAAAGGGAGAGCCTACAAGCAATAAAAGGTTACCATTATCTTCTAAGAAAGTAAGTTTTAGGGGAAAAAAAAATAAGAGCTAAGAAATTTGCTATTGAAAATATTTCCGATTCCGATTCTAAAATAAACTAATTCATCAACAATTATTGAAAGAAAGTAAATATTTGTTTTGAAATAATTATTTATTAAAATAATATGATGTAAATGTTAATTCAATCAAATAAGTTGATTGTGTAGAAAAACACAACTTTAAGAATGAAACTCCATCTTTGACCAAAAATAATAATACTGAAACTCCATTGAACATGTCATGTTTGTGCAATTTTTGTGCGAACTTCTTGGTCACATTACACATAGCATGACTGAACCTTAAAATGTGTTAATTACATTGTGTGTTCAATTATAAATTGTTGGTAAAATTAGTAAATTGGTCATTTAAGTTAATTTATTTTTTAATTTAGTTTTTTATTAAGTTTTTTCAACAACAAGGATTCATACCTTTGTAATTGTTAACATTGTTGGTCCTTTTTTTAAACGTCATTTAGGACTTAATGATTTGTCCTTTATTGATAAGGGACTGACACGTTGTAAGCCATGTAGGATTATGTCATCGTGTCCTAAATGACAATTGAAGAAAGAGTTAACGGTGTTAATAGTTACAAATATACGAGACTTTATTGTTAAAAATTTTTAATAAGTGATTAAATTGAAAAAATAAATTAATTTAAAGTACTGATTTATTAATTTTGCTTAAATTTTCTTTCAAAGGCTCACCAAAAAGGATATTTTTTGAAGTTTTTTTAAAAAAAAATAGTAAAAATATTTTTAACTTAAAATCAAATTAATGTAAATACACAATTAGTTAAAATTTGTGAAGCCAAAGATCACTCAAAATATGTTTTATCGAGAGAAAAAAAAACACTCAAAATATCAAGTAGATAAATTTAAAAATCTTTTATGAAGAGAAAAAAACTTAACTAGGGTGTTCCTTAGTTGAGAGTCGAAAAAAACCAAACAGTCCCTAACTCTGCGCCTCTCATCCCCGACACCGCCGCCGCACCACATCAAGGTTTCCCTCTAAAGCTTCTTCTTATGTTTTTGCCCTCTGGGGCTTCTTCTAGCTAATTTCTCTGTTTGGGGATCTCATCGTGCGATTCAGGAATGGCAGAGAGAAAGCCAGTGGTTGGCCTCTCGTGGCAACCACAGTTGCCTATTCCATCTTCTTCAAAGGCCACAGATAATCAATCTCAAACCGAGGCTTCGTCGAGTAGAACAACTCTTTGGAAACCCAATTCAGAACTGGTTGATGGACTATTTGTTCCTCCCAACGATCCCAAAAAATTAAACAAGTTACTGAAAAAGCAAGCTAAAGACACTGCTGGGAGAAATTGGTATGCAAAACCAAGTTACTCTTTCTGATTGCAATTAGGGTTGAATGTTTTTTTTGTTTGATTGTTTAGTTAGTTTTTTGTAATCCTATATAAATATATTAATCTGAATCATGTTTAGTTATATTCTCTTTTTGTTTTTCTCTTGCTTTTTTTTTGTTTGGTTGGAAACTATGAAGGGGAATTGTCTAATTATGTTTTTAAATATTTGCCAGGTTTGACATGCCTGCTCAAACAATTACCCCTGAGTTGCAGAAAGATTTGAAGTTATTGAAGGTGCTTGAGCAAACTTCTTCTTTTGCCAAATCCCCCCTTCCCCATCAATGATATGGAATATATTCATTTAAAATATGATGATATGTGAAATTAGCTTGGGTTGAACTGATAAATGATAAGCATCACATACATGTGTACTAGCATCCTAGATAAGAAAGAATCGAAAACAAGTAGAGGATACTGCTATTCACAAGAGATATGGTATTACATGAACAGTTGGATTTAGGAGAGTAGTTTTTTGAAGAGTGAAGTTTTCTTATTAATGACCCTCATCAATTCTACTCCACTTCATAATTTATATAGGATTGTTGCCTTACAATTGCCCTTCTCATAGTCTTGGTTTCATGCTTATTGCTGGTAAAATTTGTTTTTCAATGATTGGTAGAGTTAGCTGCGCCTCCCTCGAGCTGTTGCCCCAACAAATTGACAAATAATTATTGGCCCTGATCTATGAACTGAATTTATATATTGGTTTAGAATATTGATGGTCAGCCTTTGAAACCTTCTGGAGACTTTCCCGACATGGTGAAATATACTACAATGAAGTAAATTATTGTACACAATTGAGGCCATGGATGTTCACATAGAGAGTGGAATGAGAAATGTCAAGACCAAAGTTCACTGGTTCATGTCAGTAGCATTAAAAAAGAAATTCTAGACATTTATGCAGTATTTGCTAACAACATGGATTTTAATGTATCCATCAATGTGTCAAGCTATCTAATCTTGTTTTGTACACAATTTTCTTGTGCCTTCATTTTTTATAAATAGGATCCTTACACTTTCATATGTATATATATTGATTGATGCTCACAGTTGAGGGCTGCCATTGATCCGAAGCGGCACTACAAGAAGGGCGATTCAAAATCAAAGGCACTTCCAAAGTATTTTCAGGCAAGTTCAGGGCTGTTAGTGTTCCTACAAAATTCAATTTTTTGCAACAACTTTAATTTATGGGTGTCATTTGAATATGATCAGGTGGGAACAGTTGTAGAGTCTCCATTGGACTTCTTCTCAGGCAGATTAACAAAGAAAGAGAGAAAAGCATCGCTTGCAGATGAGTTGCTTTCTGATCAAAACCTTGCAGCTTACAGGTAAGCTAGGCAGTAGAAGACATGCTTGGTTAAGTGTGAAATAGCATGCAATGCATTCATTTTATATGTGCTTGTTGTAGTCAGCCTTCATGAAGTAAGGGGATCAATGTCAGAATCCAACAACAACATAGCCTTTTCCCATTAGATGGGGAAGTGATATTTGTGGTTTATCATTGCTGAAGTCCTGCCACTGCATATTATATGAAAATATGTAGATAATGTTATGTGGGTAGTTGGAATGCTGTAGGTGCAACTGATATGCCATAAGAAGTTACTTAACTACTTTGATAGGTTAATCGACCACTTTTCCTTTTGGGTGAACAATCAACCACTTCTATGTTGGCTAAAATAGCTTCTCAGATGAAATATTTATGGCATCAGCATGAAATAATTTTGGGGGCACGGAAAAAAGGGTTTAAGGTTCTGTTTTATGTTGCACAGTGCATCTTAAAATTACTTTTGTAAATGAAAGAAGGCCTCTCTTATTGAAATTAGAAACTTGTTCGTGCTTGTTGTTCCTATGCTTTTTAGGTACTTACTTTACCTCCTTGTTTATCAACGTTTTTCTAGGAAGCGGAAGGTTAGAGAAATTGAAGAACAGAATCGACCTGCTGGGAATGAAAAGTGGAAGATTAAAGGTCAAAATTCTCGGAAGCGTGCAAAAGAAAGGCGGAATTACTGAATTTTCCACACTTTTTGGAGTTATTGTAGGGGTCTTTATCGGATTGAAATGATGTGGTGAATTTTAATTCAAACCAATTAAATTGGCTTGGATGATCAATTCACTATAATCAGTTCAGTTATCGGATTTATTTTTCAACCTAATCATCCGATTAAATATTTTTTTTAGATTTTAAATTATGTATTTTAAACATCAGTATTTAAGATTCTTATATTTTTATCTTTTATATTCATTCTGACATTTTCATTTTGTGGTATCAAATATCTGATGTGATGTTTACTATTTAATTTTGTTATCATATGGGGGCAGGTTTGAGACGAGTAATGCGTTATGTATTGTATATGAATATGAATATGAATTGATACTCTACTAGGTAATATTTTTTTTTTGACGTTAAAATAAGAGTAAAATACACTCTTTTTCTTTGAGAGATATCAATATTATACTTTTTTTTTCGTTTGTTTAAAAACACTTTTTTCCTCCGAGAGATACTTTTTTGTTTAAAAACACGCACTCTCTTCCCTTTAAATATAAAATATGACACTTTTTTTTATTTTTGTAATTTTTTATCAACGTAAAAGTTAGTTTCAATTAAAATATTTTTTATTACCATAATATTTTTTTACTTTTTATTTCATTTCTATTTTTACCTAATTTCCTTTTCTATTTCAATTTCTGATTCATGAAATCAGAATCACTGTTTCACTGCCGTTCACCATCGTATTTCACCAACAATGGTTTAGATTTGGTTTTAGTGGAATGTGGTGGTAAGTGGCGGTGAAGCAGTCTGATTTCAGAAATCAAAAATTGAAATGAGAAAGAAAATAAAGCAAAAACGGAAATGAAATGAAAGATAAAATATTATTATGGTAATAAAAAAATATTTTAACAAAGACTAACTTTTACGTTAATAGAAAATTACAAAAATGAAGAAAAATATCTCATATTTTATCTTTAAAGGGAATGGAGTGTGTGTTTTCAAACAAGAGAGGAGAAGAGTGTAATATTCATATCTCTCAGGGAAGGAGAATCTGTGTTTTCAAACAAAAAAGGAAAAGAGTGTAATATTAATATCTCTCAAGAAAAAAAGGAGTGTATTTTACTCTTAAAATAATTCATTAGAAACCTCTCATATCAGAGGCTAAAATATCAACAATACAAGGAGGAGTATCTTTTTCTATCAAAAAAAAAAAAGGAGTATCTTCTATCCAGATAGAATCTTGATTACAAAGAGAAAACTTTGCTAATCTATGAGTAACATGATTTGCATCTCTTTTCATATGAGCAACTCAATATTAATGGCAGATTTATATATGTATTGTATATGTATGTGTATATATGTATTGCATCAGACTTAATATTTGTTAAGCCGGTTTTCGCATTTTTTTTAAATGATTGCACGATTTTATAAATTATGATTTCTACAGGGTAAATATCTGTATAATGTTTTATAATAAATTAATTATTATTATTATTATTGGCTTTTCCACATTCGTACTTATCTCTTAAATAAAAAATTTAAAATTATAAATAATGATTTAAAATATAGTAAAATATACTAAAAATTTAATAATTAACATTAATAACTTAAAAATTCAAAAAATACTAAAACGATTTAAAATAATAAAAAAATTCAAAAAATAATAAAAATTAATTTTGAAAAACTACTACAAAATACAAAAAAAAAATTAAAAACTCATATTAGAAACTAAAAAATATAAATTAATTTAAAATAATTAATGCAAATTAATAAAAAAATTAATCTAAAAACTTATTTGTTATTTAATTTGTGATAGTTATTTTATCATTTATTATGATTTATATTATATGATACTATATTATTTGATCTATCTCATATATAATGATGAAATCAGGTTTGTTATTTGGTGTGCATCATACATGAGATAGGATAAAAGCTTATCATATCATGTGCATATCTTATTCTATTTTTATCTTATCACCTTATTCTATTCATCTTTATCCTATTATATTGTTATCTTATCACGTTATTCTACCGATCTTGATGATAGGCTGACCACCACACACCTACAGCACACCCAAGGCTAATGAAAGAAATGTTGACTGCAGGTGTGTGGTGGGTGGATTTTGGGGGTCAGTAAATCATTTCCCTTATCCCATATATCATGCCTAGATCCGGGTTCTTCTTCCACAGACTTGTGCGCCTCTCTTTAAATCCACCACCTGATCAGAGCAATTAAGTGAGTGTGATGGATTTGACGTTGAATTCTTCTCCGACGTTGCGCCTTCTGCAACACCAGCTGTCGGACGGCAACAACAACACGTTGGGATTTCAGAAGATACAGAATGCTCCGACACGGTCATACGTGGGAGACTGCGCCACAAAGGCATTAATGATGGATGCTACACCACCACCCGCGGACGTGAAGGAATATCCGAATTCGTACGTGTACGTGATCGACATGCCCGGGTTGAAATCAGGGGACATAAAGGTTCAGGTGGAAGACGACAAGGTGCTTGTGATAAGTTGGGAGAGGAAGAGGGAAGAAGAGAATGAATTAGGTGCCAAGTATTTGACCAAGGAGAGAAGGGTTGGCAAGTTGATGCGTAAGTTTGTGCTCTCTGAGAATGCCGATAGCGACGCCGTTTCAGCGGTGTGCCAAGACGGGTTGCTCACTATCACTGTCAACAAATTGCCCCCTCCTCAGCCTAAGAAGCCCAGACTCATTGAGGTTAATTAAAGTTGCTTGAAATTTAATTTGGCCGAAGCAGGGGAGGGAGGGATCGAGCAGTGTTCACCTCATTGAGAACTGAAACAAACTTTTGTTTTGAAAAGGAAGCAACCTAACAGATGTTACTAGTTTTTTTTTTAGGATAATTTATTATGATTCTGTTTTTAGGATAATTAATTTTGATTCTGTTTTCTAGTTATTTTCCTAGTTTCGTTATCTATTTCCTAGATAATTTGTTTTGATTCTATTTTGATTTTCTAGTTAATTTCCTTTGGATATATAGGATAATGCATTCTATTTAACCCCTTGAGGTGTAATAGATAGAGTTGATTAATATTATTTGAGTTATTATTAAATCTTTTCTTACTTTTCAATATTATTGTCTCATTCTAGAGGCCCTGTCAGTTGCACCATGAATGAAGTATAACTGTAAAATAACTAAGTTTTCTTTCTAAATCCTCAAGTCAATGGGCTCTTCCTTTTGTCGAATCACTGCATTATGAGAATTTACTTTCATCAGTATTGTGGTTTTAAATTCCCACTGATCATAACACGTACTGACTCCTATAACAAGTACTGTTTCCTTTAGATTGACTGGTTTTGAAAATCAAATATATATATATATCAATGGTTTAATTAACGAACAACTATTCGGCCAATGAGGAATTGGGTTTTAAATAATCAAAGAAATTGAGCAATCTGCTATCCCAGATATTCCATAAAAGACCAAAATATGAACTTTTGTTTTATATTCCTTTTCCTATATGACTTATTATTGAATTTTCTTAATGATATATAACTGGAACTATATTAACTAAATTAATTAAGGTTTCTCTCCGTGGACTGGAAATAAGAAAAATAGATACTTGCACGTTATAAAAGTAAAAGATGGGGGTGGGGATTCTTTTCTGCAACTGTCACACCCTGGTAATGGACTTTATTGAGAAATAATGTTCAACTCAACTGTACAACGAGGCTTCCTAGAAACAACGGTTTAGACATACTTTGGGGGAAGAGTGGAGTGGATAATTATGATTTGACATATGACTAATAAGAGGAGAGCTAGGTACTTGAAGAGCTGACCAGCGCAGTTAATTATTTCCTTTACTAATTTGTTTCATTAATCATTATTATCAGATAATCATGAGATTACTAAAGTCTAAAACAGTCTAAAATCACTACTCCTTGAAAATTGAAATGTTGCATATCTGAGGCAATCAATGACGATGACAATATGATGTCATCTTTTACTAGCTAGCTATACTTATCAATTTGAAAAAGGGAAGACCACACACCACTTATATACCCCCAAAATGAAATGCCGCAGAAGATTCCAATGAACTTCCTAGCAAGTGTTCTTATTAAGACTCCCAATAATACCATTCTCCGGAACCAGATTTTGATTAAACATCATCACCTAGCTCCCCTCCTGATTACTACTATCTCTTGTCGTGTTTAAAGCTAAATGGAGTCAACGAACGAAAGCTAATTGCGCCCACAAACTAGCTAAGGACACAAGAATTAATGTGCGAGACTTGACCAAAATCTGATAAGCTTGAATCTCTGCTTAATTTGGCAGCAAAAGAAATCTCTTGTACAAATAAAATAAATTTCATCATTGAAGCTAAATGAAACTTGATGCTTCAAATTATAATTTTTTTTTATCGATCAAGCTAATACATGGTCAATTAAGCTTGGTTTTTATCAAATGCAATAAAAAGCGTAGCTAAACACTGATATCATTTTTGGGAATTGCTTAGAACAGCTGTTCAATGGAACCATGGAAAATGTACTAGTTAATTTTTTATTTGAGATAGTTGACAAATGAAATTGATATATTTTATCAATAATTTTTTCCCACTCACCATCGAACGGAGAAAATTCAAACTTTCACTTTCATCGCTAACTTTGAAGTCACATTTTGAAACAGATTAAAGTTACATCTTGGAAGTGGTTATTCTAGCTAAATTAAAGAGTGACACTTGTTTATTAATTTCCTGAATTAGTGGCCGGTGTATTAATCCTAAAGCCTGTATGGCTCAGTGTTCATGGTTTGAAATAGTATTGTAGACTTGTAGTTGTTTCAAACTCTTTATATTATTCTTAATAAAGTTCTCTCTGTTTATATATAAAAAAAATAACTTTCACTGTTTCCTTTTCCTAACCCATTAAGAGTTTGTTTGGATGCAAAAACTTTTGACTTTTAGATAAATTAGTTCTATTTTGTATTTTATTTTTCTCATACATGCACGAGAGGAAAATTGTTAAATAGTCATTTGTAAATAGATAAGTATTTTTGAAGAAGTTAAAAAAAATAGCTTATGAAAAATGTGAAGAGCAAAAGTTAATTTCAACTTATATGAGAAGTTATTAGTTAAAAAAATACATGCTAGAAGTGCTTATAGAGAAGTTTATCTAAACTGGGCCTAACTTATGGATGGCATAGTCTAGAAGCTAGAGCATGCATCCTCCACTTGGTGAGAACAAAAATAAATTAAAGTATATGATGAAGCAAAGTCTTTTTAATTGGATGCAATTAAGGCAGTGACTTGAATTACTTGTGGTTCGTAGAAACCTGCATCAGACCATATATATTGATAAAACTTATAAAACCCCATATCACACTTTTGACTTGCACTTCCGTTGTGAAGGGGTTGGTCTAACCTCATCGATCACAAGACTACTACTTTGTTGCTTGCTCAATTAACCAACACTTGAAAGTCTTCCCCAAGTCATCCTAGGTATGCCCCACTCTCACTTCATTCACCATTCATAAATAGTACAAATTAATTAATTAATAAATATTCCCTTTCAAACTGGATATGTTGGTCGTGGCATGCATTTCTACATCTATATATCTCATTAATTAATTACCTTTGAAACTTCCAATTTATAATCATACATACATACAACAATTCATAGGAAGGTCGCCCTGAAGCCGCCTCCTCACTATAACCTGTGGCTGTGGAGTGTACTGTGTAATTATATATATTGTGTGACCTTTGATCTTTTTGTTAATTTCATCATATCAAATGTAATGCAGCAATTAAAATGACAGAGAGAAATCCTGCAAGACAGAGAGGAGCAGAGGCGGAATATTCTTCACCTGACAGTGATTTTAGCAACCTGCAGTGGCCTCTTGAGCTCTCAGAGTACTTGAAATTCGATGATGACAATAACCAATGGCTACATGATGACATTAATCCCACCACCGAGTCATTTGTCTCAAACCAGCAGGTTTATAATATTCAAGCCAACCAAGTAGGAGGAGGTGATTTTGTAGAAGGTGGTGGCAGCAGCCACTTTGAGGGGTCCACTTCTACTACCGGTATAAGTCCCTAGATATGCATGAGTGTGTGTTTCAGTGTGATCATTTACAATGAGTAATTAATTCAGTTCAATATACAGTAGTATGACACACACACACACACCCCATCGTGCATGTTTAATTTTCAGTTGAAAGATTCCAAAAGTACATTTTAACCGTAACTATAGAGTTCTTTTTGGACAAACGTATTTTTAGACTGAAACATAAGTAATTTTCCAATTGAAAACCAGATATTTCTGAACTTATTAGCTTTGGCTTCTATAGATGTGTATTCTATTTCACTTATAGTATTGTGTGTTTTAGGAGATGCTATGAGTGGATCACGCGAGAAGGAGGCTAGAGAGAGAGTTGCATTCAAAACGAAGTCAGAGATTGAAATCCTAGATGATGGCTACAAATGGAGGAAGTATGGAAAGAAAATGGTCAAGGACAGCCCCAATCCAAGGTATATACATGCACCTATGCAGATTACATAATACTATATCCGGTCCCATATATATATATATATAAAAGAATGACTTTAATATTAATTTGGTCCCTGTAATATAGAAGATTTTTGAGTTAGGTCCCTGTAAAATTCATACGTAACACCTCATTAAATCGACGTGGTTTACACGTCACCTGACACATATTTATAAAAATATTAAGTTTCTAACTTAGTCCCTTTAAAAAAACGTGTTTTGAATTTAGTTCATCTCCTTCTCCTCCCTTCTCCACCACCCCTCCACCACCACCTCCTTCTCCCCCCTTCTCTACCACCCCCACCTCCACCCACCCCCTTCCTCTCATGAAAATTGAAGGTTAGATGCTTTGAATATTTCCCACATTTTCGTTACCTATAAAAGGTTAGATGGAAGTGGGAAATTGGTGCTCCATTTCAATTAGGAATCGATTGTTTCTTTCATGCTTATTTTAATTTTAGGGAAGGGGGTATCTGGTATGGTAAGTTGTCAATAGCAATAGTGATTTCATTAATTTGGAAGTGGCCCTGCGCATGTGTAATATTAGCAATAGACAAGGACCGCTTTTTGTCCCTTGTGGGGGGAATTTGATGGTATGCGATCAGTATTTGTTTTAAATCTTAAAGGCTAAAGTAGTTTCTTCCTTTGTGCTGCCTGGACCATCTTAGCTCCCTCTGCATGTTTTAATATGGGTCTGCGATTGTTATTGTTGTTGCTCTGCGTTTTGTTGTTGTTGTTGTTGTTATTGTTGCTCTTCGATTTTGTTGTTGTTGTTGTTGTATCTGCGATTTCCTTTTGGTGGTGAGGGTGGATGATGGAGGAGGAGGAGGTGGTGGTGGTGGTGGACCGAGGAGAGAGAAGGGTGGGGAAGGGAAGCTGGAGAGAGAGAGGGTGTGATGCTGACGTGTCAGTTGAGTTGGCGCCAAGTAGGTTTAATGAGCTGATGTCTGGAAGGCTACATAAGCATTTTGTGTCACGTGGGAGTGATGACAAGAACTAAAATGTGTCACATAAGCGGTCAATTCTGCACAGGGACTAAAATAAAAAAATAAAATAAAACGAGGACGAAAAAAATTTGACTTCTATTATAGGGACTAAATTCAAAATCAGAAATATTACAGGGACCAAATTAATATTAAAGCCTAAAAGAATTTAAGGTTATTTTCTTGGTCCAAATTATAAGAAACATATACTCATTTTAAATGCATCAATTGTATAAAATTCCTTTTATACCCATTGGAGAGAGAATAGTATGCTTGAGAATTAAGAGTGATTTAATGTCATTAAATATATAAGCCACCATTTTAATCATTTATTATTGGGATAATTTTGGAATAAAATTTATATTAATTACAACTAACTTATTTAAATATCTTTTATTGGTCTTTATGAATTAAGTATTTATTTCTTATATATAGGACCGGAGGTAGTAATTAAAATACAATTGAGACTCTTACAAAACAAGATGACCTTCAAATTTTTTCGATAAGAGTTCATAATAAAACACACATTCTTTAGTATTAATTCATTATCTAGAAGGTTAATTAATACACATTTTATTGACCAAAAAAAAAAATTAATACACATTTTATAGCAATCGAAAAGTGTGCACATTACTTTACAATATACCAGTATATATGCTAAGCATGAGCAGCATAAGTTATCTCTATTTTTTCCTTGGGAGACAATCAAGAGGTGTCAAATAATCTTTTATTCTTTAGTGCTAACTGTAAAACAAAGATAAAATAGTTTGTAACTTACTTATCATGATGAGTTATCTGATGATCTGATTACACAGGAATTACTATAGGTGTTCGGTTGAGGGATGCCCTGTAAAAAAGAGAGTTGAGAGAGACAAGGATGATTCGAAGTATGTAATAACAACCTACGAAGGCACGCACACTCACCCAGATTCTTACTAGGTTGTCGGATATATATATGATTATGAAGTTTTGGCAGTACGTTTTGTCTATTTATTAACGCTAGCTAGCTAGCTGCATGTGTACTCTTACTGATGTATTCAACAATATATATGATTTTGAGTCGGTAACTATATATGCTTGTGTAATATATATGTTGCTTTTGGTATCTCCGAGACCACGACAAAAGTTTTTGGTAGCTACTGAAATTCGAGAAAAGAGTTAATTAAGCGATTAAACTCAAATTTCATATTTTTTGAACCAGTCAAGTTTTAGACTTAAATTTAAGGGAAATGATTTTTAGTGCAAATTTTTCATCTTTACAAATACTACGAAACGCCATGATTGGGTGTAAATTTTTCTCTCCGGTGTATTCCTAACCATTTGTGTATTCTATAAACTATTTTAGAGAGCTTACGAAGTACTTAATAACTACTTGTATGCATTTGATAATAAAACTACTTGTATGTAGTATTAATACATACACCCGATAAGATCAATTTTTAAGGAACAAAACAATCATTTTTCATACTACGCATTTTCGCAAATTTAAGAATTATTTCCCATTAAACCACACAATTCATGAGGAATGCTCGATCACTCACTCTATCTCACACTATTATGGCATGAAATTCCTCTAAATTGGGTGGGTCTCAATCTCAATTTAGTAGAATGTTTTATTTAGTGGGTTACAAAAAAGGGTGTTACGTACCTGCCTTTTTGAGGAGATTGTGCTCAAAATCCTGTGAGCATCATTCCTTTATGTTTGTTCAATTAAGCCCAGGTAACAGCTATACGTACAACACCAAAGTGATGAAATTAATGCCTTCTTTGGTAAGCTCATAATCCTAGTAGCAGCCTGAAGACAAGGGTTGTCCAACCAGGTAATCTAATGGGATGGTACTCCCGTAGCCAGGTTGGATAGAGTCAGAAACTTGTTTGCACTCAAGAAGGGTGAAGAAATAAACATATGTACTTTTCAATTCAAACTTCAAATTAAGTCAACAACTAGGTATACATTTATGAATATTAAAATTGCTCCTTACACAAGTTAAGATCTGGTTCTTTATCGACTTAGATACAGTCATGGATGCAAAAAAATTATATCCTGCCCATCACCCTCCCGAATCATACGTTCAGGCACAACAACGCTTATTAATTCCAAGCAGCGTTATCATTTGCGTATCAAAGAAAACAACATGGCCAGTCTCTGTATAGAAGACAATAACTAGCTAGTACCTGATAATTTTTCTTTATTCCTTAAATTTTGTGTATACATCTCCAAAATCAGGAATGATGATTCAAAGAATAAAGGGTCGTTCCCAAAGGCTATAACTTCCTAGACAATCAATCTACTTGTAAAACTATCTACATGGAGAAGAGAAACTTCCAAAAATATAATCTGATATTGTTCAATTCGGGAAGATGATATCAGGATTCCGAATGTGTGCATTTTCAGCTGCCAGCTCTTTACCATTAGTCCCCATATTGTTATTATTATCAGCATAAGAAATGTTCCACAGGATATCCTGATTCAGCAACTTCTTGGTAAACAGTTGGGATGATCTAACAATTGACTTCGAAGATGAATGTTTGACAGTACTATTAGTGCTACCCATGCCACTGGCACGCAACCACCGGAACCCGGATTGTTGCTGAGCTGTGGTACCCCAAAGTTGCCTTTTTCCACCTTTGGTAAGGACACCTGCAAGATGAATCTCCTTGATTCTGAATCCAAACTGAGGGGTTTCTTTCTCTATGTTATTTGTATTCTCCATATTCTTGCTACTACTTGTCTCATTTATCATGTCCTCATTCTCCATTTCCCTTTCCTGTTTCTCAAGATAATTGCTCTGGTCTTTCTCCATTGCATGTATGTGAACTCTTTCTACCTCAGTTAGAACCAGCATTGGAACTCCAACTGGTTCGTAATTTCGTAGAGGATCTCTAAGCTGGATCACAAAAGCCACTGTTATGTGGTTCCCCAAGAGTCTGTGCTCCCCGCCACATGTTTTTGCCTTGTCCTTGGCATTTTTCAACCCTTCATTATCTAACTCTGTGATCTTAGAGTGGTGTGCTTTAAGGATCTTCAAAGTCTGTCCCAAATTCTGATCTCCTTCAATAATGCCAGAATCCAGTCTCAACCACTGATCCAATGTTATTGACAGACCCATCAAACCATCAACATCATTGCTGATTTCTCCACTATTTTCTAGTTGCAAATTAGCAACTCTTCTGCTTCCAAAGGCAGGTATACCTGTATATTGGGATTGTATGTATGATGGTGCCTCCTCATTTGACATGCCACACTGTATTCTCAACCCTTCAATTAAAAGGGATTCAATCTTATTAACAGTCAAAGGAGCTATAGCTTCTAGAGACACAGAGTCCAAGTCCTTGTCTTCTTCTGCTAGATAACTAAATGGGAATTCTCCAAACAAATCATGCTGCCATGACCCCTTCCTGAAACAGAGTTAGAAGGGGAAATCAGAAGAAAATTCAAATGCTTTGAACGAAAAAGGAAAAGAACATGATATGATAAACAAAATGAAAACACAATCTTTCACAAGCAATGCCACAAACACTCTTGCTAACCTTCCAGGGGGGGACCTGTTGGTGGTAGCATCCCACGCAATATGCTTAATGGATTTTCCAGTGATATCTTGCAAAGGCATTAATTTATAGATATGATCATACAGCTCTTCAGCTCCAGCAGATGCCACGTGCAGCAGGATCTCCAACATATCATTACCCATTTTTGCAGGTAGAACAACCGGATTAGAAGCCTGAATGATGAGGTTCCCACAATTCTTAGCATTTTTGAAGAGGGAAGGATGCATGGACCTCAGAAAGCCTCCACTCTTGGTTTGAACAAATGAACCAAGCCCTTCTCCAATTGAAGGTAATATGGATGGTTCTTCGTTGGATAGTTCAATTGGACTGCCAAATCCACCAGACCAAGTTGCCGGAGAATTTTCAAAGTCCCTCTCATTTAAACCCCATTGTTGCATCAATGAATCAGTCTCCAGATCTTCAAGAATTTTGGCCTTTCTTCTCTGTATTAATGACTGATTCTCCCTAGTATACTCCTCTTCAGCAGCTTGAATGATTAAAGACAAATCAGAATCCACAGCACAATCCCCACTACTGCTATGTCCAAGTGTATCTTCCCCCAATTCCTCCTCATTTGCATCAAAATCAAAAGTAAAGTTACCTGAAGCTAGATCCTCTTTTTCAAACTGTCTTAAAAGCTGCTCCCTAGGAGACTGAGGATCACCATCACAACTTGAGCCAAATGAACCGCTCTCCACGGCTAGCATGTCTAAGAAATCACTCGTGACAGAGTCAACGATATCATCAAAGCTATGCGACTTTTTTGCCATTTTATGTGCTTTATAATCTGATTTAACACTCGGGTAGTGTTCTTGGTCAAGAAACTCTGATGTCTCAGGAACTGAGTCCTCAATTTTCATGCAAGGTAGATTGACACATGAACTACTGCATTTATGTTTGCTGTTATCTGCCATAGCCCCATCCGTGCAACTAGCACATATGGTATCCACTGAATCACATCTTGTTTTCTTCTCAATAAACACGTCATCATCCTTAATAATCTCATCCACATTGATGATTTCAACTATTGACACATCAACTGTTTGAATTTCAGTCTGATCGAGTTTCAAGGAATCCCCTTCCGATGATTCTACTCCATGTTCACTGACGGAAAATTCAGTGTCATCAGACTCATATAGATTTGATCCTTGAGATGACTCTGATTTCAGAAGAATTTGGGATTTAAGTGGTCCCAAATGTTCTGAGTCTTCCCATGCTGAATTGTGGATGTTCCCCTCGTCAAGCTTTTGATATAGCAAAGTGATCGATTTAGAAATATCCGAGCCAGAATTCAGCAATGCTTCATGGGATAACATCACATCATTAGAACGAGAGCGGAGGACCGATCCATTATGTTCTACTTCACATGGAAAGCTCACAGATTGCTGAAGCTTTATGTCCCTATTGCTAGGACTAAAACCCACGACATTGTCTGGGCTGCTTGGACCTGTCTTCAAGTTAATAAGGTTGAGAGCATTCACATTATTATTACCACCAAATCCCATTATCTCATCCTTCATTACTTGGTAACTGAAACTAACATTTAGGCTAGCTCCTACAGCTTTTCCTGCCAACCTAAAACTTGTGCTCCATTTCCCTGAACTTTTATCACCCCATAACTCTTCTAAAGTTATAGGTAAAAGCCTTGTGAGATCAACCTGATGGCTCCCTAAGTCATGTTCAGGTGCCCCAACAACAGAAGCATAAATCAAGAAACGCTTGGACTCATACTTGACAGAGTGTCTAGACCCGGTGTGGCCACCATAAACAGAACACGTACGTGTCAAAGTTTGATCAAACTCTGCAGCACCCTGGAATACCCTTGACGGGCAGGTCTGTAGAATGCTGCTTTTCCTTTTCCAATGCACACATAACCTAATGCCATTGAAATTCAAAGGCAGACCCTCAATTGAGTGGACATGGAGGTTAAAGCAACAAATGAACTTCTGATGACCAATATGGGTCAAAGCTTTCAAGGGCTTCTTCCAATTCCATCCTGAAGACAACTTCTTGTCCCCTGGCAACAGATCCTCCCTCAGAAATCCTGGGGTTGAGTTAACTTGAGGTTTTGACAAACGGGCTTTTCCAGCCGACTTGGATCGATTGTGGACCGAGGAGAAGGATGCCTTAAAAGGGGTATTGTGCAAGTAAAGAGCTTTGCTTATTTCTTCAATGTCACGCAGTAGTTGCTGACCATTATTATTCCTATTAGTTTCTAAATCATCATCAGTATCTTGATTTCCACACTCAAACTTTGGTTTCATCATCATGTAATTGAAGCAATAAATGGGGGAAGAAAAACCCCAAAACAAATTCAATCAGCTCATCATACTAGCACAGTGCCACTGACCAAGCATCAAAATATCTATTATCTGTCATCTTCAACAAACAAGATCAATTAAAATCATGAACTCATCATTCAGAAAATGGAAAGGAAACGTTAGAGAAAAAATTGGGGGGGGGGGGGGGGGACAAAAGACAAAGACAACCAAAGACATCATGGTATTCATTCATCATGTACCTCCTATAATAGATCAAAATACAGCAAGCGAGAATTTTGAGAAAACCAAATTGTTATTCCATAAAATAAGTCACAAAATTTACACAATTTGTAAGATTAATTTCCAAGCAACAAGAAAGCAAAGGAAAGTAGAAATTGGAAATGAAATGACTAACCAAACAGAGGAATTGCAGTAACGGAGCTCTGTCAGTTGCGGGCCATGCCTATAATTCGAGGAAATCGAGGAAGAGAATAAAGAGGAGTTGATTGGAGGAACAAAATGGAGGGATTATTAAATTGACTTCTCGTTAAGCTTTGCAGCCATTGCTCCTTTCCTTTATGTCTGCGCCGGTGGTTGGTGACCCGCTGCTGAGTGAGTGCTGACAAACTTATAATTCTTTTATTTAATATCATAAAAATAAAATGGACGAAGACGGGAAAATAAATAGTCTATATTACACCCAGTCAAAAAAAAGTTTATACTACCCATTCATAATTATACACGTGAATTTAATATTATTCCTTAGAAAAAATTGATTATTAACATCAATTGTTCAGAATAAGTAACCACGAGATTGGACTCTAAAGTGTGATTAATGTATTGTCTTTAAAAAAATATGTTCAACTTGTATTCGAATTTGATTTGATTCTGATAATGGAACAATACATAGACAAACTTTATTTACTTCTCCACTATTGTTTAGATGAATTTCTTCACCTTAAAGTGGTGGATGCTAGGATAAAACATCTTATAGATATGGGTATAATAAATGAGTTATTCATAAATGGTTAATGTGAAACTTTTAAAATTTGATCTTAACTTTTTTAAATAGTCAACCTCAATTTAAAGTTGAGTTTGTTTGTATAATTAAACAAGCAAGTGAACTGAATTTAAATAGTTTACAAATACTTCAACTCATTTGCATTCTTATATTAAAATTATCTACTATAGTTAGTTAACTTTATGTATTTATTCCTCATTCTATCAAAAATTTTTTATCTACAACACAATCATGTCTGCATATTTGGTTGCAGTTGTTGTCGGTTTGTTCGATTATGTGGAAAATCATACCTCTGATGGTAAAATCATGCTTGATATCCACAACTCAAATAGTTTTATTCTTTAATTAGCTCTTTTGTTCTTAACGCAGTGTAACATTTCTATAGGGGTCAAATTAAAGTCCAAGTATATTGTGGAGTTGGTAAGGGAAACCAGGGGAAATTTTCCCTAGATGTTGCTGTGAGGACTTTGGAATTCTACAAGGAGTAAGTATGAGGCTGAAAATTTACTACCAGAAAAACTTTTTCTTTTCAAGTTCAGCAATCCACTTGTAACTTATAGATGCAATTTTATCTTACATATAATCTCTGAAGCCCAAACCCAACCTTAATTATACGTGTGCAAAAACTGCAAAGCATGATACATTTTTCAGTTTCTGTTTGATGTTACAAACCAAGTACCCCAAAGATTGTGACAAAAACAAAAAGAAAGGAGGGAGAAACCAAAGAAGATACTGTGACACCTTCACAGAAAGCAGTTGACAGATGATCTAAGAGTTCTGTTGATAGTTATAATTTGATCTTACACTGCATTTCAACCTAGGAAGGGGGGCTTGGACTAGGACATCCCACTGTAATTTATAACCCAATTGTCCAAAGATTAACCCAAACATAGCATTAAAACATTAATGAATGTGTGTGTGTGTGCAAAATCAAAGCAGCAAACTTTCTTGTCTTGAAAATCCATCAAACCTTGCCCATGTGATGTTGGATCCCTATCATTCTCTGCTGCTATATATATATCCATTGTAATCATATTCTTCATGTATCGGCTTCACAACTGCAGTGGGTAGATATGGTGGATTATTAAAATTTTTCATGTTAGTCTGTTGCTTGACTGTGTTTTTATGTATGTACTATGCTGCATCATTTATTATTCAGTACTTAACTAACTACGAAAATTCAATAATCACAAACTGGAGTTTCATCAGGTTCCATTGTATCTCACATTTTCATCAGTTCTTCATTGTAATTATTTTCAGAGAGAAAATTCATTACATGTATTATAAGTTCATAGCCAGTGAGCTTTGTGTGATTAATTATTGGCAGTCACATAAATTGTCAGGTGGTGCTCAAGGAGAGAAGGCCATTGGATTGTTCTTCTTGCAAACAAAATCTGAAACACTAGATGTTAAAGAATTCTTGGGTTGTCAGATTGCCGAAGATAAAAGTATAAATTGTTGGATTAAAGTTAATGTGGATTATACTGGTTTCTACAGGGTGAAATATGATGAGGTTCTTGCAGCTAGACTCAGAAAACATAGTTAAAATTGAAAAGAAATATGATGAGGGTGAAATATGATGTGGATCATTTTGGTTGGAAGCACAAGCCAAAAAATAACAATAGTTAAAATTGAAGAAATTTTTGTGTCAAAATTAGTACTTTTTTACTATAAATAAATAAAGATAGAAGATGTTAATGTAAGTTTCACATTAAAATAGCACAGGCATCCAATCCAGTATAGTGTTAAATTAAGAGAGAAAAAATTGTTTTTTAACCAACATTTTCTCTGCCCAATCTCTGACTTTTTATTCTCCATTGAACCCAGTATAGTGTTAAAAATAGCAAAATCCTAAATAGCCATACACGGATAGAACAAATTTCTCAGTTCTCTCGGACTGGTAGTTCATTCTATTTCTTTCAAAATCAAGACAGTTGACAGGTATTAGTTTTTCCTTTTAATTTAAAAAAATAAAAAGGCTTAAATACCTTTTTCGTCCCTGCAAAATGATTGAGTTTCATTTTTCGTCCCTGTAAAAAAAAAATATTTATGATCCCAGTAAAATAAAAAAATTTATTTTTAGTCCATGCAATATTGTTTTAGTCCCTGTAATATTCAATTCATGCTAAATTAGTCATTGTAATATGTGGACAATTTTGTTTTTAGTCCCTATAATATTATATCAATTTTATTTTATAGGGACTAATTTGACGAATATCTAAATATTACAGGGACTAATTCAACATGAATTGAATATTACAAGGACTAGAACAATATTGCAAGGACTAAAAATAAAACTTTTTATTTTACAGGGATCATAATCAATTTTTTTTACAGGGACGAAAAATGAAACTCGGTCATTTTACAGGAACGAAAAAGGTATTTAAATCAAATAAAAAAAATCATCACATTTAAACCATCACCATGAAAAAAAAGGATGCAATATTTCACAATCTATCTGGTGGAATATATATGAATTTTACTCTTGTAAAGAGTATATCAAAAAAGTGTAAAGGACAGCAGTAAATGAAAAAAAATTAGGAGGAGACTGGGTTAGAGGTTATGATGATACATGATTCATTTTAAAGCATGAGATATGAAATGAAGATGGGATTGGAGGATGAAGGCCAACACAACATGCAGTGTGGATGAGATGAGTGGAGAGGCTTTAATATGCTCTTCAGGATTTGACATCTGTCCACTCTCTTCCTTCTCTCTCACTACACTCACCCAACTCAACACACTCTTTTTTATATTGTCCCTTTCTCTTTTCAAAGGCATTTTCTCACCTATAAAATTTTCACATTAATAATAATAATAATAAAAAATATAAAAAATTTCTATAGGCCATCTTTCTCATCTTTCCTACTCTCCTCCCATTCTTGCGCTTCCAATTCTAAACACCCACTTACCCATCCACACCACACTCAGGTATGCTGCATAGTGCATATATCATATCATATTATCATACTACTATATAATATTTATATTATGGGAATAATATATAATCAAAGAAAGGAACATAACTGAGCTGTTATTATTTAATGGGTCATGAAAACAAACACCTATGCCTTTTTTTTTTGGGGTTAATGATGTTTTGTTCCTTTTTCCCAATCCATGGGTTTCAGGTGTCAAAGTGAGAAGAAGGAACAGGAGAGAGAAAAAAGGGAGTGGGAAGGGAAGGAACCAGAGACCCTACACCGTTGACAAAAAAATTAGGTAGTGAGTAGTGACTATTTTTTTTTCTTTTTAAATTTAATTTTTTTGTTCTTTGTTCTCCCCTTTCTTATACCTTCTTTCATTCATTGATTTTGTAGTAATAATTACTACTAGACAGAGAGAGCGCCTGTGATGCGTTGCCTCAGATCCAGGCAACTCATGGTGGTATGTGGAAAAAAGTGTGTCATCTTTTTAGGGTTTTCTTGTGATTCATGAGCCTTTTTTTTCCTTTTTCTGGGTTTCTTTCTCATGACCTCTGTCTCCTTTCTTGTGTTTGGAGATAAGGGGTGTTGTTGTTGTTGATGTTGTTTTTCCCTTTATTAAATTTGCCTCTTTTTAACTGGTGGGGTTTAATTTTTTTTTTTGAGTGCAGTATGTTTTTGTGCATATAAAGTTTGTGTTTTTTTTCTTTTAAATGTTTTCAGGCTGTTTAACTCTCACTAAGAGTTGACACAAAGGTAGATAGAGCCTAGAGGAGAGTTCAGAAAAGAAGTTGGTTATGCTTGAAAAAGGGTGTGGCATAGCTATTTATGGTTAAAATTTCCGGAAATGGAAGTTTGGATCCGTTATTGTTGACCAGATCTGACTACCCCATTTCTCTTTCAGCACCTTTTAGCTAAGTCCATGCCTCTGAATTTGGCTTCTCTTTTTGTCTCCTTATAGGGCTCCTTAGGAATGGAAAATGGCACCCTTCACATTCTAAGATCCTTTTCAATCAGAAAAGCAGGTGATCAATTAGTTGAAATATGACAGGTTTTGTGATACCAGAGGGGTGGGAGGGTAACTTTTTGTCCAACCTAGATAAGGATTTCAATGGAGGAGGTGTTGTTTGTGGCTACAGTTGCATTAAGAGTAGGTAACTCAGCCTGTGACAACTCAACCATAGCTACCCCCCACATGGATGTATCCAGATTTAAGCTGATGGCAGATGCAGGGTCGTTATCTAATTCTGTAACTAAGGTTTCCACTGAGACGGTTACAGGTTCCAACAACAATGGTCATAATGGTAGCAATTTGGAGGATGGAGTTGGTGTTACAGAAGTCACGCCACCGGAACCAGATAGGGAAGAAGGAAGTCCTTTGTTGGATATGATATCCCAAAATAAAAGCACTTTGGTTGCCGGCGATACAGCTTTAACCCCAGAAATTGAGGAGGATGATTCATTATCATTGGAAGGTGACCAATTCATTGATAGTTCATGTTCTCTCTCATTTGTCAGTGAGAACAGTAGTGTAGGTGTAGAGGAGTTCATCAGTTCTGATGCTACTTCAGAAGTTGGGACACCATGTTCCATAGATATAGAGAAGAGCATCGGTCCTGTCAATATTGTTGTTGCTCCGGCTGTTGATTTGGGGGAGTCAAATGTTGACACAGATGTTATGAGTGAACCCCTTGCTGTGGAAGTGAGCCTTGACAAAGAGACTGGAGTTGGATCTGATGTAAAGCCTTCTACAGTTCTTCATCAGCTGCCTCAGGAAGGGGGAGTGGGTGTAACAGTTGGTCGGAGTGTTTTCGAGTTGGATTATACCCCACTCTGGGGATTCATATCCCTGTGTGGAAGAAGACCTGAAATGGAAGATGCAGTTGCAACTGTTCCTCGATTTTTGAAAATTCCTATTCAAATGCTAATTGGCGATCGGATACCTGATGGAATAAACAAGTGTTTTACTCTCCAGATGACCCATTTTTTTGGAGTCTATGATGGCCATGGGGGCTCTCAGGTAAATTTTAGTTTAATTTGTTCTTACTTCTTATCATGGTTCTTGTGTCCAGTGATTTTAGCTTTCTTTGTATTACCCTTCACATAGAGCTTGCTTTCCTCACTCAGGTGGCAAATTATTGTCGTGAACGTATCCACATGGCCTTGGCTGAGGAAATTGAATTTGTCAAGGAAGGTCTAATTAGTGAAAGTATCAAGGATGGTTGTCAAGATCAGTGGAAAAAAGCTTTCACCAATTGTTTCTTAAAGGTTGATGCTGAAGTTGGAGGAAAAGTTAATGATGAACCTGTTGCCCCAGAAACTGTTGGCTCCACTGCTGTTGTTGCTCTTATCTGTTCATCTCATATCGTAGTCGCAAATTGTGGTGATTCAAGAGCGGTTCTATGTCGTGGCAAAGAACCCATAGCATTATCCGTGGACCATAAAGTAAGCTGCTTCTAATTGTAGTTTTGGATCTCCTTTAGAATTTTCAACTTATAACTGGTAATTTTTGGTTGTGATATATTAGCCAAACCGAGATGATGAATATGCAAGAATTGAAGCAGCTGGAGGAAAGGTGATACAGTGGAATGGCCATCGTGTGTTTGGTGTTCTTGCAATGTCAAGGTCTATTGGTATGTACTTCTTAATCATAAATTTACTTTATTTGGGGTGTATCTTGAATAGTGTGTACTAATTTGAGTTTCATGGAAGTCTTTCAATGAGAGTGGCTGATTATGAGGGCTTTCTTCTCTCAAAACATTTGTCATTATTATCTTACTTAACAAATGAAAAGAGCAGATGCTAGTTGCATTCCCTTTGTATGTACCCTAATCTCTAATGGATTTCATGTACTTGAAATATATAAATGTCTGGTCAAACAGGAATACTGAAAAGGGGAGTACTCCTTCCATTCATTTGTTGACGAGTAAGCTATTTTTAAAACTTAGTGGGTTGGATGCTAATGTTTAGGAGATAGTTACATACTTAACAAAAAATGAATGGTGGGAGTACCTACTTTTTCTTTACTATAGTAGGACTATATGTTTTTCCTTTTAATTAATGGGGTGGAAGTGAATATGAGGGGAATTATTCCCCCTGAAAATCACTTTATCTTCCCATCTGAATTGGAATAATGAGAGGGAGTATCTTTGCTTTAATTTAAAAAGTTCTTCAATTGCAATTTTAGCTCAAAGTGTTTTAATTAATGGGGAGGAAGTGAATATGAGGGGAATCATTCCCTATGACAAATCACTTTATGTTCCCATTTGAAATTGAATAATGAGAGTTAGTGCCTCATTTAAAAAGCTTTTCATAACAATTTTACCTCATAAAGTGTGTTACTTAGAGGTTCATAAGAGTTATATTGAAATTTTATGCTTATAAATATAATCATTTATCTTTCCCTTTATTCCCTTGTCCATTATCCAACCATGGGGAAGAAAAATTTTCTCATTTCATCCTATTCTTTCTAGGACTTCTAAAAATAGCCTAATAGCCCTTTGGAGTCATTCTTCAATAATTATTGGAGAACATAAACGATGAGTCTTGGAGCTAAGCCCAAAGGTCACTGCTTTGGACGATTGAAATGAATGATTTGCATTTAGATATCCAATTGACCTAATTGCTTGTATATTAGTGTTGTTTCAAATTTGCAATCACTAAACATACTTTTTTTAATGTTGGGCAAGAGGTTATAATTATTTTGCTTGTTCAGGTCATAAGCTGGTCGAAAATATAACAGTCTAAGCAAAATAATTTTGTTATTTCTCAGAATCAGTCCAAAGGCTGCTAGAGGCAATTATGAAGTCGGAGCCCTTGTGTTAACTGGGACTTAGCATAAATAAACACTTGTTCTTTATTCCTAATAAAAGAAGATATAGAATAGAACATCTGGCTGGCTACAGTTGCTATCTTATTGTTCTTTGTAGTGACTCTTTAATATTTCTGATTATGGAAACTTTGCATGATGTTGAGGGCCTTATGGAAACCAGATTTCTCTTAGGGTCATTGTCATTCTCTTTCTTTTAGTGGTTTCAGCACCTTTTGCTTGTAATAGCTGGACAATACAATATTGAAATTAGGGTCTTAAATGTACCAAAGCTCTGAAGAGAACCAAGTACTTGAGTTTAATTCTAAGATTTGGATGGATAATGCACAAAAGTGGCATTGTTTTTGTTCTACAATTTTTTTCTCATGTAAAATGATGATGACCAGCTTGCTTGTCTGTGCAACTGGGAGTCCTGCAATAATTGTGCAGTTGTTTTATTCGGCTGAGACTGTTTCTGCTTACCCTTGCATCCGTGACTTCAGGTGATAGATATTTGAAACCATGGATTATTCCGGAACCAGAAGTTCGGTTTCTTCCGCGTGCGAAAGATGACGAGTGTCTCATTCTGGCCAGTGATGGTCTGTGGGATGTGATGACGAATGAAGAGGTGTGTGACCTGGCACGAAAACGAATACTCCTCTGGTACAAGAAAAACGGGTTGGAACTACCCTCAGAAAGGGGAGAAGGGATTGATCCTGCCGCACAAGCTGCAGCAGAGTTCCTATCAAACCGCGCACTTCAGAAAGGCAGCAAAGATAACATCACCGTGATTGTTGTCGATTTGAAACCGCAGCGAAAATACAAGAGCAAAACATGATGATTTCAAGTGCACTTGGTTGTTTGAAGATTGTTATTGTACGATAGAAGCATAATATAATCCAATATAGTTTTTGCCCTTTAATTTTTCACCAGGGCATCATCCTCTTTGGTCTAATAGCACTTGTGTACTATAATACATCTTACCTAGAACTCAACTAATTAAAGAGTCTCTCCTTGTTCATTGTGCTGCATTGGAGCTATGTAAATCTTAGCTTCTTGTTATTATAGGGACATATAGGAGACTAGTTTCCACCATGCCCTTTGACATCTTTTCAGCATATTGTATTCATTATTATGCCTCCGAGTACAAAGGCTCTGTGAGGCATTTACTTATTATTTTAGCATGTGTGTTTATAAAGTAGTAGTAGCAGCTAATTTTGCAAGAGTGGCTTTTCAAGTTGTGATCCACTGTCACATGTTTTTTCTGTTACCCCATTTCTATTCCTTTCAATTATGTAGCAAAATGGAGGTTAAGCTTAGTCCAGGAGTTTTTTTGGTCGGTGGTGGATTGGTATCAATGGCCATGATCACTAGAAGCCCAGTGGTTAACACTGCAGCAATGGTGGTGGGGGACAAGGGTGCCTAAGGATAATCCCAGTTCCCTTGTTCTTTTCTGGGAATGGTGTATAATTTTCTCTCCTCTCAATTTTTAAATTGTAATTTTTAATTAAATTTTTTTAGTTCAAGGACATTCTTGTCCTTTTCTCTCTTCTCACTTTTTAATCCAACTAAACAAAGGGAGAGAGAATCGAACGTTTCTTTCTATTTTCTTTCTTTCCTTTTTCTCTCATACCAGATACACATAATCCACTTTCTTTCTCACCTCTTTCTTTCTTCTCACATCTCTTTTTTTCTCACTTTCTCAAAGAAAAGTGTGTGATGATATGGAGGAAAACCGGATGAGAGGGGGGAAGGGTATTGAAGTAGAACAATTGAATAGTGCTTCCTATGGTAAGGTACAAACCAAGAGTTTGAATTGCTAATAAAATCAAGATATAGTTATAATCCAAAAATAATAAACTTCTATATAAAGTCCCAATTAAATTAAATATAAAATCCTAATCAAATATTAATTTTATAAAATATGAAATCATAATCCAATGAAAAAACTTAACATGGTATTATTTTCTTAAGAACATTTTTCCTAAAATTTCTATTAAAATTAAATAATATTACAAGTTCATATATATAAATTTGTATCACCATGTACAGGATGTACAAAGGGTCGGTTATGATTTAGGATTTTAACTCTATTTTTCCATTATCACGAGAGAGACTAATGGAATAGGTTAATAAGAAAAGCAGGTGTGCAGAGGATAAACAAATGTTGTTATGTAGTATCATTAACAAAAGCTTCATAACTTCTCTGGCACAAAAATACTTACTTGAAACTACCTTCGGGTTTCAGGGTGGGGAGAGGGAATTTTGTTGTACTCATCAAACCGTGCTTTTCACAAAGGGAATACTCGTAACATCAGTGTGATTGTGGTGGATTTGAAACCTCAGAGAAAAATTAAAGAGTCATTTATGATGAACCACCTTTCTTCTTTTGGTCTAGAGCCAAGTGCAGTCGAAGAAAGCTTTGTAAATTTTCTCTATGGTTGCAAATCCACCACAATCACGTTGATGTGTTACCCATTACAATAATGTGACAGAAAGCTTAATGAAATCCAATATATATAGCACGTTGTTTGTTAAAAAAAAAAGTATTTACAAGCTAGGATTGGATAAATAAAGTGAACTAAATCTAAAACAAACTTCTAGATATAGTTTTCTTTTTTTACTTCAAATTTATAGATGTAGTTATCGTATGTTGATTTTGAATCATAACATAGCTTTCTAGAATTTATATATAACCGATAAATAACAGATAACATTATCATCTGTTGAGTTTAATTTAAAAATACGTAAAATTGTAACATTATCATCTTTGCTTTCATCTTTTCCTTCTTATTAGGAGTTTGTTCTTATCATCTTATGGAAGGTGTGAGTGATTTGACCAGCCATTGTCATTCAACCAGACCTTTTTTGGTCGAAATTCAACCAGATCTTGAAGTGGGGTGGATGACAAAATTTGTGGAGTGTATTTACCATCACTCTATTTTTTTTTTAATGAACTTCATACTTTCAAGCCCAAGTTATTTATTGAGCTCAAACCCACAAGGTAGACTATGAGCTGTTTAGTTTTCTTTGGGCTTTGACTAATTTTGGAGAATTTTCTAAATGAATCCTTCAATAAGAAAATATGTTTGGATTTGAAAGGTATAAAGCTCCACAATTGGAAAAGTAATGTGCAAAGGTGTATATACCGACGAAAAGTGCCAAAAGGGTAAATTAAAAAAAAAACAGCTATTGTTTGCTACGTTTTAGTTCTATATTTTTTTATCTGAAAGTGTTATCAATTTTAAAACTAACTAATTAAGAACTAAATAAATAGCCCATAGTTGGGTCACTCATTCCCTTAGTTGTATAGTTCTCGACTCCTAGAAAAGGGTCATTATCTATTTAGTTGTATAGTTCTCACTTCTTCCAATTTTATCAATTATGTGTTATTCAATGATCTCGTACAATTGACTTATTTATCCTATGCTTATCTTCGTGATATTACCTATTCAAGTTTTTTTTTTGTTTCTCAAAGGATTATTTGAAGTTTGAACATCTAAATAAAAAAAAATTAATGAACTCTTTACTTTTATTTATTTTTTATTCTTGACTAAATAAAAATACAGATTGAGAGACAAGTAGTACCTACCAAAACACTAAATGTATATCAAGAGATAGTAATAATAAAAATAGAGAAGTATTATCTTCAAGTCTGTAACAAAAGATTATTGCCTTTAAAACATTAGTTAAGGAATTAAGAAATAATTCTTTTTTTTATAAAATATATAATATTCAATAGTACATTGATCATATTAATTTTACTTGAACAGTGTCAGATTCAGAATCTGTATCAAAAAGGCCCACACCCCAAATTGCGTAGACCAAATTCATGTCATTTAATAAAATGAATGAACCATGATGTTTGTCAAATTGAGTAGGTGAGGCCTGTGGTGTGTGGTGTGTGGTGTGTGGACTGTGGAAGACAGTGACATTACTTGGGTGAATTCAATTCCCTTAACAATGGCATCTTGACCCACCTGGGCAAAGATCACGAGTAACTTTATGAAAGTGCGTACAAAACGTGTAAAAACCTTAGTTCAATTATAAATATTATCAAATAGGATAAAACTCTTTTCAAGTGAGTTAAAGAGAATGCTTATACATTAATTTAATTTTCAATGACAATAGATACAAAAACACTAAATTAAACATATCCACTGGTGATGTCTTAAGTTTCATTTCATATACAAATACTTCCATCCACAGCTTATACGGAAATGTGCATGTTTCAAGTTGAACTCTGCTTAATATATATTTTAAAAGAGAATGGGGCACTTCATGTAGGAGTTGAGGTATCAAGATGCATATCAAATACCTTTTAGGGAGATTGGTGGATAAGTACATTTAAGTATATAATAACATACCTTGGAAACAAGCTGCTTGTAGACTCACTGTAAAGCATTTAGCAGGGAAGAGATTAGAGTAACTGAAGAAGAAAGGGATGATTTCCTTCACTCAGATCAGATGCCAACACTCTGCATGGATGGAACCATTTAATACTGCAATCCACTTAATTATATGGTCAGTATTAGCACTATGAACTAATGTGACAGTAACGTGGATGTATTTGTCTTATTTTCTGGTATCTATAGAACCAAGTTATTGGACTAACAAATTCTTATTACAAGTTATAACCTGCATTTTATACACAGAAGCAAAGTAATTTGGATGGTAGTAGATATGCAGCAATCAAAGCTCTCAATTTCTACCTCATCAGTCAAAGTAAATTGCTATACAGTCATCTACACTATTGAATACAAGGGTGTACGGATCATCAAATTCAGCCTTAGTAGTTGAGGAATTTAAAATTATACCACTGTGCCTAAAAGTAACATTGCTTTTCAAGTTGGTTTAACTGAACTTATGCAAACAAATATATGCATGACCATAACTGGAAACTGAGTGATACAGAAGGACAGTTTCAATAAGAATCAGGCATGACCTATTTGATGAAAGCACAAAAAACTGTTATTATAGTATTTTCTTGCACTTCAATATGTCATAGATCCCAGTCAATAATTGATTCACCGTTGACTTTAAATTACACATGAAAGCTACTCTCAGAGTGATTCTATTTCAAGTCATTTATTTAACATTGCGTTTTGATCGCTATCAGACAAGAAAAACTTGCTTTTCAGAACATTCCACTAGACTGATACAAGCTCCTCTTTCAAATGCACTGTATTGCTTGTAATAGAAACCTATATCTGCCATAGGAAGTAGGGCTTCTTCGGTTGCATTGCATCATTCCTCCGTCAAAGATGAGTGCTTCAAAATACTCATGCAAGTGAACTGTATCAATTAATCTTCAAATAATGATGGATACGGGAAAGAAAAAAAGCAGTTAAGTATAATAGCTTCCAATTTGGGAAATGTTGAAATGTAAGAAGCCACAGACTTATTATAAAAGAAGAAAAAGAAACAGCGGTCATATATGAATGGTTTTAAGAATTTCTGATATCAAAAGAATCCATGATGAAAGTACAGGAAAATGATACAAAAGAATGCTCTAATTTTATTAATTAATCTCTTATTTTTGGCAATGAAATTATGCAATAATTGGGTTACAACTTACAAGTCTGGATCTAACCTCATGTAGTGTAGACTATATCATACACATCTGTTGAAGGGGCCAATACATCTTTTACAAAAGCCCCTTCAACAAATAATGATGAATGACTTTCAATATTATGTAAACAAGCAAAAGAATCATGTTCTCAAGTATAACAGGAATAGTGATAGTAGTAGTGATCAAAACACAAAAATTATACAAAAGCTTTCAATTAGTTAAAGAAAAGAAGTGCCTGCTAGGCCATGGTGCAAAAGGTTATGAGCAATGGCATCCCTAGCCTTCATGGAGTTGACCGATCTCAAAGCAACCTCAGGAACCATCTCGTCATCCACCAGATCAATCTTCATCTCAGGGTCCATCTTCTCACCCTTCATCTCACAAATGTTATGGAGCACACAGCAAGCCCCAAGCACAACAGGAAGATCCTGAAGCTTCACCTCAGTCCTCTTCTGTAGGCAACACCACCTCCCTTTAAGCCTACCAAATGCATCCTTAGCAACCTTCTGAACCTCCCCAATCTTCTCATTGAAAGCATGCTGAGTCCAAGTAAGGTTCTGCTGAGTATAAGGCACCAAAACCCAATCCATCAAAGGGTAACCAGAATTCCCAACAATCCAAACACCCTTTAGAAGCCCACCATTAGCCCTTTGAAAAAGTGCTGATTTTTCCAACACCTGGTCATCAGGCATGGAACCAGGCCAACCAATGCAAACATCAGTGAAAACCCCTTTAGGATCCACAACACCCTGAACAGTAATTGAGTAAGAAGTCTTCTGGTTCCTCTCAGTGTGCCTCTTGTTGAAATAAGCAGCAACACTGATTTTGGGAGCTATAATGGGGACATGTGAGGTATACATGGACCCCACCACATTGGGGATCCCAGAAATGGACTCAAACTCACCCTTGATCTTCCTCAAGGAAACCTCATCAGGCCATTGCAAATACTTAGGCATAAGCACAGTCTTTATAGCAGTGCAGACCTCAAGAACCAGTTTGTGGCAAGTGGATATACCCAAACCAAACCGTTTTGAAACAAGCCTAAGTGGGTCACCGGTTGCCAACCTCCAAAGACAAACAGCTACCCTTTGCCTCACTGGAATTGCATTCCTCAAAGTTGTGTCCTCTTTCACAATTGCTGAATTCAGCTCCTCACAGATCACATCAAAAGTTGACCTTCCCATTCTAAACGCTTTTCTGAATTCCTCTTCAGGGAAATCCTCTCTGTTACATTCATCCCACCATGCCCCTGAACGATCCTTCACCCAAAGCCTCCTCTGTGGACCCCCACCAGATTTATTGCTACTGTTATTGTTATTGTTAACAACTCCTTCACTACTTGTTGCTTCTTCTAAACAAGCTTCACTAGCTGTAGCTACAGCAACAGAACTTGCCATGTTCCTACTCTTCTTTCTCCTAACCCTCTCTGATTCTTCTACCTGGCTGTAATAACCATCGAGGTTGGAATAGTATTGAAGCATGGCTTTGGTCTTCTTCTTGTGGTTTGTGTCTAAGGAGAATTTCTCTTCCTCTGAGACCCTGTTGTGGTGTTCCTCCTCATGCTTCTCTTGTTCATCTAGCAAGAGAAGTGAGGTGAGGATTCCCTTCAATTCCTCCTTCTTCTTCTTATTCTTCCTGTTGGGTCCTTGTTCGTTGTTGTTGTTGTTGTTGGTTGAAACATCATCGTCTTCGTCGTCGTCGTCGTTTTCGCTTTTTCTGCGTCGTTTTCTGGTGATAGCAGAGTTGGCACTGCTGTTGGAGCCGTTCATTTGGTCGAATGAAGTTTGGAGCAAGGTGTAAACGTAAGAGAGGGATTCTGGGTCTGCAAAGGTTGGGAGTTTCATAAAGACAAAGAAGAAAAAAAGGAGTGCTTGAAGTTGAAGAAGAAGGTGTGGGCTATAGGCTACAGCAACGGCTGTGTTGAATGAATTGAACAGAGAGTTGAGTTAATTGCTTCTTTCTTTCTTCTTCTTCTCTCTATCCGTCTCTATTTTTTTTCTCTCTCTCTCTCTCTTAAATTCGTTGAGTTTTGGTGTTTTATGGTAGTAGATATATGGGTGTGAACGCAAGGTGGGGTGTGGTGTGAACGCGGAGATTGAAATTTGAAGGGAAAACAATAAAGAAAGAGGTGCCCGTGAAATAAGTATTGCCAAACTCGTTTACTTAATTAATTAACTTAAATAAATGAAAGGGTACTGTGATTGGGATTTGGACCTTTGGTTTTTCCTTCACTTTGTTTAATTGACACAGATCGACAAGCAAGAAGAGACGGTCACACAGGACATTGTTTTTTCAATGTCTTTAACTCAGTGTAATTTAATATTTAGGTAATATTCCATGTATTTTTATTTGCATTTTTAGTCTATATGTTTTATTAATAACTATAATACTATTACTTTCTTTTATATCAATATGGTTTGCATTAAAAAAGTGAAAAGTAATTTTTTTTTGTCATTCATTTCATGATATCTTAAAATAAAGTAATAGGATATTTTGATACGTATAAGCAAATACATTAATAAAAAATTAAAAAAAAAGCCACCTTAGTGTTAATTAAAGAATTTTAAGTAACATCTAATTGCTAACTAATCTGGCATTTGGATATGAACATTGATGTCAATGAGAGAAAAAAGAAAGAAGGGCAAGATGTTGTGAAATCGTTATACTTGATAACCATTTTGAAGGGTAAAAAGAAATAATGAGATTTTTCTTTTCTTTCTTGTTGTTTTTTGTTGAGAAATGAGAATGGTTAAAAAAAGAGAGGACCAAGGAGGATGACGTATGGGGTAGGAAAAGATTAAGATAAGAGTAAGAGAATGAGGTTGATGGTGTGAACACGGTTTAGGATTGGGAATTTTTTGAGATCGGATTTTGCGGTGTTGGAAGTTGGAATTTTCCCAACTCATGTTCTGATTCTTGCTTACTTTTGCTACAATAATGAAATTGAAACCTTCTTCCATTAGCTGGGCCTGGGATTCTCACACAATAATAACACTAATATTAAATAATAAATTATAAATAATAATCAGAAAGCGACACGTTCCGGTTAAATATTTTTGTTTTATTTTCAATCTGAAGCAATTGCCTCTTTTTTTCAATTCCTTAACTATTAACCACATGGAAAAGAATCAAATCAAATATTGTACTGAATTTAGTTAATTATTTTACACAGTAAAATATTTTTCTTTTGGGTACTCTCGGAATCTTGTGGGCCTGGTGTTGCTAGTGGAATGTAAGGATTGTGAAGATCCAATCCCCATGCCAAAAATGTGGGGTGAAAAACATGTTGCATATTGATGGTCCAAACTTAGTTTAGAAACAATTAGCGGAAAAGAGATTTTTCTTTTGTGTAATAGTAACCGACCAGAAGTTTACTTTTGTAAATTATTTAGATTTAGATTTAGATTTAGATCTCTTATCATAGGCTTAGAGGAGACAAGATCTTGATCTACCTTTGAATTTGGATTAAGTTTATTTTAATGTATGTAATTAATCAAAAATATTTTCACCCTGATTTTTTTAATAAGATTAGACTAAATTTGATTAGAACTAAATCACATTAATGCTGCTACTTATATATATGGCGTTTGAATAAATGCAAGACTTTTTAAGCTAACATTGAAAATGCATGACGTTGTCTGATTTCATCTCTAGTTGTTTGTTTGATTTATGCTTTGATAGAGTTTTTTTTTTTTTTTGATTTGAGGAGAGATCGCTCCGACCCCACGCAGTGTCCCAACGCTTATGCTTTGATAGAGTTGTAATCGCGTTTGTATTTTTAGATGAAAAATCACACTCGATGCAATCGGTTGCAATATTATAACATCAATAATTAACTTCACTTGCATTACATTTTAACTCCAATCTTATTTTCTTCTGAATGTCTTACAAATTAGAGGCATTTTTAGGGAGGCAAATGGTTCGATGTTTTGCGTAAAAAAAAAAATAGGACATGGATCATCATGTTAAAATTTTACATAACTTTCTTCATAGATATTTAGTAAGTGGAGTCCTACCAAAATCAGTAAATATTATTTATAAGAAAAAAATAGATATAAAATTTTAGCATGATATATATATATATATAGATGTACAAATTACAATTTTAACATGAATGTATGTATTTTAAAAAGGTATACAAATAATGCTTGTTGGTAATACGCTTTATTTTCTATCAAGGCGTGAACATCGGAGACTTTGACATCGAGCATGCATGTTCAGACTTCTAATTGTCCTAGATGGGGGTCCTATATTCCCACACCATAATTGATATACAAATTCAACAATATACGCCGCTTTTGACCTTTTTGTCTGTCTAACCTTAGCCATAACATAAGCCAGGGTAACAAGTAAGCCATTGTGCTCAAAGTCATGAACGGCCGAAAGTGTTGTACAGTGTGATGTGTTCTTATTAACTCCATAAGCACTCTGCAAAGAATATCGTGGTATGTGGAAAGAAATGATATAGACAAATAAAGGAGGCGTTTGAAATTTTTTGGGCTAAGTATAAAAGCAATTTGAGGATAGATGGAAAAAAAATCTTACCTAACATCCTATTGTTTTTTTTTTTTGGTCATGAACATCCTATTGTTTTAGGGTTTTTTTATTTACACATACATAATTTTCTAAATACACATACACTAAAATATAAAAAGACCAAAATATCCTCAAAATTAAAAAAACCCCAAAACGGAAAAAACTTTCTCTTCCTCATTCTTCCACAGTTCCGCACACACAGCTTTGGTTTCTCCCTCACAGTAACAAGTTCCGCAAATAGACATTGTTCTTCTCCCTCGTGCAACCTTGCGGAACTACAATGTCGTGCAACCTTGCGGAAGTAATAGTTCCGCGCGGAACTATTCTGTTGGTCATTTCAGAAGCAAATTAAATGTCTCTCTGTTTCTTTCCCTCTTTTCCTAGTTTGAATGCGACCTCCATTATCTTTTTACAGTTTCAAATGGTAAAGTAATGCGCAAGGTGGGTGTGGAAGTTGTGGGACAGGGAGCACTAAGGCTTATCGGATTTCTTATACACCTGTTGATTTTGTGTTAATTTTTAAATGAAGAAGAAATAAGAGGAAGAAATGGCTAGAGTTTGTGTTGGAAATGGGTTTTTCCAGATGGGTCTTTTACTGGGATGGTGATGGATTTTTCAAGAAGAAGATGAACAGTGGAAATCCAAACTCATTTCCTTATTTCTGCTTTCAGTTTTCCAAATTTCTGAGCATGGAAGAAGAAGGGAGTTTGGGTTTTTGTGATTTGAGATGTGATGTGTAGAGAAGAAGAGAAAATTAAAATGGCGGAAGTGGAGAAGTGGTCTGTGTTTTTTGGTGGTCTGTGCGGAAGTGTTGTGATATGTGTGCTGATCGCGGAACTATTATTTCCGCGGGTGTTATTTTTAGCGCACACACAGAAATAATACCTGCGGAACTATTACTTCTGCGGGTGTTATTTTTAGCGCACACATAGAAATAACACCTGCGGAACTATTAGTTCCGCACTATCAGTGCGGAACTATTAGTTCCGCAGGTGTTATTTGTGTGTGCGCGCTAAAAAAACACTCGCGGAAGTAATAGTTCCGCACTCATGCGGAATTAATAGTTCCGCAAGATATAAAATACGAAGAGGGTATTTTAGGTTTTGTACTGTTTATGTATGTGTGAATAGTAATGTGTGTATGTGTATTTAAAAATTCCCTTGTTTTATTAGGGTATTCATTCATCCATGGATCTAATCCAATGCAAATAGTATTTAACCAAACAAAAAATAATAATAACCGAGAAAATTGATTTTTCCTCTTTGGGCTGACCGACTTTTAGTTCTTATGTTGAAACTCTTATATATGTATGAGTTTATTCAATAATTAACTATGTGTTTTCAACAATTTGAATGAAAATCAAAGGAATGTGGAAAAAAAAATACTACCCACAAAATCAATTATAATCACTGTAGAATTAATTTTAGAACCCAAAGTATTTGAGAAACTTTTTTTTGGTCAAAAAACTATTTGAGAAACTTTGAAGACCTATTTCCCACCCGCAAATGTGATTCTGGTCCTAAATTAACAGGCTCTAAGACAACGGATTTGAGGATGGTGGATGTAAGTATAAGGATCAAAGGAGCATTGCTCGGATGATGAACTACGTGAGCATGAGATACATATACAAGCATCAAGCATCTGAGCACAGTACTGTATCACCCACATCCTAGTCTGATTCATCAATAATGTGGATCATAACTTAAAAGTGATTTTTAAATTAGTAGTTGAATCAACAGTGGACATGCACAGATATATCTTCAGAGATGTACACTTTTAATGACGTGCACAACTTTACACATTAACTACGAACTTGAATTTATTTGAACACCTATGAAAAACCGTACCTAATTGGCAATTGTAGTAGGGCGTAAAAATATTCCCATGCAGACCTTAACCCCTCTAAATTCCCACCCACCTCAACCCAAACGGTTTGATTCATTTAATAGCCTAGCAGAAATTCCGTTGTCCAAGTAACGTCTTCAAGTCTCGTTGGTTCCACAATAATACAACATCCGTCATAACATTAAAACTGTGAATCTCTTACATTGTACCAAAACTACAATCATGTCAAACGTACGTTCTTTCAGGAGGGGCATAATGAATTAGAGTGTCCTTTCATGAGATCCTCATCATTTGGCTTCAACTAAAAGGTAAGAGAGTTAGCAATAATGCATTATTGATTAAGACAAGCACAGTAGTTAGTAGCTATACATCTCACTCAAACATTATCATTGTGTCCTTGCCTATCAAGCCAGCTGAACTCCTATATGCAACAAGTTTCTCCTCAGTTTCTTTGAGGGCAAGTTTCCCTACTTAACACATGAGGCGCTCCAAGCGCTGCAGGGATATATCAGTCCTCAAAAATCATAACCAATAATCAGCTTTGTAAATTCACATAACCATGTTGACACTTGCAAGATCAAGTAAGGGATTTCCCAGCCCATTCTCGTTCTCGTCTCTTTTGTTTGGCTTGCATCTTATTGAACTTCTCTTTCCCCTTCTCCAAAAGAGGGTCATGCACAACATAATCATTTGGGTCCTCATTGCGAGACATGCGGTCCTGCATATTAACAGAAAAATTTAAGGCAGTAGAAGAGGACTAACTACGTGTTTGATTCATGTAGACAACCCCATCTAATGAAAAAAAGACTTGTGTTGCTATTGTAGACTAGAAAAGGACTAACTAGGTGGTTAGAATTCAGAAAGGAATCACTTCAAATTATAAAATCAGCGTCTCTCAGCACATAAGCGCATAGATTTTCAACAATTTTTTTCATGGATTGATAAGCATTTTTTTTTTTTATATGATAAGTTCAAAACTCAACTTCACAAGATAGATAAGGCGTACTGATGTGGATTAAAAAATATAATGATTTCATATCCATGGTTTAGTTTTTACCACCCCTTTGAGATGGAATGCAAAGAGAAAACTCACCTTGCCAGACACGGGGGCAAATTTTAAGCTAACACTTTTCCAGTCAGATAATTCCTCATCTTTAACTTGTGTAGATTCACCAGTTGTGGGTGTCGCCTTAGCTGATAAAGCATTCTTAAATTTTTCAAGTTTTGCCAAAACCTGAAGATAGATATACAAAAAGAACAATGTTACACATGAATAGTGATTGAAAGTGCCCATACATTAAGTCCAAAAAAGCCCACAAAGGGAATAAGAAAACAGAGGGCAAAAAGCATAAATAAAAAGATCCTAACATACTTCATCTTCACGCCCTTGAAGTCTGCGTTTCTTCTGCTTCTGCAACTGTCTTCCTCTTTCAGCTTCATTCAGTAGCTGCAAGTCTGCATCTGCATTAGCCATTCGTTCAGCTCTTGCTTCAGATCCTATTCCCTTTTTCTTCATGGACAATTTTTCCACTCTTGGTTGATCCTCATCATCACTTACAGATTTGGACCTGGCAAGAAGACATTCAACCATTTACTGAAGTTTGGATGCCGATAACAAACTGGTGAGATAATAGTAAAAGCCCCAAAACAAGCTCGCATATGTAGGAAATCCAATGGATACATATATATATATATAAAATTTGGAAAATGAGTATACAACTGTTAAATCTATAAACAAAGCAAACTTCATAGGCGATTAGCCAAACAAGAAGCCATTTTTAAAATGTTCCTTTGGCAGATAACTGATAGAGTATGCTAAACACAGGCTACTTTTAAGTGCCAGGCCAGAATCGAGACACAGGACTGGAGGAAAGTGGATTTTTCAGGTAATGCAGCAATGAATTAGGAATCTCCAACAATATTTAAGGAGAAATATCAACTATCAGTCTATCATATAGATTTTTATACGCAAAAAATATCTGACATTTATTAAAATCTTTACTTATTCTGGAAACTTTGGAGAATGAACCACAAAACTATTTTTAGGAATAATAAGGGCAACCCAATACGTTTTCATTGTACAGGCACAGTTCCTTATGTAACCTAAATATGACATGCAGCCAAGTACAAACATCTAAAAATTGCCTCTACCTTGTGTCCTCCATGGCCACAAGTTCAAAAAGTTTTGTTCCCCACTATGCCAGTAGGGAAACAAGAAGCAAATACTGGTCACCTGCTACCCATAAATGAGCTTAATCATCGATGATTTCTTGTATCAATGGTATTAAAGAATTTAAAGGTCCTAAATTTGTTTTATACCACTATCACCATTCAAATGCCCATGCATTGAAACTTTTGTTTCAACTGCTAAACAGATATTCAAGTTCTAAATGTGGAAACTATAACAGAATTCAAGATATTGACATATTTACCTGGCTGTTGGTGCATCATGGTTCTCTGGACTGGACCTTCCTGCTTATGAAAATGACAAGATGCTGAGCCTTAACAACACAACAATAATTTTGAATAAGAAAAATATAAAAAAGGAATGCAGAGATATTATTATCTGTTCAAAGGAATGAGCAGTTAAAGTGTTGGGAAGTTTAATGATTACAGCATTCACAAATAAGACAAACTTTTGCTATAGATTTATAAATAAATAAAAATACATGCCAAATCCAAGTAATCATTATTCATTACCACTATGATAATTAAATTTAATGCATCTTTGTATGTTTGGCGTTTTCATCTGCTTTTGTAACTGCAGAATGAAGTAAAAATTCTCCTAGAGTTGAGAAAGCAAAAAGGACTTTTCTAATTTATAGTCAACATAAAGATCCAATATGCCATAAACTGTTGCAGGTATTTCAATTAATTGATATAGTACCATTAACATCTTACCATTTTATCACTTGTTAAGACTAACATTTTATGCCGTTCCTGTATCATTGTTTGATTCACTTTGAGTCTTTGATAGGTGCCAGCTGTCACTTCTATGACTTGATTCTACCTCACCTTGTGCCTTTCACAATTTCCTAATTCTATTTTCAGACAGAATGTTCACTATTACTACTTTTTTCTTGTATCTATGCCAGTGAGACAAGACTTATCAAAAGATGGAGAAGTTTGATTCCATAATGTTGATACTTCAAAAGTACCTTATTCCTTTGTCAATTTATTTAGTTTTCAAATTTACAGCTAGAAGGTAGCAAGTGACCCAAACAATTGGTAATATAAAGACAGAATGTTCACTATTACTACTTTTTTCTTGCATCTATGCCAGTGAGACAAGACTTATCAAAATATGGAGAAGTTTGATTCCATAATGTTGATACTTCAAAAGTACCTTATTCCTTGTCAATTTATTTAGTTTTCAAATTTACAGCTAGAAGGTAGCAAGTGACCCAAACAATTGGTAATATATTAATTTCTATTGGGAATGGCAACGTCAAGGGAATAAACATGGCAGTCTGATGGTTACTCTGATAACACAATGTCACAGTTATGAGCTCATTGAAAATTCCATGGTCCAGAAGCACTTCCTAAATCAGAGTTGAGATTTTACAAGTTACAATATACAATATGGAAGATTATTGAGGTACCATTTTGCAACTTTGGCTTGGGACGGAGATCACCCAATTCCTTCCGCTTTTTGAGTATTTGCATGCGCATTCTTGCATCAAAATCTGCTTCATTGTCATCACTGGAATCAAGATGAGCCAAGTCATCAGCTTCTGAATCTTTCTGAGGCTCTTCTTTCTTTGAGTTAAGTGCATCCCTTACAGATAACTGCAGATTCCTTGTTGATGAACTCTGCATAATAAATAAAAGCAAGCTTATATGTGTGGCCATTTGTTGTAACATATACACTGTTAGGTTTTCATTAAAATATGAACATTCAGGGTGAAATTATTAAAATAACTACGTAATACTCAGACTCTGGGAGCTGTAAGCCAAAAACAGCTTCCATAAATTATAAATAGATAAAATAATAAAAACTGTAATTATTATACGCAATTTGTAAGAAAGAGTTCTATTTTGAGAATCAGAAAGAAAACTATATGAAAGGCCTTATTACCAATTCGTTATTAAGAGTTTCTTCCTTTAGAAGACGAGGATCATTCAAGACATCATGACTGCTCTTAATCTTTTGCTTCACCAATGCCAATTCCTTTTCCTCTTCTTCAGTTTCTTCCGCAAATGAAAGCAAGCTTAAATTTCTGCAATTTGAATTTGAAAAAAACAAAAAAAAAAAACATAAGCGACCTGTTGCTTAAAGAGTAAACGTACGAAAAAATGTTTTCTTGGGGTAGAAATGAGATCTCACTTTACGCCTTTTTTCTTCGAATCTTTTCTGTCTGTATCAGGTTTAGCTTTAGTCTGAGGTTTCTGAAGTGTTCTTGGAACAATGTCTTCAAATGGGTTCCACAACACCTAGAACAAGTGTTTTAAGAAGATACTAAGTAGGTCAAAACCAACCTTCTCTGGACACAAACTTCAATGAGTTTTGTGTGATGTTAATCAAAATCACAACCTACCTCAACTGATAATATCTTTGGGGCAGGATCTAAAGGTCGGTCATTCTTATCAGTTTCAACTTCACCCAGTCTCAACAGATTATACATTGTATCTCCCGTCACCTGAAAGCAAATAACAGTGAGAACAATCAATGCATTTCATCCTAACAAATCACAAACAGCAAAGGCCCAGTTTGAATTAGCTTCTAACTTATGGGAGCTTCTCGGTTAAAACAAGTTTATCAATTTTCACTTATGGAAAAAGTCGTCGTAAGCTTATAGATAATTTTACGGAGAAATTAAATAAGAGAACTTCTGAAAAAATTAAGATATAGAAGTTAATTTCAACTTATACGAGAATCTAGCTGTTGTTTAAAAAATACAGACAAGTGATAGTGGAGAAATTTATCCAAAGTGACTCAAAATATACCACTACTTACTTCCTCTCTTCCTAATAATAATGAAAATGAGAATAAGAATAATTTTGCTACACCAGCATTGCATTTGCATCCTTTACCTTTCCGAAAATGGTGTGCTTCCGGTCAAGCCAGTCACAGCGGTCAAGAGTAAAGAAAAACTGGCTTCCATTGGAATTCGGGGATCCAGCATTTGCCATTGCAACCAAACCTCTGTGCTTGAATTTTAGACGCGAATGAAACTCATCAGCAAAAACACCCCCATAAATACTTTCACCTCCTACAACAATAATAATAAACAATTCATTTTATTTTAAGTAGAAAAAAAAAACTAACACTAGGAAAAGAGGAAGAGAGGAATTAGGGGGAAATTATTAAGGTACCGGTGCCGGTGGCGGTGGGGTCGCCACCCTGGATGAGGAAGTCCTTCATGATGCGGTGGAAGATGGTGTTGTCGTAATAGCCTTCGAGGCAGAGCTGCACGAAGTTCCTCACCGCTTTGGGAGCCTCTTTGGGCCAAAGCTCGATGTCCAGAGGGCCGCGCGTCGTGTTCACCACCACCTTCCCCTTCGTCGGCGGTTCCAATACGTACACCGTCGACATCTTCTTCTTCTTCTTCTTCTTCTTCTTCTTCTTCTATTCCGATCGCTCCACCGGAATCTTATTTACCACTGATTCTGATTCTCTCTGTTTGTGTGTGTGTGAGTGGGTTTTATTTTCACAAATAATAAAATAAAACAAGCACTCAAGCAGCGTTTGTTTTTCGATTTCGGAACGGTGACCCCAACGTTATTATTCCCTATCTGAAGAAAAGCGCTTAAACGACACCCCGTTTTCTCAATTTACTACTGCCATTATCATTGAATTTGGGAGGGATTCAATTACTCTGGTCTCGAGTAAATGTTCCCTCTCCATTTAACATTTTTTTTTATAAAATATGAATTTAACGAGTTTAACTATTGAAATAAAAGTTTTTATGAAAAAGGTTAAATATTTTAGTCCCTCATTAAAATATTTTAATGAGCTAGCACTCCCTTGATAATGTCGTTAACCAAATATTACAAGGATTAAACTAAAATATTGAGTAAATTTTTTTAATTTTTCAAGGATCATAAGTAAAAAAAATTACAGGAACTAAAATAAAAAAAAGACATATTTGCAAGAAATAGAAATATATTGAAGCCATAATTCTTTTACACAATAATTAAATTTAGAATAAACAAAAAGAATTCATAATAAAAATGGATGATGTGAATGGAAAAAAAAAAAATTCCCTCAATTATTGGGTCAGGCTTGGTCAAAGTGCCAAAAAATCGAAAGAAAAGATAGAGGATGGCATTGAAAAGTTAGTTGTGTCCGTAGGTTTAAGCCATCACTCACGAGGAGGTTGTTTGGGTTTGGTTCCATTTCCATCGTCAAACTGCAAGAGGAACCGATCGAAACTTCTCTCCTCCTTCCGGTGGAGCAGGAGGTGGTTGGTAGTGGCAACTATAGGCAACAGCTACCATATATATGTTTAAATAATGTCTTCCCATAATCATGGCAACAAGACTCCTTTAAACATCGTCATGGTGGCTGTTGACAAAGACAAGAACAGTAGTCACGCCTTTCGTTGGACAACTAATCATGTTGATAACCCAATCATCATCGCAGTCCATGTTAAGCACAAAGACATTCCCCATCGTAGGTACCTTTAATATTTCTTTGACCATCGATTATATGTCACATTTATGGTCATCATGCCCATGGTGACCATCGTAGGTATCATTTTTGGAGTTTCTACGACCACATTTGTCATATTTAATTTGTATGTAACTTTATACAATATCAAGGATTATAACATAACCTCAAATGCGACTATAATCACAATTTAAAACCTTGATCAAGGGATAGGAATATTGAGTTTGTTATTGTTTGATGCCGTGATCATTTTTATGTTTCTAATTGTTATTCTTGATGATGATCATGATGCATGCAGAGGGCACCAATGTTTTCCCCCCTGACGAGGATGATGTAGCCGATATTTTCGATCCCTTGCGTCAAATGTGTAACCATAAAGTTGTATGTAATTGAGATTTTCATTGAAATTAATACATACTTTCATAAAAAAATAAAATTATTCAATTAATCAATGGTATATTGGGGGTTGTTGAAACTTTCAAGTCATCACATCGATTCAGGTTAAGATGAAAGAAGCCGTAATCGATGATAGTGATATTGTTAGAGGAATCTTGGAATATGCACAGAGGAATCGCATCCAAACTATCGTTGTTGGAGCACCCTCCTCAAATAAGAATGCTCTGAGTCTGACAAGGTCTCTGAACATGAGAAGTGGAAGCAAGTTAAGTTTTGGGACATGACATCTTCAATTTTAATCTTTTTAAATTTTGATGTTTTTAAGTGTTGGGTCCATTTCTGCATGACATTTTCATGTGCATGTGCGTGTACATATATAATACATTATGTTAAAGATTCTTAATGTGGTGCCTATCACAGAAAATTTAAAAGCCATGATAAAGTGCCAAAAGCCATCATTAAATCAGCTCCAGATTATGCTTCCATCTATGTAATCTCAAAAGGGAAGATAGTGAAAACTCGGCCAGCAATAAGCCCGTTGGAAAATGTGGTTGCACAACCAAAACAACCACTTGGACTTGCGTATTGTGGATCACAAAATGGAGCAAGGTGCCAGAGAGTAAAATTTACGAGTAACTTTCGGACATCCATGCATGTCATGTTGAGATCACTGGAAATGAGTCCTAATGTTATATTATTATTTTTCATATTTTGGTTTGACTACTATATGGAACAGGACACAAACATTTAGAAGAGGGAGCACCAATAATAGATCAGGAAGATCAACTCTATATGAGACGCCAAGGTGTTCTTCAGCTAGCCAATCAATGGATAACATTGATCTATCATATCGCAGACAAAGGTCACACAACTCAAGATGGATAATTGAGAGTAACTCTTCAGGGTCACATAAGTTTGCTTTATTCGATGCAACAAAACAGGATTGTGATTTAATCACATCAGGTTCCCAATCCTCAGTAAGCGTCAAAAAATAATTTAAATAAAAAAACTTCTAATGGCTTACTATTATAGTGGACCATATATCAGATTGTCTTTGTTGTAGAGCTAGTACCATTATGTGGCCAAATTAATGTGGCATAGTAAAACAATCTAATTTTTAATATGTTTTCTTCATGACAGGGAGATATGGAAGCTGAGATGAAATTATTGAGGCTCCAACTGAAGCAAACTATGGAAATGTACAGCTCAGCTTGCAAAGAAGCAATCTCAGCCCAAAACAAGGTGATGTTAATTAATTGCTCCATCACTGGAAGAAATTTCTAAATAAGTATTTAATTCACCATTGCATATATGACCACCAATCAGAGATCTCACTCGATACTCCTTTTTTTATGATAAAAATGGAAATGAAAAATATTATTTAATTTGGAAAAAAAATAAGGGTAGCAAGCATGATTATACTTTGATAAGTCAGTGAGGTTAGAGTTGCTATCAAAATGTTAAAGGGTGTAAGTTATTGACAGGCTAATGAGATTAATCAATGGAAACTAGAAGGGACACGTATTGTTGAGGAAGCGAAGTTGTCCAAAGAGGCAGCTCTAGCACTGGCCGAAGAGGAGAAGGGTAAAGCCAGGGCTGCCTTGAAAGCAGCTGAGGAAGCCATGAAAATGGCTGAAAAGGAAGTACAAAAGAGATTGCAAGCGGAGACAAAGGCTAGGAGAGAGGCAGAAGAGAAGAACCGGGCATTGACTGTGTTGGCTCATAAGGACATTCAATATAGAAAATACACCATAGATGATATTGAAAATGCTACTCAAAATTTCTCCCTATCAATGAAAATAGGTGAAGGTGGATTTGGACCTGTGTTCAAAGGCCATATTGATCATACCCCAGTTGCCATCAAAATATTAAGCCCTGATGCTTCCCAGGGAAGGAAACAGTTCCAACAAGAGGTATGATATATGTGCACTGTTACTAAATTTGGATATCCAAGATATGAATATTAATCAACTTGTAAGAATCCGTCACACAAAAACACGATCAAGTCTACCATACCCCATGAAGCTAGTATGTAACTTGGCATATCCTAACAAATAATGTGGTGGCTTCATATGCAAAACTTCAAGTATCTAGCTATTATCATAAGAATATTATAACATGTGTGATTATTGTCTTTTCATTACTATATTATCATGCATTGTGAAACTTCTTAGTTCTACAAGAATGTGTTCATACAATTGTGACCAAAATATGCTCACGTGTGTAGGTGGAGGTATTATGCAACATAAGGCATCCTAACATGGTCCTCCTCCTTGGTGCATGTCCTGACTATGGATGTTTGGTGTATGAATACATGGACAATGGTAGCTTAGAAGACAGACTATTGCGAAAACGTAACACTCCCCCAATTCCATGGAGGAAACGATTCGAGATAGCTGCTGAGATTGCTACTGCACTCCTTTTTCTTCACCAAACAAAGCCAGACCCCCTTGTGCATAGGGACCTTAAACCAGCCAACATTCTCTTGGACAAGAACTTTGTGAGCAAAATAAGTGATGTTGGTCTAGCAAGACTAGTCCCACCTTCTGTAGCTGATTCTGTCACACAATATCACATGACCTCAGCTGCTGGAACCTTGCATTACATTGATCCTGAGTACCAACAAACAGGGAAGTTAACAACAAAATCAGATATATATTCCTTGGGGATAATGCTACTCCAAATCATCACAGCCAAGCCTCCAATGGGACTTGCTCACCATGTCAAGAAGGCAATTGAGAATGGAAACTTTATAGATATGCTTGATCCTGGGGTGACTGATTGGCCAGTTGAAGAGACTCTTGCATTTGCCAAACTCTCATTGAGTTGTGCAGAGCTTAGCAAGAAGGATAGGCCAGATCTTGCAAAAATAGTTGTGCCTGAGCTTGATCGTTTAAGAGACTTCGGGTTCATATTGCAGAACAATCAGGAATGTAGCCACGCACCACGTCCTCCTACATCGACTAGAAGTCCACTTTGAAAGGCATAACAACAAAAATAGGTTCCATTTAGTATGTTTGGTTCACTCCTCGGGTTACAAACGTTTACTCCAGAATTTTCCATTTAACTTCTTTACAACATATGCATGCATTGTTGCGTTGTGAATGGAAGTTTCCAACTGTTAATTAGTTGTCTTTTGAAATGGAAGACTTGTCTTTTTGTCCAATTAGATTAGATGCCTACCTATTCAAGATGAGAAAATTGAATTGTTATGCAAAATATAAGATAAATAACTTGTAAACAGCATTAGACTTCAAGAATTGTGTGGCAGTGTTGACTAGAGATAGGACAATTAAGTTTAATGTGAGACCTTTTACTAACAAAGTGCAACAAAAGCATATTAATTGATGCAGTGTTGTACGTGACAAGTGAAAAGGTGGCTCATAATCCCAACTTACAAATTAAGTAAAGTATAAATTGATAAGCATGAAGTATAATACTTTGAAACTAGAGTTGATCCATGTAAAGATAGATTGTTTTTGGGGAAAGGAATAAGAAAAGGGGGGAGATTGTAAAAGAAGCTTTGCTCTGGATCGGGAAAATGAAGTGCAAATTTACTCTATCCAAACTCGAAGGAAATGATAATGTTAGTAATTGCTGGTGTTTTTATATCATCCCGTGGATATCTATTCGACTATTCCCTAATTGAGTAAACCATCACCTTCGTCCTCCATTTTGTAACTCGTTGACAATTTTGTCCTTATCTTTAGGAAATAGGCAACATCGTCCCTGACATTTATCACCGTCGGTCAATTTCGTCCCTCCGTTAGTGGGTGTTAACTGACAGTGTTAACAGTGCTGATGTGACACGTTAAGTGCCACATTGGCATGGACACATGGACAAGGACTAAACTGACAGTATTTAGCAAACAATATAGATTCATTGAGGGACAAAAATGACATTTTATAACATTTCTTCTTCCTTGTCAAATAGATGCTTGAACCCTAACTCCCCCAATTTGTTTCAAAAACGCAGAGCAGAGAAGAAGAAGCATGTGAGAGTTTCGAGCCATAATCCTCTCTCTCCATTGGCGACCAAATTTCCCATTTAGTGTTTTGGGGGGTTCTTTTGCTAGATTACTCTACAGCAATTGCCAATTGGGGATAATTCTTTTGGATTTAGTTGATATTTTGGGGCTATTTATTGTTGTATAATAGGAGCTGTATAGGTCTTTTTACACTGTTCTTTTTACAGCTCTCTTCATAGAATTCACTTGTACTTTTTATGTAACTAAGTTTACGCACTCTCTGATTCCCAGGAGTTTCTACTGTTTATGATTTTTGTATTGTTATGTGACAATATGTAAGTTGTTAATTAAATGGAAGTAAATGTTATCCTTGTGTTTCGTTCTGGTTTGATTATCTAAGCCTTTGTGTGTGTGGAATTATGTGTATTGATTAATTAGTGGAATTATTCTGGTTTGGGAGAGATTTGTATGTGTGGATTAAAATTGTTGGACCAATTTGTATGTTCAAAAACCAGGTTCAATTGCCTAACAGGTTCGCTCATTTTAATTAGACCATATGAATTTTTCAATTAAGTAACAGGTTCAGTCGTTTTACTGCAGCCCAAATGCAGTAATTGTTTAATGCATTAAGCCAAATTGAGTAAAACATATATATTGCCTTTAATTGATATTTGATTTGCATTGGTTTAATTCAATTCAATTAAAAAACATGTGGACTTAAATATGAATGGAATATGCATTTAACAATTGCCTTTAATTGTTCCCTGTAATTGATATTTGATCCGCATGACATATTGTTTTTAACAAATCAATTCAAAAACATGAATGCAATATGCATTTGGACTACATTGGTTCGAAAAGTGATGCATGTGGTCCAGCAGCAATTAAAATGCAATAAAAAGTTAAAAGGCAGGGGGCTCATTTGAGGAGTTAAAATAATGTGGTGCTATTTTAAATGCAACTATGAGTGCAAAAATAATATGCATTTGAACTGATGCACTATCAGTATGCGCTTTTAAACCATAACCAATAACAGTATGATTTAGGCATGCAGTATACGCTTTTAAACCAGAAGCATTAGCAGTATGTACTTAAAATCACACATAAAACCAGAAATTGTATTTGAACCAGAAATTACATATAATTACCAGTAATCACAAATTGCATTTGAACCAGCATTTGCATTTAAATCAGTAACAGTATGCAAATGAACCCAGTGTGGATTGATGCACTAAAAATGCATTTGGACTGATGCACCGAAAATCAGTATGTGCACAATCAAAAACAAGTAAATGAACCCAGTGCATAATGCAAACGTGAACAATCAAAAACCAGTGAAAAAACAAGTAACACAAAACCAAATAGTGCATAATTTGAAAGTTGGATTAAATTGCATATCATTGCCATAATCTGAAAGTTTCCGCATCATAGAGCACTTATCCAAAAGAGCTGTAACAGTATCATGCATAATTACATAATCATTGAAATAGCTAACCTAATAAGGACACCATAATTACATATTGCTTGAAACAAAAAGGAATCCATAACAAACATTACTAATCCTTTATATAGTAGCTGTCACCAAAATGATTACAAAAAAATCCTCCATAACTATCAACTTCATCCTATAGTTGTTGTCACCGAAATACCATCCACGAATCCTTCACTGGTTGTTCTGAGATGCTTGAGGGGGTTGAGGGGCTTGTAAAATCAGTAGCCGTAACAGTAATCCAGCAAAAGAACCCCCCAAAACAGTGAATCGGAAATCTGGTCGCCAATGGAGAGAAGAGGATTAGGGCTCGTTTTACTGTTTGCTAGATACCGTCAATTTAGTCCTGCCACGTGCCTATGCCAGAGGCCACATCAGCACCGTTAACACCGTCAGTTAACACCCACTAACTGAGGGATGGAATTGACAGACCGTGATAAATGTCATGGATGATTTTGTCTATTTCCTAAAGATAAAGACGAAATTGCCAACGAGTTACAAAAGAGATGACGAAAGTGAAGGTTTACTCTCTCTAATTCTAACATCATTTATCGTTTTTGGTCTGAAGAGTCATTCTTTTTTTTTTTGGTCAACTCATTCATTAAGAGGAACAAAATCTCAAGGCCCAACACTGAGATAACAAACAAAGGCCCAAGGCTAGGACAGCAAGTCACAGTGCCAACAAGACATATCCACTTGAAAGAACTTTAAAATTTTGACCAAAAAAAAAAAACTTTAAAATGTAACAAGAAGGTCCACTATGAAGTCAAAATCACTTGTAATTAACCGGAAATAATATTTGTGAATTGCACACGTTTGTTATAATAGACATTTAATTATAATATTTAATTATTACATCTAACATATATATATTATATAATATGATTTTAATACTGTATAAAAATAATGTGATTATTTTTAACATGTGATTTTAATACTGTATAAAAAAATAATTTATTTTTTTAGAGATTTTATGTAAAGAAAAAATTATTTTTGATTTGATTACAATTATAAAAAAGTAATTCTATTTTAAAAAATAGTATAACTACAGTTTTTTGGAAGCTACCGACTTTTAAAAAAAAACTTAAACAAATACCTCAAAAAAGTAATTATCAAAAACAATTTTGAAAATAACCTTTTTTTTTCAAAATAAAAAACTGAAACAAACACTCATAAAACATCTTATGCAATGGAATTTCAATATTGTCCTCTACAGCCTTCAGTTTTAGTTATTAATTGTATTAATGGTAATAGATATGTCCAAAATATCTACTTCAGTATATGTTTATCAGCAAATGGCAATCTATAAGGGAACAAATATGCATGATAAACTATATTATGGGCCAAAATAAAGTAGAGGAATTAATCCTTTTCCTCCACGCACCACACCCCATCATTAAGCAAGCATCAAAGAATATAATTCAAACTTCTAAACTCCAAAAAGCCAAGTGCACATTATAAAGAAAAGTCCCCATTCTCTCATTATTTCTACCTATATAATCAATCAGCCAAAGCTGACTTTCTATCCGACAGTACTACTTCACCTTATTGTCATGAACATACCAGCTTCCATAACATTTCTCCAAGCTCAATCAACTCCTTTATTAGCTCAAAAAATGGGTCATATTAACAAGAAGAAGAATCTAGGATTCATCAGAAAAAGTAGTTGGTTTCCATGGACCACAAAAGTTGGATTCATAGTGCTGGCCTTGTTTGCCAGAGTAACATTGGAGGACAAAGTTGAATTAGAAGAGGCTAATTCAAGTGCTGGTTTATTGTGCATCAGTGAATGTGCCACATGTCCTGTAATATGTTCCCCACCCCCTCCTCCTCCACTTGCTACATCATATTCAAATCACCCTCCCACATCTCCTTCTCCACTTCTAACACAAAATCCTCCCCCTCCTCCACTCTTAACATCATATCCACCCCCTCTTCCACTCACACCATCACACAATATTCCTCCCCCTCCTCCATTGCTAACATCATATCCGCCCCCTCTTCCACTCACAACATCACACCCTCCTCCTCCGCTCCTAAAATCATATCCTCCTCCACCATCTCTACCACCACCAGTGCTTCCTCTGCCATCTCCTCAACCAATAATAACCCCTCCATCACATTCTTCTTCAGGGGCTGCTCCCCCACCACCACCACCTTTGAAGTCCAACAACAACAACCCACCTTCATCATCAGGTTCAGCACAGCCTAATGTAATTGCTGGACCCCATAACTACCCCTATCCCTATTACTATTACTATGCCTCAGACGCCTCTCATTTTCCTATTCATGTTATGCCCTTCTTCCTCCCTTTACTATTGTTCCTTCATCACATATTCTTTTGAATTGGTAAGTGAGAAGAACATGTAGTTGTATAGTGTACAGCAATATTATAGAAACACATAATTTATATGTGTGCAGGGGGAAGTAATATACAAGATATCATATAGGTAATTAGCACTTGGGGGGAAATCCTTTGTAATTTGTGACTTGTGAGCAAATTGGAGTTTATTATTGATTGCTTTTTTAATATATATTACTATACTGTGTTCAATTTCGTGTGATACGACCGGGTATTTGGATGAGATGACACGGTTCTCTCCCAGTTTAATCAGATGTCTTGTGTTCAAACTCAGCCCATAAGAATACAGCCACCTTAAATCTCGCGTGATAGAATTTTGCCGTCTATATGGTCCTAATTGGCTCAAAATGATTAGTCTCTACACGCACGCGGGATGCTCTGTTCTAGGAAAAAAAAAAGTTTAAAGCGTGATGGGAGGAATTCAAACAGAAACTAAACGCCCTTTACTGTTGAGAAAACGAATTGGCCAAAAAGTCAGAGATCGAGAGAAAACGAATTAATTCATCTCCACCAGGCTTTGTATGTCTAATAAGTATATCTTAATTAGCTTCTAGGCTATACCAGTATATTCACCAATGACTAGTACTCCCAAATTGTTGTATTGCTACTATTCCAGTTAATCATTCACTCTCAATCATTGAACTTCAGTTATGTTGCGCGGGAGTATCATGAGAACACGGATCAAACAAACAATATTTGCTAGTACTAATAAAGGAGCAGTACTACTGCTACAAAACATACCATGCATTGCACGCTTCCCTTGCGTACTTAGACGATGCAAGTTGGGTAAAGACAGTGACGGATAGCAAGGGGAGAACGGGGATTCTTATTCCCTTTCTCATCTCTCACTTTTTTACTTTTACACCTATTGTAAGCTAAATTTGATGTGAGACTTTTCTTATAGTTAATAAAAATATTAGAAATCTCCAAAAAAAAAATTCATTTTTAGGATTCAAACCTGAATCCCGTGATCGAAACGCATTGACAATTTTATATATACAATAGTAAATAAATTTTTGCTAATGAATCTAAAGAAAGATTTGAGTTGTTTTATCCTCAGACCGACTCTGCTGATTGGTAACAACTAATAGTAAATTTTTATTTTGGTTTCTATAATTTTTTTTAATTTTCATTTCTCTAAAATTTAAAATTATTATTTTTGAGTCTTATAAAATGAGCGAATTTTAGTTTGATCTTTCTAAAAAACTTTCTTTAGTTTTTTCGCTTCTTTAAAATCTGAAATAATTATTTTTAGTTACAATGTTGATTTTAAGAAAAAGCCCACTGTTTTCTTTCGACATTTCTCTTCACCTACCAAAACTCCTGAGTACCCTCATTGTGCAGCTGATAACGACTTGTATACACATTCTTCAATCTTGTAGATGGAGACGGTTTTCTTTTCCCTTATATTCATCAATCAATTTTGAGATGTGCCCCCTTTTCTATTTTCAGTTCTTTTGGGGCAGGGGATGATATTAATTTTTCAGTTTAGGTTTTCGAGTTTTATTCACTGTATTTTTTGGTTTATACCCACAGTATCTTAAGGGAAAAGAGGGACCTCTAGACTAATCTGTAGCCATGAGATAAATAAAGTTTGGTTATAGATTGTTCCATCACCAGGATTGAACTCGGGTATTAGCCGAATCTGTCTCCTTAGATAGAGCACATTAACCACTTGCATCCAACCTCATGGTTTATTCACTACATTTTTTGAATTTGACTTTTTTAAAATAATATTTTACTTTAAAAGAAAAAATAGGAAATTTTAATTATTACTAAAAAAAATTAATATTATCTGTAATAATCAATTATGATTTTTTAAAATTGTTTTCTTAATTTTTTTTGTTAAAGCTAGATTGACGAGTTTTATTTATTTTTCTTTGAAATGAATTGCTCAACAATTAGAGGACTCAGAACTTGTTTATTACGAATGTTTAATTCCTTTTCTTTTACTATCTTCTTATTTATTTGAAAACCAATTTATAGTCATTAATCACTTTGAAACTTGAAAGGGGCAGTGCATGCAATTGTCAAACACTAATAAAATTATTACCCCTATAAGCCGTTGTATAATCCATTTTTCAAATGTAACTTTTGTGGAGTTTTGCCGTATTTTCCACGAGCGATAGAAGTGGTTGTGGGTTAGATTGATTAGTTCAACCTTTTTCTTTGACCTTCCCGTTGTATTTATTTTATTTTATTTTACATTTTTCAATTATTTTTCTTTCAGTAGAGATTCAATTTATCTAAACCCTTCTAAAGGTCCTTGGCTGTATTTGACACATACACACATTTGATGGCTTTCACTACGACCCTATGAACACAAAATTCATTAATTAAGCCCATAATAAAAAATAAAATAAATTTTCCCAAGACGAGCAATCCTACTCTGAAAAGCCTTGATTACAAGTTCTATAATAGATTCTAGAAGCTGCCCTTGATGAATCACATTTAAGAATTTAAAAGAAGCGTGTCGTTGTCGGCTTGCTAACGTGTGATCATGACATCCTAACAACAAATAATCCTAAGGAGCTTTACCTACCGAACACTGGGAAACACATCAACAAGGCCATGTAATCCACAAAGAACATTTTTCTATTGTTATTAAATTATTATAATTATAATGAGGCAGATGTGTCTACAATACATAGCTCCATTGAAAGATTAAAGAAAAACCTTCTATGTGTGCAACAACAAACAGATTTGTATAATGTAATTGTTGGTTTAGCACTAATGGAATTTTGTTAGATCTCTCCATTTTGCGATCTTCCCGGAGAATGTTGCATCAATTGCTAGGCACAAAAATAAGTGGACGGCAAGGGATGCAAATACATGCATATTTGAAAGGGGGGGGGGTATTGGGGAGGGAAAGTTTGTTTAGAGTAACATTGAAGTCAACAGGTAGCCAAGTTACTTGACCAATAATTAATTGAAGGATATATATATATATGACAATAATTATAATTAAAAAATAAAATTAAAAAAAATCATTCATGCATATCGTGTAACTCTTACCATCTACATTATAGAAGTCAAGGAATCTCCTAACATAAGCTCTCTTCTAAGGTAGTAGGTGAAAGTGTGTATACTATAAATTTCTCAGCTTTCACTTATTTTTTTTCCCTGGGGCATCAATCATTCCCATTTTTATGTCGTCTTTCTCATTTTTTTAGATTCAAAAGGAGAGGCTGCTGCTTGTGACAAAAAGAAAAAAGAAAAATATAAGGTACATTACACAGTGATATTGCACATATTATACCAATTCTAGTTCTAGATGACTACTAAAAAGATAACATGGAAGTCTGCGATCTTGATCTTAAGTTGTTACAAGACAAAGTACCCGTTGGAGGAATCAGAGAAAGAGGTTTTAAAGCAAGGTTCTTTCCAGAGGCTATGCCTATCTGATATAAGCAATTCGAGTTCCAGTACTCAGGTCATTGAAGATCTTTCAATCTCTCTGGCTGGCTCAAATCTTCATGCATTCATCCTTGAGGAGCTAAGAGAAGCAACACACAATTTCTCATGGAGTAATATGCTAGGTGAAGGAGGGTTTGGACCCGTGTACAAGGGCTTTGTTGATGACAAACTTAGGCCTGGTTTAAAGGCTCAGGCTGTGGCTGTGAAAAGGTTGGATTTGGATGGCTTGCAAGGTCACAGGGAGTGGCTGGTTAGCTTTCTGAAGCACCCTTTTTTAACTTATTCAAATTTAGGAATAGCTCCCCCCCCCCCCCCGAAAAAAAATAATAATCTTTTGTTAGTCAAAAAAATCAATTTTAAGATTATTACATATTTCCTTGGTAAAATTCCACAATATGGATGCATGTATATCTCAGAAGAACTAATGGAACACCCCAGTATCTGAAAAACTGTTCTTATGTGCATATTTTTCTTTTCTAGGCAGAGATTATATTTCTTGGACAGCTAAGGCATCCACACCTTGTTAAGTTAATTGGGTACTGTTATGAGGATGAACACAGGCTTTTGGTGTATGAATACATGCCAAGAGGCAGCTTGGAGAATCAACTCTTCAGAAGTATGTTGCTCTTCTATCTTTCCACTTATCCTCCTCCTTTTCTCATTCTAGTTTCCCCAAAAAGGCAGGAATTAAATGGAGTAGATACTAGTTAGTCACTAGGCCTTACATAATGTTAACTCACTCAAAAGTCAAACCTCATTAATTACAAGATCAAGATAGATGCTGATAAAAAAAAAGATCAAGATAGATGATGATCAAATAACTTGGATGTTCTGTTCTATGTTATTAAAAACACCTATTTATTTCAAATTTATTTGCTTTGTTTGGAGTCTGATGAGAATCTCTCACAATAATACAATAATTTTGATTATTTTTTTTTACCATAAACCAACCCTTTTAAGGCCTGCTTCTTTTGTTGTAATACAAAAGCAGGATACTCTGCTGCCATGCCATGGTCAACCAGGATGAAAATTGCATTGGGAGCAGCTAAGGGATTGGCCTTCCTTCACGAAGCAGATAAACCTGTAATATACAGGGATTTCAAAGCTTCAAATATCTTACTAGACTCGGTAAGTGATCTCTCTCCTCTTCCCTTTCTGTTCCCTTCATATTAAGAACTTAATTAACTTAATTGGACTCTCTTTATCTCTCTCTCCAAATCCAGGATTATACAGCCAAACTCTCAGACTTTGGGCTAGCTAAGGATGGCCCTGAAGGAGAAGACACACATGTAACAACACGCATAATGGGAACACATGGTTATGCCGCTCCTGAGTACATCATGACAGGTATATATGAACACTACTAACTACCATACAAAGTGTTAACCGAAGTTCCTAGTAATTAATGATGGCACCTAAAACTAATAGCATATTACAAGCCTCAAAAAGAACTAATAGTATAGTACTACTAGTACAAATCGCCAACCAAAGAAGATTACTTGTTGCAGTGTAAATTGAACTTATAGGCCTTTCAAATGAAGTGCTTCAATTCTTGGTAGCTTTCATAGTACTAGAAACTTCCCCTTATTTTGTCAGTTGTAATTCCTGAGTTACAAAATGACACAAAGTCTTCCGGTGTGTTTGGATTGGCGTTGAATCCACACCACAACAACTATTTAGTGTATGTTTGATTTTCAGTTGGAAAGATTGCAAAAATGCATTTGAAAACAAAGTAACTATGGAGTTTCTTTAGGACAAATATACTTTTAAACCTAAACATATATTTGCAACTGAAAACCAAACATGTCTTTATTGTATTGATGTTGGACGTACTTTGGAACGTGCATCAACACCAATCCAAACACTGTAAGAACCAAATGATATATTTTTTTCCTCACAAAATACACCCTCACTTTAGTTACTGGGATATTTGAATTGAAGCTGATTCTTGCCTGATTATAATAGGTCACCTCACAACCAAGAGTGATGTATATAGCTACGGAGTGGTTCTGTTGGAATTGCTGACAGGAAGAAGGGTAGTGGACAAGTCACAGTCAAATGGAGGGAAGAGCTTGGTGGAATGGGCAAGGCCTATGTTGAGAGATCAAAAGAAGCTGCACCGGATCATAGACAGTAGACTTGAAGGGCAATTCCCCATGAAGGGAGCCATGAAGGTTGCTATGTTGGCCTTCAAATGCTTGAGTCACCACCCAAATCCAAGGCCCTCCATGAGTGATGTGGTGAAGATATTGGAGCCACTTCAGGGTTTTGATGATGTTCTCATTGGACCATTTGTCTATGTTGCCGTCACTGAAAATGGAGACAAGGATAATAAAATATAGTAGCAGCCATGACTCCTCAGCAAGGTAGATAAATTATTATAGCATACAGAGAAAGGGAAAAGTTTAATTAAAAAGAAAGTGATGTGTTTGTTCTTTCATTTTGTAAGGGACTGCTTGATTTTCAAAATCATGAAGCATGATGCAAGTATATTTGACTGTGGCCAGAAATAGAAAGCTGCAGCATTAAGAACGATGATGTTTCAGATGGAATAAGTACTACCAAGTGGTAAAGGTTTGATGATGTACAAAGCACTTGAAGCAAGTGTTTGTACGGATGTTGCTTATGTTTGGATATAATATAGTTTGAAGAAACTCTAGTATAGAATATACAAACTCAATTTTATTCATAAATAATAGGCAAAATTGTTCTTTTGGTCCTACAACTTATTTATTTGTTTCAATTTAGTTGTATAACTTTTTTTGTGTCAAGTTGGTTCCTTAACTTCGCAAGTGTTTGATGATGATTTTTAGTGTACATATCTCTCTGTGTACTTATTGAAATGTTGCATTCTTTGTTTTATATGAAAGTAGACAAAAAATATTTCAATTTAGGCTTCGGAATGACCTAATTTGGACATATATTGGATTAAAAATTGTTCTATCAAGTTAGATATGTACACTTTTTCAGAAGTTGTTAGTCGTAGAAAAATAAGGACTTCGTATCAGAAATTTATTCTTCATCCGAAACTTGAGAGAATAATTTCTAATCCAATACATGTTAAAATTAGGTCATTTCAAAGCCTAAATTGAAATATTTTTTATCTACTTTCATATGAAACAAAGAACACAACATTTCAATAAGCACATAGAGAGATATGTATACTAAAAATCATCATCAAACACTCGCGAAGTTAAGTGATCAACTTGACACAAAAAAAGTTATAGGACTAAATTGAAACAAATAAGTAGGATCAAAAGAACAATTTTGCCTAAATAATATATTTGTCAAAATTATTGTTCGGTTGTGTTTATTGCGAATTTGGATTTCAAACCATAGTTTCTGTCTAGGGTGGACCAGCATTTTAAATGGTCCACCGTGGAGAAATGAAAAAAAATACTTTTGCAAAACTTTAATAGCCATTGGATTTAGTGATAAAAAAATCAATGGCTTAAGTGAATTGAAAAATAAAAGAAAACAGAATCTTTCTTCACCCAATCTCTACCTCATCCCTCCACCACCGCCGCATCGTCTCCAACCTCCACCATCCCCAGTCGGTCTGCCACCGGCAGCACTGCTCAACTGTGAGTCGTCGCCAATGGTCCCCCCTCCCCCTCTGCCGAGCTCATGGAGCTGGTATCTTCCATCTCCTTCATAATATGATTTGCTTGCAGAGGAGTCTCCGCCGCCGAGGTGATTTGCAAAATACCACACACAGCCAGTTGCAAAATCGCAGGACATAGATACAAATAAGGAACACAACAAGCTTTAGAACCACAACAACATTATAGTACAATCAGAATAAATATTTATCTTTTATAACTACTACAATGTTAACAAAGAAACGGGTTGATTATGACCAACCTGAGTTTCAGAGGGGCTTGAAATTTTTCCAGCAATTCCTCCTTCTACAGTACAGTTTCTCACAACAGAAGGAAAATTTATAGAAAGAAAAACATGAATATTCGAAATTACAGGGAAAAGAAAAGAAAGATGAATACTAATCCAAGGTCATAGAAATTGAACACTCTCAAATCTCTTTTCCTCCAATCAGACCGATTTCTGTCCTCACCAGCCGAAAAAAAAAAACCTTGCGAGCTCCACGAGCAAATCACCTCGGACCAAAAAAAACCTCTCCTTCATAATTGGTGGTGGTGGCGACAAGTCTCCGCCGCTGGCAACGGAGAAAAAAAGGAAGAAGAAGATGGTGGCGGCAGAGAAGCGCGTGTGTAACGACAGTGAGACGAGAGAGAGATGAGGTAAGGATTGGGTGAGTAAATATTACGTTGTTCTCTTTCTTTTTTCAATTCACTTGATCCATTGATTTTTTTATCACTGAATCTAATGATTATTAAAGTTTTACAAAAGTGTTTCTATTTTCTCATGGTGAACCACTTAAAAGCTTATCCACCCTAGATGTCACCTAGTTTAGTTAGTAAAAGTGGAAAAAAACTTCCATTATGTTAGACCAACATTTGTGAACTATAATAATCCACCAGCGTTATTATTAGTTTGACAATATTTCACAATCTAAATATTCATGATCAGCTTACCCGTCGTTATTATCATGGTTGAAACTTGAAAGGGAGTGTGATAAAGTAATTTTTTTTGCTTACTGATGAAGTAATTTTAAAGACATCATTAATTTTACACCTGTGGATGATTATTACATTGTTAATTAAATGTTCGGAATTTTGGCTCACGGAGCGCTCCCATGCGGCCATGCATATGATCAGACATAGGTTTTGTTGAGTTGGACCAAGTCCATGGTCATTTTTTGGGCCCATGGATCAAAGAGTTCAGCACGCGAAGTAGGTCAAAGTGACCTGAAACTCGATCAAGAGAGTACACAGCTTAAAAACGATATCTTTCAAGCCACTTGGCTGAAGTGTGTGACAGAAAGGTTATCCTTAGGTGCTCTGCTAGGGTTTGTTATCTTCTTTCTTGAGATTGCTGGTCTTTCGTCTGGAAAGGTTATAGCAGTATTGTTCTTGTTAATTGGTTGTCTTAAGCTGAAGCTCTCTTGGGTTGTGTTTGTGAGAGTGATTAGGACTCTGTTTTAGTTCTTTTGAGAGGGGGATACAGTGTGTGATAGTGTTAGTAAGGACTTCTTTTGAGTTCTTCAAGAGAGGGGTGGGAAACACAGTTTTTTAGGGTTTCCCGTGCTTGTTTCAGAAGCATGGATATGGATACTCCAGCTGCCATGGGTGAAAAACGCACCCTTGATGACTCCACGTTTTTGTTGGAGAATGAAGAACATGAACATGAGGTGCTGTTACAGCATGCTTTGGTGGGAAAGATCTTTACTGAAAGAGTGCTCAACAAAGGGGCTGTGAAGAATATACTTCTAAAAGCATGGGGAAATCCAGAAAGTGTTCAAGTGGCAGATGTTGGACAAAATCTTTTTCTCTTCACCTTTAACAACAAAGAGGAGGGTGTGGAGATTCTTAAGAAGTCCCCCTGGTTTGTTATGAATAAGCTGATTAATCTACAAGAATGGAACCCACATGTAGCTATGACTGAAATCGATTTTGCAAAAGTTCAGTTTTGGGTTCAGCTCCAGGGGCTCCCCCTGGAGTTTTTATCTGTTAAATTTGCAGAGAAAATTTTGCAACAGATGGGCGTGGTTTTAGAAATTGAGGATCCCCTATTTAATGGAAAACTGGTTAGGTCGTTCATCCGTGCCAGAGTTGAAATAGATATCAAATGTCCACTCTCTACAGGATGTTGGATACCTAGGAGAAATATGCCAAAAGTCTGGATTTCCATAAGATATGAAAGACTTCAAGATCTTTGTTTCAAATGTGGTATTATTGGGCACGAACAGAAAAATTGTCAAAAGGAAAGAGTGATGTCCTCTCTTGGACCAAATATTCAGAGGTACAGTCACAGAGTAGGAGTTTCACCTGCAAAGCCGATGAAAATGATTATTGATGAACAGGAAAGAAGGAGAAAATATACTCATGGAGAGTCTTCTCAAAGTTCAGATTCTAATGCTCAAGGTGAATCCTGGGGAAAGGGGAGTAAAGATGAGGTCGGGCCAAATGAGTTACTGTTAAACAAGGAAAGAGTTGAGTATGAAAAGTTGCTAGAGGTGCACGAAGGGAATGGAGATCTGCCTCCTGGGTGGCAGGAAGTCCACTCTGAGGGACCTAGTTTTTCCAGAGCTCCGGAGGCTCTTTTCAGAGGCCGGCTTCCAGCTTCAGGTTATACTCCGTTCTCTAATTTGCGGTTGAAATCTTTTCCTGCATTTAATGGGGTGTTTGGGGAAGAGGATTTTGCCCCTTTTAGCCTCCAGGATAACATTGCCTTGAGTGGGCCAGCCTTTCTGGGTAATTTCGATTCGGGTCTAAATAGTCAGGAAGGATTTCCTAACAAGCCTGGAAAAAGCACTCGGGATAAAGGGATTGAAGTGCAGCATACCCACCAACAAAGCCAGCAGAATGTAGATCATGTGACTATAACAGGAGATCTGAAAGAGAAGGAGGACATGGCGAACAGTGCTGAGACAGGGACTGAAAGCTCCACTCATTATCAACGCGATGAAGGGGCAGTGGAGAGAAGAGAAAAACAGGGTGATTGGTGGCCAAAGGAACAAGTACACAATGCGGCTGCTTTTGAAAAGTTACAGACAGAATTACAGGTCTTAAGAGAGGAAATTCAGACCCATCTAGCAGGGAAAGAAAAATGGAAGTGTTCTCAAAATGATAAAGAAAAGGATGTGAGTGAACAGACCCAAAGAAGAGGGACGGAGCTTGACAGATTAAATGTGCTCAGCATGTCTAAAGGTGTTATTGGGTTAGGACAGTCTTCTATTATTACTGATTATCCTAGCAGCTATACTGATCCAGCAGAATACAGTTCTATTAGTCTGAGTCAAGCTGAGATAGGAAAATGTAAGGCGGCCTGTACTATAAAGGATCTGACAAAGAATAGAGAAGAGTTCTCTTTCGAGGTTGAAGTTGGCAAACAGAAAACAGTTGAGGGGGCCAGTGGAAGGTATTTTGTTGAGTTTCCCCTTGAGGAGGATGACAGAATGGAGATCACTAAAAACACCTTGCAGGAAGAGGAGGAAAAAAAGCTTGCATTAGCTATGACTACTACTCTTGTTTTGAAAAGACCCAGGGAGTACAACATAGATGATTCAAATGATGATGACATACTGGAACACTGGTGTAACACTAAGAGGTACAAAAAGGAGACTCATTTGTTGTTAATGACTGAGGAGGCGGGTCTTACCATGCCCCCTACTTTTCAATGACTATGATGAGCTGGAATTGCCGGGGTTTGGCAGCACCCGCGACAATTCGAGAGCTTTCAGCACTATGCAAAGCCCACCAACCGGATATTGTCTTTCTAATGGAAACCAGAGCTCCAAAAGAAAGGGTAGAGAACATGAGAAGAAGGCTGAAGTTTAATAGTTGTTTTGTTGTTAACCCTAGAGGTCTTTCAGGAGGTTTATGTTTATTCTGGAATGCAAATGTTAAGGTTCAAATTTTCAATGTATCTCAGAATTACATTCACACGGCTATATCTATTGGAAACTCTTCCTTTGATTTTGACTGCTCTTTTATTTATGGTAATCCTACGTTTCATAATAGAAGAGGTCTTTGGAGTAATTTGCTTAAATTTCAATTAAACAAAGATAGACCTTGGTGCTGTTTAGGTGATTTTAATGAAGTTCTCTCTCACTTTGAGAAAGATGGCTTGAGACCCTATAATGAGAGGGGGGCTGATCTGTTTAGAAATTTCCTTAATATTTCTGGGCTTATGGATCTGGAGTTGAAAGGGTGTGCCTTCACTTGGGTGAGTAACCCGCGAAATGGGGTTGTTACTAGAGAGAAATTGGACCGCGTGCTGGTCAACTGGGCTTGGAGGAGTGAATTTTGTAATGCTTTTGCTTACGCTTTACCAATTATTAGTTCTGATCACTCCCCATTGGTTTTGTTTACTCAACCGAAAGAAAGGAGTGGTGTCTCGTTTAAGTTTGAGGCATATTGGGCTGAACATGAGGAATGTTTTCAGGTGGTGGAAAATGAATGGAGAGGGGGACAACTTGTAGAAGAGCCGTGGGATATGGTTAAAAAGAATCTGGAAAATAGCCAAAAAGCTTTACTGCATTGGCACAAGAGAACGTTCCGTAGAGCAGATGTGGAAATCCGAGACCTGAAGGTTAAGCTCCATGATTTAATTAATAGGGATCAGCCCTTGAATGACTTGGAAGAGATTAAGCATGTTCAGAGGAATATTGATAGACTGTGGAAACAAGAAGAATTATATTGGCAACAACGATCAAGAATCAAGTGGTTAGATGGAGGGGACCGGAACACAAAATTCTTTCATGCCTCTACCATCCAAAGAAGAGGGAGAAACCGGATACAACGTATTAAGAATAATAATGGCGATTGGGTGGAAGGGAAGGATGCTGTTTTTGATGCAGTGCTGAATCACTTTGGGGACGTGTACAAATCTGAAAATCCTTCTTCCATGGAGCCAGTTTTGGCCTGTATTCCGTCCTTGGTTACAGCTGATATGAATGATCTTCTTTTAGCTCCAGTTTCAGACTTGGAGATTAAAAATGTGGTCTTTAGTATGGGTGCCCTTAGAGCCCCGGGTCCGGATGGGTTTAATGGCCTTTTTTATCAGAAAAATTGGGAGAGTGTTAAAACCGAGATTTGTAGAGCTGTCAAGAGTTTCTTTAATGGCGGCGGCTTCCCAAATGAGCTAAATGAGACTTCGGTCACTCTAATTCCCAAGGTCCCTCTCCCGGAATCTATTAACCAGCTTAGACCTATTAGTTGTTGTAATTTCTCTTACAAAATCCTTTCCAAACTAGTGGTCTTGAGACTTAAGAAATTCATGGGTGAGCTGATTTCTCCTAACCAGAGCGCCTTTGTGGGGGGCAGGCTTATTCAAGATAACCTCATCATTGCCCATGAGGTTTTCCATTCTTTAAAAAGGAGGGATTATAGGGGGAAAGAAAATGTGGCCATCAAGCTCGATATGAGTAAAGCGTATGATAGGCTTGAATGGAGTTTCATCAGGAATTGCTTATTGGCCTATGGTTTTGATTGTCTCTGGGTTGATATGGTTATGAGGCTGATCAATTCTGTCTCGTATAGATACAAAATCAATGGCTTCTTGAGTACTGAGCTGATCCCTGGAAGGGGATTGCGACAAGGTGATCCTATATCTCCATACATTTTCATACTGGCAGCTGACTCTCTTTCTCACATGATTGACAAAGCTTCGGGTCTCGGAAGATTTCATGGCATTCATCTAGCAGCAGGAGGGCCTAAACTAACACATTTATTTTTTGCAGATGATGCCTTACTGTTTGGCAAAGCCACTCTAGAGAACATGTACCAACTTGTCGAGATACTTAATACTTATTCTAAGGTGTCGGGACAAAGAATTAATCTTACTAAATCCGGAGTGATTGGCGGAAAATTTATGGATTTCAGACTAAAGATCCAGTTGGCTGAAGCTCTTCATATGCAGTTATGGGATAATCCAGGAAAATACTTAGGTCTCCCTGCTGATTGGGGCAGATCTAAGACTTAAGCTTTAACTTGGATTAAAGAGCGGATTGAGGTTAAAATTGCTGGTTGGAAAGAATGCCTTTTAAATCAAGCAGGGAAGGAAGTGTTGATTAAAGCAGTTCTTCAGGCTATTCCAACGTTTGCAATGTCTATGGTTCGTTTCCCTAAGAATTTTTGTGCCAAACTCTGTTCCTCTGTGGCTCGTTTTTGGTGGCGGTCTAGTGGTAAATCGAGAGGGATACATTGGAAGAGTTGGCAAGTTTTAACTGATAATAAAGTGGAGGGTGGTTTGGGTTTTAAGGACTTTTCATTGATGAATTCTGCACTTTTAGCCAAGCAAGCTTGGAGGGTCATCCAAAATCCCAATGCACTTTGGGTTTGTGTTCTTAAAAATATTTATTTCCCTGACGTAGACTTTACCAAGGCAAAAAGAAAAAGAAGTGACTCATGGGCTTGGGGTAGTCTTATTCATGGAAAGGAGGTGGTGATGGACTCTGCTAGATGGATGGTCAGTAAAGGGGACAACATAGACATTAGAAGGGATAAGTGGTTAGCTAGTGGTGATTTCGCTGAAATTAATGAAGACTCTGTGTTGCAGCTTGTGCAGGATATTATTGACCCAGGGACGAAGAGTTGGGACGTGAGTAAAATTAGAAGCAACTTCTCAACCCCTTCTGCTATTAAAGTCTTACAGACTCCAATTGCCTGGCACTGTGATGCTGATATTCTTTGGTGGCCAAATGCTAAAACAGGGGACTACTCAGTAAAATTTGGGTACTATCACTTGAAGAATAATGAGCAGAGGGTATCTACAAGACCATCTTCATCGTATAGGACAAATGGGGGGATTTGGAAGAGTATTTGGAGGGTTAAAGTGCCCCAAAAAATAAAGCATTTTCTGTGGAAATTGTGTCATAATTCAATTCCAGTTTTGGCAAATCTCTGGAAAAAGAAGCTGGTTAATTCTACTTTGTGTCCTATTTGTTTTCAGGAACCTGAGACTATTGAACACACATTTCTTTTGTGTGAATGGACTAGGAGTGTTTGGTTTGGTTTGCAGATCCAGTGTAGGCCAGATAGAAGCAATATTTCAACTCTTCATGAATGGTTAAATATGAAATTTGAAGAGTTTGCTAGGCAGAAAGAATTTAAAGAGTTTGCTATCAGCTCTTTGTGTTGTGCTTTGTGGTCAATTTGGAAAGAAAGAAATCTTGTGGTTTTTGAGAAAAAACAACCTAATCCTATAGCCACTGTGACTCGGGCTAATATTCTACATAATGACTACTACTCTTTTTGGGGAAAGGAAGCTCAGGGTCTTGCGGCTCAAAATCAGATTAGTGTCTTTTGTAAGGCTTGGCGTCCTCCACCAAAGGGGATGTTCAAGCTTAACACAGATGCTAGTTTCAACCAAAGCAGGAATACAGCACATGCAGGAATAATTATTAGAAATGAGAAAGGTGAGATTTGTACGGGGCTTACCAAAATTTTTCCAGCTACTTCCCCCCTTCTTGCTGAAGCCCTTTCCCTGAGAGAAGCTATGCTTTTTGCAGAATCGTTGGGAATCCAAAGACTTATTGTTGAAAGTGACTGTCTGGAGCTTATAAGAGCCTGCAGAGAAGAAATAAAAAGGGGTGAAATCTTTAGCTTAATTAAAGACATATTGAGTATCAGAAACAATTTCCAACAGATTGGCTTTACATGGATCTCCAGGGATGGCAACCAAGTTGCTCACCATGTGGCTATGCTGGCTAGTAAGAAATCCCTCCCTGTTAATTGGATCTGGAACCATCCTCCTTCACTCAGTAACCTCATTCAAAATGACATATGTATGAGTGCAAATTCTTTTTTACAAAGAAGTAGAACAGGTTTGGTATTTAATGCTCAAACTGAGATTCAGAATGAACCTGAGAGCAGTCATCACAGTGTCCTTAGCAGATCGGGCTATCCATTTGATCCTGGGTGGCGTGAAGGTAGTGGGGAAACTTCAGAGAACAGAATTGATTCTCAGATGACATAACTAGAAGCCATTGTAGATTCCCATTGGATTCTTTGACATGGTGTTTCTGCTGCAGATGAACAAGCATGTTTCTCACCTCTGTTTTCACCTAGTGCTGGTTTTTTGATGGAGGTTGTGTTCTTTCTTTCTTTGGACTGCTAGGGCTCTTTGTACCTTGGTAATTGAAGATGGAAGGGTCACTCTACTGCTGAATAGTCTCGGGTAGTCTCAGTTTGTTAAGATATTGGGTTCTGTAGGTGCTTGTTTTTATTGTCTTAAATGTCTTTTCTGGTTTCAAGAAAGTAGTTGAGCACCTGCACATCCCTTGTTTATTGTTGTATTTGTTGGATGTATGCTTTTAGCTGTGCTTTGGGCTTATAGCCCGTTTCTTTGTATTTCTGGGCCCCTGGCCTGTTATAATACAATCCTTTGACCAAAAAAAAAAAAAGAGAGTACACAGCTTCGAGACAAATTATGATTATTATTGTATCTATTAATTTAATATAATATGTAAAAAAAAATTTATGAACTTTTGATTTATAATTATAAAAAAAATTGAGCTTAGCCGTCATAAATTTGTGTTATTGATTAAAGTGATTATATTTAGGAAAAATAAAAGAAAATAAAAATTCCGATATCACTCTATTAAAAAAATAAATTAAGATAGATTTTCATACTTTCAAATCAATACTAAAATCTATCATATAAAAATTGGTTAACACCATAAAATTTGTGAATGAGCAGCAACGCTTCAGGTAAACAAATTCACCTACGTGCATAAACGAAAAAAAAAAAATTGTCTTTCGTGTGAAAAGTAACTGCAGGCCGGGACTGATTTATTTTGGCACCATTGTCATGGAATCGAAGAATATATCCCAGGGTTCTAGATGGTTCCTTGGATATCTTAACTGGAATGCAATGCATGTTCCTATACAAAACAAACAACTGGAATTGACAAGCAAAAGCAATAAGCCACTACTAGTACTATCCTAGAGAATAAAACAAAATAATATTCCATATTTTAACACCCTTTCTTTTTGTCTTTCAAAAGTTGTGTAAAGACAACATAACAATTTTAATTATACAAATATCATTTAACATATTGTTTGGTTAGGAAAAAACCAAGAGAGAGGATAGAGAAGGGAGAAATTTTTATATATTTTTATTTGGTTTAAAACTTTGGAGAAATGAGAACTCATTTAATTAGTAGTCTGGTAAAAATGAGAGAGCTTTCATCTTACAATGGCTTGAGTGGCATGAGAAATGAGAACTTTGATTAGGACAAATCCCTAAGTGGCCTTAATTAACCAGTAACAAGTTAAGCCTAAAGTGATGACTAGCGTGTGGCTATTCGGTGGACGGTGGTGGCTCTTTGGCATCCGACAACATGACAAAGAGCAAAATGAAATTTTTCACTAGGGATGGGAGAAACTCAATATGAGTTAACTGTCGTTTTAGTCCCTGAAATTGTGAAGCAATCTCACTTAGGTTCTTAAAATTAACGAAAAGGCAATTTAGTCCCTGAAATTGTAAAACGTCGGTCAAGTTAGTCTCTAAAATTGTAAAACAATGGACTAATTTGACCGTCATTTTACAATTTTAGAGACTAATTTGATCGACGTTTTATAATTTCAGAAACTAAATTGCCTTTTTGTTAATTTCAGGGACCTAAGTGAGACCGTATTAGTGCACATGTAAGTACACGAGTTGTGTGTGGTGTGTGTATTTACAATTGTTTCGAGTCGGTTTCATTAGGTTTAAAATAAACAAACTCAAGACAATTAAAGACTAATTTAGTTAAGTTTCAAATTTTCTTACTCTTTGATTATTCAATCTAACCTAACATTTTTTATTGGTTTGGATTGTTAATTGAGTCTACTCAGACTTGTGATTACCCTTAATCTTATCATTGTCCCTCAAACATTATTGTTGTTGTAATATTCAAAAGAAATTGCTGTAACTGGGCTAAAAGGTAAGCTAGATAAATTGATTTCTCGTCTTATATGGTTATGATTATACCATGTGCCAAACATGTCACAGTTGAGTAACACTATGAATTTTATTCTTGGTTAATTGAATAAATTTTATGCGTGGCTTATTTGAAATATTACACACACTCTTCAACTTTTTGCTTTAAATAATAAGGCCATGTTTGGATAACAAGTTTATCTATTGCTTATGGCATAAGTTGTATAAGCTACTTTCATAATCGAAGAAAAATTATAGTGAAACTTATTTTATATAAGCTATAAGCTGTTTTGATAAGCTATCTTGGGTAGCTTATGAAAAATAAGCCCAAAATAACTTATGAATCAGTCATAAACTGTATTCATAAACTCTGCATAAGCCAATCCAAACATACCCTAAATATGAACAAGAATTATGAATCTTTTTGGTTAAAGAAAATGGTTTTTTTTTTAGAGATGGTGTAAGAACATGGTTATCCATGCTAATTAATAATCACTAATTAATCAGAACTTGATTATTCTTTTTTTCACAAAAAAAAAAAACTAAATAACCGTTTTAGAAAACTAAAATCTTCAGTGATTCAGTGAATCACTTCAATTGGAACTGAACGAACAGGCTGATCGGGATCTTGAACTCGTTCTGCGTAATGGCGACCTCCGTCGCTGTCGGCGGCACTCTAACGGCGCACGACAGCCAGATTCTTACGGCGGTGAACGCCGGAGCGTCGAGCCTCTCGTTGGCTGGGTCCAGCTTCATCGTGCTCTGCTACCTCCTCTTCAAGGAGCTTCGCAAGTTCTCCTTCAAGCTTGTTTTCTACCTCGCCCTCTCCGTATGCTTCCTCTTCTTCGCTTCCTTATTATTCTTAGTCAGATCTAAAACCCTGCGTTTCCTCTCTCTATATTTTTAAAATTGCTTCGAGTTCTCGATTTGTTAGTTTAACTATTCGCACAGTTCGAAAAGAGACGACATGAATAATCGCGCTTTGTTGTTATTGTTGTTGTCGTCAATCTAGTTACTCTACTTGGCATAACCACAATTTGAAGTTTTCTCAGTTTGGTACTCACCACGCCGAAGATAGATTTAAGCGAATTTGCTAGACTTCAAATGTAATTATTCTAACTAGAACTAGAATTAGGAGTCTCATGGTCAAGAATATTAGCTAAAGTTACACCAATTTTATTTAAGGACTGCTTGATCATGAGATTGAATGTCAGCGATGCAGTTTTGCCTCCACTTTACCCTAACTTCCCTACCTACTATGTAAAAAATGATAATTAGGAGTCTAAGTATCCTTTAGTATGTTTACGAATATTATTTATGCCTAGTGGCTAGTAAGTATAGTAAGCTTCTCTATGCAGTATACGTGTTGTAAAAGTTATCAGTTATTACTTATTAGCTGCTCGTTATTTACGTCAATTGTGGTTGTTGATGAAATCTGTTTGAAATCTTTCTTGTTATTTTCCCCTTAGCCACTTTAATTTGTATTTGTAATGCTGTTTTATAATTGAGAAGTAGGTCCTTGGCGTTTCAGGAACTATATATTTCTGTTCCCTTGCATTAGATGATCAGCTATTGCATTGGTTTTGCTCTGTTTTCTTCTTCCGAGCCATAATGCTCTCTTATGACATTTTCGCCTGTTGCAGGATATGCTTTGCAGTTTCTTCAGCATAATAGGGTACGCTTGCTAGATCAAGTGCAATTTTCTTCAAATGTATGTATCAACTGAAGCTGTTCATCATGTGATTGATAGAAGTTTCATTTTGATACAGGGACCCATCCAAAGGTTTCTTTTGTTATGCTCAGGGCTATAGCACACATTTTTTTTGTGTGGCATCTTTCCTATGGACGACAACAATTGCTTTTACCCTGCACCGCACTGTTGTAAAACACAAAACAGATGTTGAAGATTTGGAGGCCATGTTTCACTTATATGTCTGGGGTATGCATCTATGGATGAATAAGCTTTTAATATTCTAGCTTTGAGAAATGACCTATTTTTGCAATAATCTTCATGTCATGTGACTTCCCAATCCCATGACTTTAATTTGAAAATGAATTTCTAGAGCAAACTAATGAACGGAATGGCTTTGGTTATGCACCAAAAGTAGGACCTTCATTTATGGTCTTGATTTCATCCAATTCCATTAGCAATTTGCATTGAGGAGAGCTCATTTGATGTAGTTTTTACTTTTGACAGGTACTTCCCTGGTTATGACAGTTATGCGCTCCTTTGGTAATGACCATAGACATTTTGGTGCATGGTGTTGGACTCAAACAGGTCGCACAGGGAAGGCAAGTAGTATTAGGAACACAAGTTACATGTTTTTGTATAATTCCTGAAAATTTCTGTAAATTTCTTTTTTCCCCTCGTTACCTTCATTTTACATATGGCATATAATGGCCTTTTAATTCACTAACAGAGGCACCTCCAGGGGGGCAGTTTTCTCCCCCTTTAAATCTAAGAATTAAATGTAAATTGACTTTAGATATAGTTTTAATTGACTGTTATAGTAAAAATAAAACAGTAGGCTTTTCAGGAAAATTAAAATAGACACCTCGTAGGGAATCCCCTTTCTATAATGGTATAGGCATCTCAATTGCATGTTTCAATGTCAAGTCTCTCTCTCTCTCTCTCTCTCTAAATCTATGTAATTTGACATCCTATAAATGCAAATGGACTGGAACTGAAAGTAAGCTAATGGTTACCTATGACTCTATGAGAAGAATGTGTATATTAACATGAAAAGCAGCTAAAATTAACATGAAAAACAAATATGTATTCTTCAAAATCAAATATGTATATTAACATGAAAAGCAGCTACTGGGAAAAATCCATACAAGCCATTTTTACAGACAGTTAAAATTTCTATGCAGCATTTTTTTTTTAGATTTTAGGATGTTCCTCAATGTGGCATTATCCAAAAGAAGATTGTGGTGGTAATTAATATTAGAAAAATGGCAGAATAGCAACAGGCACCTCCAAATTTTCTGCAACTTTGGATTGCATATCTACTGGATTTGTATATGTATTTTGTTTATCAAAATAGTTTACTAATTTTTCTTTTACCTGTCATCTAAAAACAAGCTTCTTTTTCTATGCAGGCAGTTCATTTTGTAACATTTTACATGCCACTCTGGGGTGCAATTTTATATAACGGGTTTACATACTTGCAAGTAATACGGATGCTGAATAATGCAACCCGTGTATGTATCTAATTTTGCTGATTCTTTTTCAAACAAAGAATAAATTGCTTGTTTAGGCATTTTCTGAGACCTTTCTTGTTTCTTGGCAAATTTCAGATGGCAGTTGGCATGTCAGGCCAAGCTTATGTCTCAGATACAAGAGATAACATGAGGGTATTTATACTATTATTATTTGATCTTTCTGTTAGAATATATGAGAAATACCTCATAAAATCAATATTGTATAAACATTTGAGTATCTTAGATGTTCTTTTAGTAAGGTTATTTAAGTCAATGCATTTAAAATATTTAAATACATTTTCTCTCCCCTCTAAATTCCCCCAATATTGGAGGGGAGCCAAAATTGGGTGAGGAGGGATTTTACTCCCCTCCCCTCTCCTCCAAAAAATTGAACCAACCAAGGAAAATTTAAAATAATACCTCCCCTCCATTTCCCTCCAACCAAACATTATGTTAAATGAAAGTGTTGTTACCTGTACATCTATGTTGCAATTGAACAATACTTATTCTGGGTTTATGCATTGCAGGCTCTGAATCGCTGGGGATACTATCCGCTAATTCTTATAGGATCATGGGCTTTTGGCACTATTAACCGAATTCATGATTTTTTTGAACCTAACCACAAGATCTTTTGGCTCTCATTTCTTGATGTTGGAACGGCTGCCCTTATGGTATCTACGAGTAACCATACTGTTTTCAGCTTTATTTTCCATACTGTTTTCTTTTCATTAACATACGAAAATTAGGAGTTTAATTGTTACAATTTAAAGTTTAAACACTAGTAGACAATTCCAAAATCACAATTGTCTCAGAGGAGGATATGGCAATCTAAGAACTTTTTTTTAATGGTCAGCCTCACCTCAATTATAGCATGATTGTAAGTTCATAATATTATGAAAATCTCGCCTGTTGCACTAACGCTCAAAGACATTTTTTTAAACTTGTACTTGAGGGAATTGCATGGCATCACTGCAGTTAATCACTTTCCATTTTGCTGAGATGTTCTATGCTTTTCCAGTTTATGTAATTGGCATCCCCTAGTTCAAATTTGGTGTCAAGTGAAGAGTGAACATCAATTGCAGTGTTGTGAAAAGTACAATTATGGCATCTCACTAAGCTTGCTCACTTTGTCTATTTATTGCAGGGCCTCTTTAACTCAATTGCATATGGCCTCAATTCTTCTGTTCGTCGAGCAATTTGTGAAAGACTGGACAAGTAAGTCTTGATTCTATTCTATCTTCTTTGAGGGATTCCAAGTACATTTGATGATCTCTACTTTATGCCTTCAACTTTCAAGGCCAGTCTAATTGCATTATCCTCATCACATATTCTGAACTTTACTTGTGCATTCATGTGGCCAATCTATTTGTGTTAGACTTATCACCTACCCTTTTTGTTTACACGTTATGCTGCTATCCTGGCAAGACTTGTATCTTAACATTTAGCCTATCTTGTTCTCTCCCCATTCTCCCAATTTTACCTTCATCTGTTATCGTTGCTTCTTTGTTCTTGCTTTTGTTAAAACACACTTACAATGAATGACCAAATCTGCTTCTCTCTTGTGTCAGGTTTTGGCCTGAGAGACTGCACAGATGGCTCCCTAACAATTTTAAGTACAAGAGCCTACAGCAAGAAAGTGAACTAGTCATGTTTAAAACTGAAGATCAACGGTAGTGAATGGACATAAAATGTGGATCCTCCATACTGCATTTTGGCAGTTTTCATTCTAGTTTACCGAGTTGTTGTTTCATAGCAGAGGATCCGTGGGCAGCAATTATTCCAGGCTATTTGTTGCTGTGACGCTTCAGTTACGTGAATCATGATATTCACACTAAGAATTTTAAACTGACGATGATCCTTCTCAAACAAATCAGAGGATGGACCGGTTCATGTGGAATCTGTCTTTGGATGTTGTCAATATCCTCAAATTGAAGACCCCTTGTGACTACAGTGCTTTTGTATTTTCCAAAAAGGCTCAACAACTCTCGCTGTGATTCATCTTTGACAAATCTTAACTCTTGCTGTGATTCTTTTATCTGCTCCTAATTTCTGCAGTATAATGTCTCCTAGGTTTTCTTAGTTTTATAAGCTAGGTGCACTTTCGGATTGTTACAAATTGCTAAACAACTTGCCAAATTTGCTGGATATTTGGCTCACTAGTCACTACCAACAATAGAAATGCATTAGTGTGTAACGTCCAGATTGTTTTTCTTTATTCTTTTTTCCCCTTTGCTCCTCTTCATTCCTACAACTTGTAATCATAATGAAGGCTATTTAGATTCTATCCAGAGAACAGAAGGAAGTTCCCTGAAGTTGAACACATGCTTGATGCACCCGGCACATTACCCTTCCCCGGCCTGTTTGTGGTAGTGGCTGGCCGATTTTGCCTATTAAAATTGTTTTGGCCATTATTTTTTTATGATTCTTCATTACTAACTTTTTTGCTTTCAAAGAGACAAGGAATTATTTCATACTCTGCTCCCAACAGAGGCAACGCTTACTCTTGCATGCAGAAGTGCAGAACATTTGATCGCTTTGCAGTGGTTTAGAATTTGACAGTCTTGCCAGTTAAACGTCTTCTACATATGGGAACTTCCAAGTTCTTCCCAATCAGGAAGGATTCCGACCGAGAACAGCAAAGCAAAACCCTTTTGCACCGAATGGTTTGTCATTATTGACATTTCCAGTTGCCATTAAACAGCTTTCTCATTCCAATTCCGATCCATCTCTTATTAGGAGAAAAACGGATCAGGATTCTCTGCAGTTGAAATTTCAACTACAGATGATCCCAGCCATTAACAAAGATAAATTTATGTAAAAAACAAAACTAATAAATTATGCCCCTAGGATTAAACTGCAGGCTGTGCAGTTTCAATTTAAACTGTAGAAGATACCTACCCCTTTAAGCACACATTTCTGACATTCACTCTCGCCTTTGAATATTGCCTTGCAAAACGACAAGGAGGGTAGAAAAAGGAAAGCAATCGCTATTTTAGTCAGAAATCAGAATCAACAATTCCTATGCTGCTATGCATAGTACTAGTAATTCATTTTGTTGACACAGAATTACACAACAGAAAGGTCGGAAAAAAAAGAGTGAAGAAATAAACCGATACACAAGTACTATAATTACAGAAAATGAAGTGCAAGCACAAAAACACACACACACACACACACACACTAAGCGCATGCGCAAGAATTATCAACAACAAGCGCAGCATCTTCGCCGCGACTCCTGAAGAAGAAGTAACCGAGCGTGAGGCCCACCACGATGGCCACAAAAACCCCTCCATTGAAGGACATTATGGCCAACATCAACAAATACCCAATCGCGTAGTTCACCCCAAACAGAACCGATTCCGCGACCCTGTTCCTCTGGACGGCGTTGTTCCACCGCAGAAGAGGGGTCTGAATATCCGGCACCGGAGACGGCCTCCTCTCGCCGGCGACTAGCTTCAGCCTGATCCGGAGATTCTCCAGATACTGGTAGAAAGCGGCAACCACGAGGCACGCGAGTAAACTCAGTGCGTAACTGGTCCACGAATCGGTCTTCCACGAATCGAATAGGAGGGTCACCTCTTTGCCCCAATACAACGTCATGTGCATCATCTTCCAAATTTTCCCGATCGAACTCGGAAAAGACAAGGTGTGATCGCGTGTTTAGTTTAGTTTTTTTTTTTTTGAAATTTCAAGAGTTTTTGGATTTTTGTGTTCCGAAGGAGTACGATGAATGAATGAGAAAGTTAGCGTACATGTGTGTATACTTCGTAATTATGATGATGTCTTTTGGTAACAGGTACGTTGTTTACGATGGATGGTGGTTCAAATTTGCGAAAATGCCCTCACTCTTTCTTTGATTTGCGGTTTTGCCTTCCTTTAGTTGCCGCACCTTGCCTGCGTTGCGGTTAGATTAGTTTAATGCTTTCCAAGGTTATTAAGGGGATCTCACACGTCACACCTGTGCTGTGTAGTCTCATGCGCTTACAATGGGCCTGTTTGGAAAAACAGTTTATTTAAGTACTTAAGGCATAAGCGCCAATATGGTCCAATATGGCGTTTATGTATAAGCTATTTTTATAATTAAAGAAAGAATGTGGTGAAATTGATTTCATATAAGTTATAAGCTCTTTTGATAAACTATCATGAGTAGTTTATGAAAATAAACTCAAAATAACTTATGAGTCATAAGCTGTTTTCATAAGCTCTGTCAAACATACTGACAAAAGCTTATGTTAGTAGATAAGCTCAGTCCAAACAGGCCCTATATTTTAAAAGGATATCTATAAATTGAATAAGTCTTAATTAAATTTAAACTAAATATATAATTTTTATCAAAAAAATAAACTAAATATATAATAGTAATAAGTTTTAATTAAATTTAAAATTATAAAGTTCTTAGAAAAGATTAAGATCCTAATCAGATAGTTGATTTAAAAAAAACTAACTAATTAGCTAAGATAATATCTCTACATATAAGATAAGATTTAATTTTTAATTAAAGTAAAATATCACAATCTCTAAGTGAAACAATAATATGATTTTTTAAATTATCTAAAAGATATCTAATGATAAAATCACATAAGTATCACAATAAAAAATACCATAACTTTCGAATGAGATATCCTATATAAATAGAACAAATTACTTGCAAAAAGTTAAGAATCGAAGTTTGCTGCATATTGATTTATGGTCTTGAGACATCTCAATTACTCTCAATTGACAACTGGAGAAGATTGTGATCCATTGTTTATGGGAAAACAATTGAAATGTCCCAAGACCATAAGCTAATTTGCAGTAGATAGAAAAGGCTTTGAGGAAAGAATCTCATTTGTTGTGATAAAGAACTTGGACGTGTATTTAGAAGCCAGAATAGACGGGATATTTCTCAACTGCGGTGGAAAGACTTATTAATTAACAACGGTATCTCTAAAGCAAGTTTTATTTTCTTATAGTAACCATATAATTGATGCTTTTGTTGCTAGTAATTTATTATTGTGAAAAATTTTCATAAAGAAGGAGTATATATAAAAATTGAAAACATATGTCAACTTTGATGATAGGCCATAATGGAGGTGAATCTATTTGGTTCCACAGGCTTTTTTCGCTTTGGACTTGCTGTGATGAAATAACAATGTTACATTTATGGCTTCGCAACACAAGCTTGATTTGTTTTTGGCATATGTTCTGATTTATGTTCTTTAAAAAAAAATTGGGTATTGACCAAAAAGATGAAATTTGGGTAATATTGACCAAAAAGAAAAAAGAAATTTGGGTAATCAAACATGAAATAAGAATTTACCAAGGTATTTCTTCTTTTATTACTGTCTTTAAAAAAAAAACAATTTGTTTTGAACCTTTTGACTTTTGTTCTGAATTTTGATGTGATGCACCGTTTAAATTCTTTAAGGGAAAAAAAAAAGAGCAGTCACAATTTTGTAAGTTTACAACTGTTCACATTATAACGGAAAACCCCTTGCCTTACAAATGCTTTTGCAAGAAAAATAGGCTGTTTTCACATTATATAATTCTCCTAATTATACTAAACGGAAAACCCCTTGCAAAATTCACTTTATTAATTCACTTTCTATATCCTAATTATACCAAATTACGATATATACTTGTCAGTTTAATTTTTAAAAATATTTCTTGTTTAACTATAATGTATTTCAAAAATGTACTTAAGAAATACGTACATACTTCTTAGGTTAATTTCGAAATTTAAAGATAACACTAGAAATAAAATTAAAAAATGGAATAAAAATATAAGTTCCTAATCAGATAGTTAATTTTGAAAAACAAAATAAATAACAAACCAATCGAGATAAGATATATAAGAGCTACCTGACACCCAAGTTCAAACTTCCCTCCCCTATCAATAAAATCGAGATAAGATAAGAGCTCTAAATATAAGATAAGATTATTGATTAAAGAAAAATTTCACAATCTCTAACTGAAACAATATAATCGTGATTCTTTAAATTCTCTAAAAGATATATATATATATATATAAACCACGTAATCATCTCACTTAAAAATAACATGATTAATTCCAATGAGATATCCTATAATAGAAGGCGATTTTTGCAAGAAATTCTCTCCACATCAAAGTTTACTGCATATTGATTTGTGATCTTGAGACATGTCAATTGCTCTCAGTTGGCAAATGGAGAAGATTGTGATTCACTGTTTGAGGGGGGAAAAACAATTGACATGTCCCAATATCACAAGCTAATTTGCAGTAGATTGAAAAAGAGCATTGAGACACAAGGCTGTTATGTCTATGATAGTGGTGGCGGAATTGGAGGGGTAGAAAATTGCTATAATTTGGCTCAGGATTTTGTTTTCCCTCAAACCAGTTAAAGTTTCTGTATGGTAAATTATTTTTATTTTGTTCTCCTTATTGCCAATAGTCCAATGTTTATCTGGTAGCATTGATCATAATCTTTTGTTGGGCATTATGAAGTTCGATTAATGTCTTACACTATTTTGTCCAGCACCACCAAGAAATAATACTTTGATACAAATTTTGGTACATGAGTTTTTCAAATATTTTGGTTAATTCTGTCATCATTATATACGTTTGGAATATTAATATTACACACAATCAAGTTGCACTTTCTGTGGTCTTGATTATTTTGTCAACGAAAAATGCAAATTAGCTGTCCTCATCAAATAATCTTTCATCTTGGTGTTGCTGTTTTGGCTTCTTCCTAATGTTAGCATACATCTCTAATTGTGGATTTGGCTTTTTATTTCCTTTAATTTTTTTGATGCTTGATAACACTTCAGATTTTTTTTCTTTGATTTATAGAACAGAATTTTGTGCAATATATATGTTCCCAAAAAATTGAACATATATATTGCTGGAATTGAAGCGCAAGCTTGGCTTTTGCAGTTTTGTTACTGTCTTATTTTTCACATCAGCAACCAATTTGCAGATGTTGCTTTAAATCTAGTTCCACCTACTAATTTATTTTTAGATTAGTAATACTTTGATTTGACATTAGCTTCAATTCATAATCTGAAAACTGTTAGATTCTCTGAATTTCCAGTTACTTTCTCAAGCAGCATGGCTCTTCATTCAAGCAGAATTGGAAGATGAGTCTCAACAAGATTTCCTTATGGTTAGTTTTATTTTGCCACTCCGCCATCTAAAGTGATTGCATATTGTTCGTTTGGTACTTATTGCAGTACAAGAAGAAATATTTATGATTACTGCACTCATTTATAATTAGGGATTTCCTTCCTTTTTCTGAAGAATATTATAATTAAGATTTTTCCGGGGGGGGGGGGGTTATGATTTATTTATTATTAATTTGTGACTTTATGATTTTAGTGGGCAGAGTCAGACGCTAAGGAGCCTGTTCTAAACTAAGGGTAAAAAATTTAGAAAGTCTATTTTGAAAATGCTGCAGAGCCTATTCATATAATACACAAAATATACTTTTATGCTTTGTATCAAAAAAACAAAATATACTTCTATGCTACATATTATATCAGTTGTTGTTATCATTTATCATGTCTTTTTTCCATTTTACTTAGATAAGTTCTGCATGTTGATGTTAGGATATATCAGTTGAACAGGGTTTTAGTAATTTGTACTTATTGATTTCTAATTATTATTATGCTATGTATATTATGCTGTAGCACTCCACAAATAAACACCTGATCATTAGACTGTAATTTATACCAATTGACTGTGCTCCATCCTCTGTCATAAAGCTGTTTCAGCTTTAAGGTGTCTCCTCTCCTATGCTGAATTGCTGATTTTGCTCTGAGCAATTTCATAGTACAAAGTTAGTTTAATGTAATTTCCAATTATAAATTTTCCACTTGCTTCATTTCATCTCAACAAACATACACCCACCAAAAAAAAAAAATCTCAACAAACATACACTTACCCTATATTCCACCTAAGGCTTCTTTCATTACTGGGCTAATGCTTGCAGTGAATCCTTTCTTTGTTGTACATGCGCCAGCTAATTAAGATAACCTTTCACGGTTTATGTATCCTTATCATGAGGGCCTAGCACTTTCCAACTTGTAGCTGTAGTGGGTCTATGAACCACGGGTCTTTCTGATAATTCATTGTACACAATGACCCCCATCTTGGCATCTTCCATACCCCCAATAGAACACAATTTTTGCATGGCCTCAAACCATCACAACCAATGGACCCCCCTGCCACTAGATATTTCCTTTTGCAACACATATATCCTCGTCAGATGCCTCGTCAAACACAGTAATTGATTGGCTTATTCTCCTCCAAAATAAAAATTGCTTAGAAATTAACAAAGTGGAAATAGACCTTGAGATTGACATGGGAGCATGAATAGTCATACAGAAAAGAAAAGTGACCACATTTTCTGACGTTTGTTCTTTTAGCAGAAGAGTCCAATGCAGTATCTTTCCAACTCCAGAGTTTATTAACATATTAGCTCAAGGCTAGTATTAGTATAGCATTATTAACCATAGCTTTTGGTTCTTCCATTAGCAAGAACAGGCAACCTCAGGATATAGAATACCATATTACCATGCCACTGCACTTTATTTAGTCACTCCACTCGGCATTCAATAATTTATATCTATATATACATATATGAAACAGATCACCACAATGGGAATAAGAAACACGGATTCTGAAGAATGAGTCATCCCATCAAGAATCATATGAATGGTAAGAGGAAACGATTTCAATAACAGGAAAAGAAAAAGTAAAAGGGAGTGGCCATGATTTGCAGCCTAGACATTATCGGACATAAGACACAGCATGAATTTTTTGGCTACTACTAAACCAAACACTTTGTACCCAAAAGAAATAGAAAAAAAAGCCCCAAATAATTTTCATAAGCTGAATTTGGTCCAACCATATAAAGAAACGAGAATTCCATTGCTAGGAATCAAAAGGAGATAGATAACCAAAAGTAGCATTTAGATTGAAGTCCGGGAAGGAAAACTCCTTTCAGCCATCATCCATTCAATCACAAATGCTACCAAAAAAAAAAAAACTTCACATCTTAACCTAAACCATAATCCTTAAAACAAAAAAAACAACCACGACCAGATCATACACAATACTATAAAACAAAACAAACAACACAGGACACAACCAATTAACTAAACCTTGACTAAACCAATAATGGTTGTAATGATTGAGTGTTTATTCTTATTCTTATTCTACAATAGTATTTGGTACCCAATCAATCAATAATCATAAGTTCATAATAATTAATCACTCAGTGTGTGCCTCTGCCCTTGGTGGAGTTGATTCCATGGTTGAGAAGCAACTGTGAGATCTACCGAGTGGTCGACAAGTGAAACTGTCCTTCCTAGGAGAATCCAAAGTCCTAAAGAGGATCTGCTTCACGGCGAGTATCAAATCCTCGTTGTGAAGAGGAGGAGGAGGAGAAGAACTGAACTGTTGGCAGAACTTTGTGTGTCGCTTCAGAGCCTCATCCATTGTGATAGCCTTTTCTCTCTGCGAAGACTGCGACCTCACCCTCTCTTCCTTCACCGCCTCCGCACACAATCCACATATCCAACGGCCCCCGAACCTCTCCCTCACGCGCGCAATGTAGGCGTGCGTGCACTCCTCCACCAACCCGCAGCAACAGCACTTCGCGGAGGAAACCGCCGCCTCCAACTCCGCCGCCGCCGCCTCACCTTCTTTCACCACCTTCCCAGCCATTAACACACGCTTCTTTCCCTCTGAATTAATTCAAACACAAACAACCATGCATTAACCTCATAATAAGGGATTAATTAAGATCATAATGTAGTAACTTCAGTTGCATTAGAAACTAATCAATTAATATATGCACGTAGTGAAAGTGAGGACTGAGAATTGTTATGTGTTTTCTTTTTACCGTGTAGGAGAAATTAATCAGAGGCGATGGGAATTGAAATAAAATGATTTCTATCGCTCTTTCTCCCACTCGATCTCTTTAACGTTTTCGCCGCCGAAGAGTAGAACAGTAACACCGAATGGCGTATAGTACATCACAGAGCCTAGAAGGGCTCTTCTTTTTTGTTTCTGCGCGAAGCAAATCGAACAGAACGCACGCACTCACTGGCACTGCACTCTGAAACGGCGAAAACAGTTGCCGTTTTGAGTGCTGGATTGGATCGGTGTGTTTGCCTGAAAGGTTCTCTTCCTATGGGTTCCTCTGTTTCTCTGGGGGTTCAATTGACGAGGAATGCGGAGTAGGGGAAGATATATATGGGTGGAAAAAGATAGAGGCAGATCTTTGTTGCTGTTGTTGTTGTGTTGTATAAAAGGGTTAAGGAAAATGCAAAAAAGAATCCAATGATTGGGGGATTTGGTGACTGGGTAATTATTAGGAACTAGATAGTTAACCCGTGAATCGCACGGGTCGATGGATAGCGTTAATTTTAATATATAATATAAAATAACATATTTATATAGTAATAATTTGATATATAATATATTTTAAATTTATAACAGTATTAGTTATATGATATTAAGCATTTTAGTTTCTTTTTTTTCAACAACATTAAGTATCTTAGTTAAATATACAAATTCTACGCTTTTAGCCATTAACAATTGCTCATGTTAATAAAATGAAGGCCAATTAGAGGAAAAAATAATAGAGAAAAATAATTAAAATAAATATTTAATTCATAGTAATTTGTTATATTTAATAGAAAGACATAAATAAAAAGTGTAAGCAAACACTATTTATCTACAAAAAAAAAATTATTTGTAACCCGAAAATTTATAGAAACAAATTTCTTTTAATGAAACTCATAAACATAAATATTATATTCATCAAAAATAAAGTGAAAAGAAATAATTTTGCAACCTAATAACTTATAGGAACAAAAAAAATGAATAAAACTTATTGGCAAACACTATTTTATTTATCAAAATAAAATTAAAAATATAATTTTACAATTTAAAAATTTACAGAAATAAAAAAACATGAATGAAACATGAAAGGAAACAATGTTTTTACTGAAAATAAAATTTAAATTAAAAAATTGATACCTAAAAATTTTAAGGAATACAAAAATCAAAAACAAAATTATAAGAAAAATAATTTTTTAACATGAAAATTTATAGAAACAAAAAAAAAATGAATGAAACTTACAAGTAAATACTATTTTGTTTACTGAAAACAAAATCAAAATTTTGCAATATGAAAATTAATTGAAACAAAGAACTTAAATAAAATCTGTAAGCAAATACTATTTTATTTATAAAAAAAAATCTTACTTGAAAATTTACAGACATGAAAACATGAATCAAATGTGTAAATAAACACTTTCTCGGTTATCAAAATTAAAATTTTAAAAATTGCAACCTAAAAATTAAATGAACAAAAAATATGAGTAAAACTTGTAAGCAATCACTATTTTATATACTAAAAAGTAAAATCAAAAGAAAAAAAATTTATTTCTTAAAAATTTGTTAGAACAATAAACATGTAAGTGAATACTATTTTATTTATCAAAAAAATTTAAAAAAAGAATAATTTTGCTACTTGAAAGTTCACTTCCTAAAAAAAAAACCTTAATAAAATCTGACAATATATAAGTAAATATTATTTTATTTCTTAAAAATATCATTCAAAGAACAATTATTTTGCAATCTTAAAATTAGCTAGATACAATACTATGATAGAGTAATATTATATGGTCCTACATACCTATTAGAGTTATACAAAAATATATTGTTGAAAAAGAAATACAAAATTTAACACTTGTTGCAATGATTTCAATTTTTTAAATAGATAATAAATAGATATGTAGTAGAAGAATAATTAATTGTTTATTATAGTAATTGATTATTATTATAGTAATTGATTATTAGATTAATAGATTATTTTTTTTATATTAATAGATTATATATTATGATAGAATATATACTTGATTTTAATATATGATCATTTCTATGAAAAAAAAGGTCGGTCATTAGCCAGAGTGATCGGCGGGAATTGTTGATGTGACGTTATCCTGTTATTATTATAATAATAATTGATTATAGTAATTGATTACCAGGTTACGTGGGCTGATAGGATCACTCATGATATATGTGGTTTTTACTTTGGAGGCGCCAGCAATGGATGTGTGAAAGAGATTTCTAGATAGACACAAAATTCATTGAGAAAAACTTATATGTTCACAGACTAACACATCACTTTTGATCATAATCAATAGTAAGATTACCCCTAATAAAATAAAATCAAAATAAAAAAACAGACACATTCTCGTTAGTCGTGAATCTGAAAATACTCTTTCTCTCTCTAAATTTTAACCAATCGATGCATCCAACGGTTCAGATTTACCCGCATTCACACAGTCGTCTTCTCCAACTCAACTTGTTCCTCCTCTTGAGCAGGATTCATCTATTGGCAGCCGAAAAATGTACCAGTGACCCATCGAGGTCCACAACCGCGCGGAGGCTCTACAACCCAACCACTTCCAACAACCCTCAAACAGCTTCGCCACCTACGACCGAGGCAACCACTTCTATAGCAATGCAAGAGAATCGCATATTGTGAATTTGCTTTGTCTTTGATGTTGTTATTGTGAAAGGGAGATGTAAACAGGATATTACCATATCCTTGGATGTGATAAGTAATATAATCTTAAATCTCAAATTCTCAGTCCTATAATTTAATCTCCTAGTAAACAGAGGATTCCCTGGCTTAATCATTTCTCGTTGTTATGTTTTGGTATGTTTGGGGATGCAATGCAAGGCTATTATTAAGGTTCTGCACTACTTAGTCTTTAATAAGGAGGAGGTTATAACTAGTTATAACAAATTAATTGATTAGGAAGGAGAAGGGTTTCGCACATTGATTTTGGTCTCCACTGAGATTCTCGCTAGTTGCCATTGCTGGTCTTTGTTTTCGGTGATTGGTTAACACTTCTATTTAGATAGGATTTGATACTCTGTTTCTGTTTTGGTCCATTGGCTTCCTGCTGCACTGCTTGTGCTTCTGGTGGTTCTTTGGTTCAGGTAGTTCGATGGTCATGCAATTTTGAAAATAAAAATGATTCATGAACCTACGAAGTTGCAATGCAAAGATGGCGTCGAAGATAGATCATAGATGAAACCACAAGCTGAGTTCATGGCGCCATGAACGTGTGTTTTCACTAAACCGGGCAATGCATTTTTGAGCTGAAAATGAAAAACTAAAAAAGAATTATTCTAAACCGTTAGATGTATCGAATGTTTAAAATGTAGCTGACTGTGTGTAACAGGGAATCCGCATCCCGAGAATGTGGCTATTTTTTATTTTAATTTTATTTTATTAGGTGTAATCTTACTATTGGTTGTGACCAAAAGTGACAGGTTAGTCTCTAACCATAGAAGTTTTTCTCAAATTCATTTGTAACGTGGCCACGTTTATAAATCTCCTCGCGTCAAGAGTGTTTGGAAATCCAACCTTAGTCCTCCCATAGTCGAGTTATAATCCTCTCTATTTTGTTTTTTTTTCAATTTTTTTATTATTATGCTTTTGAAAAATTAAAAAAAAAATTTCTTCAACACCTAATGTGTCAAAATACACCTCCCAGAGATAGAGCTGTCAAAATGAGTTGTGGCTCGCGAGCCAGCTCGGCTCATGAGCTAAAATGGTTACTAAATAACTGATTCATTTAACTTCGGGTCTTTTTGACTCGACTCATTTAACCTGCGAGCTGAAGAGGGTCAGCTCGTCACGAGCCGAGCTGGCTCGTGAGCCACACTAAAAACTAAAAATTAATCATTTTAAATATTTTTTTAGTTTTTTTTAATATTTTTTTATTGATTCAGCCCTCGAGCTAGCTCAAGTAACCCGCGAGCTCGGGGAGACCCGAGCCTAGCTGGCCATTTTTTGGCCCTTGAAAAATCCGAGCCAGCTCGGCTCGGCTCGTTTATCTGCCAGCTCGGGCCGAGCCAGCTCATGTGGGGCGAGCTGGCTCGTTTTGACAGCTCTACCCAGAGATATAGAAAGATATAAAAATAGAAAAAAGATGAGTGATAGATGTGATATATCATTGAAGAGAGAGATAGAAAGAAAAATGGTGTTGGATGGGTGTTGTAAAGTTATTGGTGTTCAAAAATTAGGATTATAAACTTAGCATGTGTTGTCAATCGAGTCACACTCATTGGTATATGAGTTTAATATTTATGCATAAAAAGTTTTTACATTGACATTTAACCATACCAATATAATATAATGTGGTTTCATAATATTATTTTCTAAAATATTTGTATAAAAATTGAGATATAATTGTGTTTCTGTATAATATTTTTATATTGTCAAAGCAAAGTAATTAAATTCTATACATATTCACAAAAATATTTAAGTTCTTTTTAATGATTAAGCAGATGGTATTATTTAAGTATACAAAAATTGTGGAAATTTAAAACTCAAAAATATTAAATGAATTTTTTTATAGGTTAAATGGAAATTATTATTATCATTAAAGGAAGGGAAAAAAGGAAAAACACATTAGATGGAAATTAAATGAAGGAAAAATGAAAAAGTAAATAAATTTAAGGCTCGTGAAAATGTTAGATGGAGATTGTGTTTTTTGTATTTTATTTTAACATTTTTCTAAAATGCGGGCGAGAACAATACCAGAAAGGGAATTTACAATTTACAAACTATCAAATGCAGTAAATGTACATGCCTTTTTGGTTTCCCTTTCTCTTTTAAGTAATCAGAAAAGTACGTTGTTAAGTTATTTAATGGATGAAATTTGATTCATTATCATCCAATTATATATTTAAAGTTAATTGACTAGTGTATATATGTTTGGTTTTCATTTTAAAATTTTGATAGATATAATTTGAGGGTCCATTTAATCTGGGACAACTTAATATTTTCCCAGCAATGGGAAAGTGATTTTTTACCTGATATTGTCGGGCAACCGGTTAAAGGATATTTTTGTTTTTTTTCATAGTAGATTGTAGAAATTACCGTAGGTATTTTGATAAAAAAACTGTTCTCCATCCCTGTTTATGTCGTTCTTCACCCCGGGAAGGGGTCGTAACCCACCGCCACCACTTTTCCCTTCTTCCATTCGTGTTTGGTCTGCACCAACCACACATATTTACCCCTCCGACTCGCTGTGCAGGTCACTATTCGGAGGCTCCTTCTCCACCGTTGCCGGTGACACATGCCGCGTCGTGGCCGCCGGCATGGTGCCGCCACCACTATCGTATCCATCCCCTCTTCCTCTCATGCACCCACCACACGTATTTCCTCCTTCCGTCCGCTGTACACGTCACCGTTCGGAGACTCCTCCACCGCCGCTGGTGACACGCGCCACATCCTTGGTGACCGCCGGCTAAGTGCCGCCACCGCTACCGCCTCCATCCCTCTTTCTTCTTCTTTGCATTAGCATTTTCATTGCCACCGAAAACTTGTACTACCCCTTTGCACATATGCCAGTGTCAGGAAAAAGAGAATACCAAACACGTTGGAAGAAGACGGTGAGGCGGTGACGATGGACGAAGACGAAAGAGAGGAATTAGGATTATTTTAGGTTTTTTATTTTAATTCAAAACTTTGAAATTGTTTTAATATGACGTGGCATGAAGTTGGATTTTAATTGGATGAATGTGTAAGCAAGCTTTCCACTGCTAGTGCATCCCCGTTAAACTCTTGTAATAAATTTTCTTTTTCGCAATTCCTATTGGATCAGCATTGATAGTTTTGTTAATGCGCGCACTTTTATATACTGGCCCCTGTATTACCTTTCCTCCAATAAATTTTATTATTATTCAAAATTCAATGTTCATATTTTCGAATCAATGGCACATTCATTTTTAAACATTCTAAATTATACCAAACATAATATCATATAATAAAATAATTTTCATATTATCTTTCAAACATACAGAGGTAGATACGTCATAATATAATTTGGGTTTAATTAATCCTTCAAATTTTTTTAAGGAAAATGCAACGGTCTAATATCAAATTAAAGTATATTAAAAAATCAATATTTTAATAAAGAGTAATTTTAAATTTAGTTCTGCGTTTTACATAAAAAAATCAGCCTAACAAAGTGTAACAAAAATGACCAAAAAAATGACCAAAAAAATATCCTAAAAAAATTAAAACATAAAATATTCTAACTATTACTCTCAAAAACTGTAACATCATATTCAAATCACCATGCTTACAAAAAAAATCCAATTTAAATACTGGGTTTGTGGAACACCCATGGAATATAATAGCAACATGAACACCATTACCTATTGAAAAATCAAATATGCACATATACTTCTACCCTATTGCGTATATACATATTATTTTAATTATTGGATTAATTCTTCAAAATAAAGTATACACATATAAAACCTACAAAATAATTATATATATAAAAAATATGGATTTTAATACGTATTTGTATCAAGTATAATATAAAATACGATATTTTATAAAAGGGCGAATAACATAATTATATTTTTCTTTAGACTTTTTTTTGCAAATAATGAAAATTATATTTAAAAAGGACTGTTCAGGTAACCGGTCGATGATCTCCACCGTCCATTCAAAAGTCAATGGAATCAACGTCAAACACACCACTTTCCCATTGCTGGAAAATATTTTTCCTTTCCCAAATTAAAGGGACCCATAATTTGAATCCAAAATAGCTATAAAATATTTGGGCATGATATACTTTTAGACCCAAAATATATGTTTGCATCTGAAAAGCATGACTTGCCCCTAGTCGTGGTGCTTGTGCAAGGCAGGCTTATAAAAAAATGATATTTTTAAGTATAGGAAATAGGGGTTGTGGCATGAAAGGCCGGAGGGTAAACGGTGAAAAGGAGAAAATAATGTGAAAAATAAAGAAAAATGTAATGCCTGATGCATATCTATAAATTAAACTCATTAATTAATGGCATTATCTATAATCAGATCGTTGGGACAATATTATTAGATCGAGTACGTCACGGGTTTAAGACAATTAAACCAATTCAAGGACAAATTTGTCATGTGTCAAACTAAGGTTTTTTTTGTTTATATAAACAAAATCATATTAAAAGGTGCAGTCGTAACATAAAACAAATCTTATGAACCTACCAAACCATAATCAAGCACCCTAAAGAATTATAACACCAATTTGAACACATCAAAATAGAGTGTTTATCCTCTCTAAAGATAAACCACTCCCATGAGAAACTGAGGTTTATAAAGCGAATGTATCTACACTGTTGTTTGTCCAAATACATTTAATTTTTTATAAATAAATCCATGTTGACTCTTCTTTGTCCAAATTAACAATCCATATTTGCATATCTTTCAACACTTAATACATCTATCAGTACTATTTTTTGTGTGTCTGAATAGATTAATTTTCTAAACATGGATATCCAATTTATACAAATAATGTTTAGTTAGCTCCATAATCATTTAGAAACTAATTTTTCAAAGCTTTTAATACAGGCTATATATGTGGGAAGAATGTATGTGTCGGAAAGAGAAGGGCCAGCCAGCTGGGATGACAAAAACCTTCTACTTTGCGGATCGTCCAACCCGAACGTGCAATCTATACATGTAGCCATGTAGGATGTTTTTTATTTTATTGAAAAAAATGGGGGGGGGGGGGGGGGGGGGCGGGGGAAAGAAAGGTGGGGTGTTTGTACTGAACTCGCAAAACCATGCGCGTGTGACCACATGGAACAAAGTAGTACGAGCGAGCAGAGTATGAATGATAAGGGATGAGGAGATGGGACACATCGCACTCATGCATGCTCCCGTCACTGCCTCACATGACACATGCTTGCTTCTTTGTCCGCATTCCATCTCAATAATCAAGAATTCTCAATCATCATTATTTTTCTCCCTTTTCTTTTTAACTTTCTTCCTACTTTATTATTTTTGTCTCCTGCTTGCTCTACGTGAATAGGGGTGTAAATTGGTTCAGATTGACCCGATAAACCCGACCAATCAATCCAAACCAATCAAATTGATTCGGTTTTTTCACTTGTTCGAGTTCAATCGAACCAAACCAGCTGGACCCGAGCTTTTATTTGTTTGGTCCTCGGTTTAATGTTTTTGAAAACCGAGGAACCAATCTCCGAACCGAACATGTATACATTACTAGGCTTTAAGTGTTTTGTCCTTTCCTGAAGTAAGAGAGTACCACTACCAAGAGAGACACACCCAAATCTTAGGGTTAGCCGTTCCTCTTCAATCTTCATTCCTCTTCGGTTTTCTTCCTCAAACCTGTGCTCTGCTCTTCCATCGCTTTTGCTCTGCTCTGCTCTGCTCTTCTCTTCCTTCCTTCCTTCTCCTCTTCTTCTTCGCTTCTGCTCCGCCCTTCTCTTCGCATCGCGACTCCGATCTCACACTCATCGCACCTCACCGTGGTCCGCCGTTCTACGTCGCTGCCGTTCACTGTTCACCACGCAGGGAGTCCGTCGATCGGCCGTTTGTTGTTCACCGCGCAGGGGACTGAGATTGGAGTTGTCGTTCGCTGTTCACCATCATTCTGCAACTGGACTGATATAGTGCCTTTTATGTATAGTCCTTTAGAAGTTTATGATGATTGCCTTGGAGATTTGTGTCTGATAGAAATGAAAAATGTTTTATGTTGCATTATTGTAACCCTTTTGGTCCATGGAGTAAATTCGTTGTTTACTGTTTAGTATTATTATATATGTATGATGAATGAAAATCATGTTGAGGATTGTTTCTGTGCAGACCATGTTGAGTTCATCGTCAGTGACATGTTTTTGTTTATTTTAAAAGATTTTTTAATTTTTTAATTTTATAATTCAATAAACCCGATGAAACCAAACCGAATCAACTCGCGTACTTCATTGGGTTGGTTTGAATTGTCTAAAAAAATTACAAAAAATTGAACTAGGTAGATTTCATTGGTTCGGTTCTAGGGTTCACTCAAAACCGAACCAAACTAAACCGATTACAGTGCTACTTGTGCATAACTGAGGTTCATGCTATATTTTTATTAATTTGTAGTAAAAAAACATTTTGATCAATTTATTCTTAAATATTTTTAACTATAATTAAGTTCTTGACGATAAAAATAAATTCTTTAACATGTACTTAGAAAATGCAAAACCTCCTGTTTTTACTGATGTTCCGTATTCTTGTGCAAAAGGATAATTAGTTTCACTTGGTCTTTCCCTCGACCTCGAGTTTCCCTTTGGATTGTGTTGCCATTGCCGTATAAGAGTTGGCAACTTTCTCTGAGTGTTTGGATAAGTGGACAACACTCTCATGGCATAAACACAACAAATCCAGTGGGACCCCAAGAAAAACAAAAAAAAGGACACCGCTTAGATTTTAGAGAAGTGCTCATCACATGCACACCAATTTATTAATTGTACGTTTCTTTTATTTTAAGATTTTAAGATAAAAAAAATGATAGGAAAGAGGTATTTCTTATTTAATTATGACAAAATAGCTTAAAAAATTTATGTTGGATCTAGGGGTGTTTAGCCGTTCGGACAACCCACGAGTCCGAACCGAACCAACCCAATTTTTTTCACATTTTTGCTCAGTTCGGATTAAATCCGATCCAACCCGTTTAGACCCCCGCCTGGTTTGGTTCGGATGACGGGTTTCAGGATTTGGACCCGTGAACCCATCAATCCGAACCGATGACGTGGCACAATTTAAAAAAATTATTTTTTCTAACCCTACTTTACTTATGCTTCTCACGTGAGAGAGAATGAAAGACACATTCTGATATCAAAATAGCAACTCTCCACCCTTTCTCTCTTCTTCTTCATCTCTGCTAGGGTTTTTTACCACCCAGCCAGTAGCCATCGCGGCTCGGCCTCGCCGTCCTTTCGTCCAGCGCCGTCAGTTCGTCCAGCTCGCCGTTCGTCCAGCACCATCCGTTTTTACCACCCAGCCGCGCCGCCGTTCGTCCAGCTCGTCCCCACCGATCTCCCAATCTCATGGACCACAGCCGTTTCTACTAGGTGATGTCCCAACACTGCATCGAACATACCACTGCTATGACTACTCTGCTCCGTTGTTAGCCTCCATGGTCATAGGGAAGGAGCTAATTTGTACCAAACAGTGGGCCATCACCACGAGAGAGAAGAGGGTCGCACACAATCATTTTTGTGTTCTTTACGGTCGACGGTGGTGCTCTTCGACCTCGGAGTAGCGATTTGATGTTGGTTAGGGGTGCTTTTGCGTTTGCAAGTGGCGGAGAAGAGAGATTTTCAGGCGTTTCTACATCTTTTTGGTTGCCATTTCGAATATGCAGGTGGCGGAGAAGAGAGACTTTTAGGGTTTCTAGATCTTTCTTTTAATTTTTTTTGTTTTTGATCTTTTTTTGTCCAAAAATCTGTTTCATTTTTTGTTGTGTGGTCAATAAATCTGTTTCTGATTCACAATGAAAAAGACACATTTTTTTTCCTGCTGTGGGCTTGTTATGTTGTTGGCCCGTTTGTCTCTTGGGCTTTGTCCCTTATCTATTCAACTATTGAAAAAAAAAAAAAATTTAAAAGCTTGGACCCGATCACCCGATCCGATCCAACCCGTTCTTGATCGGGTTGGTCGGATCGGATTTGGTGAGCAAAAAATGCGAAATCCGATCCAATCCAACCCGTCCAATTTTGATCGGTTCGGATAACGGATTTGCTCAAATCCAGCCCAACCCGGCCCGTGAACAGCCCTAGTTGGATCCCCAATAAAATTATTTTTGAAAAAGATAATTTCGTATATATTTAGGAGATCAATAGAAGAAGAATAAGATATAATTAACCTCCCTCAAGGTTCATGCAAAAAGAAAAAGGAAAAATGAAATCGTTCTGAGTAGAAAATAGAAATCAATAGGTTTCTACTTGATTAAAATAATGTTTTAATTTTTTTAGTCAACTTTCTTTTGTCAACAGATAATGTTTTTATTTGATTAAAATAATATTTACCTACGTGGACCTTCAGTTCTAGGCCCATTAGCCGAAAAGTCTAATCACCCAGGGAATCCACACGTTTCCCATGGACCTTCCGCCCGTGGTTTTTGAATTTCCGTGGGCAACATACTCGGTGTTGGGCCGCATCGTGAAGTCTTACAAACATAACAGAAAATATGACTTTTGACCAAAAAAAACAGAAAATATGACCCCAAAAAAAAACCATAACGGAAATGCTCGTTTGCACGAAAAGAAATTCGTGCTTTGTGTGTTGTTTCCTTTTTATTGGTAAGTGACTTTTCTCTTCCATTTGAGATTTTGAGTAATTAATGCTATTCATTACGAAGAAATAGACACGAAAGCAGTACAAAGCGGATTTCAACCATTCAGATCGAGATAAAAAAATCAAGTACGTTTGACCGACCATTACAAGGAATGAACCATGATGGCATATATATGCCACGTTGGATTCGTGGCCGATCGTGCAAACACGTTTCGTTCAATTAAGCATTATGCAAATTGTTTCCGTATCAACCAGAAGTGCTCTAAGCCTCTAAGCATAACCTTATCCATTGAATTCTCCGAAGCGCAATGTGAGGGAACGAAGCATGAATTCCCCGTGCCTCTCCAACACAAATGCAGCTGCAACAACAATACACACTCTCCAATCCCACTCCACACTTTCTCTTCTTTCCCGAAACACACTCTCCTTTAAACCAAAAAAACCCCGTTTGCTACGATGCTTTTGCAGCAGCAGCAGCAGCAGCATTGAGATCGACATGGTGAGGACCAAACAGGGAACCTACGCGCCGAAACAGGACAAGGTGGTCGTCCTGTGGGACCTCGACAACAAACCCCCACGTGGTCCCCCTTACGCCGCCGCACTCTCCCTCAAATCCCTCGCCGAGCGTTTCGGCGAAGTCGTCGACATCTCCGCCTACGCCAACCGCCACGCCTTCATCCACCTCCCCAAATGGGTCCTCGACCAACGCCGCGACCGCAGAAACCTCGACCTCCTCGAGCGCAAGGGTGTCCTCACTCCCTCCGACCCCTACACCTGCGGCGTCTGCGGCCGCAAGTGCAAGACCAACCTCGATCTCAAGAAGCACTTCAAGCAACTACACCAACGCGAGCGACAGAAGAAGCTTAACCGTTTAAACTCCCTCAAGGGGAAGAAGCGCCAGCGCTATAGGGAACGGTTTATTAGTGGGGACCACAAGTACAACGAGGCGGCGAGGGGGATTGTTACGCCTAGGGTTGGGTATGGTCTTGCTTCGGAGCTTCGTCGTGCTGGGGTTTTCGTTAAGACGGTTGAGGATAAGCCTCAGGCTGCGGATTGGGCTTTGAAGAGGCAGATGCAGCATTCGATGAGTAGAGGGATTGATTGGTTGTTTTTGGTTTCGGATGATTCGGATTTCTCGGAGATGTTGAGGAGGGCGAGGGAGAAGAGTTTGGGGACCGTTGTGGTTGGGGATTGGGATAGGGCGTTGGGGAGGCATGCTGATTTGTGGGTTCCTTGGGTTGCGGTTGAGAATGGAGAGGTTAGTGAGATGGATTTGGTGCCAAGGAAGAACAGGGGGTTGGGAGTTGAGGAATTGGAAGAAGATTTTATGTTGGTGTATGATGAGGATGATGATGATGATGATGAGTACACAACAGATGATGATGATGATGAAGATGAAGATGAAGAGGATGGGTTTTATATTTATTGATTCTTTTTGTAAATTAAGCTTAGATTGGTTTTGAAGGTTTAATTTAAGAACCAATTATTACCCAAATAGAGGGTGAGTGGTGTTAAATTGAGGGATAGTGTTATACTGATTACTGTTGTTGTTGTTTTATATATGATATGATATGATGAAATGAAGCATCTTCAACTTTGAGGGAGTGCTTTCTTTAAGGAATGAATGAACAATGAAGTTTGTCTTTCTGTTTTTAGTGTTGCCTGCAGTTTTCTTCACCATCCTGCTAAAGCTCTAGTTTGCGATGGTATATTTCTGCTCTCAACCATTTCATTTCATTTTCCCTTCTTTTTGCATATAGTTTATGAATTAGAGATTTCAGTTTGGCATTGCTTTATCACATGCTTGAGTTGAGTTCTCAATATGATATATTTGGTTGTTTGCAGCCTGTGTTGTCTGCTGTGTTGTGTTTGTGTAGCGAGCTAACTGATGTGCTTCTTTTTTGTTATCATGAATGGATGATGGATGATATTAGGTCTACAAGCTGCAGAAATTATTTGTCTGGAGGCATGCTGTGATGATGATGAATGTTGGGGGATGGATGATATTTTGTTGTTGATATAGGTGGGAGGAAATTTACTTGGAAGTTGGCAGTCTTATCATCTTTCTACGAAATCACATGTTGGACTCAACCTAGTTAAATCCTGAAATCTTTTACTTGTCTCTCTAACCATCAATCCTAGATTTTGTTTTGATATTCTCGTGGGATTTGTTAGTTACCTTTTCCTCTCGAAATATAAAGGTGCTGTGGTATATAATTATATACTCTTTCTTTTTTATGCTGGGGATGTTGACTAGGGTAGGGAAGCACCGAAGCAATATATTTGCTATAAAGACTGACAGAGAGATATTTGAAGAATTAAAATATTTGCACATAGTTTTTATTGATTCATAAATGACTGTGTATAAAGAGGTATTATGGAAGGTTCTAGAAAAGAAGGGATTCATGTTGCCTATATGATATCTGAACAATCAAACATATGATGCACAAACACAATGTTGTTCTTTGTTTATTTTGAAAAAAGTTTACATTGGGAAATTGTGAAAAAATATTGTTCTTTGTAAAATTTGTTAAAAACACAATTCACCTCTTTTTGTGTTTCCTTTGGTCATTTCAGGTCTAATTATTTAAATTTTAAAATTTTAAATAATACAAATAGATGAATGGCAAATGGTGAAATTTTTCATCTTTAAATATGGTTTTAAGATATATATGACAAAAATATTTAATTTTTATTTTATTCTTAACCATGGTTTAATTCTTAAATTTGTGTGTCTGTATATACATATTATGCTATTTTTTTTCTTAGTTTTTTTAGTTTTTTTCAATCACATTGACTTTTAATTATTATGATAATGATAATATCTCATGAGTGCTTATGTAATGACTTTAAATTTGTTTAAGCTCTTTTAACATGCATATTTAAGCACAAATAATTTATTAAATTTAAGCATTTATGATATAAGTTATCATATCAGAAATACTTATTGAGTAAATGCTGGCACTGTAAATGCTTAATTAATCTTTTTCTCTAAATATCCCCTTACTTTGTCTTAGAAAGATGAGTGGGAAATCAAACTGTTAACTTATGGAGACTGGAGAGTACTCAATTTATAGCTGGCCTGGGATAAAAGGTTTCGAACCTGTGGCTGGAAAGTAACTCGACCAAAAAAAAACTTAGGAGATGTGAATTTCTATCTTTTGAATTAATCTTTCAATATTGAGATTTTTTTTTGAGATCATTCAATATTGAGAATTGAGAATTCTTTTTATTCATGTAAAATCCTAAAAAAAACCTAAGAAAAGAAAAAAAAAACACTTGACTTGGGGCGATTGAGTTTTTTACATTAGGGACAAACAAGGTTATACTCATGGCTTCTATCTTCAGAGGTTCATTGAAATTAAAAAACACACATTATCTGGGGTCCAACGTTGTTGGTTGTTACACGTTTGTGATCTATTGCAAGAGGCACAAAAGGAAAAAATAAAAAAGAATTAATGTATTTGTCTAATATAAAATATTAAATGCACAAAAATTGAAAGAAAAAAAAGAGGTTGTGCCACCGATTTTTTCTTCCCAAATCCCAATCATGCGGATTAATTAATTATAATTATAATTATAAACAGTGTACAGTTAGGAGGGTCAGAGAGAGAGACTCAAGAGAGAGAAAATTCGTAGAGAGAGAGAGAGAGAGGGGTCAAATCGAGTGGCGAAAGGTTGGGTGTCTTCTATAGCATTTTTGTGGTGGTGGTGCTAGTATCAGCTACGAGGGTTTCAAACAAAAAACTGAGAAACAAGAGAGAGAAAGAGAAAAGAGAAGGAAAAAAAAAAACCTGATAACTGAGTGAGATAACAATACTGGAGCGAGTTCCAAGTTCCAATTCCCAGAAAAAAAAAACTTGCTTCACTTTTTCCCTTCATCTCTTTCTCTCTCACCCGCTGATCTCATGCAATCTTCCCTTATGGATCCCTTTGATTTGATTCGTAAAGGTATAATTTTTCATAAATTTCAGATCTTACACTTACCCATCTCATTAATTTTTCTGTTTTTTTCTGTAATTACTAGCTTTTGTTTTGTGCTTTTGTTTTGTTTGATTAATTTGACTTCCTGGGTTCTCTGTTTTTCTGCTTTTTTGTTTGTTTGTTTTCTTCTGATTTTCTGAGGGGTTGAATTGCTTAAGATCTCGGAAAGTTTTTGACCTTCAATAATGGAAGGTTGTGCTATTGGTGTGCTCATACTTTGACTTGTTACTGTTCATTTTTTTTTTTGTCTTCTGGTGGTTTTAATCTGTCGTACTTTTACTTTTTTTTGTTGTTTCTATGAAATTCGGGTTTGAAAATTTTGGAAGTTTGGTTGGGTTTTAATAGGATTTATATGTAGTTACTTTCAATAATCCTTTCAATTATTGTTTAGTTCATCTTAAAAACTGCTTTAAACGCTTTCAGTTACTTGCTTCTAACAATTTTAGGGTTTTAACCTTATCCTGCAGTTTCTTACTAGTTCTGAAATTGACCAGTGTTCTCCAGTGCATTTTTTGTATTCATAAGATCTGCTGAAAGTTGTCTGTCACTCATACACAGTCCCTTTGTTCAATTAAGCTATGGGATTCACTTTCAAGTTGCAGTTTTTGAAAATGGCCACCTATAGTTACTTGCAGGGATAATCAACCTGGTTATGTGCCTTTTATATATGCTCCACTGCTCTGTTAATTTTTCAATTACAGGTGGGGGACTATATGGAGTTCAATATTGAGTTGTTTATTTGTTCACATGCATGTATTTTGCGATCTGGGATACTATTGAATTCATTTGTCTAGTCCATGATATGTGAAACTATGGGATTTTTATTGTTCCTGTTGTTTTGACAGAAGTCTAGTTGATCAACGAGTATGATCAAATTGAATTATTTTGCAGGGTTTGGTTGAAGCTGTCTGGAAATTTGGTGTTACTGTTTTTGAAACCCATCTATGTTTTAGTCATTTTGTCCATATTCTAGTTAATAATGAGCTTATCCAAGAAAGGATCCCAAACAGACACAAAACTGAGCTCCCCAAACAAGGCAACTGCTTTGAATCCAAATGCAGCGGAGTTTATTCCTTTTGCCCTAAGATCATTGCCATCTGGAAGTACTAGCTCGGTAGATGCTACAACAAGGATCACTACTGCTGGTTCACTTGGCAAAGCTGTTTTAGATCGATCAGAATCATCCATTTCAAATAATTCTGATGATGAGGCCCACCAATACTGGCGTTGTCAACTCCCGGATGATATCACCCCTGACTTCAAGGTCATGGGAGAAGATGATTCCCAAGGTCTTGACAACCTCTCTTTAGCAGGCTTATCTATTCATGATGATAATGAATCCTCGATGTTTCCTTCTTCTAAGGGAAGTAGGTATATGTTAAATGAGCAGCAGGAATTATCTCAACAGCACCTTAATGGAAATACCTTTGCTGATAAATTAAGGTTTTCCAATTCAACCTACAGGGAGGAACCATCTTCAGCAAGCTTTTTAAACACATTAGCAAAGCCTTGGGATAGACAAATTGGGAATACCAACCTGCATGTTAGCAGTGGTCAAGAGGCACTTGCTTATGATGACAATGCTAGCCATGGCTTCTTAAATGATGTTTTGGCTGAGAATGCTATCATGGATGATACTGATTTTAACCCTTTGGAGTTTTTAGCTTCTCTATTCCCTGGTTTTGCATCAGAAAGCCTTGCTGAAGTTTTCTTTGCCAATGGATGCGATTTACATTTGACCACTGAGATGCTCACTCAGTTAGAGGTGGGTTGATCTTCATGTAGTAACTGACTTGTGGTTAAATTATGGTTTGTTATAATTATAAAGCCTCTCTTCATGTGATTGCCTATAGAGATTTATACTTATCAGTTATACACATGTGCCATGTCTGTGTCCAAGCATGCTGTGATGCAATTATTGGTTATAAATGTACACATTGAGATATGCTTTGATACAATATTAAATCTCAAGGGGTGGAAGCTAAATGTGTGGAGCAATACTTGTGCCTTGTTTTGGCAGGGAAATGCCGGCGTCCCATAAAGTTGTGAGGTGACTCTAAATCCATCCAGCTTCCGGTTTCTAATCACTGACACTGTTTCCTGAGTCCTGATACCTTTTGCTTCATGTTATCGAGGGACCATTAAAATTTTATTAGCATTTTTTGGATATATAATCTTTTATTGAGTATATGATATAGTAATACAACCATGTCTCATGGGTTTGTTTTTCATTCGTTATTGTCATCTCTCATGATATTACTCATTTCTCTGGCATCCTTCTTAACTGGGGACATTTATGTTGATTATCTCTACTTTTCTCTCTCCAAATTTGTAGATTCAAGTGGATGGTAATTTCAGTCAGAACCCAAGTCCAAAGACTCTGTCAGCTCCCAATCTGACTGCCATGGACTTTCCAGCACTCACTTCAACAAATGGCCAGACTACTACTGCAAAATATGCTGCAGATAATGTTCAACAAAGTGGCAATCCTTACTTATCCTCTGACAAAGACATGCTCATGTTTAAATCTAGCTCTTCTATTCCATCTAGAGGTGCTATTGACTTTGCTTCAGCTGTCAGGAAAATGGCTTCTCAGGATTCTGGTATATGGAAGTACGATAGAAATGGTTCTGGTGATGCTTCTACTGGCTCAAGTAGGAGTTTAAATGTTCTTGCTAGTGCCTACAATGGTGGACAGGGGAGAGCCAACTTTGGTGATAGGTTACAGAACCGTGGTTCTGGTAGGGCAGCTCCTGTCTGGCTTGAAACTGGTGACACAGTTGGTAAATATTTATGTTTTATATGCTTCAATTGTTAGATGAGTTCCTTCTATATTGTGTTTCCTTTAACAAATTTGAATGACAGCAAATATGTATTCTGAGCTACGGGAGGAGGCTCGTGATCATGCACGCTTACGTAATGCATATTTTGAGCAGGTGGGTCTTTGATTCACACAGTGGAGAAGTTAATGGGTATTTGATTCAGAATATAATGTGATGATCTGGCTACACTTCATGGTTGGCTTGTATCCATGTGCTTTCCCTAGACTTTTAGACTTGTATGCTGTTGGGCTGATACCAAAATGAATATGAACAAACAATAAAGTCAAGAAATATTTGCTGTGTGGCTGGTATTTGCATACCAGTCAGAACCATCTTTTCTTTAGTTTGTTTTTGTGCAACCTTAGATTTTTGCATATTTGTCGGTGGAATGGAAGCTAAAATTTTTGCAACTTGAGTTTCAACAACGAAGCTCTTCCTACTAGGTGGGGGAGGATGTAACATGGTTTCGTGGGGGATCACCCATCCTAATTTCCATAACTCATGTTTAATTGTTCATAATTTAAAAACAGGCACGACAAGCCTACCTTATTGGCAATAAGGCCCTTGCAAAGGAGCTAAGTGTTAAAGGGCAACTGCACAACATGCATATGAAAGCAGCTCATGGAAAAGCTCAAGAATCTATTTACCGCCAGAGGTTTGTTGTTTCTCGCTGCTACTCTTCCTATCTATGTGACTTTTGATCAAAACACGAAGTGTATGACGTTATAATGAGAATATATATATTTTCCGACATTGTTAAAACCACACTTGAAATGGTGAGACTTTCAGTTCAAGTTCAGCCATTTAAACTGACTGGTTGAATACTCGAATTGAATGACTTCATGAGAATAATTTAAATAAAAATATAAAAACATTTATGAAATGTAAAAAAAAAACAGTTTCTTGAAGTAATGGTTGATTGTTCAACCAGATGAATTGGTCAATTCAGCTAGAATTTGACTGGTTATGAGATTGGTTTTGATTGGACCAATGTGGTCTGACCACTGTTTCGCTATGAGATTGAACTGTAACTTGTCAAGTGTCTGGTCTGGTTTATGCTGTAGACCCAGTCAGGCTGTCTGTTTTGGTCCATGTATGAGTTTTAACAATACTGATATTTTTCTGCCCCTGCACGATCTGCACATAATGATTAATGATATATAATGATAATTTCTTTTGACAAGCTGGATTTATTTGTTTCTTTTAATTCATATTTTTACCTTCCACCTGTTTCTCTTCCTACTTACATGTATTGTTTTTGGCCATACTTACATGTATTGTTTTTTGCCAACTGCTGGCCATTGCGAAGTATAATGATGGTCTCAAATTGGTTGAGAGGTGTGAAACAATCTGAATGTTTCAAAAAAAAATTAAGTGATGTCAAGTTGTTATCCATCCATTGGCTTATGGAGAAAAGTTGTTAGATAAGTGAGGTTCAAGTTTTGAGTATTTTGAGAGAACCTACTGCCCAAAATACTGCAGCTTTTCCTTCTAGAAGTGTATTGCTGTATGAGGTATAATGTTTGCGAAACACCTACCTTGTGTTGGGTACTGCTGTATAGTCATTGTAAATGTTGATTTTTCAGGAATCCGGTTGGTCCAGAGATGCAGCTTAATGGAAGAGGACATGAGAGAATGATAGACCTACATGGGCTGCATGTAAGTGAAGCCATCCATGTGCTGAAACATGAATTGAGTGTGCTTAGAAGCACAGCCAGAGCCGCCGAGCAGCGTTTGCAGGTTTATATCTGTGTTGGTACCGGTCACCACACCCGGGGTTCCCGAACTCCTGCAAGACTTCCGATAGCTGTACAGCGCTATCTACTCGAAGAAGAGGGCCTTGATTTCACGGAACCGCAGCCAGGCCTTCTTCGTGTTGTGTTATATTGAGCCAAGGAATATGACAGGGAGGATGAGGTATACAAGTTTTTGACACAGTAAAAATCCATGAACATAGAGACATTGTAGTCATTCTTGTGTCTGTATATGGGAAGTAATGGCAATGGCCAAGCCTGAAAAAAGAAAAGGAAAAAAAGGAGGGGAAGTTTAGGAGCAAAGAGGAAAGGTTGTAGCAGAATTGTATCACTAAGGTCTCACTGAGGCACCTGGTTACTATAGTCAGCAGGAACTCCACGTCAGCATTTTCCTTCTGTTAATTTTGTACCCTAATTTTCATTTCTTTGTTAAATTCCTTTTTTGTTTTTGTTTTTGTTTTTATTCAGATGTAACTGATAGAACTAAATTACATTACATGATAGAACAATTCACTTTGCCAATTAGATTCCATGCCAAACAATCTTCCAGCTCGGAACCAAATATCAAAGCAGGTCAGGCTCTCATTTTCATCGTTTTGATGCTTAAATAAATTTACCGCAAGATTTGGAGAAGACCGGCTGTCATGTCTCACTCCAATAAATTTTATAGCTCCACAAGATTTGGAGCAGGTCAGGCTCTCATTGAAGTAGACAAGTAATAATAAATGACACATTGGAGAAAGTTGAAGTAAAATTTTCAATTCCCTAGCAGGTGTTAACAATAGAAGAAAAACGTTGCAAATGAATTATCAGTTTAATTAAGGGCATCCATTTTCTTTGCTACTTAATCAACAAGTATTGATACATATAGTTGATTTTTCCTTTATGTCTCAATAAATTATATTTCCAAGATTTTACTTTATTCAATTTGCGCGTAGCAGGACAGTGAGACATGACCATATTATTGATTTTGGCTGGATGAAGAAAGAAAAATTGTCTCTCATGTTCAAATTTTTTTAAAAATGTCAGCCACCAAAAATAAAAATGAAAAAAAAAATAATACAAAAATGGGTTTTTACAAAGATAGAAGTGTGCAGTGCAGTCCACATCAATAGAATGTTTCAATCTTGCTAATTCCAGCTATAAAATTCACTGTTGGCCTTATCCATAAAGAATAACCTCTTGTCATTTATTATTACTTGTCTACTTCAATGTGTCCTTTGCATCCGATGCTTTTTTCGCGCTCATGCATGCCCACTCTTCACCCATGAAACATCTCGATCCTCTGCTTTATACTTCTTTAAGTTCTTGGAAATCTCATCCTATTTGTTCGGACTCCAAAAACAGTACCTGTATAATTACTTGTCTACTTCAATCTCCATTACTTATTTGGTATGAAGAGAAGTTATTATAAAGTTGAGTTAAAAAAATCATTTTCCTTTATAAAGACACAAAATAATATAGAAGAAAGGTAGAAACACATGTAAATGCTTCTTAGAACCAGGCGCTGTATGGATAACAAGCTTATCTACTACTTATGACATAAGTTGTATAAGTTATTTTTATAATCGAAGAAAAATTATAGTGAAATTTATTTTATATAAGTCATAAGTTGTTTTGATAAGCTATCCTAGGTAGCTTATGAATCAGTCATAAGCTGTGTGCATAAGTCAATCCAAACAGACCCTTAGTGGGCCTAACTCATCCCTACAAAATCGGCTTGTAAGGTGAGAGATGTCCTTATATTATATACTCTTGTATGACCTTATCTCTAGGCAATGTGGGACTTCGGTTTTTCCCAATATGCCCTCTCACGCCCAGCACTATTAGGCTTTGGTGCATGGATAATATAGTGGGCGGCCCGATACTCTAGGATAGACTCTGATACTATCTTAGAATTAATGGGTCTAACTCATCTCTACAAAACTGACTTATAAGATGAAGGATGCTCTTCCATTATATACTTTTGTATGGTCTTATCTCTGGGCAATATAAGACTTGAGTTTTTCCCAATAATACTTAATTAATATTCACAAAAGGAATACTGAAAAGGGATATAAAGCAATTTCAATCTAGATTTCTAATATTTTCACAAATAAAAATATTTGAAATATCAACTAATTTTTTTTTGGGTAAAAAATATCAACTAATTTGACCAAAAAAAAACATTTTGCATTCCGTGAAGTGATGTCACAATCAGTTGCAACAGATATTATATATACCTGCAGTACTATTATAAAAAGGGGGCGTGGGGGAACTTAAGTAAAACTTGTTATAACTCAAATGAAGATGAGAATCTATTCAGTAAGGTAACAAAAATGAAACTAACAACCATCTATAGTAAATATTGCAATATACAATTTTAGACTGATTTTAAAACAAGATCATTAACCCATAAAGTTATGTTTTAATTAGCAATATATATCAACACTTACTCTAATTGTCTACTTGCAGTTTGATCCCACTCAATATCTGTTACCATAAAATGTTCAGCGATATATATATATATATAGCCTTAATTAATTGGTTTCAAGTTGACGGACATATTGTAAAATTCCAGCTGAGCTACTGCTCCTCAAAGCCTTTCAACGTAGCCTGCCCTGCAAGTAGAATGAAGCAGCGACCTGCAGCGTTACTAAAAACAGAATATTTGCCTGCTCATAGATATCTCTTGTCATTAATATTCTCAAGTTCTAGGACTTCAATGGGCGTGCGACGCAATTTTTTTATTATATGAAAAAAAAAACCTCTATTGCTTTGGCGCAGTCATGATGCTGAAAAGGTTCTGCTGCCTTTTACTACAGAACCAGACTTACCGTATAAATATATTAAATAAAGCTTAAAAGGCAAATCCTTACTTTTCTTGTTGCTAATATTAATTTTTTCACTTATATTTATCAATTAATATTTAATTTAATACTATATCTGTCCTTAATTATAAATTTTTTTTATCTAATTCTCTCTCATCAAATAATTTTGTTAATATAGTTTATAGCATTAAATTTGTCAATAATTTATATTGTGTTTCCAAAATTATCCTTAGTAGTATCTCTCTCTTTCCACTTACTATATTCCACTTAATTAATGTATCATAGGCACCGGCGGATCCACACTATGTTGAGGGTGGGCATATGTCCTCCCAGTGGTAGTCCAGCTGGTAAGCTGTAGGGAAGGACATCCTTGGGTGAGGGGATCGATCCCCCACCCAACCCCCATCCCCCTCCCCCTCCCCCTCCCCACTCCCCCAACCCCCCCTTGTAGACCAAAAAAAAAAAAACATTTAAAACTTCCATTTAATACTTATATTTTTCATTGAGCAAATACTGGTCATGCTTACCAAAGAAAGCCTCATGCTTCACGCGAGAGAGAAAGTGAGAAAATAACTAGAAAATTAAGAGAAATATATAAGCTTTCAAAAATATCCTTCAATAGGTATATATTGAACCAGGTCATGGGTTTGTTTAAAAGCAGAGATGCCACTATGCTGAAGTCTTAATTTAGTCATGTATATACCTCCGGTCCCTATTATAAGAGAAAATTGAGTTATTTTCTTAGTCCAAATTATAAGACACATAGACCCATTATTAAATACTTTAATTATTAGAATTTCTTTTATATCTTTGTTTTATTATGGGACCAATATTCCATGCAAGTGGCCAGTGGGTGTAACTATTTAACCACTTAATAGCAATAATATTTTTGGAATAAAATTTAAATTAAATTAAATAAAATTAACTAACTCAATTACTTTTTCTTGATCTTGATAAATTAGCTATTTGTCTCTTATAACAGGGACCAGACTTAGTATAATCAAATACTCAATATATATCAATTCACGCGGTTCAACCGTTGACTCAGTGATTTGACCAATAATTCACTAACTCAGTACCCCGACCGAGTCAATGATCGGTATAAGTTTAATAACATTGATTCCACACCCGGCTCTCAATCTCTCTACTCAGCTCTCGTATCTTTCTCCCTTTAATCTCAATCTCTCATATTTTCCTCTTCTGGAAAATCTCACCTCATTTGCCGCTCAACCACCACTGGACCACCGTTGAAATATTGCCCCCACTAGCCTAGGGTCCTAGATACGCCACTGATCATAGGAGAGAGAAACAAAAGGTGGCATTCATGATAAATAAGGGTAATTTGGGTAAAAAAAATAATTAATATATGACACATTTTCAAAAGTCTCTTATAAAAATGGACAAACAAACTTACCAAAAATCTTTTATAATTAGTGATAGTTACTTTGCTGTCTTTTATTTTATTTTATAAGCTTATATTATTTATAAACTATTACTCAACTCTTATTATTGTTTGTAAAAAAAAAATACTCTTATTACTGTTAATTAGCTTATATAACTTATCAGCTGTTATTTTATTCCTAGCAATTCCTAATAATTTATATTTATTTTTAACTTCTTACTTTATTCCTATTACTATTAATTTTATTAGCTTTATAAGTTATTAGTTTTTAATTGTTCTTTATAAAACTGAAATGCTTATATTTATTTACGATGAATTAATGGTGCAATGATTTTGTTATATTAAAATATGTTTAATTTTTTATTTTTGCATAATATAGTTAAATGTGATTTGTTGATAGCTTAAATAGATGACAAATTAATCGTTGGATTAAATTTGTAATATTTGAAAAATTTATGGACTAAAATTGAACAAATGCTAAATTAGGGAGGATTGAAAATGCTCCACACGTCAACTGTCATATCGGTATCCTTTTTTGGTCAAATCATATCGATATCTTTGATAACTATTGGATGCAAAGTTAATAATTGGGCCAAATTTACAACATGTATAAAAGATATAGATGATAATTGAGCAATTAGAAACATGGGGATATCGTTGACCAAAAAAAAACATGGGGATATCAAATATGTCTAAACACCATGTTAGAGACTAAGGCTCTTTTCGGCAAAGTTAATAAGTTAGTTTATAACTTATTTGATTAGTTTATAAGGCCCTATTTGAATAGCAAATTTATTTACTGTTTATGATATAAGTTGTATAAGTTACTTTTATAATCGAAGAAAAATTATAGTAAAACTTATTTTATATAAGTCATAAACTGTTTTGATAAGCTATCTTGGGTAGCTTATGAAAAATAAGCCCAAAACAGCTTATAAATCAGTCATAAGCTCTGCATAAGCCAATCCAAACAGGCCCTAAGTTTGTTTGACCACAATAGAAGTGTTCGGTAAATAAACTTATGGCATTCATTAGCTTATAGCTTTTTTTGAGAAGCTATCTACCTCATGAAACTTATAGCTTGTAGCTTATAACTTATTGTTTTTTCTTTCATTTTTACCCTCATTACTTTAATATTATTCCTCCATTACCCTCTCTTTAAATTAATAAAAGATCTTAAGTTTTTATTTTAAATATTATACTATTTTTACTTTTTTACTTTATTTGTTTATTTTGCCTGATTAAGTTTTCTATATCATAGAATACACAAATTTTCTATATCATTACTTATAATATATTTTTTATCTATAAAAAAGTATATTAAAAAACATATAAATATGTTGTTTATTTTATTATTTCATTTCATATAAATAATTAATAAAAAAATAAAAATATTAATATATTAAATTTTAACATATGATAAATAATTTGAAATAAATTAAGATAATAGAGTAATAACTTTTCTAAAATAATATATATATATATACATATAATTTATACCGCATGTTTTTTTATGTCATTTTACATTTATCATCTAGTTGAATAACTAATTTTACCAAACACTTTAAGTTCAATCAGGTAGTTTTTCAGCTATAAGTTATCAGCCATCAGCTATAAGTTAGTTTATCAGCTATCAGCTACCTCATCAGTTATAAGCTAGCTTATCAGCTATTTTGCCGAACAGAGCCTAAATATGCAATTAAGCATTTTTAATACACTTTTTTTAACACACTCTATTATTGAATAAAATTCATGTGAGTTATTAAATCATAATGTAAATATCATTTGAGTTTGGGTTGTTTAAATGGTTTACTGTTTTTTCACTATATTAAATTTGTCATCGATGTATTTTATCAATTTAATTACTTTAATATTTAGAAAATATCTTTTTGCTAAAAGAAGAAATAAAAATAAGAAAACAACAAAAGACTTTTAACATTAGAATTAGGTAAGTAGTAGATAATTATAAATATAATTAAAATTCTTTAATTAAATAGAAAATTCTATAAATTAATCAATTTAGTGGTGGTGGTTTTTTTACACATATAATATTACTTTTTATTCAAGAATATTAAAAGTTCCAAATTTTCCTAATGGTTATTTTCAAGTATTTGGAATACATACTACTATTAGATCTCTCATCAGGGAGGGAATACAAAATTCTGTATCAAATTGAAAAGGCCATTCCAAGTATCGATGGTAAACTCACTGCATAAAAAAGCTTCAGACAACACAATTCCATGAGAGTACGACGATTGTAACACATTAATCATCATATATATTGTATTTTATATATGATGATTATGTTATTATACGATAAATATAAGTTCTTATTTTTTTTTAAAAAAATTGGCCCTCTTTAATCTCTAAATTGTATTTCTTGTTTAAGGACATACTCCCGGACTCAAATATAAGCAAATATACATAAATTCATACTGATTAAGAAATTTTGTTAAATTTTTTAAATTTTTTTTTCTTATCAAATAAAGAGTTTCATTACGTAAATTGCCCTTAATAAAATAGATCATTAAAATTAAAAACTACAATAAATGAAGATTATATATATATTTTCTAGAAGATACGATAGAGTTAGTTAAAAACTTTTTATATTTGAGTCCACCACACTTGAACTATTTTCTTGCTTATATTTGAGTTCGAAGAGAGTACACACTTAGAGTGAGAGAAAATTCTTTTTATTAATGAAGAATTTCTTGATATGAACCCAAATCCTGTTATTACCACATCATGTCACAAGCAGACAAAAAATATAGTAGATGGGTGGACGAAAATTTGAACAAACTTTCAATTTTATACAATTATTATGCTTAGCGAGCACAACCAATAGGCACAAATAGAGTTTCAGTTATACAGAAAACAACAAAGAGATTCAATCATACAACAATATAAAAGGAAAAATGAAGACATTGCAGAATAGATTTATACTTACAAGGATTCATATATAGATGATAATATGGTTAATAAGTGTCAAGTACAGAGGTGGTTTAATATCTTCTTTTTTAATTATGGGCCGAACTAGATGCTAACCAATGGCACATTAACAACTGGGCCACTTTCAATAATATTTATGGCATATATATGTGGTCGATGTGATATAGACTATCCCCTTAGCCTAGCCTAGTTATTATAATATATTATCAATTTATTTAAGCTTGCTAGAAACAACCATGTATGATATATTTATATTTATATATAAAAAAGTGATGGAATTGCTGGTAATTTATAAGTAAGTTGAAATATTTGGCAAAAGTAAGTATATAGAGCCTTGCTGGCCGGCGAATCAAAAGTTCCAACTCCAAAGAAATGAATGGTTTGAGAAAGCATCTTCCCCTTCATCAATAATTTGGTCCCCAATATTATCCTCAAAATGTTGATCAGTGGAATACAAGAAGTCACCACCCGAGTAGTGCATCTTGTGATCTGGCCCAGAATAGAGTCCAAAATCAGAGACAGCAACCCCATTCAAGTCATCCAACATGTCAGAGAATCTCCAATCCATGCTCCTCAAGTCCCCATAGTCCACCACTTGCTGCACACTACCACTCCCATCATAAATATCATCATAAAGAGGGCATGAATAAGTAGTAGTAGAAGTAGTAGTAGTAGTAGTAGTAACACTCTCTGTTATGCTGCTGGATTCAGAATTGGCACCACCACGTTGCGATTGTGACTCTGATTCTGATGATGGTACTACTTGCTCTAATTCCTCTTGCATTAATATTGGAGGGTCGATATTGTTATTGGCGAACTTGGCAGCAACCTCTTGAATCTCCTGTGGGGAAAGGGATTGGTGGTTATGAGCAGCAGCAGCAGCAACAACATTATTGAACTCCTCCAAGAAGTTGAGAGGCGTGTCAGGGAAATTGAAGCTGGCGTGGCGGCCACGTAGGCAATAAAGTGCAGCATCGAAGGCCCTTGCAGCTTTCTCTTGTGTGTCATAAGACCCCAACCATATCCTCTCACGGCTATTTGGAAGCCTTATCTCGGACACCCATTTCCCCCATTTCCTCTTCCTCACCCCTTTGTACAACTTGCTATCACTACTACTAGTGTTACTAATGTTGTTGGGAGCAATAGCAGTAGGATCAGCTGCACCAGCCATGTGTTTGTGTCTATGTGTATGTGTGTGTGTGTGTGTGTGGTTGGTATATGCAAATGCAGGGGATTTTAATTTGGCTTTTAAAAAAGAGTAAGTACGTGATGGTTTTTGGTGGAATTGACGGCGGAAGAGTTGGAAGTGTTACTTATATATAGTGGGAATTGTGAAGCTCAAAACGTGTTGATCATAAATTAAAAAGGCTTAGAAAGAAAGAGTAGTGAGCACGTGGCATATGTAGTGATGGGGTGCTATTACTCTGCAGTGACGCAGGGGGTAACGCGGTAGGGCCAGAGTTTAATAATAATAATATGGTTTAAATACTTTTTTCGTCCCTGCAAAATGACTGAGTTTCATTTTTCGTCCCTGTAAAAAATTTTGTTTGTTTGTGATTCCTGTAAAACAAAAAGTTTTATTTTTAGTCCCTGCAAAATTGTTTTAGTCCTTGTAAAATTTAGATCATGTTGAATTAGTCCCTGTAATATGTGAACAATTTTGTTTTTAGTCCCTATTAAATTTATTTTACAAGGACTACTTTGGCAATTATCTAAATATTACAGGGACTAATTCAACATGATCTAAATTTTACAGGGACTAAAACAATTTTACAGGGACTAAAAATAAAACTTTTTGATTTACAGGGATCACAAATAAACAAAATTTTTTACAGGGACGAAAAATGAAACTTGGTCATTTTACAGGGACGAAAAAGATATTTAAACCTAATAATATTATGACAATTTCTATTGTCCCGTTATAAAAGTAACGATTTCCGTATCATTTGTTTTGTAACTAAGATTTTTGTACAAATATTTTGTAATTTAGTCTTTAGATATTACAATTTTATTTTCAAATTTTCATTTAAAATTATAATTACCTTATTTAAAATTTAAAATTATAAATAATAAAGAACATTCGATTTTAATACAAAGTATGTAATGTCTTGGTAGTCTATGTTAGATAAGTGAAATAAAATAATATAAAAATAAAAAAAAATAACCATAAAATAAAAAAAAATAGAGACTATAATATAATATAAAAAAATTATAATCTTTAAAAGAAATAATCTGACATAATAAAACTCTATTTTATTATTAGTTAATAAAATAATGGTTAAAAAACCTTTGTTTTATCGTCGATATCATAGAAGCCCCTAATATTATAATATTATTTTCTTTTCTTTTCTTTTTGTATGAAAGAGCACGTGGGGAAATTCGGGGCTGAAAGTAGATAATAAACAAGTTAATATGGTTTTTTTGGGCTCCTACACTGTCCTAGCTCTCAAGTTTTGGTGGACTAAAGTTCCTTCCACACTTGACAGTTGACAGTGACACTCATTGCTCTGCACATGTGTTGGATTGTTTGTACGAAAACAATTTTAATTTTTTTTATCGCATTACTCACTAATAGAAAAACTGTATAAGCACATTGCCAGATTGCCTTTTTTTTCACTTTATTTGACAGTTGACACTCATTGCTTTTGTAATTTTTTTTATCGCATTCCTCACTAATATAATATAATCTCTTATATGTTTGCGTATTTTTCTCTCCTTTTTTTAAGATATATACACCTTTTGTTTTTGGTCAAAGAGATATATACAGCTTGAGAATGTGGAGAAGAAAAATTTGGGATGGATATTTGAAGGTTTGCATCGCAGTGAATGTGACGGGTGCCATGGGCCCATGGCCAATGTCATGGGTATCGTCACTGGTGGGTCACTCACTTTCCATATGCCAATTATTTGCCATTACTTCTATCTATTCCATTTATGGAGTATTAATAATAATAACTTAGAAACCAGCCCCCCTTTTTTTTTGATAAAAAAAGCAAGCCCTTTCATTACACGTGGCTGCTTTCCAAGCATTGAGCCACAATTTAACACTTCGCAATCTCTCTTTCATCTATTCTTGCTCTGTTCTTTTCTCTTTCTTCATATTTTTTTTTCATTCTTTTTTCTTTTATAAATATAATAATATAATAATAATAATTATAATTATAAATATAAACATAAAATAAAATAATATTTGTATACATGTTTCATTCATGTTTTTTATTTTTATTGATTTTTAAGTTTTAATTTTTTTTAATTTTATTTTCGATAAACAAAATAGTATTTGAGTTTGATAAATGAAATAGTATTTGCTTACTCATTTCATTCATTTTTTAGTTCTCAATGTTTTTTACATTATAATTTTCTTTTATTTTACTTTCTATAAACAAAATGATGCTTACATACCTGTTTCATTTATTTTTTTATTCACGTTGATTTTTAGGTTCTGAAATTATTTTCTATTTAATTTTACTTTTGATAAACAAAATAGTATTTTCTTATCTGTTTCATTCATTTTTTTGCTCCTATTGATTTTCAGGTACTAAAATTATTTTATTTTTATTTTTGATTTTTGATAAACAAAATGGTATTTGCTTACCTGTTTAATTCATTTTTTGTTTTCATTGATTTTTGGGTTTTAAATTTTACTTTGTTTAACAAAATGGTGTTTGCTTACCCGTTTCATTTATTTTTTTGTTCATGTTGATTTTCAAGTTCTAAAACTATTTTTCTTTTTAATTTTAGTTTTGATAAACAAAATAATGTTTGCTTACCTGTTTCATTCATTATTTGTTCCCATTGATTTTCAGGTTCTAAAATTATTTTATAAATTTTATTTTTGATAAACAAAAATGGTGTTTATTTACCTGCTTCATTCATTTTTTTTCCTATTAATTTTCAGGTTCTAAAATTAATTTTAATTTTATTTTCAATAAACAAAATGGTATTTGCTTACCTATTTTATTCAATTTTTTTTTCCCATTGATTTTGAGCTTTTGAAATTATTTTTTTTAATCAATAAAATGATATTGCATATCCCAAAAATCAATAAAATGATATTTGTTTATATGTCTCATTCATTTTTATTTGTTTCTATAAATTTTGAAGTTGTAGAATTATTTTTCTTTTGATTTTATTATTTTTGGTAGGAAATTTTTTTTTATTGGACTTATCGTCAATAAAATAGTGTTTTTGGTAAAAAAGGGTAGTGAGTGAGCTACCACTCCGAGCCGGGTCGCTGTTTACGGAAAGCTCTCCCAGGGGATTCTTTACAGTAGAGCAATAAAATAGTATTTGCCAATGAGTTCAATTCATCTTTCTTTGTTTTTGTAAATTTTAGGTTGCAAAAGTATTTTTCTTTTCTTTTATTTTATTTTTTATCAATAAAATAATGTTTTCTTATGGGTTGTATTCATATTTCTTTGTTGCTATATGTAATAGTATTTTTCTTTTGATTTTATTTTAGACCAATAAAATCGTATCTGCTCATGGGTTTTATTAAACTTTCTTTATTCATGTAAATTTTTAGATTACAAAATAATTTTTCTTTTGCTTTTATTTGTGATTAATAAAATAGTATTTGTTTACGGGATTCATTTGTCTTTCTCTATTCCTGTAAATTCAATTAAAAATTATTTTTTATTTTATTTCTGATAAATAAAAAAGTGTTTGCATATTGGTTTCGATCATCAAAACAGTATTTGCTTACAAGTTTCACTCATTTATTTTTTTCAATAACTTTCTACTGGCTATAAATTTATTTTTCTTTTGCCTTTATTTTCGATCACCAAAACAGTGTTTGCTTATAAATTTCACTCATTTATTTGTTTCACTCATTTATTTGTTACAGATTTCACTCATTTATTTCTTTCAATAACTTTCTACAGGCTATAAATTATTATTTTTTTGATTTTATGTTTGATCACCAAAGCAGTGTTTACTTATAGGTTTCACTCATTCATTTCTTCCAATAACTTTCTACATGCTATAAATTAATTTTTCTTTTGCTTTTATTTTTTATCACTAAAATAGTATTTGCTTATAGATTTCACTCATTTATTTGTTATTGTTTCACTCATTTATTTCTTTCAATAACTTTCTATAAGCTATAAATTATTTTTCTTTCGATTTTATCTTCGATTACCAAAGCAGTGTTTGCTTACAGGTTTTACTCATTCATTTCTTCCAATAACTTTCTATGGGCTATAAATTTATTTTTCTTTCGATTTTATTTCCAGTCACCAAAACGGTATTTGCTTACAAGTTTCCTTCATTTATTTCTTCCAATAACTATCTACGGGTTTTAAATTTATTTTTCTTTCAATTTTGTTCTCAATCACCAAAACGGTACTTGCTTGCAAGTTTCACTCATTTATTTCTTTCAATAACTGTCTACAGGCTATAAATTTATTTTTCTTTTGATTTATTTTTGATCACCAAAACAGTATTTTCTTGCAAGTTTCACTAATTTATTTTTTCCAATAACTTTCTATTGGTTATTAATTTATTTTTCTTAGAATTTTATTTCTGATGACCAACACAGTGTTTGCTTACATATTCCACTCATTTATTTCTTCCAATAACTTTATACGGGTTATAAATTTATTTTTCTTTCGATTTTATTTCCTATCACTAAAATGGTGTTTGCTTACAGGTTTCACTTATTTATTTCTTCACATAACTATCTACAGGCTATAGATTTATTTTTCTGTCGATTTTATTTCCAATCACCAAAACAGTGTTTGCTTACATGTTTTATTCATTTATTTCTTCCAATAACTTTCTACGGGCTATAAATTTATTTTTCTTTCGATTTTATTTTCTATCATGAAAACAGTGTTTGCTTACACATTTCACTCATTTATTTCTTCCAATAACTTTATACGGGGTATAAATTTTTTTCTTTCGATTTTATTTCCGATCACCAAAGTGGTGTTTGCTTACATGTTTCATTTATTTATTTCTTCCAATAACTTTCTACGAGTTATAAATTTATTTTTCTTTTGATTTTATTTTTTATCACCTAAACGGTGTTTGCTTATATGTTTCACTCATTTATTTCTTCCAATAACTTTCTACGGGGTATAAATTTATTTTTTTATTTTATTTCTGATCACCAAAGCGGTGTTTGCTTACGGGTTTCACTCATTTATTTTTTCCAATAATTGTCTACGGGCATTAAATTTATTTTTCTTTCGATTTTATTTTCGATCACCAAAATGGTGTTTGCTTACTGGTTCCACTCATTTATTTATTCTAATAATTTTCTAATGGTTATAAATTTATTTTTCTTCCGATCTTATTTCCGATCACCAAAACGATATTTACTTATAGGCTGCACTCATTTATTTGTTCCAATAACTTTCTACGGGTTATGAATCTATTTTTTTATTTTATTTTCGATCACAAAACAGTGTTTGCTTACAGGTTTTGCTCATTTATTTTTTTCAATAACTTTCTATGGGTTATAAATTTATTTTTCTTCCTATTTTATTTCTGATCAATATGATTGTATTTGTTTATGAGTTCTATTTTTCTTTCTTAATTCCTGTAAGCTTTCATGCTTAATGTCACAAAATTAATACTGTTATAAATTTAGGATATATCACATATCAATTTATATAGTTTCATGTCATATGTAGAAACTATCCGCCGGACCCGTGCATCGCATGGGTCAACTGGCTAGTTCTCTCTTCAAAGACGGGTCCCACTCACTGTTTTTGAACAACAAACCATATGATGGTACAAAATTTAGAAGACTTTTGAGTTCTCAAGTTTTATGATTGTGTAATTTTGGTTTCTCATCTTTTAATTGTGTAATTTGGTCTCTCAGTTATTATGATTGTTGAATTTTAGTCTCTTAGATTCTAGTTGCTCGATTTTATAGTCTCCAAGTATCACAATTATGCACTTTGGTCCCATGTATCTCAATTGTTGCACTTAGGCCTCATTGTTACTGTGTCGTTTTTAACACTAATAACTTATGTGAAACACGTGGGACCAATTGACACTGAGTCAGGTTACCTATGAGCCTCATAGGTTATTGATGTTAAAAATATCATGGTGATAGTGTACCTAACTGTAATAATTGAGATATCTGAATGACCAAAATCGCATAATTGTGACACCTGAGAGACCAAAATTGCGCAATTGCAACCTAGAGGACTAAAATCTCACAATTGTGATACCCAAGGGATCAAAATCATACAATTAGAACACATGAGACCAAAATCACACAATAATAATACCCGAGAGACCAAAAGTGTCATTAAGCCAATTTAGAATCAACACTAATTTTTATTTGGCATGGATATAACACATCAAGCCTCTATACATACACAAATTGCTTATAAAATATTAACATTATAAAATTAATTTGCAAATTTTTAAATAGTATTAAAAATAAATGGACGTTTGGTTTGTAATTGGGTTAGGATAAATTTTCCGTCCAAAGAAATATTTATAACACCACTTATTTTAAGTGCCAAAATGTGCTTCAAACTATTATAATTAATCTTCAGTCTTTACTTAATAATTTAAACTTATAAAAGAGGACCAATAAAAAAATTATGTTACCCCTGTTAAATAAATAATAGCAAAAATTATCAAATAAAAACTATTTAAAAGTTTAAATCTCTAGTAAAAAAATGGAAAAAAACTATTATATTCTAAATTAAAAACAGAAATATAGTGAATGATTATATTAAATAAAAGCTGCATCGATGTGTCACATAGTTACCGTTGCATCACGTCTAGATTGTCAAAGAAACAAAAATGGTCATTGTATTTATTTTCTATTTGTGCGCTTTCTGCCCTGACATCTACTAGACCTGGCCTTCCCACGCCTTATCAATCTCAATCGCATCATGCTTTCTTAATCACACACACACACACACACACACACATATATATATATGCTTTCGTTTTGTTCGTGTAATATCCTTTCTTTCTAGCCGCTTTTGCTACAGTATTCTCACCGTTTTAGCACTGAAATAATTATATTTGGTTAGTTAATTGTGCTTGAGACGACTGACTTTTTTTGCACATTGACATGGACAAAATAGCATTCATTTCCATATCTAAAGGACACCGACATTTTTCGATAAATCACATACTAGAGGTCAACAGCCCCAAAAATTATGGTCCTCGGTGGTCCAATACCCAACTAACGCACGAATCATGTACGTAGAGATCAATCCTTATTAGTGATGACTAGCTAGCACAATTCTCTAATATTAATGTTACACACATATCCACCACACACTTTTTTTTCTTCTCATTGAGGTGGAGTATGATATGTGTGTGGGTGTTTGTGTATCACAATTCATTCTCCAATGCTCTAGATTTTGGACAAAAACAATATTCCTAGTTTTTTTTTTGTTGATATTTGGTTGCACATATACGAACATGTTATGCTAAATTGTGAAGGTCAAACTTCATTCTTGATTTTTCCCCCACTTGGTCTAGCTCCGACGAGTCAGAATTAGAGGCACCAACTGTAAGGTCCATATAAAGATATACTATAAAATTATTTTTTATTTGTTTTTATTCAATAGTTTAAATTTTCTTGCGCTTGGATAGAAATGTTATATGGAAAATGTTATATAGACTAAAAAGTAGAAATAAGGGGTAATACGCATGGACGGAGATATGAAGCCAATGAAGAGCCAACACTGCAGTCCCACACTGCGGTTTTTGTGGAAAAGCGCTACTTTACCTCTCCTAATTAATTAGCAAAATAAGTTGGCCTTTCATTTTGGCTTAATTAGCTGGCTGTATAAAGTTTAACTTTACATTTTTCTTCTTATTTTAATTGTAGCAATTTTGCATTCACAATAGGTAATTTTAATCATTAAAGGTCAATCAAACAAGAGGGGTAGATTTGATAGCAGTTAACAACCGCTACCCAATCTCACTCTGGTTAGAAGTTCTGCACTGCTACATAAGAGACACTAGAGTAGCAATTTTCTTTCAAAACCGCTACTCTAAATGGAATTGCTAATCATATCATAATGGTTTCCAAAATGGAATTGCTATATCCAAAGTGATTTTTTAACAACTTATAGCCCGTTTGTTTTAGATTGTGTAGCGTCCCAAATGGAGAAACACACTTTTCGATGTATGTTTTATCGAAAGAAGTCATCCTATTCTTTAATTACGAAACGGACGTTTGAAGGCCTGCAAACGCCAAAACAAACGGACAATTACTACAATTTACATACCCAATTAAGTTTTATACTGATTTCGTTAATTCAAATTTATAACTAGAATTCAAAGATAAAAAAAAATGAAAGAGAACAAAATGATAATTATAAACTTTTCATTATACAAAAACTTTTCATACCAAACAACCTTTCATCATATGGACTTTAATTAATGTTATAAAAACTTTGTATACCCTGTGCTTGTGTAAATAATTTTTCTCTAACATGGTTTTAGGTAAATACCATTGGAATAGCATGTTACACCAAGACTTGTCAGACGTCCACAACTGAATTTCACTAAAAGTTATATTATAATGAGACTAGGAATGTCTATGGAGGAAGGCAAAAAGTTGAAATTATCTAATGATAACATTTTCCAACGATGATATTCCAAGAACAACCATTTCCTGAAGAAATAATACTTCCTCCGTATTTGAACGTATTTGAATATAAGTAAAAATACTTAAACTCACATTTATTAAGAAAATTAGTTAACTATAATTAAGTTTCTTGATCTCATATAAAAAATTAGTGTGTTTCTAAATTACTCTTAATGATTGCATTGAAAATTATTATTTGGGAATAAACTATGTATTGGAAAACAAAATTTAAATTAACTTAAGGGTATTATAGGAATAATGTTATTAAATGATATAAAAGTGATTATTTTTTGCTTATATTTAGTAACAAAATATTTTGATGTTTTTTGCTTATATTAAAAAACAGAGAGAGTATATCCTAACACCGGAAGACATAATGGAAGAGTACTTGTCTTTGATTCACCTTCATGCCTTCCAATGTGATGACAACATCGTAACTTGGAATGCCTACAATGCTAAAATTAACTCTTCAAGTCCCTCAACATTATTGTCATGAGGCTCGTGATTTCTTGGTCTTTTAGGTTCTCCTCTCAATTTTTTTTCATTTTACTCTCTGTTTTGTTCTGGTTGATTACTCGTGTTTGACAATTTGGTCGATCTTGATGCAGAGAACAATGGACAGGGTGAGGCTAAAACAACTTGGGGGCACTGTACAATGGTGAGGTTGTGGATGATGATCGCATGAAAGTGATGGTTTGGTGAGCAGTGGTTGACATTGTGTGTGAACAGGGTGGAGGTGGTGGCAACTGGCAAGAGTAGAAAGTGAGGGTGTAAAACTGTAAAAGAGTTAGAGCTAAGGAGGTAGAGGAAAGTGTGTTCGGCCAGGAAGTAAGTAAAGTCTGATCACGGATTGTTCTATCACTAGAGATCAAACACGGATATTAGAGGAGCCCGTCCCTTAGACGAAAAGCATTAACCACTCGCATCCAACCTCGTGGTTAGGATAAGGTGGATATCCATTGATAAGTTTTTTTTATAAGTCAAATTTATTAAAAAGACTATACTAGAACACAAGTTGTGTCAAAATCTAGAAAAAAAAAATACTTAGGCAAAAGCATAAACACCCTTCTATACAAAGAAAAATCTGTAAAACTGTACTGATAAATAATGCACCCCCTTCTACACAATATTTGAATCAAGTTTAACAAAATAATACTAACCACTTGGATAAATTTTGACACATAACAGTGTTGACGTGGCAATCTGTTTGTCATATTAACACTTAACAAACGTGATTTAATATTGAAAACTAAATATGTTCATGTTAGATCAAACAGGCATCAAAGCCACTAAATTTTTTTGGAAGACTAAAATCAAATCATGATATGCACCAAGGGAATAGACATGTAATTAAGGCTTTTTTTTTGTTAAAAATCTAATAATTTTGTGTCATTTTCATTTCAATCATTTTTCTTTTGAAAATATAAACCATTGTACTAGCACACTCTTCCTTCCCTTGACTTGTGCCAAAAGCTTTTTTGACTCGGTACCTTTTTGTCCTTTCTTTGATCGTCCACCATGCATCTTTCAAGCACCACCAAATCCCATCCCATCCAATCCAAAATCCATCACAAACCCGCAATTGAACAACTTCAAACCTTCCACCGTCCCCAAGCACTTCCAAATCTTGATATAGTCTACAGGAAGCTAGCACCCTCCATTTGTGTTTCTAAGCATGTAAGCATCTTCTCCAAATCTCAAACCATGGAATTATATGCATCTTCTGGAACAACACCAACTCAAAACCAAACAAATACACCTTACAAATGAAACCTCTTAGCCAGCATCATTTATTCCATATCAAGACAGTAACAAATTAAGTTGTCGGAATGCCACCGTCCACAGCATTTCTACCATAGGCATATATACAAGAACCCCCCAAAATAGATGAATCCCTTAATTTGTTTCTTGCTGTAGAGGTTAACATCAACACACCCATCAGCCAATATATTTACCCGGCCAGAGCTATAGCTCGATCGAGAAAGCGGCCATTTTCTTAATTTCCCTGTCACTTTCAATACATAATATGAGTCACAATCTCCTAAATTTTGAATCGCAACATCTACAGATGGCAACCTATCACTTGACCGGCAACTTGATGAATCAATTGCATCGCTCCAACGGGGACCACCGGAACGGTACTGTTCAAGCCGGTATTGTTTTTGGTTTTAAGTATGTCATTTTTTAGTTTTAGTCATATAACTTTTTTTTTGTTTATAATCCTTGTAAAATAGAAAATTTTGTTTTTAGTCTTTGTTATTTTGTTATTCCTAGGGACTAAAAATATATTTAAAAAAAATATAAATATAGAGTTCATGTATCCAATTATGGTGCTATTCAATATTCAAATCTAAGAAATCCGTTGTTTTAGATTTAATTTATTTTTATATTTTGCTTCTAATGTTGATTTGAAGAGGGGGGGGGGGGGGGAATGGTATACACATGGATCATAAAAAGAATTGTTTCCAATACGTAAAATACAAAGCATTAAAAGATCAAATAAAATGATAACCACATAATGAGAAAGCATGACTTTGAGATGCGCAAACATCTAATGCTACATGAAGAAAAACAAAACTTTGATACCTTTCTTATAATTTGTTTGGTTGTTATATTGATACATATCAATCATTAAAAAAGTATATGTAAAAAAAAATCATTAAAAAAGTCTGAATTATGAAAGTATATATATCTTTGAAGGTGGATTTTACAATGCACAAACAAATCTTTTTGTGCAAGTGCACAAGTGGACCAGAAACTGGTAATAGGCAGTTTGATAGATTTTGTATATATTTCAATTTTGACCCACAAAAGAAGTAATAATCTACTTATTGGCCCAATATTTAATTTATTAATTTTGACCCCAGATTACAACCCTGGTTGTCCATATATTTCAATATTCCCCTACAGAACAACTAGTAATCTAATTATGTGGCCCAACCTTTCATTCATTAATATTTTGACCCCTCAATAGAAATCGAAATCTTCCCCCGATCCCCAAAGAACGAACAACACGTAGAGTTTTCCTCAAATATTCCAATGTTCGTATTTCAGTCCCCTCTCTCCCTCTCTCACTCCCTCTCCCCCCTCTCTCTTCCCCTTTCTCTCAAGCTCTCTCTCCCTTTCTCACTCCCTCTCTCTCGCTCTCCACCCTCTCTCTCCCCTCTCTCTTGCTCTCTCTCCTCCGCTCTCTCTCACTTCCACTCTCTCTCTCCCTTTTCTCTCGCTCCCTTTTTCCCCCTCTCTTACTCCCTCTTTCTCTCTCTCTCTCTCTCTCACTCCTTCTCTCTCCCCCTCTCCCCCTCTCTCTCTCGCTCCCCTTCTCTATCGCACTATCCCTTTCTCCCCCCTCTCTCGCTCTCTCCCCCACTCTCATTCCCTCTCTCCCTTTCTCTCTCGCTCTCTCGCTCTCTCCCTCTCTCTATCGCTCTTTCTCTCCTCCTCTCTCTCACTCTCCCTCTCTCTCTCTCTTCCTCTCTCTCCCTAGAGAGGGAATGAGAGGGAGGGAGCGACATAACGAGCAAGAGAGTGGGAGAGGGAGAGGGAGGGATAGGGAGAGGGAGAGGTTTTTCATAGAGCGAGAAAGAGATTGAGAGAGAAAGAGAGGGAGAGGTTTTTAGAGAGCGGGGGAGAGCGAGAGGGAGGGAGCGACATAACGAGCAAGAGAGTGGGAGACAGAGAGGGAGGGATAGAGATAGGGAGAGATTTTTCATAGAGCGAGAAAGAGATTGAGAGAGAAAGAGAGGGAGAGTGAGAGGTTTTTAGAGAGCGGGGGAGAGCGAGAGAGAGAGAGCAAGAGAGGGAGTGAGAAAGATAGCAAGAGGGAGAGGGGAGAGAGAGCACGAGCGGTAATAGTATTAATTAGGGTAATAAATAGGTTAAGTTAGTAGAAATTTCCTTGGCAATAAATATAATTTTTTAAAAATATAGGCAAAAAATGATTTTTTTCAAAAATGTGGTCAAAATTTTAATTTTAAAAAATTTAAGCTTTTTTGGTAATTAATGTCTTCTCTAGACACCAATCAGCATATCTTTAACAAACTTCCACATTACCTTTTAAACAGGTTACCCTTCCTTAATCTTGACCGTCAGATTTGAAAGTACAAAAATCAATGGTTTTTAGACCATTTGTGCATGTGCACAAAAAGATTTGATTGTACATTGTAAAATCCACCTATCTTTGAATATGTCTTTGTCACTTGATCCTTGAGTTGATAATGAAGCTTCCACTGATTTTTTTAATGATGTTAAAAGAGAAAACTAAAAGCATTATAAAAATGTGATTATAATGTTGGTAGAAATCTAGTTTTATTTTTTGGTTTAAGAAAAGTAGTGATTGTGATTCGTAAAGTAGTTTTATCAAAAAAAATGAAAATGAGTATATAAATGATAACTATTTATAAATTCGTAAAGTTGATTTTTTTGAATTATGGAGTGATTTGTTTTGAAAACTATCTTCCTCATTTTGTCCCTTGTTTTTGGTCAATCATTTTTTGGCCCATTAGAACTGTAAATTTAAGAAGGGGACTTGTGCTGTCAGGTTGTTAAAATAACGGTTTCGGTATCGTTAATTCTTAACCAATAAGATTTTTTTAGCACAATTTTGCAATTCAGTCCCCCAAATATTTAAAATATATTTTTAAATTTTTATTTAACATTAAAATTATTTTATTTAAAATTACACCGGTGAAGGTCGAAACTCATCTTCCCAACCTCATATCATAATCTCACAGATTGGGTATGGTAAAATTACAGTAAGATGGTGAATCTACTGCGGTTTTGGAATAGCGACTTCTTCCACACTGTCAGGACCACCGTATCAGTTGCCTTTTGCCTCCCTAACGATTCCGATGTCGATGCACATACACGGCTGCGTTTGGGTATACCTTTGTCATTTCTCAACTTGCTGTTAAACGTGTTCTTCTATACAATTTGTTGGAACGGCGCATATATATATCCTCTTAATTCCTTTCCCTTATATATGAATAATGATATGAATAGGACCGACCTGTAATATAATATACTACTATATAATAGTAATTAAATACTATGCGTATGGGGGATGAGTACAAGATTCAATGGATTCTAACAGCGCAGTCTAGGCATCTTAATTTATCTGATTTCAATTTCTATATTAGGCCAAAAGAAGATTACTAGGTGTGCTTGGCCGAGGAAGAACTCGAGGACACCAACAGCGAGAGGAGAAAGAGCAACATCACAGGAATTGAAGGTGGAGATAGGTGACCCCATTGTGAAACAGAGGAGGAAGATAAATTATGATCCGGAGAAAGTGTGGAACGTCTTGGTACTTGGTAGGGCAAGTGAAGGAAAGCAATGCCAAGAGATGAGAGAGTAGCCGTCAAATGAAAAAGACTAGGAATTAAGATGTAATATTAAAAAATTGTAATCCTTACAAAAAATAATCTAACATGGTAGAATTCTATTTTATCATTGGCCTGTAAAACAACGGTTCAAAAACTATTATTTTACCAACGACACCATAGAAATTGTCATTTAAGAATAGTCAATACTTTTTTTGGTCAATTGGTTTATAAAATAGGCCGAAAGGCCCAGGCACAAGGCAAGGAAAGCCCAAAGTCAGCCCATGCGGCATCTAAATGACTCAAATGTCAAATGTCTATCCTCCCTCGGTAGCACAGTTGGTAGATGCATCGGGAGGACACTTGAGGGTGAGGGGTTCGACCCCCACCCATCCCCCTCCCCCTCCCCCTCCCCCACCCCCCAACCCCCCCTCCTCCTTAAGACCAAAAAAAAAAGACTCAAATGTCTTACATAATGCTTTGACAAAAAAAATGTCTTGCATAACGCCATACCAAGAAGTTAAACATTTTTTCATTGACACAAAAAAGAAGACATTTTTTCTTAAATTTGACCAAAAAACATTTTTTCTCAAAAAAAAAATATCCGTGCCCAGTGCATACTACATATATATATATATATATACCAGTACCCGATAGAATGTGGGATCACAAAAACAAAGTATTCATACTTCAATACACTCAATCAAGCTCTCTAAAATAAGTTATTGAATAAACGCTAAATATTATACCTAAATTTGTCTCATGTAACTGAGATTCATGTGGCAAGGGCAAGCAATCTAAGAAGAAATTTTTAAAGGGATTGGTGGAAGTGACCAAAAGAGTCCTAGGCCATAGAGTATAGTGGTGATCAAAGAATAGGTTAGGACAAGTTATATTTGTCTCTCACTTGGTCGGTTGGCCCTAATTTTTTAATAAACCAAACATTTAAACCTGAACTCAATCTTTTGACCATAAAAATAACTGAACTCTTCCTATACCCAAAAAGATCCAATGGTGTATGAATCCAATTATGACTGAGCCTAAGTAGGATGAGACTCGTTGACCAAAACACAAACAAAATAAAATTATAAAATGATCATATAATAATGTCTAAAAGAAAAATTCTCATGCAATTAGTAAATATAAGAGGTGTTTTTCTATTCCAATTATAATTTTAGGACATTGCTATAATAGAATAATAATAGTTTCATATATAACCACGTTGCCTAAATGATACACTAAATAGACTAATTAATTTACAAGGACGGCCAATTAGTCGTCTCACGTTGCCTATGACATGCATTTTGCATGACCACAAACAAAATTGCTATATTATGTGGGTCCAGGGGTGGCCCTCAGCATGCGCGGGGTGAGCAACCGCACAGGGCCCCATTCTTAGGGGCACCAGTATTATATAAAATTTTACTTACTATATATTAAAATAAAAATTGCAAATGAAATGGAGATTGAATGTGTTTGTTCAAAAACCTCAAATTCATAGAAAAATGCCGATGAAAATGCCTCAAAATGTACATATCCAAACTTTGAGTATGTTAAATAGTCTTTTAGAATTCATTATTTTTTTATATTGTAGATCAAGTTATTGGCTCACTTAAGAGAAGATTTGAGTAGTTTAGCACATATGAAAAGATTTTTAGATTTTTGTTTAATATTGAAAGACTTAAGTAATTCTCTTACATGGATTTGATATTATGTTACAAAAATCTTGAAATTTATCTTAATTAGATAGTTCTTGTGATATTAATGTTGAAATTCTATTTGAAGAATTAAAAGTCATTAGAGAGGTTTTAACAGTTGAATCAAAATCAAGCTCTATGATTCTGAATTCTTTAAAGACATTTAATTGTTTTTCTAATAGATGCACAATTTATAGAATAATATATCTATCTCTATTATTATTGCATCTACTGAGAGAAATTTTTCTAAATTGAAATTGTTAAAATCTTATTTGTGATCTACTATGTCATAAGATAGATTAAATAGTTTTGATTTGATATCTATCGAAAATGATTTTTTAAAGTACCTTGATTAATTATGAAAAAATTATTTATGATTTTGCAATAAATAATGCTAAGAGAACAATACTTAATAGATTATGAGGGTACCATTTACAAAATACGCACAAGGCCCCCAAAATCCCTGGACCCTATTTGGGTCATAACTGAACAGCGCTGAGAATATATTTTGGCTTTAATATTAATTTAGTCCCTGTAAAATTTCTGATTTTGAATTTAGTCCCTATAAAAAAAGTCAAACTTTTTTTGTCCTCGTTTTATTTTTTTTATTTTAGTCCATGGAGGAGTTGACCGCTGATGTGGCACTGTGAGGTCCCTATAAAATTCCTACGTGGCACCTACGTGGCTTACACGTCACCTGACACATACCTATACAAATATTAAGTTTTGAATTTAGTCCATCTTAAAAAAATGTGTTTTGAATTTAGTCCCTGTAAAAAATACGTGTTTTGAATTTAGTCCCTGTAAAAAATATGCGTTTTGAATTTAGTCCATCTTCTTCTCCACCACCCCCACCTCCTTTTCCCCCTTCTCCACCACCACCCCTATCCCCACCTCCACCACCACTCCTCTTCCACCACCCTCAACAACAACAAAACACAAAAAATCAGTAACAACAACAACAAAAAATCCCCACCCCTAATTTCTCTCTCTCTCTCACTCCCACAGTGCCCTCTTTCTCTCTCCCCCTCAACCCACTTCCACCCTCTTGCTCTGTGATTTTCGTTGTTGATATTCTTGTTGTTGTTGTTGATGTTGTTGTTATGTTGATTTTCGTTGTTGTTGTTGTTGTATCTGCAGATTTTCGTTGTTGTTGTTGTGTGATTTCCATTTGGTGGTGAGGGTAGAGGAGGAGGTGGTGGAGGTGAGTGAGAGGATGGGGTGGTGGTGGAGAAAGGGGAAACCATGGAGGGGGGTGCGGGTGGAGGAGGGAGGAGAAGGAGGTGGGGGTGGTGGAAGAGGGGTGGTGGAGGTGGGGATGGGGGTGGTGGTGGAGAAGGGGGAGAAGGAGGTGGGGGGTGGCAGAGGGGGTGGTGGAGAAGGGGAGAGAAGGAGAGGGACTAAATTCAAAACACGTTTTTTTAAGAGGGACTAAATTCAAAACTTAATATTTGTATAGGTATGTGTCAGGTGACGTGTAAGCCACGTAGGTGCCACATAGGAATTTTACAGGGACCTCACAGTGCCACATTAGCGGTCAACGCTAGTGAGAGACTAAATTCAAAAAAAAAATAAAACGAGGACTAAATTCAAAAAAATAAATAAAACAAGGACGAAAAAAGTTTGACTTTTTTTATAGGGACCTAAATCAAAAACCCCCTATATTACAGGGACCAAATTAATATTAAAGCCATATATATTTTTGGTCGTTATAGTGCTGATAATTTTTTTTTTTGGTCCAAGTAGAATTCATTCATTGATAAACGGGCAAAGCCCGCAACCCAAAGGGCAGTACAAACGGCCCAAGGTCAGAGTCAAGCTTAAGTGTTGTCTACAGTGCTGAGAATTTAAGTATGAGTAGTAGTCTCATATTAATTAGGAATGGGCTTAACAAAATTATACAAAAGAGAAAGACCCATATACCCAATGAGTTTTGGGTCAAAATAAGGTATCAAGGTTGCTTCTGGGCTCACACTCCCATCAAATAGAAGGTTGAGTTTTTTTTTTTCTTGTTCTACAAAACAAGATTGAGTTTAAGCGGCCGTTTGGAGATTTTCACATAGGGCCTGAAAAGAAGCTTTTATTATTAACCATTTGTTATTTATCAAATTTTTTACTAAGCTAAGTAGTAATTACTTAATTCAATTTTGTGTCTATGTCATTGCCTAAAAAATAATCATTTGAAAGAGACACACGTGCTCACCAAAAATAAAATAAAATGAAAGAGACACATGTGCTTACTGAGACTGAAAAATTAATAGAGATTGAGCAAAACAAAAAGAACCTATATGTGGCACTTGGCTTGAATTCAATCCACAGTTCTGTTTGGCCAGAGAGTAATTTAATCACTCACATCACAATCTAAGTGTCAATGATGCCAAATGACCCCAAAAAAGAAGAAATAAAGCGTAATAAACGTGCATGTACAATTATTTTCGTTTCGAAAGGCGTTGGATAGCCATCGAATTCCCAAGAATTTTTTAAAAAAAAAATCTGATTTTACAGGAGGAAACATATATGGAAGCATTTTGGGGGTAATATAAAGATGAGATCTAATTAAGTTTCCCTCGCTATATTCCAAGGAGATTCGAACCAACTACACACACTGTCTTGTTCCATTTACTTGACAGAATACAAAAGTACAAGCGAAAAGCACATCCTTAACAAAATTTCTTTTTCAAAACTTATGAAATTCATGTTGGAACTTGTTGTAACAGCAATACCTAAACTAAAAAGAAAGCGATAAACACAGAGAAGATAAGAGATTTGTTTTCGAGGTTCTACCAATTGTGCCTACGTCCCCGGAGCTATGACGGTTCAGATTTTTCACTATATTCCAAATAGGTTCGGCCAATTCCGCTCGCTAGGCTCCAACAACTGTCCACCTTCTATAAGATATAAGCCATGTCCAACAGAACTTACCAAGGTAAGTTCGGAGCTTGGAAGTAATAATCCTCTGAGCACTGTTCTAAACAGCTCTCTTTTGCATTCAACCACCAAGCAGCTGGAAATTCAGTGAGTTCATCAAAGACACGATGATATATTGTTGCATCATCATCATGATGAGTCTTGACTTGGGGTGCATGAGCATCATGTTCCATGTTGTTCAAGAAATTGAACCACAAAGCTGATGTGACCAAATTCATAGTGTCATTCCATTCCATCTGATATTGCTCTCCCAATGATCTCATCTCTGCCATGCCCTCATCATCCATTGCTGTGTGGGTTGTAGCAGCACTGGATACTGAGGAAACCCCTTCTCCTCCCTCTGATGATATTCCAATTGAAGGAACTTCCAGATCAGTTACAACAGAAAGTGGAGGAGATGAGTAAGATGAGTTATAGTTGTTATTGTTGTTATTAAGTAAAAGGGTAGCATCTAAGTTGTTGAAATCATGCAAATTGAGGTTCAATCCCAAGGTCTGATTTGGGAGTACTGTAGTGAGGTTGGGATTTTCAGCAACAAGGGGTGTTGGAGAAAATGAGGAAGCAGTAGGCCAGGTAGTCAAGGTGTAAGAGTTTGGAACTGAGAGGGGAGGAATATTATGGGTTGAAAAATTGGTTGTGTTGCATGATGGGTAAATCCTAGGATTTCTCCTACACTTGAACCTTCCATCTTGCTCAAAACTTGAAAGGTGGGAAGGGTGAAGAGATTCTAGCACTGATGGTGGCTCTTGCTGTTGATTCTTTTGCTCCTCACTGGCTTGTTTCATAGCTGCCCTGTGGAATTTCAAGGCAGTGACAATCTCTCTCCTAGCCTCTGCCATATTCAGAAGCCTTTCTTGGTAAGGCCTACTAGTGTGGAGCCTTCTTCTGACTTGTTTTTTGTGTTGTTGTTGCTGCTGTTGTTGATGTGCCTGACGAGCACCTAAAACTTTGCCATGTTTCCTTAAATTTCTACTTGGGGAAAGACTAGCATCAAAAACACAACCAGGGTCTTTGGTACTGTCCATGGATTCTTTTGGTTTTGAGGTTTTTAGTTGTTTCACTAGGCTACGGATGTAAGCACCAGAGAGAGGAGAAGGGTCTTCTTGATCAAGCTGCTTATTACTGAGCTTATCTAATTCCATTGGTTTCTTGTCTCTACCTCTTATTTCCATGTGGTTATGTATATATCAACTTTGGTGTAAATAGAAAGAAATCAATAGGTTGGTGGAATCATGGGTTTTTTCTCCTATAATTCTGAGGCACAACACAAAGTGCATACATATATAATATTGCAGAAGGCAGATCCCGATATCAAAAGGGGAAGTCTTGGTCCTCTTGGATGGCCTCATGAGCTAGCGTCATAAATAGTTGTGGGGCCAGCATACATAATAGGGGTTTTATTATACAATGTTTTGGACCTTTCCCTGTTTTGGCAAACTACGTTTGTTACCATTTTTTTTTATTTTATTACCCGCTTTAAATGGATTCCCTTTCTGAGCAGTGGTCTCTCTCAGACTCAGTCACACACCATGCCTTGTCTTCAAGGACTTCGACTAATAATACAAATCTTGCCTCTCTTCGCTGAATACCCCGCCTATTGGCTAATTTCATCTACAAGAAAAATGATTTTTTTTTGGTGCCACAAGGGGGTTACAAATTTATAAGCTAAATAAATAATAATTGGGATAGTGAAATATTCTTTCGATAAAGCACCGTAATTAGGGTCTTTGGCCCGAGTGGCACTTTGAGATATCATAGATCGAGCTTTGACTCTTTGAATTGGTTACAAGACTAATCGTCGATTTGAGACTTAAACAGGGTCCTAGATACGCCACTGGTAATATATACATTCTTCTTTGTATATTAGAGAGGAAAATTCTCTTGAAACAACCGTAAACAAAACAGGACTGAAAAACAAGAGAAGAGAAAGCCACAAACATATTCATGACAAAACAACAAAGATCTTAGGTCTTAACTATCAAAATACAGAGATTAACACACAGACATATCTATTACGAATCGAACAACTTCTCCGTAAATCAAGTGGCAAAAAATATCATGTGTATAAAGCTAACCAGCCATGCAAAAATATAGATGAGGTTAAAACAAAGAAATTGCCCTTTTTTTACGAAGACGGAGTAAGATAATTTTAGACCGTAGTAAGGGACAAAAACAGGACAAAGCTATTTTACGTATAGCGTATTTAAGCTTTAATTCACATCAAAGGGGGTGAAGTAGAAGGGGAAAAAATATATGATGCAATTTTTTTACAGCAGTGGGCCCAAAATAACTCATTTCTTCTATTATGGAAGAAAAATGACGAAAAAAACAGATATTTATTTTTTTCAGTCCTCCAAGATGTTGACAGGTGAAGGGTGCATTATATATAACATTTTCATTCGTTGTCTTTTTTTTTATATATATCTTCGAAATGTTTTTGTATACCTTCATTTTTCCTATTTTGTTTTATATATATATATACACACACACACATAGTATGGATTGTGTGTGTTGGGAACATGCTACCATCATGCAAGATAAAGAAAAACAACACTGTATGGAGCTGGTATAAACTATGTTAACTAACTATTTTCATGAGTTTTTCCATTTGTACTCTAAAATTTCTCAACTCACTCAAACAATTGAAACATTCTGACCAAACAAATTAGGATTTTCTTTTTCCTGACCTGAGATAAATACAGTTAATTGTTATGATTAATTAATTATTGACACACTCAAAGGTTTAAAAATTGAAAGAGGATAAGAAAAGGCAGAGGGAGTATTTATGCAATTGAACAATTAATGGTGTGTTTCACTACCTTATCTGTAAGCTAGTCCTATTGGACCAAGCTTCTAAAACGTCAGCAAGGAGAATGACAAGAATTTTTATTACTGTTTTTTTTTATAAGCAAATATATTCAAAGGGGTATAAGGTACTCCAACTCATTACATACCCAAAGTTACAACATCAACGGGCAACATCACTAGTATGAAAAAGATAAATTAAAATACCTACTCTCTCTAAAAATGAACCAACCCCAAAATGTCAATTTAATTTGAGCTAAAACTTGAATGAAATCCACAGGGCGACCTTGAAAGATGACCATGTTATTTTGCCAACCACAAAGACCATGCCACCGCTAGCCAAATAATATGTCTTATTTTCAGAAAACGTTATCCCCTAAGAAAAAATCCATGTTGAATGAAATGATGCATACCCTCTCCATACAACCTTTTAACATATTGTGTGACGAAAGGACAGAAACTTGGTTGTTTCGCTGTTTGAGCAAGTTGAATATCATCATTTGAGTCTGTTGGGTGGGAACACATAACTTGGACCTTTTGAGGCAAATTAATAGTTTTTTGAAGGCAGAAACAGAAACACTCCATATCCCCTCCCGGGGGGTCCTCCTTTTCAACTATTCTTCTGTGTAGTGTGTACTCTTCTAGCTAGCTAGCGTCTGCTTTTCTTTGTAATATTATTCGGTTTCCATTGTTTTGTCTATAATATATAGAATAAATCACAGAGTAATGGTTTTAACATTTTTCATCTCAACCAGTCAAAAACACTACCTAGATAATAGCAGTTATCAGTAATGCTAAAAGTAAACGAACCTAATTAGTTAACAATGAAATTGAAGAAGAAATAATATCCTAAACTATAAACAAAATTTTGTAATATAAAACAGAGAGAAGTCAATTACAGGATTCTCTTTTAATTTTTGTCTGGAAACAAGTTGACTGAGGAAGGAAGGAAGGAAGGAAGGATATTATGATTATTAGCCATTTAGCCGTAGGAATTAGCATGAGATTAATTAATTGAGATTGAAGCACTCGACACAATTATACCGTTGTGAGTTCCCAGCTTTTTAAATAGTACTACTCTTCTTTTTACCTGAACTCATACTACGGACACATTCTCCCATATTGATAATTTTTGTGACTAGTATATAATATAATTTTATATACTATATGCATGTGTAGTACAAAAAGTACTATTTGTCCAGACACCTGAGGGACGATTTGGAAATGCTACTGTCCCGCTAATTCAGCTACTGAGCACCCCAAAAGGGAAGCCATTACATCACAACTTGTGCAATCAAACAACATGCTACGAGTTCAATCCATACATCCAACATGCATGATATCTTTATTTATTTAGCAATCGATCAGTACCTGATCTAGGAATTTGTGCATTTATTATATACTAAATTAGCATATACTTATGAATTACAAATTTACAATATATACACATCCAATCTCAATATATATGTATATATGTCCGTTGGATTATTCCTCTTCTTTCCAAATTTGCAATTAGAACATGACTTAGCTTGGCCCTACATCAGCTTTTACAATTAATAATATGAATAAGAGCATATAATTTAACCTTCTAGCAAAAATAAGGGGAAAATCATTTTGGGAGAAAAAAAAAGGAAACTATCTCTCATATTTGATAGAGCTTTTAACTATAGCTAAATAAAAGAAATTGATTTTTTTAGATGAGCTTCTAGCTAGTATATCTAGAAACAGAGTTGATAAATATTATTTTTAAGATATTGAATCAATAAAAAAACAAATTAAAATAGATTTTATGAAGTTATATAGTTATATGTACAGAGGATTCAAACAAGAACAAACATGGGGTGGAGGTGGTGAATAAGGGTTCAACCAGTAAGTAAACAGATAAGAAAATTATATGACTATAATTGAAGTGCATATATATGAAAAGAGAGGGGGGAATAGGAAGATAAGAAACATTATGGCATTATGCATCATGTGTTTCTGTTAATTACCAGTGGATAACATCAAAGTTGAATAGATGTTGGATGGTACCCTCTCTTTGTTTTTCTTCTTCTTTTTTTCTTTTATTTTTCTACTATATATATATATATATATATATATATATCAGTTTTCTGATATATATATGAGATAAAACCAAAGCGAAGCAACCAAGTTGAGCCAATCCCAGAGGAGGGCGCAGGTGGAGTTGCCCTTTCAGATCATAAAACTAAAATTAAGTAAGAGAGAAGAAAAAAGACGAAGTTGCTTTTTGACGAATCACAGGCCCCCACACTACTCTCACTCACCCACAATTCTCACTCTGTACATTTAATGCCTTCGGATTCCATTCACACCAACACCAAACTGTTTCATAGACTCACAGAAAGACTCTCAGCACTCCCACCATTTACTTGGACTGGATTTCTCTGTCTCCCCCCACAGACCTTGCGGGGTCTCTTCTCTTCAGCTCTCTCTAGCTCTTTGTGATTTATTGCCAGTAATTAAGCAAGCAAATGCATAATTAGTGCAATGACAGTGCCAACATCAATCTCATTGTGGTTGACTTAGTTTATTGATTGACTTTCTCTGCTCACGCTAAATTACTACTCCCTTTTTTTTTTTTAAATTAATGATATACACAGAATATTTCTACCAAAAACAGAATATTCACAAAAAAACAAAAATATCAGATAATAAAATAACCTGCAAACTTAATTATTTATCTTCGACGCATACATGTTTATGTCCGATAATCTTTTTTCATACACTAACCGAAAGAAATAGTGATAAAACCGAATCATAGACTAACAGATTGATTTGATCAATCCATGTATAGATCATATATAAGTTTTTTTAATAATAATATTGTCCTATCTGAATTGTTTCATGAAGAGTTTATTTGAACTTATCTACTGACATAAGTACTTGTTAGCATATTTGATAGAGCTTGTTTTAAGTTTATTTTCATAAACTCACAAGGATAATTTATTAAAGCAACTTACAACTTATTATACGAAATCAGTTTCACATTTTCTCTTCAATTATAAAAATAGCTTATACATAAATATTTATATAATAAATAAATATTTATGTCATAAGCACTAAAATAAATTATTTATCCAAACATTCTCATTGTTTGGTTTTCAATTTCAAATAACTCAATGGTAATTAAGTTTTAGGAACATAAATGGTACAGGTTTTTTCCCCTTCTGTTTGGTTTCCTGCAGAGACCCACGTGGCAACCATAGTATTATTGGACTCTCGAAGCACAGGCAACGTGGCATGGTCAGTTCGACCACTCTCAACCGTTTGATTATGACTCGTCACATCACGTCCGTCACTACCTGGACGAGGTCTCACCGTCCTTTTTTTTTCGATAAAAAATAAAAAAAGGTCTCACACCGTCCTTTATCCCTGCAGCATTTTTCGCTCATATATAATAGAGTGGATGTCAATAATTTTGTACATGATTTTGTCAATATATATTGTTTCTCCTATGTACAAATTTTAATTTTTTCTGCAACTCATAATTTATCATAACACCATTAATTGATGCACAGCTCACCCCAAAAGAAAAAGTGTCTAATTAATTAATTAATTAACTCAGTGTAGTAGCCACCATTACGTACATACTAGCTATAAAAACCTCAGTGGAGTTAATTAATTATTAAAAGGGTTGTACAATAATTAAGATCAGAATGTATCGCTATTATCTTTGGTCCTTCCAATTTCTCATCAATTAATTAAAATAATAATGCAATGTGGCCTCCACTTGGGTTGAGGCGTCAGCGGCTTTCAGATACACAGATCAGTAAATAATAAATATCCATATATTATCATCAAGGTGTTGGGGTGACAAAGATTAAATTTTCATTTATGAATGAATTGGAATGCAGCCCTTAATTTGCTAGCACTCACTCACTCCTCTTGCCTTGTCAAATTGTAAGGTCACTTTCGCTACAAGTGGGCATGCATGGTAGTAAGGGACCACTATTTCGTTCATGCATGCATGTTTTAATCAGCCACCAACAGTACCATACACCAAATTTTCTTTCTGTTGCAGCATCCCGATTTTGCCTCCCTTTCTGACAGGAGTTTACAGATTTTAAAGAGATCGAGAAACAAAAAAAAATACACAATATCAATGAGTTATGCATAGACGTACGGGTGTGTATATATGTTCAGTGCAAAATTCTAATATTGTAAGCTTATTCTAACCGACTTAATTAGTTAATTAACCTCTCCTAACTAACCATGATAATAAGCTGCATACATTGATCGTCTACCAGCTCCTAGTAGTTTCTCTAATCTCTAACATGAGCTCCGCATATATATCATGTACAAAAATCTTTTAATCTCTAAAAATTGTAAATTGTAAACATATCTACTCTTAAATAACAGACACATAAGTTTTTTAGATGATTAAAATTGGTTAAATATTTATATTTTCTATATATATCCATTCCTATGTATGTCCTCATTCTTTCTTAACCTTATAACTTCAACTCCTTTTCTCTCATAGGATTCTCCTAAATCCACATGACATTTTTATACTATGACACGTGTTTAGAATCTTAAACTAAATTAAATCAAACTAAGTCAATATTATAGTTTCTATTTAATTAAATAGTTAATTAAACAAAATATTTACTTTGCTTTATATTTATTTTTTAATTTTTATCATCAATATTTAATCCAATTAAACATTAAATATAATTAAATATTTATTATTTTTATAACTTAATCTGTTTTTATTACTATTAAAATAGTTTTTTTATAAATTAATTTAAAACATGTAACCAAAAATATTAGTTAAAAACAATAATAACCAAACATTTTTCCATTAAGTGGGTTGACTTATCAATTAAATTAATTTAATGAAAATTGTTAAATTTTTTATTTATAAAAATATGCACAAGATACTGGTTTTTTATTGTTGTAATTTTCAATTAGTTTTTGCGCATCGTTAATTTTTTTCAGTTACGGGTAAATTTGAGATTTAGAGGTTACTAGAAATGAAAAGGGGAAGGAGTGGAACTTAACAGAAAATATAATATTACCAGAATTTGATAAACACTTTCATGTAATTAATTAATTAATTACCTTCAGTCTTTGGGATGGCAACTTGCAACCAATCACAGCCAAGAATGAAGATACCTTTTCCGTGTAGCTAGCTACTGTGTTTTAATTTGGTACCCCACAACATATACAGATGAGGCGCAGTGATACAGTCCTTCCACTTTTGCAACATGTATATTTCTATGTTATGGTCCACTGTACCAACAAAATAATTAAAAATAATAAACCATGCATTAATCTACACTCATTTTTAATCATAAAAGACAGGTGATGTTTTATTTTTTGGTGGCGGTGATGTTTAATCCCTTATGGAAATCACATGCATATATGTCCTCTGCCTTAGAATGATGACCAAATACCAATTGAGTAAGAGATGCATATAAAGTCAATTAAATGCCAATACTTGATAATTTTCATAGGAGTTACATTAGATCTCTATTCATCATATGCAAAAATAGACAGACCCACCAAATGATCTATCCGATCACCTTCCACTTACTTAATTAACAATTCAAATAATCAAATTAACTTTGACTTTGGTAAACATTTTAATTATTCGAATTAATTTTAGGAGATTATGAAGATATATTATTACAAACTTCATTTTAACACATTCATAAATATTTTTTTGTGGTTGCTTCAATCTTCAATTTACCAAACAAAAGTGTGGGATTCTTTGGATAGAAATCGCATGGTAATTGTTCTCGCCGGATATTTGACCGGAGATCAACCTTAGTACCCAATGGGAGTCTCTAAAGCCAAGTCTCAAGTCTACGGCGGTGTAAAATGTAACCTGTCTCCTGAAGCCTGCAACTTCTCTATTTAAATTAAGTTCCTAACTGCCCATATCCAGTTAGTGGGGATGAGGTCAAGTAGTGGAGGAGTTGGGGATAAAGTCAGGTAGTGGGGTGTGGGGTAATTATCGTGGGAAGTGGAAAAGGGGTCGGCCGGATAGCACAGTAATGAACTAACATTTAGCATGGACATGAAACTTGCATGGTTTTTCCATCCAATTTAAGACAGTGTAGATTAGAATTGGACCAAAGACAAAACCGTCCACCATTACCAGTAGGCTGGTCCAAGTAAGGGACACTCACAAGTAGTGTTTGAGAGACAAATTAATTGTTCAGTGTCTCATGGCATATGTCATACAAAAAATTTGGTTCCATTCCATTAGTTGTCCAAACTTTGAAAACCTAATTGACTGAGGTCGTGTTATTTGAATTCAATGGCCACAACGTATTGCTTGCCCACTTTCCTAGTCCTTCCCACCTCCCTTGTCTGCAAATATTGTGACAAGGTGTTGATACCCTCCTTTGGTCCCATTTGCAAAAATTAAATGTTATATAAAACGAGGTGTTTAATTTCTTTAGAATTAAATAAAAATGATCAATTTCGTCTATCATCCCAATTTTTCAAAAAAAAAATCATATGGACTAAATCAATCAGTTTTTTAATATTTTTTTATTAATAAAGGAAAAAGCAACAACTACACAATTCAGATTTTTAATTTTCAAACCAAACCAAAATCAGTACTAGTTCGTTGGATTACTTTGTTCAATTAGGCTTTATTTCGATTCGTTTTGTACTTTTTATAAAACTTTTTTCCTTGAATAAGAAAAATAAATTGATTTCATCACTTTCCATACTATAAGAGCCCGTTTGTTATAGATTATTTTTTAAAAAAATAATCACTTTTAATAATTTTCTATCTGTTTGTTTTAACTTTTAAAAATAATCAAAATCTAAAAATAATAAAAAATCTGATTAAAATGAAAAGCCTATATGGAGTAATTTTTAAAAAATAATCAGATTTTAATGAAGAGATAGAAGAGAGAGAAGATTAAAATAGTGATTTTTAGGATTATAAACAAACACAAGTTAGATTCTGCTTCACATAAAAATCTCTAAAAAATAATTACTAAATTATTTTACATAAAAATCACTTATTTTTTAATCAATAACAAACGGGCCCTTATTCAGTCGACAAGAAGTTTACCTTTTTTTTACTGAACAAGTTTACCTTAAAACTTTAATAAAAGCAATATCAAATATAGATATGAATAATAATTACCATAAAATGTTTCACAAAAACAGAAATAAGTAAAACTAAATATTTATAAGTATGTAAATATGTTGATCATGAAAATTGAGTGTTGAGCTAATGTGAGTTAGCTAGTCAATTTCCCTTTAGGCGATTCTTCAATGAATGGATTATGTTTCTCAAATCGGATTCCTATGATAATTAAAGTAGATGACTGACAAGTTTCATAAACTATAACTAAGTCAAAGGCTAGTAAATAAATGCAGTAAATGCCTAAAATATAAAGAAGAAAAAAAATGTAACAAATGCAATAAAGGCTAAAATAAATGGCAAAAAAAAAAGCAAGATAAATAAATAGACTTGTGTTTGATTATTGTGTCTCGGTCCCTCCCAATACAATGCAATAAGTATTTATAAGCCTCAATAATAGTAGTTATCCTACACTAAGGTTGTACTCACTAATACATGTCTACACTCATGTAAGATAGTGGTTGTAGTAATGTTGGTAGCTATAGCTAGTACATCAGCCAATATATATGTGTGAAACTTTGGCCCTTGGAGCTGAATTTAACTGCTCCTATAAGTTTCTATCTATTATTCCTAGGGCATAAGAATGTGATTTCAAGCATTTGCAACTTACTTGACATGAATAACATGTCTTTTTTCTCTACCAAACTTTTGAATACTAGTAATTACCCAAGTATTTGCATCCAAAAATCCAATAACTTGAACTCCAAAGTCTAATAAGGATTTTAGCAAAATAAATTTCATTTAGCTTACTGATTTAGCTGTTTGTCTCCTTAACCGACCACTAAAATTCTTAGCTAATTTTCTCGACTAGATTAGGCTCAATTAAGTCAAGTATGGCAGGCCCAAAATTAACATTTGGTTCATATTTTTTGGGCAACAACAAAATCAAATCAAATATACATACAATGATACAAGTTTGGTTTAGTTTAGTTTAATTGGTTCAATTTTATAAATGTGCATCCATCTGACAAATGATATAAGACATATTTTGATATTTACTTTAACCTTTATGTTATACACTACAGAGGTATTCAATTATCACCTCTGGATTCAAAGTTCTAGTAGCCAAAACTATGTTGCATTTTTTATGCGATGGAAGTCTTCCCTGGCACTTCAATCCTCAAAACGTTTGAACCAGTCACTAATAGTTCTGGCAAGGACTCTAGTCTCACTCAAAGAAAGAGACTTAAGAACTTGAGCAACAGCATCTGCTGGAGTATACAATTTACCCACTTGCCATCTCGGTTCCTGATCTCAGTGTAACCAACAAGCAATTAAAAATAAGCAAGACAATAATTAAATGAACTGAAATGTAAGGCTTTTATAAGAAGCAATCGTCAGAGAATAATGGGGTGGCAAAGTGGGCCAGGCCCAGCTCGCCAACCCGTCATTTTTTTGGCGGGCGGGGTGGTTTTTTTAGCCCGGGGCAGCCGTCGGGGCAGCTGGCCCTCCGGCCCGTCATTTTTTCCCAATTTCAGAATAATATTTTTTTCCCTTTTTTATTTTATTTTTTTAACGGATTTAGCCAACCTGCCTTTTTTGTACCTTTTTTTTTTAAATTTCTTTGGGTTTAGGCGGGCTAGCCCGCCAGCCCACCCAACCCGGCGTGCGCGGGCCGGGCTGTATTTTTTGACCCCGTTTTTGAAAACGGGTCAGGCGGGGCCGGACCGCTTTGACATCCCTACTCAGAATATCAATATAATTCTTCTTTTACACAGCAAAGCAGCATCATACCTAATGCAACAAATAAAAAAACACCACAGGAGAAAGAGAGAAAGAAAGCATTTAATTTTGATTTTTTTCTTTGCATGGTTGTTCATTACAAAATCTGCTATCCATACCAGGATTGAAGAGTTAACTCTATTAACTTGCAGAGCATACATCAAATATTTCAAATAATGCAGTTTGCATGAGAAAAAAGTCATTGCCATGATAACTCAAAGAAGCAGATTCTTCCAAAGAGGAAAGACTTAATTGTAATGAGCATAAGCATGGGATAATGGAGGATGCAGGGATGTTTTACCTGGATGCATGGTGTGATGTGGTTACCACTCAATTGCACTTTTTCTACTGTCCCACCGAATGACTCCACACGAGGCTTGAGTGTTTCTTCAAGAATATCTGTCTCATCAATTGTGTCAAAGTTGAATTTCACCTTGAGAGAGACAGAAAGACAACATCAGAAACATCTTACAAATGCTAGCCATCTTTCAAGAACAAGTTCTAAGATATAGGGCAACAGACAAACCAATAATGTGTGTTTGACATTGTATGAATTTTTAAAGCAATCACGGTTTTCAGATGGTGTTGGCCTGAACTCTGAGACTCCTTGAGACACCTGACAGAGAGATATGTACACATCAAGAAAAATATATACACACACACAACCATTAACGTGTAAAAAAGAGTAAGTTTTAAGCATCATAGTCAAAGTTTCCTTGCAAGACACAGATATTCAACCATGCTCAAGTTGGGGTTCCTAGTTGTCAATCATTATAGATCAATGGTCACAAAGACCATCATTAGTTATTTATAGATTAACCTAAGAGATTATATTCATCAAATGGAAGCAAAACTAACTAGGATAAAAATATTCAGGGTTGTATCTGGTAGGTACATAAGGAATAACTGGGGTCACAAGAATCAAAAGCAACATTTGACCTCCAAATTTGCCCTTTAACACATAATAACTTACTGAAACAAATAGGACAAAATCTCCTAAAGCAACAGTTAAGACATATGATAGGGAAAAGATAAGTAAAATAGAGACAAATATAGTATAGTATATTGATATGCAGAAACAGAGACTGAGATCAGGGTAACCTCAGCCTAACAATACAAAGAAGATGAATACAATGAAAAGGTAGAGCTATTCGAGATGCTCCAATCTCCCAATTCCCAGCCAATACCAGCCTAAAGACTCTCTCTCCACTCAATCTGTTATTTCTACCCCCCCACTCACACCTGCCCGATGCTCCCTCCCTCACTCCCAAATGCCACATCAGCAATTAGTTACTCCCTTTTCCCTCCACTATCCTGGGTATTTTATCCCCTACATCTCCTCTCTTACTCCTCCTCACGTACACCTTAGGGAGCATATCAATACCCCCCCCCCTTTGAAACTCTCCTTGCCCTCAAGGAGGAATCCTGGAAAACTGGCTCGCAATTCATCCGCCAATTCCCATGAGTTCTCAAACTCCGGCAAGTCTTTCCATTTGATCAGCACTTCCACTTGGCCAGCATTGTTCTTCCTGGTGTCCAGTGCTTGTTCAGGCTGCACATTCAACTCCCATGCCTCACTGAAAAACGGTGGAAGAGGTTGGGGAGAAGCATTAGGATTCACCGATTTCTTTAGGAGTGAAACATGAAAAACGGGGTGGACTTTATTGTCATCAGGGAGCTTTAGTTTATAGGCAACCGCACCAATCTTCTGGAGGACTTCATAGGGGCCATAAAACCGAGGGCTTAATTTTTTATTAACTCGCTTTGCTAAACTCTTCATCTTGTAAGGCTGGATCTTGAGATACACCATATCACCAATTGCATATTCCACTTCCCTGCAATGCTTATTAGCTTGCACTTTCATTCGATTCTGAGCCTGCACTAAATGGTCTTTCATCTCAGCTAGCATAATATTCCTTTGGGCAGTGAGCTGGGAAACTTCATCCACCGATGATTCATGCACATCACCTTTGACCAGAATTGGAGGATCACGGCCATACAATGCCTGAAAAGGGGTGGTCTTAATGGAGGAGTGATAATTCGTGTTGTACCAATATTCAGCCCAATTCAACCATTGCGGCCATTGTTTCGGTTTAGAACCAGTAAGGCAGCGCAGATAGGCCTCTAAGCACCTATTGACCACTTCAGTTTGGCCATCACTTTGGGGGTGATAGGCACTGCTGTATTTTAGTTTGGTGCCTGATTGCTTGAATAACTCAGTCCAAAAAGAGCTTAGGAAAATTTTGTCCCGATCCGAAACTATAGAGGAAGGGAACCCATGGAGTCTCACAATTTCCTTAACAAATATGGCAGCCACCTCCTTAGCATCATATGGGTGACAAAGGGGAATAAAATGCGCATATTTAGTTAAACGGTCCACCACCACCAAAATGGTGTCCACCCCTTGAGTTTTAGGAAGACCTCCAATAAAATCCATGGAAATATCACTCCATACCTTGGAAGGAATAGGTAAGGGCTGTAATAGACCACCCGGACTCAAGGTTTGGTGCTTGTTCCTTTGACAAATTTCACAAGCCTGAACATACTGCTGGATGTCCTTCTTCATTCCTTCCCAAAAAACCAATTGAGAAGCCCTTTTGTAAGTACGGAAGTAGCCGGAATGACCTCCCAATGCTGAATCATGGAACTCGTGTAATATGGAAAGGATCCTGGATGAATGCCTAGGGAGAACAATCCGGTCGTGGTAATACAATCTGCCCTTCTTCAATTGATAGCCCATATGAATAGTCTCACCCCCCAATAAATTCTGGATAATGCTCTTAAGTTTCGGATCTTGTTGAACCTCATCTTCGAGGCCATCCCATGTAGGACAATGGATAGTGGTAAGCATCATGCATTGCATTTGGCGAGACAGTGCATCAGCTGCATTGTTCTCCTTCCCTGGTTTGTATTTTATCTCAAAATCAAATCCTAGCAACTTAGTCACCCACTTTTGTTGCTCCTCCCCCATAAGGCGCTGCTCAGTAAAAAATCTAAGGCTTTTCTGATCAGTATGAACTTTGAAATGACGCCCCAACAAATAGTGTCGCCATTTTTGAATGGCCAAGACAATTGCCATTAACTCCCGCTCGTATACAGATTTTTTCTGGGCTCTAGCAGATAAAGTCTGACTCATATAGGCAATCGGCCTCCCTTTTTGCATAAGAACCGCCCCTATCCCATGGCCAGATGCGTCAGTTTCGAGGACAAAGGTCTCCTAAAATCTGGTACAGCCAGCACTGGTATGGATGTCATGGCCTGCTTCAGTGTATCAAAAGCCAGCTGGGCAGCTTGATCCCATTGAAAACTGTCCTTTTTTAATTGTTGTGTCAAGGGCCAAGCAATGCTCCCATAATTCTTCACAAATTTTCTATAATAACCCGTGAGGCCCAAAAAACCTCGAAGACCCTTAACGTCTTTAGGAATAGGCCATTTTAGCATGTCTTTGATTTTATTGGGATCTGCAGAAACACCATCCCCAGATATCAAGTGACCCAAATACTCCAACTTGTGCTGCCCAAAAGTGCATTTCTTCTTATTAGCCACCAGCTGGTGGTCCCTTAAAACTTACAAGATCAAACTCAAGTGTTCTTTGTGAGATACGTCATCCTTGCTGTATATGAGTATATCATCAAAAAAAACAAGAGCAAACCTGCGAAGGAAAGGCTGGAGAACGCGGTTCATTAAGGCTTGGAAGGTGGAGGGTGCATTGGTTAGGCCAAAGGGCATCACCAAATACTCATAGTGCCCTTCATGCGTGCGGAAAGCTGTCTTAGGGATGTCCTCCTCTTTCATTCTGATTTGATGGTAACCAGACTTGAGGTCTAATTTAGAAAAAATTGTAGCCCCACTCAAGTCATCCAGCAGCTCATCAATTACCGGAATGGGAAATTTATCCGGTATAGTCACCTTGTTCAATGCTCGATAATCAGTACAGAACCGCCACCCGCCATCTTTTTTCTTAACCAAGATCACCGGGCTAGAGAAGGGACTGGTGCTTGGTCTAATAATTCCAGCATGCAACATTTCCTTTACTATTTTTTCTATCTCATTTTTTTGATAATAAGGATACCTATAGGGTCGTATGTTAGGTATATGAGCACCTTCCTTCAACACAATCGCATGGTCATAGGGTCTCTTGGGAGGGAGGCCTTTTGGTTCTTGAAACACGTCACTAAATTCTCGCAACAATGGTTCCCAAGTCTGCTGCAGCTCCGAAACAGTGGAATCCTCCTTGGCCAAGTGGTAGTACTCTATGTAATAACCCTCCCCCTCATTCTGCAGGGCCTTTATGATGGTTTTTAGTGACACTGTTCCCTTACAAAGAGCTGGATCACCCCTTAAGATTATGCGGTCTGCACCTGTGCCCCATTTCAGAACCAAGTTGCGGAAATTGGCTTCAATGTCACCCAAACTAGCTAGCCAATCCATGCCCAATACCATATCTGTGCCCCCCAAATCCATCAAGAAAAAATTCTGCTGAAATCGATTGCCCTGCACATCAAAAATAACCTTCTTGCAAACCCCCTGGTTACGCACCCGGTCGCCAGACCCCAACTCCACCGTGTAGGCAGGGGTGGTGTGAACCTTCAAAGCTAAAGTCTGCACCAAGTGTGGTGAAATAAAGTTACTGCTAGCCCCTGAATCCACTAAAATTAAGACATCCTTGCCTTGCAGCTGGCCCCATAACTTGAAGGATTTATTAGAGGTTAATCCTTCCTTACTCTTCAACGAAAGTTGGAGAGTCTTCATCTCCACTGCAATCTCCTCCTCACCCTCTTCTTCCTCCTCACTATCCTCACCTCCATCACCCTCACACAACAGCAACTGGTAATGTTTAAATTTGCACACATGATCTTTTCCCCATTTCTCCCCACATTTAAAACAAAGGCCCTTCTTACTTCTTTCCTCTAACTCAGCTTGACTCAGCCTCCTTGCTCCCTCAACACTCTTACCTCCAGTCATCTCATCCCCACCCTTAGGTTCAGTGGTCCCCCCCGAACTCACAAAACTCTTAGACCCCACAGACTTGGCCTTATTCCAATCACCGAAAGGCCGTGCCCGAGGACGATCTCTCCAGTCCCCTTTCTCCTTGCTCATGTGGCCACCTCGTTGGAGTACTAAATTCTTTTCCTCCAACAGCAAAGCCTTATCCATCAACTCAGACAAGGATCGTGCCTCAAACAGCTTCAATTCAGCTTGGATGTCTTCCTTCAAGCCATTCAGAAAAATGCCATCTAACATAATACGCTCTTCACGATTCAACGGCGCAATTAGCATCTTGAAGCGTTCCCGATACTCCATGACAGAGCCGGTCTGCTTAATGCTCAAAAGAGGGCCCAACGGATTTTGTACCAAACCTGGTTGGAAGCGGCGGACCACCGCGTGTTTGAATTCCTCCCAGCTTCGATGAACAGTCTGTTCCTCCCACCATTGGAACCAGTTAAGAGCCTTACCTTCCAATGCGACCACGCCGACATCCAGCTTGTCGTCCTCCACCACCGCGTGGAGCTTGAAGAAGCGCTCCACCCTCACTAGCCACCCGTGTGCGTCGTCGCCACTGAAAACGGGAAGCTCGAGCTTACGCCCCCTAACGTCGGAACTGGGAGAGGACTGGAATCACGAGGCCGTGAACAGGATCGAGACCCGGTGGCGACACTGCCGTCGTTGCGGGCGACACTACCGTCGGTGCGGCTGACCTCCTCCGATGGTCGCCTACGACGCGACCGACCTCGACGTCGGCAACTGCGATGGTCGCGCAGCAACAGCTGACGCATGTCCTCCAAGGCGCGCTCGACATTCTCGAGGCGTGACTCCATCGTGTTGCGTGTGAGGACCATCTTCGCTGCAGGACCGTTGGCGATGATACCAATTTGATAGGGAAAAGATAAGTAAAATAGAGACAAATATAGTATAGTATATTGATATGCAGAAACAGAGACTGAGATCAGGGTAACCTCAGCCTAACAATACAAAGAAGATGAATACAATGAAAAGGTAGAGCTATTCGAGATGCTCCAATCTCCCAATTCCCAGCCAATACCAGCCTAAAGACTCTCTCTCCACTCAATCTGTTATTTCTACCCCCCCACTCACACCTGCCCGATGCTCCCTCCCTCACTCCCAAATGCCACATCAGCAATTAGTTACTCCCTTTTCCCTCCACTATCCCGGGTATTTTATCCCCTACATCTCCTCTCTTACTCCTCCTCACGTACACCTTAGGGAGCATATCAACATACCTCACTCATTACTGAAGGCAGCTGATCAACAAATTTAGTTAAAGAATTCAGAACTTCCTGCTCGCCTTCTTGCAGAATCGATCCAACAGCATCCAGCATCATCTTCCACGCATCTCCTACATAGGTTGCAGGTGACATGCATAATCATTATAGATACACAAATCCTTATAGTTAATCTATGAAATGAAATGATAGAATCTACATGTAATTGAACACACCAAGGAATTCAACAAGAATGGCTGAGGCAATAGCACAATAATTGCAGTCACTGATTTTAACATCAAAATTACATTATTAGAGGATCAATAATTTATTTAGAACAAAATTACTATATTGTGCCTCAATTTCTAAATTCTCTACATATGGAATCACCTCGCCGCCAGTAACCAGTATAATAATGAATGAGTAGGATCATATAAAGAAACATATATATTTCGTATTCTAACAAATTAGGCAATGATGGAAATGCTGCCTTCTGGTTCTGGCAGACTTCAGCAGTTGGAGTAGTAAGATATAGTTTACAAAGCTACAGCAAAACTGCAAAATTTTGAAGCAGAAGCAGCAGAAGCAAGCTCAAGAGATACCTGATGCATTTCTAGCTATTGAGTAAACAGGACTTGCTTCCACAACTAGCATCATCTGGCTGACTGCAGGACCCAACTGCATGACAGCACTGAAAAGTTTTAGATCACAATTATCTGAAATGCAGTATGAAGATGAACAATATTAGCCCCTACAGAGAACATCTTTACTCCTTAAGGCCATATGAAATTATTTCAGGAAGCATTTTATTTCAGTGGTTCTGATACTGTACTGGATGGTAAGAATAAAGAGGAACAATCAATTCAATGGGGAACAACATTTATTGTTCTAGACATTCTAAATTTATCTTTAAATTTCTTGTTAGTTGATAATCATAACGAAAGTTTCTTGGCGAGGAATATACAGCCTATTGGAAAAATCCTTCTTAATTACAACCACAAGAATCAATCATTCTATTATAGTATCCTACACAAAGACTCTTGGATAAATTGCAGTATTAGCATTCAACAAGTGTGAGTGTTCATACCTGCTCAAAGTTAGGGACTGCCTCCGTTGCTGGCCTGTTGTTGTATGCAATTATGGCATTAGCCTTCCACAAGAGATATGTACCTTTATGTCACATTCCTTGAATTGCTACAAGTCTATAATTTTTATTGAAGTAAATGAAACTTCATAATCTTCAAAGCATATAACAATTTAATTAATACAATACTATGCACTATTCATTTAAAATATCAAAATCCTATTGTGCATAGATAAATACAGACTTGTACTGTAAACAGCCGGAAAAATAACCAAACCTTGGGTAATTTCTCAGAAAATAAGCTTCCTGTGAGTAGTTGAAGAAGTGCACCATTGCTACAGATTAAACCAGAAAAAAGGAAAAAAAAACAATGTTACTTGTTAATTATTCCAGTGAGATTTTGATAGTAAACAACCCACCTAAGAGCCTACTTTTACCTATGACCAACAGAGAAAAGAGGAAGGTCTCCAAGCTGAGCAGGTGGCAAATTGGCTTGAGGCAACCCAGCTGTGAGGATTGTATCCAAACAAGTGTGGAACCTCTCATATACTTGTTTGGCTGCTTCAGCATGGTCAAATGTCACATTGTAAGGCACTACCACCACAAGAAACCCTTCCTTTGCCAAAGACTCTATTAGGTAGCTGCAATTTTGAAAATTAAAAATGAAAAAAAAAACTTATTACCATACTACCATCATGAATATTACCATTTACCAACATGGAAAGAATCAAACTTTGCATTGAAAAAACAAATGGTAACACAGAATAATACCCATAGGTAACTTCAGGAATAGCACCAATGAAGGCTCCACCCAGGAATTTGATTATAGCCCTTGGCTTAGAACGATTTGGGGTGGGTGGAATCACCAAACAAGAGTTCAACTTGGTGTACATCTTGCTATTGTTGACTCTCATACTTGTGTCTCTTCCAACATACACATCAGAAGAAGCCATCTTTGTAGTCCCTGCCACCATCCTAGTAGACAGAGATTGAAAGTGGGAGAAGCATTTGCTGGATAAACCATGCGAGTGTTGTTGGTGTCTCAACCCCCCACCAAGACCAGACAGATACCTAGTATTCTTCGAAGAGAATGTGAACTTGAAATCTGAGCCTAAGAAGGAGGTCGCCATTTCCATTACCCAATGGGGGAAAAACAATTGAATATTGGAATGTCGCTGAGAGTAATTTTATTATTGGAAGTTGTAAAAGTTGGTCTACGTGTGTTGAAGATTGCGCCACGATTTTGAGGCCTCTCCATGTAGTTAAATTGAGACCAAAGACCAATGGAATGGCTTAGGTCTTTGGATGATGAACTGGAGATGGTAACTGTTTTGGTTTTGGGCTTAGGACCCGACACACTCTCTGTATGGGTCTCACTTAATTAAAGTTTTGTTCTTTTTTGTGGTTTGGTAATAGGGAAATGATAAATACACCCCAAATTTTTTAGACATATACTTCATTTAATGTTGAAATTTCAAAAATATCTTTAAAATTTGCGTGCATTCCAGAAACTGGAGTTTCCGGAATGCAATTTTACATTCCGGAAACTGGATCCAAAATTACATTCTGGAAACTACAGTTTCCGGAATACAAATTTGCATTTCGGAAACTGGAGTTTTTGGAATACAAATTTGACTGGAGCTTCTGGAATACAAATTTGCATTCCGGAATACACCCCACAATTCAAAAAATTTGCATTCCGAAAACTGGAGTTTCCGGAATACAAAATTGCATTCCGGAAACTGATCCGGAATATACGTAAAAATAAAGGGTATTTTAGAAATTTTCACAGTTAAGTGGGGTGTATGGCTAATTTTTCGTGGTGTATATACCAATTTCCTTGGTAATATTGCACCTTCCCTTGGTTTGAATGATATGTTAACTTTAGACCCAAAAAAAATGATATGTTAACCAATCAATGATCTACTCTAGTTTTGGAAAAAATGTTGTCTATCATAACAAGCTTCAATCGTCGAGTTAGAAAATAAAAAAAAATAGATTAGTTGTCATTTTTATATTTTCAATGTACTCATTACTACCTCCGGTCTAAATCTTTGGTTATTTAAGATTTTGACATATAGATTAAGAAATAATTAATTGAACAAATTTTAGACTAAAATGACCCTATTTATTATTCATCATTCTCAACTATCCTAATTATTTCTCCACTCAAAACTTATTAATTATATTAAGGGTATAGTTAGAAAAATGTGATAAATTATCTCTTGAAATCCTAAAACAACCAAAGTTTTGAGACAAAAATAAAAAACTAAAACTACCAAAGATTTGGACCGGAGGGAGTAATTTTTTTCCAATTTTACCCGTATTAATGGAAAAAATTCTAACACAAAAAAGTTCATGAAAAAATTCCGAGTTTACTCGCTGAACGCTGCAAAATGGAAATGCATTACATAATTACTCCAATTCACTCATTTCAAAAGTCTCTATTTGAAAAAAAAATGTTATTTTTTGTAAGATGACATCTTTCTTCTTCCTGGTGTTTTTTCCTATTTATTTGTTTTTTTACCAGGGAGCACCCTAATGCTACACGGGCATGAGACACCTAACACATCACACAGAATAAGAAGAGAGCACCCAATAGGACTCTTAAACAAATGTAGACTCTAGTGATTATACTTAATATAATCTAATTATTAAGAATATAAATGTTTTCTTATTTTGATATCAAAATATTTTATAATAAAATTTAACTTTGAAAGAAATTATATATTTAATTATTAGTTTTAGCTATTTAAAAACAAACAAAATCATTGTGTGACAAAAATAACACAATTGAATTAAGATCATTCTTTGCTATTATATTATATATTAAAAAATGAGAAGAGGTCAAATTAAACCAATGTCTAATAACAATAACAATACAGCTCAAAAAAAAAAACAATAACAATAAAAGAACAAAGGAAACAAAGTATCAAAATCATGTCTTCAAAAATAACCATAAACTTTCTAAATACTTGGATAAAAATGTGAATTTAATGAGCAAACAAGCCTATCTTCCATGCCATCAATCAAGGTCTAGGGATTTTATTTTTTTTGACAAAAGCAAACTTATAGCATTTCATTCATAATAGTTTCAGCAATACAAGGAGGAGCTAGATGGTATGTCTGAGTAACATTCATCAAGAGACCCCTAGGGATTTTAGATGAAAGAAAATCGACAATATGATAATAGATCAACTTAATTTTAAAAATAGATAGATTTAATTAGTAGAAATTTGCACATATTAGGAGACCTTCAATAAACTTATAGATAGAATATGACTCTAATATATTTGTACATATCTCCAAATAGATCTTAGTATTTCGAGTAATTAGTTTTCACAATTATGTGTAGAAAATATCTAAGTTTATCCAAAAATTGGTTTGAATCGATAGTCTTATATTATATCTAAGATATCTATTGTGATGAGAATGTTGTTATTTTTGTTTTTAGTAATGAGTTGATAGATATTAGCATAAATTAAATATTTGATCTAATTTTGATGTATAAATATTAAGAGATAATCAATTTAAAATTTGGATTTTGTATGCTAATAGTGAGGGTGGGGGATCATTAGTTTGAATTTGATTTAATATCCTAATATTTGGTAATAATTAGAAAAATAAATTCAAAATTTTGATTTAAATAAAATATATATTAATAAGATAAAGTTATTTGTATGTGAAAGGATCAAGTTGTTATAGGTGATAATGATAATTTAAAATCAAACAAAAACACCCCAATTCTTTTCTTCATTATTATTATTATTATTATTATATATCTAGTGCAGTGACAATAAAAAAGGTAACAGAGTATCTTGTTCTCGCGTGGTCTCCTTGGTCTCTCGTCTTCGATTCCATTGTCCGAGTCGACTCAGCAGCGCCATGGCTGAGCAACACCAAGAGCCTCAACCCCGCGCCTCCAACAACGACCCTTTCCTCCTCAACTACCACCCTTCTGAGCTCCGAATCGCCTCCGAGTTTCTGTCCACGTGGCTCCCCTTCCTCTCTCGAGATCTCTGCAGCCACTGTTCCCAATTTCTCTCCGATCGCATCCGCTCCATCGACCCAGGTCACTCAAACCCTCCAATTCCATCGAAATTCCCAATTTTTAAAACTGGGTCACTCCCCGTTTCGCGTTTCACCCACTCACAAATTCTCACACCGTTTGTTTCTGACTCCGTTTTGCTTTGTGTGCAGGGTCTCAAAACCACCGCCTCGAAGAAAACTCCACCGTTCAATCGCGCGATGATGCTATCGACGACGACGTAGACGACAACTGTGACTCGCATTCACTTGGGAGTTGGAAAGATGGGGCAGAGGCAAACTCCACCCCGCGCATGTCTTGGGCTGACATGGCACAAGAAGACGACGAGTTTGGTGAAGACGAGAATGAGCAAAACGGCACCAATGCTGGTGTTGTTGTGGCTTCTGATTCAAATAATTCATCGGAAGCAACGAAAGCTGTTGTTGCTGAGAAGCCTACTCTGCCTCGGGAGCAGAGAGAGTACATCAGGTTCATGAACGTGAGGCGTAAGAAGGACTTCATCTGTTTCGAGAGGGTTAATGGGAAGCTTGTTAACATTCTCGAAGGGCTTGAGCTTCACACTGGTATTTTCAGTGCTGCTGAACAGAGAAGAATTGTTGGTTATGTTGGTTCCCTGCAGGAGATGGGGAGAAAGGGAGAGTTGAAAGGTTTGTGATCTGAAAAACCCTTGCTTGTTTTGCTATTTTTTGTTATTCCCTGAATTTAGATTTGGGAAAGAAGGAAATAAACTACACACCTAATGAATACAAATTAAATGTGTGTCCAAAATTGCTGTCACTCTGCATGGCATTTTTTTGCTACAAAGTTAGGATAGAGTTAATCAGAATCAGATTATTTATATTTTTTATGGTTTTCCTCAGCACAGTAGCTGACTAGTATAAATAAAGCAATCTCATGAATTTGATGATCTGTTACTAGTAACTAGCTGACTCTACTTCACAGTGTAGATTTGTAGTACTAGTGTGCATGGTTTTAAATTGCGGTTGCAGTGCAGTTTTGGAGACTCCGAAAACCATAATGTTGCGGCCGCAATTTAAAACCATGCTAGTATGTCCCCCAATTTCGTTGTATCTGATCCTACAAATTATGAACACCAAGTTTATTACAATTCCTGCTGATTTATCAATATTCATGGTTTGAATCATTGGCTAGATTTATTGTTTTGTAAAGATTGTCTTGTTAGTTCAACAGTGAGATATAAATTCAAACTATTAACATGGGTGCTGAAAGTGATCATATGCCTTGATATGCATCTTTGTTATTGCAATGGGCAAAGTAGTCATGAAGGTGAAAAGCACCCTTTTAAGGATCTAGGGGTTTAGAGCACCTCGAGACAAGATGCAACAAAAAAACACATGTCCCATTGAAGAAAGGCATCGACGTTAGAAAAATAGGAAAACATTAAAATATTTAACTATTTTACTTAAATTTTCCATGTAAATTAACTACTCGAGCCAATCATTCATAATAAAAACAAAATACTAGAACCTTAAATTTACTTAACCCTGAGCTTCTTGCTATCAAGATCCCCAAAGATTGACAGCTGGTTATCTATTTTAACATTCTGACCATTCTACACCTTCAGCAACATGACAATTACACGTGTGTTTGGTTTGCCATTTGGGACGGAATTTCCCGAATTCCAATGCACGAAACGCAAAAGGCATAAATCGTGTCTTTTACGTTTTGTGCATCGGAATTCGGGAATTTCTGTCTGCAGCGTCAAAACAAACACACGCTACCAAGTTAGGTGGATATGCTTTTTAGGGTTTCTAACTGTTACCATTGAGGTGCTAAAGGCACGATGTGCCTTGTCCCAATCAGAAAGGCTTGAATGTGCTTCAATCAGCCAGATGTGCTGACTGCGGAACCCCTTCCCTCTGACTACACTGGCCATGGAAAATACCAAATTTATGCAGAAGTAACTTTCATGTATCTCTGGCTGCCCAAAACTTAGTGAGACCAATGAGTTTGGAAATAATAAAAAAATCTTCTCATTTAGGATTGGGCATGATTGTGCTCAGACTTTACATCCATTGGGCTTTATGCATATGCTACATGTCACGAGATACTGAAAACAAAAGTAAATTCTTGTTGTTTTGCCCCCCAATTGGCTGCACTTCATCGACAATTTGGTAATTGTGTTAAATGGTATTATTTCTGAGGAACTGACTACATGATGTTGACTCTTAACCTTTTCAGAACGGACATTTTCAGCTCCTCAAAAGTGGATGAGGGGCAAGGGACGTCAAACTATCCAATTTGGGTGCTGTTACAATTATGCAGCAGTTAGTTTCTCATGCTGTCTTTACATTTCTTTATTTAGATCAAATATAACGTAATTAATGCTTGGGGGTGTGGTATAAATAATGGTTGATGAGCTTGATATATGGATGTAAACTCTTAAAATTAACTTTCTGCTTACAGGATAGAGATGGTAACCCACCCGGTATTCTTAAGAATGCATTGGTAGATCCTATACCTGATCTTTTCAAGGTCATCATTCGACGCCTGGTCAGGTGGCATGTACTCCCTCCTACTTGTGTGCCAGACAGTTGCATTGTGAATATCTATGAAGAAGGGGACTGTATACCTCCACATATTGATAACCATGATTTTGTTCGACCATTTTGCACTGTCTCATTTCTTAGCGAGTGCAATATACTTTTTGGATCAAACCTAAAGATTGTAGGTCCTGGTGAATTTGATGGTTCATTTGCTATTCCGCTACCCATGGGGTAAGTATTTGATCTGGATTTATCCACTACACTGTCTATTTAGTTTTTTTAACTTTTACTACATGACTTTGATTCCAGTTAGATTGAATTATTCATCAATTTGCCACTGTTATGGAGGATTCAGAACCTTATAGTTAGTTTTTTTCTCCAGATCTGTACTTGTCTTAAATGGAAATGGAGCTGATGTAGCTAAGCACTGTGTACCTGCAGTTCCTACGAAAAGGTATCTACTTATACAATACTTTCTCTCTGGCTTTTACATGAATGACTTGTTATTGATCTGTGTTCTTTTTATGAAAATTTTTGCTAGGATATCAATCACATTTAGAAGAATGGATGTATCCAAGCGGCCTTTTGGGTATGTTCCAGAACCTGATCTTCAGGGGATCCAACCATTGGCCTATGAAGTTGAACGGGAAAAGAAGTCAAGCGGGCACAGACCTAATCGTCATATGAGGAGACATAAAGACAGGAGAGGTGGCAGGATTGATGCATCGGGGTCTGCGACTAGAAGTGATAGATTCTCGGAGCCTTGTGAGTCGAGTCAAAGTTCACATCGATCTGCAAATAGGTGGAGTAGGGTAAAGCCTGCTAGTTGACAGATGCTGTGTTATTAGGATCTAAAGGTTCTTGTTGGGTCACAGTTAATTATCTGATCTTTACACCCATCTGTTGGCTATGTTCATGCAATCTTTCTACATATCAAACAGATTTGTCATGGAGGTTTCTTCGCTTTGGTTTCTGAGAAAGCTCTATGCTGCGGCGATTTTTATTGTATCGGTGTATGCTCAAGTTAGTCAACTGGGTTGGTGTATCTTTAATTTCTAAGCAACAGGCGCTAGTGTATATTTGAGCGAGTCAATAATGGTTGCAATTTGGTGAGAAGTTGTTGTGATTTGTCACATTTTTAGTACCAACCTAGAATGTGGCTGGTTTATATATAGCCTTTTAATTTATATTTTTTAGCTTGATGCTTTATAAAAATATTCATTGTTGAGGTAATAATGGTTGCCTTGTGAGGTCAGTATTCAGCATTGCTAGATTTGCTGGGTTGAGACTTGCTGTGGGATCAAATTACTTCGAGATTTGCTTGCTTGTGAAAAGGATGGGTTGAAGAATGTTGTTAAGTACATCAAACAGATATGCGTATTGTTCTTCATTACAAGGCTTATATATATATATATATTTTGCTGGTCTTTTTTTTTTCTTGATATGTGAGAGGCTCTGCATTGTTTGTATTTACAAGATGTGATGTTCACCAAATTAGTTATGATTGTTTTATGAAGGTCTTGGTGTATATGACACTGCTAATAATTTCTATCCAAGTTAAGCTCAATTTACGGTTGTTAATAGTATTAGTTCGTTTATGATGTAGAACATTTATGGGTTTTAATGGATGAACATTTATTGACACCATCATCAAGGAATGTTAACTTGTAGCACAATTCCTATTGGGAAGTAGCTTTAAGTGATGAACTGAACTAATAAGAAAAATTCAAGTGAAGTGAAAGTGATGCCATCTGAGATGTGCTAGTTGTCAGATTCATCGTGCAAGTGATTGGAGTGATCACCATTGACAAACAAGTTCCAGCCACGAGTGACACTGTACTTGGACGAGATCAAGGATCTGTCCTTGCGGATTCATTGTCGGTTTTTCTTGTACAACTAGGTTTGGTTGATCTTTTTTGGTGTCCGTTGTTCGTGCTACCCTAAAGAGGTTTAACAGTCAGTGTAAGAACAAATTTCTATTGTTTTGTAAAATTTCCCCATATGTGAATGACGCATTACCCCTTGCAAGAATCTTACCTTGCACTCTCAAGTTGTTGAGAACAAAACTAACCACCAAGTCACAACTATTTTTCAGTATAAGTGTATATATTTTATTAATATAGTTTAATATACCGCTGGTTTAATTAGTTTAACAAGTAACTCATTAGTTTGACCAGTGACCTATTGACCCAGTATCATGACTGAGTCAATAACCCATCAAATATGGTCCTAAAACCGTAGTTTAGTGGCCTTTGTGGTCTCCCTTTTAGCCAAAAGAATAAATATTCATGAAAAAATACAGACTATTTTTACATGATTACACCATGTGAAATCTTAATGAGGAAATCTCTTTGCTTTTAATACAGTTGAAACATGGTAACATTCATATGGATGTCTCAATTATGGTACCTTTTTTTGGTCGACTCAATTATGGTACCCTTTTTTTTTTTGTCAAAACTCAATTATGGTACCTTTTCCACAAGTTTATGGTACCTCGTACACTATCTATGAAGAAGCACAATACAAACCCACCTTTAACGCCACCTTTACCATTCTCAATTTATGGTTTTGCAATGAATCATCGAAATTTTTATTTTGCTCTATTTTAAGTGAATAGTTATATGATAAGCATTTAATTCAATAAATGCTTATCATATAAGCACTTATATATAAATTATTTATATAATTGAAGAGAAAACGGGGTTAAAATTTACATAAACTTTGTATAAGCTATTTGTATAAGTTAGTATGGAAAACTTATTGAAATAAACTGAAAACAGCTTATGGATATGTTATAAGTTATTTTCATAAGGTCTTCCAAACACTCACACAAGTATTTATACCATAAAATAAGCTCAAATAAGCTATAAATAAACTCTTCTAAACAAACCTTAAGTGGCTAATTGGGTGCATTTTATGAACTGTAGTTATACCACAAACCCTTTGAATGTATGCTCGGAAAAAACTGAACAAGTATCAGATAAAATTGAACACCTGAGTCGATGCTCCCAAATATTATTTGAAGCGTTGCAAAATAATCAGTGTTCAGTAAAAATACAAAGCGAGATATTGACAATATTTCAAGGAATAGCCATCATAAGTGGACGTCCTAAAAGCTTGGGAAGAGATAACTCTATAGCTTCAAATGTTGAAGAATATACAACTATCCACCAACTGAAAATTTAATATCCTTATTACGCGGACAACCATAATTAAATAGCCACCTAAACATACATGTATTCACCACCTCGAACAGCGTTTTCAGCACCTTTCCTCTCTTCTTCGGCTTCTTTTTCACGTTCCTTCCAGCTCTCATAGGCATGATCATCAGTTTGCAGCTCGTGCCGACAGATTGGACAAGAATTGTGCTCATCCTGCCACATAAGGGATAAAATTGAACAAATTTTATATCTAACCATGTCATTTTTTCCAGAAATTCACAGTATCAAATGCATAAAGTTGGCTTCAAAAGGACAACATAAAATTTCCAATAAATATGAGGACTTCGAGACAGTACCAGCCACGGCTTTAGACATGGTGGGTGGAACGTGTGCTTGCATGGCAACTCTTGCATTTTGTCATTTAAAACCAAGTTTTCCCTGCAAATGGCACACTCAGTATCTTTCCCCATATTAGCCAGGACTTCCTCTGTGAGAGTAATGACTGGAAGTTTTGCCACAACTTCTTTACTGGCAGGAGGGGGCCTCGGAGCTACGGGACCATCATCAACCATCTAACCAAATTTTTTAAAATAAAAAAAATATTACAGCAAGTCACCCTTAATTAAACAGTGTAAAGTGTAACAATCAAAGAGAAAAAAAACCGAGTTCAACTGATTATATGTCAATCAAAAAACAAGCTGAAAAGAGTAAAAACATGATCAAGTAATTAATAAAATACGTTGAGTGGAATAGATTGGTTATATCGAGTCACCCTTCGAATGATGCATTACTATCAACTTATCAATATAGATCTACTAAAGTGACCGCAACAAAGAACAGTATGTATAAGGAATTAAGGATTTAAACAGAAGAAATCAAGTTGTTATGTAGGCTATTTGTGTTGATTCTGTAACTTGGTTTATTTAATATAACCTGAAGAAATGTTGTCTGAAGTCAATAAGGTATGCTCAAATTTCAAGTTGAGCCTAAATAACTTGTTAATGATCTCAAAAATGAACCTAGAATAGCTGGGATTGCTAATGTTTCAAACAATGCCTAAGCCACATAATACCTCTTTCTTGAAATTACAGAAACTGAATCTAGAAATTCAAAGCCATGGTGATATTTAAGAGTGACTGAAACTGAACAAGGATCAGAACACATGAAAAAAAAAAAAAAAGATTTTGGATAGATTACCAGGGGTACAACTTCTTCCAATCTACTTATAAGATTTTGAAGCACATTAGCAGCATCCTCTGGTGTGGTATCATTTGCTGCTTGAGAGGATTCAGCAGAAAATAGTGTAGCAGCTGTTGACAAGAGGTTTGACTGCACCAACCATTGAGGCTGTGGTGGCTCTTGATCTACTGTAAGGTGCCCCTCAAAAAGATATCCTGAATCAAACTCAAAATGTGATCAGCATAGGAAGAAAATAAGTAAATGATTTCAAAATTTCCGAAGCATACAACTCATGAACATGAAAAAACTATAAATGATACCTCACGAAAAGAAAAAGAAAAAATGCCACTTTTTTTAAAAAAGAAAATAACCTCTGTTTGCATGATTCTCTGCAGGTTGCGAAGCTTGCGATGGGTTATCTTCTAGATGCAAATGTTCCCTAGCCTGACCAATGCAAGCCTTCAAGTGTTCCTTCTCGGAAGTTTCAGAAACAAACAATAGAGCCTGCTCAAAAAGGCTCAGGCCAGCATTCCAGAAACCCGGTGCTGTATATCTTGTCTTCAACACAGTAGCAACCCGGCATATAACCGAATAAAACTGCCACCAACAGCAACAACACAGTCAATTTCTCTGCTTTTAATTATTCATCAAACAAGAACAACATTTAGGGAAGGTTGACCTGTTCAAATGTACCTCAACAAGGGCACCTACAAATGACCTACCAATCAAATATCATTTAGCAGTAATCAAACTAAACACAACTGACAGAGAAACTTATAATAACCATGAGTATTTCAAACAATAGTTTTTTGAATAAATTGAAATTAGCTTCAATATTTCAATTTTTTCATAAGCTCTCTCATTTAACTTTTCGATACACATCTAGCTTATAGGGACCTCTTTCATAAGAAAAAAAAACCATAAACTTATTTTAATTGAAAAATACGTTTACCTATTATTACATACATAACCGTATAGTCAATCCAAGCAAATTCAAAATCAATTATTTTGGACAAAAATTAAATTGAAGAATGTAGCAGCAACTAATTATACAAATTTGAATGTGAATAGGAAAAACGAAATGAGATGAGCATACAGATTTGCGGAGAGAGGGAGAAGCTGATGGGTATATGCGTTGGAGCAGAGATTTGAGAGACGAAACAGCGGCCTCAAACTTTTGCTTCTTCCCCAATTGTCTCTGCAGTTCCTCCAATTCCTGTTTAACCAAATCCTCCGATTCCATTCTCTTCTCTTCTTTACGAATACGAAACTCAGATTCTAATTCAGATTTCAAGGATTTTATCTCAGAGCAAATTATTGAAATTCAGAAACCCTTTCTTCTGATTTTGATTTTTTATATCCTTCGGAATGGGAAATCGATTTTCTTCGGCAAGGGGAAACATAAGGAAATTATCACCTACAAACGCCCCTACTGATGTCTGAGTAGGTCACTCAATTGTTTTTCGCCACGTCATTATCCCAAAAGCTTGAAACGGCAATATGTTCAGTCGTCGTTTTGGGAAAGCGAGTGGCACATTTACGCGTCGTATAATTCGAGATTTTATTCGACAACGGAAGAGACCAACTTTTAATTAATTTCATTGTTTTTTTTTGGTCAAATTAATTTCATTGTTTAACACACATGAGATCTTGATGTTAATGCAAAATGGTCGAACATAATCATGGTTATCACTTTTCTATATGGTCGAACAAGATCATGTTAATTTCAATGTTAATTTTGATATCACTTTTCATTAAAAACAAAAAAAAAAAGCTAAATTGATGTCAATTTTCTTCCAAAAAACCATGTTGATATCTCCTGAACTAAAATGAGTGTTTATTTAAAAAATTTAATCAATTTAAACTGCGACATGAGGAAGCTCAGTATTTGAGTAGTCTGTCAAAGCTTTTCAAGTGATCCTTATGCCAAAGCCAATAGCAAATGAATTGCATGGCAGGCAAAGATTCTACCCTATAATATTTTAGAGGCATGGACATGAGACAAGCTCACTACATCTAAGAGTCCTTTTAGATAAATAACTTAATTAAACACTTATGTATAAACTACTTTTATAATTGAAAAGGGAATGCGATTAAACTGATTTTATATAAGTTGTAAACTGTTTTAAGTTATTCTAAAAAACTTATGCAAATAAGCCCAAAACAGCTTATGAGTGAGTCATAAGCTATTTTCATAAACTCTCACAAATGATTATGTCAATAGATAAGTCCAAATAAACTTTGTATAAGCCAATTAACTGCTGCTAGGGTCAGCTAAATAGCTTATTTGCTAAAATGAAAGTAGGTAAATTTGCAGCAAAACTGCTCATTATTACTGTCAACTTTACCCCCCTTACATATGCATCACAACAGAAGTAAAAACAAGGAAAAAGAATCATCAAAACGTTCATTTCATTGATAATACCATTCACTTAAAACAGTGTACATCTGCCACTTAATGAAGTAAATTACAATATATCTGTCAGCAATCAATCATATGGTTAGCTTCCACCTCTATTTTCAAGTACATGTGAAAAGAAAATTTAAGCTAACAACAAAAATCAAGATACCACCAGGGCAGGGGCATTTTACTGTCATACAGAAGCCTCTATCCTGGGCTCAAATGAAAAGGCAGACATAAACTCCATGACTTCCCCATTTATGCAACATTTTGGCAATTCAACCCAATTGTTGGTCACCAAATCACACAGAATATAAGTACATAGCTCAGGGGAGTTCAAGCATATAAATATCCGATCCCCAGCTCCAACACAGTTAATATCTGCCTTCTTTCCATACCACTCATGAGACATTGCCGCAGGCATTGCCGCGATCTGTTGCCAGCATCGATTAGCCTCTTCGTATTTCCACACCCTAAGACTAGCACTTTCCAAGAACTCTGATAACAAAACAACTAACATCTCACCATTGCACTCCACAACATCAATGGAGTACTCACTGAAAACAGGCAACAACCTGGGGTACTCAAGGAAGCAAGTGCATGTCAAATTGCAAGCTACTACTGTCCCTGAAGAGCTAAGAAAATAGACTATCTCTTGACCATCCTTGTTCGTAACGACCGATGAATATTGCTTGGATGGGCTTCTCTGCATGCTACTTGCCACCACATTCCCAGCCTTGCTAAGGAAGTACACAACGTTGTCGTCGGTTGAATCGCAATCCATGGAATTACCATCAACCTTCCTCCGAAGAGCAGTCTCATCTTCCCAACAGCCAGAGCTTGAGTTGTAGACTTTGAACAAAAGATTTGGGGGTTCACCAAAGACTAACACAATCTTGTAGGATATCTGGTCTTTGAAAGTTGTACTCATTACAACGGCATTGAGAGATTGGTTTTCTGAGGCAAGATGCAATGGAGGGAGTTCACTACAGGATCCGGTCACGGGATTGCACACGATGAAGTTTCCCAACAATGTGCGGTAGCAAACCAGGCCACTGGAGGCTGCAACAGGCATGCAACTTCTGTTGGAATCTTCAATCAGTAGACGCGGATGATTGAGTCTTTTCCAAGTGTTTTCAGCAGAGTCAAAGATAATAGATTGGTTGAGGCTGGGAGCAACCATCAAAAACCAAGGATCCCGCGAAGGAATGTCTGAGCAGGCAAGCTTGAAACTCACAGAAGCAGCAGCTGATTTCCATCTTTTGCACACCGAAGTAAGGCGGAAGAAAGTGGAAGTCGGTAGCCATGAAAGTACCCTTTCGAAGAGATCTTCATTTAGGTCATCCAGTGAAAAGCTGTTGGTGAGTAGATGGTCTTCATTTTCTGGGGACTTTCTTTTCAAACTATGCTCCATTGACCACAAAGTTGGAGAAAACTACTGCAAAAAAACACAGGGGCAAAGATGTTACCAAGAAATCAAATTTCCCATTTTCCAAGCCTATATACCAATCATAGAAACAAATTGATGTGAATGCAGATTTTCAATTGGAACCAAAACTATATCAGGAAAAGTGTGACCACTAACTAATAATCTAAAAGGGTATCTGCATGCCTTCACTCCCTAAGCCCTTCTAAATTTGTAATAAAAATTACAAGGCTTCTTGAATTTTGATAACCAATTAAAGCTGCAGACTTTAGAGAACTGTTGAAGGACCCTCATAGCTTAAGCAAACATGAAGCTTGAGACCTCAAATGTTCTTCCTCTCCCATGCCATTCTCTTCTCTTCCCCTCCTACCCCTTTTACTAGAAACCCTCATACAAGGACTAGATAAAAAGAAAGCTCAGAATTCCAAATAGTAACTAAAAACACTCACTCAAGAAACACATACTTAGAAGGGGTTTCAATAACTCATGAGAAATGAATAGCAAGCAAGAAGATGATGACAAGAGAGGGAAAAAAATCAACATGAGTTAGAAAGGTACCTGAAAGAACTGAAGCTGCTGCAATAACCAAAACACACGGTGGGTGGGTGAGTGGGTGAGAGTGTGTTGCTGAAGAACACAACAGAGAGACAATAGAAAATGGGGTTGGATTGGGTGTTTAAAATGGGCTTTGGAAGCAGGAAATCCTGAAAAAGGGAAAAAGGGAAAGCGAGCGAGCTCAAGAGGTAGGAAGCTTCCCGGGATCTCTTTCTTTTGTTGGGGTTGGATTTGGATAGTTGACACTTAAGACACTCTCTCGTATGACAAAACCACTCTCGCACGCACATGCACCACACATGACACACGAGTGGCTTCTTCTTAATGTTAAATTTCGATGCAATCTATGATATCTGTCAATGGATTTTCTGGCCTCAATTTTTCATGTCATAAGATTGAGTGAAAAATTTATCTTTATTTTCTTATGAATATTAAATAAGTGTTATTCCATAGAAAAATATCAACAGAAAATTTAATATAATTTTTTTACATGAATTTATTATCACCTAAAAATCCATATAATTAATACCTAAATGCCATTATATAAGATTTTTTTTGTTGATAATGCCATTATATAAGATAAGATATAACTATAAGTCGTTGACTCTGCTTAAAGGATCCTTGGCTTTGGATTCGGGTTGAAAAATGAGAAAAGTACACGCAGCACGCAAACAAAAAACTGCTGGCACATTTATTTAATCATTTTATGTTGCATAAAAGAAAGAGAAAGGACAAGTGAGTTCGAAAGTAGATCAACAATGTCAAAGGTGAAGGTTGGGGGTTGTGAATTGTGACTAGTGACTAGTGACTAGTGTGGTTTATAGCTGACCTGACCCTTCCCAGAGCTAAAGCAAGAAGCAACCCTCCATTCCCGGTTCCTTTTGGCTCCTCGTTAAGGAATCTTTGTCTTCTTTTGTTCGTTCTGTTTTTATTTTACTACTAAAAGTCAATGCTCACTCAAGCCCCATCCACAAGACAAGTATAACTTTTTTTTTTTCACAACAAAACGATAACGATTACATTAAATTAGTGAGGGGAAATATTGAAAAGTAAAAGCCGTTAATTGTGATTTTTTTTTCTCTCTTTTCTTGCTCCTCGTGTGCTTTCAGCTCAAGCAGATGCTCACACGCCCAAAAGCCATTAAGGCCTCAATGCAGTGGTCTCGAACCCGCACATGATGCAGCCTCATTTGTTTAAATTGGCCTTGCTTTTGGTCTCTTTCCGTTTTTCTATTTTAACCTAAAGGAGAAGAAGAAGGCTCTAGTGAGCTTCCCGTGTGGAATCTGGAGACATTACTGACATAAATCAAATTGAAGGGCCTCTAATCCACACGAATGTTTGGTAAAGTGACGATTTCCTTTCTTAAATGTGTGTGCAATCAACAATGCTCTTTACGTATAATTCTCGTATAAGAATCTCAACATAACTTGTTTAGGTTTTGGAACAGAAAAATACCATTTTCAGGATCAGGAACTTATTTCAGTTGAATATCTCTATGAATTTGTAATTCTTGTCCATTGTGGAGTAAATCAGACCTTCCAAGCACAAACACAAAATAGTCTTCTCAACAAGCTAAAATGGCAATACAACGGCCATGCCATCTGTTTGGATTTTTTCCCCCAGTACAAGTAAAAACAGCAACGATAGAGGTACGCGGCAAATTAAAAGAATTATGCTTTTCTTTATGTACAGAATGGGAAAGAAGGACAAAGGAGTATAACTCTATCAGTGTAATTGAATTAGAAATATCCATCTAGAAAAGTTACAATAAGATCCAAGGTTCCTGCAAATAATGAAACCCCAGACAAAAATTTCCCAACTCACCACCTCTTCGATGATGGGATAAATGATATGAATCAATAAGAAAAAAAAACTGCACCTACATTATTAATTTGTCCGCTGATATTTCCACTTTCTTAGTTCCATTTCCTTTGTCACTTTCAGTGGGAAAAGAACCAACACCAGAAAATAGTGTACCAGCATCTTCAAGTGGAATAGCAGATTTGTTTGCACTGACATATCCATTGCCATAATATGCATCATCTTTAGATGTGAACGACTTGCACTTAACCACATCTATATGTCCTGCATCTTCTTTCAGGTTTCCATAATCCACTGAAGCAGATGAATGCTTATCCAATAAAGAAAAGTCATTTGGTAAAACCATAGAAGGTCCAGATATATCCATATCGGTATCATCTTGCTCTTGTGTGCAGCCCGAAGTCTCATCTAAAGATCTTCCCATATCTACATCCCCCAAATCTTTGACAGCGTGAGAAATAGGCATATAAGAAGATTCAACAGCACTACAAGAAACCTCATTAGCAATACCAGTTGACTCAACATCGGTCATGTCCATATCCTCAGACTGCTCTCTTTTGGCTTCTGAGTCCAATCCAATGGAAGACTCGTATCCATTGTCAGAAGAAACCTTCAATTCTGGACTAATATCAGATGGTGAAACCTCACAACCTATACTGCAGGTCACACTCTTCATATTCGAGAGGCATTCAGCTTGTTCAGTATGGACAGGCTCCACTTCCACTGTTTGCATCCCTGAAGATTCAGTAGTTTGAATTTGAAGGCTTGACGGCCGGGCACTACACCTGTCCAGGATCAAATCAAGCAGTACTTGCCACTTCAGTCAGAAAGAATAAAGAATAAATTTAATATTAGCATAAAGACTAAACCTACACCGTCAAATGAAAGATAGGGTACAGTTCAATGTTAATTGAGCCTCAATAGATATCCTATTATATGGAAATTCAAATTACATCCACCAAAATCAGGTTAACATAAGTTCAAAAGGAAAAATCACTCGGACACCAGACAGTGTATTCTGAAATAATATGTCCAAGAGAGAGAGAGCAAGAAAGAGAGCAGTGGCCTCTTCAACACATTGCCACAAAAATACCTGCTATATAACAGCATGTATGCTCCCTGAGAAAGTACCTCCTCCAATTCCACACTCACAACCTGAGAAATGTAATGCAACACAAATGATGATACTCAAGCACATTATACAGAGTATGCAGCAACCAAAATGAAAAATACTCAGTTGCATTTGGAGACAAATCTACCTTCGAGTCATCAATCCTATACCAGTTTCCCCGGAAATCCTTGATGTAGCAGATGTAATGACCAAAAAATGAAGCATTTAGCATATCAATATGGACAACAACAGCATATAACTTATAGATATCAGATCCATCTCCAGCTTCACTCATGTAAGGGCTGAGATTTAAAGTCTCAGGGAAGGCTACTCTCTTATTAAGTTTTCCAAATCTCCCACTCTGCATCCACACAACACCCCAAAAATAAAAAGCATGAGAAAATTTGACGACAAATAGTTCATATAAGACTTTCAAGCTTTTATGTACTAGCAGGGGAAAAAACTTAACGTGCGAAGGTATGGTATTTAATTATAATCAAGCTAAATCAACATACATTCAATTCACATCACATGAAGCACAAAAATGATACAACTGAAATCTAAAATTTAAACAACCTATAGCATCTGACAACAACTTAGCCAGACAGGATAGATCAAATTACTCAGACCTGAAATCTTTTTAAGGCAATTGTTAGAATATTTGGAGCACATTTCACAGTAAGACGTTTCCACGCCTTGACATAGTCCTTGCACCTGCCAAGCAGCAGCAAAACAAGTTTAAAATTAGGATCTGCCTGACAGCAAAATATATTATCAAAAGCAGGGGTTTGAATTCTATTTTCATTGAAAAAACTAAATTTACACCATTGAAATTTCCCGATTTATAAAATATTTCCAAACGAAAAACAGTTATTGTAATAAAACAAAATGCTCATGTTGTCCTCTACTTTCAATTTAAAAAAAAAAAAGCTATTATAACTAAATAGGAAGGGTAACCTTACCCCTCACATTTATACTTGTTTTCCCCATCAAGCCACTCTTTGACAGTAAACTGATCTAGACATTCCTCCAGCGAGGCAGCATCTCCATGAATCTCAACTGTCAAGTCCATCATATTTTCATACTGATTTGAAATCTTATCACACTTTGTGCAAATCACCTATTTAGTTTCACAAAAACAAAAAAGAAATTAAGGGATTAAGACAACAGCCACATCCATCCCGACATCCTAAAGCTTTATATCTTATGAGCAAAAGACTAATCCATGATGAAACTATAACTAGGAATGCTCGATAAGGTAAATCACAAGATTGCTTCAAGTTTATCCACATCCCAGCCAAAAAGCAGAATATCATTCTCTTTCACAGTCATGGTGCAGCTTTTTCCACTCATCATTACAAGCAAAATTGAGTACTTAATAACTCCTTTATAGAATATGTCATCTAAACTCAAAAGGCTTCTTCCATTATATAGGATAATATGTTAATCTCCAAACTCCAACCCTAAATGGAATTCTACACCATTATGGTGTCTTAGGACTTAGGCTAGACTAACTTCTTAAGTTCAAAGATAGGAAAGCAAGAAAACACAGCAAATTCTATTTCATAACATAATATTTAGACTCTATTTTTTATTATAGATGTAAGGAAATAACAGAAAATTAGAAATGCATACATTCCAACAAGAAAGTGTTTATTTCAGTCAGATTATATGCCTAACCTCAGATTGAAGGCGACCACCAAAAATGTGTTGAATAATGGTTGTCTCCTGAAGGTTAGGAGGGACAGCTTTTTCTCCACCAAATTCATCAAGACAAACGGATTGCATAGCATCAATTGAAAACCTAAAAAAAGTATTTAAAAATACCTTTTACATCTTCCAAAACTAAATATAGGATAGACATCCTTCCATAACAATCAATGTACAATTCACTACAAAAATGAAATGATAATATCGCAAGTAAAAACAAACCTCATGAACTCATGAGCATCCTCTTGTCTTCCATAACCCAGAGTACCACCAATATTAGGCAAACGAGATAGAATATTCATCGGAGAAAATGCCTGTGAGCTTTGCCTCGTTCTTTCAATATGATTTTCAAATTCACATAGAAAACACCAATCACTACAGCTGCCTGAAAAGCCACCACCAACAAACATAAGCATGAGGAATGCTTAACATCCAGCAAGAACAAAATGTTCTAAATTATGACATTACATTCTCCTCGGTGGCCCTTCTCCAACAAGAAGGCAACAAGTGGCCTTGTGAATGAGAGACACTGAAGAACCACATTTGCGAAGCAACTGCAAAGATTTGCAATAAATGTAAATTTCTCCATGTATCTTCTAATTGCAATTAATCACTGCTAGCATATAATAAAGCTAAAGCTCAGTTGTTTAAAGGCAATACCTGTTTCCACAATTCAAGAGTCCACAAGGAGGAAATCCTAGCTTGTCCCAGTTAAAAAATTTAACAAATTCATTGTAAGGAAAAAGAACCTGAAAAGGAAAAAACATGTAACTTTGATGCACAAGAGAGAAAATATACAAGATTTAACCCTGTAAACAAAATATAGTCAAAGTTATTGAGGCAAAGAGCCAGAAGGGGTCAGAACCTCTTGCTGGTTGAGGTGCTGCCCCTTCAGTGTGCTGCCCCTTCAGTGAAGGGCATGACTCTGGTGCCATAGGTATGTCTTCTTGGTTCAAGGATGCATGCCTTTAGTGACTTATCGATAACAAAAGGAAAATATCTGAAAGCTCAGCGATCTAACTAGCTAATTGTGATGCTAAAGGTGGTAAACTACTGAGAATGTTAAAATACTAACTAGTATTTAGTCTTCGGGCTGCTTAATGCCAAGTAGTTTTGGGTTTTGCAAATTGAAAATCATTATATTCATTTTTACTATCTTGAGTAATTACTTAATATGGAAATTAGAATAAAATAGTCAAGTGTACTATTATTTTCTAATGGTAAGCCATTTCTTCACTGAGGCATGTGCCTTTTTTTTTGGCATCTCGCCTCACGGAGTTAAAACCTCCTGCACCTCATGGGTTCCTTTTGCCTTTGACTACCTGGGGTAAGCAAAACCTGATGTGAACTTGTCAATACTTTCATAAAAGAAAATTACATCTTTAGGCTGCTTGATTGGCCTGGAGGTTCCACAGCCAGGTACCAGCGCAATTGAAGATGGGCTTTTACCCCCAACTGCAGAAGCCTTAAACCCGCGATTAGTAGCCCCGTTTTGAGCCGAGTTTAAAGCACCAGTGTCACGAAAATCCTTGCATTTCGCCTTATGCCCGGACTTCCAATGTGACTGTTGACATTCAAACGAGCTGGAAAAGCAACACACACAGGCAAACTAAATTCAGTTCTTTTTTTCCCCTTCCTTTTCTATTTAAAAACAAATACAATCATCATTACAGTCCCTATCAAATTGAGAAAAATCTCTATTCCATCAATAAACCCTGAATGACATCAAGAAATTAAGCCAATCAACTAAAAACCAAAACTAATTAATATAAGAGACAACATCCTATAAATCATCATGCCACAAAAAAGAAGAAAAAAAATCAAGACAACTAATAATGATAGCAATAGTCAATCATAATCATAAGAAGAAGGAGGAGGAGGATGAAAAGGGAAGGGTACCAGTATCTGACGGCTTTGCAGCGGGAGCACTTCTTGGTGGCGTGGGAAGCGCAGACGGCGCAGATAGGGTGGTCATCGGCGGCAGCGAGAACGCCGGGCATTGGGGCGGAGGGAGGGTGGTGGTCCCCTTCGAAATTGGCGTCGACCTCGAAGTACCTGGAGGCAGTGTTCTTCACCAAGGTGTGCAGCCCAACGGCCACAACCAGAGCGGAGAATATCAATTGCAGGAACCAATTCAGATCCCACGACACCCCGGCGATAACAAGCATCTACGTCGATGTGCCTTCGATTCTAGGGTTTTTCATCGATCACATCCTCAATTTAGGGTTTTCTTCTATCGGCCCTTCCAATCTCAATTCAATCACTCTTTCTTCCTTGCTTGCTTACTCCTTCTGTGATGTCTCCCTACTTTCTATTCTTCTGTTCTATAAATCCGGGACAGGAACTTCCATTTTTTTTTGTATATGTTATGTTATATATATAATATATAATATGTATTTGGTATTGATGATATATTTCTTAAAAAAAGTTATATTTTTTTTTATAATACAAAAAAAAAGTTATATATGATATGATTACGATAATAAGATATAATAAATATATTTAATTCTATACAGTTCTTTTTTTTCACTTACTTTCTTTGTGTACTTTTTACCTATGTAAAAGGGTACACACGAAAATCACTGAGCAATCCTTAAGATTTTGCCCTTTAAATTTCTGTTGTGTCTTTAATAATTTGTTTTAATTGTGTTTTTGGTTACCAATTAGTGTAATTATGCAATTTTGATATCTTAATTTTTAATTAAGTGAATTGGGCCCTCTCATTTATCTCAATTATGCAATCAAATGCCTTTGTCACTATGTCGCCCAATTTTTAACTCTGGAATTTATGTGACACACCAACTAATTTGACACTAAATCAGGGCACTAATTTAACCTTCACGGGGAGCATGGTCAAAGCTTTGAGGGGAAGTGGAGTGTAATTTGGGCCTCAGGTTGCTATTGGCTGTAGCGGTAGAGGAATAAGCAGGTGCATGACCATTCGTTTGTGTCTCCTATGAAGACTTGGGGGTTATCATGGACATGGTTAGCCATTATCAGCATACGATCCAACCTGAGTTGCACCCTGGGCAGCAGCATAGGGGAGCCCTCCATGTTAAATGGGATCCCCCACTTGTGGTGTTATGTGACTAAACACAGATGGGGCATCTAAAGATGATGGAGTAGGGTCAGTAGGCGCATGTTGTGGGGGTGTGCTACAGGATTCTAGAGGTTTTTGGATAAGAGGCTTGAGCTTTGGGAGGTGTTAGAAGGCTTGAATGTGGAGCTGTAGGTTGACTCTATGGTGGTCGTCCATAACCTTGTTCATGAGGCGTCGGGGTCAGTGGTTGGATGGAGCCTGTTATGCCAAATTCATCGTCCGCTTCAACAGGAGTGGAATGTTAAAATTTTGCACATTTCCAGAGAGGCGAATAGGTGTACAAATGTGTTAGCTAGTTTGGGTTGTGAGGGGGTGACTCAATGGGAGCTTCATGAGCGCCCACCCTTGAGAGTTGCTCTTTGACGATGTAAAGGGAGTGTTTTCCCTAGAGTAGTTCATTTGTAGTTTTTTTTTTGGGCTTCGAGTCTATTGTTATCCAAAAATAAATCAGGACACTAAATCACACCAATTTTAAGATTATTCTGTGAAAAAATCTTTTTTTTTTAAATTTGTTATATTTTGTTTTAATTTTTAAAAATAATTTCTGTTTTTCTTTAAAAAAATTATTAGATAATTGACTTAAATATATTTTTAATCCCTTAATTTTGAAAAATTATTGCTTGCTATTAGTCCCTCAAATTTAAAACGTGTATTTTTTGTCTTTTATTTTTAAAATTGTGTCACTTTTAGTCCCGAGACTATACTTTAAATTTAAAAAATATTTTTTAAATTTAATAGAGGTCAAAATATAAATTTAGACAATCTTTAAAAGTTAAAGAAAATGAGATAAGGTGAGAATCAGGATTTAAAAAGGGTTAAAATATAAATTTAAAAAATATTTTTTAAATTAAAAAATGATTCCAATGCCTAAAAGTGACACATTTTAAAAAATAAATAATAAAAAATACACATTTTAAATTTAAAAAACTAAAAATAAGAATTTTTTAAAATTAAAGAACTAAAAATATATTTAAGGGTAGATAATTTTTAATTTTAGTTTTTGGTTTCCTACTTCCTAGTAAGTAACCCCTATGTGCTGCATCTTATTCTTACCTCCGCCTCTCCATTCTCTTTTCTTCTTACCAGCGGCAGCCGCTGCGTCATCTTCTCCTTTCTTCTGACTAGCCGCTAGCCCGCTGGAGCTTCTCTTCTGTGTTTTTTTTGTTTAATATACCAAAGGGGAGGAAGCTTGAAGGACCAAAAAAACTTGGCTCGGGAAGGTAGCTGCCAAGTTCTGGGGTGAGTTTCATTCTTAACCATACTCTTCCTAATCCTACATATCTGTTTCAGTGTTTTTTACTTGTTTTCATTTCTATATTGCTTCTCGTCACACACACATCTCGCTGGCAAGAGGATCCAAATCGATGTGCATCTATAACCTCTTTTTATTTTTTTTTAACAACTAACATACCCTTTAAGACTAATGATCAGTGAATCATTGTGCAGATTGCAGAATCAAATTTTATATATAATATTTTTTTTAAATGGAGAGTTATATCCAAGGCATTTATAAAAGGGGTCGATGTAACAGCCTAACAGGCATGAGTACTCTATTGTTTCCTGTAAAATGGGTTCAGGATTGTTTTCTATTTTGCCTTTGATTTTAATTGGTTGCTAAGCTTGCTCTAAAATCAGTTTTTTGTTTTGTTTTGGATATATGTCTGTAATAACTATATATGCGCATGAATGTTTATTAGGTTACTGAGGATGGGTGTTGGGAGTGTTAGTTAGCTATTAATTTTGAATCTTTATCTGAATGGACATGGCAAAGTTATAACCACTGTCTTTAATTCTGTCATAAGTTATTAAAAGGAACCAGAGCTCTTGTTGGCCATTGTCAGTAATCGTTAGCTATGAATTCCTATTAAAGATGCCTCAATATAATATGTATTTCCCTCTTCTTTTTTGTGTGTAAAGAAAGACATTTCATAATCATATTGGTTATCTTTATGTTTTGTTCTTTGTCTGAGTCATGCCATAGGATGAGCTTCAGGTCAGGTATAGCTTCCTTCAAGTGTACATACCATTTTGATCGCATCTTTAATCTTTATGGTTAAAACATATTATCTATGTATGATGGTTTCCATTATTAATTCATTGACATTGCGACACTATCACTACTTTAACTTTGCTTTTGATCTAACTACTGTGAAAGTTATGCTATTGTTTTCGTGAACAAAAGCAGTGCCTAATTTTACATTTTCATGAATATTTTTCTGCCACTTATTAGTATTGTATGTGATCCCAGTGGGCTCTATCATTTCGCAGTAGGGCCTAAACCGTGACAACCATTGGATCTAGGGCTCTGTGTCTGGCTTCTTGTAGCCTGTTCGGTTCAGTGGGGAGGAAGAAGAAGAGGTTTCGATAGGGAGCAATGGCAGGGAAGGTGTCGAAGGCAGCTTACGATGCGAAGATGTTGAAGCTTCTTCGAGAGTACAGCCAGGTATTGGTGGTTTCGTCAGACAACGTCGGATCGAACCAGCTTCAGGGGATACGGAGGGCACTGCATGCTGATTCGGTGGTGGTGATGGGAAAGAACTCGTTGATGAAGCGATCTATCACCCAGGCCGCTCAGAAAACTGGCAACAATGCCTTCCTTAACCTTGTTCCCCTCCTTGTGGTAGGCCACTCTTAATTAATCCCAATCACTATAAATTTGACTAAAAGATTAAAAAAAACGAGGCAGAGAAGAAACAATCTGTTTGGATTTTGAAAGATAGTTTTTAATGTTTTTGAAGTTTGTTACTTGAATCAGGGGAATGTGGCGTTGGTTTTTACCAAAGGTGACTTGAGGGAGGTTAGCGAAAAGGTTGGCAAGTACAAGGTCAAGTAACATGTTCTGTTTCTCATAATGTTTAACATTCTGTGTTACTGCTATATAATTATAATCCTCTAAGATTGTTGCGTTTAATGAATCTTCTTGTGGTTTTTCTCATAATGTTTAATATCGTTGATCAACCTTTTGCAATGCCTCTATAGTAGCTATGTTTTACTGATGGTTTTTGTTATCTTCTTCACAATTGATCACTCGTTAAAATTTCCAACATGTGTGTACATCTCTTAGGTGTTTCTTTGTGTCTTAATCTGAGATCCTTATCCTTGTATGGAACACACTTACGGATTCCTTTTGCAGTTTGCTTGAGATTTTCTACGGCTTTAATTGATTGTCTGAGTTAGATTGTCAATTGCAATTTAGGTGATTTGCTTTGGAGTTTTGTGGGCAGAGAAGCCCTGTTATTACAGCTTAGTTTTGTATGTTGCTAATTTTGCACACTGCACTGTGATTCTGTTAGTAGGATCACAAGTACGGCAGAGTCTTTGACTTGTCAATGCTCATTAACACGTTGATCTGTCATTTCTTTGGTGATTCTACACTTTTAGCTAAATCATTTGCTAACCACATTTGTTATTTGCAAGCTGACATTGGACAAGTTTGGTAATTTACTTCTGAGTCATTGTAATTATAAACTTTTTACTAATGTGTCCAAAATCTTCTTGTGGGTTTATCATGGTTTTCCTTAGAACTAAACATTATGGTACATGTTCTTTGATCTAGTTGCATGATGGAGATCTCCAAAAATTTCCTATTTTGCTTATGCTTGGACCTATTACTATTACATGTTTACTCACATAAATAATTACTCATCTTCACAATGGAAGACTCTTTTCCTTATCAAGAAACCTATGATGAGTCTCATGTTTTCACCAACTTTTTCTGCAGGTTGTTAACCCTATCCTCATGTGCCCCAAGTACATGTCGTATGACTCATACCACACTTGTTCCTATATGCAATCTGGACAGTTACCATTGGGCCTCACATGTTGTCAACAGCAATCTTCACAGGCTTCTGAGCCTTTTCTTGTATGCTCAAAATTCTCGCCAGCCCAACATTGTTTCATGATGAGATCGAGACAGTTCTTGACGACTAGCATATGGGCTCCTTTTCTCCTTTTGGCTGGTAACTTGTGAGTTGTGTGATGCAGATGAAGTATTTTTTTCTTTGGATCACATGATCAAATAATTTCATTAAAGGATGTATGTCACTATATCGACCTTTTTAGGGAACGATGGTGAATGAAAATGATTTTGATCAGGATTTCAATTCTGATATAACGATTTGTAATGTACTCAGGAGTTTTATCAGCTGTTTAAATAAGTATATGAGTTTATGACAACATATTTATTAGGGGGCTTCTACGGTCCCGTTAATAAAACAATGGTTTTGGAACTGTTGTTTTATTAACCAATAATAAATGAGAGTTTTGCCACATCAAATTATTATTTTTAAGGACTATAATTTTTTATATTATATTGTAGTTTTTAATCTTTTTTATTTTACAAATTTGGCTGTATGGAAAAGATCTATGTCTGTAGGTGCAAGTCCTGTTTTTTCCTCTCCTGTTTCAGTTTTACGATCGGTGATTCTCCATGCCTGATATTTTGTTCTTTATGGCCTCCGATCAACCACCGACGAATGTTACCCTCTCCGCCGCCGATCTGGTCTTCGATGACTACTGCTCCATCGCCGCCGACTCGTGGTCCATCAAGACCGAGTACGGCAGTACTCTCGACGACGACCCGTGCTCCGTGCTCCAAGAGAGGTGGGTTTCGTGGGAGAGAATACGAGAATCCGTCAGTTTACCCGTAATTTTAAAATAAAATTTGAAATGAAAATAAATCTAAAATTTAAAAACTGAATTACAAAATATTTTCACCAACGGGACCGAAATCATTGTTTTTACAACGGGACCATAGAAATTGCCTATTTATTATCTGTTTGGTTGTTAATTTATCTCATAATTATTGCTTTTGTAAAGGGCTATTAGTACTGCCACTTTCACAACAGTTTCAGAACCTTTTTACTTGAGTATTATTGACTAGAAAATAATCTCCGACACTCATCGTTTTAAATTTATGTATTATGCTTTATTTTTCGATTTTTCTTTCATAACTTATCCTTTTTTACATGTAAATTTTAAAGTTTTTACCTGAAAAACATTTTTGTGCTTTATTTTTTTCTGGGTTTAATTATAATGTTATTAGCTGAGGTGGTAGTACTGATAAAGTTATCCTGATTTAGTCAATTTTTAGTCCAACTTTTAGTCCCTCTCTAATTTAGTGAGTGAATTTCTAATCCGTCTTTAATTAATTACCAATCCAAATCCCATCTCTAATTTGAGATTTTTTTGACAAAAATTCTCCCATAGATTCAATAATTTGAAAACAAATCTAATGACATAAATTTTTTAAATAACATTAAAAAAAATGAAATGTTATATTTAACATCCAAACGTTCAATAAAAACCATGTACCAAAAACAAAACGTTCAATAAAAACCATATGCTGAGCAGCTGATGAAAATAACGTTTTTAATCAAATTTAACAAAAATACAAAACACATCAATTAAACGACTGGTTCAAGCTGGTCATGATCATCTGAGTCACTGCCTTCATTACTTTCGCAATTAAACTTTTTTTTTTGGTCAAAGCAATTAAACTTTGATCTCGTAGTCGATCTTGGAGAATTCAAGCCCATTATTAAAATGGATATATTGGGCTTTCTGGCCCGGTTTCTTGTAGCCCACTTTTCTAAAGGAAGAATAATGCTTGACCAAAAAAAAAGGAAGTTGACCAAAAAAAGAAGAAGGAAGAACAACGCATTGACCAAAAAAAAGGGAAGAATAATGCAATTTTAATGGAATGCCCACCAAGGCAGCATTATCTGGATCTTAATAAATAAACAAATCACATCAATTGGTTTTTAGTTTAGTTTTCTAGTCAAACATCCACTACTTCTAATATAATAAGACGCACAATTACAAACAATAGGATTAAGGGACTATTAAGTGGATCCTATTTGTTTTATGCTCTAAATAAGTAGAACCAGCATGTGGGAAGGAACCTTTGTGTCTAACTAAAGTGACCCCATCCTTCAACTGAACCGACCTTAATTATATTCAAATATAAGAGCCAACATGATCCTCTTTTGTTCACTTATTAAGTATCTAATTTTATTGGCGATGTTTCATTTGAAGAGGAGAAAGGAACTATTCATTATGAGAAAGTGCCTTAACTCTCTTTGTTCTAGCACTCATCGTGTGCTCCATTTAATTATTGCCAATAAACCACTATACATATTTATGCTTATAAAGAGAATAATGATGAATTATATATAGTAAGTTCCCTTTGCCCCCTTCTTCTTTAGTAAAGCAACCTTCTGTGTTGTTTCCTGTATTAATTAATCAATCAAAATCAAAGGGCGTCTCTATCTTTGCATTGTGTATGATTCTGACACAAAATTTAAGACATGCAAGGACTCTAATTTATGTGGAACCCCCGAAAAGAAGGATGGGAATTCTAGTGTGTGGTTTAAAGTTTCCATACATTCAAATAAAAGTGCTCCCTCGGTTTTAAAATAATTATCTTTTAATTTTTTTTTACATAGATTAAGAAAGTACAATAAATGAATGACACTTATTTTAGAACATTTTTACTTTAAAAGACAATTATTTTGGGACAGAGAAAATATATCTATGGTGTTTTCACACCGATGTATATTATGCCTTTTTCAAGGGGATCTAGTAATTACTTGTTTGGTACAACGTTACAGCTACCCTAAATGCTAGCTTAACAAAGGAAAGATAATTGTTGTTTCAATAAAAAGTACATTCAAATGCACATTTTATAAGGAAAAAACTCAAATCTTATAATATCGACTATAGATAAGGTCTAAATAGAGTATATAAAGTTTGAACAATTATCACATCATAAACTAGTTTTGTAGTAATGAGTTAGGTCTTTAAATTTAAAATACAAAAACTAAGGCTTTAACCAATAGTGGTCTACAATATTTTTTTATGACAAAAACAAATTCACATCCTTTCCGTAGCAAACAGCAATAGAAGCTTTAATACAATTAGGGACATTATGAAAAACAGGGGGACTAGCTAATGATTCAGATTCCCTTGCTAATGAGTGAGCTACTACATTGACTTGTTAGGTCTTGGGGTCTAGCCCCTTGTACCCACAAAAAAAAAAAAATACTACATTGACTTGTTTCTAATAAACTTCCTCCAAGATATATTGTTTGTTCAAGAGCGTTATTAATTAATAGTAATTGAAGCACATCAACAGGCTCAGGGGTCTATATTTAGGATGGTGTTAATTAACTAAAATCAATATAGCCTTCAAAGGCTCTCATGTAGGCATATGGATGGGATCAATGAAAATACAAGCTTCTCCTACAGGAAACTACCACTAATGTGGATTTACATCATCTCAATTTAGAGGCTAATTATGCACTCATATAGGAGATGCATATAAGATCACAGTACCACATTCACACCCCCTGCATATATTAGAAACAATATACACCATCTACAATCCAAGGAAAAGGGACTGTATCTCGTTGACCGAAAATAAAACTCAAGCTATTCCGTTTATTAAGGGTGTTTTGTCCAAAACAATCACTTTTCTTTAGGTGCTGTTTGCTCTCAAGACTATATATATATATATTTCCAAGAAAGCCCAAAAGAGACATCAATCACTAATCATTATCTTAACATTGATTATTATTCTAATTAAGTTTTAGCTCTAATTAAGCGAGTTCATTATATTTGGACCTTTTTTATTTTACTCTCTGTAAAAAACATTTTTTGGTTTTAATATCTGAAAGATAATTTTTTTTCTTTTGGTTCTTATTGTTTTTGCTTGTATTGTTTAACTGCCATACGCTGCTGATCACATGGAAATGCGACAATTAATGCATGAATTGATATAAATACTTCATCCATTTGAGACATGACCTATATTTTTGTTCTTTCTTTCAATTTAATTTCATATACCATGGCATCTACTTTCCTTTTTGGAAAAAAAAAAAAGGATTGCAACTTGGTCTGTGGATATTAATCATTCTATCCAGAAGGGATGATCGAATGTTAACTGGCATTTCAATTTTAATATCCAAAGATGGAAAAGACGGAAAGAGCACATAATAACTATAACTATATAAACCATATATTAATGTCATGTAGCTAACCTAAAAAGTATATATTATTGCCAAGTGTCACAAAAGTCAGAGTGCCACATGGCAGTTGTTGAGTTGATGTGGTACGAAGGCAACTAAACAGACTGTCACATGGGAATGGCTAATTAATTTGACAGAGTTCAATAAGCAGACACAACAGAGCAGAATATGGCTTAGTTGTTCAGATGCATAAACAAATGGCACAGTGTGTATTTTATCAAAAAAAAAAATGTCACAGTGTGTATTAGTGCTTTTTATAGCCTAGACCAATTTATAACACACCCATGTCTCTCCAACTATATATTATTTACTACTAATATTATCGTGGACATGATTTTATAATTGAGGATTTCTTTATGTTTCAGGTCTCTCTACCTAATTAATTTTACTCTTGTTTTTCGAAACGCATTAAAATATATATCCTTAAGCTCTGTTTGCAATAAAACAACCACCCGATATATCCTCGAACGCAGAACATGATTAGAAAGTGGTCGATATAGCTTAAAATTTAATCACCGGAATTACCTTGGGTTTTAATTTTAACTCGTTTAATATGTTTGATTAGACTAATGTAGTAGCGCATTAAACATTCAATTAACAATATTAGTCTAATCAAACATATTAAACGAGTTACTATTACTAATATAAAATTAGATACTAGTGCATAAAAGATTCATATTAAAATTAAAATAAATTAATTTACTAGAAGTATGGTTAAAAGTAGGAGTAACAACTAATTTCTGGTTGTTGGTGTTGCTTCACGGGTTAATTAATTGATTAAACCTTGAAGTAACCATTGACATGCTACATTATTTGTTTAGCCAATCTAAACTACTTATGAATGAACACGTGTGCATAGTGACAGACAGAGGACATGGTAATTAAAATAACATTACCAAACAAACGTAGCATGTTAACTGCTGAGCTTAATTAATCTAGGATTAAAAAAGCTTATCAGAGATAACGTTATTTGTATTTTTTTTTATTAATGATTTATTAAGAATTGATTAAGAAATAAGAATCTGTGTAACCGACCCATTGGTCATTTGGTTGCTTCAGGGCTCAATACATGCATCGCATCACAAAGTAAAATAGTAAACTACAAACACTAAGCAGAGATCTATCATCATCATGTGGGCTGTTTCGGTGAAACCCACCCTCGCATGGCGCGCGTCATTCTACGTGTCGCGCCACCATCACACACGTCACCTTGGAAACGGCGGGTAGCATCAATGGCTTCCTTTGGATTTAAAAAACCTTCACCCCCCATAAATATATTATTATCTCTCCCTAAAATTTGATGATTGGTTTAATCAGTGACATGAAAAATGTTAACAACATAAATTGGATATATTTTTTCCTTGATATTCTTTATTCAGACATGCTGAACAATACAAGTTATTTAGTATGAAATGAATATGAAAATCACGTGACATTCCATTGTTAAAATCAATTCCACTCATGTATATTATTATTGGTTGTAATGAGTTTCGTAACTCTTACATACAATCCGTTCTTGACAAACAGTGACATGCTCACACTATCAAACATCTATTGAAGGCCACGACTATAATTTGTTGCCATGACATTTAATTAGCGTTTGAGGACGATATATATATATGCCAATCCAAACAAACACTTAGGCTATGTTTGGAAGTTTGGAGGAGAGGGTTGTTGAGCCAAAATGGGTACTCGTCCTACATCGAGTAGTGTAAAGAAGAAACAAGTAGAAAGTCCTTATAAATATAGAGAGCTAGTTTGAGTTTTCTTCACCACAACAATTCTAGTCCTTTGGGTGTATTGGAGCTTGGGTAGTTGTGTGTTTTTGAGAGGGTTTGCAATTTTCTCCTTATAAAAATTGCAAGTTGAGTAATAAAACTTTTGTTGAGAGTTCGTGGATGTAGGTATGGAGTACCGAACCATGTTAAATTTGTGAGTTGTCTTTTGTTTATACTTTTTGTATGGGTGTGCTTCCACTTGTATGAAGAATTTTTGGCTCGTCGATTTCCCAACAAGGGTATGTGAGGGGAAGGGAGGGAAAACCCCTCACATTGTTTGGGGGCGTAAAAAATAATGAAGAGGGAAGGGAGTGCAGAGTTTAGCTTAACAAATTGATAGTTTTACCCTTTCTTACAATATTCATGGTAACCTGTTTTTCGTCAATTGTTCACATTAACATAACTTTGGTTTTTTTGTATATTATTTAACATAAGTCTATATAAAAACTTATCGCCTAACAATAAAGATAATGTTAAAAATAAGTCTTAAAAAATACATTACAAAACATTATAAGATACATGATTATTTGGTTAATTAACTCTTGTTTGTTTCTGATGCATCTCGATTTGCATCATATTTCCATGATATTTGCATGCGTTTTAGGTCTTTTAGATTTATTTTATTAATTCTTTCATATAACTTTTATTTTCTTGATCATATTAATATTTTTCTTTTGTACATAGGAAAGAGTCACCTAAATTATGAAAAATCAAATAAGGAAAGTGGGGAGAAGTTTGAAATTGAAAGGGGACAAATGGGTTCAAATTTTAATCACACTTGGGTGTAAAAATTGGCACAGACTGTGATGTTCTCTGTTGAAATTTTGAATTGAATGTGACACTTTCACACCGCGTATGTGAAAATAACCATAGTTGTGATGTCCTCTATTGATTGAAGCTGCGAATTCACCCTAACGCTTTCACACTCTGGGTGCGAACTTTTCCACACCTATGATTCGTACAACACTAATTAAGTACAATTTTGTCTTTTTTCCTCTTATTAGTTGGACTTTCCTTTGAATCCCTAGCTATTTAGAAGTTTTGGGGATTACATTAGAATTATTTAGGAGACTTTTGATGACATTGTTATTGTTGAGAAATCAACGAGCAAAAAAATCTCCACACAAGCGGAAATACACCCACACAAGAAGTATAAATAAAAGATAATTCACAAATTTAACGTGGTTTGGTATTTCATACCTACATCCACAAACTCACAACAAAATTTTATTACTCAACTTGTAATTTTTATAAGGAGAAAATTGCAAACCCTCTCAAACAATTTTTGCACGGAAAACTTGTAAACCCTCTCAAAAACACACAACTACCTAAGCCCCAATACACCTAAAGGACTATAATTGTTGTGGTGAAGAAAAATCAAACTAAATCTCTATATTTATAAGGACTCTCTACTTTTTTCTTCTTTACACTACTCGATGTGAGACTTGGATGAGTACCCACTTTGGCACAACAGTTATTACGCTCTAATTCTTGCATTTTCATGAATTGTATGAGTAACTAAACTCTTAAACCGCTTTCTTTATTTATTTGTTCCCTTAGCTTTTATAAAAGAAGTTTTACCGGTCTATCTTCATCACAATACACTAATTGTTGTTACAAAATAGTAAAAATTAAATTCGTTGGTTTGTCTTAGGGAATTTCCAATAAAATATTGAACTTGGCTGCTTAAAAAAATAAACTTAATATAGTTGCATGGTTGCTAATACCCATAATTTTGGCTTCATGAGGTTTTGCAGTGGCAAGAAAACTCTGAGCAGTGAAGGTGACGTTGTTGCCTCATAATATGACACAGAACGGACAACTAAAGTGAGAGAAGAGAAGAAAAAAATAATGGCCCAGAACATTTTTCTATCATATTTGACCTCTTAATTCACATGGTTGCTTGGGTTTCTGTTCTATTAATTTTTGTGTTTTAAAAAGTTTTTGCCTTTACCTCACACAAGTTTACTACAATCACATGCTGTCCTCTCTCTACTGTTCCAAGCTGACGCTCTCTTTCTCTCTCCTCTCTAGTGATTAGCTACTTACTTGTTTTCAGTTGTGCCATTGAATGCTTTTGACTCCAAAGTTGAAGAGATTCCTCAGATCTACAGGGGAAAGACTTTTTGGACATTGTCAGCATCAACCCTTCATCTTTCTGGGTCTCTTTTGCTGATTGACTTTTAATTCTGTCACTGTCATGATTTACAATCAGCTGTAAGTTTAGTTTGCTTTTAATGTACTTATGTGTTTGATTTAAAGGGTGCCCATAATTTCAATTCTTATGCTTTAACTCCTTATGAGTTTTGAATGTATGAGTGTTTTATTTTTTTGGGCATGTTGGGAATGATGGATCTTCATTTCATTGTTAGCAATTGGGATCAATCATCTAATAAATCACCTTTTTAATTGTCAAAATGTGTATCAGTTGTGTTTGTTTTTGGCAATTTGCAACTGTTTGCTCAAGTTTGAAATTGTTTGTTTTCTGACCAAGCTCTAAAAGTCTCCCCAAGTTCTCTCTTTTTGAATTCCTTCCTCTTTATTCTGAATGTGCTCTGTGTCAAGTGTTCTTCAACTTCTGTTCAAAATGTTGCAGTTTGTTTCTAAATGGTTTCATATACCAATTCATAATTTCCTCACTTCTGTTCAAGCATGATTTCTTCAGGGCATGATACTGTTACCTGATGCACTTTCTTCATTCAACTGTTGTCTTTCAATCATGATTCGGCCACATTCCAAATTTCCATTCGTTAGATTGACACAATGACATCTTATCAGTAACCACTCTGTTTCTTCTCTTGTGACTTTTTCCTTGTTCTTTGGTTGGTCGGTTAAAAGTCCTGATCTTGGTTACTTTCACCATACTACTTTTGTTTATTTTTTGTTGTTGTTGTTGTTGTTCTTTTTATTTCAATTTCACCTTTCTTTCTATGTAACTTAGTTCTATTATTATATATTGCTTCAATTTTGAAGTTCAATGCAAAACTTACAAGAAACTCATCTTGGCCTAACAGATTGCAGCTGGCTGGCAATAGTGATTTGGGTTCCCTTTTAGTGTTCTATCTTTAAACTTGGACTAATACTTTCTTGAGGTGCAAGTGCAATGGCATTGAAGGAACAACTAGTTGAGATCACAAGCTATATGTTGTAGAAAAGAAAGAAAAAAAATTGGATGTAATAAGTGTGGTTTCAATGGTTTGTGAGATGGAGAGTGACTGTATTGAGGACATGGACATTGAAGTCCTCTCTTCAATGTGGCCTGAAGATGTTGGAACTGATGTTGGAAAACAGTTCAATATAGAAAAGCCTGGAAGGGACCAAGATATGTTAGAGGAGGTCACAATCTTAGAGGAGCCAACCATAGCTGATTTTCAGCGCCTCATGGAGCTTACAAATTATACAGATAAAGGGTCTTCTCAGTTGGCATACCTTATGAAACACTGGGAGTATAAGCAGGCTAATGCGGTGCGTCTTCTGCGGGAAGAGCTTGACAACCTTAACAAACAAAGGAAGGAAGTTGAGCTTAGAAAATTGGAGATCCTGAAAGACAATCGGTTCGAGGAAGAAAATTACGGGGGCGACAAGCGACCGGTTTCTATATTGGATGATGTTTATTACACATGGCAAGATCTACCAGTACCACTCAGGAAAAGTGATGTTGTTGTTGTTCAAAACAAGAGAATTGAAATTGATGCTGAGTATGATACTGTTGTGTACTGGAAACAGCGGGCCGCGGATTTAGAAAGACAGTTGGAGGCAAGCATCCAGAGGGAGCAGATACTTGTGGAAAAGTTGCAAGAAAGTATAAAGAATATTGAGAGACAGGCCTCACCTGTTGAGGAACTCTCTCAGATTCTGAAGAGGGCAGATAATTTCTTACACTTTATACTTCAAAATGCACCTGTTGTTATTGGCCATCAGGTATATTACAGTGAGTATTGAGTTTACTTCTGTATCTGAAATTTTAATTATTGAAAAATATTGGTGTTTGGCATTAGAATTTGTTTGAGATTGGATTAGTTTTTTAATAGTCCAAGTGCTATAAGAGTTGGCATCTTTTGAACTGTTTGCAACCAAATTCTTCTTTGAAATTTGAATTGTGGTGAAGAATCAGGTGGTGCATAAAACATGAAAAGATAAATATGGGGTGTTGAATTATCTAGTGACAAATAATTCAATATTCCCATGTTAAGTCAATACTTACACTATACCTCTTTTTATCGTAGTGTCAATAAGTTTATCATTATGAATGTTAAATTTGTGTTATTTGCCATTGTAATGAGTCTTTCAATCTGCAAAGGGCTGACTTTGATATTTTTGTTCCAGGACAAAGAGTTGCGCTATCGCTTTATCTATAATCATTTTCCAAGTTTACAAGAGGAGGTAATGATTTCTGTTGTAGCTCCTGTTACAAGGTTATATGATTAAGTTGCACTGTAATTTTTTTAAAATCAAAAGCTGCAGAAAGCTCAGAAGAAACATCTTTAAATTAGAGTTTTCTTTCCTCTTCAAGAGTTATTTTACTTCTTTTGCAAAGAAATTCAACCACGGTGCAATATCTTGACTCCTAAAACTTGGTCATCTTTTCCAGGATATCATAGGAAAAACGGATGTTGAAATTTTCACAGGATCTGGTGTTAAGGAATCTCAAGATTTCAAGAGAGAAGTAATGGAGAAAGGATTACCTGCAAAAAAGGAAATTACTTTCGAGACAGAACTATTCGGATCAAAGACATTCTTGATATATGTAGAACCTGTGTTTAGCAAGGCAGGGGAGACAATAGGAATAAATTATATGGGAATGGAAATAACAGATCAGGTAATTGTTATTTGGTTTTAGAAGGTACTTGCAGTCTTGTTCTTGTAAAGAAAATGTTTACATTTCTCAAAAAAACCACAGGTGAGAAAAAGAGAAAGAATGGCAAAGCTAAGGGAAGAGATTGCAGTTCAGAAAGCCAAGGAAACAGAACTTAATAAAACCATTCACATTACAGGTTTAATCACTCAAACCAAATCTTAATTTATGAATTTCACTTTAAGTTGCTTTGGAAGTATGAAGCTTATTCTTCTCTCCATCCCTCCCACCCTTCTAATAGAGGAGACTATGAGAGCGAAACAAATGCTAGCAACAATGTCTCATGAGATAAGATCTCCACTGTCTGGAGTTGTTAGCATGGCTGAAATTCTTTCCACCACAAAACTTGATCGAGAGCAAAGACAGCTCTTGGATGTCATGATATCTTCAGGAGATTTGGTTCTTCAACTTATAAATGACATACTTGATCTTTCCAAAGTTGAGTCAGGTTAGAAATCTCTCTTGTAACATTTCTTGTTATTAGTGATATCTGAACTTGAGAAAGTTATTCAAAGACTAAGTTTAATCATTCAGAGAGGAACTTGAAAGTTGGCTATGTTTAGTGAAGACTAAAAGTGCTTTTGGTTTCTGGCCATAGATGCTGATCATTTAAATTTCTTCCCACCCCACAAATCCCCCTTTCCTATGTAGGAGCTATGAAATTGGAAGCTACCAAATTCCGGCCAAGAGAGGTAGTGAAGCATGTACTCCAGACAGCTGCAGCATCATTGCAGAAAATGTTAACCTTAGAAGGAAATGTGGCAGATGATATACCTATTGAGGTGAGACCTTATGCAACGCTTCCATTATTAGCTATCAAAGATTTGTCATTGATGTTGTACCTAAATGCTGGACTACTTTTATGATGCATCCCTGCTGATAGTGATTCTTTTCATAAATCCTATGTGTTACTAAAGTTAATTAACTTATGAACGCAAAGCATGATTTCACCAGATAATTGCTAAGTAATTTATGCTTCAATTGTTTCATGCATAACTGCAGGTCACCGGAGACGTTTTAAGGATCCGGCAGATTCTCACAAATTTAGTCAGGTACTAGGATTTATGTGAATGGTAATCTCTTGAGTTTGCAATCAATGTTATAGTTAACCACTTCAAATGTTCCCATTTAGGTTGGCTTGTCTGGCATCCAATTTTTCTTTCCTTTCATTCTTTAAGACTACAGTACTATCTTCTTTACTTGGCTGCACATTATTGTTAGTCCATAGTTATCTGAATAACATGTACAGTCACTATAGTATCTCAGAAGCAGTACATTCATTATTTTCTAATGTTTTGCAGCAATGCGGTCAAGTTTACACATGAAGGCAAAGTTGGTATAAACCTTTACGTTGTTCCAGAGCCACCATTTGCCAAAGCAGAAGAAGGTCACCAAAAGGTGACCACAGACCAGTCAACTACTTCAGAGAATGGGTTGAATGAAGAGAAACATAATCTATCAACACCTCGAAGTAGATGTGATCATCAAAACCTTCTTGATGGTAAAAAACACAATGACCATCCCACCGAAAATCATCATGCATTTAACAACGATGAATGTAGATCTTCAGTTAACAGTGATTGCTCAATGAATGGAGATACCGAGGAGCAAACTCATTCAACTGAAACGACAGTGTGGATACGTTGTGATGTATATGACACAGGAATTGGAATACCAGGTATATGACTCAATTATATTTTGTATTCATATAATAAGTTTGATTCTAGTTAAGGAAGAGTACTTAATTTTTCTCCATGTTGTAATGTGACAGAAAAGGCTATACCTACTTTATTTAGAAGGTACATGCAAGTCAGTGCAGACCACGCTAGAAAATATGGAGGCACGGGGCTAGGACTAGCAATATGCAAACAACTGGTAAACTCTTGAAGGCAAATCATTTTTTATTTGAGAAAATATTTTTTTATTCATAAAATCATTGTATAAATTTCTCTGTCATTTCTTACTAGACCAACATTAACATGATTGTTTTTCTGTGGCTAACCATATGTTACATTATGATTGGAACAGGTTGAGTTAATGGGTGGTCATCTAACAGTGTCTAGCAAAGAACATTGTGGTTCTACCTTCACGTTCATACTTCCATACAAGGTCTCGACCGCTTGTGATAACTCCGATGACCCTGATGAGCTTTCAGATGTGGATAATGATGAAGATGATACAACAGAGGGATTCTTCCAATTCCAACCACGCACTTTGGGCTCTCTTTTCTCCTCTAATGGATCTAGCAGGCCACAAAATATATTACCTGGCTACAGAAGCTCACACAAGTTAAATGGATTTCCTCAAAATTCTTACTCATTGCCCTCTAGTGACATCAGATCAAAAGGGTCAAGTTCAGTTGAGGATGCATCTTCAGTTATTGTTGATGCTCCAGATATGTCTGAATCAACAAGCTCTTCAAGTCACAGCCCTGAAACAAAGCATGAAAGTTTAGTTAATGGAAACAAACAGAACCAAGATAAGGCACATCCTCAGTTGCAAAATGGTAGTGTAGACTCATGTCAACTTAAGGAGGCAAGTAGAGAAATGACTTATCAGTTGCAAAATGGTAATGTAGACTCTTGTCAACTTAAGGAGTCATGTAGAGAAATGACATTACCAACAAAGCCAAGTGAATCCCAGCAAACATGTCAGGGTCAAGGGAAGGCAGACATAACTTCTCAATGTGTTATTAGCAGTAGTAGCACTAGCACCTCGTCGGAAGTAACCAAACCCACATTAAAGCCAAAGATTCTTCTTGTTGAAGATAACAAGATTAATATCATGGTGACACAGTCAATGATGAAGCAATTAGGTTATAGCATGGATGTTGTGAATAATGGAGTGGAAGCCGTACATGCAGTTCAGCGCAATTCTTATGACCTCATTCTAATGGTAATTTCTTGAATCTCAAAATTGTGTCTTGCTGCATTTTTTATTTTTTTTCTATATAAATCAATGCCTTATTCATTTTCTAGAAAACTGGCTAGTCCTCTTTAGCATCCCAATTTGTGTTGGGGCTTTCAATGGAATGTTCCTTCATTTTCACCAATTTGTATTCTTCACTTATTGTTTTTTCCTAAAATTCACACATTGCATTATTTCTTCACAATTATGCTGCACACAAGTGCAAGTCATGTACACAAGTGTTGTGCTGCTGCTGCTGCTGCTGCTGCATTTGAGAGTGGGAACTTAGATTTCCTGATATAACAATAACTTGTATCATTTGTGTTATCGTGTACGGTTAACTTGAGAAGTGAGTTAAAAATTGCAAGTAATGTTGCGTATTGATGTAAATGTTCATAGTTTTTGGGTCAAGTTCTGAACAGAAGTTTTAGCTTGTGGTAATCATTTGGTACTTGCACTTTACAGGATGTTTACATGCCAGTTATGAATGGTCTTCAAACAACAAAACTGATTCGGTCTTATGAGGAAACGGGCAATTGGGATGCAGCAAGAAAAGCTGGAATTGAACAAAGTTTATCTACTTCAGATGAATGTTCTGTACCACCTAAAAAGCGTATCCACATTATCGCGGTGAGTAATTTAATCATGCCATGTGATTGTAACCACATCTAATCTAGAAGAAATGGGGGTAGATCCTCTCATGTAAAAGTTTCATAGAAATCATGTGAAAATTTTATTTCTATTCCCTCCTTTGTAAGCATTCTCAAACTTTGATAGGTCCCACGTATTTAATGTTATTAAATAGTGAGAGATAAACACTAATTTTTTACATGAAAAAGCTATGTGAAATTGTAACATTTGAAAATTCTTTTGTCTAACATGTTAATCATTATAAATTATCTCTTCTATAAAACACAATCTTTGAGTACTAAATTATCATTTTCTTATTATCTCATATCAATGCAGATGACAGCAAACACATTGTCAGAGAGTGCTGAAGAATGTTTTGCGAATGGTATGGACTCGTTTGTGTCAAAACCTGTGACATTCCAGAAATTGAAAGAGTGTCTAGAACAGTACCTAAGGTGACATCCATGTAAATTTCTACTTGTGCATAAAGGAATAAGAGCCTAGGAAAGTTTTGCAACGAATGCAACATGTTCTCCTCTTCATCAGTGTCCACCTTAAATTGTATAGATCCACAACATTCTTTTTCATCTCTCCAAATTTTTCTAGTAGTTCTCAAGGGAGATAGTTATTAGCTAATAGTATAGGACTAATTGGAGCGTGAATGTAGAGTTACAGAACCCTGTCCTAATTTGGGAGCTTTGGCTATTGGCACTACAAAGGAACTTTTGCAAAAGAGGAATAATAGCAGAGAAAAGGCAATCTCTTCCAAAGATGATGGTAATGTTTTACTTGATCCTAGTTAGTGCAAATATTATGTAGAGCTTGCTACTAAAAACCAAAGGAGTGAATAGGGGTTTGCAAGAATTGATGTAAAACAATTATTTAATGTGACATGAGAATTAACATTTATGATTTGACTAGGATTTGGATCTCCTGCAGTCTTGCACAGGGTGCTGCAGTTAGGGAATGAAAGAGGGAGCATGTGTCCTGTGCAATATTGCAGGAGATACCATCCCTATTCTCAACTTCCATAATTGAGATCATTTAAGGTCTGTTCTAAATGTACATATCTAAATCTCTAGTCCCAAATCTGACCATTTTTTTAAATAAAGTCAGTCAATGAAAATTGTGGTTGACTTGCAAACTTCATTTGGTTGACACTTGACATCTAAGAGAATATAGACCTAAATATGTTTATAGCCCCTTAAAATATCTCTTGACTTTTTTATATGGTCTTTCATTTTCAATTTGGTCTAAAACAGTTATCCATAAATTATTTTTGTTTATCAAATGGTCCCTATGTTGGTTTTCCCTTTCTTTTCACTGTTAGGGTTGGCAAAGCGGGCCGGCCGCCATGCCCCGCAGAAAAACGGGGTGGGCCCACCAAAAAGTGGGTTGGGGGTACCCGCCCTGCCCAAAAACCAAAAAAAAGGGAATGCGTGCAGAAGTGGTGGGTTGACCCGCCCAAAAATCAAAAATAATAATAATAGAAAAACGGACCGGCGGGCCAACCCGCCGGGCTAGCCCGTTTTGAACCCACCTTTGGGCGGGCCAAAACGGGTTGTGGGTTGAAACCCCCAACCCGGCCTGGCCCTTTTTAGCGAGTTGGCCCGCCGGGCCCAACCCAAACTGCCACCCCTATTCACTGTTAAATGTACATGTGGTGTCTTAGTCAGAGAATTTAGTCCTGCATAACAATCTCATTTGGCAAATGATGTGGAAATAATGATTCTTCATGAAATTTTTGGGGAAAAATGCCGGTTCCTTCCTACGTTACCAAACTACTGTTAGAGTTTGTGTGTGAGCCACATCTTTTGTTTTTTATAAGCAAAAATTTTATTGATAAGTACCAATCTTTAAGCAGGGTGCCAAAGATTGGAAAACAAAATTACAAATACAAGAATTCCAATGAAAGGAAACAGATTCATCCACACCTGTAGAATTTATCACATCCGGGTGTTTCACTCCTGTGGAACATTTCACACCATGGGTGTGAAACATACTGATATAACCTGCATAAAGAGCACCCTCCAAACCAGAGGCGACCACAGCTGTGAATGAGAACCAGTTTCAATCACACCCAAGGAGATTTTCCCAGCCCTGGTGTAAATCTCACTGATTTTGAGTGAGCAAGAACATCCTCCATTGAGAGTCATGAGGTGATTTGGTGGTTTAAAGGAATGACATAGGAGTTGGAGTAATAAGGAGGTCATAAATTCAAACCTTCTCCACTAACATAACATACTAATTTATTAATATTTGTCTATCCAAAAAAAGGAACATCCTCCATTCCAGTATTAACCACACCTGTTAAATATATTACACTCCAAGTGTGAATACTTGAAACCCTGTAGAAATAACCGAAGTTGATTCTAACGATGTCCGCAGCATCCCATCCTTCAGCAGCATCCTTTATGATTGCAACCACAACAGATGTGAAGATTGGATCATCATTAGTTAGTTAGGAAGTAGTTTGGTAGTTAGCTATGTGATATAATCCCTTATCCGTAGGTTGTTAAGCGGGTATTCGGGTAGTTAGTTATTTCTGGCTGTAACCGAATTGGGATAGGATTTGTTGGGATCATATATAAGGCTTAGCTAGGTCATCTTTGGGGACAGGATGATGATGTATTAGATGAGAGAGTTTTCATTAATGACTTCTTAGAGAGTGCAAGTGAGGTTTTATTCCTAAAAGTCTTGTACTGTGTAATCTGTTCTTTTGTGATTAATGAGAGCTGCATCAGTGTGGACGTAGGAGACAATTGCTCCGAACCACGATAATCTCTGTGTGTTCATCTTTCTTGATTGAGTATCTCTTAGTTCTATTTCGTTTTCTTCTCTGCTGTTGTCCTTGATCGATTCTGCGTCCAATACTTGTGTTCTTGATCGAGTCTGCGTCCAATATTAGTGTCAAACTTGTGCGTCCAATACATGAGTTAAACGCGTGCGTCCAATATCTGCGGTTGATGCGTGCGTCCGATGTTTTGGCGTCCAGTGCTTGACTGATATTGTGCAAATCTGGTTTGATTCATAACAACAGAACCACCTCAAATTCAGTAGGCCATAGCAAAGCCGCTGTTAAAATGTTGATCATTCAGAGATTTTTTTTTTTGATGAAGCATTGATCATTCAGAGATGACAACATATCATTTGTCAAATAAGATTGTCATATAGGATTAAAGATGCCACATGAGAACTAACAAAGGGACAACTATAATTGCCTTGGTAAGAATAATTATTATTTATGGAAGACTCGTTTAGAGAAAATTGAAAATAGTAGATCAAATAGAAAAAAAAAAGTGATATTTAATTTACGGAATCAAAAACGTGTTTAAGCTTATTTTGTTCAATAACATTAAAAAAATAAAAAAGAAGTACTAAACTAGGTAAATATTTAGAGAGAGCTCCTCTAAAATGAGTGATGTAAATTAGAGAATAAAATAAGTAATCTTAATTGATGAATAAATTCACGGTCAATATTAATTAGAAAAATTCTCTCTTATATAAATTTTTCACAAAATAAAATTAGCGTGAGAAAAAATGTATCTACAGGTGTTGTCTAGTTAAAATTTGTGATGCTCTATCTAAAATCTTTGTATTATTTTATTATCTCTCTTTCGCGTAATAATCATGTGAAAATTTCAGATGAAAAGAATCATTTGATTCATTTCTCAATTTGTATGGCAGAAGGAAGCTTCTTGGAAAAGGATAGATGACCTTGAAGATACGCTATTCTTCCAAGTCATACCTGACAATATAGTTCTTTTCCTTATGACAAGCCCAGTCGTTAACGACCCAGATCCTAACACATGAATAACACATATATTGGGTCCGTTTGTTTTAGATTTTGGTAGAATTGTGTTTGAAGAATTAATTTTAAAAAATCGAGAAGAATTGATTTATGTTTGATAATGATATTTTAAAAGTGTGTTTAGAAAAATTGATTGTGTCATGGATAATAAAAGTAGAATCACTTTTGATATGTAAATATAAAAAAATTTATAGGTCCCACATCCAGAATTGATTCTGTTCAACGCAAAAGCTAAAAAATTTTACTTCTATCAAAATCAATTCTACCCACCCCATAATCAATTATATTTAACGTAAATCTTAAACAAACTGTGGTGGTACTGTAGCATTTTTGGCTGGACACGCTTTTAGACCTGCAAACGTCCGTTTGCAGGCTTAAACAAACAAGCACTATATATGGTTCGATATATACAATTAAGTGGCATTACGTTAATGTTTATGCCCAAAGAATATATAGCAAACACGATCACCCTCTAACTTGCAGATTTTCGTATCTATACTTGACATATTTTCATATATAGCATCTGACCAGACGCCTAAGGAAGTTCCTAATATATACGATATGTATCATGCATAGGTGGGGCTTTCAACATTAATAGCATAGTAAAATGCAAGATTGTTTTAGTTAGATATTTTGACTATGCTACTGCATTAGTCAGCCACAAGTATCTATAAGCTAGTTTATCTAAAAATACATGTGAAATAATACATCTGGTTGATTTACGTTTTGTAGTCAGTTTGTTAGGGGAATTGGGTTAATGGAGAAATAATTGGCTCGAAATCAGGTACCTTTTTGAGGCCATATAAGTTATTGGAGAAATATCATATGGGTACTCCTTTGAGACTGATGGGCTACTAGAGAATTATACTGGCAACCAAGTACCCCTTTGAGGTCATGTAGGTTACTGGAGAAACATTTATTAAACTGTTTTCTATTCCCTGTTACTCTGTTGGGGGTGATGGTTTGTGTACTTGTGGTCAAATTGGGTGGTGGGCGTTTATTCTGTTGCAACCTTTTATAATGGTTGGGTTTAGGTGTGTTGACTTTGCAACCGAGAGAGGGTGGATGGTTGTAACCTGTTTGTACTATTTTCAAACTGGGTACATCTTGCGCTCATGTCACCTTTTAATTCATTTTTGCTTATAAAAAAAATCTAAAAATACATGAGCGAACCTGAACTTGAAGTGCTAGCTTCCTTATTTATTATTATATGGGTCTTATTTATTATTATATGGGTCCGGGAATAGGATTATATTTTTTGGACTTAATTGCAATTTTGATCTTTTAGTTATTATGATTGTGTGACTTTGATTCCAGTCAATTGAGCCAATTAGGTCCTTCAGTTTTTCAATTGTTGCAATCAGGTCCCTCAATTTCTCAATTATTGCAATCAGATTCCTCTGTCGCTATGCAGTCCAATTTTTAACATCTAGAGCTTATGTGGCACATGTGAGAGTGATTTGACAAAGTCGGACCACCTTAGCACAGTGCAAGTTGTTATAAAACTTTTCAAAACAAATCGGTAACACACGTGATGCAACACATGTTTAAAAATTTTGACGTGTGAGGGTCATTGTTATGCCATCACGGTCAAGATGACCTAATTTAGTGTCAAAACAATCTCATGTGTGCCATGTAGGTTCCAACCGAGTGTTAAAAGTTAAACGACATAGCGATGGAGGGACTTGATTGTAACAATTGAAAAACTAGGGAATCCAATTGGCTCAATTGAAAATATGGGACCAAAATCACATAATCACAATAACTTGGAAAGCAAAAGTATAATCAAGCATATTTTTAAATTTGGTGCAAAAAGAACAGGGTTTTTAACTAGTGAAGCTGTACGTCACACATCCATCCAAGTTGGGGACTGGACTAGTACTCTCTCTTATCTTTGTCACTTTTCTTTAGTTGCAACAAAAGATTCCAACACTAAATGTCTGACAAATTATTAGATTAGTATATGCTAATTAACTTCACATCAAAATTAACCTACATAAATAAATCTCACCCAAGGTCTAGTGCTCTGTTCCCAAATTTTGATATTGAAGGTGTTCATAACGCATAGTCATAATTATTTAGAGATCTATCTTTAGAATTATTATAGTGGAATTTAATGATGAGATCATTGACAATTATATATGCTCCAACAATTACATTACCACTAAGCACGTCCTGTTAATGATTGAGGGTGTGAATAGAAGAAACAAAGGCACTCTGACTTGAACCACTAAATCAAAAGCTTTAATTTGTTGAATTTGCAAAACCAAAATAAAGGACCTTGTCAGTTTTAGCTGCTAGATCATCAATCTTAGTGTGTGTTTGGATGAGCATTTGCTAAAAGTGATTTTGAATTAACTTGATTTTGTAAAATTGATTTGGTTAAAATTGAGTTAGAAGAAAAGTAATTTATATTTAAATGCTTTTACTTTAAAAGCAAGTTTGAGATAAAATTGTATGAAATTTTCAACCTTAACGCAAAAGCTACAAATCCTTACTTCAGGTAGAATCAATTTTGAGCAACGGAATTGCTTTCTCTTCAAAAACCTAAACACCTTAATTTTTATTAAAATCACTTTTGACAAAGGAAAAGAAATCAATTTTAGATATTCCCACGGCGCATCCAAACTTGCTCTTAATTAGTGGTTTATCTATTTAGATCTAGGCGTGAGCTTATTTAGTGGAATGTTTTCATTAGTAACATGTTAATTAGTGGTTAATTAAAGCATGATTACGAGCATAATCATATAAGAAAAAAAGTACATGCATCATGCATGTACTTTTTTTCTTATATTTGAGACCGGAAGGAGTAAAAAGGTACAGATTTGAGATGAATCAGCTGATTAATTAGTAATAAACATACATATAAGGGATTGAGTGTAAATTAAAAGTATAGAATCTGATAGTTTTGAACAGCGACGAGGCAGTAGGAATAATTAAAAGCGACGACCCTAAGAAAATGGAAGTATCGAAGTTGGCATGGAGAGCATTTCAACTCTTTATTGAATTAATGGGTAGAGAATATATTTGGACGTAATAAAGCAGTTAAAATGAAGCATCCAGGAGGAAATTAATAGTGCCAATGGCAAAAGGTGGTTCCCTATTTTGATCCTTAAATCTTCATGTTCTGGTTCTTTGTTATATGAAGGAAACTAATCAATCAAGGTAGATAGAATCATAGAATATGGAATCAAGCTACGAGCTACGTCATGTCACAGGGAGATAAAGAATATTTAAACTAACATAATATAAAAAATATCAACATATTGAGGTTTAATTAGTTATATATATATTCTAGCTAGCTCGCATGAAGCTAGTATATATATACATGTTTGTAAACATGGGGGACACTAACCTTTTTAGTACAAGCTAAATCCATGCTTAAACAAGGCCAGGTGGCAAATATGTTTTTTGTTTTTGTCATTAGGTGACAAATATGCTGAAAAGACTTCAAATCCATAATGAATTAATTAAAGAAAGATTATGTTCTTTATGAATAAGGAGAGGAAATTTGCTTATATGTGTCATCAGTGATGTATTGCAAAACATTTGATATTGTTACTTACGGGAGAAGAAACAATATTTTAATTAAGAAAGATTAAATGCACTATATATGGTGATGACAAGTCTTGAGACGTAAGACTATACGATGAGGAATATGGAATTTTAATCTGGTGTAAGTTGGCTTTGCAGATACCCTTATAAGCGTAGAAGATGATATATATGAAAGATTTAGGCAAAAAAATTAGAATTTAGAAAGGAGAGAGGATATACATGAAAACAAACACCCGCGAATCAAAATCTTGGATCACTGGGTTCAAATCCTGAATTCTCCCGGTCCATTGATAGGCTATACGTAAATTCCACTGTAAATCTTCATTGAGATTGGTGGTTCTGTTTGGTCTTGCATAGGGGTGTGCCTCCCTTAATCTAACTTTATTGTTATCGAAAAAAAATCTTAGATCACTATATGCAACAACAACAAAAAACTTTTATATGTGGTTTCATCGAATTAGACTGCATTAGAAAAACTTAATAAACACCAAGTACCTTCTTCATGTATACCCACAATTTGTATTATTTATTTAGCAAGGACAATGTAAAATCCAAATAACACCAAAGTGCAGATGAGTGATCCGGAAACCGGAGGAAAATGTGATATGAACCAAACAAAAATTTCAGGCGTTGGACGATGGTCCAGCGAGACTCATGGAGGAAATTAAAGCCCTATACAAAGATCACATTTGAAACAATTTTAATTTTTGAACACTCTTCAATTTTTAACATCCATCTAACATTTTTCTCTTTTAATTTTTTCTATCTTTTTATCACATCACTCATTTATCGCATTTATTATTCACCACTCTTCTATTATTATCTCTCTATAGGGTAGATTAATTAGCACATATATGGGGTGTCAAAATCAATTTAATTTCCATCAGAAATTCAAATGAAGAAACAAAAGGAAAAGCCGCAATAACTTTGTTTCCACTTTGCACACATTGCTTATTCTCTTTTATCCCTATTTGGTGATTGTGGTTACTTTCAAGTTTCATCATATAAACATCCAATCATGGAACACAGTGCGGATGGGGGACCACAAGTACCCCAGGTGGCTCTCCTAAAACAGATAATTAAGAGTCTTTTTGTTTATTTCCTTTTCTTTCATAATATGTAAAAATATTACATCACCCCCACAAGAAAACTTTCCTTTTCAAGGAACATTGTTAGTAATGGTGGAGGAGGTTAAAGAACATTAACATTACCTCATTCGTGCTCGCGCCATCATATTCTAAAAGAATTATGATTATAAATCACTTTTTTTTTAGTCAAATTATCCCTACTCTTAATTAACATTGTGATTGTTTTTAAATGACATCATCTTGTCTCCTTCTATCTCTATTCATTTGTGCAAATGATATATAGCACAACTAAATTAAAATTGATGAGGTATTTTCATTTTTTCCCTCCATTTATTTGGTCGGATAGAAAGGGAGAAAAAAAATGATGTTATTTTTTTTAAGAATGAATGATAATATACTAATAAACTCCTTCCTATGCGCTTTCTTTCTAATTAAATTTGGAGAGAAAGAAAAACGTGTGAGCCCTTCACTTTTTCTCTCTTTTCCATGATTCTCCTCTCTACCAATTAGGAGATTCTCTCCCTTTCTCTTTTCCTTCTCTCTTCCATCTTTCTTTTGTTCCAAACAAAAGGTGGAAGAGATATAACACCAATAATATTAATCTTGAATAGAAATTATGTTTAAAAAGTTAATATATATGTCAAGCAAAAAAAAAGTTAATATATGGATGTTGTTGTTTAATTAAAGAAAATAAATTTTTAAAAAAATAAGGATGTGTTTTGGTTTAATTAAGGGTTTATTCAATAAAATTTTTTTAGAACTTAACGAAGAGCATCTCCGATGCTAGAACCAACTTTGGGTTTCTTAACTCTCTTTTAGTGGACCTTACGATAACACGTAGAATTTAAAAACTTAGTAAAAATAAATAAATTCTAACCTAAAAAAATTACAAAAAAATATTTTTTTTTTATAACAAATAGAGGAGGGATCAAAAAGTTGGTTACGGTTACAAAAGGTGATGATTCTCTCCCTGTCTTGTCTCTTCAGTCTTCCTCTTGGTTGATGTTGGCCATTATAAATACCCTACCTCCCCATGCTTCTTTCCCAAGCTCACTTCCTCCACCCTCTTGATTTCCTTTTCCTCTTCCCCCACAAAACAGGTTATTTTTAAAAAATATAATAAAAGAAATAAAGAGAGAGAACAAAATGAGGAGTATTCACATATCAAAGCTAAACACACACCCAACCACCACAACTACTATTACTCAGTACTCCTCCCCAATATCCCCATGGCACTCTCCAATTCCCTACCTCTTTGGAGGACTCGCAGCCATTATGGGTCTCATAGCCCTTGCGCTGTTGGCACTGGCTTGCTCCTACTGGAACCACCAATATGGAGCCCACAATAGTGACGACTTGGACAACAACAACAACAACAAAGAGATGGGTGACGACGACCCTGAAACCAAGGACCCCGTCAAGGCCCACGAAGAGAGGATCCTCGTCATTATGGCTGGGGATCACAAACCAACCTTCTTGGCCTGCCCCATGTCCCACAAAGACATTCACAACCACAACCATGTTCTTGTTCCACAAGAAAATGAAGGTTCTCGTTCTTCACAACATGGGCAGTGATTTTGTTGGGAGTGGGTCTGGAATCTAATCTAGATTTTAAGATAGAGAGGGGAGTGTGATGGCATGGGATGAAATTTTTTTATTTTTTTTATCTTCCATCACTCTCTCTACTTTTTTTTCTTTCTTTTACTCTTCTCTTGTTTTGTCTGGGTTTTGCGTTTCCAGCCTTACCCTGTGTTTGGAACAAGAGAAATATGAAAGAGAGAAGTAAAGTAGAGAGAAATAGAAGAGAAAGGGCAGTCTTCTCTCGTTTGGTTATCCGAGAAATGGTAAAGAAAGAAAGAGAAACGGTGGGACCCATCACTTTTTCAATTCTTCGCTCAATAGCGAAGAAATGGGGAGGAAGAAGCACGCTTTTTTCTAATTCCCAGTACACCCCTTAATCCAACTCTTGCTGGAAGCCTGGAATCGTGCACAACGAAGTATCTACCATTTACTTTCGTTTTTTTTGTTTGGGTCCTACATATGCTGATGCATCATGCACTGATACATCATGCATGTAAAAAAAAACATGCATATGCTGTAAAAAAAATGCTTATGCTATTGTAAAAAAAAATTGCATATGCTGATTTTATATATATTAGGGAAGCTTGATGCGGTTATATCATATATTGATTCTCTTGATTTTTTATATAATTAAATAAACCAATTAATCAATTAATTTTGATAGGAAATGAAATTTATAAAATATGAAATTGTATATTAAGTTTTTTAGATCAAGGGCATTCTTGTCTTTTTAAAGATAACTCAAACTTCTTTCTCTTCTCATTCTCTTCCCTTTCTCTCATACCAAACAATACTAAAAATCTACTCTATTTCTCTTTTGTTTCTTTTTACTCACTCTCTTTCTCACCTCTTTCTCTCTTCTCATTTTCTTCTCTCAACCAAACAGAGGGTTAGAGTTACACGCTTTTAATTTCTAGGATTTGGTCAGTGTAAATTTAAGAGTGAATTATCGATTTAGTCTTTGAAATTGAAAAAATTCAATCATATTATAAGTTTTTGTTGGACAATTTTAAAGACTAAATTGACTTACCCAAATTATTACGATGTAAAAAATTTAATTTTAAGGATAAATTTGTAATGTTAATAATTTAATGAACTAAATTGACAGTATTTTATAATTTTTGGAACAATTTTGGTCACTCAGTCATAAAATTAACTACTTAAGGTGAGAGGAATTCCAAGTAAGGGGTTTCCTTTCAATCTAGGACCAACTATTTTTAGAATCTTCTTTGTCACCACTGGTACTTGATTTTTTCACCTTCTTAGCTAGTTTTGAAAAGCATTGGAACACAAGTCATACACACACGTGTGTGCATGTGTGATTTCATGTTTAATTAAAATTAAATTTTTTATAGTTATTCAAAAAAAGTAATCTTTTTATTAAGTCAAATATATTTAACTAAAGGTTAAGAAATAATTTTTTTTTTACTTAAAGAAATAATTTTAGATGTTAACTTAAGTTTTATATTAATTATTATAATGAATTTATTTTAAAAAATCAAACGTAAATTTTTTTCCATGCTAAATTTATTAACAGAAATTAATTTCGTAAAATTAAAATTTCCGAATTTAAATTTAACCATGAGCATCCAAGCACGAATGTGGTTGAGCTTGAGAAACAATCTATTTCTCTACTTGGCATTTCCGCTGCTGGTAAATTGTGCTCTTAGATGTAAAAGTGTAACCGATTTCTCTCCATATACATAAAATCTAACACAATCAGAGCAAAATAGAGTTCATTTAATAGTTACAATATATAGCATCTAGCATTAGATGAGAGTGTCTTAAACACCAGAACGGATAGGAAATATTACGGTGCCTATAACTTTACATGAGAGTGCTTTTAGCATACTATCTAATGTACTTATTTCTAACACACTTCACATGATTGGTTGAAATTCATGTGGGTCTCATATATTATTTAGTGAAATTTATTCCCAAAATGGTGAGACCCACATGAATCTCAACCAATCTTATGAAGTGTGTTGGAAAGAGTATGTCGCTATTGTTAGCATTTCTCATTTAGCAATTCCCGTATTTTAGCTTCTTTAAATTTATGTAGAGTATGTTCTTTCCCTTCCTTTTCCTTTTATCTTGGTCAAATTTCCTTCCTTTTCCCTGAACTTGTATTTTTTGGGTCGACAGAGTCCACTAAACTCTGAAGTAATTCGAGTTAACTGTCATTTTGACCCCTGAAATTGTAATACGGGGTCACTTAGGTCCTTGAAACTAACGAAAAGGCAGTTTGGCCCCTGAAATTGTAAAATGTCGGTCAAATTAGTCCCTAAAATTGTAAAACGACGGTCAAGTTAGTCCGTCGTTTTACAATTTTAGGGACTAACTTGATCGACGTTTTTCAATTTCAGGGACTAAATTGCCTTTTCGTTAGTTTCAGAGACCTCAGTGAGACTGCTTCACAAATTTAAAGGCTAAAATGACAATTAACTATTGCTTAGCCCGTATCCAACAAAACAGTTTGGTCCTTCATTAGACGCTTATGGCCCAATTCAATGGAATTTTTCTCCCAATATACTGGCTTTAGATAGTCCTTATCTTTGGACCAAAAAAAAAAGATAGTCACATTGTCTCTCGTTTTGGGGTGTGCTGTCGTCTCCTTCTTGCGTAGAGGCTCTTGGTGGATACTGCAACCACCGCCGCTGCTTTCAAGGGGTTGGGTCACCGTCTCTATCTCCAAATCTGCTGGAGCTTGGTGTTGTTGTTTCTGTGATTGGTGTGGTTGTTGTTGTGGTCCACTGTGGCCGTGTTTGGTTTTGTTCATTTTTGATCTGGTTTTTAGATCCTGTTGTTCTTTTTATTTTTCTGTTGTTGTGCTTTTGTTTGTTCGTTTTGTTGTTTTTGCTGTCTGTTGTTGGTGTTTCTTCTGGTGTTGTTGGTTGTTGTGTTGTTCGCCGTTGTGCATCATGAGGGACGACCACGACCCTTTGCAGCATCTTTCCTGCATCGCCCCTGTCAATTCTATTTAGGCCAGACTCTGGGTGATTGATGTGTGCTAGGTTCTAAATTCATGACATATGAACTATATTGGTAAAGATAGAAGGTTCTAAGTATTTCAAATAGGTCAAACCCAACCCACACCACGAGGACAAGAAAAACACTGCACGTTTACCTGATTACCTCCACGCTTTTTCTTCATCTTACATAGGCAATGGACATGTAGACACAACACAATCATCATCATCATCATAATCATCGTTGCACCATATGATTAAAAGCCATGTGAAATGCATTGTATTCCTTTACGGAAAGCTGCAATCACAATGGGGCCTGCGAACGAAGACATTTTCATCATTTCATTCTTTCCGTACATATGCCCACCGGCTTTAGTGGGTGTTTGGAAACGCAACCAAAAACACACTGAAGCACAGAAAAATCAATTTTGGAGTGTTTGGGTCGTTCTGTTTTAAATTGATTTTGGAGCTAAAATTAATTCTAAAATAAAGCTAGGAATTGTAATTTTTATGGTGGTTTGGAATCAATTTTGAAATTTTAATAATACATCTTTGAAATTTTATGGTAATTTTATACTCAAAATAAATTTTGATCCAAACTATCCAAATAACATGAACTGATAAAAATTATTTTTTTGTTAATTTATCCAAACATAAATCACGTTATATTCAACTCACTTTTAACCAAAATTAATTTTATAAAATTGAATTTAATCAAAATCAATTTTAGTCACCGCAGAACTAAACACACACTTAGATAGTCACATTTGTCATTTGATCACATTTCAGGCCCGTAGGGGGGACTCTATAGTGGCCTCGACTCAAGGAAAGAAAATTGATCATAGAGATGAACCATTTTTAGGATCCAATCCCTCTATTATATTTCCATCTTTTATTAAGCAGAAAAAAAATAAGAAAGTCGGTATTCTATTATTTTACAAGTAATATCTCTTTTTTTTTTTTGTTGAAGTATGTAAGTAATATCTCTCAAGTCTTATCACCCTAGTTGAAATTTCTCTTTCTATTGTCATGTTTTTTGTAATTTACGTTCTATTTTTGCTTAAAAAAAGTCTTAAGATAAATGTTGGGTCCGACTTTATAATTTAGAAAGATTTACAAAAAGAAAAATGTTTTATCATTTCTTAAAGAATTGATATTATATTATTTTTAATTTCATTTATCATATTCCACAAAATATATTCGTATACTATACAAAATATTTTAAATGTGAGGAAATATTAAAAAGTTGTCTTGAGACGAGAAAAATCAACTTTTCTATATTTACAACATTTTAGAAAAATAAAAATAGTTGAAGACGGTAGATTCTAAGGTGAGATTCTAGGAAGTCTTTCACCTGTGAGATCCAAAATAAGCCATCAGATATATTAATAAATAATTTTAATGGCTCAGATTGATTTGAGTGGCCTAATATCTCAGCCATTCAAATTATTTATTAATATATCTAATGGTTATTTTTGGCTTTTGGGCGCTCAGTGGGGTTTCACCTTAGAATTCACAGTAAAAGGCAAGTAATTTAAGAAGTAAAGTTGAAATAGACAGACAAGGAGTGAGGGAGGGAAGGAAGGAATGGAGCAATAATTGGCTTTGTGTAGAGTTGTGCTGTTCTTTTCTACCCCTCCACAGCGTCCTTGAATCCCCGTCCCCAAATTTTGCAGCGAGTATGTTTTTTTGGCTAAGGCTCTGCCACGTGTCATCCCTCAATTGGTCACTCCCCGGATCTCCCCTACCCCAACAGACACACCCTTAACCACACACCCCTCCCTCCACCCAACCTCACACACACCACACATTATCAACCTTCCTTCAACAACAACAACAACCACCTTCAACAAAAAAACAACAACAACCACACACACTCAAACCCAAGTCTCTCACCTTTCAAACACTCAACAAAACAAAACAATGGCTTCCAAGCTGTGCGATTCCTGCAAGTCAGCAACGGCCACCCTGTTCTGCCGTCCTGACTCAGCCTTCCTCTGCCTCCCCTGCGACGCCAAGATCCACGCCGCCAACATGCTCGCCTCACGCCACCCACGTGTCCCTCTCTGCGAGGTCTGTGAGCAAGCACCCGCTCACGTGACCTGCAAGGCCGACGCCGCCGCCCTCTGCCCCTCCTGCGACCACGACATCCACTCCGCCAACCCCCTAGCCCGCCGCCACGAACGCGTCCCCATCACCCCCTTCTACCACACCAACCACCAAGCCTTCTTCTCCGAACCCGAACCTAATGCTGATGTCACCACCGAAGAGGCTGAAGCCGCTTCCTGGCTCCTTCCTACTCCCTCCAACCCCAAAGGCCCCGATCTCAACTCCTCTCACTACTCCTTCCCCGAGATCGACCTCGACTTCGCCAAAACAGACTCGCCGGAACACAACAGTGCTGGCACCGCCGACGGAGTCGTGCCTGTGCAGTCTCAGAGCAAGACCGCCACTGAACACTACTCCGATAGCAACAACGATTTCCCTACCTCTAAGGCTTTTGCTTACAGCAACTACAATCACTGCGTAAGAACGAAAATTATTATGATGAATCGCGGAAACCTGTTTGGCTTGAAATCTGAATGCATGCGCTTTGTTTTTTTTGTTGTTGTTCTGTTTAGGTATCGTCGCCGTCGATGGAGGTTGGGGTTGTGCCGGACGGGAATGCTATGTCGGAGATGTCGTACTGCTGCTACGGCAAGCCGGCGACGGAGGCTGTGCAGATCTCGGCGGCGGAAAGGGAAGCTAGGGTTTTGAGGTACAGGGAGAAGAGGAAGAATCGAAGGTTCGAGAAGACCATTCGCTACGCTTCGAGGAAAGCTTATGCGGAAACCAGGCCCAGGATTAAAGGAAGGTTTGCTAAACGCACCGATGTGAATCTAGTCGCCGAGGACGACCCTTTTTCCGGATACGGCGTCGTTCCCACTTGTTGAATAATGCTTTCGGTGTTTAATAACTTAAAGCCTATAGTATAGGGTTATTGAATCATCATTAATGATATGTATGATGGTATGTATATGCTTAATTTTCTCGGCAGCTTTAATTCCTAAGGCTTTTTAGTTTTTTCCCCATCTTCTGTATATATTTTTTGTTCGAATCGATGCAGAAGCTGATCTGTAGTCATTGTATGTATCTTGACGTTTGTAGTAGTTGTCGTAGTAATAATCAATGAATTTTGTTGCACACTTTCAGCTACACTCTTGTTTCTTTTGGGTTTGGATCTCATAATTTTCTAGGTCAACTACTCACTTGATCTTAACCTGTACTAGAATTGTAAAGATTGGGAAGATGTGTTGTTTATCAGTGTTGTTTGTTTCCCAGAAACAAAAGAAGCTAATATGCAGTAGCACTTGCTTGGCATGAGGTTGTAGCCTTGTTCACTGTCGTTGCTGTGGTGATTGGCTTTTGGATTAGTGTATCAAAATCTGAAACGCCATTGGACCATGGTGTGTGATTAAATGATTTTTTTAATGGCTTGCCCCCATGGTTCAGGAAACGTGAGGGAATTGCTATCAATTACGCAACTCGCTTGTCATTGTCTAGGTCCACTGTTTATATTATAAATTTTGTAGGTTCTATAGGCTTTATATTATAAAAATAGTAAAATAAATAAATAAATATGTTTCGTTTTTTTTTTCTTTTTACTCTAACAATATGGTGTGGTACATGTAGGGACGGTAATATGGGCCCAGTCCAATGGGGCCGGCCCGTTTGACCCATAAAATGGGTCAGACCAATATTTTTGAGCCCTGGTTCGTTTGGTGATGGCATGTTTAGGCCCGCAAAAAAAGGCCAAAAGTGAATTGGCACAAAAATGGGCTGGGGCCGGTCCGTTTTGCCCGTTTTTGTTTTTTTGTTTTTTTTCAAATAAAATAATAGTTTTTATTTTTTGACGGGTCGACCCATTTTTTGCCCGTCGGCCCGCATGGCCCTCCCTTAAATGGGTTGAGGTGAATTTTCTAGCCCGTTTCTGAATACGGGCCGGGCCAAGTTGGCCCATTTTTCCCGCGGGTTAACACGGGCTGGGCGGGGCTGCCCCATTTTGCCACTCCTAGGCACAAGTGCTAGATACTCGAGTTTCTTAAACATGATATCGAGGAGAAAAACGCTTTGGGGGTTTGAAGCACTACAAAAAAAAATACTTGTTACCTAAGGTCAAAATTTATTTTACTGAAAGAGGATACATGGGTTCAACAAAAAAAAAAGCAAGTAACTATTATATTGGAAGAGTTTATTTTATAAAGCTTATACAATATTTATGTAGAGTCTAAGTTCATAAGTTCTTTTTTTTTTTGTCAACAACACACAATTTATTTAATTGTAGAATTAGTTTATACATTAATTCTTATATATGATGAGCGCTGATAACCTCTTAAATAAGTAATTTATTTATCTATATGTATTTTAGTGTTAATTTTCCAACTAACACAAAAATTACTTTTTATCAATTTTAATCAGACTTTTATTCAGAGACAAAATTAATTTTGATTTAAAATAATTAAATATCTATATTTTTACTAAAATTATGTTTAACACAAAGTAAAATCAATTTTGTCATTCTCCACGGTAAATCTAAACAGACATAAAAAGCATGTTTATCCACATATTTTTGTTTTGCCCAAAAGGTTAAGTTACTGTCTGTTTTATTGAATTACATTTTACATCTTTTCAAATTTCAATTTAGAGTGTGTAAATTGAGTTTAGTTTACAGCTAACGTACTTAACAAAATCACGATGTATTATATTTGAGTATGTTTTTAATTTCAAATTATAATTTCAGTAAAATAAAAAAGTTATTTTTTAATTAAATGAAAGTATTAAATGAAAGTATATACTATCTCTGGTCCAAAATATAAACAACATAGTACAAAATTACACAAACCAAAAAATACTTTGAAAATATGATAATCTTAATTAATACTCACTAGTTTCAAATTTTTTTCAAAAATACTCTATTTGGTGTCTCTCGTAAATATGAATATTGTATTAAATAAATGGTATAATTAAAAAACTAATATTTAATTTATTTAAAATTGATAAATATTACTTATATTTTACATAAAAAAAAGTATCTTTATTATTTATATTTTGAACCGAAAGAAGTGTATACTTTGCAAAACTATTATTATTCCAAACATTAGAGCGTGTGGTGGTGAAAAATTGTTGTGAAATTCCCGTGGAAGTCACATCGGAAAATGATGTGTGCACCTTCAAAATTAAGGCTATTCATGGGCCGATTTGGATCAGATTTGGCTAAATTTATTATTCAAATCGATTAAAATACTATGGATTGAGTTGGTTCAGATTTTTTATTTTTTGCTTTTCAAATCTGAACCGAACCAACCTGTACATAAACGGGTTGGATCGGTTTGGACCCGCGGGTCCATGTCTTTTTTAAAAAAAACCCGAAAAGGGAACAATGTTAGCCCAAAAATCAAATACCCTTTTCTTTTACTGTACAAAAATCAAATACCCTACAACCATCTGGAAGAAGAAGGAACGCAAATACCCTATTTACCAACAAAAATCAAATACCCTTTTCTTTTACTGTACAAAAATCAAATACCACCATCTGGAAGAAGAAGGAACGCAAATACCCTATTTACCAAAAAAAAATCTGGAAGAAGAAAAACGCAATAGATCTGGAATGTTAAACAACCATCCGCCACCCCCACATTCAGATCTTCAACAAGATGCTACGGTTCATTTTTTCCCCACCTTGCTCACCTGCAACACCCTCCTAGGCTCTGGGAAGCTTGCTACTGTTCCGTCGTCGGATTTTTCGACGGTGAAAAACAGGGACTCACTCACTGGGACGGTGGCTGGACGCGACGGTGGCGCGACGGTTCGCTCGAGAAGACAACAGGCGCTCGGTTCGCTCGAGAAGACGACGACAGTGGCTGGTTCCAGGCACGACGGTGGCCGGAGTGAAGGCTGGAGGCGCGACGGTGGCGGTAGAAGAGGTGAAGAAGTGATGAAGAACCCTAGTTTCTATTTTTGTGTGGAGAAGGAGAAGAAGTGAACTTTTTTTTGATGACTAGAGAAGAAGTGAACTGAAGAGTGAAGAGGTCAAGGAACTAAGCCCAGTTTGGATAACAAGTTTATCTACTGTTTATGGCATAAGCTGGATAAGCTATTTTTATAATCAGAGAAAAATTATAGTGAAACTTATTTTATATAAGTCATAAGCTGTTTTGATAAGCTATCCTGGGTAGCTTATGAAAAATAAGCCCAAAACAGCTTATGAATCAGTCATAAGCTATGTCCATAAGCTCTGCTTAAGCCAATCCAAACAGACCCTAAGAAGCAGACGTGGCACACACACAGCACACGAGTATAAGAATTTTTTTTTTAATTTAATTGTCACGTCATCGGTTCGGATTGACGGGTTCACGAGTCTAAATCCTAAAACCCGCCATTCGAATTAAACCAGGCAGGGTCTAAGGGGGTTGGATCGAATTTCGATCCAAATCGAGGAAAAATGCAAAAAATCATGTTGGTTCGATTCGGTTTTGTTTGGGCTTGTGGGTTGCCCGAACCGCTGAACACTCCTATTCAAAATACTCGAACTGTATGTCCACCGTATGCCACATGGGAAAATTTTGTTTACTTGCGTAGCACATGTCGCCATTGTCATCTGATTTCCTCCTCGTTGTTATTCGTTTTGTGAATTAAGATTAAGATTAAGATTTTCGATGTGCAACGTGGTCATGAGTGGTGGGGTTTGGTTTGAATAGATGTCACACAATCACATCCTCGCACGTCTCCTTTTTGTTTTTCTTTGTTTTCTTAATAAAAGTATAATACTCCCAAAGGTACTTTTTTTTATTTAAAATATAAGTAATATTTATTACTTTTAAATAAATTAAATATTAGTTTTTTAATTATACTATTTATTTAATATAATATTTATATTTATGAGAGATACTAAAAATAATATTTTTGGAAATTTATTTTAAAATTAATAAATATTAATTAAAATTATTATATTTTTAAAACATTTTTTAGTATGTATATTTTTGTATTATATTACTTATATTTTAGACCGAATAGAATATTAGTTTCAAAGAGTGAAAACATTTTGTTTAGGTATTACATCAATGCTTTGTCGATATCACATCAAAATTAAAAAAATAATAAATTTAGACAACGATTGAATTTGCGCATTAGATATTAATGACGATTGAGTTTCGTTTATGAAAAAACTTAAAATTATAAGTAAAACATTTGTAACATTTTGTCAAAAAAAAAAACATTTGTAACATAATAATATGCATTACAGATCTGACTCCTAAAGTGAATAGTTCACTTGAAAGACTAAAGAAATCTCAATTGTTAATAACAAATTTATGTGAACACATTTTAGCAAATCTATAATTTATTATGTATTTACTTAACAATTAAAATTCTTTATTTTCCTTGTTTACTTTAATACTTACTTTATAAAGTAAAAGATGAATGTATAGGATTCTAGGAGGATATAATATTACTTAAAACCGAATTATTTTATTTTCCTTCTTAAATTAGATGAACATACAATTAAAAGGAACATTCGAGACCACAGGAGTTGGGTATGCCTACCACCACTAATTATTTTAATTGATACCTATCTTTCTGTTTTTGTATGGATACATCATACATTCACTTTCTTTAATATTTCATGACTTGGTGGGCAAGGCATGAATTTTATAGTCAATATTATCCATAAAACTAGTCAATGTTTTCCTTGTATAATTAAAATTATCCAACCTCCATTTTTTTAAAGAAGAAGATGAAGGTTCTACTATATAAAGCTTCATCTTGCTTTGCCATTTCATTCATTCGCCCTTCTGTGCACTCAAAGAAGCTCTCCTCTATCTCCCCCTCTCTCTATATAGTATATATTGTTAGTTTTTTTGTTTTTTTTGTATGAAACATATATATTGTTAGTGTTGGACGATGAAGATAATAATGTGTTCGCTCGTCGTGCGGAAGAGCAAAAGATGCTTTGCCGACATATGTTTTATTCTGAGTCCTTCTCTTTAATTGACCCGTTTCTTTCATGCACACACCCATTGCCTTCCACCTTCCAAAGTAGTTTTAATTCATGTGCTCCATATTGGACAGCATGAATTAAACATATCAAGTGGTGTTAACTATAAATACTTCATGCATTATTTTTTTGAAACAAAATATGATCATATTCTTTCAAATAAGTTTTTTCGTATATGGTTTGAGTTCATTAACATGCTTAAAAAAAAAATGTTATCCATGCAGTTTAATTAAGTACATGCCATTTTGACTATACACCCATACAAGGGTAGTTAAAATTTACTTACCATTATGTTTGTATAATTAAAATTATCTTCTTTTGCAAGAACATATTCTTACTTTAGACCCACAATCACTTGATTCTTGATTTATTTGGATAGGACAAATGCGCCCAAGTTGATTTGGATCCTTAAATTCCAACTCCATTAACTGCTTCAACATCCCAAGTGAGAATATACAGTTGAACATTTCACCCAAAAAAAATATATACAATTGAACATTAGTCACAAAATAAAGGCTTAAACATTTTTTTATCCCTTATTTTTCACTATTTTTAGTCTTTCAAAAATAAAAATATGTCTTTTTAGTCTTTCATTTTTTAAAATTTGTCACTTTCAGTCTCTAGGACCATATTTTAAATTTGAAAAATATTTTTTAAATTTATACTTTGACCCCTCCCAAACTTGATTCTCACCTTAACCCATTTTTCCGTTCTCCTCCCCTCCACTGATACACCGTGACCCCCTATCCCCACTAGGAGTAGTTCCAACATCCTCCCTCGAAGCCACCATGAGATGCAACCTCTCTCTCATTTTCCTCCCTGTGCAATCGCAGTGGCCGCCTCTCTTCCCGCCATTGTGCGCAGCCTCCCTTGGCCGTGCGGAGCTCCTCCCTTGGCCGCTCGGAGATGGTGGCCGCGGTGCATCAATGGAAGGGGAGGAAAACGAAAAAACGAATTAAGATGAACATTAGGCTTTAGGATGAGTCAAAGTATAAATTTAAAATATAACCCCAATGACTAAAAGTGACAAATTTTAAAAAAAAAAGGACTACAAAGACGCATTTTATTTTTGAGAGACTAAAAACAGAACTCAGTAAAAAATAAAAGACTAAAAACATATTTTAAGCCCAAAATAAATAAAAAAACACTTGTTTATTAATAGATTTTATATCATTACACTTGATACACGCCATAATTCATGTAGAACAAAGAGAGTAACAGTTACATGGGACGGGAATAGCACACTAGGAAAACCAGATGAAGAATGGAGGGGAATATTGTTTTTGTTTGGCAGGGAGGGAGGGAATTAATAAGATCAACACCACACATTTACATACAGCATAACTATGTGCAATTAAAACTCTGGCCACACTCTTTACAAAACGATTTTTTTATGTCCTTGCTACGAATGGGACCCAGATATGGCAAGTGAGAAAGGTGAGAACAGCTCTCTATGCTAGAGGACCATTAAAATGAGTTTTAAATCTGGTTTCTATTTTTGCATGGTACACAGCTACAAAGGTCAAGGAATGCCTATGACCAACTACAGATTTTGCCACATCCTATCTTTTTGAACCAGTTATGCAGATACTCTTTTAATGAAGGGGACACTTAGCCAGAGCTACTGCGAGAAGAAGCGCCTTGGTTCATCAGGAAACGAACGACGACACAGGTAATGTTGTCAGAACTGCCTCTCTGGTATGCTTCTTGCATCAGCCTCTTTGCTGCCTCCTCTGCATCTTCAATTGGTTTAATCATAGCAACTGCTTCCTGGAGAAAAAGGTGAAATTAGATAAGACTTCAGGGCAGGTTTTGGCTTTCTGGTTTTACCACTACATATTTATCAGAAATGACTTGTAAGTTGGTTTGTACATAAGGAAAGTGACAGTTAAAGCCTATTTGGTTTAAGGAAATGCTTTGTTTCTATTTTTTTTTACTAATGATTATAAAAATACTATCTTATTTTTGTTTCCTGATTTCAAAGATTTGAGTGAAAAACGGTAAAAACAAGGTTTAATAGAACCGAACTTTGAAAATAGAAAACCTTTAGGGGCCGTTTAATTTGAAAAAATGTCTTCTATTTTCAACTCTTGATAGAAATCAATTCATTTATGTCTTTGTGGTTTATAATAGAAATGCACTATGTTCATCAAAATGGAAGAAGTGAAAATTATTGCGAACCTCATTTGAGACAACATCCCATAGCCCGTCACTGGCCAATATAAGAAACTCAAGAGAGCTATCAACTTTTTCTTCCTGCAAGACCACAAACATGTTGGTAAATAAAATGTACAAAAAGGAAAAATTATGCAAAAAAAGACTTAAAAGCAATTAAACAAGAATAAGTCCAATCAGGAGACGTGTCTTTTATGTAGAGAGTAGTTATATTACAAATGATTCACATGGTTAACAGCATTATTCTTCAAGAAGCTATAAAATGCTACTGTTCAGGGTTAAATGAAGAATAAGTATATCAGTAAAAGATTTATCACTTCATTGTACTCTTTACCATTGTAAGTTCTGGGAATTTCAAATTATGCAAACATGCCACAGACAAATTTGCATACAATTACAAGCAGATGCATGGTTATACCCACCATGCAAGTCAGTCAATTTTTATCCTAAAAGAACATATTCTTGGAATCCAGTACCAATGAAAACCCATTTGTATGAAGCTCTTTCTGAACTGTATTTATGCTCAAAGGTAGTTGAGCATGTTATAAGCACAAGGTTATTTTTCATCTTCTCATTTGAAAATGAATTTTCTCTCTTAAATTTATTGATAAGTTGCCTTTCATTGTGAACCATATACTAAATCACACACCCTATACAGAAACAAATTGAGATGAATCTAAGAATATATGATATATGCCAGAATGGATGTCGCAATGTTAGAAACTGATGAGAATCAAGAAGCAAGAAGAAGCAAGGAATTCAATTTGGAAAACTTTATTTGGGTGATGACCTAGCTTCAATGTTTTGAACGTAACTTGAGTTCTAGATGTCCATTTTAGGCGTTCTTCGATGCATTGAAAAGATCAGAAGATTTCCTACAAGTCGTACTTCTATTCTCAAGTCCTAATTTTGCTTCTATCATGATGAAAATTGGACTGGAAGTTAAGCACGAAATTATGGACGAAAATATTACTTTTTTTGTTTAGACTTTTTAGTGTAATTTTGAATTAGGAATATGTGGTTGAAGTCCCACATTGTAAAGAAAGAGGAGAGAGGCACCACTTGTTGGCTATAAATACCCACTCATTTGTCTTATGTAAAACAACTTTTGAGTCAATGGAAATTTGAGTACTCCTTTGGAGTTTTGTGAGAGCTAAGTCTCTCTTGGGTTCTTGAGTGGACCGTCTCGGTTCTTATCAAAGGTTTCCTATAACCTTTGTGGCGAATCCCCACGTGACTTATCACTCTCCATAAGAGTGTGACGTTTTCTTCCCCATTTCTTGTTTATTCCGCTTTTTATTTTAACAACTTGTTCTTGTTATTTGTTTATGAATTGTGCTGCACTCTTCTTCTCACCATCATCTTCTTTGATTCATCTCTTGTTAATTTTCGCTTGCATCGATTCTTGACAAGTTTCTTCCTTTGCGCTATATTATAAAAAGATTGCATCTTTTCTTGACAAGTTCCCTTATTTATATAAAGATTGCATCTTTTCGTGACAAGTTTCCTCCTTTATATAAAGATTGCATCTTTTCTTGTCAAGTTTCCTCTATTGCGCTACATTAACATTAAAAGATTGTATCTTGTTAAGAACCATTCTTTCATCTCTCAATCATCCTTTGTTCTTAACCTTGTTATAACAAGAAGTCATTTCAAGGACGATCTGTGTAAAAACAATGAACCCCCGTAGTGGTTCATATAAGAAACACACCTGGATTTCTGGATCAGCAACAACATACTGCTTCAGGAGTCTATCACCAAATGCACGAGAAACAGCAAGAACACCACCAACTCTCCAAGTTCCTATAAACACGTTGTTTATGTATCCCATAGAGATGAACAAAATAAATCCTTAAATCAATTCACAAGAGCTAACTGTAAGATGACCTTACCAGCCCACATAACAAATCCTCCTGCATCTTCTATCCTTTGCCTCTCATCAACTTGGTCTGGTTTGTGATCTCGAGAAACAGCAATTGCTAAAGTAATAAAAAAAAAGGTAATTAAAATATTTAATCAATCCTTCAAATCAGACAGTGTTGGATTTGTCAATTATAACTTAACCAATTATAAAAAATAACAAAAAATAAATAAATTGGGGCCAGTAGGCTAGCCTGACAATTTACAAACCAGCAAACATCAAGCCAAGTAATTTTCATACTTGGTCACATTGGGCTAAATATAACAGTTGGGCTTGAATTTTCAAAAAAGCAACTCAATTTTGTATTAGGCTAATTGAGCAAGTCCACCGGGCTCAGCCATTTTGACACCCCCTATGAAGATATAGATATACTTGAAATAAATGGTCTGCAGCGGTCCGTAGAGTTTCATATATATTTAATGTTTCCTTAATAGCAAACTAGTGCCGGAAAATCCATAAATTTGTAAATCCGAAACAAGATAAATGGACATACAACCCTTAAAATGATGACATAAGGAACAAAAGCAAGATAGATAATCACAATAAACTAGTTCTCAAAATACAAATATATAGTACTTCAATATACTCCTGCCTCAATAGAGACAACTACAGTCTAGAAATTGGAATCAAGCAGAAAAGCATAGTGTTGGCATGATATAGAAACTTCCAGAACCATTTGACAACCATAATGATTATGATTTTCTGAGGTATTAGAAAATTAAATCCATGTGAAACAATATAAGTAATACATTGTATTCAACTAAGAACATTTACAAAACAAGAATATTAGGCTACTACTAGCCTTACCATTTCCGCCCCTGCATATAACAGCTCTGGAGTCCCCAACATTTGCAACAAGCAAACGGTCACCAACAAGAATGGCAGTGGAAGCAGTTGATCCAGCATCTCTGTTTTGATTATTTTCTGATTTCAGAAATTCCGAGTCGGTATGGCTATATGCATCAGCTGTAGGGAAAAAACAGTTCGGCAGAAGCAGAGTTATTCTCAAGATTTGGCAAATCAAAGAACATCAAGTTAAAGGATCACAGTGCTATAGGTAAGAAACTACAGACCTATTGCAGATTTCGTGTCAGAAATGAATTTTGGGTGTCTGATCAAATTGCTAAATAGGTTTTGCTTGACATACTCAGCGGCACGAGCACCACCATGACCTGAAAATTTTAAACAAATAGTATAAAGCATAGTTTGTATATAGTCTACGGAAAATGATTCTGGCACGCTTAAATGCTAGAAAAGAAATAATTTTTGATGCCATATAAAGAAAAACAATGCACCCAATAATTGTTCTTATAAGGAATCAATGAAGGCTCTTATCACAACAAAGAATACTAGTAAGAGTAAGTATCACAAAATGGTGAAGCCTCTGGAAATTATAAGCAAAGGCGGATTACTTAGATGAGAAACCTCCAGAAATGGTGTGCATAAAACAGTACTATAGCCGACCGGAATAATCAAACAGTCCAAAACCAGATTTACTGAACATGGGGATCAGGATGAAACCACTACTGTAAACAAATCCAAACTTTCCTCTTTATGTGTGCATGCATGTGCATTCGAGAAAACAAAAGCAAAAGCACAGAAGTATCTTCATATGGCACTACTAAGCCACATGGAACAATTAATTTCCCAATAACTTAAAGAGGGAAATCCAGGGATGGAAACAAATTAATAAAAAAATATATACTAATATGAATAATCACTCTTTATTAGTCCTATGAGCAATAGTTCTTCACGTGTCCAATCAATGTACAACTACAACCAGTCCCTTGGCTTAACATCTCCTTAAAATAAGTAGAGCATGTGGATATACAACATACAAGGAGGAGATGAAGATGAGAGAGTTATGTAAATATACCATCAAAAACTCCAAAAAGGCCAACGATTTCACCATCAACACCATCAATTCTTGTCTCATAAAAGTCCTCCATTGAAGATCTCTTGCCAGGGGAGCTAGCATACCCATAGCTGAATTTGCCATTCTGACTGTAGATACAAATCATAACAAAGCATGTCAAAATCATCTCATTCAATCGACCCCAAAGACACAAAATATAAAAGGAAGACTAGTTAAGAACAAAAAATGAAGCTAGAATTGGACAATAACATTCAACAAGCACAATAACTATAAACATTAAACACAAGGATAAAACAAAACCATTTTCACCTAATTCTAGATCTAGAGAGAGAGATGGCAATTAACCTGAGTCCCCCACCACTGACGGGTGAATCTTCAGCAGCATGAACCTGGCTTGAAGAGGACAAAACTGAGTTGAGGTAACCCATATCACAGCTTGAATATTCAGGGTTCCCAGATACGAAAATATGAAGAAACAGCAGCAGTATTGCGTGTGTACAGCTTATTCTTGCGTGCAAAAGGTTCCAAGTAATCATAACACTAGTAGGGGGGGTCGTTTTGGAATAATCAGAAACTTTCAGGTTTAATCTGCAATAGAAACCCCATAAGGAAGAAAGTGCAGTTAATCCCACAAAACCAGATAAAATTTCGAAAATAAAGAAAAGACGAAAACTTTGTAAACATGGATCTCGTTATTATTATAGCAGCTGGTGGCATGAAGCTAGAGAGAATCAAATCAAATCAAATATTGAACGAGATTGGGATTTGGCATGAGAAAGAGTTACCTGGGGAAAAGAAGTGGAATGCCATGACTCAAAGGAGAGAGACAGAGAAAGAGAGTTGAGGAAGGACGTGAAAGGAGAGAGACCAAGTTACAACGATGATGAGAAAGAAAACCAAACACAAAGAGAGTGGTTTTTGGTTTGTTTCATTTTTAGTTAAAGTCAGCTCATTGTTTTTGTCAGTTCCAACAACAATTGGGTTTCAAGTTTTTCCAACACATTCCAAAGCGATCTAAGTTTTATTTAGAAAATTAGAAAACTAAAAACACCCCCCAAAAAAAAATTGGTTTTTCGGAATTTCGTGCCTTAACAAAAAAAAAGGATCAAGCAAATACAGGGAAATAATTTTTGTTTGTTTAAAAAATAAATAAATAAATATTGTTATTTAGTTGTCATTTACTACCTCTGTCCCTAAATATAAGAACCTTTTAACTAATTCACACCGTTTAAGAAAATTAGTTAAGTTAGTTAATAGCAATAAATTTGTCAATGATTTACTATAATTTTCCAAAACTAACCCTAACACTTATTATTATCTCTCTTCCCCCTCTCTCTCATCACTTAATTAATGCATTGGAAAATGTAGAGTAGTTGGGTAATCATAAGGGCATTTTAGTCAAAAAATAATTAATGCAACTAATTTTTTGGAAAGGTTCTTGTATAAAAGGACTTTCATTTTTTTGTAAAGGTTCCTATATTTAGGGACGGAGGTAGTATTATCATTAGTATTTGTTAATGTTGAAGCTAAAAAAAGGTTGTTTATTTGGTGATTCACCAAGCACCAAAAATGGGGGAGGGGGGGTATACTACACGCGCGTCGCCGGAGGATAAGGGAAGCTTAGGTGGGACCGAGTCAATGCCAAAACAGCACTCTATGGCATGCCATCCCATCCCATCCCATCCCATGGATCAGTCATCTCATCTGGTGGTGTTGACACTTGACACCTATCTGCTTAGCATGCACGAGCATGAGGTGGGGTGGTGGATAAGGTATGAGCCAACTCCATAAATCTAAAGTACTGATCTGATAAGTAAAAATTGGGTTAATTTAGGTGGCAAAAATTGGGTTAATTTAATTCATTGGTTTAGTGTGGTTTTGATTTAATTTTTCTAACTTGATGTTTTTATCCGGATATGGATTTGAATGAAATCAAATTTGAAAACCTCAAATCAACTTGATGTGTATTTGTTTGGTAATGAGATATTTCTAACCTTTTTTTTTCCACAAGCATATTACTTTCTGTTTGGCGTACGACATTGGTGTGTACGGATGAATATGTTGTGCTATAACATATAACATATTTACATATTTGTTATATATAGGAGCAGGATATTCAAATATTTGAACGTGATTTGTTTTTTTTTATAACAAATATTTGAATGTGATTTGAGTTCACGATTGTAAATTTGATTTATTTATTTATCTAGTATCCTTTTAGTGTGTGTATATATATATATACCATTTCTATAATAATTTATTAAGTTTATCATAATAAAAACATGACTAATTTTAAATATTTTTTTGGTAAGGTAATTTTAATTATATTTCTTTTCTGTAAGGTAATTTTAATTACTTATTATTGTCAATGAAGAAGACATACAAGTTCTCTGGTGCACATGTCTAGTGTACGGCACTGCCTATATTTCCTTCTCTTCTGCTAATTTACCTGTAAGGTCGATCGTTTAACCATAATTTTGGGATTTCGGGTACAAGAATCCTATGGACAAGGGAATATTTGTGTTGAAAGAATAAGATTGGTGCTGACTTAGTTTGATATTTTCCTGCAATTAGGTGGTTCATTAAATCCGAACTTTTTTACTTTAATTTTCATAAGCTTAAAATTAAAGCCTTGATTGGTGGTTCTTAAAATGAAAGCCTTGATTGGTGGTTCTTAAAATGAAAGCCTTGATTAAAAGACCGTCCATCAATTCTTTTGATAATTACCCTTCTTAAGTGCTGACATTGTGCTATGTCCGGTCCCTCATCTTGTGTCATATTCTAAGAAATTTGTTATCCTATTTTTTTGGTTTCTCAGTGTAGTTTTAGTGTGTAATTGACTATATGTTTAAAGAATTCGAGTCACTTATTACTTAGACCACACAAGTTCAGTAGATATTTGTTTTCTTAATTGTCCGTTTAAATATTTGATTTTTTTAATTTAATTTTGATCTATTTAATCCTTCAAATAATACTTTTTGTCCACAAGCATTGATCATACAAACAAGCTACTTTTGTTATTTTTGTGTTTTGTTTGTGTGATGGGAAGATAAATCTTTTATTGTCAATACAAAAACAAACACACAATTAGAAGTGGAATAGAGAGAGATGCTTTGAATTCAATCTTCAACACTTTTGTTTTAAATAACAGTGATTGATAGAACTATTTTTTCCCATGAAACTTTTTAAAAAAAACAACTCACTTAAAATATTCTACAGAAATCCAATCATAATGAATTTTTATTTTAAAATGATATTCTCTTTTATATAAAGACAAAAATATAAACCTCATGTTGTTCCAACACAGTCGAAAGGGATTTCAACCAAACACAATAAAGAGAAACGAAATTTAAGGAAATGCATGAAAAAATAAAAATATCAACGTAGCATCAAACTATCAATTAAATTAGCCGTTGCCTCAAGAAATGGTATCATACGTCATTGCCGTTTCTTAAATTTCTGTGGTAGTTGGGTTCCCATATGAGAAGGAAAGCATGGCAATCTTGCCATGTGACAAGTGATGGTATAAGTACAAAAAAAAAAATCGTAGCAACTAATATATTATTCAAAAATAGTCGATCGCGATTAGAATAGATTTCCATTTGTGACAAATGTAATTATATATAAATAAATATAAATATAAAATATAAATGTATGTATTTGGTGAAATGTCGTCTACCTTTATATATTTAATTATGATATGATATATATATTCAATCTTAGATAGCACAGCATACACATGAATGAAAATGTCGAATGGCTTCTCCATTGAAAGCCCTTACTGAGTGGTCTTGTCTTAGACACACTACAAAACCAAGTGCAGCGAGCACGCAAAGGCAGAGTGGCAGACACTATGTGGCCACACGAACGCGGATTCCCTGCAGGCGGGGCAATCCCGCATTCACACAGTCAGCCAAACGTGAGTCATTAGATGCATCCAACGGCTCAAATCTATGCTTTTTAGTTTTCATTTTCTGTCAAAAAAAAAGCATCTTCCACCAGCAAGAACGAAGGATGAAGCTGTAGCCACTCCTCATGCTTCTCGTCCCTGTCCCACACCGTCATGTCCATGGTGTACCCCATTTTTGGGTCGTCGTAGAAGGTCCGGTCGGGAGGGTTGAAACGCAAATCGGGAGCGACGGGCCGGACGGCGTCGACTAGGGGATTGTTTCGGGAGAGTGGGTTGAAATTGTGGTTGTCGTTGGGGATACGGGTTGTGAAGGAAGAGAAACCACAACTACTAGAAGTGAGGTGAATGCTCAAACCACATGGGAGAGTGTTGATGGTGAGAGCGCTCGATTGTTGCCATGAAAATGATTCTTCAATTTCTACTCACAGTTTTTTCAAATAAACAAAAGGAACCAAGAGAGCAATTATGACACTTTCAATTGTCAACTTGGTTGGATTCTTTTGCATTATTCTTCCATGTTCCGCATGTGTGTTTAGTGCTCCTTTTTTAATCTTGCCGAACTGAGAGCAAAAGAATAAATGTCAATTTCTGTAATTGCCAGAATAATAGCTTCTTGGCTAAGTGTGTCTCTTTTAGTTCTTCCTTGCTAGTCTTGCTTCAGTTGAAGAACCAAAATGAATAATGCAGCTTTCCAAAATGACTATTCCTTTCACGGCTTGTGCTTACAGTTTTCCCAAATAAAGTATCAGTAATTGGCTCTCCAAACTTCTTCCGTTGTATGGAAATCTGCAGTTTATTTTGCATGAACAAGTTTGTTTCGCTTGAGAAAGGGGGAAATGGAGGATGTTAAACAGACAATGTTTTTTTGGACCAAAAACGGAAAAAATAAAAAAGCATGGATCTGAGCCGTTGGATGCATCTAATGGTTCACATTTGGCTGACTGTGTGAATGCGGGATTTCCCTGACTGCAGGGAATCCACATTCGTGGCGACACCGACCACTATTCCTCTAAGAGAAATTCCCATGTTATATTGGTGTGAACAAATTCTCATGATGGTGTGATTTTCAATCTTTTGGATACTCCCCTTAGACTTTTTCCATTGGTGTGTGATTTTTACGAGGCCATTCTCATAAATCAGAATCTCTCTTCCTCTCAAACGTCTCTATATCCCACATGTTTTGCATTTAACTTTTTCTCGAGTGGTGATGAACTTAGATCCTTTAAACAAATGGTTAGGGAATAACTAGAGATATTCCTTGCAATCATATGCGTATAAAAAAAAAACTTAACTATCCATGTTTGTGTTGGAATTACCAATATGTTATTTTTCTTATCAATTAAGATATCTTACTTTTTTCCTCAAGTGAGAACCCACTCTATAGAAGTCAAATGTGATGGTGTTTTGCCTCTCACCTCTCTTCTCTACCAGCATTAATTGGCATATGTAACCACTTGCGTGTGTCTCAAAGCAAGCAGGGCACAAATCAACCAATTTCAAAGATGGAAATTGCTATTTGAAGTCTCATTTAATTTCCAAATACCTCGACGAATCTTGCTAAACTATGAGTTGGATTCTTACTACTCCTTTCTTGCTGTATAGCACTACTCATTTCAATTATCGTTGAACCTTATTCTTCAGGGGAAAAGAATAGAAAAACAATATTCCTACCAAAATGACTTTTGAAGGGGACACTCATAAAATAGTTTTTTTTTGTCAAGGGGGAGGGGGATTGGGGGGGGGGGGAGTTGGGTGGGGGATCGAACCCCCACCTTCGTTGATATCACCCCGGTGCTTTATCACTGAGTTGCCTAGTGGGGGATATAAAATAGTGTTGGGTTGAACAGGTCTCTCAATTGTGGGCTAACCTTAGCCTTAACCCACATAATTTTTTCAAGTCTTGGATCTTGGTGGTCCAAGACAGAAGCTATATACACAAGGTTAGCCGCTATAAATGCAAAGATTGCATGGCTACATTCACAGCTCAAAGTGCTAGGACTCAGAAACCAAAACCTGTGGCATACTGTGCCGATTAAAGCACGGTACTTAGAAATGAAAAAATGGAGCTAGATCTTTTCTTTGTTAGAGAAAAAAGTTCTCAGCAATTAATTAACTAGAAGTTCTTCACATTCCCACTTTAATTTAAAGACAACAACAACAACATTGTCTTATAATTAGGTTCATCTTTCTTAGAGACAATTGCAGCATTTGTGACTTTAGTAATTCACAGTCACCTATGCTGAGTTTGTGGCGGAATATATATGTTTCAACCAGTTGAGTTATTAAGCTAAATAACAAGTTCATTATAGAGGTTGTTTGGCAATTGTTACACTAGCTAGCCTAGAAGCTTGGGGGTATGTATAAATTCAATCACAATGTACAGAACTCATTATGATTTATTCAGCTTATACGTTTTCTAAACTCTTTTGAGTCACTTCTAATTTTTTTCTACTAAGATTATATCAATTAACTTTTCTTGCAGTCCATTTCTTGTTGCTTGAATATGTTTAAGACATGCTCATTTTACTAATCACAATAAACCACTCCTATCTCATTTGATAGAATAAACTAATATTTTTGATGAATCGAATAAACTGATATTTAAATACTTTTGATCAAAAAAACTGATATTTAAATACTTTAATTTTGTCCAATGTGTCTATTAAACCGGCCTTAGTTTTTATAAATATACAAATAACATCTCTAATTCCAAAAAAAATAATAACTACTGAAGTCATTAAATATTTAGTGAAATTATTGTGTCAAAAAATATTTCAACAACATTTTTATTCATATAGTTAAAACATGTTTTCATTATTTACTATTATTTTTATTCTTAATTCTGTTTCATGACTCATAATTATGTTGTGTATTTCCCCAAATAAATCTATTATTTTTCTTCCATTAAAATAAGATATCACTGCAAAATGGAGTACTTTTTTTACATCGGGATGTCAGAAGAGTCCCGAAGACTCCAATTCCATGTCGAGGGGAGACACAGAGGGATCTTCGTCGTGCGAAATCAACTCTGAATATGAAACACATACATAACCGCCCGATCCACATTTGAAACCAAAACGACGCCGTTCCGCTGCAGAGCTTCACCGTCTCGGATCGAACGGACCCCTTTAGCGTGCAATGGCGAAGTCGCTGCAAGAGCGTCCATGGATCCTTGATGTAGTGCCGCTGTTGGTGATTCTTTTAATAGCATTCCATGTCCTCGCTTTGGTAGGTAACCCTAACCTAATCAACTCTTTCCTTATAGTTATTCTTCCTCCATTTGTTTTTTTGCTCTTTCTCTCTCAACAAACCTTTAACCTAACGTAATAAAAACTGCAAAACCACTCTTCTTGCTCTACTTCAGGTTTATTGGATTTACAGATTGGCCACTGATACTAAGCCACAGCAGCAACAGCAGCAGCAACTGCAACAGGAACTGCAGCAGAGGAGAAAGGCTCACTGAACGACAACAAGTTTCTCATTCCATTTCAATTTCTGTAAACTAATTAACTTTCCTCCCATAATCTGTCTCGTTTTGAAAGGAAATTGTGTGTGAAATTGCCTGGGACTGTGTTTTTGTGTGATATTTGCCTCCTGGTCTTAGATTTTTTGCTTTTGTATGAGAATGTAATGCAATGTAATGTGGCGGAAATTAACTTGTTAAATTGAGGTTATATATTTTAGCAGTCAAACTCAGATATGTTAAATTGTATGCTTGGACTGTAGGTAGGGGAGAAAATCAGATCTTATACTTGATTTTGTGAAGACAACAACAATAACAAAATCTTTTTTCCTTTAGGTGGGGTTAACTACGGGGGAGTGTGTTTGGATTTCGGTTTATAATGACTCAAATGTACAATTGAGCCAAGCCAATCTATCTCTATTGACGGATTGACTCAAACCTACATTTGAGCCTTTCAAACCGAATCCAAATGTGTGCTTCATTGTGTTCTGTGAAAAACTGAGTCTTTGGAAAGGTCATATTTAGAGCTTGAGGTTTCTCTGAGAGCTTTCCTTCTTTATCAGAACAAGTACAATGGAACTTGTGGAATTATATTGAAGAGAGTTTGAAATGATTTGTTGGCAGAGGATAGAATTCTGTTTTTTTTTTGTTGGTTTCATTTATTCCCTTTGTTCTCCTTATTGGTTTTCTCTCTTCATTTGGTGCATTTAAGTTTGTGTTGGAGACGGGACGGTGGCATGCTAACCCGTGTTTTTTGTGTGCTGCCTGGATTTTTAGAGAGGGTGTTTTGAGTGTTTTAACTTTGACTGCTGATGGTAGTGAATGTTGTTTGATTTCTCACAATCCCCAAGAGAATATGTTTTCTGTTGTGTCAAAATCAAATAATCTCTGTGGAATATACTAATATAGTGAAGTGCAATTGAGCTCAAGTCACATTAGTTTTATGCTTAAAGTATGTATCTAAGTTCTAGAAACATTTGTAGAAACAGTTCAACTTTAGTTACTTTGATTTTTCAAACATGTTGATATCAACACTAGATGTATCACTAAGATAAAAGATACCAATGATGTTAGAAGTTAATGAATATATGTTGGCAGTGGCATGCATCTGTGATTAATGGTAGCTTCATCATTTTGCTTAAGAAATAGGTGACAAGGATGTGTTAGAGCTACGAAAATGAGCTCTGAGATGTTGCAATGAAGTGGCTAAAGATTTTTCTCCACAGACTTCATCTAAACAGTTAGTTACTGTGTTATTAAATTTTTCCTTAAACACAGTTATTACATAAAATTGTTGGATGTTTGTAGTAAAACATCCTATAAAGCATTAAAGCTTAGGGCCAAACCAGTATCTTGGGATTTTAGCTTAGGTGAAAAATTCTCACAATAGAATGTTCCTTTAGTTTGTATTTTTCTTTCCTGGTCAATGTTGCATTTTTAAGACTTGGGCAGTCGGCCTTGAAGGATGTGTACCAGTTAATATTGTTGTAATGATATCTACACAAATAAACTTTTAACATACTCCTTACAAGGTTGTGAAAATATTATTTTCCATTTATAAAATTTATCTAGTTCATAGTTTTGTACGTTACCTGTTGCTGCCTGTTGATTGTACACAATTCACTTAATTTATGAACTCGGGTATCATGTTTATTACATCTATTGTGGGTAGATATGTGTTGTTCATTGAAGTTCCAGACCTGTGTAGTGCAGAGTATGTATATTAAAAAATTGGCAACTAAGCAATATGCATTTCCTTCGATGTAATAATGCAAGCATCTCCCAAATAAGTGACGAGCGAGGGTATGTAGTAGTTGTAACTTTTATAATAAACTTCGACTGTAGTTTCGACGTTAGTAATTTTACTTTTTCTAGATGTGCATGAATTTCGTACAATGTTTGCTTGCATGATTTGTATGCAAGTACAACAGTGCAAAATGTATGTCATTCGATATCAGTAGATAATCTTGATTTGTAACTTAAGAGAGTCGGCTATTGACCCAAAAAAAAAAACTTAAGAGTCGGCTTAACCCATCTGTAGCTGGCTGCCTGAAATGAAATTTGTGTTGCATGCTTGCTGTCTTCAATATATTTGTTGTTTTTTGTTTGACTCAAGTGTCATGTGTAAAAGTATTTGAAGTTCTAATCCCCTCCCAGCCAACACAAAGACTCTTTTTTGTCAAAGAGGCTGAACAAAGTGGTAAACAGGAAGTAAAAAGGTTTTTTTGGCCCAGGGGAACGAAATAAGTTCGAGCCCAGGAAATTTTGCATGTTAGAAGGGCCTAATCCTATCCGAGTCAAAAGAAAATTAGTTTACACCCAAACAGTATGAGGATACTTGGAAAGAAAACATATAGGCTTAAATCTGTTTTTAGACTCTTATTTTTCACTAAGGTCCGTTTTTAGTTTCTCATTTTTAAAATGTTTCTTTTTAGTCTTTTATTTTTGAAAAATGGTCTCTTTTAATCCCTTGGACCATATTTTAAATTCAAAAAGTATCTTTTAAATTTATACTTTGACCCCTCCTAAGCCTGATGCTCACTTTAATCCGTTTTTTTGTTCTCTTTCTCCTCCATTGATGCACCGCGGCTCCCCATCCCCTCTAGGAGTAGTTCCAACGTCCTCCCTCGAAGCCACCATGAGATGCGGCCTCTCTCGTTCTCCTCCCTATGCGATCGCGGTGACCGCCTCCCTTCTCGCCATTGTGCGCAACCTCCCTTGGCCGCGCGGAGCTCCTCCCTTGGCCGTGCGGGGTTGGGGGCGCGGTGCATCAGTGGAGGGGGAGGAGAACGAAAAAAATGGGTTAAAGTGAACATCAGGCTTGGGAGGGGTAAAGTATAAATTTAAAAGATACTTTTCGAATTTAAAATATGGTCCAAGGGACTAAAAGAGACCATTTTTCAAAAATAAGGGACTAAAAAGACGTGTTTTAAAAATAAGGGACTAAAAATGGACCTCAGTGAAAAATGAGGGACTAAAAACATATTTAAGTCAAACATATATTTAAAATTCCTTGGTGTTTTTAAATATACACATTTTTTAGTGAGTATTCTGCTTCGTATCTAGTTCCCTCTCCCTCTATAAAACTAATTAGGCTTAAATATGTTTTTGGTCCTTATAATATAGAGGTGTTTTGTTTTTAGTCCCTATAAAAAAAGTCAAACGTTTTTGTTCCCTATAAATTTTTTTTTTGCTTTTAGTCCTTTAAGTGGGTTGACCGCTGATGTGTCCTATTTTGAGCCCAGTCAGCACGCCTACGTGGCTAAAAACACTGCCACGTAGATGTCACCTCAGCCCTTCTCTCTCTCTCTCCTTCCTCCCCCTTTTCTCTCTCCTCCCCCCACCTTCCCCCTCCGTCCACCCCCACTACTTCCTCTCTCTCCTCTCTTTTCAACCCCTCACCAAAATCGCACACCTCCCTCTCTTCTTCCCTCACTTTCCCATCTTCCCCTCTCTTCTCTCTTTCTTGAAAAGCTCCCGTTCCAGTGCAGCGATCGGAGAGACCAGCGGTAGCGATCAAAGCGGCGGTCGGTTAAGGAACATATGGGATTCGAGTGAAGTCAGTGAAGAAATAAAATATTAATATGGATTCCATCATATTTTTGTTTTCTCTCGTATCTATTTTCTCTTCATGATCAAATAATAAAAAAATAGTATTTAATCTTCTTTTTTTCCCTCGGAACTTCTCTGCTTCCATTCTCACCTCAAGGCTCATACATTAAGGCTACATGATAGAATAGATTTTAGGTATACGTATTTATTTCCAAAAGTTGTAGCATAATTCATAAATTAATATTGTACCACGATAATATATCAAAGAAATTCTCTCAAGCACTTTCTTCCCTTCTTTATTGTTACGTTCATGCGTGTCGCCATCTGTAATTCTTTATCAATTATCATTTATTTATCATCAACATCCAAAGATTCCCAAGTGTCCAACTCAGTCTAACCTAAACTGTGCCCACCCTCAACTTCGACGGGTATTATTTAACTTACGTAAAAAAAAAATCCAAAGATTAGAATAAACGAAAGACAGAAGACTTCCCTTGACCCTTGGAGGCTTCGTCATCATGCTTTCACCAAAAAAAAACTCTTCATCCCATCTCTTCTTCTTTATTCACTGTCCTCCGTCTCTTCTCTCTTAAATATTTTGTTTATAAATTAATGGTTCCATTAATTAACTACTAATAAAACTGTAAATGAAAACACTTAATGGCCAGGAATATTAAACATCTAAAAAAACAAGTAATGAACCTTAACTGGAAGTTTGAACTCCTCCAATCGCTAAGGCGTTTATAGTCTTTCCTCCGTAAAGTAATAAGTTGACACCTTGGATTAAACTATTTTCAATCATGACAAACAATTTTGCACTTAATTGAGATTTTTTTTGTACATAATTACGGACAACCCTTCACTAATTCAATTCGATTCACCCGTGATTGAATTGTATAATGTTTAAAGCCAATAATTAACAAAAGTGGCAATTCTTTAAGCATATGATTTGATTATTGTGTTAACAAGTTTTATCGAGTGTTACAAACATACTCTTTAAAAGTTGTTTTTGAATATAATAAAAAAATGAGTGAAGGGTCACTTTGGTCCCTGATAGATTTGGGCGGTGTCACATTAGTCCCTGAGAGATAGGATATTAAAATTTAGTCCCCGATAGATTCAAACGTTTTTCATTTTAGTCTCTACCGTCATCTCTCCGTTTGCACTGCTTACTTGTCACGTTAATGTCCACGTAGGACTCCTACGTGGCATTCCACGTGTGGGGGAACTCAGGCCACGCTGGTATCATAGGCACAGGGACCAAAATGGCTAATTAAACTCTATAAACAAATTCCCAATTTCCCCAATCCCAAACCCTAACTCCACCTTCTTCCCCAATTTTTCTGAGCTCTGGCTGCTGGAGTGATTGTTGAAGATGAAGAGAGGTGGTCCAGTCTATTCGCAGGCTAGGGAGAAGAAATTCGATGGTGCAACCAGCAGCCATTCAACTTCTTCGCAACCACAACCCATGGTGGATGAAGATGATGTGCCTGTGTGTTATTGTGGGAGAAAGGCGAAAAAGCTCACATCCAGAACGAAAAGGAATTTTCTCAGGGACTTCTACATATGCGATTTGAGACAGGTACTGACAATATAGGATTTGGGGTTCATGTGGTTTTTTGCAAATCGGTTTTGTCACTGCAGGGACCTTTTTGACACTGTTATGTCTCTTTCCAGGATGATATTGGAAGATGTACTTACTTCAAATGGTATGATGAATGGGTTGCTCAATGTGGTTCTGGTTATGGGAGAGATGCAATGTGGAAGGCAGATGTTAATGCTCAACTTGTTAGTATAATGGGTGAAATTAAGATAGTCAAACAGTTTGTACTTGCAATGTTTGTAGGGCAAGTCTTATTGTTCTTGTTGTTCTTGATGTTGGTGTTTTCCAGTAGATCCATCTAGTTTAGTGTTGGTTGTTGGTGTTTTGTGGTAGTGAAATAGTTCTACCTAGTTTAGTGTTGTTGTTGTTGGTGTTTTGTGGTAGGGAGATGTCAAGGATTAACCTATTTTAGTGTAATGTTTAAGGTTTGTATAAGTGTGAGTTATGTAATGAATTCTGATTTACCACAAGATATGGAAATGAAATGGACTCACCTACTTTAGCATGAATTTTGATTCTCAAAACATGACCCAATTTTTAAAGCATTTCAAGGCAAATGCAAATCAAATTTCTGGTACACTGATACAAATTAAATAACCAAGCAAGTTGCATTTCTTAATAGTTGTAATATCCAAGAGTTGAACAAAATAAAAGATCTTATAACATGTGCATTTACAACATGAAATTTCTGGTAATCCAAAGGATCCCTTAAATAACCAAGCTATCCAAAATAAAAGAGCACTTAACATGTGCTAATTCCAGCATACATTAAATTGTTTAAAAGCAAAAGAGCACCTATCATGTGCATTTACATCATGAATAAAATTTCAAAAAATTGTCTTCAATCTTCTATTTCAGGGCTGGGTTGGACCCCTTGGTGGACCCCTTGGAGTTGGGATGAAGGACATGAAACTTGGCCTTGATGTTTCAGCAGCATATGGACATGGAACTTGCATTACATTTGGAGTATGTGTAGTCCCTCTGATAGGTGGTGGCCTAAGTCCACTTGGTGTAGCATGAAAAGTTCCCATTCCATTGCCAAAAGCTTGCATGCCCTGTGAATAAACACAAACAAATTTTAAGTTGGTGTACTGGAACATTTACAATTACCTCAAATTGTATCATTCAAGAACAACCAATACTTATCATTCAATGCATGATAAAATCTGAATGTAAATTTCAGATAGCATAATTTAGTTCCCTTTTAGAAATCAACATCGAAGTCTACTCAATCCAACAACAATCCAACATTTAGTTCCTTATCTCTTTTTGCCTGTTACTACTCTCATCAAATCAAATCAACATGAAATGTCTAAAACCCACTAACCTGACCAAAAAGTGCACTCCCTGTGATGGGTGGTGGCCTAATTCCAGATCGGGTACCATCATTAGTGCCCTGTGAATCCAGATTGTGCAGTGTCAATCATGCATGTCCTAATATCGAAATGATTGTAAAGATGCATGACCAAATAAAACTAAAAAATGCATGTTGCCTGTGTGGGGGGTTGCACTTTGGATGCTGTCATTTCCTGGAAGAATAAAACAACGTAATGGTCAAAACTAATAAATGTCAACAATGAAAAGAAATGAACATGTTAAAATACAAGTTATTTACATCTGCAATGTTAGGACCCTGTGATTGAGGCTGTGATTGAGGCTCAGATTGTGACAGGTCAATTTCAGTTTGAGTTTCATGAGGGGTCTCAGGTTGATTTTGTAGAGGCTGATCACCTTGAGGCTGAACAGGTTGATCACCTTGAGGCTGTGCAGGTTGATCTCTTGGTAATGGACAAGTCGTGCGGTTATGCCCTCTAGTGCCACACCTTGAACAAGTAACCGGAGCCAATGTCCTCCTTAGCTTACCGTTACTCACAAGTTCCTCATTTCCGTCCTTCCTTCTTGCCCTCTTGGGTCTTCCTGGACGCCTCTTAATTAGTGGGGGGACAGGCTTCTCATAATTAGTTTGCTCCCAAAATTCAACCCCTTGAACAGGTTGAACGAAATACGCATATGTTGCGTTGTATGCACCTAGAGTCAGCCATGCATGGCAAAAATCTTCAGCCTTTAGATTCCTATGTGCAATAGCAGCAATAGCATGAGCACATGGCATACCTGACCAGCAAGTAGAAATAGTTAAAACTCTACAAAAAATCTGACAAACTTAAATACAATAATGCATCATATGTCAAAAACTTAAACACGTTAAATCTGAATGTTACCTGTCAATTGCCAAACCCTACAAGTACAGGTGTGAGTACTGAGATTGACATCCATCTTAGCCGTCCAATTTTGTACCTCATATCGAGTGCCATCCCCATCACCAGCCCACTGTGGGGTCCACTTGTTGCTTTCAATTTTCAGCTTATCCAATCTAGCATGCTGCATTGGACATAGTGGACCTGAACGGCTGGCCAACTTTAGCTTGTTAGTGCTCATTGTCCTCATAATGTAGCACCTTATCTCCTCAGCCATCGTCAGAATTGGCTTCCCCCTCCACTTGACAATTTTTGCATTGAATACTTCACATGTATTGTTGGTTATATTGTCCACCTTAGGATGCTCACTGAAATGTGCCTTAGTCCACGCCTCTACAGGCCACTTGTTTAAATACTCCCATGCCTTTACATTTTTCCGCTTCACTCTTTCCATTTGTGCATTGAACCGACAAGGGGTGGTTGCTCTTGCACACTCCCATACCACACCCCTCAACTCTTTATCCTTATATGCCTTTGTGAAATTTCTCCACATGTGCATAGCACAATATCGATGATGCACACCAGGCATAACCTCTTGCATGGCTGGAATCAGACCCTATAAAAAATACACACAAAACAGGTTCAGTCCCTGACAGTACACACTTAATGCCATTCTGACCCCTGACAGTGTTTAATTAATGTCATTTTAGTCCCTAGACTATTAAATACACATGCAGGCATGCAGTAAACGAATCTAATTGCCTACGTACCTTTTGCATGTCACTCATGAAAGTCCACTTATTATTCTGATAGTCTCCCAAGTCTTCATGCAGTAGGGTAAGGAACCACTTCCAGTTGTCTTTATTTTCCACGTTCACTATGGCATATGCTATGACAAAAATCTGGTTATTTGCATCCTGGCCAACTGCAGACAGTAATTGACCACCAAAGTACCCCTTCAAGAAGCAGCCATCCAGTCCAATGAAAGGCCTACAGCCAGCCAAGAACCCTCGTTTGCACCCCTCCAAGCATACATAGAATCTATCAAACTGTGGTGGAGAATCAGGCATGGGTATAGTGCAGATTCTAGCTGTTGTACCAGGGTTGCTCCTTAGTAATTCATGTGCATAGTCCCATATCCTTGCATATTGCTCCTTCAAACTCCCTTCTACCAATTGCCTAGCTTCCCTCATTGCTCTGAAAATCTTACTTAAATTACTATGCAGTCCAAACTCCCTCTTGAAGTAGTCCAAAGCCTCTACATATGTCAAATTTGGTTGGAGTCTCAACTTTTTCTCCAGTTTGTCAACAACCCACTTTTGCTTTGCCGTCTTGTTTTTGAACCCTCTGCTGCAAGCGTGTTCAGATTTGAAGGTTCTGATCTGAAAGCTTGTGGTGACCTCATTCCAAACACAATATATTACCCACGGACACTCCTTTTGATTGCACTTTGCTCTAGCCCTTATCTTGTCATTCTTTGCCCAATATATCTCTCTCCCATAGTATATGGTATAGTCCCTCACAGCATCCTTGAAAGTTTTCAAAGTATCAAACTCCATGCCACACTCCAAATGCACTTGCCCAAATTGTGCACCTACATTAAATTGTGGGAAAACATTTCTACCATTTCCCGCGCCTTCATCATCCGTGCTAATTGGGCTTCTCAACTCCTCGGAGTGGTAAGAAGCATGGTCATCCTCACTCTCATGTTGCCTCTCATCAACTTCAATTGTAATTGTAGGGGGTGACTCATCTACCAAATCATCAGGCCAATCATCATCTGACTCATAATCACTACTCCCAAATGATGGGGCATAAGAATTCTCATCCGAGCTATCCTCAACTTGCTCAACATGTTGGTCATCACCACCAAGGCCTTGGCCACCAGGTGCAGTAACATCATCTCCTCCTTGCCCAATAGGTGGCTCAACTGGTTGGTCATCACCACCAATGCCGTCACCAGCAGGTCTTTCAACTGGTTGGTCATCACCACCACCAATGCCATCACCATGAGGTCTTTCAACTGCTTGGTCATCACCACCAAGGCCAGCAGGTGGTGAAACTGGTTGCTCATCAACTCCTTGCACTCCTTGCTCAGTAGTTTGGTTTTCATCTCCACATGGCCTCTCCTCAACAGGTGGTGGCTCAATGATTTCTGGGTCACGAATAACCGGGTGTCCGTAGTACACATCAGCTTCACCATTGTTTCGACGGGCAAACTCACACAAGTTTATTATGTCTTCATCATTGTTGACTTCATACAATCCATTTTCAAATCCCCTCTCAGGATCAAGCCACAAAATGTATTCAAACTCGTGATAGCGTCGGCACAGCTTGGTCAGGTCCTCTAACAGGAATTTGTTGCAGTAGTCAGGCTCAATGTTATCCCACACATCTATTTCGCCCCCTTCATAATCAATCAGACCATTATCCTGTCTTTTAAAGGTACCACCATGGTGTAGGATGAACGTCAACATTTTCTCAGTGCTGTAAATATAATAAGAGAGACATCAAACAACTATTTTACAAACCAGTGTGCATCCACGATACAGCCCAATCCATACAATGTGTTGAAACCCAAAAACGCCAGCAGAAAAATACCACAATACAGCTTACAAACAATAGCAATAAAACAGAGACATTCATATAAGAACTGAGAAAACCGAATTCATGTCCATAAAAACCCCAACCCACACAGAAAGTTAAAACCCTAAAAACCCTACCCAACAGAACAACAGCAAAACGATTTTACAGAAACACCAATGGGGAAGATGAAGTTACTATGAAAACAGAGCACATTAACTTAGAACCATGGCAAAATCGATTTTATGTTACCTTAGCAAACGAGGGAGTCTCGCGGTTCTTCTTCTTCGATGGTACAAGCCACAACCGAGGCTCTTGTCTTTCGAACCACCACGGCGGCGAAAATGGCAGTGTCGCGGCGGCGTAGCAGCTGCGTCTGGTGGGTGGCAGCGATGGAACGACCGAGGAGGGGGGGGGACCAGTTCGGAGAAGTGTGGGGGAAACTTCTAAATGAAGGGTCTCCTTTGTTTTATGTTTTGAGTGAGGTTACAAAATTGGTCCTTCACGTTTTTGTTTTTTGGTCCCTCTATAGAGTTTAATTAGCCATTTTGGTCCCTGTGCCTATGATACCAGCGTGGCCTGAGTTCCCCCACACGTGGAATGCCACGTAGGAGTCCTACGTGGACATTAACGTGACAAGTAAGCAGTGCAAACGGAGAGATGACGGTAGGGACTAAAATGAAAAACGTTTGAATCTATCGGGGACTAAATTTTAATATCCTATCTCTAAGGGACTAATGTGACACCGCCCAAATCTCTCAGGGACCAAAGTGACCCTTCACTCTAAAAAAATTGTTTTTGAATAAATAGTATCTTAAAATAGAAAAAAAATTGGGTGTTTTATTTATGTGTCGTCAACGCACGAGGGCATTAGAGCACCCACAATAGAACACCTTATTTTGGGGTGCTTAAGTGGGTTCCACTAATACACATTACCCATTTTTATCTTTTTAAATTTAAGCACCTTATAAACATTTTACTTCTCCAACCCAGTACCTCTCAAAAAGTTCTTAAATTGATTCTACTAATAATTTCTCATAATTACATTCTATCATTAATTTATGTATTAAGTTATAATTACTTTTACTATTTTTTATGCAAAATATTTTTTATTAATAAAATTACTTTTACTTTCGCGAAGAAAAGTAATTTTACTATTATTATTTTTTTAGAGATATTTATATACATGTTCTTATTCATGTTTTAAAAAAAATTAACGTTAATTTTTCTACTCCAACTCTGACTCATACACATTTTAATGACTATTTTAATGGTAATAAATTAACGGTAATTTGCATGCAGCTATAATAAAAAAAAATAACTGTAATAATCTTTTACCATTTATAATTCTGTTTTATAGTTCTTTTTTCATTTCACAACACTTTTTTTATTTAATAGATTTTTTAATTTTTTAATTTAATTTTTTTATCCATAAAGTAAGATATGTCCCACCATGTATTTAATGAAGAGAGTATTTAGGATAAGTGTTTAACTAAACACCTATGCTTAATAAGCACCCTAACAAAAATACTCTCTAATGCATAGTTCTTAATAAATATTGGTATTTATTTGGTGAAATGCTTATTAAACACCCCATTGAAAATGCTCTTAGCTGCCTAGCTGGCCAATACTAGTATTGCAGTTTCCAAAAAACTAGTGAACCTTTTCTAATTATTCTTTTTTCATTTTTCGCCCCACCTTTCTTTTATTTTATCTAACATACCCCTCCACACTCCGCGTTAAATTGAGTTCAGTTCTACACACAGTGTTGCACCTTCTGAGAAAACAAAGAATGTGCCCTTCGACAAAATCTCGCCGGAGCTCCGGCAACAATGCCGCTGGCGGTAAATCCGATTGGATCTCCGAGGCAATCAACGGCGGTTCTCTACGCCACGTGGACCTTCACACCGGAACAAACGGCTGGGCATCACCACCAGGCGACCTCTTCTCCCTCCGCTCCAAAAATTACTTCACAAAACACCAGAAATCTGCCGCCGGCAACTACCTCCTCTCTCCGGCCGGCATGGACTGGCTCAAATCCAGCGCGAAGCTCGACAACGTTCTCGCACGCTCCGACAACCGTGTGTCGCAAGCGCTCCGCAAGGCTCAAGCGCAAGGCCGGTCCCTCAAGAGCTTCGTCTTCGCCGTGAATCTTCAGATTCCCGGCGGGAAGGAGCACCACAGCGCGGTGTTCTACTTCGCGACGGAAGAACCGGTCCAGGCCGGTTCGCTCCTATACCGGTTCGTGAACGGCGACGACGGGTTCAGGAACCAGCGGTTCAAGCTGGTGAACCGGATCGTGAAGGGACCGTGGATCGTGAAGAAAGCGGTGGGGAACCACAGCGCGTGCCTTTTGGGCAAAGCGTTGACGTGCAATTACCACAGAGGGCCGAACTATTTCGAGATCGACGTCGATATCGGAAGCAGCGCCATCGCAAACGCGATTCTGCACCTCGCGTTGGGTTACGTAACCGCCGTTACCATCGACATGGGGTTTCTCGTTGAGGCGCAGACGGAGGACGAGTTGCCGGAGCGTTTGATCGGTGCCGTTAGGGTTTGCCAAATGGAGATGTCGTCAGCCACCGTTGTAGATTCGCCACACACGCCCTCGGTTGCGCGTGGGGCTGGGTTGGCCAAGGTGAATCACCATAAGTCCGCAGATGACGTCGAATTGAATTCTTAGCCGTTTATTTATTTATTTAGTGAAATAAATAAAAATCATGATTTTATTTTTAGTTTTTTATTTTTCAGTAAATAATTCCTTTGATTATTAATTATTTCCCATTTCTGAAATATAATTGGAAAGTAATTGCTGCCAAAAAAAATTGGAAAGTAATTCTTATTTACTGAAATTTTACACCTCAATTTTGGTTGCTTTTTGTGATGTGAGTTGCGTTTTAGAGTGATATATTGATATTGATTGATTGATGATTCATATTGAAAAATTAACTAAAATAAGCATGTGATAGTTGATGCGTGATCATATGATCTCTGACTTGCAAGATAAGAGGACATTCTCAATAAAGAAATATTATATCATCTTATATATTTTTTTATTATTTTATAAAATAAAAAAAATTATAACTAATATCTTAAAAATATAAAAAATATATAATATTTTTTCTATTTAGTAATTAAAAGAATTTAGAGGAATAAAAGGTAGGATTTGTGAATTGTTTATCAGTAAGCTCAATCTAAAGATGGTGTAAAATCTTAGCTTGCAATTTGCATCTTTACCATTAAACTAGCAATATGATCAGGGATTTTGGGATGAAGCTAGTGCTTTACTTTACGTTAGAATTTAGAGCATTTTTTGTGAGGCGAGGAAGAGAAGGGAAGGAAACTTAGAAAGTGAAGTTTGGGTGTGAAAAGATTATATGAGTGCGTCTCTCTAATGCTTGGAACCACAGCTGTCGGGTACAAGGAGCATAAAACACAAGGCACGCGAATGTGATGCACGTTTGACATTCCTTTTTTTGCTTAAAAAAATAATAGGGGTCTTTTGTTGCAGTTAATAAGGATCATAGAGTTAGGACTGGATTAGTATTAAAACAAGTTTAACTAATTTGCATGATATTATTATTATAGGTTACAATTGTACACAAAATAGAGTCTTAGGTGGTGTTGCTTTTTCTGAGTTTTGAGCTGAGATGATAATATTGGTCTATTAAGTTTGTTAACGCAATTACTTTTGTGTGTTTGGTTTTGAGCTGGAGCAATCAGTACTAATACAACTGGACATTAATCGAGTGGTTTGATTCTTCCAGGGTGGGTTTTTTTACCGGTGTAACACAAAAAAAAATTTATTTACCAAAATAACACATTTTTTTATTTACCAAAATAACACACTTTTGAATATAATATTTATTTAAGTATTTTTTAATCAATTAAATATTAATAGTTGGTTTAAGATTGTGATTAAGTTGTTAATTAAATTAATATTTAATTGTTAAATATTTATTAACCCAATTTGTCACAAAAGACAAATACATGAATATCTCTGTCTCCGTACACTGATTGGAGCACTCTCCCTCCACTCTTTTTCTGTCACAAAAGACAGAAACATCAATGTCTCTGTCTCCGCACACTGATCGGAGCACCCCCTCCCCTCCTTTTCTGTCACAAAAGACATGTTTCTGTTTTTTGTGACAGAAAAGGAGGGGAGGGGGGGTGCTCCGATCAGTGTGCGGAGACAGAGACATTGATGTTTCTGTCTTTTATGACAGAAAAGGAGAGGATGGGGTGCTCCGATCAGTGTACAGAGACAGAGACATTGATGTTTCTGTCTTTTGTGACAGAAAAAGAGTGGAAAGGGAGTGCTCCGATCAGTGTGCAGAGACAAAGATATTGATGTATTTGTCTTTTGTGACAAATTGAGTTAATAAATATTTAACAATTAAATATTAATTTAATTAACAACTTAATCACAATCTTAAACCAACTATTAATATTTAATTGATTAAAAAATACTTAAATAAATATTATATTCAAAAGTGTGTTATTTTAGTAAATAAAAAAAATGTGTTATTTTAATAAATAAATTTTTTTTTGGTGTTACAATAGTAAAAAAGCCTCCAGGGTGAGATTCTTCCAAACATTAATACTTCTTTTGTTGCGTGGAGATTCTTCAATCATGACCACCGTAGTTGGGCGTTAACTTTGAGGGATCGATGCAGAGTTGCTGACATCAATGTGCGAGTTACGATTTTATCACCCATCCTTTTCCTTTCTGTTTGAAAAACATAAATTCCTGGCAGAGCAGGATTCCAAACTAGGTAAGTTGTATTTTAGTTAAATTATACTCCTTCCGGTTTAAATCTCGATTGTTTTAGTTTTTTATTTTTGTCTTAAAACTTTGGTTATTTTAGGATTTCAAGAGATAATTTATCATTTTTTTTCTAGTTACTCCCTCTGTTTTTTTTATCTGTCAGATTTTAAGAAAAAATTTGTTCTTTTTTATCTGTCGTTTTGATAGTTTAAGGTTATATTTTGATAATTATACCCTTAACCCTATTAATTGTTCTTCACATTTTCCATAAAATTGATTAATGCATAGTTGAGAGTTCAAAGACTAATTACTATTCCCAACAAATAGAGTAGTGAATAAATAAGGGTATAATAGGAAACTTTTTATCAATTAATTGATTCCCTGGTTGTGGTGAAACAACCTTAAACGACAGATAAAAAGGAACGGAGGGAGTATATCCTTAATATAATTAATAATTTTTTAGTAGAGAAATTATTAGGATAGTTGAGAATGATGAATAATAAATAAAGTCATTTTAGTCTAAAATTTATTCAATTAATTATTTATTAATCTATGTTTCAAAACCTTAAACAATCAAAGATTTGGATCGGAGGGAGTAAATAATTCTGCAAAATATTATGGGTATCATTTCTTCTGGTGTGTAGCAAAAGACTGCAAAGTAGATAAAGCTGAAGATAAACGATGATCTGTTTTGCTTTTTTTTATTCTGGAATAAACTCTTCTCAATAATGGTCGAGTTCCAACCAAGTTCAGGTTGGTTCACCTCAAAAAAGCTTGTGGGACTTTTCTACATGGTTTTAAATTAGTAATAGTTGTGGTGTAAATGATGATGTATATTATGTGAGACAAATAATATATAAGTAGGATAGTTTCAGTTGCCATTATTTCAGGATATTAATATTTGTTATGCTACACCAATACAAAAGAATCAAAAATTATTCTTAGACACCCAATACTAGTATACACCTTAAGATAGATAGGAATAGAAGAGAAGGGAGTGACAAATATGATAAATAAATAACGCGATAAGAAGAGAGAGATAGAAAAAGAAATGTGTGTTAAATGGATGTTGAAAATAAGTGGATGTTCAAATATCATTCTTGAGAAAGAAATTCGGATAATAGAATTGACAAAGCAGTGGATCAACACAATAAAGTCGTCTGCATTTGAAGATGTTTTTTCTCCCTTCACATCATATATAAGAAGTTATTCGGGTGGCATTAATTTCTCATTATGCTTAGAGGACCTTGTTTGTTGCATTACAATCTCTTTCTTATGCATTTGTTGCTGCACAAGAACGCCGAATCTCACCCTCATCGCCTGTTTTGACTCCAACACTGGTGAGCTTCAAGAAAGACTGACCCCAATGTTCAAAAAAAAGGTCTTGATCATTTGCCAAGTCCTCCACCAATTTCCTTGTTCTATCATCATCTAACAAGACAGAATCAGATTTGAACAGACCCTTGTTGGTGAGAAGATTTCGGTAGTGCTGGTTGTCAAAGATCATAGATGTTACAGGATCATTGTTCACTTTTGCAAATGGGCTTGCACTTATGGGGCACTCTTTCATTAGTTCATCTGCATAGCTACTGTCAAGGCTTTTGTCAATGAGCATAAGCTTTCCCTTGGAGTCTTCTTGGAAGCGATCTCTGAATGAGCTGCAATGAGCTGTTCCTATGGTGTGACCTCCTGCAAAGCCAAAAGCATCACTATTGTAGTAGTATATAGTTGTGAATCTTGTGATATTATAGCAGATAGTAAAAAAAGATTAACCCCATGCAACAATGCTTCACAACATCTTTTGCATTATGACATCTTTATGTCAAATTAATATCCAAAATCTAATAGAAAAAAAAAAGCAGTAACTCTAATAAATGTGGTGAGATGGTTCTTATCTACAAAACATCAATGATTCAATTCTTTTCTACCTACCCTTCTGAGAATAAAGGGCAGGGGAAAAGGCTCAAAATCAAAGGAATGATATACTTGTAAAGAGAAGCAAGCTAGTAATTATAGGATCTGAAAATCCCTTGGAAGAATATGCACCTGAAAGGGTGACAAGATCAAGTAAGGACAATCCTTTGGCAGAGAAGCGGTTAATCATCTCATCCATTGTAAAACTAGTGTCCACAATGTTGGGTCTGACATTTGAAGCAACTGAAACCATTCCATCTCTCCTACCTGTGGGAATTGGAACCATAGGACCACCAACCTGTTATCAAGTGCCCCCTCAAATAAATTACCATGACAAACTACATGTCAATATGCAACTGAAGAGTATCAGCAATGCAATGAGGATAAACTTACAATTGCAACAGCATCTCTAGCCGCCAAAGCAATTATGTCAGCACAAGAAACTGTTCCAGGACAAAACATCTCAAGGACTCTTTTTGCTGATTCTATAACTGAATATCCTTCCACAGACCTGTTTGCTGGATCACTTTGCTCTGTGTTATTCCCTTCTAGCATCAAAGAAGCATCACATCCCTGCATACAATGAAATGATTGATAACATCAAGGAAGATTTGGGGTTGCCACTCATATTAGAACCTTAGCCTCGAACCCCATTTGAATTTTCCATCACATAAAGGAAGAACAAGAACAGAAGAAAGCACATTCCTAGGGATATAGCACAATGGGGTGTAAGAAAATGGAGTGTAGGAGTAGGACTAATAATACTAACCTCCACGAAGCAATCATGAAAAACCAAACGAAGGAGCTTCCCAGGAACTGAAGGATCAGAAGAAGATAATGAGCTCACTGTGTATCTCACAACAAATTCTGCTGTTGGGCATGAAGCTGCATAGAAGTTGAAAACTAGGCTAGCTGAAACAGATGCAGCTAAAAAGAAGATAAAAATACAAGAGACTGAAATGGGAAAATGAAAAACCACTGCTCTTTTCTCCATAGAACCAAGATTTCATTTCAGTCCTTTTGGAGATAATGATAGATAATATCACAATAGAGATACTGATACAGCAAAGATGACCAATTTAAAGCTACATACATTTATGTGGTTGGATGAAGTTAGTGACGGTAGGGACTGGGTGCAATGAATATTAGCGGTTATGATCATGCATTTTCCCTCATATCCATCAGTGGCCCATCACTGCCTCTATTATCAAGCATTTATGGTGCTTCCTGATAACTTATTAAGAGTAGTAAATGCTTTATAGAAATAGTTCTTTCAACCATGTCTTTCCGACAATCATACAGTATAAGAGGGCTGTTTTACAAAAGGTGTAAGCAAAAATCTCTCTGCTGAGGAAAGGTGCTGGATTTATGAGAGAACAGTACCTGTTCTTTCATTACCACCGTTAACTGTAAAAAAAGGCCCTTCATTTTATGCTCTACCATTAGTTAGTTACGCTAGCTGTCAGATTGCAAGAGAGAGAGAATGAGAGTGAAGAGGTTAAATTGCAACACAGTAAAGTAAGAATAAAGAACTAATGTTTAGCTTAATTGCATGAATCCAACAAGAGAGAGAATAAAGAAGAAGAGATGGTGAATGTTGGGTAATTGCTTGGCAAGTTGGCAAGAATAAAGAACTTTACTGTTGTCCTAGTCATAGACATAAGGAGTTTACTTTTGTTTTTCTTTTATCAGAAAATAAACACCAGCCATGTAAATAAAACTGAAAACAGAAACTAATAAAATTATCAAACTGGAAATTTTAGTCAAACCCCACAATGAAGTGGGATGTGTTGGGTGTGTTGTTGATGTGGAATTAAGGTGAGCTTAAGCTTGTGTTAGGCTTAAAAACGGACTAGGATTAGGAGTTATGATTATGGTGTTACTCCTGAATTTGAGACTTATCATAAACTTCTTATGTTAATTTCCCTGAGTGATGAAGTGAGCTTGCATTCTTAGTTGATATAGCAGTTATTGATACCAAATGAGATAAAAATCTGTTAAATGCTGATTCCATATGGTTGTTGAGATGTTGGACCTTATCTTGTGTTTGATTCAGATTAGCAAAACTGTTAGAGCCGTAAAGTAATTATTGGATCCAAAAGGACAGCTGATTAACCATTTATATTTTTTGTCAGGTGGGTCCAAGGTTTGGAAAGTCTATATAATGTGTAAACAAGTTTTAAAAATTAATATTATCATATGATAATTATTAAAATTGTATACACAATAAATATATCAATTTAACTATTTAACTGCAAAATTTTCATCAATCAATTTTGAACACAGTTATCTGATTATCAAAAAAAAAAATTTGAACACAATTATCTTAAAAATAAGATTCTTTAATTAATTTATTGAAATAAAGTCTACCTCCTAAACAATAAAAAAAAAAGTTTTGTTTTCCATTTTTTATTTTGGGAAATTTGAATTTGTTTTGGCTCCTATAATTGAAGTGGTAGGTGTTTAAACTTGCACTTAGAACACTTGATTCCAGAAGCCACCCCTGCAGTGTGAAGCGAGAAGAAGGCGAAAATGGGGCATCAGTACCATGGAGCAACGGACGGGCTTCTGAACCTATTCACAAAAGCCAATCACGATCTTGCTATTGTTCACCACCGCCTCGAAAAGGAGTTTCAACAGGTTTACCCTGATAACGTAAGCATACCAACAGTAATAACACCCCATCACAGTTTTCACCATTTTTCATGTACCTTAATCCATACTTCTTTAATTCCCGAGAAAAATTAATGATGGGCACTCACTTAAGCCTTCCAAGTTTGTCCCTTTCTGTGCTTAAAACTGAAAATTGGTTTCTGCAGGCAAACCCTATGAAGCTGGTTTCTAGGATGAAGAAGATACAGGAAGATATATCAACATTGAAAGGGCAGTGCCATGAGCTTCTTGCTGCCAAGCAGGTGGCTGATTTATTATTCTGCTGCAATGCATTATATAGAATTGGATTTGAAATGCTACAAAAGTGTATTTGATAATTATAAATGTGTGCATGTGAGATAGGAATAAGACCCCAGGTTTTAAAGCAGTGTTTGCTTGTTAACTTGTGCAGGATTTGATTGATAAGGCTCAGAGAATTCTGGTTGAGAATAGAAATTTGTTGCAGCGTATGCAAGCATCTGTGGGCATCCCCCTTACTGGTGAAGATGATGCTGCATTCACTAACTTCAAACAGGTTAGTGTCTGTGTGTTTTTGTGTGTGTGTTTGCTTGTCTTTCTTTATTATTATTGTTGTTGTTTTTTTTTTGATAAAATTATTATTGTTGTTGTTTGTTGTTTGTTGTTATTTTAAAAGGTTTAGTGCTTCAATGTCTTTAAACAGATGAAGTGACAGTTACCTATAGTTGGATGTGTGATCTTTCATGGTGCCTTTTCTTATTCATGTATGCATAATGGTTCATGTTGCCTCTCAAGAGGTGTTTTAGTTGTTCAAAGTATCTGTGATAGATTTTGATTTCACAAGAGAAGAAAGAATTTAACATTTAAAATCAAAATGTAGTCTCTTCCATTCTGGAGGTAGCAAAAGTGAAGGGTGATGGGAATTTATGCATGTGTCTTTTGCTATTTTCAAAGGTTGCCATTTTCCAAGTGGTGTCTCAAGTGTTTACACCATTTGCCAGCAAGTAACCAATATAAATCAAATATGGGGCTTTGCTTACAAGTATTTACCCAAGCAAGGATGTCATTGGGTAGCTTTCATATTGCTTTGCCTACATAACTAAGGGTCCTGTTGGTTTTGAGTTGATGGAAAGTGGGAAGGTAGAAAACAGAGGATGGAGTAAAATAATATCAACTAAAGCAATGACTCAAAGTGGAAAAAAATATATTTTGTTTTTCATTTTCTCATATCTCTGTTATACCAAGCAGCCGTGAAGTGATTTACATCCCAAATTTTGTATATCTCCACTTTTTACATGGTTACCCAAGTAGAACCTAAATGCAGTTGCAATGGCTTTTACCTAATTTTAACTGATTGTGCAGGTGATTGAAGAATGGACAGAACAAGTAAGATCAAAAACAGGTAATTCAAAGACTTTTTGTGTTGATAATTTTCCATGCAGTGCATTTGACAACATTATTTAATTGATATGTGCATCATTTATTCTTGGAGTAGCAAAATTTACTGGCTGTTAAAGCAAAAGTTTGGACTACGTATTTTATGCTAAAATAATGAGAGAGATAACAAGAAATTGTGATTTGAATCAATTTCACTATCTTAGAAGTGGGAATTTGTTTGTTATTTATGATGCTGGTTGTTGGTCTTTTTACATCTTTTCTCATCTCCTTTTTCACCTTTTTTCTTTCATGAATTTGAATTTCACAGCAGATGCATTAGTTAACATGTTTGGTTTCCCATTGAGAAGGTTCCAGACCACGTTTTGGGCAAAAGCTAGAACCTTCCTAACAGAAAACCAAACATGCTAGTCATGGACATCTGCTGTGAAGAGTGCAATGACAAAAGAGGGGGAGAAATTAAATGTGCATTTCTCTAATATCGATGTTGGAAGCATCCGTCTCCCCTACAAAGGGTAGACTACTAGACTAAAGTTAGGCAATGCTAACCCTGCTGTATATCTCCCATCCTTTTCCCTTGTATGTTTGCTGCATTTGCATCAAGGGGAAGGGCTTTCTTAGAATGAGGAGCAACTGCTGAGTGCTGACCATTCTGATTTATCAGAATGTGTTCTTAGATAATTACCGTGTATGGCACTGCTAGAATTAAGAAATGCAGTAAATTGATGTCTTGGTGAATGTCTTAATGCAGGGAATGAAACGCATGATTCTGATTCTGGAGACCTCAACAAACTGCTCTTCTCAGCTATAGTTCAAAGTAATTGAACTGCTATGACCCAGAGATCATAAACGTTGTAGACTTGTAATGAAGTATTAATAGAACTCTGCCTCCGATTGGTTATTCTTTTATTAAGATGTAGCTGTTTTGGGTTCTCTAACTGGTGTGCTTCTATTGTTGGAAGGACTAGCATAAAACCATATTTGATTTTACTCAAAATGTAAAGAAATGGAATTGTGTACATAGAAACAATGGTAGGAGTAAACAATTTCATTCATCAACCATAGATGGCCCCACCATTGTGGTGCTTGAATAACCTATTGAGGAGCCAGACAGAACATCCATAATCTGTGTAGCAGGTTTGAAGTTTAATTCAGGAAAACTGAATGTTGACAGTACTTGACGTGAAGTACCTTCAAAACTATATTCGAGTGCTAATGGGTTGACTACACATTTACATGTTGAAAGAAAACATCTTGTAACAAAACTTTCAACTCTGTTCCATGTTACATTTTGTGAAGTAATAACACGAGTACATGCACAATTTATGTCAGCGTTATTAAAATACAAGCCAGCTGATATTATTCACTTTTTAAGTAATCTGCTGTTGAAGCTGCTGCACATCTGTCTTCAGTTGGCCCATAAAATTGTTCGCACGAATTCTAAAACACTAAAACTGAGTTTTAAGTCCCAGAACATGTGTCTTGATGCTTTGCTCAGAACTCAATTTTGTTATTTTGGAATTCATGTAAACAGTTTTCCAAACACACACTAAGGTTTTTACTTACATATCTCACAGCTCAAAACCTTTAAGTATCTTTGCTACTTTGATGTATTAGAAGGTTCTTCCAACCACCTTGCACGAAAGCCTGTTCCTTGACAATCAGAACAGCACATTGATCCCTGGATAATAACACATTTGCAGCACAATAAGTCTCTCATAAACGGATATGCTGAGGATATAAGCAGTGAATTTGTTGAATTTAAATTAATATATCATCATTAAAGTACCTTTCCAGTGCAAATAATACAGGTAGTGTTTTTGGATGGAATTTCACAAAGCATGTTGTCACCAATAATGAAGAAACCAGTACCCCCACACCATTTGCATTCAATATGCCCTTTTGAGTTGCAAGGTGAACAGGCGATTGGCCTTGGTTGCTGCAAGCCTCATGAATACCGTAGAAATCAAATATCAGTAAGGGGATATCAAAATGTAATAAGATTACTCCAAAATCTCTTTACTTTTCTTTTGCAATTAATTATGAGCATGTTTGGATTGCAATTTGGCCTCCCTAAAAGTAATTTTGGATTGCCAAACCAGTTTGCATTAGTTTTTATGATGTTTGGTTTTCAGTTTCAAAACCCACTTTGGCTCCAAACCCAGTTTAAAGTAAAAGGGACAATGGGGTTATTTCTCATTTTTACTTTTCTGTTTGGATCATTAATAAACAATAATTACACATTTAGAAGTGTTTTTGATCAATATCATTCAAACAAAATTCATTATCTAACATACTTTTGAGACAAAAGTATCCAAACATAAATCACGTTAAAGTAAACTAATTTTTAACCAAACTTGATTCGCAAACTGATCGAATTTGCTCCAAACTTACTTTTACCAACTTTAATCCAAACACACACTATATATGGTTTAATGTATGTGTTGCAAAGAGCTTTTACTTATGTGGACACTGAGAAAAATTCTTAAATAGTGTTTTACACACAGATAGAACGCAACAAGATAGTCTATTATATTATTTTCTATTCTCTCAAACATAATCAAAATGTATAACTTTTTTATTTTTATCTTATGACTTGATTTGGTCTACTTTTAATATATACAAAACATGAAATGATGAAATAAAACTCATGTTTTGTTTTACCTAAATCTAAATCGTCAACCAATTTGCTATTTTTAGTATCTTTTTTTTTTCTTTTCTAGTATTCTCCACACGCAACTGTGGAGATTAATACGAATATCCATTTAAAGAACTGACTCTTTCAACAGATGATCTTCCGCAAACATGGTCTAGGGGTCGAACCCCATACATCGTGCTTTAGTATGTATTATTTCATACGTTAATGATCATGACATAAAGTTATTTAAGGTTATGAAATTTTCTAATAATGAGAATAAATATTATGCCATCAGCACACGACATAGAAACAAATCGTTGGAATTGAATGAGAGATAGATAGACTAGACCTGAGAGATTAACCAGGCCTTTTCCATGCGGCTAACAAAATCAGAGGAAGAGTCCACCATGGAAGCCCGGACCTGGATGCGGCTTGTTATATTACTATTACCCATTGGTGACATGATGATGAACCTTGTGGTGCTATGCCTATGGCTATGCATTGTTTTTGATATGAGCGAAGACCCAATAGTAGTACTACATAACACACGGCTCATCATTTTCTTTCTTCTTTGAGAGATGAATGATGATAGAGATGATTAAAAGGAGAGTTTCAAGTTGCAGTTGAATAATAATGAAAATAACGGGTGATGGTTTTTGGTTTCGTGTGGCGCAAAGGCTACTAGTAAAAACCCATTGGTTCTCATTCTCAAGAGAGGGTAAGGCAAAGATAGACTCGACGCCAAAGTCTTTTTTTTTTTTGTCAATCAACGCCAAAGTCTTTTTTTTTTTGGTCCAAGCCAAAGTCTAAACACCGTGAATCTAAACATGCACTTAAGTCTCATTACTAAACCAATTCGTGGAACTAAAGGGTATTGGGTGTTGGTAAATACACTCCCAAATTTGGTTATTTATCCCACTTTAAATTTGAAATTCTAAAATTATTCTTTTTTAATATCACGTTTTGTTTTCTGAAATTACAAAATCGCATATTTCTCAGAAACTCGAGTTTTCGATATGTAATTTTATTATTCCGAAAACTTGAATTTCCGAAATGTATAAAAAGTCAATTTTTTGCATACTCCTAGAAACTCGAGTTTCTAGAATACAAATTTGCATTCCAGAAACTTGAATTTCTTGAAAATATGCGATTTTGGGATTCCAAAAAACAAAACGTGATATTAAGAATGAGTAATTTTAGAATTTCAAATTTAAAAGTGAGGTGGATGACCAATTTTGGGGGTATATTTACCCACCTAAGAGTCTTCTGTTACCAAATCCTAAGGCCCAACAAAAATAGTGATTTTTCATGTGAGCAATCTAATTCAGACCAAAAAAAAAATGTGAGCAATCTAATCACTTTCTTTGCTGAATTGGATTCATCAAGCATATTACCTTTCAGAGCTTAGCTGGATCGATTGTTGTATGCATTGCTAGTGCTTTTCTGAATTAGGGCCTATCTATCAGGGGCCCAACTGTATTCTCTTACAGGCTTGGCCTGGTTTCAATATATGTTGATCATTTGACCAAAAAAAAAAGCATGTTACCTTTCATTCTAGGCAATTTATATTCGCACATACATATATTTACTATCTGCATATACATGTTTGCAGAACTATTAGTTCTGCAAATGTATTTTTTTTTCAACACACACACTCCGTAGAACTATTAGTTCTGCGAGTTATAATTCTCCGTGGAACTATTAGTTCCGCGAGTTGTAATTCTCTGCGGAACTATTAGTTCCGCAATAGTTCCGCGAGTTGTAATTTAACACATATATGCATGCGGAACTAATAGTTCCGCGGAGAATTGCAACTCGCGGAACTAATAGTTTTGCGGAGTGTGTGTGTTGAAAAAAATACAACCCGCGGAACTAATAGTTCCACAGAGAATTATAATTCGCGGAACTAATAGTTCCGTGGAGTGTGTGTGTTGGAAAAAAAATATACCCACGAAACTAATAGTTCCGCAGACATGTATATACAGATAGTAAAGTATGTATGTGCGAATATAAATTCCCCATATGTTGACCAAAAACAAGCACATCCCCTTTCATTATCAAAGGAACATACAAGGGGAATTAAGTGAATTAAGCAGTAGTGTTTGCAGGTGTTATATTAATATTGGTGATAATTAATTAACGAGGACAACAATTATATTAGCTTTTGTTGAATCAGCAAATGAATAATTTATATATATATATATATTAGAACAGAAATTCCGAAAATAAAACAAGCTAATTTTGGTAGGATATAGCAGGGAATCAAAAGTTTTCTTTCTTTCTTTCTTTCTTTTCCTTTTTCTTTTTTAATCCCTTTGAGAGAAAAGGTAATCAAAGTTAGCAGCTCGTGTTTCAGCATATCATATGCTGTGGTTTAAAGCCAATTAATTAACGCGCATTCCATATTCTACTAATATTGTAATATCTGTAGGTATAATTAATATGAATGTGAGAGTCTACCTTCTGTCTTTGCATCTTCCCTCTTTCTCCACCTCCTTTCTAAAGCTTTCCAGACATGATTAATAGTAGTAATTAAAATAGTACTACTAAAAGAGTTTTTCTATAAAACGAATAAATAAGTCATTTCAAACATGTTAATAGCAACGCGTTAATAAAAAAAATAAAGGCAAATACTAACAACTAGTATTTCTGGAACACCTGTTTTTTAAAAATAAAAAGTACTAAATACTTAAATAATAAATAAAAAAAGAAAAAAAATTGAAGTTAGAATTACCGACAAATTAGTTAGCACATTTTCTATTGATGATCATTTCTCTAAAAATAATCAATTTAGTTATAAATAGAAAATCTTTTAAAAGAGTGCATTCACTTTTTAGACTGTGGGCTAAGAAGAAGAATAATAGTAATAGTGATAATGTGTTAAAATATTATATATAGTTAATATTGTTCTTTTAAATTTTTGATATATATATTTAGTTAAATTTTTCACTAAATATTTTTTTATTATTTGATTTTCGCAAATGTTTTGAGAACTGGTTACTAATTAGACCCAAAATTAATTTGGACGGCAACAGAAGTGCGATGTTGTTCCTTTTTACAATCACACGACTAGTGCTACAAATCAAGAAGCCACAACTGGAGAATATCCTTTGATTAGTTGACATTCTTTATCGTAAAGGGAGATGCATGATGTTCACATTTTTGGGTGTGGTGACTGAGTGGCAATGTGTGTGAACTTGGAAAATTGGGTGGACTGTTTCAACTTCCAATTGCAACCCCAACATGGAATGAGGGTTCTATTGGCCGGCAATTGAATTAAGAGTCATGAGTCGTCCCTTGCATTATTATTATATATGCATATTCCACAGTGCTACATATTAATCACATGGCACTGGGGCTAGCAATCTTCTCGTATCTAATCTACTAATAATCTATGGAAAGTGCATTAGAAGCACGTGTTTACTTGGACGGAAAAATGGAAAAGGATGACCAAGCATATTGTTCCCAAGAATCATTAATTAAGATAATCAAATACCTTAATACTAGTAATCAATTAATTCATGTTGTCTAATTATATTGCTCTAAAGGATGACCAAGCATCAAAGCAAAGAAAAAGAAAAAGATGACCAAATATATTGCTTCGAAGAACTTAGGACCCATTTGGAGAACATAATACAATAAGAATATATAGGATATAAGAGAGTTTAATAAGAGTAGGATAATTAGAGTATATTATTTCCAAGTTGCACCATCTAAAAAGTAATTTGTGCACAAAGATTTTCATGAACTGATGTAGCTAACTATAAAATGCATTAATAAAAATAAAATTGAAAAATATTATAAACAAAAAAATTGAAAAAAAAAACAATTAATGCTATATTAAAAATATAAAATGGCAAAATTAATCTGAAATTTTTTTATTTTACAAATAGGACAATTAATTTGAATCATATGGAGTTAGTTATTTTATAGTAAAGAAAACTTCATTAAACCTCGTACCTTTTTGAAGAAAGTGTTCAAACCTCAACGTTGTTGATAATTAATAATCAACTTAAAAACCTTGAAAAAGATTGTGTTGTGGTACTCCCCGTTGAACTCTCACACACGCACATTCACGACGGTAGACTCTGTTTTCATCGCGCATGACGTGGCAGCAACTCATTGGCTGACTAGATCCAACAGGGGACGGTGGTGGGGCCCAAAGACAAAAAACCCCTGGCCGGTGTCACGCGATGAAGTCAAGTGGTCGCAGTAGCAGCCAAAACCCAATCCACTTAAAGCAACCCAACCCAACCCAACCCAAACCATAGCCATCGCAAACTCCTCCCTGCAATTCCTCCCCTCTAGTAATCTCGTAGCCGTAACCTTAACCTGAAAAAGAACAAACAAAAACCCCAACAAAAAACCTCTCTATCTCCAACGTTACTCCTCACTTCACTCCAACCTTAACTTCCCCAAAACCCCTCTCTTCCAATTCATCACCACAAAAACACCAACCCCATTATTCTCTCACACAACACTAATTAAATTAACATATAAATTTTTATTTTTTACATAAAAATAGAGTCATCATGTATAACCCCACGCGAGTTAGCAAAGAGCCCAGTGCGGTTCTCGATTTGGGGTCCCAAATCGGTCGTTTCACCATCGATTCGTCGTCGTTTCTCAACTTGGGTGCCGACACTTGCTCTTCCGCTCTCTCCAATTTCTTCTACGTCAAAGTCGCGCGTGGTGCGAAACGCAGCGTTTCGTTGAGCTTGAAGGGTGGAAGGGGGTTCGGGTTCCGGAACATTCTCCACGACTTCAACAGAGTTGTTAGGTTTCACTGCGAGAGAATCCCAATCGGGTTCGCCTCGCTTCGCGTCGGTGATGGTGACGGTAACGGCAACGGTAGCGGCGAGGGTGACGGTAACGGGGTCGGAGGAAACGGAACTGTTTTGGGGGAGGAGGGGTTGGCGTTGAATGGTGCTGAGAGTGAGAAACCTAAAAAAGTTCTGATTTTGATGAGTGACACTGGCGGTGGCCATCGAGCATCCGCTGAAGCTATCAAAGCTGCTTTCCATGAAGAATTCGGCGACGGTTACCAGGTTCTTTTATTTATTTATTTTGTTTGTTTTTGTGTACTGAGAAGAATAAAAGAAGGTACTTTGTTTGAGAGTAAGTAGGCAAAATTAATTATGATTATTATTCGAGTTGGGGGCGTTTGGAAGACCATACAATAAGCTGTTTTGAGCTTATTTACTTATAGAAACAACCTGTGCTGAGCAGGCGTAGAGTTTATCTTTATAATCTCTTCGATTGTAGAAACAATTTATACATAAGCTATCATACAATAAGCATTACATAAGTGTTTAATTAAGCTGTTTGTGCATGGGAATGAATTTCAAGTGAATGGTAATTTTAGGACCGGGTTACAGTGAATGAAATGAATGTGTCGTTTGTGTGAGTGTGAACATGTGTTCATGCTGTGCAGGTGTTTGTTACTGATTTGTGGTCTGATCACACGCCTTGGCCGTTCAATCAACTTCCCAGGAGCTATAGCTTTTTGGTGAAACATGGACCATTGTGGAAGATGACCTACTATGGAACTGCCCCGCGTTTGGTTCATCAGTCTAATTTTGCTGCAACTTCAACTTTCATAGCTCGGTGAGGTTTCGGTTCCCGTCTTTGCATAGCAGTTCCTACTCATATTTCTTGACAAATTACTTCAGTGAGAAAATGAAATAAAATGCATTAGTATGTGACATTATTGCAGATAGTTGATAGGTTTATGAAATGACACACAAGTGAAAGTCAGGGCATTTACTGGTGTAGTATTCTCCCTGTCATTCAAGTTGTTGGTTTCCCTTGGATCATTCAAGAGATATATTAATATGATATATTGGAATAGTTTCATTGTTGTTATGGACTGAATTTCCGGTGGTGGAAATAAATTATTTCTTATTTTTTATACACTTATTTCTGTTCATATACAATATACAGAGATTTTGTGTCAAACCATAATTTGCAATACTTGATTCATTACAATAAAGGAGACAGCATGGTAATTGGGCAATATTTCAGCGTGGTTCTAATTTGATATTTGTGCATACATAATATAAATTGCATGGCATTCTCAAACAATTGCCTTGTGATTGCAGTTGCAATGTTTATGGTGCATTGTGTTAATAACTTAATATTGGACAGAAGTTATTGACATTTGCTGCTGTTGGTGCCGATATGATTAGTTACAGAAACTATTTTTTTATGCACATTTAAAAGTATAATATCCTATCTATTTTTTTACAGTGAGGTTGCTAAAGGGCTAATGAAATATCAGCCAGATATAATAATCAGTGTGCATCCACTGATGCAACATGTTCCCCTTCGCATTTTGAGGGCAAAGGGTCTTTTAAAGAAGATTGTTTTTACCACAGTTATCACAGATTTGAGCACGTGCCATCCAACATGGTTAGTTTAGGTCTGCTTTTTTGTTTATATTATTTTCAGAAATCATACCAATAGTCTTGTTTTTGATATGTTATTTCTTGTATTTTTTAGGTTTCATAAGCTTGTAACTAGATGCTATTGTCCAACAACAGATGTTGCAAAAAGGGCACTGAAAGCCGGACTCCAGCAATCCCAAATAAAGATTTATGGCCTTCCTGTTCGACCTTCCTTTATTAAGCCTGTTCGGCCAAAGGTTTGTTTTGTTCTGATAGCTTGGATGGGTACCAATACCGTACCCGTACCTATGCAACGTAACACGATGGTTTACCTGAAACTAGTTGATGAATCACTATTTTACCTGTTAATCAAACCTTAATGATTAATACACTATACGTGTTTGATTGGTGTCTGCTTTCGATAATTGGCTGTTAACTATCTAATACAACCCTCCTTTTTCCGGGCTTGGGACTCACATGTATTGCACATAATTGTTGCATTTTTTGCAATTTGTTTTTCTTTGATATATCCAGTAATGTTGACTTTGTCGAGCTTTTCTAATTTGTGCTGCAGGATGAACTGAGGAGAGAATTGGGGATGAATGAGGATCTTCCTGCTGTATTATTGATGGGGGGAGGTGAAGGTATGGGCCCCATTGAGGCTACCGCTCGGGCACTTGGAGATTTATTAAATGATGAGAATCTTGGGGCTCCCATAGGACAGATCCTTGTGATCTGTGGCCGTAATAAGAAACTTGCTAACAAACTCAATTCTATTAATTGGAAGATTCCTGTGAAGGTATGGATACCCTTAAATTCTTTATATTGTGGGGTTTTTGGGTGTGATTGTACTTCCTCTGGTACTACATATGCTTAAATTTTAAGTCTGTCAGCAGTCCTTGATAACTGACATCTACTAGTCTCTGCATGTTCTGTTACATGATGGACTATTGTCTTGCCTTAGGATCAAATTTCTTATATGATATCAAATGTTTGAACTATCGAAGTATATTTTTGAGCGAAAAATGTAACTCATGGTGCGATTGAATATAAGAACACAAATGAAGATTTTGTGAATTATGTGCACACGTGTGCCCCACTGTCCCAATTAAGAGAGAGAGAAGATTTTGATGATGAAAGTTTTAGTTGTAATTTATGAGTGTAGAAATTAGTTTTAAACTGATCGATTGCTGAAAGCAAACTTCTAGGTAGGATTCCATCAATATTGTGCAAGTTAAAAACTGAAATCATTTGGGTCAAAGGTTATCAATTGCTCTCATCTCTATACTTTCTGCAATGAATATCTAAAGTCTAATATTTTAGACTCACTGAGGTTTTCCTCTGTGATCTAATGTATTTAAACTAATAGTTTTTCTTTCCATATGAGTTAAGGAAGATGTTTGGTGTGGAATTTCCATGTTAAATTTCTGGGTTTGGGGTGGGTGATGTAGATGAACATAGCAAATAGTGTCCCATGTCCTTGGAAGCCCCTGAATTATTTTGTTTTTACCCATATTTTAGGTCAAGGGATTTGTTACCAAAATGGAGGATTGCATGGGAGCCTGTGATTGCATCATTACAAAGGTTTGTTCTCACCATTGTGACTAATTTTTTTTCCTTATTATGACATCTATTGATGGATTTTTTGCTTTTATAGGCGGGCCCAGGGACAATCGCAGAGGCCATGATTCGAGGCTTACCTATCATTTTGAATGATTACATTGCTGGGCAGGTACTTGATTCTGTTTATGATTGCTGCTCACCCTTGTGATGAATTTTTTATTTTGAAAAGGTTCAGCTTACTCAATTGTGGCCATGGATGAAAGTAAATTTGAGGCTGAGTTTTGATACAAGAGTAGTTTATTTTAGCTATTAGAGACTAGTAAAATGATCCACGAAATAGTAGCTAAGTTTCCATAAATGAAATAATGGAATGGAATCTCTCTCAAAGTAAGATAAGTGCTTGTTTGCATTGTTCAATCTTGCATGCTATGCTGTTCCAGTTTTAGGACTCGTTTGTTTCAGTTTTTTTTTTTAATAAAACAAAAATCACTTTCAGGAAGCTGGGAATGTTCCCTATGTAGTTGAGAATGGATGTGGGAAGTTCTCTAAATCACCTAAGGAGATAGCAAGGATAGTTGCGGATTGGTTTGGTCCAAAAGCTGAGGAACTAGAAGCAATGTCACAAAATGCATTGAGGCTAGCAAGGCCAGATGCTGTGTTCAAGATTGTGCATGACCTTCACGAGCTTGTAAGACAAAGAAGCTTATTACCTGAGTATTCCTGTACAGCTTAACCCCGATAGTGAGTGAGGCTATTTATTTTTTCAATAGAAGTATATTGAGGAAAAAAATGTACAAGGCAGCAGCAGCGAAGATGTATCACTAGTGAAAATGTTCTTCCACCATTTTCATATCATTGTTTAGATACTCATTTCGAATTAATATAAATTTTGGCTGCTTCTTTCTTAGGACTCTTTTTGTTCCTTTAAAAATTCTGTTCATGTTGTAACCTTTACTACTTAAAGCCGCTCATGCGTCAAATGAGTAAAAGCTTGCATGTGCTTGCTTACATTGCACCGATACGGGTACAAGCATGGCTGCTTGAGTATGAAATACGAGGTTTTTGGAAAGAAAAAAAAAACAATCTAAAGGTATAGGTATGTCAATATAATTTATTTATTTTTGATCAGTGGGAAATAAAAACAAGAAAAGAAAACAAGCTATGTCAAGATAAAATTTAAATACACACACAAACGATATAAACAAGACCAAATTACATAAAACGACAAATCATCCTGTATGTAATAAGATAAGATTAAATCATGTATGTTTTCATGGACAATGTATTATTGGAAGTGAATTCACCAAAAGGTTTAGAATCCTCATTATTAACCAGGATAGAAAATATGCAGCATACATATAAAATGTAGTGTGTATTTAATTTATCATTAAATATTTTGAACATATTCTAATAAAAAAAACATTGGACCATAAAAACATTAAATATTTGTATTTGATGTATCATTAAATATTTTAAACATATTATAATAAAAAACACATTCTGAAAAAAAACAATCAAGATGGTTTAATATAAATAAACCTGTGCAAGGCAAGAGTATTACAACTAGTATACTATATCATTTTAATCTTATAATGATATTTCATTAATGAAATTTAAAAAGATAAATGCCGATTAATAATTTTTTATGAGAGATAATTAATGTTATTAAGACGGAATTGACATTAGAAAATTTTGATCGAAAATTACAACTTCTAAACTTAACAGTGCATTAACTGTAATTTTTAGTAAAACATTCGACGGCCGATTTTTTTGGTCAAGAAGACCCATTTAATTTAATAATATATACTTTTAAGTTTTTTAAAACACTAATCGTTTATCAAAATTTAAATTTGATCCAGTAAAAAACAAATTAAATACGAGTTTAATGAGATAATAATCCGTAGCAGTTAGGGGTGGAAATAGGCTGGACTGGGCTAGGCTTTGTCTAAATAGGTATGACCTAGGGGTGTTCACGGGTTTGGGTAACCTGTGAACCCGAACCGATCCAACCCGATTTTTTCAATTTTTTGCCTAGATCGGATCCAACCCGAAACCAACCCGTCTAAATTCGATGTGGTTTGGTTCGGATAACGGATTTTAATTCGTAAACCCGTGAGCCCAACCCGATGACATGGCATTAAAAAATTAAATAAAAAAAATTAAATAATGGCTCAGGCTTTGTTCTCGTGCCTTCAACATTTTCCTTCCTATTTCCAACATTAGGGTTCACTGGTTAAACAACCACCCATTCACAATCACCCTCAACCCTCATTTCCCTCAAACGCTGCAGGATGGCTCGCGTTCAAATCAAAAGCCGACATCAACAAGCACCTCAGCTTCTCCGCCAAAACCCCTTTCTGCAACTGGCAAGGCGTGGAATGCAACAACAACAACAAGGTGGTGCGCCTCGTTTTGCGAGGTTTAGATCTCGGAGGCGTTTTTGGTCCTCACACGTTGTCCCGTCCTGTTGTCTTCACTCCGTCCAGAGCGTCGTTCATGATCGTCCAGCCACCGCATTGTTTCACGAGCGTCGTTCAACCACCGTCGCGAGTCCCAACTGCCCTCCACCAACCACCGTCTCGCGTCCAGTGGTTCAGCCAGTGAGTCCCCGCCTCTCACGTCTAACGGCCGCGCCTGGACTAGCCACCGCCAGCCGAAGTCGCGACCCATCATTCTCGTCGCGAGTTCTTCCTTTTCTCTAGTCGCCGCCGCACCAGGGGCGACCTTCCTTCATCTCCACCGTGCACGAAGCGATGCATCATGTAGCTTCTTCGATGCAGTGGAAGAGGAGCTTCCGAAAGAGGTGGTGGTGGCGGCAGAGCTCAGCAACTTCCATCTCCATTTTTGCAACGCCCCAAGTTAGAAATTACGGTTCCATCTTCATTTTTTTTTATTTTAGTTTTATGTTTTTTTAGTTATTATGTTGGGCTAAAGCCCATTTGGAATGTTGCATGACATTTAGTTCTTATTGCATTTTTAAGTCTGAATGTGGCTTCTGACCCAAAAAATAAAGGCTGAATGTGGCTCAGATTCATAAAAAATATATATATTTTTCAATTTTTGGATTTTTTTAAAAAAAGAATGGACTGCGGGTCCAAACCGATCCAACTCGTTCATGTACGGGTTGGTTCGGATTTGGAAAGCAAAAAACGAAAAATCCGAACCAACCCAACCTGTGGTGTTTTGATCAGTTCGGATAACGGATTTAGCCAAATCCGATCCAAACCGGCCAGTGAACAGCCCTAGTCTGATCTATCTAAAAATTTTAAAACCTAAGTTTGACCTATTACCTGTCATAGGCTTTTTTTTAGGCTTGACCTTTTTAAAAGCCTGAGATGGTCTTTTAGCCTATTTAAAGGCCCGATTCCTAATAAGGCATTTAAATAAGTTGTCCGACATTTGACCGAAGCCCGACCTACTCTTAAATAGACTAATAGGTCAATGAAGAAAATCTCTATGTATAACAAACTATAAAATATGACAATTAAATTCAATTTTATTTAGGATAGAGACATAGGGGTGAGTAAGATTGAAGTATTTTTGTGAAAAACTCCTAAATAAATCACAACTTTATCCTTCAATTAACTTTATAAGCTTGAGTATTTATGTAGGTCAATATGTGTTTAAACATTTAAAAGGTAAATAAATATATAATTTTAATAGATTATAAAAAATTTAATATAATAATAATACTATAAAAAATATATCTATGTCTACTTAAATAGGCTATCCTGTTAGGCTTAAAATGTTTTTTAAATAGCTTAAGTCTAACTTTTTTAAGAAAATAAGCTTTAAAAAAAGTCTTGACCTAATATATTTCATAAAAAATTTGATCTAATCTAGGTCTAATATAGACTATATCATAAGCCCTGTGGAGCAATCTAGCCTATTTCCATCCCCGGTAGCGGTTTGTATTTTTTTAGTTGTCGTTTAAATACGATGGTGGATTTATTTGTTTGTCTTTAGTTTTTTATGTGACTCTGAATTCCACGATCTGAATAAACCCTCGTTGTGGTGGTTCTACTATTATTATTGTGACCATAGCATAGCAGCAGCAGAGAGAGAGTGAAATCGGAGATCAGAGAATGGATAAAGGAAAGGGTGTGATGGGATCGTTGGGACGGAGATGGGGCGTTGATTTCACTGACAATTCAACCGCTCGCGATATAGCTGATCCTCCTGGTTTCTCACGCGCTTCTCTCGACCAGGTTTCTTCCCTTTCCCTTCTTCATCACCTTGTTTCATTCAATTTTCCCTTTACTGTTTTGTCCCCATTACAAAAATAATTTCAATTTGCAGGACGATTCGTCGCTCAGTCGCCAAAAGAAGGACGCTGAATCCAACTGGAAATCCCAGGTTTACTTCTTCTGTTTTTTTTTTAAAAAAAAATTGTTTATTCAATTTATGGTAATTGTATAAGGACATAATTTATGTAATATCTATTAACTTTTTATTACTATTATAATATATATTGCAAATAAATCAGAAAGCTTGGGAAGTGGCACAAGCCCCTTTCAAAAACTTGTTAATGATGGGGTTCATGATGTGGATGGCTGGTAGCACGGTTCACTTGTTCAGCATTGGTATTACCTTCTCAGCTCTTTGGCAGCCCATAAGTGCCTTACAGAGTGTTGGAAAGAGTATGATTTCTTCTCTCTCCATTTCCTTTGAATGATTATCATATATAAATTGGTGGTGCAGCCTATTATAGTCCAATTTGAACTTGATGTCTAGAGATAGTTGGTTTGCTCATGTTATGGATGGAAATAGTATGTATTTGTTGAATACAATCATTGATCTTAGATATTCCCAGTTCCCTTCTCTATTGGTTTGTTGTAAATCATGAGGAACTGATCTAATAATATATGTAAGTGTGTGTGTGTTTGGATGAACTTATTTTTGTTTCAAAACAGCTTTTAATCAAAAGCTTCCCCAGACCCAGAGAGCCTTTGAAACTAAAAATAATAAAGAAACGATTATGCTAGCCAAACATGCTATGTAATTAGTGCTTGATTAACTTGTAGTCTTCATTTTAAATGTTCTCCTTATTCTCTGACTTCTTTAGTCGTGTTTCAGTGTTTAAGGGAATGAAAGGGATGTCTGAGTATCTGTTGCAAACTTGCAATTCATTCTCTTCCATTAACATAAGATGTTCTAGTTGTGCAATAGTGAATTTGCTTTTCATTGCATTTTTTTTTGTTTTTAGTTTTTGTCCGTCTAAGTATTTTTTTGGCCTAAACCTTGCAAAACATCTTCTGGAGAACTTTAGTTTGTTCTGGGATCATTCATGCATTCTTCTTCCTTTTTTGCAGTTTTTGAGCCTTACAAAGACAGTAAAGTGGAGCTTCTTGGGCCTAAGTTGTTATTCATGGCCCTTAATTTGGGGGGATTGGCACTAGGTGTTTGGAAGGTAATATATGTAGTCATGTTGTGCATCGACACAAAAACGAGTTGAATTGCTTGTAAACTCTTTTTTTTTGCAAGTCTTAGTTAAATTGCTTGTATAAGTTCAAGTGAATTCTGAAAGATTTGGTATACTCTTAATTCTACTAGTAGTTTACAAGCATAGATATCTACATGGTTTTTTTACCTCAAAATTTATAGTTTTGCATCATTTTGGTGGATACTTGGGTTAAATTGCTTATGTTCTACAATATATATTGGGTTTAGGATGCTAATTTTATGTTTCCACAAGTTTATCTAGATTCCCGAGTTCGACAAATCTTGGTGCCATGTACTTATTATTACTTTTCCATAATTCTAATGTGATTGTCCTCTTCTGCAGCTCAATTCATTGGGATTACTTCCAACGCACACATCAGACTGGGTCTCATCCTTACCACCTGCTCAGGTTGGATTTGTTTTTCTAATAAATTAATTGCATGATAGTATGATACAGTTATATTTGTTTTGTTCTCAGTATTGTAATAATCGAGCCCTCTTGAAACAATAGTTACAAAGTTCAAACATTATCTTGCTGGCTCCAACATATCATGAGTAAAACCTGAACATTGGTCCCACTTTTTGGAGAATCAAATAGGGGCCATAATAACAGGCAGCTAGCTTTGAATGCAAATGAGTAAGATTAGGTCCTTTGAACTGCTGTCTCAAGTATGAATGCCAATGATGGATGGATAACACCAAGGTCATCAATTCTTTCTTCTACCAATTTAGTGAGAGGCGACTCCTTGCTGAAAACAAGCTATAGGCTGTTTAACATGTGAGATAACAGCCACAATGTCTATCCCCAAAGCATCACACTCTATGGAGAAGGGTTTAGAAAATTTGGCATGCCAGAACTAGAGCCGTGGTTATGACTAATTAGAGTTGGTTTCAAACAAAATTCCCCTTCTTCAATAAATCAGTAAGAGGCATAGCAGTTTTACCACAATCACAAACGTGTTTATAGTTTCCTGTTAGTTCCAAGAATCTATGCGAAGCCTTTACTGATCTGGGTACTTACACCACTATTTGGATCAACCTTCTTGGCATCCATTGAAACTCCATTAGATGTTATGGGGCCTAGATACTCATCCTGTCTTCCTTAAACTGCATTTCTTATTAGTATAGAATTGACCTTGTTGTCAAGTGGTTTAGACTTGCTCTAAATGAGCCAAATGACCATCCCATGTCCTGCTGTAAATCAGAATGCCATGAAAGAAGTCCAAGACAAATTCCTCAAAAGGGCTGTAATCTGGAGTTCATAGCACACTAAAAGGTAGATGGGGCATTAGTTGAGACATAGTACCCAAACCTGCACACATATTTATATATTTTTTTGTGGGTAATTACTTAGACCAGGACCTACACTCGTAATGGAATCCTACCCATTACAGGCACCCTTTGGGTTTGAGTCTGATAGTCATCCCTACTTCCAAACCTTACTTTATTGCTGAAGCCTGTGCCTGACAATGATCTTTTTAAATTATGTGCAAATTAATGAATTATAGCTTTACGAAGATGTTTTTAATGATGGATTACATATCCCAAGGGTATATTTTATGACAGCCTGAATTTTTAAGTGGGAGTTCTACTCTTCTAATTCGTATGTCTTCTAAAGTCGAATTGCCTTTTTATTTTCATAGTCTTCCCATGATGAAGTCAATAATCTGTCGTTTTGATTATATTGCTACCATCTACAACCATTACTGCTATTGGTTTTCTTAATTTTCCTTAACTGTAAATATATTGATCCCTCATAGATTTAAATTCTATAAGCTACGAATTATTGTTCTTATCTTTTTTTTTTTATACTTGCATCTCAAGGCATTGAATGTTAAAAAGAACAATATATGCCTTCTTTTTTCTGGATCAATTTACATGTCTCATATATCGATAAGCATGTAATGCCTTATGTGCTTATAACTATCTTCAGGAGGTGGAGTACTCTGGTGGGGGTCTAAATTTGGGTTGATGCGCTAGTTCTTTTCAATGCCCGGCTTCTCTTGGAGGAATTTAAAGTGAGGATAATGATTTGGTGCTGTTGGTTAACAGCATGTTCTAATGGTGACTATGAACCGCATGAGGCATGACTTGTTTCTACTAGTTGTGCGCTGAATGATTGAGAAAAGTGTTTCTATTTATGTTACATTTTCACACACATTATAAATCTCTATATCTCTTTTATTGAAGATCTGATGTAAAGGAAAATGGCATACAATAATCTCCCTTACATTAATTAATGAAGCAATCTTAACTCTTGTTTTCTTTTATGTGCTTAAGCTGATGGTTCGCCTTTCACCTCTTGCATATATAGGTGATTTATTTGTCCTTGTAACTAATAATTAACTTGACCGATGCAAAGGTGCCTGGCATTACAGCATATGGTGTATATAGCCGTTATGTTAGTTCGCTTTGGTAAAGTAATGCTACTACACTCTTCAAAGTATAGTTTTTATGTTACACCTTGGAGGGAGTTCGAGGGTAGTCCAAAAGTAGGGATTTGCGCCAAAGGACCAAGTATGAGTTAGTCTCATATTAGCTCATTCCTAGCTAATGTATGTTTAGTGTGTGTTTAGATGGAAAGGAATTGGTTTAGAGAAAAGAATTTTCATTTTTAAATTGATATAATTATTAAAAATCAATTATGAATCATCTAAATGCTACATGATAAGCGCTCAATTTATTTTCCGTCCAAATTTTTGTTTCTGACATATGATAGTATATACCTATTTATAAGCATCTTCCATTCTGCATTCGTCGTCGTTATTGCATAAAGTTTACTTTCCGAATATCAGCAATGCTCGAACTGACCATTGCATAAACATGACATAGCCTATTTGGGAGTAATAGGAATTAGATTTTTAAATAGAGTAATAGGCCAAATTAGACTTTTAAAAAAGTCAAATCATGCTAAAAAAGCTTATGACAAAGAATAGACCACATTTAGACTTTAAAATTTTTAAATAGACAAAGGCTATTTAAGTAAAATCAAACTCGGTTCAGCTTTTTTTTTATTGTCACGACTTAGCCTATTTTCACACTTAGGTATCAATATTTTTTACATGATACTGAAAAAATAATAATAGTAAATCACAATTATAACTCTTAATTGCATATTAATTTAATTAATGATATAAAATAAAACATGCATATAAATTGGAGTTGAGATCCTTTTTATTTGGCTTAATTGTACTTTTAGTCCCTCATATTCTTATTGTACGATTTGAGTCCCTCCATTTTTAATTGTGCAAATTGGGTCCCTCATTGTTTCATAATGTTATAATCAAGTCCCTCTGTCTAATTTTTGACAATTTACTAACGAAAAATGCTGACGTGGCATGGACTGAGACACTTGGAATCTGAGTTGGTACTACGTGGCATCTGAGTTGGCACTTAGTCGCTGGCATGGCAAACATGTGGCATATGACATGTCATTTTTCACCGACATGGCACCTTGGTAGAGAAATGCTGACACATGGCATCTAAGTTGACATTTAGTCGCTGACGTGGCAGACATGTCATTTATTCGCTAATATAACAAGCAGAAAAATGCGGGAGAAAATTAAAAATTGCATGACATGGGAATCGAACACATGTATTGACTGATACAAGACTCAACTTATGCCACTAGGCAAACTAGAATCCATAGTATATTTGCGTAAACTACCTAAGATATATATTACAAAGTCGATTATTCTAAATAAATGAATTTATTAATATACTAATTTATGTATATTCATTTTATTATTACATATTTATATATATCTTATTAATATATAAATTTATTAATATATCATTTATGAATACATTAACAAAATAATATTTGAAGTATATAAATAATAATGAACTATAATTAGAAGAAAATCTAATTATATATATTACAATATTTTACTACATAATAGAAAACTTTTATTTTAATTACAAACTTTTGATAATAATTTTTTTTAATAATTAAAATAAAAGTTTTCTATTATGCAGTACAATTTTTTAATATATATATATAATTAGATTTTCTTTTAATTTTTTTATGTAAATAAATCTAGAATAGGAGAGGCACTCTCCCATGCAAAGAATAAGGAGAACCACCAACCTCGACCAAGATTTATTATAGATTTTACGTATAGCCTACCAACAAGAGAATTATTTTCTTATAATTTTAGTTCATTACTATCCATATACTCCATATATCATTTGATTAAACTATTAATAAATGTTCTATTAATAGACTTATATATTAATAAAATATATAAATATGCATTAATAAAATTAATATATATAAATTAGTATATTAATAAATTCATTCATTTAGAATAATCAACTTTGTAATATATATCTTAGTTTACACAAATATACCATAGATTCTACTTGACCTAGTGGCATAGGTTGAGTCTTGTATCAGTCAAGACATGTGTTCGATCCCTATGTCATGCAATTTTTAATTTTCTCCCGCATTTTTCAGCCTGCTATATTAGCGAATAAATGACATGTCTGCCACGTCAATGACTAAGTGTCAACTCAGACGCCACGTGTCAGCATCTCTCTACCAAAGTGTCATGTCAGTGAAAAATGACATGTCACATGTCTGCCACGTCAGAGACTAAGTGCCAACTCAGATGTCACGTCAGCATTTTCGCTAGTAAATTGACGAAAATTAGACGGAGGGACTCGATTGTAACATAATGAAAAGATAAGGGACCCAATTTGCACAATTGAAAATATAGGGACTCAAATCGAACAATAGCAATACATGAGGGACTAAAAGTGTAATTAAACCTTTTTATTTCTTTTTCTCTCTATTTCTTCTATTATTATGTTTTTGGGAAAAATAAATGACATAAATGTGATACATGAGTGTTATTTATTTTATTTATTCTCCCCAAAATATAATAATAAAAGAAATAGAGAGAACACTAACTCTATAAATTGTCGAGAATAGATCAAAATCAAATAAATCAAATCAAATCAGTGTGTATTTGTTTATCCAAACGTGAAAATTTGAAACGTAGTTTTGGGGTCCAGAATCAATTCTGGTGGAAGGGGGTTTTGGGTTGCTTTCCCGTTTGTAAAATCACATTTGGGTGTGGGACCCACAAAATTCTTTATATTTACACATCAAAAGTGATTCTACTTTTAGCATCCAAACACAATCAATTCTTCTGAATACACTTTTAAAATATTATTACCAAATGCTACCTCCGTCCCTAATTATAAGATATTTTTGACAAGTTTGTTTGTCCCTTTTTATAAGAGGTTTTTGAAAATGTGTCATGCATTAATTATTTTTTACCTAAATTACCCTTATTTATTATAAACATTTTTTGTCTCTCTCTCCTATAATGAATGGAGAAGATAGAAATAATGCATTTATTAAATAAGAAAGAGTAAGTAGAAAGAGAGAGAACTACTAAGGACAATTTTGAAAATACAATGTAAATTAGTGACAAATTTAATGTTATAACCTATATTAACTAACTTCATTGATGGGAGAGAATTAGGTAAAAACCTCTTATAATTAAGGATGAAGACAGTACAAATCAATTCTTTTCAACACAATTTTTTTAAAATCAATTCTTCAAATACAATTCTATCAAAAATAATTTTACTAAAATCTAAAACAAACATACTCTCAATCTCATCACCTAAAATATTCATCCCCAACTTTGCAATTCATCCCCAAAATCTAAAACGACCAAATGGTTATATAAATTAGTATCCCAACGAATCAATCGTTGTCTCCCCCAAACGACGCATCCAATGTCCCATCGCATAAAATGACCAAATCCCGAGAAGACAGGTCCCACCCACGGTAACAGTATACTGGACTCATATATAAACAAAAAATAACTAATTTACGCAGATTAAGAAGGTTAGTTAACTGCATTTAATTTTTTTGATCTCATCAAAAATTAAGCTTTATTCCCTATAATGCCCTTAATAAAATGGGTCATTGAAATTAAAACTTGCATTAAATGAAGGATATTTTGTGGATAAAGTCATTAAATGATGTAAAAGTAGTTAAGATTTGTTTATATTTTGGACCACCACACTCAAAATTTTTTTTGCTTATAATTTAGTCTGGAGGATATAGTACTGAATAATATTAATAAATGAAAATCGAACTGTTTCAGTTAATAGATCAAATTTAATTTAATGTCCACCAAAAAAAATATACTATCGCCAGTCCCATATATAAAAAACAAATACCTAATTCACTAAGACCAATAAAAAGTAGTTAAATGAGTTAGTTATAATTAATATAAATTTTATTCCAAAATTATCCTTTTAGTAAATGATTAAAATGGTGACTTATACATTTAATGACATTAAATTACTCCTAGTTTTCAAGCATATTATTCTCTCTCCAATAGATATAAAATTTTTTTTATACAATTGATACATTTAAAATGAATCTATATTTTCTATAATTTAGACCACAAAAATGACTATAAATTCTCTTATATATAAGAACAGAGTTAGTATATAGATCGAATTTAGAACAGAAATGCGAACAATCCAACTTTTATTAAATGGCTCTTATTTAACTGAAGTAGCACAATCTAACGGCATGAAATAAGGCTTTACCCCACAATCATATACACGGCTATAACTTCACTTGTCCCCCGACTCTTGAAAGTTCCACATACTTCCTCCGTTTCTTTTTATATGTTAATTTTTAAGAAAAATTTTATTCTTTTTATTTGTTGTTTTGATAGTTTAAGGTTACATTTTGACAAATATACCATTAATTCTATTAATTGTTTTACATATTTTTTATAGAATTGATTAATATAGTAGTTGAGAAGTTCAAAGACTAATTAAATAATACATCTATTCCCAAAAATTATTTTACTTTCCAATAATATAAATTTATTACTAACACTAATTGTTTCACTATAATTCAAAAAAGGGGATAAAAATGTTTAGAATAACGTGACACATTAATATAAAGAGATAAAATAATACAGTGAATAAATAAGGGTATAATAGGAGAAAAAAATTATCAATTAATTGATTCATTGGTTATTGTAAAATAATCTTAAATGACAAATAAAAAAGGAAAAAGGGAGTACCATATTCTTTTGATCACAGCCTCACCATCTGCCTCCACTATGGGCGCACATATATAATCAGTCTTTCTTTATTGGCATGCTACTTCCCACCATCCACGATACTACCTCGGCTCCTATATTTATATAAAAAAATATAGTATTAAAATTACACATTGAAGTGTATTATTTTTTATTAATAATGTTATAATTTTAAATTCTTTTACACAAATATTTTTGCATTAAATAGCTAAAGGGGTGACATAGTATAATTGAGTGGTGTGATAATTAATAAGAATAGTATTGGAAAGAAGCAAATAATTTTGTTAAAAACAAAGCATTAATTGTTTCTTATAAAAAAGATAAAAAAAGTTATTTTTTATTTATTATAAATAGGACCAGAAGTAGTAACATATTTAAGTGATAATAAAATATTAGGCGTACATAATGAGTTCTATTTATTTCATTTCATTTTAATTTTTTAGTAGGTACGTTTATTAAATTTAAATTGGACTATAACTTAAAGAATTTTGATAATATACTGATTAATAACAATTAAATTTAAAATGAGAAGAGACCGAACTAATTTGATATATATATATAAGCGTGTTTGGATCAATAGATTAATTAAACACTTATTTAGAGGTAAAGGTAGTAGTAATTTTTGCTCGCACAAGCAATTTGGATCCTCTACTACATTATAATCTTTGTAACAAAGATTTTAGCTGTTAGATTAATCCAACAATCTAGAGTGTTATATTCTTAACCATTGAATTAATCTAATGACCAAGTGTGTGTTTGGATTAAAATTGATAAAAGTTAGTTTGGAACAAACTCAGTTTACAAACCAAGTTTTGTTAAAAATGAGTTTACTCTAACGTGATTTATATTTGGATACTTTTGCCTCAAAAGTATATTAGACGATGAATTTTGTTTGGATGATATTGATCAAAAGTACTTTTAAATATGTAATTAATGCTTATTAATGATCTAAACAGAAAAATAAAAAGGAGAAGTAACCTCATTATCCTTTTTATTTCAAATTGAGTTTATTAATTTTAAAACTAAAAACCAAATATCATAAAAATTAATACAGATTAGATTAGATAATCCAAAAATACTTTAAAAAAGGCCAAACTGCCGTCCAAACATGCTCTAACATTTCTACCGCAAAGATTACCCTGGTGCAGAGGATCTCGGCTGTTGCGCAAGTGGGGTGGGGAAAAGCAAAAGAGAGCATTTAAGAGTGGCACCACTTGAGACTCAAGGGGGATGCATCCATTTAATTAAACACACACTTTATTTAAGAGTCTCTTTGGACCTCTCTCACTCACACGCCACACGCAAAAAGGCTGCTCCATCTCCATTTGTGGTTGGGTTAAGGTCTCATCCTTTCATTCATGCGTGATGGCCACAAATACAATATGCATTATGCAGTGTCCGTCCCCTCCCCTTCTTCTATCTTCTACAGAGAGAGAGAGAGAGAGAGAGAGAGAGAAACTAGGTAGCTGCAAAAACAGTCATAATATGAGTACTCCTCACACCCCATAGATCGATGATAGATCAGTACTTCATCATTCTAACGAGATCTGACTACGTGTCATCTCTACGTGCTGCATGACCTAGATGTGATGTCCTCTCTCTCTCTCTCTGTTTCAAAAATTGAAGAGACAGAAACTAGCTACAGATATGAAGAGAGAGAGAGAGTCAAAAACAAAAGGTTTTGGTTGGAATTTGTGTTGTGGTCTTTCTTTCTTTTTTTTATTCTTTTTTTGTTTTTACTCTTTTTATCATTTCCTCTTTCAAAAAAAGAAAATTTACATCTAAATTCTATAAATATAATAGATGAATAATGTGTTAATTAGACAGGTATAAGTGGTTGATGGGTGTCATAACTTTTTCACTCTCTGTTCTTCTTTGCACTCGGTTGGTTGTCAAACAATTTAGTTCCTTTGGGCATATGTATGGTTTTTCATGATGTTTTCCATTAATGGGTAAGTCTCTTTTCCGCAGATCTGATTCAGTCATGAGTGTTTTTTCCCCTTTAGAATTTTTCCCTGTTAAGTTTCCATATCTGGGGAAGCTTTTGTGTACTTTAAATTTTCTTTATTTGGGACATAGAAATTGACAGAAGAGAGTGAGCACACAGATGCATTTGGTATACCTCTATACCATTGCTTTTGTGTGCTCACTGCTCTTTCTGTCATTTTCCAGTGCCGGAAAATTCTCTGGTTCTCTGTTTGTTCCAATCTAACCCACAAACCATATCCTCTGACCTCTCTCTCTCTCTCTCATATTGTGGGGAAGCTCATGAGAGAATAATCACCAGCTAAAGTCTAAAGCAGGTTACATGTGGTTCTTTTATTATCGATCTAACAGTGAAAAATAAAAAAGCATTGTGGCTTTCTCGCTTAGCTTTAATGTTATGCATCCTCAGATTGGTTTTATAGATTATAGTTATATATTAATTAGTCATGATTCAGTTTTATATATTACCGTTTTACCAAACGGATAAGTGTGACTTTTGATATACCACTTATCTTGCAGAAGGTGCCATGATTACTGTGCAGATTTTAAGGGTGCAGATTTTAAGGGGCACTCTTTTTAATTTGTTCTCTCTCTCTCTCTCTCTCTCTCTCTCTCTCTCTCTAGATGAAGATACATGTATACTACCGGGTACTTGAGTGAGATGACATGAGTTCTTTCAGTTTAATCAGAGGTTCTCGGTTCGAATTCCGGGTACTTGGGTGAGATGACATGAGTTCTTTCAGTTTAATCAGAGGTTCTCGGTTCGAATTCAGGTTATGAGAATATAGTATCTTTAAATCTCGCGCAGTAGAATCAAAAGGATTAGTCCCCACACGCGCGTGATGGATACCATGGTCTAGACAAAAAAAAGACCACACGCGCGTGATGAATATCATGGTCTAGACAAAAAAAAGATGATGATACATGTATCTATCTATCCTACCGTGGGATGGGACCATTCAAGTCAAATGGTATAGTATGGTCCTCACATATTGTGCTAATAACGTTGTTGCTCTTGCTCCTCCCTCCCTTTAGTCTCTAGCTATAGTATCTTCGTTTTCCTACTTTGATTTGATAGCCTTTCATATTTTCAAATATATCCTGTGCATGTGCGCCATGTTTATACTCACTCACTCTGTAAGTGGTTCTTGTTATGACTTTGTTGTCCTCACCACCTGAAATTGTGGCTTTACTAAAATCTGGTTAATTTCTTATAGCACATTAATTCATTCCTATTTTCAAATGGGTATCGGTGGAAACAATAACTCCTACATAATCATCCTAACTGTAGGGTTCCAAAATGCTTTTGAGACTCATTAGACTACAAAATTGTAGTACTTTTAGAGATTTTATTGATGACTAGCAGTCAAATGAATTAGTTTTTTAATTTCTTAGTTTTTAGTTATACATACTGTGATGTAATAATGTGGGAAATAAAATCTAGGCTCATAATTAAAGTTTATTGGATTTGATCATGATAAACTGATAATGATGTATGTATTTTCATCATGAACAGTTGTAGTTGTAGCCTTGTTTTTCTTCCGAGTTTGATGCATATATATACAGGCATAAGATTGGATCTTTCTAATACATAGATTTAACTAAACTAAAGTGAGGGTTGCAATTTAGAAAACAACGAGTAATAATATCATTGATGAAAAAATTATTGGTTAATATTGTAATAAACACATGGACATACACAACAAACTGTGAAGTTTTAAGTTTTAACCATTGGTTTTCTGCTTAGGTACCCTTAAGCAACTTGAAAAAGGATTACTATTACTACTATGTCTGTCTTATTTTTTTTTTTTCTTTCTTGTTATGAGGAATAATTTGGATATGGAAAAATTCAATTCACATATAGTCCTATGTACCTGTGTAGTAGTTTGTGTTAGCATATCAAGGAATTCTCACCTCCATATTGACTTGCTTCTGACAACTTTTACCACAATGTTAAACAATAAATTCAATCATCTTATGATTTTATGTTGATTGAGTTTATTAGACAATATTGATCTGTTGTTCCTAAAAGCCTTAGAAGAATATATTTAAGATGTAGATGCATGAGGAATTTGGGCTGACACAAATCTATGTAATTTCTAATTAATAATATTATTCTGCTTAAAATGTTGTACTGTGGGATTTTGTGATAATATAATAAATGTTTTGCGGTTGTTAAAGCCAAATGATTTGAAGTTTCTATGTATGCTGCTTCTTTATAATCATTTTATTGCTTATTTATCTCTAATGTATCTGGCATCAGCGATATTCCTTTTCACATTTATTTTGGCTATCCTTTGTACACTCCCTTCATCATATAAAGCCAACGCTCCAAAGATACAAATTCTGCAATAGTAAATGGTACATGCATGTAATTAAGGAAGTGTACTTGCTTTTTTAATTTATGATTGCAAGTGTTATTTAGGTTCACTGTACTAGTTTTGTGGTCCAAATAATATGATCCATTCTTTTACTGTTTCCTTATAAATTTTTTGAAATGAGAGCATTACACTAATTCTTATAAATTTAGAATATTGCGATCCTGTTGCACAATTTTATGCTTATTTTGGTCTATAATATCAATCTTGAAATGCTGTTGGTTGTGTCTTTTTTGTATTTATACCTGTTGTGACATTAGAGTATCAATTATGTTCATGTCCATGGTTTTCGGTTGTTATCTTGAATCGTTGATTGATAAAATTGAAAAGCTTAAAGACTCTTAACTCTTTTTCTTTTCCCTCATGATTAATTCATCACATAAGCTATTAATATATACCTGTTTATATTGTGAGATATATTGTATATTTACTGTTTGTGTTCCAGTTTGGTTTGTACTTCAAAGTAGCCTTTTGAAAGTGTACAAGGTAATGACTCTTGCAATGTCCTGTATATAACGGATTATTGATGTAAGAGAAGTTTAATATTTTCCTTTTCCTCGCTCGGTGTTTCAAAGATCAGTATATATATCTTATATATGTGGTGAAGAATGGTCTATGATTTTTGTAATTATATTTACTAATATATATATATATATAATATTGCTTTTTATATCTGGCATATATACCAAAATATGCACCTATACTAAAATTTGAAGGCATTGAAAGCTGCAAGAGAGAGAGATTTAACTAAACTTGAATTACTATCCTGTATATACTATATGGAGCATAAAAGTGGGTTTTAAGTCTGATGTACAATTAGGGTTTATTTGGGAGTTTTGGAAGGGAGTGAAGGGTTTTGACATTTTAAGGGAAAAAATGAAGGGTGAGGAAAGGGAGGATACTCCTACCTTGCATAGATGATTGGTTTTTAATGAAAAAATCAAAATATCCAAAAATCTCCAATTTGAGAGAACTCTAAAAATATATTAGAGAGAGAGTTTTGGAGGTTTTAAAGGGTTTTAAAATGTTTTTCACATTTCTCCCCTCTTTTTATAAAACTAAAATATATATTGCCATAAACCATCCTCTGGTTTCCAAAAATTTCCTCCCAAACAAACCCTTAATTTTTACATGGTTTTTTTAATGGTGCTGAGGATTTTAGATTTGCAGTTTGGTGCAGTCAGCAGCATGCAGTCATGTCATGATGAGGATGTGTTGTTAATTACTTGAGAATTGTTGCTCTTAATTTATACATCACATGAAGCCCGTCTGCAATTTCAAACCTTTGTAGTGTAACCAGTTAATTAAGGTCAGTTGAGGCAGCATGCTATAACTTGTATATATATATATAGGAAGGTGAGCAGGCCATACATGATTATCAAATTAAAGCAATGCCTTCAGGTATTTCAAATACTATATATGATGTTACCTGCATCTTTAATTTGTTTGAAAAGTTTTTTAAAAATTTTGGTGATGGTTGAACAATTGATGTAAATCAGTCTGTGTCTTATTACTGCTCTTGTAGTTGCAAAAAATGTTGCTTTTTGCAATGGGTGGCAAGCTATTTTCATTGAAAAAATGTCAATAAGTTCTAACTGCTGCCACACCTCTTTCTTAAATTGCTGTATCTATTTTCACTGTAAGAGATTTGTTTTCTTAATTTTAAGTTCTTTTGGACTAATCGGTGGTGTCTCGTTTGGGATGGACTTTTATGTCTTATTTTGTGTTTTGTTAATTTTCAAGCTCCAGCTCAATAGGCTCCTGGAGTGAGTCTTTCAATTATATATGTGTTCAAACCTTTAATTAAACCAGCATAGAACAAAATGTTGAGAGTCCCACATCGACTAGAAATATGACTAATGTAGTCCTTATAAGGCATAAGTGGTCTTTACCATACAAGTTGATTTGGTAGGGATGAATTAGACCAACTAAATCTAATACCACAAAATCTTAGTCAAAATTCAGAAGATTTTTAAGGCACTCTAATAAAAACGGCTATGACTGTAATCATAATTTGAATGTCTCTTTTTGTTTATTATATTTTTACGCTAATGTTTGGTCTTTGAGCACATTTTTTTAATTGAATATTTTCTTATGCATAAATCTTACCAAGTGAACCTTTTTGCATTGATAATTTGGAGTTTAGTAATTGAATGGATATGGATATATATATGAGATAGACTAATTTTTATAGTGCCACTTTTTTAACTGTATATTTCGTAGAGGATAAAATGTTACTTAGAGTCTGTTTAAATGCAAAAGCTCTAGCTTTTGGCTTATAGAGAAGTTAATTTTATTTTTCTCATATATGCACAAGAGGGAAAGTTGATAAATAGTCATTTATAAATAGATAAGTGCTTTTGGAGAAGTTAAAAAATATAGTTTTTGAAAAATGTGAAGAGCAAAAGTTAATTTTAACTTAAGTGAGAAGTTGTTATAAGTTAAAAAATACATGCTAGAAATGTTTATGGAGAAGTTTATCCAAACTGGACCTTATTTTGTATCTTATTTTTCTCATATATGAACAAGAAGAAAAGTTGTTAAATAGTCATTTATAAATAGATAGGTACTTTTGGAGAAGTTAAAAAAGATAGCTTTTGAAAAATATGAAAAACAAAAGTTAATTTCAACTTATGTGAGAAGTTGTTAATTAAAACATACATGTTAGAAATGCTTATGGAGAAGTGTATCCAAACTAGGCCTTATCGAAGCTCTTCCAGGTAGCAACAATTTGGTACTGATCAATATAATTTGTATAAATTTGTTAAATTTTCCTTTTGTCAAACTCTTTTCAAGAGACACATCTTGGAGCTCAGTAGTAATTGAGCAATCATTAGAAGGGCGAGAGCTTATAGTCTAATTCAATTTAATGTGATAAAACAAAGCTTATATTGTGTTCAAGCTGTAAGAAATAGCATTCATGCATCAATGATTTGTTCCATTATATTAAGTTTAATTTGTTTAGACTTGCATTGTGACGCTTAGAGTTATATATGGTTATTCTTGTGTAATTTAATTTTGTGTAACGTGCGATGTGAAGAACATTGTACATATTATTTTTTGGTGAGTTTTGTTATATTTTTGGTTTTGTATACTTGTTCAGCTTTTTCGTCAAGAGAAGATAAAGACAGTCACGACTCATGAGGTTGAATTGCCATGGTGATGGACAAAATATCTTGATGACCAGAAATGCTAAAGAGAAGGCCAAGAGCTAGAAACCCAAAAAAAAAAAACAAAGGAACGGTGTTCTTGCTTTAGGTTTATGCAAAAATTAACCCTTTGTTAGGGCTTGAAAGAATTTTAACGACATCTTTGATCATTTGTTTATCATATATATGTGAGATTTAATTATACTAATTTTAGTCTCTTTAGTTTGGATTTTGTGCAATTTTGGATACTCAACTATTTTTTGCGCCAATCAAGTCCATCGATATATTTTAAAAATTAAGCAAATATCATGTCCCCTTCTATTTTGTTTTATCTAATACCCTTAAATTCTTATTTTATCAAAATATTAAGGGGTTTCTGATAGAATATCTGACATGAATTAATTTTAAATGTCTGGAACTTAAAAATTTAATTTAGTAAAATTTTGATAAAATTTGAAGAATTTGTAGAATATGATATTAGGGTATAAGTACAGGAAAAGGTTGAGAATTTTTTATTTTGAGTGAAATCTGATAATTTTTGTTTGTGAGTTTTAAGTAGAAGAATGTTTAAAACAAGTTAATCCATTCAATTTATGTACATTGAAAGTAAATTGAAAATATCCCTCCTCCATCGTTCGTTGTATGGCGCAGTTTGTTTTGGGTTTTGGCCATTTAATTAAAATTTTGTTATGGCCGGTGGGACAGATTGTACGCGATCGATCGCATGAGTAGCTGAGTCTATATTTTATGTTTTAAATGCATACTCAATTTGAAGTCAATCTGGTTGATGAGGGATCGTCTAATTAATAATTAATTATATATGCAGATTGAGGAATCTCTGTGGAGTGGTTGTTACTTATTAAAGTTGGAAAAATTCTTGTCCTCGGCTTGCCGGCGTTTGTTAATGTGGGAGTAAATTATAGTATATCTATGCCAATTATTATCAGATTGAGGATAGGTGTGTAATTAGCTAGTAGCTCTTGTTGGTAGGTAGGTAGGTAGGTTTGGACTTTATTGCTTCTTTTAAATTATTCAAATTAAACCTCGATCGCATAGTACGTTGCCCTTTTTATTAATGTGAATAAACCCAGTTATTTGCTTGTGATCAAACGTTAGATAATACTGTATATATAAGGTGATCGATCATTGATGAGTGTCAATATATATATATATATATTAGTTATATATATTTTTTGGTCAAAATATTAGTTATATATTTATAATATTGATTGATTGGTACTCCTGGGCATGTTGTGGCACTCCGGCCCGTAGTATAGTATATTATTGGATCGTTATCTATACTAGTACTTTTTTCATACTCAAATATAAATAAAAATACCTAAATTTATTGTTTAAAAAAATTAATTAAGTTTATTTAATTTTCTTAATATTATCAAATAATGAATTTTATTCCTTAAATTATCTTTAATAAAATGAATTATTGATATTAAAATCTGTATTAAGTGAATGATATTTTATACAAAAAAATCATTAAATAAGTGGAGTTAGTTAAAATTTACTCATATTTGAGTCCATACATTTTTTTTATATTTAAGTCTAAAAAGAGTATATATTTTTTTTTCGATAATTGGGTATTTGCTTAGTGTCTATTGGGGTGGCTTTAAGATTAATTAAATACCACCTCACCGCACATAACAATGCATGCGAGGCTTCGTGATTATTTATGGGATGCTTTTTATGCACGAGATTAGACTCTTTGAATTTCCCCTTTTCTGTTTTGTTCATTATTATGTACCCCTTAATCAAACACGCTTCCTCAACACCTGACACAAAGGAATCACTTCCCTTGTTTTCATTAAACAATATAATGGTACTTCCTCTAGTCCAAATATTTAGTTGTTTAAGGTTTTAATACATAAATTAAGAAATAATTAATTGAATAAATTTTAGACTATAATGATTCTATTTATTATTCATTATTCTCAACTATTCTAATTATTTCTCAACTCAAAACTTATTAATTATATTAAGAGTATAGTTGGAAAAAAATGATAAATTATCTCTTAAAATCTTAAAACAACCAAAATTTTGAGACAAAAAAAAAAACTAAAACTTGAAATCTTAAAACAATCAAAATTTTGAGATAAAAATAAAAAATTAAAACTTATCAAAGATTTGGACATGAGAGAGTACGATGTAACGAACGTTTCAAAATTTCGATGGCACTCCTGCGTAGGGATGGTGACTAATGTGTTTTTTTTTTTTTCGTGTTTGTTGATAAAAACTTGTGAGAATGACTCCAATTACAACATACAGTCGGTATAATAGAAGGCCTCTTCTTTATACGTGACCCTACCATATAGATCATGTGAGGTTACTGTGAGATCATGTGCTTCGTAAAATGGTTGTCGATAATGGATTGAAGGATAGATCCTTGGGTATCTTACACCAAAGCAAGGTTTATTACTATGTGATACTGTACCTAGTAATTTTAGTTTTGATAGTAGGTATTTAGGAACTGAGAAAGATTAAGACAGAATCATGCATCTAATTTTTTTTTTAAATTACCTTTTTTCTAGGATAAGACATAAATATAGCTTCCTGTGGACTTTTACATGACATGTATATAACGTTTTTAGTTATACCATCCTTCTTTTAAAAGTTCTTATTATAAGTAGTATAATTTAATAAAATATTTATTTAGCAAAACCCTCATTTTATTTAATAAAATACAATATAATATAATTTTTTTATACATACAATATAATAATGGCTTCTTGAATGTACTAAAAAAATTTACACATCATTTCCAAACATGCTGTAAAATTTTAATCAAGCAACAAACAAATCCCGATCTTTGTTCTAGTCAATATTGCGTATGCAAAAAATATTTAACTGGTTTAATAGGACGTCAAACTTAATTCACAAAAATTGCTGGTTAAATTTAATCTTGAAGTGAAAATAAAGCCACATTCCCAATATCCAAGGCAAAAAATAAATTCTACAGTAAACTTTATGCGCCCAAGAAATAAAGAAATTCTTCCGTTCTCTAAATAATTTTACAGTAAATTACATATATTGAAGAAAATAAAAACATTATGTATAGATGAGCAAAACTTTCTGATAGTACATTTCAATTCAAACAACTGTTAATATATTTACCAAAACAAAAGCTTGTATAAATTAAACATTTTGGGGACCGCTCAGAAGTCAGAATTAGTTTTTGGGCTCTCAAGTCGAATATATTATATATATCAACCACCTTTTGCAGGAGCTCCAGCTGCAAAAAGAAGATTCCTTCGAGAAAACTGCCCCCCATAACAGAGTACGAAATTACATAATTATTATTATATTCTCATAAAGTTATATAATAAAGATTAGCAATGAATAAAATGAAACAAGGAAGAAAGAATTAGAGAGAACTTACATGCAAAGAGTAAACTGGAGTAGATTTTGTTGGCAAGCTTTTCAACGATCTGAGTCTGTTAGTATTCCCACTTCTACAAATGAGATAAAATACCAGCTGTTAGTCTTTCCATAGGGGAAAAAAAAAGTTCCTGAAGAAAAGACGGCTACATCTTTTTCATATCATACAAACTACTTACTTTTCTTCATTCCTTGGAACCTTTGTACCCGTAGTTACATCCCAAAATTTTACAGTGCAATCAGCGGATCCGGATGCAAGAAGAGAACCTTCACAGCTGACACATAAAACAATAATGAATAACAGTATAGTAGTGTAAAGAAGTTGATAGCAACCTTAAAAAACTTTAATTTCCTTTGTGCCTATGATCAATATTTTGATTCAGGGTTGGAGGGATCACCTGAAAGCGAGCGTCCATACACACGAGGAGTGACCAATCAAAGGTGTGACACAGCAGCCACTAGAGAGGTCCCACATCATGATTGTACCATCTTCATCACCAGATGCCATGTAGCGACCGTCAGGAGACATTGCCAAAGACAAAATCATACTCCTGTGACCGATGAAAATCCGAACACACTCCCCGCTTTGCACATCCCATAGTCGAACAGTTTTGTCACTAGAACCAGTAGCAATGTAGTTGCAGTTGGGATGCCACTGCACACACTGAACAAGACAGAAAAACATAAACCATTGCATAACAAAGATCGAAGAATAATATTCAGACATGACAAACAATACTTTTCAAATGCTTCACGTGAATGGAATTCAGCTACTGATAATGGCGGAAAGGAGAATGAGTACAACAGATCCACATAATTATAGACAAAAAAGGGAAAAGAGCGTGCACAACTGGAGGATTAATGAATAATTCCCTTATATTCACAACTGGGGGATTAATACAAACAGATGCATACAATCTCTTAAAATTAATCAACTAGTAGACAAATACTATAAAGTAATTCCCTTAGACTGCTTGGTCATTCTCCTGTGTCTATATTCTATAAAAGTCTCTGGAGACCCTCAGCTCTCCTTTGAAAACGACATTACCCTAAGGGCCTAAGCTGTGTTTCACTTTAAAATGTCCACCACATCACAAATTAATTGAAATGACCAGAATTACATTACTAGTATATGAATTTCTAGAGCAATCAATATATAAAATCATTGTAATGAACCATAGGATGATATAAAATATGGAGAAAATTAGAACAGGCAGAAGAGAGAGGATATTTGACTTTAAAACTCACATCAACATCTGACAAGTGGCCTGCCATTATTCTTAAAGGCTGTATTCTGTCCATGGACCAAATCCTAGCTGTTCTGTCATGTGAAGAGCTGGCAAAATAATGCCCTGCAGGACTAAACTGCACCAGAAAAATAAATAACATAGCATTCTAGAATATACATGCGAACAATAATGCTCCAAGACTAAAAAGAATACAAAAAAGGGAAGGAAAGAAACAGGATATCCTTTGGGTAGAGAAGAAATCCAGTCTTTGTGAACAGCAGCAATTGCGACTCAAGAGAACAATGTCCCAGTGTCCCACAGATACACATACTTCTCAGTATATCTAAGCACCGAGAAAAGAATTATTTGTTTAACTTGACAAGTTATTAGATTATTGCATTATTACAATGTCATATACTTTCATAGTGTATCGAACAAAATGCAACATGTCTATTTATCAATGAAGCACACTGTATACTATGCACAGCAAAAGCCAAAACCATCAAGTAAATTACATAGAGAAAGGAAGACGAGGAAGAAGAAAATATACAACACCATTTAAACCATAATAAACTTGCGTTGAAGAGGAAAATAGAGATATGAGAACAAAGTGGATCACTGTTTCGAGACATTGAGAACAAATCTAGAACTGACTTCCTGCATGTACATGCATATTTATTTGGTTGAAGCGATAAAAAAATGTAGGTAACACATTTAAGTGTTTAAATTTAAATTTATCCTTCAAGTATTTGGAATGCTGTTCTTCAAGTTAGAAAAATTTAGAAGAAAAAGTTTACCTGAACATCCCAGACGGGATAATTGTGACCCTTGTAACAAACAAGATTGGCATTAAGCTTTGTATTCCATAATCGAACTGCATAATCCATGTTAAGTTTCATGGTTCAGAATAAGACTTAAGAACTAAAAACAAACAAAATACATAAAAGTGAAAAAAAAAATCATCAAAAGTGAAGAATAAACAGAATCCGGAAGAACGTTCAAATGGGGTCAAGTAAACATACTTGTCTTGTCGGCTGAAGAGGAAAGAATAAAATCTCCAAAGGGACTAAAAGTGGCTGCATAGACCGGCCCTGAATGACCTTGAAACATCATGTATTGCCTTTTCCCGCCATTTTGCCCAATAATTTGTTCATTCCGTGATGTGTCATTTCCTCCCTGAGAAAAAGCTGATGATAGCAACAACTTAATTATTACAGGAAGTAAAACCGTAAAACATAAAACTCTTATTTGAGCACATTAAATTGCTCAAGACTTGAACAAGCTTCCGCCAACCAATCTAACTTTTGTTAAATAGAACTTTAGTTTTGGCTTTGTTCAACTCCAGAGTCAGTTTTTGTTAGACGCCCTGATGTTTTAGGAATAGACATGGTTTTTAAGCTTAATAATCTAGTTTAGTATGAAGATGGGCAAGGATGATGAAGATGGAAGATCATTATGTCATTGACGGACCAGTCAATGCATACAGCAATGACATCACTCTTTCAAATGATAACAATGACCAAGAGAGATCTGATCAATCCCTAAACCTTCATGAAAAACATTTCCAATGAAAGGTTGTTAGTGCCCATACTGCATTACTTCGCTCCGTATAACAAAGTTTCTTTCCCCTATTGATTCTAAAAGTTAAAACTCTAGAAGAAAATGCACCATGAATGGGTTAGGTTATCTTCCAACAGAATCCAGTTTATAATTCTCCAGTGTTGTAAATAGCGCGCGAAAGCGGCGCTATAGCGGCATGGCGGAGCAGATCAGCACCTCGCCGCTACAGACGAGCCGTCGCGGAGCGTTTTAGTGTCGCGGCCGTCGCAGCCGCAAAAGCGGCCAGAATAGCGTGGTATCACGGCGCTATCCCACCGCGCCGCCGTGATGTCGACTCCTATGTCGACTTTCGTCTCGTCTCTTCTATTTTCTCTCTCTGGCGACGGCGCTAACAGCAAAGCAGTGTTTTCTAGGGTTTTTTTGTGAAGAAGACCAAGATGGGGTAGTGGGTAGTGACCGGGTAGTGGGAAGTGACTGGGTATAGGCAGTGACCAAGACTGGTGGTGACCGGATATAGCCAATTATGAATGTTTCATATGGATATAGTGACCGGGTATAGGCAGTTTAGTTAACTCAGAGGTATAGGCAATTATGCCCCTTTGAGAACAGAAATCCCGCGCCCTGTATTTCGTCGCACCAAACTCTTTGCTGCAAACCCTCCGCCACATGTGATTTAGAACCTCCGTCTCCGGCGATGTGGTCGACCATCTCCGGCGACCTTCTCTGTCCATCTCCAGCGACCTTCTCTGTCCGTCTCCGGCGGCCTACTGTTCCTGTTTTTTCTTTGCCTCTGTTTGCTTCTCCTCTGCCTCTGTTTTTTCTGCAAAGGAGTGTTTGCCTCTTCTCTGCCTCTGTTTTTTCTGCAAAAGGAGTGTTTTCTGTGTTGGCTGCCTCTATGTTTTGCTGTGTTGTGCTGCTGTGTTGTGACTATGACTTTTGTTGGTAATTATATGTATATAGTATACACTATATAATCTGTAGTTACATTTCAGCATAGCGGCTATCCCGCTACCGCTATTCCGCTATAGCAGATTTTGGGGTCGGCCGCTACGTTCCGCTATCTGGGATTTACAACACTGTAATTCTCACTATAAGGAAAGGTATCACTGAGAACTTTCTCTAAATATAAGATAGTGAACTTTCTATGAATGGGTCAGGTTATCTTCCACACAATCCAGTTTACCGTGCTTCAGGAAAGAGGATGTAAAGGATTATTCTGAGAACTTGTTAGGAACCCGGCCTAACTGCCAGCCCCTAACAGAATATGATCTCACTCAAGGAAGGATTTGCGGGGCTAAGCTAAGAAGCTAAGGAGAAAGATCAATCAGCAGGATTGATTTCACTATAAGGAGGGGCATTGCTGAGAACTTTCTATAGCATAGTGAAAATTTGATGTGTACTCATCAAGAAGCTATATATCTGAATGTTTTACACGCATAAATTCAAAAAGAGATTTGCCCAGAAATTTTATACTATATTGGTGCACTGCAGCACATCACAGGTAACAAAATAAAATATTTTCATTTTGTTTCTAACCATATTCACCTTTTTCAAGCAAATAATGCAACAATCATACTCATAACATAACCTAAACAAAGGAATTTTCAACTACAAACTTACAACTGGTGGGCTGTTGCTCAAGCTTTGCCATATCCCAAACCTGTGGATACAAGTCACAAATTATCACGGGTACATATTATATAAGATAAAGCTCAAAAGGAAAGTGGTTTTCACTTTTCTTTTGGAGGGGAGGAAGGAGAAGGATATGAGGAGAAAGAACCTTAAGTGATGAGTCAGAAAATCCTCCAGCAACCAATGATCCATCATGGGATATTGATGAACAGCTTAAACTGAGATGGTTGACCAAAAGCCAATCATTATGCAATATAAAGCCAAACATAAAATAAAGTTGTTCTGCCAAGTATTAGACATTACCCATCATGTGTATTGATAAATGTGTAGAAGTTAACAGAAGGCAAGGCAACGCTATTCAATTGTACACGATTCCTTAAATCTTCAAGGATAGACAGTTCTACCTCGGTTGAACTGCAACAACGCAACATTATACCATTCAATGGAATAGAACTATATATATTCAATGGAATGCTTTTTATGACTTTAAAGCAATCTCTTTGGTTATTATAGAATAGAGCTACTAACTTTGACTTTGCAATTCCTACTGAAAATAAAAAAGAGATAGCACAATGCCTTCTGCTTTAATCTACATCCTATATAGAATATGCAAAGCCTATTAAACGAAAACTTGGACATGAGAGAATACACAGGCAAGGGGAGTTCTGGTTTAGCACGAGGTGCTACAGATATAGTGTTAGCTTCAGGTTTTGCACTTTTCCCTGTTGCACTTCCAGCCTTGTCCCTTTTCATCTTTCTTATTGTACCTCCTTGCTTTCCTCCGTCAATCGACCTTTTCTGAAAGAGAAACAAGTGGAAAACAAAAAAGTGAAAAAGGACTACCAGAATTAAAGTGATTGAAATGAAACTCATGCACAAAGTGTGGAAATCCTGGGAAACATGGTATCAGAATCAGATTACCCGATAGAAGTATTCATGAAACATACAGAGCCAGAGATGCACATTAAGAACAGATATACCTTGCTCTCATCATTCTCCCCCTCTCTGGCTTCCCCTTCGCCCTTTTCTGTGTCTGAAAGCAAGGCCCCAGCCTTCTCTATGCGGTCTTCAACAGAGTCTTCAAGCAACTGCGGCAGAGAGATTAATTAGATTGGAACCAGACCATTATTGCACAATTCATTAATAATTTAAATCATTAGAAAACTCCAATAACTTTTTGAACTAGGCCTATGGAAACAACAGTAACAACTGCTTGTGCCCCAAATGCTACCAAAACTGCTAAGTGTGCTCTCCCTCAACAACTGTTGGTCCAAATTAACCCCACACCAAGCATTATAGCTGTAAATGGGAATTTAAACCTTTGGAAACATATATATAGTTGTACTAATAAACCAATGCTTAAAAAAACCAGACCAATCATAGAACTAGTACAGTGAGAGGGTCAAGTGTTAAAAGTTCAACTTGGACAATATTGAGTCAAATCAAGATTTTAAATACATATATATTTTTACATATAAATATGAAGAGAAATATTAAAAATAAAAAATACAAAGAAATAACAACCGAGCCTTATCCCATTGGGTAGGCTCAACTAGATGGATGAATCAATGTATTGGGCTCTATCAAAAAACAAATTTTAAGTTAAACCATCTAGAGCAAGGTCTACAGCAATAATTATTTCTCCTAATATTTTCTTAGGTCATCTTCTACCTCTTTTAACCAGATTATCATTCAATTTGATCCACTTTTACAAAGTGTATCTAAACATATTAAATAAAATCCACATGAAAAAACACAGCTGCCCCTCCCTCCACCTCCGCCCTACTTCTTTCTAAATCAGAAAACTGAAAATAGGTGAGTGTTTGGCAAGTGATGAAAACAAATTGACATAGAGACTAAAAATGAACATTTTTTTACTTGGCTAACACTCATTTTTTTGTTGTGGAACCAAAAAAAAATCTTCACAGCACAAGTGCTTTTCTCATTCTATTTAACGATTGTATTTAGATGCCAAAGCCACACACAAACCAAGGCCCTGGCCCCAAGCAGTGGTGGAGAGGAAATAAAAAAAAAAATTGAAGGGCCTAATATGTGTTTGTGCATAAAGGACCTTTAAGAGAAATTATAACTTTTGGGGAAGCCAAACACATTAAAAGAATAAATGACAAAAAGCTAAATGAAGTTTTGTCAATATATTAATGGACTCACCCCCCAAAGCATTTCTTTCTGACTTATTTGGTTGGTCACATCCTGGATGCTTCCAGTGAGGGTAACGGCTTCTGGATCATCAGAAATTGAGCTAGGTTGTCCAGTGGTGACTGCAGCGCAACAACAATGAAGTATATGCAATACTGACAAGTTCAAATGAACAGATGCAACTTAAAAACAAAAGTACCTTGGAAGCTAACGTGCTCATTAATAATACCAATTATAGTGGTGGATCGTGTACCATGTAGATGTTGCAACAGGAGCTCATAAGAATACTGGCAAGAGATTAACTTTAATCAGAATTTTCAACTATAGCTCAATTTTCTAAAGAATGTAATAACCTCAATGATGAAAATTCTGAAGGAAGAAAAACAGATACCTAATCATACAAAGACAGTGATGGTCCAGTAAAAGAAAAAAGAAACAAAAAAAAATCCATTCTAACAAAAACAATTGTGCCTCTGCATGCTACTTCTTTTATACCCTCATGCAAGCCAAATTCATTGTGGTACTAACAGTAAGGCACGACAATGGCCTACCACAACAGAGATTAGGGTGGAAAATATGGTATGCCCCAAAGTTTCCCTCAACCAATAAATTAGATTTGATGGTAAAGCCCCATATTTGGACATGTGAATACAGTCAATGCACTATACTGACATTACTACAAGTCTACAACATTGTGGGTATATTGAATGTCTTGCTCAATGCACAACATAATGCAATGAAGTGTAGAATAACGTATAGGAATGATCCAGCATATACAGTCAACAGATTAGCCTCGCTACCATAAAAAAGATAGACTTTAACAAAAAACTTCAAACTAACTGCAAATCAAAGGCCAATAGCCACCAGAAAGTAAAGCATTGTCAATACTAGAAAAGCAAAATCAAATGATAATGGTGAAACACAGAAGAGAAAGCCCAAAAGGGGCACAAATGTTCTGGTAGACTCTGAAGCTAGTTGAACGAAATGTTTAATTTGAATATCTGCAAAGTGCAACATAAAAAATTTAAGAAAAAAACCCAATTATAGCATATCTTAAAAAGCTAATAAATGAGAATCAAGATATTACCTGACATATCTCTATATTGAATTTGCTCTGCCTAAGGGAATGAGCGAACTCCATTTCCTGAGTAAGAAAAGTACCGTAGGATTGTATAAGGCTAATGATCTAACAACTTGACAAATCATAAAAAAAAATATAACGTTTTAGACAGCAACAAACCTCCAAATGAATAGGAGAAAGAACTCCTTCCAACTTTTGAAGGTCTCGTAAGTGCATCATTTCATGGTCCTCACGATAGGTATTGAAAAAGTTCCGAGCTGAGAATATCAACCACAATCATGAATCATCATGTGAACAGAAGCATAAAACACATGTTGCACTCCCAGCCTCATTAGTAACTTTCCAAACTAACAAAATCTATTATTATTATTATTAAATGTGTTTTATATGTAGCTATGTTCCGTACCTTCTTGAAGATGCCCTTTTTCCACAAGATCCATGAAGCAATGGATAAATACTGGATAAAGCACACGTAGTAACTCATTCTGCAAGAAACCGGCAAACCATATAATAACTACAAAAGTGTAAAAGCACAATTTCGTAAGTGAACTACGAGCAAGAATGTAACCAAACGGCATGTCACCTTGTACGAGTCCAGTGACCTGTATGCCCATGATCTTAGCCTGCCATACCCATCATGGTATCTTGCGTTATCTCTCTCCAATCTGAAAAATAAAGGGTTTCCATTTAAAGCATTGATCTCCAGAAATGACGTGCAAGGAGTAAACTGGATTGGAATGAAGGATTCAGGCAAGCAGAAGGCCATATGCTAAGAAAACATATAAACCTCCTCTTCAACAGCTTACATGCTTGCTAGATGTTTATGGAGGGAAACAACCCAGTTTTCAAATCCTATTTGTGCAATAGTTTTCTTGTGAGATGCTCAATATGTGAAGAACAGATACCATTGCCGGTTTAACAGCACAGCTTAAATATGTATAGGCCCAGCAAACATAATTTATTTCCTAATTGAGAACACCAAAATGCTAGAAAACCAATCTTCTATCTCTCACTCACAAAAGCAAAAGCATGCACCCAAGTTTCATGTTTTATGATGAACTCAATATACATTTGCATCAAAGTCCATCCATCCTCCAAATTAACATAGATAGTCACAACCAAAGTTAATTGGCAATACATGGCACTATGGCAATGGAATCCCAGATTTGTTGCAGTCTAAATATACTGCATTCAATAAATCGGTGTCATTAGATGAAGATTGGATGGCTCACATTTCGAGTTTGGGTTTTAATCTAAGTTGTTGAGGTCAGATGTGAGTCATACAATCTTCATCCAATTTGTTGACTGCAATGACTGCGACATTTTTTTACCGCAGCAAATCCGGGCGGGAGAATAACTCTATTGAGTAAAAAGCCACCATCAGGTTACAAATTCCCAAGTTTTTCATACAGAACAGGCAATGCACCTTCAAAATGGGAAATATATATAACTCCTATTAGAGGTATCGCTGAAATTTTGCAATTTCAAAGACATTTACTGGTTTAAAACTAAAATGCCAGCTTGCATAGTTTAAGTACGACTTCACTCAATTTATTTATTTTTTTTATATATGCATATTCTTTTCATGAACTCAAGTATACATTAGATTAAAATTAAAGCTACGAAAACTATACATGGTTTTTATTTATAGACGAAAGGGTTTAAAGTCACCCACTGAGTCCGAGGTGCAGGCTCGCTATAATTTACCGAAATTGAAATACGAGAAGTGGTAAAGAGGGAGGGAAAATTACTGGGTGCGATTGAGAGTGTCGTGTTGGAGAGAGGAGTCGTTGTTGTTGTTGGAGGAGTGTTGAAGTTCTTCGGCGTTTTGGGTAAACCCTTTCTCTTTGAGGTACCCACTCACACATCCTTCTATTTGATCTTCGTCCATACCCCCCTTGCTGCTTACTAATGCAGAAGAAATCATCACTGAAACGAAAACAGCAAACTCTTTTGATTCTGTAACTTGGTTCTCTCGCTTCGCTACACTTTTCAAAATAAAAAAACACACTGATCTTTATTTTTGTTGGTCGACCAAAACAAAACATATAATAAAACTTAATATTTTTACCCTTTTTTTTTTTACCTATAGTTATTTCAGGGGATGGGCTTTTGGGCTGCCTGAAGAACTTTTGATGAGCCCACCTAGAAAAAAACTTAAGGGAATTTCTAATAACACATACATAGTTTTCTACGTGCACATACATTTCTGCGGAACTATTAATTTCGCGGGTTTATTTTTTTTAACACACACATGTCCGCGGAACTATTAGTTCCGCGAGTTATAATTCTTCGCGGAACTATTAGTTCCGCAGAGAATTATAACCCGCGGAACTATTAGTTCCGCGGAGAATTATAACTCGCGGAACTAATAGTTCCACAGATATGTGTGTGTTGAAAAAAAATAAACCCGTGGAACTATTAGTTCCGCGAAAAATTACAACTCGCGGAACTAATAGTTCCACGGACATGTATGTGTTGAAAAAAAATAAACTCGCGGAACTAATAGTTCCGCGGATATGTATGTGCATATAGAAAACCACGTATGTGTGATTAGAAATTCCCAAAACTTAAAAGTTAAAACAGAAAACCAATGTAAACTGGAGAATTTCGACCCCAAAAAAAAACTGGAGAATTACTTATTATATCACCTATTTTTATTAAAAATACTATTCATCTTTTTTTATTTTTCTTTCCAAAAGATACCCCTAATATTAGAAAAGCTCCACCACTCATCTCTCTCAGCACACCGATTGTGTTCCGAAATTATAATTCCAAAATAAAAAAACACTCATAATCTCATTTTTGGAATACACTAAAATATTTAGTACTATTTAATTGTAACAGGAGTGATAATTGGCTTGGGGGAAAGAGATAGGGATTTGGATTGATAAGAAACTCAAGAGTTTGAATCCGTCCACTAACTTTTGTCTATAAAAAAAATTAAATAAATTCGCCTATTAAATCTAAAATACTTTTACATGATCCAAAGCTAAAGAGATTTCTAAACCCTCAAAAAATATACTTGGTTTGGTCAAGGCCTAATATTGACCAAGTCATCAGCTCCTCACATGTGGTATAGTCTATTTTCGCCCTTATTTGATTGTCTCTAATAAGGAAAAAATAAAAGAAATTAATGCACTATTGTTGCAACAAATCAAGATAGTTACCTTTTTTATTTCAAAATAACAGTCTACTATAGTGTTTTCTCCAAATTAAAAAACAATTGAAAAGTTAAGGCCCCGTTCGGAGTAATTTTTTGTTTTATGTTTTGAAAATTTCAAAAACCAAATCAAGTTTTAGTTTTGAGTTTTAAGTTTCAGTTTTGAATTTTGAATTTCAGATTTTTTTTTCAATTTAGCTACTTTCTTTACTTCACCTCACTATGAATTCATCCAATATAAAAATAAATATTGACACATAAAAGTAATTAAAAATGACAAAGAACAATTAAGTTGGAAAAAATAATAAAAATGCCAAAAAAATGTAAAAATATATAAATTTTGACAACAAAAATAAATATTATAAAACTATAAAAATAATAATAATGGTAATTATAAGTAGTATGAACAACCACGATAACAACAACAATAATATCAAAAAGGAGAAAAGTGCATTCAACAAAACTAATCACGGTATACTTACAATAGCAACAGGAAAAAAAAACTTGGTAGAAAGAGCAACCACATTCAACCAATTGATAGTGTATTCATAGAAATTAATTAGAAGGTATAATCTCATAGAAAAAGATTAGTTTTATTTATAGTTACTTTGCCTCAGACATATATATATAATATTATAGATGAAATATGAAAAGGGTGGCTACGTGTTATAGATGAAATATCAAGAAAAAAAGGATAATCAGGTGCAGCAAAAAAGTGCAGGCAATGTGTGTGTGTGTAGGGTGCCCACGTGTTATTAAGAAAGAAGGAAAATCAGTTGCAGCAAAAAGTGCAGCAATGTGTTTGTGTGTGTACGGTTAAGGAAAGTGCAGTGTGTGTGTGTGTCGTGTGGGGGGTTCAGAAAAGTTATGCCTGTGTGGTTTAGAGCGTCGTCGAAGACAAAAAATACAGTACAACAAAAATATAGAAATTAGCGAGAAAGGAGACGGAAGAGAAGAGAGGGAAGAAGGAGAGAAAATACCTTCACCAAGCAAGAGGAGAGCCGAAGAGCCACCAGCAACAGAGGAATGGTGAAGGACGCGGGACAGAGAATGAGAGTTTTAGTCGAAAACTGAAACGAGAAATAAAAAACCTATTTTTATGGTTTTGGATTTTAAGTGAAAACTATTTTAAAATTGAGTAAAAAACTAATTTAGCCTCATTTTATCCGAATACGTTTTGTTTTTAAATTTAACTTTGAAAACCAAAAACCAAAAACTTAAAACTACCCTGAACGGCCCCTAAACAATTGTACTAAATTGTCCTTATAATTAATGCTACATTGTTAATACAAAGTGATAAATGCATTAATAAGGATAAAAGTGAAAAAAAGTAATTAATACCACATCAGAAACATAAAATGGACTATTATTTTAAAATATTTTTGTTTTTCAAAATGGATTATATTTTGAAACGGAGGGAGTAAATAATAAGCTGGGGTGGGAAACAGTGAAGCTAAACTAAGCTTAACTTTAAATAGGTTTTGACTCATTTTCTAAATGTATTGAGTTTTATTGATCATTTAACAGATACAAATACAACATTTGAATTTTAACCAAAAACGAACTAATTTAAGTTAATTTTCCACATTTGAATTTTAAACAACGATGCATTAGTTGAAGTTAATTTTCCATACAAGAGACAGTTCTTCGCGAAGATGACTAAAAAACAAAAACTTCAAAATAACTAAAGTTTTAGATGGCTTCTAGCATGAGGGGCCTTGTAAGACCCTCACCGGTGAGGGATCAAATATCACCATTACATATAATAATAAAATAATTCTATGGTTGAGATCGATTTGAGTAACTTGCTGATTACTTGATATTCTAAGTTGCTAAAATAGTTACAATTTGATCCCTCCATTTGCTGCATTTCGTTTTTTGAACCCATTCTCTATCTTCCTCTTGCTCTCTTCTTCCCCAAATTCCTTTATCTAGAAAATTAACCATCTATGAACACTTCGAGAATCATCCAAATCAAAATAAATGTTACATTGTTTAATAATTTATTTTGATTATAATTAATATTGAATGGTTTGATGGTTTTAGCTCTTTCAAACAAAATTTCAATATTTCAAAACAACTCTCACCCAAATTAATCTTGTTTGTGGTGAGTGCTCTCCTCTGAAGCACGGACACCGCCGGAAAACAAAGTATCCCTGTGTCGGACACGTGTCTGACACCGACGCGGGTGCGACACCCGTACGACACGTGTCCGACACGCCCAATAGGTGTCCGTTTTGAAAAACGCTTTTTCTCGGCTTCGACACGTTTGTGACACGGCTCAGACGCGGGTCGGAGAAGGCTCAGTAAAAACACCGGCCGATCCAATAAAAATTTGATTTTTCATTGAAACCCTTTATTGTACTGCTCCCTCCCGCTTCACTTTTTGGCTGCTCCTTCTTCAACAAGCAACTGCAATCGCACAGACGCACTGCGCACCGCCATCAACGTGCTTCGACGTTTTGCATTTGCATTCTGCGGTTCTGCACTTTTGCCTCTCAGTTTCCTCTTCAACGCCGGTTTGTTTGCTACTTTGCTTTGCTTTTCAATAATTATTTGTGTTTCTTGAATCCTCTTCTGCTGTTCCTCTTCGCACAGTCACACACCGCCATCGACGTGCTTTTCCTCTTCGTTTTTATTAATAGGAAAAGTTCTTTTGAGATCATGTAAATGATTATATAAATTATGAATTTATGATTCTTGATTTTCAATTTATATCTTTTATATATTAACTTAAATTAAATTAATATATATATATATATATAGCGGTGTCCGTGTCCTATATTTTGGAAATCACCGGTGTCTCCGTGTCCGTATCTGTGTCCGTGCTTCATAGGTGCTCTCTCTCTCTCCCATTCTCAATGTGGTTTTCTTCTTCATTCTGTATGTTTCCTTGAATGTTTTCCAAGTTGTTGGCTTTCTTCTTCATTCTGATTTTTTTTTAAAAAAAAATCAATTATGAATTATAAAAGAATTATTATGTAATGCACACACTGTTTTTCTCGGGGGACGAGTTAAAACAAGGAAAATATGATTTTTTTTAATATGGTTAGGGTGAAATTTATGTACGATTTTGCAAATTGCTGCAGATACCTGTGTCCTGAGCCCTATCCACAGGAGAATTTGGAGTTCCTCCGGTGACATAATATTCGGCTCTTTCAATTTGGAATTGAGGGGAAGTCGGTAATTTTCATATCCATTAATCCGCTGTGTTGAAACGTGTTTTTGCATCTTGTGTTTAAATCATATGATACTTCATAGATGCTGTTTTGAAATAATGGGTCGTGTTAAATTTGGTTCTCTCTTTTTTTTTTTGAATGATATAGATTTGGTTCTCTTAACATTCTTAATTTTGAAGACAAATTTCATTGAATTGCCAATCACCCCAAGGTTTAGATTTTGTTTTCTGTGATCGTCATGTTTAGTTGGTCATCATCATATTATGGTTTTAAGTTTGGTCTTCTATTTAGAGACAGGGAAATCTAGATTTTATCACAATTATGGGTTGGTGTCACTGTGAAAGTGAATATTTTTTACAGTTATGATTGCATTAAACAAGAAAAGTTGATGGTCGTCAAATTTGACGCATGTGGATTGTGGACTCAATTTTGGTCTTCTTTGTCTGCTTTTTTCCTGATTCAAGAGCTAATGAGATTTTGCATTATTTGCAGGAAGTTTCCTTACCTGATCTCAAGGATTCCATCATGGAGGCTGTGAGAGTTTTAATTGGTACTTAAATTATAACAATCCAAGTTTGAGATGCAGATTTTTTTAATATATATATATATATATATATATATATCCTTGTTTTTGGTGCTTTTATTATTAGATATTTAATTCCTTCGTTTTTTTTTTTGTGGTTTCAGATGTGAGAAATCACCCAGTTCTGATCCATTGCAAAAGGGGAAAGGTATAGATTGACTTGCAAATTCATCTTATCTATTTTTTCGTTTTTGTAAATTTTTGTTTATACTCAGATGGGCCATCTTATCTGTTTCTCGATGGATTATTTTGCAAATTTACCAATTTTTACATTTTTGGCACTATAAATTTTAATATTATGAATTGTATCCCACGTTATCTGCTACATCAGGTTATTTTACCCCCTCACCCATGAGGGGCCTAGGGCCTTGCAAGGCCCCTCATGCTAGAAGCCACCAAAGTTTTATCAATAAAAATAGTTTGATTAAGGATATTTTAAATGCTGATTTTGAAAATAATACATCAATAATGCCCAGCATTTTATGGACTGCCATGATTAGTGGACCCATTGTTTTCTATATATTATCATTTTCTCTTAATGAATCATTTGGATTTTTATATATCCAGCCAGCACTCCATGTGGAATCTTTGAGATAATTATGATATTAATCGTAATATAATTAATTAAATCGAAGTATGAATATAGCGGTGGAAAACACTTTAAAAATATAGAGTTTAATGATTATAGTTTTGATAATATATATAAATAAAATAAAATACACAAACATATATTCGATCAATTATATTTTAGTATCTTATTGTATCATAATATTATATTATTATAAGATATTAAAAAATGATTAAATATTAGTATAAAATTTGTTTAGAATATGAATTTATAGTTATTAAATCAAATTTTTCTAAAACTCTTGACCAAAAAATAGTTATTAAATCAAAAATATATGCTTGTCACTGGAAAAAAAAACTAACAGAAATAAAATTTTAATGTCCCATGCCCACGCGTGATACTGTATTACTGGGTCATTGATGTGATTATTAAGAGTAAAGGGTCATTTTAGTCCCTGAGAGATATAGGCGGTGTCACATTGGTCCCTGAGAGATAGGAAATTAAAATTTCGTCCCTGAGAGAGACAAACGTTTTTCAGTTTGGTCCCTAAGTAATACTTTTAAGGACTAAAATGACAGTAAATAATCACTTTTCAAGGACCAATATGATAGTAAGTAATCACTTTTAGGGACCAAAATGACTAACGGATGACAGTTGAGGACCTTTTTTGAGTTTCGCATCTGTCAGGGACCAAAGTGACACCGCCTGACACTCTCAGGGACCAAAGTGACTGTTTATTCGATTATTAAAGTAATGGCCGGAATTTATGGGCTAGGGAACTGAGGCCAGCAAACACGCTCCGAAGATTTAAAATATTTAATAAAATCTTATACAAATCTAAAATAGTATTAGACAACAGACATCAAACACAATAAGCACAATATTTGCTAACTTAAACTGAAAAATCATTGTACAAGATAAATTTAAAAATACATAAGAACGCAACCCGTGGATTCACTTAAAACTTTGTAAAAGATCTAGAAAACCTATTGTATCTGGTAGGGGTTAGCATGACCCAATCCAACCCAGTGATTCATCTCAGCCCGAGTTATTAGAGCTAGATTTGACCTTGTCCCACAAAATAATAGAGACAAAGTTGGGTCTCGTTTATTGATCCGGTATCGGTTTAAGGACGAGCTCGGGTTGATTTTCAGGCTACTCAACCCATCCCACACACACACACACACAAAGTTGGGTCTCGTTTATTGATACACTTCAGGTTGATCTTCGGGTTACTCAACCCATCCCACGCACACACACTTAAGCATATTTTTATTTGTTTGTACACACACACAGAGTAAAGTGACATTTTTATTATTATTCTCTTATGTCCCTTACAACAATGTCATAAAATTATAATAGAATACAAATATATGACATATATATTAAAAAAATATGCATGATATATTTGCTAATTGTATGAACTTTTTTATTTGGAATATTATTGCATGATAAATTAATAATTTTGTTTCGTTTGTATTTTGGGTCAACTCGGTCTCGTCCCACATATTATCGGGTCTATAAACGGGTTAAACCTTTGACCCAACCAAATTTTCAGGCCATACGAGAGATAAACATAACCTGTCTTAACACGTCCCTTGCTCACCAGTAGTATCCGGTTGAACTTCAACCAAGAGGTGGGACCCGGTTACACAAATAATTTGAATGGAGCATCTAACACGTAGAGAAAGGTGATGCAATGCAGGGGCTGAATGTGGAAAGGGTCCACCCCGATCGACTTTCCGGTCTCACTCCACTATGCACCACTCAACCTAAGTCAGTACAACAGCGTGAAATGAAAAGTAAGCAATGGCTAGCCAGCTACCATCAACATTATTCCTTGCCGCTCAGCAGTAGCCACTGAGATCTTCAAAGTTCAAACTCATTACAAATACAATGCTTGATTAATGCTTGTTGAACATCGCCGGATAAATAACATTTGGCGCATATATATCCGCGTCGACAAGTCTATGAGGAGCGGCGAGAAAAGCAAGCATTATTAGTGCCATCAACTGTTAACGTTTCCTTGCCATAGGTGGTATAGTGTCCCTTCAAACAAACGACAATTAATTGTTGGTACCAATAATTGAAGAATGTTTACCACATGTCCGCATCAAGAACGTTATCTTCGATTTAATTGGTGTGTGGTAGTAAAATTTATAAAATATTGTGACAGTGCAACAAAAAAAAAGATGAAATTAATTTATGAAAATTTTAAATGGAATAAAATGATATAAATTTATGAAATAACAAATGTAGATATAGATGAATAAGTGAGGTTTTTGCTCCTCCAAAGTGAGCACCTAGTAAAGTCAATAATATATATTAACCACGTGATAAAATTAAAAGTTGATATTTTAACACATTTATGTTTTGTTATGCATGTGTTTGTAATATCAATTATTAATTTATTAATCAATGGTACTTGAAATGACTTATTTTACGCTTTAAAAGAATTATTCATTTTAGAGGAGCCAAATCTTACAGAATTACTTAAAAACATGATCAGCACAAAAGAAACAAACTGAACACGGCGTGTTATAATTGCTCATCCCCTTTTATGACAGATATTTATCAATTTTTGTTTATTTTGATTTGATTGGCTAAAATATAATCTGTACGATTTTCGTATGTATATGTATATTTTTATAGTATATACGTAGCACTATTCATAATATTATCTATAGTATGGTGTAGACTAGCATGAATCACCAAATTGATGGTGCATTGGTACGGCACCTATATACCATTTGATCAAGGGTCCTGATTTCATCCTCACAATAACTATTTTGGATATTTCCATACTATATAAAAAAACAAAAAAATAAAAACAAAAAATATAGAGAGAGAGAGAGTAAACTCTTCCTCTTCCTCTTTTTCCTCCCTCCTTCCCTCCTCTCTCTCTTGGCTCCCTTCCACCCCGCACACAGGCACAACGTCCTTCCCCTTCCCTCTCTCTCACCTCCTTCTTCTTCCAATTTGAGGCAATATGTATGAGGGATAAAGTTTGTTTATCCCTCTCTGCGTTGTAACTACTTATATTCCACTTCGTATACTACTCTATAATCAAAGCAAGTTAATTTTGTGACATGCCGATGAAGAGAGACACAGTTTGAGCGTGTTCTTAGATACTTTGACAAGGACGGTGACGGGAAGATTTCGTCGTCAGGGCTGAGGAGCAGGATAGCGATGATGGGAGGGGAGCTTATGTTGAAAGAGGCAGAGATTGCAATTGAGGCATTGGATTTGGATGGTGATGGGTTGTTGAGCTTGGAGGATTTAATGAAGCTGATGGAATCAGGGGGTGAGGAAGAGAAATTGAACGACTTCAGGGAAGCGTTTGAGATGTACGACACGGAACGGTGTGGGTTCACAACACCCAAAAGCCTTAAGAGGAAGAAATTGGGGGATTCTACGTCCATTGAGGAATGCAAGGTGATGATTAGTCGGTTTGATTTGAATGGGGATGGCATGCTTAGCTTTGAAGAATTTATAACCATGATGCAGTGATGATCATGGATGTTATGCCTATGCCTATACCCTTTGTATATTGTTTGATTATGTCGTTGACGTATTTTTTGTTTATAGGCGGGTTTGATTCATTCATTTGTACATTGTGCCTAATTTCTTTTATACATATGCTCTCTGTAAATTGATACCAAAACTTTATCCACGAGGGAAGGGGAAGGAGGCTGTATGCTGGGTGGAAGGGGGCCGAGAGATAGAGGAGGGAAGGAGGGAGGAAAGAGAGAAAGAGGCAAAGTTTACTCTCTCTTTCTCTCTCTCTATATAGTTTTTATTTTTATTTGTTTGTTTTTATATAATATGGAAAAGTCCATAATAGTTATTGTGAATATGAAATCAGGACCCTTGATCAAATGGTGTAAGATACTGTACCGGTGCACCACTAATTTGGTGATTCATGCTAGTCTGCACCCTATAGTATAATCAAAACCCATGCTCTGCAGCTACAGTGATCAGTCAAAATCTATTCTCTACAGCTACAATGCACCGCTACAATGACCCTCACCCAACAAATCACACAGAGCTGTGGCTCTGTCTACCGTGCGCGAGCCATGTAGGTCGCGCACCGTACGCGACTTATATATATATTTTTTATAATAGTGTACAAAATATATTAACCGTTAGATAATTGTATTATTTTTTGTTGACCAAATAGACGTCTCAGATTATTATTCAGGAAGACGAGAATAGATAGAACTTACATTACAGAATCACACCCACCCTCATCCCCTTCCTCTCGACTCCAACCGTCCCTTCCCGACATCCCACCATCTTCGCAGCCATGCTAGTGGGGCAATAGCAGCTGAACCGAGAAGAACGACGGAGTCGCCGTAAACACTATCGTCCCACCGTTGAACGGCCTAGTTCGACGATGGAGGAACAACATAGTAATCAGCATGGTCACCACCACCCTGGCTAGGAACAAAGATTGCGGAGTACGACGGCACCCCAAGCCGAAAGAGGAATAGCCAACATGCAACCCAACCACGGCGACCCCGACGAGAAGCGACAACGCCGGTGAGGATGAGAGCGATGACGTTGACCTTTAGATCTTCGGGTTTCGGACATCGGAGTGCCAACCACGGCGAGCGCTGGAGCATTGGGTGTCAGAGAGCTCGGATTGGAGGCGGCGAGACAAGGGCGTATCCGCAACAGGGACTTCACCGCCAATCACCATGTCTTCCGTGGAGGTAGGCGACGGTAGGCTGGTGGGTGTCGGAGGTAAAGGAGATGGCAGCGGGAGGCACAGCGCGGAGAGTGTGAAGTTCTTCCCTAAGGCTGGTGAAATCGATTGTAAGGGGGAGAGAGACCTGCATGGCGGAGGAAGTTGAAGTGGCAATGACGGTGACGTAGGTGGGGGTGAAGATGGTGAAGGGAAAGATAGTAATCCAGTGTGTGCATTCCATGATAAACCCTCTCTATATCTAACCGTTCAAATAATCTTACGGTTACTATCAACTCTTGCAAAAAATATATTTTTGTGCCAAAAAAAAAATCAGATCGTGTATGGTGCGCGACCTACATGCCTCGAGCACCGTAGACGGAGCCTAGGTTTTTGGCTTGCTATTGTGAAAAAAAGTTTCTGGTTTGCTTTCAAAAAGTACTGTGAACTTATTTATTTATTTTAGCTGAATTAATCAGCTAATAAATAGTTAATAAATTATATCACATAATAATTGTTTTCCTTTTTGGTAGGAGTTATTCCCAATTTTATTAGTTTTAATTTTATTAATTTTATGTTTCTCAACTAAGTTATAAAAACAATATTAACGTAAAAAAATATCCAAATAAACTAATATGTAATGTATTTTCATTGATATATATATATATATATATATATATATATATATATATATATATATATATCATTTCTAATTATTATTTGTTACCACTTTAAGATATATAATTATTCTTAGTCATTTAATTTCTGATATTTAGTAATAAATGTTTTAATTGTATGTTTTACGTATTGAAATTGGATAATAATTTAAGATATTTTTTTTGTCTAAGCCAAAGTATCCCTTGCGCGCGATAATTCGGGATATTTAATATTGTTCTTTGAAGTTGATGCCGTAAAATATTTATTAAAAATTTGTATTTTTAAAGTGTTTTTATTATCAAAGTACAATTTTAATATATTTGTAATATTAAATTTTATGGGATGATTTTTTAATTTATTATATAATAATAATTAAAACCTCTAAAAATATACACAAACATTTTATTTATCCAAATATATAATATTCATATATTTATTTTAGGAAAAAATATTCCCTCTAAAACTTTTGATTGGCCGCGCAATTGAAGGGTCTTAGACGCGGTTCCATTGAGGGGATTATTTCTTCTTATGAAGTGCAATCCAATCCCCCCACCACCACTCCAGCACATCCAAGCACCCTCATCATACTTTTGACAAAATTGAGGAATTTTAAACCCGTCAACTCAAATTTCCGTTCCCTTTTGTTTTTTCTTTAATAAAATAATGTCAGTTAGGAAGAAAGATATACTATTTTCCATTAACAATATTTTATTGAAAAATTAATCAAGTAGAATCCACAAAAAAATAATTGATGATCAATGCCCCAGCCAAACAGTGCAACCAGACCAGAAGGGATGTACACATGTAGTCTAATATTATAGTATCAGAATCAGAATATCAGGACATGTGAGACCAGAAAGGAGGAGTCAAACGACTCAAATCACTTGTCTTCCATTTTTTCCTTTCCTTATATCTATTTTTTTAAATATTTTCAGCAAAAATATATTGAATAAAAAATTGGATACAGAAAAATATCATCATTAAAGACAAAAAATGGTTAAATTATTTTATTTTCATAAAATATAAAGAAAAGGAAAAAAAATAGGTGCAGATGTCTTTTTTTTTTTGGAAAATAAGAGAGGGGGTGGGGACAAAAGGCCAATAAATTCAGTTTAAGATCGTTTTCTGTGGGCTTTCAAGAGCAAGAAAATCAAACAAATTGGTTCACCAATGACAACGGGTCACGGAGCCTAAACCTTCTCCCTCTATTATTGTGATCCCCATCAATTCTAAAATTCCCATTAAGGGAAGGAATGGTTAAAACACAAAACTCAAAGACCCCACCCCCCTTTAACGTGGCCTTCCCATATGCCTCGTATAATTATTTGATCCAATTTCAATTCCGTGGGCTTCCTTAGGTAAAGGAAAATCAAAACAACAGGTGTTCCAATTATTACCAGCCAAACCTTCCCTCCCCTTTGTCCCTCGATGTTACTTAACCATCACACTCTCCTATTCCTATCCCCATACTCACACAACACAACCACTCAAACCAAAATTCCTTCAACCTCCTTAGTTCGTAGTTTCCCTTCTAAAAAAAAACCCCCAAAATCAAATTTCAATCCCAAAAAAAAAGAAGGAAAAAATGCCCTTCAATACTACTCACTAGCTTCTTAATTCGTGCTACTAATTAATTTTTTTTTCTCTTGTTTCTTTCAATGGAGGAGATGAAGGCGAACACAATATTTGGCAAGTACGAGATGGGTCGGGTACTAGGGAAAGGAACATTCGCGAAGGTGTATTATGGCAAAGATATTGCAACCGGTGAAGGGGTAGCAATCAAGGTGGTCGACAAAGACAAAGTGAGGAAAGAAGGGATGATGGAGCAAATAAAGCGCGAGATATCGGTGATGCGGTTAGTGAGGCACCCAAACATCGTGAACCTCAAAGAAGTGATGGCGACAAAGACAAAGATCCTGTTCGTGATGGAGCACGTACGTGGCGGCGAGCTATTCGCCAAGGTGGCAAAGGGAAAAGTGAAGGAAGATTTAGCCCGAAAGTACTTCCAACAGTTAATAAGCGCGGTGGATTATTGCCACAGCAGGGGTGTCTCCCACCGCGATTTGAAACCCGAGAATCTTCTCCTCGACGAGGACGAGAATCTTAAAGTCTCCGACTTTGGACTCTCCGCTTTGCCGGAACAGCTCCGACACGACGGGCTCCTCCACACCCAGTGTGGGACCCCTGCTTACGTGGCACCCGAGATTCTTAGAAAAAGGGGTTACGATGGGTTCAAAGCCGATACTTGGTCTTGTGGGGTTATTCTCTATACCCTTCTCGCTGGGTTCCTTCCCTTTCAGCACGAGAATCTCATGACCATGTATAACAGGATCTTCAAAGCAGAGTACCAGTTTCCACCGTGGTTCTCACCCGAATCGAAGAGATTGATCTCGAAGATTCTAGTAGCAGATCCAGAGAGAAGAATCACTATTCCTTCAATCATGAATGTCCCATGGTTCCGAAAGGGGTTCTCGAACATTCCAACGGTGGTTAATTCGGAACCGGAAGTAACAGAGGTGGTGTCTTCTATTTCTAAGGTGTCTTCTTCACAATCGCCCAAATTCTTCAACGCGTTTGAGTTTATTTCTTCGATGTCTTCGGGGTTTGATCTTTCGGGTTTGTTTGAGGAGAAGAGGAAGAGGGGTTCGGTGTTCACTTCAAAGAGTTCGGCTTTGGAGATTGCATCCAAGATTGAAGGCGTGGCTAAAGGTTTGAGATTTGGGGTTGCGAGGGTGAAAGACTTTAAGTTGAGGTTGCAGGGGTTGTCGGAGGGGAGAAAAGGGAAGTTGGCCGTTACGGCGGAGATATCGGAGGTGGCGCCGGAACTTGCGGTGGTGGAGTTCTCCAAGTGCTCCGGGGACACGCTGGAGTATGTTAAGTTCTGTGAAGAGGATGTTCGGCCTGCGCTCAAAGACATTGTTTGGACGTGGCAGGGGGAGTGAGTGACTAGTCAGAGAGGCGCCACGTGTAACGATCACATGGCCCCGCTGTTATGTCAAAAGATTCTCACAAGTCAGAAATTAAGGCGATAATAATAATAGATTAATGAACAATGATACATATACACCCAAAAAATATATTCACCCATTCAACACCTTTCATTTCTCTCTATCTCTCTCTAACTATCACATCACATATCACATTATTTTATCACTTTTATCTCATTCCTCTCTTTCTCTCTCAAGTGATAGATTAGGACATGGGTGTCCATTAATCATTTTTCTAGATTAATTAATAGTACATTATATATCGGGTGCCTCTTATAAGTTCTTCCAACAAATTTTCATTTTCCTTTTTTGTGGTTTTGACTGTGTTCGGTCCCTGGCTTGAATTTTACGTAGATAGGGTTTTGGTGACACTGTACATAAATTGTAATTACTAATTTTTTTTGAAAAGTATTGTAATTACTAATTAATTAAGTTATATACAACTTGACAATAATCGTGAATTATTTGTTGGGTGGTGTTCCGGTGTCCAAATATTTGCTGATCCCTTTGTATATTAGATTAATAATTATTATTTTCTTTTTTCTTTTAACATGTATATGTGAGATAATTATTGTATGTTTAATTGTTTGCGATCTTATTGGACATATCCAGTTAATTAAAAATTGAACCATGGATTTTCTCATCTATGAAATGTTGCTGTAGTTGATTTTGTTGTTGTTGTTACTGTTATCATAATATGGAAGTAAGAAGATTAATTTGCATGCGCAGCTCAATAAAAAATATAGAAAATGTTAAAAATATTGAACAAAACTTATAAAAAAAAAAATGTAAACATGGCATGATTCAGATAACTTTTACTCACCTTGTTTATTTCCAACAAACAGCAACTCAATTAGTTGCTAACTGTTTGTGTATTTTTCTTGTGAATCGCACTTTTATAAAAAATAGTTTCAATGGGCATGATTATTTGTCTATAATAGTTAATTAACCTATGCAATGTAGTGTTAATCTTGGTAAAAAATGTATATATTTTTAAAAATATATATGTATATCAAATGTTGATTCGAGTAAGATTATACGTACTTACCTACCAGCATTCATGACAAGTACTGATAAATTATTATTGGACTATAACATTGATAATAATATATTTTATTATTTCGAACCATAATAATTTATTAAATATGGTGTGATTTAGAGATTAAAAACGAAACCATGAAAACTATTTACAATGAAAATTATTAATTGGAGTTGAAAACAATTAATTTAATAACTAAAATGATGTAAAGGGTTTTACATTGAAGGGAGGAGATCAAATTACTCTAAGAGTAACTTTAAAGAGTTACTCCAAAATTCCCACATTTTATTTTAGTTTGATCGGATGACCTATATTAATTCACTAAATGTGTCACCTGACTGTTCTTATTGGGTGCTGGGTTTGTGCCGCACGCTGGTTCTGCCGAGAACGACGAAACAAACCCATTCTGATATGAGGAAGAACGCATGTGAAGAACTCACCTCCTGTCTCCATCATGAGTTACTTGCATCCAACCACATCTCTCGATAACTTCTCCAATGTCATGGCAAATTTTGCGCCAAGTACAGTCGCGTCTTGTAATTCCTATCAAAAAATGTCATGTTCAGTGTTATTTGTGTGTAGTGAAAAATTTCAAAATAAAAGACAGTGTCTCTCAATTATAGACAAAAAAAATCTAAATGTAAGAAAAAATTTTAAAATTTTTATATTTATCTCACCTTAAAAAATAAATGAAGGCTGCAGGTTCTGCACCACTATATTATATAGTTCAAAAAAAAAAAAGAGGGCCTCTTGTTTTCATCGTACAATAATGATATGACTCATGTGAGAAACAGTTAGTAACTTAGTATAATGAAAAATGGCGTGAAAATTAAAATTGATACTTGGTCCTTTTCTCAAATTGAACATTGCATATTCTTGTTCTGTTTCTGCGTATGGGCATCTTTTATCGCAGCCAATGAAAACCACGACACCATTACAGTTCCATATCTATTTTTTGGACAGACAAATAATTGTCCTTGCCCCTTGTGCGTTGGGATAAGGCTGTTGGGTGCATGATAGTAACTGCCATGTGGATGAAAGCGTTTGGTGTTTGGAGGGAAATGGGTTGTCTCATTGTCTTTCGTTCAAGGAAGAATAACTGCACAACCATCATGCAGTCACATCTAGCGGTTAGTCTTAGCGATTGTGATTACACGATTTTAGTCTCTCAGTTTTTAATTAAGTGAATTGGATTATCTAATTATTTTAATTGTTATAATCGAGTCTATTCGTCACTGTATTGTCTAATTTTTAATACTCAAAACCTACGTGATGTGACATATTTAAAACTTATTTGACTCTAACACGATTATTTATTGACATTGCCGAACATAACTTTGATAAGTTTGGGTTTTTTTTGGCTAAACAAAGCTTTTAAAAATATTGACCTAATTTATGAAACAAATAATTTTGGTTTGATCTGAATCCAATGTGTGCTAGGTTATATATCGTTCACTGGGAATCCCAATTTGGGATCTAGATTGTTTTCATTCTTAATTAGTTGTCAATCAAATTCTATTACCACAAATTTGTGATTTCTTGGAGCTGCTGCATTGGAGCATGTTAGACCATCTCCGGCGCAGGTTCTTAAAAATTTAAGAACGCACAAGAATGGTTCTTAATTTTTTCTTGTGTTGGAGTTGTCTCACGTGGTAGACACGGTATAGAACCGTTACTCAAAAGAAGACAGGCTTCCCGGCCCATCTCCGATAATGAAACATATGATTAATTAAGAAATTGATAAGAGCATGATTAAGAGTTTCCCTGTTTTTACAAGACAAAAGAAACAAAATCATACAAAACCTATGGTTTAGAAATTATATTCAAAACTCAAATTGCAAAAAAGAAAAAGAGAAAAAAAAAAGAAAATCCTAAACCTATTGTGGCCGAAGAGGGACCGTATCGAACCAAATCCTACCCAAAAATGTTGGGGAAGATACCAAATTATTATGGCAGGGAAGGCAAGCAAAGCAAGCACAGATGTCGACTGTATATTGTATGTAATGGTTGCTCTGAACCTGCCTTGAAGAAAAGAAGTGGACGGATCTCCCTTCGTTTATTCTCTCTTACTTTTTCATTTTTGTTTTCTTCCTAATTTGCATTATTTTTTTGTATTTTTATTAATTTATTTATAATTATTATTATTTTGTTTTGAGAATTTGGGCCAAAGTCAATACCGACATAAAACATGGGCCTTAGATCAAGGGAACAATGGTATTGCAAGGATGTAGACTAATTTCATTATTTTATTATTTTCAGAGTTTCTATTTTTAATTATTTTAATCAATTATTTATTTCTTGAAATTAGATATTGGTTGAGGAAAATTAAAGTGTTCACAGCTTCCTCAAAATAATTTTTTCCAACATAAAATCTTTATTAATCAAATTAAAAAGTTACTATATAATATTTGACTAGTAACTGTTTTTATCAAATGTAAAAAAGTTAAATTAAAAAAATGAAAAATTTATTTTATTGAATAATTAATTAAGGAAAAAATAAAAAAATGATTTTGTTTAATTCAATATAAAAGCTTAGGGTACACATCAGACATCACAATATAAAAATACATGATGTAAAAAAAGTATGACAAATTTTATGGGAAGGAGAATGTATATTAAAGGAAAGGGGTGGGGGAGGTTTTTGATGGTGGGGAATTTTGTCTTTTCACAGCACTTTTTTTTAATGTGGGTGTAGGGAGAAATTAGGGTATGTGTGGGGAGAAAATCCCTAAGCCTCACCCATGTGATATGTAGCTTAGATATTTCATTCATGTTTTTGGGTCCATATACCTTTCATTTCATTCAGAGGTTACAACTATGGACCAGATTATTGACCAAAAAAAAACTATGGACCGGATTTCCACTAAAAACGAAAAAAGAAAGTACATAAATCCAGTTCAATAGGTGACCAAAGAAATGTTCCATAGAGAGTGACTAGGGTAATGTTGGGCCGTGTCTTTAATTTGTGTTTGGCCCTTTTTAGTTTCTTTTTTTGTCTTTGTTTCTTTAGCTTTTTCCTACAAAAGAATAAAAAATTAAAAAGGATACCTATCCACTATCCAGTATACCAATTTTTTCTGCATCTTCCACCCCCACTAACCGAGTACTAAAAAGTATATTGTAGCAGCAATGATCCGACTCTTAATTGAACAGGGATTCACAACATTTTTTATCACTAATATGATGGTCACATGCAATTGCAGTTGTAAATAGGGATTCACAACTGCAATTACAACTGCAATTGTGACCAATTGACCATCATATTAGTTTTAAAATTTTTCCCAATCGTATTACACCTGCACTAATTAGTTATATTTATTTGTAACTTTGTATAATTCAAAGGATATAGTAACATAATTACAACCGTGATCACAATTGTAATTTAAAACATTGTGTAAATGGGTCGGAGTATCTTTATAAAACAAAAACAAAAAACAAATTGTAACAAGTAGCACCTAGTGTCGTCGAACTGTCGATTCTTAGGTTTTAAGTTTCTATTAATTCACTAATTATTTTCATCATGTATAGCCCACACCGCAGCTAATTGCTCTAACTATTTCTCACTGAACACTAAAATGGAATAAACGACAGCGATTCTGATTCTCAATATTATTTTTCAGTCGCAAGCAGATCAGTTATATACTTATATGCGATCGAGCTAGCTAGGCTACAAATTTGTTTGTTTTACCTACCACAGTTAAGTAGGAAACTAACTGACTTCAATAGTATACTGTTTCATATAGGTCGTGTGAATATTAATTGTATATATCTGTAGTAGGTGCATTTGTAAGAGTAAATATAACAATATTATCATCAGAACTTATATAACAATATATTAGTGACCTTAAACGTAATTAAGAATGACTTGTTTTTTTGCATCAAATTTCCAATGCCAAAGATACCATCTACGTGTAGATACAACACAATCGCGGTTGGTTGGTTTAGAAATAAAGAAAATCCGAAAGAAAAAAAACACATGCCAATTAATAACTAAACGTACGTGTGTGGCATTGCATATTGCTTGTACTTGCTTAGCATATATACTACGTATGTACCACAAATTAAAATATATACAATTTGACCTAACAGGCAACAACATCCAAAGGTAATAGAGGTAGAGGGGGGGGGGGGGGGAAGAGTTTGAGAGATAAATGTGAATGCGTGACAGAAATTAAATGTGATGATCAACTATGAATTCTCTGGGTATAATCATTGTGTGTGTGATCAACCATTAGTAAAATTAATTGTTGTTGGTAAACTCATGAAGATGCTTTTTATATTCACACTAACACTACAAGAAAAAGTTGATTATGTAGCTCATCAGTACATGTTTGATAAAAAAAAGTTGATGAACTAGCTAAAAGCTAAAAATTAAAGTTAAATTTTAACTGAATGCTATTAATTGAAAAATAAAAAAAATATTAAACTAGCTTATTGATCATCTTCCTAGTGGTCCGATACCCATACTGAAAAATTTTCTATGGGTACCGCATCAATCACCTCTTTTTATATATGAAAGCTCGTAAATTGAATGAGGAGATTTGAAAGTGAAAATAAAACTTAACTAATGACACATAACACATATATAAAATGAAAATACGTAGTTATAAGACAATAAATTAGTCTCATAAAGAAATTGCGTCCCTTAAAAAATAAGAATTTTAACATAAGGAAAAATAACTCAAAAGTTTTCGAAAGTCACTTTGGCACTATATCACGATATAATGCTATGTTTATAAATTTATAAATTTCTCTCTACGAGCTAGTTTTTAACTTTTGAGAGAAATATAATTTTTTGTTAATTATTCACAACTTTTTAATTAACTTTGTAACAAAGGAAATTAAATATTAAAAGGTTTTTATTAAGAATTACATATTTATATTAAAAAATTGCCGTAAAAGCAATAATCAATTAACGAATTACAAAAATGAATCACAAATTTTCAACTACCCATCATAGTCGATCGACATATAGCTTTGTCTGGTTCATATTCACATTTTCTACGATCTACACTTTTAAAATCATGAACTAGACTAAACAATACAAGACCTGATAGCTAATTAATTTCCTTGAAAAGGACAGAAATATAGATGACAAAAAGGAAAATATACCGCGGTCATCTGAATTATGTCAGCATGGTGATCTCATATCTTACGATCGATTTTTTTATATATATAAAAATAGAGAATTATATTTGCGATGACTTGACTTGCCTTGATTTTGAAATATTCTTTCGTTGACAAGGTGAGTTTGATTGACCTAAACCAATTTAAAGTCTTCCACGTTTTTTCCTTTACATGACAACCGCACGAATTAAGTCTTGCTAGCTAGTTTCCATTACATCACTGGGGTGCTTTAGCATCTTCATATGTGTTTTGGCACAGAGAAAAAAAAATGCTAATTTATGACAATACATTTTAAAGTACACTTTTTTAAAACATCTTCTATTATTAAGTGATCAAATTCATGTGGGTCTCAATATTTTAAGAATTAATTTCACTAATTATTTTTTTTGTTTTTTTTATCTGTCGTTTAAGGTTGTTTAATCACAATTAAGGAATCAATTAATTGATAAAATTTTTTCTATTATACCCTTATTTATTCACTATTCTATTTGTTGGGAATAGTAATTAGTCTTTGAACTCTCAATTATGCATTAATCAATTTTATGGAAAATGTGAAGAATAATTAATAGAGTTAAGGGTATAATTGTCAAAATATAACCTTAAACTATCAAAACGACAGATAAAAAAGAACAATTTTTTTCTTAAAACTCAACAGATAAAAAAGAACAAAAGCAATAGTAAATAGAACTCACATATCTAATGAAATTAATTAATATTCTACGTAAATTTCATCCAATACCAAAAAATATATTAAAATATATATTATTAATATTGTCTTGACATGAATGTATGCGACGTCAGACTTATTGACAGTCACACCCCGAGGAGGAATTCATGAAATGAAAAGTTGGAGAAGTTTAACTGATCATTAATAAAACTTGTAGAAGGAAAGCAAAGCATCCCTAATTAATCTTTAACTTTCCATGGAATTTCATGCACAAGATTGTTCTTTAATTAATTTAAATCCATTTTATTTGAAAGTGGCAGCTAGCGTGGCGTGGGAATGGATAACATATGGTCCACCGCTAAACCATTAAATATTAATTGTTAGATCTATTAGAAAAAAACTAAGAGACTAGATTAGTCAGAAACAAAGTAATAACACCTACACATGCCTACACAAGATCTCTGCCCAACCCTTCCCCAACCTCGGCAAACCACCACCGCATCTTCTACACCCCTGCATCGAGGCCTCACGATCTCTTCCCACCTCACCTGCCTTATTTGTCGTGTCAATCTCAACCACCACCACCACTATTATTCCCCCTCCTCCATTTCGCCGTTTCAGTCGACGCCAAAACCAACGCCGCACAGGTTTCTCCGTGGCGAGGAGTGTGCGTCGTCAAAGTCAAAGCTTTCAAGGTCAAATTCAACAGTCATTCGGTGGTGAAAGGGACAGTGATGGGAGTAAAAGAGTTACCGTGTTGAGTTGAAAGGTCATGAGAATATTAATGGTTTGGGTGAATAAATGGGTATTTGAGGGTTTGGAAAAGAAATGGAGTGCTATGGTGAATGACGCGGTCGGAGAAGGAGAGGGTTTGGAGTTTGGAGGTGGTTGGAGGGGTGGGGCGGGATCGTGTGAGAGAAAATATATGTATTCTCATTTTTGCTTCTATTAGATTTGAACCGTTGATTTTTATCCAATGATATATTTTATTGGTACACCGGTGGACCATTTAGTGCTCATCCACGCTAGACGAAACCTTATTTGAATGGTTAGTTTAAAATAAACTTCAACCAAAAGCAAAACTATGAAGATAGGGGTAAAAATCGTCCTAAAAATCTGGAAAGAGGCAAAACAAGACAAGTATGAGATTGGTTGGAAGATTCAACTTTTCAAAGTTGGGAAACTGAATCATGTGGAAAAAATTGGATAAATTAAAGAACGTAAGATAGGTGACGTGAGCGGGTAACGATGCGAAGGAGGTCATAAAGCAAAATTAATAAGATTTTTTTTGCCTTTATAATTTCAAATTATTAAATATGGATATTTATTGTCTGTTTGGAACTTCGTTTATATAAGGACTTTCGTGGCTCACTTTTAACAAATACTCTTCCAAATACACACGTATTAACACGGATTGCACGCGAAACAAAATTAAAACCCGAGACTTCTCCGGTTCTCCTATATCGCAACAGACGGACAGAGACCGTAGTTGTCCACAACAATTCGGACTAAGTTATAAGGAGCAGATTAACTGGACCAAAAAAAAATAATAATAAGGAGCAGATTAAGTAAACTTGACTTGATACTTTTTTATTTTATTTTTGGAGATAAACTTGACTTAAGGCTTAAGCTTCATATCCTATTGTATAAGCTTATGTTATTAAAAACGTGCGGAAGGTAAACGTTGCGGCTTTTTTTTTTTCCTCTATAGCTCTCTTTTATTTTTTTATTTATCAAACTAGCACTTTTTTCAATTAAATACTCATTTAATTAGTTATTAATTAATGAAATATTAATTATTGGTGTAAAATTGTGATTAAATTTTTAATTAATTAAATTTTTAATTGTTAAATATTTATTAACTGATTTGTCAACTAATTAATAATATAATTATAGAAAATAACTCAAATTGATTTAAAATTTAAAAATATAAATACAATATTAATTGTTATTAGTTTAAAAGATAGAGACATTGAAAGATATCGATGTCTCTATCTTTGCACATTAATCAGAGTACCCTCCTCCACTCATTTTCTGTCACAAAAGACAAAGACATAAACGTCTCTGTCTTTCCCATCAGCACTTTCCTTGAGTTATATAAATAAGTAGTCTCACTATGTTAAGAATTGCACCAACACTTCAACACTCTTTCTCTTTCTCATATATTCATCTTCTAAGCTAACACATTCATCTCTATTTACCTAAGTGATGGCTCAACATATCGCCTCAGCATATCGCCCATCACTATCCACTCAGGGCATTGATCTTAATACCCCACTCAGGGTTGGTGTCCACAATGAAGAAGCCGGTGACTTAATTAAGTGAAAATGAAGACGCCCTTCTTGCAAGACATGCCGCCGAAGCCGATGTCGCCAATGAGGTATTTCTCGAACAAATTTGGCCATCCTTTGTCATTCCTAATCCAGCAATGCAGAGAGATCCAAATGGTCATCCACAGTACTCTACATGAATTCGTACTGAAATCGATCAAACAGAAAGGAGTCATCATCCTAAGAGATGTGGACTGCGTCAAAATGAATGACATAACAAGAAAAATTGTCCTCACCATTCTGGAGCTGATACATAACACTGAAAAATTTCTATCATTTGCATTTAGTTCACTTTTGTATCATTTCTGTTTATATCACTTTTGTATTTGTATTTGTATTTTAAAATTTTAAATCAATTTGAGCTATTTTCTATAATTATATTATCAATTAGTTGACAAATTGAGTTAAGAAATATTTAACAATTAAATATTTAATTAATTAACAATTTAATTACAATTTTAAACCAATAATTAATATTTAATTAATAACTAATTAAATGAATATTTAATTAAAAAAGTGCTACTTTGGTAGATAAAAAAAAGAGTGATGATTTGGTAAATGAAAAGTAAAAGAGTGCAAGAGAGAAAAAAAAAAAAACCAAACGTTGCAAACCTTTCAGAGGGGATTTGGCACTTGCAAACTTATTTTAAAGACAAAATAAGATAATGTTGATGAAAAGATTTAAAAATTAATACTTAAAATAAACATAGTATTTTAAGACATCAATAATTGAGATTACTTACTCTGATATTTAAAGAGAAATGTCATTTTTCATATTAGAAACGAAAAGAGAAGTGCCATTAGAAATTAATCCTTTTCAAAATAAACATGCTAGCAAAGCAATTAAAAACGTAAAATGTTTTTAGGAGGAATATTAATTCTAAATCCTCCTACCTTTTTGTTGCTACAAATTCTTTTAATTACTAAATTTAGAAAGAATTAAATGTTTTTTCTATGTTTTCAAGATATTGAATACATTCACAATACATTTTCATTTAATACTTATTTTATAAGTAGTAGTAGAATATGTAAAAAAATATTTAGGAGAATATATCATTAGATGTAACAATGTAATTCAATACTTAACTACGAGGTTAGACACAAATAATTAATGTGTTTTATCTAAGAGGACGAACACACTTAGAATCCGTATTTCCCTAATATACTGTAACTATAAAACCAAAAAGTGTAATTCAATACTTTGACAAGTATATAATGCAGTTTAAAATTCAGATTCTGGTTCTGCGGCTAATTATTAATGTTGAAATCTTGTTATTGTTTTACTGATTGATTTTGGATCTCACTTTGGGGCGAATAATCACTTCCTCAATGACGTTCTTCAATAATGGAGAAACTTATATAATGTTATAAAATTTGAATTAGACATTGACTTGGTTGGTTAGAGTATTGGTTCATTGGTCGAACCAATGAGTCACTAGTTAAACAACTGCACACACCAATATATATTTAAAAATAAAAATTCTCAATATATAAATTTATATTCATGCTATTTTTCTAAAAAAAAAGATATCATACTTCAATAGTCATTCATAAAAAAATATTTTAATTTTATGATTATGATATAGAAGACTATTTCAGTTATTAACTATTTTAAGAGTAATTCCTTCAAAAAAACTTTTTTAAGAGAATAACCGTTTAACAAAATTAATAATTACTAATAAAAACTTTATTGCATAAATAACTTCATTTAGAGTTACATAAAGATGATATAAACTTGTACAGAAATAAAAAATAAGATGACTACCTGTTCCCCTTCAACCAAAAAAAAAAAAGATGACTACCTGTTCAACCATTGGTTGTACTCGTCGAGTCACTTATTCGACCACTAATTAATCCACCTAGTCAAACCAATTTTCATCAAATAAAATGATCCAAAATAATTACTCTTAATTAGTCTTCTTTGATTCTTCCGTAAAAAAAACTCTTCTTTGATTCTTAAATTAATCTTACTTCTAAATTGTGTTTTATTGAATAAAATATAATCTGAGAATTGGTCGAAAATAATTTGATATTAACAATTACTACAAATATAAATAATGCATTAACAAAAATAAGAGATAAAAAAAAAATATTAGATAAGTGTTGAAAATTGAGAAATGTTCAAAAATCACACCTCACAAAAATTACATTATTCCACCTAAAAATAAAAAAATTCAAAAAGTAACCCATTATTCCATTTTTTTTATCTATTTCTATTTAAAAAAATTAACCCCCAACTATGGACACGTGTCCAACTCTTAAAAATCAATCCCTTGAGAGACACGTGTCACTGTGTCATGCAAGGGAACTGCACATTTTGGAAACGGGTGCGGCACACGCTAGAATGCAATCTCTTCAACAAATTAATTGTTAATAAACTATTTCTTTGTACAGCAGTTTTAATAAACTATTGGATACGTTTTTTTGAACAAAATAATACTAATACTACTAATCTATTACATATTAGAAGTGAGAATTAAGAACATAAATTTCTATATTTTATAAAAATATATTAACATGTATTAAGTATTAACACATCTTATATCACCGTAAATTTTTTTATAATATGTTCTATAAAATTTTGTATAATATGTTCTATAATATATAAACATAAATTTTTTATTCATTTTTTTATAATTTTAAATATTTTATTTTTAGATATTTAAAATATATATAATAATATTTGCACGGACAAATTAATGAAATTATATAATAAAAAGTTTATAAAAATCATAATTTAAAAAATGAGAAAAAATCAACACAACCCGTGCTGTTGCACGGGTACTATACTAGTTTTTTTTAAAAAGACCCCCTCCGAAACTAGGAACGGAATCCTTGACGAGCCAAAGTCAATGGGAAACAATTATTGTTCGTGGGAAAACAGGTCCAACGTCAACATTAGAATCAGAATCCCTTTTATTTATCAACATGAGCTTGACCGTTAGGGAAATTCTTTGTTGAGGCACTCCTTATTGACACGTCATCCTTTTTCATACGAGAGCTTCTATGGTATCATTAAAAAAAATCAATAATTTTAGTACTGTTATTTTATTAACGAATTAGTTTATTTACTAATATCATATCATATCATATTCTCTTAAAAATTGTAACTCTTTTTTATTGCTCCATAGTCTCTATGCATTTAAATTCTTTTCAATTTCATAATATAAAAAAATAAAACATGATAATTAAAATTTTAAAATATGTTAATAACCCAAAAGTAACACCAGATAACCTTCTGCCCTATCTGCAATAAATAAAAGTTTTTAAAATTAAAATATATTGATAACTCAAAAGCAACACCAAAGAACCTTATGCCCTATCTGCAATAAATAAAAGTTTTTTTACAAAAAAATAAATGACATAACATGGATTAATTGGATAAAATATCATTCTTCCATTGGTTAAAAAACTAAAGGTACCAAAACCGTTAAATTTCTAATGGCGCATAGAATTTATTTTTCCATATTATTTTTTGAACGCCAATTTATGAACATGAGTAATAACTAGAAGCAAATTGGGTTAAATATAAACCAAAAACTAGAATACTCTAGGTCTAAACTAAAAAAAAAATCATTCATTAATTTTACATGGGTAAAAAATATATTTCACTCATATGAATTTTATATAAATATATTATATACGTCCTCTTTATTTTTTTTATTTTTTATGTATATATACGTCATATTTATTTAAAATAAATAATTTCGTGCTAAAAATGTAAAAAATAAAACAACATATTTTATTATAGATTTTTATAATAATATTTAATCATAAATGATTTTTTTCTCATTTTACTTTTTCCATCTCTTTACATTTTTCTATACATCAGAAAAATAAACATAAATAAAGAATTATTAATTCCCAATGCTTATTTTTTTGAGTTTAATTACTGCCTATTTTTTTGACAAGAACTGCATATTGAATATATAAATAAATTTTATATACTGATCAAAAAAACTAAATTTTATATAAATATTTAATTATATTTCATGTCATAATTCATCGTGTTAGGTGTTTCTCATGGTGTAATAAAAAAAAATCTATGTACTTTGCATTGTCAGTATGTTAAACTCAATTTTTTTATACCAACTGAGGTTAACGTGAGTGGTTAAGATTTTTTGTCTTTTAACAAAGGTCTTGACTTCGAGAAATCTCTGTCGTGCAGGCGGTGAGATACTCCTGTAAAAAAAAAAAAACTCAATTTTTTTTCTCCAACGCGCATATGAGTAAACTTGTACACCCTGGCAATGACGAGGCGCGAAACTACGTCATGACGACGATTGAGGAGGTGGCTTTTTCACTCTCAATTTCCTGCAACTTTCCTTCCCTCACAAAAAAATAATCAAGAGTCTTCTAGTCTTCCTCCCCTCAACTATATATCTCGACACCCACTTTGGTCTCCACAGTTTTAATTTCTCTGACCAGAATCTGCAATAATGGAATCAACATGCGTGGATACTTCACTTAATCTTAACATTGTTCCTTCTTTGCACATGGTCCGTATACAACATATGTAATTAATTAAGGACCCAATTAAACAGGGCCACTACATATAATATAATATAATATTTTTTTTTCCTCTCCCTTTTATGTCCCTGAATTTCTAACAGGAAATATTGGATTTTTTTTTTGTGTGTGACCCCAGGATGAGGTTTTGGTTGAAGAATTGCATCGTCTAAGTTGTGAGAATAAGAGGCTGAGTGAGACACTGAACCACATGTGTGAGAATTACCAGGCTATGCAAAACCAACTGAGCCAATTGATGAACAAGAATTTCGAACACCCAACAACACAACAATCACGGAAGAGAAAAGCTGATCAAGGGGAAATTGGTTGTATCAATAAGTTTGGTATTAGAGGCAATGTTGTTAACACTGTTGATCAGTGCAGCACAATTACAGAGGAGGAATCATTAATCAAAAGGCCCATGGATATCATCTCGCCTAAGGTTTACAAGGTTCTTGTGAAGACAGAAGCAACTAATAATAGCTTGGTAAGTTTCTCAATTTTAATTCCGATGTCTAAATTTAACTTTGTCCCAACAACTCACGGTGGGGGATTATGCCTGTATTAATCAATTACTAAATAAAAAAAATTGGTTTTTGGCTTCTCGACGTGTCACCTCTCTCAATTTTTTTTTGTTGGATTTTTTTTTCTATTTTTATTAAGAAGAAATACATATTTTATATCTGTCGGGTCTATAGACTAGTTATAATTAAGCAAATAGTAGACTTAATTTCAAGTACTAACTTGCAATCTTGAATCCGTTTTTGGGTGTAAAGTATGTGATGGATGGATATCAGTGGAGGAAATATGGTCAGAAGGTAACTAGAGATAACCCCTCTCCTAGAGCTTACTTCAGGTGCTCCTATGCCCCAAGCTGCCCAGTGAAAAAGAAGGTATAATAATTTCATAAATTGGATTTTGTACCCACTATTAATTTGCAAAAAAGATCAAATTTTGATCCTTTCTATCATTACCCAATATCAATTAGGTGCAAAAAAGTGTAGAAGACCCTACTATACTGGTTGCAACATACGAAGGAGAGCACAACCATGGTCATCAGAAAGGTGAAATGTCATTGGTGTCAAGACAAAGTGATCAAGAATCCCCTGTTATGTGTGTTCCTCCAATTTCCTCACCTACACCCATTATTCAAAGTACATCCCCAACCGTAACGCTTGACTTGGTTGAGGAGAATATTAATGTTCAAAAGTCTTCTATACAGCAGTTTTTGGTTCAACAAATGGCTACTTCTTTGACAAGGGATCCCAATTTCACAGCAGCACTTGCCACTGCCATTTCAGGGAGAATTCTGGACCAGACTTCCAATAAGGCCAAATGGTGAATCAACACATCGCAGTCTTCTGGAGAGGCTGCAGGCCTGCTGCATAGTAAAATTGATTATAGGAATATGTATTGTATATAAACAATTTAAAATGAAAAGATGAAATTCTCTGTTCCCACTTGGTATATTGCAGCCTGACTAAAAATTTTGGTTTTTCATTTTACGAAATAAAGTTGTGCAACTGTTTATTTACTTCCTTTGTTTCAAAACAGGTGACGTTTACGGTTATTAAGAAAAATAACAAATAATTTAGAGTCCGTTTAATTTAAGATTTCTGTCCTCTCAAATCAGTTTCAACCAAAGGAACGAAATAGTAGCTTTTGAAAAAAGTATCTCTATACTAGATTATTTTTTTCACTTTTGCGACTATAGGCCTGTTTGGATTGGCTTATGCAGAGCTTATGAATACAATTTATGACTGATTCATAAGCTGTTTTGGGCTTATTTTTCATAAGCTACCCATGATAGCTTATCAAAACAGCTTATGACTTATATAAAATAAGTTTTACTATAATTTTTCTTCGATTATAAAAGTAGCTTATACAGCTTATGCCATAAGCAGTAGATAAGCTTGTTATCCAAACAGGACCTATATCTATAACTATATATAAAGGGAATATCTTTTTTTGGTTTACACATTTTGGATACCCATTCTACCCTTTGAATTGTCATTGGATAACCTTTGTAAAAAAAAAAAAAATAACTGTCATTCAATAACTGCATGCTTTATTGCCTGACAGAACCGTTCACACCAACGGTGGCGTTTTCCTCACGGGTGTGAATGCGAAGGGTGTGCTACGTATTAGTTAAGTTTTGTATAATATATTATTATTAACATATTGATATGAATTAGTGTATAATAATCAATCAAATTTACACATCAATACATGATTTCAATATTATTAGATAATAATAGAAAAAGCGGATAGACGGGCACGACAGTGCCCATCTATCCGCTAGTATTAATAAGTGGAATAATTTTACTAAATTATCTTTATTCTCTTTTTCTCAATTTCTATAAATGCATCATTTAGTAGTACTCTACAACACTTCCTTTATTTGAGATAGAATTGGAAAAAAAATCAATGCTTCATTGAAAATCTAAAACATCACTTAACTATATGAAACTTTTTTTTTTGTGCTAAAATGTCACTTTGGAATAGAGAGAGTATTTATTACTTTTCTTAGTTCTTGTACTAAAAAACTTAAACGTATGTCGTTTATTTTTAGGGCCGATCTTGAGATTTTGAGGGCCATGTGCGAACTTAAAAAATAATACATTCATAATCATTTGAATATTGTCTTCCTAATATTTTTTGCTACAAAATCATAAATAATTAATTCGTAATCAAGGTTTTTAAAAAAAATTCAAATCAAAGTAAGACTATTAAATTTATCTTGTGACATAGTAGATCGTAAATAAAATTTTAACAATTTTAATTTAGAAAATCTTCTCTCAATAGATACAACAATGACAGTGATAGTTAATATTATTTATAAGTTATGCATGTATTAGGAAAACAAATAGGACTCCTGAAAATTATTCTATATCAAGTACTATTTTCTTTAAAACTTATTGGGACATCGTGGAAAGTGAGGTGCACTCTTTGGTGGCTAATTCCTTTGCTTCTAGTCAGATTCCAGAATATTTGGCACATACTTTGATTGTACCAATCCCCAAGGTGGATGTTCCTATGCACTTGAAGGATTTTCGCCCTATTAGTCTGTGTAATGTTTTGTTGAAGATTATTTCTAAGGTTCTAGTCCATAGAATCCGTCCTCATTTGGATTTCATTATCAGTCCCTTCCAGAGCAGTTTTATCCCAAAGCGAGGTACAACTGATAATGCCATCATTGCTCAGGAAGTTGTTCATCAGATGCATAAGAAGAAAGGTAAACAAGGATTTCTCCTCTTCAAAATTGACTTTGAGAAAGCCTACGATAGAGTTGATTGGAAGTTCTTGCGTCTGACGCTTGTGGAGTTTGGTTTTCCTATTCCTATTGTGGAACTTATTATGAGTTGCATCACCTCTTCCTCTTTGTCACTTAAGTGGAATAATGAAGTTTTGCAAGCTTTTAAACCGAATAGGGGCCTTCGCCAAGGAGATCCTATGTCACCATATCTTTTTGTTATGTGCATGGAAAAATTGGGATTGCTCATTCAAGAACGGGTGCAACAAAGGAGGTGGCTTCCTGTCAAAGTTGCTAAAGATGGACCATCTATCTCTCACCTTTTCTTTGCCGACGATTGCCTTCTTTTCACCCAAGCCAAGACTTCTCAGGTGAGGCTTGTTAAAGAGGTGTTACGTGATTTTTGCCATGCCTCCGGCTTGAAGGTCAGCATTCACAAGTCTAGGTTCTTGCCTTCGAAGAATGTCCCCATGACCAAAGTAGGAAAATTTACTTCTATCACAGAATTTTCTCATACTTACAATTTGGGGAAATACTTGGGATTTCCAATGCTTGCCGGGAGAGTCCATAAAGGAGATTTTGACTATATTTTGGACAAAATTAACCAAAGACTTGCGGGTTGGAAGGGAAAACTCCTAAATAGAGCTGGTCGCGTGACTCTAGCCAATTCCGTGATGACAGCTATCCCGATTTATTCCATGCAAAATATGTGGTTTCCTTCAAGTGTTTGCAACCGAATTGATGCAACTGTGAGGACCTTCATTTGGGGTGGCAATTCCAATCATTGGGTGAAATGGGATAAGATAACTTGCACAAGACAACGTGGAGGACTTGGTATTCGCAAGGCCAGAGAATGCAATATTGCTCTACTTGGTAAGCATGTGTGGGATTTTATACATGCTCCTCATAAGTTATGGGTGTAAATTTTATCTGCAAAATATTTGCGGGGCGCTCACATTTTGCATGCAGCTCAACAAAATGGTGCTTCATAGGTGTGGAGTTCTATTTTCAAAGCACTACAGTGCCTCAAGGGGGGGGGGTTCAAGATTAGAATTGGAGAAGGTGATGTGTCTTTGTGGTTTGATAATTGGCTTGGGGAGGAGTTGGTTTGCAATCTTGTCACTTACGTAGATATTCATGACCTGAATTTGAGGGTTAAAGATATTTTTTTCGATGGAGCTTGGCATTTCGAGGTGCTGCACACACACCTGCCGGAAAATGTCTACCACAAAATTATGAGTACCTTTGTAGATGATGCAATTTCTGACATCTGGATCTGGGGGCACTCTGCAGCGGGGGATTATTCTGCAAAATCAGCCTATAAGTGGTTGAATGAGCAGGCTGATCCTGGAAGCACCTATGCTTTCAGCTGGTCCGCTCTTTGGAAATTGCGTTTACCTGAGAATATTAAGCTCTTCTTCTGGATGGCTCTTCATGAATGCTTACCAACAAACCAGTTCCGTGTTGATCGCCATTGCACTTTGGACCCTTCATGTCACCGTTGTGGCCATTTATCCGAAACTCTACTCCATACCTTGAGGGATTGTCAGGAAGCTAATAAGATTTGGAGAATGCGTGGCTGGGATCAGCAACCAGATTTTTTTAATCTTGATTGCATCACATGGATATGTTCTAATATTCATGGGAACCAGGGCACTGAATTTGCAGTCATCTGCTGGTTTATCTGGAAGGCCAGAAATACATCCCTTTTCAATGACGCTAACTGGGATCCGTGGTATATGACCAGCCAAATCACCACTCTTCAGGGTGCTATAGCAACAGTGTATGACACTACTAGGAATGCCAAGGAGCCCCGTTTGGTCACTTGGTCACCCCCTTCTGCTGATTTTATTAAGCTTAATGTTGATGGTAGCTCTGTTGGGAATCCAGGTAGATCCGGTTTTGGTGGTGTCTTTCGTAACACTCATGGAGAATGGATTTTTGGATTCTCAGGTTTTTGTGGCATTGCTACTAATATTACTACTGAGCTCATGGCAATTCATACTGGCCTGAATTTGGCTTGGGATGCAGGTTATAGGGCTCTCATTTGCGAGTCTGATTCTCTTATGGCTTTAAATATGATCAAGGATGGAGTTCCGCAATGCCACCCTTTGCTTCCATTGATTCTCAATATCCAAACTTGCATAACTCGCTCATGGGAGGTTCATTTACTCCATGTTTTGTGTGAAGGTAATGGCTGTGCAGATTGGCTGGCGAAAAATGGTTCCTCTTCGGATAACCCCATTAGGATTTGGCAAACGTGTCCTCATCAGGTCTCCTCCATCGCGATGGCAGATGCTTTGGGTGTAGCTAGAATTAGAGCTTCTTAGTTTTTTTCTCTCTCTTTTTTTTTCCGTTATTTTCCCCTTGATAAAAAAAAGTACTATTTTACATATTGGTGCCCCTCTAAAGATGGGACTCAGTATGGTTGCTTCTCCTATACATGTTCAGTGCCACCACTGTTTATTTTGAAATGGGTTATATTGTAATCTAGACTAGATCACTCTTATTTAATTCTGATTAATAATGCACCATAGGAAACTCGTGAAAATCAAAGGTAATCGATCAATCTATAATCATCTTTATTTTTTAATAATTATTTATGTAATTATCAAATAAGGGAATAACTTGGAAAAACATAATTAATTAGACTATAGATTTCTAAAGCAATATCAATAGTCTTGGAACAAAATAAAAAAGATTTAATTGTTATGCATTGATAGTATATAAAAGTTTTACATAGACGTCTAATTATATCTTATCAAGTAGATATTTGTGTAGATATTTTAAAAATTATTATTACAAAAGGTGGCTTCTAAAGTGAGGGGCCTTGCAAGGCCCTCACAGGTGAGGAGGTCATTTTACCTGATATAGTAGGTATATGTGGGGTTTGATACATAATATTAAAATGTGTAGTGCCAAAAATGAAAAAGCTAACAAAATTGCAAAGAAGGTCAGAGAAGAGATAGAAAGAGTACTCCTTTAAATTTTGAAATCCCAATCTCCAATAGTTGATGAATATCACCGTGTTTTAAACTCACAGAATCTTCAGCTCGGTTTCACCACCACCCCCATGGCAGTAACGAGCTTTTTTCCCTCTCTCTCTACTTATGCAATCAATTTATGAATTCAGTTTTTACTAAAATAATCAGTCCCGCGAAGTCTAGCACTTGATCAATAGCGAGCTTGTGTCGACATGGAGGAAATTATTCTAGAACCACTGGGTCGAGACTCGGGAAAACGCAGAACCTTCTCCCTAATGACAGATCTGTTTGGGATATGTGGTGAACTCCCCCCCCCCGGAAGGTAGCGGGTCGGGTCGTTTCATGGACTACCTCGACGAGGAGCAGCGCAGCGCCATCACGATGAAGAGCACCTCCATCGTCCTCACCTACCATGGCGACCACGCCGTGAACCTCATCGACTCCCTGGGCCACATGCCCACATCGACTTCTGCGGCGAGTTCTCCACTGCCGCACACCTCTCCGACGACACCCTGGTCCTTTGCTAGTGCTGGATCGAGCGCCTTTCCCCTGCCACGTCCTCAACAAGCTCGACCGCTTGATCATCGAGCTCAAGCTCACACTACCTACACGCGCCAACAAGCTTGACCTCTCCTCCTCAGGATCGTTCACGAGGTACAAGTCACAGAAGTACCTCTCCCATGTCGATTCCCTCATCGCCGGCGAAACTGGTTCCAGCAAGGAGGACTTTTATGACCACGACCAGGACGTGTTTCAGCCTCAGCAGGGGAACATGGAGTTCACGTGCGCATTGGACCGTTGGGGCTTCGGGATTCACGAGTTTGCGGAGATATATGATTCGAAGCTCCGTTGGAACATGGAGTTCACGCGTATTGGACCGTTGCAGAGGGTTGCTTAAGAGCAAGATAGAAGAAGGGGCATGTGCTTGGAGCCACCTGAAGATGGGACGACGGTTGTTGTTCTTCAATGAATATTGAAAGATTTATCCTATCTTTGTAATAATCAATTTTGTCAGGGGATCTTTTGAGATTTCAGCATAAACTTTCTATCCCAGGTTACTAACCAATTATCTTAGTTAATCTCATCCATTCATTTAAATATTATTATATCCAATGGCACTCAATGCCCCCTCACTGGTGAGGGCCTTGCAAGGCCCCTCACCTTAGAAGCCACCATTACAAAATAGTACTATGATGAAATATGATTAGATGTCTGTATAAAATATTTTTACATTATTTTTTTATATATAAATATTTTTACACTATTAGTACATAATAATTAAACTCTAAAAATATATGTAAAAAAAAGTATATATAGTATTTACTTAACATTAGTGTAAATGCGATAATGGGTTGAGATGGTACCAAAGTCCATGTCAAGGTGCGAGTTACGTATAAGGATTGTATTCTACTTAGTAATTGAAGAATGACTTTCAAATTCAAAGACCAATGATTTTTCAGTGTAAACAATGACTTTTTACTTTTTTGCGCCGCCTGTGGTTCTCCAACCCATTTGCAGTGAATAATTAATTAGTGCAGTATTTTTTTATAACCATGATAATTAGTGCATATTAATTAGATTAAAGTTTGTAAGCTTAAGTTTACATTAATTTCGTTTTGCAATAAATTGAGTTAGTAAATGTAGTAACTTTTTTCTTGATTTCATTTTAAATTGAATTTGAAGGCAAAAATCGAATTTGTAAATATCTCTAATTAAAAATCAAACACGAGTCATATTCCATTGTGCCGTACAAATGTAAGTTGAGAATCCCAACAGAAAATTAACTAGAGATATACTCTCTGGTTCTTTTTTATCTATTGTTTTAGGTTATTTTACCATAACTAAGGAATCAATTAATTGGTAAATTTTTTTCTATCATATTCTTATTTAATTAGTCTTTCAGAGTAGATGAATTAATTAATGTGTTCCATTATTTTAATTATTTCTAACTCCTTATTCAATTATCCAATTAGTCTTAGATACATTCACATTCACATGTGTGTATTAGTAATAAATTTATGTTATTGGAAAGTAAAATAATTTTTGGGAGTAGATGTATCATATTTAATTAGTCTTTGAACTTCTCAATTACTATATTAATTAATTTATAAAAAATATATAAACAATTAATAGAATTAAAAGTATAATTGTCAAAATATAATCTTAAACTATTAAAACGATAAATAAAAAGGAATAATTTTTTTAAAATAAATCTACATATAAAAAAGAATAAAGATTGGTAGACACCTCTTAGAGTGTATACCACTAGAGAGAGATAGAGTAAGATAAGAGAAAAGTGATAAAATAATGTGATATGTGATGTGATAGTTAGAAAGAGATAGAAAAAAATGGAAAGTGTTGAATGAGTGGATTGATTTTTAAAGTATACACATATCATTACTCTATAAAAAAGAACGAAGGGAGTAACTAAATCGTACAGTGGAAAAATAACTTAGGCCCTATTTGGATAACAAGTTTATTTACTATTTATGACATAAGTTGTATAAACTATTTTTATAATTAAAGAAAAATTATAGTGAAACTTATTTTATATAAGCCATAAGCTGTTTTGATAAGCTATCATGTGTAGCTTATGAAAAATAAGTCCAAAACAACTTATAAATCAATTATAAACTGTATTCATAAACTCTGCATAAATCAATCCAAACATGTCATTAATATAATTAGATAGTTCATGATACACGCTTTCCTTTCTCTCACAAGTCACAACTCCCAAAGCATTTGATATGCGGAACATATCGTTGGTTCTATACCATTTTTAATGGAATGAAATTTATGATCACTTTTTCACTTTATGTTCTGTTTTAGTTTTAAGAGTTTAATTATTATAGTGTTTTTTTTACATAAATATTCAATTATATTTTATAATAGTATCATCTCATAATAATAATTTCTAAAATATCTACATAAAAATTTATATGATGAGATGTAATTGGATATTTAATAATTTTTTTTTATACTTTGAGTGTATACTAATTAAATTCTACTTTTAATATACATCAAATATAAAATATTCTTGTTCTCTCAATATTTCATCCTGTATACCAAACACTATTTACTCAGTTGGCGTTGCCGTTGGATAATTTCTTCCCAATTTAAGCCACCCAGTTCTATGAACATGTCATCATTCTTGAGTCGTGAAATTCAACTCCTCACACGTATCATATGCATTAAATAAAGTTACGTTACAGATTTGGGACACATATATATAGATACTTTGTCCTTTTTTTTGCATTTCAAAGTTTGCTTGTAGCAAAATTATTAAAAAAAAATTTGATCAAATTATTGCATTAAAAAAAATGTGGTCATTTTGTTTTCATATATGTGTATATGGAATCAACTATCAAATAATGCCAAATCAAAAACTTGTTGGAGTGTATTAATTATCTTTGCACCCGGGAACACGTTGGGTGGGACATTATGATGAAAAAATAAAAGAAAACTTGTTTTCCAAAACGAGTTAACTTTATTTTGGCCCATGAAATTGTAATACGATCTCATTTAGGTTCCTAAAATTAACGAAAAGGTAATTTAGTCCATGAAATTATAAAACGTCGGTCAAGTTAGTCTCTAAAATTGTAAAACGACGGTCAAGTTAGTCCGTCGTTTTACAATTTTAAGGATTAACTTGACCGATGTTTTATAATTTCAGGGACTAAATTATTTTTTCGTTAGTTTCAGAGACCTAAATGAGACTGCTTCATAATTTTAAGGGCTAAAATTATAGTTAACTCTTTCCAAAACGGAAAGGGTTATAGCTTATGTCATCATGGATGAGATCATGCTGGGTTACGTTATAGAACTAGAAACTGGCACATCATCGTGGTACTGTTCAAAGGAATTAATTCTTTCTTATTATATTTTTTTGATTAAAATTCTTTCTTATTATATACATATATATCCCCATCACTCTTGGATTTTTCTAACACATGGATTTTAATTGAACAATTTACTAAGACCTAAACAAGACCCTACTACTCTGGCCACACACCTTTCTTTTTCATGTGATGAAAAAGAGCAAGGGGCCAGAAGCTAGAGACTAGTACACACTACACATAAAGATGAATTGATATATTTTTTTTTCCTTTCATCTTATTATTATTCACCCTTCAACCACCCTCATTCAATTATATTCTAAATTTTATATAAATAGGGGTCCTCCATTATTTGTTATTATTATCAGCTTATCATCCTTTCAATATATTAAGTAATAAGTAATATGATAAGAGAAATTCCTTCAGCTGTGATAGAAGGTCGTTCAATTTCAACTTAGTTAGCTATCCTAATGGATGAAACGGTAACAAACTAACTGGATTTCTCTTCTTTGCTTCTGACTCATGTTTTTGCATACCCCAAATGTGTGTGTGTCTATATATATATATATATATATATAGTTTCTTAGTGCCCTTGACCTTTCAGAAACATGTATGTACTGAACAATATGAAACTCCTTGTGAACATTTTTTAAATATAGGATGAAAACATGCAGCTATTTCTTAGAGCTTACAATGATCTTTATTTGATAATTATAAGGTGGAAACTCTTCAGAAAGAGTTACAACATGTGAGAAAGGAGAACAATACTCTAAGACTGATGCTTGAAGTTCTGAGTAGCAAGTGCACAAAGCTTGAGTCCCATCTTCAAGAAATCAACAACAAGGCAGAACAGAAGGGCATACTTTCAAATCAAGTTGGGTCAGTACCTAGCCTTGATGCAAGCAAAAGAGCAAGACTAGAGTTTCCCACAGCAAAAAAGCCATTACAAATCTTTTTCAGAACCCACCCCAATGATGATAGTTTGGTTAGTATATAAGCCCCATCGGCTAGCACTAATTTGTTGTGTATCAAATTACTTAGAGCCAGTTTGGTTAAGATTCCAGTGACCGCAAAAGTGAAAAACAAAGTATCCCAAGATACTTTTTCCAAAAGCTCCTCTCTATTCCTTTGGCCAGAATTATTTTGGAAGGAGAGGAACTTAACCAAATCAGACTATTAATTTATGCTCAAAATTCCATCACGAAGTTAGTATGTTTATAAAATTTTCTCCTTTGTGAATATATAGATAATAAAAGATGGCTATCAATGGAGGAAGTATGGGCAGAAGGTTACCAAAGACAATGATTCTCCTAGAGCTTACTTTAGGTGCTCCATGGCTCCCAGTTGCCCCGCTAAAAAGAAGGTATATATATAGTATAAGCATATCCTAAATTCATTTAGTACCTTTTCCCTTTTAAGCAATAAAGGTGATTTTAAGTAATTAAGATGATTTAATAAAGAATAATAAATGCAGAGGCACCCATGCCAATAAGCCTGTATATATAACTAGGACATATAGTATAATGTTAGGTTATAGATTATCTGATTGTTGGTAAAACATTTTTTAGACTCAGCAAGTTGACATACGGTTACACAATTAGGGAACTGGTGAAGAAATATCAAAGGTTTTGCTTTTGCTGTCACAAGTCTAGTAACATTAGGAAGGTTTTAGATTGCAATTGTAGTTAAATCAACATCCTTAATATTGTTAAAAATTGCGCTAAATATAACTGATGTGGCCATAATTGAAATCGCAATACCATTGCATAGACCTCTAAAGCCTTAATATTGCGGCAAGAATTATAGTTGTGGACTGCAATTCAGAATCTTGGAAGTTAGTCAGAAGTATTACCCATTTATTCTTTTCATGATGATTAACTAATTATATTTCATGTGCATAATTTCAAGAAAGCATGCAAGGCCGTTATTGTTTTGCCTTATTATATGGTTTTTTGGTGTGTTAATGATTTTCCATAACAAAATAACCTTACTGCGATTACTCATTTTAGGTGCAAAAATGCATACATGATAGGTCTATCATTGTTGCAACTTATGATGGAGAGCACAACCATAGTGTCCCTCATGGTTCATCAATATTAACTAATGAATTGGCTCCAACACCAAGTGAAAAAGAAGCCATAAACATTGACTCGGATATTCCTGGTTGGGCTCAAACATCTACTGAACTTTGTGAGAATGTCATGCAACAGTGTGGCTATGGCAGGCTCATAAACATTGAAGAATATGTAGGTTCTCTAATCAAAGATCCTGACTTCACTACTGCACTAGCTGAAGCAGTTGCCCGCACCATCACTGATCAACATAAGCAGCAACAAGATCTAAACCTCAATTTGGATCTTCCTGAACGGTGAAATGAATGGCTTCTTGTTGTTCCCAACCCCACAACCCTCAAAACCAAAGTGCAAGTGTAAAGAGATTTATTTAAGTACTTGAATAGCCACACAATATGGCAAATGAAGATAGATTTTAATTCAGTGAAGGGTACGATGGTAGCACTGAAAAGTGAGGAAATTTTCCGTAGTTTGTACTCCATTGATAATTAGAATGGGAACATATTTGGAACAATTGCAGCTTCCCTTAGTTTCTTTACTTTCAATTTCGTTTGGTCATTTGATGATATGATACAAAAAGAATGAAGGAAAAATAAACATGGTGACTCAAAATGAGACACAGGCGTGGGCCATTAACCTTAACAACAAAAATAAAGCAGTTGTTAAATTAGAACTTCAAACAAATGGATGACTCAGTAAAATGAATAACTTGTATTCTAACCAATATCTTAATATTTACATAGCATTTGAGATCTTCATCAATGCATGTAGCATAAGGGCATTAACTGAAAATTCTCAGTATAGGTGCCCTCTAAGTGCTCTCAATTAAAATAAAACTTAAATACTACTCTATCTTATGGTGGAAAATTAAAAACAACATTGGATCAGCATTTACATCTCTATTACTGAGTACACAAAATTTTTTACTAGCAGAGCAAAACTAAATCAAATATATTGTACACCAAAGTAGTTGATCATGCTTTTCTTCTGGATATCAAAACAAATTGAGAATGAAACGAGTGTTAAGTATTCACAACTGTGCTTGGTGTAGATCTCAACATAAAGTCATAAGCGAGGTTAACTTTAGTCATAGGGTCATCATCATCAATGTCAATGCTGCCAACAACAAAATGCTTTCACACTTGTGGAAAATTGTTTTCTTCATCCAACCAGACGGCAACTTTATCACTGTGGAACATCTTTTTAGCAGCTCGAGGCCTTTTGAAAAAATTCTGATTATTTATTATTTCCCACTCTTGATGGTGGTCCTCATCATCTGTTCAGACTCCTTCTTAGGAGCTAGCTTCAACTTCTCATTTTCTGCTTCCTTCTCTGCTTTCTTTTTTTCATATTCAAGCTGCTTGCAATTTTCATCGTGTGCTCGGACGAACATCTTCACAAAGTTGAGCAGAGTAGATACAACTATAGAGGGGGAGGGGAAAATCACAAAGGTTGCTATGGTGAGTTTAGTGAAATAATGCTTTTCTCTACATTATAATTGCACTGTCTCAAGCATTTTCATACTGACAGAAATAGCTTCCAGAAATCTTAGGAAGGCTTTCACTTGAGTGCTTTTTCCCAAAGGAAGAATTCTACTTTGATTTTTCAAAGTGGTTGTTTTAAGAAATGGCGATACAGTACTGTAATATTACGGTTTGAACTATCATAAGATTTTTAAAATGAGATTATGTTTGCAGTTTTTTTTTTTCCAACTCTTCTTTATGGCTAAATAAAATATAGAGGGAATAACAACATGGCATAGAGTGCAAAACGTCCCTAAAGACAACAATCACATTGAAACCCATTGAGATTCACAACCAATTCCAAAACTAAGTTTCTGAAAGAGAACACAGGATGAAGTGGGAATAATAAATGATAATATAAAGTAATTGAAAATAGCTATTTACCTTGTTCAAATGGGCAACGTGCTGGGTCTTCTCCGAAGTATGAAGCCAATGCATCTGCATTTCTACCCTGGTGCATCCAGATTCAGAATTTCAGACACATCCCTTGTCATATCTGGAATTCACCATTTAATCACAAAACTATACTCAAAAGGAAAGAACTAAATCCATACCACATTGGCATAAAGTTGAGCCAAAGACCTCACTTCAGCTTCAGCATCACTAAGAAATTCCTTCAGAATCTGAACATTACCAAGTTAAAAAAGATCTTTTAAGGTAAAGCTAAGCACTTGATTATCATTAAAGTGTAAAGGAAACGTCTATAAATCACAAGTTGCAGATGACAGAAGGATAACTATGCCTCTGGGATAATTGATAATTCACATCACTGTTAATCCTATATATGAGGCTGCTTAACTGACCCAGATATGCATAAGTCTATTGCAATTCTTGCCATGGAGTTCCATTGTCATAATATTAAAGCCAACATAATTTTAAATGTCTGTATTGTCATATTCTCATTCAGAAAAAGGTGCTTTGAAATGCACATTTTGCTAACATGTTAGTATTCAGTATGGCAAGATTGACATTGATGTTTGTGGCTTGCATAGCCCAAGCCAAGCTTCGATGACAATGTATTGATCCAAATTTTTCAGAAATTAGAAGTTTGGATCAGTTTGATTTGATTGAAGCATTTAGACGGCCTGCTATATGTTGTACCTGGCAGAAGTTTTCTGACACAGGCCCATCATTCTCTGATGCAGTCAATTCTTGAATTACTTTCTCCAGTCCTTTACTAATAGCTTGCATTTCCTCTGCCAAATATTTCAATTGTATCTGTATGGAATACTTGCTTATAACTCGGCATACACCAAAATCCAAATGAGAAATAACTGGAACCACCTGGTATAACAGTAGAATAAACAAAGATACCTTGGTTGAACCCTCCAAACTGACTAGGTCTTTAGGGAAATCTAAAAGTTCCGGAAGCTTTTCGGCAAGCACCTACAGCTTGTCATCATCAAAACAATTACTATCTGACTTATTTCACAAGAAGGCCCTATGCCCAAAAATTTACATTTAATTGCTACAGTAAAAAAACATTTGGACAAGACAATTCACTGATAGACTTTCATGGTCTGATAAGCACAATGAGCGAAATTTTTTAGACAAAACATACATTTGCAATTGAATCACTCAGAGCAGCTATGAAATAGTGTTAAGTTTCCTCGTGCATCAAGTTAGTTCTAATGGTTAATAAGCAAAGCAATATGAAATGTCAATATGCATTGCTATTATGTTAAATGATGGAGTGAGTGACTGTGGTAGATAGTCCCTTCTAGTCTTCTACTATTTTACAATTTAATCAGATGAAAACAGATAATTTCAATATTTGCTTGTCAACATAAAGCACATATAGACAGAAAAGCAATAAGCTAAGGAAGTCCTACAACAAACTATAAAATACTCCAGCGACCTTAAAACATGCTGCATTTCTGCAATCAATTTATATGAATCAATATAACACCAAGAAACGAAGATGTTTTTAAGAAAACAAAATAATTTTGCTCATGGTTTGTACATAGAGGACAAACTGAACTTCTTGTGCAGAAACAATTCACATTGGAATTTAAGGATAATGAGTGCTTACCTTGCAAAGATAATGCATGAGAGTCATCTTGTTGTTTCGGGCTCGTGTATCAGTGAGTTTAAGGAGACTATCCAATCGGAACCCAACAGCAGAACCTACAGTAATCATATAAATTAACTACTAAGAAAGCAATTAAGACTACAGTGGTGCTGTTTTCCAATAATATGTTATTCATCCAAAGACCAAAAGTAAATGTCAAACACTAACTACATAATACACATAAGTTATATGACTTAGAGTAAGTAAAATGTTCATGTTTGATTTCTAAAATATTTCCAGGGTATGCATCTATTAAGATATGTTTTGTGATGGTGAAACAGTGAGTGCTAAAGCTTTAATTTACCTCTTGCAGTTCCATGGTTCAAAGCATTACCCAGAGAAAGAATGGTCTGCATGATTCTTTTCAATTTGACTGAATTCCTTATCTGATACACATAACAATGAGAGCTGAAGAGAAAAGGATATTGACTTGGGAGATAGAATATTCAAAAGAACAATATATATAGCTTACCTCTTCAGATGCAGAATTTACGATATTCAAGTCCCTTCTGAGCTCTGAAACCTACGTATATATAGCAAAGTAACCCAGGGCAGCTAAATTTCTAAAGGCAAGAAAATAGAATTACTTAATAACCAAAAGCATTGCATGGTTGTCTTCTGACCTGGGTGCTGAATTGCATCTTAAAGCAGAAAACTCTTAGCTTGCTTTCCACTCTTGGCACTGTCATTAATTCTAAGAAGAACTATCACAAAATGCAAAAAGAAAATAAGAACAAAACAATCACAAAATGCAAAAAGCAAATAAGAACGAAATGAAAAATGAATAAGCAATCTAGAAGGTGATTTCCAAAAACTATACATGACAAGTTAACCATATTAGAGAGCTTCACCTCCAAATTAAATGATATATCAAAATTAATCATTGGCCATATATGTATACACAGGTTTACATATAAAACGATTGACTGATGTAGTTACATAATTCACTGCTGATCAATTTTGTATCATATCATCAATGCTAGACTAGCCATCTTACCATAAGAAGTTTCTTTAGAAGGAAAAAAAGAGTAACAAACAGTAAAAATCCATTCACCTGTTCACACTTTCCCAAGTTTTCCTTATCTCCAGTATAGCCCTGCATATAAAGTATGACTATAGCTTAAATAGACATATATTGTTGCTAAGTTATTGATGCTTCCCCCATGACATGGAGTTCCGGTTGATGGAGAAAAAAGGGTTTGATACCTTGAGCAGTTCTATCTCTTCTTTGGTTGGACAGAACTTTATGAGGTTCTCAACCTGATCAACATATAACACTGATTCGTCCAATGCAAGAACAGCACCCTGAAAGACAATGGTATAAAGCATGTGAGAAAACAATTATTCATTGGCATGTTTCTGTTATTGGAGAAATGCCTTCTGACTAATTGAATGGTTTAAAATTTGTGATTTTCAGTTAAAACTACAAAAACAAGGGCATTTAATAGTCAAGTAGGAAATTATGTGATCACAAATAAGCATCAAAAGGAGCATTAAAACGACAGCTAACAGATTAACTTTTAAAACAAAGGAAATGCAAGATGGCCATGATATATGTTTTTACTAAATGCATCAGGGAAGACAATGGACATAACTCAAATCTCTTTGCTGGTTTTAAGAGTTAACAAATATGACTAATTAGTGAGCTCAAAGTTTAACATAATAATAAACAATAACAATGTAAGCAATTTCATAATTAAAGCAAAATTGTAGCTTATGCAAACCCCCCTTAAAAATGTCAAAATAAGTGCAAGCATCATTCATGAAATAAAGTTGAATGAATTTAACCTATTCATTTTCATTTCAATGTTGTTATTGTAATCACTAGCTGTTCAGGTATAATCTGAATTAAAATGGTATCAGCTCAGATTTGAAGTATTGAATGCCTAACTGCAAGAATGCATGGAAATTTGATTTTGATTTTTTAAATTAGGGATGTCCAAAGTGTAAACTGAGTTTGGTTTAGATGGTTATAAGACACCAAATTGAATAAATCAGGTTAACACTAGGAGCATCTCATCCCAAACTGACTCTGCATCATAAGTTTATAACCATGCTTCGGCTAAATCTCAGCCCACTGTAAGAGCGAGATTACTTTCTAAGTCATGAAGCACCTAGTTGTGACAAAAAATATCTCCAGATCATCTACTACTTGAGCAGTTACTATTTAGGAAGGTTTAAACGGTGACTGAGAATGAACATTCTCTGGAACATAAATTCAAATCAAAATGCATAGCATTCACTTGAAAATAAATACCATAGGAATATCTCACCATTAAATCGGACAATGGGATTTTGACTTTTGTAAGCATAATCTCACAGTTATATGCCCGCCTGAGCTCAATCTGCAAGATGACATGAATCTTCTATCAAAAGCTCCAAATGTACAAGAAATCATGACAAGAATTTAACTAAAAAAATTTAGGTCTTAATGAAAGGGCATGAGAGATAAGACATAAATAAAAACCTACACAGGTGAATTGCAACCAATTTACTAGCAAAACGGAAAATAACTAAAAAAAATATTATACATCAATGTGTGCAGTCAAGAGAAAAGCAGTGGAGAAAATGGTGAAGTGAAATGGAATGTAGTTATTTAAAAATGTCAATTTCTATAATTTTGTTTTTTCGATTTAAAACCTTATATTTATGAGTTTATCTATAGAACATTAAAATGGATATATGACTTTTTTTTGGACCGTGCGCGACAAAAAATGAAGATGAAGAGCTACCTGTCTGTCAGTTGCCTTTAGTAACAGTACAGTGGAGATTAGTTAATATCTGAAGTAATCGGACTGGACAGGTATTGATGAAAAGAAAAAGTACATACCAATTGAACTTTGTCAGGTTTTTGCCCGGAGGCACGGCGATTTAATTTTCTTCCTTTATCATGATCAGAATTTGGAGTAGCTGCAGAGAAAAGACTCTCAAGTTCTGTCATATCAAACTCTGGAGCCCTAACACCAAAAAGTTAAATTAAATAAATTCATATAAGCTCAGATTTTATAACTTTAAGTCAGAAAAGGCTTAACACACAACTCATACCTAGAAGCTTCATCAAGTTTTTGTGTCTCAGCCCATAAACTCCCTTGCATGGCCCTTGTTAATTTTAACCAATGGTAAGGTTTCAGATTGCTCCTTTTAGTCTGACTTTTTGGATTAGCTCGCAACAAGCCGCCACGTCCCTTTGCACCAAATGGAGCACCAGAAGGTGGTGGAACTGGAGGCACATTTCCATTTCCGGCACCAGCATGAGGCTGATGTGAGGCAGTGCCAGGTTTTGATAACCCCCCATTGGCAGAAGGGCAAGGAGGTGGGGGTACAGGTGGGACATTTCCAGAGTTCTTAGGCAAAGAATTTTGGGCTGCAGAAGCAGGAGGAGGGGGTGGTGGTGGCACTGATGGTGTAGGAGTAGAACTAGATGTGGTGCCAGAAGGTCTTGGAGGTGGAGGTGGAGGTGGGGGAGGAGGGCCAGCCGTAGCAGCAGAGTTGTTTGTACTCGATGGAGAAGAAAGAGGGTGGGAAGCTGAAGAAGGTGGAGGAGGAGGTATTGAAGATGATGAAGCCTGTTGTCCGGTTGAAGATGGAGGTGCAGGTGGGGGTGGGGGAGGAGAAGGACCTTTAAATGAGTCTTTGCCAGTGGAAAGAGATGTTTCAGGAAGGGAAGAGGGTGGTGGATGGGATAAAGATGGAGAAGAAAGAGCAGGGAGTGGAGGAGGAGGAGGAGGGGGAGCAGGAGGAGTAACCAATGATTTCTGATTTTTATCATGCGTTGTATTTTCACAGTGCTGTGAAACAGTAGATTGCATCAATTCAGAAGTAGGCTCACGTTGAGGAGGAGGAGGAGGTGGAGTAGGAGCATGGGGTTCAGGAGTCTTTGTGGCAGAAGGAGGATCCACTGAAGACTTTAACGGTAAAGATGTAAGCAATGCTGGTGATGATGCTGGAGGAACACTTGTAGAAATAGGCTCTATAGATTTTGGCACCTTTGAGCCTGAAGGAGGCAATGTAGAAGCGGGAGATATTGTCACTGCATGACTGACCTCTTCTTTGGTATCCATTGGTGTATGATCCTGCAACACAGATGTTATTCCAAGAGTTGACGGTGCACTATGATATCTTGAGATAGCTACAGGTGAACCTTGCAACGAGTTAGAATAAGAAGCTGGAGCAGATCGAATAGGTTGACGCATCCGCGGAGAAATTATTTTAGATTGAGTGGGTAGCTGAAGAGCAACCTGCAATTCTCGAGGATCAACCTTCTTTTTAATTGAGTTTGCATCAATGGACGGTTCAAGTAAGGGACTATCTTGTTTCTTCTGAACCGTGGACATGGGACTCTTGATATAATTTTCTGACAACACCATTGGTTCTGATTGTCCAATCTTCTTTTTCATTGAATTTGCATCCTTGGATGTTTTAATTGAGGGAATAGATTGTTTCCCTTGAGCCATAGATGGAGGATACTTGGTATCATTTTCCAACAATGACTTTGATTCTAATGATTTGATATCCTTTTCCTTTGACTCTAACTGTCGTTTCATTGAATTTGCATGCATGGATGGTTCAATTGAGGGAATAGACTGTTTCCCCTGAGCCATAGATGTAGGAAACTTAGTCTCATTTTCCACCGATGCCACTGATTCTAATGATTCGTTCTGTACTTTAGTAGAATCTGAATCTGTTGAGAGTCCAAATGAGGGAATATGTTGTTCCCGCTGACCCGTGGGTGCAAGAGTCCTGATGTTATTTTCTGGTGATGCCTTTAAATCTAAAGGCTCTTTCTTCTTCTCCATAGTAGCACCCACAGATGATTCAAATGAGGACATTGAATGTTTCCCTTGAACTGCAGAAGTTGGTTTTCTTATATCAACTTCTGCTGGTGTCTTTGGTTCAAATTTAGATCTGCTATCATTTTCCAACAATGCCTTTGAGTCTAATGATTCAATCTCCTTTTCCTTTGATCCCAACGGTCCAATCTTTTGCCTTGAATTTGCATTGGTGGATGCTTCAGTTAAGAGAATCGATTGTTTCCCCTGAGCTACAGATGCAGGAAGCATGGTGTCATTTCCCAACATTGCCTTTGACGCTAATGATTCAATATCCTTTTCCTCAGATTCCAATGATGATCCAATCTTCTTTTTCATTGAATTTGCATCTATAGATGGTTCAATTGAGGGGATAGATTGTTCCTCCCAAACCATAGTAGTAGGAAATTTGGCATCATTTTCCAATGATTGTTGTGATTCTGATGATTCAGTCTCATTTTTAGTGGAATCTGAATCTTTTGAGAGACCAAATGAGGGAACAGGTTGGTCCCCATGACCTAAACATGCAAGAGTCTTGGTATTGTCTTCTGGCAATACCTTTGATTCTAATGGTTCTATCTTCTTTTCCATGGGAGCATTCCCATGTGATTCCAACGAGGATGTAGGAAGATCCGCAGGAACTGCAGATGTCAGACTCTCCGTTTCGTGTTGTGTCTTTGAATCGAATTTAAAACTTCCAGACAATGACTCCCTTAGCAAGCTGCCTGCTGAAGGAGAAACGCCACTGTCCAATTTTTCCAGAATGATATTTGATGCCGTGATCTGTTGGAGCACATTTGCTACCTCTGTCTTTGAATCTAGCCAGTCAACATGGCTGAAAATTTCCTTAACTTTAGCAAATGCTTCAACAGGCAGACCTTCTTTCTCCTCGATACGGGGCAGATCAATTGAAATAACAGAAGATGAAGCCTCCATATCTGAGAAAAGAACCTTCAACCAGAAACACAGCATATACTAGATAAACATTAAGTTGGTTTTATTGCTAACCATAATATATTGAAACCAGGAGAGAGAGAGAGATACCTCTACTCTAAAATTTTTAGGGAAGTGATCTTTAGCATTCCATAACATGTCAATTTCATCACGATTAAGCATCAAAATATTTGATCTTATGAATGCTGTATTAAACATCACCCGGAACATCATTTGCTCACGTTCCAAATCACCGTCCAAGCTAATACACTCAAGAACAACATCGCCTTGAACATGACAATGGATGTCAATCTTGACAAGTTCACAATCAGACTGTAACAAATATGAACAAAAAAAACAAATAGATTAATGGAAATGGGGAAAAAACAATAAACTCTTATTTAAGAACCTTGTGGAGGCAGGATCTAAATAGAGAAAAATGAAGAAATAATGATGCTGCTTTTTGCTTTTAACTGAGTTCATAAGTGCCAACTGTCAACTGATCACATCCTGTGTGGTATAAAGAAGAAACAAAAAAAATCCAGTAGGTGATAGCATTACATAATTTGAAGTTTATTTTTACTGATAGAGTGATAGATTATGATGCCTTTATATATATACTGTACCTCTATGCTCTGCACATGCATTCTGCTAGCTTATGTTTCAGTTAGTTAGAATCGAGAACTCTCCTAGTTTGTTAATAACTGTCAAATACAGTTACTACTTACTAACTGTTAGGTGCTTGTTACCTAGCCTAGTCAGATTATAAATACTCTGTAATCACATTATACAATTCAGAATAGACTATACAAAATTCAGATAGTTTACTTTTCTCTGAAACACAGTTTCTTTCACTTACCAATTGTATTTATGCAAATCATAAGAAGTCACTAATTCAATAAAGGAACTCCACAGCATTGCTTATGGTTAAGAATTGAGATAATGAAACAAATAATGGAAGGAACATCTCTATATAAGTAGCAAAAACAAAAATAAAGGGGCTTCATCATCTTGAATCATGATCCAGCTTGAATTGTAAAAAAAAAGGCAGATTGAATTAGAGTAAAAGGAATTTAGTACTACCTGTTTGTAATGCCGAACAAGTTTGCTCCTTTTTGGAGTTGAAAAGAGAACTTTGGGAGTCCGATCTGCAGGAATAAAAGGGTCCTGTCCATATATCCTAAATATAGGACGGCAGCCACCCTCTCCGTCCATATTGGGAATGAGTCTTATAATTACGCAGTCCAATGTAAGTGCCCTATCTAGAGGAGGCCATTCTGAACCAACATTTCTTCTTGATATGTATTGAAGATACCTCAATTGTGAAGGTAATGGATTCAATGGTGACATCAACTGCAAAAGTTCCCGAGGAGCTTGCTTATATATCATGTCTAGTGTTTTCTGCTCCCCTGTATACATTTTTCTATAAATCAAGAGTGCAGCCAGCATAAATGCTAAAACCGGCCACCCACCTCGCTCGCAATGCATCAAGACCACATTTTGATGCCCAAGTTGAAGCCAGTTTTCACCTGACCTCAAGAAATGGTGGATCATCTCCATGGTAAGTAATGGGCAACCTTCATACTGCCGGGGATAGTCCATCACAGTCATATCATAGTCACACAAAATGTTTGATATCTGGCTTTGGTTTTCTCCCTCACGCATGTTGAACACCATAAATGAAGCATCAGGGAAGTGCTCACGAAGTTGCCCGATTATTCCCCCTATATACACTCTGTATTCATCTTCTTCCATAACATCCGTGGTAAAGCAGTAATCAAAGACTACAAATGCAACAACAAAATAATCACAATCAAATACATATGAAGCAAAGATTCCATAAGATAATGATATGTAATCAACGGTCAGCAATATGGCATGCCACACATGATAACATAGTAGCAAGTGTCAAATCAAAAGGCCCAAATACTGAGAGATTATAATGTCACGAAGCAAACATAGCACAAGTTTTCAGTCACTAGTCCCCATCAATCATCAATGAACAATATTTCATAATAATTTATTAATACTAACTGTACAATGAAACTTTTTACTTATCTATGTGAAAAACAAAAAATTAGCTCAGTGTTTCATATAAACTCTATGGAGGTTCTTCCCATTAACCTTCACTTCTCCCACAAAAAAATATGCATGTCTAAAAGAGAAAACATCCATTCAGCTCAGTTGCAAACTTTTAGACTATAATTACTACATAATGTACAATGAAAATGTTAAAAACTTCTACAAATTCCCATTATTCACTGCAAAATAAGCCAAACATACCACGACCCACCAGCACAAAATGCCTAAAGATGCCAAATTTGCACTCAACAGAAGCCAATATGGTTCACTTCCAAAATGGGGCAAACAGGAAACGTACCATAAACCCTTTCAGTGATTTCTAGAAGCCCATCAGGGGGCTTCTTGTAGAAGAACTTGCGGAACAATGCCATTCGTGTAGAAGAAGATCCAAGAGAGTAGTCACCCTGGCAGCATGTGTAGGACACCTATAACTGCCCTAATTCAACCCACATTGCAGCATCCAAGCTCAGATATTGAGATCCCAGAAAACCCCACCACCAAATGGGAATCAATTGCAATCATGATGGTATTGGTGTATTGGAAGGGAGTGTGTGTTTTCAGGAATCAGAGGCATGGATTTTTGCTGGGTCTTTAAGAAACACTTTCTGGGTATTGTCCGTGTCTTCACATGCACACTTTATCTATCTATCTATCTATCTGATAGAAAGAGAAACGAGGGGAGAAAACTTAGCTTTCAATCAAAAAAGACAGAGAGTTGTTGTTAATAGAGAAAGTGGGTGGGTATAGGGGTGATCTCCATCCACAGTTGTATGGGGAAAGAGGAGAGATGTAGACATTAGATGTGGTAATTGTTTAAAACTTTAGAAGAACAATTTGGATCCGAGGTTTCTCTCTCTAACGCAATCTGTGTCTCTGTGTCCGAATCTTAATCTTTTCTTTTTGTTTCTGTGAGAGAATAAAACACATTGGTTTTATGTGGTGATGATGATGATGATGTTGTTTTGCTATGTGTGTGTGTGTGCGTTTATTTTTTGTTTTCTCTCACACTCATTTTTTCCCCTTATTATTATTAAGGACAAGGACCCAAAGGCCAAAACAATATAGGATAAGATCCGTACTAGGTTGTGGTCACGTGGGTGTTTGTTTCCCACTTTAGAAAAAAAAAAAATTGGCACGAGCCAACGGTTCATGTTTGCATTATTCTAATCAATATGATAGAGGGATTATGGTTTGGTTTATTCTCTCTGATTGCTTTCTCCTTGACTACTTTTTCTTTGCCATCTTTTTAAAGGAAAAGATTTAACTCTATTTAAAATAAATTAAATCATTAATTAGGTTTCAGGTTTCTCGGATATCTGCATGAGACTATGGAATTTTGCAATAAATTTAACTTATAAAAGGAAATAATTTATTTATTTGAAACATCTTAAAATAAGAATTCATTCAATTTTAAGATTTTTCATTTAAATTATATATATAGATATAGAATCCTTTTTTTATTACATATATAGATATAGAATTTGTTAGAAACTGACTTCATTCTGATGTATATTATATAATAAATCTGATTTCTGATATTTGAATGGGAAATTATCTCATCACATGCTTATCGTTTCATAAAATCACATTTTTTTCCTGATAGCGCTACGTATTTTTTTATACTAAGATACATACTTTTTATTATTTTTAAATTAAATCAAATCAATATTAGTTTTTTTTATTCTTACGGAAAACTCATCCAAACTGGGTAATAGTCTGAGTTAATACAAGTCGAGTTGAATGAACCCATATAAGGAGACAAAACTATCCAAATGCATATTTTTTCAATTCACAATATTCGAATTTGACACCTTACTTAAGAAAAAACATGCTCCTTGCTAAGATTAATCATAATTAAATTAATTTTCTATCAATTACACCAACTTTTAAAAATTCTCAAGATTAAAAGTTTCAAGCATTTATGTTTTTTGTTAATAAAATATTATTAATAAAAAATAAATTTGAGTGTCTTTATTCTTAAACGTGAAATCACATCAATACATACTCTCCTTCTGATGAATTCACATTATTATTATTTTCACACACAAAGTCATTCTCTATGCTGTGACACATATTTTGAGCTTGTATGTTAAATCAATACTAAACACATTTTTAATTAGTTATTCAGTAAAAGAATATTATCAATCTTCTTAATTTTGTAGGCAAACACATCAGTTGTATAGGTAATATAGTGATGGGTTAAGTATTATTCCCACAAGGATAGGACAATTACTAATTCATCACAAAGGTTAACTTTTCTAGTTTAATAAGATTGTAAATCAATTATAGTGAAAAAAAAGATCGAAAATCAATTAAGAAAGGAGACAGGAAACTGAGAACAAATTACGAATGTAAGAACTTGAGGTGGAGTAGTGTACGTGTGAATGGCAGTTTAGAGCTGGCAAAATGGGCCAGGTCTGCCGGACTGAGTTGAAAAAGCCCGAAAAATAAATGGTTTGGACACATAAATTTGAGCTCGTTTTCAATTCGGGTTTTTTTGGCTTGACCCAATAAAGACCGAGTCCAAAGCGGGTCGGCCCAAAAATATAGACTAAAGTCCGAGTCCGGCACGAAAATAGAGAACTCGGACACATAAGTTTGAGTCCGTTTTCAATCTGAGCCTTTTTGGACCGGCCGGATAAAGCCCGAGTCCGATGCGGGTCGGGCTCGGACTGGCCCGAACATCCGTTTTGCCATCTCTAAATGGCACTGATTAGTGATTATTCGGATCTTTTTTTTTTTGGGGTCAAATTCGGATCTAGATAACCTTCCAGCACATGAGCAGTTTTGGATCAAGTTTGTGGACTATCGGGGTATTGGACTCCTAAGTGGCCCATATTCGGTCTAGAACACTCATCAATAACCTAATTTTGGCATTGACCAAAAAAGAGCTAATTTTGACCAAAAAAAAGCATTCCCTTATTCTTGACCAAAAAAATAAATAACCATTACCTATGAAGAGAAAGAAAAATCATATTATTCTAATTAATGACAATGAACAGAAGTAAATTGATTCATTCTTAAATAGATAATAAACAAGAAAACTAGTGATGATATTCTTCTTAAATTAATGATGTAACTTTTTTTTTTTAATTTTGTTTAGTTGCATGATATATATGAAGATGATATTCATCTTTTGCTTACGACGAAAATAAAAGCAACCGTTTGCGTGCATCTCAAAAGAAGGGGAAAGAATGGATACCAATACAAAGACGGGAAGCAAAAGAAAATGAAAGCTAGCGCAAATATTATAACATCAATATTATATTTTTTGGCAAATCAAAATATATATATTAAAGTCTATTTTTGTTGTGCAATTGGAGGGAGAGAGAGAGAGAGAGAGAGAGAGAGAAACGCCTGAGAAAAAGAAAACCATTCTTCAAAATAAATTATTTTCATTTTATTATATGCCATGGACAAGAAGGAACAATAATCAACCAAAAGAAGCTATAAAAATACAGCAATTATTTTAGTTGAGTTGAGTGCAACATAACATGATCATATAACAAGCAAAAGAGGCAGGTTATATATAATATGATAGACATCCAATTAATCCTGTGTACACACCAAAATTGATAAATTATGCGCCTTAATCCATGGAGCTTTTTTTTTATTATACATGGTGCTTATTTTTGTTTACTACGTGATTCCCGCAACACAATTGAATAATACCTATTATATCATCACACGGATTCGCACACTTCCTTGAATGTGAAGAGATTTCTATGGTTAATGACATTTTTGTCAAGTTTTAGATGTCAACGTCGAGACGAATTGTGAAGTGATAAAGTTGAATATGATGTAAACGGTCACGATGGGAACGGAATATGGACCCTTCTTTCTGGGCTCTGCATTGACTTTCTATCAACTGCCAACGACTTAGGTTAGGTGAAGGAATTTAAATGACATTATTTAATGAGTTATATAGTTGATATGACTGCATCATTGACATTCTAGAATGAATATTTATATTACCATTGCGAGCACCAATTGGGGTTAACGTGAGTAGTTAAGATCTTTCGTCTCTTAACTAAGGTCTCGCATTCGAGTCTTGGTATGGAGCTCTCTTTTTTTATTTTTAAAGATTCTTACACACCAAAATAAAATATTTTTAAAGATTTTATATCATCTTAACCTATTTTCTAATAATTATTTTTATGAGAATTATTAAAAAATTTATATTTTTTAGATATTAATTACATCTAGTTTTATTTAATACTTTATTGAATATGAAAATAATTATTAAATAGATATAATATTCTGAAAATTTAAGAATTATTTAAAATATCTAAAATTATAACAGATATATATTTATGTAATAAAATTATACGAAGATAAGACTTTTTAAATTATAAAAAATAATTAATATAAATTAAGTAAATTAAAACACACCATTTTTTATGTCTCTACTGGAAATACTAATTCCGGAATATTATGTATCTTTGAAAAAAAAAATATACCGGAATTATTAGTGTGAAGAGGTTTTTGAGGTGGGAGTAATTTGGTCTTTTCTATGACAAAAAAATTTAAGTGTGTGTATAGAGAAAATCCAAACAAAAACTTATTATCTAATCTCTCAACTAGGGGTGTAAACGAGTCAAGCTGAGCCGAATACTTAAAGTTTGAACTTGGCTTGTGAAAAAAATTAGAGGCTCAAGCTTGACTCATTTATTAATCGAGTATAATTAAAAGTTTAAGTTTGGGCTTGTTAAAAAAAGTAAATCTTGAGTTTGGCTTGCGAGCTCATTTATAAATTATTTTTAAAAATTATTTTTAAATTTTATAGGTTTAATATTAAATAAAGATTAGTGTTTAACATGTTGTATATGAAATTAAAAAAATTTATACTATTATATTTAGATAATCTAGTAAATAACACGTTCATAATTAAACCCTTAGGTGGAGAGTAAAAGTTTAGGAATATAAAACACTTGAGAAAAGAAAAAATCAAAAAACCCTTGAAAATTTTGAAGTAAAGGAAAAGGGAAAATGAATGAGAAACTCAAAAGTCATAACTAAAATACTAATTTTTTCACTTCATTTTTTATATCATAAATTTTAACTCAAAAATAATTTTTTATAAAAACTTGTCACTGTCAAACTATATGAAAGTATTTTTATACAAAATATAGGATTTATGTAATTTTATTTTTATTATTAATATATATATATATATATAAACGAGCTATTCATGAGTCCTTAATGTCGAGCATGTAAGACTTGAGTTTGACTCATTTAAATAATGGAGTCTAATATTAAGCTTGAACTTGGCTTGTTTAATTAAACAAACGAGCTAAATCAAGCAATTAACGAGTTGAGCCCGAATAATTGACGAATAGTTTGGCTTATTTACATCTTTACTCTCAACATTAGCCCAATTCCAATGGGTTCATGATAATATTCCAATGATTAGCTTAAGGAGAAGAAGGAAACTAGGGTGTGGCTGGTCCCACATAACATAACAGTAGGAATTAAGAAAAAAATATTTTTTTTTGTCACTATGTTATTGGCGCGAATTGATTTCATCGATCTTCTCCAGAAAACCTGGCTGACCACCTTCGAACTCAAAATCTTATTTAAGTAATCTAAGTCCAGATCCACTCGGAGCTACGTAATATTGCAGGGATGAGGGAAAAGCTTAAGAGTTAAGGAGGGTGTTTGGTGTGGGACCCACACGGTTGTCTAGGGGCGATTTGGCAATAGCATAAGTTCCGACTTGGAAGGAAGGTGCCAACAACAACCAAACCCAATAACGACAAGTCTTGGCCGACTCACGCAACAGCTACCACTTTCTTCTGCTTTTTGTTCCCCCCCACTAACAATAAGCTTCTGCATGTTTGTGCCTCCCTCTCCTATTGCCCCATTCCTTTTTTAATATAAAAAACACAAATAGTGCGCCCCCTCCTCCCCCGGTTAACCATTTCCCCTTCACCACCCATTTATATTCTTCATTGTGGCTCTTTGGCAAAAGCCTCCAAAGCCTGTCATCAAAAGCCCACCATCATATCATAATTCTTACCCCATTCGTGCACCTTCAACTACATTACATTCATTATTCATTACAAGGTAACTTTTCCCTCTTCCAACATTTGACTTTGTACAATAGCTCTTTTCGGTTTGTTTGTGGTGTCAAACATAGACATGAACATGATTCCATACATGGTTGGCGCTGAATTGACTTCCCAATTTATTTATTATTATTGCATATATTGATATCTCCTCGTGCTATATTATGTCTATCCTATAAATATAATCATCATTATCACAATCATATATAACAATATTCTGTGTTCTTTTGGGTTGGGTTGATATACCATGATGATTCGATTTCCGTTGCTGGTGTTTGTGCTTCTTGTGCTGGCAATTTCAACAGTCACGGGCAGAAGAATAATAATGGCGACAGCAGAAGCGAGTCCTGAATCTGGGAATATTGGTGGATACACGCTGGATTCAGTGAGGGAGGCTTTGGTTAGGCAAGAAGATACCATCGTTTTTGGCCTCATTGAGAGAGCGAAGTTCCCTTTCAATTCCCACACCTATGATGACAACTACAGTACTACTGAGAAGAACCCGAACCCCGGTTTCTGTGGTGGCTCATTGGTTGACTTCGTCATCAAGAACACAGAGGCCCTTCAATCTAAGGTTAATAATCCTTTAATTAATTACTCTTGCATTTGCATTATTATCTCTTCTTAGTTTGTCTTTTTTTTTTCATTTCCTGTTTTGTTTTGGTCTGTCAAGTTATGCCATTATAATTGTGTTGTGTTTGCCTTGTCACATTAATACACTGACAGTGACTGGACATCTGTGGCCCCCGTATGTGCCTTGTTTTCAATGAATTTGGCAGATTCTTAAGATTGCAGCTGTACAAGTGGATGATGTTAATTGCTAATTGGGTCTGATTGATTTGAGAAAATGTTTTCAAAAAAAACAAATTTTTATTGTTTTTCATGGATTCCTATACAGTTTTGTGAAAACAGAAAACGTTTTTTTTTTCAAACTAAACTGATGGTAAATATGCTAGCCGATAATTTTTGGCAATCTAGCATCAAAGACTTGGAAGTTAAGACACGTGTGGAATGCAACATAGAATACTAACAATCTCCAACAAAGAATTCCTAGTAGCATGCTAGCTAACAGTGATGCGGCCTATCCTGAGTCCAAATGGCTGTGTTGTCATGCCGACTCAGGCAGCTAATTGATATTCACTTTGGATCTTAATTTTCATTTTCTGGGGTAACTTTTGTTTATCTTTAAAAGAAAGATGGGGATGAAGGGATAAGTTGATGTTTTGAGTCGGTGCAAAATGGGGGATGAAGGGATAAGTTGATGTATTAAGTCATTGCAAAAATCCATAATTAGTTCCGACTCTTAGGTGTTGAGAATGAGGGGTATTCTTGATAAGGTGGTACATTTATACTGCACTTTTTACTAGATGGAACCTTCTATAGAACTTCTGCAAGATTTAGTTTATAATTCTCTGCTTCTGTCATTGCTCATGATCATGTTTCTTCACCTGAGGATATATAGACTTCATGGAATCAGGCACTCATAAGTGTATTAAATCTCTGTTAATCACCATGAGTGGTTCTTATTTGCTAAGTATTCTGTTATTGCATTTGGAAGAACATTATGTGTAAAATAATGTGGTATATTACAGGCAGGAAGATACAAAAACCCTGAAGAGAATCCCTTCTTCCCAGAAAATTTACCGTCATCACTTGTGCCATCTTACCCCTTCACAAAGGTAATTCACCAAAACTGGTATAAATTTTCCAATTTCCACAGCTGATACAGCTTTAAAATGAAAATGATTTCTTCTAAAATCATTTCCATCTTTAGATTTTGCATCCTGGAGCCGCTTCAATTAACATAAACAAGTCCATCTGGAAAATGTACTTTCATGAGTTGCTTCCATTGTTTGTTGCCTCGGGTGATGATGGCAACTATGCGCAAACTGCAGCTAGTGATCTTTCATTGTTGCAGGTAAGGTTTTCTCTGGAAGCTCTTTTAGTAACATGTTTATGGGTGAATTTATTTAGAGCAATCTATATGATCAACAACCAGTTTAATTTCTGTCAAAAACAATCACAACTATCATTTTGTCCATGTATTTTGGTCCAACTCGTAAGAGAACTTTCAAGTTTCAACACAAACTAGTGTCGATTCTAACTGTTCATTCAATAAATATATATATATATATATATATGCAGGCCATCTCTAAAAGGGTTCATTATGGAAAGTTTGTAGCTGAGGTGAAATTCAGGGAATCTCCTCAAGACTACGAGCCTTTAATTCGCGCTAAGGTATATATTTGTGCTGATTACTGAGTGTTAGCAAATTTAGTTCCATCATTCTTATATCTTCATAAATATCAACAACTTTTGATCAGTTTCCACCTTTTTAGTGTCTATGATGAAAAAGAGATAGACACAAAAATTTCACTTGCCAATGTCATGTAAAATTTTAACATGAGAGCGAGTGCTACATATAATCTTCTTAGTATCTAAAACGGTACATTCTTGTTCTTGTTTATCGCAGGACAGAGAAGGGTTGATGAAATTGTTGACATTTGAGAGCGTTGAAGAGATGGTGAGGAAGAGGGTTGAAAAGAAGGCCACGTTGTATGGGCAGGATGTAAGCCTTAACAGTAACAGTGATGACAACAACAATGGGAAACGCAAGTTTGATCCATCAGTGGCTTCTCGCTTGTACAAGAATTGGATAATACCTTTTACCAAGGAGGTTCAGGTCGAGTACCTCTTGCGCCGTCTGGATTGAAAAGCCATTAATTAGTATTTCAATGCAATTAGAAGAAAGGAATGTGATGATAAGTCATTGTTCAAAAGCTTGATTCTTTTGTTATTGCCAATTTATTATGGCTGGTTGACTCATAAAATAACATTTTTAGCTTTAGACTCGTTCATTCTTTTTTGGGGGCTGATATATATATCCTTTGAAAAAGGGATTAGGATGACCTCGATCTGTGCCATGAGTAACCCCACTTCGAACAAGAATACCAACCCCTTTAGGGCCTAATGCTGACATGGTTATGACCTCCTCGTACACTTCAAATGCGTATGCGCCATTACCGGTGTGGGTTAGACCACTACCATTATGGTGTAGAAACTTGGACGAGCTATTACATAGATAAGTAACGAATGATTGATTAATTGATTCGTGTAAATCATACATACAATAATTAATATGCAATATAATAAACTCAAAAAAAAGTGTAATTAACGAGAAGTTTACCGCAGTAATTTTGATCAGTCTCGAGCGAAAGTAGTTTGCTTATTGAGGCGGGAAAACATTGGACTATATACTATCCATGATAGCAGACAGAAATGGCTAACGAATTGACAGTGGCGAGTGAGCAAATTGGATCATCTACATTTTACTGAATAAGCCTGGGAATAATTTAAATGCTCCTCCCCACCAAAAATAAAAGTGCGACTTCTACATTTTTTTTCAGCTATTACAACAACGATGTGAAAAACCGTTTAATTAAGTTAGAAAACAAATTACTCTAGCTAGTGACAAGCATTGACGAGAGGCATGCCTGTTTCACATGTAAGGTTCTCGCAATGCCGTTGGCAGCACCAGTTCAGGCTCCACTTCGTCAAACGGAGAGAAATAATGTTCAACCATGTCCTCTGATACTTCTTTTAATCTAGGTGGGTCCCACTGCAAATTTGGGAATAAAATGCTTCAGATAATTCCCGAAAAGAGAAAAAAAAATGTGTTACTAAATTCAGAAATGTAAAGATTCTTGGACAAAATAGATATACATTTGGTGCAAAATCTTTATCAACCATTCGTGCTCGAACACCCTGCACAGAGCAAGTGAAATCAAAAACAAAATTGAAGTTGTTCTTTATGGAAAAGATACAAAGAAAAATTATTACCTCAAAGAAATCAGAGGAGACATGCTTGGAAATTCCACGAAGGGATATGCGGTACTCACGTACAAGACATTGATCAAGAGTTTCAAATCTACCTTCACGTATCTAAATTCAGCAGAAGAGGTTAAAGAAGAAAACAAGCATCTTGAAAGGAAAATAATTAAATAAACATGCAAGGGATATGCAACTCACAGATTGTAAAGTAACTTTCAAACTCAATGGGGAGGCTTCTCTTATTCTCCTAAGAGTTGTCAAACACCATTGGTCGTAAGACTCATATGCCTCCTTCTCCTGACAGAATAACAATTCATTTTGAAGGAAAGGCAAACTATCAAAGAGTAGTGAAGTTAAGCACCACATGATGGAAAACACTAACAATACTCGTTACCTTTTCTTCTAAAAAAATCTGAAATGTTTAGTTCACTGCATATTATTTTCCTTCTGTATTAATTCTGTTTCTTTCTTTGATTTGGCCATTTGGGGGCTTAATGGTGTCCCATTACCCTTCTAAAATATTTAGCAAAAGGTTCCATGTACAAAATGGCTACTTTCTGTTTGGGGGGAGGAGGTGAAGAGAGTTTTTTTTTTTGTTGGAGGGTGGGGAGTGGAGATGCAGACATATAGGTTAGCTTTTCACCACACAATCTCATAATTATATTACATAGTGGATAGTGGATCAAGATATCATCAAAACTGAAATGTTTTTCTTCTACTAAAACCCAAAGTGTTTAAGTCCACTGCCTGTTCTTTTGTCAGTATTACCAGGTTGGAAGTAGCTATCCAATTAATTAAACATAATCCCATACTTGCATATCATTGTAAATTAAGATGTGTTAAGATTTGATACAATGCTTACCAAAGCTTCAATAATTTCCTCCACTGTATCATGACTGAAACATCTATCTATAGTACCAATCCTGAGTCAAAAATCAAGCATTACACTCAGAAGCAGAAAAATAGGCAATCAGACAAACATATGAAACAAAATGAGCAGGGTTATCTTCGGAGAGAAAAATGTGCAATGACTAATGTGTAGAATCCTGTATGCGTAATGCATTACTCAGCTTAAGCTATTAGGATTTGGCAACACATGAAATGGAAGCTCAATTGTCAATAGATGGAGTTAGTTCAGTATTGATGAGATCCTCCTGTTCATTACATTGATTTTTGTCAAAGCAACAGCTCTAGATGTTCCAAAGAAGAGGAGGAAGGTTAAAGGGAGAAAAATAGGTCACTCCATATGCATATTTTATTTATTCCAGCCTATACGTGATGCAGGGTGGGAGAAGGACAATTGGACAGCATTTCTGCACAAGCATAAACCAATCCTATAGCAGTGTACCACTAACCAGTACCACTCTTTATTTAATCTTTTTTTTTTTTTGAAATTTTAGTTGTTTAAGTTCTATCACAACAAATTAGAAATAACATTTAAGATAGTAGATTTCACCAATGAGATTAACATAAGCTTGTAGATCCATGAGGACATAACAGAGCTATAATGAAACTGTGACACAATAGAAGTCATAGACCAAAAAGAAATAAGGATGTGTTCATGCAACATTACTTGTGAAGCACACTGCTTCTGTCTGGATAAACAAGATCGCCATACTGTGAAAGGGATGCCTCCACAACTGACGGATCATCTGTGATCAGTTTACCAAGGTGTTCTTCAAGCCAAGCAAGCCTCTTCAGGGGAAGCCAAATCATGTAAGCAAAGGAAAGCTAGGCAACCAAAACAGTCCAAAGAAGCACAAAAACAAAGAGAAAAACATACTGCATTTAGTGAATAATGAGTAGCAAGGCGGCAGGCAATCATTTCTACACCATTAAGCTTATCTCCTGTAAGGGCCAAGTATTCCCCTGCATAACACAATATAAAATATAAAATAAATAAAGTTGTTTCTGGTTTACCAAGTTAGTACATGTGTGAAAAAAATTCTTAAATTATGAATATCTACACTTCTTTTGGCAGTAAATGGTTGTATAAATATTCATTAGAAAACTTTTTTTTTGTTGAGGAGCAAAGGCCAATATGCTATGCAGATGATTGGGTTGTTGAGGGTAAGGCAACCTTATAGGCACATCAGAGAATACCAGAATTCTAGTCCTAAGTTTGGATCATTTAAGGTTGTGATGGGAAGAATGTTAATGTTTATTTGGAATTTCGCATCAAGAGGTGACTGTAAAAATTATGAGGAAGTTTGAGTGGAAATTGTTAAGATCCCATGAGTATTAGTTTCTTATTTCTGTCGTAACCTTCTGGTGACAAGATCCATTCTTGTCTATTGTTGGAACGTGGAGTTTGCAATTTTTAGCACAAGGAGAGGCTGGAATGTTAAGAAGTTTCAATTACACTGCCATTTTGGACTCACTTAGACAAAATGAAGCAGAAACCTTTCGAGGAATTGAAAGTTTAACAGCTGTTTTAAAGAAAGGAATTGGGCTCATTTAGACTAAATGAACATTTCCTTAAAATGTAGTCAGAAAACATGTTTTACAAATAGTGTTTTTTATCTTTTTGGGTAGTAATCATATTGAGGATTAGTTCATGATTTTTGTTCCAAGTATTTTTGAAAGATGTTCAGGAGTATCAGAAGTGTTATGCGGGAGGTCAGAACTCAAATAGCATGCAAATTTTATATTACCTAAGTAGCCAGGTAGACGAGACAAAAAGTAAGAAGCTCCTGCATCAGGATGGAAACCTATTTGAGCCTCTGGGTGAGAAAAAATCTGCAAAGTTTAAACAGAACAATACTTTCCTGAATTTACTGAACATAATAAACAATTTACTGAGCAAGTGTCAAATGAGCATAAGTCAATGAGTATCTAAAGAAATCACATACAGTTTTATCAGTCACCACACTGAACATCCCTGGAAGAGATATTCCAGATCCACAGCCCATTGTCATTCCATCCAAAATAGCAACCTGCAAATATGCCCATAAAATCTTCATATAGGTTCTGTAAAAGCTTTCATGGTAAATAAAAGCCATCAAATAAAAGAGCAATCTATTTGAATAGAGTTCTTAATAATACAGTATAAGCACATAAACTAATGCCAATATGAGTTAACTTACTTACCTAATCATCTTGCTAGTTGCTTTACACAAATGGGTTAAATAAAGTATTTTAAAATTCATCTAATTTAAAACTAAACAAATTTATTTTGAGAAAAAATTCAATTTTTTTGGCCTAGATTCTTGGTATCCGGAAATCACATTAGACCCCAACTAATCCAAGTCAAGACGGGTGGACCCGTACTCTTTTGTTATCTTCTCTTTTTTCCCCTCTCATACATCCCACATAATGCTATAGAAGTTAACTCTTGCCTATGGAGGTACCCTCAATCTACTGAAAATTCTCTCTCATCATGTGGACACAGTTCCCTTTACACAGTTTTCTCCCTATAATAGTCACTTTGGGAAAATTCTTGTGTAGACAAGGTGTAACATTGTGTTTATGCTCCGGGCCAATAGAAATGATTGCAGAGTTGGGTATCAATATCCAGTAACTGTCCAATTAACTGCCAGTTTCTATTAGTCCAATGCACAAACACAGTACACACTATATAAATAAAAGAATATCTCATCAGTTTCATATCAAAGGCAAAAGACATGAAGATAAACCACATTTTAAAGTTGGGTGGAAAATATAACACGAGTTGGAGGTCGAAGTATTTGTCAGACGGACAATGGCTCTTAACAATAACTGAACCGACAGAATAAACCAAAATGCAAGTGAAGAGAACAGAACCATAGGAGCATTTCCATAACCAGCTCTAAGATATAGTGCACAGAAGCTGACTCCTCTTCATGTTTTATCATGCATTTTGAATTGAACAACTAATCCAGATTTGAGATAGTACTTGTAATGGGTAACACTTGCTTATCCACTTCTTCAGGGGAAAAGTAAGCGAAGGTATCCCCCCTTAAAAACAAAACAATATTTTGAGGGACAGTAGACTATAATGCAGATGTCATGAATACTATCTTTATAAAGACTACCTCCTTAATCTGAATCAGAAATCACTGTTAGCTAGATATCTATTCTAAATCTTATCTTATGATAAACAAGAGTAATACAATATTTAGCACTTCGCAGGACCGATTAACTTCAAAATGTTCCACTGGAGAGTAGACAACATAGCAAAAAAATAACTTATTTTCCGTAAATTTCTATCTCTCGAATCCAAAATAGTCAATATCTTAAAAAAAAAAAACTCTTGGCAATGATCCAATACTTACATGTGGTTTAAGATATGTCCCTTGAAGATATACAAATGAATATAATGTTTTGAAAAACTGTTTAGCTTCTTCAGCATTTCCTGCTCATAATAAACATAAAACGTCGTGAGTGAGAAACCTCTGAAGTGAAAGTACCATTTAACTAGTTAGAATGCCATGAAATCGATCTAATAAGGAAACTCAATAAAAAGCTTTGCATGACTTACAAAGTCATACCTAGAGAGATGGACTACCTAGTGCAAGGTCTTGGTTACATATGAGTCAAAAGAAGAGTGAATAGTAAAACAAGTACATAATAACCCAATAAATAGAGCAAATTTTAGAAAGCCACTAAATCAGCTCGTGTTAGATAGAACTTAGAAGATGACATGTACGACTTAAAAAGGCAATGCAACATGTTTTATCTACAAAATAAAAAATAAAAATAGGGAAAATATACGATGTATCCCACTTAAAATACTTTATTTGCATGAATTTGATGTATTCGCTTGAAGGATTGAAAATAAAAACGATAATGTACTTGTTAATCAGTAAATTATAAAAATGCAACTTACCTTCATTGAGCGAGTGATACAGCCTAACAACATCTGCACCAGAACAGAAAGCTCTGCCATTACCCTTCAAAACATTCAAGAGAGCACTCATGTTCAAAACAATGACCAATATGAACATAATGAAAAACATTAAACTATATATCATGAATAATAATAATAAAAATAACGACAATAATAATATCATTATGTTCCTTAGTTGAGTGACAACTTATTGGGCGTGGAAAACGACAGTAATACCTTCATCAAAACAAAGCCAATATCAGAGTTTTCTTCCCACGAATCATAAAGCCTCTTCAACCGAGCAACCTACGAAATCGAAACGACTTGGCGTTTACCTCAAGCGAGTGAGCTCGAAACGCGCAATGAAAAACAAAGGAGGAAACTCCGTACCATTGAAGTAGTGAGCGCGTTCAGAGAAGATGGCCTGTTGAGAATAGCTGCACGCGATTTCGCTCTTCCTTCAACTAAAATCTAAAATCAAATAACGAACTCTTCAATTGAGAAAAAATAATAATAAATTACAAATAAAAAATTAATAATAAGCGAAGCACGAGAAAAGTGACCTGGTGCTGGGAGTCATCGTCATCGTCATTGCGCTCCGCATAATTTGGTTGAGCAGTGAAAGCTCGACGATGAGAACAGAGCGTGGGAAATGAGAACCTACTTCGTGGTAGCAGAGCTTTGAATCTCTGCATCTTTGATTGATTCTCTTTCTGGTTTCAAGTTTTTCTGTTTTTTGCTTGCAGTTGCAGAGCAGGTGTTTGATGTTTGTACTGTGCTACGAAATGAAGAAGCTCAAGCTGTGTGTGCGCCGCGCGTCTCAACTCTGAAATTGAAGATCGCTTTCCCGTTAGGACCAGCTTGGGCCCGAGAGGATTTCGAAGGCCCACGTTTCATTCTTATGGATTGTACAAGGCTTTCTTTAAGTGGCCCAAAAATAAATATCATTTCTCTTATTTTTAATTTTTGATTTTGTAATTGACCATTTTGTCAAAAAAAAATTTGTAATTGACCAAAAAGAAAATTTTAATTTTGTAATATATATTGATATTGATAAATAAAACTTAAATGAAATTAATCATATATCTTTTTTATTATTCGTTTTATTCTCTATTGAAATCAATGTAAATAATCTAACAATTCAAATGAGCTAACTTTAAATTTAGTGAAAAAAAATATTGATGCCTTTTATCTTAGTTATTAAGGTTTGGATACAATTGAAGAGAAATAGATGAGTTAATTCATTATTCTTGTAATTTATCAATTATAAAATATGTAAAAAGTTACAAAATATCTAAAAGCACATAATAATCTCCTGTTTATTTCTTTTTTTTTTTAAATCTAACAAAAAATCCTTGCTTCAAATAACAATTTTTTTCATCCAATTCCTTTTATTGAATCGTCAATCCAATAGCTCGCTCAATGAACATCAAGATAAGAAAAATACGGGGAAAAGAAACATAAATCATCACCTGTAATTAAAGATAATGATTCTATACAAACGGCAATATTGAAATGAAACCTAAAGATCCCTACCCCATTTTACGATTACATTTTAGGATGGATGAAGATCTTACACTAGCCAGAAAGATACCAAATACACAGACACAAAAATGTCATTACATTTTTCCCCACTAATGCTTGTAAGACCTTGATCCTCACTACATGCATGCACTGCAAATACAAGATTAACATCCTACCACTTTACACTTACACAGCAATTTGAATCCCCTTCGCCTGTTTCAAATAATCTTTATGTGATTTTCACTTAAGAGATAGAATCACTTAAGAGATAGAATACCTCCTGTGTCTTAAGGATGAACCAGACGATTTGGTATCTCCAGGGACAACAGAAGTTGGGCTATTAGAACTCCCTGAAGTCTCCGAGCTCCTATTCTCTCCTTGTCCTTTACCCACAATCCACAACTTATCAAAGATTCTCCTCGACCGAGACGGCAGCAACTGCATGCCACTCCTGCTGTTTTTGCTACTCTTCTTGATCAGTTTCCCATTCTTCCGAAACTCTTCGCCTTTGATCTTCAAGTGATTCATCTGGCTGTTGAGGGAATGGCAGCTCTCTCCCATGGTTTTCTCACATTCCTCATCTCTATTTGTCAGTGTGTGTGAAGAATCACGTGGACTGCTACCGTATGATGCAGCCTTGGCTGAAGCTCTAACCTGCTCAACATACAGAACCTGCACTACGACTCGAACGGGAAGGCGTTCGTTCTGTGCTGCGTGCATCGATGCATCCGCAGTCAGTTTCTTAACATCCATCAGTCCACATATCTTCTTCCTTTCAGCCTTGGTCAAACTTGGGTGCTCCTAAAGATGATAAACTCAAGTGAATATTAAAACGTCAACAGCTAGCTAAGGCTGCAAGTGCAAAATAAGCCAACTTCTCATTTACTCATGTTACATGATTGTCACTTCTTTGTCATTACAAAATATACACATTATTTAGCAGTAGAATATTGGTGTATAAACAGAAAAGTGCTAAAGTGTTCCAAAATGTGACATGCTAGCAATTCTACAAGCATTGCTCGGCCATAAATTAGTAGCAGCAGAAAACAAAGCATAGTTGCCCATTGTATGGGATAAGTCATAAAAGGAATCAATCAAAGGTAAAAAGTATAGAAGCAATGCAAAATCTGTGTTGGTCAAGATTCAATTTTTTTACCATGGGATGATGGTACGCTCCATGTTTACAAAATCTTACCTTCAAGTAGATGTCGATAGCCCTGTACAGACCATCATGATTTGGTCTCACAAACTCTGGAATTGACTCTGACAAATCAACAAAACTAGAGAGGCTGAGATTTGGATCATGTGCAACTTCTCCGAGATATCTATCCACCAACTTGCCAACGTTCAATAACAACCTATTCCCTAAGATAGATTCATCATTTACTTTATCATTCTTCCCCACAACCTCCGTATCACGGCTATCCTTTTCATTAGTCATGTATCGATTCAAAAGATCTTGCACCAAATCAACATCATATGTGGTCATCTGAGGAGACCTTGCCGGAATCAGTAAATCTTTGACAGAAGCTTCGTGCAATTTTAGGCTGATGCTCTTCATCAATTCTTCTCTTGATGACTCATCGGCCTCAACTAACATGGCCACTTTCAATAGCTTCAGCAAGAAACTACATGAACAGCCCACACCATTATCGCATGGGAGTAAACAGACAATTGTTTCTACCAGAGATTTGTTCCTCCGGGCATGTGCATCGGAAACCAATGCATCAACAGAATCAGGCAACCATCTTACTGCATAGGTTTTCAGTGCCTCCCCGATCACAACACTGTCCATTCTTCCCTTTGATTTCACAGCAATCATTACACGTTTATAAAGATCGATGTCCAGCTCACATATATCTTCAACCCACCAATCCTTGGGAACAGGTTCAATCTTCTCTTGTGATGTTAACTTGTCCTCGACAATTTTATCAACCTCTGTTAATTTCCGGTTACAAGTGTAAGACCAAGTGATGTTCATTGGGTCCACAGAAGTTTTAGAAGCTATGGAATCTATGCATCTCCCAATGATCTTTAGATTCTCAGACCACGGAAGAAGAGATTTTGTAGTTTGGAGAACAATTATAGAATCCTTCCAGCTACGAAAAATACTCGAGGTAAGAAACACCTCAATTTTAAAAATCAAGTTTCCTCTATCGATATCCTCTGTCATCTCAAGGTACTCAGCCGCACATCGAGCAGCCACGACATTGTAAGCATTTAGAGTCACAGTCATCCCATAGCAGAACTTTGCACATATTTCAAAGGCCTTGGGCCCACCAGGGAAATCATCCAAGTAGATTTCATCAGAATTCTCTTCATCAGCCTTTGACACCAACTTCTGCAAACGATTGCTCTTGGACAGTAGAGGGAACTGCAACTCATGAAAAGTAAACATCAATAAAGAACAAGAGGAGGAAGCAAAAATCTAGTTGTTTCCCTGAATACCACATATTAGAAAAAGAAATGCAAACTAAATGCACAAAGTAGAATACATACTGGACTAGTCTTATTGTCAAATTCAAGATTTCTAGTCTATGAATTCAGTCCAATGAAAAACAATTAAGATATTATTAAATTGTGCAAGATGGTGTTGTTGAACAACAAAATGATTCCAACATAACTATAACTTGATAGTTAACACCTAAAAAAAAAATTCCTACTTTTAACAATTCCAACACACCTCTACTACTTTTAACGACCATACATAAAGTCTCCATGAAAATAAGGGAGGTAGGTATAATTTTTCCACACAAAAGTGTCAGTGTAATTAATGCTAACATAAAGGGAGGTCAGTGTAATTATCCCTAAGTAGGACAATAAAACAGAGATGCTGAAAAAGTACATACCTTGTGAAGGTCAAACTTAACTTCACCAACAGTTATGATAATATCTGTAGCTAATTCAGATGATATGTACCTGCATAAATTGGAAATGAGTTGCTTAGTCTATAAAGAAGGGCAAATTATTCAAGGAGGGTAGGGGGATGACAGGAGATTGCCGAACTATCATCCACAAAATATAATTAAGCCACACAATTGCTCAAATCATCGCAAAATCATAACAGAATAAGTAACCAAAAATCAGCCAGTCAAAAAGAAAAACCAGCCAAGAGTATTAACTATTAAGATGCATGCTGTTCACCAACACTCACATGGATACATAACCTTATGTGACAAAAATGTTACATTTTACATGTTAGCTGCAATTAAATAGCTCCATATTAGACATACCTTGATCACATGACTCCAAAAAAATAAATAACATCTTCACATATTATTTGCCAAAAGTTCAAATGTCTAAAATCTATCTTCATGTGGGATTGGTAAGTCTTGCAATTCTATTTATCTCAGATACAAAGAACCTCTATTTGAAAGCAGAAAAAATAACACATTAAATAAAACCCCCACCAAAATGACTAACTGGAGGTACATCCAAGTTAATATAATACACTGACCAAATGTGGTTCTTACTTCTCAGTTGAATACATATGTGTAGCACATGCATGACAGATGACATGTCACCGCATATGTTTATAACAGGCTGAAAATCCACCAAACAAAGATATTTTTGAAATAATCCATCCACAAATGGAATTCTCCAGCCTTGTCTATACAACATATACACAAGGTGGGAGCAATAATCTGAGCACGCCAGTGAAGTCACATGCTTAAAACTCTTCATGTATAAAGAAAACATATATAAAACGATTAAAATTGTTCCAAAATCGGCTTTGCAAAACTGCCATGATTTTAAATGCTGAGTACTCCATACCACTTTTACAATACTTGGACCACAAGCTCATCAAGAAATTCACAATTCCCAGAGGCTGGACCACCTGCAATTCAATCCCCTCCCTCCCTCTCTCTCTCCCTCCCTCCCTCCCTTTACAGTTACAAGCAATATAGAGTAATAACATTATTATTTCAGTGGTTATGCAGACAGAGATAATGGCTTTCTTTTGAAGGCAATCAAGAATGAATCTGTAACTAGCAGTGCCTCACAGCACTCAAATGCATCTGTGACCAAACACCAAACCCATTTAAGTGTATATTCAGTAACAGAAAACGGTAACAAACATTAACTATTTAACTTCTCTTGCTGACACCCAGAGGCAGAAGTAAAATAAAAAATGCATTAAGAGAGCACCCAATTATGCAGGAAACACAAGAAGCAGAAGAACCAAACAAACAACAACGTTAGCAGAGACCGAGAAAGGAACAAAAAAGAAGAATATCCCACCTGACATATTTTCCATCGGATTCAAGAGCATCAGGCTTCGAACCCAACTTCATAAACTTCATTTTTCTTTTCTTTTCTATTTTTTCCTTTTTGTTCTCCTTCAAACCAAACCAAACCAAACCAAAAATGACCGAAAAAACACAATACAGGGAACTTTCAGACAAAACGACAAGCAAGGCCTGCGTTTCCTCCGAAGTCAACCATAACGAAGCGAGAGTGTATATGTAGTAAGCGATTTCTGAGCTTCCCTTCACGCCTTCACGAAACTCTGTTACACCCCAGAAGAAGAAGAAGAGAAATACACCGTTAAAACGCCACGTTTCGCGTCAAAAACTTTACTTTTTCGAATGCATTCACGATGGGCATTGAAGATGATGACGACGACGACACGCTAGAGAGAGAGAGAGAAGGGGAATAATAGAAAGAAAAGAAAAGGGAACAACTTGAAGAAGCAAGCTCTGCTAGTTGAGGTTGAGGTTGAGGTTGCAGAAAATAAAGGGTACAGTCCTCGTAAAGAGCATTTTCCTGAGAGAAAACGTGTTCTCAAATGGATTGAATTCAATGCAGTTTTTTTTTTTCTTTCTATTTTATGTATATGGTGGTCAGAAGGTGAGAGCGGAGTAAGAGCAAAATGGCGTCAGACTCAGAAATAGTTTAAAGAGAGAAAATGAAGAAATGAATGAGAATTAAGAAGAAAGAGAAAGAGAGAAATAAATGGTCGCCGCCTTTGCCTTAAAGACCATGGTGATCTGGTGAAGATTTTGGGTGGGGTGGGAAGAGCGCAAATCTCAAAAGGGAGTGAAGGATATGAGAATGGACGGGGGGTGGGTCTTGTTCTCTGTTCTGAGCCCAACACACTTTCTCTGCAACGTGAATGATGATCGTTTTCAGCCTCTGAGGCTCTGACGCGCTTGTCTCTCCATCCTCTGTTTCTATAAACTTTGCAGCAGCAGCATAAAATAAAGAAAGAGAGAAACAGGTACAGCGAGGGAGGGAGGGAAAGTTGGAGAGAGAAAGAGTGAGTGAGTGTGTTGGGTGTTGCGTTTGGGGTAATGTAGTAGAGTAGCATTGTTATAACAACAGTGGGTTTGTATAGGGTGTAGGGGACTACCGTGACAGGGTGGATCAGAGGTTCTTTTGTGAGCTTTATGTTTATATTTTATGTTTATGCCGAGAGAAACACGCCAAGCCAACCTTCTTTCAGTCTTTTCTCCCCTCTATCCATTCTTATTCCCTATTATGTCCTCACATGTGACACTTTATTTTTTTTCTCTGATGACGAAATTAATACTCGATAAACATCGAGGGTCTATTTATTTTAGATTTTGGTAGAATTGTGTTTGATAAAATTGTATTTAAAGAATTAATTTTTAAAAAATTATATTGAAAAGAATTAATTTGTGTTTAGTAATAATATTTTAAAAGTATGTTTAAAAAAATTGATTGTATTTGAATAATAAAGATATAATCACTTTTGATTTGTAAATATAAAAAATTGTGTGAGTCCTGCACCTAGAATTGATTTTGGCAAACAGAAAAACAAGTAGGTTCTTACTTCCATCAGAATCAATTATATCCACTCAAAATCAATTCTTAATTTTCCCATTGAGTTACCAAATGATTCAGATTTTTGCCAAAATCGAGTTTGACGGTCAAACTCCGTCAAACTCGATTTTGGTGACAAACGGAAGTTTCAGAATCTTAAACAAACTGTCACTAAATGGTAATAACAAGATTTTTTTTTTGGCTTTTTCACCCGACTAGTATAATTTCAAATTGAAAATTGAAATTACCAGTTTGATATAATTTCTAAAATATTTACTAATATGGAGCAAGGTGTATATTCCATTTGTGACTTTTAATTTTTTTTCAAAGTCATCAACCAAACATACAACTTCATAGGTTTTATTATTTTTTAAATTTATTATGTAAGTCCTATATTTCATATACAACTTTAGATAATTTTTTATTTTTTGAAAAAAAAAATCATGTGAGTCATATATGAAATACACGACTTGGCTATTTTTTTAAAAAAAACTATGAAAGTCGGACTTCCCCAACACGACTTCAATATTTTTTTAATTTTTTTAGTTTTGATTGCTTTCTTTCTTACTTACGTTAATACTAGTGTGAAGCTAAATGTAGAAGCTAGCTTTTATTATTCAGCCCAATATTAATTATCGTATGCAGTGTATGCTTTTAATGATCAACGCATGTTTTAATTAATCACTCATAAAGGCACTAATGCTCATTTTTAGGGGTGTTTGTGACTCGGTTCGATTTAATTTTGAGGCAAAAAAAGTTGTCCAATCCAAAAGTTTTAAAAGAACATACATTTCGGTTTGAATTGCTATCTCAAAAAAAAAAACAATCTGATCCAAAAATAATACAGTTTAGATTTAATCAGTTTTCAGTTTTTAGAGGTTGAATATTTCTTAAGATAAATAATTAAATATCAACTTATATCCATTGCTAAATTTTTTAGACATAAATTTAATCTATTCAATATTTAAGTACGTCATCACTATTTGAAAAAATTGTCCATATTTATTTCCATTATCCCAAATGTTCAAGTTAATATCATAGTGGTGATATTCATTTTACACACTAGTCTTATGTTAGAATGTCATTACTTTAGTAAGTAAAGTAAATTATGAAAAAATATTTAATTTTTTATATAAATTATGGTTCAGTTTAATTTTAGTGAAGAGATCTAAAATCTAAACGATTTGTTTTTATTCTTGAAAAAATATCCAAAAAATCCAAAACATTCAGTTTTTTAATTTGTTTTCAATTTTTTTGAATCGATTTGGAGTTTTTTTATGGGTTCGATTTTGAATACCTTTACTCATTTTACCTATTGTCAAATACACACTAGCATTGGATCACACCCACGACAAGTTTCCAACCATCAAACAACACGCTGATGTTTCACACCAGTATCCCACTTTTAAAGAGAGAAAAAAAAAAACAATTAAAATAAAAAAAAATAAAAAATGTTGAAGTCGTGACTGTGAAGTACGACTTTCATAAGTTTTAAAAAAAATAACAAAGTCGTATATGTTATATATAACTTGCATGAAATTATTTTTAAAAAAATAAAAAATATCTAAAGTCATATATGACATATAAGACTTCTATAATAATTTTAAAAAAATAATAAAACTATAAAGTCGTATGTGTCATCTATGACTATAAAAAAGAAAATTAAAAGTCATAAATGGGATGTACGACTTATCCCATATTAATAAATATTTTAAAAATTACATCAAACTGGTAATTTTAACTTGAAATTATACTAATTTAGTGAAAAAGCCTTTTTTTTATAACCGTAAGTTTGGTTTCGAGTACAGTATAATATAGACACCAGAGGTTTTTAAGATGAACAAATAGTTATGAATTATGCATATATGGAACTCTAATAAATAGTATAAACCGTCTAAATTAAGCACAAAGTCAATATACTTATTATACCTTTACGGACAAATAATATGGTTCATGAGTTCAACCTGTCTAACTCAAATGGTCCATGCCATTATCACTTACACCAACCTCGATCTGTCATTAATTACATATGTGGTCTTAAATCTAACCAAATTACCTTGAAATGTTTTGGTTTAGAACCTATTTATTTCATGTTATTTGATTTTAAAAAAATAACTATTTTCAATTATTTTTTGCATGTTTGTTTTACCTTCTAGAAATAATCAGAATTTAAAAATAGTCTAAATTTAAAATATAATTAAAATGAAAGGTTATTTTAATAGTTCTCGAGAGATAATATAAGTTTAATGAGGTAAAAGATAAGAGAGAAGATTAAAAAAATAATTTTTATAATTGCATATAATCACAAATTAGCTTATATATTTTCCATAAAAATCTCTAGAAAAGCACACGTCGAAATGCATCCTAATTCACATCGTTGGAAGGTTCAAAGCAAGTTGTATTCAAAGGACAGGAGAGTGGGGATAACTGGGGCCAGTGATTACTATTCCAGCTCAACCAATGTTTCCAATGCTCTCTACCTTGTACAAATATATATATATATATATATTGAAATTAGAAAAAATTAGTCATTTGGTTTAAGTTAATTTTTTTCAATATTTGGTCTCTTATTTTTCTCTATAACAAAGTGATCATTTATGTTTTTCATTGTTATAAACATGCATATTGTTTCTATTTTTGTCCACATATTCTCATCTTATCCATTTGAACATTTTATTGGTCTATTTTAACTTATACAAGCTTAATGATAAGAATGACTACCTAACATTGCTTTTAAAACATAAGAGACCGAATTGGAAAACGAAAATAACTGAGAGGATTAAAAGAGTAATTTTGCCTTAAAGTTAATAGATAAAATATTAATTATATATTTTAAATTTTATTAAATTTTATAGATTTAATTTATTTAATATAATTTTTTTACTTTTATATGAAATTTGATGTCCAAAAAATATTAGATTAGATAAATATCTTAGATTACGTGGCATATCAAAAATAGATTAATTGGGAGAAATTTTCATATTCAAGAATAACAACACAAATTATACACACACATATATATATATAGATATAGATGTTATTAATTAATATTCTAGATCAGTGTGTGTAACACGTTGAAATTGTATGTGTGGATCTTATGGAATAATTGGAGGCTCTGTAATGAAAAAAAATGAATTACTTGTCACGGGCTATAATAAAAACAATTAATGAGATATGGATAAGGGCCACAATCCAAGCAAACTGGTCCTCCACAATATGCATGCATTTGATGAAGACCAACTAAACAATGATTTAGTATCTCTAATAAGAGTTGTTTATGAGAGTTTTTTTAACACATTTTTTGTAGGCCCCATAATGTCACATAAGACTTAAGATCAATATAAATTTCGCTTCAATTTAAGTTGCTTATATATAAGAAACTCAATTTAAAAATTGTTTAATTTTTAAGAATTCTACAAACTACTCTCATTGAAATGCTCTAAAATGAAATATAACAAAGGATTGAAGAAATAACACAATATAAATATTATTATTTTTTTAGTGGAGGACCAGTTTGCTTGGATCGTGGTCCTTATTCCTCATAACATCTCATTTATTGTTTTTGTTATATACATGCATTTGATGAAGACCAACTAAAACAATGTTTTTTTTTGCAAAAAAAAAAACAATGCCTTTTTTTATCATTAACAATGATTGGTTTTTAATTACCTAAGATGAAATATGTATAACAAATGACTAAAGAAAAGACACAATATAAATATTAAATACTATTTTTTTGACACAATGGGAAATGTACAGATAAAAAAAGAAACTGTGTCTGTGTTAAATACTACATGATTATATTTTTTTTGATAAAATAAATGATTTTTAATTTATTATTGTAAATTATTGTTGTTATAGTTTTCGTTTTACCAGTAAACAAAATATTATTGTTGTTATAGTTATTATTATTTTACAATTATCAAATCAAATTTAATACATTACCAAGTCTATTTGGACTAAGTGTGTGTTTGGTTATGCGGTGGCAAAAATTGGTTCGAATTAACTGAATTGATTTTGGTTTAAATTTGAATTTGAAGTAAAATGATTTATGTTTAAATTTTTTACTTTGAAAGCAAGTTTGAAGTAAAATTTAATATAAAATTTTTAACCCAAAACACAAAAACTACAAATTCTAGCTTGAACTATAAACAATTCTAAACAACTGGATTGCCTTTACTGCTGCAAAATTCCAAATACTTTAATTTATATAAAAGACAAATCACATTTGACTTCACAAATTTAAGTTCAGCTCCTCTCACGATAATACCAAACATACAATACACACCGTAACACATATGCAGGGGGGAGGCAAGGGGGCTTGGGCCCCTCCCTCCCCTCAATTTCATTGGTTCTATACATCTAATTTATATACACATATATTAATATTATATTATATTATTATATTATAATTACATAAACATATTATATCATCCTATAAATATTATTGCCATATTAATTTGTTCATTACTATACTTAATATTTAGATACACAAATTTAATTAATAGTAAATTTTGTAAAAATATAATAAATTTACTTATATTTTGTTCAATTTTAGATCTAAAAGATTTGTACATATTATTCAATATAAAAAATATATAAATTGATAATAAAATTTTATCTCAATAATTTTTTGGTCCCTCTCTTGACGTATTTCTCGATCCGTCCCAGCACACATGCACTCGGAAGTTGTCCTTTTCTCACCCATGTCCAAACCTGTGCCTGGTTTCGTCCAAATACGTAATGATTCGAGTATTGTACATGCTCTTCTTTAGAGAACCACATTGTCACGCAACTGTTTGGACAATTGCTTGACAGAGAAATGACTCAGAACCGGTTCGGTCATTGGAATCCATAAATGAGGTTCTAGATAGCGGAGACGACCATTTCCAACGTATCATGAAGCATGCGAACGAGTGTGGCACTTTTTTCTCAACCACTAAGCATTATTCATATGGTCCCGCAGTTACATTTGTGGAGGTGCTGTCAGAGTTAGGGGAGTACTATCTATATTGAATGCTCACACATTCACTACATAGATTGCTCAAATCAGATGCAACTGAACAATATAACACCCTTTTTCACACCCACCTTCACATAACCTAAATAAAATTGCTATCCCTCACCTCCACATATATATGCTATTTCGATCCATGCACAACCAATTTATAATTCTAGCTATTTCCCCAAACCCTTTTTTTTCTCCCTATCTAGTAGTGCAAGTGAAATAGCAAAAGCTACCTGAACACATCCCACAAAAACTGCTTGTAAAATGGGAATTGTTTGAGTTTTATAAGTTCTATTTAGGTTGTATATATCTCCCGTCGAGGTGAGACATACCTTTTTCTCCAATTAATTAGACAAATAATTAATTAAAGTAAAAACTAAAGCTAATAAACCCATATTGTGTTTACCCCCTTTTAATTACCCTCACCATCTCCTATTATGTTCTCTCTTCAACCATTTAAAATTGAGATGAAATACATCCACGATGCCAAGCTATACGTCCCCTTGGTGTGGTAGCATGTGTGACGGTCAGTGGCTTCCACATGGGTCCACAAAATCCTCTAATCATAAGCTGGCTATATGGCGATACTATATGGCATAGCTGAAAGTCTAATGCCATATTATATTATATATATATACACTGATCGTATAAAGTTCCCTGGGGCCAAAAGGCACACATTTTTCTTCCTTTTTTTGAACTATATATAATTGATATAGCAAAGAAGTCCAAAAGTGGTTGTTAATGGGTAGTATAATTACGGGACAAGTAGTGGTTAATTATGTCCAAGACTCAGTTAAAAACTTGAATAAAGGTTCTATTACAAGCCACCTTTTGTCTAATCAAATCATAAGCGCATGTGTGGGTAAGGAGAAATCATGGGGTGAGATTAGGCGTGGGCAAAAGCCTATCACAAATAAATAAAATGGTGGGGTTTAGATGGAGGGTCCCAAATTTTGATAATGGGTATGTTTGGTTGGCAAAATTGAACATCTTAGGGGACCATGTGGCTCCCTTTATGCTCGACCCTCTGGCTCTTGCTCCACCTCTACCTTCGGATTTTTAGAATAAAGTTCCACGTTTTGGGTTTTTTACAACTTGTATAAGATTCTATATCCAGGTTTTACGCTCTTAAAAGCTTAACATGATAGTAGATTTGTAGTTGTACATACTGACACCTTTCCCCCCGCACTCATACTTCTTATGGTATTAATTTCTACATGACTTCAACCAATAGTGTTAGTGTGTTACAGAATTGGCGCGCCTTCTTCTAACACATGTTGCCCATGACTAAATGCTGCATCTGAGACTAGGAATGACAATGGATAGGGTATGGGTAGGGTATTATAGTACCCATTTCTATACCCGCAATTTCAAAAAATATCCAGACCCATACCCGCGTGGGTAGCAACTTTGATCCCCATACCCTTATACCCTTTGGGTATCTCGGTACGTACCCATACCCGTTATCCGCACTTTCACGATAAAAAATAAAAAAATTAATTTCTCAAAGGTAACACATAATATTATATATAATAAAAATTAAGTATACATTACAATACATAATAAAGTTATGAAATACAATACATAAAATCAAGCTCAAACATTAAATAAATTCTATAATAAACTTCTAAAATAATAAATTCATGAACTTGCAGCAACTGAGATTAAGCTGGTACTCTCCAAAATCTGTTAAAAATAATATATTACAGTAATTAGTTTGAGTTGTAAAATTAACATTAATAAAAAATTTATTAAGGGATGTTTGTTTCAGGTTACAAAATTCCTAGGTATAAATCATATTGTGTTTGGTTGGTATCTAGTATTCCTAGGAATATTTATTAAAATTTATTTAATTTAAAAATTAAAATAATATGGTGAAAATAAAGTGGGAGTGAGAAGTTATATTTGAAATGTTTAAAAATATCTATATTCCAAGAAATAAATTATACTCAAGAATATCTTTTTAAAACTTGAAACAAACACGGAATGTCACATTCCCAAATTCATTTTCCTGGGAATAATTTTATATTCCTTCAAACAAACATACTCTTAGACTATTTTACCTCATCACCAGAATCTGAGTCTTGGAATGACGACTAACACTTATCTTTTACATGTAAATATTGTTTGGGTATAGTAATATCAATAAAAACTACAACATTAAAATAAAGTTAGTTAATAAACTAAACACAAATTTATTGAATAAATATATTAGTGCAACATATATTATTCTCCTTTTCATGCTTCAACCAGTTTAATTTGTGCACACCAAAGTATCCTCATGAAGCCTAGAACGATGATACATATATAAATAATTATAAAGATATATATATATATAGTGCGGGTCTGGGGCGGGTACTAAGGTACCCGTACCCGCACCCATCCCCATCAAAATATGCGGATAATTACCCGTATCCACACCTATACCCAATTGCCATCCCTATCTGAGACTAAATTTATGGTTAATAATTTAAAAGAATTGCAAAGAATATTCCAACCCTTAATCATATAATCAATAAGAAAAAATAGCTTTTAAAGTATGTCATAATACAAACTGATAGACAATAACATCAATCTAAAAATAATAATCCAGAATCACCACAATTTAGGGTATAATAATGATAATAAGTTAATAACCTTTCATTTTTCTTTTCTCTCCCGGAGAGGACGACGACCCCATGATGATATCATGAGAAGAATATTGACCTATATATCATGATGTAAAAGGCGCAAAAAATGAAAATCATTGCATTTTGTAAACAGAAAAATATCATCATTACTTAATTACTAGTTTTCAATTTTTCGTTAATAGAGCAGTCATTTAATCGTGTGTGAACCGAATCTTAATTATTTATATTTATGAATTACATAATTACTTTTAAAATCATATTTATATATTAAATTAGAACATAACATACTTTTATATAAAAAATCATTTTCTTAATTATTCATTCTCAAAGAAAGATACATGCTTTTTTTATTTTCCAAATTTTAAATTAACTATACAATACACACACACACACACACACACACATATATATATATATATATATTGTTTCTTAAATACTTTTCTCTTTTAATATATATTTTTGACTTAAATATGTTTTTAGTCCCTCAAGTCTAGGTAATTATTGTTTTTAGTCCCTCAAATTTAAAATGCCTATTTTTTATCCCTTATTTTTAAAAATGTGTCATTTTAGTCCTTGGGGCTATTTTTTAATTTGAAAAGTATTTTTTAAATTTATATTTTGACCCCTCTTAAATTCTGTTTCTCACCTTACTCTCTTTTTTTAACTCCTAAAATTTTTTTAAATTTATATTTTGACCCATCTTAAATTTAGAAAATATTTTTTAAATTTTAAATATGACCCCAGGGACTAAAAGTGACACATTTTTAAAAAATAAGAGACCAAAAATAGGTGTTTTAAATTTGAGGGACCAAAAGCAATAATTTTCCAAACTTGAGGGACTAAAAACATATTTAAGCCTATATTTTTTAAAATCTTAATTACAAGAATTTTCGCAATGCACTATTTGTTAATTTATTATACTTGAATTTCCTTTTGAAGTTAATTTGGAACTTAAGATAAGATAAACACCTAAACATTTATCTAATCATTCAGTGATCCTGCGTTTAAATACCTCCTTTTTTGACAAAAAAAAAGAAGGAAACTACTAAGCACAATTACTCTATCAATGGAAGTCAAAATCGGACCAGATCAGCCGGTTGAACTGGACCCCTGTCTGGAAGCACCTGATAATCGGCTTGCACGAGAACCGGTCAAAAATCGGCTAAAACCGGTTGGACTTGTTCAATCATTTTGTTTATTTAAAAAATCAAAAATTTTCAAAAATTTTCAAAAATTTTATTTTTTATTTTTTTAAAGAAATAGATATCATTTTCTTCAATTATTTGTAATTTTGAATATTTTATATTATAAATTATGATATTTAGTAGTAAAGTTTAATTTTTTTTTATAAAGTTATGACTTTTATGTTAATTTTTGCTCAATATTGTATAAGATTTAGGGTTTAAAATAATATTATTTAATATACCCCGGTTCAATCGGTTGAACCCTATCGAATCTCTAAACTTTAAACTCCTTTCCTCATTGATTCAATGACCGGTCCAGTTCTAACTATCTCGAACAAAACCCAATAGAGACGGCTAGCATAGGTTGTAGAAGCAACGGAAAAACGGGGAGCCATGCAGGCCCAAAGAAGAGTTTAAAATACCTCCTTAATCTCTCTTATATATTCCCTCCCCTTAGCATGCTTTTGACACCTCCTGTGTATAACCATGCCAAATAGAAATGTTACACACTTACACGGCTAATAATAAACTTCAGCTACATTTAGTTAATGATGATTCTTAGATAAGATACAAGAATAAAAATCACCTATTCATAAGTCTGCTAAGTTGTTCTAGGAAAAGTTATGATTATAAAATTATATATCAAAACAATTTTGCACTTTTTTTGCCGGAAACAAACATCAATTGCAATGACAATACGTCAAATTGAAGCGGTTTAAATAAGGCTGAGCCTTATGTTATGATTGGCATCTAAGATGTGTTCATGGTTCGCATACTTTTTCACTGGTGCAGTGTCCGTATGCATGGACATGATATTTTACAAGTTTTTTAAATTTTGACATAAATTATTGTATATTTTTTTTATAAAAAAATGTATCTCTCAACACTGAGATTGAGACCATTAATATAAAGAGAATTTGTTCTTATGTGACTTTTGATAATACATGCCAGCAATATCCTATTTAATTAGGATTCCAGTCTTCATTTGGGCTTGAAGATCAGCTTGCCTAACGATGCAAATTAATAATAAAACCTTATAACCTAACAACCTTAAAATCCTCAAAATAATTAAGTCCTTTTTCCGAGAATCATTATTATTTTGTAACACATAATAGTTACTCCCTCTGGTCTTTTTTATAAGAAACATAGTATAAAATCATCAAGTACCAAATAGTGCATTGAAATGGATAAATTTTCATTGATGATGTCTTAACTTTAACTTTTTTTCCAGAAATACCCTATCCAAATATATCTTTAGCATGGTCCGAACCTCTTCATCCAAAGCTTCATTTTCACTGGGGTGTCTATTAAGGTCAAGAAACTTCTTACCAATGCAGCCATTGGAAATTGAGGGAGCATACACATCCGAAGAATCCCCTTTCTTTTCTGTTAAATCTTCCTCATGCCATGATTTTTGCTTGCCTCTAAATATGGTTTTTCTGTCCTCCTTATAAGAAATGTCAGTGGTGTCGGCAGTGTCCAGGGAGTCCTCAATCACTTCAACAGTAGCTTCATGTGCTGTCCAGGGAACCCTCAACTATTTCAACATAACATGAAAAAGGCAACTCATTCAAGTGATAATGTTGTTTCACTTTGAGATTTTTTTCATGCTCTGTTTTTTCTTTCTCAGACTCAAGAACGTTGTCCACTCTAGCCATGGGGTTGTCCTCCTTTCATGTACGAGACTCTTATGGCTGTGTGTCGTTTCATTTTTTTTCATGTTTCATTTTTTTATGGTAAATAGGTTAACTCATTATTAAGCGGTGTGATAATAAATTTAGTGGTGTGATAATAAATAAGGGCAAAGTTGGATAGAAGTAATTAATATTGTTGAAAATAAAATATTATTTTTTATAAAAATGACCAAACAAATACTCCAATTTGTTTCTTATAAAAAGAATCGTAAGTATCATTTATCTGGCTATGACCTCTTTGATCCATCATTAAAAATTTCAACTCGAGTATGAATAAATCATATGATATTCCAATATCAATTAATTTATTGTGTCTTGGGACTTCAAATCTCCAAAATGGACATGCACTCTTGGTATTATAATAAATATGTTAGTGTGTTACTTTACCGAGCTACTATAGTACATTCACAATACATTCTTGACTCTCCCCTTATTTTTTCTTATTCTTAAAAAGTCAAGTTAGAAACCTACCTTAAGTTGTGGTCATTTGATTTAACAGGATCTTTATGGAGTTTCTTTTTTTTTTTTTTATCATAGAGTTCTTTTGTAATTTTATTTGTTTTTGGAGCTTTTACCCCTGCTGTTAATGTTAATCCCAAATAAAGTCAAGTTGGAAGGGGTAAGGTGTGGTAAAGCTCATGGATTCACAAGTCAAAGAAAACCTGGTTATGCTTTATCATGTCATATGGACCCCGTACCTCTTGTTAGTTGATTGTGCAAGGACTGCTTCTATATCAATTAAGTCAAATTCCCTGATCAGATGTCAAATGCCTCTGCTTTTTCAGTGTGGTGGGAGAATAGATGAACTTTTTCTTTTGTTTGCCAGAGTAGATGAACTTTGTTTTTTTGGTCGAAAGAGCCATTCATTGAAGGGGATAAAACCCAAAGGCACAAGGCCATGCAACCAGACAACTCAACCAAAGTGGCCAACATACTTGTTGTGTATGGCATTGGCTGGCACCAGACGACCAATTGTGGTGCAGAATGGTCAAGACTTTTTTTTGGTCATGATAGAATGGTCCAGACTTAACCAGTAAAACCAAGCCCGAACCTTATATAATGGGCCAAGTATATTGGCCCTGGGTTTCTTCAAACAAAAATTAAACACATGGACCAAAAAATGAAGGAAATTGGTAAATACACCTTGCAATTTTAGACATACACCCCACTTAAATGTGGAAATTTAAAAAATACCCTTCAATTTTGCGTATATTCCAGAAACTGGAGTTTCTGGAATGCAATTTTGTATTCTGGAAACTCCAGTTTCCGAAATGCAATTTTTTGAATTGTGGGATGTATTCCAAAAACTAATTTCTGAAATGCAAATTTGTATTCCGGAAACTCCAGTCAAATTTGTATTCTGAAAACTCCAGTCAAATTTGTATTCCAAAAACTCCAATCAAATTTGTATTCCGGAAACTCCAGTTTCCAGAATACAATTTTGTTTTTCGGAAACTGGAGTTTCTGGAGTACTAAGAGTTTCCGGAATGCACACGATTTTTTAAGGTATTTTTGGAATTTCAGCATTAATGTAAAGTATATAGCTAAAAAATATGGGGTGTATTTACCATTTCCCAAAAATGAAACACAAGAAACTGGACCGCATATAACAAAAAATAGAGAACTGGACAGACCCTTGTCAAATACTTCTAGCCTTCTAGGACACCAAGGTCCAATCATCCACGGGTCACACCAATATTGTGTGGGAATCGGTAAATACAACCCCAAGAATTTATCATTCACCCCAATTTATACTGTTTAAATTTTTTAATACGATTTTGCCCTCTAGAAATTGATATTTTCGGGAAGTTCAAAAATTTAATTTTTTGGAAATTGGAATTTATGGTAGTTATAAAATTTAATTTTTAATCAAAAATGCGAATTTCTGAAAGAAAATAGATTTATATCTTATCGGAAATTCAAATTTCCGGTAGTACAAAGTGGAAAATTCGGAAATACGAATTTCCGGTAGTACAAATTTTCCACTTTGTACTACTGAAAATTCAAATTTTCGGTAAGATATAAATCTATTTGCCTCTGGAAATTCGCATTTTTGGTTAAAAATTTAATTTTTTTATTTACCAAAAATTAGAATTTCCGGTAGTTTAAAAATTAAATTTTATAACTACTGCAAATTCCAATTTTCGGAAAACTAAATTTTTAAACTTCCCGAAAATTCCAATTTTCGGTAGTTATAAAAATCTAGTGGGGTGTATGCGGGAAATGGAAAAAAACAAAAAAATGTATTTTTGTATTTTTACCCTTTAAGTGAGATGGATGGCAAATTATTAGGGGTATATTTACCAATTTCCTACTGTGTTCGGCCAAAAAAATAAAAACCCACCAATGTTGGGCATCTGAAAGTTGTGGATCAATTGACGCAGCATAGAAAAAGGGTTTTCACCGACACACACAAGAAGAGGATAATAAAGAAGTACTACGCACTAACCGTAGCCGGTACGTAGTGGCAAGTCGCAACCCAGTAACTGAGCTGGAATTTTGTCGGTGGTTTTGTTTTCTAATATTGTCGAAATTGTTTTTTTTTTGGGGTACTTGGTTATTTTTCATTGACTGAATAACAATCTAGGCACATACATCACATATATATGGTAAACACCATTTTTTTAACCATGAGATTGGACACACGTTGTTAATGTATTCTTTCTAATAAAACGGACCCGAGTAGGACCTGTAATCGCTCTCTAATGAAGAATAATCTATAGTCAAACTTTACTTACGAAAACACCACTTTGAATTTGTTGTGCCTTAATTAACTTCGAGATTCTTTTTAATAGATAATTTTCAATAATTAAAATTTAAGGTCAAAACAGAATGTCATTATCTCTAATAACTATGCCTTTAATATACATAAATATGTATCTCAGACATAAATTATTATTGCAAACTACGAGATTGGGTACAAATAATTAATGTGCTTCATTTAAGGGACGGACTTGGTTAGAATTTATGTTTAATTCCCAGTGACAGAACAATCCGTAGCCAGGTATAAACCCAAAAAAAAATCATTATCGCACAATAATCCTTAATTTCTATGGCTTGCTTTAATAGGAATATGCAAATTATAGAATGTCTATACATTTTTTAATGTTTTTTTTTATAAACGTCTATACATTTTTTAATATGAAACTTCGTTTTCATGAGAATTGACAATCCAACCTCACATCCCGTCCCGAGAGGTTTCAAGATCTCACCATAAGTCTACATTTTTATATTAATTTTACGATGCTACCAAACTTATTTGGTCATCAAGATGTATTAAAAAATATAACCGTACTCACATATCCTATTTGTTTTAGCTGAAAGGAACTTGTAGATCTGACAAATAAATTATTGGCTTAATTGCATTTTTGGCCCCTCAGTTTTCACATTTGTGCGAATTAGGTCCTCCAGTTTTTAATTGCGCGAATTAGGTCCCCCAGTTTCATTAACTGTTGCAATTGGGTCCCCCCAGTGAACTGACGGAGGGACCCAATTGCAACAGTTAATGAAACTGGGGGACCTAATTCGCGCAATTAAAAACTAGAGGACCTAATTCGCGCAAATGTAAAAACTGGGGGGCCAAAAATACAATTAAGCCTAAATTATTCTATCTACTAGTATTTCTTAGCATATACTACAATATAACGCATTCTTTTTAATTTTTTATTATTTCTAAGATTAATTTTAAGTTTTAAACCTTTTCTCGCAGATCTGATTTGAAGTCTTACGTACAAACCAAGAAGCACCACTGGCAAGTCACTTCCTAATTTCCCCTCGCCCAACCCAACCCCTTATGAATATGAATCATCATGAATATGATTATTACAATTAATTAAATTCCGATCTTGCCCTGGCTTCAAAATGAAGCAGTGACGTGGCCAGATCATAGAGGCAGAGGAGACTAACCGCACCCAATTGCTAACCGGAGAGAAGGTTCAGCCTCGTTCTTCACTCCCTTATTATATCACTCACAAGTCGCAACAACGAGCAATTAGAAGGAGCTCACACAGATCTATCTAATCCTAATTTATCTATTTTCCACCATTTCGATCTCGAACGCCATGGCGTTTTGGAGATCCCTCGCGTTCTCTGCGATTCTTCTTCTGCTTTTCATAAACGGCAGCCTCTGCTTCTACCTCCCCGGCGTTGCACCACAGGATTTCCAGAAGGTCAGCTCCATTTCCATCTCGCACTTGTTTCCTTAGCTTTTACCTTCTTTTAAATTGCTCGTTTATTTTGCTTACGAACCTCTCGATCTGTTTGTTCAAATCTGAGATCTGTGATGGATGTGTCTGATACTATTGCATTGTTTATTTTTATTAATATATAAGTGATTGTAGTTAGAATTTCCGATAATTGTTTGAATTCTAGTAGTGATTAGTGATAATAGTAATTTGGCAAATGCTGCGCTAGTGCTCTCTGGAGATTATTGTTGCAGTGTCTTTTATGCGTAGAATAGATTTGTCGTTGTTATCGTTATTTGTGTTAATTTTGACTTCGATCTGCTGTCAGTGAAGGACTTTAGTTACTTTGATGGTGCGAGTGAGACGCTTTTTTGATGATTTGATTAGTTACTGTAACGATGTGAGACACTCTCTTGTCTGTTGATGTAGTGTGAGAAGTTTAATGTTGGCGGTTGATGGAATTTAACCTTAATTTGTAATTAGATTTTTTTTTTGCACGTGGTGGTGTGAGGGAATTGGGAATGTTTGTGTAGGAGATTTTGTACATTAGGATTTAGGATTGGGAATCAGTGTGTCGAATTTGTCATGTTATGGCAGAGGTGCAACGAATCTTGTGGTATTCTAATCAGAGAAGTGGTTTGAGTTTCGATGTTAGAAATTAGAACTATACAAGGGAAAAATAGTTTTGTTTTGTGTCATTTTAATAAGAACAGAACTGAGTTATGTTTGTGTTGTTTAATGTGTCATGAACCCACGAAGAATGATGTCACTTTTAACCACAGTTTATGGCTTCTGCGTCTTGCCACAGTTTAGGGAAATCTAGATGCGACCTCTTTGTTCCTTCTTGGCAGATGAGTCTCTAGATTTTCCTTTGCATAAAGTCTACAACTTTTTGTAGCCTAATGTTGTCCATGTGCTAATAATTTGCTTTATTTTTTCAATTTGTAGTTTTGCTGTTGTACTTATTTTTTGTTTGTATTCTACATTTGATGAATTATCTTCTTTACATGGACTCTGCTACCCTGTATTCTCTGAGAACATGTTAACCACCTATAAAATGCGACTAATCCACTGAGTTCTCAAGATTAGTATCCAGTAAAATTTGTGGCCGTTCTTCATTCATCTTTCTAGTTTCATTTCCTACCGTTTTATTCCTGTATGTCTTGTCTCCAGAATTAATGTATATATCTACTTCTAGACTGACTATTCTAATATTTATCTGGTGCAGGGAGATATATTGCAAGTGAAAGTAAACAAATTAACTTCAACAAAGACCCAGCTTCCGTACACGTATTATTCACTTCCTTATTGTCCCCCAGGAAAAATAGTGGATAGTGCTGAAAATCTTGGAGAAGTGCTTCGTGGCGATCGCATTGAAAATTCACGTTATGTGGTGAGTTTTCTATAACATGAGTGCATGACATGTTAACACTTGTCTAGATGATTGTGTTATGGACTGATTTACACGGTGACATATTTGCAGTTTAAAATGCGTGAACCACAAATGTGCAATGTTGTGTGTAAGCTTAAACTTGACGCCAAAACTGCAAAAGCGTTCAAAGAGAAGATTGATGATGAGTATCGGGTGAACATGTATGGCATGCCAGTAACTGTCCCATATTTTTGTGCCCCTTTACTGCCACGTTCTTGATATCTTGTATCTTACAGTGGTTCTATTTTTTACGTGCAGGATCCTAGATAACCTCCCTCTGGTCGTTCCCATAAAACGTGTGGATCAGGACTCTACTGTTTATCAGCTTGGTTTCCATGTTGGACTCAAAGGGCAATATAGTGGGGTATGCTCATTATTCTATAGAACAATGTCTATTGTTGTGAATGCCAAATATTTTCTCGTGCTTACTTTTTGTAAATGCACAGAGCAAGGAGGAGAAGCATTTCATACACAACCATTTGGCATTTACTGTCAAATATCATAGAGATTCGCTCACTGAATCTGCTAGAATTGTGGGCTTTGAGGTTAAGCCATTCAGGTCTGTAAATTTGTGCTTGTTTTGTTCTATGAATTTATTCCGTGGAACCAGTTGTGGTATGGATGCATTAGCAAATTTTGAAATCTGAATGTTGATGTGCAGTGTTAAACATGAATATGAAGGGACATGGGATGAAAAGACTCGTTTAACAACCTGTGACCCTCATGCTAAACACACAGTTGTCAACTCCAATACTCCTCAAGAAGTTGAAGAGGGCAAGGAAATTATCTTCACCTATGATGTTGAGTTCCAGGTGAGATTATCTTAATAAAATGATGCATGTATGTTTTTCTTGTTACTTTTGAATGCCTATTGGCTTACATTAGCCAAGTAGTTAAATATATGGTTTGTGTGAAGTTGGTTTATCACCCTGCAGATAAAATTCCTCTGGTATTAATGGGCTACTTTTGAATTTATTTTTGTCTTCTTATAACTAAACTACATTTTCCCCCCGTGGTGTCCTCTTTTTCCTACTCTTCCCTCCTATTCTTGTTATTATTTTGGTGAAAGATGATGGAGTCTATTTCTTATGACTGTTTACCTTTGCCTACATTCAGGAGAGTGATGTGAAGTGGGCTTCCAGATGGGATGCCTATTTGCTGATGAGTGATGACCAAATTCACTGGTTCTCAATTGTGAACTCGTTGATGATTGTTCTCTTCCTCTCGGGCATGGTGGCAATGATAATGCTGCGTACACTTTATCGTGATATTTCAAAGTACAATGAGCTTGAGACCCAAGAAGAAGCACAAGAAGAGACTGGTTGGAAGCTTGTCCACGGTGATGTTTTTAGGCCACCAAACAACTCAGATTTGCTGTGTGTTTATGTTGGAACTGGTGTTCAGTTTTTTGGGATGATACTAGTAACAATGATGTTTGCTGTCCTGGGATTCCTTTCTCCTTCAAACCGAGGTGGGCTAATGACAGCCATGCTCTTGCTATGGGTTTTCATGGGGCTTTTTGCTGGTTATGCATCAGCCCGCTTATACAAAATGTTCAAAGGATCGGAGTGGAAGAAAATTGCCCTCAGGACTGCAGTCATGTTCCCCGCAATTGTCTCTTCCATTTTCTTTGTACTAAACGCGCTAATATGGGGACAAAAATCATCTGGAGCTGTGCCGTTTGGAACAATGTTTGCTCTGATCTTTTTATGGTTTGGAATCTCAGTTCCACTTGTTTTTGTGGGTGGCTATGTTGGATTCAAGAAGCCTGCAATTGAGAATCCTGTGAAGACAAACAAAATCCCAAGGCAGATCCCTGAGCAGGCGTGGTACATGAACCCAGCCTTCTCGGTTTTGATAGGGGGAATACTCCCATTTGGAGCTGTTTTCATTGAGCTTTTCTTCATCCTCACCTCAATCTGGTTGAATCAGTTCTACTACATCTTCGGCTTCCTCTTTTTGGTCTTCGTCATCCTCGTTATCACTTGCGCTGAAATAACAATTGTGCTTTGCTACTTCCAGTTGTGCAGTGAGGATTACTTGTGGTGGTGGCGCTCGTACCTCACATCTGGCTCTTCTGCACTGTACCTCTTTCTTTATGCAACATTCTACTTCTTCACCAAGCTTGAAATCACCAAGTTGGTATCTGGGATATTATACTTCGGTTACATGCTTATAGCTTCTTACGCCTTTTTCGTGGTAACCGGTACCATTGGATTTTACGCATGCTTTTGGTTCACAAGGCTCATCTACTCATCAGTCAAAATTGATTAGTTATAGCACAGTCAGTGGTTTGGAGTAATCTACTATACTTCCTAAAGGATGAGGAAGTTTGTGTAAGGAGTTTGAAATTCAGGTACTATCATTGTTCAGAATCAGATGTAACCTATTCGATACAATTTTGAATTGTGATGATCCCGTTATTCTTTGTTTCAATATCTTATACTTGCCTGAGTTATCGAAGTACAGATAAGGTGCCCTGCATTCTAAATTAGCTGTTTCCTGTGTTACTTCTCGGAGAATTACAAAGAAATTTCTTTTATCATTGTTATTATTATTATTATTATTACGGCACCGGCACATGTGTTTTTTTATGTAACTTTCTAATTCCACTGCAGGCTTCTTATGAGATTAGTTGATATATTTAACATTTGAGTAGATTTGTTTGCTGTTGACAACAGTTTTGATATGTGTTTCTCTGTGTTGCCTGCTTAAGATAATTGCTTTTGATGCTAATCGGAAATTTTCAAAGCAGTGATTGGTCACTAGTTCCTTTTTTTAGTCTTTGTACGACTGAGAGTTTGATGAAGCCAAATTGCTTATATAACTTGAAGATAGTAACTTGTAAGTGGCTACGTACATAGGCGTGCGTATACATCGCATTGACATTCACCGAAAAGAAAGTTCGAGGATGTCAACAGAAATGTGTGGTTACTCTGATGACTCCATTTTTACCTCAACAACCTCACCCAATTAATTGAACACTGTCTTCTAAAACACCATTCACATATACATATTCATAAATCACTTGGTATGGAGAGGAAAGAATAAGTAACTATTGTGAATGAATAAAAGTTGCTTAGGGAGCTAACACTGAAAAACAAGATACCAAAAATTAAGCGTTTACCTTCTGCTATTCATATTTCATACCCTATTGGATCAATTGTCAGAAAATTGTGGGAGAAAACCTGCAGCCCCTTACCTCTACCCTTTAAACATAAAGAAAGTTAAAAAGAAGAAACCAACCCTTGAATTAAAAATTCACAAGTAGTACTCATAATATATGGTATGCAACTAATGCATATATGTGGGTAGCTATTTCTTAGGGTGAGTGTCCTCAGGTTTTGCAATTCCGACGGAAACCTTAGCAACATCGACAGCACTGGCCTCGGGTTTCTTTCTGGAATATAAGACGACATATCCCACAGCAGCTGTAATAAGCAAACCAGTGACGGTCATGGTGGTGAAGCTGAAGGGAAGCGATCTCCTTTGGTGAAGGGTTTCGCCAGCAGGGAGGGCATGACCAGGGGGTCTCTTTGAGGCTTCTACTCCTGCTGCTTTCACTTCTTCAGGACTCATCTTGTGCGTCTCTGCATTCTTCCTCCACTCTTCCTTCCCACCCATGATGATGTTGATTGATGATGTCTCTCTCTCTCTCTCTGTGGAGTTAACTAACCACTTAATTGGCATCAAAACAAGGAAAGGAAGATGTTGAAACAATATTACTGTTCGCCACGTCTCACCCCCAACTGGGCTGTCTTCCGGGCACGTGGTCGCTACGTGTCATTGAAGCGTGCACGTGTATCTTAACAAATTAAGTTGGCGCAGACAAATTAACACGTGTATCATATATATTAGGCAATTTCTACTGTCCCGAAATGTTAATTTTTTTTCTTCAAATTTTTATTTAAAATTATAATTACCTTATTTAAAATTTAAAATTATAGGTAACGAAGAACATTTAGTTTCAATACGAAGTGTGGAATGTTTTGACAGTTTATGTTGTGTAAGTAAAGTAAAGCGATGCAAAAATAGGAGAGAGTAGCCATAAAATGAAAGAAATTAGAGACTACAATGTAATATAAAAAAATTACAGTCCCCTATATATTAATACTAATTGGAACTATTGTTTTATCAAGGACACCATTGAAGTCCCCTATATATTAATACTAATTAATTATTAATGATATATTCACTCTTAATCAGAAGATACTTATACATACCCTTTCACAGGCAACTCTACTGAAATTTTTTGGTTCAAACCTTAACAAATGCTCATTACATTTGGTTAACTTTAAAAATAAAATTTTGGTTTGACTCAAACACGGAGCAATAATTCCTCATGTATAAGGCAGTAATTGGATATATATATTATATATATATATGAAGTACAATCAAAGGATTCAACCAAATTCAAGACATGTTTGATTTTCGATTACAAAATATATGATAAAGTCTAAAAATATTTTACCTAAAAAAAATTCTGTAATTCAAATGTATTTTTATAATTTCTCAACTGAAAACCAATGGCTGTCAAAAAAAAAATGAAAACCAATCATGCACTCAAATTATTTCGTAAAACAGAATGCAACGTTTCAACCTTCTATTTTTCTCTGTTCAGTTGCACAGAATATCCGTTTTCTACAATTTTGCACTCACTTCTGCATTCAAATATTTTCCCCTTCCACTCCAAGTTCAACTTTCTAATTTCCTATTTTCTATTATCATAATCATGGTTTTTGACCGTTATTATTCTATGCACACACAAAACAAGTACTAAACAGCCACAAAAGAAAAGTGAGTGGCCCCCACACCAGGGTAAATCTACCATTCCCAAGGACACACCTAACTTTGACCAAAAAAAAAAAAAAGGACACACCTAACGGCTAGTTTCTCATCACTCCCACCATATATACAACCCACCAAAACCCCACAATGCCTCACTCCACTCCAACCCACTGCAAAACCAGCTTCTTCTCTTCTCTCTAATTACCAACTATTTTCTGGCATCTGTGAGATACAAGGCAAAACCTTTTACTTCTTCAGTTGCAGAAAAACATGGCTGGTTCATCATCCACCTCAGCTTCTTCTCTTTTGCTCCTATTTCTTCTCATTGGCATTTCTGCAGCTAAGGAAGTTTTGGTCGGAGGCAAGACAGATGCATGGAAGATCCCATCTTCTGAATCAGACTCACTCAACAAATGGGCAGAAAGAGCTCGGTTCCAAGTTGGAGACCATCTCGGTAAATTTTAATCCCTTTATTTTGTTGTTTAACTAAAAAAATCAATTTTTAATTTGTTATTTTCATGTGAGTGGGTAAAATATCAAATTCTTCACCTTTTTTGTGTGTGTGTGACCAGTTTGGAAATATGATGGTGGGAAAGATTCAGTATTGCAAGTGAGTAAGGAGGATTATGTTAATTGCAACAGCTCAAACCCCATCAAAGAGTACAGTGATGGGAACACTAAGGTGGAGCTTGACCGTCCTGGGCCATTCTACTTCATCAGTGGAGCAAAGGGTCACTGTGAGAAGGGTCAGAAGGTGATTGTGGTGGTTATGAGTCCAAGGGGAGGGGGAAGCAGGTACACTGGTAGTATTTCACCTGCACCTTCACCTTCACCTTCAGCAGAGTTTGAAGGTCCAGCTGCTCCTAGTCCAACTAGCAGTGCCAGTGCCACAGCTTTGCACAGTGGCCTTGTGATGGCTGCTATGGGAGTTCTTACTGCTATGTGGGTTTTCTGATGTGAATTGCCGCACCCCGTTTTGTTCTGGATAATCCATTTTATTTTGGATATTCACATTATTACTATTACTATTATTAGGATGGGATAAGAGATTAGAGACTGTCACAGTGAGGTGATTGACAGTCTTGCTATTTTTGTAGCGATCATAATATCATTCATTATTAAATATAGATTGTATTATTTTATATGTTCCGGTTGTCTTTGCTCTGAATGCCAAAGTGGCCAGTTCCACCACAATTTAGTTTGAAAAATGGACAAAGCTTCCAAATCGCAAGGTGGATTCTGCGATCAGATGGGTCTTTAATGATCATATGCGATCAGATGGACCTTGGGGTCTATCAGATGGATCAGATGAACAACACCAAAGTAGAAAATGAGCACCAGATATCAACTCTATCAAATAAATCAAATACCAACCTCTAGTCTTACTATCATTAATCATGAAGTTTAGAATTTTTTTATCTCTACAAGTTATAAATGACAAAACCTACATCAACATAAGCAAAATATGTGAAAGCAAACTACTAAACAATCAAGTTACAACCAAAACTTAAAACTCAGACTTTTTGGCTTCATAACCAAGTCAAAGTTCTGATAGTCTTCTGCATTTGGCCAACCTAAAAACCCAATTGATGTCAACATCAAGTTACAACCATAACTGACTTTTGGCTTCATAACCAAGTCAAAGTTTTGATAGTCTTCTGCATTTGGCCAACCTAAGAACCCAATTGATGTCAACATCAAGTTACAACCATTAACTGACTTAGACAACATGCTAATGAATGGATGAAATCGAAGCTTGCAATTCAAAACACAACTTAAAAAAGCAGTTACCCAAGTTACAAGCCATGAGCATTCATCTTTTGCAAACAGCAATGTCATAGCCAGGTAACTGTTAAACATAACTGAGATGATAAAACAGGTGCCACCCACTTGCCAATTGAAATAGGATAACAGTTTTGGGAGTCCATTCACCAAGAATTGATAAGCAACAAGGACTCAGCAAAAATAATCTCTCCCGTGTATGCTGCAAAAATATTCCAAAGTAAAAAACTCAGGCAGAATAAAAGGATAAACACAGCTCCATGTTGTTCACATATGCTGCAAATTCTATTAACATAAGTTATGGCTAGACATGTCTGATGCCAGATAGGGCTGTAATCTATAGTGATTGTTTTCAAAGAAAAAAAAACTCCCAGTGAATAAAGTGAATAGTAATCAGCCTAAGGAATTAAAAGGTCTTAAAATTTAAAAATCTCAGATAGCATGGTTATTATATACTATTGATCCCAGAACTTATTCATGGCATATCACTGGTCCAATCTTGTGTCAACTAAATAAAATTAGGGAAGATGATAAAATAGAGGGTTAGAAAATAAAATGTTACAACCTCACGAACAGCATTTGCACAACTATATAGCACAAACCATATTCACACTACAGTAGCATGAATAACCCTACCTTATGCCACATGTGTGCTCCTTTTTTATAATGCATTGAGAGTTGTTACAAAATAACTTGAACCCACCACCTCTACCCAAACTCCTATCCACCCTAGTCACTTGAGCCAAGCCCAAGTGGCACCACCAAGGTCAATTCAGTTCATTAGTACTATGGTGATAGTGCCAGACTGGTCTTTAATTTTAAAACCACAAATTTCATTTCACTGCCCAGAATCATAAATTCATAAGTTTTGACTAAGATTCTTCAGTTCCAGAAGAATTATGAGCACACAAGGACACAAGGACATAAGGTGGTTTGGGGGAGGAACACAAGGATTGGAGTGATAAGGAGGTCATGGATTCAAACCTCCCCCCACTAACATAACATACTAATTTACTAACATGTGACTATCCAAAAAAAAATAACCAAACACACATTGGAACCAATGAGCAGCTTGTTTCATGCCTCTTTTGTTCTTCCTTCACGATTACATTAGGAGCACACACCCACTTATTCAAGCTTTTATCCAAAGGCCAATCTGCTTTAGGCATGCATCCAATAATTACAATGAAGATTTATTATTATTCTCACACTACCAAGAACATAGAGGTGCACCATCTAAAAAATGAGTACATAGAATGCCAATAACTCAAATTTAATCTTTCCCCCTGATGAATTGTGGCTAATAATCCACGAAAGAGGCTAAGAGGCTTGACTGAATTCCTAAGATGTTGTCTTTTCTCAGTGATAATCTTTTGTTTAAAGCAGTTTAATGGTATATCAGTTAACGAGCAAATGACGGCTAGGATCACTCATTAATAAAAAAAAATACTAAATGAATTAACTACTTCTGTTCATACTTGCGTTTCCTCAGAAGCATAGACAAACTATCTATACCTGGTTTTCGACACAATCAACACCAACAGTAGGTAGGGAGAATTAAAATGTGACAAACAAACCCAATTAACTTCAAACCTAGCCAAAGGATGGGGGCTCTTCATATATAAATGCCAGGAATCATCTTCCCTTCAGTCACATTAACTATGCTAAGTTGCAAACTTAATCATACAGGAATCTCTAAAATATGGGGAAAGAAATTCTAGTTGGAAGCGTTATGGAAACTATTTTCCAAAATTTTGCTGGAACTTAATGACTGGTTGTACATATATCTCAAAGATGGAACATTTTTTCTGCGTCCACATTCAAATCTCACACAACCTATGGTTTTGATTCTATTGCTCTACTTCAAAAGTATAGGATTATAAAAAATGATCTTTGCACAGACTTCATTCTCACAAAACCCTCAGACTCCCATATCAGAATTCATTATTCTACCGACAGAGAGTAAGTTTTTACTACCCGAAAATATAGACCGCAAACCAGCTACTCTTCCAAAATACATAATAAAAAGGGGGACATCAAATTTATAAAACAAATGAGGACATCACAAAAAAAAACTCTTACCAGAATTCAGGTAAATTAGGGTGCAAGAAGCTCATCATCATCATCATCTGATAGGTCAATTACTATTGCTTTCTTACTACTTCCAATATTATCACCAAGAAGCTCCCCTGTTGCTTTCTCCAGGAACTCCTCGGCATCGGTTTGAACAGATTGTTCTTCAGAAGATGGATACTTCCTCTTTTGACCAGCCTGCTCCGGATAGTTAATGTTTGTCCCCTCCCCTCTACTTATGTTCACCATATCTTGTCTCTGTTCTGCATGAAATAACCAGCTCTTTTCAGACAGATATGAGATTGAAAATGAAAGACACACATGTGAGGCAAGGTAACGAGTGTTCAAGTTCAACAAAGCGGGTACTCGAAACCCAAATCATCCAATCAAATTCTGACATTAGACAATCGAAACAAAGAAAGAAAAGAACCTTGCCAATATAAAATAAAACTCTTAAACACACCCACACAAAAGAGAACATAGAGTGAGGCATCATAGTTCGTTCTCTATTTGAAAATTCAATTAATGGTAGAAACATTTAAGTACCTTCACTCAAACGCGGAAGCCGTTCCAGTTTCTTCTGGCACGCGCTTATCCTGTCCTGGGGAACAGTAAAACCCACAACAACTTTCAGCAAGGTGCATCAACAAAGGTTGAAACTTGAACAAAAAAACACGCCATGCAACATGATTTAAAGGATGCCCAAAAGGACCATTATAAGGAGGAAGGGACTTACGAGCTCGGATTTGAAAGGATGGTCATTTGGGTTAATCCCTCTGCACCTCAACTTCACTGGACAGAGAGAGAGAGAAGAAAAAGGAAAAGGAAAGTCAACACTGAATTGAAGTGGAATAATAATTAGAGATATTAGATAATAGTAATAAATAAAGTTGGATTAATTTAACGGACATGAGAAGAGGGTGGAAGTGAGTTTGGCGAGGGAGAAGAGGGAGTGGGCACGCTGAAGGAGTGGCAACTGAGAGAGGAGTTCAGGGTCGGAGAGGGATAGGAATTGGGGCAACTGGGCCTCAAGTTGGTCGAGGCTACACAAAGTACGGTTCAGTGCATCTATCGTTGCTTCAGGTACTTCGCTTGCTTTCCCCATTCTCTCTCTCTCTCTCACACACAGTGAGAGATTTGACCTGGTTGGTCTCTCACCCTAGAAGCCGCCAGAGAAAGATATAGAGTCCGTTTGTTATAGCTTTTTAATTATTTTTTAAATAAAATTATCCAAGTCATTATTATATTTAAAATGTTTTAAAGAATCTTTTCTGCTCTCCAAATTCTCCAATATTGCGAAGGAGCTAAAATTGAGTTAGGAGAGATTTTCCTCTCCTCCCCTCTACTTCTCTCTGACCAAATATTATGCAAGTGCCGGAGTAGGGTAAACCATCAAATAAATGGATAAATGGTAATATTTGATAATGTGTTATATAGCTTAATTGAAAACTCATTTGTTTAATATTTAAATATTTAAAAAAGATATAAATATCAGTTTGATCTCAATATTGATCTTTTTGTTGTTAGCCTGGTTGATGGAGCTTCCAATCACCCATGCCACATCATTTAGGTGAAATCATGTATGCAAAGTTCACAAACCTACATGGAAGAGACGCTTTGACTTTGACTAGGGTTAATTTGCAAAAGTTGATTTGTGTCTCAAATCTGTCTTCTTTTCATTCTCAAAAATGTCTTCACCACTTTATTTTGTATGCTTCAGTAAAGTCTCAAACATTTGTCATGGATAAAGAAATTGTAGCATCAAAGTGAATATGAAAAACTCATGTCAGAGATTTTGGACTTTTGGTGATACAAGAACTTGAATGTAGGTAGCATTTCAGTCTCATTTTACCCAACGATTGAGACTCACATCTTCAAGGTCTTAAATGTTCCATTCCAAGAAATCCTTGTCAACAAGTTTTGAATATAAACCACTTCTCCAAATATGTTCAAAGATACACTCTTTTATTCTTTAATAAATTGGTCATAATCATTAACAAGTTCTAAAATGAATCTCTCTAGTTTCTTGATAACCAAGAAAAGCTCTCCTATCAAACATATTAAGATTTAGAAAGACCCAAACAAATTTTCCATCAAACGAGGAGACACTGTCTACTTCAACGTTCGGTTTAGGGGGGAAAAGAGGCAAAAACTCCATCCCAATTCCCATACCCGCAAGTAAAATAAAGTCTACCGCTAATAGTAAACCATTTACACTCGAACACCCCTTTAAAATCATGTAGTAGAATTACGGGGAAAATATCATGTAGAGTCCCAAATCAAGATAATCGTTGCATGGTCGGACTTCAGCTTCAAATTATGATCCATGAAAGCATTCATACAAAAAAGTTTCATTAAGAGATCATTCTCAGTTCTAAATATAAAGCTGAAAGGGTTCAAATTTGTCACTTAATCATGGTGCAATCCTGAGTGGGTCACGTGGATAGAGTGATGTTTTGCGAATGTTATTCAGGCCACAGAAGAGCATTACTACACGCTCCAAGCCTACTCCAAAGCCACCATGAGGAGGTGCACCATATCTGAAAATGATCAATCATTTAATGTTTTGATAAGACATTTTTTTGCCCAAAAAATTATAATAGCCAGCGCTCAGTAGGAGGGGTAGGCTAAGCACACACGTAATTACGTATAACACAGATATTGAACACGAGAAGAAGAGGTGATGGAAAATACCTGAAAGAATCAATGTAAGTAGATATTGTCTTGACATCAATGCCACAAGCCTGTGCACGTTGCTCCAAAAATTCTGGAATATGGATACGCTGAGCCCCTGAAATTATCTCCTCACCTAAGGGACAAGGAGTACAGATAAGTTCAAATCAAACAACACTAACAGAAGCCGCAAGCTTTTATGGAAATACAAATACATTTGAAGAAGCGATGCAGTTTAACCAGACATGATGAGTTAAGTGGCTGTGGCACCAAATTGTACCTCGAATAAAGACATCAAATGAGTTACTGTATGCTGGATTGTCATAGCAAGGCATTGTATAAAATGGCCTTACAGCCAAAGGGTACCGATGAAGGATATAGAACTCTGTACCATACCTATAAATAGAATAACAGCCCAAAAACAATTTTAAATAATAGCTCATAACAACAAAGAAAATATTTAGTGTAAAAGATTCGAGAAAAGGAATTACTTCTCTAAAACTAGTTGGCCTAGTTTCCTTTCTGCTTCAGTATTCAAGTCACCAAAAGGTTCAATTTCTACTCCAGCTTCCTGCAAAGCAAAATCATTACTGGCTGCAAGACAAGCATACTGTAAATTCCTACCATCCTATATATAATACTATAGTAGGTTAAGTCCTTTTCTGAGTCTCGAGGTAAATTAATCAACAGGGCAATGAACTCCCAGAACTATCCAAAAGAGGAAAAATAGACAGGAAGACCTTAGAGCATCAGCTCTCAGTCTCAACCCCTAGATCAGAATATTAGGAACCCAAATAAGTGCCAATTGGCTCACCAATCAAATGACTGTCTGAAGAGGAACTCTTAATAAAGTCAACAAACAATACACTAATGTCATCCTTTATTGGACTCCAAACCTACACTAATGTCATCCTTTACATGGTTGTTGAGAGTTGATATTTTGTATGCTAATCTATAAGATTAAAATGTGCACAGGTTTCTCCCTGTCGGTGCTTTTACCCCCCCCCCCCCCCTCTTCCCTTCTCTCTATCTCACTGCCATGAAATATACAACAGGATAAAAGATGTAAAGGTTCAGGCCTCTTCACATCCTATCACATTTTTTGTTTATCTACCAATTGCAAGTTAATTAGTTTAGAAATTTTTAAGCTTACCTTGAGCATCTGAATCCCTTCTTCATATGTAAGCCGCAGTGTATTTCGCAGATACTGCACATTCACAGGGCTAAAGTCAGATCAGAAGCAAGAAGTCAAAAACATGTAACTATGCATTCATTTGCATCTAATATTACACAGCAAAAGCATCATGTACGCACTACATAACGAATCAACTGAACAATATGCAACTTAGAGGATAACAAATAACAAATCCACTAACTAAGATGATACAAATAAGCACCTTTAAAGGTTCAAATGGGTACTGAAACCCCACAGCTTCCAGATCCTTCCTACAATTCTGGTTCAAATTGTCAAACATTGCGACAAACAATCTGTCAACTATATCCATAACCTGCCAAAAACTCAAATCATCAGTAAATCAGGTTAAGTCCCTCAACAATTTCAAATGCAAACACCCAACATCTGCCTATGAGCCAAATATACCTCAAAATAATGCTTCTTAATCTCCATTTCGACATCAAGACCTGTAAACTCACACAGATGCCTGTGAGTAAACGAATCTTCTGCTCTAAACACAGGACCAATCTCAAAAACACGGCCAAAGTCACCACATATTGACATTTGCTTGTGAAGTTGAGGTGACTGGGCCAGGCATGCAGGATGCCCTTTGTAGTCCAGTCTAAAAACAGCAGCTCCACCCTCACTAGATCCAGCAATCAACTTTGGAGTGTGGATTTCAACAAAGCTTTCACCCAATAAAAATTGTCTGAACGCCTGCCAAACAATGCAATCAAAAGTTAACCAGATCATTCAGCTTAGCAACACACCACAAAATGCATTTCTTAAGTGAGTTCCTTCAATACACATTTATTCCACTAAACTTACCAGTAACAACTGTGATTAAAAAAATAAATAAACAAGCAAACTCATCAAAATAACACCAGAGAAGATATGCTTTACATTTCCAACTTGAGATTGAATGCGGAAAATTCCTTGATTAGCTGGTGTTCGCAGGTCAAGTACTCTATAGTTCAAACGGGTATCCTGATTCACACGTACAAGTTGTTCCCCAGCCTGCACTCATTACAAACCCCCCATTAACATGCATATAAAGGAGAGATCAAAACTAACATAGACAACAGAAAGGGAGACAAATGAAACCATATTGCACAAACAACAAAAAAACACATCTCTAATCAACAAGGTTTTAGCAATTGCAACAATAACATTAAGATTTCATAAGTCTCCACAATTAGAACCTTGCTAATCAGTAATCAGTGTACCTGGAGAGCCTTCTCAATTTCAACTTCACTTCGAGCAGCATCCTCGAGATTAATAGGCAGATTGGGAACAGCCCTACTCACACAATACAATTTCCTCACTTGAATTTCCACCTCCTACAGGAAACAAACAAAACAATCACAATTCACAAACTCCGAATTGAAAACACCCCAAAAATCACAAACCCTAAGCAACAGAGGAAAAAAAAAACCTGCTGAGTGGCGCCTTTAATAGGTTCCGCGGGGATGGCAACGACGCCTTCGACGTCCACGATGGACTCGCGGCTGAGGGCGGCGGCGAACTTCACCATTTGCGGGCTCGCCACATCGGGCTGCGCCTGCACCAAGCACTGCACGGTGAAACCGTTTTCCCTTATGACTAAGAACGCCATCTTCTTCCCAACCGGTCGAATAGTCTGCACCCTCCCTCTGATTTGGACCTGCCGGTTCCCCATCGAACCGTCGATGGCCTCGACCCGGGTCCAGTCGTTGACATCGACAGAGGTCTTCGATTGGAGCTCAACGAGCGGGATGTCGCCGTAGTTGGCGACGAGGGGGTCTTCGGCGTCGCCGACGGAGAGATTCGATGCGGCAACTGTGGCGGCGGCGACTTCCTGCTTGCGGCGGAGCTTCTCTTGCTTCGCGGCTTCCTTCTTCGCTGCCTTTTTGCTTAGTGTTGCTTCCGATGACTGTGGGGCCTCTTGGGACTCCGAGGACGACATCGTTTTGGCTGAAATGGACAATGTAGATTGTAGATGCGGTAGTGTGGTTTTTTTTGCTGGAGTGTTTGTTGTTTTAAGTTTCCGGTTCTCGTTGGCTTTTATATCCTAGTTGTTAGTGTGTGTGTGATTGAATGATGGGGAAATGAGAGAAAAATTTCTAGGGTTGGTGATGTTAGAGCCTTAGAGGAACAGGATATATATGATATATGAAACCGAATTGAATGGTTGGCACTTGGTAGTGGCACACTGTAATGCGTGGAAAATGGTTTTGTAGTATTTGCATTATTAAGCACAACCATGGTAATATGGCGTACATGGTATGTAGGCCCATAGGGTTCCTAAAGTCTTATACTGGTTGCGCGGTTCCGAGTCATTCACGTTCATTTTGATGTTTGGACTTTGGAGTTCTTGTGAATCCTGTGATTAGAATTTTAGAAGATTAAATATTATAATTAAAGGTTAGAGAAAAATAATAAATCACTTGTCAAGAAATACACTATTATAAGAATTACCTTTGAAAAAAATACACTGAAATATCTCGATATTGTTTTGGCAATAATGTTTGGGGAAAAATTGCAATAAAAATTATTATGATTCACAAGAGCACCTCATATTGGGGTTTTTAAGTAAGGCCTGTTTTGGTTGACTTATGCAGAGCTTATGAACACAGTTTATGACTGATTCATAAGCTGTTTTGGGCTTATTTTTCATAAGCTACCCAGGATAGCTTATCAAAACAGCTTATGACTTATATAAAATAAATTTCACTATAATTTTTCTTCGATTATAAAAATAACTTATACAACTTATGCCATAAACAGTAGATAAACTTGTTATTGAAACTGGACCTAAGTCTTATTTGTATAAATCACTCATTTTTATCTTTTTAATTTAAGTATTTCATAAGCATTTAATCTCTTTGAATTAATGCCTAACAAAAAACAAAATTTAAATGGACTCACCAATAATTCCACGTCCCCTCATTTTTATCCAAAAAATATAACCTGGCCCACATAAAACACGGACACTTGCGGATGGCCTAAGATACTTTCAAAATTTGAAAAACTATTTTAACAAAATAATTTTTAAAAAACAAAAAAATCAAAACACTTTCAAACAGACCCATAATCTCTCTCTCTCTCTCTCTCTCTGTTTTTTTCTTCTTTCTAATGTATGCTATTGGAAAAGCCCAATATGTCCATGTGAAGGAGAAAGGAAGTAGTTTGTTGCCCAAATATTATCACTCCACTTGCATAAATTATAGCTTGATGTACATGAAAAATCTTGGATGATCAGTTTTTTGAGCACACAATACAATGAGATATCGTCATCTCTGCTCTTGTGAAATCTAATAGCTTTATACAAGGCAATGCTAGCCTAATGTATAGTAAATCGTCATAATGCCATTACTTTGTAAAAATGTTAGATTATCAGTGCAAGCCCATCAAAAACAACAAAAATTAATTTTAATCATTATTATTTCTACTGTCATGTTGATGTTGGATTAAATTTATAAAGACGACGATTCACATTTGCTCCTTGGATCAATAGGCCATGAACCTGAAATCCGAACAACACTTAGATTGATGAAAGTATATATACTCTTAATTCGTATAGTCAAATTGTGGAGTCTTGTCCCTTTCACAAAACAACACTACTCAATAATACCAATGACTGAACACACAAGGTTTTCATTAGATAATAGATCATTGCTTCATAGATTTACTTTTGGATACATGCAGAAAATAAAGTTGCACCAACACTTTACTGCATAAAATACACTAAAATAAAACTAACACGAATTAACATTTCTTTTTAGCCATATATTCATGAACAAAATAAGCAGGCAAGTTTCATCTGCTGATGTAAAAGCTGACTACTATGCCAACATTGGGTTTGTATATGTTAAATAACTAGAGAATAAACCTATTTCAGTATTTAGTTCCTGAAAATTTGAGCCCTCACCAAGAATCAACTAAAACTAGCATATATACATATTTAAAAATGTGTTAGTATTGTCCAGAACTTAAAAATTTACTCAGACAAGGTTTTCCCTGCTCACAAGTACACCACAGCCACCTCTTCTTGCCATGATACCTTCTTCTTTCCACTTTTCTTTAAATTTGCACTGTACATGAAATTCATAGGCTTAAGTGTATTCTCTGTCTTCCACACAAGCTCCTCCCTCCCATTGTCTTCTTCCTCTGTGTTGCTCTGCATTAAACAAGTTGACTTCAATTTTTTTTTTCCCATTTAAATGAGAACATAGTTGAAATATGACAGGTAACCGGCCCCGAGTTAGTGAAATAGTTAAGACCCATTTCGTTCGAGAAAATGTTATCTGTTTTTGTTTCTTGTTTTTACTTTTAATTGCTACGATTCTTTCGTGTCAAAAAACAAAATAAGTTGGGTCAAGCAAAGTCAATATACCTCATTGGCAATGTGATTACTCTCCTTCCTAATAGACACATCATGAGTATCTACATTTTGGCAAGGACCATGTTCTGGTTCAACCTTGGCAAACTGTACTTTTGTTAAATATTTATGCCGTTGCCTCAAAAACCTGAAATCAGAAAGCAATGGTCACAGAATCATTCAATAGAGGAAAACAATATAACAATGAGATCGAACTACGAATGTTTCATACCGAACTTCATCTAAGAGTATCTCTCGCTTCTGCTTTTCTACTTGCAATTTCTTCTTCTTCTTAACATACTCCTGTAACATTGTCATGATTTTTGGTAAATATTTAGCAATTTACCCAAAAAAATAACCATAAATTCAAAGAAGATATACCCTTAGAATTTACAAATAGTCGTTTTCTTTCTCCTTTGTTTTTTTTTTTTGTAAGAGTGGTAAAGAGATTTGACTTCAACTATAATACAAGTGATGATGTTGACTTCAACTAGCTCATGTGAGTATGTGACTTAACTATGACTTATGTTTCTTAGAAACTTATGTGGTGTCTCAAATTTTGAACATGGTTTGTCATCACACTAAACTAAAGTAAACAGAAGTTCATGATATTTTCTATTTTCTTCAGTTGCACTTTGTTTTGGTAGCTAGAATCAAAATATATCACTTTAATTTTAATCATATCTTATTTTGTTTCACTAGTTTTAATTTAATATACACTAGAAAGAACACATTTTAACCTATCTATCAAGTACTATGTGAATCCTTCAATGAGCAATGAGTCCAGGCCTACTATCAGTTTGTGCTTCAAATCGATTAATTCTAGTAATCGTAAGTACTATTCGATATTCGAACCCCAATCGATAAATAGAACCTAGGGTACTTAGCTACTTAGCTTAAATTTCTAGCATTCTTTGGGATTAAAAGAAAACATGACTTCAATTAAATGTACAATATTTTGTATCATATAATTCCATTCATCTTCTTCTTTCTCACTAAGATGGAACACTAATTAATGTTTGTACTATAAGCCGAAGAATGTATGATCAAATAGCATAATTTAGGCACCCAACACGAAACATAAAAACAATGTTCAATACTAAAGGTATAATAAAATTAAAAATCAATAATAAGAGGGGGGAAAAACAATACTAACCTTTTGTACTTCTAAATAATCTTCCAAAAGCCATTTGTACCTGAAAGCAAGCTTTGAATTTTCCGTAGAACCGTAAAATTGACGATGATTAACCGAAGCCCTTTTCATCTTTATTAACCAATATTCTGAATTTATGATGAAAAGCAACTTTCGATGAAGATTTTCACCGACCCTTCTCAACCAAAAATTTGTATAGGTAATGAGAAAAAAAGAGGGTTTATATATGAAGAAGGATGTGGAGAAGGATAATTGTAGGAAGTAAGTGAAGAAACTGTTTTTATGGATAAGTTGGAATAACAAATAGTATATATCTTCATAATCTTCATGACATATATGATCTTCTGTATTCCTTTCGTATTCTTTTTTTATATATAATAATAATAATAATAATAATATTTAATATTGTTGTTTTTCCATCAAAATTTGAGGGTTTTAGTGTCGCTTGGGAAGGTTAGCATTATTATAGAGTACAAAGGGTAACATGGAAAGAGAAAGGGTTATGTATCATCTATTTTAATTTTTATCTGGAGGATTTGAATTGGAGAATGTATTTTGATTGGAATAGGATTGTGCAGGAAACGACGGGGATAAAATGATTATGGATACTGTGGCTGTTTGTTGATGGGGTTCTCGCAGTTTGTAACTGTACATGTTTAGATAGATGTTGGATCCCTTTCGTCAGAATTGAGAAATATTTCAAAGGAAATTCCCTTACCCATTCAAATTCAACCATGATATTAATAAATTGTTATCCGTGATATCTGTATATCATTTTTTCTTGTCTTTGTTTTTTGAATTCACAAATTATGGTAACTTATTTCCTAATATCAATTTGTTATTTGTTATATTCAAATTTTATGCAATTATATTTTAATATCTATTCAAATTAAATATCCAATTCTTCTTAAAAAAAAAACAAATCTCGAATTCAAAGTAATTAATTATCTCATAATATCTACATGTCAAATTCAAATTAAACTCCTAATCTTATCAGTATATTAAATTCAAATATAAATTAAGTTCAAATCAAACATTATCTCTTAAAATCTACCCATTAAATTCAAATTAAATCTCTAATTTATCAATAATTCACCCGGATATATTTTATGCGAGTTGAGTCTATAGAGTAGTTTAACAGTTAAATGTGAGTTGCCCTCTCTTATTTTCTTCTGTCTTGGCATTTCATATTTTGCCAAACTCTGTTGAATGAAATTATATCCTTACGTCAACAAAAAAAAAATCAAATCGTAATTTTTTTCTCCTAATATCATTATATCGAGTTCAAATTGAACAAACCGATTAATTATCTTCTAATATTTAGTTATACTTATCACATCATATGTAAATATCAAATTCAAATTAAATATCAAATCCTCCAATATATCAGCATATATTGAATTCAAATTAATTGTTAATTCAAATTAAGACTCTTTAGATTATATACACATTTCAATTTCAATAATAAAATCTAATTTCTTAAATAAATGTATTCAAATTAAATCGCCAATCTTTGTGCCATTGTGCGACAAGAACTAGTAGGCCACTCTAATAAATCCAAGCAATTTAATAATCAAAAGGATTATGTAGGGCTTTGAATTGATATACTGAGGGAGGTATCTATGAAGACTTAATCAAAGTCTTCTTGTGATGTTTGAAAAAAAAGGGGGAAAAAGATTGGTATTTTGTTTCTTTAGTTTTTTCTTTTATGTTTTTTTTTAAAATCAATATAACAGGTGACAATAATAATTGACCAAATATCATAGTCTTAGCTTTTTTTAAGACAATTCCAAACTTTTATTTAACTACAATAATAATAGACAGCACTGTATTTTTTTTTCTTAAAAAGAAAAAGAAAAGGGCAAATAATCACGAAAGAGAATAACAAATAAACGACGCGTGAGTGTAAAAATAAAATCCTCAGAACTTCTAAATCCACGTGTGTCTCATCAGTCATGAACCACATGAAAGAGATCGTCCAAATCTAGACCTGAGGTTTCAAACCGTTCTCGGTCTTCCATACCTCCCACACATATAATCTAGTTATCCTTATGTGTTCTTATTTTATAATATAATAATCATACAAAATATTTTGCTTGGATAAAGATGAAAAAAAAAGAGGCAGCTTATTATCCAAAAAAATATGAAAAAAAGGTAAGACGTCAAAAAGAAGCAAAAAGTATGGGACATTACGCCTGTATTTAGTATGTATTTAGTTTCACTTATAGAGAGAAGCTGCAACTTGGAGCTTTTGTGTCTAGGGTTTTGCACCACACATTCAACATTGTCGATCCAAACACACACTTAATTCACCCTCTTGCTTTTGACACTCAAGCACGTTGTTGGCAAGGTTGACTATGAGATTTTAGGTGTTGTGGACAAATCGAGCAAATGATGCCCTAATAATCATTTGCTCCTTGCATTTTTAGTTATAAAATCATTAATAATCTATTTATAATAAATGTTCTATAAATAAACATTTTTCATAGAATTCAAAACAAGGCTATTTAATCTACCATGTGACAAATAGATCGCAAATAATATTTTAACAATCTATTTCTATATTAAAAAATTATACCCCTAGCCAGATATGTGTCAGCGTTTTAGAACAACATCACCCTAGCTTACACGTGTCAGCATATAGGCTTCTCTTGGATGCTGAGTCAAGACGCCGTAGATACGATTGGTTACATGTTTTGACCATCAAATGTGGTTTGGCTCAACAAATATATTTCTCATCGCGCGGTTTGGCTCTCCTCGTGTAGTTTGGCACAACAACAACTAGGGAAAAAAAAAGCCACATAGCACAACAAGTTCTATATTAAGAAATTCTACCCCTAGTTGGACACGTGTCAGTGTTCTAGAACAACATCGATCTCCCTAATTGACACGTGTTATCATATTATAGGCTTTTCTTGGATGCTCAGTCAAGACATAATAGGCACGATTGGTTACATGTTTTGATCATCACATGTCCTAATTAAAAAATTCTACCCCTAGTTGGACACATGTTAGCATTCTGGAACAACATCTCCTTAACTGACACGTGTTAGCATATAGGCTTTTCTTGGATGCTGAGTCGAGCAATAGACACAATTGGTTACATGTTTTGATCATCACATATGGTTTGGCTCAATAAATCCATTTCTCATTGTGCAGTTTGGCACACTAACAAGGGGCATCCGCTAACAGAATAAGATTGTGGGGGACAGAGCTCCCATCACTGCATCAAGACATCATTAGAAGCACCATGCTTTGCAAGCCAATATCCACACATTGGTTCCCTTCCCTGTAAATATGCTTGAAGGAAAGCTGCCAATGATAATTCATGAACTCTCGAATAGACTTGACCAGAGGGGCATGCGGGTGTAGGTGGTGTGCCCCTGCTGTGATCAACTCAATTGCACAAAGAGAGTCAGACTCACACAACAGTGGATTATATCCCTCCTCCCAAGCGATAGAAAGGCCTTTTTTTTTGGTGAGAAAAAGTTTAGTTTAGAGATAAGGATCGACCCCATGTAAGGCCAGAGCCTACCACCAATTTCAAGAGAATTTATAGTGACATTTATGGATTGTCTTCCCATACCCACAGCGCAAATTTGCTTTTAATAGATAAACGTGGAAAAACTGGATTCGAACCCTCAACCTTATAAACAAGGTGAAGGCTCTTTGTCAGCTAATCCCACCCCACAGGGTCCGTAAATGCCATTGTACATAAAAAAGGCCTTTGAACACCATTGTACATAAAAAAAAATATTTGAACCAATATTTGTACATAAAAAATCGTATATACGAACCAATATTTATATCTACAATTCGTTTTTTTTTTTGCATGATACAATTCGATAGGTATTTAATATACACACATTAACTTGGATTAATTATTCGTGTTTCAATTTAATAAAATGTATTATCTTTTTATGTACATTGTTTTTTTGATAAATTTAAAAACAATTTTTATTATTAAAATTTAAAATCAACTTTTAAAAATAAACAAGACGAAGACCATTAACTGAAAATACAAAACTGAATTCATTTTTTTTTAATATTAACACCTAATTCAAACATAAAAAATTTATCTGAAAAACTCTTAAAGATTAGGCACAAATCGAATTTTTGCGAATAAAATTAGCAGCAACCAACCATACAAAAGCAACCAACCATACAAATTGATAAAAACCTAACCTTATTAATTTTGGAACCTTACATCCTACTACTACACATTTTCAGGTTGTGTTTGACCCAGCCTTTTTTGGGCTTAAAAGCAACTTTTAAGCTAAAATTTAAAAAAAAAACTTTAAAAGTTAAGCTAAAGCCGTTTGGTATTTTTACTTTTTTTTACCTTTAAAGTTATTTTTAAGCTAAAAGTTGTTTGGTAAAATATTTTTATAAAATCTCTAATTTGATTTAAAATTACCATAAAGAGTATCTAATTTCAAACTTATATTAAAGAAAGTTATACAAATAAAAATTCAAATAAAATCATATTAAAGAAAATGTAAAATGTTTTATAACTTATAAGTCAACGATTTCTATTTTCTATCAATGCAGCTGCTATTTGATTTCGAATTCTGTCCATGTAGCCACCATCTAGTACTCTTCTAGAATTATATAAACTCGTTTCTTCATTAGTACTCCTTTCTTCTTCGCACTCAGTCATGTATCCAGGCTGGCATATGATCACATCTGTTAAACTCCTCATCTTCAACACCACTTATTCGAATGAAGTTATGGAGTGCTGTTGTTGCAACTATGATCTTCTCTTGTTTGATAATTGGAAAAGGTCTCATATCGCATAAGATATGCCACCTTTTTTTTCCAAACCCCAATCGTTCTTTCAATAACATTTCTAAGTGAAGAATGTGCATGGTTGAACACAATTGCACTGCACAGAGAATAGCAGAAAGAGCGCGAGAAGAAGGAACGTGACCAGAAAAAAGCGGGAAGAACAAATGCATATAAAATAGGGTAAAGAAAAAAAGATGAAAAAATGGAAAAAAAACGAAATTGTATGGACACGGATTTCGAAGCATGGTCACTCAACAAAAGCTCCGCATAAGAGGATAAAAAGCTCCTCCTGTGGGCTTTTTTAAAAGCTGCTTATTTTTCCCTTTTCTTCTTTATAAAAAAAGCCACTTATTTTTAAAAGAGCTTTGATTAAAATCTATTTGACCTAGTTTTTTTTTAAAGAAAAGCTAAGCCAAAAATAAGCTGTGCCAAACACACCCTCAGTCTCCCAGCAAAATTCACTTCCAATTCCAATCCAATTCCTTCCATAAAAAAGCACCAAACTTGAGAGAAGTCTCTGTCTCTCTGTGCAGTTCCTAACCACCCAAATGGCTTCCATGGCTTTCTCCACCACCTTCTTCACGCCCCTCCATGATTTCAATCAAACTAGAACAACCCCTTCACCCACTTTTCTGCCTTCCATCAAATCCTCCTTTGCTTCTTCCAAGTCACCCTTTTTTCAAAACGGGTTTTCTCAACAAGTCTCATCCAATTTCCCCAGGATTATTGTCAAGCCTCGGTCTTTCTCAGTCCATGCTAGAGCAGCCACAGAGAAAACCATTTATGATTTCACTGTCAAGGTATCATCCTCAATTTCAATTTCCATCCATTCGTCCTCTTCATGTGTGGTTCTAGAATTATCTTCCGTTTTTTTTTGGGAAAAAAATATTGGGTCAACCTTGGAATTTGAGTTTTGGTGGGTCGAAAAATTGTTTTTTTTTGTTCTGGTAATTTATTAATATAGTTTTGTAGAACGGGGAAAACCTTTTTGAAATTAGAGAAGAAAAACTTTTTTTTTTTTATAGAGTTTAATATCTATATGTACCGACAATAACAACTGCGTGAAGAGTTTAATAACCATCTCACAACATCCTAGTATTACTTATTAAGACTAGACAGTGGAAAAGACAAGACTTGTTTACACACCTGTGTGAAGGTGTAAATTATTTAACTGTATTTTACAATTTTATGGTATATTATTATATATGGTTCAGGATATTGATAAGAAGGATGTTCCTCTTAGCAAATTCAAGGGGAAGGTTCTCTTGATTGTCAATGTTGCTTCACGATGGTATGGATTATGTGCCTCAATATATTTGTGATAGAGCCTTATTTTTTTTTTCCTCTTCAATCTTTATCTTACTTGTAAAAGTGAAAATTAAATAACTTGAGTTATGATACTATTGAATATTTTTCTTTGAATGACAGTGGTTTGACATCATCCAACTACTCGGAACTGTCACACTTATATGAAAACTATAAAAATAAAGGTATGTTAAGCATAGAGGATAGCCATTTGTGTTTATTCCTTATATTTATTATTATGACAATTGGTCATGTTCTACTTGATATTTGCACTGTGTGGCTTCTTCATTCTGAATCTATCTACTTCTGCAAATCATTCCGTTTGAGTTGGATCCTGTTTAAAATTGGAAGAGAAGTGTGTCCTTCCTATTCAAATTCAGGCACAGTTTATTGGTATTTTTAGGCGTGGATACTAGTGTGTGAATGAAGTTTACTAACCGGGATATGTTGATATGGTCGCTTTAAAAATAACATCTTTACTTCAAGCATTTCTCTATGGGCTAAACATGGCTTTATATGGAAAACTATTGGTTTAAGGTTTAAAACGTATGTCCATTTCCCTGTGTGATGCTTTATCCAAATTCTGCAGACAAACTATCATGCTGTTTTTCCATGTAATTAAAGGAATTGTTTATGGTGCAAAATGCTTCAGAACCTGGTGAATTAATTGCTGCAGTTCATTCCCCTGTGATGTGTGTTATTTTGGATCTTATTAGATGTACTAAGAACTATATGTGAACTATGTTTTCCGACATTAATGTCAAATATGACATACTCTTATTTTTTTCTCCCCGATCAAAGTTTATTTTGAAAGTTGGATTCATATTTTGCTGTAAAACCCAGAAATAAAGACCTATAAGAAATGTAAGGGTCCACCATTTGGAATTTAGGACATTAAATCATCTGTTATCATGCTACGTGTTGCTAAATTAAGGGTGTGCATGTTGAGAAGATGGAAAACTGAAAAGTGAAGAATAAGGTAGGGGAAAAAGTGAAGAAGATGGAGAAGTTTCCATTTTTCCTTTTTTTTTTGTTTTGACTTTTGGTGCTGAAAAAGCTATTTTTTGGCAGCTTTCTGAGGTATCTTTCAAAAGAAAAATGATTATTTCCTCAAAAAAAGTTGAACAAAGATGTGTGTGTTGCATATTCATTCCAGTTTGGTGTGGAAGAATATACAATAGGATATGATGCCCATGGTAGCTGCTCCATTTTTTGTTCCAAGTTTATAATTGACATAGGTAGCATGTCAGGGTTACTATATGGTGGAACATGAGTGAGCTTTTGGGCTTAGACGCTTTTCTAGTCTCTTGATATTTGAAGAACTCTGGTGGTTTCATTGTAGGAAAATTCAAAAATTTCAAGCGGACAGATTCAAAAGTGACTTAAATTCAATTTCTATACTTTGTTGTTTCTATTTGAACATGGCTTTGAGATTTTTAGTTCAAAAGCAACATGTCTTTCAGCCACACACTTCTAGTGTCCTTATGCCGTTTCTTTCCAGGTTTGGAGGTTCTAGCTTTCCCCTGCAATCAATTTGGTATGCAGGAGCCTGGATCAAATCAAGAAATTAAGCAGTTTGCTTGCACTCGGTTCAAAGCAGAATTTCCAATATTTGATAAGGTTTCTTCCACCAGTTGTTCTCAAATCAGTTTACATGAGAGTAAACAAAGTAACAGAGTTCTGTAAACAGGTTGATGTGAATGGACCATTTACTGCTCCAGTATTCCAGTTTCTGAAATCAAGTGCTGGAGGCTTTTTCGGTGATCTTATCAAGTGGAATTTCGAGAAATTCTTGATTGATAAAAACGGTAAAGTTGTTGAAAGATACCCACCAACAACCTCTCCTTTTCAAATTGAGGTATGTTGAACTTCCCCCCAGTAGCAGAAGTCTAGTTTCTAATTGTTACAATAGCAATGAAATATTAACTAGTTAGGTACTTACTCAAGTATGTATGTGTGTTTTTTGTACACAAGATTGAAGGTGAGAGTAGTAGATCTTTATTAGTGGTTTGTAATGAAGCTAAAAGGAAAACGTTCAGAAATTAGAACCTTCCACATTGGATTTCTTATTGCAGCTAAAAGAAACTATATTGGTTCATGCATATATATAAGGATGACTTATATCTTTTTCTTTTTAATTGATCTGAAACCTTCGGTATCTACAATTTATATCTATATATTTTATTGATACTTTAAGATTGGAAAAACATTTAATGCTTAACCTGGTCTTTCCTGTCTCATATTCTTTTTCAGAAGGATATCCAGAGGTTACTTGCTGCGTGAATATTCAGGAGACAGAAAGGGGAGCTGTACCTAGGAGCAAAATCGGAGCCATGCTTGCACAAGGAGTTAAAGATTAGGATAAGCAACAAACATAATTATGTAAATTTGTTTGGTTGGTGTCTTTACAAACTCAAATATCAGTTTAGAGGAGAAAAATTGTACTATGCATAGCGCAAAAGGAAAGGAGTTAACATGATTCAAAACGGTGATAATTTTTTATTTTGGAAGAAATTTCTGGCCATTTATATCCAAGTATTATGCTGTCATTATGAGAGGGTGTGAGTGTGAATTGTGTAGTTGAATAAAATCCAGCACAACAGTAATGCGCAACACAACTGCACAATAGTAATTGACCTCTTACTTTAGGGGTAAATCAAGAGATTCAAGACATCTTAATCGTTTATCAAAAATCAACTGTTGATGTTTCAACACATGATTTCAATGGTATGTGTTTATAACATATTCATAATTTGTTAATTTGTTATGTATATGTTGATAATATCAACTATTAATTTATCCTTCTTCAACGATTGAGATTATTTATTTTTTGCTTTAATGAATTGCTTATTTCACAGGAGTTAAATTTGGATGGATATAATTTGAGGGGTTTTCATCATAAACTAAACAAACACTGTGTTGATGGATTTTAACGTAACTGTCGTCTTTAAAGTAAATGATATAGGTTAGACATACATTAAAGTGAAAACTTTAAAAGATACTTTACTTTTTTTTGAGCAACAACGGGGCCAAAGGCCCAAAAAAGAAATGACTAAACAGCTACAAGGTGGGGAATAGAGATCCCCCTAAAATCATCAAAAAGAACATTGCGAAGACAAGGGGGCACTTGCTCAAACTCCAGATGTTGGGTCCCTGGATTACACCCTAAGTTGGCCAGAATGTCAGCACTCCGGTTCCCTTCCCTGTATATATGAGTTACCCACACTTCCCAATCCATCCCTATGAGATCACAGATGTTCTTCAACAGCATGTATCCCGCAGAATTGCCATCTTCGTTCCTTGTGATACTCTGGACCACAGTAAGAGAATCCAGATGCACCACAAGCTTGGACAATCCCAGCTCTCTAGTCATCTTCAGACCCTCATATACACCCCAAAGCTCCGCAACAAAGGCAGTAGTGAGCCCCAAATGTTTAGTAAAGCCACGTACCCATCGTCCTTGGTCATCTCGAAAAATACCACCACACCCAGCTAGCCCCGGCGCTCCTTTTGCAGCTCTGTCAGTATTGAGGCAAACCCACCCCTCCTCAGGTGGCCTCCACCCAATATCCCGCCAGACTCGAGGACGGACCCCTTCATCAGAGTAGGTGTGCTGAGCATTAGGATAGAGCTGGAAGACCCCCAACACACGATCCCAGGGCCGGTAAGGGCTGACATAATTGGGATCGTATACCCTCATATTTCGCCACCTCCACAACATCGCACACGTGGTAGCCCAAACAGCTCCCCATTGCAAATCTTCCTCTTGGCCAAGGTGGCGGTGCAGGTTAAGATCAGTCCATTGATCCAAATTCCCCAAGAAGAAAGTTGCACAATGCTCACCACGCAAAAGATGGTGCCACACCTCGCTAGCGATGGGGCAATCCCGCAAGACGTAAAGCGTGGTCTCTTCGACCCCCCTACAATTGGAGCAATACGGGTCTCCCAACCTGGCTTTCCTAGCGTTGGTAAGAATCCTATGATGGAGAACCAACCAAGCAAACACGCGGGCCCTCTCCATGGTGTCCAATTTCCAAACTTTTACCGACTTGCCATGCCCACCAGACAAAGGGTAACCAGATAACAACCCGTAAAGCAGTGGAGACAGAAAACTGACCAAGCTTGTTGCCAGGCCAAAGGCAGCGGTCCCTCCCATTCGCCTCCGCAAGGGGAACAATTGCCAAGAGGCGTTGAACTATACTGGTAGGAAGCACCGCCCGAAGCTCATCAAACTTCCAATGGCCATCCGCGCCAACCATATCACAAACACGCCATCTTTCAAGCTCTGCAGGAATGTGCTGGACCTCATCTACCAGTCGCAGGCCCTCGCCAAGCCACACATCATTCCAGGCATGAACACACCTCCCATCTCCAATAACCCACATGTGAGACTCCTTCAACCTTGGCCAAAGGCGAACTATGGCCTTCCAGAACGAGGAATCTGACGTAGCAGCGATGACCTCGCCGTGGGTTAAAATATCTCTCCCGTACTTACCCCGGAGAATGCTGTTACATAAAGTACTAGTCCCGCATTTGAGAGACCAGTCCATCTTCATAAGGCATGTGTCGTTCATAATGCTCATATTCCGCAAACCCAACCCTCCAAGATGCTTGGGCCGCATTAGCACTTCCTTCCTCACCAAGTGTGCTCGTCTATTTGTTGCATCTCCACCCCAAATAAACGCGCATTGCAGCCTTTGGATTTCATTCAAACAGCTCATGGGGATCGGCATGGACATCATCGGATAAATTGGGATAGACTCTATGACCGCCTTCGAGAGGGTTATTCTTCCCGCTAGAGATAATTGTTTGGCTTTCCACCCTGACAGTCTTTGCTTGACTTTATTCACAATATAATCAAAATCCCTTTTCCTGGGCGCTCTTCCTAATGCTGGAACTCCAAGGTAGTTCCCCAGGGAGGCTGCCTCCACAAAACCACATTGGTTCACCAATTCCTCCCTGGAGGCTGGGGGGACATTCGGGGAGAAATAAATAACTGTCTTCTCTTGGCTCACTCTCTTCGGGGACATTCTTCTGTTATTTGGGCAGGCGACCTCGGCGAATCTGTGACCGTCTTTAGATTCGCCGAGGTCGCCTGCCCAAATAACAGAAGATCATCGGCGAACATCAAGTGAGATATCATCGGACCATTTCTACCAGCCCTCATAGCCTTCCAACTGCCACCAACCACCGCCTCATGGATGAGATGGGAAAGCTTGTCAACACAAAGAACGAAAAGATACGGGGACATGGGGTCCCCTTGGCGAATGCCTCGTTGCGGACTAAAGAAGGTGGAGCGACTACCATTCCAAAGGACATTGGTAGTAACAGACGTGACACACCCCATGGCGAACCGGATTAGCTCAGGTGGAAATCCCACCTCACACAGAACTCCCTCAATAAAGGACCATTGGATCATGTCGTATGCTTTGGCCAAGTCCACCTTAATCGCAAAAAAACCCCACCTTACTTCGCATCTTGCCCATAGAATGGAGCATTTCCTGGGCAACCACGATATTCTCGTGTATGCTCCGTCCTGGCACAAACCCAGCTTGAAACGGGGAGATGAGCCTTGGGATGAGGCGCTTCAGTCTATTCACCACAACCTTCGTGAGGACTTTGTAACTCACATTACACAAAGATATAGGTCTGAATTGATTCACAAACTCCGGTTTGGTCACCTTCGGGATCAAACAAATGTCAGTCTGGTTAACTTGGCCTATCACAGGAGGGTTCTGCCAGGCTAGTTTAGCAAAGTAGAATAAACTTCCGGCCACGACATCCCATTCATTTTGGTAGAAGCCCGTGGGGAATCTGTCTGGCCCCGGGGCCTTCCAAGCACCCAAATATACGATGAATGATGTAACATGAATATGAAAATTATACTTTTTGTCCGTTATAGCTCATTTTAAATTTATGAAATAAAATTAAAAAATTTCAAAATTTTCTTCTCCATATCCTACAAAATTCTTTACATTTTATGAAATTTTCACTAAATTTATGATATTTGAAAATTTGACATTGTTATATTCTAAATCTATTACAAATTCCAAATATTCAAATGCAAAATGAGAATTAAGTGTTTTAAATAGAGGGAAATTGATGGAAGAACTAAATTTGTTTGATTTTAAGAAATAGAGAGTTTTTTTTTTTTGGTAACAATATGGAGAGATTAGATTGGTACTAAAAAAAATCTAATAAAGTGTCAAAATTGCACATAATTCAAGTTAAAAGGGATTAAAAATACAGTTTTTTTGATTTGGTTGTTGTCAGATTAGCTGTCACCTCTTCCAATTCCATGTTATTTTAATAGTAGTAGTAGAGACTCGAGGTCGAACTCGATCCTCCTTTTTTGGAGTGAATAGTCAAAATGGTCCCCGAAATTATCGGGTGCTCTCAAATTAGCCTTTAAAATTAGCGAAAACTCAAAATAGTATCTCATTTTGTAAACCGTTACTCAATTTAGTCCCTCCGTTAACCTCAGTTACTTGACGTCGTTAGTGAGTCTGACGTGTCACGTTAAGTGACATGTTGGCTCCCACGTGGCTCACGTGTGGCGCACACGTGTCACAGGGACTATTTTGATAGTAGTGAATGTCAAAATAGCCCCCAAAATTGTAGAAAACTCTCAAATTAGCCCCTAAAATTAACAAAAACTCAAAATAATCTCTCATATTTTGTCTAATTGCAATTATCCTGCTGCACTTGTCCTCTGCATGGTTTTAATGAACGTTGGTATCATGATAATACCGAATGAGCTCCAACGTTACAATCACTTTTGGATGAGAAAAAAAGATAAAAACACAAATAAGACTATAATTGGACACCAAAAACACAAATATTTCATAGAAGCTCTAATTTAATTTAGCATTATCATAAAGGCTGTAATAAAAAAATATCTTAAAGAGTATTTAATTATAAACTTTAATATTAAATAGATTTAGAGAAAAAAAAAACTCTGTGAACCTGTGCTATCAAAAAATCTCTACGTAAAAGTGTCTATTCAATTATCCAGTTAAAAAAGTGCCTATTTAATTATAAACTTTTATTTTTTTTATTTTGTTTGATACATGAATATTGCAATAATCTTAAATTAATTGTTCTTCGTCAAAGTGCCTCTTCACACTAGCTTTTTTATAAGCTCATTTTCTTCACATTTTACTCTTTATAAATAAGCTCCTTAATTTTTTAAGAGCTTATCTTAAAATGTGTTTGGCCCAACTTCTCCTTTTAAGAAGAAGATAAGCTAAAAAAAAGTTGGGCCAAACATACCCTTACTGCTGCAGCACCAAAAAGGTGTCCCAAGTACATATTATATTGCAAGACCAAGCAAAGAAAATAAGGTTCTAATCTGTTCATTAACAACAACTAAATGTAACAGCAAGCCAAAATAAGAGGATCATAATAGGGTTCTAAGTAGCTTATGTCAAAGAACATATTAATTTAAGATTATTGCAATATTCATGTATCAAACAAAATAAAAAAAATAAAAGTTTATAATTAAATAGGCATTTTTTTAACTGGATAATTGAATAGACACTTTTACGTAGAGATTTTATGATAGCACAGGTTCAGAGAGTTTTTTATTTTTTAAATCTCTTTAATATTAAAGTTTATAATTAAATACTCTTTAAGATATTTTTTTATTACAGCCTTTATGATAATGCTAAATTAAATTAGAGCTTCTATGAAATATTTGTGTTTTTTGTGTCCAATTATAGTCTTATTTGTGTTTTTATCATTTTTTGCTCATCTAAAAGTGATTGTAACGTTGGAGCTCATTTGGTATTAATATTATCATGATACCAACGTTCATTAAAACCATGCAGAGGATAAGTGCAGCAGGATAATTGCAATTAGACAAAATATGAGAGATTATTTTGAGTTTTCGTTAATTTTAGGGGCTAATTTGAGAGTTTCCTACAATTTTGGGGGTCATTTTGACATTCACTACTCTCAAAATAGTCCCTGTGACACGTGTGCGCCACACGTGCGCCACGTGGGAGCCAACATGTCACTTAACGTGACACGTCAGACTTACTAACGGCGTCAAGTAACTGAGGTTAACGGAGGGACTAAATTGAGCAACGATTTACAAAATGAGGGACTATTTTGAATTTTCACTAATTTCAAAGGCTAATTTGAGAGCGCCCTACAATTTTGGGAGCCATTTTGAGTATTCACTCCCTTTTTTGACAATTCCGCAATAATAATGTCACACACGTGAACGGAACGCATCCGGAAGGGAAAAAAAGAAAACATGATGTTATTACATAGTAGAACTAACTCTTGAGTTTTTGACCACAAGCACACTCCCAAATTCAACGATCTATTCCACAATTAGTACTACTAGTATTCATATTTCGTCCAGTGTTGAAGTCAAAACAAATGTTGCATCACCACCTTCCAATTCCCAAGACCTCCGAATCCAAGACATGACCAACAACTCAACTCATACACCACCATAACAATTCAACACAACCAAATCTGAAGCCAATCCATGTCTCCCCCAGATTCAGATTCAGATTCAGGCACCACAACAACAACAACAGGGAGAAAGAAAGCAACTAGGAGGAGGAACCCATTCTCAGTCCTAACAGAGGGGGTAGAATGGGTGAGGATGCTGACGTGGAAGCTAAACCCAACCTTCATAGCGGGGGTGTTCCTAGTGTACGGGATGGGGCAGGGGTTCTCAGGTTCCATCTTCAAGGTGGTCTCAGACTACTACTGGAAAGACGTACAGAAAGTGCAACCCTCCACGGTGCAGCTCTACGTGGGACTCTACTTCATCCCATGGGTCCTCAAACCCCTCTGGGGAATCCTCACCGACGCTTTTCCCGTCCGTGGATACCGACGCCGCCCCTACTTCATCATCGCCGGCGTACTCGGTGCTGCCTCCGCTTCCCTCGTCGCACTCCGTGGCCTCTCCGCCGCCGCCGCCCTCGCCTGCTTCCTCGGCGTCTCCGCCTCACTCGCCATCGCTGACGTCACCATCGACGCCTGCATCGCCAGGAACAGCATCGAGGTCCCCTCGCTCGCGCCGGATTTGCAGAGCCTCTGTGGGTTCTGCTCCGGCTTCGGTGCCCTCGTTGGTTACCTTGCCAGTGGCTTCTTCGTTCACCATCTTGGCCCCCAGGTATATATATATACAAAAGAAACAGCGAAGTTTCATGAATTGCCCGTTTCTTTTTCCCCTTTCTCTTTTTTTAGTTTTTCTCTGTTTTGCATGATTCTCAATAATTAAACGGTTCCAATGTTTATTTTTACAATAACGCTCTGATCCAAGTGGTAAGGAGCTTAGTTTCTTTAAGCAAAGTCTCGAATACTGAATTTTAAATGTGTTTATTTGTTCTTAGTAATACTGAATTTTCACTTTGACTGTGCTGTCTCATGGATGGGGTATTTTGTGTTGTGTTGTTATTTTAGGGGTCGCTGGGTCTTATGGCGCTTTCTCCTGCTTTGACAATTGTGTTGGGTCTTGTGATGTATGAAAACAGAACCAGTGGCTCGCATAATGGGAAGAAGCAGGTTAGGAAACTCTCCCTCTCTTCTGAGTTTTTCCCAGCTTGTTGACTTTATGCTAGATTTAGCCTATCTCTCACAATTGCGATCAATAACCTGATATATCGCAAAGATGGGTCATGGAATCACAAATGGTGTGTATGCTTGCTAGCTAGGTGATCTAAAGAGATTTTTTTGCAGGGGGCAGTGGAGAGTGTAGGATTGACAATTAGAAGCATGTGCCAAACAATAATGTATCCTCAAGTGTGGAGGCCTTCTCTATATATGTTCCTTGCCCTGGCTCTTAATGTATCCACTCACGAAGGCCATTTTTATTGGTATACGGATCCAAAAGCCGGTCCTGCATTCTCTCAAGTAGGTACCCCTCTCCTATTTCAGTATGCCGTTATCGTAGATTAATTCAATGGCCGAGATCTCTGCTACAGAGACTACATTGCAGCAGAGGATCGATATGACTAAAGGGAGAGAACAATTTTTTTTTTTTCTCAACCCCATTAATTTCTCCCTTTACATGCATGCAGGAGTTTGTTGGGGTGATCTATGCACTCGGTGCAGTGGCTTCAATAATAGGGGTTCTAATCTACCACAACTTTCTAAAAGACTACACATTTAGAGACCTAGTGTTCTATGCACAGCTCCTATATGCCATATCTGGTGTACTGGACCTAACCTTCATCCTCCGTTGGAATCTGAGTATTGGGATTCCTGACTACTTCTTTGTTGTGATTGAAGAAACATCTACAAGGATCACAAGCAAAATCAGGTGGATGCCAATGATGGTCCTTAGCACCCAGCTTTGCCCTTTGGGAATTGAGGGCACTTTCTTTGCTCTGTTGATGTGCATTGATAGCATTGGTGCCCTCATGTCCAAATGGGGTGGTGGGTTGCTCCTTCGTCTCCTCCATGTCACTAGAACTGACTTCACTAACCTTTGGTTGGCTGTTCTCACAAGGGACTTGCTTAGATTTGCTACACTTGCCTTGGTTTTTCTTATCCCTAAGGCGGGTCAGCACGAGGGATTGCTTCCTTCTGAGGTTTATGAAAATAAGAATAAGAGTACTGCTAACGTGGACAAAGAGACCTTGGACTTGGAGCTTGTCCCCATGATCAATGACAGAACTGAATCTTAGAGATAATTAATTTGTTGCAATTATATATATACACACGTCAACCAGTATGCGAATACATGCAGATTCTTACACAGAAATTGCTGATTAACATGAATGATGATATACACGAATTTCATTTCTTCAGAATAAATTATTCTAATGATCTACAAGTGTTTCCTTTTGTGCTTATTCTTTCAAATAACCTCCTGAAATTGGCATACCAATCCTTTCTTTTTCAAGAACATTGCTGTTTTTTGATACACAATGTGGTTTTGAAGTTCTTTTTTCTTTCTTTTTGATATAAAATGTGGTTTAGAAGTCAGAGTTTATTTGCATGAATTTTTATTGTTTAACTACCAAATGTGTATTATTATTAAATATGGTATATTGAATAAATTTGACCTTGGACAATTGTGGTAATTGGTTTTCTTACAACCTGTTTGGATTAGATTTTTGTCAACGTAAACAATGCCAAATTACACATTTCAATGTAACTTTATTGAAAGCTGCTCTTATCTTTCTTTTGGTGAATGCGCGTTTGCGTTCCACAAATACAAACAAACAGAAGCTTAATAATTTGATTTTCATAAACATTGAATGTGACCTAACTTGTCCTTTATACACACATATTCAAACCTTACAAGACTCATGACCAAAAAAAAAAAAACCTTACAAGACTTGACTTTGGGGACGCTAGGAAAATAAAACATCCAAACATTTGATATATAATTACCGAAAAATGATCTGTGTATGTAATAATCATTGTAAAAATCAAGTGTATGAATTTAAGATGGGAATAGAATCCTAAACAAAAAAAAAAAAGATGGGAATAGAATCAAAAGATGCCGTTTCAATTTTTATCCAATAGCAATAGGGGATTAGGGATTGGGGAGAACAACATTTGGCGAAAATGTCGAAATTGCCACTATAGTGGGATTCGAGTGCGGTGTAGCGTAGAACGACGACCAGAACCAAGCAGAACAAAGGGCGAGAGCGAGAGCGAGAGCATCTTCTTCATTCTTCTTCGTCTTCGATGGTAAGGTTCCCTTCAGCTGATTCAATACTCTCAAATCTCCTTTTTCACCGATCCCAATTCCCTTTCCTTTCTCAACGAACATCAAATTAGGGCTATCCTCCTTCCCGCTAACTACTAGTTGGAATCTAAAACGCTCAATTAGTTCGCGTTCCCAATTCATCACGTGCTTGTTTTACATATCTTCCTCGCGAGATTCAATAACCGATGTTTTTTCTGTTGTTGTTTTTCCAGGCTAATCGCCACACGATAATCCTCATGCAAACCTCTCCAAACAGAGCAACCAGAACATTCATGGATTATGATTCAATAACTCAAGCTATGGATGGTAATAATACTAGTAGTGTGCTCTTACTAGTATTTCTCACATATATATTTTTTTTTGGTGTGTTCGTGCTTGTTTTATTTGCTTTTGACTTCACTGTACATAGAAGATTCTTCTGGTCTTGCTTGTTTTTCTTATTTTCTATGCAATTTCATCAATAGAAAATAACAGAGGTTAAACAGGCACAGCTTTTCTCTTTGAGTTTTGCTGATAAATTCGCTTTTTGTGGGTAGAGTGGAGTGCAACAAACTAATATGTGGTCCCAAACAGCTAGCATTCTTACTTACAAGGCTTGCATAAATGTTGATGCTCAAAGTCTCATTTAGCAGTAAAGCGGCACCAATCTATGTTTGATAACATGATGTATATAAACTGCTGCAAATCTAGATTGAACAACGACCAAACTATTTTGATATAATTATGATTTGAATGCAATAATTTGATTAGGTTTCACTCAATTGTCAAAGGATAGGTAGGATTCAAAGTGTCTTGTGATTTCAAACGTTAGCTGTTTTTATATTTGCTAATGAATTCATTGAGAAGCAATGTACAACACTGAGCCAAAATTAGGTCTGATAAACTAGTTTGTAATCCGCTAAAGAAATTTATGCGTAATTTTGTCGTTTCCTTTTTGGTTTTGTCTACTTGCTTCTTTTCTACCCAAGCACTTGGTGCTTTTCCCATTAGATTGTCTTTCTCTGTTTCCCTTTAAACATTGTCCTTGTAATATTTTGGTTTTAACTGTGACTTTGGGATAGTGGATTTTGGCACAGTAAGGATGGATAATGTATTTGATGCGAAGCGCAAGCATCAAGAAGGCACAAACTTAAGAGCATTTCATCTCAGTATCTTGGTTTAATTTTGATCTCTGATCTTGTTGTATTTGTCTTCAATTTTATACTTTGTCCAAACCTATTTATCTTGACAGACAGAAATAAGAATTTAACCCATCAAAACTCGATTAAACCTTCACTGATTTTTCTCTAGAACCAACCGAACATAGGTATTGTTCACAGCACTTAGACGGGCACCAATCTAACCATATAACCTCCTCCTATTGCCTTAATCATTTGATTGCCTTACTTTTTGTATGATTTTATTTTTTTATGCTTTGTATGGATTATTAGCATTAAATAGAGGTTTTTATCTTGCCCTTTTACAGGTATATGTGCACTGTATGAAAGGAAACTGAAGGAGTTGAATCCGGCCATCAGAAATCTCTCTTATGATATTACGGATCTCTACAACTTTTTAGATGGCCTTGCAGACATGAGTGCTCTAGTGTATATCTCTCTCTCTCTCTAATCATGTGCATGCATAATTCTTTATACAGTCACAAGTCACAAATTTGTTAATACAAAGTATATCTATGATTTGTCTGTGTTTTATTATTTTCTAAAAAATGAAAAATTTATTTGGTGAAAAAAAGAAAAAACAGATGCTAGAGAAAAAGCGAGAGGATATACCGATGCCTTGAGTTCTTCATAGTTTAAGAATAAATATTTTGTTCAGTAGTTGCTTGCTCATTTCTCCTAGATTTTGATGCTGAACAAAAATTAGATGGTTATGTCTTAGACATTGCAATGTGGATCAAGGAAAACAAAAAGTAACTGTCTCTCTGTTGGCTAAACTGATGTAGGGAGTTTACTTATTTTTCTCCATGAATCAAGTGAAAACTAAGATATGGGGGAGAAAATTGGCAGGAATTATGAGTCTTAACAAACTGAGTAGCTTATTTGTTGCTGTTGTTTTCTTATTGATGAAATAAATGAACCTCAAAAAAAAATTTGAATATTTTATTTAGAGGTCTTAAACCCTTAATAAAGTGTTGGAGAAAAAGTGGCAGTGGTTTGTAGCCTCCCTTACTCTTCGCCCCTTCCCTTCATGCCCCCTTCTTTGCCAATAGGGTTAAGAACTTGATGAATTATGCCTGTTCTGACCCTCGTGAGAAAAAAATTAGGAGAATGAAGTGGGACTTATCTAATAGCTCAATTCAATTGTCTGTGTATTTTGTTGGCTCTTTTATATATTGGGCTTTCTTTGTGCATGTGGTTTGACTTTGCAGTGATTAATGACTGGCTGTTTGGTTTCTAATTGCAGTTATGATAGTTCAATTCATGCATACTTGCCACATGATCGACAGTGGATTAAGCAACGAACCTTTCAACATTTGAAGAAATTGGCACATTGATTGACCCCCAAATTTTTAGCAATTTAATGTAAAGAAAATCCCCAAGGGCAGAACCTGTCTGTTATGTGGGCTATACTCCCATGGCTATGTTGCTTGATAATATAATATTGCACACTTGGCACGTAAAAATATATCAACAATAGCTAGTGCTGCTGAAGTTTCAGAAACAAATTATTGTTGTTGGCATGGTTTACTTTATCCATGTCAAGTGCTAGAAGACTTGTTAAAAAAACTTCATCTTGTACTATTTAATAGTAAGTTGCACTGTTTTGTTACTTATCCACACATCTATAATTCACAAGGTCATATGAATGATAGTTTTGAGAGTTCTTATCCGACATGAATTTGTGCTGTGGTGATGGGATGCTTATAGTTGAGGTAGCAAGTGCAAGTAGAAACATCAATTACGATGCAATCTTTCATATTAATTAATAATATTTCTATTTATATCCGTAACATGATATTTGTATGGAATAAACGGTACCATCGGGAAAGTTAGGCAAAATTAGTAAATTGGTCTTTTATCTTTATTTATTTTTTTAATTTGTTCCTTTATTAAATTTTTTTAACAATAAAGTCTCTTATGTTTATTTATTTTTTTAATTTAGTTTTTTTCTTCATTTGTTGATGATGTGTCTGTTTTTGATTGGTCTCGATTTACTATATATCATCACCTTAGATTAATCAGTAATTGACACGTCATTAAAAGGACTAAATTAAAAAAATAAATAAATATAAGAGATTTTATTGTTAATTTTTTTAATAAAAAATTAAATTAAAAAAATAAATAAAAATAAAGGATCAGTTTAGTAATTTTGTCGAAAAGTTATCATGGTTCTGAGAGTTCTTATCCGACATGACTGATTTGTGTTGTGGTGATGGGATGATTATAGTTGAGGTAGCAAGTGCGCGTAGAAAAAATCAATTACGAGACTATGTATTCCTTTTTGAGTCAATTTCTTTGGTTATTAAAAAATGTATGGAATGATATGTTAGTAGGTTAGAAAAATTATAGTTAAATTCAGATAAGAGAGTAAAAAATCTTACACTATACTTTTTCTGTTTTTGAATATAAGTAAAAATACATAAACTCACGTTTATTAAAGAAATTAATTAACTGTAATTAAATTTCTTGATTTTATATAAAAAATTAGTGTAGTCTCTAAATTACTCTAAATGATTGCATAGGAAATTGTTACTTGGGAATAAATTATGCATTAGAAAACAAAATTTAAATTAACTTAAGGATATTATAGGAATAATGTTATTAAATGAGATAGAAGTGGTTATTTTTTGCTTATATTTAATAACAAAATATTTTGGTGTTTTTTGCTCATATTAAAAAACAGAAGGAGTATATAATATTCCGAGGGCATTTAGAGAGTTCTTTTTTTGACAGATATTTAGAGAGTTCTTAGTTGTGTTAAAAATCCTTTTATTACATCTTAGATTTGGGCAAAAGTTTAGAATAATTTTAAATAAATTAGAGGCATAGATATATATGGCTAAAAAAAGCACTAAAAAAAATCATTTTTCCTTCAAAAAAAAAAGCACTGAAAAGATTGTCTTCAAAACACTCCAAAAATATTGAAGGATCGAGCTTTATGTTGCATTGTACACACACAAAAATAATTCACTGTGTTTTTTGGTTCTAGACAAATAGGCTTTTGCCAACCAAATACTTAAAAGGAAAACCTCAACAAGAAAAGTTCAACATAGTTCAAAATCTTCCAAAAGAAAGTTAAACATAGATAAGCATAAAATAGTCCAGGCTAAACTTATATAATTAGGTAGCTATATCATGGACGAATGTTCCTGCATTCTCAGGTCTTTTTGGGAGGTCTGGATTCTAAAGGCATCTCACTTGGCCTTTTCTTATCGAGTTGTGAGACAGTGTTTCCAATCACAACCACATCTTCAGATTTTTCATTCATATCCATTTCATTTTCCCTTTCTTTCTCTTGGTCTAATATTTCCCAGATTCCAGTCACCACAAAATTTTCAGATGTTCCATCAATATCTAGTTCCCTGGCTTTATTGTATTTTGGTATGATATTGCAGTGTTGAAAACATCCAAATTCTCACAAAATCCAACCATATCATCTTCATTTCCCCCTTGTTCATTGATGTATGACATTCCAGTGTTGTCAGTCACAATCAAATTTTCATATGTTCCATCCATCATATCCAGTTCTTCCATTGGACTTTCTGTATTTTGGCATGATATGTTAGTGTTGCTAACATCCAAATTCTCATGAAATCCAACCATATCATCTCCATTTTGCCTTTGTTCATTGAGGGATGACATTCCAGTGTTGCCAGTCACAAACAAATTTCCACATGAACCCTCCATAATATCCTTTCCCTTTAACCCTCTAGTACCTTGGTCTGATATTTCAACATCACCAAGCACATGAAAATTTGCAATGCCTATATCCATTGTAGAGGTAATATCTTCTGCATTCACACACTGAAGCTCCCCCTGAGCACTGGATCCTGCATCAGTTACTTTATTTCCAAAAATCTTACATAAAGCATTGTAATGATCCAAAGACCTGCTTTTTTGCATGATTGCTTGCGGATGGTCCTGAAAACATTATTAAACAATAAGTTCAATCAATAAAATTGTGAGAAACAATAAAGTTCAAACAAAATTCCACTTTAACATTACCTTAATGTATGAATTCCAAACTTCATCCTCTGCAAGTATTGTTTGCAGATTCTCATCCCATGCAAATATATTATGGTTGAGAAGGGTGCTGCTGATGTTGTCATGTCGTTTTATCAAGCGAAAATATCGATCTTCTAGAAACTGCTTGTCACATTGAACTCCCAATACCCTGCTAAGTGCTTCCACCATGTGAGTCCAAGCTTCCTCATTGAATGAATTTCCAATCACATTCCCTCTGTTTACTTGCTCAACCATATGTTCAATAAAATAGCTTTCCAATGACTCTGTCCACTCTATTGTAGAAGCAGCATCATGAACACTTGGAAAATTGCCATCCTTCTGTCCACCTTTGAATTATAAAAATACCCGTATGAATACATAATACCATCTAAATTTCTCTTAAAAAGACTTGGCTACAATAACTACCAACTTAATTAGACCTCCTTAACATTTCAAATTGGGTATAACTTGCTGACTTGAAAAGTTGCTAATAAGATAATATTGTTGGTATTCAAAAATCAATTTCTAACTTTAAGAAGATGCAGCTCATCTTTAGTAGTAAATCTAATCTAACAAAAGGGGCAACAAATTAATAGAACTATATTAATTAATATGTCACAACCCAATAAGTTGTGTAAGATACTGCCTTGTTATGGTAATTAACTTATGTTGGAAACATACATACCTGTTGGCAGCATTGGTGATTCAACAATGGGGTCTACATTATGTGATAAGCATCTTTCACCAAAACTTTCTTCGCCAAATATAACACATAATTTGCGATAGCCAAACAAGGGTTTAGATTTGAGTGGTCGAGCTTCAGGGAGTTCCTAGACAAATTATATGTATTAATCATATCATATATAGAACATTTAAGACACGAGTTAATTAAGTGTGTGCAAAATATATATATATAGTTCACCTTTATAATAGCATCCCAAAGATGACGCTCAGCAACAACCATTTCTCTTGTGTCATCCCATGAGAATCCATTTTGCTGAAGAAGATGGTTAACAATATTGAACCGTTTCTTCAAAGATTTGTAGTGACTCCTCAGAACATCTCTGTCAAATCCAGATTTAAATCGTTCATTGAAAGATACAAGTACGTTATCCCAAGCCCGTTTCATGAGTGATTGTCCACTTTTATTTCCAATTTTCACTTGCTCCAACAACAGGTCCACGAGACGACGACTCATTGAGGGTGTCCAATATGTTCTACAAACAACGCTTGCATTGCGTTTTCCTTTTCTGTCATCTTCAAATAGATACATAAAAGATTAGACAAAAATTAATAAACATTTTTTAAAGGGGAGCGCTAACAACACACTCTCTAATAGACTAACATATACTCCCTCCGTTCTTTTTTATCTGTCAGTTTTTAAGAAAAATTTTGTTCCTTTTTATATGCCGTTTTGATAGTTTAAGGTTATATTTTGATAATTATGCTATTAACCTTGTTAATTGTTTTATACATTTTTTCATAATTTATTAAGGTTTAAATATATTTTTAGTCCCTTATGTTTAGTCTAAGTTCGTTTTTGGTCCCTCAAATACTAAGAATATTATTTTAGTCCCTAATCTTTTGACAATCAGTCACTTTTGGTCCCTGGGGCCATATTTAAATTTGAAAAGTATTTTTTAAATTTATACTTTGACCCCTCCTAAAGCGTGATGTTCACCTTAACCAGTTTTTCCGTTCTCCTCGCCCTCCCCTGATGCACTGAGGCCCCCATCCCCGCGCGACCAAGGGAGGAGCTCCGCGCGGACAAGGGAGGTTGCGCACAATGGCGGGAAGGGAGGGGGCCACCGCGATCGCACAAGGAGGAGAACGAGAGAGAGGCCGCATCTCATGGTGGCTTCGAGGGAGGACATTGGAACTACTCCTAGCAGGGATGGGGGTCGCGATGCATCAGTGGAGGGGGAGGAGAATGGAAAAACGGGTTAAGGTGAACATCAGGCTTTAGGAGGGGTCAAAGTATAAATTTAAAAAATACTTTTCAAATTTAAAATATGGCCCCAGGGACCAAAAGTGACTGATTTTCAAAAGATTAAGGATTAAAATAATATTCTTGATATTTGAGGGACCAAAAACGAACTTAAGCCAAACATGAGAGACTAAAAACATATTTAAGCCATTTATTAATGTAGTAGTTGAGAAATTCAAAGACTAATTACTACTCCCAAAAATAATTTTACTTTCCAACAATATAACTTTATTACTAATATAAAGTGGGACTCTATGAATTCGTGAAAGATGGATTAAATAATTGAATAAGGGGATTAAAATGATAGAACACATTAATGTAGAGAGATAAAATGAGATAATAGAAAAATAAGAGTATAATAGGAAAAAATTTATAAATTAATTGATTTCTTGATTGTGGTGAAACAACCTTAAACGACAGATAAAAAGGAACAGAGAGAGTACTTTCCAACACAATCTCTATGATTGGTTGAAATTCATGTGGATCTCATATCCTATTTAGCGGGGCTCATTCCTAAAGTAATGAGACCCACATGAATTTTAACCAATGACAAAGAGTGTGTTGGAAAGAGTGTGTTGTTAACATCAATCAATAAAGTAATTAAGCACTTATATTTGTTACTTGAAATGTGTTTGTTGGGTGGAAATCTATCTTAAAGACATGTTTGGTATGTTTACATTTTAATTTCCCAAGTAGTTGGGGTACTTGTATGATCAGAGTACGGGATATACTAAGATCCTTGTATTAATGACAAACATAATCCCAGTATAAGAAAACAACATAATAAATGTTGAATTGGCTAATTAATTAAAGCTATAATTAGTTACTACTACTAACCAGCATTTACTTCTGATGCGACGTCTTCATGGTTTGTCTCCTCATGCAAATGACTGAATTCGTCAACAGAAGAATTTTTGAATAGTAATTCCAAATCGCAATATTTCGGAAAAGTCTTTGATCTATACCATCGTGCATATGAATGTTCCTACAATAATAAGGATTTATGATCAGTGCCAACAAGTATGGACATATACGAGCATATATTACGTTAGTCTAAGTGAAACTGAACTCTGCCTCTCAAATATATTTCACACCCTATATCATGGACATGGAGATAAAATAAATTTACAATTTCCACCTTTCCACATACTTTTCACGATTAATTATACGTACCTTGATATAAGCACCCCAGACAGAGTCATTAGCTACAAGCATTTGTTGTTGTGGATCCAATGAAAAACCTTGTGCTTTCAGAATATTTGTTATGTCACAATAATATTTTGATAATTTCTTGAATCGACGCCTTAGAACCCATCTCGCATACTTACAGTCAAACTTAGCATTAAACATGGCAACCATATCTGTCCAAACCTTTTTATCAAGTTCATCATCATCATTCACTAATTCATTGCCTTGACCCAATTGGTGAAGCAAAAGCTCCACAAGAAACTGGTCCTTGGCAGGAGTCCAATTTATCCTTGGACTTGAATATGGACCAATGTTTCCCACCACTTGCTGATCATCTACAAATACAAAAAATATATAATTAATGATACCTTATAGTGTTTATTGGGGGAAAAAATTTCTTGTAGCACAAACCATTGGAAAACAACTTTAATATTGCACTATTGTGGAAATTTATTTTATTTTATATTTTTAGTAATAAGGAATCACTTTATAACAAAGACAATATTTTCTACTACATGCTGGATTTATATCCAGAAAAGCTTTTAGTTTTTCAAAAACAATAAAATGAACAATACTACTTAAGAGTTAGGGAAAAAAACCCTACTCCCTCTGGTTTTTAATATTTGTCTTTTAAGGTTGTTTCACATTAATCAAGGAGTAGCTTTGATGATAAATTTTTTTTTATCACACCCTTGTCTTTTCACTATCCCACTTTACCATTTACTTTCTCTACATTAATTAATAAGGATATAATTGACAAAATATAACCTTAAACTATTAAAACGACAAATAAATAGAAACCAAATTTTTCTAAAAAGTGTACAGTTAAAAAAAAACAGAGAGAGTATTTATGATGGGTGGCTTTCAGGTTCTAATATATAGCATCACGAAGTTTATACTAAACACATTAAATTCAAAATAAAAGGGTTTGATAAGACTTATATATAGTCATGCAAACATTATTTGAATATCTAAATAGCTATATTCAGGAAGATTATCGATTATCGCATTCTAATTTTATTTTTCAAGCTACAATGCATAAGCTTCCAACAATCATATATAGTATGAAATTAACCAATGAAAGTAACACTCACCCAACTCTTCATTACTAAAGGTTTCGTCATGGCTTGACAAACTATATCTCCCATCAGCTATTGAGTGGCTAAATATCTCACTCAAATCATCAAAATTCAGCATTGGTATTGTTCGATAGCATTCTACATCAGGGTAAGCCTGCATGTTATTTAGAATTAGTTGTTAAATACACATTTTTTGATGATATAAAATTACATTTAAAAGTTGGAAATACACACCTTAATGTAAGCATCCCAAGCCGATTCATCCATAGCCACCACCATTTGTCGTGAATCATCCCAATAAAAATCAATGTGAGAAAGAATAGTCTTTACATCATTGAACTGCTTCCATAAATTTGCATAACGAGTTTTCAAGACTTTCTCATGATAATGAGTTCCAAATTTTGCATTGAACATGGTTTGCATCTCTATCCAAGCCTGCCTCTTAAAAGTGTGGCCAACATTATTTCCATTTTTCAAATGCTCTAACAGAAGATCAATAAAATATCGTTCCATTAATGGAGTCCAATGCGTCCTCATTCGATCATTGCTCATAACCGTTTGGTCTTCCATTACTCCTAAAAAAAAATATGATAGGTTAGGTGTGAATGGGGAAAATTACATATACCATATTTTTGAAACTTATGTTAATGTTTTCAAAATTATCGATTAGTATATTCAGGGTGCCTATGAGTAGATATTATGTGACCTTCAATTATGAGTGTCCATATGTTCAAGAATGAAATCCTCGTTAATTGTTGTGCTTCGTATCCACTATAATTAATTCAAGAGAGAATTAATGTAAAAATTTAAATAAACTAACACATTGATTTCCTTAATTAAATGTAGGTTCAATTCAACATACAACATATAGTATAAACATTTGTTTGACGTTCTCAATCACTATAGAAAACATCTTCAAATTTCATTATTCTAGCTAGAAATCCAACTTTATTATGTATGTTTCTAAATAGAAAACTACTATATAACATAATTGGCTGCATATAAGGTGAACCGGAGATAAAAATTTATCTATATAGACCAAAGGTACATCCTCCAAAAAAAACAAAATTTTTATTAAAAGAATATATTTTATATATATTTTTTAATTGCAAAATTGTCCCTAACTAGATTGTATCCAAAATCATAGTCAAAGACAACACCATGCACCATAACCTCCATTACTTCCACCCTTTCTTCGACCTCCACGACCTTCTCCATAATCGCCACTACCTCCTGCGCCATAGTCGTGGAGATTAAGACAAGCTACGGGTAGTAATGGTAGCTATGGTTCGAAGGGCTTTGAGATGGTTCCAATGGTTAAGGAATTAGTGTGTGTTTGGATTCTAGAATTGCAAACTTACGTTTGCTCTTCCCGATTTAAACTCCATCTTTCCAATGCAATTTTTCCAAAGCAACAAATTGATACTTATATATGATCCAAACCCAGTTTTGTAAGCCTCAAACTGGTTTCCAAACACACACTTAATCTTACATGGCAAAGCATCTTGAGAAAGGAGATTTCAACTTTCTATGATGCAAGGCCCTTGTGAAATGTTACTAGGGATGAGGCAAATGACAATGGTGGAGGATTAATTTTAGGGAGAACAAATATTAGACCCCCTCAAAAAAAAAAAAAATCAACACTCACATGTGTGTCACACACATGTCATCAATCTCATTATAGACAAGTGCCCAATATACACGGACAGTACTGTTGCCGGGTTGTGGCATCAATATTCCTGTGGCGGAAGCTCAGGTGGGGTAAAGTCACAATCGAAACGTGGCGCTTGAGCTATTATAGTTAAGTAGAAAGGGTTGTGCCCTGACTAATAGCTTTTGGCCTACTGGTAAGTGCTTGATCATACAATTGGTATCAGAGCCAAGGTCATGGGTTCGATTCCTAATGGGAGCAATCCCTGAGAGGGAGATTGTTGCTGGGTTATGGCATCAATTGTCTCGTGGTGGAGACCCAAGAGTTGCGCCCTGACTAACACCTATAGCTTAATACTCTCTTAAGATCAAAAGTTCATGTGAGAGACCACTCTGGATTATTTACCCAATTATATAGGACATCGTGATTTACCAAATCACAAACAAAAAGTGATGTAAAGGTGAACACTCTGCAAGAAGTAAATATGTGGTGACCTCGAAAGCAAAATTTGATTCAAATCCAAATCTCTACATAAGAAGGCAATTGAGCAAAATTTGGACCCACTCATTTTGGTATCCAACACAAAATCACAGTCAAACCAATTTCAGTTTGTTTTATTCAAAAGAAGCAATAGTAGCACTCGATGCAACCAAAATCCTCCTAGACAACAATTACCCAATGCAAAAGGGCAAAAATATGAAGTTCAAGGTGACGACGACCCAAAGTGAACAATGTTGGAATTTGAAGTCAAAAACATACGTAAAGGTATAAAAGATGAGAACTTTTACCAACAAATATGTGGAGTGAGTAGGGAGATGACAGTGATTGGTTTGGTATCAAAGGTAATTAGCACCGATGACCGTGAGACCTAGCTTGCTCCTAATCCAGAATAAAGGATGAAGGATGAAACCTTCATTTGTTTCATTCTCATGAACACATTGCCAGACTCACCACCCCATATATAATATATGTAAGTCAAACAAAAGATACGTTACATTTTTTCTGGTTCTCTTTAATATAAAGTTGGCCAACATTTAATGATATCCGTTTTAAAATAGCCCTATTTTACGTATATAATTATGAAGATTTATTAAATATTATTAAATGATTATCTCAGTAAAATTTAAAAATCATATTACAATGAATAAGTAATAAATACTCATCAACCTCTTAAATATTTAAAAGTAGTGACTAAATAAATTGACAAATATCACTTTCAATTTTGGTAATAAATACAAATATTGAATTTCAATATGTGTTGTGGTCAAGTTTTACTTAGAACTCGATCGAGCACATATTAGCCTAAGGCCTCCTTCACCTTAGAATACTGTGAGTGAAAAAAATGTGTTGTAAAAGTTTAACAATATTATACATAAATATTTAAGTAATTACCACATTAACTCTTTGTCCTATATATTATGCTTGGTTAAACAGCACAAGTTAAATAATGTAATTATTTTTGCAATACCATTTATTCTATACATTATAGTGTGTGTGCAATTATCTTAATATAATACATAATGTTATATTTATTAAATAATATATATATATATATATTATAAGTATTATTGTTAATGCATTGTATTATAATATATAAGATGTATTTATATGTGAGCTTTCATTTTACACACACACAAAAGTAAAATTCAGTTGAGCTTTCCATTAATGACAATATTAATTAATAAATACTAGAATTAAAAAATTTAAATATATTTAACAACACTTTATACTATGAATCGTGTTAAATATTAAATACTAAAACTTTTATATATACATATAATTAAATAATTATATATTAAAATTACTTTATGATTATTCTAATTATTATGTATTACTATAAATATGATTTTTTATATATAATTAAAATATTAAGTATTCAAAATAATTGTTAATCACTATTTTAGAAAAATTATTTTAAGCATTGTTCTGTTTCTGTTAAATATATAAAATTGCCCAACATTTAAACCCTTTTTAAAATGGCCCTATTTTGAGGATATAATTATGATAAGTTATCAAAAATTAGTAAATTATTTGGGTAAAAATTTAAAATTCATCTTATAATGGACAATTAATTAATACTCCTCAACCTCTTAAATATTTAAAATAATAATTAATTGATTTGACAATTTTTTGATAATTAATTATGATAAGTTATCAAAAATTAGTAAATATTTTATAAATATTTAAGCATTGTTCAGTTTTCATAACAAATCTAGAGGAGATTTTATTTGTTTAATGCACGCCGACTCACATCCACGTATAGTACTCCATCTATTTTAAATAATAGTCTTTTTTTTTTGAGTTGCAAATAATAGTCTTTTTAGTAAAATAAAAATATCCTAAAATAATTATTATTTTATTTTTTTAATGAAACATTAATTATAATTTTTTTCATTTTTATCTCAAATAATTCTTTTTAGAGTGTTGCATTAGTTTTTAAGCAAAATAAATAATAAAGTTAATTTGGTAAAATTGTGATACTAGCTCTCACTTATTCATTTATTGTATTTCTTAATCTGTGCAAAAAAAAATGTTAAAAAACTATTATTATGGAACATGGGGAGTATATAATAAATGTATACGTGTTGTCAAAAAAAAGTTACTACAACACAATGTTTTATTTTATAATTGTTGGGTTAATCACAATACCAAATAAAATAATGTGAAAATTATTGCATTATCCTTTATCCTATACAATATTTATTTCACATTAATTAAGTACTATAATGTGATAATCTTAATATAATAGTAGTAGTACATATTATAAGTATTATTATCTTATGTATGTATAGTTTAAAATGACTTAATATGCGAGTGTTCATTTTACACAACACGCACACAGAGAAGCTAAATTTACTTGAGCTTTGCATTAATGACGATAATAATTAATAATTACTAGAACTTAAAAAAATTAAATATATTAATAACATTTTATTACTATTCATTGTATATATTGACTATTAAATATGAACCACTTTATACATATAATTAACGTATTACATATTGAATCATCCAAAAAAAGTATTAAATATTAATGATAGAAAAGTATTACTCCAATGTTAATTATTAAATCATCCAAGTGGAGTAAATATTAAGATTACTTTATGACAATGCTAATTACTCCCTCCGGACCAAAACAAAGGTAGTTTTAACTTTTTTTTTCTGTCCCAAATCTTTGGTTGTTTTAGATTTTTAAGGTATAATTTATCTTTTTTTTTCAACTATACCCCTAGAATTAATTACAAAGATAAATTAATGAAATTATTTTTTTAATAAAAAATTTATGATAGACAATTAATTGTTATTGGTATTGGTATTGTGATTAATGAAATGCACCAATTACCAACAAGTAACTCTTGTCTTTTTCTTTTCCGATACAACAAAGTGCACTTTTCCATATCACTTTTCAATGAATTTAATAAGAAGTAATTAAAGTAATAATTGAATACTACAAAAAAAAAAGAAAAATTTTATAAAAAATGAAATAGTGGTAATATAGTCTAAAATTTACACACTTAATTGTTTCTTAATCTGTGTGTCAAAACCTTAAACTATCTTTGTTTTGGACCGGAGGGAGTATTAAATACAGGTTGAGAAAAAATTACATTTAATTAATATGCACCGACAATGTAAAAATAATTTATGCAAACATCCAATCATATTTCACTATGTAGACATTAATTTGTGTAAATATTTTAAAAAATAATACTATGATGTGGCATCATAGCGAGATATGAATAAATGTCTACATAAAATTTTTTAAAACTATCAGTGCACATAGTTATTAAACACAAAAAAGTTTGCTTGCTTATGTTATTTGGAGTAAAATGTCACCATTTTAAATTTTAATAAAGATTTCATGTACCTATTTTTTGACCGGGTTATTTTCTTATTTGTTTGAGGAATAGCACTATTCTGTTGATAAGCGCTAGCACAATTGAACAGGAAGTGGATTTCTTCACGCACCTTCATTCAAATCTAGTACGTAAAGGCCCACCAAAAAAAAAATTTCTAGTATGTAAAGATTATATTATGGATATTCTACCATTCTGAAGTGATTAATTGAGTCTTTGACCAAAAAAAAAGTGATTAATTGAGTCTTTACAATTCCATACCGATACTGACTATTTTTGTTTTTACTTTTAATTTAGGTTTAAATATGTTTTTAGTCTCTTATATTTGACTAAAGTTTATTTTTAGTCCATCAAATTTAAAAAGTATTTTTTTAGTCTCAATTTTAATGAAAATATGTCACATTTAGTCTTTGACCATGACTCTGTTAAGTTTTTTTTTCTTATATGGCAAATAACGTTACACATAAGCACTTGTCATGAATCTTACTTATTATAACTAGTGTCCTAAGTGTTACCAATGGATCGATCTATATAGATAAATGACAATTTTCTCTGTAAATAATGGATCGATCTGAACCATTAATAACATTTAGGACATCAACTAGATAAGTGAGACATATGACAAGTACTTACGTGTAACACCGTTTACCACGTAAGCAAAAAAATTTAACGAAATCATGGTGAGAGACTAAATTCGGCATATTTTCATTAAATTGTGAACTAAAAAAATATTCTTAAAATTTAATGGACTAAAAATAAAGACTAAAAATATATTTAAACTTTTAACTTATTATAAAATTGTCTTATTATATTTATTTTATTTTTTATTTTTAAATATTTGTAAAAAAAACAGTAAAAAAAATTCTTTTCACATTTTTCTATACAAACTTTTAAAAATAGAAAACTGAATGAATACAATACGATATGACTAAAGTCTAAAGGGGTCCACAAACTCTAAATGGTCCGTTTTCATATGGTCTGGATGATTTCTCATTGCCCTGGCCAGGCCTGAAGGTCAGGTCTAGTCCGTGAGGATCCAAAAACCATTTCCTGTTACTGTTATCCTTATTGCCGCAACTTGCATGCCTTTGGCTACTACTTCAACTTGAACTTGTACCGTACCAACCAACTTGCACTTGGCGATTTGACGACTATAAACTAATATATATACGCCCCTTTATTTGTATTTTACAAAAATGTTTACCAAAAGTGATATTGTTTATAGAACGAGCTAGTAAATTATAATGAAATATTTAGTTTTGAATTTTGATGAGTATTATTACTTAATATCATGATATATATATTAAATTAAAAAATATATCCTTATTTAATTACGTTAAAAACTTAAAAATAAAATCACTTAAAAAATTTAGCCATCATTTTTAGTCATGCGCACTCTACCTTATTTCTCTTATGCAACTTCTTAACATTTCTTTGACGAGACTTTCTTAACACTATCAACTGCATGCTGATGATGTGTGTGTGAGTGTAAAACTAAAAAACAAATGATTAAGATTGGAATGAAGTTTCCGCGAGTTATCCATTTCTCACTCAGAAGCCACACTTGAAAAATTGAAAAGCAGCATATATATATATATATATTGAAAGACATTGCAAAAAGTGGATTAGTTGGAGAAAAATGGTTAAAAAAGGTGGCACAATGGAGTGGAGTGCTAAAACCATCATTTTTAGATGCACTTTTGGGCTAATTGCATATATTATAAAGTTTATATATAGACCTAGACCTCTGGCTTCTGCCATTATTCAATTTTTATCCGCCATTCCAGTTTCCAAAAGTCGTCTTTGCGTGCACTACGCACAGTTGAACGCCAATCACGATTAAAATAAAAGCTAGCCAGCCCCAAATATCAAAAAAAAAAGTACAAAAACAAAATCATTTCCTGTGGAGTGTGGACCCTGTGTAGTGAATTTAATTATAATCAAATATGAAATCATGAATTCCTACTCTATAAAAATGATGTATGTATTTATTGTATCAAAAAAATAAATTGTGATGTATTTATTATTTTCTATCGGACAAAATAATACCCCTAGTTATCACGCTATCCTCAATAATGGAGCGTACAAATCCAAAAAATAAAAACAGGTCATGAGCGAGTCAAAAAGTCTTCGGCAATCGGCACACAGTTTATAATCTGATAACGATACTATAAGAGTATTTTCATTGAAATATCTATTTTTGACTTTTGAGTATTTAAGTAGACTCTATTTATATATATTATTTATTTTTATTTTTTTTAATTTAAGTATCTAATAGGTATCCAACTCCTCCAACCTAACAACTTTAAAAATTTTACTAAATGGGTTTCATCAATAACTCTACATCCAATTATAACCCACAAAAATATATGAAACCCACGATGAGAGAGAAGATAGAGGGTATTTATATAAACACCCATTCCCATTAGATACTCAAAATTATTCTCCCCCATTGAGAGTACCTAATAAATACCTATTAAATACTCATAGATACCCACCAACGGTGATGATCTAAGTGTCCATTTAGCCACATGGTTTCCACCTAGAAATATTCTATTCAATTATACATTTATGCATATAGTAATAATATTTCAACAACTAACAATTTTTAATACCCATTTCTCTCACTAATCACACATTTTTTTCTATTTCTATTTTTTTAAGATATCTATTGATACTTGGGTGTTTATGAATTATTTTTATTATTTATATAGGGTAATGATTTATAAACACTTTTATAATATTATTACTCATCTAATACCTCTAATTTTTTTTATTTTTTTTCTTATCACAATATATCACTTATTATATCTCATCGAATGCCTATATAAAATATTTATTTGGTCCACAAAATTGTAAGACACACTATCAACTTAATTAGTCAATTATATTAGTTTCTATTAAATTTAAAGTACTTAATTGACTAATCCAAAAGAACTAATACTATCGAAAGTTGTTAATTCCAAATACTAATTTTGGATATTATTAATTTTAAAGAAAATTAATAATGACTTACAATTTCACACGATTTTGGTGATTTATTTAAATATTTTTCTTATATATATATATAATACCCATGATGGATGATGGCTGCGCACGGCTAGCATCATAGCAGCAATTCCATTTGCAAGTTTGCAATCGCAAGCCAACCACCATGTCCCATAACTGCTCCTCCATGGTTGTTGTTGTTGTTGTTCTTCCTCTTCTTCTTGTGCTCACTTTTTCTTCCCTCCCAACAACAACCGATTCACTATCCTTCAAAATAACCAACTTCGATGACCCCAGCGTCGCGAGCAACATGGCTTACGAGGGTGACGGAAGATCCAGCAACGGCTCCATTGACCTCAACAAGGTGAGCTACCTCTTCCGCGTGGGGAGAGCACTCTACGCAGAGCCCTTACGCCTGTGGGACCCACCCTCCAGGACCCTCACCGACTTCACCACCCGCTTCACCTTCACCATCGACAAGGTAAACGACACGTACGGCGACGGCTTCGCGTTTTACTTAGCCCCCGTGGGTTACCAAATCCCTCCGAACTCCGCCGGCGGCACCTTCGCGCTCTTCAACGCCACCACCAACAGCAACCTCCCCCAGAACCACGTTGTCGCCGTCGAGTTCGACACGTTCGTGGGGTCCACCGACCCCCCAATGCGCCACGTGGGAATCGACGACAACTCCCTCACCTCCGCCGCCTTTGCCAGGTAAATTTTTAGAATTAAAATTATCTCTATTTGTTTTTTTTTCTATTATTATATTTTTAGAGAAAATAAATGATATAAATATGTTATATAAATAGTAAAAAGTGTCATTTATTATATTTATTTTTTAAAAATATAATAATAAAAAAATAAAAATAAAAAACAAATAAAAAAAATCCTAACCCAAATTTTCAACATCTTATTCACCGGTTTCTTTGTATTCTTAGTTTCTTACCTTTTTCGAGGTGTGAAATTAGATTTCATCTCTTTTTTATTTTTACCTCTCAAGACTTAAGGTGTTATCAGATTTTTTGATCAATAAAAAATAAAAACAAGAAAAGAAAACAAGATAAGATCTCTAAACTTGACTACTCCCATAGTATCTGAGATCGCAAACAGAGAAAGTTGAGGAGGACACTAATGTCAAATTTTCTTGAGATTATCTCTTGGCGAGCTATTCTTAGTTAAAGTCTGACATCAATAGAAGATAATAGCTAAAAATAAAAAATATATAATAAAAATATCTCTAAGCCAATTTTATAAAAATGAGTTATTCCTACAAATGTGCTAATGAATATTTTTGTTGACAGGTTTGACATCGATAGGAACCTCGGAAACCCCTGTCACGTGCTCATCACCTACAGTGCTTCCACGAGGACCCTCGCGGTGTCTTGGTCATTCAACGGACGCGTGGCAGCCACGGGTCTGGATCCGAATTCTTCACTGTCTTACCAGATTGACCTGATGCAAATTCTACCCGAGTGGGTGAACATTGGGTTCTCAGCTTCAACGGGTCTTTCCACTGAAAGCAACGTTATTCACTCTTGGGAGTTTAGTTCAACATTGAACTCTTCCACGGGCGTGTTGGGGAAGAGTAAAGGGTCGAAGTCAAAAACGGTAATTGTGGTTGTCGTTGCGGTGGGTTGTACCGTCGTTTTGTTGGGTTGTGTTGTTATTGGTTGGTTTATAATGATGAAGAGGAAAAGAAGGGATTTTGATGGGGAAAATGAAGAGGGACCCATTTCGGCGAAGTTTGATTTGGATAAAGGAACAATACCGAGAAGGTTTGATTACAAGGAACTGGTTGCAGCTACTAATGGTTTTGCAGATGATAGGAGGCTAGGAAGAGGAGGTTCAGGTCAAGTTTACAAAGGGACTTTGACTTATCTAGGAAGGGTTGTTGCAGTGAAGAGGATATTCGCTGACTTCGAGAATTCAGAGAGGGTTTTCATCAACGAGGTTAGGATCATAAGCCGTTTGATACACAAAAACCTTGTTCAGTTCATTGGGTGGTGTCATGAGGAAGGAGACTTCCTCTTAGTTTTTGAGTACATGTTCAATGGAAGCCTTGACTCTCATTTGTTTGGTGACAAAAAGACTCTGGCTTGGGATGTGAGGTACAAAGTGGCTTTGGGTGTTGCCAATGCGATTCGGTATCTCCACGAGGATGCAGAGCAGTGTGTTCTTCATAGGGATATTAAGTCAGCCAATGTGTTGCTTGACACTGATTTCAGCACAAAGCTTGGTGATTTTGGGATGGCTAAGTTGGTGGATCCAAGGTTGAGGACTCAGAGAACAGGTGTGGTAGGGACATATGGGTATTTGGCACCTGAATATATTAATGGAGGGAGGGCAAGTAAGGAATCAGATGTTTACAGTTTTGGGATTGTGGCATTGGAGATTGCTAGTGGGAGGAGGACTTATCAAGATGGGGAGTTCCATGTGCCACTGTTGAATTGGGTGTGGGGGTTATATGTGGTAGGGAATGTTTTGGGTGCTGCTGATGAGAGGTTGAAGGAGGAGTTTGATGTGAATCAGATGAGGAGTTTGCTCATTGTTGGGTTGTGGTGTACACACCCAATTGATAAGGAGAGGCCTAAGGCTGCTCAGGTGATTAAGGTTCTTCAGCTTGAAGCTCCACTACCTGAGCTTCCACTTGATATGCATGATCGTGCTCCTCCTCTTCAAAGGTTTACGCAGCAGCAACAACAACAACAACAACCCAATAATAATTACTCCTTGCAATCACCACCCATCACTGATAGCCTTCTTAGTGTGGGACGTTAATTAATTGCTTTGCTGTGTTTGCCTTTTTATTGATGGAAAACCTATGATTGGTTTTCATGTGGAGTTGAATTCATTCTATATGTATTAATAATTCGATTTCTTTCCGTGACCAAAGTTAGTAATAACTTGATAAATGGTTATGACTCGTTGACAATTAATGTTGAATCAATTTTTTACCTACTCATTATTAAAATGATTGTAACGATGAAATTGAGTTCTGATTTTTTAGCATCCCTCAATTTCTAATACTCACCCGCTTTCAACCGCTCTTTTCTTATCACATCACATTTATCACTCATTTCTCTTCTATTTTTATCTCTCTCTAGGTGTAAAATGGAGATTGAAGTGTCTAAAAATCATTTTTTTATGAAATAGTTGACGATGGTTAATAAAAAATGTGTCTTTGCAACTTGGGATACAATCTCACCTGAAAGGAAAGGAAAAAAACACACAAAAGAAAGCAATACTAGTGAGATGATGAGAGGGGAAATAAAACATGAGTAGGTAAAAAATTGATCCAATTGGGTCAACCAGTTTCGTATTAATTCGTGCAAATATGTTTCCTATACCAAAAAGCATTTGTGTTAAATAATACACTGGCTTGGTAATTTCCTGTAGTTGAAATTGAGAATCCAAAAGAATGCCTTTTTGCTTAGCTATTGTTTATCATCAACAGATTCAACACTGTGTACAAGGGAGATCAATTCAACATTTTCGGTTTCTGAAGTAGTATTGTCAATAGCCACCTTTGAATCCACACTTTCACTTGGAAGAATGGAAGAGTTTGGATCAGCTCTAGGCACCAAAAACAGCAGGCAAAGTGGAGTGATTCTCAAAATGTTCCGGATCAGAATAGCCAACCAAAGAGTATCAAACCGTGTTCTTGTAATCTTTAGTACATGAAGTACAAAGCCACCACCCCATGATGCTGAGAGAAGTCCAACATTATCAATTGACATTAGGAGAGCAAAGAAAGTGCCTTCAATACCTGAGGGACAAAGCTTTGAGCTGAGTACAAGCATTGGCATCCACTTGAGCCTATTAGTCATTTGAGCTGTGCTTTCAACAACCACAACAAAGAAGTAATCTGGGATACCAAACTTGAGGTTCCATCTCAAGACCATAATCAGATCAAGCATCCCCGATAGACCATAGAGCAACTGAGTCCAGAAAAGCAAGTCCCTAAATGCGTAATCCTTTAGAGCATACTGGTATAGTATTGCACCTAAAAGGGACCCCACTGAACTAATTGAAAATATGAAGCCAACACTCTCCTGTGTAAGAAAATGCACTACCAAAGGTTACTGGCATTCTATAATTTATACTGTCATCTTCAATTCAACAAAATTATATTGATAAGAAAAACACTAAACGGACTTGGGCTAAATAATAAAACTACTACCCTTATGTTAAGATTATTTACTAAGCATGGTATAAAAATGGCAAATTTAATCACAAGGATCCAATATCTCATTTATCCTATCAGGTAAAGTATGCTATAATTAAGGCATAAGGGATTGGCAAGTATGCTATTTTCACATATCAGAAAGGAGGAATTATGAGACTCCGAAGCCAGCCACATATTCTCTCCTGTTAAAAATCTTAACAATATTAATATGCCTAACCAAATACCTGAGAGAAAGATGGTCCATCCTTTGAGTCTGTATACCAATAAAACATCCCTTCAAGGATATTCAAACTCAGTGCAAGGGATAAATACATGTATAAACAAGGCCTCCACACATCTTCACTCTTTAATGTAGTCCACATAGACTTGCCAGCATCAAGAAAATTTTGGTTCACCTAGAGCATATGGAAAATCAGATTAGGTGTGTATTAGTAGGGCCATGGAAATGACATAAGCTAGTTATACTTATACCTGTCTGTAAGAAAAGTTTTGCACACGAGGCTCATCAAGCAGAAAGCCAACCAAAATTAGAAGTCCAGCAGGGATAGTCATCAAACCAAATACCCCCTATGAGGAAAAAGCTCTCATTAATTAATCATTATTAAAAAAATAGGTAATGAAGTACATAAAACTAAAGACAAGGAAAAACATTTCAGGTTTTAGGGATAAAAATTCCAGCGGCTAAGGCTAACCATAGGGCCTATAAGGTGAACAAAGATGCCACTAATGGAGAATCCTAATAGTGCTCCGACAGAAGAACTGAAGGCACATAAACTTTGCATGTCAGTGGCGAGTGAAGGATGAGAGATGCTGTTCTGTGCCACACAGGCATCAATGGTCACGTCTGCTATAGCCACCCCAGCACTCCCAGCTGTTAATGACAAAAGGGCCAACACAAGATGCAGGTTTTCATGCAGAGATAGCAAAAGCATGGCAATCACTCCTAAGAAACCTGTAACCACCAAAGAGGGACCAAATGTCAGACAACTATGTTATTGAAGCAATTTATAGAAATCTCTTCATCAATCCTTGCTGGCAGCATTGATCTGTGATAAAGGACAGTATTAATCCTCAATAAGAAACTTGAAAAATGCAAAATTTCTGGTTTGTAACCCTTCTAAGGTTGTCTAAAGAAAAGCAAACTTTACTCATGCTTAATACACATTGTATAAAAGTAAAAGTAAAAGTAAAAGTATAAATTCATCTTCATAAAGACTGCATCACTTCCATCCCTTATTAAAGGATTTGATATGTCAAAAATTAGTTACTTGATCTAATGGGACAAAGCAAAAGAAAGAGGTAAGTAAATACTTCAGATGATATCATTGCACATGTGTGTGTGTAAACTGATAATGATTTCACCTTGTTCTCAAAAAGAAGAGTGTGCCTTTAGACACCCAATGGTCATTGAAAGCTTCTTGTAATGAGAAGCTTATACACTGATGACAGTGCAATATTACAGAAGGAATGTTGTTAATGTCCGAGTGAAACCAATACCAAATACACTGAATCACTGTGATCAGTGTTCCATAACATCTTGGGAAGTCAAAGGAGATAATAACCCAGTTAATGGACATCATCTCATAAATTTCAGCATTAGACAAACTATGCCATTAGATATACTATTCCTTAGATCCTAATTCGGTTATCCTCCCCCAAAATCCATTTATTGAAAACAAAAAAGGCACCAGAAGTAATGGTTTTGACTAAGAGTCAAATCTTCCATGGCATCTAAGTACAACTAATTAAGCTAACCATAGACTACTTCTGAGCTTCAACCCTGTAAACTGTGCTTACAAGTCACCAAACTAACACTTTAGTAGCATTCATTGAAGCTTATTTAAACCGATAAATATCAAGGAAAACAAAATACATCCAGAAGTTTATAAAGGGTACAAGAAACATAAAGCTGTAAAATATTTTCTGAATTGAGTTGAATATATTTGAACACATTTGAACTTCAAAAGATACGAAAATATGTGCACAAAGCAAGCAAGCATTCAATTATACCAGCAAAAATGAGATAAGGTCTTCTGCGGTATCCAAGAATTGGGAGAACATCAGTGAGAAGACCCCACAAAGGCTTCACAATCCAAGGAATGGAAGTAATCCCAGCATAAACCTGAGCCTCAGATGGCTGCACCTTCTGAACATCTTTCATGTAATACTTGGTGCCAACAGCAGCAAGAGCACCACCTAGTCCCTGGCTTATTCCATAAACAACCACCACTCCAAACACAAAGCTCCAATGCATTTCCCGTGACAGCATGCTAAACCAGTGGATTGGAATGCAGAGACAACTCCAAAACCCCTCTGTGTTTGTGGCTTCATTTTCCTCCACAGATTTAGCAAATGGATCTTCCTGATTTTCCTCCTCCTGCATTTTTTTTCTCTCTCACCCCTTTTGATATGACTAAACAGCCAAGATTCAGGACCAAAATTCAAACAGTCAAAAATTCCCTAAAAAGTTGTTCTTTCTACTACCCATGGTGTGAATCTACCACTACCAGGTCTGGAATCATTTTTTCTCTGAGCTTTGACCAGGAGGTAGTTTTAAAAAGAAACAAAGCAAGGAATAAAATGAAGCAAAACCACAACCAAATATGAGTCTAAGATTAATATTTAATAATCCTATTAGTCACATTATTTTAATTTTATTTTTTCACGGTATTCTTTATCAACATTGAGGAGTAAAATTTACATGAGATTTATTAAATTCTATAGATCTCAATCCTTATTTAATTATCTAATGAGATTTGCATTAAATTTAATTTAATTAACAATAGAAAACATGTTGGTACTAAAAAAATGTGTCAACATGTGTTGCTTCTTGGTCTTGGTGAGTTTCATTTGATATGCACGAATGAAATGAAAAACGGTGCCACTTGCCTCAAGACTTCAGGCCCGGTTCCGCTTTCTGTATGTGAAAGCAACTAAAAGGGGTCAGTCAAATTCAAGACAGTAGTAGTAACCAACCTTCTGAGATGACAAATGGGTATTTTGATGTTTCCGAAGCCTGACCTGAGTGCCTAATAACCATTCAAATGCCAAAAAATAAAAATAAAAATGTCCCATTTAACATCATCATTTTATGATGTAATATAGATAGATATTTACGTTTCTTTGTTACTGTCTAAAACACTAACGGAAAAGTCCCTTCGGGGACATTCGATAAAATTGGAATGATACAGAGAAAATTAACATGGCCCAGATAACACGCACAAATTGAGGAAAAAAAAACACTACCGGACAAAAATAGAATAACGGAAAAAAAATAGAACAACAAACTGTTTTTATTTTTTTAATGGTGGAGAGAGTGGGAGTGTACGATTTTGTTGCCACCTTCAATTCATGGCGGCTGGCTGGTTACTCAAAATCGAAAGACCAACGCATAAATCCATGACGAAAGCCTTACGGAGTGTGAAAGCAAGGATAAAAGTCCATGCTTGTCTTAATAATCAAACATCTCAAACCACTACACATCTACTATATTTTTTTTTCTTCAAAATTACAGTACTACCATATATTTTTATATAAAAGATGTTAAGTTAATATTCTATAATTCTTGGTATATTCTATTTATTTATTTATTTATATTTCATTTATGAAATAAAAAATAAAAAAATTAATAAATTCTTTTATATATTTTAAAAATATTTATTGTTTTTTTAAAAAACAAAAAACTAACTCAATCCAAACTAAAATAAATTGGATCGAATCGGATGATTTTTATCTCAAAATTGATTCAATCCAATCCGCGAACACCCCTACTATTAGAGCTATTTAAGGAAATTTTTTAACATAATCATTAAACAGCAATTAATGTGTGCAAGAAGATATCAACCATCCTCGTTAAAAAAAAAGATGAAGAAAAAGAAGAATACCCCTCAAGTCATCAACCATCATTTTCAAGTTCATGTATGATATGCCTAAATTTGCGTCAATATGTCGGGGAAAAAAATGAAGACCTTGGTGAAGTATTCCATACACATTAATTTTTACTCGAAACTTATCTATGAGAGCAAAGGACAAGTGTAGTTAATTTTTGAAAGAATCTTGATTTTGGTTTTATGAAAGAATCTTGATTACTGAATTTAAAAATATATTACTTTTTTTCTGAAAAAAATATAATATTATTTTTAAAATTATTAAATCAGGATCCTAAAGATAATACTACCTCCGGTCCCATATATAAGAGACTAATACCTAATTCACAAAAACCAATAAAAGATAGTTAAATGAGTTAGTTGTAATTAATATAAACTTTATTCAAATATTACCCCTCATAGTAAATGATTAAAATTGTGACTTATACATTTAATGACATTAAATCATTCTTAATTATCAAGTATATTATTCTCTCTCCAATAAATATAAAAAAAAATTATACAATTAGTGTATTTAAAATAAATTTATGCTTCTTATAATTTAGACAAAAAAAATAACTTTAAATTATCTTGTATATGAACAAGAGGTAGTAGTATTTTTATTTTGCGGAATGCCTGCGAAGTCAACTTCAACAAAAAAGTGACCTCCTTATTAATGCAGTTACACTTACTCGTCTAGTTTAGGTCGTCTTTTTCTAGAGGAGACTGCTTTTTCGAGGGAACATGCCGTCCCATTTCTAAATATTTTTCTGTTTATTTGTTTCTTTAGCAAGATTAATTTTATATGATCTTCCAAATTAAGTATATTTCTTCTTTGTCCCCTCAAAGAACACCAAAAAACACGTTGTACGATTAAAATATTATTGACATTAATAAACATTTGCTAAAAATGAGCTAATATTACTATTGAAGAAAATAAACAAAAGGAAAAAAAAACTCTAATTATGTGTTGAAGTTTTGAAACACACAAAAAAAAACAAATAATAATGCTCCTTAAATAACACAAATCGTCTTACACATCTTTTACATCTGCTAAAAAGGGAAGTAATAGAATCATACTATAGTAAGTAAACAGAAAATTAGGTTGGTCTAGTGTGTTTGTTTTTTCATTAGGAACTATTAAAACTCAATTTAGAGTCAAAACAATGATTTCTTCCTTGTCACAAACATAGCTTTGGAAAAAGTGTCGGCAAAATTTGAATGACTATCCAAACATATTAGAAAATAAATTATGTGGGGGTGAATTATGTGTGGATAGCATTGTTGAAAAAAAAAATAGAATAAGAACATAGTTAGCCATTAGATTTGTTGTAATCAAGATACAAAACATGCTAGTGTACTCTTTATCATTAAATAAATTTTCTATTAGTTTCATCACTAATTAGAAAAATAAATAGTAAAGGTAATCTTTTTTGGATTTTAAATGTGGATAAAACAATCGGATTTTCTTTGATGGGCAAGTGGGTTCTGATCTGATAATCACAGTGCTCTGTGCAGGCTTATAAGTGTGCCACTATCCCTTCCTGCCAGTCAACCGAGTTGACTTGATGGTGGTGTTTCGTTTGGTTAGTTTAGCGGAAAGAGAGGGATCTTTTTACAATTAAAAAATTATAATCATTTAATAAAATATTATATCTCATGATTAAATTTAAAAGTGATGTTGCACCTTCTTAACAATCAGATAAGAAATGGAAGTAATAATGGCTACAAAAACTACATGAGAGGTCCCAATGGTTAAGAGCCACACTAACCAAATCATAAAGGGAACAAAAGCTTAAAAATTTCATACTCCTGAACCCCCTCCCCCCTACTATCAAGTATCAATCCATAGCTCTCACTACTTTTTATTTTAATGGGGTACCTTTCCATTTCTTCATCCTTAAGCATGTTTCTTAAAAAGGAACTGGAAAAGGAAGTATAAGAGCTAGAAACCCCATCACATAACCACATTAAGTTTCTGAAGTTTAAACACCATCATCCACTTTTGAATGTGTAGATGTATAAACCATATATCTTATGTAGTTTGACATGTTGCATCCTATTATCTATGAACTACTTTCTTAACTTCAATATAAGATATTAATCAAATAGTGTAGCAACAGCAACAGTATTTTTCACACAACCATACCTTTCTAAGTTAGAGCCATAATATATTCCTCACATCGCCTTTAAAAGAACAAACATGTCTTTAACAATAATACCCTTTTCTATTGTGCACCAAAAACACAATCTCCTTAAGTATTTTTCACTCTCACAGTAAAAGACAGACATAATGCCAAGGGTATGGGCACAGGGTCATGAGTAATCAAAGGTCCTTGTTGGCCACAAAAAATAATCCACATAACCTCTTTTCTTTGCCCTTAATTTTCCTTGTTCTCTCCATGCTTCACTTAGTGGAGACAGAAGAGCAATGAACAATTTTCATTATCATCAGTTTAAATGAGTATATGTACACAACTAACCTGCAATTAAAGAATTTGAGTAAGCATATCATATTGGGAGTAGTTGTGAAGCTTCAGGTTCCTTGATCATGGTTTCAAACCTGTGGTTGACATATCCACTCGACATGCATATATTCAATTAAAGTCGAGTTAGCAACCTCCCTTCTCATTTCCATACCCACCTTGTAAGGGTCTGAGTCTTGAATATGCATATTGCAAATCCATCTTGTCAACTATAACTGTGATTCTCCAAATCCATGGGAAAATCAGAGAGAAAAGGCTCTCCCGCTGAGCATCGAACCGGCCTTCGATGCTATAGAAAAGACACATTACAATTACACAATATCCAACATTTATGCTCTCCCTTTAATACCTCTCTAGCAACACCCTGCAATAGGAAGAAATAGCTCTCTTCCAGGTGAATTTGGCAGGTGACTCAGATCTTCATATGCTTTATTGTACAATGTTTTTTGCACATAGAAAACCATGTAACATTGTGAAGCTCTGACAGTTGCCTCGTCAACCTCGGTTATCCAAGCATCATCACATCTGTACCATTGCTTCCTTAAACGTACAAAAGAAACATAATGGCCAGACTCGAGCGTCCCCGAATGTGTCACCACTGCAAAGATCTCGAACTTGGAAAACATATCTGATTCATCACCCCCAAAAGCAAATATTCTATTTCCATATCTGGCTCTAAGGATAGAGGAGGACAAATATGGAGTCGTGTCCAAGGAAAACGGAAAGTGTACATAGCGATCTATTTTTCTCGACAACTTCTTAACAAAAGAGTGCTCAAATCGTTTTACGTGCAAACTAAGTACCAATGGGAGCTTTCTAATAGACATTTGTTTCATCGAATTCTGCCTTTCCTGACAATTTTGGCAGTAAAGTTTCTGGTCTGACCCCAACTTCTCTGGCCTAGTGAACAAGTCCAAACAACCCAAAAGTGTAGACATGCTGCCATCCTCATTCCGTTTGGTAGGCTTTTTACCCTTTTCTGTCAAAGAGACATTGTTGTCCAGGTTAAGTGAAATGTCCACAAAAGGGTCATAGGTTGTTGAGGTGAATCCACAGGCCATACAGGTAACATCTGATCTCAGTAGCCCATAGAACACTCTATGAGCAATGCATTGACAATCTCCATTGCCTATATAAAACAATAATCATGGATCATATATTCATTTTCTTAATTTTTCACACAAAAACCTAGACATATCCACAATGTTTCCCAGACAGCAAAATATCTGATGCTAATATTGTTAATGTGTTCACGGACTAAACCTTCCAGCCAGTTATTACATCATTACAGTTTTTTTTTTTTTGATATAGTACAACATTATGTAAACTATTACAGTTATAACATATAGTCACATAGTGCATATGAGACAACAAAATTGCAGGGGGAAAAAAAATCATTTCTGAGCATCTAAATACCTCTGCTTCCATTCCTTGCTTTGCTCTCTTTCTCATGGATTGCATCTAACATCGAAATGAAAAACTCGTGAGCATCCTGCTGCTCATAACTCGCTAAATTTTCTGAATGCTGCCACCAGCTTGAAACAAAAACAAAAAGTTTCACCATTCAAAAGAAACAGGAATTTGAGGACCAAAGCAACATAACGGGTCCAAATCCAAAGTCATCAAAATTTTTGGGTTTCAATTGAAGTTGCTCCAGCTAACTCAGCAACTAGATTCATGCAAACAGATCATCAACTTCAAACTTATCATGAAAAAGCATCAAGTTAGAGCTGACACAGCATATGTGCTTTTGTCACAGAAATCTTCACCAGAGAACATGCTACTTTACTTTTGTCACTTCAGTCAGACCAAAAGGTTTATTTTCATAATAATTGACTAGCTCATGGAAGCAACAAAATTTACTCAGTTTACACTTATTCAAACAAATTCATCTCCAGCTGGTTGAATATCAGAATACTCAAAATTAAGTAATTTTACAAAATGAAGCAATTTCTTCTAACAGAAGCATTTAAAAGCACCATAAAGGCATATACATATAACTGAGGCAGATTAGACCCCTTCGATAAATGTCAGCCACTATTTTCATTTCATGAGACACAATCTAAAATGAAAGACAATGACATAAAGAAACAATGGCAGACCTGTAGAGAAACTGAGCAGGGCTATATGGATTCCGAACACCGGAATACACAGCCGAAAAAACAGCACTGATATCACAGAGCAAGCACACCCGATCCATGGTTCTTCTGTGACAATCTTCCAAACGGTGTCCACCACTCAAGAAATAGTCCCTGAAAGGAGGTGCATGTAGCAAAGCTTGCAGCACAGAATTCATGAAGCAAGTGCTACCCAAGTTGTTCAAACCCCTCAATCCCACAGGGTAACAAGACTTAGCCCTCAGATCTTTGGTGAACTTGGACTTGTGCAAATCCAAGCCAACCCCAGAAACCAATCTCCTTCTCTTGATCAATCTCTGGCCAATGCTCTCATTCACAGCCATTGAGTGTTTAGACATCACAATTTGATCAAAATCAGGGTCATACAATTGATCACGGCACAACCCACAATAAAGTTCAGCCCTTTCAATGTCCACAAACACAGCATGACCAGTCTCTGATTGTGGGTGCAAAAGGGTGTGATCAAAACAAGAGATTGAAGAGCAAATCAGACAAAAATAGAGCCTTCCTTCACACCCATTACAGTAACTGCATCTGGGTATTCTTGTGTTGGGTTTCTTCACACTTGTCCTCCCAATTGGAGAGGTCACAAGGAGCTTCTGGATGGCTTTGTAGCCATGCTTGAGCTTGTAATCAGCTAGATGCTGGCAGGGTTCTGGGTTTGTTTGGAACATAACGCTGGAATTTGTAAGAAAGGTTAATTAAATGTTTAGAAGAAGGAAAAAAAAAACACAGAATATGATTGTTGCAGAAACTTAAGTCAAGCGTTGTTTTTGTTATGGTGTCTTTGAATGATGTGATCGGAAAGAATGAATGAAGATGAAAAAGCAGGACAACAAGGCTTTCACTTTTGATTAGTTATTGGTTTTGACAGGGGAAAGTGATCATCATGATATATAACAAAAGACATAAAAAATAAATAAAAACCAAGCATGCTTCAATCAATTGATACTTGCTTTACTTGAGAGAAATAATCCATCAATACAAAGTCTGCAGAGAAGACCCAAAAGAAAATTGCTTGGGAGCTTTCACTTTTTCTATTAAAAAAAAGGCAAAAATAAAAATGGATAGAAGAAACCGACTCACAAACTCGTTGAGTCATTGGTCATATAATAATAAGATATTAATAAGATAACAGTAATGATGCACCTTGGTTTAATTTGAGTATAGTTACCGGTGGCAGTGTTAGTGTGATAATAAGCATACCATTGAGTTATTATGAGTAATGTAATAATATTACATGAAATGTAAAAAAGAATATTAAGAATGTGCTGTGAGTTTCTTTGAATTTGAATAATATTAGAATTAGAAATTAGAATAGGAATAGAGAAATGGAATTCTAGAGGAATCTCAGACTTGAACGCTGGTCGGCGAAGGTGATAGATAGTTGCGTGCGTGTCTTTGCTTCCTAGTCTTCTTGTTTTTTTTTTTGGTCAAACTAGTCTTCTTGTTTTTTAGGGTAACAATTTGTTGGTCATCTAATTTTGTGGGCCATTTTGCTTCTTTGCTTGTAGTTGTAATCATGTTACTCTGTGGGCTGTTGTTAGTATTTGGGTCAATTTTAAGGGCTAAGTGCACCACCGAATAGGGATGTTAACTCTCATTAGTCATATAGGCACAAAGGGTGGAATTTTAACTTGAGCAACGTTGTCCACACCCAGTAGCACACTAGCACAGATGGTAATGCTCTGGGTGGACATGTATACATTTTATCATTCTTGAATATGAAATTATTTTTGTATACATTTTTCTTCTCATTAAGTCGATATATATTTTTTTCATAAAATTGTATGTCTTTACAATATTATAACATATGTTAAATCTAATCAATTCAGTACAATTTAAATTTTAAACTACCACAAAAAGAAAAGAAAAAACTTTTAAACTACCAGTCAAAAAACAAAACTCTTAAACACTAATTTCCCAATTGACAAAAAAAAAACTAATTTCCCGCATCACTTCCCCGTTTCCTTTCTCAACCATTTCAGCGTTTGCGGAAGAGCAAACTACAGTTAGCATAAGACACCTTAATCCCATCGTTTTGTTAGCTGTTACTTTCCATCAACTCATAATTTGCAATCTTTCAAATAAATACACTTCCATTACCATATAATGAACTTTATACATACTAGCATAGTTTCATTTTCCAGTTTGTACCGGGTTCATGTTGCACAAATTAATAAAAAACAGTAAAGGCTTTTTTCCAAACATCCTACATACTGAACTGAATACACACACACACAAGCATATTCCCATTTTCAGTTTGTTTGTACACAGTTCATATTGCACTAGTCACTAAAGATCAGTAAAGGCTTTTTTTAAATAAAAAAAAATCAATCTAAAACTTTAAAATTGGTCTCTCGGACATGCACGTCAAAACCGATAACAATAAATCTTACAAAGGTGGTTGTTATTCTCTAGAGCTACCACACAGCGCGCACTCTCAATAAAACAAACTCATTAGGCAAGGGAAGTTCTTATCAACTCATTATCAGGAAGTACCAAAAGATTCTCTAAAGAAGGTTGCTAACCAAACGTTTTCTTGCCACCTTCAAATAAAATCCATCTAGGAATTGGGGGTGGGGGTGGGGGAAATAACAGGTACTACTACATCATGTACTATCCCCTACTACCACTAAACTAGTCTAACTATGGAAAAATAAAAACTGCTACCAAATAATTAGGGGATTAAAACAGACGTTTAAATAGAGGGGCCCAGACCATAAAAGGAATAATCCAGAACGTTGATGAGCACCAAAAACACGAGCAAGCAGCTAAGGAATGAACAGTAAGAGTAGACATCCACTTCTAGTTTCTTCCACGTTTCTTTCCGCTCTTGACCTCACTTCCAGCCTTTGATGAACTTGATGTCTTGACCTTGGTGTCTTCTACCTCTTTTGTTGAATCATCTGAGTTCTCATTCTCTGAATCTTTTGTCTTCAACAAACTAAATTTCACCTTCCCAGTGCCATTGGTATTAGACTTCCTACTTTTGGTGGATTTTGTCTTGGAAGCAGATGCACTCTTGGATGTTTCTTGCTTGGATTTTCCAGTTTTCACCGTTTCTTGCTTAGACTTAGCAGAAGGTTTTGGTGTGACAACATCATCATCATTTGATTTGCTTGTCTTGGAACTATCGGCGTTCTTGGATTTTCTCTTTTGTGCAGCATCAGATTTACCACCACTTTTCAGAGAATGATCCTTAGGTTTTCTACTAACATCATCCTCAGATTTGTCAACAGTCTTGGACTTTTGGCCAGATTTCACAGATGTCCCCTTTGATTTACTCGATGTGGCTCCTCCACTACTAGAAATTAAATTAAAAAATTGATACAGCAAACGAAGAATGCAAAAAGACATCAATTGATAAAATTCACCAACCTTTTAGAAGAATCCTTCTTTCGTTCCTTTTTCAATTCACCAGCATTTGCCTTCCCTTTCTTTTTTGGCAGCCTGAGTATAGTCATAGAAAGATGTGAATTTAAATGGAAAAATCCAAAAACTGAAGACAAACTCAACTAGAAAACACAATGACCAGAGACAGCAACAAATAGTTCGTCTAGAATTGAATCTTTTATGACAGGAAACTGAAACTCTAAAGTAATGCACCACACTCCTTAATTTTAAAAATATTTCTGGCATATCAGCTCAATGATTTCTTATCCCTCAACGCAATTTATCGGCTCATCAACCTGAAAGTATAGAGCAAGACTTATAAAACAACAACAACAACCAAGCCTAATCCCACTAGGTGGGGTCGGCTACATGGATTACTCACTGCCATAGTGGTCTATACTATGAATCATATCTATAGTGAAACCATTGACCTCTAGATCTTTCTTAATAGTTTCGCCTATAGTTTTTCTAGGTGTTCCTCTGGTCTAGCTACTGGGCTGCCTTCCATACGTGCCAAAACCACCTAAGCCGAGATTCAACCATCTTTTCTACAATAGGCGTCACCCCAACTCTCTTTGACAAGACTTGTATGCTCGTGTTTTCCAATTGCTTTAAATAATAAAGGCACAGAAATTGGCTGCAACACCAAAACAAACAGCACAGCAACCACCTTCTGGACAGACAAAATGAAACCAACTATAAATATTTCGTTCAGAACTATGCCATGGGATAAATCATATGAAGAATCCTTATTTTTCATGTCAACACAAGGCATGGACAAGTCGGCATTCAGAAAAACAAACAAATATTTGTAAATATTGTAGGTTGAGCTTTTAGGAGAAAAAATCAAGGTAGCATTCCACCAAAATAGGCATCTATTAAAACAGTGCCATAATAGGTGTAAACAAAAAATCAACAAAACAACCAGATATTGGACAAGTGTTGCAACAATGTCCACAAGAGGGTCATCCAGCATAATATAAACAATAAAACAAGATAAAAACAACAATTCAAAATAATTTTCTAACAATACAACAAAAAAGACATCTATAATGAAAGACATGAACAATAAGCAGCACATACATATCAGCAGAAGCATCATGACTTGTACGGTCACTTCCTTCTTCCTGTTAAAAGAAATAATTGCCATTAATTTAGACATAAATAAAAGTTAACATACAAAATTCAAGGCAGAGAGACACACCTCATCTGGATCAGCATCAACTTCGATGATTTCCCATTTTTCCTTTTTAAGATTTAATACTTCCTCGTCCCCATCATCATATGAGACCTAAAATAGAGAGATGTCAGAAGATAATAAAAATACTAGCAGAGAATTATGTCATATAACCATTTAAAACTAACATTTTTAATAAGCAATTAAGGGTCAATTTGGTTCGATAAAACATTTTGTTTCATTTCTTGTTTTCATCTTTAATTGAAAAAACTTGTCTTTTCTTTGTTTCCATTTTTCAAAATTTTGTACAGGAAACGATGAAAACAATAAGCATGGGCCTATTTCACTTGAAAAAAACTGTTTGTTTTCATTTTCTATCTCCACTTTGATTCCTATTCACAAAGATTTGTATAGAAAATAGTGAAAACAATTTTTTATAGTTTTGTAAATAAAAGCCAAAATAAGAAACATTTTCTGAAAATAAACAGACACTATAGGGGCCATTTACTTCATATTTCATTTCCTGTTTTTGTTTTTAAGTACAAAACTGTCACTTTGTTTTTAATTTTTTTCCTGTTTTCAATGATTTGTACAAGATGACAGTTTTGTGATTAAATATGAAAACAAGAAATGAAAACAGAAAACATTTTCTCAAAGTAATCGAGCCCTTATATTTTCATTGTTTTGTAAACAAAATTTTGAGAATAGAAACAAAGTGAAAATGAGATAGCATTTTTGTAATTAAAAGTGAGGACAAGAAATGAAAATAGAAAATATTTTAGCAAAGTAAATGGGCCCTAAGCTATCTTGTGTTTGCTATAATAGCATATGTAAAATGTAAGATTTACTATTCAAATGGGTAAACTATACAACAAAAGTAGAAAAGTTTTACTAAACAAATGGGAAGGGGGTGGTAGGGTAAAGAGATGATAATGTAGCTTCCAAATCACCTTGTGCTTCTTAATGTTAGAATGATAAGAATCAACAACACCTTCATAGTACCTGCAAAAGATTATATGTCAACAAAATTAGATAACTTTCATGATTTTACCAAGGTGAAAAGATGAACTACACCGAAACAGAATATGCATACAATAGACTTAGATACCGAGAAAAAACATATCCCCTGTTTTAATACTCAAGCAGAATATATCTATCCCAAGTCCCACCATTTCATTACAAACCTTTTTTACATTAAATTTTACTGAAAGCAACAGTTAGTTTATTTTAACCAAAATATCCAGTCACAGCATGCCATAAATGAAGAACCACTAAGTACTTACTGTTGATCCTCTGGCCACCAAACTTTAACCCGTGCTCCAACAAGACTTTCGTCATATTTCTTGGTATTAGACTCCTGAGACAACAGCCAGAAGATTAGCAATCAAACTTAGAAGAAAAATAAAACTCTGTAATTAGCAATATGTAATGGAACCACATAACAAAAATACAGATTATCAACATGTAATATAAAAAAAGGAGCCCATATAAACTAGCAAATAACTACTACTTATGCTCTAATAATGACATCGAATCGTATTATTTCACCAAATCAGTATTGCATTTAAATTAAAAAAAAAATACTACAACAGATTTGACCATACTGCAAAAGCCCAGCAGATAAACCAATATAGATGTAAAAGGAACGTTGCAAAAGGACAAGCACCTAATGAATAAGGCTCTGTTTGAATACTGTTCTAGAAAAGAGTTTTTTTTTAAAAAACAAAAGAACAAAAAATCTTGTTTGAAAGTGATTGTTCTCAAAATTTATTTTGAAAACAATAATTTTTTTAGAAACAAAAATACGGAACAGCTAAAAGCTGTTTTTGTTCTCAATTTTTGTTTTTGGTATTCAAATACGGAAACAAATTTTAATAATGGCAACTTTTTAATTGTTTCGGTTTTTAAATACAGGAAACAAATTTCAGTAATGACAACTTTCTAATTACAACTTTTTTTTATAACAAATCTATCAAACGAGATTTTTGGTTCTCAAAATTTTAAAAATGTTCCCCATAATTGTTCTATAAAACAGATTTTAAAAATAAAAAAACCAAAACACAATCAAACACATCCTAAATCATTAAGTTTTATTCTTATAATTTTAAAATTACAGGACAGGGTTCATACCTTTTCTTTTCCTGGAGTGCGTTTCCTCTTCAAATTTGTCTTAGGAGTCTCCTCGGAATGTTCATCTTTGGTTGATTTCATAGCTGACTTCGGTGAAGACACCATTTCCTAAAATTTTATAAAAATTAATAATAGTTTATTTTTGACAAAATAATATATCGTGTTGCAATCATATGTGAATAAATAATAGCAAAGAAATGTTCTAGAGAAAGGACGAACGTACCTTATCCGCATCTTTTGCAGAAGATTTTGCTAGACCCTTTTCAGAGATACCTTTCCCCTTCCCCTTTTTTTTCTTGTCCTCTGACTGCCTCGAAGAACCCCCACCATCCTTGTTTCTTTCTTCTGTTTTTCCACTTCCTTTTTTAACTGTATCTGCTACAGTAGTTTTTTTTATGTCAGGGGTACGACCAAGCCCCTTTTTCGTTGATGGCCTAGGTTTTACTTCTGAATCACTTGCTCCTTCAGACACCTTTTTAGAAGCATCTTCTGCAGCCACTTCTTTCACAGAGCTATTTTTCTTTTTTGTTCGTCTGCGTTTCTTTGATGAAGGATTTTCATTGTAATTGACCTCACTTGGTGAAGGAGAAGCAACAGCATCAGATTCACTGTCACCTCCTTTAGGTGATGAAATCTTAGCATCAATCTCTTTGTCATTATCTGAAGGTCCTGCAACCTCAACATAATCATCCTCATGAGGAGAACTAGGAACATCCTTGGTGTGACTTTTAGAGTCAACTGTTTTCTCAGCTTCCCTCTCATTAACAAGATGTGAACCCTCAGAAGGCTCTGTCAATTTTGAAGAGCTAGGTTTCCTTCCTCTCTTCTTGGTGCCTTGTTCAAGCTTTTGTTGTCCATTGTCAACTTTCTCAATGTCCAAATCATTGGGCACCTCATTACCCAATAAATTAATACCTTTGGACTGACCAGAACTGTCAGTATCATCTTGCTTCTTTAGGGACTTCGATTCTACCAAAGCATCATCTTCTCCAGCCTGTGCAATGCCATTGCAAACGACTGACTTGGGAGATCTGTCACCAACAGGATTATCTTGCTGAGGTGGTGCAGATTCTTTTGTATTCTCACTAACCACCTGATCAAGAAGAATTGACATGTTCCAAAGTCTGATAGCTGGAGGGTAAAAAAATAAAATAAAAAACATATGGGAAGAAAAATAACACCTGCGCTTCCGCTGGCTCTTTTGCTGATTTGCACTCATCTACCTGGACAAAAAACAAACTTAATCATAAGTTATCTCATGAAGAAAGATTTTCAAGCCAATCAAATATTCATAAACATGAAAGCAGGTAAATTTACCGCATGATCACTAGTAGCACATACATCATTTTGCTCCAAGTTACCAGATGTATCTTGGCATATTGAAGCAAGAACATTACTATAATCATCCAAAGAAATACCCAACGTATTCACTGCTTGCACTAAATAGGGTTTAAGCCTTGTGGCACAACTTTCAAGAACCCTCTCCACCAACTTCCTAGCAATTGGCAAAACTTCCTGAATCATGACAATGGTTACCATTAGTTCATGAAAATTACAACAAATTAATAATAAAAATATAAAAACGTGTTTAAATTTTGAAATCACAATCTTCTTAAAAGAATCAAATCAAATTTTCTAGTTCCAACCTCATTGTCTTTCTTAACACTGGCTAAGATTGGAGAGAGTAAGTCCACAGATATATCTTCACTTTCCTCTAGAACAAGGCTCATTATGGTTTCCATGGATGAAAAAACATTCTCTGGATGATGCTCCCTGAAAGTTTCAAACAGAAATGATTAGAACTATGTCCACACATTTTTGCAACGAACTGGCTAAAGACACCAGAAATGTTTTGTATATATGCAACAAAATAAGAAAAAAAAATAATCATGTAAATCAACACACATACAAGGTATTATGCTGGGGGAAAAAAAGATAAAATCAAATCTAAAGTGCAAACACACTAGAACTACCACACTTCTAGTGATAATTTCATATTAACTTCAAACCATAAACAAAATCTTTTCATCGAATCTTGCCTATTAGTGTGAAGTAGGTCTTCGAATCAAATGTTTAATTAATGCCGCAATAAATTAGCTACCTCTTTTATCTTATATGTTTCCCCGTGCAAATAATACAATGACGGACGGAGTGCAATAAAAGCCAATATCCAGTTACATCAAAAGAAAGAAAATCAAATCACAGGAGAAACATTAAGATCGTTATTTAATATTCAGAATCAATAATGCTATCACTCCTTAGAATTCAGAACCAAATGGAACCCATCACATTCAGTAAAAATTAAATTTCTCAATGCATCCATCTTAAGATTATATTATGGGTGCATTTGGAAGAGCTTATTTACAACTTATTCGACTTTATCTCATGACATAAGCAATTATGTAAATGTTTGGAAAAGCTTATGAAAATAGCTTATGACATGCCCATAAGCTGTTTTCAGCCTATTTCAATAAGCTCCTTGGGATAGATTATAGAAATAGCATATGCATAACTTATTGAATAAGTACTTATCATATGAGCACTTATTGAATGAGTACTTAGTTAAGCTGTTTACCCAAACGCACCCTATATCTTGTAAGTTAAAAATGCAATAAAAAATAATCAGAAGCCATAATGTTTGACTTGTATGCATTTTACCACAGCTTTTACCTTATTGTCTTCAAGAAATGCTGAAACATCTCCAAAATGAGGGAATCGCATTCAAGGTCAAGCATTACCACACATGATCTGACTTTTGCAACTGTTTCGAGAATTGAAGTCCTCTTTGTATATGATCGGCTTGACTTATCATGTAGATTTTCAAATGAAGATACAATTAACCGAAAGACCTCCTGAAAGAAAATGACATCACAAGACTTAACAGATAGAATTTGTAAAGAATGTGATAATACAATTCAATTAATTTATAGTAGAAAATAATAAAGCACACCTTCATTTGCTCATCGTCAAATGGAGCTTCAGGTGCAGTGATTCTTGTTATCTCACTAATGCAGGAGGCAACTGCAACTTTGACATCAACATCAGAATGTCTTAAAAGTTTATCAGCAATCAATGCTTTCAATGATGGAGAGAGAGCATTTTGCATAGATGGGGGGGGTGACTGTTCAACCCTTGATAGGCAACTTTCCACTTGCTGCAGTTTCAAGAAAAAAAATGTAAGATCAGCCATATGTGAATGTGATTAATATTGTGGTCAGCCATTAACTTAAGAGTGTGTTTTGAGACTTTCATAACTTCTATCAGATGGGAGTTTTTGAGCTTAACATTAATTCAAACCCATGTTGTATCAAAAAAGAGTGACTTGTTGACAAGGAAAGTTAAACAACGCTTTTCATTTTTGTGATATTTGTTATAATTAACAACCCACCCCACCCCCCCCCCCCCCCCCCCAAAAAAGGAACAGATATACAGCATCAACAACTTGGGAAAATTTAGAGTGCGTCAAGAACAAGTGACAAAATCTCAAACCCAACAATCAAGACTTAAGTAACTACGGTACTAAGTATTCAGAAGAAACAGAATTTACAGACAAATTAAGTGAAAGGAACACTTGCAATTAAGTAAAAACGTAAAATTTAATAATTTCCTCTTACCATATATTATTCAAGCAGAATTTGAACAGAAGTTATTATAATTAGACTTTGATAGATATGGACATGATGCTGTACTATAGGCAGTAGCCATTTGTGGTACACATTTTGCAATATAATTTTTTCCCTTTTATATCAAGCAATTAATTCACAATCACCAAGCACGCGCCGTAGCAATAGTCAAAATTATAACTCATCAATTCAACAAGAAGAAAATGCATTTAACCTAGGAATTTAGGAATAAATCTGTACCACGTTTTTTCGATATATGTCTAGATAAATTTGGTAGGATGAGTAAATTATTATATTCCTAAAACATTACAGTACTAAAAATCAATGGCGAACATAACTAATTTACACAGGAACTGAGAGGCTCTTTAAAGCTCATTAATCTAATCTTTCTACATTTTCTTGTTTTAATTTGGCTAAGGAGAATTTGTTATCCTATATTCCTGCATCCCTCTACTTTCTCCCAGAAAGAAATCTAGTACAGCTTAATTTATTTATTACAAATGGAGTTGCATATTTGATAACACCACTTACACCCAGCTGTATCTTCGGTTTCTGATCCATATTTCTGAAAGGGGAAAAAAACCCGAATGCACTCAAGATCGGCATTAAATTCAAATTTTTCCACATACACCACTTGTTTAAAACAGCATAGTCAGTAGATGCCTGGCATCGAAAATAATTTGCGCTTCCTTAAGCAGACAATCATGAAGATTAACGATGAAAACAACCAACCAAAGCATATTGCAGATTTAATACTATCACTAATAGAATCTCAGTAGTCAACACATTCAAGAAATGAGGCAGCGGAGAAAGCACCCCACACCACAAAACAATTATCCAAATCTCAGAACTAAGAATTCGTTTCATACACAGATGAGTTTTTTGTACGAGACTCGTTTGAGTCAAATTAATTTAAGAATCCAATTCACTCAAAAATCATCATGTATGTCACAATTGAGGATTTTCACAAACAAAAACTATTTTCAAATTATCAACCGAACATTTCCAAATAGTTAAGGACATTCACGAATTACGAACGAAGAGCAACGAGTTGGAATATGTGAGTTCCAAAAACTCAAATAGTAGCTGCTATCAGATAGAAGTGATGCAATTAGGGCAAAAACAAAGCCAGCAACGACATGCAAATACACAGAACCAAAAACACACCGCGACTCAAAATCGATTCACGAAATTCTCGTGAACAAAGCTCCATGCATCAAATAAACAAAACAAACGATGCAAAAAGCAAAATGAATAAAACACAGAAAACACATATTCGATGGAAGAAAAGGAGAGAACAGAGAGTGTTTACATCTAGAAGAGGAAGTAGGTCGTCAACGGAGGAAGGAGGATCTATGAGTTTGTTCCCAGCTTCTAGAAGCTGCTCTTCCAGCTCCTTATCCGCGGAATCCATTGGTGTGGTGTTTTGAGTCTCTTCCATTGTAGATCTTGCACGCTCTCACACCATCGAAACCCTAGAAACCCTCCAATCGAAGAAGATTCAACAAGGTTCAAAACTAAATGCTGGCTTTCTCAAGCAACAAATTAGGGTTTTTTCCTCTCCTTTTTCCTCTTCGTTCTTTTTCTTCCGTTTCTGAAACAGAGAAACGGAGCAAGCACACACAAGCGCGAGAGAGAGAGAGAGAGTAAAGTTAGTTTTGGGGGAAATTTTCGGCACGGAAATGAAAAATAAAACTTAGTACGTGTTTTTATATATTAAAATTAAATTAATTAATTTTTGGTCAAAATATCTTTAATTAAATTTAATTAATTAATTAATTAATTAAGCTCTTTATATTTTTTATTGTTGCAATTTTAATTTGGGCGCTTGAAAGGAGAATCCATATTGGCTCGGCTCGGATCTCGCGGGTTCGTAAATTTGAGTTAAATTTAAGTTTTGGAATCCGCCTTTTGGACTTTTCATGGGCCTGGGGTCCACGTGGCTTTCGCATTACCATGGATCATATTGCATCGTTTTCTACTTTTCTTACCCCTTTTTATTTTGTATTTTTTTTAGTTTGCCTTTTGACTTAAGTGTACTTTTGATCTTTCGGTTATTTTAATTATCGTAAATGTATAATTTGAGTCTCTCAATTTTTAATTAAGCAAATTGGGTCTCTCAATTATTCTAATTGTTGCAATTAGACCCCTCCATCGTTATTTCATTTAATTTTTAACACTAATAATCAACGTGGCACACGTAAGACGGATTTAACACTAAATCAGGTCACCTTGATACGACGTAGGTTGCTAGAATTTTTTTTAAAGCAAGTCAGTAACACACGTGATACAATATATGTTGTTTAAAATTTTTTACATTTGTGTATTTTGTCATGTCATCAATGTCAATATGATCTAATATAATGTCAGATCCGTCCACGTGTCATGTAGACTCCAAATGTTAAAAATTGAACGAAGTAGCAATAGAGGGCAACAATTGTGATAATTGAAGACCCAATTCGCTCAATTAAAAATTAAGAGACCCAAATCACACAATGAAAATAATTAAAAACCCAAAAGTGCAATTAATCCTTGCATTTTCTATGGCCATTGGAAAGTATATATAAGTTGAGATCTAAATGAGGTTTATTTTGGCATCGGAATAAATGGTTTAACCATAGTTGGTGTGACTCTCATAATGAAAATTATCCAGCATGTGATCCTGTAGAGCGACGCGTCCAGTTTGGTTCAAATCGCATGGAGGGGAAATAGATCAAATTAATCAAATTAATCCATGAAAGATTTATACATATAAGGGAGACAAATAAAAAAGATTTCCATGCATCTATTAATTACTTATTTATTTAAAATAAACAAGTCCCATGAATTGTGTCTAAACTTAAGAGGATCATGATACTGCAAAGAACCTTTCGAAATCAATTTGCATTTGGTTATAACGGAGATAATCCTGCTTCTCCTGTTCAATTAAGTTATATCTTGATTACATTTGTGTTAAAAATATGGTGGAACTCAAATATTTGACTCAAATCAAACAAGTCAAACTCATATATGTGTGTATAGCGATAGCGATGTGAATTATGAAAGTCTTAGGGCCTGTTTGGATTGGCTTATGGAAAACTTACGAACACAGCTTATGACTGATTCATAAGCTATTTTTGGCTTATTTTTCATAAGCTATCCATGATAGCTTATCAAAACAACTTATGACTTATATAAAATAAGTTTCACTATAATTTTTCTTCGATTATAAAAGTAACTTATACAATTTATGTCATAAGCAGTAGATAAACTTGTTATCCAAGTCTATAATTTTTATTAAACTGTGATATTTTCATTATTATACATGTATGTTATTGTTGACAATAACGATATGTAAGTTTTAGTCTATAATTTCTATTCACTTTTAGTTGTTTACTATTGACTTATTACATATTTACGTTCTCTCCTACATGTCATTTGCTAAATTTATAAAGTTTGAACTAGTTAAGTTTTATACTGAAAAATTGTTTTGTCTCTGTTTTTAATCCCCTTTTTGAGTTTTTGTATTTTTAAGTTACAAAATTTACCTTTTTTTTAGCATTAATTAACTAAATCAGAAAAAAATTAAATATTAATTATTTTAATCACGATTAGTATTTGGTGATAGATAGTGTGAATAACCGGTTAAAAAAGACAGGAAATTGATTCCTTTTGATATGCATTGGCTGATTCTTTTAAATGTGGCTGAAATTTATATTTTTCCAAGTCATGAATAATAAGCCCTATATTAATAAGGGATAAAGGTTTGCAAATGAAAAAGGCGCGCGTTTATTATGACACGCGATCATGTGACACAACATAAACAAAAAACACAACATAGTTTTATTTGTTTTTATTTATGATGATTTATGATTAAAAGGTTACAAGGAGTAAATGTTAAATAATTACAATTACCTAGAGATTACTAAAACAATGTCACAGAAATATAATTCTCTTCGCAACATGCATCTCATCTCATTATCAACAGAGGAACAACGAGATGTGTGATTCGGTTTATGTCTGAAAAACGCATTTATTTATAGATAAGCAAAACAAAATATCATAAGACATAGCATACATAAATATTAATAATACGACATGCTCATTTATTTTTATTTATGGTATAAATGTTAAATGAAAATTAATAAATAAACTTTAATTGCATTTTGGTCTATGCAATTTAGTGTTCTAGTGATTTATTTATTTTTTACAACAAGGGAAAATGGAAACAAAAAAAACAAAAGGCCGATCGAGGGAGCAAAACCCTCGTAGCATCAAAACCCTCATAGGATCAGTGTTCTAGTGATTTTGATATTCATATTAATTATTTATTCTGATCTCCATATTTTTTTTGGTAAGATTTTTTTTTTGGTCCAATTTTTTGGTAAGATTAATACACATCACATTTACACGTTATCATTTTTTTGGGCTAGTTCACCTAAGCCCGCCCGTCCGCCTATCAAAAGTGGACCAATTTATCGACCTATTAACCTACCATTAAACGAAATGGATGTATTTTTTAGTCCACTTTTCTCGTAGAGTCAAGTGAGTCAACCAGTTTTGTCATCTCTATTGTTTATCCATTTTTGGTCCTCTACTCTACAGTTGTACTTGTCTTCCGGCAATTTCCATTTTCTAGCTTGCCACCCATAAATTGCTCCAAGAGTACGGAGAAAAAGTTAAACAAGAGAGATAGCAGTTTATGTCATGGCACAGTCACCATGTTTGTCAATTATCTTTATCATTGTCATTCACAACTACAACTACTACTCCCCTGATGAGTGATTACAATTTACAACCATGCCAAATATAGAACTTTGTGAAGCAAACAAACATTCGCGTAAACAAGAAAATCACCATGTGTAGTGTTGTTGTTAAGTGGCATGTGCGGCGATGGGAATTGCTTAATTGTATATATGCCAGGGACCAACTTATGTGATAGACTAGAGATCTTCTCCTTGGCGGTTTAATAAATCACATTTCTATTCGGAATTGCTATGTTTTATTTCTTCATCTTTTACTTTCTTTCTTTTCTTTTATTTGTTATTATATTTCCAAATGTTATTTTGCACGATCAATTTGGGTAACCATTTAATTTAAGATTGGATGTCTCTTTTTTTAAAAAAAAAGATGGATGTGTTTTGACACCGTAAGATTAGTCAAAGGAATTCCTTACCTATTCCTTACCTACACATTTATCTATGGTGGAATTTGATAGAAAAATTCATTTTTTTAAAGCTATTCCTTACCTACACATTTATCTATGGCGGAATTTGATAGAAAATTTCATTTTTTAAAGTGTTGGTCTTCCGTTGATTTATAAAATATTGATTGAATAGTATCATGATACGTTCTAGAATATTCGTCTTGTGACCAATGGATATTGGACATTGAGTGTATTTTAATAATGTAGCCCATAGTTGAATGATTCATAATGGGTGGAACCATACAAGTATACAACTTTTCATGAAATGGATATAATTTGAATAGTTGTGACTTTTCGTTAAAAGGTAAGTCCTTCTGTACTTTCTCTATAAATATGTGTTTGGGACATGTGACAAACAACTTTATATCATGACATGTTTTCCATCAAAGCTTGATAAAAAAGGGCAGAAAAATCCTATAGGATCTCTCTTATTGTCTAAGGGTTCAAGAAACATTTATAGTGTGTTTAGTTCAAAAAAGGGGAGAGCATGTTTGATTAAGAGGAGAGTAGGAGAGAGATTTTAATGGAAAAAATGTCTAATTACATTTTATGCCATTATAAATATTTTTGTTAGTTTTTAAATAGGGTTATTTAAGTCAATATTTTAGAGTCCCTCCAAATTTTCCCATTATTGAAGGGGAGCCAAAATCAAGTGAGGAGGGATTTTGCTCCCCTCCCTTTCCCTCCTCTGACTCTCCTCCAAAAAATTGAACCAAACATAAAAGTTTTAAAATAATCCCTCCCCTTCCCTCTCCTCCCCTTCCCTCTCCTCCCCTCCCCTCCACTTTCCTCTAACCAAAAGGGGCCTTGAGAGCATCAAATGATGGCTTTAAGAGATAAGTATCACTATCCTCTCTTATTATATTTGATGTCCTTGTTGATGTTTTTATATTTGGTATCCTAAATTCAAGTGACTTCAATCCCATAGATGATTGATTCATGTTATGTGAATATGACACATGATTACGATTTTTTTTTTCAAACAGAATTACCATAAGATGATCCATATCAGAACCACCAGCTTAAGTGGAATTGGAGAACCATAATTTATTGAAGATTCATATCCTATACATACAAATAGTAGTTATACTTTTAGTCAATACAAACATACAATGCAATCCACATGCAACAAAAATTATTTAAATGCGTGCAGACCCTCAAAAGACTGTCACTAATCACTCTATTAGACTAATTGCTGAAGCATGGAAGATTGAAATATTATTCCTTTGACTAAACTATTCATTAGGCTTCTCATCCCATCGTGTAAGAAGGAGTGGGTAAGTTGATTACTGTGGTCTTAACCTTCGTCATCATGTTAATGCTGTTGGTGATTCCTTGTGAACCAATTCCACTATCCTTCAGACCCTGCCACAAATCATATTTTGGTAGTTTAGACAGGGAAAAATAGTTATCCAGAAATATTTACCAAAATATGTTATTGACACAATGCTACATCTCAGTTGCCACAGCTGCTCGCAATTGATTACAATAGCTGCAATGCAATTGCGAGTATGACTGCAATTTAAAATCTTGATTCTTAAATTCATCATATCTATTCATGGTTTTGCATAGGAATAAAGGAAGAATGGTTTTTTAGAAACATTTGAAATTGTTTCCAAAAACAAAAAAAATATATTATAATTAGGATTGTGAAGTATGAAATTTTATGGCAATTTAGCAAGATGGGGGAGGGGCTAAGATTGCACCTGAAAAGGAAAGTGATCAGGTCCACGAGCTGGTGCTGAGTTTATTTGAACCGTTCCTGTCTCCATGGCATCGCTTATCAGCATTGCCTTGTTTATGTCCCTTGTAAAGACACATCCCTGCGTTACACATAGAACTAAGTAAAAACGAAAGAAAAGTTTTTCTGCCTCAAAATAGATTAAGAGAAATGCTAGCAATACACTCTTTATTATTGGATAAAATTCATGTTAGTCTCACTACTTTAGGAATGAGTTCTCCAAATAGTGAATGAGACCCACGTGGCTTAGTGGAACTCATAAATTTCACCCGATAATAGCGAGAATGTGTTTGAAAGGGAGTATTAGAGATGTGTTGCTAGCATTGCTCAATAGATCAATGGCATTTGACTGAGAATGCACTAAAGATAATGATGTGACACTCTAAAGAGATCATCAATCTGATGAAAAATGTTAGAATAAAAAAGTGATTATAACTGACACTTCCTCTAGCATGTATAAAGAATATTAGGGAAACATAAAATGTATCCTTTTTTCTATGATGGTGCCTATTTGTCCTTTGAATGTATGCATTTTGATCAACTGATGCTTATACCTGAAGGCCAAAATTGCTAGCATTACAATGTTGGAGTCCTTCTTCAACAGAATTTATTCTGATAACCGGCAAAACCGGTCCAAATGGCTCCTCCCATGCTATCCTCATATCAGGACGAACATTATCCAACAGCACTGGCCATATGAGATTTCCCTCCCTCCTGTATTCCTGGCAGAATGTTGCTCCTTTCTTCTTAGCATCCATTACCAACCCTTCAATAAAGTTAGCAGAGGACTCTGTGACAACTGGCGTGATATCGCAGTCATCCTCAGGAGGCCCGACGGTTAGTTTTGCAACTTTACCATTGATTTTCTTTACAAGTGTGTCAGCAACAGATTCCATGACCAAAGCAATCTTTACAGCTGTGCATCTTTGACCACTGATATAGAAAACAATTTCATAGCATTTGTATCAGGATTTAGGACTATTGCTGTAATTGGAGCTAATGCAACAGCAATGAGAAAATTGCAATGTGTAATAGTGTGTTTGGATATCCGTTGGAGAGACCCGAAACATACCTTTGAGCCAATCCATCAAAGTCCATCATTTTCTATGGATTGTCTCCAACAGATTTCCAAACAAGCACTAAGTCAATTCCCACCAATGAAATTTTAAAATTAAGAAAATGTGAAAGTTTCATATGAAACTACAAGTCTGTGTAGGTCTAAACAACACTTGAGAAATACAATAATGATGATTCTCAGGGATGTCTATGTCTTTGAGTCCATTTACTAGCATGAACTGTTTTCATTCTTTATATATGTTTCCAGAAAAGAAATCAAGTGAGTGATTTGCCTTATAGAGGAAAAGAGAACCAATCAAAAAAGACAGGAACGCATAGCTATTGGATATTGTTAATAATTTTGTTATCATACTGCCAAAATAAGAGCATGTCAAATGATTAATGAACAAATTTGATTTTTCTCCTGTGACAGATTTTTAAAATCTGGATAACTTCCTTATGAGGGCGCTATATGCTATTGTTACCTGTAGGAGAAGCCTCCTTTTACAATGTTAGCAGCTGCCAAATCCAAGTCAGCATCATCAAGAACAATGCAAGCATCTTTTCCACCCAGCTCCATTTGAAGAGGAACCATTGCAGCCTTCTTTGATATCGCTATTCCGGTGTCTCCACCCGTGAAACTGAGGATCAATGTGAATTAGATGGGAAAATATAAAGCTGCAATAACAAAATACCTCTCTACTAACAAAAAAGAGCTCTTAGGCACTTTTCTATCTACATAATTCAGTACAAAATAACCCCAAAGTGTTTCATGTTATGTTATGTCACCATTTATTTATTTAACAAAAAAAAAAACACAAGATGAGACATGATGTTTTGTATCTTGCTTGAACCTCTTGTTGGAAGCTGGAACTACATTTTCATATTAGGAATCACATGAATATTATTGTATAGAAAATAAAATCAACAATGGAATAGTGGACGACAATGACAATGAGATAGCCGAAGAAGTGAATGTTACCTTATGCAGTTCACCCCTGGATGCATTGTAAGAAAGTCACCAATCTCAGAACCCTTTCCTGTCACACAGCTAATGAGACCTTTGGGGAAGCCAGCCAAATGAAAGCAATGCACCATATGTAGCGCGGCAACAGCACCCTGTAAAAACATAGATATAGACTCACTATAGAGCTATGCATGCTGTCTGACTCAAAGCTATATGCTCTATGAATAGTTGCATACCTGGGTTGGGGGTTTAAGCACAATGGAGTTTCCAGCAATAAGAGCTGGAGCAATCTTTGAAACAGCCAGATTCACAGGATAGTTAAATGGTGGAATAGCTAAAACAACTCCAAGTGGAATCTGCACACAGAAAATACATCAAATTTAACATTATTTACAATCATGCACATAGAGTGTCTAGCATATGCTATAGACAGATATTGCAGAAGGAATATACAAGAGGAAATTTAATTTGAACAAATAGTCCTTCAAATCCTGATTACGACCCCTTCTTCCTTTTTTTTTTTTTTGCATTTCATAAGAAATCCAACCTTGTAATGGCTGGCCTTTAAAGAATTAGATGAAAGTGATGCCAAAATCAATTTAAAGAAGTATAAAAATATGAAGCCTTAAAAGTTATCCTTTTTCCAAACTTTCTGCCTAAAGAAAGTAATCAATTTTGAACAAGCCTGGAAACTCCAAAATGCATTTATTAAACATATGTCATAAAAGTGACACAAGAGATGACACGAAAGTCTTTCTCTTATTGTAATTAATGTTCTCCATACCCATCCAAATATAGCAATTTGCGTTCCAAAATTCAAACAGATTGTCATTAGTGGAATTCAATTCATAGTTACCTTTTCGAGTTAACTTCTGATTGTAATAATTATTGATGATTGAATAGGAAGTCATTGTATCCAAAGTAAGCATGCTTTAAAGTCTAGTAGTATAACAAATTGATGGTGATGAAAACAATGAATTGAGCACGCAATATTTTTCATGTATTGCTTACATGTGTTACTTTGAACACTCTAGCCAAATCTTGCAAGATAAAACAGCTAAGTCACATGCCTATATAAGTGTGAACCACCACCTCCAAAAGAGTAGGTCAATACCTTTGAAGTGAGACAGTATTTGGTTCTTTCATTGCCTGGAAAACTATCAGAGACTAGAAATTTTCCTTCTCCAAGAATTCTCACCCCTTCCTCAGCACAATATGACACCAAGTCTCCTGATCTAACAACCTACATGTGACACAGTAATTGATAAAAAAAAAAGCATAGTGCAATTGAAGACCCAAATGGACAAATCTAAGAAGCATGCACAACACAAACATCTAATTTCCAATTAAGAAATCCTAAAAATGGCATATGCTTACTAAAAGTAACATGAAAGTAAAAAAAAAAAGGAGTTTTTTTTAATCTTTATAACCATTAGGTCAATGAAAATTTCTACTTGTACATACTTCAGTGACAGCATCCTTAGCTGGCTTTGCAATCTCTTTAACAAGACACTCGGCAATAGGTGCTTTGTTCTCCTTCAGTATTGCTGCAGCCTTGTGAAGCAACTCTGCTCTTTTCCACAGTGGAGTCTTGGCCCATGATTTTTGAGCTGTTTTTGCTGATTCTATGACCCCATTAACCTCTCCCTGGGTACAAGCTGTTTGGGTTTATGGAAAAAAAGTGGATCAACAATATTCTATAAGGTGGAAACAAAAGTTAACATCTTTGAAAAGAAAACTAAAAAATAATGATAATTTTTTAAAAAAAAAATCACAATATCATATCATCGTGCTATTATTACCAATACTTTTGAATTGCATCAACAAAACAGTAAAATCAACATGATGACACAGATGGGTTTTTTCATTTTCTGTCAATTATTACAACAACAACAACAATTGAGATGGTACAGACAAGGTTTTGATGGGGTGGGGGCAAAAGGGTATTGACATTATATTATGTTCTAGACTTCTAGGTACCTTGGACCTTGAAATGGGTCTTCCTGGTGGTGGGATTGATGATGGGAACAGATTTTCCAGAAGAGGATTTGCTCCACTTGCCATCTGCATAGTAGTTGAAGACATCACCATCTATGATCTCTGCAAAAATGCCACTCCCTGCCATTTTTGAGCAAAGTGAATTCTGATTTTGGGTTTGGACTTTAGATAGATAGTGATGATGATGATGTGTACTGTGTGTGTGTGTATCTATAGCTATATATACACGTGGATGCTTATTATTTATTTGGAGGGTCAAGGAACAGCTACAAATGTTGCTACTACGTAGTATTTGTATTTTAGTCTAAGTTCAGTCCTTGACCGATCAGCGTGCTCTTCAGGCAGTTTTGCAGCAATTAAGAAAGAAATTGTTGCTATTAACTAGCAACTACTGTATGAACGGTGCCACTTGTTATGCACAAATCGTAAGATTTTTACGATTTGTGTAACATGCACAAATCGGGTCTGACCTGTAATAGTAGGTGTCGTCAATTTTTGATTAATTATGAAATGAACCTATCAGGTATTAATATTATCAATTTAAAGTCTAAATATTGTAGGGAATCGATTAAAACCTACGTATTGTAAGGAATTGATTAAAACACCACATCAGTAATTAGGCACAATAAAAATTGTGAAAAATATAAATGTTGGCTGAAAGTATATAATATGCGCATCTAATTAAACCAGTTTATGGCAACATAATTTACTTAAAGCACACAATACTTGTGGAGTAAATTTTATGAATCAAGGGAGGTTGTTAGTCAAAATATACAAATACATGGCTTTTTCTAATTTTGTATCAAATAAACATGTTTGGGCCAAAATTTAATCATAAAGGGATGTTGTTGTTTAAAATTTACAAATACATGACCTTTTTTAACTTTTTTCGAATAATGACATATATTGTGCCAAAATTTAATTATATTTAAATATTGGGGTTTTAATGGAATTATTTCTCATAAATAACATAAAACTAAGGCACCTATCGTGCAATTATTTTTTGTATCTCTAAAAACCTGACCAACAGTTAACCATCAATCAATCCAGACCGTTACAATTTATTAATAATATATCAGCAGTCTGCACCCGATTTGTGCACGTACACAAATCTTACTATTTGTGTATGTTAATTAAGTGCCACCTGTATGAACATAATTAAGAAATTTAAAACAATATTATTATAAAATAAAAATTGTTTCTAAAAAGTGGTGGTCAGCTAGACCCTTTTCTGAAAGGAAAAAAAATTGTTATTTGGCATTTCATTCTCCTTATTACTTTCATAGTAGCAGTTTTTATAAAACAAAATCTAAATATACAGTTTGTGACTTTAGGTTATATGTATATACTTAATCTTGCATTATATTATATTCTTACACCCATTTCAAAGTTCATAAGGTTCAAAAACACCGTTCCTGTTCTGAATCCGAAGGCACATGCATGCATTGCTGGCAGGGTAGCATCAACTAAATAAGGCGGTGATCTCAAGTCAAGGGTCTCAGTACCCAAGGTATTTGACTTGACCTACTCTTTCGGGTGTTATTCAGTTATTCACAAATTCGATCGGTATAGGCACGTCAAAATGCCACCCTCCACCAACACCAACCTTGCATAAATGTTAGTACTGTACTCATGGTTTATGACCATGATTCTGTATATAAAATAATAAAATAAAATAAAATGTTATTTACTCTCAAGTAGACTTCTATTCTATGTGTCTATTTGTTTTTAGCGGGGGGAAGTTACATCTATGACAGCAAAAATTATGGTTTCTTTGAAAATTAAAAAAACATGTTTCTTTTAATTAAGGTCTGTTTGTTAAGAAAAGAAATATATTTTTTATTAATAATTATAAAAATATTATCATATTCTCAAGTTACTTGTAACCAAAAATATTCTCAAGTTAAATAAGTGTTTATACGATATAGTGATAATTTTATTTTATTATTTTCAAAGACTGAGTTTTTATAAAATTAATTTTTTTTTGGTCCGATCCACATTAATACTTGAAAATTATGTATGGGCCAAAAGTTTAGGATTGTTGTCTCTCTTGTATGTCTTCGGGCTGGCCTATTGGGCTGTTCAATTGCATTGAACTTTGACCCAATCTGAGAGGATAACAACACGCAAATTTCTTGACCAAAAAATAAATAAATAAAACAACACGCAAATTGGCTTTTTTTATTCACACATACACTATTTGTTAAACACGCACACACTAAAATCTAAACTACCCTCTAACTGAAAAAAACCACACGACACTTATCCCTCATTTCTGCCACTGTAATTCCGCAAAGCTTTCCTTCCTCGTCGCCTTTCTTCTCCCTCATTTCCGTGACACTTCCGTGCCTGCATCGCGTTCTTCTCCCTCGCAGTACCTCGTCGTCGTTGTCCGTTGTAGATCGTGGTTGTCTCCCTCACAGAGACGAGTAGTTGCAGCACCGTGACACTGCCGTCTTCAGCCATCGTCGCCACCGTTTCCAAGTACGGTGATGCTTCCCTTTTTTTTTTCGTTTGATAACTGATGCCTCTCGCTCTCTCGTGTCTGCTGTGGTCTGGTCCAAGTATGTGTATATATCCTAGCGCTGGATCTTCACGGATGTAGTAGATCCGCATGAAGTATGGTCTGCGAGGTATGTGTTGGCTCGCGGAAGTAATAGTTCCGTGAAGAACACGACAGTACGCGGAAATACAAGTTCCGCAGTAACAGTTCTGATTCTTTTGGCTCGCGGAAGTAACATTTCCGCGAAGAAATGCATCCGCGCAAAAAAATACACTCGCGAAACTAGTAGTTCCGGGGAGTATTTTTCACAGAAAAATTACTCCGTGGAACTATTAGTTCCGCGTGTACATTTTTTACGTGGAACTAATAGTTCCACGGAGTATTTTTCACAGGAAAAATACTCTGTGAAACTATTAGTTCCGCGAGTGCATTATTTACGCGGAACTAATAGTTTCGCACTCAATACGTATGTGTCGTTTTTTATATACGCGGAACTAATAGTTCTGCGGGGTCCTTAAAACATGAAAAATTTAACTCCACGATTTTACCTGACGACGGTGAGTTTCTGTTCGGTTGTGCTGCCTGTAGATGCAAGGGAGACTCCTTTGCTTGTTGTTGGAGGGGATAGGGGTGAGTAGAGAAGGGAGAATGAAGAAAAAATTTGAAAAAGAGGGGAGGAAGAAGAAGTGTCGCGCGTGCAGAGGAAGAAGAGCTGAGAGGGAAGAAGAAGGGTGAGTGGGAAGAAGAAGAAATAAGTAGGGGTAGTTTAGGTATTTTAAATATGTATACGTGTATTTAAAAAAAAATATATGTATGAATAAAAAAACTCCGCAAATTTAATAGTTATACTATCTTTTTTTTTGGTCTAAAGATTCATGTATTGAAAGGGACAAAGCCCAAACGGCCCAAGGCCAATTACACAAATGTCGTCTTCTTCATTTTTTTGGTGACATTCTTTTCTATTTTTATTTGATCCATATCGTCTTATTAAACGTGGCAATATTTTCTAATTGAGTTTATCTGTTTTGAACAACTGAATTTTCTTTACAAAATTAAAATATAATCGTCCGAGAATGGAGATATTCACGTGAGAGAATTACTTGTCATTACAACTTGCAAAAATATTTTTATTATTAGTTCATAGATATTATTTATCAAGTATGAAATAAATTTAACTAGAAATAATACATTTTCATTTTTAATAATGTTTTTTCATATTTGAATTTTATATTTATAATATCTTATAGATAAAATACAAAATACGACCTATCTCATTTATAATTTTTCGTTTTAATTAAACACTTGGATTAAATGTTCAATCATAGCCCTTTACTTTTGAATTTGACCTTAGCCTTTTGCAGAGAAAGCTAAGATAAAAAATTCTCTTTTTATAAACGTCACGTAACCCACTTCCTGTGATGGTGCTATATATGCGGTAAAGTTTGCTCCATCCCATCTTTATAGAAGTGCTCTGTGCAATGCAATTTCCATCATTGCTTTGGTGCTCCTTTGCCCCAGTGTTTTTATGCTCTTCAATTGGTATCCGCAAAGATTGAATTAGTTGTGAAAACTTTGAATTTAATGTATATAAGATCGGTGGCATTTAAGGTGGTGAACCATATTGACTTCACTATGATAGTGAAGTGGGTCCAGAAATAACACAGACCTTAGATATAATAGTAAAATACTCCAACGGATGGGATCTAAAATGGGCTAACTGTACAACAGGTTACCCAAGAACTTTAGTTTAATTGCTAAAGTGGGTATAGTGTTTTACTTAAATACAAAATTTAACATTCATTTTTGTATATTAAAAAGATGCCCTAGTCTATTATAAATCACTGAATTGGGCCCTTTGTATAAAATAGTCATTTTTGACAAAATGTATAAGTCAAATAACGCTATTAATGATGAACGTATGAGGTTGATAATGAAAGATTTATTATTTTTTACATAGAAATCTGCCAAAAGCTTATTGGTTTTACTATTATGTTGGTATAATGAGCAGCTAGAAAAAATTAATTAGTGTTGCTTTATTTATAAAAAATAGCGTGATCAATTACTAAAGGAAAATAATTAGTGTTAATTAGTGTTGCTTTGTTTATACCACAATAATGCTGAGATAATTATGCAATAATAATAGTAATACCAAATGAAAAAATTGTTTTGAAATTGAATATGTTGTAGTTGCAGATTATAGTATTTCAGTTATACACTAATTGGACCTGTGCATAGGATTACCAGTGAAAGAACTAACAACCTTATAAATCATTATTTATTTTTTTGTCAACATAGAAATTTTTTATTTTTGTTCAAATTATAAATTAAATAATTTTCTTTTTTTGTCAACAAATTAGAAATATTTATTTAAGAAGTCATAATTGTATATTGTTGGGCTAAATTGCAGGCCATTACCATAGAAGTTGTTTTCATCATGACCTTTTTTAACGACACATACATAAATTACTATTGGCACATACATATCAGTGCAGAATTAATAGTTTTGCATTAGTGTGGAACTAATAGTTCCGCACCAGTGTGAAACTATTAGTTCTGTATGTGTTATTTGTAGCACATATATACAAATAATACATGTAGAAGTACTATTAGTTCCGCACTGTGAAGTTCAACGTGCGTAACTAATAGTTATGCACCAGTTTCACATGTGTTATTTGTATGTGTGTGTAGCGGAACTATTAGTTCCGCAATAAAGTATAACTGCAGAACTATTAGTTCTGCATCATGTATGTTTTTAGAAAAAAAATATCTGCGGAACTATTAATTTCGCATCAGGTATGTGTAGATAGAAAAATATGTATGTGTAGATAAAAAAAGTCTTTCATCATTCAGGCTTCGGGTGTAATGTTACTGGGCTTGGCCCATATTCGTAATGCAAGAGTTAGTATGTAGATGTAAATACAATTTTAAAATAATATGAGAAAAATGTAGTTTATAATTGGACAAAGAAGGGGAGTATATGAAAATTAATTTTTGACCTTAAAGATCGATTAATCGGAATGAAGATAAAAGTGGATGATTTACCAAAATTAATTTTATAAAAATGTTTTATTATTTTGTTTATTTGGTGGTACTGTGTTGATTTAAAAACAAAAGCGAAAGAAATGTATTGCATTGGATTTTTCTGTAGTGGATTTCAATAGTGATGCAAATTTCTTGTTAAAACATTATATATTTGTGTTTGATAGTTATTATTATATTATAGTACATTTGCGTGACATGAAATGCATAAAGGATTAATGCCAACAGATTATAAGTTACTAATAATATCAATATTTGTGAATAGTTGAAAAACATATTGGTCGGAAGAAATAGAATATTAATTGCCGTTGGCTTAAAGGGAACAAAACACTAAAATGTCTATTTGGACCAGATTTAAATTTTCCTAACTGTAGGGACATTTTTTGCATTAAATTTTTATTTGGGTCATATTTTGTATTGTCTGCAGTTTTGGGGAGAAATATATAATTACCACTAAAATAGGCACTACCTACTACTGCAGGTTGTGGGCCCACTTCACCATGTGGTGAAGTCAATGTGGTTCACCACCTTAAAAGTCACCATATTGACTTCACTATGATAGTGAAGTGGGTCCAGAAATAACACAGACCTTAGATATAATAGTAAAATACTCCAACGGATGGGATCTAAAATGGGCTAACTGTACAACAGGTTACCCAAGAACTTTAGTTTAATTGCTAAAGTGGGTATAGTGTTTTACTGAAATACAAAATTTAACATTCATTTTTGTATATTAAAAAGATGCCCTATACTATTAATTACCTTAATATTAGACACGCCAAGGGGACTTGGGTCATCTCCAATGTTGATTTTTACGTGTGTCCTTACTTATATTAATAATCGGTTCTTATTTTTTATATCATTGGAGTTAACTACTGACTTGGTTGCTGCGTATAAGAATCATTCTTATAAAAGAAACAAGTTCTTAGTTCTTATATATTAAAAAAATAATTTTTCTATAAAAAGCAAAGGAAGTTAAGATTTTGAGTTCAATTGTGAGATATCATAAAAGTTAAAAACCTGGGTTATACCATACAGCACTCTCAGAATATTACTCCAGTCCACAGAAAAGACTTGGCAATCCAAGAAAGTCAAATGATGAAAAGAAACAGATTTTCTTATGACCTCAAATGGAGATACGTGCCAAATGTGGAGATGATAATAATGTGTCAATGGTCCCCTTCATGGTGAAGAAAGAATTGAAAAAAGGGGGGGCGATGGTAATTAAAGAGATCACGTTTCAAGTTCTTTTATGCTTCATTCTCAGGTGACGAAAATTGTGCTCTTTATATTTGTTAGGTGGCCGTGGCTTTTCTTATTCGCTTTGCCTTGTGAATCTTGGAAGCAGATTTTTTGTTTCAAACATTGTGTCCATGATAGCCTTAAACACAAAATGCCAATATTGATGATTAACATATAAGAAATACTAAAATCTTATGTTTTCAACTGGTCAAATCTTGGATGGGCAGAAAGGAAATGTGTCGGATATATTTATTGCAAACACCAAACTTTTCGGGTTATTTAATGTTTGTATATATGTCGGTGTCATTTTATCATAGATATATACACACCTTCATGCATGGTTAATTTCAAAAAACTTTCAGAACAAAGACTTCCTCTTGTCTTGTATATAATTCTTTTACCACATGGATTTTGTATCTAGCAGGACAGGCACATCAAACTGCTCCTACAATGATTGGCACCGGCATATATATTCAACTACTCATTTTTTATTAGAGCATATATAAGTTTTTTTTTTTGTCAAAGAGTAGATATAAGTTCAAACATTGTGTCTTTGCTGCCTGGACCCTGGAAATGCAAGTTGATAGTTGAATGGTGTCAAATTGCTAATGTAGAAATCTGTCCTCCTATACTATTAAAAAAAGTTAGAGTACCAACAGAAATTAGAGACAAAAAAATAAAATTAATCTTAAATTTGGGCATTTCTAACACTTAGAAATAAAATTAGAGACGTATTTTATTTTTTTCATTTCTAATTTCTGTCAATTTCAACTATGAATAAGAAATATTTAGGGCGGATTTAGATAGTTAAACAGTTTGATTAAATGCTATGGATATGTCATATCGCAAGCTATTCTAATAAATTTTTTGATCATTCAAAAGTTATTTCGACAAGCTTTTTGAAATAAGCTGATAATAGCTTATAAACATACATGTTATTTTTATAAGTATATTTAAATATTAATATAACTGCTTATATTCTAAATAAACTTTAAATAAGCTCTCTCATACCATTCTTTAATACACTTTTTTCAATTTGTCCAAATTGCTAATGTAGAGATGAGTTACTGAGTTAATAATTGTCATAGTAAAAGGCATAACCTGAAGGAGTCAATTAATGGCAGAGATAGTATGGGTTGCTAGTTGTACCAATTAATCAAAATGGTTGTTATCTATACAGGTTTGTATTGATGTGTATGTAAGTGGTGCGTAACAACATTTTCGTCAAACATTCCTGCATTTTTTTTATAGGCAAATGTTAGTTGTTAGTAATTGTTAGGAAATGTTAGTTTCCAGGGTTTGTTAAATATTAATCTAAAGTTGAATGCATTCCTGCATTGATTGTTCAAATTTCAATAATGGAGTAATTGTAGAACATCCTCTACAGAACTTCATGGTTAGGCTTGGTAATGGCCCCGAACATGTGAATACCCATTCGAACCTATCCCGACTTTAATGGAGAAAACTCGTTTTAACTAGGGACGGATTCGGGTTTTTTCCATATTTAAAAGTCAGGGTCGGAGAAACTAATACTCACTCCGAACTCGCCCCCAAATCCGTCTCGTATATTTATTACACTTATAATATAATATAATATTTAATGCATTAGTATTATAAAAAATTACATTTTTAATTCTTTATTTCTTTATTATTATTTATTTAATAAAATATAATAAAAAACTATCCTATTAAATTTCTTTAATTCTATCAAAATTAAATTTTAAAATAAAAATTTGAATTACAAAATATTAGATGCAGGGTCGGGGCAGGGCAGGGAAACCCGAACCCATCAAGGACAAGAATAGATATTAATTTTTTAACCCCAATCAAAATAAAAAATAGGACAAAAAAACCCAAATACTATGGGGACGAGGAATGTATAACCCGCCCCGCCCCATTGCCATGCCTATTCAGGGTAGTGAACTAGTAATGCTAGCTTCTTGTGTTTGTGTAAAATGTATCATGATTAAAGGGTAGGTTGGTACTTCTCTAGCACTAGGGACAATCTCTCTGCAATTAACAAAGCAATGTTATGTCAGTGTCTCTGATGTAGGGTCTATCTATATAACTGCAAAATTGATCATGGATTAATGTGTTAGCTGTAATCATTATCTAACCCTTTTTTTGTTCCTATTAAAGGCGTGCCCTTTCTTTTGCCTTTGCAGATGTTTTAATTTACTCGACAAGAAAATTAAATATTTAATTGCCCAATCTACAGTAAGATACTCAGAATTGATTGCATAATCTAGATACCTTCAAGTTATTAGTTATTTGAAAAATATAAAAATTATTTAATACTTATTTTTAAAGTAAATAAAAATATTTAATGAAATGTATTAAATACTTCTTAACTAAAACTACACCTTTTAGGCAAGTATTACTTTCTTTTTAATATCATCACTGATCACTGATTATCTCCCACACTTGTCTTTACCTTGGTTCTCTCTTCTGCTTCTTTTTGTAAATGCTTTTCAACATTTGCATGTGTAAAGAGCAATCATATGCATTAAATGAATTTTCACTTTACAAAAAGAGAAACAAGAGCAATCATGTGCAACCATAAAGATCCGATACCATACAATAACATTGTGCCTTGGAGTCAGAGAAAGATGAGGAGATTGTCGAGAAAATTGGTCCCGATAATACCACATTCACAAGAGATTGCATAGTTTTAAATCATCAAGATAATAGCAGTAAAAATCAGATTGTATTACACATTAAAAATCTTATTTTTTTATGATATATAAGAATGATGAAATTCATTTTACAAATATTTGTTAGGTCAATCACTGGTGGACATATTTGGTTTTCAGTTACAAACATACGTATCAAAAACATATTTCGCCAAAAGAAATTCTATAATTACTTTGGTTTAAATGTACTTTCAAAATCTTCTAACCGAAAACCAAACATGTATATGTATCCCCGAACCAAGACTGATCTCGGCTTTGAGTCTCTCACCAAAGACATTTTTGATACACAACATGATTTGGGACAGCTCTTGAAAACGAATAGAAAGCTGCAGGCTAGTGCATGGTCCATATGCTTACTAATTTTGATGAAGTTAGTGCTATTGTTGGATGTCCACGTTCCCTCACGATGAATGAAAACCAATGTAATTAATTGGCTCCCAAATGGGTGTTTTAATAGAAAATTGCCAAACATGGGAAACTGTATTTAACAGTCTCAAACATCATCATTCTATTATAATATAGTCCTGGCTCAACAAATGCCTGTTGCTAATAACCAGTACCACTCAACATTAACCAGAAATATTGAAGCCACAAGTTTTATCTACCCCACTCAGCAGGTTTATATGTGAACTATAACTGAAAGATCTATAAACTGATAAGTACCCAATTAACTCGTTACCTTTGCCCACAAAAAGGCTCTCGCGTTGGCTGGCTGAACTGACTGATCAGTAAAATAAGGAAGCAAACTATATGTATAAGTTACAGAAATGCTTTTGCTCTTGCAACCATATATTCCTTCCTCATATATGATATGGGTATCTAACTCATTGCACCAGTCACAACCTTTTGACATTCACTTCTATGGTGTTAACAAAGTACTGCGCTTAACTGTATCATATGATCTGTGAAAATAATGTTGTGATTGAAGGTATATTGTGCAGTTTAACCCTGAAAATTGCCTCTTTTTGTGGTATCATATGATCTGTGAAAATAATGTTGTGATTGAAGGTATATTGTGCAGTTTAACCCTGAAAATTGCCTCTCTCATTTTGTGGTCTTTAGGTATGAAGCTATTACTATATGCAAATGCAATGGTATGGAGCTTCTCGGATAGCATTCTCTTTTATTATTTATTATTGAAAATGATTTTGGTTGAAAACTTCAATGGGTATTGTACTCTGTTAAAATAAACACATGCAATTAATTTATCTAAACATATACCATCCTTTTGTATGAATTACTCGACACATCATTGTCTGTGCTACAAATTCTCAACTTCTTGCCGTCCAAGCAGGAAAAATACTATAGCTCCAAGACGACACTTTTGGACCTTGTCCTCCACAACCAAGTGGCAATTTTGGAAGGTTGGTCTGATGTGAAATAAAGAAAATAAATGAAAAGCCGACCCTTAATTGGCACATGATGGAAGAGTGACATAATCATTATTAAATTTTAAAACCAAAACTGCATTAACATTAGAATATTTACACTGAAGTCAACAAAATTAAAGCAACCACCAGAAGATAACATTACAAATGACATTACTCCACGAGGGACATGTAACATTTACATAGTGGGGACAAAATGCCCTTATTTGCAACGAACAGCTCAGCCCTCCATCCCAACCAGATCTAAGTTTTAATCCTTCTATGCCATTTGGATCTGCGGACTGGTTGAAAGAAAAACAATTCAGTAAACTAATCCATGTGGCATTAAATAAACAGAGGGTAATTGATGAATTCTTTCTCTTTTTAACTACTAAAATATAGGGGTTAACAGCTAAGTACCTAACAATCGCACTGCAAATGAATAACAAACTACATTCAACACAACCAAAGATTCTTGAAAACCCAACACATGGAATTGACAAACCAACGGGGGAAAGATTCTCAAATAGAAAATCGGAGTGAATAGTCCCTGTTGTTATTATATATAATAAAAGATGAAAATGACCGACACCCTATCCCACATTACATCCAATTCGATTATACAATACTATAAAACATGCAGTAGGGCCAACAAGGAGACAAAAGTGTACTATGGTTTGAAAGTGACTCCTTAAAAATAGGGACACTCGTAACGATGATTTGACCAAAGCAGCCCTAAGATTATTCCAATTTTGCATGTCATACCTCTGATAGGGAGCCACCCTATTCACAATGATCACACATTATATAGACATATCTCACACAGTGCCGTCGGGGTTGTCCATTTCTTTAGCTTGGCTTGGAAGGCCTCATTTTCCGTTAGAAAAGAGTGGTCTTACTCATGGTAAAGAAGCAACATCGGCTCCTAAGAAGTTAAGAACACACCCAAAAAAGCAATGGAAACCAGAAATGATGCAACCTTAAAAGAAACTTAAACTAGAAATAATTTTATTATTTATCTATCAAGATTTTGACAAGCAATGTCTACTTTAGCCATGCTAGCAAATACTAACTACAAGCCTAAAAGCTCAACAAAATTATAATATTTTGAAGACTAACGCCATGGTTCATTCTCTTCCACCTCAACTCACTGCATAGCTGCAAGCAATTCTTCAGAATGGGAGGCTCTTTGAAGTCGAACTTGAAGTGAGTGACTTAAAGTGATCGGATGGAACGATATCTTGAGGCAAGTTGGCCCTCTTTACAATTTTCCTCATGTTGTTCTGCAAACTCTGCTGGACCAATTGCCTCACTGCTTTCTTCTCCTCACTCATCATATCTTCCTCCTCCTCCTCCTCCAATTCCAAACACTCTTTCCCTCCTGATCCATCATGCTTTGCACAAGATGACGAAGAGGCGCCGCATATCGGGGCAGAGACAGTTGCTCCTAAATTTCCGCCATAGTTCCCAGAAACCTGCTTCCCTTTGTCTATTCTCATGCTTTCCAATAGCCTTGATGCCCGTTTCTGAGCCAGAGTGGTACCAATGAGCGACAACTCAAGCAGTGATGACACGATCCCTGCCTCAATCATGGCCTGCCTGTCACCGTATGATTTGTGTGCCATAACCATCAAAACGTACGACACCTTTTCCTGGCATTCAGGGGAATCCGTCCAGTTCAACACATCAACCAAGATGGGTAACGCATCAGGCACAGCACTGATGGCTTTTCTACCCTCCCGGGTTGATACCAAATTGCTAAGGATCGAGAGGGTTCTTTCAGTTACTTCCATGTCTCCTATCGAGTTTATCAGAAATGGGACCAAGTCGGTTTCCAAAATGAACGATATGTTGGCCGGGAAGATTGAGAGATTGTACAGTGCTCGGAGAGCATCTTGCTTAGCTTGGGAGCTACTTTTCTTATCTGAGCTCAGACTCTGGAGGGTTCTAACTAGGAAGGGTATTGCAGCAGAGGACCCAATTATTGGTTTGTTCGAATCCAAAGCACTAAGTCCAAGGAAATTCGCAACAATCGCTTCAGAGACCGCCCAATCTGGACCTTCTGGAGATTCAATAAGCTTGAGCATCTTGTGAACAGAACCAATTTTGACAATGGCTGCTTTGTTTCTGTAAAAACACACCCCAAATAAAAAATTAAAAAAAAAAATACGATTGATCTCAGAAAGTCACAGTCATAGATATATACATTACGTCATATGTAGAAGTGGACATTTACCAGAAAAAAATTGTAAAACAAAACAGATTAAGGGAGAGGAAAAAAAAAAGCTATAGAACTACCAAAATTAAAATCACATGCTTGTCATTTTAACAATTAAATGACCAGAGAATAATCAAATGAATTAATGAGTGAAAACGACAGATTAAATGAAAATTAGCCACCAAAATAAAAAAAATTAAAAAAAAAACAGCTCAAAAAAACGAAGCGAATTCCAGAAAAAGACATGTCAATCATTAAACAATAACCTAACCACAAAAAAAAGAGAGAGAAAGTTAACAGCAAAAAAACACAACGATTCAAGCAAAACATGAATTTAGGAGGAAAAAAAATAGAAGAAGAAGGATCTGAAGGAACTCACGCATCGTTTCCGATTCCGAGATTGAGCAACGCGTAGAGCGAAGCGATCTGAGAACCGAGGTCTTGCGAATCGAGCATTGCGACGAGAGGAGGAATGGCTCCAAGCATCGCGAGCGTTCCTCTAACTTCGAGGTTCTCCTTGGCGAGCATTCTCACGGTGGACGCGGCGTCTCGCCGCTTCTCCGAGTCCTCTCCCTGCTGCAAATCCTTCACGAGACGCTTCAGCTCCTCCAGCGCCTCCTCCTTGTTCTTCGTCTCAGCTTCCGCTTCCGACTCCGCCATGTTCAGCAGATCGGAAAGCTTCTCCGACCTCGCGTCCTGCTTCGGACTATTCTCGTCCCGTCGTTTCTGCTGCTGCTGCTGCTGTTGTTGTCGTTTTTCGCCGGAGGAAGAGGAGTCCGATCTCTCCGTTGAGGTGAAGTCCTCTTCGTCGTCGTCTTGACGGCGGTGGTGGTAGCGGGAGCTGGCGCCGCAGCTGACGGCGTCGAAGATGAGGCGGCGGAAGGAGGAAGCGGAGAGGGAGTTCCATAGACGTAAGTGGCTAGAGAATGTGGTCGTCTTGGTGTGGTTGTTGTGGCCGAGAACGAGGTTTCCGACGTTGTTCCGGTGACAGTTTGCCATTCTCCCTCCGGCGACCTACATTGCCGGGAGAGAGAGAGAGAGAAAGAGAGAGAGTATTTTTCGCTTTGAGAGTGGAGAGTGAGAAGGGACCGTTGAGTCCACGTTTTTGCTCCTTTTTGGTTATTTATACTTGTGAGGTTTGGACCAAAAAAATACTTGTGAGGTGTGTGGACTCTCTGTGAGGGAGTGTGTACCATATATTCTCCCCTGTGCGCATGCTTCTCGCCTGCACCGGTAAAATTAGCATACGTTATATTCAGTTCACTCATATTTTTTTCTTTATTTCTTTCTATATTCATAATCATATTATTTTTTTTTGGTACAAAAAAAAATTATAATATTATAATTTTTTTTACATCCATGTTATTTCAGGAAAAATGATCTGAGAAATATGTAAAATTTGTTCACGAATTATTCCATTAGTGATTGGATACAAGTTGAGTTTGTCTAATATATTATAATTTTTTTACTTAAAGAGAAACTAAACTCTTTATTTATACCTACAAATATTAGTAGATTACTATTATAACTTAATTAATTCGAATGGATGTGGATGAATATATCTATTCTATTCGAAAGAAGTAAAACAGTGCCTATTTTATGTTGGCTAAATTTAAAATGAGAATATTACACTTTCTTTTTTTTAGAAAAACCTATACATTTCTGGATTTTATTTTAAAGATAATTATATATTTTGATTTAGTAATTTTAATAAAAAAAGTTTTATAGACATTTTTTTCTCTGTTTATGAATATCAATATCATCATTATATATGATATTTTTTATTCCAATACTATCAATCAACTATAGTACATTTAAGCTCATAAAAAAAAACTATAGTACACTTAAAAGATGGAAAAAATATTTTGAGCAAAGATTTAAATCCAACCTTTAAAATATAAAATAAATGTGAAATTATTCAAAATTCAAAATTAGTAACTAGTGATGTTTTTTTGGTACATAGTCACTAGTGACGTCGAGCATTGTAGAAAAAGAAAAAAAAATATTGGGAGGTTTAAAAAAAAACTTTCAATATTTTTTTTTCTTTTTTAGAAGATAAAATATAGATTCTAAAATAAAGAGAAGAAAATTTATTTTAAATTGTACTAAAATATAATTATTTCATATCTAACCAACGAAAATTGAGTCTATCAGAAGAGATTAGTCTCCCACAGCACAACGAATCAAGATTCCCTCACTAAAGAGGTGCACACATTCAGTGCTTAACTATGTCTCGAACAGGTTTGCCTCTGACGAAACATATAGATACAAAAATAAGTATTTCATCCCTAAATTTTTTTCCTTTATATTTATAAATTTTTAACTATACCACATAATACATGACATATAGCTAATCTATTTATATATAAGAAAATTAAGTTTCAACTCTTCATGTTATAATACATGTCACCTCTTAGACTATATCACGTGTCATCTCTTCAATTTTTTTATTTCTAACTAAAAACTGTTTGATTTATTTGTTTTATTTGTTATATTTTTGTTAGAAAAACACTCGTACAAAGTGTAAATCGGGTCCACATTTTCAAATTTAGCCGGCCATGTAATTGTTTTTATTTTCCTGAATATTTTTCAGTATTATTTTTTTATATTGACTGTATGAAAGATTATTTATATTATTTCTTACAAATTACACAAGCTCTTGTGTTAAATTCTGTTTAGACTTAAAAAGAGGTGAGAAGAACGAAAAATACTTCAAATAAAAAAGCTTTTTCTTTTTTTTTTCGTCTGATTTTTCTTCTCTGATAATTAAAACAAATAATCACTTCATTATGTTTCACGTGTACGAGCATGAGATGGTGTCGGGAAACAGATTCAAAATTGGAAAACTCAATTATTGTTTTTTCTCTATTTCATCGGAGGGGATTCTTTCTTTAATTCCTGCTAATTTTGTCTTTTGCACTAATTTCCTGTTCATTTCTTTAAGAATGTTTTCTCACAGAATTAAACAAAATATATTTGGCGAAATGAAACGTGCCGCATTTATTTATTATATTATATTTGACATAAGAAAACTAATAAAATTATTATTTTTAAAAAAGATAAAAAATTAGAATTGTACCAAACTCTCAACAAAAAAAAATTGTACTAATAACAAAAGAATATAATTTAGTTGGCAACACAAGTTAAATTATACATAAGAGAACCAATGTCCAGTCACTACAAAACGCAAGCTAGCTTTAAGTATTACTTTGTGGGTGCCATTTAATATGGGTTTACTAAAAAACTTCCCAGCAATGGGAAGGTCACACTTGACTTGAGATAGGAGGTTTATGGGTTTTCACATAATTGTGCTTTCCTCCCCTCATATTTGTATAATACGAAAAAATCCTTTTTTTTTTTGAAAAATTTACATGTGTAAAAAAAACTTAAACTTTAAATAATGGATCCAATTTTTTTACTCGAACAATTACTTGTGATAAAAAAACCGAACACTTTACTTACACCAGTAATCACTGAATCTGAAATCTACTTGTACTCCTAGAGATAGAACTAGGTGTTAGCAAAAGGAGACAGTCGTACCCCCGTACAAAAAATAATTACCCTCTTAATGTTAAGTTATCCCCTACCAAATTATTATTATTATTATTATTATTATTATTATTATTATTATTATCATTACTTTTTACTTTGTCCAAATTCATAAATATTGTTTTATGTAGACCCATCTAAGAAAATACTAATAAATCTTTATGTAATGGACTAAGTGGGTTGTAGGTAAAAGATCCAAACCATTGAATTTTTATATATATATATATATCAATGGTCAAAAGAGAGGTTCCCATTGCTGGGATATTTTTAAAGTGACCCAAATTAAGGGGCACCTACTTTGTGTATGTTTGGATTAAAGTTTATAAAAATCAGTTTGAAGTAAATTTATTTTACAAATTAAATTTGGTTAAAAATAAGTTTATTTTAACGTAATTTATGTTTGGATAATTTTATTTAAAAATATGTTAGACAATAAATTTTATTTTGGTGATATTAATAAAAAATACTTCTAAACATGTAATTACTGTTTATTAATGATCCAAACAGAAAAAAAAAGTTTATTATCTATTTTACTTCAAATTAGCTTTGAAGCCAAATTAGATTTTAAAAAGGCTGTAAATAGAAATCATACAAACTGATACAAATGGGATAAAAGTACTTTTAGGTCTCCCAAATGTAAATCCAAACTTCCTCTTAATCCCAATTTGAAGATTAATCCGGTTTACGAAAAAGAATTGTACCAAACAGAGCAGATTTAGAAAAGACACCACGTATTATGTGTGTACTATAGTGATGACTTTTATGGTGGTGAACCTTGATAATTTTACCATCACGGTGAAGTGGGTCCATAACTTGCAATAGTAAGTAACTCAGTCTATTGTAAAATTAGACATTCGCCCACTAAACTTGTTAGAATGTAATATTATGCCCAAAATTTAAAACTCTACTTTCTTTTTAAAACTCTTCAATTTTTTTAACTTAATTTATTAAATTAAACTCTTCAATTTTTTTTACTTAATTTATTAAATTAAGAATTAAAAAATAATACACAAATCACTGCACCACATTTTTATCTTACACAAGACCCATCCAAGAAATAATTTTCCTTTCACTAATCACTAATGTTTTAAAAAAAAATAAAAAAAAATCACTGAACACAATATTACCAAAACAATTGGTCTCAGGTTGATGTTGAACAAAGCTATGTTTTTACTCAAAAATCCAAATCTTAGTAAAAAAAAATTGCCCGCTCAATTTTCAACAAATTTTATGAATTATCAAACAATAGCAAAATAAATAGCATCACTTTAGTATTCCTGCCCGAAAATGTTCGTCCATCGCTGAAGGTCCTCAATCACACACCCAAAATGGTTTCCTGCTCAAACTAAGTCTCACCGCTTCATGAATCTTTAATGTATGGCCAAACCAAATTGCACTCATCTCACACCGCCACAAGCCCACTGAATTAATGAATCATACATACTCCTACGTCGATGCATCCACATTGTTGGCAAATTCCGGAATAACATCTTAAAATTCGGCTGAGGCTCACATCCACCCCTCAAAATTGGCTTGAAAGGTGGGGACTCCCCCAACTATATAAACACCGCATAGGCCCCCTGACCATCCAATATGGGACTTCCAACACGCCCCCTCGAGCCTAAGTTCCACACCATAGGCGAGGGCTAGAGGCAGTATCCACACCACAGGGAGGAATCTTGGCTCTGATATCATCTTAAAATTCGGCTGGGGCTCACATCTACCCCTCAAACCCGGCTTGAAAGGTGGGGACTCCTCTAGCTATATAAACACCGCATAGGCCCCCCTGACCATCCAATGTGGAACTTCCAACATAACATGAACTAAATCAATAAATTACTAACTATTACATTATATAACAATGGAGATGTTCATCAAAAAAATATAACAAAGGAGATATACATCTTTTTCGTCCTAGTCCAGTCACCATCAAACCATTTTTTCAGACACAAAAAGACAAAATTGAGCCATCTATGGAGATATTCACATTTATTGGGGAAAATTAATAAAATACAAAGTCAGTGGAATTAATGTAATTTGCACAAACAATATGACCCTCTCTGCAATATCATAAAAATTAACCTAAACCTGACTTTTTCTGGTGCAACATCTCAACCATTGAATATAATAATAATATATCTATGACTACCACATCATAGCTGGCCCACTTCACTATAATGGTGAAGTTTTCAGGGTTCACCACCATAGACGTCACCGTACTATAGTATGGTGTGTTGTACAAAAAAATTGTCAGCTATTGCCGGCCAGCTAATCGTGTGGATCAGGGAAGTTTCTTGTGGGACCCATGTGTTTTTAACGCTAGGGGACCCATAATCGTGCTGGATCATGCGAAAATGATGGAGGGGTGTATTTGCGTTACGGTAGGTGTGCTCTCATCTCACAAGGAACGTGACATGCGCGATACGAGAGAGAGAGTGGAAGCCGGAAAGCGGAAACGGTACACTCACTCTCCATGTCAGATCTTAGAAGATTACGTGTCGAAATATGTGCATGCATTCTGGTGAATGTGAAGTGTGAACCTATTTCCAAGGAGCAACAAAGGCTGACTTTATGTCAAAAAAAAATATTAAATACTCTCTCTGATCTCGAATATAAAAAATAAATTATTTTTTTGGTTCGTTAAATAACTCATGTATCTGTCTATAATATAGTTCAGATATATGAGTTATTCAATAAACTAAAAAAATAACTTATTTCTTATATTCGAGACCAAAAGAAATAATAGGCAAATACATCAAAGAAAATCATAAAAAGAAGACAAAAATTAGAAGAAAAAAAAGACTTATAGAGAAAAATATTATTCCGCCTTTATTGTCTTATTTATAGTATTTTTAATGGGTGTTTAATTCATTTTTGATTGACCCGGTGTTTATACTTACTTACATATCAGTTGCTTATATAATGATAGTTATATATAAGAGTTGCTTATTTGCGTATCCCAATTAGATGTTTTCAAATAATAAAATTAACTAATGCGAGTTGTTTAAATTTTATAAATTCTATAGACAACTCTCATCAAAGATGTTCTTATAAAATGAAAATAAATAACACAAATACAAAAAAAGACAATATAAATAGATAACGTAATAATTAATATTAAGTCTATATACTATTAAAATGTTAATTGTAATTTAAGAAGGAGTTCATTATAATTAAATTAAATTTCAATATATTTCCCAATAATTAAATTCTAACAAAATTAAGGTGTTTACATGGTTACATGGGAAGTGTGCATAAGACTATAAGCATTCCAAGGCCAAAAATGAGAGAACTATGGATAGGTTGAGAGTTGATTTATCCTACGACATGTTAATGTATCTTTTTAGGTGGGACACTTCTATTTTGAGAGTATTTTTGAGTTGATTTGACTTGGTTATTTTAAAAAATTACATTAGATCCAAATCAAACCAACCTAATCTTAAATTAGATTGGTTTTGATTTAGATTGTCATGGGGAATTATCCACTTGCATTTTTATGAAAAAAATAAATAATTATATGGGCTGAGTTGGATGAAGATGGGTTAAAAAAAGTCGCAACATGCAACTTAATCCATTTTCGTAAGTCGTGAATTGAGTACTATTTCCAAACCGAACTTAACTGTGAACCCCAAACCTCGGTTTTACGAATGACATCGATCAATATTTAAAAAGTATTTTTTGACCAAAAACAGGTAATTAAATTAGTCATATTGTAAAGCAACTTTTGCTAAGCAGCGTACATAGTTGTTAACTTAGAATATAAAAAAGGTTGTATAAAAAAAAGAATATAAAAAAGGTGACGTTATAAGGAAGAAATTTCTCAATAAAAAAATAATGAATTTGGGAAGATAAACATAAACGAAAAGAACATTATTGTCCGGCCACAGTGGCAGATTTATATATATTAAAGAGCAAAAATCAAAACAGGAAATTGATGGCAGAATATATATGCTACAGGACCAGCAGACAGGGCAGTGATGAGTTAGTGCCTACAGTTTACTGAGACAGAGACAAAACTTAATTTGGTTGGAGGAGGCAATCTTGTGTTTTTTATGCCTCCGGGAAGTGGTGGTAGTATATATCCATATTTGAGTTTGGGATTAAGAAGTAGTGTATGCAAAATTGAGATGACACTCACAAGTAGTGTATGCAAAATTAAGAAGTATATATCAAAAGAAATGCTTACACAATGTTATGCACCTACCTTTATTTTTCCTTTTTTTTTATTGGGAGTTTGTTGGTATAACTTTTTATTTTACACCCATAGTTCTCTCACAAGTTTTGATTAATAGATGGCCAATTCTACCGTGGTCCATCTTGTCTTTGAATCATGGATGCTTCTTGTACCGTCCAGCCGAGTAGGACAAGACCAAGCCGAGCTACTCTCCTGCCAAGTCACATATCACTGACCTCCCAATGGACCCTCACCTAGTTGGACCTGGCCGAGGATGACCTAGCTGGCAGAGCGGAGAAAGCCCAGGGCCAATCCCATGGATTTACGCCCCAGATCCTTTTCTCACTAAGGGAATCCCCAAATTTGCTCCCAATCAATCAAGACCTTCCTTTTCTATCTCAGGTCATTAATGAGGAGCCACCATTTAAATAGGAGAATCCAATATGCTGCATAAACCGCTGGTGTGGCCTAAGACTCATCCTAAGGATTCTCTCTGAAGAACTAGGCTCGGTCTCCGGTCAGATTCCAATGAGAACACTCCTCTTGTATGAAACTTACTATTACTATTGTAGGTTACAGTATTGTTTTTTTTTTTGTTGTGATTTACTATTAATAAACCTATAGGTTGCACAATTTATTGCTTCTTTCAAATCAAATTTATACTATTTTTTTGTTTTTTGTTTTTGACAAAATACTATTTTTTTTGTTAAATGTTACCTTTACCGGTTGAGCAAGCAGCTGGCTACTTATTGCTGCCATAGAATGTTTTTTTATCGAATCAACAGCTGCATGTCTTGATAGAAAATGAATTTTGAGCTCTGTAAATTAAATTGCGATTAAATATTAGATAAAATTAAAAAATAACTTGCTATTGTAGGAGTATAGAAATTGACTCGGTGTGAAATAGATGCACTGCATAGTACTAAAAGCTATTAATTATCCATTCAGACAGTAAACGCTATATTTTTTATACATAGGGCCAGGGGAGATTTGCGCAAATGTAGATGTGATCTTTTTTACATGGGAGGGAATGGAATATACTATATAAGAGTACTGCATATATTAAATAATCTCATATGGCAAAAACTAGTAAGAAGCGCATAAGTAAATTGAAACGATAAATTCTAATCGGGTATTGTTACTTTTTTGTATTTTCTCAGTACACAACACAAGTAGGACTAAAAAAACAAGAGAAAGAGAACAGTGTGACGCAGTGATAGACATCAAACACCGAAATTCTAAACAGGGAATTGACGACACAACATGGTATAGAAGAATGACAGACTGGTAGCAGGGCATTTTTGAGTGAGTACTTGTTGGAAGAAAAAAAAAACAGGCAGAGACAAAGGACAAAGCTGATTTGGTTGAATTGAGGAGGCAGTGTTGTGTTTTGATGCATGGAACACATGTAACAAGTACTTATCACATGAGATTTTATGTTATATGTGCTTAAATTTAATAAATTGTTTTTTTGGTCAATTAATAAATTGTTTGTGTTCAGTGTTTGAGCTTTTTTTTCCTGATGGATTTTGGGGTTCCATCAGACCTGGCAATGTGCTTCCAAAGGTCCAGACTCCAAGGTTTCTGCTTGTTCTGGCAATTATACCATTTGTTTTCCATGAGAGAATATTGTTGGTAAAATTCTTGTTTTTTTATCTGGGTGGGACTGGGAGCGGTTATTTTGGATGAATCTGGCTTTCACGCCCTTTCCCTGGCTACTCTTAAAAGTTTATTGACACATGCATTAATTTTGAAAATATTAAAAATTAAATTCTAACAGGAGAACAGCAAAACAATACTATTTGTAAGTTGTCTCCATTTTGAAATTAGTCTCTATTATTATTTTTTACTTTTACTCCCTATATTTAACAAAAATAATATTTTTTTAATTTTTAGCAGGACTTAAAAAGTCAAAATACATGCTTTTAGAAATTTTAAATTCATAAATTCTATGAAACATGAGAAAATTAATAGAGACTAATTTGAAAAATGATGTTTTTAGGACTTAAGAATATATTTAAACTATAAAATTTAGTTACACATTTTTGTTTATTTCCTTTGATTCATCACTTTTAAAAAAATGATTTTGCATTTTGTCTGTTACCATGGCAATTTTTCATTTGCCGACATAGTTTTAATATTTTCTTCCTTTATAAATTTAATTTTATATTTAAATAAAAAAATATCAAATGGCTAAAAGAGAAATTACATTAAAATGAAATTTTCAAAAGAATCTTTCCAAATACTATACATGGATCCATCACAAACGTCTACATATTTTTGTATAATAATAATAATTTATATTTAAATGAAAAATAAAAAATATCAATTGACTAAAGAGAAATTACATTAAAATGAAATTTTCATTTTTTTTTCCCAAATACTACATGGACCCATCAGAAACGTCTATATATTTTTTGAATAACAATAATTTATATTTAAATGGAAAATGAAAATATCAAATTGCTAAAAGAGAAATTACACTAAAAATGAAATTTTCAAAAAATCTTTCCAAATACTACATGGACCCATAAAAAACGTCTACATATTTTTTGTATAATAATAATAATAATAATTTATATTTAAATGGAAAATAAAAATATCAAATGTTTAAAAGAGAAATTACATTAAAATGAAATTTTCAAAAAATCTTTCCAAATACAACATGGACCCATCAGAAACGTCTACATATTTTCTGTATCATCATAATAATAATAAACATGTACTAGTCACATGAAAATTTCATGGGGGGAGTCACATGAAAATTTCATGGCAATTTTTTTAAAATTTCAATTTTTTTTCCAGATTCGAAAGTTTATGGTAACTATTTAAAACTAGGGCAAACTCATTTTTCCCACAAAATTCCGTTGTAAAAAAATAAAATTAGACTCATATTATTTTATGTGTGTGTGTTTATATAAGCAAAAGGTGTGGTTTGGGCCGTCACCATTTTCTCTCTATCACTATCAGGCTGTTACTCTTGTCACTGTTACTACCACCCTTTCGAGTGCTTGTAGTAACTTTCCGACCGCTTCTTTTAAATTCAATTTTTCTCGCTTTCTCAACTCCGTCTTTCGCTCCGGCCAAATTCCGAAGCTCACTCGCGCCAAATATAAGAGCATTCTTGCTCTCTACGGTAACTTCACTTACGCTTCGTCTCACTCTATATTCGATTTTTATTTTCTTCTCCCGATAGCTCTGCTTTAACCACTGCTGTTGTTGCTTATGAATTTTCCTAGCCGTTACTGAAAATCGCTGTGGAAAAAATGGTGCATGATTTTGATTACTGTCTAGGGTTTAACGTTCTTATGCCTTTTGGAAATTGGAACTAGGAAGCTTTCGCTGCAGGTACCATGCTTGCTCGCCAAGGTTCCTAGATTCCGCAGCGTGATGGTGTTCGCGCGGGGTTGTTTGTGTGCAGAATTTATGGATATGTTGTTGTTGTTTTCTTCATTTTCTCTCTGCGTCGTTTCGTTAGAATTGTAACTAGTCCAGAGTGGAGTATTTCATTTTCCGTCCAGAAATATAGAATAAAACATGTTCAAAGAAAAAATGAATGAAAAAACGGTTTAAATGATATTAGACTCAGTTTGGATTAGCTTATGTATGTTTGATTTCTAACTTACGAAAAAACCTTCTTAAGCAATACAGGTGGTTATGGAAAAGCTAGAGAGAAAGAGCTTGTGAAAAAGTTGAACAGCAAAATTTGATTTTAACTTGTGCGGAAAGCTATTATTTTTTAGACTTAATATAGTCGTTGCAAAATCATTTCAACTTTTTTTTTTCCTGTAAGCCTTTGTTGAAAAGTTTATTAGTTTTTAGTGTTATTTGAGCTGTTGTGTTTAATGTGGTCTATGTGGTTTTACTTTATTTGAATAAGTTTTAGTATTTTGTTGCTGTTGTTTTGCTTTTCTTTTGTAGATGGTATGAACTGTAGTCTGTTTATTTATTTATTTATTGGCATGAGCTGTTTTGTTTTAAGATCTGTTTCTAGGGTTGATTTGAAATCAAAATGAAGAAATTTTCATTTTGTCAGAATTATGCATATCTGAATCTGCATTTATGGCGTGCGTGTATTTGATTATGGACTACATTTATATGCACATACTTATGCATAAATTCATGTTGTTTATGGTTAATTTGTGGCTTCATTTGCTGCAATTGCCATATTATTTACTCTTAGGCATATCTATGTCATTTAATTTTCTAGAGCGAAGTCTCCATTTTCCCTGAATATGGTCGCTGCTGTATGATTCACATATATGTATATGCATATGCGTATGATATGGATATGCCATTGATTTTGGAGTATCAGTTCAAAGATAACATGTTTTGAAAAGTAATGTGTCTGATTTGGCATTCCAATAGTTAGAAGCAAAGTGAGTTCTTGATTCCAATGGGACTTGGAGATTTCTTAAAAAATCATGCATGCACAATTATTCTACGCCTCATTGAGTCTTATAATGCAGTGGTTGGAAACATTAATTATGGATCTAGGTTTTCACTACATTGAGCTAATTCTAAACCACAAGTCGCTTGTCCAAGGACCACAAAATTTTATTTGTGTAAGCTTGGGTCATTTGTTGTGAAATTTGTCGCTGACATTACTGGAATTCCTAGGTTACATTTAACGCATGCACAAGCTTATACATTTATTTTGTTAATGTTGCAACCAACAGTTTTGTTGGTTTTTATCTATTTTAAATTTTCTAATTTTGGAAAACGGGCAACGTGGTGCTACAAAGCTCCTCCCATGATAGGGTCTTGGGAAGGGTCAGACCCATTTTGCTTACCTTGCATTTGCAAAGCATTTAAAATTTAAAATGTTCTTTTGGTTAAAAAAAAATACTATAGGGTAATTGTCCTATCTCTGAGCTAGGGTCTCTGATTTTGATGCCTCTGTTTCAGATTATGAGCTTATATCATAGTTAACATTTTAACCTAGTACCCTAGTCTGCCACAATTTTTTTCATTGGATAAATCTTAGTTTCACTTGGGGGGGGGGGGGGGTGTTTGATTTTGATAGGACTGATTTAGTGTTCTTTTATCTTGCTTACATGAAAATTTCTATCCTTTTAGGAGAACATGAGTAGCTTGGTTGAGAGGCTTCGCGTAAGATCTGATCACAGGCCAATTTATAATATAGACGAGTCAGATGATGATGCTGATTTAATGCCCAGAAAATGTGGGACAACTCGGGAAAAGTTTGAGAGGATTGTTAGAAGTGATGCAGTAAGTTACTTCTTCCTTTTGCTTTAACCTTTTTTATTTGATTTACATTTTTCCTTGCTGTACTCATCTTCCCTAAATTTTGTTTACATCTTTGGTAATATAATGTTGAGTACACTGGTTTGATAGTTAATGCTTTTTTTGATATAGTGCAAGAAACTCATTGGAATTTTCGGTCAAACTTGACATGTTCTTGATGAATTTTAAGGAGGTGGACAATTCTTTGACATAATATTTATTGGTGACAACTGTTGAGGAAATTTTCCACTTAAACTTATTGTTCCAGTACTGTTTAATTTGGTATGGAATCTATAATTGCTAATGCATAATTGCTTATTATTCCAATGCTTGTCTGCACAACTGTAACTTTTCATTATTTCTTTTCTAGACTCTTCAACTATGACCATATCATTTGCAAAAAGTGTGCATCGTAACACCAGCTCTTGTTTTCATCTTCACTTATTTGATGTTGTAGCTTTAGAAAAGTAAATCTATTATCATCTCTTTTCTTTCTCACCCCTTGTTTTGATGTTTCTATCCTTTCCCAATAGAAAGAGAATTCATGTCAAGCTTGTGGAGAAAATGGAAATCTTCTGAGCTGTGAAACATGCACTTATGCTTTCCATCCTAAGTGTTTACTCTCACCACTTAAAAGCTCCCTTCTGGACAACTGGAGGTGCCCTGAATGTGTAAGTCTTTAATATTTTTGACAAATGTTTTGAGTGATGTCTTTATAATACTTATATTCTCTCTCTCTCTCTCTCTCTCTCTCTCTCCCTCCCCCTCCAGGTTAGCCCACTTAATGATATTGATAAGATATTAGACTGTGAGATGCGTCCCAGTCCCACTGTAGCTGGTGAAAGTGATACCACAAATTTGGAGTCAAAGCAAATTTTGGTCAAACAATATCTTGTTAAGTGGAAAGGACTATCTTATTTGCACTGCACATGGTAAATTTATTGAAACTCATCAATTGTTTTGTTATTTTTTCAGCTTCCCGTGGTGTCTCATGAACCTTATATAAATTTCCATTCCTCACTCTCACTCTTTATCTATTATTGTATCACGACAATTTTCAGTTTTGAGTATTATGTTTAATATTTTTTTCTTTCAAAGTCTGCCTTTTAAGCTTATATTTGCTCTGAATCTTTTTATCACTGCGAGTATTGTCCATTTACCAGCTACATATCTTTGTTCTTTAGGGTGCCAGAGAAAGAGTTTCTGAAGGCTTTCAAGAATAATCCTCGTTTAAAGACAAAAGTAAACAACTTTCATCGTCAAATGGCATCAGTCAATAAATTGGATGAAGATTTTGTTGCCATTCGACCTGAATGGACTATGGTTGATCGAATACTTGCTTGCAGGTTCAGCTATAATCTATTTTATTTTACTCCTTGCTCATATGAAAAATAATATGAGATGATCATGTTCCTAATCACTGGACATGATTTTGAACTTGGATTGAGTTGAAAGTCATTTGTTCCATAATTTTATCAAGAATTCTGGCAGAAGAGTGGTTGTTGGTTAGGTTCAAACTTCAAATTATCATTCTTGACTTTAAGTTCACTAATCGTTGATGTAAGCAGTGAGCTTGTGTTGCTGATTACCAGAAACAATTGCTTGGGGGGGGGGGGGGGGTAATAATTTTAGATCATTTTATAATTTGTGGTTGAGATTTTCAGGAAAAACATTATTTATTTTCATCTTCATTTCATAACCAATTTTTTCCTTTAGCCCCCCCCTTATATTTTGATGAATCATATATGTTATTCTCCCCCCCTCCCTTGAAATGCTATTATCATTTGTTCATCATTCTTAGATTTTGTATCTTAGATTTAGGTTTAGGGGCCTAACTCAACTTCACAAAACTGGTTTGTAAGGTGAGGAGGGGTGCCCTTGATTTATATTCACTATTTAGGCCTTATCTCTAGTCAATGTGGGACTTGGGTTTTTCCCAGTACACCTCCTCGCGCCCACACTACTGGGCTTGGTGCGTGGATAATATGGTGGGTGGCCTGATAATGGATCTAGAATAGGCTCTGATACCATCTTAGGTTTTGTATCTTAGAGTTAGATGCCTACTCAACCTCACTAAACTGGCTTGTAAGGTGAGGGGTATCCATGATTTATATTCACTATTTAGGCCTTATCTCTTGTCGATGTGAGACTTGGGATTTTCCCAATAATCATTGACTTGTGATAGAATGTTGGCACTGAAGTATTCTGTTTAATGGCTTAGAAATTTTTTGGAATAATTTTATTCTATCTTCTCTGAAAATGTCAACAAATGCATAATTCATGGAATTTGTTGTTTAAATGGTATAGGGGTGATGATGATGCAAAGGAATATCTTGTGAAGTGGAAAGAGCTTCCATATGATGAATGCTATTGGGAGCTTCAGTCAGATATCACTTCCTTTCAGGCAGAAATAGAAAGATTCAATGGGTTTCAGTCTAGATCTAGGAAAATTTCTTATAGTAAGCAAAATGGTAGTGTTAAGGATGACGCTGAACTGAAGAAGCAGCAAAAAGAATTTCAACAGTATGAACATAGCCCTGAGTTTCTTTCAGGGGGTATGTGTTTTGAGTGATGTATTAATCTAGCAATAGCATGCTTTTTGTATTTATTTTATTAGATTTGGATGATCCTGATTTCATTTTTATGCAAATGAAGGTACACTACACCCATATCAACTTGAAGGATTGAACTTCTTACGATTCTCTTGGTCCAAGCAAACTCATGTTATACTTGCTGATGAAATGGGTCTTGGTACTTAGTCTCTGTTTCTCTCATGCTCACTATTTGTTCCCTCCCTCTTATATTTGTCTCCCCTCCCTTTCTTAATTTGGAGTTTCTAGCAGAAGTGTCACCTTGATGCCTTGGTTTTTCATCTTCAGGAAAAACCATACAAAGTATTGCTTTCTTAGCATCCCTTTTTGAAGAGAATGTTTCTCCACATCTGGTGATTGCTCCACTTTCCACACTGCGAAACTGGGAGCGTGAATTTGCAACTTGGGCACCTCAAATGAATGTTGTATGTATACAGGATTTCTTAGTTATGTTGTGATTTATGTATTTATGCTTTTAATGTATGTTGGTTTCTGTAGGTTATGTATTTTGGATCTGCCCAAGCTCGTGGTATTATTAGAGATTATGAGTTTTACTTTCCAAAGAACCAGAAGAAGATCAAGAAAAAGAAATCTAGAAAAATAGTTAGTAAAAGCAAACCAGAAATGATTAAGTTTGATGTCCTGTTGACATCATATGAGATGATAAACTTGGATACAGCACCACTGAGACCTATAAAGTGGGAGTGCATGGTAAAATTCTACTGACCATTCTAGTACTAGGGCCAGTAAAATTAGGGTGCATTTGGTTTGTGGAAATGTTTTGTTTCCATTTCTTGTTTCACAAGTTGTCATTTCTGTAGTTCTTTGTGAAAATAGAAATAGAAAATGAAAAAAATCCACAAACTAAACACACCCTCAATTTGCCAGTTGCCTCTATTGCTTACCATCTAATCACATTCTCCTTTGAGTTTTTTGTGCATAATGTCTTAATGCTAACAGCTTAACATCTATATCTACATGCAGATAGTTGATGAAGGTCACCGTCTCAAAAACAAGGATTCTAAATTATTTTCTTCATTGAAGCAATATTCTAGCAGACATCGTGTGCTTTTGACAGGAACTCCTCTTCAGGTTTATTTTAAATTTATGCCATTGTGCCATGCCTGATTTAATGTATGATGATGTCTTAAATTTTTTAGCATCGGTTAACTTGAATGTTGTTTTGTTTTATTTTTCCGGTTTCCTGGTTGGGTTGCCTAAAAAGATTGTGCTGTGAGTCTTGTGCCTATTACTCAGAATTATATTTTGTAAATTGGGTCATATATGATATATATAGTGTTGTAAAATCAGTGTAAATATTTAGGAAATATTTGTCATAATTAGGAGAGATTTGTGCAGATTGTTTTTTTCCTTAATTAGATGATAGGAGTCTCTATATATATGTATTGTAATTATTCAGTTTTCAAGTAATACAATTTCAGAACCTTTTCTTTTCAAGTTATAGTCTCTAAAGGATTCCTGTTTTTAAATTGCATTTGTATTTAAAGATAAACATGCCTCCAACAGGTATTTTTGGTTACCCTGGTCCTTGATATGGCACATGCTATGTCAAACATAATGTTTTGGTTACCTTTATGGTACATGTGGCTGATGGTAGTTCATATAATGCAATAATGTTATGTAAATGTTAAAGGTTAAATCTATGGAGAGTTGGAGCTATCAAGAGGTGAAAGGTGCACATTGGGATAACACCTTTTTATTAATCAACAATTAAACTAGTGAAGTTAATTTAAAATTCAATTTCTTCAATGAGAGATTAACCTCTTGAGCACACAGCAACATAATTATACAACCTAGATAATCTTTGTATGCATGATGGATAGTTGTCTGTGGTTTTGCAACACCACTTGGCTCTGCTCCCATATTGGGGTATTGACTAATACTTTTTAATTTTTTTCAGCATTTACATTGAAAAGTATATTAAACTACTGTTCTTTACATAGAGCATTTAAATTCTGTTATAGTTCTGATAAGCAACTCTTTTTTATCTAAAGTGCATGGCTGGTTTTTGTAATTTTCTATAACTTGTCTAGTAGACTTCATACCTTCTAGTGCATATCATTGATTTATTGATTTATATATCCTGGTTGCATGTATTTAATTTTATCTATTTGAAGTTGAAACCTACTTGACAACTTGTCTGATGCATTTCAGAACAATCTGGATGAACTTTTTATGCTTATGCACTTCCTTGATGCTGGGAAGGTTAGTATGGGAATTGTATTATAAAAGAAAGTATGACTATTATGTTATCTAATATGCTCATGAAGGTCAAGAGTTTCTGATGGACTTTTGTTTGGCTTCTGGTAGTTTGGAAGTTTAGAGGAGTTCCAGGAAGAGTTTAAGGATATCAATCAAGAGCAGCAGATTTTCAGGCTTCACAAAATGTTGGCCCCACATCTCCTGCGAAGTATACATCTTATTCTTGAATAAGTTTCATATTTTTGCCTGATTTGCTTGTTCCTTGCTCAAGATATGTTATATAGCACTGGCTCTCTTGGTTGAGGTTATTTCGTATGTTGGTTTTGTGTTGCCTTCTTCTACGTTCCTTGCTTGGATGATGAACCTGTTTTCCCAGCTACTGATGATTATCAGATTTCATAATAGTTGCATTTTGTCAAATTTATCAGATCTTTGAGTATAATTATGAAGAAGTCTTTCAGTTATCATATTTGTAATCCTTTTCTTTAAAGTTTACTTCAAGAGAATATATGACATCAAGCTTCTCATCTTCTCATTTAAAAAAGTGACTTGCTGTTTCTGATGTTCTGTTTCTTCTGGACTTAGATCATATTGCAAGTCGTTGATCATCCTCTCTCAATCTGTGCACTCTTAAATAATCTTGTTCTTACAGAAATCTTGGTCTCTGTAATCACTAAGAGAAATGGTAGATACTAGCAGAAGTTGTTGGTCTTATTTTACTTTAAGACTGATATATCAACTGAAAGAATAATGAGTGGCAGTTATTGGAATGATCTATATTGAAACTGGTCCGAGAAGTTTTCTAAGGTCTTCACTTTTATAGAAGAAAGAACTGAAGGGTTACTGCCAACTACTATTGTTTAGCTTCCTTTTATCAAACGAAGTGCATGAGTCACTATATATTCAGATAATTCGATTTGGGTTGTGTAATTTTGGCATTCAAGAAGGCCAGCTCTTAGGGGCTTCATTATTCTACAGTTCTTATAATATAGTAAGTAGTTGGTAATTTGTTAATGAAAAATAGGAATATCTGATATGTGGATTCAAATTTTTTATACCCATGCAGGAGTGAAGAAAGATGTCATGACAAAACTACCTCCTAAAAAGGAGCTTATTATACGTGTTGAATTGAGCAGCAAACAGAGAGAATTTTATAAGGCAATTTTGACTCGTAATTATCAGATATTAACTCGCCGTGGGGGTGCACAAGTAAGATTCACGCTTTAGCGAACTGTGCCTCTTGGTGTTCTATTGTTAACCTTTTCTTCATAAGGAAAGAACCAAAACGTCTCAACAGTATGTTAAGTGTTTTATATATTTCTGAATCAGATTTCTCTTATCAATGTTGTTATGGAACTGCGTAAACTCTGTTGTCATCCATACATGTTAGAAGGAGTTGAACCAGTTCTTGATGATGCAGAAGAAGCATATAAGTAAGCTCCTATGCTATTATTTCTGAATACCATTATGGTTGTTGTCTATTGGAAATACTGGTTGCTTTGCTTACGTGGTGCTAAATCTTGATTCTGTTTATATTTGCAATCAAAATTTGTTAACTTCTTTAACTAAGATGAAGTATTTAGTATTCTTATGTTTAAAGGCATTCTTTTAGTATAATTTGAACTATAAAATTATATTTTTGTTTGTTGAACCACTATGTTGATTGAATCAGAGTTTTTTACTTTTCATTTCTGTATGATAGACAACTGCTGGAATCATCGGGGAAGTTGCAATTATTGGACAAGCTGATGATGAAGCTTAGAGAGCAAGGGCATAGAGTCCTCATATATTCCCAATTTCAGCACATGTTGGACTTGCTTGGAGATTATTGTTCTTACAAGGTATTCATATGACAACATTCTATATTATTGACCTTTTGGTTTCTGCACAAACTTGAATTCTGTGTAATATCGAATTTTCTTCTTTTTTTTATACAACACTAGCATTGGCAGTATGAAAGGATAGATGGCAAGGTTGGTGGAGCTGAAAGACAAGTACGGATAGATCGGTTTAATGCTAAAAATTCTTCCAGATTTTGTTTTCTTCTTTCTACTAGAGCTGGGGGATTGGGGATAAACCTTGCAACGGCTGACACAGTTATTATATATGACAGGTGAACCTTTATATTCTTCAACTTTTTTTATTTCTTTAGTTTTATTCTTAAATAATACTTTAATGAAAATAAGTAGTAATGCTATTGGCCATGAATTACTGTATATTTTTTTCTAGTGAAAAATCTGAAGGTAGTTTTATTATGTGGATGTTAGTATCTTTACTTGATATCTCCAGCTTCCACAATGGCAACTGCTATCAATACATTTGTATTTCCTTCTGGCAACAACAGATGAGAATAGCTGCAAGCTAGTTGTTTCTTAGTGCTTGGCCAGTCATTCATTGTCCTTGTTCCATTTTTTGAGTAGTTGTCATTGTTATTGCTGTTGGTGTTTGCTATTGTCTTTCTTTTTTTCTTTGTCCTTTTTGTTTTATAGAATTATATGCTACTGTTATGAATGTGAGTGAACTGTTAACCCAACTAGAAAAGCACCAGGAATGCATGTATATAGTGCTTTACATGACAAGTTGTTTCCTTCAGCTCATTTCTTTATGATGGATCTTTGTAAATTACAATACTGTGGAGAAGTATACTTGTATGCATATGATAAACTGTGGGAACTCTCAATATAGTCCTTTTGATGCTAACAACGCATATGATCCTGAAAGTTTAAGCTTTTATTTATTATTTTTTGTATTGTCTAATTTATTTCAATTTTTTTGCTACAACTTGCTGATCAAACTGTCACTCTAGTGATTGGAATCCTCATGCTGATCTACAAGCTATGGCCAGAGCTCATCGACTTGGACAAACTAACAAGGTTGGAGCTTATTTTTAATTAATATGTAATAGATTTTTGTTCACCTGAAATATCACAAAAGTTCTATGGTGTAGGTGATGATTTATAGGCTTATAACACGAGGAACAATTGAAGAAAGGATGATGCAGATGACAAAGAAGAAAATGGTGTTAGAACACTTGGTTGTAGGGAAGCTAAAGGATCAAAAGATTAACCAGGTAAATAGTTATTTTAAAAAAAATAAATTAAAGTCCTATTTTGTCAAAACTGATGATAACAATTTTATGTCTCATTGCCAAAGTCACATCTATGTGATTCAAATTGATTGGTGCTATCTTCTGGCTTTGATTGCTCTTTTTTTTAAAAATAAAAAATAAAAATTTATATGGCTAAAATTGATGAAACTGAAGGCAAATGGATATTGACTAGGGTAAGTTCTTTATAATGATTATATCCATTTAAACATAGGCCTAGTTTGAGTTAGCTTCTAGCCTATGGGTGCTTCTCAACTGAGATAAGTGTTTGGTTCCCAACTTATGAGAAAGTCTATAGGTGCTCATGGAGAAGTTAGACGAGAGTGCTTTCGAAAAAGTTAAGATGTAAAAGCTAATTTCAACTTATGTAGGAGGCTATTAGTCAGAGTGTTTAGTTATTGTAAGATTATTTCAACTTTTCTTTTCCTGTAAGTGTTTATTGAAAAGTTTCTTAAAACAGGCTCATAGTAAGTATTTTTGAATATTTGGTGGTAACTTCTGAGTATTAATCATGCTCAGGAAGAGTTGGATGATATCATAAGGTATGGCTCAAAGGAGTTATTTGCTGATGAGAATGATGAGGTGGGAAAATCTCGCCAAATTCATTATGATGACACCGCTATAGACAGGTAATGAAGACTTTTATTCCTTGAGCATAAAATATGATTATGCTTGAGGGTTTATTTCATGCATATTTCATCATAATAGATTGTTGGATCGTGACCAAGTTGGAGATGAAGAGGCTACTTTGGATGATGAAGATGAAGACGGATTTCTGAAAGCCTTTAAGGTTGACTCCATCATATAATCTTGCATATACATTTTTGTTCTCCTAAATTTTATTCTACCTTGATTGCTTTCCTCTGGTCGGTGGTGAGTCGGGGTGACAAGTGACAACAAATAATTGCATGGAATCTTTTTGCTTTCATTCTTTTGGGTTCTTTGATTTTCATTGACCAGATAGATTATATGTTCTAGGTGGCAAATTTTGAATACATTGATGAAGTTGAGGCTGCAAAGGAGGTGGCACAAAAACGAGAAATGGAGAATAAATTTTCTGTGACCAGTTCAGAAAGAACAAATTACTGGGAAGAGTTGCTAAAAGACAGACATCAGGAGTTTAAAGTTGAAGAGCTTAATGCCTTGGGCAAAGGGAAGCGAAACCGCAACAAATGGCAGGTATGTCACAGTGTGGTGTTTACTTGTATAAGTTGTATTGATCTACAAGGGAAACCGTTGGTTCTTTTTTTTTTGGATAGGCCCGTTGATTCTTCTTGTCTATAATGAATTGCGTATGATGATGATTTATATAACTAGATATTGACATCTAGGATTTTGGGACGTGAAAGTGTGTGCGCATTTTTTTTTGCTCTCCTTTGAGCTGTGTGTTTTTGTTAAGGTTGTACCTGAATTCCCTGACTTTCCAGATGGTTCCTTTTTAGGGGGATGATTTTGGTGGTCTAGAAGATGTAAGCTCTGATAGCGAAGATGACAATTATGAAGCAGATCTTACTGATGATGATTCAAATTCAACTGGAACTACTACTGCTAGAAGGCCTTACAAAAAGAAAGCTCATGGTACACATCCATATTTACTTATTGAGTATTTTACTGATGATAATGGCCTTTGATTATCTGTCCTTGATTGTGCCGTTAATTTTTATTGGCAGCAGATAAAACAGATTCACTTCCTTTAATGGAAGGGGAGGGAAAATCATTAAGAGTACTTGGTTTTAATCAAAATCAGAGGGTTGCCTTTCTTCAAATTTTGATGAGGTGACATTCTAGTGTTGGTTTATGATTATGTCTAGTCTTTTCCTTAACCCTTACATATTAAAGAAAGGGTTTTTCACGGTGCATTTTATCTCATTTGGTGAGTCAATAACAGGTTCGGGGTTGGTGATTTTGATTGGAAGGAGTTTACTTCCCGCATGAAACAGAAGAATTATGAAGAAATCAAAGAGTAGTGTTATAATTTCCATTAATATGTTACATGTTATAATTTAAAGTATTATTTGGATTTATGCCATTGCTCTTTTGTGCCAGAACTTGAAGCTTTTCATGGTAGCTTTCTTTTTTTTGAGGGAGGGGATTAGACAACATTTGGGTCTATGTATTTTATTCTCAACAGAAAACAGAAATAATAGCAATATGGATACTGATAATATGGATTTTAATCAGATTGATATTGAGTATACTCGCCTATCTTTATAGTTGTACATATGCTCATTCAGAAAATATGATATTATTGGTCACTAATGACTTGTCTCTATATACTACATGAGTGCATACATGTAAGTGAACTTCATGGGGTTACATTCATAACTGTTAGGATAAAGAACAAAGGGGAATTAGAGTAGTTGGTTAGTTAGAGGGATATCATGTATAAATAGGAGGATACAAGGGTATAGGGGATTCATTCAGATTTGTTAACATTGATTGAATAGAGCAGTAGTTCCGTTGTAGAAGGGGAAACAGGGGAAACCCTTGGAGGAGAGACCTCTCTCCTATTCTTTCATTCAATAGAATTTCTTTCTTTTCATTTGTTTCCCTTGGTTCCTCTCAATAACCATTTCTTACTACCCTTGTAACTGTATGAGCAATGTGTCTGAAATGGCATTACTCAATAAGAAATAAGGTATGTATAAAGCAAGATGGCAAGGATAAAAGAGAAAAGAATACTATAAATACATTAACAAGTCATCCACATTTGGGGTCTTCCAGATCAGTATTTGGTTTCTCTTTTAATATATCATTTTTTTTTTAATTTTTAAAAAACTGGATGTGCAGTCTGATTCACAATTTACTATACGTATGTGCATGAATTTCAGGCATAAGCTTTTATTTGTTCTTGGATATGTGTGCATCAATGAAGAGAGTATGCATGTGCTGGGTCTGTATTTGATTGAATATAGTATTTTTTAAGTAAATAACTTGGCCTACACAAGGGTTGAAATGGGCAATTAGAATCTATCATAGAATTAGTTGTAAAGCACAGTATGATATAGCTTTACCTGTCATCTAGTTTACATCGTACCATAAATCATTCTTTGAGTGAATGTGATATATATTTTGAACAGGTATGGAACCCTTTTCTTGTCTCATATTGCTGAAGATGTAACTGTTTCCTCTACATTCTCAGGTGATTGATCCTTATTGCTGTGATATTTTCTCTCAATTTCTTCTCTCCTATATTTTCAGTTTACTTACTTTCCTTCTTTGTTGAAATGTGTATGTAGATGGTGTTCCAAAAGAAGGACTTAGAATAGAAGATGTACTTGTTAGAATTGCAGTTCTGCTCCTGATAAGGGAGAAAGTAAGTTCTTCAAATAAATTCTCAGTATTTTCATTGCTAGTTTTTAGTATACTATTGTTACATTATGCTATCTTACTGCCCCTCCCACACCTAATAGGACTGCCTGTGTGTGTCTATTTGTTTCAAAATTAGAAATGCTTTACCAAGAATTTCTTTCTTGTAATGTTCCCACGAATTTTTTCATGCCCAAGGGATATTTCATTAGCATCTGTTCTTTAGTTTGAAATGTTATTGTAGCTGGATGTATGATCAACTCTACCAAATTCTGCTTCCCTTCTTTGTTGTGCATGCCAGCTCTGTTCAAGTGGTTTATTTATGGTTTTGCCTCCTGAAGACTAGGCTTAGGGAGTGGGGACATCGTCAATTTATGTGATATGTAAAGAATAAAGAACCATTAATATAAAAGATATTGAATCTCTACTTAAACTGGTGAAAAGATGGAACAGAGTTAATATTTTTGCTTTTTAAAATTGATCATGCACTTTTGAGCAAAAATGCGAGAAAAAAATTGTTCATTTTAAACTTATTTTGTGCTTATGGAAATATTTGATGCTTATATTACCTGTATATCAACGCATGGCTTTTCTGTAGTGAAATTAAACTTAATGCAGCTAAATTTATTGTTTTTGTTTTGTTTTGTTTTTTATTTTGTAGAGCATATGTTTTTTCATTTAATATTTCCTCTAGACTCTAGTTGATGAATATGTTTTCTTCATCTTGGAATATGGAATGACAGAGTTGATGAATATGTTTTCTTCATCTTGGAATATGGAATGACAGGTGAAGTTTGCATCAGAAAATCCTCACACTCCACTTTTTTCCGATGACATCTTATCACGCTATGCAGGCTTGAAAGGTGGAAAGATATGGAAGGAGGAACATGACTTAGTGTTACTGCATGCTATTTTGAAGTATGTCCTTTAGATAATTTTGTCTATCATCAAAGCCATTGACAATTGTATTGCATCTTGCCAAAATCTCTCTCTCTCTCTCTCTCTCTCTCTCTGTCTCTGTGTGTGTGTTTGTGCGTGTGCGTGTGTGTCTACTTATATGTTACTATTGCTTTCATTTCATGAAAAATGGTTGTTTTTATTGATTTAATCCTTTAACATAATTCTTTTCTATTAAGGCATGGGTATGGAAGGTGGCAAGCTATTGCTGATGATAAGGATCTGAAGATTCAGAAGGTCATTTGTCAGGAGTTGAATGTTCCCTTTATAAATTTACCAGTTCAAGGACAAGATGGCTCTCTAGTTCAAAATGGTGCAAATACGACAAATGTGGAAACCATCTGCAACCAATCTGGTGAAAATGGTAGGAGTGAAATAGCAGCTGATGGTGCGAATATGACAAATGTGAAACCCACCTGCAACCAATATAGGGAGAATAAAGGGAGTGACAAAGTAGTTGATGGTGCACGTGGTTCTAATGATGCTAGGAACCAAGAACAGTTATATCAAGAATCCTCTATCTTATATCATTTTAGAGACATGCAGAGAAGACTCATTGATTTTGTAAAAAAAAGGATTCTTCTCTTGGAAAAAGGTCTTAATGCTGAGTACCAGAAAGAATATTTTGTAAGTGCATTAATGCTTAATGGCACACAAAATCTTTTTATTACCTGTAAGTTTTTTTACTCTTTAGAATGCATAGGATCCAAGTTCAAAACAGTAGTTGATCATAGGATGGTAAGTGATCTCTCTACACATATACCCTAATGGAGGATACCCGATAACCTATTTTCTGGGCATTGATTCTCTCACCTTTGGCTAAATAAGGAGGATAATACCCGAGTCGAACTATTAGTGATTGTTGTCAGTGTCCAAATACTCTCTCTCTCTCTCTCTTTTTTCTTTTGTGGACTGACTTCCTTATGAACTTTGTCTGCAGGGTGATACGAAAGCAAATGAGGTGACAAATGAAGAACTTAGAAATGAACCTAAGGCTACAAATATACAAAGTTACATATTAGGGGAGAATGACACCCAAATGATTGATCAACTGCCTCAAGTAGAAGCAATAGGTATGATGCATTTGTTACCCATTGACAACTTTGCCTCACGGTCAGACCATAGCAATTACCTAGTTGCATCAGATAATGTTTCAATATGTTCTGTATATCTGTAATTTTGTGTTTCGTTTTTCTCTTTGAAGACCTTTTCTCACAATTTTCTGTTGCTATCTGCATACCCAAAATCAAAGACTTAAATTGTAGTTCTTTCAATTTTCTGCAGCTCCAGAAGAAATTTCTACTTTTGCTTGTGATAATGATCCAAATCGATTGAAATTGGCTTGTCTTTACAATGAGGTAAAAATACGTTTGTGTCACCACTCTTCGGCTGTGCCTTCTTCATGAAAGATTGCTGCATGATGATTGATGATGATGATGATGCTGAGTATCTATATCAATTATCTTTCCCTCTGTATTGGCAGATGTGCAGGGTGACGGATGAAAACACCTCGGATTTAGTTCGAACATCTTTGGCTAGAGAACGGACAGGAGTCAACATTATGAAGAACTTCCATCAACTAGAGACCATTTGTGAAGATGTCAACAGAATTCTAACACAAAATCAACCCACTGCAGAACCAATACTAAATTCTGATGTTAAATCAGATGTCATATCAAAGAGTGATGTTGTGGGCTCTGGATTGCCATCTGTCTCTCAGGAGGAATGCAAACCTAAAGAAGATGAGGTAATGGAGTCTGAATCCAAAAAAGAAAGCAACCAGGTCCTGCCTGGTAGAAGAGAATTATGAAATACCAAGTCTTCCAGAGACAATTAAGGAACTGATATCGAAATGGATGGATGAAAACTAAGAATTATACCGAGTTTAATGGCAACACAAAAATATGATGCGGTGATAATTTTTTGGGATGATTAAATGCAATACCTAATAGACAGATTTTTGTCGCACCTTGTAGCATAATAATCTTGCTCAACATTTTTTTGATAACAATCAACATTCTTTGATAGAAATTGAAGTTCTAGTTGTTTTAGATATGCGCCTTTGCTTGAATTATTGAAAGAAATAACAATATTTTTAAATTATAAAAATAAATAGTATAAATCAAAACACATGGATACTATAATTTGTATCTATTAATTGAGTATGGTATTGTCATAGAAAGTTTTGATGTTGATATAGTTCAATATGACTGACCAAATTTTAGATTTTTTTTAAGAGATAAAATTTATCAAAAAATGATAAAAATGAAATGTTAGATGTAAAAGACACTATGACGCATTAAGAATAAGAAATAAGAAAAAGGCTTTAATATATGGGGTCTGTTTGGATTGGTTTATGCAGAGTTTATGAACACAGCTTATGACTGATTCATAAGCTGTTTTGGGCTTATTTTTCATAAGCTACCCAGGATAGCTTATCAAAACAGCTTATGATTTATATAAAATAAGTTTTACTATAATTTTTCTTCGATTATAAAAGTAGCTTATACAGCTTATGCCATAAGCAGCAGATAAGCTTGTTATCCAAATAGGGCCATAAAGCTTTTAATAAAATTGAGGTCTCTCGTTTGGCCTTTGGAGTTCAAAAGGGTCAAATTTGCTTTCATTTCAAATCAAACAAGTAGATATGTGATCCGGTTCATAATATTGTTTTAATATATGTCTCTTCTTCCCCTCTTATATATCTTCTTGCTCATGCGTGACCTTCACATCCACGCATAATTAAAATGGATAGAATGCATAAAGAATGAAGTTTCTGTGCATTGTTAATATGATAACATCAATGTTGTATAATACATGGTAATCGTATGCCATGATGAAACATACATACAAACATAATTATATAGATGTACACATTTGTATGTTGGAATAATATTTGTACGTGCAACGCGCATATATACAGAGAATATAGAGAATAAATTCATAGTATTCAATTCGAGATATGTTTGATTAAGACTTAAGAATCATGGTTGGTATAACATACGCGCAAGAATGAAGGTTACTCCTCTGCTTTGGCATCTTTGTGAAATACTAAGGTTATATAATGCATGAATGCAGGATAAGAAAAAGAGAAAATACAATATTCATATATGGTTTATGAGAGTCACTACTTAAATTAAGAAATGTGTGTGTAGTCGGTTCAGGTATCAAGACCGTACACTTTGATTGGTTTAGTTAAAAAAAATGTTGACGGTGGATATGAACTATGAAGACTCCAATTTTGTGTTTAGTAATGATATTTGAACACTACTTAATTTTTAACTCCTATCTAATACTCTTTTCTCTTTTTATCTCTACCTTATTAATTCTTACCATATATATTATCCATCTATCACGTCTAGCTCTTCTCTATTTCTAGTTACAATAATGTTTCATGGACCACTCAAATATACCCATGACACACATTTTCTAACCATTTAACGCATTGGGATTGAATGTGAGAGAGGTGATAATTATTGGGTGTCCAATCATCGGTGCTCTTCTAGTTATCTCTCTCAAGGTATATATTGAGGTACTGGATTTGAAGAAAAAAAATTTGTATTGTATTTCCTTAGGCTTTAGTTTCGCATTCAACTAGGATGAAACATCAGCCAGATTATTATATGACACAGAAAATTATGGAACTTTGTTAAATTCTCCCATTACATGCAAAAATTATTGAGTTGGGATTTACCTCATGCGTATGCATGATACCTACCTAAAATTAGCATGCATGTTAATTAATTGCGAATATGATTGAGCGTATACATATGAACATGCACAAATAAGCTCCAAGTGTACTAGTATACAAGGAATGTACATATATACCCTTGAGGCTCAATAATGGCTATATATTAATTATATAAATAATATATACATATACCCACTGATAGTAGAAGCTGCAAGCAAGCAAGGCCAAAAGAAGGGGGGTTGGCGTTTTACACTAAACAATTGATATTAGTAAAGCCAGGAAAAGGGTGGATGATATAGAAGAAAAGGAAAGTGTAAATTAAAGCTAAAACACCTTAAAATGAGGCAAAATGCTGGTAAAGTAAGGGACAACAAGACAAGGCCTGGGGCTTCAAATGCACGCATGTTTTGCCTACTCACAAACAACCTCCCCATAACCCTCAACTCTCCCCCTCTCATATCCTCAAAGAAAACAAAACGAAAGTTTTGTTTTTCGCTTTTCCTTTAATTAACGCCAATTCGTTGCTATAATATATATATATATTGTTTTCTGTGAGCTTTATCAACGTTTTTAGTGTACAGATTACCATAACACATCAATCATCTCTTGCAAAGAACAAACTAAAGCGCCTAACTACCAGGTCTCATGTGGGTCTGAAAAAATTACCACTTTTCATCAGCAGCAATATTCTTCAATTTGCGACAATATTAATAATAGTGGATGCATATATATTATAGATAAGCCTAATTTTTATCATTCAAGAAATGGCATTTTGTAGTCCTAAGTCATTATTTTCAAAACTCATTAAAACAATTAATGAAATCACCTATGAAAAAAGAATTCTAATTTTTGAATATCTATTCCTTTCCAATATCCATTTAACACCCCTTTTTTCTTCTATCTCTCTTCTTATCACATTAGTCATTGATCACATCTATTATTTTTCTCTATTCTATTCTTATATCTCTCTTGGTCTTTTAAGGTGTATCTTGGCAGATAAGGTGTCCAAAAATAACTATTGAATGAAAAATATATAGTAGAGTACTCTAGGTACAATTTTCTTTCATGTGATCCAAATTCTAAGTTGTGTCCCTTTTTTTTTTTCCGTACGTAACTGTTTATTAATTAGTAAGACTTTTTTGACAATATTAATTAGTAAGACTTTAGTATGCTGATATGCTCTATGGCTTTATTATGTAAAAAAAGGCAAAACAATAGAACCAAAAACCGTGGCTGATTTATGTTGGAGCGTCTATTATAAGGTCCCACTTAAAAAGATATAGTCAATCATGTTGGAGTTAGCAGCATCAGCATCATAGATGACAGACAGGTTGTAGGTCGGTCATTGTCAATACCTGTGGCAGTGGGAGCCAGATCATACACACACACACTGGAAGTACTCCTTTTGTACACAACAACATTACAGTAGTACCATGCAAAATATTAACTAGTCTGATAAAGAAGATATACATATACATATACACACACACATATTTTTCGGGTTTATCTGTGTTCAGCCAAGAGGTAAATATAGTTTGGCCACGGATTATACCGTCATTGGGGATCGAACACGGGTACTGGTCGAGTTCGTCCCTTAGACAAAGCGCATTAACTACTTGTACCTAACCTTTAGGTTACACACACATAATTAACAATTATTCTTATAATTAATGCATAATATAATATAAATACCTTCAAGAAACTATATTAATTGATTGCTCCTATATATGAGAATCTAGCTAGCTACATATATATATAATCTCTTCTATATACCTCCCTCTATATATGTATGCCTTTGCCTTCTTCTATGTATCTCATCACACATAAGTTTACAGCAATATTAATATCCCCATACATATTTCAAATAATTAATAATCATGGCTGCTGCACCTGCACGACATGATGATGATCATCTGATTAATGATCCTAATAGCAGCATGGTTTCCATTTCAAGGATCGTGTCTGTGCATCCCAAACTTATAAGTGTGCAACCAGCTGAGAGTGAGAGGGTTTTAAACCTTTCAAATCTGGATAGACAGTGTCCCAACCACATGCACTTGGTCTTCTTTTATAATAATATTGATTGTTTGTCCCTCAATTCAGTGTTCTCCAGCTTGAAATCTGGGTTGGAAGAGACCCTGACTCTGTGGTACCCAGGTGCGGGTAGGTTGAGCAAGAATTACCAAAGTGGTGATGATGGCAAGCTCAATCTATGGTGCAACAACCAGGGTGCAGTTCTGGCAGAGGCTCAAACTCCCACTAAAATCTCACACCTTGGAGACCTCTCTCAGTACAATGAATTCTTTGAGAAGCTGGTTTATAAGCCACCTTTTGATGGGAATTTTTCAAACATGCCTCTGATTGCTGCTCAGGTCAGAAACATTTATACAAAAGACTGGAATTTCAATTACACGTGTGTGTGTGTAACATGTAACATAAGCAGCATCAATCACAAGAAAATTGGGAGAAAAAAAACATAACACGTGATTAATTAGTTATTTCAATAATAATTAGACATAAAATCATTCGTGCCCTTTTTCACCTTATGATAACTTAAATTTTAGTATAGTTATGATATGGTACCAAAGTTTCTATAATTGCATGGTCTAGAGTTGCACAAGGTAGAGAGGGCTTATATATCCCTATATATTTATTAAACTCTTACTTCATTTCATTCTGGAAAAAACCTAAATCATTTCCATATATACATAATACAGGTTACAAAATTTGGTTGTGGAGGGTATTCAATTGGTATAGGAACAAGTCACTCATTATTTGACGGGCCAGCAACCTATGATTTCTTGTATGCATGGGCTTCAAATTCTGAAATTGTATTGAAAGGATCAACAAGGAGATCATCTCATCATCATGAGCTGCCAAAACCAGTGCATGAGAGGGGGATACTACTAAGTGGTAGCAGTAGTCATCAATTAGCCCCAAGAGGGACAACAACTATAAATTTTGCTTCAGTAGGCTCAAGCTTAAATAATGCTCATCAGCAGCAGCAAGGAACAAGGGCCATGGCAATAGATCATCTATATCAACTTATAATGCAAGCAGCTAGTGAACAAAAGGGCTTTCAGCAACTGCAAATTGGACCCTCTGATCAGAAGAAGAAGAACTATACTGTTCTAAAAACCTATCATGTATCTGGTGCAATGATAGATGGCTTGAAAAGGAAACACTTCCCCATGAGGAGAGGTTCCCTTCCCTTCTCAACCTTTGAGATTCTTGCTGCTCACCTTTGGAAGGTAAGTTGTTAATTTCTCAGTTGTTCTTTTCTAAATCCATTTTTTACTCTACTGCTGCTTAATTTGTGTTTGTTTCTGAGTTCGTTTTATGGCATAGATCTGAAAGTCTGTCTGACAACACATCTGGTATTTTTTCCTGTATAATGTCTACATATAAAAAGTGTTTATCTAGTACTAATATAAAACTCCTGTATAATATTATTAATGTCTAGTTAATTTAGACTAGTTTCTAGCTTATAGGATTTTTTTAATTAAAATAAGAATTTGGTTCTTCACTTATATACAATTGTCAATAGAGAAATTAGATATGAGAACTTCTTAAAAATTTGAAAAACAGAAACTAGTTTCAATTTATGTAGATGAGAAACTATCATTCAAGAGACTTAAGTCACAATACATCTCTTTGGCTTGTATATTGTTTGATGATAATACACAACACAAGCAAAATAATTAATGTGAAGTTAATTTACCACAATTCTGTTTGTACTGTACAATATATTAATTTTACATTAAACATTATTGTAAAATTTTAGAGGAGGGAGAGAGAACATAATTGCTGAGTAAAAAAATTAGTATTTTTGTCTTTTTAGGCCGTGTTATCTTTAGGACAAAGTTATCTCACGATTTATTGAATGCAAAATTTTATAATTTTATCCGACACACCTAATTTCCACATTTGCTCTGTCTCATTACCATTTTAAAAATTAAATGTGAAACAAATTTTTTTTTGTCCAGTCTAGTCCCTTATCTTTAAGCAAATGATCCCAAAATTAAGAGTAAAATTATAGTAACAAAATCAAACTTTTTTAGTGACATGACACTGTAGATTAAGGTTCTATCTAGTAGTGTGTACAAACTCTGCTGTTGGTTTTGAGTACAGGCAAGGACCAAAGCTTTAGGAGTGAGGAAAGAGAAGCTGGTATGCCTGCAATTCACAGTGAACACAAGGAACAAGGTGTTTCCCCCATTGCCTAAAGGTTTCAGTGGAAACGCTTATGTTCTTGCCTCCATCATGATGTCAGCAGCAGAACTGGAACATGCAAGCCATGAAGACATAATTGGCAAAATAAGAGAAGCCAAGAATGGTGTTAATCATGAGTATGTGAGAGCCTACATTGAAGCACTGCAAGGACCACCAAATGCTTCTTCTAATTCTAATTCTCTCCCTCCACTGGATGAGCTAACTCTGGTTTCTGATTGGACAAGAATGCCCTTTCATAACATTGAGTTCTTTCATGGAAAGAAAGCAGCCTATGCTTGCCCTTTGGCTACCCCAATTCCCCAGGTTGCTTACTTCATGCAGAATCCTTGTGATGATGGGGGTGTTGATGTGAGAATTGGTTTCCAAGCAGATCAATCCATAAGTGCTTTTACTCACTGCTTTTTAAGCAGAGGGCACTAAAAAAAAGTATTATGAAATAATTCTTGTATGAGTGCAATTAAAAACTCATATATATATATATATATATATATATATCAAAATAATAAAAGAAAGAATTTAATTATTATGAACTGAAAGTTTAAAAAAAATTTACATAGACATCCAATTGTATTTCACTGTAATGTTATCTCGTAACATTATTTCGTAAAATATTTGCACAAAGATCTACATGGTAAAATATGATTGTATGTTTGTGTAAAACATTTTTAGAGTGTCAATTCATAATAATTAAACTCAGAGAAATATATCTTTTGAGTTTTTTATTAGTTTGTGTTTAACACATTGTACTTATACAAGAATTGTTTTCTCATCATAATGTTGGTATTGTGACAGCTAGTAGGAGAACATTTAAGTTGTCTCGTGGAGAGATATGTATACTTTTGATATCATAAAGCCATGATTGTCATCAATATATATCGGGTTGTGTTTTGAGTATGTAAACTTGAGAAACAAAAATGACATTCTACAAGCAACCATGCAAGAATGTGTTCATTGTTAAAATAATAAATGAATAATACTGTTTCGTATAAAGCCAATATATATTTGCAAGAAAGCCCGTATTTATTGTCATTATAATATTATCTTATATCTTATTCTAGCTTTATGGACCACTAATAACAAATTTGCTAGAAAAAGCATATGTCCGCACAAAACTAAACATGGTCTCTAGTACTCCATAATGTACTGCTATTGGGCCCTTGAACAACAATGAGTAGTTTTCACAAATTGAGAAATTCCCTTGCTGGAAAGAAAGAATCTAGAGAAGCTTCACCATGAAGAGAAAACTACCCAGAAGACAAAACCTTGTCACTCTACAAAAGTCATCAACAAGCATGACATGATGCATATATATCCAAGTTTTCTGTCACAGAGATGTCCCACCAGAGTAATTATTATCGTATAAGTATCCATCCAATAATTTCACCTTGTCTTGTTTCTGCATCAGATGAAAAAGTTGTTATTAGATATAGGCATGGAAGGATCAGCAAGCAATAGAGAAAAATGGATCACAAGTCAAATCTATTTTAAGAGATTTACTCGGCTTTATGTGGATGGATTTGGGTGAAAAATGTTGAACCAATTATTTTCTTTTTTAAATACCAAGTCATGAGCAAGTTCATCTAAGCATAACTTATTTGAAGTATGTGTAACAAATATCAAAACATTTGCTTGATGGGGTACTGGTGGCAGTCAACAATACAACATTCCTTTGAGTTTAGTAGTTCACTTCAGAGAGAAAAATGAAACACCTTAACTATTAACAAATTCTGGATTTGTTATGCATGTGTGCAAGTAATATCAACCTGATTTTATCATCAATGGCCAGTATATCCAACACTTCAAATCTACAACATAAAATCCTAAATCGAGGTTTTGGCTTTGTTTTTATTCCACTCATTACTTAATATTCAATCAGTAAATAACAACAAAGTTTAGGTGGACCTCCATACGGACTGTTACCTATGTTAAGACAGTAATGTATACATTGATATGATAGAAAGTCATGTATAAAGTGTTAAGACTTTGAAATGTTAAGACACTAACAGGCAAATAAAGAACTTTCTATTACCTTTCTGTTGTTGGTATCAACATAATTCTAAAGATCTATACATGTTTTAATTATGTACCAAAAGAATGCAGTAATCACACATAAACAGAAGGTACAGAACAAATACAGAACATTATGTGAAGATTATTTGTAGTTAGGCTTAAATATGTTTGTGGTCCCTATAAAGTTGAAGTTTTTTTATTTTGGTTCACTTGTAGTTAATATGTTCAAAGCAACAATCATACAGAAACAACTCTGGTAAAACCTCATCATATCAGATAAATTTTATTACCTGTTTCATTATGGCACTGACCAAGTCTTCCAGTGAACCAGGATTGTTAGAGATGCCCATGTTTTGAGATTTCAGCTGGTTCATCATATATAACTGATTTGACTTCAATGAGGTCTCTTCAGTTAATTCCATGATTCCATCTTGCTTCATTTGTAAGGGATTATTGAACGTTGAGTTTATTGGAGTATGGCCTTCAGCTGGATCAAGAGCAATAACATGAGAGTGGTAACTGCCATCCTGATTATTATGGCTATCCCACCCTTGAAATGGCACATTACTGCTGCTGACTTGCACAGGAGTATTTGTAAAAATAACACCTTGGGAGTGCATATTTGTTAATGAATCACGGGGTTGACTTGACAGTGAAGTTATGGATGAAGAAGCACCACTCAGATTCCCCCCTTGCAAGGGTGCACAAGTCATGTTACCTGTAGGAGGCATAGCTGCCATTGACCAAATATCATTGCACCTACCATTGTCCAACAAAGGGAGCGAAAATTGTGAATGTTGAGAGGCTAATGAAGTTGAGTTTTTGTAAGCTCCACCAACTTGTTTGTCTTGAAGAGGACATGATTCCGATATCGAGGTGTTGTTCGAGACATCCAAAACTGGAGAGGGTGAGGAACCTATTGTTACTCTTGGTCTATAACCTGGGAGTTTATTGGTCAGGTTTTGAATAGGACTAATACCCTTATTGTGTTGTTGCAATTGATCAAGGCCTATAGACATTGGCATTCCCTGAACACCATTATGATTACCGCCACAAACTATGGTTGGTTGGAACTTAATCTGATCATTTGTGGAGTTGTTTAAATTCTGTGCCTGGCCTAACTGAAGAGCTCCAGAAGAAGAAGGCAATCCATGCACATTGAGACTAGCAGGAGTGTTCAATCTACTAATCATCCCACCAGGTGGAAAGGGTCTGAAAGCATTGTTGTTATGGAACTGTCTAGGACCACTCAGTGTCTGCAAATGTCCAAACCCACTCAGAGAACCCAATCTCATATAGGATGGATCTGCTGCACTACTGCCTAAGGCTGCCACCATATTAGCTTGTTGGTTTGCCACACAGCTAATTCTTTTCAGATAGAGCCTATATTTCTGCAGCCATTTCAAAATAAAAACAGTAAGGTTTCCTGAATTAAATTAAAAGGATCATTAAGATATAGCATAATAAAAGATAAGAAAAATTGCCTGGAGATGGCTGGCCACGTTCTCCCTTGTAAGCTTTTCAACATTCATCAAATCAAGAATCTTTTTGGGTACTGCCTCTGCAAGCAGAACAACAACTATCATGAGCCACACAATTCAGTAATGGAACACTTCATGCCATGGCTAAAACATAAGTAATCATCATGACACTTATGATAAGTATCAAGGAAGAGTATGACTATTTGAGAGAGTCTTCAAAATAACATCAGAATTTTCATATCACAATATTATTCCAGCACTGGATTGCTATCATCTACCCAAACATTCATAAAAATAAAGCTTGCTGAAATGAAAAAAAGAGGAAAGAACAACTGTTAAGCTCTTTTAGCAATTGATAAAAACTATGATGACAATTGTTTTGCATTGAAGACGGAGTGAAGAACTTACTGTCGACGCCTAATTGATTAACAGCAGCAACAAACTTGCGGTGCAGCTCCACGGACCAAACAACACGAGGCCTCTTCTGGGTTGTTGGGTCCTCATTGTCAAGACCATTCTCATTCTCATTCTCCTCATCCTCATCTTCATCCTGGTCCTTCCTTTTCTTGGATGGCTTATCATTTTGATCTGAATTTGTTGTTGCTGCTGAGTACCCTTGTTCATTGCAGCTATCAGAATTAGGTGTGTCTTGATTGCTGGTTTTGTTAACCTTCCTCCTCCTGATTACATGCTGCCAAATGATCTGTAGCTCCTTAATTCTAACAGGTTTCAGTAGATAATCACAAGCTCCATGAGTAATCCCCTTCATCACCATCTTTGGGTCATCATTTGCAGACAACACTGAAATAATGACACTTTATAATGTTAAAAGGTTCATGAAATGTAATACCTCAAGAAAAATCTTCCTTAGTTAGTCTACTTTGCACTTCCATACCAAAGTTTCATATTTATCAATCAATTCTGAAACTTCATCAAAAATCAACACACAACCACCATGTCAAATTATTCCTTTTATAATCTACAAAACAAGACCAATAACCCAATACAAATATTTGGGGGTGATGAAGTAAACAAAATGTGTGTTTATATATATATACACTATCTAAAGTGAAAGGTGCAATTTAGAAGATAAAAGTGGATAATTATAACTGCTGATCAGAAAATCAACAATAGAAATTTAAATTTAAATAACCTACCGTCTGTTATACATCACATTGGATCTTAGTGTTTCTTAGATTTATAGGCCTAACTTATCCTCACAAAATGTGTGTATATATATATATACACTATCTAAAGTGAAAGGTGCAATTTAGAAGATAAAAGTGGATAATTATAACTGCTGATCAGAAAATCAACAATAGAAATTTAAATTTAAATAACCTACAGTCGTCTGTTATACATCACATTGGATCTTAGTGTTTCTTAGATTTATAGGTCTAACTTATCCTCACAAAATGTGTGTGTATATATATATACACTATCTAAAGTGAAAGGTGCAATTTAGAAGATAAAAGTGGATAATTATAACTGCTGATCAGAAAATCAACAATAGAAATTTAAATTTAAATAACCTACAGTATGTTATACATCACATTGGATTTTAGTGTTTCTTAGATTTATAGGTCTAACTTATCCTCACAAAACTAGCTTGTAAAGTGAGAATTGTCTAAACTTTATATATTTTATTTAGGTATTATCTCTGGTCGATGTGGGACTTGTGTTTTTCACAATAATACATGTGCATGTATATGCTATCACTAATATCAATTGTTGACAGTCATTGTTAAAGTGCATTTGCTCACTCATCAAATCCCATTAATAATTAATATCATTAATCAATATAACATGGATAAAATTGAAGAAAGAGACAATTAAAATGGATGAATTTGTTGAAGATTGCATGTAATGTAAGGTTATACTATAGCGCTTACTTATGACGGGTAGGTCCATCTCAAGTCCCACGAGCTCAAGCAGCTTAAATCCATCCATGTCTGGCATGTGGACATCACTGATTACCAGGTCAAACTCGTTCTTGTTTTCTCTCAATAACTTCAGCGCCGTTATTGCATTCTTAGCCGTGGTTACTGCAAACACCACCATCAATAAAAATAATATTATCATTCTGAAACAGCAAAATTGCATATATACTGCAGGTAACAAGCAGAACAAAAAATCTTTTTTGTCAAAAAAAAAAGCAGAACATAAAATCTATGAAGTCAATAATTTGGATTGGATGCGATTGAATCTTTGAAATCTAGGAAACAACACAAAATCACCAAAGATCGAAAAACACAAGAGAAATGAAAATAAAAAATTTGGTGAACTTTAAGAAAGCAAATCCTGTCCAATCACTAAAAAGAATGTTATTCATTGAAAATATCACAGAAAAATGAATGTTAAAACTAATTTAATTAATTCATACAAGCATTGGATGGACATAATGTAGAAAAATATATATTTGACGGGAAAAATGGCTCAACTTCATTGATAATAATCTTCACACATAATTATATGTATCTCCAAAACTTAGATAATATCCTATGATAAGATTTGTCACATGAAAAACCAAACTAACAGACTCAATTTCACAAATTCAGTTTGCAACAACAAAAAAACTGTTATCATTCCATGATTCTAATGATAATGTCTAGGCCAAAAGAATCAAATAATAAAAAGAAAAGCATATATATGTTACCATGGTATTGACACCTTTGGAGCAGAGTCTCCAAAATCATGAGGCATGTTCGGTCATCGTCAACGGCAAGAACACGCATTCCCACAGGAAACTGGTCTCTGAGATCACCCATCTTGTGATCTTCCACCACTCTCATTTTCTGGTAAAAGGGTCTCTCTTTACCTCAACCTATTAGAGTCTCTGTTTTATGGGGTCTTAATCCAAAACCCAGAACAACAGAATCTATGAAAAACACACCAAAAAAAAAGTGATTTATAAGGAAGAATATCGTTGACAGAGAGAAAAAGGAGGAGTGATGAATGCAAAAGGTTGGTGTGTAACTGTTGAATGAGAAAGATACAGAATCTTCAACTATATTTATGTGTGGGGTGGTACCATAAACTATGATGGACAGTGAAAGGTGATTGTTGAAACAACGTGAGGATTGACCAAAGATGGAATTGGAAGATGGTGATGGACCTTCCTTTCCTGTTAGATTATCAGCTGGAGCAACGAGAAGAATCAATCAATTACCAATTCAAAATTTTTCTGGGAAAAAAATTGAATTGAAATTGATGTGCTGTGTAAGTTTCACGCGCTGAAAATAATAATAATAAAGTGAAAAGAGAAACCTTTGATAGTGATTCTGCTAATGTACTACTACTTGATTACTATTATTATTGTCATTGCAGATATTAAGGATGTTTTTTTCATGGCTGTTATCGAGTTACCTTAAATTTTATTTTCTCCGAATATCTATTAATTATGAGAGTGGATTCTTGCCATAAATATTTCAAGCTAACAAGGCATTTGAAATTTTTTCTAACACGAGGTCGGTCTCGCCCTCACAGCAATTTATTACTCTCCTCCTCTAAACAAATTAATAAATTTAGCACAGTTGTTTAATATTAAAAAATGATTTTTGACATAAAAATAATATATTAATTATATTTTAGAAATTTTTATGTAGAGTTTGTAGGTAACAGGAAGAAACACAAGAAGGGGGGGTTGAATTGTGTTTCAAAGCTTTTAAAACTTTTTCGCAAATATTTGTATATTTGCTGTGAACCCGTTGGACGCACAGCGTATTAGAATATTGGACGCACAAGTAGATTGGACGCAGAGGCTTCCACTTAGTTTAAAAACGTTTTCTTTGTGCGATTTAAAGAGTTTGAAAAACTTGATAAGATAAAATTCAATTCAATCCCTCTTGTTAGTAATGATAAATAAATAACTAGAGATAAGGAAAAGAGAGAATAACACAAGTATTTATCCTGGTTCACCCTTTCCTAAGAGCTACGTTCAGTCCCCTCAAACTAGAGAGATTTCACTATCAATCCAGATAGAATACAAGTATTCTTCAACAGCCTCTCCAGGCCTTACAACGAGTATTCTTTGCACACCTAGCCTCTCCAGGCTCAAAACAAGTATTCTTTACAAACAAGCCTCTCCAGACTCAAACAAGTATTCTTTCTAAACAAGCCTCTTCAGGCTCAAACAACTTAGAAGAGTGTTTTTGACTTAAAGTGTTATCTAACTCACACTAGTGAGAATCTGAAAATCTTAAGCACTTCGAGAGTTAAGCAAACTCTCTTTTTACAAGAAGATAGAAAATATTACAAGAATTTCTTAATGACTCAGAGTATAACAAAGTTTGCACAGCGATTCAGCTCTTTCTTTTTGATAGTTCAGCACTCTTGTATCTTCTATGTTTCTTCTTCTTGTTTTCGGTATTTATAGGCTTTGTTGAAGCTTCAGACTACCTCGGCTTCAGCCTTTATAAATATGACCGTTCTCTAATAGCATTAAATGCTATTTTCCCATTGCTCTGAGGAGTTCTTCTTTAGCGTATTTGTCTACGTTTCTTTCTCCTAATTCAGAAGCAACTTGTACTCATAGTCTCAATTGCACAAAGGTTAATAGTAATATTCAGTTGAGACATAGAGAATACACTGTGTAAAACAGAAAGTAGTGTTCAGAGAGATATCAAAATAAACATAGTACATTCTCTCTCTAAGTACACTTTCACAGTGCTTTATGCTTTTCATTTAATGCACGTTCAGAGACTTTGATGAGGTTATTCAGAAAAGCATTGTATACTGCTATTTATTTTAAATCATTTGCTCAATAAATATGTCTCATATTAAATGCAAGAGCAATAAATAGCAGGTTATGTATTCTGCGTTTTGGACGCAACATTTAGAGTGTATGAATGGACGCATACCTTTGCTTACCATTCGTACTTGAGACAGTTTGGTCTATATGGACGCATACTTATTGCTTACCATATGTACTTGAGACTTTGCTTCTCTGATAGGATACATCTCTATAATACTCATTGGTCGGTTATCACTTATGCTTATTTTGGACGCACTGTATAGCATGTCTTCCTGAGTGATTTCTTTGGACGCTTATATGTTCTGCTTCTTTGGACACAAAACTTTATTGGACGCATTGCCTCTTTGAGTCCATTGGACGCTCCATTCTTGAATCGTACATATATATGTCAATGTCACACTGGACGCTGGACTTATCATTGTTGTACCTACAAGAGCTTGTCAGCAGACTTTGTAAAATCCTTAATAACCTTTGTTATTATCAAAACCTCAAAGACTACTTAGGAAAATTTGCATTAGAACTACTTCTGACCAATTTGGTTCCAACAGAGTTGGAGTTAATTAATTTGTGTTTATTTACAATAAAAAATTCCAACTTCTCTCTCGTCTACAATACTTATTCTTTTTTCATTGTATTATTTTCAGATTCTAATTTTTTCATTATATTATTTTCAGATTTGGATTATTTTTAAAATTAATTATTCTAAAAAAATTATTTTTCATGAAATAATCTAGAAAAATGTATTAATATTGCCTTTTAGTTTTTGAAATTTTGAAATTTACTAAGGCATGTACTTGTCTTAAATATACTTTCTAGTTTTTAGTTTATAAAAAAATAAAAAATGATGTGTCATTGTTTAATGGGAGTGAAGATAGGTCGACTCCCTGATAAAGGCTATGGTCATACATATGCATAGGTCAAATCAGACTTATTCACGATTGTACAAATTTTTTCTCTCTCAAAAATCACGACGATGTGATTTTATCTTAAGTTTTTATTGCACGATTTTGGTCGTTCAAATATCATGAGTAAGTGAGATTTTGGTCCCTTAGGTATACTCAATTGTTATAATAAGTCCATTTGGCGGCAATATGTAGTTTTTAAACCAATAATCTAGATCTGCAAGGCTTGAAGACTCTTTAGATGACCTACAATTTGGTCTTTTTAACTCAATAGACTTTTAAAAAAAACTTTGACTAGTATTTTTTTTGGAAAAGCAAAAATGGGAGACCAGAAGTGCAATATTTAAGTCAAATACATTTATCGTAAGCTGAAGAAAAAGTTTATTTGAGGAAGATTAAAAGAAGAAAATTATTATGTTTAATCAAAATTAATAAAACAGTGCAATATTGATCTATATAATTTTTATTTCAGAAAACAAAAGTGTTTTCTTTTTACCTTTTAATCACGAAAGTCTGTTTTCTTTCAAGAATATATGGTGATCACTAGTGTTTTCAGCCAGTTCCCCTCTTCCTTGTAACGTTTTTACCTTTTACCTCGTGTTGTATAATAGTAACGTTTTTATCGTTGACGTATTTATGTGGTTTTGATGGCCAATTAGCAGGCAATTTTTAGGCAATGAGGCCTAATGTATTTACGATTATTATGCATTTATATATAATTTAATGTTAATTAGCTTCCTATATATTTTAAATAACTACTAAATGTTTCAATTATTATGCATTTATGATGTAAGGAAATCATCCAGAAGAAGAAAATAAATATTCTTAATTTATCCATAAGGCATTTCCTTTTCTTTTGTTTCTACAAAAGAATGGAAAACGGAAACAATTATGTGAAGGAATATTAAAATATAATCTTAACGGATTTGAACTAATTTGCACGAGAGAGAGAGAGAGAAAGCGATGAAAAGGACAATAATCCCCAATGTGTGCATCCCCATCATATACACTCGCTCACTCAAGGTTCAAATAATGGGTATATATATAACCCCAATTTTGGAATGATATTCTATCATCATCTTAAATATACTATAATGACAAAAACATAATTCGAGTTTTGAAGGAGTTTCTGGTTATAATTTCTTCACGTGAAAAACACTTTTGTGCGCATGCATTGTGAAAAGCCAACAATGACCTATGGGACATCGAAACGTAGAGAATCACTTAGGGCTAGCGGGGGTTGGCGGATAATTAATGACTAATAAACAATGAATGACAGCCTGTTAATCCAAACATCTCTAAGTTAACAAATAATCTCTTTGTTGATTAATGCCCACTATACGTTGACTGCTGTCTGTGCCCCTTTGGAGTGGAGAAAAACTTTATCTTATATATATATGTATATATATATGGTTGCTAATTAAGATGTATCATTAGAGAATGTTGAAGTTTCCCCTTTGTTTATGAAAGGGTTTCTATCATACTCGTCGCCCATAATTGAAGGTGCTTAATTAATCCATCTACAACCCCATTCCTTTTATATTTTAATTAATCCCGTCGCCAATTAATAGACACACACACAGAAGTAAAGTTATTAGAAGTGGAACATTAGATAAAAGATAATTGTAATGGGTCATTTTGGATAAATTTCTTTTTTTTTTCGAGGGAATTTTGGATAAGTTTCTTAAGAACTAAAAATATTAAAAAATTATAATATAACTATGAGTTTTATGTAATAATTTGTTTAAATAAGCTAATTAGCTACTGTATTTTTTTTTTTGATAAAAGCTTATGTATTTTTTCTATAAGCAAAACATTTGTCAATATTACTAGGAGTACAAGGAGTACTTCAACTCATGGTACATCAATACAACCAACAGATCATAGGGTCCTAAAACAACTCAAAGGGCAAATACACCAGTCTGAAAAAGAATAACATGTATGTCTGCTTTCTCTATTAACGAACCATCCCTACAAGACACAACCTTATTTTTTTATATAAACCAAATGCATTAAAAAGACAAAAAACACAAGTAGTGCCCCGTCCAAAGATGAATACGAAAAATAATTGTGACTACAACTCCCTCCCTATTCAAAATAACAGCTCCCACTCTTGAATACATTACCTCCTTCTTCGAAACAACACCCCACATTAAAAGGTAATTATAAAGCATGGTAAGGAATTGGCTACATCACCTTCTGTATCTTAATTTTTTCATAAGCTTTTTCATTTGACTTCTTTGTAAATATCCATAAGTGTATAAAGATTTTATCGTAAATCAAAATCATAAATTTATTTTAATTGAAAAATTCTCATAAGTTAAAAGCTAATATAAATTAAGTCAATGTTAGCTAAATCAAATCTGGTCATAACTAATAAAATTGTTTATTAAAGTACTACCCTTTATACGATCTTTGTACTTTTTTTAATAGAACTTCGTCTTAAAAAAAAAGTTGTCTATCGAAGTAGCTTTTTAGCACAGTACGTTGAAACCACAAAATCTTAATTACTGCCTCCCTCCCTAAATATAGAAACCTTTACAAAAAATTAAAAATCCCTTTTATATAAGAACCTTTCCAAAAAATTAATTGTATTAATTATTTTCTAACTAAAATATCCTTATTTATTGTACAATTTTATTTACTCAATAAACCATAAATGTTATATATTTATTGTATATTATTTCTCTCTCCTATAAAGATTGGTAAATAAAAACAAATCACCCAACCACTCTACTTTTTCTAATGCATTAATTAAGTGATAAGAGAGAGAGAGGGGGAAGAGAGATAGTAATAAGTGTTAGGGGTAATTTTGGAAAAGTATAGTAAATCATTGACAAATTTATTGCTATTAACTAACTTAACTAATTTTTTTAAAGGGTGTGAATTAGTTAAAAGGTTCTTATATTTAGGGACGGAGGTAGTATATCTTAAACCATTAATTTTCCCACTTCTATCTCTCTTAAAATCTCACATGAAGATATAATGACATATTTAATTGTTTTCTACCAATAATCAAATGGTCAACTATCTGAGCTTGGGGAATTTTATCATTTTGCAACTAATATGTATAGTAGATTCATCTGGATTGGATTAGTAGAATATATTTACTGAAAAAGAAAAGGAAAATATTCAATGTATAGTAAGATGTTATATTTAACTTTCCTTCTCTCTAAATATCACCATCGCTGAAGATATGAAGAATATACTTAGCAAACATGTTGAAGAAATCAAGACAAGAATGTTTATTAAAAATGGTGGATCGAAGAGAAAGTTACTACCTTGGAGTTGGCTCCTCATCAAATCACATGTTGGAAGATCCTCACGCATTGAATGTATCCAAACAAGATCCTATATGAGCTCATTTTATGATTATCCTAAGAATCATCATTGGCCCTCCGCTAATATTCAAATGGGTTTATAACCTCTGGCTTATATGATAAGCATATCTTAAAGATTCATTCTCGGTACCAAATCTTGGGATTCCTTGCTTTTTGAAGCCACATGACTTCCTCTTTGCCATTTTAATTATTTCATTTTTCTTTTTCGTTTTCTTTGGCTTTAGGGACTGTTGGGAGCATATAACAGTTCAACTTAGCTTGCTTATGTTTATGCATGTTCAAGCTTAGTTAATTATTGTGCTGTCTCTTAAGTGTGTCATAAATATAATATATTGTTGACGATATATATACAAAATGAATTCACCTGTTTTTAACCATATCCACGTTATATATATATATATATATATAGTTTACGCGAAAGGTACTATTCATAATAAAGTCATAATAGCTTTTTGAAAAAATGCATATTTGAGTAAATAAATTAATTAAACACTTATTCATAAGCTATTGTGGAAAGTAAGTCTCAATATTATACCTAGATAAGTCCTTGTAACTAACAATTAAGATCCCATTGAGAGTACTAACATTGTTTAGAAACAATGGGGCAGTGATCAGACACGATTTAGTGTTCCATTAAACCACCATCACTAAATTAATATACTAATAATTTACTAACATTTGCCTATCTAAAAAAAACCATCATCCAAACAAAAACTATTCCTCAAACAATAAGAAATGTTTGAACCTACATATGTTTGATCCATCGACTTGTTTAATTTACTAGAAATAATTAACTATGAAATAGTAGCTATTGATTTTGTTGTAGCTAATCCCAAAAATTCTTGTAGTGTTATATTATGTTTGTAAAAATATTCAATGAAAATAAGAAAACACAATTCAAAATTGTCTCCGGTACTTTTTCCAACTTCATATATAATTTAAGTCACTATAATTTATATGCCTTAATTTCCTTCATAATACATCATATTTCAAGTTTCAACTGTTTCTCCCCTAACATAAAAGTCAATTTGACTTAAATTAGTTATTAAAATTAGATGGATTTATGGCAAAGTTCCCGTGATCATCTCTAGCTCGTTCGTTCATAATGCCAAAAAAAAAACCAAATGTTCTTTCCTACATAAAAGTCAACGTTGACTTTGATTGTGTATTAAAATTAGGTGCGTGTCAATTTATTTATGAATGTTTCAAATTCAAATATTTCTCCCAACATAAAAGTCAATACTAACTTTGTTTTTTGGATAGGAAGTCAATATTAACTTTTAATTGGGTATTAGTTAACCAGGTGCATAAGGCGGTGAAAATAGATGCATGAATACGGCCGATACTAATACTTTGATTTGTAATACGGATACTAATACTAATTGAAAGTGATTATCTCCTATGTATATTCAGGCATTTTTGTGCGTGGCACTGTGTAACTTCGTTTTGTGTTGTTACAATGTTCTAAAAAGTACTTTTTTTTTTAATTCTCAAACTCATGATATCTAAGAATCATATTAGATCCTCGTTTTATATATATATATATATATATATATATATATATATATATATATATATATATATATATATATAATCTGGAGACAAATCAGATAGATTCATGGGTTGAAATCTCTCCACTATAATATTTGCCTATAAAAAAACATAGACTCATTCAGAAAGACAAAATTCTATTAATTGGTACCCATTTTTTCCATCACAATAGATATTTAAATCCTAGATTTTTTTTGAAAAGAAATCAAGCCTTTTGCCATCAAGCGTTGGAACTTATATTGTATTTTGCTGCTATTAATTGTAATTAAGGTTGAAAACAAAAAAAACTAAGTCAGTATGTGGCTGTAAAATATCTTTAATATGCACCAAATTAAAAAATATGTAAAATAAAAGTAACAATAGTCACTACACAAAAAATATGGAGCGAAATTAAAACATCATTCAGATAACATGTACACAAAGTGAAACGCGTTATCTAAAAAATATAGAACTTTCAAACAATACTTGTCTGAGAGATGACACGTATCTTAGCCAAATAACTACTTTTCTTATATAATAATTGACTATCAAATATTTGTTACATAATCATTTCATTGTTCAAGTATGTAACATTGATATTTATTCAAGAATACGGCGGCAGCATTAATTCAAATGTGATGATTCTGTATCAATTATCAATTCTCAAGGGTGAGGATTACACGAAATTAAACTCCATAATAGCCGTCAATGTCCCCATGCATTTGAAGCTGCCAAACAAATAAAAAACACAAACAAACAAATATATATCAGACTATATATGTATAAAATCTAAATTGATGATCCTAAACTAAGCTGTAACAAACGCATCAAAATCTTTATTCGAACCAAAACAACTGTGTTATTTACTATTTAGTACAAGATAAATTACACAAAAATGAGAGAAGAAAGAAAAAAAATCATAAGTAGGGAAAAACCTAAAAAGAAAAGTGAAAAATTTCTTTATAAACGCTAGTATAGAAGTTACGACTAACTTTTTATACCAACGGGTATCTTTAAAAAATAGACCATATATATTATGTTTTTATTAAATTAGTCTGTATTTAATTTTTCTATTTTAAATATTTATATTTAATAAAAACAGTGTGTCTTTAGTTTTCATAAAGTGTTATTTTTACTGGAGTTTTCATAAAAGGTTAAAAACATGTTTTTAATTAGAGACTTAGAAAACATTAAAATATATTTTTAAGTTGAAAAAAATAAAAGGAAGTTTTTTTTGGAGTAAGGAGTAAAATACCTTGTCTTGAGATGGTCCAATCCTTGTCCTTCCCAAGAGCCCAAAAGAAATAGCCCTTCAAGCCCATTGACCTAGCAAACCGAACCTTCGTTGTTATGGAAGGCCCATCATCATACCCAATCCAAGTAGTGCCCGCGTAAGCATAGAAAGACACAGCCACCTTATCATACACAACGGTAGCCCCATTCTCCTCGTTAAACTTCAAGATCTCATCATAGTCCAAAGTACCATCGGTATCAGTCGCCGGACCCACCGCCTCAGCCCCAACCCCATGAACCTTCGGATCTTTCAACTCCCACGTCCTCCCATACAACGGCAAACCCATCACCAACTTCTCCGGCGGCACGCCCGACTTGACCCAAGACCTGAGCCCAAATTGGGTGCTTATTTCCGACTTCGGGTCATACAAGGCCGCGTTAAAGCCCGTGTTATTGGCCCACGCACCGTGATAGTCAAAACACATTGGGCTGGCCCAGTCCAAGTAATCCCGAATGGCTTGGGCCGGGTATGATCTCGGCCCATTACCGATGAGCCTTATCGTGGAGTTGTAGTACACCGCGGAGGTCAGAAGCAAGCGCGGCTTCCTCCGAACCTGAGCGTCGGACACCAAGGCTCGGTGCCATTCCTGGTACAACAAAGCGAGGTTAGACATGTCTTTTTGGTCAGCGGGGAATTCCCAATCCAAGTCAATGCCGTCGAAGCCGTATTTTCGTGCCACGTGGATGGTAGAGGAGATGAAGCGTTGTCGGTTTCGCTTGGTGCTAGCCATCTCTGAGAAGAGGGTTGCATTGTTGCCACCTCCTCCGAGTGAAAAGAGGGTCTTCACCGGTGGGTTACGATAACGGAGCCCGTTGATGAACTTTGGTATCCACTCTTTGTCGGAGTCGGTGATGAGAAGCTCAAAGGATTCGGGTTCGGGTTGGATAAAGGCGTAATAGATGTGAGTGAAGTAGTTTGTGTTAATGGAAGAAGGTGAAAAATCATCACCCGAAGGCCAATATGCAGCTCTAACACCACCACCGTTAATTGGTGGGTATCGCCAATTATTAGAAGATTCAGCAAATGCATATTGGGATTGAAGGCTCATTAGAAGAACCAAAAGGGGTGTCATAATTGTGATGATCATTTGGACGGCCATGGTTTATGTGGTTAATTTTTATCGAAGGAGAAGCATTGTTGATATTTATATATACTCGGTGGTGTTGCAATTGCAAAATTGGAATGTTATGATGAAACTCTTGTGAGGAGTGGGGTTTGAAACTTTGAATGTTCCACTATAGGGATATGTGATAGAGGGAACAAATCAAACACAAGGGAACAAAAATTGGACTAGGTAACCAATATAATACAAGTCAAAAGGGTCTAGATCAATGATAAAAGGTGCACACCACGAGGTTTTGCATCCATGGTTTCAACTCTTGTTATGGTCAAACTTGTTATTTTATTTCTGTACCAGAATTTGCCTCCTCCTTTAATGTATGTGAAAGGGGCTCAAAAAAGAATATTAAAGTTAGTAATTAATAGTTTTCACCACTATGTATATCCACTGTATGCGAAATGTCAAACCCACTTGCTGATTGGAGCAAAGCAATAACGCTCGTTTTTGGAGTGTTGGTTTTGCAGTTAGTGCATTCGAGTGGTGGGTGGAATCCGTGAAATGAAAGACGTACACCACAAACAAATTAGATGAAGCATTAATAATACCTTTAACAAACTGACCCTACACTATTATATACCAACATCAACATAAGAAATACAAAATGGGAGTGAAACAAACAAGAGCCGACAACGAGAAAAACAATGAAACCGGAACTTAAAATAATTGTTTCGGTGTGATTTTCAAAAAACACTTGGTACATTAATGTAATGAAAGACGTCGACACAAGAACTAAATTGATTGAACTTAAATTGACGGAAAATGTGTGGAAATGATAGGAGCTGGTAAACTGACAAGGAAAGAAAATGCAAATAAAACTAACAAAAAGAGAAGTTGATGAAAAAGTAAATCGGCAGTAAAGTAAATCGGCAGTAAATTGGCAAAAGCAAAGAGGTCAGTTTCCGTAAAGTCTTAAAACACATTTAAAGTGTGTGTCTATTCATAGTTTTCAGGGTGCATTTCTGTCCTTTCAAAAAAAAATGGGGGTGGTCGGAGAAAGAGGGTAGGGTGGGGACAAAGAAAACCTCACTTTTAAAATGCGCCAAATCCTTTTGGGCTTAGTTTTATTTTCATTCTTCTTTCAATCCTTTTAGCTGTTGAAGTTCATTGGGCTTAGTTTTGCAAACCATTTTGGGTTGATTTTCTTCACATAAAAGTGGCGCAGTCATTGACCAAAAAAAAAAAGGTTGCGCGGTCAAGACCAATAAAAAAAAAGGGGCGGCTCCGCAGCCGAAGTGACATGTGCTTAAAAATTAGTCGGAGACTTTATTTAAATGTGAAATATGCAATGAGCTATATGGTTTAATTCCATACTTTATAATCCTTAACACATAGTTCCAGCATATTGAGATTTATATATATCTTTTGAATGTTAAAAACTTAAATCTAGATTGTACGTCATCTAAACTTCATGCATCCTCAAATTCAGAGCATGTAGATTGATGGATATATTAGATTTGGTTGTTTTCATTTTAATAACTCATCGTATTAGCCCACTAGTGACTAGACAGGCTTACTATTCATATGGCATTTTTAGCTGTAATAATTGCTCATGAAATTGTCAAATATGAAAACAATTGCCTAAAGCACATCTTTTCTCCATTTAAAATTATATCACTTGAGTGGATTAAACCAATGCTTTGATACATAGAACGAGTCCACATTATAATCGTGGCGATGACTGAATTCCCCATATTGCGTAAAGTACTAATTTTTCCAAAAATTATATTCCTTTTCTGTTTTGGTTCATTGGATTTTTCTATCATAAACTTAAAGGAATCTGATGAAAGAAAAGAAAAGAAAAGAAAGAGATTAATAATATGCCATATATAATTAATTAATTATTAATATAATTAAATAAAAGCAAGTGGATTGGCACCGAATGACATGAGCCGAATTCACTGTGGTTTGGTTTGTTTGAGGATTCCAACCAGCTGACTGGGGCCTGATCAATTCACCACTGACATCATCAACCAGCAACATAAATTTGTCGCTTCCAGTTTCCACCAACCTACTCAAAGGTCATGACTCATGCATGGACTGGACACAAGAATTCTATTTTATATTTACAGAAATTAAAATAAAAAAATTATTTTGATTCTAAAAAGTGTGAAACCAAATAGAACAGAGGTTTTATTTGTGTGTCAATCACTACCTTAAACAGTGCATTCTAGACCTCATTGTATACACCTTGTGTATTTGCCTGACAAGCTCCATCAAGAACACTGAGAGACAAAGACATTGTATTTTCACCTAAAACCTTAAGACATTAGGTATATAAATCACCTGTGTTATATTATCATTTATTTAGCCAATTCTTAGTCAATGTGAGATTAATTACTCACACTTGACTTCCAAAAGCCATCATGCTGGACTCTTTTTGTGAACCTTGCTTTAGATACATTAATATTCATTCATATGGTCATAAATAGGGTGAGACTTCACCACCATGGTGACGTGGGCTCATAACCTATTATAGCAAGTAATCCAGTCTTTTTTAAAATTAGAATTTCCTCCCCATAAGCTGTCATAATAGGTTAATATGCCTAGAACTTCATCAATTACAAAAATTGACGTAATATAATATGAAAATCACAAATGGTCCATTTTTTTAATTTTATTTTTGATAAATAAATATTATTTTAATTTGAGTAATAATTTTTTGATTTTAATATCTTTTTCGTCCCTGTAAATATACCGATTTTTACTTTTAGTCCTTGTAATTTTTTTATAATCTTTGTAATGTTTAAATTTTTTGTTTTTGGTCATTGCAGTTAGTTTTTGTTAGAAAAATGATTATGTCCCTCTCCCTCTCTCTCCCTTTCTCACTCGCACTCCCCCTCTTCTATCTCTCGCTCTCTCTCGCCCTAGCTATCTCTCTCGCTCTCCCCCCTCTCTCTCGCTCTCTCTGAAAAATCTCTCCCTCTAACTCGCTCTCCCATTCTCCCTCTCTCCCACTCTTTATCTATCTCTCCCCCTCTCCTTCCCTCCCTCCCTTTCAATTGCTCTCCCTCTCGTTGTCTCTCTCACGCTCAATCTCTCTCCCCCTCTCTCTCACTCAATCTCCCCTATCTCTCGCTCTCCCCCTCTTCTATCTCCCTCACTCCCTCTTGCCCTATCTCTCACTCTCGCTCTTCCCCTCTCTCCACCCTCTTTTGCTCTCTCTGAAAAATATCTCCCTCTAACTCGGTCTCCCACTCTCTCTCTCTCCACCTCTCCCTCCCCCTCTCTTTCATTTGCACTCCCTCTCTCTTTCTCATGCTCTATATCTCTCCCCATTTCTCTCGCTCTCTCTGCCTTATCTCTCGCTCTCCCCCTCTCCCGCTCACTCTCCCTACCTCTCGCTCCCTTCTCTAGTGAGAGAGAGAGGGAGAGAGAGTGAGAGAGCAAGAACAAGAGAGAGGGGGAGGGAGAGAGAGACAGGGGGAGAGGGGGGAGAATGTGAGAGAGGAGGGAGAGAGAGAGAGAGAGAGAGAGAGAAGGGGAGCAAGAGGGGGAGAGAGAAAGTGTGAGAGAAAGAGGTGGAGGTAGAGCAGGAGAGAACGAGAGAGGTGGGAGAGAGAGCGAGAGAGGGGGAGAGACACTAGGGAGAGGAAGAGAGAAAGAGAGGGAAAGGGAGAGAGCGAGAGAGAGGGGGAGCGAGAGGGAGTGAGAGGACAAGAGAGGGGGAGAGCGAGAGAGAGAGAAGGAAAGAGAGGCTGAGAGAGTGTGAGAGGGGGAGAGAGCGAGCGAGCGAAAGTGGGGTACCGAGAGCGAGAGGGGGAGAGAGAGAGGGAGAGAACGAGAGAGGGGAGAGAGAGAGAGGGAGAGAGGAGGGGAGAGAAAGAGCAAGAGATTTTTCAATTTTAAACGGTTTTTAGATTTTGAACAGAGCTGCAATGCAACGAGTTAGAGTGAGAGTGAAAAAAGGATTTAGAATTCTTTACTTTTGGATGTTATTTTAAATTTCTCAAATTTGGTTATAAAAAATATCCTGTAATGTAGTAGAAGACACAAAATTTATATATTTTTGTTTGATAAGGGGATCGAACTTGAGTGTTAATTAAGAGCTACAAATGCTAGTCATTGTCAACCAGGCTAGTACCCTTGACCACAAAATTTACATATACCAATATAGATAATAGAATAGTATTATTATATATAAAAATAAGACATATAACATATTTAATATTATTTTATTAACTAATTAACATTATTGTTTTCAATTAGAAACTGCACTGTAGTTTTTTTAAGTCAAAATGGTACTGTAGCTAGTATAGCGGAGGAACGCGTTTTAATTATAGTATAGATTATAATTTTTTACGGAAAAAATATGTAATTTGTAATTAATTAAAATTTTGGCCAATAATTCACATTTTACAAAAGCGTGTGTCAATAGTATAAATAAGTAACACATTATGATCTCTATTGCAATTATGCTAATGACCTTTACCTATAGTCCAGTTAACCTGTAATTAATCTTATCCATACAAATTTTAAATTATTAAATCAAGGATCATTATCATTATTGGATCTACTTCACCATTGTGGTCACCACCTCAGACGCCACCCATAAATAGCACCCAACTTTGTATAAAAAAAAATAGCACCCAACTTGCATGCATAAAGCAAACTGGGCTATTTGAAAACGACTTTTTGGAATATTCGTGTGAAAAGAGACTAAGTATATATGAGATGATGCACCAAAATTAAACAAATTAAGGTTTGGCAGGGGCATATATATTGAATGTATTGAAATAAAGAAAAAGCACAAGATACTGGCAAAGTGAACACACGATGTTCGGGTTATCTATAACTCTTTTGATTTGTCATTATTAGAGAGAGGGAGGGAGGGAGATAGAGAATTCTGAACACACCTTTCATTATTTGATTTTATTGGGTGGGTCAGTCAGTGGGTGGCTGGTTAATTAGGAAGAGAAGATTGGAAGAAATTAAGAAGAGGAGCATTGTAGTTGTCATCTTTTCAGTACTTTGATGTGGATCCTAAAGATATTTTTCTTCATGAGGGGATGGATTGCAACTTTGTGGTTTTCTTTTTTGAGGGACTTTCAAATGTGGACCTGTTTAGACAGACAGAGAGATCTCTTAAAGAGATTTGGTTCCATGTATTGATTAGACAGTTAACAATATACTAAGATGGAGTGATTGAAGTTGTTTGCTCATTAAAGGGATTAATCAGTTTAAATTCCAAAAACTCACTCATTGCCCGTTTAAGGTGGGGTTAGGAGTTAGGAATTTTGCTAAATCAAAGTTGCCGAAAATGACTTGTGAATGTGGTAACCACAATTAGTATTATATATGTGCAAAAAATGCCAAAGTTATATACCTAATCCATTAATAGTTTAGCTTGGAGATTGGATCCTCTTCATTAGTGATAATAATGTAACACAACACGAAATACCACTATCAAGGGGCATTAGAGGAACTCCACATCAGCTTCCCCTTTTAATTGTAGGCCATTAATTTGTCTCTTGTGCCACTATATATGGGGCACATCACATAGGATTTTAATTTCTTCCCTCTACTTTCTTTTCCCCCGCCTTCAAATTATTTATTACATGTGGACCAATTTTAGTTTCTGCAGCATTAATTGGTTGCAAAAGAGAGCTAGAATGTTGGAAAAACATAATAACTACAATTTTGAGCAAGAGGGGAGGATAGAGTATCATTTATACACTTGTAAATATTTATAACAACTTATTATTAATTAACGGGCTATGGTTTTATCTAATTTTCCATTTATAATTAAACAGAATGTGAGGTACAAAGATTCATATATAACAAGTTTTACCTTGTAACAAGAAATGAAGAGGGGAGCACCCAAGAACAAAGTGTGGGAAGCAATCAAATATATCTTCCAAACAAGAGATGCAAAGGGACAATCTTGAAGCAACTGGGGACACGGTGGCCGTGCTGATGGACTTTCAAGTACTTAACATAGGAAAGTTTGTTGGGCGACTTTGGTGGTCTATTATGTACATGGACAACGTTTGGCTTTGTCTCCTATATATGACATGATTAAGGTACTTTTAGAACGCGCGTGATGGTATCACTCGATCATTTTCTCTTCTGGTCCTTCAAGTGTCCAAAGGCCAACTCCAAACGGTACCTTATTGCCGGTTTCCAAATTCCTATTCCGGCAAAGCAAATACAATGTGTCTATGCGTGAGCTAATAACGGAGATGGATTCGTTACAGTCATGCAGTCAGCAATCGAGACCGTTGGATCGAGATCGGACAACTCACGATTTCAGAAATAAATCAAGTTTAAAATATGCTCTGAGATTGTGAACCGTTAAATCTCGATCCAATGCTCCGATCGGCTAACTACATAAAATTGGCAACTACAAGCTGGGTCTGGAAATAACAGACACACACAACATGGCCCACTATATTAAAGTACAATCCAATACAGCCAGCCATGTAGGTTTTGCACTAGACTTCCATTATAAGTAAAAAAATAATGTCTAAACCCATCAATTCTTCTCCTAAAAATAAAAATAAAAAAATCTAAGGTTATAAAACTCCCACCATAGCAGAGTCTTACATTTACAATCACTAGAAAGTGAACTATATTTACTATTTTGACAACATAAAACACTTCAGCTTATGATGCTTATTCAGTTATTCCATATCCACCCAGATATAGGATAATAATAGGAATAAAGCATTTGTCTCCCTCTGATATATATATATAGTTATATACTCCTACTTTTTTTATCCATTTAACCCTGCCAAGAATCAACAAAATTAAAATTCCTTAATCTACCAACAAGGGGAAGAGGAAGTATCTGCAATGGAAAGACTGAGCAAGGAGCCATACCTGTGTGATGATAGAGATAGACCAAGCCTCTTCTCTGCTCCAGAGGCAGCTCCTCCAAGTCCAAGCACCCCATTGCAGAATCCACAAGAAAAGAAGAAGAAACTGAAATCTGTTGAGGAAGAAGAGGAAGAAGAGGAAGAAAAGGAGACAAAGGTGGATACTTTATTATTGTTGGATCTGAATGTATCTGGGAATGGTGATTGTAGTGATCCAGAAGAAGGACAAGAACTGAATCTCATCACTTGTTTGGATGTGGGTGGTTCATCATCTAGTGCCAATTCATCAGAAAACCCTCCTCTAATTGGTTCTGAGGCAGAGCCAAGAGTGTTCTCTTGCAACTACTGCCATAGAAAGTTCTACAGTTCACAAGCACTAGGTGGACACCAAAATGCACACAAGAGAGAGAGGTCAATAGCAAAAAGAGGACACAGGTTTGGGACACAGATAATAGCCTCAGCTGCTTCAGCCTTTGGCCTTCCTCTTCTGCATAACCAACGCTATGCAACAAGCATGTCTTCTCTTCCCCTCTATGGTGCTACTAGCAATAGACCTTTTGGAATTCAGGCACACTCCATGATCCAGAAGCCTTCTCATCATATTGGGTTTGGAAGCTCTTATGGGCATCATCAACATCACCATGGTTGGTCAAACTCAAGACCCCTAATAGATCAACAACCTGGAATAGCAAAACTAGCTGTGGCAGATTTTCACAGAACAACAACACCAACATTAATATCATCATCAAGAGGCAGTGGTGTTGGTAGGTTCCAAGTGATAGATACTATGATGAATTCTGCAGCTCATAAAGAAATCATTGGAACTCGTTTGAAGACTAACAATCAAGAAGAAATGAAGCACCTTGATTTGTCCCTTAAGCTCTGAGCAGGCAGGCATAGGCTCTTGGATCCTTTGATCAGTGACTCAGTGTTTCGAGATCAGTGTAGTTAAGATTTTGCCAAACTCTTTTTTGTTTTGTTGTTATTTGTGTATATTTGTTTATGGGAGGATTAAAGTTGTTTTCTTGTTAGTGACTTCAGAATCATTCAACTCCAGTGAGGAGTGCCTTATTGATCAGTTGGAATTTTTAAGTTTGTTATGTCTTTTTATTCCCAAGATTTTTTTCCCCTTATTCTGTCATTAGAGAAAAGTAAATCTAATGAGGCTTTTCCTTTTAAGTTCCTATAACTCTTGTCAGTCTCAAGACTGAATTAGAATCTGTCACGCCTGGTTCCATTTCCACAAATCAAATTAGCCTCACCAAAATTATCCAAAATTTGAAATTTAACCTGTAAAATAATCGAAATCTATAAGATTAATTCCTTCTCTCCCAAGAGGTTGAGGATCAAAGTTATACTTGTGATTCTTAATATTATGGAAAATTGTAAATAAAAGTTGGTGACGCAGCTGCAATTGCGGTGGTAGAGATCTCAGAAATCTTGATGTTATGGCCATAATTGTGGGTATGAACTGTGATTTAAAACCATGTTGAGGATCAGAAATACAAGAGTAATGTATCACTGCACATGCTCATGGATAAAAGTCTGTTCGGACTAAATATGGTTCTGATCCAATAATTAGCAGCACATTTATGATCCATAATTTCTGAAACACAATTCATCGTTTAGTTAGCTTGTGAATAATGTAGTGACACATATTTCATAATGCATTCCAAACGGGTAAAAAATCCACTAAAAAGAATCCAAAAATCTAAATATTCTTTAAAATTTATGTTCAGGGTTTTCCCTCTTCTCTGACAACAAGATTCTGGTATCATGTACTGAGAAAGGAAGGGGCCAATGGCAAAGTGAGTATACTAATAAATATTTGAATTTTCTTCTCATTATAACAAAGACCACACTAGTGGTTTTAGGAACTGGATAACATTATAAACATATAATATTTAATAAAATAAATTGGATAGCTTTTGTTTGTCCACACAAGGAGGCGGTAGGATTCATTAGAATAAGACTTGCCTTATTATTTTGGTGTTTTGGCATAGGAAGGCTTTTTTGTCCCATATGAGCTTCATGTTACTAGGTCACCATCACCCAATGGCTTCAAATCTAGGAGAGATTCGTGTGTGTTTATATTTGAGAGTATAATAACTATAGTCTCCACATCAGCACCTTAACTCATAGCAGTAACGACAAAGGGCTTCAACGTTTAAATAATAATTAACAAACGTGGTGGCTGTCAGTCATCAAAACCTGCCGTCCCATTCGCACAGCTGCAAACAAACCACATAGAACCAGTTTATTTTCACATGCTTCATTTCCAAGGATTTTTTTTTTCACTTTTTCTTTTGTTTTATTTGCTTCTGTCCCGATATGATGAAAACTTTGCACTTTTTGTACAACATTTTTTCCCGTCTAAATTAGGGTATCCCCGTGCGCGTGTGGAGATTAATTTTTTCGAGCTGGATAGGACCTATAAGCACCAAAGTTCTTCTATGCGAGATTGATTTAAGACCGCTGTACTCCCATGACCTGGATTCAAACTCAAGACCTCCGGTTAAACTGAGAGAGACCCGTGTTTTGTACAACTTATTTATTTTCTTTTATTTGCACGCTGTATTTTCCAATTTTTTTCATTACTAGGACAAAAAACTTTCTAGTCCCATTTTTATTGGCAATTTCTATCTGTACATACATAGTTTTCTATCTGCACACACATGTCCGCGAAACTAATAGTTTCGCGGGTTTATTTTTTTCAACACACACATGTCCGCGGAACTATTAGTTCCGCGGATAGTTCCGCGGACTATTAGTTCCGCAGGCATATATGTGTTGAATTACAACCCGCAGAACTAATAGTTCCACGGAGAGTTACAATCCGCGAAATTAATAGTTCCACAGACATGTGTGTGTTGAAAAAAAATAAACCCGTGGAACTAATAGTTCCGCGGACATGTATGTGCAGATAGAAAACTATATATGTGCGGATAGAAATTACCTTTTTATTTTGGATCAGCAAAACTAGGCCTGAGGCCACCAGCAAGGCCCAAAACTAACCCATTTAGTATACCCTTTTGGTGCTTAAGGCCGGTTCAATACATGCAAAATAACAAAACCAACCCCAAAGGCCCAAAGAAACAAGACGTAAGCAGAAGAGAGAACAAAGACACCAAGCACAAACCCACGGGAAAAGAAGAAACAGCAAGGGAGATGGTAAATACATCCCACACTTTTTACCATACACTTTACATTAATCTGAAAATTTCAAAAATACCCTCATTTAATATCACGTTTTCCTTCTTGAGATTTCGATTTCGGATTTTTTCCAGAAACTGGAGTTATCAGAATGCAAAATTGTATTCCGTTGTATTCCGGAAACTCTAGTTTTTGGAAAAGACACAAAATTGGAAGAAGAAAAAAATAATCAATGAGGGTATAATAATAATTTACTTTTTTAATATGGAATGTATGGCTAAATTGTGTGGTGTATTTACCAAAACCCAACAGCAATCTGTTGAGGAAAAAAAGGAGACAAAGGGGGATAACTTGTTGGACCTGAACATATCTGGAAATGATTCTGCTGTTGGTTGTGGCCCAGAAGAAGGATAAGGACTCCAAATCCAAGAGGGCTGATTGTTTGGACCTAAAAAAAAGAGGGCTGATTGTGGCCCACCAAAATGCCCACTAGAGGGAGAGATAGATAGCAAAAAGAGGGCACAAGTTTTATTTTTTTCTTGGGGACACAGATAATAGCCTTTGGCCTTCCTCTTTTGGTTTTATTTGGCACAGGAAGACTTGCCTTATTATTTTGGTTATTTTTGGCACAAGAAGACTTTTTCTCCCCATATGAACTTCATGTCTCCTATGCACTATCATGAATCATCCCCACATCTAGGAGAGATTCGTGTGTGTTTATATTTCACATGAACACCTCAACTCATTCCACTAATGCCAAAGCCTTCACATTTAAATATAAATAATAATAATAATAATAATTAGAGAAACACAAAAAACCAACCCCCAACCACTGATTAGTGATTACCACCAACTCTAGCCTTAGCATCAACCACATGGGAGAGGTAGACCCAGCTTTCATCCAAGACCCAGAACACAGGCCTAAGCTCTCCACCATTGAAGCCAAAGGGATTCCTATAATCGACCTCTCCCCAATAATCCACCACCATGCAGTTCCAGACCCATCTTCTGCCATTGAAGGCTTAATCAAAGAGATAGGAAGTGCATGCAAGGAGTGGGGCTTCTTCCAAGTCACAAACCATGGAGTGCCACAGAGTGTGAGGCAGAGGATGGAGGAAACCTCTAGAAAGTTCTTTGCACAGAGTCTTGAGGAGAAGAAGAAGGTTGGCAGAGACGAGAGCACCCCAACGGGTTATTACGACACGGAGCATACCAAGAACGTTAGGGACTGGAAAGAAGTGTTTGATTATCTTGCCAAAGAACCCACTTTGGTTCCTGTGACTTCTGATGAAGATGATGTCCGAGTCACTCACTGGACTAATCCTTCCCCTGAATACCCTCCACAATTCAGGTCATTAATTTATCTTCAAATTGTTGATTCATATATCAATTACCAACCAATTACTACTTTTTTTCACCCACCCTATGCAAGGGAAAAGTGGTGCTGGACTATTTTGTGTTCGGCGTAAACTCTGGTCACGAATTGTTTCATCACATGATCGAACTCGGGTATCAGTCAAGCCCATCCATTTAGATTGAGTACCTTAATCACTTGCACTGAAATTCATGCTTATTACTTCAATTACTATATAATAAGAAAAATAGATCATGGGACAATTGTTATCTTTGATGTTGGGATACATGTCATTTTTTCAGTTTTTTTTTTTAATTTTCACCAAAATTATTTGGTTTGTTGGATTTTATTACCATTTATGTTAGAAAAAGAACAATAATCCAATACTTTGTACGGATCTTCTTTTTTTTTTTTAAAAAAGTGAATAACTTTAGCTCAGAACAAAGGTTTTTTTTTTGGTCTTTTTGAGGCCATTTAGAATATTTAATGGTAGATTGACACTCAGTTAATGGGTTGTGTTAATTTAAAATGATGTCAACATGAGCAGAGTTATAATCCAAGAGTATATACAAGAGATGGAAAAGCTTGCCTTTAGGTTGTTGGAGCTGATAGCTCTGAGCTTAGGCCTTGAAGCAAAGAAGTTTGAAGAATTTTTCATTAAAGATGAAACCAGTTTTGTTAGGCTGAACCACTATCCTCCATGCCCTTACTCTCACCTCGCTCTTGGCGTTGGTCCACACAAGGACCCTGGTGCCTTAACCATTCTTGCCCAAGATGATGTTGGAGGACTTGAAGTGAGGCGTAAAACAGATCAACAGTGGGTTCTCGTGAAACCTACCCCAGATGCTTACATTATCAACCTTGGTGATATTATTCAGGTAACATTATAGTGCCGTCTACACGTTTGGTTTTCAGTTGCAAACGTATGTTCGGGGTCTAAAAGTATGTTTGTCCGGTATTCCCTCCATAGTTATTTTGGGTTTAATCGTACTTTTACGATCTTTCAACTGAAAATCAAACATGCACAAAATTTTACTGACTTTAATGCTAATTAATATTTAATACTATGTTGTTTCCCAATTTGTTGGTGCAGGTTTGGAGCAATGATGCATATGAGAGTGTGGAACATAGAGTGATGGCTAACTCTCAGAAGGGAAGGTTTTCCATTCCTTTCTTCTTGTTCCCTGCACAGGACACTGAAGTCAAGCCTTTGCAGGAGCTGGTAAATGAGAAAAATCCTTCAAAATATAGGCCATACAAATGGGGCAAGTTTATTGTCAGCAGAACGACCAGCAATTTCAAGAAACAAGATGTGGAGAACCTTCAAATTTATCATTATACAAGCTAAGCTTAAAGGTAGTGTAATAATAGACGTATCACTTAGCTTGTGCATGTAAATTGGGAATAATATGTTGCAGCATAGACAATGTTTCTGATACGTGACTGCAACCGAATTTGCTGCTAAAAAAAAACACTATAGTGCATTATGTATAGCATTTATCTTGTTCATCTCAAAATATTGACGTTTATAGTACCTTGTGTATGTCTAATAGTATTCGTATTGATTATAAGGTATTTCTTTAATATATATTAATTAGCCTGCTCCATCATCATTTATTTAATTTAACTTGCACAAGACTTCATCCTGGGAAGGATAGGATAGGAATGGATAATTTCCACTCCACTCTGTTCATGACGTTGCAGCAAATCATAATTCATATTTATGCATAATTAAACGATAGCAGGTGCCCAAAATCAGAATCGTAGGACTTTTTGTTGGGCTATGAGTCTAAGACCAATAAATTATGTATTGGTTGCAAGCATTTGGATGTAGTCCTAATAAGTAAGCACCATTACAATTTACCTGCAAAAAGTTGTGTAGTAAATAAATCTATTAGACGGTTCAAAAAGGCCAAAAAACTTGTATTCCCTTTTTATTTTGGTTCAGCAAACTTCGGCCAGAGCCTAGAGGCCACCAAAAAGGCCGAAGTTACCCAATCACTAACCTGGTCCAATAAGTGCAAAAAGGCCATATGGGTTTACAACAATCAAATGTAAGAGTGACCATTAGTCTTAGTCTCTTAGATTCCTAATGGAGGAGATTAATTTAGAGGGGAAATTAAGGGAATTTCTAATAATACATACATGATTTTCTATGTGCATATACATATCTGAGGAACTATTAATTCTGTGGGTTTATTTTTTTTTCCAACACACACATGTCATGGAACTATTAGTTCCGTGAGTTGTAATTTTTCGCCGAACTATTAGTTCCGCAGAGAATTACAACCCGCGAAACATAACCCGCAGAACTAATAGTTTCACGGCATGTGTGTGTTAGAAAAAAAATAAACCCGCAGATCTAATAGTTCCGCAGAAAATTACAACCCACGGAACTAATAGTTCCACGACATGTGTGTGTTAAAAAAAAAATAAACTCGCAGAACAAATAGTTCCGTGGACATATATGTGCACATAGAAAACCATATATGTGTTATTAGAAATTCCCGGGAATTAATGTCCCTTTAGTGGGTCTCTTTATCTTATAAAGCCGCCACTTATAATGCATATATATGGAGACCAAAAACTTGTCTTGTTTACCTTCAATATATGCAACTTATTTTGGCACAAGACTTGTAACCCTTTGGTTGCCTTGGCCCCATGAAGACGTTAAAGGTAAACTTATTCATCATCCACTCTCAGCAATAGTTAACCCTTTGGCAGTCAATTAGTGCACCTACAGTAGTCAATAAAAATCTCCCCAATATCACGGCATGTCCCAAATTTTCTCCATATCTAACACAATAAAATCAATAGGGAAGATAAACCAAATCACTTTCAGGAGCTCATCTTCAATCACCCCCTTGGAATAAGTAATGGACTTGTCAGGAAGTTGTGAAGTGATAGTGGTGGGTTTTGATACCTGCATGCCTAACCTTTTTAAAATAGAAAAAGGTATTAAATTATTTACACTATCACCTAAATTACCTAGAGCATTTTTATCTTTTTAAGTTAGGATATGTGTGTCTCTTGTTAAATTTGTATATTATATATTATTTTGCTTCTATTTTGACCGAAGTCGTTCGTTTACAATTTGTCCATATTTTATTTATTTTTTATCTCTTGAATTAAGATTACATCGTCTGTTAAAAAACCTACAATGATATACTATTCGATAATTATATTAATTTTTTAACACTCAAATTGCATCAAAATTAACCTCCAATAATAAGCATCGATCCTTTTCCAATCACGACGACTCTCGCCACAAAGTTACCCCCAAAGGAAAAGTACGTGACATCTTTTCTTCAAGGAAGGGAAAGAGAAAAACGATGGGGAAAGAAAGAGAGCATCGATTCTCTTGGGTACCAAATGAATAAAGTTAAAACGAAGCTGCGTTGGGTGCGGATTTTGTTCTTGATCTTATTATGAATGACAATGTGCATGCAATTAATTAATTAATACGTTAAACATTTTAAAGCAATATCTCATAAAAGATTAATTATAAAATTAATAACATTATTAAAAAAATACTACTGCAAAATTAATAATAAGAAAAGGTACACGTAATTGGCGGAACAAAATATCCACAATATTGAAACTTGGAGACGGACGTTGAGATCCCGGGCTCCTAAACCCCGACATCCACTGCGTATGATAATTATATCCTGTCTCATGCTCCATTATCAAGCATCATTGTTATAGCGATTTACGGCAATAATTAAATTCAGCGATTTATTACTGTCACCATTGTTTTACTTTAATACTAACTCCCGTACCTATTACTGTCACTATTGTTTTAACTAAATCATCAATCAACACTAAAAAAATTAGTTAAGTTAGTTAATTTTAATTAATTTAAATTTCATTTCAAAAATATTTTTGATATTAAATGGTTAACATGTTACATAAAAAAAAATAGTTAGTATAATTGCACCTACTTGCATGGAGAATATAAATTTCATAATAAAATAAGAATATAAAAAAAATTTAACAATAAATACATGTAAAAGTGGATATATATTTTTTATAATTTTGACCAATAAAATAACTCAATATTCAATGTGTCTAATGACTAAATCCATAAAGTAATAGAAAATAAAAAAATATTTGAATGTTATTAACAATCACAACTCCATCCAACCAAGAAGTTGGTCGCAAATAGTTAATGCACTTTATTTAAAGTGATGACTCAGCCGGTATTCAAAATGGAATAATGTGTTGTTAAATTTTATTTACCTCTCAGCTAAATATAGATTAGTCCAATACTCTTTTTTCCAAAATATCTTAGGTAAAAAAAATACAACTCCATTCAAAACTTCAAACAGATAAAAAAAAAAACATGGTTGTAGCCTGTATGTTGTTTTTTATGAACAAGATAAAATATGGTCAAATAATTATTACTACAGAGAAAATATCATAGAAACAATAACATTTAATATTCATTTTTTATATATATATACAACATTTAATATTCATTTGATACAGCAAAAAGTGATGGTTGTTCGCATTTGCCTAATAATGTCACCCCCAAAAAAAAACTAAAAAGAATTAAAAAGCTAAAGGCAGGGAGCAGAGCACAGTGCAAGATTCTTCTTCTTCTTCTTGTTCCGAAAGCGACGGGGAGCATCTGCTATCATATAACGATGAAGAGGAATCACTAAAATCAGAGAAAACTTCAAGGGTTATGTTCTGTGTTCCCAATATACCCTTGAATTTTCTCTAGATTTTCCATTTGGCCCAGCTAAACGTAACGCACACCCCACCATAGACAAACAAACATAAACAGGGCCATAAAGAGAAGGAGGAGCTGCTGCGGAAGAAGAAGAAGAAAAAAATCATTCATAAAAATTAATGAAAATGCTGTGTAAATTGGTCCCGTTGCCGCGGAAGAAAAAACCCGGTTCGGTTCCGGTTTATCTCAACGTCTATGATCTTACCCCAATGAATGGTTATGCTTATTGGCTTGGCCTCGGAGTTTACCATTCTGGTGTTCAAGGTAACCAACCAACCCCTTCTTTCTTCCTTTGCTAATGAATCAAATTTTGGGTTGCATATAACAACAACAGTAATGGTTAATTTGAATCTGGATTTTTAATTCAGATCCGTGCCTGTTTGGTTGAAAGCTCAATCCTCTGAATATATTAGTTTGTTGTGTTAAGGAACATTTTTCTGTATCAATATCAATATAAAAGTACAAAATGGGCTATGCATAAACCAGGCTTAATGTTCAAAAGCTTCTGGCATGTTAAATAATAACAAAAATTAAACCCATTTGCAATCTTCTACCTAACTGTTGAGTTTTTTTGGTGATGGAATAGAACAATCTATTGTTTAAATAAATCCATTGAAGGCTAAAGTTTCTTGGGGTTACTTGAATTTTAATATAATAATGATTAATGATAGTTATAATTTTGAATGAGCTGGATATTCTTCAATTGGGGAAGAAAACACTGAAACCACACCAATGTAGGCATTAATGTCTGAGAGTCTGGTTTTCAGGAATTCATTCCATTATATTCACCATTCAAACATACCAATACTATAGGGTGCTGTGTTATTTTGTTATACTGGTTTAACCTTTTTTTTTTGTTTTTTTGGGGGGGGGGGGGTGACTATTGGCTACTTCTTAAAATAGTTGTAATTACTTTTATTTTTATTTTTATTTGCAGTTCATGGTGTTGAATATGGATTTGGAGCACATGACCGGGATACTACTGGGATTTTTGAAGTGGAACCTGGAAATTGTCCAGGATTCACCTTCAGAAAATCGATTTACATTGGATCAACAGATCTGGACGCGAAGGACGTTCGTGAATTTATGGAGAAGCTAGCTGATGTGTATGCCGGGAACACCTACCATCTTATCCAAAAAAACTGCAACCACTTCTGTAACGACGTTTGTATCAGATTAACGGGGAAGTCAATCCCTCGATGGGTTAATCGACTCGCTCGGCTCGGTAAGAGTAATGTAAAAGTGTTTTTGTGATGAGTTATTGTCTTTTCATCCTGTTTGTATTTTTTTACTTAGATGTTTAGGAGATTTGCATGAAGCTATGATGATTGTGAAAAGGAATTATTTTTATCTTGATTCCATCCTGTCTAGAAAAGGGTGTCGCATGGATGCTATTTTGAGAGATCAATAGATCAATTTTCTAGCTCACCACCAGAGTTTAAAATGGCACCAACCCTCAATAGATCAACTTTCAACCAATGTTGCCTCTTTCATCTTTTGCTGCTGCATTCGCCACCAGTATTCTTACTTTATGCTCTGCATAAACTCCTTTTCTACCCTCAACTTAAGGTAATAACAATTTAAGGATGAGGCAGATATTAGGTTTGCCATTGCTACAAATTTTTGGTTAAGGCAGGGTGGTCTTAGGTGAAGGGGAGCCTGGGTGTAATAGTTGGAGTCGTTACTATGTGACGAGGAGGTCACAAATTCGAGTCATGAAACTGGCTTCTTACAAATGCAAGATAAGGCTGCTTACAATAGACCCACAATGGATTTGATCTTTTCTTAGACCCTGCCATGGCATGAGCTTTATAATTATACCACCAGGTTGCCCTTTTATAGGGGTAGTCTTAGGTGATTGGATTTGAAGGTGAGCTTAAAGGTGGGTTTAGCAACATGTAGGCTGCAGTTGTTCATGGTTGGCCTTCGGTGTCTTTGATCTCCTGCTGATCACCTTTTCTTTTTCATCGCTAGTAGCTTCCCCTCTTCCTCTCTTGATCAATATTTGTGCCTTTTCCTCTTCCACTACCCTTGATACCCTCTCTTCCAGCTTGCAATGCCTTCAATGACAAATGCTGTAGAGATTGAATGGGTATTAAATGTTTCATTTATTACCAAATTGTCATTAATAAATTCATATTTACAATTATCCCACCATGTTTTTTATGAAATTTAGAAACACAAGTTAGAAAACATATCTAAGATGTTTCTGTTTTATTGTTTCTATAATTTTGATCCTCTGAGAACAATTTTTAAAGCATATATGGCGAAAACAGTTAGCCAAGCACATTATTTTGGTTCTTTAAAGTTCAAACAAAATAATTTTTGAAAACTATAATCAAACAAGCCATAAGTCTCTGGCTGTTTCTATTACACATTTACACTACAGTTTTTCCCATTTAATATGTGCTCTTGTTTCTATTACACTAGCCGTTTCTATTTCTAATGGTAAGTTCTTCTTCTCGATATGAAGGTTTTTTCTGCAACTGCGTTCTTCCACCCAGCCTAAACGAAAAAAAGATTGGGCAAGTTACAGTGAACAGGGAAGGAGAAAAGAAGAAAATCAGAAGTCAGTCCAGCAGGTATGGGGCTTCCTCCAACCCTCGGTTGTCTTCTGACCAAAGACATTGCCTGGCTTCATCTTCGTGTATAATTAATGCATCTTCATCCTCAACCGTGACGGTAAAGTAAAGCTTTGGCAGGAGTCAGGCTCTAAAATATAGGCTGTTAGAATCATGTAAGAAACCAAACCAAATATGGGCAGGAAAGCAACTTCTTCATCTGCTCCATCTTTGTGTTCTGTTGTATATCCTTAATTACGTGGCAATGGTGAAAATGGAATGGTTGCTTCGTCACTGTTCTTTTCAATTGCGTGCTTTCTTCATTGAACTGAAAGGCTAGGCTCCTTTATTTCTGGACTTTCGGGCCACACATTTCTGAATCTTGACTTATCTATATTAGCTGCTTCTGTAGCATATAGTAATATATTCATTGTATTTGCTGAAGTGTGAAATAATGCAAGACAGGAAATATAAGAGACATGGTGAGTTGAAGGCAATACAGTTAAATTAGCACAAACTAGAGTCAAAATCTCTTAACCTTGTGCTTTAGATATTGAATCTAATTATGGTACTCATCCCATCCATCCAGCAGGAATATTTTTTTTAAAAAAACAACTGTGATATGCAAGGTATGAAATGTTACTAGAGTTGTGGGATGCTATATTATAGATACCAAATTAGCTTGAAATTATGTGTGCTAACTCTTCTTTGCTTTTCTGATACTGAATCCAAATTAGGCCCTGGATCTTTTCATTTGCACGGTTATTATCCTTTAACCAAATGGGGGTTTGCATGGATATGTAGGTTGAAATTTGTAGGAAATTGTACCAGGTAGACACAAATATAGGCGACAACCAATGGTTGGTTGCCATCGTATTATTAAAGAAATTAATAGCTTTTACACTGAAAGGTAAATAGATTTTGCTCAGGTATTCAATCATATTTTGCCATTTTGTCTTGGTGTAAAAAGGTTGATAATATGACGTAGCAAGATGATGAAATATGATTCGACGACTCTGTAAAACCAGTTTACACTGTCGGTATATAGTATGCTGCGGGAAAAAAATCATAGGTAGATATGGATGCAGCTGATAGTTAGCTGCCACCTCAGTTAGGTATAATTTGAAAGCTGGAAATTAAGGAGGATGTGTTTATGTGATCTTCTGAGCTTGGTCTTAGTTTTTGGTTTTGATGTTCAGAGGTTGCAAGTTATCACAGCCTGTTAACTTGGCTAAGTGCTGCTGAGTAAAACTCAAGGCTAGTTCACAACCGAATGGGATAACGTTAACCTTTTTCTTTTCTCCATGCCCCACTCCCTTTCCTTGCTTCGTTGTATTTTAGCTTGTAGCAGTATTGTAAAGGATTACTAACGACCCTATGGTTTGTTTTTCCCATACTTTGGTCTTGCATGATGCCAAACGTCGCGTGAAAGGATAACTACCAACAAACTTTTTTTGTTTTTTTCCCTCAAATCGTGTCTACACATGTCGCCTCTTCCGTGTGTGTTTTCTATTCGTTCCGTTATCTGTTATCAATTATATTGGAGTAAGAATCCAAAAATGTAGAGTTTTTTTTTTCACCAAATGGCCCCTGAAATATCAATAGCGTGCATCATGATTGGATCGCAAAAAAATCTATACCCACGGATAAAATTTGCTATGTGTATGGGGCGGATACTTTAACGGGTACCTGCTTGTAAACTAAACATGTATTTGATGTATCTACCAATAAATGGGGGCGGGGGCGAGTAGTGAGGTACTCATACCCGTTAGTAAAATAATTTTTTTATTTATATACATACCTAAAAATCTAAAAGACCAATGCATAATTTAACAAATATTGGAGTGTAATGTATTAATTTAGTTATAGTTATTGTCTTGCTTTATTTTAATATGAACAAAGTGATTCTAAAATATGTGTTATTGTTGTGTCATGTATTAATTCTTACACTCATAATTTTTCATGGTATAGCTTTATTTATTTCTATTTAATTGAACAATTATTGATATAACACTTGAGTTAAAATTATAACTAATATAGTGTGGAAACGATTTTTTAATATATTTTTAATATTCATGGATATCCGCGGATACTCATGAATATCACAGGTACTCGCTATAACTTGGATGGCGGATATCCACGCTGATATGGAGCGGATACGTGTAGCGGATATATCCAGCAAGGCGGATAGCGGGTAGCTACTACCCGTACCTACCCCACCCCATTTACATTCCTAATCATGAACATACCTCTTCATGCAAGAGTGTGTTTTATTATTCACTAGTTTTATATTATATTTTTAAATGCATATTTTATTCTCAAGTTAGAATTCTCAAACTATATAGTTTGAGATTTTCCAAATTAACTAGACAGGCAATTTGATAGGTCCTAATCTAAAAGTTGAACTTTATGAACACAACAATTAAATAACAAATGTAGAAACTTCTTGATTAGTTTAGAATTCTTCGTGATGATGATGAAGCAGTATATTGGAGTAAAGAGATGCTCCAGTACAGTAAAAAAAAAGTGTAAATAGTCGTTTCAAATTAAAAAAAATCCGAATTTGATATTGCTTCTCCTGTACATTTCTGAGATTAATTATATTAAGACTCGCTTGCTGTGGAAATGCAACTGCAAAGCAACCGAAAGCGCAAAGAAAAATGGTTTCTAGCTTGAAGGTTTTGCAATCCGATCGAAGACAGCTTTCAACTCAATTATTAGAAATTAGAAACATCAGCCACGCCAATACTAGATTAGGTCCTACTTTACAGACAAACAAGGAGCGTGTCCTGAGAGAAGATAAATTCTATAATTTTGCTCTATTTTAAATTATTTATTAGACGCATTTATGGATTGGATTTAATTGTTCTTTAGAAAAAAATTTATTGGATTCAATTCGTTAATTATTCCATTTATGAACACTCCTAGCAAAACATCCCAAATAAAATATTTAAAATATGTGCCGAATGTCCAAACAAATTTTACAGTAGAAAAATGTTAATTTTTTAAAATATAAATTACTCCGCAAAAATTTCTATCAAAACAGCAAAAAATATTTTGGCAGCTCATCCAAACATAACATTAGTGCATGTTTAAATTTCAGTTTACACCTTCCAAACCTTGGTTTGGAGTGTGTAAGTGTAAATTGAGTTTCATCCGAAAAAATCACGTTTGTTTATATTTAAACATCTCATTAAATTAAACTATGATTTACAAAAAAAATTGATTTGCAAGTATTATCTAAACATGCACTTAATGATGGAGAGTTCCTTCCAAATTACACCAGTCGATAATGTTAGATAATATTAAGGGTAGTTTAGTCCTTTAATCTTTTGCATAGCATATATATATATATATATATATATATATATATTTTTATTGTCTTGTATTACTTATACTTTTCTATTATTATTCTAATGAAACCCTAGCAGAGATTCCTTTTTTTCTCATCCACCTCTTCTCTATGTATTGATATGTTATCATAGTATCACAGAGCTTGGTTTGATTTTGGGAGTTACTGTATCATTGGTTTTCTTTTCAGAAAAGAGGGTTTTCGTTTCCATACCAGGGGTGTAATTTTTCCACACCTGTGTTCGTCGCTGGTTTGGCATTCTGAATCGCATTGGGGCTGACGCTTTCACACCAGGGGAAGGATTTTTCTCACAACTGCGAACGTATCTGTCTTCGTAGTGGTTTTCATCGCTTTGGGGTCTGACACTTTCACACCAGGGAGAGGAACTTTCTCACAACTGTGAACGTATCTGTCTTCGTAGTGTTTTTCATCGCTTTGGGGTCTGACGCTTTCACACCAGGGGGAGGATTTTTATCACAACTGTGATCGATTCTGTCTTTGTAGTGATTTTCATCGCTTTGGGGTCTGATACCCCGAAAATTTGATCTGTTCGACCTAGTTCGTGACCCAGTTCGTGATCGCCCTCTGTTCTGTTTCGCAACTTCTGTACGTTTCTACTAATCTGAAAATGGCTCCCACCACTTCTCGACTCCCTCCCAAGTAGCTGATCTTGCAGAACAGTTCCAAAAATTTCTTGATGCTCAGTCCCATGCCATGTCTGTCTCCTCCCTTAAAGGTTTGCATTCCTCTAGTTCGTCAGGTATATCTTCTCCTATATGGATTATTGATTCTGGAGCGTCACATCATATGTCATATGATCCTAAGTCTTTTGTGTCTTTAAACCCTGTCTCTTCTATATCTGTCATGACTGCTGATGGCACTCCGATGCCATTAGCAGGCACTGGGTCTGTCTCCACATCTAATTTGTCATTTTCAGATGTTTATTATATTCCTAAACTCACTTTGAATCTTGCCTCTGTTGGTCAACTATGTGATTGTGGTTACTCAGTTTTGTTTACTGCCACTCATTGTTACGTGCAGGATCCACAATCCAGGAGGCTGATTGGGACAGGCCGTAGACAGGGGGACTTTATATGTTGGATGAGCTGAGGGTTCTAGATGTTGCAGCTTCCACAATTGACTTGTCATCTTTTCGTTTGAATTTGGCATCATCTAGTTTCTATTTATGGCATTCGCGTCTTGGACATATTTCTTCTTCTCGTTTAAAATACTTAGCTTCTTCTGGTGCTTTAGGAAAGTTGAAAACCAGTGAAATCTCTGATTGTTGTGGTTGTAAACTTGCTAAATTTACAGCTTTGCCTTTTAGTAAAAGTGTCTCAACTTCTAATGCACCTTTTGACTTGGTTCATTCTGATGTATGGGGTCCATCACAGGTTCCTACCAAAGGTGAATCTCGATATTATGTGTCATTTATTGATGATCATACTCGTTATTGTTGGGTTTATCTTATGAAACATTGTTCTAAATTTTTTGACATTTATCATATGTTTCGTGCTTTGATCAAAACTCAACATAATGCAGTTATTAAATGTTTTCGATGTGATTTAGGGGGTGAATACACTTCAAATAAATTTTCTGAGTTACTTGCCTCTGATGGTACTCTTCATCAGACTTCTTGTATTGACACTCCTCAACAGAATGGAGTTGCTGAAAGAAAACATTGTCATATTGTTGAAACTGCTCGATCCCTTCTGTTGTTTGCTTCAGTTCCAAGTCAGTTTTGGGGTGAAGTTGTTCTTACTGCTGTCCATGTTATTAACAGAATCCCATCTTCTGTTACTTCAGGTTTGTCTCCCTTCTAAAAATTGTATGGTTGTGTTCCTGACTACTCCTCTTTGAAAGTGTTTGGTTCTACTTGCTTTGTTCTTCGTCCACAAGTAGAATGTAGTAAATTGTCTTCTCGTTCTGCAATTTGTGTTTTCCTTGGCTATGGGGATGGTCAGAAGGGTTATCGTTGTTATGACCCTACAAGTCAAAAACTCTATGTTTCCCGTCATGTTATCTTTCTTGAGCACATACCTTTTTATTCACTTTCTTCTGATTCTCACAATCCTACAAGGTCTGATCTCATCCGTATTGATCCTTTTCCCATGGATATTGATGATGTCAATAACTTTGATGTTGAGCATTGCAGGGTTGATGATGATACTTCTACAGGTCATGATGTCCCTAATGTCCCCACGGCCTACCAACAACCTCCTGCGGTTGTTGATCCTTCTCCTCGTTATCCTCCACGTGTTCGTAAGTCCACTCAATTACCAGATTTTGTTTACTCCACCTATTCCACTTCTTTTGTTTCTTTCCTAACCTCTATTTACAGTTTGTCTGAGCCTTCTTCCTACAAAGAGGCTATTCTTGATCCACTTTGGCAGCAGGCTATGGCAGAGGAACCTTCTGCCTTACATAAGACAGATACTTGGGACTTGGTACCTCTTCCACCAGGGAAACATGCTATTGGGTCTCGCTGGGTTTACAAGATCAAAACAAAATCTGATGGGTCAGTTGAGCGTTACAAAGCTCATCTTGTTGCTAAAGGATTCTCACAACAATATGGTCTGGATTATGAAGAAACTTTTGCTCCAGTTGCCAAGATGACCACCATTCGCACTCTTATCGCAGTTGCATCTATTCTTCAGTGGCATATCTCTCAGATGGATGTCAAAAATGTGTTCTTAAATGGTGATCTTCAAGAGGAGGTCTACATGGTACCTTCACCAGGTGTTTCTCATAATCCGGGGGAGGTGTGTAAGTTAAAGAAGGCTCTCTATGGTCTTAAACAAGCTCCACGGGCTTGGTTTGAGAAGTTTTCTACTGTGATTGCGTCCCTTGGCTTTCATTCTAGTGACCATGATTCTGCCTTGTTTCTGAAGATCTCTTCTCATGGTCGTATTGCACTCTCCTTATATGTTGACGACATGATTATCACAGGGGATGATGTTGATGGGATTGCAGAGTTAAAATGGCAACTAGCAAAACAGTTTGAGATGAAGGATTTAGGTCCTCTTCGTTATTTTTTGGGGATTGAAGTTGCCTATTCTCCTAGAGGTTATCTTCTCTCTCAGTCTAAGTATATTGCCAACATTCTTGATCAAGCCCGTCTTTCTGATACTCGAGTAGTAGATACTCCTCTTGAGATTAATGCAAAATATGTCTCCTGTGATGGTGTCCCTTTATCTGATCCCACGTTGTATCATACATTGGTTGGCAACTTGGTGTATCTCACCATTACTAGACCCGATATTGCTTATGCAGTGCATGTTGTTAGTCAGTTTGTTGTCTCTTCCACTACAGTGCATTGGGCTGCTGTCCTTTGTATCCTTTGGTATCTTCGAGGTACTCAGTTTCAGAGTCTCCTTTTTCCTTGGAGTTGCGAGCTTACTCTGATGCCGATTGGGCTGGTGACCCCATTGATTGAAAATCTACCGCGGGATTTTGCATTTTTCTAGGAGATTCTCTTATCTCTTAGAGGAGCAAGAAACAAGACATTGTTTCCCGCTCTTCTACAGAAGCTAAGTATCGTGCCATGGCATCCACCACTGCAGAGATAGTTTGGTTACAGTGGCTAGTTTCTGATATGGGTGTTTCTCTCTTTGGACCGACTCCTATGTATTGTGATAACAAGAGTGTCATCCAAATTGCCCATAATTCGGTCTTTGATGAACGCACAAAGCATATTGAAATTGATTGTCATCTCACACGTCATCATCTTCAACATGGCACCATTACTCTGCCTTTTGTTTCTTCCTCCATGCAGATTGTTGACTTGTTTACAAAATCGCATTCTATTAAACGTTTTCGTTTTCTAGTTGACAAACTCTCGATTCTCCCTGTTAATGCATCGTGAGTTTGAGGGGGAATGTTAGATAATATTAAGGGTAGTTTAGTCCTTTAATCTTTTGCACACACATATATATATATATAGGGAGCATATCAAGTGAGAGAACTTTTATTATGAGAGGATGAGAGGAGTAAATCATAGCTATAAGATCAAACCATAAATGGTCAAGATTAAAACATAAAGTCACATGACTTTTTTAAGTGGTCATGTGACCACTAACTAAGTTTTAATCTCAACCATCCATGTATGGTTATAAAGTCCAGATTTAATCCTCTCACCCTCTCATATTAAAACTCCTCTCACTTAATACATCCCCTATATATATATATATATACATATTTCTTATTGTCTTATATTACTTAGACTTTTCTATTATTATTCTAATGAAACCCTAGTAGAGATTTCCCTTTTTCTCATCCACCTCTTCTCTTCTCTATGTATTGATATGTTATCAGATAAAAAATATGATGGACACTAGAGCAAGGTTTTAACCTGTAGTTCACTACGATAATTGCAGTCATAACATTAAGGTTTAAGAAATCTATATATATAATTGCATTGCAACATGTGTCGGTACAATCTGCTAGAACCTCTCAATCACAGCAAGCATCTGATTGTATCCTAAACAATAAATACCTAGGTCTTAGACAATCGTATCCTTGCCAGAATCATGTTTTCCTTACTTGTCCAAAATATGACTTCCCTACTTACCCGCATTACAATTTACAACACTGAATCAGGGGTACCCCCACCCTAAGCTCGGAACCTAACCTAGTAACCTTAATCTGTCTACCCCCGTGTGCAGTGCACGTCAAGACTCATATACCCTTCATACCCTGATATTTTCTTGAGAACACGACCAAATCAGTAGCTTTTATTTGCATTTTTCTATAATTTCATAAATCATGACATGACCACAATCGTAAAATCTTGCGCTAGATATTCCAAAACAGTGATTTTAATTGTATAACCAAAGCTGAATCATCCTAGTTTGTATCAGGTCATATAACAAAATGAATTATTAGGTAGAAAATGCTCATTTCATTGACTTAGTAAAAAAAAAAATCAGCATCAACAAAAATAGCTGGCAGGTTGCTAGCTATTTCTGTTCTGTGATGTTCACAAGACTGGCAAAGTGGTCTAGTCTAGAGGGTCCATGTTACGGCCAGTAGGCTACAAACCACCGAACCCTCTAGGCAATGCAACTTATCACACACGCTTCTCTATTGTCCCCATCCCCTTTCTTCTCAAGCTGTCTTCAATTTTGTTCCCCACCCTTGTACAGGGTCTTCAAGATTTCCATTTGGAATTAGCTATTTTTATTCATTCAGCTAAAATCTCCTTTTTATTTGGTGGGTGCATAAGCTTTTTTTACTTTTTATTTTTTGGAAGAAAAATAAGCACACACACACCACTGGCCACTCTGCTGTGCCGTCAACCAAATATTAACCATTCAATTGAATTGAATACAATTGATTCCTTGGTTGGAATGGGTCAACCAAAACTAGAGGTTAGTACCGGTCACATTAGGCCAAATGCAAATGCATGCCAAAGAAAAGAAAAATGTACTACCTCGCAAGTCTGTCATTTGGTCGAACATTTGGCGGGCACATCACGAGTACCATTCCAGTCACACCCACCCTGCTTATAATAATAGTAGTTGTTGTTGTGTAAGTAAATACTTATAATATACTAATAATCAATTGTTGATTTATCAAATTTTCCCACAGAAGTTCATTAACAACAAGCTGAACGCAATGCGTCCGTCCCATGGCATGATGCTCAATTTCATCAATTTGTTTCTCACAGCACAATAACCGCAAAACATGATTACTAAAAAATTTTAACATTGCAAATGCAACAAAAAAAGTCCCTCCTCCCTCCACACGGCTAAAATCTCTCTCTATATCCCTTGCAAGTAAAAACAGTATACCAATCTACCAATAGATTCTAATATTCTTTCTATACATGTTCATCATTTCAAACAAATGTGTTAGCATGGAAAAATCTACTTTCTAAATCATAATTTATAATAACTGGTTAGTAGTAATTAGCAGCTAGCACTCTACTCTCTAGTCTACAACAACAACAACCAAGTCTTATCGCAGAGTCAGCTACATGGATCACTCAACGCCATATCCAGAATGTAGCACTAGCAAGTAGCTAGCAACCAAATGAATCCGTGCGTCACCTTTTCCAAGCATAAACAAGCAAAGAAAACCCAAGAGGGAGCACCAACTCATTCTCCTCCACACTGGACCACTCCATAACAGAGGAACTCCCGCCACCAAAAGACCCCGCAGAAGACGACATCGAAAGCGACGAAGACGACCAACTCTTCCCCGTTTCACAAGACCCCAAATTCCACACATTCCCCACAACCTCCCCACCACCACCACCACCTCGTACCACCACCTCGTTGTTTTCCTCGAACTTGAACATGAAAACCGCTTTCCCCTCACCACCACCACCGTTTTGGAAGACCCAATCGTGCACGTCCCATGATATCTGAACTGGTGGGACCCCATCCACGTGATCCACTCTCTCGTTCCCCCTGAATTTCCACCTCAGCCTCTTCACCTCCAAAACAATTCCCCCATCCACGCGAAACAACAGCCTCGTATTTTTGTCGTCACAATATTCCACCTCTATCTCTCTCACCTTCCCACCCAACCTCGCTTTCGTAGCGTAGCAATAAGAATAAGAAGAAGAAGCAGAAGAAGAAGATCCGTTACCGTTACGCGCGTGGTGGTGGTGGTCCACGTCGACGTCGACGTGTTCCCTTTTAAGCACGAGGGCTTGTGGGTTTTTGGGCTCGTGGGCTCCGAACTTGGGCCGCGGGTCCATGTCTCCGACGACGAGGGCGAGCACGTGGTCCACCACGAGGGCGACGTAGAAACCGGAGTGAGGTTCGGGTCCGGACCCGAACCTGGCCTTGGAGAGGTTCCAGAAGAGGAGGGTGGTTTGGGAGAGCTTTTTGGATCCGTGTTTCTTCTTCCAGAAGACGAAGGGCTTTATGTGGAGGTGGAAGGAAGAAGGGTCGGAGTGATCGGGGTCAAATATTGGGTTGTGGTTGTTGTGGAGGTGAAGGTGAAGGGTGCGGCCCAAAATGGAACGGGACCATGTTAGGGAAACGGTGCCTGCGTCAGTTTGGTATATGTAGGTGGTGAGGTTGGGGTTGCCGGTGGGCGGCGGAGGGCGGTGGTCGGTGGTTTTTGATGGGCGGAAACAAGAAGGGAAGTGGGAGGAGATGAAGGACATTTGACTTGATTCTTTCTATTCTATGTGGTTTGGTATTTTAAAAGAAAAAATAATTTTTTTTTGTTATTGTTTTGGGGGTTATGGAATGGGGAAGGGGGAAGACTTGGATATGAATTGTGGACTGTGGTGTGGGGTTTTTATTTTTTTGGGAGGAATGGGGAATAGTTATGTGAATGGGGTTGCTTTTTGTAAAGGAGGGGGGATGGGGATGGGGGGTGTGTGTTGGGAGAGAGTGACAAAACAGTAAAGACTTGTGATTTGTGAAGTCTGACTCTGACCCCTTGCATGTGTTGATGAAGCTTGAAAGAGTTGGAACATGGTTCAAAGGAGGGAAAAAAAAATGAAATAAAGAAAAGAAAGAGTTGTAAGTGTAACAGGGGATGGGATTGGGGGAGGAGGAGTGAAAGAGACGGTGAACTGAACCCCCACCACCTCACCTGGTGGCATGGCCAAATTTGACTAGCTATAGGAGAATTTATGAATTATGAATGAATATCAATCAATATTGTGTAGTACGGGTTACTTTCCACTGTCCGGTGCAATTGAATTTCTTTTTTCTTTGTTAAATCAAATAAAAAAAAGCAAAAATAAATATATATTATAATATTAAAAGTTGAATTTGACAACGATTATTAGACCGATATGTAAATTACTTAGAACATACATACATATATAGGAATATATCTCGCCACATAGTTAAAGAACAAACAGCAAAGGAAAAGGACATACAAGCGTGTAAACTCAATCATGAAATTGAAAAAAGGACAATTAATTAATTTCAGACACGAGGACTCACCATGAGATTATATGCCTTCCTGATTATGGGCATCTCGGTTTCGATCCATTGCTGTGACCTGTGATTGATCTATAGAATAGTGAGATATTATTATTCATGACATATATGAGAGAATATGACCCCTAGCTATTGCCTATTATCAATAATTAAAAGCGCCGGCCGGCACGCGTTCCATGCATGCAGAAGCAGAGAAGCTTCAAGCTAGATAGATGCTGGCTTGATTCATGGGTATTATTGAAGTCATTATTGGCCGTTTTTGGGGTGGTGAAATATTGACAATGACAGTATATATGCTATTCATTTGGTGCATATCTCTGTGAACAATGTGAGATTAATTCTGGGCAACAAATTGAAGTACCCTCCCCTTTTAGATACAAGAGTACCATTCATTTACTTAATGAGAAATGCTATATATGTTTGATTTAAGAAAACATTTTCTGATTTTATTTTATCGTTTTCACTAATAATTATATAAAACACACATCACAAAGTTGTGAGGTAAATATATGCGAATTAGTGTTTTTTATATATCCAACACCTTCCCCCTCCTTATTTTTGTGCTTTTCAGATTCATATGTTCCTCTACCATGTTTTGAGAGGGGAGTGGGGAGAAGGAAGCATATTGAAGAATAGAGGTCAACCAAGCATATATATATAGGTGTAACACATTTTTTTTTTTATGATGAAATATAGGGATAACACATGATCGCTTCTAGCTAGGACTCCCTCATTTGTCGTAACCGTAGCTAAGTTAATTCATGAAATTAGTTATAGTTAATAGTTAATTAAAATACATTGAAGCGCATTAAAAAATAATAAAAATAGTAACATTTTTATAATCAAAACCAAAAACAGTTTTTTTTTCTGAGGTTTTGACCTTTTAGTTTTTTATTCTTTGGTCAATAGCCTTTGAGTTCTATTTTTTTTTTTTGGTCAACAGCCTTTTAGTTCTATGAATGGGTAATCTCTTTTCCGTGGGCCATGCCTATACAAAGCTGTACTGCTTCATAGCAGTCTGGACCGAAAGGGGTGAAGCTTCTGGACCGAAAGGGCTTAATCTATCTTTTCTTGGATCTTTCTATTTACACCTATATCACTTTCTAAACACACACACTAAAACTTAAAAAGTCCATAATACCCTCATTTGTTGTCAAAGTTATAATTCAGAACTATTAGTTCCGCATTGTAATTTTGATAGAAAATTACACATTAGTTCCACATAAACAAATACACTGCAGAACTAATAGTTCCATAATGTAATTTGTCAAAGTTACAATACGGAACTATTAGTTCCGTATCAACACATACATTGCGGAATTAATAGTTTCGCAAGACTTTTTTTCTTTTGCATTTTAAGGGTCGGTCTGCATATGTATGTGTAATTTTTATATATTGCGGAACTATTAGTTCACATTAGTACTGAACTAATAGTTCTGCATTGTCAGGAAATTGTGAAAAAAAAGAACTCGCGGTTATGAGGGTAGTTTCGGGATTTTAATTTTTTTTAAGTATGTATGTGTACAAAAAAAATGATGTATGTGTCAATAGAAAAAGCCTCTTTAATTTCTTTTTTTTTTCCGCAGAGTATCTATCCAGATACTGCATTTGCTTTTCTGGGCTTGTTGTTGGCCCGTTTCTTTGTTCGGGCTTCGGCTTTTGGGCTTTTCCCTGTGAATCTAATATCATGCTCCGACAAGGTGGTAATTTATATCTGCACATACATACTTTACTATCTACACATACATGACTGCAGAACTATTAATTCCGCAGGTGTAATTTTTTTTCCAAACACATACATGATGCGGAACTATTAGTTCCGCACGTTGTAATTCAATGTGGAACTATTAGTTCCGTAGGCATTTTCGAACACATACATGCTTGCTGAAGTAATAGTTCCGCATTGAATTACAACGTGCGGAATTATTAGTTCTGTATCATGTATGTGTTCGAAAAAAAATACACCTGCAGAATATTAGTTCCGCAAGTTGTAATTCAATGCGGAACTATTAGTTCCGCAACATATATGTGTTGAAAAAAAAATATACCTGCGAAACTAATAATTCTGCAGTAATATATGTATAGATAGCAACGTATGTATGTGCAGATATAAATTCCCTTGCAAGATTAGTGACTATAGACTTGTCTACAGTGGTATAAAATAAGAGTGAACTTTTAACATTTTTTATTAAATTAATTTCTGAGATATAAAATTATTATCAAATTCATTTATAGCAAGAACTAAAGTGTAATGTAAAAGAAAGAATTTGATGGAAAGCTATAAATTTTTAAGGGACTGTTCAATGAAAAACTATTTTAAAAAACTACAATCTTTAAAAAGTTAATATAATAAGAAGACTGAACTAAGAATTTCTTCAAATTATATATGGCATATAAAGGGGTCCCAGGTGGCATTGTTTGTGTGATGAACTAAAACATCACCTTCCACTCAACTAATCAGGAAAAGAAAAAAAGCTTCTTATGCCCCAAAACTGCTCCTTGAAAGTATTTTGGCCTTTTCAGCAAAATATGTCATTAACCTTTCTTTCATTTCTTTCTCTTCCAACAAAACCTTTTTCCCTTTTGGATTTATGCATGACTCACCTGATCCAAGCATATAAAACAAATAATATAGATCCATTTTTCTCAAACTAAATTAAATAAGCTTGTGAATTTGGTGTGGGGTTTTAGGGGAAACAAGGGGTGTACCACGTATGATTGTCCCTCAGCCAGCATTTCAACTAGAGATTCTATATATACACCATGATTGGGTGCACCATGATTGGTTTTGACTGCTTTTTTTTTTTCCTTAAGGAACATCTCACCTTTGACTCCTTCAATTGCCTTTTCTTGTGACTTCCTCTGTTCCAACTTAGTGGAATGCCTTTTAATGAAATTTTGTACCATGACATTAAATTGAGAGTCTTTTTCTCTGAAATTGTTTTCATTACAACTTGTAAAATGATATAGGGTCCTTGTTTGCCTCAAGAAGTATTTTTTTTTTTGGTGAAGATGCTATGCATACATATAGACACAGTTGAATCTTGCTGTGTACCATGGCATTAATTTATGCCAAAATGCCCGCCCAACACGGCGATGATATCTGTATATGCATGAAATCAAGACCATTCTTAAACCAATCTAAACAAAGATATCTTCAATCGTATCTAACATAGAAAATGCACTTCAATTATTAAATAACAGAAAAATGTCACAGCAATGATGACAGGTCAAAGTACCCAAAATGCTTTCAATTCAAGCCATCAACTCATTCACTAGTAATTAGTTAGCTTATACAGTGTTTGTTCCTCCTCCTGTTCAACTTGATCAAATAGGTGACTAAACTTAATTACCTAATCAACAGGGATGGAACATATCCCATACTAATGCATTTAATTTTTACCCTATATATATGTGTCTTTTTCCTTGTGTGATGTCTATGTGGAGGGAGAGTAAATTTGACCCCCAGTTCAATAATTGTTAGACTTGACATCTGTGTGCTAAAATGGGGGAATGTGGAGGAGCAGGTGAACCTTAAAGTGTTCCTCTTGGTCACAAGATTCAAACTGCTAATGATGAAAAACTCACTAAGATGCCATGATATATAAAACCAACTTTGCTGATTCAAAAGTAAAGCAAAATAATGAGGGTCTAAGCAACACTTTATTATTTGATGGTTGTGGGGAACAAAATCAATCCCAATACAGGGTGAACAATCATGAAGTTTCACTAATAAAGATAGGAGACCAAAACACACATAAATCCCAGCCCCCAACATATTATCCTGAAGCCAGTTGAAGACTGCAAAGCCTAAGTAAGGCTTGCAGCTGTTAATGACTATTGTGGATAAGAATGAGAATTGTGACATGAATACAGAATTATCTAATTATTGTGATGAAGTTATATAAGATCTGGAGGTAATGAAGCTGATTATTATTTTTGGTAAACCACCATAATTAGGGCTTTTAGCCCCAATGGCACTCCAAGGTATCTCCATGGCTTTGAACCTTTAGGCCCGGCTATGAGACTAATCCTCCTCACCCCCTTCCAAAATTGTGTTTTATGGAGATCAAACCTTATTCCTCCTACAACAAGCCCAGCGTGTATTGTCAACTGAGACACACAAATTGGGTTAGTGAAGCTGAATTGAGATAAAACATCAATAGCGAATCAAAAACCAAAGTAAAAGAATCCACATAAGTGAAATTCGAAGTGAACAAAAGAAGAAGAAACTGAAAGGATAAAATATAAAGAGAAAGTCACAGCCCTGATTTAACTTGCAATGGCAGCATGAAAACGCACATTCACTTTGGATATACATATGTATATAAAATCCTCATCAATATTCAGACATAATCACCCGTTTTGCACACACTAATGATGTGTCTCCCTATAAGCATTACCAAATGAATTCGGTGATTTTAATGACAATATCATTTTCATGTTTGGGATTCAACAGTTTCAAAGATTCTGCTTAGAATAACGAATACCTTTAACTAAAGCAGCACGGCTACAGGAAGTGAAACTCACTTTCTGTAATGAGAATGCTTCAGCAAAAAGGGAGAGAGATAAAACTCCAAACTTTTTTACTCTTCTATTGCTTCATTAGTAAACACTGTCCATTAATATCTGAATGAGTTGTACATAGTGTATTAGGTGCCTAATTAATTAATTAATTAATGTGTAACCATGATATAAAAATTGATATGATACACAGAGCCCATCAATTTTGTGGAAAGGATATACAAATTTCCAAAAATAGTTAGATTTGCTGCATTAGTGGGAGAGAAAAAATGTGAAAGGAAAGGTGGGTGGCTGAGGGATATGGATTTGTTGTCGTCAAAAATATGGTATAGTGCAAAACACAAACTTGAAATGTGAGTCATCTGATTATCATCCTCTAACTGATATAATTTACTAAATATAGAGATTACACCCAAGCATGGTATTTCGCTGGGTGTCCACTGCTGCATCTTTGAGTTCTTGTCTTCTTTTATATCTCTGCTCTATTTGGTAGATAGTTCTTCTGTTGTTTTCTCTCGTGGATTTTAGTTTTTGTTTGCTTGGGCGGTGAGCCCCGTGTGTTCCTGAAAAAAAAAGGATATTACACCATTTTTTTTACCACAACAAAAAGAGAAGTGACACTTTGTAAGAGGATAAAAAAAGGCAGGGAGGGAATAGCTACAAAATGAATCTTGTATGCTTTTTCAGTTGGAAATGGGCCCTTGTATACATCATCATAACAAGCACTCAATCCCATTCAGTATCCATTCACTTTTAAAGCAGCAATCCCAAACAAAATGCCAACAGTTTATGAATGTATTTTAGTAAAAAAATTTAATTTTTACAAAATGCACATTCTACTTCCTATACTGCAACAACAATCATATCTTATATCTTATAATTATATGCAGTGAAGTCAAACTCAAAACTTTGTTGTTTCACGTAGATATCCTTGGAAAATATATAATTGGAAATATGCTATATATGTATGTGGGTGTGCTCATTTACTTTGAAAAAATATTTATTATTTTTATTTTTAATTACAAAACTGCTATTTTGTTGTTTTTAATTTGCTTTTATTGTTAAATATTTATAGAAGAAATAGTAAAAATAAATTTTTTTCTTTATTTTTTGTACAAATCTTTTAAAACAAAAAATATACTAAAAATAAGGTAGCAATTTTATAATTAAGAGTAAAAATGGAAAATGAAAACAAAAGTAAACTAGGCCTAATTTTTTTTTATGAAATAAACATTTATTTTGGCTCTTGGAAGATTTAATTGAAATCAATTTGATTGCTATAACATAGGCAATATATAACCGGTGTTTGTTAATCCAAGTGGTGAGAAGTTTTTTTTTTTTTTGGTCAATAAGCTTAATTTTTCTTAAGCAATGTCTCAAGGTCCAATGTGGCCTTTTTTTACTGCCCAATGTGACTTTCATATACCGAAACTTATTTTTTATGTACAAATTAACAAATTGAAAGACTTAATAGATATAATTTTTAAGTATTAAAAAACTGAATTGATGTCTAATATCAAAGAATTAAATTAGTCTTATTTATGTATTATTCAATGAGTAAGTGCTCTATTTGTATAACATTTTACCCATCACATGCAATTTGACTTTACAAGACAAGTGATAAGAAGTATTTTGTCTCTTATGACACACGCGGGTAGAACTCATACAAACAAAAACTTCAAAAAAATTGACAAACAAAAACTTAATTTAATATCACTTTTCATGTTTCATGTTAAATTGACATTTTCTTTTTTCATATAAACCAAATGAATAAATATAAATTTTAAAATTAAAAGTAACAACATGTATTATTTTAATCCCTAAAAGTATGAGAGTGCACAAAATAATATTTGAATGTCAACTTCTTAAAAAAAAAATCATCATTTTATCTTACAAATCCACTCCTATGTCAAATGGCACTTATGTAGTATTCATGTGGTAACTTATGTGAATTATATAGGTATAGTTGTCAATTATTCCGTTACACATTATTACTAAATTGAATTAGCACGAGCAAAGACAGAAAAAAACGCAAATCTAAAAGGTCTAAGCAAGGATACAAATTAAACTCGTGTTTTGGCCCACTTTTCAATACATATATCAAAATAAAAATACAGTATGTTTTACTGACGATACTGAGTCAAAGAAATTAAATAGGAAGGCATAAAAACATGCATATATATGATATAATATTGAAGCCCTTCCATGACTGGCAGTTACTTCAATAGTCTCTGCCTCTCTGGAGTCATGGTAATACTATTATTTGTTAACCAAATTGTAGGTTGATCGGTTCCCAAAAGCAGAGAATTCAAACACACGGAGGACATGAAATTGAATGGTATTCTAAAGGCAAATGTCAGATTCTACATTGTGTGTAGTATTTGCATTAGGCTTAATTTAGACTTCAAAATAAAAAATTAATTTAACCAAACATGCTTAGAGTTGGAGTGGTATCTGCTATCTGTATGTTATGATGATGATCATGACCATGACAAAGAAGAATTATAAGTTGCGTTGTTTTATTTTAATGAAGTTAATTCAAAACTCAATCAAAAGTCCCCTGTCCCACCCTTCAAATGCTTATGTCAGAAATCAAGAGCAAAATTTTTTTTTTCAGTGCATAAAATTCTACAGTCTTTGAAATAAAGGGGTTGTAGCCAGTTTTCTAAAAAGCCGTGCCCATTGACAATCCTTCCATTACATTTCATAGACAAATTAAGACTAGCTAGTTCTGCAACTACAGATTCTAATGGAAGAGAAGAGATCATGATCTTAGAACAAGGCCAAAAGACAAACAATTCCAAAGACCACAACGAGATTGGCTGTACATACAGCATTGAGACTCTTATAACAGTAGTAGCTAATTAAAGCACTGAAAAGAGGTGGGAAGTGTTGAGAAAAATGGGTTAAATTATCAAAATATAATTGATTGGGCGGCATTCATTGCCAAGAAGAATGTGATTATGGGAACCCGGGGCCGGCACAATGCTTGGGCATGTTTGGTTTTAAGTTGCAGATGTGTGCTTTCAGTAAACATACATTTACTTAAAAAAAACTCTATAGTTACTTTGAGTTCAAACATACTTTAGGAATGTTCCAAGTGAAAACCAAACTAACACTAAATGGTTTGTCTAAGATCATATTCTTGGGTGTTGTGTGTGACTGCAGAGCAGAGCTCAATAGACCCATAATCAAGAAGCTCCTCAATCATTTGCTCTATATGATCCTCTTCAAGAGGCTTGAGCTGCTGAGGAGGAGGAGGACCACTTTCCACTGCTTTAACCTTCTTCTCTGCTTCTTGCTCATCCTCTTCCTGTGTTGGTCTCTTCTGTGACAACACTGTCTCAGTACTCTTCACAACATTTGGTGTTGCTGGTGGGGCCACTCCCTGAGGCTCTGATAGCATTAATTGCCTAGTCATTTGCAATGAAGCCATATAGCACCTGTGCAATTTAGCAGTCAAAGTTGCTGATAGAAGCTTTGATGATGAAGAAGAAGAGTGAGAGACATTGTCGTTGGGGTTGAAAGGGAAGTTCGTTCTTGCCCTTGAACCACACATTAGCCTTGCTGCTTCATCATAGGCTCTAGCAGCATCTTCAGCTGTTTCAAAAGTACCAAGCCATATCCTAGTCTTCCTGCAACAAAAACCCAAAAAAAAATAAATCAATTTTTATTTTATGTTAAGAAAACTTGTGCGCTTTTTCTGAAGAGGGTGTGTGTGAAAACGTGCATGGTGCACACTTACAATATGGGGTGGCGAATCTCAGAGACCCAAGAACCCCAATGCCTTTGTCGGACACCTCGGTATCTCTGTTGTGGCCTGGCCATGTTGGGGGAAAAGAAAACGTTTTCTTCTTTTCTTTTTTTATCAGAAAGTGGTTTGTGAAAAATGTTTTTGAAAGTTTGAGTGGTGGTAGCAACTGAAGGAGGAATTGAGGGGGTTGGGTTTTTGTAGTTGGGATTGTTCACAGACTTAGCACTCTTTTTCTAAGTAAATAAACAATCTGGCACCCAGTTGAGCACAGGGGTCGGTCCCACATGGATTTTGAGGTCTAGCCTCCCTTCTTTTTCTTTCCTTATCACTAACTTGGCTATATAGCAATTTGCAAGCTACGATTACTGAATAAGTATTTCAAATGCTAGTTATTTTTTGGCTTTAACATATTTTTGGTCCTTCTAAATATCGGCATTTTGAATTTAGTCCCTCTAAAAAAAGTCAAAGTTTTTTGGTCCCTCAAGAAATCAATTTTTTGATTTAAGTCCCTCTTTTGCGTTGACCGCTGACATGGCACACTGAGGTCCCTGTAAAAATGCTGACTTGACTTATATGCAGAGGGACTAAAATCAAAACTTAATATTTAGAGGGACTAAAATCAAAACTTAATATATTTAGAGGGACTAAAATCAAAACTTAATATATTTAGAGGGACTAAAATCAAAACTTAATATATTTAGAAGGACCATGTCAGCATTTTTACAGGGACCTCAGTGTGTCATATTAGCGGTCAACGCCAAAGAGGGACCTAAATCAAAAAATTGATTTCTTGAGGGACTAAAAAACTTTGACTTTTTTTAGAGGGACTAAATTCAAAACGCCGATATTTAAAGGGACAAAAAACATGTTAAAGCCTATTTTTTTTTAGAACTTTAGCACAGTCAAATACATGTACATAAAACCACAACATTGAACACAAATAGTTAATGTGTTTCATCTAAAGAAACATGTTTGATTGGTATTGAGTTCGATCTCTAGTGATAAACAATTCATGATAAATTTTACTTATTTTTCAATCGAATACAAATTAGTCTATAGGTCTATTTCTTTCTAAAATACTGTATATGAAAAAAAAATGTATATAAAGGAATAAAACTCACTTACTAACTTTTTTTAATCCACAAACATAAATCTCAAATCTGGCCTTACTTGAAAAAAATAAACTCCTTGGACTAGTCAAATACTAGTTTCTTTTGATTTATAGATATACACACATATTATATTTGTATGTGTACATAATACTAGTATATTTTAACTGGTGGCTTTTATTAGCCCCTTCTTTAACGCCTAGAAAATATAAAATATATGGAGCGAATATCATGGATTCTTCGGATCCGGATTGTCTAAAGTCAGTTAACCCAACAGTCATTGCAGTCAATCAAATCTACACCATCCACTTGATCTAATGGTCCATGTTATATCTTATAACAAAACAGTAAAATACACACGGTTCACCGGAAAGTTTGGCACGAAAGAGTGAAGAGGTGAAACAGAACCTCGTATCGCAGGAAGCTTGTAACAATGGCTCACCATGTCGCTGGTCTCATCGTCACTGTCCCTATATCAGTGTTCCTCTATCATCGTCACCGTCTCTCCTCTGGTGCACCATCCCTGTACCGCTGGTCCTGTGGTCCACTGTCCCTGTTTCTGGTTTTTCTATGTAACATGGCGGTGCGGCGGTGCCATACCAGTAACCATACCTTTGTAAATATTTTATTACCTATTTATTAGCAATAGAAATGGGTTAAATAATTATATATACTGAGACGGATAAACACTTGTAGTTGTAGCACAACGCAATCAAACGACCCCATATACGTGGCCTTGTATATTCTTTAATCAAGATGCAGCCTGCGGTGCTAATGGACTAATGGGGCTTATCAGTTGGTGTGTTCTACAAATCCAGAGCCTTCAATTGGTTGTATACTATTTTTTTGGCCATCCAAATGGTGTTAGAAATAATAATTTGAACTCTTAAGTTTTCCTTTCTCCATAGGCCCTGTTGTTCTGTATTGCATTTAGGCATTATGCTTCTTTTAAGCCACCAAGTCTATGAATGAATCATTGTAATAAATGCAGGTTCTGCAATTTGACACTATACAAATTCAAAGAGAGCATATTTTTTACATTGAATAAAACCCAATAATCCTATCACGATTCTTGAACAACAACCCACTGTGAACATATTTTGCAATTTGCCACTGTGAACCAACAATCTCTTACTCTCAAAACCGTGTCCGCGACAGCCACCTTATTAAAAGTAAACCACTCCAGCACAGTGCCACAGTGGCTGTGACTAGTGGATGCCGGAGCTGGAGTTAGAAACATCCCCTTCGGGTGATACCGGCGCTCTGTCGTGGCACCACGGTAGAGACCGTGGTCACCGCCCCCAAATCGACATCCTTGCCTCGCGATGCCAGTGCTCCTTTGCGCCACCACCAAATTCGTCGTTCCCTTCTCCGACTGCTTGACGCCTTGACCCGTGTGTAGTTTACTGTTTTGTTATGAGATATAACATAGACCATTAGATCAAGTGTATGGTGTAGATTTAACTGACTGCATGACTGTTGGGTCAAGTGACTTTAGACAATCCGGATCCGGATTCTTCTCATGTGAGTAGGGACTATAGGGAACAAGCTGTAGATAATGACTAGTCTGCAGTCTCCTCTGGTGTTAAGTTTGAATTAAGATATCTTTGACCAACAATCCAAAATATACTTTTTTTAAACATACAAAACGCATATTACCTTAATAAAAAAAAATTATAAAGAGAAAGCTTTGGTGTTAAAATTTGTCATACAACATCACATTTTAGACTTTGGTGTGGAGTGCGGAGACTCGGATTCCCTCGATCGGTTAAAATTTCCTTCATTTGTATTGTTGTTGTTTAGCAAATTGGAAGTATTACGAAGAATATTAATAGACGGCTCATATTCTAAGCACATTCTAATTTTGACAAATTAATTGGATTCAAAAACCCCTCTCTATTCTTTATTTTCTGTGGGGATGGGGGCATATAATGAAGTGTGCTAGTCATGTAGCTAGATAAAGTATTGGTACTTGCATGGGAGAAGCTATAAACAATTATACTGTCTGTTTTTGAGTATAAACAAAAAATATTAAAATATTTTGTTATTAAATATAAGCAAAAAATAACCACTTTTATCTCATTTAATAACATTATTCCTATAATACCCTTAAGTTAATTTCAATTTTGTTTTCCAATGTATAGTTTGTTCCCAGTTAACAATTTCCTATGTAATCATTAAGGGTAATTTAGAGACTACACTAATTTTTTATATGAGATCAAAAAACTTAATTGCAGTTAACTAATTTCTTTAATAAACGTAAGTTTAGGTATTTTTGCTTATATTCAAATAGAGAGAGTATTTCACTTTTTCTTATTATCAAACAAATTATAAGCGATGTCATAGAGCTTTGATTCGGAATTCGATTCCCTGATGTAGTATATGTCTTTCTCTCTCTAATTATATTTTTTATTTATTTTTTTGGGGTCAATTAAATTAGTGGTCAAGATTTAAAATTGTGCAACATCAATGGTTAAAATGACATCAACAGCAGGAACAGCACCGGATTGCTACAGCAGGCAATCCGGGTCCCTTTTATTCACCCTCAACAAAATTGTACAATAATACAATGCATCAGCAATATATCGACATGAAATTGAGAGTTTTGTTTTGTATTGATTGATTTTGTGAACACTCCTTCGTTTCTTTTTGTTAGTATATATTTTAAGATTAGGAATAAGACACGTCCGTTTGTATCAAGAAAATGTTTTAGTCCCGTTTGGGGTAATTTTTGGTTTTATATTTTAAAATTTTTAAAAACCAAATTTAGTTTCCGTTTTGAGTTGTGACTTTAAGTTTTTTTTTTTAGTTTAGTCATTATCTTTATCTCGTTTCACTATAAATTGTGAAGGTATGACAGAGATGGCATTATAGGTGGTAAAACGGGTTGGCCCCGACGGATTGGGTTGTTTTTTCAACTCGCGACCCGCTTTGGCCCGCCAACAGCAGGCTGGCCTACTGGGTTGATTAATTTATTTTTCAATTTAAAAAATATTTTAAAAAGATTTTTTCAGACTTTTTTTAATTTTTTGCAAGCTTGGGCGGGCCAACCCGCCCTTAAACGGGGACGAGCTGTGTTTTTCGGCCCACTTCCCTCGGTGAGGCGGGGGCGGGCAAAAACGGGTGGGACAAACCGACCGGTTTTGCCATCCCTGAATGGCACGAGAGGATGCTGAAGGGACACGAGTAGAGCTATGTATATGGGTCTTGGCCTACGGATGACCCGTTTAACCAGCAACCCACACAGGCTATGTGTCACCTAAATATATGCCTGTTTAAATGCGGGTTTTTTAGCCCGGTTCATTTAACCCGCGGCTAGGCGGGTTTGGTCCGCTGGTTGACGGGTTGGCCCACTGGCCAATTAATGTGTATTTTATTTTATTTACAAAATCTAATTATTTTTTAATCTTTAGTAGGCCCACGGGCTAGCCCATTTAGCCCGTGGACTATGCGGGCCACAACATGTAGGCCCATTTATTTCGTGGCCCAAGGCCAACCTAGTCTGTTTATAGCGGACCAATGCGGACCGAGTTGCTCGCATATCCACCTCTAAACACGAGAGAACATGAGTATTTAGTGTTTAAAACTGAAACAAGAATCACAAAACCTATTTTTATGGTTTTGAAATTTAGATGAAAACTGTTTTAAAATTAAGTAAAAAATCAATTTAACTCCATTTTATCCGAACAAGTTTTGTTTTCAAATTTAGCTTTAAAAACCAAAAACTAAAAACTTGGAACCACCCCGAACGGCCTCTTATATTTCCATTTTTTGTTTCTATATTTTAACTATAAAATTTTCACCTTATTTTCAATATATTCAAAATTAAAAATATTTCCAATTTTCAAATATTTGTATAGACAAAGATATATTTCCTATACAAATATTTAAAATTAAAAACAAATTGAAAATAATATGCCAGTTTTGTAGTTAAAAATAAAAATAGAAAATGAAAACCAAAATAATTAAACAGGCAACATAGATAATAAAGGTTCATATTTTTAAAAGATTATTTTTTAAATTTTCTATTATATTCTATATTGGGTTTTTTTTTTAGATTTTTTTAGTAGTGTAAACGTGCATTCCTCTCTATCTTTCTTGACTATGGCTTCCATCTTAATATAGTGAGAAAAAAAATATTGCTTAAAAATTATTAGATATATAAGTATAAAGATATAATTGAGAAAATAATAATTAATATTATCTTAGATTTTTAAAAAGAAAGAAGGGAGGGAGTAATGCACATGTTAATGCTTAGTGTGCTTGAAAGGGAAAGAAACGCATATATATGGTGCTTTGTATGAGGACACGGTAGAGTTAATTTCAGGATTTTGGTTGGTATTATATATGCCCCCATGTTCTATATGCTTTTTTTTTTGGTATCATGACATTGGCGGGAGTATGCTCCGGCTATCCCTCCCAGCGTCATTTTTTTATCAAACCCAAAGCTTGAACACGAGACCTTGAGATGAAGACCAACCGCAGTTACCAGTGGGACCGACGGACGTTGGTATGTTCTATATGCTATGTGGTATAGTTTTGATTTTTGTTTCTTTCCTTGCGGTGAAAAAAAGAACTTACCAGTAAAAAACGAGAGGGGAAAAGACAACGAAAACAAAAAAAGAAGGGAGACAAGAGAACAAGCATAGCATGTATGATGTATGTCAAGGATTGAAAGATTTGGAACTTTATCAACATCCCTATCTATGTCTCTCTACCTTTCTTTTTAATAGTTTTTTTTTTCTTTTGGCTTCCAGCTAACATTGAATTAACTTATGTGCATTAAAGGCCAAGAAAAATGAAATTAAATAAACCAATTAGCTATAGTTTAGGAATTAGGGTCAATCCATACATCCATACATATATACGCGAGAAGTGGTTCCAGAAACATAACATGGGTGAAGAAAGCAAATTTGTAAGCCACATAATATCTCTCTCCATGTCTTTGTGCAATAACCTCAATCCTTCCATATGGTAAGTTTCCTTAATCTTAAAGTTCATGACACCCATATCTCTAAGTCCATGTCATGGACTCTTTTCTTCTCACAATTGCACACATGCCTCACGCAAACTTGCCAACATGCACACTATCTATATATATATATATATATCCATTGAATTCAACTATAAGGGGTGGTCCGTTGCGTGGTTCAGGGACAAGTAGAACATGGGGATTTTCTATCATCAATCAATCAATCAATGTAATAACAAATTGGACACACCTTATACGTCTTTTTCTCAATTCTTTTTGTTGAGTCCTAACTTTACACATGACACATGGCTTCATGCACTTAGAAGATATTCCCGTGTATCATTCATTGTCTTTCTTAAATTTGCTTTGTTTTCTTCTTTAGTCTCATACGTTGAATATATATATGTGTGTGTGTGTGTGTGTATACGTTTACCTAAAACTTCCCCATATTTCTTTTCTTGAATTAAGAAAGCAAAAGTGTATATAGAAGTTTTTACTTTTTATACTAGTCGTATAGTCGGGTATACATCCTTTTGCAGAACATTTACATTCACAATTAATTACTTCGGGTAGTACTCTTTAATTTAGTGAAAACAATTTAATTTTATTGATATATAAATGTGAGAATTATGAGATTAACACAAGTTAATGTGCTACTAGCTAGGTAATGTAACTTTGTTTCTTATCCACAATTAATTGACAGTCAATTGGAGAAATATATAATAAATTTTTCATTCAATTAACCAATCCAATCATTCAATTATATATATTGATCAAATGACTCGTGTTTATGGAGAAAGATCTTTTTTAGTATAATCTTACCAGCTGCCTTTCTGGTCCTTTCAATTTTTGGACTATAGGTCAATATACTGTTGGCTGCGCCAAATAAGTCATCATCGTTATGCTGCTATAATAAATGGATAAATGCCACCATTGTGTGTGCATGTCCTTATTTTGTCTCCACCATTAACGTGTATTTGTTGATATATTGAAATGTACATATTTTCTTTACCAAACATTTTGCCAAACACTCACATTCAAAGTTCAACAGAGAGCTCCTACACGTGCCATACAGATTTTTGTTTATCATCTCCTCCTTTATGAATAGTTAATTTTAATTTCAATGAAACTTATTAAGGAGTTGATGTCACGATTTGGCTATTGAAATTTTGAGATTTCACTTCCCAATTCAGGAATTTATTTCAGAGGTCGCAACACGGGAGTAATAAGCCAATCCCAATAAGGTCATAGTTGCCAATTAATTAAGGCATGTACGGTTGATGGCTTTCTAATTTCTGTTTGAATTTCCAAGGTTCGTAATTTTGGAAACAAACCCACCCTATTACTTCGTGAATGGAATATAGACGCAGTTTTTGTCCCCCCCCCCCCCCCCCCCACAGTTATTTGCAATTAGTAGTCAACAAGGTGAAGCAGAAGCACTTGCCTGGGAGTTTAGTAGTATAGTGTAAAACTGCATATACGGTTGGCTGGATAAGCAGCTAGCTAGCTACCTTCTAGTTGGCATGGAAATGGAAATTAATCAACAATTAGTACTACTTTGTAAAAACGGTCTATTCAAATATCCAAAGTAGATTTTGGTTACAGAAACAGACAACTAATTAAACATGTTCAAATGGAATATCATTAATACGAGATGACAGCTCGTAAATTAATTAATGGCTTTGCATAAGGCAGGCGCAAATGTTTGAAATTGGTTGGGGCTAATTGCGATAATTAAGCAAAGCGCCGAGTCTAGGAATTAGACAGCCGCCCAAAAACGCCCAGGGGCTATATGGCCATGTGAGTTGTGACTAGAGCTATTGAAATAGGTCAGGCCCGATGGGCTAGTCTGTTTAGCTCGATAAAAAAATGGGCTGGGTTAGCAAAATCTAGGCCCAAAAATATTTTGACCCAACCCGGCACAGCCTGAAAAATCGTTGGCCCGAAGTGGGCTAGCCCGTGGTGAGCCGGGCTGGCCCAACTATCATTTGCTAGAATTGCGTACAGGCTGTTTCACACCAGGGGCGTGAATAATTACACAAGTGTGGAAGCGTCAGATTTTTTGGACTATCTTTTTTCTGGTGTTAAACTGGCTTCCAGATCGTTTCACACCTCCGTTGTGAATAATTTCACAGGTGTGAAAGCGTCAGGCTTCTTCAAATGTCTGAATTTTCAGTGCTAAACTAGCTTACAGTGCGTTTCATACCCAGAGGGTGATTAATTCCACAGGTGTGACTGCGTGAGGTTTTTCTAAAAATATCATTTTTAAAAAATAAATGAACCCATGGGCCAGTTCGTTTGGCCCACAGCTCGTGGAGGACTTGGCTGAGCTGGCATATTAATAACTCACATTTTTTTTTTGGTCAATAATAACTCACATTAAAATTGACCCATTGTAGACTGACTCAAATGGGCCAGGCTAGCCCGAATAGATAACTTTAGTTATGACTTGTGGCCTGGCCATATCATATCATATTCATATGCATGGATCATGGATGAATAGGAGTTTTTAGCGCCAGTTTTTTTTTGGGTCATAGCGCCAGCTTTAATTGATAGGTTGGAATCGTTGGTTGATAGTTTTTATCCCCTTTTTTTTGTAGGTTTCTTCTTATTTTTTGTTCGGTCTAGTTTTAAAAGTTAGAGGTGACAAATCAGGCCAGCTCGACCCATCAGGCTAAATTGCAAAAAGGAATAAGGTTGGTCCAGTCCAAATATTTTTTTCGGTCACACATTTTTTGACCCAATATAGCTTAAAACATATAGGGTTAGACCGAGCCCAAACTATTTGTAAAAAACTCAAAGTACTAAAAAAAATATAAAATACAGATTTAGCCTGACTCAATGAGTCAAACCAAAATGACCCAATTTCTTTCAAGTCTGTAATTAAAAAACCCAATCAAACTTTTTTTTTTTTGGGTTTTCCCCGCTTGATATGAAACCCAATCAAACTTAAACAAGGACAGTTAGGGGGGTCAAAATTGTCAGCTCCGTTTTTTTTTTTGGGGCTCAAACTGCTAAAATTTACTAAGATGTAAACGTAATTGGGCCAAGAAAAGCCCAAAACATGATAACCCTAGATATTCTTCAGCAGCACTCTTAAGCAACTCCGCAAGTAAGCTACAGCACTCTGCCGCAGCTGCATCTGCTTCAATTTCTTCTGTGCAGTCGGCGCACTCGAAGTCGGAAGAGGAAGCAAAAATGGTACTCTCGAAACAAAACTGCAATCCTCAATCTTAACCACTATAGCAACATATTCTGAGATTTCCATAGCTGTTGTATTATATTTAATTTAGTTTTTTCTGATTTTTGGGTGATTATTACTGTTGTGGCAGCCTTCACACAAGACGTTCAGAATCAAGAAGAAGCTGGCGAAGAAGATGAGGCAGAATAGGCCCATCCCTTACTGGATCCGCATGAGAACCGATAACACCATCAGGTTTCTCTATCTTCATCACCTTATTGTTATTATAAGTTATATATAAATAATATTCTTAAGCACTTTTTGCGTTGCAACACTCTTCAGTTTCTTATATGTGCGCGTGTGTTCTCTTTAGGTACAATGCTAAGCGCCGTCACTGGCGTCGCACCAAGCTTGGGTTCTGAGGTTCTTCCATTTCAGTTCCGTTCCATATTTTCTGTTGTTTTGAAAGTTTAATTAGTCGGTTTAGTTTTTTTAAGGCAAAAACGTTTGTTTCGGAGTTTCTAAAGTTTTGCGTAATGTCCTTTGAGACCAGTGTTATGTAAGGAACTGATTGTGGTCTTTAACCACCTCTGAATGTGAAACTATATGTTCCATTTTTGCGCTTACTATGCTAAATACTTGTTTGAAATTATGTTTGTATGTTTCCTCATAGGAGAAATTATGCTTTTGATTCTGTCTACGATCTTCAGCTGTTAAGTCCTTTTTGATATTTTTCTCCCCTGGTGCATGCTTTTTAGCTTTTACTTATATTCTTGCTAAATGTTCATATATTGTATTGTATGGCTTGTACCATTTTTTTTTGTTTTTTCTTTTTGACCTAGAAATTAAGTGTGATTTTATTTCCATTGTGCTGCATAAATATTGACCCGGGAAAAATATTCACATTGGCGATCCCCTTTGTCCAAGTTCATCAAGGTGCCATCCTGCATCCAAGTTGTCCACAGTCATGGACTTGTTGGGAGTGGCTTTGTTATGTATTTCTGATTCTGATTTCTGATTGGAGTTTAATTGAACATTAGTAGTAATTTTAATGTTGTTGTTTTGAATATAATTTTGTAAGTTTAAGTAGGATCTTGCTGCCTGTGTTACAATCACACGATTTCTGTGTCTTTCCCTCGCTTTTGATCCCATGTTAGAACTTGATTTTGGCAACCTTGGTTGGATAGCCATGTAGTGAGGTTAATCTCTATTTTAGTTGTTTAAGAATTTTGTTGAATGAAATGTTTTATCTTCACACAAATGATTGTGAAGTTTACATCCCTGTTAAAATATTGTTTTTCTGTTTTCTGTTTTGGTACAATCTTTTTGTTTGAAAAGAGTCTCATTTAGTTAGAAGTTTACATTGCTTGAAATTTATAGTGAAGACTCTCAACATAAGAGGGTGAGTGTTGCACCTTTGGACGTCAAGAAGGTACACAAAGTTGTATAGTCTTTTCTTGTGTGTATCTTATGCCCAACTTCTGTTCACAACTTATTTTGAGGGAAGTTGTGCACGTGGTTATGCGATTTACAAGGAGGTTGTGTGTCTCAAACAAGACTTGCATTGGTATGGAGTAACTACTTCCCTGAAGTCAGCCATGGGCACACAACTTCCTTGAGGTTGTATGTGGACTAACGACTTGTGTGTGGGCACACAACTTACACTGCAACTTGAGTCTCTCACGACAAGCAACTTTCTATATATCAAATCCTAATTGCGTCATTCAAGGAATAATTTTCCCTCATAGTATGGAGGCCAGATTCCTACTTTTGCAGCATTATTTTAACTATTTGATTGCAAGATTGATCAATTTGCCCATTAAGATTGCTGGTTTACTGTTCCGTTGTGTTTATTGCTTAATTTGCTATTATTTTTCATGTTACATGTGATGCATTCAATTTTTATTTTTCTCAGCAATGCCTGGGTTGTGGTTTGAGTGGTTTCTCTAGGTCTTCTTATCGATGCCTCTTTTTAGAATCTTCCGTTCTGTTACCCTTTAAACCAACGCATGAAAGAAGACCCCATTGTCCCTTTACTTGTTCTACCTTTGTGTGACTGCTTGCTTGGGAAATTCCACTGTTGAGCATATAGTTTTACTTATTAATAATAATAACCTAAAAGGAAACGACAGACGGTTGCTAAACTTTGGTCTTAGTTCATTGCTGCACATTCAAGTATTGTTTTGTTCCTTGTGTGTCCTAGCTTCGTTTTGTTTAATCTGTCATTGCTCAGTTAGGTTTGTTATGTTGTCAATATCTTTGCCTTTTTTTGTTTGATTTCTTTTGTTGATGCAATTTTTATAGTTTAGATTTTGCCACGATGTTAATATTATCTGGACATTAAAAAATATCGACGCTTCTTACATTTAATTTAATGTGGTGGATAATTCCCCGTTAAGCACTTGATAACTCTTGACATTTATGTTTGATGGTGATCTTTTCACCTCATTAATTGTAAGAAATGCACTTATTTGAAAAAGCGAATAGTAGGTCACTAGTAGAAAAATATGCACTCTGTAGCTCTGATTCTTGAACACTTCTTATTCCAAAATAAATAAATAAACATAATTGTATGATCAAAAGACTACGACGCTGTCTTGCCGCGCATCTCATTGATGTCATGAATTCATATGGTGGAGATTCTATTATTATTTAATAAAATAAAATAAATTGTTGTCAAAAAAATGAAATAAATTATTGTATTGTAGTGAGGCTGTGTGGATAAAAACAAAGGCTTTCAATAAATTAAAAATAAATTGAGGAGTCAGTCTAGCCATTACAACTATAAGGCTTTAAGTAGAGCTAGCAAAATGACTTGAAAAATAGAGAGTTTGGATATACAAATTTGAGTTCTTTTTGAATCTGGACTTTTTTGGTCCGGCCTGAGAAAATAAGAGTACGATTTGGCCCAGCTCAATCAGGTTGGCCCGAAAAATACAATGCTAAAACCCGAGCTCGGTGTGGATTAGCCCTATGCGGGTCGGGCTTGAATAACTAAATTTGAGCTCATTTTTAATTTGGATCTTTTGGCCTGGCCCAATAAAGCCCGAGTTCAATGCAGTCCGGGTAGCCCGGTTTGCCAGCTCTAGTTTTAAGTCGCTTTTTCAATAAAAAAAAGTAAAGAAAACAGTAATTGACCAAAAACAAATAAAAAATAGTAAAAAAATAGCAATTGCTATCCACGCCCCAAAACAACAAATAAAAAGGTCTTTTTGTTGAAATTTAACTCTTGAAAAACAGAATAAACATCGCTCAAAAAGCTAAATAAAACAAATAATCGGCACAGAAAGCATGCAAGGTGACCTCGGAACTCGGATAGATGTAGATGGCGAGCTAGAAATTGACAGCTGGTGACATCACTTAATGGAAATATTGGTTGCGTTACAGAGCATATAAACCTTTTTGTGTTTGTTATATGTTAGATTAGTTAAATTAGATTGGATTAGAATTAATTAGAAGTAAATAGAACAAGATTAAATGTGAAAAAATGATTTGATTTCCCTGAGAAAAGGCGGGATTAAAGTGATTATTAATTATTAATATTAATTAAAACAAAATTAAATAAATTTAAAAATGGTTTTTCGATAAAAAGGATTGAATCCATATATTTCTTTAGAAAACCAAGATAGGAAATCATTTATAAATTTTCTTTTACCTTGATATGTATTATTTTAATTATTTATATGTCATAATTAATTCTAATACCGATAGATTTAATTCTAGGTTGAATTATATTAAGTCAAATTGTTAATAATATTAAATGAGATTGTCGTTAAAAAATATTAATATCGCAGTTTTTGATATATTTTCAATGTTTTTTATTATTAAATAAATTTTATGAGTTTAAATAAATAGGAATGAACTAATTTTTTTTTATTATAGATAGTATAAATATATTTTATATAAATATTCAATTAAATCCCACCATTTTGTTGTCATAGACTCATAAATTAAAAAATGATGATATTCGAGCATATAACACTTTATGGTTGATAAATCCATTGTACTCGTCGCCCACTGTTTCCTTCCTTCTATTTTTCTCACTGATAATAAATCTCTACTTTGATCTCATCGTATCCTCCTTCTTCAACCCGCTTCCATTCGGTACGCCCTTTAACCACACTCTGTATTTCATTCATAGATCCATTACTTATTTATAGTTGAAGACACTCAACCGTTTTTTTTTTTTTTTCTGTTGGGTTTGTTTTTATTCTGTTGCAGAAATGGCTTCTACGGTGCTCTCCGTAGCTTCACACTCTGTACTCTCTCCCTCTGCTTCACTTTCAGTGCACGAAACCCACAAGGTGCTTTCGACACCCTCCTCTCTCTCACACATAACACATTTGAAAATCGTTACTCCCTTTTTTTATGATTGGTTTAACGTTGGTTTTGAGCAGGGAAAACTCAAGTTTGGAGGCAACGGTTTGAGATTCAGCAAGGTAGTAGGAGCCAACTTAAGCTTGTCACTTCAATTTTATTCATTTAACTTTTTATGACATTACTTTATGATCCATTGGATATGACTATTGGCAGTTATTAATGTTCTTCCACTAAATTACTTCTAATTGTAATTTGTTAAATCACCCTCACTTTAGTAGTGTAATTCAAAATTCAATTCAATTCGAGCTGTTGTTAATTATTAATTATATTATATTCCTGTTTTTGAATTCATACCTGATCGAATAACAGTTTTGGGATTGCAATTGAAAGTAGTTAATTAGGAGTGTGGACAATCCCTACCCTGATCAATTTCTTTTTTTCTTTTTGTTTGTGTTCTCATTTTTATGTCTGTCAATTATGTTTAACAGTCTTCTGGTCGGATCTCTATGGCTGTTGCGGTTAATGTTTCTCGGTTTGAGGGCATACCTATGGCTCCTCCTGATCCGATTCTCGGAGTTTCGGAAGCATTCAAAGCGGACACAAGTGATGTCAAGCTCAATCTTGGAGTTGGGGCCTACAGAACGGAAGAGATACAGCCATATGTGCTTAATGTTGTTAAGAAGGTCTTTATTCCCTTACTTGATGTGTGTGCAATGATCTGATGCTGTGCTTTTGTCCCAGTTTGCACTATATTGCTTTGTAATTTTACTTCTCGTTCAGAAACCTGAGACTATTTTTTTAGTTGAGTCAATATTGATTTGGATGAATTTTCTTTTTCCTTTTAGGCAGAGAATCTTATGCTGGAGAGAGGGGAAAACAAAGAGGTAATTTTCTTTGGGTCATACACCTTTATGTGTGGCATAGAACTGTTGGCTTTGGATTATTGACTGTGATTTAACTTGTAAATGCAGTATCTCCCTATCGAGGGTTTGGCTGCATTTAATAAGGCAACTGCAGAGTTGTTACTCGGAGCAGACAACCCGGCAATCAAACAGCAAAGAGTATGTAGTGGATTCAGAATATTTAAGTGTTTTGAAGGATATAACGTTTATTGGTTATGAAAGAATAGAAATAACAAATAAATCACCATTTTTTCTTTTCACTTTTTACTTACATTATCCAATTGGCATCCAGGTTGCCACTGTCCAAGGTCTTTCCGGAACTGGTTCTCTGCGACTAGCTGCAGCTCTGATAGAACGATACTTTCCTGGGGCAAAAGTTTTGATATCAGCACCTACATGGGGTGTGTATTTTATTCCTTTCCCTGTTTAACTTGGTCATGATATTTGTTTTGAGGGAATTCATACATCCTGGATAACATTGTTGTCTTGCAGGTAATCACAAGAATATTTTCAATGATGCTAGAGTCCCATGGTCTGAGTACCGATATTATGATCCCAAGACAGTTGGATTGGATTTTGAGGGCATGATAGAAGATATAAAGGTTACATCCTGATCCAGTATTTAGAAAGCAAAACTAATCATACTTTTATATGGACTATGATCATTTTTTAACTGCTTTGGATTAGAAAGTAGTCACTGATTTACAAGAATGTTCTAGGTGATCTTTTTTTCTCCCTCTTGATCTTTCATCTTAGGTCTTGACACATGTCATCTTTTCTCAAAATTTATGTTATCAAAATATCTTTCACTTAAAATATAACTGATGTTGTTTCGATTAACATATGCCAATATACCATTGCAGTGTAATGATGTTAAATTGTTAATGCATAATTGATTTAGTACTTGTAACTTGGGTGTCTTATAATGAAGCAAACATAGGAACATATATTCTAATTTAATTCGAAATTCATTTAATGCTAAATAAATTGAATTCTGCCTAATTCTACCTTTTTACATTTTTATAGTCGGCTCCCGAAGGATCTTTTGTGCTACTTCATGGATGCGCTCATAACCCTACTGGTATTGATCCAACAGCTGAACAGTGGGAAAAAATAGCTGATGTAATTCAAGGAAAAAACCACATTCCATTTTTTGATGTTGCTTGCCAGGTACCACAATCTTTAAGTAAATGAGCTATCATTTTAGTAAATTTCTGGATAGCATGTATCAAACACCATTAACATATTTGAAGTTATGACAAATAAGCCTTACAGCGAATGATATGGGTACAATTTAAAAAAGGTAGACATTGTACAGTCACGTTGAATCTATTTCACGATATACTAAATTAGTCATTAAATTTTAGGGGTTTGCTAGTGGAAGCCTTGACGACGATGCAGCATCTGTGAGATTGTTTGTGTCACGTGGCATGGAGGTTCTTGTAGCTCAGTCATATAGTAAAAATCTTGGTCTCTATGCTGAAAGGATTGGAGCAATCAATGTCATTTCCTCATCACCAGAATCTGCAGCAAGGTGTGTAAATTATGTGTGCCAAGCTTTCCCATTTTTGAAGTTAAATACACATGTCTAAGAAAAGATTGAATCAGTCTACTTCCTTCTTCTCATGCATTTTGATTCCTTTTTTAGAAAGTTTATCAATTAAGAGTCAGTTTGAATAAACTTTACAGTAAGCACTTGTAGGAATAGAAAAGTTGAAACCATCTTGCAATCAATGAGTCTTTTATATAATAGCTTCCCGCACAATTCGAGATAAACTTTCAAACCTGAACCTTTTTCAGAAGCTCTCACATCTAACTTCTACATGAGCCCTATAATTTATATTCAAAAGCTCCCTCAACTTCCTACCATTTGTGCTTTTAAGGTCTCTTAAAAGCCCCGCCTAATTCTCCCATAAGCTAATCCAACCTGGGCCTTTGTACTGGTTGTATGAAATTGTTGCAATCTGATACTCTTATTGTTTTGATAGACTTTCTTAACTTCGGGACAAATTGCTAAAGTTTTGTTTAAGAAGAAAAACATCTTAGATTCAACTTTACCAATTCAATATATGCCTCAGTAAGAGTTCTGTCTTGATCAACAATTTGGTAACTATATTTCAGGGTAAAAAGCCAATTGAAAAGGCTTGCTCGACCAATGTACTCTAATCCGCCTGTTCACGGTGCTAGAATTGTTGCTGATGTTGTTGGAAATCCAGCTCTCTTCAATGAATGGAAAGCAGAAATGGAAATGATGGCCGGAAGGATAAAGACTGTTAGACAGAAGCTATATGATAGTATTTCTTCAAAAGACAAGAGTGGAAAGGATTGGTCATTCATACTTAAGCAGATAGGCATGTTCTCGTACACAGGGTTGAACAAGAACCAGGTAACTGACTCCCCTTTTGACTTCTTGCATGTGATCAACTTATGGCTTTTATTACATTATCTTGAGTTCTATTTCTCTGACTCTATCAACAATACATGATATGAATATGTAATTTGGTTTTACTGTATTGCAATATTGATTTTGTTGTTCCTTGTTATATCTTCTGTCTGATCAGAGTGACAATATGACAAATAAGTGGCATGTATACATGACAAAGGATGGAAGAATTTCCCTGGCAGGATTGTCGTTGGCCAAATGTGAATACCTTGCAGATGCTATTATTGACTCGTTTCATAACGTCAGCTGAAACTCGATGAAATATGCTGTAGAACCAAGCTTATATTTTTTGTGAGTATTATACCCAATCAAAGTGACTGGCACACATGACAATAATTCAATTATGTATGTATTAATTGTCATACATATGTACCTGAAAGTCCCTTGGGAAATTTTGTAACCTTGAAATAAGTTGAATCAAAGTGTTGACACATAATGAGTCTGCATGGCAGACTTGAAGCAAGTTTAATAATTGATTTATAGGGTCTGGTTCTTATTTCATGTGGGTGAGATTGAATTGAGCATGATAATAATAGTTTTGTTGGCTGCATGTGCTTCTTTGCTAGTCAGTTTCTTTTTAAGCCTGCTTGCAATACGATAATCATTTCTATTGATAGAAAACCTTGAATCATCCATAGGGATTGGCGATGAGGTAATTAGAAGAACCAAGAACGTAAAATAATTGAGCATAGGATTAAACAAAATTACATCGTTTGTCAACATGAACCAAAACAAAAATAAAGAGAAAAGGGAAAAAAAGGGACATGCCCACAGGATCCATAGAGGTTTCAATCTGTAGTTTGGTACTATATGCTGGTCAACGTAATTTGTCAATCCAATTAAAACCATATGGATCATAGACGCAGTTTTCTAACACAAAATTGAGGAATGGCTCCATGATGTCTGGACTCTCTGGACAAGTTACTATGTTGGAATTCCATAAAGCAGTTCCCTAAGTTATCTATCATGTGGGTAGGATAAGGTTTGCAAAGAAGAAAACACAGAGTAAGCGAACTACATTTTTTTTGTCATCCCTTAGCTGAATAATAATTTCTCTATGAATTATTCGTAGTCGGATTTACTGAATTTCATACATCCAAAAGAGGTCATGAAAGATGTAATAATTTCTTTATGAATTATTCCTGACTGAACAGTTCCGTGTTCCACAAAATCACCGCTCTATACACAAATATTTTCACAAAAGTGAAACTAATTTCTTCTTTGCATTTGTCATTAAAAATCCAAAGCTCCTCTTCACCATTTAGGCCTACCTTCTTTCTTTATGAACGTGTCTTTGTTTCATAGTCAAACTCCTAGACTGCGGGTATTACTTGAACAGTGTGGTTATTATGGATCTGTCTGTAATTCATGCAAGTCTTGATAAAGCCACACTGGTTTGACAGCATCACGAAAACAAGGCCTGGAAATCTGGAATCTCAATGCAGGGTGTTGTTAAATTGATGGTGACTACTATCATTGACTAGAATTCACTGGTGGATCAGCAGGTAACACTTGCTGTGTCGCTTGTGAAACTCTCAGTGTTCCTCCAAGCCCAACAGGTACAAGAGGAATGAGCGAGTGGAGAACATCTGCAATCAGGGGTCGGTAACATGGCTCTGGTTGCACGCATAGCACGGCCACAGCAGCTACCTATAACAGTCCAAAGTGAACATAACTGCAGTTAAGCAGAATAAAATACTGCAAAAAACAATGAAGAGGCAGAGTGAACATAATTGCAGTTGGAACTTAGTTCTCTATCATTGCCAAAAAGAAGTATAGAACTTGAAAGACAAATGTCAGTGAGGACCTTAAAGGCACTGATTAATGAATTAGCAATAGGAAGTGTTTCTTGATGAGTATAGTCTTTTAATAAATATTTCCAGTAAATACTTTTCATTTTTTGAGTTCTTAACCAATGTTTTTAGGACACTCGTTACTAAGACTCAGCTGGTGAGTTCTGACTCCCAGAGGTTCTCAAACCTGGTATAAGTGTTTGGGATCCATTGTATTCTTAATCACAGGATCCACTATGTTTGGAAGCTTGGATCTGTCCGTGAGCTGTGGCATGGCCTGTAATCGTCACAAATAGCTTATTGTCATTCATTTCCCACATCATCACTATTTTTTTAATTTGATCAAGCAACCCATACCCATGTGACAATAGATTGGCATTGAGATGGTGCCAGTTTTTCCACAGGCTTCCTTCCTAATAGAAGCTCAAGAAGCACAACTCCAAAGGCATAGACATCACTTTTATCAGTCAATTTACCTGTAAAAATAGTTAAAATGCAATTTCCTCAGTAAACAATTCAAGTTTTGCAGTAGTTGAATTTCACACATAAATTTCTCATTGCTTTTTGAACTAAAACCCGTATGGATCCAAGCTATTTCTCCATGTTCTCCATTTCATTTACATCTCATGTTAAAATATCTACTATAATTCACAAAGAATCTCTTAAAAAGTACAATAAAATAACAATCCCTCCAAATTATCGAAGTTTTCAACTGAATAATAGAAAGCTTATAGGCCTTTTAATTGAGAAAAATCTTCCAATGTTTCCCATCTCTCAGACAAGAATCAAATTCCACATCACCGATGCTTGCTGACACAGCAGTTGTGAACAAATTTTAGTTCCTACTCTGAGAATATTGTTTATTTTATTACTATTGTTAACATTTTTTTATCACTGACAAGAAGCAACTAGAGCAAACTAGGCAAATGAGAGTGTGACGTGTAACTGACAGCATATTAATTTAATAATACACATGACTTGCCATGTCAGTTGGGCAGGTACATGCCCAAGATGACCATAACATGCACAGGTTATACCTTTCCAACCCACCCTAAACTCCATACATCATTAATGCATCAAGAGTGAAAAAATAAAATCTTGGATCTGGTTTGAAGAAAGTTTAATGATATATTAATCAATAATAATTATATGGCAACTTGTGAGACCAATGCATATGCCATGAAGTTGTATTAAGTTCAGCTGGCATACCATCTAAAAGATACTCTGGGGCTACATACCCCAAGGTGCCTGAAAGTTTGATGTTGTTCTTGTTTTGGGACCCATCAGTTATTGCAAGACCAAAATCAGAAAGCTGAATCATGGGCACCCACAAAAAAGAAGCTTTGGTGAACACAGTAAATGTGTAGCAATAAAAGGAAATAATTTATACAGAAATTTCAACATGGTCTTTTTTTTTTCTTCTCTTCTTTTTACCTTGGCATTGAAATTTGCATCTAAAAGAATATTAGAGGATTTCAGATCTCTATGTATCACTGGAGGGTAACAGTGCTCATGCAGATATTTTAAACCTCTGATTGACATTAATCAATAGCATGTTAAGAAAGAGACAAACAATAGAGCAAATAGGAAGGAAAGAAGAGTATTGATTAATGAAAGGGTCACCTTGCTGTGTCAAGAGCAATCTTCATCCTCATATGCCAAGTCAATGCCGAGCCACGAGAAGGTCCTTCACATAATCATTTTTTTTTTTTGCAAAATAAAGAGATTATTAGAATTATTTATCTACCAAAAAAACAGATTAATATTATTTTATAATTGACCTTATTATCACTTTCGAGTTGTAATAAACTAACAATAAAGCATCAGAAACAATGTTTATACCATGTAATTGAGTTTCCAATGATCCATTTTGCATCAACTCATAGACAATGAACCTCGTATCCTCATTACTGCTACAACCCAGTAGAGAAATTACATTTGGATGTTGAATTTTACTTAACAAATCCACCTCGTTCTGCAAATTCATCCAACTATTCAATACAATTTTTTTAAAAAAATTCCCTTTATAAAAAAAAGCAACAAAATGAATAAAATTATTAGCGGGCATTAATACCTCAAATTCTCGCTCAGCATACTGACTTTCACAGTTGAGCTTCTTGATGGCAACATCCAAGTTATCATCCAACCGAGCCTTGTAAACACACCCAAAACCACCCTCACCCAAAATGTTACTTCCCTTGAAATTTCCTGTGGCTTTTTCTATTTGCTTATAGTCAATGACTGGAACACACCCTTTCTTACCAACCATCTTGATAGAACTGAATTTACTCAAAAACGGAGCTAAAGCAAGCCCTTTCTCAGGATCTAGCCATTCAAAAAACAGAACAAGCAAAAAAAAAAAAACTAAGACAATACAAAGCAAACAAATTAAATGGTGAAATTTCTTGACATCCACCCCCCACCCCCAAAAAAAAATAGTGAAAAGCACAGAGAAAAAAGGAAAAAGACCTGAGCTTTGAACGTTTTTCCTGTTGGGTTTTGAAGCATACTTGGTGTAATAAATCCAGAAGCATAACAGACACAAAATGACTGCACCAAGTGCTGTGCTGGCTACCGTGAGAGCTATTATCTTTTTCTTGTATGAATCCATTTTTTGAGGTTCATCTCCTAACTGAATACCTGATCAGTATGCAAGTATATAGCTGTGAGCATCAAATACATTGTGAGAACAAAAAACATTGTTCAAATTTCATACCAATTATAGCAAGTTAAGAGAGTTTAAGCAAAAGGGTAGGATCCAATCATCCAAATAATGACTAAAAAAATAAATAAATCATAATACATTATTTGCAATAAGTACTTGTCATCATGATTTTCAAATTTAAATATGAAACTGTTGAATGCCAAAGTCATTAGAAGAAACAGATAGCGATAGATTAGAGAGAGAGAGTGTGTGCCTGGAGAGGAAGCAGCCATTGATGTGGGAATTGGAGAAAAGGGTGGAAGTTCAGGTGAGGAAACAAGAGGGTCTACTGAGGCAAGAATCCAAATGGGTTTGTGAAGAATAAGGAGAAGCATAAGAAGAAGCTTCGTTTTCATTGTTTCTTACTATGTCCCTATGCAAAACATGAAGATAAAGATATATGATTAAGCTTTGGTTTGTGCGGATGCAGCTTGAAAAGGAACACAAACACACACAGTCCCAGAGTTTGAGAGGTGTGTGTGAGCCACTAGAAGTGAATGTGTGTGTTTGGATCTTTAGGCTTGACAATAATACTCACTTTTTTATCAATATTTTTTCACCTAATGTTAACTTTTATGCAGTAATGTAGTATTATTTTTTAATTGAAGTAATAGGAAGAAAGAAAAAAGAGTGAAAAAGGCACAGTAATTTAAATCCTTTTTGAGCCTACTAGTACTACCTTTGAAGTTTGAGCACTGATGTATCTGTCTGTGTCATTTGTCATTTTGTTTTTCTCATTTATAACTGTCTTTTTCTCTCGCTTTCTCTGCGGAAGGAAAAAGGGGACAACAATGGACAGCTGAAATTTAATTTTCGGGTGGGAGCAACTGCACGACAATGTCAATGATGTTCAGTTGTGCAAATATTATGTTGTTTTAATTACTTATTTTTAGTATTTAAAATTATAAAAATTATTTACTCTCATAAGAAACTAAAAATAAACTATTTTCATTTATTAAAAAATATTATTTTTATAAAATATAAGAACTAAAAATAAATAAAACTTTAATAAGGACTTAAATAATAAAAAAAGTAGTTTTAAGTATTAAAAGTATACTAAACTCTTTTTTTTTGTGATACTTGTATCTTTTTAAGAGTCCTAGGAATTTCTTCCAAAATCATAAAGAAATGAAAATGTGATAGACAATTTAGGAGTGTTCATGGGTTGGAGTAAATCAGTGGCTCAAATTGACCCAACCAAACTTGAGATAATTTGGTTTGAGTGACAGGTTTTATATTTTGAACCTACAAACCCGACTAATCAACCAATTGACATGTTACTAATTTTTCATCATAATTTAATATTATTTTAGTACTATAGTAATTAGTAATATGGGTGTCCACAAAATCGGATAGCCCGATGATTCAAACCGACCCAATTTAAAAAATCATATAATTTTAGCAATTTAAAATAAATTTTTTAACAATCGCCATGATCAAAACCAACATGTCTTTGGTTTGGATTCGATAAAAAATAGCTCAAATCTGACCCTAACCTAGACTAAGACCCTTTGCTCATGTTGGATAATAGATTAAGCCAACCCCAACACAACTCGACTCGTCATTTGAAAGAAAAAGAAAATATTTGAATGCTTGATGCATATGACAAATTCCAAAATATAGCTCATGAAATTCAGAAATAGATAGCTAGCTATACCTTCTTAAAATGACCGAGAAGAATATTTTTGGCGATGACAAAGTATGGACATTTCCTTCTTCAAGGCCTTTCAATCATCATTGCACATACTAGTTACAAATGGGCATTGTCATGTAGGTGTTAAATGTTAAAAAGAGTGAAAACAACAAATTAAATATTGTCATTTACTTTTCTTTAATAATTGTTCACGCTCTTTTTATGAATTAACACTAGTTAATTTTCCCTTAATGCTACCCATTATACCAACATAATAATATTCATAATATCTCATAACCACTATGAAATCAGTTGTTTTCATTTCCTATATTCTTCTTACTAAAACAAGATCACTATTATTTTTTTGAGAAGTAGCGTGTCACACTCGTAGTTTTCAATTTTTTATGTAAAGTTGTCAGTAGAGAACAGAATAGAAGTAGAAAATTTCAACCATTAAACAACGACTGATTTTCAACCCCCTCCAAAAAAAAAGAATGAAAATACCTGGAATCTAATTAAGTCAATTGCGTGACAATCTTGCTACTTTCATTTTCCTCTTCCATTTGGCAGGAAAGCTGTGTCTGTTAATACTCACAAACGTCAATGTCACAGCTCATGGATTAGCAAAAGCCACCAAAGCGTTTTAAAAGCGAAAAATACCACATCGCATCATTGCCAACTACCAAAAAGATAAGTGGTAAAAAAGGAATCGCCAACCCAAAAAAAAAAAAGTTTTAATATTAATTTAGTTCCCGTAAAATTTTTGAATTTGAATTTAGTCCCTATAAAAAAAGTCAAACTTTTTTTGTTCTCATTTTATTTTTTTTTATTTTAATCCCTGGAGGAATTGACCGCTGATGTGGCACTGTGAGGTCCTTATAAAATTCCTACGTAGCACCTACGTGGCTTACACGTCACATGACACATACCTATACAAATATTAAGTTTTGAATTTAGTCCCTCTTAAAAAACGTGTTTTGAATTTAGTCCCTGTCAAAAATACGCGTTTTGAATTTAGTCCATCTTCTTCTCCACCACCCCCACCTCCTTCTCCCCCTTCTCACCACCACCCCTATCCCCACCTCCACCACCCTCAACAACAACAAAACACAAAAAATCAATAACAACAACAACAAAAAATCGCCACCCCTAATTTCTCTCTCTCACTCCCACGGTGCCCTCTTTCTCTCTCCCCCTCAACCCACTTCCACCCTCTTGCTCTGTGATTTTCGTTGTTGATATTCTTGTTGTTGTTGATGTTGTTGTTATGTTGATTTTCGTTGTTGTTGTTGTTGTTGTTGTATCTGCAGATTTTTGTTGTTGTTGTTGTGTGATTTCCATTTGGTGGTGAGGGTAAAGGAGGAGGCGGTGGAGGTGAGTGAGATGATGGGGTGGTGGTGGAGAAAGGGGAAACCATGGAGGGGGGTGCGGGTGGGGGTGGTGGTGGAGGAAGGAGAAGAAGGAGGTGGGGGTGGTGGAAGAGGGGTGGTGGAGGTGGGGGTGGGGATGGGGATGGGGGTGGTGGCGGAGAAGGGGGAGAAGGAGGTAGGGGTGGCAGAGAAGGGGAGAGAAGGAGAGGGACTAAATTCAAAACATGTTTTTTTAATAGGGACTAAATTCAAAACTTAATATTTGTATAGGTATGTGTCAGGTGACGTGTAAGCCACGTAGGTGCCACATAGGAATTTTACAGGGATCTCACAGTACCACATCAGCGGTCAACACTAGTGAGAGACTAAATTAAAAAAAAAATAAAACGAGGACTAAATTCAAAAAAATAAATAAAACAAGGACGAAAAAAGTTTGACTTTTTTTATAGGGACTTAAATCAAAAACCTCCTATATTACACAGGGACCAAATTAATATTAAAGCCAAAAAAAGGTTATTGTTCTTCCTACGAACCTATCATTATATATGTAAACTCCCGAAAAAGTTAATAACCCAAGCAATAATCGAAAAGTGACACAGAAAATCAGTTTCTCTGATTCTTGCATGAGCGTATCTTTGATTTTTTAAAATACAATATTAAAAATAAAATTTAACATGAGTTTATTCTATGTGTATTTATTCTATGTGTATTTGTGTCATGATTTGTTATTGACATGAGACCAAAAAGATTTGTTATTGACATGAGACCAAAAAGATTTGTTATTGACACCAACTTGATATATTTATACCTTTGATAACATTTTATAGAATATGAAATCAAATAATCCAACCATTAGAATGAAAAGTTTTCATTAAGTGACAAAGTCTAAAATTTTGTACAATTTACGATTTATTTGATACTACATTGTATCACTCTATTTTAGAGTATAATATGATATTTAAAATATAAGCAAATATCTACTATTAGAGTATATATCTAGATCATCTGAAATTTTACATACATGATTATCAAGATAATAACATGATTGGATTAATTAATTGTATATTTTACAAAACAATTGTCATTAAATGATGTCCAAAAAAAATGCTATTTAATATGTATGTTAAGTTTGATATCCAATATCAATGGATTCTGACTTGGTGTGTATGAAGAAAGGGAGATGATAGTAGGACCAATTTGGTAGAAGTAGTGGTAGTAGACATGAATTTAAGAATTATCTGGCTGGAAAGGTTGAGTGATAAAATATAAATAAGGGACTATTGGTTTGAGCTTTGAACATTTTGGTAGAAAAATAACACTCGTCACGTGTTAGGTCGATTATGGGTTTGAATTTTGATAATGGAGCACGTTAGCCCAACTATTATATAAGATTATGTATTATATTTAATTATTTATGAATTACGAATAACGTACTTCAGTTTCTTTTTCTTATAATAAAAGATGAAAGGATTTATTAATGTGAAGGATCGGAGAAGCTATCTGAACGTCATGAAATAAAAGATACGTAAGCAAATTCTTAATATAAAAAATAATTATGCAAAATGGGCACATGGTGAAGTTATATTTTCAAAAATACTTTGGCCAAAGAGAACAGCTTATGTGGCTTGCTTTAGCTTCTCTTCTACAAGCTCAATGCACCGATACAACACCAACTCAAGTGGATTTAGGGTGCACACAGTGTCAACTGCAAACTCATCATAATCATTCTTGTTCTCTGCCACTATACCTGTCACTAAGGTACGCAAAGGAAGCAGCCATTCATTATAGGCCTTTTGCAAACTGCTCCTCGACAAGACTCCAGTGTAGTTTGTCTTTCCTGTTACAAAAGTAATTGTAAAACCACCTTAATTATACTTCACTTTAGATCAAGTTTGGCAACTACTCACAAGTCACAACAAAGATGTAACAATCTCAAAAAGAAGATTCCGGCCTTCCGGGTAAAAATATTTCTATTTAGGAACAATTAACAATGCAATGGTTCGTTAACTCAAGATACTTGTTCCTGTAATGTAGTTTTACCCCATCTTTTGATTGCTTAAATTGATAATTCATTGATTATACGTACCTGTGGATTCTGTCATCAATACAAATCTGTATAGGTTGAGAGCTGACAACACCTGCAGGTTATAAACATAGTGCTGTGACTTAAACCTTTTCAACTCAGTGCATACATAACCCAAAAAAGAAATAATGAGAATAACGCAGAATGCTTCTTCAAATAGATGCATTTCAAGATACCAGGATTTTATAAATTACAAAGAACACATGAAACAGAAAGAATACCGCATCACTTTGCTCAGGTAGGGAAGGAGGCCCCCCCTGTGGAGGCCTTAGAACCAACTCCACCAACTCAAGGGCACCAGGAGTCCAAAATGATATATCTGGGTATGCTTTGTTATTTTTCTGTGGGACATCTTTCGCTACTGATGTACTACTGCAGATTTCTGTGTGCATTTCTCTCCTGACAAGATCGATTAAAATGGCAATCTACACAAAGATGCAAGACCACCATTAGATGATTTAACTTTTGACAGATAGGTAAACAAAGAACAAAGGTAAACGAACTGCAATTAAGATATGAAGAGAATTACCATGGAAGAAGAGTCAGTATTTGCAATCAATGCTTTTAAAACATCGAACCTTTGAGAAATTGGAATATCAGCAAGTACCTTTCAGTAACACAAACACATACCATTAAATCTATCAAGAAAAATACGACCAAGACATAAAGGGGTTTAACAAAAATCATGTCTCCATTTCAGAAAATCCATGTTAAATATTGTCCAAAAACTAGAAAGGCATTGTCTAGTGTTAGTAACTCACTCCTTTTAGCACAGCAAAGGATTTTTTTCGTAGTTCTGGGTCTGGGGCATACATGATAACCATCTTAACAGCCTGAAAGGTTATATAGTGTGACAAAAAGTGAAGAAAATATCAGCATTTTCCTTGTTGAAAAAGTAAAAGATCCAGCGATGATAAACAAACTGAAGTCAGGAAATGCAGTACCTGCAGAGCTGAGAAAAGATTTGGCATATACTCAGAATGTTCATCATCATGGTTTCCACAGATACCTCCATCTGTGATGCAAAGCAAGAAGTTGATAGTATGTTCCTTTAATTCCCAAGGCAGATTTACAAAGGAAAGTACATGCTTTAACATTCCTATTGCTTGCCACCTTTTGATCTGGTTGTTACGAAGTTCATCCTTGATGGCAACCAAATCTTCTTTAGCAGCATGAGCAACCTCCTCTGAGACATGCCCCCAAATCACTGAAAAAATGGAATTTGATGGGTAGGTGAAAAGGAAATGCATAAAAGAAAAGGCAAGGATTCAATTACAGTAATTGTCCTAACACAAACCTGAAAGAGCGGCACCATGTTTGACATGAGATAAACAACCCATACAATCATCTTTATCTTCTGGGTAATAGAACGGGCAAAAAAAGAAACAAGCGGTGTAAATGTGCTACATTAACATTGAAATAAATTAACAGCAGACTAGACCAGACACAGAGTAACCTAAGAGTCTACCTCCAAAAACGGAGCTAGCCACAGTCTCGACATCATAAGTTGTTACTAGATTGAGATATGATAAACCACAGTATGAGGAAATTTGTGATAGTTGCAATACCAACGAATGACAGCTGGAAGTTTTATAGTTTATGCTGGCTGAAACAAGAGCCTGAACAGTGCATGGTAAGATATTAAATCATATTACAGTAGATAATACCGTATCATAAGTAATGAATTTTACTAAAGTAGTTGGGAAAGAAATACAAGAATAATTATAAAATTTTAATGCAGTACAGATATCTACCAAGCATTGCAGGACATATGGACCAAGAAGAGCTTGGAGCTTCTCCCTTGCAGCATTATCCTGTTGTATAAGTGAAAAAATGTCAGCAAAAAATTGAAAATAAACAGTAATTTAAGTTTTCCTAACAAAGAAAAGGATAAATTGTTTTAAATTTGACAGACCCACCAACTTATCACAAACTTTGCATATAGAATTGGCAATCTCAACAGCTCTGTCAAATACATTATCGAGTTCCGCTTCATCTGACTCCAAAGACACAGCCTTCAATACATTAAGAATCATAGGAACGGCTTCTTTTACTTGCTCAAACTGACGCCTCCGAATGGAGATAAAGACTGAAAAGGCAAAATAGGAATTAATGAAAACTTCCAAGGAATGTGGCTTCAATAAATACCTTCAATAAATCTCATCAAACCAAGTAAAAAATGATATTGTATTCAATTTTATCAAATTTAACATAATATAATCATAAATTTGATGCAACTCAGGCTTTGAACAACAAAATGAGTCTGGATTGTAGAGGTCAGAAAGGGTACGGAGTGGGTTCTCATTATATCAAGCCTAGAGCAACTATGATTCAAGATAACCAAAAGCATGTTCATAAAATGAATCCAATGATGAGTTCCAAATGCTAAAAAAAACAATAAAAAGAACAAGATTCTTCAATGCCCTACATTAGAAGGGAATTGGCAAGGTAATTGCTGCCAACTTTCTTCTATTGAGCAGAGGTTACAGATTTATATTATATCCATTAATTAAAAAGTTCACTGCAAATTACCCTTTGAGATCCCTGACAAAGGAGGGACAATGTAACTGGCAGCCTTGGTCACCTTACTTGAGTAACCTAATGTCTGCTTCAATTAAATTAACAGAAGCATAGGATCAAGACATTAAACAAAAATAAATAAATAAAATGCCACACTGGCACTGACCTCTAGTTCTTCACATGTTAACTATGATATGATTATGAGAAAATTTGTCTTCTTTTTTTGGATATATGGCCATGCAATAGAAAGTGAATATTTCAGAGTTAGCAAGAACAATAAAACTTAAAAGCTAGCGGGAATTGAAAAATATGTGAATAGGAGGTATCAGGGTTATGCGATGGGCTGTCATAAAAGTGGAAGGAAATGGATCTCAAGCCAAGGATATATAACACAGAACACGATGTAGGTATATGTAAAAATAAAGAGGTTTCTATGGTACCTTCTTATTTAGTGCCTTCTGCATTATTGACTAATTGGATTCTACATTAAGATACGTTCATCAATCATCCAATAGTCAAGTACGGCCAACTAGGCAGAGGAGGGACACAAAAAGCACCATACACATCAAAAGCATTCACTCAACTAACCTATTTCAACTCTACCTATGCAGTAAGCAAGAATATATTTAAAGATATAAACAACAAAGGAATGTCTATTTAAATCAGTAAGTGTCCATTTTGGCCTTCAAATATATATCATATATGTGCTATTTGGTTGGTCGTCCATTTAGAAATACATCACATTGGTCCCTCGTTGTCAATTTAAGAAGGACCAATTTGATATCTCTAATTGATGGGGGACTAACGTGATCTTGTGTTATCTTCGAAGGACTGAAGTATGCAGTTAACCGTAAATAAAGACATAGACTCACATTACAGAGAATTGAAAGCATATCCCTTGGACCACATTTAACTATAAACTGATCGATGATGCCAATTGCCATGTCCAAAAATTTTCTTGAAATGCCCGCAAACTTTGAAACAGCCTTTGGCAGTTCAAAGGAAAGAGCATCAACAACTTCCTGCCACATCACCAAATTATCAATAAGTCACTCTCTCACTCTCTTTAAAACAACTTACTTATATTGTGAGCTTGAAAGAAGACGTGATCCTAATAATAATATGTTTACAGTATGAAATTATTAATTCCCCATTTATGGATCCATACAACAAGGTTCTTGTATATCAAGTACAAACAGATCCCACCTACCAACATGTCTCCATGTTGTTTGATTTCTATTTTCTAAGTCTATATTATAGAACAGAGTGAAATCTCTGTGAAACATGACTGAAATGCAGAAGTAAACTCACCTGGTCAAGAGAAGGAGAACAGATGTATTGTTGGATCTCGGACAGAGCTTCAAATGCATTGTTCTCTTCATGCTCATTGTCCGGGTCAGACAGAGCAGCATCCAATAAAGAATCAAGGAATTTGACAAGCTCTGAGATGGTTTTCTCAGACTCGTGAAAATCTCCAGCTTGAGCCAACTACCAAGCATAAAAATCATGACTATCAACAGCAAGTTAATAAATAACCTTTCAGTTCATAACAAAACAAACAAACATTCATTTTTATTCTTTCAACATTTTTTCTTCTTCTTTTGCTACATAGCATGGTATGGCTTTTACAAACCAAAAGGTAATGCTACAAATTATTATATATAATTCATAATCATCATTGATCAAAGCTGATAGTATTATTTAAACATCAAAATCATACAGACATAGCGCCTTTCAGTTCCAAAAAATATTACAGTGAATAAAAAAAAACAAAAAGCAAAAGTTTAGAGGAAGGAAAATTGATCTTACTTTGGAGCATGATTCGAGAATTCTTCGAAGATTATTCTGAGCTTCAGAAGCCCGAAACGACACAGCTCCGCCCTCTTCGGATACCGACATTAGAGTGATATCAAAAGAAACAAGTGAAACTAAAACCCGCTTCTTCGAGCACAGAACCAAAAAAAACCCCGAAAAGAACAAGGCGAGGGTAAAACGGTCACTTAAGAGAGAAAAACAGATAGAAAATAAAAATAAATAAAATGAAATGATTTGATTTGATTTGATTTGATATTTTTTTTTGGTTCAAGATTTGGTATATGTTTAGATGGAGCTAAAAAATGTAAAAAGTAAGACATAAATTATATCATTTGATTGAAGAGAAAAAAGTGTATGTTTAAAATAACAAAAACATATGATGTGAGGGTTTCAGATCGTGTGTATAAAAAAATATATGTTACATAAATTAATTTCTATAGTTGTGTGTGAAAGATATTTAAATTTACCAAAAAAATTACAAAAACATCCAACACCTTGAAAAATGTTAACATGGAGATATTAACAGGAGTGTTTTAGTAATTTAATCAAAATTAATTAGCTTTCTCTATAGAATTTGTTCAGGAATTTTATGAGGGAAATGAAGGAAAGGAAAAAGACTTATGATAAACATTTCTCTTGTATAAGAGCCTTGTAAAAGAGAGAGAGAGAATTGGGGGGAAAAAATTTAGAAACGCTCTCCTCATGGTTAATTTACTTCATCTTTTTTTTTGTTACCATGGCATTAGTGGGAGTATTCTTTAGCTACTAACACAGAGACTAATCTCCCTCAAGACCTTGGCTCCATTAAAGCTATCCCTTCCAGCGCTATTTTTTTATCAAACTCAAGGCTCGAACACGAAACCTTGAGATAAAGACTAACCACAATTGCCAATCAGACCAACGTTCTAAAAACTTATTAATTACATTGATTATTATGATGAAAATAACCTTTTTGACTAAAATGCCCTTACTAAAAGAGGTAAAGTGTAGTTGTTTATAAGAAAGATTAAGGATTAATTATTATATGATAGATTGAGACAAATAAAAAACATGTGATAAATATTATGAAATCGAAGGAGTAGCATCTTTTTATTCTTTGATGAACTCAGTTTGGCATGTAATAACTCGATGTTGCGGTTAAGACGTATAAAAAGTTGTGTATATCATGCACCAAGCACAAATATATAAGATTGCGTTGGAGCTAGGATTTGATTTGATTTGAACCCAACATTATCATAAACATTTTTCAAATCCAAAGTAAATGTTAACTGACATTTTTCAAGAATTTTCATTCAAGGAATGATGTAAAAGCAAATATGGTTTATCCATTTTCGGCATGTACTAATTGCAAAGACAAACATAGTAGATGCTAAGTCAACCCAGTCTCAGGCTGAAAACTACAACCTTCTGTGCCAAATGCTACTTTTACCACGAAACAAACATCTTATATGAATATGGATAGCATAAATATATCGCACAACAAATGAAGGGTAGGAAACAGTCCCCCACAAGAATTAAAGAAAATAACATTACAGAATCACATAAATTCTACCTTTTATGTTATAGATCATAGTTTGAATCTCCAATTGAACATATAAAGCAAATCACAACATCAAAAGCCACTGCTATAAAGCATGGGCTACCAACCAAAAATTACCACTTCATGTTGGATATATAAAGTGAGATGTATTTAAGATTAATCTTTCCACATATCTGCAAACTCATCAGGCTCAAGAGGATTAGACATCTCATGCATTTTCCTCCTTGTCTTTGCTTTGACCTTCTTTGCAAACTTTCCAGCCTTCTTCCTTTTCTGCAAAGCTCGAATCTACAAGAACCAACATAAAAAGGCAAAAAACACAACCAATGATGATATAGTTACTTTCAGTAGAAAACTAGAGAAATGATGAGTGCAGATGGAGAATATATTGGTTATAGTACCTGATTTGGCGACACATAGAATGGATTCTCATATAAAGTTGGGCCTCCAAAACTGCCACCAAATATTTTAATTGGGTTCAAGCAGAACCGTGGACCAACCTAAACAAGTAGTTTGCACACACAGGTTAAAGGAATTCTAGAAATTGACAGATCAAAATATAAATCAATAAGGTAATTTTCATAATCATACCTCAATCAATGTCATTTTATCAAGGCCTCCTCGAGGTAATTTGTCTGACTCATTATGAGGAACAGAGATCTACATGAGAATAAAGATGTGGTTTTTTATGTAACATAGCTTAAGCATCATGACAACAAAAGGCAGAAAATGGGGCAAGCATGGTAAAGCCATGTTCGCACAAATGCTAGTGTACTTGCAGAAGATGATACCTCTATTAAGATGCCTCGATACATTATAAAATTATAAAATAACTAAAATTAAATTCAATTATTTAAATTTTATGCAAATGTAAACACAAACCTGGTAGTTGCGGAACCATATATGGTCATCAACTATTGAGAAAACAAAAACGTGATCGTGGAAAGGCTTAGCCTTTCTCTGGTCCTTCGGTGTTTCAAATATCTGAATGAAGGAAAGAAAAAGAACATCAGCAGTAATCAAAATTGTGCATACTTCTATTATTCAATCACCCAGAAACACCCACACAAAAACCACTGAGCACACTTAAATGCATAACTCAGGTACAATAATCAAAATTAGAGAAAATTGTGGATGGGATGGGAATAAATGATTGGTCCACGTCCTACTCGATTTAAACTATGCCAATAGATGAACATAACATTAATAGAACTTTCTCAGGTCAATAGTAATAAATTAAGAAACTTCTAGGCAGATATATGACAACTATACTATAAGATCACAAATACATCAGAAAAGTGCACATAAGACAATTTTCAATTATACTAGCAATTCATACAGCATAACACCACGAAGCAGCGAACTAAGATGATATTATTGATCTACCTATCCTTTACTCTTGTATCCAAAAATGGTACATACAAGAGTAATCAACCAAATACCTGTAATAACATCTCTTTCAACAGTTTCCAATGCGCATCTTTTTCAAAATTTGCTGAAAATGTCAAAATAGGGCGGGAATTTTTTAGGTGATTTCCGGTGAGCTTCAATTCCTCCATTGTGTGCACTGGAAAGCAGTGAAGGTAAACGAGAGATCAGTCAAATGGCCTCAAAAAAAGGTAGAGAAAGAGAGAATCAATCATAATTGATCAAGAAGAATGAAGAATAAAGAATACATATCCAAGAAAATTGTATTATCATAGCAAGCAAATTAATTGTGTAGTAGCCTTATGATAAGGATCAGAGAATATTACCAGCACTAACTAAAAATTTTACAGACGGGCCATTGGGACATTTTGCCATCCAGAGATAAAGATCTTTTGCCTTCCTGCACTGAAATGCATATATAGAGAAAGGGAACATAAGACAGTTATCAGAATGTCACGAGTTGACCAGACTCAAAGTCATGACTATGAATTGAAGTGCAAACTCAAGAGTCTGAGTACAAAATGTTGCCCCAATCGTCAAAAAACTGTGACGTATTAAAAAGTACCTCAAAAAATAAACAAGAGGAGCAGTTTTTGAGCTCAACAAGCTCGTTCAGGGTGGCGCCTTTAGTTTCCTTTGATTCAACCTTGTTATCCTTCTTGCAATGAGGTAGAAGCGATACCAAATTCAACATCAAATGTCGGTACCTGTAAATTCATGAAAAAAACTCCACCCATCAATACCATATTCAAAAACTAACAAGACAGCGCAAAAAATTATCTGTGCTTAATTTTACAAACCAAAAAAAAACATTTTAATAATAGTCTTTTCTGAACACAAAATAAACTAATCCAAACTCCAAACAAACGCAAACTCTGTAACTACAACATATGGGTGTGTGTTTTGCAAGTACCTGTAAATGATGCGCCTAGAGCAAGTGACCAATACTTTCTCTTTGTTCCTAAAGAAAGGTGAATCGCCATTTCCCTTAACCTCAACTTCGTTATTGGCTTCATTCTTATCCTTCCATCCCAAAAGGGTCCTAGCTGGTCTCTCTGGAGCAACATCGTCTTTTTTGGGCAGTGTCACAGCTTCAGCAGCATCAGTGCGCTTTCTCTTCTTCCCCATGTCTTCGCTTAAAATGTGTCATATACCCAACAATCAAAATTATAAAAAAAATAACATTTTTGGCACCGACGCATTTGCCCTCTTCAGTTCACAGAACAAACTCACTGCCACACGCACACACACATAAATACACAGAGTGCAAATAGTGGCGGCAGAACAACTCATGCATGCACGAGAGCGAGGAAGAGAGAAAAGAGTACCTGGGTCTTTGCAGATGAAGGAGATAACGGATGAGGGGTCGAACCGTTGGTGGCTTTTTGCCGGCGGTGGCTGCGTTGGGTGGCGATGAATGAGCTGTGACAAAGGCAGCAAAGGGTTTTCTACTTTCAAAAGGGACGACTATAGTGAAGTTGGGCCTGATGTGGGCCAAGTTAAGCTGGGCTTATAAAAAGCCCACGTATTGTTATGCGTGTGCAAATGATCAAGTGTTTTCTCATAAGGGTTGACCAAAAAAAGTAGTTTTTTTTCTCCCTGGATTGCCAGATAAAAAGAGTTAACTGTCATTTTAGTCCTTGAAATTGTGAAACAGTCTCACTTAGGTCCCTGAAATTAACAAAAAGGAAATTTAGTCCCTGAAATTGTAAAACGTCGGTCAAGTTAATCCCTAAAATTGTAAAACGACGGACTAACTTGACCGTCGTTTTACAATTTTAGGGACTAACTTGACCGACGTTTTACAATTTCAGGGGCTAAATTGTCTTTTTGTTAGTTTCAGGGACCTAAGTGAGATTGTATTACAGTTTCAGGGACCAAAATGACAATTAACTCAGATGAAAAAGTTATTTTCCTAATATCACAACTACATTCTCTTCTCTTTACAAAAGTTTGGATCACACCTTTTCTCCAGGCTAAAATAGCCACATTTTAACAGTGTATATTTATACGTGGCTTATAGTTCTCACGAATCGCAGGTTAAACGAGTTGTGAGTGAGGTCTAAGTACCTAGCTCTAATTCTCACCATCATATTGGGTAAGATATAAGATGTATAAAACAAAAGGATTTTCATATTATAATCATACAATTATCTATGTATAATCACATGGGAAGAATACATTATGATGGTTAGGAGGAAAGTACATAAAAACTCAACATCCACAAACTTCCCGTACAAGGTAGATTCGAGCATGAAGAATCGAAGGAACAAAAATGCCTTTAGTGTCAATATATAACTAGATCAATATATAACTAAGGTTCTGTCTAAGGTGGATGACTGCTTAAGTGGACCACCGGTGAACTAGTGAAATAAAGCCGTTGGATAAAATCAAGGGCTGAGATGATTAGAAAACAAAAATGAGAATAATTAATCTATCCACATACTATCTTTGCCATACCCTTCCCTCATCTCTCACTTTCTCACTCTTCGCTTTCAGAATCCATGCGTGAGAAACTTCTCCGACGAAAGCACCAGCACACCGCCACCGTCACCTACGACGCCACCTCAAACACCTACACCATCGTCTTGGACTTTTTCTCTGAAATCTGAACAAACATTAATGCCCCAGGAAATGGGAGACAACAAACGGAAGAGAGGATGCAAACCCCAAAACCCTAGACATCCCCAAATGTCGACCTTAAAAAATGTTCTCAAGAAACTATAAAATTTTAAAAAAAAATTAAGCACAAGCATTTAAAATAGGAATGGTATTTGAATCGTTGTTGATTCCATGAATGCCATTTAATTTGCGAGCAACCCATTTTAGCTGGACCATTCAATTCATCAAACCCAACTTCTCTTTTCAATTTCGTCCTTGTTCATTTCGGTGTTGAAATTTGGGTTTGGTCTCTGGTAGTTGCGGCGGCGCAACATGCCGGAGATCGAACAGGCGGCGGAGGTAACCACCTTGTTTCGGAAATACGAGTTGGGCAGGGTCCTAGGTTGCGGCGCGTTCGCGAAGGTGCAACATTCAAACGGGGCAGAGCATGGCAGTGAAGATCATCGACAAGAAGAAGCTCGTCGGAACAAAACTCACCGTCTCCACTCACCTCACACGAAGACGAAGGTCTTCTCCATCATGGACTTCGTTCGTGGCGGCGAGCTCTTCGTGAAGATCGCAAAGGATTGATTCGGCGAGGATCTCAGCCGTCGATACTTTGACGGTGCAAATGGTGGCCCGGTAGTAGGTCTCCGACGCGGTGGATCTTTGTTGCACACATCTCGCATGCTGAGAGGGGAAGGTGGGGGAGAGGGAAGGATTATGTGGGGCTAAGTATTGGTGTTCTCACTCCTTTCTTAATTCATTTAGGCCTTTGATTTTTCTTTACTAAATCTAATGGTGAGAAAAAGTGCTCCACCGGTGATCCATATGTAACCATTGTCCACGCTAGCCTTCACCTATAACTAAATAAACATATCAATAATCTCTCTTCCAAATCTATCAATCCTTACTTATATCACTATCGTTGCCAAATGTACTAGGTTAACTCAATCGGTGATATCATTTTTTTGTTAATTACTTTATTGATGATTCAACTCGTCAACCCACCAAATCATAGATTCATAATTTTCTTCTTTTACTTTTTGATTTTTTCTTTTCTATTATTGTTTTTGTGTTTACTTATAAAAGAGATTAACCTAAAAACTCATCAACTCATTATTAAATGGAGTAAATTAGATTTTTAATCCACTTTCTAAAATTGAGTCAAATATTATCCATCTTATTTTGTGCAAATTAATGGTAGATCACTAGATCATATGAAATTAACCGACTTATCCATCTCTATTGTTCTTTTAACAACCAAAGCGATGAAAGGTTGTTTTTCCTGTACGATTCACTCCTTCAATTTTCTCCCCTTTTATTTTCACCTCAACACAGTTTCCTTTCAAAGTTTGGGGGCATTTGAGTCATTTCATATTTTCCGGGATCTCTGGTTGGTATTCTATAAGCAGTAAGAAAAAGCAGGGAGTGTGGAGAAAGAGCAAAGTAGTAGTAAACTAACCGGTGCGGTGTCAGTGTCGCAATGGAACCGGAGGTGAGCATCGAGGGATCGTCGATGATCCAAGTGGCGGTGCTTCCGATCGGAACGGTACCGGCGAACTTGCTGCGTGACTATTACTCGATGCTGCTCCCGCTGCACACGATCCCCCTCTCCGCGATCAGTTCCTTCTACACGGAGCACCAGAAATCTCCGTTCGCGCACCAACCCTGGGACTCCGGTTCGCTCCGGTTCAAGTTCGTCCTCGGCGGCGCTCCTCCCAGCCCCTGGGAGGACTTCCAGTCCTACCGCAAAACCCTCGCCGTCGTCGGCATTGTCCACTGCCCTTCCTCGCCGGATCTCAACGCCGTCATCGATCAATTCTCCACCGCCTGCAGGTCTTCCCCTTCCTCCCTCGTCGATCGCTGCTTCGCCTTCTGCCCCAACGATTCCCAGGTCCTTCCATTTTCTCTAATTATCAAAAAGGAAACATTCTTATAGTTCTGTTTATTTTATTTTTTTTGGAAAAAAATGGATCAGAAAGGGAACATTATTATATATTTTGTTTTTGGTTGTAGCTTGAGGATGGAAGTAAGAGTGGGGAGAATTTGAGGTTGTTTCCTCCTGCGGATCGTCCTACGTTAGAGTTTCACTTGAACACTATGATGCAAGAAATAGCTGCTTCGCTGCTTATGGAGTTCGAGAAGTGGGTGCTTCAGGCCGAATCTTCTGGAACCATACTTAAGACTCCTTTGGATTCTCAAGCTAGTCTCAGCTCAGAGGAGGTGTTTCATGTTTAGGTGTCATGATTTTATTTTATTTTTGTCCTTTTTTTGGGATTTCGGTGGTGGTGTTATGATGTGGATTTTGATTTTGCAGTTCTGTGTGTTTTTTTTTTGTGGCTAAGTTCGATTTGATTCATCTTTTGAGTTTCTTTTGGGGTGGAATGCAGGTTATCAAGGCCAAAAAAAGGAGACTTGGGCGGGCGCAGAAGACCATTGGTGATTACTGCTTGCTGGCTGGTTCTCCGGTTGATGCCAATGCTCATTATTCTACTGCATTGGAACTTGCCAGGTTGACTGGGGACTACTTCTGGTATGCTGGAGCATTGGAGGGTAGCGTTTGTGCCTTGCTGGTATCTTTTCTAGACAGTTATTGATTCATTTTATAGACAGTTATTGTAATATATGGCATAGCATGGTATCTGTGGTATAAATTATTTCGATATTTTCTATAAAATGAGAGTAGTGGCAGTGCATGGAATAGGAGTATAGATATGATGACCATGATTGTCCTGATAAGTGGACAGTGACTCTTGCCCACATTCACATCTCTATACTACATATTTATTTCCTATCATTTGTACGGTTTCAGATTGACCGTATGGGCCAGAAAGATTCAGTCTTGGAGGAAGAAGTTAGATATCGTTATAATAGTGTCATCTTGAATTACAAGAAGTCACAAGATAATGCTCAGCGGTAAGAAGTTCTGCTTTGAGCTTTCATTGACTGATCTCTCTGATGCCTGTTCCTAACTGCACTTTCCCTAATTATATTACTTGTATGTATTTACACCTCCTGCAGATTATTCCAATTAATATTTGTCAATCCTAAGTATTTTTTTAGTTCTTCTGTGCAGAGTTTCTCCCCTAACTTTTGAACTTGAAGCTACTCTGAAATTAGCAAGGTTCCTTTGCAGGTAGGTTCTTTGCTGAGCTTTTACAATGTTATAAATGTGTTATGTTGATGCCATTATGAATATGAAACTCAGTCAACTTTGGTATTGTTGAATTTATGCACCATGTCCGAGCCATTATGAATTTGCATTACAATTGTTTGACTCTCAGAAGTTAGACCAGCATTTCAGTTGATGCTTCATAAATTTGTTAAGTTCATGCTTCTGTTTAATCAAAAAAGTTTTTATTATACATTTTGAGATTCAGAATATCTGTACTAGTTTGTTAGCAAGAGGAATTTTAGGTGTAGTACTACATCAAGCATTGTGTTTCACTTTCTATTATTTTTTAAAACAATTTTGTCTGAATTCTCTCAATCAACAGGAGAGAGCTGGCCAAGGAGGTGGTGGAGTTGTTAACTACTGCTGCAGATGGTGCTAAATCTTTAATCGATGCAAGTGATAGACTCATATTATTTATTGAAATAGCTCGTTTGTATGGCAGTCTTGGATACCAGAGAAAAGCTGCTTTCTTTTCAAGGCAGGTTGCTCAGTTATATCTGCAGCAAGAAAATAGGCTGGCTGCAATTAGTGCTATGCAAGTTTTGGCAATGACCACAAGAGCTTATCATGTTCAAAGTAGATCATCAATCTCCGATCATTCTATTCATAATGTGAGTTTACAAGCATCAGTGCATCGCCCATCAAAACACCTTAGTTCATTGGACATTGAAACACTTAATTATATATGGACCATGCTTGTGCTTTTGTTACCTTAAAATATATAATCATTTTGTGCATTGGAGAGAAAATTTCAATTGATTTGTCATATTTGCATTGAAATTAGAAATTATTGGTTTCTGTGATAATAAACAGAATTCCAATCTTGCTGTTGCTGCAGTTATAAAATTGTAATTTAAACTGTTGCTTCTTCACAGAAGGGAATTGGATCAAATAGTGCTGATGGTGGGAAAATATATCACCAATCAGTTGTCTCACTATTTGAGTCTCAATGGAGTACCATCCAAATGGTTGTATTAAGAGAAATTCTGCTCTCTGCAGTTCGTGCTGGAGATCCTCTTACTGCATGGAGTGCAGCAGCACGACTTCTTAGGTCCTACTATCCTCTAATAACTCCTGCTGGGCAAAACGGCCTTGCTAATGCACTTTCAAATTCAGCTGAGAGGCTGCCACCAGGGACTCGTTGTGCTGATCCTGCTTTACCTTTTATAAGGTATTTATTTGGTTAAAGATTTTTTCCCCGCAACTCATATCATGACCAAGCCATATTGTGTCATAATCCTTTTAATGCCAGTACATTTGTTACTTATGCAAAATGAAGTCAGAATTAATCTTGAATTGAGTTATTTAGCAGAAGCTACTCACAACTACTTTTTCTGAATACTACCTATCAAAACCTGAATTTCATTTCTTGTAATGTATTTGACTCATTCAAGTTTTAAAATTACCTTGCTGCTTCATCAGATGGTGCTGAATGTCCCCACATCATTTTTGGTTTTTGTTTTCATTGTCTCATCGAATAGGTATATTGAGGGATATGACTACTCTAAAATAAGGGTGCATTTTAGAAGGTAATAAAGTATAGAGTTACAACCGTTGGTTAGAAATGATTAGGTTTTAACTTCATAGTTTATTATACATGTCATGTGCATATATTTTATCACAATCTCATACATATGCACCCGTTGCTTTGAGCTAGGTTTGTATTTGACAGCTGGATAACAGATCATGTTGCTTTCTTAAATGAAAAATATCCTGTACAATCTACACTTTCAGACCAAAGCTGGTTGTCATAGCAGTAGAAAACAGTATATCACAATTCACAATAAAGACAGGATTTTCAGCTCCTTTTGTTTGCTGAGCCCCTAGAGGAAACAAATTTTTCCCCATGGGAATTCCAAATCATCTTTCCCTTTGGGTCATCAAGTTTTTCAAATAATAATTTGGTCAATTACATACATTTTGGATGACTAACACAAGTAGGAATTTAACTTTTAATTGCTTTCAGGCTACATTCCTTTCCTGTCCACCCAACACAAATGGACATTGTAAAACGTAATCCAGCTAGAGAAGACTGGTGGGCAGGTTCTGCTCCATCAGGCCCTTTCATTTACACGCCATTTAGTAAAGGAGAGCCAAATAATATCAAGAAGCAAGAACTTGTTTGGATTGTTGGAGAGCCTGTCCAGGTTTTGGTGGAATTGGCAAACCCATGTGGCTTTGATTTAAGAGTTGATAGCATCTATCTATCTGTGCATTCAGGAAATTTTGACGCTTTTCCCGTGAGTAGAAGCCTTCTACCAAATTCTTCAAAAGTGATCACCTTATCAGGCATTCCAACATCAGTGGGGCCAGTTACAATTCCTGGGTGCATTGTCCATTGTTTTGGTGTTATTACTGAACACCTGTTTAGAGAGGTTGACAATCTGCTTCTTGGGGCTGCACAAGGGCTTGTCCTTTCTGACCCTTTTCGATGCTGTGGATCTCCAAAGTTGAAGAATGTATCAGTTCCAAGTATTTCTGTAGTACCACCACTTCCATTGCTGATATCACATGTTGTTGGAGGTGATGGTGCCATCATTTTGTATGAAGGAGAAATTCGTGATGTGTGGATAAGTCTGGCTAATGCAGGCACTGTTCCAATCGAACAGGCACATATTTCACTGTCAGGGAAAAATCAAGATTCTGTAATTTCATATTCGTCTGAAACTTTAAAATCTTGCCTCCCTCTAAAACCTGGAGCAGAAGTGACATTCCCCGTGACCTTGCGAGCCTGGCAGGTTGGCATTGCGGATGCTGACACTGGTACTGGGAAGAATATCTCTGGAAGCAATATGAGGCATTCCAAAGATGGAAGTAGCCCATCGTTATTGATCCACTATGCCGGTACTGTCTTCAAGACACGATCAGTAGTTTTTCTTGCTTTTTTGATGAATTTAGAAGTTCAATCTGTAGTCCTGACATTGTAATACATTCAGATCAAACCTTTTACTTGTGGATTCTAATATTTTATTCATTTAACTTACCCAGCATAATTCACCCCCTTTTCAAATTTTTTATGTGAAGCTCCTCTCCCCTTTCTGTTAGATCAGTGTCATTGTTCTCTTGTATTTCATCCCGTCCCATCATAAACAGTTGAAATACGTGTTTTTGGTAAGGTACCTTATGTAGCTTCCATAACATGACACATTGGCATTCTCTATATTTTCAAAAGCATGCGTTTTATAGATTTCTTGGTGTCATTTTTGTCATTTGGTGGTTTCATGTGCTGCTGAGGACCATTATAGCTTGTGCTAGTCCTTTGTATCTGGTACTAATGCTCTTTCCACGTGTATTTCAGGTCCGCTGAAAACCTCTGACGATCCAAATGGATCAACTGTGTCCCCCGGTAGACGCCTTGTTGTTCCCCTCCAGATTTGTGTTTTGCAGGGTTTGTCTTTTGTAAAGGCTCAGCTGCTTTCAATGGAATTTCCTGCTCATGTTGGTGAAAATCTTCCTAAATTGGATGAGGTAAATAATAGGTCCGCTGGAGGACATGTTACAGAGACAAAAATGGAAAGATTGGTGAAAATAGATCCTTTCAGAGGAAGTTGGGGACTGCGTTTTCTTGAACTTGAGCTGTATAATCCAACGGATGTTGTGTTTGAAATCAATGTCTCTGTCAAACTGGAGAACTCCAGTAATGAGGACAATCATTTTGCTGATCAGGATGCTACAGAATATGGCTATCCTAAAACAAGAATTGATAGAGATTGCTCAGCAAGGGTTCTAGTGCCTCTTGAGCATTTTAAATTACCTGTTCTTGATGAATCCGTTTTTGTGAAGGACACTCAGACAGATGGGACTGGTGGAGGAAGAAGTGCATCATTCTCTGAAAAGAGCAGCAAAGCCGAACTCAATGCTTGTATCAAGAACCTTATATCCAGGATTAAGGTTCAATGGCATTCAGGACGCAATAGCTCCGGAGAGTTAAATATCAAGGATGCTATCCAGGCAGCTCTACGGACATCAATCATGGATGTTTTGCTGCCAGATCCACTGACATTTGGCTTCAGGCTTGTTAGAGAGGGTTTTGAATCAGAAAATCCTGATCCTGATAAGCAATCTGATTTAGCTGAATATCCTGCTTCCAAAGGTTCTGTGCTTGCACATGAAATGACACCGATGGAAGTTCTGGTCCGTAACAACACAAAGGATATGATCAAAATGAGTCTTAATATTACATGCAGAGATGTAGCTGGGGAAAATTGTGTAGACGGTACCAAGGCAACTGTTCTATGGACTGGTAATTTTCGATATTTGTTTGCTTTCTGTAATTCGCATGCATTCATTTCGGTCTCTAACATCGTATTGTCTTGGCTCGATCAATCTTTTTTCAGGTGTTCTGAGTGATATTACTATGGAAATTCCCCCACTTCAACAAATTAAACATTCTTTCTGCCTGCATTTCCTTGTACCGGGAGAGTATACGCTACTTGCTGCAGCAGTGATCGATGATGCGAGTGACATCCTTCGAGCTCGTGCCAGGACAACTTCAGCTGCCGAGCCAATTTTCTGTCGTGGACCACCATATCACGTACGTGTACTTGGGACTGCATGACAATTTTTGTCCGTAGATGTGTTGTGATGTGATTGTACTAAAGCTAAAATTTGTAGATTTCATTTGGTTATTTAGAATGATGCTGTTAAGTTACACGCGGGGATGCTCCTCAGGTTCTTCTGGTTGAAATTTCATGGAAGTGTACTTTCCGAATTATTTAAGAATTCAACGGAAGGAATAACTAGGGGGGTTTTATCTGTAAATCATGTCGATTGTACTATGATGAGATGAGATGAGATAGTGATGTTGGAAATTTTTATCTTTTGCCAATACTGATGTTTGTTCTAATTTCTAATGCAGCCTTTTCTTTGTCAATATTCCTAATACAGCTTTTGGTAGTTGATTACTTTACACATGATAATATTAAGCCATCCATTTGTTAACAAATTGATCAAATCAATGGTGAGTGATAGGCTTGCAAGATTTATGAGACATCTTCACCAGCATGGTCATAAATGACATGCTTGCATTTCAGATTTTATGTAAACTATCTAGGCTCCTCACCACTAACTCAATATTAGTGGCTTAAAGTTAAAACCCCACCTTTAAACATGAACACTTTGCCCCAACAAGTTTGTATTTAAAGTAACTCAAGATTGTAGGTGAGCTTCTTCTATAAATTGACGTAGAACGAACACATATAGGTTTTGATGCTAATGATAGAGAAAATTTGACAGTTCAGCTTTTTAAGGATTTGATTGTGTGACTAATTAGGATAACAGTTGCTTTCGTACTTCTTTCGGATAATCAATTAGTTGTTTTTCTTTCCTTGCATTTTGTAAGACATGTAATTATCAGGTTATGATTTGACCATCAAGATTGTCTAAATTAGGTGGCACAGGTTGAGGCAACGTTTATTTATAACAAGCAGCCAACCAAAATTGCAGCTTGAACGTGGTCAGTACCTGCATGTGATTTTTTTGAGTAGCACATGTAACACTTTTGTTCTTTCTCGCTTCACTGTTTTTGGTGAAATGTTTTTCATAACTCTGAAATCACGAACTCGGGCTTGTTTGTGGTCTTCATCATCATTCACCAAAACCATTGTAGGTTGAAGGCAATACAATTACACATCAGTGTTCTGATATTTTACCTACCAATAACATTTTCATGTGTTACCCCCATAACCATTTTTAAAAGTTAAAAAATAACAGACATATACGTGATTGCGTCATATTAGTGTGGCCAAAAGATCGTTAACAAATATGTATGAGGTACAATTAAAAAATTAAAAATTTATTAAGTTTTGAATATATTAAATATTATATTTTTCATTAAATATTTTTTATTTCTTAATTCTTTTTTTTGGTCAATTTATTTCTTAATTCTTCAATAAGTGTTTTCAGGACAACACTCCTTGACATTTGACAAGACCCAATCTTGATAGTGATAAGGAACTCGATGCTTGAAGCTTTATCATTGAGTTGTAATTAATATATTAAAGCTAGAGAACATCTGTAATAGTGCAAGGATTTCTCAAGGTTCTGATCTCACCTAATTAAATTGTCAATTGCTTTCTTAGTTGTAAATCATTACTTTGAAGAAATATAATTATGATTATGATTTGACCGCGAGGATGTTCTTAGGTAGCACAGTTTCAGGTAGAGGCAACAAGTATTTATAATTATAACAACTAAGCAAAATTAAAAGCATAATAATTAGGCATCATTTCCATGTCAATGTGTGGCATGTGTGTGAGAAGTTTGTGTGTTTTGTGACTTTGAAATTACGTACGGAATTGGGTGTCCATCATCACTCGTCAGAAACCCTTTGTGACTGTAACGTTACATGTACTTCATGGTAGTCGAAAGAAACAATTTGAAGTTGATATTCTAGACACTTTCATTTTCTGTTGCTATGTTAGACATGCACAACTAACCACCATATATCTAAGTTTGCCGTAGAATAATTTTTGTTTTGCTTGCGTGCATGTTGATATTGTTAGAAATTAGTGGGAATTGAAAACAAAAATTGGAAGCTGAAGTACGTATAAACATTATAGTTATCAGGTTTAGTATATTATATGCACCGAGACCAAATTAATATATAAGATTTGATTTGAATCTTTAGGTCGTATTAACCCCGATTGCACCAAAAAAAACTATTAACCACAAAATTATAGTTTTTTATGGTCTGCAGCCACAAAAATTCTAGTTTTCCAACTTCTTTTGCCGTAATTTTTTTTGGGAATTGGTAAATACATCCTAGTTTTTTGTCATACACCCCACATTTATACAGGAAATTTCTATTATACCCTCATCGTTTGGTTTTTTCTTCTTCTGATTTTGCATCTTTTCCGGAAACTGGAGTTTCTGGAAAAGCTAAAGTTTCCGGAATACAAATTGTATGGAAACTAGAGTTTCCGGAATACAAATTTGACTGAAATTTCCGGAATACAAATCTAGAATGCAAATTTGTATTCCGAAAACTGGAGTTTCCGGAATGCAAGAGTTTCCAGTATGTAAATTTATCTGGAGTTTCTGGGTTTCCGGAATGCAAGCATTTCGAAAACTCCAGTTTCTGGAAAAAATACAAAAATGCATTCCGGAAACTGAGTTTCCAGTAACAATGCAAAATTGAAAAAAAAAATTAATGAGAGTATAATAGTATTTTTTTTTAAATGTGGGATATATGTCCAAAAATATTAGTGTATTTACAATTCCCATTTTTTTTAGCGGGGTGGGATGAATGAATCTAGGCCTCGTGTGGTTTCAGGCTTTCAGCCCAATGGGACGGCATTGAAAAAGACGGGTAGGAAAAAAAAAGATTTTGTTTTGGGGGGTGGGGGGCTAAAAATTAACTAGAAGCAGAGATAAAATAAAAAAAAAGAGAAAAAATTTGAAGTATTAAGTTATGACAAAAACTTACTCCTATTGCTTTATGTGATTTATCTTTTTTTTTAAATGCACACTTTGATATTTAATTGGAATGAATTTGCAGAAAGTTACAGCTCACTTCTTTTTTTAGTATTTATTTTCTTTTGTAACATCTGACATGATGTTAAATGTTGGTTAATTAGGATAGGAGACCTTGGCTTGTAGGGGCAGATGATGACATTGAAAATTAGGTCACCACTCTCTTACCGGTTGGGAGAAGGGAAACAGGGTATTGTTACCTAAATGGACAGAATGAATGTGACTCAAAAGATTATGGGAAATACGGTACTATGGCAAACACTTGAAAATGAATGTATGTCCAATATTTGACCCAAGCTATGCATGGTTAGTAATTTAGTATAGCATGATTCCTCAAGTATAGAGAGGACTTAGGCCCTGTTTAGAATAGTTTATGTAGAGCTTATTTGGGTTTATCTACTGACATAAGTATTTATTAGTGTGTTTGACAGAGTTTATGAAAACAGCTTATGACTGATTCATAAGTTGTTTTTGGCTTATATTTCATAAGCTCTTCACGATAGCTTATCAAAATAGCTTATACATAAGTGTTTGTCATAAGTGCTTAAATAAATTGTTTATCCAAATACGCCTTAAACGGTTTCCTCAACCATCAATTTGTGTCCTATTCTATTTTCTACATCTTCATTCATATAAATGGGAAAGTTTACAGCCTTCACGTTGGGGTTTCTGATCCTTAACTTACACTGCGTATATTTTTCTAAGATTTTATATATATCATATATCATCACAATATATATGACAATGTGCTGTTGCCACATGGCTCCATTTAATTCACCCTATTCATCCTTTTCCCATTGACCATATTCTTTCACATGGATAGTAGTCAAGAATCAAACTTCTGAAACTAATTTGCCAAAAGAATGATCGAAAGGCCATAATGGTGTAACCAATTCCCCCATGTATTTCTTATTCATATACACAAATATGTCCATGAATACCCGAATAGTCGTCAAGAATCATATTTTGTTAATATCTTTCTCTATAAAATAAATAAGACAAGCCAATGGCCTCTATGCCAATATAATTTCATTGTTTTGTATATCATATATATATATATATACTTTAATTGTTTTAGTATAAGCAAACAAGACCCAGGTTTCATCAACAACAAATAAAAGATATACAAGAATATATGGAAAGAGACATGCCTGCAGTGTTCTTTCACGGCAATGAATTGTCAAATTAATGCTTCTTTTTTTTACATTCACAATTTTTTTACCCTGCTTTATGAGCTACTTAAAACCCCTTATTTTAATTTTTTTTGATAAAACCTTATTTTAATTTTTAGTACTATATTAGTTAGGAAGTATTATTATACCCTTGTAATGTTTATTCATTGTATTTGATTCTGACTTCTGAGTTTCCTTAATCAAGTAACCAACAACCAACCAAACACAAAATAAAATAAGTGTGTTTGGTTCTACGATGACCAAAATTGATTTTGGTTAAAAGTAAATTGAGTAGGTGTTTGGAAACCCAATGGGAGCCCTCAAACGCACGGTGAAGCACGGGGAAATCAACTCCATCTTGTTTGGCTCCATTTTGTCAAATTGATTTTGGGGTGAAGCTAGGGAGAGTAGCTTCCATAGTGGGTTGGAATTGATTTTAACTTTCACCCACATAATTTCTCGTTTTATCCTTCTTCAATAACTCCTCATTACTACTATCCAAAAGGAATTTTGAACTAACTATCCAAACAACATAAATTGATCAAAATCACTTTTTTCGTGAATATATCCAAACGTAAATCATGTTACATTCAACTAACTTTTAACCAAAATCAATTCAGTCAAAATCAATTTTTTCCACCGTCAAACCAAACACACACTGAATGTAAAGTTATTTATTTATATTTGGATACATTCACATAAAAGTGAGTTGAATAATAAATTTGAGACTAAAATTACGTTTGGAGGCAAAAGTTCAAATCCCAACTTCAGGCTATAATTGATTCTAGAAGCAAAATAAATTCTACTTGAAAACACTCAAACATGTAAAAATCAATTTTCTTTTTTCTAGAATCATTTTTACCTCTACCAAAAGTGAATCCAAATATGTACCCAAAAAGGAAGCATATCGGTGTGACAATACATAAAAGGACAGCACATAGAACAAGATAACATAAAAACGACCATATAGTTTCCATAATCCATACCAACCAAAACAGTAAAAAGTAAAAAAAATTAAATTAAAGAATGAAAATAAAACAGAGAACCATCAACAATACATGTGTGATGCCTCCTAAGCATGCATGCTCCTATGATTTCAAATATATGCCTTTCTCTGATGCATTTTTTTTTCCTGATATATCATATCACCTACATTGCCTTGGTGGGGGCACATGGTCCCTCTAACTTATTCTGGCTCCTGTTACTGTTAGCTTCATCCTTTTATTATGTCCTTTGCTTTCTCACGCGCCTTCGGTTGGACCATGTGTGTGACTCTTTTAATTCCCTTATAGTAGTGGAGGCAACTTTGTTCATATTTGTTGTGTTCTTCAAATATTTGGTGCATATGATAAAGTTTTGATCAGTTACTGGTTTTATCCAATGTTACATATGAAGCACCCTATGTGAATAAACCCAATAGAAGAAAAAAAGTTGGAGCTAGCTAGGTAGGGGGTGAATGGCAAGATGCTAGTGCTAGAGTTAAGTGGTTAAGTGGTCCAGGAAAGGAAATTATGAATGAGTGCTCCTCATATCATAAGTGCTTTTGTGGTCCTGGAGTTGAGGAAAGCCTAATTTTGAGGCAACTGAAAATTAGAGAGAGGCCGAGGAAAGGAACATGAAGTGGTGCTTTTGTTTGGTTTCAATCTCTCAACCTCTAAAGTCTAACCCCAAACAGAAAAATTAATTTGTTGATATGGAACGAAATGACAGCATATTGTTATGATTTATGATTCTCCAATAAAAATTAAAATAAACAAAAAAAAGTCATTTTCTTTACCTATAGTCCTCTGTTTAACTCTCCTAAACCTGTTTTTGATGTGCATGGCATATAATAGAGAGCCAACGTGGCTGGCTCACCGGTTTGATAACCATGAGTTGATTAAAAAGTGAGTCAGTTTAGCTAATTGACTCACTTTTTTGGTGAGCTAGTAAAAAACATAATCCAACTTGACCCATTACGGGTTGATGGGTTAAATTGGTTGATATATCTAAATTTATAGAAGTATAAAAACAAAAGAAAATTACATTTTATAAGAAAATGATTATTTTTTTAAATTAGAAGTCAAAGTGAGCCAATCCTTTCAGTCACAAGTAATAATTCGAGAAAATGTGAACCATTTTTCCAGCTCAACACACTAATTAATAAGTTGGACTGGTCGTGTTGACTCATGAAATCCAACTCATATTTACAGCTCTAATATATTGGATAGCCCGAAGGAGCAAGAAAATTTTTAGTACTCTTAGAACACTTATTAATTCTCATAAAATTGTTTGATAGTTTTTTTTTATCTTTTTTTAAAAAATCTCTCAGAAAAATGAAAATAAAAAAAATAATCAGACATGTTAACTGCACACCTTAATTTTGATGAAAAGAGTATAGTACTGAGAATTTTATGCAAAGTAGCATCTTGTTTATGCAACTTCAATATATATTTGGTCTTCTATATTACAAGAACAGGATATATGCATGTCACCAATGGGGTTGGGTTTAATCCCCACAATGTGGCAAATTACCACGGTTCAAATTCTCGTTAAGAGAGGTGTACATATTTAGTATTCAACCGTATATTGAAAAAAAGATTGCCTCCCAACGAATGATACTTCTGGGAAAAAAATATATATGCACGTCACTTTTAACCTCACAACGACCATATATTATTTGGGCACAACCTTCCTTGCCAAATGACCCCTCTCTATATATAATTGTTTTATAGATACATACCGCTTTGCTTTGATGTGCACAATCATTTTCAGCGACAAAGTGCAAAAGCATATATACCTAAATGGGTACAAAAACAAATATATATATATATATATATATAGTTCATTTTATATAAAACGCAAAACATGGATAGATCCAGAGACGGTCCTAATTTGGAATCTGGATAAGGCAATCACATATCCTTGAGTGGGGGCAGTGCCATGATCACGCGTAAACTTGAATATTAGACACTTCCAAAGTCTAATGTCAAATCTATACACCAAGCTTTGGAAAATAAGGGTTCTTTCAAACAGTGTAATTTAAAGTTTGTGATTGCAACTGTTTGTCTCTCTAAAAGTCTTATATAATCTATGGTCTATACTCAGTCCCTTGACCCTATATATAATGCAGTGTTAGGAAAAGTCATATTAATAGGTACTTGTTAATGCATGGAAATATGGAATTGATAACATGAAATGTTGGGTTTGGTACTGATGTTCGGATATATGCTATATTTTCAACTTTAGTGTTTGACCAAAAAAAAAAACTTTAGTGAAAAGACTTAGACTACGACTTCTTAGAAATAATAATGCATTTAGTTTGAAAGACATTTGCTTCAGCTGGTTGATTACTAATTAACTTTTGGACTTGCATAATATGGGAGAATAATTGGCGCGCACACATATGTATATATCTATATGAATGGTCAGAATGTTGAAAGAATATATAAGTATATAAGCTAGATAGGGATTATGGTCATAAAAAGAAATACTAGTATTTAGGTGCGTACTAACTTATTATAAGCATGTAAACTACGTGTTAATGTGTCTAATAAATAAAATATTTATATATTTCTAAACATTAATCATCGATGTTATTTTCCTCACCAAAAAATTTATCGTACCTAAGCATTTTATTCAATTACGTGTTGTGTGTTTGTGGAGCCCAACGAAGAAGATTAACAATTGATGAACCCTGCCATCAAAACACGACGACATGATCGTCATTATCATTTTATAAAAAAGGATCTCAATCATCAACTTGATAATAGTTAATGTGTTATTTACCTAAGTGTGATTAATATATTACTCCATTTACTTTCTTCTATTTCCATCAGTTACTTTAATTATTAGGAAAAAAAATCTCAAAAAAGAGAGAAAAAAAATAAACAAGAAAAAAAAAATTAAGAGTTTGTAAAACGGGGCAAGCGTGAGGGCTTGGTGTGTGTTGTGTTTACTCGTGTAAAACGTGTGGGGCCATGAGAGAGTACCGTCCAAAATCAGAAAGAGAGGACACGATGCGTGGTGATCTATGATTGGTTCAGTACCCAAAGATAGCGGATGCTCCACGAAACCCCCCAACTCTCTCGCTTCAAACGAGTTAACGGACGTTTTCTATTGAATAAACTACTATGAACCTCAACATTATATAATGTAAATGTTTTTTCTTAAAAAAAATAGTAAAAATATTCGATACTTAAAATTTTTTTTTGTTAAACTACCATTAGAGTCGAAGGTCTCTGGTTTGAGATTTAATCACACTTAAAGCTCTTATCTACAAATTCATGAGTGTGTATTGTCAATTAAGGTACATCTATTGAATAATACTTAAAATAATTTAGTTAATAAAAATTGAAAAAGTGATACATGTTACGATTTAGAAGACTGACATATCAATCCTAAATTTTCTTATACCATAATGGATAAATATCACAAAGAAGAGCATTTTATTAACATTCTACGGGTAATTGTTCTTGCCCTTTCTTGTCATTTTATTGTTTTTTCCTCTGAATTATACAAAATAAAACATTTGATGATAAAATACATGAAATTTAACATGAAATAAGTGTTCATATATGCAAGTACTTAAAAGAGTATATAAAATTAGCTTATGATATATCTCTAAGCTACTTTTAACTTATTCTTATAAGCTCTCATTTTTCATCGATATAGCCAACATTCGTCCATGAGGCTGATACAATTAAAAAAAAAAGGGAGTAGTACTAAAAGCAATGCGGTGAATAATATCCGGTGTCTCGGTGTGAAACTCTTTTTCATCAACCCTTCTGCTGTACCTATCAATGGGATTTGCGGCTTAATGGTGACACCGTGTCTTCATGTTGCTCAACTATGGTTGAATATTAGTACGGATAGCGGTTATTTTGGTTAACAATTATTAACATTTTAAAAGTCAATGTTTAAGAAAACCAGATTGACTTTTTTGTATGTATATGAGTGGAGATTTATTTATTATAGGAGTATCTCTTTATCGTACTTATTCTATTTAATATTTTTATAAATATCAAATTTCATCAATCAAATTGTTGGATTGAGATATATATATATATATATATATATATTAAATAAAATAGTCTATAATGTTTTATAAAAAAAATAAAATTTAAATCTCATCAGTTGAATTTTTGTTAAAATTTTCAAACGGAGTTATGATTGTTATTGACTTTCTAGTGAAATTTTCATTCCTATTACTTATTAAATTTATCCTTAAATCTTAATAAATTTTGATCAAACTCTGTCCAATATTCTTAATGTGCGATCTTATTTAATTTTATACATCTATTTATATATAAATTACTTTAATAAGGTAAATTGTTATTGCACATATAAATATTATCTTTAGACATGTGTCTTATTGTGTGTGCAAAAAGATTTACCTATTGTTATTTAACGCTAAAAAATATACTCCTACATTAATTAATAATTATGCCAAATAATTAGCTTAACCTTCCGTTAAGTAAATGGGGGGCGTTGATTGAGCCGGCGGCTGTGAGATAAGTCAAAAGTCGTGGTGGGCCCCACGACCTCCACTTGGAACGACCCTACAGGCCTAACTTCGACGCGTGCCTCCCCTGGTCCCTCTAATGGTCCAACCTACCATTTTGCCACGTGTCATTAATTCCTTCAGTGGGTAGTGACGAATATCATGGTCCCCCCAAAATCTATACTAAAATCATATGGGTGTTTAAAACTGAATCGATTCAAAAAATAACCTTAATAGTTTCAAAAAACTGAAAAATGATCGAAAATTGAATTTTTTGGATAAGTATTTTGGAAGACCGAATCGAACTGCTCAGATTTCGGATCTCTTCACTAAAACTGAACTGAACTGAACCGCAACTTATAATATTATTCTTTTTGGACATGCATATATAGGCTACTAATCAAATGTTATAGTGTATTTTCTTAGAATTGACTTTTGCAAGTAGTCTTTGTGTTAAATATTAATTCACAATGACCTTGTGTGTGTTGAATATTATTTCACATTTTTTATTTCATTTGTTTAGAATATAATTTTGTAAATACTATTTTTCTATAAGATATTTTTTTAGAAATGACATGTGTATTTAGAAATTGGCTTTATAATTGATAATCCATTAAGAATTGTTAAAACAAGTGTCATTGAGTTGTACTCGAAAATATATTAGAAGTAAAACGGAAACGGAATCACTTTCGGATCGGATTGGAATTTTTTTGAAAGCAAACCGAACCGAGCCGAACTGCATGCTATTTTAAACTTTGGATCGGATGACTTTTATCTCAAAACCGAACCAAGCCGCGAACACCCCTACTAAATCGTCCACAAACGGTATAAAATGCGAGTCTTTTTTAATAAAAAAGTAAAATAAATAAATTAAATAAACAAAATAATTTTATTTATAAATAAAAAACTAATAAATTGACATGTGTCACAATCTAAAAAAAACATATGTCACAACCTAAACGACATAGGTTTATTTTTTCTATATAATAATAACAATAATAGATAGAAGTAATAGATGTATACATCTATTACTATTTAAGAAACGTAATCTCTTATCTTCTATTATTTATTACTCTATTACTATCTACAAAAATTAAACCTAGGTCTTCAAACTGAAACACGTATCAAATCTCAGGTTGTAACATGTGTTACCTTAACTTTTTTTATGTCTAACTAAAAAACTATTTTATTTCATTTTTGCTATTTTTATTAGGAAATGACTCATATTTTTGTATGCAACTAGTTCATACACTATTTTACATAAACTAAGAGTAGCTCCAATAATGCAATTCAAATATGGTTTCTAACTCATTTTTTTGTGGATCCTATTATGTCATATCCAATTTATGAACTCAATCAATATTTCAATCTAATGGTATAATCTTTAAAAACTTAAAATGGGATCCATAAGTGATTCAACATATTTATACATGTTATTGAGCAAAATAAATTTTTAATGTTAAGTGTGACACCCTGAGGCTGATGAGGGTGGAGAGTGATCGCCGGTGCTAAGAGATACGGACAAATAGCGGCTATTGGCAGACTTCTAGACAAAGGTGTACATGAATGAACCGAAATCATACCCGAATGAGAGGAATTTCAAGACGGTATGAGACTGTACAGTTGAGGAAAGCTTAATAGAATTGATTAGTACTACTCATACCAACAAGATGTATCTTCTTTTCGGTAGCTTATCACTTAAGAACTCCAAAGATAAGCATGCTTGACTTTGAGCAATTTCGGGATGGGTGACTTTCTGAGAAGTTTCTAGAAAGCATGTGAAATGATGACAAAACACGCTGAAAAGACCCGTGTTGGTGTGTGGGGCAGTCATCGATTTGAAAACCAGCCAGGATGTTACATTAAGAATTGAGTTCTTATAGAAGAACCAGTTCTCCACTTGGCTGCCACATCAGCCATTTTTCCAATGGTGAAATTGGTAAGAACAAATTCTTAAAAATAAGAACTCCGTTGAGAACCCTTGTTGGTTATGGGTTTAAGTTTATATTTAGTGATGGAGGAGTTCTTAAAATTTAAACAATTGTAATTAGAATTGATTTGTTGTTGGAGAGTATCTGAGTAGTATTTAGTTACATGTAAGTTACTCCCAAGTTGCGTTTTTTATATAAACAACTCTTATTATATAACAAACTCCCAAGTTGGATTCTATTATTGAACTAAAATTTAGTAAGTATTCGTAAATCTTATGTGGCATTGTAGATAAAATGAGTTAACCAACTCCTATAAACAACTTTCATTTGGGATTTTCTAAGAACACCTACAATGCTAGAACTAAGTTAGAGCTTTTAATTTATTTTTAGGGCCTGTTTGGATTGGCTTATGCAGAGCTTATGAACACAATTTATAACTGATTCATAAGCTGTTTTGGACTTATTTTTCATAAGCTACCCAAGATAGCTTATCAAAACAGCTTATGGCTTATATAAAATAAGTTTCATTATAATTTTTCTTCTATTATAAAAGTAGCTTATACAACTTATACCATAAACAGTAAATAAGTTTGTTAAACAGGACCTTAATGGATCATAGAATACCACAATAGATTTAAGAATTCGGTCAAGTTTATAACAAATTTGACAGTGGAACTCATACAAACTTCAAATATATTTGACAATTAATCCTATACCTTTGTTTTTTTTTGCTATTGATTCTATGATAAATTTATTATTATTAACTAATTTGATTATTCTGTACCCCTTGATAATAACGAGGAACATTCTTCCTGTTTGCCAGCATCTTTTCGACTTTAATAACCGGTCAACCAAATCCATGACACCACCTCAATTATTTATTATTTCATTTAAAGAAATGATGTTTTTAAAATTCTAATTCGTTTATTTATAATGTTTTTTTTAACGGTCTGTTTGAGAGTTTGGAGAGGAGAAGAGGGGAGAGTTTTGATATTTTAAGAAAAAAATAAAGGGAAAAGAAAGGAACACTACTAGAATGTGTTCTTGTAGCGTCAGTTTTTAGCGTCGGCCCCGACACCGACGCTAATTGCGTCGGGTTAGCGTCGACCAAACCGACTCTAAGTCGACATTAAGTTTTTTTTGTTTTTTTTTATTTTATTAATAATTAGCGTCGGCTTAGCCGACGCTAAATGTGTGACGAAAATTTTTAATTTATTTTAGCGTTGGCTTGACCGACGCTAAATCAATTGGTCCAATAAAATTTCAAAAAAATGTAAATTTAAGGCTAGTGTCGGCCTAGCCGACGCAAAAAATAAATTTTACCGTTGCCTTTAGCGTCGGTCTGGCCGACGCAAATGGCCTGGTCCAATAAAATTTCGAAAAAATTTAAATTTAAGGGTAGCGTTGGCCTAGCCGACGCAAATGGCCGACGCTAGATAACTTTACCAAATCAGAATTTTATCAAACCCTCTTCGCCCTCACTTTCTCGTATCGCTCATCTTCTCTCTTCCACAAGCCACAACCTGCGATGGCAAACAGTTTGCGAACCCAAAACGGGCGAGGCAATGGCGGCAACCTGCGACGGAGGCAATCTGCGGCGGGTTCAAGGTGACGGCGTCGAGGCGTGTCTGTAGCGCGAGTATCGTCTCTGTTCCGGCGGTGAGGACGGCGAATCTCATCCCGTATTCCGTCAGTCCCTGTGCTCATCCCTTACTCCTTGTTCTCGTCGCGTACGTCCATGTATGAAAGAGAAGGTAATTTTCTTTTTCGGATGCCATTGTTGTAGTATGTAAGCATTACTGAAATTTCGGATGCCATTGTGCTTGGTTCAGCTGCATCTGTATTTGTGCAGCTGTTACTTTGAAAGAAGGGAAACACCACCCATGTTTCTCTCTGAATTTCTGAAAAGGTTGTTGATCTTGAAACTGTTACTTTGAGTTTGAACTGTGTTGATAGAATGAATGGGACAAAATGTTGGTGTCTATATATAGGAGTGAAGAAAAGACATGGTTGTTTGATTAGGTGATGAAATATTTTTATTTTTATGTGATATTCAAAGAGAAGCTGAAATCAACATTACTGAGTTTGAACGAGAACATTGGTTAGAACAACTTTAGAGTGGTGTCAAAGACATCCAATTTAGTTTTGATCTCCTTCTTATGCAAGTCAAATTAAGTCTTTGACAAAGCTTCTATTGCTTTGATTATTATTATTATAGCTGCAAATCGCATTCATTGTTTGTTTGACAAACTGTTATGTATGCAAGATGATTGCATTTGATAGGCTAGGAACTGAAGATTCATTGGTCAAATGTAGCTTTCAACCAATGTTCTTGTTGCCAAAGTAAGAAAGTACTATCTAATCTGTCACTTCAGAGTTCAGTGCCAGATATTGGTGTTATATTTTTATATTACCATTAAACAGATTAGTTACATGAAATGATATAGCCCAAATTCAATTGAAGAGATGCATCTGTTAACTCCCTGAACTTCTTGTTATAGTTGCAGTGGCTATTTCTTTTTCTTTTTTATTGCTTATTGAGTCTGATTTGTCTAGGGTCTTAATTAGCATTTGGACTATAATTTTTTTTTTTACCATCAGCTACTTTGATGACATTATGTTATATTTTTTGTCCTGTATTTTTTATGTCATGGCTTGACTTTCCTTTTATTTAATTATGTACTTCTAGCTTTTAGATGAGATGTTCCTTAGCAACTCAAATACTTCATATTTACTCTTCTTGTTCAAATTAGAAAACATGTACTTAGAACTAACAGAAAAGTACGACCTTTTTAGTTAAAATCCAATTGGACGATGCGACTAAAAACAGAAAGAAAAAAAATGGAACAGAGAACTAATAGTAAAGTACATTCTCCAACCAATTTCTAATTTTCCATCTCTTCTCCCCAATTTCTTTTTAATTTATTTTCTCCGAACAAAGTGCAAGGCATTAGACAATAGATATATGGATTTATTCTTTTATATTTATCTTTATATCTAAGCTATTCTTAATCAATGTGACTTCAAACACACTTGAATTTTAAACAATTTAATATGAATGTTCATGTAAAATATATATATATATATATAATTTGAATTGAAATACCTAGTCCTATGTAAGTTGATGCTGTGATGCTGTGAATGTGAAATAGGCTCCTCTTTTGTACTACAAAAATGCTTCTCCCTTGTCTGCACGCATTTGATTTGGTTATCATCAGATATTTGGTTCTGTTTAAATATGCAATTTGGTTCTGGTCAAGTGCATTCTGTTTCTGGTTTACTGTGCATTCTGTTTCTGGTTAAGTATGAATTCTGGTTCTGGTTAAATATGCATTCTGTTTCAGAAAAAAAAAGATATAAGAAGTAATACAGCAATATGGAAGAACTCATTTTGGTTTCTATCAATGAGAAACTAATTAACAAAAAATGAAATAAGCTGGACGTGTATAACTTATTAATATTTAAAATGGTTTTCATTTATGAATCACTTGAATATATTGTCTTTGTCAAAAGTCAAGACTTAATTCACTTCACAATTCACATGAATCTAAAAAAGCTAAGAGCCTCTCCCTGTCAGTCCCATACACTTCCCCCACTTTTTAAGTTTATCCTTGTTGTTTGTCTCAAGCTTTCAGTTATCGTAGTTCATTATTTGTCCAAGACAATGGTTTAGTTTTCTATCCTGGGACTTCTCATTTTTGCATATCTGTTTGTCTTGTTAGTGTTGCAATTGACCCATGTATAATTGGAGTACTTATAAAGCAAGTCCTTATTCATCTTTCCCTTATTCTAATTGTTATTGGCACCATGGCCACTAATATAAAGCAAAATATAATTACTGATTGCTGCATTTCTATATTGCTTTTTGTTTTGTTCATTACCATTTTTGGACTCTTTATTTTTTTATACCTTTATTGACAACTCTTTTTTCTAAGACACTTGTTATTTCCTGACTGCCAAGGCTATATATATTTTAGTTTTCTGCTTTTCCTACTTGTGCCCAGACTGTGGTTTTTCTTGTTGGAATTCAATTTCTGTACTACAATACACTCTGTTTTATTGCACATTTCGGGTACCTATCACAACCACATATAGAACTCACAAACCATTTATCCCCTGTACCTGCCAAAGTATAATGGCAAAGCTTAAATAGTCACATATTTGAAGAGTTTGTACCCAATGTTTAATTTCAGGTTGCAATCTCAAGGTTTAACTGGGAGATAAAAGCATATATCCCTCAATCCATTTTCATTCTATTGCTCAATTGACCAATTGATGTGTAGCTAACTGCTCACCCGTCTCAGTAAGGGATCGTTTCGGAACTTTTATATTCTTGGTGTTTGATTGCGCATTTATTTATTATATTGTAGATATTAATATTCTTAGGTTTCTCTGGGGTCACTCAATGTTTCATTAAGTCTCTCTGGGCTAAGCCGTCGCTAATTCTCAAAGAACTTCTTTTGCGTCAAAGCTGCCTATGTAGCGTGGGCTTAGCCGATGCTAAACCTCAACGAACTTCTTTTGCGTCGAATCTGTCTTCGTAGCGTGGGCTAAGCTGACGCTAAGCCGACGCTAAATCTCAATGAACTTCTTTTGCGTCGAAGCTGTCTTAGTTGCGTGGGCTAAGCCGACGCTAATTAGCGTCGGCCAAAGTTTAGCGTAGGCCTTTTTCATTGGCTTAGTGCGTCGGCTTAGCGTCGGTTTAGCCGACGCTAATTAGCGTCGGCCACACAACGGCCGACGCTAATTCTTTGCGACGAGCAATTTAGCGTCCGCCCCGTGGCCGACGCAAGGCCGACGTTAAAATGGCTGTTAGCGTCGGTTTTTATCGATTAGCGTGGGCTTTTGGCCGACGCTAATAGCCAAAATTCTAGTAGTGGAAAGACATTTCTTATTTTGCATAGATGATTAATTTTTAATGAAAAAAATAAAAACCTCTAAAAATTTTTAATTTGGGGGAACTCCAAAATATACTAGAGAGAGGATTTTAGAAGTTTTTGGAGGATTTTATTCAAGCGTAGTTATATTTTTTAAAATTTGATATTATTAAATAAATGGCTTAATTGCATTTTTGGCTCCCCAGTTTTCACATTTGCGCGAATTAGGTCTCTCAGTTTTTAATTGCGCGAATTAGGTCCCCCAGTTTCATTAACTGTTGCAATTGGGTCCCTCCGTCAGTGCTCCGTCAGTTCACTGGGGGGACCCAATTGCAATAGTTAATGAAACTGGGGGACCTAATTCGCGCAATTAAAAACTGGGGGACCTAATTCGCGCAAATGTGAAAACTGAGGGGCCAAAAATGCAATTAAGCCTAAATAAATTTTGATTTTTTATAAATTTTAAATAAAAATTTAATTTTATAGATTAAATGAAATCACGGCGTTTAGACTGATTTACTATTACAATATGCTCCTCATTAAAAAAATGGCACATGTTATTGTTTATTTTCTTATATGTTAAATTTAAACTCTTTTAAACTAATGGCGTATATTATTCTTATCTTTTTTATATTTTTTCTTAAATGCTTTATATTGGCTTATATTTTTTAATTTTAACTAAAATTAAAGCTCATATACAATGCTACCAAAAAAAAAACTCATACACAATACAAGATATTTACTAATTATTTTAAACTCAAAAAGTAATATGTGTGTGTATCTCTAAAACGTGATAGATAGTACTTATTTAAAATTTTCTCTATTCAATAGTGGTAAAAAAAAAAAATAAAACAAATAATGACGATGAATATAAAATAAAACTAACGCCAAATTTTTAATAAACAATAATTTAGGAAAAGAAAAGAAAAAGAAAAACCTTTAATTAAAAAAAAACCTTAATAGAGCGGAACCCGTAAAACAAAACCGAACCGAAAGCAATTTGCCGACTCCATACCTGTTCCAGAAAAGTGAAAATCATCCCCTCCCTTAAAGACAAAACATCTCATGGCTCATGCCATGCTTGTCTCATCTGGGAATTGGATTTGGTGCGTACATGCAGTCATGCAGTCACAATTCAGATCATCAATTTTGATCTGATGGATGAGAATAAATTAAATTTAAAATTTGAATAAAATTGAAAATAAATCGTGAGCCAATCAATTTTGATTCGACGATTATCCATACGCTAACTGTATGACTGTAGAAAATTTTCGAGTACAAACAATTCATCCGAGTCTGTCTCATCTGTTGGTTTCTACACTCTGCCTTTTTTCTAACAACCATTAATTAAAAGACTTAATAATTAAAAAATTTAATTTAATAATAATAATAATAATATATTATACTGAAATTTAAAAATTTACTTATCCACTTTGTCTACACTCAGCACATACTTTATTTGGATTTTATTTATTTATTTTCTGATCATCTAACGTCCCCTGACCCTCCCTCTCTACTCTACACTCTACGCTTCCCTTCTTCTCCTCTGTCTTGTCTTCTTCTTCTTCTTCTTCTTCTTCTTCTCTCTCCAAAACACACACACCATTTATCTTCATTTCCTACTCCTCCTACAACACTCACACACACAACAACTGCTACACCAAACACAAACACAAACACACCTTCTCTTTCTTCCTATCCCTCTGTCTCCATATCTCAGCTTCGCCTTCAACACCATGAAATGAACCAATAGCTACCTTGCTCTCTCTCTCTCTCTCTCTCTCTCTCTCACAAACACATAGACACACACACACACACTCTCTCTCTCTCTCTCTCTATATTGTAATTTTATTGTATGGCGTATCACAACCAGCACCTGTCACAAGACCTCCCAATCCACCATTTCACACACCAATCCAACTCCCTCCGTTCCATATTACCAGACCAACTACCCTCCTCACCCGACCCTAACTCCAAACCTGCTTCCGATCCACACCAACACCAACACCCTCTCCAAACCACACCCAATTGGCTCAACAACGCCCTTCTTCGCACCCACTACACCGACAACAACAACGACAACGATAACGACGTTAACAACAACGACCACACCAACGTTAACGGCGCTAACGGTAACAGCAACTCCAATTTCCTCAACCTCCACAGTACGGCCTCCGACTCCGCCGGCCAATGGCTATCCCGCCCGATCCTCCACCGGAACCACAGCGAGGTCATCGATGACGTCGCCGCCGTCGCCGTCGCCGGAGATTCCACCGTCGACGGTGGCCACGAATCTGCCGATTTGAAGGGCGAGGCGGTGGTCGGAGACGGTGACGGCGGCGTGGTGAACTGGCAGATGGGGAGGTGCAAGGCGGAGATTCTTGCGCACCCGTTGTATGAGCAGTTGCTGTCGGCACACGTGGCGTGCTTGAGGATCGCCACGCCGGTGGACCAGTTGCCGAGGATCGATGCTCAGCTGGAACAGTCTCAGAATGTGGTCGCCAAGTACTCCGCGTACGGACATGGGGCTCAGAACATCGTCGGAGACGACAAAGAACTCGACCAGTTCATGGTATATTCTTATTCCCCACTTTTCCCACCCCAAATTTCCTTGCCATTTATCTGTTTGTTTCTTAATTGGCTTAACATTCTGATAATCTCTTTTTCCTTGGTTTTGAATTTTTGAATTTTATTTTTATTAGTTTTTTTTTATTTGTTTTGGCCTTTTGCGGGTGAATTATGGAATTGGCGTGCTGAAGAGTAATAAATTTAGCTGCTTTTGTGGCCCTGAATTGAAGGATTTTTTCACTATATAATGCAAAAACGTAATTTGAATTAGCATGTTTCGGTTTGGGGCCTTTGGTTCCAATGTCTTTTTGGGTGATTGCTTCAACTGGCAATAGATTAGAAGAGACTTGATGCAGGCAGGGTTTGCTGGGCCAAACAGAGGAATTGAATTAATAAGAAATGAGATAGTGGAGGGTATGGGATTTTTTTTAGTTCAATTTATTATTATTATTATTATTTTTTCGACAACAAAGGTATTCATTCATTCAAATCAGAAAAATACATCGAAACAACACAAATTCAACAACGCTAAAAACCAAAAAAAGTAAATCTGCGATCAAACTCGCAGCACCCAGGTTAATAGCAAAACATAGCATAATGCTTACAATAGCAAATCGTGGCAAAATGCCTACAAAAGAAACATAATCATACTGGCCGGAATACCTATGTCTCCGGGTCTGTAACGTTGGCGCCCAAATCATCTGTGAATTTGTACTGGGACGAAGCATATCAGCCAATATGAAGCAAACGAACACCGCACCAAGACGGGAAAAACAAACGCTGCACGAAGACAGGAAGCACCGCCGCACGCAGACTACGAAAATACGAAAAAAAAACACGAAAGAGAAACTAGATCTGTGTGGAGCAACCACTTATTTAGATAAAAGTAGATAAAAAATGATGTAGAGGGGTGGTTCTAGACCAAAAAATGGCCCAAAACCACCCCTCCAGTGGGAGAAGAAGAAAGAAAAAAGAAATTCTTTTAGAGAAAAGACAGAGAGAATTCTCTCTCTAAAGAAGAGTGGCGGCTAGGTCTTTGTATTTACTATTATTATTATTATTATTTTAACAATGATAGTAATGGGGTTTATATTTATAACCTGGTGCAAATTACCCAAATCCCTTACCATTCTCAGTTCAATGTTTGCCGATAGGATTAGGATGTGAAACAGACGGGGGTTTCCTTTCACCGAGAACGAAGCTTATCTTACAAGTAAAATACTGATTATAAATTTAATTTAATGAAAGGAACAAAAAGGAAGCAAATGGTTCGAATTTGACTTATATAGATATATTGTTTTTTAGCTCTATTTTATGCTGAATTTGGTATTTGAAAGCTCTAGATTTTACCCTACAAATGAGGGGTGCCCTATAGATATGAGTGAATCATCAAAAGCATTCATGAAATTATAAAGCAATTTAGTCCTTGAAATTATTAATATTTTAAATTAATCTCTAAAATAAAATTGAAAATTCCCAATCACATTTATCCGATAGGGATTAATATGATAAAAGATTTTTCAATTTTAGAGACTGATTTGAAATATTAGTAATTTTAAGGACTAAATTGACAATATTCTACAATTTCATGAACTCAATTGGTGATTGACTCCTTTAGATATAGAAGGGTAAATTATGTGCTAATAACTATTGATTAAAAAAACTCAACAAGTGATTTCTCAACCAACAGTTATAACAACACACTAACAATTAAAGTGCACCTTTACTTTTCATCAACCAAATCGTTGAATTTTACCTGTAATTGGGATAGTTTTTCATTTATGACTTATTGGGCAATGGCAGTAGTTCTTTTCATTTGGGTTCCTATGTTCATTTTTCTACTACAAGCCTTTTAGCTTCCTCTTTCAGGCTTCTGTCATGAAATCCTGGTGACTGAAATGTAATTAAGCTTGTCTTAGTAATATTTTCGAGAAATTTCATTCAAACAGTGAACTATTTTTTATCAGCATATATTCCATGCATCTTGATCGATATTTCCTGGTTGATGTGGCAGTCACACTATGTTTTGTTGCTCTGTTCCTTCAAAGAACAATTACAACAACATGTCCGGGTCCATGCAATGGAAGCAGTAATGGCTTGTTGGGAGATAGAGCAATCCTTACAAAGTCTAACAGGTGCAAGAAATGGTCTTCTTTTAGCAATTGTGCATGTTAGAATATTTGCATGATAGAATAAAAATAACTTGTTCCACATTATTTTCTAATCAGCCTTTTTTCTATTGTATATGTTCCCTTAATTAACAATTGAAAATTCTTGAGAATTGATGCCTACTAGTGGTGTGGTCTCAAGGTTGAAGTTTTTCTTTTAAATGATTCGAATATGGAGGACTTGAGTTCTCAAAATCAGGAATTGTATTAATATCACTATCAGTTAATAAATTCCAAATTTAGTGACAGTTGATATACTAAGAGGACTTACATGGCTACATAAATTAAATCTTCCTTTTTTCTGGTCATATATGGTCTATGGGCTTGGAAAAGCTTTAATCTTATGTGACTTTTATTAACATTGAAATGTATACAAGGAAATAATGAAGATTTACTAAACCAGATGCATTGCAACTTTGCAAAAGATGGAGTGGTGATTTTGAAGAAAGTATTGAAGGATTCATAGTGCTTTGGCCTGTTGTGCTATATGCTTAGCATGTTCTTTGATCCAAACTGTTTAACTAGCCAACATATTGTGCTCATATCAAACTGCAAAAAGTAGAACCTCTTTCAAGATGAGTATTGAACTGATAATTGTTTCTCACATGCTGCATGATGAGTAGGAGTTTCACCTGGAGAAGGTACAGGGGCAACAATGTCAGATGACGAAGATGACCAAGTAGATAGTGACGCCAATCTGTTCGGCGGTAGTTTGGATGGCGCGGATAACATGGGGTTTGGCCCTCTTGTTCCCACAGAGAATGAGAGATCCCTCATGGAGCGTGTAAGACAAGAATTAAAGCATGAATTGAAACAGGTAAGAGATGTTGGTGGCTTTTCATGATTTCATCTACCCTTCTCTATATAAACTCTTCCTATATGACTGATATCTTTTTATTTTTATTATATAGGGTTATAAGGAGAAAATTGTGGACATAAGAGAGGAAATTTTACGCAAGAGACGAGCCGGGAAACTTCCTGGTGACACAACCTCTGTCCTTAAGGCTTGGTGGCAATCACATTCCAAGTGGCCTTACCCTACAGTAAGTTTGATAAATAAGAACTCTGTATAACTGTATTTATTGACATTACACCAATTTTTGGAGAAAAAAAATCTTTGAAACATATAAGATCCACAATTTGATTTTCTATACATTAGTTATTCCACAATGTTTTTCCTGAACTTCTCAGAGTGAGGCTTTCATTGAACGAATTTACAGAGTAATAAAGATGCCCTTGTACAAATTTATCCTAGAATTCAAAGAACAGGAAGAAGGATTTTCAATATCTTCCTTAGAATAAGCGTGTAAACTTAGTCCACGTGTTAGCACCATAGTAAGTTTAGTATATGCTGTCTACACTCTAAATTGAAGCTATGCAATGAGAAAGTGGCATTCTTATTAAAGTGAATATATCTGCTGTCTCAATCACAGACAACAGTTCCTTCTTCTGTATTTTTGCTTAACAAGTTATGTGCTTTTCAGGAGGAAGATAAGGCAAGGTTGGTGCAGGAAACTGGTTTGCAATTAAAGCAGATCAACAATTGGTTTATCAATCAAAGGAAGAGGAATTGGCACAGCAATCCTTCAACTTCTACTGTTTTGAAGAGCAAGCGCAAAAGGTATTCTTATCAAAACTAGTCCTTTTATCTCGGGAAAATTACACTCAACTCCCCGAATGTTAATGCTTATTACACTCACTCCCTTGAGTGTAATAAACACTAACCTTAGGGGAGGTTGGTGTAATTATAGCCTTTTATTTATTTATATTGGCACAAACTTTGCACCAATCTTAATTTGAAAATAAGTAATGCAGGTGATAACTGTGCTGATCGTTACAAGTAAATGAAGCTAAATGTGAAAAACCAATCCCTAAAAGTACTCTATCAGCTCTTTCTCGTGGGTCAATCATGTTGCATGGAAAGGGATTCGGGAGAAGACAATGAGAATGAGAAAGAAAGAAAGAACCATTTTGTTTCTCCTGATGGGGCAGCGTTGAAACAAACAGATAGGGAGCTAATATTGAAGCCCTGCTTATGGTTTTAGTACTTATTATGATGATGATGATGATGGTGCTGCTACATAATTAGGAATTATATATATATACCGAAATCAATTTGGGTAAAACAAAAGAATTATGAGTTTTGTTCACATTTTAATGCTTGTGAAATATATATATGTAATGGTGAGGGGGTTGTGGGTGTATAGTAATAAGCTGTGCATTTTTCCTTCCAATTATACCGATCTTGTTTTTGTTCTTTAAATTGGTATTTTGGGATGTAGAGGTGATCAATTTGTTGTAGAAAAATGGTATAAGCTTTTACTTTGTACAATTTAAATATGGTTGTCATGGTGCTCCAAGTTATAAACTCTATTAAATTTAAACTGTTGGGGGTTGAAGGATGACCGGGGGATAATAATATTTTAGAGTGATGGGTTCCTATGATTTGACTTACTAGATGATTTATCATGTGGAAAATTTTGGGTGGAATAGACCCCGAATGGAAATAATGCTGATATTTTCTGTTTAGCAGAATCAATGATATGTGTCTTTTTGTGATTTTTGTCTGATATAGGAACTTGAGGAGTGTAGGTAATGAATCCTGTCTAATATATAATATACATATCATGCACAAAATCACAACTAATTCTCTGAAACACAATCATTGGACTTACGAATGTGTTTACCGGGACATTTCCTTGAACTTAAAATATTACATGGCTAATAATAGCTTGCAACAAAATGATAGCGTTGGCACAAAAATGTTGACATTGAAATTATGTAATTAGTAATTTAAACATAGTATGTATTGAATTATCAATTCTACAGTTCTTTTTTGGTAAGGACCCCATCTTGATTAAAGCTTTGTTGGAAAGGCGCAACACTTAATTTTCTTCTTAGGGGGCATTCAAGGATCAAGACTGCGGCTTTACTAGTGATGGAGAGCAACCCTATGGTTGTAAAGGGTGAACACTTTCTGGAGACTCTGTAATATCCAATATAAAGCTAACATTTACAATATCCTCAATAATATGCTCCTAATATTATTTCATAATATGACATTTACAATATTAGTCCCTAATCCATAATTACAATATCCTAATAAATTAAAAAATACTTAGCTAACAAAAAATAAAACAAATAAAAAATAATGATAATCCCTAAAGTCTATACATATATAAGTATATTAACAATTAAGAATTTCATCACGATGAATTTGGAGTTCATCATATACATAGCTCATGAATAATCATCACAAGAGACTAATTTGTTTCTTTGGTGACTCCTGTCCCACTCCCATTCCCTCTTGGATTTGCAAATCGAGCATAGAAACTTGGATAAGCAACATCATCATCCTTATTTATCCCATCATCAAAATTTAGAGCGTAGCTAGTTGAGTCATACTGGAATAATTGCTTTCCACTTTTCTCATTCGAGCCGCGACATATCTTCAACCCTTCCATGATCTTTAACAACCCCTTCTTCTTATTTGGTTTTTTCTGGCCTTGTCTCTCCACAGCATCGTGTCCTTGTTTGGTTTCTTGCTTCGGTTTTGATGATGGCCTTTCAGCCATGGCAAGGGTACTAGATTCTCCTGCTTCCATCCGCATTTCACCATTGTTAATTATAGTAATAGTATATAGTGAAAGAAACAGAAAAAAAAAACCTTCAATATAAATTACTAGTACAAGATGAATTCCATGTTAATTTGACAATATAGGCCAATGTATGATATTATAATTGTGTGAGATTAATAAGACATAAGACATTATATACAATTAAGATTATTAGCATCAATTAAATTAATAATATCTAATGCGGCAAGAATAACTTATGATAGTATTATTGTTCTCCACGAGTTCATAAGCATCGTAAAAAAGACGAGAACTTTAAGAAGCGTGGGTAGAAAATTTATAAAGCATTATTATTATATCGTTTGATAACTCATATATAAGTAGAGTTTTGATTTGCGAGTTTTTTTTTTGGTCCAATTTGTTTTGAGAGTTTAAAAAGAATAAATACTATTGATAAAAAAAAAGAATAAATACTTGGCAACGATCGCTCTCTGGTAGAATGGTGCTGACGGTAGAATACTCGTTGAAAGTTGAAACACTTCGACGCCTTAAGGGCTCTGAGAATTAATTAAGGGCTATCATCTATATATAGGCTCCGTTTGGCTAAAAGTAGTGGATAACAAATAAGTTAGCGGATAGAAATCAGGTAGCTTATAGCAGATCAGGTTATAGTGGAAAATTAATAGCGGATAAGCTACTAATTTAAATTTGAAATATTTTGTAAAATAGCGGTTAAACTAACATATAAATATAAAATGACATAAAAAGATATATTTAATTATTACTTACATTTCTTTAATCAATATTAAATATGGTAAAATATTTATAAATAATAAACTAAATATTATAATATTTAAAAATTAAAAATTATATTTTAATGATATAATTTACTTTTTTATTTTTTTATTTATTATATGTCGCGACCTCATCAAAATAACTTTTATCGGTTAAAAACATTATATTAGATTTATTTACTTGTTTATTTATTATTATTAAAATAATTTATTTATTATCATTATAATAATCTTTTATTTTATTTAATAGAGAATAGAAAAGAAATTTAATAAAAATAATGACGGTAAGAATGAGAGAAAAAATTATACGCTATAAGTTATAAGCTCAAACGCTATTTGAAGTAGCATATCGAAAAACGCTATAAGTTATATATTACCAAACATCTCTATTTTATTAATCCACTATCCACTAGTCAAATCCACTAATTGCTAGCGGATGAGAATTGCCAAACATAGCCATAATACAATGTTTAAATTGGGATAAGATCATTTTTTTTGGTAAAAAGGGATCATTAGATCATTTTAGAATACATTTTGAATTTGTTTTATATTGGAGATTGGAGATTAGATTTAGAGATGATATATATGGCGCTGATATCATGAGACCTTTTTTTTTGGAAATAATGCTCCATTTGTGACAGAATTTGCAAAACATTTTTTAAAAAATATTCAAATCATAATCTCTAAATAATTTCAATTTTTTTTAAAAATCTGATAAGAACAAAACTTTTTTTATTTGTTTATTTCAGGCAAACAGATTCTAAATGTTAGTTTGAATTTTCATATGAAACAAGTATAGAAAATTACTATGGACTCTGTCAATTTATTTTCAAAGTAATTTTACAAAAATTAAAATAATAAATTAAATAGCATTAACTATATATATATATATAACTATATATATATATATATATATATATATATATATATCTTCCACTGAAACTAGAAAAAAAAAATCCACCAAGCTTCCTGTTTCTGAAATTTTTTCTACTTACTAAGGAGACTTCTCCAATGATTCTGAGAAACTTGTAATCTAATTAATTAGTTAACTTAGGGACTACTCCAAAGATATTATATTGTAGTAATTGTTACTGTGTTCATATTTGTTACAAGTCTCTGCTTGGCTTTTTCTTCCTTTTGCTTTATAAAATTTGTAACCATATTTGAGTTATTTTTCCAGATCAGCCTGCTACAATATTAGTTTTCTTCTAATATTAATTTTTTTTTGGTTAAAGGTGAAAGTAGTATTGGTAATGGGCCAAGCCCAGCAAATACACAGAAGAGACCCTGAATACATAGACTCTGAACAGATATGCTATAACAAACCCATAGACATTAAACCCCAAGCTAAGCTTTGACGAAATCTATTCAGCTCCCAACTGCCCAACTAACTAGCAAAGAAAAACACAAATAACAACAAAAACACACAAACAACAGCAACAACAACAATAACAAAAACAACAACAGCATCAAACAGAAAACAGAAAACAGAAAACAAAACCAAGAGACATAGCCTAACACTAAGCGTAGCACATCATAGACATGAAAAAAGATACACATGAGTGGGATGAGTTTGGCCCATTTGGGGCACCAGAACCTTCAACCTCACAGATTTGCACACATGTCAAGATCCAACCAACACACCGAGGAGAGGCCGAGAGTGGTAGTACAGCGACTTGTTGCACGGCCGCGCAGTTGGCGAGGGCACCGAAGAAAACCTGAAAAATAGAAAAACAACACAACCACCCACCACCACACCGCGAACCACCACAGAGCAAAGGCCACACACCACCGAGACCAACCAAAGAACCCGCAGAGAGATACCTCCCATCTGAGAAAGGAGGCACCACACTTGCAGCGGGCCAAGGATCAACATAGCAGCGGCGGCAACTCCATCCCTACCAGAGGTGGTGGCGGAACCCTAGGTGGCAAAGGAGACAGAAAAACGAAGAACGAAGAAACATAGAGAGAACGGGAAAACGAAGAACAAAGGAGATAGGGAGCCACTCACGCAGCAATGGCGAAGAACCGCCGGCGCGGCAGCCCCATCGTCGCTCAAGGTCGGATCTGCAAGGGCGGCGGCGACTAGGGTTCACTCATGGAGATTTAACTATGATTCTTCTAATATTAATTGAGTTTGCATATTGTGCCCAAGAATCAGGAAACACTAGCTGAGATGATTGGGCCGGCCCCTCAATTAGTTTTGCACATATTTTTGTGCAATGATAACAGTATATTTATCAGTAACCAAAATCTCATACCTTTATTCACAATTTCACACCAAAGTACCTCAAGAAATGGTGAGCTGGCGCTAATTACAAATAAAAATATGTGCATCAAGTGCTACCAACTTGTCCTCCCTGTCATGTAGGAGTTTTTTTTTTTTTGATAAGCACCCTGTCATGTAGGAGTGATTTCTTTTCAGAGACAAGTAAATCACAAGGGAGATGATTGGCAGTACAATTTTTTTTCAAAATATCCTGCACGTGCAACTCGACATGAGCTAAGAATCAAATCGCTTACCAAGAGACACAAGCCACTTATCATTCAGACTATACCAATTTGGTGTTATAGCCATTTGATTGCAATTGTTTTTTGTTTTGAAAAAAATAATTAAAAAGGAATTTAATCACTGTCATCCAAAACACTTCCGTAACGTTTTCGTGTTCTGATTTTTGTATTAAAAAACAGTTTACTAATCACGATAATTAAAGTGCAGCATGGTGAAAAAAAGCTACGAAAAACTAGCATTCAAATTAGTTTGATAAGGAGATTGGGCAGGTTGGCCTACGATGACCAACACAAAATGTCTCAGCATACGGTTTAGTTTTAGAAACCTATACGGCTCTGTATGGAGGTGCAACGAGCCCCAAGATTGAACTAATTTCTGTCACATTTTATTTACTATTGATTAAAGCCGTATATTGACGTAACTTTCCTTGGATGTATTGACGTAACTTTTATCACCACACCACAACAATAAATAACACCAACATAAGTAATAATAATAAGGTATAAACCAAAACAGGAACAAGCTTAAAATAAGGTATAAATCACAAACTAATATTCTATATAGTTGTTTTTGTTGTTATAATTACAAAAAGCGAAAATATTGTCCAAATTTTTAAAAAGCTCACGGAAAGTGAATCAAAACGTAGAATTTTCGTAATTAAGAACATAAAAGCAAATTTGATACAAGAGTAAGATACATATCCTAGTGCCAAGTTTTTGGGTTTGATTGAGTCAGTGAAGGGGATTGAATTGAAACCTATCAAATATTTAACTACCTTCTTGTGTACAAAAGAAGAAAAGAAAAGAAAAGAAAAGAGGGAGAACCTATATAGTTGGAGGGCACACACAATTAAGGGACCTTTCGTTCGATCATATATAAACCAAAAGCCTTTTCTGCATTCTCGTTCCATCCTCGCTATGGCACCAAATTGATTGAATCACGATTAATAAGAAGAATATCACACACACACACACACACACACACATATTAATTAATATGTGCAATCAACTATAGCCAACAATCTCCTTGCCGGAGTAATTGATCGGCGACGCCGGTGACGGTGGAGACGCCGGCAAACGAGCGCTGAAATTTCTGAGGGGGAAGTTCTCATCATCCTCGGGGCTCTCGCTCTCGAAATTGAGTGCATAGCTAGAAGGGTCATAGCTGAAGTCAGCGGATTGCGACTGCCGGTGGTGGTGGTGGTGGTGGTGGTGCCGGCTCCGACCCATCCTTGACTTCAGGCTCCGTCCCCTGACACGTGGCTGTTCCCCACCGTTGCCGTACTCTCCCGTCGGAGATTTCTTCAGCCACCACGACGAGTACCCTCCGGTTGAAGACCCCGCCGGAGAAATTGGTGTTCTTGGTATGTGTAGCTTGTTGTAGAACCCTTCTCCTTGGTCCAATGGGTCGTGATGATGCACACTCCCCGTGAAACAACATATCGAAGATTTCAACTTGTCCCTCAACGACGTTTGTCTATTAATCCCGTTATTCATCCTCACTAATAAATTGAAAAATTAAATAAATAACAAATCTTTTGATTATTTTTGTTGAGAAATTAAGGAATTGTGGTGGTGATTGTAGATAATGGGGTGTGTTGTGTATATATAAGTTGGAGGTGGGCCTTTGAGGGAGAAAGAGGGTTGAGTTGAGGATTGTGATGGTGAATTGCGTAGTTTGAGTTTTTGAGCTGGGAAAGTCCGAAGAATCCGTGGGGATGAACGTGGTTGCGATTTTTGTGTTAAAACCGCGTTGTCGTCTTTCGGTAAATTACCCATGTGGCAACTCTCTCTTTGTTTTCTTCTGCCTTTCTTGTTTTGTTTTCATTTTTGGCTTGCCCAATTTCTACCGTACATTTCCAATCCTCTCTGTTGTTGTTTTTTAATGTCTTTAGTTAGTTTATTAAGCTCTTTGGGGGTGGATGAGATTCATGTGCTCCTGAATGATTTGTTTGCCTCTTCGTCTATTTTCGAAACAGTTATTAGAAGCTACGTTTTGTTTTTTGTTTTGTATTTTTAGGGCTATATATATATATATATCCAATTACTCATATTGTTAAAAGAACAACATTCCAGTCCACCATTCACATGTACAGCAACACCCTTTTCTTTAAGTTTGTTATCTTATCCAGCTGATTTTAACTTTGCTCCTACCTCAATTAAAACTAGCCATGTTTCATTTCCTGTTGTCTCAGTTCATGTTTGGATTTATTTACGTGAGAAGTAAAAGTGATTATTGAAATATAAAATTGATTTTGCCATTGGAATGAATTCTAACTTGAAGTTGAGATTTTGAACTTCTATATCTAAATGTAATTTTTAGCCACAAATTTATTGTACAACTCACTTTTATGTGAATGTACGTATCCAAACATAAATTATTTTTGCATTCAACTCACTTTAACCAAAATTAATTTTACAAAATCAATTATCGCCACTCATGTAACACCAAGCACACAATCTGTGTATCTGATTTTTCTTTTCATTTTTTGTGGATTTAGTTGGCAACCCTCTTTGGTGATCTCATCTGCTTTCTCTATTTAATATTTTTATCCTTCACACGAAATGGGACAAAAAAACAAAATGAATTTTGGTAACAAAATATTTTTTAGTGTACTCTTTTCAATTCGCGATGAGGTAAAATTCATATGGTTTTATATCACGTAAATTGACATGAATTTCATCTTATTATAAAAAATAGTGTGTATTATTATGCCTCCTCAAACGAAAATATCTTTGACTTAGTCAAGGGAGTGTTTTCACACTATTACATTTACCTGCCATCTCAGTATTCAACAAGAACTCTAATCCGACCGCTAGCTAGGCGCTAGAGATGGATTCCTTTCATTGCCTAAACCAAAAGAGTGCCTAATAGTGATACATGGACCACCACACATTTACACACACCACCCGATGCTAATGAGTGAAATGGAAAATGGGGGTGTGTGCTGGGTGTGTGTGTAATATTTCTGAAGAGTGCCTGTATTATCGCCAAAACAGTGACTTGAATTTTATTCCTTTCTCACATTGAGACTCCTGACAGTGACAGCAACTCCTATAAGATCAGAAATTAAAATAAACATTAAATAAATAAAACAGTTTAAATTATTTAAACTTCCTTTTTCTTTTGTTTTGTTGCTTTTTCTCTTTCTTCTACCAAACAAATTATTTAAACTTCTTTCATGTGTAATTTGTTTTACGTATGACTCTTCAATCGTAGCCTTTAGTCTTTTCAATAAGTTACATTATCAATTTCGTTAGCTTTCCTAGTTGAGTAAACCAGATTTCATCGCATCTACCTTTATAAGGACCAAGTGACGGCAATATCATCACATAGGTTTCAATGTTTCATAATCAAATTATATTAACTCGAATTGTGCTCAACAAAATGGAGTATCCCAACTATTACGGCAATATTATCAACCCAGCCAGATAAGTGAAATTTGCAGCGAACCTAATTTCAAATTAGGTGCCTAGCATAAACTTAGATGGACATGCACTAATTGTGAGACTAAGAAGTAATTAAGAAGCATGAATGTTAACAAAGAAACAATGAAAATTTGAAACATATTATTAGAAATTTAAGTATTATATATATGTGTATGGTTGTTCAACACGTATTCATGCTTCATAAGTATATTTTGTGTGTGTGTGTGTGTGTATATATATAGGTCAGTTTAGCGGCTAAAGTTGGTCGAGGTATCTAAATATGTTATATGTAGATGATAAACTGGGAACAAGGAGCGGATAAAGACAAAAGAGGGTGGGGGTGCCAAATAATTAAATCTTCCTATAACTATCACAGGAAGTACCCGAATATGCAAACAAGCCTAACAAAACAGGCAAGTTAAAGGTAGAGAATACGAAGGAGAGTAAATGATGCTTAAAGACGCTAGAGCGCGGGCAATTGGTAGGGTCTACTTGTAAGCTTAAGCGTCAATAATTAAATCCTAGAAATGTATAAGGGCTAAGTTTTCTTCTTCTTATTTTACAGGGGGCATATCAGGTAAGAACTCTTGTTTATTGTGAGAAATGAAAACTATATATTAACCACAGCCGTTCGATCAAAATTAACGAGTCACATTAAAAAATCCAACTATGTAATCATGACGTGGTACTAATCAGTGACGCCATTATCTCTTCTCGCTTCACGTTTGCAACCGCCCCGTTCTTCGATCACGTATATTGTTTGCCTCCTCTTTGTTCTCGCTGCAACAATGCAGGGGCTTCCTCTTGACAAAATTTTGCAAATAGCACTAATAACAATGTTATAGATCAGACAAACAGGAACCAATCCCCTTCTAGCAAGCAACTTTAATTTTCATCCATCAAATTTAATAATCCAAAATCAAATATGGCTAATTAACCATGAGAAATGGAGGCGCATGGTGACAATAATGGATTTGTCCTCATTGAAGAGTTTTTGGTGGAGCCTTCTCCAATCAGAGTCACGGTGCTTCGATAAGTGATGTCGACAAGCACAGGCAAAAAATCAATAATCAATGATAACCCGATCGATTTGCACTTTCTACATAGATCCGATACTAAATTAAATGACGACACAGGAGATGGAGACAATGGGGTGAAGAGGGAAGGGAAGGGAAATGGGGATGGAGGAGGGGAGGGGGCTGATGGAAGGAGAGAGCAGAGGAGAGGTAATGGTGTCATGTGACAGTGTCCACGTGATTTCGTAATTGGTTTTTTTAATTTGGGTCATTAGTTTCGATCGAATGGCTGTAGTTAATAATTCTCGTTTCTCAAAATAAAAAGGAGTTCTCACTTGATACATCCTCTATTTTACAATATCCATACATAAGTTTGAGTGTGAGTGTCTTTGGATAGAAAAATCCAATGGGTACAATCAATTTTGGGTGAGTACGTAGAATTGATTTCAAAAGAAGTTAAAGTGTCTGTGTGTTTTAGATTGAAAATTAATCATGTTAGGAGTTTAAAATCATTTTTGAGAGAAATTTATTATGTTTAGAGAAAAAAAACGTTGTAGAAATAATCAATTTTACAATAAGTATAATTAATTTTAAAAGAAATTAATAGCAATTTTGAACATTTCATTAAGTAAAATTGTTTCTAAGTATGGAAAAGTTATTCGGCACATGTTGAACTTCGTGTACAAGAAAGTGTTGAGAAGAGATGGTCTTCTAGTTTGATTTTGTTAGATCGAGATATACTCTGACCCCATGATAAATAGTGTGTTGCTAGCACCACTTAGGAATGACAATGGGTAGGATACTATAGTACCCATCCCCATACCTGCAATTTAAAAAAATATCCATATCCAAACCCATACCGGCGTGGGTAGCAACTTTGATCCTCGTACCCTTACCCTTTGGGTATCTCAGTACCCATACCCGTTATCCGCATTTTCACGATGAAAAATGAAAAAATTAATTTCTCAAAGGTAACACATAATATTATATATAATAAAAATTAAGTATATATTACAATGCATAATAAGGTTTTGAAATACAATACATAAAATCAAGCTCAAACATTAAATAAATTCTACAATAAACTTCTAAAATAATAAATTCATGAACTTGCAGCAACTGAGGTTAAGCTGGTACTCTCCAAAATCTGTTAAAAATAATATATTACAGTAATTAGTTTGAGTTGTAAAATTAACATTAATAAAAAATTTATTAAGGGATGTTTGTTTCAGGTTACAAAATTCCTAGGTATAAATCATATTGTGTTTGGTTGGTATCTAGTATTCCTAGGAATATTTATTAAAATTTATTTAATTTAAAAATTAAAAAAATATGGTGAAAATAAAGTGGGAGTGAGAAGTTATATTTGAAATGTTTGAAAACTATCTATATTCTAAGAAATAAATTATACCCAGGAATATCTTTTTAAAACTTGAAACAAACACAGAATGTCACATTCCCAAATTCATTTTCCTGGGAATAATTTTATATTCCTTCAAACAAACATACTCTTAGACTATTTTACCTCATCACCAGAATCTGAGTCTTGGAATGACGACTAACACTTATCTTTCACATGTAAATATTGTTTAGGTATAGTAATACCAATAAAAACTACAACATTAAAATAAAGTTAGTTAATAAACTAAACACAAATTTATTGAATAAATATATTAGTGCAATATATATTATTCTCCTGTTCATGCTTCAACCAGTTTAATTTGTGCACACCAAAGTATCCTCATGAAGCCTAGAACGATGATACATATATAAATAATTATAAAGATATATATATATATATATATATATATAGTGCGGGTCTGGGGCGGGGTGGGTACTAAGGTACCCGTACCCGCACCCATCCCCATCAAAATATGCGGGTAATTACCCGTACCCGCACCTATACCCATTAAGCAGATAATTACTCTCCCTATTGCGGGTAATTTTTAAGAGTGCCCATTAGATCCGGGTCCAATTGCCATCCCTAGCACCACTCTTATCTTATAGTGGTTTGCTAATGAAAATAGCACCGCCCCGTAAAATGAGGGAACAAAGGTTGTATTGATCGAGGAATCAATCAAGTCAAATACAATACAATTTCCAGTCTCTATTATACGAAAATATCTAAGATTAATTTTTTGGTCCTAAATATAAAAAATATAGACCAATTTTTAATTTTATTCTTTGTTTAATTTCTTTTATTCCCTTATATACTATGATGCTTATGTTAAAGATCACTCACCATTTCTCATGCAAGTGGGTGCATTATTCCATTTTGACCGTTTAATATATATCATGGCTATTTTTAGAATAAAATTAAAATTAACTAATTGAATTACTTTCCAATATTGATTTTGATGAATTAGTTATTTATTTCCTATAACAGGGATTAGAGGTAGTATCTCATATAAAAAGAATGAATAAGAGTAAATATTATCAATAAAGAGATTTTTTAAAAGGATAATATTATATTATTCTCTTATATATGCTTAAGGGGTAAAGAATCACTTCACTAAAACTAATGATTTTTCTCTCGATGGCCTCGCTTTTTCGCCTTTTGGATGCATGCATGGGTCTTCATTAGACACTAGTTGTGCACTAGCTCCTTGATATGAATAAGAAAATCTCATATGATTGACTCTTGTAAATAAAATTGAAATAAAATAAAATTTCATTACTATTAATAATAGAGTTATAAGACTAGAAATGGAAATGAAATGTCAGGAACAAGGACAATAATTATTCTTTTTGACGAAAACCATATATACTACTGCATGTATTTCATAATTAGAATCAACTGAGCAATACAAAGAGGTACACGTAATGATAAAATACAAGGACAATATTTTTTATAAAAAAAATTGCACTTTGATCCTTTAAGAGAAGCTTAAAAATAGAATAAAGATCACCTTATAATTAATTAAAATAATCATCCTCAATTATTATTATTATTATTATTATTATTATTATTCTGCTTCTTCTGCAGCACATGAAGTAAAAGGAAAATTAGAGCTTAGAAGGAGGGAAAGAAAGAAAGAAAAGAGAGAGGGGGGAAAATGGGGTGTAGAAATATGTTCTACACAGTTCTGATAACATTCTCAGTGGCACTCATAACATACATCATCATCATCTCAGGGAGTGACCCACTCATGCAATACTTCTCCGGTCTTTGTTGCCGTCAACGACCTTCAATCTCAGTGAACCCCATCATCCAGATGCCACATCATCACACTCGCACAGCATCTTCTTCTTCTTCTTCTTCTTCTTCTTCGAAGAGGCTGTTCCACACAGCCGTCACAGCCTCTGACTCAGTGTACAACACGTGGCAGTGCAGGATCATGTACTACTGGTTCAAAAAGTCCAAGGATTCCCTTGGTGGTTCCTCCATGGGTGGCTTCACCCGGATCCTACACTCTGGTAAACCTGATTCCTTCATGGATGAGATCCCCACTTTTGTTGCACAGCCTTTGCCTCCTCGAATGGATCGGGTTTGGTTTTGCTTCTCCTAATTCCTTTCACTTTTACTTTGGGGCTAAGTTCGTTTAGTTTTATTGATTTCATAAATAAAAATGAACTTTATTCCCTAAATCGTTCTTATATATATTAAATGAAAGAAATTTTGTAAAAGATATTATTAAATAGGGTGAAGTTAGTTAAGATTTACTTTGCATATATTTGAATCTAAAGGTTAGAGCTAAGTATGTGAGCCACATTGCCCCGCGAAACCCTGCAATATAAATGGGTCGAGTTGGCCTGGAAAACCCCGCACAGCACGTGCCTATGGGCTAATGGGCCGGTCCGTGTCACATGATTAAAAAATTGAAAAGAAATGAGAAAAAAAAGTCAAAGTAGATTCGTTCACACCTCTGGTGTGAATACGCTAAACACATATTATAACTACCATTCCTCAAAACAGATTCATTCACAGTTGGAGAAAATTTCACACCACAGGTGTGAGTACTTCAGACATACGTTGTATGAGTATCACAAAGATGAAATGACTCCTGCAAAACAGATTTGTCTACACCTGGGGTAAATTCCACACCCATGGTGTGATTATGTCAGACAAACATTTGTATCTCCAACGCAGTTGTTACTCGCATTAAAAATTATTAGATTTGACCAATTAGTTGATCTGGTAGTCTATGTGTAACTTTCAACAATCAATTTCAATTCAATTGATTTCTATCTTTCAGTTCATTAATTTCTTCTCCTGTAAGATAATGATCATTTTGAATACGAAAATATATACTTTAAACTTCTTTTATCACATTTGATTCATAAGAAGGAAAGTGCGTATGTGTGAATCAGTTAAGTATATTTTCTAAAAAAAAAATTGAAAAGGCCTGCGGGTCAATTTGTAAACCCACGGGTAAAATCCGTTTAATCCACGGTTCAAATGGACTGGGTTGAAAAGGCTCACAATTAAATTATCTTTAATTTTCATGACCCGTAGCCCACATGGGCCATAGGTTAAATAGGTGGCCCGCAGACCTCGGCCCATATACTCAGTTCTACTACTGGAGGGAGTATGTTTTTCTGGGTTGGTTGTTTTAGTCTTATTATTTTGAAAAGAAAGAAAATATCGTGTGGTGCTTGGATTTCTGGTTAATTTGTACAAATGCTACACACTGCAACTTGATCAAGGGGGGATAAAAATGGTTTTTTTTATCAATGGAAATATAATATTTTTTTTTACTTCCTATTTAAGTTACGAAGTGCTTGCTAGTGGTTCCTAGTACCATTGTTGAGTTTGAATAATTGAAGGAATAAATTGTGATAATTAGAATCAATGACTGAATTGTAAGTGAGGTAGGTAGAATTTTCAGGGATCGAAATCACTAGGTACTCATGTGAATGTCTTCTCTATGGCAGGGTTACATAGTCCTTAATAGACCATGGGCATTTGTACAGTGGCTTCAACAAGCAGATATCAAGGAAGAGTATGAGATCAATGTTTAACTTTAAATTTCAATATTCCAAAAAAAAAAAAAGAAAAACAAACTGAGAATCATTTTCTTTTTCTGGGATTTTTGTTTTGACTTTAATTAATGTGATTTGTACTGTGTACTGTATATATATCAGTTACATATTGATGGCAGAGCCAGATCATGTAATTGTCAAACCTATACCCAACTTAGCCAGAGATGGGTTTGGAGCTGCATACCCTTTCTTTTATATTGACACTAAGAAGTTTGAGAAAGTTCTAAGAAAGTACTTCCCTGAGGAAAATGGACCTATAACCAATATAGATCCTATTGGGAATTCACCTGTAATTATTGGCAAGGTATGTATCTGTCAATTATTTTTTGGTGGTAATTGTGGATACTCTTGATTTTGGGCCACTTTGTTTTTTAATTTTATGTGGAAAAATGTTAGGAATCTCTTAAGAAGATTGCTCCTACTTGGGTGAATGTTTCCCTGGCAATGAAGTACGATCCTGAAACCGATAAAGCTTTTGGATGGGTGCTTGAAATGTAATTTTTTCTCTCTCTTCTCTATTCCATACTGTTCTCCTAATTTCTTATAAATTCATGCATGACAACTTGACTTTTTATGTTATTTAATATCATTGATGTAGGTATGCTTATGCTGTCTCATCTGCTCTTCATGGTGTCCGTAACATATTGTACAAGGACTTCATGATTCAGGTTCAATAAGGTTCTCTCTTTAATGTCTTTTTTTATGCTTCCCTGCGTTAATAAGGTTCTCATATGGTAATTTGAGATAGTGAATGGGAACCTTTGATTTCTATCCATTACTTTTTAACCTTTAGAACATTATGGTGTAACCAAGAATTATATTTGAGTCAGTTTAGGTAGTATCGTAAAGTTCTGGCGGCCCAGGGTAGAACACGTGTCACCTCTAAAGTTGTGACACATATTACCTCCATAACTCTTTTTTTATTTATAACTAAAATTATTTTATTTGTTAAATTTTTTTATTATTTTTGTTGAGAAAGACCTCAGGTCCTTAGACTAGTTAATTATACTTAAAAGAGACACTTACATGGTCTGTGTAAACTGAATTCATCACAACACAAACATTCTATCTTCAAATTTACTAGCATTTGTTTGTTTATTACGTGTGTCAGCCTCCATGGGACAAAGAAGTTGGCAAGGCATACATAATTCACTACACTTACGGATGTGACTATACAATGAAGGTACCATGCTGGGATTGAGCTCCTGCCAGTTTTTATTCTGATGTTCGTTAAAGAAAGGAAAAGAGAGAACCGAAGGAAAAAATAATTTGTAATTCAATTATTACTCAGAAAACAGTGCATGTATAAATCTTTTTTCTTTTATTGCCTAGAGTTGTCACTTGATGTATGATGTTAAATATTCAGGGTAATCTGACCTATGGAAAGATTGGAGAATGGAGGTTTGATAAAAGATCCTATGACCGTGTTGCTCCTCCAAAAAATCTGACATTGCCACCTCCTGGTGTTCCAGAAAGTGTGGTATGTTTCATCTCCCTTTGTGTGTTAGTATGGTTATTTTGTTGAATTCTTCATTCTTTTTATTTTGTGGTGTATTCGCCAGTTTGGTTTATTTGATTTTAACTATGAGATTGGACGCAAGTGATTAATACACTCCATCAAAAGGAACAAACTCGGCTAGTACCCGAGTTCAAACTCCGGTGATGGAGCAATTCATGACTAAACTTTATTTACCTTCCAATCGAACATATATCACGTGGTTCGAGTTTTGGTTGTTATGAATGATACTAAGATTTGAGAATAGAGGCCGTTTATACGATTTTTACAATATGTCTACTTTTTACAGGTGACTCTTGTAAAATTGGTAAATGAAGCTACCGCAAATATTCCAAATTGGTGGTCTTAAGGTCTCTAAAGGGGTAGTTACAGTTGTGGGAGATTTCTGAGGGCCATCTCACATGGATGGGCAACGTATACATACATACATACATATTCAAGTTACACCAAAATATCACCTAAATTGGCTTTCTAAAATAAAAATTAAGACTTATGAGCCAAACAAACCAAAATATCACCTAGTACTTATAACATTAGAAGGGTATTAAAAGAAAATCGTTTTAGTCATGCTTGTATAACAAACCAAAATGTCACCTAGCAATACGGAGGATTTAATTTCTTTCTAAAGCCTCTTTGTTCAATTAAGTGGTAGAAATCATTTTCAATTGGTATGTCACTAACTAAAGGCTTGCAAACAAACTCAATAGAATAAACAGCAGAGCAGGGCCGTGTTTACCATTAGGCAAAAAATGGCAATTGTATAAGTTTTGTTGTTTACTATACTTGACATTATAATTAAAGCCGGGTATACAGGCCTTGATCCGCGGATGGTCTGTTTAACCCCCAGTCCGCGCGGGCCACGGGCCTTGAAAATAGTAGCCCATTTAAATACGGGTTTTTTTGGCCCGGTCCGTTTAACCCGCAAGTCCAACGGGTTTGGTCCGCGGTTTTGCGGGCTGGCCCGCGGACTGAGAGTTTCACACCAATGGTGGGTTTGGTATCACACCTGTGAACAGTTCTGAAAACAACCATGAGTCACCGACTGGGACTTTCACACCAGGGGTGGGTTTCGTGTCACACCTGTGAACGGTTCTGTCCAATATGAAAGACAAGAACCGTATCCACACCACGGGTGTGGCTTTTTTTACAGGACGCGATTATCTTCAAAGGAAGTAACTATATCTATGATCTTGTATTCCCTTGCCTTTAGCTAGCATTTTATATTATCTTGTATTCATTTGTGGTACTTTTTTTGGCATACATTGTGCTCTTGAAAATCAACTTTTAGTATTAATAATATATAATTTTGCTTATAAAAAAATGTACTTAAATTGTAAATATTTATTTTCCTTGAATTTTTAACGTTTTCCCCATTTTTAGTTATTTTTTCATTTTTTATTTACAGTCTGCGGGCCGGCCCGTTAGCCCGTGGACTTAGCGATGCGGACGTGGGCCTGATAAAATGAGTCCATTTAAATTGCGAACCGGGCTAGCCCAACCCACTCAAAATACGGGCTAATGTGAATCGGGCCTAAAACGGGCCGGGTTGACCCGCTTACCCAGCTCTAATTATAATTATAATAAATGAAAAGGAAATATTATAATAAATGAAAGGGAAATAATGGATTCATTTGTGCTTTTCATTTTGGAAAGAAAAAGAAGTGCAACAATGCAACCTTCACGTTCCAATTGCAAGTATCAAGGTGCAAATCACTCTTGATTTTCTTATTAATGGTTAAGATTATTTACTTTTCACTTTATTCACTTTAGATGAGCCAAATTCTAAAATTTAAGTAACTAGTAAATGCTCATCACTTCTTAATGATCATGTTCCAAGACTTGGTAAATGATTTTCTCGCTAAAAAAACTAGAAAAGTAATAAAATATTAATAATTTAATTACACTTAAATGCTTTTAGTTTTGACTAAGGTCTCAAAATTTCTAGACACGCCCTACAGCAGAGAATCATATTGACATGACCTCAACCAACATAGAGGTTATACAAGCAGATAATCGTATTGATATCGGGCTCTGTTTTGATCAAAATCAAGGAACTCCATCCTGAACATGTAATTTTGTGTAATCTAATTCCATCTCTAGATGAGTTCTCATTTTTTTAAAGCTTTTGTGAATACTCATTTATTTGTGGAGGAATCAAATCATGTCGTGGTACCTATGAGATTGGATATAAATAGTTAATGTGTTTTATTTAAGGGAACAGATACAGCTAGAACCTGTATTCGATTTTTGGTGATAGAACAATTCATGACCAGACTTTATTTACCTCTCAGTCGAACACAGTTTAGCCTAGAGGCTCCTTTCCCTCTAAGATACTGTGGGTATAAACCAAAAAAATCACGTCGTGGTTCTTACCCTTCCAATTAAAATATAATATCACATAAAAAGAATAAATAAGAGTAAACTAATTATTATCATATTATCGATAAGGAGATTTTTTTAAAAGGGTATATATTACTATCATTATTCACTTATGCTTAAGCGATAACGAATCACTTCGCTAAAACAAATGTTTTTTCTCTTGTTGGCTTCTCTCTTTCGCCTTCTCGATGCATTGCTCGGGTCTTCATTAGACACTAGTTGTGCACCAGCTCCATCATGTGAATAAGAAAATCTCAGATGATTGACTTTTGTAAATGAGTTTGAATTAAAATTTCAATTCCGTTACTATTAATAACAGAGTGAGACTAGAACTAGGAAATGAAATGCTAGGACAAGGACAATAATTATAAAAAGAAAAATGAAAATTACACTTTAATCCTTTAAGAGAAGCTTAAAAATAGATCTGTTTGGATTGACTTATACAGAGCTTATGAACATAGCTTATGACTGATTCATAAGCTATTTTGAGCTTATTTTTCATAAGCTACCTATGATAGTTTATCAAAACAGCTTATGACTTATATAAATAAGTTTCACTATAATTTTTCTTCGATTATAAAAGTAGTTTATACAGCTTATACCATAAGCAACAGATAAACTTGTTATCCAAATATGGCCTAAATAAAGATCACCTGATATTTAAAACTTCATTTTCCTTTTCAAAGCTTTTAAATCAATAATATGTATAATAAAGTTAAGAAACCCGAAAAAATTGACATACACAATGGCATTTTATTTATTTTTTTATTCTTCTTGACTGAACAGTGGCATTTTATTATTTATTTATTTATCTATATTACTATTATTGAATTATTGAGTGTAAGAGAAACTGGAGACGACTTTTGGAGAGTTTCTAACAACTGGAGACAGAAGTGGTAAGAGAACAGAACAGAACAGAACCCCTCCCCTGAGCCGCCTCCTTCACCTGCTTCTTCTGCAGCAGATGAAGCAAGAGGAAAATTAGAACGAACTTAGAAGAAGGGCAGGGAAAGGGAAAGAAAAAAGAGAAGAAAGGAGAGAAAAATGGGGTGTGGGAATATGTTCTTCACAGTTCTGATAACATTCTCAGTGGCACTCATAACGTACAACATAATCATCTCAGGGAGTGCCCCTCTGAAGCAAGACTTCCCTGGTCCTTCTCGTCGACCTTCTTCCATCTCAGTGGACCCCATCATCAAGATGCCACTCCACACTCGCGCGAGATCTTCTTCTTCGAAGAGGCTGTTCCACACTGCCGTCACCGCCTCTGACTCGGTGTACAACACGTGGCAGTGCAGGATCATGTACTACTGGTTCAAAAAGTTCAGGGATTCCCCTGGTGGTTCCTCCATGGGTGGCTTCACCCGGATCCTACACTCTGGTAAACCTGATTCCTTCATGGATGAGATCCCCACTTTTGTTGCACAGCCTTTGCCCCCTGGAACGGATCAGGTTCTCCCTCCTTTCACTCTTGTGTTTTCTGGGTTGGATTGGTTCTGTCTGATTATTTAAGAAAGAAAGAAAATTTCATTTGGTGCTTGGATTTCTGGTTAATTTGTATAAATGCTATACACTGCAAGTCTGCAACTTTATCTCGGTGGAGAAAAATGGTATTTTTTATCATTCTTAATATAAGCATTTTTTTACTTCCTATTTAAATTACGAAGTTCTAGTAGTATAGTGTCTAGTATCATTGTTGAGTTTGAATAATTTAAGGAATAAATTGTGATAATTTGAATCAATGGCTGAATTGTAAGTGAGGTAGGTAGAATTTTCAGGGATCGAAATCACTAGTACTCATGTAAATGTCTTCTCTATGGCAGGGTTACATAGTCCTTAATAGACCATGGGCATTTGTACAGTGGCTTCAACAAGCAGATATCAAAGAAGAGTATGAGATCAATGCTTAACTTTTAAATTTCAATATTCCAAAAAAAAACAAAAAAAACAGAAAATCTTTTTGGTTTTGACTTTAATTAGTGTGATTTGTACTGTGTATATATCAGTTACATATTGATGGCAGAGCCAGATCATGTAATTGTCAAACCTATACCCAACTTAGCCAGAGATGGGCTTGGAGCTGCATTCCCATTCTTTTATATTGAGCCTAAGAAGTATGAGACAGTGCTAAGGAAGTACTTCCCTGAGGAGAACGGACCTATAACCAAGATAGATCCTATTGGGAATTCACCTGTAATTGTTGGCAAGGTATGTGTGTCTGTCAATTATTTTTTGGTGGTAATTGTGGATACTCTTAATTTTGGGCCACTTTGTTTTCTAATTTTATGTGGAAGAATTTTAGGAATCCCTTAAGAAGATTGCTCCTACTTGGATGAATGTTTCCCTGGCAATGAAGAAGGATCCTGAAACTGATAAAGCTTTTGGATGGGTGCTTGAAATGTAATTTTGTTTCTCTTCTCTATTCCATATTGTTGTCCTTTCTTAGCCTCATGCATGACTTTTTGACTTTTGTGTTATTTTTGTTTCATTGATATAGGTATGCTTATGCTGTCTCATCTGCTCTTCATGGTGTCGGTAACATATTGTACAAGGACTTCATGATTCAGGTTCAATAAGGTTCTCTCTTTAATGTGTTTTTATACTGCCCTGTGTTAATAAGGTTCTCTCATATGGTAATTTGAGATAGTGAATGGGAACCTTTGATTTCTGTCCATTATTATTTAAGCTTAGAACATTATGTAAGCAAGAAATATATTTGAGGCAGTCTAGTATCATAAAGTTCCCAACACTAGACTTCAAGTAAAACGCGGTGGTCTTGTGCAGCCATTATGTTGACGGATTTCTATGGCCTGCATAAGCCTCGGTGATGTGTGTTTTTAAGTGAAGTGTGGTGATTGGTGATTCTAGAGGTCTTGTTTGGAAGAGCTTATTTGAGTTTAGCTACTGCAATAAGTGCTTATGAGGCATCTTGGTCCTGTTTGGATGAGCTTTATAAAATGCCTAATTTATCCAAAAACAAAAAATTTGTGTTCCATATAAATAGTTGGCATACTTTGTTTTTGTTAATGTCTTCCACATACTACATGGTCTGAATATTCTAAATTCATCACAACACAAGGATTCTATCTTCAAATTTACTAATATTTGTTTGTTTATTGTACGTGTGTCAGCCTCCGTGGGACAAAGAAATTGGCAAGGCATACATAATTCACTACACTTACGGATGTGACTATACAATGAAGGTACCATGCTGGGATTGAGCTCCTGCCCCTTTTTATTCTGACGTTCGTTAAAGAAATGAAAAGAGAAACGAAGGAAAAACTAATCTGTAATTCAATTATTACTCAGAAAACAGCGCATTGTACCCATCTTTTTTTTTTATTGCTTAGAATTGTTACTAAATGGATGATGTTAAATGTTCAGGGTGAGCTGACCTATGGAAAGATTGGAGAATGGAGGTTTGATAAAAGATCCTATGATCGTGTTGCTCCTCCAAAAAATCTGACTTTGCCACCACCTGGTGTTCCAGAAAGTGTGGTATGTTTCATCTCCCTTTGTGTGTTAGTCCATTGTTTGAATCTACTCTCTTAAAAAAATAGCAGTTCTAGTTAATTATTTAGTGAACCATTCATTTCCATTACTCTTCCTTCGAGTTTTTAGTTGTTATGAAATGATATTGAGATTTGAATAGAGACCGTTTATAGGATTTTTACAATGCGGTCTACTTTTCACAGGTGACTCTTGTGAAAATGGTAAATGAAGCTACTGCAAATATTCCAAATTGGTGGTCATAAGGGCTGTAAAGGGGTGGTTAAAAGTTGTGGGAGAATGCTGGGGCCCTAAGGCCATCTGACATGGATGTGCAACGTATACATACATCACTGTATCTGCGTATTCTGTGTAATTCTTATGTAGATGACTTACACTCGAGACAAACCACATACGGATTTCATTAATGTGCGATAACATGCGATGCTTTCAGCTGCTGATGTTATTTGAGTTCTAAATTGAAAATATTTTCCTTTTTCCTATAATTTTATTCATTACTGAAGTTTTTAAGACGTCTATAAATCGTAGCTGGAAACAAACAAGGGGCCCCAAAATTTTCATTACCCCAGGTGTCACTTGTTTACAACAGCTTGCGCTCACACCTAGGCATCTTTTTGCATATGCATGCAATTTTTACATACTGTACAACGATTTTTCATTAAAACATCAAATGGTGCCTTAATATCACAGTAACCTGAATTTCCCCGCCGCACCCCTACCTTGATTTTTAGAGGCAAGTATGGTTAAGCGTCATAAGCACTACAAAATGGGCCACAATTTAATGCCCATGAGAATAGAACATGCAACAAACCATACATATTTACAAATGCCAGTCAGTTCAAATAGCGCCTGCAATTTTTAGAATTGCAGTAACATGGAATCTTCTTTCCTTCATCTTCATGGCTAAAGTGGTAATCGTACGTAATCTCCTCACCAGGAAATATGTCCCTCTCAGCAAAGAAGACAACCTTCAAAACCAAAAGCTACTTAGTTTTCTCATCAGCGAGCACTCAAAATAGAAGATGAAAGCTTAATCAAGATATGTAGTTAGTTAATTTTTTTCTCAGGGCATGGTTCGAATTTTTTTATAATGCCTCAGATGACATGTGAAAGGTCAAAAAGCTGGTGGGAAAAGGGGGGGGGGGGGGGGGGGTGTGGCTATACATAGAAACTGTCAATGCATCTGAAAAACATAGTTAATCCTCAAAAAACGTTTCTATATATTCTAATTGAAGAAAACATTTGCCAACAAATTCCACGCAAGTAGCTTGTTATAATCAACAAACGTAACAGCTATCAATGCAATCAATTGGTGCTACTTTTTCTAATAATCAAAACCTATATGTGGTAATAGTTCAATGAATCTAGTAAATTGAATCATATGTGAACAAGAGGATTACCTTCTTCTCATGCCTTACAGTAATCACTTTTGCCACGCAATTTGGCTGGCCATGTAAATGAACATTAGTTAGCATGGTGAACTGGAGTACAAAATGGAAACAGCGGACATTGTTAAAACACACACCGCATTGATTGAGACTTCGAATGGTCAGAGGTACTAGTTTTTTAGGGTAACATCCCCAAAACTCTTTAACATCCTTGACATGGTTTGACAACACTACCCCAAACTACTACTTAACAAGGCAGACTTCTTAAAAACGTTCCATATGCATAGACAGGCATTAATGAATACCCATTTAAGTTGACAAGAACTACAAACGAAAAGAACAATACACAAATGCAAAGTCAAGCTTCAAAGTAATATACCAGGCATGAGTGGTTAACAAATCGAGCAATCCCCCCTTTCCTTGTGGCATCAATAATATGTTCTTTGTCTATCCTAAAGAAGTAGCAGGCACTCTTGTATTGAAGTTTCCTTCCTGATTGATATTCATTCTCTCTTTTATCAGCCACTCGTAGTCCCACAATTTCACCAACATACTCTACAACCTATAGAAGCATGAGAAACATATCATATTCACAGTAATAGTGGACGAGTATATAAACAGCTTAAAGTTTAGCATCATACCATTTTACCCTGGGAAATGAACCGAGAAGTATAGAGACCAAGGGCATGTATCCCAGATTTGTATACAACAAGGTTTTTCCAGCCCTTCGCTTGTTTGTACCGAGCATATTCTTTCTGCAGATAGTAGGACATTAAATACTCAGACAAGTAAGAATACGAAGTTGTCCTGAAGCAGCTATCCCAAAAAATTAAGGCTATTGGGTGAGTGCATGATGGTTTTTATAACTAACATGCCCCCTAGTGTAAGATCCCTTTGGGCTTAAAGCATGAGAGATGCATAGGCCCACCCTATGCTGTCATTTAAGTTTTTATTTAGAACAGGGACAAAAGGATCAAACTCTAGACCACATGGTCATAAAGGCTTTAATACCATGTCATAAACCAGCAACCCCAAAACTTAAGCTATTGGAGGAAAGTACAGGAATGGTTTTTATATCTAACATACATTTAAATGGTTTCCATTTAAAAGTCTCAGTTCAGTTGAAGCAAGAAGTCAAATATGGATATGCAGTTTTGTCTGAGAAAACTAAAAACTTGATCTTCATGACTTGAAATCTAGGACAGTGTTTGTATAATCATATTAGCGACGCATCACAGGAAACTAAACATCAATCAGCTACTAACCTGTCAATAAAGTTTCGATGCAGCTATTTTGACAACAAATCTCGTGACCATAAAAAATAGGGGACTACATTACAACTTGAACATACCCGACAATCATGTTCAATAATAGAATCTGGAAAATTTGGGATTCCCTGTGAACACAATTTCTGCCCATTTATGTGAATCCAAGCATTTAACTGCTCCTCGGGAACCAGGCATCCACCCCTGGCTTTTAAGGCACTCTGGCAATTATTCCGAAAACCATCCAGTCTACGGCCCTTGTAACCCTAGAACAATCCAGAAAATATTTAATATCATTGTAAGTCAATCATCAGAAAAATTAAAAGAACACTCACATCCCCCCACTTCACTCTAGATAATTCCAGAAAATGTCACAGATGAAGAAAGTACCTCTGTCCTGGCACAGGTGAACTCCTTTTCTTCTTGACTGCCCATCTCATCAATAGGACCATATGTGGAGTGACATGTAGGGCCACTAGCATGATGCACACATCTTCCATAAAATCCAATTTTCTCGTCATTAGCACCCTCAGTCTCACTTTGCAACAGGTTCTGCAAAAGAAGTTGAAAAGCAATTGTTATGGGAGTTGTTATGGAACCCAAATGGGTATAACATTTCTTAACATTTTTCAAGTTTCAACTATTTTTTAATTTTTATATATTTAAGTTTACTTTTCTGTAAGTTATTAAAAACAAAATGCAAGTTTTTTATAAGAGTGCTGTGTCCTTCAAGTGTCAAGCCATAGTTAAGTGTCGGTTAAGTGCTTAAGCCAATAAAAGAATAAATTTTCCATTGGACATCTGGTGAAGAGTGTCCGATACGTATCGTTCGGGTGTTAGTGTCAAAAATGTTAGGATATAGGAAAGAGGGACAACTAGAGGGGGTGTCATATATAAATAGAAGAAATAAGAATAGAGGGGGAATATTTTGTACATTGAAAATTGTTGTAAAAAGATTAAACCTTTGGAGTGGACACCCTTGGGGAGAATTTCCAAAATGCTCCATTTTCTCAGTTTTCAATAAAGCATTCTGTACATTTTATTCTTTCTACATTTCTTTCAATTCAATTTCTCAGGTTCATAACAAAGTAACAAGCAACCTAAGAACAAACAACAAATGCCTTTTCCCACTATAAAATCTAGTGCTCGGCAAGCATAGATCTCAAATATTTTGTTCATGCCTTCATGGTATGCTTTGGAAATAAAACTTTATAGTTTAAAAAATAGGTTAAATAATTTCACCATAACAAATTCAGAAAGTTGTATGATGTAAACTACCAAATATCAAAGGAAAATACCTCTTGATGAGCACACCAAGGATGAAATTTGACAGAGCAATCAACAATCCTGCACTCTATACAAGAACCACCCCATCGATTGCAAATGGAACAGACCTGGGAGACAGATATCATATGCCACAAACCACAAAAATATGTTGGACCATATATTTATTTGGAAAGTCAGAACTTAAGATAAAAAATTTCTCCATTCTCATAGTTTAACACTAATATAACACCATTTCCTTTATTTTGACTCTATATATTATATGTATGAGGATTTGGAGTTCCATGTTAATCAAAGATAGACTTTCAAGTTTCAACTAAATACCAAGCCAATTTATAAGATCCAACAATCAATCCAAGGCTTACCATATACCCACGAAGGTGAAAACAAGGAATAGTTAGTCAACCATGAATACTATAAAAGGGCACAAATTTGAGAGCTTTTCGAAAAGGGGGATGCTTTAACATTACCATTTTCTATACTGTCGCAAGAGAAAATGAAGATATAAATAAGTCCCCTGGTGATTATCTATTTCATAAAAGGTGGTTTCTGGCCTGAATTTTCTTTTTATGGATTAGTTTCTGTAAGCCATTGACATTTGCTATGCTAAGATATAGTAAATATAGGGCAACACCAAACCAATATAATGGAAATTTAATGCATAAACCATATAAACAAACTTCAATAATCATACAAAATTATCAACAATGTCTAACAGATTAGAACCAATTGAATAATGAATACTTGCTGCGTTACTTTAGAAATTGGTTTACACAAGCAGTTGAGCAATATAAATTTCTGTTAGGTACTCACCGCATCTGATCTTGGACGTGAAACACCAGATACATCAAAAGCACTCATGGTGTCAACATTGGGGCATCTTGTTCCAGGAGTCCAAAGTCCACAAACCATATGAACCCACTGCTTAACAGTTGAATCAAGAACTCCTGCTGTAATGCTGTTATGGACCTCAAAATTAGTAACAGAGCACAAGGTGTGTTGTATGTCATTTCTGGACATCTCAACTTTTGAAAGATTTGTTGATGATGTACCAACAATTTCAGGCCTTAAAACACATTCTTGGTCAATTACCAATCCAGATTGCAAGGAATGAATTGCATTTACTTCCTTTTCAAAAATTTCACGTGAAGTTGCATGCTTAGGCATGCCATGTTTCTCAATGTTCCACACTTTTAGGAGGCTTTTTACAATTGTGTGACTCAATAATGCTCTAGTCATGGCTCCACCTCCATAACCACATAGGACACAAGCCTTGATGTTGGACCCATGAAAAACAAAAAACATGAAAATAAAAGTTAAATTAATTCTTAAAGAAGGAACTTAACACGAGTGTATCAGAAATTCATGGCTCAGAATAGCTATATACACAGTAGCAGAGGACAGACAATAATTAGGTATAAATAAATGATCAGCATTTGATTAACTTCATTTTGGCATATCAAGATAGAAGGAATAAAAATATAAGGAAAATAATTTTTGGCTGAATGGCTTCTTGAAGTATAAAACAAACCACAAAAACAAGGCAAACATAGATCCAGACTAAGAATTTGAATGGAAAAATCAAAATGCTAGTTGGAATAAATATCAATCAATAAATATACAATATCTTTTGAGTTTGTTCGGCATGGTCTGCAACACCAACGGCCTTTCTTAGGTAATGTTGAAATACCATAGCAAGCCTGATGCACCTAATAAACAAGATAATGAACAGAGTGTCAAACTCATTTCATACAAAAATATGAGAGTTTAATAGTTCAATATTATTTCAATATTTACGTACTTTAATTAGACATCTGCTACACTCCAACAAACAGTTAATTTTATCATTGTTTGAGCTTCGACACACACAGCAGAAAGCATCTGAATTTATGATGGATATGTTTGTGTGTTCTTGAACAGAGCTGCAAGAACAATGCAACACATATAGTAAGAATAACAATACCCACCCACAAGAGAAATCACAGGCATTTAAAAGGAATTCTTCTAGAGCAGAATAAACAATAAGACAACTTTCAATTTGCTCACTTTTTACTTTGTATGTCACAAAAACCATGCTCCTTATCTTCAGTGTACCTCAAAATATCCTGCACTCTGGCTTCTGGCATGCATTGAAAAACCTAATGAGGAGGCATTTCTCAAGAAAATAATTATCTACAAAAACCCAAAACGATATGATATTTCTATACCAACTTGCAACTAAATAAATACTGGTGGTATAATAAAGCATCAAAGATATGTCATCACTATCAGATTCCTGATGAATAATGACAGGGTTCAGAAGAATAGTGACAGCCAATTATGCCAAAGCATGCAAGTCAACAAGATAAAATCATCTTGTAGAACACCTTCAAGGTATTTGGAATTCCAAACATGTAAGCCAGCATTAGTCAAGGAATGTACATTAAATAAATTACTATACTACTCCAAATATTTGTATCTTAATAATTCACGCACTGCACCTCATCATTACTTCTTTGTTCTTTATAATTAAAAATTAATTTACTGAAACAGAAAATGTTATGTTGAAAAAAATGTAACTTAAATTTACCTTTAGCAGTGAGTTCATTAATACTACGCTGTTTCCGTACATCCTTTCTCTTCCCCTTCAATGGAGCATCAGCTCTATTTACAATATCGCCCTGGCTAGCTTTGATATCTCTCTTCTCTTTGTAAATAACATGTGGCTTGCTGCCCCTCTCCAAATCTTCCATAGACACATTAGTATTTGTTTTGTCAGAAATTGTTGTACTTTGGGATTCATTATCTTCCGTAGCTTTTAAACCAGGTTTCACACAGCAATGCCCACTACTTGTTCCAAAGCTCAATCTCCTCCATTTCTTTTTTGTAGTTAGTCTAGGTTTTCCATTTGTAGGAACCATACATCTTTTTGAAGTTTTAAGAACCTTGCTAAGAGAGACAATTTTTGCTGGTTTCAGTACTTCTCCAGCCAATGGTCCACCTGATATTTCACCATACTCTCCACATACTACTGGCCTTGTGATTCTATGAGCACTTGCTTTCCTGCTAGAGGATGACCTCTCCGTAGCATTTATAGGTTCCTTAGAGGATGTTTTTTGCATTTGAAAATGCTCAAAGCAATCAGAAGTGAAATCCTTTCTTAATTTCTTTATTCCAGAAATTCCAGGTAATGTGTGAAACTCAGCATCAGAATTTGATTCTGACTCACAGCTATCTTTGTCACTGTGATGCTTGCTTAGATGATTCTTACGAGAGATAAATTTGGATGAAAATGCAGCCTTGTCAGATGATCTTTGCCAGCTAGATGAAAAGTACAATTGCATTTCCTCGGACAAACTAGAAGGATAATTAAAAACTCCAGTACTTTCACCATTATCATTATGCAATGAGGAAGAGATTCCAGGAAGCAACGAAGCATCTAGAACTCTCACCTCATTTCTCTTTCGCTTTTTTCCTTTGAAGCCCTTCTTGACTTTTTGAGATTGATTAGCTTTACAATTAGTAGTAAGCATAATATGATTTTGGTCCCGGCTTTTCTTCCATGTCAAAGAATCTAACTGTTTAAGCTCGTCAAGGAGATTGCGACATGGTTGATCATTTAAGACTCTCAGATAACCTTTCAAGCAACTCCCACTAGTCGAGCCTGCAAACTCAGCACTTCTTTCACTTTCAACCACATCAGATGACCAGGTTATATCAATTCCTGAACCCTCATCAATCACAAGGTTCTTGACACAACCAGTGTCTGCAACATCTACAGTACAAGAATCAACATTGTTCACCTCAATCACAGAGGCCTCAGACACCACGGGAGCAGAACACCCAGAAGAAACATTGAAATCTTCCTGCTCTTTCAACAAGTCTTTCATATCAATAGTTTTTTTCATGCGATTGGCAGAAATGTTTCCAACTTGGACACTGTCTTGTCCTTCACGATCCAATGCAGTAGCTGTTTGATCTAAAGATATTGCATCACATAATGATTTTCTTACCTTACTTGGCACATCTCTCCATTGAGGTGTATGAGATCCAATTCTGAATGAGCCTTGACGATCTAAATTTCCACCTAGCTCAAAGTGGACACTTTCATCCTTCAAAACATTCTGGTCTCTACCACACTTTGAACCCATCTTCAAAGAAGTCTCACCACTGGCATTTGCAAATTCTTCTTTTAATAAATAATGAGAGGGTTCCATTCCAGTGTAAAAATTGCTTCTGCAACAGTTTGCCTGAGCAGCACAAGTGTATTTGCCTGCCAAATGTATATCTGATGGTTGCTCAGAGCATTTTTCACATGCACTTGATCTGGTATTGTCTTTTTTTATTCCAAGGCTGAGACATCAAATTGGGGGAGAGGGGAAGTGGGGGAATTTTGGTTAGAGGTGTCTCCCAGTAGAAGGAAAATTTTTCAGACAATGGTATAAGTGGAACCCAGGTTTTTTACCAGAAAAAGTCACAATAAAGAATTGAAAAAGAACAATTTTGAAAATCAAAAGCCCAATTGATGTGCACAAACAGAAACCCAAGCAGCCAAGTTTTCAAACAGTTACCAGTTTTAGGTGTTTATACCAGCATATAAAACAACTGCAATACCCAATATTTTTTCCATAGAATTAAATGTTTAAGCCACTTTCTACAGAAAAGATGTCACCTGTGGGACATGGGTGTTGCAAAGGAACAGGGCAGCACCTCTTCAATAGTAATACCTAGATTAAGCCTATGGCTGATGTTTCTTTGCCTAGAAAATTTAAAATGCCTTGTATTCCTTTATTATTGTCCATCTAGCAAAGGTCATTGAATTAAACATCCCCATCGCCCAAGTTCTCACCTATTTAAATTATAGGTTTAAATTTATTCCCCAATAGGAAAAGGTTTAATATTGATGAGACCATTGGTTTATAAGAGGAACAAGTTTCATTCCTGTGCCACTTCAAAGAGATTCATCGGTCTCTCAATTTATTTTACTTCTCACTGTCTGTCCCACCACACAGCCTAAAACACTTGAGCTTCAGTATAGTCTTCAATTCCCTTTTAGATCCAAATAAACAACAACTACCTTACCCTAATTCTAATTAACTAATTAAAAGAATGAAGAAAGAGAACTACTCCTAAAGATGCCACAAAATAAAAGCTGTAACTGAACATCCTGCCATATCTAAAATCAAAGCTACTAAAAGAAAACTACTTTCCAGCAAGGTGCTGCAAGAAGTATCCTTATGACATAACATGATATCTGCTATCACCTCACCTCAAAGATGGCTCATCTTTTTGAAGATCATAGGAATGTTTACATTGTGATTCCTTTTCTTTAGAATGTAAAGGCTTTGGTGCTAAGGCGGAGAGATGACAATTTCTGCTCAACCCTGTAAGAAAGATGACCATCATTAAACATGCATACTATTAAAAAAATTAAAAAAAAAAAACACAATCCATGCAAAAAAAAAACTCTAAAGAAACAGTTAAAAGTGGGAGGGAAAAAAAGCAATGTGCATGCCTGTGTGCGAAGCCATTTTGTCAAAACCATCAGTAATCTCAGGATTCCCACAAGTTCCCCTATTTTGGGGCAATTTGAGTGACGCACCAGAAGTACCCTGTTCAGGTATTGAAGTCCCATATAAATAGTTCTGAGCTTTTGAAATATTGTTGGCTCCCCCTTGCTTTTGATTCATATGATGAAAATACAATGCATGTTGCTGCTTAGATAACTCCAGTATCTGTGTCAATGCAAGCATCCTCATATTTTTATCAAGCATATAAGTATCCACATTTTCTGTAGAGCTTGAAACAAGACAGGGAAGGCCCTTCAAAATTCCTTCAAATGGAACAGCTGTCCCCGAAGTCACCTGATTGTTTTGTCCAAAAGATACATTTTTTGAACCTTGCAAAACATTTGCACCCAAAGATGCATCTGATGCGAAGCTTGATTCATATATCTTTCCACTAACAGTTGGAATACAGCTACCACTACCACCAACAGGTCCAGCAATGGAACCAAATTCCATTAACCGACTAACTCCAAATCCAGAATTTATTTTGGCAAAAGAATCTTTAGCAAAGCTCACACCTCTATCATTGTCCAAATATTTACAGGATCCTGGTGCAAAATTATTCAATTGCCTTCCTGTGTGACCATTACTATTCCTGAGAACATTAGCAGGACCAAATTCAATGGCACCATATTCAGAATGCAGTTTCTTGGGAATGATACCATCATTCACCAAATTTTCACAAGCATGTGTTTTTCCCTTGGGTTGAGGATTAAATTGTGAAAAGGGTAAAAATGGTGAACTCATGACCACATTGTCGGTTTGTGATGTAGCTGTGGCAGTATCTGAAGCATTACTAACACCAGACATATAGCTCCTGGGTTTAAATTGAGGTTGTTCCTCAAGCATTTTGAATGAACCACCAGCATAGGTAAATATTTTCTGTAAGTCCTCCTCCTTGTTAAGGTCTGCATCAATGTACAAAATCCATTGTTAAGAGGTTTTCTTCCAAATGAGAAACAAAATGAGTACATACTGAATAAAGAATAGAAACATTGTAACACTTAACAAACAGCAAAGAAAAAATATTGATTCAACGCACTATTAGTCATCTGCTTCAGAGATTGCAATTTTGGAGGACTGGCAAGGGCATTAAACAGTGGTGGTTCTATAAATGATGGAACTGGATTTCCTGCCTGAGGTGGTTGACCAAGCCTAAGCTCAAAATTAGAGGAAGCTGCATCTTTGCCAACTAAACCATCCTTTGCATTCTTCTTTTTTATGCATTCATGGTCTTTTAGAAGGCTTGTGGGAGCTTGTGAAGTAGAGCGGGTAATTGACAAATTTCCATTCCTTTTCAGAGAATCAAGGAAAGGAGGTGTAGGCTGACAACCATCATCCATTTGAGCTCCAACAAAGTCTGGTGCAGTTGTGTACATAGCCAGATTAGATTCCATTAACTGGCTTTTCACCCGGTCATACAGGTTGTTTTGTGTAATAGCATTTAAATCTTTGAGCGGAGTGTCGCAACCACCTTGGACTGTTTGCAATTGTTTTCTGGATAATGCACCAATAAATAAATTGGGGTCTGTATGAGCACTCTTTGAAAACATCACATGGTCAGAACATTTTTCAGACCTTAATGTGACTGCAGATGAACTCAAAACATGAGATAAATCAGTCTTGGACATATCAGACACAGATGCATTGGATTTCATCAGATTGCCTGTTGTTGATAATATTTCTGGCCAGTCCCATTCACTCTCATTTCCCGGAGACCTAATCTAAAGCATCATAAAAGTATCACCATCTAGTGTTCTCGTTGCTTCAAACACATGCAAATACAAAATTCAAACCTCAATGCCAAAAATGAAGGAAAGGCAGGTAAAAGGAATATATAAAATTTATCATAATTTGATCATACATAAAGTTGAAAATGTGATTTTCTTCTGAAAAGCTAGCTAGAGCTCTCAGTAAATAAATGTCACTGCCGAAGACCATAGGTACTAAAGATCACCTGATGAACAAATAAGTATCACTCCATATAAGAAGACTAATGAGATTAGCATATTTGCCTATTCACTGAATGCAATAACATACCAGACCTAAGTACATCAATGTTTTGAATGGAAAGCAGTTCCTGGTGTGATGGTATGAATGGTCCAAATGAGTCAAACAGGATTTTTTTAAAAAAAAAAAAATACTTGTTAACAAAATATATGAAAATTTCTGTGCAGTAAAAAACTTGTGGTGTAAGTAATACTTTCTTTTAATTTAAACATAATTTGTATGTGATATAAACATATTAAATTTTAAAACTTATATTTTATAAAGTGTCATTTTGCTAATTCATGTCTACAACAATTTACTATTAAAGTGTGCTGAATATTTAGTTCTTTCTACATTCAGTTCATGTTATCCATTGGTAACTTTTAAATGCAAGATATGATAGTTTGTGGTAAGAGAGAAGTTTAACCTAATCGGTTGCTTCCTCACACATCAAGTCATCAAGTGTCACATGATGTATACAAGGAAAAACATGTTATTTTCATTTTCATGCTATTCATTGGTAAGTTTGCATCCTTGCTGAACATGTACCAGATGCATTTCTGATGCTTTCAGCAAATTGTGGATACATTTATGCAATAATGTGTCAGCTTAAACACAGACACATCATTGCACCAAGAGCCAACAACGCCACTTGAACCAATATGGTTCACTGATTTCCACCAAAACCAACTCACTTAGCCCTGTTCCAACCAGTTTTCAGTGAGTACGATTTTCAGGCCACAGCCAAACCAATCATGTGGCCAGTTAAATGGTTTTCTAGTCAAACCCACCAGTCTAGTCTCGATCTCAAAACCATGAGTATAATCATTGCTCGTAGTACTGATTTAAAATCCCATCCAAGGGTGGGAACAGTAAAATACATGCTGAGGCTCCAATTACATTATTCTAAATGAAACATAAGGATGGCATGGTAGAAAGGAGAAAGCTGCATGCAAATTAATAAATAAGGAGCAGAACATACAGCATTCACCAAATCTTGAAAATACATGAAGAAAGCAAAAGAGATGTGCACTCAGTGAAAGGATAATACCCACAGTCAAATGATGCATCTCAAAACATTTGAAGCCTTTTTAGCAAAAGCCAGGGATCCAACCGATTCTCTTAGATCATAATTAAAAAAACAAAAACAAAAAAAACAAATGTTTCTCTTCTCATTTTTCGTAGTCATTTGCGAGAGCAAAGTTAAAAATAAAAAGAAAAAAGAACCATAGAAAAATATCGTTTCCTACGAGTTGATAAATTCCCAATGGAATGACAAGCAAAAGAACAAGCATGCATATTCTTGATCTCTAAAACACCTTCAGCCACACATAAATTATGCATAATGAAACATTAACCATTAAACCACACAACAGCTACATCTTACCCCAAACTTCAAGAAGTACAGCTTCTGCCATTGGGCAATGGTCTCACCGCTTTCCATACGAACAGCATCCCCTGGGTTGACACCATGTAACCCAGAATGCTGCAATATCAGAACAGATAAATCATTAAGCATGAAATGAGCACAACAGCATGTGAAATTAACTGTTCAAGGAAGAGGTTAAATGGTGTGGCTAACCATCACTACAAAGTAGAATTATTTTTGTCAGAATTTACCTCACAAAACTTAAGGACGGACATGTGGCAACAATGGCACGAGCAAACAATACCAAGAAGCCCTGTATTGCTAAGAAGAAGATAGCCACCTTTTAAAATTGACAACAGAAATGTTAGTTCTCAAAAAAAATATATGGAGGATAAACCTTAACCAATACGAAAATAAGAAGTTAAGAACTGCTAGCGCTCACTTTTCCCCATGCAAAACACACGAGGACACCCACTCATTAAAGGAGTTGCAGACTTAGATGAGCACCGTTCTAAAGCCATTTTTGATGCCGATTGCATATTTGAGCAGCAAACATTTACACTATATGCAGGGCTTGTACCACAGCATTGCCCTCTAGAAGAAAAACACTCCCTTGCCTTCTCTCCACCAGGGAATGTGTGCCAAGAAGCAGCATTACTGCTCTGAACTCCATGGAATACAAAATTATTACCACTACTCAGACCAGCCATTGCCCTGGAAGAAATTTCAGGAAAAGTGCCTGCCAAGTTTTGCAGGGTATGATTAATAAAATTTTCTGTTATCAGCCTACCACTTTCTGTAGAATCAACAACAGAATTCCCACTTGCAGAAATGCAATTACCAGATGAGGTGCAAAGCTTTGAATCAGACAACTCCTGGAAATCACAAGTAACCATGATGGAGGACCATAAAGGAGAGCCAGAAATGAATTTCCGGTGTTGGCATGGCCTGATCCAGGACTGGTTGAATGAAGAATGCCCGGGTAAACAGAGCCTTGCATCCCTCGAACAAAGTCTGATCTTAAACCATGAGCAACTCATGGATAAAGACAAATAGACAATGGACTGCATTCTTCTCCATCTATTTAAATTAAAAAAAAAGCAAGGAAGGAGTTATACTTATAGTATGATTCTATGAACACTAATACGAATACGAAAACAAAACATGCATGCAAGCTTTGATGCATTCCAAGTGGAAATCCAGAAAGGACTCAAAATAAACATGAGCAAAACAAATTCCACTATGTATCGCATGACAAATCACATCACGTTACTTATCCAAGTATAACATAACGTAGATGCAAAAAAAAAATCACATCATTTGACACGATACATTGCCATCGCCGTTAAACCTTGCAAAATACATTGCGTCGGAACAACAATGCAAACGGAAAAAAACGAATACACAAGACGCATTTTACATTTTATTTTATATAAGAACATACAAGAAACAAATGTTTCACGATCGGATAAAACTGTGGTCACCGGAACGCACAACCAAGACACACTACGCCCAGGACAGGAAACAATCATCGCAGAGATAGCTGAAACGAACAAACGGAAGCAGAGAAAAATTCAAAAGAAGTGCGAACTCGAGTTACCTGACCCCTACGCTTCACCAACGGCGCAGACGAAACCGTCGCAGATGTTGATGGATGTAAATGGCGAATCACATTGCATCTACCGCGAACTCTCCAGCTCCTAAAAACCTAAGATTATATCCGAACCACCGAAGAGTCACGAAAGCTCACACCGATCAGAGTTCCGAACGAACCACTCCACAGAATCGAAAATAGAGAAAGAGGTTTACGGAACCGAAACAATGGAGCGACAGTGAAAAGTGAAAAACCTAGAATCGAGGGAGAGAGAGTTGCATAGAAAGAGTGACTGCTGTGAGTGAGGACGTGAGAAAAAGTGGGAGGAGTGGGAGCAGCACCTGTGTGTAAAAGGTGAGTGAGGAGGGTGGAGTAATCCCAGGCAACAAGGCTGACAGCAAACTGACACAAAAAGTTGACACCTGGCAATCTTGGACCGTTGATTTAAGTGGTGTTTGTGCCAGTGGCGATTGCGGGCCGTTGATTGTGGATACAGCTGGTTAGCGCAGCTTGGGAAATTGAATGCCCGTGTGGTCAAGTTGCGTGACACGTTGCGTCAGAGTTCACAAGGCAGTTTGTGTGAGGCAGAGTAGTGTGCTTCTTTTGAGGTGAGAGACAGGGAGGAAAGTGTAATTACAATTACAGTTGAAAAAATTATCGAAAAATACTAATACTAATACTAAGATGAGTACATTCGCTAATTGAAAATCTAAAGCTTAAAAAATGTAATTATCATCACCAAAGTATATTCATCATAGTATATATACTTATATAAAATATAAATTATGTATCTATTATGTATCTATAGTCTATACTTTGGTTGAGACTAGCTGCAGTACTTATTTTCATCGTTAGATCTAGCACAAAAGATAATCGACGACTCACGTTTATTACAGGCAATCGAATGTGCAGGTTTTTGTTTATTTTCAAATTAGCCCATTTATTTTTGAATTAGTCCCTTAAATATATCAAATTTTTAAAAACTAACCCACAAAAAAAAAACCTAACCTGGAAACCACTCCCCTATCCCACACCACTGCTGTCACCCTCTTCTTCGCAGCCACCCTCTGCCCACAACCAGACCAGATCTAGAAAGAAAAAAAACAAATGTTAAAAAAACCAAAAAAGCCCAGCAATTTGTTAAATGATTTCTTCTTTCATTGATTAGGGGGAAAAAAAACTCATTCCTCTTCCCTAACTAGCTAGATTTTCCATTGATTAGGGAAAAAAAACCCATTTCAGATCGAACAGACAAAAACAAAGAGACAGAAACAGAGAGATCGAACGAAATGGTCCAGATCGAACAGACAGAAGAACGAAATGGCTTTCCCCTTTGTTATTCAACTTTTGGTAGCACTAAATGGTCCAGATCTATGGTGCGAAACTGCGAACGAACGAAGACGACGGCAGTGCTGGACGCTGATGACTCAGTGAGCGACGACGATGGTGGTGCGACGACTCGGTTGGAAAACGCAGTTTTCACCTTTTATGAGGCATGTTTCGAGGGCCATGGAAAAAATTGATTTTTCCGATGGGGATGAGGAGAGGATCGAATTTGGAGAAGTGCGTCGTGGGTTTTTTGTTGTTGTTGTTGGGTATGTTTGTTTCTATGGGGATTGGGGTGGAGCTAGGTAATGAGCACCATTGTGGCAATAAGGAGAGAGAGAGGGGAAGTGGTGGTGGGGATGTTTCCGATGGGAATGAGGAGAGTATCGATTTTGGAGAAATGGGTCGTGGGTTTTTTTTCCTATTGTTGGGTATGTTTGTTTCTATGGGATTGGGGTGGAGCTGGGTAGTGAGCACCATCGTGGCGAGAGAGAGAGAAGGTGGTGGTGGGGATGGAGGGAGGTAGGGGTGAGCAGTGGTTCGGATAACCCGCGAGTCCAAACCGACCCAATCCGAACCAATCCGGTTTTTTGAAGATTTTGGTGGTCTGCGGGTCCGATCCGAACGAACCCGCTCTGGTTTGATTTGGTTCACAGATTTTAGAAAGTGAACCCGCGAACCCGAACCGATGGCGTGTCACTTAGTATTAAAAAAATATTTTTTTCTAAACCCTACCTTACTACTTGCTCTGCGCAGCCACACAACACAAGTCCTTCACCACCCAAAAATAGAAGCCCTTCTCCTTCACTTCAGCTCCAAGTTCTCACACGGCTAGCAGCGGCGCGAGCCACCACCCTCACGCGGCCAGCCACCACCCAGCACCCCTCACGCGGCCAGCCACCACCACGAACTGAGCGCCAGACGAACGGAGCGCGGCCACCAATGCCAGACCATTACCTCCGTCGCACAGACCATCACCTCCGTCGCACAGACCATCACCTCCGTCGGACCGCCGCACAAATCGTCATCTCCGTCTGCACAGATCCTCCGATGCCACGCACATCTTCCCCATCAGGATACAAGTATGTGGGTTATTGTGTCTTTTGATGATAATTATCATATCCCTGAAAGCAATATGGTCCCATTTCGCGCATGAGTTCCCTAGTTGCAGCTAACATGAAAGACGCCAACCCCTCACTTGCAACAGTGGATAACACACAACATTTTCTTGGAGGACAAAATCTACCTAACATCACCATTTTCTTAGTTGTCTCCTGTAGAAGCCATCGATAGATCTGTCTGATTTTTGAAAAGGTGGTTTCAAAGGAATGGGTGGTTAGGTCAGGCTAAAGGGTAGCGAGGGGTTGGGTAAGGCTAAAGGATAGGGACGAGTCACGAGTGGTTCTTTTTTCTTTTTTTTTAAAATGCAATTTTATGAAAAATACTTTTTTAATAGTGGACCCGATTTACCCGATCCGAACCAACCCGTTCTTGATCGGGTTGGTTCGGTTCGGATTTGACAATGAAATAAACAAAATCCGATTTAGCCCAATCCGTTCTGTTTTGATTGGTTTTGATAACGGATTTGGGAAAATTTGATCCAAACCGGCCCGTACTCGCCCCTAGAGGGAGGAGAGAGAAAAAAGTTCACTTGTGTTGTTTATGTTAATCTTAATAATATTGAGTCTTTCTACAAATATTATTAGCCAGTTACTTAACTTGCTATTATCAGTAAAATGATCTGCTCCAAAAATGAACCACCTAAATGGTGGTTCATGCTAGCCTTCACCCTATACATTATAGTATGTAGATGCAGATAATTGATAGTTCATTTCTTAAGAAGTTTACGCATATATTCAAATTTTATATTTTATATAATTGTTGATATAAAAAAATATTATATAATTGTTTTTTAGAGACTCTCTAACGTGCTTTCCACATCAATTTATAAAAGCTCCACCCAAAAAAAACATCAATTTAAAAAGAACAAAACATGCATGTAACCAAAAAAAAGAACAAAAGATACAAAAGATATATATAGGCAGTGCCTTGATGCCACTTCTCAGCATCCCATTCCATCTTGACATACATGATAGATGGGCAGTGCCACCTGGTGAAGAAGAATTGAGAAGTGCACACAACTAAATTAGTTTATCTTTCATAAATTATTGAATACAAAAAAAAAAATGATTTATATTGTTATTCTTCCATGGTTTCACCATTGCTCTTAACCGCAGGTTTAGGCAAATCATGGTGGAGTCCGGCTCTCAGAGTGCGCTTCTCTTGATTTAGCGTGGGTGTAGTGTAGCTCCTCTTACCCGTGCTTCTTGATTTTTCATCGGATTCAGGGTCTTTACCATTGTGCTGACCAGATTCGGTTTGATCGCGTTCACCGCGAAGCTAATCAGGTTGCTAACATTCTTGCAAAGTCCAGCCTCCACAGTTTGGAAGATAAGGTGTTCGAGATGGTCCCTGCTTCGATCTCCTTTGCTCTGTTAGCTGAAAGTGGAGCTATCTCCTTCCCTATGGGGTTCTAGTTTTTTGTTTTCTCTTGTTCTTTCTTTTGGTGTTTAACCCCGCATTGTCCACACACAAAAAATTGGTTATGATTATTTATTTTGCTTATTTTAATTATTTTAAAGGTTACTCTAAGTTTATATAATAATGAGACTATAGTTCTCGTAAAAAAATGGGAGTAGAGAGGGTCATTTTTACTTATTTTGTTCAAATTCAAAATAATAGCCTGCTGAGCCCAACACAAAGCTGATATTTTTTCATAGAAAAAATGATGAAAAGTTAACACGGGTTTAGAGTTCGGACTTTTTATTCCCACTGAATCCCACAAATGGCTGCTACCTTTGCAATTTCTATTACTGTTTCTACTTACGACTTTGAACATGCCGCCTTTGTTTCCCCTCGTCTTAAAACGGACGTTCATTGGTTAAATTCAAACGTGCCCTAGAATAAAGATTTATTTTCAATAATTTTATAAGAAAAATAAAAAATGTATGTAATCTCGCATATCAATATGTTAAGTAACCGGGCAGGGTGGACCAGTTGGTTTGGCTCTGGCACCTACAAGCTAGGGATCATGACTTAGATCTGCTTCCCTGCATATTTAATAACTCATCTAGCGAATTTGTGCTATGGGTTCGGGTAGACAATCCGTAATCACCACTGTAAACCCTCCTAGAGGTCGGTGGTTGGCTCTGGTCTTGCATGAGGTCGGTTCTTGTCCTAATCTAAACTTTTAGTTATTAAAAAAAATATCAATATGTTAAGTTAATCAATATGTTAAGCTTTGTTAAGCTAATCGTACAACTTGTCACTTGACTCACTTCCTTTTAAAAAAAAAGTGTACAACTTGTAGCGAAGGAGATAGATGTCACATTATTCATATTCCAATAATTAAATTAGAGAGAGTTTATATTCATGTTCCAATAAAGAAATAGAGTTAGAGTTTTCTTATTAAAAAAATAGAGTTTTGATGCATTGTCCCTACAAAATTAGATGGAAGTAGTTAACCCATAAATCATGCGTAGCAGAGTGGTCAATGCCACCACGTCGCGTGGAAGATTGTTCGTTCCCCTGTGGTCGGGACACCGTGGTTATTACCCTTCGCATAAAAGATCCCACAGTCAGTGAGTTTTACACTTTGTTTGGATGCCCAAAGAAATAGAGAAGAGAGAGAAGTAGAGGAGAAGAGAAATGAAAGAGAAATTAAGGCCCTGTTTGGATAACAAGCTTATCTATACTTATGGCATAAGCTGTATAAACTACTTTTATAATCGAAGAAAAATTATAGTGAAATTTATTTTATATAAGTCATAAGCTGTTTTGATAAGCTATCATGGGTAGCTTATGAAAAATAAACCCAAAACAGTTTATAAATCAGTCATAAGTTGTACTCATAAGTTCTGCATAAGCCAATCCAAACAGAACCTAAATAGAAATTATATGTTGTTTAGATGAGTAGAGATAGAAAAGAAAGAAATGTTAAAACTTCTCTTCACTTGTTTGTATGGATAGAAACATGAGTAGAAAGAAATGTATAAAAGCTTATAAATGACAAGTTTACCCTTGCTATATTTAAAATTTTAAAATACAAAAATAATTAAGATACCTCTCCTGTAAAATAATAAAGTTTATAAAAATAATTGAGGGATTATTTGGAAAAAAATCCTCCATATATGCCGATATAAAAAATTGAGGGATTAAAACATCAAATTTATTATTAATATATGCCATTTTTTCGTTTAATGAAAAAAGAGAAACAAAATGAACAAGATATTGAGCATTATGCTGGGTGTTGCCGGTTGAACTCATTTAACAAAAATTAAATAGCTACAATTTGGTCATCGTGATGCGAGACATGACAAATATAGTTCGACCAAATAAAGTGAAAAAAAAGGAAACGCGTGCTTATACAAATTTTCCAAACGATGGTAATCTTGGAAATACCGGTAGTCTTCTGCGCACAAGTCTCGCCATACGGGGAGAGAAATTTTTTGGGTGGATCCCACGCCTCAAATTTCTCTCTCCCGTTATTTCTATTCACTTCCAAACTCGATAACTTCTGTATTTCTCCTCTCTCTCTCTCTCTCTTATTTCTCTCTTTTGTAAGGTGCCATTTAGGATACACAAGAGTTAAATTTGTGTACCAAACACAAATCGATTTGTGACCATTGATATATTAATATAAAAATCAAACGTCCAGGATATGTTGTGGGTTACTTGATGGTCGATTTTTAAATAAGTTAAACTTATTTGCAAAAGGGGGTCCACAGAAATTAATAATTAAAAATGGATAATTCCAAAAATGCCCATAATTAAGGTGAAATTAAATTTCTACCCAACATGTTTCCATATTGTCAGCTACGTAAGACAAGATTAATTTTTCTTCTTTATTAGTAGTTACGGTGTTTGACTAAGCAATTGAATCAGTGTGTACTTAGTATTTTATAAAACGAGTATTAAAATCCATTGTTTGACATAAACAGACATTGTTAAGGTTATAGCTGTCAGCTGGGTTGGCTCATCACGGGTTGGTGGAAAAATGGGTTGAACTAGGTTGGCTCACTTTTTTTGTGAGCCAGGAAATACACAACCCGACTCGACTCACCCCCAGGTTGGTGGGTTATGCAGGTTGACTCATGGGCTGACTCACGGGTTAGCTCACTAAATTTAAAAAAATAATAAATTTAAAAAAATGTTTAGAATACTAAAAAATGGAATTTTTTACAGAAAAACAGAAAAAAATTAAATGCAATTGTTAATATTTTTAATTTTTTAATTAATTTTTTTAAACAGAAAAACATAAAAAAATTTATTAGTTATTTTTTTAATGCAACCCGCGGGTTGGCCTGGCTCACCCCGAGTTGGCTCACTTCAACTCCCGGGTTAAGTGGGCTGAGCTATATCGACCTAGGGTCTAGTGAGTCAGTTATTTTTCAACCCGTTTAACCCGTGAGCCGGCCGATTTGACCTGGATTTGACTCCTCTAAAGTGACTAAAGAGTAAAGTAAATAATATTAATCATTGATGAAAAAATCAATGGATGATATTCAAACACATCTATGATTTGTTATGTGTGTACTTTTAATATCAACCCTTGATTTTCTTATCAATGGTTAAGATTAATTACTTTACCCTCTAAAGTGAATTGCTCACTTTAGACTTTAGATGAGCCGGATCTGGTTGGCTTACGGGTTACAACCCATTTTGACAGCTATAGTTAAGGTCATTTTGTTGGATATGTTAGTCGGCGGACTAAGCTGTTACAGTTGTTGAATTGTTTTGTATTAAATTTTCTGTCCGTTGTGTTTGTTGGAAATCCTTTCACGGCAAGGCATAAATCCTTTCACGGCGTGGAAGAAATCCTTTCTTTGGTTTTGAACATATAAGTATCAAATCCACACAAACAAAGTAATAGACTTAGGCCCTGTTTGGATAACAAGCTTATCTACTGCTTATAACATAAGCTGTATAAGCTACTTTTATAATCGAAGAAAAAATATAGTGAAACTTATTTTATATAAGTCATAAGTTGTTTTGATAAGCTATCATGAGTAGCTTATGAAAAATAAACCCAAAACAGCTTATGAATCAATCATAAACTGTGTTCATAAGCTCTGCATAAGCCAATCCAAACAAACCCTTAAAGAATATTTACTTATCTCTAATACGTGGTGGTTGAGTACATTAATGGTGACCTACATTAATTACTTCTACCTCGTCGTTCAATACGTTTTTTCTGATTTCAAATATTTTTCAATTTTTGCAATTATAATTTTTAATGCGGTCTATTCCATAATATTATAAAAGTTGCAAGTTACAAATATGTACTCTTTTGGGGGTTTTTTGGTAAATACTCACAAATTGGCCTCCCTGCTATACCAGGTAAAAGTCGATTTATGTTTTTTTTTTTTTTTGTGGGTGAAGTCGATTTGTGTTTGGTACACAAATTTATACACTTGTGCACCCCAAATGGCACCCTTTTGGCTTTTGTAAATCTATCTATCTATTTATCCAAAGTGTTGGTAAATGCCAGAGCAAAAGTTACAAATGGCAAAAATTGCACTGCGTTTGGAGAAAGTTGTTTTCCCATCGACATTCGAGTTCGACGCTCAACCTTAAGAGCATACACGTGGCACCCATTGGAGTTGCCGATGAGCGGCTTTTCGTCATTTCCGGAAACCACGTCACATCGGACCAGCCGTTAGATAAGAAAGAAACCTAAAACCCTACCCTCGCTCCTTCACACTGAACTAACCTCACTCAACCATGGTTAAGTTAGTTAACACGATCTCCTTAATTACGATAACACCCTTGGACTCGCACTTAATCACCAATCACCCTTTCCCTGGTATAAAACCAGCCTCCGAGACTCGCTAGGTTTGCCGAACCAGCCCCCCAAGGGGACTTTGAAAAAAAAAAAAAAAAATTTAAAATTCGATTTTTCCCTTTTCCCCTGTCGTCTCCCTTTCTCCCTTCCTTCTCCAACAATGGCTTCTTCTTCGTCAAGAGCAAAATCTAGTAGTAGTGGACGAGTACTTCGCTCACTCTCACCTTCTGGAAGGTTCTGCTCCTATTCAACGTCAAACGCACCGTTTTCCTCTCAATCACCAACCTTCGCTTCTTACACAAGCTCTAGCTTTTCATCACCTTCTTCCACCTTCTTCAACCAATCTCAAACTCACAGCCATCACCACCGATCGGCTTCCCCGACACGTGTCAACTTGACTAATACCGGTTCACCAGCTCTCTCTTCTAGCGTCCGGTTCTCGATCAACCACCGGTCCATCTCACCGAACCGGTCCGTTTCAAGCCACGCCATCACTGCCAAGAAGAACCACCGCCCTCTCTCGATCCAGAAGAAGACGTGTATGTGCTCGCCGACGACTCACCCTGGCTCGTTCCGGTGCAGCCTCCACAAGAACAGCAGCAGTCACAACCACCACCACGCCGCCGATTCGTACCCGTCGAACTGCCTCAACATGCGTAGGTCAGCGATGAAGAACTCTCTGGTGAGAATCGGAGGAGTTGAAGGCGAGTGGGTGAAACGAGCCCTAACGGCTTTGATTCGCCCTTCTTCGCACCAGCAAAGGAGGAGAGCGGCGTTCGAACCGAGATCGAGTCGTCTCTCCATCATGTCCAAGGCTGAGGAAGTTCTCTGAAATTTATTTTCCTTTTTATGTTATAGGTTTGCCACTGTTTCTGAAGAATCTGCTTCTCCGCCGCCGGCGTTGGAAATTGGCGAAGCGAGTTATCTCCGGCAACGCCACCTGAAGATTCCGGCGTAGATCTATGCCACTGGACTGGGAGACTTGCACTTTGTACATGACATTTGCTATGGAAGGAGTTTTTTGGACTGAAATTTTACATTTCGAGTGAAAATTAAATCAGAAAAGAAAAACGTCTTTGAAATTGAATGGAAAGTGGAAACACAATCTCTCGTTTAATTTGCGATGTTTAACATAATTTCAATCATCGAGATTCAAATTAACAAGCGGTGGCTCAACTCAAAGTGGCATGTTGTTGATTTCGTTATGCTTGCCGTGCCCCGTTTCCATTACCGTCATTCGTTGCATCCAATGGTGGTTCCGTTGCCGCCGTCGACTCTCCGTTAACGTTGGTCCAGATGCTTTGCGTTTGGTGCAAGGTATTTTCTTTTATTTTTTTAATTTAATTTTTTTTCGATTACATTTAATTTAATTTTTTGACGTGTTTTCTTCATGTCTTATTTAATTTGTTTAATTGCAGTTTGGTTGTGCAGCTGTTAGGTGCAGGGGCACTATCTTAGACAACAGATTCCATCATTAAAATAAGGAGGAGGACTTCACATTTGACAAATTCTTCCCAGTTTTATAAGATAATAAAAATAAAATAAATAAAAAATTATTGGCTTTTTTTTTTGGTCAAGAAATTATTGGCTTTTAAAATATTTAAGAGCAGTAGTAGAAACAAAAATAAAAATAAAAATGTATGTAAAACTTCTTACTTTTTTTTTTTTGATTAACAGGGGAAAACCCCCAACAAACAAACAACAAAGCAAACTATTTCTATTGTGGCACACGATGTTGTTTCTCTCTCCAAAATGATGGACCTAGTTCTTGTATTTCAAATCTCGTCGGTTTGACAGGTATTGCCAGTTGCCACTATCGTCCCCCTCTCTCATTCTCATGATTTTATGCTATTCTCAACAAAAAATTCCCAGACGGCATCAATGTGAAACCATAATTACAATCAATGGTGGACCTTCGACTAAATATTTAGAGGTCAAAATAATATTTAGAATGTTTTTATAATTCATGACAAAAAAAAGAATGTTTTTATAATTAATTAATTATAATCATAAACATTTTATAATTCATGACAAAAAAAAGAATGTTTTTATAATTAATTAATTAATTATAATCATAAACATTTGTGAAATTAGTTATTTTTATTAGAATTGATGGTAGCAATAAAAATTAATGAACTTATGATAGTAATTAATTAATGAGATTTTTTTTAGGTCTTCTATTTTTTAAAATAACCATAAGCTATGTAATGAGAAAGGGAGTTCCGCACGAGTTTGTGCTTTTCGTGCTGTTACATTTCGTTACATACAACAATATTGTTTTTTTGAAGGAACATACAACAATACTGTTAGCAAAAGAAAAATAGGAATGATCAATATGTTATGAAAAGCAATTGTACAAAAAACCAACTAACGAATGTATAAAAAAAAAACCAACTAACGAATAAGGGTATGTTGGTTTTTTGCGTTAAGAACCGAAGATTAAGCGTATGTTTAGATTGCTGGTGGCTATACGTCCCAGTGCACCACAACATATAAGTAACAAATGTTTTCTTTCTTAGACATAGTTTAGAGGTTGGAGAACGTAAAAATAAACATATTGACTTGTGACTTTCGACCGTAGAATCCACTGACTTGCGACTTTCCGAGACAAATCACAAATTTTTTGTCTCAAAAAATAAGTCTTTCATTGCCAATGGAAAAAACAAACACACACTATATTTGATCGGCTACAAATCCAAATATAATTACTTTTTATTTCTTTAAATAAGAACCACTTAATTTCGACCAAAAAAATAAGAACCACTTAATCATATCAACAATAAAACAGTAATTAATTTTATTGTATTTCCATTAAATATTAACTGAATGTTTTTTTTTTGACGTATTTAAGTAAACGCTTGATTGGACTTGTAAAACAAAACAAACGCTCATTATTTTTTTTTTACTCTCTTTCCTTTCATCCACCTTCGCGTGAATTGAATTGAAAATCTCGAGTTTCCTTCTATACCCTGAGTGAAAGGCGACCCGAAACAAGCACGCGAACCATCAATTTCATCAATCATGCCTTCCTTTTCCACTCTCAGGAGATCCTCCTTACCCTTCATTCAACGGTTACGGATCCTCCACTCTTCTTCTTCTGCGCCGTCGCTGCTGAATCGGAAGAAGTGGGTTTTGGCCACCGTGGCAGGAGGCACCAGTCTAGGGCTTCTTCTCTATTCCGAGTTCGACCCAGCTCTCGTCAAAACTTCGCTCCCTTCCATCGTTGACTGCTCAGACTCAGCATCGACTTCTTCCGACGACCAAAACCGACGTCGTTCTTCGCCCTCATTCTTCACAAAACTGTCCCTTCCCGAGAGCTCTGGTGGTAGCTTCCTTGTTGGAGGCAAGTTTCTCTCATTTCACTATGCCCATTCGGTAATAGAAAAAAAAGCATATTCTCTTTTGATTCTAGGAGAGTAGAGTGCTAAATTGCTAATTGGCAATTTTTGGGTGCTGCAGATGCGTACAGGAGAAAGGTTTTCTTCAACTATGAGAAGCGCATTCGATTGCTAAGTCCTCCAGAAAAGGTGCTTTCCTAGGCATGCATATATATCACCACCTCTTTGTTCTAGGATAAAATTATTGGGGAGTAGATTTTATAATTTTGTTGCGTTTAATTAATATTAATACACATTTCACATTTAGTAATAATCTCTCTCTACATGAACTAAGTTCAATCCATGCTATCAATTATTCTACATCTATCTTTAATATAGTTCAATAAACGTCATTAGTTATCCTTTGACTAATCCACAATTTAAGTTAGATTTAGCTTCATCTTCCCTTATGTTTTCAAAGTAGGTCTGTTCCCACCGGGCTTTACTTACAGTGAAATAATATTGCAGTCGCAATAGGCAAATGGGAGCTGTCCGATGAAAACATGACGATCCACATTCTAATCAAAGCAAACTGTATTCAAATTGGAATGTGGGGGCTGTGTGATCTTCATCCAATGACTCTTATCTATTTTGCTGAAAGACAAGTTAAAACATGATATGCATATGGATTCCATATAGCTAAGATGTTCCCCCTTATTCTATGCATGTTTTTAGCTGAACCAGCGGGGGGGGGGGGGGGGGGAGTTGTGGCCTTGTAGGAGACTATATGTAATATGTAATTGTTTCCCCAATTTTTTATACCAAAGCAATCTGATGGCTTTATGTGTTTGTTCTTAAAAAACAAAAAATCGAAACATAAACTTTGGATTACATTAGGTTGATTTAGGTTCCATAAATTAATGGTCTTTCTAAGTTCCTTTGTGAAAAGTGATCTGTACATTGACAATCTTTACTTCTTTTCATTAAGGTCTTTGAATACTTTGCATCTCATCGTACTCCAGAAAGAGAACTACTCATGTTACCAGCAGACCTAATGCGTGCAGTAGTTCCTGTTTTCCCTCCATCTGAATCCCACCTTGTTAGAGATGGATACTTGATAGGAGAAAGAAGACCTGGCCATTTGCAATGCCCTCCTTCAGAATTTTTTATGCTTTTTGATACAAACAGTGATGGGCTTATATCTTTTAAAGAGTGAGTCGACTGTACTCTCTAATTATTGTGTTCTCTGTGAAGATTTTTTTTTTTGTTTGGGAGTAGGGGGTATTAGCTATTTATTCTGTCCAGTTTAGTATTTTTTCTCTTTTCTTTCTTGTTACAGAGGATGTCTAAGTCCTGGTGTGGGGATGGGGGTAGGGTAAATTGGAGGCAAAGCAGCCTAAGTAGGATCTTGTCCTAGGACCAAGCAGTCCACAAAGGGGCCTGCTGCCACTTCATCTAAGGCTCTTAGCCTAATTTTGTTCTCTTTTCCACTTTCTCTTTAATCTTTATCTCATTGTGACATGACATGTGTGTCTGTTTGTGTCCATAATACCCTTTTTTCCCCCCTCTATGAAGCAGGTATATATTTTTTGTAACACTGCTCAGCATCCCAGAATCAAGCTTTTCCGTGGCATTTAAAATGTTTGATGTGGACAATAATGGGTGAGTGCTCATGCTACTTCTTTGGGAGTGTAGTACTCTGTTGAATCAAGTTTGAGTGACGAAGTCGTACATTGCTTCAGAATGAGTTAAATGAAAATAATATAAGAGAACAAGGACATTGCTGTTTGTTTGTAGTTGATGTGACCGATTTCAAGGCTGCACAAATTGTTGCGTTTTAGTTCTAGCTACATTATGAATTGGATTTGCAGTCTTGTGGGTGCTTGATCATCCCTTATTGTTTCCCTCACCTGATGACATATATTAGTTTTCCCCATTTACAGGGAGATAACTAAGGAAGAATTCAAGAAAGTGATGACATTGATGCGATCTCATCACCGACAAGGTGTTCACCACAGGGATGGACTGCGAACTGGCCTAAAGGTGAATGATTCTGTGGAAAATGGAGGGCTGGTGGAATACTTCTTTGGTAAAGATGGAAAGGGATGTCTCCAGCATGATAAGTTCGTACAATTTTTGAGAGACTTGCGTGATGAAGTAAGTTTCTAGTTGCATCATTCTCCCCATATGTCATTGTGGTTCTAGCAAGTAGCAACACAATCTTTAACACACTCCCCATAGTTGTATTGTGATTTCTGGTGTTTTTGGCTTAAAAGATAGTGGTAAATAGTTGCCTGTTACATCTGCTCAGCATTTTTTCTGTGCCAAGCTTTATTCTAGCAATGAAGTATTAAGTTTGTAACGTTTCTCTACAATAGGGGTTAACACTTAACACAGTAAAAAAAAGAACTCAAATGGTAGCACACGCTGCAGCAACAGTAACTGTTTGACAATTTTGCATCTAGAAAAATCATTTACTCCGTTTATGTTTGAAATATCATTAATATTGTGGTAGTTGTGGTTTGTGATAGCAGCATTAGAACTGAGAAAATACATATTTGCTTTTATATATATTCTGAGATAGTTCTAAGTACTCGTAATGTTTGCAATTTTAAGTTACTTAGTCATATTAAGTTCAAAAGGAAGCGTCCAGATTAATTCTTTGGAACTATGTTTGCCAGTTACGGTAGTTGCACTTTTAGGTTTGGCATATCTTTCAGATCTGTTTTGATCTTTTTGAAAGGGAAAGGCAAGGGAAGTATAGTGAGAATGATTAGAAGTCTGGGTGATGCCTCTTGCCTATCATATGTGGCTGTGATTTTAACAATAAAACTCAAAATTTATGCTTCTACATAAACTATTGTGTGGATGAGGGATTCTAGCAAGTAGCAACACACTCTTCAACACATTTCATTATCAGTCCATTATTTAAAAAGTCAACACTTTAGAAATTGATCTATTTACAATACAACTAAATTGTCCTTCTAGAAAATGAACCAATAATAAAGAATGTGATAAAAAGAGAGTGTTGCTAGCATTTCTCTTGTGACTAGAATTCCCACTATAATTTTTTTTATATGCATAAGATTATTCTTTTTGATTTGCTGGAAAAATTTCATTTTCTATGGTGACATCAGAAGTGATATGTATGAAAATTAATCCCAATGTTTTATGTAGATTCTGAGGCTGGAGTTTGTTCATTATGACTACAAATCTCAAAACACTATATCAGCCAAGGACTTTGCACTCTCCATGGTTGCTTCTGCCGACCTGAGTCATCTAGGCAGGATGCTTGAACGGGTTGATGAAGTGAATAATGATCCACGCTTAGGGGATGTACGCATCACATTTGAGGACTTCAAAAACTTTGCAGAGCTACGGAAAAAGTTACTTCCGTTTTCATTGGCCCTTTTCAGTTTTGGAGAAGTAAATGGCCTGTTAACGAGAGAGGATTTTCAGCGAGCAGCATTGCGTGTATGACATTCATCTTTGATTTCATGCTCAACTTAATAGTGATGTTTAGGGTGGTTAACTGTTATGTCCTACATTCCAAATATTGGGTTTCTTGCACAATATTATATACTATTTTTTTCACTAAAAGATTGTTAATCTATTCATGCATCATGAGTTCATACATCATGAGTGGACATTTTCTTTTGGAAAACAGTTTTTACATAATCTAATCAATGTGATAAAAATTTCTTAGCTATCTACTTTTTAGAGTATATGCTGTGGGGTGTGGACTTTAGATTGAACAAAGTGTTTTTCTAATTCTGTTTCCTTCATTTTTTTGATTTAGATTATATGGCCAGGGCAGCAAATTCATATTTTGTTTGTTTCAATTTCAGGTGTGCGGCATATCTCTCTCGGACAATGTGGTTGATATCGTTTTCCATTTGTTTGACTCAAATGGAGATGGAAACCTAAGTTCAGATGAGTTTGTCAAAGTGCTACACAAGCGAGAAAGGGACACTAAACAACCTGTGGGGACAGGAATCTTGGGTTTGTTGTCCCGCTACTGGAACTGTACAGATAACATCTCATCTTCACAGTTGTTTTCCTGATACGGTAAAGTTACTTTCACAGCCATTTTGAACGAGAAATGATACAGTGAATACTGAATAGGTGCCCTTATTTGGAAAGGAGATAAAGGAAATGAAAAAGGGTAGTGGTAACTGGTCTGAGAGGTTTCTGTTGTTTGTATCTGACACAGCCCTTCTTCATATCACCTTCGTTTGCACTTTGCAGTACTCTTGAAAAAGAAAAGGTGGGCACTTTTTGATAGCTAAGAAATGGCAAACAAGTAATGTTGTAAAATCAGTGTATGCCACTGAGGTGGTGGTCCCTTTGGCTTTGACAGTTGACATGTCTGATGTACTTACATGTAACTGTTTTGCCATGTAAATAGTGACCTTTCCCAGCTTGGAGCCAATATCAGCTTTCATTCAGTTCAGTGAAATTTGTTTCTGAAGCATTTCAACGGTAGCAGATTTACCCTGTTTAATGCACATCCTTGTGTCAGTTTAATTATTATTGAATTTATAAAATAAGAGTCCTAAATCATTTTGCTCTTAGACCTCAATGTTAGATTTTAAACTTTGATTAACAGAGGATGAGTCCTCTATAAACCCCTTAATGTGACTGAAAACTAGACTGTACTGACTTTGAACAGCAAATAGAATGAGCTGTCAATGACAGTGGTTTCATACAATTAGCTGTGCACATGTGAGATGCTTTATTAGTAAAGAAAGAAACGTGTGAAAATTTCGGTATGCCTTCCCACTGCCATGGATGCACACAGCTGAGCAATGTGGGTGGTTACGTTTTCTTCTTATTCTTCACGAGTAGATGATGAGATATGGCATCAATCGGTACATTAGTAAGATATTATAAAACAAAAGCACAATACATGAAAATAAAATATTAACAAAGAAAACATGTCAAATTAAAATAAAGACGTTAATGTTTTTACAAGTTAGTTTTAATAATTATTGACAATTTGACACGGTAAATACAATTATTTATGTAAATAAAATGTAAAATACAATTAAAAAGTATTCATGAAGAAAAGAATCATATATTATATGATTCATTTTTTTTTTATTAGAAAGAAAGGTTAAAGACAGGAAAGAAAAAGACAGGACAAACACAGAAAGTTTGTTTGTTTTTTGATGAGTCACAGAAAGTTCTTTTAAATAGCGGTTCAAGAATCATTTTTAATTATTAGTAATTTGTAGATTCAGACATGCATATATGAAAAGGCTTAGAATTGAACAATAGGTACGTACAACCGTCACGAAAAGGACAACAATCCATGTTGGTCTCAAGATGGAGATGTCAAAGGTAAAAGAAATGAGTAAAGACAGAGTGACAGACCATGGCAAATACTAAGAGGAAAAAGTCCACACGTCAAAACCACAAGCATACTCTATTCTAACATTCAACAATGGCAGGAAGCGAACCTTTTGTCCCTCCCGGAATATCCCCACAAAACGTGGGAGCCAACCAAACTACGTCGTAATTACTCCATTTTAGGTGAACATCATAAACATTATAAATAAATAAATAATAATAATAATAATAATAATAATAATAAATAATAAATGATGTCAACCCGAAGCAGCTTCCACACTCCACAGCCTTTTTGCCTTGTGCTGTGTCGTGTCGTGTCGTGCCTTTTCCCCCAAATTTCCTCCAGAAAAAAGCACCCACCCTTCAATTAATTTTAGGCCACCCCATTTCTCCATCCTCCTCCTCCTTTCGACGTTGACTTGAGGGAAAAGAAACCCTAGGCAGAAAGGAACGAATAATCACCACAACCACAACCACAACCACAACCATATCATATAATAAACCGTAATTTCCAAATCCTCTCCCTCCCAATTTCATTTCCTCCCTAACATTGAACATTTCATATTTCACATCTTCAAATCGATTTATTTTATTTTTTTTCATTTTTATTTTATTTTAATTGATTCAGCAATCGATGGGGAAGCCAGCGGGGAAAAAGAAGGACCACGAAACGCCGAAGGCGAACAGCAAGAAGGGTGGTTGGGAGCGTTCGTCGTCGTCGAAGGCTTTAGACGACGACACGGCGATGTTCATCAACATGTCACAAGAGCTAAGGGAAGAAGGCAACAAGCTATTCCAGAAGAAGGACCACGAGGGTGCGATGTTGAAGTACGAAAAGGCCCTTAAGCTCCTCCCCAAGAGCCACATCGACGTGGCACACCTCCACACCAGCATGGCCATGTGTTACATGCAGTTGGGGCTCGGCGAGTACCCTCGCGCCATCAACGAGTGCAACCTCGCGCTGCAGGTCTCCCCACGTCTCTTTTAATACACAAATGTTAGTAATTAGTATTAATATGTTATATTAGTAGGAGATTTTAACTCATGATATCCTTATCATTCCTGCTGCTGCAGGTATCCCCGCGTTACAGTAAGGCCCTGTTGAAGAGAGCCAAGTGTTATGAGGCGTTGAACCGGTTGGATTTGGCTATGAGAGATGTTCGTGTTGTGTTGAACAATGAGCCGAATAACCTCACCGCGCTGGAGATTCTCGATAGCTTGAGAAGGACCATGGAGGAGAAAGGGGTCACTGTGGATGAGACTGAGATTGCTTTGGCCACTATACAGCAGCATGAGGCCCCCGGGGCGCGGCTCCGGAAAGTGGTGAGGGAGAAGCTGAAGAAAAAAAAAGGAGGACCCAAGGAGGAAGTAGTGGAAGAAGAGAAAAAGGGCAAGGTGGTTGTTGAGAAGAAGAAGAAGAAGAAGAATGCCAATGTTGATAAGGAGAGTGTTAATAAGGATAATGTTAAGGATAAGGATAGGGATAGTAAAGAGTTTGTTAAGGGTGAGGATCGTAATAAAGAGTTTGTTAATAAGGATAAAGGGGTTACGAGGACGGTGAAGTTGATATATGGAGAGGATATAAGGTGGGCGCAGTTGCCTGTGAATTGTAGTATGAAGTTGGTGAGGAATGTGATAAGGGACCGGTTTCCCGGGTTGAAGGGTGTTCTTGCGAAGTACAGGGATAGGGAAGGTGATTTGGTTACTATTACCACTACTGCTGAATTGAGGTTAGCTGAGAGCTGTCACGTGCTTGGATCAATTCGGCTGTATCTCACGCAGGTTGATCCGGATCAGGAGCCGTGTTATGATGATGAAAAGAAGACTAGTGGTGATGATGGTGGTGGTCGGGTGGGAATGGAAAATGGGGTCGTTGAAGGAGGCAGGGGTGTGGCTGAGCCTGAGAGGATGACTACTACTGTGGAGGACTGGCTTGTTCAGTTTGCGAGGCTGTTTAAGAACCATGTTGGGTTTGATTCGGATACTTATCTGGATATTCACGAGGCTGGAATGAAGCTGTATTCGGCGGCAATGGAGGATACAGTGACGACTGATGGTGCTCAGGAACTGTTTGATATTGCCGCGGATAAGTTCCAAGAGATGGCTGCCCTGGCTTTGTTTAATTGGGGTAATGTTCACATGTCAAAGGCAAGGAGGCGGGTGTCCTTCCCGGAGGACGGGTCAAGAGAAGCTTCTTTTGAGCATGTGATAACTGCATATGAGTGGGCTCAAAAGGAGTACAGGGAAGCAGGAGTGAGATATGAAGAAGCTGTGAGAATCAAACCGGACTTCTATGAAGGGCTTCTCGCTCTTGGGTATCAGCAGTTTGAGCAGGCAAAGCTCTGCTGGTGTTATTTACTTGCAGGCAAGAAGGATTTGGAAATTGGTCCTTGCGAGGAGGTTCTACAGCTCTATAACAAGGCAGAGGACAGCATGGAGAAAGGCATGTTGATGTGGGAGGAGATTGAGGAGAAGCGTTTGAATGGACTATCTAAATTAGATAAATATAATGCGCAGTTAGAGAAAATGGGTTTGCATGGTCTTTTCAGGGATGTTTCTTCTGATGAAGCTGAAGAGTTGGCTTCAAAGATGAGGATACAAATATATCTTGTATGGGGAACCTTATTGTATGAGCGTTCTGTTGTGGAATATAAGCTAGGCCTACCAACATGGGAGGAATGTTTGGAGGTTGCAGTTGAAAAGTTTGAACTAGCTGGAGCTTCTACAACTGACATTGGAGTCATGATAAAGAACCATTGTTCAAATGAAACAGCAATGGAAGGTACTGGATGGGGAAAAAATTATCCATCAGTGTGTATTCATCAGATTCCTTTGTAAGTTTCAAATATTTTAGGGAATTAACAAACTGATTTTCATGATTACAGGGTTCAAAATTGATGAGATAGTGCAAGCGTGGAATGAGATGTATGATGGGTGGCAGTTCGATGTTCCAACATTCCGACTTGAACCATTGTTTCGTCGGCGTGTTCCAAAACTTCATTACATCCTGGAGCAATTTTAAGTTTTCTTCTTGAGTTTGTCATTCTTTATAGAGGCAAAGTTAGTGCTTCTATTTTCTTTCTTAATATTTTTGAAGGCTTCTGCACTCCATTCCAAGACAGGTAAGTAAGACTATGCTTATACTAACCGTTTTGTTTGCATGTTCTTATGGCAGTAGATCTTCCAAATTGTTCTAGAAAATTTAGGGAGATTTGGTAGCATCTGAAAGTTTTAAAAGCTTTTATATACCTTTAACTGAAATTATGGTTTTATGAACTATGGAATGTTATACCAAGTGTTTTCTGTTGCTAAGAAAATTAAGTGTATCCTTCCAGACTCGCTCATAACAGGTATTATATTTTCTGTTGTTAGGCTTTCGAAGTTGAGATCCTAAATTCTGTATTCAGAATACAAATGGAGAGATTTTTTCAGAATAATTCTCCTTGTGGTAGTAAAGATAGTGAAAATAATTGGAAGCTTTTATTTATTTATGCAAATATAGGTAGGTGTGTATGACTGACCTATGTCCTAGAATAACTGTGTTTGGCTGAATAACTATAATGAATTGACAAATGATATCATCATGCTTCGTGGAATCACAATTTGATGCTGAAGCAACAAGATGTTTCTATGGTTTGGCACTGGCAGAAGCAACAAGTTATTGATAAGGCTTTAAACTAGTCTGGATTCTAAGGAATTCTCAGCTATGTTTCTGAGAAAAAAATTATCATGTTCTAATTTGTATTGATTTATGATGAGATTGTGTGAGAAATAGGTCATGTTTAAGATTTAAGGAAAATATTAAATTAAAATGTTTAAGGATTATCTAGCCTCTTGAGAAAGGTATTAGTACTCCTACCGAAAACATCTTGGGGATTGATTGACATTGTCAATGGCCTTTATATGATGTCCCCATATGAAAAAAGAAATAGAGAATATCAATCACAAAACAGAGAGTACAGCAGAGACCAAGACAAGAAGGAAAAGCAGGCAAAAACAGACCCGGTGCTTTGTTGGGGATTTCTTTTTAAATATGGTCCTAGTAGATATTATATTACTTTTGGCCACTAGGATTGGATTAGTGGTGAAAAACTTTGGTGGTTTGCTTGAGATTATAGGTTCAAACCTCATCGTCACTGTTGTACAAAAAAAAGTGACGCGTATATTTATTGTAACTTACAATAGATCTTTTGGGATTGATGAAGTCTGAAGGTTTGAACTTTGAGTTACTGTTATTGATATCCTGATTCATGATGATGATGCTCACTGGCTTTTCTGGATTCATGGCTCCTGCAAATTGTTTTGACATTAGGCTTAAGATGGAAATCAGTTAGCTTAAGATGACTTGAAAAATCATATGATAATTTGCTATATGTTCATTGTTTGGTTACATAAGATTACTGGATTGACTAGGCAGTAACTTTAGAGAACAACTTTCCACTTTATCATCCTTTGGTATACTCAATATTTCCATCAACTTTTAACAGGTCTTTTTTTTTTTATTATAGTTGTAAATTTTTTATCTATGATGACATCTATGTGGTTGGCCTGAATTTATTTATTTGGCTTTTGGGTGCAGGGATTTTTTCTCCACATTGTCAACTCCTTGATGGGTGCTACGATTGGATTTTTTTTTTCGATGTCAGTTTTGTTCGCGGTTGGGATATTAGGCTAGAAAGATTGGTTATAGTATTTATTTATTTTTTCTTTTCTTTTCTATTAGAAGAGGGTATATGCTCTGAGAGTGCCATTTTTTGAAGTTGTAATTTGCGTATATGATGATTCCTTTTGTTGGTTTGAGGGAGTGAGTGATTTGATTTGTTCAGTCTGCAAAAACAATAAAAAAAATTCAACTTGCTAGTTAGCTGGGGCTTGATGATCATTTGAGTTGTCAAGTTGTCATTTGTAGCATTCTATTTCCAATGCTATTGTATAAAAAATACAGTGTCGTGTGCCCTATCATGTTTGAACAAGCTGGCGGTTCATCTGCTTCCCCTTCTTGAATCGTACCAATTTATTTCTTATGTTTCGTTGAGTATTTAAGCTGAATAGTTTTTGAGTTAAAAATAGTTTCAAATTCTTACTCCATCCTCTCTTAGATTAAAAATAAAAATAAGTTCTTTAACCACTTTCCTACATACTCCAAGCAAAACAAAAACAAAATCTATATTTTTAAAATATGAATGTGTTATTTTATTTATATTATCCCGTTTCATTTAATCAAAATATTTAAAAATAAGAATAAAATTAAAAATTCCATCTTTATGATAAATTAAAATACTTAAAATGATAACACTACTTTAAAATAAATAATATAATATATACAAAAATAAAATATATGTAAAAATTATATAAACAATTTTTATATTATTTTATATGGATTAAATATGTTTTTAGTCCCTATAAAATATTACTTTTTTTGTTTTAGTCCCTACTAAATGTTGCTCTTACTTTTGGTCCCTCATTTATTCTACATTTTTGCATTTGGTCATCGTCATTAAGTTTTTGGGGTTAAATGCTGACTGGGATAACAGAAGTACACCTCAACACTTCCATGTGGACAAATTCAATGATGTGGATCCTATTCCTAGATACTGAGTGACTCATTTGAAATATTTTAAAAGTAATTTATTAATTTAAAATATTATATGTTAACCCTAATAGGTCCTCCGCTACATACATCACAAGCTACTGGGATCGAAACTGCTGCCACCACTTCGCCGGTGCAAGAGCCTCCACCAACCACCATGTTTTTCATCCATCCACCCAAAGCCTTTATCCAGCAAACTCAACTCATCTTCAACCTCACCAATAAACCCATCTTGTTGATGAAATCTGTAAACACAATACAAACACAGTGTTCGTTGATGAAATCTGCTGGGGAGGATCCGCCTGTGTTGTTTTCGTCTTTATAATTTCTTCCAAGAGTACAAACACAATGTAAATAAAACACATTTTGTTACTGTGTGTCTGCACTGTGTCTTCTTTAACCATCTTCTTCCCCAAAACTTCAACAACTATACCATCGCAACCTTCACCATACATAGGAAAGAAGAAAAAACAAACTCTCTTTATTCCCAGAAAACCCAAAATCGAAGCACCCCTCATGAAACCCCATGGCTTTCCTTTTAGCCTCACCCAAAATTGAAGCGCCCTCATAAAATCCAAAAAACTTGCACGAACAGAACTTGCACCCCAAGGCTTTCCTTAAATTTACTGGGGATGGGGATTGGGGATTGAGGAGGAAGGGGATTGGGAGTTGAGGGCAAGGAGAACTGAGGTTGGGGATAAGATGAAAACGATTTGGGCGTTATTTTTTTTTAATTTATTTACATTAAAACTGGATTATAATTTAATTTAAAGGTGGTTTAATAATTTATTTAATAAAAAATGATTCACTTGCAACATGGATGCCATATCATCAAAATTGTCCAAATGGCAAGTGCTAAGGTGTACATCCGTTATCCCAATCAACATTTAACCCCAAAAACTTAACGGCGAGAACCAAATGCAAAAACGTAGAATAAATGAAGGACCAAAAGTAGGAGTAAAATTTTTTAAAGACTAAAAAAAAAGTAATATTTTATATGGACTAAAAACATATTTAACCCATTTTATATTTATCGGTTAGTTGCATAACTAATCTTGTCACATTTCAAATTTGATAAACTATTTTTTTATTATAAATTATCGGCTAGTCTTATCAGATATTGGTTAGCTTATCCAGCTATTTTGTCAAACAAAGTCTATACATTCTTGATGAATTGTCAAAACATGTTCTCACCCCTCCCCAACTTGTTAGGAGTAGTTTGATTTAGTGTCCGTTTGTTTTAGATTTTGATAGAATTGTGTTTGATAGAATTATGTTTGAAGAATTGATTTTAAAAAAATTGTGTTGAGAAGAATTGATTTGTGTTTGGTAATAATATTTTAAAAATATGTTGAGAAGAATTGATTGTGTTTAGATGATAAAGGTAGAATCACATTTAATGTGTAAATATAAAGAATTGTGTGGGTTCTACATCTAGAATTGATTTTGTTCAACAGAAAAACTAGTAGGTTCTTACTTCCATCCAAATCAATTCTACCCACCTAAAATCAATTCCTACCTAGCACGTTGAGTTCCCAAACGCCTCACCTTTTTGTCAAAATCAAGTCAAACTTGATTTTAGTCAAACTTTATTTTGGCCCAAACGGCAGTTTGAAAATCTCAAACAATAGTTCCATTCAATAATTCAAACAAGACAAAAAATCAATTCCTTTTTGATTGAGTTTCCTATATTTTTCACTCGAATTTTTAATACAAATTGATTTTTTAATTCTTATTTTTCATAAAAAGTTGATTGTTATGGTTTCAGATTAAAAACTAAAATCTAAAATTCAAATTCAAATAAGTGAAGTTGTATAGACTGGTAATTTTAAAAATGCTATAATGATCAAAATTTAAATTGAATGAAACTACAAGAACTAACTATTTATTTTAAATATAATGACCAAATCGAAACTTAAGTTCATTTATTATTTTTTTATTAAAAATTTAACATTAACATATTGGTTGGCATAAAGCTGTCCGAAGCGACAGCAGGCGGCTTTTTTAATATTGTAACACAAAAAAAATTATTTATTAAAATAACATATTTTTTTTATTTATCAAAATAACATACTTTTGAATATAATATTTATTTAAATATTTTTTAATCAATTAAATATTAATAGTTGGTTTAAGATTGTGATTAAATTGTTAATTAAATTAATATTTAATTGTTAAATATTTATTAACTCAATTTGTCATAAAATATAAATACATCAATATCTCTGTCTCCGCACACTGATCGGAGCACTCCCCTTCTACTCCTTTTCTGTCACAAAAGAAAGAAACATCAATATCTCTGTCTCTGCACACTGATCGGAGCACCCCCCTCCACTCTTTTTCTGTCACAAAAGACAAAAACATCAATGTCTCTGTCTCTGCACACTGATCGAAGCACCCCCTCCACTCATTTTCTATCACAAAAAACAGAAACATCAGAGACATTGATATGGGTTCTTGGAAAACCTAAAACCCTTACTGTTGAGGTTTAGGGTTTAATTGAATCTTTTATACTCTTTCGTCTTTTCGTGTTGCTTTCTTTTCTGTCTTTTTCTTATTCAAGTTTCTTTTTCCGCTTCCCTCTCCTGCGTCGTCGTTTTGGTTGCGGCGGCTCTCTTCACGCTTCACTCTAGCAGCAGCGTCGTCGTTCTCGCGTCTTCTTCCAAGATCGCCTTCTTGTTCCTCGTTCGCCGCAACGTCCCCCTCGATTTCCCTCCAGGTTCAGCTATTTCCGTCCACCCTTCTCCTTTTTCTCCTTCCTTTTGTTTGATTCTACGAATGATCGCTAATTATGCTGGCAGTCGAAATAATTGTAAATGACTAATGGAAACTCTATGCACCATGGTCAAGCAAAAGTCGTGTGTTTAATATTGTTGTAGCATCAGAAGAAGGCTTTGAATTGAGAGTTCAAGATCATTTATTTTTATGAACATAGGACTCTCCCCTGGGGCATGCATCCTATCAGTTTTGAAGCCTGTAAAACAGGCACACTCCCATTATCAGTTTAATAATGACTTGTCTGGTTTTCAAAACCTTGATTAGTGGGATGGTGTTTTTGTAATTTACTAGTTCGTGAAATTCTTTTGACAAAACATGTTTCAAAACATAATGGAAAATTTTATTATCAAGATTAGGATTAGGATTTTGTAGGTTCCCATTTTCCCTTTCTAGTAGCATATAAGTCTAGTAGGTTATAATAGTCAAAGATCTAGGTGAGACTGAGATGACTTTCAATGAATGATTATTTAAGCATTGTTGCTAAAAATGAAATTACTATTTAATTTTTCTCCCTTAGCCCCCTCTACTATCTTTACTTTTTCTTTACCATCTAATCTGAGTATGTTCCTCAGATAGGTTACTGATCACACCCACAAAACAGCCGTTGAATGAATCTTTCCTTACTTGTTAATTTCAACGATATACTTCCTCTATCGAGTATGTTAAAATCCTAACGTTGTTTATACTTAATAGTTTATACTGATAATACTGTGATGCTGCTGAGAACTCATTTTATGTTTTTTTTTTTAATTTTCTTATTGATTATTATTTGCTATGGTTTTGGTGAATTGATAATTATTTGCTATGGTTCTGGTGTAAGTGCAGAAACTTCAGAAGCAGCACAACTGTATTCCAGATGAGCACTACGTGCAGACATATCTTGCTGTAAGATACTGAGATATTTTTTCCATCATTATCTACATTTGTTGGTTAGGGGATGTTGTTTTTCAATCCTTTTGATTCTTGCTTCTGCTTTATTAAAAATGACCTTAATACAATAATGTGCAATAACTCTTCAAGGATTAATATACATGGATATTCTTTATCTCATTTATTTTTTATTTTTTTTAAACAGGACATCAACCTTGTATTTATGAGACCGAGTACAGGATAGAATGGTGTCGTACCAATTCCACAGTGCTTTGTTTGGGAGGCTCATTGCAAGCGATATTGGGAGGTAACAAACTCCAACGCCTGCCTTACTATTATTATCAGTATAATAGAATGTCCTAACTGCATTTTCAGTTAGTTATCAGTTAGTTACGTTTAATTACAATTAGTATGATCAGTTTTTTGTTTATTCTTCTGCATGGACAGGCTCCTTGCCCGTGAGGGTATAAATGCAGAGTAGCTTGCATGGGATCTGAAGTCATTTGAATTTAAGGTACCGCTTAATATACACTTTGCACAACATCTTTGCTTGGTCTGGCTTTAAGTATTATATTTATATGTTTTACTGGGGATATCTTTTATGATGGGGCCTGGGTAAACAACTAAAATAAGAGTTATTGGTCTAAGTATTGGTCAACCATTTTTTTTTTTGCATACCTGATGTGCTCTTATGTTTTTCTTGCATTGCTGAAAATAAGAAATCTTTATGACTGTATCCTATATAGCTATATTTTCTTTTCTTTTATTTGTTCAGTTGTAGTAAAATGGCATAAATTTTCTAAAGGAACTACCAATACTTGGATTTTTTTTTGTGTGGATTTTCAGACAAGATTATGACAAAGGGATTGAAGATATTTATTGTGTTATAATGAAATTGGTTTTTTTTTGCTGTTTTATTTTTGTGTATCTGTTAATGAGGATATCTACTTTTTTTTATGTAGTTTGCAATACCCTTTCTCCAAAAAAGATATTACACCATGGTAATCAAAAGTTTTGCAATGACTTAGAAAATATTTTGATAAAAGTTGATAATCCTTCTTCGAAAATGCGGGTAAAATTTTTCACTTTTCTAAAATATGAGAAGGACGAGGAATAAATCCCTTTAAGAATTTCTCTTTGTAAATATTTAGTTGTGAAGAGTAAAACATAACTTCATACATAAGATTCCTCATCTCATATATGTAATCATCAGAGTTTACAACAGAAAATTTGGTATTCAAAAATAAACACTAAAATGGTTTATACAGCGAACACCTGAGCCGATCAAGTCTTTAGACCTCTATCCAATCTAAAACAATAAATACAGATTTCTTTTGGAATCTCTATTAGTCTATGCAACATCTTCATTCAGATCATTCCTCTAAGAGTTAACCCACTTCTTGGGTAAATCATCTACTCAGTCATGCATCAACACAACATAAAAGTAGGCAAGAGTGAAACTCTAAAACAAAGTAATGAGAGAAGTACAAGCACACTCAAAACATAGATCACACAGCCGCCAATTCTTACACCAAGAACATATAGATAATAGAGCATCAAGTCATATAAAACACATATAACTGAGTAACAATTCATTCAAGATATATATGGCAGAGTAGTAGTTCATTCGAGACATATAAATAGATCTTATTTAAATAGATCTTATCTTGTGTTTGTAAACATACAAAAGCAATGCATTCTCAAGAATATATAAAGTCAAAGTATATTTATGCATGTCACTTCTGTATCTCTCAAAACACACCGGTGCAATGCTCTATGGAGACTTTCCAACCTTAAATCCTTGAGCGATCGGCTGCAGTAAATTTAACAGAGTAATCAGAGAATCCCACTCGAACTCCTGAAAATTCTTTGGAAATATCGCATTTAAAATGAATATCAAATCAAAAATAGATCTGCCAGTCAGATCTATCCAAGTCGGGTATACGACTCGTCTCGGCTCGAGGGTTATCACCGTCACGGCCATTGAGATTTTCGAAACCTGGATAATCCCAGTAGACAATTGTAGTCCAACAGAACTTATTTTCAACCCCATCCTCTAGGTTGTATGCTCATCGTCTTTAATGCAAATGACAGTCTAAATTTGCACACAACTTCTCTTTAGCATTTCTTTGTAAAACTTCATCTGTCTTACTGTAGCTTCTCTTGAACATCTTTAACTCTCTTTTAGAATACTTTATATAAAAATATCTCATCACTTTATGATAAAAATACTCTTGCCCTCATTACTCATTTATTACGAGTTAAGTTATTTTCTCGGCTGTAATAATTCAATTAATGACTGATCATACCGCGGCAGAGCCGAACTGAGGTGAGCAGCCAAACAGAGTGATTCGATATATAAACTAAATGTTATTAATTTATTTCAAGTAGACCAAACGGGGCAGAGCCATCTAGGATTGATCAAGAGAGAAGAAATTAACAGTAATTAAAACTCATGTTCACTTTTAATCAGTAAGCATCTGTTCTTATATTTTAGATATATTTTGGGAAAGGAATAATCACATGGCGGCTGAGCCGACTGCGGTAATCAGGGTCCGACTTTCTTCTTTGGTGACCTTGAGTATTGGAGGAATATCAATTTGACAGGGAACTTTGGAATTGATTCTAATAGCTGTTAGTGAAATGTGGGTTGTTTCCTGCTATCTGTTGTGGCAATGGAGGAAAAAAGAGCATCATGAAGATGATTTTGTTGGTCTGTCGGTACTTAGAAAACTATAGACAAGCAATACAATTTCGGTGGCTTTCTCCTTTTGTGGATTGGATAAGCTTGAATTCGGAATAAATGGGAAATAAATAACTCGGGTTGTGGGGGAGTGTTGAGAGACAATGATGGCAATTGGATTTGAAGATTTGCAAAGAATCTTGGCTCATGCTCAGTTTTTGTGGCCGAGTTATGGGGTGTTTATGAGGCTTAAAACTGGCTGTGACTCGTGGGATTTGTTAGGTGGAAATTCAAGTCAATTCTCAAGCAGTTGCAATGGTATTAAAGAGGGGAGGTTCTTCAAGCATGCATGCATGGAGTTTGCTGCCGAAGATAAATTGTTTACTTTCGGGTTTGGATTTGGATGTGAAAATTAGTCATATCTATAGGGAGGCTAATGGTTGTGCCACTCTATTAGCTAGTAGAGGTTAAGATGGATGAGATTCTAGTTGTCTATGAGCAGGTTCTTTTTTTCATGGAAGGAGTTTTTAGGCAGAATGTTATGGGAGTATTAGCTCATTGAGTTATGTAAATTTTTCTTTTTTCGGGGCTTTGGCCCCTTTCAATGCCAAAAAAAATAAAAATAAAAAAACTAAAAAAAATAAAAAAATTCAAACATACAAAATTTGAGAAAATTAAGATGTTACTTACGTTATTCGAATCCCTTGCTATGCCTTTAGTTGCACCCTCTCGATCTCCGTCAGCCCATTCCTGCTCCATGCTTCAGTCGAGCTATGCGTCATTAACAACCTTGAAAATGCAATTCGCAACATTATTTATTAAATTAAAATATAAATAGAATACCCAAAACAAAAATATTTAGAAGATTAAATAACTAAAGCAACAATATCTACGAAAAATAGTAACTATAAATTAAAGTTCAATACGCTACTTACATTATATGAATCCCTTGCTATGCCTTAAGTTGCACCCTCTCGATCTTTGTCTGCCCGTACCCGCTCCAAACTAGCAGCTTCAGACAAGGAAGGGTGCCATTAACTTACCTTAAAAAGCAATTAGCAATCATATTTATTGAACTAAAATATACAAAGAATAGCCAAAACAAAAATATTTAGAAAATTAAATAACTACAACAATAATTTCTATGAAAAGAGTAACTATTAATTAAAGTTTAATACGCTACTCACGTTATACGAATCCCTTGACATGCCTTAAGTTGCACCCTCTCGATCTCCGTCTACATGTACATGCTCCAAACTTGCAGCTTCAACCAAGCAAGGGTGCCCTTCCTTGTCTGAAGCTGCAAGTTTGGAGCATGTACATGCAGACGGAGATCGAGAGGGTGCAACTTAAGGCATATCAAGGGATTCGTATAACGTATGTAGCGTATTAAACTTTAATTGATAGTTACTCTTTTTCATAGAAATTATTGTTGTAGTTATTTAATTTTCTAAATATTTTTGTTTTGGCTATTCTTTGTATATTTTAGTTCAATAAATATGATTGCTAATTGCTTTTTTAGGTTAGTTAATGGCGCCCCTTCCTTGTCTGAAGCTGCAAAAATATTTAGACAATTTCTTTTTCAATCCATGAAATTTTTTCACCACTCCTTATGCTGCGCGTGGATGAAGTGGAACGGACTGCCTGGAGAGGACACGGCTGATGGTGCTACAGTGTCTGTGTTTGTTGTTTAGCTTTTTTTAGACTTCTATTTTTTCTGACCATTATGTAAATATGTCAAATTTGTTCGTTAAGATTGGTTAATTTGTGGTTGTGGTTGCGGCCACTATGATTGCGAGTGTTGCGGCCGTTGTGAGCATAATATATTTTATGTTTGCATTAAATATAATGTCATGACTCGTCTGTAAAATCCTACATTTATTGTTTTCCCTCCCAAATTCTACTTATCTCTCATTACTAGCTCATTATAATATTAAAATATCTCTAACCTTTCGATTTTTTTTATAAATATAGTAAATAAAGAATAAAAATGAATGAAAAATAATTTTTTTGCCGAGACTTGAATGCCTATAAGCCTGATGCGGCCATTACGCCCTTTGTGTTGTTGAGGAATTACGTTGCAAATTTTCATGTGATTTTAAAATATAGCGCAATTGTGGTGTGATACAGATGCAGTTCTCCAATTTGCTTTTGAATAATGTGTTACTTTTTGGGCGTCTTTTAGCTCCTTTATTTTTTTTAAATATTAACTCTAAATATTTCTTTTAAACAATGTGATACTTTTTGGATGTGATAGTCTAAGTTTATTCTCATTTTTTTAATGTGGACTTTTGTAGATCAATAATAAGATTTTCTATAAAATTAATCAATGCACTATCATTTTTTGTAAAGAATTATGTAACTTTGATTTTTTCACTGTATCTGAGGATACCTGGGAGTAGGAACATTTCCCTTCTTTTTTTTTATTTCAAAAAGATAATAAAATCCTCCTTTTAGTAAATATTTATAAATAAATATTCATTTGTAATTTTCTTTATGTAAAAGGGGTGCAATAACTATTTTTAAAATTATCAAAATTATGCACATTTAATTATAGGTAACTCATTTGATGTTAATACATTTCTTATTCGTAATCGATCCCAAATCCAACATCTGATTTCAAATACTATTTTTTTTATTAAATAGGTTTATCCAATATTTTCCAAATGGATAAACTTTGGTGTCAACTTCTCTGTTTTTTCCTTTTAGATTTTTTTTCGGTCGCTTCAATATGTTCATAAGATATTTTTAGCTTATACTTATAAAATAGATTAACTTATGACAATAGCTTACATAGATCATATATGCATGGTTTACTGTTTAATTACCCCCTATATTCTCCCTTGGGGATTTCTTTTCAAATGTGGTCCTAGGAGATATTATATTACTTTTGTTTGGGTGTATTGGCAATTCAGCAAGTCATTGCAAACTTTTTTGAAAACGTAGAAGCCTACTCAGCTTATTTATTAAAGAGGCATTGTGTTAGCCACTAGGATTGGATTAGTGGTGAAAAACTTTGGTGGTTTGCTTGAGATTATAGGTTCAAACCTCATCGTCATTGTTGTACAAAGAAAAAAGTGTCACGTATAATTGTTGTAACTTACAATAGATCTTTTGGGATTGATGAAGTTTGATGGTTTGAACTTTGAATTATTGTTAATGATATCTTGATTCATGATGATGATACTCACTGACTTTTCTGTATGCATGGCTCCTGCAAATTGTTTGCAAGACAAGAGCTTCCCCCGCGGAAGAAACTGAGGGTTTTTGACATTAGGTTTAAAACCGGTTAGCTTAAGAAGATGACTTAAAAAATTATATGATAATTTGCTTTCTGTTCATTGTTTGGTTACATAAGATTAATGGATTGACTAACCAGCAACTTTAGGGAACAGCTTTCCACTTGATCATCCTTTAGTATATTCAATATTTCCATCTTTCAAAAAAAAATTGTTCTATTTATTTAATTCAGTTGTAATTTTTTTTATCAATGATGACATCTATGTGGTTGGCCTTAATGGGATTTATTTACCTTTTGGTTGCAGGGATGTTTTTTTTCCACATTGTCAACTCCTTGATGGGTGCTACGATTGGATTTTTTTTGTTCGATTTCAGTTTTGTTCGCAGATGGGATTTTTAGGCTAGAAAGATTGGTTATAGTATTTATTTATTTATTCTTTTCTTTTCTATTAGAAGAGGGTATATGCTCTGAGAGTGCCATTTCTTGAAGTTGTAATTTGCGTCTATGATGATTCCATTTGTTGGTTTGAGGGAGTGAGTGATTTCATTTGTTCAGTCTGCAAAAACAATAAAAAAAAATATTCAATTTGCTGCTTAGATGGGGCTTGATGATCATTTGAGTTGTCAAATTGTCATTTGTAGCAGCATTCTATTTCCACAGGTATTGTATAACAGTGTCCTATCATGTTTGAACAAGTTGGTGGTTCATCGGCTTCCCCTTGTATCGTACACATTCTTATGTTTCATTGAGTATTTGAGTTGAGTAGTTTTAAAATTAAAAATAGTTTCAAATTCTTACTCCACCCTCTATAACCACTGTGAAAAGACAAAAAATAAGTTTATGTTTTTGTGTTATCACCAAATAACTTAAAAATTATCAAATCAACTCGAAATAATGTTCAGTTCATAACAGGTCAAGTTAGAATTGAATTCACTTTCAGGGGAAAAAAAAAAGACAACTGACTTGATCTAATTATTTTGCTATTTGATTAATTTGGTCTAAAATATGCATTTAATTCAAATTATATTGCCTTGGTTATCAATTTCTTTTTAGGATTTTTTTATGTATAAATTCATCGAAAGATAAAAATTTAATTTCGTCAAAACACTAAATATCTGTTCAAACTAAATATAGTCTCAACTTAATTGTTAATCTTACCGTTACTACAATATATGTTTAAGCTCAAGATAAAAGAAAGTAAATTTAGCTCAAGGTATGATAGAAATGTTCCTTAATAATTATGAATAAAATATAAAAGTCTCTGAGATAAAATATTATTTTAAAATACATATTATTTTGATTATCTTTGACTTTTTAAGTTTAGATATAGTAATTAATTCAATTAAACTAATTTCTTAACTATATATATACACACACAGTAGAGGGATTAAATTACACTGGTGTAACTCTTGGGCGATGTTATACTGCTAATAACTATATACCGGATAATTATATTCTAAAACTCACCGTTGGATTAAAAGATACTATTATGTAGATCATTCCTATAAAATTTCACATCAATCTAAAATCATTTGATATGTCATTAAGATACGTCAAGATTAATGTCTTTTAAAGTGTATAAATTTTGACATATCTCAATGACACATCAAATAATTTTAGATTGATGTGAAATTTCACAGGAACGATCTCTATGATAATAACTTTTAATCTAATGGTGTGTTTTATAATATAATTATCCGCTGAAGAGTTATTAGCGGTGTAACATTGACAAAAGTATTACACCAGTATAATTCGAACCCTCCTCATATATATATATATATATATTTAAAATTTTGTTGATTAGATTAGCTTGATTTTAAATAGACCTGTACAAACAACAATTATCTTAAGAGACTAATCTCGACGGTTACTCGCAACAAAAACAACAACATCGGATTTACATAAAGTATTTCCCAAAGCTAACTTGTTCTAGTATTTTAATTTTAATTTTATAAATAAGGAAAGAAGAACCACACAGAGATTGCATTGTACTCACTTTGCAGAAGTAACAAGTTAAACTAGAGACTACAATATTCCAATTGCAAAAACAACCGTGGAGCGTGTAAAGAGAAGGACTCAATTGTTGTTTCCACCTTCAATTCTAGGGTTTTATCACAGACTCAAATCCTCCTTAATCATGGGCACCAAGATCAGGAAACCCTCCCATGCTGGCTCTTGGTACACCGACAATCGTAAGTCTCTCAAAAACAAAAATTTCGATTGAAGCAATTTCGCTGATCAGATTCAAAAGATGGGTTTTTTTTTTCCACCCTTTCAATTGGCGTTTCTTTTTTATTCATGCAATTGGGGGTGGTGGTTAATGTTTGAATTTTTTGGTTCACTCTTTACTCTTCTACATGTCTCAGAGAGCAAAATTTCACTTTGATATTTCTCATTATGTTTTTTTTTTTCAATTTTGTTTTTTCAGCTAAGCAGCTTTCAGAAGAACTGGAAGGATGGCTGAAATCGTGTGGTTTGACCAAGTCTCCTGATGTACGGGGAGTAATAGCACCGTAAGTGAATGTATTTTATTTTAGAGGAAAATAAAAAAAGTGCTAGACTTTTGTAAAGGGACTATGGTTGATTTTCCAAAAAAAAATAAAATGTTTTGTAGTCCAATTCTAATGTGTTTGTGATGCATTGGAATGTTATGTTAGACATGCAGGTTATTCCTATTCAGGACGAGCTGCTGCCTATGCCTTTGGAAACATTGATCCATCTAACATGTAAGTTCATTCCCTTTTGATGTGTTTATGGAAACAGGATTTGCTTCCCTGCCCTTTTCTTTTTGTGCTGCCAAGTGCCATGTTCCCTGCTAACTTACTATTCTTATTTAGTATTAGTATTAGTATTATTTTCTTTCTATTTTGTGGTTTCAGTACACGTGTGTTCCTTCTTGGTCCTTCTCACCACTATTACACTACAAAATGTGCTCTTTCAACTGCTTCAGTCTACAAGACACCCATTGGGGACCTGCCTATTGATTTGGAAGGTACTGATAATTGTATAAAATCTTAAGGGTTTTAAAGTATGGTTTGTGGGCTGATGCAAGCCAATTGCGGCCAATGTAGTCTGCAACCATAGGGTGATACAGTTATCAGTATAGTTTATTGGTCATTCTTGCCTATTTTCTTCACAAGGATGAAGCTTTTTATTATCAATTGTGAATGTAGACTTTGCAGAATACTAATGAACAAGGGTGATCTATGAATTGGGACAAGAAATAAATTAATGATATGCATATGTAAAAACAAGTTTTTTCTGAATCTGTTTTTTCTATCTGAGTTTGTGAAGATGTGTAGATTGTTTGAACTGATTTACTGAGAACTGATTCATTTTGTTTGACTTTGATATTGGCTTATGTCTTTCCTCACTGCCCATATATAATTCTTTGTTATTTTACCAGTAAATGAGCAGCTTAAAGCTACGGGAAAATTTGAAATGATGGATATACGCGTTGACGAAGCTGAACATAGCATGGAAATGCACTTGCCATATATTGCTAAAGTATTTGAAGGGTAAATTTCGTGATATAGAGGTTTCGGTTCTGGAACTTTGCAACAGAGACTGAATTTGAATATTGATGCAGGCACCAGGTCAAAATTGTACCCATTTTAGTTGGTGCTGTTAGTGCTGAAAATGAAGCTATGTATGGGCAGATTCTCGCCAAATATGTGGACGATCCTACTAATTTCTTCTCTATTTCATCTGATTTTTGTCACTGGGGATCTCGGTATGTACTTTATTTACATGTTCAACTACCTTATTTATTTCTTGTACTAGGATCTTATGAAAGTATACTCTTGCAATTTTCTGAGGTGTGCCAATAAACACACAATCATACTCAAAGCAAAGATTCAGAGTCCAGTTATGTTTTCTATGGTTTATCTACACGATATTGCTTGTTTGATGATTATGCTTCAGTGGTTTGACTGTTCCTTACCAATATCTATATATTAATCTCTCTCTTATTGTCCATGGTTGTGTGTTCTGATGGATATCTCATGCTTCTCATTAGTTTGAAGCTGATGTTGATTATGTCTTGTGACTGGTATTTTATTTCAGATTCAATTACATGCACTATGACAAGAAGCATGGGCCTATATACAAATCCATTGAGGCATTAGATAAGATGGGCATGGACATCATAGAAACTGGAGATCCCGATTCATTTAAAAAATATCTGTTGGAATATGACAATACAATCTGTGGACGCCACCCGATTAGTTTTTTTCTCCATGTAAGTTCCTCTTAAATTGCCATGGAAGTAGCTCTTGCCAAATTTGATAATCCAACTATAACTTTAAGCAAAGATAAATGTTATTGTTGTTTCTTGTTAATATTGTTATAAAATCATGTTTTCTTATCACACCTTGCTAAGAATAAAATTTATTAATCAATTTGAGAACTTCTTCACTACTCCTTCTTCACCTTTCCTCCCCCCAAAGTAAATAGGTTGTTAAGGCACAGAAAGATCACTGGTACTTTGTTGGTTTCATTTTGAATAGTTTTTTTATGCCTAGTCAATATTGAAGAATGTGATACAATGGGAATTGGGAAAAACTTGGACTGGCTTTGTTATCAATTTTTCTAGCTCAGAGTTTGAAAAACTTACCTCATCATGTGATGCTTAGAGCTAAAATTGTTTATTATCTGAGACTTGTGGTATAAAAATGTTTGTTAGAATTCTTTAATGCTGTTAATAAATGAGTTTTTCTATTTAATGCTAATCTTATATTGTTTTCAACATGTTGCAATTTTTATCAGATGCTGAGGAACAGCTCAACAAAGATAAAAATCAAATTTCTTCGCTATGAGCAGTCCAGTCAGTGCCATAGTACAAGGGATAGTAGTGTTAGTTATGCATCTGCAGCAGCAAAGATTGATGATTCAAGCTCCAGTTGAAGATCAACCTTCTTTGATGGGGCATTGAGAATTTCATTTCCTTTAAAGTTAATTGACTATTTAAGCTTCGAACGAATGGACTTTCACTAAAATATATAGTTTGTCTTTAGCCTGGGAAGTTGTCAAATAATGAAATTCCACACACTTCTTGTTGGCGCCCCAAGCTAACAATCCTTAATAGTGAATTGGTTGCAATGTGCATTTTTAAAATGTCAGTAGTGGAAGCAAACAAGTTAATTTAATAACGAGATATGATCGGTGCATTGTACGGTTGATTTGTCCTTTATTTTTGGTTTGTTGTAAGTAAAAAAAATTAATAATTAAAATTATACACCATGGAAAAGACTAGAGCTGGGGTATATGGGCAAAGGCTTGCGGGCCACCCGTTTAACCCGCAGTCCGCGCGGGCTACGGGTTATAGGAAATGATGACCATTTAATTGTGGGTTTTTTTTACTCCGGTCCGTATAAACCGCGGATTAAACAGATTTTATCCACAGGTTGGCTTGTGGATTTTTGTTTTTACAAAAAAAATAGTTTTTTTTAGAAACAATGTTTAATCTTCTTTATCAAAAATAGATAATTAAACTAAATTATGGTATATCTTTTTTGTGTCGTGAACTAAATCATTTATTTGTGGGCTTAAATTTCACACATTTTTACATATAGATGTTTAATCACACATTTTATTCTACTCTACCAAAATTACCAATATTGTTAACTTGAATAATGGATTTGGCAACACAAAACGTTTTTCTTATGTATTCACACCCGGGTGTGTGAAATTTGCCCCAGGTGTAAACGAATCTGTTTTGACATTTTTTAAATTTTTTAATCACAGGCTGCGGGCTGGCCCGTTAGCCCGCAGGCCCGTGTGCTACTAATGCAGGCCTAGATACATTAGCCCATTTATTTTGTGGGATGAACCAACTCAGTCTGTTTACATTGCGGGCTTTTGTGGGGTGGGCCTAAACGGACAAGCCGACTCGCATACCCAACTTTAGAAAAGACTTTAAGACGAATGATTGTTTTTTCAAGAAAATTTATGTTCCTTAGTTGGTATTAAATGTTTTTTTTTATCTCTTAGATGACTTGTTAGAGAAATTTTTATGAACCCTACACGATAGCAAATAAATTTGTGGATATGTTATGTTAGATTTTACAATATGCTTGTTACTTGCATTGGAAAACATATACTTGAATATATAAATTTGAGTTCAAATATTATTAACAAAAGTTCTATTGACTTATATATCATAATTTTCAAAATTGTATTACTTTGTACATTCTTAACTTTTCTTTTCACTAACTGTACATAAAACTAAAAGTTTTTAATCCCAATTTTTTGATGTATTTTTTTATAATGAGACTAAATGATACACGAACTTTAATTTTGATAAATTATTTTTTATTAATATAATTATCTAATTAATGTGTTATATATCACACAATTTTAACAAGTCTTTTAATTTACAATAAAGGCTTTCAGTACTTTTTTTAAACAAGTGTCAAATTATTTACTTGATAGTTAATAGATCAAAATCAAATTCATATTTTTTAAAATAAATAATTATTTTATATGGTTGGATTCTTTTTTTAACTTGTGAATACTCTTAACTTATTTACCAAACACGTTTGCTTTTAAAAATGTCTCTTTAATTAACTAGGTCATAATTGCGCATTAGAAAAAACTTATTTATTTATCATTTCTTCATATAAGGACTAATTTAATTTAATTTAATATTTTACACACAATTCAGTAAACATTTCAAGGACTTGATTTGTTTGAAACATAAAGTTTGACTCAAAGGCTTTCATGTGATAAGCCTTCGATCAACTTTCATCCTACAAGTCAAAATTTCATATTTTCATATGGAATTACGTTGGGGTCAAGGAAAAAATAATAATTAATTTTATGGTAAATATCAATCCAAAGTTAAAGGTTTTGCCAAATAGTGTTGTGACAAAGCCTAACAAGAGCTAGATATCAAAATTGATTACACCGCCAGTGTGATACATTACTCTTTTTTTGGCTTGAATCCCTCTACCCTAGTGTTTGTTGGTTCCTTATCATCAACTGCAACTTGTATTGGAGGCATGATCCAATTACCATGTGGTTCCTGAGGCTCAAACACACAAACACTACCATCTGTGAGCCCTACAGCAAACTGGGTTGGTTTCTGTGGATGTGCAGCTATAGCAGTTGGGTAGATACTCATACTGCAACCAACAAATTAAATATAAATTACATTCATGATTGACAATGTTGCATATTGTAAAAAATAAATGTCAATGCATAAGATTTGGATTTACTATCCTTCTATATCCGTCTAATAAAATCATGAAGTGGTGACAATATTTCAAAGCTACAACTACGTGTTTGGAAAACCGTCAACACAAATTTCAAAGTACCAAAACTCAGTTTTGACTTGGAGCACTATGCTTTAAGTCAAAACTCATCTTTGGCCCAAAACTTAGTTTTAGTATAACTATTAGAATTTGTATCTTAGATTTAGTAGGCCTAACTCGTTCTTACAAAACCGGCTTGTAAGGTGAGAAATGCCTCTGCTATATATTCTCTTTTTAGGCATTATCTCTAGTCTCTAGTTGATTTGAGACTTTAACTTTTCTCTAATAATAATTTTGATTTTTCAAAAACACACTAAGAGGTTAAAACTAGCAATATATTATATTTCTCCACTAAGATGCAATTTTGAGAAGGAAATATGTTACTGGTAATTATGGTAAATTGCTGCCCAAGAGGGAAAAAATACCTTGAAGTTGATGAGAGGTAAGCAGAGGGATGGATTCTACAATGCATTTGCAAATCTGAAGAACCAAATATTGTCAAAGTCCCATCAACAAAACTGGCATACACTGTGTGGCCATCAGATGAGAATGTTGCCTGTGAGATAACCACTGAAACCTTTGGATCCCACTGGTATGAAGAAGGGGCAAAAAGGTAAGTACTGCATGCCTTAAAAAGAAAAAGACCTGCATGATATATATGTAAGGGGAAGAAGAGAGAAACCTGGTTGACACATTTTAGTTCTGTTGCTTCATAAATTGCAAGATGACTATTATGTACAACAAGAAAGTGTTGCATATCTGGGTGAAATTGAATTTGAGTCTCAGGTAATGCGTCTGGCACCTTTTGTCCATGTATGTGCAAGTTCCTATCTCTTAGTTTTTCCCCCTTATCTATACTCCTATTGATACTCCATACAACAATCTGCCAGAAAAATCAGAATTAGAATTGTGACAAAGTAATTTACCATTTTACCCAAAATAACAAGATTTTAATAACTATACAATGATAGGTTTTACACAGATGTTCAGTTATATTTCTCCATTTTGTCAAAGTGTAATTGGATTTTAAGAAGAAATATTATGATATGGTAAGGGTGAAATTTGGTTGGATGTCTATATAAGTATATAGTTATTAAACTAAAACAGCAACAACAATAATAACAACTTCTGAGCAATAGGTCATATTGAGTTTAAATTAAAGAACCTTGCTCCTCTTTGAGTGTATTCATCAAAAGTATTGAGGAGTAGCTAATTTTTTTTTAAATGGAGCCAGTTAGCAAAAAGGAAATATGCTTATACTGTCCATGGAAACAGAGGAGCTAATTCTAAAATAGCACTTGTGATCAACATGATGTGTGGAATGAATATATTATACACTAACCTGAGCATTTGCATCACCAGAAACAAGAACATTCAAAGTATTTGAGAAGGCAAGAGCAGTAACTCGTTTAGAGTGGCCCTCAAGCTTGATTTGAACCTGACATAAATGAATGAATGGTATCCTTTAAACATGTAATCAATAATGCACATCATGTCTTTCTTGAATGAAGAAAGGGATAGATATACCTGTTCTTTATGGATATGATATACAAGTATACTGGAGTCATCCAAGCCAACAAGAAGTATATTATTATCTTCAGGGTAGAAGGCAAGACATGTTACCATAGATGGTGAAGGCATGCTAGTTACCAGAGTCTGTACTCATCAAGAAATGTGCAACATATGATTAGTTAAATCATAACAATAATTAATATTATTATTGTAAAAATAATAACTAATAGCATGACCTTAGTCACAAGATGAGAGAGAGAGAGAGAGAGAGAGAGAGAGGGAACAAATGTTCTATAAACAAGGATATCCCCACGTGTGTGCAGGATTAATCCCGCGAGATTTAGGGCGGCTGCATTCCTAGGGTCTGGATTTGAACCCAAGAGAGGGAACAAATGGATAATGAAAAACAAACTATTCTCATCCTAGAAAATGTTAAAAGCAAGTGGCTTATTTCTATAAGGTTTTTATTAATCTTTATGAATGTGCTGAAATCATACGAAATATGAAAATATATCAGCATTAAGAAATTTTATAGCAATGAATGCCACTTGATTAGTAATGCAGGACTCTATCATTAAAGGTTGTTTACCTTAAATGTCAACAAATTGAACAAAGAAACCATCCCCCCTGATGTTGACATGACATATGAATCCTTTTTAGATATAGCAAAAGAGGAAACTAAGTGATCTCCACAGTTGGTGGCACTTGTAAGGTCGTTGCTCATGAATTTCACACCATTCCCTGGTTCCCACAATTGAGGGCACACTTGTGTTGTTGCCTACAAGCAATAATTAATATATTGTGGCAAAATCAATTTCCCAAATTTTAATTTCATGGTAGATTAAAAAGAAACCATATATCAAAAGAAAGTGAATATGACATTAATTTCCACTTACCTTGCCATCCAAATTACGGCTACTACGTTGCCATAACCAAAGGAGATGAGTACCATTCGATGCCAATGCCAAAATGGCATGTCCCGCATGTGTGTAACTCAGTCTCACAATCTGCTTCATGGAAAGTTAATCATCATGTTTTTTTTATACTTTTGGAACCACGTTGTCCAGTTCTTTTTTTTTTTTTTTATGTCATTCATATCTGATATCTCGACTTAGAGTGTGTTTGTTTGAGATTCTTATGGCTGCAAATGGAACAATTTGGCTTCCCAATACATTTTTATCCAAAGGAGCAAGAGAGCTCCTTTCACTCAAGGGATGTTTTGGGGGTTACACAATCTAATACAAACAGGCTCTTAATAGTTGTTTTTGGTTTTTTGCTAGTCTCAACATATTTAGAACAAGTTATATTTTTAGCGAAACACTTATAGAAAAAGACACATTAGAAAAATCTTAAACTACGAGCTTCTTTTAAGAAAAAAGCTTTTCATATGAATTGAAATAAGTTTCTGCATTTTAATTTGTTTCCCCAGAAATTCACTAATTTAGCTTCTTTATCTATGAGCTTTGAAAGGAAATTTTCAATAATGAACCTTTAACTTATTTTAATTGAGAAACTCCCATGAGGGTTATATTCATTGTCAATATATTATAAACACAGATTAATTAAGGGATTAAGGGATAATGACATGTTTTGTGTTGAATTATTGTTAGAAAACCGATAATTACAATATCAATAAACCATATAAATGCCATACCTTGTTTACTTCGGAATGCTTTACGAGCAGCAAGAACCGGCACTGAGATGGTTTACAAATTTCAAATAGATTCTTTGTTGATTTACGGGACTTTTCAATTGAATCAGGTATCTCTTCCTCCAAAACATTTTTGCACTCACTCTAGAAAAAATAAAAATAAAAAAATACTTGTAAAGAGGTTGGTTCTGGTTGCAGAGTGAAATTACAAAGTCTTTTGCAAATAATGTAAAGTCACAGATAGTTGCAGTTTCCTTGAACCTCTTCTCACAAAAATAAAATGCTGACTTAGAAGATAAGCTCTATCATGACATTATACATATTAATAGCTAGGTTTGTCTTCAAAAGTATCAACTAATACTATGTTTCATATATAGATAAAAATGGAATTTTTTTAAGAACCACAAAATTAAGCCTTTTGGGTTCTGTATGACCACATCGTGAACACAATTACAATTTAAAATCATGCTCATAAGTATAAGTAGAATTCTATCAAATAATATTTTTAATTTATTACTATCATTATCAAAAGTTTGTACAACATAAGGTATCAAAAAGGGATTTATAACTAATCATAATCAAATTTAATTTAATAATGCACAATAAAAATCATGGTCAAATTCCGAAAACAAGTACAGTGTCTTAATAAAGTCCTAATTAATTCAAAATTATTATTTTTATGTATAAAAAGTGTAACGAGTTCCTGTAAAAAAAAAAAGAGTAATGAGATTCGGTGTTACGACCTCATGCTAACTAGCTAAACCTGTCACGTGTCACCACTCACCATACATGATTTTCATAATTATTTTGAACTTAAAAAGAACAGAGGTTTTTTTTTTGTTTTACTGAAAAAAGAACAGAGAGGTTAATTTGTTATGAAAATAGGTTCTACAATCACTAACCTGTAAAGGTTTAACAAAGGTTTTAATCCAACTGACCTTATCAGAAACCACACAGGATCTTCCTTTGAATATTTCATTAGGATCCTCACGAACCTTCAAAGCCGTTTCTACAGAAAGGACAAGTTAAAAATAATAATAAATATTTTAAACAAGTTACAGTGAAAAAAAATGTTACAAAATTTGGGGGCTAACAATGTTTGGTAAGGAAACATTAAACTGATTACCAGACTAAGATATCAAAGCCTATACCTGGATTTGTTGGAGCAGAAGTAGATGGTTTGGAATGAAAGACATGTCTCATAAAGATTTCATGTTCTGGATTAGGTCCTGGAGCAGGATTTTGATGCTGCGGATTTATTCTAAGAAATGGTATAATAAATAAGTTTTCTACATGTAGCTGAAATGGTATAGTAATAAAAGTGTAAACAATGTAATAGCACAACTAGCCTAAGAAAATGTGAAGGCAAAAATAGTGCCATGCATGTTATTAATTTCAAATTAAGAAAATAAGAGTGGAACCTTTCATTTAGAAGATGCTGTAGCCTATGATTTTTAATGGCAGGAAATTTCAATTTTCCCTCTAACAAAGGATGTTGCTCTATGATTCTCTTAATTTCATCCATCACTTTCTTCCTCGCAGAATTTGCATCTTGATATGTTGAAAGTGATTTACATTCCCTATTTAGGTCCAGAAAATGAAAAGAAAAGAAAAAGTTAAGCATGTAAAGAAGGATTGTAATTCAGCTAGCTAGCACACAATGGCAATTGAATCATACCTTATATTGTTAATCGTCAAAAGCTGAGTCAAATCTCTATACAACTCTTCATTAATTGGAGCAAAGACTTTTAGATCCTTCACGAGGGTACCTAAAGCCTTGCATCGATCGTTGCTGATGAAATAAGACAAATATTTTTAGATAATAAGTCTACAAATTAAGGAGAAAGTTCTCATTAAACATATTAATTAAATTCTACAAAAAGAAATTATACAATTCAAAACTATTGTTACTAGTATATTTTAAAAACATAAGTAAATATCTAATGCTAAATTAAATACTTACAAATATCTAAATTATCTAAAATTTTGAGTGCATAATTATCAATATAATATAATATAATATAATATGATTCATGCATTAATTAATTAAATTGGCGCTCTATAGAAAAATCATTAAAGGTATAATATATCAACAAATTTTGACTCATTTACCTGTCCAATGCCTCAAGGTACTTTTGTTTCCTCATTTCAAAGTATATTTTGATTGAGTAACTATTGTCCTCGACATTTGTGAACCCAGAAAGATAGTTATCAGCTTCATCCCACTTGCCCTCAAGTACTAATTGCTCAAAATGCTTCAAGTCGAAGTACAACCCGCTTTCACGCTCAAGCCTGTGAACAAAAGATTAAAAGAAAAATAATTAAAAATAATTATACTCAACATTAAAATCTATATATATAATATGAGAAACCCTGTAGCTATGAGATTAGATGCAAGTGATTAATGCGCTCCATTTAAAAGGAATAACTTGCATATAGTACAGGGGAAGAGAGAGACACATACGTGTGTGCGGTTTCCCTGAAAGCTTTCTCATCAAAATACTGTAACAATAAGAAGACAAGCTCTTCGGCGAGGTTAGACATCTTGATAAGAGTTACCTTTGCAGAGTATAATCAGTATATTTCATTAATCAATATCGCAAGTTTCTATGACATAAGGCGTCATAAGCTATTTATAAGTAATCATAATCACAGGAAGAAGAAAAAAAAAACTAAATCACAAACAAAATCCTAATCAAATCATGTGCCCAAAATAAAGAATCTAGTCAAATCTTTATAAAAATTGAAAAATTAACAACTTCTTTGTTTCTCAAATTGATACTCGAGAGATTAGTCTCCACGATTGCGCGTGGAGGATAAAATATATATACAATCACGTAATTAGGAGAGTATAAGGTATCCTAATAGATTGATTAGATTCCTTCAAAAAAGGATCCTAATAGATATATCTAGCCTGAATCGCCAAACATTTATTAAATATACTGATTTCAATATGTGTTTAAATTTTACGATCTCTAATTCAAATTATTTCTGTCAAAAAAGATTCAAATTACTTATATTTGACTAATTATTCTGTATTAAAATGATTGAGATATTATCACTTTATTAGTATTGTTTTATTTGTTTTATTAGAAATCTCAATAGTAATTCAGGTTTTTTACTATTTACTTATACTTTCAATTTCTAAACTTTCTTTTATTAGTCTAATTAGTCTATGACTCGAGATCTATATAAAATATGGGTCTTTCACTGATAAAAACAGTAAAAAAATTCAACAAATAATACAATTTTAGTTAGAAATAAAAGAAGTTAGAGAAATAACACATGTCACAACTTGAGAAGTGACGTGTTACACCATGAGAGACCACAACCTAATTTTCTTATTATTTTTTTTTGGTAAGCTGAAGGGCGCGTGGGCTTTTTATATAGTAATTGAATGGTTGATTGACTTATAATTGATTGATAATAAAAATCCTGATTATGCTTAAGAATATTTTTATAGTTGTTCCTTTATCTTGACTTATCTTACCTAATTTATTCTCAGTTTCTCAGGCAAATTATTTTTAAATTACTAGCATTAATCTGTTTAAAGGTTTCTACTATTTCCACGTTGGAATTTCACGAGTATTTTGTCGAGTAACGAAGATATATCAACAGTAATAATATACGATTCTATATTTATAAAAACGCTTTTATTTTTATTGGCTACCTACCTCCTTTCTCGTTCATTCATGCTTACCGCAGACCAGAAGATTGTTCATATGTTTTATAGCATTTATGTTTTATAGCATAACAAATGATACAGAAAGGAAAAAGCACCACACAAAAAATTTTAAAAGCTACAAAATTTCAATGCATACCTCAGCCTGACAAAGTCTACAATTTGCTGCCTCAGTGGTTCAATATATTAATACATACATTGTATATTAAAAGCACCTAAAAGCACCTGCTTTCTTTCCCTTAGTTTTTTTCCCTCTTCAATATTTGGTCATCAATAGAAGTTTTGTATATAGACAATAACAGAGAAGAACCATGATCCTATCGAAAATATCATGTGAACTCCAATGGCTGAAGTTCGTCAATCTGTAGTTATCCTTTCAATTTCGCTGGTGACACATAAAAGAATGAACGGATCACTGTAGATATAGGTAGTGTCTGTAAAGCTCCCAAGAGTCAAGACTGTATTGGACCGAAAAGAGTAAACATAATCTTCAACTGATACTGATCTTCAGACAAATTGTACTGATCTTCAGACAAATTGTAAAAGATCCCAGATAAAAGTAGTGATGGATGTGATCACGATCGTCCAATCAAGCCAAGGAGCATACCTTGTCTGAAAATGAGAACCAGTAGTAAGACAAGTTCTATTGTGAAGTTAAGATGCAAATCGAATATGTATTTGAATATTATCTAGTTTGATACATTAAAATCTTTTCTCTATACTTTATTTTACCCAAGTACATTTTCATTTTCCACCGATCAAGTACAACAAAACATAGCTAAGAAAGTTGGAAAGAAATACACCCCTCCTCTACCCCACCCCTTTCCCCAGTTAAATGCTAGAAAAATAACGACTGCAAAAAATGAGAACTGGGATATCACCTTGTCTGATACTACTGCAGCAAAGGCGACTGTCATCTATATAAGTTGCTTGGATACCCATCATCCATGAGCCCAACGATGTATCATCATAGGCATAGGTCTTCAAAGATACACTACATTTGTTTTTGGATAGAATAAGAAATATTACTAGATAGGAAGAGAAAATACAAGAAAGTATACGGTATACCTAGGTCACTTGCAAAGATTCCCTCAAACAGAACTTCCTTCTGCAAATAAGAGATTGAGAACTAACCTGTTTATGTTAATGTACTGTGCCAAATTCTTTGAAAGTATCACAAGTGAACCAGATGCATGTCGGAAATACCTAAAGACAAAATAAATCAATAGAGATCCATACTACCAAAAACAATATGGAATCAAAACTACAACAAAAAGTTGCAATACGCAATATATTTATACAAAAAGAAACATCCGTAAAAAATATGCAACAGCAACAGGCATTTTACATCAGGAGTTATAACACCATACCATTGATCTATAAAATAAAAGAAAAACAGCAACACAAAATTTTCACAAGTATTCAGATATAAGTTAAGGAATACATGGCCAGATCAAAGGCTTCTACATTCTAAATCTCTACAGTACTTTGGTATCAAGTGATAAGAATGATAAACATTATGTTAGCAAAGTAATATGTCATCTATAGATCTACGGAAGTATAAAGAGCAGATCGTTTATCATTGTTTTGAATCATAACTACTATTATCGAGCTGTGTTGGATACACCGATAAAAAAACTAATGTACAAAGGATAAGGATTTTTATAAAAATTCACGTCCTATTCTTTTGAATTGAAGTAAATGTCAAAAAAGATTAATAAGGCATACTCACATCATTGAAGATCATTCCTGCATTAATAAAGGTATGTTACTTACGATTTTTCATCCCCAAATTTCCACCATTCAGGTTCATACCAAAGCTTTCCCCTGAAAAAAAACAAAAACAAATAAGGAGCTTATATGTTGAATTTAAAATCTCAACTGAAGGATTCAACTTCTAAAAGATATATAAAATAAAATGATACTGTAACTTTGATGAAGGAGAAACAAACAAGCAACAAAGAAATATAATTGAAGTCAGGTAGAAAAGATTAGACATAATTATTCAAAATAAAAAAAAATGTTATTAGAAATTAACGAAAATGCCAAAGGCATCCCACATCTGATGGGAACCTCTAACCTACAGGGAATGCAAATTTGTTTAGCAAAAATGAGACATGCCTAAAGACTTACAAAGGGATGAAAATTAAGAAAACCAATACATCCAGTGATTGGGTAACTTCAGAATTTTTTTTAAAAAAAACCCCTAGTGTTATAATCTTCAACATAAAATGGATAATAATGAATAAAACTAAACACAAATCCAATTCAGAGAAATGAACAATTTCAGACAGCTTGAAACATAATCTTCTACAACCGTCGACACCACATAAAAAAGAGGCAAATATATCAACAGGACTATTATCATAGACATGTAATCAGAAATAACTCAGATAAAAGAAAGTACTCTTCTGATATCACTTCTCCTGACTTCATGCATCCGATATATGCCCCATCCTGACCACGGCGATGGTTAAGAAGTTCAATTAAACCCTCTGTTAGGCCAGTGAACAGAGTAAAGAACGTCTCAATAATTTCACATGGTAAATTATAGTTAGTTCAACAAAATCTCCTAAATAAAGACATTAATTATTAGTCAATCCTTACCCAGATCAATGTCAATACTGTCGTCAACTTTCACATAAAAGTCAGCATCCCAGTTCTGAACTGCAGTACTAAAAAAGATTTTTGCTTTTTTAGGCAACTCTTCTTGAGCTTCCTCATGACCTTCCTGATATAATAAAAACAAATGATCAAGCTATACTAAGCTTGTTTAACAAGGTTCAATGACAAGGAAGCATGCTCAAATGAGCATCAATACATTTTATATATAAAAGCATGAATAAACACAATGGTTGGTAATTTTGCTTCCCCCCTGCTCCATCTCCCCAAAACTTAAGTTTTGTTCCACCAGAGAAATAGAAATTTTAAGCTGCACATTAATGCTTCAAGTCTCACTAAGATTCAAATATTTAGGAAAACATGTGAACTTTAAATGTGGGAAAGTATTATCAGCTTACAAATACATGTAATTAAATATCCCTCCATGGTAAATGCCCTAACTAGTAGGTATCTATAATTAGCCAAATTGAAAAAAAATAATTTAGTGCTTCTTGTCCACTCACATCATCCAAGGTAAAAGATAGAATTTAAATTACAGCAAACACTTTGCTTACAAGAATCAGGAAATCCTTTGTTGAGCGATTTTCCTCATCGATATTGCGATCTAAGCTATCACCTCGATTAGCACTGCCAATTACAAAGTTTTAGGTCATAAAGTAAGTTTGAACCATTGATAGTTATGATATTGACTACTGGAGTAGTGCCAATGGAATTAAGGCAGATAATTAATTATTACAGGTTAAAGAAATCATGTGATTAATATAATGAAAAAAAGGCCAAGTTTGTGGAGAAACCTCCGACCAATTACAAAACGTATGACCACTCCTCTTTCTTCAAGTTTTTTCAAGGCATCACCTGCAGAAAAGGAGAAGAGAAAATGTCAGTGATATACAGCTGAACCAAAAAGATAACCATCCATAATATTAAAACAAATCAAACCTAAAATAATACTTGAGAAGTATAATAATCTTAATTAAAAATTAACAGAGTCTCTTGTATAATTTCACATTAGATTATCGGTCTTAGTTCAAAAAAATTATAATAGTATAATTCAATTAAAGTTCATTCTTAGAGAAACACAAAATACTAGAGATAAACCAATTGTATATATTCTTATCATTCAAAAAATTGTATGCAATATATCAAATCTAGTTCTGTGACTTACTAAACCAATACTATTATGAAAAAGTTGCCAGAATCACATGTACAGCAGACTATAATCTAAATATGAACAAAAAAAATATCAAGGTTTTTTTAACAGTGTGTGGTGCAGTGCACTATAGTTTTAACATTTTGTTACAGAAAATACTAAAACTAATCCTAGGGAAATAAAGATAGAAAACGAGAAATTTTTAAATCATGAAAATGACAATAAACCAGCAAAGTATAAATCAAAAACCAATCTTCAAGAAACTTTTAAAGATGCCTAAATCAATCCCAATTTCAAATTTGAGAGAGGCATAAAATCACTCCCAACTTCAAATTGAAATTATGTCCACTGTCTTCTATTAAAACAAACCAACAAAACAATCAAAGTCTGCATCTCCGCCAATGAATTTTATTTCAGTAAAGATGAACCAAAAGAGTATTGAGCCTTAGATCATGATCAATTCCCACTTAGGACACTTTTCCTCTACTTTAGCGTACCCTCCCTAAAACTGGACAAAGTCTTAGACCTCCTTCATAACCAGAAAAAGAAAATCACTCAAGTGCAAAGAAATTAACAGAAACTAGTGAATTTTAACCAAACTCCAAACACACCTCTGGGCATCCAAGACCCTCTGAATACATTTCTTTTCAATCGGCTTCCAAATCCAGTATACACTCCAATAACAGCAAGAAGCCTACGGTCAGAAGAAGAGGCAGTTTGCTGTCCTTGGCCTTTGAGGTACCCTTGGCTCTTGGCCAATGTCAATTCCATCTCAGCTTCCACAATCCTCCTCTCCAGATCCCTACAAAAACAACATATACATAAACTCCACAAAAAACAATATCACACAAACAAAAAAATAATAATCATCAAACAACACAAATCAACCCAAACTATAATAATAGTAATAATAATAATAATAATAATAATAAAATAACACAAAAATAGGTCAGAATTACCTGCACCCTAGGACCATTAGTTTATCTTCCACCGTAAGAACCTTGGGCCTCTAGCAGCAACAAAAAACGGCAATAACATAAGTTCATGGACTAAAAATGAATCAGAAATGTAGCAGGGAGCTAAATTAATATCACTTTCAATACTGTATAGCAACAAATCAGCAACTAAAAATGATTAAAAAAATAAAGGACTTCGAAATTTAAAACGTGAGAAAAAGATGAAAAAAACCTGTGCTGAGTTCTTCTTCAGAAGACTAGCAAGTAAATTTCGGTTCTCTGCATCTTGCCACAACCTAACCACTCCCAAAAAAACAAAAATAAAAGACAGAATCCGTTAGGTTTGATATTTCCGATCATAATTCAAAAACGAATAGCAGAAATTCAGAGGAATCAAATTGCAAATTAACAAATCTGCTCAAAGCCGCGATGTGTTTCCAACAAAAATGGGATCCGAATTGAGTTAGCAGAGAAATTTTAATAAAAAAAACACATAATGATGAAAAAATGGAGAGAGAGAGAGAGAGAGAGACCTGCCGGCGACGTAAAGCCAAGCAACACAAGAGAAGAAGGCCATGACAAGGGAAGGCTTCGAGGTCTGAACGCCCTTCGATCTTCCTCCTCGCTTGACCGTCGACGTCGTCGGCAATGTCTCCATCGTCTATTATTCTTCAACACTCTTCACTCTCACACACGATTTCTGATTTCGTGCTTTTTGATTCACGGTTCCGATTGATGCAAATCGGAAACTCAACTCAGTCACTGCACAAGCGTTTTATTTTGGAAGAAGTTGTTGTTTTTTCATTTTTGTGTGTCGGGCTCGGGAGAGAGGTGCGTAACTGATAATCTGATATAGACCGTTTACTTTGTGTTTACTTCAATATCATTATCAATCACAAGAGCGGAAATTTATTTGGAAAATTTTGCTATCGTTATTTTCTTTTAGACAAAGAGTTTTTGCTATCGTTATTATTTAATTGTTATTTAAACAATTTTTACTTCACATGCAAAATAAATAAGGAGATGTTTTTGGTCAAAATAAATAAATAAGGAAATGTTACTTTATGAGACGAGATGAGATAGCATTTTTCTCAAACTATTTGTGTTGGAAGTTTCATATTGGATAGTCAAGAGACCTGTGATCATACTATCTTAAAATTTGGCTGGGGCTCATATCCACTCCTCAAAATCAGCTTGAAAGGCGGAGACTCCCCCCTGACCATCCAATGTGAGACTTCCAACACGCCCCTTGAGTTTTGGTTCTACACCATAGGCGAGGGCTAGCGGTAGTATCCACACCACCGGGAAGAATTCGGACTCTGATACTATCTTAAAATTTAGCATCGGGAACCTCCAATCCATCAAAACCGCCTTGAAGGAATGATACGACCCTAACTATATAAAGCACGCCAAACGTGGGACTTCAACAATTTGGCCATAGCCCATAGCCTATATCCCTCACATTCTCTTATTATTACTAACTTACATAAAATAAAAAGGTCAATCTTAATTGTTGAACTGACTGATTAAAATAAAAAAAAATACAAATTTATGTCTTTTATATATGGGGGAGAGAGAGATTTTAAAATAATTCGGAACAATATGATTCGCAATAAATTGTTCCTTCCTTAGAACATACCTTTGAAAACAATTATTATTATTATTATTATTATTATTATTATTATACCCCTCGGAAAGAGCATACATTTAGAAACATTTTTCTTTCAAAAAAAACTAAAAATATTTTAGTTGAATTTTTTTTTCCAAAACATAAGTAAATTTAAACACATATTGAATTACCATTTTTTTATTCCTTGATTTTTTTTCGACAAAGAAAAACAATACATGAGCATTTATCAAACAGTGTTTTATGAGATTGATTTGCAAAATGAATTTGACTAAAAATTAATTTAAATTAAAGTTATGTTTAGATATTTTTCTTTTAAAGACAAGTTTGATGTAAAATTTAGTATAAATTTTTTTACTTTAATGTAAAAGTTATTTCTTAACACTTATAGTTAAACTAAAATTTGAAGAAAAAAAAATCAAACATCATTTTTTCACAAAATCATGCTTTCTTCAATTAAACTAGTTTTTTTACGGGAAAAAAATTAAACTAAATTTTGAAGAACGCATACACTTGTTTAGTATAACAATAACAATGACTCGTTGCATCGTTGGCTAGCTGCTCATCCTGAACATAATTACAACAAAGGCCTCACTCTAGAATCATATACACAGAAGAACAAATACAGCATGGATAGCATACCCTTTTGTTGCTTTCCTTGAAAATCACCAAAAAAAAAAGGGATTAAGACATTGTTTTTCAACATATTGATTCGTGGTATAGCACTCAATCAGTGTAGTGGAAAGTCGACCGACCAAAGAATAAGTGTTGTCCAAATTAATCTAGAAAAGAAAAAGAAAAAAACAATATGCTATAGTCCCAACTTCTTTGTCATCCAATCTGAAAGATTAGCTATCACAAAGCCTGCAAATACCTGTAACTCAATGCCAAAACAATTCCATTAATATGTGGACAAAAATGTTGAATATTTTGATAACTATGAGCTGGCAAACATTATTGTCTACTCTAGACAAAATTTCCTAGGCTATGAGACTTTGTCATGTTGTAAATCATAACCATAACTAGATGACAGTGGAATTAGCATGTATAAGGTCAAAGGAAGAGACAATGAATAGAAACATGCACACAAAAACTTGCATAAATACAGACATAAATCGTCTGAAAACCATAGAGCCAAAAAGCATAACAGTTAACACCAAGAGATGAATAGGATTATTTTTTTTAATTTTTTTATTATTATACTTTATGTTGGGGAAAATGAAAGAATGATCCTTCTATGGGCCTTATATTTTTAGTGAAAACAATACCTGAGCTGAGCCAAGAATGTATAACACTGAATAATGCCGACCGTGGATTACCATGTCAGCCAACATAGCAAGAGGAATGGTGAGTGACATGCCCAAAGTGGCCACAAGGGGAGTTGTCCATACAACACACAGTGCCCTGTGTAGATCAAATAAACTCTAATGTAAGAGTTTGCATAACTCTGTCTTTGTGTGTGTCTGTAAATTAAACAGATTTGTTTCATGTACCAGAAGTAGTCTGAGAGAACACTTCCAACAAATCCATTGGCAAGAACCACTTCATCCATTTTGGCAGAGTGGGGAATCGTAAACTTTGGTTCAATTCCTAAGGCCGACAACGGCCAGACTGAGAAACATAAGAGAGAATTAGCATTCAGTTAAATGCAGCAATGTGTAGATATTTTAATTCTTCAATAATGAATTAAGGGTAAGTGAGAGCACAAAAACCAAGTTAAAGGAGCACACAAAAAGGAGTGTGCTCTTATAAGTTGACTTTAATAAGTAACTACAGAAGCATTGTTGGGTTTAAAACTTACTAAGCCACCATAGTGCTACAAGTGTAAACAATCCAATATATCCAAACAGCTTTTGCACATCAACCCGTTCTCCTTCTTCACCGGAAAACTTTTTTAGAAGAACTGCGGCATTAATGTGGAAGCTGTCATTATTCATCTAGATTATCTGGGAAATAAAGAACGAAGAAACAGCTAAGACATTGTCTAACCTGTAAATAGACCATATGACATGGCTGAGAGAAGGCCAAAAAGATCTCCAACAAGAGAGCGCTGTCCAATGCTGAATACAAACATCAACTGTCAATGCCCAAAAAAATAGTATTACAAAGAGCAAGCTGGTGATAATACATGAAAGATACCAACTTGACTCCTTAATGTTCTGCACTATGACTTTGATATTTAGCTCAGTTTTGCAGATTTGTAATATTTGTAACCCAAACACAACAATTCCCTTGTTCCTACTTCTTTTTCTCTGCATCAAATTGGTATTTGAGCTGAGTTTATCAAATTCGAGAGAGTGTAAAGTCCCATATTAGCTAGGTGTGAGAAATGGAACACCAATTTATAGGGATGCTCTCCTCCTCACTTAACAGCCTGGCTTTCAACCACTTCTTCACTAACACCCAGCACAAACCTATGAAAACTTGGTCAATATTCAACAATTATTTTCTTCTCTCTTTTCTTTCTTTTCTTTTTCAAAATATAAACTGCCATAAGTGATGCCATTATAGCTTATAATTAGGCAATTTGGAACCAAGTTTGTTTCCATCTTGTAATCAAACACAAGCAAATTGGATTGTGGAACCGAAATTTTATAAAGAATATTGCTTGTTTGTTAACCAGTTTCGAGAGTATAGGATGAAAAAGGACTATCTCCTAGTTCCTCCTAGATGCATTAATTTGATTGCCCTCTATTTAATCAGTTAAAACTGGAATAAAATAATAGGGTGATTTGGTCATCAAAAGATATAAAAAAGGCTTACGAAGCACTAAATTGCGAGTCATCTGTAGCCCAAGTTTTACCCAGAGTCGTCATGGCAACCCCAGCCATGCTGACCAAGACAGCAACTACTTTTGATACATTCAAAGAGTCTTGGCCCATTAACACACCAATGAAAAGAGTGAAGAGTCCTGAAGTAGATGACAATACTGTTGTACTCGCGACACTTGTTCGTGCAAGGGCAGCATTTGATAGATACTGAAAGCAACAGAAAAAAATAACACCGTTACAATTCCTATTTTGTTGTCAGAGAACAGAATAAACATGATAAATACACATGTTTCAATCATAAGAACACTCAATCATGTACAAAACCAGTTGCCATAACAATCATCGTGGTGGGAGGCATGTATCCATGAGTTTAACTGAAATGATGTTGATACAGTTTACATCTTTTCAGTTCAAGGTTCTTTTTAATGTATAGAAAATCAAATATGCTGGAATTAAGAAATTCCAAGAGGTATTGATGCTTTATAGGAATATAAACACACCAATTTAATCTACTGGAGGCTTTGGTCATGCCTAACTACAAAATGGAGATATCAATCTGGGGTTACTTACCTCTGTTATAAACCAGATAGGTGCAATGTAAAAACCATAAGTAGCAATTTCCTTTGATGTAAGTTCTTTCTCTGCCTTTAGCACAATAGTATCATTATATTTAGCCACCAGCGGTGTTACTTCTGCAAGAGTTGAGAGGTCCAAATCACTGTCTTTTCGAATCACATTCCCCAGTTCCAATTCAAAGTTTTTCTGCACTCCGTTGCCTTTGAGAGGGGAGCTACTCCTGACAGAAAACTCGTCCCCGCTTTCTGCATTTTTTCCACTTTTAGAAGACCGGTGTTTAAGTAAGTTACAGAACCAGTCCTTAATGAATGCTATTGGGAGGTAAACTACCATGAGAGAAGCTCCGAGATATGTCACTGCAAATGGCTGCTTATAGTATACAAAAATATCCTGCACAGAAAGATTCAATTCAGAGAATCATTCACACATATTAAGCTTGGATACTGGCACACTGCATGCTACTGTCTCGAATAAAAGATACCACTTGACTCGCAGAACTTCAAACTTTAATAGCGTTTCAACAAAATATTCTCTGACCATAAGGATTCAGATATCGAAATTCTCTTAAAATTGAAGCAAACATAACGACTTGCAAATATAAATCTTCAAGCTTAGACAGCATGGAGTCCTCTAGTAGACATATGTAAGAGTTAAGACATAGCAACATAAAGTTACACAGCATATAACTGGAAATGGTGGAGCCCCTCAGCAACATATTATAGATAATACAGGTAAGCAAATCTCGCTAAAGCAAAGCCCCCAGAATATTTTACAATCAATCTTATCCAGCATAAGTTTTGATCTCACATCCCCTTTAGGTTTTTATGACTGGAATGTCAAGTTCCAAATAGTGTACCAATTAAGAAAAGGTTGAATATTAGGATTTAGGAAGCTTCAAAATCAAGTCAAATTAAAGCCAAAACATCAAACCTGCATCCTAATTGATTGATTGTTGTGCTATTAACAGATGGTCCTATCCTCTATGCTAGGGCATAAGCCCCACAATCATTTAATTGAATTGAACTGGTACTAATTACTAAATATACCTAGGGGTTAAAAATACCACCCCAAAAAAATGCAGCAACCACAAACAGAAAGAAACAAACACAAATGCACATTTACCAATTGCAATCATAGTCAAAAGAAGAAGAAAATTACATAGCTAAGGAAACTTGAAAAGGGGTAAAATTTTAGATGTATAAAAATTGGTGAAAAGTTAACCTGGGTGACTTCAGCCGAGGTGACCCATATGATTACCACAGTAGCTATGAGGAACAATCCAGCCTTGTATCTCCAACTACCCATCAGAGAAAGGAAGCAGAAAATGAAAAACGGAACCCAGATGGGGGAAACTGCAGAAATTGCAGAGATCCACACGTTTCTGCTTCTGCCAGATCCCAGAATCACCCTTCAATTCACCAATTTGTCAACCCCGTAATCATCAGAAGCTAAAAAGCTTCAACCTTTGCGTACAAATTGTGAGAGAGAGAGAGAGAGAGAGAGAGAGAAGAAGCAACTATGTGTGTGAGAAGATTTTGCAGGGGAAGCAGGGAGGTTGGAAGATCCTTGCAGCAACAGAATAGGGAGAGAAAATGGTTGGAAAGAGAGCCAGAGGGAAGTGTGTTAATATTAAAATTAAAATTAAAATTTTGTTCCTGTAATTAGTAAATTAATTGTCAAACATGTCAACGTTACTTACTCTGTCACAAAATCTGTCTCATATTGAATTTCTTTTTTCCCCACCTATTTTCTTTCACTTCATCGTGTACCAAAATTCCCTCTTATATATTCTACTATTAATATTAATAATTAATTGGCATTCTCATGTTCTTAATCCGTGTCACAATTTTTGGGCATAAATATGTCTTGCTTTTCCAGACCATGGAATTTGGAGTACACCATCTTCTATAAACAGAAAAGCTAGTCTATATGAATAGAAATTAAATGAATTAAAATAATTGAGTCCAATGATATATTAAAGAGAAAATTACACTCTTCTATTGTGAAAAAATTTGAATTATAAATATTTTCGTTTTTATCTTATGATTTACACTCTTGTCATTTAAAGGTAAGTATGTAATCTAGATAAAAAAAATAAAGGTAATTATGTATTACATTTTAGTTTATTTTAATATAACCAAGTTTTTTATACTTTATTTTATATTTTGATTCTTTATATTATTGACATATAGTTTTAAATCCCTCCTATCGACTATATAACAATAAAATATAAAATAAAAATTTCGAACAAATTTTTAAAAATAATAAAAAGTATTTAATTTTTTATTTTATTTTTGAAGTCACAAAATCAATAATAAAATATTCAAAATAAGTTAGCAATGACATTAAAAGTTATAGATAAAGAAAAAAATTAGAATAATCATTCAAAATTGTTTGCTACTATTAAAAAATTATTTATATTAAAATAAATTAAAATATAATACATATTTGCTCGTAGAAGAAGAAAGTGTGATTTTTAGCACCAAAGGAGATAAGAATGTAACTCTATTTTTTGACAAATGATGAGAATGTAACTCAAACCTTCTCTCTCATTAATTTATCATATATTAAATAATTAAATAACTTCATTAGCGAATAATTTTCTTCTTGGAACTAAGAGTTTATAGACTCAATCTTATTTTGGTAACATGATTTATAGACTCAATCTAGTTGAACTAATGAACTATCCATAATAATGATAATTCTCATTTTATCACAGGAAGTAAGTGTAGGAACGCAAAAATTACGCAATCTTCCTACTAAAGCTACTTTCTTAATATTTAAATCCGTATTATATCGTCCTGAGTGCACAAGCTTATCACCTCAACTTGGGAGAACTTATAAGCTTATTTTATTATTTGAAAAAAATGATGAGATCCCATTTGGAAGTGAACGAAGTGGAGCTACCAAATAAAGAGTGAAATTTTCCAGAACAATCGTGTGTTAGTTAATGGGTCACTAGGGCATTGACAAATCAACCATAAACAAATTTATTTATTTTTTATAAGAATCAACCATAAACAAATTAGCAAATAACAAACTAAAATAGGAACAGTGAAAAATTGTTGGCAATGGCAGGTGAGAGGACATTATATCGTCATATGAAAGCTAATGGAAGTGATGACTTGTGACGGGGACAACTTATTTTGACGAAGAATATTCTGATGGACAAACTTTACAATTTAAATAGGAAAAAGATAGCCAGACACCCGCTTGCTCCAACCATTCATCTTACACCTACTTATGTGGCAGTCAACAAAGTGACATGGTAACGAAGCAAAAATAGTGTGGAAACAAAATTTGAACGAGCAGAAATTGAAACGTAACAGCGCTGTCGTCTCTCTCGTTTTCACGTCTTCCTCTCGTTTCGATTCGCACTCTGCCTCGTTTCCTTCGGCGGACTCGCTGCCATCTCGTTCGTCTTCCTTGTCTTCCTCTTGCTCTTGCGGTTCTGCTCTGCCTCGTTACATCGTTGTCGTCTCTCTCGTCTTCTTGTCTTCCTCTCGCTTCGATTCCCACTCTGCCTCGTTTCCTCCGTGGGCTGGTGGACTCACTACCGTCTTTTTCGTCTTCCTCTCGCTCTTGCAGTTCTGCTCTGCCTCGTTTCCTCGTCTTCCTCTCGTTTCCTCTTGCTCCTGAGTGTATAGTTGTAAATAAATCATTAACATTTCTATGGTTAAGTGTGAAACAATATGTGGTTAAACGTGTTGTATTTATGGTTAAATTTAACTACGTGCCAATGAAAAGATAAATTTGAGTCACAAGTCACAAACTATGGTTAATAGCAAAGAACGAATGGTTAGTTCTTCCTAGACATCAAGTTAACTTAGACAACTTGTGATGAAATGCAACAAGAACCAGACAACCAGACAGAAACGTGTCTCTAACACTAATGACTCAAATTTGGCATATCCTTGGCACGTAGTTCAATTTAACCACTGACATAGAGGGACTAACCACATAATTCTTCACACCTAACCACTAGTATGTCAATGAATGAGTTACAAGTATAGAATCACATGACAAGTAACAAGGTCAAATATGTCTGAGTTTTCAATGAATTTTAATGTCTTCAACACATAAATGTGTCTCTAACACTGGTGATTCAAATTTGACATATCCTTGATACGTAGTTCAATTTAACCACTGACATAGAGGGACTAACCACATAATTCTTCACACTTAACCACTAGTATGTCAATGAATGAGTTACAGGTATAGAATCACATGACAAGTAACAAGGTAAAATATGTCTGAGTTTTCAGTGAATTTTAATGTCTTCAACACATAAATGTGTCTCTAACACTGGTGACTCAAGTTTGGCATATCCTTGATACGTAGTTCAATTTAACCACTGACATAGAGGGACTAACCACATGTTTTTTCACACCTAACCACTAGTATGTCAATGAATGAGTTACAAGTATAGAATCATATGACAAGTAACAAGGTCAAATATGCCTGAGTTTTCAGTGAATTTTAATGTCTTCAACACATAAATGTGTCTCTAACACTGGTGACTCAAATTTGGCATATCATTGGCACGTAGTTCAATTTAACCACTGATATAGAGGGACTAACCACATAATTCTTCACACCTAACCACTGGTATGTCAATTATTTTTAACCATTATTTTTTCCAGGTATTTGCCAATGGATGCTAAGTCAGCTGTTCATTCAATGGAGTCTTCCTTTGTGGTTCAATTTTCTGATTTTCACAAGGATGACTTGCATAGCAAGAATGTGGTTGTACGTAGTTAAATTTAACCACTGACAGGGAGGGACTAACCACATAATTCTTCACAAATAACCACGGATATGTCAATGATTGAGTTACAAGTATATAAGCACAAGACAAGTAATATGGTGAAATGTGTCTGAGTTTTCAGTGAAGTTGAAAGGCATCAACACATAAATGTGTCTCTAACACTTGTGACTCAAATTTGGCATATCCTTGGCACGTAGTTAAATTTAACCACTAACAGAGAGGGACTAACCACGTAATTATTCACAATTAACCACGGGTGTGTTAGTGATTGGGTTACAAGTACACAAGCACATGACAAGTAACATGGTGAAATGTGTCTCAGTTTTCAGTGAATTTGACTATCCTCAACACAGGAATGTGTCTCTAACACTTGTCACTCAAATTTGGCATATCCTTGTGACGTGGTTAAATTTAACCACTGACAGCGAGAGATTAACCACATAATTCTTCACAGATAACCACGGGTGTTTCAATGATTGGGTTGCAAGTATACAATCACATGACAAGTAACAGGGTGGAATGTGTCTCAGTTTTCAGTGAATTTGAAAGACTTCAACATATAAATGTGTCTCTAACACTAATGAGTAAAATTTGGCATATCCTTGGCACGTAGTTAAATTTAACCACCGACGGGGAGAGACTAACCACATAATTCTTCATAAATAACCACGAGTGTGTTGGAACCAAATTGGTTAAAAGTATTTTTAATACAAAAACTCCCTAAGTGATTTTATGGTTTTGATGATAACAAAATGTATTAAGGTTTTTACAAAGGATAAACAAAATGTATTAAGCTTTTACAATGTATAACAAAGCTGCCTAACTAAGTTTATTGAAGGATGTTGCAGTCTGCGTCCAATAATTAGTTCATCATGACATTGACTCATATACAAAGTCTGAGAAGCCTTGCGTCCAATGTTAAAGTCATCGTCCGATATTGGCACATGTACATACAGTCAAAGACGCTCTGCGTCCAATAATCAAAATGAGAGCTATGCGTCCAATAATCATTATGAGACCATGCGTCCAATGATTCTCTGCGTCCAATAAACAGTATAAGGCAATACTGTTCTGCGTCCAATGCAATACGCAGTCTGAGAGCTTTGCGTCCAATAATCAGTATAAGGCAATACATCCAATACAACTTTGCATCCAATGGAGCATAAGTCCAATATTCAGCACAAGGCAAATAAACATAAGTATAAGGCATTGATGCTCTGCGTCCAATGTATCAGAAGGACAAAAGTCCAATGATCAACATAAGGCAATATGCACAACATTGCCTGCGTCCAATGAAGCAGAATAGGACAAGTCCATCAGTCAATTGTTCTGCGTCCAATGAAGCAGAAGGACAAAAATCCAACAGTCAACTGTTCTGCGTCCAATGAAGCAGAATTGACATAAGGCCAACAATACTACTCTGCGTCCAATGGAACAAAATGGCAATGGCAAAAGTCCAATTATCAGCATGAGGCAATAAGTCCAATACTGCCTTGCATCCAATGGAATGAAATGGTAAGCATGAGGATGTGTCCAATGATTGAATGAATATCATATGCAAATGGTAAGTACAAGGTATGCGTCCATTTGCTAAAAGGACTGAAAGTCCAATGATTTCTACATGCTGCGTCCAATACGCAGAATCCATAAACTTGCTATTTACTGCTCTTGCATTTAATATTAAACATATTTATTGAGCAAATGATTTGAGATAAATAGCTGTATGCAATGCTTTTCTGTACAACCATTGTCAACGTTTTTGAACGTACATTAAATGAAAAGCATAAAGCACTGTGGAAAGTGTACTAAGAGAGAGAATGTACTTTTATCTACTCTGTATATCTCTGAACACATCTTTCTACTTTACACAGTGTATTCTCTCTGTCTCAATAAGATATTACTATTAACCACTGTACAATTGAGACTTTGAATACAGGTTGCTTCTGATTTAGGAGAAAGAAACGCAGACATACACACTGAAGTAGATCTCCTCAGAGCAACGGGAAAATAGCATTTAATGCTATTAGAGAACGGTCATATTTATGAAGGCTGAAGCTGAGCTATTCGAAGAACAAATCTGAAGCTTCATCAAAGCCTATAAATACCGTGAACAAGAAGAAGAATACAAGAGACAGAACAACGAAAAAGAAAGAGCAAAAACGCTGTGCAATTTGTTATACTCTGTATAGAAAGTCTTGTATATTTTCTATCTTCTTGTAAAAGAGAGTTTGCTTAACTCTCGAAGTGCTTTAGTTTTCATATCCTCACTTGTGTGAGTTAGACAGCACTTAAATCAAAAACACTCTGCTGAGTTGTTTGAGCCTGGAGAGGCTTGACTGTAAAAGAATACTTGATTTAGCCTGAAGAGGCCGTGTGCAAAAAATACTTGTGATTTAGCCTGAAGAGGCTGTGTGCAAAGAATACTTGGGATTTAGCCTGGAGAGGCTGTGTGCAAAGAATACTTGGGTTTTAGCCTGAAGAGGCTGTGTGCAAAGAATACTTGAGTTATAGCCTGAAGAGGCTGCGTGCAAAGAATACTTGTACCTATCTGGTTTGATAGTGAAATCTCTCTAGTTTGAGGGGACTGGACGTAGCTCTTAAGAAAGGGTGAACCAGGATAAAAACTTGTGTTATTTCTTCCTTCCTTTATCTCTTATTATATCTGTGCTTATTACTAACCAAGGGGATTGAATTGATTTTGTTTAAACAAGTTTTTCATACACATTAAATCGGACAAAGAGAACAAGTTTTTCAAACTAAAGAGGCAAGCCTCTGCGTCCAATATTTCTGTGAGTCCGATATTTTACAACTCTGTGAGTCCAGTGTTTTAGCACCCTGTGCGTCCAATGTTTTAACACCCTGTGCGTCCAATACTTCAAAACACTGTGAGTCCAGTTTTCAAATAAGCTGTGCGTCCAACGTTTTTCACCAGCCAGCGTCCAACATTGCGAAAAGTTTTTAAAAGCTTAGAAACACAATTCAACCCCCCCTTCTTGTGTTTCATCCTGTTGCCTACAGAGTGTGTTAATGATTGGGTTACAAGTATACAAGCACAAGACAAGTAACAGAGTGAAATGTGTCTAAGTTTTCAGTGAAGTTGAAAGGCATCAACACATAAATATGTCTCCTACTATATCTGAATATTATTGACAATTGTAAAAAAAATTTTGTGTTGTTTCTATTGCATGTGAGAGAACAATTCTCTGTTGTTGAATCAGTCATTTGAAATCAGGTTAGTAGGAAACAAATAATTGGTTAATTTTGCAATGCATATGGTTAAATAAAATTCCATGTTCTACTACAACAAAAATAAATTGATAACTTGAAAAACTCTTTAAGAAAGGTTATTGCTGAACATTAAAACTATTTTTCAAGTAAAATTAGGCAACTCGTGATAAAATGAAAAAGTTTTGATAAACACATTTATGGTTAATTCCAATTGAAAATATGGTTAATTTAAGGCCCCATGTGGTTAAGTATGTACTACCTCCGGTCCAAAATATAAGCAACATAGTACAAAAACACACAGACCAAAGAATGCCTTGAAAATGTGCTAATCTTAATTAATACTCACTAGTTTCAAATTTTTTTCCAAAAATACCCCCTTTGGTGTCTCTCGTAAATATGAATATTGCATTAAATGAATGGTATAATTGGAAAACTAGCATTTAATTTATTTGAAATTGGTGAATGTTGCTTATATTTTGGACCAAAAAAAAGCTACCTTTGTTGCTTATATTTTGGACCGGAGGGAGTATTATCTAAACCATTTCGCCAATAGTTATGTACAATTTAGATAAGTTGTTTAAAGCTTGTAAAATTCATGGAGGATTCAAAGTTTGTATTGTTTCTATTACATGTGAGTGAATAATTCTATATAATCGAATCAGTAATTTGAAATCCGGTTAATAAGAGACAAATAATTGGTTAATCAGGCGATGCACATGGTTAAATGCAATTTCGTGTCCTACTACATCATATATACATATGCGCGGTTAATTATATTTACATAAATGGTTAATTGAAACCATCTTATGGTTAAGTACATGCTATATTTGTAACAAAAAAAAATACATGCTATATGAATCATTTCTCCGATCAACGTCAACAATGCCCAACTTCGACATCCATTGCACACAACACCAAAGAATTGGCATCGACAGTGCCCAACTTTGGCATAACGGTGACAAGCCCCAAAAAAGATGAAAAATGAGACTAAAAAAGAGGGAGCAAAGAAACTAGAGCTGGAAAAATGGGCCAGACTTGGCGGGCTGAGTCGAAAAAGCCCAAAAAATAGAGGGCTTGGACACACAAATTTGAGCCCGTTTTCAATCCGGGTCTTTTTGGCCCAGCCCGACAAAGCCCGAACCCAGTAAAGCCCGAGCTCGAAGCGGGCCGCCCGAAAAATATAGGCTAAAGCCCGAGCCCGAAAAGTGGAGGGCTCGGATACACAAATTCGAGCTCGTTTTCAATCTGGGTTTTTTGGCATGGCCCGATAAAGCCCGAACCCGATGCGGGCCGGCCTGAGCCCCGCCCGAAAGCCCGTTTTGCCAGCTGTAAAAGAAACCCGCGTCTGCAATGGCAAACTCCGGCGTCGACGGCAGTGGCAAACTTCGGCGCCACCTCCTCCTTTCTACCTGTGCTCTTCTCCACCATTTTCGCGTACCACCTTTCGATTTCACTTTTTCTTTCCCGCATAAAATGTTGACTGCTGACTCATTTTATTTTTGTTGAGTCATTCAATTATTGCCACATGGGCAGGTGTGGGAGGGGTGGAGGACAAAAGTGGGGTGTTGAAGTATCGGGGTCGAATCATCATCATCATTATAATAAAAAGGATTATCAAGTCAACTAAGTTTGACGAATATTTTTTTTTTACTCACCCAAAAAAAAAATTTGACGAATAATTTTGATACCAAAAATATTTACAAGAGCACGAAAACATGAATCAAACATCTAAATAGATATCTATTTATTAGTTTATGGTTATAATTTTTAAACATCGTTAATTTTTAACACTTATCTAACATTTTTATCCATTTTTAATATCTATTTTTTCTTATCACGCCACTTATCTATCACATCTATCCATAAGTCTCCTCTGTTTTGAAGTTTAAAAATCATATGTCATTCTGTTTCACAGTAGTGGATAACACATTTATAAATTTTATCGTTAAGTTTATCTATATAACATTTAAAATTTTCATCTATCCTTATCTTATAATATTGGTATTTCTAATCCGAATTCACCTCTCAATAGATACACTATATATAATCCATATCAACAACTCATGTGCTATTCTGCCAACAAACCTTCAAATTTTAAAATGTGATCACTCGATACATCTGTGACCGTTTGTGTAAAATTACACATTGCTGCAATTCTCTGAATCTCTTCCACCAAAAATGATTGTTATCTCAGTGTGCAGTACGTACAAGTGTATTGATTCACCTTCAGCCAATACTCTCGTAAAAAAAAAAACCTCCAAAAAGAAGATTTTTTTTTTCTCCTTCACTTCTCATCATTAATCAATTACTATATATATAGTTAGTGGTAACTCTAATTAGGCCATGGCTGGTACTGGCTTCTCCTCCTCTTTCAGCACCTCATTTGTAATATACCCCTCTCTCTTTCTCTTACTCTCTGTCACTTACATCACCTATTATTACCTACACATCTGTGCCTTCTCTTTTTCTGCTTCTTCTTCTTCCTCTTCCACTCCAAGTACCCCACGCTTCTGTATCCCTTCTTCCTTTTTGCATCGCTGGGAAGATTCCAACAATTCAACCACAACTAACAACACTGACATCATTAATGTAAGCTTTAATTCCAACTCATAAACTTTATTGGGTTAAGTGTATGTTCGGTTTGTAGTTGAAAAAATGCGAACTTTTTTTTTTTTACTAGTTTCTTTGGATAAACATATTTTGAATCTAAATGACAAGCATACCCTCTAATGCATTTTGTCCAATGACATTATTAATTATTTTATATGTAAATATATACTAATGGGTAATCGGTAATTTAAGTATTATGCTTAATTATTGTATATTGCAGAGGCAGAGACATGGACCAATCAGTCATTTGATGAGGGTAGAAAAAGGATTAGCAAAAGCTCGTTCAGCTATACGAGAAGCTGCACGCAAACGAAGCTATGGTTCATTTCAAGAGGGTGACTTTCTCCCCACGGGATCCGTCTATAGAAACCCTTATGCCTTTCATCAGTAAGTTCAACCCCTGAATGAAATGTTGTTATTTAACAGATGACTAATTTAATTCTGTTTCTTTAATTTGAATGTTGATTACTAGTACGTCTTTTGTTTTAATCTTATTTGTGCGTGCAATGCATAATCAAGTGCAAACAAACATTATCTAGCTAGTGTATTTAATGTACTAGTCAAAAATTCAAGAATAAAAATATTAAATAGAGAGTAAAGCTTTTTTAAGTCATTTGTATATAACAAATGTGGTCTTTATGTATTACCCTTAATTGAAAGTGATAATCATCATTTTGAAATGGTAAAAGTTAATTAATCAACACCCTCGAATCACTCATTGTTCATTAAGAAGTCTCATAGTTCCATTACAAGCCAATTTATACAATGAGTTAAGCAACTAACTCTGATAGTGACCTCTAAGTTCTAACAGAACGTAACTGAATAACTGTATTTGTAACTGACTAACTAAAAACTAGTTACATATTCTAATGGATATTTAGTCCAGATTGAAAGAAGAGAGTTGAGCAAGTCACTAACACACAAGGGTACACTCTAGAATGGCTAGCGGGCATGGTTTTCTGGGCCAACACAAGATGATGGAAGTGCAGAGAGCGCATTGCATTGCATGATCATGGTTGCATGCGTGAAAAAGTATGGCCTAACAGCCTATAATTTTACTAAATTGGGCTTTAAAGTTTTTGTGCGACATTATAGCCTGCAACCTACAATAGTGTTGCTTGCATATTTTGGTTCATTAATTCATTACATATATATAGCTTCTAATTAGTATATGCATATATAAACTAGAGTACTATGCTCATTCAATGTTCTTAAAATCCTCTTTTGCCCCGTATCCATATTCCCATAACTGTATAGGGTGCTCAATTACATAGACGCGGTACCCCCCTTCCACAAAAGTCATTAGAAATGTATGTGTGGTTATAGGTGTCAAATCGAGCGGCAATGCCCGGCTCAGCCTGGCTCATCAGGCCAAATTGTAAAACTGGACCGGGCCAGACCATACATTGTTCGAGCCGCGTATTTTCTAACCCAATCTAACCTAAAACACACTGAACCTGGTCTAGCCCAAATTATTTACAAAAAAAAAACTTTAAAATACTAAAAAAGTGTATAAAATGTTGTTCGGTCTGCCCGGTGGGCCAATCGGGCTGGGCTAAAATGACTCAGCTCATTTTGGGCATGTAGTTAAGGAGTCTAGCCCAGCCCAATCTAAAACAAAGGCCGGCTCGTCGGACTAGGCCAAAATTGATAGCTCTACTTGTGGTGATCTAATTTAGTAATTTGCATAAGGTGATAGTTCTAGACTCTTCTGTGACCAGCAAAAAACTATAATTAGGAGGGAAAAATGTTAAGTTATTGAGTACTCTAGGCTATAGAGGATTAATAATTGTTATAAGCAACAAAATTAATGAATCTATTGTGATATTAACCAACTTGATGGATTTGTGTTTTCTAAAAGTGTATATGGAATATAAATAGGAGTCACAAAGAGATGGAGAAGCGTTTCCGAATATGGGTATACGAGGAAGGAGAGGCACCAATTTTCCACGACGGGCCAATGAATGACATATACTCGATTGAAGGGCAATTCTTGGATGAATTGGAGAGTGGGAAGAGTGCATTTTTGGCCAAACACCCCAACGAGGCCATTGCTTTCTTCCTCCCAGTTAGTGTGGTTAACATCATTCAGTTTGTGTATTTGCCTTACAACGATTACTCCCGGGAACGCCTTCAGAACATTGTCAAGGATTACATCCATGTGGTTTCTCGCAGATATCCGTACTGGAATCATAGCACTGGAGCTGACCATTTTTTCCTGTCTTGCCACGATTGGGTACGTATATTATTAATTAACGGAAATGATTGATGGTGCCACAGTTTATATATACGAACTGCAGGGAACCGTTTATCTATGAATTTTATTTTTTTAAAAAAAAAATTCAAGTTATAATAAATGAATTCAATCCTCCACCATCAAAATCACGTTCGCGCTGTATTCGCATGTTTTCTGTCGCACTCAATAGCACTCCTCATTAATTAATTCATTCTTTCCAATGTTTTTCTATTTTTGGACCATTACTATACTATATTAGTTGGTCGTCATTAATTGTTTCCACTAATGTTTGATGTATAATTGAGATTATAAATGCACATATATAATAAACTATGAAGTTATTTAAATCTCAATGAAAAGGGTATATTTTTCTCACCAAAGTAGTGAATATTTTACTTTAGTCCGTCAAATCTCTCATTCACGGTGAATCATTAATTTAGTCTCTAAATTGTAAAGTATTATCAACTTGATCCTTGAGATTATTAATATTTTAAGTTAGTCATTGAAATTGAAAATATTAGATTATATTTGTCTCTATCAAATAATTTTACGGACTAAATTGACTGACTCAAAAAATTAATGTGATTAAAAATTTTAAATTTCAAAAACTAATTTAAAATATTAATAATTTCAAAGATTAAGTTAACAATATCTTATAATTTCAGAGACGATTTTGATGATTCACTCGACTCATTTGTGTGTGTGTGTGTATATGTAGTCTTTCCGTGTATTATATATGTTTCTTAGGTCTGGCTTCTAATCAATGAATTAATTAATTTCGCATCTCACAGTATTTATTTATGTTTAGGCACCAGATGTTACAGCTGCACACCCGGAGCTATTCAAGAACTTCATAAGGGCTCTCTGCAACGCAAACTCTTCAGAGGGTTTCCAACCAGTGAGGGATGTCTCCCTGCCCGAAATAAAGGTCCCCTATGGACAATACGGTCCACCCTTCATAAACAACCCACCCAGCAACCGCACCATCTTGGCCTTCTTCGCAGGTGGGGCCCACGGTGACGTGAGGAAAGAGCTCCTAAGTCACTGGAAAGACAAAGACAGCGAGGTCCAAGTCCACGAGTACCTGCCCAAAAACTTGGACTACTTTTCCTTAATGGGCCAAGCCCAGTTCTGCTTATGCCCCAGTGGGTACGAAGTGGCAAGCCCAAGAATTGTTGAGTCCATGCACGCGGGTTGTGTCCCTGTCATCATATCTGACGGTTATGTTTTGCCATTTAGCGACGTTCTAGATTGGACACAGTTTTCGGTTCAAATTCCGGTTTCGGAGATACCGAGGATAAAGGAGATTCTGAAAGGGGTTTCGGAGGAGGAGTATTTGGAGATGCAAAGGAACGTGGTTCAGGTGCGACGGCATTTCATGCTGCATCGCCCAGCGAAGCCTTATGATATGTTGTACATGGTGATGCACTCCGTTTGGCTTAGGAGGCTTAATATTAGGTTGCCACCTTCATGATTACTGATTGGCTAGCTCACTTAAATTTGTGTACAAATTTCATCTCTAGTAGTTGCATTTTTTTTTTTTGGAAAAAAAATATATAGTTCAAGCTTGCAAATGTAGATACTTTAGATTAGATTGCTATAGTTTGGTTAATGCAACTGAGAGCACCAAAACTCACATTTTGTGGGGTCAAATGCGATTTTTTTTTGTACGAATGTGTTTGGATTTTTGTAGTAAAAACAATTTTGTTGTTCAAAATTAATTTTACATAAAGTTAAACCTTGTAGTTTTTGTGTTAGGTTGAAAATTTTACACTATGTTTTACCTCAAACTTGCTTTTAGAGTAAAAAACATTCAAACATAAATCACTTCTCTTCAAACTCAATTTTAATCAAATCAATTTCATTCAAAATCAATTTTACCAAACACGCACTTATAAGATTTATCTTGTGAATGAAAATTAGAGGTTTTAGAGTGAATGCATAAGAGAAGTATATATATGTTGTTACTTGTTAGCATGCAGTCATGCACTAGTCGCCTTGCATATGCTTCATTGAGATAGACCTGTCACTCTGTCAATGTGGAGTGATCCCCCTTGTTGCCTTGGGTTGAGACCTAAGACTTTTTTTTTTTTTTTGAAACTCCATAGAATTAATCTCAATGCAAAACAAATTAAAGACCCCTCAATGCTTCATCACCTCATAACAGTCCTTCAGTCTTGACATCTCTAAAAAACACAATCACAAAATGACTCTTTGAGCCTATACTCAAAGTCAAATGTCTTCTTGATCTATAGTGCTTATCCTTAGGATGCATGCCAGACTACATGCTCCTGCATAAAAAATATAGAATTACACAGTGATTATTTTTCTGGCTTTGAAATAGGAATCCCCATGGATAATTTGAGTTTGATAAACTGTAGTTTCCTTTTTCATCAGTTGCACATCCGGAGCATTTTTTACATGGTTTCAGAATGTATACTCAGACACACTGGCCATGCCATGGGATTATTCAATTCAATATATGTGTTGGTCTAAACATCTAAACATGTTTAATTATGCACAATGATTAAGCTAGCAGAAGAATATAACAAATCCTTTATTTACAGCTAGCTATTATCACATGAGAAGCCAGAGCTAGAGAACCGAAAATATGAATCTATTATTATAAGAAATGTATATGGGGCCACAGCTAGCCTTATATAGCTGATGCAAAATGAAAATAACCGAATGAATAACAGAGAATAACAATCCTAACAACTAATTGAACTAATTAAGAACTAATTAACCAATCTAACAGAAATAACCATTTTCTGTTATATATATATGTATATCTAATCCTAATACTTTTTATGCCATGAATAAGCCATGAGAAAGACGTCCAATCCCATATCTTAGCCTTTCTCCAAAAGAGAGACCACGGGACTTTTCATTAGGCGAGGTTGTTTTCTTTCTTCTCTCGTTGTTATTATTCTTGACACGGAGGGTCACAGTTGGACCCATTTCTCTCTTCACTGACTCACTGAAGTGTTCAATGTTGTCAACCTCGTTCCCTGACATGTCCCTCACATAGAAAGCATTCACTGCTTTGTCTCCATGTGTTTCAACATCTGCACGCACAACAGCAAGACCATTCTCTCGGAGTACCCGAGTTATATCAGACAACAAACCAACTCTGTTGTCCGCACACAACTCTAGCCTAACTCCCTGCAATTGCATATATATATATGTATACCAACCAAAAAGGCCAAATTAGTGGTTACATAATATTGATATATATAGACTTATTAAAGACAATTATTAATGAATGAATGCTTCTAAAATTTACCTCACAAACCCGGCGTTCTATAGCTGCCTCTACGCATTTTATTACTCGTTCCTTCTCGCTTGCTGTATTCAATGCATATCCATCTACGTGCCTGATAAAATACTCCTACAAAACAAACCCATTCACACAAAACTAATTATTAATTGGATCATCCATATATTAATTAATGTACGGGGGAATCCAATATTCTCAGGATCACATTGTCACATAATTTTAAAACTGGCACATTTGACACATGAAACTCTTGAGAAGAGAAGTGTATTATTGGAATATTGGTGAAATTTCTTTGAGTCCCACCTAATAAAAAATGAAATCCATACCGTGTATGTTTGGTTGTGCCGTGAAAAACCACTTAATTCACACGTTTGATGCGAAGCTACATAGCTTCTTATTCACCGTGCCTCGGGACACAAAAATACAATAAACCAAACATATGCATAATTTAGTGGGACTGAAAGCAGGCAAAGGGTTTTATATATATCCAAAAATATATATACCTGAAACGCATAACCTTCCTGAGATCTTATGGAGGCATGGAAAATAACGTAGTCCATGTCAGTTAAGGTACAAACAGTGTCAAACATGAGCTTGGGACGGTCCTTGCACTCAACGCTCACAATGGAATACCCCTTTTGGTCACAACTTTCAATGGTCACCATCCTCTCCTTCCCCTTAATCTCTTTGGAATAATCATCAAAGTCCCTGGCCGAGAGCATGAGCTGGTGCAACCTCCGTTCCACAGCGGTCATGGTGCCGCCTTCTCCTCCCCCAATATGCCCCGAGGTGGTACTCCTGACAGCTGGGTGGTTGGTGCCTCCGCCGTTGGGGTCGGTGGTCGCACGAAGCACGGTGGTGAGGTGGTCCTCAATGGAGGCTAGGCGAGAAGCATCCTCAATGGGGGAGTCGGTGGATTGGTCTGAAATGTATGCAACACATGCTAACCTGGCGTTGTGGCTCCACGCGTGAGCTTCAACGATGTTGCAATGGAGGGCAGTGAGGGCGGCGGAGATCTCCGAAAATAGGCTGGGACGGTCTTCTCCGGTCATTTCAATGGTTGTGCGTTGCTCCTTCGATCCCTTACCCATTTCACTCTAGACAAAAAAAAAAAAGAAACAGATTAAAAATGGAATGCATTTCATCGAATCATATTGAGTTAATCACAAATATTGTCGTTGAAACTGTGAGGTACTATCAACTTAGTCACGAGATTACTAATATTTCAAATTAATCATTAAAATTGAAAATCTTCAACCACATTAATCCTTTTATATCGGTCAGTTCAGTCCCGCCCAACATTCTCTAGAATTTCATGGACTAATAGCATGTATGCTTCCGATTCCATGTCCAAAAAGGAGGTTGGCGCGAATTTACCCTATGTTTGGTTATGAGATGAAATAGAGACGAGAAAAAGAGGTGAGATAGAGTATGAGAAGAGAGAAAGATGTGAGAAATAGAGTAGATTTAGTGTATTGTTTGGTATAAGAGAAAGAGAGAAGAAATAGAAGAGAAAGAAGTTTGTTTATCTCTCTCTTTTCGTTTGGTTTGATAGAAAGTGAGAAGAGAGAAATGCTATATTCTTTTAAAAGGACAAAAATACCCTTCAACTATATATCAATATATAATTTTATATTGTTAATTTTCTTTCAAAATTAATTTAATTTTTATTTTTATTTAATTAAGCAACTCAATTAATTAATTAATTAAATTGTCTTTTAATTTTAATTAAATAATTTAAAAACAAAGATAATTTCTCAACAACATTCATTCTACCTTGTGTCCTTATTCGATTATATATATGCACCGCAGCTAGATGCCTTTGGGCAATTTAGAAAAGGACGAAAAGACACAAGGGAGGTTGGGGGCAAATATATTATATAGCAAAAAATAAATAAAATGGAAACAATGGTGCACACAGCCCTTGAAAACGAGCACACTTGGAATAACAAAACGGAGCAAACAGTGAATGTGAATGAGAGAACAGGTAAAAAAAAATAGAGTTGCTAACCGAGGAAGAAAACAAGGGCAGGAATGGAAATTAGAAAAAATTTTGCTTCTTTCTTTGCCCTTTCTCCGCATGAGAGGGGAGAAAACAAAAAGTGGTGAGACTCACTGATTTTTTTATCTCTCTTCTCAATTTCTCTTCAAACCAAACAAGGAAACTTTCCCATCTCTCTTCTCTAGCTCTCTCTTCACTCTTACTGTGGTTCCAATCAAAGGGTTAGATCGAAGCTACTATCTATAGCTTCTATGGTACCACAGCCTCGAGAAGCGAGAAAGGAGAAAACCAAAGAAATTTAATCTTATTTTAAACAATCCTGATCCTGATAATAGACAATGGAATGTGTTTAATGTGTAAACTTTTTACATTTGACATCTTGATAAGATAGTGAAATATAATCAAATATCTTTATAAAATATTATTATATTATCGATGTATATTCTTTGATGAAATCTAGTATTAGGCCCCGTTTGGATAATAAGCTTATCTACTGCTTATGGCATAAGTTGTATAAGCTACTTTTATAATCGAAGAAAAATTATAGTGAAACTTATTTTATATAAGCCATAAGCTGTTTTGATAAGCTATCCTGGGTAGCTTATGAAAAATAAGCCCAAAACAGCTTATAAATCAGTCATAAGCTGTGTTCATAAGCTCTGCATAAGTCAATCCAAACAGACCCTTAATCTATTTCATGTTACTCTATATCTACAATAGAAACCTTTGTTTTTTTAAAAAGAAAAAAAGAAAGAAAGCAACTAGCTATAGCCGCATGATAATGGGAATTCAATGTTGGGTTATTAAGGAGTACCTGCTGGAGGTGGTCAATGACTTTCTGGTCGGTTACTTTGTTGTCATGTTCATCTCTAACATGAAACACTGCAATTTTTTTCAATTAGAATAACACCGGAAGTTTTAGACTCATACGTATATGATCAATTTGATTTAATTTTAAATAGGTAACAACATTGAAGAGAATGAATTAATGCGCACCATCCATGCACCATCCAGCATCAGATGAAATATAGCTTTTGCATATTTGAAGGTTCATGTCTGTCAAAAATTGCACCAATTCTAGAAGGAGGCCCTGCTTGTTAACGCTATCTACCTGAAATGTAACCGTGACACATTGAATATTTCCCAAAAAACATATCGTCTTGTAATGTTATCTAGGGCCTAGGCATCAAAGGGTCTTTATTAATTAGAACATTATATTGTAAAGTGCATACCATCACCACGGTGCATCCTTCCATGCTTTCATTGTCAATGCAGACTCGGCAACTGCAGATTATAACAAATTAACATGTTTGTGCATTATCTAATCAACCAAATTATAAATGGCAGATCTGAAGAAACCCCATTTGGAAAAAATTATTAATTTTGAAGAGTTTGAAAAAAAAATTACTTACGGTGGGCCATATATTCTTTCACGGAGAGTATCATATTCTGGATCAAAGTAAGGCGAGCAAATTTGGCTCATGTTACAAATGGAAATAAGACACACAGAGGAAGTAGTGTTCGATTGTATGTCTCTTTCTCCTTGTTTGTTGAAATCAGAAAGAGCAACACTTCTTGTCTTGAGAAAATTCCAAATTCTAATTTGTATTATGGAAGATTTGATTTGAGAGAGGAGGAAGAATGGAAAGTTCCTGAATTGTGATTTGTAGATTAATATAGCAAGTAAACAATTCAGCACATGCTTGAATAAAGAGGTAGTCAAATTTCACCATGCGCAAGAAGTGCATATTTTGAGATCAATATTTGAAAGTTGCACCTAAATTGTAGGATGATACTATTTCATTGTGCACAAGATAAACAAAATAGTGTACATAAAAAAAAGATAAACAAAAAAAATACAATCTTTTTACCTTTTCTTGCACGTTTATTTTTGTTTTGCTGCCCAATATGTCAATGTGTATGTTTTATTATTTGCTAGCTATTTTGTTGTGACGGTTAATTTCTTATGCAACTCCAACTCGTCAACGTAGAAATGGTAATTGCATATTCTGAAACTGTCACGTGGGTATAGCAAATTAAAATGCGATCCAATCATTAATTATAAACGTTATATGGAAATTAGCCATCCCATTGTAAAAAAAATTAAAAAATCTCCAATCTGTAAAATACAATTAAAGATATTAAAAAAACACCAAATAAAAGCACACCGAATAAAAAATCTCAATCACTTTTTTTCGTAAAAAATATATTAAAGATATTAAAAATACACCAAATAAAAGCCATGATATTTTAGACTAAAAGTTGTAAATAAATATGAAATATATGTGTATAACTCATTAAGTGATTGAGACAATTCCTTCCAAAAAAAAGTGATTGAGACAGTAAAACTTCATATGAAAGATGAGAAACTTATAATCAGTTGATTAATTGAAGATTATGTTTATATACGAAGGGAAAATCATAGATTCACTATAAAATTTTATGTCTTTTTTAAATAGCCTCCTTAGAATTTCAATTTGCTACCAATTAGTCATTGAATTTTAACTATATATGATTTCAGTAAAAAAAAACTATATACGATGGAACTTTATGTTTACTCGAGATTAACTCACATATAGTAAACAATATATATATTAATAAAATTGACTTACACTCATGTATTATAAGAAATTTGGTATAAAATTTGACAGATCAAATGTTATTAAAAATTAAACAAATTTGTTGTAAAATTGACTTACGTTCTTGTATTATAAGAAAATATAAAATTTGACAGATCAAATGTTATTAAAAATTAAACAAATTTGTTGTAAAATTGACTTATGTTCTTGTATTATAAGAAAATTAAACGAATCTATCTATCTATCTAAATCTATATATATTAGTAAATTTGACTTGCGTGCCTATATTATAAGAAACTTGGCATGAAATCTGATAAATCAAAAGTTATTAAAAATTAAACAAATTTGTAGTTAAATTAATTTACACTCCTGTATTATAAAAAATTTGACATAAAATATGATATATCAAATGTTATGAAATTCACTCATACTTAAATTATGTTATTGAAATTGCCTTTTATAATTAAGATTTAATTGCTCAGTTACAATTAAATCTCTCTATTAATTTATCATATAAACAAACCCGTGCAAGGCATGGGCTAGTTATATATATATATATATAAATCTTTCATTCTTATCATATCGCAATGATTGATTTGCATTTCTTATTTTTAAATTAAATTATTTATTTTTAAAATTTATTAAATTGAAAAAACACAAAATTTAAAATCATCTTCGGTTTTGTCTGATCTTTATCTTTTTAATTAAAATAATTAAAAAATAATAAATATATCTTTAAAAATAAATAATGATTCAGATTTAATAATTAATGGTGGAAAATGTGTGAAAATTAGAGACAACATAATCATCACGAGTCAAAAAAAGCAATACGCTTACTCGGGACAACAGAGTTTATTATTATAACCAACCCAGCTATGCCCAAAAAAAATGTCCAGGCGAGAGATAAGAAAGCAAGAAACAGAAGTCAGAAAGGGATTTTGACCCAAAAAGAAAAAAAGAAAAAGAAGTCACAGAGGGATACAGGTTTATAATATTATTTACTCTTGCCAATGGCTTCATGCCTAAAATGTGTGGAATACAATATTGGATCATAGAAAAATCCCCGAAGAAAATGAAACGGCCTAAAATCAAACTTGAGTATTTTTATTTTTATTTTTGGATAGAAAACCTAAGTATCTTAAGCCACGCTTAATTCGTAGTTGATTTCTTCTTCCTAATCATATCAAACGATTTCCGCAATAGCAAATTAGCAATGTTATATTCTCTTAAATATTTCTTTATATATCTTCATATTATTTTATAAAATAAGTATTGAATTAAATAAAATTATGAATCTATCTAATATCATAAAAATATAAAAAACATTTAATAGTTTCTCAATTTAGTAACTAAAATGATTATTAGAAATAAAAAGTAAGAGTATTTAAGATTATTCTTTCCGCAATTTTCGTCCCCATGTGTTTGAGCTTTCTAATTAACAAAGCGAAGTGCAAAAACATACAATGGATTACTGCACGAATTAATTGTGTGTAAAGTGTAAACCTAGTACGGTTACGATGGAATTTCACTTTTCCCCTTTTTTAATTTTTTTTTTTGTGAAATAAAGGGCTCAAAGGCCCAGAGCAAATTAATCACGAGCCTCCCAAGTCCCAACCCAATGGTGCGTACTGCAATGCAAATTCTCTTGCCACCACAAATTCCAGTCTGGGTAATAGTAAATATACTCCACAAAATTTGTCATTTATTTTACTTTAATTTGAAAATTTTAATTTTTTTTAATATCGCATTTTACTATTTCAGATCCCGAAATCATATTTTTTTTCAGAAACTACAGTTTCTGTAATATAAATTTGTATTTTAAAAATTTCAGTTTCTGAAGAAAAAAATGCAATTTTAAAATCTCTAGAAACAAAATGTAATATTAAAAAGGCTTAAAAAGAATTTTGGTCCCTGCAAATATATTCATTTTTGGTTTTCGTTCCTGCAAAAATGTTTTTTACTTTTTTATCCCTGCATATTTCGCCGTCTCTGTTTTTGGTCCTCGACGTCAAGTTCTGTTACAAAAAAGCTGACGGAGGCTGAACTGGCACTGTCACGCTGGCTGACAGAAGCCACATGTCAGTAGATGACATGGCTCACTTGCTGACTCAGCATCATTAACATTTCTTCTTCTTCTCCTCCTCCTCCTCCCACCACAACCAAATCTAAACCCAACATCCCCAAAGAGATGTATCCCAGCAACATCATCAAACGTTAATCAATGTGGAAACCAAAATACCCAACCAAAACCAACATATCCAACATTAGACGCCTTAGTGCTTCCTCCATGTTGTAGCTTCAGGAGTGAACTTTGTCTTCTTATCAAAATACCTTTGTGTTCTTCGTTCTTCTTCAAGCATCTAAAATGGGGCAACACTCCAATTAGGGTTTCAAATTGGGGGAACAAAAACCTTTTATCTTCTTTGATTGTTGTTTTGCAAATCTGCTTGTTGTTGTTGCTGCTTCTTCTTGTTGTTGCAAATCTTATGGTGGTGGGGATCTGTGCTTGGAGATGATGGTGGTGCGGTGGGAGAGGGGGTGGCGGCTGGGAGGGGAGAGAAAGGGGGAAGAAGATGAACCCTAATTTTAAACTGTAAACCATTTAAGGCTTAAAAATATTTTTGGTCCCTGCAATTATACAGTTTTTTGTTTTTCGTCCCTGCAAATATATCATTTTTTGCTTTTCATCCCTGTTAAAAATGTTAATGATGCTGAGTCAGCAAGTGATTCACGTCATCTACTGACATGTGGCTTCTGTCAGCCAGCGTGGCAGTGCCAACTCAGCCTCCGTCAGCTTTTTTATAATGGAACTTGACGTCGATGACCAAAAACGGAGACGGCGAAATTTGCAGGATGAAAAAGTAAAAAAAAAATTACAAGGACGAAAATCGAAAATGGACATATTTGCAAGGACCAAAATTCTTTTTAAGCCTATTAAAAAAAGATAATTTTAGAATTTTTATGTTAAAGTTGAGTGAGTGGCAAATTTTATAGGATGTGTTTAGCGGCACCCTTCCCGTCCTTTACCTTTGCTTTGAACCCATTCCGTCCAATTAAAATTTAAAATTACTCGTGCTCTGACCCACAAGCACAAAAAGGGTCATTGACGCTGACATAACATGTTTCCAAATGTGACTCATGCCTAAATGACGACGCACCAAAATTGGGAGTTTGGATTTGGAACTTAGAATTAGCGGTGACCAGTACTTGATTTATGTGAAAGGAACGTAGTTCCCATACTCGTGAACGGTGGAACCCCCATCCTCCTTATCCCTAACCAATACACACTTAATTCAGTAATCCAACAAAATCAATCAATCAAAGCATGTCTCAACCATGATTGAATTGAAGGGTTTGTTTTATGAGCAAAAATTAAAATTTATAATTCATGTCGGCATTGCTAATATAAACTTGGGTCGACTCTTATCTTTAGATCGACATTAAACTTTGAAGTCATGATGAGTTGGGTTTCACTAAATCCTTTGGCTACATATGTTCAATTGGACCCTTAAAAGTTAAATTCATAGGCACCCAATGTGTAGCTCAAGTAGTTAAGAGCTGGAATGCATATACGAGGGTAGAGGTTCAATCCCCACGCACTCCCTTTCTCCCATATCCCCTCCTGTGTGTGAGTTGATGGAAAAAAAAAGTTAAATTCATACATATAAAAAAGATTTTGGGAAAAGTCTCTATCTTTAAGTTTCTTGTTCATTGAATGATAGAATATTTTGGAAAACCAAAAGAAATTAATTAATTTGGATTTACATTTTGTTAGCTTAGTTATACTTTTCCTTAGATTATTTGGACTAATTCATAGGATTCAATTAATCAATCCTTTTATATAAGTTGGATTTACTTTAAAGCAAATATTAATGAGTACTTTTGAAGTATTTGTTAATGATTAAAAAATAAAAACAATTTTTTTTTAAGTTTTTAATATAATAATAAGGGAAAATTGCACTCACTTCACAAGTCTGATTAAATGATACATACACCCCTTCTATTATGTAAAAAATATTAATCTCCCCGAAATTACACAAACCTCAGCAATATTTTTTGCAAAATAAGAAAAGGATGTCAATTAAGGAAACCTAAAGAGAGATTAATGTTATTTAAGCATACCTTAAGGGAAGTATATACAATTTTCTTATATATTAAATACTATATTTTTCATTAAAAAATCTTATTTGTAATTTCTTCACATAGGTTTTCAAAACACTAGTTATAACATGAATTAGTATCCTAATTAATGCTCTTATCCCTTTTCTAATATTCAAAGATACACATTCAATAAGCCATTAGGATTAAACCACTTGGATTGAATGGTGATGAGGAGTTGTAGTAGTTAGCATGAAGTCATAAGTTTCAGCGTACGTGAGTTTTTGGTTTCACAAATTCTTGTGCCCCGAGGGTTCTCCACCACGAAAACCAATGAGAGGAGCTTTTGCCTCGACGTGCCGTAATATCCATTCCTACCTTGAAAGCAAAGTACACACTAGAGAAAATTTATTTGGCACAACACAAACAATTAACGAGGAACATGGCATGTATTCCGCCAAAGCCATTCTCCAACTTTTCCTTTTTTTAGTTAATTTAATAATTTTTTTAAAAGGTGAGAATGCCACGTGTTAGTTCGTTCTAAGTTCGTGTAAATGAAGTCGAGCCATATAGCACGACTCTTCAAGTTATTACTTTTTAGGGGAGAAATCAAGAAAGGCACGTATCATTGTGGTTGATTTTGTCTCATAATCAAATCATGTTTGAAGTCTTTAATTAGATAGAGACTCTTAATTCTTAAGGGACTGTCAAGGATGCTGACCTTGCCATGCCCATAACCATTGCCGACACGAAAATTGTAGAGGCATGTGTGCTACATTGCAAAATGGCCTATTTGATTTCGATAATTCATCATGCAACAACCCAATCATCGACATGAAACAAGACAAACTCTACACTACCCCAGTTTTTCTTTGTAATTTGAACTCAATACCCCAATTGCAACTTTTATATATGTATATAAAATATCCCAATTGCAACTTGTCATTTTTAATTTCTTCTCCTTTTTCTTCTTCTGTTACTTTTTCCACGACTTTTTTTGTCTTCATCTTCTTTATGAAACCTTAACTTTAACTAGTTATACTATCAAGAGATTTAGATTTCGCATTGCTCCTTCAAATGGCAAGAGTTTTATCTTCAAATTTTGTATCTATGTGAGAAACAAGAGAGAATCCACATTTATGGGTACTGTATTAGGTCATGTTTGTATGTAAAAGTTCTAACTTTTAACTTATGGAGAAATTAGTCTTATTTTGCTTCTTATTTTTCTCATATATGCAAATGAGAGAATGTTGTTAAATAGTCATTAATAAATAGATAAATGTTTATGGAGAAGTTAAAAAAGATAATTTTCGAAAAATGTAAAAAACAAAAGTTAATTTCAATTTATGTGAGATATTGTTAGTTAAAAAATACATACTAGAAGTACTTATGAGGAAGTTTATCCAAACTAAGCCTTAATAGTTTCTTCATACTCTTCTTCAACTAACATATTTGGGTTTTAGCTGTAAATATATGTTTGACTCTAAAAGTTCGTTTGACCACAAAGAACTCTATAATTACTTTAGGTTCAAATGTAATTTTTACAATCTTAAAACTAAACATATACTAAATTTTGCCTACGAAAGCTCATTCTCCCCCACAAGTAGTGCTTTTGTGTTAGCTCAAATTTTACATTGCAGATACCCTTCAAATTTAGAATTCCTTATAATTAAGAGTGAAATTTCATGAATCAGTTTCCAATATAATTGTAGAAATGAAACTTAGACGTTATTTTTCACCAGTAATTTACATCTCATCACAAATTAACCGTCATTATAGGTAGAGATTAAAGGGTACTATATATCTTTTCACATCCTTTTAAGTTTTAACTTTCTCACTTTACCATATCACACACAAGCCAAACCTGCCCTTTTCAAGTCTAAACAAGAACAAGTGTGTTGGAAAGTAAACCTTGTCCACAATTATTTTACTGCAGTACTTGGGAAGAAACACACCTTTTTATTGCTGTAAATTTAACTACAATGAGTGACCCCCTTGTGAACCAAACTTCAAATTTCTTCTTCCTGATTTCTTAAATACCAATATTTTAATGATGGGACATTGTACATCATCATAACAGGGCATATAGGAAAACAAATAATAACAACAAACACTACTGACAAAGGGTAAGTGAGAAAATATCTAAAGTTACTAGTTACTACTTACTATAGATAGCAGAAAGTTAAAGTCTTTAGCAACCTCGAAGATAGGGAACACCATTATTTCAGAAGCTTACAAAACACATCCAACTGGAACATTATCACTCTCTCTTCCACTCAAATCAGATTTCCCACATGATTGAAACCCTCACATTAACATTTTGCCTTTAAATATGGTCCTTCCCCATTCCATGACTCAACAACACCATCATCAAAATTGGCATATTTCAGCAAACTTATAGCTAGCTAGCCATGGCTTCCAATAAGCTCAATGCCACCATCTTATTGCTTTCTCTCCTTGCCTATTCATTAACATTCTCCCATGCCTGTTGCTCATGTAAGTCAAAGCCCAAAACACCACCTAAGGCTCCTTGTACCACTCCTCCTACTACTCCTACTCCTACTCCTACTACTCCAGCAGCACCAGCACCAGCATCAGGAAAGTGCCCCACTGACACACTGAAGCTAGGAGTTTGTGCTGACATTCTAGGACTTGTTAATGTTGTTGTTGGATCCCCTGCTTCAAGCCAGTGCTGTGCATTGCTTGAAGGTTTGGCTGATTTGGATGCAGCACTTTGTCTTTGCACTGCTATTAAGGCCAATGTGCTTGGGATCAACCTGAATGTGCCTGTCACACTCAGCCTTCTACTTAGTGCTTGTCAAAAAGATGTTCCTTCTGGTTTCAAATGTGCATAGGAATATTCATGTTATGTTCCTAATACTTCCATTGTTGTTTGTTTTATTGTCTTGTGGGGGGTGTGATATGTTTCATCTTAATAATGGGACAAGCCTGTTTGCCTTACTTAGCAACCTTGTTCTTTCGATTTTAGTAAATTTGGGGAACTTTGATTTTATGAATATTGCTTGTCATACTTCAATTTGTGCAATGCATATGGGATTGTTGTAATTTTTCTTTTTCTTTTTGGGTATATTGGAGGTGTGAGAAACTTGGAGCAGAGAAAGTAAGTTGCTTCTAAGTGGATTATTAGGCGTATTATGCGAAGAAAGAAACAATTTGATGAAGTTATTGACAATGAAGTTGTAAGATCTCCTGAAGAATCATTTAAAATTGATTACTTCTTGTACATAATAGATCAAGCAATAACTGCATTTCAAAGTAGATTTGAACAATTTAATATGTATGAAGATATTTTTGGTTTTCTATCTAGCATTAAGAAATTAAAGTCATTGGATGATGATGATTTAAAAAAATGTTGTCTTAACCTTGAATATTCATTAAAACATAATGACAGCATAGATATTGATGGATTAGATTTATTTACGTAATTAAAATTTTTGAGACATATTATAACAGAGGAAAATGAAACACCTATTGACATACTTAATTATATTAGAAGACTTGATTCTTTTTCCAAATGCCGATATTGCTTATAGAATAATGTTAATGATTCCAGTAACTGTTACTTCGGCAGAATGAAGTTTTTCAAAACTAAAATTAATAAAATCTTATCTAAGATCAACAATGTCTCAACAAAGATTAAATGGATTGGCTTTATTATCAATTGAAAAAGAAATGTTACACAAAATTGATTATAAAAATTTAATAAATGATTTTGCGTCCCAAAAAATTAATTTTAAATAAAATATGAATAATTTTATTAAATATATTATTAGTTTAAAAAAGCCCAATTTCGAAGCTCGTTTTAGGCCTACCAATGTGTTGGGCAAATTTGTTTGCAGAATTTATTGTACTTTATCAAGGGGTAACCGTGTAAGTGTGCAAAAATTATGTTAACTACTACCTCTGGTTCCTATTATAAGAGACATCAAGACAAAGGAGAAGCAATTAAATTAGTTAATTTTAATTAATTTAAATTTTACTCCAAAAATATTCTATTAAATGGTTAAAATGATTGTACTCACTTATATGGGGAATATAAATCTCATAATAAAGTGAGGGGTATAAAAGAAATTTTAGCAATTAATGCATTTAAAAGTGAGTATATATTTCTTATATTTTAGACCAATAAAATAATCTAATATTCTCTTATAATAGAGACCAGAGGTAGTATTATTTTTGAGAAAAACAAATATATATTTGTAATCATTTAGTCATATCACTTTTTATAAGAAAAATCAATGTTGTGTTTTTTTGTCTGCGAAGACAATAATGCTCATATGCAACAGGGTACTATGTACAAATTTAGTGGACAAGTTGCCGGATTTTTTATTTTTAGGAAAATGATGCTAGGTGTGGGAGAGATGTGAAAAGAGATAGATAAAAAGAGAAGAAAATTAGGGGTGTTCATGAGCTTGAGTAAGTAGTAACCCGATGACCTAAACCAATTTAAACAAATCTGAGCTAGTTTGGTTTAGGTAATGAGTTTTAGATTTTGAATCCGATTACATGAGGTGTTGATATAAGTGTAATACTATTTTTTTCCATGTAATTATATTATTTTAGCACTACGACACGAACCGAAAATATAAAATTTTCAACAATTCAAAATTCATCATTTATCATTCAACCCAATTGATTTGGTTCAGGTTTGGCAAAAAAATAACATATCAACCTAAATCAAACTGAAGCCTTTTGATCAGATCGAGTAAAACTCGACACAACTTGTGTACACAGTACACACCTAAAGGAAATGAAGATGAGGACTAGAGAAAATGAGAGATATGATGGTGTAGGTAAAAAAGTGACTTGAAGGAAATTGGAAAGAAGTGTGAGAATATAAATCTTTCATTTAATTTTTTAAATAATAGCGATCATAAAAATATTATGTTATTTATATTTTTATTGTTTTATAGTCTATCTTATTTTAAAAAAATAATAATAAAGTAGTCAATACAATAGACTACTTGATTTAAATAAATATAAATAACATAATAATTTATTATTGCTATTATTATATAATTATTTTTTATTATAATATTGTTTTTATGTTATAATTTTTATATTTTTTAGGGGATCTAACAATAATAAAATACTAGGTCAAATTGTATTTTTGGTTTTTCAGTTATTGTGATTGTGTGATTCTTATTCCCCCGGTTTTCAGTTATCTGAATTGTGGGATTCTCCAGATGTTGAAAGTTAAAAATTGGACAGTACAATGACGGAGGGACCTAATTGCAACAATTAGAATAATTAAGAGTCCAATTCACTCAATTAGAAACTGAGGAACCACAATTGTATAGATAATGATAAATGGAAGACAAAAAATGTAATTATGCCAAAATATTATACAAGGACTTAATTTGCTATTTAATTACTCTCTCCGGTCCAAAATATAAGCAACAAATAAACTTTTTTTTTGTCCAAAATATAAGCAACATTCACCAATTTTAAATAAATTAAATTCTAGTTTTCCAATTATACCATTCATTTAATGCAATATTCATATTTACGAGAGACACCAAAGGGGATATTTTTGGAAAAAAAATTGAAACTAGTGAGTATTAATTAAAATTATCATATTTTCAAGGCATTCCTTAGTATGCATATTTTTGTACTATATTGTTTATATTTTGGATCGGAGGTAGTACATATTAAGTGATAGGTATAATTAATCCTGCATATCCATGTTTTTTTAATATTAATGTTAAATCAACGATGATTAATTACTCTTGTGCATCAGTGCACAGAAGATTCTGTCCGTGCACCATAAATTTCACCTTAGGAGTAGATCGATCGATCTTCATCGCATTTTGTAAACGAGAGATAATAATAATTATTGCTAAAATAAAGTTGTACCGTCTTTGTATAATTAACCTGCTGAGACCTAAATTACCGACAAGCAGGACCTCACCCACCACGCTTTTTTGCTTCTTTCACGTATATTACCTTGTTATACCACTCAACTTGGATTTTTCTTACTAATTATTTAGTCCCTGAAAACTTAAATGTGTTGGAGAATTAAAGGTAGTTGTAGACTGGTGGCGTTTACAATGGGGAAGTAGTTATCCTTCCCTACTGTAAGGAAGTGGGACCCAGTGGGCCCATGTGGGACCTTAACCCAATATAGACAGTTAACCCAGTTTTATAAAAATTGCATATATCCATCTTCAGTTTTGTGAAATTAGAAGATGTGCCCAAAAGTTTTGTCATTCAAATTTCTCCACGCTGATTTGAAATAAAGATCTGACTATTTGAGCCATCGTCTTTCCCCCATTGTCGGCGACGCTGAGTTTTTGCGAAGTCAGACCCCCTTCATCAGGAAACCCAGATGCAAATCGGCGCTAATTTGAGATGAATATGGGACCTTGAGAGCTGCTGCAAATCAAAAGTTTTACTCCCTACCTGATGTGTGGCCATGGCCGAAGGAATGGCACTGCGGTTTGCACTCAAATTGGCAAAGGATTGTGGCTTCTCAAATGTAATTGCTGAAACCTATTCTCTTCAAGTGTTTCAAGCGATGCGATTAGGATATCATTACTCATCCTACTCTGGCAGTATCATATCTGATTGCAAGTCAATATTAATTCTGAAATTGTCCATATAAAAGGAAAGGCAAATCATTTAGCTCATCTTTTGGCTAAATATTATTTGGATTGGAAGTATTCCGGATTGTATTGCTCTTTTCATGGCCTCTGAGTTGGAGGACCTTTATGAATATCCATTTTTCCCTATCAGAAAAAAAAAATAAAAAACTAAAAATAATAAGTATTTTTTCACTGTTACACCATTTAAGTATTATTTTAAAAATAAAATAATATAATAATAATGATACAGACTAAAAACAATATAGTAACTCACTGATTTGCATATATGTATGTTACGCTATTTGAATAAGTAAATCATTAATTTTGTTTATATATTTTTCAACAGTTATTTATTTATAACATCTAATTTAGTGTTATAGTGTTAACCTTTTCTTTTTATATAGTAAAATAGTAATATTTTAAATATAAATTAATATAATTTTTTTTCAATATTTGTTAAACACAAGTTAATAATAACTCATATAACATATATATATATATATATGTTAATATTAGATCAAAATATTCGAATCTTTACATTTTAATGAAGGCCGCTTCATTAAATCGAAAAAGTAACCGTAAGCAGTGCTTAAGTGTCCATAATTTGATGAAAAATAAACTAATGATTTATGTACATTGTACAAAAATAATGTAATCAAACTTTTTTTAATTGTTTTTTACCTCTAATTTGATGAAAATTAAATTAATAATTTTTACAATTTCAAATAAAATTTAATTTACAATTTTAAATATAATTTCTATATTTATTATAAATATATATAGACAAAAAGGGACAATATTATGTAATATCTTTATTCTTTAATATTGGCCATTTTTTATAAACTTATAAAAGCATGGCAGCTGTTGGAACTTTGTAGTAATATAGGCCCTAAAATGTAAATAACTTTTACAATTAGTGATCCCTTTTATCTAGGTCACCATCAACAAATCACAACTTTTGAATTTTTTAACATTATATCAGTGGTTGACAATGACTCGGGCCCCACTTCCTCACAGTAGGGAAGGATAACCACTTCCCCACAGTAAACGCCACCGTTGTAGACTAAAAACAAAATGAAACACAACGAAAGCGTTATTTCTTTTAAAAAAGTAACAAAAATAAAAATTTGAAATTTTTTATTTTTTATTTTTAAAAAAAATAAATAAAAAAAATCATTGAACCGGTGTCAGCCGATTTTCCCAATTTTATCCGGTTTTTTTTATCGATTTTTCCAGTTTTTGACCGGTTCTTGTGCAGGCCGGTTCTCAGGGTGTGTCGGACCGGACTAAGGTCCAGTTCCCGGTTCGAATGGTCGGTCTGGTACGGTTTTAACTACACTGTTATTTACCTTCATATCTTTTTATGACAAAATATAAAATATCTCTCTTAATCTTCTTTTTCATGCAAATAACATATTGACTTAATTGCACTTTTGATCCTTTGTTATAGTTAGAGCTGGCAAAATGGGCCGGGCTTGCCGGGCCGGGCCGAAAAAGCCCAAAAAATATAAGGCTCGGACACACAAATTTGAGTCCGTTTTCAATCCGGGCCTTTTTGGCCAGGCCCGACAAAGCCCGAACCCGGAAAAGCCCGAGCCCGAAGCGGGCCGCCCGCAAAATATAGGCTAAAACCCGAGTCCGAGCCCGAAAAGTGGAGGGCTCGGACACATAAATTCGAGTCCGTTTTCAATCCGGGCTTTTTTGGCTCGGCCCGATAAAGCCCGAACCCGATGTAGGCCGGCCCGAGCCCGGCCCGAAAGCCCATTTTGCTAGCTCTAGTTATAGTGATTGTGGAATTTAGTCCCCCGATTTCTAATTAAATACTCTATTTTTGTCTTCATGCTTTCATATGTGCACTTTTGGTCAAAAAAGTGTGCACTAATAGTCAATGCGTTAACTTGACATCCAAATTAATTTAACAAAAATGCTGATGTGGCAGTGTAGTGTTGCATCATGGGTGTTCTAGATGGTAGATTTAAGTGAGTCATTTCATCATTTAATAGAAATCAAGTCGCAATAGGGACCAAAATAAAAAAAAAGAATTATAGAGATTAAAATGAAAAAAATCTCTATATTAATATAGGGATGAAAACATATTTAAGTCATTTTATTTTCTTTCGCTGAGCGGTTTTCAAAAGTCAAAGAATACGTTACATAAATAAAACTAAGTTATACTTTTTAGAAATTGAGTACTCTTGAAATCAATGAGTCATTTATTTGTAAGTTACGACTAGATTCATTGTTTCAATCTTCTACTCCCTCGGTTTATTTTTAATTGTCCATTTTTTAGAAAAAAATTATTTTTATTTATTTGTCCTTTTTATAGTTTAAGGTTACACTTTATTAATTGTATTCATATTAATGTAGAGAAATGGAGAAATGTGATAATAAAAAGACAAAGGTATACCATAACTTTTTTTGTCAATAAAATTATTCCTTAATTAGTGTAAAACAACCTTAAAGGACGAACATTAAAAAACAGAGAGTAACTCCTCTATTTTTATGAAAATGGGACGAACCTTATTTATTTTACGTAAATATTTATATTACATAAATGTTTCATTTATTTCTAATATTATTTTACTATAGCTCAGAAAGTCAAAAAGAATACGTCACGATTCAACAAAAAAAAAAGAATACGTCACGCATAAATTTTTTTTTGGTCAAACGTCACGCATAATTAAAACATAGTTTTTTTTAAAGAAAAAAACCGATACTACCTTTTTTTTTGGTATATAAACCGATACTACCTTCGTTTTATATTAAATGTGATGTTAGAAAAAGAAAAAACAAACTGCGTCTAATTCATAACCCCCTCCCTCTTTACTCCCCCGGCCCATTTTATATCTTTAATGGTTTAAAGTTTTAACGCATAGATTAAGATATAATTAATTGAATAAATTTTTTATTAAAATATTTTTATTTATTATTTTATCAGTTTTTATATTTTTATTATTCACAATTATTTTAATTATTATTTTACTAAAAATTTATTAATTATATTAAAGGTATAATTGAAAAAAAGTGATAAATTATCTCATAAAATTCTAAGACAATTAAAATTTTAAAATAAAAAAAACTAAAGCCACTAGAAATTTAAAACGGACTCGTACCATTTTATGCATCTCCTATCTCACGTGTATATATTCATGGTCATCAAGAGTTTGGAAGCCACAACCGGGGGTGCCTATCCTCCTTCACTCTTTCTTCCACCCCTCACTATTCTCTCCCTTTGGTATATGAAATTAACAGTGTTAATTCATGAATGGTCTTCTTCGTGGTCTTCCACGGCTTTCTTGAACTGTGTTGCAAGGCTTTCTCTCCATTGGCCTCAATGCAGCAGAATTTCAACGAGCAATGCACAATTCAAGAAAGCCGTGGAAAATCACTGAGATGATCTGCAGCTTCCATTTTGAAAATTTCTCTATATATCCATGATGACAACTATATATGCGCCTTCTTTCTCTTTCAATTCTGCAAATTCCACACACACACAAATCAAAATATAATTTTTTTTGTTTATATTGGATGCATGCAGATACCATTTTTTTTAATTTAATTTTTTTGGGGAATTCCTTTGGAGGCACCCCTGAATTGCCTTGTTTGGAAAATATCATTAAAATCATCCAGATGCATCATTCGTAAGCTAAAATTGTTGAGGGGTAATCACCCTTTTCTTTCTTCCTTCTAAATTATTCTTCTATTAATTGGAAAATAATTTACCCTCTCAAAGAAATGATGATTTCTTGTTGTTTGTTTTTCTATGATGTCAATTGCTAGTAACCGGCAGGCACTGTGGCGTTAGGTACATTGGCTCAATTGCAGCAGACATGGTCTTGTGACTCTGTCGTTAACGTTGTGATCTTCAAAAACCAAACCTTTGTTTCGCTTTTCACTAGAGAACAAAAGAGAAAGAAAAAAAAAACTCATAAATAATCAAGGCGTTTTTTTTTTGTCAAATCATCATTAATAGAAAAAGTCTAACGACACTTACAGAATCACGTGATGTTAAAATGAAAGTATTACAGTAGTGTACAAGTAACGGACCAAACACGCATACTAAAAAATAAACAGATTAGCAATCCTCTTCTTATGTATATGTGGTGGGTGTGTGTGTGTGTGTGTGTGTTTTATTGAGGTGGTTGTGTTGGCCACCATGGGCCTATATATGTAGCTCAATGTCTGTGACTCTGCAATTGCCAGCTGAAAATGGTAAAGGAAGCATGAGACGTGTGTGATTGTTGAGCCATTTGTATATATGTTGGAGAGTCTGGATCATCCTCTTACTTAGTCTTGAGAGATATATAATTGTTGATCTAGAATTAAAGTTGATGACTTTATGGAAAATAATTCATTTCTTTCTACCCCACTATTTTTAATCTTCCAGAAAAAGAAGTTACATATTAAGGACTACTAGGAGTTGAGCACTGAGATCAGCAAAAGTTTCAGATCACTTTCAGTGGATGGTGACTACAAAATTCGGATGTCATTGATCCCAATGCAAACTCAGCAACAACAAACCAATCACTTTTCATATTGTTGGAGTTGGACCACTTAGAACACTTCTGCGAATCATTGTTCTGTTCCTTGTATGTTCTGTTAATAGGGAATTGTAACAATAATAACAACATAGTACAATTGTAAATTGTTTACTTTTACTAGTTTGTATGGGGAGTTAGTGATGTAAAACATTCTTACTGAATGATGATATAAAGTTTTAAGATCAAATTTAAGCTCTTATTTGTTTGTTATTATATTTAAAAGTCAATGTCGTAATATATGTATTTTTAGATGATATAATCTTAATTAAAGAACTGAAAAAGAAATGAATATATAGAATGTTAGACTTAGAGTCATGGAGAAGTGAAGTATATAGAAAAGATGGTAGAGTTGTTTTTAGATGATGTGACATATAGAAGATCTAGTAAATAAGGTAGATCATATGAAGAATACTCCTTTGGTCAGAGTTAGAATTTCACCAAGAAAAATTACATGGCAAATTGACTACTTTTTTAAACGGAATCCCAACGCGTAAATGAGTCAACTCTTGAAATCAATGAATTATTTATTTGTTGATAATCAAATTGATTACTTTTTTGAAACGGATTCCCAACGCGTAAATGAGTCGATAACTCTTGAAATTAAAGAATCATTTATTTGTTTATAGTCAAATTGATTAATCTTTTGAAACGGATTTCCAACGCGTAAATGATTAGATAACTCTTGAAATTAAAGAATCATTTATTTGTTTATTATGACAGTCAATATAACAGTCAATACGCTATTATGATAGCGTTGACATTATAGACTGAGGCGACATCTATAGTGGACTACCTAATGGGTGGTTCATTGTAGAGGTGACAAATCGGGTTGTCCACCTAGTCCATCGGGCCAAATGTAAAATCGAGTCGGGCCCAGCCACCCCACATTTCTTATGGGTCACACATTTTTTGGCCCAGCTCGGCCTGGGCCAAGCCTAACCTAACCTGAATTTTTTACAAAAAAAAAGTTCAAAGTACTCAAAAGTGCATAAAAAGCATATTCAGCCTAGCCCAACGGGTCCATCGGGCTAGGTCAAAATGGGCAGGTGTATTTCGAGCCTATAAGTAACGAGCCAGTCCAACTTAAACACGGACCGTAGAGCCAGGTCAAAATTGATAGTTCACCGTAAACCACACTAATTATGCAATTTATTTATTATTGTAAAGTCCTTTGTCTTTCTAAATTTGTAATAACCAATCCCATGCCTTTTTATCACATCTAAAGACTCACATGATGATTGACTGTTGATTGAAAAAATAACTAGGTGAGTATTTAATCACATCTTTTTGTAATGTAAAAAATTAAAAATATAAGGGAAAAAAAAAGAAAGTTGTGATAAAAATTCTCAAAATATTATAAATAAAATAAAATAAAATAAAAAGGCGTCCTCAAGGATGCTACAGAAGCCCAATCAAAGCACAGAAACAAAAGTGGTTTTATAAAGAGGCTTGGACCCAAATATAGGACGGTCGACCTTGAAGGCGATCCGGCCCAGGCCCAGTCAAATTGGTATTGAGTTATTGGCATTGGGACTAATTGACTGACAATTTTTTATTTTTGAAGAATTAATATAACCAATAACATAATTAAATTAATGACCAGTTCCCTTTTTTGAAAAAATAACATTTATGAAGATATGTATGATGGGGAGGTAGGAGCTGCATTTTTCTATCTTGAATTTTGTGTTAGTGAAAAAACGACATTCAGTGTTCAAATCAGTTTTGTAGGGTGGTAGTTATCATCGAGGCCTTTGCAATTGCATTCAGATGGCTCCTTTTGTCAAACTTATGGGCAAAAGGAATTGATTTTAGGATCCACTACTATTTTATTATATTAAAAAATAGTGTTTTCTTTTCCAACAGGACTATTTCCTTCCATATAAAGAATAAAAATACCAGTAGGGTAGGACTCAGAGACCAGAAAAAGATATTACACGTCAAAATGTGTCAAAATTAACAACATGGTGCCTTCGTTGAAAAGATGTTTGAAATCTGTTGACATTGTGATGCCTCCAAACAAATTGATGGTAAGAGGCTAAGAGCATATAAATATATACCAAAAGGGTGATTACTTGCAACATTTTTCATATGTACTATTTGAATTTCCATATCAGGACATCGTGCAGTATACACCTCAAAAACCATTTTCTACTTGACGTGGCTCCACAAGGATATAAAGCGGCTTTCCATTAAGTCTGCAGTGTCTCTGGAAAAAGATTAATTGTATTTCATTTCCATAATTTAATTTTAAAAAGGAGAGAGAACATTACAGAACAATGTTTCTTCAAGTGATATCATCTAAGAAAAAAATTACATGTTACAATATAAATATTCCTGACAGAAACTATATAAGATGGTGGCTTTATAATTAGGAAACAGATATTTATATATACATATAGCTACCAGGCACATATATAACAATGGATATTTACTATCCAATCTAAAGCAATGCACAGCAAAATTAGCTTGAGATAGAGAGGGAGTAAAATTAGACATTATCAATCACAAGGTTCTCTGCTCTCTTGCTTCATAAGCAAGATTAAAGGAACACCAATGTCACGACATTCTTAAAATTATGAGGGATACTAGCTACAGCAACTACATTCTTTGCAATTGACAGTCTGAACCTGATTAATATAAGCCCTACCAGTAGATAATTCCCTTTCAGTATGTGAATTCTATCTGTTGGTTACAAGTCTTAGTGATTTTTGATTAAAAGGTAAATATATGATATATTAACCAAAACCACATCCTTTAAAAGGATATAAATTGGTCACTCATGATCATATACAGCAACCAACATCAGAAGTTCATTTTAACTAAATTTACAGGAAACTGATTCTGTACAAATACAAGAAATAAAGCATGATTTTCACTCTTACATGTTTATTTATTTTGGTTAAGAACATTAATTTTGGATTTACCAATAACGAGATGGAAATTACTGAGATTGGCTAGCAAAACACAACTTATAAATTAATGCAGTAATTTAGCCATTACCTTAAGATCAGGCCGTCCAATCACACAAGCACATTCCACAACTTCAGCACCAACACTTTCTACAAAACAAGTTGGCAAAAGCCATGTAACATTCTTGGGGCAACATATATAGAACAATTTTTAAGTGAATTAGGACAAAAGGGGAAAAAGCTTGCTTTTCAAAGATTCAAAGTCCATTGTGATCTTAATTGACTAAAATTTAAAGGTGGTAACATCCTTACTTGTTCACTATAGAGACAAACTCATTATAGAAGTTTTCTTTTTCTTTTTTATATCCACAAAAGAAAAGTATATAGAACAAAATAGTGAATCTCAATAACCAAAGCCTGCAAATTAAATCACCTAAAAGTCTGATTGCTGCTGACAGAGTTCCCCCTGTAGCCACCAAATCATCAATAACTATGACCCGTTCACAAGGCTGGACGGCGCCAACATGCATCTCCAAACAATCAGTTCCATATTCTAGAACATACTTTTCTGAAATTACTTCCCCTAAATATATGAAGCACATCAAAAGTTTAGGCATAAATGTGAAGGCCTACTAAGCAATGCATTGGGACTAGTAATAATTAGTTTAAATAGATAAATAAACACAGTTAAAATAGGTTAAGATTACTAGCAGTGCTCAATTAGTATTCAACCTCGTACTGGTACCTGGTAGCTTTCTAGGTTTGCGTAAAGGAACAAACTTGGCTCCAATACCTAAGGCAATTGAGGGACCAAAGAAGAATCCCCTGGCTTCTATCCCTGCATGTATAATTCAAACCCAATTACTACATTGCATCATGCAAACCAATCAAAGGCAACATCTACTAGCATAGTACTAACAACATGACCCTGATGGTTTAGTAATCCATCGAATGATTCTGAAACTTGAAAGCCCCATCTCAATGCTTAAATTTAGTGCCCCATCTTGAGAAGGATACAACAAAGAGAGATTCAATTGATGCATGTATTTGCTTAAAAAGTTAAAATTACCACTATGTCTGAGTTTGTTTCAACTTTCAACCGTTACCTAACGGTACCTCTCAAGTTGTTTCAGAAGAAAATTACTCAAGAGTTCTTAGTTCTTACACAAAGATTAAAAAAAAAAAATTGTAGTCTCTATGAAAATAGTAACACAGAGTAGCTTTTGCAAGTTTCAACATAATACATGCAGTTGCACGTGAGAAACAAAGAATATTTGATAATATCAATTGTGTTGAAAAAAACACAAAGACAAAATTAACAACCCCTTTAAAAATTAAAAGAAAAAGAAGAACATGATTGGAACACCAATATGCCATAGAATCTGATTCACATTTCTGATAACAGTTGTTATCATAACAATATTAACATTCTTTAATAAGAGAAATAAAAATGATAAAGAGAAAGGTGAGTGAGAATATATGGTTCTGAAAAGCAGAGTATAGTGGAGTACCGGCAACAACAGAAATATCCATGTCTCTATAACGATCGACAAAAATGTCAATCGTATCTTTAAACGCCTTGTGATCCAACAACAATGTCGTGATGTCTTGAAACATTATTCCTGCGCTTCATGCAATTCAATATAATAATACTATAAGAATAAGTAAAACACACACACACACATTAACTAGTCACAGATCTGTTCCATAAGGATCTCTATTATTATTATTATAATTATAAATTTATAATCAGATTAAGACCTTGTTTGGGGAAGTGAGGCACGACTCTAATGGCTTCCGAGATGGCTTGCAGCCTTGGGTCTTCCCCCTTTACACTATTTTTTTCGCCAACCATTTTTCTTTTGTTTCTCTCTCTCTCTGTGTGTTCAAGAAAAGAGTTAGTTGTTTTCCCTCCCAAACAGAGTATTTTTTTTCCCCTGTGCAAGTAATTGCAGTGATTAGTCTGGATCAGTTTGGTGTGTGGAACTGGAAGCTTTGTTTGAGCTTGAACTACCCACGATACAATTAAAGACAACCATTGAGATTGTAGGAGTAGCGGGACGACGCCAATTTAGATCATGTGCGTCACACGAAGATTTTGTGTGTCTTAAGTTTTGTGGCGAAAATTGATTTTTATGGTTAAAATTTATTTTGAAATAAAAATAAACTGACTTATGATTGGATGGTTTTACTTTAAAAGTAAATTTGAGGTAAAATATAGTATAAAATTTTTAATCTAACATAAAAGCTATAAATTCTAGCTTCAGTTAAAATCAATTTTACAAAGTAGAATTGTTTTTATTATAAAATTTCAAACACTTTTATATAAATGTCAAATCACGTTTAATCCTATAAACTTGAATTTAGCTCATCTCATGGTGCTAGGAAATTCTCAATCTGATTTTTAAAATAGCAAAGTACTAGTATTAATTAACTATTAAATGAGGAGGATCAAGTTACTCAATTGTTCTCAATCTGGTCTCAGTATTTGATAAAAGTATCCATTTTATAAAGCTTATGGAAATCAGAAAATTACATATCTTATATTTGTTAGTGTATTTACTTTTAGAGTTAGGCAACTACAACAACTGAAGGAATTTTGTCAACTATAAATATTATCAAGAATTGAATACAAAACTATATGCGAGAGGATTGTACTTACCAAAAAAAAATATGCGAGAGGATTGTTTTTCTAAAAAAAGGTATATTTTTATACTCTTCTTAATCCTTATTCGAGTTACAGGTTAATTATAACAATTTTTTATTATCACATGAATAAAAAGAGAATAAGATGTTAGGTCACTTATCACTCAAGTCAATAACACCTACCTTTACATTACCCATCACGATCTCAATGAGAACAATATCCTCTTGTTTTACATGCGATGCGATTAGAGTAAATATGTACATGTTATGTTATAACACAGGCATTCTTTTTGGGGGAAGAAATCACTCATTGATTATTAGTCAGTATTTGAGTTAAGTTATCATTGCATGGAAAAAAATAATAGGATGTTAGGTCGATTTCCATTCATGTCATTAACACCTTTACCCTACCCATCACATCTCTAAGATCACAGTATCCTCTTGTTTGACTTATTCCAACTATTATTAATTCAGCCGGCACTATTATGACACCAAGCGCTAAAATTTTATTTTTATTTCTATATCACTTAATATTTTTGTAAAAATATGAAACTAACCAATTTAACAATGAGAGTTGTTATAAATTATATCAAGTTTACAAAATTTTATATAAATCAATAACTAATAACTAATTAATACATTATCAAATTACATTCATAAAAAATTACTTTATTTCAATATATAATATGTTATTTGCATTGAACATATAATATTTTATTTAGATTATAAGTAAACATTTTACACAGACACACATGTATATGTAATCATTTATTTAATTAAATTAATTTTATTCTTTGGCACCTTACGCAAAAGTACTAAAACTGCTCAAGACTGATTTGAACTGATTTGTTATGTCGATTTAAATTAAGATTTCAAGATTCCAATTATTTGCTGTTCTAGAACACAAAACGTCTGATTCACCAAAAAAAAAAAAAGAACCCAAAACGTCAAGGATATTTGACCAAGCCTACCTGCCACGTATTGTGGTTATTATGAATACTACTACATGATTAATTAATAGGAAATTTTGGCACACAATTTTTTTTACAAGTTTATCCTTTGAGTAACTATATGGGATAAGAAATATAAAAAAAACAGTAAAATGAGATAAAATGTGGTTGAAATTGGACGGTCTTAACTCTTATGTAGAATTTCCTCACACTTTTATCCAAATTGGTACTACAAGTAATCATTAGAAATAAGGAGCTGAGAGAACCAATCAAAGCCAATTCACCTTAATACAAAGTAAATGAGAAGTTTTTGACCAAAAAAAAAAAGTAAATGAGAAGTTTTTTATTTTTGGTCGAAAAAGTAAATGACAAAGTTAGTCTCACATGTAAGCCCGCAAAGTTTTTAAAATGGATGTTGGGCCTCGTTGCACCGTTTGGTACGACTTTGAAAGCCGTTTATGTGAATATTTTCAATTGGGCCATGCCCAAGAGTATTTAGCCTTGCAAAATTATTCTATTTCTAGGCTAAGGGTCTGTTTGGAAAAATAGTTTATTTAAATACTTATAACATAAGCACTTATATGATAAGCACTTATCAATATAAGTTATTTTTATAATCAAATAAAGAATATGGTAAAACTAATTTCATATAAGTTATAAGCTGTTTTGATAAGTTATCCTAGGTAGCTTATGAAAATAAGCCAAAAATAGCTTATGAATCAGTCATAAGCTGTTTTCGTAAGCTCTGCCAAACACATTGACAATAGCTTATGTCAGTAGATAAGCCCAAATAAGCCTTACATAAGCCAATCCAAACAGACCCTAATTCACATGATTGTTAGCTAGCTCAACTACAGTAATGCCATTGTGCCACTAGTGCTTTTAATTAGAGCTGGCAAAAAGGGCTTTCGGGTGGGTCTGAGCCCGGCCGGCATCGGGTTCGGGCTTTATCGGGCCGAGCCAAAATATCATATTGAAAACTGACTCAAATTTGTGTACCGAGTCCTCTATTTTTTGGACTTTTTCGGACCGGACTCGGGCTTTAGCTTATATTTTTGGGCCAGGCCAAAAAAGTCCAAATTAAAAACGAGCTCAAATTTGTGTATCTAAACTCTTTATTTTTCAGACTTTTTTGACCTGACCCACCAGGCACGGCCTATTTTACAAACTCTACTTTTAATACAAATGTGCTAAATTTAACACACCCACACATTTCGTCCAAAAAAAACACACACACACACACACTTTAATTAAATATAGAAACACTAATTTTATTATGACTAAATCATACTATTATGTTATATAATACTGTATGAAAAACCGCACCCACAAAAAAGAACTTGGATAAAAGGTGGTCCAGTTCTCTCTGTCTCAAAGTTGATAGTTCCATTTCACGTCGACGACGACGACGATGATAATGATGATAATGATAATAATAATAATAATAATAATAATAACTATTATTAGAATATCCATATCCATATCCACAATCCATAATGCAACCGAAAGAAAAGAGGAAGCCAAATCAACGTCAAGGAGTTGCTTGTTACCAAAAAAAAACGTCAAGGAGTTGCTGGAAGCATCTACCTACACGTGTTACGCTCACGATATCTCGTGATTTTTCCACCAATTTTCAACCTCATTCAGTATCAGAACCGAGGGCATCTCTATTGGAGTATTTATTTTTGGATATTTAAGTAGATTCTATTTATATATATTACTCATTTTTATTTTTTTTAATTCAAGTACCTAATAGGTATCCAATCCATCCAATTCAATAATTCTAAAAAATTTACTAAATGAGTCTCATCAATAACTCTACATCTAATTATAACCCACAAAAATACATGAAACCACGATAAGAGAGAAGAGAGAGGATGCTTGTATAAGCACCCATCCCCATTAAGTACCAAAAATTATTCTCTCCCGTTAAAGGTACCTAATAGGTACCCACCCACCAATCGTGATGCTCTAAACCTCGCATTCCCATTCGTTCCCATATCTCAAGGTGCCGTCTAGCATGAGGTAGGACAAAATGTCCCTCACCCATGAACCAGAGATTTTAACCTGCTACAAGAGGTAAACCGGTTAACATAATTCTATTATTTGCACTTATGGGTTTGTGAGCATTTCACAAACTCCGAGATCTGAAATAACCCAAACACACCATTAGAAAATCCAATCACCATGTCCAGCACTCTGAGCATCGCAATCTGCCACCTTTGCCGGCCCCGATTAAAATTGTAATTCCTTGACAACTCCTGTCCCTCTGCACAAGTATCCTTTATCTATTTTTAATATTAGAATATTGACCCAAAATTAAAAAAAAAACTAGTAAAGAGACCCGAGCTATAGATTTAAACTATTGAAATATATTTGTGTTATTTTGAAAATATCTTTTAATTTGTTAATGATGATTAAAGAAAATATTTCATAATTATTATTTGTTAAGTAATTAATGTAAAATATAAATTATCAATAGAAAGTAGATAAGTAGTAAATTTTGATGTACTCAATTATAATTTGAGAAGAAAGAGTACCCCAAACTCGATAGCTTAATTTGAAATAATTAGCAAGCTCTAAAATAAATCATCAAAGAAAAATGATAGTATAATGCTGTAAAAAATACTTAGCGACTTGTATTTGTATCTAAGAAAAATGGCAGTAAAAATCATCAGAGAAAGAAAGACACTACAAAAAAAAAACACTACAATATTATTATGACAAAGTTGATGACATTTATGTGAAAATAATTACTCCTATAGTTTTAATGTTTCTTCCGGAAGCACTTGCTTGTGCAGTTGAGCTTAACAATCTCCAATTTCAGTTCTTTGTTGATGGTCAAAAGCTCCCCTGCCTCTTTTGCCATGGCTAGTATCCTTGTGTTAACATTTACATCATTATCTATTTCTAGTTGTAGAAATCTAAAACAATGCTCAGAATCTAACTATAATTGCAAAAGGTGATGAAAAAAAAAGATTAAATCCTTAAACCGCTCTGCATGTTTAATTATTTAGTAGGGACATTTTTGAAAAGCACATGAGTGAAATATATCATCGGAAGTATATTTCTCTATCCTAGAGCAAAGTCAAATTACATTTTACCAAAAAAAAATACACCAAATTTTTTTTTTCCTTTTTGACAAAAGTAAGATCAGTGCATTTCATTGAAGATAAAGTTTGCAATACAGGGTGGTACAATATGATAAGAAATAGGAGCATTTAACAGAACAGCTCTAGCTGTTAAAGTGTGCGCAGCCATGTTACACTGACGCCTAGCAAACAGAATGCAAAAATTTGGGTGTTGCTGCAGTTGTTGCTTGATTTCTCCAATGATCACTCCGAGCTCAGAGATACTATGGTTAAAACCAGAGAATTGATTCAATCGACAATCGCCTTATAGTTTGATTCAAGCTCAATAAGGGTATAATTTAAATAAGCGACCCAATGAATTGATTTTAGGAGCCCGAGTGCCTCACCAACAGCAACATCCCACATTTGATCATAAGGCACTTGTATTGCTTGAGTGAATAGTCTTTCGTCATCTCGTAGGCACCATCCGAAAGCCATTCTCCCAGCAGCTGAATTGGAACCTATATCAACATTTAACTTCAAGTAACCACCTATGCAAAATAGAATATTGGTTAGTTCTATCACCAGAATATTGATACAAAGTGTTATCAACAAAACACATAATTTCTATTGGTTAGTCACACACAAGATAAACTTCACCATCTTTTTTATTTTTTTCGTAGCTTACTGCAAGAATATTTAGAGAAGTTTACATCAAAAAGTTAAAATGCCATTAATAAGGCTCTGTCCTCACATAAGCAAGTCTAGTTCAAACATATTTCATCCTTTGTTTTTTCTGGTTCAATTTCCTTACACCCGTCTCCAAAATAGTACAGTTCTCCAATGGACTGGGTAGCATTTTAACTTTCCTATTCTTGACAATAGAAAAGCTTCGATGTTAAACATAAAATAAATAAATATATATATCGTGAACCTCACACTAATTGATATATGTTAAGTATCTCTTTTCCGTAGTCCCAATGAGTTCATTGCTAGCTTGATTACTTCTCTGAATTATTAGATTAATCAAGATGAAACCAACATGTAAAGAGAAGAAAATGGGAAATTAAAAAAATAAGCAAAAAATATAAATTATAGAGAGATTCGACAATCACCTCAGGTCTATCATGCTCAATATATTATAGAACAAAGCAGTCCCCACCGTTGTCACTTTTGAAAGAGCCTTCAAACTCTGTTATGAAGTTTTTACCCCTGCATCATGAAAAGAAGGCTAAGTCGATCTGAGCAATACAAATCTGGTCTCTTTTTTTTTTTTTTCTCTTCATACTATTGCTAAGATGGACTTACCTTTGCTTTTCACTCACTACATTAGCTTAAAGGAACTGGACCCGTGAATAAAATGCCTCTTTGCATTAGTTATCTACTTGACTACTTCCATATAATTATAACATGTCTTATTGAGGACATGAGACAAAATGTGTACATTTTTTGTGCACCGCCAAGTTATCCAATGACATCACTGCAATGTCACAACTCACAATGTATGGTTAGACATATGGTTAGTATGAATCCAATATTGCCATCTAAACAAAAAATTAGTGAAATTCTTATATAACAAATTCAGGCAACCACCTCAACATTTACTTCTTCCATCATTATTAATAAAAAAAGGTATTTATAATTGTTAGAAATATAATATGAAATTGAGGAAGAAAATTAACTACTTCTTTAAAGCTTTGCCTCTGTGCCTTGGTATGTGCTTCATCAACATTCAACATTATTTACTACTCGAAGAACCTGAGTGAGCACTTGACTTATCTCTTCTTGCTCCTTGCTAGCATGTATTGGAAGCTCTTTAGGGACATATTTTAGACCACACACAATTCTTACTAGTAAAAACTAAAAAAAAAAATAAAACTGTAATTGACAATACTGCATTGAACAGAAATTCTTACAAAGGCAAACACATTAGTTCGGTTTGGAAGCAACGACATAGGAAAATGTAGATTCAATTGATGTCATATTCTCCTCTGGAGTCTTCATAGCAGTGCACTGTAGAATTTATTTTATTTTATTTTAGAACCAAGTCAATATAGTTAATACATCTATATTTTAAAATTTAACTTCATGCTGAAACATAGCAAAGGAGAATTTCCAGCTTTTGCATGCCTAGTTTTATAAAAGGGGTATAAATAAAAATTTCCAGCCACAAGGTTGCATCAACTAATTGTAGAGCCTATGTAAAATAAGCAAACAACAGCAAGTCCACACTCTATCAAAATTTGGAAGGTAATAGACTAATATCTTGATTGTGTGCTCTGCAATATGAAATTTAGCACGCACATGCAATCTAAATTTGTAACACATTACAGATTGAAAAGGCAGACAAAATGGCATTCAAATGATTAAGCTTTCCAATCAAAAGAACGGTGGACACCTTGGTCATCTTTAGATCTGAGTGGAGCAAGCAAAAGAACCCAACACCTCAAACACGGATACAAAAAAAAAAAAATCTTGCAACAGCGAGCTTAAGAGAGAACGGTGGAGCAAGTGAGGCTTTGTCGACGGCGGTTTCGTTGGGTTCTAGGAGGAGAAGCTCTGAACTTGGCTTCAACTCTGGCACACATAGAATAGAAGAAGGAGATGCAGAATAGTGGCTGGGGCACACAGAAACTTCATGCTTTCTAGAGAAATGTTGTTAAAATTTGGAATTTGAAATAAACATAAATAAGAAAAGGTAGAAGTTAACAAACAGAAAGAACGAAAGAATGGGTGAAGCGGGAAGATATGAAAAAATGGAAGCAAAGAAAGACATAGATAATTCTAGAAAGATATAGAAAGAAGAGATTAATAATTAATAATATATTAATTAATTAATATATAACAGATAAGCAGTGGCGGGAACACTGTTTCGAGCTTAACCAAAAATTATGTAGTTATTGATCACCCCTTTCTTCGTCTCTTTCTCCCGTCTTATAGCCAAAAATCAATATTTTGCATGGAACCCAGAAAATTACAGAGTCCAGAAACACAATCCCTTCTCCCCTCTCAAAACTCAACATTTTCCATGGAACCCAGAAAATTGCAGAGAAAACTACAGATCTCATGAAAAAAAATCAAGATCTCACAAAAAATTCAAGCTTGAAACCCACTCTCCCTTCCCAATGTCATCCCCATTCCCCTCCGTCAAACCCAAAGCATAGAAATTAAACTCCATGTAAAAAATTCAAAAAACCAAAAAGGGAAGTTCGGTTTAAATAGGATTGGCAAAGTAGGTCAGTCCGTAAAAAAAAAGTGGATGGGCGTATATTATCCCGCCGCCCAACAAAAAAAAATACATTGTAAAAGTGGCGGGTTGAGCTACTTAATCTATTCAGAAAAAAATGGAAAAAATTAAAAAAAAAGGCTGTCGGGCTCGCCCGTTTTTAAACCGCTTTTGGGCGAGCTAAAACGGACTACGAGTTGAAAACTCCAACCCAACTCACTTTTTTTGACGGGTTAGACTGGTTGGCCCACTGGGCCCAACCCACATTGCCAACCTTAGGTTTAAATAACAGAGAACTAGCATTTTTGTTAAAAAAAAAAAAGAGAGAACAAGTTTACAGTGACAGTACAAAATCGACAACTTTAAACATGGCAATGTCGATTGCGCTTTTGCCTCTTCCAATATCGGTACCAAATCTATTGAGAACGCAAAATTCAGGTAATCAAGGGAGGGCAAAAATCACAAATGATTTTGATATTTTTTTATTTTAATTTTTTAGTATTTTGGTGAATCCTTCAACGGTGCCAATTTGGGTGCCAAAGAAGATGGTGATTGGGGACCTTTTTGGTGCCGTCATCGACTTTAGCTCGGGGAGCTTCTCGATGTTGCGTTTGGGGACCTCAATGGGCTTGGGCTTGGGCTTGTTGCTGGAGTTGGATCTGCGCCAAATTAAAAACGATGACGTAGCCGATGAGAACCGCGAGGAAGGTGGTGAGCACCATGGGAAGATCTTCCCTCAACAACGTCGACCGTAAAGAGACGATGGGAAGAGCGAGAACATCGCGACTGGAGTGAATTGATGTCTGCGACCCACGACTGTGCCAACGCCTCTTCTCCTCGTCGCCATTTCCATTGTCATCGTCGTCCTCCTTGTCCTCGCCTCTGTAGTTGCCATCGAAGTGCAACCGCCGCCGCCGTCGAAGTGAAGCCATAGCAGGGACGATATTTTCAATCTTTGATTTTTCTAGGTTACTGTTCATTCCGGTTGCCTGTAATCAATCTCATCCGTTTATTTAAAAATTAGCATATCCAACGGTTGGAAGTAGTGGTTCATGGATGAGGGACATATTTTGCTACCTCATGCTAGCCTCCACCATATCTCAAGCATATATTAGTTTCTTTCCCTGAGAAATCATTTGGCGGCTTTTTTACCATTTTGGTGTAATTTGATTTCATATTTACCAATTTAGTATAAGTTGACTTTTTTTATCAGCATGGAGTAAGTCGCACTTCCCATTGTCGACTTCTAAAGTGAAGCCTACAATGGGATTGTAGACTCGTTATTTTTTTATTTTTTTTCTGAAAAGCAGAAGTCTACAATGTCATTGTAGACTTTTGTTTTTTTTTCGAAACCCATGGTGTTGGCGACTTGGGTAGGGTTTCAAAAAAAAAACAGACTTTTGTTTTTTTTTCGAAACCCATGGTGTTGGCGACTTGGGTAGGGTTTCAAAAAAAAAACAGAAGTCTACAATGACATTGTAGATGACACTGTAGACTTCTGCTTTTCAGAAAAAATAAAAAAAATAGCAAGTTTACAATGAGATTGTAGATTTCACTTTGGAAGTCGACAATGGGAAGTGCGACTTACCCCGTATCGATAAAAAAAAATCAACCTACACCAAATTAATAAATATGAAATCAAATTACACCAAAATGGTAAAAAAAACCTCATTTGGCTCACGAGTTTTATCATTTAATGTATTATTTATTTATTTTTCCCTTCTAAGTCAGCGAAAATAGTAATAATTGTCGAAAATTGACAACCACAGCATGTGTGGCTGAATTTTAAGTTCACACAAGAAAAGCATAATTTTTTTGGTAACCAAGAAAAGCATAATTTAAGTGGTCTACTAATTTACAAAAAGAAAAACCCCTTATACTTGTTTCTCTTTACGATCTTCTTTGGTTGTTTACTTTGAACATTTTTTTATTTCTCTATTATTTTAAAATATATTAAAATAATAAAAATAATCATAGAAGACATTAATTTTTAAAAACTTATATGTGAACAATTTATCTTCGAATAGTATTTATTAAAATATATTTTTGATTTTTTCAAATATAAAACAAATTATACAAACATAGTAAAAAAAACATAAAGAGAAAACACAAAATAAATGTTTTCTTTACAATTAAATATTTCTATAGTAGATATTAAAAAACCCTTTCCTATCAAGAAATACTATTCTTTTAACAATTATCCACAATCCACGTCTCATTAATTTTTTAATGAACAATGGGAAATCCACGTCTCATTATTTGACATGAAAACTTGATACAAGTGTTAATTTCCATTAACTATTGTTTTTTCTTTTAGATAAATGATTTAAATAAAACACAAGAGGGAATCTGTGTTTTTCGTGACCGGGAGGGACACGTCAGGTCACTCGTTTCCATCCATTATCCGATTCCAAAAGTGAGTGAGAAACACAACGCTGCCGCTAAGAAAGAAAAAAAAAAAAGATTTATACAGAACTTATGAATATAGTTTATGATTGATTTATAAGTTATTTTGGGTTTATTTTTTATAAGCTACCTATAATAGCTTATCAAAATAGCTTATGGCTATAATTTTTCTTCGATTATAAAAATAACTTATATAACTTATACCATAAGCAGTAGATAAACTTGTTATCCAAACTTGACTTAATTATTAATTAATATAAAGCTTTTGCACCTTTTTCTACGATTGTTTCAACTTTCAATTCATTATTCATTTTCCCTCCACCGAGTGCAACTCAATCATTTTCCGATTTTCTCCGTATTGAATTTGAACCCTCGTTGTTGTTGGAAGAAACTGAAAAACGATGGTCGTTAGCGTGCGATTCTTGAAGGCACCTTCTTCTTCTTCTTCTTCTTCTTCTTCTATTGGCGAATAACTAACTGCAATGCACTTCACGCCTCACCTATGGCTTTCTCCTCATCTCTTCGCCCTACCTCTTCTCCTTGCTACTCTCAGGTTCCTCTCTCTCTCACTTGCTTTGTAGTTTCTTTATTGTGCTTCGGTTTTTTTTTCGATAAACATATTTTACTTTGTTATTTGTATTTATTGCTGTTGTTGTCGTAGATATAACACTCTTGTTAAGATTTGTGCCAAAAAAGAAATTAAAAATTAAAAATCTGCAAATTAATATTATGTCTGTTACTGATTGTGTTTTGTGGTTCCATAATTTGTATAATCTCGTAGAAATTCGAATGGATTAAAGAGTGATTGAATGCCTAATCAAAAAAATATAAAGCGAGTTTGGTGAATCATGATGTGGAATGGTTGTGCGTTTTTTTTCTTCTAGTGTGCATAGAAATCCTATACTACGTATAATCTTGTGGAAATTCGACTGGATTAGTGACTAATCGAATTTTTGTTTTAAAGCAAGTTCGGTGCATCGGTTTCGATTATGAATAATGAATGTTTGAATCGTGATGTGGAATGATTGTGCGTTTTTTGTGTGTGCAGTTGTTGTGTTCTCTTAGGTGCAGGAAGAAGCACTGTAGTCGAATAAGTTTTGTTGTGACGGAAGGAAGAAAAGGTCGTTGGGTCAGGAATAGAGTTGTTAGTGTTAGGTCGGTGTTGAATGACAATAGCTTTAGCGTCAACAGTCATGGAGGGACTGAACCTGCTAGGGTTCTACTTGAGAGGTTGTTTGAGCAGACGCAGAAGCTGGAGCACCAGATGACCGGAGAGGAACCGGATCTTCGGGTTCTGGAGTCGGATCTTCTGGCTGCACTCACGGCGTTGAAGGAGAAGGAGGATCATTTACAGGAAGTGGAGAGGACTGTTTTGTTGGAGAATGGCAGATTGGAGCACACAAAGGAGGAGTTGGAGCGCCAAGAGAGGGAAATCGAGGCTGCTCGTGAGAAGTATGAGAGGCTTGAAGAGGAGATGAAGGAGGCTACGGCTACTTTGGTTTCTAAAGCTGGGCAGATAGATGAACTGAAGCTCCAGCTTAGGGAGCGCGATAATGATGTTGCTGGTTTACGGGCTGCGCTGTCTCTGAAGGAAGAAGAATTGGAGAAAATGAGGATTGGTTTGGCCAAGAAGAGTGAAGAAGCTACTTCTGTTGATTCTGAGCTTAGACATAAGGCTCAGCTTCTGAGTGAAGCAAATGAGGTTGTGAAGAAACAAGAAATTGAGCTTCAGGAACTGCGGAGAGCTGTCCGAGAAAGAGAAGAACAACTTCAAGTCTCTCTGGCTGAGAGGGAAGTTGAAGGAGGAAAGCTCAAGGCTGTGGAGGCCGCTTTGGAGAAGCAGGCGATGGAGTGGTTGCTGGCACAGGAGGAACTTAAGAGGCTGGGAGAGGAGACATCGAGGCATGCACAGGAGAATAGTGAAACGATGGAGGATTTCAGAAGGGTGAAGAAGCTTCTCATTGATGTGAGGTCTGAATTAGTTTCATCTCAGCAAGCGCTGGCGTCTTCTAGGAACAAAATGGAAGAACAAGAACGGTTGTTGGAACAACAGCTGGCTGAACTTGCAGAACAAAGGGCAAGTGTCATGTCGTACATGGAAAATTTAAGAGATGCCCAAATAGAAGTGGAGAGTGAAAGAATGAAACTCAAGGTTGCAGAGGCTCAGAATAAAGAACTTGAACAGGATCTGTCCAAGTTAAAGGAGCTCGTGAAGGAGTTACAGGAGGAGCTGAAGAAGGAGAGAGCTTCTTTGGAGCAGGCAGTCCAAGAAATGTCTTTGCTTCAAGAGGTATTAGAGGAAAAAAGTGCTGAATTTAGGGAAACAAGTGCCCTTCTTCATGTCAAAGAGTCGGAGCTTGTTGATGCTAAGCTAGAAATCCAGCATTTGAAATCTGAAAAGGCTTCTCTTCAGGCTCTCTTGGAGGAGAAAGACTTGGAACTCTCCAATGCTAGGAAGATGCTGGAAGAATTAAACCAGGAAATCTCTGATCTGAAGATGCTTATGAACAATAAAGAAACGCAGCTTATTGAAGCAACCAATATGCTAAGGGAGAAAGATGAACATGTGAAGATAATTGAGAATAAGTTGGATACTACAAACCTGAAGGCTTTCGAGGCTGAAACTGTAGTAGAACGAATTTTAGAGCTCACAAACAAACTGGTTGCTTCCATTAAGAATGAAGACATTATTTCATCAAGACCACTAGATGAAATGGGTAATCAACAAATCGAGCAACTTTTGGAGGAACCTACTAATGTATTGAAGTGGCAACAAAAACGGCTGGAGAATGAGCTTGAGTTGACCAAGGAAAGCTTAAAAACAAAGGAGATGGAAGTTCTTGCTGCACAGAGGGCTCTAACAATAAAAGATGAGGAGCTTAAAATGACTCTTGCAAGATTAGGTGCAAAAGAGGAAGAGTTAAAAAAAGCAAGGGAAGAGGCGACAGAAGATGCTAATGATCTCAAAAGGTTGTATGCTTTGGCGCAGGAGAGAACTGGTGAGAAAAGCATGGGAGACTTGGCAGTTGAGAAGCTTCAACTTGAGGCAGCTCAGCTTGAAGTTGAAGCTGCTACTAGTGCTCTACAGAAACTTGCAGAAATGAGTCGACAACTTTTGAATAAGGCTATCCAGAGTGTTGAAGCTGATAACTACATCACTGTCATGCAAAATAATGATGATAATAACCCCAATTTGACCTCAGACATCAATAACATTGACTGTTTAACTGTGGTAAAAGCAGGAGTTGCTCGACTTTCAGCTTTGACTGAGCAGCTTGTGATGGATGCGGGTATTGCTGCTGCAAACTAGAAGAGGCAATGAAGGAGGTGGTGGAGGAACACTGTAATATTGTATGTTGTTATCTTTGTGGCCAAAAGTCATTGCAAGATTAACCAGGCAAAGGGTGGGTCATAATATCTTTGTTTGCAAGATATGTATAGCGATCACATCTGTTGTCTAGTTGTGCAGGTGAAAACTTGTTTTGTTGTACTTGTTAGTTGTTACATTCAAAAGTGTATTGTTTTAGACAAACATATATAATATGGAAAGATTTTGGACTGTATTTCCCATCTTTTATTAAAATCAAATGTCTAATAACACCTAAATTCAAGTCCCCTCATCTTCCCTTCAAGATTGAGTAATAGACTGGCATAACTTCATGACAGGCTTGCAAACATCTGGCATTGCTGTTAAGCGTAAAGTTTAATATTTAAGACAGTGATACTCATTGGTTGCATGTACTTGTAATCTTATCTTAGGTTAATTCATTAATGACAGGCATTCTAAAACAAAAAAAGGGGGGTTTCAGGCTGCAAAAATAGATTGAATATCTCATTTCAAAGGTAAGTTCAATATTTTATCGGCTTTTCATATTTGTTCTCCTTTCTCTGAGGCAGTTCTAGATAAAAATAGATAAAGAAATAGTACGCTCCATTTTTCTGGCCTTTACAACGAACCATTCTGGTTACTATGGCAACGACCTCTCTCCTCCAAGACTTGCCTACCCGAATTTGCTCTTTTCTACTTTCAATCATATTGGAAAAAAAATACAATAATCACGACTAAAGCTAATGAGCCAAAACATGAAAATCAGAATTAAAGCAAGGAACAGGTGAGAATTCTATATTCAATATTCATATTTAGCCTCCCCTCCTCGGCTCCTCCTTCTATACCTAAGGAAAATATAAGTATTATGTGCCTTACTTTAACGCCTCAAAATTATGACATTTTATGGCCTCAAAGTCAATGAATCAAATGATCTTTCTGGCTACTATACTATAATCAATTCCTAAATTAACGAATATTATTTGAAGTAGCTTTGCTTTTTCATGATCAATTATGTAACACATTATTTGAATGATTTTTTTTAATTTTCAAAATTATTTCGTCATAAAGTAAAATTAATTTTAAGGTAAAAATTTAACCTTTTTAATAAATAGAATCTAGTCTAAATGAAAGTTTTTTTTCTAAAAAAGTAAATATATACTTATGTTTACATTTTAAAAATAATTTCTTTATGATTTAAATAAAATCATAAACTAAATTATAGGGAAGAAACAGAGAGAGAGAGAGAGAGATTTGTTGTCATCAGAATTTGGTTCCACCAAGGAAATTGCTGTGGACTTTAGCCCCATACAAAATCGGTTGAGCAATGTGAGGAAGTTTCTTCCTCAATGAAAAATGTATCCCTCTTGGCATCACGCAAGTATCTTGGAAAATTTAACTCACAACCACAACAAATATACTTTCCGGAGCTAAAGAAACAAAAACAAAAGGAATCAAGAGGGGTGAAATCAAGCAATGCTTCAAGAATCAACACAACCCAGACATGTATCTTGATTCATTGCTTATTTCACTTTCACCCTTCCTTTCTTCCATAAAATTCAACAAGCATATCATGAAATTTTCTAGTGTTCATTATGCAAAGCATTTGTGAAGATTATGTACAGAGATTCTGTGAAGGATATGTACAACTTCTACATTCAGACTTCAGAGTCAGCCCTGATAGCATTTATGTATAATTACCATTTTCAACTAATGTTCAACTTCAAACTAGTATGACAATACAGCTATATGCTTAGAAGACATATGCATTAGTTACTTGACTGTATTGAGATATAGGAATGCTAAAACTACCGACCAGAGGAAGTGTTAGCACCTTCTTTAAAAAGGATACTAGCAACTGAAGGAAGATTTATAGCACCAGAGGATCTCCTTGTAGGACTGCTGGGATTTTGACCTTCAAGATATTGGTTTTTGCTTTCTATTGCATTAACCTTCACACTTCTCCTCACTTTCTTTCCAACCAATATGCCTAGTTTAAGAGCTGTAAATAGTCCCAGTACAATCAGAACAGGTCTAACTGCCCAGTGATGATCCTCCACATGTTGATACTTCTCTATCATCCCAGGACAAGTCTTAAAATCAACCACTTCAACCTCAGAGGGATCAGCCAAGAAGGTGCTTGATTCATTCCCAAGATTCAGCATCCCTGGGAACTTGACAACCAAACACCCATTTGGTAGGATACATGAAATCCTACCAGTAGCCCAGGCCCCTCCCTTTTTACGGCGCCATTCAAATCGTGGGCATAAAACATTCTCTTTCAGCCTAACAAACTGGCCCACGCAGAATGATTCCGCCATTTCAAGTTCTGAAGAATTTCCATTCCAGAGAGTTGGCAGCCCAATGAATCCAACAGCCGCTCTACCATCGTCGCCGCGATTGATGGAATGTAGAATGCCCACTGGTGAGTGCTTCTCGTTTTCATCCCTCATGCGCACCCAATCACCGGCTGCCAAGCCATTTGTGACGCGTTCAAGAGTTGATGCATGGATTCTTATAGGGTCGTGAATACCATGGACCCTCACAAGAACAAATCCATGATCTGCATTACGTTCAAGGCCAACAACAGTTCCTTCTGGGACATCCATGTTTTGAGCTTTGCATGAATTAGGAGGCTTTCTAGATCGGACCGTGTCACCAACCTGCAGATGATCCTTTGAGAGGAACCACACTGTGTAGTCAGTGCTACCTGATTTTGCAATAACTTTCTTATTTCCTTGATATCTCCATCCTTCATCATTGCCCAGTTCATTCAGTGAGCTGCAAGGTAGGCAGAATGATTAACAATAGAGTAATGTTCAACACAAGATCTTTCTTATCTTCATGAAAGAAATTAACTGAAAAGATATTCATGCTTAGTACAAACAGTTCCATGCTCTTCTGAAAGATCATTGCTTTAGTTCTTTCTGGTAAAGACATAATCCTGGATCAGTGGAAGCAAATATGCAGATACTTGGAGCACCAGAGGTAAACTAAAAAATTATATTACTGAACACAGAAATCACACACAACACAGCAATATTCTCTGTCCACAACATTAACATCACATGCATAGTTACACACCCTACTATCACATATACTCCTAATAAATAACTGCTAGTAGTTATTTTCTAATCACAACTGCCACTAAGAACTCCTGCCACTAATTATTTCCAAACCATAACTAGTTCCCAACACAATACATCACACAGAAGTAACTCAACTTGAAGTTTTCAAATAACCTTGAGCTTTTTCCCTACATTGCAACTACTCATTCTTGGTGTATTCACAGGATAGGTACCAGGTTCATTTATATTCAGTTATGATGATAGCAATTTCTTTTAAAGAATCTAATAAGTTTCCATGTGAAGTGATAACCACATGCTAAATCAAACAAGAACCTGAATTACCAGAAAAAATGGTTTCAAGTTATCATATCTGGATACAAACCTTTCAAAGACGCTCATAATATCTACCATTAAAGGGCGATTCCTCAAATCATACTCAAAACATCCACTAAGGATATTTTCAACTGAAGAAGGAAGGCCACTTGGAATATGGGGTTTTTCATGCTTTTCAACAACTGATCGGTATATTCCACCAACAGGACATCCATACCAAGGTTGATTACCAGTCAACATTTCAACAATGGTGCACCCAAATCCCCATGAATCCGTTTCAAACGATATAGGACCTCTGACCTCTGGTTCCCATTGTTCTGGAGCCATGTAATTAGGAGTTCCAAGCCTCTGAGCCATATCCGAGCTAAGGAATGAGGAGCCAAGCAAAAGGCTTGGAATACCAACATCTCCCAAAATTGCTTGATCATTATCTTTGAGAAGAACATTACATGGTTTAAGGTTGAGAACGAGGATCCCTTTAGAGTGAAGTTCCATAATACCTTGAGCCAGATTGATTCCATACCTGCAACGAGTAAGATTCCCTTAGTATTGACCAGTATTCTTCATTTCTTCCCCATGCTAATGAAGATATACAGATAAAGATAAGCATATTTCACTGAAAACACATCACCTCAAAACATCATGCAAAGAAATCCATCCTTCTCTGAGTTTAGCCATCTTGTCACCAATTGAACCCTCATACAGATTCATAACAATGCAGATCTGTGAAAACAAACAAACATGTTAGCTAGATGGAAGTCAAAAAAGTAGCTAACAATCTCCAATATATTGAACTAAATTCAAAGTCCAAATCTAACCCTTCCATTTAAGATTGAAATTCCATGTATCCAGCAAACGCTAGCAATTCCTTGGCACTTAAAGTATAGTTCATTGAATTTCTCCAATACAATCTTCACGTGATCCTCTCTGATTGGATATAACATCTTAGCAGCGACTTCATGGTACTCATCATAATCTTCAGTGGACTGATGATGAGTTGCCAACCAAACATCACCAAAGGGACCCCGGCCAATTCTGTGTCGAAGTTTCAACCTTTCAGGTTCAATCCAGGAATTTGCGCGATTGGATGAGGTTCTAGCAGTTCTAAGGATGTCACTAGCAGTTCTAAGGATGTCAGAATCTCTATCCAAGATCTCATAATCAAAAGAAGCAGCTGATGGAGTAGAAATGACTTCTTTAGACATTCCTGAATCTGAAATTGTAATATTAAATAATTCAGCAAAATGCAACAGATCCCAAGACAATTATTCAAATGTGGCGATTAACATTTGAGCTTTTGAACATAGACGTTCATACAACAGTTCATTGCTAGTTAAAAGTAACCACAAAAATATAAAAAAGAAGGGGTTCACAAATGATAATTTTGCAAGTCTTGTTGTCTCAGCAACAAAAGACCAAATACATCTTAATTGACTTGTTTCCACAAGCAGGCATGTCAACGAATTTGCATTACATGTAACATATATAATGTTTTTAAAGGAAAAAAGAATGTTTATTCTTCCTTTTTCAATCCAATTTGGTCATAATCATGTGCCTATGAGACAGTAAACACATAAAAAAAATTATATTCAAGAACTTATGTAAATATCCAACAGATAGGACAGGATTCAGATTGATGTCAGCTACATATCACTCTTTCAACATAGCACCCCAAATGAACCTTGTAATATATAACAACAGTTCAACCACATATCAAAACCGCAGTTGCAAAAACTTATGAAGTGATATCAAGTAAAGATACAAGAGCAGAACAAATCAATATGAATTCAATCAAAATCAAATGCAAATAAAGGATCACCATTTGCCATTTATACCAGTGTTATCATTTTCAACACCGGAAACAAGGTTTTTTTTTTGTGTGTGACTAAACTGAGCTTGAAAAAAACCATCTGTTCCACTCTGAGGTAACTAATACAGGTTTTCATACCATCATTTCTCGAAGGTGCAACTCAAATTCTAAATGATACTGGCATTTAATACCTGAATCCCACCCCACCCCCCAAAAAAAAAAATTGTGACCAATTGACAGAACCCAACTATTGAATATTCATCTTTCACATAGAAAGAGAACAATTCACTCACTCACTCACTCATCCACCACCAGGAAAATCAACACATGCATGCATACCAGTGAGTGAGTTATCATCAGCACAAGCAAACTCTTCTCCACCTTCTCATCAGAATCATATCATATAACAAAAACATGTAAATTTATACAATTTTTTATTTTTTTAACCGATCGGAGTTCAAATTATTGAAAATTGAGGGGCCAAAAAACAGTACAAAATTCACAGCAACTGAATATAATCAGAAGTTGAGCAAAAAAAATGAAACATACATAGTGAAATCAGAATAATAATAATAATAGTAAGTGGGAGTGGGAGTGAGAGCTGTGAAAGAACAACAAACTTTGAGAAGATAATAGAAGTGAATAAGTTAACACAAATTCAAAGAGAGTCAGAGAGAAAAGGTGTTGTGTTAAAGAAACAACCTTTGGCCTTTGAAAGAATGGAATCTCCGACAAAGCAGAACACAACTCTACAACTGAAAAACGAGGAATCCGGTTTCAATTTAGCAGCGAGAGAGAGAGAGAAGGGGATTTTTTTTATTGAAGTAAAATAAAATCAAAAGGGTAATGTGGTGAATTAGATGCAAGGACCCACCATGATGATGACGCGTAGATAAAACGGAGCTGACACGTATGCCATGGTTTGATGGATGCACAGGTGGAGTATTACATTGCAAAGCAGTACGGTAGAATAACAATTTAAATTTTTTTTTTAGCCAAAACAATTGAGCCAAAAAACTTTATTTTATTTTATTGTATATTAAAAGAGTTTAATAATTACATATTGAAAATATTCATCTAAACAAAATTATATATTGAAAATATCAAAATATAAATAAATTTATTTATATTTGGTTTTATTTTACCATCTTAATATATTCTAATATTATTTTTGAAAAACTTAATTAACTATATAAAACTTGTGAACTCTGTTAATGTATTAATTATTAAAATCTTTTGTCAAAATAATATAATTATTAAAATCATGTTAAAATATAATATAATAAGATATAAAATAAAAGTGGTATTCAATCCAAAAAAAATTAAAAGTGATATATTTATTTATAAATTCTAAGAAAAAAAGAAGAGTAAAAATGAACCGTCCCGTTCCATATGCGAATGTTCTCTTAACGCCGTTGCATTTGTCATATGCGATTTCACGTATCGAAACTTACAAAGCTTCACTGATAAATTGTGTCAAAATAAAGGAGAAAAAATAAATGAAAATGAAATAGCGTTACTTGCCCATTAAGTATGCGAGAGAAACTGTTTGAGCTTGATCTACTAAAGTTGAATAGATCATGTCAATGATAACTTGATTATTAATCTACTTGTTTATTAATATAATTTTCTTTTATTAATTGATTTACTTTATATAACTTGTAGAAATAGTATCTACTTAAGAATTTTTTATTTATTAGTATATAATAAAATAGTTTTTAATCACATTGTTTATCATATTACGATGATATCAGATTTGTTTAGAGACATAACAAGAGGGTAAAAATGTCAACTAACACACTCATGTACAAGATAAACCTATCATTAATAGTCACATGTATATCTTTAAACGGTACAACTTGTGCCATTAGCACCTATCTTGTCCATGCATGGAAAGATGTTCGAGTGATCATGTAGTATTGTATCAAAGTATGTACGAGTCAAAGAAGATATTACTCACTAGCCACTACCTTGCTTCTAAGCAAGGTAAGAAAAATTTCAACACGTTACTCTTCCATTAAACACTTTATTAATAAATTATTCTAAAAAATTGATGAAATTTGCTAAAACCAATTTATGAACATGGTTTTAAGTTATTGCTTAATCATGATTTTATTTTCTCAACCTCAATTCCTAAACGTCTGCTTGATTTGCAAGTTACAACTAAACATAACATCCAAAAACATGCATCTTTCATTCCTTATCACACCTAGCTACAACACGTATCGACATATATAGAAAACTAACGCTGTCTCTTTCCATCGTCAATATATAGGAGTTCAATGGAAAAAAGAAAAGATAACCCGTATTTGGAATTATCAAATCATATCCATAGAATAAAAATCGCTTATATCCAATTAAGTTTGAACAAATATTCCACGGCCGTGTTCAAGGAACAAGCAAAGAAAGTTTTAGGACAAGATACAAATTCATTAGGGGAGTTTTTCTGAAAGTTTTATGTTATGTTTCGTGATAAAAGGGTGAAAAGTATGAAGGTGAAAATAAATTGCATATGAGAATAAACCAAAGCACATTGAAAACTCCACAACTCCAAATCGTCTGTGTATTGAATAGAATCACTGGAATGAGAATATGCAATATTTACAACCCCAATCCAATATCACTGCCATCTCAATCAACACAGCAATACAATTTCACATGCAAGCTGATTGCATGAGACAAAATTTGTACAAGGATTTCAGCTTTCATCTGTTGTGAGCCTCAAATGGATGTGTTATGAGGTAACAAACATTTCTGCCAAATATTAATAGTACTTACTGTCTCCATGTATGCCTCCAAGAATGGTGCCGCCTCCTGCCAAAGCATACAATCCTTCTAATCTTTCTAAAACTGCCCAGTAAACACCTGGGAATCGTGGATGGGATCAAAATCCTGCTTTTAGTTGTAGTTTTTCTCACAATTGCCAGTGGGGTGTATGAGAACACCACTCCTATGAAGCCAGGTAACTTGCTCTTTCCAACGCCCTCTTCTTCAATGTGAGGTTTGATCTTTCCATTCTGTGTGACTTCCTCATCAGAAGATTCAGAACCAATGTCATCATCATCACAATTTTCTTTGGGTTCACAGTTATTCACTTGCGATGACCTGCACCTTACATTTATTATACCATCTATCTGGCTAGAGTAAGAACTTGTTTCAGAAATATACCATATGAACATGCATGAGAGATTTATCTAAACCATGTGCATATCAATATCTCTCCACACCCTTTGAAAGAAAATATAAATTAGTCACTTGTAGGAAATTTACAACTCCAGTTTGGTTTCTTATTTTCAAATAAATTTAAATTTTGGTCCATATAGTCTCCATTCATTTTGAATTTAATCCCTATAGAATTTCTTTTCAAATTAATCCTTACAAATGTTTTCAAAGTAGTCCCTATCGTTAACGCCATTGGTAAGATTCTTTGTCAAGGTGCTCCTTCACATGCTTCTTTTTTCTGTGAAGCAGCTGGAAGGTGCTCCTGTAGGCACTCAGTTCTTTTATGTGCTATTTTGTTCAGTAAGTGCTCCCTTAGATGCTCTTTTTTTTTTTTACTTTGAAATGTCCAATAGTGACTAAACTGATAAATGCAAAACAAGAGCATCTGTACATTACTTAATAATTGTTGCAGAATGCAGATGGAAAGGCAGTAATTTGCAATCTGTGATAACACGACTCTAAATAGTGAGGAAAAATAAAAAATTAAAGGAGCAAACTCATAGATCCTTGCATAGCGAAACACGATTTCAAGTATTCTTTGACCAATGACAAAGTGGTTAATGTAATTACTCAACATATTAAAATTCAAGCATATGACAAACGGAAGACACTGCTATTTAAATCTCATTGGTTATTTTTTACATCTTTCCTGATGTACATGGACTTCCTGAGCCAACTTAGGCACAGGCCATGGCTCAACTAGTGCAACCTGCCAAACAGCAAGTTGATCTCCTGAATCATGCAGGCAACAGCTTACTACTTGCAGAGTTAACAGAAGAGATAGTTGGAAAATGTGTACCTTCTGTGTTGTTTCAAATGGACAACAATTCTTTTCTTTGACCGCTTTCTTCGAACTCCACAATTGTTTGAGACATGGCGGACGAAACGAAGCTATGCATACGAAAACAAAACAAAAACTATGATGATGAGCAATAGACTTCTAAATCTAAATCTAAATCTAATCTAATCTAAATCTAAATAGAATACATTACAGCAATTATGATAAAAGAGAAGCAGTCCTAAAAACGATGGGATACTTAGTTCTTAACTTTGATAACTGATAAGAAACAAGAACTAGAGCAAATTAAAATCAACTGGGCTACAATAGTTAAAAGTTTCAAACCTGGTCGCCATCCTTGATGCCATAATTTTTAAGATAATCCTCCTCCGCAATTAGCTTCTGTCCATCATAGCATAAGCAAAACTGCCCCCAAACATGTGGCCTTCACAACCCAACGTTAAACATAAATATATGTGTATAAAATAAAATGACAAATATACAATCACACAACAGAACAGACAATGGAAATCTAGTAATCATAGGAACTGCAGAATAAAAATAGTAACATCCCACTTCTGATCTGAGTTGAACAAAAAAAAGCAAAAACTATAGAGCAGAACAGAATGAAAATATGAAATAAAGCTACCACTCTATCGTTTGGATACTTTTAAGGATGAAATGGAGAGGAAGACATGTTCCATTCCATTCCACCCAAGTTGGAGGGAAAGAAAAAGTGGGGCATTAACTATTAAGATGGAATGCATTCTCCCCTGTTCCATTTCAGTTACAAGTAATTCCAATTTCCAACAACTTTTGCTAAAGGTGAAGTTTGTAAGTAAAACAAATAATTCCATTCTATCATTCTATCCTATTTTTAAACAATCCAAACAATGGAACCTATAGTAATATGTCCATGTACATAATCATTATGAATTTTTTTATTTAAATGAAATTCCTGAAAAGGAAATACCAAAAAAAAAAATAGTGAGTAAGTAAACAGAGACCATGAAATTTTTGCCGGTCCCTTCTGAGGCATGTGACTAAAGACGGCCTCCACCGCATCCTTAAGTTCAGCAACAGTTGCTGTCTTTGAAACTTGAATATCTGCAAGTAAAGTTCCAACAACAAACAAACTCACTCTTGCATCGCATCAATTTCCAACAACAATAATAGTAATAGTAGTAATTTACCGAAGGAAGAGGCGTCCAATTTGAGGACAGAGAGACGGAGGGGTTGGGAAGGAAGCTTATCGTAGAAGAAACTCTTGTTGGAGGAGAAAATGCCGAGTGAAGAAGGAAACTGCGACCGGCGAGTGTTCTTCACGCTCGGCACTATCAACCTAGTCTCCGCCATAGTAGATTATTGTTACGGCACCGTCGTAGGTAGTTAGGCAGTTACGGGGGGGGGGGGGGTTTTGCTTTGCGTGAAGAAGAGAGTGACGTGGGCGTGTTTGTTATTATGCTTTATAGGAGGAGGGAAGGGAAGAGATTCTTATTCTTAGAGGAGAACCACACGCATCGTTAAAAAAATGGAGTTGGTTTAGTTTATTTGTTAGGGTTTGTGGCTTTGTGCTTTTGGTAACTGTGGGATGCTGCTTGTGTCGGGGAGATTCCAGTTCCAGAAACACACACACAGAAGAGAGAGAGAATGTTTGCTTATGTAGAGAGAGAGAGAGAAGAGGAGAGGGTTTTGTTTTGGAGAAGGATAGCATGCTTAGAGAAAACCGCTAACGGTCACTTTTTTACTGGGCTTGGGCTTGGTCTGCCGTCGGCCTATCCTCCCATCCTGGGCTCGGAGAAAGCCTATGCTTAACCAACATCATTTCCTTAATATTGTTTTTTATCATCACGATTTTAATGCAAAGTATTTATTGATTTTACTGATAATTAATCTCTTTTGAAAAACCTGATTAGTCACATTCAGTGAAATCTTTCCACTTAATTACATTTTTTCCATACACAAGAACCTAAAATCTTTTTCACAGGATCCTAACTCAATTTTACTCAGACCAATGTAACATTCCTTGATATGAATTAACCAATGATGGGCATTTGTTATAAGATATTTAGATTGAAGATAAGAATGCGCTAAAAAAATATTTGCCCATTAAAGTTATTAAAGGGATATTTGAAAGGGTTTTTTCAAGTTTATTTAACCATGGACACCCAAATTTTTATATCTAAACCTAAAGTAAATTCTAAAATGAGATTTTTATTAAAAAATTATCAAAATAATTACTAAAATTATTATAATTTTATTTGAAATTTACTTTTCACATTTTTTTTTGGAATGCACAACTACTTATCAAATTATCATAGTTGTTCTAAATTTTACAGTGTTCGTTAGCAGTTTCAGAGAGAGGGGTGCACAAGATTCATAAGATCGGTGAACATACTACTAGATCAATAGATGTTTGAATACACTAAGGCCTTGTTTGGATAACAAGCTTATCTACTGCTTATGATATAAACTGTATAAGCTACTTTTATAATAGAAGAAAAATTATAGTGAAACTTATTTTATATAAGCCATAAGCTGTTTCGATAAGTTATCCTGGGTAGCTTATGAAAAATAAGCCTAAAACAGCTTATGAATCAGTCATAAACTGTGTTCATAAACTCTGCATAAGTCAATCCAAACAGACCCTAAAGCCATGACAGCAGGGCTCTTCTGATTCCCCAGAAAATGCTCGTGTCAACTTGTATTCAGCAAAACTTCCTAAATATTTAGATTAGTCAATCACACGTTCCACAGACTCGAGTTTGATTCAGATTCTTCATTCTTCTCACTTTTTGAGGGATGCAGTGATGATAAGATGACTGAATCAAATGGCTTTCCCTAATTGAAAAAGAATTCATCTAGGAGCAAGTTATTTGCCAATGAGCTTATAGTAAGCGTATAAACCAGATCCAGCAAAACCGAGAAGTTGCCCAATCACATTCCACTGAAATCAAATCAACACACATTCTATCATTAGTAAACAATATACTCAATTGGGCACACCAGAAAAGTCAGGAGAAGAGCACAGAGTACTCACAAAATCAAACGGTAGCCCACCAAAAAGTATCCAGCCAAGGCCAATTGTAAATAGATCCTAGACATCAATACAAAATAATTAGAATTCAAGCAAAATAACTGCATGCATGCAGCAATTATGACATCAATACAAAACATGAAATCAGAACGTATAAAAGGGATAAAGGAGTGCACATCGGTGCACTATTCGTGCAAGGTAAAACAACTAGCAGGGGAACAAACCTTCAGATTACCACAAATTGTCTGTGTCAGAGCTGAATTTAGAGTTGTGTTTAGAAAAATACTGTAATTCAAGAAGAATGCCAGTGTGCATGAAAAAAGCAAAATAACCTGCCCAAGAAAAAAAAAACATAAAAGTCAAAACTTATCATGATTTTAAATTAAGCGGAAACCAGGTAAAAAGTTTGATTTAGATTTGATATAGGCAGATTATTAACAAGCCTCTCATCCTACGTTAGTCTCACATTGAATAATTAAAAGGTGAAACTTCTCACTGTAGAAGTCAAACGCTTGTAGTATTACAAGCTCCTATTTGTACCACAGTGGCATGTTAAAACGAGTGAGGCTGAGTTTTGTTTATATAGATTCAGAACCAAATAATATATTCAGTGAAAAACATTTAAATTGGTTTTATTTGAAAAAAAAAAAAGAAGTTTCCATTTTCTAAAGGACCAGTTCAAATGTGTGAACCATTACCAATTCAAATGGGACGGCAGACTTGGTATTGATTTTTGGGGTTCAAATACTGGTTTTGGAAAACATGGTTTTTCAGGTTATTTAATCTGGCTGTTCTAGTTTGGTTCTGAAAACCATGGTTATATTTCTATGATGGGTAAAAGATCAAAAAGCAAGTTGTGGTTTTCCCATTTCCACTTTTAACTTCTATATTATTTACTAACAGACTTTCAAAATCCTAGTTAACATCCGCAGAACTCATATTTCTTTTGGCCAATAACCAAGGAAGGTCCAATGACAAATTCTACTACTTATAGAAGAAGAAGAAAGGCTAAAGAGAACATACAATGAAACCAGGTGAGAAGAGATAAGGAAAATTTATTGTTGTCTTCAAGTCTCCACGAATAAACGTCCAGATGAGTAAAACTGGCCCACATAAGATACCTACAATACAATAGAAAAGTATTTCAACTTAGAAATCTTATTACACTAAAAAAGGTAAGAAAGTTTAATAGGCCATAATACAATCTATCAGCTCACCATTGCACCACATAAGGCCAAAGCTATTAAGACCACTAGTTTTTCCTGAGAAAAAGACATAATTCCAAATAAATAAGAAAGTGCAGGTTTACAAGGAAACAAGGTATAACATTGCCACTTAATATGAGAGAGTTAGAGAATAGGAATACAACCAATGCGGGCTATGGTTGCAAGATATATCGCTGTTGAGATGTTTGACATGAAAACAATGGCATAGCCATAAGCATCAAAAGAGAGGTCCCGTGCTCCCGCAACAAACGCACCAAAGACAATCAAGCCAACACTGATAACAGCCTTATAAATTTCAGTTAAATGAAGGAATCAGGTGGATGATCATTTAAATTACAAATTGAACTTCAACTTCATGGAGTTATAATTAATGAAGGAAAAGGAGGAAATAACACAATGGATAGTGAACTAGTTATGTTATTCATGATGCAAAGGCATATCAACTTCTCCTTTTAGAAGTGCACGCAAGGGGAGCATCTGCCAAGCCTTAATTTCCAATGTACAGATTGCATATACTAAGTGCACTTTAGAACGTGTCCTAATAAAGCCATGCATGTGTCTCCACCTAACAGCTTATGCTTTTGGAAAAGTTGTTTCATGACATTCACAATCATCAAGTTGCTAATGACCATTTTTGTCCCACCAATTCAAATTAAATTTCTCCACAATAATTGATAATAAAGGTGCAAAGGACCTAAAAAAGAAGCTGTATATAAATATAATAAGGCAGTTCATTATTCCCACATCAAATTAAACATATTAGAATATGTCACTAAAATTTTGGTGCATGAAACAAAGATTTGCTTGAACATGCAAAGGAGAGAATTAGAGAAAGCAATTTACCTGAAAATAATAGAGGATGTATACCTCTGCCCCACCAAAACAAACTCTACAAGCATTGTAAATACCACTGTGGTCCTCCTCAAAGTGGTATACATTGGAACATTTACTCCACGAACAGACTCCATGGTGACTAGCTAAGGAAAAGTACCCGGGTAAATAAAAAAAAAGGCAAATTACTAAGAATTTTTCCTTGGAGGTGAGGGTGGAGCAAAGACGGGTATACCATGTAAAGTAAATATGCTCCAGACAAAGGAAGAGTGTGCTTCAAAGTCTTCAATGATACAAATTTTGTTGAATTATCTGATATAAGTAAAGATTCGCTTGCCGAAAAAGAAATTATCCTCCAGCGCCTCAATACATAGAGAAAGAAACACGAACTTACCATCTGCGGCAAAAAGAAGCATGTTTTAAAATGTGAAATGGATCAAGTGGATCTCCACAACAATAGACTGGTATGTTTAAGGCCCCAGTAGACAGTAGTCAATAGTGAAGAAACTGCTTAGCATCCTAAAATTTCATAAGCAATATAATTCCTTTCTACCTCTTCCCAAATGCATGCAATTATACCTCTTGATGTCTTGCATTGTTGCTTCCATTAAGTTGACCAATCCCTAATAACTTATTTAGAAGAACTTCAACTCTTAAATATTACAGACTCTGTTTAACAGTAAGGAGCACCAAAGAAGAAGGAAGAAAATGTAGAGAAGCAGACCAAAAGAAAAAAGAACAAACCACAGAAATCAAGAATGCAAGTTTAGAGCAGAACTATTAATTTACGTAGCATTTCATACTATGTGACAAGGGAATCAATGACTGTGAATAAAGTTATAAATCAACCAAGTATTACAAATAAAGAAAGGTGGATCATGAAGCCCTTTTGTTTACAATTTTCTGCAAGAGATGCCTAAGATTTCTAATAAAACAAATTTCAGTGGCCTGTCAAGTCATGGCTCATAAGAATCATGGGAACGTCAAAATCATGGGTGTTCCTGCATGGTTGCCATAGCAGAACCGGACCGGATACTTGTCCACTACAGGTACTTCCTTTGGATCCACATGGATATGTATATATTTGGTTTCTTTTTGTCCTTTCAAATTTCACTATCAAATATGTTCAGATACATCTCTGTCAATCATTGCAATGAGCAAACATAACTCACGTACAAGCCACTCCATGCAAAACACCAAGCTTTGATACTAAGGTTAGAGTTTTAACAGCATGAGTGTAAAATAAAAAAAAAAAACAGACATAATTATTATCAATTAATTTTAAGGAATAGAACATATCAATACAATTCTTCAACTCCCAAAAGAACAGATAAGAACCAAAATTTGAACATAAAATCACCAAGTTGTGAGAAAGGAAGAATAGTTATCAACCTGAAGAAGCGTGATTACATTTGCTGATGGGAAGTCATAAGATGAAAGAGCAGCCTTATTGAACATCACCAAGAGAACTACAACACACACAAAAAATAGACATTATTTAAAGCACAATGAAGTATTAAACAAACGCCTATTTTCTTCTTTTTTTTTAAAAAAAAAAAAGACATTTTCTGTTTTTATTTATTAATAGTCACAAAAATATGTATCTATTTTCACTTCATTTCTTATTTATAAACAACTATTATTTTGTGTCATGATAATTAATAAAAAAAACATTATTTAAAAAACGAAAAATGAAGTGGAGAATTTTGTAAATAGGAATAAGGGGAGAAAATGCAGTATCTGGTAGATGCATACAAAAATTGTCAAGGGAAACAGTGGCATTGGATTGGATATCCAACAACACAAGTGAGTGAAATTGAGAATTGAGAATATATGTAGTGAAAAGGAGAGAAGAAGAGGAAAAGCGTAGGTAGAGAAGTTAGTTAGGACTTACCGGCGCAGGACATGTAAGAGATGGCGGCGGAGGCACCACGTTTGGTCATGGCGGAGCCTTTGAAGAGCTTGTCGTCGGGGGTTTGGTCCTTCCGAGAAGGAGGAGGAGGAGGAGGATCGGATACCGGAAGAAGCATCGCATTCTCCGACGAATTCGACGCTTTCAGAGACATCGTGATGCCGTGATGGTAATAATAATAAATAATTTGATGAGAAGCACTGAAGCACAAGGGTTCCCTTGTTCTTATTTGTTGAAATTGAAGAGGGAGTTCGGGAGGGTGATGATGGAGATAAGAGATAAAATTAAAAGGGGGGGGGAGGGTTTTGTAATTGGAATTGGAAGAAAGGGAGACGCCACTGGGCAATCGGAACTCCGAACTTGACCTGACTTCGTCAACTCTGACCTCTCCACCACGTTGTCTACTTTACTTCCTCCGCTTATTCTCAAACAAAAGGAAAAGTAAAGAACAAAAATGGGGCCTGCAAAATCAATTAAATGGTGAGATGGATGAGGTTGCAACTTACGTCTTACAAGCATATTTTTTTTATCAAACGGAAAGCAACTTATACCATAGGGTACCTAAATGGTATTTAATGAGTACCTATTAAATATTTTTATTGTGGAAGAAAAGTGTTGGATATTTATTGGGGAGGGGTGCTTATATAATCATTTTTTCTCTTCTTTCTCATCATGGATTTACGTATTTTTATAAGTTATAATTAGATGTAGAGTTATTGATGGGACTCATTTAGTAAATTTTATGGAGTTGTTAGATTAGAGGGATTAGGTACCTATTAAATACTTGAGTTAAAAAAATTAAAAATAAGTGATGTATACAAATAGAGTCCACTTAAATACTCAAAAATGAATACTCCACTAAAGAGGGCCTTACAAGCATTATTTACGTTTAATTACTTGATATTTTTTTGGTAACATATTTACGTTTAATATTATAATTATATTATAATAATTATAATAAAATATATATAATTGCATCTTTGGTCCATGTATCATGGTCTGGATTTTGAGATTTATGTACAGTTTTTAATTGTACAAATTGGATCTTTATGTATCATGATTATGCAATTTTAGTTTATCCAATTTTAATTGCACAATTTTGGTTCTTTATGTATCATGATCGTACAATTTTAATTATCAAATATATTGATTATTATGACTAGGTCCCTTTTTCAGTTTTCACTATGTCATTTTTAACATTAAAAATCTACACAGTACACATATGACTAATTTGACCCCGAATCGGGTCACCCGTTAAACTAAAGAATACTAAAAACTGAAGTCAAACATAATAATTAATGAATTAAGCCTAGAAAAGCTTCTTAGTGTGTGTTTGGTTTTGCGGTGACTAAAATTGATTTTGACTGAATTGATTTTGATTAAAAGTGAGTTGAATATAACGTAATTTATGTTTGGATAAATTTACAAAAAATTGATTTTTATCCGTTCATATTGTTTGGATAATTTGGATCAAAATTAATTTTGAGTGTAAAATTATCATAAAATCTCAAAGATGTATTATCAAAATTTCAGAATTGATTCCAAACTACCGTGAAAGCTACAATTTCTAGCTTCACCTTAGAATTGATTTTAGCTCCAAAAGCAATTCGAAACAAAACGACCCAAACACCCAAAAATTGATTTTCTTGTGCTTCACCGTGCTTTTGGTTACCTCCACCGGATTTCCAAACACCCACTTAATTATATTTCTCATTTTTATAGCTCCACTATGATTGAGGGAAATCTCTGAATTCACAAGGCGGCTATTATTAGGGACTCTCCTTGTGAGCAAATTGTTACGGAGGTCTAGACACCGAAACAAAAGGCAACAGTAACCTATAACTTGTTATTGATTTTTTTTATTACTAGTTAATTATTGTTAGAAGTATATATGAGGAGTGTAATGCTTGTAGTTTATGTACATTTATTATTATTTTTTTCAATTTTTTCATAGTCTTTTAGCCTTTTGTGTTTCAGTATTTTTATTATCCTGCCTTAATTTGTTTTGTTTCTTTTTTTTTCTCCAATGAACCTTTGTGTTTTGGAGAACATATAGAGAATTGTGTTACATAACATATGTTCCATCTTTAGATTTACCTTCTCATGTACCATCACATGTGTAATTTATTTATTCAGTTTTTAAAGTTTTCTTTTCACATAATTTAGTTGTGATTATAAAGTTTTTATATCAGTCGTTAGTCTTGCTTTTGATGACATCCCCTTCCTTAGTCCTTATGGTTAAGATAACGACCTCATTTATATTTCATGAAAATGCCATACATTACAGAAAATACTTACTAGTCAAATAAATAAGAGTGCAAATATATCCTCCTATAAATTTTTTTATCTTTTTTTTCCTTTTAACATGTATCTCTAAGGTATCATGAATTGAGAAACACATGCAATTTTTTTTCCTTATCACAAATGTCATGTGAACCTTTATATAAGTGATTAAATGGTTAAAAAAACTGCCTGCCAATTGCATAAGAAAATTTAAAATAGCATTCACATAGGCTTAATTTTCAAACCTTTTACCTATATTTGTTGTTAATTATATTATGGCTTAAATATGAACTTAGTCCCTTTAAAAATTTGAGTTTTGAATTTAGTTCCTAAATTTAAAGTCAACGGTTTTTAGTTCTTTCAAATTTCAAGTTTTGAATTTAGTCCCTTATTTGCGTTGACCCTGTCATGTCACCCCAAAAACGCCTACGTGGCACACTGCTGGCCACGTCATTTGACACGTCATTTATTTACAGGGACTAAAATCAAAACATATAATTTTTACAGGGATCTCCACCACCACCCCCTCTTTCTCCCCCCTCCTCGTCCTCCACCACCACCACCACCCCTCTCTCTCTCCTCCACCACCACCCCCTCTTTCTCCCCCCTCCTCGACTCTCCTCCACCACCAACCCCTCCTACTCCCCCCTCCTCTACCACCACCACCTCCTCCACTCTTCTCTGCCTTCTGGGTATTCTCCGTTGCCACATCACAGAGACACACAAATAGAATAGCGAGAGCCACTACTACAAGGAAAGATTTGTGAAACGACCCCATGGTTGTTTTTTCTTCCACCCCTCACGATTTTGAAAATGAGAGTGTGTCGGGAATGGGATTAGATAACACGGCTTTATCGAAGGGGGGAGTTTTTAATGCAGAGTTTTTTTAGTAAAAATAAAAGTAAGGAAGCGGTGGGTGGTTATCTGGTTATTAGAATTATTATTGTGTTGAGACAAAAGCAGAAGAAAGAAAGTGGGATAGTGGGAGTGAGGATGGGAGCATCTCCGTCAGATCATTGAAGATTTGAAGATATTTGATTTCGTTCACATGGTGGTGGTGGACAAAGCTGAGAAGAAAGACAAAGGGGTGGTGTGGAGGTGGGTGGTGGTGGAGGAGAGAGGAGGAGGGAAAAGGAGGAGAGAGAGGGGGTGGTGGTGGTTGTAGAGAGAGAGTGTAGGAGGAGAGAGAGGGGGTGGTGATGGTAGTGGTGGTGGTGGAGGAGGAGGAGGAGGGGGGTGAAAGAGGGGGTGGTGGTGGAGGTCCCTGTAAAAATTATATATTTTGATTTTAGTCCCTATAAATAAATGACATGTCAAATGACGTGGTCAGCAGTGTACCACGTAGGCGTTTTTGGAGTGACATGGCACGAGTCAATGCAAATGAGGGACTAAATTCAAAACTTAAAATTTGAGAGGATTAAAAACCGTTGACTTTAAATTTAAAAACTAAATTCAAAACTCAAATTTTTAGAGGGACCAAGTTCATATTTAAACCTATATTATTATGTGCATATTTATAACTTGGTTCTCATATCAAATCATGGAACAACTCACCCCAAAAAAAAAAATCAGTTATTAGATGGAATTACATTAATGACTATGTGGTCATAAAAAAAAAACATTAATGACTTATGTACAACGTGTCCAAGGCTTATCAATTTTCAACCACCCATTTGTAGGTGCATTTATATTTTCGCTGACGTATCTTAATCTTAGTCAGAGAGGTGTCAATTCTTCTTGGCCAATTTGAGGGAAGAAACTAACCAGAACACAAACACAGGTGAAGGAAAACAAAGGGAAAAAAAAAATCCATTGGTTTGAATCTCAGCTCTTAAAACAATTTGCCAAGTGCTAGCTAGCCTTTCTGAGCTGTATGTATACTCAGTATCATCATATTCACAATCATTGTTCCTATTGTGTTTCTTATTAAGTTCTCTCATTGCCCCTATTTGCTTCAACTGTTGAACAGATTCGCAGCAGCAGTAACCATGTCTCATCACAATTCACATGCATCCCTTTGTCAAAGTCAAACAAATCAATAGTGCACACCCCAGTTACATGTTTTCATCAATTTTCACTCTTTTTGGTCTTTCTTCAACTCAAACGCTCTTGCCATCTTCTGGGCCTTTTTAATTTTCCCACCTGCACCCATTTCATCAGGTGTGAATCAAGGATTCAGCAGATTGGAGGTAAACTTGAGTTGGTCAATTCAAGTGTGTGAATGATCAAAGTAACTACTGCTTCTCTTTATTCAGGTGTTTTCATATTTCCCACTTTCTTTTCCTCATTTTGTTTTGTTGTTTTTTCCTTCTCTATGCCATGTAGCTTTTCCATTATGTAGCCAAGGTAGAAAAATTCAACTTAAAAGTTCCTTTGTTTTTTCCAAACTCATGTTTAACATGTGTGACTGTGAGAATGTTTATTTATGTCCTTTTTCGACCCTCTTCTTCTTCTTCATGACATCTAATTTCCCTAGATAACAATTGGATGTTGGATTGCAAAGTGTAAAGTAAAACCATGGGAAAACATTGGTCTTATTTCTTCAATGTTATGGATACCCTTTGGTTGTGTATCCTCCTTTTGTCTGAAACCGTTTTAGCTGGTGTTCAATGGGTTGACAAGGTCTCACCAGGATTTGAAGGCACTCAGATGAATTGGATTGACAGGGATGGAAAGTTCCTTGTGTCAAACAAGGGAGAATTTGGCTTTGGCTTTGTGACCACTGCAAATGACAACACGTTGTTTCTTCTTGGCGTGGTCCACATGGATAGTACCAAGGTGGTTTGGGTTGCAAATAGGGGACTTCCTGTTTCTAATTCTGATAAGTTTGTGTTTGATAAAGAGGGTAATGTGTTTTTACAAAAAGGAGGAACTGTGGTCTGGTCTACAGGTACAAGTGGCAAGGGAGTTTCTTCAATGGAATTGAAGGACAATGGAAATTTGGTCTTGCTTGGGAATGATAGTAGAGTGATTTGGCAGAGTTTCAACCATCCAACAGATACTTTATTGCCAATGCAAGACTTCGCTGAGGGAATGAAACTTATCAGTGAACCTGGTTCTCCTAACAACTTGACCTATGTTCTTGAGATTGAATCTGGAAATGTTATTCTTTCCGCTGCGGCGGGTTTACAAACTCCACAGCCTTATTGGTCTATGCAAAAGGAGAGCCGCAGAATCATCAATAGAAATGGTGATGTGGTAGCTTCAGCAACCATTGGTGGAAATTCCTGGAGGTTCTATGACAAGAATAAGTCCTTGTTGTGGCAATTTGTTTTTGCTGAAGATGATTCAGCTGCTGCAAATGCCACTTGGATTGCAGTTTTGGGAAGTGATGGCTTTCTCACTTTCTCCAATCTCCAAAGTGGAGGGTCAATTGGTGCCTCACCAATAAGAATACCACAAGATTCTTGCAGTACACCTGAACCTTGTGGTCCCTATAACATATGCAATGGTGACAAAAAGTGTAGCTGCCCTTCTGTTCTTAGCTCTAGTCCTAATTGCAAACCAGGGTTTGACTTTGTCTCTCCTTGTAACTCAAAAAAAAGCTCCATTGAGCTTCTGAAAGCTGATGATGGACTCAATTACTTTGCACTTGAGTTTCTCCCACCCTCTTCGAAAACCGATTTGATTGGTTGTCAAAGTTCTTGCAGTGAAAACTGTTCATGCCTTGCTATGTTCTTCCACAACAGTTCAGGGAATTGTTTCCTGTTAGACAGGATTGGAAGCTTTGAGAAAACTGATAAGGATTCTGGTTTTGTCTCTTACATTAAGGTCTCCAGAGATGGAGGCACAGGAAACAGTGGAAACAACAATATGCAGACGATAGTTGTTGTGATCATTGTCATAATAACTTTACTTGTCATTTCTGGCATGCTCTTTGTGGGGCATAGATGCTACAAGAAAGAGCAAAACTTGCCAGATTCTCCCCAAGAGAACTCAGAAGAGGACAATTTCTTGGAGAATCTAACCAGCATGCCAATCCGTTACAGCTACAATGATCTAGAAACTGCAACAAGTAGCTTCTCAGTGAAGCTTGGGCAAGGGGGTTTTGGCTCAGTTTATAAAGGAGTTCTACCAGATGGGACTCAACTAGCTGTGAAGAAGTTGGAAGGCATTGGCCAAGGGAAGAAAGAGTTCAGGGCTGAAGTTAGCATCATTGGAAGCATTCATCACCACCATTTGGTAAGGCTTAAAGGATTCTGTGCTGAAGGGTCTCATAGGCTTCTTGCTTATGAGTATATGGCCAATGGCTCATTGGATAAATGGATATTCAAAAAAGGAAAAGGAGAATTCACATTGGAGTGGGATACAAGGTTCAATATAGCACTAGGAACAGCAAAAGGACTTGCTTACCTCCATGAAGATTGTGACTCGAAGATTGTTCACTGTGATATTAAACCAGAAAATGTGCTTCTAGATGACAATTTTCAAGCCAAGGTCTCAGATTTTGGTCTTGCTAAGCTCATGACACGTGAACAAAGCCATGTTTTCACAACACTAAGGGGCACTAGGGGTTACCTTGCACCAGAGTGGATCACAAACTATGCCATCTCAGAGAAAAGTGATGTTTATAGCTACGGGATGGTGTTGCTAGAGATCATTGGAGGGAGAAAAAACTATGACCCCAATGAAACATCAGAGAAAACCCACTTCCCATCTTTTGCTTTCAAGATGATGGAAGAAGGGAAGGTGAAAGATGTGCTTGATTCTGAGCTGCAGAAAACACATGAAGAAAGTGAATATGTGAGGGTTCACACTGCCTTGAAAGTTGCATTGTGGTGCATACAAGAAGACATGTCTCTAAGGCCTTCAATGACCAAAGTTGTTCAAATGCTTGAGGGTCTATGTACTGTTCCTAAGCCACCAATTTGTTCTCAATTGGGTTATTCTCGGTTTGACTCAACTTTCCTCAGACCCACAAGTGGGAATGGCACTTCTTCAGGACCACCAGAATATAATAGCGATGCCAACCTCTCTGCTGTTCAGCTTTCAGGGCCAAGATAACAGTAGCTGTATGTATACCCTTTTTGTTAATTTTCTTTTTTTCTTTTTTCTTTTTTCCCTTTCTGGGTGTTGTTGAGGAAATTAATTAGTATCAAATGTAGAGCCTTACACTTTCTAAAAAAATTGCAGACAGTGAGAATATATTCTCTGAAGATTTCAAGAATAGTGCAAGGTGGAAAACTTTATAAATTAGAGACTTAAACATGACTCAAATTGCCATTACAGATTTGGCTAGTGATTATATGTACAACTACCCTGATGTTTTAGGTGCAGGGTATTTGTCAAAATTAACATTATAATCTTGGTTAAAGTATATGCCACCTGTCTAGAAAAGACACAATTTTACTTGTTACAATCACCAATGACTTATCAATAAAAAGTTAAAATCAACCAAGGCTTCGTGTAGGTAGAAGATATTGATAATTGGTGGTGGGAGCCAAGGGACCCCACCTAATTTAGACTGCACTCCTTAATACAAGCCAAAAATGGTTCTCAATAATTTTGGTGGTTATTTTCTTTCGATTTTTTAATACGAGAAAACAAAAAGGAAAGAAAGTAATCAAAAAGTAAGGCCTAGCCAAAAGCAATTTCTCTATATATTTGCCGTGAGAACATCGAGAGTTTCACATTTGATTGTTTTCATAGGGAAAGTTAGGTGTACATTAGCCTATCTTCTTTTCTGGCCATAAATGCTGTTACCAAGCAAAAGAAACATTACTTTGCTTCAAGTAATAAGCCACAGCCAAAGTATAACTGTATGATTCAATATATTATTTGGGTTTTTTTATAACATATATATTATTTGGGTTGAATATAGGATGATTAAACAACTATTTATTTAAACTGTACAATCATAAATTTTTAAACGTAAGTACTTTATGGAATATTTGGGTTAATTAATTTTTAGAAATTTTCCAAAACAACTGCAGAAAAACAATTATTTTCTTCCCAAAAAACCTGCTGTAACTATTTTTTTTTCTTCTTAATCAACTCTGTCAAAGTAAGCCCATAATTCGTGGACCACTTGGGTCTTTGTAGGGGTGGCAATTTGGGTTGGGCCCAACAGGTTGGCCCGTTTAGACCATAAAACGGGCCATGCTGATATTTTTAGGCACCGGTCCATTTGGGCCCGTCAAAAAAAGGGTTAAAACTGATTGGCCCAAAAACGGGCCGGGCCGGGCCGTTTGAGTTTTTTTTTTAAATAATATTTTCTCTTATTTTTAAATTTTTTTAATTAATTTTAATTTTTTTATTATTATTTTGATGGGCCAGCCATTTTTGGCCCATTCTGGCCCGTCGGCCCACTAGCCCTCCCTTAAAATGGGACGGGCTCCGTATTTTGGCCCACTTTTGCTTGAGGGCTGGGCCTTTTTTGCGCGGGCCGGGCCGGCTCGTTTTGCCACCCCTAGGTCTTTGTAAGAGAAAAAAAAAAGAATAATGATTTTTTTAAGGTAGTCAGAACCGGACCGCTCATTGAACCAGTGAGGACAGGGGTTTAAGGTTCAGAGGTTCGACCGGAGTTCAACCGGTTGAACCGAGGTATAATCAAATAATATTATTTTAATTATAAATATAATATATAATTATTTTAAACCTTAAACCCTATATAATATTAAGCAAAAATTAACATAAAAGTCATAATTTTATAAAAAAAATTAAACTTTACTACTAAATGTCATAATTAATTTATAACATAAAATATTCAAAATTACAAATAATTGAAGAAAGTGATATCCATTTCTTTAAAAAAATAAAAAATTTGAAACTTTTGATTTTTTTAAAAAAAATAAAAAAAATGATTAAACCAGTCCGGCCGATTTTTAGCTGGTTTTGACCAGTTTTTTTATTTTTGATCGGTTCTTGCGCAAGCCGATTATTAGGTGCTTCCGGACCGAGCAGGGGTTCGGTTCTCTGTTCAACCAGCCGGTCCGGTTTTGACTTTCATGATTTTTTCTAATATCTTTTTTACACTTTTTTACTACATATTCCTTTTTCTTATTATTGTCTCTCTTCCAGTAAAATCCATTAATCCATACACCCCTAGAGGATGTGAAACCATCTTTATTGTTGTAGTAGCGGCCGGCGAAGAAACGCATGTCACAGGGTCATAGAAAAGGGAGGTGTTGGTGTTGGTGCTGGTGTTGGTGCTGGCGTTGGAATTGCATTCTATAGAGTCATTACTCATTATATCCTTTTGCTCAGGGCACGCAGGGCCTCCGTGAGCCCTTCACAATAACCTTACCTCATCATCCTTTTGTTTTATTTAATGGTCGACGCAGATTGAGAATAGAGATTGATGGAGAAACTTCTTTTAAATCTAAGCAAAATTTAATTTTATTGCACCTAGCTGTATGTATATAGTAGGCACTAGCTAGTCATGACCATTGTCTAGAGTGATAGATATTAACTTAGAAGAGCACTATACATGCATCTACTCGTTTACTTACCACCATTTGATTGAAATAAAATATTAAAAGCTATAATTTCCTGACACATGCATAATCAAATTTGCCAGCACACACGTGAGGGACTAATATATAGGAATGCTAATGCTAATTAACAACACATTTTTAACACTATTTTTGTAATTGATCTGTTGTTTAAGATATTAACACACATTTTTTGACAAATATTTAAGATATTAACACACATTTAAAAAATCATTAATCTAAGAAATGAAATATATTGGTCTGTTAAAACATTATCAATTATACATAATGCGTTCAACAATATTAGTAGTATTTTACTAGCATACCATAATCTCCATTCTCCAATAATTAATAATAAGATAAATAAATAGCGCCCCGGTTAGGGCCAGGGGTGTTGTATTTTAGACAGCGTGAGAAATGCTGAAATATATATAGTGAGAGAGGTGTCACGTGTGATGGGCAGGGGCAAACATCAATGTGTCGAAACATAAGGAAACAGTAACAGGATATAAAATAGTGACAACAAGGGAAACAAAACACCTCCCACGTGATTTCTGAAATTAAGACCAATACCATTTTCTATATTTCCCAAATTTTGTGCTTTGTGGGTCTCTGGTTGAAAAACTCAACTCATGTATCATTAATTTGTTTGCCCCGGATACGGATTCCATGTGTATTTTGTAAAGAAACTTGGAAAAGAGATAAAGGGTAAAACAATGATTTTGAATGCAGTCCATCATAGATTGAGTGCTCATGTTTCATTGTTGGGTAAATTGAGCAGTTGCCCCGGATACGGATTCCATATAATGAAACTTAGGAAAAAAATACAAAAGAAATAAAGGGAAAAAAAATACACAATTGCAGGACATCATACACAACTCAACCCACCAATAGTTCCTAATCTTGGGAATCCAATAGTGAGTTACAAGTTTTACATTGGCTAGAAATGAGTCAAATAAAGTAAATATAAGAGATAAGACTCATATACCCAATATTTTAAGGTTTTGGGTAAAAATAATATGTTGATGTCTTACTCGTGGTGTTGCTTAACCCGAGCGTGATTTTGAATTTTTATGGTCACTGTTTAAAATAAAAATCACTTAAATCGAAATTAAAGAATTACAATAAACTGATCTATCCATGAACACCGGTGATGATAGTGCCTCTTAAGTCTTTATTAGAGGTTGATAGAAAGTTAGAAACCGTGACACAATCTCAATCCTTATCTTCGTCCAACTTGGCTTAAAAGAATAATATATCTCCGTCTTGTCATGTTGGTTTAAGATCCCACTAAGCAAAGCAAAGAAATTTTGGTTAAACTAAACCTAATTATATATCCAACCCAACTGGCCCATGTTTACTCGGTGTTGTCTAAGAAGAACCCCACGTCGTATTGAAATTTCAATTATCATTAACTTCATGTTTCAATTTATTTATTTATTTATTAAAAGTATGAAAAGCTAATTACCTTGATTGATGATTGATCGGACTTTGAGCCTGCACATAAAGGTCGTAACTCGTAATTGATGATGAATTTTATCTTAATTGAATGTGAAAGTAGGTCCAACACCCCAACTTTATCTTCTTCTTCTGATTTATGTTATGCACCATCCTGAGGGTTTTCTTTTCTTTTTCAGTTTATTTTTAATCCAAAGATTTTATATATTGCTTAATCACTAATATATTTTTGGTAACTTTTTATACTGAAAAAGAAATATATGCAAATATGTTTGCACCTTTTTTTTTTGGTGGGTACAAGGGGACAAACCCCCCAAGACCTATGTGTTTGCACCTATTATTTCATGTTTTCGAAGTTACAAGAAATGCAACGAGTCTTGAAAATCCAACAACCATGCAGTGTTCGATTATTATTTATTATTTATTAGGCTTTTATCCTTATCAATTTTCAATTTATCCTCATTTATTAGGCAAAAAGAAAGACAACCGTTATGAGACTCAGTGAGGTCCCTCGACCTTCCTCAACATATATATCGAGACTCAGTGATCTCTCTCTCTCTTAAAACTCTTCAATATAAAAAAACAAATAACCATAAGAAGCCGGATCATTTCTAAATTTAGGTGGCAAATTAATATTTTTCATTTTTTTCCAGAAGAAAAAAATAGAGAAATTGATCTATGACCATTTCTTAAAAATAAGAACTATTCATAATATTAGTTAAATTTGATTTAAGTATCAATTTTCTAACTAAAACACCAGTATACCCTTTTGATTTACATCACATAACACAAATCATATCAAATACAAAAAAAACGGATTTAAGAAACTGATTAATAATCATTTAATACTTTCAACTATAAATATTTTAAAAATGGGTAAACGATAATGAATTTTATGATTCCTTTTTTTTTTTTACGAAAAATTTGATTCCTTAGTATATCAAATATTTATTATTCAATACTTTTTTATTTTAGTTTTCAACCAGGAAAAAATCTTAAAAATCAAAATTAAAAATCAGCATTCTCATTTATAATGTAATAAATAATATTTGTAATTTATAAGTAATTATTGTCAACAGAGTTATAACAGATAGTCAAACTCTTCACTTACGCTAACCGTAATTTGGGTTTAAATCTGAATTTACTCGTTAGTAGGCATGCTAGCTGTGTAACTCTTCTGGTCTAAATTTATCTTTTTTCAAAAAAGTAATTAATAATTACTATCTCTTTCTCTTATCAGTTGAGAATGGAGTGGAAGGCGAATAGCGGTGGTTAATTAACCATTAACCGTGTATGTATGCGTGGTATATTTTCGTGGAAACCGTAAAAAAGGAAAACAGCATGTAATGTTATGTTCATCATTGTTCATGGATCTGTATTAAATCCTCCTAAACACAACCGTATCCGTATATTTGATCCTGTCTCTCTCTATCTCTCTCTGTCTGTGTGACCCTTTCACAGTTTACTCACTCACTCGCCATTTACTGTGAGAGAGAGAAACAGAACGACCTCTCCTGGAATTCGATTTGAAAAACGCTCCTTATTTTTTTTATATATAAAAAAACTCCCTTCCCTTTCCCTCTCTGTCTCTCTCTACATATATATACTTTACACCCTCTCTTCTCTGCCTCTATTATTTATTTTTATTTTTCATATATAATATATAATATAATATTATATAAGCAATATCTACAGTTCAATCTCATACGGATCTTGTTGCTGGAGCGTGTGTGGATCCTCAGATCGTGATCTTCTTCTACAACCCCATTTTGGCTTCTCTTTTTTGTTTTTGTTTTTTGTTTTTTTCCCCCTTTCGTTCTGGGGGGCAGATCTCTCTGTTCTGTGCAGTGTCCACTACTCTTTCAAGTCACTGCTTGTGTTCAATGGTGTTCAGTATCGACCTTTTCATGGCATTTTGACTACCCTTTTACTAGGTAAGTGGAATTTCACTCACTGGGGGACTGAAATCTGTGGACCAAAAATCTCTCTTTTTTTTTCATTTATTTCTCTGGGGTGGTTCTGAAATCCTAAGTATGATTGTTGTGGTTATTTACTTTTTTGATTTGTATTATTTTGGTGTGGGGAGATCAGTATTGGATCAAAGTTTGATACTTGAAAGTGCTTGATAATAGGGGTGGGATTTGGGAATCTGATCATTATTCATCATCATGCTTATTTGTTTAGTTCCCCTAGTTGAACTTGTAATCAGTCATCAATTCATATATTAATGGTATTAGTTTCTGACCAAGTGCTTTTCTACTTGGTTGGTTGCCAAGGAAATGCAGCAGAAGCAAGTCAATTTTGAGCTTTCAATTTCCCTCACTCTCAATTATTTGAACTTTGATTGTCTAATCTTTCCCCATTTGTGTCTCATCCTGCTCAATTTTTCTTCACGCACTATGCAACCAAGAATTATGTTTTACAGCAAAATTGTTCTACATTATTGTTGTCGTCGTCGTTGTTGTTGATTAATGTCCATGACTTTTAAAATGGGCTGTATATATTTTTATCATATTTAGCTTAAACTTTCTTACCCCAATAAAGGAGAGAGAAAAAGCTGAAACTTCTGAATTATGATGATTGTATTGTGTTGCGTTACGTACTCTCATTGCTAAAACTTCCACAATTTTCATCATGCACAAGGCAACCGAGTCCAAGAAGAGATTTAGATTATAAAACGAAGTTTCTCTACATCACCATCATCATCATTATCATTGTTGATTATTGATTAATATCCATGCTTTGAAAACAAGCCGTTTACTTTGAAAACTTCTGAATCATGACTATTGTGTAGTGTTGCTCATTCCCATTTGACTGGTAAATAACATATGGCACAACCTTACAGGTGTACTGTTTTGTCATTTCACTCCTATCCTTCTTCTTCTTCAAGTGGGTAAGTTGCCATTACACCAAAAGGTTGCAAATAAATTGTTTGAGAATTTGTCTATATACTTTTCAAAACCTGCTTGTTTTGCCATAACAGCAGCAACTGAAGTTTTTATATGAACACCAGAGGAATGGTCAAACTTGTTCACTTTGTTTCTTGTGTGGTCTTCTCGTGTTTAATCATCTCTAACTGCATTTCATTGTTTCTATATAACTTGTAGATTAGTGTGAATGATGGATCCAATTAACCTTTCGCCTGCTGATGGGCCTGAAGTGGTCCACCAAAATGGTGTTCATGATGTACCTTCTAATTCTGGAGAGGAGGGCGCTGTTTCAAATGATTTAGACCCCAGTGTTGCTGAAACTGTAGCTCCAAATGGAAATTTTGAGAACTTCAACCAGTCAGATAGCACTGCAATTGGTAACTCATCTATGGCAGAAATTGAAGGATCAAATGAGAACGTGGATGGCAATAATATGACCATTTCTAAAGTTAGAGAATTTTGCTTTTCCTGAGTTGGTTTCAGCTAGTTAGTTATATTATATTATTTGGATCTCATATATTTGCTTCAATTATAGGAAGAGGAAGTGAAGATAACAGATCAAACAGAACAATCAAGAGCACGAAAGGGTCCTGTCAAGAATAAGAATGCAAAGGCTCATAGTTCTAGTGGTGTTCATGCAAGTTTGCTGAAAAGGAGCAAAAATGGAAAAGATAAACAAGCATCATCTGCTGTTTCAAATGGTACTTCGGCTTTAGAGTCTCGCCCAATACAGTCTATTAAAAGCACATCATTCAATGATCGGCAGTCTCAACTGTCCAAGGTAAACCCTGTTGTGCTTCCCAAATGTTTACTTAGGAACTCCGAGTCTCAGATAATTTTGTTTCTTTCGTTTCTGATATTTTACTTTCTGTTTTGGGTAATAAAAATCATAGTTTGGCATTTCCTGATAGTTTTTGCTCTTTGTTTTTCGCAGCACACTTCAAAGTCTGATGCATCATCTTCTGAAGTTGCAGCGTATGTCGTGCTTGCATTTATTTGTCAATGTTTCATAGTAAGAAAGATACATATAAGTGTGATTATTGTAATTATCTAACTGGTGGACTGATTTATTGGATACAGGGAGAAGAAAAAACCAAAATCATTGAAGAAAGGACCCCTTGATAAAGTTCAAGGAGAAGCTGAATCTTCTTTGTATCCTTTCTTTGTGGGTTTATTTATTCCTCTAAGTGAAAATGTGGAACTGCTGCATATTTTAGTATCGCGTAGGTGTATTATTGAGTATGGTGCTGTGTATTTTTGTGGTCCTTAATCTTCTTAAAAGTACCAATGCAGAAGATGCCAAACCTCGCAGGATGGGGGCACTTCCAAATTATGGATTTAGTTTCAGGTGCGGTGAACGAGCTGAGAGAAGAAGGGAGGTAAATAGTTAGTACATACTTGTTTCCACCTACTGTGTCATTGTCCAGGTTTCATATGAATGAGCTTCTAGTTGCAAAATAAACATGAATTGATATTTTGGTGAGCAGTTCTACACTAAGCTCGAGGAAAGGATTCAGGCAAAGGAAGAGGAGAAGAGTAATTTGCAAGCAAAAAGCAAGGTGAGAATATTTATTTGATACCATGGCTGAAATGTAAATTGTAGAGTTTGCCTTTTAATCATTATCAGTCTTTCACTCCTTTTATAGGAGACCCAAGAAGCTGAGCTTAAAAAGCTTAGGAAGAGTTTAACATTTAAAGCGACTCCAATGCCAAGTTTCTACCAGGAGCCTCTTCCTCCTAAGGTGGAGCTAAAGAAGGTAAATCTCTCTCTCTCTCTGGGTGGTGGTATTCTTGTGCAGTTGCAAGTCTCTTCCTGACTGCATGCATACCTTGTATGTGTACTCTTAACTCTTCAGTCTACACTAATTATTTTCAGAAGTTTTTTGTCTGCTTTGAAGCCATATGTAATGTCTGTGTTTTGCATGGGGCTTGAGAAAGATAAATCATACAAAAATCTTCTGAAAATAATTGTTAAAGAGCATTCTTTGCTGATGGAAGCTTGTTCGTAGTTTTAATCCTCTTTAGAATGTCTTTTTCCCTGTTATCTGAACCATTGATCCTTTACTTAAACTTATTTTGATAAGTCATATGTAATGTCTGTGTTTTGCATGGGGCTTGAGAAAGATAAATCATACAAAAATCTTCTGAAAATAACTGTTAAAGAGCATTCTTTGCTGATGGAAGCTTGGGCGTAGTTTTAATCCTCTTTAGAATGTCTTTTTCCCTGTTATCTGAACCATTGATCCTTTACTTAAACTTATTTTGATAAGTAAATTTCTTCATATGTCCTTATACTTTCACCAAGTTTTCAAATAGGTCCTTGTAGTTTAAAAGTTCTTAATGGGTTACTTATGCTTCCAAAAAAACTTAAATGGTTTACTGTAGTTTAACTAAGTTTTCAATTAGGTCCTTACCAATTATGAAATTTTATAATGATGTTCCTGAAACTTGTAACACTAAGTACACGTAAAAAAATTTCAATACTTTTGAAGTATGTACTCCCCCACAAAATAAGCGTTTTTAATTTGACAGTTTCTTTGTACTTCTCAAAAAGATACAAATATAATGCCATTTGTCGTGATAATTGTAAATATGGCTTAATAGAGTCTAACTCTAATGGTTGTTAGTCAATATAGACCTTGATTTTTAGGACCTATGAAGTAGTTTAAGTTTTTGATGACACAAGTTTGGTCTTATCATTTGGAAAATTGAACCTCTTTAGCCTTTGGACAATACTAATGTAGATACCAACCACAAGAGCAAAATCTCCCAAGCTTGGCCGTAAGAAGGGTTCAGTGAATTCAGAGTCTGACGGAAACGGCAGCAGCAGTTCTCGACAAGGTCGTTTGAGTCTGGACGAGAAAGTGGTATCACAGAGTAATAACCTCACCAAAGGATCTACTCCTGTCCATCAAAAGAAGCCACAACGAAAATCTCTTCCTACTCGACTGGCTTCTAAGAGGACCGGTTCATCCAATTCACCTACTTCATCTAAGGCAATCCATGATGAAAAGACTTCTTTGTCTAGTGCAACAAAAAAGGATACCAGCATATCCAATGCTACGGTGGAAGAGAAAACGAAGGTGACCGCAGCAGCCGATGAAGACAACAGTACCTTGTTGTCCGGTGAGACAAGTGTTGATCTACCTCTGAATGTGGTTCCCTCAGATAAGCCAAGTGAAGAAGAATCTCGTGCAAACGGTGATATAGCAGTTGAAGAGAATCCTCAGCTCGCCATGGCACAAGAACCCGTCACGATTGAGCATTGAGCCAACTGCAGGTTACTTTTCAGAGAGAATTTGATTCATCTGGTGAATGTTAATAGAAGCTTTATGACTCACAGATTATTTGACAATGAAAAGGCTTGCAGATATGCATTATGGTTTTGTGTTGTCACCTTGTCCAAGCAGCATTGTTTCTTTATGTGTTTACTCCCCCAAGCTTGCTGGTATGGTTCAGTTCGGTTCGCCTCATCAACATTCTCTTTTCTGCTTGCAGCAATGTATGTAACAATTTGCCAGGGTTATCTTCTAGTTGATGTTATTTTGGTATATGCAGCAGCACTTGTCTATTCAGTGGACATTTTGAGGGAAAATTTTGAGAAAAGTTAATGGTTCAGGTGCTTCTTGTTCAGGCCTTGTGCTTTGTTAAACAAATTTGACATTGTCGCATGTACAAGATGTTTGTGTTGTGGACACCCTTCTAGCTGCTCAATCATATGGATCAAATTCTGCTGTTTTTGTCGTACATCTTTGATTTGTTATCGATCAAATTTTTTTGTCACCTTGTTACAACTGCGAAAAGATAGGAAAAATAGAGTCGCCACCAATTTCATTAGTTTAAGGAAAAAAATTGAAAAACCTATAAAATGAATTTATCTTTGTAAAGCCACTATGATTGGGTCATTGGGTTAGTTGCGAGAGGTTTGCGTAAGTGGCTATAACTACACAGGCATGCAGCATGCAGGCAAGCGAATAAGTAATTTTATTGCATTCAAGCGAATAAAGTAATTTGAGAAATTTTATATCTTTCTACAAATCTTTGTACTATTTTATAAAGTAAGAAAGAGAAGATATGCAACTAATATCAGAATTTAGAATTATTCAAGTAATTTTTATCCCTTTAGACTAATTCTTTTTTTTTTTTTGACGGAACCTTTAGACTAATTCTTGGTATATAGACACAATCAATTAAAATATCATCATCTTTCTCCCTCTCTAGTCTACCCATCCCTCTCCCCCAAGATACATACACTTAGAATCTTTTACGGCCCTTTCACGTGGAAACTCACTTTTGTATGTACGACACATCTTTGATGTCTTGTGAGGTGGGCCGGTTATCCATACGGTATGCTGGAAGCATTTATGGAGTTTTTTTTTTGTTTCTTTTGTTTTGTCAAGAACTTGATTATTAATTTAGAGAGTAAAACCTTTCGATTGAAATGCTATAACACTTCAGACCAAAAAAAAAAGAAATGCTATAACACAATTTTGACACTTTTTTTAATATTCTAAATAAACTGCTTGGCTAAATAACTAAATCTTGAATAGGTTTGATTTGTGCAAGTTTTGTATTTGATATATGAAGTAATGCACTATCAATAGCTTGGCTGTAATCATATGCAAAAAATTTCCCAGCATCAACTCGTTGACTGCTTCGGATTTGAAAAATTGGAAAGGAAAAAATAGATATCTAATTAAATCTTTTTGTTCCTGGCTTTTATTCTTTCTTCCCTTTTTTTTTCCTCCTCTCCTCTAACAAATCGTTTGGCTGAGGGGAAACAGAGGGGAGTGGTACATTTTGGAGGAGAGGGGAGGAAATGGAGGAGAGCGAAATTTCTCAACACTGGATTTTGACTCATCTCTAATACCAGGAGAATTTGGGACCGGATATCTACGACCCATGTCACACTATGTTAGTTTTAAAATATTATATATAAAATATAATACTATAATATAAAAGGTTATAAGAGTACATTAGTTTTAAAATCACTTTCCTCCCCTTGTGAATCAAAAGATTATTTTTCATGTCTTCCTCTCGATCAAACAAAATATCTAATTAAATTTCTATCCTCCCTCTCCCTCCCCTCCCCTGTGCACATTTTAACCAAACATTTAAGAGTATGTTTGGGGTGAAAGGTTTTAGAGAAAAATAAAAGTAAAGATGATAGAACTTTCATTTTTGAATTAAGATTGTTGTATACAGTTTTAAAAATAATTAAGGAATTAAGACACTAATTAATTAAGTTTTATGACATTTTATCATTTTTGCTTTCATTCTAAAATTATTAAATTAGAGAAGATTTGTTTGAAATAAGAATTTTATCCTCTCTTTTCTTTACCTCCAAAATTTTCCAAGACACAAGCCACCCATCCTACTCGCCTTCATATCTTAGGTCAAATCAAGCAAATATGAATTAGTGCAAGCTAAGCCTATCGCAAATACAATGAACGTATGTACCCAAAAAAAAATGTACCAAAAAAAATTACAATGAACGCGCTTGTTAACCTTTGTTTGGCTCCTATCCCAACTCACGCGTCAATACCATGACGTCCAAAAGTTTAATTTAATATCAAAATTCCTGATTAGACGGAACAAGGTTACGATTGATACCCCATGAAATATGAATGATTAGCTCTTAAACAAAAACACCTATTGAATATCAATCAAAAGATAATAAGTTAATTGGAATAAGTTTTTGGTAAAACAACAAAAAATTCCAAAGTTTTAGAAAGAAAATATTTTTCCAAAAAAAAACGTAATTTTTTTATTAGGAACAGTAATATAAGCAGTAAAAAAAATTATCTAAATTTTATCCTTTGCTTAGAAAAGATCATATAATCTTACATTTTAATTTAATCATAACCACATGTAATAATGCACGGGTTAATTGTCTAGTGATCTAGAATTACTCGTTTGTGTGTATGACATGAATTTTAGTTGACTTTTGCGGTATGCTTTTCTCATCATCCAGCTTCAACGTACCTGGATTGGGTGCAGTCAGCGAAACGGTGCAGTCATGCAATCAGAGTCATCACAATCGTTGGATTAAGATTGGTCGGTTTAGGATTTTAGTTTGAATTTTAAATTCAATTTATTGTCAACCATCCGATCAAAATAAATAATCCAAATTAAGTGCAGTTGACTGCGCGACTGCACCTAATCCACGTCCAAAAGAGAGGTTGAAGCTGGACGCGGATTAGGTGCAGTCTCTTCTAGTAGGCTTTTTCTGAGGTCATTTTCAGTGACTGTGTCCTTGTTCAATACGCTGCCTACATAAGAATTTTGAAAAACTACAAATTCATTGTCAGAAATGCAATGCATTTGTCTAACTTTCTGTTCTTGTTTTTGCATATATAGTGGCTGTGGTGACTTTTATTTTTAAATCTAACTTTCTTTTCATGGAAGCTGCTGCTGATGGCATTAATTTGTTTTTAACCAAAACTGAAAAGAGAATCTTTGGGTTTACTTTAAACATACATTTATAATCTTTTAACCAAAAATCAAACATAAGTATCCTTTGAGACATGAGAAGAGTCATTCTGTCAATAACTCCATATTCATTCTCTGAATGAGTAAAGTGAATAGAAAATAGAAAACAAAAATAAAATTGCTGGGTTGGTGTGCTAAGTCAAAAATCTTAACTAGGCATAGACCTATATTAAATAAACTTGTTTATCTCAGAGGAGAGTTTTTTAATTAAAATAAGTATATAATTCTTCATCTGAAAAAGTCCTTATAAACTTATAGATGTTTATAAAAAGTTAATGAGAGAACTTACGGAAAAAAAATTAAAATCAGTTTATACAAAATGTTATTATTTAAAAATCTTATAATTATTGCAAGTGTTTGTGAAAAAACTCATTCAAAGTGACTCATGGTGGTAAAATATGGAAACAGTAGAAAGAAATGATAAATAAAAGAAAAAAAAAGTGGTTTCATTTCATTGGATTCCCTTCTTATAAGCACTCCAGATTTGCCACTAAAGCTCATCAATCTAGTTGTTGATTAAATGAAATTCTAAATCAAAACATATGGCGAGATCGTAGATATTTTGTCTGTGATCAATCTCTTTCATATTTGGCATAGCAATTAATCTTGGCGATTAGATAATTAGATTATATGCTCTAATCAATCTCCATCACATAACAAATCATAATATTTGGAGCAGAAATAACAATGTTGCTGATTAGATAATTAGATTAGATGCTCTCTCTCTCTCTCTTGATCGAGAATCCGTAACCAAAACCATCATTTGATTTTCCTTTGAAATTAACTAGTGGCCCCAACCCTCAAGTGGGGCTTGTTTTCCAGCCTGAACTAACTGTTCCTTGTCTCATAGATAGCATTAGCAGTGCTAGAATCGTAAAGGGAAGCTTCTTGGGGTGTTGGGGACATGTGGAGACTCTCCAAGTGGTGCATGAATGATTGCTTTTATTACATGACAATGCATGTGCCCATTTTTCAAGTCTCTGACATTATTGCCCCCATGAACAAACCATTGAACCTAAACCTTTTCTTGTCAAGTTTTTAAAATGAATCAAGGTTTGAACAGCCTCCACGATTCACAATATAGACCACAGGGGGTGAGTCAAGTACAGATACACTCAACATGCAAGATATGTGTACTCATCCAAACCCAACAGCCAAAAACAATTAGAGAAAACAACTAATAAACCACTTAGGCTTATTCTTATATAAAACTTTGAAAATCAGAAAAACAAAATAATATTTCTGTAATTAAAAAATCAGAAATGGAAACAACAACCAAACCAACCCAACCCTATAGCTTCCTTCTAACCCATTTACTAACAATAGCTTGTGTACTTTCTAAACTTCTCAACCATTGCAAACTGCTAAGTAATATTAATTTAAACTACTTGAGCACGCAGAGGAAACCCTTATAATAAAATTAAAGAGTCGAGTTGCATTTTGAATCAAAAATACACTTTTATTGAGATTCTACAAATATAACCTATAATTGAAAACACTTACTTGCATTTTACCCTATATTAGATTAGATATATCACAAGCTTCCTTCATTGGAGAATGATGACTTACCCTAGAATGGGATAATTGTTAAAACTTCTCGTGAAAAGTGTATTACAAAATCAAAGTATAGAGAGATATCAAAACATCTGCTTTTGGAATGAGACTGCAAATTTTATTTCATTATTCTCGTAATACAACATACAACACAAAGGGCAGTTGTAATCAACACCAATACACAATATGGGAGTTACAGTGACAAGTTCATAAATAAAAAAAATGAAGCCTGAAAAAACTAGGGCCTTGGTATAAAAAACAACCCTTCCCACAATGGGAGAAGATTGTCATGGCAGACCTGTATAACTTTGCTGCCTAGCCAAAGCCCCTAAAAACAAGGCATCATCATAAATCCGAACTTGTGACAACTGCAACCATCCTAACAACAGCACATGCACTGAGATTTTAAACTGCCCTTTGAGTTGAAACTGAGACCAAGAGACATCACGTTAAGAACAGAGTTCAAAAACTGTGACATCTTTGGTAAACACCTATAGACACCGTGGTAAAGGGTAGCTGTAAAAACATGGACAGGGAACTAAAGGCACATTGTGGCAAAACCGATACAAAGCGGAGCTAAAAACATCAGGTGCCAACACTAGTGAGAAAAAGAAAGATTCCTATCTCCAGGACCTGGTGCTATGATCTCAAAGATATGCAGCCATTCAAAAGGTGGCAACCCAAAATGAGATGCCAAGAACAGATTTCCAATTAGAGGAATCTGCAAAAAATAATAATGGTTAAATGGCTGCATACTCTGGAAAAGGGGAACCAGAGTCACTGGATGATCAAGACCCAAAGTTAATGGACCCAAAAACTGCTGTGTAATGTAACTAGCCTCCTGCGTGATCCACTGCTACTGGCCTAAATTGCAGGGTGAGATTAAATCTTCCAGCTCACGAGAGAATGTCGCACCTCCAGAGAAGTTCAACGAGCATGTCAACCGTGCTGCTGCTGATTGCATTGCAATGCTGGATATTTAGTCCCAAGAGGGTGTGGCCCAATTTTCTCAAAGCAGGCAAGCTCCTGTCTGTGACCAAAGTGCAACCTGACAGAGAAAGAATCTGCAGATTTAACTGCTTTGCGTGTGCCAGGGCTGCTATCCCAGCATCAGTGATCGCACAGTTGGAAACATCAAGATCGCAAAGCAATTGGCAATGTTCAGCAATTGCCATCAAGCTAGCATCACTGATATTTTTGCAACCTTCGAGGTTCAACGTCTCAAGAGTCCAGCCATGCAGATTGGCCAGGGATGAAACTACTTTGTCTGTAAGATTAATGCAACCACTGAGATTGACTTTAACCAGACCAGCCTCAGAGCTCTCGAGCAGTGGAAGTAGCCCAGCATCTGTCACTCCATTAAGTCCACTCAATTCAACGTGCTGAAGCTGAGGGCACAACTTTCCCAGTACAGATAGTGTGGCACTGCCAAATCCAGGGCAGTTACGGATCGATAATGACCGAAGTGATTCACAAGGAGATACCGTTGACAAAACCAACTTCAGATCTTTGATCCCATAGCAGCTCACCAGAGAAATAGCCTTCAATTTTGCACCACAGTTAAAAAGGACACCAAAAAACCCAAATTGGGTAATCCTGTGGCACTCTTCCAATTGTAGGCTTTCAAGTGATGAAGCAGCCTTGGTGAATGAAATCAACCCATTGTCTGACAAAAATGCACACTTCTGAAGGTGTACACTCTTCAGATTAGGACAACCCTTTCCCACAGCTTCAAGCGCAATATCTGTTACTCCTCTGCAGGAAGCAATTGTGAGTGACTTTAGCTTGTGCAATCCATTACCATTACCCATAACCCAGAACCCCTTCTCGCTGACATTTGGGAGGCAATTAAGGACAAGATCAGTAACTGTTTTGCCATAATGTCCGATAACAGCTACAGATAGATCAGAAACAGTCAGTGCCTGGAGCTTCACCTTTGTCAGAACCAAAGAAGTTGAAGAAAACAGGCCAGCAATTCCCTGGTCACCAACACCGGCACAGTCCTTGATAGATATAGACCTTAGATTGGAGCAGCACTTCCCAATGGCTTGTAGACCTTCATTGCCAATGTTAGGACACGATTCCAATGATAGCTCGGTCAGATTCGGGCAGTTCTTTGCAACTGCCATTAAAGCCTTGTCAGAAATTGAGGGACACTTGCAAAGGTCAAGCTTCTCTAGCTGTTGACATCCATTAGAAATCTCAATTAGGCCTTCATCATAAACGGTAGCAACATTCCATAGAGACAGGGCCTTTAGAGAAGGGCATCCGGAAGCAACTGCTTTGAGACCTAGAGCAGTCACCCCACGATTGGAGTTGCTTCCACGGATTGAAAGCTTTCCCAATCCTCCTCGTGATGCAGTTCCGACTGCAATAGCAGCAAGTCTAACATCTGTTGCCTTCTTTCCTTCCAAGCTCCGAGAGAGGTATCCCTCACCTCCAAACTCTTCATCATCACCAACCTTTTTATTCTCGTCTCCTGGGCTGGTATTTTTGTTGCTACAGATTTCGGTTTTGCAAATACTGCTTAGAAGCATAAGCCAGCGCTTGGAAACACAGGCACATGCACTCCTTTCTTCACCTGCAGGCAACCTTCTAAAGATCTCAAAGAGGCATTCATCTGGCAAAGCTTCAATAGATGTTTTTGGCTTCTGCTCAAACCATTCTCCACTGAAAGCAAATGGAGCACTGATGCGTGATCTCTTCTGAGGAGGAAAGTAAACATCAGCTTGATGGCCAAGAGACCGGAAGAAACTTGCTTCCTTGGGGTTCGTGTAGATTGAGCCCCTAGAGCAAAAATCATCACCTCCTGAGAACCCAAACGTTTAAGGAGAGTCAGGAAAGAACAAATTGAGCATATAAACATAATGAACAAATAGACTGAACCAGAAAATGGAGCAGAAAGTATCTATTGAATGAAATATTTGAACAAACAACAGAAATCAACACTAGGTTCATATTAGCTTTCAACAAAGCAGCTCAAACCAGAAGTATGAAAAATAAATTACTCAAAAGTAAAATCATCTGCTAAAAAGATCACAAATCAAGCTCCAATTTTCCAGCAAAGACGAAGAACCAAAAAGTAAAATTTCTAAAGCAATTCCATGCTGAATTATCTCACTATCTCATCAACTATGAATCTCTTTATATATCTCTTACCTGATCCGCTAAGCAATCAAAATGATACCCCAAATACTAATCTTATCAGCAGCACATACTTTCATTACCCAGTTGAAATTTCACTACTCAACCACATGATGATCCATAACACAGAACAAATTAATAGAATTAAGGGCTACCCAAAAAAATTTCCCCCCAAAAAAAGCGAAATCATTATCAAAAAATAAACTTCTCATACTCCCTAAACGCATCATCTGCACAACCACAAGAAGCAACAAAGCTGGGGGGGTGCAAAAAACCACACCCACAACCGACAAAGCCATGAATCGAATCAAACATGCTATGAATCGACGAACTTACCGGAAAAGCCGAAAACTTGAGACATGGGCACAGCTCAATGAACCCTCCAAAGAGAGCAAAAACGACGGCGAAGAAGAAGAAGACGGTGATAGCGATGATGGTGTGTGAGTCTTGAGGGCAAATATGCATGAGAGAGCAATTGAGAGCTATGAATTCGTGGAAACCCTATATGAAATAGGGAAAAAAAAAAGTGTGAAGAAAGAAAGAATGGGAAATTGGTTTGATTGAAGAAGAAAAAAATGAAGGATTGATGTTCGTCAAAGGGAACCCTTTTATTGTAACTTGTAATAAGTTGCAAGTGGGGAAACTGATTCCCGTACAATGAATGGTTCACTACCGCATGCAATGTATCTGTTTATTTTTCTCCCCACCAATCAAAACCAGAAACCAGAAACTGGATGGTGGTTTTTTACTTTGTCTTTTGTATGTTTTTGCTTCCCTTTTTTATGAGGATAATGACTTTTTTTTTTATGAAAAAATGACTTTCTTAAATTTTAAGAAAGTTGAGAGCTGAGAGATACTGTTTGGAAAGTCGTACAAAAATGAATATACTATTTTTGGACAACAGCCATATTTTGCCTAATTAGTAGGAAGAAATTTTCTATAATTATAGATATAGTATAAAGTATACAACAAAGGCTTCCCTATATCAATGAGAATTTTTTATAAGGTTTAGTTATATTTTTAATCCTTTAGTTACTCTAATGGTACAATTTTTGTCTCTTAGTTTTCAATAATGCTAATTCGGTGCTCTCCAAGTATCTCAATTGTTATAATTAGGTCTCTTTATTATTATGTCGTTCAATTTTTAATACTCAGAGATTACACGGCACATATGGGACTGATTCAACACAAAATCATGTCACATTTGTACGATATAGGTTGTTAGGAAATTTTTCAAAGTAAGTCGGTAATACACGTGATGCAACATGTGTTGTTTAAAATTTCTAACATGTGATGCTCTTTATCATGTCATCAGTGCTAATATGAGCAAACTTAGTATCAAATTAGTCCCCAAGTGAGTCACGTATGCTGAGGTGTTAGAATTTGGATTATATAGTGACGGAGGAATCTGATTGCAACAATTAAGATACTTAAAGGATTTAATTGGCGCAATTAAAAACTAAGAGATCAAAATTGCATAGTCACAATAACGAAGAATACAATTAAACATTTTTAAACTAACATAGGTGACCTTGTGGATATAGGTTATAACGCAAATTCAATGTTACATATATTTATATTTTAATTAACATGTCATATAAATTAATTACTCCATTTGGTCTAAAATATAAGCAGTAAAAACATTTTTTTTTGTCCAAAATATAAGTAATATTCATCAATTTTTGTATAAATTAAATGTTAGTTTTCTAATTATACTATTCATTTAATGTAATATTCATATTTACGAAAGACATCAAAGGGATAATTTTGGAGAGAAAAAATTGAAACTAGTGAATATTAATTAAGATTATCCAATTTCAAAGTATTTCTTAGTCTATATATTTTTGTATTATATTACTTATATTTTAAACAAGAGAGAGTAATTGGTAGTATTTTTTAGTGATAACAATCTCATGAAAATTACGTTATTTCAAATCAATTTGAAAAGCAAAGAAAAAGGGTTCATGAACCTACAATGATGTATCAGCCACGTTAATTAGAACCACAATATTTGATACCCAACTGGGGACGCAGCCAACTCCTTTTATGCGCTACCACGAGACAAAGCGACAAACCCAACCCACCACGATTTTATTTATTTATTTTTGGTTAGTAAGAGAAATATTACTGTATGGATAAAACTCAGTCATACGATATCTATAGTAAAAAAAATAATATATGTAGAGTCACACAAATTACAATACTACAATCCAAGACTCGCTACTGTAACAATCCTAACCTATACCAGACAAGGAAAACAAAACACTAAAAACCAAACTACCAATATAACAAAAGAACACGTAAAGAATAAAACCAAATACACCACGATTTTATTTAAGTAACGCACAAATACAATAGGCCATTTACCAAATTCTTAATATTGACCCAAGTTCATGACACTAGCTACCTACCTATTCCTTAATTATTTTGAATGGCAAGTGTGGCAAAACTGATCATGACCCACCGGCCAAATATATTTAGAAAGCGTTTTTTAGAGTAAAAAAGGAGTGACATTAACACCACAAATAAAAATTTCAACAAACTTCATTGCAAGGAAGGAATATGCTAAAGATAAATATTTACGTGAGCTTGTGTGAGATACCTATATTGTCTTTTTAAAAATATATATTTACTAAGTAATATAACTTATATGTGCAATTGATTACTCTAATTATTAATTATTAGATATATCATTTACGATGGGTTTTGTGAAGTGGCAGCCAAATTGACCACAGGAGGGTTTTGTGAAGTGGCAGCCAAAGCCAGATCAATTTAACTGGTCTACTGCCCAATGATATCATCCACTTGCTGGTTTCTGTATGTGGTTCAACTTTTCATAATTGATTGATGCATACATTAAAAAAATTATAAGCTATAACGTTATAAAAGATACAAGAAAAATATAAAGAACTAAGAAATTTATCAAATAAAGATATAAAAATTGCTGAAAATAATATATATGATTAATAATGTGTTGCCGAACAAATTAAAACAAATCAGTCAAATCAATATCATAGTAATACATGAAAACATTTAATTATATGGTTTAGTTGAGTTTGATATATATATGTGTGAGAGAGTATGTTTTTTCTAAAAGAAATTCCACCAAATACATAGGTATGTGTATATACACACACGACCTTCCCCTACATCGACCAAAAGTACATATGCATGTGGAAAGTGTATATTGGGTTTTATATGTAGGGAGAGAGGGGATGTAATATTACACAGATAGATTGATTAATTTTCTAGATTCACTGGACTGTTTTTGTATTTCCAGGTTCATTGCTGAAGCTAACTAATTAAGGGCCTATTTGGAAAAATAACTTATTTAAGCACTTGTGGCATAAGCGCTTATATGATAAACACTTATGTATAAATTATTTTTATAATCGAAGAAAGAATGTGTGGTGAAACTGATTTCATATAAACTGTAAGCTATTTTGATAAGCTATCATGGGTAGCTTATGAAAATAAGCCAAAAACAGCTTATGAACCAGTTATAAGCTGTTTTAAGAAGCTCTGTCAAACACACTGACAAGAGTTTATGTTAGTAAATAAGCTCAGATAAACTCTGCATAAGTCAATCCAAACAGACCCTAAATATCACCAACACCACTTACTTACTTATAGAAATAATCCATTTCCATCCAATTAATTACTACTTTTTGACCATGACCAATGCTTATCTTATCAATCATGCATACTTTAATTTCTCTCACTCCAATTATCAATCATGCCTTCTCTCACTCCTAAAACATGTTACATGCGTTGTATTTGGATTGATGATATTATGTATCATAATATATAGACAAAGAGATTCCCTTTTCCTTGAAGCATGTCATCCACTTGTGTTAACAAATTAAACATGATATATTCTTAGCCCATTGTTCTTGAAGTTGTGACCTTAAGAACTATAGCTATATATGAATTATCTAGGATTTGATATAGCTAGCTTTTTGTGATGCTGCCAACTCGTCCAAATTTTGGAAGATAGCTCTACTTGACTAATACTTTCTAACGTATCATCACCATGCTTCTACACATATGAAATGTCAAATTTTTTATTCACTTAATTAACTACTTTTTAGGTTAATTTTTATCGAGACCGCCAACTTGAATGTATTGCGTTCACGGCTTCACACATGATAATTGCAGATTAATCAAAAGCAATACTTTCTAAAGTTTGATTCGATGCATGGTTCAACGAAACTTCCGGCCCTAATTAAGTTAAGAACTTGAATTATCAAAAAATTAATACATTGCGATAGGAGTAGGTCAGGTGGTCTATTGGGAATTTATTATATGGGTGTATTAGGTGTGATCTAATATTCTATCACTCTATTTATTAAATAAGCGCTATGCAAAGGGGCTTTTAAAAGAGCATTTAGCTAATACATGAACAATATAAGACTTTAGGTGATCATGATTTAAAAAGTCTTTTATTTCTCATAGATCGGTCTATTATTGTATTGATTTTTTTTTTGTAATATCTTGAAATTATATATGTATTGATCTATTTAAAGACTTATATTTGTGGACTTATTAAGGTTTATTTAGAAGTAGGCTTGTGTCTCATTTAAAAACTTTACCACAAAATAAGTTTATAAATAGATTTTTAGGTCATGCCTTAAAAAAACTTAATTATATGAGATTAAACTAGCCAAATCCAAACTTCAAGTCAGGAGATAGGACAAGCACGTTTAAGGTGAGACTTGGCTTGATCTAACTAATTTTTATTCCTAAATATAAGATCATATATAACTTATGCTCTGTTTGGCTCTGAGAAGAATATATATATAACACTTATAGCTATAAGATAATGTATAATTTCTCATGACATAGGTTCGTGATTAAAAGCAATAGTTTTCTATTTTTTCCCTCTTTATACCACGATTTTGAGGAATTGTTGTCCATGAAAAATGAGATAGTATATATAAAGTAAAAATTGTAAAAAAAAAACAATTATAATTATAAAAAAATTGAAAAATTACATGTGAATAAACAATTATTAAAAAGCTAAAATCATAGGTGCACAAAAATGACCAAAACTACAACGACGCCTTTCATATATTCACCACCTTTATGTGTGTGTGTGTGGGGTATTAAAGCACGTGCAAATGGGGTCTTTCCCCCAAGCCTTCATCAAAAAAAAAAAAAAAGCACGTGCAAATCGTGAAACGTATTGATTTTATCTCTATGATATGAGCAATAAGCAATTAGCATTTAGGTCCAAATTGGAGGCCACAACAATTCTTCAATACTCACTCAGGCTATTTCCGTGTTTCTTGCTGCCTGGGAAGTGGGCCGAACCAACATATATATAGAACTCCCTTGCTGTTGTCATGTGGGAAAAAAAATTTTAAAATGATTTTTATTATGTCTTTATTTCTTATGAGTATGACAGAGTTCATTATGTCACATTTATAAACTCATTTTATATAAAAACGTACCAGTAATAACAAATGTTTTTGCTATACAAATCAAATAGGGAAAAATTAAGTGAAAAAACATACTCAGCAATGGCACGATTTGAAAGTGGTCTTATTGCAGCAATAGTATGTATGGATCACATTAGAATTGGGGTGGTAATATACATACATCAGTCCAATAACATAAACCAATTGTCCTTCAATTCCAGTGACACAAGAAACACTAGCTCTTGAAAACAACTTGCAGCAGATGATTTGTCTATAAAGACCAAGGTAGAACTATACAATTAATCTAATCTAATTCATTTAGAATTAGAAAATAAAAACACCTAGCTTGCAAGAGTTATACAGTACCATTCACAACTATACAGTAGGACAATGAACAAATTCCACCTCACCTCCCCTGCATAATCCATGGAGAGAGAAAAATAAATGCCTATTTTGCTTGATCAGTCATACATACCCTCTTGCTCCCAAATATCAACAAGAAAGTAAATCATTTCCTGTCACAAGAAAATGTTATAATCAATTAATAAGTGATCATGTTGCCCCCTTTTGTTTTAATGAGTGACAACATGTGTGTTACTAGAATGTCAATAGTTGAAGAACCAAGTTCAAAGAAAATCATACTCTTAGAGGGATGGGTTGGGGAAAGGGCTTGTTGTTCCCAAGTAGATTTTCGTAGGTGGCATTCGAACTGTGTGGAACATGAACTCAGCAGAATAAGAGGTTAACAAACACCTTAAAAAATAACTTTGGAGTGAATGCTACAAAATGACACTAATCTCAACAGTGAAATTTTATAATGAAATGATTGGCCCAAAAAAAGGGACAAAAATCCACATTTTAAAATATCAAGGGAAAAATTGAGGAGGTTCTTCTATTCAATCAAGCCTTATACCATGTTAGAGTAAATAAGCTACAGATATACAGCTAAAACATGCTCAGACAATGCAGTAGTATTATTTATCAGCATGGATGGTTGCTTCTTCTAGGGAGGGAAAAATTTGTACTTGTAACTTGGATAAAAGCGGACAATGATCTAATGCTTGCTTCAGAGCCGACCCAACATATTTTTAGACTAGGCCTAAAGCAGCAGCACACATTAGTTACCACTGCACTAGGCTAGCTACTCATAAAACTTTTTATTTTTATAAATACTAGTAGCAAATAAGTTTTTTGCTGGTGGGCGGGCCTAAATTAAGAGTTTGGGCTATCGTAACCTTGGCCGGCCCTAGCTTGCTTGTGTGGATCAACAGATTATACATTGAAGTAATCAGCCACAGAAAGCTTCATTGTTCAATAGCTTGAATATGCATGAAAGGAAAATGACATTTTCTTTTTCTTTTTCCTTTATAATTAAGATGTTCATATTGCAACTCAACACTCAAGGCTTCACCTTAGAATGCTTGTATTGATTTACCTTATTCTTGGTTCTCGTATTTCTTCTGTCTGACTCTTAGACCTTTTATTTCCAACCCATTGTTGTCGCATCTGGTTCCAGAGAAGAAGCCCTGCATACATCAAACTTTTTTTTGTCATTTGATATGAAATGAAAATAAATAATTCTACACACAGATCAACTTAAATCCTGAAAACTAGATTTTAATTGTTAAGTTCCAGAAACAGCAATTCTACTAAGTTGACTACAATACTACATCAAGATTGAAGAGTTTACAGTTAATGTATAATATGACAAGACATTCAGTTACTGGTAAACAATTAAATTTAATAAGACTATAAGAGAATGAAAGGGAAAAAAATATAAAGGGAAGCTGCATTTCAGAACGAGCATAAGAAGATGGCACGCAAACTATTCCAAGGAAGTTGAATTCTAACTCTTCTTGAGGGGCAAAGAATTTGATATTTTGATTCAAATATTTCATGGGTCTGTCTAGTTTGAGTAAACGTTTTCAATTTTCATTTCCTATATACACTAACAATTACAAAAATGCCACTTTATTTTCACTTTGTTTTCTGCTTTCAAAGAAAATAGTTTGAAAATATGAAACAAATGGAAATAACTTTTTATGCACAAAATGAGTCCCGCATAACTGTGTGAACAACTAATTGCACAAGGCAGTTTCAACAGCGAAGAACCAAACATGTGATAAACATATAAGAACAAACTTGCCATGGTTGACAAATTCAGGAGGACCAATTTGACTACTGCCTGCACTACTTTGAGGATCAGAAGGATTATTTGGTAGTCCAGTTGATGAGATGCTTCTCTGCGACTGAGCCGCACTATGATCCATTCCAAAAGTGCTGCTGCTCCAGAAATCTGAGGATCCATCATCTTTAGTCACTGTTTGGCCTTGAGTTTTTAGTCCTTTAGATGCCTCATCCATTGAAATAATAACTGGAGGTTTTTTGCAGCTTCCAAGACAACCTATGCTCTGTCAGACAGAAAGCAGGTTAAACCACAAGCATGATTAACACCAACTACTAATAACATTCACTCTAAAAGCTTGAATTAAAAGCCAATGTTGATGATAAAAAGAACTGCAGGTACCAATTGTAACTCAAGTTGAACAACACAACCTATCATTAATGCATCACTAAGTTTACAGTACTTCTCATTACACACTAGACATAAACATAGACATTAAAAGGCAAGTAAAAAAGAGGGAAATGTAATAGCCTACTCTTTTTGTATGTCCACCTATTAATTATCTTGATATCCTTTGATACTGTTGGAGGCTTTCTCAGACCAACAGCACATTATAGATATGAACTTTTTCATAAAACTTTAATGTCTTTCTCCATCACATGATACAAGAACAAGTTTATGTATTTCATAGCCAATATCAGACAGAAGAAAATTATGCTACCCCAAATGCACGATTCTTCATAATTCTAGACACCGGATAAATGATCTCAAAACTCAAATATGGCTATGAAGTTAAATCCAGTATTCTGCTCTTTCTAATTTCCTATCATTTGAATTTACATTTAAACAAAAAGAAATTAAAAATTCAGCTAAGAAAATTAAATGCAAACCTAGAATAGGTTGCTAGCACACACTGTTAGTGTTGAAGCAACTGTTTAGACATCACATCATAGGCGGATCCACATAGCGCCTAAGGTGGGTAGATGCCCTTACTCAAATTTAAAAAATCCCATATACTATCCACATTTTTCCAATTTTGACCCCTAAAATTCCATTTTTGCCCCAGCACAACTCTCGATCTCTTCGCCCAACTCCCATCTCTCTCTCAATCTCTCATATCTCCCTCCTCAGGAAAATCCGACCAAATACAATGCTCAACCGCCACTGGACCACCGCAGAAAGATTCCCCCACTGACCTAGGGTCCTAGATATGCCACTGCATGACATCCATTGAAAGTTGAAACAAACAAAAAAAAGAAAGGCACAAAGGGGTCAAATTATGCAACCAGGTGACAGGCTCACAGTTAGACCTTCTTCCTTTGTCTAATAAATAGGAGGAGGAAAAAAAAAGATATCTGCAATTAGTGTAACAATAAATCTGCAGAAATCAAATTTAGCAATAAAAACAAAAGTCTCTCTTACAGAGAAAAGCTCCTTGCATTTGAGCTTCAACTTTTCCATGGCAGAAAGCACAAGGAGGCGGAAACAGGTACCACAAAACAGTAAAAACGAGGAGCAAGGTTTCTTCCCAGAGCATCTATTACCCAACGGTGCTAACAAGCAACACCTAGAATACAACATAATAATATCTCCTATGAAGAAAACCCTATAACCGAGGCAAATCCCATGTATTATCTTATACCAATTTCCGAGGAATCCAATGACAGAATGACAAAAAAACACTTATATTCTTGCTTAAAAACTAAGCAAGTATAAGCAAAGATTCCTAAACGTGATTAAAATAAAGTATTTTGCATTGGTACTACTACAATAGAATGACCCTTAACATACCCAGAAAGGTAGAGAGATTCTAAGCTATAAAAATCTGTAATTTCTAGTTTCCTGAAACTCAAGAACTACAAAATCAGCAACATCACATTAACTAAGGCAACTAACTAGTGATTTTGAATCATTGCTAGCAAAAAAAAAAATCCTAAAAATTCGATTGGCTGAATTTTACTTGCTCAGCAAGTTAAGTGAACCAAAATTTTAGAATTATAAATTATAAACAATGATGTTGATGATGATGATGATGATGTATCTATAAAAAGTTATTTCCTTTGAGATTAAGTAATGAGTGGAATAGTGAAAGTGAGTGAAACTCAAATGGGAAAATTCAGCTCTTGTTCTTTTCAGTTATACCAAACAAAGACAAGCAAGAGAGAGAGCAAATGAACTCACCCCATGCACGCCACAGACCCAAGGAGGAACGTACGTACAGAAATTGCACTCACACAAGTCAAAGACGAGACTTTGTCACCATGCAAAAATTGTGAACCAATGAAGGATAGAATTCAATGCCTTCATGCACAATAATAATAATGATAAATTAAAATGAAAAAGTAGAGAACTTCTAACTTTAATGTTGGGAGTCCCACATTGGATGGTCAGGGGGCTTGTGAAGTCTTTATAAGCATGGGAAGTCCCTTCTCCCTTGAGCTAGCTTTTGGGGTGTGAGCTGTGAGCCCGTGCCGTTTTAGTAATAAAGAAGAAAAGAAATGGAGGGATGGGGGACAAAAAGCTAGCAAATATTCGACTTGTTTGGTTCTCGAGAAAAAAAATTAAAAAGTAAAGAAAATAAAATCGAAGGCCGTCAAATAAAAAAATAAAAGGCCTGTTTTTTTGGTAAAAAATAAGAGGCCTGTTTGGTTGTCGAGAAATTGTATGGGAAACCGGAAAATTGACATTTTGGCCCATTTGATCGGAACACGACCCAATGGGTTTTTTTTTTGCTGCTCTCTTGTTTTGTAGGGTCAATTTTGCTCTCTTGTTTAGCTGTGTTTAGATTATTCAGGTTTATTGACCAAAAAAGAAAAAGATTATTCAGATTTGTTTAGCTGTGTGTTTTTAGGGTCAATTTTGAAGGTCTTGGGGTCCGTTTGGGAAAAAAAAAGGGACATGTGGGCTGATTTGTTGAGATAGATAGGTTTGGGGCCCCAAATGGGCCAAAACTAACCCACTATGTTTTGACATGTCAGAAGCGGACTCGGTTGTTGTTTTGTAGTGCTCAGTGAGCTGTTTAGTTTTTTGTTTTGTTTCTGGTTTTTTTCTCTACTGTGTTTAGTTTAGTTTTTTGCTTGTCAGCTGCAAGTCCTCAGTTTGTAGTTTTTTATGTGTTGCGACTTTGCATGTAGCTCGACTCTGGCTAGTTTGTTGTTGGGTCATTTGTACTGCTCTATGGGCTTCGGGTTTTATCCGCTTGAAATGAATTCTACTTTGACAAAAAAAAAAGATTATTCAGATTTGTTGGATTGGTGCATTTGGTTGTATAATAATATGTTTAGGATACCCCATCAAATAGCTTATGTGATTTAGAGCTTGGGTGATATAAAAATGGGTGAGGGATCGATCCGCACCTACCCCCAATTGACCCAAAAAAAGGATATATGTAATCATAGAACAGTGTTGTGTTTGTTTGTTATTCTTTCGTAACGGCTAATTTGTTTACTTTGGAATATGTATGTCTGTTTTGTTATTATTTATTTGTTGTGCACTGCTATAATACTTTTATTTTAGTATTCTAATTATGTAAGTGTCATTGAGCTTATTCTATTAATGACACTCTTGTTAAAAAAAAGTTATGTAATCATATATGTAAAATGAAAAAAGAAAGGTAAAATGAATAAAATGAGACATGATATAATAAAATTAACCGTGAAGGGCTAAAATGTGAAGGGAAAAGCACAATTTGTGGAGAATTAGCTGCCACATTGGAAGATTAGGGATACACGAATCCTTTTCCTTTTAAAAACCAATTCCACAAATTGTCACTTTCCAGTGATCACATTATTAAATTAAATTGACTATGAAAAGCAAGGATGAGGACGAATTTGTAGTTACGGAAGAAGTCAACGACGAGGACGACGCATAAGTCTGGGTCTCGCTGGCTGGGACTCTGGGAGGGATTAATTAATTTGCCTTTCAGGTCAGGTCACGTTATTCGTATGCTTGGTTCTTATTTTCTTAATTTCTTGGCACTGCATGCAGAGAAGAGAAGCATAAATAATGTCATTGGTACTTAAAACACAAAATCGAATAGATCAGCTTTTCCATTTATCCAATCTGAGTTTGGTATCTATCTTTTTCTTCATTTATTTCGCGGGTTTATTGGTAGTTCTTGTCGTCGATATTTTTTTCTTCATATTTCTAGGTTTTACACCATACATCCTTGAAAACAAAATGTTTTTTTGTGTAAGATTAATGAGAATGCATCGTCCCTTTTTCACGTACAAATGTTTGATTCTAGTTGAAAAGCTTAAGAATAATGACAAACTAATAATTTCAATCAATTAATTAATATAAAATATTTTATTTTAATATACTAATTTAAAAATAACAATAAATGTTTCCAAGACTAATAATTTCAGATTTTATAAAAAAATATTAAAAAAATATAAGCATGCCAATACTTACACCTGGCGTGCACTCTTTAAATGAATATTTTTTAAACAAAATTGACCTTAAAATTATCAATATTTAAGTTATTTATAGTTATAGTCGATCAATGAAAAACAGAGTATACAAGATTTTGATTTTAATGCAAAAATGATATCTCTAATTCAACTTCAATAAAGAGAGAATATGACTCTTTACTGATACCACTCATTATTGTCAAATTATTTTCTTTGTCCTTCTTATATCTTAGTTTCATCAAAATCAAACATAAGAATAAATTATAATAAACTTTGAATCTCGTTCTTGAATACGAGGGATTCTTTTAATATATATTCTCATTCTCTTGTGATTTTTTAACTTAACTAGTGTATTCACCGTGCTATACACGGGATATATAATATGTATTATTTGATTAGTTTTCAACTTTAATATAAATTACAATGAAAAAATATATTAATTGTGGTTAAAATGGTAAAATAATTTAAATAGTTGATGTGAATAGACATGTCAAAAATACAAATGAGCATGAATTCAGCCGAACTGACCCAAACTTTGACGGGGATAACCTGCTTTGACGGGTTTAGTGCTGTTTTTCAAATACAGACATTGGCAGGATGTTAAATTGTCATCGAACCCACCATGATATTTAAAATATTAATGTAAAAAATAATAGAAATGTGGGACTTGATTTATGTTCTTAGAATGGTTGTAGAAGTTTGCACCTTTAGGAAATTATTGTTGAGCTTGATTTTAAATTGTTTCTAATTGGATTCTCATGAGTTAAGTTCTTTTTTATTTAACAATTTTAGAAAGGGCTTATTCTTCCCTTAGTTTGATGTTTATAGATGATGTAGCGTGTGTTTGGTTCCCATGTTTTTGTTAGTCTATATTATCTTTTGACATAAGCGGAAACAAAAACACAAAAAAGAACACTACCTAACCAAACGGGATGTACTACATCTCATAGCATCCCCAGCTACATACAACATGAGAAAAGGAGGAATATCCTCAAACACAGTCCAATCATAAGACATAACATGCCCAAGGGAAGCAAGAGCAAGTGCAACAATTATTTTAATATAGATATAGATAAGTTTTCGTGTAAAATATACATCTTAGTGTGTTATATTTTAACTTAGTTTGTCATATTTTATCTTTAATTACTTATGTCTTAGTTATTTTTTATTTCTTACTCTAATCTCAATACATATTCATACAAATTTTTCATCTCCTATATTAAGAAGGGTTTTAATTTAGAATGTATTTCCATGTTACCTAAATATTTTACTCTTCCAAGCATTAGTATAAAAATAAGAAAAAAAAACTTTATATTACATCAACCCGTGTTATACATGACATATATTAAAAATATATAAATTATATATTAAAATATTCACATTAATGTGTATTTTATATTAAAAGATTTATGCATAAGTATTTTATTTTCATATAAAAAAACTTTTACATCTTTAATCTATATTTGTACTCATATATAAATGTTTTCTTATATCTATATCAAATTTTTTTGTCTTATATTTGTAGTTTTAATTCTAATGAGATAATACTCACTAATATAAATATTTAGTGTTTTGATATTAGTGACTATACGTATAGATATTAGTGTTTAAAAAATTCTAATTTGTTTATATAAAATAAAATTCACAATAAATTAAGTGAAAAAAATAATAAATAAGATAAAAACTAAATCTAAATTTTATCTATGTGTTATATTTTTATATAATTAATTACTAATCACTTTACATGTGATATTAACATTCAAAAGAAAAATCTAATTTGATTACGCATGTTTTTAATAAGTTTGCTGATAGTAAATAAGATGTGAATTAAATTTATATTATTTGAAAATGTATTTTTATTAGTCCCTGTACCTATATAAATTGACATTTAAAACAAATTTCAATTTGCTAGCCGTAATAATGAACCACTTGTTTTTGAAACCAATATAACGTAATAATAATTTTGCATAAACTACTTTTACATGAATTTTTTTTTAGATACAATTTTACATGAAGTATCGTTTTGTTTGTTTAGTTGTGCTGAAACTTGTATTTTTCTTAAATATTTAGTTTTCCCCTTTTTATTGCTAAATAGATAATTTAGTTAGATACTTGATTTTTTTTTTGTCAAATAGTTAAATACTTGGTTATCATCCTTTTATAGTTATTGTCTTATATATTGGTGTCATGTTTTGATAAAAATAAGTTAGATGTTATTCTGCTTTTATTTCCGTGTTATGTCAATTGTCAATCCTTGTATTCCTGTGATATGGTTACCATCAAACTAAAGATCTATACTTGAAAAATATATTTCATAAGGGGCTTGTGATATTAATTTATTATTATTATTACCATAGTGGGAAACCAATATTAACCGGCGAACCCAATTTAAATCATTTTTTGTTAATTAACAAATTGTGGGAAAGATAACCAATATTAATTTTTTATTATTATTACCATAGCAAAAAACTACATCGGACAATGTAATCAATTTAAATAATTGATTATTATTACCATAGGTGTGGACTGTAGAGGGTTTGAATAGACACGAAAGGCTGAAAGGGTTTCGCTATGACTTTAAGGCTATTGTGTATGTCATTTATGCTAATCAAATGCTGCATAATGTTCATATAAATTTTGTTAAAAAAATCGATGATCATAAGCATTTTAGGAGGAGGTGAAATAGGACAATAACATTTAAAAACAAAATCACTAAAATTGGTCCTAATATCTGAATTGAGATGGACAATATCAACCCAATGATAGGATCAACCACTAATGATAGCAGAGTGAGATGATAGGTTGGTAGAGACACCGGTTGGATGCATTTTTTGAAAATAAAGGGTAGAATGATGGGAAAGAAAATCAAATAAATAGACATGTGAGAGAAAGCAAAACACAACAATCTTTTGATTTTGTTTTTAAATTTACATTTAATGCTGATTCGGACACAATAATATTTAATTAATCTTGATTTGCATATTCTATTTTGAATTAAAAGAGAATCATCCGATTTCTATTTTTGTTAGCCTTTAGTATAAATACTGAGTTAGTATTCTCTCAAATTAAACGTGATATTGACACGTGTAAAATTTTCTTTTTGAAAACATTTTACTTTATTATATATATAGATTAGGCATGTCAGCTTGTTTCTTTTTTATATGCTTGTTATTCATATTAAACACTATTGCTTAAAGCTAGTTTATAGTAATTTTTTGTATTATCAATATTAAAACATTGTATAACTATAAATTAAATTTAGTTTTCATAAAATTAAATTTTGATACATCATATCAAGTTATATACACACACACGCACAAATAATGGTGTGTTATTTCACACAATTTATTTTCATAATTCTCTTCATATTTTTTAAAAAAAAAAATGGCCTATGAAATTCACACAATTTTTTGTAATCTATTGAATATTTTAAAATATAATTCTTAAATTTTAAAAGAGAAAACATATAATGTAGAAATCCTTATTGGTTTAATTTGATTATGGTTTTTCTCACTGGAATCTATGTCTTTTGTGATTCAGAATATTCTCTCATTTTGGTTGGAACTTGGAAGAGACTAATTTGTGGGGCTACATTGATCTGATGTGAAACTTGGAAATTTTCAGTAGTATTTATTTCATACACATAAATTTAAATATCATACCAATTAATTTAGGCTTTAATATGAATTTGGTCCCTGTAAAAATTTGAGTTACTGATACTGTTCTATATTTTACATTGTATATAACAACGTTGCTACTTCAGTCCTAACTACCAACTATCTAGAGTCTTTCTTACTTGCAATCCTTTGACTTATGTCCTAATTCTCCACACTTAAAACAAGTAATCCTCTTCTGAGTGCAAGTGTCTGCCATATGACCTTGTTCTCCGCACTGATAGCAAATGCGATTAGCAATCTGGAGCTTAGGAACAAACTTTCCTTTCTTAGCCTTCTCTACCCAAGAGCAGTGTTGGATTAATTTGTTTAGCTCACAAATTTGAAGAGGTGCTACCTTCTTTTTCAGATCAGTCCTTAACCCTTCTTGAAATTTCCTACATTTCCAGGCTGGATCCGGACGAAACTGGAAATACTGAGAAAACTCAGAGAGTGATCTAAACCAATTGGCATACTGTCCTACGGTCATCTCTTTCTGTTTCAAGCTCAGGAATTTTAGCTCCTTTACTTGGCGCATGTCAGTTGGCAGGTACTTAGCTAGAAAGTAATCTCTAAAGATAGTCCAAGTAAGAGTCATTCCATCAGCTCTCAGCACTTGACTCATCCTGGTCCACCAGAATTCTGCATCACTAACCATCATGGAAGCAGCAAACTTCACTTTTTGCTCTTCAGTGTAGTTCAGCATTCCTATATACTCTTCTAAGTCCTGAACCCATAAGTTCATTCCCTCAACTTCATGTCCTTCCCCAAACTGTTCTAAGTTGGTATGACACATATCGATTCCTTGATAATTCCTTTCTTCCCTTTCCTTATCAGCAATGGTCATTCCACTAATGTCTTCTACTAACTCTTCCATACTATAAGTTTTTTTGTTTGCCATAGTTCCCTACTAAGCAAATATTGAAAACAAGGTATCTTAAACTTAACTTATTTTCAAATCTATAGAGAAGATCAAACAATTTCACACAAAAGAATAAAGTCAAATAACATTTATTGGTATAGGTAATACTAGTTTATCTTAAATAATTACTTCCCAACCATACTGTCCCATACCAGCATAGTCAAGAACAAACAAATCAAACAAGTTTCACATCAATCTTACGAAATACAAACCTATCAGGGTTGACACAACTTAGGCTTAGCAGACCTATACCCAAACATTCCCAAAAAGACTGAACCAGGCTCTGATACCACAAAATGCAACACCCTTTCTCCAAAAGGATATTACATCATAGTAACCAAAAGTTTCGCAAAGATTTATAAAATATTCGCCCAATGTTTATAAAACTCTTTCACAAAATGCGGATAAATTTTTTTCTTCCTTTCATTAAAAGAAGATGAGAAAGATGGGGAGTATTATCCCTTGTTTTCTTTGTAAATATCTGAGCGCAAAGTGAATCATTATGTACAGAAAAACACACTCTTTCTCATATATATACAATATGATATTTTACAAAGGAGTTTGTTCTAAGACAAACTTTGTTTTTACACTGCAAAAGAGAAAGAAGTCAAAGCTACTCTAAACCAAAAAGTACAAAAGTGGTAAAAGAAAAACACACGCTACTATATACAGTCGAGCCATGATCCCGTCATCTACACAAAAAGGGATCTACTATACTAAAGGCTTAACTATGGTACATCTATGGGCAAAACCAGGTAGATCATCCTATTCCGGGCAAGCTAGATCTCAGGTGGGGAACCTGAGTCACCGGAACCCAATCAAAGTTAAACTTGCCGAAGTCTGGTCTAGGAAAAGAATCTCTAGTAAGGTCAGAAGTAGCCCAAGAGTATATAGACTCTTCGGGTTCCTCTTCGGGGTCTTCTTCGATTTCTTCATCCGACAAGGATTCAGACAACCAAATGATGTCTTCTGATTCCGACTCAGATGGACGTGGTAAAGGAGAATAGGTAGGAGTATTCGCTTTTCCCAGAGGCGAAACTGGTATACAACCTAAAGAACCCTCAGTCCTAGTAGGTGCGGCTGCAGAGGTATCTTCTGAGGTTTTATCTTTTGGCTTAGGAGTTACATGATCAGAACCATTCCTGTCATGTCCTGAAGGATGTGAACTCCCACCTCCACTGTCACTACTATCATCACTGCCTAAGGTAAAGTCATCTGAGATATACCCTAAAGGTCTTAATTGTTGCCAGGGTAGCTTAACATCTAATATCATTTGTTCTTGGATAGGTAGTGGGTTTGGCGGTGCTCCACCTCCAGTATCTAAAGTCTCAACTCTCCCTACAAACCTTCCCCATTGCGTACTAGGACATATGTTCCACCATACACTGTCTCCTCCCAGAGGTTCTATGGTTAAGTGTCGAACGGTTCCCAGTCCTTTGTCATTTGGGTCCATCTACTTAGTCATGCATCAACACAACAAAGCAGCAGGGTGAAACTCTAACTCAAGTTAATAAAAGTAGTACAAGTAAACAACAGATCACACAACACTTAATTCAAACATCAAGAATGGACAAATCTCATGGACAACCAAGTTTCTCAAATACAATGTAACAGAATAGCAAAGCATTGAAAACACACAATCACATCTTAACAAGCAGATCTTACCTTGTATCCATGAACCTGAAAAATCACACATTCTCAAAGGTATATAATCACATCAACGTCTTATTAATGCATGCCTCTTCTATATTTCTCAAATCACACCGGTGTAGTGCTCCAAGGAGACTTTTCCAACCTCACACCATTGAGCGATCGGCTGCAGTAAACTTAACAACATAAACAGGGAATCCCATCTATAGACCCCTGAGAATACTTCGGAAATACTACAGTTAAAACTTAATACCAAATCATAAATAGTTCTGCCAGTCAGATTTATCCAAGTCGGGTATTCGATTTGTCTTGGCTCGAGGATATTCACCGACACGACCTTTTGAGACTTTCGAAACTCGGATAATCCCAGTAGACAATTGTAGTCCAACAGAACCTATTTTCAACCCCGTTCTCGTAGGTTGTATGCTCAAAACGTCTTTATGCTCATGCACAGATATAATTCTCTTGAATTCCTCTTTAATTCTCTTTAATTCTTCTTTAATTCTCTTAGTAAAACTTCCTCTGTTTTACTATCTCTCTTTCTCAGAAAATCTCTGACTCTTCTCAAAACTCTTTGTAAAGAACAAATCAAATCCTCTTTATGGAAAGACCACTTGTATGAACAGATAACTGTTTTAAAAAGATCACTATTTCACATAAAACTCTTTTCACTGAATACTTTTTAAAAAAACATAGAACTCTTATTTTCTTTTACTGCTTTAATTACGGGGTGATTCATTCTCTTAATTTTAAATAGCTCAATAGAGTGAATTTATAAAAAGTGCTTAACTGTATTCCAAGAAGATCAAACCGGGCATAGCCACTTTGGATTGATTAGGAGAGAAGGGATCAACAGTATTTAAATTTATGTCCGCTTTTAAAACAGTAGATGTCTGTTCTCAGTTTTTAGATAATTTCTTGGTAACGGGATAATTACACGGCGGCTGAGCCAACTATGGTAATCAGTGTCCAGCTTTCTTGAAAATGTAATATAGATTTAGTGATCGAATCTAAGCTGATTAATCACGACTTAGTTTATTTTCGAAGATGAAATGATTACACGATGGCAGAGCCATCTTTGGTAATCAGTGTACCACTTTAAAAATCGATCCACTAATACTAAGTGAACGTAGTAAATTTGTTTTTCTTTGGAAATATTTAAACTTCAATTATCTTCCAGGAAAAAGGCCCGTTGAAAGCTTATCTCACTAATTTTCACTGCTGTAGAAATTGGAAATTAAACTGAGTTATGTGCATATATATACAGATTGGATACCCACTCGAAATTTTCCACAAATAATATAACAGTAGAATTCACCGAGAATCTATTACTGCTAAATTATTTTCATTAAGATGCTATAACAGTAGGTTCACCGAGAATCCATTACTGTTACACTCTTTTATCCAATCCAATCTATTTATATATACAGTATTAAGAAAATTACTTCTTTCCAATTTTATCTTGTCACTTATACACCGGGTCTCCAATGTTAAGATTTCCCCAAACAGCGTATCAATACAGATCGCAGAGCAGAGAGAGACGGACTGCTTTAGCCCCTTCATAGGTCTCTCTTCCTTTCTAGACAGATCCATACTAATAAACCATTTATTTTACTCATGACCTTGTATATAAATAACAGATAGTTTTGGGTTTTCACAAAACAATAAATTGTATTTTCTTGCGGTAAAATCATATTTATGGTACGTCTAAATTTCGCCATTATAACGGTATGTTTACAAAAGCTCAAAAGTGATTTTGCCATAACCTCTCCTTTTACTCGAAATCTTATATAGAATTGGACATTATAATTCTACAATTTATAATTAGCACAAAACAATTAATTTAAGACTATAAACATCATAAAGCATCATAAAGCATATATAAACAAGCAAGACTATAAACACACAAACACCCAAAGCAAACACAAACAAGAATCATACTACTTAAATTAAATTGAAAAGAGAAACCCCTTACCTTGACCTAACTTGATGAAGAACAACAAAGAACACCAAGAACACCACACAAAGAAATTTAAGACAACTAGAGAGAAAAGTGAGAGAACTTTGTATGTCTTCTTGTAAGCTTGTTGGTGTGTGAAGAAAATATGAAGCAAGGTCCCCTATTTATAGTGGTGGGGGCGGTTATGAGGTGGGGACCAAGGGGGAATTAAAATTTGTGACCTCACCTAGCTTTTTGGTGTATATGTCATAATGCATAATTAGTTAAATGATCCATTTTTCCCATTGGCTAGTTTAGGTGACAAGGCTCATGAGTCATAAGCCAAAAAACTCATCCAAGGGGCCTCATGGAGTGTGGATGTCGGCCACTTCAAGGACAAGGGAGGACCATTGGATCAAATAGTAAAAACTTTATGTTTTGGTAAATAAACGGAAAACCGATGGCTATAAAGTCCTTTTGCAAATAGATCTCATAATTAATTTAGTTAAAAGGTGAGGACTCATTAGAAAATTTTGAAAATAGTATCTAATAGTCTTAAAGACTTCATACAAGAGTTTTTGGATTTTTACGGTAAAGGGTAGGCTTTACGGTATTTACTAACGAAGGAAAACGGACGCGCCGTAAGCCTATAACAGTAATTTTTCAGAAAATTCCAGAAAATTCCCAGAAGATCACAAATTTAATTTAAATAACAATGGTCCCTTTTAGAATTTGATTTTGAGCACTCCCTGATCACTGAAAATCCATCATGTTTTCCGTAAACTTCGTTTTACGTACTCACAGGGACCGAAAACGTAACTCTTTATCTGTCTTTTGAAAAATTTCAAAATAAATTTCATAATTCATTAAAAATAGAAAAACATGGTGTATTGTTCCAGTTTTTCGTTTTGACTTCATTTGGGTCTCCGTATCAGTTCTTAGCTTTTACTGTAAACTGTAGGGACCAAAACTGTAATTTTAGAAATTAGTTTCTCCAAAAATTCTAGAAAAATTTCAAAAAATCATAAATATTATTAGAAACAACTTTTGTGAAGCAAGATAATTTTATGGGTTGGTTTAACATATGTTTACTAATTAAACTCTTTTCCATCTATTACGGTAAGTACGGTTTTGAAACGTCGTAAAAGAATTGACTGTTTTACTAAAATAACTTGATAAGTATTATAAACCCTCAATTATAAGACTAACATAATTTTCTTATCACTTAGTTCACACCAGAACACATAAAACAGATAAAAGACGGAAATACAGAAAACATAACTATTCATAATACTTTACTATTTTACTATTCACACTATATACTTAACCGTAACTGGTCATTCTATTTTTCTTAGGCTTCTATCAAGTCTTTGTAGTCTCTAGCTTATCTATTTTCCTATTTCTAATATGTATCCTTTTCTAACTCACAGACTACAGAGTTCCGTCTAAAGGACTAAAACTGTAATTTCTTTATTATTCTCTTCTAAAATCCCCAACTTAGTTCCTAAAAATCTTTATATGTCTCCTACTACTGTTTATCTCCTCAAATATCTTTTGGAAGTGACGAATGAATTTTCCAAATTCATTTTGTCACTTATCCTAATAATAGGAATGTTCGTATCTAATCTCCTGTCTTTCGTATTTAGTTCTAAAACTAAGTTTTTGTCCGAAAAACTTCAAGGTAATTGCTAATCCCCTAAAATTAATACTCTTTCTTTCAGAGTGAAATTTTAGGATGTTACAGTAGTGGTGGTGGTGGTGGAGGAGGGGGGTGGTGGTGGAGGTCCCTGTAAAAATTATATATTTTGATTTTAGTCCCTATAAATAAATGACGTGTCAAATGACGTGGACAGACAACGTGTCACGTCAGCGTTTTAGGGTGACATGGTATTGGTCAACGCAAAGGAGGGACTAAATTCAAAACTTGAAATTTGAGAGGACTAAAAACTGTTGACTTTAAATGTAGGAACTAAATTCAAAACTCGATTTTTTACAGGGACCAAATTCATATTAAAACCATTAATTTAAAACTCCATATACTTAAGATACCTACATTCTTTCCACTCTGAATCTAAATGGTTGAGGATTAACTAAAAAGTTGTGAAAACATTAATTATCTTGCTTGTTCTGTTCTATTTTCCTAATAAAACAAGAGCCGCCCTTGACAAATTTGAGGTCCACAATACTTGCTAATTAGCCGGACTCATAAATATGTTTTTTACATGATTCACGCAAAAATACTAAGTATTGAATGCGGTGCCTGTAATAAAAATGTCTCTACCTTTCAATTCCACTTCCCCACCAATATTACACCTACAATACAATCTACTATATAAATCTCGGAAGGGCGCACTATATATCACAAACAATATTTGGCATTGTACTATACCTAGCTAGCTCAAGCCATATTAATTTCCTGCACATTAATCACTCGTACTTAGTTCTCAGAAACCAATGTTCAACTCTTTTCTAAACCCTGCGTACATATAATATATATACCCTTGTGCTTATGCAACCACACAATTAAAGGCATGGTACGAACAAAGAAGTTCAGGGGAGTAAGACAGCGCCAGTGGGGCTCATGGGTGTCAGAAATTCGTCACCCTTTACTGTAATCATCCCATGGTTTATACTAATTAATGCAAATTATATATATAATGTTGCTAATTTCATGTTTCTCACATCACATGCATATATAAACTATCATTCCCCCTTCCCCCCATCTAGAATCTAGATTCTCTTGCAATCAATCAATAATTCATACATTCATGTAGTAAATGAATCAGATCGAAAAACTCTCATTTCAAACTCTTGTTTTGAATTTAATTTGCTTATATGTTTCATCCCATGTTTTCATTTTGTGAACTTCAATTAATGTGTGAACTCTTAAGAGTAGGGAACTCTCTTTAATATTATTGTAAGTGTTAAAAATAGCAAATGGATCCTCTATTGCCCTGCTGCCTCTGCAACATAAAAAACAAAAGTGGGAGGAGAGAGATAATAGAGAGAGGAGGGAGGGATGATAGAGAAAAATAAATAAATTAAGAGAGAGATAAAAAAACAGGGCCGTAGAGAGATTATTGTTGTAGAGGATCTAAATATATCCTTATTTCTAGAATATGGATCCTCTACAACTCCTTCTCTAAAACCCTCTCTCTCTCTCTCTCTCTGGGGCTCATTCTCTCTCTCTATATCATCCCTACCCCTACCAGACTTATTTTTCCTTACTGCAGAGGCTGGATGCAGTAGAGTATCGAAAGTCTTATTTCTAACACTTTTTTTTTCTCTTTTTATTATACCTTTCATCTATCATATCTATCACTTCTATCTTTCATTCCTATTTCTCTCTATGTGTATCATATCACTCAGGTGTCCAAGAAATGTTTTTCTAAAAAGTTTTTGCAATCATATTTTTTGTTACATCTACCGGTTATTGATATTTGTTAGTCTCACGCATTATGACAGCATGACTATAGGAAATTTGGTGGGAACATTTTGCTTCTATTGGATTAGGAATTCTGATATCTTGTTTTATGTCTCAATATTTACAGGAAGAGAAGGGTATGGCTAGGTACATTTGATACAGCAGAGGCAGCAGCCAGGGCATATGACCAAGCAGCCATTTTGTTGAGTGGTCAAAATGCCAAGACCAATTTCCCTCGTACACCAAAGGATCAAACTGAAGATGCTGCAATTGCCACCCCAACTTGTGATAACAACTCTTTCTTCCCTCCCAAGTCTCAGCTTTCTGATCTCTTGAACAGAAAGATCAGAAATTGCTGCAAAGACTCATCTCCATCCCTCACTTGTCTGAGGCTTGATGATGACAATTCTCACATAGGGGTGTGGCAGAAAGGAGCAGGACCACATTCAGAGTCTAATTGGATCATAAGGGTGGAGCTTGGAAACAAACATGTAGAGGGTGAATCAAATGTGTCAGCAGGATCAACCCCAAACATTGTTGGTGATGCTAGAAATAATGGGGTAGCTGTAGATGAAGAGGACACGGTTTCTATGCAGATGATTGAAGAGCTGCTTAATTGGAACCATCCATGTGGTTCAAGTAACCTTCAGGAATAAAAATAAAAAAGGGAAGCTTTTCATGTCAGTGTTCATGAATTTGGATTGTCCCTTTTTCTTCCTTTTTTCTCTGTCTTTTTTTTTTCTTTTGTGATCATGTGTAAAAATGATGGTAGTATTGGACAATTTGAAACCTCACTCCGAGTCTGATGTTACATATGTAATTATATTATATAATATAAATATAAATAGTAATACACTATGCACTATTGTGGTTGGCAATGGCAACCATAAGACCAAGGTTAAAATAAAAGGGTATAACTAAGGGATCCATGCAACTTTGTGATGATGGAATTAACCATAAAATGGATAACAGAGAAAATTTCAACCCAGATAATCAGAGGACAAATTAATTTTATCCCTAACAAAAATACTTAAGTATTACATTATGAAGTGAAGCCTATTCATGTAAAAATATTACTCCCTCTGTTTTTGAATATAAGCAAAAAATACTAAAATATTTTGTTACTAAATATAAGCAAAAAATAGCCACTTCTATCTCATTTAATAACATTATTTCTATAATACCATTAAGTTAATTTAAATTTTATTTTCCAATGCATAGTTTGTTCCTAAGTAACAATTTCCTATGCAATCATTAAGGGTAATTTAGAGACTACACTAATTTTTTATATGAGATCAAGAAACTTAATTGCAGTTAACTAATTTTCTTAATAAACATGAGTTTAGATATTTTTGTTTATATTTAAATACAGAGAGAGTATCAGGCAAATAGAAATTCATGGTCAAAAGCAAAGAATTAATGCCACAGAACTTTCAACTCAGATTATAAATTTTTTTACTGGCAACTCAAATTATAATTAAGAGGACAAATTAAATTTAACCCTAACAAAAAATAGAACTATTAAATTATCAAGTCGGGTAGTTTCTTTTGAAAATTAGGTAACAAAAATTTGACTACACCTTTTGTAATATATCAACTAGTATCAAGTCAAGTTGTTTGTTTGAAAAAAAAATTACGTAACAAGAATTTGAATACACCTTTGTGTAATAGGATGAGCATATTACTTTGTTACAATTGTTGTTTTATAACAAAAAAGGAATATTTTTACAGAAAAGAAAGGAATAATTTATTTAAAAAATAAAAATAAAAAAACGGAAAAGGGAATACACTTCACACTTGCATTTGCATACATACATGACATGATATAACAAGAACAAGTAACTAACACAAACAAGGGAGACGAAACCGATAAAAAAAAATGGTGCGTTAAGTCAAGATAAGACCAACAGACAAGAAGGATATTCCCCGTGCAGGAATATTCTAAATCCGGAACCCAAACATCCTTATATCTAGTTTTAAATCCGCGCTTCCAATTCCGTTATTTTCTTCTTCTTCTTCTTCTAATTTTTTTCCCCTAATCCAAATTGAGATTATTATTCCAATTCCCAAACGCTAAACAAACAAACAGCATCTCCTCTGCGCTGCGTTGCACAACTACAAGCAAACGCGCGATCTTCCGAATCGATTAGCGATGAAGTTCTGGAAGATTCTGAGCAATCAGATCGAGCAAACGCTGCCGGATTGGCGCGACAAGTTCCTCTCCTACAAGGATCTGAAGAAGCAACTGAAGCTCATAGCCCCCAATGATTCCTCCTCCAACAAACGGCGTCGTTTCGACGACGAAGGTGGCGAGGTCACCAAAGAGGTCAACGACTTCCTCAAGCTCTTGGAGGTCGAGATTGAAAAATTCAACGCTTTCTTTGTCGAGAAGGAAGAAGAATATGTCATCACATGGAAGGTAACTAATTTGAATTGTAACTCAATTGCAATTTAGGGTGCGTTTGATTATCTTGAGAGACTGGAGCTCACAAATAACTAGTTTAGTTACACCGCAAATTTTTATTTTGTCCATTGATTTTGTAATTCATGCACAACAAAAAAAGTTTTGGAGGCTGTGCACGAGACAAAAAGTTTTTTTTCTTCCACATGGTTTATTGGAGTAATAAATTTTAAGATTTTTATCATGTGTCTCGTCTTCTGATTTAGGATCTTTTAAGCACTTATAGCATAAGTGATTATTATATAAACGATTATGTATAAGCTATTTTTATAATCAAAGAGAGAATGTGATTAAACTGATTTCATATAAGCTGTAAGTTGTTTTAATAAGCTATTTTGAAGATATGAAAATAAGCCCAAAACAGCTTATGAGCTAGTCATAAGCTATTTTCATATGAGTTATACTTTTTTTGTGTTAGCACTCTATTATCCTGTTTAGTTTGTGAATGTCACTGGAAGGAAAATTTTCTAAGCTTTTAGTTGGCATATATTTGTAAGGAGTAATGCTAGTGACAAACACTTACATATACTGATAGACATCACCTTAAGTTTGTACAGTTTTCACTGTATGATTTCTGCACAATTACACTCTGATTTTGCCATGTCAACAAATGTGAGGAGATGTGACTCCTGGAGATGTGGACCAAGCGTTTTCCATTTCTAAGACCTGTTGTTTATGCTTGTGATGCAGGAGTTGCAAGACAAAGTTGCCTGGGCCAAGAATTCAGATGTAGAGTTGATGTCAGTAGGGAGGGAGATAGTGGATTTTCATGGAGAGATGGTTTTGTTAGAAAACTATAGTGCACTTAACTACACAGGTATTCTTTTTTATGAGCCTGTGCATGAGTACTAAGTGACAGATTCCATTTTCATCATAGAATACAGTAGTATTAACATATAATGACTTGTGAGGATCCTAAGCATTATTAAGATTAGGTAAAATGGTATTTTGGTTTTTCAAAGTACGCCTCACTTGCAATGTAGTCCCACATTTTAGTTGTGTATATGATTTTGTTCTTGAATAATCAAATTTGTTTTGTGTCAATCCCTACCACATATGATAAGAGGGCCAATGAGAAATGAGTTTGAATAATTTACGGACTAAATAGTCATATAGTTTATGTTAAGGATTAAATTGTGAATGAGTTACAGTTTTAGGGATTGAAATGGTAGTAAACTCTATTAAGATGTATAGCCAGATGAAGTTGTAACGGAATCATGGGTTATAGTCTTAACTCTTGGATAATTCTATTAGCAATTGTAGGCAATGATATTTTTGCGAAGCAATAAGCCACTAAAGCTATGAACTCTATTTGCTCAATTGATTTCACGTCCACTGTCAATACTATTATCATTAATATTTTTGGTTACCAGTTACCACTTCTACTGCTTTTCAATTCCTTTTTTTTACTGTTACTCTATTTCTCTTGTAACATGTTTCTGGTAAATATATGCAGATAAGATAACTATTGAACATTTTGTTTTAAAAAAAAGAGTAGCTATTGTACTTTGTCCTGAAAGACTTTGTATCTCTAAACCGAGTCTGAGTTCTACTAATACACTTCCGATTGAATATATCAGTGAGTTATACTTGTCAAAAGATGGGTGCATAAATGAAGTGAATGATTAAACCCAAAAATATACGTGTTTAGAATGATTGCTTTTTCTTCTATCTCATCTCCCATTCTTTGTGCAGGTCTAGTGAAGATAATAAAGAAATATGACAAGCGAACTGGTGCACTGATTCGATTACCTTTTATCCAAGATGTCTTGAACCAGCCATTCTTCAAAATTGATGTGCTTAACAAACTTGTAAAGGAGTGTGAGGTGATGCTAAGCATTCTTTTCCCCAAAAGTGGGCCTCTAGGCCCATCCTTATCAACAAGTGAGGTTTTTGAGGAAGATGCATGCGGCTCCGTGACTGCAAACGAAAATAAAGAGGCACTGGAGCAGGTTCCCAGAGACTTTGCTGAGATCCAAAATATGGAGAACGTGTTCATCAAGCTAACTACATCAGCACTGGATACCTTGAAAGAAATTAGGGGTGGAAGCTCAACTGTAAGCATATACTCATTGCCTCCTCTGCATAGTGAGACTCTGGTAGAGGATTGAAGGAAAATAACACTGGATCGGTGCTGACCCCCCCATCTTCTCGTGTTTCCTGTATCTCTGCTCTACAGAAAGTAGCCAAATAGATCATGGCAATAACTTGTGTGATAGGTGCTGACTTTCCATCTCTTCATATTTCCTGTTCAACACACTCAAAATGAATTTGGATGGAAATCTGGCCTCCTTTTTGGGATAGTGTCTGATGGTAGATGGATGCAGCTTGATAATTTTTCTCCTTTTCTTTTTCTAATAAGCAAAATTTTCTTCAGGGTTATAGGTGTCATGTACACTCTTAAAATGGCGTGTAGCTTGTATCAATATGTTAACAATTTGTGAGCTTGATGTAGATAACTAGATATTCATATGAAACCCTTGGTTAGAAAGGGATGGAAAGAGGTGTTTTGGTCTTTTGGATTTTTGTTATGCATACTAATTTAGTAATTTATGGTGTTGTTTTATGGACAAAATTCAGAAAAATATATTTCCTTTGCATGGATAGCTACTTTTCACTGTATAGGCAAGGTCTTGGGGTTACCTAAATTGTTTGGATGCAATAAAAAAGGAGAATTTTTTATGGTGATTGGCAGCCATAATAAGATGCAGAAGTAAAAAGCTGCTGGTCTTGTGAGTTACTTGAAAGTGGATGCAACTGTCCACAAATTCAACCATATAGTCGTTTATTTTTGTAGAGATTTTTACATGTTTTCATATTTCATTTCAGGAATTGAACTAATATTTTACTTGAATTAATTAAAGTAATAATACAAATGTCGAGATTCTATTTACATCTTCGAAATTCAGAAGCAAGACAAAAGAAAAATTCAATGGAGAGACTATCAATATAGATAATTCCACTTACAAGAATATATGTCACGATTAGAGCCAACAAGCGCCTGTAGCTCAGTGGATAGAGCGTCTGTTTCCTAAGCAGAAAGTCGTAGGTTCGACCCCTACCTGGCGCGTTTGTTTTTTGTTTTTTCTATTCATTTTCCAAGTTGTTGCTGGTTTTCAGTTTCGTCAGAAGCAACCAAGCCACCTAAACTTTTTTAACAATTAAATGTAAACACAATTTACATGACCAACCGAACAAGACCCACTCTTACTCTATGATGGCCAACCGCAATTGCAAACACCAAGAATGTATCATATATTCATTCATATCACATCATATAATAAAAAAGCATATAAACTATTTTAATACTTTCATCTCATGTATAAAATCCCCCATACTTCAGCACCTCACCATGTAGAGCCTCTTTCTGCCTTGTAAAATGTCCTTAATAGCAGAAGCACCAAACTTTCTTCAAGTCTACTCTGATGGTTCAGTGAAACGCTTTAACCCTGAAATTGCCCCACCCTCATTAGAACCATCCAATGGATACAAGTCCAAGGATGTAATCATTGACCCTTCAAAACCCATCACCGCAAGGCTCTTCCTTCCTCATAATTCTCCTCCCATCCCAGAAGAAGAGGAGAAGAAAAACAAGAACAGGAACAAAAAGAAGAAACTGCTCCCCCTTTTGGTTTATTTCCATGGTGGTGGCTTCTGCATTGGCTCCACCACATGGCTTGGCTACCACAACTTCCTTGGTGACTTCTCTGCCACATCACAGTCCATTGTTCTCTCTGTTGATTACCGTTTGGCTCCGGAACACCGCCTCCCTATAGCCTATGAAGATTGCTACACCTCACTTGAATGGCTTGGTGAACACTTAACCTCTGAACCATGGCTTCAACAAGCTGATTTATCAAGTGTGTTCCTCTCTGGGGACAGTGCTGGTGGCAACATTGCACACTATGTTGCTGTGAGGGCAATTCAGAAGAGTAATGTTTGTCCTGTGAAGATTAAAGGGTTGATGCCTATTCACCCTTATTTTGGGAGTGAGGAGAGGACTGAGAAAGAGAATGGTGATGAGGGTGTTGGGGATGTGGCTATGAATGACATGTTCTGGAGGCTGAGTATACCTGAGAACTCTAACCGTGACTATTTTGGTTGTAATTTTGAGAAGGCTGAGGTGTCTTCTAGTGTGTGGTCTATGTTTCCTGCTGTTGAGGTTTATGTTGCTGGGAGGGATTTCTTGAAGGAGAGGGGTGTCATGTATGCTGAGTTTGTGAAGAGGAAAGGGGTGAAAGAGGTGAGGCTTGTGGAGGCTAAAGAGGAGCCCCATGTGTTTCATGTGTTGTATCCTCAATCTGATGCAACTCGCTTGCTCCAGAGCCAAATGAGTCAGTTCACGAAGAGATGTTATTAGCATGAACAATCAACTATGGCTATATATAGCATGAATATGTTTACTGATATCATTTAAATAAGGAATTCATTCAGAATAAGAAAAGGGTTATGATGTTTTGTCATTGTGTTGAGTGTGAATTGGAATATTTAATAGATGAATTGAGTCTTCAAGCTACACATTATTTATTATTTATAAAAAACACAAGGTTCTTCTAAACCTAACATGCATGACTCACCCATCTGTGGCTTTAAATTGTCCATTAAAAAGGTCAACATGATTCAAGCTAATGAATTTTGTTTTCTTGTCTTTCTCTTCTTTATCATACTAAACTATGTTATAGGAGCTAGAAATCCTTTTTATAGCATCTTTGGTCAGAGTAATTTTATATGGTGGTAGAAGAACAGAAGAACACTTGAAACCAAAAGGCCAAGATGCATAGCATAGTCTATTATGTCCAAAAATCAATAGCGTTTGTCAACTAACCTCGTAAAATGTACTGTTGGGTTTTCTGCTTTTGTTGATTTTTGTTGTTTGCATGAATAAAAATTGACCATTTTTTTTTGAAGTAACACTAGTACAACTACCTCAATCATATAATATCGGGACTAAAATTTATTTAAACGTGAATGCCTAAGGTACCCACTTATGAATTGAAGTGATGAGCATAAAGTAGCTTTGGCGCATGACAGCAGTATTTAGCAGTTAGAAGACAATGTATTCTCTGCGTTAATTTGTTTCTATTTCAGTGTGTAAAGGTTAATGAGAAGAGAGTAAAACACGCATGAGCTCCTTCCAAAATTTTAAACCAATTATTGTTTTTTAAATATCTAAGGTGTACGTGCATGTTTGGATTCAGGGTGGACTACTCAAATTTGATTTTGCCTTTGCCAAAAGTGATTTTAGTAAAATGTAGACATTCGGATTTTTGAAGAAAAAACAAATATATCGCCCAAAATCGATTCTACCTAAAGCAAGGTTGAAAGTCGATTGTCCAAAATTTAAGTTGAAAATTTTATTTTAAGTTTTACCTCACACTTACTTTTTGAATAAAATATCCAAATATAAATCACTTCACTTTAAGTTCAATTTTAATCAAATCAATTTTACAAAAAAACATATTTGGTAACACCTCATTTACACGTCTCAATGCAAAACTACTGCAGAGGCTAAGAGAGAGTTTCTAGTTAGCCACGCGATGGAATGATCTCAAACATGGTTCCAGATATATGCAAAATCAAGTTAAATAAAAATCATTTTTTACAAACGTTGCTCCAAACATACACTACATGCATCTTGACATGATAAGTATATATTAAGTCAGTGTTACTTAAAAAAGATTGATACATTATTTGTAAGCCAGATTTACAATAGTGACATCAGCAAATTTTGTTAAAAATTAGATAGAATTCTTAAATGGAAGGATAAAATCGCTTAATTAATGAAAACTTTGAAAACAAAATTGCACAATAATTGTAGGACGAAAAGTGTAATTAAATTTAATTTAAATCTATTACATTATATTAATCCAAAAAATATCTTTTTTTAGGGGATTAGGGCGTGGGTCCTGTTTGGGGAAATATCGTCGTGCCTATAAAATGGCCCCTCCAGGGTTCCTTAGCCCATCTACTATCAATCACTCACTCTCTCTCTAATTTTTCGTCGAGGTTCCGCTCTCTCAATCTCTTTTCCCCCAAATTGTTTTTCAGCTAACAAATTTCCTTTGCAGACTCTTTGTAACCCTAACCCTATCTTACCCTCACTTCACTACCTTCCTCCGAACCTCTTCTCGCAGGTATTCACCTCCTCTCTTAAGAACCCTAGTAGTTCTCTCTCTCTCTCTCTCTCTCTCTCTCTCTCTCTCTCTCTCTCTATTTAATATGTTTAAAACCCTAGCTCAGTTTTGATGATTTGTTTGAATGAAACACTGGTTTGATTAACACTGTTTGATTCGCAGATAATGGGAGAAACAAAGGACGAAGCATACGAGGAGGAGCTTCTCGACTACGAAGAGGAAGAGGACAAAGCTCCTGATTCCGCCGGAGCTAAAGTCAACGGTGAAGCTGCTAAGAAGTAAGCTCTCTCTTGCTTCTACTACTAACTATTGTTTGATTTGTCTGATTATAGGTTGAAAATTGCTTGGGAAAGATGTGGAAATTTGAATTGTTTGTGATATTAGATAATTCTTAACACCTATAGTTTTTCGGTTTAAATATTTTTTGGGTGAAATTGCCTAGTCCGTTATTCGGTTGAACTGTTCGAGAATGAGAAAATCAGCATATTTTCGATTGGAAATGAAGTTAGACGTTTAAAGTTGCTGCTTTTTTATTTTTTTATTTTTCTGGAAATGAGCCAATGCTTTCATCTTGGATAAAGTTGGGTGGAGTTAAGTTGGATGTCGTGTATTTGTTGTTTTGTCATCTTCTGATGTTATATGCTCGTTTTTTGTTTTTTTAGGGGCTATGTTGGCATCCACAGTTCAGGATTCAGAGACTTTCTTCTAAAGCCAGAGCTTCTTCGGGCTATTGTGGACTCAGGATTTGAGCATCCTTCTGAAGGCAATTTATCTGCACCCTTATTTATACTAGTGGTTGTTACCTTGTTGGAGTGTAATGGTTTAGGAATTTGAGATCTAACTGGACTTTGAATCATTGTTTTCAAAAGCTATTTTTTGGTCTAGAGTAAAACTGTCTTAACACTCCTATTTTTTCTTCACTTTTGTGTTGTCTTGTTTAAGTAATAAAAATTGAGCTTGGGGATCGACATCCCTTGATGAAACATTCCTTTCCCAATCCTCTTTCCCCCTCATCCCTGGCTCCCTTGTGGGGATCCCATATGTACCACTTTAACCTCCCCTTGGCCCTAGCAGGATCTACAACTGTAACAAAAAGTTGGGCTCGGGGGTTTCAAGAAATGGTTTTCTATTCCATCGTAGTGGCAATATTGCTTAACTTATACATCTGACAAGTTATCATTTTCCAGTGATATTTGTTTGCTGTTGATAGTCATAAAAATAATAGTTTCACTGAACTTGTGTGTTTTATTACATTTTTATTTTCAGGTAATACTTCTATTATAATCTTGTCTTGGAGAACTATTGTGCTTTGGTAAACTCTATCAAATCAAAATTAAAGGGTCAGAAAGGTTTGTTTTACTTACCAGCGGTTCCTTCAACCGCCGTTTTCTTTGGTTCATCCACCAGTGCAACATGAGTGCATACCTCAAGCAATCCTCGGAATGGATGTAATTTGCCAAGCTAAATCTGGAATGGGAAAAACTGCTGTATTTGTTCTCTCAACTTTGCAGCAGATTGATCCTGTTCCAGGCCAAGTTTCTGCTCTTGTTCTGTGTCATACAAGGGAATTAGCATACCAGGTATTCATTTGGAGCTCAATAAATGAAAGCTTATGGAACTTCATATTCTTGTAGCTTCTGACTTACGATATTTATGCAATCTCTTTATGTAGATATGCCATGAATTTGAAAGGTTCAGCACCTACTTGCCTGATCTCAAGGTTGCTGTCTTTTATGGTGGTGTCAACATTAAAGTTCACAAGGATCTGTTGAAAAATGAATGCCCGCATATTGTCGTTGGTACACCTGGAAGAATACTAGCATTGGCCAGGGATAAGGACCTTTCTTTGAAGAATGTTAGGCATTTCATTTTGGATGAATGCGATAAGATGCTGGAATCACTGGGTATGTTAATTGCTGAACTATTGTTCTTAATGACTTGAAATATACTTTTTCACATTCCATGTTTTAAGTATGGTTTTAATTGTTCCTATTATGATTTCTGCAGACATGAGGAAAGATGTGCAAGATATTTTCAAGATGACTCCCCATGATAAGCAAGTTATGATGTTTTCTGCAACACTCAGCAAGGAAATACGTCCAGTCTGCAAGAAATTTATGCAAGATGTAATGTCCCATGGCCAGTCTTACTTATTAGAAGTCTCTTTCATACTGCCCACATTCCTGAGAGCATTTTAGATATTTAGAATGCCGTGGTTTCATCAAAATTTACTTTCGATAATAGGGGTTCAGTTTGGATAGTGCCTTTAAATTTCAGCAAGTTCTTATGGAAACAGCTTGTAGGGGGTGAGTGTGGTGGTGTGATGGCTGGGGCCACAAGATCTGGATGGGAATGTTTTAGAAAAGATGCTGACTGTGGCTGTAGTTCTTCTCATTCTATACTTTTCCTCCTTTTGTTTCACTATGGAAGTTAATTTTGTCTCTAATAGCCTGTCAGTCTGATATGGCTTTTCACAACTTAGGATATTGTCTATTTTTTGGTGTTGAGGGGAGGAGAGTTGTTAGCATATTCTGGGTATGTTGGTGGCAGTGTTCTTAGAGTGTCAGTGTTGCTTGCTTCGCGTGACTTAAAAAATATCTGCAAGGAGACAAAATAAATGGACCAGAACTTTGATTCAAGGGATCTGCATCCATCATTGATTTCGTTCTGGATTCCATTAGCATGAGGAAGGCTCCTAATATGATTTACTGTGACATTGTTCCTTTCAGCCAATGGAAATTTATGTTGATGACGAAGCAAAGTTGACCCTTCATGGGCTTGTTCAGGTAGGTCTTTTGCAAGTTACATTTTTTATTCATTCATTCTGAAATGATTTGTGTGAGCTGTATGGCTTACATTGATTATTGAAATGACAGCACTACATCAAATTGAAAGAGGAGGAGAAGAACAGAAAGTTGAACGATCTTCTTGACGCACTGGACTTCAATCAAGTTGTGATCTTTGTTAAAAGTGTTAGTAGAGCAGCTGAGCTGGACAAACTACTTGTGGAGTGCAACTTTCCATCTATATGCATTCATTCTGGAATGTCCCAGGAAGAAAGGTTTGTATTTTGTTTTTCCTGTTTGTTGGTTTTTGGTTCTAATCTGATTATGTTAGATCAGTTGTATGGTTATAATGAGTATGAAATTAGAGATACCCAAAACAAGAACAAAATACCGAGAAGTCTCAAATAAAATGTCACATAAACATAATACAGAACGAAGGACATCCAGAACTAGAAGAGCAAAGGATGCTCCTAGAACCAGAAGAACCAAACAGATTCAAATAACTAGTCTGCAACATTAACGCCGAAAAGGCCTTTCTTCTTTCAAATGAATAGAGCAAGGAACTGGGTCCAATACATACCACCACCTCAGTTCCTTTTGTTTAATATCTTAAGATGAATCAACATGATGCATTATCTCATCAATTCATGTGATACATGTATGATTCAAAGGTGATTCACATGATACAAGTTGCTTGCCTTGATTTGAATCGCAAATTGTGTGGTTCTAACACCTATGCTACTGTTTATATTGCTGTAGCCTTTTGTTTTTGTGTCATTAAAGTAGGTTAATTAGTTGATTGGGTCTTGTATTTGCTTTTTGTCTCACCAATCCTGCATTTTGTAGCAGAAGAAATAATTGTTTGCACTGGTGAATTGTGTCTGATCTTGAATAATGGCTTTTACAGGTTAAAGCGTTATAAAGGTTTTAAGGAGGGTCATACAAGGATTCTTGTAGCAACAGATTTGGTTGGTCGGGGAATTGACATTGAACGTGTGAACATAGTTATAAACTATGACATGCCTGATTCTGCAGACACTTACTTGCACAGGGTATGGTTTAGATGATTTTATCTATTTCTAGTTTCATTGTTAAAATTGGTTTATATGCCCCTCTATTTTAGTACAGACTAATTTGATTGTCATTTCTTTTTGGATGAAATTGTAAACAGGTTGGCCGAGCAGGAAGGTTTGGCACCAAAGGCCTTGCAATTACATTTGTTTCGTGTGCCACTGATGTTGATGTTCTCAATAATGTAAGAAACTTCGGTCCTTTTTTTTGTCACTATTTAATGGTGGGCAGTATTATGAAAAAGCAACTATGGTGGTGCCATGGTGCCGTGTAAATCACTTGGATGTCATAAGAGATGATTTATGGCACTGTGGGTTATTGATGGTGATGCCATGGCAGATGGTTACCCTTTCTTAGGAGTATTGAAGATTCTTTCTGCAATTTATTTTGTAATTGAATCAGTTTTAACCTGATTAATTTGTTATACAGAACCTTCCTGTGGCAACTTTGTTGTTTGATTCCTTCTGTTTTGGCCCGAGTTACCAGATTCATGTCTCACTCTTTTTTTCATGTGAACAAAACAGTCATAACATGACCCATCACTCAACTCACCCGATACCACCAAGCATTCTCAAAGTCCCAAGTAGCCTACTCTCTTTTACCTTGAACACCACATTGAATCTGTCTTGATATCTACTGTGAATAATACCTGTTAGTGACATGCAGCAGTCACAAGGGAAGGTTTTGAGGGTATATACGAGAGATGGAAGAGGTAGTGGGAATGAGCTCAGCTAGTTAATACAGCTGCGTGCATTTTACAAACTACCATTATTTTGGTAATTAGGGGGATTAGGATGCATTAGAGTATAATCGTCATAGTGGCAAGGTAACAAGGTATTGTTTATAAATCGGAATTAGGGAGGACAAATAGGATACAGAGAGAAATATATGAGGACAAATCCCTAATACATATATGAGGACAAATCCCTAATACCTAGCATGTTCAGCCTCTGAAACGTGTGCCCAGGTTTTTTCTTTCCTTTTTCTTGTTTACCTGATTTATAGTATTGGCAACTAGTATCATCCCAAGCTTCATCAAGAGCTAGAAATAAGTTATATTCGTCTTATTTATATTATGCAGGCAGGTCTTGGGTATTTATTTGTATTTTAAAATGACCATCACGTGAACATTTGTTGCAACACCATCTGCCATAATTCCATGCTGGACTTTTGACACTGCTGCCATCATTCATAATACTGATGGCTGGGTCAATTTGGAATTTACATATTTCATTTGTTTGTGTATTCCAGGTTCAGTCTAGGTTTGAGGTGGATATAAAACAGCTTCCCGAGCAGATTGACACATCTACCTACAGTATGTTCTTTCTCATCTATTAATTTTATTTATTGTAATGGTAATTTAAGATTGTTTAATATTATGCTTTAGTTAGATCCTTCACCAGTTTCAGTGGTACATAGTACGTATGCCTTTCTTGTATTGTTAAGTTGCAGGGAAACTTTATTTTTCCAATAAATAATGGGTCTTATCTAGGGATTGCCTGAATTGTGTGACCCATTCTGTGTTTCTTTCTTTAGTTTTTTAAAAAAAATCGATAATATTCATGGGTATTGTATTTTAACTTGGTAGTTTTTCCTGCACTAGATATATGTTCGCCCTTTCTACTACCATTGTTTTCTTTTTCACTTCCTCTCTGTGGGGCTGTGTTTATGTGATTTTGTGCCTCCGCTTTCCAGTTTTTGACATGGTTTCTTTTTTATTTTCTTGTTAAATTTGCAGTGCCGTCATAGTAAAGCTTTAGCGGTATTTTGGTTGAATCGATTGGGTGGCATGAATTAGCTCCTGCAAGTTAATTGTATCTTCGCAGTTCAGCGAAACAAGGCTCATAGAACTACTGGTGATTCACCTTGCCATTATCCAGTCCTTTGTACTTTTTTGTAGACCGTCGAGGCCATTTTATCGTGTTGGAGATGATATATGGGTACTAGGATTTTGCGGTATGATGACGGCTTATGAATTTGTGTGGATTTTATTTACTATATTCTGTATTATGTAGATTTTTACTCTTAAAAAGACTTGGCGTTGTTTTCGTGAATTTATGTTTCAATTAATTAATTAGATTGGGAAGTTAATGTCGTGGTCACTTGGCCTTTCATCTAAATTGGTTTTTGTTGCTTGAATGCGCCAAGATTGGACTCTGCTAATGTGAAAACCTAATTTGCACCGCCATCTTCTTCCCCAATCCCAATGGTCACCAATGGAGGTTCCGCCCTGTGCACCGCCACCGGTTTTGCACTATTCCCACACCCTCGTCCTTGAAGTCCCGGAGGCCCACCCTCATCGTCGGATAAGGGTGTCCAAACAGATGGTGCCAGATGATCCCGCTTTCGAAGCACGTCGTTGTCGTTTTACAAACCCCCAGATCTGTAAAGAACAGAATCCCCCTTCGAACCTGGAACTAGTTGTTTTGGTCCCTGTAAAATCTGATGCGGGTTCCTGGGTTTTGTTTTTGTCTTTAACCTTTTTTGTTTTTTCGAACTCTTCTCTTTTTCACCAAAAAAATAGTGGTATCCAGAACATTATGTTTTGCTGAAGTGAATACTTAATGGTGCAAAATTGTGGTAAAATTTCAAAGCTCATAAGATTATGGAATTTGAATGATTTAAACATTTGTAGCCTTGTTCTCACTTAGAAAATTTGTTCATCTTTTACTTTTACGATATGTCTTGAAATCTGCAGATTTCAAAATTCTCTTATGTTTCACAGTTCTCAGAAGTTAACATGTAAATCACAGACATGGTACTACGGCTACCAACGGGAAATTCGTTGGCTGGAAACGCCGACGATGAATTCAGAGGAATCTGTGACGACAACGACGTGCTTTGAAAGTGGGCCGGTAAAAATTTGATATATTTAAAGGACTAAAAGTGCAAATATATAAAATTTGATGGGCTCATTTAAAAATAGAGAAAGACCATCAACCGTTGATGGAAAAATTCGCTAGATTTAACGGTAAAAAGAAGTGATCCAAAAATGAAGCACCATCATGCTAGTCTCAACCTTTATTACAAGAGTTACTTCGCGTAATAACTTTTTAGACTTTAACATGTTTTTAGTCCCTTTAAATATCGGTGTTTTGAATTTAGTTCTTCTATAAAAAGTCAAAATTTTTTGGTCCCTCTTTTGTGTTGACTGCTGACATGGCACTGAGGTTCCGGTAAAAATCTTACGTGACTTAGATGCAGTGCCATGTTAGCTGACACGTCGGACTACATGGCCTGCTTGCATAGTTATTTATAGGGACTAAAATTAAAACTTAATATATTTAAAAGGACAATGTGACATCAATTACATCACCACCACCACCACCACCCCAACCCCACTCTCTCTCTCTCTCTCACCACAGCCCCCACCACCACCGCCACACACACAAGAAAGAACAGAAGAGCCACAATCGCTCTAATCAATTCGTTTTCAATCCAAATAAATTTAGCACGTTATCATAAAAAAGGCGTTAACTAACTCTAATCAAACCATCAATCGAACATTTCTCATCCTATCAAAGCCAGCATTAGAAACCAAAGCTCTGAATCATCCAAATTATTCAATGCAAAGTAAGGCAGCATCATTTGAAATGTCAAAATGAAGGAAACGGCGGTTGCATTGCACATTTAATTACAAAACGCTGCGTTACGTTAACGGTTTAACGGTTGACGCACTGTTCTTCAAGCCGATGGTAGAATCCTGGATATTGAGGAAATAGAGAACGCCCTCGTAGCGAACCCCGCACTTGGAAATCAAGCTTATGAAGCAACCAATGAAGGATTCCGCGGAGTTCGACAACTGAGGTGAAGAACCTAATTTGGTTCCGGATTCACTTGCCATTACAGTATGTGTTGGTGGAAATTAAGCGGTGTTTCGAAAACAATGTCTGAATTGAATTGATTAGAGCGATTGTGGGTCTTCTGTGGGGGTGGGGACTGTGGTGAGAGAGAGAGAGAGAAAACGAGAGAGGGTGGGGCGGGGGAGAAGGATGTTGGGGGGGGGTGGGGTGGAGGAGGGGTGGTGGTGGTGGTGGTGGTGGAGGTGAGTAAATCCACCTCAGAAAATATATATCAAGTTTTGATTTTAGTCCCCGTAAATAACCATGCAATCAAGCCATATAGTCCCTATAAATATATAATGTTTTGGATCCAGTTCCTACAAAAATTATATGGATTGGGTAAATCTAGCTCAGAAAATAGGAAAAATTTCAAAAATGACGTGTCAGCTGACATGGCACTGCATTTAAGCCACGTAAGATTTTTACAAGGACCTCAGCGTGCCATGTTTACAAGGACCTCAGCGTGCCATGTCAACAGTCAACGCAAAAAAGGGACCTAAATCAAAAAATTTATTTCTTGAGGGACAAAAAAACTTTTTTATAGATGAACTAAATTCAAAACGCCGATATTTAAAGGGACTAAAAACATGTTAAAACCAACTTTTTATAGACATTAATTTTTTTTAATTCAACCGCGAAATTAAAAGTTCTTATTGCAAGATCAAGTCCACAAATTGTCATAAAATTTGAAAACTATTTAATACTTCATCAAATAACTTTGATTCAACGCACAATATTCATTTTAAAATACAAGTAACATTTCGACTATAAGATTGTATAGCTATGAATGTCGAATTTATCTAAAATTTGGTGCGAATGATCGTTAAGATAATACAACAATACTTAACAGTTAGATTGATAAAATTTAATATCTATAAGAAGTTATTAAGCGGAGTAACTCTTGTAAAAGTTACACCCGAAATAAGTGGATTCCTCCCTTTTTTTATATTTATTTATGTTATATATATAAAATATAAAATAATTAATTTTTTTTTAATTTTTATTTTGATAATTGGCCAAAATACAGAACAATCAGGTCACACCCCTAGAGAGAGAAAGACCCCGTCTATCTTCAGCTAACAAAGTTCCTAAAGCAGGGAAAATAGAATCCACAAGAAGAATGGCATTTGAAGATGAAGGATCTTCTGAAGCAGGGGCGGGAGGAAGGCATTTTGAGCAATCCTTGAATTTACCATTTGCACCACAATTGCATAATCCATCTCAAAAATATTTTTTGAATTTTTTAGAAAGAAAATATCTTCTATTAATTAAACATTCCTTTTTTGTGGATCCTAACTTGGAGTGCATATTGATGAATCTTGCACATTTCTTTTAATGGTCATTTTTATAGTATTAGGATAATTCTGAAATCCATATTTAATGTGGAATATATTTTTGTCTTTAATTATATATTTTCCTATACATAGTCGTGAGAGATTAACTCCAATTAAGAGAGCCTTAAGTGATATAGTCTGAATGAAAATGGAAGAAAATTTACATAAAAGGTTTTAGATTTCCTCAATTATTCTATTACTAAATAACATCAGTTTCCATCTATATTTTATTTTTATCAACTTTTTCCCTAATTTTGATCAGTGAAGTCCTTAATTGTAAATCAATATTTTATACGATTCATTTTTCAGTTTTGTTTGATTTCATTTTCGATTTTACGCCAAAGGTATCTATGTGTGTGTATAATAAATATAGATATATTGGATGCATAAGCAAGTATAGACCATATTAGTTTTATGCATATTCCCTTTGTCAGCATATATCACATACACTATGGTTAGTGACATATGTATTAGTTCTCTTCTTATTTCTCTTGTCTGCAAAACAATTACTTTAATCTTTTTAATGCAATGTGTATATCTTTATCCTACAGGACTTGTTTATAGTTGGCCTTTTGATATTTTCTACTGCCTCATGCAACTTGTGGGTTAGACATGGAAACGCTGAGAGTACCTTTGACGTTCTCCAATATGGTGCCAAAGGAGATGGCCACACTGATGATACCCAAGTAATTTTTTTTTATAACAATATTGATACCCAAGTAATTTTTTTTTTTTGATTAAATACCCAAGTAATTTTGATTGTTATATAATTACTCTTTCTACAGTAGTTAACTATACTCACAAAATATAGTTATACGTTGTGTCATTCTATTATTTTATTATGTTTTCCTACAACGGTTGAATGATCACTCGTGGATTTTAAATCTCATATGAATGGTCTGAATGAAAGTAATTTTGATAATTCGTATGATCAAGAGTAAATATTTTAACCTCTCGGACTCTTATTTGAAATGCCCTTCTTTTAATTTCATGAAATGATTTATCTTCCATATCTCTATATATAATATACTAATCTAAATCTAAATTCATTTAAATAAATTATACTTTTATTCTTTATAATCTTAGATATTTTTATAATACATTTTCAAAACAATTAGAGGAAAATTCTAATTTTATTCTATAGGCTTTCTTGGCAGCATGGGAAGCTTTATGTGGAGCAAGTGGTGACACTCCAACGCTTTTGGTGCCAGCTGGGCATACATTTTTTGTGCGTCAAATAGTATTGAGTGGTCCCTGCCAGTCCCAAAATGTTCGCATTCAGGTATATATAAAAGTTATAGAAGCATAATTTAATTCACCACCTCTTTCTTAAGCTCAAACTTTTATAGATAAGAGAATAATATAATTAACTTGATACTAATGCATCTATATTTTCTTTCGGTACATACTAAAGTAAATACACCTCTTTCAAATGTTTGTTTAACTTAATTTGCCAAAAAAAAAAAACAAATATGCTAACACTATTGTGTTAGAGTTTGATTAAATGTAATTGTTTGAGAATGCAGAATCTGGGAACCATACTAGCACCTCAGAGGAATGAATGGGGACCATGTTCAGATCAGTGGTTTCATATCCTTAAAGTAACTGGGTTGACAATTGATGGATCAGGAGTTTTCAATGGTCAGGGTGAAGAATGGTGGCCCCGCAATGTAATAATACATTAAACTTTGTAACATTATCTATTGTCTTAAAATCATTATTTGTAACACTAATCATCTAACAGTATCACATATTAAATTTTGTTGCAGAATGGAACCGGAGTATGCTCTAGGATACCCTCGGTTAGAGACTCTTCCTAGATCCTATTTTGTTTGATATAAATAATATAAATATGATTCTAATACGTAACACTTAATCATGGTCAATATATATGTGCAATGTTGAATATGTGTGCAGGCTCTACAATTTCAAGAATGCAATGGGCTTCAAGTATGTGGAACCACTCATATCAACGGGCCAGGAGGGCATATCGGTGTGTTCAATTGCAATGACACAACCATCTCAAATATTCACATAAGTTCGCCAAAAGATAGTCACAACACTGATGGAATTGATGTCTCAAGATCATTTCGGGTTAATATTCATGATTGTTTCATAGAAAATGGTAAAGATGTAGTATATTTAATCTCAACCTTCTTACCCTTATTAGTATATATATATTTTTTTTCAAATTGATTCTGTGATTTCAATCTCTGTGTTACGCGTGCAACTTTATGATATATAGGTGATGATTGCGTTGCTATCAAAGGTGGCTCACAGTTCGTCAACATTAGCCAAATTACATGTGGACCTAGTGATCACGGCATTAGGTGGCTCACTATATGCGTAGTCATGTTCAAATTGCAACCAACATGTGCACAATATATAGTTGACTTTTCATTTTTTATAAACTAAAAGCAGAATAGAGAAATGTAAATTTTTATTAGAGAGAAAAACACAATTATTTGTATTATTATTAGTTGTGCTTTTACCTAAAATTAACGTTTTATAAATGAATGATTCATTGAAATGCCTTAATTTTTCATGCAGTGTGGGGAGTCTAGGGGTTGCTGGTTCTGAGGAATTCGTGGAAAATGTATACGTCAGGAATTGCACATTCAATGGAGCTACTAGTGCAACTAAAATCAAGACATGGCCAGTAATGCTACAACTTGGAAATCAAAGACAATACTATATTATAAGGCTATAATTATGAATTTCCGATAAAAAGTTGAAATGTGTCTCTAATTCCATCTCTAAACTCAGAGATGATAGAGTTAGATACATATTTCATATTTTTCTATCTTTAATTTCCGTCAATAATTTATTATTTTTAGGAATTTTATATCTTAATTACCAAAACTCCTAACTATTTTTCAAGGGTGGAAGAGGATATGCCAGAGCGATAATATTCGAGGATATCATAGTCAATGAAACAGATTACCCTATATATATTGACCAACATTACATGAGGACTCCTGAAAATGTTAATATTCTTTTTCCCTTGATTAGTCGATCTTGATTTGTTCATGGGATAACATTCATAAGTTTTTGTTTAAATTTTGGTTGCAGGAAACCGCAGTAAAAGTGAGTAACATCAGATTTAGTAATATATATGGAACATGTACCGGGAAGAATGCTATTGTGTTGGATTGTGCCCATATATGGTGTGACAATATTACCTTGCAACAAATCAACATTACCTCGATTGATCCAAAGAATCCAGCTTCTGCAATATGCAATTATGCTCAAGGGACTGCCACTGATATTACTTCACCTCGCAATGTTTGTCTACATTACTAAAGAGACTTGTACATCTTTATTAAATAAAAAGGACGATGACCGATGTTATGTATAATAAAAGAGAGATGAGTGATATTATAAGAAAAGAGCAATAGAAAGAGAAAAAATGATAAGTGAGCGTTGAAAATTGATGGGTGTTCATATATCATTACTCTTCTTGGAATTGTGACCACAAAATTACTATTTACTAGTTTATGAGTACATTCTCTTTACCTGACAGAGTCCCTCAACAAAATTACTAGTTCGGGAACGCTATCCACAATAGAAACGTTGAAGCTTTCAGAGCAAATGAGCAGATAATAATCTTTGATGCTCTAATCAATTTTTGTGAATTACCAGAAGTCTCTGCAAGAGCACAAACCATTCACAAAATGGTGGAAGCGATTGCGGTCCCTGACGACAATCTCTCGGTTATAAACCTTAGATATGAACTTAGTAGCAGAGTGGCAATCTTCACAAACGCGCAAGTTCTTCACAATCCTAATGGGTGTACCAGGGGGAGTATTCAAAAGAGCAAAAGCTATGGCAAGCTTCTCGCTGTGTCTATACAAAGCATCCTCTTTGTCTTCCTCATCAATGTCAAGCAACACCTGAGATGTTGTAGGAACATGCCCTGCCCTTTTGATTTCCCTCCCCATCTCCTCCACCATCTCATATATCTCCTTGTACTGATCATGAGACTTATCCCCAGCAACAAACTCGTGCATTTCATTTTTCAGCTCAATCATGGTGCTCCCCGGAACCTTCTTCATCCCTCTCATATCCATCATCTCCCTCACCTTGGTTTTCTTCTCCCAGCGCCGCAGCTTCGCGTAGATGTTCGAGAGCAGCACGTAGTTAGACTCGTGCATTGGTTCGGTTCGGATTAGCTCCTTGGAGATGCTCTCTCCGAGCTTGAGTTCCCCGCGTGCGTGGCAAGCAGTGATTATGCTTCTCCATATGATTTGGTTTGGCTCAAGAGGCATCTTTGAAACAAACTCCAATGCCTCTTTGACAAGACCAGCTCTACTCAACATATCCACCATGCAACCATAGTGCTCTATCTTTGGTACAATGCTGAATGTCCCTTCCATTGAATTGAAATAGCACCTTCCTTTGTCAACTAGCCCGGAGTGGCTGCAAGCAGAGAGCACCCCAATGAAAGCAACATCATCAGGTTCCACCCTTTGTTCAACCATCTCATCGAACATGGAAACAGCCTCTGACCCACGACCATGCATTGCAAGACCAACTATTACTGAAGTCCAAGAGACTATGGTGCGCGAGTACATTTGTCTGAACAGCTTGATGGCTTTGTCAACATCGCCACACTTTGCAAACATGTCTATCAGTGCGTTACACAGCTCCACAGACTTTGGGATCTTTTTCCTCTCGATATACGATTCCACCCAGTTCCCCAGCTCAAGTGCACCCAAATCAGCACATGCAGACAAAACTGAAACCATCGTGATCTCATCAGGGCAAACGCCCATAACCTGCGCCAACATTGATTTGTATGTATAAAATAACGCTTTCTTTTGCATGTCAAAAATAGAACAACATATAATCGCATTTTAAAAAAAAAGTGGCTTAATTGCAGTTTTGGTCATCGTGATTGTGCAATTTTGATTGCTCTAGTTCCAATTGCGTCCAAGTATCACAATTGTTACAATCAGATCACTTTACTACTCTACCTTCAGAAGCGAGAGACTAATTTGGTAGAGTGAAAGCCAGCCTAACACCGCTAACGTGGCCAAGTAATCTGACAAATTAGTTAGAAATGTAAGTTTAATAAGAGGCAAATGAATCTTAACTTAGAGGTGAATGAGAACATATTATATCATGTTTTTATTCAGTGCCAAATTAGGCCATGCTGTGTCTTGATGCTAAAATCTGGACGACATACCGACGCATAGATCGACAATTGTCATACTTAGAGAACCCAATTGACACAATTAGAACCGAGGGATCAAAATCGCACCATCGCAATGCCAGTACCAAAAGTGCAAGTAAGCCTAAGTATTTTTTTTATAATTAAAAATAAAAAATAATTTTTTCTCTATATAAAATTTCTAAAAAGTAAATATTTTGTTGCTGTAGAAGTAGAAGTACACTCACCTGCATTTCTCTAAACAACTCGATGGCGCGTGCAGAGCGTCCCAAACGGGCGCACCCACCAATCATGGCGCTCCACGTCACCGCATCCGACTTAGGACTATCATCGAACACCTTCCCAGCAAGCTCAACCCCTTCTTCTTCACCACCACCACAACAACAACAACAGTACATGTGAATCATGGTGTTCTGAACGTGAAGATCATCCTCAAACCCGAACTTCACGACAGACCCATGAACCGACTTCCCCAACCTCAAGCTGGCGAGTCCAGCGCATGCCTTGAGAACGAACGGGTAAGTGAACTTGTTGGGGGAAACGCCGTAACGGAGCATGGTTCGGTAGAGTTGCAAGGCTTTGAACTTGGAGTCACACGTTTGGGCATAGGCCCTGATAACGGTGTTAAAGAGGAAGGCGTCGTAGGAGGATGGGTTGTTGTTGTTAGGGGCATTTTGGTAAGAGGGGAATAGGAAGGAGGAAGCGTAGTGAATGGCATTGATGTTGGAGGAGGTGGAGGCGAACTTGGTGAGGACGAGTGGGTTGTTTTGGAGGCCGAGTTTGAGGATGAAGGCGTGGATTTGGGTTAGGTGAGGGAAGGTGTTGCAGGAGTGAAGGAGGGATAAGCAGGTCTGTTCCGCGACTCTTGACGTCGTGGTGTTTGGGGGAAGCTTTGTTTTGATCATGGGGGATTTGATTTTGCTTTGCTTTGCCTCGTTTTTTCATTTTTCAACTGTATGACAACTAATTGTGTCCCATACAAACACGATTGCACTCATGCATTTGATTTCCCTAAAATAAAATGAATAAAATGTAAAGCATTGTATCAAAATAAATAAATAAATAAAATGTAAAGTAAATAATTTTAATATTAATAAAAAAATTAAGAGTAATTTATTATATATATATTTATAATATTAATTTTTAATTTTTTTATCAATAATTAAGATTAATTACTTTATACTCTAAAATACTTTATTTATTTTAAAAGAGTCAAATCCGCCATACATTGTGTTGCTACTTCTTCCTACGGTTAGATTGAATAGAAATAAAGTAACGATGGAGAGAATTTGATTTTCTGAATAATTCACTTGACTCTAACTTAAATTACACAAATGACTTTGAAAAATCGATAACTCTCAAGTAATTCAATTAGTAATTGATTATTCGATAAACAATTATTATATAAGAGTTTATGTATAACTTGGTTTTAAATCAAAGAGTTTATAATCTCATACTATGCATAAAGCTTTGTATAAACTATTTCGATTATTTTAGAGTAGACATTTATCTTCTGTTTGTAAATATTTGAAATTAGTCTTAAAATTGAATATTTAAAAATCAAATTGTTCCCTAAAATAATACTTATAAATGTTAAATTTGTCCCCATATTTGTTGGTTAAATCACAAGATACCATCCAGATGGTCTTATTGAACTAAGGTGGCATTTATGGTGGACAAATAGGAAAATTTGTCCACCGTACCCAAATGCAGAGTTATCCACTAACAGAGGTTTATGCTAAAATTCACATTGACCCTAATAGAGTTTAATATTTGAAATAAAGTCCAATAAAAATTCAAAATTAGAAAGTGGTCTGGACAAAAAACGTTGTGTCGTTTCTTCAAGTAGTGGATCGTCCCCGTTGTCATATGCTCGCGAGTGTGAAAGCGACATACCCAAATACGAAATTTCAATTTTATCTCAAATATTTTTTAAGAATGTTATATCAGGTTTTGAGCACAGTAAATAATAATATTAATTTGGTAAAATTATTACCCATTCTTTTATTGTGGGACCCCCTAAAGGTAAGTTCAGAACCAATGTTGGATTCACTTGGTTGAGTTAAGAGACATAAAGTGGTGAAAGTTAGAGTTCTGGGGTTTAAACCCCTTTCCCCTCCCTTTTAACAACTAACTCATTAATTACTAACTAGTTGACATATAAAAAAAAAAGAACAAATGTTGATTTCTACCATTGGAGTAAAAAGAAGTGAAAGTTGTTAAATCCTATATTGCATCTTTGGGCCCACTAAAAGAGAAATAAGAACCCAAAATCGATTATAGCATTGGAAATGTTATTATAAAATAAAATGATTACTTATTGTTATTTTGATCCCTGAAAGTGATTACTTAACTATTATTTTTTATCCTTGAAAATGATTACTTTCATAACAACAGGAACCAAAGTGACTAATTCGCATCTGTCAGAGACCAAAGTGACACCACCTAATAATCTCAGAGACCAAAGTGTTTGTTTACTCTATATACTATACATAAATACAATAGTATTATATAAAGAAAAGTAAAAAAATTATTTAATATTATTGTTTATTAATTAAATATTTAAATATTTAATTATTATATTAAAACCCGTCACTGTAGCCATACTGAACGGGTTTCAAGCTGGAGTTCAAATAATACTGCATCTCTAACATGCAAGCTTACTGTAATAATACCATATTAGAGGGTACATGACATAAATATGACTAATAAATACTGCATTTTTGTGACCCCCAATAGCAAATATGTTTTTACTTTTTGGATTACCTTTTGTTCAGGTGGCCCCCCAAAATCTGAGCCACTTAATTGTTTATTCAATATATCAATGGTATTTAATGCATTTGGGTACGGTGGACAAATTTTCCTATTTGTCCACCATAAATGCCACCTTGAACTAAAATGACTGACAATTTTTCAAAAAAAATTTTCAATTTCTTAATTTTAGTGAATAAAATGATTTTATCTTACAATAATTATGTTTATTCAATTCTTTCTGCGTCTCAAATATAACTTTTTTTAATAACACAGAGATAAAATTATGTATCCAAATCTTCGAAATTACTTTACTTAAATGAAAGGAAAAGTCTTCTCATTTCAATTTAAGCACATTTTCCCTCTTGTGAAAGTTGTGTGACTATTACATGCACGAGCTTAGTCTGATGTCCGCTTATGAATAATTCTGTTTGTTTTGGTGGTGAGAGGAGCAGCCACGTCATTCGCCATCTAACTTTTCTTTCTTCCCTACTTACGCACACTTCTCCTCTGTCATGAGTTATGATCGCATGCATTCCAGAAAACAAGCCAAGCCAAGTAATCTGAGACGGAGTGAGGTTTTGAGGAGCCAAATCCAAAAACAAAATAGCAAAAAATAAAATGAGAAGAATCTGGAATCTTCTCTCCAATTCTAAGGAACTCACCAAATTTTCATTCGCGATCCCAAACTCCAAGTTCCGCGTCAATGCATTTCGCTCTTACTGCAATCCCTCACGCCTTCTCCACCAAAACCGTCCAGGTTCATCCCTATCAGTATTATCTCAATTTTTTTTTATTGAAATTGAGTTTTTATTTATTTATTTGCGAAAATTGTGGTGTTCTTCCAGGTCCGCTTGTGCAGTACAGAAATCTTGTTGATCAAGGGAAGTTGCAACACGATCCTTACCAAGAGAGTGTCGCTTCGGAGCTTGAGAACTTGCTAGCGAGGTTGGAGAAGTATGAGAGAGACATGGAAGAGTATAATGTATGAAATTGGAATTGGATGTTGTTCTATTTAATGTGTTCTTCATTTGTTGTGTGTGGCTGCCTGCTTGGATTGTGGATTTTGAAACTGGTTTGGCAGGTGAATCTATCTAACTGGGAGAAGAATAGGGAGAACGAGCGGCGAAGGCTTCTCATGGAGGAAGTTGAGGTGCAACAGAAGGAGGAGGATTGGTGGAAGCGCTTGAACGATAAAATCACTGAAAGATGGGCCTCCAGGTAAATTTTGAGTCAATTTCACGTGATTTTGATTCACGCAGATGCTTAAACTTGTGTAATTTCGCTGATTCTGAGAATTTTCACTCAATCTAGCAATTTCAAATTGTGCTTTTGTTTCCTCATTACGAGTTTTGTTTATATTTCAGGCACATTGTATTATAAAAAATTTAAAACTACATGTGTTTATCTGTTAATGACTCAGGAAAAGACCAGAGAATATGGAGGCAGGGGTAGGAAAATGGGTGTCATATCTTAAGCGTGAGAAGAAGTTGGATTCACTAGTTGGTCGCCGTCCAACTGCTCCTCCAGCTCCTAAAGGACTTTACATATACGGCAATGTCGGCAGTGGTATTTACCTTCTTTTATTTTTCTTTTGGGTAAATTATCTTCTCCTTCCTTATGATGCCTAAAATTACACTGTCCTCTCCTCTAATTTTAGAAATTACACTCCCCCCTCTTTTAAGAGATGAATGTGTTACACTTTATTAATTAAACAAGTTTTTTAGGGACATTTTTCTTTTATTTTGTCTATGTGATTCTCTCAACTGACTAAAAGGCTTGGTTATTGTTGTTGTAGTTGTTTCTGTGTGATTCTTAACATTATTGACATCTTGTTTTGAACCCTTATTATCAACTGAGACGTAGGAAAATGAAATGAAGATTTTGGGTGAAGTTTCAAAGCCAATAATAAGAGAGTTTAAAAATTCATTTCATCTTCTTAAGTTATAAAATCAACAATAAGACGTTCAAAATTCACTGTTACTGACATTGAAAATTGTAAAAAGAAGAAAAATGTACGAGGGAACTTATTCATAGTTGCTCACCACCGCTAAGAGGAGATTTGTTTATGTTAAATTGAATTGAAGAGTAACACATTTCATCTTAGGGAAGATAAGTGTAACTTCTATCATTAGAGGGGAGAGCAATATAATTAAGTGGCTCTCAAGGTACAGGAGTGTAATTTACTCTTTTCTATTTTTTGGCTGATGTTTATGTTTACCTATAATGCAAACTTACAATGGCCTGATTCGATTTCTAATTATGGTATTGCTTAAAGTTTCTGGTTGTTTCATTTATGTCACTTGCCATAGTAGATATAATTTATTGCCTTGGCTCTCTTTTTAACCTTATATTTCCAGTTTCTTTTCTAATTATTTTGCTTGCATTTCTAATGCTGAAGGGAAGACAATGCTGATGGACATGTTTTATAGTGCCACTGAAGGAATAGTTAAACATCGAAGAAGGTATCACTTTCATGAGGTGAGTCTTTTACACCCGAATACATATGGTCATATTGACATAGATGCCATCTATGTTGTTTTCTGAAATATATGTAACATCTTACTTAAGTCAGACCATTGATAAATGTCATGAACATAGTGCTGAAAGAGATAGATTGACTTAACTTCCTCCATCCATGTGCAGGCCATGCTTAGAATAAATGAACATATGCACAAGATATGGAAGAATCAAGTGGAAGAGAAGCCTTTGCAGTCGAGCATTGCTGGTTGGATTATGAATCTTCCCTTTGACACTAAAGCTAAGGAGTGGTTGGTTGCAGAAGAAAGATACAAGCAAGAGGTACAGATGAAAAACATTCTTCCAGCTGTAGCAGATAAGTTTTTTCTCGATCGAGAAGGGGATGTAAAGGGAGCTAACATTTTGTGCTTTGATGAGATACAGGTAAAGGAAAACTATCACATTGTGTTATAATGTGTTCCCCATATTTATATACTAAAGTACAGATTCCATACCCCTATCCATCAATGCTGATTCAATTATTTGGGAGAGCATAATAGATGTAACATTTTCTTATTTAATCATGTTTTCGGTGAACACTGGTTGTGTCCTTCCCACATGGAGCAGTTTTTCATGATTCATTTGAAAGGGTTTTATGAAAGTGTGCACTTTATGTAGTTTTCTACTTCCCTGGTCTATTTAGTCATGCGTTATTTCATAAGGTTTTTTGGTAAGGAATATTTTCCCAACCCATATGTATACATTAGTTCCTGATCATACTATCTGGTGGAAACTCAATGTAGGCTTTGCAGCACCACTATTGTAAAGTTGAGTTGCATCTGTTTTTTTCATCTTTCCTTGGCTCATTGTTAGCATGACTTCTGAGCTTCCTCTGTGTTTCATCACTTTGTTTTTCTTCATATTTTGGCTTATAATGTAGAATATGACTTAATTTTGATCTTTATTTCAGACTGTTGATGTATTTGCTATTGTGGCTTTATCTGGAATTCTAAGCAGATTGCTGAGTAGTGGAACCATTATTGTGGCTACCAGTAACCGAGCACCAAAGGACTTAAATGAGGTGTGTCCTTTACTAGTCAATTTTTTCCAGGATGTTATCATTTTCACTTGTTATTCAATTTTGTGGTAGGGGGTTGATAATCACACTGATTACATCCCTGATGATTTTTTTTTTGGAGGAACTAGATCCTAGACCAATTGGAAAAGACCTTATTTGTTTATCAATATTTTTTTTAAAATGTTTTCTTGTGCAGGCTGGTATGCAACGAGAAATCTTCCAAAAACTTGTCTCCAAATTGGAAGAACATTGTGAGAAGGTGTTGATAGGCAGTGAAATTGACTACCGTCGCTTTATAGCACAGAGATCAGTAAGCCAGGTGAGAATTTAAGTTATCTGCTATTTTCACCACATTTATCTGATCTATCGTAAAATATCTATTTGCATATGTGATGTCAATTTATTTCGTAGTAGTAGAGTATTTTATTGTTTGTTCAAACATAGTAGTAGAGTAATTATCCAACAATAAATTTAGCTTTCCCCCTCAAATATTTTTTTTTAATGATATGCATCTCTAGGAATTGTATTTGCACTATATTGTGGTCATTGATTTCTTATATATATCATTTAGAACATATAGTTACTGAAGTTAATAAAATTTTAAAAATTGATAATTTGTTACAGACAGAGGGGAAATAATCAATAGCTTGGGTTGGTAGCTATTGGCTTTATTGCTGTACAAGGTGTTACCTATTAAGGGAAAAACAAAATCTTCATTTCTAATTGTGAAAATGTGTGCCATGGCAAGTTAGGGACACATGCAATGACCCAATATCTTTAATGGTCCATCAATAAATTCAACTCATTGTCCTAAACACATGCCATGATGGTTGATGAACCATAAATGAAAAGTTGTGGCTCTTGTTAGGTAAATCAGTACGAAGATGATCAGTAATAGTTACTTTGCATTATTGGTCAAGCAAAACAAAACAATGCACATAACTTTATCAGCTTAATGAAATACCGATTCAATGTAAATGTGGCTTCTTTTTCACTTACAAAATTGCAATGCCAATGTTACAAAATTTGGGCAACCAAAATCCTTTTAGTATCGGCAACAAAATTATGGGGTGGAAAGTCCCCAAGTGAGGACACTTCCATGTTTGACATCACTTGAAGAAACTCGTTTCTGTTGAATATTTCCTTTGTTTTCAAACAACATTCATTTCATGAAACTTGTGCTAACAGTCAACTATAGTTTTTCTTTCCATGCTGTTTACGATGGTTTTTGGTTTTTACTTTTTAGTCAAGAACATGCGTGGTGTATTCTGAATCTCTGATAGTTGTATATAACAACACACCATATTATGCATATTGAAATTGGAACATATGGGAATTTCAATGGGTATAGATATGCAGGTACATTATTTATGGCCTATTGAAAGGGAAGCCATCAATGAATTTGAGAAAAAGTGGCATGATGCAACAGGCAGATTTGGAGGAAAAATAATCTCCAACACAATCTCAGTGATGTTTGGAAGGTATCCCATTTATATTTAATACTGTCAAACAACGTTGCATAATAAACACGAGTCATATAATTTCTGTGACAGGACACTTGAGGTTCCTGAAAGCTGTGAAGGAGTTGCCCGCTTCACATTTGAGTATCTATGTGGTCGTCCGGTATATTGTTTCTTTTTGTTTGGTTGCTGTCCAACAAAATATTGTTTTCTAGCAAATATAATTACTTAATCTTATTATTTGGCTTTTATTTTTTTTTTTTTCTTAATTGGTAAGTTGATTTATGTGTTTCATTAAACTGCTTGTGGCTTAAATGGGTAAGAAAAACATTCATAGAGTTAGCTTATTGATATGATGGAACATTTGATGGTTAAACTCGATGGTTTTGTGGTTTAGTCTCACTTCTGTGACCTTGTGGCCAGAAGTGTTGGGGGCGAGTACCAGTTTAGAATAATGTAAAACCTTTTTGCTGATAAGGTAGGACTTGAAACCCTAAGTATTTTGAGTTCCTTGAGAAAAATCCTAAGCCTCATTGATTTGTATTGAAAGTTTTACCAAATCAAATCCCACAATTTGAGGGATTTCCTATAGAGATAGCATATGTTTCTTACTCTGATTACAGCATCCAATAAAGGATATTTATAGCAATTAACAGTTGGAATTATTCTACAATAGGAACCAAATTGAGTTCTAAGTTTGAACTTGAAAATGTTTAAGCTGAAGTAGGAAAGGATGAACAAGGCCAGGTTAAGTAAAAATCTAGTTAAATTAAAAATACCCAGAAGACCATGTTAAGGTGGTTAGTTGTGAAGATCTTGAGGATGGTATAACTTCTATGCTTCTTATTATTCTCCTGTCCTTTCAGCATTATTTGGCTTGCCTTTAAATCATTGTGATTTTAAATTTTCTTCCGTGCAATTGTGCAATAGTAAGGAGGTGTTCATAACAATTATCTCTCTCTCTCTCTCTCTCACATTGTTTTGGTTTTCAGTTGGGTGCAGCAGATTATATTGCAGTAGCTGAAAACTATCACACTGTTTTCATATCTGATATTCCAGTGATGAGTCTGCGCATCCGTGACAAGGTATTAATAAAGATAAGTTGAGTTGGCCTCAGATGTGTTGATAACTGCCTAAATTTATTAAGAAGAGACACTGGGTTAAAAACTTGCTTTCTTACTTAGCATCTACATTTTTCCTAAGATATTCCACAAATGCAATGCTTTAAATTTTTATTCATCGGCCAGGATATTTCAATTTAATACGCTTCTCTTTCTGCATATCCCTATCCTGTTTTGAGCCAAAAACATTTTATACTTTACAGGCAAGGAGATTTATCACTCTTATTGATGAGTTATACAATCATCATTGTTGCCTATGTTGTTTGGCATCCTCTTCAATTGATGAATTATTTCAAGGAACCGAGGAGGGCACACTTTTTGACTTGGAGAGGTAACTTTGTCTGCTTGTATGAGATATATGATGCATGGAAAGCTTTTGGATTACAAAGTATAATTGCTTTGGACCTGCCCTGATTTAAAAGCTGCACTTCCAATGTATTTCCAAATTTGGCATAGAATGCAGGCACTTAAAAATAATAAAATTGTCAAATTCCTTGTATATGAAATCTTCGTTTGACAATTCGTGATCTTAATCAATAGTTTACGTAGGTTCTGTTCTTGGGGCTGGCATTCCTTTTATTTTAGAAAGTTTCTTAGTGATGTATAAACCGATGCTGACTTATCAGCTTTGCTTTTGATGGAAATCTAGTGGTCTTAATTAAATGTTGCATTGGTAACTGAACCTCCCCACTCTTGCTTCTGTTCCAGTTTCCAGTTTGAATCAGAGACTGAAGGTGCGAAACTTCGCCGCAATGTCTTAGCAGAAGGCAACGTGGGCTCAGGAGGTACTCCTGTTGGTATCACATCCATACTATCTGGTCAGGAAGAGATGTTTGCTTTTCACAGAGCTGTGAGTAGTGACCCTTCCTGAATTATATTTGCAATTAAATCGTTGTATAGCCCTGTGCTGAAATGTTCCATCATCCATGTAGTATTTCTTGTTCCTGACTACAAGTATCGTAGTGGCATTTCATAATGAAATTCTTCGATGTATTTCCAGTACATGTTTGCTCCCTGATTACTTGCTTTGGCCACAGATTCTATTGTAATTTATCTTTTACTTAAATTTCTGACAGACTTGTCAGCTCTAAATGTTACTTGGTTGTATCTATGTACAACCATTTAGCTATCTCCTAAATTCTTTATATTGCTCTGGAACTTTGAGAGATCAACTAAGAAAAAAATAACATTGGTTTTTCTTTGTAGGTCTCACGCCTGATTGAAATGCAAACGCCATTATACTTGGATGGAATCAGTAATTTCCACCCTTATTTTCAGAGGCAACATCTTCAAAAAAATTGTGACAGCTTACTGTCTGAGTCGTCTATACACTTTATGTAGATATTCGGTCAATAATTTACTTATCAAGCACAAGTAGACGAGTGATCAAGTTAGTGACAGGATTGATTCTTTATTCCTTGCAGCTATCCTAAATAATGCAGCAATGCATGTTAAATGTATACTTTTGAAAAAGTTCTAAATGAATAAATGCTGAAGGATTGGATCCTATCTGCGTAGTTGTTAGCTGTTATGATTGATCAAGTTAAATAAATGCTGAAGGATTGGATCCTATCTGCATATTTTGAACCTGCAAGCTCACCCTTTTGTGAGTTACAACTAATTGTCACCTTTTACATGTTGTGTTTTTTTTTTTCCTTCAAGTTTGTGGCTACACATATCACATTCTACCACTAGCCCAACCATCGAATTGTTTAGTCGCACCTTGATTCCTTGACTAGTAGGGGGTGGAAAAATTTGAAGGTGTACAGTGTCTTTGGATTTCAGTTTGAAAGCAAATCCACATGGATTGACTTTAAGTTTGAGCTCTTTCAAACTGAAATCCAAGTAATAAGTTTCTGAAAGACAAAAATTAGAGTGGCGTGTAATTTCTCTAAGAAAAACGATGCTCTCACATTTCATAGCAAGTGTGAAAGAGATGTAGGAAAGAGAAGAGAATGAAGAGAGATAGACAGAGAGAGATGTGATGATGAGTGATATGGCAAAAGAGGAAGAGGGGGTAAAAAAATGATGAGAGAGTGTGAAAATATGAAGACTCTTTCTAAATAGGATAGTACTGCATTTTTCATTTAATTTTTTTTAATATTGGTCTATATTTTACTATTTTAATTATTTTAATTTATTTAGAGTAAGAGGCAGTTTGTATAATGTTTTTCACAAGTACTTGTACAAAAGAAGAAGAAAAATGGAATGATCTTGTAATAATCATGAGTACTTGAAGTTTAACTAATAAGCATTGGTTAAATCACGTAAAATTTTTATACCAGAGTGCATCCATTCCATTTTTTTTGCCAACAAAAACGTTTTGACAAAGTAGAAAGGTATATCTTTCATTACTAAAAGAATCATTAGATCTGCAGCATGCCACAAGTATCACCCGTAAGCCTAGCAAGTACAAACAAATATATGATGTTCTATGTGTAAATTGAAAGAGCAAACGAAATCATAAATATGTGAAAATTTGGGTAAAAAGAACAGGAGAGAAGTTAGCAATATTGCTTGCTCAATCCAGTGGATGACTAGAGTAAGAGAATTGTATACTAATAAGTGGTAAGCATAACTATCTTGTTTATTGCTAGACTAGGTTGTAAATTTGATTACTTTGATATGTATTTCTTTTGCCACACAATATATGGTGAAGGAGTTGGAGCACAACCTTTTTTTGGTCGAGTGAGCACAACTTTTTTAATCCAAGTATGAACAATATATTTTTAGGGGTTTTCTAAATACCCATGCATATATTTCTAAACACACACACACTTAAACTTAAAAAGATCAAAAGATTCTCAAATTTCGAAAACCCCACAAATCCTTTATCTCCCTCACTCCTCCACACTTCCGTCACACACACACAATTCCTTCTTCTCCAACTTCCGCAACACACACACTGTTCACGCACACACATGACTCACGCAATGTGATTTTTTTGTTATTACGGAACTATTAATTCTGCAATGTAAATTAACATTGCAGAATTATTAGTTCCACGGTGATTTTTTTGTCAAAAAAATCACATTGCGGAATTATTAGTTCTGTAATGTGATTTTTGACCAAAAAAAAATCACATTGCGTGAGTCGTGTGTGTGCGTGAACAGTGTGTGTGTGGCAAAAGTGTAGAGGGGTGAGCGAGATAAAAGCTTTGGGGTTTTTTTTTTAATTTGAGGGTCTTTTAGTCTTTTTAAGTTTAAGTGTGTGTGTGTTTAGAAATGTTTGTATTTATGTTTAGCAAAAAAACCTAATTTTTATTATGATGTTCATGAGGCCTTGTTTGAATTGCCAAGACATGGTTTATGGACATAGGCGACTTTGATATTTGAAGTTGTACTCATGTAGTCAAAAGTTTTTAGATTTATTTGCTCAAATTTCATGCACTTAGAGAAGTTTCTCTAGGTTAGATGGAAGTGAGGATAATTGTTGTTAAGACTTTATCAAATTATAAATGCTTGAGAGTGTGAGCCTAAAGAGTTGTTGGAGTTCAGAAGAGTTAGGGGAAGAAAAGTCGAGGCTAACAGATTTGGTTGTGGACAAATGCCACTTTATATAGCTTTGATGTTTTCAAAGTTAATGCACCAAATCTAAGATTTTTCTATTATTTTGGGTTGATGACTGTTTCTGATAAAAGTGCATTCACTTGCAAATAAAAAGATGGATATTGACTTCTCCATTTAAATTGATTCAAAGAACATGGTCCTTTTCTTTATAATCTACTAGAAAAACTCTACATTGTTGATGTTTTAACAATATCCGTTACTTGCTTTAAGTAAAATTAATTTCTTATTATACATAGTTGATCATGCTTCTCTAAATTACATGTATATAAAGTACTTCTATATTGTATTCAAGTATAATATGGTCAATTAAGTTATATTTAGGCTAACAACCCTAACTAGATAAATTGAGTTGTCTATTTGGCTAAAGTGAAACATAGATCATATTTTGTGTTTGATATGCTAAGGTTATTCCTTTTGGAGGCTATCCACAACAAATGCAATGTCACATGAACACAAGACATTTGATAATGAAAACAGCTTTGCACAAAAGTGAGTTTATCTGGAATCACATTCTTGCTAAAAAAATCTCTTATATACAACTTAACATGAAATTCTCTGTTTATTTCATAATATAATTACAATACCAAAACAATAGGAATTTTTAAGAGAATGCAAATGGAATTGCATTTTGAAATAAACAGAGAATTTCACATTAAGTTGTATATATAAGTTTGGTTTTTAGCAAGAATGTGATTTAAAAAAATCATTTTTGTGCAAAGTCACTTTCATTTTCAAGTACCTCAAGTTCTTGTGACATTGCATACACAATACACAATATATAACATTTAGAAGGAAAAACCTTAGCATATCAAACACAAAATGTTAAGACAATAAAGATATCATTTTCTAATTTCGTGTTTCAATATTTCAGTCAAATAGACAACTCACAAACTAGGATTTTGCAATAGTTGTTAGTCTAATTATACTTAACTGACTAATACTATACTTGAATACAATGTAGGAGTAATCTATATTGCATCATGTAATTCAAAGAAGTCTAGTTAACTATGTATAATAATAAATTAAATTTGAGAAGATGATAAAAAAATAGTTTAAGTAACTATATACGGTCAAAACCTTAATAGTATAGAGATCTTTTAGCAAATTGTAGAGAAAAACACCATGTTCTTCAAATCCAAATTCAAGAAAGAAGTCATGATCCTCCTCTTTCAATGCCACTAAACTTCTATCACAAAAGGTCATAAACTCAAAATAATAGAAAAATCTTTGATTTGGTACATTGACTTGGAAACATCAAAGTTAAAATGACACTTGTCCACAACTTTGTTGGCCTCGGATTTTCTTCTCTTAAATCAAACTCGTTTGAACTCTAGCACCTCTCTGGATTCACACTCTCAAGCATTTTACTATATTCAATAGTCAAGTCTTAATACCAGTCATTCTCACTTCCACCGAACCTAAAGAAATTTCTCTCTGATGGATGAAAGTTAAGCAAATCAATCCCAAAACTACATAAATGCGACTTCAAATATCCAAGTCATTTGTGCCCATAAACATGTCTTGACAATTTAAAAAAGGCCTCATGAACATGATAATAAAAAAATATCATGATTCTAACTTGGATAAAAAAGTATGCTCCAGTTCTTTCATGATTCTAAAAATCTCGATCCAAGCTTTGGGGAAGAAAGCTTCAAAGAACTCACAAAAATTAGAGAAAAACAACAAAACCATGGACCTTATCAATGCAAATCAATCACAAAATAAGAGTCAAACTCACATAGTGTGATAGAGAAGAAGCAACTGCATAGAGCACAAATTAGAGTCACAATGAAGCAATTGCAGAGAATCTGAGAGAGATATGCAATTCACAAATTGATCTAGGGCAAGCTCGTGAACTAATTTGCGATTAGGGTTCACGAATCAAAGGTTAAGGTCATAAAAAGATTAGGGTTAGCCGTCAGAGTTTTCAATTGGGATATCTGATTCTGAAGAAGAATGACATGTGAGAGAGTAAGCGAATGTCGAGACTTGTGGTTTGGAATCAAATAATTAAACTTATTTCTGGATATGGGTACTCGAATTTTATGTTTGGGCCAATATAGACTAGTTTAGATTTTCTAAAACAAAAAAGGGTTTTTCTATTGGCACATACACAAAATTCTATTGGCACATACATTGAAGTTATTTTTTTCAAAATACCTAAACTATCCCTATCATAAAAAATAACCCCAACCCCTATCTTTCCTTCTTTCTCACTTCTTCTCCCTCTATCTTCCCCCCATTCACGAAAAACACATCCTTTCACGCCTAATAAGAGATCCCAACCCAGTCAGTTATTTTTGTTGCTACTCTCTTCATTTTCCTTTCGGTTCTGATATCTCGTACCAAACAGATCCCTATATGTGTCATCAAATTCTTTGAAACGGATCCCATTCCTATGGAGTCCAAAATTATCTGCACAAGGTTTGCAATTGTAATTCCACCGACAAAAAAGTACAATTGTAATTTAAGGGTTATTATTAAAGAGAAAAATTAAAATACATAAATTGAAAATTTTAAAAAAAGTTATCGAGAATTATAAAAGAAGTGTGTATACTTTCTTTTTTGGTAGTGGGAACTGGGAAGCTAAAAACCAAAGCAAAAAGAAAGATGAAAAACGAAAACTAAAAAGAAAGCTGGTTATCCCCTCAAGTGAGCAACCCCTAACGCATCTGCCCTAAGAAGCTTTGCCATCTCCACTGGAGGCGCCTCAATAACCCCTAAGAAGCTGGTTATCTCACGCTGTGCTTGGCCAAAGAATTCGACGCAACTGTTGCCCTCACGAAAAAGAAGTGCGTGAATGAGGGAGAAGAGCAGTGCGTATGTGTTGCGGAAGTTAAAGCTTTGAGGGAGAAGAAGATGTGTGTGCGGAAGTTGGAAGCTATGTGTGCGGAAGTTTATTTTGGGTGGGTATGTGTACTGTGTGCGGAAGTTGAAGCTTCAAGTTTGGGTTTTTTTCTTCTAAATTTTAAGGTATTTTGGTCTTCTTAAGTTTTAATGTGTGTGTCTTAGAAATGTATGTATGTGTGGATAGAAAACCCCAACAAAAAATTATTTTGGGTTTAAGAAAAATGGACCAATTCAATTTTTCATTGGGTTTTTTTATACACACATACCTAATTTTCTAATAACACATACACACATTTAAAATACCAAAACTACCCTTACTTCTTCTTCCCACTCACTCTTCCTCTTCCCTCCATTTCTTCTTCTATGTGCGCTGAAGCACTTCTTCTCCCTCCTCTCTTTTTCAAATTTTTTCTTCATTCTCCCTTCTCTACTCACCCTTATCCCCTCCAACAACAAGCAAAGGAGTCTCCTTTGCATCTACAGGCAACACAACCGAACAGAAAGTCGCCGTCGTCAGGTAAAATCGCGAGTTAAATTTTTCGCGATTTAAGGATCCCGAGGAACTATTAGTTCCGCACTACACGCGGAACTAATAGTTCCGCATATATAAAAAACGACACACGAAGAGGAATGTAATGAAATATTGAACGCGGAACTATTATTTTCGCGTAAAAAATTACACTCTGTGGAACTATTAAATCCGCGTGTGTATTTTTTTACGTGGAATTAATACTTCCGCGTGGGCCTTTTTAACACGAAGAGATACATCGTGGAACTATTATTTTCGCGTAAAAAATACACACGCGGATTTAATAGTTCCGCATACAACGCGGAACTATTAAATCCGCGTGTGTATTTTTTTACGCAAAAATGATAGTTCCGCGACGTAGCTTTGAATGCAGGATTTTTAAAATTTGGAAAATTTTTAAAGTTTTATGATTTGAGTGCCTTTGTGGTTGTTTCACAGGACAGGATAGAGGGTGGATTTCGAAATGGAAGATGTTTTGGGCATGCGTGATGATGGCAATTTGCCGGTGCATGGCGATGTTGTAGATGATTTGACAGAACCCGTTGAAGTGGATTGCACAGATGCATTCACCACAACAGAGGTAATTGTGATTGATAAATTGCCTTTGTTTTATTTGTTTTTCATTTAAGTTAAACATTTTGTTTGGATTTTCAGGTTTTTCTTACGAGGCAAGGATTAGTGAGTTAGGCCAAAGCTGTTGGGAGACAACTTAGAATAGTTGTTGTCATTTCGAGGTTAGGTGCAGGGAAACAGATAGGCATCCAAGAAAGTAGGATATATGTGAGTATGGGTTGCGAGAGGAGTGGAAAATACAGGGGATCGAAGAAAACACCACCATTGAGAAGGTCTGGGACTAGGAAATGTGAATGTCCCTTCAAGCTAAGAGTGTCCCTTCAAGCTAAGAGGAAGGCCTGTGAAAATTGGAGAAGGATGGATACTGAAAGTTGTTAGTGGACGTCACAACCACGAGTTGGCGGAGACACTTGTTGGTCACCCTTATCCAAGTCGGTTAACAACAGAAGAGATGGAACTAGTTGGTCAAATGACAAAGAACATGGTCAAGCCAAAAAACATATTATTGGCTATCAAAGAAGGTAATGAGCATCATGTCAATACCATAAGGACAGTTTACAATTTGAGGCACAAGTATAGAAGATCTCAAAGAGGTCCCCGAACAGAAATTCAGCATTTATTGAAATTGGTGGACCGTGATAGATATGTCTACTGGCATAGAACACATGAGACGTCAGATGTAGTTAGAGATATTTTTTGGGCACACCCAGACGCGATCAACCTCTTGAATTCATTCAACATAGTTTTAATGCTTGATACCACGTATAAAACCAACAGGTATCGTCTGCCATTACTTGAGATTGTTGGGGTCACCTCAACTGATCAGACATTCTCTGTTGCTTTTGCTTACCTTGAGGCTGAGCGAACCGATAACTTCACCTGGGCTTTATTGAAATTAAAAGGGTTGTTTGTAATAGCAGATACTGTTCCTCAGGTTTTTCTCACTGACAGAGACATTGCGCTTATGAATGCAGTGAAGGATGTCTTTCCTAGTTCCAAACACATGTTATGTAAGTGGCACATTGGCAAAAATGTGGAGGCAAAATGTAAGTTGTTTGTGCACCCAAAGGAGAAATGGCAAGATGTGAGGAGTGAATGGGAAGCTATTGTGGATTCTCCTACTGTCGTAGGACCTAATGATAGATGTATCCTCAGGGCCTTCAGGAAACGGAGGTTTCAGTGGCTCCTCCTCCGCAACCATAGGTGCCTGGACCTCCTCTATGTGCTGTGGCTCCTCCTCCGGATGTGGCTCCTCAATGGGTTGGCCTTGACCGGCACACTCTCTACGAACGGATGTTGTGGGTCTCTGGCGAAGCGAACCTCTAGTCCTCGCCATATCTACAAACAAGTATAATGGCATGCTTAGATTGGAGATGCATAACCCATGCAAAACATGAACTTGAAAAAAAAAATGCAAAAACACAAATAAAAGCACATATGTATGATGAAAAAGACCAAAACAAAGGCACGTTTAAAAAAAACACTAAACCGAAACGGGATACTATGCAAACCATGATGCCCGAGGCCATAAACCATACACAGAACAACCATGAGATAAGATAATTTAATACATTACTTCTAACATTAAGATACTAACAAAAATATGCAGAACTTTTACACCAGGGATATAGAAACTATACTACTGATGTCGTAATTAAACCAAAACTATAAAATTATATGTGTGAGACAATCTTTATCATATGCATTTAGTATAGTTCCTCTCCTACCAGTGTTTGAAATAAATCACAATCACATAACCATATAAGCATGCATCACCTGATTTACCTATGCTGAAACAAATCTTTCTTTGTAAGGAATCAACCATGTTTTCTTCACATACTCTACAAATAATGGAAAAGCTGAAACTCCCAACAAAACCATAACGATGAACTCTCAATGCTAAACCAGCAACTTTACAACACCAATGATTCTCAATCCAATTATTGTTTCTCTAACTTGTCATATGAAAATTTTATATCTATCTATGTCTGTAAACAAAATTTTGATATGTAAATTTTGTCAACCTAAAATTCATTAGTGTTTTTCATTGTCAATTTTTATGATGAGAAGATTTCTCCCAAATAGTCATTTACTGAGTGCTTTTGGTTTTCACTTAATAACTTAGGCATTTTAATAACATAATTTTTTTTCTGTCATTTGAAGTTTCGCGAAACTATTAGTTCCACAAAGATCTACAGTCTGCGGAAGTAATAATTCTGCGTGGGTGTGTGTTATAGCACATACCCGCAAAACTAATAGATCCGCGTGCCGTAGATCTCCGCGGAATTAATTCCGCGGAGATCTACGACACGCGGATCTATTACTTTCGTGGAGCTTCAAATGGCAGAAAAAAAAAATTAACAAAAACGCGAAGATCAGTTACCTTAGGGACGACGATGCCTGTGATGGCAAAGTTAAAAGAAGGTGGACGGGGTCGATTTGCTACAGGAAGAAAATGCCAGTGCTGGGCTTGCAATCGGCGTGCGATGGAGAAGATGGATCGGCTGCAACGGGGAAGACGAAGTGGGGTGGAGAAGATGCTCGCCTGCGACGGAGAAGAAGAACTGACAGTGCGGAACTGAGGTTGGCGCAGAAGTGTGGTATGTGCGTGGAGAAGACGATGCGGAAGTGTGGTCTGTGCATGGAGCGGAGAAGACGATGTGGAACTGTGGTCTGTGCGTGGAGAAGACAATGCGGAAGTGAGGGAGACAATGCGGAACTGTGGTCTGTGCGTGGAGAAGACTGTTTTGAGTTCTATTTGAAATTAGGGGTACTTTAGACTTTTTACCTTTTAGTGTGTGTGTGTTTAGAAATCAATGTATGTGTGTATAAAAAAACCTTTTTCAATTGGTTTGGGCCGGCAAACAATTTTTTTGAACTCCTAATTTTAACGAAAAATATAGAAAATCTTAGACTACGTAATGACTTCATGACAAAAAAAAAGACTACGTAATGACTTGATTATTTTTTATTTATAATTTTTTTTGGTTACTTATATGTGATGTATATATATAACTTATTTTTTATAGCAGATATATATATATATATACAACTTATTCATATCTATATTTCTAAAAATTAATAAATTTTTGTAAGTTACGTACGTATACAGTTTTTTACTTAACTATAGTATTTTCGCTTAAGTCAATTTTAATAATTAAAATATATTAAAATTTTAGCTAGTCGTGCCTGCATGCACCACTTGGTTAATATATATTAAAAAATTACAAAGTCATATTCGATGTGTATGATTTACTTTTATTATATTGTATTATCTATATCTATAACTATAATAACTATAAGAGTCTAACTATAATAAAGTTGATATGTATTTTTGGTGTAGTATTTTTGTTGGGCCTATTCAACCCCTATAATTTTTATTAACTGTTTTTAATACTAATAGCTTTTACAATTATAGATATTTGGCCAAATCTTGAATAAAAAACCATGGAAAATAGAAAAAAGTGACCTTTGATTTTTATATCTAATCCAAAAAATATAAAAAAGCAGATAGACGAGTCCGCCAGTGACTTGCTCTAACTTGGTAAAGTTTTCGATAATTACTCTAAATTGGTAATTTTAAAAGTAAATTACACTACAATGATTAAAAAATCCTATGTCATAATTAAATTTAACTGATACATATATTAAAATGTTTATTTGTTAATATATATATATATATATATATATATTATATATAAAGTTTTTTTTGGACAATATAAATTTAATTGAAAAACACATACATTAGTCATTAGTGTTTTTATTCATTGGTTGTATAATATTTTTTATTATGTATTAATTTTATAATTCAAGTTTTAATTGTTATAATAAGGATAGGCGTATATAATGTCTAAATAAGATCATGAATCATATTTTTTTCCCATTCATCAATTTTTGAGTATCTGTCTTAATTGCAATGATTCTCTTCTAATAGGGAAAAGTTAAATTTACTATTCGATTGAAATTTATGTTTTTGATACAATTGAAATTTATTATTTGGTTGTATATAAGTTTTCATTAGATATTACTTTTATTAATTCAAGCTTTAATTTTCATTAAAAGAAAAGGCATATATAATGGCTAAATAAGATCATGAATTATATTTATTTATCCCCTTTCATCAAATTCTGATTGTTTCTCAATTACAAGGATTCTCTTCTAAGCTAAAAATGATAAATTTACTATGAATTTAATTACTATATATTGAAAGTGTATAAATTTTTTTACATAGACGTTCAATCATATCTCACTATATAAATCTTTGTATAGATATTTTAGAAATTATCTATATTTATATATAATAAAAATACACCAAAATAACTATCTATTTGGTGTCCTAATCTTTGTTCCAATATTGCCCTTATGTAATTTACTTTTCAAATTTTAAATTTAAACAAACACATCTTAAAATTTAAATCTAAACAAACACACTTTCTCTTAATAATAATTAATTAATTAATTTATATTTATATATAATCAATCAAATTTATACATTATATAATTTTCATTTTCATATTAAACAATTAAGTAATAATAGAAAAAGCGGACAGACGGACACGGTGGTGTCCATCTGTCCGCTAGTTATTATAAAGTGATACTATGATAAGATATAATTGGATATCCATAAAAATTATTTTTTACACTGTTAGTACATAATACTTAAACTAATTTACTATTAGGATTTAGTTTAAATGCGTTGACAATGTAAAGCCCTTTTACATTGTCAACCAATCAAAATTCATTTTCTCATCGTGTAATTTTAAATTTTAAATTATAAATTTATTTAATATACAATAGCAAAAAATAGTTTATACAGACTATAATTGAATGTTTGTGTAGTGTATTTTTATATTATCAATGCATAGTAATTTAACTCTTTAATTATTAACAATCATTCTTTAACTAAAATATCTGTACAAAAATCTATATAGTGAAATATAATTGAACTTCTGTATAAAACTTATTTACACTCCGTGCATACTAATTAAATTCAAAAATATATATTTTCTTACCCTTGTAAACCCAGCCCACAAATCAAGGAATAAAAATTGAAACAAAACAAAAACATGCGAAGATTGTAAAATCATACATAAATAGATACTAATATATCATATAGTCATAAAAAAATCATATATTTATATAAAAAATACCATATATTATATTATAGATTATATAATTATAATTATGTATTGGGTTAATTATGTTTTTAGTCCTTTAAAAATTGCCAAATTTGAATTTGGTCCTTTAAAAATAAGTCAAACTTTTTTAGTCCTTTAAATATTATTTTTTTGAATTAGGTCATTTAAGTGAGTTGACTTGCTAGGTGACACATTTTGACCCAGTCATCATTCCTACGTGGCACGAAATGTTGACGTGGCCTCCTACAAGAAATATTGAGTTTTGAATTTAGTCCCTCTAAAAATTGAGTTTTGATTTTAGTCCCTCTTGTTTTTCACTTCCTCCTCCACCACCTTCATCTTCCTCCTCCAATGGCTTCCCCCTCCTCTTCCACCCTCCTCCACTCTAGCCCCCACCACCCCACCACCACCACCACCACCACCCACACTCTCTCTCTCTCTCTCTCTCTCTCTCTCTCTCTCTCGCTCGCTCGTTTTCTCTCTCTCTCACCCCCACCACCACCACCACCTTCCTCCACCCACACACACACTCTCTCTCGTTTTCTCTCTCTCTCGCCACAACCCCCACGACCACACACTCTCTCGCTCTCTCTCTCTCAAATAAGTTTGAAACAGCAAACCTGAGGTTTGTGCAACCAAAAGCAATTGATATCATGACAAAAACGATTGATATCTCTCAATCCAATTGATGAAAACTTGTTAAATTTCAGTATGTTGGTCGATATGTCATGTGAAACAAAAGCCCTAAACAAATTACAGTGATTGAAGCACCATGTGAGAGAAATCTAGCTTGAAGCTGTTAGGGTTCATTGTGGACGAACGTGATTGCTATTCGAAGGAGAAAATGACGTCAGAGACCTTATGTTGAGTTTAACATTTTAGTAAGGACTAAACTCAAAATGAATTATATTTACATGGACTATTATATGAACATTACATGTTTATAAGGACTAAAATAAAAAATCATAATTTATATAAGGACCAAAGCACATCAACTGAGTCCAAACTTCCATTGATACTTTCATCAAAAAATTCGAATAACAGAAACCCAGACATGCGAATAACAGATCCCTTTTCTATTGATATATGTACGTTTGGTTTTGTTTGTTTTGATCTTCATGACCTAGTATGTGTGCATGTGTGTAGAAATCGAGGGGGTGGTGGTGGTGGAGGAGAGAGGAGGAGGGAAAAGGAGGTGGGTGGTGGTGGAGGAGAGAGGAGGAGGGAAAAGGAGGAGAGAGAGGGGTGGTGGTGGTGGTGGAGGGGGGAGAAGGAGGGAGAGGCCATTGGAGGAGGAAGAAGAAGGTGGTGGAAGAGGAAGAGGAAAACTAGATGGACTAAAATCAAAATTCAATTTTTAGAGAGATTAAAATCAAAATTTAATTTTTAGAGGGACTAAATTCAAAACTCAACATTTTGTGCAGGAGGTCACGTCAGCGTTTCGTGCCACGTAGGAATGATGACTGGGTCAAAATGTGTCACCTAGCAAGTCAACTCACTTAAATGACTTAAATAAAAAATATTTAAAGGACTAAAAAGTTTAACTTATTTTTAAAGGACTAAATTCAAATTTGACAATTTTTAAAGGACTAAAAACATAATTAAGCCTTATGTATTATATATTATTAATTATATATATATTCATCGTAACACAGTTGCACAAACAGACCCCCCTAGTCCATTCTCTGTGGTAGGGGTGAGCACGGGTCCGGATAACCCGCGAACCCGAACCGACTCAACCCAGTCCAACCCGCATTTTTCATCTTTTTCCGCCATTCGGGTTGGACCCGATCCGACCCGTCACAAACCCGGTGTGGTTTGGTTCGGGTGACGGGTTAGTTTTTTTGAATCCGTATGCCCGTGAACCCGAACCGTAGACATGTATTTACTATATTTTATTCTGATTAATGAGAGAATATGAGGATTGAGGATGCATGCGTTGAACCAGAACCAGAGATAGGTTCCAGAATCCAGATCATTCTCCCACCGCCCAGCAGCACACCCAGCAACTTTCCCACTTCTCAGCCACCCACTGTCGCCGGCGAGCCTCCTCCATCTCTCTTAGTCGTCGAGAAACGTGACTATAGCAGATCTGGAGCAACTAGAAACGGAAGAAAAATATGAAGGAGAAAGAACCCAAAGACAGTGGGTGAAGGAGAAAGAAAAAGCCGAAAGCAAAGAACTTTCTTCCTGTTCCGCTGCAGAACGACGAAACTGGAAGAACGAAAGGCGCTCGGAGTTCCACCTCCTCTCTCCTGGTGCGGCGCTCATGAGATAAGATGAGGGATTAAGTTTCAATGTTCAGACCCCTAATTTACCCCCTTGCCCTTTTTTATGTTTTGTTATTTTTACTTTATTTATTATTTTAGTTGTACAGTTGGGCTCCTTGCGTTTACATATTTCTTCTCTTCCCCTTGCGTTTTGGGCTAGGCCCTTTTTCTATTTTTCCCCTTCCTGGACAGTTTTTTGAAGATGACAAAAACATAATAGATTTTTAAGTGAATCCAATTGACCCAATCCAAACCAACCCGTTCTTGATCGGGTTGGTTCGGTTTGGATTTTGCTTAAAAAATATACAAATCCGATCCAATCCAATCCGTTTATTTTTGATCGGTTCGGATAACGGATTTGGTTAAATCCGGCCCAAACCGGCCCATACTCACCCCTACTCTGTGGAGAGTTGTTGTTGAGAGAGGAACAGACACCGATTCACCAACCCCTTCTCCTCCTTCTCCCTTTCCTCTCGCATTCTCCGCCGTCCCATTCCCTTCTTCAATTTTATCTGCCACCCCTTTTTGGTTCCTCAGACAGAGATAAAAAAGAATAAGAAAAAAAGGGGGTTTGTTTATCATATTATCACAAGGTTCTTCTGATTAATAATGGGTGGGAGAGGAATTAATCTATTTGATGACAAAAGAGATGGTCTTTTCTCTGTTTGCAATCTGGGGTCTCAATGGAGTGGTGTTGTTGATAATCATCATCATCAACATGATGGGTATTATTATCCCCTAGGAAGCTTATTTGCAAGCATTGGTCAAATGGGAATGGGGTTTGGTGGACCCAACTCTTCTGATTCTCAAGGAAACAACAGTGGGATGAGGATTCCCTGCACCGAGTTGTATGTTAGGTATGTGCAATCAGAGGGGAAGGTGAAGATTATTGGTGTTCCTGATGAGGATGAGGAGGTGGAGGAGGTGGTTGAAGGGGTTATTAATAAGAGGACGAAAAAGGGTGGTGGTGCCCTTAAGAGGTTGAAGATTAAGGTGAAGAACCCTTCACTGAGGAGGCTTATTAGTGGTGGCTTTGCTGGGGCAGTGTCACGCACTGCTGTGGCACCCTTGGAGACTATTAGAACTCATTTGATGGTTGGAAGCAGTGGCCATTCCACTGGTGAGGTCTTTCACAACATCATGAACACTGATGGATGGAAAGGGCTGTTTAGGGGCAATCTCGTCAATGTCATTCGGGTTGCGCCTAGCAAGGCCATTGAGGTAATAATAACATGTTGTCAACTTTTGATAATTTTGAATGTTTTTGTTTCACACTATGTTGTTGTTGAATGATTTTTTGTTGTGTTGCTTGATTTGATTGCTTTTCAATGTATTTTCTGTGTGGGGATTAATTTTGGTTCTTTGTTTTATTTATTGAATTGTTGGTTTGTGCTTTTTTTTTTGTCAGTGGACTTATTTGATTCTATTGGCAGGGGTTGTTTTTAGTTACATTTTAGGAGGATCATTCATGTTTTCAATGTAAAGAACATGTATTTAGGAGATTGAGTCTATATTTAGGGCATTTTTTTTATATTAAAAGATATGTTTAAAAAAATTATGTCGAGTTTCTAAAAAAAGGTCAAAAAATGGTTCTCAGGAGTTAAAAATAGTAATTTCTGAAGAAAATTCAAAGGTAAATAAAGGGCGGCTCAGTGCACGAGGCTCCCACCATGTGGAGTTTGGGTAGAGTAGACGTGCGCAACCTTACCCCGCAAGCAGAGAGGTTGTTTCCAGATTCGAACCCGTGACTCTCAAGTCACAAGGCGGCAATCTTACCGTTGCGTCAAGGCTCGAAAATAAATAATGTCATAAAAGTACTTAAAAAAATATAAACAAATAGGCCTTTAATCTCCTCGGTCGATGATTTAGATTATGAAATCTGGATTTCTTTTATATTGTATCACCACTATGCAAATATCCAGTCTGGTAACTAACTAGCTGCAGTTCATACATTTAATTTATTTTTCATGTCATGATGTTGTCTACCTTCATCTGTTTTCTCCGGACTATATATTGCCTGTCATTTTCAACAATTTATTTGTTCACATTATCCTTGCTGAAAAGGGCATCAATTTAGCTATCATGTGCCCTTCTGCTAGAATGATCTTTGTGACAAATAGTCAGTTGTATTGCTGCCTGATTTGTTTTGTTTCAAGTTTCAATTTTATTTGTTTGTCACATCTCCCTGAGTGTGTTTTTAACTTTTGTAGCAGTTTTAGTGTTGAATTTTGTTTGATTTATGTTGATAAAGAATTTTCATGAGATAGTTCCTTGTATGTTTTATCCTTTTGCTGGTGGTTGGGTATGAGTTGGTAGATTGGTAGGTATAGAATGATCCTTCAGTTTAGTCAATGTGCAACTTGCCCCTGATTAAATTTAAATGTATGCTCTTTTAACCTTGAGTAAAGGTTTTTGCCTGTTAACCTGTGAATTCAACTTATGTGTCAAGGCAAATTATGCAATCAAATGAATTTCATGCTCTCTTACTTCTTGAATGGCTTGTTTGTTACCTTTCCCCTTAGAGCGTAGCTAAGATGTTGTAGCAGTCCTATAAGTGATAGAGCTATATTACTTTTGGTGGTCATGGTTTTTGGCAACTGTTATTTTGTTTCTCTTCTGTAGTTTTTTCATTGTAGGCATGTCACTGGTTCTCCAAGTTAATCTAGCATGATGAGCTTCCATAACTGGACTTAGTGATAGAATACTGAACCACTTTCATGATAAGTAACAATAGCCCTCTTTGTTGCTTTGAAGAGGGTATTTATCTTTTTCAGACCAGAAAGCAGTAAATCTCATTCGTTAAGCATTTATATTTGAAAGCAACCTTTAGTTCTTATTAATTATTGCTTCCTTGGAAATTAACGCTTCAAATTTTGAAAAGAACTATGTGATCTGTCAGACAGTGACAAAAGTCTAGTTGTCGATTATAAAAATAGTTTATACATAAACATTTATGCCGTAAGTGTTTAAATAAGTTGTTTACCTAAAGAGACCCTTGTTATGCATCTGAATATATTTCACTTGTTTCTGCAGCTATTTGCTTATGATACAGTTAACAAGAACCTCTCACCAAAGCCTGGGGAACAGCCTAAACTCCCTATTCCTCCATCATTGATTGCAGGTGCTTGTGCTGGAGTTAGTTCAACTATATGCACATATCCTCTCGAGTTACTCAAGACTCGATTAACGATCCAGGTACGTACATGTAAATCGAAACAAGCGCACACATTTCCATATTTATCCTTTTGGCACCCTATACCAAGAGATCAAGCAAAATTTTAAGGTGGATTGGTTTTTTTTGCAGAGAGGTGTTTATGATGGTCTACTCGATGCATTCGTGAAAATAATTCGCGAAGAGGGTGCTTCGGAACTGTATAGAGGCCTTGCTCCCAGTCTCATTGGAGTCATTCCATATTCTGCCACCAATTACTTTGCCTATGACACTTTAAGGAAAGTGTACAAGAAGGTGTTTAAGCAAGAGAAGATTGGCAACATTGAAACCCTTTTGATAGGATCAGCAGCTGGTGCTATTTCAAGCAGTGCCACTTTCCCACTAGAAGTGGCTCGCAAGCAAATGCAAGTGGGAGCACTCAGTGGAAGGCAGGTTTACAAGAATGTGATTCATGCCCTTGCAAGCATACTTGAGCAAGAAGGGATCCAAGGTTTGTATAGAGGATTGGGACCAAGCTGCATGAAGTTGGTTCCAGCTGCAGGAATCTCTTTCATGTGCTATGAAGCATGCAAGAGGATACTGGTAGAGGATGATGATGATGACGATGAGGAATAGGATGAGTACCCTACCTACCCTGAGTGCTGGTTTTTTGTTTATTTTTGCATCCAAATTCGGTTAAATTATTTTTGGATTTCTTTTTTTATTGTTGGCAATTTTTTTTTATCCCGGAATTACTTTTAATAAGAAATTGAGAATGGAGTAATGGTTTTGGTTTTGGTTTATTTGGTCTCTTTCCCAGTGGCACTTACTAATTACGATTCATTTGTTTTAGATTTTGATAGGATTGATTTTGAAAGAATCGATGTTGAAAAAAATGATTTTTGTATGATAATGATGGGTAAAGGGAATTGTAACAAAATCTACAGAAGGAACCAATAAGCTAAAATCCAAAATACAGGTTGGTTAGACTTTGCTCATCATGATTCATAATCAACACCAACAGTCATCAGGTCATCAAATTCTTACTCAGGATGTAACAATTTATTTATTGTATAAATAAATAGATATCTCTGAAATTTCAATATGAATTTGTGTTGGGTTGACAACATCCAAGAAAACCAACCAAAAAATGACTCACTGTTGTCCATTCACTCTGCCATTGCTTCAAGCATATCTTAATTCCTAAAATTCTTAGCAATCTCAACCCCACAAACACAACAAGAATTCTCTATTGTTGGACTTGGAAATTAACGATTTGTTGCGCCACAAGGTAGCATAAAATGACTTGGAAATTATCGGTTGAATATTCTTGGTTTATTATGACAGCACACATAATACCTGTTACCAAACACTTACAATAAATTGAACCCTAAAATTTTATGTGCACATGATAACTAAGTACATGTATAAACAAGTACGTAAAATTTATAAATAAATTTGTCAAATTTAAATGTGAATAATTTACTGAGAAAGCACGAGATCATAAAGTTCCATAAGCTGAAAAATACAAAGCTCTTAGAGAAAATATAAAGCGTGTCATGCAGAGCTTTGAAACATAGTATAGGGAGCAACATCAGAAAGCAAAAATTTGTTTTTTTTTCCTTTTTTTTTGTGGTTACAATGTCAAAAAATATATCAATCAAGACTCATAAGGGGTAAACTTGGCGGCTCACTCAGGAAATTAATAATCTTATTAGTAGTGTTCATTATGTTAAAATTGATCACAATTATAAGGAGGCAAATGTATGTGCTGATATGTTAGCAAATATAGGATCTGAGCAAAGGGAAGCTTTGATAAAATTAAAATATTATCTTCAAATAACAATAAAAAATAGCAAAATTTTATTTTAATTTAAATTTTAAATTAAAATATTTTCATCAAAATAACAACTTTAAGATAAGATAGATATAGATTCCAAAGTTAAGATAAAATAAAGACTTAATTGCACTTTTAGTCCCCTATCTTTTGTGTTTGTGCAATTTGAGTCCTCCCATTTTCAATTGCGACAATTGGGTCCCCTAACTATTTTGACTGTGACAATCAGGTCCTTCCGTTAAACTACCGTCCAAAAGTTAACAGAAGTTTCCTACATGGCGTCTCCAAGCTGACTGGGCGAGTAAATTGGCTCCTTACGTGGCAGATGATGTGGATTGGGTAGGGCACAACACTCACATTTCAGAAACAAACCCACCCTTGGCCTTCGATTATTTCCCCCATATTGTCCAAAATCTCACATTCGCTGAAGACAATTGAAAACGCTAAATGGATTGTGCCAACTAAATGTCGTTGTCGTCTTCCTCCTGGGACCAAAGAAGAGCACCCATGACAAAGTCTATGCGATTCTCTATGACATATTGCCTTGGGTTTCCCTTCGTAGTTGTCGTCGTCCCCACTTCCAAATCGAACGATCATTATGCGTTTTTAATATGGAGGAAGATCCTAGTCGCATGAAAATGCTGATCGAGAGAGAACGGGAGTTGTGATTTCAAAGAAAAAATGGGTTTCTAAATTCTAATCCCTTTTTGGCACATGGGAAGCACATGAGGTAATTTAATTAAGTTTCTCCACATCAGCTGCCAAATGAAATGCCAACTCATTTGCCCAGTCAGCTTGGAGACGCCACGTAGACAACTTCCGTTAACTTTAGGACGGTAGCTTAACGGAAGGACTTGATTGTCACAGTCAAAATAGTTAGGGGATCCAATTGTCGCAATTGAAAATGGAAAGACTCAAATTGCACAAACACAAAAGATAAGAGACCAAAAGTGCAATTAAGCCTAAAATAAAACAACTTTTCAAAAATAAAGATAAAATACAACAATAAAAAAAAATATAACCAACAAAATAGCAACCCGGGTAAAACGGAGGCCCGGTCCGGCCCAAAAACAAGAAAAAAAAAAAGGGAAGAAGTTCAGTTCCCGCTCGCATTTTAAATGCCCGCCTTGCACTTTCCTTATAAGGCAGTCACACTTCACGCGCCACACGCACTTTCACTCTCTCTCTCTCTCTCTCTGGGAACTGATAATAATCAACCCAAAAAAGCCAAAAAAAAAAGAGGTAAATAAATAAAATAAAGAAAATCTGAATATTTTTGGTGAGTGAGTTCTGCATTATTGAACTAGGGAAGGAAGAGAGTGCGTGATGCAATTGCAGTGAAAAGTGAAGGGTTAAACGAGTTCTCTCCTTCTTCTTCAGTAATAGATAGATAGATAGATTGTTGTGACTTGTGAGTGATGATGGATTCTCCAGAACCTTCCAAGATCAAGGGCGTTTCTTCTTCTTCTTCTGCCTCCACCCTCAATCCCAACACCAACACTCCTTCATCGGAATCCCCTCAAGTCCAAGTAACTTCATCTTCATTACCTAATTCACCACTCCTTTATTATTATTATTGATACTTTTTTTTTCTAATTCCTCTTTGGCAGTGCCTTTTTTATAATTAAATTAAACAGTTTAATTAGGGGTTTTTGATATCAGAGGGTTGATTCTAGGAGGATTGTTTGGAGGTTAAGTGAAATATGATTAAGAGTTGCTTTAGGTTTTAGATTAGGATTACTAGGAGTTGCTGTGATGGAACTTTATTTGATTTCATTTTTTTTTTATTGTTTGCTGATCATGCCATGAGAGTATACGAATTCATTTCATTTAATGAATTAATTATAGTGAGGGACTTGTTTGGAATGATATTTGTTTTGGAAATCACTTCGTTTGATTGGATTCTGTAAATTGATTCTTCTCTTGGTCAAACCTATCACCACTGTGTTATTATTAGTGTTGCATAAAGTGAATGATGAAAAGAATTAAAAGGCCATAATCAATTATGTAAGCATTAATTAATGGGATTGCTCCATGTGTGCATTGTGGTGTCAGCACATTTATATTTGGTATCTGGTCCTGGTCATGATTCTTGAATCATCTTGATTGTTTAGAGATGTATAGAGGCTAGAGCATTATTTGGTTAAGTTGTAGTATTTTCAGACTCTCTTATATTTCATTTGCAGTGTCATGAATAATGAACGAGTTTCACATGTCATCTTCTTAATTTCAGGAATCCCCCTTTTTTAGCTTTGTCAACAATTTATCTCCAATTAAGCCTGTCAAGGCTAGTCATGTGGGACAAGGTTTTCTTGGACTCAATTCTCCACCTCTTGTATTCAAGTCACCACGTATTAGTAGTAGTCATCGTGAAACACAGTTCTTGGAAAGGTTTGTGACTTACAATTTTATTTTTGTGTGTTTTTTTTGCCATTGACAATTCACTGGCTGTTTGTTGACAAGATTTGTCTGTGTCAGGTCTCAAGGCACTCAGTCATCCAGTGGAGAAATATCTCAAAGTGGCAACAGAGACAACAGTCTTGGTGAAGCTCCTGGCGATTATGAAAAATCAAATTCTCAACAGCCAATGTCAAAGAGGTTTATAACTGACACTCAGAAGGATTTCGACATCAACAATGATGCAAATACCCAAAACTGCAGTCCTCCACCATCTGTTGATGAATACTTGGCTGATCCTGGGGATGGTGATCAAGTGTATTCAGTCATCCCACATGTGGAACAATCTACTGATGCAGTTGAATCATCAAGTGACTTAACTCAGTCAAAGGAAGTTGTATTAGACTTTAACAGGAAAGATGGTCCCGGCGATAAAGCAGAAGAACCTTTGCCTTTGTCAGAGGAATCTAACAAGGTTCATCAAGAAAGGCCAGCATATGTTGAAGAACCTGAAAAAATTAAAGGGGGGGAAAATGATGTTGAATGGGCTTCCCAAGAGCACACAAATCTGGAGTCCAATTTAGCTGCAGATGTTTTCGATAAACAATATTGTCATGGTTCACTTCCCCAGGTAGCCATAAGTTATTGCTTTCTATATATATTATATATATTTATATATTATGTATAATGTTGATGTAGGGCAGTTTGTATTTACGGTTAGTGTGAGCTAGATGTCTTTCAGTCTTTTACAACTGATCTACAAAATTTTAAGCTTCAGTGGGCACGAAATGGTCAATGGCATCATAGTGTCTTTTTTTGTTTGGTGGATGCAAGGGGGAAAACCCCCAAGACCAGACACATCATAGTGACTGTACACCTCAATTGATGCCTGATCCTCTGCAGGATGATAAAGAATGTGAAAATAACAATGAGATGGTGTCAACCTCACAAGTAAATGCAGAGAATATCCCACAAGATGGTTCTGAGGTAATCAAACTTGTTTTTTCGTGTTTATTGCAGTCCTCTGAAGGCAGAATAATTTTTGTGTAAATTTTGCTGTCTTTTCATGGTTTTCTACCTCTTAAATGAGTGTGTTTATGTCTATGTCTGTTTTCTTTTATACTTTTAAGCTGAATAGATTCTTTTAAGGTTAATGATTATAGGCTTAAATATACTTATACCTTTTTATCATTTGGCACCTATGATCACCAATAAAGAGAAGAGAACAGTATTTGTACTTTATTGGCACACTTAATCTTTAAAGTCTAATGCTTTGACGGTCTAGCTTGTTTATGGACCTTTGCATGCATCATGGCAGGGATTTTTTTAAAGGAAAATAGCAGACATCTCTGTGGAAGATGGGTAACCGTAATCAGACATCTGTAATGAACATGAACCCCCCCCCCCCCCCCCCCCCCCCAAAGAAAAAAAAAATTTCTCTGCTTCTCAAGTTTTCCTTCGGTTGGAAGGTTCAAAATTTGTGGATATGGGGGAATTGTATTTTCTCAGTCAATCATAAAAATTGTCCGAGTCCTGATATTACATCATGGGTTCAAGGTTAAGGTTATCTCTTAGGAAAACGAAATTGGATTTTTTCTTTGAGCATGGAAAATATTTTGAACCAAGACTAATCAGCAATAACTTGTTTGTTAGAAGGTTTTTGTCATGTACGATGAGACTAGTGCGGTCTAGTGGCATTATCTACTTGACAAATGACTAATCTATCATAGAATTTACATAGGATAATGAGTTGCGGTCTTATTAGGTGTTTGCATTTTTTTGGTTTATTCCTACGAAGATTTTTTTTGTGCAATATAATAATTACTGCAGTCATTGTAGGCTAGTCTAAAGTACCATGGCACCCGTAGACGCTGTCTGCAATTTGAGGAAGCTGCTTCCAGTTCTCTTGGAAGTAATAAGTCTCATGTGAAATCGAATGCAACTTTAAGCGACATGAAAATGGTCAAGCTGTCCGAACCTATCACCTCCTTGTTCCCTCAACGAGGTAGCGGAAACTTTCCTGTGACAGGTTCCAAGCCATCAAGCATTAGGTTGGTGCATTTAAATAGCATTGCAATGGCAATGCCACCTGGCCATGCTTCAACTATAGATGTGGGATTATCAGATGGTTTACAGGGGATGAAATCCACATCTTCAATGAGTTTGCATAAAGTGGAGAACATGAAAAGATCCTTAATTTCATCAAATATGGATGGGCAATCGTTAGTTGATACTAGACATGAGAGCCATGAAACTGATGCTTCAGTAGCTGCAGATTCTTTCATTTCCGAGTCTCCTAGCTTGACGGAACCTAATGCCTTAAATCAGGCAAGGGCCCATGATAAGAGGAGACTAAGCTCTACAGATGCTAGAGATACTGAAGAACTCAACCAGCTTAGCCCCGGCAAGAAAAAGTCAGTTCTTGTGAATGTGATCTTTCTCATAGTTCATAATTTTTATTCTTTATTCTTTATACGTTTGATAGTATCACCAAATATTGCATTGCTTTATAGGAAGAGAACATCAATTACTGCTGATGACAATGGCAATAAGCCGTGCAACTGTAAGAAGAGTAAATGTTTGAAACTGTAAGTAAATTTTTATATATGTATTGGCATCTCACTTTTTATGATATGCAGTATCTATGTATGTTGATTTGAGTGCTTTGCAGTTATTGTGATTGTTTTGCTGCTGGAGACTTTTGTGGCGACTTTTGTGCTTGCCAAGGCTGCATAAATAGACTAGAACATTCAGATAGAGTTAATGAGACAAAGCAACAAATTAAGTCCCGTAATCCACTTGCGTTTGCTCCAAAGATTGTACAGCGTACCGCTGATGTTCCATCAAATAATATGGTATAAGATCCTCGTATTTTATTGTTTAATCTTTTGGGATGCAGAAATGAGTTGATAGTTTGATGTGACCTCTGCAGGAAGATGTGAATATGACAACACCATCATCAGCTAGGCACAAAAGGGGTTGCAATTGCAAAAGGTCAATGTGTCTGAAAAAATATTGTGAATGTTATCAGGTTGTGTATATGTACATTTCTTTATGCTCTAAATATTTCACCAGTTTAATCTACTGTGTCCGTTAATATCATTTTTTTGTAATATTTGAAATAGGCTAATGTTGGATGCTCAAGTGGATGTCGATGTGAGGGATGCAAGAATGTCTATGGCAAGAAAGAAGGTTAGACTTTATATTATGAATAGCTATTGGAAACTCTTAATGCACCACAAAATTTAATTCACCATGTTTTTTTAATTATATATTCGGAGTTGAATCAAGAACCTCAACCCAAACCCCACCAGGACCTACTACTGAGACCTGGTGGCTTGCTGAACAATGAATGTGTTTGGTCATGTTTTCCAAGCAAATGTCACTCCTTTGCTTTATGGTGCTCGTAATCTTTTGGGGGTGCATGGTGGGTTTGTTTTGGAGGAAGTATTAAATCTCATGAACTGGTGAATTGAAATTGAAGCATATATTATTTAAAGTATAGCCGTGAATTTATTTGAATTCCACAGCATGGGGGAAAAGAATGGCTACAGATTATTAAGATATGCAGCCAAAACTGTTTTGGTTAATGTAATTCACGTTTTTTAAATTTCAGATTATGTTGCATTGGAGCATGCTTTGAGTAAAGAAAGGGAAAGCAGCAGTGTTGAAAAAGGGTCAGATGCCACAATGCACAATAAACCGGAAATGGTGACAAGCAGGACAGATTTGTTACAAGCAGAAGCAGCACATCACCTCTCACCTCTAACGCCATCGTTGCAATGCTCCGAGTAAGATTGCTTTCACTATAGAATAAAAAATTATGGATCCGGCTCCTCTAAAATGAGCAACTCACTTGAGAGTGTAAAGTAAGTAATTTCGACCATTGATGAATAAATCAATGATTGATATTACAAATACATGCATAACAAATCATGGATGTATTGGATTATTAACCCTTGATTTTCTCATTAGTGGTTGAGATTTTACTTTACTCTTCACTTTAAAAAAACCAAATCCAAAAAGTACAATCCTCAGCATTTTGATGTCTCTGCTTTTGTGCTGAATTGGCTTTTTTCAATTTGTCTAGCCAAGGCAAGGAGGCTGCAAAATCCAGACATTCTTCTGGAAAATATCTACCATCGCCTGAATCTGATATCAATATGTTCCCATCTCATGCAAATTACACAATGTCTTCCAAAAGCTCACAAAGCAGTCATGCTCATATGGAAACGAGTGAGATGTTGGGAACTGCCTCCTATGATTTGCAAATGGTTTGCCACAATGAGAATGTACCGGATCAATCATCCCCGCCATTTAATTCAGTTACCATCATGTCCAGTGCTTCATCGTTCTCATCTAGAGAAACTGAGTGGATAGATGTTTCAAAATCCGGATTCTCCTCCCATGGATGTTTTCGCCAGTTATCTGGGAGCTCTCTTCGTTGGCGTAGTTCTCCAATTACCCCAAGGACTAACTTAGGTGAATCACAATATATGCAGTGTCTTGAATCAGATAGCAGGCTCTTTGACATTCTAGAAGATGACACACCTGATGTATTGAAGGAAGCTTCAACTCCCATCAAGTCTGGGAAAGCAAACTCCCCAATCCAAAAGCGAGTTTCTCCTCTGCCGGGTCATGTACGTCGGATTGTATCAAGTTCCTCAGGAGGCTTGAGAAGTGGCAGGAAATTTATATTGCAATCTGTACCTTCTTTCCCGCCATTGACCCCTTGCGTTGATTCCAAAGGCAATGGCAATGGCAATGTCAATGAGGACTCGGGTAACTGTGCTAAAAAGTAACATAATCCCAGAGCTAAAGAATGTCCTCAATGTGTGTTATCTGTTACAATGGTTGGCATCTGGTGTGGTGCGGGTATGCTGACAAAATACTATTTTTTTTTATTGTTATTGTGTAAAATGTTTTAAATTTTTACCATTTTAGTTACCCTTTTTCTTGATTCTGGCAGGTTCCCAGGTGACTTATTGTGTGAACTATTACAGCAAAATTCAAGTTATGACTGCATCGTCCTCCTCTTGTGTAGTATTCCTCTATATTTTGAATGAGTTTGAAAGTTTTCGTTTAGAAGTTTTTTCTTGGAACATATTCTACTTAGTTTCCTTTTTTCCCTCCCCCTTTAGGTATGAATGATATTGCATATTCTCAAACGGATCCTTTACCGGATGGCCATGTTAATTAGGCTAAATAAAACTTTACTTGTTGTGTACAAAGTTGATTATATATGTATGTGTGTGTGTATGTATCTAGTAAAAAGAGTATTGGTAGGGTGAGAGAAGCAAATATGTACCATACATGGATAATTAGGGTTAAAAATTACTTAGTGATCATATGACCATTTAAAAAAGTCACATGAATTTATGTTTTGATCTTAACTATTCATGGGCCATAAGTTATTCCTCTTATTCTCTCATAATAAAAGTTTTCTCACTTGATATGCTCCCCTCTTATAAGTAAGTTCTACAGAATAATTTATTAAAACAGCTAAAATCTCATTTCGTCTTCAATTATGGTCCTGCTTGGATGCAAAAGTTTCAACTTTTGACTTATGGAGAAATTAGTCTTATATTACATCTTAATTTTCTTATACATGCAAAAGAAAAGAAGTTGTTAAATAGTAATTAATAAATAGATAAGTGCTTCTAGAGAAGTTAAAAAAGATGACTTTTGAAGAATATGAATAACAAAAGTTAATTTCAACTTATGTGAGAAATTATTAGTTAAAAAAACACATACTAAAAGTGCTTATGGAGAAGTTTATCCAAATTAGACTCAGAAATATCTAATTCATAAGCACTTGTTCAATAAGCGCTAAATTGTTTACCTAAATGCACACCTAATATAAAAGTAAATTATCACTTCTCGTCATTTCTTTTAGCTTTGAGATACAAAATCATTTATCAAAGTTTTATAATCGATTAATTTCATTAGTAAGTAGTAAAAAAAAGCTGTTGATAAAAAGAAGAGACAATAAGCAATATTGAGATTGCAATATCAAGAGTCAAGACCATTAGTTTGCCGATTTTATAACGAAGTATAGTGACCAATAAGCACATGATATTTAAAACAAGCACAAGTTTTGCTCGCAGTAATTATTGACCCAAACGGTTATATGTCGACTTAACGTCGAACGTACGTATAGTGATATTTGGTAGATGAGAGTGCGAGGCACATAACCATATTACTCTCTCTGTTCCATATTTTTAGGTGGTTTATCTTTTTATTTTTTATTCAAAACCATGCGTTTTAGAAATCCAAGACAACTTTTTTTTCAACCATATCTATGTAAGCTGATTTTTGGAATTTTTGAGGATCACAGTAAGGTGGGGGAGATCAACTCTACCTTGATCACCTTGATTCCAAAGGTGGATAATATTGTTGCTATGAAACAATTTCGTCCCATTAGTCTTTGCAATGTCTCTTATAAAATAGTGACTAAAATTCTAGCTAAAAGACTTCGGATGGTGATGGAGGATTTGGTTAGTCCTTGTCAATGTAGTTTTATTCCCCATAGACAAAGTGGGGATAATATTGTTATTGCCCAGGAGGTCATGCATTCTATGAAAAATAAGAAGGGTGTTGTGGGCTGGATGGCGGTTAAAATCGATTTGGAAAAAGCCTATGATCGGCTTAATTGGGAGTTTACCCGGGATACTCTTCAAGACATTGGGCTCCCTGAAAATTTTGTTAGCTTGGTTTGGGCATGTATTTCCTCCTCTAAGATGAGAGTTTTGTGGAATGGAGAGGCCCTTGATGAATTCTCCCCTTCTAGAGGAATTAGACAAGGAGACCCAATATCTCCCTATCTTTTCGTTTTATGTATTGAAAGGTTGTTCCATCTAATTAATGTTGCAGTGGAGCAAAAGTTTTGGACTCCCATCCAGCTGGCTAGGGGAGGACCTAAACTATCTCACCTAGCTTTTGCAGATGATCTCTTGTTATTTGCAGAGGCTTCCAAGGACCAAGTGAATGTCATTAATTATGTCCTTGATTTGTTTTGCGGTAGCTCGGGTCAGAAGGTAAACCCAGAGAAAACTAGAGTCTTTTTCTCTAAAAATGTGAGTAGGGAAATTAGAAAGGAGTTGAGTGAAGCTATGGGATTTCAAAGCACTGAGGATTTGGGGAAATATCTGGGAGCTCCCCTAATTCACCAGAGGAGTAGCAGACAATCGTACCAGTTTATTCTGGACAAAGTTAACCAAAGGTTGAGTAATTGGAAAACGAATTGTTTGTCTATGGCAGGAAGAGTGACCCTTGCTAGATCTGTCATTCAAGCTATGCCCAGTTACGTTATGCAATCTGCCTTCTTGCCTCGTGCTCTTTGTGATGAAATTGACAAGAAGTGTAGAAATTTTGTTTGGGGGGACACTGAATCTCAACGCCACATCCACCTTGCTTCTTGGAACTCTATATGTACTCCAAGGAAGTTTGGGGGATTGGGCCTAAGATCAGCTCGGGATATCAACACCTCTTTTATGATGAAGGCTGGGTGGAATTTGTGTGTCAGAAAGGATGCTATGTGGGTTCAGATCCTGCGCTCCAAATACAAATGTGGGATGAATAGTATACCGAGGATTCAAATTGACAAGCCAGGGTCAAATCTGTGGAGGGGTATTTGCAGGAATTGGAAATTTGTTAATGATAACCTTGCTTGGAGATTAGGGAATGGCAGGAATGTCAATTTCTGGACTGATCCGTGGGTTCCTAATGTTAGGAACTTGAAAGACTTTGTGGATTTCCCCTTAACTCCTCTTGAAGAGTTGGAGACGGTTAATAACTTTGTGACAAGTTCGGGCCAATGGGATTGGAGCAAGTTCTGCAACCGTATTCCTAAACAGATGGTGGACCGGATTAGAACTATTCTTCCTCCAAATGCTTTTTCTGGAGAGGACGCTCTAGCTTGGAATGGCTCGGCGGACGGTTCCTTTGCTACGTCTCAAGCTTATTCTTACCTGCTGGATCCTAACCTCTTCAATATGTCTGCCATTTTCCCTTACATTTGGAAACTGCAGGGCCCTGAGAGATTGCGTTACTTCTTATGGAAAGCAGCTCGTGGAATTTTGATGACGAATACTGTTAGATGCAGACGCGGTTTCACTGCCTCGGACCTGTGCCCAATCTGCCAAATGGAGCCCGAAGCCCCTCTTCATTTATTCAGGGATTGTGGTAGCGCTATGCTGGTTTGGAAAAATGCTAAGGCTGACTTAATTATGGGATTTTTTGAGCAGGTAGATTTTGATAGCTGGCTGCTGACCAATTTAAAATCCAGGACCAAGAATGAAATTGGTACGTGGGACATGATTTTTGTAACAACGCTTGATAGATTGTGGTGGGCTAGAAATGAGCTAGTCTTTAAACATTCTATTCCTTGCCCAATTCGCACCTCTGTGAGAGTTAAAAGACTCCTTGCAGATATGCAGACATCAAATGAATTGGTTAAAGGCTTGGGAAATGGTGATGACCGTTTGAATAGGATTTCGAATATCAGCTGGAACAACCCCAGGGAAGGATTTGTAAAGCTTAACTGTGATGGATCTGTTAAATCCTATGCCGAGGCTGCTGCTTGCGGAGGGGTTCTTAGGGACCACAACGGAACCTTCTTATGGGGATTTGCCGTGAGATTGGGGAATTGCACTGTGCTTCAAGCTGAGCTTTGGGCTATCATTCATGGCCTTAAGATTGCCAAAGCTAGAGGATTCTCTAATATCCAAATTGAATCCGATTCCTATACTGCTGTGAGTTTCATCAAAGGAGGTTGTGCTGCGACTCATCAATGCAAGCCTCTTGTGTGTGAGATTCAAAGATTGATGGCGGATGAGGAGAGATTTACAGTGAACCATGTGTTCCGTGAAGCTAACCAAGTAGCAGATCTTTTGGCAAACCATGGCCTTAGTTTAGATATGTCTTGTAAAATTTTTGATGTTGCTCCTGATTTCCTATTGAACTCTCTTTTTGGAGATGCTTGTAATACGCTTTTCCCTCGTGGGTATTGATCTTGTTTTGCTGTAGTGGGGCTTGGCCCCTCTACACCCACCAAAAAAAAAGATCAAGGGCCGCGAAGGCTATCAGGGTGGTTCACTGTGAACTAGTCTTGAAATGTAATTTATTTTATTTATTATTTATTATATGGTCCTTTAATTTTTCAAAAATTATGAAATCTTCCCCACCATTTCTCTTTCATCTCATCTTCGTCGTAGACGTGAGGAACCACTGAAAGATAGACATTACAACGAATTTTAAACTTACATGACATCAACAAATTTTACCTTCTATTCTCTTGTGATACCCCAACTCATCCTTCAAAAAAATTAACTGCATGTCTCGTTTTAATTACTTTTTTAAAAAAAATTAAAGGTTTAAGTAAAATTTTGATTATATAATAGTTTTAAAACCAGAATAGGATGCGCCATTAAACATGGGTATAGATAACAAATAACCCATCATTAAACGTCCCCATATATAGAAATACTACCCAAGAGTTTTTCACACCTGAATCAGGTTTAACTAGCAAACCCCTAAAGGATAGGCCAAAACAGAAAAATCAAACTCGTGCTACTGACTACAAGATACTGAAATAACTCGGAGTACTGACGAGTAAACCCCAACAACACAACTAAAACTGCATTCTAGGGTGACATGTATAGTCTAACTTATTCTAGTGCTATCATCTTTCAACATGCCATTTCAATTCACCAAAAGAAAAAAAAAATGCAATATTCACTAATTCTGGCGAGCAAGCGAGCAAAGTAAAGCAGAAAGTGAGATAATCAAAACCTCCAGCTCAATAAAGATGACGGTTTCACTACACATTCCGGACCTGGTATTTCACCTTTGGCTTGAATCAGGAGAACCATCTCCATAAGAGACCAGGCCTTTCTTTCCATCTGGACTTCTAGACGAAGACCCTGACCTGTTGTTATCTCTGCTTGCTTTTCTTGGAGATTGTGATTCCCTTGAGGACCTGGATCGTGAGGGACTCCTGCTTGGGGATGATGACATGTGCCTATTCACACGAGGCGGTGAACGACTGCGAACAGGGCTAAGACTTCGGCTATGTCGTCGAGCTCGGTAACGTGGAGGGCTGCGTGATACAGATGGTGTCCTGCTTCTCCTACTTCGATACCTACATATAGGTTTTCACATAATCATACAAACTCAACAGGCATGATGCTATCATTATTGATCAGTGGCATATGTGTAAAACACTTTGTACCAGTAAATGTCTTAAAAATAATCAAAACATGCCTCAAATACAAGATTTACAACGAATTTTTAAGGAATGCAAACATTATAGAAAATAAAATAACCTTGGAGTTCTTCTGCGTGGCGGTGGGCTCCTATAACGCCTAGGGGAGTACCTCCTGTAACCTGAATATCTGAGTGCAGAAAGTGAAAAAATTATGACATCAAACTCTCTAATCATCAATACAGCCTTGGTATGATGACTGATTAGAAACAACATAAAACTTTAGCAGTTTACCTGTCACGGTCACTCCTTCCATTGTAGCGGTATGACCTCACAGGAGACCGAGAGGGGGTTCTATACCTTCTAGCATAAGAGTATCGTTCACTGAAACCTCTTCCCCTCCTGATACGCTTTGGTGAAGCATCAGGTGACACACTCCTTGACAAGCTTCTCCCACGAGGTGTCCTTGTCGTGCGAACCGGGCTACGACTCAATGAGGAACTGTGGCGATTGCCTCTGCTTGGCATTCTAACAGGACTTCGGCTAATGCTTCTCAGAGGGACTCTGCCAGAACTTCTGCTGATGCTTCTGGCAGGTGATCTAACTGGACTCCTGCTTATGCTCTTTCTTGACACTCTTACAGGGCTTCTACTGATTGTTCTTCGTGATGATACTCTAGGAGAACTCCTGTGGCTACGAGAAAGAGATGTTGCAGGGCTCTTGCTAAAACTTCTATGACCGCGAGATCTCACAGGGCTCTCGCTGCCACTTCTACGATTGCAAGTTCTGATAGGGCTTCTACTGACACTTCTCCCCTTCCTCCCTCTCACTGGGCTTCTGCTGATGCTTCTGTTTGGACTCCGGCTTATTCTTCTAACTGGACTCCTGCTTATAATCCTCCGTGATGGAGCACGAGGGCTTTTACTACTACCACTTGGACTTCTGCTCAACCTCCTTTTTGGAGTAAGGCTTGGGCTTTTGCTCCCACTCCTGGGACTAATACTCATACTCTTACTCATGGTTCGCTTAGGACTCGTGCTTCGACTCCTGCTCATCAACTTTCAATAAAATACCAGATCTGGAAGAATTGGTAAACATAAGAAATAACTGAGGTGTGACAAGATTGGAAAGTAGACCTAGATTTGCCTGGATGATCATCCATCACGTCAGGCTGCCTCTCTTCACTTTTGTCAGATCTATAGTTAGACTCAATGCCGTTGCTGCGCTGCTCTCCATTTTCCCTTGGGAATTCTTCCTCTTCTAGCATATCCACCCCCTCCCTCCTTTTAAGATTCGTGGAAGGTAATTCTTTCTCCACAACTAAGGAAGACTGAACTTCAGCTCCTACAAAAAATGAAGGCAAGAAGAGACATTACACATGCTACCTAAAGAATGAAAACTAAAAATAAAAAATATCTATACAATAGCATAGTACGAAGCTACATGTTTGTTGAAGCCGAATTTAAGTGACTTACATGACAAAAAAAAGGACCAGCAAAAGCAACTTTACTTGAAAGCTTTATATTTCCAATTCATCTAGGGGTGTTCGCGAATTGGATTGGATTGGTTTTGAGAGGAATTTCAGTTTTGCTCTTTGACCATCCGATCAGTTTGATTCTAAAATCAAATTTGATCCGATCCAATCCAATTTGTTTCAGATTGGATTGGTTTTCGGTTTTTCAAAAAAAAAAAACATTTGTAAAATGGACAAAATACTTTATTAAAAACTTATTTTTATTCCTCATTTCATAAGCAAGGTACAAATAAAAATAAATAAAATATACTAACAATCATAGAATCGCCAAACTGCACATCACATTATATATTGTCTTAAAACACAAATTATCTTAACATCTCTTATATAAAAATATAGGGTAGTGTAACTTTGAAAATAATAGTATTTGTATGAAATATTTTCGGTTTGTTCAGTTTTCGTCTATTCAGTTCGGTTGCCGAGGTTTACCTTGGATTGGATCGGTTATGAACACCCTATTTGAAAGGCAAACTAGATGACATCTTTCCTAGCTAAAAAAATGATAGAAGGCAAGAAAAACGAAAACCCACAAATGCAGTATCATCAAGAGAAAGATACATGGTTAGGCTTGCAAAAATCAACCCCCCAGTAGGTACAATTGGTCCTAGATTGCCTTTTATTATTCAGGCCACAAAATTCTATGTAAAATGCATACAAGAACTAGGTCCCCAAATCATTAATTCCCCTGGTTACAACAAAAGGACCCTGGAAATATGCTAGTTTATATTTTACGAATTTGCTTTGACAGAGACGAGATAGAAAATAAAATAATTTACTTGATAACTAAATTACATAAATGCAATGAATAAAAATTTGAACTTAAAAAATTACCATTTCTTTTAGAATGATCTTTATGCTTCTGATTTTTCCCTTGAGCACCAAGACTTTTGCTATCAGAACTATTGTCACTCTTACTTTCACTATCTGAATCAGTGTGACTGCTTGATTCCCTAACACCACACAACAGAATCTCAGAGACAACCATAAAAACCGTTCAAACTGGTTAGACTTGTTAAATAAAAAATTATTCATACAAGTGCTGTCATGTTGAGAGCAATGGATGCAGCTAAATTCATATGGTAGATTTATCACTATGATGTTGACATAAATAGACATCACACAATAATGATATATAGGCCACCTCTTTAACATACTAATAGAATAAAATAAACCACAACCAATATGAGACAACAAGATCTAAATGACGCTATTATATTTCTTTACAAACATGCAGCTATGACTGGAATTTGAAATCCATAAATCATTACCAAGCGTTTAATTGGATTCAATACCTTCTTGATTTACGCTTTGATCTCTTATCTTGTTTCCTTCGCCTTTTGTCTCTATTTTTCTCTCTTCTTTTTGTGCGTCTGTGTTTATCTTTCCTAGATCTCTTTCTCTTCCTTCGCCTGTCATCACTGGAGGAACTTGTGTAAGATGACGAAGACACAACTGAGTCAGAATCACTATCACTTTCAGAAGATTCCATGTCTGAATCGGAAGAACTATCTGATTCTGATGAGTAATATTTTCTCCGTTTCCTTCTGTCTTTTTTGTGCTTTCCCTTCCGCCGTGCTTCATGACTATTGGCTTCAGAAGATCCATCCCTTCCTATTTTTGACTTATATGCCTTCTTTCCATCTAACAAATATGAAGATTCAAATCAACAGATTATATTTAAAAATGGCATCATCAGACTGGATAGAGCATATTAACTTCAAGTTGGAAAATAAACACTATAATATATTATGCTAATGGCATTTAAAAATTTGGAAAGGAAATGTTCAGCAGATGATTTAGGATTTATCTATCATCTTTCACATTGAGGTTAGAACTCAGTATTCTATGAAATGGGCTAGGGAATTCTCACCCTCATTATGTTCACCACAATTAATTATTTTAACAGTTACGGTTGGAAGACCTTCTTCATCACCCACATCTTCAATTTTCTTCAATATATTATGCCCGTGCATAAGCTTGCCAAACACTACATGCTTTCTGCAAAATAATCCCATAACCGAAAAAGATAAGCAAGTTGAGCATTTAGTACCAATCACAAACAATGTTTCTATATCAGGCAATGTACACTCTACAACCCAATGCAAGAATAGGACACAGAGTAAGGCCCTGTTTGAAATTGATAAAGTAAATCTTGTTAAATAGGCTACATTGCCTTATGATATAAAAGAAGCCAATTAGCATTTGAATATATGTTTCAAGAACCATTCAAGCAAAAATAAAATTTTGAAAATTTATTATGGTTGATTTAATCAAATTATTATAAAACAGACACTTCCTAAACAATTTTTTAGCTTTTACAAAGACTTATTTTTCACAGCTTTAACTTTTTACTTATAAAAATAAAAATAAGCCTGTTGGAAAGTACACCTATCAAGATGGTGATCAGCTTTCAAAGTGATTATAAAATGAGAACCAAGAGTGTCACGATCAGCAATTGCCATTGATAGAAGGCCTGGGGCATCATGCTTTAGCCTAGGTGACTCATCTGAAATCAATCACAAGTACAATTATAAGAACTAAATAAACATTGAGACATAACTCAAAAGAACCCATGCTGTGGAATATGAGCTCAAGACCACAACTTAGCATTCTCACCTGGAAACCTGGAACCATATATGCTTTCTCCACCAGTCCCTGCAAAACACACAGGAAAATGATGCCGGACAACTGAATGATCAAAATGATTAAAACATAAAGAGAGTGACTACATATATTGTATTAAATTGCAACCTTCAAAAGGTGAAGAAATAATTCATAATAGCAGGCAAATTATCAACAGTAAACATACCATTTCGATTGATAAAATCTCCACCCTGCAAAAGCAAAACCAACCATTAATACACACAATTAGATGATAACAATGCATACAGAATGGGTTCAGTCATCGAGGGGCTTATTAGAATTATGAGTATAACTTAGTAAGTACAACCTTAAAACTATATCACAAGAAAAGCAGTCGTGACCATCAGCCCTGTATCCTACAGAATAAACAAGAATAACTGACTAAAAGAGGGACCACTACTAAGCCATTTTTAACCACAAAAAAGAGAAGACATATATATAGAACTACCAGAAAACAATCTAGATGTAAGAAAAAGTAAAAACATACCCGCACAAGCGAGCCTTTTACAATGTGATGGAAGAAGGAACCCTTGTAATGCAGTGATTTTCCAGTATTTGGACTGACTCCCCGTTCTCCTGAACATAGAATGAGATATTTCAAAGGAAAAAGGGAAGGCGGATCAGCTATTCGTTGATTAGGAAGACAATTTATAATTAAGTTCTTTCATGCACAATTCATGAATGTAAAATGCATAAACATATCCAATAACTTGTTCAGTTGGTGGTGGTGGATAAGTAACAGTGATGATATGTGGAAGTTTTGCAAGGAAAAAGGAAGGGTCCAGAAAACATATCTTAAAATTAAAGAAAATTTTCAAGCACATCAAATGCATTACCTGTACATAGTGCACGAAAATTTTCAGCAGTCTTTGGAGCAACATCATAGAAAAGCTGCGAGGACAAATGACCAATCATTAGGTTGAATATTGCAAAGTTACTGTGTATATCATCAAAAATAAAAAATATAAATATAAAGAGAAGAAAAAGTACCTCAAAAACCATCCTTTCAGCAGGATCCCCATCTACAGACACGTCCATAAACACCAGGGGATTCTTCTTCTTTGCCATTGTGTGTCTTATTTATCAATCTTTAAACCAAATTAATCACTAATCAGAATTAAAAAACATAATTACACAAACAACAACAATTCATTGATCTGAACTCTGAAGTAATAATAATTCATCAATCAATAAGCAAACAAACACCTATTCTAGCCACACAACAGAACTATCCTGCTGCACTTTCAAGCTTTTACAACATAAGTTTCCCGATACCTACCTGAATTCACGTGGACTTCACAAGGTAGATATACAGTGAGCCCTACTGAACAAATTACGAATTGTACTGTATTTGCAGCACAATCAATATGCTAATGTGCACCCAAAATTTCTTCCATTGTTAGGACACTAACAGTGCTCAATTCAAACACCCTAAACTAGACAGAAAGGGATAAAGTGCGCTACACAATCATAAATATCACATGGAACTACTTATTAGCAGAAAATCTCACACTATAGTAACCGTTTCGTACATCCAAACCAAGCCAGAAACCGCAACGAATTCCACAACAAACTTTAATCGAGTGAAGAAAACCAGATCGGCAAGAGGCCAAAGCAGAGCATGTCAATAAAAAAGAAGCGAAATTGGAACGCAAAGCATGAAAACACAGTGGATGCATTAAACTTGAGCTGCAATGCTAAAACCCTAGCTGACGCATGCAACAGAAAGAAAAAAAAAAGAATAGGGAGGGAATGAATGAAACGCAGGGTACCTAGGCATTAAACGACAAGCGTTTTGGGGGCGAGGGGTAGAGAAGAAGGTTGAGCTTACCTGGGCCAGTGAAGAGAAAAGTATCGATGATGCGAGAAGAGTAGAGAGTGAGAAAGAAAACCGATGCTTACATATAAAAGGAGCTTAGCCAAGCTGATTCCACTGGCACGTGAAGTTACTGAACTATCCCTGCCCCCTCCCAGGTTTCTTTCCTTATGTATTTATGACTCCTACGGGCTACCCCACAAACATGAATGAATTTGACACTGAAGCAGTGTAAGGCATTTTTGTGTAAAAAATATTTCAAAACTTCTTAAAATGAATTTGGTTTGATGTTAGTCAAAAATCAAATTTGAAAAGAAATGAATTTTGTGAAATATGTAAAAATAGAAAATAAATAAAAATCAAGCTTTGCTCTCAAAAATCATATTTTACACAAACATTTGGAATCATCATGTATTGATCTTAGTGAAAAGATATATGGATTTATCATTGTGAATTATTGCCAATGATTCACTTGAGTATTATTCCTCGTTACCTTGCTCATAAAAATGAGTTATTTGAGTGACTTTTGTAAAATGGTTCAACATGAAAATAAATTATATCTGAATCAAGACATGTCATTACTTGTATATACTTCATCTGCTCCTTAATATTTGTTTTTTAAGTGTTTTTCACAATAATCAATAAATACTTTAATTGACAAATTTTCCTGTTATACTCTTGTCTTTTCTCTATCCCACTATATTTATTTACTTTATCTCTAGATTAAAGTGTATAAAAAATATATAAAATAATAAACAATAATAAATGTATAAATGTATAATTGACAAAATTAAGTTATCAAAATGACAAATTAATAATAACAGATTTCTTTTTAAAAATGGACAATTAAAAAAACTGAGAGAATATTAATTTGACACGATGTGTCAAAAATGTCTTTTGATGGAGATGTGTCAAAACTCAAATTTATGAAAATCAAATTAATACTAATTATAGAACTTTTTATATTAGAAAAAAATTTAAGAGATATTAGAAAAATTGTTTTTAAAGAGATATTAGAAAAATTGTTATTGACTAAATATAAGTAATAATATTTAAGAGATATAAAAAATATAAACAAATAAAAAGTGATATCGTTAATGTATGAGAAGTAACATGACATATTGAAAAGAAAAGGAAATATATTAGCAGAAATTATGTGGTGCCTTAATATATAAGGTTCATTTCTTTAAAATTAATCCTTAAAAAAAGTTAGATCAACAAATAACTTGCAGAGATCAACTTGTTAACTCGCGATACTTCATGCACTGAATGAATGTTGATACAGGGGAAAACCTCCCAATGTGTTGTTTTTGGTCTTTTTCTGTTCCCTTTTTTCTCATGTATCCAAAAAAACTCCCAATGCAATATTTGAAAAAGGCTAATGCGTGCGTGCACGTAAAACTCTCCAGTAGAAGTTTATTATCTAAAACAATATTACAAGTTTTTATATAAATAAAAAAACTTAAAACCCACCACAATTCACCCTTCAAAAAGATTAACTGTATGTCCCGTTTTGATTATTTTTTTAAAAAAAAAATTAAAGGATTGAGTAAAATTTAGATTTTGATTATATAATATATTTTCAAAACCAGAACAGGATACGCCATTAAACATGGGTATAGATAACAAAATACCAAATCGTCAAACGTCACATGCATAGAAATACCAAGAGACCAACCTGAACTCGCAAAGCCAGCAATAAAGGATAAGGCCAAAACTTCATAAAAATTAAACTCATGCTACTAACTACAAGATACTGAAATAACTCGGGTTACGGACGGGGTACCAGTACCACATCATAGCTGCCTCGGATAAACCCCAACACAACTAAAACTGCATTCTAGGGTGACATGTATAATCTAAAAACTTATTCTAGTACAATTATCTTTCAACACGCCATTTCAAATTACCAATGCAATATTCACTAATTCCAGCAAGCAAGCGAGCAAAGTAAAGCAGAATGTGAATTTAAATAATCAAAACCTCCAGCTCATTAAAGGTGACGGCTCCGGACCTGGTATTTCACCTTTGGCTTGAATCAGGAGAACCATCTCCATAAGAGACCAGTCCTTTCTTTCCAACTGGGCTTCCAGACGAAGACCTTGACCTGTTATCTTTGCTTGCTTTTCTTGGAGATTGTGATTCCCTTGACGACCTGGATCGTGATGGACTCCTGCTCGGGGATGATGGCACGCGCCTATTCACACGAGGCGGTGAACGACTGCGAACTGGGCTACGGCTTCGGCTAAGTCGTCGAGCTCGGTAAGGCGGGCTGCGTGATACAGATGGTGTCCTGCTTCTCCTACTTCGGTACCTACACATAGCCCAGTTTTCACATAATCATATGCACTCTCCTCAAAAGGCATGATGCAATCATTAAAGATCAGTGGCATAGGGGTAAAACACTGCCAGAAAATCCCTTAAAAATAATCAAACATGAACAGAAATAAATCATGCCTCAAATACAAGATTTACCAAGAATTTTTTAAGAAATGCAAACGTTATATAGGAAGTTTGAAATATAACCTTGGAGTTCTTCCACGTGGCGGTGGACTCCTATAACGCCTAGGGGAGTACCTCCTGTAAGCTGAGTATCTGAAAGAAGAAAGTTTAAGAAAATTATGGCATCTAACTCTCTCATCATCAATACAGCCTTGGTATGATGACTGATTAGAAACAACATAAAACTTTAGCAGTTTACCTGTCACGGTCACTCCTTCCATTATAGCGGTATGACCTCACAGGAGACCGAGAGGGGGTTCTATACCTTCTAGCATAAGAGTATCGTTCACTGAAACCTCTTCCCCTCCGGATACGCTTTGGTGAAGCATCAGGTGACACACTCCTTGACAAGCTTCTCCCACGAGGTGTCCTTGTCGTGCGAACCGGGCTACGACTCCTTGAGGAACTGCGGCGATTGCCTCTGCTTGGCATTCTAACAGGACTTCGGCTAATACTTCTCAGAGGGACTCTGCCGGAACTTCTGCTGATGCTTCTGGCAGGTGATCTAACTGGACTCCTGCTTATGCTCTTTCTTGACACTCTTACAGGGCTTCTACTGATTGTTCTTCGTGATGATACTCTAGGAGAACTCCTGCTCCTGCGGCTACAAGAAATAGATCTTGCAGGGCTCTTGCTAAAACTTCTATGATCGCGAGATCTCACAGGGCTCTCGCTGCCACTTCTATGATTAAGAGTTCTGATAGGGCTTCTACTGACACTTCTCCCCTTCCTCCCTCTCACTGGGCTTCTACTGATGCTTCTGTTTGGACTCCTGCTTATGCTTCTAACAGGACTCCTGCTGATACTCCTCCGTGACGGAGCACGAGGGCTTTTACTACTACCACTTGGACTTCTGCTCAGCCTCCTTTTCGGACTAATGCTTGGGCTTTTTCTCCTGGGACTAATACTCTTACTCATGATTCGCTTAGGACTCCTGCTTCGATTCCTGCTCATCAACGTTCAATAAAAAACCAGATCGGGAAGAATTGGTAAGCATAAGAAATAACTAAGATGTGACAAGATTGGAAAGTAGACCTAGATTTGCCTGGATGATCATCCATCGCGTCAGGCTGCCTCTCTTCACTTTTGTCAGATCTATAGTTAGCTCCAATGCCGTTGCTGCGCTGCTCTCCATTTTCCCTAGGGAATTCTTCCTCCTCTAGCATACCCACCCCCTCCCTCTTTTTAAGATTCATGGGAGGTAATTCTTTCTCCAAAACTAAGGAGCACTGAACTTCAGCCGCTACAAAAAATGAAGGCAAGAAGACATTAGAATGAAAATTAAAAAAAAAATAACATCAATGCAATAGCAATGTATGAAGCTACATGTTTGTTGAAGTTGAAATTAAGTGATTTATATGACCCACAAAAAAAGGACCAGCAAAAGGAACTTTACTTGTAAGCTTTATATTTCCAATTCAAATGCAAACTAGATGGCTTTTCTTTCCTAGCTAAAAAATGACATAAGGCAAAAAAAAATTGAGCACCCACAAATACAGTATAATCAAGAGAAACTGAGAAAGATACAACGTAAGGTGAGCAAAAATCACCCCTCCCCCCAGTAGGTACAATTGGTCCTAGATTGTCTTTTATTTTTCAGACCACAAAATTCCATGTAAAATGCAAACAAGAACCCAAATCATTAAATCCCCTGTTCACAGCAAAAGGACACTTGCAACATTCTAGCTTATATCTTACGAAATTGCTTTGTCAGAGATGAGATAGAAAATAAAAAAATTTATTCAATAACTAAATTACATAAATTCAATGTTTAAAAAAATTGAGCGACTTCAAAAATTACCATTTCTCTGAGAATGACCTTTATGCTTCTGGTTTTTCCCTTGAGCACCAAGACTTTTGCTATCAGAGCTATTGTCACTCTTACTTTCACTATCTGAATCAGTATGACTGCTTGATTCCCTAACACCACACAAGAGAATCTCAGAGACAACCATAAAAACCATTGAAACTGGCAAGACTTGTTAATTAAAAAACTATTCATACAAGTGTTGTCATGTTGAGAGCAATGGATGCAGCTAAATTCATATGGTATGTTTATCACTGTGATGTTGATATAAAATCGACAGCACACAATATATAAGCCACCTCTTTTTACATACTAATTGAATAAAATAAACCACAACCAATGAGACAACAAGATCTACATGCCCTTTTAATTTCTTCACAAGCAAGCAACTATGACTGGAGTTTGAAATCCATAAATCATAACCTAGCATTTAATTGGATTCAATACCTTCTTGATTTACGCTTTGATCTTTTATCCCGTTTCCTTCGCTTTTTGTCTCTTTTTTTATCTCTTTTTTTTGCACGTTTGTGTTTATCTTTCCTAGATCTCTTTCTCTTCCTTCGTCTGTCATCACTGGAGGAACTTGTGTAAGATGAAGAAGACACAACAGAGTCAGAATCACTATCACTTTCTGAAGATTCCATGTCTGAATCTGAAGAACTATCTGATTCTGATGAGTAATATTTTCTCCGTTTCCGTCTGTCTCCTGGAGATTTTTTGTGCTTTCCCTTCCGCCGTGCTTCATGACTATTGGCTTCAGAAGATCCATCCCTTCCTACTTTTGACTTATATGTCTTCTTTCCATCTAACAAATATGAAGATTCAAATCAACAGATCACATATATTAAAAAATGGCATTATCAGCCTGAATAGAGCATATCTTGAAGTGGGAAAATAAACACTATAATACGTTATGCTATGGCATTTAAAAAGTTGGAATCAAAATGTTCAACAGATGATTTAGGATTTATCTATCATCTTTCACATTGAGGGTAGAACTCAGTATTCTACAAAATGGACTACGGAATTCTCACCCTCATTATGTTCACCACAATTAATTATTTTAACAGTTACTGTTGGAAGTCCTTCTTCATCACCCACGCCTTCAATTTTCTTCAATATATTATTCCCTTGCACAAGCTTGCCAAACACTACATGCTTCCTGCAAAATAACCCCACAACCGAACAAGATAAGCAACTTGAGCATTTAGTTCCAATCACAGAAACAACGTTTCTATATCAGGCAATCTACACTCCCCAACCCAATGCAAGAATAGAACACATAGTAAGGCCCTGTTTGAATAAACAGATTAAAAGTGCTTGATCATGTAAATCTTTTTTATTTAAATGGGCCACATAACCTTATGATATAAAATAAGCCTAATAGCATTTAAATAAATGTTTAAAGAAGCACTCTAGAAAAATAGAATTTTGAAAATTTATTATTGTTAATTTAATCAATTTATTATAAAAATAGATACTTCCTAAACTGGTTTTAGCTTTTACAAAGACATATTTTACTTTAATTTTTTACTTATAAACATAGGCCTGTTGGAAAGTAAACCTATCGAGATGGTGATCAGCTTTCAATGTGATGATAAAATGAGAACCAAGAGTGTCACGATCAGCAATTGCCATGGATAGAAGGCCTGGGGCATCATGCTTTAGCCTAGGTGACTCATCTGAAATAAGTCACAAGTACAATTATAAGAACAAAATAAACTGAGACATAACTCAACAAAAACCATGCTGTGGAATATGAGGTCAAGACACAACTTAGCATTCTCACCAGGAAAGCTGGAACCGTATATGCTTTCACCACCAGTCCCTGCAAAACAGAGGAAAATGATGAGGATATAACAAATGCTGTATTTGGGATGCCATACAAAGGATAAATGATGACTGTCGATTAGGTTTTTATGACAAGCTTACTGTTCAGCCACATAACTACAACGTAAGAGAAAAAACTATGTGTGATTCAGGACTCCTTTTGCTTTGTATTGGTTCAAGACAATCTGGCTGAGAAGAAAATTAACAACCATGACATTGCATAATTTTAACACACCCTTGAAAAAAAGGTAGAGAACAGATAAAGAAGTTCGCAAACACATAAAAGCAAACAATGGTACGGTTTAAATTTCAAAATTAATAGTATACCAATATCCAAAAGTTAACACAGTGACACACATAAGAAAATCAAATGGTTTTTGTACCCCCACTAAATGGCAGGCCAATACGTATTCATGTAAAATGAACTTTCTTAGTTTCCTAACTGACTAGGAAAAGAAATTACCATTGTGACAGGAAACATGAAAATGGAACAAGGCTTGCAACCCGGACAACTGAATGATCAAAATGATAAAAACATAAAGAAAGTGACTACATATATTGTATTAAAGTGCAACCTTCAAAAGGTGGAGAAATAATTGATAATAGGAGGCAAAGTATCAACGGAATACATACCATTTCGATTGATAAAATCACCACCCTGCAAAAATGAAACCAACCATTAACACACAATTAGATCATAAACAAAGCATACAGAATGGGATCGGTCATCGAGGAGCTTATTAGAATTATGAGTATAACTTAGTAAGTACAACCTTAAAACTATATCACAAGAAAAGCAGTCGTGACCATCAGCCCTGTATCCTACAGAATAAACAAGTATAACTGACTAAAAAGAGGGACCACTACAAAGCCATTTATAACCATAAAAATGAGAAAACATATATGTAGAACTACCAAAAAACAATCAAGATGTAAGAAAAAGTAACTGCATGCAAAAGAGAAACCAACCATTAACACACACAATTAGATGATACCAACGCATATAGAATGGGTTCAGTCATGAGGGGCTTATTAGAATTATGAGTATAACTTAGTACAACCTTAAAACTATATCACAAGAAAAGCAGTCATGATCATCAGCTCTGTATCCTACAGAATAAACAAGAATAACTGACTGAAAAAGGGACCACTGCTAAGCCATTTTTAACCACAAAAAAAGAGAAAACATATATATAGAACTACCAAAATCAATCTAGATGTGAGAAAAAGTAAAAACATACCCGCACAAGGGAGCCTTTTACAATTTGATGGAAGAAGGAACCCTTGTAGTGCAGTGATTTTCCGGTATTTGGACTGACTCCCCTTTCTCCTGAACATAGAATGAAATAGTTCAAAGAAAAATGGAAGGCAAATCAGCTAATTGTTAAATAGGAAGACAATTTATAATTAAGTTCTTTGATGCACAATTCATGGAAGCAAAATGCATAAACATATCCAATAACTTGTTCAGTTGGCGGTGGATAAGTGACGGTAATGATATGTGGAAGTTTTGCAAGGAAAAAAAGAAGGGTCCACAAAACATATCTCATAATGGAAGAAATTTTTCATGCACATCAAATGTATTACCTGTACATAGCGCACGAAAATTTTCAGCGGTCTTTGGAGCAACATCATAGAAAAGCTGAGAAGACAAATGACCAATCATTGGGTTGAATATTGCAAAGTTACTGTACATATCATTAAAAATAAAAATATAAGGAGAAGAAAATGTACCTCGAAAACCATCCTTTCAGCAGGATCCCCATCTATAGACACGTCCATAAACACCAGGGGATTCTTCTTCTTTGCCATCATGTGTCTTATTTATCAAACTCAAAACCAAATTAACCAATAATCAGAATTAAAAAAACATAATTACACAAATAACAACAATTCATTGATCTGACGTAATAATAATTCATCTATAAGAAAACAAACACCTATTCTAGTCACACAACGGAACTATCCTGCCGCACTTTCAAGCTTTTACAACATAGGTTTTCCAAAACCTACCTGGATTCACGTGGACTTCACAAGGTAGATATACGGTGGGCCCTACTGAAACAATGTACCAGGAAATAAAGAGCACCATTACCATAAATAAACGCAGAAACAAATTACGAATTGCATTGTACTTGCAGCACAATCAATATGCCATTGTTAGGACACTAACAGTGCTCAATTAAAATGCCCTAAACTAGACAGAAAGGGATAAAGTGAGCAACACAATCACAAATATGACATGGAAGTACTTATTAGCAGAAAATTTCACACTACAGTAACCGTTCCGTGCATCTAAACCAAGCCAGAAACCGCAACTAATTCCACAAAAGCCTTCAATCGAGTGAAGAAAACCAGATCGGCAAGAGGTCAAAGCAAAGCAAAGCATGTCACTAAAAAACCTAACAAAATTAGAACACAAAGCATGAAAACACAGTGGATGCATCGCAAAGCTAAAACCCTAGCTGACGCATGCAACGAATACGAACACAATGAAACGCAGAGTAGCTAGGCATGATACGACATGAGAAATGGTGTTTCGAGTGGGGCACGGATTGCCGAAAGAGAAGAGTGCAGAAACGAAATCAGAAACGACAAGCGTTCGAGGGGAAGAGAAGAAGTTTGAGCTTTACCTGGGCCACAGAAAACAAAGGAATCGATGAAACAAGAAGAATAGAGAAAGAAAACCTAGGGCTTTAAATATGAAGGAGCTTAACCAAGCTTGCTTCCACTGGAACGTGAAGTTACTCAACTATCCCTGCTCAGTGCTCCCTTGCAGGTTTCTTTCCTTATTTTTTACTGCCCGCGAGCATCGGTTGTTTACTTGTTTATTTATGATTAAACATTAAACATGATTTATAACATATTTTTTTATAAGGCATTTCAGAATAAAAAAATACTTTAAAACTTTCCAAAATGAAGTTGGTTAGAGGTTTGTCAAAAATCAAATTTAAGAAAAAGCAATTTTTGTGAAATGGGTATTAATGAAAAATAAATAAAATCAAGTTTTCATCACGAAAAGTCATATTTTCACATATAGAAACTACTACATATTGATTTGTTTTGCTTTATCAAAACTATAGTCTTATGGAAAGATATGTAAATCTATTATTGCGGCTCATTACTCAAAATTCAACCAGATAAGGAACAGTTTGCACCAGTTCAATATTGGGTGTTATCAATTTGATGATGTCAAAACCGAACCTATAGCATAATCGAAGTGGCTATGGGTCGTCCCCAGTTGATTTGATCCGATTATCCAGTCCGGTGTTTATAGCACTCAACACTACTTCAAATTAGAAGTCCTTTTTCCCATCTTTTTTTGTGTGCTAAAAGCTTAAGTTTACGAATTGGCTTCAAAACTATCACTTGAACTTTGCAATCCTTGTACATTTGTCTGGTCTTCATCTATCCAAAACCTAAAATCACTATTTTTTTATCTCTACCAAACATAATATGACACCTGATAGTTGCTTATTTGTCTAACGGAATTCATCTGGTCATCTCATAACTGCTGATATGTATGTGGTATCACGTTAGCATGTGACTCTTCCAAAACATTTTCTTGAGCCCTAAAATGAACGTTACTTAGAAAATGAATGTAGGGGGTCAAAAACAATGTTTTAAAATTTTGGAGGGGTGAAAACCAAATTTTTTATAGGGATCAAAATCAGATTTTTCTCATTTTACAAGCATAAATTCATATTTTTGAAGAGACTAAAATCAAAGAAATTTTTTTCACATAGAATCAAAATTTCCTTATTTTACAAGGACAAAAAAATATATTTAACCAAATTTTCTAACATGTTCTCAAATTGTTAAGAAACCCCATATTAGCCAAACTACCATAATAAAAGGTTCTTCGTATTCTATCAATCATAATATTAGTGATTTTTTTTTTGTGGGCTAACGGGGTTAAACCCCAAAAGCACAAGCAACAAAACAAAGACTAAAAACCTCTAGGAAACAAGTCCCCGTCAAATTTGCATGAAACAGGATTGAAATAAAATATGGTAAACTATTAAAAATCCTACTACTAGCTTCAAGTTGAAATCCAAACTTAGCCAAACCATCCGCCATCTGATTGGCTTCCCGGAAAACATGAGATTAAAACTAGTCATTTCTATAACATGGATTTAATGAGTCCTCATATGAAAGAATAACTAAGTGGAGATTAAAACATATGCACTCAACAAATGTAAAACCATAATCTAAAACTTCTGAATCAATTGAGCGAACTGGAAAGTTTAATTCCAATAAACGTCTAATATAAATAAGAAATCACATTATAATTTGAGATCAATAATTAACAGTGACAAGTAATTAAAATTGAACTTTTATTGATAACATAAAAGTAAATATGTGAATAATTCTTTATATTTCATTTTTCATCATTTATCAGTGCAAAATACATGAAAATGATTTATAGAAGCACACGCTATACCATACACTACATGTCTATATGTACTAACATCATTTGATATACACGCATTTTTATTTTTATATCAAAATGAAAACCTTACAGCACCACCTCTCGCGTCTCTTAAAAAAAGAAAAAGAGAAAAAAATATTTTTATTCTCCTAATAAATATAAATATATATAGATATAAACTGATCAAAAGGCTCAAACCCACATATATAATATTGTTGATTGTTGATTCACTAGCCATAGTGCCTCACACACACCGCCCTTTTTATGGTTTACGCAGGCTCAGCAATTTGACATCATCAACCACAGGCCCACAAAGTGATGAGAAGTCATCACTTCTCATAGCATAGAAAGTGCTAAGGAACATGATGCGTGTTCTTGGGCCAACAGCAACAAACTTAAGGGCCGCACGTTTGAACCCACCTTTGCCTTTGGATTGGTAAGGAACCTTGATGGTGTCTTTACCCGCAAAGGCTTCCACAACCATGGACCCTTCACATGAATTGCTAGCATCACCCACGGAGAATGAGAGGACATAGGTTTTGCCAGGAATGGTTCTTGCAACTTGTGCAATTGCACTCTCTTTACCTGCCACTAGCTCAACGGCTCTTGTGCCTTCTGGGACTGAGAAATGAGCTGAGTCTATGTACTTCACTGCCTTTAGTGACTCCACCATCCACCCTGGGAGGGGTGAGTGGTCGTCTTCTATGTTGGGTGGGATTATCACACCGTATGAGGAGTTTGGGAACACATAGGGTCCTTCTTCAAAACCACCATTCTTTAATACGTTCTCTGTGGAGTGTGATGAGCCATGAGTCATCACAACATAATAATATAGGTCATAGGAAACGAACCACCATTTTGATTTGAAGATATTGAGGAATTAATTAATCAATTCAATGGGAATGTATTCTCACAAAGTTGTAATTTCACCTAATTTTTATCACATGAAAATTAAATTGTGTCTACTTATCTCTTGGTAAATATTTATAATTTTTTTTATAAGACCCCAATTGTTTTTTGTTGTACAACAGTGATATTGAGATTTGAACCTATAATATCATATTTACTACTCAAATCCCTCACTACTATCTCAATCCTAATGACTTAAGCAAGTCTGGCCTACATCATGAGTATATTTTTTTCTTCGGAATATATTCACAAATTTTAATTTTATTTAATATCTATGGAAAAAAGGAACATGCAAGTTTTTGCATAATGAAATTATGTGATGTAATATGAGATGATATGAGACTATGAGAGAACCATTTCCTTCGATTTAATAAAGTGAAGAGGTGGCTCCTGTGAAATTTTGAATTGATATCACAAGGTACACTGTGCTTAAATAGTCACCTAACCAATAAATAAAGTGGATATCAAATATTCATTGCTTTTCTGGTCCCATATATGCAGGGGGTTAACTTAAAATTACCTGTATGGATATTGACATGCATTTAATTTTCTGTATATTTTTTTCCCCATTTTTAAGGGGAGCATTGTTCTGTGAAATCGAAGCCGTTTTCTTCAACTTGGCAAGTACTGAACAGCAAGAACTGATATAATCCCGTACCACACATGCAATGAATTTAATAAGAAAACAACTATTCTATTTCTAATGCCAGATCGACATCACTTGAATTTGAATTTATGCAGGCATATATCAAGAATATGAAGTGTATCATAAATATGATCGTAACATCCTACCTACTATGGTGCACTATGTATCCAGGACCACAGCCAATGATTTTATTTTATTTTTTATTGGTATGACAAATGTTAATAATTAGTATTAGTATATTATGTTAGTTGGGAGAACTTGAACACACGACTTTTTTATTACTTCAATCCCTACGTTCTTTTCTCAAACCACTAAACCACCTTATAACTCCTAGGATAAACATGCCAATGATTTTATTGCCTGACATCTATGCATAAACATGCCAAATGTATATTTAAACAGTTGTCTTTATATTGGTAATAATCTTCGTTCCTCTTGTGCTATCAATGTTTGATCTTGTGTGCTTTCTTTGATTAAGCATTCCAATTAACAGCTATGTAGGTAATGATCTCAAGGAATATTACATCAAATCAAAAAGAAGCGTCTGTATTCGTTATGTGACAATTTGGCAACCTATGAAAAGACAATTAAAGGAGCAATCTAGCATTTTAGCCTCTAAACATATATGACCATATAGTCTTTAATTTGAATTAAATTACGATGGTTAATTTTACATTTGTTCTTTTTATTATTTTCACAATTTCTTGCTAGTCAAACATTTTAAAAAACCACCAACTTTACCGTGGTTTGAGTAGAACCGAGTTTAGATATTTTAAGCAAAGTCTCGAGTTTGAGTATTGTGGATAAAAAAAAGTGATTGGAAGAAAGGGATATCCCACTAAAGGTGGTTGGCGGAGATTAGTTACCGGCAAACCAATAGATACTTTACACCAATAACATGGTGAAAAAAAAAATTTAAAAACCTAGGTTTCTTGATCTAAGTGACAAGGAATTTGTCAACCTGGGATCAAACACGAGTCCTAACCGAGTCTGTCCCTCGTATTTAAAATATTCTAATTATTTTAAAAATATAAATATAAATAAATGTTAGATAAATTTCATGCTTTTAATAAGATAAATATTTTTATTTAATGATTTTTACTCCATTTCATTCAATATATATACTTTTTTTAACTATAAAGGTACGAAATTAAATAGTGGTTAATGGATTCTTTCTAAAATATAAATTCGATTAGTACCCGAATTCAATCTCTAGTGACGAAACTTTATTTACCGCTCGGTCAAAAACAAATTAATCTAGCAACCCTTTTTTCCAAAATGGTGAAAATAGAGAGATGATGATATATAGAAACTTACTGTTAGAAGCACGAGGAGGGTAGAGGGTTCGGAGAGCAACAGAGTCAATGAGAGGTCCACAAGCAGGGTCTTCTTCAACACCAGGGTTGTGGATAACCATCTCCACAACATCCCTCTCCGCCTTGAACCCATAAGCAATGGGATCCCACCCACTGCTAGAGTACAGCGTCTGAATGGGTATCACCCCAAAATCAGGAGCAACGGAGATATTGATCCGTTCCTCCTGCGCGCACGTGCGAGCCACCATGAACGTGACCGAGTAGTACATCCCCTTTATCACCTTTATACTCTGCTTTATGGATGCCTCGTTCCCTAGCCTCACCGCATATGCTCCCTCTGGCACAACCAGTAACATGTCACCCTGTTTTTTCCCTGACTTTATGTATTCTACGAAGCCTGAGATTTCCCACTCTGGTATTGCGTTCTTTCCACCTGTTACCACTGTTCCCTTTAGCTCCGATGGCTTTGGACCCAGCTCGAAATTCCCATTTGCTACTAGACCTGTCGTATCATCATCCCATTCATCAAATCAAGGTTGTCATTGATTATATATTTTGAGAGTATTAATTATCATGGTAGTTTTCTTTTTAAAGTATTTTATCACTAGATTAATACTAGCTCAATAGCACGTTTGATTTAGTTTCTGAAAGGTCTCTAAAGTAATTTAAATGGAAAGTAAACAGAGAATTCCGTTTGCATTCAAAATAATCTTTAATCAAACAGACTTACATTTAAATAACTTTTACCAAATTAATGTTATCAAATGGTAAAATTGTCCCTAAATAAATTCATTGTTTTCACCGTTTTAATTTTTATATGGGTTAATTTAGTGACGAATATGTATTTTTAAAGGAATGTTTTTGGTGAAAATTTCTTTAAAAGACTAATATTTTAAACTTTTTGAATGACTAATTTAATGTGACAATATTATAACCTCTCATCTCAAGGAACAAATTTAGAATTTAACACTTTGAAATTATTTTTATTTAGTTTTTATTCTCTTCACGTTACAAAATTAGTTTTAGAAAAAATACAAATGTTTGCCAGATATGCAACAACTTTATGCGACCCAGCTATTCTCATTGGAAAAGGTAATGTTTTTTACTGCAAACCAACAGGCACCAATTATATGTTTAGATACAACGATGATAGCAACAAAAGTCTTTCCATTAAGTCAATTAACCGATTATATAAATTAAATAACGCATTACGTATCACGACGTCTAATAACGTTAAAAAGACAACAATAGAATTTTATTCTTTTATTAGTATAATAGATAGATATTTTTTGTCCAAGTTAAAATTGACTATATGATGCAAGGTTGCAAATAGCAACAAATTTTGTTTTTCATTGGACCGCTATAGCAAATCAAAAAACAACAAAGATTGCGGAACCCCAAATCCAATGCAAAATGCAGTCTAATATACTATAACTTAAATTAAAGTTACCCACCAAAAAAAAAACTTAAATTAAAGTTATAGTATATTAGTATAGTCCATTTTCATAAAAAAAATATTAGTATAGTCCAACCAATTCAAATCAAAGCTACTCCCAGAAAGTACTGTGTCAAAATTGGCCAGTAGCTACTTATTTGTAAAGTGTCTTTGGAGATATTTGTAATGTCACGTGGTGTTCTTCTGTAGCACCTATCTAATTGTCCACTCATAAAAGCATACAACCCATGTGCATTTTCAGAGCATCCTGCGTGCCTAAGAATGCGGGCCCCAAAATGATCTATATTCTATTTAAAATAAATAAAAAATTATGAAAACGGTAACACTCAAGTACCCTCCTCCCTCTTTGAAGTGCTGAGTACCCTCCCTCTACGCCATTAACCTCGACACAATTTAATGTCAAGACAAGAGATGTCCAAAGTAAACCAACGAATAAACACTAGAACAAATTCACCCCAATAGAATCCCACATTCTTCTATATTAATGAGACAACAAATACAAATCCCTGACGCGCGCACATGGCACATTGGTCAGTGTTAAATAATAGTCTGGCCCCAGAACTTTGAAATTCTCTATGGGCCTGCCCCTCCTTTGAATACTAGTTTCACTGTAAGGGAGTGAAATTACTGATAGTTTCGTATCGATTAGTAATATGGCTAATATTTTTTTGACAACCGTAATATGACTAATATAGTATTTATAAAATTTGGACAATTCTTATATCCAAACCTAAGCTTGAGGGTGTTCTAAGAGCTAGTTTAAATTACAGCAGCTATGGAAGTAAAGAATAATAAAATGATTAGTGGGAGAGAAACATAAGAGATAGAATAATAAAGAGATAATCATAAATTCGAGTCTTCTATTAATATAATATATTAATTATTAACATTTTTTTGTGAAAAAATATCTACGAAAACAAGGGAAAGATATTGATGAATGTTGAACTGTTGAAACCTGGTGCCTACATAGTACATAGTACATACACACCCACAATGTGTGTATGTGTCCATCTAGCTAAAGATCACATTCCTTAATTTAAAGAATAAAATTAGTATTTTTTTTCTTGAAAAATATAATTGTTAAAATTAATAATGTATTAAACACAGTGATTTTTAATAAAACTTATTATTTCTTAAATAATTTTTTAAACTAGCATCTTTAAGACACACATTAACAAGACCATATACTAGCTACATTCATGATAGACATGGATATGGGTAACTTACCGTCCTTTAAGGAGAGTGAGAAATGAAAGGTAGCACAGAAGAGCAGCGACAGAAGCAAGAACCCTCTTCCCTTCATGTTGGCTGGGTTGTGACTGAAACTCTTCAACTTTGGGATAGTCAGATATGAGAAGAAGAAGAAGAAGAAGAAGAAGAAGGTTAGGCGAGGAGTGTTTGAAAGAAAAGAGAAAAAGGGCATTAGCAATTAGCAATGTGGCTGCAGGGTACGGGATGGGCATGGCCTTATATGCATGCTTTGTTACACAAAGAGGCTTATATTTGAAGTAAAATATCAAATGTGCCATTGAATGCTTATTCTTCGAGTGAGTCACACTGATTGACCGATTTGCCCGTGTTCTTTTCTGCTGTAAAATTTGAACCGAATCTGAATCTCTCTTTTAATGTTTTTTTAATAGGAGAATTTGTTAAGTATTTTGAGACTGAAAAGCCTGTCTTTTATTGAAGAGGATAGAATAAATGCAATTAAAATTAAAATATTACACATTCGACCATATACATCTCTTTTCTGGTGAAAGTTGAGGTAAATAATGTTTATCAAAAAAAAAGTTGAGGTAAATAATAATACTGTGTGTTAAATATGTTTTTGTTTTTATCTTGTAAATTGACAAATTTTGATTTTGATTTTCTATTTAAATTTTATTCATTTTAGTTTATAAAAAAAATATAACCTTAAGTGTTTTTAGTTCCTGATAAAAGATTAAAAACACATCAATTTTGTTGATATAAAGACCAAATTCACCCATAAATTAAAATTAAAATTTACCGATTTATAAAAAAAAACATATTTAACTCTAATACTTTTCTTATGCTTTTTTTATGTGGGTACCGGGTAGCATAGCACTTCACATGATTTTTTCTTAACCCAATGCTTGTAAGCCCGAAATCATCACTTGCTTATTCTAAAAGAGTTTTAGTATTTTTTTGAAGTATAAAAGAGTTTTAGTATTAATTTTATAGATTAAATTGATAACATTCTACAATTTCATTGATCATTTACTTCTCTAACTGACCTTTAGATATTGATATGTGCGAGGTGGGTGTTGTGATTTCTACCTCCACCCAATAAATATTGATTTCCCATATTTTGCTATCCCTAATTATTGTACCAAAAGCCTGGGGAAGAAGTTAAATTCAACACCAAACCAAATTATGGCATGCTTGGATAAATAACCTATTTATGGCATAAATATTTATTATATAAACACTTATGTATAAGTTATTTTTATAATTAAATAGATAATATAGTGAAACTGATTTCATATAAGTTGTAAGGTTTTTTGATAAGATATTATGGCGAGTCTATAAAAATAAGTCCAAAATAGCTTATGAATAAGTTATAAACTGTTTTCATAAGTTCTATCAAATATGCTGATAAGTATTTATATCAATAGATAAATCTATATAAATTCTATATAAACAATCTAAACAGAACGTTAACAAGGGAAAAATGCTATGCAAAATGAAAGAACAAAGATACTTACAACGGCCGAAATAATTAATGGAGTAATCAAAGATGAAAACATTTGCATGTTAGAAGAGTCCAAAAGCAACAAACATATCACGAGGAGGGTGGGGGTGCGGAAGACTTTTATGAGGACAAAGAGAGAGAGAGAGAGAGAGAGGCCCACAAAAAGGGGCGAGGTGGATTGAGTGTATATATAGGCACTGTTCAGCGATGGGATTGCTGTCAAATAGACACCGCCCTATAATTGGGAAAGCGCACAACCACGTCTTGGTTTTGTTTATGGGCCTTTTCATGTTCTCAAACCCAAAACAAGAACACACACACAAGTGGACCTTTTCACACTTGAATTGAAAGTGGTTGTGCTTTCACTCTCAGCCTCTTGTTCAAGGAGCAAACGCCAGTGCCCTGGATGAGGTCCATATATATCAAGTGTCTGGCTAGCAATTCTTGCTCGAACATAACATAATTAATTAAATTTTTTGTTATATTGAGATATAATATAATATAGTAATAATAATTAAGTTTTATTTCATCAAGTCAGATACTTAAATTAAACTACTATATATCCTGGTTATTTTAATAATTAAAGATTCGATTTTGTATCAAAACTATTTTAATACTATTGTAAAATTTTAATTGATTATATATATAAATAATATATATTCATGTAAGATTAATTATTATAGAGTGTGAAGCTTAAAGCAGCTTCCACTGTCTTCTTTTATCCTTTCTCAACTGTTTCCGACATCAACTCTAAATTATTCATGTATGGATTTTAGAGAGATTACAACCGACAATATTCATTAGAAATGATTTAATATTATTTAAATTTGGAAGTTCGAAGGTCTTCAATCAACTGTAGATTTTAAGAGCTCATTTTTACATTTTCAGTTATGTTTTCGAAATATTTTATCTATTTAATTTTCATAGCTGAATAAATAATCTCCCATTGAAGATAAGAATGAAATGTTTACAAGTACTGTAGTTGGTTGGATTTTGCGATATGTCTTCTATATGTTAAAATAATATTAAATTTATTTTTTATGATTGTCGGTCCGTGTATTGTATGTATTTTCAGACTTTTAGAAGTAATTTTAAGTAATTGACAAAAAAAAAGTAATTTTAAGTCGGTCTAAATTCTGTGAAGGAATATTTTCACATTCTTAAAGTGTTAAAAGAAAATTTCTTGAGAAATAAAATTATTGATTTGAAAGTTGAAAAAATATAACAAGAAATAAACTTTCACAATAAAATGAACAAATAAATAATGAGATGAACGCAACAATATACATTAATATTAGTATATACAGGTGCCTTAATATATATTGTCCATATTGTGAATATTATTATCTCTAGTAAACTTTTATGTCCGACAGGTATCGACATGCGCACTTTCTACTCCTGAAAATGTCTTAACTCTCAATTTTTTCTTGCCTTCACTTTGTTGCGTACTATTTTGATTATTTGGGTCAATCATGACTTTAGGTTTATTTTGTGATATGAAAAAGGGGAACATATAAAAGCATATACAAATTAAGCGAAAATGCATTTTTTTAACAATTTCAAAAATTAACTGGAAGTTGACCCAAAAAAAGAAATTAACTGGAATATTGACAAGAGGTAATGTTCAAATGTGTTTGGTCATTCGCTCGTGTACTTCCAGTTCTTACTTCTTAAATACAGCCCAAGATGAATAAGGAAAAAGCAAATTAATTAAGACGCTATGACGTTCGTTTTAAGGCATTAAATATGTGTCATATTTTGGAATTATCTATAGCATTTGATAATACTAGGAATGGACGGCTAGAGCATGATAATGACTAAGTTAAGCCTTTTCAAAGACTGGTGCTAATTATAGTCATTTAAAGAAATTAACGAAAGGATAAAATTAAGATTGAGAGTTGTGGATGATGAAGTTGTAACAACAATATTATGAGGGAGAAGAAAAGTTTAGAACATTATTCCGGTTAGAAAAGGGTCCATGAGAAAAACAACTATTGGAAGAAAATCAAGATTGTTTATAGGGGTTGGACAATTTTGGTTTCCTAATTTTTAATTGTCCAATTTTGGTCTGTATACTTTAAAAATGTGTAATTTTGGTTTATCTATTAACTTGACATCTATAATTTAATAGAGATGTTGACGTGGTGGTGTAGTGTTGACATGGCCACATCAGAATCTTTGTTAAATTGTGGATGTCAAATTAACGGATGTATCAAAATTGTACATTTTAAAAGTATGAGAACCAGAATCGAGCAATATTTAAAAATTACGGATCAAAATTGTCCAACCACTGAACCAAAAATGCAATTAAGCATTATATATTATATCTTACTTTTATTCAATTTTCTGATCATATTCATCATTATTTTAATATGTACACCAAAGCGCTTTCCCCTGAGTGAAAGGGGTATCCAGAATAAAAAAGGGTATCCCCAAAATAATAATGAAAGCATGCATGGGAAAATGTCCTATCTAAAGAATCGCAAAGTACAAAGCTACAAAGGGAGTGGTCAAAATTGAAAATATATATACTGAGGAAGGATGAGGTCAATTAAGTCATGGGGTGAATGGAGGGCAGTGGGTGTGCTATATATATGCATGCATGTGGTTGAGCTTCATATTTTTGATAGAGACGTTGCATCAGACAGTCTTTTGCTGCATATAAAATCGAAAGCCATTCAAATGTCCACGTACCATGCATTTAAGGAAACTGTCTGCTACCTCTGCTGGAACCAAACATGATCTCTCGGCTAGGGGTAACCAACAAACCATGGGTTGAGTTAATTGGTTCGGGTTTGGTTTATTTGGATTAGCAAAAAATGAATATCGGACCTAAACTGAACCAATTGATTACATTCGGGTTGATTTGTATTGGGTCATCGGGTTTAGTATTAAAATAATAATTAAAATTATCAGCAAATTAAAAATATCAAAAATTAGAAAAAAGACAAAAAAAAGTAAAAAATAAATAAATAATGAAAGAAAACATTTCAAAAAATATTTATAAATTAATAAAATATCAATTTGTTTTCGAAACTTGTGTATTAAGCCCAAAACTTACACAATATTAATAGAATTATGGTCTTGTCTCAAAAATACATAAAATATATAATTTGTTATCTTTAGAACTTTAGAATTTGTACTCTGGCATGGAATTAATGTAATTTTCATGTTAAGCTCATAATAAGAAATAAAATTATTCACAATATTTAGGTTGGTTTGGGTTCATTGGATTGACCCAGACCGTGGTCACCCCTAATCTATACAATTTTGTCATATATAGATATATTTATATTAATCTAACTATACTTTTAAGATCCTATATTTGTGATTGTATTCCAGATACCAAGACTATATCATAGTCATGCAACATAGACATTAGTCCAATTAAGTTGCATTATGTTTTTTTAATATATAAAACTGCGTCCAAACAATGCGTGCAATTTTTTTTTATCGTATAGTATATCAATATAATGAGTGAAGTTTTCTTTTTATGATTTGATATAATGGGAGTAAGAGTTTACTTATTATACAACAATAATCATATTAGTGACAAAGAAAAATTATACATATATACACACGTACATAGTCAATTACTCTTTTTATGGATAAAGCTAAGCTAGGTGATAAAAGTCAATTACTCTTGATAAAGAAAGTTCATACACGGTCGGTCGAGTTATCCTTTTCTCGCATTTAGCCATTTTTTTGTCATTTGATCGACGTACTTATCATCATATCTTCTTCTTCTTCCATAATTAACTTCAAGTTTAATTTTCTTTTAAATTTCAAATATAAAAATGATTACGAGAGAGGCATATATATATATATATATATCTTATTCTAATATCAAGCCAAATGCTGCAAATATATATCAATGAGGACTGAACAGTGGTAACTTTAAATTAATGGCCCCATATACCAACGAGTGAAGTGTTTCAGCCATTCCCTGCGGAATCAATTACTCTATTGTAACTCCTTAAATATGACCATGGTTTTGGTTTTCCAACCCCAGTGTTTCTTACCCCTATATATATACCCCACTCCTCTAAGTATATTGATTCTCATAACAATCATTGTATATTGAGCCTATTATTTCAAAAACTGTAACCAGTCACATCTTAATTATAAACTGAATTATTGTACATGTTCCTAACAGCTTGCCCATGGTTGTGCTCATACGGACAAAAAATAAATAAAATCTAGACCATGAATGATGCGTAAAGTTTATATCCACATAAAGCCTATGTATATACTTTTTTTTTAATAAGCAAAATGAATATTATTGAGAAAAAAAAGAGTACAAGGGATATATCTATCCCTACCCTGTTGACCTCGTTATGCACGACTCACTACTGGCAAATGCTAGAAGAGGAATACCTATTAATTAATTAATTAATTGCTGTTGACATATGCGACTCAGGAGATAGGAGGATGGCTAGGCTTTGTTATTTGTAGGACATACTTCTCATGGATTCAGATGAAATGTCTAATTATATGGATAGGTAGTGGACTATAGTGGATACAATTTCATGTATTTTCCTAGGAAAATGAGGCAAGTTTCGACTTATGGTGTGTTTGGTTAATGGTTTATTGTTGAAAAGTCTTAATGAAGGTCAAATGTACGTTTGAGATTTGACCTCTCAAATCAATAGTTGCTTTGAGCGAGGCTAATGGTAAACTAAACATAACACATTATAGTCTCAAATCTTCGGAGACTAGTGAATAATGATAAATAATAATTAATTATTATTTTTGTTCATTTTTATGATCTTTATTTTCATCTCAATATTTAATTATCATATCTTTTATCTGATCAATTGACCATGTATGTAATCGCTGAACGCCAAACACCGACTAAAGACTGCTGCAGTGCTAGCGATCGCTATCATATTTGGATTAACCAAATAAATGGACACTGGACAGTCTAAATCACCAGCACGCACTTGCACGTGTTTTCACTTCGATCATGGTCTAACTACCAGCACTCGACCAACACTCGCATATGGTTCTGAGTTATATGTATTATAATGACAGGATGTCTTAGATGGGGCTCAAGGATGAGAGAAAGATAGTAAAAATAAGGGAAGGGAAAATTCAGGAACACACTGTACAATTAGTTAAAAGCATATTCGGTTTGATTGTAAGGTCTCAATTGACTTTTCTGTTTACATTGAATGGAAACTTAATCAAACACGTTCTAATATATGGGTTGTTTAAAACCAATTTATTTATATAATTTTATTTTATTATTCCTAATAAATCCTTTATTATGGGTTGTCGTCATATCTCTCTACATGAAACCTCATAATATCATGTGAGGACTGAGGACCACACAAGAAATGAAGGAATCATAATTTATTGCTCATATAGCAACTCATGAACGAGTATCTTTCAAAAATATAATCTTATCCCTACTATTACAAAAACACATTTTGATTGTTTTTAAAACATTGATATGACAATTACATCAATTTATCAAGCTTTTTAATTATTTCTTCAAAAGAATTGAACATATCATTTTTGTAATTTAACAAACACGTTTTCTTTCAAGGAATATAGTTCTCTAAAAAATATATCAGTTTTAAAAAATAAACTAATGAAAAATATGTTAAAGAAATATACATTAATATTCCTCATAAACAAAAGCCAAAACTTTCTTTCCGCTTTCATCTGATTTTAGGCAAGTCTGAGAGCGAGCTGTACAAAAATATACAACAGATACAATCTACAAACAAGCAATGATTCCAATGAACGACAAAAGACAGCGCCAAAAAAGAAGATGCAAGCTACAGATTTTGAAGGCAAACCAGTTTTATTGTTTCCATTTATCAGAAAAATGCTCAAGGGAAATTTATTATTATACCAATAAAAATGAGGTTCATGTAAGGTTTCATCAAAGAAGCTGTCTATGTTTTCTTCATCAACGAAAACATTCTACCACAACATTAATACAATTCAACCTCCAACTCCGATCAAAATAGCTTCATGCAATACTTAATGCACTCAAGGAATGGATCGTTGATACAGGGGCAAACCTCCCAATGCTTCGCGCTCTGCTCTTTCCTTCTTCACCTGCAAATTGTAGGTAGCAAAGCATTCAGTGACACTCTTTAATACATGTACCTAAAATTCTCACAAGTCTCCACGACACTCATCGAATCATGAGTGAGACATTCTTTTGTGCTTTGAAAGTAATACAGTCATCCACTCAAAATATAGTCTGACAAGTAAGCTGGATCAGCTATTGATTGATTTTATGATACTATAATAAATCTAGATCATTTGCTGTACTACTCTTAGAGTATACTAAAGAAGCTCATCAATCATATCTTAGCCATCACCAAATATTGTTAGCCAACTCAATATCTCAATACTTTTTATCATCCCCCCTCTCCCTTGTTTAGCATTAGATTAGATTTAAATAATTTATTTTTGGACATAATTTATGATAGGGACAATGTGAAAACAAGGTGACATTTTTATAATTAAAAGAGAACACATAATGAAAACAAATGGAAAAAGAACCAAATAGACCCTAAGCTATTCTAAGCTAAAAAATAATTCCCAAACATGGCAAAATATCTATGATATCCCTATTGCAGCAAGTAGGAGCTCACAAAAAGAGCTGCAAAAATGAAATGATACACAACAGGTTTATTTTTTCTTCTTAAATATATATGAAAAAAAGAAAATAATCAATCAGGCTACTGTATTTATTGAAATGATTGAGTTTCGTTGACAACAAAAGTTCTAGCAATCTAAGCAATGCATTTAAGAATAAGATTGTAAAGTATATTGGAGCAGAAGACATTAACTATCTATAGCGTACATGTGCAAAGAAACTAACACCGATTCACATTGCCAATTTTTTTTCCCTCAGAAAAGGGTTTATGAAAAAGAATGGAGAATCAAGAAGTATGGAATCAGCCTCCATGAAATATTGTATTATAACAAAACACCCACACCCACCCACCACAACACATTTAGTTATTTATATCATGAAAGCACTTACAAAGGCCAGCATATCCCGAAGGTAGCTCCTGAATGGTGTTTGCATTGCCTGTCAAAAAAACAGAGAAACACAAAGTACAAGTGCTCAAAATTTGACATTACAAAATAGTCAGAGACATGCTCTTCAGTCTTCACACATGCACACACACCAAACAAGGGCATTAATTCTTCTTTGAAATGTTCACATAAACAAAACACAAATATCAAATCTAAGTGCATTCACAGAAAAGACACGACAATAAACCAGACATTTTGCTAAATTTGAAGTCTCCCATGGGCTATGTCTGGATACCTAGTGATCATAGAATGAAATGCAATAAAATTAAACCAATTCCACCTCATCCCTCCAAAATGGGGAAAGAAAAAAAAAGATTTCTGAATTTTATAAGATGAAATTTATTCCTTCGCCCAGGGAATGTTCTGTTACACTCCGTCCCATTTTAAACAATCTAAACAGTGAAACAGTGAAACGCATCACTGTTATTTGATTTGATTCTATTTCACTTTATTTCAGCAATTTCGATCAACATAAACACACAGCCACACTGGATTTCAAATAATTAGACCCGATCACAGCTTAGCATTTTCATCCAACAAGCACCAAAACTCAACATGAAGGATTTACAATTACATCTATCCTGTTTGTGTCTAAAAGTTTTCAACAGCAACCAAAAACAAAACAAACATAAATTAATAAATAAATAAAAATCAATGAACCTGAAGATCCGCGGGGAGGTACTCGTGCTTCATGGAGAGGTCCATGGCGCGCTTGAGACGCGCGTGGCGAGCATCCACCACTTCCTTCGGGAGCCGATTCAGAGCTTCCTTCACATCTATGTCGTAGTACGGATCGTACAGATCTTCATAGCGGAGCCCTAATTCCCAAAAATTATTCGATTTTTACGAATCAGTGGCATGAGAAATTAGATTAGGGTTTGAGAGAGAGAAATTAAAAGGAGGATGAGGGGATTGACCGTATTTGCGAAGGCGTTTAGAAAGGGATTTCATGTGCTGAGCGGCGAGCCAGTTCTTCTTTGGATCGACAAACGCTTGCAGAAACGACGCCATTGTGCTTCACTTCTCTGTTCTCTGTTCTCTCTTTCTCGAATAATCGCTGGATGAATGAATAAGAACACAACACTAGTGCCGTTTTTGTTTTGTTTCTCGTTTTGCCCTACGTTCTCTCGGTCCACGACGACTAATTGAACGACGTGTCGTTTATTCCTCCACTTCCTCTAAAAATAATTATTACTAATTAGGCTTAATTGCACTTTTAGTCCCTCATATATTCTTATTGTGATATTTGAGTCCCTCCATTTTTAATTGTACAAATTGGGTCCCTCATCTTTTCATAATGTTACAATCAAGTTCCTTCGTCTAATTTTTGTCAATTCACTAACTGAAAATGCTGACGTGGCATGGACTAAGACACGTGAAATTTGAGTTGGCATTACGTGACATTTGAGTTGGCACTTAGTCGTTGACTTGGCAAACATGTGGCATATGACATGTCATTTTTCACCGACATGACACCTTGGTAGAGAGATGCTGACACGTGGCATCTGAGTTGACATTTAGTCACTGATGTGACACACATGTCATTTATTCGCTAATATAGCAGACATGAAAATGCATGAGAAAATTAAAAATTGCATAACATGGGAATCGAACACATGTCTTGGCAGTTACAAGACTCAATCTATGCCACTAGGCCAACTAGAATCAATGGTATATTTGTGTAAACTAACTAAGATATATATTACAAAGTTGATTATTCTAAATAAATGAATTTATTAATATACTAATTTATATATATTCATTTTATTATTACATATTTATATATATCTTATTAATATATAAATTTATTAATATACCATTTATGAATACATTAACAAAATAATATTTGAAGTATATAAATAATAATGAACTATAATTAGAAGAAAATCTAATTATATATATTACAATATTTTACTACAAAATAGAAAACTTTTATTTTAATTACAAACATTTGATAATAAAAAATTATTTAATAAAAGTTATTTTTAATAATTAAAATAAAAATTTTCTATTATGTAGTACAATTTTTTAATATATATAATTAGATTTTCTTCTAATTTTTTTATGTAAATAAATCTAAAATAGGAGAGATATTCCCCCATGCAAAGAATAGCCTACCAACAAGAGAATTGTTTTCTTATAATTTTAGTTCATTATTATCCATATACTCCATATATCATTTTATTAAACTATTAATAAATGTTCTATTAATAGACTTATATATTAATAAAATATATAAATATGCATTAATAAAATTAATATATACAAATTAATATATTAATAAATTCATTTATTTAGAATAATCAACTTTGTAATATATATCTTAGTTAGTTTACACAAATATACTATGGATTCTAGTTGGCCTAGTGGCATAAGTTGAGTCTTGTATCAACCAAGACATGTGTTTGATCCCCATGTCATGCAATTTTTAATTTTCTCCCGCATTTTGCAGCCTGCTATATTAGCGAATAAATGACATGTCTACCACATCAGCGACTAAGTGCCAACTCAGATGCCACGTGTCAGCATCTCTCTACCAAGGTGTCATGTCAGTGAAAAATGACATGTCACATGCCACATGTTTGCCACGTCAGTGACTAAGTGTCAATTCAGATGCCACGTGTCTTAGTCCATGCCACGTCAGCATTTTTCGTTAGTAAATTGACGAAAATTAGACGGAGGGACTTGATTGTAACATAATAAAAAGATAAGGGACCCAATTTGCACAATTAAAAATGGAGGGACTCAAATCACACAATAGCAATACACGAAGGACTAAAAGTATAATTAAGCCTAATAATTAATTATATATGGTTTGCTGGTTTGTAAGAGTTTTCATTTGCACAAAATTAGCCCGTAAAATGAAGTGAAAATTGTGAGTAGCATTACTTTAATTTGATGTTCTAAAATACTTTATTAAATCTAAATAAAAAAAATTACTTTATTAAACAATAATTTATCATTCTTAATTATATTAAATGGCTATTTAACTCGTGTCTATATTCTACCTCCAAATTCTCACATATTGTTTCGTAATTGCCTAGACATGCTTTTTGTGATTTGTAAATTGTAATTGGCCAAAGGAAATGCTATTGTTATGCTTGATAGTTTCATTTCTATATTTCATTATACTTGTTTAACATAAAAAAAGAGAGAGAAGGAAAATTGTCTTTTTTATTATTATTATCATAACTACTAATGTAATCAACATGAAGTGAAAATTGTCTAAAAAAAAACAAAAGGAAAAAAGAGGGGCGATTGCTGCAATCATTGAGCTTTAGACACAATGTCATGCATGAAATGCATATTGGAGTGTAAGACAATGCCAAATGGTGAGAGCACTGAAAGCAGGCACTCATCATAGATTCATACACATTGACTAATAATGGTAACATAAAAAGACATAGAGTAGCCTTTGAATTCCTCAAACACAAGTGCGTTGATTCGAGCCGAGGGACATATGGACAATATAGATTTAATGGCAAATTAAAATATTTTAAGGATCCATTCATTCCACATTATTAAAAATGGCAACCAATAGGTGGTGGAGGAGGAGGAGGGAAGAAGAAAAGAGAATAGAATAAAAATGGACACCTCTTGTTTCTAGAGAAGGAGGGACACACAGTGTCTTTCCTTCTCTCTAAGACCATAAAACATTATAATATTCTCAAATCGTATAAGGAAGGTGAAGATGAAGATGTTTGGAATGTCCTCATGTGGTGGTCACAAAGAAGAAGCAAATGAGAAAGAGACTCAGACCAATGATGGTAGCCAATACAGTCTAACCGGAATTTATCTTCCTTCTCTTGGTGCCACTGACGCTCATGGCAATCAGAGACCTAAACTTTGTCGTTTCATTATTTCCCCCTACAACCATCACTACAGGTAAGACTTTGGATAAATTTCTTGTAAAACACACGTGAAAAAGAAATTAGTATTAAAAGAATCTTATAACCTGATATATGTTGAATTTAACTTCTACATTTCAATTTCTTCGTAAATTCTCTCATTTAACTTATCTATAAACATTCATACAAACATTTTCATAATCGAAGAATCATATACTTGTATTAATTGAAAATCTCTCACAAATTGATCCAAATTGGGCCATAATGGTAAATATTGTTCTGTTTCAAAACATCATTTTAATTATCATGCTTGAAATTGTTTTAAGGGGAAGACAAATTTATGTTATGAATGAATGAATCTAGAGATGATATTTATGAATCATTTCCACGTGTATATATATTGAATTGAATGAAGATAATTTGTACAATGATATGTGATAATTGATATTGCAGATTGTGGAACAAGTTTCTGGTGATATTGGTTTTCTACACTGCATGGGTGTGCCCTTTTGAACTTGGGTTTCTTGAGAAATCAAAGGGTGCTCTTGCTATAACCGACAACATTGTGAACTGGTTTTTTGCCATTGACATTGTTCTCACCTTTTTTGTTGCCTACCTCGACAAAGCTTCTTATCTACTCATTGACGACCGAAAGCTCATTGCTTTGAAATATGCCAAATCCTGGTTGATCTTTGATATCATTTCTACCATCCCTTATGAATTTTTTCATATGATGTTCCCACATGCTTTCCAGATATATGCTTACTTTAACCTTCTTCGCCTCTGGCGCCTCCGTAGAGTTAGTGCCATGTTTGCAAGGTAATGTCAAAACTTAAAGTTTCCCTTCTTTTAAAGTGCAAGTCACATTTCAATTGTAAACTTAATTACTACATGTATTTAATTCCATGATGTAACTATAAATTTGTTCCCTGTAGTGGTCCTTTTTTTTCTATTTAAAGGCAACCTATTGATCTCTTACTTAGACTTGAGTTATGCCATTGTGTTGGTTATTTTACTTATTTCTATCTTATCTATAAAGGAACTGATTATTAGGCTATAATTTCTCCCCTCTTTGTTCGTTTTATCAGGTTAGAAAAGGATAGGGATTATAACTACTTCTGGGTGCGCTGTTCAAAACTTACTTGTGTGAGTACTTTCTAATTACATGGTGAATGAATTTCTTGGCACAAAGCTTTGGCTTAGATGGTATAAAACAAACTATCTAAGTCTTATGAGTCAGGATGTAATGCTTTTGTAGGTTACTCTATTCGTAATGCATGTTGGTGGCTGCTTTTTTCATTTTCTTGCTGCACGGCGTGACCCAAACTCTACATGGCTTTCACTTGCCTCTGATTACTCTACCCAAAGTTTGTGGGAGAAATATGTGACATCAATGTTTTGGTCCATAGTGACTCTTACACAAGTTGGTTATGGTGATCTGCATCCTGTAAATACAACTGAAATGATATTTGACATTTTGTACATGCTATTCAATCTTGGACTTACTGCATACCTAATAGGAAACATGACCAACTTGGTTGTCCACTGGACAGATAGAACTAAAAGATATGTAAGTATACTGTGCTTTGTCCTTTTGTTGTTCACCACACTTTATTGATAATTTGATAATTATAACCAAGTGTAATGACTATATACTAACAGTGTAAAGAGATTTTATATAGAAGTCTGATCATATTTCATTATATCATCACATCATATTTCACCACTAAAGTAATATTATGATGTGATAAAATGATAATATGTGATTTTAGATTTGTGAAAAATCCATTTACAATGTATGTGTATAGTTATTATTCTCATTATAGTTGAACTTCCAAGTTTTAGAGTTTTCTTATGGAAAGAAACAAAAGAGAACTCAAGTTTGAAAACATCACACACTTCAGTTAGCCACATTCTACATCGATATCATAGTTCTATAACACTAGACATGTTCTTTCTTTTATTTTACTTTTCTTAGAGGGTCATTAATTACAATTTCAAATGTGTTTGTTTTATTGTGGCATATTAGAGAGATACTGTCCAATCTGCCTCAAACTTTGCACAAAGGAATCGGTTACCTATTCGTTTGCAAGAACAAATATTTGCTCATTTGCTTATGAAGTACAGAACAAATTTAGAAGGATTGCAGCAACAAGAGATAATTGATTCGCTTCCAAAAGCAATTCAATCTAGCGTCGCACACTACCTATTCTATTCGCTTGTCGTTAAAGTGTACTTGTTTCAGGGAGTGTCAAATGACCTACTATTTCAACTGGTAATATTTTTGTGTTTGCTATAACTTTATTGTGCTGAAAAGAAAATCTTAAAGTTTATGTTAAACAAAAAACTTATTTTAAAGTATGGTCTTTGACTTATAAACTTGCATTGGTAATTAACAAGTATCTACAAAAAGTAAAAAAGTTGAGAAAATAATATGATTTTTTTCTCCATTACAAGTTTATTAACCAAGAAATCTCTTAACAATCAATTAGTCCAAAATATGTACATTTAAGTAGTCTATTAGTGACTAAAGCCTTAAGAACAATTGTAATTGCATATTTGGTTCTTGTTATACTTTCTGTTTAGAATGAAAGGTATATTTTATGTGCCTATATTGAAATCTCAAAATTTGAAGGTTACAGAGATGAAGGCTGAGTATTTTCCTCCAAAAGAAGACGTGATTTTGCAGAATGAAGCACCAACTGACTTCTATATATTGGTTACTGGAGCTGCGGTAAGATATTATATTCCTTTTTATTTCTAGTTACATGTTATATTGTATACTCTTGAGTGGTGTGTAGAATAGCTATATCCCCATAGAATATATATCCATTTATATAGCCAATTCATCATATAAATTGCATATTGATATTGATCAACAGAGGACAGTGACAATACTGCAATTAAACTAAAAAGATGAAAGGTGTAACTGAGATGTTTTCAATCTATTTTTTTTTTGACGAAAAGATGTATTCAATCTATGATTGTTCTTTCAATATATATGAAATGGGTAATTTCTCAAATGTCATTTCTTCATTAAACTATTTCAATAGAAAAACATGACAAACTTTAACTTTCCTTTTTGGTGACTAAGTAACAGGATCTTATAATCCAAAAGCATGGAATAGAACAGGCAAGTTTCATCTGTTTTCTTTTATTTGATGTCATGAGATTGATAAATATGAAAAGACTTATTTCCATGACCAACGAAATATGTTGTTTGTAATTATATCAGGTTGTTGGTGAGGTAAAGACAGGAGATGTTGTTGGGGAAATAGGAGTGTTGTGTTATAGGCCACAACTATTTACGGTTCGAACTAAGAGATTGAGCCAGATTTTGCGTTTGAGTCGAACAACATTTTTAAATCTTGCTCAGTCAAACGTTGGAGATGGGACAATAATCATGAACAATTTTCTCCAGGTATAAATAAAAGATATTTATTTCTCATGTAGGATATTACATGTGACATTATGATATGTTTTATACCTTTCTGCAGCATTTGCATGATTCAGAGGATCCATTGATGGAAGGAATTTTGGTTGAAACAGAAACAATGTTGGCTCAAGGCAAAATGGATTTGGCTATCAATTTATCATTTGCAGCTAGGAGAGGCGATGATACGTTGTTGTATCAATTACTGAGGAAGGGTTCAGATCCAAATGAACCAGATAAGAATGGAAAGACAGCACTGGTTAGAAAATATTATTTCCATTAATGTAAATACACTACACACATACATGCACATATATGTGTACACACTATACTAGACACTTACAACTCTACTTTCACATGTAATAGCATTTTGCAGCTTCGAAAGGTTGTGACCATTGTGTGGTTTTACTTTTAGAATATGGAGCTGACCCCAACCTTCAAGGTATAGTCTGGGATACATTTAACACTTAACTAGTTACTTTGTTCATGGATAATGAATTCATTATTAGATCAGATTTTTAGTATTAAACTATATGTTTTATCTAGCATACCCTTTGGTGTTAGTACTAGTAGCTTTTTCCTAAAAAAAATAATTGGGTTAGTATTGTTGTACTCTCTAATTGCTCTTATTTGTACACAGATCTAGCTGGAAGTGTCCCACTATGGGAAGCAATAATGGGTAGACATGAATCAATCATGAAACTACTTATTAACAATGGTGCAGATATATCATTTGCTGATGTAGGCCAATTTGCATGCATTGCTGTTGAGAAAAATGACATGGAATTGCTCAAGGACATTGTTCAGTGTGGTGGGGATGTGACACAATCTACAAGTAATGGAACCACTGCACTTCATGTTGCAGTATGTGAAGGAAACATTGAAATAGTTAAGTTCCTTGTAGATCAAGGAGCAGACATTGATAAGCAAGATGATGGTGGTTGGACTCCAAGGGCTTTTGCAGATCATCAATGCCATGAAGAAATACAAAATATATTCCAGAGGATTGGACAAGACAAAACGCCACGTGCTATTAATATTCCTCCAATATTGAAAAATATTCAAGGGTCCTTTAATGTTGTTGGAAAGTTTCAAACTGAACCCACTTTACCAATCATTCCACCTAATATGAGAAGAAGGGCCAACCCTTCTCATAATTCCTTCTTTGGAATGATGTCAGTGGCCAATCGTGGTAAACATGTCTTTATCTTCTAAATTCAAATAAATTGATGATGTATTGACTTGTTTTCAAATGACTCAATGATAAAAAAAAAACAACAAAAATATTCTTACTGCATATATTCAAATTCAAGAGTAACTTAAGATAAATACAAAAAAGATAGCATGTTAATATTGATTTGTTAGTGCATTTAATCATACATTTGATTTATAATAGTGAATTGGTTTTGCTTTCATTTTCAGATAAAATGGATTCCCCTACATCTCAAACTAGTTCTACTACGACGAACAGGAATGAATTATCTGCTAGAGTAATGCTTAGTTGTCCAGAAAAAGGCGAACGTGCTAAGAAGCTTGTTTTTCTTCCAAAGTCCCTTCAAGAATTGTTACATATCGGTGCCAAAAAGTTTGACTTCTCTCCCACCAAAATTTTGACCAAAGAAGGAGCTGAAGTTGAAGACATAAACTCGATAAGAGATGGCGATCATCTTATTCTTGCATGAGACTAAGGCTCTGTTTGGATAACAAACTTATATATTGCTTATGAAACTGTATAAGTTACTTTTATAATCGAAGAAAAATTATAGTAAAACTTATTTTATATAAATTATAAGCTGTTTTGATAAGCTATCCTGGGTAGCTTATGAAAAATAAGCCCAAAATAGCTTATGAATTCATAAACTGTATTCATAAGCTCTGCATAAGTCAATCCAAACAGGCCCTAAGCATTAAGATATGAATTGGTTCCTAAAACCCTTTTGAACAACCAAGAGGTGAAAATGATTCTTTGGATTCAATAATAGAAAATTGAAAATTTAGAATTCAACAAATAAAACATAAATTATATGAACAAAAAAATAATAATAAAGAAGATGAGAAGAAAAGAGATATGCACATCAATTATTTAATTTGGTCCATTACTTTTAAATTATATATATATAATATTTACAACACAGAAAGATATACGACTTAATGAGAGTCACAAAATCGAACTTTAGAGAAAAAAATAGAAGTGGATTAAATAGTAAACTGATGAAAATTATTTTATTTAATTAATTAAAATAATTACGAAACTTATTTAAATAAAAATAAAAATATGAAAAAAAATTAAACTCACACTTATAAACTAAAATATTTCTTTGCCTAAAAATTATAAATTATAAATTATAATAAGGTGAGAAAAAGGGTAATTGAGATGTATATAAAAAAAAGGGTAATTGAGATTTCTAAGAAAAAAAAAAGAGAGGAGGTGATAACATGAAAACGAGGGGAGGGTGGTTTAGGAAGATCCTCTCGGAAGTAATAAAGAAAAGAGAAGAAAAAGGCCAAAGATCGATCCTTTTTCCTTTGTGTGAGTGTGTTGAAGTTGAAGAGTAAGAGATGTCGGGCAAAGGCGCAAAGGGTTTGATAACTGGTAAAACCCCATCAGCATCATCCAACACCAACAAGGACAAGGATAAGAAGAAACCCACTTCTCGCTCCTCCAGAGCTGGTCTTCAGGTTCTTCTCTCTCTTTAAATTTGATGATTTTGTGTTCCCTAGTTATCAATCGGTCACAAAGCTTTTAACTTTTTCACTCTCTTGTCTCTCGTTTGTTTGGGATCCGCATTTTCACCACATTTACCTTATACCCCACATAGCCAAAGGATTGAATTTTTTTTTCTCCTTTATTTATATATATTTTTAAATTTAATAGGAAAAAATATTTTAGTTGTAGTAGTTCAATTTGTTCCTTCCTGAATTCAGAATTTGGGGCTGTAGTTATTTGAGTTCTGTTATGACTGTAATTTAGTTAACTATATTTTGTACAAGGTTGGGGGGATTATTTTGTGGCTGTGGCCTCCTCTTGACTTTCTCATGCGTTGTTGTGTTGTGTGTGTGTGTCTGGATTGTCTAGATTTCTGGATTTCCCTAATGAACTTGTTAGGATAATTATCCTATTTTTTATTTTCCTAATTTTCTTCTCTTTGTCTTGTTTAATTTCTTATTTTATTAGAAAAAAGCACAAGGCCATCAAAGTCTTTAACTTGTGTAAATGTGATAATCTGTGTTCGAAGAATGTATTCAACTGGGTCTAATTGAAGATAGCATATTTGTTCTGCATTACTTGTTCTGTGTGGCTATGCATATGTTTGTGTTTAATCTACTACATAGTGGTTAACCTTCTGGCTTTTGGATTACTAATTCAATTAATTCTGCAAAATTGCGGCCTGACAGATAGGCTGCAGCATCTGGTAAGTAAAAGTTATATGTTTTCACTTCATCCATAGGTGCCATAGCTATAGCAGGTTCATCTATAACAATGATATTGTATTGGGAGTGAATAGTATCTTCGGCTGATGGTGTGAGTAATGAAGGCATTTATTTGATTCTTGGAAGTGTGTAATTATTTTGTGAGTCTTGGTGCAAATCATGATTAACTTGTTAGTATTATTGTATTCTGTTTCACATTATCTGATGTGTCAATCATGAATATCTTTCGATACAGTTCCCTGTTGGACGAATCCATCGCCTTCTGAAGACGAGGGTTACGGCCAATGGAAGAGTTGGGGCAACAGCTGCGGTTTATTCCGCTGCCATCCTCGAGTATCTAACCGCAGAGGTGTTGGAGTTGGCTGGCAATGCAAGCAAGGATCTGAAGGTGAAGCGTATTACCCCAAGACATCTACAGCTTGCCATCCGTGGAGACGAAGAACTCGACACCCTCATTAAAGGAACGATAGCCGGTGGTGGTGTCATTCCCCATATCCACAAGTCTCTCATCAACAAGTCTTCAAAGGAATGAGAGGGTTCATGGATCATTCAAATCAACATGGAAAAAAAAAGATGGATTTCAATGTAAATTTGATGACATATCTTGATTTGTGGATAGCTTGCTCCTTGTGTTGGTTTGATTGGTTGAACCATCCTTCTTGAGTAATCTGAGAGTCTTCTGTTCTGTGCTATGGTATGTCTAGGGTCTATGTTGGAAGATGTGTTTTTTTGTCTTGTTAAACCTTATGGATGTGCTTTTTATACAGTAATGGAAAGTATTTTGCTGTCCAGTTTCTTGCTGTTGTGTTTGACCACGAGTAAGTTCAAGATGCGAGAGAGAAATGTGATGGTTAAGAGTAAAGGAATAAAGCTGATGTGTGTGTTTACTTTGATGTTTGGAGTTTTGGACAAATGTGACTCATCTTTTTCTCTGTGCCTATTGTTAGATGGTGAATGCAATGCACAACATAAATAGTTTTGAGGGAAATAAGGTGGAATAAAAGATAAAGGAGGGTGATGAAAAAAATCAAGAAAAAGAGTTATCAAGACAAAATAAAAAAAAAAGGATGAATTTTTAATTTTAGATGATGTGTATGAGATAAGGTATCTTAATTGACAAATTAACAAATTTTAAGATTTTGGTCATGTGCTTCATCTTTTAGGAGGCAGTTGAAAGATCTTTTTTGGTGTATTTAAGCATGTATTCGATTAAGTTTATAGAAAGAACCGACTCTTTTAAGCTTATTATAACGAATTTTCCAGGTAAGCTCATAAAATCAACTTTTTTTTGAAGCAGCTCATAAAATCAACTTAAGACACTTGTCACATTTATTGAATGAACATTCAATTAAACTATTTATTCAAACAAACCTTTTTGATTTGTCCCATGACTATTTTTAAAATTAAATATAAAACAAAATTCTTATTTTTGTATTATTCTTTCTTTTATTTTCTTTTTAAATCAAACACACTGATATTGCAATAATTTAAATTATGAGTCATAAAACGTGTGCTTTCTTATTAACTTACGGGATTATATACTTTCACTCTTTCTTTTTAAATATCATTTTTAAAATTATGTCATTTTAAAACTCCAATATAACAATAATTGCTATTTTATCAATTATATCTTTATTTTTACATGTTTATGACGAGACATAATTGTAAAAAGATAAAAGGTATAGTAAAATACTACAGCAGAATTCTAAAATAATTGAAGACATTAGTTACGTTCCTTAATTTGTGTTATTGTAGAGTAACATTATTCTTGAGAGAATGACAACTCTAAATTTAAGCAAAGATCACACTATTCCATTTTAACCTCTTGACTAACAACTCAAAAAAAATAAAAATCATATAGACTCGTATTTCACGAGCTCAACATCTTTTAATGTACAGGATTGATTTGAGGATCATTATTTTATTTACAAAAGAAATACATCTCGGATTATCGAAGATCATTATGTTATTAGCCTTCCCCACAACATAAAACCTGAAGGGGATAAATTAGGCAAACCACATTTGAAGATCTGAACATTGGCAAAGGACCACAGATTATCGAGTGAACTGTTATTAAACATCCTTGCTGTTGCTGATGTCGATATCATCTTTCAAGAAAGCCAACTCGGAAGCCAAAGCAATATGATCACTACCCCATTTCTGTATATAGAAAGGGAAAGGAAATTTTTTTTTACAAAAATAAAATAAAATACACATTTCAAGCAACAGTGTGCAAAATATAGGGAAATTATATATGAGAGAAGTCCATTTCAATTATATGCACTTGTGGTCATATATTGGAAACTGGGAAAGGGTGAAATAAAACTCCCAAGAAAGCCCGTGTATAAACCTATCCATCTGCTAACTTTCACATAAAAACTGCTTATCAAAAATAAAAATAAAAACTTTCACATAAAAACTACATATTTATTCTTACCTTTGTTGGGAATCCTGGAGTCCATTCCATGGCAGATTTAGGCATTGGAGCAAGAACTCTGGTTGTTTGCAGACCTTCAGATCGCCTATGTGACAGATCAAGGGGAAAAAATGTATATTTCTATCAACGCCTTTTGTTCAGAGTTAAGCATACATAGTGCACAATAATTTCTTTTGAATTCTAATTAGTACTCAAATATATCTTTCAGGAATGTTAATGGAAGAAACATTATGCAACTGCACTGCAATAACTTATGCAATGACACTTTTGATGGTATACACATGGCAATGTTACAATTCAAAGCACAGGAGAGCAAAACAGTAGCAGAAAACCTAAGAGCATAGTACCTACCAAATATAGTCAACAGTGCCCAAGAAGCGCCTGTTATAACTGGTTACCAGGGGCTCTCCATGGGGGTCTCTAGTCCCTGAACAGTCCTGCACATACGCAAAAGATGCCGAGTACAATGAAATACATGAGAGAGTGGTAATTTTAAAAGTAATATGAAAATGCTACATACAGTAAACAGCAGCTTTTAAAGGGTTAAATATGATTTTGATTCCTATAAAATTGATCAAGTTTGATTTCAATCCCTTTAAAATTTTTACACGTTTTTAATCCCAAAAAAAAATACAAAAGTTGTGTTTTTAGTCCATGATGAGGACCTAATGAGGGGTCAAAACCACTATTTTGTTAAATGTAGGGACTAATAAAAACGTATAAATTTTTATAGGGTCCAAAATCAAATTTGGCTTATTTTATAGAACTAAAAACATATTTAACCCGCTTTTAAATATGAGGTGTAGGATGCCCACTTGTCTTATAAAAATCAATTGAAAAAACAGAAAAAGATGTGCAAGCAGTCCTTTTGGATCTACCATTGCTTCAGTGTACGTGCTCCTAAGCAGCAAAGGGTGCTCCAAGAAGGTGCACTCTGCATTTCCTGTTGCAGTTTCTATCTCAGAAGGGGTCCACAATGATGGATTATAAGTAGTTTCCTCTGCATCAATAGATTTGGAAATCGGACTCTCCAAGTCACCCTCCACTTCATTGCTTTCTTCAGGCAGCAACAAGTCGTTGGAAGCAGAATCTAATTCCTCAAACTGATATGACTTATCAAAATCTGATTTCACAAATGGGTCAAGATCGACATTGACACCTTCTTTGGCATTATGTAAGGCATTTATGAAATCATTGTCATTGTCACCAATATTTTCACTGCCTACAACGGCTTTATCTATCTCATCAAGGAACACTTTCTCTAGTTTTTCATCTAGTGGAAAGTCGATATTGGTTGGCTGATGTGATTCGTCAACTAGATGTGCGGTTGATGAGCAATTCATTTGGTCATTAGCAATGACTTCATTAGATGGGCTTTCTCTATACCCAGGATGAGGGACTTCAAAAGCATCCAAAACTGAAGTCTGGCTGGATGGTTTAGTTGAAGATGTTTCTACGTTGAGAAGATCTGTTGACTCAAGATCTATCTTCACCTTGGAAGCTTGATCATCTTCTTGGAGAGAGGTTGAGAAACAGTCAGACTTCATATGTTTATTTCCTTTATGGTCATGTAAGTTGAATTTTTCGTTCATTGATTCTTGATTTGAAGTTGAGATATCATCTGATATTTGTTCTGTGCTGCCCATCCCAGTTGTGTCAGTGTGAACTGTTTCAAGAGCTGAAGAGGTCATTGGTGTGACGTCATGAATCTCATCATTATTTATATTATCAGTGGGGAGCCCACCTTTACTATAAGAAGGATGTGGCTCTTCTTTCACGCTGTCAACTTCACCAAAATTGTTATGGTTAACAGCCTCCTGGGTATCTTTTCCTGCATATGCATCACTCTCTTTTCTACATTGCACATTCATCATATCAGACATATCCAAAACAGTGTGAGCACATTGAGTCTCTGAAATGTTACTCTTTGTGTCCAGATTCTGCATGTCTGACAAACAACTATTTTGTTCAATATTAACTTCCTTGTCACCTTCAGTGGATGTGGCCTGAACTGAACCATTAGCAGATCGTTCACTGCATTAATTGGAAGATTAGCAAATATTTCTTGTGGCAAGCAAGAAATCTAACAAATTTCATTACATAAATGTATCAAATGCAAAAGTCCACCTAGAATTAGGATCATAATAGGGCCTTGATGAGCGAATTGTAGCAGAAGCTTGCCCTGATACCTTATCCCTATCTATTCCAGACAGATCTAACTGTGATAATATAAAAATATCATTTCTGTGGCTTTGTATGTGTCAATCATCAAAGTCAGACAAAGTAAAGAACTAAAGGGTTATAACCTTTTGTTCTGCGATAAAGTTGTACAAAGGACTCTGCAACAAGATAAAGAATCTTAAAGTCATAAAGGCTGTCACAAAAATTTACAAAATGGTATTGAAAAGGCATACTTAAAAAAACAACCTTAGGGGTACAATTAAAATCCCCACAGATAATAACAGGGGCATTATTCCAGAGTATAGAAACAGCTTTAGCCTTATCCAGTAGGACTCTGACCTGCTTGAAGTAAATATGAAGGAAAAAGAAATTACAAGAGTAATTTGAAATCACATGATGGAGTCAGCTGTAAAAACCTTATACTACCAGTTCAAATACAGAAAGAATAAGAGTCAGATGATACTGATCACAGAAGGCAAACAGACAGAAGATATGCATATTCAGTATTCAGTTAAATTGCGCATACATTTAAGGGTTCTTAGTACCTGACCAAATTGGCACTTATTGAGGGAAAGTTTGATATTGATACAATAAACTAAGATCAATGGGTCTAAACATAAGACCATAACAAGCAACCCTCTAACAGTCTTACTGATTTCATAAACTAGAAACCAATGTTTCCAATAAATGACTAGAATATGATATAAAAAAAAAATATTGCTGAAGATATTTAAAAAGAAAAAACCAAACACAAATTATGCGATATTTGATATTTCAGAGACCTTATGTGAACAATTACAAATCTACTAAGCCTTCTAAATTATGAATAGGAAAAATTATGACCATTGTTGTATGCAGTTTGCATTGACACTAAAAGAGAAGTAAATGGGTGAAAAGAAAACAAAAAAAAGGAACAAGAAAAATCATGCGAAATTTAGAATGCAGTGTCAATAGCCTTCAAGAGCATTTATCCAAAACAAAACAGTATCAGAAGCACAGAGGGTTCATCAAAACAGGCAAACGTTATATCAAGCAGACAGTACATACCTGGCCAAGCTTAATTTCTCCTCTTTTAGGATTGTAAAGCACATGAATGTTGCAAACCACAACTTTACGAGAATCTGTCAAGCTGCATGACGTTACATTTATGTTATATTGTGCATACATAAATATCCTTTAATAAAACATGAATAATAATTAAAAAACAAGAAAGCCCATAAGGCTATCGACATCTTAGTCATTGAAAGAAGTTTTAAGCATCCTAATACAATTATTAAAGTTCAATTAAAATAATTGAACAAATACTATTTCATTATTTCACCCCCTCTGTGCCCCCTTTTTAGAAATTTTTGCTTACTTGATATACATCAAGGAGTTTTTTTTGAAAACTTCAAGTTAAAACATTAAAGAAACAGTATTCATCTTATGATTTAGAAATTTTATCGCACCCTATACAACCTAGCTTCTGCCTTACTGTGTCATAGTAAAACTGCATAACTTCGAAATATTTTTAATCAATGAATGTAATTTTTCACCCAGCTTAAACTCAACTTTATAATCTCTTGAATGTCCTAAACACCAAGTAATTGTGCTTTGCTTCAGACTCTTAAGTTTTATCCATCGAAAGCAAAGGCTCTCACGGAGAAATAAGATATTACATACTGCACGGAACCCAAGACTCTTCCCCTTTCTCAAAATCAACAAATATTCCAATATTACAAAGTTTAAACTACCAATTGAAAGTACATGAATGGTTTTTATATTTAACATGCCCCCTCACACAAGATCCCTTTGGACTTGAAGCGTGAATAATGCACAAGCCCACTGCCCACCCAACCTTGTGCTGAATTTTAATTTTCATTTAGAATAATGGGGGCAACAAAGATCGAGCTCCATCTGATACCATGTCATGAACTATATATCTCAAAGATCGAACTCCATCTGATACCATGTCATGAACTATATATCTCAAAGGCTTAAGTTGTAGGTGAAAAGCATATGAATGGTTTTTACATCTAACAAAAACTACGAATTCAATTAGCCAAGAAAAAGGAGTAATTTACCTGGGTGGGAGAGATCCATTTTGATTAATAAACTGTTCAATGGAGTAACATATAGGAAAGAAATACAAGCACATCAATAAAGGGGTGAACAGTAAGATAATTGAAGATTTACAGTTTACCTCAACAGAAATTGAATAAGGCAAAAGCTAGTATGCAAATTTTATGTACCTCTAGTACACATATTTGAGCAACATTATCTCTAAGTCCCAGCTTATTGAACTCAATGCATTCTTCATATAACAATTTGAACCTATGTTAAATCAGGATAAATGAGATTACTATTTGTTAAATAAACAAAATTACAGACATAAGTATACTGGTCCGAATATATACATGGGAAAAATAATATATACAACGCAGAAATAAGCACAATAAGAAAAATATATATAAAAAAAGAATAACCACACATAATACCAAAATTGCACAAGGTTTACCAGAGATGATTTCAATTCGTCAAGAATATATTACTGAATAAAATTACAGCTTTGAAATGACAAGGCTCTAGCTTATATATCATATTTCCACACATAATTTCATTGAAGACTAGTGCTCTTTGATAATATCATTCTAAGTCTGAGCAATAAAAATTGTATAAGCCAAATAAGTGTAATGCATAAAAAAATTCAAAATATACACATAAGCGTTTTTTGCATGAATACAGTGAATGTCAAATCACTAGTGAAAAAAATAAATCCCACTTTGAGAAGTAGCAAGTAACATCTAGAGCAAAGTAGAGCTGTAGAGAACCTTGAAGTTCGCCAAAAAATTGCACAGCCATCAACTGGATTGCCCGTACGCATCTACAAGTAGACAAACATGCCATTAGACTTCATAATGCAACAGAACTGGTTATTTTTCTTTGCAAAATAACTGATATATTCAATCAAAATTAGGATAATTATGTCAAAAGAAAAACAAAAATATTGCTGAAAGTGATGATGCTGAAGATAGGTCACTTCACATGACATGACTAAGTTACAACTTGTTGATTATAGAAAGAAATGAAAATGTTGCCAATCTATTAATTAAATGATGCACACAACTATACAAACGCACTCCTCGAGTAAAAGCATATTTCTCTCTGTTTAACTAGCTAATGACAGCATTTTTACTCCCAGAGATGACAGAGACTCATAAGGCCAGATGAAAGGGACATTTATATATTTCAAATTCTTAATGGTAAACAAATATCATGTAACATCTGATAGTCTGATCATGATAACAATAACAACAACAACCAAACCTTTTCCCACCAGGTGGGATCGGCTACATAGATCAATCGATGCTATAAAGTCATGTCATGTATTAGGTCCAAAGATAGACCATTGTTAGTCTAATCATTACATAAACATAAAAACTATGTCATGTTAAAAAACTTCTCCAAAAGTTCAGACTAGAAATAATGCCTGAAGCAAGCAGATGCTTAATTGCTTATAAAAAATGGCACAGGAATCATTGAACAAAAAAGTTTAAAGCATGAATGCTTATGTCATGTAACCTTCAGACACATATCACTTCTAAGTTCTAACCCACCTTCCAGATGCCCCTGTATCCCTTAAGCTTCAAATCCTCCGCCAACTCATCAAATTTATCAACCTCCTGAAAGTGATAAAACAAAATCAAAAGATAATATTTTTTAAAAATTCTACAGTTAATCAGATTTTCCAAGTGCAGTATCCACACACATAACACAACTGAGAGATAATGATGACATAACCAGCAAAGAAGCGCTGAAAAGAAATTTAAAATTCCAAAGACATAAATCTTGCGGAGATATTAATGCAACTTAAAAAACTTGTTTGAATAACATGTAAAGTGTTTTTTTGGAAAATGAGGTAGAACATGCGATGAGATATACAAGTCCAACCCTGATATTAACAATTATAAGTGAAGAATCTCTCTTGCAATATTTCATTCTCTTCAAATGTGACTGCCAAGTACAAGTGTACAACATCCGTGATTCATGTCATAATCATTAAACAAGCCAAGCCAAGCCAAATTTTACAACAGGGTATGGTCACAAACATGTTAAATGAGCATATTTGAGCAAGAAGTTATTATTGTTGCGTAATATACGTAACAGATTGATAACCTGTAAACACATGATATCAGCAGACCACAACCCAAGCTCAATAATTATTCTTCCCTTTCTCCACTGCCAGTCCAACATGTAATGAGGTATGTGAAAATAAAGTTTTTCCCGGTGGTCCAGAGCAAGGTAGTCAGCCAATATATTATAGGAAAGGACTTTAAACCGTTCTGTCAACCATAGAAAAAAAAAACCACAAGCTAAATTAGTCTGATGATGTATAATTCCAAAACAATCAATTATGAGCAACAAAGAGTAAGAGGGGGGAAGACTGATAAATAATCAACCTCAAACCTATCCTCCTCTCACTGGCCAAATCATAAGAGCTTTACAATATTTCCATTTACGTAAATTCAACTCCTACTTTGGGAACTCATCATTCTTCTTACCACCCTCATCCTTGAACTAAACCTATGTGTCCCGATAGCATCACAAATTCACAAGTGAACCAAGAGCTGTTTATCAAACCATGATCTGGAAAATTGCTTTTCATTGTCGTTTGATTTCTACAAACAAAAATTAACGCCTAAATGCATGTGATTACTACTTGATAGTGATAACTTAACAGTTAATCACTCCGCGGTACTTTCTCATAAGCTGACACTTTGGACATGAACAATGCAATGTAGCAACATCAGGAATTCAAACAGTCACATTCAGATAATGCCATAAACCACATCCTCCTAAACCCTAAGGTCTGAACCAAAGTCAAAATTCGCATGGCACAAGAGTGAAGTTACCACGTTGACGAGGAGGTGGCGGCGTCAGAGCAAGCTCCCATTCTCGATAATCCGGAGGCCGCGGGCGAAAATTCTGCTGTGGACGAAATGCTCGTTGGTGATCGGACGGAGGAGATGGCCGAAACAGCGGCGGAGGGTGGCGGAACTGAGGATTATGATAGTGAGGCGGCGGCGGAGGGTGGCGGAACTGAGGATTCTGAGAGTGAGGCAGCGGTTGAGGGTGGCGGAACTGAGGGTTCTGATAGTGAGGTGGAGGAGGAGGAGGACGAGGCCTCGGGTTGTAAGGTGGATTCTGATGGTAATGCGGTTGGTTCGCGAAGCTTCCTCTCTCCCCTCGCCGGAGTTCCGAATTGACGTCTCGGACCGACCGGAAGTGCGCGTCGCCGGTAACGAACTGGTCTCTCCCTCCAGAGTATGAGCGGCCGGAGAATCCTCTCCGATGTCCTCGGTACTGCAAAATTAAAATAATAAGAAGAAGAAGAACCAGGAGTGTTAAACTTTCAGAAAGGATTAATGCGTGGTTACTATGAGCACGTGTGTGAGTATCGGAGAAGGAGAGAGAGAGAGAGTACAGAAGGGCGCGAAGACATAGTGGCGGTGGCGAAAGCGGCGTCGGTGGCGGCGAGGAAATGGATAGTGGGAGGAGTGCGTCGCATTGTGAGAGAGAGAGAGAGAAACAGTCAGAGGAGAAGGAGCGCGCGTGAGAAAGTGAGCTGGCGCGTTTATCCACGCTCGTTGAGGTGACGCGTGTGGGAGGGTTGGGTTGGGCTGAGGCCCAAGCGAAGAAAAAAAAAACGCAGTTAACGTGCCACGTGGCCATTTTGGGTCAAATCTGTGGTCAAACTCAATGCCATTTTTGTGATATCCTCAGCATCGAAGCAGTAGGAAAGTGGATTCGCGATTATGATAGAGGGAACAGAATATCACTGTAGATTGAATTTGGGCTATAGACCATGTACATTGAGTTTTTATACATTAAAAAAGGTTCGGACTAACATAAATCACCGCCTAGGTGATTCATTTTTGGACCATTTGTTTTCACCGTCAAATTCAGTAATTTTTTAGATCAACGGTTGATATTATTTACTGGTAATTGAATGTTCCAGTCTTTTTATATTTTTAAATGAACCTACTAAATTTTGCATATTTACACTTTTTAGTCCTTTAAATATATCAAATTTTTAAAAACTAAAATAACCTAGATCTGGAAACACCTCCCTATCCCACACCACCACCAGAATAGATTTGCCCAACACCAGCCTAACCCAAACCATCGAGATCTGCTTCCATTGGAACTTGGTTTCTCTTGGTATAACAAATTTTGGTTTTTTCAATGGGTCTACAACTTTCAACCCAAGATCTGCATCTTGTTGTTTTCCTCCTTCACTATTTCTACGTTATTGTTTTTTTTACCAATTTTATTTCTTTTTTGGATTGCGTGGTTTGATAAATTTTTCAAAACTGAGGATGTTGTTGAGTTCGATGAATCTCTCAGTCAAGCTGTTGTTGCTGCATTTGCTTCTGGTTTTTGCGTCTACAACCCATATGAAAACCCAAAAAAAAAACAGATCTAAAGCGTGAAACTAGATCTGAAGCGTGAGAGGATGGCAAGGACGCGTTGTCGTGGTTGAGGGGTTTGCGACAATTATGGCCGTCTCGGAGCGAAAGAACAATGGCAACCTCTGATTTCTTCTGATCCATTAATATGGAGGATAGACCAGGGAGGGAGAGATGGTGGGGTAGAAAGGGGAGGCATGGGGTTGGTTTTTAAAATTTAACAAAGTTGAGGGATTCATATATTTAAAATTTAACAAAGTTGAGGGACTGATTAATAATATTGGACCTTAATAATATCCGATAATTTTACCTGCTATTGCCGGTCAAAAGAAGTGGTGCAAAAACGAACCACCTAAATGGTGGTTCATGCTAGGGTTGGCAATATACGGGCCAGACCAACTTTTTTGGCCTCGTTTGGGTCCGACCCGTTTCGGATTGGTCGTAAAACAGGCCAGGCCGACCCGTTTTTTCTTTTTTTTTTTTTTTGTGAAAAAAATAATGATTTTTTTCCTTATTTTTTAATTAATTTTTAAGTATTTTTTTATTTATTTTGGGCCCGTCGGCCTGCCAAAACGGTCTGGCCTCGTTTGGCCCGTCAGCCCTCCCTTAAAACGAGTCGGGCTAGATTTTTCGGCCCACATTTGAAAACGGGTCGGGGCAGCTGGCCCGCTTTTCGCAAGGGCCATCGCAGACGGGACGGGCCGGCCCGTATTGCCACCCCTAGTTCATGCTAGCCTTCACCATTAAAAAAAATATATTCAGAAATTTGAGTTTTCGAAATTTAAAAAAATATATTCCAAAAATTTGAGTTTTCGATAAAAATATAAAAATGTATTCCGGAAATTGAGTTTCTGGTAAAAGTGTGAAACGGAAAAAAAAAAACAATAAAAGTAGTTTGGAAATTTAATGGATTAAGTGGAGTGTATGTCTAAAAATGGAGGTGTATTTACCGACACCCAAAATCATAACCATATTACTTGTGCATGTAATATAAACCGTTCTTTTTTTTTTAATTAATGGTTGAGATAGATTTTTTTTGTTTTTGTTTTGCTCTTTGCCATAACTAGATCCACATATGTGTGTGATGATGACTAGCTAGGTGGTTCAAGAAAGAGTAGAGAAGTTGACCAAAAAAAAGAAAGAAAGAGTAGAGAAGGATGGTTGGGGGAGGAGGGAAGGGAAGGGCAGTGATAGTGGGGGGTAGCATAGCAGGGATATCAAGTGCACATGCTCTTACCTTAGCTGGTTGGGATGTCCTTGTCCTTGAGAAAACCACCTCGCCTCCAACTGGAAGTCCCACTGGTGCAGGTCTTGGTCTCAACCCTCTCTCTCAGCAAATCATTCAGTCGTGGCTTTCACAGCCACAACTCCTACACAACACCACTGTGCCTCTAACTATTGATCAGGTGCCACCCCTTTTTTGGTCTCTGCTTTTCTATTACTTGTCAATCTCTACCCTTTCTTCTCCAGATATTTTTTTTTCTTCTCAAAGTTCTCATGAGGGTGAATTCTCTTATTCATTTCTTATTCCATAGTGTCACTTTGTTTGGTGTCCCTAAAGTTTCTCTTATCTATGTTATGAACTCAGTTAGCTTCTCTGAATTCTGATGATGATTTGTGGCATGGTTTTGAATTGTGGTTGCGATTGTGGTTAATTATGTCAAAATTGTAGACAAATGTGACTGATACGACCGCAATTACAATCACAATGTGGTTGTAATAAATTACAAAGCCTTGATGTTGTGGCTTCAATTGTGGTTGCAAACTACGATTTAAAACGGTGATTTGGGGATGCACTGAATTGAATAATGCAGTACACATGACATGTAAGAGACAAAGGGTCAAGAGATTGATCATAAATAAACTTAAATCATGTATTTTCTCTGAATGAGTTAATACTTTGTTATGGAATGTCCCAAGGATAAACGATAAAAGGAACCCTTTTGATCTTGATATATAGTTTGAAGTAGGAATCCTTTGTGAAACTGAGGTCTTTCCCAGGAAAAAAATGAATAAAAGTGTTATTTGTTTTGCACTTTTTCTTTTCTTGAACAGAACCAGGCAACTGATAGTGAGAAGAAGGTTAGCTGGACATTGGCAAGGGATGAGAGTTTCAACTTCAGAGCAGCACATTGGGCTGATCTTCATGGCCTTCTGTATGATGCACTGCCACCACAAGTATTTTTATGGGGTCACCTTTTTCTCTCTTTCCATGTTGCAGATGACAAGGGTTCTGTCACAGTAAAGGCTAAAGTTCTCAAAACTGGCGAGGTCATTGAGATTGTAGGGGATTTGCTTGTTGCAGCAGATGGTTGTCTTTCTTCCATCCGCCAGAAATATCTCCCTGATTTTAAGCTGAGGTTTGTATCTAAGGTTTTAAAAGTGAGGTTGTAGTCAGTAGTTGCGGTTACGTTGCGATCCTTAATATTGCGAGAAAATTGAGGACAAATGTGGCTGATGTGGCCACAATTGTGATTGCTAAGTAATTGCGGAAACTTCAGTTTTTTTTTTATATAGTTACAGCCACAATTGATGTTGCAGACCGCAATTTAAAACCAAGTTAGTGTCTCATAATGGAACCGATCTCTTTTCTTTTATCTATAGAAGGTCCTCTAAGGTTCTAGTATCTCTTGCAGATATTCAGGCTATTGTGCTTGGAGAGGGGTTCTTGATTTTTCAAAAATCGAGAATTCAGAAACCATCATAGGTATTCGAAAGGCATACTTGGATTTAGGAAAATGCTTGTACTTTGACTTGGCCTCAGGTACACACAGTGTGTTGTATGAGCTTCTGAACAAAAAGCTCAATTGGATTTGGTATGTGAATCAGCCAGAGGAGCCTGAAGTAAAGGTAACTTTTCTCCTCTAATCCTTATACTCAAATGAAATGAGTTTTTCTGTCATATTGCTCCTCAAAACATATTTCAACCATGGCCTATAGATTAAATTCCCGGTCAGGATAGTGGAAAAGCTTTCTACTTCTACAGTATTCTTGCTTCCTTCTGTTGCCACATTAGCTTGTGCTAATTTTATCTTTGATATTTTGTTCATTCATGCTTCCTTTTGTTGTCAGATCAGCTAGTACTGATTGTATCTTTGATATCTGGGGGGAAAAAAATTTCAGGGAACCTCAGTGACAATGAAAGTAAGTAGTGACATGATCCAGAAGATGCACCAAGAAGCAGAAAAAGTATGGATTCCTGAGTTGGCAAAAGTCATGAAAGAAACAAAAGACCCCTTCTTAAATTTCATATATGATAGTGATCCCTTGGGGAAGATCTTTTGGGACAATGTAGTATTGGTAGGGGATGCAGCTCACCCCACTACTCCTCACTGCCTCAGAAGCACAAACATGTCAATATTGGATGCAGCAGTGTTAGGGAAATGCATAGAGAAGTGGGGTGCAGAAAAGCTAGAATCAGCATTGGAAGAGTATCAGCTCATTAGGCTACCAGTTACTTCCAAGCAAGTTCTGCATGCAAGGCGTCTTGGTCGCATGAAACAAGGTCTGGTGCTTCCTGATCGAGATCCTTTTGACCCCAAGTTAGCCAAGCCAGAGGATTGCCAGGAACTTCTACAGAGGAACACACCTTTTTTCAATGATGTTCCTTCTCACTTGCTTTAATTCCATCCTCCATTTGATTGCCTGTGATAGTAAAGATTTTACTCACCATCAATGCAACTATTTGTACACTAATAAGGCGATGTGGTGCCTTTGGGCTTCAAACTTTATTTTGGCCATTAAGAGTATTTTTTTTTAACCAAATTGATTTTATTTGGCGTCTTGTTCCATTTATTTTTGGAAAGAATATCAGAAAATTTATCTAAGAAGAGCAAAATGCATTATAGACATAGTGGACTAATAGTCTCTCACAATATTCATTTTAATGGAAGTGTAGAAGCCACAACTTCTAAATAGAATGAACAGTGGTCTAATAGTCTCTCACAAAATTCATTCACACAAAATTAGATTAAACATTCTCATACATTACTAACTCTCTCAACACCGGTTCTATCAAAACATTGAGACTAATGGATATCAACTGCTGCAGTGTGCCAAATCCAACTTTGAGGACATTCGGTAATGAATATCAATATTTAGAAAACATAACTTTTGTTTATAGTGGTATCATTAAGTAATTTAGTAATACCATTTAGACAACAATTCTCGAAAAATATTTTTAAATTAACATTCTTAATCACCATCTTAAAACTAATTCTTCCTCTAAGTGACAACAAATATAAACCATTTGATGACATAAGGTGAAAAAAGCTTGTATATATTGTGTAACGAATAAAGTCCACTTGGAGACAATAATTTTACTAGTGCCAAGTTGCAAACCAACATGGTCGAATTAATTTGTTTGAGGCACAAACGGATAACAGTATCAAATCTGAACATTGGTCATGAGCTTCTTACTCAGAACAAATGAACTTCATTAGCACATCTCTGAACCCAAGTAGAGACCCTGGATTTCAACAAAACTGCTTGACTTTATTGAAGAGCACAAATAAATTCACATTTTTATTGATAAATGAATAAACACTGATGATTTAGTCCTCCAAAAATACTAAAATTCGACCAACAGACTGACATATCTGATTACGCACAGGACCTTCTAACAACTCAATGGTAGATCATATATAGCCTACATTTATAATAGAGGTAAGCTATGCTGGATTTTACATTCCTGCCAACAGGGATAAACAGATAAGACTTAATCGCTACAGTTCACAAAACATATTGTGCTATACCACATTGCATTCCCACACACTGATATAAGATAAACTAAACTTTTGCGGGCCATGTTGCTTGAGCTGACATGATAATTCCAACAATAACTCCAAACAGGCCAAGGGCGCTACCAAAGATCTCAATCACAAGAATTTTCACAAAGAGAGAGGAGTTCTGAGCATCAGACAATGCGCAGCTGCTTCCGATTATTCCTACACACAACCTGCCAGAAAAAATAATAATAATTGAAATATGTGACAGCCAGATGGAAAAGGTCTCCCTTCATTCACCAGGAGAATTTCCTGCAAAGATATGAGATGTAGGTAAAAAAGAATACGCACCCACAAACAAGATTTGCAAAGCCCACGATAATTCCGGAAGCAAAGATTGCGTATCCAGCTCTAAGAGACTCGGGTTCATAAATACTTGATGATGGAACACTTTCTAATTTTGTTTGCAGGATAATAGCCACAATAACACCATATATAGCAACAGCTTCACAGAAGATTACACTGAAATGCCACAAACATCAAGAACCATATTGTCAGCATATGGAACTATATCAGCTGCCCCGGGATACTATATGTAGATAATACATAATGATTTAAAGGGGGCATTAGCATTAACAGCAGTCAAATAGAACAATCTTAAATTTAGAGATCAAGAAAGACAATTCTAAATTTTACATTAAATATAGGGTTTAACAACCTTAACTTACCATTTAGCTTTAAAAATTTGAGAACATGTGCTATTATTATATGATTTATTGATCATTGTATTATGCATGTGTTTGGCTCAAGCTTATTTTGTGCTCAAACAGTTTATAATCAAAATCTTAGATAGTGCCTTGTTTTTATAAAAAAAAAAGTTTTTTCCCCTAGAAGTTAATCAAAATCAAGCACACACCAGAAGCCAAAACATGACATATTGAGCTCAATCACAATCAGTTTCCCACGCTTTGATACAAGGTATAAAAATCTGTTTAGTTTGAAATATTATTTACTTCTTTCATTTCCTGTTTTCACTAACAATTACAAAAGTGTCACTTTGTTGTCATCCTGTTTGGTATTTGTAGAGAAACAAAGTGAAAAAAGAAAAAGAAAAAAAAATTATAAGTAGATTATTAGCAAGAAACAAATGCCCAATACATAGTAAAATCACTTTGACCACAAAACTGAAATGATAGGTATCGTAAGTTTTCTATTAATAAATGGTCAATCACCAAAGAAGTGAGGACAAAGTAAAACCTTTGCATAAAGATCCAGGAAAAAGTCATTAACTATAAAAAAAAAGTTCTAAATTGAATCCCCAACACTAAGGATCTAGTCATAAACTTTCTCATTTCCTTTCAGTTGAAAAGAAAACACAATCTATCATAAGCACAAAAGGAGTACTAAGCACTAAACATAAAAATAATAATACCACAAGGCAATTACATGCTCTATTACAAACAGTTCTTCGCCCTTTCCCCTTTACATCAACACTAACAAGAGATCTCCAAATTCCAAACCTCAATTGAAGCAGCAGAATTAAACAACGCAAGCTCCCTATCTAAAACCGAACACATCTAGACGTCAAATCATCAGAAACAATAGATTCTGACCATTGTCAAAGTTCTCGGCAACCATATCGACTATCGTAAGGATTATTTGCTTAAAATAAAACTGAGAAACACCAAAAATAAATAAATAATAAATAAGTAAAGTACAATTGAAAATTAAAGGCGAAAAGTTCAACGAATTGAAAGCGTGGAAAAGCGTATTGGTGATTTTACCTAATGAGATTCTTAGAAGTGATTCGCGGAGCCTTGATTGCGGCACCGATCAAGCTACTACCGGTTATGTAAATTCCCCTACAAGTGTTGCAGAAGCGAATTCGAACGTGAGAATAACGGAAACGGAGAATCGGAAACGGAGAGAGCGGAAATATATATAAAAAAAAGGCGTTACCAGGCAGCGCCGAGTACGGAGACGCCGATTGAGATGGCGATGCCAATGGCAGAGAAGGTGTAAGGGGAGATGTTGACGAGCGCCAAAGCCCAAGAGCTAGAATGCGGTACCATGGTCGCAGAGCTAGATATGGTTGTTCGTGTTGCGAGAACGAAGCGATTGAGGGATCGGATCTCAGTACTGTTTTGTTAACCACGCAGAGTGGGAGAGATCAAAACGCGGTGCCGTTTTGTTGCTGCGAACAAAAATCAGAATCCGATAATGGATAATTGATTAATTTCTCGATAGGTTCTCCGGGGCCGAACCTTGCGTTTAAAACGGCGCGCCGTTTGTTAACCCCAAAGGCCCAAAGACAGGCCCAAATTATGACCAAAAAAGACGGGCTCAAATTTTGACAAAAAATGCAGGCCCAAATCAACATTGTAAAAGTTATCGGCAACCTAAACAACACTGAACCGTTGACCAGGAAAAACACCGAACCAAGGTTCCTTCATTTCATCAGTCGCAGACAGGAATCAACACACTCTCTCTGCAACTTAACGGGTACGGTTTTTTCTCTTCGTATCTTCCCAGTCTCTGTTTTCTGAATTTTTATTTTGTTCACTATTTTTCCCTTTCGATGTTGTAGACTGAAGGGATTTGCCTTTTTTTTTTTTATCTGCGCAAAGCTTTTGGGACTAGTTAACTTGTATGTAAAAACGGAACCCCCCTTTTAATTTGTATGTAGGTGTATATTTAGAGAAACTTAACCGCCATATCGTGGCGGTGGCGTTGCGGATTTCGCATGGCGGCCGCCATTCCTGTTGCGGACAAGGCGGTTGTGGCGGCTATGGCGGAAATTTGAGGAAAATTTTTTAAGGGAATTGGTAAATACACCCCTAGATTTTTGCCATCCACCCCACTTAAAGGGTAAAAATACAAAAATACCCTTTTTTGTTTTTTTATTTTCCGCATACACCTCACAGCTTTTTATAACTACCGGAAATTGAAATTTTCGGAAAATTTAAAAATTTATTTTTTTGAAAATTGGAATTTTCGGTAGTTATAAAATTTAATTTTTAAACTACCGGAAATTCCACAATTTTCGGTAAATAAAAAATTTAAATTTTTAATCGAAAATGCAAATTTCCGGCAGTACAAATTTTTCACTTTGTACTACCGGAAATTCGAATTTCCGGTAGTACAAAAGGTAAAAATTTTGTACTACCTGAAATTCAAAGGGAATTGGTAAATACACCCCAGTTTTTTGCCATACACCCCACATTTATTCAGAAAATTACTATTATACCCTCATTGTTTGGGTTTTTTTTTTCTTCTGATTTTGCTTCTTTTCCGGAAACTGGCCATACACCCCCAGTTTCCGGAATACAGATTTGCATTCCGGAAACTCCAGTTTCCGGAATATAAATTTTTCCTGGAGTTTCCGGAATGCAAAAATACATTCCGGAAACTAGATTTTCCTGGAGTTTCCGGAATGCAAATTTACATTCCGGAAACTGGAGTTTCCGGAATGTAAATTTTTCCTGGAGTTTCCGGAATGCAAAAATGCATTCCGGAAACTAAGTTTCCGGTAACAACGCGAAATTGAAAAAAAAAAACAAATCAACGAGGATATAATGGTATTTTTCTTTTTAAATGTGGGGTGTATGTCCAAAAAAATTGGTGTATTTACCAATTCCCAATTCAAATTTGGGAATTTCTAATAACACATACATAGTTTTCTACGTGCACATACATTTCCGCGGAACTATTAATTCCGCGGGTTTATTTTTTTTAACACACACATGTCCTCCGCGAGTTATAATTCTTCGCGGAACTATTAGTTCCGCAGAGAATTATAACCCGCGGAACTATTAGTTCCGCGGAGAATTATAACTCGCGGAACTAATAGTTCCACAGACATGTGTGTGTTGAAAAAAAATAAACCCGTGGAACTATTAGTTCCGCGAAAAATTACAACTCGCGGAACTAATAGTTCCACGGACATGTATGTGTTGAAAAAAAATAAACTCGCGGAACTAATAGTTCCGCGGATATGTATGTGCATATAGAAAACCACGTATGTGTGATTAGAAATTCCCTTCAAATTTTCGAATTTTTCACTTTGTACTACCGGAAATTCGAATTTCTGGTAGTACAAAATTTTCACTTTTTGTACTACCGGAAATTCGAATTTCCGGTAAGATATAAATATATTTTTCTCCGGAAATTTGCATTTTTGGTTAAAAATTTAATTTTTTTATTTACCGAAAATTTGAATTTCCGAAAAATTAAATTTTTTAAACTTCCCGGAAATACCAATTTCCGGAGGGTAAAATGGTGTTAAAATTTTTAAGGGGGGTGGATGGCAAATTCTTGGGGGTGTATTTACCAAGACCCTTTTTTAAAAAGGGAGAAAACAGGGTTGGGTCATGAGACCCGGCCCAAACCCGGCTCAAAAGTCAAAACTGAAAAAAAAACCCTAGAAAGAAACCCCAGAATCTCACTCCCGTTTTCTCCTCTCTGCATCAATTCTCTCATCGCTTTCCCTATCTCAGTTCCGGCGACCACCACCCCTGACGACCACCTCGCCGGCGGCCATCACCTCCAGCGACCACCATCTCTGGTGATTTTTTTCTTTTTTTGTTGCTCTGTTTTTTTTCCCACATTTCTTTCTTTTTCCATCCCTTTTCTTCTTTACAAACTCTGTTTCCCTCCTTTGAACAGTGCTCTATTCATTTATTTGTTATTTGAAGTCTAAAACTTAATCATTATGAGACTAATGATATTTACTATCAATTTAGTTTATGGTTCTTGATATATATTGCAAGTTTTATGGTTTTTTTTATTATTTATTTTTGGCTTCTGCAATACAGTTTTTTTTTTTTTGACAAAAGTAATTCTGCAATACAGTTTTGTTTCTGCAGTTTTATGGCTCTTGAGATTATTGTTAGTTTTAAGGTTTTTAATTTATTTCCGCACCACATTTTGTTTCTGCAGTTTTTGTGTGTATATATATAATATAATATTCTCCCCTCCATGCTTCCGCCATATTCCGCAACGCCATCCGCCATATTTATATGGCGGATTTTTGGCTTGCCGCCATAATCCGCCATCGATAACACTGGTTAGTGGGCACTGCTACGTGGGAAAGTGTGGAAATGATCAAATATCTGGAAAATAAAAAATTATAATCTGAGTTAGATTCTTACTTCTAAACCGTAATTTAAAGTATTGGTTTGCGTATTCAGCAAGAGTAAATCTACTTCTGTGTTTAATCTAGTATATCAGCACTGACTGCTATATATATGAACATTTTCATAATGCTTAATGTTGATTTCCTATCAGTCCACTGTCGATATTCATCATTTATTTGAATTTCTTTTACAAGTTTGAATTTACTGAAGCATACTTAAATTTGTTGTATAGCTTCATATCATTTTTTGCTATTATATTGAAATTTTCATTACTTTTTTATTATTATTTTGGGATCCTCTTGGGGAATAAGGGAATGGAGGCAAAAAACAAAAAAAGAAACCCATGAAGAATGGGGAGGCAGGGACTCCCTGCTCCCCTCCCATGCAAGTGCCATCCCCTGTTGCTGGGAGTTGGGATTTCATGAGCTTATATCAGTGCATTTTTCTTCGAGTTTCTTAAAAATGGTTGAAGATAGAAAACAGAAACATGATAGCATGATTTCCTTGACAGAGCAGGGCTGTGAGTACAACAATATAGATTTGTTGTAAACTGTTGATTGATTATCTGATCTTTGCATTTGATAGTATGTTGTGGATGATGTTATTTTGAAACTACACAGCCTTTGGATTTTTACTTAAACTCTCAAGTTTTTCAACCTTTTTAATAACTCTAACAAGTTATTTATGTAGTTTTGATGGAAACTGAATTCATAATGTTTACTCCCAAACACAACCTTATTTGATGTATAATATATTGTGAACCTCAAAATGTACATTGATTTTATTTTATATAAAATTGGTGTTTTAATTTGAAAGGCATTGTTAGCTGATGCAACACTGTTATCTGAAGTAATAGTAATGTCATCTGTCTTTTGTTAGAGTAAGGAATGGGTAATCAGAAGAAGAAGGCTCAGATGTTCGTGAAACTAGTGTCTGCTGCGGGGACTGGATTCTTCTATGTTAAGAGGAAACCAAGGCAGTTCACAGAGAAGCTCGAGTTTCGAAAATATGATCCACGGGTTAATCGTCATGTTCTGTTCTCAGAGGCTAAAATGAAGTGATATAGGGCACCTTTCATGGCTGCCTTCCCATGTAACTGGACCAATTCTGTACTTCTTTTTTGAGACAATAGTAACATTTGGTATTAGAGGTTGAATAATGCCAATCTTTTTGCTGTCTCTGCCTCTGATCTTCTTTGTTTAGACTAATTGTTACTATTTACTGTTTGTTTTTGCTGTGATGTTTATGCTTTTGCTTGATTAATTATTATCCAACAGCTTCGAGAAAATAGCATTCTAGAAAATTAATATATCTGTATTTTAAATAACATTATTCTAATCATAGATGCTATGTTCCCATTTTACCATCCACCACTATCCTGCTTGAAGCAAATCAAAATTCCATTTTAGATCATAGAATCAGTTACCATTAGGTTGCAATTAATTAATTTATGATTGATTTGCATTAATTAGCAAAAAATATGAGAGTAAAAATGTATTAAGGCAAATGTTAACTATGCTTATGAACTAAAAATAATTTTTTTATTGAAGTATAGTATTTAATGTTACTAATACATTTAATGTTGTATTTTTAAATAAATACTTTTCATTTTTTATTCTTTAACAAGTGACTTAAGCACTCACTAGTAGGACCTGTATCTTGATATAGGAAATTTTATTTTGGAGGGAGAACAATGAATAAATATAGTGGTGACATGTGATATGAGCCTTGTGTAAAAAATCTTATTTTACATAATAATATATTGTTTATTTCACATTACATTTAGAGCAATTTATCTTTATTATTCTTTCTGTCAGAATTAATTGAATATTTTTTTATTTCAATTGAATGCTTCGTACCTTCTGTAAATTTTATGACCATTGATTCCTTGCAAACGGAGACTTTGAGACTTGAAATCAATTTTCTTTGCGCACATATGATACTTTAAAATTGCATCCATATACAGTAAACCCCAAATAAAGCCAGCATTCGTGGATCATGAAAGTATCATTGCCTCGTGTATTGGCTGTTTGTTTTTTCTGGTACACACGAAAATTGTGTTTCCTCTTGAAATCCATGAATTATAGGCCTGAATTATATGCACCTTTTCATTTCATTTCTCACAGATTTAGTATTAAGTGCCGATTTGTGCCAAAATCTAGCTTATGTATATATATGTGTGTCTAAAACCCCATGTACAACATCATTATATTATATATATTCATATATAGCCAAATTCATCACTCTGGTACTACTGAGAGAATAGGTACGTAGTGTTTTCTATATATGAAAATGGCTAGCACAGTAAGTATTATCTGCAAAAGAACTGCGGTGAGTACTAAGCCAGTTCAACCAGGAAAGTACTTCCCCTTATCTGTGTTGGACCGTTTGATGGAGAACAACCACATTAGGATGGTGTATTATTACCAAACTTCAGGAGAGGGAGAGCTTGGAGAGCTGACCAAGAAGTTGAGAGAGACCTTGTCAGAGATGCTTACCCATTTCCCCATAGTGACTGGAAGGTTGTTGAGAGATGACAGTGAGCATTGGAAGGTCAAGTGCAACGATGCTGGCGTTAGAATGGTGGAGGCAAAAGCCAAAGGGAGTGTGGAGGAGTGGCTAACAACTGTGGATAGGGAAAAGGAACTCCAGCTTGTGTATTGGGAGGGCATGCTTCAAATGTATTATTATTATTGGTCCACTTTTTATGTCCAGGTTAGACTTCTCTGTTATCGAAAAAGCTATTGATTTGGATATATTATGAAGAGATTTCAAGATCAAAGAAAGAGTATGCAACAAATAGATAAATAGATAAAACAAATCATTTTTTTCCAATTCATTTTTTAGTTGGTCTATTCTTTAAAAACTATGCATTGATAGTATAAAAGTTTTGTACAGACATTCAATCATATTTCACCATAATAGATGTTTATGCATATGACAATTCAGTGAAATATGATTAGATGTATACATAAAACTTGTTTATAATGTTAGTGCATACCACATGGATATTAATATTAAACTCAACAAACACTTGAATTATTATTATTTTTTTTATAAAAATGGATTTATAATAAAGAATATAGTAAAAGTGTTGTGAACATTTCTTGCAGCTAAATTCATTTCATGTTCATTTTGAATTCTGATCTTAATTTCAGTTGACTGAATTTGAAGAAGGTGGATTTGCAATTGGCCTAAGCTGCATTCATCTCTTGGCAGATTCCACTTGTGCAACCAGATTCATGAAGGCCTGGGCTGACATTTCATCGGGCAACAAAATGATTTCTCCTCCAATACTCCACCCTTTACCTCCTCCAAGACCAGGAAACACAAATCCCAATCACATTCACAACCCATATATGATGGAGTTAATATCTCACTACAAATCCTCAATTGAGAGGCCCATTATTTCTGCCAAGGAAGCAAGGTACACTACCATTTCCCTGGGCTTCTCACACCACATGGTCCAGGCTTGCATGTCCATGGCCCAGCCCAATGGTGCATCCAGCCCAACACCAACACCCTTTGAGGCACTAGCAGGGTTGTTTTGGGTCTCTTTGAGCAAGGTCAAAGGATTGAGAAATGGACTTGTTGACGTGTCCATATGTTTGGATGTGAGGAAAGTCTTGGGCTTAGACTACGAGTTCTTTGGGAACTGCATGGTATATAACAAGGTGTATGGAATTGCAGAAGGGAATTTAGGTGAGAACAAATTTCCACAAGCCACAAGTGCCATAAGGGATGTTATGTCCAAAATGGACTCTGAGGGAATAATGGGTCTAATCGAGTGGCTTCAAAGTAATGATACAAATTCGCCTACAATGATGAATGGTCATGATCTTGTATGTGCTAGCTTGGAGGATGTGGACCCTTATTTAGCTGTGTTTCAGGATTGTTCCAAGCCCATTCGTGTCTCTTATTACATAGAGCCAGTTTTGGGAGAAGGGCAGGTTTTGATCCTCCCAGCACCACATGAAGAGGGCCCCTTAAGCAGGGTAGCCATGGTGACCCTTAAAGAGGAAGAGGCCATTAAGCTTTGTGAAGATGAACTTATTTCACAATTCTCTCCCACTATCTTGATGAAATGTCAATAAGGTGACACTTACAATGACCCAAGGTACACCTATAGTTTTAAATCCTTAGATAGAGGTTTATTTATATCATTCAAATAAATCCAACTATATTAAAATTAACCTTAAGTGTTCCCATGCATGTCAATTGTGCTTTATATTATATATGTCAGTAATGGTGAGATTCGCATGAAATAAAAGTATAAAACTTTATCCCATCAATAGCATGCGGCCACTTACCCAGCTAGGTTGCGGTACTGTGTCATCATCAACACAATTTAATATGATTGAGCATTGGTACAGAATCTTTTGATTTACTAATATATATAGCTGCTATTGATCAGCTTGCTAGGTTGGTGCATTCTGTGTCATCATCACCAACAAAATTATATATAACCTTGTAATTTATCATATCCATCTGGTATGTATATCGTTCGCTATATATATAATATGTTGTATATTTGTACATAAGTTATGAATATGGTAATGAACACTTTTAAGTAAATTAACTTGGGTAATGTACTTGGGGGACACTAATTAATGTGCCGAAACATATATGATTTTCACCATCGAATTGTAACTAGAAAAATTAAATCCAATCACTTAAATATTTGTACACCTTTAAGTGTTCCCATGTCGCTTTAATTTATTGAGTCTTAACATGTTTGGTCAATCTACTATCCTAATTTCTGGGGGGAAACAAACACACGACAAGTGCAGCTAGTTGAAAGTTGTCTCGCTGCATTTATGATATTGATCCATTGTGTTTGCTTTCACGGTGGAAGAGGAGTTCACCACGCAATCACAGTAAGTTATACTGAGAGAAGCTTTCGTGGTGGAATTGCCTTGTAATATGATAATTGGTGTTTCTAAACACACATGATATCAATCAACAATAAAAATACTGATCTTTTGATATAAATTAATTCCTAAAATAAATAACACATGATTATATATAACTGGGTTTGGATTTAGTAGAAGGGACTAATCCTATGTATATGACAAGTCACGGTTTGAATGTATATATGCTGAAAGAATGTCTACATCTAGTGTTCAATAGTGTGCTATGGCCTATGAAAGAGTTAAAAATTACCCGTGGGAAAAAATATTAACAATGATAAATACCCAAATCCCAATTATACAAACTATCAAATTAAATCCCTTGCTATATGAATCCTGCTGGTATCTTGAACAACTAGTATTTGTCTAAAAAATTGTCATGGAACAAAGAACAATGGGATCAAGAAGTCAATGAATTCGGGTCCCACCTGCCAACCATTGACCTTAAATAATGCTTAGATACTATATAGGATGGTGGATTATTAAAATATACGTAATTTTAATTTCAGCACATGTTTCCGCATTACTGAATACTTGACTCACAAAAGCAAGCATCCACTCATCCAGTCCCAATGGAATATCCTCGTATTGGTGGTGCACACCTAACCATCAATTTCTACTATGCCTAACAATTAATGAATTAATGGTTGATGAGTGAAACAATGAATTTACGGATCCAAATATTTTTTTTACTCTTTCATTCTGCTTTTAGTTAAATATGTTGCTAACTTAAAAATTAATAAGCGCGTAGGTTTTTTGGGTTTAAAAACAACATAGTGACATAAATGATCCAATTGTAACAATTGGATATTAGAGACCAAAATATCACAATCGTGATAAAGAGATTAAAATCGCACAATTGAAATTGGAGACTAAAATCGCATAATCATGATATTCAGGAGGCCGAAATCATACAATCAGAACCCGAGAACTAAAATCAAACAATCGTGATACCTATAAACCAAGGGCCCATTTAGTTTACGGGATCATTTCTTGTTTTCATTTCCAGTATTTACTTTTAATAAATTACAAAATTGTCTTGTTGTTTTTAATTTGTTTTAAATTTTTAAATATTTATATAGGAAATGGTAAAAATAAACAAATGATTGTTTTCACTATTTTCAATGCAAACCATTAAAAATAGAAAATAAATTGAAAACAATAAAATAATTTTGTAATTTATTAAAAGTAAAGACCGGAAATGAAGATAGGAAATGGTTGCCTCAAACCAAACGGACCCCAAGAGTGCAAATGAAAAGAGACGATGTGAAGAGTCCTCCGCTTAGTTAATTGCAAAACAAAGACTCATGCTAAGGTGAAAGATCTTATTATAGCCGTTAGATATAATGATTTTATATTTAAGTGACAGAGATTCATTTTGTATTAAACAGTAAAGATTCATTTTAATATAAAATTATTATATCCAAATGACCATTGACCAATCTCTCACAATGAACTACCTATACATGTCTCTCACCAAAATAAAAGGATAACTGCACAAGTGAAGTGATGTGTATTTGATTCCTTCAAGCTTATTTTCTAGCCTCACATCAAGCTGACACACACATTACGCAATATTGCTTGCATAATATCGTGCGTGTATGGCGGGTTTGTTATGTATTTTGTTTGAAAAATATTTCACCTACCCTACTTTTTTCACACTCAATCCATGCACCTTACGCTCCTCTCATCTCTTATCACAAAAGTAGAGTGTGGGGACTAGGGATTATGATATAAAACCACTGTGAAGTGGAAATGAAAAAAAAATAAGTCATTTTTGTTTCTATTAGCCTTTTTCCCTTCTGCTTGTACGCAGTAGTGGAAACGTGGAGTGTCTCAGTTTATATGAAAGCAATGATTTTGCCATCAAAAGATGACATACACGTAACACTTCACATCACTTTGTTTGTTATGTTTTGGTGATGTAGATAGTGATGGAATCTACTCAAACAAGAACAAAATGTACAACTTTGTAGAAGTGTTAACAAACCCTTTCACACCATGTTTTAATATATATTTTTTTATTGGATAAAATTCATATAATTAAACTCCACTAAATTATATAGGTTTCATTCCCTATTAATTCAATGAGTCATATAGCATGAATTTCAACCAATAAAAATGAATATATTAAAAAAGTACATACTAAATAATATATTGCTAGTATTTTATTATAATTTTGTTATAATAGTGACAATTGAGACTTAAATGCATAAGAAATAATATAATTACCCAAAAATTTCACGTCATAATTTGCCCATGCTTTGGAGGGTATACCAACCTCATAAACCCCTTTTTTTCTTGCTACACAATGATTCAGGGTTCTCCGTTTTCTATATTGGTCCACCATTCTCCATCATCTAACAACCCCTTTCTTTCTTGATCTCCACATGCTTAATTATGCGTCCGCAAACTTTGAAAGTGTGAATTGAGTTATAAAATATGGATCATTCATGTGGAATTCGTTTCTGACATACCTTAAAAGATCAGCATAATTCATGTACCAGCATGGGAGGGACGGAGGGCGATGTGATGACAATTGACAAACATTTTGCAACTATTATGATTTCAATAGGTTTTTTTTATTTTATTTTTATTTTTTAACAAATCTACATAATGAATTAAAAATAATGATTAAATTAAATACCGAATTTTATATTTAAAAAACTCAAAAAGTATTTATTATTTTTAAGTAAAGAAAAGTATTTAATAAATATTAAATACTGCACTAGCTAGATTTTTTTTTGATAAGCAAAAATTTTATTAAGTAGAAAACAATTAAACCAGAGCATAAGATATGCCCAGATTTAGCTACATGAAAAGAATACAAAGACGTCTGATATCCTACTGTTAATACAATAAAGGTAGCGTACAAAAACATCACTATAGAGAAAAGCATCCCAACTTAGTTGGCACCCCAGACCCTATCTATCATTTGTAGCACGTCAAACCAACATGAGAAACTAATAAAATCACCCCCAACTTATCAAAACTACACCAAAGAAGATCAGAACCATTTACAACTATGCATGGGAGAAACCCCACCCCTGGTGTGAGGATGAACAAACAAGTACGAGATTACATAGAACTATCTAGATCGGATCACAATTGTGGAGAAACTTCCACCCGCGGTGTGAATCGAGAGACCCAAATGCGAATATAATCCAGAACAGCTCACAATGCTAGAAAAATTCCCACTCCCGTCGTGAAATCGTCAGACCCAAATGCGAAAGTCTAGATAAGAAACCAGAGCAGTCTACAGCTGTGAAAAAGGTGACACTCCCGAGGTGAAATCGAAAGACCCAAATGCCAGAATTAGAAAATTTCAATATTAATTATATATGTGTGTGTTATGCCAGACAATGCTTTCCACTGTTACATTATATAATTATAGGGAATCCTTCCATATCCCTTGAAAAGGAGGGAGCGCTCTATTATATATGCTCCAACCATATACATATGTTATTATTAATCAATGGGAGCCCCTCAATTCCGAAGGTTAAATTTTCCTAGTGGTCCAGAAATTCGTCGTAACATGTTGACATTAGTCCAAACTATCCACTGTTCCGTTCAATTATAGAATTTTGTAATTGACCCAATTTACAATCCGTGTTCAATTTGTTAATTGTATGTCATTGTCAAAATAGGGCAGGGAATCATTTTCTCTGCTTCCTTTTGAATTTTATTAAATATGATGAGATATAAAGAAAAATACGATTATTGTCGTTATATTATTATTTCTTTTATTTTTAATATTTTATTTCATTTTATTTTTATTTTTAGTATAATATTTTAATAATTCATATTATTTTAAAATAATAAAACATTAAATAAATTTTTTAAAACGATACTCGAAAAAGAACAGAATGACTAAACGAGTGCTAACACATATAATTGAAAAGAGTTACGTGTATTGTATATTATTTTGTAAAATGTAAAAAGTTAAAGGATATTTTAAAATTTTGTTTAGTTAATAATTTTTTTTAACAATAGTATTAATAAATTAAAATATAAAAATATAGGTGTTTGAAATTTTTAACTTCCAGAAAAAGTTTTAAAAAGTGATGATCTGATCATTATAAAATTATTCTAAGGATGACTACAAATATCTCATTATGTTCAATGCTGACTGAAGAAATTTAAGTATTAATTAAAAAATAAAACAATTTAATTGAATGAATTAAGGAGAAAATTAATACCAAAAAGAATTTATATAATTACTATACATTAACTGTGTAAAAAGATTTTACATGATCATCCAATAATATTTTACCATGTAGATATTTATATAGATATTTTAGAAAATAATATCATGGAGTGGTACTATAATGAGATATGACTTATGAGTGTATGTCTATATAAAATTTTTTTGTACCGTTAGTACATAGTAATTAAACTCTATATAAAATACTCAAAATATGAGAAAAATACATATATGTTTTTGTGGTTCTGCACAGCAAGAGTACGTTTCCAGATTATTTTACTCTTAAATATAAGTACTCAAATTTAGGGTATTTTTTTGTCGTCTGATGTTGGAAAACACTAGACATGTATTTGACGACTTATCTATCAAACAAAGATCATATCCTTTGTGTCAAATACAAGTGTTGGTTAACAAATTAAACGCTTACATCATGGATTTGTAGGAAATACTCGTGAGTATACAAGTCCTAATCTATACTAATTATACAAACTGAAACCAAAAATTATAACATTACTTTGTTTTTAAGGAAGACATTTGTTTGTCCATAATTCATTTTCGAGACTTTTCAAAACTTTCAGATAGTACAATTTTAAATGTAAATACTTATATTTTTAGTCCTTTGAAGATATTTGTAACATTAATTTGGTTTCATAAATAAAGTAAATATTACTTTAATTTCTTAAATACCATAAAGATGTTAAGATCCTCCTTCTTTATGTGAGAGTATTATATAAAATGAAGCCTTTGATCGAGAGATCAGATTACTGAAAACCAAATTAATTTCGCTTATATAAAATATCATATATCATATTACTTTTAGTTTATGTATCAAAAAAATATATTACTTTTAGTTTATTCTAAATTTCAAAGAATTGTATAGTTAATTTTTTATTCTTTGCTTTAAAAAGGTGCAAAACAATACGATGATGAGCAACAGAAAAAGAAAAGATAAAAACAAAAAGATAGGATGTGTGAAGTGTAAAGTGCAGAGAAAAGAGAAAAGAAATCAATAGATAAAGTTTATAGCATCTCGAATGGGGAGTTTATTAAGTATTTTACTAAATAAACATCAATATTTATTAAGAATTATGTATTAAAGAATATTTTTTTTTGGGGTATTTATTAAGTATAAGTGTTTAGTTAAATATTTCTCTTAAGCATTTTTCTATTATATATGGTGGGACATGTGTTGTTTTATGGATTAAAAAAATCAAATTAAAAAAATTAAAAAAATTATTGCTAGTGAAATATAATGATGTGAGGTATTGGTGGGTCCATTTAAGATTTTTTTTGAAGGAGTTAGTTGGAGAGATTAAATGCTTATGAGATATTCAAATTTAAAAAATAAAAAATAAATAATGTGTACGAATAGCACCCACTTAAATACCCAAAATAAAATACTCCATTATGAATCCCCTTAGTACCGATTTTGTGAAGTGAAGTTAGCCCACTGCCAAAATCTAAGAAGGAATATATATACGATATGGAGGAATTATAACTCAAGTAATAAGAAAAGTCAGTCACTTATGAGAACTAAGAGCAAAGATATGCTAGAAGCTTGGTTTCATTTCACTCATATCATAGCAGTGCTCTAGTTAGCTCTAGTTGTAGCCTTGTTCTTGTAGGAGAGCAAGCAAGCAATAATGGAGAGCAGTGAAGTAGTATCAAGAGTTGATAGCCTAAGAGCTAGTAGTTCCAACATGTGGAGGAACAGTAGCATGGATGTGTTCTCAACATCTGAACGTGAAGATGATGAAGAGGCTCTCAAATGGGCTGCAATTGAGAGACTCCCTACCTACCTACGCATCAGGAGAAGCATACTCAACAACCCAGATGGGAAAGGGATAGAGGTAGTTGACATCAAGCAACTGGGGTTAACTGAGAGAAAGATCCTGCTTGAGAGACTTGTCAAGATAGCAGAAGAAGATCATGAAAAGTTCTTGTTGAAACTCAGGGAAAGAATGAACAGGTAACTTAAGACTCCTTTATTTCTGTTTTCATTTCCTGTTTTTATTTTTAATTATAAAACTGTCACTTTTATTTTCAATCTGTTTATTGTTTTTAAAAATTTATACATGAAAAATATTTAAAAACATAAAACAGATTGAAAATAGAGTGACAGTTTTGTAATTAAAGCGAAAACAGAAAACTTCTTCTTAAGGCCATAAGTGCTCTTCATTATTTAGCACTATTCATCCATAGTTTTAAAAATATATCCTTAATTGCAGCCTTGATATTGCGGCCACAATTGTGGTTGTAGACTGCAATCTGGAACCTTTTTTATCACTGCACATCAAAGAGTTTGTGAATGGCTTCACCAGTTTGATGCTTGCTCAAGTCTTATTGTGTGTTAAAAGTTATACTTTTTATGATGCAACACACGAGGTTCACCTTGAGACAAGAGCTGAATTGGTTTTATTCAGTGACTTGAGGGTTGAACTTTTGAAGTATGGTTTCTTTTGGAAACATTTCAAGTCCCCCCAAGTCATTTTTTCATGACATGAAGATTTGGCAGATTTTGAAACATGCTTAGAATTTATAATTGAAAACTGAATTTACAGAGTTGGACTTGAGATTCCAACAGTTGAAGTCCGATTTGAGCATGTGAATGTGGAAGCACAAGTTTATGTTGGAGGCAGAGCGTTGCCTTCATTACTCAACTTCTTTGTTAATGTGCTAGAGGTAATTCAATATAGCACAAGATGTTTTTCTCCCTTAATCATTGGTTTATATATCTGGGTTTTTATTCTATGCTGTCTTTCTTTTGTTAAGGGATTCTTAAATTATCTTCATATCATTCCAAGTCCAAAGAAACCGTTACATATACTTCAGAATGTTAGTGGAATCGTAAAGCCCCGAAGGTAAATTCAAGAGTTTTTCTTTTATTTTCTTTGTTTTTCCTTTTTTTTTATTACTAAAAGTAGACCCTCCAGTGAGATCTTTTCTCGTTCTAATGAACTTTTTGCAGAATGACATTGCTTTTGGGGCCACCAGGCTCTGGAAAGACCACATTGCTGTTGCAATTGGCTGGAAAACTTAGTAAAGATTTGAAAGTAAGGAAACCAAATTTACTGTTGACCTTTGCTGTTGAATAAAATTTTTTTTAGTTATAACTTGTCTATGGAACCGACCCATACAAAGTAAGAGTCTTTTCCTAGTAAAAATAGTAAATATCTAATAAAAAAATTAGTTGGAAAAGTAAAAATAATTGGGCAGGTGACATGTGTAATAGTCTGAGAGGTGACGTGTGTCATACTCTATAAAGCTAGAAACTACTTTTCTTATATACTAAAGTAATTGATGATTGATCGATAATTAATTATTGAGGTGATTGATAATTGATAACTAATTTCATTAGTGATGAAACTTTCAGCATTCTGGGAGAGTAACATACAATGGGCATGGGCTGGAAGAGTTTGTGCCACAAAGGACATCAGCTTATATAAGTCAACATGATAATCACATTGGAGAAATGACTGTGAGAGAAACACTGGCTTTCTCAGCAAGATGCCAAGGGGTTGGACAGAATTATGGTTGGTTGCTTCATTCTGAGTATTGAAAGGAAGGGAAAAAAAAATGAAAAACAGAAAAACCCTTTTAGCAAAATCTTGACTTTCTTAAGTTCTCTTAGTCAGAGTTTTGAATTTCACTTCTTTTTTAGATATGTTGACTGAACTACTAAGAAGAGAGAAGGAAGCAAAGATTAAGCCAGATCCTGATATCGATGCCTATATGAAGGTGAGAAATAACATTGAGAAAGAAGTCTTGAAATTCATGTTTGAAATTCTGAACAAACGTTGCAGTGAAAGGAAGCTGCATTTATTTTTTCTGTACATGTGATTCATTCAAAACTGTGCAGGCAGCAGCACTAGAAGGACAACAGGCAAGCGTGGTAACTGATTATATTCTTAAGGTAAAAGTCCAGATTCATCTATTTAAGGGAATATAGATGAATTGTAAAACAAAGTAGGATTTTATTTTTTGTTTTTATGTTTTCCCTTTTAAAATGTTACAGATTTTGGGACTTGAAATCTGTGCTGACATTATGGTAGGAGACCAAATGATAAGAGGTATCTCAGGAGGGCAGAAAAAGAGAGTCACAACAGGTATTTCATTTATCAAGGGAAGCATGACAACAAAACTTAAAACCTGAAATTGAAACTTATAATGTGGTTGATTGACTAAGATTTTTTTGGTGAAAAAATGTGAAGGGGAGATGCTGGTTGGACCTATAAGGGTGTTGTTCATGGATGAGATATCAACTGGTTTGGACAGTTCCACAACTTTCCAAATAATCAGCTCAATCCGGCAGTCCATCCATATTCTGAATGGAACTGCACTTGTGTCTCTGCTACAGCCAGCACCAGAAACTTATGAACTATTTGATGATATAATACTTCTCACAGATGGACATATTGTATACCAAGGACCAAGAGAAAATGTACTTGAGTTTTTTGAATCAATGGGCTTCAAGTGTCCTGAAAGAAAAGGAGTTGCTGATTTCTTACAAGAAGTATGACTGTGATTCACTTTAAGTCTTCTTTTAAAAACATCTTTTCTTTCATTTATTGATTTGAAGTTAATTTCGTTCTAATGGGGTGCAATAGGTGACATCAAGAAAAGATCAATGGCAATATTGGGCACATAAAGATGAACCTTATAGTTTTGTTACTGTCAAGGATTTTGTGGAAGCCTTCCAGTTATTTCACATAGGCCAAAAGCTTGGAGATGAGCTAGCCAATCCATTTGACAAGTCCAAATGCAATACAAATTCTTTGACTACAAAGAAGTATGGTGTTAACAAGAAGGAGCTGCTAAGGGCTTGTGCTAGCAGAGAATTTTTGCTTATGAAGCGAAACTCTTTTGTCTATATATTCAAAGCTACACAAGTGAGAAACATTCAAGCACTAATGCTGCTCATATTATCTGATTTGAAACTGGACTCTACATACAAAAATTGTGTTATGAATGAATGGAAGTGTTAAATGTTTTTATTGGTTCTTATGCATGCCTTGTTCCTCCTTTTCAGCTTATTTATTTAGCTATCATGACAACAACATTATTTCTACGAGCTAAGATGCATAGGAATACCGTGGAGGACGGAGGAACTTACATGGGTGCACTTTTCTTCACAGTCACTGTGGCAATGTTCAATGGCATATCAGAGCTAAACATGGCCATCATGAAACTTCCTGTCTTTTACAAGCAAAGGGACCTTCTTTTCTATCCTTCATGGGCTTATTCTCTTCCACCATGGATCCTCAAAATACCAATAACACTCGTTGAAGTTGCCATCTGGGAAGCCATATCTTACTATGCCATTGGCTATGATCCAAATTTTGTAAGGCAAGAAGTCACCGCATATCAAATCATCAATTAAGCCCCCGGTTGGTTACTCATTTTGGAATCTAATGAGAGAAATTGTTTTGGCAGGCTTTTAAAACAGTACTTGATAATCCTGTGCATAAACCAGATGGCATCATCACTATTTCGGTTGATGGCAGCATTAGGGAGGGGTGTTATAGTTGCAAACACTGTTGGGGCATTTGCATTGCTAGTAGTTCTGGTTTTAGGAGGATTTGTGATTTCAAGAGGTACAAGAACGGTAATCTAACTTCAAAGTTGGCTGATGCAATATATCTTTTTATGATAAATCTGTTCTTTTGTGCTAGAGGATGTGCATAAATGGTTTCTGTGGGGATACTGGTCCTCACCACTGATGTATGGACAGAATGCTATAGCTGTGAATGAATTTCTTGGACATAATTGGAGAAAGGTAATCAATCCCCTTTGTTTCTAATGGTGAATACATTCTAAGAGAAACAATGAGTTTTGGAAAGATATGTTTATGAGTAAGTTGTTGAATGTTGTAGGTTGCTCCTAATTCCAATGAACCACTAGGAGTTTTGATACTGAAAACTCGCGGTTTTTTCCCACAAGCTTATTGGTATTGGATTGGTGTAGGAGCATTGATTGGCTATGTTTTCCTGTTTAATTTCTTGTTCACCTTGGCTTTACAATATCTCAGTCGTAAGTACCATCTTCATCTCTCTCTTTTTGAGCTTTGCACTTTACTTGAACCACTTTTCTGATCATTGGATATGTTGCCTCTGCAGCATTCAGAAAGGATCAAGCAGGGCTATCCAAGGAGAATTTGCTTGAGAGAAATGCTTCAACAGCTGAAGAGTTCATTCAGTTACCTACACAGAAGAGCTTTTCTGGTGAGTCCTTGAACTCCAAGTTATAGCCTCTCTCTCTCTCTCTCTCTCTTTTTTAAGCTTGATGTTTGATATTCAAGCCATAACATGTTGACTGTGATGACAAGTCAGAAACAAAGAAGGTAGAACAAGAAAGTATATCATCCAGGTCATTCTCTGGAAGAGTTAGTGATGATAAAGCTAATAAAAGTGGAAGGAGGGGCATGGTTCTTCCTTTTCAACCACTATCACTCACTTTTGATGAGATTAGATATTCTGTAGACATGCCACAGGTACTTTACATACTTCTAAGATGAGATTTGATAATTTCAATTGGTTTTTCATTCTGACATGTCTTTAGTCCAATCTCCATAAGGGAAAAAGAAATAAGGGGAAAAGAATAGTATTGTTCCTATATTTTGACTGTTATATTGTTTGTAGGAAATGAAAAGTCAAGGAGTTTTCGAGGATCGTCTTGAACTTTTGAAGGGTGTCAGTGGTGCCTTTAGGCCTGGAGTACTAACAGCTTTGATGGGTGTAAGTGGTGCTGGCAAGACTACTCTAATGGATGTTTTAGCTGGAAGGAAAACTGGTGGATATATTGAAGGAAACATCACAATATCTGGCTACCCAAAGAATCAGAAAACATTTGCTCGCATATCAGGATATTGTGAACAATTTGATATCCACTCTCCCAATGTTACAGTTTATGAATCTTTGCTATATTCTGCATGGCTTCGTTTACCCCCTGAAGTTGATCATGCAACTAGAAAGGTAAAATTTTCTTCTTTCCAAATTAGAGGCATAAAAACTCATAGCCTTAAACTAAGATTTAAACATCACAAGATTGCTAAGAGTGCAGAGAAATTAATTAGTCGGTATTAAAGCCGTTTTGGATTTAGAAGCTCAGCTTCTAGCTTATAAAGAAGTTAGCCTTGCACTGCATTTTTATATTTTTCATATTTGGAAAAGAGGAAAAACTATTAAATAGTCACCGTTAAATAGATAGGTGCTTAAGGAAAAGTTAAAAAATAAAGCTTTTGGAAAAATCGAAGTGAAAAAGCTAATTTCAGCTTATTTGAGAAGTTATTAGTTCAAAACTCATTAAAAGTGCTTATAGAAAAAATTATACAAACTGGCTCTTGCCTCTTAGTAATCTTTTGGAAGCCTTTAGTCCGGAGAGACAATAGCATATTAACTTGAACTCAATTTTATGAGATGCAGATGTTCATTGAGGAAGTTATGGAGCTTGTAGAGCTTAACTCAATAAGAGAAGCACTTGTTGGATTGCCAGGAGAGACTGGACTTTCAACCGAGCAGCGCAAGAGGCTCACGATTGCGGTTGAACTTGTCGCCAACCCATCAATAATATTCATGGATGAGCCAACCTCTGGCCTTGATGCTAGAGCAGCTGCAATTGTAATGAGAACTGTGAGGAATACCGTTGACACGGGACGAACCGTGGTTTGCACCATCCATCAGCCAAGTATAGATATATTTGATGCCTTTGATGAGGTAAGTAAGAATTCTAACCATTCTGTTTTTAAGTACACTGCATATTAAAGAATTAAGTGCTTCAATATCAACCTTTTCAGCTGCTACTTCTGAAATTGGGAGGGGAGCAAATATATGCTGGTCCATTAGGCCGCCACTGCTCCCATCTGATTCAGTACTTTGAGGTGAATCTTAGTGTAATTGAGATTGATCATATTAGCTGCTTCTGTTGCATTATGCATATATATGTATATATTCACTTGGTGGACATGATTACTATAGGCTATTGAAGGAGTTCCTAAGATCAAAGATGGTTATAATCCTGCAACCTGGATGTTGGAAGTTACATCAGCAGGATCAGAAGCAAGTCTTAAGGTCAACTTCACTAATGTGTACAGAAACTCAGAACTATACCGGTTAGACTCCTTTCTCATACCTCTTTTTCATTATTTTGTTTTGATGTTTTGAATCAAGGCTGGCAGAGCCTAATTTTTTGGTGGAATTATGATTACATAAGGTGCATATATTTCTCAGTTTATGATTTTAATTAGATGGTGTTTAAAGATTTTAATCAATAGGTTACTGATACTTCAAATTGTTTAGGAGAAACAAACAATTGCTCCTGGAGCTTAGTGTACCTCCTCAAGGTTCAAAGGATCTACACTTTGATACTCAGTATTCACAAACTTTTGTGGCACAATGTAAAGCTTGCCTATGGAAACAGCATTTATCATATTGGCGGAACACGTCATATACTGCAGTTAGACTCCTATTTACAACACTAATAGCTTTGTTGTTTGGGGTCATATTTTGGGACATTGGCTTGAAAAGGTATGTGGAAAATAAAAACAAAAACATTGATATAATTACTATAGCTATATATGTGAAAAGGAAAATTCAAAACAATTATTACCTTGTAATGCCTTTACATTAATGGAAATCACAGGAGAAAGGAGCAAGATCTTTTCAATGCAATGGGATCAATGTATGCTGCGGTTACCTTCATTGGAGTACAAAATGGTACCTCAGTGCAGCCAATGGTAGCAGTTGAGAGAACAGTCTTCTACAGAGAGAGAGCTGCTGGAATGTATTCAGCTTTGCCATATGCTCTTGCACAGGTAAAGTAACAACTTCAATGCATGCAATCCTTCAATTATCATCAATCAATCAATTATCAATCAATCATCAATTATCAATTACTTTTAGGTCTCAGACTCTCAGGTTGTAACATGTGTCACCTTTTAGTCACTTCCACGGTTTTTTATTTTCAACTAAAATTGTTTTTATTTGTTGATGTTGATTTTTTTTACTGTTTTTATTAGGAAAAGAAAGTATGGGTTGGGTCTATTGACTAGTTGAGTAGAACAAGTGATATGTGTCATTCTTTTTTTGTCTCTACACTCAACTAATGTGTTGTATTTGTAGGTTATTATTGAGCTTCCCCACATCTTGGTTCAGACCCTGGTATATGGGATTATAGTATATGCCATGATGGGATTTGATTGGACAACATCAAAGTTCTTGTGGTACCTTTTCTTCATGTACTTCACTTTCTTGTATTACACCTTCTATGGTATGATGACCATGGCCATCAGTCCCAACCCACACGTTGCTGCCATATTGTCCAGTGCATTCTATGCAATATGGAGCCTTTTCTCTGGCTTCATCATTCCCTTATCCGTAAGTTACAACCTTTACCATAACACCTTTGAATAATTCTTGCATGAGTAAATCATCTATTAGACACAATATTATTAATCAAAAGTTTAACAGAATATTAAAATAACTTCAGCACAATTTTTTATGTTTGTTATCATTAACTTTAGAGTGTGTTTGAATAAACAGCTTAATTAAGAGCTTATTCGATAACTGCTTATCGTATAAGAGCTTGCGTATAAGCTGATTCTACAATTAAAGAGCTTATAGGCTTAAACTCTGTATAAGTTCTGTATAAGCTATTTCTATAAGCTATTTTAAAGAGCTTATAAAAATAAGCTTTATTTTTATAAGCTCTTCCAAACACTTATGTAAGTGTTTATGCCATAAAATAAGCCCAAATAAGCTATTCCAAACGCAAATGCATATTAAACTATTGGTTGGTTGTGTCTAGGCATATAATACTCACCCAAGAATTGTGCTTGCCATCTTTTGTTTGATGCATGACATGAACTAACTTTGAAAATGGAAAAACAATGACAGAGAATACCCATATGGTGGAAGTGGTACTATTGGGTTTGCCCTGTTGCATGGACCTTGTATGGGTTGGTGGCTTCCCAATATGGAGACAACAGGGGGACACTTGAGAATGGTCAACGGGTTGAAGAATTTGTGAGGGGTTACTTTGGGTTTGAGCATGATTTTCTAGGTGTGGTTGCAGTTGTGGTGGCTGGTTTCTCAGTGTTGTTTGCACTCGTCTTCACCTTTGCCATCAAAGCATTCAACTTCCAAAAGCGATGAAATCATCACTGCAAATAATATTCTTTGACCAAATAATAGCATATTTGGTTTTCAGTTGCAAACATACGTTTATGTCTAAAACTACGTCTGCCCAAAAAGAACACTAGTTACTTTGAATTCACACGTACTTTTGTAATTTTTCAACTTCGAGGAGTATCCCACCGCTTGTACGACTGGGACTAATCTCCCGTGGGAGTTTATTCGGCACCTCTAATGGGTGGCATTCATCCCAGCTGAGATTTTTTCCATACCCAAGGCTCGAACCCGAGATCTTGGTTAAGGGACAAGAGGCATTAACTACTCATGTCAACCTCAGTTGTTAAACACAAAGGGTATTGATACAAATTAATATTTTTTTCCTGTTATTGGGATTTTATTTATTTATGCCATCTCGTGGGCATGTACAAGTAAGATGTAACTAAGGGTATGTTTGGATTGATGGAATGAGGTGAAATGAGATGGAGTGGAATGGAATGGTAAGTGATTTCATTGTTTGGATTTTTAAAAAAGGAATGGAATGGAATGGAACATGATGGGATCTATTCCATCCCATTCCATCATCTCCCCCCATTTTTCTTCCCCCCCAATTTGGGGGGTACACGATGGAATCAGCCCTCCCTAATTATCAAATTACTAGTTTATCCCTCCACTGTGCATTGCAAAATAGAAATTTGTTGAACGCTTCTTCTTCCCCAGGTACGTGACTCCTTCCTCTCCACTGTGTCATGTCACCCACGTAAATGATCACAGAATTGATCACGTCTCTGGTTCAGAACTTCGTATATTATTTAATTGTGAATTCATTCTCATTTTTATGATATATAATTCAATTTGTTAAATGGATTTGTTAACTATATATTTTCATAAACTGATTCTATTCAATATATATTTAAGAAAACCAAAATCAAAGTGTTAAATGTAAAAATGGATTATTAATTTATTGTGTTACAATCCAATATATATTTTTTAAATAAGGGTAAGAAAGAAATAAAAAATTATAACCTATTCCACTCGGTTCACTTCCCAAACGATGGAATGGAGACTTTGTTCCGTTCCATTATAAAATATACAAACAAGGGAATGGAAGATATGTTTCATTCCGCTCCGCTCCTCTCCGTTCTATTCCATTCCATTTCGTTCCATTCCGCTCTGCTCATTTTAAAATATCCAAACATACCCTAAAGGTTTACCCATCTGTAAAAAGAAGGAAAAAAAAAACCTCACCCTTCTGTATGTAAAATCTAATTTCGATTGATATGAACCTTGCAAAGTTAACAAACTAAAATATATCATAAAAATATATCTATTTTTCAATATATGGATTTATTTAAACTCGTACTAATATATTAAAAAACATTAATGTAGGGGTCTTCAGTCACCCATTATAGAGACAGGGTAAAACAAAACAGGGGAAAGGAAGAAAAAGAAGAGATAAGAAATCTATCTATATAATAAAGGAAAATGTTTTTGAAAAGAAAATTTTACACGTGTCAATACTGTAGGTAACAGGATGAAACACAAGAAGGGGGGTTGAATTGTGTTTCTAAGCTTTTAAAATTTTTCGCAAATGTTGGACGCTGGTTTATTTCAAATATTGGACGCACAGCGTTTTCTGAAATATTGGACGCACAATAGTTTTAAAACACTGGACGCACAGAGTTGTGTAATATTGGACGCACAAAAAGATTGGACGCAGAGGCTTCTGCTAAATTAAAAACTTGTTTTCTTTGTGCGATTTAAAGTGTATGAAAAACTTGTTGAATAAAAATCAATTCAATCCCCACGGTTAGAATAAGCACAGATATAATAAGAGTTAAGGGAAAGAAGAAGTAACACAAGTTTTTATCCTGGTTCACCCTTTCCTAAGAGCTACGTCCAGTCCCCTCAAACTAGAGAGATTTCACTATCAACCTGATAGGTAACAAGTATTCTTCAGCAGCCTCTCCAAGCCTTACAACAAGTATTCTTTTACAGACAAGCCTCTCCAGGCTCAAACAAGTATTCTTTTACGGACAAGCCTCTCCAGGCTCAAACAAGTATTCTTTTACAGTCAAGCCTCTCCAGGCTCAAACAACTCAGCAGAGTGTTTTTGATTTAAGTGTTGTCTAACTCACACAAGTGAGGATATGAAAACTAAAGCACTTCGAGAGTTAAGCAAACTCTCTTTTACAAGAAGAAAGAAAATATACAAGACTTTCTATACAGAGTATAACAAATTGCACAGCAGTTCAACTCTTTCTTTTTCTTTTTCCAGTCTCTTGTATTCTTCTTCTTGTTCACGGTATATATAGGCTTTGATGAAGCTTCAGACTTGTTCTTCGAATAGCTCAGCTTCAGCCTTCATAAATGTTACCGTTCTCTAATAGCATTAAATGCTATTTTCCCGTTGCTCTGAGGAGATCTACTTCAGTGAGTATGTCTGCGTTTCTTTCTCCTAAACAGAAGCAACATGTACTCAAAGTCTCAATTGTAGAGTGGTTAATAGTAATATATTATTGAGACAGAGAGAATACACTGTGTAAAGTAGAAAGATGTGTTCAGAGATATACAGAGTAGATAAAAGTACATTCTCTCTCTTAGTACACTTTCCACAGTGCTTTATGCTTTTCATTTAATGTACGTTCTAAAACGTTAACAATGGTTGTACAGAAAGCATTGCATACAGCTATTTATTTCAAATCATTTGCTCAATAAATATGTTCCATATTAAATGCATGAGCAATAAATAGCAAGTAATGGACTCTGCGTTTTGGACGCAGCATATAGAATATATTGGACGCAGCATGTAGAATAAAGTTGGATTTTCAGTCCTTTTAGCAAATGGAAGCATACCTTGTACTTACCATTTGCACATGATATTCATTCATCCATTGGACGCATCCTCATGCTTACCATTCTATTCCATTGGACGCAAGGCAGTATTGGATGTATTGCCTCATGCTGATTATTGGACTTATGCCATTGTCTTTCTGTTCCATTGGACGCAGGGAAATATTTGTTGGACTTTTGTCAATTCTGCTTCATTGGACGCAGAACAGTTGACTGTTGGATTTTTTCCATTCTGTTCCATTGGACGCAGAGCAGTTGATTGTTGGCCTTTTCCAATTCTGTTCCATTGGACGCAGAAGCAGTTGACTGTTGTACTTTTGTCCTTCTGCTTCATTGGACGCAGAACAGTCTTTTGTCATTCTGCTTCATTAGAAAACACTGGACGCAAAGCTCTCAGACTGCGTATTGCATTGGACGCAGAACAATATTGCCTTATACTGTTTATTGGACGCAGAGAATCATTGGACGCATGGTCTCATAATGATTATTGGACGCATAGCTCTCAGAGTCCATTGAACAATTCTTATCCGAGGTCAAGTATCAGTATCATTGGACGCATCACTCTTGGTGTCCATATATGTTCCAGTGCCAACATTGGACGATGTCTTTAACATTGGACGCAAAGCTTCTCAGACTTTGAATATGAGCCAATGTCATGATGAACTTATTATTGGTCGCAGACTGCAACATCCTTCAATAAACTTAATTAGGCAGCTTTGTTATACATTGTAAAAGCTTAATACATTTTGTTATCATCAAAACCATAAAATCACTTAGGGAGTATTTGTATTAAAAATACTTTTAACCAATTTGGTTCCAACAAATACCACGTTCAATTTGAGAAAATTTTACTTAGTATTTTATTCTAAAGGTTAACAAAAATGGAAACCGGATGATTCTCTTTTAATTCAAAATAGAATATGCAAATCAAGATTAATCAAATATTATTGTGCCTGAATCAGCATTAAATGTAAATTTGAAAACAAAATCAAAAAATTATTGTGTTTTGTTTTCTCTCACATGTCTATTTATTTGATTTTTTTCCCCATCATTCTACCCTTCATTTTCAAAAAATACATCTAATCGATGTCTCTACGAACCCGTCCTCTCACTCTGCCATCATTAGTGGCCGATCCTCTTATTGGGTTGAAGTTACTCATCTCAATTCAGATATTAGGATTAATTTTAGTGATTTTGTTTTTAAAAGTTATTGCCCTATTTCACCTCCTCCTAAAATGCCTATGATCATCGATTTTATTTAACAAAATTTATATGAATATTATGCAGCTACAATAGTCTCGAAGTCATAGCGATCGGCCTTTTTAGCCTTTCGTGTCTGTCAAAACTTGCACGTCTCTTCAACTATTCATTCTCTGGTATGATATTTTTTGTTTTGTTTTTTTCTCTCTTTTTTGTTCTCTGTTTTCATACATATTTTCTTCTTCGTTCTAGTCTTACATTGTGATGACTATACTTAAGACTTTCGATTGAATGTTAGTTTTTGTTTTCTTTTTAGTATTTTCTCTCTCGCGATTACATGTTGTTTTTGTATTTTTAATCTTAAATCTTAATAATTTCATGTATTAATATATTTTATTTGTTTATATTATTCTATTATTTGTATGATTGTTATTGTTCTAATCATTAACATTGACTTCTCATCTAAGGTAAGTTTTTTTATTTTATTATTAATCATTTTTAGTTGTTATTTCATCAATGTTTGAGATCTCCATATTTTGATCATTTTCTCATAGTCTCCAAATTATTGATATTGTTTCATTTTTATTTTGATTCTTCTATCGAATATCATCACTACTTTTCTATTCATCAACCTAAACTTCTTCTCTAAGATAAGTTTTTTTTTTAAATTTTTTGATTAATAACTTTTAGTTATTAGAATTAATGTTTCTATACTTTGTGTTGCTAAGTTTTTCGTTTTTTATTTCTAATTTGTTATTTTTTTTAATTCTAAACAGATACATCGTTTTTGCCTTACAAACAAGAAGCATCATGAAAAAAAATAAAATTTAATAGCTTATTATTCTCAATATTTCTAATTTATGATTTTGTATATTTATTTTATGCAGATACATTATTTTTGTCTTTCAAACAAGAAGCATAATGAATGACACGAAATTTAGTAGCGTATTTTTCTCAATATTTTTCAAGAAATTATGTATGGAACAATAGAAAAAATATTAAAAATATTCTTTTCTTTGATTTGATTGCATAATGATAGTGGTAGATATGTGTTGTCTTTTTATTTTTCTTTTATTTATAAGATGTTGTAATAATTTTTAAATGTTGCGGATTTGAATTTATGTGGCATTTTTTTTATGAGTTTGAATTTGATCTTTTTTAGGTTTTGGGAAAAATGTTAAAATTTTAAAATATTTTATTGTAACGGTTAATATTAAATGAAATAAATAAAAAGATATCTTTCATTTTTTTTGAAAAAAATATCTCTTCAATCTATATTTATTCTATCTTGATTTGAATTTAATGTTCAAATTTAGGAAATAATTTTATTTTATCTTAATTTGAAATTGATTTTTCTCGAGATTACATAATAAACAAAAGAGTTTATTTGTATGTTAGGTCAAATTTGATATCTTCAGTATTAGTATGAATTTTAATTTTTTTATATTTAGGAATATTTAATAAAAAAATAAAATATATATATTTTATATTAATCAATATTGTTATCATTATTTATTTATCATTTAGTGTTTTTACCTAACTAATTTATTCAGTAAATCTTTTCTTTTGTCCTAGAATATTTGATTATTTTCTTTTTAATACCTATAAATAATTAAATATGAATAAAACACAATAAAAGAGAATACATAGTTTTTAATCAATATTTTTACAACCATGTAAAACTCACACATACCAACAAACTCAATCAATATCAGATTCTCAGAACATTAATGATTGGTATACCACGTTTTAAATTGATTATATTGCACGATATGATTTCCCTTAGTGGTAGTAATAATCAATTAATATTCATTTTCTTTCTCCAATTTATTAATTATCAAAATCGGTTTAAATTGAATTTGCGGGTTAATAGTGGTTTCCAACTATGGTAATAATAATCAATTGTTTAAATTTAAATTTAAATTGATTACATTGTACGATGTGATTTTTTGCCATGGTAATAACAATAACAAATTACTATTGTTTATCTTTCCCACAATTTGTTAATTAACAAAAAATGATTTAAATTGGGTTCGCTGGTTCATATTGGTTTCTCACTATGGTAATAATAATAATAATAATAATAATAATAATAATAATAGTAAATTAATAACACAAGCCCCTTATGAAATACATTTTTCAAGTATAAATCTTTAGTTCGATGGTAACCATATCACTGGAATAGAAGGATTGACAATTGACATAACAGGAGATTAAAAACAGAATAACATTCAACCAATTTCTATTATAACATGACACCAATAAGGCAATAACTATAAAATGATGATAACTAAGTATTTAACTATTTGATAAAAATAAATCAAGTATCTAACTAAATTATTTATTCAGCAATAAAAAGGGAGAAAAGTAAATATTTAAAAAAGACACAAGCTTCAGCACCACTAAACAAACAAAATAATATTTCATGTAAAATTGTAGAAAAAAAAGGTTTATGCAAAAGTAGTTTATACAAAATTATTATTATGTTAGATTTGTTTCAAAAATAAGTGGTTCATTATTACGGCTATCAAATTAAAAGTTATTTTAAATGTCAATCTATATAAGTACGGGGACTAATAAAAATAACTTTTCGAAAAATATAAATTTAATTCATATTTTATTTACTATCAACAAACTTATTAAAAACATGTGTAAGCAAATTAGATTTTTCTTTTAAATGTTAATATCGTATGTAAAGTGATTAGTAAAGAAATTATATAAAATATAATAAATAGATAAAATTTAGATTTAGTTTCTATCTTATTTATTATTTTTTTCACTTAATTTATTATGGATTTTTTTATATAAACAAATTAGAATTTTTTTTAAACACTAATATCTATATGTATAGTCACTAATATCAAAATACTAATTATTTATATTGGTGAGTATTATCTCATGGGAATTAAAACTACAAATATAAGATAAAAAAATTTGATACAGATATAAGAAAACATTCATATATGAGTACAGATATAGATTAAAGATGAAAAAGTTTTTTTATATGAAAATAAATTACTTATGTGTAAATCTTTTAATATCAAATACACATTAATATGAATATTTTAATATATAATTTATTTATTTTGGTTGAATGAATATTTTAATATATAATTTATATATTTTTAATATATATCATGTATAACACGGGTCGATGTACTATAAAGTTTTTTTTCTTACTTTTATACTAATCCTCGGAAGAGTATAATATTTAGGTAACATGGAAATACATTCTAAACAAAAACCATTATTAATATACATGGGGAGATGACAAATTTGTATGAATATGTATTAAGATTAGAGTAAGAAATAAAAAATAACTAAGATATACAAGTAATTAAAGATAAAAATATGTGAAATTAAGTTAAAATATAACACACTAAGATGAATATTTTACACGAAAGCTTATCTATATTTACATTAAAATACTTGTTGTACTTGCTCTTGCTTCCTGTGGGCATGTTACGTCTTATGAATGGACTGTGTTTGAGGATATTCCTCCTTTTCTTAGATTGTATGTAGTCAATGATACTATGAGATGTAGTACATCCTGTTTAGTTAGGTAGTGTTCTGTTTTGTGTTTTTGTTTCTATTTATATCAAAAAATAATACAGACTAACAAAAACAACACGAACCAAACACACGCTACATCATCTATAAACATCAAACTAAGGGAAGAATAAACCTTTTCTAAAATTGTTAAATAAAAAAAAAACTTGACTCATGAGAATCCAATTAGAAACAATTTAAAAATGGCTTAAATGCACTTTCAGTTCCTCAGGTTTCACGTTTGTGCAATTTTAGTCCCACAGCTTAAAATTTTACAGTTTTAGTCCCTAACGTTTACTAACGGTGTAATTTTCGTCCCTCCGTCAAGCTGCCATCCAACAGCAAACGGAATGGCTTACGTGGCAGACGGAATTCGGTGACGTGGCTAGTTTGCTGCCTAATTGGACAGCTGAAGTGGCAAGTGTTGAGTCAGCATTTTTTTCCTCCAAAAAAAAACGTGCTGCTCACGTGCAGGGAAAGAAACTACTAAATTTAAAGCTGGGGGACTAAAATTGCACAAACGTGAAACCTGAGGGACTGAAAGTGCATTTAAGCCTTTAAAAATCAAGCTCAACCATAATTTTCTAAAAGTGCAAACTTCTATAACAAATCTAAGACCATAAATCAAGTCCCACCATTCCATTATTTTTTATATTAATATTTTAAATATCAGGGTGGGTTCGGGGGCAATGCAATAACCCGCCAATGTCTGTTTTTGAAAAACAGTAAAAACTCAAATTCAACCACTAAACCCATCAAAGCAGGTTGTCACAGTCAAAGTTTGGGTCAGTTCGGGTGAGTTCATGCTTATTTGTGTTTTTGACATGTCTACTACAATAACTATTTAAATTATTTTACTATTTTGACCATAATTAATATATATTTTATTGTAATCTACATTAAAGTTAAGAACTAATCAAATAATTAATACACATTATATGTCTCATACATAGTATGAGTGAATACACTAGTATACATAAAATCTATTTATATTGTATAATTTTAGAAGCGCGGATTCTGGCGTTGCCACCTAAGCGACAAGAATAAACCACCATCTATCAAATTTGCTGACATGTCACTCTAGCCATTTTTCACAATTTGACCAATTATTTGCACCCATTTTTTTAACTATTTTTTTACCACAGATGTCAAACTTTCTTGTAATAGCAACCTCCATAATTACTAGGACCACAATTTGAAATAAGGTTCACAAAACTACACAATCACAAGGACCTTTGTCCCAAATGACATTCTCCAAATGCAATGTCACAATAAACCAATCAAGCAAGTAATAGAATTCAAAAACAAAAATCAAATGTTGTTTTTAAATCCACTACTAACATTGTTTTATTACTGCAACAAGGAGCTCATTTCTCTCAAAGAAGAATCAACTCAAGGACAACACGAACAAAATGACGACGAAAAACAACAGTTTTCAAGCGCAAGTTGAAGAGACAATACACCACTCAAGCAGTTGATATAACATCCTCAGATGAAGAACAAAATACAACATGCAACACAACCGAAAAAGAATTGAAAAATGTCAACGCTTTCACAAAACTTCAATAGAAAATATTGTGTACTATAATTGCTTTCCCCAAATTGATACATCTTCACTATTCTAAACACAAAATGTCAAATCCTTTATTAATCCTATGAATTTCCTCTTTAAAATAAAAAATACAAATATCTTCAATGTTTTATTCATTTATGACTTGAGGATTATCTAAACAAAGCCCGAAAGTAGTCAACATTTCAACTCAATATCTCTTTACACAAATAACATGAACTGTTCTAAATTAAAAATTTGTAACTAAAATTAAAAAAATTAAATAACACATTATCATTGACAAATCAATGACTGTAAATTTTTTTTCAACAATACGAATAAATAAAAAAATAAAAAATGGCAATAACTTCTCGATAATATTGGTTATCAAAATATTAAGCATTTAATCTACCAAAAAACATGCCTATTTTCTTCTCCCTTAACTAATAACAAACGTTGCTTATAACAATTGAAAGAAATAATCAAATGCTATTACAACTATTCATCTCTAAAATTATCTACAATAATATAACTTATAATATTTATAAACTAATAAAAAAATCAAATTCAACCGCGCATCGCACGGGTCCATATATAGTATTATATTATTATATGATAGGGTGACGCACCCATAAACACCCGATGTAAACGAGAAATCTCCATGTGTCTAGGTTGAATTGGTATCTAGTTTGAAATTGAAATGAAACCAACAATATCGATACTTTAATTTCATAATGACATATGTATGATCGGCACTGAGTGTGTACATCCAACAGTTTATGACAAAATGTCATTGTTCGATCCGTAGAGAACATGCACATCCAACATTAATGCCGATATGTCAATGTTCAATTGGCAAAAAGTATTTGTCAAAAAGAAATTGGCAAAAAATATAAGAGAAATGCTAGCAATACAATCTCTAATACACTTTCTGTGATTGGTTAAAATTTACATGGATCTTATCACTTTGGGATTGGATCTGACTAAATAAGATGTGAGATTTGAATTTCAACCAACTATAGAAAGTGCTAAAAAGAGTGTGATAATAGTACTCTTCAAGTATAATACCAATTTTAACAATGGTCGTTTTCATTATGTGATGAATTGGCAAATTAATTGCCAGAATTTGGCGTTTCTAATTGTAGCTTAATTATTATACAAAATGGAAATCGACAATGATCGATTTTTTCCAAGTTCTATTGTATTGATATATAAACATTGGTCTTTGGTCTACTTTACTATTTCAAGTCAGCAACATTCACTTGAAAGATGTCCAAAATCAAAATGACAAAATGTCTTTTGCAGTCACATAGTTTTTTTTTTCTTGTGCAATGCAGTCACATGGTTCTAGTCACCTACAAACTGAAATACCATGCTTTGTCTTCATGCATCTCCCTCTTCCTTTATCCATTCAATCCCAATAATGTCAACGCTAGAGTTACAGTTTATTTAGATAATTTTTTCTATAAACACTTATAATATGGATTTTTGAAATTAAAATTAGCTTTACACTTCAAGTTTTTTTCAAAAGCTCTCTTTTTAAACTTCTCCATAAATACGTATATATTTAACATTGACTATTTAATAGTTTTTCCTCTTTTCTATACATGATAAAAATAAAAATACAATACAAAGCTAACTTCTCAATAAGTTAGAAGTTGGACTTCTGACTGAACCCAAATATGACCTTAATCTCCCTCTATAAACACCACAAGCATGCATGTACTTCATATAAGAGAGAAGCGTGTCATTAAAATTTAGAGCAACATTATGCTTAAGTTCTTTTCACACCAATAACACTTTTGTACATGAGATCAATGGAGAGCAGTGATGTGAACACAGCCAGAAGCGTGAGTGGTTCTAACATATGGAGGAACCATTGTATGGATGTTTTCTCAAAATCTGAACGTGAAGATGATGAGGAAGCTCTCAAATGTGCTGCAATAGAGAGACTCCTTACACGTGCACGCATAATTAGGAGGAGAAGTGCACACACCAAAGAAGGTAAAGGGAAAGAAGATGACATGGTGCAACTAGAGTTGACAGAGAGAAGGGCTTTGCTAGAGAGACTTGTGAAGATAGCAGAAGAAGATAATGAAAAGTTCTTGTTGAAACTCAGGGAAAGAATGGACAGGTAAGTGAGTTCATGGATCACATTTGATGCTCAAGTTTTGTGCATTAAGAATAGTTTTAAATTGCGGTTTGCAATAACAGTTGTGTTTGCGGCAAAATCAAGTATTTTGGGGTCTCCACAACTACATTGTGGCCACAATTGTAGCCATATCAGCTATATTTGTTCGCAATTTTTCACAATATTAAGCAACGTGATGCAATTGCAGCTGCAATTTAAAATCTTCACTACTGAGCTTTATATGGAACACACTTGACAATCACATCAAAAGAACTGTATTGCTTAATCTTTTGAAAACATCCGAATCCCAAAGCGTTGACTTTGAAGATTTAATTGACATATATTTGTTGTGTTAAACTTAAAACTTGAACAGAGTTGGACTTGAAATTCCAACAATTGAAGTTCGCTTTGAGGATATAAATGTGGAAGCACAAGTTTATGTTGGAAGCAGAGCATTGCCTACACTACTTAACTTCTTTGTGAATGTGCTAGAGGTAATTCAATATAGCACAGGCTGTTTCTCCCTTATTCATTGGTTTATATATCTGGTTATTCATTCTATGATGTCTTTCTTTTGTTAAGGGGTTCTTAAGTTATCTTCATACCATTCCAAGTCCAAAGAAATCGTTACATATCCTTCAGAATGTTAGTGGAATCATAAAGCCTCAAAGGTGAATTAAAGACAATTTCTTTGTTTTTACATTTTTGTATTTTTTTTTTGTAGATTTTACTAAAAGTATATATCAATTGATACCCTTCTCCAGTTAGATCTTTACTTGTTCAGATTGTGAGGTTTTTGCAGGATGACATTGCTTTTAGGGCCACCTGGTTCTGGAAAGACCACTTTACTGTTGGCCTTGGCTGGTAGACTTGACAAAGATTTGAAGGTAAGGAAACCAATTTTAGGTGTCACCATTTTAGGGGAGTAATAAAGGGGGGTTGAAATAGTATGCAGCTGTTGAATAATTCTATGAATCTATGATTAATAATAACTAACAAATTATGAACACTTAAAAAATAAAGGCCATGTTTGTGTCGCTCCCACCTGTTAGACACTTGACAAACACTTCAAATACTCCTATTTGTATTTTACCACTCTCTACAATGATTCTTTCTTTAAAATTAATTTTTGTTTTTTGTTTTAATTTTATACTCATTACATATGTTGTATTATAGTCGTGTCATCTTCTATTAATGTTTTTGGTTAAAGTGGCGAATAGCTTGATTCTCCTTAAATAAGGTATTGAATATAAGTCTTGTTAATGGAACAAAAAAAAAAGGTGTCAGGAAAGTTTTGCTCCCTTAAGTAGGTCAATTGGATTCGTTATGGATTAGTAAAAATCTAGTGTGACTTCCAGAAATCAAAGGTCAAAGATAGAAAATAATAGTTATGTCATTTTCTATGAATTTTAAAATTTGTCATATCCTCGTGCCCCTATCACATCTGTGTTATGTATCGTATTTACTAGATAACAACTAATTTCATTGGTGATGAAACTTCAGCATTCTGGGAGAGTAACATACAATGGGCATGGGCTAGAAGAGTTTGTGCCACAAAGGACATCAGCTTATGTAAGTCAACATGATAATCACATTGGAGAAATGACTGTGAGAGAAACAATAGCTTTCTCAGCAAGATGTCAAGGGGTTGGGCAGAATTATGGTAACGAAAAAGAAGAAAAAGCAGAAACCTTTTAAAATAAATCCAAACCTTCTAAAGGGATCTTAAAGTTTTGAATTTCACCACTCTACAGAGATGTTGACTGAACTACTGAGAAGAGAGAAGGAAGCAAAGATTGAACCAGATCCTGATATTGATGCCTATATGAAGGTCAGAAATAAGATTTAAAGCTATGTCTTGAATGCTTATGTTTGAAATGCTGAACATATTCTTAACTTGTTATTCATTCAAAAATCTGCAGGCAGCAGTACTAGAAGAGCAGCAAACTAGTGTGGTCATTGACTACATTCTCAAGGTAATAGTCAAGGGGAATTTCTAATCACACATACATGGTTTTCTATATGCACATACATATCCGCGGAACTAATAGTTCCGCGAGTTTAATTTTTTCCAACACACACATGTCCGTGGAACTATTAGTTCCGCGAGTTGTAATTTTCCGCGGAACTAATAGTTCCGCGGGTTTATTTTTTTCCAACACACACATGTCCGTGGAACTATTAGTTCCGCGAGTTATAATTCTCCGCGGAACTATTAGTTCCGCGGGTTATAATTCTCTGCGGAACTAATAGTTCCGCGAAGAATTATAACTCGCGGAACTAATAGTTCCGTGGACATGTGTGTGTTAAAAAAAATAAACCCGCGGAACTAATAGTTCCGCGGAGATGTATGTGCACATAGAAAACCATGTATGTGTTATTAGAAATTCCCATAGTCAAGGCTCATCAGATATAAAATTAGTTTGAATAAACTTCTCAATAAACACTTATGAAAAGAGAAATATTAAAACAATCTTAAAATAACTATCAGTTTTTAAATAGTTTCACATATCAGTTGAAAATAAGCTTATAAGTACTTTTTTGTTTTAATTGAGAAGTTCTTATAAGTTGAATGTCAATATAAACTGGGTTATACTAGACTTGTGAAAAAATAAAAGGTTTTCATTTATTCCCTTTTGAAATTTTGCAGATTTTGGGACTTGAAATTTGTGCTGACATAATGGTAGGAGACCAAATGACAAGAGGAATCTCAGGAGGGCAGAAAAAGCGACTCACAATAGGTAGATTCTAATTGCCAAGAAAAACATGACCAAAAAATGTGAACATTTTGTAATGAGGTTGATTGATTAATAATTTTCGGGTGAAAAATGTGAAGGGGAGATGCTGGTTGGACCTGTAAGGGCGTTGTTCATGGATGAGATATCAACTGGTTTGGACAGTTCCACAACTTTCCAAATAATCAGCTCAATCCGGCAGTCCATCCATATTCTGAATGGAACTGCACTTGTGTCTCTGCTACAGCCAGCACCAGAAACTTATGAACTATTTGATGATATAATACTTCTCACAGATGGACAAATTGTGTACCAAGGACCAAGAGAAAATGTGCTTCAGTTTTTTGAATCAATGGGCTTCAAGTGTCCTGAAAGAAAAGGAGTTGCTGATTTCTTACAAGAAGTATGAGTGTGATTCACTTATAAGTCTTCCTTTCAAAAATCCTCTTTCATTGATGTATTATATAGTTAATTTCGTTCTAATGGGGTGCAATAGGTGACATCAAGAAAAGATCAATGGCAATATTGGGCACATAAAGATGAACCTTATAGCTTTGTCACTGTCAAGGATTTTGCTCAAGCCTTCCAGTCATTTCACGTAGGTCAACAACTTGGAGTGGAGCTGGCAAATCCCTTTGACAAGTCTAAATGCCATCCAAATGCCTTGACCACAAAGAAGTATGGTGTTAACAAGAAGGAGCTTCTGAGGGCTTGTGCTAGCAGAGAATTTTTGCTTATGAAGCGAAATTCATTTGTCTACATATTCAAAGCCACCCAAGTGAGTAACATTCAAGCACTAATACCATTTATATTATTTGTGCATGAATAAAAATGTTAAATGGAGTGTTTCATTTGTATTTTTTTGTCCTTAAGCAAGTCTTCTTCATCCTTTTCAGCTTACTTATTTAGCTTTCTTGACAACAACGTTATTTCTGCGAACCAACATGTACCACTCCACCATTGAGGATGCACAAACTTACATGGGTGCACTTTTCTTCACAGTCACTGTGGCAATGTTCAATGGCATATCAGAGCTAAACATGGCCATCATGAAACTTCCTGTCTTTTACAAGCAAAGGGACCTTCTTTTCTATCCTTCATGGGCTTATTCTCTTCCACCATGGATCCTCAAAATACCAGTAACTCTCATAGAAGTTGCCATCTGGGAAGCCATCTCTTACTATGCCATTGGCTATGATCCAAATTTTGGAAGGCAAGAAGAAACTAACTAAATCATAGATCCTTACTCAGCTAAGCTATCAATTACTCATTTTTTAGTCTAATGAGAAATCTTATTGGCAGGCTTTTTAAACAGTACTTGGTAATCCTGTGCATTAATCAGATGGCATCTTCACTATTTCGGTTTATCGCAGCATTGGGAAGGGATATTGTTGTGGCAAACACATTTGGGACATTCTCACTACTTGCAGTTACTGTTTTGGGAGGATTTGTGATTTCTAGAGGTAAGAAAATTGTAATGTAACTCTGAAGTTGGCTAATGTAATGAACCTTTCTTAAAATCTTATGGTAAAACTGTTCTTTTACATCAGAGGATGTGCACAAATGGTTTCTTTGGGGTTATTGGTCCTCACCACTGATGTATGGACAAAATGCTATAGCTGTGAATGAATTTCTTGGGCATAGTTGGAGAAAGGTAAACAATCTTCCTTTGTTTTAAGAAATTCTATGATAAAGAATGAGCTTTGGAATGAGATATTTATATAAGATAATTGCCTTGTATGTTGCAGGTTATTCCTAATTCCAATGAAACATTGGGAGTATTGATACTGAAATCTCGTGGATTTTTCCCAGAAGCATATTGGTATTGGATTGGAATAGGTGCTTTGATTGGTTATGTTTTCCTATTCAACTTTCTCTTCACCTTGGCTTTGCAACATCTCAGTCGTGAGTACATCTTCATCTCTCTTTTTGAGCTGTGAACTTCACTTGAGATTCTTTCCTGAATTTTTTTTATCATTGGAAATGTTGCCTTTGCAGCATTCAGAAAGGATCAAGCAGCACTATCCCAAGCGAAATTGCAAGAGAGAAATGCTTCAACAGCTGAAGAGTTCATTCAATTACCAGCACAAAAGAGCTCTTCTGGTGAGTCTTTTAGCTCCAATTTATAATTTCGTTATTTGTAGCTTGAAGTTTGGTAGTCAAGCCATAACATAATGATTTTGATGAAAAATCAGAAACAAAGATGGAAGAAGCAGGTCACAAAGCTAGCAGTAGTGGAAGGAGAGGCATGGTTCTTCCTTTTCAACCTCTATCCCTCACTTTTGATGAGATCAGATATTCTGTAGACATGCCACAGGTACCTTACTTGTTTTTAAGATATAATAACTTTCAGTTGATTTTTCTATTTGAATGCTATTGGTTTTATTTAAAATGTATTTGTTTATTTTCTTTAATTGTTTTGCCCCAAGAATGCACTAGCCAATTGCTATGGCACAGTACTATTTTCGAATGATCTGCCCCTAGGATCTTTAATCCTTCTAGTTATGTGATCATAGTAAGAGGCTCTTTTTTCCACAAAATTTCCATGGTCTTATAAATCTCAAAGCATTTCTCGTCTATCTTCCATCCCAACCTCTACAAAGGGGGGAAAAGGAATGGAGAAAAAATATTAGAATTGTTCCCACATTTTGACCCTGTTATCTTGATTGTAGGAAATGAAAAGTCAAGGAGTTGGTGAGGATCGTCTTGAACTTTTGAAGGGTGTTAGTGGTGCTTTTAGACCTGGAGTACTAACAGCGTTGATGGGTGTAAGTGGTGCTGGCAAGACTACTCTACTGGATGTTTTGGCTGGAAGAAAAACTAGTGGATATATTGAAGGAAGCATCACAATATCTGGCTACCAAAAGAATCAAAAAACATTTGCTCGCATATCAGGCTACTGTGAACAATTTGATATCCACTCGCCCAATGTTACAGTTTACGAATCTTTGCTATATTCTGCGTGGCTTCGTTTACCCCCTGAAGTTGATCATGCAACTAGGAAGGTACAATTTTATTCTTTCCAAGCTAGAGGCATGAAACTCATAGTTTGAAACTAAGATTTAAACAACACAAGATTCCTCAAAGTGCATGAAAACAAATCATTAATCTTATAGTCTTTGGTCAGGAGAAATAACAGCTTATTGAAGAACTCAATTTTATGAGATGCAGATGTTCATTGAGGAAGTTATGGAGCTTGTAGAGCTTAACTCAATAAGAGAAGCACTTGTTGGATTGCCAGGAGAGACTGGACTTTCAACCGAGCAGCGCAAGAGGCTCACGATTGCGGTTGAACTTGTAGCCAATCCATCAATAATATTCATGGATGAGCCAACCTCTGGCCTTGATGCTAGAGCAGCTGCAATTGTAATGAGAACCGTGAGGAACACCGTGGACACTGGACGAACTGTTGTTTGCACTATCCATCAGCCAAGTATAGATATATTTGATGCCTTTGATGAGGTAAGAATTCTAACCATTCTGTTTTAAGTACTACTTATTGTAGAATTAAGTGCTTCAATATCATTATCAACCTTTTCAGCTGCTACTTCTGAAATTGGGAGGAGATCAGATATATGCTGGTCCAGTAGGGGACCACTGCTCCCATCTGATCCAGTACTTTGAGGTGAGTTTAGTGTAATGAGATTAAGCATATTAGTTGCTTCTGTGGCATTGGCACATTCACTTAGTGCTTAAATACTATAGGCTATTGAAGGAGTTCCTAAAATCAGAGATGGTTATAATCCTGCAACCTGGATGTTGGAAGTTACATCAGCTGGAAAAGAGGCAAATCTTAAGGTCGACTTCACTTATGTGTACAAAAACTCAGAACTATACCGGTTAGACTCCTGACTTATACTTCATTGTGATTGATAACTTGAACAACAACTATTGGAAACCAGTAGTTATTTTGTTTTCTTATCTGTTTTGAATTAAAACTTCAGAGTCCAATATTCAATGATAATGTAAGAGCCTATTTGGCGTAAAAAACAGTTTCTGTTTACATTTCTTGTTTTCACTTTGTTTACTGTTTTTCAAGACTTATATATAGAAAACAATGAAAACAACTTTTTATTATTTTTTATAATTACTAGTGAAAACAATAAATGAAAGCAAAAAAAAAATACTCAAATCAAACAGGCCCTAAAATGTGTATGTTTCTCAGTTCATGATTTTTGATGGAGTACCATTGAAAGATCTTGAATAGGTTTACTGATACTTCCCATTGTTCAGGAGGAACAAACAATTGATCCAGGAGCTTAGGGTTCCTTCTCAAGGTTCAGAGGATCTATACTTTGATAGTCAGTATTCACAGACTTTTGTGGCACAATGCATAGCTTGTCTATGGAAACAGCATTTGTCATATTGGCGGAACACGTCATATACTGCTATTAGACTTCTATTTACTACAATGACAGGCTTATTGTTTGGGCTGATTTTTTGGGATGTTGGCTTGAAAAGGTATTTGGGATAAGAAAACAATACATTTACACTGTAAATAAAGCATGAAAATGAATTTCAAAACAATTCCTTACCATGTTAATTCAATGATAGTCACAGGAGAAAGGAGCAAGACCTTTTCAATGCAATGGGTTCAATGTATGCTGCTGTTACCTTCATTGGGGTTGTAAATGGTGCCTCAGTGCAGCCTATAGTAGCAATTGAGAGAACAGTCTTCTACAGAGAAAGAGCTGCAGGAATGTATTCAGCCTTGCCATATGCTCTTGCACAGGTATTACTCCATTACTACTCACATTAATTTTCATGGCTACCACTACCCAAGATGAATTACTTACATTTAGTGGACAATCAATAAATACTTAACAAGAATAATAGATCTGAGACACATTCACTCAACAAATCATCCAAAGGCAAGTGGTATGTTTGGTTTGCAGTTGCAAACGTACGTTATGAAACTCTATAGTTACTTTAGGTCCAACAACTGCAAATCAAACATACGTAGTTGTCAAGGACTCATGAGATTGAAGTGTAGAACTCAACAATTGTATATATTATGAATTGCAGGCTATTATAGAGCTTCCCCACATCTTGGTTCAGGCTCTTATATATGGGATCATAGTATATGCCATGATGGGATTTGAGTGGACAACATCAAAGGTCTTGTGGAATCTCTTCTTCACATACTTTAGTTTCCTATACTATACCTACTATGGTATGATGACAATGGCCATAACTCCGAATCCACATGTTGCTGGCATATTGTCCACCTCATTCTATGCAATATGGTGCCTTTTCTCAGGCTTCATCATTCCCTTATCAGTGAGTTACAACCTTTCCTGACATCTAATTTATATATATGACATGAACTAACTTTTGGAAATAAAACAATGACAGAGAATTCCTATATGGTGGAAGTGGTACTACTGGATTTGTCCCGTTGCTTGGACCTTGTATGGATTGGTGGCTTCCCAATATGGAGATGACATGGACAAACTTGAAAATGGTCAAAGGGTTGGAGAATTTGTTAGGAGTTATTTTGGATTTGAACATGATCATCTGGGAGTGGTTGCAGCAGTGGTGGCTAGTTTCTCAGTGTTGTTTGCACTCATCTTTGCCTTTGGAATCAAGGCATTCAACTTCCAGAAACGATGAAATCACTGCAATGCTTCTCTTCTAAAGCTTTGATCCATCCATATGAAACACTCTTCCCGTATTCTCAATGTAAAGATTTGGACTTAGGGTCTAACTCAATCCCACAAAACCCATTTTCAAGGTTAGCACTGCCAAAGCCTTATAAGGGCTATGTTGGTCATATCTCTAGTCAACGTGGGAATAGCATTATATACTAGTTGATAGACCTGAGCATTAGGGTCTTGTAATATATAAGGCTGGCTATGTAAACCATAAAGAAGGGAGATGAAGTTGTTTTGGAATGTGAAGGCAAATTCTAAGTTGTGTTTTTGTTCATGCGGCTAATCTAATTAAAATCAACTTATACATGTTGAAATTAGACAATTTTGCTAGCAAAGTGCTGGTTGTAGATGCTTGAGGCATACCATGATATGCCTCTGATCTTTCTTTATTGCTCTGCACTCATTTAGAACCGAGGGACTAAGAATAAATAATGCACGTACTCAGTGCTATTTCTTGTGTTTCTGCCATGCAAAATTTCAGAATGCAAAACCAATAAACAATCGTTGTACGATAAAAGAAGGATTATACACACACACAGAGGAAACCACTGACCAATTCATACCTGAATCAGAGGACAGATATAAGAGGTGCATATGGATGCTGCACATTGAGTTGAAAATTTAGAGTAGAAAGCAACAGCCCAGCCTCAATCACCCAATCATGACACTTTTCAAACCAATCCTGTGAAACAAATCAAGTCAATATAAATGAAAATTAAACTTACTACTATCCTATTCTAGGGAAGAATTATCAAACCACAAGTGGCAGCATCCAGAAGCACTTCATCAAATGGTAGAACAATTAATTGTATTATTCAGTAGTGATCAACAAAGAACAATGGTTTATGGTATGTATTATTCAGTAGCTTCCCACCCCAATCAAGGTGATCCAGAAGTAGGAGATGAAGTACCATGTATCAGTCTACAGGGTGTTCAAGAGACTCCACTTTGTTAATACCATTTTAATCACTATTCGCTTCTTTAGGAATGCCCAGGGACTAGTTAAATCTAAGTTGGTTATAATTCCCCCATAACTACTTATATTATCCATTATTAGTCATATGACAGGACCAAATCAACAAAAACAATAAGTTATAATCAATGGTTCTGTAAACTTGGGACACATTCCTGCAACTTTAAAGGCTTAATTTCTCCATTGAGTAATTCATTTTAACATGTATGCAGGTTCAAGACACAAACAGTTCAAGTTTTATTTTATTGAAAAGAAAACATGAAATTAATAAGAAAGTTATGAAAAGGAATAAATCAGGCCTTTCCAGGATGACAGTATCCTAAATATGTTATGTCGACATTGTTCTCCTTCATTATTAGTCATACAGGTTTTAATGTGTGTATGTGTGTGTATGACAAATAAATAGGTCCAAATTCAAACCCTCGGTTTTCCATGGAATGTTCTTTGCATAAACCAAATAGAAAGGAGTAGTCATACAAAAATAATTGATGATAAATTAGTAATATCCAAGTCCACTATTTTTTATTATATATGACTCTTTTACTCATTTGTGCTAGCATGACTCAAGATTCACTCCTTTGTAATTTAGATAAGACATCATCATATATCTATGAGTTGTCAAATGCATTTGTCACTGGTAATTTTCAGTAAAGGAACATAGCTTCTATCTATACACATTGGGTACTTCAGATTAATTGTGGATTGTATTGTACAAATGCTTCTTGTATGGATTTATTCCTCTAGGTCAAAGAGGCTTAAGGGGATCAACTTAAGGAATTACCAACAGGACTGGTATTTGTGTCCTTCAAAATTAAGCTGCTTTTTTTTTGTTATCAGGTAAGGAGAAACTTAAATTAAGAAACTACAAAGAATACTACCAACTCATAATAGTCAATTGATTGGTTAATTTCACTAAAATAAATAACGATAACTACAGTCCCAGCAATGATAACTAAAGTGAAATTAACTAAAATAATGATTAGTTAATTTCACTTTCGTCCCTAAGAAAGTGAAAGCACAAGTGGAGTGAGAAAAGGGGAGCACAATATCAATGATTGATAGAAGCACGTGCATAATGATAGAAGAAGACAAGAATTAATCATTAGATATATATTTTTGTGAGAAATTATTACATGGGCCTACTAGCTAGGTCTTCTAATTAATCTCCCAAGTGGTGGGGGAACATGTATGTTATTCTGTTGAGAAGGAAATCAGCGACACGATATCGAGTATTATGAAAGCTGCCATGACATGCATGCCTCAAATGGCACCAACAGAGAAAAGCAAAGGTAAGCCAATTATGGAAGAAAAAGGAAATTCGGTAATGATTACCAACATCGAAAACTTTTTGAAACTGATCTTTCGTTATTCCCTTCTCTATTGATCCTTTTTGCAATAGACATGATTAATACATGGGGTTCACTCCTATGCAGGGGTCTCCAACATCGAATCGATCTAAAAAACTAACCGCAGATCGATTTAAAAAAACTAAAAACCGATTAAAATGCATTGTTTTTTTTGGATGTCTTTTGAATGATTTTTTTGTAAAATCGAAAAGAACCGCTCGGATTTCAGATCTATTCACTAAAACCAAACTGAACCGCAACTTATAATGTTATTCCTTTTAAACTTGTTTGAATGTATTTTTAATTGTTAATTGTTGTCTAACATAGGCTACTAATTAATTATTTGTGTGCAAATTTTTTTTTGGTTACAAGGGCTAAAAAAGAACAAAAAACAACCAGAAAACCAACTAAGGCCTAGGGAAGGAGACCCCTAGAGCATTCGCGAGCAACAACGATCCTAAAGAAGCAGGAGGTTGTTGCAGCACCAAAAGATCCACCGTGTGTGCAAATTTACTTTTACAAGTATTATTTGTGTTAAATATTAATTTATAGTGACATTTGTGTGTGTAAATATTATTTCACATTTTTTATCTCATTTTGTTTATAATTGTCTTTTGAGAGTACTATTTTCTATAACTTTTTTTTAGGAATGACCTTTGCGGGTTTAGAAATGAGAGTACTATTTTTAAATGCTATTGGCTTTTGAAATGATAACTCAACGAAAATCATTAAAACGAATGTCGTTAATTGGTATTTGGTTATATATTAGAAGTGAAACATAAGCAATAGCATTGTAGTTTATATTTATTTATTTTTTAAATTATAACCGCGAAAATCGATCAAATCTAAATCGCAATATTTTGGATCGGATCGGATTAGATTTTTTTAAGAAATCAAGCCGAACCGAATCGCATGTTCTTTTAAACTTTGGATCGGATGACTTTTTGTCTCAAAATCGAATCGAGCCGCGAACACCCCTACTCCTCTGCCTCATATATATGTAAAGTCATTACATTACGCATAGCCATCTCACAAGTGCGAAGATATCATAACCTTTATGTTAGTCTCTTACAGGAAGCTCCCACTTCTTTGAGTCAAACGCTCCCTTAAGTCTAGTGATGAAATGTGTAGACCAAGAATACTTGCTTTTGGTGTTCTTGTCCCTTAATTAGTTTTTTTTTCTCTCCATATTGTGAGACTTTTTATTTTAATTGATTGTCTAGATAATATAATAATCTTGCCAATCTAAATTGCTAATCTTGCCTTATAATATTGCTTGACCAACTTGTTGCCCTTGAGGGCGTGGAGTAATATGAGGAGCGTTGGGACTGTACAGAGGTGGAGGAGAAACTAGTTTGTTTGGGGAGAGAAGAACTTTTTCCTTAGCTTAGAAACCTGATTTTTTTTTTCGGTTAATTTGATCAAAGAGGAGTGATCAGACGTACACCATTGGATTTGGGAGTTTGATAGTTGTAATGAATTTTCTGTTATATATGGATCATGTGAGAAAATAAAATAAGGGTTAAATATGTTTTTAGTCATGTAAATAGCTAAATGTTCAGCTGACTTCTCAACAAAAGTTGACTCTAGCTTTGCCACATGTTGGCTTCTCAACAATTTGATTATCAACTGGCAACCGACAATTGATACATCGTCGTCCTCCCACTCCTTGGCATTAGGCATGGCAACGAGGCAGGGCGGGGGTGGGTTTTACATTCCCCGTCCTGGCCCCCGACTCCCGACTTTGCCATGTTCCCCGTCAGGGTTAAAAATCTAGCACCCATCCCTGCCCCCAACGGGGGTCGGGTTTCCCTGTACCGCACCCACACTTAGTATTTTAGAATTCTTATTTTCGTTCTTATTTTTTTAAATTTTGCTAGAATTAAGGGAATTCAATACTCTATTTTTTAAGATATTTTTTAATATATTTTGTTAGACAAATACTAATGAGGGAAAAAAGAATTAAAAATAATTTTTCTTCATTAAAAATATAAATTTTGATAATACTAATACATTTAATATTATATTATAAGTGAAATAAATGTGCGGGACGAGTTTGGGGCGAATTCAGGGTGGGTATCAGTTTCCCCACCCTCGATCCCGACTTTTAAAAGCGGGGGAAACCCGAACCCAACCCCAGTAAAAACAGGGTTTTTTCGTCAAAATCAAGGTGAGTTCGGGCGGGTACACACAAGTTCGGTGCCCATTGCCAAGCCTACTTGGCATTTCGTGCTCAGTTGAGCACGGATAGTTAAAACTAGTTTATCAAATAAAATGCAATCCCAAAAAGATACAAAGATGGAAAATTTATTAAATAGAAAAATATTTATTGGGTTAAATATGTTTTTAGTCCTTTAAAAATAAGTCAAACTTTTTTAGTCCTTTAAATATTATTTATTTATTTAGGTCCTTTAAGTGCGTTGACTTGCTAGGTGGCATATTATGACACAGTCATCATTCTTACATAGCACGAAACGCTGACGTGGCCCCCTACATGACTTGCATGTCACCTGACACACCCCTATAAAAATATTAACTTTTAAATTTAGTTCCTCTAAAAAGTGAATTTTGATTTTAGTCCCTCTGCCTTTCCCCTTCCTCCTCCACCACTTTCCCCATCCTCCTCCAATGGCTTCCCCCTCCTCTCTCACCTTCCTCCTCCCATGGCTTCCCCCGTCTCCCCCACCTTTCCCCCTACCCACTCCCTCCTCCCTCACCTTCCCCCTCCCTCCTCCCATGGCTTCCACCCCCACCTTCCCTCAATTCCTTTATGTTACCGGTATCATACACACACACACACACTGAATTCCTCCTTCTCCAATTATTACCTCATATGTTGATAGTGGCAACAATCAAACAAAAGCAAACATTTAAGAGCCAACAACACATACTAGGTCATGGAGATCAAAACAAACAAAACCAAACGTACATGTATCAATGGAAAAGAGATATGTTATTCGCATGTTTGGGTTTCTGTTATTCGCATTTTTTTTATGAAAGTATCAATGGAAGTTTGGACTCAGTTGATGTGTTTTGGTCCCTATAAAAATTATGGTTTTTGATTTTAGTCCTTATAAACATGTAATGTTTATATAATAGTCTCTATAAATATAATTCATTTTGAGTTTAGTCCTTACTAAAATGTTAAACTCAACATAAGGTCCCTCATGTTATTTTCTCCTTCAAATAGCAATCAAGTTCGACGTAGCAGGCAGGCTTCACCGTTTTCTGAAATTGATTGAGGGGTTTTGTTTGCTTCATACAAACGACCAACATGTTCAAAAATATGACATTGAATCGTGTAGTTTGCTAGTTTCAAACAAGTGAAACTCGCGAGTTATGTACCGTTTCGTCCACGATGAACCCTAACAGCTTCAAGCTAGATTTCTCTCACATGGTGCTTCGATCACTGCAATTTGTTTAGGGCTTTTGTTTTCCATGACATATCGACCAACATACTGAAATTTAACAAGTTTTCATCAATCGAATTGAGAGATATTAATCGCTTTTGTCGTGGTCCATGTTCTCCGAAAATCCAAATCTCGTTCCCGACTTCAAACAATCAGATCAACGATTTGGAAAATTAGTTTGGGGGATCTCTTTAGTATTTCAAATCGATCAAAACCCGTAAGAGTTTGTCCAATTTGATGCCAGGAAGGTGGGGGATGAGGGGGAAGGCATAGAAGGAAGAGGGGGAGGTGATAGAGGAGGAAGGAGAAAGGCAGAGGGACTAAAATCAAAACTCACTTTTTAGAGAAACTAAATTCAAAAGTTAATATTTTTATAGGGATGTGTCAAATGACGTGTAAGCCATGTAGGAGGCCACGTCAGCGTTTCGTGCCACGTAGGAATGATGACTGGATCATAATGTGCCACCTAGCATGTCAGCTCACTTAAAGGACCTAAATCAACAAAAAATAAATTAAAGGACTAAAAAAGTTTGACTTATTTTTAAAGGATTAAACGCAAATTTAAAAAAATTTAAATGACTAAAAACATATTTAAGCCATATTTTATTTCACTTTGTATCTATACCTATTATAATGGAAACACCCAACTTTAACTGTTTTTTGGTGTCCTCTTTTTTGTTCCAATATTGCCCTCATTTAAATGTATTTTTAAAATTTAAAAATTACCCAAATTCAATTCAAAATTAGAAAACGCAAATGCTCTCTTTTCCCTCTCTAATGCGCAACTGCTCTCTCTTCCCTCACTATTGCTTTTTGTTATCCTCTTTTATCCCATTTTTGTTTTTCTTTTTTATTGGCTTCCTATCATTTTTTTATTTTGTATGTGTATGCCTCTTCTTCTTCTTCTTTCCAATTTTAAAGACTAAATTAATAGTCTTACAATTTTAGAGACTAAATTGTTAATTTACTCAATATATCTTACCTACAGAAATAAAAAAAAAGTGAATAGACAGGCACGGTAATGCTCGTCTGTCCGCTAGTATTCATAATGTTAACGTTTATCAATAAAATATATTTAAAAAAATTATCATCATAAAATTAAATCTAATTAATATATATAATACCTATATACTTCTATACAATAAATTTTTTCTAACTAGGTAGGATTTTGGCTTCAGAGTATCCCTACAAACTCCGACTCTTTGAGTTAACTATAGAACTAATTCTTAATTTAAGGTTTAATCGCATTTAAAATTTCTCGACCCTTTTCAAATATTTGTCCAATGGAATTTGAACACAAGTCCTTCATATACAAGCACGATGTATATTACCAATTGACCTACACCTATTGGGTTATTGATGTATATTATTATACGGGGGAAAAACATCATATTAATCAGCTATTATTTTTTTTTAATTTCCCTTTTGCTACCGCTCACTTTTTTCTTGTCAAAGTCAATGCGGAGGGGGCTTTTTTTTATAACTATAGCACTTTTTTTTTATTATTTCCCAAACTAGCACTTTTTTTTATTTCTCAAACTAGCACTTTTTTCAATTAAATATTCATTTTTATTAGTTATCAATTAATTAAATATTAAATATTTAATTGTTAAATATTTATTAACCCAATTTGTTAACTAATTAATAATATAATTATAGAAAATAACCCACATTGATTTAAAATTTAAAAATACAAATACAATATTAATTGTTAATTTAAAAGTCAAGACATCAATGTCTTTGTCTCCACACACTGATTGGAGCGCCCTCCTCCACTCTTTTTCTGTCACAAAAGACAAAGACATCAATGTCTTTGTCTTCGCACACTGATCGAAGCACCCTACTCCTTTTCTGTCACAAAGGCTAAGACACCAATGTCTCTGCCTCTGCACCATCGGGTCAACCTACAGGTACATTCAAAGTATACATACATAGATAGTGGTGTGGCTGTGGTGAATTTCAGGCACTACACTATCCATGTTCGCATGTCATTGCTGCTTGTTGTCAAATTCACCACGACTACACGATATATATGCCTCCCCAGTACAAATTGCAAAATGTATACAATGTTTACCACGAAGAGTTCAAACCGGTGTCTCACCGTTCATATTGGCCAGAATACAATGGAATTAAGTTGTGCCACAATTCAGCAATGCAGAGAGATCCAAATAGTCGTCCACAGTCTACAAGAATTCGTACTAAAATGGATTAAAAGGAAAGGAGTCATCATCCCAAGAGATGTGGACTATGTCGAAATGAAGGGCATAACAAGAAAAAGTTCCCTTACCGTTTTGGAGCTGATACGCAACGCTAAAAAATTTCTATCATTTGCATTTAGTTCATTTTTGTATCATTTCTGTTTGTATCACTTTTGTATTTGTATTTTTAAATCAATGTGAACTGTTTTCTATAATTATATTATTAATTAGTTAACAAATCGGGATAATAAATATTTAATTAATTAACAATTAATAATTTAATTACAATTTTAAACTAATATTTAATATTTAATTAATTAATAATTAATAAAATTAAATATTTAATTAAAAATACTAGTTTGAGAAATAAAAAAAATAGTACTATAGTCGTAAAAAAGCCTAGGGAGAGAGTAAGTAGTAACATTTAATCACGGCAGAGAAATTCTTTTTTTTTTATTACAACACGGCAGAGAAATTCTACGAGAGAAGATAGAGTGATGGAGTGAAAAATTCTAGTAGTGACATCATGTTCTGGGAACAAATGAGAAAAAATGCAAGGGATTTCAATTTCAAAGTACGTACTACAGATTTTTCAATTTTAATTGTCAGACGTTAATAGAGTCAATATGAATGAATATATTTTATATAGCACGCTAAGATCCAACTTTGAGATGTTTGATGCACCTCGTAGTCCGTGTGATCACATCTTTCCCATCTCCATCAGACGGACCCTATTCATGCATGCTTTTTGTGACGTCAAGATCCCCCCCCCCCTCTCTCTCTCTCTGAAATCGCAGTCAAATCCCCTTCCCACCCACACACACGACAGGATCCCCATCCAATGAGGTATCGACACGTGGATGCATCCTGAATTACGAAAAGGCCCCTCCACCGTCAAATCACGGTACCCCAATCCTAAAATGCACAGGTTGGGGTCATTTCACCGCTAACGTGTTTTCTGAGGGATTGCCATCAAGGTTAAGTTGCCGAGGTCGTTTTGGTCATTGTCAGTGGCAGTGGGACCTTGACTTATAGCTAGCTTGTTCTTGTTGCTTATTCTATTCTGTTGGCGGGCTTTGGGGTGACACGTGACCGCCATGGGGTGACGGGGAACTTAGGTCACGTGACATCATCCTACGTGCCCATGACGCGTACTTGACCCTGCCACCTCCCCTAATACTGTTAGATGCGCCCGTACCACCATATTGTAAAGACAATTGTTATATTTTTTTATAAATTTTTTTATATATTCTTTTATTATTTATAAAATAAAAAAGAGAATATAACTAATATATTAAAAATATAAAAAATATTTAATATTTTTTCTATTTAGTAATTAGGAGAATTTATATGAATAAAAAATAAAAAAAATTAAAATTATTCTATTGTAAAATTACCTTTCATCAACTCCTAATCCAAAAGCTTGATACAAAATATATATATATAGAAATTCACATGATTTTATCAAATATTTTTTTTGGAAGAAACTTAATTTTGCATTTGAGGATGCAAACTATAATCCATTTGTGCATGCCCGTCGTACGTAATATGCACACATACAGTTACTAGCTAGAGCCATGGTCAAGAAAAATTCGCGTTTCATGGTGTGTGTAACAGTGTAATTAAGGAATTAGTGTTCGTTATTAAACCTTTATTAATACTAACTAAAATTATGATTTTGGGTAAATCTTTTTATATATTTTTTATACAAATTATACTTCTTAAATATTATTTCTGATTCTTTTTCGATACCGTTTATGGTTATTATAAATAGTTTAAGAAAAATATTTGACACTTTCATTTATATTGCATTTTTTGTGAAATTTTTTAATATGTCATTTATCTCTTTATATTGCATCTCTATAAATTAATTAACTAGGTAAAAATAATAGTATTATCAATAAAATAATAATTAATCTTATTTAATTAAAAAATTTAAAATAACAGATAAATAAGTTTTTCAATAGTTTTGTCAAAAAAAATTCAATAGTTTGATATTTGATAAAATTTAATCGAAGAATAATAAAGAGTTTTTTACAATTATTTATGCAAGTTAAATGTGCACAGATATCTAGGGAATAAAAAAGTCACATCCAGCTTTCAAAATCAAATGACCTTTTACACATAATTAGTGCGTGCATTACATTTTTCGGAAAAAGTATCAAAATGGTGCAAATTTTTTTGTTTTTTACCAAGATAATGTAGATAAAAAAGTTATTATCAAATTGAGATAAGTTGCAGGTAGTATTGGTGACTTATCTTTTTTTATTTTTTTAAAATAATTATAGAAATTGCCACTACCATTTGTGACTTTCTTTTAAATAATTATAGAAGTCGCCACTTCTGTATTTTTCTAAAAAAAATAGAGAAGTTGTTGATGGTACATAGAGAATGTCAGGTGGTGTTATTTTGGTCTCTAACATATATGAAATTAAAAAAAGTATTCTATTGTTAGCCATTAGTCACTTTGATCCCTGAAAATGATTATTGATTGTCATTTTGGTCTGACCACATAGACCAAAGTAACACCACTGAACACTCTCAGGAACCAAAATAGTTATTTACTCTCTTAGCATTAGTTTTTTTTCATACCCACGAATTTAAATTAATACTCAAAACAGACTTTTATTGAATTCATACTTAAAATTCTCTTTTATTTATTTGTTTATTTTACTAATTATACTTTTTTTTATCCGATCTAACTAATTAGACTTTAAAATAACTAATGCTCAAAACAAATAAATAAATAAATAAAATAGAGTTTTGAGCATTAGTTATTTTAAAGTCTAAATAGTGAAATGGGATAAAAAAAGTCTAATTAGTAAAATAAACAAATAAATAAAAGAGGATTTTGAGTATGAATTTAATAGAGAGTCTATTTTGAGTATGAATTTAAATTCGTAGGTATGAAGAAAAAAAAAACTAATGCTAAGAGAGTAAACAACCTTTTTGGTCTCTGTGATAAGACCAAAATGATAATAAATAATCACTTTCAGGGATCAAAGTGACTAATGGCTAACAGTTGAAGACCTTTATCTAATTTCGTATATATGAGGGACCAAAATAACACCGTCTGACATTCTCTGTGTACCACCGGCGACTTCAGTATTTTTTTTTTAAAAAAATAAGTCACCAATAGTAATGGCGACTTCTATAATTATTTAAAAAAAAAGGATAAATCACCAATATCACCTACAGCTTACTCCAATTTGGTAATAAATTTTTTATCTGCACCATTTTGGTAAAAAAACAAAAAAAAATTGCACCATTTGGTGCTTTTTCCACATTTTTCATGAGCATCTATTTTAGAATTTGAATTTAGTGTCTAATTCAATTCTATAAAATCGACATGTATAGTAAAAGTTACTTCTATTATATATTTATTATTTATGTCTTGTCTCTAGTCGACGTGAGATTTATTCTTCTAAAAGATTGCATGTGCGTTATGGCAGTCGAGGCTGTGCGATCGATGTTATTAATTTGAATCATATCATATAGTAATAATAGTAATAAATAACTAAGAGAATCGATGTGACTAATTGAACGGGTAAATGACTGATGAGTGATTGTTGTGTTGTCATATGGAAGGAGGAAAGGAGTTTATCAAAAAAAAAAAATGGAAGGAGGAAAGGGAAGAGAGGAAGCTCGCGTCCCCAAATATTGATCAATGTTATTTCATGGCCATGCATGACGATATCTTATATGCCAATTACTTTTTTTTTTTGGTGAACGATATGCCAATTACTGCCAACCCCTTAATTTGGTCGAAACAAAAAACAAGTAAATTTCTACACAGCACACCAACTTGTTCTCTATATCACATATACATGCGTAGCAGAAGGAGAGGGTTTTAATTGTTTTTTTGGGATATAGCAAGCAAGAGAGTGGGGGACCTTATTATATAGATGAGGACTTGTTAGCATCAATGTGCAGGCTATATAACTGTGGCCAACAACACAATTACACTACGTCTCTCTGTACATTAATTCACTCTCACACCCCACATATTCAATTCCCATTGTCAATAAAATTAATTAATTCCCTTTCATAATATATAGATTTATAATTCATTTAATTTCATATATAGCATTTAATTTCTGTTGCTTTAACGAACTCAAGTTTGTATATATGTTTCAAATTGTCATCATGTTACAATATAAAAGTAGCTTAATTAGATGTGAATTAATGATTCAATATAAGGGCATACTTTTAGCATTTATGAGGAATAACTGTAAGCGTCATTTTTTTCCTGCAAAGCATTTTTTGCCCATTTATATGTGTATGCACATTGCCTCATTAGCATGCATGTTTTCAGTGGATATATAGCATTCAATTAGATATCATCATTAGTCAAAAGGAACATAGCGCGCGTCTTCGTTTGTCAGGTCATCATGCAGCATGCTAGCTTTTGGGATAACTTCAACTGGCACCCTCAATTAGGGCGGAACATGTGGGAGCTAGACCTAGGGTGTAATATTCCTCCACGAGAAATTGTACATTTTTTTATGGTTCCGTCTAAGGTGGACAACCTTGTTAGGTGGTCATGGTGAACCAGTAAATGAAACTTTTATAAAACTTTAGCAGTCGTCGGATTAATCTAGACCACTGAATAGATTGTGTTCGGTAAAGTATTAGATCACGTACCCTTTTCCAATTTCATCCGCAAAACATCCCCACCACCACTTCTCCGATCCTCTCCTCATCCCCATCGAAAAAATCAGTTTTTTCCATGGCCCTCGAAATCAGTTTTTGTGGATCCTCTCCTCATCCCGCTGCCACCAGTCAAGCCCCACGACGTCGTCGCCCTCACCTTCCCTAGCTCGCTGTTGCGCGACCCTCCCTTCATCCCCCTTCATCTCTGTTGCGAGTCTCCCTTCATCTCGCTGTTGCTGTGAGTGGCCGCCGCCGCCATGCGACCCGTTGTAGTAGATTGTTCGTGAACAGCGTAGATCTGGAGAAGATTGAGGCGTGTCCATTTGCGGTGACCTTCCAGATGAAGTTTATGGCGGAGTTGGTGACAAAGGCGTTGTCATGGGGGTCGAAGGCGACGTCGAGGTGGATTCTTCGTCGGACGGAGGGAGTAGGGAGAGCAAGAGCGAGAAGAACAATGGAAATTGTGTGAGGAAGTAAAAAACTTTTTAAATTAAAGCTGAAGACAAAAGTAAAATTAAAATCAACCAAAAACAGAAGCATCGATCAATGGGGGGCCATGTGGAGATCTGGAAAATTGGAGATCTGGGTTTACGTTGCCAAAAGAAGATCTGGGAAAGTTATTTTTTTTGCTGTGTTTCTGTTTAATTACTGGATTTTGCGGATGAAATTGGAGAAGGGTGTGATCCAATACTTTACAGAACACAATCTATTCAGTGGTCTAGATTAATCCGACGGCTGCTAAAGTTTTATAAAAATTTCATTTACTAGTTCACCATGAACCACCTAACAAGGTTGTCCACCTTAGACGAAATCTTTTTTTATAGGCAAATGTTAGTGGAAAAGGTTTAAACTCATGATCTTCTTATCACTTCAACTCCTATATCTCTTCTCAAACCACCAAATCACTTTATCACTCCTACGAAAAATCGTACTAACAAGTACTCTATCCGGATTATAGACTAGATACATGAGTTATTCAATGAATCAAAAAAGTGAATTGTTTTTTATATATAAGACAGGAGGGAGTAACAACACAATTTTTCCAACTTATTCTTTATGATTGATTAAAATTTACATGGTTCTCATTATTTTGAGAATAAGTTCCCCTTTGAAACCATGTAGGTTGCTGGAAAAATACTCTAATTACTTTTTTATTTTGGGTCGATGTTTCTAAGAGAGAGATAATAAATATGAGTGTGGGGTAGTTCTTTTGAGGAAGCTGAGAGTTGAGTTCATAAACAATTATTGTACTCTTTTCTGGACTGGACACTTCTTGTGTTTTCTGTCTTGTTTAATGCATTTTTGCTTACCAAACAAAAAAAGGTATAAGACCTACAAAATTTAATGAAATCCCCAATATATTGTGTTTTTCAAATTTACAATTCTCTATTTTTTCCCTAACTACCTTTATATTTCTCTTTGGGCATTGTCTTATTTTGAATCCATACTTGTTAGTTATTCATCTCATCTCTTCAATATTGGATGTAATTTTAAATCGATCTTTTCTTTTTTACCTTCTCATTTCTCCCAATATAATCTTGTCTCCATCAATACGATAATTTCTGTTTAATAGAAAAGAGGAGAACAATTTAGTTTCTCTCATGTATTTTTTCGTATATTTTTCTTTTCAAGTAGTTATATGTTTTTCTCATTTTATGATGCATATCTTCAGAGTATTACATTAAATTATTTAAATAAAAATTCTATCAATTGTACTAGTTTTTAAATAACCTAGTTTTTGTTCTTGAAGTTGCTCCGGGAAGAACAAAGTTTCGATAGGAGGAAGAGAGGGGGAAGAGAGAGAAGGGGGAGAAAAAGAATATTTTCAAAATAGTCTCCATTGCCCATTGGTTATAATGGCACGGGCTATGTGGCACTTAACTTGCCAAATCAATAGTTGAGTCAATTGTGTACGGCAAACATATAGTGTTCTTATTTAGGCAGCTAAATTGTTGCATAACTTAGGCTCTGATTTAACGGCTTATTTGATTTTAATAAATTTTTGCTTGTAAAAAAAGTGTGCCAAATCAGCAGTTTTGACGGAGGAATTAACATCATGAACCAATTTGGCAGATGGAAACCACTTTTTAGTGACTGTTAATTTATTTACTTTGAGGGATTAACAATTGTTAGCACGTTACACATTTTAAGACCAAAATGTCTATTTACTCATTTCAAGTATAACATCATGTTCTTCACGTTTTTGCATACGGATGAGAGTAAAAGTATCTTCATTCCCGAAAAAATCTCTTTTATTAATTAAAGCAAGTTTAGCTCTAAAATAAATTAAGATGCATTTATATTTAATTTAATTTATAAAAATGAATTAGCATCTTACCTCACTAAATGGTTCAAGAAAGATCATACACTTTTACATTTTAAAGAGAAGTTCATCACTTTGACGGAAAAAATTTTCCCTCATTAATCACTTTTTTTTTGTTTTTGGTAAACCAAAATGCATTAAACAAAACAAATAGCACAAGAAGTAGCCTGTCTAGAAATAAATACAAGGAATTATTTGTAAACTCAGCCCTTCATTAATCACTTTTGACGGAAGTGAAACATAATCCTAACTATATTTGCAGTGTTAAGAAAACGAATCGATCTAAGAGTCATCATTCTGAAAAAAGGGATATTTAATTATTTCCCTCAATACAGAAGTTTGTATCATAACATGTGAGATACGCATATATAAAGACAGAAATATAATTATTAACCCACACATCATGTAAAACCAGGGGCGGATCTACTTTGGTGGCTTTGGGGGCATTTGCCCCCGCTATATTTTTAAGTTTCTTTGTATTATATGTGTGTGTGTTATATATAATATTTTATTACATGTTATATTTGGTGCCTCACATCACACTTATATCTTTTTTTTTTAATATTACATCACACTTATATCTTTTAATCCACTGAATAATTACTCTTTGTATTTAACAAAATTACCTTAAATATATCACTTCTTTTTTAATTAATTACTTTTATAGAGAGATTTTTTATAATATTTAAAATAAGAAAATCATTCAATGTTTTTAGAATATGCAAACTTGTAGAGAACAATTATGATCTATTTTATATTTTAAAAATGATATGTTATATTTTTAATGCTAGTAATTTATATTTATGAATATTGCCCCCACAACTTAAAATTTCTAAATCCGCCACTGTGTAAAACTCATCACAAAATTCCCACAAACCTAACACAATTCATACAAGTCTAGGTGTTTATAAAAGTCCAACAACAATATGTGTGTGCATGGAATATATCAAACTGAGAGGTTTTTATAAGTGAGAAAAATAATTAATTAATATTAATTATACAACACACACACACACACACACACACACATATATATATAACACCCACTACCTATTATATATTTGTGTGTTTTTCATCCTCTTTAAAAAAAACTTCTCCATTCATTCTTTTTCTTTCTCCTGGACAATGAACATGTTCTTTTCGTAGTTTTGTTATTCGGGTTCATTCCTGGAAGAACCTAGGATCATAATTCTTGGTTCATGCCGTGTTTGCGATTTGCTTGCTAGTGGCTGATCGACCTCAAATTTAATTTCCAACAATTAATAACTCTTGTACTATAAAAATATAGCTCTTTTGCTTAATGCATTTTTTGTTTTGGGGGGGGGGGGGGGGGGGGGGCACTCCAAAGAAATTGATGAGTAGCCACACTTGATGAGTATTGAAGTGCATATTATAATGAAAGGATTGAAATATCCAACATATATTCCATGAAGGATATCCCGCTAGATATCATTTTGTATGGTAGATTTTTCTACCAAGTGAATCCGAATAACTGTTTCTAGTAGATCCCCCGTATCCAAACAATATCATTGTATTCATTGAAAGCTAGACACATACACGGATTTCATTTCGTCATTGAATATGCTTTGGTTATGCAATATGTTCCTTGGGTGTCTCTTCTTCTCTAGACATCTACGAGGCATAGAGGAATAGGCTTATTATTGTGTGATATCCTTATTCGCCAACCAATTACGTCAACACCACCCCCACATCCATATATTGCTATTGCTAGCTAGTTGTACGTATACATTAAATATTCCTTCTCTCAATAACAAGATTTTATATATCTCACCTCACCTGCTTGCTGTCATGGACTATATGTGCATTCATTTACCTTAGGACCTTATGTTCTGAATATATTAATCTATATATATATATATGTTTTTTTTTCATTTGAGAGCATATAAACCAAATCTAAGCTTTGTGCATGTTTTTCTCTTATGTTGCTATTGGCAATAAATAAATAAAAGGATTTTACGATTTGGTTGTTAAGTGACGCCAAATTAAACCGACCTTGTTGCCTTCATCTAAATGAAACACGCGTTTCCAATTACTACCTCTAGTCCAAAATATAAGCAATATAGTACAAAAATATACAGACTAAGGAATACCTTAAAAATGTGATAATCTTAATTAATATTCACTAGTTTCAATTTTTTTTCAAAAATATCTCCTTTGGTATCTCTCGTAAATATGAATATTGCATTAAATGAATGGGATAATTGGAAAACTATCATTTAATTTATTTAAAATTGGTGAATGTTGCTTATATTTTAGACAAAAAACAATATTTTTGTTGCTTATATTTTGGACCGGATGGAGTAGTTGGGAAGGATCATTTATGGATTCCTGTTATACTTTATGGATTCGAATTCGAATTAAACTTTATGGAGTACTTATAAATTAATAATATTGTAAGAATCTATCAGTTTGGCGGAAAATAAGAGATGATGGATTCCTGTTATATATAACCAAAAGGTTTAAAAGGACACGTAAGATGACACAAATAAAAAACTTTAATGGGAATAATGTAGAAAAAATTCCTTGTTATCATTGTAACCGACCGTACTGATTGTGCACATTCTGCCTTCTTAAAGTTTAGATTAAAATTTGAGAAATTCCATAATTCCACACCACCTAACTATAGGGTGTCAAAATGAGTTGGCCCGGCAGGTCAACTTGTCCAATTCATTATTTTGGCGAGGCGAGTTCAAGTCCTCAACCCACCAATCTACTTTCTTGTCCCGTTGAACCCGTCAACCCGTCAGGGTGGGATGGAGTTGATCGCCAGGATGATGAAATTTTTTCATGTTTTTCAAATATTTTTTTGATTTTTTTTTTAAATTTTTGGTGGGTTCCAAAAGTGGGTCGACCTGCCAATCCACCCTTAAATGGGCGAGTTGAGTTTTGGGCATACTTTTCTCGATGTGTCAACCGGCCATCCCACCCCCATTTAAGTCGGGTCGCATGCTTAAATATCTATTATTTTTTTAGATGATAATTACTACACACACACACAAGAAGTGTGATCAAACAGATTTCGATGTGAATTTTATAAATGTTTTAGATCGCATTATTTTTGTTGAATTGGATTGTTGGAGGACCTTGTTGCTAGAGCAAAATCTCCGTCATGCGGTGCGCCAAGGTTTTTTGTTGTTTACGGAGCATTGGACTTTCTAACTATGAGCCCAAAGTAGGAAGCTACTTATATCTATTTTAATAAGCAGAAATGTTACACATACACCCTACACACACCCAACACACACTCCCATTCTCTATTTCACTCATTAGCATTGGATGGTGTGTGGGTGTATAGTGGTCCATATATCAATACTCTTTAATAAGCCCCTCTCAAACAGTCCCATAAGTAACAATAATGTTATATAAGATAAGCCTAATGAATAAATATTAAATATTCCACATTATCCTCATGTGTATTTGAAATCTTACATAAGAGTACTTGAATTAAACCTCGATTAAAATAAAGAGTGATGATTCTTAGACACCTAAAAATATATTTATCCATTCAATAACTCTCATTTCTCTCCATCTCATTAACTATGACATCACATAACTCATCATTTTATTACTCTTCTCTCATCTCTCCCTATTTTGTTCCGGTGGTAGACACCCTTTAATTATGTCGATAACTAAGCCTTTTAATGATTTATAATTAAAGAGAGTCATACTACTAATTAAAAGATTAATTAAGTATATTAATTAATAGAATAAAAATAGGGACGGTTGTGACACAAAGAAAGTCTCCAGGCTGTTTACCCAACATGCAGCAGCAACTAATTAATTTGTTTGTGAGTGAGTGCAATTGGCATCTCCATCATCGATTCATCATCATCAGCATATCATCATCAACACAAACCCCTTCCCCTTTCTGTGACTGTATCTATGCACTTTCCACTTCGACCCCACGCGCCGCTTCCTGACACATTGACACCCCCCCTCCCCCTCCTCTCGTTTCGTAATTAAGCTGCATCACTCCACTCACTCACTCACTCTACATTGTGCCAATTTGGAATCACCAATGCTTCCAAAATCTCCCCTCCCACCCTCCAACTTTTGGAAACAGTCATACAAAATGCAATAACGTTACAAACAACCCAAAATCCATATTTTAATATCACATCACATACCATACATACACACTAGAATTTGTACTAATTTAGACGGTTGTACGAAACATATCAAATGAGAGGACTTTTATTATGAGAGAATGTGATAAGTGAATTATAACTATAAGATCAAATCGTGAATGATCAAGATTTACTCATTCATCCTCTCATATTAAAATTTCTCTCGCTTGATACATCCCAGGTCAATTATATTTACCATGCAATGCTGTATAATCACCATACATAATCACCATACATTCTAACAAAAATGAATGTTTAATTTTAACCTCGGTAATTTTTGCCAAAAAATGATATTATAACTTTTCTAATTCAAAACAGTTGTATTGAAAATGGGTAGGTTGATACTAGACGTTAAATGAAAAATTAAATGGGCCACAGAAACCAGAAGAGAGTACTGACAAAGCGTGACAAAGTTGAGAAAAACAAAATATTGTATGATAGTATGTGTGAGTGGCTGCGAGTCATTCCTCATTCCAACAAAAATCAAATTTTTACAAAAAAAGAAAAAAAAGAAAAAAAAGAAAAAAACAGGGCATGCAATGCATAATATAAATATCAATGATACAATATCAATATCATCTCTATTTTCACACACCAATACACCATTGCTTCTTTTCTCATCACTCTCTGCTGAGAAGAAAGAGCCTTGAGAGAAAGAGAATCAAATCCTTTCCTTAACCTTCACGCCTCAATTACACCACCACCACCCTCTCCCCTACCCTTGTCCACTCACTGCTCACAACCTCTCTCTCTCTCTCCATGCATTTAAAGGTTCACCCTTGGAACCAATTAAACTCTGAACAAGTCCTTAGTTGACCATTTTCCCTCCTACCCCTTTAAATTCCCCACACAAAAAAGACTACTACACATTGTAAACACAAGAAAAATCATACCTTGTTGCTTTTTCTTCTTCTTTTTCATGGGTACTTCTTGCAAAGAACAAGAAAATTTAGAGGAGCAAGCAAAGTGTGTGTGGGTTCAAGGACCTATCATAGTAGGTGCTGGACCTTCAGGTATAGCAGTTGCTGCTTGTCTATCCGAACAAGGAGTACCATGTGTGATCCTTGAGAGGAGTGACTGCATAGCCTCTCTGTGGCAAAACAGAACCTATGACCGTCTCAAACTACACCTTCCCAAAGAGTTTTGTGAGCTACCCATGTTGGGTTTCCCACAAACTTTCCCAAAGTACCCAACAAAGTACCAGTTCATATCTTACATGGAGTCCTATGCATCACACTTCAACATTAACCCAAGGTTCAACCAAACAGTGCAGAGTGCAGAGTTTGATCAAAGTTCTGAGATTTGGGTTGTTAGGACTCAGGGTTTTCAGTACTTTTCACCCTGGCTTGTTGTTGCCACTGGTGAGAATGCTGAGCCTGTTATTCCTAGAATCACTGGGATGGAGTTGTTTCATGGTCCCATTGCTCACACCAGTGCCTATAGGTCTGGTTCTGAATACAAAAACAAGAAGGTTTTGGTCATTGGTTGTGGCAATTCTGGTATGGAAGTTAGCTTGGACCTTTGTAGGCACAATGCCATCCCTCACATGGTTGCAAGAAACACAGTAAGTTCCCCTTTCCCCCCTCTTCCCTCAACAATAATAATAGTGTATATTTTGTTTTCAGTTGAAAGATTGTAAAAATATGTTTAAAAACTCAATAGTTACTTTTCATTCATACATACTTTTGCAATTTTTTATTTAAAAACCAAACTTGCACAAAAGTTTCTTCAACTTTTGAAGAAACGTTCTTTTAGACCAATTATATATATATATTTGCAATTGAAAATAGTTGCAAACTATGCATATCCTATATATATATGTCATGTTCATAGGTTCATGGTAAAATGGTCGTCTTTATTGTTATTATTCAATAATAATCATGATACATAATTGTTCAGTACTGAAATTGACGTCATATATATGTCTTTTTTCCCATTTGGGGTAACTAATCATCAAGATTGTGAGTGTCCTTTTTTGCTGACTTTGGTGCAAATTTTTTTTTTACATATGATGCTATAGGTACATGTTCTTCCTAGGGATATGTTTGGTTTCTCAACATATGGAATAGCTATGGCACTATACAAATGGCTTCCACTGAAATTAGTAGACAAGTTCCTCTTGCTGGTGGCAAGTTTCCTTTTGGGCAACACCAATGACTATGGCATCAAGAGGCCTAAAACTGGGCCAATAGAGCTTAAACTTGCAACAGGGAAAACCCCTGTACTTGATGTTGGTCAATTAGCACAAATAAAATCCGGTAACATAAAGGTAATAAATTTATAACCCCATTTTGTTGATTAAATTGCAATAGCTTTTGGGTCACTTCAATTTAATTTTATTTTGCCATATTGAATATTTTGATTGAGGCTAAGATTGGGAAGGGGGATTTTTGCAGGTGATGGAAGGTGTGAAGGAGATAACAAGAAGTGGTGCCAAGTTTTTGGATGGACAAGAAAAAGAATTCGATGCTATAATCTTGGCAACAGGATACAAGAGCAATGTGCCTACTTGGCTCAAGGTTGGAAATTGATCTGTTTTCTCTCTCTCTCTCTCTCTCTCTGCGTGCGTTTTTAGCTCTATCTTATTATTATGAAGCACTCATGACCTATCACTGTCTTAGGCTTATGGGACACATGCAGAGAGCAGAAACATACAAATGTCTTCTTTTCTTCATGCAAAAGAGAAAGAATAAAATCAGTTTGGGGTCTCTGCTGGGGGTTCTATCTACCACTTTTTTTTCAATTAAAAAAATACTTATATATTTTTGTTTACATAATTCCCAACACCCATTAATTAATTAAATACTCTGCATACATTGTGACGTTTTATGATGTGTAACGATCATGAAATATCTCGTCGGCAACTTGTAAAATACCCTTTTCATAAAGTATTATTTGTCCTCTGTGGATAACCTATTAGTAAACTGCGTCACCCTTTGGTCAATTCTCAATTCCATTTTTTGTTCTTCAAATTTATTATTTAATCAAATTCGATTTAACTTTTCTTTTGTTTTTCTTTTTTCTGTTTCCTGAGGGTGAAGGGTACCATTCTCTGAATAATTTTGTCTCTGACTACACATAAAATCCAAAGTATATATGCATCATGATTTGTAAATTATGATGATATGATATGAATGAATACTTAATTTATGTTTTTCTTTTTCCTAATTCAGGGCTGTGATTTTTTCACCAAAGATGGAATGCCCAAAACGCCCTTTCCACATGGTTGGAAAGGGGAGCATGGATTGTATACGGTGGGGTTCACAAGAAGGGGTCTTCATGGAACATACTCTGATGCCATCAACATAGCCGAACACATTACTGGGCAATGGAGAACACTTAAGGACAAGAGTTGTATTGATTCACATATCATCCTACTCAATAATTCATAGACCTTACCCCCATAATAAAGTATGCCAAATTTTTAATTTGTTAAGAGAAGAAAAAAGAAAAAAAAAGAAGAAAAATGAGAGAGACGAATACAGAGTTAGGAGGATCTCTTTGGGCACTTGCACTAGCTTTTTGTTCTTTCTTGGTTTCTCCCCCCTTTTTTTTATTTTCCTGGTTTTCTGTGTATGTACAATTTTGTATTTAGGAGGAGCATACGCTTTTTTAACTACTCAAGTCTTAGCTTTTTGTACATAAACAGTTTCATAAATGGAATGGCACTTCAGTTCAAACAAAGTGCAACTGTACCCCAAAATTAAGTAAGCAAACAAATAAAGTGAAAGCCAGGAGTGGGAGTTTACTTGGTTACAAAGGCATATTTCTTTTTCTTTTTTTAACTTTTTAAAAGAGCTGCAATACCAAGACTTAGCTGTAGAGTTCTAATGAAATCTGGTACATTAGTGCTGATATGATCATACATTGGCATATTTCTTTTTAAACTACTAAATATATAGTACTCATCAAGCAACAAGCATTTTGACCAAAAAAGAAAGCAACAAGCATTTTGTTAACAATTCACCTTGAATAGTGAAACTTGTCACATGCTATCCGTACTCACACGGGACTGTAAAGTAAATATTAGAGCAAAGTGCTTGTAATTTGTAAGAGTGATCGCCACCGTCTCTGCCACCATCGCTAGCTACCATCGTCACCGAGTTATGCTGCACATAGAAGCTTCACTACTAATATTTTTCTTATCAGATCAGATTATTTCTTTTTCTCTTTCTTTAATTCTTACTACGATATACTAGACACACCTTTAAGTATTTGGCTTTCTGGGACCCACACGTGCGTAACACCTGATTTTCACATAAACATGACAATAGACAGAGACCATATGCAGCCATTTTCATGCTCACTGTGTGATCGCAGCTTTCCTTCAACTTATAGCAACGACCCCGGTTCAATGCTGAAAATTTAAAACACAGTATAAGAACCTTCAACTTTGGGAAAACGTGTGGAAGAGTAAAAATGACTTCTTTAGGAAATTCAGGGCTCAGCCTTTTACTATCAATTAGTAGCTTAATTGAGCAGGGGAAGAATTTATCAATTAGTAGCTTAATAAATAAAAACTCATGAATTTAATTTGGTTGAGCACGGGGAAATAATGAGGAACTACATTATCTATGATGTGGGAAGTTTGAACTTTAAATTTACCCATTTTAGAGATGATTTTGTTTAACTACCACTCATAATCTAAGAATTAATTCCCATAACTATATCTATAAAGATTTCTAGCCATAGACCAAACAAAAATTAATACGGTGCAAAAAGAGGAAAATAACCAATTTCTGCTTCTTTTCTTTCATCAATTCATTCATTAACACAAGCCATTGGATGATCATGCTAACCACACGAGTCACATGGATTTAGATCCTCTGCTCTACGGCCTCTACATCAGATATCTCGACAGTAGAATTAATCTTAACTGTTGGATTAGTGGTTACTTAAGTGGGTGTATTTCAAAAAAAAAAAAAGTACTAAATAGTGTGATGGGTATATTATATTTTGTGGGTTGTAAAATATTCTTATGAATGATGTTATTTTATATTATTGCTTGTAGGAAGTTTTGGGGAGTCCACATGTAGAGGTAGGGGTGTAAAAGAGTTGAGCCGAGTCGAGCACTTGAAGCTTGAGTTTGACTTGTGAAAAAAATGAACGGTTCAAGCTTGATTCATTTATTTAAACAAGCTTAAATAAAAGTTTGGGTTTGAGCTTGTTAAAAAAAGTAAAGTTTGGGTTTGGCTTGCTAGCTCATTAATAATTTAAATTTTTGCATTTATGAAAAAAAATTTAAATTATTTTTGAACTTTATTGCTTTAGTATTCCCTTCGTCCCATTTTGTTTGTTGTTTAAGCTAAATTTTTTTATCCCATTTTGATTATCATTTTACAATATCAATGAAGCATTTAATTTTTCCCCCTATTATACCTTAAAGCAATAGGTTTACGTGAGAGAGGGAGCGACGGAGTAATTGATTGTCAACTACTATGAGAGAGAAAGAATAACAAATGACATATTAGAAAAACAAAAATAATTTTTATGAATTCTAAGCTATTAATTGTATTTCTTAGTTCTTGCGACACAACTTTAAACAACAAACAAAATGGGATAGAGGGAGTATTTAATAAAGATTAGTGCTCAACATGTGATATATGAAATTCAAAAATTCTAGACTATTACGTTTAGATAATCCAGTAAATAAAAAGTTCATAATTAAACTTCTTGACTACTACAAAGAGAAAAATATTTTTATACAAAATGTAGGATCTATACAATTTTAATTTTTGATTATATATATAAACGAGCTATTCACGAGCTCTTAATGTCGAGCCTCTAAAGCTTGAGTTTGACTCATTTAAATATTCGAGTTCAATCTTGAGCTTGTGTTTGACTTGTTTAATTAAACAAACGAACTTGAGCAAACATTTAACGAGTCGAACCCGAATAGTTCACGAATAGCTCGGCTAATTTATAGCCCTATGTAGAGAGGCTTGTGCCAATAGGTCAAACAATCACAATTTTTGAGACAAAAATACCATATTTTCACCCAAAATATTAAGACATTTAGTATATTAATCTTATCTCTTATATTTTCTTTATTTGGCTATTTTCTAACCGACATGGGATTAACTCACTTTGATATTCCTAACATTTAGGTCTCACCAATAACTATATATTATTATAACCTACAAACACAGGACATGAGACCCACTATCAGAGAGGAGAGAGTACTTCTACAAGTACTCCTCTTTGTTAGGTATTCACTCTCCAAACTCTACAATAGAGAATACTTAATCACAACTCTTCCAAATAGGTACTCCCCATTTGGCGACTTCCAATTAGAGTTGTCCTTAGGGTGTTCCCACGACACAAGGTGCATTTTATAATGTATGTTGATGTTGATGATGTACAGGGAGGTACTCTTTTTGCTAGCTCTCTCACCCACGCTGATAATTGAGACAATGATGGCATGGCCCTCTCACCACTCTTTTCCACATGGACGTTTGTACGAACATCTCAGGTCCCCCGATTGACAGCTCTGCTGGCTCTCTCACCTCGTCTCTTCTTTCTCTACTTATGTTCCCTCGCCTACATCATCTACTCTATTTGGTCTCAAATATAAAAAATAAATACATACATTTAGATCATATAATGTATATATTTTTTTTTTATATTTGAAACTGGAATGAGTACATCAACATGGATTTTTCATGACGAAAATTTCCCCTTATTGTATTAAATTTTTGTGCATATATTTATAATTATTGACTTTTTTCTAAAAGTTCAATTCATTGATAATAATAATAATAATAATAATAATAATAATAATAAGATATATACAATAATTTAACAGCATATATAAAATTTCATGAAATTTTAATACGAGATATTCAGTTGTCTATGTAATGCGACACTTATGGTACACCCATTTTTTTGAGTAATACACTAATGTATTATATGTATTACGTATTATATGCTATAGCCATTTGATTGATACCAAATAAAAAATTAATATGGGAGTCACATTACTTTAAGAATAAATTCCATTCCAATCAAATAGAATATGTAATTCATATAATTTAGTGAAATCTATATGAATTTTATTCAATTATAAAGAAAAATATTTGGAAGGATGGATTTAAGAATGTGTTGCTAGTATAGTTGTCATCAAACATCTTTTCTTTTTGTTGAGAGATGTCAACCTCTTAAATAAAATTCAATATCTCGGGAGATTGGTCTCCACGATTGCACGTGGAGAATGCTCAAATTTAACAAAAAAAAAAACAACTTCCCCTCCCGATCCCTCCTTTCCATGATATAATCGATCACGCTCTTACCCATGTTCCTGTTCTTATTATATACTCTGTCTGTGTGCTCTGCCGCCATATAGATATATAGAGATTCTACAATCTTACAATAAGACTCGGGGTCCTCTTGGTGGACTATATGACTGTGAAGTTTCGTATGCAAGAAGGTGGAGAAAAGTCCAAAGATAGAGTTAAATCATATTAAATGGGTACTACTACTATTTTGTAAACGAGAACGAGAGGGCATTCAATTCCAGAATCCCTTCACACGCATCCAAGCACGCTTTCCAGGATTATACTTGTTACGTCATGCACACACATATACACACCCTCTCTCCCCCTCCCCTGCTAGTTCTGATTACTACTACCACTGACTCCGCACTGAACCATTCTTGCATTTCACAGAGAAATATAGAGAGGGGTCGTGTGGGGCAGATTGCAACTACAGGCAATTTTTGCATGAACGTATATTATATATATATATATATATATATATATATATATATATACCATATTTAATGATTATTAAAATTAATTAGATTTAATTGTACTTTTGATCTCTCGAATATTATGATTGTGCGATTTAAGTCTCTTGAGTTTTGATTGCCCTATTTTGATTTCCCATATATAACGATTGTATGAATTTTGGTCCCTCGGATTCTAATTGCGCGATTTTGGTCGCCTATCATGATTATGCGATTTTGGTTCTCCAAGTATCCTAACTGTTACAATCAAGTCACTTTGTCACTTGTCGTTTTTAACACCAATAACCTAATCGACTCACAAATATTCCAATTCATTGTCAAATCAGTCTCACATTTACCGTTATCCATATATAGCAATTAAATACTTTGTATTATTTTATAAAAAATGTATTCAACATTTTTAAACCGTAAATATATATATATATATATATATTTGATCAAATATATATATATATATATATATATATATATATATATATATATATATATATATATATATATATAAGGAGACAAATAAGGGTTTATTTGGAAAAATAGCTTATTTAAGCACTTATGGTATAAACGTTTATATAAGCGCTTATGTATAAACTATTTTTATAATCTAAGAAAGAATGTGGTGAAGTTGATTTCATATAAGTTGTAAGCTATTTTGATAAACTATTATTGGTAGCTTATGAAAATAAGCCCAAAACAACTTATGAACCTGTCATAAACTGTTTTTATAAACTCTACCAAACACATTAATAAAAATTTATGTCAATAGATAAATCTAAATAAACTCTACATAAATCAATAAAAAAAGACAGCAAGTGCACCGAGCCTCTTGTGTCTCTCTCTATCTCATGTGCATTTCCTGTCTGTTGCTAATGCCTACGCCTTATGCCTATTCTTCTCGCGGGATAGATTTATTTCACAACTCTTTGCATGCTTCGATGATGTCATCTTCCTCCAAACTCTCCCACGCGACTCTTGTCGCGTTGTTCTGCTTCAGCGCTATGAGTCCACGGTGGTGTGCCACACGCGCTGGTGGATGCATGGGTGGTTTGGAAGACGGAGGGAGCGTATCTATGCAAAGTATATATTGGCATGGCATGGCATGCATGGGTAGTGATCAGATCAGATGGAAGACTGATGGTGAGGACAGAAACGGAATGCATGCCATAATAGTATTAACCATTTCTCGTGTGTGTGTGTATGCATGTGCTGCGTCTACATAAGACACGTACTCTTCTCGTATATACTTACGTATTAAATAGAAAATAGAAAATTAAAAGAATAATGGGTGTATTTTATAAATTATTTAGATAAAAATAGGGAGAGAACAAATTAAGTTTTTATTTTTTTATTTAGTTAAATGAAAAAGCTAAGAAATAAATAATTAGCATATTATTTCCTTTTACACTTATAAAATAGAAAACATAATACTTTTCTTTATTAATTGAGAAAAGAAATTGGTTTTTAGTTTCATATTAATTTCTTTCTTTTTAAAAAAAAAAATTGTTCATCTCATATGAATGATTTTCAGCGAGTTCAGATACATAATGTATTTGAACTATACATAATTTAATTAAATATTTATTCAATGAGCTATTTTATGAAACTTCATTAAACATTTGTTTATAAGTTATCGTGTGAATCTTATTAATAACCCAAAATAATTTATAAGTATGTTATAAATTATTTTTATAAAATGTTCCTAACACTAATATAAGTATTTATATTGTAATATAGGTCCAGATAAATTTTAAATAGACAAAACTTAGATGCACTACAACCTTGAGGTTGAACGCAAGTAGTTAATACTCTCTATCTAAAGGATAGACTCAACTAGTACTCGAGTTTGATCACTAAACTGTCGATATAAAACAAAAAAAAAAACTTATATGCACTATGTACTTTGGGTACAGTTTCAAACATAACATAACACGTGGACTTTTTTAAAAGAAAAATAACTAAATGATTATGGATAGCATAGAAGAATAAATAATCTACTAGTTATATTTGTTGGATATTTTGTGGGTATTTCAAAAGTTTTAACTAGACATTAGTATTTTTAATTAGAAAATATTTTATCTAATTTATTGGATAAACTTTGACTTGATACGACTCTATGAAATAAGGTTTACTGAGTCAATTAATTAATCTGCTTTGACTTGGTCTTATTAAGGATAAGGATTGATTTGGTCAAATTAATTTCTTAATTTATCTTTATCTTTTATTTTTATATCTTATATTTATATATATATATTTCTTGGCCAAGTTACAGGGGAAACACACGTTTCTACTCCACTAACAATTTTTTTTCTTTCTCTTTTTTCTTTTTGGGTTATACATCTGTCTATTCCAACAATATTGTGATTGGAAAACAATACCAACACATTAAGTTTTCTCCATTCTAATATTATTCAAATGCTCCCTCTATAATTTTCTCTTCCCTATTTCCTAATTTATTTTAAAAAAAAATTCCTTTTGTTTTCTTTTTCTCTATTTATTTAATCCTACTAACAAACGAGCCTAATGGAATTTTCTTGTTATTGTGGGTTTATGTTAATTTAGGGGCAGTGAAGATGAAGATGATGAGGTGAGGATGACATGGTGATGGGTGGGAATAAGGAAGGGTCCATCTCCATCGCTTTCCAGTACTCCTCCCATATAAGGACATGGGAGGGCAGAAGAGAATTCTCTCTGGCCGATATGGGCCCCGCTTGATCTCAGTGGTATGTTGCTTTTGCAGCAGCTTGCGTTATGCTGACACAAATTAACAACAACACATGGAATGGAGATCATATCATATATATGTTAATGTTACAGCACAAAAGAGAGAGACTTCTCAATGCCACCTTTCGTGACCCTCCTTTCTGTAGCCTCTCCCTCTCTTCATTTGAATCATTTCTCTCTTAAACTTATACCCCTCTCCCTTCCCCACACTCACCCAAGTACTTGCATGCTGCTGCTCACAGTACTGCTGAATTCATCACTGTTGTTCTGTTCCACCCCTGGCCTGGGAACTATGCATCATAATAATAATAAAATTTATTATAATTAATTCCATAAAAAGTTGTATATCCAAGTCCCAATTGCATCTCAATTATTATTTGTTCATTATTGCAAAGAATGTTTGGGGCGTGCAGAATTACAGTGCCCTGCCCTTGTAAAGGCTTTTTGAATTCTAGCTCCATAATTTACTTTTTAGTCCTATCATGAAATGCAATGAATGGTATATTTTCGGATAAGTTTTCAGTTTTCATACGTCAACAGAAATTTGACTATTCTCTTAACACTTTTAAGGAGATCACTGCATTTGACTTGGTAGAAAGAAAAATGTAACATATACTCCGTAGCACTTTTTTAAAATGTTTTTTTATTATTAAATGAAATTTATTTAAATCTCATTAAATAGAAAATGTGACTCGTATAATAAAAAGTACGTAGAAAAAAAAATTGTTAGAATATTATATTATTGCCAATTCTCTTTTTAAAAGTATTTGAACTTTCCATTACATGCAAATTTAAAGAAAAAAATATATAAAATGAGACTTGGAAGTATAAGAATTGTGTTTTTTTCTTCTTCTTTTTGTATCATAGAATGGGTTGTGTTGGGGAAAAAATACAGATATTATTTGGTGGGCCAGAAGAGCAGGGACCGGAAGAACCCAGAGGGTCTATACTAGTGGATTGCCCCTCAGCTTTGGGGAAACGGCCCAAACCAATAGACACGAATACGGGTCACTCCCAATATGGATTATCGTTCTTCGGCACCTAACGAGCCTTCTCCATCTTCTCCCAATAGGGAAACGGTAAATATATCTCACAAAATTTGTCATATATTCCACTTTAACCTAAAAATTTTAAAATTATTCCTTTTAAACATCGCATTTTGTTGCTTTAGATCCCGAAATCATATTTTTTTTTGAAACTGGAGTATCCAGAATATATATATTTTTATTTCAGAAACTGGAGTTTTCATAATATAATTTTGTTTGTATTCCAGAAACTGGAGTTTCCGGATACAGTTTCTGAAAAAATTGCGATTTTGGGATCTCAAGAGGCAAAACGTGATATTAAAATAGAACAATTTTGGAATTTACATATTAAAATAGGGTGGATGACAAATTTTGTAGGGTGTATTTACCAAAATCCTGTCAATATTATAGATTGGACCTGTTTATAGCCCTGAATGTAGATTGGGTTAATAAAATCTAAGCCCAAAAAACTTGGCCTCACTCAAATCATCCCCTGTATAGCACAAGTGGTAAAAGTGTTGGGAGTTGCTTCTAAGAGTGGGGTTCGATTCCCACCCACTCCCCCCCCCCCAAAAGATGACCAAAACAAAAATCGTCCCAAAAATTTCCCACTCCTACATAGACCAACCTATGACTAGGGATATAAACGGGTCGAGCCAAGCACTTAAAGTTTGAGTTTGGCTTGTGAAAAAAAAAATCAGTGACTCAAGCTTGACTCATTTATTTAAACGAGTCTAATTAAAAGTTTGAGCTTGGACTTGCTAAAAAAAGTAAAGTTTGGACTTGGCTTGCAAACTCATTTATAACTTAAATTTTTGCATTTCTTATTTTTTTATTTTTTTTGGAATTCTAAATTATTTTTTAACATTATCGGTTTAGTATTTAATAAAAGATTAGTGTTCAACATGTGGTATATTTAATTCAAAAGTTCTAAACTATTACATTTAGATAATATAGTAAATAAAAAGTTCATAATTAAGTTTCTTGACTACCACAAAAAGAAAACTTCAAGATTAACACTTATAAGGTTCTACATATTTTCATAATATCAATAAAAAAAGTTGCTAAAATCCCCATTGTCAACTTATTAGTAGAATAGTCTCTTTCAAAATGTTGTATTCCTAAGTTCATAAAATACAAAAATATATAAGTATTAAATATTATAGTTTCAACTCAATAATAAATTTAATAAACCAAATAAAAACATTATCATACCTTTGACTTATCCAATCAACCCCACAAAATCAATGCTTGGACATAAGTGTTTTTATACAAAATATAAGATCTATGTAATTTTAATTTTTGATTATTATATTATAGCCATAAGATCAAATTATGAATGGTCAAAATTAACATTAAGTCACATGACTTGTTTAAGTGGTCATGTGATCAATAACTAACTTTTAATCTCAACCATCCATGTATGATCGTATGATCCAGATTTAATTCTCCCATATTAAAACTCCCCTCATTTGATGCATCCCCTATATATATATATATACAAATGAGCTATTCGCGAGCCCTTAATGTCGAGCTTGTAAGACTTGGGCATGACTCATTTAAATATTCGAGCCCAATCTTAAGCTTGAGTTTGACTTGTTTAATTAAATAAACGAGCTTGAGCGAACAATTAATGAGTCGAGACCGAATAATTCATGAATAACTCAGCTTATTTACACCCCTACCTATGACGGATTGACAGACCTAAATAATGTTGACAAAAAAAAAGATAGACCAAATAATATTTTAATTACTTAAATTCACATTTTTGATTGAATTTAAAATTTTAAAATAAAAAAATTATGTTAATTACCATTCATAATATATAATAGAATGTATTGAGAAAGTGATTGTTATTATTATTATTTTGATCCAGAATTGGGAGAAAAAGTCTTTGTTTCTTTTTTATTGATGCATCTCTCTAGTATTATGCTTGGTAATATAAAGAGAGAAAAATAACATAAAAAATATATAATTTAGAATTTTAAAGGTATAATAAATAAAATACTAATATATGAATATAAAATTATAAATCATATCATTTTATTCACTTTATAAATGGTGGAAGGAGTATTTTGTTTCAATCCATCATAAAATATTTAAATAAAATAAAACTTTTAATCTAAACAAAAGAAGTGCTCAATTGACAAATTTAAAAATTTCAAAGCTGAGAATGAGGTTCTAAAAAGTATTGATAAAAATGGGAAAAAGATTAACCACTCAGCTTGGAATGCAGACAAAAGATTCAACATATTTTTTATAAAGACACAAGGACATTATAATTATTATAACAGCATACATTCTTAAGTCTCTCAATTCGATCAAGAGCTTAGGAGCATGCTAGTTGCTGTAAGTTTTGGAAAGGAATTTGATCACAAAGAGAAGGAAGAAAGAAAAATACAGTTCAGGTAAAATGATTATTATTAAATACTCATGAAAGGCACAAGCCCGCTATCAATCTCTTTTTCAATCCTCCCATGCTTTCAAGATATATTATACTCTGCCAATACACCTATCTTCATTCCATTTACTTTATAATAATTCCTCTCTTGATTTTATTCTATTATATGTTCCATTCTATTATGTTTCTCCTTCTATTTTATTCCATTTCTTTGTATCCATTTTTAGGCATCTGGCATCAAGGGTATTTTTGTCATTTTATCCTTAGCTAAATTGCTTTCCTCAGAATTTGGCAAAAGCAGAGGGACGATATAGCAATTAAGTAAAGAATGCCATAATAACGATGCCTTGATCTGCAACAGCAGCACCTTTCATTCACCAAAAGCCCCTTGATAATTAATAAATATAAAAAACAGCAAGGTTCCAGAATATTGCATTAAAAAGTTAAAAGAATAAAAAAAATAAAAATAAGTTTACAAATCACAGGTCACAAAGAGAAAATCAATTTCGGACAGCAACGCATCTCCACCAATCACTGAACTCCCTTTTTTTCCCCATATTTTAAATTTTAAATATTCACAAATGATACCAAATACTAACTATAAGAAAGACCCACTTTTGACCAAGTTACACACGATATTTTTTATTTAAATATATATATATATATATATATATATATATACACACGAGGATGAATCAAATTACACCGATATAACTCTTGGGTGATATTACACTGTTAATAACTATTCACCGGATAATTATATTTTAAAACTCACCGTTGGATTAAAAGATATTATCATGTAGATCATTCCTATAAAATTTCACATCAATCTAAAATCATTTGATGTGTCATTGAGATACATCAAGATTAATGTCTTTTAAAGTGTATGAATTTTGACATATCTCAATGACACATCAAATGATTTTAGATTGATGCGAAATTTTACAGGAATGATCTATATGATAATAACTTTTAATCTAACGATGTGTTTTAGAATATAATTATCCGTTGAAGAATTATTAGCGATGTAACATTGACCAAAATATTATACCAGTGTAATTTGATCATTCCTCTGTGTATATTTGTTTTATTTTATTTACAACTTTTAAGAAATAGATTAAATTTTCTGTGTTTTGTCATGTTTTTACATTTAAAATAATAACTTAATAATACTCTCAAAGATAAAAAAAATTAACTTATTAATTAATGATTGAGATTAGTTAATTTATTCACCGAAATGAAAACGAATTATTCACTGAAATGAAAACGAATTGTTCATGGTTAAGCAGCCGGATCCTTTTTGACAAAAAAAAAAAGCAGCCGGATCCTTTAATTTAATTTAATTTAATTTAATTTTAGGGTATAAGATAAGAAATTCACGTGTCGTTATTTATTTATTTTTTCTTAATTTGTTGTCTGAAATGAAAACTTAGGAGGGTCGCTTCTGTTTCATACCCTTTGATTTTCTTCCCAAATCCTCTGTTTTCCCCTTTGTGTCGTGCTTCTCTCGCTTCGCTTTCTACAGTTCCCTCTTGTGTTCTATTTTTTCAACCTTCTCATGCTTCTGTGTCTTTTTGCTACCACAAAAACTGTGTCTTTTGCAACTCTTACTTCTCAGTTTCATAGACTTTGAGGACTCCACAAGCTCCTTCATTTCCTCAGTACCCACCAATTTCGTTCTGTCAGCATGTCTCAGACTAACTGGGAAGCTGATAAGATGTAAGTGTTGTTGTAATTATTTTCATTTTTATTTTTTTCAACTTTTTTATGTTTTTTTTTTCAGTTTTGGAACATGGATTTTTGTTCATTCTCAAGTTTTTTTTGATGATTTGGGTTCTGGGTTTTTGTTTTTTTTTGTTTTTAATGTTTTGGTGTTGGTTTATTTACCTCGGTTTGGTTCTGTATGTGTTGTCTTCTGATGAGTGTGTGAGAAGATTTTGATGAGTATGTTAGGGTTTTTAAGTAAAAGGGGTTTCTTTACACTTAATGAAATTGTCACTTTTGGTTGTTGAACTCTTTGGTTCCTTCATTTGGGTTGCTTATGTTTGATGTGAAGATCTAAACTTTGGTTCCCACAGTTGAAGTTGTCAAGTTGCTTATGCAACCTTTGCTTGCTTGCGCTATGTGATTTCAGGTTAGATGTTTACATCCATGATTACCTAGTGAAGAGGGATTTGAAGGCTTCAGCTCAGGCTTTTCAAGCTGAAGGGAAAGTGTCCTCGGACCCTGTTGGTGAGTTGCATAAGAACAAGGAAGTTGGGTTTGATGTTTCTGTTTCTGTTCATTTCATTAATTTGGATTTTTTCTTTCTTTGTGATGGTGATATGGGATTGCAGCTATTGATGCCCCGGGCGGATTTCTATTCGAGTGGTGGTCGGTTTTCTGGGACATATTTATTGCCAGGACTAATGAGAAGCACTCAGAAGTTGCTGCATCTTATATCGAGGTTGGTCTGAAAAACTTTGCATGGTTTTCTAGCGTCCTTGTAGTGTGTTGAATCTGAGTAGGGTGGTTGTGCTAGAAGTTCAGCAAGTATAAAGTGGTATTGAGATGGACTGGCGGTCGTTTAACTTTTGCTGTATCTGTTCATGTATTCAATAAGGAAGTTTAAGCATTTGATAGGTTGTAACTTCCAAATTGTGCATCCTGACTAATGAAGATTTGGTTAGCTGTTTCTTGCTTGCAATGTGTAGTTTAGCTGTTAGGGAAAGTCGGGATCATTTTTTTAGTATCAGCTTTTATTAGATAGGATCTTAGAAAGATGTTTATTCTTCAGTTTTAATTCTTGACTAGGTGGCTGGCAGTATGATTTCAAAAAATATCTTGTTTGAGCAAGTGATTATTTGTCTACCGGTGATTATGATTATTTTGTGGTTTTTGATGTCTTCATTTTTACTGACATAAAATCATAAAGTGTACACAGAAAATTGTTTTCATGTTGTCCTGTAAACTTGTTGTGGCAAGGCAACTTTGAATGCATATTTGCACAAATCTAGGAAAAGAAAAAATTGAGAAGTTGATTTCTAGGCCACTTGATGTGTCTCTAGGTGTGTAAGGCGTCTTAACCTGCTATAATTTTGCTTTACTTGATCTGTTAATGATATTTCTCCAATTTGTGATGACAACTTACATTTTCTTTTCATCTACAGATTGTTATTTTTTTTAATGCACCATTATCAATTTGTCTCTCGTATTTCGAGGAACTATTGCCACTTGAGAAGTTGATTAAAGAAAAAACTGAGAAGTTTATTACTAGGCCCCTTGATGTGTCTCTAGGTGTATAAGGCATCTTGACCTGTTATAATTTCACTTTCCTTGCGGAGTGATAACTGATAAGGTGGTTTGGGGGAGGGACATAAGGGTCGGAGTAAGAAGGAGGTCATGGATTCGAATCCCCCACTTACATAACATACTAATTACTAACATTTTGCCTATCCAAAAAAAATATATTTCACTTTCCTTGCTTGGTTGGCTTATACTTTTCATCTCCAAACTTTTATTTTTTAATGTACCATGATCAATTTTGTCTCTTATATTTTGAGAGGCCATTGCATTTTAGCTTTGGTGCAAAACAGGTAAACTGTTCCATAAAAGTCCACTTTCCTTGCTTTGTTAAATTGCAGAAATTTTATAATTTTTTTTGGGGGCCTAGGAATAAGAAATTTCAATTTGGGTGACTATTTTAGTTAAATATAGTTATTTATATTTCTATTCAATATCTTTGATGCACTTGAAGTTCATGATTTCGAAACTCCCTTTACAGACGCAGTTAATTAAGGCTAGGGAGCAACAGCAGCAACAACAGCAACCTCAACAGTCACCACATCAACAACAGCAGCAGCAGCAGCAACAACAACAACACATGCAGATGCAACAGCTTCTGTTACAGAGGCATGTTCAGCAGCAGCAGCAACAGCAGCAGCAGCAACAACAGCAGCAGCAACAGCAGCCACAGCCGCAGCATCAGCAGCAGCAACCACCACAACAACAGCAGAGTAGGGATAGGGCTCATCTCTTGAATGGTGGTGCAAATGGGTTAGTTGGAAACCCTAGCACTGCAAATGCACTAGCAACAAAGATGTATGAGGAAAGGTTAAAACTGCCCCTTCAAAGAGATTCTTTGGAAGATGCAGCAATGAAGGTAGGGGGATCATCTGGTTGCCTAATTATAAGATGAACTACTGTTTTTATGATGTATATATTCATAATTATCTTATGGTATTTTGTACAGCAAAGATTTGGAGACCAACTCTTGGACCCAAATCATGCGTCAATATTGAAGTCATCTGCAGCCAGTGGCCAGCCTTTGGGGTGATTTTCTTTAGAACATAACCTTCATTGCCTTTTGTTTTAGTCTTTAAATTAGTATGATATATGCCCCAAAACATAAGGTAGTTATGCTTGATTAGTCTGTTGCTGTGGCTGATAGTCTTTTCTGGAGGGGAGGGTCAGGGCTAGAGGTTCGGTAATTATTAAAAATGGGTCTGCTTCTTCCATGACCTTGAAGAATTAATAGTTATTTGCTTTTTTTTAATATCTATTTGACATTCAGTTAATTCTCTATTTCTCTTAGCATCTTGTTTCTTTATTGCTATGGATGTTGACTTTGTTAGCACTGAATTTCTGGATTTCAGGCAAGTTTTGCATGGTGCTGCTGGTGCAATGTCTCCACAAGTTCAAGCTCGTAGTCAGCAACCACCAGGGTCTACTCTGGTATGCTATCTTAAAATGATCTCATTCCCTCTTGCTATATTTCTTATCAGCTGTTTTTCCTGACTTGCCACTTGGAATCAGGATATAAAAAGTGAGATTAATCCTGTTTTAAATCCCAGAGCTGCGGGTCCTGAAGGATCGTTGATGGCAATTCCTGGTATTCTTTCCTCGTGTTCTTACTCTAATGTGAATAGTTTGTGTATTATTTCAAAAGCTGGTTTGCAAACATGTGATGGGATTTTTTTTCCCATCTATTCTGTTCTCTGCAGTTTATTCATTAACCTGTTTGGTGAGAATGTTTTGGGATTTAATGTTGAAAGTGTTACGATGTTTTGGGATTATCCTGCACACAGATCGAGTTAACGGGAGATTTTTTTGTGTCAGGATCTAATCAAGGTAGCAACAATTTGACTCTGAAAGGGTGGCCACTCACAGTGAGTAATCCTTTTATTTTAATGTTTATTCAAATTAAATGTTACTGTTAGTTAAAATCATGTCTTCCTAAATTTGATAATCATTGTACATAAAAATAATATTATTCAAAATTATGGTGTGCTGGACTCTTTGAAGAGGGTGAGATAGGATGTGGCCTTCCTCTATTTTTTTTATGTTGTACATGGGAAAGGAACCTATGATCTTCACCCTAACCTTATCCTACCCTCACCACGTAAGCCATTACCAAGTGACAGAAGTATCCCTCCTTTGCTTGTATCTTTTAACCTTACAAAACCTACCTGCCTGATAGAAATGGTTGCCTTTTATCTGAAGTCTTTGGCAATCACCAAATTGACTTCTTTGTCACTTCAACACCATTTAATGACGAACCCAAACAATTGATTTGTTAATTTTAACCATTTATCCTTGTCTATTCCTTATTAGGGGTTGGAGCAACTACGTTCTGGTTTACTCCAGCAACAAAAACCTTTCATGCAGGCTCCTCAGCCTTTTCATCAACTTCCAATGTTGACGCCACAGCATCAGCAACAGCTTATGCTAGCACAACAAAACTTGCCATCACCATCTGCCAGTGATGATAGTAGAAGACTCAGAATGCTACTGAACAATAGGAATATGGGTGTAAGTAAGGACGGTCTTTCAAATCCCGTTGGTGATGTAGTATCAAATGTTGGATCACCCCTTCAAGCGGGTGGTCCTCCTTTTCCTCGTGGCGATACGGATATGCTAATGAAGGTGCTTGATTATGGATCTTGCATTATTTGATCAACTGTCCTATTTATAAATTTCTTAAATTGCAAAAAGTTTCATGGGCCGCATCTTCTGAAAGTTTTTGTTTTTATAGTTGAAACTGGCTCAGTTACACCAACATCAACAACAGCAGAATACCAATCCACAGCAGCAGCAACTTCAACAGCATGCTCTTTCAAATCAGCAATCTCAGTCCTCAAATCATAACATGCATCAGCAAGATAAAGTAGGAGGTGGTGGTGGCAGTGTTACTGTTGATGGTAGCATGTCAAACTCCTATAGAGGAAATGATCAGGTCAGTCCTTTTATGGTAACCACTATCGCATGCACATTTGAGCAATTGGGATATAGTGACTGGTTAGTGAATTTCTGATGTACACAATTATGCTCTTTTTGTAAATATATTCAAATTTAAAATTTCATGTTTACTAACTGTGACTGAATTGGTTGAGTACAGTTGTTACAAATATAATTTCTTTAACCTGAAGTTTTCTGTAATTGAGTAATTGGAAAATGATTTTGTGAAGCCTTCTGAATAGATCTATGATGATCCATTAGTAAATCAACAACAGAAGTTTTTTATTTTTGGCATTTAACAATGGAAGATTGCAACTTCAACTACTTACTCGATTCATTGAATTTTTTTAGCCCTATATGTGAAACAAATGGCTGGTGGCTTGTCATGAGATTATTAATTACTTTTTTTTGTTCTGTTAAATCACACGAGCATAAATATCTGCCCCTGAATTTGGCAGACATCTGATGTTCATCGTGTAGACTCTGAATAGGTTCCTTTCCTAACATGGTTTGTTCTGAGTGAACATTAAGGTTTCCAAAAACCAGACTGGAAGAAAGAGAAAGCAGCCTGTATCTTCTTCTGGTCCCGCTAATAGCTCAGGAACAGCAAATACGGCAGGCCCATCTCCAAGTTCAGCACCCTCAACTCCCTCAACTCATACGCCTGGTGATGTGATATCAATGCCTGCTTTACCTCATAGTGGTAGTTCTTCAAAGCCATTAATGATGTTTGGCACTGATGGCACGGGAACTCTTACCTCACCTTCAAACCAATTGGTGAGTGTCTCTTCTATGTGATTCAATTAATGGAAGGAATAATAAATTCCTTGCATATAGACTCATTGCCATTCCATTTTGGCAGTGGGATGATAAGGATCTTGAATTGCAGGCTGATGTGGACCGTTTTGTGGAGGATGGTTCTCTTGATGACAATGTTGAGTCTTTTTTATCCCATGATGACACAGACCCCAGAGATACTGTTGGCCGTTGTATGGATGTAAGCAAAGGTGCTGTAAACACCATTATTTTTATCAATCATAATACATTTGGCCATTATATTTGTGGAAAAAGTTTCTCTAGTATATATACATGTTAAATTTTCCCTCACTGCAAATTTTTGCATTTTTCTTATCTTTATAGATAACTTGTCTATTATTGGTAGATTATAATGTGTTTATTATAAGACTTGTGTTAAATATATCTTTTATAGATAACTCGTGTTAAATATAAGACTATTCATGCTCTTTCCTCAAACAATTTAATGTTTGGGATAGTTGGTTTATTGACATAGTATCATAGCCTTTATTATCATGTGGTATAGAGTTTGATCCTCCTTGTCCCCTATTCTCCTTAGTAAGTTAAATTTCAGGACACAATAGGTGGGCCATATGAATTGTCCACATTTAAAGCCCAGAGGGCTCTTTTGTGAGGGAGCATGTTAAATTAAATATAAAACCATTCATGTACCTGCACCCGACAACTTAAGCATTTGGGATAGTTGCTCCATGACAAACAACTTAACCATTCATTGACTTGCATAAATAGGTATTCATGCAGAACCTGAGGGCATGCATTTGCTTTATTTTCAGGTTTCACATTTTCTGAAGTAAATTCTGTTCGTGCAAGCACAAGCAAAGTCGTCTGTTGCCATTTCTCATCTGATGGAAAATTGCTTGCAAGTGGTGGCCATGACAAAAAGGTTAGTTAGGTCATTACTCTGGAAAAGCATGTTTTAGTGCTTTCTCTGTTCAACTGATTTTCAGAAATTAGCAGTGAACAAAAATTGAAAAACAAAATCAGGAACTTTTGTATCATTTATTCTGTTTATATATAGAATGTGACATTTCCTCTGATTGTTTCATAATGCAGGCTGTTTTATGGTTCACAGATTCTCTAAAGCAGAAAGCTACTCTTGAAGAGCATTCATCTTTAATCACTGATGTCCGTTTCAGTCCAAGCATGCCTCGTCTTGCAACATCTTCATATGACAAAACTGTCAGGGTTTGGGATGTTGACAATGTTAGTTGGTTTATTTTTTGTTTTACTGGAATCCTATACCACTTTTGAGAAATTGTTTCTATAGATTCTAATTTGTAGTTCATGTAACTTAACTATGCACATCACAAATATAGGCTTTTTTCCTGCCTGTGAAGCGTGGTCACCACTCACCAGTGGTTATAAAATGTGTGTTTGGTAATCATTTATTGAAAATATTTAATCGATATAATAAAAATGGGTTTAAATATGTTTTTGGTCTCTATAAAATGAGCAATTTTTTATTTTGGTCCCTATAAAATTTTTTCTTTGGTTTTCATCCCTCCAAAATCTAAAATAACTATTTTTAGTCCCTGTAAAATGAGCAAATTTTGGATTTAGTCCCCAAAATAATCTTTGCTTTTTCCCTTTTAAATCTGAAATAATTATTTTTGGTCCCTAGCCTTCATTTTAGGGAAGATTGATAGCATTCATTTTGGGGCTTAAGGAAAAATTAGGGTGTAATATGCCGACATGGTACCACAGACATTGGTGAGTGTCACTTTGGATGACCATTTGACCTTCCGTTAGATACATAATTAGTTAATGGATATTACGTGATGTTAGGGACCAAAAATAGTGATTTCAGATTTTAAAGGGATGAAAATCAAAGAATTTTTTTTTTTTACAAGGACCAAAATAAAAAATCATTATTTTATATGGACTAAAAAGTAAAAACATATTTAACCTATAAAAATAACATGATTTATTGTAGTATAATGCTATGAGGATGTTGCAATGAAAAAGTTTATTCAAGACTTTATGGATAATGGATCTAGGAACCCTTAATTTGCTACAGATTATCCTTAAAAATCTGAGTTCAGCTGATTGGTAATGATCAGGTAGACGGATGATATGCATTGATTTTCTTTGTAGAAGCTTAGGAAGAAATATTATCTGATTTCCTTAGTTATAAAGACATTAAGGGAGGTGCAAGCTCAGTGCTTCTCAAGCTTAGATATTTCTGTTTCTGGTGAAATCTAGTGTTAGTAATTGTAGCTATTAGAAGTTTATGGAGATTTTATTGTGATCAACATGGATGTTGAAATGCATCATGAATTAGAATGTCCTAATGATCTTTATGTTAAAGATTGTCTAATCTGCGCATAAATTTCTGATTGCTAGACTGATATTCCTTTAGGTTTATATTAGGTTTGGGAAAAAAGTTCTTTCTGTTATCATAGGCAGATTTGAAGTTGGGTCTATTTAAGAGCTGGGAAGTTGCTAATGATTGTTTGTTTGATTATATTTGGATTTTGATGGATTGTGTTTTTTGTCCTTGTTATTCCACATTAGCTGATATGTAATTACCAATGCAGCCTGGTTATTCGCTTCGTACCTTTACGGGACATTCTGCATCGGTTATGTCACTAGACTTTCACCCTAATAAAGATGACCTTATCTGCTCTTGTGATTTTGATGGCGAGATAAGATATTGGAGCATTAACAATGGCAGTTGTGCTAGAGTGTCAAAGGTAGAATTTTAGCATTATCTTGTTTTATGTAAAATTGTCTGTTTCATTGGTTGTGTATTGAAGTGTAGGAGTATTCATTGTAGTTTGCCAAAACTGACAAATTTGCTTACCTATTAGGGTGGCACCGCACAGATGAGATTTCAACCTCGGCTTGGTAGATACCTTGCTGCAGCTGCAGAGAATGTTGTCTCTATATTCGATGTGGAGACACAAGCATGCCGATATTCGCTAAAGGTTTATTTGAAAAAACTTTTTAAATCTCTTCGATGTAAATGCTTTCAATAAGATATTCACTAAATGCATACTTGGCTGGCCTATAGACTTTGATTACAAAAATAATATAGGCTTAGTAGAAAGCATACAACTCATTACATCATCATGCTGATTATGGTACTGTGATTGTAGGGACATACAAAGTCAATACATTCTGTGTGTTGGGATCCTTCTGGGGAGTACCTGGCATCTGTCAGCGAGGACTCTGTCCGGGTTTGGACTCTTGGAACAGGAAGTGAAGGGGAATGTGCTCATGAGCTTAGCTGTAATGGCAATAAGTTTCACTCATGTGTTTTCCATCCAACATATTCTTCATTGCTGGTCATTGGTTGTTACCAGGTAAGTCTACATCCTTTTTTTTTTTCAATTTCTTTCTTTTTGAGTATGTTTGGAATCACAAATTTATAACAATTAAATTACCAAATAGTTCAATAAAAATTAATAACAAATTAAAATTACCAAATATTTCTTAAACTTGGTTGTTTCCTCGACTTTTGTTTTTGTTATTTACTTGTATGTTTTGCTCAAGAGTTAAGACCTATTGCTTTTTATTGCTGAAGTAAGACAATGCTTTGTTCAAAATGTCTGCATACTGGTGCAGAATTTGTTGTAATGTTGACCTTTTACTACAATTCCTACTGTGATCTGCAGTCATTGGAGCTCTGGAACATGAGGGAGAACAAGACAATGACCCTGTCTGCTCATGAAGGTCTCATTGCTGCACTCGCAGTTTCAACTGTAAATGGTTCGGTTGCTTCAGCCAGTCATGACAAGTTTGTCAAGCTCTGGAAGTGACCTTGCTGCTGTGTCTGCCAGACAAGGTGGTTTTTTTATCAGTGTTGATAACATGCTTGTAGTTTTACTTTTTTTATGTTCCTTTTATGTTTGCTTGATCAATCAATCTCCCTCCTTTGCCATTTGGTATAATCTCATTTTCTTTGTAACCATAGATACTAACCTTCCTTTGTAATATCGTCTATTGTCTATTGTCTCTCACCCCTGTTGTTACCTGTCTCACTATTGTTTACTTGGAGATTTCTGCTATTGTATTTGTATCATCAAACTGGCCATTATAATATTATTATTCTGTACCTCTCTCTCTCTCTCTCTCTCTTATGGAATGGTATTTTATGTTATTTACATATTTGTTGATATAGTTTGTTAGAGACAACATTGTGGTTAGTCAAATGTCTAAAGTCTTTCCTTCATCATTTAGACAACAACTAAAACAATTCAAAATTTGAAAACTTAGTACAATGGTGGAGATTTTGAAGTTATTAGGAAAGGTATCATGAGTTGGTTATTTGAGCAATATCAACATTATTAGTGTCCATTTAATCGGTTATAGTATTAAATTCTAAAGGAGAATGTAAGACAATAATGTTGGTATAATTGATACAATGATACTTAATATTGTGTGGAAGTATTATTATCCAGGGAACCCAATTGCTCTAGGGGAATTAATATTCACACATACAATAATTTATAAACACACACACACTAAAATTGAAAAAGTCCATAATACCCTGCATTGCCAAACGAAGGCAAAAAATACATTGCGGAACTATTAGTTCTTCAGTGTATTTGTTCATGCGGAACTAATAGTTCTACAGTGTAAGTGTATTTTTCTTGTCATAGTTACACTGCGAAACTATCGAAACTATTAGTTTCGCATGAACAAATACATTGCGGAACTATTAGTTCCACAGTGAACTCTGACAAGAAAATACATGTGCGGAACTATTAGTAATAGTTTCGCAGTGTAACTCTGACAAGAAAAATACACTATAGAACTTAGTTCTGCATGAACAAATACATTGCGGAACTATTAGTTCCGCACGGATAGTCCCTGACGAGAGGCAAGAAGGGGTAGTTTTGGGATTTAAATTTTTTTTAGTGTGTACGTGTGAATATGAACTTGTGTATGTGTGAATATAAATCCCCTTGCTCTAGGTGCTTTTAAGTCCAAACCCCGTTTAGAAACACGGTAAAATGAATCATTTTCAAATAGCAAATACATAAAGGCTTAATTAATGATGATTATTGAGTGCTATTATTCTTTTTAATTCTCTTTAATTTAGAGGGTAGCTGTTTATTGTTTCTACAAAAGATATACATAGGATTATCAAATTACATTGATTGGTATAAGTTTATGTTTGAATGGCATTATGACTTTCAAATACAAGTGAGACACTAGTAACATATTTTGTCTTTAAATTCCAATACACCTTTTCGTGGCCTCCATCCCCATTCGTGTTGCTAACGTTGGAATTGGTTGGCTTATAATATGTTTCCAAAAAGAAAAAGAAAAATGCAATGAGTTAAATTTGTACAAGAGAGCAGAATCTATTGGTTTCACGTAAAAGTCATCAATAAATAACCTTATCAGCACTAATATAATTCAACACATTATTCACTTAAGATTTAATGGTCTCAACTCAACCTCTTAAAGAAATTTAGAAGGACGCATGACTCAGAAAACATGTATATCATGTTCTGCTTTATTGCCTTTTCGTGTAAACAACTAGAGAAGGGAAAATGGCTAATTTAAGAAGCAAACAATAAAGATTTATGTTAGTGGCTAGAGATTTCAACATTATTTGACATAATTACTTCTTTAATGGTATGCAATGCTATTATGCATCACCGAATCGCAATCACAATCGCAAATTAGTGTATCGTGATTTTACAATTGTAGTCACACTAGTCACATTAATTTGTGTATAATTTTCTTAGATTTCAAAGATTGTGACGTAACTATAACCACAATTTAAAATTTTGGATTCTCATCTCTAATTGGATTATTAATAGTGTATATACATATTTAATCCTGATATCTCTCCTTTTCTTTGTGCCATCATGCTCTAAACTAGCTAGATGGGTCTATATAAAAGCTTGATCAACCTCCCTGCACAGGAAAACATTATAGCTTTCCATGTTATGGCGTTTTGAGTTATGAATAGGTAGTAGGTCCAAAAAAAGAAAATAGAGAAGTTAAGTAATGATAACTTAGGGAGTAGAGTACACAATTAAAACTTCTGATCCCCATATAATGTAGATTACGACCCTTCAATTAACTTGCTGGAACCCTCTTGTGCACTTATATTTATAGATATCAAACAGAGCAACAACAACCGGTGATTGGAAATTAAGGAAGACAATGAGCATATGGTTATGTTGATAACTTGGACAACCCCGGATTCAGCAAAATGCATACCTTATTATTGTGACTATGCAGAAACAATGCAAAATAAATAGCAAACACTTTGCTTAAAATGTGTTATCACTTGCCAATAAGTATCATTTTCTCTCATTTATGTAACTTGCCAATGTTCTGGTTGGGACAAATGAACTAGATAGGAATACTTTCCCTCTATCAAATTGGGAAAAAGACACATTGTAGAGAGTTAAACAATACGACATTTCCAAATGATGCACCAATTTGCTGTTTTGCACAATATTCCTTTGATCCATAAAAAGAACATGTAACTTTCTTCTGGATATTCCAGAGGAGGTAAGTGTACAATTATCCCAATCCCAATCAAATACATAAGCTAGTTTCATACTTGGTGTCAACGGATTCTGACTCTTTAATATTTATTTACCATAATCAATATTATCATTTGTAATAAGTTGTTTTTTTATTGATTGATTATCTTTCTCTATTTTCTGTGTTTATAGCTATACAATTTTATGATTATAAATAGATATAGCATTTTTATTCTATAAACATAACAAATAATATTATTTCTACATAGAAAAAGAAGCCATTGCTTCAATCAAATGAATTAAAAAAAAAGATCAGATGGGAATGGAAAGTGGAAACTTGAAGAAAAAAAAAAGATGGAAAGAATATTCTAGTGGTACTCAAGTCAGCATGATTTATTTCCTTTTATCTTAGAAATTAATACTATAGATCTGAATGCACATCATCATTTTCTCCAGAGTCAAAATGTTTCAGATAATTAATTTTATTCTCTTATATATTGATATCTTTATGACTAGTGAATAACTGGATATGGTGATGTGAACGTAATACTCGATGGTGGTTGGAATGAAAGGTAAAGCGAATAGATTGTGTCAATTCCATATCCCCCTAAGGCTATGTTTAGATGGGGTTTTTGAAGGAGAGGGGAGGGGAGGGGAGGGGAGGGGAGGATTTATAATCCCCAATTACCTTGTTTGAGAGTTTTTAAAATTAGAAAAAAGTTTTACATCTTGATGTCTGTTACCTTCTAAAATAATATTTCTTTTGTCCTATTAAAGCCAAACAAGGTAATTGAGAATTATAAGCCCTCTCCTCCCCTTCCCTCCAAAACCCCCATCCAAACATAGCCTAAGAGGTATGTGCTATTACTATATATAAATGAAATAGTTGCATATAGCATGAGGCTTCAACATTAGATCCTTATAGGCCCTGTTTGAACTGACTTATACAGAGTTTATTTAGGCTTATCTAATGACATAATACTTGTTAGCGTGTTTCCAGAGTGTAGTTGAACTTATCTAGTTGATATGGATGATATTTGTTAACATGGCAACTATTTGAAATGACATGTCATACCATAAATTGACTCACATGTAATATGAGGTTGTTGCCACATAATAAAATATCATCAAGGTCAGTTTCTATAAATAATTAGAGGGAGTATTACTAGTTGGACTAAATTTCTGCTTTAAATGGATTTCATGTCATTTAATATTGTTGCGCGTCACAAAATGTTATTCATGTCACCATAAATACCATTATATAATTGGCTGTAACAGGACCAAGTTTAATGATTTAAAAAGAACGAGACTTGATTTAAGCAATTAAAATTGTATAGACCAAAATCACCCATCATTCAACCTATAAGACCAAATATGTCATTAAGCTTATTAAATAATTACATGAATATTTTTAAACTAACAATAAAATTAAACTCATAATGAAATATTACTTCCTTTGTTTGGTGTTTATCTTTTCCCTATGAGTAGATACGGACGGGAATGTAGGCGGGGCTTTTGGGCTTTTAGCAACGGCGTATGGGTGTCGAATAACGGTCGTTGGTGCAATAATTAAAGGAGTAACAGCTCAACAAGCAAACGGGGATGGAAACCTGAGATCTTAAAGAAAAATAACAAAATGTTTTTATTATTAATTGATTATTATTTTTTAGAAAATAATTTTTCATGTGTTCATTAATCTTAAGATCGATCAGTTGAAATATATATAATTACATATAAAGTATAATCAAAATTTTGTTCAAAGGTGTGAGAACAAATATTCAAAAATTAACTTTATGATTAGTAAAGATAATAACAAGCAAAAATTAAACTTCACTTGTTTCCAAGGATTAAATTAATCATTTTCAATTTATATGGGAATAATGGAACGGCAACCGCGTAGTACTTTGTCCTTAATCGGCCGACCCGGTGCAGAGTTGTTGCACACTTACCACTATTTCACTTACCAAAAAATTAATTAATTTATTAGTGATTAATATTATTTACTTTACTTTATTAAAAGGAATTGTTCACTTTAAATGAGTTAAATAATTTACTACATGGTATTTTATTTTGAAGAAAAAAAAAATCATAGACCCCAAGAAAAACGTTCAAAGTTGTTATGGTGATGAGTTTTAAATTTTTTACTACTCAAAAAACCATAAATTAACATGCCTATTTTCGCATGACATGCGTGTATGATGTTGATGGTTTTCCTCAGTAGGAATGCTTCAATTAACTACATATATTTGCTTTGCTGTTAAGAAAATATACGGTTACAAATAGTAAGCCAACCAAGCATTCATTGGAAAATAAATGAAAAATAAAAACTAATCAAGCATTTATTGTATTTATTGCAGATAGCGTACTTAATTAATAAATAAATCTAAATACAAATGGCTTGCATGCATGAACATATATAGCTCGGGCTTTACAGGGTGGCACCGTTCTGGCTCCATACCCCACTCCCTCAATATTCTATTTTTGCAAACTTCAAAACGTTTCATTTCCTGAATTCGCTCACCTATAATTCTTGCATTTGAATAAAAATTCCCATACACACACTCTTTTATATCAAAAAAATAAAAATAAAAATTCCCATACACACTCTTTAACGTAACCGCATTAAGCACATATGACTAAGCAAGCACTAATGTTTGATTCACGTGTTTGAGTCGTATTGGACCAATTCTCATGTAGTAAAATTTTTCAAGCGATCATATATAAAAGTAATGAAAACAATAATGTTAAAAAAAATAAATAAGCATCCTTATGAATGTGAACTTTTTAAATGAAATTACAAATGATTTCAGTTAAATAATACAGAGTTTAATAATTATGTATTAACAATGAAAAGCTTATACATACGTCGAACAATATCTTATTACTACCTCCGGTCTCTATTATAAGAGACAAATATCTAATTCATCAAAATCAAGGAGAAGTAATTAAATTAGTTGATTTTAATTAATTTAAATTTTACTCCAAAAATACCCTTATTAAATGGTTAAAATAGTTGTACCCATTTGCATGGGGAATATAAATCACATAATAAAGTAGGGGTATAAAAGAAATTTTAGCAATTAATGTATTTAAAAATGGGTCTATGTTTCTTATATTTTTGACCAAAAAAATAACTTAATATTCTCCTATAGTAGGGACCGGAGGTAGTAATATAATTTGATAAAATGGTAAAATATGATTCAATGTCCATGTAATAAATTTATTTATGCAATTAACTAGTCGATAAACTCATACAAAATAAATATCTTTCCCTAATATAAACAATAAAAAAATTCTAACAAATAAGATAATTTTGACTTGAAATAAAAAGATATGAAAGGTAACATATATATGTCTCACCCAAAACTTACTTTTCTTATATATAGTAATTGACACATCATTATTAAAATCTTGAATAGACATATAATTAATTTGATATTATATACGACGAGACTCTATCTCTCATGTCCCTTTCCCTATATATAGCTTAGCTTTTGGCTTTGCTCCTGCTTTTCCGCAGCTAGGCTTTTGTGTGACTAACTCACCAAGTCATTATATATAGCAAAATCTTGTGAAAGAGCAATAAGCAAGGGAGAGAGAGAGAGAGAGAGAGAGGGAAATGGGTAGTAGTAGTGAGAGTGAAATGATGATCCCAATTCTGGATTTTTCTAGTGATGAGTTGGTGTTGGAGGAAGGGAGTGAGGGATGGAAGAAAATGAGCAAGAAAGTGAGAGAAGCATGTGAGAGCCATGGTTGTTTCATCTTAATGTGTGATAAGATCCCAAAGGGACTATGTGAGGAGATGTTGATGGGGATGAAAGCCTTGTTTGATCTACCTGAAGAAACTAAGAGGAAGCACACAAGCCCCAAGCCTTATAGGAGCTACAATGGTGACTGCCCCATCATTCCCCTTTGTCAAAGCTTTGGGATTGACGATGCTCCCCTTGGAGATACTGCTCATGCTTTCACTAACCTCATGTGGCCTCAAGGAAACCCCTCTTTCTGGTATATTTCTTTTCTTATATCATCATTTATTATTATTTACATTTATTTATTTAACAATAAATGTTAATTAGTTTCATTCTTTCTATTGTGAAAAAGAAGTTTCTTCTAAACTTGTTACTAATAACTCAGGTTGATTATGTGTGTCTGTGTGTGTGATTTTGATAAGATCGTAATGCCTGGCAATAGTGAAGTTTAAGTGGTATATGTTCACGTTTCATGAGGGTTGTGTGCAATGATCTTTCTCTTTCTTACCTAAGTGTCTGCAATTAATGCACCTTTAAAAATATAAATAAATACTTAATACACACTCGAATCACATTACATGAAGATATGGGTATCGTGTACACATTTAATCTACGAAGAATATTATATTTGTTTACACTAACCTTACCTAACTTTTTCAGGTAAAAGAGGTGAGAGATTTGAGTTTCTCGATCTCTCACATATTTTACTATAAAAAAGCAAGTGTATGGATAGTGTAAATTTTTTGGGGGTGTAATTAAAATGATTATTTTCCATTTATGAATTCCAATTCTTATATACTGACTTTCATTTCATTTTTCTTTTGTTTTTTAACCCACAAAGCTTCGTATATGCACAATATATTGACTAGATATTAATATATCAAATTATTCTTTAATTATTTATTTATCAAATTCAGATAGATAATTCACTTTAGAGGGTTATGCATACACATATCGATCTAGTGATCTTAACCAAAGAATATTCAATATATATTGATCGATTTACTCATTCATGTTATATTTTTTTTATAAGCAAAAATTTTATTAAGAAAACAACTAAATCAGAACACAAGAAATGTCCATATTTAAGTATATAAAAGAACAAAATTGTTGTCAGTATAAAACCGACCGATCTCCTACTGTTAATATAATAGAGCTAGCGTACAAAAATATCACTATAGAGAAAGACATCCTAACTAAGTTGGCACCCCAGACCCTATCTATCATTTGCAGTACACCAAACCCACATGAATAGCTAATAAAATCACCCCAACCTATGAAAACTACACTACTCATTCATGTTATATGATCAAGCGCATATATCAAATTATTATTTAATTATTTATTTATCAAATTCAGATAGATAATTCACTTTAGAGGGTTATGCATACACATATCGATCTAGTGATCTTAACCAAAGAATATTCAATATATATTGATCGATTTACTCATTCATGTTATATTTTTTTTATAAGCAAAAATTTTATTAAGAAAACAACTAAATCAGAACACAAGAAATGTCCAGATTTAAGTATATAAAAGAACAAAATTGTTGTCAGTATAAAACCGACCGATCTCCTACTATTAATATAATAGAGCTAGCGTACAAAAACATCACTATAGAGAAAGACATCCTAACTAAGTTGGCACCCCAGACCCTATCTATCATTTGCAGTACACCAAACCCACATGAATAGCTAATAAAATCACCCCAACCTATGAAAACTACACTACTCATTCATGTTATATGATCAAGCATATATGAACCTTTAATGTATCGGTAAGGAGGGGAAGATAATTTAGGTCAAATTAAACCAAATTAAACTAGAATTTACTGTAGTGGTTAAGAATGCTAATAAAAGAGAATTGTATTGGCAACCAGAATCAAAATTAAGCGTTATACATAATGTGTTTTGGTCCTTAGCGAACAAATTGACTCGTTGACTACAACACTCACCGAACCCATTTATTATATGCCGTTATATATTTATTTGGGGCTTATCCTTCTAAAGAGATTGAATTTAAGTGTTTTTGTATTCACACTCCACATGGCACCCTAATTGAAAATTTAGAAAATAAAAAAATATGAGTCGGTTTCTTTGCAAAAGTGTAACACATTTATTTTAGTCTATTATTCCTTTTTGAGAGTTTTCCGCAATTAAAATTGAAATATGGAAAACGTTACCCGATCCTCGGTGCTAGCTGGACATAACTCGGACCGTTTCCTTCTTTGGTTGCATTTTACATCCTCGAGTGTCTTGTGCTTTCACATTCTTTTGCATTATATCCTTTTAAGTCAGGGTATGAATTTTTTTTTGTACCATTTTTTCTCACATAACTATCATTACACCGTTTTTGAGTGGTGAAAAAGGAAGAGACTAGATAGGGTGATTAAAGAGTAGTGATGTAAGGAGTCAAAGGAAATATAAGTCGATTTCTTTGCAAAAGTGTAACACATTTATTTTAGTCCATTTTTGTGTGTGGGAGGTTTGCACAATAAATTTGAAAAATGGAAAACATTATCGGATACTCGATGCTAGATGTAACTTGAGTTGTTTCCTTCTTTAATGCATTGCATCCTCGAGTTTTTATGCTCTCACATTTTTTTTTGCATTACCCTTTTAAGATTGAGTATCGTTTTTTGTAACTTTTTTCTCACAAACCTATATATCCTTACACCATTTTTGTGATGAAAAGGGGAGAAACTAGGCAAGGTGGTTAAAGCCTAAAGGGTATAAGGGATCAAAATTGGCTGTTCTTTTTTTTTTTGTGTGGGAGGTTTTCACAATTGAAATTGAAATACGGAAAACGTTACATATTACTCGGTGGGATTTGGCTCCTCTAAAGTGAGTAAATCACTTTAGAGTGTAAAGTAATTAATCTCAACCATTGATGAGAAAATCAAGGGTTGATATTCCAACACATCTATAATTTGTTATACATGTACTTATAATATCAACCATTGATTTTCTCATCAATGGTTGAGATTAATTACTTTACGCTCTAAAGTGATTTGCTTACTTTAGAGGAGTCTGCTAGAGGTAAATTGGGGCCATTTCCTTCTTTGGATGCATTGCATCCTCAAGTGTCTTGTGCTTTCACATTATCCCTTTTAAGGCCGGTATCAATTTTTGCATACCATTTTTCTCACACAACTATCCTTACACCATTTTTGCTTTTTTTTTTTTGCATTGTGAAAAAGGAAGAACTAGACAAGGTGATTAAAGGATAGTGATGTAAGGAATCAAAGAAAATATAAGTCTTTAGTCCATGTTCTTTTTTTGTGGGAGATAATTTGAGTTGTTTCATTCTTTGGATGCATTGCATCCTCTAGTATATTGTGCTACCATTTTAAGATTGAGTATCAATTTTGTGTATCTTTTTTTCTCACAAACTTATAACCTACTCCATTTTTGTGTGATGAAAAAGGGAGGAACTAAACAAGGTGGTTAAAGGGTAGTGACGTAGGGATCAAAGTCAAGTGTTCTTTTCTTTTGGGGGAAGGTATTTACAATTAAATTTGAAATATGGAAAGCATTATTGGATATTCGGTACTAGAGGTAACTGAGTTGTTTCCTTCTTTGGATGCATTGCATCCTCGAGTGTCTTGTGCTCTCACGTTTTTTGCATTACCCTTTTAAGATAGAGTATCAATATTTTGTATCATTTTTTCTCAAACAACTATCCTTGCACCATTTTTGTGTGATAAAAAGGGCAGATACTAGACAAGGTGTGGTTAAAGGGGCTAGGGATCAAAGTTCATTGTTCTTTTTCAATGGGAGATTTTCACAATTAATTGAAACATGGAAAGCATTATCAAATACTCACCCAAGTTGTTTCATTCTTTGGGTGCATTAGATATTCGAGTGCCGTGTGCTCTCACATTTTTTTTTTGCACTACTTTTTGAATTAGATTATCAATTTTTTGTATCATTTTTTCTCACACACCTATATCCTTAACCATTTTTGTGTGATGAAAAGGGGAGGAACTAGACAAGGTGGTTAATTAAAGGATAGTGATGTAGGGATCGACCAAAAGTCGACCCTTCTTTTTATGGTGGGAGGTTTTCACATTTAAATTTGAAATATGGAAAACATTATCAAATACACGATGCTAGGGGTAACCCAAATTCACTACTAGAAAAATGTTAAATTACCAACGAAAATTAGATATGAAAAAAAATGAATATCTTCTTTAATTACGTCTAAGTGTTAGAGATGATAGAATTAGATATCAAATTCATTTTTTTGTCTCTAATTTTTTGCGATTTAATTTTTTCTAGTAGCATGATTGTTTTTTTCTTTGAATACACATGTTTGCTTAACCTTTTCAAGATATCAATTTTTTCATATACCTTTACGCCACTTTTTATATAGTGAAACTCTTCCTTCAACGAACAAGGTGGTGCAAGGGTGGTAGCTAGTAACTCGGTTGCTAAAGTTTACTTTTCAATTCATTTAAATGATTTAAATTTTTTTGAGGGGTTAATCTTGACTTATTTTGAACTAGTGCACTTACAAACCCAATATTTGTTTATAAGAAAAAAAATGTTTGCATTAAAAGATTTATTCAAAAAATTATGATAATTATGTGAACTTTGATTCAGTGATTTTAAAAACTAAAAATAGTACGTTCATTTTAAAAAATAAATAATTGCATTACAAAATTACTTTTTGAAAAACATGAATAAACCGAGTATTTTTTATTTCTGAAGTTCATGGATTAAAATGAGTTTTAGTAGCATTGGTGGAAAAGTAGTCAAAAAATTGCTACTAACTAATTAATTAGGTGCATATATGTTGTTTTTTCTCTTTTTTTTTATTTGATCACAAACCTTTTTTTTTTTTGGATTTGGGGATGACATTTAGTGAGACACTGAAGTCCATGAGCTCCAAGATGTTTGAATTGAGTTTCCTCATCATGAAGATGATTCTAGAGGGTTATGATCTTCCAAAACAATACACTTCGGATATTGAAGACATGATGAGCGCTAGTCATTTTCGGGTGATAAAGTACAAGGTTCCTAAAAGCGACAAAGATTGTGAAAATGCCTTATTGCCTCACACTGACAAAAATGCCTTGACCATTTTATGCCAAAACGAAGTTCAGGGTCTTGAAATTCTAACCAAAGAAACAAACAAATGGGTTCAATTGAACATACCCAAGGAAGGCTTTGTGGTTTTTGTTGGTGACATACTCAAGGTAATTGCATGTTCCATATATTGCACTTGCTATTAATTTCTTTCTAGCACTTCTAGCTATATAAACTTTAGAGGAAATTACATTTATCTCCTTTGAGATATGTTTAAATGACACACATTTTCTTTTTTTGAACAAACACTCACTGCTCTTATTTGTTGGGAAAATTGTACTCGTTTCTCTCATATATGCTTAAATGACACATTATCCCTCTATTTTAATAGAATAGAAGGGAGGTATGTGTAGATGAAAAATGTTGATATTCTTTATTAAATAAAGAGGATTTATGTGTTATTTAGGCATATCTTAAGAAAAATGTATACAATTTCCCCGAAACTTTGTAGATTTTCTAATTAAAAGCGGATGCTTAATATATAATATGGATTTTATAATTGATAATTCATAGGCATGGAGCAATGGGAAACTTCATGCGGCTACACACAAAGTGGTGATGAGTGGAGATAAAGAAAGGTACTCGTTTGGACTATTTGCATTGCCAAAGGAAGACATTAAAATTGAGGTGCCACCCGAATTGGTGGATGACAAAATGCATCCTCTACGTTACCGGCCATTCAATTATGGTGATTACTTCCAATACTTTGTTTCAACTCTCAAGGAAAATGCACTAGATGTATTTGCAGGCGTTTGAAATTGCTAGCTAGTATATATATAATATATGCTATAATCAATCAATTATATGTATATGCTCTAGAACTATATATTGGGTCTTCACATATAATTAAATTATAAATGATAATCAAGAATGCTAAGAAGAATTTATATTATTGTCGTAAGGAGTCTCTCCCTTTCTGTAACTAAATCTTGCATCATTAAGGTCAATTACTAAGACTCTGCCTTTGTATAATGCAATATCATGTGTCCCTATAAATTGCTTCCTTGTGATTTAATTTGTACAAGCTTTGTTCCTAAAATAACTTGAAAGTTAATCGAGACTCGTCGTTGACATGAGATCAAGTCATTGGATAATACCTTAATTTTGATTCTATTAATTTTATGGAACAGGGTAAAATCTGACCCTAAATAACTCAAATAAGGTCAAGTTAATAATGAAAGACTTTCCAATCGAAGATTTTCCAATTTCATTCATCATCGTGTTGTTTCCAATTTCTTTTTCCTTTTATTGTATTGTTATTTAAAAAAAAAATGTCTGTGGAACTATTAGTTGAATTACAACGTGCGGAACTATTAGTTCTGCATCACGTATGTGTTAGAAAAAAAATATACATGCGGAACTAATAGTTTCGTATCATGTATGTGTAGATAGAAAATTATGTGTGTGTAAATAGAAACTGCCTAATAATTTGGAAACAAATATAATGCTTTTTTTTTGTCAACAAAACAAATATAATGCTTGACCCAAAATAAAAACAAATCATAATGCAAAGCAATCCAGTCTACAACCCAAATTGCTCAAAGGCAGCCTCCTTTAAGGCCCAACAAACATCCACTTCTTTCTGTTGGTCCTTGATCTTTCGTTTAACTTTGCTCTTTTCTTTGGCCACCCCTCTCCCTTTCTCCCTGCACCCCTTTTTTTTAATTTTTTACTCTCTCCGTCCCATAATAATAGTCTTATAAGGTTTTTTCCACACAGATAAAAATGCTTGGAAAACTATGAATAGACGCACATTTTGGATGATTAATAAATATTGGATTAAAAAAAAAGAACTATTTAGGCCATCAAGAAGAGTTAATTAATAAACAGTGCTTACAATGACAGATCCACCTCTTCACTCTACAACTGCATTTTAAAACAAGATGCTTACGTTGTATTTTGGACTGCTCTTTAGCCGTTTCTATCCCTAATTAAAATTCGAATACAAACAAACAAGTGATCGATGGCATGCTCATGGTCGTGACACAGCGTCTTTCACCGCTGAAAATTTTGTTTCTTATGCTACCAAATTGAAAAATGAAAACTGGTGTGTGTAGAGATAGATACCACGCTGCGTCATATCACAGCCAATATATTCATTTCTTCATATTCTAACATTTGTCGTTGTATATAAGATCCAATTAATTAAAGGGAACTCCAATATTTTTTTTTTACTAGTAAGGGAACTCCAACATTATTGAACGTGATTTTATTAATTTGCAAATTTCATATAAGCTAGCACGCAACTAATTAAACTTCTGTCTTCCTTCCTAATCCACCACCGATAAATAATTAAACACGCCTTTGCCAGAAAAGCAAAGGATTAGTATGTAATTTTGATGGTTCATGGTGCTGAGAAGTTCTCTTTCTCTATAATTAAATAAGATTTCTAAGCTTGAGTTTAATGAATAGTAAAAAAAGATATGTGTCGGGAGAAATTTGCTCTTTAATTAATTGAGTATATATCCATGCATACCCAATTCAACTTAGGATATTAGACAACAAAAAACATATGTAGTATAGTTGTCCGTCGGTTTTTATCTTCAAACATGATTAATGAATAGGTTCACAAACCACAATAGTTACATCTTTTTTACACTTTTTTATATATATATATTTTGGAAAAATAAAAGTAGAAAAAGTATGTTGAAATACAGGGTTTAATTATTATTTAAAGAAAATTATGTAAAAATAATATAATAAAAACTGATTGCAAATTTTACACCATTGAGAGGTCATTAAATAGATTAATCTTTCCAAGTTGTATTATTGAAAAGTTGAAAACCAATGTTGAGGGACCAACTCCTCTAAAGTAATTAATGTTTCACTTTAATTACGTAATCTCAATTGTTCATGAATAAATAAACAATTAATAAATATTACAGATACATCTATAAGAAAATAATAAATATATTAAAATATTAACTAGATTTTTTATTAACAGTTAAAATGTTTCACTTTATTCTTTTAAGTAAAATATCATACTTTAGAAGAGTCAAACATGTGAGGTATCAATTGTTCATTTTTGTCTCTTCTAATTATTGTTATCTTTGATTGTATGTGATCAGATCTAATTCATCAGGACGGTATTAAAATCGTTTATTATATTTTTATCATTAACGTGTTTGAGGTAATTAGCTGTGACTTCGTGGCTGGTTCCCCTGAAACCTTTAATACATGAAATATGAATTAATATAGTATACCATGCTATGTGATGAGAAAATTTGTTTTTTTTTTTTGAAGCAGAATATTTGTTTGTTAAGTCTCGGTGTTAAATGTGCTATATATATGGTGTTGTCTCCTCTATTGAGTGCATTTGTTATGTTGTGATTATGCGATTTTGTTCCTCAAATTTTAATATACCAGTAGCTTACGTGGTACACATGTGAAACTTGGCACGGTGCATGTTGTGAGAAGATAAATTTCCCAAAGTAAGTTGGATTGAACACATGTGATGCAACATGTGTTGTTTAAAACTCATGACGTATGAAGGTCTTTGTTATATCATCAAATCCAATGTGCTATGATTTCATGTCAAATTATTCTCTCGTGGGCATGAGGAATATGATTGTAACAATTGGGATATTTGGGGTCCAATTGGCACAATTGAAACTCAATGGATCAAAATTGCATAATCGCGATACTTAGATGATCAAATGTGCATTTAAGTCTAATATAAATAATAAGGTTAATCTGGTAAAAATATTACTCTCATCCATTCATTTATTGCTAAGGTTACTTATTTTAGGATGAATAATAGTATGATGTGACAAAATACTAAAATATATTATATGTATCAATAAAGGTACGTTCTAGGGTGGGCTACCAAATTAAATGGTTCACTGTGAACCATTTAAAAAACCCAAACATATGAGTGGTGTATGGTGGACCACTAATTGTAAAATTTTTATAAAACTTTAGTAGCCATTAGATATATCAATTTAATAATCAATGACCCAGATGAGTTGATAACAAAAAATGAGAACACAGTCCATTTCCCCACACAATCTCTACCCCCACCCTCCGCTACCACCCCCAATCGTGTTCTCTCTCTCCTCTCCCTCTCTTCCCTCATCCACGGTGGCGATGGTCATCTCTTCTCCAGCCCACTGCAGCCGCCACCACCCCTCCCCTACCCCACACCACCGCCACCACCCTCTTCTTCGCAACCACTCTTCGCCCACAGTCAAGGTTGAAGGCTCACCGGAAAAGGAACTCACCGCCGACATTGAAGGAAAAGCTACCCTCCGAACCACCATGAGAGCTTGTATGGCTCCCTCTGCAACCCCAACCAACACCCAGACCAGATCCAGAAAAAAAAAACCAGATGTGAAAAAAAACAGATGCAGATAGAAAACGTTGGACGCTGACTGTGAAAACGTTGGACGCACAGCGTATTGAAATATTGGACGCACAAGCAAATTGGAATATTGGACGCACAAGTAAATTGGACGCAAAATTATATGTGCCAATGTCACATTGGACGATGGACTTATCATTGGACGCATTGTTGGAACCAAATTGGTTAAAAGCATTTCTAATGCAAAAATTCCCTAAGTGGTTTTATGGTTTTGATGATAACAAAGTTTATTAAGGTTTTTACAAAGTCTACTGACAAGCTCTTGTAGGTACAACAATGATAAGTTCATTGTCCAATATGACATTGGCAAATATACACACAGTCTGAGAGCTTTGCGTCCAATGATAAGTTCATTGTCCAGTATAACATTGGCACATATATGTACAATCCAAGAGTGATGCGTCCAATGACACTGATACTTGACATCGGGTAAGTATTATCCAACGGACTCTGAGAGCTCTGCGTCCAATGATGCTCTGCGTCTAATAAACAATATGAGGCAATGTGTCCAAAGAAGCAGAATTGCAGAAGTACAAGTAATCACTCATGGAGACATGCTACACTCTGCGTCCAATGTAACAGAAGGACAAAAGTCTAATAATCAGCATAAGGCAATACGTACAACACTGCCCTACGTCCAATGATGCAGAATGACAAAAGTCCAACAATCAACTGCTCTGCGTCCAATGAAGCAAAATGACAAAAGTCTAACAATCAACTGCTCTGCGTCCAATTTTCTTGTGCGTCCAATATTTCAAAAGGCTGTGCGTCCAGTGTTTCAATTTTATTGTGCGTCCAATATTTTAACACGTTGTGCGTCCAGTGTTTCAAAACGCTGCGTCCAATATTTCAAAACGCTGTGCGTCCAGTGTTTCAAAACCCTGTGCGTCCAATATTTCAAAACGTTGTGCGTCCGATATTTCAAAACTCTGTGAGTCCAATATTTCAATACGCTGTGCGTCCAACGCTTTTACAGCCAGCGTACAACATTTGCGAAAAGTTTTTAAAAGCTTAGAAACACAATTCAACCCCCCTTCTTGTGTTTCATCCTGTTACCTACACGCATTGCTCTGAGAGTCCATTGGACAATACTTACCCGAGGTCAAGTATCAGAGTCCATTGGACGCTGGCTGTGAAAAGTTGGATGCACAGGGTATTGAAATATTGGACGCACAAGCAAATTGGAATATTGGACGCACAAACAAATTGGAATATTGGACGCAGCAGTGCGTCCAACATTGCGCACAGCAGTGCGTCCCCCACGTGCCTCCACCATAGCTCCCCACCCATCCCCACTCTCCTCCCTCCACCGTCCACCACCATCCCTGCCGCCGCCGTTAGATCATTACCACCCCCACTCCTTTGATTTTTTTCTTTCTATGTTTGCTGCTACTGAGAGAGTGGTTGTAGAAGAAAGTGACACCACCACCACCACCACCCATTACTGGATTCTCCGCCACCGCCACCTTCTTCTTCTTCCTTCCTCTTCTCTGTTGCCAGCGGCGGAGACTTCTCGCCCCCACCACCAATACTCCTTCTTCACTCTCCCCCCTTCCGTGTCCACCATCTCTTCACTTTCTCCATCCAAGACCCCACACACCACACTCCAAACACTGTACACAGCTCAACCAATTCAACAACAAAAATTCAGAAAACAAAAAAAGAACCTCCAGAAAACAAAAAAATAACAAAGAAAAGTTAAAAACTCTAAAACCAAAACGCAGAACGCATTGAATTTCTCATTAGCTTTTTTATTTTTATTATTTTTTGTTTTGTTGGTTGGTGGAATGGGGGCGGTGACGTCGTCGATGGCGGCGAAGTTCGCGTTCTTCCCGCCGGATCCGCCATCATACATGGTGGTTGATGAGGAGGGGGCGACTGCGAAGATGGTGATGGCCGTATCGGCGACGAGGGAGAACATCGACGTGTTGAAGGTTTTGACGAAGAGAGGGAACATCATGGTGGCGATGTACACTAAGAACCCAGATTCTCCATACTAAGGCTCATGTGACCCGTTTTTATTGTTGGTGGATGTCGGAGTTTGGGGTGGATGCCGCCGGTGTTGAGCCACTTCGTCATCGTCATTGACAAGATTCCAGGTCCGATGTGCTTCTTGATGAAGTTCTCGTTGGCGAACTTGGCGCCGTAGATGGACTCGCCAGCGGCGCTGTTGGTGGCGGTGAAGTCACTGTCCTAGCACATGAAGTTTGGGATGACGCGGTGGAGGCAGAGAGAGAGCGAGAGAGAGAGAGAGGGGGGAGAAGGCTGGAGGTTCGAGAAAGGGAGTGATTAGGAGAGAAAGAGTGGGGGTGTAGTTAGGAGTAGTTATTCTCACTTTAATTTTCAAACGATCTAGACTTTCAATTTTTGTTTTAACAAATCTAACGGTGTACATTATTAATGAGATTAGTAGTCCACCGTAAATCACCTATTTTTTTTTTCAAAATCTAACTTCCTCGCGGTGAACCACCTATTTGGTGGTTCACCCTAGACAGAGCCATCAATAAAAGTTACAACAATGACATTTGAACACCCATCAATTTGCAACACCATTCAACATCTCTCTTTATGTCTCTATCTTATTGTCACATCTATCACTCCTTTCCTATTCCTATCTCACTCAAGATGTTACTCCCTCCTGTCCTTTTTGTTAGAAGAAAGAGTTATTTTTTGTCCTAATTATAAGAAATAAAATCTTATTTTCAATAATATTAATTGTTAATTCCATTTTTACCATGAGGTCAAACTCAAAAAAAATATGAAAACACATCAAACTGCATTTAATATAGTGTTTTTGAAAAAAATTAAAATTAGCAAATCATTAATTAAAATTAACTTATTTCAATCCATTTTCTTGATCTTAATGATTTAATCTTTTGGTTTTTTTTTTTAATAAAGAAAAGGGAGCGAAAGTAGTAGTATTAGATATGGGAGATGTGAATGGATCATTTTTGTAAAATTTGTCAGCGGTATTAGTACACATGGTCATTGAGTTGAGGGAAGAGAAATTCATATTGACATTAGCTAGTCATTAATTACGTGTAGTACTAATCAAAGACAATGCTCCCCCAAGATTCTTGGCCTTAATGCCAATATACTCCTTCACGGTCAAAGCACGGAAGCGAGCCGCCACATCGTTATTATTATTATTATTATTGAGAACCAAATTAGGAGAGAGCACATAATCCACTGGGGGCCCATAGAAATAGGCCACAGAGTATCTATGCCTCGTGTCGTTGACAGTGACACGGTGTAGAGCACACCGGAACCTCGAGTTCGACAATATATGTAGCATGTCACCGGTGTTTACGACGAGTGTGTTCGGGTGAGGGTGCACCGTAACCCACCCTGCACCTGCAGTACCTTCTTTGAAGATTTGGAGTCCACTGGTTTGGCTTTGGTGGAGGATTGTGAGGAGGGATGTGTCGGTGTGTGGGGCCAGACCCATGGCTCGGTTCGGGTCGGGACAACATGGGTAGAAGTTCAGCTGAACCGCTCCGCAGTGGTTGCTTGAACCGACCCATTTCCCTTCTTGCTCCGAGATTCCCAACAAGGTGAACATCACGTGGGTTAGTTTCTCTGCTAGCACCCTCATTCGCTTCTGGTAGTCCTCCATTATGTCACTGCGCACAAAAATTAACACGATTTAATTGGTTAATTAGTGGGTAATTAAGTAGCGGAGAGTAAAATTAATTTTGAATTAAAAATTTTAGATTTTTTTTGTTTTTTTATAAGCAAAGAAATATATTAAAAAGAATCGAATATAAGGGGTACTCCAACCTATTACATCAAAACTAGAACAGGCCTATTTAAGAACTTGATAGTATATGTACACACCAATATGAAAAGGATAAACTTGAATTACAAGAACAGTCTTATTTAAGAACTTGATATATATATTATATGTATATATCAACTTGAAAAGGATAAACTTGAATTTCTACCTTCCCTATAGATAAATCACCGTCTGAAGACTACATGTAGTACAATCAGCAACTATCCATTGGAAAATAAATTTATTAAAAATAAATTTGAAATAAAATATTGTATGTTTAGAAAGTACTCTTGCCTCTAAAATCTAATTAGGCCCAATACAATATTTGAGTTTATCTTACGAAGCAATATTTGTGTAGAAGCTTATAAAAAAGTACTTGTGTAGATGTTTTGATACTTATAAAAATAATTTATGACATATATGTCTAAGACAGGTAGAACGAGAGAGAGCATATATGTGGGGGGGGGAAAAGAGGAATTAAGAGAGACATAGCGAGACTGAAGAAAAGTTTTGGAAGGTGATTAAGATGATCCAAATCCCAAAAGTTCACTTCTATTCGTATAATATATATATATATATATATATAAATTTAAAGACAAATCTTTTAATTTAACATCAAAATTTTGTATAAAGTCACGTTAGAATGAAGTAATCATAATCATTTTGGAGCTTCTCATAGCAAAGAGCAAATCCAAATTAACATGCTATTTTTGTTTTTAGAAATTAAGGTTTTGTGGCTGGATTCTCTTAGGAGTTTGTCTTTAGGGAGTTGAGATGTTGTAAAACCTCAGACCGAAAGCATTATATAATATTCAAAAGATATCTGGCCTACAGCTTAATTTGAAGTTAATCCAAATCTCTAGCCTTAGCTTTTACAAATTATTTTATCATGACCATGTGATGGCATGAAAAAATTTAATCACATATAGCTAATGAGGACAAAACTAACAAATCTTCTTTATTTTTTTTTTCATTTATTCTTTTTATATTAGAGAGAGAGAGAGAGAGAGAGAGAGAACTGAATACTAAAACATTTGTTTATATTATATGAGTGGTGGTTCAATGAGATTGTTTAAAATTCAAATTATAATAGGACTCTCTTCCAATTGTAGAAACTACAGCCAACAATATATTGTAATGGCTTCAATTATTCCGAGAAAAAACATGAAGCAATGGTATCTATATCTATGTTAGCATATATATAGCATATATATGGTTGTCCACGTTGCATGAAAATGCATGATATATATATATATATATTGTAACATTTGTGTACTTACCAAAACCGTTTGTAGTCATTAGGCCAGATCTTTTTGGCATCATCCGATGGAGACCCCATGATTGTGAATCCTTCATGCCACATGTACTTCGGGAAGAACGGCGATATCCGAGCCCTTCCGTATCCGGTGGCGCCGCCGGCGGATCTCAAGGCCTTAAGCTTATCCTGTGAGGGGAGAGAGAAGAGCCTCTTTGCCTCTTCTTCAACCTCTTCAATAACATTCAAGGGTATACCATGGTTCTTCAATTGGAAGGCACCCCACTTCTCACATGCAAGGCCTATGTGTTCCATGGCATTAGGATCCATGAGGTCAATCATGGGTATGGATGATCCATCATTGGATGAGAAATCGTCGTCGTCATCATCAGACTGAGGCCATGCATGGGAATCAGGTAAGGTTCTAAGTGAAGAAAAGTCTAAGGGGATAATATGATGGAGGTGGAGAGGGTGGTCTCTATGGGCTTCAGAGAGAGTAGTAGCCATATTTTCAAAGTGAAATAATTACTGAAGGGTAGTTGTGTTTGTGTGGTTGGTTGATTAGAACCTAAGTATATAAATATTATGAGAATATGAAGTATAAAGAGATTAGGTTAAAACGATACAGATGGGTGAAGGTTGGCCATTGGACTTTGTAGTGTCGGATTTGGGATTTTGGACGAATATGGTTGAGTAAGACAAAAGAAGGAACAAATTACAATTCTGAAAGATTGTGGCATCTCAAAATATTAAAAAAAATTGAAAGTTTCTTTATTCGATGATAATATTGCATGTGTTTCGCTCATTCCGCAAAGGAAGATAAAATTAAAAAGGAAAAAGAAAAATTGATGGAGGATCCCTTTTGTTGTTTCCCTTTAGCTTTTCGTGGACAAAAATAGGGCATGCTTTGTCTTCTAGTAGGAAAAAGATAAAAAAAAAAATTATGACATAAATAAATAAATAATATATATATATATGTACACACACACACACAGACATAACATTTGAGTAAGTTATTCTGTATATGGTTTTTGTTGTTTGTAAATATGTGGCAGAATATTTTGCCAGCTTTAATTTATTGTAAATATAATATAATCATTAGGATAGATATTCCTTATTTCCTATAATTATTAATATAGATATTTTTTTTCTTATTTCCTGTAATTGTTAGGATTATTTTTTCTTATTTGATTTTCTTGGATTAGGCTTAGTCTATATAAGAGTTGGAGATTATATATTATTTAAAAGGAAATAATATTCATATTGTTTGATTTCAAGTGTCTTAAATTGAGATATACAACTGCAATTGGGATTGTATCAATCATATTTATTCAAAAAAAAATCAAGTATTGTCTATAAAAGCCTAGCACAAATGGTTAAATCCATCTTACATTGCTAGATTGGACGTGGTTCGATTCCTGATTGGGACGCTTGTGTGTGTGTGTTTACCATTTCTACTCGATAAAAAAAAATCAAGTATTATGATGTAATTGCAACCTCCAACGTCCACAATTTAAAAGCTCGAGTTATACTATTATTTATATTATATATGACTAATTAATAGCTCATAGAGAATATAAATTAATTATGCTAAACCGTACAGTAATAATGGTATATAAGGTTGTAGTATTCTCAAGTTTTGTATATATGGGATTTGTCTCACTATAAGTTTATCTTTGCCCAGGAAAAGTCATTGAGATCTCATTGATTGAGTAAATCTTGCAAATTATACAAGAGAGACCCTGACCCATGCATCTTGATATTTATATATATTATTGATTATTGAAGGCTGTCTCTCCCAGAGCAAACGGATAACTTTTTGTGCTACTACTACATAAGCCTTTGCCTAAAAAAGAGGATGGTTCCAATTTGCATGAAAAAAAAATTTATTCATGACACTTTAAAATCTATTTTACATTTAGAGAGATAGAAATTGAAGAGTAATAAGTGATAAATATGATAAATAAGTGATGTGAAAAAATATATATAAAAAGAAAAATGTATTGGATAAATATTTTTTTTAGAGGAAATATTGGATGAATATTGTTGTAAATTGAAGTGTCAAAAAAATTTACACCACATGGATGGGGTTAAAACTTAAAAGTTAGAAAGTTGAGATGTGGGAATGCTTTTTAGGTTGCATAATGTTACATGGACCACCATGCAACACCCATACAACACCTAAATTTTGAGTTTTACTCATACCACATGAGTATTGTATGGTGGGATAGGTGTTAGCCTATCATTACTCTTTTAGGTTATACCAGACCATTGTGAGTATATATAATAAGACAAGTTTTTTGGTGCGTGTGTGTGGAGGAATTCCAAGGTTGAAAAGATTGCACTGAAGCTTTTTAATTTCTGCAGGTTTCAAAGGTGGAAAAAGCGAAATTGTTTGATTGATGAGTGATCTGACGGAAAATACAATAGTGAAGTCAAGGAGAACATGATGAGGACAAAATATTTCAAATTCATATATTCAAAAGGTGAATCTCATGGAAAAATAAAAATTTGTAAGCTAGCTTTCAAACTCGACCTTTCACCTTTCTATGTCTTTCCTAACATTAGTCGAAATGTAGAGGGAGGGGATTATAATTATAGTTCAAATTTGTAGTAGATATTGACTCTGACAAGTAGATGGGGGAAGGTGCCTATTATTAGACTCTAAGTTAGACTTTATAGGAGTTTCCTATGATTACATATCCGAATAATTTTCAAGATTTACAACTATTCTAGTTTCGGAAATCTTTGAATATATTCTTACTTATTAATTAATTGAGTGGTCCAGTGTTTGATTTATTTGACTATTTCAAAAATGTATATAGATAATTAGCTTTTAAGAAATTATTTTTCACATTTACTAAAAGGTGATTATTTTTTTGACAAATACTAAAAAGTGATTCTAAACAAATTCATATTAAAAGAACTAATTATAAAAAACTTGGATACGTGCGAGGGTACGTGCCTCTCAAGTGTAAGCATAAAGTTGAAGTTGATTTGAAACATGCGTGTAATATAAGGTTTGCTTAAGCAAATTCTATGAACCGCAAAATGTAAAATCAACTCACATAAAATCCTCGTGACTAATTACGTATTTACTAAGCCCACTATGTACAATCAATTATATGAAGCAGACCTTCAACATGAAAAGTAGTCATGTTAGAGGCAAACTTGGATTTTCATTTTACTATTGGTAACCAAACAATACTGATTGCGACCACTCAAACGGGTCTAGCGGACCAAAACCCAACCCAAAACCATCTTCAATTGCCCAATTTGACCAAAAAAAAATGTCACAATAGTAATTATGTTTACCAAAAAAGTAGCAGAAATATAGATTACTTGTGCAAAACAGTTGTTGTTGTTTCTCAACCATATTTCAGCACTTTTGAAAAGTACCTTTTTAACTTTTACTTTTAGTACTTATTATTCATAATAAAGATAATCACAGGTATATAAGGATAACAATTATTAAGATTTGGATACTATACTATACTATTTGTGTTTAGATTTGCATTTAAGGTGTTGTGAAGAGGAATTATCTTAATAATAAGAAAACATGACATTAAATTGTGACTCTTGTTAAAAGCATTTCATTGGCATCCACCATGAAGTGCAGAAATGGTCAATGTAGTCGGTAGTTCCTCCGAGTTATGAATTAATAATTAATTTAAAGCAATTCACAATAATGTGTAGACAGAATATTTGTAGAACCACGACCTTGTTAAATTGAGGGAAGCACTAGTCAAATTAGACCATTATGTGCAGACAGAAAATCAAGTTCATTGCAGAACCACTTTCCTACATAAATAAATATTAACAATTGCAGCAAGCAAGTCGGCACCGACTATCTGTCTCTTTCAAGACTAGAAAATTATGAGTAACGCATAGTGAAATATTTTTATTGGCGTTAATGTAAATTTCACTTTTTTATACTAGCATGGATTGGTCTGAGTAGAAGAGATTCATCTATTTTTAAGTTATTAATTTCTCTCATGTGGGAGGATATTATTCTTTTTATATAAATTTTATCCTGATTAAAATAAATTCAACAATTATATTTTTATAATTTAAAATTTGAAAAATAAAGGTTGAAGGGGATGCTAGTTTCCAAAACTTATGGTCATTGAAGGTTGTTCTGAGATGTTTCAAATTAGTTTCAGGCATAAAGATCATTTTTCATGAAAGTAATTTAATAGGTATTAATGTGGAGAAAAATTTTCTTGTAGCAGATGCTAATATTCTTTATTGTAATGTTGGCAATGTACCATTCAAATTCTTGGGTTTGCCTATTGGTGCAAATCCTATGAAAATAGGGACTTGGCAGCCTGTTATTGACTTTATGAAGAATAGGCTATCAGGTTAGAAGGAGCAATAAGGTGACTTAGAGGGAGAGACATAGAGATTGGAGTAATAAAGATGTCATGGGTTTGAATCTCCTCACTAATATAACATAACATACTAATACTAATACTAATTATTAACATTTGCCCATAAAAAAAAAAGTTAGAAGGGCAGGTACTTATCTTTGGGAGGTCGTACTGTTCTGGTTAATTCTGTGTTGTCGAGTCTATATCTCTATTTTCTATCCTTTTGTGTGGAGTGTAAGTGGTGATCTTCATAAAATAGCATGACAGGTTTTCTAACCCAGAAGCTTTGGTGGACTGGGAATTGAATCTTTAATCTAAGCCTTTCAGTTAAGTGAAAGTGTCATTTCTCAACTAAAAATGATGTTCTTTGGTGCAATATTTTGTCCTTTAGATATGGTTCTTTGTCACAAGCACTATCAGACAGTAATCTAAACTGTAGATAAGCCTCTACGTGGTGGAGAAATTTAGTGAAGAGGGACGGAAGAGTGTCCCCTTTTTTGGTTTTCTTCTTCTGTAGCAAGAAGGGTGAGGTTGGGTCACAGGTAAATTTTTGGCATGATGTTTGGCTCGGAACCATTAGTCTTAAAGAGTCTTTTCCTATATTGCATCAAGTCAAGTCTGTGAAGACAAAGGTACTTTTGTTGAGGAAATGAGGGAGTGGCATATAATGAGGTGAAAGGCTATATGTGTTTTGTGTAATGAGCCTCATGAGGAATCTAATCACCTATTTTTCTCTTGCCAAGTGTCTTTTCAAGTTTGGTCTAATTTATATGCCTAGATTGGATTTCTTGTTGTTCTTCCTTATTATGATGGTGCTCATTATATGCAACATAGAGGTTTAGAATGAGGGAGGAAGATAAAGAATATCTGGATGATTCTTTGGCATGCAATATTATGGTCTTTATGGCTGATTTGCAATTGTATTATGTTTCAAATGGTTCTTTTGACATGTTACAATTGACGAATCTTGTTAAATTTTGTTCTTGGTCTTGTTTCATAGCAGAAGTTGGGGCTTCCGAATGCTTGTTTTCGGATTGGTGTATCAATCTTGTTGGGTGTATTTCCTCTTGATTCGGGGTGATATTTATAGGCTCAGGGCAGAAAACTACAGGGGACAGAAAACTGTTGGAGGGTGTAATGAGGCATCTGAAGTCTCTTATGTTACAGCAATAGTGAATGTGCTAAGGTCATTTTTGCTTTGCATAGGTGCCACGGTTCATAGGTCTCCTATGCAAAAGGGAGCATAATGTTGCATCTTTTCTTCAAGTCTCATTCTCAAATGTTACATATATAGGAGCATATCAGGTGAGAACTCATGAGTCATGGCTATTCTGATAAATAAGAATATTCAATTACAACCATTAGATTCAAATCAATAGTTCAGATTATATCTTTAATCACAAATCCGACATGATTTGCTTTTTCTTTTCTTTTTCTAATAAAGATTACATGAGATTTTTAAAAGATCACGTCTAGATTTGTAATTACAAACGTCTTTAAACAATAAGTTGAAAGATAAAAAAAATTTGAATAATAAATAATAATAAGTTGAAAGATCAGAACAAAATTAGACAAAAGGAGAGGATGATACCAAATAGCAATCGGAATAAGAGAAAGATCTTAAATAAAAATAAAAAACCTTAATAGACTCCAACACTGTATCAGGAAGTGGGATTTGCAGCTTGAACAAGATTTCTTGTATCTTTAGCTACAATGCTTCCCTGATTTGCACCTACAACAGTTGTTTTGCTATCAGCAACGGACTGAACGATAAAAAAGAATTGGAACTTTGATCGCCAAATAAGAAAAGCCTTTTTACCGAATCATGTCACAACCAAAATCAAGAAAATATTTCAAGTTGGGTTATGCAAGAGCAAGACCTATAAGAAATGTAAAGGATGACATGGGAAGGTATGATATGATAGTTTAAGGTGGGAAAATGTAACCACGTACTGTGTGTCTAAGGATTACCTGTTGCTCGATCACTTGGCACAATTGCATGACTGGAGCGTGCTTTGTTACCCGCTATAACTGTTTCATTTTCTCTTATTAGCAAGTTACTATCGCGGGATAGATTTGCAGAAGATTTGGGTGAGAATGCTGTGGACCAAGATCCACCATTTGACCCAGCTAAAGCCATTATAACATCTGCCTGCACACATCAAAGAGCACACAGTATTTGTTAGGCGGTTAGGGGGAGAACAAAAGAGAAGAGATATCTATCAATGGGTTAAGTGACAAACAAAAGGAGTGAGCGTGACACTACATCAAAACGTAAGACCTTATGGCAATGAATATACGAGTCTTCATACTTATATTATTCTCACTTAACCCGTTCCTTACCGATGCAGGACTTTATAACTCACTTGAATTTCCAACATGCAAAAGTTATGATGCAACATGAAACCACATTGACTATTTGAACATGTATAACCCTTCTGTTCCTGATATTTTGAAGGCTAAGCCAACCTATGTGCACTTGCTAATTTACAATAACCGCTCATTGCATCATATTAACTTAAAAGCACATTGCTATCTATCCATTTTATTGCAAGCCCCAACCCTCAAATTTCTTTTGAACACACACACACACCCGACTATAGTGTTGACTAAATCCATACAAATCACTACTATAGTGTTTAAAATATGAACAGAACACAAATTCTTAAACACTACAAGAAAACTTTCACAAACAAATTAGTATGCGTAATAGGAAATTTTCAATAGTGATTTCCACCTTGGTACCAAAACAAATACTACAGGTCACTTCACTAAAGTTTTTCCAGCAAGAACTACAGATTCAGCACAGGCACCAGCTGGCGCATGGAGTAGCTAAAAAGAGTTAATCATCAATAACATCAGAGCCTGGGAAATGTACTAAGAAGTAAGAACACCAAGACATGTTTCTTAATTAAAATAAGAATGGCAGTACGAGTTCCTTTGAGAATTTAAACATTCATTTCCATAGGGCTTTGAAGAAAAGGATTGATGCCTCCAGAGTTTTTATTAATTAATAAAGGACAAATGATTCCCAAACCACTCACGCAAGTGAATCAGATACTAAATTCCAAAATTCAAGTTTCCTATTCCGTGATAAAAACAAATTTCAGGCCTTATTTCACTAAATGCAATAAACAGATATGTCCCACACTCTCACTAACAGCAGAGAACAGACCTTATTAGGCTGGACATGATCAAACACATGAGCTTGACCTCCATAAAAAATAGTCATCTGACAGCTGGCAGATGTTAACCCATGTCGACTGCAGTCAATACCAAAATGCATAAAATCCATTTTCCAAGGTAAAAAGCCATACATGGAATGAAAACAGAAAAAGAAACAAGGGAAATTACAGAACTGAGAACTGTATTAATAAGATTTACCTCGGAGGTGTGGAAGATTCTGGTTCTACTATATTAGTCACAGGCTTTGGTCTACTGCTGCTGCCACCAAGCAGCACTGCAGATGAAGTTTTCTCAGTAGCAGCACTGGTTGTGTTAATAGAAAAAATTCCAGTGCCTTTGATACCAGTTCTAGACCCTTCATCCGCGGCTGACTGAGAGATAAATGAAGGACCGGCATCCCTAATCTTGTTTGAAGTTATTTGGTGTATAAAAGGTGTTAATTGACCACCATGATGAGGTGGATTCTGCATGGAACAAGGGCCAACATTCATGACAATAGATTTCTCCCATTTATTGGCATCAATTTTAGTGCCAGTGGGAGGCTGAAACATCTGAGAACCAGAACCTGGCTTCAGTGACTGCATACCAAGGAACACTTCGTCATCATAATTAGGTCTTCTAAGGCGATCCCCTCCGGTTGCATTCCGGAGGATCTGTATTGAAACAAAACCCAAGTGTCAAATAATAGAAGGCAAAGGCAAAATAAAATGTTTCCATTTTTGGTAGTAGCTAGGAGTGGGAGAATTTTGTGGGACCTTCATCAAATGTGAGTTTTGAAGGGAATCAGGGACCGTTTGGAAGCCATCTCTGGAGGAACCAGTGAAAGCAGAATCAGAATTACTTCTCTTGTTCCCCACTAGTCTGTTGCCTATCTCAATTCCTGAAATATCATGACTCCTCGGGCCATAGAATGGAACACCCTCAAGATGATTCCCTACCTGTCTTTCTATCAAATTGGTGAGGGGAAAAAACATTACACTCGAATAATTCGAAAACACTTAAAAAGGCAACAAAAGCTTCAATAAATATTTTGCATTTTCAAGAATATAGTTTAGAGATTATTAAAGAAAATGAGGACTAAGAACAACGATGTATTCAATGAAAAATCCAATAGAGAAAAAAAACAACATGAAGAAATAATTATGAAATAAAAACTAAGATTGATATTATCATTGTTATCCAATACACAAGCACTGACAGACCAAAAAATACAGTGCAGAAAGTTTTCAGGTTAAACAAACAGAAATTCTCGGCATTTATTCAGCTCTCCACTTCACAATTGTAAATCAAAAGATATTTGTAAAGTATGAACTATTAAGCAGAAATCGACCCAAGACTGTACTGCAAACTGCAAAGCAAAACTATGTAAAAAAAAAAGAAAGGGGAATAAAGAAGAAAAAAATCCATGAAAGTAAACGGAAACTCTTAGCAGAAGATGTTCTTACCAATCAACTAAACACACAGTGGATGAATGGTTAAGAGGGTGAAGAAGGAATTCTTCAAGAAAAATAATATAACAAAACACACAACTTTGTTGAGAAAATAAAGACCAGCAGAACCTAACTACCTCAACACAACACAACACAACACAAGTGATAAAAGAAGCAAAAATCACAGCTCACAAGTGAAGCTCCACTGAAAAATCCAAACCCCACTCTCATCAAATTGCAGTACATGGGTTTCATACAGGGAGAGGAGGAAAGATGCCATTTTTAAGCAAATGGGGGTGGTAGTGACTCACCGGAACCGAGGTCAGAGATGGTGGAGATGGGGCCAACGCCACGGGACACGGTGGTGGAAGAGGGGGATGAGGATCTGACGTGGACATTGGGTGTTTTAGGGGCATTGGAATCGATGAGGTTCTTCTTCATGCCCAGAAAGTCATGGAACATTGGGTTCACTAGCTGATGTTGTTGTTGTTGTTGCTGGCTACCAACGTTGCTGTTGTTGGCATTGTTATGCTGAGCCATTCTCAACACAACCATCCCATGCCCATTTCACTCTTCATGGCTGCTTCAGTCCTGCTCCACACTAAAGAGAGAGAGAGAGAGAGAGACAGAGCAGAAAAGGATGGGGAGGGAATGAAAAGCAAGAGATAATTTGGCAATAGTTGACAGTTGTGGTGTGGTGTTTGTTCTGTTCTGTTCAATTTTATGGCCTATGGGGTATGTCTGTTCCTGTGTTATTCTCCCTCTCATTTCTGGCTTTCTTTTTTATTTGTCTTTTATTTTATTTTTGATTCGCAGGTGTATTATTGTTTCTCATTCTTTTATTCTTGAGATTCATCATCACGTATTCACATGTATAACAAGGAGTTTTAGAGTTATTGGTTTTTTTCTTAAACGATCATATTTGAACATTTACTCATTTTTAACATCTATTTTTTTATCTCTTTCTTTTTATCACATTGTTAATATATCATTTTTTTCTCTTCCATTTTCATCCCTCTCAAAGTATATTATGACATATATGGTGTCCAAGAAACATTTTTTTCCACTAAATCAACACAATTATCTATATGTATCATGAGCTAAATGTAATTATCTTACTAGTGTGTTGTTTTGTGTCAAGTCTTTTTCTTTCAAGTTTCAACGGTCTACAAGGACACAGAGGACTGTGTAGGAGAGTGAAACAGACGATGGAGAGGAATGAATTTAGATAAATTTTTTGTATTTCTTTCATTTTACAGACTTTAAATACACCAATTTGTATCAATTTAGGATGCTTCATTTGTTTGAATATCTAATATATAAACCTTATGTAGTTTATATTTTTCAGAACGTGTATCTATAATATTTAAATTTTGATTAATATGATAAAATGATATTATGAAGTTTAAAATTTTAATTAGTCTTTGAACTTCTTTGAACTATAACAACGACTTCGGTCGCGACAACAAAGTATACCAATATATCATTCTATTTACTGTTCGGGTAAAGCCTCTGGACTTGACGAATATGTGATAGGTTGAGCACAAGCGGACCAAACACACGTTTTTATGCACTATTTACTATCGAGTAAAAATCACATAAATAAATCCTATCAAAATTAGGTGAGTATCACTTCCTATTTGATAAGATTCATATAATTCAGCATAACAAAATCACTAATATTGGATCCGTGGTGAAAATTTTAGACAGACTGAATAACATCTATGGTTTAGCCAAATATAGTACACTAAAAAATAAATTTCACTTAATAATAAAAATGTTGAAAAAATGTTAGAAAGTATCCAACTAATATTTCTCCATTAAAAGTACGAGCATAATAAATTAATAATTGCTTTGTGTCTTTGGCTCTTTGCAGCACCTTAACCCGTGAATTTGGATTCCTGGGATTTGCACCAGCCTTTTGTGATGGAAACAGGCGTGTCATTAGAAGCGTTTACGGTGAGCTCCAACAGCAAGAATAAAGTACTCCAGAAAGTAGTACCTTAGACATCAAGTCAGACTAGAAAATTTATCAGCAAAAAGAAATTTGTACCAGAGATATTGATCTTCAGTCACATCTTCTGGATTGTGCATGGCTCCAAACGAAGGACCAAGATTACCCCAGTCACACAACCTCTATAAGGCCACTTGAACTAATATATCCACAGTTTAGCTAACAAGAAGCTATTTTTCTTTATGAAGAACACCATTAAGTTTGCACATGCTGACATATACAACAGTGAATCAGTTCAGTGGCTATTGCTGCGATGCCTACAAATGCCATAAGGGAAGTACAGCAGACATTTTTGGACAAAAGCCTCTGATTCTCCATAGTGAATAAATGTGAACTGATTCCCATGTGTTCAAACTGTCCACAACTGCCTCCCTGCCGATACTGGGATCGTAGATGCTCATTCTGTACTTGTCTTTTTCTTAATATCCTCTATCAAACAGTTTGCACTTGAGACAGCATCTTCTGAAGAACTTCTATACTTGTCAAGCTCTCTGGGGTCCTTGCAGTCCTTCAGCAAATCAGAAAATGCTTGGGCTTTCTGAATTATAGATTTTCTTCGGGCATGTGCATCATCTCTATCTTCACCATAAGTATTTGGCAAGTTGGTAGAATGAGGAACAGAAGACATCAAGCTGCAAAGTTTTTGAGCCATTTCAGTCATACCTCGTCTCTTTAACTCAACATTCATTTTCTGGAATGTGATATACTGAGGAACTATACCCCTTCGTATCATGTCCTCAAATTCCGCAAAAGCCTCTTCCAACCTATGCATTTTGCATAACAAATGAATTAGCATGGTACTCGTAGCCAAATCCATGTCATATCTTTTATGCCTCATTTCCTTGCAAACTTGAACCGCCATGTCTAACCTCTCCCCTTCACATAACATCTTCACCACAAGATGGTAAGTTAGACGATCTGGGGCATAACCAGATTCAGTCATCTTGGTATATAGGTTCATCCCCTCCTCAATTTTTCCACATCTTGAAAAGTACCTAAAAAAGTAAATATAGGTGGTGGGGGTTGGAAGGAAACCTCTACTTATCATCATTTTAAGAATTTTACTGGCACCTACAAGATCTCCTGCCTTGCAAAACCCCTTCACCAGACAATTGTATGTTGAAATAGTGGGGCCTATTTCCAAAACATGAAAACGCTCCATCATACCCAAAGCCTCTTTGAATCTCCCAGCTTCTGCCAGTGCATCAATTATTGGGTTATATACAATAGCATTTGGCTCAATTCCTTCTTTGGTCATTTCACCAACCATCTCAAGCGCCTTTTCAACACGGCGCATCCGACAATATCCTTCCACAAGGGTACCATATGTCACAACGCTCGGTCTCACATTCTCCTTCTTCATCTCTGCCCAAAGTCTCTCACCCTGTTTGAGTTTCCTCGTTCGAAACCATCCATTCAACATTACGTTATAAACCCGAATTGATGGAACCCAATCCAAGTCCGTCTCCTTTCTCCAAAGGAAATACTCAGAAGCTTCCCTCACAGACCCTTCTTTGCAAAGTGAATCCATCAATATCTCAAATAAACTCATTTCTGAGCCAGAATCCACAATTGACTTCTTATTTCTTGCAAACTCAAATGTCCTAATTGCAGCTTTGTGCACACCTGAAAATTTTAAAATTAAAAAAAAAGTGCATTCGTCATTACATAAATAAACAGAATAATTTTGGATGAAATTATCCACTTAATTTGAGTAACGAAAATTCATAAATGTATTGGCAAAAACTACATTGTCACTTGCAACAAACCAAATTCAAATTGATTATTGAACAGTTTGAAAACCTAAATTGCATGGTTTTGTCGACAAGCTGTAAAACAATGGTTCATTGCTTTTGAGGTGAAAAACAAAAGTTCCAGTTGAATGTGTATTAACAAAAATATTTTCATAATCTAAGGTTACATCATTAATTCAACGATATATTTACATTCCCATGTTAATAATTAATTTTTGTCAACAAATCCAAACAACATTACTTGTACCAAATTACATTCTAAATAAAAAATTTCATGCTCAAATCACTATCCATAAACCCCCTTTAAGTTTAGAAAACCAAGTACAAGTAAAATCAAGTTTGAAAACTCATAACTCCTAATAATTCAAATACACTTTAATCTGAGACGTGAAAATTCGCAATTGCAACGTTTTGTGTTACCTGCGCGTGCATAGCGTCGAATCATGACAGCGAAGGTACCAACGGAAACCAAACTGTCTTCTTCTTCGTGGTCTCTATCGATGCGATCGAGAACGAGGGTCCAAGCGGAGTCAAACTCCCTAGCTTTGGCGAGAACATTGACCATGGAGTCGAACAGCGCCTGGTCGAGTCTGAACCCGGGTCGCTTCTCTGCCCAGAGGAACAGCGAGTGCAGCAGCTTGGGCGACGAGTCGAAGTGGTCGAAGACGGCGCGAAGGAGGACCGAACCCGGTTCGATTCCGGACCGGTCCAGTTCGGCGTGGAGTTCCGAACCGGGAGAGATGGATGGGTTAGTGAAGAGCTTGGAAATGAGAGAGAAATCGTGGCGCGAGAAGTCGGGTGGAGAGGAGTCGGGTTCCGCATTCGGGTTCGGGTTCGGAGCTGGTTTTGGTGTGGGTTGGGGAATTGGTGGTAGTGAGGGCCAATCGATGATTGGGTTTCCGGGCATGGATAGCCATGATGAAGAAGAAGAAGAAGAAGAAGAGGAGAGACGTTGCGGTGACAATGGGATTGAAGGAATAGGGTTTGGTTTGAGGGTTGATACCAATAAGCGAAGGGAGAGGAATATCTGTCGAGGCCTGTGAGAGAGCATTGAGTTTGGAAGCAGTGAAGTGGAGCAAAGCAGGAAAAGTGGGAAGTGGGAACAAAACGTAGCCAGGTGAAGCGAAAGAAAGGAATACTGCAATACGACGAGTCGTTTTACCTCTCTTTCTATTCTGTAAGGTGGTAATTCATAATAGGGTTAAATATGTTCTTAATCTTGATTAAATTTGATTTTCATCTTTATAAAAATTTTATACATTTTTAGTTCTACTGATATAAAAATTATGTGCTTTTTGTACTTGGTGTGACCTTGATGAAGACTAAAAATACACTATTTTTGTTAAATATAGGAATAAGAAATGTATAAAAAATTTATTGCAAATCAAAATCAAGTTTGACAAATTTTATAGATATTAAAAACATATTTAACAATTTCTAAGATAAAAAAGGTTGTTTGGTAGTCGTAATGAGAAAGGTCACATAAGATAAGTTATTCTATCCTATCATAATCCAGTGTTTACTGAGTCAATAGAATATGATAAGATCATAATGTTGACTTATCTTACTATGAGGAGGACGACCTGCACTCATATAGTTGTCACTTGCCCCATATAGTTGTCACTTGCCCGCATTTTGCATCTATAAATACAAAGGCTCTCTCACCCTATATATAAGGTACATTACCGTTACATGAAAATGGCTAAATAAATAAGAAATTCTTCAAAGCGATCAAAGTTGGATTACATTTATCCGTTAGAGTCTCGGTTATTGGACACTCGTACCATACAATCAACACCTATATGTTAGACAATTTTAGACCATGTTTGGATTAGTTTATATATAGTTTATTTGGGTTTATATACTAATATAAGCACTTGTCAGCGTATTTGACAGAGCTTATGAAAACAATTTATGGCTGGTTCATAAGCTGTTTTGAACTTATTTTCATAAGCTCACCATGATAGTTTATCAAAACAACTTATAATTTATATGAAATTAGTTTCACCATATTTCCTTTTTCTATTATAAAAATAGCGTATATATAAGTGTTTATATGATAAACGCTTATGCTATAAGTACTTAAATAAACTGTTTATCCAAAGAGGCCATTAATAAATTAAGTGGATGAGTAAAGATATGTAGCAGGTGACGTGTCTATTCCCCATCACTAACAAGTGAGTCACAAGAGTGGCAAATAAGAGAAATAATTGTTTGACACACAATATCTAGTAGACATCTAAGGGTCTGTTTGAGAGTTTGGAGGGGAGGGGAGGGTTTTGACATTTTAAAGGAAAAATGAAGGGAAACTCTGGGAAAGGGAAGGAAGGGCATCCCCTATCTTGCATGGATGATTAGTTTTTAATGAAAAAAATAAAAACCTCTAAAAATTTCTAATTTGGGAGAACTCCAAAAATGTACTAGAGAGAGGGTTTTAGAGGTTTTTGGAAGATTTTAAAATGTTCTCCACATCCCTTCTCTTTTTTTATTAAACTAAAATATTGTTATAAACCCTCAATTTTCCTTTCCTCCAAAAATCTCATCCCAAACAAAGCCTAAAGAGATATAAAAATAAAAAAAAGTAATAAATATAATAGATAAGTGATGTAATAAAAAAATGTAAAGAATAAAAATTTGTTAAATGGATATCGAAAACAAATAAGTGTTAAAAATATTGGTGGGAAATAAATAAGAAAGAGGGATAATAGTATGTAAAGTTACACACACACGTCTATCGTCTAGCTAGTGTGATAAAAACGGAGAAAGAGGGGGGGGGGGGGGGGGGGGTGAAAAGGGTTGGCGCGAACCAACCACCAATAGCAGAACAGAAAATGGCTTCTATGAATATATTCACCCCCGTTCCACTCACCGCCGGCGGTCGGAATCAAACCAGCTACTTTCCCCGGCGCAGACCCAACTCAGTTCCTTTCGCAGCAAATTCGCCGGAATCTCCTCCCGAAATAGAGCTCGAGTTCATTGGGGTATCGTTCGTTCGTTTAATCCTACCTCAAATTTGATTTACAGATTCTCACACACATACATAAAAATTACAATTACAGCGATAATTGAAGTTGAAATGAAAATGTAATGTAAAATTGTGAATAATTTGCAGCCGAAGCCGGAGGGTGAGGGGTCGTACCCGGTGGATAAAGCGAAAGCAATAAGCGGAGAGAAGCTACTGAGGAACATCATGTCGGATAACAAGATTGAGCTTTATGCCACCTACGTACGTCTTGCCTCACACCACACCCTTCCAAATTCCAATCCACCACAACCACCTACATGTTCAACGTAGTTGCCACATATTATGCCCCTTTTCTGTTTTTAATTATTCATTTATTATTACTTAAAATCTTTAATTATAAATATACTAGACTTTAGTTTTATTTTTTTATTTTTCGCCCCGTTAATACTAACACCAGTTAGTATTTAATTAGGATTGACATTGATAATGACTAAACCGTATTTTAAGATTATTTATTATTTTTGTGGTTGTTGTAAACTGGATCGTTTTAACTTTTCCAACAGGGGAAGCTGATGAACTGCGGGGGAGGGGGTAGCTGCGGAACTTGCATCGTCGAGGTATCAAAACTATGAATTTAATTGTGCTGTTGCCTCTCATATGAAGATGTTAGTTTGGGAACACCTTCTAACAAGTGCTTGGCGTTTTATTAATCTTTAATCTCAAAGATAAATAATGATATATGTATGATAATAATAATAATAAAATAAGAGATTATATAGGCGATATGATTTTTTAAAGTTGTTTTTAAAGGTTATTATTTTTAAAGTTTGAACAAAAATGTTAAAGCAGTTTTTCCTTTTTTCTGATACAAAAGCAGTTTTAAGCAGTTTTTTCTTTAATTTTATTTTTTAAATAACTTACGTAATAATTATCATAATATTTTTTATACCGTTATCATAATTTTTTGAAACATGTCTTTTAATTAAAATAAAATCCTTTAATTCTTCTGTAAATGAATTCTTGTGAGAAAAGTCTTTAGAAGGATACCAATTTTAAAAACTTAATTCATCCATTAATCATATTGTTTGTGATAATAGCTGCTATTAATGAACTTTCTCAACTCTATACATTGTGTTCTAAACACACTGAAGCACCAGGCTGAATATGTTATCTTGGTCTGTTAGCATAACAAATCCAAGGAATGAATCTTTTCAGAAAAGTTTTTCAGATAGTTTTCATTTATTACTAAAAATTAATACTGCTCATTATATCTGTGATTGTTAGTACATAATGATTCTTCTGTTGCAGATTATTGAAGGAAAGGATCTTCTAAATGAAAGGACGAATACTGAACTCCGATATCTTAAGAAGGTGTGTGCTCTGTCTCTGCGTATTCCAAAAACAGTTATGCACTTGCACATTACCTAATTGATCTATTGGAATCAATTTCACTATGTTTAAGAAATCAAACCGCATAGGTTGAATCCGCGAAATGTCTTACTCATAACTCGATTGGTTAAATTTGTAGTTGTTTTGGATTATGGTTGAATTGGAAACATAATTGATTCACATTCTGATCGATTTATGTTATCTATGGTTTAATGTTGAAAAAGGCTCAAATGTACTTTGCACCAAAGGTACATTTGGGGGACTTTCATTCAATGTTAACACATGGTTGGAAGGTTCCTAAGCCAGTGTTGAAATCTTATAATCTCTTTGAAAGTCGTTTGAAATCATGGTTCTTGAATCGAATGCATTTCCAAGATGCAACAATGAAGTATATATAGGTGATTTTTATTTTGTAACACATGCTTATCAAAAAGTTCCTTTTATATTGATAGCATGCTAAATTCTGAAATTAACTGATCTTTTGAACTTTGGCTTTTTCTGAACAGAAACCCGAATCTTGGAGACTGGCTTGTCAAACTATTGTTGGAAACAAAGAAAACTCTGGCAAGGTATCCTTCAAAACAGTTTTTCTTTTCTTTCCACATAGTTTTTTTCATAAAACAATTTGTACTATATTCCATGTTTTGTCTATATATAAATAAGTGCAGAGCATATACCATGATCATGATCTACATATGGATTCTTTTTCTATTTGTATAGCTGTCTTAAAGAATGAGGTATAAATATATTGAAAGCTCAGCAATGATTAATTCCAAAATTAAGACTGGTTTTCATTAAGTACAGTAGTTCTAGTGGATTCATATCATATATTTGCTGTGATGGGCTTTTAGGTTGTTGTTCAAAGGATTCCTCAGTGGAAGAAATGATAGACCAAGCCAAGTATATAGCGCATCCTGGATTTTCCCCAGCTGGAAGCATCGTTGCAAATCACTGATTCATGCTTGCATCATAAATTTATGAAAACTTTTACTTTGGTTATATAATGTACAATATATAATATAATTTCCCTTCATGTTTTGTATAATGCTTGCCCCACTTGTGGTTTCTATTCTTTAGGGTTGACATCTTCTGACTACTACTGCCGTCACCGTTTGTGAGCTGTGATCACTGGTCAATGTTGATCTTTTAATCACTACCGACACTATCACCCTTTGATAAAATTTCAATTCAATTCAAAATTGTGATGACGAGTGTTTGGATTTACAATCAAGAGTGTTGAAACTTGAAATTGATTTTGTTAATGTGAAACGTGATAGTGATAAAACTGCAGATGTTTTACTCCCAATTAAAATTGACTTTAAGTAGATATACTTTAGGTTTAAATACATTTTTCGTCCCTGCAAAATGACTGAGTTTTATTTTTCGTCCCTATAAAAAAAAATTTGTTTATGATCTTTGTAAAATAAAAAATTTTATTTTTAGTCTTCGCAAATTTGTTTTAGCCCCTGTAATATTTAGATCATGTTGAATTTATCCCTATAATATTTATAATTCGTCAAATTAGTCCCTGTAAAATAAAGTAAAATAAAATTGATATAATATTATAAGGATTAAAAACAAAATTGTCCACATATTACAAGAACTAATTTAGCATAAATTAAATATTACAGGGATTAAAATAAATTTGCAAGGACTAAAAATAAAACTTTTTATTTTGCAGGGATCATAAACAATTTTTTTTTCACAGAAACGAAAAATGAAACTTGGTCATTTTGCAGGGACGAAAAAGGTATTTAAATCTATACTTTATTTTAATAAATAAGAGTGTCTTCTATGACTCTGCGGTATTCTTAATGATATAAGCTGGTTTTATTCAAAAAATATAAAAAAGAGTGATCCTCAAAGGAGAGTTCTTGACCTCTTCTTCAAGCTCCAAAATTGAATCTTGTTTTGAAAATTGATTGAGTTGTGATTTAAATTTCGGGCCCTTTTCCTTGGCCTTTCTCAGGAAACACAGAAGGCGCCAATCCGTGGCTTTGTGGAAACATCTATCCACAGGAGGAGCCTCCCATTGTCGAGCCAGACATTGGCTTTTTGTGTGTTGTGATAGTCCCAAGTCCTAACATTGGCCTAGTATGAAACAATCCAAGGGTGTTATTGACGAGTGTCCAATAATTAAAGGGTATTTGTTAATCAATTATATCCTTATCATAATTAATTATTTTACACATTTTTTATACACTTTAATGTAGAAAAAGAGTATATGAATATACTAATATAGTGGGGTAGTAAAAAGACGAAGGTATAATAGGAAAAAATTTGTCAAGTAATTCCTTGGTTCAACAATCTTAAAAAACAAATAAAAAGTAATAGGTGAAATAGATTTTTTATTGAAAAATGTAGGTTTTTTTTAATTTCTTAATAAGTTTTTAGGGATTCAACTTCCCTATAGTCAACCATTCATGCATTTATTATAGTCGGTACTAGTAAATTGGAATCAATAGATAAAAATTGAATGACTTAATTTTATTTCAATTTTAACAAATTAAATTTAAAATAAAAACTATAAACCTGAATCGTTCAATTTTTATCTAATAATTTTTTTGTTTTTTGTTTGGTTACTTTTGATTTGTTTAATATAATAATAATAATAAATGCGTGAATTGTTGACTGCGAGAAATCAAAATGTGGAATGCTGATTGGCAAGAAATAAGTTCAAACGAAATTACACGAACAATGTGGCATCTTAATATTGCTTATTCGCTGTGTTTGGTTACCAAGTCCTGTGTTACAATTTTCATTTTGATTGGCTAAAAGGAATCCGTTGTCATTTCGTGTCGGATTCTTTCGTTCCATATAGCAGTTCGATCTGAATTAAAATTTGTTTTTAAGACCTTATTAGCATTTGCCATAAATAAATTAAGACCTACAAAAAGACCTTATTAGCATTTGCCATAAATAAATTAAGATATCTAGTAATCCCATGACAAAAATAAAAAAGATATCTAGTAATCCCCACTTGGCCCTGGCTTTTAATTAGAGCGCACAATTAGCATCTCATCCCTTATATGAAATGCAAATAGGACACATGGGTGGAGCGGGGAACTGAGGGAGACTCCTGTGTGGCGGGTCCATCGTAATTAAAGTATGGTATCATTTTATGGTCAATGTGTCCATATTATCGTCATTCCAATTAGGAGTATTTATTTAAATTAAGTTATTGTTTCGGTTGGGGTCTCGTTGAATCCTACACATTTCCAATGTCCTTCTCTTTCAAATTTTCAATTTCATCATAATAATATGGTGGGCCTGGAAACTTTGATAAATGTAGGAGTACAATGAGTGCCTGCAAATGTAATGCAGCTCTCAATTCATAAACCCTAGCTAGAGGTGCTGCGAGCCGCCATGAGCACTAAAATACTCGAACATGTGTTACACAAGGGACCCGGATTGAATGTTGTACTGTTTTTCTGCTGTCTTTGCTGTTAATATAGTCTTAGATATTGATTTTACACAATCTTAAATCATTACCATTAATTCATTTTGCCCATAAAAAATAAAAAAAAGAAATGAAAGTGATGAAGAAATACACAACAGCGGAGAATCCAATCCAAATTCATTACATAAGGGAAACATATCACTCCGCTCCTTTTTTTTAGCTGCACCCTTGGTAAATAATTCTTTTGAGACATAAATTTTAATTTTAATAATATTTTAGCATAAAGCAAATAAAAATGAAAGATTGAGTTCCTATATTATCAAAGTGTAGAGGTGTTGGGGGTCTAGGAAGCCTTAAAACAGGGGAGGGTTGTGAATGTCATACAGCGTTGCTCAAAATATGCAAAAGATGAACTGCATGTTATAAGGGTGAGGAAAATGAGTGTTCAATTCGGTTCTCAAGTGCTTCAAATCGTTTTGAGATTAATATGTATATGATGTGTAGAAAGAAAATATGTAACCTATACATCAACTGTTACAACTTACAATAGCCATGGATTTGTGGATACTAAACCAATAATAGAGTTTTCTAACCATCGTCGTATAACATCATTTTTTAAGGAATTGATAAAACATAAAATATTTATAAAAAGAGTTTAATTACTATGCAGTGACAATGTAAAAATATTTTACACAGACATGCAATCATATCCTATCATAGTGTCATATCATAACAGCAATTTCTAAAATATCTACACAAAGATCTACATGGTGAGATATGATTGGACGTCTGTATAAAACTTTTTTACACTGACAGTGCATACTAATTAAATTCTTGTAAAAAATATAGTATATATTAATAATTTAAAAATTATATTTTTAATAAATACTGTTCAATTTAGATTCCTTTTTACCTGTGCACCCACTCGATGGCATTTATTATCACAAATAAATTATTGCTACAACCATGGCTAGTTTACTGGATCAACCGGGAAGTGAGCATTGGAAAATTGGAACATTGCATTTCAAGCTTAATTATAGTCACCGGCTTAGATATGAAGTGAGATCTAAATCCAAAATACTGTGCAAAAATCTCTTCTAGATCACACATTGTATTATATATGTGTCTCATTTTGAATTAAACTTTTTCGCAACTTTTCGCAAATCACTCACCCATTAGTCAATGACATTGAGATTTGTTAATAATTAATGTTAATATAGAGTGGTTTATTTATTTATATGTTTTGAATACACGCAACAAAAACTTCATTAAATGGTAACTAATCCTGTTTAAATATTTCACTATATTTGCACGCTATTGACCTTTGATCTCAAAATCTTTTTAGTTGCATCACATCACTCTTTGTTTAGTTTATTTGACCATTTTTCTATTGAGCTGGAAAATACGAGCTTAATCTTTTGCAAAATTGGTGTTGGTTGAGATTAACCAAGAGGTGATTTTGAAATCTACTAGTGAATAGTGATCATTTTTTTTTAAAAATCATGATCAAATATACAATGTGCGATTTTGTTATTTCAATAAATAAATTCTGGAGGCCATGCCTTGGTGGTTCTATTGAAGGCTAAATCTTTTTACCGTAGCTGTTGAGAAAGTGATGTGGAAAATGACATGTGAGGCTAATTATTATATTTTTAATCCATTACATTATTGTAATGTTAGAAAAATCAACTTTTTTATATGTATCTTAACTTCTAGTGGTTTAGTTACGTGTAACTTTTTTTTTTCAAAAAAAACTAGTGTGATATATATCCCATTAAAATTTTAAATAATAACAAATATTTTTAGTTTATTTTCATTAGTTAAATCCTTGACTTATGTAATTTTGTTCAGTTATCAAATTCTATCATCAGTTTTAATATATTAACAACAAATAAATGACATATTTAAGTAAAACAATTGTAATAATCAAATTTATGTTATAACAAATTATATTAATTACATTAATAAATAATCATAGTTTTTACATGAATAGTTAAATAGAAGTAATATCATAGTGTGATAATATTGTAAAATATGATTGGATGTGTTATTTTCTGATTGATCAAAAAAAATATGATTGGATGTGTGCATAAAATTTATTTACATTATCAATACATATATAGTTATGAAATTCAATTAGCTATGCGTAATTTTATAAATTTTAGTGGCTAAATATATAGATAAACAAAATAATTATCATACATCCTAACATAGAAATTCAATTTAAGAAGTAAGTAATAATACAATCATAAAATTAATCGAATAGAAATTCCAAAAAGATAACTGGGGTTTGAACATACGGTCAAACAGACCCTCCGTTTACTCCATATAGAGTAAGAGAGAACTATCTATCTTAAAAAGGACTTACGACGAATGGGGTAATTATGATCAAATCCAAGTTATAGCTGGTGCAAGCAGAAAATTCGACTACATGTACTCACCCCATTGATACTAAAGGTTTTTTTTAGATATATTTGAATCACATGATACTCTACCTTTTTTTTTTCAAATACTAGTTTCTACTCTTTTTTTTACAATACTCTCTAATAATTCCATTCAAATATTCAATCCTATATTGTCTCTCACGTGACCATTCAATTATGGTAATTGATTGATAATCATTTAACTATAACCATATACGAACTTTTTTATCACTTTTTTCCTATCAATCGGTTACATTGACTGAATTTTCTTGAAAAAAATATTTATTTATTTATTTACATTGGTTTGATAATATTACGGAATATTTTTTTTATTTATATCCACACTATCTTAGGGGGAAAGAGACCCCTAGCCGAGTCCGTCTCTTTAAAAAGAGCACGTTAACCACTTGTACCCAACTTTGTGGTTTAACATTATGGAATATAATGTTTGTTTATTTCTTGTTTGGCTGACAAAATTATATTATGAGGAAGTGAGCAAAAGGGGGGAATGGGGATAGCAAATTCCAGCGTTTGGATTTTGGAAGTTTAAACTTGAAACCGTAAGCAGTGGCTCCCGCTCACACTCTCATCGCTCACGCTCCGCTTTTACCACTGTTGACTGTTCTATTCACTCACACCCCACAGTAGTACACACCACACACTCACACAGCCTTCCCTTCTGTGCGTGCTCCTCTCTCTCTTTTCTCTCTCTCTCTGCTCTGCTCCATCATATATGAGCTCCTCTGAATAACACAGTAAGCTTACTGAAACTACTTCAGCTTCGATTCACAGATTCTACCGAATTTCGCTACCATTCTCACGCCGCTTAGATCTACCTCCGATTAAGCTCCGTTATCATCACTCTGCGTTGTTATAAAAAAATTAAGCTATACATTTCATATATAAATAAATTCCGCACAAAAATAATAAAACTCCTCCCAAAAATTTTCAAACTCACTCAGTTATCCAACATTTGATAGCAGACCTTCTTCTTTTTCTTCTTCTTGTTTTTGTTTTTGGTTCATTTTTTTGATTGGGATTGTGTAATTATGTTACAGTGGAGGCATGCAAAATGAAGAAAGAGAATGCTGCAGTTGGTGTTGGTGGTGGTCTGCGGGTGACGCGAGCAAGGGCTAGAGCATTGGAAGGGGTATCTGCGTCTTCAAGACGTTGTTTCAAAAAGGAACACAAAAATGGAGTAGATTTTGGACTAAGCTCCAACACAGCTTCTCTTGCTGTAGACCCTGTCAAGAAGAGCACCGCGGTGCTAACAGATGTAACTAACTTATGCGGAAAAACACACCATAAGCGTACCAAGACATCCAATTTTCAGGTATCCAGCTGTCCTTTTTTTTCTTCTTTCTGGTTGTAGTCATCGTCATCATCACTAAGATTGGTTTCCATCAAGGTTTTAGATTGTGATTGTGGTTATTGTCACGTTGTGATCTTTGGTATTGTTAAAAATTGTGGACAAATGTAGTTGATGCGGCTGTAATTGCAGTTGCAATGTGCTCGTACACCCACATTGTAGCTGCAATTGCGGTTAAAGACCACAATTTAAAACCATGACTTCCATGATTGTGCAAAGGTGCACCAACAAAATCTGTAAGTAAATAAAGCAGCTTTTTGTCCTGAATTATTCTCCATTCATGATTGTGTGTATGGATTTATTTTGGAGAAATAATCGTTTTTTAAAAAAAAAAACCTTTTGAGAGAAAACAAATAGTGATGATTTCCCTCATGAATAATCCTAACCAAACATGCGCTAATCCTAAATTTATTTGTGTATAAGTTGATTTTGGTTAGTATCTCGCTTTAGTCCTTTAAGAGGACCAATTGAATGGGAATTTGTAAATTATTGGAGTGACTAAGAAATTCAGGGACTATTAATTTCTGGAACTTAAGTTGTGTGTTTAGTCTATTTTTAAGTAGTGATTTGGTGATACTGATTATTGTCCATTGCATAGACAAGAGGAGGTTACAAGAAGAGAAACACAAAGGAAGCTTCAGATCACGTCTCCATACAAGTTTTGTCAACCCAAGAGGATGTTGGAACGACGGAAGAGTCACGTGATAGAGAGCTACTGCAACCTTGTACGTCCAATAGCACGAGAGAACGTGTTATAGAAGCTCCCCTGCTTTCAATGCAGGACTCTGTGATGTCTGATGAACTCCTGAGCTCTCCAAATAAAGGTATTTCCATGATCTTATTTGTCACTTCATAACTTCAGTGCTATTAGTATGTAGTAACCATTAATAGATGACATAATGAATTGAGAAAATGACATTTATAATAAGGTTTTGAATTGCAACTGCGGTTGTGCTGCAATACATTGCGAAATTACAGACAAATACAGTTGATGTGCCCCCGCAATTGTTCTCACGGATATCCAAAAACCTTGACATTGCCACTGCTATTGCTGGTTGCATACCACAATTTAAAACCAAGTTTATAATTGCATTTCTCTGGTTGAAAATATGAGGGTTACTGTTTCTTTGCAACGCAAGTTTGTGCATCTTTCTTCTGTATGTCTTCATTCTCAAATGTTTACTCGCACTGCTGAAAATCTTCAGCATCGTATCAAAACACCTTGTTAATTTGTCTACCATCTAAATGACTAAGCAAGAAGCACCGAATGCTACCTGATTTGAAATAGAAGCTATGGAGTACTTTATCGGGTGGCTACTAATATATTTGTTGCTTGTATTATTCGCTAACTACTCACACAATCATGTTTTATATAATTAGTGATTAGAATTTGGACAAGGCAATGACAATACTGATATACAAGGAACTTTCAAGTTGATGGAGTTACAATTTTATATGATTGCTCTTTTGCTAAAGCATAAAAACATGTTACAAGACGAAGCAAGTATTCAGTTATTCACTGCAAAATAAAATCCATATATTAGAAGTTGGCATTTCGTAAATTACTTATTTATTATTATTATTTTTATCTTGATTGGATTATGCAGACATAAATATGATATGTGGGAAACTAAGAGCCTCGGATGGCTTGGGAATTGTAGATATTGATTCAGAGTTAAAGGATCCTCTAGTTTGGAGTTCATATGCCCCTGATATATACCATAGTATACGTGTCAGAGAGGTTTGTGTTGTAGAAATGTCATTTTTCATTTGGATTATTGCTACTATACTATTATTGTTTACGTGACTGGTTACAATGTAGTAGCTTCTCTTGTCCATTGTTAAGATGCAAACCTCAACTGTTTCTGCTTTTCTTATATTTTGTCTGTGGCAGTCTAACTGCGTTATACTTGTAACATTCTGTCAGAGTGTTAAGTAACATCATAATTTTGCTGCATAAGGTGAATTAATTTTTAAAAAAAAAACTGTACTAGCACTAAGTAAAGAAAAAGTTAACAAGGTTCACTGCGAGAAAATTTGATGGTAAGTTTTGGTTAAATCTCTCCAGTGTGAAAGGAGACCGTTAGCCAATTACATAGAAAAGTTGCAGCAAGAGATCACTCCGAGCATGCGGGCAATTCTGGTTGATTGGCTTGTGGAGGTGAGTCCCATGATAATATGTTTATATATATATATATATATACTTGTTGCAAATTTGTGTGTGCACGTGTGTATCCGTGTCCCATGTCGTATTATAGCAAGTCTTTAATTACTATTAGCTGAGTTGCATCAATATTTGTTTGCTGAATGGGTTCGCTGGAGATTTGCTATATTCTCTTTCAGGTTTCTGAGGAATATAAACTAGTTCCAGACACTCTTTACCTTACAGTGAATCTCATTGATCGGTTTCTCTCCAGAAGCTTGATTAAAAAACAAAGGCTCCAGTTGCTTGGTGTTACTAGCATGCTGATTGCATCGTAAGTACAATGCTTTGTAGTTGTCCTTGTTGGTTCTGATTAAGTATGATCAAGTTTCCCATGCTCAAGTTGGACTACTTGATGCTTCTCGTTGAACTCAGAACTGTGAACCTTGAGGTTTTTTATAATGAAGTTGATATAGCAATAATTCCAAGTGACTCTCCTTTTCTTGCATGGCTTTCAGTAAGTATGAAGAGATTTGTGCTCCTCGAGTGGAAGAATTTTGCTTCATCACCGATAATACATACACCAAAGCAGAGGTATAAAAATTGGTAGTAATGCTGGAAACTTCATCTTTTCAAATTTGTTATGATGACTGATATATGAAACACCTAATCATTGGCACTTGATAGGTGTTGAAAATGGAGAGAGAGGTTCTAAATCTTTTGCATTTTCAATTATCTGTTCCCACAACCAAAACATTTCTCAGGTACATATTACATGTACAATTTTTGTTCGACATGCCATTTAGTTAAAACGTAATTGAACTATGAAAATCTTCTTTGGCTTTCAGGAGGTTCATCCAAGCAGCACAATCTTCTTACAAGGTACTTACTATATAGACTATACTAAAGTTGCTAATAAATATCCACAATTTAACTTCAGAAAGCGCTACTATTATGCCGAAAGGAAAACAAACAAAAATCAAGTTGATTGTGAAATTTTCCTGTTATACAGGTTCTTTCTGTTGAACTGGAATTCCTGGCAAATTATTTAGCAGAGCTTACTCTTGTTGAATACAGCTTCTTGCAGTTTCTACCCTCCCTCACAGCTGCATCTGCTGTATTACTAGCCAGATGGACCCTCAACCAGTCAGAACATCCATGGGTCTGACTCTGAACTTTACTGTGAACACTTAGTTGCAAGTTTAGACGTAAACAAACCTAAAGATTTACGTGTCCATTTATTTGCAGAATCCAACTCTAGAGCACTATACAAATTACAAAGTGTCAGAGCTTAAAACCACTGTCCTTGCACTGGCAGATTTGCAACTCAATACCAAAGGATGTTGTCTGAATGCTGTACGTGAAAAATATAAACAACAGAAGGTTAGAATTATACAGGCTAAAAGATGAACTCTTGTTCTTCTTTCTGTTGATGTCAAAGATTTAACTCTACTAGTCAAACACCCCAATTGCTATATATCACAAGGCTTATTATGTAATATTGTTCTGCATTTTTTTAACCCATTCTCCATCAAGCAATGCTAGCAACTCTATCTTAGAGTAAAATTTATGTGGTTTCACTAAATCATGCTGGTCTAATTCCCTCTTTGGTGGGATCCATTTCCAAGTGGTGAAACCCACATAAATTTTAACCAATAATAAAGAACTTGTCTCCATCTGATTAAACTAAATGAGCTAACAAGATAGTATGCTTCTCTTTAGCTTAATGAAGAAGCTCATGACACTGAATTTGGCTTCCTATGACAGTTCAATAGTGTGGCAAATTTGTCTCCAAAACCGGTGGAGTCACTTTTCCAAGTTCAAGTGTAAATGCTGCATCTCCAAAAACCAAAGAATGACCTTAGGAATTTCTGATGCTACATACATGGAAGGTGATATTATCCTTTGCTGTAATTATTTTACCATCTAATTTTGTTGTGATTAATTCCCAATTACAGTCAATTCCGTAGTTGTGACTTGTGGGATGGCACCTTCCAGATCTCCTTGTAACGGGAAATTTTTACATCTTGATACAATGTCTAATTGTATCACTAACATTACTTTGTATCGTATCAATCACCCGTGTGTAATAAAAAATGCCGTAATATTGTGTAGTTTTGCTTCTTTTCTTTTACTTTTATACTACAAGATGTGCAAATTGATAAATCTGCGGCATCTCATATAAAAAGGCAAACCGGATCGATATATACCTTTCACTTACATTAGTTGTGACTTAGGTTTGAATTCATAATTTCTCTATTAATAGAGTATACCTAAATTTCATTATCATAAATTGGTGATCTCCCCTAATTTAAAATTTAATAGTTATAAAAAAAAGCATCGTACTAGCTTAAGATAAAACCTGATTATTATATATTATTTTATTATTCTCATTTTTCAAATTCAAATTCAAATTCTATTACCATCTACTATCTACCATATTATATTCAAATTTAAACTAATTATCCCCTAATATTAATATATTAAATTTAATTTAAATTTAAATTCAAATTAGGATTAAATATATTTTTAGTTCCAATAATATAAGAGTGTTTTTCATTTTAGTCCTTAAAAAAAATCAGCTTTTTGTCCCTATAATATTTTTTTTACGTTTTAATCACTTAAAAGTGTGCAATGCCTGGCTCGAGAAATAAGCACTTGATTTGGGGTTAGAACTTGTGCCTGTATGCAATGAAGAGCAAACAAGGACTGCAATGTAAGCAGGTAAAGGAATACACAGAAAGAGAGAAGATACTGGAAATAAGCTTACTTATACATAAAATCGTTTGATCCACATCCACTGCATGGTCCTTTTCAACACTAAACCAAGAGGCAAATTGTGTACCACACAGTAGCAATCAAAACCGTGTTACTACATTCTGGCAGCCAGAAGTAACAACATAATAGGATCCAAAAACAAAATGCCACCCCACAATGATCTTGTGGATTCCCATTGATGGAATCCAACAAATGCAATTCAGGTCATCAGAGGGGACACTAAAACAGCAGTGTTTCCAATCACAGGCTTGAGACTGGCTGCATGCTCTAGCTGTTTCCAGGCCTCCTTTCGCTTCTGAGTCGCCGAGATCAGAAATGCTTCTTCCTCCTTGAAGTGAGCATGACAAGAAAGGAAGAGCTTCTCATCCATCTCCAAGAACATCTTTCTGATATTATGAGTCAGGTTGACAACTGCTGGGTTCCAGTGGCTTTGAACGTTCCTATCCAGAGCTGGAAATATAATGGGCAGGATCACTTGACGGTTATGAGCAATCAAATTGACAATGTGGTCATTGTTCCATAAGAAAAGGGCCCTTTCAGCTACCTGAAACAATCCATGTTCGACAGAAAAAAGAAAATGTGTGACAAGCAAATTACTAAGAAACAGTCATATGAAAATAGCCTATATGACCGATGCATAAGCTGTTTTTAGCTTATAGCTCTCATCAATAGTTTATCAAAATGACTTATGTGGAGCTTATGGGTTACATAAGCTTTCATGCGATAAGCACTTATGCCATGAGTGCTCAAACAAATTGTTTATTCAAATAGGGCCCTAGTCCAACCACATTGCATGCATGTACAATTTCTTGCTAGTTAAGGGTACTGTAAAACTAATTTGCTCTGGCCTACAGCGTATCCGCTTATGTTTTCATACTTGAAATAAATATTACAAAAGATAAAGGATGAAGATTTTCACTCTTGTAAAATGACTGCAATGTATATTGACAATACATAAATGTATATTGACATAAATAAATCCCTACCAGAACGTGTAAGTAAAATTAAACATGGAGCACCGTGCAAACCATAGAGCATGGAATGGATCTAATCCTTTTAAGTGGAAAAATAACATAGGAGTATGCAAATGATGAGGATTTACCAAATGATTTCAGTATAACAATTTTACCTGAAAGTGTAAGCTGTTAATGCAGCACCCAATCCGCCAAAACAATGGGACCATGACCCTCTGGAACTCTACCATGTTAATTCCTTCCAAGATCTCTTCCAGTTCACCCAGAAACATCACCTCTTTCTGACTATTTGTTACTGGCCAATACTTTAACAAACCCCTTATAACAATGCTTGCTAACTTGGGCTCCTTCTCGATAAACTGTGTAACACAGTAGGACAATTGCTGAAAGTAGACCCCCATGGATTTAGGCTTGTGCAAGGGGATCAAAACTCTCCACAAGAACATCTTGTGTTCCTCTTTCAAGGGCAAAGCAAACCCACTAATCACACTCCCGAAAATCTCCAACAATTCAGGAATCCCATTATGTTTCTCAGTCTCAATCACATATCGATAAAATATATTGTTAATAGATTTCCGGATAAAGGGTCTATGAACCATGAACTTCCCATAGATCCTATGCAGAATTGTCTTCAAGCAGTCTCTTTCTCTAGGATCCTCTGAATCAAACAATTCAAGCAACCTCGAAATAAACGAATGATCGAAATACTTCTTCGCTACCTTCGCATCGAGGCACGTGGAAGAGATAAACTTAAGCATCAATTCATACACAAGTTGCAAATGTGGCCAAGCAGGATCAAACATTGGCTCATCATCATCATTCTCACCACCACCATTGGCCCTATAATTAGGTGGGAAAACTCTAAACAGGTTAATAGCACACATTCTACACATGGCAAGGATAGCAGGCTCACTAAACCTCATTGACCCACAAGCCACAAAGTCAACAAGTTCAACCAAAGTTTTCCTTTTTACATCTTTATCCGCAATGTTCTTACCAGGGTCAGTGAAATCAAATGTGACACAACAAAGGCTCAACTTGCTCACAAACAAGTTCATCTTCTCAGCATTGGGAACATCCTTAAACGGCACCAAAGGCTCAATCCCAGAAACCATGCTAGCCGGAAACACCGCCGACGAGGAAGCTCGCTTAACCGAAGGACCGCCACCGTGCGGCCGGTGGCTTCTACCGGCGGCGCGTGGCGAGTCGGTGGAACGCGACGAGTCTCCCCGAGTCGACTCGTCCGAATCGGGCTTCGACGACTTCCGAGGAAGCCTGTTGAAAATTTGCTTGAGCATTGCGACCCCTGGAGCTGAAATCGACCGATTCCAAAGCTTTTACAACGAACCCATGAAGGAATAATCGGAATCAATCGAACCCCCCAAAAAATTGACAATCCCGAAGCAGAAAACCCTAGATCTTGGTCACCGAGGCAAGCAGAAATTCCAAGCAATGTGGGGTGCCGCGTGAAATTGAGATCCACATTTGAAATGGGTTCGAGAAAATTTTCGATTTTGCAGCACGCATTGATGGAAAAAATCAAATCCTGAAGATTGTGGTTGGTGGGTTATGAAGAGCTCAATGATGAATGGTGAAGCAGAAAAAATAATTAGCAAGGATAAGAGAAAATGTTTATTACAAATGGAGTGAATAACAACAACAACAACACTGAATTGAATCTCACATTCGAAACATTTTTCCAATTTTAATCGAGAATGTGAGAGGGGGAAAAAAAAGAGAAACCAAATTTGTGGTTTGAATTTGGAAAAGGATGGATCTAGAGGCAATTGGGGGAATTGTGTATGTGGCGGTGGAGATAATAAAGCCCTGCAGATATTTTTTGGGCAATGGATGGAATCACCCTCTTAGCTATGCCTTCATGGTGTTAAATGTTAATGATCCATCGCCATGAAACTGAAAAGGATACAAAAGAAAAAGAGACAGAAAAATAGGGGTACAATGAGTTTCTGTTTTTCATTTTATTCGCGACAAAAAGAAATGTTACTACTTTATTTTATTTTTTAGTTATTAATTATTTCAAAATATCCAATTGTATGATGAATCTCACTTTTCTTTATTGTGTTCGGTACTTTGCCACTTGTTATTATTATTGTAAGTGGCATTACTAAAATTATTACTCTCTGCTGTTCAAAATTTTAATTGTTTAACATTTTGATACATAGATTAAGAAATAATTAATTAAATAAAATTTAGACTAAAAATAACTCTATTTAATATTTTTAATTATTTTAATTATTTTTTTAATTAAAATTTATTAATTATATTAAGAATATAGTTAAAAAAATGATAAATTTCACTTAAAATCTTAAAATAATCGAAGTTTTAAGACAAAAATAAAAATTTAAAACTATCAAAGATTTAAACCAGAGAGAATAATAATTTGTGTTTAGTAATCCCCCCTCCCCTGCTGCGAAGTGTTAGTTTAGTAATGGCACGTATTGTAAGTGGATTGATTGATGCTGGTCTTTCTACTCCACGGAAGTTCTATTATTTTCAAGATGAGTCTCACTAAATGAAAAATAAGTACAATTTACTAAGATTCATAAGAATCTTATTTAATAATAAAATTTAAATTTAAATTGAGTGACCCTTTATTGTTGCAATTTTAATTCGCACAATGTGCTACATAGTTTCTGGATACTTGTCGTGTTGATATTCATCGGTGGATTCTATCATTATTCAATAGCAGAAAAACGACAAAAATTGTCCATGAGTAGATTTTTGGACACAAGATTGCCTTTAAGAAAATGTTTTGAAAGTGAAATCATTTTTTTGGATCCAAAAAACGAAAAAGGTAAAATCGTAGAATAGACATATCATATGGGTAGCATCTAGGGTGTACCATTTTTTTTTAGTGGTCAATTGGTGGGGAAATGAAATTTTTTTTACAAAACTTTAATAGTCATTAGATTTAGTTGTAAAAAAATAATAGTCCAGATCAATTGAAAAAAAAAAAGAGAACAACTGGATCATTTCTCACCCAATCCCTGCCCTATCCCTCCTTCTCTCATCCCACTACTGTTGCACTGTCTCCAACCTCCACTGCTCCCGTCTGGTCTGCCACCGATAGTACCGCACTACTGTGAATCATTGCCAATGATCCCCCTCCCCCCAGCTGAGCTCGTGGAGTTGTAGTAGTCCCACACAAATAAGAGCAGAAAAACCCAGGGATACAAAAAAATAGAAACAAGTAAGACTCACTCTATTATAAACACTGAAGGGAGACTACAAAACTGAAATGAGAAAACTGTTTGAAAAATCCAAATTAGATATGTGAGTTTGAGTTTGAGAACTCGATTAACTTTTAATAAGAAGGCGCGGTCTAAGGTGAGAGAGAGACTTGTATAGATTTCTCAGCGTGTGAGAGTATTTTGGCGCAAAGAAGTTAATTTCCTTCATTTTTGTTTCTAAAGGAATTTCCTGTTTTAATCCTTTAAAATAGCATCGCTCACAATGTCATGGGCAATGACCCTCTGGTATTTTCACGGGTGAAATTATTTGTAACATTGTCTATTTTTGGCATTTAAGATAGGTGGTTCTATTACATGGTTCCACATCTTTGTTCCTTTCCAATGCGCATCTTATTATGATGGTACTTCCTTCCCCTCAATTGTACAACATGGCCCCTTTTCAACCTCCATTGACTCTCCACTCCTTCCACTCATCATCCCTTTCTCTGCAACATTGTTCTAGCATGCTAGGCCAAAGAAAAGAAAAATACTATTTATTTCTTGGTTGTAGCAAATGGTTGGTTCTTATGCTATCTTATGCTATAAACTTTTAAAATAATAACACATCTTATGGTATGAACTTTAAAATTTGTCCCAAAACCTACCAATGTTTTTTTTAAGCAACCATTGATGTAACATTATTGTTGTGGAAATGAGTTAAAAGCCACTTATCAAGAGACTTAGAGTGTGTTTATTTTAAAGTATGCAAGATTATTTTCGAGAAAGAGAATTTGGGAATATAAATTCTCATACCTGTTTCAAGTTATAGAAAAGTATTCCTGAATATTATTAATTGTCATATAAGATATTTACCTATACATGAACTATACGAAGAATAATATTTCTGATTATAACATTCTTAAGAATATTTGTTATCCTTAACTTATTTATAGAAATTAAATACTAGCAATATATTTTTTTAACACACTTTTACTTATTTGATAAAATTCAAAGAGTAAGAACCAATGTACGAAGAAATGTTTGGTACTACTTAAGAAACAAACATCACTCGTTCAAAATCTATTTTATTTATTTATCCAAAAATTAGGCAAACAAACAGTTTTCGGCGATTCAACCGATGCTAGAACTGCTCCAACCTGGACCGACTTCAAACTTGGAACAGTTCGGGGTTTAATTATGTAGTAAATTGAAAGAAGAAAAAATAAAATAAAGTGAAAAAGACAAAACCCAGTTAACAATTAAAAAGAATTAGAAAAAGAAAAAAAGATACCGAGAGGTAAAACCGCGAAGGAAGCAACGGAGGTTTGCTTGTGGATTGTGACACCTTTCCTCATTCCCTCCGTCACAACCCCAATACGGCGCCGTTTCCGCTTTTCCTCTGTCGTTTCGCCCTCTCGTTCGTTGAGTTCCTCTCCCTTCTGTTGCTCCTCCCGATACCGTTTTCCTATCGCTTTGTCGTTGTGCTTTGCCTCGCCTTGTGATTCTTTTAAGTCAACGCTTCGGTTTCGCTTTCTTTTCTCTTATTTTTCTCTCTGTCGTTTCGTCGATTCGCACCAGCACCTTATTCACGCGGTTTCTTTCCTCATTCCCTAAGGTAACTTCCCTTTTTTTCTCCTCCGAATTTCGGTTAATTAATCCCTAAATTCAAAGAGAGACGCACCCGCGATGATGCAAAATCACAGTGAAATGATAATTCCGTCGGAAGAAATTGCGTATTCAATTTCCTTTTTTCAATTTGATTTTTCTAGGTTTTCATCGCTGTGAAACGGTTGTCAAATTTATCTTCTCGTTATGCAGGTCTGCGTTTCATGAATAATCAAGTCATGTGCAGAAATTAGGTTCGGTAATGTTTCTTTCTCGTTTTACAAGCAACCACATGCTTTATGTTGTTGTTCTTCTAGTTATGGCATCAATTAAGTTTGTTCCTGTGCACTGGGAACACTAATCGTTTTTAAATTGTTAATATATATGTGATGAAAGATGGCAACTATGTATCGTTTCGGAAATAAATGTTGCTTCTTAACAGAATGCCGATTTTGCCACTTCCCATGGTGCAAGTGAGTAGACTGGTTTTGCTAGTGCAAGGAGAAGCTTTTGTTTTCAGTCACACCTCAGAAATTTGTGCTTAAAGGTAATATATGTGTGTGTGTGTTTTTCTATTGAATGCTTTCTTGGGAATCAGTTGTGTTGGTGGTGGAGTTAGATGAACATTGTCTCACCAAAACTGTATCTTAAAAGGTTCAAACGACAGTTCCCTGTTGTTGATGGAGCGGCCGGGGAGCTTCAGTGGCAGTCAGCATATCATAGAAATAGCTGGGAGTGGCGATGCTTCCATATCCGTCTCGCCTCGTGATAGACATTATAATGGTGTAGATGCGTCACCACATGAAGAAAGAACGAGTAGTGCGAGGTTGCCTGTCACTCAGCATTCGGTTTCAACCTCTGGCGCATCAAATGGATCAAATAGTAGGAATTCTTCGTTTATAAGACGGGACTCTCGTCGGAATAGAAGTCCTGTGCATTCTGGTTTATGGATATCTATTGAGCTAGTCCTCTTACTAAGCCAGATTGTTGCATCTATCGTTGTTTTGTCATTGTCAAGGCATGAGCATCCGCGTACCCCATTGTTTCAATGGATTGTGGGATATGCTTCTGGATGTGTTGCTACCCTCCCTCTTCTTTATTGGCGGTATTATCATCATAACCATATGCGAGAGCAAGATTCATCTCAATCACGTCAAACATCTCCTCGGATTAGTGATCCTTCTGGGACACTTCTTTCCAGTTCCAGAACTAATGGAGGAGAAGATGGTCAGACTGCTGCTGCATCCTCCAGAAGCAATCAGTCTTCAATATTGATGAATAGAAGGTAATGAGTTAGTTGTTATTGTTGTTAAGTGTTTACGTCTCTCGTGCTTGTTGCCTTGTTTGTTTCTCACTCCAATTTCCCTGTTTATTCATTAAATCTGAAATTTGAACCATTTTTTTAACTTCTGAACATTGTAAGTTGTAAGTAGTTTATGAAGATGCTAAGCCCTTGTTCATACTTGCAACACAGAATGAAGACACTCGTGGAATACTTCAAAATATCCCTTGATTGCTTTTTTGCTGTATGGTTTGTTGTTGGGAATGTATGGATCTTTGGGGGACGATCTTCTGTTGATGAAGCTCCTAACTTGTATAGGTATAGCTTTTTATACACTTACATTTAATCTTCTGGTTTTTCAGAGTTTCCAAATTATATCTGCTTCCTTTTGTTTGGCAGGTTATGTATAGTGTTTCTTGCATTTAGCTGTATTGGTTATGCTATGCCCTTCATTCTCTGTTCAACCATCTGCTGTTGTCTCCCTTGTATAATTTCCATCCTCGGGGTTAGAGAGGATCTGACACAAAACAGAGGGGCAACTTCTGAATCCATAAATGCTCTGCCAACTTATAAGTTCAAGATGAAGAAAAATAAAAGAAATGGTGAAAGCAACTCAGCTGCTACGGAAGGTGGAGTTGTGGCTGCAGGAACTGAAAAAGAGCGGATGATCTCAGGAGAAGATGCGGTAAGTACAATGTGATATTTCTTTATTCAGGATTCTTAATTAAACTTTGAAACATCCTGGAATTATTTGTCTATTTACACCATATCCAGTTATGTAAATGAAGATTCTCTTTGTTTAAAAAGGTAACAGCTTTAGGCTTGTAGGTTATAATTTGTATGCCTGGTTAAATTCAGTATTTTATAGCTTCTCAGGAATGGATAGTTGTGGTATCTTGGAAACGTTTTTAAGCCATAGTATATTAAAAATTTCATTCATAAACGTAGCATCTGTGCCATCAGGTAATTGAAGTTTGATCTGGTATGGTCTGTTGTTGAAGCACACACTAAACTTATGCGAAGGAATTGATTATGTTAAAAGCATGCCAGTATGCCCTTGTCATTGTAACCAGGATGTTTGCTGTTTTTTGTTTGTCTGCTGGCTATGCCTGAAATGTTGGTACTTTCTGTGGCTGTCTGCAGGTGTGCTGCATCTGCCTGGCAAAGTATGAAAATAACGATGAGCTGAGAGAATTGCCTTGTTCTCATCTTTTCCATAAAGACTGCGTTGATAAGTGGTTGAAGATAAATGCATTATGCCCTCTTTGCAAGAGTGAGGTTGGTGAAAACATAACAGGATTGGCCTCTGGAGAAGATGCCAGCCATCAACGGGCTGAGAGCAGGGTTGAGAATGGCCTCGCCAATACCTCAGTTTAATCTAGTTATATACAATTTGGATCCTCTCATTCTCCTTAAGAACTGAGAACTGGATAATCTCCTCTTGCATGTTGAGAGAGAGAGAGAGAGAGAGAGAGCAAATCACCTATTTATAAAATTGGCAGACTCCACACAAGCAACGGTGGATCCCTACACAATAAGTTGTGTCTATCTCTCTCATAACATGACACTCATCTTAAGGAAAAGGAAATAATCCAAAGCCCCTTAAATACATATGCACACTTGGTAGTTCTGTAAAGTTTTTCTCCCCTATGCAACCTACTTGTTTTTTTTTTCCTTCCATGGATGGATGTTTGATTGAGTTCATCCATTCCATATCATTTTTGTTTATATATTCTCTTCTTCTGGTTGGAACTGTAAGTTGGCCGATATGAGGCATCGCCTTCTGTAGTCTAGTTGTGATGTGTGATGCAGCTGATTGTTCAAGTGACGCTCAGCACAGCCATAAGATGTAAGGTGTTGGCAATGGGAGTTAAAAACATCATTTCATGTAAATGGGTTACAGAAATATATAAAGTGAAGTTACTGCCGTTTTCTTTTTTAGGCAATTGTCATGCCTTTGTAAATGTATTTATTTGCAATTTTCTTTTTGGAATTCTGCAAAAAAAAATTTCATTCCTGAGGATTATTGATAGGTATCATACTATGTACTACATTCTATCTTGGCCTTCATTTATTTATTAGGTATCATCATTTGAATAATGAGAATTTCGTAACAGAATAGTTAGAAGAATTTAATGACCGTTGTGAGAATAAAACCTTTTATATTATCATTCTTTGAACCATTTTATTCACATAAAGTTCTGAAAAAAAACTTGGTTGATTTACCGGATGGTATAGCACTTGACAATAGAACAGTCGAAATGCATAGCAAAATACTTCCAAAGCAAATGCACCTTCCAAAGTTCTGCAATTGTACCCTGGAACGGGGATGATGATGACATGCCTGAATGGCAGCCACATATTCCCTTTTTTTTTTTTTGTCAAAGGCCACATATTCCCTTTAAATAATGACTTGTATTCAAATCTTATGAAAAAAATATTAAGATAATTTCATCCACTAACCCAACTCGTATTAGTCAAGTCCAAATCAACGTTTTTGGTACCACAACCACACAAAAAAATTACCCGTGGAGATTGTGGAATATCATTCAAATAGCTTAAAAAATTTAGCGAACTCAGATGGGCAAAATTACCATTAAATTGTAAATAAAAAGTTGAGTTTAATAGTCTTATTATTTTTATCCAAGTTTGTAACAAAGGATTTAAAAATAAAGTAAATAATCTAAATTATTAATGAGAAAATTAAGAATTAGTATTCCAACATAGTCATGACTTATTATACATATGTTTGTAATATCAATGATTGATATTTACTTATTTTACATTTTCAAGTGAGTTGCTCCTCACTTTAGAAGAACCAAATTCAGGAATAAATTATGGTAGTTATACTTAACCAGAAATATAATAAAAAGTAAGATTAATTTTGACAAATAGATTCAAGGATAATAATATTAATAAGCGATAAGATTTATTCATCTATTAAAATCAATGAAAAATCAAGAAAAAATAATCACGACTGTCTAGCATTTTCCCAATAAATTATTCTCTAATGCCACTCACATTCTCTGGTCCCTAATACGAGTGTGCAGTTCCAACAATATACATTTGCCACAAGTCATTTTGTATCTTTATTTCTTTAATTTGGTCAATTGAGGATGTTAGAAACGTATATTTCGTCCATATTAACGCCTGTCAGGATTGAAAATGGTAATATATATAATTTCGAAACAAGTCATTTGCAACAATATAATTAGCATTGCAAAGAACAACAGGGAAGGAACACAAAAATGATGTATTATATGATATATCTATTGCAAAAGCCCCCAAAGTAGCTCACCTTCATTGAGATGCGTTTTCCTTCTACCTCTTTTTTCAATTCACACAATTGAAAGTTGCACAGTTGCACGAGGCACAAGCAACCCATCAAGAGAAAATATTTCTGATTCTGACCATATTAAGCAAAACAAGACACAGCTGAGAACTATACAAACCATGAAATCAAAGCATGAGACGTCTCCACCTAAAGTAAAATTTTCCCATTTTTACACTAATTATATCCAACCAAACCAATTGTGAGTAGCAAATCAATTCAATGGACATTGGCTGATGCCAAGTGACTAGATGAAGTACTGGCTTCGCCGGCTATGTTCTTCTGTTTTAATGAAGCAGAATCAGCTGATAATCCAGATTCTGAGACATCACCAATATCCAGTGTCTCTGGAAGACTTCCAGAAGATTCAATAGCATCAAACTGTAAAAGATGAAAACAATAAACTCTCAAAAAAATTGGATTTGCAACTTAAATGTGTTTCAGAATTGACCACCAAAAGTAGTTGTTCCTAAGCAAATGTTTGACATGATTAAACCGTGACAATTCTTCATTATATCCAGAAACTGATTGGTTAACATTAATAGACAAAGGAGTTTTTAGACAATCTCATGGCATTTAATTCCTATTTTCATCTGCATACGTAACAGAGAACAACATATTTTTTATAACAAGTCTTCCTTTGTACTTGTTTCCAAATCAGTAGTGATATGTAATATTTCAACATTCCTTCTCCCTAAAACAAAAACTAAACAAGAGGTAAAAGAATGAAATCAAAGAACAAAGTATGAACCACCAACAGTTATACATTGGGAAGAAAACAGAAAAGAAACTGACAAAAAGGAAAACAAGAGTTAAAACTTCAAACAAACAAACTGGGAATCTACAAAATATGAACAGAAAATTATTAAAGACAATTTAGAGTAAATAAATGGAATTAAAAAGAAATTCAAACTTGGGACAGCAATCTCGGAGCACTCTGTGAGGTTCAACAACCACAAGATGATAACGTTTTCTTCTGTCCAATGTCATCTGGAGAGACAATCCTAAGCCAAGGAAAGGAATATAAACAGAATGGGGAAAGGAAGGGTGGGTTATCAATTAGTTGTTTTATCTACAATTAGTTAAGTACACATTCTAACCAAAATTTCCAGTTAATGTTTATTCAACATTTACAGCTACACAGCCTGAATATTTAACTACAACCTCATGTATATGAAGATCAAATGCAGTTTGGTCACTTAATTGATTGGACAAGTAAAAGGTGGAATTGGATGAACCACAAATTTAAAGCCCAAAAGCCTAATAATTTTAAAACTATACCTCAAGCTGGCTGAGCATGTCAATTGCAGCATCCAAGTCACCACTGTTTACATTGTAGACATCTACAAGGGACTGATCAGATATACCAGGAAATGTCATCCTAAGATATTCCATATCCATATCAAGTTCTTCATCCATCATCTGCTTATCTGTCCACTCTGTCACATTCTGTGATGCTGAAGTGTAAGAACTAGAAGCAGGCTGGCTTTTCACCGGAAAAGCTTCGGTCCTTTTGGCGCTAGTGTCGACAAAATACTGATTCTTTGTGGCATGCTGAGGAGTCTGAAACCAAACAGTCCCATCATAGTTCTTTGAACCTTCATTTGTCACAGTTCTACCATCTGCTTCCCTTTTAGAGAGAGGAATATATGAGGCAGCATATGGATTCAAAGAAGACACTTGTGGCTTCATGATGTTAAATCGGTTAGATAAACGATTCTTCTTCTTCTTCCTTTTCCTTTGCTGAAAAACCCCACACAACAAGAGAAAGGATTAGTCAACATGCTGCTTAAGTTAAAGAAAACAAAAATACATAGAGAGATAGAAAGAGAGTAGAGTATGTATGATTCAACATGCTCAAAATGAATAGCTACATGGTCAAAACACAAGTTATCAATGGTAAATTCACTTATTATATTTTCCTGTAACCCCTTTTAACAAAGATAATAACAAGTGCATGATATGAGAAGATCGAGAAACACGATCAAACAAAAACTTTGAAATTTGACTTTTTTTGGAATCCCCTTTCAAACACTGACGATCAACATAAACAAAAACATCAAAAATAAAACTTTAACCATGTTTACGAAAGCAACCAAAAACAAAAAAATTGCAGGGATAAACCGATCCATTAAACTATTCAAACGAACGCAACAACACCAAATTTTACTTTATTTTACGTAATATTTTTTTTTTCAAATTCAATGGTGGTTTGATCGTAGCTTTTTCATCTGCAAGGATCAGTGGATAAAAAAAACTGGGATTCGAAGGGAGAGAAAAAACTAACCAGTTAGACAGAAATCACGAACCCTAATTTTTCGAGATCGCTCTGATTGGTTTGGGAGACAGAGAAAACTGAAAATAATTTACTAATATTTTCTCTTTTGCGCAACTGTGTCTGTGTCTGGAATTTAGTTGGATAAATCAGCAGGTATTTATATACGTAAATAAATTTATTTTTAGGATAGTATCAAATGACGTAAGTGTCAAACTTTTATATCTATAACATCAATTTAATAACTTTTAAAAAAAATACGAAATAAACTGATCCATTCTTAGAATTGAAAGGTTTTATCAAATAGACGAAGTTTATAAAAAAAATGTTAAGAAGTTTATACAAATTTTTTATTAAAGTAAGGTATGATGACAAGTTGAAAAGATATATATATATATATATACATTAATTTTTATTATTATTTTTATCTCACAAAATATATAATATGATCATTTTATATAAACTTATAATTTGATTTGTATCAATTCTTTAATATTTATTGTTATTTAATATATCATATAAGCATTTAAAATATACACTTTTTTTTTCTAGATCAGGGTATCTCCATGCGCATGCGAGACTTCGAGGAATAATTCATTCGAGCTAGGTAGGACTAATTTCTTCATTAAAATTGAATTTCAGTCATTACCAAATCGACCATAATTCAACTACAGCTGGACTATTAACCATGAACTAATGCCATTACCAATTAAATAACCAGTGCATTTAAAAACATTGACACGAGTAAGTGTTCACCATTAGACAATGCACTATCAATATTCAAATATTTGAAATTTAAAAATATATAATCATAAATATAATATCACATAATTTAATGATTGGATTGATCTATTGCACATTTTAAAAAAATTATTAAGCGGTAACTGTAGACGCCGATGTTAATTGATCCCCTTCCCTTTGTCTACAAATATAGGTTAAGATAATTTGTAGGTAGTTAAAGTAAGGTAGACCAAATAAGGATTTGCTTGAATAGCACTCAATCTGTTTAAAAAGTTCAAGGCTTAAACTGTTAGTCAAATGGTATCAAATTCAAGAAGGTGAATTGAGTTTGTAAAGCCTACACAAATTTTTCACAAGGATGAAGGATAAGCTTATCAAAAATTTTGAAACTTTTAATTTTTCACAAGGACTTCCTACATGATGGTTGGGTTAAATGCAATGTTGATGGCTTCTTGTCTAGCGGTGGCGTGGCCACTTGTGGCAAAGTCCTTCGTGATTCACAAGGGCAGTGGCTTGGTGGCATTGCAAGGAGGCTGGGGTCGTGTTCTGTTTTGATGGCTGAATTGTGGGGTATGTTCATTCTTGCCTTGGAGTTGGCTTGGTCCAAAGGCTTCTCACATGTTGTTCTTGAATTAGATCCTATGGTGGCGGTTCACCTTGTTTTGGGGGGTTGCCCCACAACGCATCCGTGTTTTCGGTTGGGTAATTTCTATCTGCACATACATAGTTTTCTATCTGCACATATATGTCCGCGGAACTATTAATTCCGCGGGTTTATTTTTTTTCAACACACATATGTCCACGAAACTATTAGTTCCGCGAGTTGTAATTCAACACATACATGCCTGCGGAACTAATAGTTCCGCAGACATGTGTGTGTTGAAAAAAAATAAGCCCGCAGAACTAATAGTTCCGCGAACATGTATATGCAGATAGAAAACTATATATGTACAGATAGAAATTGCCTTTCGGTTGATTACTCAGATCCATTGCATCCTTCATAGACAGTGGCGGGTTCACATCCAACATATTTTCAGAGTCCAACCAAGTTGTGGATTGGCTCGCGAGGTTTGCTCATATAGTCACCCAAAGTCTTCATGTGTTCCAATCTCCTCCAGCTGGGTGCTTTTCTTTGTTGTGACAGGATTACGCTTGTACTTGCTTTAGTCTTAGTATTAGGGGTTAGTTTGTAGTTTCCCCTTGTTCAAAAAAAAACAACACTCAACTCATTTTAAAAATATACATGATATACAATTAAATAAATAAATTCGTTAAAATAAAAGAGTAGGGAAAAGAGAAGTACAAATCGACTTAGTCCCAAATTATAAATATTATATATTTTTTTTCTAAATTACTCAATCATTAGGATGATCATCAGTCATCATATGTAAGATTTTACTTTGGGAAATTATTAAAGTAGTTAAGTATATCTTGTAAAAAAAAAAAAGTAGTCAAGTCTATTTATTGAAAAGGGCCATATATATGCATAATTACCAATCAATAAAACTCAGTTTCCGTTCCAAGTCTTCCATTTCAGGCCACTTAGCTGCAATGAAGCTTACCTTCATGTGTCATCACAATTCATCAACATCTAATCATACTATATTTTCTTTCATTAAAATTGAAATTCTGTACAAAACAAATAATAGGCTGAATTATTCATGAATTAAGCATCTACATATTAACAAGCTCATTCTGAGCAAAGAATCATATGCATTTACACTACTTTCACATATTCAAAGGGTATCCCAAAATTCCCCTCCCCCTTAAAATGCAGGGTAAATCTGATGTAGAATGCACTTGGGGGCATTTTTACCAAGGGCAAGACCAATTTTCCAGACTGCACTACTGGGGACAGTGATGATACAACTTAATGTAGGTGGGCGAAAATGAACTTGCAATGTTACTTGGATGCAAGTCAATCCTGAGATGTGGCAGAATATTCGAAAAGAAGGCGATTGGTTGAAGAAGATTGTAGGAGCACCCGCAAACGACTTGTCAGCAGATAGCTCAAGGTCCACTGCATTGCCATCTCAGACTCCTTCATTTGCCTAACAATTGTGGCCTGGAAGAAAAATAATTGCTTTAGATAATTATAGATAAATAAACTCATACAAGGGAATAAGAGTAGAAACGAGCAGCAACTAAAATCAGAGAGAGGATTTGGTGTTTCACTATATAACTAGTAGATGCTTCTATATTTAGCAACTACATGATCTGTTTCTACTTTAGAATGTCTGTTTAATAAAAAACCAAACATCCGACAAAGCAAAACCCACTGGCTAGAAAGATAAAAATGACAGAGCTTATTTGGGCTTATCATATATCATAAGCACTTGTGTAAGTGTTTGGAAGAGTTTATAAACATAGCTTATGATATGTCTATAAGCTGTTTTCAGCTTATTTTCATAAGCTCCCCAAAATAGTTTATGCAGAATTATCTCATCCTTTCTTCAATTGTAAAAATAGCTTATGCATAAGCTGTTATATAATCAGGATTCATTAAATAAGCGCTTAAATAAGATGCTTATCCAAACGTCCCCTAAGTGATTTAACCACTTATCTTGTTAATGACGTTCTAAAAGAGGTTAATGAGTAACAAATTATTATCCCTAAACTGGAAACACTTTACCCAGCATTCCTTTTTTCTGTAATTTTCCATATTTGGCCAATAGGATCAGAAAAGAGTTGTCATCTGAAACCAATATAATGGGCATAATCTGTTGCTATATTTATAAAACAGTATTATAGGTATTTCTTCCCTCTGTTGATATATGATTGACACAAGTCAACTGAAATTAATGGCAAAATAGGTCTTAGGAAGCGAAGTTTTGAAAAAGTTACTAGTTTTATTATGATTACCTGAAGACGTTTCCCGAGCTGGACTTCAACTTCTGTACCAAACGATATATTACTGGCTAGTGACTTGAGTGGATCTGCTGTAGGATCAACTGAAACCAAACTAGGAATCTGAGGTGCATACACTACCCTCCACCTAGCCTGGCCAAACTCTCCCTTTCCTTCTATTCGCGGCATCAATTTTTCAAGAGTCGCAGTTGCAAGCTTTTCAAATGCAAGTTGACCATTGCCTTCCAAAATGGATTCAGCCAACTGACTCTCAAATCTTCTGGCAGCCTGCCATAGATAAAAACAGTTAATAGGAACCCTTCTGCCTGAATAATATATCATGAAGGCATTGACTATCACAGATGAAACTATCATCTGACTTCACACTAAAATTAGTTAGAGAAATTTTTACAACCAGCAAGATAACAATGTGGGCATATGTTTTACCTCAGTAGGTGAGAGCGCGTCCTGTTCCACAGAACGCGTTGAGGTCACCACAAGTTTGTCCTGCCAATTGCTGGCTCTACCTTGGATTCTAAATTGCCACTCAGATCCAACCAATACCAAATCTAGCATTGGGTCTAGTCCATACTCAGGCTCAAATTTTGCAATATTTAAATGCTCTCGTTTTAACCTCACCTGCATTTGAAATGAATTGCGTCAAAATAAACAATGGGTTAAGAACTAAGAAATATACAAGCCAAACCATAACAAAACTAGCCTTGCAGTAAAATAAAATACTACACAAACCTGGGTGGCAACTAGATCAACTTCACCATTCTCAAATGCCAGTATGCCTCTCGGTTTTATCCATTTGGGATGGGCCAGACCATTCAATTCAAGCTCCCCACTGACAGCAAAGTTAAGAATCAAAGGATAAACTATCTTCAACTCTGGTCCAAGCACAAGCTTCAAATCACTAAGGCAGATTTCTACGTTTGGTTTAATCTGCACTTCCTCCATCTCCTTTTCAACCTGATTTGACTTATTAACTGCCACCATTTTTTTAAAAAAGAAAAGAGATCATAATATACACTAACAGCGGTCGTGAAAAATATAACATAATGAATTCAACTAGAAGTTATGAAACATAAGCAAAAGTAGAATATCAAGCAATCAAATGATTGATCCTCACATCTCCTAAGGTTTATGATGAACTATGTGGCACGGTAAAAATAATCTAAAATATTTATTGTTAAAATTGCTAATGCTTCTCATGATTTGACTCTTAAAGATCTCCAAGTTACGCTTTGATTTGGATTGTAATATTATTAGTACTGTTAAGAAAAGAGCAAGTGAGAGATACATTAATGTCATTGAATCTGTGTCTAATCTACACAGCAGAGCTGAATTATAAAGATCACAAATTAAAAATACACAATATATCAGTAGCAGAGATGGGTTCTGTTATTTCTGTATAAACCTGCTACTTTTATTGTTTATACACTATATATCAGTAGCAGAGTTTCAGTAATGATAACGGTATTATTCAGCTAGTTCTGGTCCTGTTCTATCAAACATGGATTCATGCAGAAAACCATTGAAAAAACCATGCATGAGATAAATCTAATGATGTATAAATGGATGTGAAAGCTTTTCATTTCCAATTTATAGTCAGGGAGTCCATTCTGATTGTAGAGCATTCAGCAACTAATCATAAGCAAAAAAGAGAACACAGGCTAAACTAATTAGAAATATAAAGTAATACCAGAGCCAGAGGATTGAGAAGTTTTGGCCCTTGCAGAAGCAGATCCTGAGCTGAAAAATCGGGAAACATATCTTGAAGCAAACACTTGACTAACACCACCAGCAGGAAGCACAGACTGATTTGATGGGAATCTATTAGAAGCAGGAGCACCACCTCTATCATGTGGCAAATATGCTTCTCCCTGACTTAGTTTGATATTCCCAGATATGTTTGGTTGCAATATTGAACCAGTTATTTGCATCTGAGAATCAACCTGACCACTGAGAAAAGTAGAAAATGTGTTTCAAAATAATCATGTATAGGGAAAAAGGAGGATACAATTCCAAAAATCAATAATGCTTATAATTTAAAGGTCAAATGAACCACTTTATGTCCATGAATAATTCAAGACATTAACTTAAGAAATCTTCTACAGAAGTTAAGAAAGTAACCTGAATGTTTTTTGTGCCCGTACTTCCAAAAATTCACACTTCAATTCAATCTTGTCATCAGGGACTGCTTCACTAGTTCTGAGTGGTAGGTTCCCTTTTACAAGAAGCTTTCCTTTTCTGCTTACCCTACTCTCTAGTGATGTGATGCATAACCTGTTTGATTTCACATTAACAGTTCCACCAAAGTTGGTTAGTGGCTTTCGGAGCACGGGTGAAGAAATAGATGCCCTGTGGAAAGAGGCGTGTCCATTAAGCATTGGTTGATCAACTGTACCTCTGACCTATTAAAGACGGCAAATGGCAAGAATTAGAGAAGTAAAAATCAAATATGGGAGAAAAATTATATGGATTTCACCCACCTCAAGCATGACATCAGCATTGCCATGAAGCCAATTGGCATGAGGCGATAGAGCCGTTACCAACGTCATTCCCCCATCTTTTATATCGGCATCAATCCTGACTTCTCCAACATCTAAAATTTGCCAATTCAAACCTTTAAGGCTTTCTATTATTTGAGTATTCCTACCTTCTTCATTTCTATCCCTAGAAATTTTTTTGTCACTGGCATCATCAGTCCCTCTATTTTTCTCCTTCACCCAATCAGGAACCCAAGTAGTCCTACTCTTATCTAATTCTGCATCTTCCTGTGACATGTTATTTTGCACAAAAGCAACAGGAATGCTACCTTGAATGAGTACATGGCCATTTTGGGTTATAGGTTCAAATTTTGCATTGAATAGAAAACGACTGGTTGAGGTTAGAGAAGCGACGACTTCTGCTCTTCCAAGATCAATGCCACCAATGGCACCATCCAGGAGCCTTACTTGCACATCACATTCTGGTTTTGCTAAACTTCCTCTGAGATCTCCTTCCATATGCAATATACCCCTAATGGGTGCAAACAATTGCCGCAAAGAATGAACAACATCTGTTGCTGTAGATTCAAAGATCTGAACTACAGTGGGGACCAGATTGACAGGAAAATTTAAGACAGCGAAATGGAGGTTGGTTTTAGGCCCTAACAATGTTCCATCTGCATGGATGGTTGCATTATCCTTCTGGATAAATATTTTCTCCAGGTGCATACCATCATCATTACTGTAAGCACCAACTGCCAAGACACGCTGAGTTTTGTAGTCTCCCCACTCCCAGTCCTCCCCATGAAAGTCAAACTCTGCCTGAAATGACATAAAATAAGAAAGTCAATATTCAAAATAGATTCTTGATGGAACTCCAAGAATACAAAACCTGAAATTTTTTTACCAGGGTGTCTCCATTTCCTCCACCACTAGCATCAAGAGATCCATGCCAGTGACCTTTGAGTTCAGATAAACCGGGCAGAGTTAAATCTTCAAGAACAACATCATTTGACGGAGCATGAAGCCCTCTCATTTTCTGCAAGTTGTGTATATCATTAATGACAGAAGAAACTTCAACTTTTGCATCTTTTGAAAGGAAAATAAGATATAGCAATCCTCCGATAATACCTCAAGCAGTTGTTGAAGGCTTTCAGTACAAAATCCCACTGACTGCAAACTTTGAAGGAAGAAATCCTGCATACATGCGGCATAGCAACACCTATAAACAGTATTTCTTAAAAAAAAAAAGTATACAGGATTTTGGTAAAGGATTCAACAGAAAAAGCATCAGACACAGGAAAAAAAACTGCAGGCAGTGGATGTGGATCCACCAGATATGCACAGTTCTAGATTGCCTCTGTTAGGAACCTCCTAACAGTCTTGCTTTAGGCTCTCGATAATATGTTGAGAGGAAAAAAAAAAGAGAAGCATATGTTGAAAACCATGTCCCAACTACACCAGGAACTCAATATTATATAATCAATAATCGACATAATAAATACAAAAATGCAATTTTCCTACTTACTATATTCACACGATACAATGAACCTAGACACTCATCTGAACCTAAACAAAATGATGTACATTTCTAACAGTTACAATCACGAAGACATTAGGCATAACATCTAGGCTGCATTAAGATGGTAATTGTGAGTACATGTAACATCCCAAGACATAAACAATAATACAACCTTAGATCTTGAATGAACAGCAGGATCCATACTTCGAGAGAGAAGCCTTGCAAGAGGAAGCATCTCAGCAACCTCTGCCCTGCGAACTTCAAGTTTCATTCTCCACCTGCCCATTGAAGAAATAACACTACCAATATGCCCAGACATTAGCCTTTTCAAAAGGCCACCTCCTTCTCTGTTGACAGGATTACGATCTCGAGTGCCAGGCAAAACGTATTCACCTTGAAGTTCATAACAACTGTAGTTTTGTTGCAAAACAGTTTTTTCAATAGTGATCTGAACAATAATGCACCAAATACCAATATTAGACAAAAACATCATTAACAGCTCCAAAAACATTGATTTCATTAAATTGTTATTTGCCTTCCAATGTAATCAAGAAAATATCTTTAATAGTCCGATGTTAATAAACAGTGAGGTCCATTAAGTGTGTTTGTGTGTCTACACACACATAGTGAAGTGCAGATAATCAACTGATATTTTCATTAAGATTATAGGGATGTTTCTATAGTTCTTTTACTAACCATCGCCAGTAGCAAACATTAACGAGATACTAGTTAAGATTTAATATTGTGCAAGTCAAACTGAAGAGAAAAAAAAACTAACAGAGTACACATTCCTATAATCATAATCCACTCTGGTCAGTTAACAGACTTCTTCATTTAATTCCCAGGATAGCAATAAGTAAACTAACATGTGATTCATTTTCAGGTGCAAACAAATAAGATCGTCTTATGCACTCACAACATCTCCACTCCACCTAACCGCCACATCTAGGGCTTCACCGAGCACACCACTGAATTTTGGCCGAAGTACAGATAGGACTCCATGTCCTCTTCTTTTTTGAAGATTAAGCTGGACTTCTGCCTGAAAGCCATAAGTCACAAGTTTGGTTAATTTATTGGAATTCATTTATCGGGACCTCTTAAATTGGAATACTGCTTAAAAAGAAGTATGGGTCAAACATCAAGATGGGCTTCTCAGAGTGATACTCTCCATCACATAATTGGACTTTGTAATGATCTAAATGTGTGTGAGAGGGTACGGCAAAGAACATGGACGATAGGGAAAAATGTAATCAAATAGGTCAATATGCCTTACTCTCTGTATGGTCCCCCGAAGAGAGGCAAGCTCCAGCTCATCAAGTGGAAAATGTCGCACCTGCAAGCCCACCCCACACAAGCATGGAGAAAGAAAAGATTTTCAATACAAATTTTTGGGCCAGCACAAAATGACCTAAATTATGCAAGCAGAGAAACAAACAGACCCAGATTCAAATACTGGGCCCAAAATTTAAACATAGTACCTCCAAGTTAGCAGAATGAAATGGTTGAAAACAAATGTTAGCCCTCATTTGCCCTTTCTGAAGGGAAATAGACAACAGTTTTCCACTTTGCAGACCATCTTCATTACTGGGCTGTAGTGGCCCAACAAACTCCACTGCAAGACTTTCATCAGGCCTACCAGAGGTATCCAACTGTTTTCCAAGAATAATTGGAAGTTACAACAACTATATAAATATTAAATACAGCCACAAAATCTGAAAGCTTCTCACAGCATAGCTAAAACTTATAACCGTGTCTACCTCACAAAATAAAAACTGTCGAATGACAAATGGGTTGTTGTTGGAAAGCATGTAAATAGTGTCTAGATGCACTGTATTGGCTAACAAGAATCGTGATTAAGGTAATTAAGGTAATTGCGATATGTGTAATTATCATTTCATAAGAGAAAAGATCCTCCCAGACATCATCAAGACTTTGGTGAGCTCCAAGGATCAGCTAGCAGATATCTTTATTCTTTACTAATTCCCTATAGGGTCCAAGGATAACATATATATGTAACAAGCTGGATGCATATGACATATATGCTCCAGCTTGAGGAGGAGTGTTGATTGTGTTTACTGTGTTTTATCTTTCTTTATTTCCTTGATATGATTTAGTTTCCTTGGATAGAGTAAATTCATGGCTTTGATCTTTCTCAATCCCTAAGTTTTGGGGATTAGTTTTATATGCACAGCATGTGTATAAATATATCTGTATAGAATCATCAAATAATATTAAAATGAAATTCATCAACTTAAAGTCTGGCCATAAAGAAGTGCTAACTATTAGTTGCTTAACACAAGCATCTAGAATAAACATATAGAACAAGGAAAAAATTATGAGTGAATCACAAATTCATCCTATGGGAGTGGAACCGAAGATCGTACCCATCAAATATGATCAAACTTAATAGATATCACACAAATATCGGAGAAATTAGAAAAAGGATTTCATGGAATGGAAACAATCAACCACTAAGTGATTAAGCTAATAAGTCATTGCTCAAAAACCATTTTTTGAACATTGCTACCCAATTGATTGGTTAACTACTACTGAACAAGGAATGTTTTTACAAAGAATTCATTTTTTGTGATTTTTCCAATATTAAATTCGAACATCTTAAGTGGAAACCATGTCCATATCCATAATCCATAATATATTAAAATGAAACGTTTTTTAAGAAGAGAGTTTTCTGCATCACCTTAATACGCTCAGGAGAAACTCTCAACAACCCAGACAACTGAGGTGCAACCATCAATTGATTCAGTTTGAGACCAGAGATTGAAACCTCACCAACAAGACTATCTGTGATTCCTCTCTCCAACATTTGCACAAGCTGCCTATTCCCCTCAAAATTTTGTTCACCAGTACTGCCATTAGGTTTTAAAACCTTTCCCTGAAACTTTATCCTTCCAGTTGCTTTCAAATGCAAAGGCCTTGGAGAATCCGTAGTATATGCAGAAACCATACTTAAGAATTCAAACCCACGCATACGTAAATCCAACTCAACTCCATCAATAGTAAATGGAATAACTCTTGGTGCAAAAAAATCTTCTTTTTTAAGATATAAATCATCAAGATAAGATGTTTGAACCCTCGTATACAGATCAAATGCAGCTGAAGCAGAATTCACAGTGATGAAATCATGTGAGATTATGATATCTCCTCGAGCATCAGCGAAAGACCCTTCTGCTGTAGGTGCAGTCCATTTTATATCAAACCTTCTGCATCAAAAAAAATACATAAAGGAAAAAGTTGTGTTAGAGAGAGAAGACATCAAGAATAATACTGGCATCAAGTGTTCACAATGGTGAGTAGCTGCCCATGGAGGCAAGCCAAATTCTGCCAAAGATGTTTGGTGGATGGTGTAACGGCCAAAGGCAGAAGCATTGTCGCCATGTTAAACACAAGTAAAAGACTTGCACAATATCAATGAAAAATTCGAACTTAACAATATGCTTAATGAAACGTTATCTACAACAACAACAAACAACAAATGTCTCCCACTAGGTGGGGTCAGCTAAATATAAATGTACTAGAGTGGGAAAAAACAGACTTGTATGAAAAAGGAAATGTTACAGTTCATCTTACGGTTTTAAAAGAGATCCTGACAGTTTTGTTTCTCCATTTAACACCCCTAATTTGAGTGGCATCTGATGATAATAACTTGGTATATAACGAAGAACGATGTTATCAAAGGCCAAACTTCCAGATAAATTCACATCTATTGCTGTCTCATCCTCCTCACCCTGAGGGGAAAAAAAAAGGTATACGTTAGTAGGTATAGGACTGAAATTCAAGAAAGAAAGGGTGCACACTTAACGTGTGCATTACATCAGGAATAATAATATATTAACTAACTATTAACATTCTAACATATACTCTTACAGGGAAAGTAATAGGAACAGATATCCACACACCTAAGTTATTTTTTGCCAAATGGACGAAAAACCTTCTAAATTCCATATTTGTGAGAATCAGGACCTTTCCATGTGAGTATCACTTCATTGTGTCATATGGAAGACATTTTAAAGTTGATGAAGAGGATTAAATTAGTACCCTTAGAAAACTGGAAACCGACAGAAAATGCAAAGTTTTGATGATAAAAAAAATTTCCTCCTAAAAATAGGTCAAAAAATGAGTGTACATAATGGTGGTTCCACATTACATGACCATGTTAATGCTTCCAAGTAGTTTCAGTTAGAGAAAATAAAAAAAGAAATGAAAAAAAAAAAAACAGAGAAATGTGAACTATGGCTTAACTAAAAAGAGACAGGCTTTCTAACAGCCGGCTGTATACCTCTGGGCATATCCATGCATTGCCAGCCCCTCGAATTTCACCACCATCTACAAGACATGCCCTAATTCCATATAAATCGGCAACCTGCAATATGCAGAGTGTTACCATAATATAACATCACACTACTACAATGAGTTATTACTTCAAGCCAGCCAATAGTAAACTATTGTCCCTGTCAACTTACGCAGTTATCAGTGTTGAAAGTGAAATTGGCAGATACATATGAAAAAGGAACGCGATCAAATGCTGCCAGCGCACCAGCCTCCTTACTTATAGCAAGTACTTCAGATGCTACAGATGCAGGGGTGTCAATCTGTAAATAAGAAAACGTCCTAGAAACCATTCCAGTGCCTACGAATACAGGAGTATCCAGCGGGCCTTGACAATTGAATAGAGCAGTTACTGATCCAGCTAGCTGCAAACAATTATGGAAAAAGAAAAGAGAAACAAAGGGCATTGGATAAGGTAATATAACTTCGTTTTAAGAAAGGAAAGAAGTTTAAATTGATCTTAGGGGTGTTTGCCATGACTTACAAATTTTTAAAACAGAATAATGCACTCCCTTTCCTTGAGAGAAGCTTGAATTATACTCCCCTCCCCCTTTATGCTCCCTTGAAAAGTAAATATGTATTACACTTTAGTCTATTTTAATGAAGCTTTTATCCATCATAATTTATTCTGTTTTGATTTTCAATAACATTAACATATAATTTTGACACCTACAATTAGAGCCGGGTATGAAACAATAAAGATAAAATAAAGATTTTGGACAAAGTTCTAAAGCTGATAAAAGGGATATTTAAAATTTCATTTTCTCCTGAAGTCATAATAATTAATAAAATGCTCAAAATTAGTTACCAGTGACATTGAAAGTTGTAAAGAAAGAAAAAAAAAATCTGGAATGACCGTTCAAAGTCATATGTCACCATTAATAGGTTTGTTTATGTAAAATGAACTAAAGTGTAATACAAATTTACTTTTCAAGGGAGGAGAGTGTAGATTTTAACATAAGAGGAGAGGGTAGTGTAATTAAAGTTTCTCTCAGGAGAGGAGAGTGTAACTTACCCATTTAAAATCTACATTTCTACAATTATTATTTAAATAATAAATAGCTTGGTAAGTTTGTAGTATCTACTTTCAAAACTCACTTATCAACTATACCTATCATGTATATGGACGTAACTTACAAAATGTAATTTATTTTAAAAAAAATTAAGAATCATAATAAAAGAATCTAGAGGATGTGTTGAAGGTAAACCTGCATTTACATAGGCACGTTCTAGTTTGTTTAAAACTTGAGTATTAAAGTTAATGCACTTTAGTAAAGAAATGTACCGGGAATAAGAGCGGTCTCATCTTAAAAGTTCTCATCAAAGCATTCACTTCGACAGCAGGAACCTAGAAATTTGATCATACAAAATATTAAAGGACAGATGAAAAGAATCCCAACTATCTACAACAAAATTGAATAGGTATGAATACACAAAATGAACTTACTATAAAGAATCTTGCTATCTAGACTGAGATTTACCACATTTTCTCAATGAATAGCCACAAAAGCAATATTAACAGTAGTTTTTCACAGAAGATGAGATTGGACCATATTTACTTTAAATGACATGACCCATTCAGATTCAGTTTTCAACTGTAGCATATATCTGGAATGCAACTTAGATACATGAAAACTGTCCCTACTATCTGTCACGAATTGAATCAGCTGTGTGAACAATAAAGGTTCTAAATAAAATGTGTTATGTTTAGAACCAAGTTGCCTATATTATACAAGATTTAACCAATGTTTTTACCAATATCAAAGTTAAGTTTTCTTGGACAGTTAATTCTTGAAAAAAAATCATGTTTGGAAATAAAACTAGTATGACTGCAGATTACAGGAGAACTTTGTAATCACTAATCACCCGTGAAAAATTCTTGCCAACTTCAAAGCATGACTTCTTGAATGTTAGAACTAATTATCTGAATTATTTTTTTTTGACCAAGCCTGTGTGTGTGTGTGTGTGTGTGAGAGAGAGAGAGAGAGAGAAGTACCTGACACATAAGATGAAACTCTCCTTCTTCAGGATGAATGCCGAAGTCTCCTGATGCTTCTAGAGGAACACTGCCAAACCAGCCATTTGCATTGTGTAAAAATATTCTTTGACCACGAAAACATAAACTCGCTGATACGTTCTGCAACGATGTACAAAAACCAGAACAAAAGTGGGTAAAACCATATTTTAGTTCCATGCTCATATACATGAACAGCATCTAGTAAAAATTGCAGATCTTTATGCCTAAGTACTGTATATGTGATCGAAGATGCAGAAGTCATCAACAGTTATGCCTATGCAGTCCATACCAGAAACAAAAATAAAAAACATATGCTTTTTGATAAAGTAAGAATTTCATTAAGAAATATTGAAGATAAATACAAGAATATGAGATCCTTCTGAAAAAATAAACTACAAACATAGGAGAACCAAAAAAGCATCAATGAGAGAAAGCTACCCAGTCCCTTATCATATATGTAAAGGAAACCCCTCTAAAAAGACCATGAGATTTAAACCAAGTCAAAGTCAAATGCCTAAAAAAACAGATACAAATGTTATAAACCCGTGTCATGAATTAACTACCTTAAAAGTTTCACACGGATAGTTTTGTATCTAACATGCTCCCTCGCACAAAAGCCTTTTGTGCTAAGTGTAGATAATGCACAGGCCCAGCCAAACGTGTGCTGAAACTGACTTTTATTTAAAAGGAAAAAAATAGGGGGGCAACAAAGATCAAACTCTAGACCATTTGGTCATAGAGGACTCTGATACCATATCAAGAAACCAACTATTCCAAAACCTTAAGCTATATCTATGGAAACTAAAGTAGTGTCAAATGAGGAGAGTATAGGAAGACATACAGAAAAACATGATGGAGCACCCAATAGTTGGAAGCCCAACCCTGTCACATCAAGCTGTCCATGAAAATTTGGAAAAGTCTCCCCCTTTGACATGCACATGTGAACCTAAACATAGGGTAAAAGTATATCGCAAAGGTGAATTTATATATAAAAAGAAAAATTAGTGTCATGCCAACATAATTATAACAGAGTCTGAAGAAACAAAAGTAACATGAGATCTAAAAGTTCCACAATCTGAGCCAAACAATATAGCACTTATGTTCCTATGTAATAAATAACAAGTTAATGAACTTAGGTTAGAGAAACACCTCGCCACTAGCCCTCCCTTTAGACCATGTAATTGGAATTTCTAGGAGCCTTTCAAACAGCTGCACCAAACTCAAGCCAGACAAACTACATAAGCAATCTATCGAACTTAAATGGCAAAGCAAGAAATATAGGAACTTCAAATTACTATACACCTTACCGGGACGAAAAGATTGTCAATTTTAAGATTAGCATGCCAATTCTGTTCAATAGTGTCAACAAAAACATTGGCAGACAACCATCCCCCATCTTCAGATATAATATCCGATCTCCAAGTATTACAATTTCCACTAAGATGCACATGTATGCGACTATAGTGGTTTTGGAACTTTACATGACCATTGACATTCTCCATCTCCCTGAAAGTAAGAGTAAAGAATACTTAAATTCATCATACAGTCGTTTTTGGAGTAAGATTTTTTCTTTGCAATATAAAAGCATCTTTTTATTATCTGGAAGAATTAAAAATTCATCTCCCAAACAAAAGTATGCTCAATAATCTAAAACATTCGACTTTAAAAATCTACAACTTATCCTTTTATACAACAAAACCAAGATTAAATACTATTCACATAAAATATTAAAAAAATTCACAACAGTTCAGCGACCCTAAGTCTCCGATTTAAGATACAAAAGTGACATAGCTAGATAAAATAATCTACTATACCAACATGACAAGTTCAATAGGGAACCTTTATGATGTTATGCCAAATGCAAGTAAAATATTTTGCAGTTAAACTAATAGTAAACCCATGCTTGACCCATGGAAGAAGGAAAAGGAAAATCTAAAATATATAAACTAATAAATTTATGAAAGGAATACATAGGAGCAACCAAATAGAAAGGCATACAGTAGCTTGATTTCGAATATTTAAACATCCTATGCCTGGCATTCAGAGGATGCTCTACCCAATACAAAATAATATTAATTTTTCATACTTCAGGGTCTTTGATAATATTGAAATAAATTCCTTTTAAATTCCCAAATGGATGGTTCATAATATGTCAAATACAGATCCAAACTTTCAGAAAAATAATTGTCATACTATTTAAATAATTAGCAGGACAACTGTCAATGTAATACACTTCTAGAAGAGAACCCAACAGAACCTCTCTAAGTATGAACATAATATTAAAATCATAAGCTGGTGGAGAAGAATGTCCATCACTTCATTTACAGAGTGATTACAGAATACAGATTAAGTAGTAAATGATAAGATTGGCTCTCACCTAACTTCCCTGTCACCATATGCAAGCAGCATCAACGTTGCACCTCTGAAATGAACAGAATCCAATGTAACAGGAAGCAGCTTCGTAATGCCTTCAGACTGCACAAAATCTACCCCATCAACATGTTCTGCAACAATATCCTCCACTTTAACACCCACGTCAGATTTCAAATTTTCAATGGGACCAGAAAGAAAGCGAGATATCAAATCCTCGATATTTCTTAAAAATGAGTTTAAGCCAAATCTCACAAGCAAGGGCTCAAATGGAATTTGAAAATGAGTTGCCAATCGAGGCTTGGGCTTATTTTCAGATGTAAAACCTGGTTGGCCCCCAGACAAATTATCATCATCAAAATGATTGTCTGCAACACGAGGCACCAACTCTTCATTTTTCTCTGTACCACTATTGGCATTGGCAGGTACTGCAACATCCTCACTAGATTGCAAATTTTCAAACTTACTCTCTCCTGTCTGTAAAGTTGGATCACAGACAGATTTAAAATTATCTGAATGACCACTAACATTTTCATTTACTGAGGGGAACCAGATACTAATATCTCTGAATTGTGTAACACTTTGGTTATCATCACTCATATTTTCGTCACCACTGGTAACAGATTTTGCATTTCCATCAACCTCACTTTTCATCACAGGCATATCGTGATTCATAAAATGAAAACATTCAGAAGATGGTGCAGGATCCCCACACTTCCCATGCGATTGATCGCAAAAGTATGTGCGAGCTGCTGATGCACTGCGTTCAAACATTCTTTGTTTCGTAACAACACCAGATGCATAGATGTTACTCCCATTACCCTTCCTCTTAAATTTGTGTTTCCTACGCCCTGATATTACTCTAGACCAAAATCGAAATCCTGAACCAGGAAATCTCACTCCAAATGATTTTTCCAAATCTGCATGTTTCATATCATAATCAACACCTGTGTCCACGAACCGATGATCGTGCTTCCCACCACTCACGCAGAAAAAGGGTGTGGTCTCATTTAATTCTGTTGAACTAGTTGCAGTCTCCTTCAAACCATCACCTTGAGATACACCACAACTCCTCTCAGAAACGAAGTAGCCCGCCTCAGCAGCTTCCCTAGCCCCATCATCCCTTTCTCTTTCCCACTGAGCAACGGCCTCCTCTCGTGCAAGCCTCCTAGTCCTCGTACGATGATCTATCCCTTCTTCAGCCGAGAAGCGCCTCTCTCTGCCTCCTTCGGAGAAGGGTATTCCCAACCAAGTGTAGTCCTTCTTCTGCACCACCAAGACACTCGGATGCGACAAAACCGCGTCAATCACCAACTTCCCCCTTCTCAAACTCGCAAAAGGAAGGAGGCGAAGCTTCACCGTGGGAGCTTCTCCACACGAGAATTCCTCCTTGTGAGGCCCAAATGAGCATGACTCCAACGTGATGCTCAGCGGCGAGATTCGCCGGACCTTGCCAAACTCAAGGTCACGCTGAATGTACTCACTGATTGCTGAACAAACAGAAGGCAACAAATTGGCTTCAATAAAACCCTTGGCTTTATTCTGCCCATACCACACCAACATACACACACCACATACAACAGCAGTGTAAACAGAAGCCCTTATCAAAAGAAGCCCTTCTTTCCATAAAGGGTTCAAATAACTCACCAGAGCCTCTCCTCTAAAAAATGGGCCCTGTTCCTTTTCCTTATCCTTAGCACATTCTAACCTCGACCCACTTCTCAAAATGAGGTTTTTCCTCAAAACCCCAACATTTTGGCCACAGAAATGAGAAAACCGTAACGCTTGGCTTACCAAACGACACCGTTCTGAGGAAACGAAGCAGCACCTGCAACTGCTGAGGAGACCCTTCTTCGGCAACTTCCTGCTCTGCAAATGAAAAGGAGTCTCCAGAGAACCATGAAGCTTAGTCCCGAAAAACGAAGTGTGATTCTTCAGGCTCATGGTGCGGTCTCGGGAAGTAGTGGTTCAGAAGAATCATCGAAGCGGGAACACAAATATGTGAATCGACGTCGTTTTATGGTGTGAGATGAATGAGCGCGTTATTATGGAAATTCTGAAAGTGTAAAAAACTGTGTTGAACTTGAAGAAGAACTTCAGGGTTGGGGAGACTCAATTTGTTTGCTTTGCAATTGCTGGTTTGGTTTGGTTTGGTTATGGCTATGGCTATGGGACTCTCCGCTTAACGTTTTTGATTGAGATTGAAAGAGGCTGAAATTGTTGGGTTTCGAAGTTAAGAGAAGAGTGGCTTGACGGAAATGCCATTGTAATAATAATTGTACAGTGATGAGGAGAGCACGGAAATGGACGACACGTCGTTTTAGATAGTGATTTTAGGACACTAATAATACTCCCTCCGATGAAAAAAAAAACACTAATTTATAAAAAAAAATTAACTCATGCTAATTTAAAAAATTAGTTAATATCATTTAATTTTATTAATTTTATGAAAAAATAATATTTAGTCTTTAAATTATCTTTAATTATAAAAGAGACATTAAAATTAAAATCTACATCAAATGAATGATATTTTATGGAAAAGAGTTCATTAAATAAGATGAAAGTATTTATAATTTGTTTATATTTTAAATCATCACATTTGAATTTTTTTTACTTATAATCAATTTCGAAAGAATTAATTATTAAGAAATTTAATAAATAACATTTAGTGAATAACAATGAAGACCTAGCTTGAGTTACCACTTATGTATTTTTTTTTTTTTGAAAAAATTAAAAGCTGGTAGAACAATCCATTCTGATACTCCAAGTCGATTTTTGTTATTAGTCGTTTTTTTTTTTTCAATTCTATGTTCAAACGTATCAATCAAAGATCAATTTTTCATATTTCTTAAATTTTGAAATTAAATCTTCAAGTATATCATAGTTTGTCTTTATATAATGTTTATATTTTAGGTTTCAAGATTGGTAATATCTTTTAATTGTCTTTGTTTAATTGATCTAAAAGTAATATTAACATATTTTCGTCAAAAAAGTAATATTAATTAGGTCAATGCAAAATCAATCAATTTACCTATATGGCAAACTAAATAAGAGTGAAACAACTAACTGAGATTGGCGTGAGTGGTTAAGGCCTCTCGTCCCTTAACCAAGGTCTCGTGTTCGAGCCTTGGGTATGGAAAAAATCTCAGCTGGGAGGGATGCCACCCATTAGAGGTGCCGAACAAATTCCCGCGGGAGATTAGTCCCCGTCGTATAGGCGGTGGGATACTCCTCGAAGTAGAAGAAAAAAAAAAAAAGAGTGAAACATATCAACTCTAGTCATGCAATGATTGGAATTTAGATTTAAATCAATTTGACATAAAGAGAAAAAATGCATGTACACAATGTACACATGCTATGCATAAAGAGAAAAACGACAAACTAAGTGCATTTTCCCCCTTTATTAAATATACAAAGTAAAATGAATTGAATAAACAATAAATAACCTTATTATTATTTATTATTACTAGCAATTGTTTTGAGTTCTAAAGGCATATTTTTAGTAAAATATTCGGCCATGTTTAGTTAGCAAAAGTAGACTATTTAGTCGAATTTTTCAAAGCCACTGTAAAGAGAACTTCACATAACCCATATTACCAAGCAATGAATGAAGAACACACATTACTCATACAAATAATTTAAAAATATGATTCTTGTCAAAAAAAATTTTTAAAAATATGATAAAATGCATTTTTTTCCTTTGAATATATGAAGCATATTGAATGATATATTTTTGTTGTTTGAATAAACAAGAAGTAAACTTATTACTATTTTTAACTATGTGAATAGGAAATTCCATAATGGCATTGTTTGTGTCTCAAACACTTCCCAAGTCACTATGACTAATAGTGCACCCATTGACCTAAGATATATAATGATTGCATCCTGCCTCTAAAGGGAACATTAATTTACAATGGACCAATTAAACTCAGTTTATTGATGCATACTAATACTAATACTAATGATTTACATTTAGATCAATAGGACTAATCACCAACATGAGCCACTCTCTTCCTCTCAAAATACAAGGCGTCAATATCAAACTAAGAAGCAATGGATGTGCAAAACCAACCTTTAGAATGTCTGGATAAACAACTTAGTTAAATACTTAGGGTTAAATTTGTTTTTTGTCCCTCGTTTATTACTAGTTTTTTATTTTGGTCTCTTATTTTCAAAACTCTTTTTTTAATCCATCAGTCTTGAAAATTGCCACTTTTAGTCCCTAAAAAATAAAATGCGTCTTCTTAGTCCATCATTTTTGAAAAATTGTCACTTTTAGTCCCTGAGCCCATATTTTAAATTTGAAAAGTATTTTCTAAATTTATACTTTGACCCCTCCTAAAGTCTGATGTTCACCTTAACCCGTTTTTCCATTCTCCTCCCCCTCCACTAATGCACTGCGACCCCCATCCCTGCTAGAAGTAGTTCCAAAGTCCTTCCTCGAAGCCGCCATGAGATGCGGTCTCTCTCTCATTCTCCTCCCTGTGCGATCACGGTGGCCCCCTCCCTTCCCGCCATTGTGTGCAACCTCCCTTGTCTGCGCGGAGCTCTTCCCTTGGCCGCGTAGGGATGGGGGTCGCGGTGCATCAGTGGAAGGGGAGGAGAACTGAAAAATGGGTTCAGGTGAACATCAGACTTTAAGAGGGGTCAAAGTATAAATTTAGAAAATACTTTTCAAATTTAAAATATGGTCCCAGAGACTAAAAATGACAATTTTTCAAAAATAAGGGACTAAGAGGACGCGTTTTATTTTTGAGGGACTAAAAGAGATAAGTTTTCAAAACTGAGAGACTAAAAAAATGAGTTTTGAAAATGAAGGACCAAAACCGAAAATTAGTGATAAATGAGAGATGAAAAACATATTTAACCCAAATACTTATGTCATAAGTGTTTGTGGCATAAGAACTTATATAGCTCAAGCATATATAAGCCTTGAGAAGCTATTCATGAGAACTTATGAAAATAAATTAAAAACAGTTTATTTGGTCAATCATACTGAAAAATGTTTAAGTTATATATCATTTATATTTTACACACCAATTTATTATATCATTTATATTTTACGTACCAATTTGTTCTTTGATAATTATGAGATAGACAGAGAAAGGTAAAAGCACACCACCATGAACAATATGAACCTAGAAATCCAAAGCCCTTAGAAAACCAAAATTAATTAATTATTATAGGTCAAAAGAGAAGAAAAAAAAATTGCATGGTTGACACAAAAAAATATTATACCAACTTCCATTTTCGTGATGAGCAAACAAAAAGGATCTTATACTCAGAGAAGAAAGAGGATCGATCATAGATAAAAAAGATTTTTAGCTCTAGTACAGATCCTTTTGCCTTTTGAACTTTTGTTGTGTTCATTAATTAAATTATTGTACTCACACCAACATGCTAACACTACCATACAATGCCTCACAATTAATGTAACTAGTCAACGACTTAAAGCGAAATGGCTTGGGGACACAATATCTTAGATCATACTATTGCTCTCAATGTTTCATAAACTCAAATCTCTACCCGGTACTCAATCTCAAAGTCTCAAGCTTAATTATCACACAAAGATCTAATAATTTCTTTTTTTCATAAACATGTATCATGCAACCTCATACCTCTATCTCATGCATGTGATCAATTTAGAAGAGGAAGTATTTTCAAATTAAGGAAAAAGAAATCTAAGCTAAAGGATGTTATGGCAAAGGAAACCCATATGAAGGTTCTGTGAAAGAGCTTGGAAGAGAGCATCTCACCATTTTTTTCCAACATTAATTATAATGAAAAATTCAACTAATTTTGAGAAAATTACATAGATATTCAATTTTAAACATCGACTTATATTAAACAAGTTTTAGGCCGTTCGTTCATCATAGCCATTCATTTAAAATTGTATTGTAAGTTGTAACTAATGGTGCATCACTACACTAAAGTGGTGTACTGTAAGTGTCACTTTCTCAACAAGCATTAATAATACAATCAACAAGATTATAGTATCAACTAAAAATACGGGCAACACAAAATCTTGGTACCTTAGATTTTAGCTGCAGTCATTATCTTATTTTAACCCAATACATTTTTTTCCTTCTTGTCCAATCTTTTAGAATGAAAAGTTTCTTGATTTCTTTCCAATCATAGAGATCATAAAACAACATGCCATACTTTACCACATGATGTGCTTTTCCTTTTGCATTTAGGAAGGCATCTGAATTAAAGAAATTGTTGGTTGCTATTGTTGGAGAAAGTTGAGGAAAATTCGCACTAAGAAAAGCACTCCATCCAAATGATTATAAGCAAATTGCATTCATAAGAAATATGGTTCGCGTTCTCTTCTCTCCTAATGTTGCATAGATTGCACATAACTTGAACAAATATCCTTGAGGGATATCAAAATTTGGTTTGATTGATTTGTAGGTTGATTCTATAGAATACGTGCTAGAGAAATCTTCCTTACAAGAAGAATCACCAATATTCTTCTAAAATTTCCTGGTTAATTAGAAATTTGAAACCTTGACTAATGGTAATTATATAAACAAAGAGCCACACTATCCTATCTCCAATAAGTGAATTTTGGAGTTAGGGAAACAAGTGATCTTAACAATTTAGAGAAAATAACTGAATCTTTTGTTTTTGGAGGCTGAATTATCCAAATATTAACATCATTTGAAAAATAGGAGCCTATATAGAATAGAAATCTCCACTACCAATTTATAATATGTGCATTATGATCTATTAAGACTTAATATTATTTATAGATGTTGTGGCAAAACAAATCAATCTTCTTAAATATATAAATACAAAAAAAAGTATACTTCAAGTTACTAAGCTACTTGATTAAGCTACGTATTTCCCTCTTAAAAGTACAAGATCTCGAGGCAATGTTTATCATTACTTGAAATAAAATAAAACTCAATGAAATATTTGATTATATTTTTGTGGCATGCACGTGTAAGAATAAGGATTTTTATTCATCTAAGTTTTTTTATCATAACACCATATGGAGTTTAAATGTCTGGCAATGAAGCAACCACCAAAGTTTGAATAGCTCTACATTTAACCTTGTCCATGACACGTGAATATCTTTCAAAATGTTGATCACACGTGTCACTTTTCAAACAATGCGACACACAACTCAATCTCCTTTTTGCAAGTGATCCTATCGATTTGTTCATCGCACATGACTATAGACTCAAAAAATAAAACATAAAGGCAGTTTTGAAGTTTCACTAAAAACAAAAGCCCTATTAGCTTTGCTTTTTGTTTTCCTATTTTACCTAAATTATTGTTTGAAAATGTCAAGTTATTTGTCAAAAAGAAAATATCAAGTAATTATAGTTGTTCATGTCTCGATCACTAGTCTTATATTTGGCAAGTTATTTATATAAAAAAGATATTTTCAAATATAAAAAGGAAACAATAAAATTATGCAGATAAACAAAATTAAAGGATGAAATATTAATTTATAGATTTTTAAAAAATATAGATAATATAGATATATCATTTCTGATTGACTGCAAATTTACTCTTTAATGTATTGGAATACGTACAGCCACAAGATGCCATGCATGGTTGATGTAGCAGTTGGAGGACTTTTGAGCATCAATAGTAGTAATACTCTAAAGGAAGCTCAACAACTTATTGAAATAATGACAACCAAGTTACAACATGTCAAGTGAAAGACAAGTAGCAAGAAGGGATATGGAGTTAGACACTCTCAATGCATTGTTAGCTCAAAATAAAGTTTCTTCTCAATTATAAATTTAATCACTCATCAACTATAAACTCTAGAAGCTAGATCAAGCAAGACCATTATCATAGTTTATGACATTTATAAAGGGACCTTAGGTGAATCTTGTGATATATCCAAGAAAAGCCTCCATGGCAACAATATACAAATATCATGGAAAATTACCCATTAATGACCACGTAACTTATCCCATCGTCCAACTTATCAATAGAACAAGAAGTTTAATTATTAGATTTTTTCAATGAGATCACCATAAGTGTAATTCTAGCAAGGGGAACTTATATGCAATTTCACCAAGATGTTCTACCACCACCACAAGGTAAATCACCAATGTGTGAAAATACTCTAATTCAATTGATCACAATAGACAATTTCTTTCATATAGGACACAAATACAAGTCTAAAAAATCAAGAGTTTTTAATCAAGAATTTTAAGAACCAAATTGGACAGTTGCTTACGCAGTTAGGTAATAAAGATCTCAATGCACGTTTTTAGGCCATGAAATATAATGCATTACCAGGAACATTGCAATGCTACTACACTAAAAGGAGTGGGAAGACTATTATACAAGTTGTCAAGAAGACTTTTGATGAGGAAAAGATAAGTCAATCAAAAGAATGGTGGAAGAGAATGTGATGGAAAATGTTTCAACAGAATATTATTAAATATTATTAATGCATTTTATGTGATAGTATCTATAGCTATAAGAAATAATATTTAATTTTATACGTATGACATTACCCCTTTTGTCTCCCACCATCAAAATCCTATATTAACGTCTGTCTCCCATGTGACAACAACAAAGTGATTAATTGATAATAAAAATATTTTTGTTTTTTTTTTATCAAATCATGTTTTTGAGTATAAAATAATTTTAAATTAAAAAAACTAAACATCATTTGTTCAAAATCATGTTTTTGATCGCTGTGTTTTCATTTCTTTGACCAATAAAAAAAAGGAATTTGGTAAATACAACCCTAGAAATGGACATACACCCCACGTTAATACTGAAATTCTAAAATTACCCTTAGTTAATTTCACGTTTTGGGTCATACACCTCACAATTTCGCGTATATTTCAGAAACGCAATTTTGTATTCCGGAAGTTTCAGGAATGTAATTTTTGAATTCTGGATTTGTACCAGAATGCAAATTTGTATTCCGGAAACTCCAGTCAAATTTGTATTGGAGTTTCCGGAATACAAAAGTGTATTCCGGAAACTCCAAATTTGTATTCCGAAAACTCCAGTTTCCAAAAATAACACGAAATTTGAAGATATTTTTGGAATTTTAACATTAATGTGGGGTGTATGGTTAATTTTTGGGAGTGTATTTACCAAATTCAAAAAAAAATTCATTTAAGACAACATTTTGCGAACACCTACAGTGGTTTGTAGACTTTAAGGATGCATAAATTTGTTGATAACGACATCGGCATTAGGGTTACCTTAGACCTCAACGCAGACGAACGCAACCCACGTAGAAGATCTTGATCCAACGTTCCATAGTGATCCACGTGTCATGCCGAAACAGTTTTATGATTTTCTAGCAATTTCCTTTCCATTTCTATCAGTTCATTTTTTTTTGGTGTTTTTCGATTTTCAATATAAACTCTTTACCTCGTGAAACCAGAAAGAAACCCTAGCTCTCTCACGGTTAAAAAACAGAGGAAAAAGAAAGCAAATTTTTTTAAAAAAAAAAAAGAGGAATAGAAATTATTTAGAATTTTAATTTCAATATTCAGGATTCTGTTAGGGTCCCAAATCGTCGACCATGGGATTCTCTAACCCTAATCCATGAATTTGAGCTCGTGATCTTCGCTATGTGTGGGGCAAATCGGCTTTTGTGTAAGGTACGTATGTGAATTTTGAATAATTTTGTTTTTGATGTACTGGCGGTATTGTTTGATGCAATAAGCGCAATGCATGGGGGTTATTGGATATGATTATCTTAGTTTTGGGTTGTTTGAGGGATTGTTTGTGATTTTTTTGTCGGTTTGGTGTTTCAGATCTGAAGAAAATGTGTGATGGAATGTGAAAATTGGGGTACGGGCATGTATGATGGAATGTGAAAATTGGGGGAATTTTGGTCTGGGCGTTTGTACTGTTGATTGTTCATGGAAGGTGGAGAAGAGAACTCCAATGGCGCTGCAATTCCCAAAAAATCAAGATCTCTGGATCTTAAAAGTTTATATAAATCAAAATTGACAGAAGAGACTCCAAAGAAGAAGTTGAAGAGGACGGGTAGTGGCACTCCAGGGGATGGTGATGAGAAGAGGAACAAGAAAAAGAAGGCTAGAAAGGAAGTGTCTCTAAGTAGCTTAGAAAATGCTGATGGTAGCAGCAAGAAGGTTCCTGATGAAGAATGTCACAAAGGGCCAAGTTCTGATAATTTGGGTGAATTGAAGTTGGGGGTGAGTCAAGGATTGAGTAGCAGTAGTGGGCTCAATAGAGTTTCATTTAGTGTTGTTGGTGATGTTTGTATTCCTAAGCGAAAGAGGAATTTTGTGGGGCGGAAGAAATCCAAAGTCGGTCAAGTATCGAGTCAGATAGGGCATCCTAGTCATAAAATTGGCCACGATGATCTGGTGCCTAAGGTAGGTAGTGATGATTCGGGTAGGGGGGTTGAGTCTTCAAAGATTAAACAGAAGAAACATTTTGATGAATTTAAAGAAAATAGGAATAGTGATTCAAATTCAGTTCAGCATTTCAAGGAGAATGGGGATCATGCCTCTCATTCTGTTGTAAATAGTGGTGATTCCTCTTTAAAAAAGTCACAAAAGAAGGAAAGGAAGCGAAAGGCATTAGCTTCGGATAAAGTTAGGGTTGCCAAGGAGGCTGAGCCTTTGATTGATAGTTGTAAAATATCTGATGATTTGCAGGAAGATGATGAGGAAAATCTTGAGGAGAATGCAGCAAGGATGCTTTCTTCAAGGTTTGATCCAAGCTGTACTGGGTTTTCTTCTAGTAGCAAGTCTTCTCCATTGCCATCGGCAAATGGTTTATCCTTTTTGCTATCGTCTAGTCGAAATATTGTTAATCGTGGGTCAAAGTCTCGGTCGGGTTCGGAATCAGCTTCGGTTGATGGAAGAGTTTTGAGGCCAAGGAAACAATACAAAGATAAGGCAAATTCCAGGAAGAGGCGTCATTTTTATGAAATTCTGTTAGGTGATGTGGATGCATATTGGCTACTGAACCGAAGAATTAAAGTATTCTGGCCTTTGGACCAGAGTTGGTATTATGGCCTTGTCAATGACTATGACGATGAAAAAAAGGTTCACCATATCAAATATGACGATCGAGACGAAGAGTGGATTAATCTCCAAACTGAGAGGTTCAAACTCCTATTACTTCGTAGTGAAGTTCCTGGAAATGCAAAGGGGGGAAGAGCTTTGACAAAAAGTAGAAGGTATGATCAGCAAAATGGAAGCAAATCCAGAAAAGAAAGGCAAACAAGAGAATCAATTATGGAGGATGATAGTTGTGGTGGGAGCTCTATGGACTCAGAGCCTATAATTTCATGGTTGGCTCGATCCTCTCATCGGCTTAAATCTTCATCATTTCATGGCATTAAGAAACAGAAAACTTCTGTTACACATCCAAGTGCGACCTCATCATTGTTATATGATGAACCTGTCACTGTAAAGGAAAATATAGCTAAGAGTTCCTCGAGGGGCGCTACAAATAATTTGTCTAATGATTCTGTATCACAAGACAAGTTAGGTGATAATTTCAAGGAGAAGTTCTCATTGCAAAGCACCACGAGCACTAAAGATGGCAAACAGCCCATTGTATATTTTAGAAAGCGGTTTCGAAGGCCAGCTCCAATATCACCTCGTGTGCCTGAAGAGAAACACATTATTGTAAGTGCACCTATTTCCTTTGATCATGTGGTTGGTGGTGTTGAGAATGTAAAAGAACCAAGTGACAGGAGGGTTGAGGTTGAGGGGCCATTGTGGTTCACTTACAATGAGGGAGTATCAAAATTTTTTTGGGACATGGAGTCATCATCATTCAAATTTGATTTAGACTTTCCTATACGTTTGGTGTTAAATGAAGCTTTTCAATCTGAGAATTTGTGGTTGCTCTATGCTGTTTTGCTGCTTCGGTATGGTACAATTGTGACCAAATGGCCAAGAGTGAGTTTGGAGATGCTTTTTGTTGATAATGTGGTTGGGTTGAGGTTTCTATTATTTGAAGGCTGCTTGAAGATGGCTGCAGCCTTTGTCTTTCTTGTCCTTGGTGTATTTCAGCAACCTGCTCCCCGAGGGAACTATGACTTGCAGCTTCCATTCACATCTATTGGATTCAAGCTTTCCAGTCTTCATGTTATTAAGCAGCCACTTGTGTTTGCACTCTATAATTTCTCCAGAGTGAAGAATTCAAAGTGGGTGTACTTAGATTCTAAGCTTAAGAGGCATTGCCTGCTTAGTAAGCAGCTCCATCTTTCTGAATGCACATATGACAACATTCAGGCACTTCAAAATGGATCAAGTAAATTCACTACAACTTCCATCAGTGAGCCGTCATCAGTCAAGGTACTTTTTCCTATTTTTCTATATTTCCTGATTGGTATTTTCATAGCCTTAACCCTTTTAAAAAATTGTCATATTTAACACTCGTTTATTTCTATTAATTCAAAATTGTATATCATGTTAATGCTTCCAAAAATCACTGCAAGTTGGCTTATGTTAGGTTTTGACGTTTTGTTGTGAATCAAATCGTGCAACTTCTGCATGAACAGGTCATGAGGAAGAGGAGTAGGCCAGGGATTAACATCATGGGTGTTTCCAGAGTGTCCAGTCAAGTTGATACTCATCAGTCTTCTGATGCTGGCGAGAGGAAGCTTCCTCCATTTGCTCTTTCTTTTGCTGCTGCACCTACATTTTTCCTCTGTTTGCATCTTAAGTTGCTGATAGAGCAGTCAGCAGCACACATAGGCCTTTGTAATCATGCACTGACAGGTGATCAGGAAGACTCTGGTTTGGTGACAGATGACTGTTCTAGCATTGATGATTGCTCTAACAGGAATTCAGAAATTGTTCTGAGGAAAGATATGATGAACGATGCTGCAGGTGATGAATGGCGTTGTGCTCAGTTTGATCAGGTAAATGGTCCTTCTACCTGCAGTGATAGAGTTCTCTCTCGAAATTACCAGAACATTGGTCTTAATGGTGCTGGAACTTCTATTTCCCATGGTTCTGAGAGGCTTGGTACTATTCACTTACCAGAGTGGCAATCCCATCAGTCAGCACAAAAGCTAGGCTCTTTGCCTTCAAGTTCTTTAATACACCAGGATAAGGCTGTAGATGGTTCCCATTCTTTTATGGGTGGTCTCAATGTCCAAATTCCTTCAGTTGATGAATTTGAGAAACCTACTGCTCAACAGTCTCCTGATTTCTCTTCAAATATAAATGGAGGTATTATTCCAAGTTCCAATCCAACTGCTCCGAGAAGTTCTTGGCATCGGAGCCGGAATAGTTCATTTCAGTCACATGGGTGGTCTGATGGCAAGGCTGACTCTCTCTACAATGATTTTAGCAATGGACCCAGAAAGCCACGGACACAAGTATCATATTCAGTGCCTTTTGCAGGGTATGAATTTAGTTCAAGGCATAGAAACCATAATCAGAAAGTGCTTCCTCACAAACGAATTAGAAAAGCTAGTGAGAAGAAGTCATCAGACGTTGCTAGGGGCCCTGAAAAGAATTTTGAATGCTTATCTTGTGATGCAAATGTCTTGATTACTCTTGGGGATAAAGGGTGGAGAGAATCTGGGGCTCATGTTGTACTAGAGATGTTTGACCATAATGAGTGGAAACTCTCTGTAAAACTTTTAGGAGTTACGAGGTATTCATACAAAGCACATCAATTTATGCAGCTTGGATCGACAAATCGTTACACACATGCAATGATGTGGAAAGGAGGGAAGGATTGGATCTTGGAATTTCCTGATAGGAGTCAGTGGGCTTTATTCAAGGAGATGCATGAGGAATGCTACAACAGGAACATCCGTGCTGCTTCTGTTAAAAACATACCTATTCCCGGTGTTCACTTGATAGAAGAAAATGATGATAATGGATCTGAGGTAACTTTTGTTCGGAGCTCAAAGTATTTCCGACAGGTTCAAACAGATGTTGAGATGGCTCTGGATCCATCCCGTGTTCTGTATGACATGGATAGTGAGGATGAGCAGTGGATTTCAAACATTCGAAACTCTGAAAAATGTAACAGTGACTTGAATGGGATGACAGAGGAGATGTTTGAGAAGACAATGGACTTGTTTGAAAAGGCTGCATATGCTCAGATGCGCGATCAGTTTACACCTAATGAAATAGAGGAACTCATGGTCAATATTGGGCCTTTATGTGTTGTCAAAATCATTTATGACCATTGGCACCAGAGAAGGCAGAAGAAGGGAATGGCTTTAATACGGCACTTTCAGGTACTGTTCAAATTACCTTTTTTATTCATGTTATGATGCTTTCGGTTTTAGGAATGTCTCCGATTCTATTTAATGACTTTACATGAAATGATAGACTAGCTTTGCTGAGATACTTGAAGAGGAGGATGATAGAAGGGAGGGGAAGAGAGATTTAAACTGCAGTGGTGGATTGATCTTTAGCTTTTTTACACTTGAAATATAATATCTTGGAGCCCTTTCAAATCTAAAGTAAAGTGTTTTGAGCCATTGGGTTGTGGTACATGATATTTGTTGTTCTAGTCAACACTTTAGATGCTTTTTATAGTATTGATGTAATGGCTTCCAAGTTAAAACCATCTTATTTGGATTTGATATTTAGTCAATTCAGTAGAGGGTGACTAGTCTTTGATTCTGGCAGTACTAACATAACAAAATAAATTGAGACATGTTTTATGCAGAATAAATGTCACCACAAAACAAAGCATATTGGTAGAAAACTAGAAATGAAATATACATATCGATTCCAATTTCTGTACTGTTACTGGATTATTTGGTTCCTTTCTGTAATATTATCATTCTGCTATTGAGTATTGATCCATAAAGTATTTCATTGCTTTGTCAATTATTACAATAACGATAACCTTGGAAGCACATACACTTCAGAATAGTTTTTGTTACCTGTGTGGGACATGTACCCATGTCAAAACAATTTATTGACACTTCTGACACAGCTATTTTGGAAACAGAAGACAAGAACAATAGCTCAAAAGGCTCTCTAATTTCCCTGAGGTTTCAAGAGAACCCTCTAAATTACCCATAAAGAAGTCAAGAAATCATACAAAAGATGGAGCATGAAAACATGTTTAAAAACTATGACATTTTGTTCCATTTATAAACACTACAATGCCACCAAAACCTCATGCTGCCAAAGAATCTTGATGATCAATAATAATAGACAGAAAATGGTCCAAGGAAGCTGGACAATAAAGAATGCCAAAATAAAAAATATATGTTGTTGTGCACATTATTGCATGGTAAGTGTAGGTTTTGTAGTGAGTTGGCTTGATGTGGTTTTTGGTGGTAATTTCCTTATTGGGATGCTTTCATGGGATGTTAATTAACAGAGTTGACTCAAGTGTCAGTTCCTTAATTAAATGGTTGCATGGCCATTGTTACATATTTTTTGCATAAATCTAGTTACAGCTTTGGAGGATTCACATCAATTGCTCCTAGTTGAACAAGTGGGTATAATTTTATATTTGATTGGCCGGAAGGTGATGACTTTATGCAATTTACCTTGCCTTTTCTTGAGGTGGCCTGTTTTCTTGTGTACATGATGTGTATGCTTGGTTATTGTTTGCCTGAAATTTCACCTCCAAAATTTTCGTGTGCTTTTCAGCCACCTCTGTGGGAAATATATCAACAGCAAGTGAAGGAGTGGGAAGTAGCCCTGACCAAGAATAACACGCTTTCTTCTAATGGATGCCTCGATAAGGTTGCAACTTTGGAGAAGCCACCCATGTTTGCTTTCTGTTTGAAACCAAGGGGTTTGGAATCACAGAACAAGGGATTAAAACATCGGTCGCAAAAGAGAATTTCAGTCTCTGGGCATACAAACAGCATACCAGATCAGGATGGCTTCCACACTACTGGTAAATATTTGGTTTACAAGTTGATTTCACTAGTTGTTATTACACTTAAAAAAATTATGGACTTTCTCCTTACATCTAATTGTTCTAAACTCAGGAAGAAGACCCAATGGCTTAGCATATGGTGATGAAAAATTTGTATACCCAAGCCATAGTTATGATTCTTTGGATGACTCTCCATTTCCTGTGACATCACCGAGAGTATTCTCGCCACGGGATGCTGGTGGCATGAGATATTATTCTATGAGCAACGATGGGTACTATAGAAATCATATCCCTAAATTTCACAGGAACAAGTCCAAAAAGCTTGGGTCATTTATGTATCATAATGATTCACAGATGACGGCTTCTTACAGTCAGAGAATGTCAGCGTCAGAAAAAAGAAATGGGGTTAGGTGGAACATGGTCAATTATGACTTGCCAGGCCACAGGCAGTACCTACTGGATGACCCTCAGAGGCATGGGATAGAGCAATTGGATGGTTCAGACCATGACGAGTTTAGATTGCGGGATGCATCAAGTGCTGCTCAGCATGCACTTAACATGGCTAAGTTAAAGAGAGAGAGGGCTCAGAGATTGTTTTATAGAGCAGATCTAGCAATTCACAAGGCTGTGGTTGCTCTTATGACTGCTGAAGCGATGAAAGCTTCCGAGGACTCTGCTGGCGACGGTAGCATGACGAACAAGTGACATTGCAATAGCTTCAATCACCCTTTCTGCAAAGAGCTGCAAAGAGGCATTCTTTTTGCGAGACATGGCATCTGGTTTACACTGTCAAGAGTTGTGGCCTTTTTTCATTGTCCAGATATTCCTTAGTGAACTTCAATCATGAAAACCGAGTTCAGTGGGGCGGAGGAGATTTTGTTGCTGCAAAGTTCATCTCCCTATCATATTGTCTACCTGAATCCTTTCCAGCTTGAGATCTGCTCAGTTCAGATTAACTGTTGCACTGATCTCATGGTATAGGTCTATGAATTTTTGGCTGCCTATATTTGTACAGAACCCCCCTTTCCCCTTTTGCTCTCCTTCCTGCACCCTCCCCCTTCAGTTTCAAATATTCAACATGAAAATAGAAATCGGCCAAATAATACAACACCAGTTTGAACGGAAATTTAGTCTTCCTTTCTTTTGTAGTTTTAGACAGATGGTAGATGACATCGCATGATTAGCAAGCCAATCTTTGCCGTTTTCTGTGGTATGACTTGCAGAAATTAATCGTTCCTGTTCATATGTACTGCACTCCCTCCTATAGTCCTCTTAGAAATTGCATCGATAAGCGCACAACAAAATTGTCATAAAAAAAAAAGCACACACAACAAAGCAAATTATCGTTATAGCATAATGGTGCAATGAAGTGGTGTCATGTACAACCTTGACCCGTCTATATTTTAAATAATATATTGTATTGTATGTTAAAATAAAGTGGTGCAATGAAGTGTTAAATATTTTTTACACTATATGAAATTTTGTAAATCCGATCTAATTGATGAAAATTTTCAATTAAAAAGTTAGATTGACTAAATTCGTACATTCTTTTAAAGTGGCACAAATACTTAATGGAATTGATAATTATAATTTAACAATTGTATTGATAAAAATCAAATCCTATTTAAAATTATTGATAGTGTAATAGTATTCAAGTCTTATACTAGTGTGATTTGATCTCTTTTCCACATCCACACAACACAAATAATAAATAAAATAATCAAATAAAATGTGACAAGTAAATTACAAGTAGAATTTAATTAGTATGTACTGTCAGTGTAATTTTTTTTTTGCACAGACATCCAATTAGATCTCATAATGTAGATATTTGTATAGATATTTTAAGAAATATTGTTACAAGATGACACTAGAGTAAGATATGATTGGATGCATGTGTAAAAAAAAGTTTTATACTGACAGTGCATAGAAATTAAACTCTTAAAAGTATGGTTTATGCTCATTTTTTTCTGACAAAAATACCTCCATTGTTTCTCAATTTTAAAATTTACAATTGCTAACAAAGTCATGATATGTATGTTTTTTATTTTAATTTAATTGTGTTTGCTTATTTTTTAAGATGTAGTTTGTTGTTTAGAATTAAAAAATTAAATAAAAATGGATAGATATAAACCTAATGACTCTTGGTGTTGATAGTTGCAAAATGAAGAGAAAATTTGAGAAATAATGTAGAAAACACGAACTTAATTAGTTCTAAAATTAGATGTAAAAGATAAATAGATTAATAAAATTAAAAAAGTGAAATTATTTCCTAAAAATTTGTTTTCTTCTACAAAGGAGAGAAAATTGTAATGTGCCTTCAAAACAATATTTTTTTTCATCACTCGCTACATTAATTGAACTGCATCATATAAAGGTGCTGATAATCTAATGGGGCTTAGTAAATGACCAAGTCAAATATTTTTTGTTTTGGTAAACAAAAAATGAGAGAACAAAGAGCACTCCCAATACAAGTTCTTTTGTAACATGCATAAATACCAACATAGCCGTGACAATACCCGGATACCATACTACCAAAGAGAATTTACCTCCCAAATTAGCCTAAATAAAATTTAAAAAAAAGGAAGCAAATTATAAAAGAGAAGTTCATGTCACGTGTTAGAGGACTTGTGTATCCAAAAGAAGCAAAGAAAAGTTGGTGTCACCGTTATTACCGGCAGATTTCCCTCCTTGGCTCAAACAACCGAATTTTGTTGAGTGCACATCTTTGTCCTAAATTTCTCAAACCTATGTGATTCTGACATTGCTACCAATGTTCATAGCCTGTTATTGAAAACCATCATATTTTGTTTCTCTTTGCACATCATCATCTCTAGGCTTATATTCTGATCCATCCGATTGGAGCAGGTTCATTTTCTAATGGCTTTTTTCTTTTCTTTTCTTTTGTATGTAAGAAATATATGGGGCATCTTTGCTTGAGATTGTTTAAATGTTGAATAAAATCAATAATAGTAGTAGCAAAAATATGGTCTAAGGCTTAGAGGGTGTCAATATTCTGATTGATTAAATTTTAAATATTCTTTTGACATTACATGATTAAATGGAAAAATGGGGTGGGGAGGTTTCATGTTTTATTAGAGGAATCAATGGATACAATCTTGGTTGGTTGTGTACTTGATGTTTCCTTTGGATTCCAATACGAAGGTTTTGTAAATGTGTTTCTGGGTCTGGTGTATTTCTTCAGCATTTCATCCAAAGAGGAATAATTCCTCAAATTCTATGATTTTAAAAAAAAAATATTATTTTCTTAAATGAAATGATGGTATAAAAAAGTTTTATTTAGACAATATATGATTAGATGATGCTATAAAAAAGTTTTACAATAGAAGTTTAATTCAATGTAAAATCTATGAGGTGAATTGTTATATATATAAAGTGATCCTCACTTGTTACATGATAATAACTTGATAAAACTTACTTCATTGATATTCAATGTGGTCAAGGTTCTGAGCATTTGAAGATGGGACATGGGAAGAAAGAAGAAGAAAGGATTGAAAGAGTAATTCGGGGTCTTCTAAAACTTCCTGATAATCGAAGATGCATCAACTGCAACATGTTGGTATAAAATTATTCCTTAGCAATTCTATTATTTTAAGAATCTGTTACATGACTTCACAATATAGCCCCACTAGGAGGTATGCTTTGTAATATTCTGCACTTTGACTAGTGTATTATGGAAAAATGACTGCTTCCTATGCTCCACTTCTTTTTTAAAGCAAAATCTATTAATGCTGAAGGTTTTCAAATCATATTGTAATGCAGAATGTTACTTAAGTTATACTGTTAAAGGTAGACAGAATTGGTGGTATATACAAATTAACATATTGTATATGCTAACATGCATTTCCAGTTTATATGCTGCTCTTTTATTGTTGTTACCTAGATGTTTGTTGAATGTCTATCCTGTGAGGTAGGTTGGAAAAAGTTCACACTGGAAAACCAAAAGATATTGATCAGGTATAAATAACATAAATAGATGTAACAAGGGAAAAGGAAAAATACATTATGTGCTAAAACTTTGAATAGGATTTTTCATTTGAAGAGTATAACTTTGTGTTAAATTGTGAGTATTGCTTAAATTGCTAGATTTTAATTTCTGATTTGTCTCACTTGACCCTCTCAAAATAGTGATAATTTTTTTGATTAAATATACAACATTTTCATGTGACATTGTATTTGTATCTGACATAACATTGGCTATTTCTATGAATCAGGGACCACAATATGTCTGTACAACTTTCTCCACATTTGTCTGCACAAATTGCAGTGGAATACAGTAAGCACACAAATTATTTTATGTTTGTTTCTGTTTCATACAGAATGAGACCCTTGATAGATTGGTTTATATTTCTGTTCAGATTTTCCTTATCCTTCTTTTTTTTTTTTTTTTTAACTTCATTTAGCTGTGCACATTGCACAAAACTTTTACATGTATATTAGTAGGGACTTTCTGATCCTTGTTGTTAGTCATTTGTTTTATACTAAGTTATATGAATTTCAGCCGAGAGTTCAATCATAGAGTAAAATCTGTGTCAATGTCCAAATTTACTGCAGAAGAAGTCACTGCTCTTCAAGCTGGTGGCAATGAGGTGTGCATGATCATGCTATTTTTCTTTCTTTTGTGCATAAAATACCAAGCTACTAGTAATTTTGTAATAAAACATCTAACAACAGTTCATGCACAGAGAGCAAAGCAGATTTATTTCAAAGAATGGGATTCTGTGCGTCATGCTTACCCTGATTCCTGGTAATTTTGCATCTCTTGTTGATTCATTGTAATACTCCATGTGGCATCTCATCTAACTCAAATATTTTCTTCCAGCAATATGCACAGACTAAGAGATTTTATCAAGAGTGTCTATGTGGACAGAAAGTTTACTGGTGAAAGGAGTCAAGGCAATCTTCCCAGGGTTAGATTGGTAACTTCTATATACTCTTTTCCATTTAGGAGATTTTGAGAACTTATTTCGACTTTTCTCATGAGATAAGCACTTGTGTATATGTTTAAAAAAAGAGTCTAATAACCATGTACTGACAGTGTAAAATTTTTTTACACAGATATCCAATCATATCTCACCATGGTACCACATCGTAACATTACTTCCTAAAATATTTGAACAAATATCTATATAGTGAGATATGATTGGATATTTGAATATCTGTATAAAACTTTTTACACTGTCAGTGTATAGTAATTAAATTCTTAAAAAGAGCTTGCAAAAACAGCATATGATATGTCTATAAGCTGTTTTCAATTTATTTTCATAAGCTCTCTAAGATAACTTACAGAAACAATTTATACATAGCTTATGCAGAGTTTACCCTATTCTCTTTTCGCTTGTAGAAACATCTTATACATAAGCTTTCATATGATAAGCGTTTAATTTAACTGTTTACTCAAATGCCCTCTTCTTATCTCCTGAATTTACAATAAAAGGTGAAAGGTGACTGAAAATGAGTTCCTTTTGGCGTTTCTTTGAATACAGAATGACAAGGAGGAGGCTTATGATAGTAAGAGGAGTAGTTCAATTCGTCTAGAGTTCAGAAGCCCGCAGTCAAGTCCTGGTGCAAGAAGTGATGGAACGAGTACTGTCAGATATCTATATGATGAAAGCAGAAGTCCTAGATATGTGCAGAAATATTCAAGGCGTGGAGGCTTCAGCAGAAGTCCTATAAAATTTGAGGTTGTTGATGAAAGGCTCCGAGACGATGAGTATCGAAACCGCAGGCTTTCAAATCTAGAATCAAGGCTAAAACAACTTTCAATTGATGGTCAGAAGAATGTGGATGGATCCCAAGCCCCAGTTGCATGCCCTTTGGGTGAAGGAATAAGGGACAATGCTCTATCTCTACAAGTAAGTGAACCTTCTCAAGCACAAAAGGAGGATTCTTATGGTTCAGATTGTTGTGGACATTTGTTTTCTCATAAATTAGTCAGTGGACTCAACTAGTACTTTGTACGGTTCTTTTCCTAAAAAAACCAATAAACAAAATAATTTTAGTTAGAAATAAAAAGAATCGGAGAGGTGACATGTGTTACAATTTGAAAGGTGACATGTGTCACAGTCTGGAGGACATGACTTAATTTTCTTATATTGTAATAGGTAATACACTTCTAGCATTTTGAGAGTTGTCTTCCTCGTTCTTTCCTTCTCAGGCTAGGAAGTAGCAATGTGTTGCATTCTTTGTCAATGTGACTATGATCATGCTGATGCATGTAAGTATATGGAGTCTCATGAAATATAGAGGGATGGTGCAAGTATGGAGTTTCATAACAATGTGAACCTCTCCCCCACTTTTTGAGCTTCCACTGGTGCACTTGCATTAAAAATGTCCTGAGTCTTCTACATTAAAGAAATGTCTATACGTCTATCTTAAGAAAATAACAGAGAAACTAATTCTTCTAACCATGTCAATCATGCTTAATTTGGTGTTGTGCATATATTCCTCTCATCTGATTTTGATTTCTTAATGCAATTTTTCTGGATGTGTAAATAAGCATTTTTATTTTCATTTTGTTTCCTGTTTTTAAGGTTCAGTATAGAAATAGTTAAGAACAACTTTTTATTCTTTCTACTGTTTCTGTACTAATCTTTGGATGAAGGAAAAAAAGTGAAAATGTGGTAATTTTGTAATTAAAAGTGAAAAAAGGAAATGAAAATAGAGAATAGAAACAAAACCAAATATGTACTTAATTTTTCAATGTGATGCATTTCTTTTAGGACTGCATGTTGCAACTTCATGAAGATATAAATTACTACTTGAACTAAATCTTTGATGAATTTTAATTGTAAAAGGTCACAACTTCTGGTGGAGAGGGTTCAGTTGAAAAAAGTACATCTCAACAAATAAATAATGATCCAGCAAACTTCATTGAATTGAGCGCAAAGTCTCAGGCTTCTAATGTTGCTGCTGCTGGAGTTGAACCAGAAACACCTCATATGTCACAAGCAAGTGAAAATAACTGGGCCTCTTTTGAAGATTCTACAGAGCATAATGTTCCCAATAAAACTCCAAACTCCAACACCTTGAAATCTGGTACAACAGAGGCAACACCTGAAGCAACATTTTCAAATCCTTTAGACCTTCTACTTTTTGAATTGTCAGGCCCTTTGGTTCCAACCACTGGTGGCATGTCAGAAGTCCCAAGCAGTGACAATGTTCCAACAACTACAGCAGTAGAAAGGGCCACTACTACATGGGATTTTCCACCTACTTCAATGGGGAAGACAACTGCATCACCTTCTCAAATGGCACTACCTTCTAATGCAGCTCCACCACCACAAGCTGAGCCACATGAGACAGAAGAGTTCATTGAAGTTTCCCATGCACATAAACCATCAAGCATGCAATATCCTCCTTCTGTTTCTGTAGGTTGTAGTTCAACTACACAACCAACAAATGCACCAGTCAAAGCTGTAGCTTCAAATAATGAGGTGAGATATGCATGCAGCATGGATTTCTTGGTATGAAGTATTGAAATCTCAGTGTCACTTTCAATTTCTTCGGAAAGTTCTTGTGCATATCTTTATATTCCATCCAATAAATTGAAAGTAACATCACCAATAGAATTTTCTAATTTTATATGTTGAAATATGTAGCAGAACAAGAAGCAAATGCCAACATTGCCTTGGTATTTGAGAGCCTTAGGGCCCATTTAGTTCTGTTTTTATTTTCTGTTTTCACTTTTAATTACAAAATTGTCATCTAGTTTTCAATCTATTTCTCTGTTTTCTGTACAAATCTATGAAAACAGAAAATAGATTGAAAAACAAAGTAGCGGTTTTGTGATTAAAAGTGAAAACATAGAATGAAAACAGAAAACGTTTTCTCAAAGTAAACGAGCCCTTAATTTCATTCCTTCTTATCTTCTTAGATAGTTACTTATCATGTTCTGCAATTTGATTACATGCAGCCATCAGTTGCTCCTAATACACATGACTCTTTGCGTGCTTTTACCGAACTATCTTCTCAAACAACCTCAAAACCTACTCAAGACACCAGACCTAATGTTGGCTCCCAGCCTAGTGTAGTGGAAACCAGGTCTAGTGGAAGAATGGAACTTCCAGAGGTAATAGATGTAACCATTTGTCACAACATTTTTTGTTTTTGTTTTAAAGATACACGAACCTTAATGCATAAATAAATTCTCTGCAGGACCTTTTTACTTCAACCTACTTATCTGGACCTGCACCACTTGCAGGTTGGCAGAATGTTCAACCTCATCCTGGCATGGGATATGGCATGCAGTATTATCCTAATGCAGTGGTACATTCCATGCATCTCATTATTAAGTCTATTTGTCTTTTTTAATCTTGGTTATGATATGAATGCTGATTAATTGGTATCATGTTTCATTTACAGCCTCACTCAGCACTTTCCATGGCACAAAAATCCATGAACCCGTTTGATGTAACTGAGGGGAGAAGTCTAACCCATGCCACATCAGTATGTACAGTTTTAAACTGATATAATGTAGTATGCCTTGTTGTAATTCTGCTGCTAACTTTTTGGGCTTTCTAAGCCATTTTAGCTTATTTCTGCAATTGGACTAAAACTTCTGCAGCAATTCAAAGCATAGAGTAAGCATTTCAGAGCCACTGAGATGAAATAATCACATAATTATCAGTATACAAAGTCTAGCATAGATAAAATAAAATTTGCTCCAAACAAAACAACCTTATTGGCATGTCTTTCTTAGCTTGGAGTAAAAGTTCTAGTCATATTCTGTCTCTGCAGTGTTACCAGACTTGTGTTCTTTGAATTTACATCTTTAAATGAAGCCAATAAATAGTTTTAACCTTCAAGATTTGGTGATATTTGTCTATATATAGTTTCCTTCTTTGGCATCATTGCACGGTGTACTGCCAGCTGTATCACCTGGAACAGGACTAATGCATGCTTCAAGCATGGGGTCTCTAGAGACAATGGTTCCTCAGTCCAGAAGTTATGCATCCCAAGTTCCTCCACGACCTCCCTTTGCATCTACTGGTATTGCCATTGTTATCTTCCATTTCCTTTGAAGACTTTTTGTTTTATTTTTTAAATTTTCAAGGTTATTCATGATTGTAACCTCTCAGGGGTGTCCTTTAATCAAGCTAATAGTGAGAAGCAACCTACCAGGTAATTCCTATTCTTGGTATTGCATATATTGGATTATGGACCCATTAGGATTTACTTATAAACAACTTATTCGGGTTTATCTACTGGCATAAACACTTGTGAGAGTGTTTGAGAGAGATTATGAAAATAGTTTATGACAGACCTATAAACTCTCGTGAATAGCTTATTTTCATAAACTCTCGTGAATAGCTTATCAAAATGGATTATACATTTACATAAGCTCTCATGCGATTAACACTCATGTCATAAACGCTTAAATAAGTATTTTGTATATGTTTTATTATATGATTTCACAGAATGCTAGTCCTATTCTAATTGTAATTGCTTTTTTATATTTTGTAGACCTCAAGGAGTTGATCCCTTCAGTGGTGACATAACTGGTTTTGGATCTCTAGACACCATTCAACAGTCACGTGGGGGATATGTGACACCCGGAACTTCAAATTCTTTTTCCAATACAAGAGGGAATCCATTTGGATAGTTTAAACAATTTGGCGTTCTGTCACTATATATGTTCCTGGGCCAAGTTCAGAGTTAGTTCCCTGTCTAATGTAAATGAAAAAGCTCATGGTATGGACATATATATTGTCCAATGCATGCAAAAAATCTTACAGAGTTGCTAATGAACTAGTTTACCCATACAATGCAAACATACATGGTCGTTTAACTGTATTTATTGGGACTCCCTGTAAATTGTTGTAGACTTTTTAAATAGTAATGTAATTAAAATGTTTTCTCTTTGTTCATTATGGTTAAGAACCAAGTGGGTAGACTAACAAAATTATCTCTTCCCCTATAATTGTTGCTAAAGATATGCTAACCTCTTTGAACAATAACCTATGCTCTCTTTCCGTTTGTCTCTTCCTTTTAGAAGGTTGAATAAAGTGAAAGAGGTGTGGTGTTTAGCACTATAGTTAGTGATGTCACTTGTACAAGTTGTTTATATTCCTCCTTAGTCTTTTAATTTTCAGCATGATTTAACTTAATTTTCTATTAAAATTAATTACTACTACCTCCGGTCCAAATCTTTAGTGATTTTAGCTTTTTATTTTTGTCCCGAAACTTTGGTTGTTTTAGGATTTTAAGAGATAATTTATCACATTTTTCCAACTATACCCTTAATATAATTAATAAGTTTTGAGTGGAGAAGTAATTAGGGTAGTTGAGAATGATGAATAATAAATAGAGTTATTTTAGCCTAAAATTTGTTCAATTAATTATTTCTTAATCTATGTGCCAAAACCTTAAACAATCAAAGATTTGGACCGGAGGGAGTAATATGATATACAGCATGATTTACTAGGGGAGTTAATAAGAACAAGATGGGAAGTATCACTGAGTAACTTTCCCATCACTTCTCCTTGCTTTACAAAGTCTTCATTGGTGAATATGCTGCACTTAACATCTGTCACTGTCTGCTAGTTGAAGATACATATTTTTATTATAGAAATTGTCTATATAGAATAGGATGCTCTTTCAAGTTGAGCTGTAAGACAAGTACAATAATTTTGAACTCCTTCAAATCCATGCTGTGGAGTGCAAGGTCTCTATGTTCATTGCCTCCTGTGTGATAGTCATCCATCACACTGATTGGAACGGCAATGTTGAGACCTCAATTAACTCGCACATAATGAATTTGGAACTAGGTAGGGTCCTAATACAAATGAGTTTAATTTCCTAAAGAACACTCAATTTTCCTTTTATTATACACTTTTTAATTTTATTTTGTAACTAGTATCTTCTTTTTTTTTGACAGCTTTGTAATAACTTTAATGAACTATATATATAAACCAATGATAGCGAGTATCCAAAATTTTAAAGATAAAAATTGGTTAATTTCTTACTATTTGGCGTCACATTACATCACATAGTCTTTCCCTGAGTTGAACCTTTCCTAATAATAATACACACAGAAAGTGGAGTCAAGGAAGTGAACACAAAAAGTAAAGGTAATTAATCTAAGTGATTGTAGTGAAGAGAATATGCCAGCCGTCTAGCTAGCTACTTTAGACTAAAAAAAGTGCTTCAAATTTTAACCCCTTTCAACCTCTTGCCCTTTGGGTAGAGGGAAAGCTTTTGAATTAAAAACCTGTAATGCTTGGGGGGCCATAAATGTACCTAGCATGAAGAATGATAGAAGGAAGAGCCATGTTATATATACTCCTATAAGTGGGTCTAATTACATATATTTCTAGATCAAAAGATCAAATAAATATTTTGCTTCTTTTAATTTTATGGGTTGGACATTAATATTTTTATCTTTGCAACTTTGGACCTATAAGTGGATGAACAGAACTCTAGAGTAATCTATCTAGCTTAGTGGAAGATAAGCTATTCGTATCCTTCAAAAACAATTATATGTGGTGAATTCAGACCATATTCCATATGTTGACTAATTAATTATCATAATTTTTTTATATTCTTATTCTTCTTTACTATCACCAGCTCACCATATGCTAGAGGGATTATTTGATGAGATAATTGGCGAGGTGAAAGCAGAAAAGCTTCCACTTGACCATTGACAACCAATAACATGAAAACTACTTTTAACTAGCTTTGACAATAACTTAGTGGAAACAAATAATGGGAAATTAAGGAGAAAGAAAATGAAAATGACACTATTAGCAATGGTTAATTGGTTCTTTTTGGTTTTGTGGAGAAGGTCAAAAGTTGGAATGGCATGTAATGCCCCATTTACGTAGTAAGTTGCAAGACTTTGGACATACAATTATTCGAGCATCCAATCTTCAATTTTTATTCGAAAAGGTGATCACACATATTAGCTCAAAATGGAAAGTTATTCTTTTTGTTCTTTTTATTTTCTTTTCTCATGAATGCAATATTCTACCAACAGAAATCATACACATAAATGATTGATCAGAGTTCATGATTTTATAAATTGCAGTATGCAATTGCTATAATATAAAATTTTTGAAGTCTCTGTGACTGCTATATCGCAACAGAAATTGCGATCACATAAGTCATATTTGTTAACAATTTTTTGTAATATTAAGAATTATAATGCAACTACAACCACAACCATGACTGCAAGTTAAAACATTAATGTATATATAGATTAGTCCCCTCCATCCATAAAAAAAAAATTCTGTAACTAATTAAAGCAAGTAAGCAAATTCTTTTATACGGTAACTTAGTTTAGCATCACATACAAAGCCATCAATAGCTGAAGTTCCTACTAACTACAGCTAGCATTAAGTGCTCAAACAAGAGAATAAAGAAAAACTCTTCCAAAAACATCATTTTGAAAGTCATACATATGCAACAGCAAGCATTATAATCATTATTCCATACAATGTACTCTTTAATTCTTCATAGTTGCTCGGGGCTTTTATGCACCCAAATGGTAGAAAATGGTTTATCCTTTGTCCAACTCCTTAGCCTAAGAAGCACATGCATAACCATTCCACACAAAAATCCAAGAGCTGCACTTGATCCCACCAGTGAAACAGCAGTGCAAATAAGCATCACAAAGGACTCTTCTTTTGTATTTATGTCCCTACAGCACATAGCTAATTCAATTCCAGCAAACAGGAGCAACACACCTAAGATCCCCACTGGGAACTGCCTTAAAATGTGTGCCAAAGAAGACCCCAACACCAATCCCAATACCAATTTGGCAGCGCCAAGAAGTGCCACACACCCTCCACTCCTTCCACCAAACTTGTACTGTCCTGCAAGCCCCCCTGCACCATGGCAACATGGCATGGCACCAAACCAACTACCAAACAAGTTCATCAACCCAACAGTAACTGAAATTGAGGTAACTGAAAATTCCCTTCCTGGGAACAGATCAGATGACAGCTTGCAAACAGCTATCACAGAGTTCAGAATTGTCAATGGGAGTTGAGGAATTGTACCTTTGACAAAACCTTTCTTCCATGCATGCCTAGTGAATTTCACCACTTCCATGGAAGAGGGTCCAAACTTGATTTCATGCACCACTTGAGGCCTTTTTATGAAGGCAAAAACAACACCCAACACAAAGATTATAAAAGCAGAAGGAAGTGAAAAAACAATCTTCCTCAATCTACTTGTCCTGTTTTTGTCACCCTGATCAACCCTCCTCTGTCCACCCAAATCACCACTTTCTGCACCACCATCGCTACAACACCCATGATGGTCACCCTCACCGGCACCATTCACAATAACAATAAAAATAAGACAAACAATGGCTAAAACCAACCCATCCAACCCAAACCAATGCCTATTACCCAAAGCTTTAGACTTTGGAAGATCTTGCATTTTCCTCACGTATTTAACCGCTGTTAGAGCAAAGGACAATCCCTGTGCTAGTTGAATCCCCCTCACCACACACAAAGGAATCAACTTGTAAACCAGCTGCATCAACCCGGTGACACCCAGAAAGAGCGACACGCCACCGGTCATTATGCCGGCGGCCATTATCTCCGGCACGGCGAAGGTGGCGTCCGATAAGGCCTCAGCGGCGATGGACTTCATGGGCTGGACAGGCATAGGGACCCCATAAATGACACCAGTGATGATGTTGTATATACCTATATTTATCAAACATGCACCACACATGAATTACATGATGATTCTATTGTTGATGTTAGTCAGTACATGTTTGATTTTTAGCTGGAAAATTGAAAAAATACGATTGAACTCTGGAAAAACATACTTTTAGACCCAAATTCTTACATTTATAATTGAAAACCAAACATGTCTTAGTTGTTGTAACTGGCCTTTAATGAACACAAGTTAGAAGATATAATAATGTATATACTATAATGCAATACATGGAGATAATTAATGTTTCATTTGTACGTAATTGATGCAGAAAACTATTAATTAGAGTACCTGTGAAGATCAATGTGGTGCCAAGGTTGAGGTCCCTGGCTAGAGTCAGAGCCAGGATTATGGGTATGTAGGTGCCAAGGTCACCCATGGCTCCATTCAGTTCAGCCCATTTTGAACGTAAAACCAAGTTGGTTTTCACTTTCTGGACGATCACGTTGGCTGAGAAAGCTGTGGTTGGGCTGGTTTCAGGGTCTGAGATTGGAATTGGAGGAAGGTTTTGGTTTGCCATGGAAGATTATTGGTACTCACCTTTGTGGGGTGTGGCGGCTCCAAGATTTTATACAGGTGTTGCAACCGTAATTAGTTATCACAAAAATATATTAAAAAAAAGTCACATCTCCAAGTGGTGTATACAAAGGGTAGAAAAAGGAATTAGAAAAACAATGATTTTTTAACATCTGTAAATATTTCTAACACTAGTCTAATACATCTTTCTTTTTTATTTCTTTCTTACCATATCACTTATTTATCACTTATATTTATTGTATTTCTAATCTATATCTCTCAAGATGTTACAAAAGCTAATCTCTACTAACTGAGCTAGTATCTCTTATTGTTACAAGGGATGCTATAGTGACATCTGTCATATAGTGATGAAATTTGTCTGTCACTAAAAAATTTCAAATTTCCAGAACTACCAAAACTCTGCATGTGCATTGGGACGGACGGATATATATTGTGAATATGTTTTACATACGGATTATTACGCTATTATGACATATTTGTCTGTTACTACATATCAATCTTTAAAAAGAAAAAAATACACTATGGAAACTAAGTTACCGTAAACCATGAAAAGAGGTCCAGGGGTTTTTTCACCAAATTTGTGTAATTTCATCTAGAAATTATCAGTTTGGTGTAGATTTGAAAAAATTTACCAAATTAGTGTAAATTGTATGGGTCATCTGCGACTTTTAATTTTTTTTTCCAAAGACGCCAGTTACGTATATGACTTCTATAATTTTTATTTTTTTTTAAATTATAGTGAAGTCGTATTTACCTTCTACGACTTTGCATATCCCAGTACTTTTTTTATCACGTTAAAGTAGAGTCGTATCTACCTTCTACGACTTCGGGTTTTATTTAAATTTTTAAAAAAAATAGTGAAATCGTTAGCCAAAAATACGACTTCATAAAATATTTTTTTAATAAAATAATTGAAGTCGTTTATTCAAAATTCGACTTTACTTTTTTTTATTTTTTTTAAAAAATTAATGAAGTCATTATTTTAGAGTACGGCTTCACTTTTTTCGTTTTTCTGAATGTATACAACGTTGCATATAAACAATCAAATTATATTTAAGTAATCTCAAAGAAGAAACATACTACTAGTAACTTCAATATAAAAAGCCAAAAAATGAGTCAAGGGAGTCTCCCGGTCACGCGCGTGTAAAAACTGAAAAGTATAGGGAAAAGAGAATTAATTAATACTAAAAAAGATAGGTTAAATACGTATTTAATTTTTGTAAATATACAAATATTTATTTTTAGTACACCAATTTTAAAATATTTTATTTTAATTCTTCATTTTTAACGTATTCCATATATAATTCTTATTAAAGGTATATTTTGTAGGATTATATATGACATATTAAAGGTTAAATAATTTTAAAAATTGAGATATCAAATTAAACATTTTAAAATTCTTTTTTTTAACCCAATCCAGATATCCTCTACGCTTAATTGTAAAAACTAATATCTAATTAGAACCATTTAAGAGGTTGATATCTCTCAATATATATTTCTCTGTACATATAATATCACATTTAAAGGACTTAAGTATCTATAACTCATATCATGCTATAATAGTAAAAAGTGGACATTTTCTATTTAAAGAAAAAAAGAGACGTAGAGAAAAAAGTGAGAAAATTCATAAAAAAAAGTGAAAAAAAATATTTTATTAAAAAATATTGACATTCGGTAAGTGTGGATATGTTCGTTTTTAATTATAGAAGCAATCCATTGGACACGTTGCGCTGTGCCACTATCAGAAAGCGGCATCAACCATCTTTTGAGTGAAGTCGTACTCTAATGACTTCATTAATTTTTGTAAAAAAATAAAAAAAAGAAAAGTCGTATTTTTAATAAGCGACTTCAATTATTTTATTAAAAAAATATTTTGTGAAGTCGTATTTCTTGCTAATGACTTGACTATTTTTTTTAAAAAAATAAAATAAAATCTGAAGTCGTAAAAGGTAGATATGACTCTATTTTAACGTGACAAAAAAAATACTGAGACATGCAAAGTCGTAGAAGGCAAATACGACTTCACTATAATTTTTTTAAAAAAATAAAAATTACAGAAGTCGTATCCGTAACTGGCGACTTTGAAAAAATAAATTAGAAGTCGCGGATGGCCCATACGACTTACATTAATTTGGTAAATTTTTTCAAATCTACACCAAACTGGTAATTTCTAGATGAAATTACACCGGTTTGGTGAAAAAGCCAGGTCCAGGGGATGTGTCTCTTAAGAGTTTCAGGAGTAATTTTGTCATTTTGAAAAAAAAATAAACTAAAGTGGGTACAACATGCAAAGAAATTGCGGGTGGGCAAAGAAAATCCAATTTTTTTATTTATGAAGTTGGGCCAAGACAAGTGATGAGCCTGGCTATGGGCTTTAAGAAATGGATCACTTTTCTATTATTAATTTTTTATTATTTCTTAATTTCTTTTAATGAAAAAAGAAAAGAAAAAAAAATCAAAACTATAATAAATAAAGAGAAAATACATTTTAAAAGAAGACAAATATGGTGTACACAATTATAATATATTTTAGATTCTTTTGTCATGCTTCATACAAGAGTCGGTCTAAATTATCTAATTATGATTCAAATTATCTAATTTTCAGTGAGACAAATTTTACTGTAAATTAAATGTAAGAAAGTTTTGAAATAATAGTAGTGCAATAAATCTACTTCATATAATGTAGGGCTTATGCATGATTCATATGATCAAAAACCTATATGTAATTATATACTTAAAAATAATTCTACATATAATTTTAAGCAAACATATTTTGTTTTCCTAAGATGGCTCCCGACATGATGTTACCCATTGACTGACTTATCATTTATTTAAGAGGTAGGGTAGATTTGAAGATGTCCAAATCCAAATAATGAAATTCCAATTTCCTGCCAAGTTCTCAATTGCACCCCTTTATATGTAAAAAGATTACATAAAAAAATATAGATTTAAATATGTTTTTAGTCCCTCATATTTGGTCTAAATTCGTTTTTAGTCTCTTAAATACCAAGAATATTATTTTAGTCCATAATCTTTTGAAAATCAGTTACTTTTGGTCCCTCACATCAATATTTTAGTCTCTAATATTTTAAAAATGTGTCACAATTAGTCCCTCATATTTCAAGGAAAAGGACTAATTGTGACACATTTTTAAAATATTAGGGACTAAAATAATATTCTTGGTATTTGAGGGACTAAAAACGAACTTAGACCAAACATGAGGGACCAAAAACATATTTAAGCAAAAAATATACTATGTGTGAAGTATTAGTTTTGTTATTTATTTAACTGATAATTTTGTATAAATTTTTAAAAAATCAACTGTTAGTTTTATATTTTATTTTTATTTCTTTGTGTTAAAAAATGAAATATGCCAGATTTTAAAAATATAACAATAATTAATATTTTGAGTAGAACAGAAATAAAAGTTTATAGAAGTTATAAAAGGCCTTTATAATTAACTAGTGGGGGAGTGACTGCGTGAACCTTCATTTTTCTTATAGTTATTACAGTTTTTTTATAGACAGTTATCACATAGTTTTGAATAAGTTTAAATTTTAATTTTTCAATTATTAAAAGACAAAAACGGAAGCAAAAGTATATCACTAAATAGAGATTAACAACAGTTAAATCAAAAGGGTATAACTGTCGGGAGTCATAAGGTGGTTTGGGAGAGGAGCATAGGATTAGAATGATAAGGAGGTTATAGGTTCAAACCTCTCCCACTAACATTTGCCTATAAAAAAAAAGGGTATAACTGTCTAAAAAAAAGACTACACCAAACTGGCATATCGCCATTATATATAGTTATAGAAGTTATAGAAGTTATAGATATAGATATATAATTATAGATACTAACTTACGTACATAATAACAGGTCACATTCTTGGATATGCCATAGAAATAGACTGAAACGCCAAACCGTGCCGTGAGTGAGGGTTCCAATTCCATGGCGTGTAAAGTGGCATCATTACACATGCATCATTACACATGCCGTGTACTACGTAATTTACCCCTGCCGATTGACGAAGACTTAGAAGTCGTTACTACCATGCATGCATGCATGCATGCATTACACATGGGTCGATCGATTGAATTATTTGATGTCCTGAGTGATCACCCGTTAAATGCAATTAGTTGGCGTGAAATAGTCGACGTGCAGAGAGGAAGAACTAGCTAGCTATTGAGAAAAAGAAAAATGATATTTTAACACCCAAGGTGCTCAACTACATCTTGAGCTAGAGAGATAAATGTGATAAATAAATAAATAATGTGAGATGAAGGGACAGATATTTTTATATATATATAAAAGAGAAGTACTAGATGAATGTTAGAAATTGAACGTATTAAAAAATCAAAAATGGAGAAAGAAAAAGAATTTGAGTCCGGTGTAAATAGATTTTGGGTGCATATTGGTAATACGGCCTCTAATGTCGACAGTAATACCAAGTATATGTTTTGTATTTATCCCGTAATACTTTATAACTAATTTTAGTTTTAGAAAAGAAAAAGAAAATTAAATAAGGAATTTATGTGAACTATATATGTTTCATGAAGCTGTAAGAGAATTAAATTCTTACAGGACCCCCATCCAATGAGGCTACAGAGAGGCTGCATGCCATGCCCATAATGCCATATACCTACACTCCTGTAAAATATATTTACTATAAAATTTACTCGTATATTTAATATTAAGTAAAATATATATTATAGTAATAGTAATTACCCGTTTAAAATTAGACAACCGCGATCTTTCGCATTTATATAAATAAATTTGATATTAAAATCCAATTTAAAGTACTTTTGCTTTCAAAAGTTCCTATATATACCAATCATTCTCACTAGTATGTTTGTGATATGCAGGACACTACAACAAGAAGTATAATATACCTTTAATATTATTTCAGAAAATAAACAAAAGACAAAATTACACTTTTGGTCCTATAATTTATTTATTTGTTTTAATTTGGTCATTTAACTTTTTTTTGTGTCAAGTTGGTCCCTTGATTTCGTGAGTGTTTGATGATGATTTTTAGTGTGCATATCTCTCTGTGTGATTATTGAAATGTTGTGTTCTTTGTTTCATATGAAAGTAGACAAAAAGTATTTCAATTTAGGCTTCAGAATGACCTCATTTGGACATGTATTGAGTTAGAAATTATTCTCTTAAGTTAAATATGTACACTTTTTCAGAGACTGTTAGTTCCAGAAAAACAGAGACTTCATATCAGAAATTTATTCTTCATCCGAAACTTGAGAGAACAATTTCTAATCCAATACATGTTCAAATTAGATCATTCCAAAGCCTAAATTGAAATATTTTTTGTCTACTTTTATATGAAACAAAGAACACAACATTTCAATAAGCACAGAGAGAGATATGTACACTAAAAATCATCATCAAACACTCGCGAAATAAAGAGACCAACTTGACACACAAAAAAGTTATAGGACCAAATTGAAACAAATAAATAAGTTGTAAGACCAAAAGTGTAATTTTGCCTAAATAAAAGTATTAGTGTTCATATAATAATTAAAGAATATTAATTAATATTAAAACGTTTAAGAGTTGTATACTTTTTAGAAAATAAACAAAATAAATAATTAAATGTCTGAGTGTGAAACTCATAATACTTTTTTTATATTTACACAAACGTACGGTTATGCTTTTATCACCCAAATGAAATTATCCCCCTTACTCTTTTAGTTTGTTTCACTTAGTATATATTTTACCAAATACTTTTCTTTTTAATCCATTATAGGCCAGTCAAATTTGCTATTCACTAGCTAGTGGATGTGACTTGCCAAATAAAGAACATGTATTTTATCCTCACTCATCCTTTTCTTTTGGTTTTTTTTTTATAACCAAAACTCCTCTTCTTCATGTTTTTTTGCATATACGCGCGGTAGAACTTATGATTCATAAATATTCACCATTGCGTACTCTTATCCGAGAGGAGACTTGGGTCAGTCTAATATGCAACTCAACAAATTAAAGCTTGAATGATTGGCACCCGCACTCACGGAGAAGAAAAACACTAAATGATAAGTTACTATTATTGGGACTCACCTTTGTGGGGTGTGGCGGCTCCAAGATTTTATACAGGCGTAGCAACCGTAATTAGTTATCACAAAAATATATAAAAAGTCACATCCAAGTGGTGTATTACCTCCGATCTCAATTATAAGAAAAAAAAAATTGATTTTACGTTGATTAAGAAAGTCAATTAATTAGATTAATTTGTCTTGATTTTAGCTAAAAAATAAATCTTATTCCAAAATTGCCCTTAATGGTATTTAAAACTATTCATTTCACATCTTTTACATTGAAAATACAATTTGAGTTAAATAAGGGTATTTTTGGAATGAACTCATTAAAGACGGTAAAAGATAGTTAAATTTGCTTATAATTGAGACCACAAAACATGAATTTTTTTTTCCTTATAATTGGGACCAGATGGAGTATAGTCACTATGGTGTATACAAAGGGTAGAAAAAGAATTAGAAAAAAAATGATTTTTGAACAATTATATATATTTCTAACACTTATCTATAATTCATTTCTCTCTTTTAATCTCTTTCTTATTATACCAGGTATCCATCACATTTATCACTTATCATTCTTCTATTTTTAATCTATCTCTCTCAAGGTCTATAATCAGAGCCAGCCCTGAGATTTTAGGTGTCCTGAGCGAACCGATAAAATATTGCCCTATCACCTTTTTTGCAATTTTTTTTGTGAAATTATTAATAATTTGTTCATAATCAGGGTTCTTTAAAAAATTATTTAAAAAAAAAATCAAAGCAAGATTATTTAATCTATCTTATAACATAGTAGTCGCAAATAAAATTATAACAATTTCAATTTAGAATTTTTTTAGCAGATACAACAATAACAGTGATAGTTAATATTATTCTATAAGTTGTACATACATTAGATAAACAATTAAATGTCTTCAAAGAACTCAATATCGTAAAGCTTGATTTTGATTCAAGTGTTAAAATCTCTCTAATGACTTTTAATTATTTAAATAGAATTTCACCATCAAGATCATAACAATTATCATATTTTAGATAAGTTTCAAGATGTTTGCAACATAGGCCCTATTTGAATAAACTTCTCTATAAGCACTTCTAACATTTGCTTTTTAACTAATAACTTCTCATAAAAGTTAAAATTAACTTTTGCTCTTCACATTTCTCAAAAACTATCTTTTTTAACTTATTCATAAGCACCTATCTATCTATTAATAACTATTTAGCCGTTTTTCATCTTTAGCATAAATGAGAAGAAAAAGAGTGCAAAGTAAGATTAACTTTCTCAATAAGTTAAAAGTTCAAGCTCTTGTATTCAAATAGGACCATAATTTCAAGTTCTACTTAGAGAATGATTTAAGTATTTCAATATTAAACAAAATTCCAAAAATCTCTTCATATATATGTGTTATACTACTCTCAAGTAAAAAAAATTTGGTGCCTCTCTAAAAATTATGGGACCCTGGGCGGTCGCCCCTCTTGCCCACCCTCAGGGCCACCCCTGTGTATAATAACACATTGGATGTCCAAGAATGGTTTCTGTTAGAAAAAGGAGAAAAAAATAAAAAATATGATGAATAATATAATTGAAAAAGAAGAGAAATATGATCACATGGGTGTAGAAAAGAATCAAGGTTGTTAATCTAAAGGAGTGAAACATAAATTGGCATAAGAATTTTTTTATATAAAAAAAGCTGGTTCATATACGGTAGAAAGTAAGTTCAAACTTATGATTCATAAATATTCACCATTGCGTACTCTTATCCGAGAGGAGACTTGGGTGACCAGTCTACTATGCAAGTCAATAAAGCTCGAATGATTAGCACCCGGCACTCACGGAGAAGAAAAACACTAAATGATAAGCTACTATTATAAATAAATGAAACTTTGGAGCAGCGAGCCACAAAGGCATGCATGCAGTGCTAACTCAAAGCAAGCAAGCAATATCCATATATTGTCTCTTCCAAATAATTAAGGCCTATTTTTCTAGTAGTTTGTGATTGATCCAATTGAAGACAGACAATATGGAAGTGAAGGAGAAGCAACTGTTGATGATGGTTGCATGTTTAGCCCTGCAGTTGGTAGGAGCAGTAGTTGCAGTTGATGATCAAGCAGCCCCTTTTCCAGCACCAGCACTGACACCAGAACAATTAGCCTTGCCTGGCTGCCCTTCCACTTGTGGAGGTGTAGAAATCCCTTACCCATTTGGCATTGGCTATTCATCTACACCAGTTGGTGATAGTCAAACACCCTGTTACTTGAGCGGCAGGTTTAATCTCACTTGCAATGACTCCGAGGTCACTTGGGGTAACTTGCCAGTTTCCAGCATAGACATCCTCCAAGGTCAAATGGAGGTATCATTTTTTATCTCACGGTATTGTAGTAGTGAAAATATTATATCTCGTCCCTGGCTCAACATTGCTTCGTTCAGCATTTCAAGCAAGGAAAACAAGTTTGTGACTATTGGCTGCGACAGTTATGGTTATCTCAATAGCTTTTATGAGGGGGACACATATACAACGGGGTGCTTAACAAGGTGTTACGGCCACAGTAGTAGGGTCGACGATGGACCGTGCTCGGGTATAGGGTGTTGCCAGGTCGATATTCCTCCCAGAATGAGGAATATCACTATAAAAGCTTATGACTTCCCTAATTCGACGGAATCTCTGAGAACCTGCACCTATTCCTTTGTGGTCAAGAAAGACAACTACACTTTTTCATCCAGTGATTTAGAACAAGGTTTTCCTCTCGAAACGACCCCCGTGGTTCTTGACTGGACCGTAGGGAACCAGAACTGTAGTGTAGCTTCCCTGCAGAGTGGAGTCGACGACTATGCGTGCAGGAAAAATAGCCATTGCAATGACACGGACACAGATATTGGTTACCGATGCAGATGCAATCTTGGTTACGAAGGAAACCCTTACCATCCCGACGGCTGCACAGGTAATTTACTCTGCTAAATGTTAATATGTTAATTTATCTATTTCCTCTGCAACGATACCTATTTACGGTTGGATTTTTACAACACTCGTTACTGTTTTCATTTTTGTAGTTTCATTGATTGATTATGCTCTTATTTTATTGAGTTTTCTTCTTGTCATATCACTTATCCTATTTATCACTTATCTCTCTTTATTTCTACTGGAACTTGGGTGTCTTATAAACATCATTTTTCTATTTTCAACAATGATTTTTGGACACTCATCTATTTCCAACACTTATTTAACACTATTTTTTTATATCTCTTTTCTTATCACATCACTCGTTTATCATAATATCATTTTTCTCTCTTCTACTCCTATCTCTTTAGGTACATGAGAGCATATACGTGTACAGAAATCATTTTTCAACTAGGTTGTGACCAGCGCGATGTGCGGTCGCAATTTATTTTTTTAATATAATTTAATAAATACTTTTAATTAAATTTATATTGTTATAATTAGAAAAAAGGATAATAAATAAAATGGTAATAGAAAATATATAATTCGTGGGTCAAAAATTGTTATAGGTAATGGAAAACATGTTTTCAATTGCTTCTACTTGAAATGAGTTAATTACATATTTGAAAGTTTCATTCAATAATGATCGTTGATATAATGCTATCATTTTTTTTAATTCTTTATGTCTGTCACACTATAGTTGTTTTTAGCCGGTGGTTTTTTTTTGTTTCTCTTTAAGCTATCTCAAGGATTTTTTTTTATCAGTTCCCTTACTCTAAGAGTTGAGATGTTGTTCTGCTCATAAGTTTTTATGCATAAAAAGCTATTAATAATTAAATGTAAACATGTGTATTATGTGGCCTAATAATTAATTTAGGTTTTTTTACTCACAACACATATTAACTTTTTTATATTTTTTATGAAACATTATTTTTTATATAATATTTACTATATGTTTTAAAGTATATTTTATATAAAAGTGAATGACTTGAACGTATCTGTGAAAGAATTTATCTACAATTAGATAGATATAATACTATATAGATTAATATCGTTAATATATATATATATATATATATATATATGCTTATGTAATCTATAGGATAATTTAAAGAAAAAATAATGTAAATGAGTGGAGTGTGTGCTATTTGGTTTTAACTTTTAGAATTAAAATCAATTGAATTAAATGGATTAAATGAATGAGTAACTAAAGAAGTTGGAAAGACATATAGAGAATGGGAAATAGAGATGATGGAATAATTATAGAGCAAAGAGTAGGCAAAGAGAAGTGAAAGAGGTGACACATAGGATTTTTATTGATGTAGCAAAATTGCTAACACGTGCCAAAATGTAGCTAACATGGAGGTGGCTGTTTTAATATATATATATATATATAATATAGATATATAATGCCTAGTAATTAAGCATAGGCTGTAAAGAACAGCCAGCTGTTGGCTCCCGGCCCCACACATTTGAAATTGAAATGGTACAATTCGAAGAACATGACTCAGTGATGATTTTTAAATTGTAACTACAATTACTGCTATATATAAGCTATATTTTACCCCATATAACCGCAACTGCGATTAGAAGTTTAGAACCATACCATAATTCATAACATTGACAATTTGAGTAATATACTTGCAGACATTAACGAATGTGAGACAGGACATCATAGATGCATAAGTATTGAAAACTGTAACAACACCATTGGGAGTTACACATGTTTCTGTCCTAAGGGGCAATCTGGAGATGAAACAAAAGAAGGAGGGTGCCACCAACGTGATATACGCACCAAGGTTGTCATCGGTAAGCAATTAAGCAACATCCAATTTATTTTATTTTATTTTTGTTTCTTCAACTCTTTTATCCTTGCATTATCTATTCATTAAAAACTGCATTCGAATTATTTTAAAAACAGGAGTTGCAATAGGAGTTGTTGTTCTGTCTATGGGGGCTTCCTTGCTGTTCTTGATATACCAGAAAATGAAACTCATCAAGCTGAAAAAGAAATTCTTTCGGCAGAATGGCGGTTTCATTTTGCTAAATAGACTTTCTACAAGAGAAGACTCCTCTCAAACTGCTAAAATATTCACAGAGGATCAACTAAAGAAGGCCACCAACAACTATGATGAGAGCTTATCATTGGTAGAGGAGGTTTTGGCACCGTTTACAAAGGATTTCTACCAGGCAACAAAATCGTTGCTATCAAGAAGTCCAAAATAATAGATGCGAGCCAAATCGACCAATTCATTAACGAGGTGGTTGTTCTCCTCCAAATAAACCATAGGAATGTGGTGAAACTCTTGGGGTGCTGTTTAGAGGCAGAGGTTCCTTTGTTGGTATATGAATGGTATATGAATTTGTCAACAATGGTACCCTATTTGACTTTTTACACACAGAAGATAAGGAGAATAATGCAGCAACATGGAAAATCCGTCTAAAAATAGCAGCAGAGGTAGCTGAAGCTCTGTTATATCTGCATTCATCTGTCTCCATACCCATTATCCATAGAGATGTAAAGAGTGCCAACATTCTCTTGGATGACACTTGCACTGCCAAAGTGTTTGATTTTGGAGCTTCCAGATTGGTTCCACTTGATCAAACTGAGATAGCCACAGTGGAGCAAGGGACTATTGGCTACTTAGACCCAGAGTATATGCTGACAAACCAATTGACTGAGAAAAGTGGTGTATATAGCTTTGGGGTAGTGCTTGTGGAGCTGCTAACAGGGGAGAAGCCTTTTCCCTTTGTTAGGCCAGAAGAGAAGAGAAGCCTTCCTATGCACTTCCTATCTTGCTTGAAAAATGATCGCATGTTTGAAGTTATTCAAGATGGCATCTTGGATGAAGAAAATGAGCAAGAGATCAAGGAGGTTGCTATTCTTGCAGCAAAGTGCTTGAGACTTAAAGGGGAGGAAAGGCCTAGCATGAAGGAAGTGGCTGTGGAGTTGGAGGGAATTATGAGGTCAATGGAGAAGACTTCCTGGATTAATTCAGACATAAATGCAGAGGAGACTCGGTACTTACTTCATGAAACATCATCATCTAGCATTTATGAAACCGGTGATAGCAGCGGACGTGGAAATACTGGGTATGACAGCTTGAAAGATAATGTACAACTGATTGTCTTGGATGATGGAAGATGATTATGGCATGGCAACAAATATATATGCTCCATTTTATAACAATGTTCTGCTACGATCGACCTATTGTAATCTTTATGCACATTCCTTTTGTGATTGCTTTGTTTTCATAAATGTGTACGTGTATGTGTAGGTATGCGTATATGTATTGAAACATCATATCTTCTCTTAGCTTATGACATTTTTAATTATCTATCACTTGTTTTTTAATCTTTTTTTTTGTCATGCTTGTTTTTTTTTATCTTAACTCACTTTATTTACTCGTCTGATCAAAATATAGCCAATTAAAACTTTTATTGCTACATGCGAAAATCTCTTCATCCACTTTTCACGTCCAAAGTTGCAATACAATATTGAGAAGATTATTGTTGTCAGCAACCGGCCAGGAGGGGATAGACGAAAAGCCCAAATTAATACTATGCGACCCATGAAAACGAAGCCTAAAATTGATTTGAAAATTTATATGCTCTCTGACAAAAAAAAATTGTATTATGGAGACAAAAGAAGGTCGAGCTAATGCTGAAGATTAAATTGCATCCGCTAACGATTAACGGATTTAACTAGAGGATTTGACCAGTAGTTAGCGGATTTTAAAAAATAAAAGTGTTTGGTAATAAGTAGCTTATATCGTTTTTCCAGTAGCATATAACATTTTTACAGACGCCACTACTTGAAGTAGCATTTAAATTTATAACTTATAATTTACAAAAATCTCTAAAGAATAATAAGTATAACTTCAAGCAGTATTGAATTGAAATGGACAGAATTGCTAAGCCTATAAGGACTCAAAATAGGATTGGTTCGATTCAGTTTTGAGGTAAAAAATCATCTGATCTAAAGTTTAAAAAAGTGTGGTTTAGTTTGCTTTCTTGGAAAAATCCAATCCGATTCAAAATAACGTGATTTAAATTAGATCGATTTTTTTTGCGGTTATAATTTTTTTAATAAAAAATTAAACGCAATGTTACTGTTTTCGTTTCACTTTTAATATATTACCAAATATAAATCAACGACCATCAATTTAACAATTTTAATTGTGTTATCATTTCTAAAATGTTATAGAGACCAAAAGTGTTTGACTTTTTTTAGAGACTAAAATGAAAATTTTATAAGAATCAAAAATATATTTAAGCCTAATATATTATAAATTATATCACAAGCTAATTAATTAAACAACATTTTTGGATTAAAATCCACAGATATTGTCCTACTGAAAACAATCATGTTCGAGGCTGAAAGAGCGACAAATGTTGGAGTCTGAGGTATTTATTTTTCCACAAGTGATCAAACTAGAAACCTTCCAGTAAAAATATCTCTATGTACATTGTCCCCATTTACAAACCTATAGCGTGCTTAGCTCTATCGTGTGGCTTGGGCTTGAATTCGGGAACGTGCATTTTGTCCGTTTCATTTATTCCACAGCGTGTTTGAAAGCTCGATAGGAATTAAACATGACAGAAATATTGGCAAATGGCCATTTAATTTGCAATCGAGAAAAGAGAATTTTTAAATACACATACACAATTGCAACTTTCTCTGTTTTTCACATTACCAATTGCAACTTGCATTCTTTTTTTTAATGAAGCCTTGAAGCTTTTGACATTTTCTGGCCAGACTTTACCACAGTCTTTTTTATTTACCACCCTTAAACAAAGCTTCATTGTTCTCTCCTTTCATTACACACACACCCTTCTCCATTATTATTCCCCTTTGCTTTCATTTTCCTTATAAATCTTGCTCTGCTTTTTCTCTCCCTGAAGCAGAACCCGTGTAAAATGCATAGGAGAGAGAGATCTTCGATTCGAGAAGGCACGTGCCCACAAAGGAGAAGAACCCCTTCTTTCTCCTCTAGTCTTCTCGACGCCATTTACCGTTCCATCAACGAATCAAAAACCGATCTTGACGAAGATCAACAACCGGGTGTGCAAGGCGGCGCGGAGCTGTGTGTTGGAGGAAGAAGAAGTGTCGAAGAATGAGGGAGAGGAATGGTTTTGGGGGTTTTTTTTTAAATTTGAGGGTATTTTGGTCTTTTTAGATTTTAATGTATGTGTGAGAAGAAATGTATGTATGTGTATTTAGAAAAACCCTCGAGAAAAACAAAGACAAGTAGAGAGTGGTTCCAAATGTAACCGGGCCCGTTGACTGACTACAAATAAAGCATAAGCCCAGTCCCACACCCCAGGTTGTCAAGTTCTTACTAGCTACAATGCAATCATTTGTGGCTCATCGTGAGCATCTCTTTACGGGTCAATTCACAGTGTTGGTAAAAGAAAAAAAAAGGAATATTAATATTGAAACATTTTTATTAAACTCAAGCAATCTAACTAGTGTGACTCAGTTGATAACACATGTCGAGTTTGTAAATGGAAAGGCCAATTAAGGTTGGATCATGGCAGATCCGTCATGGTGGTAACACTCGAGTTTTTTTGAACTATATTCATGCTGAGTAGCAATTCCCTTTTTGCATGGTAGAAAGTTCAAATCTGCTAAGAACTTATTATTCATAAATTTTCACCATTACTCTTATATATATCCGAGAGGAGACTTGGGTCAGTCTTCCTTGCAAGTCAACAAAACTTGATTATTAGGCCCGTACGTGCTTATAGGGTGATAGGAAAAAAAACTAAAATTTAATTTATATATTTATATATCTATCTATTTATATATTGAAAACTTAACCCTTGGCATTGGGACACGTGTCAGCCTACTGGAGCTCATGGAGTGGAAAATAGAGAGTAATTGGAGTGTGACACGTGGCTCACACAATTGCTGTGGTCGGAGGAAATTTTTTAACGAATTGCTCTTGCTACATGTCGTAACGTTTTTGACCAAATTCAATTAGTTTCTAACATAAATCTCAGTTAATTTGAAATACAGCAATCAAATATAAATAAGATTACTAATAAAAAAATATAAATAAAATTAATTCGTTTTAATTAATTAAAATAACATTACAAATAAATTATTGATAATTGTATAAACAAAAATGCTTACCAATTTTTTTTATATAAAAAATACTTACCAATTTCATTCATATTTTTCGTTTTTGTAAATTTTTAAGTTGTAAAATTATTTTTCTTTTTAATTTATTTTCAATAAATAAAATCGAATTTGGTTGCAAGTTTCATTTATATTTTTTTGTTCATATGAATTTTTAAGATGCAAAATTATTTTTCTTTTAAATTCATTATTGATAAATAAAATAGTATTTGCTTATCGGTTTTATTTATGTTTTTTCATCCTGTAAAATTTTAAGTTGCAAAATTTTTTCTTTTAAATTTATTTTAGATAAACAAAATAGTTTTTATTTATAAATTTTATATCATATATTTTATATCGTATATAAAAATGAACTAAATCCGTGCAAATGCACGGATCAATTGGCTAGTTATAAATAAATGAAACGCTCCAGCCACAAAGGCAGCTTATGATCTAGCTAACCCAAAGGGTCTGTTCTCTAGCTCATGATTGAATGGAAGACAATGGAACTGAAGGCGATGCTGCACACGCAACTGTTATCGGGGCCTTGGGGGTGATTTTATTAGGTACTCACGTGGGTTTAGCGTATTGCAAATGATAGATAAGGTTTGAGTGCCAATTTAGTTGGGATGTCTTTCTCTATAGTAATGCTTTTGCATGCTAGCTCTATTGTATTAACGGTAGGAGACCGTTTATTTTTATACAGATAACAATCTTGTTATTTTTATTGTAGCTAAATCTGAACATATTTTGTGCTCTAATTTAGTTGTTTTTTTCTTAATAATTTTTTGCTTATCCAAAAAAAAAGTCATGATCCTGAAATTTACGTGTACCGTGTGAAATATCCCGTTACTATGAACTCTTCTATTTTGCATGAAAAACATACCTGATAGTTTTATACCATGGGTGTGAATTTTCTACAAACATCGGCTCCTCTGTCAGTTTGTAAACAACACTGACAATTTCACATCCTAAGTGTCATTTTTTTTACAACTGTGTTGTAATCTGTTACTTCCCAATTTCAGTTCACCTTAAACAAATAGGTTACCATAAATAGTACCAAAAGAACAAAGAACAGACATAACGAAAATGTCGCTCACATGTAGGTAGCACTCAGTTCCTTCCCTTTTTTCCCAATGGTGTTGTTACAATTATCTTGGCTTATGCATCTATGAGTTCCTATCTTACATTCGTCTATGTCGCAAGTAATTGCCCAAGTTGTCAATATTTAAAATTTAAAAGTACGCTTCTAGTGGCAGTTGTGGTTATATATACATATACTGTGGTCAAATATGATTGATTAACAGTAATTGTAGTTAATTACAATCCGATCACCAAGATGACCGCAATATAAAAACCATCTTGATTGTAACATCCCCAAAATCAAGTAATTATATATATTTAATATAATATTATATAAGTGTAATTGTGTAATTGTATAATATAATATAATATATATATATATATATATATTATGTAATATTTAATACCTCAAGTGAATATAAGTGTAATTGTGTGTGTTCAAGTGTATACTTTGTTAAGGTGTATTATATAAGTTCGGGATTTATTAGAAGTGTTAAATGTTTAGATGAGGGGGGCATGTTTAGAAAGTTGATTTAGTCAAAACCATGATTATTAGCGGGTCCCACTTGCTATTTAAATGAAATGCAAAGGAGAGAGTGGGGGGCCACTGTCATAAGGAAGTTGGAAAATTTGAATAGTAGCACTTCAACTTGTTTTAGCAAAATAGGAGGGCGGTTTCTGGGGGATAACAACGTTACTTGGTAAAGGAAAGAAACAAAAGGACTGCCGAAGAAGAAAGAGAGAAGAAATACGAGTCCTGTTTTGGAGTACAATCAAGTGAGAGAAAAAAAAAATAGGATATCAAGTATTACTTACGCGCAAGTGAGTAAAACACCATTTGTTTTAGAAACTCACGGTACGTATGTGTTAGATTTGGGATTAGAGGTACTCTAAATACTGTGATTGTTTTTTTTGATGGGTGCAAGGGGGAGAAAACCCCCAACTAAATACTGTGATCGAGTTATATCTGTGCATTCACGTGTATTGAGTATAGTTCTAAATGATTGAATTGTTTGCTTATTATATTATTGTTTACCTACACCGAGACAATATTAAACCGAGAATTTGCGCGTTACAATCCAAATTGAGTTGCTGTATTCATGCATTCATTGTGCCAATTGTTTGTATCTTAATTTTAAGGAACTCGTTGCTGCTAAATTTATGTATGCGGTTCAGCCAAGTGTTGTACAGTGGTATTCTTATATCCTAAGGTATTTATTTTTTTCACAACTCACAAGTGATCAAACTAAAAACCTTCCACTAAAAATATCTCTATATATACATTGTCCCCATTTACAAACCTATAGCATGCTTAGCTTCCGTGTGGAACGAGCATTTTGAATTCTGGAACGAGCATTTTGTCCGTTTCATTTATTTCACAGCGTGTTTGAAAGTTCAATAGGAATTAAACATGGCATAAATATTGGCAAATGGCCATTTAATTAAACACGAGGAGCATGTTGCGATATGGTTTAAGCTGTGTGGTGGAGGCTTTGTGGCATGAGTCCTTCTACAAAGTTTATGTGGCCGAATCTTGGGGCAGGGAGCTATTTATTTATTATTTTTTTCATATCAGGGGAGATGGTTATGAGTTGTTGTTTGTGTGTAACGGGTATATGTAAAAAGTTGAGTCTGTACGTAATGGATTGTGTTGTTTTTGGGTTATATAAAGCATCCCTTTGAGAATGATGGGTGGGGTAAATCAGGTATGTTTTGGTACCCCTTTGAGACCATATAGGTTATTGGGGAAATGCTTAGTACCCCTTTGAGACTGATGGTTACTGGGGAAATACCTTCACATATGATCTAGTTTCCCTTTAAAACCATGTAGGTTACTGGAGAAATGTTTTATATTTACCTTTTATCTGGGCTGATGTTTCTGAGAGGGAGGTGTTACATTCTAGTGTGGGGGTTGTTCTTCGGAGGTGTCAGGGAGTTGGGTGTATAACAATTATGTGTATTCTTTTTTGGACAAAACACTTCTTGTGTTTTCTGTCTTATTTTAATATAATTTGGTTTAAAAAAAAATTGCAATAGAGAAAAACAAAGACGAGAGAGTGGTTCCAAATGTAACCGGGCCCGCTGACTCATGACTACAAATAAAGCATAATTAAGCCCACACACCCCAGGTTGTAGTTGTCAAGTTCTTACTAGTTGCAATGCAATCATTTGTGGCTCACCGTGAGCATCTCTTTACGAGTCAATTCATATATAGTGTTGATAAAGTCATAACGAAAAAGGGGGGTGGGGGGGTTGAATAGGGCTGTTCACGGGCCGGTTTGGATTTGTCTAAATCCGTTATCCGAACCGATTAAAATAGCACGGGTTGGGTTGGTTTGAATTTTTCATTTTTTGTTCTCCAAATCCGAACCAAATCAACCCGAATTTGAACGGGTTTGGATCGGTTTGGGCTCACGGGTCACACATTTTAAAAATTCTAAAAAATTAAAAAATGCTAAAAAATCTAAATCAAGGAAAGGGACAAATAACTTTTCTTTTCTTTTTTTGTCAAATTCATATAACTTTTCTGAAAATTCAATATATTGAAAGGGAAAATGGAGAGGAAAAAGGGAGTAAGGAAAAAAAAAGGACTAAAGGGCATGAGCCCAATCAAATAACGAAAACAATTATAAAAATAAAATAAAAACAACAACAAAACAATGAAGTGGAACACTGGAACCCTAACATCAAAACATGACAAAATAGTAAGAGTGAAGCCGCCGCCACACCAGGAGACAAGGTTGCCAAGCCTCACGAGTCACGACGGCTTGTTCACGGATTACGCGCCTCACGACGGATCTGCCACCATGGCCTCCCTCCCCTCCTCGCATATCGCCCCACCGCCAGCATCCTCAAGCACGTCTCCGCCGTCCAACCGTCGCACGTCACGCTCTGCAAAGTCTTCGAAACCACCTCGACGAGTCTGCAGAGTCGTTTCTTCGAAACTATGTCGCTTTCAAAACCAGGGTCAATCTTCGATTTCACAAAGCCGTTTCTCAATACAAGGATGATCGAATCGAAGCATTCCTAGCAGCGGCGGCACGCAGTGGAGGATAGGAAGGGAGCTAGCGGCCGTTGCACAAGGAAACCGCACTAGCTTTGGTAGTGAGGCAAGGACGGCGGCGAACAGCACGGAAGAGAAATAGAGACAACGGGACACGGGAGATGAAGAACTCACGGTGGCTGACATTGGCTAGATGGGAGGCTGGCAGTGGCTTTATGGTGGCTGAGTGTAGCAGAGGAAATGGGTCTCTGGCTTTTGTTACTCTTGTATAGTTGTTCTGTCTCTGTCTCACGCTTAGAAATGTAGGTAGGATAAGCAATTTTTTTTTTAATTATGCCACGTCATCGGTTCGGATTGACGGGTTTGCGGGTTCAGAAATTGAAACCCGTCATCCAAACCAAACCACAATGGGTTTAAACGGGTTGGATCGGATTGCATCCGAACTAAACAAAAATCTAGAAAACACAGATTGGGTCAGTTTGGATCGGTTCGGGTTCACGGGTGACCCGAACCCGTGAACACCCCTGGGGATGAATACTATGGCACAAGTCTTCGTCAACATAGTTGTCTTTATTCAAGGTTGACTTATAGCGTGTTTGTAACTCTGGTTACCCACTCTGAATGCGCGTCCTTTCTTTTCCACACTGTGGAAGTTGGGTCTTGTAGCTTCTGAGTGATTGTGCGATTGAGTTTCTCTCACCCCGGTTCCAAACGTATGCTTAGAGCCACCTCAATTTTTTTTTCTCTCGTTCATGATCTGGTTCAATTTAAATTAACTTTTAATCAATAAAAATTTCTAGATTGGAATAAATCTATGACTTTTTTTATTTATGAATGGTTAATTTTTTCCCATATAAAAAATTAAAGCTATTAAAATTGAGTTAGTGGATATATAATTTATATGAGATTATAGAATCAAATCTCTAATTTAAGCAAAAAAATTATTAATTATTCAAAAAACTTATAATTATATATGGTAATTTTTTTTTGCCATATTTCTTAAGAAAATTATCGATCCCCTCTAGTTATAACTAGTTAACTACTCTAGTGCAATACATGAAGATAATGCTTCATTTGTAACATTTCAGTTAAACTATTAATTAGAGTACCAGTCAATGTGGTGCCAAGGTTGAGGTCCCTGGCTAAGGTCAAGGCCAGGATTATGGGTATGTAGGTGCCAAGGTCACCCATGGCACCATTCAGTTCAGCCCATTTTGAACGTAAAACCATGTTGGTTTTCACTTTCTGGACGATCACGTTGGCTGAGAAAGCTGTGGTTGGGCTGGTTTCAGGGTCTGAGATTGGTATTGGAGGAAGGTTTTGGTTTGCCATGGAAGATTATTGGTACTCACCTTCGTCGGGTGTGGCGGCTCCAAGATTTTATACAGGCGTAGCAACCGTAATTAGTTATCACAAAAATATATAAAAGGTCACATCCAAGTGGTGTTTGGTCACTATAGTGTATACAAACTACAAAGGGTAGAAAAAGAATTAGAAAAACAAACAATAATTTTTGAACACCTATATATATTTCTAACACTTATCTATAATTCATTTCTATCTTTTTATCTCTTTTTTATTATACCAGGTATCCATCACATTTATCATTTATCATTCTTCTATTTTTAATCTATCTCTCTTAAGGTGTATAATAACATATTGCATGTCCAAGAATGGTTTTTGTTAGAAAAAGGAGAAAAAAAAATAAAAAATATGATGAATAATATAATTGAAAAAGAAGAGAAATATGATCATATGGGTGTATAAAAGAATCAAGGTTGTTAATCTAAAGGAGTGAAACATAAATGGGCATAAAAAAAATTATAATAAAAAAAGATTAAATTAAAAGAGTACAAGGGATGGCTAACCTATGATTATATACATGCCAAACATAAATATAAAAAAGCAACAACAAAAAGTATAGAAACATTGGGCTGAGCCCACACAAATTAACAAACAAAAAAAATAAAATAGGGAAAATAAAATTTAACCAAGAACCCGACCTTAATTATTTTTTAATCTAATCTAATAAAACAACTAAAAAAGAAAATTAAGCACCAGCCACAAACGCAAAAGTAAACAACCAACATTAACTTGTTTCGAGTGGACGAAAATTTGGCCAGCCAGTACCCTACTAAAGGTGACCAATCAAGTCCTCCAGCGGAGATAGTTATTGGCGAAGCCAGTGGATACTTCGCACCAAAAAAATGCAAGTGTAAAGAAGGGGAAGGAAGCTGGAGGCAGTGCAGCCGGGGATTGTCTTGAACACATGCTCACAGGCCATAGGGCCACAGGGGGACTAAAATTTGCACCTTGCAACTAAGAACTTTATGACAGGAAATTGCAAATTTTAGTTGGACATGTCTTGCATTTATTCTCGCTCGCAACTAATAGTCGTGTTTTGACTTTTGAACATCTATAATTTTTAACATTTATGTAATATCTCTATTTCTTTTTATTTGTCTTATCTTGTCACATCACTCATTTATTACATTTATCACTCGTCTCTCTTCCATTCCAAACTTACCTCTAGCTATAAATTAGAGTTTAGTTTAATAATTTTTCGTAATTGTCAAGTCTCAGTCAATGCCTCAATGGAGTCATGCATCTAGCTAGCGAATTGAATATTACAATGAACAAAATTGCTCAATCTACTATAGGGACTCAAACCAAGAACAAATTAACAGAGACAAAGAGAGATAAGAGAGTATGGCTCCCGATATGATGTTACCCATTGACTGACTTATCATTTATTTAAGAGGTAGGGTAGATTTGAAGATGTCCAAATAATGAAATTCCAATTTCCTGTCAAGTTCTCAATTGCATGCCCCTTTATATGTACAAAAAATAAATACATATTTTAGTTGTTTTAAAATACATAAAAAATACTATGTGTGAAGTATTAGTCTTTTTTTGACGAGATGTGTGAAGTAGTATAAGTTTTGTTATAAATTAATTGATAATTTTGTATAAATTTTTAAAAAATCAACTGTTAGTAATTATATATTATATTTTTATTTCTTTGTGTTAAAAAATGAGACAAGATTTTGAAAATATATCAATAATTAATATTTTGAGTAGAAATATGAATTAATAACTTACGAACATTTAGGTCATATTCTTGGAGATGCCATAGACTCAATCAAACTGCGAGGTTTCCATTGCGCGTAAAGTGGCATCAATTACATGAGTCTATCACAGTTGAACCATTTAACGCGTAATGGTTTAATGGCTGTCCGATTTTGAAATTAAACACTGTATTTTATCCTCACTCCACTCGTCCTTTTCTTGTGGTTTTGTTTTTTTTAACCACGTCACTCCTCTTCTTCGTCATTTTTTGCATATACGGTAGAAAGTTCAAACTTATGATTCATAAATATTCACCATTGCGTACTCTTATCCGAGAGGAGACTTGGGTCAGTCTACTATGCAAGTCAACAAAGCTAAGCTTGAATGATTGGCACCCTGCACTCACGGAGAAGAAAAACACTAAATGATAAGTTACTATTATAAATAAATGAAACTTTGGAGGGAGCCACAAAGGCATGCAGTGCTAACTCAAAGCAAGCAAGCAATATTCATCATTGTGTCTTCCAAATTAAGGCCCATTTTCTAGTGTTTTTTGTGACTGATCCAATTGAAGATGGACAATATGAAAGTGAAGGAGAAGCTGCACAGTACGCAACTGTTGATAATGGTTGCATATTTAGCCCTGCAGTTGGTAGGAGCAGTAATTATTGCAGCTGATGATCAAGCAGCCCCTTCTCCAGCACCAGCACTGACACCAAAACAATTAGCCCTGCCTGGCTGCCCTTCCACTTGTGGAGGTGTAGAAATCCCTTACCCATTTGGCATAGGCAAGTCATCTGCACCTGGTGATAATAAAAAACCCTGTTACTTGCGGCCCAGATTTAAACTCACTTGCAATGACTCCAAATTATATGTGGGTGACTTGCAAGTTTTCAACATAGACATCTTCCAAGGTCAAATGGACGTGTCGTTTTACGTCTCACGGTATTGCAGTGAAGATTACAATCAACCAACGCTCGACACTGCTTGGTTAAGCATTTCAAGCAAGGAAAACAAGTTCGTGACTATTGGCTGCGACAGTTGTGGTTATCTCAATAGCTACTATGCCGGGGACACATATACAACAGGGTGCTTAACAAGGTGTTACGACCACACTAGTAGGGTCGACGATGGACCGTGCTCGGGTATAGGGTGTTGCCAGGTGGACATTCCTCCTAGAATGAGGAATATCACTATAGAAGCTTATTCCTTCAATTCATCAGAATATTCTTTTGGAGACTGCACCTATTCCTTCGTGGTCAAGAAAGGCAACTATGATTTTTCTCCCATTCATTTAGTACAAGGTTTACCTTCCAACGAAAGCCGCATGGTTCTTGACTGGACCGTAGGTGACCAGCGCTGTGGTGTGGCTCCCCAGAGTGGAGTCGACTATGCGTGCAGGAACAATAGCCATTGCAATGACACTGACACAGATATTGGCTACCGATGCATATGCGATCCAGGTTACGAAGGAAACCCGTACCATCCCCTTGGCTGCACAGGTAATTTACATTTTACTCCCCCAAAATTGTTACTCGCTAGGATACTTTTTAATTGTCCATTTTTAAAGAAAAATTTTGTTCCTATTAATTTATTAGTTTAAGGTTATAGTTTATACCGTTAATTTTTTTATATATTTTCCATATATACACTTTACTATATATAGAGAGTAAATTGATTTTTATTTTTGGTGAACTTGAGTATCCTCTACGTGCAACTGTGGACTCTAATCCCTTAAGGTACTGAGATCCATTTGAGGAGTTGATCTCTCCCAATAAATGTTCTTCTATGCACATAGTCGGGGATCGAATCTCCAATATCATGTTTAAGGGACCCAGGTATCAGAGAGTAAATGAACATATAGTGAGATAGTAAAATGATAAGTGTATAAAAGGAAAAAAATTGTCAATTAAATGATTTATGGATTAATGTGAAACATCCTTAAAAGACAAATATTAAGGAAATGAGAAAGTAATTTATTTTCTGGATTTCCTCTGTATAACTGTCATTACCGTGTACTCATTAATTTTTGTAGTTTCATTCATTAATTATGCTTCCTATTTTATTCGATATTTTATTAACTACTTACTCTGGGTAATTTAAAACATTGATGACTAGTATTATTCATGATCATTGAGTAATTACCTGCAGACATAAACGAATGTGAGACAACAAGTCATACATGCACAAGTAAAGATAACTGTGTCAACACCGATGGGTCTCACAGATGTTTCTGTCCTAAGGGGCAATTTGGAAATGGAACAAAAGAAGGAACTCGGTGCTACGGACATAATGTGAACATGAAGATTGTCATCGGTAAGCAATTAAGCACATCAATTTTTCTTATGTTTTTTTCTTAGACCCTATTGCGTAAGTATTTGTTCATTACAAGTATGTACGCTTGCTATTGACATTACTTAACAGTTCAAGAACTACGTTAGTTTAGGGGACTTCATGTGGTCCAATTTCATTTTACCATTTTGTTTAGTTTTTAACCAATAAGATTTTTTAGCACAATTTTGCAATTCAATCTCCCCAATATTTAAAATTTGTTTTATAGTTTTTATTTAACATTAAAGTTATTTTATTTAAAATTACAGTAACTGCCAATGGATGAAACCCATTTTTCTCAATCTCATATCATAATCTCTGTTGTCCAATATTTTTATATATATATTATTTTGTTTTGTTTATCTTCAAACTCTGTTGTCCTTGCATATATATGCGTTAAGTATGCATGCTATTCGGTATTAGTTTACTAAACATTTCAAGAACTATGTTCAGGACCTGTAATAGGAGCTATTGTTCTGTTTGTGGGGACTGTCTTACTTTTTATATACCAGAAAAGGAAATTGATCAAACTGAATGAGAAATTCTTTGAGCAAATTAATGGTGGTCTCCTTTTACTACAACAACTCTCTAAAAAAGATGATTCCCCCCAATCAGTGCAAGTATTCACAGAAGGACAACTAAAGAAGGCCACTAACAACTATGACCAGAGCTTAATCATTGGCAGGGGAGGTTTTGGTACGGTTTTCAAAGGGTTCCTATCGGATAACCGAATCATTGCTATTAAGAAGTCCAAAATAACAGACGCAAGCCAAATCAATCAATTCATTAATGAGATGGTTGTTCTCTCCCAAATAAATCATAGGAATGTGGTCAAACTATTGGGGTGTTGTTTACAAATAGAAGTTCCTTTGTTGGTATATGAATATGTTAGCAATGGCACCCTTTTTGACTTTTTACACACAGAAGGTAATGCCAATAATGCAACATGGGAAACTCGTCTGAGAATAGCAGCAGAGGTAGCTGGAGCTCTGTCATATCTGCATTCAGCTGCCTCAATACCTATTATCCATAGAGATGTGAAGAGTGCCAATATTCTATTGGATGACACTTACACTGCCAAAGTGTCTGATTTTGGAGCTTCAAAATTGGTTCCACTTGATCAAACTGAGATAGCCACAATGGTGCAGGGAACTCTTGGCTACTTGGATCCAGAGTTAATGCAAACACAACAACTAACTGAGAAAAGTGATGTCTATAGTTTTGGTGTAGTGCTTGTAGAACTCCTAACTGGGGAGAAACCTATTTCTATTCATAGGATAGAAGAGAGAAGAAGTCTTGCTGTGCACTTTCTATCTTGTTTAAAAGAGGATCGTGTTTTTGAAGTTATTCAAGATGGCATCTTGAATGAAGAAAATAAGCAGGAGATCAAGGAGGTTGTTGTTCTTGCATCAAAGTGCTTGAGACCTCAAGGGAAGGAAAGACCTAGCATGAAGGAAGTGGCTATGGAGTTGGAGGGAATGAGGTTAATGGAGAAGCACTCGTGGATCAATGCTGGCCAAAATTTAGAGGAGACTCGGTACTTGCTTCATGAAGCATCATCATCTAGCACTTATGAACTTGGTCATGACAGCAAGCATGAATATAATGGGCGTGACAGCTTGAAAGATCATGTACAACTGGTTGACATGGATGATGGAAGATGATTTATATGACAACATGCATATATAGCATCATACACTCCATGTAATTATATATATCCATGGTTTGCTACGACCTGTTGTAATATTTATGAATAATCTTTTTGTTATTTTGTTTCATAAATAAATGAACATGTGATCAACGTCTTACTTTCTCTTGACTTAAGACATTTATTAATTATCTATCAGTTGATTTTATCTTAACTCAATTTGATTACTTGTTCGGGTTATAACTTATCTAGGTTTTAAAAAATCATAGGTAATTAAAACTTCTAATGCAACATGCAAAAATCTCTTTGGACACATTCATGATCATTTTGACATACTTGGTTTAGCTACGATCTATCCTTAGTTAACTACCAATTAACTATATGTGACTTTCATCCAATCCCCAAGAAAAGGCTCGGGAATTTTTTCCACTAATAAATCACAATATAATTCTTACAACCAAAGGGATACCTTGCCTTTACAAAATTAATTACAAGGAGATCAATACCAATAGGGATGCCCAACCTATGTAAAACTAAGGGATATCTCATCCTTATTAGAAACTAACACAACAAAGAAAATAATTTATCACTCGATCACAAGAACAGGTAATACAAGACGAAATTCTATAAATTTCTCAAGCATGAACAAGAAGACTCAGAGTGAGGTGTTTTTTCCCCCAAAGATTCTTCAAACATTTTCACGATAAGTTCTATTTTGTATTGAAACCCTAAAAAGAGTTTAAATATTTCCAAAATAATTTTGGAAAGAATCCATATGATTTTTTTGTAGAGTTGAAAGAAGAAAAACAGCAAAAAGAAAAAAAAAATAGCATGCAACCCAGTTTGCAAGAAAATCTGCACATTGATTTCTTTCTCGATATGGAGATGAAGCATGGCTCAGAGGCCTAAAGAGAGAAACTCTTAAACACTCAATTTTACTTCAATTTCAAGATGCCCTTACAATGAGACTTGGCCCTCTATTTATACTAGGCCATTTTACTGTTTATAAACTGGAAAGAAACAAGATGCAATGTAAAAACAAAAAGTTTCAATACGGTGAATTAATGCTACAACTTAAAGTCAAGATTAGTGGCTAGCTAGTTTGGTGGTGGTTGCATTGTGGGATATCCTCATGGCAATCCCGTATCATCCTCATGGCTCTCTAGTGTATTCTTCTACTGACAAGTTCTTTTGTCGAAGATTTTGCAGTTGAATGAAATTATCTTGATAATAATGAGAAGGCAAGAACTTTCGAGTCAGTTCTCGACGCATTTTCTCCCATGTCTTGATCTTGCTTTTCCCTTCTCGTTCACGCTTCTTTTTAAGATTCTCCCACCAAATGGAAGCGTGCCTCTTTAACTTCACAGCAATGATCTTCACCTTTCTTTCTTTGGGTATCTCCTTGTATTCAAATACTCGCTCAACAGTTTGAAGCCAATCAACAAACTCATCTGGTTGGAGTTTTCCTTCAAAATCTGGAATCTCTACCTTGATGTCGCATTGTCTAAAAGGTTGTCTTTGCGGACGACGACTTCTAAATGATGATGCATCACTACTAGATTCATCATTGTCTGACCGCATGTGATGTGCTTCTAACAGAGCTTGCTGTGCGTCTACTGTTTCCTGTAGCTGTTGGATTTGTCTTCTCATCTCTTCGAATTAAATATCACGAAGAGTTTGATCATTTTGTCTTCTTGGAGGCATTTTGAGGATGTGGTGAGAATGGGCCTATGTCGTCCAATTAAGAATAATTCTTTTCTGATGTGGAAGATCAGACTATGCTGCAACCACAGAGCATACTAGGAATTTCCTAATGAACACGGCACCTTTTAAAGGATTTTTTTGCCAATATGGGGTGAAAATGGGAATATTTAAAAGATCAGGGATCAAATAGAAAATTTTGGTGTTGTGGGCGAGTTGGTGATTTTTGAAAGATAAGGGGTCAAACTGAACTTTTAGAAATTTCAGGGGGTCAAAGTATAGATTAAGAAAGGTTGAGGGACTTATCAACAATTTCTGAAACTCTACTGTGATTTGGCTAATGACGTGGCAAAAGTGACACGTGGCAGGAAATGTGTGGCTGATGTGTCACTAACTAGACACAGCAGGATGATGTGGCAGATGACATGGTCGAAGACCTTTGATTTTCCAGCGATATTTCTGGCGGCGGCAACGGTGGTCCGGCAGCGGCTCGTGGTGGTTCTACACTTTCCGGCGAACTTTCTGACAAACTTTCTGGCGATGACCGTGGAGGCTCCGGTGGCTGTGAAACTTGCTATCCAGGGGTTTTTTGACCTTTCGGACGCAATGGCGGTGTTAGTTTTGCGAAAAAATGACCGCAAAGTACAGTTTTGATGGGGGTAGATTTGAAATACCCACAAAAACTCAAACTTTCCGTTGATTTCTTCACTCAAACTCAACTCCGGTGGTATGATAACCAGCTCTGATGCCAAAATGGCTCAGAAGCCTAAAGAGAGAAACTCTCAAACACTCAATTTTACTTCAATTTCAAGATGCCCTTACAATGAGACTTGGCCCTCTATTTATACTAGGCCATTTTACTGTTTATAAACTGGAAAGAAACAAGATGCAATGTAAAAACAAAAAGTTTCAATACGGTGAATTAATGCTACAACTTAAAGTCAAGATTAGTGGCTAGCTAGTTTGGTGGTGGTTGGATTGTGGGCTATCCTCATGGCAATCCCGTATCAAAGCAGCTGAATCATCCACACCTGGGCCAACAAATCACGAATCGACTGAAGAAGTTTTGCAAATCGATGGGAAGAAATAATGAAGCCTAATGTTCTGTGAGTCAGTGTAGCAAGTGAGCTCATAGTTGCCCATAGCAGACCCTAGTAAAATGCCTCCAGCTCCGCATGAAGCATATGAGAGAAACCCATGTTTCCTACAAACCCAGCCATTTGTTGACCGTCAAATCTTGTTAAGTGAGTCCTGACCCATGAGCTAGCCAACTCGATCAAACATGGCTCACGAGTCAAACAGGTTATAAAAATACTGTCTCACCAAGACCGTGGGTTCAACTCACGGTGAATTGAGCCAACTCGTTTTTTTATTTTATAATTTTTATGTCTGTAATAGTTGTTTTATAATTTTCATTCTTTTAAATTTATTTTTTACGACTTTATGTTTGGAAGTATTAGATTTTATTGTTTTTAATTACCCCCCATTTTTTTTTTTGCATTTCTTAAATGCAAACATGTGTTCAATTAATTTTATGAATAATTATAATACTTATACTACCTCTGGTCTAAATCTTTGGTAGTTTTAGCTTTTTATTTTTGTCCCAAAATTTTGATTGTTTTAGAATTTCAAGAGATAATTTATCACCTTTTTCCAACTATACCCTTATAATTAATAAGTTTTGAGTGGAAAAATAATTAGAATAGTTGAGAATGATGAATAATAAATAGGATTATTTTAATCTAAAATTTGTTCAATTAATTATTTTTTAATCTATGTGTTAAAACCTTAAACAACTAAAGATTTAAACCGGAGTGAGTACAATACACTATTTTTTTTAGAGGAAATTACACTAACCTCCCCTGAGGTCTTCTCAAACAACACTTACACCCACTCTAGTTTTTAAAAAAACACTCACCTCCCCTAACTAAACATTTTTTACCATTCGTTTGAGCTTTGCGGTGACAAATATTTGCACGCCCATAGCCTATCACCAACCCAAGATCTTGCTCTGCAACAGGTCTCACCAACTCAAGAAGAAGGCATATATCAGAAGCAATTTAATGCTTCGTTGGCTTTAAACAAAAACCATCACAAGCAATATAATGTATATTGGTCCTATTATAAAATTTATCGCCCGTCATGTATAAACCAGTAAGAGAATAAACCAATAAGTCACGGGGCTGATTTGGGGTGAAACTAAGACACAGCATAGTGGATACAAATATTTATCAGGTCGTGTGGCTGCATAAGGTGTGCGCCTATTTGTTTAGAAGCAAAACAATACATACATTAGTATACAAATACAAGCACAAAAATTGAATACTATCAATCTCCTCAATACCACGGTACAATAACCATCTGCCCAATACAAGAATATCAACACCCAGATAAAAGAGCATCAACACGACAACACCCCAACATTAGGAAATTGAGCCAACTACATTGCCCCGAGTCTGTTATGTTGTGCCACTCTGAAGCCAAGTAGCGATCTCCAAAGCAACTCCCCTTTACAGAGTTGTGCTGCTCCTAAGTCTGCTTCTGTAATGTAACTAGCTTTTCTGGATTTGTGAATAAAAAGTTGGGGAAGAAGGCTATTAATGCTCTCATTAACGGAGGTAACACTGTTAAGTTAAGGTGGTATGTGTGTCAATTATAATTAACCAAATAAGGGAAGTGAGTGTTTTTTAAAAACTAGAGGGGGTGTCAATGTTATTTGAGAAGACTTTAGGGGAGGTCTGTGCAATTTTTCCTTTTTTTTAAAAAGAAAAATCAATACTATTGAGTCATTGACTTAAACACATCGATCCTCACAGACCACAGGGGCCTAAAATTGGTTGCAACTTGCAACCTAGAACTTAATGACCAGAATGCAAAATTTTAGTAAGACATGTCTTGCATTTATTCTCGTAAATAATTGTCAAGTCAGTCAATGGAGTCGATCATGCATGCATCTAGCGAATTGAATAGTGCAATGGACAAAATTGCTAAGTCTATAAGGACTCAAAACTAGGGCTATTCGCAGTTAGGATATTGGTTTGGTTCAATTTTGAGACAAAAAATCATTTGATCCAAAGTTTAAAAAAGCGTGTGGTTCAGTTTGTTTTCATAAAAAAAATATGATCAATCTGATCCAAAATAATGTGTTTTAGATTGGATCGATTTTTTTTCGCGGTTATAATTTTTTAAAAATAAATATCAAACGCAGTGTTACTACTTTCATTTCACTTCTAATATATTACCAAATATCAATCAATAACTATCATTTTTACAATTTTAATTGCGTTATCATTTCTAAAATGTTATAGGGGCAAAAAACGTTTGACTTTTTATAGGGACTAAAATGAAAATACCTCTATATTATAGAGACCAAAAAAATATTTAAGCCTAATATATTATATATTATATCACAAGATAATTAATTAAACAACATTTTTGGATTAAAATCAACAGATATTGTCCTACTGAAAACAATCATGTTCGAGGCTGAAAGAGCGACAAAGTAGGAGTCTAAGGTATTTATTTTTTCACAAGTGATCAAACTAAAAACCTTCCACTAAAAATAGGCTCCGTCTACGGTGAGCAACTGTTGTAGGCCGCTCACCATAAGCGACCCCCGTATGGAGAGGTGCACTGTGGGCCTGCACCTTGCATAGCCGTAGATATATGGGGAAAAAAATCCATGGCTAGGATTGAAAAGTACCAAGCAATTTGAGCAAAGACACTAATTTGAGTTAAAGTCCCTTTCGGCCAAAAAAAATAAGTCCAAGTCGTTGAAATATAAATTACACTGTCGAAGAAGTTCAGGCTTGATGGTGATCGAGGTGATATAAAAGGAAAGTTGTGAAAGTCGGGCGTTGGTGGATGTGGATCGGTGGCCAACAGTATTTTTGCCTACTTGTGCAGTGTTGTGTGTTTACTATACACAAATCGAAGAGTATTTTTTCCCTTCCCTGTTACCTGTAACATTTCTTTATCTTTGACAATAGGAGAAAATTAGTTTAGGTATTCCAGTTGATGGTTGTTTGTGTGCGCAAGGTATTAAGTGAGGCAAAAATATTATTTAGGTTATCGTTTAGTTTGAACATTGTAAAACCCTTTTTGTGCTATGTAGTTGTTTGGTTGGTTGATTTAAAAAAAACATGTTCTTGAACAGCAATGTTGATATGGAGATTTTGGTTGCTGCGAAGATGATGAACAGTGAAAACGCAGGTTGAAGAAGATGATGAATAGCGAATGAGAGTTGAGCCACTGTTGGGCCTCTAAGGACACGCATTGACTGTTGATGGAAATGAGCCATCGATTGTTTCGGCCTTGTTACCCATTGTTTCTTCCCTCTTCGAAGCTTCCTCCACGATTCTCACAATTTCTCCGTTTTGGTAAAGTAAGATTAGGGTTCGATAGCTCCGTTTTGTCTTTAAATCTGCGAAAGCTCCAACCCCTTTTGTCTTTGAATCTGCTACTGTGGACTTAATTATTAAATTCCACCACAGTACAGGGACCAACTTATTAAATTTCACAAACTTCCATAGCAGGTAGGAGCGGTCATTCTATTGCAGGTCCATAGTGCACTTGCGCGAAAATGGATCGCTTACGGTGAGCGGCCTACAATGGTTGCTCACCGTAGACAGAGCCCTAAAAATATCTCTATATACATTGTCCCCATTTACAAACCTATAGCATGCTTAGCTTTCGTGTGGAACGAGCATTTTGTCCGTTTCATTTATTCCACAGCGTGTTTGAAAGTTCAATAGGAATTAAACATGACACAAATATTGGCAAATGGCCAATTAATTTGCATTATTAGAGAAAAACAAAGACAAGTAGAGTGTGGTTCCAAATGTAACCGGGCCCGTTGACTGACTACAAATAAAGCATAATTAAGCCCACACCCCAGGTTGTAGTTCCTTGTCAAGTTCTTACTGGTTGCAATCATTTGTGGCTGATCGCCGTGAGCATCCCTTTACTAGTCAATTCATTGTGTTGATAAAAGAAATTAAAAAAATGGATTATTAATATTGAAAGCATTCTTATTAAACTCAAGCAATCCAACGAGTGTGGCTCAGTTGATAACGCATGTCGAGTTCATAAAGGCCTAGCATGAAGGAAGTGGTTGTGGGGTTGGAGGGAACGAGATCAATGGAGAAGCATTCTTGGATTAATTTATACATAAATGTAGAGGAGACTCGGTACTTACTTCATGAAACATCATCATCTAGCATTTATGAAACTGGTGATAGTAGCAAACATAGATCTACTGGGTATGACAGCTTGAAAGATAATGTACAATTGATTGTCTTGGATGATGGAAGATGATTATGGCATGGCAACAAATATATGCTCCTTTTTATATCAATGTTCTCCTACGTCCTATTCATGTAATCTTTATATATGCACAATTCTTTTGTAATTGTTTTGTTTTCATAAATGTGTATGTGTATGTGTATGTGAAACATCATATCTTCTCTTAGCTTATGACATTTTTAATTATCTATCACTTGTTTTTTTATCTTAACTCAATTTATTTACTTGTCTGATCAAAATCATAGCTAATTAAAACTTTTATTGCTACATACAAAAATCTCTTCATCCACTTTTTTTTTTGGTCAGTACTCTTCATCCACTTGGGATTTGGTAAATACACCTTGGATTTTGGCCATATACCCCACTTAAATAGTGAAATTTCAAAATTATCCCTTGTTAATATCACGTTTTGGGCCATACACTCCACAATTTCGTGTATATTCTGGAAACTGGAATTTCCGGAATGTAATTTTTTTATTTATGAATTTTTTTTATTTATGAATGGTTAATTTCTAACCATCTAAAAAATTAAGCTATTAAAATTGAGTTAGTGGATATATGGTTGCAACTTGCAACTAAGAAATTTAGGACCGGAAATTGCAAATTTTAGTTGGACATGTCTTGCATTTATTCTCGCTCGCAACTAATAGTAGATTTTTTATTTTTTAATATTTATAATTTTTAACACTTATCTAATATCTCTATTTTTTTATCTCTCTTATTTTATCATATCACTCATTTATCACATCTATCATATGTCTTATAAATTATAGTTTAGTTTAACAATCATTTATCGTAATTGTCAAGTGTCAGTCAATGCCTCAATGGAGCCATACATGCATCTAACGAATTGAATAGTACAATGGGACATAATTGCTCAGTCTACTATAGGGACTCAAACCAAGAACAAATTAACAGAGACAAAGAGAGATAAGAGAGTGGCTCCCGATATGATGTTAGCCATAGACTAACTTATCATTTATTTAAGAGGTAGAGCAGATTTGAAGATGTCCAGATAATGAAATTCCAATTTCCTGTCAAGTTCTCAATTGCATGCCCCTTTATATGTAAAAAAATACATATTTTAGTTGTTTTAAAATACATAAAAATACTATGTGTGAAGTATTAGTTTTTTTTTTGACGAGATGTGTGAAGTAGTATAAGTTTTGTTATAAATTAATTGATAATTTTGTATAAATTTTAAAAAATCATCTGTTAGAAATTATATATTATATTTTTATTTCTGTGTTAAAAAATGAGACAAGATATAACAATAATTAATATTTTGAGTAGAAATATTAATTAATAACTTACGAACATTTAATAACAGGTCATATTCTTGGATATGCCATACAATCAAACTGTAAGGATTCCATTGTGTAAAGTGGCATTAATTTACATGATTCTTCTAGAATCCGGATCCTCTTCTGTCACAGTTGAACCATTGAACGTGTTTAATGGGTTAATGACTCACTCGTCCTTTTCTTTTGGTTTTGTTTTTGGTAACCACGTCCACCCCTCTTCTTCATCATTTTTTGCGTATACGGTAGAAAGTTCAAAATTATGATTCATAAATATTCACTATTGCGTGCTCTATCCGAGAGGAGACTTGGGTCAGTCTACTATGCAAGTCAACAAACTAAAGCTTGAATGATTCGCACCCGCACTCACGGAGAAGAAAAACACTAAGTTCCAGTTTAGATAAGTTTTTTTATAAGTACTTCTAGTATATATTTTTTAAGGTGGCTTCTAGCATGAGGGGTCTCACAAGACCCACATGGGTGAGGGGCCAAATAGTACCGGTTTGTAGGTAAACTCGGGGTCTCATTTGTCATATTAAATTTTGCTGGGTCATTTGTATAAAAAACCATCTAATTGCAAGGTAACCCTCTTCCTCCTCTCTCTTCTTCTACATGTAACTGATATTTATTCCTCCCCTCTCTTCTTATATTTATTCCTCCCCTCTCTTCTTCTACATGTAACTGATATTTATATTCTTCTTCCAAATCCAGTCGCAACCCACAATGGCATTGCCACTTCTATCGAAAAACTCCTCCATCGCCCAAACATATTAAACCAAAAAATGAAAAAAGAGAGAAATGGGGTCTATTAGATTGAACCCTGGAACCTTGGCTTCAAAATATTGAAGAGGGCATATGCCCCTGGCTGCGTAGCGAAAGAGAAGAGAGGGGGCTATTAAAAATTGAAGAGGCATTTGCCTCTTGCTCTTGCATTTTCGTTTATTCCTCACAACTAAAATTATTTATTCTCCTCCCTTTATTTTAATTTATTCTCATATTGTTTTGGAAGATAATGTTACTTTTGAGAAGGATGAATCCATTTTTGAGGATCTATGCAGCGACGCTACTTTCCCTGAAGAAGAAATTGGTATTAATGATTCTAATGTGGGAAGTTTGGGCTTATTGGATGGTCGTATTCTGGCATGAATCTTTCATTTTTTGAGATCTGATGTGAAGTCCTTTGCCTTTCACTGGGTTTTTGATTACTGCGTTGTCTCAATTGTCTGCAAAACCTGTTTGTTGATTTTCTGGGTAAAATGTTAAAAAAAAATCCCTAAATCTGATTTGTTAATTGCACTAAATTAAGGGATCAACTTGCAACGTTTTTGGCAACCTGAGATATCAAGTAATCAACAGGCAACTCAAACCGATCTCAACCGTTGGAGTATTTTATTATTATATCTAACGGTACTATTTGACCCCTCACCTGTGAGGGCCTTATGAGGCCCCTCATGGTATAAGCCACCATTTTTTAATTAACAACTTTTCATAAAAATTAAATTAATTTTTGCTCTTCATATTTTTTAAAAGTCATCTTTTTTAACTTCTCCAAAAGCACATATCTATCTATTAATGACTATTTAACAACCTTCTTTCTTTTGTATATATAAGAAAAACAAGAAACAAAATAAGACTAACTTCTCTATAAGTCAAAAACTAGAGTTTTTACATCCAATCAGGATTTAAATGATGATAAGTTACTATTATAAATAGATGAAACTTGGGAGGGAGCCACAAAGGCATGCATGCAGTGCTAACTCAAAGCAAGCAAGAAATATCCATATATTGTGTCTTCCAAATAATTAAGGCCTATTTTTTTAGTGTTTTTTGTGATTGATCCAATTGAAGAGGGACAATATGAAAGTGATGGAGAAGCTGCATAGTACGCAACTGTTGATAATGGTTGCATATAATTTAGCCCTGCAGTTGGTAGGAGCAGTAATTATTGTAGCTGGTGATCAAGCAGCCCCTTCTCCAGCACCAGCACCAGCACCAACACCAGCACTGACACCAAAACAATTAGCACTGCCTCGCTGTCCTTACACTTGTGGAGGTGTAGAAGTCCCATACCCATTTGGGATAGGCAATTCGTCTACACCTGGCTATAATCAAAAACCCTGTTACTTGGAGGCCAGATTTGAGCTCACTTGCAACGACTCCAAATTATATCTGGGTGACTTTGAAGTTTTACGCATAGACATCCTCCAAGGTCAAATGGACGTGCTGTTTAATGTCTCAAACAGTTGCATTGATGAAGGTTACTGGCTCACCTTTGCTCATTTCAGCATTTCAAGGAAAGAAAACAAGTTCGTCACTGTTGGCTGCAACGGCTATGGTTATCTCCAAAGTGTTTATGACGAGGACTCATATACAACGGGGTGCGTATCAAAGTGTTCTAACCTTTCTGGCCTTAATATGCCTGCAGGAGTGTTCGACGATGGAACGTGTTCGGGTATAGGGTGTTGCCAGGTGGACATTCCTCCTTGGATGAGGAATATCACTATACAAGCTTATACCTTCAATTCATCGGAATATTCTTTTGGAGAATGCACCTATTCCTTCGTGGTCAAGAATCACAACTATATTTTTTCATCCATTCATATAGAAAACGAATTTCCTTACGAGGAATTCCCCATGGTTCTTGACTGGACCGTAGGTGACCACGACTGTAGTGTGGCTCCCGCGTGCAGGAACAATAGCCGTTGCAATGACACTGACACAGATTTTGGCCACCGGTGCGGATGCAATCCAGGTTATGCAGGAAACCCGTACCATCCCCTTGGCTGCACAGGTAATTTACATTTGGCAAAAGAAAAGTGTTTCATGGACACCCCAATGAGTGTATACATCCAGAGAGAGAAAGAGATAGAAGAAAGAGAAGTGATAGATATGATAGGTAATATGATGTGACAATAAGAGAGAGATAAAAAGAGATGAGAGGTGTTGGATGAGTGATGATACTATTGGGGTGTCTATGTATCATTACTCTTGGCAAAATAGCACCTGAAGGACCAAATTAAAAAAATAAATAAACATAAGGGATTTTATTGTCAAAAAATAAAAATAAGGGAATAACTTGAAAAAATAAAATAACTTAAGGGACTTCAGGTGCTATTTTGCCTTTACATTTTACTCCCCAAAATTGTTACTCGCTAGGATACTTTTTAATTGTCCATTTTTTAAGAAAAAATTTGTTCCTATTAATTTATTAGTTTAAGGTTATATGTCACTGTTAACTCTTTTATATATTTTTCATACACTTTAATATAAAGAGAGTAAATAGATTTTTTTTGGGTGAACTATGCAACTGTGGAAACTAATCCCTTGAGTTACTGAGATCCATTTGAGGGGTTGATCTCTCCCAGTAAATACTCTTCTATGCACATGGCTAGGGATCGAATCCTCAATATCATGCTTAAAAGACTCAGGTATCATAGAGTAAATAGACATAGTGAAATAGTAAAAAGATAACTGTATAAAAAGAAAAAATTTGTCAGTTAAATGATTTATGGGTTAATGTGAAACATGCTTAAAAGACAAATATCAAGGAAATGAGAGAGCAATTTATCTTCTGGATTTCCTCTGTATAATTGTCATTACTGTGTACTCATTAATTTTTGTAGTTTCATTGATTAATTATGCTTCCTATTTTATTCGATATGTTATTAACTACTTACTCTGGGTAATTTAAAACATTGATGACTAGTATTATTCATAATCATTGAGTAATTACTTGCAGACATAAACGAATGTGAGACAACAAGTCATACATGCATAAGTAAAGATAACTGTCTCAACACCGATGGGTCTCACACATGTTTCTGTCATAAGGGGCAATTTGGAAATGGAACAAAAGAAGGAGGGTGCCACCAACGTGATATACGCACCAAGGTTGTCATCGGTAAGCAATTAAACACGTCCAATTTCATTTTACCATTTTGTTTATATATGTTTTCGATCTTCAATCCTTCCTTGTATTTGTTCATTATGTATGCTACTGATATTAGTTTACCAAACAGGGGTTGGAACAGGAGTTATTGCTCTATTTGTGGGGATTTCCTCGCTCTACTTAATATATCAGAAAAGGAAACTCATGGAACTGAAAGAGAAATTCTTCAAGCAGAATGGTGGTTACATTTTGCTACAGCGACTCTCTAGAAGAGAAGACTCCTCCCAAATTGCTCAAATTTTCACAGAGGAAGAACTAAATAAGGCCACTGACAACTTTGACGAGAGCTTCATCATTGGCAGAGGTGGTTTTGGTACAGTGTTCAAAGGGTTCCTAACAAATAACAGAATCGTTGCTATCAAGAAGTCCAAAATAATAGATGCGAGCCAAAACGAGCAATTCATCAATGAGGTGATTGTTCTCTCCCAAATAAACCATAAGAATGTGGTCAAACTCTTGGGGTGCTGTTTGGAAACAGAAGTTCCACTATTGGTTTATGAATTTGTCAGAAATGGTACCCTTTATAACTTTTTCACAAAGAAGGTAAGGTGAATAATGCAACATGGAAAACTCGTCTAAAGATAGCAGCAGAGGTAGCTGAAGCTCTGTCATATCTACATTCATCTGTCTCGATACCCATTATCCACAGCGATGTTAAGAGTGCCAACATTCTCTTGGATGACACTTACACTGCAAAAGTGTCTGATTTTGGAGCTTCAAGATTGGTTCCCCAAGATCAAATTGAAATAGCCACAGTGGTGCAAGGGACACTTGGCTATTTGGACCCAAAGTATATGCAAACACATCAACTAACTGAGAAAAGTGATGTTTATAGCTTTGGGGTAGTGCTTGTGGAGCTCCTAACAGGGGAGAAACCTGTCTCTTTTGATAGGACAGAAGAGAAAAGAAGTCTTCCTATGCACTTTCTATCTTGCTTAAAAGAGGATTGTGTTTTTGAAGTTCTGCAAGATGGAATCTTGAATGAAGAAAATGAGCAGGAGATCAAGGAGGTTGCTATTCTTGCAGCAAAGTGCATGAGACTTAAAGGGGAAAAAAGGCCTAGCATGAAGGAAGTGGCTATGGAGTTGGAGGGAATATTGGGGTCAATGGAGAAGACTTCCTGGATTAATTCAGACATAAATGCAGAGGAGACTCGGTACTTGCTTCATGAAACATCATCGTCTAGCATTTATGAAACTGGTGATAGCAGCGGACACAGAAATACTGGGTATGACAGCTTGAAGGATGGTGTACAACTGATTGTCTTGGATGATGGAAGATGATTATGGGCATGGCAACAAATATATATATGCTCTATTTTATATCAATGTTCTGCTGCAACCTATTGTAATCTTTTTTTTTTGGTCAATGCCTATTGTAATCTTTATGCACAATCCTTTTGTAATTGTTTTGTTTTCATAAATGTGTATGTGTATGTGTATTTGTACTTAAAACCCAACATGCTTCTTTTTTTTTTGGTCAATAAAACCCATCATTCTTAGGCCAGAAATTAATATGAATTCTGACACGAGGAACAATCGCCAGGGAAAGCCACATTTTGCCTCAGATCATCTTGGCTTTGTAATCCTAGTTTTTTTTTTGTCAACTTATAAATTATAATAGTTATGTTCATCCAATTTTCATGTCCAAAGTTGCAATACAATATTGAGAATATTATTGTTGTCAAACAATAATTTTTTGGTCAACATTGTCAAACAATGTTAAAAAGTTTTTTTTTTAGTCTACAAAACAATGTTAAAAAGTTAAAAGAGGGCCGGCACAACAAGAGATAGACGAAGGCCCAAATTAATACTATGAGACTCATGAAAAAGAAGTTTAATAATTGGAGTTTCTCTCCCAAATTAATACTATGAGACCCATGAAAAAGAAGCCTAATAATTGGAGTTTCTCCCTACACCGACATTCATTACTCCCTGAACCCACCTTTAACCTTTTATTAAATCAAATTAAAAATACAAAAATGTCCCCACTCTTAGATAAACCGGATTTGTTTTTTCTTTTGGTGATTTTCTAACATTCCGGAAATATAAGTTCTGGAACATAAGATGAGTTCCGGAAATTATATTTCTGGTACATTAATCACAGTGTCAGAAGTTCACGCCGACTCTCTGCTATTCTATTTTTAGTGCTTGCACATCCAATGTGAAGGAAATAAAAATGATGGTCAATATCTATATTTTTATCTTTTCCTGTTCCTTTGTAGTATTCATGCCTTGTTGCTCGTTACCAATGCACCAGCATCATACCCTCTCCGTATAACCACATAGCATAGAACTTTGGAACTCCATAAGTTAACACCACAACCCCATTATTTTAAGAGGAGGAAATTCAGAAAGCTACATTTAAACCATACATATAGACATATCACCACCTACGTTATTTGACAGAAGTTCAGACCCTCAGCCTCAACATGCTTGGTAATCAAGTAGAACTACCTCATCCACCATTGCTAAGTTTGTGAAAGAAACACCAGTCAGACTAGAGCAAGAGAGTCACAGAAAGCTCAAGAAACAAAAGCTGCAGGGACAATGAATTGATTTGCAGATGGCTTCCTCTTGTCAAAATTCATATTTACTGGTGGATACTGACACTATGGTTAATGTACTGGAAATATAAATTCTGGAACTTAAATTTTGTGTTCCGGAATTGATATTTCCGGAATATTTAGAAAATCACAGGAAAAAATAGCTCGCGATTTACCCGAGAGTGGGGGCATTTTTGTCTTTTTATTTAATAAAAGGTTAAAAGTGGGTGTAGGGAGTAATGAATGTGGGTGGAGGGAGAAACTCCCTAATTGATTTGAAAATTTGTATACTCTCTTACCAAAAAAAAATTGTATGCTCACGTCTGTGGAGACAAAAGAAGGTTCATGAGCTAATGCTGGAGTTTAAATATCCATTCATTCTTTTGACAAAAAAAAAATCCATTCATTCTTATAACTAAAAATGTTGTTTATTTTATGGCTATTTTTAAAAACACTAAAAATACATTTGAATTTTTTTCAGAAAGTTTTATAATTTAGTATGATTGATAAAAATATTATTTTAGTAATGATTTATGAATATTTCATTCTATCGAATATTGACTGAAGAAATTCAAATATTAATTAAAAAAATAGGAATATCAAAATTTTCTTTTAATTGAATAATTAATTTAAAAAAATAAATATTGACTTGATTTATTTTGATACTAGACCTCATGATATATATTACAATATATGATAGAAAGACAAGTGACTTTATGAGAAGAATGTAATATAGCATTGTGACAAAAAAAGTACATTCTAAAATTATTTCATCATCGAAAATAAGAATAAAATTTATATTATACAGGGAATAATCAATAAAGCATCAACATTTCTTTGTGGTAGAGGTAGAGGGATTAGTTTGTGAGAGATTTAATAAAGGCCAAAAAGAGTTTATTCATCACCCAATAATTAGCTTTTACCAATTGGAAAACACAAACAAATTAATACCGCTAAGAGTAATGATACACTAACACCCAGATACCCACACCACACTCCACTTCAATGAGTAAAATTAATAAGAAAATAGGGTATGTAATGGGTGTGTGGTGAGTGTGTGTGTAACATTTTTGTACCGGTAATAATGGCAAGTAGTTTGTTTTTGGGGTTTTTAAGCGAATTCCGAAAGTGGGAATGGGAATATCGAGTCATGCCCCTGCCCCACCACTTATTGTTGGCAAGCCCTTGTGAAAACTGGATTCATTTATGCACTAAGTCTTTCCTTTTTTAGTCGCACGATCGAAAAGTTCAACCCATAAGCTCGATCACAATGAAAATTAATGTATTCTTTTTGACCATTTGTTGTTCTTTGCTCCCATGAGTTCAAAAGGTTCCCACAGGCGTCATCCACATCACATATAAGTCCACACAAACCAAATAAAAAAATCTTGGAAGAGATTTTGTTAACGGAAGCAACTTCTCAAGCCTTTGTTGTTAGCAAGTATCATGTACACGAGGATATACGCAAGTAAAGCGACACCTAAAATCCCTATTGAGCATTGAGAGATGTTCTGGAAAAAAATCTTTAACAAATTAATACTTTGAAAATAAAATTAAAATAATATACGAGATAATCTTTAACTAATAATTTCTTGCATAAATTAATTGAGATGAGTTTCTGAATCTAACAATTTTAAAAGCTCTTTTATGAGTTTATCTATTTCTTATTCGATGTTGTCTATAAACCTATAGGAGCAATGATACTCTAACACGCACACACCCACACCACACCCCACTTCAATGAATAAAATGAGGGAGTGGGGTGTGTAATGAGTGTGTCATGGGTGTATGTGTGTAACATTAATCAACCTATAGAAACATTTTTAAAAACATTTCTTATTTGATATGTTTTTTGAAGTCAAAAGTTAATTCAAACTAATCTAAGAATGCGCTCTACTCTTGACAAAAACTGCATTAGAGTCCCCGGATCCTTCATTTGGCTTCAAACATTCAATTATCATCAAGAGTAAATTCGACATCCCATTTTTTTGTATTCCGTTTCCCACTAAATATTCAAAATGGACAAAATGATAAAAATTGGAGAAAATTTAGCAGGACAATATCATACACGATGAAAATATCTCAATTTAAGCAATTTCATAAATTATTTTCATTTAGAGTAAGTAATGTCATGCGACCAAACATGGAAAAAAAGAACTAGGGTGCATATCATTGAACTAGCCAAACAGTAATGAACAAAATACAATATAAAGAAATAACCGAACTGAAGATATGATGTTTCTAGTACACATACACACGCACATGTGATAAAATGTCATAAGCTAAGAGAAGATACACTCTGGATCCCCTGCTGCCCCTGCAGCAGGGTGTTGTGAGTGAGGGAAGAGAGAGAAAAAAGTAAGAGAGAGAGAAAAATGAGGAGAGAGACAGAGAGAGTGGATCTCTCTGCAGCGGCTGCAGAGGATCCAGGTCCAGAGAAGATATCGTGTTTCACATACACAATACACATAGACATTGACGAAAACAAAACAACAAAAGGATATGATTGTTCATAAAGATTACAATATATAGGTCGTAGCAGAACACTGATATAAAATGGAGCATATATATATATATATATATATTTGTTGCCATGCCATAATCATCTTCCATCATCCAAGACAATCAACTGTGCACCATCTTTCAAGCTGTCATATCCAGTACCATGTCCACTGCTTTCACCAAGCGGTCATACACAATACTTCCATGTCCGCTGCTATCACCAGGTTCAAAAATATTAGATGGTGATATTTCATTAAGCTCCTCTACAATTATGTCTGAATTAATCCAAGAATGCTTCTCCATTGACTTCATAATTCCCTCCAACTCCACAACGACTTCCTCCATGGTAGGTCTTTCCTCCCCTTTAAGTCTCAAGCACTTTGCTGCAAGAATAGCAACCTCCTTGATCTCCTGCTCATTTTCTTCATCCAATATGCCATCTTGAATAACTTCAAAAACACGATCCTCTTTTAAGCAAGATAGAAAGTGCATAGCAAGGCTTCTTTTCTCTTTCTCTTCTTTCCTAACAGAGGGAAAAGGTTTCTCCCCTGTTAGCAGCTCCACAAGCACTACCCCAAAGCTATACACATCACTTTTCTCAGTCAATTGGTTTGTCTGCATATACTCTGGGTCTAAGTAGCCAATAGTCCCTTGCACCATTGTGGCTATTTCAATTTGATCAAGTGGAACCAATCTTGAAGCTCCAAAATCAGACACTTTTGCAGTGTAAGTGTCGTCCAATAGAATGTTGGCACTCTTCACATCTCTATGGATAATGGGTATTGAGGCAGATGAATGTAGATATGATAGAGCTCCAGCTACCTCTGTTGCTATCCTTAAACGAGTTTTCCATATTACATTATTCGCCTTACCTTTTGTGTGTAAAAATTCAAATAGGGTACCATTGTTCACAGATTTATACACCAACAAAGGAACCTCTGTCTCTAAACAACACCCCAAGAGTTTAACCACATTCCTATGATTTATTTTGAGGAGGACATCCACCTCGTTAATAAACTGCTCGATTTGGCTCACATTCATTATTTTGGACTTCTTGACTGCAATGGTTGTATTATTTGGTAGAAATCCTTTGTAAACGGTGCCAAAACCACCTCTGTCAATGATGAAACTCTCGTCAAAGTTGTTGGTGGCCTTCTTTAGTTGATTTTCTGTCAATATTTGAGCAGTTTGGGAGGAGTCTTTTCCTTTAGAGATTTGTTGTTTCAAAAGGAAACCGCCATTTTGTTGAAAGAATTTCTTTTTCATTTTGATGAGTTTCCATTTCTTGCACTTCAAATTCAAGTATAGTGAAGTAGTCCCTACAAATAGAACACTAGCTCCTATTCCAGCTCCTGGATTCAAAATATGTCGAACGGAGTTATTGAACTGTTAAGTAATATCAATAGCATACATACTTATAATGAACAACCAATATTGCACCGATCCGAGTGGCACTAGCCTCAGAAAAGAAAACTTATAATGATAATAAAGCCGGAGGATACTTCGTACCAATAAAATGGTTATAAAAATGATACGTATATAGTGAACAAATACATGAAATAGGGTTTAAGGATAAAAAAAAAGATATAGTGAACAAATACATGAAATAGGGTTTAAGGATAGAAAAAAAGATAATAAAATATATGACGTGATTAATTGCTTACCGATGACAATCTTCGTGCGTTCATCATGTCGTTCATCATGTGGTTCATCATGTGGTTTGCACCCAATTCCTTCCTTTGTTCCATCTCCAAATTGCCCCTCAGGACAGAAACATGTGTAATTCCCAATGGTGTTGTTACAATTATCTTTGCTTATGCATCTATGACTTCCTATCTTACATTCATCTATGTCTGCAAGTAATTACCCAAGTTGTCAATATTTAATATTTAAAATTTCAAATTACGGTTCTAGTAGCAGTAGTGGTTATATATAAGTATATATTAGTGTAGTGACTCGTCTCATGTACGAAATATATAGTGATCACTAATTATTAGATTCAATTTTAAAATAAAGTACAAAGAAAAAAATATAAATTAGAGTTGAAGTAGTAAAATAATTTAAATAAATAATGTGAATAAGCATGTCAAAAACTCAAATATTTTGCCGAACTCGCACCAACTTTGTCGGGGATAACTTGTTTTGACGGGGTTTGGGGTCGAGTTTAAGTTTTTTCCCTTTTTCAAATGCAAAGATTTCATGGCGATGTTGCACATGTCCGCTATTTAAAAATATTATATTAAATTAAAAAATAATAATTGGTGGGGATGCACATTTGCACCTGTCCAGCTATTTAAAATATTATATTAATTTAAAAAATAATAGAATTGTGAGACTTGGATTTAGGTTTGTTGTAGAAGTTTGTACCCCTCAAAAATTATTATTGAGCATATCTATCGAGAGATAAATTCTTGCATAACCTTTTTTGTGAACATAGAACATTCAATTTATTTTTCTTTAATAGTTGTAGAAATGGCTTCTTCTCCCTTCGTTTGATGCTTAGAATTGATGTAAATTATAGATTATAATTATAAATTATACATTAATTAAAAAAATAAGTGTTAATTGTTTTGTCTCAATACTAATTTATATATATTTGTATGTAATAAACATGGGTAAATATTGATTAACAATGTGACAAATTGTATAATATATCAATATCAATTATTGACAAAATTAAAGCAATATCTTGCCAAATGTCTAAATAGTAAATTAAAATGTATAGTTATAAAAATCTATATTAATCCATAACCTACCGGCACAATTTAAATTGATTATGTTAATTAAGAAATTGGTAAAATAATACTGGAGTAACCAATAAGAGAATTAGGAAGGAGATGATGGAATTTGTTTAGGTGCTTTTGATTTGGTTAATTTTTTATAAGTAATTGTTAAACATTGATTAACATAATTTTTTAAAAAGATTGAATAAAATTTGAAAGCTTATTATAAAATTCTTGAAGAGCGAGGATTTGAATTAACTTTGAATAGTGTCGATAAAATTCTTTTTTTGAAAGCAAAGTGCCAATAAAATTCTCAGAGAGAGAGATTGGATAAAATTTGAAAATTTGTTATAAAATTCTCGGAGAGATCCATAAATTTGTTATCTCATCCATAAATTTTAGCTACTTTCTTTTGTTTTTGAAATATTTGAAAACTGAAAGATAAATTCTATGAGAGATCCCCCAATACAAATTTAATTTTATTATAATTAAAAAATAAAAAAAAACAAATTTAGAACCCCACACATGCCTACAATCACTCTATAGATGACACCTATAAAAATAAGGGTTCAACCAAGATGACCACAGTATAAAAACCATCTTGGTGTATAACATCCCCAAAATCAAATAATTATATAATATTTAATACTTAAGTGAATATAAGTGTAATTGTGTGTATTCAAGCACTTTTTTTTTTTGATGAGATGTATTCAAGCACTTTGTTGTGTTGACAAAAAAAAAAGTGTACACTTTGTTAAAGTGTATTATATAAGTTTAGGATTTATTATTAGAAGTGTTAAATGTTTAGATGAGGGGGCCGTGTTTAGAAAGTTGACTTAGTCAAAACCATGGTTATTAGCGGGTCCCACTTGCTATTTCAATGAAATGCAAAGGAGGAAGTGGGGGCCCACTTGGTGAAGGCTACCATTGCTTCATGGTACATGGATGTACCACCAAATATAAAATTTGTTCAAAAAAGTTATCCATGAAACACTAAAATTTACCATTAAATATATTAATATAATAATTAAAGTCCATGATAGGGTGCTTATATGTAAACACTCACACATTCACACACCACCCAATGACAATGAATAAAATAAAGAGTGGGGTTGTGTGATGGGTGTAGAGTGGTGGTATGTGTAACATTTTCCAAAATAATACTCCATTCGGTCCTAATATAAGCAATAAGTTACTTTTTTGTTCATTGAATAAGTCATGTATCTAGTCTTAATATGGTCCTGATACATGAGTTATTCAATGAACCAAAAAAGTAACTTGTTGCTCATATTAGGACCGGAGGGAGTAACACATACTCCCTCCGGATGCATATACTTTTTTGCTTATATGGTCCATATGCATGTATTTTTTTGCTTATATTTCAGTCTGGAGGGAGTAAGTTTTTGAGTGATGATACTTATACACCTAAAAAATTAATCTACCCATCCAACACCTCTTATTTCTCTCTATATCTCTCTAACTATCACATTACATATCACATCATTTTATCACTTTTCTCTCGATTCACTCTATTTCTATCAAGTGATATACACCACATGGGGTGTCTACCCATCTTTATTCTAAGTTTTCCCCCTACAATTAGGGGTGGCAAAACGGGCCGGTCGGCCCGGCCCGTGTTGGCCCGCGGGAAAAACGGGCCAGCCGGCCCGTATTCAAAAGTGGGCTAGAAAACTCAGCCCGGCCCGTTTGAGGGAGGGCCATGCGAGCCAGCCCGTTTTGACGGGCCAAAAACGGGCCGGCCCGTCAAAATAATAATAAAAAAGTTAAAAAATCATAAAAAAATTATTTTATTTGAAAAAAAACAAAAAAACGAAAAACAGGCCGGCCCGGCCCGTTTTCGGGCCAACCCACTTTTGGCCATTTTTTCACGGGCCTAAACGGGGCTAGGGCTAAAAAATATTGGCCGGCCCGGCCCGTTTTACGGGCCAAACGGGCCGACCCGTTGGGCTGGGCCCATATAGCCATCCCTACCTACAATCTCTTCTCTCACCTCACCCCTCCACCCCAACCACCACTAAGCTTCGAGCCAGCGAATCCGACAGCGAGACCCTCACCATGGAGCACAACTAGTCTTTCACCAACAAATGGAAGCGGCAGAGAGACATGTAGATGTTCCCGATCCTGACATCAATGGAAGCGTCCTCATGGTCTTGTCCGTTGGCGATCCAGCACTGATTCGTAGTCTCCCGTGGCCTCGCATATGAGAGCCACAAGCCTCCGATCGGTGGCTTCTTTGAGCAACGTGGGCTTGCTTTAAGCGCGGTGGATCTCTAGAGTTTTTTTGTAGAGCTTCTCGACTCTGTCGAACTACATCGCCCGGACATTAGCCTGAATTCGCAAGGTACTGGCAAGTTTCGCCAACGCAGTATCAGGGATCGGTGTCGCCTAGTCGTAGCAGGAGATGGATCTGTCCACGTGGTCAAGCATGGAGATGCCGCAGACTTGGATGGTGCGCTCAAGGACAGGGACGGCGTCGTCAAAGCGGCCGAGGCTGCAGTAGATGGCGGCGAGGACGTGGAGGCTCATGGCGAGGTCGAGGCTGGGCTCGCCGTCGAGGGCGCAATGCTCGAAGGACTTGAAGGGGCGGATGGCGTAGTCGAGGGCCTTGGATGTCATTTGCCTCTGTAAGGCCAAAACGTTGTTGCCGGAGGAGGGGGATTTGGTCGCAGCGAAGGTTGCCTGGGAGGCAGTGAAGCTGACAAAGAACATAGAGCAAGCGGAGGGGTGGGTCGGAGGAGGGTGGAAGTAGAGACTGTGTGGGGAAAGAACATTGATTATTATATTAATATATCTAATGGTAAATTTTATTGCTTCATGGATAACTTTTTTGAACAAGTTTTACATTTGATGGTATATCTATGCATCATGAAGCAAGGTGATTCATGATAGCCATAAGGAAGTTGAAAATTTTGAATAATAGCACTTCAACTTGTTTTAGCAAAATCGGAGGGCGGTTTCTGGGGGATAACAACGTTACTTGGGGAAGGAATAAAAAAAGAGGGACTGAAGAAGAAGAAAGAGAGAAGAAATACGAGTCCTGTTCGGATTTGGATCCTCTGCGGCAGCTGCAAAGAGATTCTCTCTCTGTGTCTCTCTCCTCATTTTTCTCTCTCTCTCAATTTTTTCTCTCTTCACACACATACAACCCCCAGCAGAGGATCCGGGAGCGTCTGGTTCTTACGCGTAGGTGAGTACAACACCATTTGTTTTAGGGGGACTTCTATGGTGCCGTTGTCGTTGATAAAACAACGGTTTTGGAACCGAAACTGTTGTTTTATTAACCAATAACAAAATAGAGTTCTGTTACATCAGATTATTTCTTTTAAGGAATGCAATTCTTTTATATTACATCGTAGTCCCTAATCTCTTTCATTTTATGGCTATTCTTTTCTTTTTTTGCATCGCTTTACTTCACTTACCCAACATAGGTTATAAAGACGTTTCACACTTCGTATTGAAACTGAAAGCTCTTCGTTACCCATAATTTAAAATTTTAAATAAGGTAATTATAATTTTAAATAAAAATTTGAAAATAAAATTTTAATATTTTGGGATTGAATTGCAAAATATTTTTACAAAAATCTTATTTACAAAACTAACGGTACTGAAACCGTTACTTTCATAACGGGACCATAGAAATTGCCTTGTTTTAGAAACTTCCACGGTATGTGTTCTTGACGGATACTCGCGCTCCTTTTTATTAGTCGGTTTTTTAAGGAAAAAATCATTATATTTTATCTATTGTTTTGATAGTTTAAAGTTATATTTTGATAATTATACCCTTAATTTTATTAATTTCTTTATATATTTTCCATAATTTATTAATGTAGTAGTTGAGACTAATTATTATTTCCAAAAATACTTTCCATCAATATAACTTTATTAGTGATATATTATAAAATGAGACTCTGGGAGTTTGTAAAAGATGAATTAGATAATTGACTAAAGGGATAAAAATGATAAAACATATTAATGTAGACAGATAAAATGAGATAGTAAAAAAATAAAAATATAATAAAAAAAATTATAAATTAATTAATTTTTTAATTGTGGTAAAATAACTTTAAAGAACAAATAAAAAATAACCAAGGGAGGACAATTTTATTGGATTTTTTTTTGAGAAAAAAGGGGGCCGGAGCCCAAGAAGTTTTATTGGATTTTTGATGTGAAAGATTTGGGATTAGATAGAAATACTATGATTGAGTTATATCTGTGCATTCACGTGTATTGAGTATAGTTCTAAATGATTGAATTCTTTGCTTATTAATTATTGTTTACCTACACCGAGACAATATTTCCTATCTAAAAAAAAATATAACAATTTAATTTAGTTAATAGTTGTTTTGTGAGCTATTATTCAATTTATTTTGGGATATTGATAATTTTGCAGCCCGCAGATGGCAATTGCTTGCTTTTCAAATAAATGACTCTTAATTATATTGTTCTTGATGTTAACTTATATCTGGGATGTTATAGTGTTGTTTTAACATAACTTTTAAGAATTGTTGTTAAAGTATAGACTCTGAGAACTCAACTGATAGACAAGTGAGATGAGGTATTGCATTATGTATGAGTTGATCATCACCTTTTGGAAAGAAATAATGGTATACATTCTGTTATGGGAATAGGATGAGAGATATATTTTCTTTTGGAATGAGATATTATATTATTAAATTATCTACATCTGAAATGGGATATGAGAAACCTCTATTCGGGATGGAGAATGAAATGCCACTGCACGGACATGAGCTCATGGACTTTAATTAGTGGATCTGGGATTATATTTACACCGGTTTTGGGACCAAAGAGTATATAGTGTATGTAGAGTTTATCAAAATGGAGTACTTTGCTATGGAAGGTTTGGGTGCCAAAATAGTTATTTTATTATTTGTGATTTAAATAAACTATGATTAAGCCAAAGAGAATGTGTTATATGTTTTTGCGGATATTATGGTTAAGTTTTTCCAGTTATTGCGCCGGCTGAGATCAACACTATCTTTAAATATTTTTTTGAACTTGTTTATTCACTGACATTATATCTCATTAAAAGTGTTATTTTCAGAACACGAGGATAAGATCACTGAGACTCACTGAGAAGGCTTGAAAACGTAGTGACTTTCTTTAGTTTATTTTCTTAGCTTCGTTAGTATTTTATTTTTGTAAATGAGAAGCCATTTTTGCTTAGTTAGTAGGCGTTGTAGTTGAGCAAAATGTTTTTAATTATGTAATAATTTATTAATAATTTTTTTATTATGATGCATTGTTTTTAGTCCCTTTATATTTAATTAATTTTTTGTCTTATTATATCTTTAAATGATATTTTATTATGATATTACTAATATAATGAAGGGGGTTACATGATGTACCTCCAATAATAGCACCATTTCAAATGTGTTATTTACAGCTTACCTACTAGCTAGTCATTATATCACTGTCTACTTTAAAATAAAAGAAACACAACTAAATTAACTGATGAACGTGGATTAATTTTTTCCCCTTTTTTTTTGTTTATAATCTTTTGTGTACATTATTTCACTGTCATTATGAATATGAATAAAATAAAAGCGCCAAAATAAAATTTTTAAAAAGTAATTCCTCAACCTGAAAATTTATACGAATAAAAAATATAAATAAAATATGTAAACAAATCCTATTTTTTTTACAGAAAATTAAATTTTAAAAAAATAATTTTACAACTTCAAAATTTACCAGAATAAAAAAATAAATGAAACACTTAAGCAAATAATATGCTACTTATCAAAAATAAAATTTTAAAAAATTGCAATTTAAAATTTTATTGAACAAAAAATATGAATGAAACTCTTAAACAAATACTATTTTATTTACCAAAATTAAAAAACTACATCATGAAAATATAAAGAAACCAAAAAACCATTAATGAATCCCTTAACCTGAAAATAAGATTAAAATAAAAATAATTTTACAATTTAAAAATTCACCGGAATAAAAACATGAATGAAACTCGTGAATAAACATTATCTTAGTAACTAAAAAAAATAAAAATTATTTACAACCTGAAAATTTACCGAAACAAAAAGGCATGAATGAAATTCATAAGCGAATATTATTGTATTTATCGGAATAAAAAATTGCATAATGAGATTTTACTGGAATAAAAAAAGTGAATAAATCCCATAAATAAACACTATTTTAATTACTAATTTTTTTTAGTAATTTTTCCCTTTGTTTGTTTACAATCTTTTGTTTATATTATTTTAATGTCTTTTTGGTCAACGCAGAATAATTAAGGAAATAGTGAATAAAGTATGAACTAGGAAGCATAATTAATAGTTAATCAAAGAAACTACAAAAATGAAAACAGAGTAATGACTAGTGAGAGTTATGTATGTATACGGAGGAAATAGATTTAAGTAAATGAATTACTCCACCTGTGCAACCATCGGGATGGTACGGGTTTCGTTCAAAACCTGGATTGCATTCGCATCGGTAACCAAAATCTGTGTCCGTGTTATTGCAATGGCTATTGTTCCTGCACGCATAATCGATTTTATGGGGAGCCACACTACAGTTCTGGTCACCTACGGTCCAGTCAACAACCATAGGGTATTTCAGGTGAGGTAAACCTTGTAAATGACTGGTTGAAAAAGCATAGTCGTTTTGCTTGACAACGAAGGAAGAGGTGCAGCTGGTTTCCACTTCCAGAGATTCCTTTGCTGATATGCTGGAAGGCGAAGAAATAGCCCTGGAGTAGGCTATAACTTCTATGCTGATATTCCTCATCCTAGGAGGAATATTCATCTGGCAACACCCTATACCCGAACACGTTCCATTCTGGATCTTTCTATGGTGGCCATAACACCTTGTTAGGCACCCCATCATGTATAAGTCCCCGTCAAAACTGCTATTGAGATTACCAAAACTGTCGCAGCCAACAGTCACGAACCTGTTTTCCTTCCTTGAAATGCTGAAATAACCAGAGGTGAGCTTGCGAATGCGATGATTACCATTGCAAGTCGATGCGACGTAAAACAAGAAGTCAAGCTGACCTTGGAGGATGTCTATGCGTAAGACTTGTAAGTTACCCGAATATAATAATTTGGAGTCATTACTGCAAGTGAGACTAAATCTGTCCTCCAAGTAACAGGGTTTTTTATTATCACCTGGTGTAGATGAATTGCCTATGCCAAATGGGTATGGAATTTGGACATCCCCACAAGTGGAAGGGCAGCCAGGCAGGGCTAATTGTAATTTTGGTGCTACTGCTGGTGCTGGTGCTGGAGAAGGGGCTGCTTGATCATCGGCTGCAATAATTACTGTTCCTACCAACTGCATGGCTAAATATGCAACCATCATCAACAGTTGCGTACTGTGCAGCTTCTCCTTCGCTTTCATATTGTCCGTCTTCAATTGGATCAGTCGCAAAAAACACTAGAAATTAGGCCTTAATTTGGAAGAGACAATATATGGGATATTGCTTGCTTGCTTTGAGTTAGCACTGCATGCCTTTGTGGCTCGCTGCTCCAAAGTTTCATTTATTTATAATAATTTAGTTTTTTTTTTCTGTGAGTGCGGGTGCCAATCATTCAAGCTTTGTTGACTTGCAAAGAAGACTAACCCAAGTCTCCTCCCGGATAAGAGTACTGGTGAATATTTATGAATCATAAGTTTGAACTTTCTACCGCATATGCAAAAAATGACGAAAAAGAGGAGTGGTGGTCACAAAAGCAAAACCAAAAGAAAATTAAAGGACGAGTGAGGATAAAATACAGGTTCTGTTTCACAAATGATTTCATCTGCTAATGGATAATGACTAATGGATTTCGCTAACAGATAATAAATTAAAAAAATAAAAGTATTTGGTAAAGTATATACTAAGTGAAACAAACTAAAAAAGTTACGGGGGATAATTTTATTTGGATGATAAAAGTATAATTATCTATGTGTAAAAATGAAAAAAAAAATTGTAAGCTTCACACCAACACATTTTAATATTTATTTTTTTATTTTATAAAAATATTATACGACTCTTAAATGTTTTAATATTAATATTCTTTAATTATTAAATGACTAATACTTTTATTTATTTTCTGAAATAATTATAATCGTATATACTTCCTGATGTAATGTCCTGCATCACAACAAAAACATACTGGTGAGAATTAAGCAAAAGTAATTCAAATTGGATTTTAATATTAAATTTTTTTATATAAAATGTGAAAGATCGTAGTTGTCTAATTTTTTTAAAAAAACTGGTTATTAGCATAAACGAGTAATTATAATATATATTTTACTTATTATTAAATATACAAATAATTTTTATAGTAACCATTTTACAGGAGTTTATATGGCATTATGGCAGCCTTCTGTAGCCTCATTGGAGGGGGTCCTGTAAGGATTTAATTTTCTTATATGCTTCAGCTTCATGAAACATATATAGTTCACATAAATTAATTTTTCTTATTTTTTTTCTAAAACTAGATTGTTGACGCATGCATTCGTAAGGGTTGTGTTGATTTTTATACATTATATAATTAAAATGACTTATTTATATTTTGATAACTTTATATGTCATATACTCTAAATTTACAAATTACAATAGTCTTGATTATGTCGCATTATGCATTTTTATTAAATATACAAATCTCATAATATATGAGCATCTCCCATGGAAGGTATGGAGTTCTTAAAACTTAAATAACTTTCATTACTTGATTTCACCACCAGATCCAAATATGAATGAAACACATGTAAATATTATTTTATTTATCAAAAATAAAATTAAAAGAAAAATAACTCTGAAGCCTGGAAATTTACACAAACAAAAAAATCCCGAATGAAACACGTTAGCAAACACCATTTTAATAGGAAATAAATACAATCAATAAACAAATACTATGTTATTTATAAAAATTAAAATTAAAAGAAAAAAGATTTTTTAACCTAAAGACTTGCGCGAACAAAAAAATATGAATAAAACTCGTAAGCAAACACTATTTTACTTATCAAAAATAAAATTAAAACATAATTTTTCAACCTTAAAATTTATAGAAACAAAAAACAATGAATAAAACTTGTAAATAAACATTATATTATTTACTAAAAATAAAATTAAAAAAATAATTTTGTAATATGAAGATTTACGAAAACAATAAAATATGAATAAAATCCACTAACAAATAATATTTTATTTATAAAAAATAAAATTAAAAATAATTTTATAACTAAAAAATTTATTTGAACAAAACATCGTGAATGAACTCGTAAACAAATACTATTTTATTTATAACAAAATTAAAAGAAAAATAATGTTATAATATAAAAATTTACATGAACAAAAAATGCATGAATAAAATTTGTAAGAAAATATAATTTGATTTATAAAAAAATAATTAAAAAAATTTATATATATTTAAAATAATTTGTTAATATATTAATAGTTTCTTAATTTTTTTATCAGCCGCAAGCGAACTTTTTTGGGGATGTGTTAGGTAGGAGTTTTTTTTTTATCAGTCGTTAGGTAGGAGTTTTATGTATTACATGGTATTCCTTTTTTGCATTGTCTGTATGTGATAAAAAAAAAGAGTTAAAAATAATATTAAAAAATGAAAAAAAACAAATGGCAGGAATACGATTCATTGATGTGATATGATATTATGCTGAAATTATATAGTTATAGATAGATAGATAAATAGATAGGTAAGTTATAAAGTATTCTTTTTCTTTTTCTCGTGTCTCTTTCACGCCAACTAATAAGCACTTCACTTTTTTCGGCAAGATTGTCAAGAGTCAAGACAAGGGATCAGGATCCTCTCCTGCACCATATTTGTCGATCTCTCTCCAGCCACAACTCTAAGCCGTTAGATTTATCTAACGGTATGGAGATAAAAACGAAAAACAACCCAACAATACAATGAAACAGGCGAGCGAAAGGGAAACCAGCAAGCAACCGTGATTGAGCTATCAGTAATTTGCCTCCCTGTTTCAGGGAGATCTGACGAACATAGGTTAGACGGGATCAATGAGCTTCAAGTCAAAATGTAACATCGATTGAGCTATGGCAACCTACTAATTTTATATTTCTGTTGTCTGGCACTAAACTAAAATGTCGATGCAAAGGGTATCTATCTATAATTTGTCAAAAAAAAAAAAAAGGGTATCTATCTATAACTGTCCAAGTTCAATTCCCCAATTCTCCTACTTCCTGGCAGCCAAATGCAAATTGAGTAGACATGGAGATTGCAACTGGAGGTACTACGCGGCCTTGTTTTGATGGAAAAATCTATATTTTAGATCAACTAAGCAGTTTAGCAAAACGCCATGGAAGCTTCAAACTGCCACAATCTTGTGTGCCTTTCGTTCCATTTTTTTTTTAAATCTTAATAATTAATTTTGAAGTGATCATAAATAAATTTTACACACATTTTGTTATCTTTACTTTTAATATTACATTTTAAAACACTTGTACAAACACCCATCATGATAAAATTGAGAACTGAGATGTGTACAATAATGTACAACTAATCAACTATACCACGCAAAAGCTTGTAAAGTGGGACGCGGATTAGGTGCAGTCGCGCAGTCGACTGCACCCAATCTAAACCGTCTATTTTGATCGGACGGTCGACAATAAACCGAATTTAAAATTCAAACTAAAATCCTGAGCCGACCGATCTTAATCCAACGGCTGTGATGGCCCTGACTGCATGACTGCACCGTTTCGCTGACTGCACCCAATCCGGGTCCTTCTCGAGTTACCCAGCCAAAAGAAACACATTATAGTAGTATTTATTTTGTCTTGGGGCTCAGCGCTCAGATGCAACGAAATTTGCAACTGCTAATTGAAGGGCAAAGGAAGCAACTCAAATTGACAAAAAAATCAACACAAGGAGACGCAATTTTTTCAAAAAAAAAAAAAGAAAAGAAAAAGTTGTACCGGGAGATCGCAGAAGACGGGAATGGTGATGAGTGCGAAAAGTCGAAAACAATTTTCTCACGTTTTCTGCGTGTTTTACTGTTTCCCTGAATGTCTTTTTTGGTTTTACCTCTCAGCCGTTAGATTAATCTAACGGTTGGAGTTGTGGCTGGAGAGAGATGCAAAAATATGGTGCGGAGAGGATCCGGTTTCATGTGAAATGTATGGTATTAGTAGTAAAGTCTTCGTCAATCGCCAGGGGTAAACATAGTTGCAATAATTGATGCCACTTCACACAGTTGTAATAATTGATGCCACTTTACACACCAATTTAGAGCTGTCCAAAGTCTTGTATGGTCACACCAATTTAGACCTGTCGAGAAAGACTTGTATGGTTACAAACCTAACAGCTCAGTCTTAGGCACAATCAATAAAAAACTTACACATCATTAAAAAAAGTCCAGTTATAAAAATGGGAAAAAAAATTGGCACATGACCCTCTTTCCTGTTCCCCCTCTTCCATTGCAAATTTGCAACCACTGCACCACCTTCGAAACAACTTTAATCGGCAACCTCCATCCATTTCAAAACCACCTTCAAACAAACCTTCCACCCTCTTAAACCTTTTACCAAAACTCATTTCTCCTCGTCCACCAAATACTCTAATCCTCACTTAACCAACACTTACAGTTATGAGTTAACAAAAACCCTCAAACAATAGCCCCTGTAACCCTTTATTGAGCCACATCGCAAATCATCAGTAAGCCAACCATCAGAGTTCACTGAGCAACTCCTTCTATGCTGGTTGAGGTCGGGTGTGTCACTGGCGGTCTGAGGATGCCCACATGGTGGTTGAATGAAGACGCAATACGGCGTTGCTAGCAGAACACGGTGGTGCGCGTCTGGGACAGTGACGGTGATGGAGTTGCTGGGTGACCGTGTTGAACGACGGCACGGTGTTGCCGTCCATGATGGTGTGGAGTGTGCTGTCGGAGCTGGATCTGTTGCGATGGTTTCCATTTTTTCTTTTGCTTAAAACTGCAGTGGTTTTTTAAAAAGCAAGTTAAAGAAAACAAAATTTAAAGCAACTTAAACTCGATGAAATCTGTGGATGGTTATTAACAAGTATGAAGTTGAGATAAAAATGATTAAGTGGAAATCGAGACACTGCAAGGAAGATAAGACGGAGAAAGGAAGATGAAACGGTGGAAAACGAGAGAGAAGATGGAGAACAGTGTTAACTGTTAAATTTTTTCCTATTTTACAGGTTGGCATTTTAAATTGTATTTTTTTATTAGTTGTAGGTATGTGATTGGTTGTGTCTAAGACTGAACTGTTAGGTGTGTGACCATCCAAGATTTTCTCCTGTCGAAATGGGTTAGGCTCGATAGGTTACCCTGTGTAGCCTGATAAAAAAATGAGTTGGGCTAGCAAAATCTAAACCTGAAAATATTATGGCCCAACTCGGCCCGACCTAAAAAATCATTGGTCCGAAGTGGGCTAGCCCGTGGTGGACCGGACTATCATTTACTAAGATTGCTTACAGACTGTTTCACACCAGCGATATGAATAGTTACACAGGTCTAGAAGTGTCAGATTTTTTAAACTATATTTTTCTTGGAACTAAACTGGCTTACAGATCGTTTCACACCATCGGTGTGAATAATTTCACACATGTGAAAGTGTAAGGCTCATGCAACTGTCTTATTTTGTTGTGCTAAATTAGCTTACAGTGTGTTTCATACTTAGGGTGTGATTAATTCTACAGGTGTGAATGCATCAAATTTTTATAAAAAATATTTGAAAAAAAAAATAAATGATCCCATGGGTTAGCCCGTGGAGGGCTTGACTGGCATATTAGCGGCTCACATTTATTTTAGCTCGACTTGGCCCAAAAGTGTATTGACCCATTATGAGACAGTCCAAATGGGTTGGGTCAATCTAAATTGATAGCTCTACACACCATGGAACCTTCACGGTACGGTTTGGCGTTTAAGTCTACTTTTATGACATATTCAAGATTGTGACTTGTTATTAAATGTACGTATATATTTTCTCTGGTTTAAAATTTTGATTGTTTAAGATTTTAGCACATCAATTAATAAATAAATAATTGGATAAATTTTATACTAAAATATTTTTATTTATTATTTATTATTTTCAACCATTATAATTATTTTTCTACTCAAAATCATTAATTATATTAAGAACATAATTAAAAAATATGTTTAAATTATCTCTTAAAATTATAAAATAATCAAAATTTTAAAATAAAAATAAAAAATTAAAATTATCAAAGATTTAAACTGAATAGAATAAATTTTTTAGTAACAGTGGAAAGAAAGAAAGCAAAAGAACAAACAAACTAAAGCCTAAGGCGAGTCAGCAACTAAAAGTTGGACAATCTGAGTGGGGGGTCCCTCCATATCCGAAAAGTTTGATCTTCCTCGGCTCCCCTGTGAGCTAAAGTGACCGCCACTGCATTGCTATCTCTGGATACGTGTTGTTCTACTCAAAATATCAATTATTGTTTCCGGTGGGAGTTGGACCTTTTGGGTTTTTTTTATTAGTACCACCTTTGAAAGAATTATTTTGTCATATATTATAGTTTTTTTTAATTAGGTTTTTATTATGGTGTGTGTTTTAGGTGAGAAGTCCTATTTCTAAAATCAGATTTTTCATCATTGTTTTAATTTTCTTTTTAAAATGTCTTTGAGAAATTTTATCCCCAAAATAGGACTTCTGAACATGTTTTTTTTTCTCCAATTTTTCATTTAATTCTGATGGTTTAGGGTTTAGTTAAGGTGGTTTATGGTGTTAGGTGGTTTGTGGTTTTAGGGTTTAGGTGGTTTTAAGATTTTGGGGTTATTTAAATTAATTAATTTATTTTGTTTATTAATTCAATTTATTATTTAATAACTACTCCAATTAAGTTAGTTTATGACTTAATAGTAAATAATAATACAATAAAATGATTACATTAAAATTATAAAAGGGGTACAACGGTCCACATTTCTTACTCTTGTGTAGAATGTCTATGATTGTAATTAGGACATTTATTCCTGCTATGACCCTCTTCGCGATAAACATTAAAGACATTTTTCAACTTGTACACAGAAGGCACGTATATCATATAGTCGTGGAAAACTGATGAACAAACAGTGATGACATGTGAACACGGGATGTGTATTGGTTGAAATTTACCACAGTCACATTTTCTTTCATCTAAGTCTACCTTGAATTTCCCCACATGTCGCCCCTCCCATGGGTTGATCGTTTCTTCTAAACAGAAAATACTTTGTTGTCAGTTAAAAGTATGAACTTGGTGAGAATGTGCTTTGGCCCGTTCCTTCTCAATAGCCTTGGTCAGAATTTCAGTGTAAACATGGCCAGATGCCATCATTGCGGCCGCTTGCCTTCCATTCTTAGCAAATGTTTCAGACAACCTATAATAAATTGCTTGGACCACTGCGATGATCAAAAGGTTGCGTGTCCCCCTTAGTATTTTGTTGTTGCACTATGCAAGGTTAGTCGTCATGTGCCCCCAATGTCGCCCTTCATCATAAATGGCCTAATTACAATCCTAGACATTTTACACAAGAGTAAGAAATGTAGACCGTTGTACCTCTTTTATAATTTTAATGTAATCATTTTATTGTATTATTATTTACGTTTAAGTCATAAACTAACTTAATTGTAGTAATTATTAAATAATAAATTGAATTAATAAACAAAATAAATTAATTAATTTAAATGACCCCAAAATCCTAAAACTACCTAAACCCTAAAATCATAAACCACCTAACACCATAAACCACCTTAACTAAACCCTAAACCATCAGAATTAAACGAAAAATTGGGAAAAAAAATAAAAGAACATGTTTAGAAGTCTTGGTTTGGGGATAGGACTTCTCAAAGATATTTTAAAAAAAAAATTAAAATAATGGTGAGAAGTCCGGTTTTGAAAATAGGACTTCTCACCCAAAACGCAAACCATGGTAGAAACCTAATTAAAAAAAACCATGGTATATGGCAAAATAATTTTTTCAATCGTGGTACTAATCAAAAAAAGCTGGACCTTCTGCATTTATATATTTTTTTATTATTAATTATAAATTTTTTAAAGATAGTTATTATTTAATTTTAAATAAATTTAAAATTTCAGTTATTAAAAGGTAAAACGGAAATAATGTAGCAGTTACTTAAACTTGCATACAAGCTTCCATTGATGATTAATAAAAGTTGAAGGGTATTTTTAGTAAAAAAAAAAGCTATACCAAAAAGGTGATATCGCGATTATAATAGGTATAGATATAGATATATATTTTTAAAATATTGTTTCATTTTTTAACACAAAAATAAAAATACAATATAAAACTGAGTTGATTTTAAAAAAACAAATTAGACCAAATTATCAGTTAGTTAATAACAAACTTGCTCAAACGGTGAAGCAATTTTGTTTTTGATATTCTGCTTTTTGTCAAAGAGAGATTCGTTGAAAACAGTTAAAGCCTAAATGCAGTACAAATGGACAACAGTTGGGTCAGAGTCAAACTTAACATAGTTTCACTAATAATGTTATAACTATTCACAATAGTAGAAAATATGACATCCCCGGTGTAAAGCTGTCAGACGAATGAACTTCTGAACACAGAGTCGTTCACAACTGTAAAAAAATTCACAGCCCCAATGTGAATCCGTCAGACCTCACCAAAATGAACTTCTGCATACAGAATCGTTCACAACTATGAAAAAATTCACACTCATATTGTGAAAGTGTCAGAGATAATTTGCGAAAACACATTTGGGTCTGACGATTCCACATCGGGGATGGAAATTTATTCACAGATGTGAGCGGCTCTGGATTGTATTTGCATTTGAGTCTTACGATTTCACACCGTAGGTGGTAATTTTTCCACAATTGTGAATTGATCTGGATAGTTCTATGTAATTTTGTTCTTGTTTGTTCGTTTTGACACCGTGCGTGGTGTTTCTCCCACAATTGTAAATGATTCTGGTCTTTCTTGGTGTAGTTTTGATAGGTTAGGGCCTTGGGGGTGATTTTATTAGGTACTTATGTGGGTTTAGCATGTTGCAAATGATAGAAAAAATCTAGGTGCCAATTTAGTTGGGATGTCTTTTTCTATTTTGTACGCTAGTTCTATTGTATTAACAGTAGGAGATCGTTTATTTTTATACAAATAATAATCTTATTCTTTTCATGTAGCTAAATCTGGACATATTTTGTATTCTAATTTAGTTATTTTTTACTTAATAATTTTTTGCTTATCCAAAAAAAAGTCATGATCCTGAAATTTTTACATGTATCGTGTGAAATATCCCGTTACTATGAACTCTTCTATTTTGCATGAAAAACATACCTGATAGTTTTATACCATGGGTGTGAATTTGTAAACAACACTGACAATTTCACACCCTAAGTGTCATTTTTTTTACAGCTGTGTTGTAATCTGTTACTTCCCAATTTCAGTTCACCTTAAACAAATAAATTACCGTAATAGTACCAAAAGAACAAAGAGCAGACATAACGAAAATGTCGTTCATCATGTAGGTAGCACTCAGTTCCTTCCTTTGTTCCATCTCCAAATTGCCCCTGAGGACAGAAACATGTGTAATTCCCAATGGTGTTGTTACAATTATCTTTGCTTATGCATCTATGAGTTCCTATCTTACATTCGTCTCTGTCTGCAAGTAATTACGCAAGTTGTCAATATCTAAAATTTAAAAGTTTGGTTCTAGTCGCAATTGTGGTTATATATACATATACTGTGGTCAAATATGATTGATGTAACAGTAATTGTAGTTACAATCCGATCACCAAGATTACCGCAGTATAAAAAACCATCTTGATGTGTAACATCCCCAAAATCAAGTAATTATATAATATTTAGTACCTTAAGTGAATATAAGTGTAATTGTGTGTGTTCAAGTGTATACTTTGTTAAAGTGTATTATATAAGTTTAGGATTTATTAGAAGTGTTGAATGTTTAGATGAGGGGGGCATGTTTAGCAAGTTGATTTAGTCAAAACCATGATTATTAGCGGGTCCCACTTGCTATTTAAATGAAATGCAAAGGAGAAAGTGGGGGGCCACTGTCATAAGGAAGTTGGAAAATTTGAATAGTAGCACTTCAACTTGTTTCAGCAAAATAGGAGGGCGGTTTCTGGGGGATAACAATGTTACTTGGGGAAGGAAAAAAAAAGAGGGACTGCCGAAGAAGAAAGAGAGAAGAAATACGAGTCCTGTTTTGGAGTACAATCAAGTGAGAAAAAAAAATGATATCAAGTATTACTTACGCGCAGGTGAGTAAAACACCATTTGTTTTAGCATGCATAGCTTTCGTGTGGAACGAGCATTTGGAATTCTGGAACGAGCATTTTGTCCGTTTCATTTATTCCACAGCGTGTTTGAAAGTTCCATAGGAATTAAACATGACACAAATATTGGCAAATGGCCAATTAATTTGCATTAGAGAAAAACAAAGACAAGTAGAGAGTGGTTCCTGATGTAACGGGCCCGTTGACTACAAATAAAGCATAATTAAGCCCACACCCCAGGTTGTAGTTTCTCACTTTCTTGTCAAGTTCTCACTGGTTGCAATCATTTGTGGCTCACCGTGAGCATCTCTTTACGAGTCAGTTCATAGTGTTGATAAAAGAAAAAAAAGGATTATTAATATCGAAAGCGTTTTTATTAAACTCAAGCAATCTAATGAGTGTAGCTCAGTTGACAACACATGCCGAGTTCATAAAGGCCTAGCATGAAGGAAGTGGCTATGCCGCTAGGGAGTTGGAGGGAATGAGGTCAATGGAGAAGCATTCTTGGATTAATACAGATGTAGAGGAGACTCGATACTTGCTTCATGAAACATCATCATCTAGCATATATGAAACTGGTGATAGTAGCAAACATGGATCTACTGTGTATGACAGCTTGAAAGATGGCTTACAACTGATCGCCTTGGATGATGGAAGATGATAAATATGGCATGGCAACAAATATATATGCTCCATTTTCATATCAATGTTCTGCTGCGACCTATTGTAATCTTTATGAACAATCCTTTTGTAATTGTTTTGTTTTCGTAAATGCGTATGTTTATGTGAAACTTCATATCTTCTCTTAGCTTATGACACTTTTAATCATCTATCACTTGTGTTTTTTATTTTTTTTATCTTAACTCAATTTATTTACTTGTCTGATCAAAATCATAGCCAATTAAAACTTTTATTGCTACATGCAAAAATCTCTTCATCCACTTTTTTTTGGTCTGTATCTCTCCATCCACTTTTCACGCCCAAAGTTGCAATACAATATTGAGAAGATTATTAATTGTTGTTATTTTTCTTGATCCAATTTGTATTATGAAAACTTTAGTTTTTGGAATACAAATTTGTATTTCGAAAACTCAAATTTTGGGAATATATTTTTTTATTTCAGAAACTTGAACTTTCAGAATGTATAAAAATTTAGTTTTTCACATACTTTTGGAAATTCGAGTTTCCGGAATACAAATATACAAATTTGTATTCCAGAAACTGTAGTTTCCATGATGTAAAAAAAAAATTCAGTTTTTCATATATATTTCGGAAACTCGAGTTCCCAGTAAAAATATAAAAATACATTTCGGAAACTGAGTTTCCGATAAAAATACAAAATTGGAAGGAAAAAAAACCCAAATTGATGAAAGTATAATAGTAATTTTTGGTTTTAACGTGGGATGTATGACGAAAAATCATTGTATATTTACCAATTTCCAAGTTAAACGAAGGACGGCCTGGGAGGGGATAGACGAAAAGCCCAAATTAATACTATGCGACCCATGAAAAAAGAAGGCAAAAATTTATTTGAAAATTTGTATGCTCTCTGACAAAAAAAAAAGTATATATTTTTTTCCTTCGGGGATCATCACTGGCTACTCATGCTGTGTCCCAACGCTTTTAACATAGGATTAATCTATGCTCATGCAGTGTCCCAGGGCAGCCTTAAACCACTGGCCCAACGGGTGTTGGTTAAAAAAAAAGAAGTATATGCGCAGGTGTATGGAGACAAAAGTAGGTTGAGCTACTGCAGAATATTAAATATCCATTCATTCTTATAACTAAAAATATTGTTTACTGTATGGCTATTTTTTATAAAACACTAAAATGGTTAAATATGTACATTTGATTTTTTTTAGAAAGTTTTATAATTTAGTATAATTGATAAAAAATAATATTTTAGTAATGATTTAAAAATATTTCATTATATCGAATATTATTGACTGAAGAAATTCAAATATTAATTCAAAAATTAAAAAAATCAAAATTTTGTTTTGATTGAATATTTAATTTTAAAAAATAAATATTGACATGATTTAATGCATGTGATACTAGACCTCATGATATATATTACAATATGATAGAAAGACAAGTGACATTATAAGAAGAGTGTAATATAGCTTTGTGACAAAAAAAAGTGCATTCTAAAATTTATTTCAACATCGAAAATAAGAATAAAATTTATATTATACAGGGGATGCACATCAACATTTCTTTGTGCTAGAGGTAGATGTAGAGGGATTATTTTGTGAGAGATTTAATAAAGGCCAAAAAGAGTTTATCCATGACCATCATTGGTGAGCTAAGGGACACCGAAGGAGTTTAAAGTGGGAGATCCAGGGTTCAAATCCCGAAACTAACATTCCTAACGATTACTAACAACTAACATTTGCCTATAAAAACAAACAAACAAACTATTTTTAATTAGCTTTTACCAATTGGAAAGCACAAACAAATTAATACTGCTAATAATGGCAAGTAGTTTTTTTGGGGGGGGGGGGGGGGGGGGCGGGGTTTAAGCGAATTCCGAAAGTGGGAATATAGATTCATGCCCCACCACTTATCGTTGGAAAGCCCTTGTGAAAACTGGATTCATTTATGGACTAAGTCTTTCCTTAGTCGCACGATCGAAAAGTTCATCCCATAAGCTCGATCACAATGAAAATTAATGTATTCTTTTTGACCATTTGTTGTTCTTTGCTCCCATGAGTTCAAAAGGTTCCCACACAGGCGTCATCCACATAACATATAAGTCCACACAAACCAAATAAAAAGTCTTGGAAGAGATTTTGTTAACAGAAGCAACTTCTCAAGCCTATGTTGTTAGCAAGTATCACGTACACGAGGATATATATATGCAAGTAAAGCGACATCTAAAGTCCCTATCGAGTATTGAGAGATGTTCTGGAAAAAAAAATCATTAACAAATTAATACTTTGAAAATAAAATTAAACTAATATACGAGATAATTTTTAACTAATAATTTCTTGCATAAATTAATTGAGATGAGTTTCTGAATCTAACAATTTTAAAAGCTCTTTTATGAGTTTTTCTATTTCTTATTCGACGTCGTCTATAAACCTATATAGAAACATTTTTGTTAGTTTAAATGATATGTCTTTTGAAGTCAAAAGTTAATTCAAACTAATCTAAGTATGCACTCTACGTACTCTTGACAAAAACCGCATTAGAGTCTTGGAACTCCTACGGATCCTTCATTTGGCTTCAAACATTCAATTATCATCAAGAGTAAATTCGAGTACATCCCACTTTTTGTATTCTGTTTCCCACTAAATATTCAAAATGGACAAAATGATAAAATCGGAGAAAATTTTGCAGGACAATGTAGTATATACACGATGAAAATATCTCTCAATTTAAGCAATTTCATAAATTATTTTCATTTAGAGATAAGTAATGTCATGCTACAAAATTAACATAGAAAAAAAGGAGAAGAAACTAGGGTGCATCATTGAACTAGCCAAACAGTAATAAACAAAATACAATATAAAGAAATAACCGAAGTGAAGATATGATGTTTCTAATACACACACACGTGATGTTTAAAAATGTCATAAGCTAAGAGAAGATATGATGTTTCACATGCACAATACAAACAGACATTGACGAAAACAAAACAACAAAAGGATGATTGTTCATAAAGATTACAATAGGTCGTAGCAGAACATTGATATAAAATGGAGCATATATATATATATATATTTGTTGCCATGCCATAATCATCTTCCATCATCCAAGACAATCAGCTGTGCACCATCTTTCAAGCTGTCATACCCAGTACTTCCATGTCCGCTGCTATCACCAGGTTCATAAATTTTAGATGATGATATTTCATTAAGCTCCTCTACATTTATGTCTGAATTAATCCAAGAATGCTTCTCCATTGACCTCATAATTCCCTCCAACTCCATGGCCACTTCCTTCATGCTAGGCCTTTCCTCCCCTTTAAGTTTCAAGCACTCTGCTGCAAGAATAGCAACCTCCTTGATCTCCTGCTTATTTTCTTCGTTCAAGATGCCATCTTGAATAACTTCAAAAACACGATCCTCTTTTAAGCAAGATAGAAAGTGCATAGCAAGACTTCTTTTCTCTTTCTCTTCTTTCCTAATAGAGGGAAAAGGTTTCTCCCCAGTTAGCAGCTCCACAAGCACTACCCCAAAGCTATACACATCACTTTTCTCAGTCAATTGGTTTGTTTTGCATATACTCTGGGTCTAAGTAGCCAATGGTCCCTTGCACCACTGCGGCTATTTCTTGATCAAGGGGACCCAATCTTGAAGCCCCAAAATCAGACACTTTAGCAGTGTAAGTGTCATCCAATAGAATGTTGGCACTCTTCACATCGCTGTGGATAATGGGTATTGAGACAGATGAATGCAGGTATGACAAGGCTCCAGCTACGTCTGCTGCTACCCTTAGACGAATGTTCCATGTTGCATTATTCGCCTTACCTTCTGTGTGTAAAAATTCAAATAGGGTACCATTGCTCACAAATTCATAAACCAACAAAGGAACCTTTGTCTCTAAACAACACCCCAAGAGTTTAACCACATTCCTATGGTTTATTTGGAGGAGAACATCCACTTCGTTAATGAACTGCTCAATTTGGCTCGCATCCATCGTTTTGGACTTCTTGACAGCAATGATTCTATTATTTGGTAGAAATCCTTTGTAAACGGTGCCAAAACCACCTCTGCCAATGATTAACCTCTCGTCAAAGTTGTCGGTGGCCTTCTTTAGTTGACCTTCTGTGAATATTTGAGCAGTTTGGGAGGAGTCTTTTCTTTTAGAGATTTGTTGTTTCAAAAGGAAACCGCCATTTTGTTGAAAGAATTTCTCTTTCATTTTGATGAGTTTCCTTTTCTGGTACATCAAGAATAGTGAGGTAATCCCTACAAATAGAACAATAACTCCTATTCCAGCTCCTGGTTTCAAAATATGTCAAACACAATTCTGAACTGTTAATTATTGATCCTAACTTATAATGAACAAATACATATGCAATAGGGTCTAAGAAAAACATAAGAAAAATTGATGTGCTTAATTGCTTACCGATGACAATCTTCATGTACACATTATGTCGGTAGCACCGAGTTCCTTGCTGTGTTCCATCTCCATATTGCCCCTTAGGACAGAGACATGTGTGACTCCCATTGGTGTTGTTACAATTTTCCCTGCTGATACATGTATGATTTCCTGTCTTACATTCGTCTATATCTACAAGCAATTACCCAAATAATTAAGGGAATAGTGAATAAAATAGGGAAGCATAATTAATAATTAATCAAAGAAACTACAAAAATGAAAACAGAGTAATGACAGTTATGTATACAGAGGAAAGAGATTACCTGTGCAGCCATCGGGATGGTACGGGTTTCCTTCGTAACCTTGTTTGCATATGCATCGGTAACCATAATATGTGTCCGTGTCATTGCATTGGCTATTGGCCCTGCACGCGTAGTGGGATCTATTCTGGGAAGCAACACTACAGCTCCGGTTTCCTACGGTCCAATCAAAAACCACGGGGAGTTTCTTGTTGGGAGGAAAACCTTGTTCTAAATCACTGGATGAAAAAGTGTACTTGTCTTTCTTGACAACGAAGGAATAGGTGCAGGTTTCCACTTCCTGAGATTCCTTTGAATTGGAGAAAGTTTTAGCTTCTATGCTGATATTGCTCATCCTAGAAGGAATGTCCACCTGGCAACACCCTATACCCGAACACGTTCCGTTCTCGATCCTACTTCTGTCGTTGCCATCACACCGTGTTATGCACCCTGTTGAATATGTGTGATTGCCAACAAAGCTATTGAGAAAACCATAACTGTCGCAGCCTATAGTCACGAACTTGTTTTCCTTCCTTGAAATGCTCAACGAAGTGTAGAGCGTGGGACGATTGTTGTGATCTGTAATAATATTGCAATGCTGTGCGACAAAAAATGACACGTCCATTTGACCTTGGAGGATGTCTATGTTTAAGATTTGTATGTTACCCTTACCCCTATATAATTTGGAGTGATTGCAAGTGAGATTAAATCTGTCCTCCAAGTAACAGGGTGTTTGACTATCACCAGGTGCAGATGAATTGCCTATGCCAAATGGGTATGGGATTTCTACACCTCCACAGGTGGAAGGGCAACCAGGCAGGGCTAATTGATTCGAGGTCAGTGCTGGTGCTGGTGCTAGTTCTGGTGCTGGTGCTGGTGCTGGAGAAAGGGACGTTGATCATCAGCTGCAACTACTGCTCCTACCACCTGCAAGGCTAAATATGCAAACATTATCAACAGTTGCGTACTGTGCTTCTTCTCCTTCACTTTCATATTGTCCACCTTCAATTCAATCACAAAAAACACTAGAAAATAGGCCTTAATTTGGAAGAGACAATATATGGATATTTCTTGCTTGCTTTGAGTTAGCACTGTATGCACCTTTGTGGCTCCCTCCAAAGTTTCAATTATTTATAGTAACTTATCATTTAGTTTTTGAAAAATGATTGGTGGACACCCAAATGTCAATCTACCACTAGAGAGAGAAGGAGAGAGATGAGAGAAAAGTGATAAAATAATATGATATGTGATGTGATAGTTAGAGAGAGATAGAGAGAAATGAGAGGTGTTGAATGGGTGGATATATTTTTTAGATGTATGTGTATCATTGTTCTTAGTTTTTCTTCTCCGTGAGTGCGGGTGCCAATCATTCAAGCTTTAATTTGTTGACTTGCATAGTCAACTCACCCAAGTCTCCTCTCCGATAAGAATACGCAACGGTGAATATTTATGAATCATAAGTTTGAATTTTCTACCGTATATGCAAAAGATGACGAAGAAGAGGAGTGGACGTGGTTAAAAACACAAAACCAAAAGAAAAGGACTAGTGAGGATACAATAGATTGAATTTGACTAATGAATTTGATTAGCAAATAGTAAATTAAAAAAATAAAAGTGTTTAGTAAAGTATATACTAAGTGAACCAAATTGAAGGAGTTACAGGGGATAATTTCATTTGGGTGATAAAAGTATAATCATTTTTGTGTAAAAAAAATTGTGAGTTTCACACCCAGACATTGTAATATTTATTTTTTTGTTTATTTTATAAAAAGTATCGACTCCTAAACGTTTTAATATTAATATTCCTTAATTATTCAATGACTAATACTTCTATTTATTTTCTGAAATAATTATAATGGTATATTATACTTCTTAATGTAATGTCCTGCATCACAACAAAAACATAGTGGTGATAATGATTGGTACACACAACCCCCCTGCCAATATATATAGGAACTTGAAATTAAGCAAAAGTAATTCAAATTGGATTTTAATATTAAATTTATTAATATAAATGTGAAAGATCGTGGTAGTCTAATTTTAAAAAAATGGTTATTAGCATAAATGAGTAATTATAATATATATTTTACTTATTATTAAATATACAAGTAATTTTTATAGTAAATATTTTACAGGAGTGTATATGGCATTATGGCAGCTTCTGTAGCCTCGTTGGAGGGAGTCCTGTAAGGATTTAATTTTCTTGTATGCTTCATGAAACATATATAGTTCACATAAATTAATTTTCGTTATTTTTTTTTCTTTTCTAAAATTAGTTTTAAAGTATTCATTTTCTTTTTCTCACGTCTCTTTCACGCCAACTAAGCACCTCACTTTTTTCGCAAGATTGTCGGGACATCAAGTATGTGTTTGTTTAAGATTTTTGAGAGCTATTCAATCGACCTATGAGTCTTCGTCAACCCCATAGGTAAACATAGTTGTAATAATTTATGCCACTTTACAAGCGCACGCCATGGAACCCTCACGGTACGGTTTGAGTCTATTTCTTTTTTTTGATGAAAGGTTTGAGTCTATTTCTATGACATATCCAAGAATAAATGTACGTAAATTTTTTGGTAACAGTGGAAAGAAAGAAAGCAAAAGAACGAACAAACTAAAGCCCAAGGGTATCCACAATCTTATTTTGGAGTATTTAAGTGTGTTTTATTAGTATATATTTTTTTTAAAACTTAAATATCTTATAAATATTATATTTCTCTAACTCAATATTTTTTTTAAAAATGTCTTAAATGGACTCCATATATGCCTCACATCATTACATTTCACCAATAATAATTTTTTTAATTTCATTTTTTTTATCCATAAAATAATATATGACCCATCATGCAATATTTAATTAAAAAGTGTTTAAAAAAAATATTTAACTAAACATCTATACTTAATAAATATTGATACTTATTTAATGAAATATTTAATAAATACCTCGTTAAAGATGCTCTAAGGCGAGACAACAATTAAAAGTTGGACAATCTCAGGTGGGGGGGTCCCTCCATATCTGAAAAGTGTGATCTTCCTCGGCTCCCCTGCGAGCTAAAGCGTCCACCACTGCATAGCTGTCTCTAGACACGTGTTGTTCTAGTCAAAATATCAAAGCTTTAACATGTTTTTGGTCCCTCTAAATATTGGCGTTTTGAATTTAGTCCCTCTAAAAAAAGTTAAAGTTTTTTGGTCCCTTAAGAAATCAATTTTTTGATTTAGGTCTCTCTTTTACATTGACCGCTGACATAGCACACTGAGGTCTCTGTAAAAAGCTGACGTGACTTACATGCATCTGATGTGGCTTACATGCATTATCATGTCAGCTGACACGTCATTTATAGATGGACTAAAATTAAAACTTAATATATTTAGAAGAACTAAAATCAAAACTTATTATATTTAGAAGGACCATGTAACATCAATCAAACCACCACCACTACCACCACTGCTCTCTCTCTCTCCCCACCGCCCCCTCCCACCACCTCTCTCTCTCTCTCTCTCTCTCTCTCTCTCCCCACAGCCCCCCTCGTTTTCTCTGCATCAGCAATGCTGCAAACCATGTGCTATATGTATAACCAGGTCAGGCATTAACCAGCTTGTTCTTGCCCCAGCAACGCCAAGAGATGTTATATCTGTTCAGATATCAAAAAATGTGAAATTTATATTCAAAGATTGTTGAGAAATGTAAATGTTATCAATGAGGTAGTTAAGGATTAAGGAGTTTCTGTAAGTACAAAAAATTAGTTTAAATATATTTTTCCAATCCATTTTGAATCTAGTGGTTTAGTTATTCATCTTTCATCTTTAACTACTAACATACCCGTGCATACGCACGGGCCACGTGGTTTTTCTTTAATGATTATGAAACAGTTGACAACTATGCTAACCATATCAGAATATAGTTTTCAGAAAACACTACTGACCAACAAATATATATGTTGTATTTGAGACAATAAATTTAGCAATTGTATCCATAATCAAAGCATACAAAAAGCAAGTGATATCCATATAATAACAAAAGTTCCACATAAGATAATATTAGTGTTTAAACATGTGACAACTGCACCAAAGTAGTACCAAGTCAAGTCAGTACATTAACAATAATAATATACCCCCTCAATTGAAATACCTCACTTTCAAAGTTAAGTAAGATAAGTAAAGACATAGTTGTAACGCACATTGACCTTCAAAACACACATCACAAAACATGCTGAAACACATCCAAAGTATGTTGAAGATCAATGTACACTATAGAGGGTGTTGAACATAAACACAAATTCAAGCCGAAAAAAAGTGGCAGTCCTTGTTCCTATATGCTTTGCACAACAAAAGAAAAATACCAGTTGGAGCAGTTCATGCCATTTCCTAAATGCACAAAGTAGTTGCATTCCTAATAGAACAACATATATAAGAAATTGATCATAAATATATGGGTGATGCTCCAGGCCACCCTGTTAGAACTCCAAATCACCCGTACCCATGGGTACGTTTAGACAAAAATATGCACCTCACAACCAGCACACTGAGACAATTGATTTAAAATGAAGTCAGTTTATAGGAGCATATTAATATAAAGCCAACTGACTATTAAGACAATTTTGGATGGCAATCATTTCTTGCCTGAAAATTAAAAAGGAAACATTATAAAATCCCACAAAGAAAGAAAATCAATGCCTCGGAAATGAAAAAAAACTGAATAAAGTCCAATACTTGAAAAGGAAGACCGCGACACAAAATAAGTTGAAAAATACTCAAGAAGGAAAAGCCAACTCAGATGCAAGAGTAAATAGTAGCCACAATGAAGACCGATTCTTGAGTTGTGATATGTCCTTGTTTTTCAGCTAGTGTTCAACCTCATTCGCGATAATGTAGTATTCATGTTGGCAGCATCAAGCTTCTCTTTCATTCAGAGAGATGCTAATTTTTTGTGCGTCCTGCAATGCACCCTGGATCGATCGTCAATCAATCTACTCATTCTATTATTTTCTTCTTGAGTTTCATCCTGGATTTTCTTGGCCTTGAATTGCACTTGCACGGAAAACACATCCTAACATATTGGGTTGCAAAGAAACTTTCAGTGATGAATTGAATTCTTGACAATTAGATATGAGTTTAATTCAAGCAATTAAGAAAAGTAAAGGAAAAAAATCACAAATCCCACTTAAATATACCCAAGCACAAATCATTCAAAAAGTACAAAAAAGAATACTCTGGCCTTTCTCTTACAGAAATAAAGAGAATGAGTAGAAGACAAAATAATAATAACAAAATATAGAGTTATGAAAAGTAGTGAATTTCAGATTAATTAGAAGATCAGCAAAAGATAAAGATAGCGATCATGAGTCCATTCATTAACATCCAAAAAAAAAAACAGTCTAGCAATAATACTACGAAATTATAAAAAAACTAATAATTAAAATATTCGGACACTTCATATGAATCCCTTAATTAAAAAGTAGCATTTGTTCAGACTATAGAGCATCTATACATTTAATTACAGGAATAATACTTCCAACATGTCTTATATCCCCCGTAAAGACACTACCTGCATCACCCCCGTGACTTTTAGCTACATATTGGTTTGACTTCTCTCTTAAGTTTTTGTGAACTATTTGTCCTGAAAAACTATTTGTGATATTTGCTTGCAAAACCTCTCTATGGAATACATGTAACTGGTAATGTACAACAGAGGCAAGAGATCACAATGAGACAGATAAGCACAGGAAAGAATATGAAGTTTTACTCTCGCCCTTCTTCAATGATATTATTACTCATATCTATAGATGCAAAAGAACTCCATCAAACAATCTTACCATCATTGTTCCTGCACGCATAATCGACTCCACTCTTCAGGGAAGCAACACTACAGTTCTGGTCACCTACGGTCCAGTCAACAACCATGGAGTAATTCAGGCGAGGTAAACCTTGTAAATGACTGGTTGAAAAAGCATAGTCGTTTTGCTTGACAACGAAGGAATAGATGCAGTTGGTTTGAGTGGTTTTCACTTTCAGAGATTCCTTTGCTGATATGCTGGAAGGCAGACCAGCATTAGTAACATCCCTGGAGTAGGATCTAGCTTCTATGCTGATATTCCTCATCCTAGGAGGAATATCCATCTGGCAACACCCTATACCCGAACACGTTCCATTCTCGATCCTTCTATTGTGGCCATAACACCTTGTTATGCACCCCGTTGTATATAAGTCCCCGTCAAAACTGCTATTGAGATTACCAAAACTGTCGCAGCCAACAGTCACGAACCTGTTTTCCTTCCTTGAAATGCTGAAATAACCAGAGGTGAGGTTGCGAATGCGATAATTACCATTGCAAGTCGATGCGACGTAAAACAAGAAGTCAAGCTGACCTTGGAGGATGTCTATGCGTAAGACTTGTAAGTTACCCGAATATAATAATTTGGAGTCATTACTGCAAGTGAGTTTAAACCTGTCCTCCAAGTAACAGGGTTTTTTATTATCACCTGGTGTAGATGAATTGCCTATGCCAAATGGGTATGGAATTTGGACATCCCCACAAGTGGAAGGGCAGCCAGGCAGGGCTAATTGTAATTTTGGTGCTACTGCTGGTGCTGGTGCTGGAGAAGGGGCTGCTTGATCATCGGCTGCAATAATTACTGTTCCTACCAACTGCATGGCTAAATATGCAACCATCATCAACAGTTGCGTACTGTGCAGCTTCTCCTTCGCTTTCATATTGTCCGTCTTCAATTGGATCAGTCGCAAAAAACACTAGAAATTAGGCCTTAATTTGGAAGAGACAATATATGGATATTTCTTGCTTGCTTCAAGTTAGCACTGCATGCCTTTGTGGCTCGCTGCTCCAAAGTTTCATTTATTTATAATAATCAAGTTATAATTTAGTTTTTTTTTTTCTGTGAGTGCGGGTGCCAATCATTCAAGCTTTGTTGACTTGCAAAGAAGACTAACCCAAGTCTCCTCCCGGATAAGAGTACTGGTGAATATTTATGAATCATAAGTTTGAACTTTCTACCGCATATGCAAAAAATGATGAAAAAGAGGAGTGGTGGTTACAAAAGCAAAACCAAAAGAAAATTAAAGGACGAGTGAGGATAAAATACAGGTTCTGTTTCACAAATGATTTCATCTGCTAATGGATAGTGACTAGTGGATTTGGCTAACTGATAATAAATTAAAAAAATAGAAGTGTTGGGTAAAGTATATACTAAGTGAAACAAACTCAAAGGAGTTACGGGGGTAATTTATTTGGATAACTAGCAAGTTGACCCGTGCGAACGGGTCTAGTTGATTTTTACACAACATATGAAACAATTTATTTATTTATATAATAATAAATTGATATAAGATATATTCTTTTTTTTGGTAAACCATCTATTAACGACTTTGCACATCTATATATGATATAACAATGTTGATGGTGTTTATATTTTAAAAAATAATAATAGTGTTGATGGTGTGACTTTGTGCATGAAAATTTATAGGAACGCACTAATTTGTGTTCGGCAGAGAAGTAAATAAAGTCTAGCTAAAGATTATTCCATCATTGGGGATCGAACACAGGTTCTAATCGAGTCCGTCCCTTTAGATGAAAAACATTAATGGCTTGTGCCCCATCTCGTGGTTAAACAAACACAATTTTATTCACCAAAAATAAAATTAAAAGAAAAATAATTTTGCAACCTGAAAATTTATAGGACCAAAGATAGATAAATGAAACTTGTAAGCTAACACCGTTTTATTTACCAAAAATAAAATCAAAAGAAAAATAATTTTGTAACCTGAAAATTTACATGAGCAAAAATATATAAATGGAACATGTAAGCTAACACTATTTTATTAATCAGAAATAAAATCAAAAGAAAAATAATTTTATAACCTGGAGATTTATAAGAACATAGAAAGATTGATGGAACCCATAAAGAAACACTATTCTATTGATCAGATGTAAAATTAAAACAAAAATAATTTTGCAACAACCTGAAAATATAAAAGAAAAAGATAGATGAGTCGAACATGTAACTAAACACTATTTTTATTGAATAAAAACCAAAAGAAAAACAATATTGTAACCTGAAAATCAACATAAACAAATCAAGATGAATGAAACACGTAATTAAGCAAATACAATTTTATTTATTAGAAAAAATAATTCTACAGTCTGAAAATTTACAAGAAAAAAGAAAATAGAATGGAACCTATAAGCAAATATTACTTTTTTTATGAAAAAAAATCAAAATAGAAACCTACAACTTGAAAATTTACAGAAACAAAAAAAGATGAATGAAACCTGCAATCAGACACTTTTTTATTGATCAAAAATAAAATCAAAATAAAAACAATTTTTGCAACAAGAAAATTTACTCGAACAAAGAAAAATGAATGAAACTCATAAGTAAATATTATTTTATTAATAAAAAATAATTTTGTAACCTAAAAAATTTACATGATCAAAGAAATATGATGAAACTCATAAGCAAATACTATTTTCTTGATAAAAAATAAAATAAAAAAATTTACAACCTAGAAATATACATGAACAAAGAAAGATGAATAACACCGGTAAACGTACACTATTTTATTTATTAGAAATAAAATAAAAAATAATTTTACAACTTGATGATTTATTTATAGGAATCAAAGAAAGAAGAATGAAACTCGTAAGCAAATACAACTTTATTGATCATAAAAACATAATTTTATAAACTAAAAATTTTTGGGAACAAAAAAAATATGTATGGAATCCATAAGCAAATACTATTTGATTAATCAGAAATAAAATGTAAAGAAAAATAATTTTACAACTTAAAATTTTATAGAAATAAAAAAATATGAATAAAACATGTAAGCAAAACTATTTTATTGATCATACATAAAATAAATAGAAAATTAATTTTGCATGTTGAAATTTATAGGAACAAAGAAAGATGGATGAAACCCGTAAACAAATACTATTGTATTGATTAAGAGTATAATATAAAGAAAAATAATTTTTTGACCTAAGAATTTATGCAATAAAAAAAGATAAATAGAATTCGTAAGCAGATATTATTTTATTGTTCAGAAATAAAATAAAAATATTTTTGCAACCTGAAATTTTACAAAAACAAATAAATATGAATGAATTCATAAGTAAATACTATTTTATTGAGTAAAAATACAAAAAAAATAATTTTACACCTTAAAATTCATATGAACAAATAAAAATGAACGAAACGTTAGAACAAATACTATTTTGTTGTTTGAAAAATAAAATTAAAAAAGTAATTGTATCTCACTATGCATAGCTATCCAATTCAAATATACAAATATTTTTCGATCAGTCACTTTTTTTTATCAGAGCAAATATAGAAATATGAAATTGAAATGAAAAAATAATTTTTTTGAAAAGAGAAAAGCGATCCATAAAGCTGTAGCGGGAATTTTTGACCAAAAAAAAAGTAGCGCCATGAGCTAAGGACACGTGTGATTGAACAGTAATGAATTGTGCAGATTTATTAATACTATTAGATTAGATTAGACTATTAGATAAAAGTATAATCATTTATGTGTAAAAATGGAAAAAAAAATTGTGAGCTTCACACCAACACATTTTAATATTTATTTATTTTATTTTATAAAAAGTATTATACGACTCTTAAACGTTTTAATATTAATATTCTTTAATTATTAAATGACTAATACTTTTGTTTATTTTCTGAAATAATTATAATGGTATATTATATATACATCCTGAATGTCCTGCATCACAACAAAAACATACTGGTGAGAGTTAATATAATCATTGGTACACACAACCCCCTGCCAATATATATAGGAATTTGAAATTAAGCAAAAGTAATTCAAATTGGATTTTAATATTAATTTTTTTTATATAAATGTGAAAGATCGTAGTTGTCTAATTTTAAAAAAAAATGGTTATTAGCATAAACGAGTAATTATAATATATATTTTACTTATTATTAAATATACAAATAATTTTTATAGTAACTATTTTACAAGAGTTTATATGGCATTATGGCAGCCTTCTGTAGCCTCATTGGAGGGGGTCCTGTAAGGATTTAATTTTCTTATATGCTTCAGCTTCATGAAACATATATAGTTCACATAAATTAATTTTCCTTATTTTCTTTTTTTTTCTAAAATTAGATTGTTGACCCGTGTATTCGCAAGAGTTGTGTTGATTTTTATATATTATATAATTAAAATGACTTATTTATATTTTGATAACTTTATATGTCATATACTCTAAATTTACAAATACAGTAGTGTTGATTATGTGGCATTATGCATTTTTATTAAATATGCAAATCTCATGATATATGAGCATCTCCGATGGAAGTTATGGAGTTCTTAAAACTTAAATAACTTTCATTACTTGATTTCACCACCAGATCCAAATACAAGCAACTCGCAAGTTAGATTTCTTAAATAAGTAACTCCCATAAGCAATATACCATTATAGTAAAATTTACTGGTTGTTCTTAAATCTTATATGGAACTTAGGGCCACCAAAAGTGAGTTAAGCAATTCCCTTTAATAAGAGACACTCCAAACAATCAACAATTGCTCTTGCATATCGATAAAAATGAAAATCATATCAGATACATAAAATAAATAGAGAAAAATAAATAAAATATTTTTTTGTCCAAAGTAACTTGTTATAATTAATAGAAAAACATGAATGAAACCAATAAGTAAATACTATTTTATTTCAAAAAAAATTTTAAAAAAAAATTTGTAACAAAAAAATTTGCACGAACAAAAAATATGAACGAAACTTGTAAGAAAATATTATTTTATTTATCAAAAATAATTTAAAATAAAAATATTTTGCTCAAGAAATTTTACAGGAACAAAAAAATATGAATAAAACTTGTTAGCGAATACTATTTTATTTATCAAAAAGTGCTTCTGCATATTCATAAAAATGAAGGTCAAATCAGATACATAAATAAATAGAGAGAAATAAATAAAATAATTTTTTAGTCCATAGTAATTTGTTATATTTAACAGAAAAAATATGAATGAAACACGTAAGTAAACACCATTTTAATAGGAAATAAATAAAATCAATAAACAAATACTATTTTATTTATCAATAATAAAATTAAAAGAAAAAAGATTTTTTTAACCTAAAGACTTGCACGAACAAAAAAATTATGAATGAAACTCATAAGTAAACACTATTTTACTTATCAAAAATAAAATTAAAACATAAGTTTTCAATCTTAAGATTTATAGAAACAAAAAAATAATGAATAAAACTTGTAAATAAATATTATATTATTTACTAAAAATAAAATCAAAAAAGAAAAATAATTTTGTAATCTGAAAATTTACGGGAATAATAAAACATGAATAAAATCGATTAGCAAATACTATTTTATTTATCAAACATAAAATTAAAAATAACTTTATAACCTAAAAATTTAGGTGAACAAAAAATTATGAATGAACTCATAAATAAATACTATTTTATTTATAATAAAATTAAAAAAAGTATAATATAAAAATTTACACGAATAAAAATGTATGAATAAAATTTGTAAGAAAATATAATTTTATTCATAAAAAATAATTAAAATAATTTATTAATATGTTAATAGTTTCTTAATTTTTTTATCAGCCGCAAGCGACCTTTTTTGGGGATGTGTTCGGTAGGAGCTCTTTTTTATCAGTCGTTCGGTAGGAGTTTTACTTTTATGTATTACATGGTATTCCTTTTTTGTATTGTCTGTATCTGATAAAAAAAAGAGTTAAAAACAAATAATATAATAAAATAATATTAAAAAATGGAAAAACAAATGGCAGGAATATTGTTCATTGATGTGATATTATCCTAAAATTATATAGTTATGAATAGGTAAGTTATAAAGTATTCTTTTTTTTTTTCACGTCTCTTTCACGCCAACTAATAAGCACTTCACTTTTTTCGGCAAAGATTGTCAAGGAAATGTATGGTACTGGTAGTAAGGTGCCCTCTGGGGTGCACAAGGAAAAAGTCCCGCACCGGTGCTACAGTGTCCTTATAATCGTTCAATAAAATAATATAATATTCAACGGTCCAGATTAAATATTGTGATTTGGGTATAATTGTCATATTCTATCTGCACCCTCTTTCTCTCTCTCTCTCTCTGACAGGTTGCATTCCAACGTCACCGCCGTGCTCCGACACCAGCAACTAAGACACATCGCTCTGAACTTTGTCCTCGCCGGGAGGGACACGTCATCGGTGGCGTTGAGCTTGTTTTTTTGGCTCATCATGAACCAACCCAGCGTCGAGGAGAGCATCATAAGCAAGTTTACGGCGGTCTTGAAACGGAGTATCAAGCGCAAATACGCCGCCGCCGACGTTATGGGTCTCCGTGAAAGGCATCGACATCTTAAAATCGCCGTTGTCTGTGTCGTCGTTGACGGCGTCGGCCTTGATAAGGAAATCCTCAAGGGTCATCATCTCGTCGGCCGTCACAGCGAACCACCATAGCCATACCTTCCCTCACCGTCGAGTGGCTCCCCGACTGCCACGAGCTAACGGGAAAGGAGCCCAACTACCTCATCCTGGCCCAAGTCCAACTCCCCCTCGACAACTTCGAGAAAGACGCCCACCACCACGACGACGACCGCCCCGTCCACAGCAACTTCGATTGCGCCAACGGCAAGGTCCAGATCAACCACGACGGCGAGGTTTCATATCGCCACCAAGACCGTTAGCACCAAGGTCTATGTCTTCGATTACAGCCTCTACCCTTCTAATCCCGCCCTTGACGGCTCCTGTAACCCTGATTTGAGGCTTGCTGATCATCAATAATTTTACGGCCTTGAGTGGCGGCGTTAACGGATTAGAGTTTGAGACCTGACTTGTTAGCAATATTTCTCGGTTTAGAACCCGTGCAGCCCTGTACTTGATCTCAATGGCAACAATAGGTGAAGAGAAGATGAGAGAGAAAGAAAGTTTTTTATTATTTCCTATTTTATCCTCGTGTTGCACCGGTGCCACGTTTTTTTGTTGTGCACCCTAGAAGGCACCTGGTAGTAAAGTCTTCGTCAATCGCCAGGGGTAAACATAGTTGCAATAATTGATGCCACTTCACACAGTTGTAATAATTGATGCCACTTTACACACCAATTTAGAGCTGTCGAAAGAGAAAGACTTGTATAGTCACAAACCTAACAGTTTAGTCTTAGGCACAATCAATAAAAACCTTACTACACATCATTAAAAAAAAGTCCAGTTATAAAAATGGGAAAAGAAATTGGCACGTGACCCTCTTCCCTGTTCCCCCTCTTCCATTGCATCCATTGCACCCCCTTCAAAACAACTGTAATCGGCAACCTCCATCCATTTCAAAACCACCTTCAAACAAACCTTCCACCCTCTTAAACCTTTTACCAAAACCCTCAAACAATAGCCCCCGTAACCCTTTATTCAGCCACATCGCAAATCATCAGTAAGCCAACCATCAGAGTTCCCTAAGCAACTCCTTCTACGCTGGTTGAGGTCGGGTGTGTCGCCGGCGGTCTGAGGATGCCCGCACGGTGGTTGAATGAAGACGCAATACGGCGGACACGGCGTTGCTAGCAGAACACGGTGGTGCGCGTCTGGGATAGTGACGGTGATGGAGTTGCTGGGTGGCCGTGTTGGACGACGGCGCGGTGTTGCCGTCCATGATGGTGTGGAGTGTGCTGTCGGAGCTGGATCTGTTGCGATGGTTTCCTTCTTCTTTTTTTTTGCTTAAAACTGCAGTGGTTTTTTAAAAAGCAAGTTAAAGAAAACAAAATTTAAAGCAACATAAACTCGATGAAATATGTGGACGGTTATTAACATGTATGAAGTTGAGATAAAAATGATTAAGTGGAAATCGAGACACTGCAAGGAAGATAAGACGGAGAAAGGAAGATGAAACGGTGGAAAACGAGAGAGAAGATGGAGAACAGTGTTAATTGTTAAATTTTTTCCTATTTTACAAGTTGGCATTTTAAATTGTATTTTTTTATTAGTTGTAGTTTTTTTTTTGGTCAACATTTATTATTTGTAGTTATGTGATTGGTTGTGCCTAAGACTGGGCTGTTAGGTGTGTGGCCATCCAAGATTTTTTCCAATAGAAATGGGTTAGGCTCGATAGGTTACCCTGTTTAGCTTGATAAAAAAATGAGTTAGGCTAATAAAATCTAAACACAAAAATATTTTGGCCCAACTCGGCCTGGCCTAAAAAATCATTAGCCCGTAGTGGGCTAGCCCGTGATGGGCCGGACTATCATTTACTAAAATTGCTTACAAGCCTTTCACACCAGAGATGTGAATAGTTACACAGGTGTGGAAGTGTCAGATTTTTTAAACTATATTTTTCCTGGAACCAAACTGGCTTACAGATCGTTTCACACCATCGGTGTGAATAATTTCACAGATGTGAAAGTGTAAGGTTCCTGCAACTGTCTTATTTTTCTGTGCTAAATTAGCTTACAGTGCATTTCATACTTAGGGTGAGATTAATTCCACAGGTGTGAATGCATCTGCAGGTTTCTATAGAAATATTTGAAAAAAATAGATGACCCCATGGGCCAGCCGTGGAGGGCTTGGCTGGCATATTAGCAGCCCACATTTATTTTAGCCCAACCCGGCCCAAAAAATGTGTTAACCCATTATGGGCTAGTCCAAATGGGCTAGGCCAATCTAAATTGACAGCTCTACACACCATGGAACCTTCACGGTACGGTTTGGCGTTTAAGTCTACTTCTATGACATATTCAAGAATGTGACTTGTTATTAAATGTACGCATATACTCTCTCTGGTTCAAAACTTTGATGGTTTAAGATTTTAGCACATAGATTAATAAATAAATAATTGGATAAATTTTAGACTAAAATATTCCTATTTATTATTCATCATTTTCAATCATTATAATTATTTCTCTACTCAAAATTATTAATTATATTAAGGATATAATTAAAAAATATGTTTAAATTATTTTTTAAAATCATAAAATAACTAAAGTTTTAAGATAAAAATAAAAAATTAAAACTATCAAAGATTTAAATTGAATAGAGTAAATTTTTTAATAACAGTGGAAAGAAAGAAAGCAAAAGAACAAACAAACTAAAGCCTAACGCGAGTCAGCAACTAAAAGTTGGACAATCTGAGTGGGGGGTCCCTCCATATCCGAAAAGTTTGATCTTCCTCGGCTCCCCTGTGAGCTAAAGTGACCGCCACTGCATTGCTATCTCTGGATACGTGTTGTTCTACTCAAAATATCAATTATTGTTACTAGTGGGAGTTGGGCTGTATTTATATCTTTTTTTATCATTAATTGTAATTTTTTTAAAGGTAGTTATTGCTTAATTTTAAATAAACTTAAAATTTCAGTTATTAAAGGGTAAAACGGAAATAATGTAGCGGTTACTTAAACTTGCATACAAGCTTCCATTGACGATTAATAGAAGTTGAAGGGTATTTTTAGTAAGAAAAAAAGCTATACCAAAAAAGTGATATCGCCATTATAATAGGTATAGATATAGATATATATTTTTAAAATCTTGTTTCATTTTTTAACACAAAAATAAAAATACAATATAACTGACAGTTGATTTTTTTTAAAAAAATTTATACCAAATTATCAGTTAGTTTATAACAAACTTGCTCAAATGGTGAAGCAATTTTGTTTTTGATATTCTCCTTTTTGTCAAAGAGAGATTCGTTGAAAACGGGCAAAGCCTAAATGCAGTACAAATGGACAATAATTAGGTCAGAGTCAAGCTTAACGCAGTTTCACTAATAATGGTAACATTAGTCTAGAGACACATACTGGACAAATACAAAAGCATAGTAAAACAAAACAAAAACTAAAAAGAAGCCCAGCAACAAGCATAAGAAATTCCCCTAACCCTCACCTGCCCTAGATTCTACAAGCCCAAAAGCTACCAACATTAGGGTTTCCAAGTACCCAAAACGAGATAGACGAAAATGCCCTTCTTCAACACTCCACCAAGCCTACATCACTGTTTCTTTGAAGCACCAGACCCATGCCTAACTTGCAGCTTCAACAGCTAGGGCATAATAATGGCAAAAAAGGGGACAACCAAGGCCACTGGTATTGCGTCTATTAGAGCTTCAGTACACAACAAAATTGGGCCAAGACCAACAGATAATGAACTGCCAAAACCAAGGCAAAACAAAGAGGATAGTTGCACGGAGCTTGGGCCAAGCTAATATGCCAACCTGTCAAAAGAATAGGGGTGGCGGCTCCAGTGGTGGTGGAGAGGATACCGAATCAGCAAAAGAGGGGGGGTTGGCAAAAAGGACAGTACAGGAGATAGAAACCAAATTGAACAAACACTGTCCAGCTCAACGGGAAGGAGTAGATGTGGGTAAATGACTAAAAATGGAGGCAAACGTGGGAGAGGATGAAGGTGGGGCGATGACTGTTTAGAAGAGGGTGGGGGAACAGTGGTAGCGGTGGCATAGAGGGGACGGCGACGTGAAAGGGTGGCAGCGCAAGAACAACGAGACGACTTTAGTAAGGAGGAGACATCGATGGACTATAGCAGATCTAGAGGGAGAGATGCGGCTGGACCACGAGATAAACGACGGTTGTTCTGTTGAGGGACACAATGGCAAATCCGCCAAGGGGACGCGACACAACTCAAAGGAACCCTACGGGAAACCCTAGGAGATAGTTTGAACAACAACACTCTGCTAATGTTTTTGATATTCTAAAAGTTACTCTTTTCTCACCTTGTTGAATTGGGTAAACAAAAGTGAGAAAGCTCTTAAATTTAAAATCTAACATGCATCTTAATTTTTGGTCAATAAAACCCATCATGCTCAGGCCAGAAATTAATTTGAATTCTGACACGAGGAATGATCCAGAGGGAAAGCCATATTTTGCCTCAAATCATCTTGGCTTTATAATTCTAGTTTTTTTTGTCAACGCTTTAAAATCCTAGTTAAGTTCATCCACTTTTTTTGGTAGCATCCTAGACCCTAGTTGAGTTCATCCACTTTTTTTTTTGGTCCTGAAGTTCATCCACTTTTCACGTCCAAAGTTGGAATACAATATTGAGATTATTGTTGTCAAACAATATTTAAAAGTTAAAAGAAGGCCAGCCCAGGAGGGGGGAGCTGATTTGTTTAAATAGAAGATAGACGAAGGCCCAAATTAATACCATGCGACCCATGAAAAAGAAGCCTAATAATTATTGACCAAAAAAAAAAAGAAGCCTAATAATTGATTTGAAAATTTGTATGCTCTCTTTACAAAAAAAATTAAATTGTATGGTCATGCTAGGCTCAGACCTCAGGTGTGTGTATGGAGACAAAAGAAGGTGATCCAATGCATTTTTTTGGACAACAAGGTTGAGCTAATGCTGAAGTTTAAATATTCATTCATTCTTATAACTAAAAATGTTGATTATTGTATGGCTATTTTATATAATACATTAAAAAATTAAATATGTATTTTTGAAATTTTTTAGAAAGTTTTATAATTTAGTATAATTGATAAAAATGTTATTTTAGTAATGATTTATGAATATTTCATTATATCGAATATTGACTGAAGAAATTCAAATATTAATTAAGAAAATTAAAAAAAATCTATTTTTTAATTGAATAATTAATTTTAAAAAATAAATATTGACTTGATTTAATTTGATACTAGACCTCATGATATATATTACAATATGATCATGAGAAAGACAAGGGACTTTATGAGAAGAAGAGTGTGATATAGCTTTGTGACAAAAAACGTTACATTCTAAAATTATCTCATCATGGAAAATAAGAATAAAATTTACATTATACAGGGGATACAGTATCAACATTTCTTTGTACTAGAGGTAGAGGTAGAGGGATTATTTTGTGATAGAATTAATAAAGGCCAAAAAGAGTTTATTCATCACCATCATCACCCAACAAGAAACAAACGAGTTAAGATCCTCTCAATTTAGTTTTTTTTCCATTTTTTCCACTATTATGCTATTGAAGGAAATAAATGACACATATATATACACACACACACACACACACACATATATATATATATATAGTGAAGAGTGTCATTTATGTCATTTATTTCTCTAAAAAAATATACCAGTAGAGGAAATAAAAAAGAAAAAGAAAATCTTAACTCGAAACAAATTGTTTTTAATTAGCTTTTACTAACCGGAAAGCACAAACAAATTAATGCCGCTAATAATGGCTAGTAGTTTTTTTTTGGGATCTTTGGGCGAATTCCGAAAGTGGGAATATATAGAGTCATGCCCCACCACTTAGTGTTGGCAAGCCCTTGTGAAAACTAGATTCATTTATGCACTAAGTCTTTCCTTTTTAGTCGCACGAAAAGTTCATCACATACCCCTTCTGTTTTTTAATATAAGCAAAAAAAATATTAAAATATTTTGTTACTAAATATAAACAAAAAATAACCACTTTTATCTCATTTAATAACATTATTTCTATAATACCCTTAAGTTAATTTAAATTTTGTTTTTCAATGCATAGTTTGTTCCCAAGTAACAATTTCCTATGCAATCATTAAGGATAATTTAGAGACTACACTAATTTTTTATATGAGATCAAAAAACTTAATTACAGTTAACTAATTTCTTTAATAAACGTGAATTTATGTATTTTTGCTTATATTAAAAAACAGACAGAGTAAGCTCACAATGAAAATGTTTTCTTTTTGACCATTTGTTTGTTCTTTGCTCCCATGAGTTCACAACCACGGGCGTCATCCACATATAAACATATAAGTCCACACAAACCAAAAAAAAAAAAAAATCTTGAAAGAGATTTTGTAAACTAACTGAAGCAACTTCTCATCAAGCCTTTATTAATTGTTGGCAAGTATCATGTACACGAGGATTAAAGCGACATTTCCCCATTGAGAAATTACTTAGAAAACAAAACTGGAATAATCTTATAGTGATTACAAAGATTTTTAACTAATAATTTCTACGCATAGATTAATTGAGATGAGTTTATGCATCTAACATTTTGTTTATCTAATTCTTAATCAACTATAAATATAAACCTATAAAAAATTGTTAAATAAAAATTAAATACTTATCTCAAGTTGAGATTTTTTTGAAGTCAAAAATTGTCAAACTAATCTATATGCTCTACACTATTGACAAATATTGCATGAGAGTCTTGTAACCCCTACGGATCCATCATTCGGCTTCAAACAAACATTTTATTGCTGAATTATGGCAATATATAAATGTTTGATAAAGGCAACAATATATGCTCAATTCCTTATGCGAAGTTGGAATAGAGTCACGCCACCATTTATTGTTGGATAAAGGCACATTAGACAGGTTGCCGGCCAGCAAGTTCTCGTCAAACTAAATTCATTAAAGCACTAATGTCTTCAATCTTTATATATATTATAGTCGAAAAGCTTATTAGTCACGGTTCAAAATGTGGACAGCATAATCTGATGTGGTCGTAATGTTGCGACAATAATCATAGTGTTATTACATTATTGTGATGTGCGAATCAAAATCATACAAGTATTTATTACCATTCTCGCATTTTGAAACACATATATATACTTATCCACTGGTTATTTCTGTACTGATATATACGTTGCCTCATCACACACACCTTAGTTAACTTCAGTACAATCTCTCTTTTAACTTTCTTTTTACAAACTAGTAACACACGAATGATATTATATAATACTAATATTAATAGATCAATAAAATAATATTGATTAATAGCACAGTATTTTATAGTTCAATTGATCAAAAAGAACTCAAAGATCATATAAATTCTAATTATAAAACATTATTAAAATAAACCTATATTTGAAATTCAAATATAACATAATAATAAGGTAATTAAATACAATACATAATGTAATATTTTATTAAAGCAAGCTTCTAAAACAACTTATTTAATTGTGAACTTGCGAATCATGTGTTCACACACAGTGTGGGGAAGATTCTACACATGTGAACACGAATGGTCTAGTCTTTGTCAGAAACAGAGCACTGTACACCCTGGGTGTGGTTTTATTCACAGGGAAGTCTTTGCAATGAATTCTTTCACTGGGTGTGGTGGAGCGAATTTTCACAGTAGTTACCTCTGTTTTAGGCTATTAATTACTATCAGTATATCTTGTATTTGAGCACGGGACACGGGTGTCTCTTTATCTAGGAGAGGGATTGTATGCAGGATCTTGCCTTGGGATTGCATGTTCTTCTTGCACCTCAGACCCTGCTGAGCTTGAGCTAGAATGACCTCGAACCAAGGACTCCGATGGTGGCTTGTGGCAGGAGTACCTGCAAAGGCACTACAGTAGAGTGTGAGAGCAAATAAAATGTACACATACCTAAGGCTGAAAACTCTCCTCTATTTATACTTGAGGTCATGGTCCCCCTAGGGGATAGGATATCAGAGATAGGCGCCCCTCGTACAGTAGGACGATTTTGTTGTCGCTTCGCATTTTGGTTTATGTTGGTGTACGCACAGGCAACGCAAACGCGATTGTCCTTGCTGGGTACAGATGTCAGAAGTGGGGACCAAAGTATCACATACAGATCCGAGTCGGGCACCCTTTGCGGGTCAGGTCTAATGTGGATCAGACCTTGCATGGGACTCGGAGCATTGACTGGGCCACTCCAGAGACATACTGAGCTGGGCCCAAGCCAAGAAGAAACCACCCCAAAACGGGTTACTATAATATCCAATAAAAAAAGTCTAAAGTAATTTTTTATACTATGATTTATAATAAAATAAAGCCACATGGCAATAGTCAATAAACCCACAATAGTAAACCATGGCACACTAGCTCAGAATGGAAAGATATTCTTTTTGACCAGCTGTTTGTCGTCCCTTAGTCCTCCCAGCAATTAGTTCAAGAATCTATCTATTCATGCAGACGTCATCCGCATAAATGAACATAGATTAGAAACAATTTCTCAGCCCATGCAACCCAAAAAATAAAAATCTTGTGAGAAATTATGTACGCTGAATCAACTTCTTTGTTCTATTATTGAGAGTAATTAAGCATTCCGTGGACGTTATTATACGCAAAGGACGAGCAAAAGCCAGCAACAACTGAACTTCCTAGTTCCTACTAAACTATGCTCTCTACACTTTTTACAATTACAACATAATAACAAAAGTCTTATTAGAACCCCTACAAACCCTCATTTGACTTCAAATAGCAACAAAGGAAAACAATGTGATACACACTAACTTATAATTTGCAGAAAAAATACTAGATATGCAATTAATAACAATAATTAATACCCTGTACATATACAATCCTTAATTTTCTTCACATTTATGCAGGGCTTTTCTGTGTCCAGATGATAGAAAGTGGTTTATCCTTTGTCCAACTCCTAAGCTTAAGCAGCACAAAAACAACCATCCTACACAAAAACCCAAGTGCAGCCCATGACCCCACCAGTGAAACAGCAGTGCAAATGAGCATCACAAAGGAATCTTCCTTGGAATTCATGTCCCTAGAGCACATGGCAAGTTCAATCCCAGCAAACAGGAGCAACACACCCAAGATCCCCACAGGGAACTGGTTCAAAATGTGAGCCAAAGAAGTCCCCAACACCAAACCCAACACCAATTTGGCAGCACCAAGAAGTGCCACACACCCTACACTCCTCCCACCAAACTTGTACTGCCCTGCTAGCCCACCAGCACCATGGCATGATGGCATGGCACCAAACCAACAACCCACCAAGTTCATCAACCCAACAGTAACTGAAATTGAGGTAACTGAAAATTCCCTCCCTGGGAATAGATCTGATGACAGCTTGCAAACAGCTATCACAGAGTTTAGAATTGACAAGGGTAGCTGAGGAATTGCACCCTTCACAAAACCTTTCTTCCAAGCTTGCCTACTGAATTTCAACACTTCTATGGGAGAGGGTCCAAACTTGATTTCATGAACCACCTCTGCCAATGATTAAGCTCTCATCATAGTTGTTGGTAGCCTTCTTTAGTTGACTTTCTGTGAATATTTGTGCAGTTTGAGAGGAGTATTTTCTTTTAGAGATTTGTTGTTTCAAAAGGACACCTCCATTTTGTTGAAAGAATTTATCTTTCATTTTGATGAGTTTCCTTTTTGTTACATCAAGAATAGTGAGGTAGTCCCTACAAATAGAACAATAACTCCAATTCCAGCTCCTGGTTTCAAAAAATGTCGAACGGAATTATTGAACTGTTAAGTAATATCAATAGCATACATACTTATAATGAACAACCAATATAGCGTTGGTCTGAATGGTACTGGGTCAGATCCCGTAAGCAATGTCTCGGGTTCGAGCCTTGTGGATAGAAAAAATGTGGTTGGAAAGAGAGACTCTACTAAAGAATGCAAAGTCGGTGGATACTTCGCACCAATAAAATGGTTATTAAAAAATACTTATAATGAACAAATACATGAAATAGGGTTTAAAAAAAGGCATAATAAAATATATGACGTGCTTAATTGCTTACGGACGACAATATTCATGCGTTCATCATGTCGTTCATCATGTAGGTAGCACTCAGTTCCTTCCTTTGTTCCATCTCCAAATTGCCTCTCTGGACAGAAAACACGTGTAATTCCCAATGGTGTTGCAAGTAATTACCCAAGTTGTCAATATTTAAAATTCAAAATTATGGTTCTAATCGCAGTTGTGGTTATATATACATATACTGTCGTCAAATATGATTGATGTAACAGTAATTGTAGTTACAATTCGATCACCAACAGTACAAAAAAATTGACCTGTACTGACGGACGAAATCCGTCACTAAAAGTCATTTATCCGTAGGTAAATGTCAGTTTGACATTGACCGACGCACGCTCCAAGCATCGACTGTGTGGTGCACATTATACAGATTCTGGAAACAGAGCCTCAACGTGAATCAGTACCCAAACAAGCTAAAGGATACTTCTCTTAAAAATCTCCATTTTTTTATAGCCAATGAATATTATTAAAAAAATGGAAATCAAACTTGAAATTAAGCACAAGTGCTCAATCCAAGCCTGAAGTAAGAGTTCAATACATCATTATACTGCAACAAAAAGTACATCCCCAAATCTGCACCTATACCAAACGAAGAAACCTTAAAATTCTTAACCAAATCAAATAAGAGACTGGACAATGTTATCTCTCTATGTGAGCATGTATATATATTGTGTGACGTAGAATTCATCAAGAGATTCCAAAATTAGAAAAATCATTGCTCTGTTCAAAACTAATAAAAGGAGAGAAGACGAAATGAAGTTCTTATATGAAATTTTTAGATCTGAATTCTTCGAGGCTATTATCCATTGAACAAAATAGGTTTTCTAAATCTAAATCTGTCTAAGCAACATATACACTTGAACAGAGACGAAAGCAATCAAATGGAAGAGAGGAAAATGGAAGAGAGGAATACCTTAGCTTCAAGATCTGAGGATTCAACCAGTACGGAAAGAGAAGCTCAACCCATAGCTCCACCATTGCAAGAGACGAAAGCTCGATCCATAGCTCAATCGCTCTAAATCTGGTGTAGGTCGAAGAAAAACGAGAAAAGTTGGAGCGTATGTTCCGTGTCGGTCGAGAAAGAGTTTAGACAAAAAATAAAACAAATAACTCACAAATGACAAAATACAAATCTATTATAATTTCCCAACTTCTAGTGACAGACTATATCACCCATCTGTAAAAGTGACCGACGGCGTAGGGCACTTTTTTTGTAGTGCAAGATGACCGCAGTATAAAAACCATCTTGACGTGTAACATCTCCAAAATCAAGTAACTAAATAGTATTTAGTACCTTAAGTGAATATAAGCGTAATTATGTGTGTTCAAGTGTATACTTTGTTAAAGTGTATTATATTAGTATTGATGACCCGTGCAACGCATGAGCTAGGTAATTGTATTTATAAGGAAATGCTGATGGTTATGATCTAATTAAAATAATTAGTAAAAATAGTAGTATATAAATTGAGAGCATAAAATACATATAAGTTAAATTCAGATATATTCACAACCATGAAAAAATTCACATCTCCAATGTGGAATCGTCTGCTCTATTCATAAAAATGCAGTCTTTTAATTCCAGAATCAGTCACAACAGTGAAAAAATTCACACCACCAGTGTGAAGCATGAACATCTCCACGAAATGTAGTTTAAAGGTTCCAGAACTATTTTCAGCTGTGAAAATTTCACACCCCTAGTGTGAAAGCGTCAGGCCTGTCCATGAAAATGCAAGTTTGTTATTCCAGAACCATTCACAACAGTAGAAAAAATGACATCCCCGGTGTGAAGATGTCAGACCTCACGAGAATGAACTTCTAAACACAGAGTCGTTCACAACTTTAAAAAACTTCACAGCCCCAATGTGAATCCGTCAGACCTCACGAAAATGAACTTCTGCATACGGATTCATTCACAACTGTGAAAAAATTCACACTCGTATTGTGAAAGTTTCAGAGACAATTTGCGAAAACAGATTCGGGTCTCACGATTCCACATCGGTGATGGGAATTTATTCACAATTGTGAGCAGCTCTGGATTGTATTTGCATTTGGGTCTTACAATTTCACACTGTAGGTGGGAATTTTTCCACAATTGTGAATTGATCTGGATAGTTCTATGTAATCTTGCTCTTGTTTGTTCGTTCTGACACCATGGGTGGTGTTTCTCCCACAGTTGTGAATGATTCTGATCTTTCTTGGTGTAGTTTTGATAGGTTGGGGCCTTGGGGGTGATTTTATTAGGTACTTATGTGGATTTAGCATGTTGTAAATGATAGATAAGGTCTGAGTGCCAATTTAGTTGGGATGTCTTTCACGCTAGCTCTATTGTATTAACAATAGGAGATCGTTTATTTTTATACAGATACCAATTTTGTTCTTTTTATGTAGCTAAATCTAGATATATTTTGTGCTCTAATTTAGTTGTTTTTTTCTTAATAATTTTTTGCTTCTCCAAAAAAAAGTCATGATCCTGAAATTTTTAAATGTATCGTGTGAAATATCCCATTACTATGAACTCTTCTATTTTGCATGAAAAACATACCTGATAGTTTTATACCATGGGTGTGAATTTTCTACAAACATCGGCTCCTCTGTCAGTTTGTAAACAACAATGACAATTTTACACCCTAAGTGTCATTGTTTTTACAACTGTGTTGTAATCTGTTACATCCGAATTTCAGTTCACCTTAAACAAATAAATTACCATAAATAGTACCAAAAGAACAAAGAACAGACATAACGAAAATGTCGTTCATCATGTAGGTAGCACTCAGTTCCTTCCTTTGTTCCATCTCCAAATTGCCCCTCAGGACAGAAATGTGTAATTCCCAATGGTGTTGTTACAATTATCTTTGCTTATGCATCTATGAGTTCCTATCTTACATTCGTCTCTGTCTGCAAGTAATTACCCAAGTTGTCAATATATAAAATTAAAAAGTATGGTTCTAGTCGCAATTGTGGTTATATATACATATACTGTGGTCAAATATGATTGATGTAACAGTAATTGTAGTTACAATCCGATCACCAAGATTACCGCAGTATAAAAACCATCTTGATGTGTAACATCCCCAAAATCAAATAATTATATAATATTTAGTACTTTAAGTGAATATAAGTGTAATTGTGTGTTCAAGTGTATACTTTGTTAAAGTGTATTATATAAGTTTAGGATTTATTAGAAGTGTTTAATGTTTAGATGAGGGGGGCATGTTTAGAAAGTTGATTTAGTCAAAACCATGATTATTAGCGGGTCCCACTTGCTATTTAAATGAAATGCAAAGGAGAAAGTGGGGGGCCACTGTCATAAGGAAGTTGGAAATAGTAGCACTTCAACTTGTTTTAGCAAAATAGGAGGGCGGTTTCTGGGGGATAACAACGTTACTTGGGGAAGGTAAAAAAGGGACTGCCGAAGAAGAAAGAGAGAAGAAATACGAGTCCTGTTTTGGAGTACAATCAAGTGAGAAAAAAAAAAGGACAAATGGACCGGAGGTAGTATTACTTACGCGCAGGTGAGTAAAACACCATTTGTTTTAGAAACTTCCACGGTATGTGTTCTTGACAGATACAGTTTTATTGGATTTTTGAAGTGAAAGATTTGGGATTAGAGGTACTCTAAATACTATGATTGAGTTATATCTGTGCATTCACGTGTATTGAATATAGTTCTAATTAAATGATTGAATTGTTTGCTTATTATATTATTGTTTACCTACACCGAGACAATATTAAACCGAGAATTTGCGCGTTACAATCCAAATTGAGTTGCTGTATGCATGCATTCATTGTGCCAATTGTTTATATCTTAATTTTAAGGAACTCATTGCTGCTAAATTTATATATGCGGTTCAGCCAAGTGTTGTACATTGGTATTCTTATATCCTAAGGTATTTATTTTTTCACAAGTGATCAAACTAAAAACCTTCCACTAAAAATATCTCTATGTACATTGTCCCCATTTACAAACCTATAGCATGCTTAGCTTTCGTGTGGAACGAGCATTTTGAATTCTGGAACGAGCATTTTGTCCGTTTCATTTATATCCACAGCGTGTTTGAAAGTTCAATAGGAATTAAACATGACACAAATATTGGCAAATGGCCAATTAATTTGCAATAGAGAAAAACAAAGACAAGTAGAGAGTGGTTCCAAATGTAACCGGGGCCGCTGACTCATGACTACAAATAAAGCATAATTAAGCCCACACCCCAGGTTGTAGTTTCTTGTCAAGTTCTTACTAGTTGCAATGCAATCATTTGTGGCTCACCGTGAGCATCTCTTTACGAGTCAATTCATAGTGTTGATAAAGAAAAGGAATACTATGGCAAGTCTTCGTCAACACAGTTGTCCTTATTCAAGCTTGACTTATAGCGTTTGTAACTGTGGTTACCCACTGTAAATGCGCTTTCTTTCTTTCCCACACCATGGAAGCTGAGTCTTGTAACTTCTGAGTGATCGTGTGATTGAATTTTTCTCACCACGGTTCCAAACGTATGCTTAGAGTCACCTCAATTTTTTTTTCTCTCGTTCATGATCTGGTTCAATTTAAATTAATTTTGGATCCATAAAAATTTCTAGATTAGAATAAATCTATGACTTTTTTATTTACGAATGGTTAATTTCTACCCATATAAAAAAATTAAGCTATTAAAATTGAGCTAGTGGATAATTTATATGAGATTACAGAATCAAATCTCTAACTTAAGCAAAAAAAATTATTATTCACAAAAACGTTCAGCCCATTTTGAACATAAAACCAAGTTGGTTTCCACTTTCTGGACGATCACGTTGGCTGAGAAAGCAGTGGTTGGGATGGTTTCAGGGTCCGAGATTAGAATTGAAGGAAGGTTTTGGTTTGCCATGGAAGATTGGGACTCACCTTTGTGGGGTGTGGCGGCTCCAAGATTTTATACAGGTGTAGCAACCGTAATAATTAGTTATCACAAAAATATATAAAAAGTCACATCCAAGTGGTGTGTGGTCACTATAGTGTATACAAAGGGTAGAAAAAAATTAGAAAAACAAACAATAATTTTTGAACACCTATATATATTTCTAACACTTATTAATACATGGTTCTCTCTTTTTATCTCTTTCTTATTATATCACGTATCTATTACATATATCATTCTTCTATTTCTAATCTCTCTCTCTCAAGGTGTATAATAATACATTGGATGTCCAAGAATGATTTTTGTTAAAAAAAAAGGAGAAAAAAAAATATGATGAATAATATAATTGAAAAAGAAGAGAAATATGATCATCTGGGTGTATAAAAGAATCAAGGTTGTTAATCTAAAGGAGTGAAACATAAATGTGCACAAGAATTTTCACTACTAGAAAAATTAGATTTAGAGACGGATTTTAGCGAGGGAAAAATTTTCCTCTCTATTAGCGATGGATTTAGTGACGGAAATGGTTATATTAATTTAGCGACGGATTTAGAGATGGAATAGTCCCTCTCTAAATATTTCGTCACAAAATCCGTCACTAAATGTGGAACATAATTTTAATGAGGGAATTAGAGACGGAAGTGATGCCTCTCTAAACGTATTCGTCATAGTGCACAGCGTTGCTCAATCAAATTACATTTAGTGAGGGAATTTGTGACGGAATGTTCTCTCTCTAATGTTTTTCGTCATCAACAATTTGTCACAAATATTTATTAAATGGTTTGCGAGGGAATATTTTCGTCGCTAATATTATTGCAGATTAAAATAAAAAAGAGGGAAAGGCTGAAAAAGGAAAAGAAAGAAAGCAGAAACGAGGGAGTGGGGTTACACATTTGGGGGTTTTCATACCCTAAATTCTAAACAGAAAAACAAAGCAGAGAGAGGGAGAAAGGGCGCCGCACAGGGGGAAGAAGAGGAGAACAATCGCGCAAGGCCTGCTCGCGACGGCGCCAGACGCGTCCCACGGCGAGGTGGCTGCAAGGAGCCGCGGTCCTCGTGGCGGTGGTACAGGAGAGAGAGAGAGAGAGAGAGAGAAACGCAATGAGGGAGAAGGGATGATCTAGGCGGTGCTGCGACAGGGGAACCGCCGTGACGGAGAAACGGCCACCACAGAGATTGCGACGAGATGGTCGTTAGGGAGAGGGTTATGGCCGCGGCGGCTGGTGAAAGTGGAGTTCTCCTTTTTCCTGGTTTCTCCCTCACGTTTCGTTTTCTTAATGTTCTCCTCTGGGTAGTGTAAATGTAAGATTAATATTGTAATTTTGTCTTCTCATTTATTTTTCATCTGCTACTCTCTGTATTGGACCTTAGAATCTAGTTTCAAGGTGTAAGGACCTGCATGATGACTAGGTAACTTAGAAACTTGCTTACAAATCTGTTAAATAATGTTGAGTTTGTCCTTTTAAAAGGTCACTGTCTTTACTTATTGCCATTTTGATGCTATATGCAGTCCTTAGTTGATGATCTAATGATTGAAAGTAGCAAAGCCCTTTTCACTCTTAGAGTCCCTTAGAATTTAGTTTGAATCTGGAGATAATATATTTGGTATTTGTATTAATGATGGTTGCCTTGGTACCATATATAATTCCTTTGTATTTTATTGTGTATGTATGTATGTATGTATGTATTATGTATATATCTGGATGTGATTTGGAAACTCTAGCCTACTTCTGAAGAGTTACAAATAGAGATAATAAAAGAAGCACTGGAGCTGCTGGATGACAACAAAGAAGTTCGAATGGCTGAAAACTGTTCGGCAAGCACATCAAGTAACGTGAGTTATAATTTTTTGTTATTTATTTATTATTTATATATATCTCTGGTACATAAAAGTTTAGGGAGAGGTGAAGTTGCTTCATTCTAAGTTCAGGGCATGCCACCAGCCATAGCAAATTTGAGAGTCAAGAAAATTTGTGTTGATGTATAGTTTGATTTTTATTTGCTGAGCCTACACACATATGGGTAGCTTGCTGAATTTATTGTGGCATTGTTGAAGTTTGATTGAATGGGAAGCATTTCACGTTGGTAATGAATGAATTCTAGTCATTTATTGTACTAGTCCTCACTGTTTGGAAGTATCTTGTTTGCATAATTTTGCAGCACCTTGGCGTGGCAATGGAGTGAAGAGCAATTGCAGTACATAGTTTGGGATCATGACCCAGTGTTGTGTGATCAAGATTAATCAAATGGTTATCAAGGTTGGGGCCCTTTTTCCATCACATTGGAACAGATTGTGAATATGTTTTGGGGTCTCCTATTGACCAGAATAATCAACAAGAAATGATGAATTAGGAATAGACTTTTGATGTATTTTCTTTTGCACTAAATTAAGTTGCATACTTTGATACTTTTATGAATATTATTATTATTAATGGTTTTTATGGATCTTATATATAAATGGTTGATTTTTATTTATGTGGATGTTAAATTGTTCAAAAGTTTCATCTTACTACAATTGTTTTGAAGAGGAATTTTTTTTTGGAAAAACACCTCCAAATTAGAGAGGGATAAATTCCGTCTCTAATTAGAGACGGATTTTGTGACGAAACAATGTCTTATCTCTCTTTTTCTCGCAAATTCCCTTGCTAATTAGCGACAGAAGATTTCCCTCTCAAATTAGTGAGGGAAAGTTTTCCTCTCTATTCTGTCACAAATTTGTGACGGATTATGTTTTCCCTCGCTAATTATTTAGCGACGCCATATTTAGCGACGAATAAGTGTCCGTCACAAAATCCGTCGCTAAAAAAGTTTGTGATAAAATTTAATATATTTAGTGACGGATTTGTTTCCTCTCTAATTTTAATTTTTCTAGTAGTATTTTTTATAGTAAAAAAAGATTAAATTAAAAGAGTACAAGGGGTGGCTAACCTATGATTATCTACATGCCAAACATAAATAAAAAAACAACAAAAAGGATAGAAACATTGGGCCGAGCCCACACAAATTAACAAACAAGAAAAAATAAAAAAAATAAAAAGAAAATTTAACGAGGAACCTGACCTTAATTATTTTTTAATCTAATCTAATAAAACAACTAAAAAAGAAAATTAAGCACCAGCCACAAACGCAAAAGTGAACAACTAACATTAACTTGTTTCGAGTGGAACTGGGCTAGGATCTATCTCGGGTTTGAGTTTTGTGGATGAAAATTTGTCCAGCCAATATTCTACTAAAGGTGACCAACCAAGTCCTCCGGCGAAGATTAGTTATCAGTGAAGTCGATGGATACTTCAAACTAAAAAATTGCAAACGTAGAGAAGGGGAAGGAAGCTGGAGGCAGTGCAGCCAAGGGAACATTGACTTAATTAAACACATGCTCACAGGCCACGGGGGGACTAAAATTGGTTGCAACTTGCAACTAAGAACTTTATGACCGGAAATTGCAAATTTTAGTTCTACATGTCTTGCATTTATTCTCGCTCCTAACTAATAGTTGAGTTTTGATTTTTGAACATCTATAATTTTTGACACTTATCTAATATTTCTATTTCTTTTTTTTTCTCTCTTATCTTGTCACATTATTCATTTATAACATTTATCACTCGTCTTTCTTCCGTTCCAAACTTACCTCTAGCTATAAATTAGAGTTTAGTTTAACAATCATTTTTCGTAATTGTCAAGTCTCAGTCAATGCCTCAATAGAGTCATGCATCTAGCGATTTGAATAGTACAATGGACAAAATTGCTCAGTCTACTATAGGGACTCAAACCACAGTCTACTATAGGGACTCAAACCAAGAACAAATTAACGGAGACAAAGAGAGATAAGAGAGTGTGGCTTCCGATACGATGTTACCCATTGACTGACTTATCATTTAGGAAAATAATGCATAGACATCCAAGTGGTGTACACACCTTGAGAGATAAAGAGAGAGATGAGAGATAAGTGATAGATGTAATAAGTAATATGATGTGACAAGAAGAGAGATATTGAAAGAGATAAGAGGTGTTGGATGGGTGCAGAAAATTATTGGGTGTCCAAATATCATCACCATATCATTTATTTAAGAGGTAGGGTAGATTTGAAGATGTCCAAATAATGAAATTCCAACTTCCTGTCAAGTTCTCAATTGCATGCCCCTTTATATGTAATATATATATATACATATACATATTTTAGTTGTTTTAAAATACATAAAAAATACTATGTGTGAAGTATTAGTTTTTTTTTTACGAGATGTGTGAAGTAGTATAAGTTGGCTTTTTATTTATAAATATCACTTTTAAAAAAATTAATTTGGAAACTACCATGGTTTTTTTTCATATTTAGGTTTCTACCATAGTTTTAATTTTAGGTGAGAAGTCACTTCTCCAAAAACTATTTTCTCACCATTGTTTTATTTTTTTTTTCAAAAATGCCTATGGAAAATGCCTTCCCCCAAAATTGACTTCTGAACATGTTTTTTTTCTTCTATTTTTTGTTTAATTTTAACGGTTTAGGGTTTAGTTAAGGTGGTTTGTGGTTTTAGGGTTTTTGGGTTATTTAAATTAATTAATTTATCTTGTTTATTAATTCAATTTATTATTAAATAGGCAAAATAGCTATTTTGGTCCTACGTACAACTTATTTATTTGTTTCAATTTGGTCATATAACTTTTTTTGTATCAAGTTGGTCCCTTAACTTCGCGAGTGTTTGATGATGATTTTTAGTGTACATATCTCTTTGTGTGCTTATTGAAATGTTGTGTTCTTTGTTTCGTATGAAAGTAGACAAAAAGTATTTCAATTTAGGCTTTAGAATGACCTAATTTGAACATGTATTGGATTAGAAATTGTTCTCTCAAGTTTCGGATGAAGAATAAATTTCTGATATGAAGTCTTTATTTTTCTGGGACTAACAATCTCTGAAAAAGTGTACATATCTAACTTGAGAGAACAATTTCTAATCCAATACATGTCCAAATTAGGTCATTCCGAAACCTAAATTGAAATATTTTTTGTCTACTACAATATGAAACAAAGAACACAACATTTCAATAAGCACACAGAAAGATGTGTATACTAAAAATTATCATCAAACACTTGCGAAGTTAAGAGACCAACTTGACAACAAAAAAGTAATAGGACCAAATTGAAACAAATAAATAAATTGTAGGACCAAAAGAGCAATTTTGCCTATTTAATAATTACTACAATTAAGTCAGTTTATGACTTAATAGTAAATAATAATACAATAAAATGATTACATTAAAATTATAAAGGGGTACAACGGTCCACCTTTTCGGTTCGGACATTTATTGCCGCTATGGTTACAAATATACCATAAGTTATTCCCCTGGTGTCGTGTTCTACACCTTGGAGGTTTCCGGTTGCGTGCAGGTTGTATACGTCATGCACGATGCCGCGTTGGTTCTTTTTCTTCAACAATAGTGGCAGATTGCTCCTGTTGCTGCTCATTGACATAAGGATTTGCGGTAAGGTAAGGTACGAGGGTAAGAGAAGATCCCTCCTGTTGCAGTTTAGGATTTGCGGTAGGGTAAGAGAAGACCCCTCATACCCTACCGCAAATCCTTATGTGTAAAGTAGTATAAGTTTTGTTATAAATTAATTGATAATTTTGTATAAATTTTAAAAAAATAAACCGTTAGTAATTATATATTATATTTTTATTTCTTTGTGTTAAAAAATGAGACAAGATATAACAATACTTAATATTTTGAGTAGAAATATTAATTAATAACTTACGAACATTTAATAACAGGTCGATCATATTCTTGGATATGCCATAGACGCAAACTGTGAGGGGTTCCATTGCGTGTAAAGTGGCATCAATTACATGAAGATTCTATCACAGTTGAACCATTAAACGTGTAAGTACCTTCACTGTTGTTTAATGGTTTAATGACTGTCCGATTTTGAAACTAAACACTGTATTTTATCCTCACTCCACTCGTCCTTCTCTTTTGGTTTTGTTTTTTGTAACCACGTCCATACTACTCCTCTTCTTTAGAAAGTTCAAATTTATGATTCATAAATATTCACCATTGCGTACTCTTATCGGAGAGGAGACTTGGGTGAGTCTACTATGCAAGTCAACAAAGCTTTGAATGATTGGCACCCTGCACTCACGGAGAAGAAAAACACTAAATGATAAGTTACTATTATAAATAAATTAAACTTTGGAGGGAGCCACAAAGGCATGCAGTGCTAACTCAAAGCAAGCAAGCAATATTCCTCATTGTGTCTTCCAAATTAAGGCCCATTTTCTAGTGTTTTTTGTGACTGATCCAATTGAAAATGGACAATATGAAAGTGAAGGAGAAGCTGCACAGTACGCAACTGTTGATAATGGTTGCATATTTAGCCCTGCAGTTGGTAGGAGCAGTAATTATTGCAGCTGATGATCAAGCAGCCCCTTCTCCAGCACCAGCACTGACACCAAAACAATTAGCCCTGCCTGGCTGCCCTTCCACTTGTGGAGGTGTAGAAATCCCTTACCCATTTGGCATAGGCAATTCATCTGCACCTGGTGATAATAAAAAACCCTGTTACTTGCGGCCCAGATTTAAACTCACTTGCAATCACTCCAAATTATATCTGGGAAAAATATATCAAATTTCACACATAGACATCCTCCGAGGTCAAATGGACATCATGTTTGGCGTCTCATCATCTTGCAATAATAGTGAACCTTTACCTTCTCCCTCCCTCAAGTTCTCTTGGTTAAGCATTTCAAACAAGAAAAACAAGTTCATCACTGTTGGCTGCAACAGCTACGGTTATCTCTATAGCGACTATAACGGGAACTTATATGCAACGGGGTGCCTAACAAGGTGTTATGGCCATGATCCATTGGTCAATGATGGAACGTGTTCCGGTATAGGGTGTTGCCAGGTGGATATTCCTCCTCGGATGAGGAATATCACTATACAAGCTTATAACTTTTATGATTCATCGTATAATAGAATTACACCTCTTCTTGGAGAGTCATGCACCTATGCCTTTGTTGTCAAGCAAGACAACTATGTTTTTTCTCTCAATCATTTACAACAAGGTGGTTTACCTCGCCAGGAATACCCCATGGTTGTTGACTGGGCTGTAGGAAACAAAAGCTGTAGTGCTGCTACACAGAGTGAGATCACATGCGGGAAACACAGCCAATGCAATGACACGGACACAGATATTGGCTACCGATGCATATGCGATCCAGGTTATGAAGGGAACCCCTACCATCCCGACGGCTGCATAGGTAATTAAATTAAATCTATTATTTCCTCTATATATAACTCTCATTCTATGCTTCCTATTTTATCCAACATTTCCTTAAATAGTTTTTTTCCACAGAATTTGTATTAAACAGTTATAATTCCTAGTAAAGGTGTAAAGATTTTAAAGAACAGCCTGGTGGCTCCCCCACACATTTTAAATTGCAGTCATCTTGGGGATCGTATTATTGATTATTGACTTCTGTAATCACTCGCAGATATAGACGAATGCGAGATGGGAATTCATACATGTATAAGTAGAGAAAATTGTATCAACGCCATTGGGAATTACTACTGTTTCTGTCCTAAGGGGCAATCTGGTGATGGAACAAAGGAAGTAGGGTGTCATCAACGTGATGTACTCTCCAAGGTTGTCATTGCCATTGGTAAGCCATTAAGCAACATCCAATTTTATTTATTTTATTTTTGTTTCTTCAACTCTTTTCTCCTTGCATATTATCTATTCATTAAAAACTGCATTCGAATTATTTTAAAAACAGGAGTTGCAATAGGAGTTGTTGTTCTGTCTATGGGGGCTTCCTCGCAGTTCTTGATATACCAGAAAAGGAAACTCATCAAACTGAAAAAGAAATTCTTTGAGCAGAATGGCGGTTTAATTTTGCTACAAAGACTTTCTACAAGAGAAGACTCCTCTCAAACTGCTAAAATATTCACAGAGGATCAACTAAAGAAGGCCACCAACAACTATGATGAGAGCTTAATCATTGGTAGAGGAGGTTTTGGCATAGTTTTCAAAGGATTTCTACCGGGCAACAAAATCGTTGCTATCAAAAGGTCCAAAATAATAGATGCGAGCCAAATCGAGCAATTCATTAATGAGGTGGTTGTTCTCCTCCAAATAAACCATAGGAATGTGGTCAAACTCTTGGGGTGCTGTTTAGAGGCAGAGGTTCCTTTGTTGGTTTATGAATTTGTCAACAATGGTACCCTATTTGACTTTTTACACACAGAAGATAAGGAGAATAATGCAGCACCATGGAAAATCCGTCTAAAAATAGCAGCAGAGGTAGCTGAAGCTCTGTCATATCTGCATTCATCTGTCTCCATACCCATTATCCATAGAGATGTTAAGAGTGCCAACATTCTATTGGATGTCAATTACATTGCCAAAGTGTCTGATTTTGGAGCTTCTAGATTGGTTCCACTTGATCAAACTGAGATAGCCACAGTGGTGCAAGGGACTATTGGCTACTTAGACCCAGAGTATATGCTAACAAACCAATTGAACGAGAAAAGTGATGTATATAGCTTTGGGGTAGTGCTTGTGGAGCTGCTAACAGGGGAGAAACCTTTTCCCTTTGTTAGGCCAGAAGAGAAGAGAAACCTTCCTATGCACTTCCTATCTTGCTTGAAAAATGATCGCATGTTTGAGGTTCTTCAAGATGGCATCTTGAACGAAGAAAATAAGCAAGAGATCAAGGAGGTTGCTATTCTTGCAGCAAAGTGCTTGAGACTTAAAGGGGAGGAAAGGCCTAGCATGAAGGAAGTGGCTGTGGAATTGGAGGGAATGAGGTCAATGGAGAAGCATTCTTGGATTAATACAGATGTAGAGGAGACTCGGTACTTGCTTCATGAAACATCATCATCTAGCATTTATGAAACTGGTGATAGCAGCGGACATGGAAATACTGGGTATGGCAGCTTGAAAGATAATGTACAACTGATTGTCTTGGATGATGGAAGATGATTATGGCATGGCGACAAATATATATGCTCCATTTTATAACAATGTTATGCTACGATCGACCTATTGTAATCTTTACGCAATTCCTTTTGTGATTGTTTTGTTTCCATAAATGTGTACGTGTATGTGTACGTGTAGGTATGCGTATATGTATTGAAACATCATATCTTCTCTTAGCTTATGACATTTTTAATTATCTATCACTTGTTTTTTTATCTTTTTTTTGTCGTGCTTGTTTTTTTTATCTTAACTCACTTTATTTACTTGTCTGATCAAAGTATAGCCAATTAAAACTTGATTAATCTTACACACATACCCATGACACACCCACCACACACCTCATTCCGTCATTTTACTCATTGGGGTGTGGTGGGGTGTGGGTGTGGGTGTTACAGTATCACTGCTCTTAAAACTTTTATTGCTACATGCGAAAATCTCTTCATCCACTTTGAGTAATGATATTCATACACTTCAAAAATCAATCCACCTATCCAACACCTCTCATTTCTCTCTATATCTCTCTAACTATCACATCACATATCACATCATTTTATCACTTTTCTCTCACCTCACTCTATCTCTCTCTCGTGGTATACACCCGAAGGGGTGTCTACCCATCTTTATTCATCCACTTTTCACGTCCAAAGTTGCAAATACTATATTGAGAAGATTATTGTTGTTGTTTTTTCTTGGTCCAAGAAGATTATTGTTGTCAAACAATATTAAAAAAGTTAAATGAAGGCCGGCCAGGAGGGAATAGACGAAAAGCCCAAATTAATACTATGCGACCCATGAAAAAGAAGCCTAAAATTGATTTGAAAATTTATATGCTCTCTGACAAAAAAAAAAGTGTATGCGTAGGTATATGGAGACAAAAGAAGGTCGAGCTAATGCTGAAGATTAAGGCCCTCTTTGGCAAATTGCATCCGCCAGCGATTAACGGATTTGACTAGAGAATTTGATCAGTAGTTAGCGGATTTTAAAAAATAGAAGTGTTTGATAATAGGTAGCTTATATCATTTTTCCAGTAGCGTATAGCGTTTTTACAGACGCTACTTAAAGTAGCGTTTGAGCTTATAACTTATAATTTATAAAAATCTCTAAAGAAATAAGTATAACTTCAAGTAGTATTGAATTGAAATGGACAAAATTGCTAAGTCTATAAGGACTCAAAATAGGATTTGTTCGATTCAGTTTTGAGGCAAAAAATCATCTGATCCAAAGGTTAATAAAGTGTGTGGTTCAGTTTGCTTTCTTGAAAAAGTCCGATCCGATTCAAAATAATGTGATTTAGATTGGATAGATTTTTTTTGCGGTTATAATTTAAAAAAAAAATATTAAATGCAGTGTTACTGCTTTCGTTTCACTTCTAATATATTAGGCTTAATTGCAGTTTTAGTCCCCTATTTTTTGCGAATGTGCAATTTTAGTCCTCTTTCTTTTAAATGAGCCAATTGAGTCCCTTATGTTTTATAAATGTGCAATTTTGATCCAACTATTAATTCACAAATAGAGTAGCTGACTTGGACAAACGGTGCTGACTAGGAATGCTGAAATGGCATCCTATATGGCAGGTGAACTTTGACTGACCAATCAAAAATTTACACAAAATAAAATAAAAAAACACCATTTCCCTTTCTCTCTCTCTGCTGCCCCTTCCCCCCTCTTTCTCGTCCTTCGCCAACCCGCCGAAGAAACTGGCGGCAAGAGAGTCTTCAAGCGCTCCGAGATCCAACAGAGACAGATCCAGAAGCTTCGCGAAGAAGAGAAGCGCAAACTCAAAGCCAAATCTCACAAACGCCGCGCAACTTCCTCCGACACCCGCCTCCTCCGCCGCCGCAACATCATCGACCCAGTAAAAAACATAGCCATTGAAAATGTGAGAGAGAACTTGGGTAGAAGAAAGTCTCAATCTTTTTACTAGTTCTAGAGAGAGAGAGAGAAAATGTGTGGAGAAGATGTATGGAGGAGCTATTATCTCCGATTTCCTTTTCTCCGATTTGATCTAAGCCCTTTCTCATGAAACCCTAGATTTCATCTCAGAAAATGCAGAAACATAAAATGCAGAACATGAAGAAACATAAAATGCAGAACAAGAAGAAGAAAGGGAGAAACGGAAGTTTCTCCTGAGAAGCTCGTTTCCAATGTTGGTCTGCGAGTTAGGGGAGTAGTGCTGTGTAATTTATGAAGTAAGATGGGGTTAGAGAAGGATGAAAAAGAAAATGAAAGTGGCTTATGGTTAATTGAAGGGTGAATCAGTATGATGATGGAGTTTGAACATGATGATAGGTTTTGAGCAAAATGGGTTATGGTTGAAGGCAGGTTGGTGAAGGACGAGAGAAAGGGGGGGAAGGGAAGGCGAAGGAGAAGCAGGAGAGAGAGAGAAAGGGAAATGATGTTTTTTTATTTTATTTTATTAGGTGTAAATTTTTGATTGGTCAGTCAAAGTTTACTTGCCACGTAGGATGCCATTTCAGCATTCCTAGTCAGCATCATTTGTCCATGTCAGCTAACTCTGTTTGTGAATTAACAGTTGGATCAAAATTGCACACTTATAAAACATAGAGGACCCAATTGGCTCATTTAAAAGAAAGAGGACTAAAATTGCACATTCGCAAAAGATAGGGGACTAAAACTGCAATTAAACCAATATATTATCAAATATAAATCAATGGCCATTATTTTAACAATTTTAATTGTGCTATCATTTCTAAAATATTATAGGGACGATCAAAAGCGTTTGACTTTTTTTAGAGACTAAAATGAAAATTTTATAAGAGCAAAAAATATATTTAAGCCTAATATATTATATCACAAGCTAATTAATTAAACAACATTTTTGGATTAAAATCCACAGATATTGTCCTAATGAAAACAATCATGTTCGAGGCTGAAAAAGTGACAAATGTAGGAGTCTGAGGTATTTATTTTTCCACAAGTGATCAAACTAGAAACCTTCCATTAAAAATATCTCTATATACATTGTCCCCATTTACAAACCTATAGCATGCTTAGTTCTCTCGTGTGGCTTGGGCTTGAATTTTGGAACGAGGATTTTGTCAGTTTCACTTATGGCTAATTCTATGGTACCTAGAGAATTTTAAGGGTTTAAGTACTTAGATAAGTTGGATCAATGGAAATTTTTTATGTGGAAATAAAATAAAGATTCAAGTATTGATTTCAACATCTACTTAACATTAAATTATATTTTTATTATTTGTGTGTATACCACTTAGGGGCTTTTAATCAATTACTCAAATTTAAGCATTTTACTCTACTAAACCTAGAAAAAGATATCGATGCTTTGAGGCTTTACTTTCTTAAACCCCAGAAGAAGAGAAATCGATTCATTTTGAGGAGTGATCCATTGATAGACAATACAAAGAACAATCGAAAGGAACTGCGTTAATACACAAGCTGGGAAAAAATTTGGTTGCTGTCGTTTTCCCCATACTGATACAACAACCTATCCCCCCCTCCCCCCCCCCCCCCCCCCCGGGTCCCCCAAGGACAAAATTATCATCGCCCCATCATTAGGCGGTGATTCTATCTGCATAATTGACAAAATCAAGTTTGGTATTTTAGTATTGTTAGGTACCATATACTGGAATCAATACAGAGGCCAAAACAGGAAAATTGCAAATTCCAGACAAAGAAAAAATGATTAAAACAAAGAGAAAAAGAACAAAAAATGCAAATGCCTTTTTTTACCTACAAAAATAGCCATTGAATGATCCATCCATCTAAAACTAAAAATCCAAGAACGGACCAAACGATTTCCAAAAATCGTAACTTCCGTTTTTGATTCTTCATAAGATGGACAATAATTTCCTAAATTGATCTGGGCATCAAAATTCGATCAAAAGGCCTAAGGATTTATGAGAAATTATGCTCGATGGAATTGAACGGGTGCAATCATGGGTCATCTAAGACCCGGTTCAGTAACCCAGATCTGTTTTAGGTTGGGCAATTTTTTGAAGTGTTTTTATTCAAAAATAATAAAGAAGTATATTTGCAAATAGATAAAAATAAAAATGATAAAGTGACATGGCTTTAAGAGTAAAAATAGAACAATACTATTGGTAAAATACTCATACCCACAAAATTTTCAAGATAACCATAGCAATCACCTTCGTTTATTCCACAGCGTGTTTGAAAGTTTGATAGGAATTAAACATGACATAAATATTGGCAAATGGCCATTTAATTTGCAATAGAGAAAAACAAAGACAAGTAGAGAGTGGTTCCAAATGTAACCGGGCCCGTTGACTGACTGCAAACAAAGCATAAGCTCACATCACACCCCAGGTTGTACGTAGTTTCTTGTCAAGTTCTTACTGGTTGCAACGCAATCATTATGGCCCACCGTGACCATCTCTTTACGAGTCAATTCAGAGTATTGAGATAAAAGAAAAAATGGGAATATTAATATTGAAATGTTCTTATTAAACTCAAGCAATCCAATGAGTATGGTTCAGTTGACAAACACATGCTGAGTTTGTAATTGGGGAGACCATGGTTGGATCATGGCAGATCCATCGTGGTGGTAACACTTGAGTTTTTTGAACTATATTCATGCTGAGTAGCAATTCCCTTTTTGCATGGTAGACAGTTCGAACTTGCTGCAAAGAATTTATGATTAAATCTGTTTTTAGTCCCTTATTTTTCATTGAGATCCGTTTTTAGTCTCTTATTTTTAAAATGCATCTTTTTAGTCTCTCATTTTTGAAATATGGTCTCTTTTAGTCCCTCGGGCCAACTTTTAAATTCGAAAAGTATCTTTTAAATTTATACTTTGACCCCTCCCAAGCCTGATGTTCACTTTAACCCATTTTTTTCGTTCTCCTCCCTCTCCACTGATGCACCGCACCCCCCATCCCCTTATGGCCAAGGGAGGAGCTCCTCGCGGCCAAGGGAGGCTACGCACAATGGCGAGAAGGGAGGCGGCCACTGCGATCGCACAGGGAAGAGAACGAGAGAGAAGTCGCATCTCATGGTGGCTTCGAGGGAAGACGTTGGAACTACTCCTAGAGGGGATGGGGGGCCGCGGTGCATCAATGGAGAGGGAGGAGAACGAAAAAAATGGATTAAGGTGAACATTAGGCTTGGGAGGGGTCAAAGTATAAATTTAAAAGATACTTTCGAATTTAAAATATGACCCAAGAGACTAAAAGAGACAATTTTTAAAAAATATGAGACTAAAAAGACGTATTTTAAAAATAAAAGACTAAAAATGGACCTCAATAAAAAATAAATGACTAAAAACAGATTTAAGCCTTAATAAATTTTCACCAGTACTCTTATATCCGAGAGGAGACTTGGGTCAGTCTTCCTTGCAAGTCAACAAAACTTGATTAGCACGCCGTACTCATTATACTGATAGAGAAAAAAGCTAAATATAAAATAAAATAAAATTTATTATAAATGAATGAAACCCTCCAGCCACAAAAGCAGCTAGCTAGCCCAAGCAAGCAGTAATTAACCATTGTCTCTTCTCTCTTTCATCAAAGGCCTATTTCCTAGCTTGTGATTGAATTACACAATGAAACTGAAGGCGGTATTAATGGTTGCATTATTGCTCGTAGTAGGAGCAGTTGCAGCTGATGATCAAGCAACCCCTTCTCCAGCACCAGCACTGACACCAGAACAATTAACCCTGCCTATCAGATTTCTTCCAGAGAAAGAAGAAGATAGAGAAAACAAAGAACCAAATTGACAATCTGAGAAATGAAATGTTCATTCTGAGTATTTCAATATACAACGCAGGTATATATATGATACCTATTATTCAACTAATCTAACAGAATGGGAAACTAATTAACTAACAATCAGTTACAGTTAGTTATTACAAAACTGAATTAGGATTCGGTGATACCCCCTGCAAGCTGAAGGCTGGTAGATGTCTAGCAGATTCAGCTTGGGCAGCAACTGACTGAAAATTTTCGGTGATAATGCCTTGGTGAATAAGTCTGCAAGTTGATGGATCGAAGCAAGAGGGAGAAGCTTTATGAGGCCAGAAAGACATCGCTCACGAACCACATGGCAGTCAATCTCTAAATGTTTTGTACGTTCGTGAAAAATGGGGTTGGCTGCAATGTGTAAGGCACTGTTATTGTCACAGAAAAGAACAACCTGCTTGGAGCATCAGACCCGAAGATCTGTAAGCAGGAAGCTGAGCCATTGCAGCTCACATGTGGTTGTGGCAAGAGCTCGGTATTCAGCTTCGGACGAGGATCGAGCTACGGTCGTTTGTTTCTTCGATTTCCAACATATCAAGGAATCACCAATGAAGAAACAAAACCCACTAATAGATCTTCTGGTGTCAGGGCAGCCTGCCCAATCAGCATCACTGAAACCCAAAATTTGGAGAGAGGACTTGCGGGAAAAGAAGAGACCTTTGCCTAGACAGCCCTTGAGGTACTTGAGAACCCGTTGAGCAGCTTTAAAGTGATTAACAGTTGGCTTGTCAAGGAATTGACTAAGCTGCTGAGTGGCAAAGCTAATGTCAGGGCGAGTGGTAGTAAGATATAGCAGACGTCCTACCATTCTGCGATATGCAAGAGTATCAGGGTAAGGATCACTATCATCATGGTGTAAATGAGTCCCGGGTTCAAGCGGTGTGGAAACGGGCTTAGCTCCAAGGACACCACAATCAGTGAGAAGGTCCAAGCAATACTGTCTTTGAGAAAGAGCAATGCCCTTGGTAGAGTGTGCAGCCTCCAAACCAAGAAAGAATTTAAGAATCCCCAAATCTTTAATGCCAAATTCAAACTGAAGGATGGATTTGACAGCAGAAAACTCAGAGATATGGTTACCCACAAGGACGATGTCGTCTACATAGACCAATAGGGCAGTGAAGAACTAGCCGTCATGTTTGGTGAACAGAGAATGGTCTGAATTAGCTTGGTGGTAGCCACATTGAATAAGTAAGGAAGAGAGTCTTTCATACCACTTGCGGCTGGCTTGTTTGAGGTCGTATAAGGACTTGAGAAGCTTACAAACTTTGTTGGGAGAGGAGGGAACTCCCTGCGGGATGACCATATAAACATCCTCGTGCAAATGCCCGTGTAGGAAAGCATTGTTCACATCTAATTGATGAATATGCCATTGATGAATGGAAGCAAGGGCCAGCAACAACCGTACAGTAGTCATCTTAGCCACAGGACTAAATGTGTCAAAGTAATTGGGGCCTTCGATTTGAGTGTACCCTTTTGCAACAAGGCGTGCCTTATATCGTTCTATGGTCCCATCAACCTTCCTCTTGATTTTATAAACCCATTTATTTCCAATAGGATTCACACCAGGGGGCAAATCAACAATGCTCCATGTTTTATTAAGTTCCAAGGCATCCAGTTCTTGCTTCATGGCATCACGCCAACACTGATGTTTCTTTGCCTCAGTGTAACATGTAGGTTCAGTCAAAGTAGCCAAGGAAAGGGCATAGGACTGGTGAGAGGGGGAGAGGTTAGTGTATGATATATAGTTGGATATTGGATGGGTCGTGGTGGAGTTACAGTGGTAGTCATTAAGGTGAAGGGGTTGTCTTTTTGGTCTAGTGGATTTTCGGGTAGGTGCAGGGATGGGTTGAGGTTCAATATCAGTAATGGGTATGGGAAGGGGAATGGTGTTTGTGGTAAGGTCAGAGGAGGGATTTGGTGGCGGGGGGTTGGGAGTTAAATTAGTGTCAAGGTGGGGGGAAATCCCTGGCTCCATGTACTGCCAAGGGGAGTTAGGAGTGGTGGTTTTGTATGGAAAAACCAGCTCATGAAACTGCACATTTCTTGAAACAAAAATGTCATGAGAATGAACATCACAAATCACATATCCTTTCATACCAGGTCGATAGCCAAGAAATATACCCTTCCGGGGTCTAGGATCAAATTTGGATCGATTGGAAATCAAAGTGGAAGCAAAGCATAAGCAGCCAAAGACACGTAATTGAGTTAAATCAGGAAGGTCACCATGCAATAACTCATAGGGGGACTTGTCATCAATTACCTTAGAAGGGACCCAGTTGATGACATAAGTGGTATATAAGACTGCATAATTCTAGAATTTCTTAGGCAAACAAGCTTGAAAAAGTAGAGCTCTCGCAACATTAAGAATATGTTGATGCTTACGTTCAACTCTCCCATTCTGTTGGGGAGTTTCGACACAACTACACTGATGTACAATACCTTTGGAGGCATAAAAACTGCTTAAATTGAATTTTGGTCCATTGTCGGAACGAATCATCTTGACAGTGGCACCAAACTGAGTTTCAACAAGTAAAATGAACTTTTGAATCTGGTCCCGAGCCTCAAATTTTCCTTTAAGCATCACAATCCATGTAAAACGACTAAAATCATCAACAATCGTCAGAAAATACTTGTGGTTATGAACGGATGCAATAGAAAAAGGTCCCCACAAATCCATATGTAGCAAATCAAATTGATGTGCAGCTCTATGTGAACTAACCGAAAAGGGAAGTTTCTTTTGTTTTGCAAAATGACACACATCACAAATGGCAACTTTATTGAATGACACATAAGGGAGTTGCTTACAAAGAGATTCTAGCTTGGATTGAGAAGCATGGCCAAGCCTGAAGTGCCAAAGAGCACTTGGAGAAACAGAAACAGAATTACAAAATCTTACATCAACATGTGGAGGAGAGCTGCAGTCTTGAGTCAGTCTATACAATCCATCAATCATCTTACCCGAACCAATCGTCTTCTTGGATGAATCCTGAATGAGGCAAGATTCACCAAAGAAGGAAAAACAACAATTAAGAGCCTTAGTCAATTTAGAAATCGAAATCAGATTGAAAGCAAACATAGGGAGATATAGGACTCCATGTAAAGTAATAGATTCAGTTAGACACACGTCACCAACATACTCAGCAGATATATTAGTTCCATTAGGCAATCTTATTGATATAGGCTGAATTTTCTTGTAAGAGTGAAACCAATTCAACGATGAACAGATGTGATCCGAAGCCCCAGAGTCAATAATCCAATCATCAACAAGACTATTAATGGAACAACAGGTGGCAGGATTACCTTCATTAGGAGGACTCCTAATGATGGAACAAGCCTGACTAGAAGACTGGCCAGTCTGAGAATCTGATCCTCCAGTAGCAGTATTGGAACACAGCAGAGACATTAAGGCTTTATACTCTTCCTGAGAAATAGTAGCAGTGGCTTGGTCTTGTGTGGACTTCGAATCTGTAGCATCATCACCAGCAACACAGTTTTCTGAAGAGGTGTTGTTGTTCCTGAATTTGAAACCAGGAGGGTAGCCAATTTTCTTGTAACATGTTTCTATTGTGTGTCCAATCTTGCCACAATGAGTACACACTTTATTAGAGTAATTTCCGCATCCTCTTCCATAGGACCTGCGACCATCAACTGCATTGACAACAGCTTGATCATCATCATTTTCGGGTGACAAGTTGTTCTGCCTCTCATATTGGATCACCATGGAGAAGACACGATCAACAGAGGGAATCTGATCCATCATGAGAATCTGAGATTTGCAAGGTGCAAATCCTTCATTCAGACCAGCGAGAAAGCGCATGATGAAATCATGCTCCTTAGATTTCTCAATGTAGCGGCTCAAATCACAAGTGCATTTGACAGGACAAGTGCGTTGTGGCATTGGTCTCAAGCTGTCCAGTTCCTCCCATAGAACTGTGAGATGAGTAAAAAAATCTGTAACAGAAAGTGAATCTTGCTTGAGAAGGTATACCTCAAGCTACAAATCAGCGATGCGAACGGAATCTGCTTGAGCAAAGCGATGCTTCAATTTGTTCCAAGCAACGACCGCACTCTCGATGTACAAGATACTGTGAGAAATATTTGGTGAGACGGAATTTATGATCCATGTATGAACTTGATTATTGCATTTTTCCCAAGCCTCAAAGAGAGGATCGAAGGAATCAGGTTTCGGAAGTGAACCATCTATGAAGCGGATCTTGTTTTTGTTCATCAAGGCTTTTCTCATCAACCGAGCCCAGGCATGGTAGTTCTTTGGTGTGAGAAGCAAATTCTCCAATGGAGTCGTGCTATTTTCAGATGGATGAAGATAATAGATGTGTCCAGGAGTCTGTGACGGATCTTGATTCACCGGCGGCGGAGCACCGACATGGACGACGATAGCAGAGTTTGACGAATTGCGCGGCATGGCTGGAGTTGTAATACCATATCAGATTTCTTCCAGAGAAAGAAGAAGATAGAGAAAACAAAGAACCAAATTGACAATCTGAGAAATGAAATGTTCATTCTGAGTATTTCAGTATACAACGTAGGTATATATATGATACCTATTATTCAACTAATCTAACAGAATGGGAAACTAATTAACTAACAATCAGTTACAGTTAGTTATTACAAAACTTAATTAGGATTCGGTGATACTGCCTGGCTGCCCTTCCACTTGTGGAGGTGTAGAAGTCCCATACCCATTTGGCATAGGCACTACTTCATCTACGTAAAAAAACCTGTTACTTGGATGACCGTTTTGAGCTCACTTGCGAAGACTCCAAATTACAAACGGGTAATGTACAAGTTTTACACATAGACATCCTCCAAGGTCAGCTTGACTTGTCGTTTTATGTCTCATCGAGTTGCAGAGGTACCACGCTCGAGATTGCTAATTTCAGCATTTCAAGCAAGAAAAATAGGCTTTTTGATCACTATAGTCCCCCAGTTATCCTGATTGTGCGATTTGGGTCCTTCAATTTTCAATTGAGCGAATTGGGTCCCCCAGTTATCACAATTGTTGCAATCAAGTCTCTCTATCTCTACTTCGTCCAATTTTTAACACTTGGAGCCTACATGACACATGTGGGACGAATTTGACACTAAATTAGATCACATTGACATTGATGGGCATGACAAAGCCCGCACACGTAAAAAATTTTAAACATGTATTGTATCACGTGTGTTACTGACTTGCTTTAAAAAAATTTCTAGCAACCTACGTCGTGCCAAGGTGACCCGAGTTAGTGTTAAATTCGTCTCACGTGTGTCACGTTGGCTCTTAGTGTTAAAAATTAGATGAAATAACGATGGAGAGGGGTCTAATTGCAACAATTGAAATAACTAAGGGACCTAATTCGCTCAATTAAAAATTGGGGGACTCAAATCACACATTTACAATAACTGAGGGACCAAAAGTGCAATTAAACCTTTTTTTTATTATTTTCCAATCTAGCACTTTTTTTTATTTCCCAAAGTAGCACCCTTTTTATTAAAATATTTATTTTTATTAGTTATCAATTAATTAAATATTAAATATTAGTTTAAAATTGTAATTAAATTGTTAATTGTTAATTAATTAAATATTTAATTGTTAAATATTTATTAACCCAATTTGTTAACTAATTAATAATATAATTATAGAAAATAGTTCACATTAATTTAAATATACAAATACAATATTAATTGTTATTTTAAAAGTCAAGACATCAAGTCTCTCTCTCCGCACACTGATCGGAGCACTCTCATCCACTCCTTTTCTGTCACAAAAGATAAAGACATCAATGTCTCTGTCTCCACACACTGATGGAGCACCCCCTCCACTCCTTTTCTGTCACATGGAGCACCCCCTTCCACTCCTTTTCTGTCACAAAAGACACATGCATTAATATCTCTGTCTCCACACACTGATCAGAGCAACCCCCTCCACTCATTTTTTGTCACATCGGAGCACTCCCTCCACTCCTTTTCTATCACAAAAGACAAAGACATCAATGTCTCTGTCTCCGCACACTGATCGGAGCACCCCCTCCACTCTTTTTCTATCACATCGGAGCACCCTCTCCACTCCTTTTCTGTCACAATTAATATTGTATTTGTATTTTTAAATTTTAAATCAATGTAAGCTATTTTCTATAATTATATTATTAATTAGTTAACAAATTGAGTTAATAAATATTTAACAATTAAATATTTAATTAATTAACAATTAACAATTAACAATTTAATTACAATTTTAAACTAATATTTAATATTTAATTAATTAATAACTAATAAAAATAAATATTTTAATAAAAAAAGTGCTAGTTTAGAAAATAAAAAAAATACTAGATTAGGAAATAATAAAAAAAATAGTGCTATAGTGATCAAAAAGCCAGGAAAACAAGTTCGTGACTGTTGGCTGCGACAGTTACGGTTATCTCAATAGCTTTTATAACGGGGACATATATTCAACGGGGTGCTTAACAAGATGTTACGGCCACAGTAGAATGATCGACGATGGTCATGGAACGTGTTCGGGTATAGGGTGTTGCCAGCTGGATATTCCTCCTAGAGTGTGGAATATCAGCATAGAAGCTGATACCTTCACCAGTTCTTCAACGGGATCTCAGGAAGAGGAAATCTGCACCTATTCCTTCGTTGTCAAGAAAGACAAGTATACTTTTTCATCAAGTCATTTAAAACAAGGTTTACCTCTTGAGGAATACCCCTAGTTCTTGATTGGACTATAGGGAACTGCAGTGTTGCTTCCCAGAATAGATCCGACTACGCGTGCAGGGACAATAGCTACTGCGATGACATGGACACGGAATATGGTTACCGATGTAGATGCAATCCAGGTTACGAAGGAAACCCGTACCATCCCGATGGCTGCACAGGTAATCTTTTTCCTCTGTATACATAACTGTCATTACTCTGTTTTCATTTTTGTAGTTTCTTTGATTAATTGTTAATTATGCTTCCCTATTTTATTCACTATTCCCTTAATTATTTGGGTAATTGCTTGCAGACATAGACGAATGTGAGATCGGAATTCATACATGTATCAGCAGGGAAAATTGTATCAACACCGATGGGAGTCACAGATGTTTCTGTCCTAAGGGGCAATCTGGAGATGGAACAAAGGAAGGAACTCGTGCTACCGACATAATGTGAACATGAAGATTGTCATCGGTAAGCAATTAAGCACATCAATTTTTCTTATGTTTTTCTTAGACCCTATTGCGTATGTATTTGTTCATTACAAGTATGTATGCATGCTATTGACATTACTTAACAGTTCAAGAACTACGTTAGTTTAGGGGACTTCATGTCGTCCAATTTCATTTTACCATTTTGTTTAGTTTTTAACCAATAACATTTTTTAGCACAATTTTGCAATTCAATCCCCCCAATATTTAAAATTTATTTTATAGTTTTCGTTTAACATTAAAGTTATTTTATTTAAAATTACACTAACTACCAAAGGATGAAACCTATTTTTCTCAATCTCATGTCATAATCTCTGTTGTCCTTGCATGTATATGCTCATTAAGTATGCATGCTATTCGGTATTAGTTTACTAAAATTTCAAGAACTATGTTCAGGTCCTCAGGACCTGTAATAGGAGCTATTGTTCTGTTTGTGGGGACTGTCTTACTTTTTATACACCAGAAAAGGAAATTGATCAAATTGAATGAGAAATTCTTTGAGCAAATTAATGGCGGTCTCCTTTTACTACAACAACTCTCTAAAAAAGATGATTCCCCACAATCAGTGCAAGTATTCACAGAAGGACAACTAAAGAAGGCCACTAACAACTATGACCAGAGCTTAATCATTGGCAGGGGAGGTTTTGGTACGGTTTTCAAAGGGTTCCTACCGGATAACCGAATCATTGCTATTAAGAAGTCCAAAATAACAGACGCAAGCCAAATCAATCAATTCATTAATGAGATGGTTGTTCTCTCCCAAATAAATCATAGGAATGTGGTCAAACTCTTGGGGTGTTGTTTACAAACAGAAGTTCCTTTGTTGGTATATGAATATGTTAGCAATGGCACCCTTTTTGACTTTTTACACACAGAAGGTAATGCCAATAGTGCAACATGGGAAACTCGTCTGAGAATAGCAGCAGAGGTAGCTGGAGCTCTGTCATATCTGCATTCAGCTGCCTCAATACCTATTATCCATAGAGATGTGAAGAGTGCCAAAATTCTATTGGATGACACTCACACTGCCAAAGTGTCTGATTTTGGAGCTTCAAAATTGGTTCCACTTGATCAAACTGAGATAGCCACAATGGTGCAGGGAACTCTTGGCTACTTGGATCCAGAGTTAATGCAAACACATCAACTAACTGAGAAAAGTGATGTCTATAGTTTTGGTGTAGTGCTTATAGAGCTCCTAACTGGGGAGAAACCTATTTCTATTCATAGGGTAGAAGAGAGAAGAAGTCTTGCTGTGCACTTTCTATCTTGTTTAAAAGAGGATCGTGTTTTTGAAGTTATTCAAGATGGCATCTTGAATGAAGAAAATAAGCAGGAGATCAAGGAGGTTATTGTTCTTGCATCAAAGTGCTTGAGACCTCAAGGGAAGGAAAGACCTAGCATGAAGGAAGTGGCTATGGAGTTGGAGGGAATGAGGTTAATGGAGAAGCACTCGTGGATCAATGCTGACCAAAATTTAGAGGAGACTCGGTACTTGCTTCATGAAGCATCATCATCTAGCACTTATGAACTTGGTCATGACAGCAAGGATGAATTAGTGGGTGTGACAGTTTGAAAGATCATGTACAACTGGTTGACATGGATGATGGAAGATGATTTATATGACATGCATATATAGCATCATACACTCCATGTAATTATATATATCCATGGTTTGCTACGACCTGTTGTAATATTTATGAATATGAATAATCTTTTTGTTATTTTGTTTCATAAATAAATGAGCATGTGATCAACGTCTTACCTTCTCTTAACTTACGACATTTATTATCTATCAGTTGATTTTATCTTAGGAAAATGTTTCATGGACACCCCAATGGGTATATACACCCAGAGAGAAAAAGATAGAAAAAAGAGAAGTGATAGATGTGATAGGTAGTATGATGTGACAATAAGAGAGAGATAAAAAGAGATTAGAGGTGTTGGATGGGTGGTGACACTATTGGGATGTCTATGTATCATTACTCTTTATCTTAACTCAATTTGATTACTTGTTCGGGTTATAATTGTACTAGGTTTTAAAAAATCATAGGACAAAATTGCTTACGTCTATAAGGACTCAAAAACTCCATCTAGCGAATTAAATTGAAATGGACAAAATTGCCAAGTCTATAAGGACTCAAAACTAGGGCTATTTGCACTTAGGATTGGTTCGGTTTAGTTTTGAGACAAAAAAATATCTTTTCCAAAGTTTAAAAGAGTGTGTACTGAGTTTGCTTTCTTAAAAAAAAAATCCAATCCGATCCAAAATAATGTAATTTAGATTAAATCGATTTTTGTTTTTTTTGGGTTATAATTTTTGTTTAAAAAAATATCAATGCAGTGTTACTGCTTTCGTTTAACTTCTAATATATTACCAAATATCAATCAATGACAATCATTTTAACAATTTTAATTGGGTTATCATTTCTAAAATGTTATAGGGACAAAAATGTTTAACTTTTTCTATGGACTAAAATGAAAATACTCTATATTATAGTGACCAAAAATATATTTAAGCCTAATATATTAAATATTATATCACAAGATAATTAATTAAACAACATTTTTTCATTAAAATCCACAGATATTGTTCTATTGAAAACAATCATGTTCGAGGCTCAAAGAGCGACAAATGTAGGAGTCTAAGGTATTTATTTTTTTCACAAGTTATCAAACTAAAAACCTTCCACTAAAAATATCTCTTATATACATTGTCCCCATTTACGAACCTATAGCATACTTAGCTCTCTCGTGTGGCTTGGGCTTGAATACGAGCATTTTGTCCGTTTCATTTATTCCACAGCGTGTTTGAAATTTCAACATAGGAATTAAACATGACACAAATATTGGCAATTGGCCAATTAATCTATAATATATATAAAGACGAACCATCTCAAGATCAATTTTTACACGTGTCGCTTTGGGAGCATTTCAAGGCTCAATTGAACTAATTGGATTTGAATAGGTTTATTGATTGATTATTTCATGATTTAAATTTAATGTGCCTAATTATTATTTGAAATTGTATATTGATTATATTTGATATTGTATTTGATTTTTTTGGAAAGTATATCAAATTGATAATACTTCAAATGGGGTTCAAATTGATATCATCCATATTATATTTGTTATTTTAAGATACATATTGTTGTATGTGTTTTATTTTAATATATTTTATATATTTTTTCCTTTTTTTGTTACAATACATTTTTTATTTAAATTAATTTGAAATATACTCAAATTGAATTGATTTGATAGCTAAATCTCATTTAAGTTTAGACTATGTGATGATTCGATATTTTTATGTATCATATTAGTAGTGTCATTTTTCAGTCAAAAAAATCAGTAGCATCATTTTGAATATTCATTCTTTATTTTTAAAATTGATTTCAAATTACATATGTATATTGTTTTATTGATTCTTTTTTATTTTAAAATTATGTTATTCACTTTGATTTACAATCTTATTTTTAATGGTTGTTCGTTCAAGTCAATGGTTAAAATGTTTAAAAATTAAATTATTTAAATTCATTTTTAAATCTTTTTATTAATGGGTTTCTTTTAAATATTAATTGATTGATTAGTTATTTCCTTTTTTATCCTTCAATTATAATTAATGCTATCAATATCAATCACTGTTATTACTGATGAATTGATGAATATTTTAATTGATTCAACATTCAATTTCATGGACAACTAAAAATAGAAATTATTTTACCATTAGTTATTTCATGGTCAACGTTGCGTCTCATCTCTTTCACCGAAAATTTAATTTGTTTGAATGGAATAATAATGTTTATAGCTTTGGGGTAATTTTGTGGGAGCTTGCAACATTGCTCCCATTTGGTGCTGTTATTTATCTTTTGATTCCCGTTTATCAACCGTTCAAGTATATATGGTTTTACTATTGATTCGGTTATATATGTGCATCTCATGTGCTGTTCTTTTTTAGAGAGTTTTTTTTTATGTTCTTAGTGGTGCTAGGCCCGAGCCATTATGGAGAGATCGCTTAGTAAAATTTGGATTTTGTATACTCCAGAGCTACTTCTTACTGTTCATTTTTTCTTTCTCTATTTTTTTTATTTGGTTCTTTCTGATAGTACTTGGAGATAGATATTTCATATTTGTTAGAAGTAACGTGTTGGTTGTTTGAATGATTAGATAATAGATACTTTGTTTTGGTTGTTTAATCGTGTGGTGTCCTTTTTAAAAAAAAATCATATGGTGTCCATTTTATTTATGCAGGTTGAGGTTTTTTACAGATACAGGGTGAGTATTGTTGTAAAATTATTTATTTATTTATTTTAAAGTCAAATTTATTATTATAATTATTTTTCTCTTTGACTTGGTTTTATCTTTTACTTGCTCTCCAAGAAGTTTGTTATTGAAATGTGAAAGTCTATCCCTATTTTTGTGCCATTATCTCACCTAATTTTATGCCTATATACATTGCAAATAATATAACAGCCTTTGGAGGAAAAAATCTCTCTCTGCAACATGCACTTTGCTTTTCTCTACCACCAACCGTAGCACCACTAGAAAACTTCTTTTTCATCATTTTATGAAATTTACTTGAATGATTTGAGGGGAATTTTGTTTAGATTAAAAACTGAGTTTATCTCCCTTCTTTTCTTCTCTTGGGTTATTCATCGCCTGTTCATGGTGTTTTTGCTGTTCTGTTACCTCGGTTCTACTGGGATGAGCCTGTTGTATCCTGGGGAATTTGCGCCTGTGGGCGGATAAATTCTTAAGGATAGTCTAACCGACGCCTCAGGTCTTTTATTTTTACTCACCATTAATTATTTTGCAGGTTTCATAATTGACAGGTTGTAGATGACGTAGTGCTATTTCGCAAACATATACAACAATCTTAAGGATTTATGCGATAATACTATGTGCCCTAATTCCCAAAATCAATCTTCACCCTCAACGGCAACTTGATCTGTCATGGCAGAGACGATCTAAAACGGAAAAGCGATGGTATGGTCTCAGTTTGATTCTCCGTGCTCGTTATGGACCACCCGTACAAGACCTCTGTTGTTGCCCAATGCTACCCTCTTCAGCCCCCATCTCTCGCTGTTCCCCGATGAATCTCCAGAACCGCCGCTGCCACTTCCACCATTACAACCTCGACCACTCGCCATCGGCTCCTTCGACCAAAGTGCGACGACGGAGACCCAGGACCGAGTCAACAACTTGAAGAACCGAGTCATCACGCCCAGTCACAAGGCCCGTACCATTTTCACTGCATAAGGAGAAGCACATTTTATTGCATTATGTGGCAGACTTCATTGTTGAATAAAGGCATTGCAAATCCAAATGCTTTCATGAACGTATTTAACAACAAAAGGTATTAACACGGTTGAGGTATTGTTTTCTCTTTCTTGTTTTGGTGCTGCTCTTAAATTTGATTGGTGGGAATTGTGGATCTTGTTAGATGGTAATAATTAATTTGTCAGAATTGTCTATTATGGAATGCTAACTGATGGTGTGGTGGAATATGGGTGTGCACTTTTATCCTCTAACATACCCTTGATCTGATTGCCACATTAGGATTGTCGCTATCTGTATTGAGTTTTGCTGGTCAAGGCACTATGCCCTTATGTTGTTCGATGAAATGCCTAAGTGAAGTGTGATAATGATATTAAGTATTTATTGAATCACAAGCTCACGGATAGATGTGTGAATCTTTATATTGGTGACCTTGATCACTTCTTCACATGTTTAATAACCAATGCTCACCACTGGTTCGATATATTGCTTATGCGAGCGGTTTCATTTATTTGTCTCGATTATTATTTCAATTTATTGGATTGCTTGGTATGTTTTTCAAATCAAATTTGTCATGATAACCGTGTGATTTTATTTTCTCATTATGTTGTTATATATTTGGATAAGTAAAGCTTTTTACTTGTCATAATCGATGCGGTTAAGGAGAAATATTATTTTACTATGAAGTGCGATAGTTATTTTTATGTTTTCAAAAGAGTATTGTCATTGGACAATAATGAGAAGTTTATGAAACTATATATATCGGATAGCCATGGGTAAACAAGTGCAATATATTTTTGTGTTAAATCATAAGGAAGAGTGATAAGTCGATTTTATCACTAGAATGTTTTGAGAAACTTCTTAGGAAGTTTTTACACTATGGAGTATCCCTTATGAACTAACACTCAATTGAAGAAGAATAGAGATAACCTTGTGTTAATTTGAGTATATCCAAGTTATTGGAAGTTTGTAACTTTTAATAATTTGATGAAAATTATTGCAAAAATATTTTGAGGCGCTTGTTAAATTCATGTAATTTTTTTGGAGGTACCACTAATTATGGTATTATACATATGGATTTTCCACCATATTAGAATAATATGGTGATGGTGATTTGATTTGATTCATATGAGAATAAATTTATAAGTGGGTTTTCCATTGTATTAGAAAGATACAATGATGTTAATTGGACAATTGATTTTGATGAGATAAAATCGTCAAGTGGATTTATTTTACCCTATGTGGGGGTGTTGTCGCTTGGAAGTCACCCAAGTAGACCTGTATAGCCAGATCCGTTATAGAGGCCAAGTTAATTGCTCTCAACTTGGTGGCATCTGAGGTTGAGTGGCTAAGAAATTTCTTAGTAAATATTCATTTATGAAGGAGACATGTGCCCTTCATATTTATAATTTGTGATTGCCAAGCGGCAATAGCGAGAGCGAATAACAATTTATAATGGAAATTAGAGACATACGTATGTGTTGTAATTGTGAAAATGGTGAGGCCTGATTATTATTGTAAGGTCAAATTTGAATTTGGCCGATCTTTTAACAAAACCCCTTGGGAGGAATTTAATTTGTGATACATCGAGGGGAATGGGACTTAAAGCCATTTGAAATTAACAAGTGATGGGAACCCAACCTTTGTGATTGGAGATCCCATGAAGAAGGTTCAATGTGGTAAAAACAAGTCACTTGTTAGTTCTACTAGCACTGAAGATTATTTTAATCTTTTTTTTTTGTCCCTTTGCTATGGTGTCTTTGAGAAAGTGCTAGACACTGCATTATTGAGAGGATAAGCTCTAAAGGCTTTTAATGATTTTCATATCCCTTATGGGTGGTGTATGATTTGCGGCATACACTTGATGAAATCACCTATATGAGTGTCAAGTGGGGCCGCTTGCATGAGATCGTGGCGAAATCTCTAGGGCACTCATGAATACCGGGCGCGCGCATGGCCTATTAGCGCAAAACGGTGTAATAGTAAGAATGTGGGGGTGTAATGTGATTGGTAGACCGCTAACATACATAAAGTGTCTTGGGTTCCATAGCTTGCTACACCACTTCACTGTGTGCTAAGTCTTATCAGTCTAGGGTCTGGTTCCATAGCTTGCTACACAGATCTGATGCATTACATCCATAATGTCAACCCAGAAAAATCTTCTTTGACTTTAAAATAAATATGTGGGGGATTGTTGTAAAATTATTTATTTATTTTAAAGTTAGATTTATTATTATAATTATTTTTCTCTTTGACTTGGTTTTATCTTTTACTTGCTCTCCAAGAAGTTTGTTATTGAAATGTGAAAGTCTATCCCTATTTTGGTGCCATTATCTCACCTAATTTTATGCCTATATACATTGCAAATAATATAACAGCCTTTGGAGGAAAAAATCTCTCTCTGCAACATGCACTTTGCTTTTCTCTACCACCAACCGTAGCACCACTAGAAAACTTCTTTTTCATCATTTTATGAAATTTATTTGAATGATTTGAGGGGAATTTTGTTTAGATTAAAAACTGAGTTTATCTCCCTTCTTTTCTTCTCTTGGGTTGTTCATCGCCTGTTTATGGTGTTCTTGCTATTCTGTTACCTCGGTTCTACCGGGATGGGCCTGTTGTATCCTAGGGGATTTGCGCCTGTGGGCGGATAAATCCTTAAGGACAGTCTAACCGACGCCTCAGGTCTTTTATTTTTACTCACCATTAATTGTTTTGCAGGTTTCATAATTGACAGGTTGTAGATGACGTAGTGCTATTTCGCAAACATATACAACAAGTATATGGAATCAGTGAAGTAGTTGGGTGACAAATACAAGGTTATCTGCGTTTAATTATTTTTCCAATGTTTGCTAATCTCTTGATCTACTTGGGTTGAAAGCTGGGGGCCATGTGCAGTTAATCAATGTTCCATCACTTTTACATAATTTGTGTGGATGGTATTCTATTGTCTAGGTTTTCCTTCCCTATATCTGATATTGTAAATAGTTATGGGTTGTGATTTGGCAGGTTATGCTCATTAGAGATCAATGGGGATTGGAATGGAGCCAAAAAAGAGAAATGTGGATGGATTAAATCGGGTACAAATAGTAAAGTTTAAATTACCTAATGACAGTGTATTTTGAATATATCTAAATTTTTCCATGTGCCCTTTCAATACTGTGGCACCAAATGATGGTAAGTTGGCACAAGATATTGTTGTAGTGTTTAATTCGTTATTTTAATTTGATTTTTTGCATGTTTTGCAAGAATTTTGTTTCCTCTAAAATGATTGGTGTGTGGTTATTTGCATATTGCATAATGACTCTTGGAAGGCCTTTATGGTTTCTTGATAGTTCTTTTACTATGAGACATCTGAAAAATAATGAGGCATATCATCCTCACTATACACCAGAGATACAACAGAATTTTGTGTGTGTGTATATATATATATATATAAGAAAAAACAAATTTTAAATTTGTTCATATAAAAAAAAAATTGGATACATAATTTTTTTCTGAACCGACGGGGCTAAAAGTCCAAATATAACAAAAAAGTAAAACTCTATAATACCACAATGGACAAGTCCTTAGACAAAAAAAAAAAGGACAAGTCCGCTATTATGGGAATAAAAATAACACTAGGAGGTGAATGTTAGACACGGGGAGTAACTTTTTACGCGAAAACATTTTAACATAAGAATTTCTAGAAACAATTTATACTTATTATAATTTTAAAACTTTTTAATTCATTGTTGTGATTAGTTCTATAATAACACATTAGAACTTATAAATAAGTTAGACGTCTTCATATACCTGTGAACTTTCTCACAACTGTGATTTACTTTTGTTGAATCTTTTCATTGAACTTGACATTTTAACACCGTATGGGTGTGAAGATTCTCATAGATGTGATTTCCTCTTTTGAAGTTGCGAACTACCCGATGCTTTCTGTCAAATATAACATTTCTAAAACAAAAAATAGTTATCATGAACTTAAAAAATATCAAGTACGTAGAGCACAGGTATATTTACCTATAAACACAAATACAAAAACATGTAGTAAAGATACATGTAGGTACCATATAATTTATTAATATCTAAAAATTTATCCGATAACAACTATGGTTATATTCATGAATAATTGTTTGATTAAAAATTTAAATCTTTTTTATTTAATTTCAACATTAAGGTATGAATTAAATTTTAATAAAATTTATAAAAAAATATATTAGACTTTATTTCCCCGTGCATTGCACGGGTCACTATACTAATTTGCAATAGAGAAAAACAAAGACAAGTAGAGAGTGGTTTTTAATGTAACCGGGCCCGTTGACTGACTACAAAGAAAGCATCAAGTTCTTACTGGTTGCAACGCAATCATTTATGGCTCACCGTGAGCATCTCTTTACGAGTCAATTCATAATGTTGATAAAGTCACAAAGAAGGGGGAAAAATGAATGCTATGGTACAAGTCTTCGTCAACGTAGTTGTCCTTATTCAAGCTTGACTTATAGCTGGTTGACTTATAGCGTGTTTGTAACTGTGGTTACCCACTCTAAATGTGCGTTCTTTCTTTCCCACACCATGGAAGCTGGGTCTTGTAGGTTCTGAGTGATTGTGCGATTGAGTTTCTCTCACTGCAGTCCTTTCTTTCCCTTATTATGGAAGCCAAGTCTTGTAGCTTTTGAGTGACCGTGCGATTGGATTTCTCTAACCGTGGTACCAAACATATGTTAGTTGTAACATCCTTTCTCCAAAAAAAATATTACACCATAATAACCAAATATTTCGCAAAGACTTAAAAAATATTTTGATAAAAATTTGTAATCCTTCTAAAAAATAGGGGTAAAATTTTTTCGTTTTTATAAAGAAGATGAAAAGGATGGGGAGTAAATCTCTTTAAGATTTTCTCTTTGTAAATATTTAGATGTAAAGAGTAAAACATAACTTCGTACTAAAAAATTCCTCCTTTAAATTATATATTAAATCATAAGAGTTTACAACAGAGATTTATACAGTGAACACTGAACCAGTTGAGTCTTTAGACCTCTACTCAATCTAAAGCAGTAAATATAAATTCTTCTCGTAATCTCTATCAAACTATGCAGCATCTTCTTTCAGATCCTTCTTCTAAAAGCTAACCCTCTTCTTGGGTAAACCATCTACTCAGTCATGCATCAACACAACAAAGTAGGCAATGGTGAAACTCTAAACAAGGTAACAAGTAAACTACAAGCACAAATAAAACACAGATTATATACTAATCAATTCGCACACCAAGACACTTATCAGAGATAACAGATCAATCAAGACTTATAAACAGATGTCAATCAAACAGGTCTTACCTTGTGTCTTGTAAACCTAAAAAAATAACTTATTCACAGAATATATTCTCACATCAAAGTATATTTATCCATGTCACTTCAATATCTCTGTAATCTGTATTGCTCCAAGGAGACTTTTCCAACCTCACATCATTGAGCGACCGGCTACAGTAAACTTAACAGTATAAACAGAGAATCCCTTCTATAGACCCTTGAGAATACTTCGGAAATACTGCACTTAAAACTTAATACCAAATCATAAATAGATTTGCCAGTCGGATTTATCCAAATTGGGTATTCGATTTGTCTCGGTTCAAGGGGATTCACCGACAAGACCATTGAGACTTTCGAAACCTGGATAATCCCAGTAGACAATTGTAGTCCAACAGAACCTATTTTCAACCCCGTTCTCGTAGGTTGTATGTTCATCGTCTATAATGCAAATGATCGTCTAAATTTGCAACCCATTTTTTCTGTAATTTCTTTTTGTAAAACTTCCTCTGTTTTAATGTCACTTTTCTCAAAAATCTCTAAATTTCAAAAACTCTTCATATAAAATAAAACTCGTCTCCTTATAAAATCTTTAGATAACTGTTTAAAAATACTTTTTCTTTGAAAATCCTTTTACTGTATGTTAAATAAATAACTCTTGTTCTTGATATTCTTTTTACGAATCGTTTATGGATTTAACTCATTGACTCGGCTTCACTAATTCAGTTTTATGATTGATTTCACCGTGGCAAGGCCGAACTGAGGAAAACAACCTAACAAAGTGATTCGGTATATGAACTAAAGTTGTTAATTTATTTCAAGCAAACCAAAACGGGGCAGAGCCACCTAGGATTGATCAAGAGAGAAGAGATCAATGTAACATCCGTTTTTCTGGATAACTGTTCTGATTTATGTTTTATATGAATTTTTGGAAAATAAATGTTTTGAGATTTATTTTTGGTTTACAAATAGGATTTAAATATCCATGTTTAAAATTACTTCTGAAAACAATCAATTTCCAGCTCCTGTCAGGTCTACCTACACGATTTGTTTCCTTGTCTATCTGTCTCTATTATGTTTTATTTGAATTCTTGTGGAAAAAATGTTTTGTGATTTATTCTTGGCTTAAAATTAGGGGTAAAATACATGTATTTTGAAATACTTCTGAAACGGTAGCTTTTCAATCAACTTTGGGTCTTTTTACGGAAAACGGTTTACGTCTAATTGACGGAAAGAGATTTAAATAGTTTGAGTGTGTCAAATCAATTCAAAAAAATAAACTTCCTTCACAAAAGTTGCTTATTTTAATATTTATGATTTTATGGAATTTTTCTGGAATTTTTGGAGAACTTTCGAAATTTACCGAAAACTACGCTAACCGGGGACGTATAGCGTAAAAATCTCATTTCACAGGTATAATTTTCGTGTCAAAGGTCCACAACCATTTTATATTTTATTTTTAATTATTTATTTCATGATTTTAGAAATTATTTCTGTGAAAGTTTTGAAAACCCTATTTTTTCTGTATTTTCGGGGTTATACCTGCGAAACGATGAAAACCGAAGAGTTTGCATTATTAATAAATTTCAAAAATGAGTGCCATGAAATTATTTAGACTCCTTATGGCATTTTCTAGCATTCTCATTGGTTTCCCTCAATTTTAGCTAATTATTTCAAATTTTGATTTATGAAATGACTAAAATACCCTTGATTTTCACTCTTTTTCATCCAAACCCTAGGGGTATTTTTGGAAATTCACATCCTCTCCTTCCCAGCCCTGATCTGCACGACCCTCACTCCCTCTTGAAGAGTCTAGGAGCTTCTCAAGTGTTCTAGGGCATAGATATTTGTTAGATATTTTGTTAGATATTTTTAATAATTAGGATTTTGTTAATTTTGTGAAAAATGAAAAATAAAATATCTCCCCCTCTCTCCTCCATGTTCTGGCCAGACCCTCCCCTATAAATAGGGAGGGGGTGCTCTTCATTTTCTTCACATCCAACTTGAAGAGAAATCTCACTCCAAATTTCATTTCTTTTCCTTTGTTTTTCCTTTGGTTTTTCTTTGTTACTAATCAAAGTTTTTGTGTGTTGTTCTTGTTGTTCTTTGTGTTCTTAGTGTGTTCTTCATTGTTCTTGGCCAAGGTATGGGGAAATTCTTCTTAAAGATGGTTTTGATCTTTGTTTTGATGAAAATTTGTGTGTTGGGTGTTTATTGTTTTAAATAAATTGTTATATATTTGTTAAATTGTTTTAAATGGTTACTATGTCCAATTTTTATTTAAAAATATGATTTTTCAAATAGTAAAGTTATAATGCCCAATTTATTTATAAAGTTTAATAATTGTACCGTTACGCTGGCGAAATTTTATCGATAAAGGTTTGATCACCCAGCGGGCTATGCCTCCGTGATTAACAAATTTAAATACACTTAAATACGCTAAACTAGTATTTTTCTTCCATTTCCATGTTCTTTTTGAAAATATATATACACAGGCTGACTGGGTAAAATAATTTAATAGTAATGGGTTCTCGGTGAACTCTACTGTTAAGTTATTTGGTAGAAATTCCTGGTTTGGAGTTCTGTTGTATATAAAAACTTGTGATTTTTACTGTTTATATACAGACTGATGATGGGTTAAGGTAGTTCATTTGTATGGATCTGTCTAGGAAAGACAAAGGTCTTTGAAGGAGCCCAAAAGCTCACCAAGATCTTTCCTGGGAACCATACCGATGCGCTATTTCTCCTATCTTAGTAAGTTTGTATATACGTGGCGAAGATTACTTGACTAGCTTCCAAAGGGCTTTTCCCAAAGAGAATGAACCTAAGTAATAATTTTTGTTAATATTATTACAGTTATGATCCGTTACCGCGTTTGACCCTGTCACAGTGTAATTATTCTTAAAATAAATTAATAAAGCCGAAAAGAGTAAAGTGACAAGAGTATTTTGGAGTATGATGTTTTACCTGAGATTCTATGTTTTATCTGAGTTAAGGGATTCTGTATTTCTTTGAGAAATGTGATTTTATTCTTATCTGATTTTAGTGTTATCTGAGCTATGTGATTCGATATTCATATCTGAACAGTGTGATTCTGTGTTTGATTGAGATATGTGACACTGAGTTCGTACCTGAGAAACGTGATTCTGTGTTTACTTATGATTCCGTGTTTATTTGGGAGTTAAGTTGTAAATTGGTGTATGTGGTTAACGAGTGACTTACTCGTGGGTGTGTCCCAAATTTAAGTGAAAAATCTCCCGGAGTAGCGGGCTGAATGCTCGTGGCTGTGTGCCGAAATTCCTATGGTAAAATCTCCATGAGTAACAAGTGACTTACTCGTGGGTGTGTCCCGAATTTAAGTGAAAGTCTCCAGGAGCAGCGGGTTGTTATACTCGTGGGTGTGTCCCGAAAGTCTTGAGAAAAATCTCCATGGGGTAGCGGGCCGAGTGCTCGTGGGTGTGTCCCGAAAATCATTAAGGAAAAATCCCCAGGAGTAGCGGGCAAAGTGCTCGTGGGTGTGTCCCGAAAGTCTAGAGAGTTTATGTGATATTACTGTATCGGTGATTTGTTTGTGTTTGGCCATTACTGTACAGGCGAGAACTTGGCATTTGTGTTTATTTTGAGGATGAGTATAACAGTCTTATTGCGTGATATTTGTCATATGAATTTTTAATTGTTGTGAGTATTATATGCGTTGAGTGTCTTAAATGATGAAGATTTTCACCCTGCCTACTTTCCATGTTTTGTCCATACGTGGTTGAGTAGATATTTTTCCCAAGGAGTAGACTAAGCCTTAGGAGAAGATCTGATGGAGGTTGCTGCGCAAATTACGAAAAGGACCAGTGTTTACTATATTGCTCTGGGTAGTGGTCTAGAGATTTGACCGGCTCAGATGTTCACTGTTCAAAGTATTTTGAGTATCTTGAGTTTGTCTTGTAAACTCTGAATATTTTTATATGAGATGAGATTCTCTTTACAAGTGTATACCTTACGTTCCCGCGTTCAAAACCTTTCGAAAAGAGTTAGGGAAACATAATTCCCGTCCTTCTCATCTTCTTTTAAAGGGAGAAAATTTTTACCCACATTTTGGAAGAAGGATTTCCAACTTTTACTAATATATTTTCTAAGTATTCAAAAATTCTTGGTAACTATGGTGTAATATCCTTTTTGGAGAAAGGGTGTTACAATCAACAGTATTTAAACTTACGTCCGCTTTTAATCAGTATTTGTCTGTTCTCAAATTTTAGATAGCTCTTTGGAAATGGAATAATTACACGGCGGCTGAGCCGACTGCGGTAATCATTGTCCGTCTTTCTAAAACTTGATATATATATATATATATATATATATATGCTTAGTGAATGAAGTAAAACTAATTCTTCTCCGGCTTAAGTTATTTTCGAAGATGAAAAGATCACACGACAGCAGAGCCATCTTTAGTGATCAGTACCCCACTGTAAAATCGATCCTATGCACTAAGTGAACGTAGTCAATTTGTTTCTCTTTGGAAATATTTAAACACTATTTATCTTCCAAAAAAAAGGTCCGTTGAAAGCCTATCTCAATAATTTCCACTGCCGTAGACATTGAAAATTAATACTGAGTTATGTGCATACATATACAGATTGGATACCCACTCGATATTTCCCACTAATAATATAACAGTATAATTCACCGAGAATTCATTACCGTTACATTATCTTCCGAAAGATGCTATAACACTAGCTTCACCGAGAATCCATTACTATTACACTCTTTTATTCAATCCAATCTATTTATATATATTGTATTAAGAAATTTACTTCTTTCCCAATTTTATCTTGTCACGTATATACCGGGTCCCTAGTGTTAAGAATTCCCCAAACAGCGTATCAATACAGATCCCAGGCCAGAGAGAGACGAACTGCTTTAGCCCCTTCATAGGTCTCTCTTCCTTTCTAGACAGATCCATACTGATAAACCATTTATCTTAACCATCACCTTGTATATAAATAACAGATAATATAGGGGGTTTTATAAATAATAAATTGGGTATTCTTTGAGGTAAAATCATATTTACGGTACGTCTAAAATTCGCCATTATAACGGTATGTTTACAAAAGCTCAAAGGTGATTTTGGCATAACCTCCCCACTTACTCGAACTTAAGACAAAAATTGAGCATTATAACTCTACAATTTATAAATAGCATAAAACAACTAAAGTAAGGTCATAAAGCAATTATAAGGCATAAAAGACTATAAACACATAAACAAGCAATTCAAACACAAACAAGAATCAAACTCATACTTCACAAATTACTTTGCAAGATTAACCCCTTACCTTGGCCAAAACTTGATGAAGAACACCAAGAATACAATAGTAAGAAATTTAAGACTAAAGAGAGAAAAGAGAGAGATTTGTGTTTGCCTTGCTTCTTGGATTGTGTTGTGTGAATTTTTATGAAGCCAAGGGGGTCTATTTATAGGGAAGGGGCGGCCAAGAGGAAGGGCAAAAGGAGGAAGAGGAAAGTTCAAGTGATGTAAGCCATGACCATCAAAATACATAATTATTAATTAGATTTAATCCATCCTTTTTCTAATTGGTCCTAAGGCTTTCACAAGGATTGTTGACTCATGAAGAAATCTGATCCAAGGCCCCCAAATGACACTTGATGTCGACCAAAGCAAGGAGGAAGGAGGGCCTTTGGATTGCTTGGTCAAAAGTTATATGTTTATGTAGTTTTAAGTGAAAACAAAGGGTAAAATGGTCTTTATACATGCCCACCATACTATTCAAGGTAATCATGATGTCCCCAACTCTCTTAGGCTTCTTAGAATTATATTTGAACCCCTCAAAGTTCCTAAGTACCTATATCATAGCCACTATGTCTCTATTCGCCTCTATTCGGCTTATTCCGTAAATAAGGAAAAGATGGCCTTCCTACTAATCTATCACTCAAAAATAATTTTATACTGTGAGAACCAATGAGGAATCTCAAAAATAACATGTAAGAGTCTTTTGGAAGTGTTTTGGAATTTTTTACGGTAAGGTTAAGCCTTACTGTATGCAAAAACAAAGCAAAACAGACGTGCCGTAAGTGAAAAATAGTACTTTTTCAGAAAATTCCAAAAAAATTCCCAGAAAATCACAAATTTGATTTAAACACTAATGGCCCCTCTTGAAATTTGATTTTAAGCACTCACTGATCACTAAAAATCCATTTTTGACCAAAAATTCCTGTTTTCCGTACTTTATGAACGTAAAAAAAAATCGTTTTTACATGCTTTTCAGAAAATTACGAAATAATTCCCAAAAATTTCCAAAAATATAAAAACATGATTCATCTAGTCAAAATATTTTTCTGACCTCACTTTAGTTTCCGAATCAGTGTTTAGCTCTTACAGTAAGTAACAGGGTCAGAACGGTAATTTCAAAAGTTTTCCAAAAATTCTAAGAAAATTCCAGAAAATCAAAAATATTAAAAGAACCAACTTTTGTGGAGGATGTTTGTTTCTCTAAGTTGGTTTGATATACTTGTGCTATTTAAAACTTTATTCATTAATAACGGTAAATACGGATATCAAACGTTAAAGAAAGAGTGACTGTTTTAATAAAATAATTTCATAAGTTTTTTTAAAACCTTCATTATAAGACTAAAATAATTTTCTTATCACTTAGATCATACACTATCATATAAAACAAATAAAAGACAGAAATATAGAAAATAGAAGTCTATATTTGACTTTAACTATTTTACTATTTATGCTATAATACTTAACCGTAACTGATCATTCTTATTTTTTTTAGGTTTCTATCAAGTCTCTGTAGTCTCTATCTTATCTATTTTTCTATCTCTAGTATTTATTCTTTTTCTCACTGACAAATTACTGAGTTCCTTCTAAAGGGACTAAAACTGTAATTTCTTTATTTATTGCTCAAATAATCCAAACTTAATTCCTAAAATCTTTATATGTCACCAATCTACTATATCTTCCCTCAAATACCTCTTGGAAGTGTTGTATGAATTTTTCCAAATTCATTTATCATTTATCCTAATAATCAGAATGTCCGTATATAGTTTCCTAACTTTCATATTTAGCTCTAAACTACTAAGTTTTTATCCAAAAAACTTCAAAGTAATTCTAAGCCTCGAAATTTAATATTTTGTCTTAGAGTGAAAATTTCGGGATGTTACATTCTTCCCCTCTAAAAATAATTTCGCCTTCGAAATTTCGTAAATAAGCATACAGGACAATCATCCTCTTTTTGAAATAATTCCCATTGCCTATCACCACTACATTTATTCAAATGATCTACTACTAACCTTTAGATATAACATACTCGCCTATTTAATGGTTCGGAGTGTAATCTCTTGCTTCTTTGTCCTCACTCCGTTTGCCGTAATAGTCTACCAACATTATGTTTTTTGCTATCGCTTTTTCTTTTTCCATTTTCCGACATTTCCTCTTGACGGATTTCTAATGCTAAAATTCTCTTTCTTAATCCATACTAAGTCCTGCCTCGATAATCATTTGTACTCAGTTCGCAGGTTCTTACAGCTACATTGCTCCTGTTATGTCAATTTCAAGTATGATACTTATACTGTTTTGATTCCATATGCAACTGACAAAACAACATCATTGGAAAGTGGTGCTCTACGATTCTCCTTGGTCTTTTCTTGACATTGTATGCAAAGGGGGATTAAAAATTAAGAATCTAATAAAGAAAAAGTGAACAGAAACAATATTATTTATGTGAAAGTGCACTATGAAGATAAGCATAGTGAAGATTAATGAAAACAGAGGGAACTTGCCTCAGAATCAGCTTCCTATCGCATGGAAGGAGTGGACATAGACGAATTTGGTAGGGATAAGGACATTATCTGCAGCTAACTCACGCTAATAATAACAAACTGAATATACAAACAGCCTTATCTACAATTAGTGCTGAAGTCTCCTTTTGATGAAAATTGATGCTAAATTCTAATTTAAGTATATATTATTGGTTTCAGTTCTTTACCTCATTTACATTTGGAAAGGCAATCTTACTTCTTGCTCTTTGCTTTTTTTGTGTCTTTGTTATACAAAAGGTCATGTTTCATCAAGTTGTGTTAACAACTTCGCAGGTTCCAAGTGAACAAATGCTGCCATTGCTATATATCTCTTAGACAGTATTGTTAAGAATATTGGGCGGGGTTATATAAAATACTTTGCTACCAGGCTACCTGAGGTCAGATATCTATTATCTATACCTTTTATATCATTATCTATTTGAAGCATATTTATGTGTTTTATTATATTGACCTCCTTGGTCCTTTGAACTGAATTCAATATATTTTCTTTCTTAATTTACTCATCTTGCTGAATAAGATTTAGTTGGTTGATTTGTCATTGTAAGTATATAAAGTTTGTAACAGAGTCCAATGAAGTTTGTAACAGAGAAGAAAAATGGCAATTGCACCTGCATGCATATTTCAGGCTTTTAGAGGTATTTGTCCACTTTGTATGCATCTAAAATTCTGCTTCCAGTACTCAGATTATATTTGAGTGTTCCTATCTATATTCTGAGTAAGTGAAAGTCTCCCCCTCCTTTGGGTGCAGTGGTAGTCAACTTTATGTCTTTATCCTATCACCTTCTGATGAGCACTTGTGATGCCGGATTTACAGGATTATGATCAGGAATCTATAGTCATGCCGGATAAAAATGGGCAGAAATTTATGTGTTACTTGCCTAAGGTGGAAAAGGAAAAAAGGTGGAAAGCCTGTTATCCAGCACAATATTAGTAGCATGATTGTTGAAACGGAGAAAAGGGTTAAACAGAAAGACACCGGATGAACTGCTAGAAGTATTAAAGGGTGCTTTATCAGAGTTAGTATTCATCTCAATATTTGCTTTGAATGGTTATATTTATTATTTGTTAAATTTTATGGACAGATTGTTTGGCTCCACAAGAGTCTTATTTTAAATCATTTTCTTACATTGGCTATTATGTGGAAGGTTGGTGGTCTTATGAAATTTGCTATCAAAAGATGTTGTTACATTTGGAGGATGACAAGGTATCCTCTTGATTGTATTTAGTTTTGGCCCCTGATAGTCTTTTATAAACTTCTATTTTCTACTTAATCTTGTTAATAGCCCATTGTGATGGATACACTCATTAATGAGTTTGAATTAATTCAACCAATGTTGTTGTTTCCTTATTTTAACAAAGGTACACAATAATGGCAGATCAAACATGTCTACTCATGGAAGGAAGGCAACCATTGGGGATTTCTATGGTGAGAGAATAATTTCGACTTGCAAATAGAAAAAAAAAAAGCACCTTTTTATTTTTTCCTTACACCAAAAAGTATACTTATTTCTGGCTTCCGACTGATTCTTTAAGCTTGCTATAGGCTATGTTCTTTTATTATTTGAACAGAAAATTGGCATGAAACACATTTATTGTGCAGACTATGTAGTTGAGGGAAGCTTGCTGGACTTGTAGATGCTATTAATGTAAGATCTCTGTCTCTGAGTCCTGTTTTTTTGAGTCCTTTTTCTACTATTGTAAGTTATTCTATTCTATTTGGTGGGAAGTTAGAAGGTTGGTAGTAGTGGTAGCTGAACTCTAGTATAGTTTAATTTGAAAAATGTTGAAAATAAATAGAAAAGGAAACATGTCCTAATGTGAAATTAGTGGTTTTTTCTTCTTATGACTTGCCTATATTTTGAGAAAGAAGGTGGTATTTGGTAATATCACTGGATCCTATGTTGATGGTTAAGTACAACTAGCCACCATGTTAATGCCTTGTCCCTAGACTACAAATCTCGTTTAGAAGGTCTTGTGCAGGTACTAAAAACTTGGAGTTCTTGAGAAGGAAATGTCCCTGATAAATATTTGCAGCTTTAGCACTCATTAAATACCCCATCTTGCAACACTTTTAGCTTTAGCACTCATTAAATAGCATTGGCATGTTATTCTCATAAGCACTTGAATGTTGCAGTTTTTTTGTGTGACGTACTCTGTTAAAATTAAGAGGTTTTACTTGCAAGTCATTCTGATTTGCAGGTCATTCTGCATTAGATGGAATTTACTCAAATGTAATATTGCATTCTGATTAAGGTCTTGTTTCTATGCTATGTAATATGCATTGGCATGATATGAATTTTTTATTTGTCAATTTCATTTTAATAAATAAATCTATAAATCTTGTTAAGGATTTTCTTCTATTTTTTCAAATTTTAATAAATATATTGCTTCCTGCCTAATAATTAAAATATGTTGAATATATATCTTATTTATTAAAATTCATAATAATAATTTAAAGAGAAATAAAATAAAATTTAATTTTATATATTCATAGTTTTTAGTGACAAACATGACCATAAGTAGAAGTCAAATACTAATATCTGTGTCTACCCTTTACCGACGCTCAGAACCGTAGGTACAAGTGAATACTTCTAGCGACAGTCAAAGCAACTGTGATAGTCGGACGGAAAACCGCCTGTGTATGGCGTGCATAATTGACGGTGGCCGCGTCCGTCGGTCAAAGTAAATTGTACATGTACCGACGGATTTTTGACCTGTAGTGACGGATTTTGTCCGTCAGTACAAGTCAAATTTCTTGTAGTGTCTCTTTTTTTTATCTCTTTCTTATTGTACCAGGTATTCATCACATTTATCACTTATTATTCTTCTATTTCTAATCTATCTCTCTCAAGGTGTATCAGTATAATAACACATTGGATGTCCAAGAATGGTTTTTGTTAGAAAAAGGAGAAAAAAAATAAAAAAATATGATGAATAATATAATTGAAAAAGAAGAGAAATATGATCATATGTGTGTATAAAAGAATCAAGGTTGTTAATCTAAAGGAGTGAAACATAAATTGGCATAAGAATTTTTTTATATAAAAAAAGATTAAATTGAAAGAGTACAAGGGATGGCTAACCTATGATTATATACATGCCAAACATAAAGAAAAAAAAACAACAAAAAGGATAGAAACATTGGCCGAGTCCACACAAATTAACAAACCAAAAAAAAAGGGAAAATAAAATTTAACCAGGAACCCGACCTTAATTATTTTTTAATCTAATCTAATAAAACAACTGAAAAAGAAAATTAAGCACCAGCCACAAACGCAGAAGTAATTAAACAACCAACATTAACTTATTTCGAGTGGAACTGGGCTTGGATCTATTTCGAGTTCGAGCTTTGTGGACGAAAATTTGGCCAACCAATACCCTACTTAAGGTGACCAACCAAGTCCTCTAGCAGAGATTAGTTATTGGCGAAGCCAGTGGATACTTCGCACCAATAAAATGCAAACATAAAGAAGGGAAAGGAAGCTAGAGGCAGCACAGCCAGGGGAACATTGTCTTGAATTGAACACATGCTCATGAGCAGTGTTCCTATAGGGGACTAAAATTGGTTGCAACTTGCAACTAAGAACTTTATGACCGGAAATTGCAAATTTTAGTTGGACATGTCTTGCATTTATTCTCGCTTGCAACTAATAGTCGTGTTTTGATTTTTGAATATCTATAATTTTTAACACTTATGTAATATCTCTATTTCTTTTTATCTCTCATATATTATCATATCATTCATTTATTACATCTATCACTTGTTTCTCTTCCGTTCCAAACTTACCTCTAGCTATTGTCAAGTCTCAGTCAATGCCTCAATGGAGTCATGCATCTAGCGATTTGAATAGTACAATGGACAAAATTGCTCAGTCTACTATAGTGACTCAAACCAAGAACAAATTAACAGAGACAAAGAGAGATAAGAGAGAGTGGCTCCCGATATGATGTTACCCATTGACTGACTTATCATTTATTTAAGAGGTAGGGTAGATTTGAAGATGTCCAAATAATGAAATTCCAATTTCCTGTCAAGTTCTCAATTGCATGCCCCTTTATATGTAAAAAAAAAAATACATATTTTAGTTGTTTTAAAATACATAAAAAATACTATGTGTGAAGTATTAGTATTTTTTTTACGAGATGTGTGAAGTAGTATAAGTTTTGTTATAAATTAATTGATAATTTTGTATAAATTTTAAAAAAAATCATCTGTTAGTAATTATATATTATATTTTTATTTCTTTGTGTAGAAACATGAATAAATATTTTGAGTAGAAATATGAATTAATAACTTACGAACATTTAATAACAGGTGGTCATATTATTGGATATGCCATAGACTCAATCAAACTGTGAGGGTTCCATTGCGTGTAAAGTGGTATCAATTACATGAGTCTATCACAGTTGAACCATTTAACGCGTAATGGTTTAATGACTGTCCGACTTTGAAATTAAACACTGTATCCTCACCGAAAATGTTTCACTGACCACTGCATTACATCCATCTCACACCTCCACTATTCATTTTATTCATTATTATTGGGTGTACTGTAGCGGTCTAGATGTTCACGTATCGGAGCCCTATCCTCACTCCACTCATCCTTTTCTTTTGGTTTTGTTTTTTTGTAACCACGTCCACTCCTCTTCTAGTCTTCTTCATGATTTTTTGCATATACGCGCGGTAGAAAGTTCATGATTCATAAAGATTCACCATTGCGTACTCTTATCCGAGAGGAGACTTGGGTGAGTCTATTATGCAAGTCAACAAATTAAAGCTTGAATGATTGGCACCCTGCACTCACGGAGAAGAAAAACACTAAATGATAAATTACTATTAATAAATGAAACTTTGGAGGGAGCCACAAAGGCATGCAGTGCTAACTCAAAGCAAGCAAGCAAGCAATATCCATATATTGTCTCTTCCAAATTAAGGCCTATTTTTCTAGTAGTTTGTGATTGAATTGAAGACGTACGGACAATATGAAAGTGAAGGAGAAGCTGCACAGTACGCAACTGTTGATAATGGTTGCATATTTAGCTCTGCAGTTGGTAGGAGCAGTAATTGCAGCTGATGATCAAGCAGCCTCTTCTCCAGCACCAGCACCAGCGCTAGCACCAAAACAATTAGCCCTGCCTGGCTGTCCTTCCACTTGTGGAGGTGTAGAAGTCCCATACCCATTTGGCATAGGCAATTCATCTACACCTGGTGATAATCAAAAACCCTGTTACTTGAGCGGCAGGTTTAATCTCACTTGCAATGACTCCGAGGTCACGTGGGGTAACGTGCCAGTTTCCAGCATAGACATCCTCCGAGGTCAAATGGAGGTGTCGATTTTTATCTCACGGTATTGCAGTAGTGAAGATTACAATCGACCAACGCTCGACACTGCTTCATTAAGCATTTCAAGCAAGGACAACAAGTTCGTGACTATTGGCTGCGACAGTTATGGTTATCTCGATAGCGTTTATGACGGGGACACATACACAACGGGGTGCTTAACAAGGTGTTACGGCAACACTAGAAGGGTCGACGATGGACCGTGCTCGGGTATAGGGTGTTGCCAGGTCGATATTCCTCCCAGAATGTGGAATATCACTATAAAAGCTTATGACTTCCCTAATTCAACGGAATCTCTGGGAACCTGCACCTATTCCTTTGTGGTCAAGAAAGACAACTACACTTTTTCATCCCGTCATTTAGAACAAGGTTTTCCTCACGAAAAGTCCCCCGTGGTTCTTGACTGGACCGTAGGTGACCAGAACTGTAGTGTAGCTTCCCTGCCGAGTGGAGTCGACGACTATGCGTGCATGGCCAATAGCCATTGCAATGACACGGATACAGATTTTGGTTACCGATGCATATGCAATCCAGGTTATGAAGGAAACCCATACCATCCCGATGGCTGCACAGGTAATTTAGTCCGCTAAATTATTATTGTTGATTTATTTCCTCTGCATAACTTTCATTACTGTGACTTCATTAATTTTTGTAGTTTCATTGATTGAATTATTATGCTTCCTATTTTATTCAGCATTTCCTTAATTACTCTAGTTAATTAAAACATTGATGACTAGTATTATTCATGATCATTGAGTAATTACTTGCAGACATAAACGAATGTGAGACAGTAAACCATACATGCATAAGTAAAGATAATTGTCTCAACACCGATGGGTCTCACACATGTTTCTGTCCTGAGGGGCAATCTGGAGATGGAACAAAGGAAGGAGCTCGGTGCTACCAACGTGATAGACTCGCCAAGATTGTCATCGGTAAGCAATTAATTAAACACGTCCAATTTTATTTCACCTTTTTGTTTATGTTTTTCTTCAATCCTTTCCTTACTTGTATTTGTTCATTATTAAGATTTGCAATTTGACGCGCGTATTTTGAAAGCAGGGGTTGGAACAGGAGTTATTGCTCTATTTGTGGGGATTTCCTCGTTGTACTTAATATATCAGAAAAGGAAACTCATGGAACTGAAAGAGAAATTCTTCAAGCAGAATGGTGGTTACATTTTGCTACAACGGCTCTCTAGAAGAGAAGACTCCTCCCAAATTGCTCAAATTTTCACAGAGGAAGAACTAAATAAGGCCACCGACAACTTTGACGAGAGCTTCATCATTGGCAGAGGAGGTTTTGGTACAGTTTTCAAAGGGTTCCTAGCAAATAACAAAATCGTTGCTATCAAGAAGTCCAAAATAGTAGATGCGAGCCAAAACGAGCAATTCATTAATGAGGTGATTGTTCTCTCCCAAATAAACCATAAGAATGTGGTCAAACTCTTGGGGTGTTGTTTGGAGACAGAAGTTCCTCTATTGGTTTATGAATTTGTCAACAATGGTACCCTTTATGACTTTTTACACAAAGAAGGTAAGGTGAATAATGCAACATGGAAAACTCGTCTAAAGATAGCAGCAGGGGTAGCTGAAGCTCTGTCATATCTGCATTCATCTGTCTCCATACCCATTATCCACAGCGATGTTAAGAGTGCCAACATTCTCTTGGATGACACTTACACTGCAAAAGTGTCTGATTTTGGAGCTTCAAGATTGGTTCCCCTTGATGAAATTGAAATAGCCACAGTGGTACAAGGAACACTTGGCTATTTAGACCCAGAGTATATGCAAACACATCAACTAACTGAGAAAAGTGATGTTTATAGCTTTGGGGTAGTGCTTGTGGAGCTCCTAGCAGGGGAGAAACCCGTCTCTTTTGATAGGACAGAAGAGAAAAGAAGCCTTCCTATGCACTTTCTATCTTGCTTAAAAGAGGATCGTGTTTCTGAAGTTCTTCAAGATGGAATCTTGAATGAAGAAAATGAGCAGGAGATCAAGGAGGTTGTTATTCTTGCAGCAAAGTGCTTGAGACTTAAAGGGGAGAAAAGACCTAGCATGAAGGAAGTGGCCATGGAGTTGGAGGGAATATTGGGGTCAATGGAGAAGACTTGTTGGATTAATTCAGACATAAATGTAGAAGAGACTCGGTACTTGCTTCATGAAACATCATCATCTAGCATTTATGAAACTGGTGATAGCAGCGGACATGGAAATACTGGGTATGACAGCTTGAAAGATAATGTACAACTGATTGTCTTGGATGATGGAAGATGATTATGGCATGGCAACAAATATATATGCTCCATTTTATATCAATGTTCTGCTACGACCTATATTGTAATCTTTATGCACTATCCTTTTGTAATTGTTTTGTTTTCATAAATGTGTATGTGTATGTGAAACATCATATCTTCTCTTAGCTTATGACATTTTCAATTATCTATCACTTGTTTTTTTTTATCTTAATTTATTTACTTGTCTGATCAAAATCATAGCTAATTAAAACTTTTATTGCTACATACAAAAATCTCTTCATCCACTTTCCACGTCCAAAGTTGCAATACAGGGGAATTGGTAAATACATCCCAGATTTTTTGCCATACACCCCATATTAATGTAAAAATTCCAAAAATACCCTTCAATTTGTATTCCGGAGTTTCCGGAATACAAATTGTATGAAGACTGGAGTTTTCAAAATACAAATTTGACTGGAGTTTCCGGAATACAAAATTGCATTCCGAAAACTCCACGGAAACTAGAGTTTCCGGAATACAAAATTGCATTCCGGAACTAGAGTTTTCGGAATTGACGCGAAATTGGAGGATTTTTTGAAATTTTCATATTAATGTGGAGTATATGTCAAAAAATCTGGAGTGTATTTACCAATCTCCCAATACAATATCGAAAAGATTATTATTATTTTTTGGTCAACTAGGGGAGGGGGATTTTTTTTTTGGGGGGAGGGGGGAGGAGGAGATAGGCGAAGGCCCAAATTAATACTATGTAACCCATGAAAAAGAAGCCTAAAATTGATTTGAAAATTTGTATGCTCTCTGACCCCAAAAAAAAATTTATATGCTCACAGCTAATGTCTATGGAGACAAAAGAAGGTTGAGCTAATGCTGAAGATTAAATATCCATTCATTGTTGTTTATCGTATGGCATTTTTTAATAAAACACTAACAAAATTAAATATGTACAATTGAATTTTTTAGAAAGTTTTATAATTTAGTATAATTGATAAAAATAATATTTTAGTAATGATTTATGAATATTCCATTCTATCGAATATTGACTAAAGAAATTCAAATATTAATTAAAAAATTAAGAAATTTTTTCTTTTAATTGAATGATTAATTTTAAAAAACAAATATTGACTTGATTTAATTTGATACTAGACCTCATGATACATATATTACAATATGAAGAGAAAGACAAGTGACTTTATGAGAAGAAGAAGAGTGTAATATCACTACAAGAAAAACACAATTTACCTACGGAAATTTACCCAGGGCCATGTAGTCGTAGGTAATTTTTTCATTTCCTACGGCCAAAGCCGTAGGTAAGGAGAGAGGAGAGAGAAATTTGAATTTAAATGTTACCTACGACCTTAGCCGTAGGTAATTACATTTTTATAAATAAAAAAAACGAAAAAGTAATTAGCGAGGGCCCAGAGCCGTAGGTAGAATAGAGACGGCTCTAGGCCGTAAGTAAGTTAAACGCGGGAACTTTACCTACGGCTTTAGGCCGTAGGTAACGTAGCTACGGCCATGGCCGTCGCTAACCTTTATCTTCTTTAATCCCGCGCAGCTTCCCCCCATTTGTTAGATCCCTAATTTCTTACCTCTCTCTCTCAATCCTCTGTCTCTTCCTTTAATTTTTTTTCACCTTCCCAGCCCACTACGTACTCACCTATTTCCTCTTCTCTAACTTTCCCTTCTATTTTTTTTTTTTGCTTAGAAACTTTCCCTTCTTCACCAACAGCACGGATCACGCCCCCACCCCAACACCAACAATGATTTCCCTTCCTCTTCCTCTTCTTCTAGATCCCTCAAACCCCATCCTCTTCCTCTTCTTCTAGATCCCACGAACGGCTACGTCTTGCGGTGAGAAGAGGCCGCATTGCGGCGGTACAGAAGGGGAGGAAGATGCCATGCCGTTAACAGCCACAACGGAGCAAATAGCAAAGCCGCGAAGGCGCGACGGAGGGAGGTGGTCGTGCCCACGGTGGCAGTGGCGGCGACGCAGGGGCCACAACCCCTTTCTTCTTCCTCTTCCTTTTTTCACTGGTTGTTCTCTCTGGTTTTTTCTTCCATTTTTTGAGTGTTTCTTTTTTATTCCTCCGGTGTGTTGTTGTTGCTGTCCACAATGGAGGAAGAATCGAGATACCTTTGGGCGGCGGTGCAAAGCAGATGCAATCTCCAGAAAACATGGAGTGGTGGTGGATGATCTGCGCTGGGACTTTTATTTTTATTTTTATTAATTACCTACGGCCTTTTCAAAAAAAGCCGTAGGTAATTACCTAGGGCCTGGAGCCGTAGGTAATTACCTATGGCTTTTTTAAACTGGCCCTCGCTAATAAGTTGTAACGAGCGTTTTACCTACCGAATTCAGACCGTCTCTCAACCGTAGGTAATTTTCCATTACCTACGGCTTTTTGCTTCTACCTACGGCTTTTGGCCTTGACTAATAAGTGAATTTCTTGTAGTGTATAGCTTTGTGACAAAAAAAAAGTACATTCTAAAATTATCTCATCATCTAAAATAAGAATAAAATTTATATTATACAGGCGATACAGCATCAACATTTCTTTGTGCCAGATGTAGAGGTAGAGGTATTATTTTTTTGAGAGATTTAATAAAGGCCAAAAAGAGTTTATTCATACCATTATCACCGAATAAGAAACAGACTGTTTTTAATTAGCTTTTACTGATTGCTCTAGTCTAAGGGCGGGTTCGGCTACTACCGAATTCGATTCTCGGTAACGGAACAATCTGTGACTAGGTTTTACTTACCTCTCTGCTGAACACAAATTAGTTCAGTGGTCTTTTTCTTCTGAGATACTGTGGATATAATTAAAAAACAAATTAATACTGCTAGTGCTAATAATGGCTAGTAGTGTTTTTTTTGGGGTTTTTTTGGCGGATTCCGAAAGTGGGAATGTAGAGTCATGCCCCACCACTTATTGTTGGCACTGGATTCATTTATGCACTAAGTCTTTCCTTTTTTAGTCGCACGATCGAAAAGATCATCCCATAAGCTCGATCACAATGAAAATTAATGTATTCTTTTTTACCATTTGTTGTTCTTTGCTCCCATGAGTTCAAAAGGTTCCCACAGGCGTCATCCACATCACATATAAGTCCACGCAAACCAAATAAAAAAAAAATCTTGGAAGAGATTTTGTTAACTGAAACAACTTCTCAAGCCTTTATTGTTAGCAAGTATCACGTACACGAGGATATGCGCAAGTAAAGTGACGTCTAATTGAGAGATGTTCTGGAAAAAAAAAACTTTAACAGAATTATAAACTAAAGTTAAAATAATCTTTTTAACTAATAATTTCTTGCATAAATTAATTGAGATGAGTTTCTGTATCTAACATTTTTAAAAGCTCTTTTATCTAATTCTTAATCGACTATAAACCTATAAAAACATTTTTGTTGTTAAAAATTAAGTACTTATTTCAACTGATGTTTTTTTGAAGTCAAAAGTTAATTCAAATTAATCTAAGCATGCTTTACACTCTTGACAATTACTAGTACTGCATTAGAGTCTTGGAACCCCTACGGACTCATTTGGCTTCAAACATTTATTGCTGAATATGGCAATATATAAAAATATTTGATAAAGGCAATATATATGCTAAATTCCTTATATGAAGTTGGAATGGAGTCACACCACCATTTATTGTTGGATAAAGGCACATTAGACAGGTTGCCGGCCAGCAAGTTCTCGTCAAACTAAATTCACTAAAGCACTATTAATGTCTAATGTCTAATGTCTTCAATCATAGGGTTATTACGTTATTGCGATGTGCGACTCAAAATCATAGAACACACTCGCATTTTGAAACACATACTTATCCACTGGTTCTTTCTCTGTACTGATATATACCTTGCCTCATTACACACACCAAGTTAACTTGAGTACTATCTCTCCTTTAACTTTCTTTTTACAAACTAGTAAAACACGAATGATATTATATATATATAATACTAATATTAATAGATCAATAAAATAATATTGATTAATTAATAGCACAGTATATTTTATAGTTCAATTGAAAAAGAATTCAAAGATCATATAAATTCTAATTATAAATTATTAAAATAAATATATGTAATAATTCAAATATAACATAATAAGGTAATTAAATACAATAAATAATGTAATACTCCTCCCGGACTTAAATAAAACCAAAAATACATAAATTTACGTTGATTAAGAAAGTTAGTTTATTGTACATAATTTTCTTGATCTTATTAAAAAAGGAACTTCATTCCCTAAACTGCCCTTAATAAAATGGGTCATTGAAATTGTAATCTATATTAAATGAAGGATATTTTGTAGAAAAAAATTATTGAATTGCTAGGGTGGAATTAGTTGAGATTTACTTAAATTAGAGTCCACCAAATTGAGTTATTTTTTTGCTTGTATTTGAGTTCAAAGGAAGTATTTTATTAAAACAAATCTCAAACAACTTATTATGTTAAGAGCAGAAAACAAACTGAAAGATAACAAATTTCAGTTGCTAGCATATTAAATTGTAAACTTGCGAATCATGTGCTCACACCTAGTGTGGGGAAGATTCTACCTGTTAACACGAATGGTCTAGTCTTTGCCAGACACGAGCGATGCAAACCCTGGGTGTAAATTTATTCACAGGAAAGTCTTTAACAAAAAAAAGTGCTGGGATCCCTGCAAGCTTCACACCATGGCTGTGATTTATTTTTCAGGGTGTGGTTACCACTGTTGGGGAACAAATTTTCATAGTATTTGTCTCTGTTTTAGGTTGTTAATTACTATCAGAATATCTTGTATTTGAACATGGGTGCCTCTTTATCTAGGAGAATTATATGCAGGATCTTACCTTGAGCACACATTGTGCTCTTCTTAGCTTCACTTTTATTATAAATAATACTCTTTAACTTATACAAAAAAAAAAAGTGCTAACACACTCCAAGATCTGCCAAAAAATATATAATACATTAACAATAATTAATTGTACATTGGAAAATATAAATAACACAAATAGAAGGTTATTTACCTCTCACTACTAAAATGAGTAATAGTTTCCAAAATATTGCAATAGCTCATTAAGTTTAGATATTGTTTTGGTTATGTTATTCCTGCAAGTCGGACCTTGCTAGGCTTGAGCTGGAATGACCTCGGACCAAGGACTTCGATGGTGGCTCGCGGTGAGATACCTACAAAGACACTTCAACACTTAAGTTAGAGGAATTCTAACAAAGTGAGGGAAAGTAGAACAAACACATACTTGAGGCCGAGAACTCTCCTCTATTTATACTTGAGGTTGTGGCCTCCCAGGGGACATGATATTAGAGACATGTGCCCCTCATACAGTAGGACGATCTCGTTGTCGCTTCACAAATCTTGGTGCGTTATGGTGTACAGGCGATGTGGGCACGATTGTCGTTGCTGGGTACGGATGTCAGAAGTGGAGACCAAAATATCGCGTATAGGTCCAAGTCGGGTACCCTTGTTTACGGGTCAGATATGAGGTGGGTCGGACCCTGCATGGGACTTGGAGCATTGACTATGCCACTCCATAGCTCCGGCATACTAGGCTGGGCCCAACAAAGGACCACCCAGAACAGGTTACTATAATATCAAATTAAAAAAACGTTTAAATTAATTTTTTATAAAAGTCACATGGCAATTTTTAAGAAAAAATTACATGGCAATAGTCACGAAACTCACAATAGTAAACCATGACACGTTAGCTCAGAATGGAAAGATATTCTTTTTGACCAGCTGTTTGTTGTCCCAGCAACAGACGTCATCCGCATAAATGAAATAGACACAATTAAGTCCATACAACCCAAAAAATGAAATAAAAATAAAAAACTTGTGAGAAATTCTGTACAGTGAATTAACTTCTTTGTTCTATATATTATTGAGAGTAAGAATTACGTACACGTTAATATACGCAAATTACGGACAAGTGCAAAAGCTAGCCAGCAACAACTGAAGTTCCTACTAAACTATGCTCTCTACACTTTTTTACAATTACAACATAATAAGAGTTTTAGAACCCCTACAAGCCCTCATTTGACTTCAAATACCAACAAAGGAAAACAAATTCTAGACTAAAAAAAACATAACTCTCAGAAAAGTTAACATATTTTTGAAAGCCATATGATACACACTAACTTATTTGCACAAAATTAAAACGCTAGATATGCAATTAATAGCAAAAAGGCTTTAATATGTTTTTGGTCCCTCTAAATATTGACATTTTGAATTTAGTCCCTCTAAAAAAAGTCAAAGTTTTTTGGTCCCTCAAGAAATCAATTTTTTGATTTAGGTCCCTCTTTTGCGTTGACTGCTGACATGGCACACTGGGTCCCTGTAAAAATGCTGACATGACTTACATGCAGAGGGACTAAAATCAAAACTTAATATTTAGAGGGACTAAAATCAAAACTTAATATATTTAGAGGGACTAAAATCAAAACTTAATATATTTAGAAGGACCATGTCAGCATTTTTACAAGGACCTCAGTGTGTCATATTAGCGGTCAACGCCAAAGAGGGGCCTAAATCAAAAAATTGATTTCTTGATGGACCAAAAAACTTTGACTTTTTTTAGAGGGACTAAATTCAAAACGCCGATATTTAGAGGGACCAAAAACATGTTAAACCCTAGCAAAAATAATTAATACCCTGTACATAAATACTCCTTAATTATCTTCACATTTATGCAGGGCTTTTCTGTGTCCAGATGATAGAAAGTGGTTTATCCTTTGTCCAACTCCTAAGCTTAAGCAGCACAAAAACAACCATCCCACACAAAAACCCAAGTGCAGCACTTGACCCCACCAGTGAAACAGCAGTGCAAATGAGCATCACAAAGGAATCTTCCTTGGAATTCATGTCCCTAGAGCACATTGCAAGTTCAATCCCAGCAAACAGGAGCAACACACCCAGGATCCCCACAGGGAACTGGTTCAAAATGTGTGACGAAGAAGTCCCCAACACCAAACCCAACACCAATTTGGCAGCACCAAGAAGTGCCACACACCCTCCACTCCTCCCACCAAACTTGTACTGCCCTGCTAGCCCACCAGCACCATGGCATGATGGCATGGCACCAAACCAACAACCCACCAAGTTCATCAACCCAACAGTAACTGAAATTGAGGTAACTGAAAATTCCCTCCCTGGGAACAGATCTGATGACAGCTTGCAAACAGCTATCACAGAATTTAGGATTGACAAGGGTAGTTGAGGAATTGCACCCTTCACAAAACCTTTCTTCCAAGCATGCCTACTGAATTTTAACACCTCTATTTGGGAGGGTCCAAACTTGATTTCATGCACCACCTCACTCCTTCTTATGAAGGCCAAAACAATACCCAACACAAAGATTATAAAAGCAGAAGGAAGTGAAAAAACAATCTTCCTCAATCTACTTGTCCTGTTTCTAGATGCACCTTCGGTACCATGATCATTCCTTTGGCCATCCAAATTGTCACCACTTTCTGGAGCACCATCACAACACCCACGATTCTTTTCACCAGCTCCATTCACAATCACAATAAAACAAGCACAAACAATGGCTAGAACTAACCCATCCAACCCAAACCATGGCCTTTGACCCAAAGATTTGGACTTTGGAAGGTTTTGCACTTTCCTCACGTATTTGACTGCGGTCAAAGCAAAGGACAAACCCTGTGCTAGTTGAATCCCCCTCACAACACATAAAGGAATCAACTTGTACACCAGCCGCATCAGCCCAGTGACACCCAGAACGAACAATACGCCGCCGGTCAGGATTCCGGCCGTCATGATCTCCGGCACGCCGAATTCGGGGTAGGATAAGGCCTCTGCGGCGATGGACTTCATGGGCTGAACAGGCATGGGGACCCCGTAAATCATACCAGTGATGATGTTGTAGAAACCTGTATAAGACACCACACATACATGAAAATTGCATGAGAAAAAAGATGATTTTGTTAGTGTTGTCATCACAATAATTAAACCATCAATTTTTTTTCTAGGGTATTCTCCACGCGCAATGTAGAAACTAATCCCTAGAGTAAGATTCATTTAAGAGGTTGAGCTCTCCCAATCGATGTTTTTCCATACACAAAGTGGGGATTGAACCCGGACATCATGCTTAAGAGACTAGGTATCTAATTTTAATCTAATAGTTATAATTAAATGTTGTAGTTCTTACTTATACACTACCTCTAATTTATATATAGTTAACATAGATTTGCCTCATCTGCTTGCGTGAGTCGCTTTAGAAGGAAAAGTAAATCCTTTTTGATAAAACTAATGATGTATATATTAACTAATTCATGATTTGTTATCTTATGAAAGGAGAACTCACTTTAGATTGAATAACTATGTCTATTGAACACAACATTATTTATATGTGAGAAGATATAAATACTCTGCACTAATTAGTACACATCATGGAGATGATTTTCATTTCTCATTCATTCAGAAAAACCTTAGTTAGAGTACCTGTGAAGATCAATGTGGTGCCAAGGTTGAGGTCCCTGGCTAGGGTCAGAGCCAAGATTATGGGTATGTAGGTGCCAAGGTCACCCATGGCACCGTTAAGTTCAGCCCATTTAGAACGGAAAACCAAGTTGGTTTTCACTTTCTGCACTGCTTCTTTGGCTGTGAAACCTGCAGTGGCTGGAGGGCTAGTTCGTGTAGGAGTGATTTCAAGTGCTTCCGGATCTGAGGTTGGAATTGAAGGAGGGTTTTGGTATGCCATATGCTTGGTTTGGAACTCACTGCAAGTCTCAAGGTACTGTACTTAGAGTGGCTAAAAGAGTATCAATGGTCTAGCAATTAAGTTAAGCAACCTATTGGAGGAGAGAACATGAATTGGAAAATGGGAAATTGTTAGTTTATTTATAGGAGTTGTAATAAAGTCAATGGATTGTTGGGAGCAACTTTTGTCATTAAAAAGTAATGCACAGGAAAAACGTAGCAAGCAAAAACCATTGACAATGCTCTGTTTGTTGATTGTTAATTTGGAGCATCTTGTCATCATTTAAAAATAACCCGATGAAAAACGTAGCGCAAACAACATCATTGATAATGCCCTCTTCCTTGATTGAGTTCTCACTTTTTTTGGCACTATTTTTACTTCTTTTTCTCTTATTATCACTTGATTAATGATATTATATTGATCACTTTGTATCTTTTCCCTTTTTTACCTGTATTTATATCTCTTTTTTCTGACACCATTTTCTCACACGCAGAATGTGAGACTTTCATTAATTTGTTGTTGAATATTAAGTTATGATTTTCTCACAGGTGGCATTTATGGTGTCCACCGTACCCAAATGCATTAAATACCATTGATAAATTGAATAAACAATTAAGTGGCTCAGATTTTGGGGGGCCACCTGAACAAAAAGTAATCTAAAAAGTAAAAACATATTTGCTATTGGGGGTCACAAAAATACAGTATTTATTAATCATATTTATGTTATGTACCCTCTAATATGGTATTATTACAGTAAGCTTGCATCTTAGAGATGGATTAGCAGGACTATAGGCACACAAGAACGACCACTGTGGGTGTTATTTGAACTCCAGCTTGAAACCCGTTCAATATGGCTACAGTGACGGGTTTTAATATAATAATTAAAAATTTAAAAATTTAATTAAAAAACAATAATATTAAATAAATTTTTTACTTTTTTTTATATAATACTATTGTATTTATGTATAGTATATAGAGTAAACAAACACTCTGGCCTCTGAGATTATTAGGTGGTGTCACTTTGGTTTCTGACAGATGCGAATTAGTCACTTTGGTTTCTGTCATTATGAAAGTAATCATTTTTAGGGATAAAAAATAATAGTTAAGTAATTATTTTCAGGGACCAAAATAACAATAAGTAATTATTTTATTTTATAATAACATTTCCAATGCTATAATCGATTTTGGGTTCTTATTTCTCTTTTAGTGGGCCCAAAAATGCAATATAGGATTTAACAACTTTAACTACTTTTTACTCCAACGGTAGAACTCAACATTTGTTCTTTTTTTTTTATAGGTCAACTAGTTAGTAATTAATAAGTTAGTTGTTAAAAGGGAGAGGAGAGGGGTTTAAATCCCAGAACTCTAACTTTCAACACTTTATGTTTCTTGACTCAACCAAGTGAATCCAACATTGGTTCTAAACTTACCTTTAGGGGGTCTCACAATAAAAGAATGGGTAATAATTTTACCAAATTAATATTATTATTTATTGTGCTCAAAACCTGATATAACACTCTTAAAAAATATTTGAGATAAAATTGAAATTTCGTATTTGGGTATGTCGCTTTCACACCGGGGGTGTCAAGTTTTTCACAGCTGTCAACTGTTCTGGATTGTACTCTGTATTTTTGGACTGGGATCTGACGACTTCACACTGGGAGGGTGAATTTCCCCACAATTGTAAATTGGTCTGGTTTGTACTCTTTTCCAACAAAAATTGTTGACGATACAATATAGCTAATTATAACATGATACAATATAGGTACCCAATGGTTGATCACTTGCTAAACTGCCAATAAACTGCATATTAAAGGTTGAACATAAATTTAAACCATCAATAAAAAGAAGTCTAAACCTCTATGTCCTGACAAATCGTTATTTTGTGGCCTACTCTAACTGAGATAGAACTACCTAAAGTCACCCCTCCTACAATGTAAACCAGCGAAAGAACTGTAACTTGCAAGCCAAAAAATGAAGCTAGCTGAAAACCTCAGAAGTTTTAGCCGATCCTGGTGGGAGAAAATCGTGGGGGAATTTTATGCTTTTTTTGGGAACTATGGTTAGAAAGTGCCATGACGACTTGAAATAAAAAACAACAACAACAATAAAATAAAATAAGGTAGATATTGAATTGAAAGATTTTAGAGAAATTGATTGTGTGTGCTGTGTTGGGGCTTTGGGGAGTTTGGGCAATGCAGGAATGGCCCAATGGTGGGAATGACAGAGAGATGGGATGGGAAGAAGACCTCAGCATGCAGATTTAAGAGCTGCAATTAATCGCAACATCATTTGAAAAAGACTTACCTCTATTTCGTTTAGATTTGGCAGGATGACGGATCTGCAAACTCGTTCGTCAAATGCTACTAGAGGAGACTCGCGAGCATATGACAACAGGGACGATCCACTACTTGAAGAAACGACACAGCGTTTCTGTCCATACCACTTTCTAATTTTGAATTTTTATTGGGCTTTATTTCAAATGTTTAACTCTATTAGGGTCAATGTGAATTTCAGCATAAACCTCTGTTAGTGGGTAACTCTGAATTTGAGTCCACCATAAATGCCACCTTTCTCATATATACTCCAACACTTTTATATCTATTTTTTTTCTCTCTTTTTTCATTTCCTATCACACATCACTCATCTCTTCTATTTCTCTCTGTTTTTCTCTCCATTTTATTATCTTTCCTTTTTACACCATTCTCACACTCCATAAAATGTGCGATACTATATTTTTGTTTTATATATATTACTAGTGTATTCACCCGTGTTATACACGAGACATATAATGTGTATTAATTATTTGATTAGTTCTCAATTTTAATGTAGATTATAATAAAAAATATATTAATTATGGTCAAAATAGTAAAATAATTTAAATAGTTATTGTAGTAGACATGTCAAAAACACAAATGAGCATGAATTCACTTGATTGATTTAGTTTAACCAAAAACAAGAGATGGAGAACCCTTAAAAGCCTCTTCTTCTTCCTTTCCCCTTTCTTCTCTCCTTCTCCCTTCTTTTTCTCAGACTTTTCTCTGTTCTCCCATTTTCTTCTTTTGTGCGTGTGTGTCTGCCGAGTGAGGGAAAAGAGTGTCTTTTTTTTTAATCCTTCTCTTCTCAATCTCTTTATTTTCCAAATAGTCCTCCAAGTTTCTTTTTATTCCTCAACAAACCCCACTTGTACTTCCTCTATTTACACTTTTCACCCCATTACAAACCATCATAAATAAGAATAAAAATCACACTTAGGAGTAAATTAAATGACTAATACATATATTTGGTTATCAAATAAACATATATAATTTTAGGAATGTTACAGCGAAGCCAGTGAATACTTTACACCAAAAAAATGCAAGTGTAAAGAAGGGGAAGGAAGCTGGAGGCAGTGCAGCCAGGGATTGTCTTGAACACATGCTCACAGGCCATTGGGCCACAGGGGGACTAAAATTTGCAACTTGCAACTAAGAACTTTATGACAGGAAATTGCAAATTTTAGTTGGACATGTCTTGCATTTATTCTCGCTCGCAACTAATAGTCGTGTTTTGACTTTTGAACATCTATAATTTTTAACATTTATGTAAATCTCTATTTCTTTTTATTTGTCTTATCTTGTCACATCACTCATTTATTACATTTATCACTCGTCTCTCTTCCATTCCAAACTTACCTCTAGCTATAAATTAGAGTTTAGTTTAATAATCATTTTTCGTAATTGTCAAGTCTCAGTCAATGCCTCAATGGAGTCATGCATATATCTAGCTAGCGAATTGAATATTACAATGAACAAAATTGCTGAGTCTACTATAGGGACTCAAACCAAGAACAAATTAACAGAGACAAAGAGAGATAAGAGAGTGTGGCTCCCGATATGATGTTACCCATTGACTGACTTATCATTTATTTAAGAGGTAGGGTAGATTTGAAGATGTCCAAATAATGAAATTCCAATTTCCTGTCAAGTTCTCAATTGCATGCCCCTTTATATGTACAAAAAATAAATACATATTTTAGTTGTTTTAAAATACATAAAAAATACTATGTGTGAAGTATTAGTCTTTTTTTGACGAGATGTGTGAAGTAGTATAAGTTTTGTTATAAATTAATTGATAATTTTGTATAAATTTTTAAAAAATCAACTGTTAGTAATTATATATTATATTTTTATTTCTTTGTGTTAAAAAATGAGACAAGATTTTAAAAATATATCAATAATTAATATTTTGAGTAGAAATATGAATTAATAACTTACGAACATTTAGGTCATATTCTTGGAGATGCCATAGACTCAATCAAACTGCGAGGTTTCCATTGCGTGTAAAGTGGCATCAATTACATGAGTCTATCACAGTTGAACCATTTAACGCGTAATGGTTTAATGGCTGTCCGATTTTGAAATTAAACACTGTATTTTATCCTCACTCCACTCGTCCTTTTCTTGTGGTTTTGTTTTTTGTAACCACGGCCACTCCTCTTCTAGTCTTCTTCATGATATTTTGCATATACGCGCGGTAGAACTTATGATTCATAAATATTCACCATTGCGTACTCTTATCCGAGAGGAGACTTGGGTCAGTCTACTATGCAAGTCAACAAATTAAAGCTTGAATGATTGGCACCCGCACTCACGGAGAAGAAAAACACTAAATGATAAGTTACTATTATAAATAAATGAAACTATGGAGCAGCGAGCCACAAAGGCATGCAGTGCTAACTCAAAGCAAGCAAGAAATATCCATATATTGTCTCTTCCAAATTAAGGCCTATTTTCTAGTGTTTTTTGTGATTGAATTGAAGATGGACAATATGAAAGTGATGGAGAAGCTGCACAGTACGCAACTGTTGATGATGGTTGCATATTTAGCCCTGCAGGTGGTAGGAGCAGTAATTATTACAGCTGATGATCAAGCAGCCCCTTCTCCAGCACCAGCACTACCACCAAAATTACAATTAGCCCTGCCTGGCTGCCCTTCCACTTGTGGAGGTGTAGAAGTCCCATACCCATTTGGCATAGGCAATTCATCTATACCTGGTGATCGTCAAACACCCTGTTACTTGGAGGACAGATTTAATCTCACTTGCGAAAACTCCAAATTATATGTGGGTGACTTGCAAGTTTTCAACATAGACATCTTCCAAGGTCAAATGGACGTGTCGTTTTACGTCTCACGGTATTGCAGTGAAGATTACAATCAACCAACGCTCGACACTGCTTGGTTAAGCATTTCAAGCAAGGAAAACAAGTTCGTGACTATTGGCTGCGACAGTTATGGTTATCTCAATAGCTACTATGCCGGGGACACATATACAACAGGGTGCTTAACAAGGTGTTACGGCCACACTAGTAGGGTCGACGATGGACCGTGCTCGGGTATAGGGTGTTGCCAGGTGGACATTCCTCCTAGAATGCGGAATATTACTATAGAAGCTTATTCCTTCAATTCATCAGAATATTCTTTTGGAGACTGCACCTATTCCTTCGTGGTCAAGAAAGGCAACTATGATTTTTCTCCCATTCATTTAGTACAAGGTTTACCTTCCAACGAAAGCCGCATGGTTCTTGACTGGACCGTAGGTGACCAGCGCTGTGGTGTGTCTCCCCAGAGTGGAGTCGACTATGCGTGCAGGAACAATAGCCATTGCAATGACACTGACACAGATATTGGCTACCGATGCATATGCGATCCAGGTTACGAAGGAAACCCGTACCATCCCCTTGGCTGCACAGGTAATTTACATTTTACTCCCCCAAAATTGTTACTCGCTAGCATACTTTTTAATTGTCCATTTTTTAAGAAAAAATTTGTTCCTATTAATTTATTAGTTTGAGGTTATAGTTTATACCGTTAATTTTTTTATATATTTTCCATATATACACTTTACTATATACAGAGAGTAAATTGATTTTTATTTTTGGTGAACCTGAGTATCCTCTACGTGCAACTGTGGACTCTAATCCCTTGAGGTACTGAGATCCATTTGAGGGGTTGACCTCTCCCAACAAATATTCTTCTATGCACATAGCCGGGGATTGAATCTCCAACATCATGTTTAAGGGACCCAGGTATCAGAGAGTAAATGAACATATAGTGAGATAGTAAAATGATAAGTGTATAAAAGGAAAAAAATTGTCAATTAAATGATTTATGGATTAATGTGAAACATCCTTAAAAGACAAATATTAAGGAAATGAGAAAGTAATTTATTTTCTGGATTTCCTCTGTATAACTGTCATTACCGTGTACTCATTAATTTTTGTAGTTTCTTTCATTAATTATGCTTCCTATTTTATTCGATATTTTATTAACTACTTACTCTGGGTAATTTAAAACATTGATGACTAGTATTATTCATGATCATTGAGTAATTACCTGCAGACATAAACGAATGTGAGACAACAAGTCATACATGCACAAGTAAAGATAACTGTGTCAACACCGATGGGTCTCACAGATGTTTCTGTCCTAAGGGGCAATTTGGAAATGGAACAAAAGAAGGAGGGTGCCACCAACGTGATACACGCACCAAGGTTGTCATCGGTAAGCAATTAAAAACGTCCAATTTCATTTTACCATTTTGTTCATATATGTTTTCGATCTTCAATCCCTCCTTGTATTTGTTCATTATGTATGCTACTGATATTAGTTTACCAAATAGGGGTTGGAACAGGAGTTATTGCTTTAGTTGTGGGGATTTCCTCGCTCTACTTAATATATCAGAAAAGGAAACTCATGGAACTGAAAGAGAAATTCTTCAAGCAAAATGGTGGTTACATTTTGCTACAACGACTCTCTAGAAGAGAAGACTCCTCCCAAATTGCTCAAATTTTCACAGAGGAAGAACTAAATAAGGCCACTAACAACTTTGACGAGAGCTTCATCATTGGCAGAGGTGGTTTTGGTACAGTTTTCAAAGGGTTCCTAGCAAATAACAGAATCGTTGCTATCAAGAAGTCCAAAATAATAGAGGCGAGCCAAAACGAGCAATTCATCAATGAGGTGATTGTTCTCTCCCAAATAAACCATAAGACTGTGGTCAAACTCTTGGGGTGTTGTTTGGAGACAGAAGTTCCTCTATTGGTTTATGAATTTGTCAGAAATGGTACCCTTTATGACTTTTTGCACAAAGAAGGTAAGGTGAATAATGCAAAATGGAAAACTCGTCTAAAGATAGCAGCAGAGGTAGCTGAAGCTCTGTCATATCTGCATTCATCTGTCTCGATACCCATTATCCACAGCGATGTTAAGAGTGCCAACATTCTCTTGGATGACACTTACACTGCAAAAGTGTCTGATTTTGGAGCTTCAAGATTGGTTCCCCAAGATCAAATTGAAATAGCCACAGTGGTGCAAGGGACACTTGGCTATTTGGACCCAGAGTATATGCAAACACATCAACTAACTGAGAAAAGTGATGTTTATAGCTTTGGGGTAGTGCTTGTGGAGCTCCTAACAGGGGAGAAACCTGTCTCTTTTGATAGGACAGAAGAGAAAAGAAGCCTTCCTATGCACTTTCTATCTTGCTTAAAAGAGGATTGTGTTTTTGAAGTTCTTGAAGATGGAATCTTGAATGAAGAAAATGAGCAGGAGATCAAGGAGGTTGCTATTCTTGCAGCAAAGTGCATGAGACTTAAAGGGGGAAAAAGGCCTAGCATGAAGGAAGTGGCTATGGAGTTGGAGGGAATATTGGGATCAATGGAGAAGACTTCCTGGATTAATTCAGACATAAATGCAGAGGAGACTCGGTACTTGCTTCATGAAACATCATCGTCTAGCATTTATAAAACTGGTGATAGCAGCGGACACAGAAATACTGGGTATGACAGCTTGAAGGATGGTGTACAACTGATTGTCTTGGATGATGGAAGATGATTATGGGCATGGCAACAAATATATATATGCTCTATTTTATATCAATGTTCTGCTGCAACCTATTGTAATTTTTTTTTTGGTCAACGCCTATTGTAATCTTTATGCACAATCCTTTTGTAATTGTTTTGTTTTCATAAATGTGTATGTGTATTTGTACTTAAAACCCAACATGCTTCTATTTTTTTTGGTCAATAAAACCCATCATTCTTAGGCCAGAAATTAATATGAATTCTGACACGAGGAACAATCGCGAGGGAAAGCCACATTTTGCCTCAGATCATCTTGGCTTTGTAATCCTAGATTTTTTTTGGTGAACTTATAAATTATAATAGTTATGTTCATCCACTTTTCATGTCCAAAGTTGCAATACAATATTGAGAATATTATTGTTGTCAAACAATAATTTTTTGGTCAACATTGTCAAACAATGTTAAAAAGTTTTTTTTTTGGTCTACAAAACAATGTTAAAAAGTTAAAAGAGGGCCGGCACAACAAGAGATAGACGAATGCCCAAATTAATACTATGAGACCCATGAAAAAGAAGCCTAATAATTGGAGTTTCTCCCTACACCGACATTCATTACTTCCTGAACCCACCTTTAACCTTTTATTAAATCAAATTAAAAATACAAAAATGTCCCCACTCTTAGATAAACCGGATTTGTTTTTTCTTTTGGTGATTTTCTAACATTCCGGAAATATAAGTTCTGGAACATAAGATGAGTTCCGGAAATTATATTTCTGGTACATTAATCACAGTGTCAGAAGTTCACGCCGACTCTCTGCTATTCTATTTTTAGTGCTTGCACTTCCAATGTGAAGGAAATAAAAATGATGGTCAATATCTATATTTTTATCTTTTCCTGTTCCTTTGTAGTATTCATGCCTTGTTGCTCGTTACCAATGCACCAGCATCATACCCTCTCCGTATAACCACATAGCATAGAACTCTGGAACTCCATAAGTTAACACCACAACCCCATTATTTTAAGAGGAGGAAATTCAGAAAGCTACAATTAAACCATACATATAGACATATCACCACCTACGTTATTTGACAGAAGTTCAGACCCTCAGCCTCAACATGCTTGGTAATCAAGTAGAACCACCTCATCCACCATTGCTAAGTTTGTGAAAGAAACACCAGTAAGACTAGAGCAAGAGAGTCACAGAAAGCTCAAGAAACAAAAGCTGCAGGGACAATGAATTGATTTGCAGATGGCTTCCTCTTGTCAAAATTCATATTTACTGGTGGATACTGACACTATGGTTAATGTACTGGAAATGTAAATTCTGGAACTCAAATTTTGTGTTCCGGAATTGATATTTTCGAAATATTTAGAAAATCACAGGAAGAAATAGCTCGCGATTTACCTGAGAGTGGGGGCATTTTTGTCTTTTTATTTAACAAATGGTTAAAAGTGGGTGTATGGAGTAATGAATGTGGGTGGAGGGAGAAACTCCCTAATTGATTTGAATATTTATATACTCTCTTACCAAAAAAAAAAAAATTGTATGCTCCCGTGTGTGGAGACAAAAGAAGGTTCATGAGCTAATGCTGAAGTTTAAGTATCCATATGAGTTCAAAAGGTTCCCACAGGCGTCATCCACATAACATATAAGTCCACACAAACCAAATAAAAAAAATCTTGGAAGAGCTTTTGTTAACGGAAGCAACTTCTCAAGCCTTTGTTGTTAGCAAGTATCACGTACACGAGGATATATGCATGTAAAGCGATACCTAAAGTCCCTATTGAGCATTGAGAGATGTTCTGGAAAAAAAATCTTTAACAAATTAATACTTTGAAAATAAAATTAAAATAATATACGAGATAATTTTTAACCAATAATTTTTTGCATAAATTAATTGAGATGAGTTTCTGAATCTAACAATTTTAAAAACTCTTTTATGAGTTTATCTATTTCTTATTCGACGTCGTCTATAAACCTATAAAAACATTTTTGTTAGTTTAAATGATACGCTTGAAGTAAGTTAATTCAAACTAGGCTCAGTCTAGGGTGGGAAAGCTTTTTAGGTTTTCCACCATGGGAAAGCCCATATTTGCAAAAAAAAAATTACTTTTGAACCTCTAAACTTTTAAAAATTATAAAAGTGTACTCAAATCAATTCCATGTTTATAATTTTTAAAATTTAGGGGTTCAAAAGTAATTTATTTTTTTGTAAATATGGGCTTTCTCATGGTAAAAAACCTAATTTTTTTTTCAAATATAAGCTTCCCCATAGTGGGAAACTTAAATGACTTTTCCACCCTAGATAGAGCCTTCAAACTTATCTAAGTATGCGCTCTGCTCTTGACAAAAACTGCATTAGAGCCTTGGAACCCCTACGGATCCTTCATTTGGCTTCAAACATTCAATTATTATCAAGAGTAAATTCGACATCCCACTTTTTGTATTCTGTTTCCCACTAAATATTCAAAATGGACAAAATGATAAAATCGGAGAAAATTTTGCAGGACAATATCGTATATACACGACGAAAATATCTCAATTTAAGCAATTTCATAAATTATTTTCATTTAGAGATAAGTAATGTCATGCGACCAAATTAACATAGAAAAACGGAGAAGAAACTAGGATGCATCCTTGAAGTGGTGAAGCTTACGATGGACAAACAAAGCACAAATGGGCCTCATAGCCATTGATCTTTGTCATTTTAAAATCTAGGGCCCAGATCAGAGAAGGGCTACCTGTTCAACAGGTAAAAAGAAAGTTTGAAAAAAAAATTGCTAATTGGTGAATGAAGAATGTATTCATTAGTAAAGAAGCACACATTTATTAAAAATTACAAATTTTGCCAAGGAGTCTCTACTTTTCGCAGATTGGCCCAAAAGTTTGGTATTTTAAGATTTTGACACATAGATTAAGAAATAATTAAGTGAATATTTTTTAGACTATAATACTCCAATTTATTATTTTAAATTTATTTTTTTCTCTATATCCAATTATTATTAATGATTAACTTGGTGGAGTACATTGAATATGCATTCATTTTTGAGTTGGTGAGAGAATGTCTTTAATATGAACAGTTGAGAGAGGATCGCTGAGCATAGGTGGTGTGGTCGTTTACTGACTCAGGTAGTATGGTTTCATCGTATACTGCAGTACTGTTTTATTTAGCGCCACAAGGAACGTCATCGGGAAGTACTTCGTTGAGCACAATTATGCAATTTCGTTCTTGAGTTTGTTGCCTTCACACTGAGGGTGTCAAGTTTTTCACAGTTGGGAACTTCTCTGGACTATACTCTACACTTTTGCAATAGGGTCTGACGCCTTTACACCAGGGGTGTGAACTATTCTGGTTTGTACTTCTTCGCTTTTTTCGCACACAAAACTTTACACCGGACGTGGGAACTTTTCCACAATTGGGATCCGTTCTGGATTGTACTATGTATTGTCGCATTTGGGTCTGACGCTTTCACATGGGGGATGGGAATATATCCACAGTTGTGAACTCCTCTGGATCGTACTCTGCACTTTCGCATTTGGGTCTGACACTTACACACCTGGGGTGGGACTTTCTCCACAGCTGTGAACCAACCTAGCTTTTACTATGCAGTTTCGCACTTTGGTCTGACGTCCTCACACCAGGGATGAGATTTCTTTCACAACTGTGAATGGTTCTGAGTTTATTTCTTGTGTTTTTGGTTGATCAGGGGACACTTGTCTCTGTTGTGGATTTTGTGGGTGTGCTGCAAATGATAGATAGGGTCGGAGGTGCCAACTTAGCTGGGATATCTTTCACTATGGAGATGTCTTTACACGCTAGTTCTTTTATATAATGGTAGGAGCTTGATCGAATTTTGACAAACTCTTTGTTTATCTTCTAGTAGCTAAATTCGAGCATAACTTGTACTCTGATCTATCTGCTTTCTGTTTAATAATATTTTTTACTTATCCAAAAAAATATATGAATATGATAGAGTGATACTACCTCAATTTGAAAATGATAGTTTACTTTCTATTTTGTATGCAATATTAATTATTTATTTTTCCAAAGTATACCCTCAGTTACATTTTAATAATTTATTGCATTGATTTGTGAAAATTTTTTCATGTACGGTGGCTGGATGGGTGTTTGGAATATTGGGGCAAGTGAGATAGTAACCGAGTCTATCTTATAACAATACTGCAAAATCGACTGGATGGGTGCAATAAGGGTTCATTCCTTATTTTACTGCAAAATCGATAACACAGATTTCCATTTTTTATCGCTATTATAACTTTGTGTATCTATTATTACTATGTATATGATTTTCTTAAGGTTTTTTTGGGGTGGGGGAGGGGGCATGGCCACCCCCTGTCTCACTTAAGATCCGCCACTGCCTACTCGTGAATCACTAATATAAGGTTAAGGGAGCATTTGTTTCAAGATATCAAAAATTATCCCCGGAATTAGGGGTAAAAATAGGCTAGGTCAAGCTAGGCTTTGCAAGGCCTAAGTCTGGCTTGTCTAAAAATTTCAAGGCCTAAGCCTGGCCTTTTTTGAAGCCTGATTTGGCCTGTTAGCCTATTTAAAAGTTTGATTCATGATAAGACATTCAAATAGGTCATCTGACCTACTCTCACATAGGCTAATAAGCCAACAAAAAAATTTCTATGTATAACAAACTATAAATTATAAAGATTACAACTATTGTTATTTAGGACCTGGGATATAGAGGTGAGTAAAACTTTATAAGGACAAAGTTTTACATGTTTATATATTATATTTTTTTAAAAGTCTAATATAACTTTCATGATAATCTAGTTAAAAATCTATTTTTGCAATAGGGCATCTAAATAAGTCACAACTTTATTCTTTAATAAGCTTTATAGGCTTGATTTTTTATATAGGTCAATATTTTTAAACATTTAAAAGGTAAAAAGGTATATAATTTTAACACATTATAAAAAATATAATATAAAGATAATACAATCAAAAAATTTATTACCTATGTCTACTTAAATAGGCCGACTTGTTAAGCTTAAAAGGCATTTTAGATGGCCTGAAGTCTAGTCTTTTTAGCTAAATAGGTTTTTCAAAAAGTCTTGGTCTAGTTTATTTAATGAAAAAGTTTGGTCTAGCCTAGGCCTGATATAAGCTAGGCAATAGCCCCCTATCGAGCAGCCTGGCCTATTCCCGCCCCTACCCAGAATAACTTTCCTGGGAATATAATGACAAGAATTTTATTTTTGGGTATCTTTAAGAAAAGTGTTTGGTTCATAGTTTAAATTACCGGGAATCATTTTATAAAATTCCTGGGAATAACAAAAATTTACTGGGTTACAAGTGTATATTCCCTGGAATATACCGTATAATAATTAAAATGCCCTTATGCAAACTATCAAAGAGAACTTTTACCAGCTCAACTAAAATTGATATTGATGTAATAAAATTATGATATAGCACAAAACTACAAATAAAATACAAGTACTATTTCTTAGATCACATATTCTGATATAGCAAAAAATTAGTGATGGAATAGCAGTACAGTAAAAGCGAGTGAGCGACCAGGCGACCTGAATAAAATACAGAATGGGCAGTAATAATCCGGTATAAATATAGGACAGTGACCCGTGAGCGATTTGGCAATCGATGAAAAGGAAAATGGAAAAAATGAGGCAGGTGCGTTTTTGGCAAGAAAGGGGAAGAAAGGAGAGAAGACATGGGTAAAACACGGGAAGAGTTATGCGGGTTAACATGGTGGTGGGGGCATGACAAGGGATTTTTAATTTACCACGTAAGAGAATCGATTCCCATCACTGGGAATAAAACTTACCCACCCCCTTCCCCTGGGAATAGAAACTAGATGAACGTGGCTGCAAAATTTTCCTAGCCGGTATAATTTATTCCTGGGAAAAAAATTTCATTCCCTTCAATCAAACATGGGAATGTGTATTCCCATTCTCATATTCCCAGAAATACATTTTCATCCCTTCAAACAAGCACTCCCTAACACTTCAAAATTCAACCAACATTAATCAAATAAAAAACTAGATTTTAAGAGTACTGGTGCGAAAATCATCAGACAGAGATGTACCTCGTCGTGGTTCCTCGTCGTTGTTCCATCAAGATCAGCCAACCGATGAGTGTTCCTCCTCAATTTCTACACAGATCTGAAGGAGAGGAGAATGGAGAATGGGAACCGCAATACGAAGATGAAGATATTTGGGGAAAACACTGAAACGATCTGAAAAAGCTGTTAACAGGACCGAAATAAGATGAAGATGAATGGGAAAAACGATGATGGAGAAGGTTTGGGTGGTGTAACACCCGCATTTTTGGATTCGTAATTAACTTTATATTACAGAGTGAGTAAATCAAATTTCATATCATAAGATGATGTTAGTAAATGAAATGTCATGATTATAGTTGCCCATAGTAAAACAACTAGAACTTTGAGTTAGACTTGGTAATTTCAACATAAAAACGATTCTCGTTATAGACGACAAAATAAGATTATACTGATCCGAAGGACAAGATAAGGCCATCACGAGGAATTAAAGAGACAAATAGTATTTTTATATTATTTAAAAAATTTAGAATTTTAGTTTGGAATTTTCTGAGATTAGGATAAAGATGTTACAGTTTTGGTCCCTGTAGAATGAACTACGTGACACGTAATGAACAGATAATTACCAGAGGACAAAGAAATGATCCAAATGGAAAGTTAGGGATATCATTAGTGTTTTTAGATTACTTATGATTTTTAGATGGGTAGATAGTAGCCAAACTCAAAAAACAGAAAAATAGCAAAAACTGTGGCCCCGTTTGAAAACGTAAAAGGTTTTATATTTTTTCGGAGACCATTTTTGCGTTAAAAAAATATTTTAACTAAACAAAAGTTATTTTTTTAATATTTCAAATTTTTGGAAAATTTTCTAGAATTTTTTAGAAAATTTTTATTTTTAGCCGCATTTGGCACATTATGGGTAATCGTAGCGCAATCGGGGTATCAGAAAATGATCAAAAATCAAGTTTTGAGATTCTAAGTTTTATTATATTACTACTGGGTCATAAAAGTGATTTTTCCATTAATTACTTATTTAGTTTGCATTTATTTTAAAATGGATTAAATAATTAAGCATTTTTCTTAATTTTGAACAACCAAACAAGCCCTAACTTGTGAGATCTTTTTCTCTCACTTGGCCAGCTGCTTAGCACGAAATTTTCACTAGCCAAAAAGCACTTTTGACCCATGTGTTTTGCCTTGAAAGTCTTGCTTTTAACCAATGTTAAAATTCATTTAATTTCCTAATTAATTCCAAGATAATATCCATTTGCTCCAAGTTTATCTTGACCCATTTTTCCTTGGACACAGCCGTGTAAAGGAAGGGGGGAGGAGAGAGAGTCCTCATCTTTTTCATTTCACCATTTTCACAAAGCAAATACCTTCCATTTTCTCTCAAGTTCCAAGCTTTTTCCTTAAGTTTTTCCTTGGTTTTTCAAGAGCTTTAATCCATCAATCTTCTTCAAACAAGGCTGGTTTATGATTCTAAACTATCAATATTTCATATACCATCATGATCTATCTCTTTTAGTTTTTAAATCATGTGTTTCTTCACTATTTTGAAGAAATCTCTTTGTATTGGCTTTAGGTTTTTATCCTTGAAACCAATAAGTTTGATCTTTCCTTTGATCCATTTTCCTTCAAGAGCACGAGTAAGAAATCCTTCTCTCATGTTTTTGATCTTAGGGTTTGGTTGTTTTTCATGAAGGAGATGTTTTTATGCTTATGTTTTAGGTGGTGCTTTGAAAGTATTTGATACTAGTTTGGAAACAACAAGCTAGGAAAGTGATTTTAGTGTTTAAAGTTTCTCTTCAAGAGGTAAGGGGATTTTCTTTTCAAAGTTATGATTTTTATATGGTTGTGTGTTGTGTGGCTTGATGACAACTCAAGGGTTGAGTTTCATCTTTGTTTAGAATGATTTAAACCATTCTTGATGTGTTAAATCATTAAGGTAAGATTTTGAGCTCTATGGAATTTGTATGAGGATCACCATGTTTTTAGCTTTATGAAAATAATTCTATAATTGTTTTGGGTAAAATGAAGAGTTAAGAAAATTTACTAGGTAATGGAATTGTGGTTGTATGCTTGATTTGCCTACAAATGCCACTTTTAGCATGTGGTAGTTCTATGTTATTTATATGGTAGAAAATTTATGTCATGATTTGTGATTGATTCTTGATTATATGTGAGAATATTGTACGGATTAATTGGGATTTGGTGTGATTGTTTTACTTGTGCTTTGATTGATTTATTTGGAGGATTGTAATATTTAAAATAGAGTAATGCTTTATTTATTATGATTATGTGATGTTTGTTGTGATTGGGTAAGATTAACCAAGATAAAAATATAACAAGTGACCCAAGCGTCATAGAAGAGGAAGTAGAGGACTTTGTAATAAAACCATTTTTCTAGTGGCAAATTTGATTAATTTAGTGTTCAAGCCAAAACTTGATTTAGGTATTACTTACTTAATTTTTTATAAGTCTCCAATGGACTTTAATGGGGTTTTTCTTAAAACAAGAGAGTTTGAAATTTAATTCAAATCAATCACAAGTGATTAATCCTTTTATTAACTAATTATATTTTAATTAACAAGAGGGAATAAAGTAAGAGAAATTTCTTTTTAGAGAATTTAATTTAACTAGTTAAATAGGATTTTTATACCAATTATTTAAAGTGGAGTTTTTAAAGTGAAAAATACTAAGCTTTTGAAAATAAGGGTTTTATAGGAAAATTCTTATTTTGTGGTTAAACCGTTGGAAATAATTTTCGGTGCCACGTAGTGAAGGAAAAAAGAGATTTTTAAGACTATTATAGTATTTTGGAAAATAATTATAATAAGAGGTATTTTACTTTTCAAAAGAATTTTCTTATAAGCATAGACTTAAGAAGATGACTTGGATAAAAATAAAGGAGTTTTTCTCGTATAAATAAGGAAGAGTCTTATACGTTGTTGTAAAAGAGTCAACACATGGTGATGTTAATTAGAGTCTTACACGTTGTTGTAAAAGGGTTAACACGTGGCGATGTTAATTAAAATCTTACACGTCGTTGAAAAAGTGTCAACACGTGGTGATGTTAAATAGAGGAGAGTTTTACACGTTAAAAAAAAAATCAACACGTGGCGATGTTAAAAATCCTAAGATGAAGAATTTTTGTTGATAAGATGTCATTTGCATTTGATGATGTGTTTGGTGTATTTGTTAACTTAGAGAAAAGTTTTCAAATAATATTTGCTTATTTTTGGAAGTATAATAAGTAGTGTTTCCATTTACTATGTATATTTCGTGATATAACTTTTGGGAAGAAACTCACCCTTGTCTATATATTTTGTGGTCTTCGGAACATGATTCATATAAATGGATTACTAGCTGGATGGACTAGTCAGGGCTCGAAGTATGAGACGGGTATTGAAGACGTGTCAACCATGTGGAAGGACGTGCGAGTCTTAGTGTTGTTGGGGTTTTCTTATTTGAGCTTCTTGCAGATGTTCTTAGTGTTTGACCAGCATAGGAGTCTATACTGATTTGGGAAGGGAATTCCTTGTGTATGGTATGCTCTTTTATAAATGAAGGAATTTTTATTTCCTATATTATTTTCTAATTGGTGTTTTATTCACATAAGTATTTCTTTTGAAAAGAAAAAAATGACAGAGAAAATCCACTTGTGAAAATTAAATAAATTTTGACAGTATTTTCTGAAAGAAGAATCAGAAGAAATATTTTAATTCCGCATTAGAGGTTCCGTTACGAAGTGTAAATGCCTCCTGAAAAAGGGGTGTTACAGGTGGTTCTGCGAATGGGGATCAAAAACACGAAGATGGAGAAGGTTTTCTTGGATCTGAGAATGGGCACCAAAACACAAACATGGAGAAGGTTTTGTGTTAGATCTGCGAATGGGGACCAAAGAAAGAAGATGAAGAAGGTTTGGGTCGATCTGCGATATTTGTTGGTTGCTGGGTCAGATTTCAATTTCTGTGTTGGGGTCAATTATTAAAAAATGAAACCTTGGGGCATACAAATAGCATTAGTAATTGTTTTGTGGGTCAATACTCAAATAAATAAATAAATAAATAAATGTCAAAATGTGTTTGTGCACATGCACAAATTTATTTGTTTGTCCATTGTAAGCTTCACCCATTGAACTAGCCAAACAGTAATAAACAAAATACAATATAAAGAAGTAACCGAAGTGAAGATATGATGTTTCTAATACACATACACACACACGTGATGATAAAATGTCATAAGCTAAGAGAAGATATGATGTTTCACATACACAACGCACATAGACATTGACGAAAACAAAACAACAAAAGGATGATTGTTCATAAAGATTACAATAGGTTGTAGTAGAACATTGATATAAAATGGAGCATATAGTTGTTGCCATGCCATACTCATCTTCCATCATCCAAGACAATCGGTTGTATACCATCTTTCAAGCTGTCATACTCAGTAGATCCATGTTTGCTGCTGTCACCAGGTTCATGGATTTTAGATGATGATGTTTCATTATGCTCCTCTACATTTATGTCTGAATTAATCCAAGAATGCCTCTCCATTGACCTCATAATTCCCTCCAACTCCACAACCACTTCCTTCATGGTAGGTCTTTCTTCCCCTTTAAGTCTCAAGCATTTTGCTGCAAGAATAGCAACCTCCTTGATCTCCTGCTTATTTTCTTCGTTCAAGATGCCATCTTGAATAACTTCAAAAACACGATCCTCTTTTAAGCAAAATAGAAAGTGCATAGCAAGGCTTCTTTTCTCTTTCTCTTCTTTCCTAACAGAGGGAAAAGGTTTCTCCCTTGTTAGCAGCTCCACAAGCACTACCCCAAAGCTATACACATCACTTTTCTCAGTCAATTGGTTTGTTTGCATATACTCTGGGTCTAAGTAGCCAATAGTTCCTTGCACCACTGTGGCTATTTCAATTTGATCAAGTGGAACCAATCTTGATGCTCCAAAATCAGACACTTTGGCAGTGTAAGTGTCATCCAAGAGAATGTTGGCACTCTTCACATCTCTATGGATAATGGGTATAGAGGCAGATGAATGCAGATATGACAGAGCTCCAGCTACCTCTGCTGCTATCCTTAGACGAATGTTCCATGCTGCATTATTCGGCTTACCTTTTGTGTGTAAAAATTCAAACAGGGTACCATTGCTCACAAATTCATAAACCAACAAAGGAACCTCTGTCTCTAAACAACACCCCAAGAGTTTAACCACATTCCTATGATTTATTTGGAGGAGGACATCCACCTCGTTAATAAACTGCTCGATTTGGCTTGCATCCATTATTTTGGACTTCTTGACAGCAATGATTGTATTATTTGGTAGAAATCCTTTGTAAACGGTGCCAAAACCACCTCTGCCAATGATTAAGCTCTCATCATAGTTGTTGGTGGCCTTCTTTAGTTGACCTTCTGTGAATATTTGTGCAGTTTGAGAGGAGTCTTTTCTTTTAGAGATTTGTTGTTTCAAAAGAAAACCGCCATTTTGTTGAAAAAATTTCTCTTTCATTTTGACGAGTTTCCTTTTTTGGTACATCAAGAATAGTGAGGTAGTCCCTACAAATAGAACAATAACTCCTATTCCAGCTCCTGGTTTCAAAAAATGTCGAACGGAGTTATTGAACTGTTAAGTAATATCAATAGCATACATACTTATAATGAACAACCAATACTGCGTTGGTGAGAGTGTCACTGGGTTCGGATCCCTTAAGCAAGGTCTCGGATTTGACCCTTGTGGATGGAGAAAAAAAAATGGTTGGGAAGAGAAACCCTACTAAAGATGGCAAAACTGATTGATACTTCGCACCAATAAAATGATTATAAAAAAAAACTTATAATGAACAAATACATGAAATAGGGTCTAAGGATTAAAAAAGGCATAATAAAACATATGTCGTGCTTAATTGCTTACCGATGACAATCTTCATGCGTTCATCATGTCCCTCATCATGTAGGTTGCACCCAGTTCCTTCCTTTGTTCCATCTCCAAATTGCCCCTCAGGACAGGAACATGTGTAATTCCCAATGGTGTTGTTACAATTATCTTTGCTTATGCATCTATGACTTCCTATCTTACATTCGTCTATGTCTGCAAGTAATTACCCAAGTTGTCAATATTTTAAATTTAAAATTATGGTTCTTGTAGCAGTTGTGTTATATATACATACTAGCGTAGTGATCCGTACCATGCACGAGACATATAGTGACCACTAGTTATTTGATTCATTTTTAAAATAGAGTACAATGAAAAAAATATATAAATTATGGTTGAAGTAGTAAAATAGTTTAAATAGTTGATGCGAATAAGTATGTCAAAAACTCAAATCCGCACGTGTTTAGCCAAACTTGCCCTAACTTTGTCGGTGATAAGTTGCTTTGACGGGATTTAGGGTCGATAGGTTTTTCCTGTTTTTCAAATGCAAAGACTTGATAGCGATGTTGCATCTGTCTGCTATTTAAAAATATTATATTAAATTAAAAAATAATAATTGGTGGGGATACTGCAAACTTGCACTTGTCCCGCTATTTAAAATATTATATTAATTTAAAAAATAATAGAATTGTGAGACTTGGATTTAGGTTTGTTATAGAAGTTTACATCCCTCGGAGCTTGATCTGTTGGACATATCTATCAAGAGAAAATTCTTGCATAACCTTTTTTGTGAACATGGAACATTCAATTTATATTTCTTTAATAGTTGTAGAAATGGCTTCTTCTCCCCTTACATAAAATACATAAACAAACCCTATTTTGTTTACAGAAAATTAAATTTAAAAAAAATAATTTTACAACCTAAAAATTTACCATAACAAAAAAATAAACGAAACACTTAAGCAAACAATATATATGCTACTTATCAAAAATAAAATTAAAAAAATTGCAATTTAAAATTTTACTGAACAAAAAACATGAATGAAACTCTTAAGCAAACACTATTTTATTTATTAAAAATAAAATTAAAAAACTGCATCATGAAAATATAAAGAAATCTAAAAAAATTAATGAATCCCGTAACTTGAAAATAAGATTAAAAGAAAAATAATTTTGTAACTTAAAAATTCACCAGAACAAAAACATGAATAAAACTCGTAAACAAACATTATCTTAGTAACTAAAAAAAATTAAAACATATTTGCAACCTAAAAATTTACTGAAACAAAAAGGGATGAATGAAATTCATAAGCAAGTATTATTTTATTTATTGGAATAAAAAATTACATCATGAAATTTTATGGGAACAAAAAATTTTAGTTAATTTTTTTTAGTAATTTTCCCATTTTTTTTCTTTGTTTTCAATCTTTTGTTAAAATTATTTGACTATCTTTTTGGTCAACGCAGAATAATTAAGGAAATAGTGAATAAAATATGAACTAGGAAGCATAATTAATAATTAATCAATGAAATTAAACTACAAAAATGAAAACAGAGTAATGAGATCGAGTTATGTATACAGAGTAATGAAATAGATTTAAGTAAAGGAAAATGATTGGTGGACACCCAAATCCCAATCTACCACTAGAGAGAGAAAGAGAGAGATGAGAGAAAAGTGATAAAATAATGTGATATGTGATGTGATAGTTAGAGAGAGATAGAGAAAAATGAGAGGTGTTGGATGGGTGGATATATTTTTGGGTGTATGTGTATCATTGTTCTTAAGTAAATGAGTTACTCTACCTATGCAACCATCAGGATGGTACGGGTTTCCTTCAAAACCAGGATTGCATCCGCATCGGTAGCCAATATCTGTGTCAGTGTCATTGCAATGGCTATTGTTCCTGCACGCATAATCGACTCCACTCTGGGGAGCCACACTACAGTTCTGGTCACCTGCGGTCCAGTCAACAACCATGGAGTAATTCAGGCGAGGTAAACCTTTTAGTAAATGACTGGGAGAAAAAGCATAGTCGTTTTGCTTGACAACGAAGGAATAGGTGCAGTTGGTTTGAGTGGTTTCCACTTCCAGAGATTCCTTTGCTGATCTGGTGGAAGGACCAGCATTAGTAACATCCCTGGAGTAGGATCTAGCTTCTATGCTGATATTCCTCATCCTTGGAGGAATATCCATCTGGCAACACCCTATACCCGAACACGTTCCATTCTCGATCCTTCTATTGTGGCCATAACACCTTGTTATGCACCCCGTTGTATATAAGTCCCCATCAAAATTGCTATTGAGATTACCAAAACTGTCGCAACCAACAGTCACGAATTTGTTTTCCTTGCTTGAAATGCTGAAAGAACGAGAGGTGAGTTTGGGATAATTACCATTGCAAGTCGATGCGACGTAAAACAAGAAGTCAAGCTGACCTTGGAGGATGTCTATGCGTAAAACTTGCGCGTTACCCAGATATAATTTGGACTCCTTGTCACAAGTGAGCTTAAATCTGCGCTGCAAGTAACAGGGTTTTTGATTATCACCAGGTGTAGATGAATTGCCTATGCCAAATGGGTATGGAATTTGGACATCTCCACAAGTGGAAGGGCAGCCAGGCAGGGCTAATTGTAATTTTGGTGGTAGTGCTGGTGCTGCTGCTGGAGAAGGGGCTGCTTGATCATCAGCTGCAATAATTACTGTTCCTACCAACTGCAGGGCTAAATATGCAACCATCATCAACAGTTGCGTACTGTGCAACTTCTCCTTCGCTTTCACATTGTCCGCCTTCAATTGGATCAGTCACAAAAAACACTAGAAAATAGGCCTTAATTTGGAAGAGACAATATATGGGATATTGCTTGCTTGCTTTGAGTTAGCACTGCATGCCTTTGTGGCTCGCTGCTCCAAAGTTTCATTTATTTATAATAATTTAGTTTTTTTTTTCTGTGAGTGCGGGTGCCAATCATTCAAGCTTTGTTGACTTGCAAAGAAGACTAACCCAAGTCTCCTCCCGGATAAGAGTACTGGTGAATATTTAATTATTTATGAATCATAAGTTTGAACTTTCTACCGCATATGCAAAAAATGATGAAAAAGAGGAGTGGTGGTTACAAAAGCAAAACCAAAAGAAAATTAAAGGACGAGTGTGGATAAAATACAGGTTCTGTTTCACAAATGATCTCATCTGCTAATGGATAGTGACTAGTGGATTTGGCTAATAGATAATAAATTAAAAAAATAAAAATGTTTGGTAAAGTATATACTAAGTGAAACAAACTAAAAGAGTTATGGGGGATAATTTTATTTGGATGATAAAAGTATAATTATTTATGTGTAAAAATGAAAGAAAAAAAAAATTGTGAGGTTCACACAAACACATTTTAATATTTATTTTTTATTTTATAAAAATATTATACGACTCTTAAATGTTTTAATATTAATATTCTTTAATTATTAAATGACTAATGCTTTTATTTATTTTCTGAAATAATTATAATGGTATATTATATATACTTCCTGATGTAATGTCCTGCATCACAACAAAAACATACTCGTGAGGATTAATATAATGATTGGTACACACAACCCCCTGCCAATATATATAGGAATTTGAAATTAAGCAAATGTAATTCAAATTGGATTTTAATATTAATTTTTTTTATATAAATGTGAAAGATCGTAGTTGTCTAATTTTTTTAAAAAAAATTGGTTATTAGCATAAACGAGTAATTATAATTATATATTTTACTTATTATTAAATATACAAATAATTTTTATAGTAACTATTTTACAGGAGTTTATATGGCATTATGGCAGCATTCTGTAGCCTCATTGGAGGGGGTCATGTAACGATTTAATTTTCTTATATGCTTCAGCTTCATGAAAAATATATAGTCCACATAAATTAATTTTCCTTATTTTTTTCTTAACTAAACCTAGATTGTTGACCCGTGCATTTGCACGGATTGTGTTGATTTTTATACATTATATAATTAAAATGACGTATTTATATTTTGATAACTTTTTATGTCATATACTGTAAATTTACAAATTACAATAGTGTTGATTATGTTGCATTATGCATTTTTATTAAATATGCAAATCTCATGATATATGAGTATCTCCGCGGGAAGTTATGGAGTTTTTAAAACTTAAATAACTTTCATTACTTGGTTTCACCACTGGATCTAAATACAAGCAACTCGCAAGTTAGATTTCTTAAATAAGTAACTCTCATAAGCAATATACCATTATAGTAAAATTTACTGGTTGTTCTTAAATCTTACATGGCATTTAGGAGGGCCACCAAAAGTGAGTTAAACAACTCTCTTTAATTAGAGACACTCCAAACAATCAACAATTGCTCAAGCATATCGATAAAAATGAAAATCATATCAGATACATAAAATAAATAGAAAAAAATAAATAATTTATTTTTAGTCCAAAGTAACTTGTTATAATTAATAGAAAAACATGAATGAAACCAATAAGTAAACACTATTTTATGTCACAAATAAAATTAAAAAAATAATTTTGTAACCAAAAAATTTACACGAATAAAAAATATGAACGAAACTTGTAAGCAAACACTATTTTACTTATCAAAAATAAATTAAAATAAAAATATTTTGTAGCATGAAAATTTACAGGAACAAAAATATATTAATAAAACTTGTTAACGAATACTATTTTATTTATCAAAAAGTGCTTCCGCATATTCATAAAAATGAAAGTCAAATCAGATACATAAATAAATAGAGAGAAATAAATAAAATCATTTTTCGGTCCATAGTAATTTGTTATGTTTAATAGAAAAAATATGAATGAAATATATATATATATACAAATACTATTTTATTTATCAAAAATAAAATTAAAAGAAACATAACTCTAAAGCCTGAAAATTTACACAAACAAAAAACTCTGAATGAAACACGTAAGCAAACACCATTTTAATAGGAAATAAATAAAATCAATAAACAAATACTATTTTATTTAAAAGAAAAAAATTTAACCAAAAGACTTGCGCGAATAAAAAAATATGAATGAAATTCATAAACAAATACTATTTTACTTATCAAAAATAAAATTAAAACATAATTTTTCAACCTTAAAATTTTTAGAAACAAAAAAACAATGAATGAAACTTGTAAATAAACATTATATTATTTACTAAAAATAAAATTTAAAAAATAATAATTTTATAACATGAAGATTTATAGGAACAATAAACATGAGTAAAATTCACTAGTAAATATTATTTTATTTATCAAAAATAAAATTAAAAATAATTTTATAACCTAAAAATTTACTTAACAAAAAATCATGAATAAACTCGTAAATAAATATTATTTTATTTATAAGAAATTAAAAATATATTTATAATATAAAAAAATACATGAATAAAAATTCATGAATAAAATTCGTAAAAAAATATAATTTTATTTATAAAAATAATTAAAATAATTTATATATATTTAAAATAATTTATTAATATATTAATAGTTTCTTAATTTTTTTATCAGCCACAAGCGACCTTACTTGGGAATGTGTTAGGTAGGATTTGTTTCTTTTTTATCAGCCGTTAGGTAGGAGTTTTATGTATTACATGGTATTCCTTTTTTGCATTATCTGTATTATGTGATAAAAAAGAGTTAAAAACAATATAATATAATATAATAAAATAATATTAAAAAAATGGAAAATAAATGACAGGAATACTGTTCATTGATCTGATATTATCCGGAAATAATGTAGTTATAGATAGACAAGATATAAAGCATTCTTTTTCTTTTTCTCACGTCTCTTTCACGCCAACTAAGCACTTCACTTTTTTCGGCAAGATCGTCAAGACAAGGGATCCGGATCCTCTCCTGCACCATATTTGTCGAATCTCTCTCCAGCCACAACTCTAAGCCGTTAGATGTATCTAACGGTATGGAGATATAAATGAAAAAGACACCCAACAAAACAATGGAACAGGCGAACGAAAGTGAAACCAGCAAGCAACCGTGATTGAGCTATCAGTGATTTGCCTCCTTGTTTCAGGGAGATCTGACGAACATAGGTTAGACGGGATCAATGAGCTTCAAGTCAAAATGTAACATCGATTGAGCTATGGCAACCTACTAATTTTATATTTCTGTTGTCTGGCACTAAACTAAAATGTCGATGCAAAGGGTATCTATCTATAACTGTCCAAGTTCAATTCCCCAATTCTTCTACTTCCTGGCAGCCAAATGCAAATTGAGTAGACATGGAGATTGCAACTGGAGGTACTACGCGGTCTAGTTTTGATGGAAAAATCAATATTTTAGATCAACTAAGCAGTTTAGCAAAACGCCATGGAAGCTTCAAACTGCCACAATCTTGTGCCTTTCGTTCCAACTTTTTTTAAAATCTTAGTAGTTAATTTTGAAGTGACTATAAATAAATTTTACACACATCTTTTATTATCTTTACTTTTAATATTACATTTTAAAACACTTATACAAACACCCATCATGATAAAATTAAGAACTGACCATCATGATAAAATTAAGAACTGAGATGTGCACAATAATGTACAACTATACCCCGCAAAAGCTTGTAAAGTGATCGAGTTACCGAGCCAAAAGAAACACATTATAGTAGTATTTATTTTGTCCTGGGGCTCAGCGCTCAAATGCAACGAAATTTGCAACTGCTAATTGAAGGGCAAAAGAAGCAACTCAAATTGACAAAAAAAATCAACACAAGGAGACGCAATTTTTCAAAAAAAAAAATGAAAAAGAAAGAGTTGTACCGGGAGATCGCAGAAGACGGGAATAGTGACACTGATGAGTGCGAAAACAATTTTCTCACGTTTTCTCCGCTCTGTTAGCGTGCTTTACTGTTTCGCTGAATGCCTTTTTCGTTTTCATCTCTCAGCCGTTAAGAGTAATCTAACGGTTGAAGTTGGGGCGGAAGAGGATCCGGTTTCATGTGGAATGTAATGTATGGTATTGACAGTAAAGTCTTCGTCAATCGCCAGGGGTAAACATAATTGTAATAATTGATGCCACTTTACACACTAATTTAGAGCTATCGAAATCGCTTAGGCTGAATAGGCCACCCCATTTAGCTTGATGAAAAAATGAGTTGGATTAGAAAAATATAAATCTAAAAATATTTTGGCTCAACTTGGTCTGACTGGAAAAATCATTGGCTTAAAGTGGGTTAGTTCCTGGTGGGCCGAACTATCGTTTACTAAAATTGTTTATAGACTGTTTCACACTAGGGATGTGAATAATTTTACAGATGTGAAAGCATAAGACTCCTACAATTGTCTTATTTTTCTTTGCTAAATTGGCTTACAATGCGTTTCATACCTAGGGTGAGATTAATTCCACATGTGTGAATGCATCGGGTCTCTATAAAAATATTTAAAAAAAATAAATGACCACATGAGCCAGCCCATGGAGGGCTGGGCTGGCATATTAGCTGTCCACATTTATTTTAACCCAACCCGGCCCAAAAATATGTTGACCCATTATGGGCCAGTCAAAATGGGCTAGGCCAGCCCAAATTGACAGCTCTACACACCATGGAACCTTCACGATATGGTTTGGCGTTTAAGTCTACCTCTACGGCATATTCAAGAATGTGGCTTGTTATTAAATGTATGTATATACTCTCTCTGATTCAAAACTTTGATAGTTTAAGGTTTTGGTACATTGATTAATAAATAAATAATTGAATAAATTTTAGACTAAAATATTCCTATTTATTATTCATTATTCTCAATCATTATAATTATTTCTCTACTCAAAATCATTAATTATACTAAGGGTATAGTGGAAAAAATGTGTTTAAATTCCGTTCTTTTGTTCTTTTTTTAAATTATCTCTTGAAATCATAAAATAACCAAAGTTTTGGGATACAAATAAATAGTTAAAACTACCAAAGATTTGAACGGAATGGAGTAAGTTTTTTGGTAACAGTGGAAAGAAAAAAAGCAAAAGAACAAACAAACTAATTGCCTAAGGCGAGACAGCAACTAAAAGTTGGACAATCTAAGTGGGGGGGTTCCTCCATATCGGAAAAATATGATCCTCCTCGGCTCCCTTGTGAGCTAAAGCGACCGCCACTGCATTGCTGTCTCTGGATATGTGTTGTTCTACTCAAAATATCAATTATCGTTACTAGTGGGAGTTGGGTCTTCTGTATTTATATTTTTTTTATCATTAATTGTAGTTTTTTTAAAGATAATTATTGCTTAATTTTGAATAAATTTAAAATTTCAGTTATTAAAGGGTAAAATAGAAACAATGTAGCGGTTACTTAAACTTGCATACAAGCTTCCATTGACGATTAATAGAAGTTGAGGGATATTTTTAGTAAGAAAAAAAACTATACCAAAAAGGTGGTATCGCCATTATAATAGGTATAGATATAGATATATATTTTTAAAATCTTGTTTCATTTTTTAACATAGAAATAAAAAATATAATATATAATTGACAGTTGATTTTTTTTTAAAAAAATTATACCAAATTATCAGTTAGTTTATAACAAACTTGCTCAAATGGTGAAGCAATTTTGTTTTTGATATTCTCTTTTTTGTCAAAGAGAGATTCGTTGAAAACGGACAAAGCCTAAATGCAGTACAAATGGCACAACAATTAGGTCAGAGTCAAACTTAACGCAGTTTCACTAATAATAGTAACATTAGTCCAAAGACACATACTGGACAAATATAAAAGCATAGTAAATCAAAACAGAAACTAAAAAGAAGCCAGACAACAAACATAAGAAATTCCCCTAACCCAAACCTGCCCTAGATTCTACAAGTCCAAGAGCTACCAACAGTAGGGTTTTTAAGTACCCAAAACGAGATAGACGAAACTGCCCTTCTTCAAAACACCACCAAGGCTACATCAACATTTCTTTGAAGCGCCAAACTCATGCCTAACTTGCAGCTTCAATAGCTAGGGCATGATAATGGCTGAAAAGGGGACAACCAAAGGCCACTGGTATTGTTTCTATTAGAGCTTCAGTACACAACAAAATTGGGGCAAGACCAACAGATAATAAACTTCCAAAACTAGGGCAAAACAAAGAGGATAGTTGCATGAAGCTTGGGCCAAGCTAATATGCCAACCTGTCAAAAGAACAGGGGTGGCCGCTCTGGTGGTGGTGGAGACTGGAGAGGATATCGAATTAGCAAAAGATGGGGGGCTAGCAGAAAGGACAGTACAGGAGAGATAGAAACCAAATAGAACAAATATTGTCCAGCTCAACAGGAAGGAGTAGATGCGGATAAATGACTAAAAATGGAGGCAAACGTGAGAGAGGATGAAGGTGGGACGATGACTGTTTAGAAGAGGGTGGGGGAACAGTGGTAGCGGTGGCATAGAGGAGACGGCTGTGGCAGTGTAAGAACAACGAAGATGACTTCAGTAAGGAGGAGACGTCGATGGACTCTAGCAGATCTGGAGGGAGAGACATGGCTGGACCACGAGATAAACGATGGTTGTTCTGTTAAGGGACACAATGGCAAATTTGTCAAGGGGACGCGACGCAACTCAAAGGAACCCTACGGGAAACCTTAGGAGATTGTTTAAACAACAACACTCTGCTAATGTTTTTGATAATCTAAAAATTACTCTTTTCTCACCTTGTTGAATTGGGTAAACAAAAGTGAGAAAGCTCTTAAATTTAAAATCTAACATGCTTCTTAATTTTTGGTCAATAAAACCCATCATCCTTAGGCCAGAAATTAATTTGAATTCTGACACGAGGAATCCTAGTTAATCCTAGTTTTTTTTATCAACGCTTTAAAATCCTAGTTAATTTTTTTTGTCAAAAAATCCTAGTTAAGTTCGTCCACTTTTTTTGGTAGCTTCCTAGTTAAGTTCATCCACTTTTTTTTGGTCCTGAAGGTCATCCACTTTTCCTGTCCAAAGTTGCAATATAATATTGAGAAGATTATTGTTGTCGAACAATATGTAAAAGTTAAAAGAAGGCCGGCCCAAGAGAGGAGCTGATTTGTTTAAATAGTACATGAGTGTTGGTAAATACACTCCCATTTTTGGAGATGCATCCCACTTAATTCATTAAATTTCCAAACTACATTCATTGATTTTTTTTAATTTCGCATTTCTACCGGAAACTCAATTTTAGAAATGTATTTTTATATTTTTATCGGAAATTCGAGTTTTCGGAATACAAATTTATATTCTGAAAATTCAAATTTTCAAAAAACAAATAAAAATACATTATGGAACTCAGTTTCTGATAAAAACACAAAATTGAAAAAAAAAATAGAAGTGTATTTACCAATACCCATAGAAGATACACGAAGGCCCAAGTTAATGCCATGCGACCCATGAAAAAGAAGCCTAATAATTGATTTGAAAATTTGTATGCTCTCTTTACAAAAAATAAATAAATAAATTGTATGCTCAGGCTAGGCTCAGACCTCAGGTGTATGGAGACAAAAGAAGGTGAGCCAACCCTTTTTTTTGGACTAGAAGGTTGAGCCAATGCTGAAGTTTAAATATTCATTCATTCTTACAACTAAAAATGTTGATTATTTTATGGCTATTTGTTTTATAATACATTAAAAAATTAAATATGTATTTTTGAATTTTTTTAGAAAGTTTTATAATTTAGTATAATTGATAAAAATGTTATTTTAATAATGATTTATGAATATTTCATTATATCGAATATTGACCGAAGAAATTCAAATATTAATTAAGAAAATTAAAAAAATCAAATTTTTAATTGAATAATTAATTTAAAAAAGTAAATATTGACTTGATTAAATTTGATACTAGACCTCATGATATATATTACAATATGATGAGAAAGACAAGTGACTTTATGAGAAGAAAAATGTGATATAGCTACAGATCAGCGACCAGCGTTTTAGCGATCGATTTTTTTAGTACATAATTCGGTCACAACCTAAATTAGCGACCGATTTAGGCCATTTAGTGACCAATTTTACGGTCACTAAAGACATGTTTTCTAGTAGTGAGTACATTCTAAAATTATCTCATCATGGAAAATAAGAATAAAATTTACATTGTACAGGAGAACTGCATCAACATTTCTTTGTACTAGAGGTAGAGGGATTATTTTGTGAGAGAATTAATAAAGGCCAAAAAGACTTTATTCATCACCATCATCACCCAATAAGAAACAAACAAGTTACGATCCTCTCAATTTAGTTTTTTCTCCATTTTTTCTATTATTATGCCATTGAGAGAAATAAATGATATAAATGTAATATATATATATATATAGTGAAGAGTGTCATTTATGTCATTTATTTCTCTAAAAAAACATAATAATTAAAAAAATAAATAAATAAATAAATAAATAAATAAAATCTTAACTCGAAACAAACTGTTTTTAATTAGCTTTTACTAACCGGTAAGCACAAATTAACAATTAATGCCGCTAATAATGGCTAGTAGTTTTTTTTTTATCTTTGGGCGAATACCGAAAGTGGGAATATATAGAGTCATGCCCCACCACTTATTGTTGGCAAGCCCTTGTGAAAACTAGATTCATTTATGCACTAAGTCTTTCCTTTTTAGTCGCACGAAAAGTTCATCACATAAGCTCACAATGAAAATGTTTTCTTTTTGACCATTTGTTTGTTCTTTGCTCCCATGAGTTCACAACGACGGGCGTCATATCCACATATAAACATATAAGTCCACACAAACCAAAAAAAAAAATCTTGAAAGAGATTTTGTAAACTAACAGAAGCAATTTCTCATCAAGCCTTTATTAATTGTTAGCATGTATCATGTACACGAGGATTTATAAAGCGACATTTCCCCATTGAGAAATTACTTAGAAAACAAAATTGGAATAATCTTATAGTGATTACAAAGATTTTTAACTAATGATTTCTATGCATAGATTAATTGAGATGAGTTTATGCATCTAACATTTTGTTTATCTAATTCTTAATCAACTATAAATATAAACCTATAAAAAATTGTTAAATAAAAATTAAATACTTATTTCAAGTTGAGATTTTGTTTTAAGTCAAAAATTGTCAAACTAATCTAGTAATCTATATGCTCTACACTATTGACAAATATATTGCATGAGAGTGTTGTAACCCCTACGGATCCATCATTTGGCTCCAAACAAACATTTTATTGCTGAATTATGGCAATATATAAATGTTTGAGATAAAGGCAACAATAAATGCTCAATTCCTTATACGAAGTGGGAATAGAGTCATGCCACCATTTATTGTTGGATAAAGGCACATTAGACGGGTTGCCGGCCAGCAAGTTCTCGTCAAACTAAATTCATTAAAGCACTAATGTCTTCAATCTTTATTATAGTCGAAAAGCTTATTAGTCACTGTTCAAAATGTGGACAGCATAATCTGATGTGGTCGTAATAATGTTGCGACAATAATCGTAGTGTTATTACATTTATTGTGATGTGCGAATCAAAATCATTAAGTATTTATTACCATTGTCGCATTTTGAAACACGTATATAATATACTTATCCACTGGTTATTTCTGCACTGATATATACGTTGCCTCATTACACACATGACCTTAGTTAACTTGAGTACAATCTCTCTTTTAACTTTCTTTTTACAAACTAGTAAAACACGAATGATATTATATAATACTAATATTAATAGATCAATAAAATAATATTGATTAGAGCAATGATACTCATACACCCCAAAAATATATTCATTCATTCAACACCTTTTATTTTTTTTTTATCTCTCTCTAACTATCATATCATATATCACATTATTTTATCACTTTTCTCTCATCTCACTCTATCTCTCTCCAGTAGTATACACCCAAGGGGTGTCTACCTATCTTTTTTCTATCGATTAATAGCACAGTATTTTATAGTTCAATTGATCAAAAAGATCTCAAAGATCATATAAATTCTAATTATAAAATATTATTAAAATAAACCTATATTTAACTTATCAAATATAACATAATAATAAGGTAATTAAATTAAATACAATACATAATGTAATATTTTATTAAAGCAAGCTTCTAAAACAACTTATTTAATTGTGAACTTGCGAATCATGTGTTCACACCTAGTGTGGGGAAGATTCTACACGTGAACACGAATGGTCTAGTCTTTGTCAAACACAGAGCACTGTATACCCTGGGTGTGGTTTTATTCACAGGAAATTCTTTGCAATGAGTTCTTTCACCGGGTGTGGTGGAGCGAATTTTCACAGTAGTTACCTCTGTTTTAGGCTATTAATTTCTATCAGTATATCTTGTATTTGAGCACGGGACACGGGTGTCTCTTTATCTAGGAGAGGGATTGTATGCTGGATCTTACCAAGGACTCCAATGGTGGTTTGTGACAGGAGTACCTTGCAAAAGCACTACAGTAGAGTGAGAGCAAATAAAATAAACACATACATGAGGCTGAAAACTCTTCTTTATTTATACTTGAGGTCATGGTCTCCCTAGGGGACAGGATATATATCAGAGATAGGCGCCCCTCGTACAGTAGGATAATTTCGTTGTCGCTTCGCATCTTCGTTTATGTTGGTGTATGCGCAGGCAACGCAAGCGCAACTGTCCTTGCTGGGTATAGATGTCAGTAGTGGTGACCAAAGTATCACAAATAGATCCCAGTCGAGTACCCTTTGCGGGTCGGGTCTAATGTGGATTAGACCTTGCATAAGAATCACAGCATTGACTGGGCCACTCCAGACATGCTGAGCTGGGCCCAAGCCAAGAAGAAACCACCCCAAAACAGGTTACTATAATATCCAATAAAAAAAGTTTTTATACTATGATTTATAATAAAATCAAGAGTTTAAATATGTTTTTAGTCCCTTAAGTTTGGAAAATTATTGTTTTTAGTCCCTCAAATTTAAAATACCTATTTTTTATTCTTTATTTTTTAAAATGTGTCATTTTTAGTCTCTGGAGTCATATTTTAAATTTAAAAAGTATTTTCAAAATTTGATAGGGGTCAAAATATAAATTTAAAAAATAATTAGAAGTTAGGGAAAAGGGAGTAAGGTGATAATCATAATTTAAGAGGGGTCAAAATATAAATTTAAAAAATATTTTTCAAATTGAAAAATAGCTCCAGAGACTAAAAATGACACATTTTTAAAAACGAGAAATAAAAAATAGACGTTTTAAATTTAAAAGACTAAAAGCAACAATTACCCAAATTTAAGAGACCAAAAACATATTTAAGCCTAAAATAAAGTCACATGGCAATTTTTATTGAAAAAATTACATGGCAATAGTCAATAAACCCACAATAGTAAACCATGGCACGTTAGCTCAGAATGGAAAGATATTATTTTTGACCAGCTGTTTGTCGTCCCTTGGTCCTCCCAGCAATGAGTTCAAGAATCTATCTATACCGGCAGACGTCATCCGCATAAATGAACATAGATTAGAAACAATTACTTAGTCCATACAACCCAAAAAATAAAAATCTTGTGAGAAATTATGCACACTGAATCGACTTCTTTGTTCTAGTATTGAGAGTAATTAAGCATTCCGTGGACGTTATTATACGCAAAGGACAAAAGCAAAAGCCAGCAACAACTGAACTTCCTAGTTCCTACTAAACTTTGCTCTCTACACTTTTTACAATTACAACATAACAACAGAAGTCTTATTAGAACCCCTACAGACCCTCATTTGACTTCAAATAGCAACAAAGGAAAACAAAATCTAGATAAAAAAAAAAAAGGCGACTCTCACAAAAGTAACATATTTTTGAAAGCCATGTGATACACACTAACTTATAATTTGCACAAAAAATACTAGATATGCAATTAATAGCAATAATTAATACCCTGTACATATACACTCCTTAATTTTCTTCACATTTATGCAGGGCTTTTCTGTGTCCAAATGATAGAAAGTGGTTTATCCTTTGTCCAACTCCTAAGCTTAAGCAGCACAAAAACAACCATCCCACACAAAAACCCAAGTGCTGCACTTGACCCCACCAGTGAAACAGCAGTGCAAATGAGCATCACAAAGGAATCTTCCTTGGAATTCATGTCCCTAGAGCACATTGCAAGTTCAATCCCAGCAAACAGGAGCAACACACCCAGGATCCCCACAGGGAACTGGTTCAAAATGTGTGACAAAGAAGTCCCCAACATCAAACCCAACACCAATTTGGCAGCACCAAGAAGTGCCACACACCCTCCACTCCTCCCACCAAACTTGTACTGCCCTGCTAGCCCACCAGCACCATGGCATGATGGCATGGCACCAAACCAACAACCCACCAAGTTCATCAACCCAACAGTAACTGAAATTGAGGTAACTGAAAATTCCCTCCCTGGGAATAGATCTGATGACAGCTTGCAAACAGCTATCACAGAATTTAGGATTGACAAGGGTAGTTGAGGAATTGCACCCCTCACAAAACCTTTCTTCCAAGCATGCCTACTGAATTTTAACACCTCTATGTGGGAGGGTCCAAACTTGATTTCATGCACCACCTCACTCCTTCTTATGAAGGCCAAAACAATACCCAACACAAAGATTATAAAAGCAGAAGGAAGTGAAAAAATAATCTTCCTCAATCTACTTGTCCTGTTTCTTGCTGCACCTTCAGTACTATGATCATTCCTTTGGCAACCCAAATTGTCACCACTTTCTGGAGCACCACCACAACACCCACGATTCTTTTCACCAGCTCCATTCACAATCACAATAAAACAAGCACAAACAATGGCTAGAATTAAACCATCCAACCCAAACCATGGCCTTTGACCCAAAGATTTGGACTTCGGAAGGTTTTGCACTTTCCTCACGTATTTAACTGCGGTCAAAGCAAAGGACAATCCCTGTGCTAGTTGAATCCCCCTCACAACACATAAAGGAATCAACTTGTACACCAGCCGCATCAGCCCAGTGACACCGAGAACGAACAATACGCCGCCGGTCAGGATTCCGGCCGTCATGATCTCCGGCACGCCGAATTCGGCATCGGATAAGGCCTCTGCCGCGATGGACTTCATGGGCTGGACCGGCATGGGGACCCCATAAATCATACCAGTGATGATGTTGTAGAAACCTGTATAAAATTACATGAGAAAAGGGATGATTTTGTTAGTGTTGTCATCACAACAATTAAACCATCATTTTTTTCCTGAGATATCCTCCATATATAACTATGAAGACTAATACCTCAACTGAGGTCCATTTAAGGGATTACGCTCTCCTAACAATACTCTTCCATATACAAATTAAGGATCGAACTCAGACATCGTGGTTAAGGGACTAGATATCTAATTTTAATCTAATAGTTATAATTAAATGTTCTCATTTCTTAATGTAATCACGAAATCCCACTTTTACACGTATTCTATATATAGATAACATAGATTTGCCTCCTCTGCTTGCGTGAGTCGCTTTAGAAGGAAAAGGTAAGAAATCTCCTTTATGATAAAATTAATGATTTGTTATCTCATGAAAGGAGAACTCGCTTTAGAATAACTGTCCATTGAACACAACATTATATGAGAAGATATAAAAACTCTGTACTAATTAGTACACGTCATGAATATGATTTTCATTTCTCATTCATTCAGAAAAATCTTAATTAAAGTACCTGTGAAGATCAATGTGGTGCCAAGGTTGAGGTCTCTGGCTAGGGTCAAGGCAAGGATTATGGGTATGTAGGTGCCAAGGTCACCCATGGCACCGTTAAGTTCAGCCCATTTAGAACGGAAAACCAAGTTGGTTTTCACTTTCTGCACTGCTTCTTTGGCTGTGAAACCTGCAGTGGCTGGAGGGTTAGTTCGTGTAGGAGTGATTTCGAGTGCTTCGGGATCTGAGGTTGGAATTGAAGGAGGGTTTTGGTATGCCATATGCTTGGTTTGGAACTCACTGCAAGTCTCAAGGTACTGTACTTAGAGTGGCTAAAAGAGTATCAATGGTCTAGCAATTAAGTTAAGCAACCTATTGGAGGAGAGAACATGAATTGGAAAATGGGAAATTGTTAGTTTATTTATAGAAGTTGTAATAAAGTCAATGGATTGTTGGGAGCAACTTTTGTCATTAAAAAGTAATGCACAGGAAAACGTAGCAAGCAAAAACCATTGACAATGCTCTGTTTGTTGATTGTTAATTAGGAGCAACATCATTGATAATGCCCTCTTCCTTGATTGAGTTCGAACCAGACTCTGATACCACTATTAGGGTTTAATTTATCCCCACAAAACTAGTTTGTAGGGTGAGGACTGTCCACATTATATAAGCACTACACTAGTTATATCACTAGTCGATGTAGGACTTTTCAACATTTTTCTCTTATTATCACTTGATTAATCATATTATATTGATCACTTTGTATCTCTTCCCTTTCTCCTGTATTTTTTTTTTGGTCTGAATCATAACATCTTGTAGAATGTGAGACTATCATTAATTTGTTGTTGAATATTAAGTTATGATTTTCTCATATATACTTCAACACTTTTATATCTATTTTTTTCTCTCTCTTTTTTCATTTCCTATCACACGTCACTCATCTCATCTTCTATTTCTCTCTCTTTTTCTCTCCATTTTATTATCTTTCCTTTTTACACCATTCTTACACTCCATAAAAGGTGCGAGCGATACTATATTTTTGTTTTGTATATATTATTACAAGTATGTGCACGATTAACAATCATATTGCAGATTAATTATTAATTGTTGAATCTGTTGATTGGAATATAAAATATGATAAAGGATTGATCATCACGGTTTTTATTTACGTGAACTCTACTTTTATTATTACTAAATTAAGAAAAAAAACAGTTATTTGTATATGCACGATGTACGATGTTACATGATAACAATTATCAAATGTCAAATTGCGGGTAAATTATTGTTTTAATCTGTCGACAAGAATATAAAAAAAATGATAAAGTATAAACGACGATTTTATTCATGCGTGAACTCTTAAATTTATGACTTTAACAGAATTGGCAACAAGCCAACAAACAAGCCATCAAATATCAATCATTCCTTGCTACAAACAAAGTGGGGGAGGTAGAATCTGGACAGAACATAATAAAGATTTGAATCTCATACTATATAAACAAAAATTACACCTCAGCAACAATGTTTTTAAAATCAGATCGATATAGACACTGATTCACAATTTAATGGTTCAATTATGATCGAACAAGTGATAGTTAAATTTATATAGTTTTTAATATTATATAATATATTAAGTAATAAATTAATATAAATTATTTAAAAATTAAGACAAGTTAATTTTTAAATTAGTATAAAATGATCATATATTATATATTTTGTGGGATAAAAGTCAATAATGAAAAGAAAGATAATAAAATAACTCGCGTATATAAATTTTTACAATTTATCAATGTATTTTTTGATGTTTCCCTATTTATCAATATATTTTTAGTTGGCTAAAAATATTTTTTAAATATAAAAGTAAAAATGTTACAAAAACTTAAAAAAACTGAAAAACGGTTGTTCAAATCGGTTTTTACCATCGGCTTTTACCGTACACTTGAATAGTTATTGATCGAACCAGTAGATTCGATCTTCAAAACCATGGACAGGAATATTTTCTAATTTAACCGTTTAAGTTAAATTTCAAATTAATTATCAACTAATTAAAGAGTGAAAATCACAACCGTAAAATTTTCTTTAATTTTTAAATGGATTTTTAGATTTAAGTTAGTTTGTTAATTTATGGATTATTAATTATAGAATTTTTATGTAATTTTTTTAATATTTAAAAGGTGTAACTAATTAAATCTCTGTTTTTTTTTACTGAAATTAAATCTCTGTTTCTAATGCTGTTCCTACCCACATATTTATCCCTTCCCCATTCATTTACTCGCAACAATATAATAGTTGTGAGTGTGACCACAAAACTAAAATTTCCATCACTAACCAAATTGCAAAAATTAAGTTCAAACTCATCCCATTTGCAGAGTCAAATGAATATTCATATAGTGATTTTTATGAGTAAAATTTTTTATGGATCACAAAACTCATGTTGACACTATACCCCCTCTTGAAAGCATGACGTCGCCTACCATTTTTCGCAAAAGTCAACAACGATAAATAAAACGGGTTGGCATTGGCATTGATCGTTGATCCCCACAACTAATTTAATTTGCAACTGAAAATAGGCGATCGTGTTTTCTCCCCCTATCAGAAGCATTTTCGTAATTTGGTGTTCACCAAATTATAAGATAAATAAACTAATGATTATTTTGGTTGAACAGAGATAATTAACCTTTAATCAAGATTCAAGAAAGAAGAAAACAATCATCATTCGTATGAGTATAATTTACACGGAGGTCGTCACAGAATATTCATGGTCCAATGTCCAATCATTATTCCCTAGCTAATTATGGAAATTTATAATCATCACTTGGCACTTAAATGCTTCCTTTAGTTTCTTTTCTTTTGCTTGCTTTTTTCAAACACTAATGATAAATTGCACGAAATTATATACACGAAATTAAAACAGTAGGAAACACACATGATCTAATTAATTAATAGATGTGGTTCATATATAACCAACATGACTTCCAATACTAATTTATCCCCATTCTGTACTCACTTGACCATCAATGTCTAATTATCACCAGCACAAAATGTTGCCCCTTTCCACTGCCACCAGCAAACACTTTCTATCGTAATAATTAATCCATCACTGAATAGAACAATCATCTCACTCATTGACTCCATTTGTCCCACGCCTTCCACTAACCACCTTGCCGATACGCACTATTATAGTAGCATGTTTGTCATTCTTCACCTGGACTAGTACCTATTATATTTGATTATTTTGATTTTATAGAATATGTGTAATTAAAATTAAGGGTGTAAAATCAGTTGTCAATTATATTGAAAGTTGTAGAGAAAGAAGAATTTCACTTGAAGGCTCATTCATGGTTGGTTATACCACCATTAAAATAATGTTCATTTATAGGGAGTACAAATTTTAAACAAAGAAAGGAGAAAAGTATAATTTAAACTTCTTTTGAGGTAAGAGTGTAATTACCCAGATTGATTTGTCATAATAACTCTTTTATACAATGATTATTTCTTATAACCTGAGAAAAAAAAGGATAAAATCTCCACCTATATAAGTAGGTTGGGTTGTCCACTTGTCCAAGACCCACTATGAGATCAAATCATATATTAAGGACATCAAGGCCTATAAGTGCACATGTCATACGATCCGAAAATAATATAGCACATACTTCACTTACCTCGCTTAAAGGCCACACATATCTCAAGGTTTAGAATATTCTTTGCTAGCAAACCAGCACTACACATTCTATGGATAGTAGGGAGCTTGTATAGTGAATAACTATTGCTCACTCGCATTCATCATCTATATAAAGAAGAGTTATACACTCCTCCAGTTACGCATATATATTGCCCTTACTATTACTCAACCGGAGCAAATATTAATATGAGCTTGTTTGGATGTAAACGCTTTAACTTTTGATTTATAGAAAAGTTAGTTTTACTTTGTATTATACTAGTATTTTCACCCGGCGCAACGCACGGGCTAGATAACTGTATTTATAAGCAAATGCTCAAGTTATGTAATTGCATTAATGAGTATAAATTGTTACACATAAATTGATAACATAACATACGTATAAGTTAAATCCAGATACATGCACAACCGTGAAAAAATTCACACCCACAGTGTGGAAGAGTCTGGGTTATCTACGAAAATGCAGTGTTCTAATTCCAGAATCATTCACAACAGTGGAAAGATTCACACCACTAGTGTTAAAACCTCAACTTATACTTATAAGATTCCAGAACTATTCACAGCTGTGAAAAGTTTCACACCAATGCTGTGAAAGTGTCAAACCTATCTAGCATGATTTAGTCTTGTAATTCCAGAATCATTAACAACAGTAGAAAGATTCATACCACCAGTGTGAAAACACCAACTTATCCACGAAATGCAGTTATAAGATCCCATAAGTATTCACAACTGTAAAAACGTTCACACCACCGGTGTGAAAGCATCAGGCCTATCCAGGAAAATGTAGGCTTGTAATTCCAGAATCATTCACAGCAGTGGAAAGATTCACACCACCATAGTGAAAAACTCAACTTATGCACGAATTGTAGTTATAAGATCCCAAAACTATTCACAACTGTGAAAAATTTCACATCGTCAGTGTAAAAGCGTCATTCCTATCCGGCAGTATGCAATCTTGTAATTCCAAAATCATTTACAATAGTGAAAAGATTCACACCACCGGTGTGAAAACCTCAACTTCTCCACGAATGTAATATAAATACCACATTAATTTTGTAACTCACAGTAATGTAATACGAAATTAATTAATAATCAAAACTAAAGATAAGGAAGTGTAGCATATTATTTGATTGGCTTAAATATATTTTTAATCCCTCAAATTTAGAAAATTGTTGCTTTTAGTTTTTCAAATTTAAACGTGTATTTTTTGTCCTTCATTTTTAAAAGTATGTCACTTTTAATCCCTGGGACCATATTTTAAGTTTCTTAAATTTAAAATTTGACCTCTCTCAAATTTTGATTCTTACCTTACCTCATTTTTCCTAACTTTTAATTTTTTTTAAATAGATAGTCATTTATAAATAGGTAGGTACTTTTGAAGAAATTAAAAAAGATAGCTTTTGAAAAATGTAAATAGCAAAAGTTAATTTTAACTTATGTGAAAAATTATTAGTTAAAAAATATATACTAAAAGTGCTTATAGAGAAATTTATCTAAACTAAACCTATAACTTGAGTGTCAAAGTACTTTGTAGGTATCAATTCCCATTTCTCCATTGCTTTTGCCAATGTCCAACAACAACTCAACCACTTTTAACAAAGTTCTATTCTAGAGATATCTTGAATCTCAGCCATGACATTATTTAAATACAAAAAGGAAAAATGTAAAATCATGAATTATTAAATTAAAATAAGTTACTTTTTTGTCAATAAATAAGTTGCTTTATTTTGGTTTTTGGTCAATGGAAATAAGTTGCTTTATTATTTTATTTTTTTGTCATTTGAGGGAGGATTTTTTTTTGGAAAAGAGGGGTTGGGGAGGGTAGGAATGGAACCCCCACCCTTCGCACGCACACCCTAACTCTATTCACATGAGCCATCCAAGGGGGTAACTTGGGCAAGAACAAAGCAGGCCATTCACAAAACGAGGCCCAGCTTTCTTTTTTAGCCCATCTCAACTGGGAGGGGAAGCCCAGCTTTAGTTATTTTTGCTTATCATGACCCAAAAAAAAAGAAGAAGATATTTTTGCTTATTACGGATAGAAGAAATAAAGTTTAATTAGTATTACTCCTTGGACTACAAAGGCAAAGCATTTCGAACAAAAAAAAAAAAGATTACGAAGCAGAAGACTAGAAGATTAATCCATTTCCATTCCCCCCGTGTTTAAGAACCAGAAGAATCTGCTTTCGTGTCCCGTGTCCGTATTTTATTTAAATGCAAATCTGGCCAGCTAGCTACTTTTGAACCCAAATCGAGATAATTTGTGGCGACACGTCACCCGATTTATGGGAGATATTTTTGAGCTGTCACCATCAATGGGATAATGATGATGACGCGGTCGCTTGTCGGTTCCATTTTTCGTTTTCGTTTTCGTGTACACAATAGCAATACCAATGCTACATACATACATGGTCAATTCTCAACCGAACTCTCTCGAATTTCACAATCAAATCAAAGGTCCCTGTAGTATAAATTCCTCTCCGATTCTCTCAAAGCGTGTCATCGAAGATTCACATCGCCGATTCTGTTAGTTTGGATCGCCGATCGCTTCGCCGTCTTCTTCCGTCGAAAGTTCGTTGTTGTTCTGTGACAATTCTGTAGCCGTTTCTTAATAATTATTTCCTTTCTGCTTTTTCCTCTCGCTTTCGCTTGCGTTGTGATTTTGAGTGAGTGACATAATAATAATAATAACTGTGTTGTCTTTGAGCTTCTTTGGATTGGATTGGATTCGATTCTCTTGTTAGGTAACGTTGCTTTGGTTCTTCCTTTATTTTTCTCCCTTGCTGTTTTCAGAGGTGCAGGCGATCGTTTCATTTCAAGGCCTGGATTAACTTCACATTCTCTGATGTGTTCTTTGTGAATTCTGTGTAATTTTGGTTTTGAATTTTACCTGTTTGTTTGTTGTGGTTATTTTGATTGATTTTTTTTTTGCTTGATTCTTATCATGTTAATATGTCGTTTGAAAGTGTTTAATACTGTGGTAAATAGCAATATACATCTCAGGACCTTGACTTTGGGGCAATGAGTTTTTGTCTATTCTAGTGATAGATGGTGTCATTGGATAGGTTGTAATAACCCGTGAAAATTGAAATAGGCGCTCACTTTGGAAAATGAGAGCGAAAGTTAAGTTGGGAAAGCTTAAGGTTAACTATGTCAAATTTTGGACCTGCTGGTTCAACTGGTTCAACCCCCCAGTTGAATCATATAGAACTGTGACTCGAAGTCTAAAGTCTTTTATCAATTAGATATCTGGTTCGGTTTTTATCACAGGCCTCCAGTGGCTCTAATTGTAAGAATTAGATTAGATATGGATATATGACCTTAAGAAAATAATGATATGTGGATATGTGAGAGCGAAAATAAGAGACTTGAGGGAGATGAGTGAGTATTTTAGTTTAGATTATACGTATAAAAGTCTTTCGCAGGAAAATGCAATTTGCATCCCAAGTGGACTACCCAGTTGCAGAATGCTTACGTTGCAAGAATACCACTCTAATTTTTGGAGGGAAGAGTGTCAAACAAGTATCAGCAAGTTTAGTTCAGATTTCGATCCACCTCCAACCACCGGTTTCAACACAGGAAATTTTTTTTTATCCTTCTCCGTTTAATGCCTTGCCATGCTTTGTTTCTGTGGCTGCATCAAACGGAATCTCAAGCAAACAAACAAACACTACGTCTAGTGTGGGCGTTTGGAGTCAGTTTTGATGTTGTTGGATTGGAGCTTCTTATGGGTGGGATATCCCTTTTGCATAATTTGTAGAAACTTCCCCTCCATTCTTCTTCCAGCCATTTTTTTGTCTAGGTTGGAAGACACCTGCTGCAAATATGCTATAAGGATCACCGTTCTTGAATATCAATCCCCGGAGTAGTGTAAATGTTTCCTTTTGGTAGTGAACACATAGTTCGCTGTCAAGTGACCTAGTTAATCAAGTCATATGATTTTACCCAAAGGAATCTACCGAGGTGCAGGTGATATGGAGTAATTAAATATTTGCTTTTTGCTAAGTTTCGGTTCTTGGAGGATTCAATGCTGAACTGCATTTTAAGGTAGGCTTGCCCTTTGTGGATAATAAAATCAACACACATACTGTATTTTTTATTATATGAGATGCATTTGATTGAGTGATTTATGCTTTCAACATAGGTTGGAGTTTCTATTGGTTGGCTTCAATATAGTTGGATTTGGTTCTGGAAGTTCTTCAAGGAATCAAGTGATCATTCAACTATTGGTTTCTATTTACTGCTGGAGGCTGTCAAGTACCCCAGTGCTACCTTTGTAGCAATATGAGGAATTCTTGTATATGCACTTGTATTGATGTGTTCTCCTCTTGGAGTCGTGCCAATTGGAGCCGCATAATACGATTCTGTGTGGCTGATTTCAATTGGTCCGCGGCAGTATAGAAGAAAGCAACATTCGGTGTTTGCCTGGCTTGATGGGGTGACTAAATATGCCTTTAGTAGTTTTAGGATTATTTCTAAATGTGTTCCTATATGCAGGTCCTTAAGCTTAACTACCTGCTTCTAGATAGTTGGTAATCTTATCTGAGGATAGCTTTATCATGGTAGAGGTGGCAGTGATGCACTCTGAGCCTCTGCAGTTTGAATGCAATGACGTGAAACATATGACTGAGAAAGATGCTTATCCTCCAAAATCAAATTCGGAGTGCTTGCCTGGAGAAGAATCAGGTCAGTCAACAGACCACCAAAAAAACAATGACTTGCAAGAGAAAGGATATATGGAGCACGGGTAATTTCTTGTTCATATGCTCTTTTTTGCTTGTTAAATTGTTATATTTCCTGCTCTCTTGTTAAAAGCTAGGCTTTCTCTGCAGATGTCAACATTACCGGAGAAGATGCCGAATCAGGGCCCCCTGTTGCAATGAGATTTTTGATTGCCGCCATTGTCACAATGAGGCAAAAGTGAGTAAATTCCCAAATCTATTATTTTTTATGATAGTTGTGTGTTTCAAATGTTTAATTTAATATATGGTTGTTACCTTAAAATGATGTGGCTTCATCTTATTTCATTTTTCTAGCCATTTCTTTTCCTAATTGCCACTGTCATTCTTTGATTACATTTAGACATTTAGCATAGACAATATGTATAGGACCATCATAATAGTCATATCTAATTTTAATCACCATTGGCTTCTCTTTGTCTTGATCTTTCAAGTATGGTGCCCTGCATTTTTCTTCCTTCCTGTCCTGATGTGATCTATCACATTTCTACTTGAGTTTCACTTCAGAAATATATATGTGTATCTTTATCTATATCTATGCATATATGTGTGTGTGTGTGTGTGTGTATTTTCTTCATCTCCCCCTCTGCCTCCTTAGGAGGCCAGGTTGTTGACTCCTCTTTGAACTAATTTGAGCAGTGGTTAGTGAATTGCTTAAATCAGGAAAAGGAAATATCATTTTATTCAACCTACTGCTGTTTAATGACTCACCACTCTTAAATAGGGCTTTCGCCTGTTCCATGCAAGCCAGACTCAATACTTATGTTTTTTGAGTTATAATTGTACCATCAAACGATCTCATTATGTTTAAATCTAGCATTGCAGCATTCCTTTTTAATTTTTTGGGAACTTACTTTTATTATCGTGTTTTTCTACAGAATGATATCAACATAGATCATAAGCATAGACATGACCTTCCCCGACACCAAGTCAAACAGGTATGGTTATTTACTTGGACATCCTTAGTTCGAATATCCACAAATTTCAACACCTTTTCCTGTTATTTCATGGTCAAGGTGTTCCTTAATGCTAATTAAATAATTTTGACATTTCAGGTAATATGTTCACTTTGTGGCACCGAACAAGAGGTGAGTTTAGAATTTCTTCAATATTCTTTGTATATTTTTTGTTGCGGTGTAGAAATCATAAAGGAGGACTTAAGTACTAGATTAAGATAAGTTAAGCGGAATCTGTATTATCTGTAATCTGTAATTAGGAAAGAAAATCTCTTTGCATTTGGATGTGTAGACGCCCATGCACATGCATAAAGGAAACAAAATGGTGCATTTGTTAAGCTTATTGGTGTTTGAAGGTTCTTCCAGATGTTTTGTGGAAACAGTTGTTTCATGAACTTCATCAAAGATGATTGACTGGAGCGCTAGAGAATATGCTACTTGAAACTGCTGGATTAGTCCCATGTTATTTTATTCAACAAATCATCTGTTATAAAATCTGAAATTTTATCATTTACATTGTGCTTTGAACATCTGAAGCTAAGTTCTTTTCTTCTTCTGATTTTTACTGCTTTCAGGTTCAGCAAAACTGTATTAATTGTGGTGTTTGTATGGGCAAGTACTTCTGTGGGACATGCAAGCTCTTTGATGATGATGTAAGTACTTAATCCTGGAACTAAGGATCATTTTTCTTTTGACGTTTTCTATTTATTGTTCTGTCTTTTATATGATTGCTGGTATAATTATGAGGTGAGCATAAATCAGTGAGTCTTTAACTGTAGTCTTTAGATTTAGTGATGGAATGAAATGATTGCAAAGTATATTATGAAGATTTCTGGTGGTTTTATGTTACTATCTCATTTCTTTTTTGTGCTTGCAGATATCTAAGCAGCAGTATCATTGCAGTGGCTGTGGAATTTGCAGGTATGAACTGATAATCTGGTTTTGTTATCTCAAACATCGATAACTCTGCATTTTGGTCAGACATGGTAACGTGTTTGAAGGGGGGGCACTTTTTTTTTAAATTTTTTTCAATATATTATAATTTAAAAAAATTACATGTTCGTTTGCCCCCCTCCCCCATGATATATTCTCATCGGGCCCTTAACTGAACTAATATAGCACTCAGTTTTACCCCTGATTTTAGGGAATTTTGTGAAAATGGAAATGCAATGCAGTATTTGTTCTTACAATTGTGTTTTCTACACTTCTTCACTTTCTGCATTTGACTTGAAGATTACATTTTTATTATATCCTGAAGCTTTAGTGTATTTTTCTTTCTTATGTATGAACTGATTGATTTTGATATGTTTTACCACAGAACTGGAGGATGCGAGAATTTCTTCCATTGCAACAAGTGTGGTAAGTGATCTTTTTTATTCCTATTCTTTTTTATGAGTACTAAGAAGCAATGTGATTATTTTAAAATGTACTCTGCCTGATTGATCAGTATATTCATTATTTCTTTGTATAGGTTGTTGCTACTCAAATATGCTGAAAAACAGTCACCCATGTGTGGAAGGAGCAATGCATCATGACTGCCCTGTTTGTTTTGAGGTAACATTTTACAACTGTTATGATTTGAATATCACTATAACAGCTTTTTAAATTGTTGGAGGCTGATTCAAGCATACCAAAATTGATTATTGCAGTACTTGTTTGATTCAAGAAATGATGTCATTGTTATGCCGTGCGGACATACAATCCATAAGAGCTGTCTGAATGAAATGAGAGAACATTTCCAGTGAGTGTACACAAAGCTCCTGATCTTCTTACTTCTCCATCTTTTTTTCTGAAAATGGTCCTGATTATTGTATTTGATTCTATATCAGGTATGCATGCCCTCTCTGCTCAAAGTCAGTCTGTGATATGTCAAAGGTTTGGGAGAAATTTGACATAGAGATTGCTGCTACACCAATGCCTGAGCCATATCAAAATAAAATGGTCAGTGTTTCTTCTTTTCTCTCTCATGATTATTATATTATGGATGCACAGCACATTTTACATGCAAATGTGCTATTATATGTTTTCAATATGCTATGTATTGGACAGAACACTCAGGAATTCATCACAATATCTCTTATAACGTGTAATATTTGTTTTGCGATTTGCACTAAAAAAAGACCCGATAATATTTTGATAATTTTTTTTTATTTTATATTTATCATTGTTAAAATTAAAAATAATTTATATTAAGTTCTGGAAATCGGATTCAACGCATAACACACTCCTTGTTCATGATGAAAGCTTCGAACACTAGGACTCAAATACCATGGTTGACTTCAGGCAACCATCATGAACTAATTTATCTTATGCCTAATCTCTTGTTTTATCCTGTCCTATAATTATTTTTGAAATCAAAATCAAACGAGAAACGGGTATTTTTATTCTGTTTACTTGTTACTCATCTACACCTTTGAATTATTGATGCCTCTTTGTTGCTATGGACGTGTGGGATTGGAGAGAGGTTATATGGGGATTGATGAATTTGTGGCATGTTAAATCCGATACTATGTTGCCTGCTGATTATGAGGGACTAATGGTGGTGCCTACCCTTAACAGGTTTGGATCCTGTGCAATGACTGCGGCAAAACTTCTCACGTTCGGTTCCATTTTGTGGCTCAAAAATGCCTGCACTGCAAATCCTACAACACAAGGCAGACGAGAGGCTGAGCAAGTGACGATTAATTATGTGTTGGTTTAAGTGAAGCTTGCATTATATTTTCACTTGATGTTGTTGTGAAGGCGGTGACACTCCACCATCCGTGTCCTTCATTGGCTACGAGGATGATGTGCACGTGGGAATTTTGTCTTCATGCTGAAGCCACATTCAAGGGGATATAGAATAATGGTTCTTCATTTGGTGTTGGGGGAATAACGAGTTTGGTCAGCTATTGTAATCCTATTGTGTTCCAGGTGTTAACGTGTACTATTTATAATAATATTTTAACTTTCCAGATTGGCTTTGTCAAAATGATATACTTAAATACTTGACAATCAACTTGTGTTTGGATCGATAGCAAAAATGAGTGGAAGGGGTGGAAAGATAAAAGCAGAATTCAGTCATTTAGCAAAACAGAGAAAACATAGGAAAGAAAAAAAAAAACTCGCGCGAGACCGAACTTACAAACTTTACATGTGCGAAGAAAAATTTCAGAGAGGTCAGGTGTAATCTTTTGTCCACGGAGGAGGAGAAAACTTGAACATTTTTTACTTTCTAATTTTCTCTTCTTTTTTCTCATGATGATAATAAATCGAGGTATAAACATTTGAAAACCCTTTACATAGTATTTGGTCCGAAGGAATTGAAGGAAAGGGAAGGGGAGAAAATATTTTAAAATTTTTTTGTTTGGTTTATTTTTTTAAGGAGGAAAGGGAAGGGGAGGGGAATGGAGGAATTTGACTCCTCTTTAATATTGGGGGATTTGGAGGGAGAGTAGAAGGTTTTAAATGATATTTACTTAAATAATTTTAAATTAAATTAAACATAAAAATTTACAAAGATCTAAAAAATAAATTAGTATATTCTCTCAATTAAAATCTCTCCCCTCCTCCTAACCAAACACAATTTCTATTCAAATCTCTCTCCTCCCTTTTCCTACCCTCTCCTCCCTTCTTTGAACCAAACAGACCCTTACGCTTGGTGCCTAAGCCCTCAAACAGTATTCTCAAACGAACAGTACTTTGGGGCGGTACAGTTCTCTAGCACTTTTCTACGATCTGCGAACCAATAACACAACACTTTGTATTTTCTTCTAACTTTCAGTTGCTCACTGTTCAAAAAAATATTTAGTTTAAATAAGTTAGATATATATAAAGCTTCCGGTGGTTCTGGTTCTGTCGGGGAGATTGATGGTTCTGGTTTGCAATGGTCATTCCAAGCACTAGCAAGGGAATCGTGTTGGTTGCTGCTGGTGGTGGTGGTTCTCATGGTGACAATTGACCATTTTTAAAGGAAGAGGGTAGAAGCTCTTATAATGTCAGATATTTGTCCCTCTTGTATATCTTATTTAATCTAATTTAATTTAATAATAAGGGACGTAACCTAAGAAACATGGCAAAAATTTGAATCACAAGAACCCATCAAGCTTCGCATAGTGTGGCGTTATTAAGCATCAAATAATCACTATCCTCCCAAAAGCAGGGAAATGAGACTGCATTGTAAGACATGTACATAAAAAGTTTAATGGTGAATCATAACTCAAGGCCTGAAGGATCAAATCAATTAATTAACTCAAGGCATGAAGGAGGATCAAATCAATTAATTAACTCAAGGCATAAAGGATCAAATCAATTAATTTTCCGATCACCAGTCCAAAATTCATCGGAAAGGAAATAGTTTCATATACATTACAATAGTAACAACCTTCAAGTCAACAATGTTTAGGTTACATACACAACAGAAAGCTCTACTACAATAAAGGGTAAGCCAAGAAAAATGGGCTTAAACCCTTAACTTTATGCATTCAAAAAACAAGCATAACCTATAATATAATCTCATAACATATTATAGCAAAGTCATAGGATTCCACCAAACCTAGCTGAAGAGAGAAGCCATCATCCACTGAGACCATGAAAGCTAAAACCAATGGCAAACGCAACGATGTACAAAACAATCATCCATGGCTGCTAAGGCACATAAAAATTGAACAGCTCTTTGTGAACAGATGATCAGGTGCGTCTACTCATATCATGGTCTCAGTGCCAATGGCAGGAAGAAAAAAAAAACCCTCTTATGTAGCTTTGAAGAAACCATTTTCCCCACCAGATTCCCACTCAGGAGAGTTTTCAGATGGCGAATTGGATTCCTCTAACTCCTCATCGATCATGATCTCCAGTGCCCTGCAAGTTAAACTGCAAAATGATCTTTCACCTCTGCAGTGTATATCATAGAAGGCCAATCTTAGAAATCAAAACTGATAAAAGTCAAAAACATGATATGCAATGCAAAACAGTGTTGATCTTTATCTACCTATATATGTAAATGTCTTTGCCCTCTTCCAATTTCTTGTTGCAAAGGTGGCAGAAACTTAAAAAGTCACCAGGGGGGTGGTATTGGTTTGGAGTCTCTAATATGTCAAAAACAGGAGGACACAAACCCTCCTTCTCTTCAATCTTGTGATGTTTCTTAGGATCATCAGCATGAATCTCCAAGATGCAGTCACAGAAAATGTGGGTTGTTTTTGGATTGGGACCATGGGAAATCACACATGTGTAGTCCTCTGAGTCTTCAACCTCACTTGCTGACACACACTTGATAAATTCATTAGAAGAGGATGATGCAGACACAGGTTTTAAGGTGTTTTGGTTCTTGCTTCCTCCAATAAAATGAGGAGGGGAGCACACTGGGTTCAATGCAAAATTCCCAGACTCTGAATCATGTTTGGAACCAGTTAAACTTAAACCAGACAGATCTTTAATTCGACTGCATGAGTCCAGTGAATATGACATGGATTTCCCAAAGGGTTCATGTTCTTGCAGGGTCTCACCAATCTCAAAAAGAACAGTGGATTCACCCTTGTGGAAATTAGAACTATTCTGGGTATAAGGAAGCTTAAAAAAGTCCTTAGGTAAGGATTTAGATGCCTGAACAGAAACAGAATCCACGAAGGATTTGCCATTTGGGGTTTTGGTAATCATTTGGGGACTGAGATTACTAGTCTTCTTCCTGTCTGATGACAGGAGAATATTCCCAGAAATTTTAGAACAGTCCTCCAAGGAATCTATGATGCTTAAACCTACTTTGGTACAGTCCCAACTCCTTTGTTGCCCCTCATCTGGTGATGTTCTTAAAGGGTTGTTACCTAGATTTGAAAGCACAGAAACCTCTAGTGGAGAAGTGGGGCTCCTGAGTGAATCAGAATCCAACAAGGCTTGAGGCCCCAGACCCACAAACAGAAGAGGGGAATTGAAAATTGATTTGCCTTTCACATTGCTCCCCAAAGCATTAGAGATTGCCATTTCACACGTGTAACCAATATCTCACAACAACCTGCTGAAAACAACACAGGTTTTGCTCATATAAATGATACAACACAGATTGGAAAAGAAAAAAAAAAAAGACTAATCAATCAACAATATCCAGCGACCATTTTGAATCAGTTTATATATAATAATGATAATGATACATTTGAGTTACAAAACAAAAAGAAAAAAAAATATTTAGACTTTGAATGCACCCACAGATGGATATCAAAGGCAAAGTCTTGCAAAGTTCTCCAGTCGGGGAAAAAGATGAATGAAGATGAAGTCAACAACAAAACAAAAACTTGAGCTTCGATTAGACAGGGAAATGACATGTAAAATGTGAAGTAGGTTAGAAACATTCATTTTACTGTATCAACCCCCAAATGCAATGGGAAAATGTAGCTTATGGGGGGAAAGGGGAATAGATCACTGAAAGATTGGTAAAGTCATTCAAAATACTCCTTACGGTAATAAAGTATGTGAATTAAGAAAAAGAAATTTATCATTCAGCATCAGGAGAACCCCAGATAAAAAAAAAGTATAAGAAAAACAAATACAATATTATAAGTTCAAAATAAAGCAATGCTATCAATCAATAATCAATAATAAGAAAAAATGATTTAATGAAGACATCTAAGAGATAGCTCAAGAAAAACCCCAAAACTTAAAAAAGAAAAAAGAAATTGATGTACCAGGCATTTGATTCTAGAACCAACATGGAAGTTAATCAAACATCAATAGAGATGAGAATGAAAGCACCTGGGTTTTCTGTAGGTGTGGTCTAGAAACTTCAGAGAGATGAAGGTGGAGGGAGAGAAACTCCAAATGCAGTAATAATAAAAATGATGACAAGGGAAGGGGTTGTGTGAAACTGAAACTTGGGCAGTGGAGAGCAGTACTGTGTATCTGTACTACCATCACCCTCTCTCTCTCTCTCTGCGCGTTACTACTTTGTTTGGCGTGTCATATACAAAAAATGTTGCTTTCACTTCGATGGTGACAAATGTTCAACCAGTATCGTGCCACCTAACCCAAAAGTTAGAGTTACAAAAAGTAAAATGTACCTGTGGTCTCTAAATATATATATCTCTAAATATATATATAATATAATATATTAAGTAAGATGAGTTTTATAATATATTAAGTAAGAGGAGTTTTAATATAAGAGGGTGAGAGGATTAAATTTGGACCGTATAATTATATATAGATAGTTGGGATTAAAAGTTAGTTAGTGGTCACATGACCACTTAAAAAAGTCATGTAGTTTTATGTTTTAATCTTGATCATTTATGATTTAATCTTATCGCTATAATTCATTGCTCTCATCTTCTCATAATAAAAAGTATCTCACTTAATATGCTTCCTATATTATATATATATATATATATATATATATGTTATATGTTATGTTACTCCAATTGGCACCGAGTTAAATCTCCTTTTCTATCATATCATATTTCTAGATACGAAAATATTCCGTTTCCGTGCACATTTGGTTACACTTCCATCATAAAGCCTCACTCTTATAATATAAGAAATTATTATATTTAGTGATTAAACTCCAAATCTCTACTTTTATAGTTTATCAAAAAAAAATCTCTACTTTTATACAATTGAATGTGATAATAATTATTTTTTATTTTAAAAAATATATTATTTAGTTTATAAAATAATCTTATTAATTATTTTGAAAATTAATTAATAAAAACTATAAAATATAGAAAATTAATTAATGTGTGAAACAAATAACCCGTACACCTGAAGCAGTTTTGTTCTACTTTTTAAATTCTTTTGTAATAGAAAATAATTTTACTATAATGATAAAAATAAATCACTCTTATATATATATTTAAATAATAAATTTATTTTTTATTAAGAAACATTTAAATCATATTGTTTTTTCTTTACCTTAATACTTTTTTCTTTCTTTGGAATTAATATCAATTATATTTTATTCATTTTAATGTGAATCGAAATCTTTAAATTTTTTTCCAACTCTAACTCTCAACATTATCGAGATTAGTTTTAGATTGTTTTTATTAATTATTAATTCTAAATTTTATAGAAACAGTTTTTATGAAATCTCAAGAGGACTAAAAAAGAATTTAATTTTTTTTCTAAAATTATATAAAATCGTTAAAAGGTTATTCAAACCAAAATTAATTACTTTTGATATTAGGAATAATAAAAATACTTATAAATTAATTCGTTTATAGCTGTTTTCTATAACGTAACTAAGAATATAGTTTATAATAAAATAAACTAAAATATAACTTATTTAACCTCATACTCTTAAAAACATAAATTTCCAAAATGGCATAAAATTCTATTTGTAATTTAAGGATCTTAGGACAAGGGAGGCATAATTTACTATAAACAACAACATAAGTCATGTATTAGTAATCAAATCATTATCCTTTATGCACTATATATACCAGTACCATAGAAGGTTAAAATTACAAGAATGGAACTTAATTTGTCCAATTTATTATTGTTGTTGTGGTTATTACATTGATTGAGACGTTGAGTACTGGTATCAGCATACACGAAAACCAAACATGCAAAATGCCACGTCATGTGATGGGAGAAGAGTTAACTAACCTAACCATGGTTAAAATGGTTTACCAGTGACTGACCAGGTGGGTTATGGTTTTGTTTTCGTAACTTTTAGGTGTTCAGTCAGTCCATGTTGTCGTTTTCTGACCCTGCTTTTCATGATTTTGTACCCACAAACTGAAAGAACAGAGCTCATACACGTGTATGGTTCTACATGTCCATAATAATCCAACGGCCCAGATTTGAAAATTCATTCTCAAAGAAAGCTTTTTTCTTTTTCTTTCTTTTTTCTTTATTTCCTGTCTTAACTACCGACCGACCAGTACCACAAGTTTTTAAGTTTACTTCTCTTTTTATGTTGCTCTTTGGGAGTGTCTTGTGCACGTGTTATAAATTTAGTGCCTTGTTTGTTGAGGGTCCCTTTGGAATTCTTATTTCTTTTCCTTTTTGTGTTCGTTGATTAATTAGTCAAGAAAAGTTATTTAATTTCAAATGGCTTAATAAGATTTTTGGTCCCTGTAAATATACTCATTTTTGCTTTTCGTCCTTGCAAATTTTTTTTTTACTTTTTCATCCCTGCAAATTGCTCCGTCTCCCTTTTTGGTCATCGACGTCAAGTTCCGTTACAAAAAAACTGAGGTGGCTAACGGTTGATGATCTGTCAGTGCCACGTAGGGTAACAAAGGTCATGTGTCACGCCAGCTGTCACTGTCACATGGATAAGTTGCTGAGTCAACGTGATTAACAGATTATTAATATTTTAAACTTAAATTAACTTTAACTTAAACACATTATTTAGATAAAATTTAATTAAAAACAGATTAATTAATTTATATTAGGGTTTGTTTTCTCTCCCCTCTTCCCCCTCCCTCTCAGCCGCCACCCACCTTCTCCAACCCCCCTCCCCTGCATCGTTGAAGAAGAGCTTTATGAAGAAGAAATGTATCCCAGCAAGGCAGCAACATCATCAACTCCCCTCCTCCTCTTCCCCCTCCCAGTTGTTGCTCGTTTTCTTAATGCAAAGTACCTTACGACCAACAAATCCCATATTCCTCTTACCCCCCACAACCCAGCGTGAACTGTGAAGGTCTCAACCATTACATGGAATTATCCAATATTTTTCCAAAATAAGCACCCACTCTCGTATTGGACCCCATTGATAAGTCACAAGCACCCCCACTCCAATCAACAACTCTCTCTCCCTTTCTCTTTTTTTGCTGAACATCTCTCTCTCTTTAACTGTTTTCAATTTTTTACCTCAGTAAACAGTTCACTTCCGTTAACCACATACATCTGTTTAGGGAGAGGGAGACCGGCTGGTGGCGAAGAGTGGTGGTTCTACAGTGACATCCGCCGCTGCATCTGCAAACCATCCCAAAAGGTACAAGCTTTGTGCAAAAAGGTGCAATCTTTGACCCCCAACAGAGCAGAGCAGAGGACCCCCTCCTCCTCAACACTCAAACATGCAGTGTATACCACCTTCATAATCAACACCACCCCCTTTTCCTCCTAACCATGGTTTATACAGCAACAACAACATCCAGCTTCTACGTCGCCATGTTCGAGGTCCAGATCTGCTGGTTGCGGTAGCAGGAGCTTGGCGGTAGTCGCACCTCGTCACTCAGCCGCATGCGCGGTGCTCCTCAGTCGACACGAGTCACGGCCACTGCTCCCTGTCCTCACCGTCGCTCCTCCATAGTCTGATTTTGGGAACTTGTTGGGTTTTAGGGATCTGGGTTGTTGGATTTTGGGATGTTGGGTTTAGATTTGCCTGTCTTCTAGTGAGGGATATGCAGGAGAGAAGAAGAATAAGAAAGGCTTAAATATGTTTGACATCCCTGCAAATATAGCGAGTTTTGGTTTTGGTCCCTAGAAAATTTTTTTTTAGTATTTTACCCCCGCAAACCTTGAAATATGTTGTTTTGGTCCCCACCGTCCATCCCCGTCTAAAAAACGTCGACGTGGCAAACGGCAGTCCACCTGCGCCCACCCACGTCAGATTATTGTGACACGTAGGCTAAGTGACGAGGACTCTGAAGTGGCACCCCCAATCTGTACCCCATTGTGTCCCCACGTGAAATCAGGTTAGGGCACACTCCTCCATTTTCGATCTCTGTAGCTGCTGCGTTTCAGAATGGGGGGGAGCAAGGGAAGCAAGGCATCGTTCAGTGGGTCGGCATCGTATCCAGATGTTATGTGCGATTGTGGGCTGAAGGTTGAGATTTACACCTCTGGGCAAGACACCAATACTCCCGGTCGCAGATTCCTGAGATGCAAGAACTGGATGGTAGTGTTTCAAGTTGATTTGGGGTATTTTGTGTTTCTTATTTTCGTTGATCTCTGACTGAGTAAAGTTTTGTTTTTTGCAGAGGAAAGATACTTGCGATTACTTTCTTTGGCTTGATGAGTTATTGGATGGCAATGGCAATGGCAATGGCAAAGGCAAAGGTCCTAGGCATAGCTGCTGCTGCTCGAAGATTGTGAACACTGTGGAGTATTCTGCGAAGAGGATAGTGAAGATTGAAAGGAGATTGGAAATGGACAGCATGAAACTTAATTTTGTACTGGTGTTTGTGGCCATTTCAGTTGTATCTGTTTTGGTTTATCAATGTTTTAGGCACTGAAACAATCAATTGTAATTTTGGGGTAGACATATATGCAACCATTTGAATGGTTATGTATGGTTAGGTTTGGTGTTAGAACAAACAATGTATCAGTTTATGTTGATTATGTGTTATGCAATGTGATCAGTTTAGTTATGAATGGTATCAGTTTTGTGTCTTGCAGCAAAGTTTGCTTAACCAATTTGGCTGCTTATTGATCATTTTTTTGTTAGTCATTGAACCAGTATTTTTCTTCTTAAACCAGTGGTCATTAAACCAGCATTTTGGCATTAAACCAGTATGGTAGGCATTAAAACAGCAAGTATTAGACGCACAAATATTGGACGCACAAACAGTAAGTATTGGACGCACAAGTATTGGACGCACAAATAGCAAGTATTGGACGCACAAACAGCAAGTATTGGACGCACAAGTATTGGACGCACAAACAGTAAGTATTGGACGCACAAACATTAAACCAGTATGGACGCATTAAACCAGTATTGGACGCACAAATATTAAACCAGTATGGACGCATTAAACCAGTATTGGACGCATTAAACCAGTATTAAACCAGTATTGGACGCACAAATATTAAACCAGTATGGACGCATTAAACCAGTATTGGACGCATTAAACCAGTATTGGACGCACAAATATTAAACCAGTATGGACGCATTAAACCAGTATTGGACGCATTAAACCAGTATTGGACGCACAAATATTAAACCAGTATGGACGCATTAAACCAGTATTGGATGCACAAATATTAAACCAGTATTGGACGCACAAATATTAAACCAGTATGGACGCATTAAACCAGTATTGGACGCACAAATATTAAACCAGTATTGGACGCACAAATATTGAACCAGTATTGGACGCATTAAACCAGTATTGGACGCACAAATATCCAAGGTTCATAACCACAAATCCAAAGGCTTAATACATATATAACCAAAAAGACTAAGTACTGGTCATATAGACCATAAATCCAAATGCTTAATACATATATCCAAAGGCTTAATACATATATAACCAAAATGCTAAAAGGTCATATAGACCACAAAACAACTAAATCATCCCCAGTTGTTCATAATTTCATCTTGTGCTACTCGAGTTGTTTATGAGCTTTTTGCTGCACTTCTATTGTTGACTTGAGACAGGCAATTGCTTTATTCCACATTTCTCTGCTACCTTCATCTATTTGGCTATTGTTCATTTTTTCCATTGCAGACATGGACAACTTGAGTACTTCTTGAATATCACCAGTCTTGGTTATGTCCTCCATAGTGGAATTGTGGATTTTAATTGTTTCCTCAGCTTGAGTGAGACATTCTTCAGGTCCACCACCTGTGGTTGAAATAACTTGGCTTGCAGACTGTGTTCCTCCGTTTGTTTCAGTTCCCTCAAGTCCAATAGATGCTTCAATGTCTGCATGTTTCCTCAACCTCTTTAACCATATAAAAAAAGCAAAGTTAGCTAAGAGTACAGTAAAAATGAAATGATGATGCAAGTCTGCAAGTTACCTTGGGCTTGGCAACAGTGTTACTAGTTTTATCATTTTTCTACAAAATTAAGAAACACATTAAGTCAGTTTGTTTGTTACATGAAATAAATTGTAAAAGTGTCTGAAGTCATACCCTTTTGACTTGAATTTTTGGTGGTCTAGTTTCATGGTTCCCTACACCCTCTTGACTTGCAGCAGGAACTTGTGTTTGTGGTTGACCATTCCCCACACTGACTGGGTTAGCAACAGGAACTTGTGTTTGTGCTTGTCCATTACCCACATCATCTTGGTTATCAGCAGGAGGTTGTGCCTTGGGCTTTCTCTGTCAAAGTACCTTATGAATATCATTCCATTGTAAAAAAAATAAATTGAAATTAAATTGGGACAGCTTTATACCTTTCGGGCCTGAGCATTTGGGTTGACCACTGGACTTTTACAGCTCCTACTATTGTGCCCAAGCTTATCACACCTGGTGCACCTGTATGAGGTATTGGCTCTTTTCAATTTAGTACGATTTTGGTCCTCATCAACCTCTCTTGTCCTTAGTTTTTTAGGCCTTCCAGGCCCTCTTTTGAATTGTGGAGGCTGCAGCTCCACAACTCCCGCAACAGTTGGCCACATGTCCTGACCATTAATAGGACTAACAGTATGGTTGTAAACTTGTTCATAAGTGTCCCTGCTATAGTAATGATGCACAAATTCCTCAAGATCATTGCGAGCTCTATATGATATGGCAGCCACTGCATGCCTACACGGTATTCCTACCAACTCCCAGAAATTACAACTACACCTCTTCAGTTCCAGGTTAACTACAAATTTTTTGACAAATAAGGTATGTGTCACCTCAAACTTATCCTTCCCAGCATATGTAGGGATCCAATTACCACTATGTTCCACCTCCCAGTCTAGCCTTCTCCTTGGTTTTGGCATTATTCTCCCTTGGAACTTAGAAAGTTTTTCCCTCTGTTTAGCAACCCGACCCATAAGATATGACCTTATCCACTCACACATTGTGACTATTGGTTTGTCCCTAGCTACCAGTATAGTACTATTAAACGCCTCTGATATATTGTTCATCAACACATCACATTTAGGGTAATAAGTAAAAGCATGCTTACACCATTGTCTTGTTGGAATGGCAATCAACCAATCATGTGCCTTGGCATCGACATTCTTTATCTCTTCCATCTTCTCCTTCCAGGCTTCAAAGTAAGTTGCCTTAGCTGCACCCATCATCAAGTCTCTTATTAGGACCCCTCCGCCAAACTTTTTCTTGAAGTTTGCATACAGGTGCCTTAAACAAAGTCTATGCTCCACACCCTCCAACATTTCTTGGAAGACAGGAACCAAACCCTTAAAAAAAACAATACAAAATTAATATTTATATATAAAGTTTAACAATAACAATAATAGTAGAAACATGTACCTTTTGTTGATCTGATATAAAGACCCATCTTCTATCTTCTCCAATGTCTTGCAGCAATAAAGTTAGGAACCACCTCCATGACTCTTTTGTCTCGTTCTCAACTACAACAAATGCCAGGGGATAGTACTGGTCGTTTGGATCTCTACCAACAGCTATCAACAGCTGGCCCCCATACTTTGTCTTCAAATGACAACCATCAACCCCAACAAAAGGCCTACAACCCGCCAGAAATCCTCTTTTGCAGCCATCAAAACAGAAATAAAAACTCCCAAACTTTGGTGGCACACTTGGGCAAGGCCTCTCCACTTCCAATCTGCAGGTATTCCCAGCACATGCTCTCTTCAACTCAGCACAATAACTCCACAACAAAGTGTACTGCTTCAAAGCATCCCCTTCTACTATTCCTCTAGCAATCTGCTTCGCCTTCCATGCACTCCACACAGTTATCCCAGTTGCATAGTTCCTCCTCACATCCTGGATGATTTCAGCCAGGCTTACATCGCTGCTGCCCATGATCCTGTCCATGACACCCTTAGCAACCCACTTTGATTTTGCATTTTTATTTGCAAAAACCCTACCACACGTGTGCCTATCCACCAATGTCTTCATTCTATACGTGTGGCTGTCACCCACCCTACTAACAAGGGCTGTAAAACCACAATTACCCTTACATACTGCCCTTACCCTAACTTTGTCATTTTTTGCAAACCTCACCTCTCTACCATTCAAAACTGACCACTTCAATATTGCTTTTTTAAATTGCTTCAGGGACTTAAACTCCATACCCAACTTAAATTTATACTTCTTATCTAACTCTTCTTTTCTAAATCTAGGAAATACACCCTTACATTTATCTTCACCATCCGAATCCCCTTCCTCTGCACTGTCCAGCTCTTCACTCATATAGTCATCAGATAAGTCATGTGCACTCAACCCATGTTGTGCACTTCCCCCACCTTGTCCACTTCCACCAACTACACCCACTGGTTTCTTTTTCTTTTTACTCACTATCAACTCTTCAAGTGTTTCATTGTTATGTTCAGCATTGCCAACTTCATCACCAAATCCATCACCAAATCCATCATCCAACCCGAGAGCTCTATCCTCCTCACTATCCTCAAACATAACTCCATGGTCAGACTCTTCCTCACTGCCACCATCCTCAGCATCACCAACTCCTTCTCCAACAATCCCAGTATCACCATTGTCATTCACATGATCACCTTTAGGTCCATCCACAGCCACCTCACCATCAACATCTCTATTTACATCACCCACACCAACATCTCCATCCACATCCACAGTCACGTCACCACCATCATCTCCAACCCATCCTTCTCCAATGAAAATGACATCATTGTCCTCATTGACCTCATTGCCCTCAGCACTTACATTCCCACCACCTTCAGAATTCATATTAACCCCACAGGTTTGAGCCACCCCATTAAGAAGTTTACTTAAGATGCTAGCAGTGGTAGATAGGTTAGGAGGGGGTGGTGGTGCAACAATGTGGTGCACACCCTGACTAGGAGTACCATAATTCTCCACAACTTCAGTAACAAAAATTTCACCCTTACCATTATTCTGTATAGCATTATTGGCAAAAGCCATAGCATCACCATCTTCCTTAATCTCCCTAAGTCCATCTGCTGAATGTGGGCCATCAGTTTTCCACCATAGACGCATAATAGATGAATAACCCAAGTCATTCACAATGGACATTGCTTCAAAATAGCTCCACCTATCTATGTCACAGTCAAACTCCACATGCACTGAGCCCCCCCTATATTCATCATCCTCGTATATGAAACCACCCCCATGATGAAAATGCACTTCGAAACTCATCCCTGCAATATGCATGTAACTGATTTCTTAAATGCTCTGGTCCCCACAAAACAATGACATTAATAAACCATGTCCCCCCCCCCCCCACAGATTTATTTACTACTTTTACTACTGAAATACAACATTAATATATTCGAATGAACAGTACACGCACATGTTTGTCTGGTCCCCACATAGAAAGTGAATAAAAAACCGCACATACCTTTTACAGACGCAAAGGAATCTCGTGTGTCACAAGCTCCACTGTAAGCCACAAGTTTTGACACCTCTGAATCGTGTTCAGTACACCGTCGCAACCTAGGGTTTGGTTGTCTTCTTCTCCGTGTCGCCTTTCTGCAGTTTTCTCAAGAGCTTCTCTCTCTTTCTAATTCAAGGACTCTGACCCACGGACCCAAAAGCCCCAATTTGAAGGAGCCCTAGCTGACGAGGCGCTGACTGGGCACTACCTGGCTGACGAGGCACGCTTCCAGTCCACGTATGCGTAACATGTGGGATCATTAATTGACGTGGCATCTATGACGTGGACTGCCGTTTGCCACGTCGACGTTTTTTAGACGGGGATGGACGGTGGGGACCAAAACAACATATTTCAAGGTTTGCAGGGATAAAATACTAAAAAAAAAATTTCTAGGGACCAAAACCAAAACTCGCTATATTTACAGGGATGTCAAACATATTTAAGCCAATAAGAAAAATGGTGGTGGTGGTGGTGGTAGAAGAAGAAGAAGAAGAATGGTGGCGTGGTTCTGCGATTAGAGAGAAAAAGAAGAAGATGCTGAGATTTTTTTTTAAATTTATCTGTTTTTATTTTAATAGGTTTATTATTTTATTAAAATAATAATTTTAAACCCTAAAAGATTAATAAAGGTTTAAAACGTTAAGCACGCCACCTCAGCATGTTCGCCATGTCATCATAAGCCATTTGGCTGCTGTTAGCCATGTGTCAGTGCCAAATCAGCGTCCGTCGGCCACGTCACAGTTTTTGTAACGGCAGTTGACGGAAAGGACTAAAAACGAAGATAGTAAACATTGCAGGGACTAAAAAGTAAAAAAAAAATTACAGGGACTAAATTCAAAAACAGCTATATTTGCAGGGACCAAAAATATTCTTAAGCCATTTCAAATTCTTTATTTTTTTTGTTATAAACAACAGTTTTTAAAATTATTTTCTTATGCTTTTCCTCCTACGTAAGTATTTAATTTTCTTTTAAGTACGAGATTTAGTCAAAGTATTAGAGTAAGCCATTATGTATCTGTCAATGATGATAATATTAAATTAATGTATACTAAATTATAAATTTTAAAGTTCATTCTCACCGTCATATTAGAAAAATTTATCCTATTTGACGGTATAGAAATTATTCCCTTCATGTTTCAAAAAGAAATTATATATTCTTCGTGTAAAAAATTACTTGGATAATTTTTCAGATTTTTTTTGCTGGCAATATATTTAGGTTTAAATATATATATATATCTTATGAAAAATTCATACGTTGAATATAAAATTATGTTTGATTTAATTGCACTTTTGGTTTTTCAGTTATCGTAATTGTGTAATTTGGGTCCTCGATTTTTAATTGAACAAATTGGGTCTCTCAGTTATTCCAATAGTTGCAATCAGGCTCCTCCATTGTTATTTCATCTAATTTTTAATATTAAGAGCCTATGTGACACATGTGGGACATATTTGGCACTAAATTAAGTCAACTTGACACTATGTAGGTTGTAAAAAAAAAATCAAAACAAGTCAATAACACACATGTTGTAATACATGTTGTTTAAAATTTCCTACGTGTGCATGTTTTTGTCATGCGATCAATGCCAATATGATTCGACTAAGTGTCAAGGTAACATGATTTAGTGTCAAATTTGTCTCACAAGTGCCACATAGGCTCTAAGTGTTAAAAATTAGACAAAATAGCGATGGAGGAACCTAATTGCAACAATTGTAATAATTGGAGGACTCAATTCACTCAATTGAAAATCGAAAACCCCAATCGTACAATCATCTGGGAAATCAAAAATGTAATTAGACAATTAATAAAAACCTAATTTTATTTCATTTCATTTCATTTTATTCATTTTCGTCAACCCAAAAATAACCTTAAAAGTGTATTTGGTTATCTGTCAAATCTTAAAAGAATTAACTTTAAATAAAATCTTTAAATAATTAATGTGATAATACTAACTCTGAAGGATGAGCTTGGAATTTAATTTAAGGGTAATGATCAATTTTACGAAGAAGCAATAGACAAAAGAACAAACGAATGATTTTGGAGGACTCAATTCACTCAATTGGAAATCGAAAACCCCAATCGCACAATCATCTGGGAAATCAAAAATGTAATTAGACAATTAAATAAAAGCCTAATTTTATTTCATTTCATTTTATTTTATTCATTTTCGTCAACCCAAAAATAACCTTAAAAGTTTATTTAGTTATCTGTCAAATCTTAAAAGAATTAATTTTAAATAAAATCTTTAAATAATTAATGTGATAATACTAATTATGAAGGATGAGCTTGGAATTTAATTTAAGGGTAATGATCAATTTTACGAAGAAGCAATAGACAAAAGAACAAACGAATGATTTCATTGGTTATTTTATGCAAATAACCCTCTATGTTTTCTACCAAAAACAGAATTGTCTCTTTTCTTTTTGTCAAAAGCTCACCACGTGTACATTCTTGCGTTTCGTATATTAAATGTTTCCTAAAAAATAGCACTCCTCTTAATTTAATTAAAGAAAAAAGGTATATTCACGGTGCACCGAACCGAAGCAAAGCGCTCTCTGAAAATATGCGTTTTATTTTCTTTCTGATAAAAGACTCTGCAAATGTGCGTTGTTCTTGCCTCTTTATGCCATTACGAACATGAAACAATCATTACAAAGAAAATAATAAAATAAAGGGCATTTCACGTGACAAAAACGTGCTAAATAATAGCAGTAAGAAAGGTGAAAACAATGCATTATCACCGTGGCTAATATTGGCGTGATATGTGTTTTGCATCACGATTATCATGACTGTATAATGGCAATAATAATTTAAGTACAGTTATTTTTTAATTAGACACGTAATAACCATAGCGCCCAATGGAGTTGGCTAAATGTGTGAAAGCATACTAAAAAATGTGTAGTACATGATTGTATACTTTTTAATGAGAAGCATTAATTGACTCGATCCTTTGTTACTTCATCATTAATCTCTCACAAAATTGCTAATTGCTAATACATATATAGTGAATTCCATCCAAATTAAGAAAATATGATCTCTCCTTCTCCCCCATCATCACCTAGTACAAGAACTAATAGGCATAGATTTTTCAGGAAACTCCTAGGTCAGGCCCAATGGACTCGTCGAGTACAAGAACCCAATGATGCCCCAATCCATCACAGGATGAACCTATTGGACTTCTTCAATTGACCAAAAACGAAAAAGACAGAAAAGTTGCTGTTGTGGGGTGGACGCATGTGAGATTGGGTTCCCAAGTGTATTTGCTAGGTGGCGAGAGAACACCTATGTGAGGGAACATCCAGAATGTTACGCTGGTTTTTCTATTGAAGTCTATCGCTTAAAGATCATAGAAAAGAACAATAGATTCACCGTAGAGCGTGCTACATCTATGGACCAACACTATGGGAAATGTTCTCCAATGGTAACAAATATTGGGATAACTACTATGATCATAATATTGGTCGTTTCGAGGTTTATCATCCGTACGAGAATTATTGGATAATGCTAAAAGAACCCATTGAAATTGAAGGTCAAATATTGAGTCATCTTGTTTTGGGTCACAAGTTGCTCCTTGTGTCAAACTCGGGGCAAAGCTTATTCCCTTGACACCAAAACCCGTGACGTGTGCTATGTGGGTTGTGTCAGATCAGTGCAAAAGGCTTCGTCTTTTCATAACGATATTTGCTTTGGAACTGTGCAATAATAACGTTCTTGTGGTGGTGGGGCTTCAGCTTCATCATCTAATTTTCAATATCAAGAGGCAACGTCCTCAAGAACTCCAGAGACAACGTTCTTAAGAACTCGAATCATTCATACTTTTGATTGCACCGTCAAGGAAGATGAGACATCACCTTCAAATCAAAATCATGTATTTGATGCCTTCCTCTATTAAAAGTGAATGGTGTTGGTTTATGGCATTTGTGGAGGTACTTATAATATTTTATTTTTTATAATTTAGGAAATTTAGGTTGCTTTAATGTTTTGTTTTAGGAATTAAACATTGTATTTGGTGCGATTGAACGAACATTGATGCGAATACAGACACCTCTGTTCCAAAAATCCAGAGACAGGAATGTAGCAAAGACTTGAGGAAAATTCTGGGTTTTGAGACTATATACAGTTATTGCGTCTTGACATTCTATAATAATCAGTTTGCAGAGGTTTAACACAGCAAAATTTTGAGCCAAAAATTTCCTTCACCCTAAAATGAATAATATAATGAATAAATAACAATAATTACAGCTTCTGGAACCATTTCATTAACAGTTAATAATCGAAGCCAAAATCTTCTTCGCCACTACTAAAAGAATCGAGTATTTGACTATCATCATCATCATCATCCTCATCACCTTCTGTTACAATGTCCAATATTGGACCTCCGTCGAAGTCTACACCACCCATGATGAAATCTCTTTCTTCATCATCAAGCTCACTTACACTATCATCATCGTTACTTGTGGCATTACCATCACTATCGCTATCTCCACCAAAACCAGGGCCTAAAAGAGGATCCACATCAGCATCTTCATCATCATCATCTTCGTCTTCCTCATCACTTTCTGCATCATCAGGATCAGAATCATCTTCTGTTGGCCTCCGACGACCGATTTCATAGATTCTGGCTGAGGCATACATCTCATCATGATCATCCATTGTAACCAACCCAACAAATGAATCTGTTGGCTCAGTTGCAAAATCAAGAACACAGCGATCCACCGGGATAGTAGCAATATCAGAATAATTCACTGCATCCACTGTGCGGAAAGCTGCAAAAAGAGGATGCTTGGCACGACGTGTGTGGACCGCCGACATTACATCCTCAATATTTCTCCTTAGGATAGCATATATTACATCTCCATGAGCATTAAATGTTATTGTTGTTTGATCCAATGAAGGTACACTACGAAGCAGTCTGAACTTTCGCAGATCCCAGACTTCAGAGTTTATAATAACCTGGTTAGAGAACAATTTTCGACACTCAATAAGAAGTCATAAATATCACATTATAGACCCAAAAAAAAAATACATTCAAAATAAAGAATATTAGAGAACAATTTAAGATAATCTTCCTAGTTCCTACAACAATACAATTTATACTTTGCAACACATACAAGATTCTGCATACCTCGTTCCCAGCAGGATGAAAGCCTCCACCACCATAGTCCGTGAACTGATCAAAGCGATGAATAGGCCCAGAAACCCGCCGGTCCCATAAGACACCATTCCAGAGAAGCATAGATTCAGAAGGGCTAAAATGAATTAAAGAATAAACATGACCCCGTCCTGTAAAATTTGTAGAAGTATCTGAGAACTTGGATATTAGCTCACATCTCTGGATATCATACAAGAGGATTTCCCTTTGTGCAGATTCTGATGACAACGCTGCAAAAGCAGTGCCAGAGTTGCTAAATCTGGCAGCCTTGCACCCTTGGAATGAATAGTTAAGACCATTCAAATATGGCGAATCATCTGAAGAAGAATTCCACAGCCTTACATCTTGGGAGCTTGAAGAAAGCAATAGCTTAATGTCATCATCATAAAGAAAAGACTGAACATGTGTCAATGGATACTGGTGACCTGTGGAGCTCTCCACCACACTGTTGTTATTAGAGTCAAATATTTTGAGCTCTCCGTTGTGGCTTCCGACAGCAATAAGAGAAGTGTCCCCAAGACACGTAATGCATGTTAATAAGGCACCAGCATCATCACGACAAGTGCGCCATGGTCTGAACCGGCTATAAACAAATTGACGATCCCTGCGATTCCCATGCACTCCACCATATATAAATTTAAATTCACGGGTGCCAAGACGAGCTGTCACATTAGAAGGGGCATCAAGGCTTCGCTTGGGTTCAGGACAAACATGAGGGTGTAAAAGAGATAGTGGAGGAAGGGTGGTAATAGGAGCTGGGCATTGGCGATGCTGATGCTTCAGATACTGAACCACTAGAGAATCTAATGTTATATGGTCTGGGTTGTTGGGTTGAAGATCAGTTGTTACTACGGAGGATGGTGTAACCTGACCAAGATATGACATACTGTTTTGATTCTCATCCATACAGTCAGTTGCACAACGTCCTTGCTGATATCTCAAGTTGGAATTTGGTGTGGAAAGCCCCATAGCATCAGTCTGCAGGTTACTTTTACAAATCACATTTGGTGTTGGGAAAATAGGAGAATGAAATCCTTGATCCCCAGCATGTAGTCGCTTTCCAGATGATGACAACCCTCCTATATCTTTTAATTCAGATAGTTTACGTTTCATTGGCATGATAATTGGAGTCTTATAATGAGATTCAGCATCAATGTTATATTTCACCAAAGAATCTGATGGAGTCTCTAATGCTGTTGCAGCTTCTGAAGACTCTCTACCAGTACCTAACCATTTTCTGAAAGATGACTGCCGAGAATCAACAAGTTGATGTCTTGAATTTGAACCAAATGAAACAGAGAAAGACAGTGATTTTTTCTTTGAAGAAAAAGCTGAATCAATCTTTGTGATGGCATCCTCACTCCTTGCTTTAAGCTTTAATTTGTAAGACAGAAATCCAGGAGCACGACCAGAAGGCCACTGAAGTTGTACTAGAGGAGCTTCCTGCGTGAAGGGTTGTTGTGCAAGAGATGATGGGGCAACCAATGATGGCAAAGGTTTCAAATGAGCCTCTTTAAGCAACGTAGAAGCAGTATGTGACAATCCAGATGCCTGTAGGTGTTCATGAATAAGGAGCAAAAGTTCCCTGATTTTTCAGACAAAACAAAATGAACCATCAGAAGAGGGGGGGGGGGGGGGGGGGGTGGAAGAACTTTATTGAGAATGGGTAATCATAAAAATCACTGAATACCTTGAATGGTATGTTATAGGAGTGGCAGCAGCTATAGCCGCTCTTTCTATGCGCCTCAAGGTAGGAGTAGCTGCATCGGTAGCAGCTAATGTACTTGCACGCCCAGAATTAGTTACAATCTACAAATACAGTTTCAACATATATTAATAGTAGCCTTCACAAAGCACAGATCATTATATTTGTCTGTCTCAGTTTAAGCAAAGAACTTAGAAATAATGAGAACAGAGTGTAAGTGTGTGACAGAAGCTACTGATTAAAGCCTTTAATGATAATTGATAAATATCTTCGTTGCTTTTGTCTACTTAATGAGTCAGCAAAAAATTGGTCTGGCTTTCATATAAAGCAAAAAAAGTACATTAGCACTCCACTCCATACTGACTTGAATGAGCATAACTAATAGCAATACAAGTATTGAAGTATTGCTAAAATATAGACAACCTATATATTGCTCCACACAAACAAAAAACGCAAGAGTCATAAACTGAAATTTGAACACAAAAAACAGCTTTAAAAAATAGCATTCAGTAACAGCATATAATAATTTGAAAAATAACAAATACATACATTCTAATTGTTGACCATTATCTCCCAATATGGAAAACTTAGGGCCATTCTACTTCTGTTTATAATTTTGTTTTCACTTTTAATTACAAAACTGTCACCTTATTTTCAATCTATTTTCTGTTTTCAAATATTTGTATAGGAAACAAATTGAAAACAAAGTGGTGATTTTGTAATTAAAAGTAAAACAAATTGATCTGTGCAAGGCTATCACCTTACGAACTACAAATTGATCTGTGCAAGGCAAAACGATTAATTCTAATCAATCCAACAGTTGTCTAAGCTTTGTGTCCTCACACACACAATAGCAAAGAATGTTCAGCCTTAATTTTATGGCATTTTGATAATGATTGTAGTGAAGATTTTACAACTTAAGCATTTTACTTATGGCAGATCGGTAAGCATCAAGGATCATAGAGGTACATAATATGGAAACATAATGTTCATTGCACTCCAATTTCCTGGCCAACAGACAGGACCGATATCGAAAACCTAAAAACATATATTCTAAGCCAATGCAAAATATATATTCTATGAAAACTAAATACATACAATTAAAAAGCATTGCAGCAAACACAACAAAGCTCCAGAATGAGTTTACTCAAACCAACACTTTCTAAACGCAAAGTTATCTTCAAATAAAAAAGGGTGAAGATGCTCACCCCAATTAACTCAATTGCAGCTTGGGAAAGTTCAGCTTGCCACCTACCCTGCTCTGTTCCAAGTGTTTGGCTGCCAGAATCCCGAATTAGTTCTGACAGCTTCTTCCCAACCTAGAACACACATACAAATACAAAATCAAGATATTAAATTTCTATATTTAACAACATCAATTCCTCTGTATTGGGCCTAAACATTGAACAACAAAATTTGTTTCTAAGGCCAACATTAAAGCACAACTTAAATGGTATGCAAATAAAAAGTTGAAGCAGAGCAACTCTAATTCCATACTTGACGCTGACTAGTTAAATCCCATGCTACCAGGATGTAACAGAATCATGGATAGAAGTCATTGCTAATTTTGTTCACCTGTAGCTTTGTCAATATGTGTGCAATAGTATCATCTCTGGCTAAACCAAGCAGGACTCGACATGCTAGTGCACGAAGACAGTCCAGAGCAGCAGGAGGTGAACATATGCGAGGTTGGAGGAGATGCAAAAGAACCTTTATTCCATTATTGGCACGAACAGCCTCTCTAGCTTGACGATATCCTTGTACCAGCTGTGCAGCCAGACCAGCACAACCAGCTCCAGCACCCAGAGATATTCTATAGTCTCCAACCAATCCTGAAGTAGCAGCCAGAACAGGAGTCTGTGGAGTGCCATTAACAGTTTGTGTGCTAACTACCACAGCACTATCTCGATCTACAGCACTAGAATCCTCATTCCTCTCCCTAGGATCAGTCTGACTGGAAATATTAACGGATCGATCTGAGGCATTCCGTTCAGCAGTTCTATCTCTAGTCTCTGACATTGGACCACTTGAAGCTTGGGCAGACGCAGACTGCTGGCCTTGTGTAACCAAAGCTGGTTTGTTGCTAATTGAAGGCGGAGGGCAAACAAGGTTGACTAATACATTTAAAGCAGGCTGAATTATCTGAAATGCAGTAGTGAATGGAAAAATGAGATACCATATATTGGCATAATCGGTACGCCAAAAGTCTAATAACTTCCTTTTACAAATTGAAAAAATTAGGCAGTAAACACTAAAATTGCTATCGCAAGACATTACCTCAGGATCCACATGATTACTAGCAATATTTGCAGCATCCAAAATGACTGATGTACCAACACGATTATTGCTTAATGTTGCATTTACAATCATCTTACGACTGCTAGGTACCAAAGTAACAATATGAAGAACACCCAATGCATACTGAAGCAAATCATGCAGATACCGTTCCACAGGTGGAGCCTACAAAAAATCAAGTTAGTAATTACCAAATTGCGATAGAGAATGAACAAATAATAAATGTCATACCTGACACAAATCCAGCATAGTAATATGTCCATTACACGCTAAGAACTTGTCCACTGCTGGCCAACGTGTTCTCACAAAAGCAGTACCCAGCTTCCGATCTTTTTGTAATTGTATGAAAACAGCATCCATTGCCTCATTGCTAATGTCAAGCGGCTTGTATGCTGCCCTTACACTTGGAATATTTCTAGCAGCACTACGATTGCTTTTGATTGGACGAATGGAATCCATTAACAAAAGGAGATGAGCTCTGAAGTATTGGCGCAAAGCAACACAAGTATGATAGGCTATCTGCTTCTCAGATGATGTCAGCACTTCAGATGATCGATCATTTCGAAGTGATCCCGAGTTAGATAAGCCCAAGGCCCCAGAATTTACTCCTGATCTTAGCAAAGCAGCATCATTTAGAAGGCCCAGTATTTTCTGTAATCCATCCTGGGCATCAAAAGCATCAAGAACTGCTCTGAAGACAAATGCAGCAGCAAAAAACAATGCTGCATTCTTCCGAGCTTGGTCTTGGTTGCATTCAAGGAGCTGGAGAGCCAACTCAACCAAATGATAAATAACATCTGATGAAAGAGCACAAACCCTTTCCATTATCCCCTAAAATGACAATTGAGGATCAGAAAAATATAATAGCAATAACATCATAGAAAGATAACTTACAAAGGATATACACTTAGAGAATTGGAGTAAAAAAATATTATGCATCTTAGTTCACAATGATGACTATAATCATGAGTACCTGCAGAGAACCGATAGTAAATAGACAAGAAGAAAGGCCAAAGAAAGTTTGAGCCATTCTAGGAACAGCGAGAAGCTTTTGCATGCCCCCACGATCCACAAAGAGTGCAGCAAACTTCCTATGAGCAGCCAAGGCACAGATCAGCTTCATGACATCAGGCAACAGTAAGGCAACTTTTGAAGCCTCTCGATGCTTAGAATTCTGTTGCAAAAGTGCAAGACACACATCTACCCCCTTCTCATGTAATATAGGGCCAAGAACTTCAACATATTCTCCGAGTAGCTCAAGACACTGAATGCAATATTTTTCCCTCAGTTGCAGAAGTAATTGAGTATCTGGGATGAAGCAATCTTCAACTTCCTCACCAGATTCTGTGTCTTGGGCACCTGCATTCTCAGTCTCTTTATTGATGTGGATGGAGCTCCTGCCATAAACCCAAGAAGAACATTATCACATAGACTAACAGAATTATACTGGCAATTGTTTCTGACAACATCTGAATGTTCATATATGTACCTTGAAACTTCAACTGCAGATGCGGCATCAACAACAGTTGATGCAGCTTTTGAAGCAGCTAAAACGGCTGCTTCTTCATCATTGGTGGATTTGAATTCCTAAATACGAGAAATAAATTATTTTACCATTAAAGTTTAGTGCCAGACACAAAAAATTTTGAAGGGTCCCCAGCATACCTCTGAAGCTGCAGTTTTAACAAGTTCAGCAGCAGCATCACCAGCTGCCTTGACAGCTTCTTCAGGTGCATTGGCAGATCTAGCCTCAGCTTCAGCAGCTTGGACTGCTTTCCTAACAAGATCAGAGATATCCTTACTTCCAATATGGCATTCTTGGAAACAATCATCATTATCGTCTCTTTCCAAAACATTTGCCTCAGAAGTGATCCTGGCACCAATCTTCTTAGAATCAGGCACCATTCTTATATCAACATTCCTCAACATGGTCCTATCTCTAACACTCTTTCCCTGTACTAACCGACTACCAGAACCAGGAGATGACAGAACGGCTTCACTTTCTACATTCCCTTCATTGTCCCTTCCCTTCCCTCTGGATCTTCCCCATCCACGGTTCATACGCCGTATTGAAGAGTCATCTCTAGCACTGTCACGCCCATCATCTCTACCTCTTGTTGAAGTATTCCCAGATGCATGCCTATTCTCTGTTGAAGGATTAATGTCATTCTGGCTGCCACTTGTCTCCCCAAGCACACGCAAACGAAGATAACGCATAAGCTTGACTGACAAGCCAGATGTCAAGACATCTTCAACCACTTGTCCTCCACTAAGATCATTTCAAATTTAATTTAATAAGAAAATAAAGGAAAAGTAAACTAAACAAAGAGGGATAACCAGATAAGCATGATAAACCATCAGCATATCACTAGAAGCAAAACTAAATATGTAAAATAGAGCAAAACTTCTGAGTGAAACGAGAAATGCAAAAGTAAATTACAAATTGCAGAAGCATACCCAGATAAACACACAGCAAGAAGACCAGTGGAATAGGTTTTCAACATTTCAGAATCCGAGGCTTCCTTTCTCCCAGGATTATGCTTCGGATTTTGTTCCTCAGCAGACAGACTAGTATTCTCATCGATTACCCAATGTTTGATGTTCTCCAGGACAGAGTCTTCAAAAACATGGGGATACTGTGCATTTACACTTTGTCAGATTGACAGAACAACGCATGCCATGCATCGTGAAAAATATTAAAAAAAGAGTAAGCTAGGATAACAATTGGAAAGGAGTCTTACAATCCAAGTTAGTGAACAGCTCAGGAGAAGCCTGGCAGCAGCAGCCTGGACGGAAGTTGTGTATCTTGTTTCTGAGAGAAAATTTGAAGATATCAACTCAAAGAACTCATCATTCTCCTGTGAAGGATAGAAGACCCACAACCACAATTACTATCTCATAATTTTTACCAAAAATAGCATGAGAAATAGACTAAGGAATATATGCGTGTGTATGTGTGACATCAAAATACCCGGATTAAGCTCCCAAGTCGCCCAACGTCATGTGAAGTACGGGCATTACTGGATGAAGAGTGCTCATTCTCTTCCATGTATCTACATTGTAAACATTAATAGAATATTAAAAACACTGATGGGAACGACATAGGTAAGTAACAAACCAGTAGCATGCACAGCATTCTGACAACCATGCATGAAAATACAACTGAATTTACACATACGTGTACTGTGTACGTACATACATGATACATCAACACCTAATAAATAAATAATCCAAAAAATAAATAAAAATGAGGAAACTGAAGCGGAAGGAATAACAAAACTCTACTCAATCATTAACCTATCCTGAAAATGCAAACTTAAAAAAAGCTTCAAAGAGATAAAGCTGATCAAAATGCAACAAGCTAGTATCACGTAATTCATCAGAAAAAGGATTAAAACAAAATCTAAATGAACCACCATAGAATTTTTACTGAAATTTCGTCAGCGAAAATTAAGAACAAATTACACAGAGAGAGAGAGAGAGAGAGAGGAAGCAGGTGTTGCAGGATGAGAAGGCAAGCATACCGAGACTCTTGGATTTCAATAATGGAGGAAAGTGCGTGGAGAACGGTGGGTTTAGGGTTATCAGGAGCACTAGTGATCTTCTCCATTAGCTTGTTCGCCTTTGCAATCATCTCTTCATTTTCCTTCTTCGACTCCTCTTCCTCCTCCTCCTCTTCCTCATGTTCGTCGTCATCTTCGTCTTCATCTCCGACGCCGTCGTGCGACTGAGATTCCGGCGCGCGAGGTGGCGGCGGAGCTTGGTCTCGGTTTTGATTCTCTTCGTCGTCCATGGCGATGCTATAACTTATATTAATTTTTTTTTAAATTATATAAAAAAATGAAAGAGAAATTGTGTTTATTCTGTGCGTTGCCGTTGAGAATGGTTGATTGTATTTGTGCTTTTGTAATTTGTATTGAGAATTGAGGATTGATTAAGAATATATACAAACAACACATGCGAGACGCATGAGCGAGCGGGGAAGAGAAGAAGAAACTGGCGTGAAGTGATGCGTTTGGTTGTTTAGAAAGGGCACGAACGATGTTTGTTTGGTGGGAGTCATGGCTTGGACCGGGAGATTCCGGGTATACCCGACCCGTTTGTTAGCGTACGGAACCCTAGCAAGTAGCAGGCCTCACGCATAAAGCCCCAGCCCCTCATTGTTGTTGGATCATCCATGCAATGCCCATAAAAATTTCAGCCCTAGAGACCCGATGTCATATCATATGATTTCTTTAAATTTGTATTTTTTTTAAAAAGAGTTATTTGAAAATAAATTCATGAGCATGGAGCCATTTATTTTTAATTTTAATATATTAATTAATATAATAATGTGCTTAGACTATGCGTCTGTGTCTCTGTGTTCACTTTATCTGTTCCAAAATTCTAACCGGCACATATGAAAAGATAGATTGTTTTATTTATTTATTTATTTTGTAAAGTACAAAAAGGCTACAATAATACGGTAAACTCTCCCGAATAATATGCGCAAGCCGCATGGTATCAACAAGAATATTATTCCCCATGTTGCTAGGAAATATTCCTCGTCTTATCATTATGAAACATTGTATTTAGCTAGACAATCCGTGTAAGTCATTGCATTTCTATCAACGGTTAAAGAAACATTGGCTGTTATTATCATTTGAAACACTATATTTATTAGCTAGAAATTAAATCCGTGAAGTCATTGCCTTTCTCTCAACGGTTGAAGAAAATATAGTTCCAAGTTCAATTGCAAAAGCTCCTGCATGCATAGAGTAGCAGCCCAAAATGAGTGGAAAGAGCCTCTAGTGATCGAATATGCTTCACGCGATGCATAATTATGCCTCCGAGTAAGACAGTGTGAACAAAACCAATTGGTTTACCTGAAGACACCAAACCTGCTAGACAAGTTAGTTTCAGAGGAGGGAAACAGATCAGTGAGTGAGTATTTGCTTGGAAGAGTTTTTTGGGGCTTATTTATATTTGTTTAAGCAAGCAATTAGTGTTTAAATTTATAAAAATAGTTTATGGCTTATTTATCAATAAACTCTTCACATGAGTTTATGAAAATCAATCAATGTAACTGCTCATGACATAAACTCTCATGAGTACCTATTGAATGAGTGTTTTATTTATTCAAATGCATTCTAAGTAGTTGAATTGATCTCTAAAGGATAGAGTTGGTTATATTAGTTTCAAATAGAGATGAAAAACATTTTTTATGAAATCAATAGAATAGATGATTTATAGTCCGTTTGTTTAAGATTCTTTTGGACGCAAACAGAACAATACCGAATCCCAATGTACTTTCATCCAAAGCTCTCCTTTGTTTGCTTTTGGCCAACGAAACTTTCAACACAATTTTACCACTCACAGAATCTTAAACAATCGGGCTATTAATTATGAAACAAACTCTCGATCAATTATTAATTTAAATTTTTTTGAGGAAAGGGTTTTTTTTTTAGGAAAGGATCAATTATTAATTTTAATAATCAATAATAAATCCGTCTTTTTTTGAGTTTTTTGAATAATAAAACCAAGCTCAAATCAATTTATCCAAGCGCAATAAAATCATGGAACCAAAGCCGGAAAAGAAAAAAAAACGCATATCTGATCTTCACGTGGCGTCGTGGATTGATAAATTGATTGATAAAAATAAAATGATGTTCAACGACGCCAAAATCTCAATGTTATGTTATAAACGCCAAAATGAAGAGGGACGAGTCAAGACGGCGCCGTGTTACCCTGATTAATATGAAGCAAAATGGAAAAACCATCTGAAACCGAAGAGGAACCATCACAGTCACACTCACACTCACAGGACTCGTCGTCAACTTCATCGCAGGATCACCAGAACTGGATAACGTTGCGTGTCAAAAACTCCACATTCCCAAAATTCAAATTTCTCTTTTTTTTTTTCATTTACTAATTGGTCAGGTTCTCACCCCGTGTTTTCCAGAGCGCAAGATATTTTGAGGGAAAAACTGATCACAGAGGATAGTTTCCCATGGAAATTACTACCCACAACCACAGGCACAACAACAAACACGTCATCACAAGAGGAGGAAGAAGGATTGAGATACGTTGGTGGCGTTGATATAAGCTTCTCAAAAGATGACCCATCAATGGCGTGTGGCACTCTCGTAGTGTTGGACTTCCACACTCTTCAAGTTGTCTACCAGGACTTCTCTTTGGTCAATCTTCGAGTCCCTTATGTCCCTGGCTTCCTTGCATTCAGAGAGGTTAGCACTCAATTTATATTGCGTTGATCTTATTAATTCTGGAAGATGAAAATTACCACACAGGTTTATGTATTTTGTCGATCAAATTAGTGCCTTTAACTTGGGAACTAAAATGATGAACATAATGTATGTTTTAAGAATTCATTTGATAATTTTTATTTGACAAATGCTAATGAGTGCTTAAGGACGTTTTAAAGAATCAAACACAGAAAATAGTCGTTAGATAGTGCAGCTTTTTATGTTACCATGGAATACAGTTCACTTTAAAGGATAAAATAAGAAATCTCAATAGTTGATTTGCGTTTACATGTATAATATACTATGATCGTGTTGGTTAATTTTTTTATCAAGGATTTATATAGAGCATTTTGGAAGAGTCAAATCCATTACTGTTACATTTGTTGTTGTACTTTTTAATAAATACTTTCCATACATTGATCAGTGACTAAGGCATCAGCAAGATTTTTTTTACTAGGACTAATTTAGTTATATACTCTTTTCTTTCATCCTGTTTGGACTTTAACTGTCTAAAATATTTGTTTTAAGCTATTATATTGATTGCTTCTGTAATTTTAGGCTCCAGTTCTTCTAGATCTTCTGGAGAAAATGAAAAGGAGGGATAATCCTTTCTACCCTCAGGTGATTGTTGTATGTTACATAAATAATTCATATGAATTTGATGCCTTTGGAACTTGCTCGTTTTTTCATTATTCAGTATTCACGTTGGTGGTGCAAACCTAATGGATTGATATTGTTAACAGTTGTTAATGGTTGATGGAAATGGAATACTTCATCCCCGAGGCAAGTGCTCTGTACATGAACATTTTGCATAAATAATCATGCAGGGTTTCTTTTAAAATGATTGATGATTTTTTATCGTTACCGTTCTGTTAGACCAATTCCCTAATGGGGTATTGAATGAATAAAATGAATAGAAACAGAGAGAGAGAGAGAAAAGAGAAGAGCAAGAAGCTCAAAATGATCAAATTCTCATTTCTGAATTGATTAGTTTCAGACAGTTACATGAGGTCCTTATATACATGCCTTCTCTAACAAGATTCCTAACTGATTAGGAACTAATTCGTAACTGCACATAACAGAATAACCAACCTAACTACCCGTTTTATTTACACTGTGTTGATTATGAAACATTTCATAATTAATAGAATGGTTGGCTGTTGTTTCAATTGATGATCGATTTGCAACATTGAATATAGCAGTTGGTGTTTAGTTTAACTGAAAAGGCAGTAAACACTGATTTCACTCACCGATGGAAAACTACCCTGATTGATCAATGCCATTTCAACCAATACTTTATAGTTATACAGCTCAGCCAAAGTACTTTTATCACTCAATTTCCATTGTTAAAACTTTTTCTTATCCAGCATAACTATCCTGAGAAACTTGAAGTCATTTCAGGTTTATCTGAATTAGATGTATATGCTATAGTTGATTTATATAAGAAACAACTTTTAGCTTGCCACTTGTGTTTGACAAATTTTGGCTTGCTACCTTTTAGCTTTGCAGGTTTTGGCCTGGCCTGTCATATTGGAGTTATGGCCAATCTTCCGACGATTGGAATTGGAAAAAATGTTAGTATTGATAATGTCACTAATTGATTCTTCTTATAATTAAGCCAAATTTATTATTTTCTTCATCTCTTGTATCACAATACTTTTTTCATTTTGATAAGACTCGTGTCACAAATGCTGATGAGCCTTTATAGTTTTCACTTGCTTTTCAATCAATCTAGAGATTCAATTCTATCTGATATTTTTTGTTGTTAAGAACCAAGAAATACTGAGCAGATACCTGAGTTCTTTAGCTTTATATGTTCCAGTTGCATCATGTGGATGGTCTTAATCAATCTAGTGTGAGAAAACTTCTTGGAGCCAAAGAAAATTCTTCTAATGATTTTATTACTTTGGTGGGTTGCTCCAGGCGTATATGGGGAGCGGTAAGCATTTGAACCAATAGCACTTGTCCTTATCTGTTTCAATAATGGTGTGCTGGTGAGCATATGCTGTTGCAAAAAGGGCATGCCATATTCATGAAAAACAAGTTATCAAGCTTAGACTTATCCATTAAAAAAAAAAAGCTTAGACTTACATAAGCTACCAAAGTTCTGTTCCATGTGTTTATGCACTTTTTATTGATATATTGATTCAGCATGCTTAATTTTTTCCCTTTGCTTCCAAACCTATATCCAGGCCATGAGATCTACACAGGGATCCATAAAGCCAATATTTATATCAATCGGTCACAGGATATCACTTCAGACTGCCATTTCGATTGTTCAAATGACTTGCAAGTATCGTGTCCCTGAGCCAATTAGGCAGGTGCTGCATTTCATTTATAAATATCCTCATTGGTTATATTACTTATTACAAAAGCTCAGGCATCAAATTTTGATGGCTAGACTGATTTACTGTTTCCCCAATTGCTGGTTAAGACATATTTAGATAAGATTATACTTGCCTAGGTTTTTCATCATGTAACTTCTGCTAGAAACATTTTTTTCCTAAAAAAAAGACTATGAATCACTGCCTCTATCCCAATTCCTGGTTACTTGTACAAAATCAAAGTTTTCAGTCCTTACACCTCTATTTGAACTGCAGGCTGATATAAGATCCAGAGACTACATTCGGAAGTTTGAAATGAATGCCAAAATGAAGTAATTTCTTTAACAGCTTAATTGAATGCTCATTGAATAGACACTTACTGTGTGTTTGGAAAAGCTTATTTGAGCTTATCTTATGACATAAGAGTTTGGGTAAGTGTTTGGAAGAGTTTATAAAATAACTTATAATATGTCCATGAGTTGTTTTTAGCTTATTTTCATAAGCTTTCCAACATAGCTTACAGAAACAACTTATGTAGAGTTTAAGCCCATAAGCTCTTTAATTGTAGAATTGGCTTATACATAAGCTCTTAACAATAAGTGTTTATTGAATAAGTTTTTAATTAAGCTTTTGTATAAGCTATTTCTAAAATGAGGGTAAATTTCGCATGAACTCTATATAAACTGTTTTTATAAAGTATAAACTTATCTTGGAAAGTTTATAAAATCAAATTTAAAATAGCTTATGAGCATGTCATAAACTATTTACATAAGCTCTCTTAAACAATTCCACAAGTGCTTATGTGATAAGATAAATCCAAATAAACTCTTTCAAACATTTTCTTCATAGGTTCATGATCTAGTAAAATTATAAGAACATTCTGGAAGAGTTGATATGATGGTTAAGAAACAGTAGTATGTAACTATATTTGGCTTGGAAGTGTAGTTTTTGGATACTGTCAGTTCCATAGATGTCTCTACAATTCTGTGTGAAAACTTAACATGTAAAAAAATGTGCCTCGAGAGCATATGGTGAATTTACATTTGTTATTGCATAATTTAGTGTCTTCTACTCCCATGGGTATAAAATATTGTTCCGAGGTTTGCCTTGAATACCTGGAGTCCGGAATTATGGTAATGTTGTCAACAGTTTTTTTTAGTTGTTATGCTTTCGTGAGATATCTGGAATCTGGAATCCAGATTTTAAGGAAATGTTGTCAACAACTATTGAACACCGCGAAGAAGCTTATGCGGTCTTCAACAGGTTGTGTCTTCCATTGGAAGCATCCAACATATTGAATACGAAAAATGAAATGCACAGTTTACTTTCTCCAAAAATAAATTTAAAAGCTAGAATCTTTAGTTTAGGCTAAAGATTACAGAAGAGTGAAAAACAAAAATACAAACAGCACTATTCTAAGAGACAAAATTCTCCCATTCCCATATAGGCCTGCAGAATCTGTTTGGATCATGATTTTGAATCTGCAGTCTCCAACTGAAGGATCCTTGTCAGTGACAACAGAAAGGCCAGGGAATTTGCAGGCACTGTCGATCTGGTCATTCACCTGGAAGTAGCTATTAAATGCATAAGAGATATTACCACGAATATCTAAATTTCCACATGAAGTTCCATACCCAAGACTGGTGCAATCTGCATTTTGACAAGCATAAGACACACTTGGTGCCACTTGATCACTATTGAGGTTTGCTGAGGGTTTCAAAATACACCACTTTTTGGGCAGATATGCTACCCCAGTAGCAGCTACTAAGCCACTGGTTCTTGACCCCATGTTAAGCTGGTATTTGGGCTTTCCATCATAGTAAAACAACCCCCAGTGACGTTCAAAGTTACCTGGCTGAATGCTTTTGTTGTCTTCATCTATGAAGCTAAACAAGTATGCATCCATAGGACCAGGCCTCATTGGAGTCCCCTTTCCAGCGATATAGCGAGACATGAAGCCTTGGTTAAAGCGTTGCGCATACTGAAGATTCGCGTTCCGGTCTCCATCCGTAGGCCACCCAACTTCTCCTACAATTATAGGCAAGTTTCCAAAACCACTCTTCTGCAATGCCCATACTAGAGTATCATAGTTAGCATCAAAGACATTGTCATAGATCTTTCCATTGTCATTTATAGACGATTGGAAGCCATTGAAAAAGGCATAGTCGACAGGGAAATTGGGATCTGAATAAAGGCTGATAAAAGGATAGATGTTCACTGTAAATGGAGCATTGTTCTGGCTCAAGAACTTGACAATCTGCACCATGAGATCATGGATGTCTGGCCTGAAGTCGCCATCGGAGGGTTTCTCTGATGAGCTCTGATACACATCGGCGTTTAAAGGGACGGTGACTCTGACCTGATTCCCCAAACCAGCTTTTACAAGAGCTGATTGGATATTTTGAAGAGCTGGGAGTGTTGTGGATTCAAAGGTACCATTGTAAGTTGACAAGAAAGGTTCGTTTCCCACAGCAACATACCTTGAAAAAATTACAAGAAATAATATTTAAGAAAATATAGACAATTGAAACATTGGCAAACACATGAATAGTCATCGATTTGACGGTTGGGAAATGTGATCTGTACTAGCAGAAAAAGAAATGGAAAACATTGCAAGAGCTGACACAGGATTATACATGAGTTAGTGGCAGGAAGTTTTCTAAAGTAGGAAGACATAGGTTTCCTTGATTCCTCTCCTTCAGAAAGCAAATATTTCAATCTAACTCTTTCTGGGACCTAATCATCTAAGTACACTCAATCCCAGAAAATTAGGAAGACATTTTAACCTTTTAGTTTTACATATGCAACAGGGTAAATAATCATATCATGTTTTTATACCAGCTCAAATTGATATGAATTTTGATAATCCATGTCTTACTTTAAGTCCTCATTTCATTAACCATTGGCAAAATCTTAATACCAATGGACAAGAATTTAGGATCATATCTGAATCTCACCCTTGAGTGGCTAAAATCTATTCGCTGAATACAGTGCAGGCAAACAACAGCATTTAAAAAGCAAGAACACAGAGACACAAAGTGATCATGAAGGAATCAATAAATTTATATTTCAAATAGGAGCAAGTGAAAACATAACTAGTTTCAACAAAAGGAAGATTATCAGCAATATTCACTTTAGAAGGAAGAATCTCTATGAGCTAACATACATAATTTTAATCATCTAGAGCTGACAAATTCAAACAAGGGGTGCCAAAAGGAGTGGAAATATCCTGTTCAATTATAATAGATTTCTAAATCATACCAATCAAATTCTATTCAGATGAAATCAAATCAATTCTGCTTCTTAATGATCCCAAACACATTGCAATTGATTCCACCCAGTATTCCACTAAAATTACATCTAGGACTTTCCACCCATTGGAAATCTCTTCTATTTGCAATGCTATATCTAAAATTGTTCAATACCATTACTCCTCAAGAGCATTGAATCAGATAAAACAGTCCTTTGTGCAACAAACTTGCCAAATTCATGGCTAGACAACAGAAACAATATATTTTGACAGCATAAAATGCAGAAAAAAGACGGTAATTACAAGGAGCTGCAATCTAAACCCAAATAACTCCTTCCAAAACATGAAGTGCAGAATTACATAGCAGAATAACTCAACACATGCATTTATATCTAAACAGCATAAACCAATAATAGCTGAACTCAACACAAACCAGTCGACAGAGACAAAAGGGTTTGTTTACCTGATGTCTACTCCTCCAGATGAGACGTGTGCTGAAATGTTCTTGGAAACCCATTTTTCAGCTGCTTGCAGACTGTTAGCCATAGTATAGAGCATGTCATTTGGGATACCCACCATCACCTGAATCCCAGACTTCTTTAGAGCAGCTAGAATACTGGGATCAGCATCAAAAAGCTTAACTTTCTGGATACCATTGTCTTTTAGCATTTTCACCACCGTGTTTGGTGGCAAAGGGTGTGTTACTTGTGTGCCCCAATTAACACCAATCCCACACACTGGACCCACTAACAGCACAGCAAAGAACACAAGAACAAGGCACCCCCTAAATTTTCCACCCCCCATGAACTCCATGACAGCTCAACCAAGATAACAAGAGACCCAGCAATCAAAAACAAATCTATGCTAACAGTGTATCAGATATGAAGCTAAAAGATGCTTTTTTTATTCCTGGGTTTTGTCAAGTTTGTCGATTTTTTTCAGCAATCTTCCCAGGCATGCTGAGAAAAGGCAGAGCCTAAAGAATGGTTCGAGCATACACTGAACAGATTTGAGAGTGAAGAAGTTTTAAAAGGTGATAACCAGGTGATTCAGTGAAGTAATACAATAGCAAAATCACAAACGATGGAAAGTGTTTAGTGAAAGGCCCCCCCAAATGGAAATTCTCATAAAGCAACAAAGTTGAAGCGTTTAAAATAAAAGCCCAGCAGAAAAAGCTAGAAAAACAGATCTCTTTGGATTGCAAGGAACCTTTTGTTTATGTTATGTGCTTTAGCTGGGGCAGAGCTGCTTCAGCATAACAGTAGAGAGATAGAGACATGGAGGAGGGTGAGTACTGGTGAAAGAAAGATGGAGAGAGAGAGAGAGAGAGAGACAGAGAGATAGGTAAGCATTATTATTGAATGAAGAGAAAGAAGTAATTACAAGGTGGAGAATCTTTTATTTTTTTTTTATTTTTTTTTTCCTTTGGGTGAAGTAAGCAGGCAAGCATGCACAGCAAAAAAGTGGTACCACACTTATTCAAGAAAATATAGAAAATCCCACATGATGGTTACTCAATCAGTTTCATCAGTTACCAGTTACATGAAATAAATGTTTGTTATAAATTTTTTTTGAGAAATAATAATATTTACACTGACAGCTGTTAAGAAACTCGGTTTTGTCCAAGTTGAAATGTCTTTAAGTTAAACTTTTTTTATTTCCTTATATACCAAAAAAAAGTTAAACTCTTTTAATTTTAAATAGGAAAAAAATTAATAACCGAGAAAAGTTTTATCCTTTAATAAATCCACTATATTTAACTCCAATCAATTTAGAAAAATGTGATTTTTGAATATTAAGAATGTCAGAGAAAAATATATCTTACACTGACTGCTGAATCTGATAAATAAACAATGTTCTTTGCTTCAATCCATAGTTTTCAGATGCCAACCGCCGATTTGTCCAACCAATATTTGAATGCGGCAAATATTTGTGCTCATTGCTTTTACTTATTTTTATCAACAAACAATTCTGCTGTGTTAAGTAAACAATGTTCATTGCAAATTGCAATGATGTAACCACAAGAGTCTGGAATAGTTTAGTTTAGTTAGAATTTATTTAGATTTATCTTGCAACATAAATATTTATATTAGTATTTAAGTATACTAGCGTGGTCACCCGTGCAATACACGGGGCATATGATGCACTTTATAAAAAAATCGTAAAGAAATATGTTTGAACAATTATAAAGAATTTGAGGTTTTTTAATTATGGTTCATAAATTATATAACAAATTATAAATTATCGTTATCTATTAAAAATAGTTGATTAATTCATAACTTAAAAGTAGAGTACAACAAAAAATTGTATAAATTATAGTTAAAGTAATAAAATAGTTTAAATAATTGTTGTGAGTAAATATTACAAAATCAAATTCAAATGAAGATAAAAAGAATTTATTATCTAAATTTTAAAATCAAACTCAAAACAAGATGAAAGAGATCATTTTAATTTTTTTTATATGATCTTAAACGTTAAAATCAAATCTTTTTGAATTTTGATTTTTTTCTTAATTCTAAAAGAATCAAATTTGAACTCATCAAAGATGTTTTTACCATCCAAAAAAATCAATGATTTAGAGACTATGAGAAAATAAATTAAGAATATTAAAATACGGAGACTTTAATACTACTGTTGTCTCCTTCAGAGTATTTTTTTTAGATTAAAAATACAAAAATTAAAAAATATAAAGGATTAACAATGAATGGAAAAAAAAACTAACATTTAATCGAGAGTTTCAAGTGATTGTCGCTGCAATGGAGGAGAATAATGAAGAAGAAAATGTATATAAAGTGAGAGAAAAAGAACAAAAAAAGTCATACCAGAGAAGGAAAAGTTGAAAAGATACGAAAGTTTGCCCATGCGAAAGAGGAGGAGTTGAATAAAATCTTAGAAAATAAATAGGTAGAGAGACAGGTACGAAAGTATTCAACCAATAAAAAGAGGAATGAGATTATGTTTATGAGATCTTTAGACATTATTTTAAAATTCATAAAAAATAAGTATTTATTATAAGAATCAATTAAAAATATTAGAAGAAAATATTAAATGTAGAATTACCGTTTATATAATATATCAATTTGAGATACCTTCCAAAAAATTAAATACAATATTGAATACAGTCAATAATTTCAGATAACAATTAGGCACATTAAATTTAAATCATGGATAATCAATCAATAAACCTATCAAATCAATTCAATTCAATTACACCTTGAAATGCTCCCAGAGCGACACGTGTAAAAATTGGTATTGAGAGGATTCGTCTTTATATAGATTATAGATATAGATGAACAGAATAATGAGTCATATTAATTTGAAATTGAACCACGATCTTATAAGAATCCTTCCTACCCCATGACTCATAGATGCTGACATAGGGTGCGAGTTATTTTTTGACAGAATCCAAAATTTTAGTTGATTGAGGATAATCGTTGGAATAAAAGAGAAAAAGAAGAATCAGGTTTTATGTAGAAAAAAATAGATGTAATCACAATGGTTAGATTGAAAGAGGAAGAATCGCAAAGGGGTAAAATAAAGAGAAAATCATCGTTTAAATAAAAGAGGAAGGAAGAATCAGGATTTTCTTAATTATTGAAATTATTGAAATGGGTGAAAAAATAGGTGTAATCCTTTTTCTATGGTGATATTGAAATATCATTTGATTTTTTATTATTATTGTTATTTTAAATCGTATTTCAAATAAGTTGATTTGAATTGATTATAAATTATTTGAAATTGTATTTTAAATAGGTTGATTTCATATTTCAAATTATTTGAAACGATGCAATAAAAGAGGAAAAGAACAATCAGGATTTTGTTAATTTATTAATTATTGACATGATGTAAAAATGGGTGTAATCCCTTTTCTATGATGATATTGAAATCCCATTTTAATTTGATTTGAATCAATAATATATTATTAAGGTTAATAATATTATTTAAATGATGATATATTCAAATCAAATCGTACTTCAAATTATTTGAATCGATACAATAAAAGAGAAAAAGAAGAATCGAGATTTTATTATTTTATTAATTATTAAAATGGGTGTAAAAATGGATATAATCCTTTTTCTATGGTGGTTTTATGGTGATATTGAAATATCATTTTATTTATTATTATTAATTATTATTAGTGTTATTTTAAATCGTATTTCAAAAAAATTGATTTTGAATCGATAATAAATTATTTGAAATCCTATTCAAATCATTTTAACAATAAATGCACAAAAAATCAAATTTTAATTTTGATCCTCAGAAATGAGAAAAAAACATAGTAGATTATTTGCAAATAATGGATTAACAAAAACATAGTAACTACATTATTATTTTTACATATGGGCCAGCCCTAAAGATTGAAATAATTGTTGATTTTTTATGAGAAAAATGCATAGTAACTTAATATTTTTCATTTTTTGCGAATATCATTTTAACAACAATTTTATTTTAAATCATATTTCGAAACATTTGATTTGAATCGATAATAAATTATTTGAATTCCTATTCAAATCATTTTAACAATAAATGTGCAAAAAATCAAATTTTAATGGAGATTCATATAATTGTTGATTTTTTTATGAGAAAAGGGCATACTAACTTAATATTTTTCATTTTTTGCAAATATCATTTTAAAAACAATTTTATTTTAAATTGTATTTCGAAATATTTGATTTAAATAGATGATAAATTATTTAAAATCCTATTCAAATCATTTTAACAATAAATGTGCAAAAAATCAAATTTTAATGGATAAATCTGAATACAATATTTAATTATATTAGGGTTGAAATTCATTCAATACAATAAATACCATATCGAATACAATTAATACAAATGAATCTATTTAAACCAATTAGTCAAATTGAGCCTTGAAATGCTCTCAAAGCGACACATGTAAAAATTGGTCTTGAGAGGGTTCGTCTTTATATATATTATAGATTTATAAAAATAGTCTATGATATATCTATAATTTGTTCTCAGAAATAAATTCTCTAAAATAATTTATAAATAAGTATTTTATTATTTTTTTGAAGTAATTTCCAACACATGAGGTGGGAATCGAATCCCTGGTTAAGCATGTGGTCGGGGGTTCGATTTTCGGTTCACGTGTATGAAAATTTATCATTTGGTAGAAATAATTTTTAAATGCACTTTAGATCCTCGAAAGGATTAATTTCTGCAATTGTGCGCAGATGATACTATAGGAAAAAAACAAATATTTAAATAAACTGTTTATTGAAATGTAATATAGGGCATGAGAGGATAAAAAGAAGAGTCGTGAAGCTTGATGACATACATTCTAAATTTTTTTAGTATTGATTAAGACAAGCGATGCGTGTACAGAAATTAATCTTAAGGTTTAAGACTTTAGGGGTATTTGTCTGTCTCCTCACCTCGTTGTCCCAAGGCCTCGCTGTCCAAATGTCTTGTTCGCTTATCCAAACAAAAAGTGTCTTGCGCTAATCCCAAACCCCCACATTGGGTGCAATTTCCAGCTCAGCCATCTGCTCTTTAATCTTTTTCCCTTCCCATTTTGTATATATTTATTATTATTATTTATTATTTATTAACTATTATTACTTGCATAAAAGGTTTTATAATTATAATTATAATTTATGTTATTGATGTGTTTTTAATTTCCTTACTTGTGAATACCTGTGGCCCACTCCCCGTCACATATAAAACACACGCACACGTTTGTCATCAATCCACGTAAGTTATCTTTTTTTTTTATGACACACATAAGTTATCTTTCTATTGTGGCTGTGATGATGTTTCTCATTTTTCGTATAGTAGTAAGTCAATTTTTTTGTTATCATTTATTTATAAAGTTTATAGTTTTGTCAATAATAATTACTCTCTGTCCCAAAATAATTATCTTTTAAGATTTTTTATACAAATTAAGAAAAGTAACAAAATAAATTAGTGGTAGTAATCATTTAACCAAATTAACTTTATTATTTATATTACTCAAAGACCAATGCGACACTCTAAAAAGGTATTATTTGGGATAAAATTGAAAAAAAATAATTAATACTTTAATTCATTGAAAAAATAAAATAATAATAATTTTGGAATATTTTTACTTTACTAAAAGGATAATTATTTTGGGTGAAGGGAGTATAATTTACTTAGATTTGGATGCATGCATGTATCTCGCTCGCAATCCTAATTAATATCATGAATTATATATATATTTTTTAAAACTGATAATGGGACCAGGTGGGGCTAAGTAGCCCTTTATTTTTCATTAAAAATAAATAATGGGAACAGGTAGTGGTGATTATGATTTATAAGATATATAAACAAGGGGGGTTAGCTACTCTAGTAAAATTGTTATACCCATTAAGTTATTTATTATTTTTCTTAATCATTGTAAAAAAACTTTAAATTACTTATTTTAAAATGAGGGGAGTAATAATTATAGAATGGCGGTGCAAATAAATTTTATATAATTACTTGTCATTTCAGAATATTTATTTTTAAATATTACATATTATCATTATCCACCATTAAATCCCTTTATCTTATGTTGATACATAAAGCTATTGCACCATTCTACGTGTTTGTTGTGTATAGTCAAGGATGAAGCCATCGTCTTATTTATTTCAGAGCTTGTAGTGTACTAGCGGCCCAACGATCACAGAGCAACATCTTTGGACACACAATGTTCATCTTTATTTGAGTTAATTGTAATTTTAGTCCCTAAAATTATGAAGCAATCTTATTTAGGTCCTTGAAACTAAAGAAAAAATAATTTAGTCCCTAAAATTGTAAAACGTCGGTCAAGTTAGTCCCTAAAATTGTAAAATGATGGACTAACTTGACTGTCGTTTTACAATTTTAGGGACTAATTTGACAGACGTTTTACAATTTCAGGGACTAAATTACTTTTTCGTTAGTTTCAAGGACCTAAGTGAAATCATATTACAGTTTTAGGGGCCAAAATTAACTCTCTTTATTTTTATTTATTTATTACTACATGGCATCATTTTCAACATTGTGCATTCATTTCTTCTTAAATGTTGGGTAACTTTCAACTACTATACCATTGCTACTCTAACGGAGTAATACTTTAGAGGTCAATTCTCACGTGAGCGACCTTTTTAGGTCGCTCACCGTGAAAGATGAGATTGTAACCATTAGATATAATAATATAATAATGAGTGGTAGAGATTAAAACCTTTAACTATTAAAATTTATAAAATTGACCCTAATTAAAAATCAACTCTGGCCACCATGAAAATGGAGACTGTCGCTCTGCCCCGCCGCCTCTGCCGCCGTTCGTCGAAGACACCCTCACGTCGAAGTAACGCTGCTCCACCAGACCATCACCACATATTTAGAGATAAATCGGAGATCATGGAGATAAACCATAGAATCAAAGGTGAGCAAAGCGACGAGGGAGTTATCAGGCAAGTGGTGGAGGAGAAGCAACAGCTTGTTCTTGAGATGACAAAGTTCTTGAGCTCGCTCAAAAACGAAATTTTTTTTGGTGACAATTCAAAAACGAAAATTGAAAAAAAAAAGGAAAAAAGCTTACCCGTGATTTGAAAGTCTTGATTAGAGATCTAAGGGCATGAGCTGAGAGAGTATTGCTTTGCAATTTCGAAGATGGCGAGAGTGAGTGGGAGATCAAGAGAATAAATTGGGAAATTAGGGTTCGAGGTAGGTTTAGCTTAAACCCTCGCAAACCCTTCGAAGCAGAGAGGGAGGCGGCCTCATACAAAACGGCAACCTCCACGACGCCCTCCTCCGCCCTCTGTTGTAGGTGCCCTGAACTCATGCTGTTAGATTTTAGCCAGGGGTTAACTTTTTAAAATTGAAGTATTGAGGGTTTAATGTTTCAAAATTTGAAATAATTGTGGGGTTAAAATCTAATTTTTTTTGCTAATATAGGTCTGTTCATGGTGAGAGACCTAAGCTTCTCTCACGTGAGAATTGGCCATACTTTAGATTGAAAGTCCATACTGGTTAGTACCTGTACTTGTTAAACAAGGCTCCGTCTAGGGTGCGAAACCTTAGTAAGTTTCCCACGGTGGGAAACTTTGTTTACAGTGAACCCTTATACACTGAATCGCACTCCATTTTACAGTAACCTTAATTTGAATTTTTTTTCTTTTCTCCGCCCCATTCTCAGCTGTGACTTCCTCCGCCCGGTTCTCCAAGCGCGACGCCGCCACCTCGCCGACTCTGGCGCCGTCTCCACCGTCCTCTCATGCCTACTCCTCCGTCGCCGACCTCGCGCAGCACCATCGTCACCACTCCCCCTCACTCCACTGTCCTCCCTTTCCACCACTTCCGTCAAGCAGTGGCCACTAACCCTCGAGCAGATCTGGCTCTGTGCGGCTGCACCTGAGAACTCATGGTCTTGTGGGAGTCGCACTTGGAGGGGTGGTTGCGGTGTTTGCGAAGAAGATCGACGTCGGCAAAGGAGATTGACGAAGCTGGTTTGTTGTCCGTCGTGGAAGGTTTTGGAGTGAGAGAGGGATTCTGTGGAAGAAGCTCCACAGTGGTCCGACAGTGGAAAGAGCCACCACACCGCCACCACCATTGCTTGCCCATGAAACGACGATGGTGCGCTGACGTCAAGTGTCGATGAACTCGGTGGCCTCACAGCTTGACGGAAGAGGAAAGGGGGAGGAGGAACAGTGGAGGGAGGGGAAGGGTTAACGGTGGACGTGGGGATGGGGAGGACGACGATTGGCCCATTTACGGTCGTGGTTGGCCACCGAGGTGGCAGTGGCAGGTTGCAGAGGTGGGTGGGGTGGGATTCTATGTGTTGAATTCTATTTGTTCCTCATCACACACCAACATATCTATACCGTTCATTATTTAAATGATATATCTTACGGTTAATAACAGTTACTCAAAAATTACGCACGGTGGGAGACTTAATAAGCTTTTCCACCCTAGACGGAGCCGTTAAACAATAAGTCAACATTACCAAAGCATAGATATGGCATTATACATCATTTTTTGTTTGAGCTTAAACAAAGTAAATTCAAACTAGATTATATTTGAGATTAATTTAACTGCACCGGATTCTGACTAGTTAACATATGAAATGAACCTATGCATTTTTCTTTTGAAGAATGGGATTGATTTTGTGCAAAGAACTTATGTCGTAACTTAGGCACCATAAGGTAACATGACAAATGGCAATAACAACATTATTCACTAATTCCTCTTCCTCCATGGTATCTTCCAAACTTTCTCCACACTTACGGTGGATCCAATAAAAAAAAAACTAGTACACCAATGCACCATAAAGATATTCAAAGGAATTTTTAACAAAAAACGTATATTTTATATTTTTTAAAAATTTCTGAAGAATCCTAATAGCTGACATCATTTTTCTGCTTCCTCCTCCATTGCTTTGCCCTTCGCCTCCATTGCTTGACTTAAGTGCTCTGCAAATTTCCAATTGCTACTTATGATAGTGGGCATTATGTGTAGACAACAATGTTAGATTGTTAGTGTATGACATTTTAGCATAATTATACCAGGTAAAGTTTTGTTATGAGTTGAGAGATGGCATGCCAATGGCAATGCTACAAGTAGTCTTTCCAACATTCCGGAGTAAGTGGATCCCCGCTTATAATATTATATAAACGTAAATTTTCAAAAAGAGGATGAGTTCTGGACCAAAAAAAAATGAGGATGAGTGTAATATGGGGAAAAAAAATAAGAGTTCTAAAAATAGCAAATGATTCTTGATTGACAACTTTACTTTGTTTCAATTTTTTACAAGTTTTTTTTAACCATATTATTGGTGTAAAATATTCGTCGGCTTTGTCGATGACTAATTTTTACTGGAGAATCTGGCTGACCACTTTTAATGGAGTCTCTCCTAACCATATTTTTTTTCCATTGAACCCGAAACTTTATTTAAGAAATCTTAATTTAGTGCCACTCGGAACAAACGCAATATTGGTTTTTTACGAGTTGTATTTTGTGTTTGGTGAAAATGAATTATGAAAGAAAGGAAAAAAATAAAAGAAAGAAATAAATGGTGAATATAACCGCAATTCACATCCAATATCTATCATTAAAGACAACATTGCTGCTACGAAGACCCATTGACTCATTGGTGTGTCGCCGAATTAGCGGTCATTGCTGGCATCCAAGCACGGTTTAACGCATCCGAAATCCTCGCTCCACTAAACATCCATTTATGCGTGTGCCTCTCAACGTAACCAGCGAGAAAACAAGCGACGAAGGGATCTCCACAACCATTTTTCATTGTCTCCCCAACAAATACGTAGTTAATTAATATGACCGCATTTCATTGTCTGCTTTTTATGTATTCTAATTTTAATTTAATTATTATTATTTGAATTTGCCTCTTCCAGGGGCACCATGGCTGCCACGGTGAAACAAATGGCTTTTATTGTGTCAACGTTTGGGGTTTTGTCTTTCCTTTTGGGAGTTGTTGCTGAAAACAAGAAGGTAAAATGAACCAAACATGTTGAATGATGAGATATTTATTTGAAAATTGCTATATTCAGTAGGTTTGAAAAAAAAAATTATATATTTGGGCACTACAATGCATTTTGATATCACATCTATGAATTTCCTGTGTCCATATAAATGGTGATTTCTTTTTGTTGCATGTAATTGATTCTCTATTGTCTGTATTTTATTTTTTGCATTTGCAATATCATAGCCTGCAGCTGGAACAGCAGTACCTGGTGTGGATGGTGTGACTGTCATGTGCAAGTACCCATCTGATCCAACTGTTGCATTAGGGTGTCTTTCGGTGGCATTCCTCATTGCTTCCACCGTGGCTGGGTACCTGTCTCTGTTTTACCCTTACAAGGGAAAGTCTGTTCCGCAAGGGATTATGTTTAAACACACAATTTTCTCCGCATTCTTCAACATTGCATTGTAAGTACTCTAGTACTGTTAGTGTTTTCTGATCACCCTTTGTTTTTCCAATTGTGTTGATTAAATGTTCATGCATTAAATCGCCATATGCAATATTTTATTTTTTATCGTTCTTTTTCCTTGTATGTGGAAATGGAAGAATACATCCTAATATACTGTTGTAGCTGTTTACAATTTGTCTGAGCATTACTAAGATTTTGGATCCTATTCTACACTATGAAAGGTTGTAGGCTTGTAGTTGTTCCACATTTCCAATATATATTAGCAGTACTCGGTAAGAATTTAACATGCTTATCCCATGTGCCATAGCTTAAGTGGTTCTATGATTTGTTCTGCCTACTTTGATTATCGTGATTCGTTCAATGTGCCATCTAAAATACTTATTTTGCTTTCAGAAATAGACCTGCATTTGGTCGATGAAAGATTGAAAATGCAAAACACTTTTGTGTTGCTGCTAGTTGAAGCATCTACTTTGTGTGCACAATAGAATGGTAAAAAAAATGAACTATAGCTAAAAAAAAATCTTTACAAAAGATTGTACTGTGGTCTAGAAATACATAGTTAATTAAGTACAATTGATGCTGGGAACTACCTTATGCTGGGAAAGACTGCCTTTTTTTGAGACTACCAATATATATGGTTTTGATTAATATTACTGTCAGATTAGTTGGTTATCTCTATATTGTTCTCCTTTCTGATGAATGGTTTCTCTTCTGTAAAATGGTGTATGTATTTACTTTAGGTTTACTGCTGGATTAGCGGCAACCACGCTATTATGGCCAACCATCACTGAACAGCTTCACATAACAAGCAATGTACACCGTGATCTCGACTATGAATGCCCTACAGCTAAAACTGGTCTCCTTGGAGGTGGTGCCTTTTTATCCCTTAACTCATCTCTCCTTTGGTTGATTGCCCTTATGTTAGCTGATAATGTTCGGGAGGATTTTTTTGAAGAAGAAGGAGGCGATAAGGGTGAATTTGGTAAAGCTTCTTCTAATGCCGATGTAGGAGTGTATGATGGAAGGGCCTGAAGTTTGCTGCTACGAGTAGAAAGAATATGTTGCATTGGTACTTCTGTAATTTACTTTAAGTGGTGCTGATCAATTCTGTGAAGTATGACTGTAAATGGTTGTTCTCTTAGGCTATGTTTGGATGGGGGGGTTTTGGAGGAAAAGGGAGGGGAGGGGAGGGTTTATAATCCCCAACTCCTTGTTGATTGGGGATTATAAGCCCTCCCCTCCCCTCCAAAACCCCTTCATCCAAACATAGCCTTAAGGATGTTGGTTTATTGTGCGTAAGCAGTATTTCCGTAACATATAGCTGTTTCAGAAAAAGGTTCCTTATCAATGAATATCTATTTGTTTCTTGAATTTTGAACTATTTTATTACAGGGATATCTTATGATGGTATGGTTCTTTTCTCCTCTTTTGAAAGTTTATAGGTTCAGACGATTGGGGTTATCTACAACAAACAGTAGAACACAAGTTCTTTAGGCTAATTATGAGGATACCATATAAATTTTATTGTGTTATACAGGCATGCCTACTTGGTTTAGTAGTAGTTGAAAGGAGGAGAGGAAAATAGTGATGAAACGTATGATGGCAACGGTGAAAAGGTGAAAATAATCACAAAGTTTGAGCAAAGAAATTTGAGCAAGAAAAGTCCAAAGCACTCACAAAGTGTATAAAGTGTAATGAATTAAAAATGAAAATTCCAAAGTACTCATTCACAAAATATCTAGGACAATCGTCACAGAGCAGTGGGACGTATTCCATGTTTTCCAAGAATCATCCTGGAAATCAGGATTAGAAAAGTGACTGGAAATAAACTAGAGATCATAAAAATTTGATATTCAGATGAAAATCAACATAATGAATATAGATGAACACCATATGAATCTTCATTCTCATGTTTTGTTGAATATCAGATTAAAAACACACTATTCAGTGGATTTGACTTTGCGACAGCAAGAGTTTTTTCAGAAGACTGTAGTTTCATGAAGAACATAAGATAATTGTGAAAAAATAGCAAGAAGTTCCCATTTGAGAAGAAATATGCATGTACCACTAGTGATAGAAATATCGAAAAGGAAAAAAAAAGCTATGCAAAATTAGTAACAAGATATTCATTGCTCATGCCTTCCCCTTTTTCCTGAACATGGAATAAGATAATAAAGTAGTGCAAACTAAATCGATTTCAAATTCTCAAGATAAAGAGAAAAGTATCTTTAGACTGTTGCCAATAAGTTTATAAAAGCATATTTAAAATTCGATTTGAAGAGCAGAGCGGGGAGGGAAAAGTATTAAGATAGAGACATTTTACCTGGGTTTAAAAATAGCACAGGAAGGACAAGAGGATGGAAAATATTTTTGAAATGTTCGTTTCCTTGAAATACAAAGAAGAGTATTCAATTTCCAATCTTCTATGCACACACTCTTCTTTGTGAATAAACTTATTTTTAAAAGGAAAATAGTGCAATAAATAAAGATGGAGTTTAGTATTAAATTAAATCATAAATTAAGTGGATTTAACTCTGCTCCTCAACAGCTTCTGTCAAAAAAACCGTATCCTCAACTCTATATTTTTTGTGTGGTTTTTTATGAGGTTTTCCCATATTTTTCCCATTAATCACACCAATTTATGTGGATCGTGGTTCTAACCTTGAAGTTAATTTCTGGCACTGTTTAGATATTGAAAAGGTTATCCCCCAACATAGCTCAAGTGGAAAAATGAGTTGGGTGATACTAAATGGTGGGGATTCGATCCCCCATCTCTCCAAATTCCCCCCAAATCCCCCAAATGACAAAAAAAAAGATATTGAAAAGGTTGGTTTTGTACCACATCATTTCCTACATTTATGTTATTTTTTTTGGTCCAATCCTACATTTATGTTATAATCTCTTCATTCCTGCATCTTTTTTTTTTCTTTCACCATTTCATGTTGACATCTCCTTCTTCATCCACAATTCACAATTGTAATGGTTGCTCATACTAGATGGGGCTTTAACGGGAGGCAAATGATTTGAAAAACTAAGACGTACTGTTTTCATTCTGACTACATAACGATTCATTTTAGGAAATCATGTTATACAAAATGATGTCTGAGATGATTTCTTTGTTTACCATCCAGTCATTCAGGATAGATAGATTCTTGGAAATTTCAGGAGAATTTTTTGTGATGAATTTGGATGCTTGTAATTGGAATTTTCAACCTAGGACAATTCTTATACTACCTCCGTCCCTAAATATAAGAACCTTTTAACTAATTCACACCCTTTAAGAAAATTAGTTAAGTTAGTTAATAGCAATAAATTTGTCAATGATTTACTATACTTTTCCAAAACTAGCCTTAACACTTATTACTATCTCTCTTCCCTCTTCTCTCTCTCATCACTTAATTAATGCATTGGAAAAGGTAGAGTAGTTGGGTGATCATAAGGACATTTTAGTCAAAAAATAATTAATGCAACTAATTTTTTGAAAAGGTTCTTATATAAAGAGACTTTCATTTTTTTGTAAAGGTTCCTATATTTAGGGACGGAGGTAGTAACAATCTTCAATCATGTGTTCGTTGGCATTAAAAAAAAATTTAGTTAATTTTTGTATGACCAAAAGAAAGAAACCATGTTAGTTGGTCATTGAGGAATGTTAGCATTTAACAATGTTTTAAAAGTAATATTAGAAATGGATCAAAGGAACTCTATAAAATAAAAAACAGTGAATTCAAAATAAGGTTGACCGAAGAACTTATTTGAAGAAGGATTAGGATACAGAACAAAATTCATAAGACACCATTAAAACATTATGAAGATTTGAGTTTTTTTTATATTGAAGAAGATTTGAGTTTAGCTCGTTATCAAATTTGAATTCCGATACTAAAGAGTTCAAAGTTAGAACCCCTGTGTGTATTTTCAGGAAGTATAATTTCTGGAACTGTAAAATTACATTTCGAAAATTGTACTTCCGGTGAAAAATACACTCCGAAAGTACAATTTCTAAAACACGGTAGAAAACCAAAAAAATTAACATAATTAAATGAGCTTACCTGCGACGAAAAAGATACTCCCAGGATCACTATGTGCCACAATTAAGTCCGGTTATTGGTGTGAAGACGTTCAGTTGCAAAAAATTGGGTTGGGGGCTCGCTGAGACATTGTAGGCAATGTTATTAAACTCGGACCGGTTATCGACTCGGTCAGGACACTAAGTCACTGGGTCAATGGTCGGACCAGTGGGTCACTGGTTGAACCGCATGAATTGGTGTATATTATATTTATAAATTTTGCACTACAATTACATACATATATTTTAATTGTAATAAATATTTAACATGTATTCTTTGATGTGGTGGTTCTTTTAATTATAAATACACCTTGCACATGTGTTCTAGCCCCGAAAGCCACTTTTAATATCATTTTCCTCTATTTTCCAGGAGTTTGTTTACTCATTTATGTGCAACAGTGCAAGTGACGAGAACAAGCAAGCAGCAGCGCGTGAAATGGGTGTGTTGGATAACGTGTAATCAGCTTGGGCAGTGTGTGAAAGAAAATTCAGCCTTGGGTAGCGTGTGTGAGAGAGTGCCTTGGACTCCGTGTTTGAAAAACCAGATGTTAAGATAAAACCGGTCGAGCCACTGCAACCGAGTCTACCGGTTTAACCTGGTTTATCACCGATTTAATGATATTAGCACCGGTTCAAGAGCATATCCGATCTAACAAACTGACCGGACCGGTCATAGGTCCGGTTTCCGGTTGAACCGGTCGGACCGGTCAGTCCGGTCCGAGTTTTATAACGCTGATTGTAGGGCTTGGGGTTGGAGTGTTGGGGTTGGTTTTTAAATAAAGGGTATCTAAGTCATTTTACATGAAAAATTGGAGACGTGGGTGTGGGGAGAAAACGGTGAGGGTGTAGGGAGAAATGACCATGTTCAAATGGTGAAAATCCATTTTAATAGCCCAGGAAAACAAGGCCCAATAACGCAGAAGACTCTTCTCCAATGGGCCCATCTGTGTTTCATTTCATTACGTTTGCATTTTTGCTTCTTACATTAATATCAGAATATCACCACCGATCGGTATCTCTTTTCTCCCGTATTGTTTTTTTCTTTCTTCGTTCCGTTCGACACCAAATATCAGCAGGTAAAGGTACTACCTCTAGGTTGCGTTTGGTTTTCTCTTCATTTTGTTTGCGTACCACAACAAAACTTTGCGATATTTATCTTCCTTTTCTGCGATAATTCTGAGATCTGTAAATTGCCATCGAAATTAGGGTTTCTAATCTATTTTTGTGTTACAATTGCAGTGGTTGATTAGAAGTGCGCGATATGTATAATGGAATAGGGTTACAGACCCCAAGAGGGTCGGGTACAAATGGGTACATTCAGAGCAACAAGTTCTTCGTGAAGCCGAAGATTTCGAAGGTTACTGAGAACACAAGAGGGTTTGAGGCAGATCAGGGCACTGCAGGTGTTACAAGGAAGGCCAACAAAGAGATCCTCGAGCATGATCGCAAGCGTCAGATTCAGCTCAAGCTCGTCATCCTCGAAGACAAGCTCATCGATCAGGGCTATACCGACTCTGAGATCGCCGAGAAACTCGAGGAGGCTCGGATTAACTTGGAGGCTGCCGCCGATGAAACCGATGGATTGTCCAATTTGGAGAAGTAATTGTTTTGAATTTTGGTTGTTTTTGTGTTTGTGTTATGATTATTTTAGTTAGTGTCTGACTGATATGATTTTTTCTGCTGCTTGTTTTTTGTTTTTTTGAATTGCCTCTTCTCTCTGTGAATTGTTGGTTAGCTGTAGCATGATATGTTTTTTGTGTGTGTAGCTTTGAATCGGGTGGTCATTGTTTATGTTTTGGATGGTTTATGAATGACATTAACGATTTTAACTATCTGGATTGCACTATGTTTATAAAATAAAAGGTTAGCTCTTAGCATGTAGGATTTGAGGTTGTTTCAATTTGAATTCTGGAGGAGAGCTTGCTTGTTGTGGACGATTTAGAGGCATATGCAATTAGACATGGGTTCATGATATTGTTAAGGACCTATTTGTTTAAGCTTGAAAATAGTGATTTAATTTTTATAGATTTTGTGTAAAGCAGAACCTTTTTTTTTGTTTGTCTACTATTATAAAAAGCACTTTTATTATTGAAAGGTGTTTATAATTACAGTTTTTTTTTTCAGAAGATATTCAAAGAAGCTTGTGAAAATAATCATAAATCTGATTTTTTTTTTCAGATTTCAATTTTCTCTAAAAGCTTACACACACACACTAGAAATCTTTAGAATGATTCTTTTCTTCAAATAAAAGTGATTTTTCATGAAATATGCTGAAACAAACATATTCTGAATGCCCTTTGTTAATGCAGTAACGGGAAGGCTGACACACATCACCTTCTCTGTGAACAGTGTGTCAAAAGTTGATGCCTAACCTAAGAGTGTCATTAACAATTTTTCTTTTGGGAATTTTTCAGGATTTCTGATACACAGACTCACCAAATTGCCGCTCGAAAGGAAAAGCAGATGGAAACATTCAAAGCTGCTCTTAAAATAGCTTCATCTGAAGTCAATGAAATAAATACAGATGGGAATGATGATGGACCTGGAAATGATGGAAAAGATGGATCTATTGCAGAAGGAAAACTTAATTTTAAACATGAACATGCCTTTTTGGACAGAGATTTCAGTTGGAAGAAACAAGTGGCTGAAGTTCAAAAAGATGAAAATACTAAGAAGAAGGGTGTTAAAAGTACAAAACACCACAAAAAGGGTGAAACTCGTGCGAGAAAGTATGAGGATGATTCATCTGATTCAGACAGCAGTACAGGTGATGAGAAGAGAGGTAGAAGGAAGCATGGTAGAGAGAATATGGACAGTAGTGATGAATCCGATTCTGATAGTGATGCTAAGAGGAAGGTCAAGGCTGAAAAGAAGCAGAAGACATCTAAGCACCACAAGAAAGGTAGGGTGGAGGACAGTGACGATACTGATTTTACTTCTGATTCTGATGACGGCATTGTTGCAAGAAAAGGCAATAAAAAATCAGAAAAGGCTCGTAAGAGGCATGATTCAGATGAGGATTCTGATTATCGTGAAGGCTTCCCCAAGCATAGAACTCATGAAGAGAAGAAACGTATGAAGATGAGCAAACATCATGATTCCAAAGAGGAATCTGATGCTGATAGTGAGGAAGAGAAATATGGTAGACTTGGGAAGCAGAAGACAAACTATGATAGAGATGGTGGTAGGCATGCTTCGGGAAAAGACAAATATGTTAAAAGGGGAAAATACTCTTCCTCAGATGATAGTAGCAGCGACAGTGATTCAGGCAGCGATGCTAGTGATCGCAGGTATGAAAGAACAAGAAAAAGTGAGTTTCTAGCAAAGAAAGGTGGACCTAGGGAGGAAGTAAATGACAGGGGTAATGTTGTGGAAAAAGGGAAAAATAATGCTAATGTTGATGGATTGGATTCTTTAAGAAAATCGTATGGGCGAGATTTTACAGAGGGATCAAATTCTAGAAGTCGTGCAATGACACAGGGTAACAAGAAGATTGATGAAGATGATAAGGAGCCTGTCGCATTTGCTAAGCATGATGGGGAGGATAGAAAGTTTGGTAAAACTGAGACTGAATCAAAATCTAGAATGTACCAAAACGAAAATCAAGAAAGAGATGGTTATTCTAAATCAGCTAGACTTGGAGGGCGTGATAATGGGACTTCTGAGCAGAGAGGCAGAAATTATAACAGGGATATTGAATCACATTTTGCTGGACGCATTGATCGCAATGCGGAGGATTATGAAGCAAGAAGGAAGGGGAGAAATGATAATGATCATAGGGAGCACGAGTACAAAAGGGATAAGGTTGACCATGGAGAAAGAAAGCATGGAAGGGATGCAGATGATCGTGCAGGAAGAATGCACTTAAGGGATGAGGATGATTCTAGAGGAGGAAAGCACAGAAGGGATGGGGAAGACCATGGAGAGAGAAAGAGCTTAAGGGATGAGGATGGTCGTGGAGAGAGAAAGCAGGGTAAGGATGAAGATTTTCGTACAGGAAAAAAGCACTTAAGGGATGAGGATGATCACAGAGAAAGAAAGATAAGAAGGGATGAGGATGATCACAGAGAAAAAAGGATCAGAAGGGATGAGGGTGATCACACAGGAAGAAAGACCTTGAGGGATGAGGGTGATCATAGAGAAGCAAAATACAAAAGGAATGAAGATGGCCGTGGAGAGAGAAAGAACTCAAGGGATGATGATGGCCGTGGAGAGAGAAAGAACTCAAGGGATGAGGATGATCATAGAGAAGGGAAGCACTCAAGGGATGAGGATGATCATAGAGAGAGAAAGAGCTTAAGGGATGAGGATGATCATGGAGAGAGAAAGAGCTTAAGGGATGATGATTATCATGGAGAAAGAAGGCGCAGAAGGGATGACGATGATCGTGGACATGGAGAAAGAAAGCATCACAGAAGGGATGATGATGATGCTGATCATGGAGAAAGAAAGCGCAGAAGGGAGTAAGGAGAGGCATGGAAGTGACTCAAGAACTGTGGCCCAGGCACTGAATTTTCTACTATAATATTTGAATGTAGACTTATTAGTTGGCTTCTGATACTTATGCTTTTTAAAGCATGTAATTTTTATGTATGTTTGAAATATTTTTCGTGTTTGCTAAAGATAATTTCAAGCTTAGTTCCGACTGGTAAATTGTTTTTTTCTTCTTCTCTAAACCAAGTCTTAGATGAGTATTTACAAGAGTGGAAATGGAATAGTGGAACTATTTGCTAGCTTAGGATAAGATAAATTATCAATTAAATTTCTATACTACTTTAATCATTTACTAAAAAGGTAATTTTAGAATAAAATTTATATTAATTATAACTAATTCATTTAACTATTTTTTATTGATCTTAATGAATTAAGTATTTGTCTTTTATATATGGGATCGGTAGTATTATGCTTGTTATATCGATGTTATCAATGATAACTACCTGTAACAGTCAATTTTTATTTTTATTTTTTTTCTAGGTAACAGTCAATTTTTATTGAGATATATTCCTTTTCACACAATATTAGTGATTACAAGAATATTTAATGATAGAATAGAATTAATATCATTTCATAAAATAATGGATATATCTTTCTTCGAAGTTTTTTTTTGGTCAACCTTTCTTCAAAGTTCAAACATACAGCCTTTTACAAGACTTATAGATTCTATATAATGTATAGCTCGTATTTCTCCCTCAACTTTAAATGAAACAAGGTGAATTTAAAGATGATATATAATCAAATTAAGATCCATGGATTTTAAAATAAACAACATTTTTCGATAACAATGAAATTTCTAAAACTATTATTTACTTATTTAATTTTATATACTTTTATTTATTGTTTTTTTTAATTCAACGAGACTGAAGCGTAGGAAAACAAACAATCTATAGAGTCACTAGGTGAGGGAACGACATCCCTCTAATATCATATTGAGACCAAAAAACGAAAATGAAAAATGTTATTCACTGGAAGAGTAATGTTACACGAACAATCTTAAACACATACCTCAGAAACCAAATTCTTACATTCATTTTTCTCTCCCCCCCCCCCCCCCCTTTTTTTTTTCTTCCTAACTGTTGTCGCTACTAAAAAAATTGGTTTAACCAACTTTCCCCTAGCTAGAAGACTGAATTAGAGAGTCCAGTTGCTTTTGAACCCATTCATCATAATCTTGTAGCATCTGCTCAAGTAGCAGTGGCACGAGCTTGTCCACCAAAGCCTGCATCATTCTGTACATAGACACACTTCTATATTATCATATCTGAATAAATAAGCTGCATGTTGAAACTCTGGTAGAATCATATAAATACCAAAAGGATAGAGGTGAGGCAATGAAAATTACAAACATATTAGGGCCCATTTACTTTGAGAAAGCATTTTATGTTTTCATTTCCTGTTTTCATCTTAATTACAATATCCGATGTCATAATCAGCCATGTCAATATCATGTTAGGAAGCTTGTTCAACAGTTATAGGTAGAAAGGGACCAAGAAAAACTATACCCCCAAACAATTAAAAGAGATTTAGAGGTTTAGTCTGTCTTTAAACTCATTGCATGACAAGGTTCAATGGCATCTTTTGATCTATGTAGTCGACTCCACCTAGTGGAAAAAGACTCAGCTGTTGTTGTTGTTTTTGTTTAGTCCATAATAAATAACCTGATGGATCCTCTAGAGATAGAATCTTTCAATCTCACAGGATTCTCTTATTATATCTTGCCCATGAAGGATAAAGACCACAGTGAAGGACTGTATTAAAAACAATTAGACATAACATCTATAGCCAGCGAAATTTGACAATTATATAGTTAGAATCTACATGCAATACTTTATGTAGCAATACATCATCAGAAAACTTGGCCATGTGAAATGTGTGTAGTCATAACAACCTTAAAGGATAAAACTAAGATTATTAACTAAATAACTCACAAGTTTCCAGGACCCTCAACAGCTGAAATAGGCATCATGGTAAATGGGCGTGTGTAGATCTGTAAAATAGATATCTTTCTTTTAGAGATGAAAGGCAAATGAAAAGTACAATAATATCATACTGAAGCATAGTTAATATAGTAATAATTTTGATTGCAAAAAGTTGACTTATAGCATATGTATATGCAGCTAAGAAATTGAAATAGTAAGGATTAAGGAGGAATAGGCCAACTTTCTTAGAAAAGAAACACTAGTAAAAATCAATTGAATCCCCAGGCTTTCTTTCCCGTGAGGCTACAATATAATTTGAATAAGGGTGGTATCCAAGTAAGGCAGTTCATGGTCCTTGAAAGCAAATTTAATCATCTGAACATACAGGATCACCACTCTCCTACCCCCAAGAGAGAGAAACTAATATGAATGTAACAGTATATGCGATATTTATATACTTAATGAATATATGGCCAACCTCAAGTGTGAGATTCAACTTAACATCAACTTCTAAAAATGATTCAGCATCAGCACCACCCCATGTCATGTGATTTGTCATGAATGCTGCAAATCCATAGAAATGATTAATAAACCTTGCTGTGACCACAGTTCCAGAAAGGCAATGAAAGACAACGAAAAATGTCACATGAAAAGGCAGATAAACTTCACTTCAGCATAAAACTGTGTTAAAAGACTAGCTATTAGAAAGAACACAATTTCAAGGGTTCTTGAATAAATTTCTCCTGATATCTAGAGAAAACCCATTTTAAGCCTCTATCAGTGAATAAAAGTCTAAAAGTCAATTGTTTTTTTCATTTAAGAGGCCAACTACATGGTTTTGCATCTGGTCAATACATAGAGTCCAATCACACTTTCAAAACTCTATCTCTTTGCACCCATCTAATTTAAGTCCTTTCCATTATTTTCCTCGAGGGGAGAGCATCATCTTTCCAAATCCTTTCAATAGGTTGAACCAAACATGTGTTCTCTTTATTTTAGGGAAGACAGATCAGTTTCTTTGTACAAGGGAAGAATTTAAATCACATAAACAATGTATGACTGGGACCCTATACTACGGATATAGTACATTATACACACCTGAAAAATGGTTGTTTTGCTCTTCCACAACTTCTGAACCCTCAAACTGTGAATAATATAGTGAAGTATCCAACAATGAAATGGGATGAGTGACTAAGAATGTTGCAAAGATGCATGTTCAATCAAACAAAGGTTTATATTACTTTATCGAATTTTAGGACACAAATTCATATGCATATTTTAGGCCAATTATTAACTAAAAAAAAAGTTTGGCCAACTTTTCCCTAACTAGAAGACTGATTTGAAGAGTTCAATTGCTGCATGTTCTGCATTTCTCATGTTCAGTTCTGTGTTTCTGTTTACTGAGCAGTATTTTTCCATTGTAAAGTAGATACCGTCCTTGGGTTCTATTATATTTCTAGTATTAATACCAGTTCATATCAAGAATTCCAAGGGTAAGATTGATTTTGATTTTAACCAGTGTCAATGCATCCTATCGTGTGTGTGAGTACATGCGTGCATGTATGTATTGTGTTTTTTATTCAATCTATTGCTCTCACCAAAAAAATAAAGCTGCCAAATCTGTAAAATGTTACCCATCATAAAAGGGCCATCAGGTGCTACAAACAAAGTTCTGACCATGACAGGGTCATCAAACATTGCTATTATTTTTGGTTTGGGGAGGGGGGTATACCTTACAAGAAATCATCTCAACCAAACAATCTTCATCTGTTGAGGTAACCCGCAGATCCAGGAAAGGGGAAGCTTCAAAGTTCAAAAGTCGAAGTTTAGGCAGTTCACACCTACACATACAAGAAACAATTATTTGACTTCAGATTAAGACTTCTGTAACAACCCAAGTGCAATACGATATTTACTAATTGCTAGAGTTCATAAAAGTATTCAGAAAAAATTAGTATTTGCTGTCTAAAAGCCAAGAGATTTAGACAATTGTTTATATGAATGATCATGCATTCCAAATATAAGGGATAGTACATTCAACCCATTTTGAATTGGTGCAACTGAGTCTAACAGCTGAACTATTTCATTTTCAGTACACATATTGTCAGTATGAGCACCTAAATTAAAGATACACCTCTACTTTCTTGGGGAGTCATGCAAATCAGCTGCTTATCTAGTATCTACCCATGTTTTTCATAAATGAGAACTGCTTTGGACTTATAAAAATTCTAAAGTTTTTGGGTAGTGTCCTCTTTACCAAAATTCAACACAAGGCCTGTTATGTTCATATGTATTGCCAATGCCAAAAGAATTAGGTATGCACCATGACTTGCAAACTAGTCCTGAACTTGGCTATAATTCAATGTCAAGATGTAGGTGAGTGAAAATTACTTGCATTCTCCAAATCATTGAAAGAATAATTTAAGCCACCAAAACAGAATTCAAGATGTGGCCAGACCTGTATGTGTTAGCATCAAGAGATTGAAATGATTGCAGGGATTTTGTGTTCAACACAGCTGCAATCCCACTAGACTGGCTTAGGAATTCACTGATGTGGTATTTCTTGTTGCCTCCAACAAGAACATCATCATATGTTGGCAGTTTCACTCTCTCCCTTTTGGTAGCAAACAAATTTGCTTTCTTTGCTTTTGAATCTGAGGAAGCCACCGCCTTTACCTTGATGTCCATTTTCTTCCTTAAAAAACTCAAATTTTAAGACCAAACGTAAAAACTCTTAGAAAATATCAAAACTCACCAGATTTGAGGTCTACAATCAATCTAACAGGAAAAAAAAAAGGATAAAAATAAACAAATTAACGTTATTTGATAAAGCAGAAACAAAAGGAAAGGTGCTACAAGTAGTTCTCACTTCTCATCATTGGACAAATAATCATGTACATACAAATAATTAAAAGGGAAAAAAAAACAAAAAAAAAACTAGGAAAGCTTAATACCCCTAAATAGGACATAAAAAAATATGAATATGTAATACCCATAAGCATATCTTATGATCTTATCTTATCTTATCTTATACTACTGAAAATATATTTCTACAATGTAACCAAGTTAATTTAATTAAATTATACTAACCCGTGGCTGAAATTTTGCAGTGAATGTGTGACCCAGTGATGTCCCTGTGCGTAGTACCATCTGTTACTGAAAAGGATTGCTGCTTTTGCTGCAAAAGGAAAAAGCATAGGCGATTAACGGAAACACTAATTTGACAAAAAAACAGAGAAGAGAAAAACCAGCTCATAACTAGGAATGGGAAAAGTCTTCAAATTTTGGACTGTTTGGTTTACCATAATCACCCATTAAGGAAGTGGAGGAACACGAAAAAGAAGAAGGAACAGGACTTATCTGAAACAAACAAAGTAGATTAGAGAGAGGAAATTAAGGAAATGTCACCGTCACTGACCACTCTCTAACGGTCACGGTCTCACGGAAATTACAGGTTATTAACCACTAACCACTAAAGTATAGTTATTTCCATGGAGGAGACATGATTTTAATCTTCTTTTTCCTTTTTTTTTTGCTCAAATCTTCTTTTTCCTTTTAAGATAAGACATGATTTTAATCTATTATTACAGAAATAATTTAAATAATTAACCCCTTCCTATTAAGAGATTATAGTGGCATATCTCGCTTGAATGATGATACACATACACTCATTCATCCCTCTCATACCTCATTCCAATGAAATAATAAGTGTGGGAGGGGTGTGGAATTGGGGGTTTATCCCTCATTTCCCATTTCACTTAATCATTTGTCAAATTTTTTTTCTTCTTTTAGCAAATAGGAGCACTTTCTTTTCTTTTCTTTCTTTCTTTTTTTGTTTTTTAAGATAAAAAAATAAAACAATTTTATCTTCGGATAATATAAAAATAAATAAATCATAAACTACCGACCCCAACTGCCATTAGCAAATGGCTTCTGAAGCTTTAATTTTAGCATATCATAATGTATTTGGAAGTGGAACAAACTCCCATTAATCTAATTAAATCCATATGAATTTTATATTTTATTTTATTTTATATAATATACATTTAAGATGCACCTCTTTTAAAGTAATTCTATAATTTATCAATTTTAACTGTTGAAAAATATCTAACCATTTAAATTATGGAAATATCAGTAAATCACTTTGAAAATAGTGTAGGGTAGGTGTTATCTGAGTAGTAATCTTAAGCGATTTCTGGTGAAGCATCAATTTTTTTTATAGTGTTTAGTTCAACTCAAAACATTTAAGAGTTTATTATTGAATAAAATACAAAATTTAATGCTTAAAAATTTTACTCGTGTTGTTTTAATTTCAAAATTTTATATTTATACAAATTAGTTCATAAAAAGATAAACATGTTAGTCGATTGACAACCCAAGGGAGATAATTTTATTTGTAATAAAAAAAGGAAGATAATTTTATGATTAACTTGTTAATTGTTAATTTCAGAAACCAAAACAGAAACTTTAAAAAATCAAATGACTACAAATGACATTTTCCAATGAACAAATTGTATATTTATATATAAATCAATAAGTGTTTAAAATTTAAGCAGATGAATTGCTAAAATTTAATCTTCAGATAACAATTTGCCAGAACTCTCAAGTCAAAAACAGGTAATTTGATCCTTTTTGTTGCAAGTTGCAACGGTATGTGCGAGTCATTAAAAATCTTTTAACCTTTTTCTTCTAATGAAAAGTTGTGAACATATATTACTAAGATGGACATGTGGGATAACAAAGGTACAAAGAAGTTTAAGAATGCAGAGATTTCTTAGAGCTCTACTCCAAACAACAATCTCATGTTTTGTCTTTAAAGCTTCTGAATAACCCTGAGCTTTGCACTTCTACTTCGGCGGTTCAATTTCTCTTCTTCTTCTGATGGTGTGATTGGTCTTTTTGTGAGTATTATTCCATTTGATCCATGTATTACATGTCTTACCCATGTTTCTTTTTCTTTGATTCCATCACTCATCTTCCTCAAATCACTATTGAAACTCTCCCCTTCCCCAAAGTCTTTGCTCCCTTTAATTATATTAAGAAATGTCTGCTTCACAATTCTGTCCTCCAAACTGTGAAAAGATATGACAGCAAGCCTTCCCCCAGGTGCAAGGCAGTCAAAACAAGAATAGAGGGAATCCTCAAGAGTCTTCAGTTCATCGTTAACAGCGATTCTCAAAGCTTGAAACACCCGGGTTGCTGTCTTTATCCAACCTTGCCTTCCACCTGTTACAGTGTAATCAAAATTTGTGTATGAATAATTACAGTTCAAACCTTTCCATCAAAAAAGTTTGTGGATTGACTGAAATTTCATGTAGTAAATCCTTCAAATGCCAGCATACATGTAGGTCGGGAATAGCATTGAAGAGAAAATAACAGGTTAGATGATACAAAATCTACTTGATTTTGATCTGTGCAATTAGTTACTGACTGTTAGTTGTCATAGTCCATTACTTGTAACTGATTTCTGTTACTTTTATCACTTTTCCTTATCCTGCATAAATACTTTACTCTTCTGAAATGAGAATCCAACTACATGTCTCAAATCCATAATATGGTGTCAGAGCTTTGTAAAGCAAGCAGTCACAGGCATATTTCCTTGTTTCAAGGGGTAAAGATCAACGTATAGTTGAGAAATGCAGACAATATTTTCTTGTGAAGACCTATCTTTAACATCTTGCCGAACCTCTAATGCATCATCAATCTATATAATGCTCGTTATAATTTGAGTAAATATTGAGTGACTCAACCAGGAAAGAACAGGTGTGTTGCATCACTTCCACGAACAGAAGAGAGCATTTTCCTCCAAATGTTTCTTCTTGATTGAACCATCTACGAAATCAAATTTGTTCTTCATCTGTAATGCCATAGTCATAGCACTAGCTCATCTATGGTAGGTACAGCCTTCACGGATTGGGGAAGATAGTACCAAGGAGGGATTTTCATCAGGATGAATGTAATAGACATCTGTGGTATCTTGAGTAGGATTGGAATGTGAAGGGGAAGCCATGGCAGAGGGAAAAAGAATTTCAGCAATGGCAAGAAAGAAACGAGCAGGATAGAGAGAAAATTTTACCATCTGATACCACGTTATGGATTTGAAAAATGTAGTTGGATGAGAAATGGCATATGCATGAGATATGATGCTTATAATCAAAGAATAAAAAACAGAGCTGCAAAAGAAAACTGAAGAAGGACCTACCTTTCATTGCAGGGGTCACACGCCGAATAAGATCCAGCAAGTCACTAGTGGTATGCAATCCACCATGTGATCGGGCTTGGACAATTTTCTTTTGCAGAGCACGCCAATTACTTTCTTCCCCATAGTCCCTTAGGATACGGCCCACTTCAGAATCTGGCCAAGAATTTAATACGTCTTCTGCTTTAAGGCTTGCCTGTCATAGGCCTGTCCATCAGTTTAATAGGAAGAAAAATCACATATTACTCTGCAACAAGCATGCGAAAGAATATCCATTCAGCGAGAAACTTATTTAGCTGAACAACCAAAAACTCGAACAATACTGTAATGGGGTTAAAAAGGAAATAGGCACATTTCATTTTCGTTAGCAAGAAAGATTGAAGAAAACCATCATAGAAATTTTCAGCACAGCCTAGAATTTAGATTGATCCACAAGTCAGGCCATATATCCACAAAAAGGTATTTTAGAAATAGCAATACATGTCTTGGGCTGGAGCATCCAAACCAAATTAAGCAAAGAGAGTACAAAGTAAACCACCATACAACATCAAACAACATTCACATGATGCCAACCTGGCACTTTTCACTCCTGCAATTAGACCAGCAAAAACATTGCACATATTCTACCAAAAAAAATTATCATATCTATTCTTTCTCCAAACAGCATAAATTCTGCATTGAACTCCAAAATGAATAAAACTATACCTGAGGATCCATGCGCATATCAAGAGGTCCATCACCAAGCACACTAAATCCTCTTTGAGGATCATCCACCTAAAACAAAAAACATACATAAGGAACAAACAAGAAAGGGAAAAAAAAAACCTCCCCTTCATTGAGACATGATGAAAGATTCAAAACACTCAACCACAAATTCTAGTGCCATAATAAGAATAGACATCATAGTGGTTTTGAATTACAGTCTACAACCCCGAAAACATAGCAGTTCGATACATCTCTAAACCCACAATTGCGATTACAACAATGCAGTAATAAACCACAATCACAATTTAAAACCACGAACACTATCATTCAACACAAGAAAGCAAGTTAATGTAGAAAAACCTGCATAGATGACATTCCAAGGTCCATCAAGATGCCATCGATGGCGGCGGCATCCCCTAAGTGCTCCTCACCAGTTTCTCTAAGCACAGACTTGATGTGTCTGAAATTCCTTAACACGGTGAATACCTTCACACCAGACTCACTATCACCACGCAAAACAGAGTTGATGCGAGGGAGAGCCAAGTCACGTGCGACAGGATCCACATCCATCCCAACAAAATACTTCAACTCCGGATGACCCCTAATCACCTATTAACATTTCACTCATCCATTCAATCATACAATGAATTAAAGAAAATAAAGGAAAAAGATGCATTGTTATGCACATAGTTAAGCAATAAGCAGTGATGGATTGGGTTGGGGTGGTACTAACGGCAGTGGAGTGGCCAGCGGCACCGAGGGTGCAATCGACGAAGGAGGATAAGGAACAGTTGGAGAAGACGTCCAACACTTCAGCCAGCATGACAGGGACATGAACTACTACCTGATGAGCCTCAGAAGAAGAAGAAGAGGTTAAGGAGTTGTTGTTGAAGAGGTCGATTAAAGCGTCGTCGTCTAGCTCTCTGTTGGAACGCGTCCTTCTCTTCTCCTTCGCAAGCGCTGCTTCTGACTTGTGCTTGTTGCTCTTTGTGGTTCTCACACTGCTGCTTCTGACAGTTGTTGACTTCGAAAGTAGAAGATAGTTGGTGGTGTGGCGCCGAAGAAGAGGGTGGTGAATGAGTTTAGGTTTGGGTGATGATAATATTAGTGATGACAACAACACTGACGATATCCTTGAAACCGTTCCCATTTTAATTCTCACTAGTTGTGACCATTGACAATGGCAATTCTTAACTAGTTGTGCTCCCTCCACTCCGGACCTTGCTCCAGACCTAGACAGACAGTCTCAGAGACAGTAGTGTCTCAAACACCCCACCCAATTTTTTGTTCCACCAACTCACCTCTTCGTCTCTGGACCAGGATTCTCTGCTGTAAATTTTTGGTGCTGTTCCTGTTGTTAGTGCAATATTAGCCATTTGATTTATTGAATCTATTATCATAGCCATTGATTTATTTTATCAAAAAAATAAAAATAAAAAATACAAATAGTGAGAGAAAGAAAGAAGCAACAGCAGGGAATCCAAATCCTTCGTCTCTCAGAATACAAAACACTCATTATTAACCCTTACCCTATCATATTCGGTGACTTCATAAAACTTCACCACCATGGTAAAGTGAGCCAATTACTTATAATAAAAAGTAATTTGGTCTTTTTTTTAAATTAAAATTTTCTCTCTATAAGTTGTTATAATAGAATAATATATACAAAACTCTATTAATTACAAAAGTTAACGTAATATAATATGAAAATCACGAATGTTTTCTTTTTTTTTTAATTTTGTTTTTGATAAATAAAATATCATTTTAATTTTTTAGTAATATTTTTTTGTTTTAAATATCTTTCTTTTCTCTATAAATATATCGATTTTTACTTCTAGTCCTTGTCATTTTTTTTATAATCCCTGTAATGCTCAAATATTTTGTTTTTGGTCATCTCCATTAGTTTTTGTTACTAAAATGATTATCCCCCTCTCTCTTCACTCTCTCCCTTTCTCTCCCTCTCCCTCTCTCTCTCCCTCTCTCTATCCCTTTCTCTCTCGCTCCATCTCACGCTAGCTCTCTCTCTTCCCCTCTCTCTGAAAAATCTCTCCCTCTTACTCGTCTCCCACTCTTTCTATCTCTCTCCCCTCTCTCTCCCTCGCTCTATCTCTCTCTCTCTCTCGCTCACGTTCTATCTCATTCCCCTCTCTCTTGCTCCCTCTCCCCTATCTCTCTTCTCGCTCTCTCCCCTTTCTCTCGCTCGCTCGCTCACTCTCTCTCTCACTCTCTATCTCCCCCTCTATCTCACTCTCCCCCGCTTTCTCGCTCTTTCTCTCTCTCTCTCCCTCCCTCCCTCTACTCCCCTCTCTAGTTAGAGAGCGACAGAGGGAGAGAGTGAGAGAAATAGCAAGAGAGAGGGGGAGAGAGCGAGAGAGAGGGGGCGAGAAAGTGTGAGAGAAATAGAGCGAGGGAGAGAATGAGAGAGAGAGGGAGAGAGACGAGGAGAACAAGAGAGAGGAGAGAGCGAGATATAAGGAGGGAGAGCAAGAGAGAGGAGAGAGAGATGGAGAGAGAAGGAGAGAGGGAGGGGAGAGATGGGGGTAGAATGAGATAGAGGGAAAGAGAGGTTGGAGAGAGGGGGAGAGAGATCGAGGGAGAGGGAGAGAGCAAGGCAAAGGGGGATAGGGGGAAACGGAGAGAGCAAGAGAGAAGGAAAGAGAGACTGATAGAGAGGGAGAGATAGAGCGGGGTATTGAGAGCGAGAAGGGGAGAGCGAGAGAGAGAGAGGGAGGGAGAGAACAGAGAGGGGAGAGAGATAGAGCGAAAGAATTTTTGGATTTTGAACTTTCTCATATTTTGAACAGAGTTTCAGTGCAAGGGTCAAACTGGGAGTGAAAAAGAGATTTAAAGTTCTCTACTTTTGGGTGTTATTTAAAATTCCTCAAATTTGGTTATAAAAAAATATCCGATAAAAATCATTTCATTTTAAATTCCTACACACTTAATATCCAAACAAAGTAATTTAGATTGATGTATTTTAATTATCCTCTAAAAATAAATTAATGCATTAAATTATCTCATCCAAACACAACCTTATAATATCACAAAATGACAAAATTGGGCTATCTCACAATTTTTTTAAAACAAATGGGTCAAATTCATCAAAAGACAAACTTTTTGGAAATATTGTGATTACTAAATAGTTGCTAACCTCTATTGCAAATACATTAACCTTCCACCTTTACCTATTCTCCACTTTTCAGGTAATTCATCCTAGCCATACAAATATAAAAGGCTTTAACATGTTTTTGGTCCCTCTAAATATCGGCGTTTTGAATTTAGTCCCTCTAAAAAAAGTCAAAGTTTTTTGGTCCCTCAAGAAATCAATTTTTTGATTTAGGTCCCTCTTTTGCGTTGACCGCTGACATGGCACACTGAGGTCCCTGTAAAAATGCTGACATGGCTTACATACATCTGACGTGTCTTACATGCATTGCCACATCAGCTGACACGTCATTCATAGTTATTTAGAGGGACTAAAATCAAAACTTAATATATTTAGATGGACTAAAATCAAAACTTAATATATTTAGAAGGACCATATGACATCAATCAGACCACCACCACTCACTCTCTCTCTCTCTCTCTCGTTTTCTCTCTCTCTCACCCCCACCAACAAGCACCTCCTCCTTCTTCTCCCTCCTCTCATGGCTCTCCACTACCACCACCACCACCACCCACTCTCTCTCTCGTTTTCTCTCTCTCTCCCCCACCCCCACCACCACCTTCCTTGAACTTCTTTTGACTAATTGGATGACCTGGAAATAGATCATGGTTAAAGATGCATATATGTGGTGGTGGTGGGGGTGGTGGAGAGAGAGAGAGAGAGAGAAAATGTGTGTGAGAGAAAGAGAGAGGGTGGGTGGGTGGGTGCGTGGTGGTGGTGGTGGTCGTTGGGGGAGAGAGAAAACGAGAGAGAGAGAGTGTGTGTGTGGGTGGTGGTGGTGGGGGAGGGGCTGTGGGGGAGAGAGAGAGAGAAAACAAGAGAGAGAGAGAGTGGTGGTGGTGGTGGTATAATTGATGTCACATGGTCCTTTTAAATATATTAAGTTTTGATTTTAGTTCCTCTGACGTGGCAATGCATGTAAGCCACGTCAGATGCATGTAAGCCATGTCAGCATTTTTACAGGGACCTCAGTGTGCCATGTCAGCGGTCAACGCAAAAGAGGGACCTAAATCAAAAAATTGATTTCTTGAGGGATCAAAAAACTTTGACTTTTTTTAGAGGGACTAAATTCAAAACGCTGATATTTAGAGGGACCAAAAATATGTTAAAGCCAATATAAAACTATTAAATCAATGGTCATCATTATTTGCGGTCTCACTTCACTTTGGTGGTAAAAGATTCCTACTTCACCACCCTAGACAGCACCATCATATTCACACCTGGGTTATTTTGATTTTGATTTGATCATTTTTATTTTTCTCTCAAATAAATATTTTTAAAACAGCAAAAAGTATGAATTGCCCCATAATTTTAAAGTAAGCAAATTATACTCATGAATAAGAGTAGATTTGTCAATTTGATCCGGTCTAGTCCATTCGGGTTAGCCCTAGCCATTATGGGTCAATGAATTTTTGGGTCAATTAGGCTGATTTAAAATATTTTTAAATCTAAATTTTGTTAATCTAACCCATTTTTATATTAAATTCTCTAAATACGATTGAGGACAACATGGTCTAACCTTGATTTACTGTATAGTTTATTTAGATTCTTGAGTCTCCAAAATTGATTTTAGCAAAAAGAGCTTGATACTTTTTCTAGGAAAAAGTGCATTGGGACTTCATATTTTTGCATTTGTTATAGCAAGAATACTATATAAACAGACTCTAAGAGGGGCTGTATATATTATTTAAACATATATTGGGAAAATTGAGTGCAATTTCTCCAAAATGAGATAAAAAGAAAGATGGAGATGAGAAAACAAGAGGAAAATGAGATGATTTATGGTATGTTTTTTGGGTTTTCACTCAAAAAACTAAAAAAACAGGAGGGAAAGAAGAGATTTTATTAGTTGATTATATGAATTAGTTTATTTTACTAAAAACTTTATTAATTTGTTGTATTTTAAAAAAGTGAGTCGTAGGCCAACTCGTTCGGCCTATAGCCTGCAATGGGTTGAGCTGGTGAATTGTCAGCCCACAACTAAATTCACTCAAACCAAAAATGTAGTGGTGGCACATCATTAGCAAGAACTAAGAAAGATTGAAGAAAGCCATAAAACATGACCCAAAAAAAAAGAAAGCCATAAAAGTTAAAAAAATTATAGAATATAAAATTAGAAATATTTAGATTGTTGGACATGAATGAATAGAGATATTCGAGAGGGACATGATACTGTTACTGTTTTGAAGTGTCAATACTTGTAAGAACTTCGGTAAAGTTGCAATTCCAAGCAAAAGAATTGAGCTGGCGAAACAAATGGAGGGAGAGAAGAGAATAAAGAAAGAAGCCACCATTGAAAAATCATGTTGTGTTGTGTAAAGTTTTCTTCTTATTATTATTGGATTTTCAGTTCACATGGCATGTCCTTGCCACCGCGAATGACTAGCTGTAGTGTCGACTAGCAGTGCTGTCCATTTCCCCCAATCCCACACTTTAGCAAAAATCTTTGGATGGGCACTTCATCTTAGGCCTTAAATTTAAAATTAAACTAGCTAGCAACTATATAGTACGGATAAATATAAATAAAATACGAAAACGAAGAGGAAACCAAAATAATTATTCTCCACAACCCATATCCCATTCTCTTCCTACATTATTTGGACCCAAAAATCCGATATTAATATCATTTCTTTTCTTTTTTTTTCAAACAATATATAATTACACACTAATTCTCATAAATGATCCACAATAAAAACCTCCAACTGTCACCCCTTGTTCCTATCATTTGGTTTATTTAATTTAATCCTTTTGGTCCACTCCCCGCTTGAAGTCATACATATGTTTCCACCCTCCTTTTTTGACCACAATAACTAACCCTTTATCATCTTCCTCTCAATTTGCTACATATGGGATTGTGAGTTTGATTGTAGAATTGTAAAACCAGTCTTCTTTGATAACTATAGTGAAGTGGGGTGGTCGATATGGATAAGCAACAATCCACAGAAGTATCAGCAGCAGAAAATGGAAGAGAATCAGAGGACCACAAAGAAGAAGGGAACGAAAAGGGTCTTCAATTTCATCCCCTAACACAAGCTGGAAGTGGGTCTTTCCCTGGCTTCTATGGGAAGCATAGGTTGCAAGCTGCTCTATCCCACCTCAATAACCAAATCAATATTTTGCAGGTCAACGCTTTAATTTGCTTTGCTACCCCTGATGAATTAATCTCATATCCCTTATTTATACTAATTAGTAAATTAGTTTTATTTTGTTTAATTAATTTGCATAAATATCTTCTTCTGCATCTTCCTTTCTTTTTTTTCTTATTCACTTTGAATCGTATGTGTAATTAGAAGAATTTGATATTGAATCTATGATAATGCAGGAAGAGTTGGAACAACTTGAAACAATAGGGGAATCTTCCACCGTCTGCAAGGAGTAAGCAAAGCAAAATAAGAAAATTACATTTATTATTATGTTTTTTTTTTGGGAATTTTACATGGTTCTATATACCAGAAACAACAGTGTTTATTTTCATTGCTTTTCATCACCCAAATTGATGGTCCATTCATTAATTGTGCTCTTGCAGTGTCATTTCAAGCGTTGAGTCCATTCCAGATCCTCTCCTTCCATCGTAAGAGATCAACTATATCTTTGTGACATTATATTTATGGATCCAATGTTGCGTATTTTTTAATATAATAATAAAGAAAGAATATCATATATTCTTAACTAGAAAGGATATGAATTGGTGCAAAAAAAAAAGGATATGAATTGATGACATGTAATGTGCTTTGCAGGATTAAAGGTTCAGTTGATGCTGGTTGGGATCGATGGTTCGGAGGCGCCCAGAACAATTCTCGAAATCATAAGCGCTGGATTTAGAAATTTTGTTTTATAATTGTATTTTTTTTCCGGTTGAACCATGAATTCATAATTTAATACTGAGTTTAATAATCATGTGCTAATAGTGTAAAAAAATACACAAATATTCAATCATATCTTTTACTGTAATACCACATTATAATATTACTTCTTAAAATATCTACAAGATAAAATATGATTAAATTGTGTAAAACTTTTCTATACCATCAATATATAGTTAATATATATTTCCTTGCCAGAAATAAAAACGAGAGATTCCAATGTAATACATGATAAAAGAATTAAATTTTCTTTCCATTTCTCATGCTAAATTTTTTCTTTTCAAAAAATAATTATAATTACAAAAAATTAAAAAATTATTTAACTGTCAGTTAATCAGTTATAGGTTAGTTAGAAAATTGTGGTAGTTAGCTACAATAGGATTTTACTTTCATATGAGAGCCACTTTGGTCCATGTGAGTGTCATATAGTGTTGCTTTGGTCTCTGACAGATGTGAAATAAAAAAAATCTCCAACTAGTGTCAGCCGTTAGTCACTTTGGTCTTTGTTGTCAGGAAAGTAATTATTTTCAGGACTAAAACAACAGTTAATTAATCACTTTCAAGTTTCAAGGACCAAAATGACTCACGGCTTACAGTTGAAGACCTTTTTTTTAATTTCGCATTTGTCAGAGACCAAAGTGACACCACCTAATACTCTTAGAAACCAAAGTGGTTGTTTACTCTTTCTATTTTTTCAAAATGAGATAGCCTCCACACCATTGAGCTTCTGCTCATATATATAATATATAATCAAAGACAAAAAGAAATACATTTCCAAAATTTGCCAGTATCATGGCTTAAGAACAATAGCATCCAATTCAATGCTAGGCATGTCCCCAATGGACAAGGATTTACATGGTTGTGTTCCACAAAACTGTTTCTTTTCTCATTCAATTGAATTTTTTTTTCCTCTTTGAATATATACACACAACAAATGTTACAAAAGAAGATGATGCCAATGAAAGTGCACTTCCTAAACAACCTGAGATGAAACATTTGATGTCAAAAGTGTTCCACGAAACCCTTCCTCGGTATGCTGCGTTTCCATTATCTCGTCGCCACACAGCTCGTCTGCAAAAGATGAATATAATATGTCCATTTTCTGTGTAAAATGGAGAAAAAAAGATGAATAATAAAGTGCTTAAGTATCAGATAGCTTACCGGCAATATCTCTATTTTCATGGATCTCAGAATCCCTCACAATAATCTGATCTCCAGCAAATATGTTCACATCCACAAGAGTGGCACTTTCGTCATCAATATCAATTGTTCTTTCACCTTTTTGTAGTATCTGGTTTTCCTTGACGACCTGAGAGAACAGTAATAGTCTAAATGGTTCAGAAACTCAACCATTTTTACCACATGAACTTAGCCAGTTTAAAACAATACGAAATAATATGAATACGGGCACAAATATGGCTTACCCCAAAGGATTCCCATATCATCATTTTCAGCTGGTAAATTGATGTTGAAGCAGAAACTTTTAGACTAATTGAACTCCCATTTTTATTCTTCCGGGAGCGCTTAGAAACCCGCCGATCTGTCTCAACAGAGCCCTTTGAAGCCTCCAAGATTGATTTAGGGACCTCCTTCCCACGGACAAGAACTACACATATATCCTCATTGCAATAGTTGAGTTTCTGCATTAACTCACAGCTTTCCCTTTCTCCAATGCAACTTTCACAAACCTGCATATTGAGAAGGGTGCAAATTAAGTTCAATTGCAAACTAAATATATTATCCAGTAAAGAGAAAGGGAAGCTTCCGGTAAATTTAGTACAACTGTACAAAAATAAAAGATTTAGAATAAATTTTAAAAACTAACTGACATAAGTTGGTTATAGAATTTATGTGGGATAATAATATAGGGGAGTGGGTAACAATATAGGTTCCTCTGAATAAGGTACAAACAGACAACTTTCAGACTTAAATTAAATTATCAACTCAAGTACAGTTTTTTTCCCAATCAAGTTACATGCGCACATCCGGAAGCAGCTTTTTCAAGACATGGTTGCTTTCATTCGAAAACATGCACTGCAACATTACGGTTTTTTTCAGGCAAAGGTTATTTTACAATGCATGTGATGAAAAGAGCTGATTGGAAAATTTGAAAAATGGAGGACGCGAGATCCCAAGCACAACTGAAACATGAGCATGAACATTCAACTTCACATAAATTAACAGAAAATACCATATTGGGTTAACTGTATATATGTAATTCTGAAAGACTTTACTTCCAAAACTGAGGCACAAGAAAATCAAGGTGGGGGGCGTGAAATAACATATCCAACAGAATGCGGCAGTGTTATAGATTACCTCAGGAAAAGTCTTGATCACAATTTGACCATTCCCACTTTCATTATTTACTTTATCCCAATGGACCAACTGATCGTCGCATATTGGCAACTCTTCACAGGATCCAGCCATAGCATTCTCCGAATCATTAATATTCTCAATCTTTGCAGATATTCCTTTAGTCTCAATAGCACCCCATTCTTCACAGAAGCATTTCCAATCATTCTCAGATATGATGGATAAGCCACCTACCTAGAATCCAGAAAGTGGACAGAAGTAAGACTGACAGGCAGAGAGAACACGCTTAAAGTTGCATTGATATGCAAAAATGGACGGAGACAAAGATAAACTTGATACTGGGTTAAAAACAAGGATTCAAAGCATACTAAAATTAGCAAACTTAGTTTCTATAAATAAGATAATGACAAAACATTGCACGCATTGACATACAAGTCAAATGAGTTCGGTACAGATTTTTTTTTCCAACTTACAGAAGACTCTCTTGGGATTATAGCACCGCGTCTGAAAATCAGTTCAGGAGGCCTTTCAATGAGTCGTGAGTGCTGAAGAACAAGAAAAATATAGAGAAAATTCCATCATGAAATTGCTATGGATTAAAATTTGACAAAATGGGGAAGCCATGCCTATGTCATACAGGTGAAGACCCAATCACTCTGCCAATTTAAGAGTTAAGAATCTGCCTCTGTGACTTAAATCCTTATCATTATGCTACTAGTATACTAAATTGAGACAAAAGGTAATCATATATATACCACAAAACAAGATGCAAAACATGACAAAGAGTAAGTGAACTAACAAAGTACCTTTTCACAGATAACTGAATCAATTATCCCATCTAATGTTTCAGGTTTATCTGAATTCTTAACAGCTTGATTAACGTAATTTCTCCATTTTGAAATCCAAGAGGAAGGAACTAAGAAATACTTGCAATGAAAAGAGAGTGGCATACTTTTCCCACTGAATAGTTTCTCATGACTCTGACGCTGCCTTTGTTTTAATAATCTACAGCATGAAAACAGAATTCACTTTAAAATTTGTCTATATCAGCTAAATATATTAGTTACTAGCAATGTACAAATGAAATGACCTCAAAGAGTCCTCCATGCAAGCCACTTCAGATAATTCAATACTGCAATGGGAACATTCTCTGGAGTCTAAAGGAAAAGTAGGGCAACCCAGAAGATCATCAGGTTTTACAGAAGTGGCATCATCATATAAGAAGAGCCAAAAACCCTCAGGAACAAGCACCCGCTTAGCACCAGTAGCTTGTTCAGGCATAAGTTGCCCATGTGGACAACTAATAGCTTCTGTTGGTCCAGCATCAGCTTCAGATGGAGCATCAGCAACTTTTCTTTTCCACCATTGCTGCAACCTACAAAGGTAAAATCATAGCATAACAGGCTTTAGTATAGTTACTTTTGAACTATCCTGACAACATAATGAAGATAGATTATAACTGAACACAACAGGTGATTAGTCTCATTATGACTGGGTATTAGTGTATTATGCGCACATGTCATTTACTGCTGCATAGTGTTTTTGTTTAGTTAGTTATTATCAGTTAGTTTGGTGTCAGTCAGTTAGAATAACAGCTTCCATAACAGCTCAGCCCAAACAGAATCAGCTGGTTGTTAGAACACAGTCTATTAATGTAAGTGCTCACTCACCAAAATGAATAACACTGAATTTTCATTTTTCAATTCTATGCATTTGCCGCTTCTCCCTTTCTCACACAAATCATAATACCAGCCCAGTCAAACTTAAAGAATCAACAAATTATTACATAACAAAACAGAAAATAGTACACTTATCGCCACCACCCCTTATCCCTTGCTGCAGGAACAGAAATGACACAAGAAAATATTTGCAATCATACCATGATCTAGACACATAGTACATTCCCTCTTCACAGTTTCCATCAAGAATATCCCGTGCAAGTCGCTTGAATGATTCTCTTCGATCCCGATAAGTGTCAGCTGACACCACATTCTGAGCCCCATCAATCAGACAATCCCAACAGCAGTCATCATGAGAAAGTGTAGGTCCCCCACCATACTGAATTTTATAATACAATAAAGGAAAATGTTAAAGACACACTACAAGGCTATCAGCAACAATAGCAACAAAAAAAAAAGAAATGGAAGATATATATATGTGAATAGAACATAACTAAATCAACAGTTCTACATCTCTCAATTGAACCTTAAATTTCCTGTTATTTTTTATGTAGACTGTAATTCGTTCAGATATTTGCACTGCAATCTCCTCACATCAGCAGATATAAACAATAACATACTTCATAAAGACTACCATTTGTAAAATGTTCCTCTTTCAAATTCAGGCCCACATATGACAACAGTTTCCTTTCAGGCATCACCAACAAGAAACGAGGTAAATTTGGTGCTTCATGACGAAAAACAGCCCCCTATTTCAAATTCTTCAGTAACACACACATAGGACACTAGCCTTTTTCTGCAGATGCTCACTCTGAATTCTTTTTCATCTTTCCTATCAGTATTATCCATCACAATACGTAAAATAGAAAGAAACAGGAGAATCAATTTCCAATCTATCCTTTTCCCAAGCCACATTACTATTCATAAATAACTCCAATCAACATTTTCGCATTGATTTAAAAGGAGCTCCAAGATAAATAAATGGCATCATTACCTTAGACAATAATTTATCCCATGCTTTAGAAGACAATCGCTTCATTGAGGTAACCTTTGACACTGGGACTTTCCCATGTGAACATTGGATAGATGTGTTGTCGATAGCACTGCATTAACATTAAAAAGTAAGTACCATATAAATTAAATGAAATAACCCTACCCTAGTAATTGACAGAAGGAATGCTCAAGCTAAGGCAAAAAGGAAAGAATTTGGCCACACAAATAGAATAGAATAAAAAACTATTTAAGCAATCATGGCCAAGAATACCATAAAAAGTATGCACTAACGTTGGAATAACATTATCAGCCCACTGGCGAAGCCAGTCGCTATAAATCCAAAAAAATGGTTGCTCCAGTGGTTGAACAGGAGCTTCAACTAAAACAGATCGAACTTCTTGTCTCCTCTCGTTGATACAACTCAATTCTAACTCTTTCCTATGGTTGTACTGCTCGCAAGCATCAAGATATGAGGCATTGAAATTTTGAATCTCTTCACAAAAATGAGGAGGAAGACAATCATTGTCTTGTGCAGTAACTGCATCATCATCTCTTTCTTTGTGGTTAGCACCAGAAACCATGCCCCCTTTCTCACCAACATTTTTTGCATGCTTAAGATGGTACATCAACATGTATGCATCACTAGATGAAAATGACTCCACGGGCAAAGATTGTGAATCAGTGGCATTTAAACCATTTCCATTACTGTCAGCTACCTTTGCTTCAGAGGAATCAGAATGATCTACATCAATCTTAACAGATTTAGAAGTAGAACATGAAGCTTCTTCACCAAATGGATGACGACCCAAGTTAGTAACATGCTCATCATCAAATTCCCACCATTGCCCAGTGTTTTCATCCTTGATGTGAGCAATGTAATGACCACTATTAGCAGCAGTTCCCTTGTGAATTAGTACAGCTGACAAGTCATATATCAATTCAAACTGAGGTGGCTCAGACAATCTGTGGCGCATATCAAGTTCAGCAGGAAATGAAAATGAAGAAGTAATTTTCTTCTTTGTTGTTGTCTGTCAGAGGAAACAGAAGAATAAAGGAATACATCCATCAGAAAACAATTTAGTGATACAGAAAATCAAAATTTACAACATTGGATTGAGGAAATGAAAATTTTACTACATGTACAAGGAGGAAATCTAATTTTGCAAGTCGAAAAAATAAGAATGATAGGGAACTTGGCAAAAGAATATATATCCTATAAAGAATTAAAAGTTTAAGTGGAAAATTATCCATCTCTTTATGTATCTACTGGAGTATGCTCTGAAAATCCTTGTAATACTTATTGCTCTCGTATGCCAAAGAAAACTACAATCAAACCAAAAAATGAAGTAAACAAACACAATACCTTTGGAAGGAAGACATAACGTTTAAGCTGAAAATTAAGTACATCAGGTAATGTACGCAGCTTGATGCTGCGAGTAGCATCAACTCTTGTTTTACATGATTCACAAAAATATTGATTGTCTCCATTAAGCTCTTCAACAGTGAGGTAATCATCTAAGCTCTCATCTAAACTTTTCAATCCCTTGACATTCAACTCCAACTCATAGAAGTCTTCCATTTTGTAAGAAGCTTCAGAGTCTCTTTGACATTGTGAACACCTGCATAATAAAGTGACAAAATAAGAAATGCATAGTAATTGTAAAACAGCCAATGCCGATAACACATGCAATCTAAATGAAAGACAATATAAGAAATTTATGTGAGATTATTTGAACATAAAATACCAGAGTCACTTCTGACCTATGAAACACAGACACTTCAAGAAAGGGCCGTGTCGGAAACATGTCGGACACTTCGTGTTAGACACAGCACAATGGGACACTAGATAGATGGACACATCAAACTTTGTTGAGCCACCATGTGTGCATCAGTGTCATGTCCTGTGTCCATATCAGTGCCCATGCTTCTTAGCTTTTGTACCAATAATGAGAAAATGAGTCTGAACAACCAGTAACGATAATTATATTATCAATACCAACCAGTACTCAAAGATGACTACAACAGCCAAGTTAGCAAAAAATTATAATCAAAAGCATCATTTGGTAACATCAAAAACGTTATTCCGGATTCCCACAAAAACACACTTTGTGAGGAGATTCAGCAGCACCCAACAAACAATTGCGCTATCTTAGGTGTTGCATGCTAAAAACATTTACATAATTTCCAAGATGATTGTTCTTTCATCTTTTTCTTTTATCATTGAGTGTGTTAAGGGCATGGGGTCAAAATTTAAATTAAAAAAAAACATTATCATATTTGACAAACCTGTAACATTTTACAGCACCATCCCCACAAAGATAAAGATTTGCAATAGAATAAATTAGCAGGAAAAATGATTCGATAGAAGTCAATGCATTGCTAACAACCAATGATTCTTACGTTGTCACATGAGACACACTTCCCCGGAAAAGATCTTGAACCATCGTTTTAGCCTTGGAAATTTTAGAATGTCTCAGGCAACGCTCAAGCAATGACAGAAGCAATGTCAGGAACTCGTGGCTATCCTGCTGCACTCCATTGTCTAACTCCAGTGTTTTTACAAATGGAGAAGAATCTATGAAAGCCTTTTTACTAACATGCAACTGTACAAAAAGCCGAGCCAGTTGATCTAACACCGGTTGTTGCCGTAAAACATCTGGTTCTATTGAAAATATGCCTTCTCGGAGAGATCTATTCATATATAAGCACTGGAGTATGCTGTTGGCATAACAGGTCGCACCGAGATTGGTAAGACCTGCAGGTGAATCAGCAGACACACGAAGATCCTCATTTGGGTCAGGGCCAAGACTTTCAACAAAATCAGATATCTTCTGCCACAAGCCAGACTTCCGGGATCCATTTGGAGGTGGAACCAATGCACAAAAGCAATTCGGGTTGTCTTTAGTATTAACACGACAGCCAGAGCAAACCGGCTTCCAAATCATATACAGTTGGTTCATATCATCTTCAGTTACCGCACCTGTTTTGTGAATTTTCCTACACCACGAGGAGGATAAAAAAACAACAAATACACAAAGGGAGTAACAATAAGTTCTAATTTCATTCCCTTAGTTAAAAACAAAAGGAACATCGGCTAGTAGTAGTGTAGTACCTCCATATTTCAGAAGTGCCGGCACCATCATCCCCCTGTCTCTGCCTTTTATTTTTACTCCGAGTTGTTGGTCTACTCATTGTATAATACAAAACCTAACCCTGAAAAATGCACAAGGAACTAGCTTCCTTGAGAAGAGAAAAATGAAGTGAATCAATACACCACTTCCGCACCCCATTATTTAAATCTAAATTGCAGCAAAAATGAACACTAAGCTATATCAACAAAAAGTGATATTTGGTTTTTCGTTTGATGCTAGAATTGAAACTCAACAAATACAAACTAACAGCACAGGACAACAATGTTAATGGAGAATGCTTTCAATAACTTAACATTTTGTTATGTAAATTATAAAAACGAACATTGCACACCAGAACAAGCACGAATCTAATTACGTAAATCACAAAGAACCAAAGCTGAATCCAAAATAACCCTAGGAATTAAAATCAACCGAGAAACGGAGCCACAACGAAATGTGAAGCACGCGTGTATTTCAAAATAATAATAATAATAACAACAATATTATTATCGATTAATTAATTGCAAAAATATGGTCTAAATGATTATATTAAGGGGAGAAAAATGGTTGTAACGACATTACCGGAGAGGGAAAAGAAGAAAAGAGAAGCTGCTTTGAACTGCAAGATCAATAATCACTTTGGATTTGGGGGAGAAAGAATACAAAAGACAAGAGAGAGAGAGAAAATAGAGTTTATAATGTAAATTAATTTGTTTTTTTATTGAGGTTTTTCTGTTTAGAATATTTACCTTTTTAGAGAGAGAGTGAGAGAGAGAGAGCAGTAAGTAGAAATAATAATAAGGGGAAGAGTCAGAGTCAAACAGTGAAAAAGGAGAGAAAGGGATGGGTCAAGTTTGTGTGAGACTCAGACAACAACAACATACCTCTATGACTCTATCCATAGTACACAACTAGATGCTGCTTCAGATCCTTCATTTACCCCCAAAACTCTTCACCTTCTTTTACACTGGATTTGCAAAACACACATACAAGGGAATGGTATTTTTTATTGATTAATAATTTTTAACTTGTTAAATGGAAAATACACTAATACAAGGGAGAAAAAGTACCGAATTGTAATTTTTAATTAATAAGTTTTGTGGAATAATTTTTTAATGATTTTTTTATATTTTAAAAATTTAGATTAGACGAGACATACTCTATATTAGGGGTGGCAAAATGGGCCGGTCCGCGTTGGCCCGTGCAAAAAATGGAGTCCGTCCCGTTTTAAGGGAGGATTGGCGGGCAAAAAATCGGGTTAGTCGGCCAAAAATAATAATAAAATAATTAAAAATAAGGAAAAAAAATTATTTTTTTAAAAAAAGATGCAACTGGGCCCTGGCCCAGGGTCTATTCGCTTTGGCTCTTTTTTTTACGGGCCTAAACGGGGCAGGACCCAAAAATCAACTCGGCCCGTTTTACGAGCTAAACAGGACAGCCCGTTGGGCTGGGCCCATATTGCCACCCCTACTCTATATAAAGGTAGGGAGAACCACCAACCTCAATGAGGATTTACGATTAAATTTACGTATAATCTGCCAACTTGAGAATTCAAGATTTGAACCCAAATCACAGTTAGTGTGAACGAAAGATCCAACCATTTGTGCCAACCCACATTGTGGATTTTATAACTTATTTTATTCATTGAATTTTCAGCGAGTGATTATAAAATATTTGTATATATTTTTCACTTTCAAATGCATTCTTTATTTTGAAAAATTACATCCTAGTCAGAGTATCGCTCTAAGCATATTAACTGTTTTTTCATCGTGATCCAATGTCTTAAATCCAGAGTATCAGACCTTATGCATGCATTGCAAAACAAAAAAAATTATATCTAATTTTTTGTGAGAACTCATAAAATTCTTGTATTTATCGATCAGCAAAATCTTGAATGTTCTATGAATCAAGTATAAGGGCATTAAAGGTTTGTGTATATTAAATGACGCGATAATATGTTGGAACATCAAAGCAAATTTTTGTATTAAAAAAATTGCATTAATTTTTTTATCATGATTGTATAGCTTAATTTTTTTTGAAAGGGGTTGTATAGCTTAAATTAGATATAAGATACATGAAGATTTTTTATTGAGTGTATAAACATAAGAAATCATGAGTTTACTTGATAACACTTTTTTAAAAAAATTGTTTTAAAAGTAAAAAATAAAAACCATGAAAATTGTTTTTTTTAACCCCACACACACAGTAGTCACCTCTCACCTGTATAGCTCTCAGACTCTGTTTGGCTGAGAGGAGAAATAGAGAAGAGAGAGAGAGATGAGAAAGAGAGAGAGAGAGAGAAGAAAGAAAAAGGTGAGAAATAGAGTAGATTTTTTGTAGTGTTTGGTATGAGAGAAATAGGAGAGAAATAGAAGAGAAAGAAGTATAAAGTTCTCTCTCTGTTTGTTTGGTTGGGTAGAAAGTGAGAAGAGAGAAATGATAATATTTTATACTTGGACAAAAATGCCCTTAACTAAAAACTAGTATCTAATTATTTTAATTAATTAAATTAATTTAAACAATCAAATGATTAAAATTAATTTAAGTCAATTCTGTAAATTAAAATTTTTAATTTAATATAAATATATTGTTTATTTTATTTTATTTGAATTATTAATCTAATTGATAGTTTTAATTTTAATTAATTAACTAATTTAATTTTTTTAACACGAGAGCATGCGTCAGGTAATAATTCTATATCATTTTTTATATTTTTGCGTTTCATGTTTGATTATTTGAGAAATGGAGGTTGGAGAACTTGTGAAAACCCACTAGTGATACACCAAAAATCCAAATGCTACAGCCGTAGGATTGTAGGAAGATGACCTTGGCTTGGAGCTTCACCCCGTGGTGCCCACACGATACACTGATGGAACTGTTTTTAACTTTTTATCACTGTAACCTTGAGCAAGTCACATGATGACAAGGGTATAAAAGGAAAATGCTTGATTTTGAAGCGCTCTCTCTTCCATTTCTTCGCACAAGTGCAAAGATTGAAAAAGTTGTACGGACATCACTTTTTGGTCTCTATCGTCTCTATTTCTTGCCTTACCAAACGGGAGAGTTTCACTCTTTCTTCTTTACTTCTCTCTCTTGTGTTTCTCTCTTTTCTATTTCATGCGTACCAAACATAGGGTCAAGGTTATCACCAAAAACATAAATAAACGATAGATAGAGCATTGTGCATTTTATATGATGATGTTCCCCCCTTTACATTCACGATACCCAATACTCTCTTCCTCTACAGATGCACAACATCGAAATAAGAGGAAAAATTATATCACACATTGAAATGAAGAGCCGAGTCAAATGACTGTCTCAGAAATAAATAAAATAAAATAGAATATACATTATAGATCCCATCTATGAACGCCAGTTTTGAAGCTTAAAATGATGGAAGTTAAGGATAAATAGTACTAGATCACAAAATCTCTGGCATTCAGATATATAATCCAAATTGGTGTTACTCTTCTTCCTGTTGAATAATCCCAGAAATGTAAGTTTACCCACCAAGTCAGAAGATTCTTCCCCTGTTTCCATATCTGTGCACGGTATGTGCTCGATGGCACCGAAATAACATAGCAAACTAAGGCTTCCTTTCATGAAATTCGTGCTCAAACCTGAAGAATAATTTACATTCTGTTAAAAATACCGTATCTAAACTTCAATAATAATTTTTGCTAAAAACATGCATAAGCTATCAAATCAACAAGATGACTATTACAAGTCAATCAGCGCACTGCAAAGAACGAAATTAAAGCAGAAATCAAAAGAAAGCTAAAGAACAGAATCAAGAGTAAAATGAACTTTGAATGTATGATAAAACTGAAATTGTTAATCATTATTAATTCATTACTGGACGAATTGAATTTACCTTTGGTTTCACCCAAATCAAATTAATTCTATTTTTCAATGATTCCAAATCGAAGGAAATGCTAAATCAAATGCAATATCCTTCTACACAGAGATCATAAAAATAAAAACAAAATTAAAATTAAAAAGAACTGAATATTACCAAAATAGGAATATAGAATGACAGAACCTGGTCTTGAGAAGCTCCTTGATATCTTCTCCGGTGCTCTTCAACTGATGTTTATCACTCAGATGCACAGATGCAGATCACCTCTGCAAGGACACGATGTGCAGCTGAAGTCCTCTTCATGCTCAGCTGAAAAATCACATGCACTGTTGTTAGGGTTTGTGACTGGGAGCGAGACCCTGTCTTTGGGGAGTCAACATGTGACTAGGGTCATCAAAGAGCACACGAGATGAAGAGATATGATTCAACCTCTTAAGTCTTGACATGTAATTCTGATATTACTATTTTAAAAATTTGTTACAATAAAAGAATAGTATTGGTAAGTACTAAAACCCAACCTGAGCAGAAGAATAACGAGCCATGAACTGGTTTTACACCTTTATCCGCTAACATCATTTGATGTTGCAAAGAATGCTGTATCCCATAAAAAGACCTACAAGTCACAGCACACCAGAAGAACAATAACTAGCAATCTGAAATCATAAAAATACTATAACCTAAAATATAGGATCCCCAATTTTATTTTTCACGCCAAAGCCACTAAATTGTTTGAACATTATTGTCCCAAATTCAGAAAAACTCTGGAAACAACACCTGGTTCATTACCATAAAAAAATACTCATCAAGTAACAGAAGCACATATTTCATATTTGGCAAAAAGAAATTTTGCAACCAAAGAAGACATAATAACAAAGAAAGGAAGATTAGAAATGATGAAAACCAAAACTTGAATTTTATATTACCAGTTTGTGTTCTCTATGGTGCCTCCTCCTATAAGATCAATTACGAAGTTGTTCGATCTCCCTAAATGCAATTTATCCATAATCAAAGAACTTATCAATTCAGAAGTGTGAGAGCAATAAACACCTCTAGAAAAATGTTTCAAGCCCAAATTCTACTGAAGTTTTAGGCCACAAAATTAGTAACAGTTTGAATGACTGAGACTGACACAATTATCTCACCGAAAGCAAATAGTGTTTGATAAAGTGTCAACACATACCTAGAGTGTTCATTAGTCATATGTGCCACAACCTGATAACCACCAGCATTTAATGAAATTCTGAATTTTAGAGAATAAAGAGTGACTTTCAAGGAAACATGGCTTTCTTTGTGATGTCTAGAGTCATAAGAATTATATGGGATTTAGTAAGGCTAACTATCCCATTTATTTGCCAACCAGTCTTGATAGAAGTTAAATGCCACGACTGGTTCCTCCAATTTGCAGTACATGTTAAAAAGAATCTGAACTGGAACATGATCAGTCAATAAACCAGATTTCAGTATTTTAGCATAAAGCTCTTCCGCTGCTTTCAAGTCACCTCTAATACAGAACCCCCTAAGAAGTTCAGTAAAAGTTATTAGATCTGGTAGAAGTTCAGTATAAGTCATTAGATCTGGTCGATACCGCCTTTGCACCATCTCATCAAGAAACCAAAGCGCCAAATCAAGACGTCCTAAATTACAAGCACCGCCTATCAACAAATTATATGTAACCACATCAGGCCAAAGATCTTTAAGATACATCTCTTCCTTCAGAGACCAAGCATCATAGATATTTCCCCTCTTCACTTGTCCAAGAATTAAAGCATTATAAGTAAATACATTGGGACGAACACCAAAAGCCAACATCAGATTTCTTGTAATAAAAGCATTACTAAGATCTTCACATCTTCCATAAAAGTCAATTATTAGGTTCCATATTATAGGCTTGGGCACCATTAAATTATTCAACATAAACCAAAGCAAGTTTTTTGCTCTAGCAATATCTCCATTAAAACAAAGGCCTTGAATCATAATCTGGTATGAAATTTGATCAGGCATAATTCCCATTTTAGACATCACTCCAAGAATATAGCAAGCTTCACTAGTTTTGCCGGCCTTGCAAAGAGCACCAATAAGAATATTATAAGTAAAAGCGTCAGGAAGGAATCCTTTCTTAAGCATCTCACATGCATATCCATATGCAAGATTCATCTGTTGACTCTTGCAAAATCCATTGATAAGAACATTATATGCAACAACATCTACTTTTGTACACTTTTGAATCATCTCATTCCAAAGACTGAGAGCCTGAAATATTGCTCCATTCTTGAAGTGATTATCCATAAATATAGTCGAGGTAACTAAATCGGGCATTTCTTCATCATTATCATCATTTAATATTTCTTCAAGCAACATTTTAGCTTCCTTCTGAAGACCTTTCTCACACAATGCATGTACCAGTATGTTACAAGTAACCCTGTTTGGCAGAATACCAGTATTGGCCATGGTGGAGAACAGATGCAAAGCTTTATTTACACCATCAATGGAGCAATAGCCCTTAATCAAAGTGTTATAAGTGGCACAGTTGGGATGAGGACCAAACTCTAACATCTCTCTAACAAGGCAATCTGCCTTCTCCATACGACCAATTTTGCACAACCCATTTACAATATGGTTGTGGGTATATACATCGGGGAGAATACCTTTATGCACCATTCTTCTACGAAGCCACAGAGCTGCTTCCAACTTACCTTCCAAGCACAAAAACCTAATGGTGGCTGCATTTTCAGTGTGGTTATATTCACACGCATATCCCTGAAGACCCATCTTTACCAAAGATATGTTTTCCCTGCAATATTCATGTAATAACCAAAAATCTCATTCATTTTGGAATCTGTGACATCTTTCTTCTGAGTTCTAACACATACATACATACATGAAGCAGATGTACATATATGCATGCCACTGGTTATTCAATAATACTATCAGACAAAATTCTTCTACAACAAACAAACCATAACATTGGAGCCCAAATCATGAAATATAGAGAAGAAAGGAATGCAAACAAATTTTATCTCCCCATTCAAAATGTTAAAAAAAAAAAAAACATCATTTCGGGTTGGTACATTTGGTTTGTGAGAACGTTTTTATTCCATTTTTCACTTTTCACTGGCAATTACAAAAATGCCACTCTAAACCAAACAAAATACATATTTCTACTTTCTGCAATTAGCTACAAACTTGTTCAAAGTTGATACTATACTAGCTGAAACAAAATACAATCTAAGTATATATACTCTTCGAATTCGATGACATCAAAGCTAACCTCATCGTCTTCAGGCGCTCTAAACTAGACTTTAGCATAGCATCCAACGCATTGAAAACGGCATCGGGGCCTTTGTCATCACCAAAACTCTTGTCGTACATCGATGAAGAACAATCCTGACCATTTAGTTGGCACTTTCTCCCAATAGCAGACAGAAGATACTTGGTGGACGACACGACCATATCCTCTTCAGAGCAGCAAATCCTATGACCAAATATTAAGAAGCACCATAAACGACACGATGTAGTAATTGTAATGCAATTTAGTGAAGTGTAGAAAAATTACCTGGCATGTTTGACGACGACGTCGTCGTTTTGGGAGCTGAAAATGTGAGCAAAGCGTTGCTTGAATGACTGAATGGCGCGATTCAGAAATCTCGCAAACGCAATATGCGATGGCAACAAATGCGGTTCCTCGCAGGCACCAAATAATAACGCACTCATTGCTGCCACCAAGCTCACTCAATTAATCTCATATAGAAGTTGAAACCATCTGAAAATTTTATATATATATATATATTAAAAAAACAAAAAATAATAATAATGATAATTGATAACAATATTATTTATGTGATAACATTATATTAGATAATACTAGATTCGTGCAATTATCAGCAGCAAGTAGTCATAGAAGCCATCGGAAATAGAGAGCACGTTTTTGAGGACATACATTCGCGTGTTGCTCGATGGTTTGCTGCTGAAGATGGTTTCTCTTTGGCGCCTGGTTCAGATGGTGGCTAGGGTTTCTGGAACTTTCTCCGCATCTTTCTTTTAAGATTCGTCTTCTACTTTGCTTAAGTTTTTAGTTCGATCGATCCCAAATAAGCGTACTGAGGACAATCCAGTTTAAATCCTCTTCTGTGCTGCTGTGTATTGTTTGGTGGGTGCAGCCGTGCAGGGACCTTCCCACGCTCCCCCTTTTCTGCTGCTCTTTGGGCCTTCGCATTGGGCCTTTGTTTTTTTTGAAAAAAATAATAATAGTTTCACATTTTCCTCCCTCATCGCACTCGCACCATCTTCCAAGTTCATTGTATTTTCTTTGACCAAAAACAAAAAGTTCCATGTACTTTTTTCACTTGATTAATTTTTTTTAGTTGCTATAATATTTAGTTTTTTGTCTTAATTTATAAAACAAATTGTCATCTAAATATAGAAAATAGTTGTTTTCGATTCTCATTATTAAGAGAGCTCTTATATGCACCAATATTATAGAGATAAAGTATCTGTTTGTATTAGATTTTGAGGAGAGGAAACGGAAAAATCGCATGTTACAAGACACTTTTTCTCAAAGCAAGCCAATCTCTCCTTCGGTCAAACACGATTCTAGGTGCATTGACAATCTCTAACAAATACACTCAAAGTCGATATGACACACGTATGAACCAAATATTATAGGGATTAAAACTAAGATAACGCGATAACTATAAGCAATTATTTTCTGTTTCAAAGATTAGAAATGACAAAAAAATTAAGGACTAAACCCAAAAAAATGAATATTATATGTTTCCAAGATTTCTCTTAGATTCAGTCCAACTCTTAAAGACTTAAACTAACCCCCGTAAAAACAAAATAAACAGAAAACAAAAAAAAGAGAGAGAGGAATCAAAGTGCCGAAATTGCCGTAACTCACAAGCAAAACATGTAATCTACGTATTATAATTTATAAATCACAAGAAGTTTCAAAGTAATACATCAACACTTTTCCTATTACAAAACCAACTGCGAAGTTGCTCTCCATATATATAGTTGGTCCGTTTCATGAAACAAGGGGCAAGACATGTCATTCCAATGGATTTGGTTTATCTAAAGTGAGGAAAGAGTATAGTAAGTGATCTCAAGTATTAAAGGGTTGATAATCTACCATATCCATGACTTGTTACGCACTGCCCCCAAATGAAGCCTCCTTTTAACTAGCTTTTCTCCCCCAAAACTAGCCACCTTCAGATACTTCCTTGATCTCAGGGCTAGCATTTACGGGTTCATTGCTTCTGATCAAGCTGTCAGATGCAGAAACGCTAGCATTTTTAACTGACTCGCCATCATCTGTTTTTGGGGACCCCATGTTTGACGAATTGGAACCAGAGATGGGCACACCCGATTGCTTTGGTTTGTTCAGCGCGTGACAGTGTGGGCAGTAGTAAGTGATAAATGGGAAATCCTCTTTCCCAGCAAGACCTGAAGAGAAATAAGCAGATAAAAACACTTTTCCTAACACTTATTCATAAGTTGGCGACCAGAATATATGTGTGTGTGTGTGTGAGAGAGAGAGGAGAGGAGTAAATCTTAACCTTAGAACCATACATAAATGGTACAAGTTAAAAGTTGGTCAAGATTTTCTTCTCGTACTCTCGGATAAAAATTACCCTCTCACTTGATACAACTCGTGTGTGTGTCACACACACGTGTGTATCATGTATTAGGTGTATCTATATATGAGAGTAAAAGAAGAGAGTAAAAGAAGTAAATATTGATCTTTAGATCGTATCATGAATAGTCGAAATTAAAACATGATTTTTTAAGTGATTATGTGACCATTAACTATAGTGTTAATCTCCACTATCTATGATTGTATGGTCAAAATTTACTTCTCTTACTCTTATATAAAAAATAATCCTCCCACTAGATATATCCCCCTGCACACACAGGAGAGGCGTATCACTTGAGAGCATGAGAACTGAAAAGAGCTAATATTGACCAAACAAACATATGAATGGTCAAGATTGATTTTACATAAATTTAATCTTAACCACCCATATATAGTTGGGTGATAAAGATTAACTTTTCTCACACTTTCATTTTCTGCAATTGATGCAAGAGAACAAAAGCCTAGAACAACAAATCCATTCCACTTACCATTATGCATATAGCAGTTACCACATATGAGTGCATAAGACTGCTTTGGATCCTCACCCACAAGCAATGCTGCCATTCGAGCAATCCATCCTCCATCATGCGTTGTTGAACTTTGAGGTTGGTGATGTTCAACAACTACAAGCTGATTCTGCACGGAAGTCTGAGTTTGATTAGTTCCCCTAGAAGTGACTGATTGTTGATCAGGATGATTTGGTGTAGTTGTCGCTGAACCAGTGGATTTAGTGTGCACTTGTTTGCGATTTCGAAGTCCACTAGACTGCATAGGTTCAACATTGTTGGTCTTCCCGGTTGGAGCACCAGATGTAGATTCATCTCCCACGTACACTTTCAAACCCGAATCTGCACCCAACTTGGATGCCAAAACAGTTGCAGCAGCTGCCTTTGCTGCTGGGTCTGTGTCATATCTCTGTAGATCACAAGTAAAATACACAACAATATTAAAGTAGTTGCAAACAAATACTATCATAGGTTGCCTTCCAATAATGCTCTTCAAAGCACAGGACTCTACTCAGCTCATAATAAAAAAAGAAACTAGGATTATAGTCATAGAATTTATCATGTGATTTCAATCTTTTTCTCCCACAAGGCAAAAGATCTTAACGTTAATATGCTTATCCCAAAAAAAAAAAAAAGGTTACCAATTAATTAATATAATAGACATGCTCACATCTGGTGACAGAGCTTGAAGAAAAAATTTAGGCAGGGTAAAATGAATGTTTAAAATGTAAAATGTAAAATTTATCCTTCTTTAGCTTAGTAGTCTTTCCACTAAAACATGTATAATTCTTTTATTTTTTATCTTTAGATTTTCCTGGTTTCCCCTTCAAAATAACTTGAAATAACAAGTATTGCTTCAAACAATCACCTGAATGAGTTGTTGAGTAATGTAATAATTGGTCTTCTCTTTGAGCTCATCAATTTTTGCCTGCCTTTCAGCTCTCAGCTTTTCAAGAATTTTCTGGTCCCTGCGATCACCTATAAAATGAAACTTTCATATTTAAATTTCGGCTAAACTTATCTGCACTTGGCCTATCAAACTCTAAACACAAGCTTCCAGTCCAAAAACTGTGCCATTAAATTGGAAACCAATGTTGCAAACACAATCCTTTGACACTTACGCATCCTTATGAAGCTGACAAATGTTGAATATGCAGCAGATGATAAGGCAGGCAAAAGGAACATCGGCAAAACCCGGATCGCCCTCATTTTCCAGTTCATATCCACAGATTTTGTTGTCATAATAGCATAACTCACAGCAATGACCTGAAAGTTGAAACCATTTAAAATGAAATCCTTTTTTATTTCACAATGACAAAAAAGAAAACCCTCACTAAAACAATAAAAACTTATCAGTGGAGAAATATCAAATTTGAGTAAACCCCCCCATTTTCGTCCTACAAAGATACAAGTGTTATAAACTTTAGTCTTCAAAAAGACTTATCATCAATTTATGGAGGTGTCTGAGTAAGCAACTTAATTAAGCGCTTATTTAATAAGTATTTATCACATAAGAGCTTATATATAAGATATTTCCACAATCGAAAAGGGAATGAGGGTAAACTGAGTATAAGCGCTGTGTATACACTGTTTCTATAAGCTATGTAGGGAAGATTATCCGTGTGTTTGGTTATCAAAAATATCACATTAAGAGGCACGGCAACTGAGAAGCCCCCCTCATTAGCATTTACATCAACGGGCCTCCATCACATTTTCACCATGGAAACAAACAGAGGCTATGAAAATAAGCTAAAAACAGCTTATGAGCATGTCATAGGCTATTTTTATAAGCTCTTTAGAATAAGATCTTCCAAACACCCATCTCAAAGTGTCATCTCCTTCTATTACTCTCTGTTATAAGACAGTAAAAAAAAAAAGTGTAACAGAACGACTAAGATGGCAACAATTCAAATTATTAACCGACTAAATTGCCAGACAAAAACCTTTCAAAAACCAAAGAGATAAAAAAAAAAAGTGCTTGTATTTTCGGACAATAAAAGGAATCAGGTTCCTCTAAACTGAATATTCCCACTTTTAAAATAAAAATAAAGTACAAAGTTATATCAGTGCATAATTTCAATTCAATCAACTATTATAAAGGTGCAATGCAAGAAGAGTAAAAACTAAAAATAAAAAAATAAAATTCGAATGAAATAATGTATATGTATAATATAATATATGTTACCTCAAATAAAACAGAAAAAATAATAATCTGGCGAGAGGTTCGCCTGGAGGAGCGGGATCTCTTGCTCATTCTATCCATAACGGAAGCTTCTTCTTTAGAAATGCACTGAAGCCTCTTCTCGAAATCGTCCCTATTGTTGTTCCTAAATATTAGGTTCCAAATTCGGGAAATAAAACCCTTCCGCTTCTTCTGCTTTCCCTCAGCACTGCCACTTCTCCTCTCTTTCTTCTCACCCTCACCACCACCACCCGCCGCAACCGCTTTCTCTTCCGCCATTACTACTAATTACCACTTCCCACTTCCTCTGTATCAGTAACCGCAGTGCTCACTCACGGAGACACAACCAACTAACCAAGTAAACGATTGGGGAAGGAATTGGATCGCGGAGAGGAGAGGAACGAACTTCGATCTGAGATACTTCGAGAACGTTCCACCACGCGCGCCCACGTCACGAAGTTGGTGAGGTTTGATGAATTACGAAGCGGCGCGGTGGTGGAGTGGAAATGGGAGGAAGAAGCAAGCACGAGGAGGAGGATTCAAAATTTGGGGGGTGTTAATTTTTAAAGATATTATATTTTAATTTCTACAGTCAAAAAAAATATTTTAATTTCTTCTCTTCTATGATCGAGACTTGGTTTTCTGCATGGGGTGTCACGCGCGTTGAGCTTACGCTCCGCAAGTGCAACTACTTCGAGGCCACTTCATCAAGCGAACTTTATTTCTTTTTCTTTTTTTTAGAAATGCCGATGGAAAACCATGTGAGGTAGTTTACTTACTGAACTCCCCAACCACCAAACCCTAATAAATGAAGATTATTTTTTTACAAAACAGTTGTTATTTTATATAAAAATTACAGGGAAATGATAAATGCATCCCACAAAATTTGTCATCTACCTCACTTTAACATAAAAATTTCAAATTTTTTTAATATCACATTTTGCTACTTCAGATCCTAAAATCTCATTTTTTCATAAATTGGAGTTTTTGAAATATATATATTTTTATTCTGGAAACTAAAATTTTTGAAATGTATAAAAACTTAGTTTTTCACATTTTAACTTGTATTCCAAAATACAAGTTTGTATTCAAAAACTGTAGTTTCTATAATACAATTTTGTTTGTATTCTAAAAACTTTAGTTTCTAAAAAAAAATACAATTTTAAGATCTCAAGAAGCAAAATGTGCTATTAAAAGATGACAATTTTGAAATTTTCATGTTAAAGTAGAGTGAATGGCAAATTTTGTAAAGTGTATTTATCAAAACCCAAATTATATGACCGCCAATGCGAGCATATATAAGTAAAAAAATATAATTATTCTCAAAACAATTTATAAGTGAAATTTTCTTATTTTTTATATATTTTTAATTTTTAATGATTTTAAAATAAATGTTTCGTAATAAATATTATTTTTTTAATAAAAAATCACTTGTGTCGGTATGGTTTCATCGTATGTCATAGAATAAAAATGGTAGTACTAGTCCTTCTGTGATTACTGATTAGGGTGAGTAGACTTTAGTTGCACATTATTCAATTATCGTTTTCTTGTAATTTTGAATTTTGATTTATAAATAAAACTTTTTATTTTACTGTCTAATATCATATCATGATCGGTGATAATTGGCCACAAAAAAGATTAATAGATTTAAGCAAATTTTTATGACGTTAAAAATCTTATATTAAGAGTTGAAATTTATTGATATCATACATTTGCTTTACACCCCAACAGTCTTGTCCTGATTTTATCAATTCTAAGTTTACTGGTTTTTTTGGTATACATTTCTTGAAGAGAAAAATGAGATAGAGAGTCACTAGGTGTGTTTGTTTTCACATTTGCAATAAGAAATTTATCTTCTTGTGCATTTCATACATGGAAAATATCTTTCATTGCAAATGAGAAAACAAACACTAACTTTTTGCCAAAAGCTACCCCAAAAAAAATATTTCAACTCAGTTTGGATAAACTTCTCTATAAGTACTTATAACATATATTTTTTAACTAATAACTTCTCATAGAAGTTGAAATTAATTTTTGTTCTTCACATTTTTTAAAAGTCATCTTTTTTAACTTATCCAAAAGCTCTTATCTATCTATTAATGACTATTTAACAATATTCTTTCTTTTGCATATATGAAAAAAATAAAAAATAAAATAAAACTAACTTTTTTATAAATTAAAAGCTCTAATAGTAATAAGGGGGAGGCCGGAAGGCCAATTACATCAAAACTATACGATTAAAACGAACACGGGCCATGTCCTTCCAAAGCAGGTGTTGCCACAATTTATTTAGACATTGCACTATTTTTCAAATTTGCTTCTTGGAAGCTTTTGCAAATAAGATAAGGTCATCAGCAAAAAGTATTGTAAGCATAAAAATCATCTGCCAAAAATTATGCCAATTATACAGTAAACAGACGTTAAATTCATTTTCATGAACAACCACCTCAACATTTTTTTAAACGCGAGAAAAAGGGGTTTACAACGTCACTTCAAATTTACACTCGCTCAAATTCGATTATTCATACTATTCATTGTTGACCAAAAAAATTTACTTAACTATTCATCTGTCCACCTCAAAATATATTAAAAAAATGCAAACTCTGTGAAACAGAAGACAATATAATATAAAGTTCAGAGGAAAATTGGACAGATCATGAAGACAAATATGAAAGATAAACAAAATACGTTAGAATATCTAATGATGGTACTTTTGTCCTCTTAGAATTGTCCATGACCTACAAATCAGAGATTGAAGAGTGTGTTAGCCACTTAAATATTACAGTCTCAGGAACATGAACAAGTGGCAATTCTTGGAGACAATTATGACCTAAAAGCACGGATATGACATGGGACACATAATATTACTCGGACAAAAGAATACTACAAATTCTAAAAATTATAGGATGCAACACAATTATGATACAACACATGAAATGGAAAGTAAAGTAACATTGTAATTGGGTTAGGCCCCCTTTGTGTATATTTTTTTAGGCAACATTGAGTAGACATATGGCCAAAATAGTCCTCATAAGACTTTGGCAATCCTCACCTCACCTTACATGTTGGTCTTGTGGAGTTGAATTAGGTCTTAAAGCCCAAATTTTAAGATGGTATTGGAGCTTGTATAAGCCAGTTTTGTGAGGTTGAGTTAAACTCCAAAAGCCATATTCTAAGTAGTATAAAGAAAATATTTATTTTCTTTGAGAAAGTAAAAGACTTCAGGTTCTGAAAAGGCTGGAAAATTAGTTGCCTTCTAGATCTTATAGGTTTTTCTCACAAAACCAAAAGTCAGTTTCTCTAAAAGTGATTTTCCATATTGTCCACCCAAAACCAAAAGTCTTTTTCCCCACTAAAATGACGCAAGCAGAGCAATAATAGGTAAGGCAACCAATGTATGGTCCAGGTCAAAGTATTAGTATATTATCCTGATGGTACATTTTAAGGCTAAAAGATTAAAAAAAAAAACAAAGAAAACAGAACGCCATAGGATATTAAGTTGTTACCAACCCAATGGATGTGGCTCAGTTGGCAACACACGCTGGGTTTGTGGGTTGGAGAGCCAAGGTTTGATCCCCACAAAACACACTCTTGGAGTCTTGGGGAGGGGCGAGGAACTTTAAGTGTGATTAAGTCCCGAACCAATGGTCAAAGGCCCCAACGGTAACTAACCAAAAAAAAATTTAAGTTGTTACCTGTAAAGCTGTTCCACGAGCACAAGTAATGCTATTTGATGATTTAAGACCAGTGAAGATAACTTGATTGATAAGTTAGCACGTTCCCGTATTTTCCTTCCATGACCATAGGGTCCACCAATGCAGAAAGATAATCGTGAAGCACCCTATGAGAAAGCAAAAATCAACAAAATTTATTTTCATTTAACAAAAAAAACTTCGAATATCATTCCATTAAAAGAAGACAAAACTGGGGTATACACACACTATCGCAGAGAACACAATAATATAGAAACATCCATAAAACACAATAAACCGGAAGAGAAACACAATTTCTAAAAAAAAAATGGCACCATAAACAGTGGGTCCATTGGGTAAGCAAGAATTAGGGTTGTCTGTCATTAGACTCTAGATACCATGTTGAGAAAGAGGAAAATGAGAAAGCATATGAAAGAATCAGTGTGTTTGACTTGCACAGAAGAAAATTATATAGAGAGAGTCATATATACAAAGATTTACAATTGCCCAAATTGCATAAAATCTACCCTATTTACATTAATTCTAACACTCTTTCATCATAGTGCCAATAAGCATACTCAATACTCATGTCCATGTTTGAAGAATTTCCATATATGGAAGAAATCATTTACAATATCTTCTTACAGTATTTCCTGCATCCGCCACCAACTCTGCCATTTGCTTGGATCCTATGTCTTGCCCATGTTCATCCAACATCACAACCTATAATAAATACGGGTATATGACAAGCAAAACTTATTAATAAAGAAGAAAAGGCCAATTCTTGCTGATAAAAGATCTATAAATTTGCAAGTGTTACACTATATCTTGAAAAGTATCAGTTGCAATTAAAGTGGATTTCATCTTTCAAGCAAGGACTTAAAGTAGATCCCGCAACAGGGAATGATACTACAATCTTTGGAAAATATTAAACCATGTCAATCATAGTAATTAAAACATATGACAAAGATCTTCATAAATAGAATGATTGTGTGGTTTGTGTTAAAAGTGGGTGCAGTCCATATGGAAGAAAGTATTCCTGGAAGAAATTAAACCTGATTTTAGTTCCAATACCATGGATAAGTGCATAAAGACCATTAGCAAGTAGCAACCAAAACATAAAACATAATTGACACCAGCACCTACTTAGGCTTAATTTGAATCCATTGTGTCATCATCAGCACAAGACACTGAGCTAAAGGAGAATAAAACATATGAAGTCACACTACATGATTTTTCTGAAGACCAACAAGGTTTAGAATTTAGATTTGTGTGCCATTAAAAAAGTGATGGAAGAAAGAGAAAATATGCAGAGAAACTTCAGAATCAGACAGCAGAACAAATGGAAGTTTTGTAACCAAGCGCCAAGCAGTATTTGTTCTGAACACTGAAAGTTTTACTTTACTATCCATCTCATATCCACTACAGAATACAACACAATTACAAGCACAAATAAGGAGGACAAAATTATCCATCACCATAATTTAAATTCATGCATGTTTGAGACTATACCCAATCATCAGACCTCATAAGATTCATCATTGTCGTGTCTTCGTCATCAACCTGAGCCCTTTGGTCACTACAACACAAACAACCAATCCACCCTTTCAGTTAGAAAATGAAAAAGAAAAGCAAGTCCTTGTGTACATGTGTACATCTATGCACGTGTAACAGGACCGAAATGGATATTCTCATGTGAAATTCTCACCACACCTTGTCCCGTGAGAATTTTGTATTTACCTCATGATGAAACTCACAAATTTCAATAAGATCCCACTTATTCAATGTCTATGAAAGTATGAAAAGGTGGACACAAAATTTCCACACCATGAGATCATGTGAAATTTCAAAATGAGAGAATCCATTTTCCGTGGCATGTAAGGTTCCAACATGCATACATATATGATATCCACAATGCGCTCACTCCGTGCAAGTTTTTTGAAAATTCACAGTAATCATTTCAAAGCTGGACAAAATGAAACTCCTCAAACAAAAGCGACACAGTGAATTAAATTCACCGTGCATTTCTGGGATTTGGGCGTATTTGAACATCCTCAACACTGCAATAGTACTTGATCTTTTCAATGTACTCATCGACCACGAGTTGCACTCCACTTGACCGCTTCTTTCCCACTGATAATATACGTATAGGAACTGCTCTCTGCAAAAAAACTCAAATAATCAATTTAAAACACACACACTGGTAATGTTAATTTTTAGAGATAATAAAACTCGAGCCTCCACAGGTCATGACGGTAATCCTATGCATACCCTTGTTGTTGTTACAAACTAAGAACATGTAGTTTTCAGTTGCAAATGTAAGTTTACAAATGAACTATATAGTTAATTTGGATTCAAACGTATCTTTGCAGTCTTCTAAGTGAAAACCAACCAAACATACACTGAAATATCAACGCAGGTAAACCCTAACCGCTTGACATTTCTCTTCTTCTTTTTTTCTCTTTTTTTATAGAACATGACTGTTTAGTAATGGATAATAAAAACAACCGGGTCGTGTTCAAAAATGAAAATCAAATCGAAGTAAAAATTTATGAGTGAGAGATGAGTTTTACCACTGATTGACCTGCGTACTTGCATATCGCACCTGAAAAATGTAACGACACGAGCAGGGGAAGTTTCTGTGAGGGAGGGTGAGAGTTTGGAAAATGTGATGTAGACAGAAATTAGAGTGGTTACTACGAGTGAGTGCTAGAAACCTTGAACGGGATTGGGAGCGGTTAAATTGAAAGCGGCACAGAGGTGGAATGGCGTGCCCATTCAGAAGAGAAACACAGGGAGGGGTGGAAACTGGAAAGGGGAAGCTGCAAAGGGAAAACCAGTAGAGCCACTTCTGATGAGTGACGATGCGTTGCGTAGCTGTGTAAAAATGGTCCGATATGGATTGGGCTAGTCCATGGAACTAAATCAAAATTTGAAAATTAAAAAAAATTAGAAAATTTATATTTAGAATAAACTAAAAAATTGATTATTTTACATAAAATTTTATTTTTACATAATATATATAAATATTTCCTATGTAAATATTATATTATATTATTCACTGTCCAACCTAGTCCCCTACAGGCCGTGGGCCAAACTATTACATTGGACTATTGGAGTTACATTTTGACTATAGTTATAGTGTCTATTTGTTTCATTTTTTTGTGTATGATAAATGAGATAATTTGTTTTCTTAATGCACCTTTTTCTTTAAAAAAATTTCATTTCTTAGATTTATGCCTTTTTAGGGGTGGCAAAATGGGTTTGACCTCGTCGGGTCAATCCATTTGACTCATTATTTTTGGCGAGTTAGACTAGTGTACTCAATCTACCAACCTATTTTGTCATTATACAAATTGATGGCAGGACAGATTGACCATATCAGGTCATATCAATTATTTTTTAGTTGTTTTTTATTGATCATCCCATAATTCATTTGTTTTCTTTTTTTTCTTTTTAAATCAATTTGCTAACATTTTTTAGGAAAAAAATCATCTCTATTTTTTTCCTCTTTATTTCCTTCGTTATTACGCTTTTGAAAAATAAATAAAATTGAGATGATACATACATAGTAAAGTGTATCTTTTATTTCTCAAAAATATAATAATGAATGAAATGGAGAGAATTTTTATCCCTTTTTCATATTCTATTCGTTTTTTTATACTCACAGTATCCTAGGAGAATTTTCATACTCTATTCCTTTCCTCTTATGTTCATAAACCAGCCTGGAATTGCCTAGAAAGTTGAATTACAAGGTGGAGGTCTTGCTTATCAGTTAGAAGATACGGTGATGCCCACTTGTTAACTGTATTTATTTATTTGGGAATCATGACTCGATACACTAAAAAACATTAATGCATGAATAATATAATCATGCATATAGTTGAATTAAATTTAAATTATTATATAGTAAAATATAAATCAAATCTCAGCCATTTGGAATCTTAGAGTACCTCATAATAAATTCATCCTAAATTACTGTCCATTTGTCCAACATGTGATGTGGCCAACTTGTAAATCTATCTATACTCCATACATGTGCTTGGCTCAAGGGCGGCCCTGACGGTGGACAAGAGGGGCGACCGTCCAGGGCCCCATTTTTTAGAGGATACCAAAAAAAAATTCACTACTTATATATATTGAGAGTCGTATAACACATATATATGAGGAGATTTTTGGAATTTTATTTAGTATTGAAAGACTTAAATCATTTTCTAATTAGGACTTGAAATTAATGTCCTGTTTGGATGCAAAAGCTTCAACTTTTAACTTATAGAAAAGTTAGTCTTACTTTGCACTCTTATTCTTCTCATTTATGCCAAAGATGAAAAGTTGTTAAATAGTCATTAATAGATAGATAAGTGGTTATGGAGAAGTTAAAAAAGATAGCTTTTGAGAAATGTGAAGAACAAAAGTTAATTTCAACTTTTGCGAGAAGTTATTAGTTAAAAAACATATGTTAGAAGTACTTATAGAGAAGTTTATCCAAATAGAGTCTATGTTGCAAATATCTTGAAACTTATCTAAAAAATGATAATTGTTATGATTTTGATTGTAAAATTCTATTTGAATAATTAAAAGTCATTAGAGAGATTTTAATACTTGAATCAAAATCAATCTTTATGATATTGAGTTCTTTGAAGATATTTAATTGTTTACCTAATATATATACAACTTATAGAATAATATTAACTATCACGGTTATTGTTGCATCTGCTAAAAGAAAATTTTCTAAATTAAAATTGTTAAAATTTTATTTGCGACTACTATGTTACAAAGTAGATTAAATTTGCTTTGATTTTTTTAAAAATAATTTTTTAAAGAACCTTGATTATGAACATATTATTAATGATTTCACAAAAAAAAAATACAAAAAGGTGATAAGGCATCATTTTATCAGTTTGCCCAAAGTACCTAAAATCTCAGGGCCGGCCCTAGCTTGGCTTGCTTATTTTATTGCTAAATCTTGACATGCATGTATGTGTGAGACAGCGAGAGAAAGAGAGACTACATTCTTGGAAACATGGGAAGAACGGGTACAAACAGAAATAGTACATGTTTGATTTTCATTTGAGAGATTGTAAAAATATGTTTGAATCAAAAGTAACTATAGAGTTCCTTTTGGACAAATATATTTTTAGAATCAAACGGATATTTAAAACTGAAAACCAAATTTAGAAACTTGTCAAGTCCCATCTATTTAGGTTTAGGAATTTAATCAACATTTGGCCAGTCTGGTTTAGCATTATCATACTCCGAAGGTAGAGCCTGATTAACCCACGTTGTCCAGTGTCCATTCCATCATTAACACTATTGATTCTATTTGATGTACTGCCCTAAATTGAGTAATCTTGATTAAGGGATGAAGTTTTCACAGTAACTATTTTTTTATCCATCAGACTCAAATCCATATTTTTCCTACGAGAAATAAAACTCCTCATTTAGATCAATACGAGAGTTGATTGATTAAATTTAAATCTTATTGGATATTTGACACAATCGCACAACTGCTATTTTTTTTTTTTTTGGGTAGAGCAAAACTGCTGTTTTAAATATATGTTATACATTTGACCAAAAAAAAAAATATTTGTTATACATAGTTTTGTAAATTTTGATGTTACAGTTACTGAGTTGCATCTATTAAAATGTTGAGTTTTTTGTAGTGCTTTGAGAAGCTGGAAATTATTTTCTGATTAATTGAAACAGAAATATAACATGGCATACAATATAAAAAAATTGTCTCACATTCCCTTGAGTAAATAATCTCTTCAGATAAAAATGGAAAGTTTGTCCCAGTGGCAAGTTAATTACACTATATATTGCATTGTATCTTAATTCACACCCTGCATTTTGAGACAAACTCCACAGCCAAGGGGAAATTTTTTTCTCAGTAATATCTAACACATACACTCATAATCATATTATACATGAACGTGTGCAGAGTGTGAAGTTACAAACTCATCTCAGTTTTTTCCTGAAGGGAATTTTGATTGCATTTTCAATTTCATATTCTTTGGAAAACAAACAGGGAACCCCTGGAACCCAATCCTAGCCTGATTTTTTCATCTACATAAGTGATTCGGAGTTTAACTTCACTCTGACCGCCATATTGGACTTGCCATGATCCTAACTTCAATCCAGGTGCTTCAAATACAACTTGAATCCATTCACTATCCAGAGCCTTGAGGTTTCCTGTTTTCACGTTTGCATACATCAAATAAGCACAGAAGTCAATTGAAAGTGAATAAAAATTGAATTGCAAACAAGATACCAAGCAAACAGATATCTAATCCAAGTCATATACCTTTTTCTTTCTTGCTTTCCCATTGATAAAAGGGTTTAATTGCACTTGGTCCCCGGAGTATCGCGATTGTGCGATTTTGGTCCCCAATTTCCAATTGCGTTAAAAATTAAACGACATAGTGAGTTAGTGACGGAGGGACCTGGTTGCAACAATTGGAATACTTTGGAACCCAATTGGTGCAATTGGAAACTGAGGGACCAAAATTGCACAATCGCAATGGGACTAAAAGTGCAATTAAGCCTAAAAAAACCTTAAAATCATCCTATAACTATTCATCCGTTTGGTTTAGTGTTTACAAAACTGAAGAATTTCAGTTTTGCTGTTAATAGCTTTTTGTGGATATGCTGCTAATTTAGCATGTGGAAGTTGCACTCATCCTTTAATTAAATAATTAGATGGCATACATACCCTTCAGAGACACCTCTCCATCCAAGAAGCCTAAAGCAGTAAACGAAACCTTGTTTCTCACAATATCAGGAGCTTCAACAACCTGAATCATTTGCTTCGTTTTAAAGAAAAGCCGGCCCAATGCACTCCTGTAGCCACCTCCAGGTGATGTTGGCTGTGAACAGTACACCACATCCCACTCTGGAAAGCATTTTTGTCAATGTAATGAACAAGACTTCAGAAAGAAAAGCAAGAACTGAATGATTCTCATATCACTGATTTAGATATTGTTGAAAAAATGTACATAAATTTTTAGAACACATAATATCTTAGTGCATGTTTAAACTCCTAATTATAAAAATAGCATATTGTTTTCACTTGGTTCAACTTTGTTGTTTTCACCTATTCATTTGCAAACTCTGAAAAAAATGATTTTTTTTATAATTGTTAATTAAAATATCAATTTAAAATGAAGTGTATGTTTAGTTCACTGTTAAAAAACCCTAAACGTAAGCAACTATAGAGTTCCTTAGGGGCACTTGAGATTTTCCAAGGTTTGAACCAAACATATCAGAAACAAAAAACAAGTAATGCTGGTAAGGTAACACACCTTTTCCAATACATTATATATTATTTGGTAAAATTCACGTGAGTCCTACTAAATCGTATGAGTCTCATTGTCTATTTAGTGAAATCCATTCCTAAAGTGAAAGATCCACATGAAATGAAACCAATAGTAGTGTGTTGGAAAAGGGGTGTGGGTCTGTTGCTAGCATTTCTCAGATAACAAATCAAATGCACACCCTAAGGTTTCTTTGGTAAGTTCAAGAAGATTCGGCAAATTAAATATGAAGACAGGCTGTTAGGGGTTTTAACACAATCTGAAGGTTGAACAGCATAATGTGGATTCACCTCCAAATATTAAAGGGCATTTCACAGGCTCATTCACGCAATACTTCTGCAATTCCTGAGTCACTTCAGCCACCTCTTTATGTTCTTCCTTTTTCAGTAAAACTCCTCCATCCGTTTGCACCACCTGATGAAAAAGTCACAATTCGAATTTTCAGTAGGGAAACAAATATAAAAATTTAAAGTAAAATGTAAATTAAACATCAAATGGAATGAAATGGAAGGAAGTACTGTAATTTATAACAATGCCAGTTCTGAAAAACAAGAAAAGCAAATATAATTCATAGTTTTTTTATCTTTTCTATTTTTTTTTCTCTTTGCATGATTTTTGTTTCTCTCTATCTTCTTAGTGCAATCTGTCTTGTACTAAACAACACCAGTTTATATAGGGAAAAAATTGTTAATTCCACTTATGCCTTGTTTGGATAAACTTTTCCATAAACACTTCTAACACGTATTTTTTAACTAATAATTTTCCACATAAATTGAAATGAACTTTTGCACTTTATTTTTTTCATAGTTTTTTAACTTTTTTCATAAGCACGTAACTATTTATTAACAACTATCTTCCTCTTTTGTATTTTGACAATTAACTAATGTTTTGCCTGAGAATTTATTTAATCCAAATTCGGCAACTCTCTTGAGTGAACTTTCACGTACATTAGAGAAAAAAATCAAGGCTACATATGCATAAATTGTTATCAAATGGTTGAGATGAAAGTTTCCTAACAAGATAAACTACTCCCTTTAAAGAAAAAGTCAAAAAATTGACATAAGCATTAATCTGAATATTTATTTACTAATATAAATAAAAATGACAATAGTCAATAGATAGATAGACATATATACCTTTGAGAGAAGGGAAGCGACGAGATCATCAGGGGCGGTTCGCACGTGCGGGTTGGAGATGGAAACGGAGGAAGCTGCAGAGACGCGGAAGCTGTTGTGGCGGTTAGGGAAACGGAAGTTGATGATGGATTTGGGTGTTGTTGTTGTTGGAGGATTGTTATTGTTGTTGTTTTGATGGCATCTGAGTCCGAAGGAACCAGCTGGTAGCAAAGAAGCTGAAGCTGCAGCCATGCCGCCGCACAGAAATAAAATCAGTAATGAATCAGCAGCTTCTATAGATAATAATCTGTTGTTCCCACCATCCCACGTCGGATGAGAATCGAGTTGGAGTTGGAACTATTGGGTCTCTGTGATGCCACGTATGCATCTCATATTCGCCTTATCTTTTCGGGGATCCCAGTTCGGCGTTTATTGGAGAGAGAAGAAGAAGAAGATGAGTAAACAATTAAATTTGATTAAATTTAAATTACTAGTTTATAAAAATGAGTTTAATAAAAATATATTTTACAGTCATATTTAAATTAGCCAACTTACCTTTATTATCTCCAATCTCATATTATAAAGGTACAATTTTCTTCATAGAAGATATGATTATTTGGAATTCAACTTCCCCTCTTTTCTTATTGTATGGTAGACCTAAAATTCTTTACTTCGCTTGAAAGAACTCATTTTCTTATATAGCGATTTTTACGCCATAATCCCACTCACTTTCAAACTGGCTCAAATGCAAGTGAAAACCAATAAACCCTTTTTACTTCATCTTCTATATCATATCATCTAGAAGTGTTAAAATGGATATTCTAAATTTTTGACTCATTAAAAAAGTGGGTCAACTCGGTTCGATCCACATTTTTTCCAACCCGTGATAAGCTAATCTGAGTGAAGTGGGTTAATTCATTTTGACATCTCTAATATTATCAATTATAAGCATAGCAAAAAAAGATTGTGAGTATTCATCTTGTCTCACTCTGAACTTCTGACCGAAAAAATTGATTTGATTGAGTTTGGAATTAGGTTAGGGTTTTTTTTGAATGTGAATATTGGGTCTAGGAAGATTGACATTTTGAGAATATAAATATTGTTTGATATAGTCCCTTAGACTCATTTTACCTTATATCGCCTCGGCCCATCCTAAACCTTGTTCAATTTGGCCAAATGCTCCCCTGTCCTAATGATTATAATCCTCCGCCACCAAGCTAACTATGACACATTTAGAGGCGACACGTGCCAATTAAGGAAGCAGTCTCCCACGTTTGGCATGACTGTGAATGAGGCGAAGCACGATCACAACGCTAGAGTGGCCTTAGAGGCAGCATAGTTAGGGAAATTGGTGGCCTCTGCCTCTATCACCTGTATATAAGGGCTAGTAGAGGCTCGTAGGAGGATCATCGAAAAACAAAACAGTAACTATATTAATGAATATTCATCGATAAATTGGATTTTTTTTTGTCAAAATTGATAAATTGGGCTTAAATTCTCACATTTTGACTTGAACAAACATCTACCCCAAATCTGAACTCAAACCTAATCAAATAATAATTAAATTATAATAATATTAAACCATGAAGTTGAACTTACCTATTTATACTAGAAATATGATTTAATTATTATTTTTTTTACTTAAAATTCTCAATGGCTATTTTTATGTATTATGCATTTGATATATGAGTTACTGATCAGAGAAAACATTTTGTTTTATTACATGAGAGAAAATATTATAAACAAATAAAAAAATGCAAAATAAAATTCATAATATAGGTGAAGTGAATTTACCCAATCCCTGGTGGGGGCATAGTTAATTATCCATTTTTCGTTCCTGACAAAGGTAAGTTTGATAAAAAAAATCAAAATCAGAAACAAAAATTAGCAAAACATGTTCAGTACTATACCTAATGAATCGTTAAATCTCTTTCTACCATATCATGACAAATAAAGTGTATAAATAACAATACAACAACGAAACCAGATCCTCAAAAGAGGTGTGATGATGATATAGATTAGATTAATCCGTGGGTGGGTTAAAATTAGCTCATGTTGATAACGATATGTGTGTAAATAGATAGAGAAAGAGAGAGAACGAATGCGGTAATCTCACATTGAAATGGACATGGAGCCGAAAGCTCAAAAAAAGATGAGCAATAATAAGGAAATACAATATCTTCAATAATGAATAAGTTAAAAATGCTATTTGCTAACATAACATTTGTGTTAAGTAGGTTTCTAATAAGTTTTTTTTACGGACGTTTATTGGTCTAATTGGCAAGAAATTTGGTTTCTCTAAAGTAAAGTCTCGAGTTTGAGTCTTGTAGATAAATAAAACTTAGCGTTGAGAGAGTTTTGCTCTTTTATATAGGTCCACTCGACTCAACTCGAGTTAAATCGAGACTATAAACCAAAAAATAATAGTTTTTTTTTCTTGACTATACCAAACCAAAAAATAATACAGTAAGTTTTTTTTTTCCTTGACTATACCAAACAATGCGACGAGGAGGTGCATTTGTGGAATATTATTATATTTTATAGGGTTAATTATGTTTTTAGTCCTTTAAAAATTACCAGATTTGAGTTAGGTCCTTTAAAAAAAAATCAAATTTTTTTAGTCCTTTAAATTTATTTTTTTTTGATTTAGGTCCTTTAAGTGAGTTGACTTGCTAGATGGCACATTTTGACATAGTCATCATGCCTACGTGGCACGAAACGCTGACGTGGCAAATATTAACTTTTGAATTTAGTCCCTCTAAAAATTGAGTTTTGATTTTAGTCCCTCTAAAAATTGAGTTTTGATTTTAATCCCTCTAGTTTTTTTTTCTCTCTCTCTCTCTCACCCCCACCACCGCCACTCTCTCTCGTTTTCTCTCTCTCTCACCACCACCACCACTCTTTCTCTCTCTCACCCCCACCACCACCACCACTCTCTCTCGTTTTCTCTCTCTCTCACCCCCACCACCGCCACTCTCTCTCTCTCTCTCGTTTTCTCTCTCTCACCCCCACCACTCCACCCCCACCACTCTCTCTCTCACCTCCACTACCACCATTGATTTGTTATTGATTTATCAAGGTTCACGATTTGTTATGTAACAAATCGTGAGAAAAAGAAAACGAGACAGAGAGAGAGTGTGGTGGTGGTGGGGGTAAGAGAGAGCGAGAAAACGAGAGAGAGAGAGAGAGAGTGGTGGTGGTGGTGAGAGAGAGAGAGTGGTGGTGGGGGTGAGAGAGAGAGAAAACGAGAGAGAGAGTGTCGGTGGTGGAGGTGAGAGAGAGAAAAAAATCAGATGGACTAAAATCAAAACTCATCAATTTTTAGAGGGATTAAAATCAAAACTCATCAATTTTTAGAGGGACTAAAATCAAAACTCAATTTTTAGAGGGACTAAATTCAAAAGTTAATATTGCCATATCAGCATTTCGTGCCACGTAGGCATGATGACTGAGTCAAAATGTGCCACCTAGCAAGTCAACTCACTTAAAGGACCTAAATCAAACAAAAAAAAATTTAAATGACTAAAAAAGTTTAACTTTTTTTTAAAGGACCTAACTCAAATCTGACAATTTTTAAAGAACTAAAAACATAATTAAGCCTATTTTATATTTATATTATCTAAGAAAGGAAAGAGTAGACGACGTCGAGGTTACATTATTATTATAGAGTATAGAGAGAGTTGTATACTATACCGTCCGAGATTGAGACGTGACAACCTGAACATACCACGACAGCGATGGGGGCAGAGAGAGAGAGAGGGGAACCAATACACAGTCACACACAGAGAAAGAGAAACACAAAGACACACATCTGTGTGTAGTACTAAATAGTAATAATAATTATTATTATAATTATTTAAATATTTAGCAACACCGGAATCAACGCTCTCCAAATGGCTTGGCAAATCTGAACCACCGATCCAACCACGGTAGCAGAAAAAACACCACCACCCCTCCCCCCCAACGTTGACATTGTCCATGCGAACCAACCACGACGATTCTCTGTTGTTTGTTTCTCTGCTCGAACCCACCCTCTGTTGCTGCATTCTCTTCTTCACACTCCCAAAACCATTCTAAAACCAAATTCTTCATTCTTTGCCTACTACGATTATTGTTTTTTCATTCGTTGACCTATTTTTTCTGGGTCCCTCCCCTCAGATCCCTGCATTGGATCACAGGTATTCATTCATCCTTTTCTCCTCAGCTTTTGTTGTGATGCAGATTCATCCGAGTATTTTGGAGCAGTTAAGTTTAAGATCCACACACACCCTCACCTTAGAGAAAGGCACAACTATTTATTATTGTAGGATCCAATTTATCTGTGCTAGGGTTCAATAACATTCACTCTGTCCTGTCGAGAGATCTCTGTTTCTATTCATGGATCTTCCTGTTTTGGACATTTTGCTTATTTTTTTTATTTTTAATTTTGATAATTAGGATTTAATGATGCTTTTTGTTTTTTTTTCCTTTTTAAGTTAAATATGGGATAAGATCTGAGTCATGCTTGTTAATTTATTGTTTGATGAGAAATGTATGAATGAAGTAATGGATGGTGGTGTTACTTATGTCCTCTTGTTTTGCGGCTTCAAAACACATGATCCTGAAGCTTTTAGTGCACGTGTGTGTTTGTGTGTGTTTTTTTATCTATCTTGGTTGTTGGTAGTTGAAGTACTTATTTATGACTGTGTTTTTTTTTCCTCTTTTTTTGTTTGGTATGAGCCAATGACAGTGAGAGTGTGAGACAGCGTTGAATGTAAAATGAATGTTGATAGACCATAGATGAGGATGATGCATGGGGGAAGCTGTGCTGTGCTGGGGTGCCTTGAACTTTAAATGAAGAAAGACCATGCATGGCCGCAGTTCATAAGAAATCTTCTGATCATGGTTGGATCAAGAAACCGGTCACATTTAAGGAGGCCCACTTGGATTATTGTCTTAGTGTCTATAGTGTGCGTTTTTCTGATTGCTGCTTTTATTTACCCGCCACAGAGCCCCTCAACATGCTCTTTCTTGTCCTCTAAAGGTTGTGGTGGTGGTACTTTTGATCTGCCACCAGCCGTCCATACCCGGGAATTAACTGATGCAGAGATTGAATCTCGGGTTGTTATTAATGAAATTCTCAAGTATTATATTGTTCAATCCAAGGTCCCTAAGGTTGCTTTTTTGTTTTTGACTCCGGGTTCATTGCCTTTTGAGAAGCTATGGCACATGTTCTTTCAGGTATGGCATTCATATTCCTATTCCATAGACCAAATACTTTGTTTTTTGTCTTATTTCATAAGTGTTGATACTATCTTTTTCATTTATGATTTTATTCTGCAACTATTATCTTTGGACTTTGAGTTCTTCACAGTAGTCAACCTGCTGATATAGCTACAGCAGTGTTCTTGATACTTGATAGGCACTAGTTTGAGTCATGTCATCCTGTTTCTGTTATAGATATTAGACTGTTACTTTGGTAATGACACCATGAGGGAGGAATGGTGGACAGAATCTGATTTTATTTCCAATCATTCATGGTTGGAGATTCATTTGATTACAGTGGAAAAGGCAGTGTGAAGGAATGGACAATTTCTGTTGGCAAGTTGCAATATTGTGGGAGATAACCATCAAAATCGAACTATTTATTTGATAAGCATTTGGAAAAGTAGGCAACATTTCATTATTATGGAGTAAGAATTTGTGGTTATTTATTATGCTCCGATCTGTGTGGATGCAAAGTCAATGGTTTCTATTTTGGCCATGATGTCATAATGATTTATGAATGGCAAAAGTATTTTGTAAATGGATGGCATTCAGGCAAAGTATTTATGTAACTAATATGTACCATTGTACCGTTATCACTTGTTATGTATTTATGATGAGTAGATCTTAATATATTTATGTGACTGATTGATGGGCACCCCATTTCTGGGTCTGTTGAGCCTCCATCTATGTTTACCAGAGAAAGAAGAGATAGGGAAGGAAAGGGCAGGAATGGTAATGTGTTGGAGGTCTACTAGGAGGGAAATGGATGAGTTTAATAGAATTGACATATGGCCACTAGACATTGGAAAAGGGGTATGTGGGAAGCATGAGGAGAGGTGGGAATGTGATGGAGGGAACTGGATGGGAGGGGTTATCAAATTTGTGAAGGAAATTCTAGGAGGCTTAGGCCTCTGGGCAGAGTAGCATGTAGCTTCTCTGAGTTAGTTTCTCTTTTGGTTTTAATTTACTTCTGTTATTTCTTTCCTGATTTTGATACATGTGCCTATAATACTAGTGTGATTACCAGGAACTATCAGCCTGGTATTAAAGCTCCTGATTTTAGGGAGCATATTGATGGTGTTGACGCACAAAGAGAGCACATTCGAAATGAAAGAGAGACTGAGAGAGGAGAAGAGACTATTATCTGCAACAGAAATAGAGAGGAGAAAGGGTGAATAGGAAGGGAAAGGGGAAGAAGAAGAGGCACGGTCCTCCAATGGAGTGGGAAGGAGAAAAAAAATAATTAAATGTTTAATGATGGAATTAGTGTTGGGAAGAGGCTTTTGAAGTTTACTTCTCCCTCTGTTTCATTACAATTGTGATTAAGAAATACTTAATTGATGTAAAATGAGATTAAGGTACCTTTATTTAATTCACTACTACCTATCTTGATTTGCATTATAAATTCCCATACCTCTTTTCCAACTACTAATTGTTAAATAAGGGTATAATTGGAAAAAAAAATATTACACCTTGGATTTCTAAAACATCAATAGTTTTGAAACAAAAAGAAAAGGCTAAAACATAAATAGATATGCGATGGAGGGAGTAATGTATTGGGAAGGGAAAAAAGAGCCAAAAATAAATGAGAGCACATGGAAAAAAGAAAAAGAAATAAATTATACTTATTCATACTTATTGACACATAAAAATATATTATTAATTTAAAACAAAACATTATATATTGTGTAACTTTTTCAATTTTTAATAATTTATATTAAGAACATTATTATAAGAAGTGCTTGGACCTTCTGCTATTTTCTCTCTTAATCAATTTTCCATTACAATAATTTGAGCACCGTTCTAAACTTGTTCCTATAGCACCTAGCGTGAATATGTGGATGTATGAGTGGCATAATTTTCTTACTTAAGAAAATGTCAATGCTTGTCATGGTAAATATAATTACCGAGTGCCATTCCTTTTCCTTTGAATGTGATAGAGATGTGTTACTTCCTATTTATTTGAACTGTACTTGTAACAAAATGCAGGGCCATGAGGGCAAATTCTCTGTTTATGTACATGCGTCGAAGGAAAAACCAGTACATGTCAGCCCCTATTTTGTTGGCCGAGAAATCCACAGTGAACCGGTATGGGGTATAGCTCACAATTTGAATATATACAAGCTCTTCATTGACAGTTTCAAGTTCCAACATAAGCTAATGATGATAAAGAATGTGGTCAATACAACGATTTGAAGTATGATCTTAATAAAACATTTACAATTGATTGAAACTTGAGGGCATTATCCCATAAATCTCTCATTATTTTCGATTTTGTTTTTCTACTTGCTGTAACAAACAAAACTGCCCCCTTGTCTCTCAACTAAGCAGGGAGAACTAGTGTTCATATGGAACATTTATTTTCTATATACACAAAAGAATATAGTGATTGTCCTAGTAAACAGTACATGTACTTCATTCATAAGATGATAATCTCATAGAATCTCTTTCTAATGGGAACCAGAACAATAAGGACATTGTGAACACCAGAGAAAATAAACACAAACTTTCTTCTATTCTTATGATTACCTGGTACTTAACATGTATCCACTTTTGATAAAGTTATGCCAGCTGTTTTGTAGTAGTTAGTACCAACTGGTTTTCAATTTCTTTCAGGTAGCATGGGGAAAAATTTCTATGGTTGAGGCAGAAAGGAGACTTTTGGCAAATGCACTTTTAGACCCTGATAACCAACATTTTGTCTTGTTGTCTGAAAGGTACTTTTGTTATCTGGTTCTTCTTTCTGTTGTTAAGTTTTAGTTGATTTGTGGGATTTAATGCAGTCAATCGTATCTTCATTTCTGCTTCAGTTGTATACCAGTGCGCCGCTTTGACTTTGTGTACCATTACTTGCTATTAACAAATGTCAGCTTTATTGACAGGTAAGAATTATAAAAGAACCTTCTTCAAATTAGTTGCTGAAATTCTAGAAACTTTTTTCTTTCATTGAAGATTCTATGCTGCAGATTTGTCGGATTGCAATTTGGACTAATCTGTCTCTATTATTCCCCCTTTCTGCGCCCCCCCCCCCAAACAAATAAAAGCTATGTGGATCCTGGTCCTCATGGAAATGGCAGGTATATAGAACATATGTTGCCTGAAGTAGAAAAGAAGGATTTCCGAAAGGGTTCACAGGTATATTTCTTTGAATGTTATCTACCTTTACTAGAAAATTTGAGCTTCCACTTAATTGCTGTGTTTCATCAAGATCAATCTTCACTTCTCCTATCCCTTCACTTAGCCTAGCATGGTTAATTTGGTTCAAGAGAAACTGTTCTTATTGTCTGCTACTATGACTTAATTCTCCCCTCAGTGAACTTGATAATACCATATTCCACGATAGGCCCAATAAGCCCCTAGAGGTTTATACCCATAGGCAGAAAGCTAAAGTTCAATCAACCAAGTTGTAATTAGTTACAAGGAGAGAGTATGGAAGGAGTTGGAGTTAGTTACAAGGAGAGAGCATATGGGTCTGGTATAAGTAGAATTGTATAGAAGGGTGAGATTACTTTTTCTATTTTTCTTCCTTAGCATTTCATAGGGCCAGAGGTGTCACCCTTGGCTGGGAGCAAGCTTGCTCTTACGTTTCTATTATTCAGTATACCTTTTCCTATTTTCACAGTTATACAGATCTCCCTGTTTTCATCAGATAGGTATTGATACCTATCAGAACTATTGGGAAAAACCCAAGTCCCACATTGCCTAGAGATAAGGTCATACAAGAGTATATAATGTAAGGGCACCCCTCACCTTACAAGCCGGTTTTGTAGGGATGAGTTAGGCCCACTAATTCTAAGATGGTATCAGAGCGGTATCATCCTCCATGACCTATGTGGTCACCATCCTTCGCTGTCGGGCCACCGTTAAAATCATTCGGCCATTGGCAGCCACCATTCTTCGTTACGGTTTCTTCTTCGCTTCCGCATCAAAATAGTAGCCGCCTACATTGTGGCCCTTTGGCACCTTTAGTGTGTCCTTTCACTGTTGTTGTTTAGAGCCTTGGTAGTTGCCTCTGATCGCTGTCTGCTTTGGCTGTCTACCACTGTCTGCCACCTTGCACCGCCGTCGGGAAATTTTTTTCGGTGACTTTTTCGGCGATTTCACCGTCATCAGAAGCGCCTTTTCCTGATCTGTCCAACCCTGAAGGTTTCAAGGTCAGAAGGTTCTTCACGCGCCGCCACAAGTCGTTATTCTTCAGGCGCGTGTTACACGCGCCGCAGTCTGGGCCGCCGTCGACACCGCCGCTTCTTCTGTTGTGTTCGCCTTGCCCTTCCGGTTTGTTTGGGACCACTTTCAGGTTGTGGGTCCCACTTTTGCAAGGTGTTTTGGGCCCTTTTTTGGTCTGTTTTTCCACGGTTGCCTTTGGGTGTTTCATTCTGGTGTTTTTCAGTGCACGTTGTAGCTGTTTTCTGGGCTTTGCTCACCAGTGGTTCTGTTTCTGGTTTGCCCCATTTTCAGTGCGTGCTCTGGTTCTGTTTTCAGTGTTGTTTTGCTTCAACTCCGTCTCTTTTGGTTGCTGTTTGGAAGCTGTTGTTCATCCGTTTTTGCACAAGTTGCTGTTTGGCTCGCTGTTGCTTCTTTGTGGCTGTTTAGAGTGTTCATCACTTTTTCATGGGTTGACAATGTCGTCGGCGTCTCTGGGTAATTTTGGGCCATATTTTGGTTCCCTTCGCTGCAACTATTTTATGGGCTTTGTTTGCCCTGTGTGGTTCTCTTCTATGAGTTGTTATTTGATCGTAGTTTTGGCTTTGGTTATTTTTTGGCTTGTGATTGACCAGTGTTTATAGCTATTTTTCAAAGTTTGCCCCGCTGAGTTCATAGTTGCCCATCATGGTAGAGAAATATAGGGATTTTTCAGACCTCAATTTTCTGGGCACGTCTCTCGGAAAGGGCTACCCATGAAGGATTCTGACCGGTGGAGGATTCTGACCAACAAGAAAGTTATGTGAAGTGTCACCGTGTGAAGTGTCGTGGTGTGGAAGCCGCTGAGGATCGGAAAGGGCTACCCATGAAGGATTCTGACCGGTGGAGGATTCTGACCAACGAGGAAGTTGTGTGAGGTGTCACCGTGTGAAGTGTCGTGGTGTGAAAGCCGTCGATGATGTTTTTAGTCCCACATTGAGGAGCTGTACTGCAATCATGTCCAGACCTCCATTTATTGTTCCGATTTGGTTCAATGTTGTGATGCCCCGAAAACACACCAATCTCTTGTTAGGACTTCAGCCGTTGCAAGCGTTGTCCCATTATTGATTCAGCTTTTTTTGAAGATGGTCACCTTCAAGTTAGGGTTTCAGTCGCCAGAGTGAGCGCTATCCCATTTGCTGATAGTTTGGTTTGGATGTTGTTCGGTGGTTGTTCAGTTTTCTTGATTTATTCAAGATTTTTTTTTGGTTTGGTTACATTGGTTGTTAATTTTCTCTTCCATAAGGGTATATTTGTAGCAAGCTTTAGCTTAAGGGGGGGTGTTGGAATATAAGAAAACATATTATAATATTTTAATATTAAGTTAGAGGATCGTAGTTTATGTCATAAGATTAGTTTCTTATCTTAGAATATCTCTTAGGATTAGTTTCCCTATTTCCTAGTTATTATCATGATTTGTTACTCTATTTTATTAGGATTAGATTCTTGTATCCCTATATATAGGGGTTAGTGGTCAGTCGTTTGAATCAAGTTATCAAGTAATCAAGCTATCATATCCATATATTATATCTCTTTGTTCGTTCTCTACCCTCTCTCTATTTGATACCCTAAAATCACTCTCGCTCTTCTCTGTTTCGGCGCCATTGCTGCTGTTGCTGCTGCCATTGCCACGAAAAACCCCGAATTGATAAGATGGTATCAGAGCCTATCCTAGAATATCGGACCGCCCACCATATTATCCACGCACCAAGCCCAATAGTGTTGGGCGTGAGGGGGCGTATTGGGAAAAACCCAAGTCCCACATTGCCTAGAGATAAGGTCATACAAGAGTATATAATGTAAGGGCACCCCTCACCTTACAAGCCGGTTTTGTAGGGATGAGTTAGGCCCACTAATTCTAAGAAGAACTATATACTCTGTTGCTTTGTATTCATTTCTCCAGATTATAGCAGCAATGGAAACATCATCCATTTCATTTATAAATAGTCTTTTCCTCATGAAAAGTGCCCCCGAGGAATCCAATTACATCCCCATTTTGTTGTCCTTTCTTTTCTCAGGCAATCTTTCGTGGCATGAAAATCACTAGCTCATTTCTTTCGCCATTCCATAAATTCTTTTTGTGATATAGTACCTATTTAGTATTGATGCCTAAGAGTTGTTGGACAATATAAATATCTTCCAGTCATTTTAAGTTGTCAAATTTCACTTTTAGTTTATGAGACTTCTTTCTGGCAGAAGTTTATGACTTCCTGGTTGACTTTCAGACTGTTCTTTCTTTCAGTCCTTCATCTGCCTCTCAAATGCAGAACCATTCATTAAAGTCAAGATTTTGATGAAAAATGGCTTTGTATTAAATGTAGGAAACCAATGGTAACTTTTCTGACATGAAACTGATTTGGTTCTTCTTGTTTCTAATGCAGTGGTTCTCAATGAAACGACAGCATGCTATAATAATCATGGCTGACAGTCTCTATTTTACTAAATTCAAGCATCATTGCAGGGTACTATGTTACTAAGAATCACTTGTGCTTTTTCATTTGCTAACTGGATGGATTGTTTGATCCATTGTGTATTATTCCTATCACCTTTTTTTAAGAACATTTGTGTAGGAAAATGTGTTTATGATCTCTGGACTACTACTACAATCCATTATTTATATTCAAATTTTTGTCTGCATTCTCTTAGAAACTAAAATTTGACTTACTAACCCGGTAACCCCCCCTCTTGATTAACATATCAGAGCAGAATATAACAAGTATGTAATTACATGAGTAAATTTGCTGGAAAATTATGAAGATTAAATTCGATAAGGATTTCCTGGACTTGATTCTTGGTGCAAATATGTAGTGTCTAGTACAGCAATAGGTTCTTTGTTCCTCTGGTTGTTCTTTTGCTCATATTTGATTAGTTATCCTTGTATGGGTAATTTTGCTGCTTCTTTCACTATTAAGAAATGCATACATTAAAAGTGTGGAAGTTAGTAATCTTTTTTTTTTATTCAGATACGTTGTCAGTAGTGCACTTGCTGCAGCATGTATGAGTTTTTATGAATTTCTAGAAGTAAATGAGCATCTCCTGAGAATATGACTAACAGTTGATTTCATTTTATTTTTTTGCTGACGAAGTCATTATAGTCAGTTTAAGCATCGTCGAATATTGGTTTCTTTAATTATTTCCAGACTTGGTATTTCTACTATTTCCGTTAATGCTGTTTTTAACAATTGTTAGGAAGAAAGGAATCTGTAAAGATAGCTTCACTGACAAATTCCACTATTCATGTTTTAAATTTCCCAGCCCAATATGGAGGGAAACCGCAACTGCTATGCTGATGAGCATTACTTGCCAACCTTTTTCAATGTCAGTGCACCAATCTGTTCTCTTTTAAAGTGAAATGATAGGCATCTCTCTTTCTCTCCCTGCTAACTTGTTTGGTGTATGTTTTAGATGCTTGATCCAGGTGGAGTCGCAAATTGGTCGGTAACATTTGTTGATTGGTCTGAAGGAAAATGGCATCCTAGGTCATTCAGGGCTCGCGATATTACCTATCAACTCATGAGAAAAATAGCAGTATGTGACAAATTTTGCTCTTGTTCCCTTCATCAACAATAAGGATTTCAGTGTCTTGAGACTAGAGTTTGAGCATTAAGTGGTCCTTTTAATTTTCATTGATCTTAGTGAACTTTCTCTCCATTGTCTCTGTGATCCTTATCCATATTTCATCTTCCTTTTTTTTTTGGCAAATGCTAACCAGTGCTCTTATGGTAAGGATTCAGGAATTAAAAGAAGAAAGTTTTTATTCAAAAGTATAGCATTTAATGTTACTAATGTATTGAATTTTGTATTTTTCAATAAAAACTTTCTATTTTTTGATTCCTTAACCAGTGCCTTTGGGACACTCGTTAGCATGAGCTGTTTTCTTCCGTTTGCATACTTATTTATTTCCTTTTCTTTTTCTTGTTAATACACAACATTCTAAAACAGCATTTATCTTCAATTCCATTAATGACATGATTTTACTCACTGCAGTACATTGATGAAAGTCCACATTTTACAAGTGATGCGAAGGTATATATCTCATTTCTCTAATTTAGGTTCAAGTGTCCTCCATATTGTGTGATATTGCTTCTGTTTCTGTTGAAGAAATGCTTTTCATTTGGTTTTCGTTTTTGACATGCCTTGCAGAGAACAGTGGTGATTACACCTTGCGTATTGAACGGCTCGAAACGATCTTGTTATTTATTCGCTCGGAAGTTTTACCCAGAAACTCAGGATAAATTGATTAAACTTTTCTCTAATTCCACAATATTCTAAAGTATTTATCATTCTTTGGTGAATCAACACAACATGGTCCCCAGCCTTACCGTCTTGCACATATGACAGAGCTTTTTATTCGAGAAGCTCCCTAAGGCAATTGGATACATTTCTTAGGAAGACACAGAAGCTGATCAAGTCAAAATTTGCTTTTCTGGGGCTTGATGGAACTGCTGAGCTTGTCTGGTTGGATAATTTGCTGTTCCTATTTTACTTTCTTTTTTCTTCTTAATATTTGAAACATCATAGATTCTCCTGAGGGATGAAAAGTTTTGGTATCCTTGATAGACTAGAGAGGGAGGGATAAGGTTTGGTCTTGATTTTTGACTCTAGAAGCTAACTGTTATTTATGATTGTTATTGCATTGAAATTTTTCTGCAGTCATGCATTAAATTTAAATATAACTCTGGCAATGGTTCCGCAGTTAATATGCAGAGAGTTTGTCTCAATATTTTGTTTATTAAATTCACAAATGTTTGGTTTTATTTGACAATTCCTTTTTGAAAAACATTAATTTGAGCGTGTAGTAGTTTATTATCTTTATACATGTGCTAGTCTGTTTGGTGTAAAAGTAAAAATGAAATCGAAAGTTTGTGTGAATTTTATATATGGATTTTTCTTTTTTTAATCTTCACATCAAACTGGCATGTAACGTGTATAAAAATAAAGGGCTTAGAATTAAATGATGTCCCAATTCCTAAAAACGTACTTTTTTTTTGGTCAAGACTAAAAACGTACTTAGGATACTTGTACAGGTACAGGAAAGTCCTTCATCCAAAAAAAAAGGTACAGGAAAGTAAAAAAGTATCACATTCAAGCCCATTAACCATGTGGTTGATTCGGTTTGATTAATGGTTCGTGGGGTATACATTTTGAAAAATGTTATTAATTAATGTATAATGTATATAATTTTTTGGTACTTTTTTTATCATTAAGTGGAAGTGAATTTTATGTGAATCTCGCTAAATTATTTGGGCTTACCATTCGGTGGGATTTAACCGGACCGTGGGAGAGTAAAATTGAAAGTCAAACCTATAACTACGTGGTTGATTCAGTTTGATTGGTGGTTCCTAGAGTAAATTTACTAGATAATTATGTTGACCAAAAAAAGATAGATAATTATGCTAACTCTATTCCCTAAGATTTATTGAATCTATTCTACTTCTATACAGCGAATCTAAGCTAATTAGAAAGTGAAACATTAATTCTATTATATTACCAACACTCCTTTTCAAGCTAATGAATACTCCCTCTATTCATTTTTAATTGTCTATTTTTAAAAATAAATTTGTTACTATTTATCAATTATTTTGATAATTTAAGGTTATATTTTGTCAATTATATCTCTTATCATCACTAGCAGACAATATCGTGTTTGTCTGTCCATTTTTTCTATTTTTTTGGATAAAATACAAAATTATAACATATAAGTTTGATAAAATATAGATAAATTTTAATAGGTATAGTTAAAGTAAAATATAAGTAAATTTAAATTTTCTAAAAATCAGTTATAAATTTAAAGTGGAAGTTATATAGGTGGAAGTTATTAGGGCATAATAGTCTATGAAAATGTGTACACCAAACAATTGTATTCCCTTTATAATAGTTACTAGCGTCGTGCCCGTTTGTCTGCTTTTTTATTTTTTGGGTTAAATATAAAATTATTTTGTGAAATGGAAAGATCTATTTGAATCAGAAATAATGTCGGTTCAACAATGTTCGTTCTTCAATTTTTTAAACATGGATAGTGCCACTTATTTTCAATAGCACCCAATAATTTTTAAAATTCTATGAAGAATCATGTATTTTGTTTGATAGAAACCCTTATTTGTAATTAATTTTTATATTAATAAGCACCCCAAAACTTTTTATAATAATTATATTAACAACCCTATACGCACCCTCACCACACACCCCATGCACCCTCACACACCGGAACCCCCACACTTCCCAACATACGCACTGTGCTTTTTCTCTCTCTTTCCCACGTCCCTCCCCCTGCCACACACCCTGTGCGCACTAAATATATTTTATCTCGACTGCCATCATTTTCCCCTCTTATTTTAATATGATGATAGGACCAAAGACAACTACTCCTTTTATTTATGAATCAATAGTAGTTAAAGAGATAAAATAGGAGAAAAAAAAGTGTACACTAAATCAGAGTATCTCCTTTATAATAGTTATAGATGATGGTGACTTCTATGGTGGTGAATCTTGAAAACTTCACCATCATGGTAAAGTGGGCTCATAACCTGCAATAGTAAATAATTCAATCTATTGTGAAATTAGACATTTGTCCACTAAACTTGTCGGAATGTAATATTGTGCCCAAAATTTAAAACTCTACTTTCTTTTTAAAACTCTTCAATTTTTTTTAACTTAATTTATTAAATTAAACTCTTCAATTTTTTTTACTTAATTTATTAAATTAAGAATTAAAAAATAATACACAAATCACTGCACCACATTTTTATCCTACACAAGACCCATCCAAGAAGTAATTTTTCTTTCACTAATCACTAATGTTTTTTTAAAAAAAAATAAATAAATCACTGAGCTACGTTTTGTACTCAACACAATATTATCAAAGCGACTGGTCTCAAGTTGATGTTGAACAAAGCTATGTTTTTACTCAAAAATCAAATCTTAGTAAAAAAAAATATTACCTGCTCAATTTTCGACAAATTTTATGAATTATCAAACAATAGCAAAATAAATAGCATCACTTCAACATTCCTGCTTGAAAATGTTCGTCCATCGCTGAAGGTCCTCAATCACACACCCAAAACGGTTTCCTGCTCAAACTAAGTCTCACCGCTTCATGAATCTTTAATGTATGGTCAAACCAAATTGCACTCATCTCACACCGTCACAAACCCACTGAATTAATTAATCATACATACTCATACGTCAATGCATCCATATTGTTGGCAAATTCCGGAATAACATGAATTAAATCAATAAATTACTAACTATTACATTATATAACAATGGAGATGTTCATCAAAATAATATAACAAAGGAGATATACAACATCTTTTTCGTCCTAGTCCTGTCACCATAAAACCATTTTTTTCAGACACAAAAAGACAAAATTGGGCCATCTATGGAGATATTCACATTTATTGGGGAAAACTAATAAAATACAAAGTTAGTGGAATTAATGTAATTTGCACAAACGATATGACCCTCTCTACAATATCATAAAAATTAACATAAACCTGACCTCAAGGTTTCCGGTGCAACATCTCAACCATTGAATATAATAATAATATATCTATAACTACCACATCATGGCTGACCCACTTCACCGTGATGGTGAAGTTTTCAGGGTTCACCACCATAGACGTCACCATAGATGATAGGACCAAAGACAACGATACCCTCCTTTTATTTATGAATCAATAGTAGTTAAAGGGATAAAATGAGAGAAAGAAAAGTGTACACCAAACTAGAGTATCCCCTTTATAATAGTTATAGATTATAGATGAATCAATAGTAGTTAAAGGGATAAAATGGGAGAAAGAAAAGTGTACACCAAACCAGAGTATTCCCTTTATAATAGTTATAGATTATAGAATAGATTATAGATATAGAATAATAGTTATAGATTATTTGTTTTACACATTTTCCATACACTTTAATATAAAAAGAGACTAATCAGATATAGTGCAATAGTGAAAAAACGAGGTATAAAATGAAAATTTTTGCCAATTAATTGAGTATTTGGTTGTGAAATTCACAACCATAAAAGACAAATAAGAAAGAACGGAAGGAGTAGGGTTCTGTTTGGATAACAAGCTTATCTACTGCTTATGGCATAAGTTGTATAAGTTACTTTTATAATCGAAGAAAAATTATAGTGAAACATATTTTATATAAGCCATAAGCTGTTTTGATAAGCTATCTTGGGTAGCTTATGAAAAATAAGCCCAAAATAGCTCATGAATCAGTCATAATCTGTGTTCATAAGCTATGCATAAGCCAATCCAAACAGACCCTAGGTATTCTTGATTTTCAGCTTGTATACAATTCCTTCAAAAAGGCATTATACTTAAAAGACTTGGGTATTTGTCACCCATGACACACCATGTTATTGTATCACATACTTGCTAGCTACTATACTTTGATAGTGAATCATTAATTTATTCTATAAAATTGTAGATTACTATCAATTTACTAATCTCTAAATCTCTAAAATTATTAACATTTCAAATTAAAAATTATTAAATACATTGACAATTTTAAAAACTAAATTAATCAATTCAAAAAAACTAATAATTTGAAGGATATTCACTCATATTTTGATGCAAAATTGGTATGTAAAATGCATCACGGTTACAATCTCAAGGTTGCAGCTCTCCGTAATTGTTGGATTTGGATTGTCCGTATTCAACCATTTCTTTCTCTCTACTTTCATTTTTATTTTTTTATTTTTTTTGAGCAAAACGAATTAATGACCATGATTTAAAATTTAGAAAAGTCAATGGTTAAGATTATATTGACCGCAGTGTTTATATGATATAGTGACCGCAGAGAATCCTGGTCCGTAATTGCTCTGCACTGTACTCACAAACTTCTTCCATACTAAACCATGTGGACCGTCCATGTGGCTCACAAACTAATGTAGGCCGTTCGTTCAAATCCCCGAGGCGCGGGAAAAACCGAAAACGCAAAAATATAGTAAATAAAATGGTCCCCGACAGTTGAAAGAAGAGACAGATAGACACCCAACAATTAAACAAACCACAGATAATACAGAGAGAGAGAGAGAGAGAGAGAGTTGTGAACAATGCCACCTAAGAAACGCAAGGCTGAGCAAACGGAAGAGGCCGCGGCGGTGCCGGCGAGGGTCACTCGGTCATCGGCGAGAGTAACTCGGTCGTCGGCGAAGCGAGCCGGCACGAGCACAGTGGCTCAGCCCGTTGCCAAGTTGCCGGTTAAGAAGAAGGGAAAGGGCAAGCCGAAAAAGGAGAGAGAAGCTGAAAGTGAGAAAGCGGAGGGAGACACCTCTGGGAACCTTCCAGAAGACTCTAACAAGACCGTCGTCGTCATTGAACATTGGTACTTGACTTGTTTCCCATTTTGCCCTTTTCTTTGCTTTCATTGAAGTGTAAAATAATAAGGAAGAAAATGTTATGCAATTTCTTTTTCTTTTTCTAAAGTTTTTTATGAAACAGGGTGTTCCCCTTATTGATAGTGCAGTTCCGCTTGGTGGCTTACTTTAAGTTTGTTTGTTCATTGTTTTATTTATTTATTTATTGCATTTTATTTTAATCAATTTATCTCTTTATATCAATTCAAATATAACCTGAAACAAATGAGAAGCTCACGCTTTATTCGCTACTTTTGATTAAACTGGAGTTTAAAAATAATTCATTTTATGTAGTACTTTTGAATACTTATTACCTGTTTGTTTTAGATTTTGAAATCCTGTTTGAGATTGTTGAGATTCAGAATCAATTCTGAGAGTGGTTGCTACGGTAATTAGCATGTTTGTTTTAGATTTGCATTCGCATTGGATAAAATTGTGTGGTGGTGCTGTTAGTACTTGGTTCATTTGTTAAGCCACCAAAATGCCTGCTCTCTTTTTATGTCAGTGAAATTGTTGTTATTATTTTCTATCTCAAATGTTGTAACTGTTTATATTTGCTTTGCCTCAGTAAGCAATGCAGCTCATTCAAGACGAGAGCTAATCTGGTGAAAGAAGGTCTAGAGAAGAGTGCTTGTGAAGTCACAGTGATAGTGAACCCGGAAAAGGTATTCCTAGATAACGAGATTATGTTTTTATCTGGTTGAACTTGGAAGTTTTCATATACTTATATATCTTATTTGAATATTTGAAAATATGCAGCGTTTTATTTACCCTTTTCTGTCCGCATGGGAAACCAAATATGCCTTAGGTTTTAACTTTTAAGCAAAGGGACACCAAGACTATCTCCAATGGGAGTTGCTTAACTCATTTTTGGTGGACTCTATAATGCCACATGTGATATAAGAACACTCACTAAATTTTGCTTCAATGGTAGAACCTAACTTGAGAGTTGCTTATGATATTTGTTCATACAAAGAATCCAACTTGGGACTTGTTTATGAGAGTTGCTTATCCAAAGAACCCAACTTAGGAGTGTTTAGACGTGGATGCCACTTAGATGCATCCAATAGTGCAATCAGCTAATCATAGTTGCTTAAATTTTAAGAATTCCATAAACAACTCTCATTGGAGGTGTTGTAATAGGAATGCCACTGCCACCTTTGGTGTTTTGGGTGATTTCAAGGATATTGCGCACGTGTTTTTAATGTTTTAAAATACACCGTGAGTACATGTTTAGACTCAAACAAATCAGAGTATCACCAACACATTCTTAAACACACTTATTCTAAACACACTTTCTATCATTATTGGTTGAAAATAGTGTTAGAGTATGTTAATAGTATATCTCAACATATCATTTGGTCGGTGGCAATAGCGGAGAGGGAAGGGGTTTTTAGGACTTTTTTTTTAGTTCAATGTTTTGAAGGAGAAGAAAGTAAAATCTTTGTTCATTTACTTCAACATTGAGATTTGAAGGAGAGAAAAGACTTGTTTAAAATATTTTAAATATGCGGACTAAAATATCGTTCTATAAAATCTAACATAAGATGATGTAAGGATAAAAAATTAATCGGGAAATTGCAATGAAGAGGACCCGAAATTAATCGGGAAAATGATACGAAGTTGGGAAGATTGAGGAAGGCGTAGAAAAGAGCGCCGTGGTTTGAATGGGGGGACTGAATGGGAGGAGCTTTGGGAAGAGGACGGAGAAGAGGGTGGAAGTGGTGGGGGAGGGGGAGGGGAATGTAGTTAAACTAAGAAGTGAAGCCACTTTATGTTTTATGTTTTCACATAATCACCTCAATTATAGCAGGAACCAATAGTGTTACTGGTGGCACAAGTAGGGATAACAAGCTTAAATTTCCTTTTTTTTTTTAAAGACTAAACTTAAATAACCTGATAACCATGTATTTTAAGGGATTAAAAATTAAAAATATATTCAAAGTTTTTCCCTTAATGATAGATAAGCAATGGCGATGATTGATGTGAAGGACCATTTTAAGACTTTTGAACAACGAGAATGATTATTGAATTTTATATGGTACATTATAATATATTATTTGATTAGTTTCTGGTGTCTGAATACTCTGTTGTTATTGTCAACACTTGATTGATCCAACTTTTTTAATGAACAGCCAAGAAGAGGTTGCTTTGAAATACGGCAACAAGGGGGCAAGACGTTCATTAGCCTTCTGGTAGCTCCTGCACTCTTCACTCTTGTTATCAAATTGTTAATTATCTAATTGTTTTCCATTTGTGCAAGAGCTCTATTAGGGATTTGTTTTCTAACTATTGGCCCTCCAAACTAATTTATTAGGATATCACTCTGTTTAGTTGAAGATATCTTTCTTCACATGAAAATGGTTTTTTTTTTTTTTGAGTTTTGAAGAAAACTCCAATTTCTTTATATCTGTCCTCTGAAACATGTTTGCAAACTATACTTTTGTTTCAGGACATGAAGCGTCCGTTTAAACCCATGAAGGATCTAGACATGGACAAGGTTATCTCGGATATCATTGACGAGATATCAAACTCCAGCTGACTGTAGTTGTTGTTCATTTTTTTGGCTTGACTTGTAGTCAGGTAGATTGTTCTAATGGTAGAAATTCTGCAATGGAAAACTGTTCATAATGTATCATTACCTTGTTGTCTTTGTGGTTGGTTAGTTTGAGATGACGCAACTTGGGACCTGAGACAGTCATTTTGGATATGTTAACTGACTCGGATGAGTACCAATGGATTTAGTTTTTTCAGAACTATATATATTCAGGTTTCATTTGCATATTTTCAGATCAAATTGCAAGATATCTTTTCTCGTCAGTTTTTATTTACTCGTGTTTCTTATAAAAATTCTAATGTTTCTAATGACTTTTTTGTTGCTACTTTAATGTTATCTGAATGAAATGAAATACTTCGGCTTGCTGGTATGATTATCAATGTTATATATATATCGTGTTTGGATGCTCATGATGTTATCCCATGATCATATGAAGTTTGGATTTTTATTTTAGACTTGAGAAATTCTTTTTCTTTTGTTAGAGTTTTTTTTTGGGGGGGGGGGGGGGGGGGTGGTGTCAATTGTTAGAGTTTATTTAAGAGTTTTACATTGTTAGGAGTTAATATTTATAATTTGTTGGGTTAGGGTGTCAAGACCCAAGCCTAGTGACATGGTAAAACAGCACAAGACCCACTCCTTATCAGGGATATATGGTTGTCTATTGCCCCAGCATGAACCTTCATAAAGTACGGTGTGTTTTCATTTCTTATTTTTATTTTTTTATTACAAATATATATATATATATATATATATATATATATATATATATTGTGTACATTGGTGAAAATTAAGCAGATCACCATTTTCACTTATTTGTGCTTGTGTTAAGAATATCTATATCTATTAGTGACAAAAAAAGTTCATCAAAAGTCAATCTAGTAAGATGGGATTATTGGCTTTTAAATTTATTATTAACTTTAATGACAATTTTCATCAATCGTATATTTAAACAGATCAACAATTTTAATGACAATTGTTGACCAAAAAAAAAACAGATCAACAATTTTTTTTAATAATAACAAATCATCAATTTCTATTCAATGAAAACTTTTATTGTTTACATTCTTATTTTTTATATATGTTCATATTAAGTTAAAAATTAACAAGAAACAGTCAAGACATAATAGAAAGGATCCCGATACTCAGACACCCATTTTTTAAGTTCCACCCACCCTACACCTTGCCCATGTGGCAATTTAATTGACTCAGCAGAGTCCAATATGAGTCAGCAAACATTTGACTAGCAACATTAAAAAGAACAGAAAACGAAAGCGAGAGGTTTCAAAACGAAGAACAACATCTCCCTTCTCTGCTAAACGAAGAACAACATCGTTTTCTCCCTTCTCAACTCAACAAATTTTCGCTATACGTTGAAGGGTCTGTTTGCTGCTGCTCCCACAAACCTCAAGGTTCTCTCATTCTATTTCTATGCACTCCTTTGCTTCATTTTTCCGCTCTCTGTCTGCTCTCTTCTCTTCCTTCAACTCGCACTCTCTCTCTGCTCTCTCCCTTCATCTCCCGCGCATGTCTCTCTGCTCTCTTCCTTCATCTCCTGGCCTGTCTCTCTACTCTCTCTCAGATCAGCGAACCTGTCTCTCTCTTCCTTCATCTCCTGGTCTGTCCCTCTTTCACTTCATCCTCAGACCTCTCTCTTCTCTTTCCCTCACCATTTCAACTTCTCGGATTTGTCGAGACCCACTCTGTCTCGGTTTAACTTTGTTCTCTCTTCTCTTTCCCTCACCATTTGTGCTTCTGTTCGCTCTCTCTTCTCTTTCCCTCACCATTACGAACTGGTAGCACCACAGATCGAAGGCTGAGGCTTGATTCGCGGAGCTTTGGACGTTGGGAAGAACTGTAGTTCGAAGTTCGTTACTGGTTCGCTATTTAATTTTAACCACTGACAGACAGAGACTAACCACATAATTCTTCACAACTAACCAGTGTTATTCAATGATTGGGTTACAACTATACGATCATATGACAAGTATCAAGGTGAAATTGTGTCTGAGTTTTGAGTGAATTAGAAGGATTCAACACATAAATGTGTCTCTAACACTGGTGACTCAAATTTGGCATATCCTTGGCACGTATTTAAATTTAACCACTGACAAAGAGGAACTAACCACATATTTCTTCACAACTAACCACGAGTTATTCAATGATTGGGTTACAACTATAAAATCACATGGCAAGTAATAGGGTGAAATGTGTCTGAGTTTTCAGTGTGTTTCAAAAGCTTGAATGCATAAATGTGTCTATAACATTTGCAACTCAACTTTGACATTTCCTTAGCACGTATTTAAATTTAACCACTGACAGAGAGAGACTAACCACATAGTTAGTCACAACTAACCACGGGTGTGCGTCCAATATTTCAAAACGCTGTGCGTCCAATATTTCAAAACTCTGTGCGTCCAATATTTCAGTACGCTATGCGTCCAATATTTCAAATTTAACCACTGATAAAGGAGAACTAACCACATATTTCTTCACAACTAACCACATGTATTGCAATTATTGAGTTTCCATTTATACAAGCATATGGCAAGTATCAAGGTGAGATTGTGTGAAAGTTTTCAGTGAATTAGAAAGGTTTCAACACATAAATGTGTCTCTAACACTTGTTCATCAAATTTGGCATTATTATCGTACTGCATTTAAGTTTAACCACTGACAGGGAGAGACTAACCACATAATTCTTCACAACTAACCACATATATTTTCCACGTGTAAAATACAACCTGTACAGAGTAGTACATAGAGTTGCTTCTGGTGTAACTATTCCCAACACTACATAGCACATTTTCACCAACTATGCGAAGTCCCAAGGCAAAACACACATCTAAAGGACGAAAAGATACTATCCTACTTCTTAAGAAAACATTAATGAAAACATTAATGCGAAGTTCTCAAGAAAACATTAATGAAAACTCTCTCATCTCATACATCATCCTATACCCAAAGTGTTAGTGTATAAACTCTCAAGTTTATAAACTCTTATACATATTTCACACAATCTCACCTTCATACTTGCCATATGCTTGTATAAATGAAAACTCAATCATTGCAATACATGTGGTTAGTTGTGAAGAAATATGTGGTTAGTTCTCCTTTATCAGTGGTTAAATTTGAAATATTGGACGCACAACGTACTGAAATATTGGACGCACAGAGTTTTGAAATATTGGACGCACAGCGTTTTGAAATATTGGACGCACACCCGTGGTTAGTTGTGACTAACTATGTGGTTAGTCCCTCTCTGTCAGTGGTTAAATTTAAATACGTGCCAATGATATGTCAAAGTTGAGTCACAAGTGTTATAGACACATTTATGCATTCAAGCCTTTGAAACACACTAAAAACTCAGACACATTTCACCCTATTACTTGTCACGTGATTGTATAAATGGAAACTCAATCATTGACATGCCCGTGGTTAGTTGTGAATAATTATGTGGTTAGTCCGTCTCTATCAGTGGTTAAATTGAACTACTTGTCAAAAATATGCCAAAATTGAGTCACCAGCGTTAGAGACACATTTATGTGTTGAAAGTCTTTAGCGCAGAAATATGTTTTTAGCACTTATGAGTCAAACTTGTTTGTTCATTTGAACATAGTGGCATTTCAACCACCTTTAGAGGACGACTAACCACATATTTCTACAGTATTAACTTTAAAAATGTCAATAATTGATTTACAACCATACACTTACGTGATAAATAACCTCAGTATGTGTGTCTCAATCCTCTCAAAATTGAAAGCCTTTAGCCCAGAAATGTGTTTTTAGCACTTCTGAGTCAAACTTGTATGTTCATTTGCACGTAGTGGCATTTAACCACCTTTAGAGAACGGTTAACCACATATTTCTTCACTATTAACCATGAAATAGTTGTTAAACTTTCAATGCACAATATAACATGTACGTACTTAACCACACGTAGCTTACAATTAACCACATATGTAAATAGAATTAACCATATGAATATGTCTATGAAAACTTTTTAATTTCATCACTAGTTGTCTATTTTTAGTTGAACTCCAGGTTTAATGTTCATCATATATCCTTCATAATGTTTAACTTTTATTTGTACAAATGATTAAATAAAGTCTTCATGTGACGTAGTTGAATTTAACCACAGATACAACACAATTAACCACATATTGCTCCACACTTAACCATGAAAATGTCAATGATTGATTTACAACCATACACTCACATGATAAATAACCTTAGTAAATATGTTTGAGTCCTTTGAAAATTTGAAAGCATTTAACACAGAAATGTGTCTCTAGCATGATTAACCAATTATTGGTCTCCTATTAACCGATATCAAATAATTGATTCAATTATTGACTATTTACTCACATGCAATGGAAACAACACAGACTTTGAATCCACAATGAATTTTACACTTTTTCTAAGTTGTATATAACTATTGGCGGAATGGTTCAGTTAACACGTTCTTAACCATGTGGGACTTGCAATTAACCATATTTCAAAATGAGATTAACCGCAAAAATATTTATTAAAAATCTAGTTGCTTATAAGAGTCTAATTGGTTTTTTATCTGGTTCTTTTTAAAAATCTTACTTGGTTTGCCAAGAAAATGAATGTCGGAAGACCAACAAACAAACAATCAGTCTTGTATTACAATCTTCTTCGATATTATTTGGCAAATCTTTTCTCTTTATAATTTGAGCAATAATCAAACAAAAAGAAAAAAGAGCCACAATATAACAGTAGTAAAATAGTCATAAACAATGTTATTTATAAAAGAAAAAAAATCACAAGATAACGATCCCTGAAATAACTTGTCTAATCTAACACTCTAATAAATAGTTCTATCACACAGAAAAAAAAATGCATATGAGTCAATTGTTGCAAAATCATTCTTGGGTACTGCAAACTTGCTTTCCATAATGCCTCCTTCATCTCTTTACGGCCAAGATACTTTTTTCTCCAGTTCCCGTATACATTAATAACACATAACTTACAGGAAATTTTTAAAGCTTTGCAAACCAATAAATATATCTACACACATTTTTAGCAATCGGATCATTGTATGCCTCAAATTGCTTTCGTCGGCTTGCCATGTGTATTTATGCTGCAACAAGAATCACGTTTATAATCATAGCAGCCAATAATAGAGTTAAAAGTTAACAATTCTAAAAACCAGTAAAACTATAACAAAGACTATTTACCTAAACAGAAGTAATGTCAAAACCAATATCAAAATTTTGGTGCAAATACCACATGATTCATCATAGTCTTGAATGACAACAACAACTGAAGAAGATAAAGTCAAAAACACAATATATTATTCCATAGGCTTAAAAACATTACCATATTTCTCAATAGGAGTAAGCCACAATTGGTACCCAAAAGTCTGATCAAATCACATATCTTAAAAACCAAATCCAACAACAATGGTCATAGTAAATTCACCAAGACAAATAAGTGGTAGGAAATTGCGGGAAATAGATATTACATGATTGAAAAAGAGAGGGGATGCAATATAAAGATAAATTGAAAACATGAGAAAAGCTGTCCAATTCATCTGCATTTGTTAAGGAAAATTGCTAATCTTTTACAAACTTACAAGTAAACTGCATAAAAAATGATTATTTCTGCATAATTATCTCCTAAACATTCTCGTATAAGGTTTTTTTTTAATATCCCACTCAAAGCTATTGGAAATATGAAACATGAATGTGTACAGCAACACACTACTAATATTCAAACTTGGGTGTTTAGAAATAAAGTGAGTAAAGAGGTCATGTAAAAGTTACATGCCTAATACAAATAAAATAAAATAAAAAAACACTCCTTCAATCTTCTTCATCAAGAGTAAATGTTTTAAAGTGACAGAGGCTAGAATATTGTCTCGGTCAGCCGTCTTGACTAAATGCATTAAAACATGGAGTTAGTCCCACCATGATCAAGCATGCACCTAGAGACAATAGGAAATATAGCTAACCAGTGAACTTGGAACTCAAGTTTAGGATATGCAGCAATTGGTCTTATTCTTGTACTGTAATCATTAATGATTTCTTTGTGTTTCAAAATGGTTATAATCATCAGTTAATGAATTAAGTACAAGTTCACCCTTTATATATTACTTTGTAACAAAGCTTTCTTTCCATGCCTCCAAACTTACAAGCACACTAAGTCTTTATATATTGAGTTTTTTATTCCAAAAACACTCTGCCTTGTTCTTTATTAATTTAGAATTTTAACTTTATTCCTTTTTTCTAGATGTCATTAACCAATGCAATGCAAGAAAATTCAAGCTAAGACATGACCATTCTGCATTAATGGAAAATTCAACTTACTGTTTAAACACCCCCCCCAAATAGGAAAAGTGATGCAAGCAGCTCAATGAATGGTAAAATAAAATCATACAAAATGAACAATGACCAATTCATCATTTTTCACAAAACAAAGCCATGAGCCCATGCACAGTATGTATACAATGTTGAATTTAGAAAATATTCAACTTGAGGAATTGAAAAAAGAGGATGACAAAACTAATCGGTGGGGAAGAAGGAGATGCGTATTTACTTAACTAACAAAGGCCAACCAATATTAAACACAAACCACCTAGGATGAAATTAAAATTATTGTTCAATAGGGTGCAAACCAAGCAATTATAATAAATTTGTAAAGTGAACTATAGTTTTGAGAGAATTGATTGTTTTCTCTTGTTTTTTGATCTGTCGAGAGTTACATGTATAAATATACATCAAGTATCAGATAAGGCTTTATCTGATAAAACTACTTCTCTTCTTTATCATTCCTACGTGACAATCTTATCAGGGCATTTTAATTCAAAAATAACAACAATCTGATCAACAACTTGCTCCATATTATCTCGTATTAAATTACAACTCTTTAATAATCACAACCTATCAGAAAATAATAACCACTGTTCAGCACAAAATGGAAAGAAGAAATCAAAACAACCGATCACCATATGTTGCATTTTCTTTAATGTGTTCACCAGTGCAAAATCAGTTTTCATTGAAAGGTTGAATACAAAGCCATTGAAAAGAGTGATGCAACAGAATCCAAAATCTCATTAGAAATTCAACAATTCACATGTTGCATTGCAGCAGAATAATTTGAAAAATAAAAAGAAGAAGAACCTATTTCATGCAGTTTTCGCTAAATAAAAATTTAAGCAAGTGGTGACAGTTATATAATTTGGGTGGTTCATCATTTTAAAAGGGAGGGAAAATCATATGACATTTGAAAGACATAGAGAGAAAGGTCCAAGAGCATAGTTGGGGGTAGTTGCACCCAATGTGCCTGAATCCCATGAATCAATCTACAAACGCTTACCGCTCTTCTTGTTCCCAAGTTCATTTTTTTTCTAAACTACTATGCCACCAAACCGTTTTCTCTTGTATGTGTGCTCATGTTTTTATAAAATATAAACACACTTAGTTACCCAACACTATTTCTAATGTTTTTGTCCTCTTTTTTTCAAAGAAAGAAAAGCTTTGGTAGTCACAGAGACAAGGTCATATTATGTGTCTTCAATTAAGCTAAAAAACAGACCACCCCATGTTTGTTTTCCATTCCATGGTTGCATCATTATGATCTATTATTATGAAAGACTCTTTCTTTGTATTTCACAATATCATACAAGCTTTACCAGGAATGGATCAGACGGTGTATAGTATATACCATAACGCTCTCTTATTTATTGCAATCAGCTACTCCACACACCTCAACTCTAAAAATATTTGCCTTTTGAAAAAAAAATGTTTAGTAATATCATTTTGTTTTGGGTAACTGAACTGGGTTTTGGTTGGTTAAATATCCTTAACTTGTTTGTTTGATTAAAAACATGACTTGTATATTTTCAGTTTTTCACCCTTGGTTTATATGCAATTTGTGCATAGAAAGAGTGTTGGTGCCAAACACAAAGCCATATATATCAAACACAAAGCCATATTTATCATTTATAGGCAAAACAAATGAAACATCAAGTGCTGTTATTACTTGAGTCACAGTGAGTTTCATTTGACAGAGAATATCAGAGCGCTAAAGGACCAATTATCAATTACAGCATATCTCACAACAATGACTCATATTTGGTACACAATCAAATCGCTAAAATTTCCATAGCAATATAAAAATCGAACAAAAATCTACAAAAAATAACCAAACTCATACAGATATTATCACAGAACCAGTAGAGACAAACAATGGTGACAGTGGAGGTGGTTTTAGAGAGAAACAAGTAGTTGCCCTATGTTCTAACAACAATTTTCAAAAAAATTTCTATCTCTAATCCAGAAAATACTTTTCCCTAACAAAATTTGGAACCACTAACACAGACTTCTAAAACCAAGAAAAACCCCAAGTGAGACGAACCTCGACACAGTGAGACGAACCTCGACACAGTGCGACAACTCTTTACCTTGTGCTAGTTGTTACGCAGAGGAAGAAAGAAAAGATGAAAGAGGAGAGATAGGGCTCAGTCCAAACCTTCAATGGCAATGACTCACGATCTACGGTTCCCCTCGGCGTCCGACCTCCGCCGCTCAGTCGACTGCACTTCGTATGGCTTCAAACACCTGTTACCGTCTCTTGTTCGTAGCTGCTTCGAGGATCCGTCCCTGGCTTCTGCAGTTCCTACACCGTTCTCTGTGAATGGGTTTCCACTGCAAAGTATTGATGGAGACTGGAGAGTTTTAGCGAGAAAGAGAGACAGAGAGCTCAAGCTCTGAAAGTTTGAGAAAGACAAAGACAGAACCGAAGGCGAGAGAGAATGAGTGGGAGTCCGACAAAGACAGAGAGCTTGAGCTCTGAAACTTTGAGAAAGAGAAAGAGAAGAACCAAAGGCGAGAGAAAGAGAGAGCTCAAGGGTTTGGTTCTGAACGAAAGAGAGAGCAGAGAAAATGAGCGGGAGCTTTTGATTTGATGAGTCACTGCTGAGTCACAAAATTGTCCACGTATGCAGGTGTTGGGTGGGTGGAGCGCTCCAACCGGGTGTCCATTCATCTTTTTCCTAATAGAAAAGCTAGAATTGTCAACATATAGCCCTACTTATTCCGGGCTACATATTCTCTCTCAAAATAAGGGTAAACGCAAATATAGATGACAAACTCCTAATTTTAATAATAGTTGTACTAGATTAATAATTAATTAATAATAGCTGTTAGGGAATTGTGTGGCATATATAAGAGTGAATGCAAATATGAATAACAAACTCCTAATTTTAAGAAAGAAACAACACATTGTTCATCACACTACCACCAATCATGACGATCACCCTAAAAATATACATTTATGACTCATCCTCCGCTTGTTACATTGCGCAAACCAAGCTCAACCATTCACACCCTACATGACCAAATTGGTTTTCGAACACAAATTCCTCCAAACCCTTAATTTACACATAGCATATTGTAAGGTATATATACCCCTTCCCTTCTCCCATTTTCTTCAGGCTTGGTTTCGGACAAAAAAAAAAAAGATATTAAAAAAATAAAACTAAACACACAATAAGTTTGTGAGAAGAAAGATGGGTTTCAAAAGCTCCTCTCTTCTCTGCTTGGCTCTTGTCCTTGCAGTGTCATCTGCAGTAGTTCATGCATTTGACATCACAAAACTACTAGGCCAATCCCCAGAATTCGCCACCTTCAACAAATACCTCACCGAAACCAAGCTTGTAGACCAAATAAACAAACGCAACACCATCACCGTCCTTGCCGTCGACGACGCCGGCCTCGGTGCCATCTCCGGCAAGTCCCCAGAAGCCATCAAGGCCATCCTCAGCACCCACGTCGTCCTCGACTACTTTGATGAGAAGAAGCTCATGGAGGCTCAGGGCAGCAAACAAATCTTGACCACCCTCTACCAGGCCTCAGGCCTCGCCGTTAACCAGCAAGGGTTCCTCAAGGTTGCACTGGTCGGCGAGGGTGAGATCGCCTTTGGCTCTGCCGTCAATGGTGCCCCCATCGATGCTGAGCTCGTCAAGACTGTCACCTCCCAACCCTACAATGTTTCCATACTTCAAGTCTCCAAAGCAATTGTGTTCCCCGGGGTTGATTCAGCACAAAATGCCAAGGCACCAGTATCATCATCTCAAACTACCGCCAAGGCTCCTGTGCCGGCGACCCAGGGCGCTAAGGCTCCGGCAAAGGCAACTCCGGCACCTTCTTCCGAGGAGGTGGAAGCTCCTTCAGAGAGCGTCACCGAGTCCCCCGCTGAAGCCCCAGAGGCCACAACATCAAGCCCAAGTCTGGCTCCTGGTCCCGATGGTGGTGAGGCTGATGCCGCAGATGCTGCACCTCCTCCTAAAAGCTCTTCATCAAGAACTAAGCTGGGTTTGGCTGGGGCAGTGATGGGCTTCACTTCTCTCTTGGTCGTTTTGTAAAAGTGATTCTCAAAGCAAAAATTTGAGAATATATAATGATATACATTTTTAATTATAATTAATACACTTGTAGAAAAAAGAGCAAGAGAGGAGGAAGAGGACAAGATGAGTCGTTGGATGAAATTGAAAGAAAAACAAAAATAGGAGTTATTGAAAGTATTTTGTCAATGACATCAAAGCCTAGTGCTTTAGTATTTGTGAGATCCGAATATTGGTAAAAAATATATGATATTTCATGTTTGGATTGAGGATGATTCAATGATTTTCTTTTTGTGTTTTTTTTTATCATCCGATGATATATTGATATTAACTTGCACAATAAATGTTTTACAATGCACAAACAACTAGTTTTGTGCATGTGCACAAATGGACTCCTAAACCGTTGATTACTTTACTTTTAAATTCAACGGCTAAGATTTAAGAAGGGCTACCTGTTGAGAAGTAATGTAGTATTTGTTTAAAATTTTGCCGATTGGTTCCTACTGTTCCTTGTAATCATCATAAAGCCCAATATTTTTGTGAAATTACATTTTTTGCCCAGAAGTTTCCATTTTTTAAATTGACCATTAAATTGTTGAAATCCTGGAAACAGTCTCGAAAACTTAAGTAAGATATAATTAAGAGTAAACAACTATTTTGGTTCTTGAGATTGTCTAACGGTTGACAGTTGATGACTTATTTTTAATTTCGTATCTGTCAGGGACCATAGTGACACCACCTAACACTCTCAGAGATCAAAGTGGTTGTTTACTCAAATATTAATAATAAATGAAAAAATAATAAATTATTTAACTAATAAAACATTGTGATTAAAATTGTTTTAATCGCATAAATGAGAACTTTAAACCATATTAACTTAAGTTAAATGGATACAAGTTATTAACATAAGTATATATATTTTTGGATTAAATATATATTTAGTCCCTATAAAATATCACTTTTTTAGTTTTAATCCCTACAACATTTTTCTCCTAATTTTAGTTCTTGCTTTTTTTCTTTGTTTTTACATTTGGTCCTCGCTGGGACTTTGGTGGTGTTATACGATGACAGGTGAATCATTTTTATTAAATTTAATTATTAAACCCTTTTAATTTAAATTCTAAACCAATTTTAATCAAAATAAACAAAAGTTGATACTCGTCGCTGGGATTTCTCATTTCACACTCCATCAAATTGAGGAAGGCAAAGACTATATCTCATGATTGAATTCCAATTTGCCTCCTCCTTTAATCTTATGTGACCTCATCAACCTCACCTGCAAAAGAATTAATAGATATTAAGAGTTTGAACCAGTTAATTATTCCTCATCCCATGGCCATCTAACAACCCATCAAATCAGCCCATGTTTCGCACACAACACCCATGTGTAGTCGAGGCTAGAGAACCGGCGAACAGGAACGAGTATGCGGGGCAGTGGGGAAAACGGGGTACCCAAGGCACAAAGCTTCCTTAAAAAAACCCATTATACACAAAAGAACACTCCCTCTAGTTTACGGTAAGGGAAACCCAGAACAGAAAACAATCAAGAGGAGCCGCCCAATAATGAACTCAGATCTTCGCTCTCATGCCTTCGGCCAAGACCCAGCAAAGCCATTGTTTAAGCGAGTTGGCCGACCACCGTGCATAACTGTCGTACACCATCACTGAGCCACCGTTGTCAGACTATAGGACCCTCCATCTCTCTCTGTTTTGCAAGCCCCTGCCCTCACTTCACCCCTGAGTGCTCATTGGGGAAGATCTTCTTCACATGGGGATGGGATAGTAGTTCAAGATTCAGTAGTTGTGGGTTTGGGAAGATAAGGAATTAGAAGAAAGAAGACTAGGGTTTTTTCTGCAGATTGGGGACCGGGAAAGGAGAATAAGAAGAAAGAAAATTAGGGGATGAGATGCGTTTTAATTTGTATTTGGGTCAAAACTAAAATAACGAAACAATTGGTACATACAATGACATTAAGGGTAACATATAGGGGGAATATCGAAATTATGGAAAGACAGTTAAAACTGTCTACTGCCAGTTTGGGACCTGTTTGTGCACATGCACAAAACTAGTTGCTTGTGCATTGTAAAATCCACCTAAATGTGAACGTCTCCTATCTCTACATTTTATCCAGATGATGCAAACTTTGTTTTTACTTTGTCAATTTAATTATTGGTAAACTATAATACATAATCCTTAATTACCAATTTGTTCTCCAAGCGAGCTTGTGAGAGGAGGAGTAGATGAGACGAATTCATGAAAAAATATCTTTAAAACAAAGATACTACAATGAGATCAGCACGAGTGAGATGAGAAAACGTGAAATGTTGAAGCTTAGTTTGGCTCTACTGATACTAAGTGATGAACAACACTGTGAGATAAGATTGGGTGTGACACTGTGGTGGTGAATGACTCACACTGAGAAGCCTAACCCATTATTAATTATTTTGCTCCCAAAATTCAACACATTGTTTCATGGGCTTAATATGAACTAGTCCAGTTCAATATCAATCAATATAGCTCCTAAAGTTCAATCAAATATGGGCTTAACCCACTCCACCATCGATTCTAGAATTGATACAAATCTACTAATTGGGCTTTATGGCTTTATCCTAATCCTATTGGATTCTTTCTATGCCAGTCATATAAATTTAATTAAGGAGTAAATCACCGATTTCTATAAAGATGTGTTTGGGAGGGGTGGTTTGGAGAGAGGGAGGGGAAGTGTGGGGGGGGGGGGGGGGGGGGGGAGGGCTTTAGGGTTTATGAGACCCCATCTCCTTGTTTTAGAGTTTTTAAAATGGACGAAAAGTATTTGGGGGATTTTTTAAAACCTCCAAAGCTCTCCTTGGACTATTCTTTTAGTTCCCCAAATTGGGAAGTTACAATAACCACACAAGGTGATGGGGTTTCCCTCCCCTTCCCTTCCCCCCAAACCCTCACCTCCCATCTCCTCCAAACTCCCAAAGACACCCTAAAAGATTTTCAGAGACGAAATTAATTGATCTAAAATAATTAATATTGATTGAAAATTTTTAATTTCTAGAACTAATTTAAAATATTAATAATTTTATAGAATAAGTTGATGGTGCCCTGCATTTTTTTGAAAGATTTTGATGATTCACTCTTTAATTAAGTATATGCAATACAAATTCAATAATACTACTAATTGAGTGATTTTAGGGAAAATCAAACCCATATCCATGGAAAAGATGAGTTTATATTAATCACTTGTGTCAATACGCATTGGGGGCAACTACATTTAATCTCATAACAAAATTGATCTAATTTGATCAGGACAAGATCTTTGCCCTCCACGAATTTGTTACTGAAACTGATTTTTTTTCCTCCTATATGAGTTTCTTTCAACACATGCAAATAATGATGAATTACTGCTCCAATTTACAATTGCTTATATTTTTTAATAAGCAAAATGAATTTATAATTATTGTGAATTGTCTATATGATTGTGATCAATATATGCAATTCAACAAATTAAGGTAATCCGGTCAAAAAAAACAAATTAAGGTAATTACAATTACTAATGTCCAATCAAGTAAGCTTAAAGACTTGTTGCTGCAAATGTCAAACACTAACAAATAATAATAATAAAAAATAAAAAATAAATCAATAACTAGTAAGTAAATTAAGGCTGAGTCGCGGACTAGGTCGCTCTCTTTAAGACGTTTCGCGGCTCTGCCCGATGTGTGCAACAATATACAACATCGTTGTCCCCAGGATAAAACAGCCCTCCAATAGTGAGTTTGAGAACTCTCTGCACATAAGAGAACCCAACAAACCAACACCCCTAAGAAAAAACTCACACTGCTCGGTATCTAAAAACTACAAAATCTTTTCACACTCTTGTTTCAGAATTTCTTCTACTACAAAAACTGTGTTTTTTCTATGGCTATATTTCTCACTTTATATACATGAGAAAGTTAATCAGAAATTATTAGAGTTAAAGCCATTAAACCAATATTATGATATTGGCTTCCAAAACGGTACAAATCAGGAAACGTACTAGGACAATAATATGGCTTAATAGCCAACGTTTATAAACAAAGATATAATGACTTATGGCTGCTATCCAACGAATGGAAACTTTTAAGTTTCTACAACATATAATATTTGCCAAAATACTTTTTAATAAAATTATTTCAACAATCCCCCACTTAATTTTTTTAAAAACATTTCATCGAGCAGTATGACAACACAAATAAGATTGAGCATAAGCAATGGTGTCCGTAGACTTGAACCATTACGTAGTATTGATGTTTTAGATTTTACTAGAGTGACCCGTAGTCTTGAACTCTATCTCTAACAACATCACACACACAATCTTTCAGGGTATAGTTTCAAAGCTCGTGCATTATGGTCATGCATGTTATCCCAATATAGTGAATGCTCTAGAAATTTTGCCCAAAATTTCATAGAAAGCGGCCTCACTTTCATATTCACATAGATGAGTCTATCAAGAGTACTCCTGTAGCTAGGTACCCCACTCCAAATAGAGTATAGAACTCATTAAGAAATTAATTCAACCTTTCACCACTACAGGATATCATGCTCTAAATATATGAATGAGACTTTAAAAAATTATCATAGCATGATTCTCACATCTCCTTATAAGTTATTATTACCCTTTGAACCTATTTCTTGGGATCTCCAGTCTATAGGTTGGGTTACCCTTATAAGAGACAATTTAATCTATGGGCCTTAGTCTCATTCTATTTTAGGTTTTGAAAACCTTCTCTCTTGCTAGTCCTTTCGTCAAAGGATCAGCCAAATTTTCTTCAGACCTCACTTGATCCCGATCTTTTCGTTATAATAACGGTTCTCAATCTTTGCAATAGCTGTGGTACTATCACAATGGATCAATGTGGTTGGTATCAATTTTTCCCACATAAAATTATCTGACAAAAGGTTTCTCAACCACGTTGCTTTCACAGAAGCAATTGTCAGTCTAATTATTTCAATCAACATCACTGTAACCTTCTAGTACAAGGGGAAACTTTTGATAATGTAATCCTAGGTTCATGGTCCTTTTAAGGTACCCCATGACCCTCTCAATAGCACACTAGTGCTCATTACTAGAACTGTCAGTAAACCTACATAGTTACCCCACAACATAAGCTATATATCAGGCCTAGTGCAATCAACAACATACTGAAGGCTGCTAACGATGTTTGCATACTCAGATTGATTAACACTGTCACCAGTGTTCTTGAACATCTTGACACTAAGATCATAGGGGTACATGCATGCTGGCTTACTATCAGAGTAATTACATTTCTTTAAACCTTCTCAATATAATGAAACTGATTTAAGGAAATACCATTTCAGTTCTAGTAATTTTAATTCCAAAAATTACATTTACATCACCAAGGTCTTTCATGTAAAAAATTTCACAAATCATATTTTTGACATTTTTCACAACATGAATATTAGAACAAAAAACAAGCAAGTCATCCACATATATTCAAATAATAGTGCAAACATAAATGTCTAATTTATAAAATATGCACTTGTCACTTTCGTAAATATTACAACCATGTAAGATAACCAGATTATCAAATTTCCCATGCCACTGCTTAGGTGTTTGTTTCAGGGCTTCAGGCCATATAAGTTACATACTTAAATATCATGATCAGAGACCACAAAACTAAAATATAGGATGTACCTTCCTCAACATAAAAAATAGGACCAAAACCTTAGCCACATATGCTCTTACTTCTTATAGGTTCAATAAAAAACATTAGAAATACTTGTCCTAATTGGTACACTATCAGAAGTAGAATCCCTACTATTTTTCAATTTAAATGAAAGACAATCTTCATACAAATTAGAGTATTTTGAATCATTAGCAACTTTCTCATTTAAATCAAAAAATCTATAAGTTTTGCTATAAACAACGTAGTCTATAAAAACACATTCATATGCAATAAAATTACGATCAATAAAACATTGCATATATCATAATGTAAACATATTCAACAACAAAATTTAAACATATCAAAAACATAACTCTTATTGTTCATAAGGTATACATATGTAAAATTAGAGCAGTCATCAATAAAAAATTATAAAATCATGTTTCCTATTTCTAGTTAGCACTCCATCAAATTCACATATATCATGATGTATAAAATCAAGAATTCCAAATCATTTATTTATTTCATGGTTGCTATTCTATTTATAAAGGCATGGGATTAGAGACATAAAACTAAATTGTCTTAATAACAATTAAACAAATTAAAACCTATTAGCATCCAAAGGCCAAAGACATCGAATAGAAAACCAATAACCCATTAAGAGCAATTAACCAAAGTAACCAAAATTAAAACAATATAAAGCCACGATGATAAGCTTCCAACGGCTAAAAGAGTTAAAAGTCAATAAACCCAAATTAAATCATATTGAATATTCCATCAATATCATAATTCTTCCCTACAAAAATATTTTTCTTTGTAAGGGTATACAAATTAGTCTCTATAGTTTGAGTAAACCCAACTTTGTTAAGAAGATAACCCGAAACTAAATTCTTTATCATCTCTAGAGTATACATAATATCTTTAAGAACCACACCTTTCCAGAGGTAAACTTCAATTCCACTTTTTTTGTCCCAAAACACTTTCTAATTCTTCGCAATAAAATAAGTCTTAAATAGAGACTTATCATAGTAGATGTGACGCGTTGCGCCAATGTCTACCCACCACCCCTCGGATCCACCAACAACGGTGACCCTTATGTCGGCAGTTTCTAGCCAAATGGCCAGACTTACCATAGTTATATCAGTTAAACTGTCATAAGGGGGGTTTATTTTCAGGACAGCAAAAGTGAATTTGATAATAAGAACCTCATATTTTTATCTTATTTTCGGGCTTCCTCCTCTATACACAATTAAGTAATTAAACTCTCTAAAGAAAACTCTTTGATTTTATGCCTAAGGATATTCTTAAAAAAAACTTTCTAGCTATGAAGTAATTTAACAATCATTACGGCTACTAAAAATTGTTCATCTAAAGTCATACCTTTAGAGATGATTTCATAAGCAATTTTCTGGAGTTCGTGAGACTGAGCTTCTACGATTTGTTGAGATCAACTGGAATGGTTTTGTGCTCGGCAGACATGGCAAAAAATAAAAAATGTCTTAAAATTGTTGCTGCAAATGTCGAACACTAACAAATAATAATAATAATAATAATAATAATAATAATAAATCAATAACCAGTAAGTAAATTAAGGCTGAGTCGCGGACTAGGTCACTCTCTTTAAGACGTTTCGCGGCTCTACCCGATGTGTGCAACAGTATACAGCCTCGTCGTCCCAGGATAAAACAGCCCTCCAATAGTGAGTTTGAGAACTCTTTGCACATAAGAGAACCCAACAAACCAACACCCCCAAGAAAAAACTCGCACTGCTCGGTATCTAAAAACTTCAAAATATTTTCACACTTTTGCTTCAGAATTTCTTCTACTACAAAAACTGTGTTTTTTCTACGGCTGTATTTCTCACTTTATATACATGAGAAAGTTAATAAAAAATTATTAGAGTTAAAGCCATTAAATCAATATTATGATATTGGCTTTCAAAACGGTACAAATCAGGAAACGTACTAAGACAATAATATGGCTTAATAGCCAACGTTTATAAACAAAGATATAATGACTTATGGCTGCTATCCAACGAATAGAAACTTTTAAGTTTCTACAACATCTAATAATTGCCAAAATACTTTTTAATAAAATTATTTCAACACTTGTCCAAACTGTCTCGATATATATGTATTTATTAATTTATTGAACAATATATGTAATTATCTCTTCACATATTCAATGTAAAACTTGAAGTATATATTGTATTTGCTTGTACATATATACAGATTCCGTAACATTTGTATATGATATCTTGCTGATGACTGTTCAATATATCCTATAAGAGGGAAGCTTTGCTAATTTGGAGGATAGATTCTCCTTTCAAATGGGTTTCTTTTTCTATAACGTACGTTATTTGTCACCATCGATTTCAACTCTTATGTGCTCCTTTTCAAATTTTAAATAATGTGAAACCTACGTGATTCTTTAATTAGATAAACAAAAAAAAAAATTGTTCATATACCAGATTTCGAATCACAATTTTTTCGTTGTTGTAGAGTCGAGCAAATAAATAATGGACGCACATACACGCATATACTACAAAACATTGTGAGAAAACTTGTACGGCCCCAAAAAAACTATAAATCTTAGGCAATTAGATAAATTATATAAAAAATTATGGAATATGTGCTCGTTTACAATGCTTCACCACTAATACTGGCTTACTTTGGCGCTGTCACTGACCTCAGTTTTTGTTATTGATGTAAGAGATTATTTTGGGGTATTCCATGCTTTCTTCTCTTTTTTAGATGTAAATAAATTTAGATTAGGGGAGACACACTCCCATACAAAGTCAAGGAGAAGTATTAATCTCAGTGAAAATTTATAATAGAATTTATGCAAGTGAAATTTACGTATAGCAGCTACCAATGAGGGAATTCAAAATTTAAACTCAAATCACAGCTAGTACGAGCGAAATGTCCAACCATCTATGTCATCACAATGGCAGTATTCGATGCTTTCTTCTTCACTTTCATTCTCTGTGTATATTATATTAATTAATTAATTAATTAGCTCTTTATAATAAAAGGGAATATGGTATCAACATCCTACTTATGATAAAGCAACCTAATTATTCACCTAATTCACAATATTCCTCTCCAAAAATATATGTACATTATGTTGCATGCGCCGAATGATATTCTATTATCGAACACATTATAATTAAATTAATTAGTTTAGTTCTGACTTTTGATCCTATCTTTGCTTTATGTCACTAAGAAATTAAAATTAAGAGATATATTTACTTAATTTAACAAATTGTGGCTTACTTATAATGGGGTACATATCCCTCAAAGAAAGGACGAATCACTGTTACCCCAAAGTGACGGAAAAGGTTCAGTTCATTATATAATCTTAGGAAAGAAAAGTTAATTTTCACAAAACCTAATAGAATCAGAATCTAAGCTCACTTTAACTAAAACTTTTCATATGTAAATCTCATAGTCATACTTATACCTCAACCAGTAAGATAACAAAACAAGGTCTGCTCATTGATTATATATCTTTCCCGTTTGTTAAATATCTTAAATGTTGATTTAAGTGAAAAATATCTAATACACGTTTGAATTAGTTTGTTTTGTTTTTCAAAATACATTTATAATCAAATTCTTGCAAACAGATTGTTGCATTAAAAAAATTTAGTATGAAATTAATAAATAAATAATTCCAATCTTATAGAATTATATAATACAAAAATTCATATTAATTTTTTTTCATTATATAACTTGATCCTATTCATTTATTATAAGATATGTTGATCAACGATATATACAAGTTTATTTATATAATTTAATGTAAGCATTCTACATAAATAGAGGAATATATAATATAAAGGTTATTTAAATTTATTTTCAAATGTTGAATTACTTTTTATAATATGAAGTTGTTATTCTTTATCATTTTTATTTACAATTTTGTTAATAATTTTCACTCAATCTTAATTTTTTTTTTATAATCTCTCACTCAATATTGTTGTATTTACATGCATCCATCTGGAGTTGATATTGATTGAAAAGAGATGCCATTGAAATTTCTAGAAGCCACCAAATATGTAGTAACCTAACTATTTTACGGGCTGCATATTTAAGCAAATTAATTAGCTTGCTTGCTATGGTTTCCTATGTGAAACATATATATAGCTTTCAAGCTTTTGCATATAGTGTGTGGGTTGGGAAGGAGATGCGCACATAGAAGATTCTAGTGGAGGGCTAGCTACTTTCCCTTTGATGATTCTTATTTATTAAAGTTTGTGGGTGCAATATATGCCTCAAGGAATTCAGTGATTATATATACCACACCAATTAAGTTTTCCTTCTTAATTAGATGAAAATGTTAGTTTCTTTCGCTATAAAATAATTAACAGCAATTGGAATTTAAATCTTGCTGAGTTGGATTTTGTCCTCCAAAATTCGGACAACTGTGCATGCCGACATATGAAATCATGGCCGTCATAGTCGGATATAAGAAAATTAATTAAGGAATGGCGAAACTGCTGCGATCCAAAAAACAAAACTATATATCAACTCTACATTGATTAATTAGTTAATTAAATTCATTTAGGAAGGTATTTTAATTAGTTTATAGTCTAGTTATTAATTTGCTTGACTATTTATTAGTCTATTTATTAGTTAAATTCTCTTCTTCTGTGTTTGCTTGAGCACATAAAAATCAAGCCTGAGCAACACCATTTGCATAGTGAGTGACTCATCCCATACCGTGCAAGTGCAATAAAGTGAGAACCGGTCAAAAATCAATCAAATTAAATCGGCTAAATACCAATGGAAACCGATGGCAAGGAATTCTAGTAATTTGAACCGGTTGTTTTTTTTTTTTTTAACTTTTGTATTTGTTATTTTAAGAACATTTTTTAGTCAACTAATTAATGCACATTAATAAGTTACAAAAATTTATATATGTGATTTTTTATTACTGATTTTTTATCCCTCAAAATATATAATTGATCAATTTATATTAACTTAAATTTTAATTTGTCTCAATTTCTCAATATTTTATGTTAATTTATTATTTAATATAGTATATAATATTTAAAAATATATTTAATCACTACCAGTTCGATCACAGTTAAACCATTAAAATCTTGAACCAATTGCCTTCACCGGTTCAATACCGATCCAGTTTTGAAAACATTGTAAAAATATTCGAGAACTTTTTAAGTTCTTTCCCTTATACAAAACCACAATAATGTGGAAATATATTGTGCTTGCATATCAAAACCAAGCCAATTGCTTATGAATTAGACCAAACAAAGGAAGCACACCTACATGTGAAAAACAGATGGGATGTGGATTCTTGTTGGTTTTGATAAAATGCGCGCACAGAAAAAATGTTGTGGACCAAGCTGGGGCACAATATTCCTCTTTGACAAGTCAATTATGACTATAATTCTTCACATTTTCTTTTAAAGTGAGTCAAACCCATTAAGGAAAAAAAAAGGAGAAGCTAAATGTTATTCCATTCAAGGCTAGGACATGCTAAAGTTAATCAATCGATCTCTACAGAATTACATCAATACTAATGGCTTATGGCTACCGGGAATAAAATTAAATTAAACCTAAGTCTTAAAAATAGAGTGTTTCAATCCTTAATTACCAGGTGAACCAATTAATTTCAATTAATTGTCTAAGATATTATTGTTGTTTCTAATTAAATGAAAATTTCTCTTATTTATTATGTGATCGTTTTCTTACTTAATTAATCTCATCGTTGAGTTTAATGATCCTAATTTCCCTAGGAAATAATTTGCTCATCACTAGTGAAACTTTGATGGGCTATATTGAAGCAAAGGACCACTATCGTCATCTTCACCAAAATTTCATACATCATGCATGGTGGATGCCGTGCACGTGTGTGCCTTGTGTTGTGTTGGTTGTTTGCTAAGGGTAAAGGACAATAATGGTACGTAGGTTTTGGCACCACCTAGAAGTTATCAACATCATAGGGTCTCCATGCATGGTGTCTCTTACATGTCTTTGTCAAAGGACTTTGTTGTTTGCAAAAAGAGGGGCATACAGCACCGTGAACTGACCCATTGGATGCCCAAAGGCACGCATGAGGTTTTGATTTACCACTCTAGTAATTAGTTCATCATTCAGCTCCGAAAATTGAGGACCAATATTGATACAGTCAAGTCTACCTATGATGTTGATCTAAGCATATATATGCATAGAAATTATATGGATAAACCCCAACATTGTTTTTTTTTTTTAACACAGCAGCCAACATTGTTTTTCACTAATGGTACACCATTAATAATTTTTTATCAAATAATTATATTGTAAAATTCATCGTTGGATTAAAGGTTACTCTCATATAGATCATTTCTATAAAATTTTACCTTAACCTAAAATAATTTAATGTGTCAATTGAGATATGTCAAAATCAATATTATTTTTTATGCTATGTTTGTTTGAGAAAAAAAAATTATACACAAATTAATATGTGCTGTTTTTATTTGAAAAATTAAAAACCATATAAAATACTACCTCCAGTTTCTAATATAAAAGAATATTGGGTTATTTTCTTGAATCAAATTATAAGAAATGTAGACTCACTTTTTAAATATATTAATTGTTAAAATTTCTTTTATACCTTATTTTATTATGGATTTATATTCTCCCTGTAAGTGGGTGTAATCATTTTATAACCATTTAATTATAATAGTATTTTTGGTGTAAAATTTAAATTAATTAAAATTAACTAATTTAATTGCTTTTCTTAATTTTGATGAATTAATTATTTATTTTTTATAATAGTTACAGAAGATAATATTTTTATGGGTAAACGAACATCCTTTACCGTTTAACACTTATTGGAGTGTTGAGGACAGATTTGACACGGCGGCTGCTTACAGATTTGAGGGAGGACCATTAAACCTACAAAGCCCATGTGATGCCACATGGGCAACTCAGAATTTTTAAGCGACAAAAGAAAGAAAAAAGGAGAGAATTTTGTTGCCTATGACAACAGAATGGGAGGTATAATTATAGGACAATGATATTCATAACTGAGATTGTTGTGTGGTCCTCTGAAAATTGAGGGCCAATCATTTTTGAAGTGACTTGATACCAAAGGGCCATTAATGATGAGGTTAGTGCTTGTGATAGAAATTTTATGGATAACCCAATTTATCCATTATTTGAGTATATACATCATTGGGTAATCAAATCCGGGGACCACATCAAAATAAAATGGTGATAAAATATAGTAAGAAAACAGTAAAAGAGGAAAATAAGTTGAAAGAAAATCATATGCAAATGTTCTTTTTCTAATAATGGAAATCATGGAGCAACGGAGGTTGACATAGATGGTTATATCTTTTGCTTGTATTAGCTGTGACTTTGATTCAAATTTTGAATTCTTTTATTAGTAGGTTATGCGTAAATTTTACTATAAATCCTCGCTGAAGTTGGTGGTTCTCCCTAGTCTTACGTTGGGGTATGTCTTCCCTAATCAAAATTTAATTATAAAAAAATAATCAAAATCATGTATATCTTTTTAAATTTAATTAGTATGCACTGATAGTATAAAAAAGTTTTATGCATGGAGGAGCTGTCGCCGAGCTTAAGGTTTTAGGGATTAGTTTTGGGGGCCGGCTCGGGCTCTTGGGCCTTTGTTCTTTAGTTTTTCTTCTTTTTTTCTTTTTGTGATTGTTTAGATGTTATCAAAAAAAATTTATTTTATTATTTTAACTTCATTAAAATTAATAAATTCATAAATACAATAATTAAATAATTTGCATGAGAATCCGCAGCTATTATCTGCGGAATTTTCTACGGTTTTAAAACCAAGCTAATTTGCTGCGATTTTTTGCAGATTTTTCTGCTAACAAAATTTCACAACAAATTCTGTAGGAAACATAAAAAAAATTCCTGCAAATTTTTTCCATAGCAATATCCGCAAGAAATGGAAAAATTTCCTAGTGATTTTCTTACGAATTTAAATATGCTAGAAAAAACCACAAATCAAATGAAAACACGGGAAAATTCATAGAAAATTTTTGCAAAAAAAAAATCCACAGGAAAATTGCAAGTTTCTAGTATTGAGGGCACATACACCGGTCTAAAACTGATAAGCTAGAAATACCACATTTAGTGAGAATTTTTTGATAAAAGATAGAAAATACTAGTTTATTTTCTTTTTTCGTCACACAAGAATGGGAATTTTAAAATATATCAATCCTAACTTTGGTCATGAAAAAACTTAATTAATTTGGCCTTAATGATATATATAATAAAAAAGAATTGCCTTTATGTAGTGCTAAAAGGAAGACTTTTGGACTTTAAATAAATGGTCAGGATGAAGAATCTGGAGAGAGAATGTTAGGAAAAGAAACTCCATACTTGGAAAGAAAAATATATCGAGCAACACATATAGCTATTAGCTGTCATTCCTAGATTCTTTGCTTCATCGAACAAAAGTTCTTCATTTGATGAACAAAAATAATTAACCCATATTTTTTAAATGTTCACTATAGAACGTATAACGTATATAGGGTATAAGGGAGTCATAAGGTAGTTTAGGAAAGAGACATAAGAGTTAGAGTGATAAAGAGATAATGGGTTCAAATATTCTCTACTAACATAATATATTAATTTACTAACATTTATCAATAAAAAAACGTATATTGGGTATATTATATAAATATAAATAATCTTCATGCAAATTCCCAGTGTTAATCTAATCTAAGCTCTGTTCTGTGTCTCTGAAGGGTTAATTAATACTGATTAGTGATTATATTATGTTGTCTTTGTCGGCCACTGGTATACGCATTCGTACATACAAAAAGATACATTGGTTCCCGTATTTAGGCATCAAATCAGCTATACGTCAATCTTAGGAGAGATAATCCCTGCTACTTAACAATTCATGGAAGAAAGGAAAAAGGTGGAAAATATGATGAGTGGATTAATAGAAAAAGATAAAAAAAAGATAAAAAGGGAGAAAGAATATGTAAAAAAAAGGAGTGTAAAAAATTAAAATTGATAATTCACAATCGTACCTCAACTTTCTATATAAAACCTTATGATAATGTACGAAGAGGCAATATTAGGTGATATTAAATTGAAGAAAATAAAAAAAACATATATCTATATATTAGGTGAGGGAATTTAACTATTTGGATATAGAAAGAATTATTGGGTATTTAATTAATTTAATTATTTGTTCGGTCATGTTGAAAATGAGTTGTATACTGAGAAGCCGAGAAAAATCCGACACATGGAAACATTGGAGTGCACAAAAGTACCCAAAATGGCCTTTAAGGGAATAATTGCCCAATTATTCCCAATGATGAGTACCCAACGCAAACGGGAACAGCTGTTCCTTTCATTCATTCAAGCTAAAACAATCCCAACAACATCTTCACGTGGACATCTCGTGATCTACGTGGGATAGCAAGAAAGCCTTTAATATTTGACTGACAAATTGTTGTACTAGATACCATTTTTTTTTCTCTTTATTATAAAATAAAAAAAGGCTACACTATTGGTACATGTAACACACAATACAAAAGCAAGGCCTGCATCATCAATCAAAATTATAAACCACAAAAAGATACTCCCAAACTAAACCCCATGGCTAGTTCTTGTTCCCTAGGGGCACCCCATATGTAGTCACATTTTTTTTCAACCAAAAATAAAAATCATTAGGCCCCACAAATATTCTAGATTCTATATGCCAAAGCAAAACATGCCCCATACATATCAAAATCCAACTTTTTAAGTACCCTTCCACTCCCAAGAGTATTTTCCTCTTGTTTTATTTTGGCCTCATATCCACTTTTGACACATATATATATACCCTTCTCCACCCTCTCATCCCTCAACAACATCATCATCAACAACAACCAATTCACCAAAACCAAAACCCCTTCTATAAAATCTCATTATTTCTCTCTTCCCCTAGAATCGAGCATAATCCAGAAACCATACATATTCTATAAACCCCCCTACCCACCAAAAAAGATTTAATTTTTATTATTCTTAGGCATATATAGAAGAGGAAAAAAAAATGTCTGGGGTATGGGTATTCAAGAATGGTGTGTTTCGATTGGTGGAGAATCCACAAGCAGAGGCATCTTCAGATGGGAGGCATGGGAAAGGGAGTAGCTCAAAGAGGAAGGTGTTGGTTCACTTGCCAACAGGGGAAGTGGTGTCTTCCTATGCATTTCTGGAGCAAATATTGACTGGGTTGGGGTGGGAGAGGTACTATGATGGTGACCCTGACTTGTACCAATTCCACAAACACTCTTCTATTGACCTCATCTCTCTCCCTAGGGACTTCTCCAAGTTCAATTCCATCAATATGTATGATATTGTCATCAAGAACCCCAATGTCTTCCATGTGAGGGACAAGTGAAGTGAGTGAGTGTGTTAGTGTGTGTGTGATCTATTTTTTGTTCATGTCTCTGCTGCTCTAGCAAGTAGCTCCTCTCCATTCATCTTTCTTTTTTCTTTTTTACTTTTTTTTTTGGAGATTTAGATGTTTTATTGTGTGTGCTTCTTATACATATATAGCTAGAGTTTGTTGGAAACTCTAGCTAGTAAGCTTGTTGGTTTTCTTTATGATTTGCTTTCGATGATCTCTGTTCATAAGGGAATAAATTTAATTTAGTGGATTGATCATATGGGTGTTGGTGCATGATGACTATATAGTTATATATGTGCTTGGGGGTGCTTTTTGTAACATATTGAGTATTGATTTCTAATAACATTGTTCCATGCATTTCCACGAATTTCCCATTTCTTATAATTTCCCATCTATTATGTATATAAGTACTTTGGGAGTGGGGAATTTAATACAAAAATGATCTACGGACACCCCTGATCCATTATACACCTAGATTAAGAATAGAAAAGAGAGAAGCGATAAATGTAATAGATAAATGACGTAAAAAAAATATTAAATATATAGGTGTTAAAAATGAATAAATGTTCAAATCATCGTTGTTGAATTTAATGTTCCGAGGCTTCTATATACTAATTTAGTTTTGGGTGGAGATAGAGAGGGAGAAAGGGGGGGGGGGGGGGAGCCCCATCTTTTGTTTTTCAACATTTTGTCATGTGTCAACATATATATATACAAGTGTGTGTGTGTGTATATATGGGTGCTGATACAATGACAATCAGCCCACCCCACAACACTCGATAACAATGGGTAAAATGAAAAATAAGAGTGTGGCATGGGGTCAGAATAACATTAGTGTATATATATATACACACACTAGGAGTACATTTGCAAAGGCCAATTCAGCACAAAGGTTCAGTGTGATACAAGACATGTGATTTGATCGGTTCAAGGAAACAGAAAGATCGAGCTATATATATACAGGTCAGTTTCGATAAGCACGGTTCCCATGGATTAGCAGCTAGCACATCTCAAAAAGGTGAGAGAATTAATTCATCACGTGTGCCTATCTTTTCTCAGGAATAATTATTAGCACGTACGTCTGACAAATATAAGGAATTTTCAGAGTTAATTTGAAATAATTAATCAATTATAAAATAAAGCGGCACATCACATATTATTATCATTGAAATATTAAAATATAGATTTCTTTTTGTCACTTGAAATATGTAAAAGTCTATAAGATGTACTATAGAATTCACAGCAAGACAGACAAAAAATTGAGAATGCATACACACACGTTTGGTGAATAACATTTGTGAACAAGTAAAATAAAAATAGTTTGAAGTTAATTTAAATCCTATATATATATTACCCTCTTACTATTTTAAAATGTAATTAATAAAAACTTTCTACTCTAGATTAGCATATTGAAGCAACTAATCTTTATGAGATCTAAGCAGCAAGGGTTTTAATTAGAGAAAAATTAATGATCAAGAAATTTCATTATAAAAATTAAAAAATTGAGCAATTACATTCATGATACCTAGAGAAACTAAAAGTATAATAATTAAGTTTAAATTTAAAAAATCAAATCAAAAACATAAACAGCTGTGATGTAAATTTGTAGAGATTGTAGAGGAGTGTTACAAGTTGAAGTTTCAAAAGTTTTCAAGTTGTGTGAGATAATTTTGGCTTCCTTAAGGCCATCAGAATCTGATCAGTGTGAACAGTAAGGGGGTGCACGAGTACAGTGGATAACCTCAACCAGAAGAATTTGTAACCCAATCAAAATGCTTGTGAAAGTTCAAAGTAGAGGGGAAAAAGACAATAAGAAGGGTATGTGTCAGTGAAAGAGAAGGTTGACTGAGTGATAAAGAATCCCGCAGCCAACAGCCCCTGTACCTTTTCATATGGTGACCTCTTGCGGATGAGTGTATCGGGATTTTTTTTTTCTAAACTAGCTAGAGGATCTCTAAGACTAATCCCGTTAAACTGAGAAGAACTCTGTAGATAGCAAAATTTTATTATACAAGATTTAAGGCCCTTGTAAAAGATTTAGTTATATTAATCTCCTCGAGTTTGGTAGGATCCTATAGAAATTTTAAAAGATTTATTTAAAAAAATTATTTTGAAACTTTTGGCTACTATAAGAAAATAGAATAAAAATCCTTCGAGAGAAAATTAGTTAGACTACCAAAATACATTTCTTCCTTTTGGATTAGGAATGAACGAATATCGGATATATATCATGGATGACATGCATAATGCATTCCATTAGAGCTGCTGGCATGTAATAATTGATGAGTGGAGATGGGGTTCACGTGAGGCTGACTGTGAAAGGTGGTGGGTCACTCTGTCTTAGCCTTGGTTGCCACGTGCTTCCTACAGAATCTAGATTTTATGAAAATGAAATGCCAGCCATTTTTCTCTCAGAATTTTATTTCCTTTATGGTCCCATCAATAATTTCTTAAATTGTTGTGCAAAAGTTTCTTTATATCCAGAACTAAAAAGGTGTCACGTGCTTATAAAAAAAACAAAAATGATATTTTGACACCCAAACACCCAATTGACCACTAGAGATAGATAGGAATAGAAGAGAGATAAGTGATTGATGTGATAGATAAATGATGTGATAAGAAGAAAGAGATAGAAAGAAAAAGAGGTGTTGGATGAGTGTTAAAAATTAAGAGGTGTTAGTGTATCATAACCCTAAAAAAAAAAAGGTATCATGTGACTTTGTAAAGATAAAATTTGTCTATTTTTTTTTATACAAAAAATTTGTCTATATTTAACTTCTGTTAGAATTGTTTTTTTTATTTTATACTAGTGGATAGACGGACACGTCTGAAGTTAATAATATGGTTTACTATTAATAATAGTTAATAGGTGATTTAACGAAATTAAGACACCAAATTTATAGTTATTCTGTTGTGTTTTCTTTATTATAAGTATAGATATATAATTATCACGGTACAAAAATTTAAATTAATTTGTGACATTTTGCAAATTAGTCAAATTTCTCATTACTATTCATTTTACATGCGTAAATCATATATAATCAACACCTCTCCTCCCTCAAGGCCTCAAGAGCATTCTACTTGAGTACCTTTCTCCTTCCTCTACCCTCTCTTTTGGCAACAAAAAATGGAAGATAGCATGAAAGGTGAGTGTGGCTTGAGATCTGTACCGATTTGATTGCCGGAGATTTTTTTTTCTCAAGTATGAAGTGATTAGTAGTATGTTTGGCTTTTCCTTTGGAAACTTTAAATTATAGTTTTGAGTAAATATTACGAGAAATAAGTGGGAAATTGGTAAATACACCCCAGTTTTTTGCCATACACCCCACATTTATTCAGGAAATTACTATTATACCCTCATTATTTGGTTTTTTTTTTTTTGATTTCGCTTCTTTTCCGGAAACTGGTCATACACCCCCAGTTTCCGGAATACAAATTGTATGGAAACTGGAGTTTGCAAATTTGCTTGCATTCCGGAAACTGGATTTTCCTGGAATTTCCGGAATGTAAATTTTTCCTGGAGTTTCCGGAATGTAAATTTTTCCTGGAGTTTCCGGAATGCAAAAATACATTCCGGAAACTGGATTTTCCTGGAGTTTCCGGAATGTAAATTTTTCTGGAGTTTCCGGAATACAAATTTATATTCCGGAAACTGAAGTTTCCGGAATGTAAATTTTTCCTGGAGTTTCCGGAATGCAAAAATGCATTCCGGAAACTCAGTTTCCGGTAACAACGCGAAATTGAAAAAAAAATTAAACAAATCAATGAGGGTATAATGGTATTTTCCTTTTTAAATATGGGTGTATGTCCAAAAAAATTAGTGTATTTACCAATTCCCAATAAGTGTCTCAACAATGGTTTTGAGACTTTTCAAATACAAATCCAAGTCCAAAGTCCAAACAGGCATCTACGTCGTTGGTCGAGGTCCTGTATTCTCAAACTTTTTTTCTTTCATGAAATGGGCATTGTCGTATATAGGAGCAATTTCTGGAGTAATAACAATTTAGAGCTCTTTTCACGCTTTCTAGTGTCTCATACTGCACTTTTGCAGGGGACGATGCAAAGCGCACACACATATCTCCCCTGTGAGTTCTGTAAACCGCATTTCGCTTTCATTCTCAAAGGTTTTTCACATTTTCACATTTAAAGTGTTCGATTCACACTCCACTGATGCCTTTATCGCCATAGTTGGAGCAACCATGCCCCTTTTTTTCCTGGGGCTCTGTTTGTTCAATTTCTTGAAATGTCCAAGAGTACCAAAAAAATGCAAGAGGGTCTTTTTCCCCCAAACAGAATGGATGAAGATTATTACAATGGAGCCTCATGGGGCGATCCTGGATCCGCTGGATATAGAGGCATCCGTGGGGATGATGGTAGGTGTGGTTCACCACTGGGTTTACCCTCAAAATTGATATATGCAACCCTTTTGCTTCAGAGTTGCGAGGAATTCTTCCAAGTCTAGTACTGAGACCTGGAATGAGTGATATCACAAATTGGAAGTGGAGCAGTTCCCAACCTAACATCGACCTTCTCTGCGAACCAGATCACATGGTATAAGGTTCGCAATCATATATACTGACGAGTATTCCTCAGCACAATGACATAAATTGGACAAGAAAGATTTTTGAATGCCAGAAAAGTAATAGAAAGAAAGAGGTATTAGATGAGTGTTGAAAATAAATGAATATCAAATAACATTGTTAATTGGACAATTAGCTGACACCATACTTAGAGTGAAGGAAACTGTTGCGCTAATTGGATGGCTACTTTGAGGTTCTCCCAGGATATTTTTCAGAGAATGGAGCCCCTTCCCCCCTCCCCAAGGCCACACAGCAGCTGAACCCCAGTTCAGAGAAAAGCTGGTCATAAGTCTTTTCTTTCTCTCTCCTCCTAAACCCCCCTCCCAAATCCCAATTACAGGCGTTTCTGGGGTTGTTATGCGCCCCCCCCCCCCCCCCCACCGAGTGTTACATTTCCTGCTTAGCTACTTCTCTTCTGGTTTTTGGCCCACTGACGTACCACAAAAAAATTTCTAAAACAATCGTTTTCAAGAAATGAAAACAAAATCTATTGACCAAAAAAAAAAAGAAATGAAAACAATAATATAGAAAATATTTTTTCAATCCAGACTTAAGATCAGTTAACAAGCGCTAAAAAATTTACTGTCAACAGTTACAGAAGTGACTCATGAAATTTTAGCATGCAATAGATTAATTCATCCGGGAACATATCTACATCTTGAAACCTATGAAGTATGAACCATGATAGACCAACACCAAAAGCACCAGTGGTTCTTGTCCTAGTATCCAGCACGATCCCCAGCGATATTCCTCCGATGACAGAAAATGTCAAGCTTGTTTGTAATGGAAGTCATCTATAGTGGAGTATACTAAACCATCATCTCCAAGAGTCTTTAGCGACAACCTGGCATCATGAACAGCTTTGGGTTACATCATAAGCAAATGCTTTGCAGACCCATAACAAGACAAATAAATATAAATATAATAGTGCTGACATGATCTTGTCCAATGGAAGCTTGAGCTCTCGAGATAGTTCATTAACATGTATTCCCCGTTCATCTGATCTGCAATTTAAAACCAAATTTGATATCTTTCAGCATCATTTAAACTCGCATAAGTGAATATTGTTGTACATGAAAATTTTAATATTTCTAAATATATTGAAACCATTAATCAAAGGTAATAAATACAAATTAAGTTTTTTCAATGTATAACTCACATGTCTGAATGCTGCTGCAGATAGTCAATGACCAATTTATCACAATCCTTGAGTCCATCAACGCTATATTGTGCATATCCCTGAGGGTACGAAAATTATATCATCAATCCAATCAAAATAAACAAATAGCAACTTACATCAAATATCATACTGGATTTGATGATGGTGCCTGAGATCCATTTGATGCATTTTTTACAGGAGTGTTCAAAGATGAGTCTGATGGAGGGTGTGTCGAAGTGATTCCTTCCATCTATAATCCAAAAAAAATGGCATTGTGTTAAATTATAATGTATGCCAACATAACCAAGGCACGATATCAGAGCACATGTCAATAGTCGACACTTTTAATCATTATACACAATTTTTAATTTATGAAATTCCTGAAAGTTTATGCAGTATCCACTGTCATCAATCATCATAATACATACTATGATCTAACAGAAAATAGTCTAATAAAATACGAAAAATTATGTATACCTTCATTTTAGAGCGGAGGTGGTTATGTATGCAATCAATAAAGTGAAAAGAGATCTCATTGAAATTTGTCACGGGCCTGTGAAACACCACAAACAGGAAATAAGCATGATATAAAAACAATCAATTTGCCAAATACAAGACATTTTCTCAAAGTGAAGCAGAAGCACACTATGTATACATTGAACGATATGTGCTGATTGATGTCCTTGTCAGGATTTAATACCATGGGTTAAAAGTTATAAATATTAGGTTAGTTAACTCCAAACTTAGCTGGTGAACTCAAATTAGACTAATGATTTTGCAAGATAATTTAATCTGACAGCATGCTAAACAATGCAAACATCATCCACATATTCTGTAAGGTGTAATGTTTGACAGCCCCCTGTCAAAGTTCATTCAAACTGACTATAAATGAAAACAGAGAAAATGAAATTCTGAAAAACTTTAAAAGAGCTTGATAATTTTAACAATGACCAGAAGCAACAGAAACATTCAAAACCAAAAGACCCTCAGCTACCCCAACTTGCAGATACATTTTTTTGGTTTGTTTGATCAAAGAATTTTGTAACTGAATAACGGAGAGCACAAAATGATATGCTTAAAAGTTAAGGGCCTATTTGGAAAAACAGCTTATTTAAGCATTTATGGCATAAGCACTTATCATATAAGCGATTATGTATAAGCAACTTTTATAATCGAAGAAAAAATGTGGTGAAATTGATTTCATATAAGCTGTAAGCTATTTTGATAAGCTATCCTAGGTAGCTTATAACTGCTTATGAACCAGTCATAAGCTGTTTTCATAAGCTTTGCCAAACACGCTGACAAGAGCTTATATCAGAAGATAAGCCCAGATAAACTCTGCATAAGTCAATTCAAACAGACCCTAAATAGAACAGAAGAAACCAAAGTGGTGGTGCTTTGGATCATTAAATGTAATTAATAATCAGTATGGTATTTGATTGTATTTGATGGTTCTAAGCCTCAGGCTGAACTGCATTAGGTTCTGTCCTGTCAGTATTAGCTATTAGGGGGCTGTAAGTTGTTAAGATCACACCCCTCAAAAAGTTGGATACTGTTGCACGCTCGGACATCTTCAAACATATTCTAGAACTTCTCAGTCCAAGTTACAATTATATAGCTTAACATAGGTGATGATGCAAAAATGGCCAGTCCCTTCTGTCCAACTGGCTTGAACTTGTGCTAAACGGCTAATGTATCTTATCAAAGACTCAGAAGAGAAAATCTCACTTTTTGAAGGAAACAAACTAATCTACTGAAACTAAAATTAAATAACGGCTTAAATATGTTTCTGGTCCCTATAATATAGGGGTGTTTTGCATTTAGTTCTTATAAAAAAAGTTAAACACTTTTAGTCCCCATAAATTTTTTTTTTGTTTTTAGTCCTTAGCCTGGGTTGACCATTGACGTGTCTATTTTTAGCCTAATCAACATGCCTACGTGGCCAAAAACACTGCCACGTAGGATGCCACATCAGCACTCTCTCTCCTCCTCCTCCCCCCTCTCTCTCTCCTCCCTTCTCTCTCTCCTCCTTCCCCCACGTCCACCCCCACCTTCCCCCAACCTCCTCCCTCCACCCCATCCACCACCACCACCACCACCACCCCAACCTCATGCAACTGCTTATCAAGTTTCTGCTTGTCTTCCTGAGATTCAGCAAAAGGTTGGATGACCATTAAACAACAATGTTAGACTGGAAATGGAGTTGGGGGTAACAATTTAAGTCATTCATCATCAGCTGCCAAAACACCCATGCTACGTAATGAGAAGATTAAGGGTATGTTTGAGTAGGTGGAAGATAGAAAGCTGGAAATTAGGAATAAAAATCATTTTGCACTTGCTTGATACATTGAAAATATGGGAAGGTTGTAAAAGGAGCGCAACTCGTACAATATAGTCCACACATTAAACACAACACTCTCTCTTTCTCTTCATCCGAGCACAACACAAACACCATGGCATGGTTTGATGCTTCCAATTAACCAGAGAAAAACTGAAAATCAGAGGCAAAAATGTTTGTGTGCTTTCTCATCTCATGCGTGTGTGAATACACAGTCCCGATTTCAAGCACTCGCGTTTCTTTTCGGTCACCAATTTCTGTTTCTTTCTCATCTCCGCGCAATTTCGGTCACCAATTTCTCACAATATGCTTAACAATTCCCGAAATTGGTTTGGGGCTTCTTCTAATCGAACCTGATCAACCTTGCTCCCCAAAGTTTGTTGCAAACCGTCAACTGAACTGTGAGAACGCGTCGGATCCTATTGCGGGTTCACATAAACGCCTAGTATTTTCGATCTGAAATTCTTCCTATTCTCTTCGATGATTAAAAAAATTGATTGAGGGCTTCTTCTCAATTCATTACTGCGACCATAACCTCTGAAAATGGAAGCAAACTGTCTTCTATGCAAGGAGAACGAACCGGGTCGCCATTGCTGGTCGCTAGACCCATTTCCAGCATTCAGGTGAGGAGAGGAGGAGAGAGTGCTGATGTGGCATTCTACGTGGCAGTGTTTTTGGCCACGTAAACATGCTAACTAGGCTAAAAATGGACACATCAGCGGTCAACCCAGGCTAAGAACTAAAAACAAAACAAAAAAATTTATGGAGACTAAAAACGTTTGACTTTTTTTATAGAAACTACAAACAAAACACCCCTATATTATAGGGACCAAAAACATATTCAAGCCTTAAATAAATAACCATGGCAAAATTGATAAAATATAACAAAGTGGGTTTAGCACACATGCCTGACAGAGAAGGCAACAAGTTGCTTTACACCTTGAAAGCTTTTCAAATGCCCATAAACACGAACGTACATACCATCCCTATCATTGAATAATTAGAGAAGGTGAGAAATATAACAACTACAGAGTCGTACACTAATATCATTGGCATATCCATGGTTAAGAACTTACATCATTTCTTCCATTTCCTTTGTGTCGAAAGTGTCATTGACCCTAATTAAACAACCAAAAAGAAATTTAGATTAAATTTTTTGTTTTGCAACATGTATTAAAGAAATTTCTTCAAAATAAGAGTCCGTTTGAATAAATATCTCAACAAATACTCGTAAAAAAAATATTAAAATAATCTTAAAATAACTGAATTTTTTAAAGTGACTTCTTATACAAGTTCAAAAAATTTCTTATTTCACTTCTCCATAAACACCTGCAGGCTGCAAGTTTATAAGAACTTTTTCAAAAGTAAAAACCATAAACTACTTTTAATTAAGAAGTTCTTATAAGTAAAAAGCTAATCCAAACTTGACCAAAGTCATATAAATAATCAACATAGCATTTAGCATGCATGAGAAGTACCATCTTCGACATTTGATCCGTCCCGTTCCATCATCCAAGACAAAATTAACATCGGTGTTCCTCTCAGCTTTCTCGAACACCATTCCAACCAACGTCACCTGAACCAAAAATATATAAAATAAAAATTTAACGGGGTAAAACAAACCATAATGTAACAAATTTTTCTCTGTTTCAAACCCAAGCAGCATGACAGTACTATTTTTGTTCTTGACAAAATAAAACTATCAGAGAACAAAAACATATGCGCACACACAAAATTCACTGATCTGGTGTGGCAACCAATATCTTAACAAATTAAGCAAACATAAAACACTACAATAACTACAATTAGAAAAGAACGAGCCTTACATTGTGGAGATCTACACCGTTGATTATGAAACTCGACTTTTCATCACCAGATTGAGATGCTTCACTTATCTGCTTCACTGTCAGCGGAACCAAACCCTGAGTTTCGCGGTTCTATAACGAAGAAGCACCACGAGAATAAGCAAAAAAAACGACATAAAAGCCCGTTATTCGAAAAATCCCAAAGAAAAAAAGTGATTACTGCACGAGAGGGGAAATTGGGAACCAAAAATAGGCGAGATGAGAAAGAGAGCTTACTTTTGTCGGTGCCGGGGAAGAATCGTTTGGCTGCGAGGACATGACTCCGCCGCCAGAGAAGGCGGAGGAGGCATCGAATTGGGTGGCGGAAAACATTTGCGAAAAAACTAGAGAGAGGAATCGAAAAAGAGAGAGAGAGAGAGAGATGGAGTGAGAAGAGACTGTGAAAAAGGAAGCAAGTAGAACTAGAAATGGGGATTGTTGTGTGTAATTTCGCGCCAGTAATGCTTCGGTTTTTCCCGCCGTTTAGGGTTTCAACTTTCAACTTTGAACTCTCCTTTTGGACCCTCCTTCTCACCTCAAAGGCTTGTTTGTATAACAAGTTTATTTATTGTTTATGACATAAATTGTATAAGCTATTTTTATAATCGAAGAAAAATTATAGTGAAACTTATTTTATATAAGCCATAAGTTGTTTTGATAAGCTATCCTGGGTAGCTTATGAAAAATAAGCCCAAAACAGCTTATGAATCAATCATAAGCTGTGTTCATAAGCTCTGTATAAGTTAATCCAAACAGGCATCACTGTGGTACATGAATCATTTTTCCAAGCCTTTTTGAGAAATTTCACTTCCACCTCCCATGATTTGAAATTCCCACAGTGATGCTATTTTGAGGAAAAACAAATTTGAGTTGATAGAATTAATCAATCATTATTATTAATTACAATATAACAAAATAAAATTTTAATCATAACATGTGTCATTTTTCAAGACATGACATGCATTATATTTTCAACTTTTTTAATTTAACTAGCCAGTTTGTCCGTGCATTCGCACGAGTTTATTAGTTTTTGTAAATAATATAAAATAATTTATTTATATAGTAATAATTTGATATATAGATATATATAATATACTCTAAATTTATAGTAGTGTTGATTATGTGACATTGTGTATCTTAACTAAATATGCAAACTCCACATTATACTAAAACAACAATTGCTCCTGCATATTGATAGAAACGAAATGAAAGTCAAATCAAATAAACAAAATTAAATAGATAAAAAGTAAATAAAATAAATTTTTAGTCCATAGTAATTTGTTAAACTAAATATAAAAAATATGAATAAAACCCGTAAACAAATAATATTTTATTGAAAAATGAAAAGAATAATAATTTTGCAACATGAAAAATCAGAGAAAAAAACACGAATAAAACACATAAACAGATAATATTTTATTTATCAAAAAATATAATTTTATGTATTTGACTTAAAATTTTGACTTTTTTATTTTGACCAGAGATGGAAAGATTACTCGAAAAGTTGACAAGACCCACAAAATTTAACCCAACTCAATAAGGGGATTGGTAAATACACTCTCTCTTTTTTATCATTCACCCCACTTAAAAGTCAGATCAATGTAAAAATACAAAAATATCTTTTTTTTGGTTTTTTTGTATTTTCCCGCATACACCCCACTGCTACCGAAAACTCAAGTTTTCGGTAGTTCAAAATTTGAAATTTTGTATTACCGGAAACTCGAATTTCCAGTAGTTCAAAAATTCAAATTTGTGCCGGAAATTCGAGTTTCCGATGGTGCAAAATTTCATGAAACTACCGGAAACTCTAATTTTCGGTAGCACAAAATTTCAATTTTTATAACTACCAAAAATTCAAATTTCTAAAAAAATATTAAAAATTTACCAAAAATTAATTCGAATTTCTGGTAGTTCTAAATTCAATAAAATTCAATTTTAGAACTACCGAAAATTCGAATTTTCGATAGTATAAAAGGGTATTTTGGTATTAAAATTTTTAAATAGTAACAAGTGAGGTGGATAAAAAAAATGGTGAATGTATTTACCAATTTCCCTCAATAATAATCCATATCCATTTTAACCCATTAAAAATTTGTTCACATGCTCAACCCATCACCTGCACAACCTATTGGCCCAAACGAGCCAAAAACATTCTCTCAATTATTAATATTATTATTGGGTTTTTTTTGGACCTTAATATTATTGAGTTTTTTTTGGACCCTAACCCAACCAATGAATATACTTAGGTACATGTCGATTGGGGTAACATCATCAATTCCTGTTGTCCGGAATTGGAAGTTTTAATGGAAGAATTTGATTCACATATGAGGAAAAAAATTGAAATTAAAATGACTCAATTGAAATGGAGTCCAAGATTGCATAAATGTAAAATTAGAAAATCAAAAGTGTAATCAAGTAAAATAAAATTACTATTATTTAAATTATTTTTCTTTTATTTCAAAATATAAAAAAACTATACTTTTTAACAACTATTTGTAATTATATCATACAAAACACAACTTATTTATCTTGTTAAATTAAATTAAAGAAAGTATATCAACATAGAATTGGAAAGTAGTACACAATTTTATCACGCCTATGTGGCCTATCAAATTAAAACTTCAAATATGTTTTTTTTTATAGGTGAACATCTTTGATGTGTACTCGTGGGGATTAATCTATTGAGATATTGAGATTTATTTAAGAGATTGACATCTTTCAGTAGATGGCTTTTTACACACATGACCAGAGATCAAACTTAAAAAATCTAATATCATGCTAATCCATCAAATCACCGACATCCCACTACTGCCATAGACTTTGGTAACTCCCAATATTTATTTATTTATTTATGAACAAAGCACAAATTATCCTTTTCAAGTTATTAGAGGCCAAGGGCAAAAAAAGTTTGGCGGCTGTTGTTCGGGTTGGGCCACGTGGACCACACCATGCCAAGTGTCGTGACTTTCCGTTCCTGTGGCTGTACTCTCACCTCCACACCCTCACCCTCACCCTCACTTTCCCGTTTAAATGAAAAACAACCAATTTTTGAAGCAGTGGTGGTTGGTTATTCAGTTATTTGATCTCAGAACTTCTGATTTTCAGTAGCAAAAGAAAAAAAAAAATGCCCCCAATTCCTTCTTCAATTTAGGGTTCCCACCCTTCCTAGTTCCGAGCTCAATTCCTTACACGACCAAGCAACCATGGAGTCTTTCTACGCGAACTCCTTATACGTTGTTCCTACTCTGTCGCCGCGAACCTCGATTCCTTCTTCTTCAAAGTCGTTTCAACGTAAGAAGGCATGGCGAGCGCGGATTTCGAGTTCATCTGCGACGACGGGAAGTTCGGTCCAAAACGGCGCCGTTTTGAGGGCGTTGCAGCTGCCGAAGAACTCCAACAACAACAGTGCGCTGGAGCAGCTCGATATCGAGCGTGGCGTCTGCATCCCTTTCCGCAAGTACTCCCCCGAGAGTGTACGGTTTCAGCAGTTCTCGCTTCGTTTCGTTCTCTGTTTTTTGCGTTTTTAAAATTAACATGCCTTGCCTTGAAGCAACTGTATAGTGTAGTGTCTATTGGAAGCGCCACTGTCGTGAGATTGTTGTTAATTGTTAAGTCCTGTTCATCAATAGCTTAATAACCGCTTTTTTTGTTTTGACTATTATAAGTGAAAACAGAAAATGTTTTTCTAGAACCAGACTAGTCTGGGGAGATTTATTTTCACTGCTTCCTATAAAAAAAACTTTGAAAATGGAAAACAAAATGAATAATGTGTGACATTTTTGTAATTAAAAGTGAAATCACGAAATGGAAACAGATACCAAACTGATCCTTAGTCTCTCCCAGCCAATAAAAAAAGTTATTTGTTTTGGTGCTTTGCGGGGAGAGATTTAGATAATGCTCGTGAGAAAATTAAGGAAGTAGATTTTACATATCTATGATTTGTAATTCATGTGATTGTATTTTGAAAAATTTTAGGCCGGTGAGTTTTTCTATATATCAACGGATTCTCTGGAGTGCACACCTTTCACTTTTGGGAGTCCAAATCTAACTGAAAGGAGTATTGCCAAACATGCTAGTATAAGATGGATATATTGTCATTTTAGTGTCTTTAACATGGAAAGTTTCACGTTATTCTGTATGATTAATATGTCAAACATGCTAGTATAAGATGGATATATTGTCATTGTACATGTTGTTCATTATACCTGTTGGTAGAAAGGAGAATAGGTGTTATTCTCACCATGAGTGGGTAGTGAACTAAACAAGTTTATTTCAATATGTTGGATGTTTGTTTTTGAGTTGAAGCAACTTTTGTTTGACTTTTTTCTCGTGTTGGTTATTAGGTGAGGAACAATGTATTAGAATCAAGAGGAGCTATTTTGTCACTAATGTTGCGGGGAGTGGAGATTGTTTGGAGCCTGGGCTTTTACTGGGGTACCTTGATGTATGATTTCCTAGTTGGAAGGGATGAAGAGGTTGTTCCATATCGTGCTCGACAGCTAAGGAACCTGTTGTGTGATCTGGGGCCTTCATTTATTAAAGCTGGTCAGGTGTGTTGTTGTTTAGTTCTGCCAAGCATTAGTTTTGTGTTTACCAGTTCATAATAAAGTTTTCTTTCATTTGAAGGTCCTTGCAAACAGGCCAGATATAATTAGAGAAGATTATATGAATGAACTTTGCATTCTTCAAGATGACGTTCCTCCATTTCCCAATCAAGTAAAACATATTACCGAGCCTCAACTCTTTCTTCTTATTCCATTTATGCTAAGAAATTATAATACAATTAATCACCTTGATATTATCAATTATGATCCTGATGTATGGCATAATAATGTCCTAGATTGCCTTCAATATCATAGAGGAGGAACTGGGCCAGCCCCTTGAAGCTGTTTTCAACAGAATCTCATCAGAGACAATAGCAGCTGCAAGTTTAGGTCAAGTTTACCGGGCTACTTTACGTGCCACTGGCGAGGAAGTTGCTATCAAGGTTGCATTGAATTCACCTTGTGTTATAATCCTTTTTTGATTTCCACATATAGTGCTTGTTATATGGTGTTTAGAAGTTCTGACTTGGCATCAGTTTAGATTGCAGTTTCCTTAGCTTGATTAACTAATAATTTTTTTAAATAATCTGCTTAACTATTTCACCTACTCTTTACGTTTATAATGGTTTTATTTCCTGTGTGACCTGAATCCCTTCCTAAGAGCATTATGTTTTTGTAGGTCTAAGACTCTTGAGGTTTATTTGCATAATTTTTCGTTGGGATGATGCATTGATATTTGCTTGCCTATACTGTTCCAATTCAGTTGCTTTCATCCTTTCTTTATTTGTTTATATTTGCTGGTGTACATATTTTGACTTTTTTCCTCCTTTCTTGTTCATACCCGTTTTGCTGTTTCCTAATTATCACCAGCAAATATGACTTTAATTTATCAAACTATGTAAATGGTTTTATTATGTGATTAAAGTGCTGCATATAAAATATAAACAAAGGGTAAAATCCACTTCTAAAGACATAATTTGGTATATTTGCAGGTTCAAAGGCCCGGGATAGAGCCCATAATATATCGAGATCTTTTCCTATTTCGTACTTTGGCTTCATTCTTAAATGGCATTAGTATACAGAAACTTGGGTGTAATGCTGAGCTGATTGTTGATGAGTTCGGTGAAAAGCTTTTGGAAGAGCTTGATTATACCCTGGTAATTTTCAGAATTCCTTATATTTGTCATAGCAGTTTAATGTGTGCTTTGAACTTCTTAAAGCACCAAATAAGAGTGCTCCGTAGCATGTTGAGTGTTTTTTCTTCAGAGTATATTTGTTTTAAACAAATTTAATGATTTCTCTCTCTTTATTTCAGGAAGCGCGCAATATTGAAGATTTTCTTGAAAATTTTAAAGATGACCCCACTGTCAAAATTCCTCGGGCTTACAAACAACTTTGTGGTCCACGTGTATTAGTAATGGAATGGATTGATGGTATTAGGTGCACCAATCCACAGGTTTGTTTATTTGGATTTGTGATGCCATTACTATATATCGTTTGTTAAATTTTTATCAATTAATAATTTTTCTTCGTGTGACTCAGGCCATCAAAGAAGGTGGTATCGATGTAGATGGATTTCTAACAATTGGTGTGAGTGCCGCCCTTCGACAACTGTTGGAATTTGGATTATTTCATGGAGACCCTCACCCTGGAAATATTTTTGCCATGCGTGATGGACGAATTGCATATGTGGACTTTGGCAATGTTGCTGTTCTTAGTCAGGTAATTCTTCATATGCTGGGCATGGAGGCTGGAGGGAAAACTTCTGTGCATTTCTTTTTCTCCGGCCATCAATAATTGCGTCTCTTTGCTATAAAGATAATGGCATATGATGAAATGTTTAGTTGTGTTATCCATCTGAGAACTGTGGAGTTAAGTTTGATAGATGGATTATCCATTCATCATTCATCTCTGGGAAGGTTTGCTATTGCTCATTGCATCGTATGCCTAAAGACTGAAGTTATACTTCAAAAGAGAGGAGAAAGGTCTGAATATTATTTTTCTGATTATAAAAAGTGCAGAGGGTGTTTACAATATATATAGGCTATATCTAACCTAACCTAAATTAGAAATTCCAAAGAAATAATATCTAATAAAATCTGTACAAATCAAATATGTCCTAATTACTAGAAACTACGGAAACAAATTTGTACATGATAAAAAGAGTCAAATCCTGCTAATTATAGTAATTGTGCCACAAAACAGTTATCATACATGTTGCTTTAAACTCATTTGTCACTGTGCATGTTTTATTGTAATGATCACCCATGCCTCTCTTTGATGTGAGAGAAGAATATCATATGGCTGAATATGTAACTGCTATGAAAATCATGTTAATGTTTTTCTCATACTTTCCCCCGGTAAATGACCACCACACATGTCTTTACGATTCTTTTTCTCTTTTTCCCTGTGTTTGAACATATATTACATTATTTTGAGCATTGTGATAATTTAATATCATGTGCTATATTATCTGGCCTTGCAGAAGAATAAAAAACTTGTGGCTGACATGTTTATCTGCTTCCATTTCTTCAGCAAAATAAACAGATTTTAATTGATGCTGTTGTCCACGCTGTGAATGAGGACTATGCTGAGATGGCTAATGATTTCACCAGATTAGGCTTCCTGTCACCAGGGACCGATGTCACTCCAATAATTCCTGCTTTAGAAGCAATTTGGCAGAACTCTGCTGGAAAAGGACTGTCAGATTTTAATTTTCGTAGTGTCACTGGTAAGCACTTTCACTTCGTCATTAATATAAACAGCTATTGCTATGTGACCATTTGTTCTAAACTCTAATGTTTTTTGAAATCATCTTGGGTTGAATTCTTTTTATCCTGTTAAATGGAGAACTTAAAATAACAAGACACTATGTATAGTGTCTAAATCTTGAAGGGAAAAATCCAATCAAGTTAAGGACTCTAGTTACAGGTCATGTGACTCTGTTGTTGCATCTTTCCTCTTAATTTTCTTCAGGGATATTGTGCGGAAGGTGTCATGATATTGTTAGGAAGGAACAAATCTGTTGCCTTTTACAGCGATCAAAAATCTAATTTACTTTATTTATGTTTTTGGAGATAGTATATCTCTATAATGATTTTGCTTGGTGGTTTGCATTCATGATAATCTAGGATTCTATAGTTGTGTTAATTGTAATTAGATTTTGTTTTTGCACCGTACTTGCTGTGTCAATGAAGCCTCTATCATGGTTTATCAAATCATTTGTGTAATGATATAATTTCTTTTTGGCATTCTATAGGTTAAAGGAGGGAAGGGGAGAAGCTTTTTATCATGCACAATTTTGTGAATTCTCAACTGATATTTTAATGAATATACTGCAGGGAAGTTTAACCAGCTAGTTTACAATTATCCCATTCGAATCCCAGAAAGGTTTTCACTTGTAATTCGTTCTTTATTGACTCAAGAAGGAATCTGTTTTACTCTGAAGCCCGACTTCAAATTTCTCGAGGTAAAAGTTCTCATGTTTCTTATTTGTCCAGATTTCAAGTTGATTTAAAGGCTGCAGGCAACTTTTTTTAAGAATTCCTATATTTTCTTTTTGAAGTATTGTTGCATTAGAAGAATGAAAATTGTTTCATAATATGTATTAGAAGTGAAAAACGTATAAACATTTTGCTATAGAACACATGCTTTGTTACTGTAAATAAAAATCAGTGTGGGCAACTGTCATATCTGTCCCTTTTCTATCATACCTTATTTGTTATTACAACATTAACATCAGTATGTCAAATAGGTTGCGTATCCATATGTGGCAAAGCGACTATTAACAGATCCAAATCCAGCTCTACGTGAACGACTCATACAGGTCAGTAATGCTGTTCAAAGTGCATAAGCTTGCTTCTATACATATAAGTATTATAACTCCTATTCTGTCTAATCTACAATCATCAAATAAAAAGGCTCATTCTTGGTAATCTATATTTAAAACTTTGAATTTGAAATTTTGAATCAATGTCAAGTATCATAAGTGGGGTAAGAATGTTACAGTCGTAGGTTTCCCCTGTTGATGAAAAAATTTGTTGGGGAGAGGGTGAGATAAGGATGACCAAGGGGTTTCATGGTTTCATACTGGCATGAAGTGATGCAATGTTACCCTCTACATTCAAATTCATCTGCCAAGGATACTGCTTGCAACTGTCATTGGAGATAAGCTTAGTCATGAATAATGGGTACAATATGGCATCATGCCTTTGGTGTCTCTAAATCTTTACTCAGTATCTTGTGTTTTAGTAGTGAAAGATGATTTTGTTATAGAGATGGAAGCAACAAAATCTCTCTTTTCTCATCCCTTTCTTAAACATGTTAAATATGTGGGCACACAATTCAGTCAGATGTGCTATTAACTTGACTTGCCAGTAAGGTACATGCATTTTCTCTCTTCCTCTGCCACTCGTCAAAGCACTAAATCCAAGTGGTCTTTACCGAATTGAAATTTCCAGTACACTTACTGAGAGATATCTTAGCAATCAATATCTGTCTTTATTTTTTCCTTTAATACTTTGAATCCTAACTTAGTCATAATTGCTATATAAACATAAATTGCTCCTCGTTTGATATACTTTACTACTTGTTTTAGGTTCTATTCAAAGATGGTCTTTTCCAGTGGAAACGGCTTGAAAACCTTATTGTTCTTGCAAAGGAAAATGTGGCCAAGATGAGCAGCAATCCAGCATTGCAAGTGAAAAACACGTCTGTATTTTATTATGACATTATTGCACGCGACCAAAAACTGCATCACATGTTTAGTTACTTCCTTGCATCATCCAATATTATTCACTAGACCACATTTATACAGGCAAAGCCAGAGAGACTGGAAATTTGAAAGAAAATTGGACCTCACAGACACAATCAAAGACGGAGCTCGCCTTTTCTTTGTCGATGAAGGAATACGTAGACAGCTTCTTCTTGCTTTGACTGAGGATTCGAAGCTTCATATTGAAGAGGTTTGTCCTGATGACACATGACCTTTTCCTCTCCCTTAAAGCCCATAATCCTGTGGTGGAGAATTCTGACTTGTGTTCTCTACAGCTTGTCGATGTGTATAGGTTGGTTGAAGATCAGATAGACATACCCACCGTGGCTACAGAAGTAGCTCGAGGTAAAGCCCCTGTGCACCCTGAATTTGTCATAGTTCAATTGTTATATGCTACATGCATGAGGCAAACTAAATATAAATATCTTTTTGGTTTAGACTTTCCAACGGTTATCAGGGATCTCCTTCTTTCGTGGAGTGAAAACGTCTTATCCGATAGATAGCTAAATTTTTGGACGGTGCATAGCAAATACAGATATTGTTCCAGTCAGAGATGAGTATACTTTATACATGTCCTATATTTTCTCTTTATTCCCTTCTGTTGCAGAAGGTTTATTATATGTAGTTTTAAATGACTGTCAACACTTTAAAGGAAATAGTACTACATTTTGTATAGGAAACGTTATTTTGCTCAGTAAATATCAAGTTGAAGTTTCATTGGGAAATGTCCAAGAAAATCTTATAAATAAATCCTTGAGCTTCCTTCAGCATAACTCATTCAGTTCTTCAAACTTCTGTTGCTGCTTGATAGGTCACACGTCTGTATTTGTAGAATTGCAAATAAATTCCTTTAGTTGATCTTATGTATCACGTCACTACGGTTTATATGTGAAAAACTGAAAACCTACGTGACTATTAATGTGTGTATAATTCTGTTATTTACTAATATCTCCCCCCCCCCCCCCCTTCTCTTATAGTTTTATTCAAGCTGAGAACTTGAGCTTGTTTATTGCTTGTGGCTTGGGATTTCAGTTAACTCCAAAGCTTGTTTGTTGCTTGTAATCGGCAAGAAATAATTGAGTGTGAAAAAGCAAAGTCAGCGTGTCCACTCGTTAGTTTTAGACTTTTTACGTGTGTTATACGCTTCTCGCATTCACACTCCTCAGTTGACTGAAGAAAAAGTGGGGAGAAAAACAAACTTAGATTTATTAATTTTTTTAATGTGAGATTGTGCATATAAGTGGTCAACCCGAATTTTAAGAGAATAAATTAATTAATGGATGAGCAAATTTAAAGCATTATCGTTCAATTATGTGATGTCAATATAGTTAAGTTTTTCTTACAACATGACCATCTGGTTATATAATATAAAATTTTTGCATCAATTATAAATTCAAAACTTTTGTGTCAATAATAATAATATTATTATTTTTTTAAAAGGAAAAGTAATATACTAATTTAGGTTATGATCTACATTTTTAGTTTAAATGCATTTTTTTCTTGTAAGTAACATTATTTATACATTAATTTGATTCTCAAAAATTCAATTCAATTCAATTTTTATATGATTATTTAAAATTCATGTATCGTCATCGTGGCATAGGATATTAGTATGAAATTATTATTATAAAATATAAAAATTAAGTTAAAAATAATTATTATCATAATTATTTTATTCTGTATACGCGGCATTTATTTACTTTTAACTGGTATTATAACAATAAATGGTGATGGTAATTAAATTTAAAATGTTCTGCAGATTGAATAAATTATTACTTTTGAATAAATTACTCAATAATTTAAACAAAGTAACTATTTTTTCATTATGACGTATAGAGTTAATACAAGTTATTAAGGTTCTCATTTATCTTAGACTTTTGAAGAAATTAGCTTAATAACCCGTGTCTTGCACGGGATGTAAAATTATATTATTTTATGGATATTACAAAAGAAAATATTATATGTCTTTAGATTTTTAACCTAATACAACCCCACAAAAATCAATTTTTTAGGTGAGCATTACTCATGCAATTAATAAACTCTATTTAATGTTTTTTTTTGAAGGGAAACTCTATTTAATGTTGTTTTCTCCAATATATGCTTTTAAATTACTACATCCAATGACTTTAATTTTTTAAATAGTACAAAATTAACCAAACGACATGATGCCAAAATTAATCTATGAAGAATTTAAGAAAAACAAAAATAAAAAAAATACTCAACCTTCCGATTTATTATAATATTCTATTCCGTGTAAATAAGTGAAAAATAGTATCCCATGATTAGTTAACGGATGTCATATGACGGTAGAGACCAAGAATAGTATTTTAGATTTTAGAGGGATAAAAATGAAAGAAAAGTTTTTATAAGTACCAAAATCAAAATTCATCATTTTATAGAAACTAAAAACATACTTAACCCATAAAAAATTTTAGGCTTAAAAATATTTTTGGTCCCTGCAAATATATCGGTTTTTGATTTTCGTCCCTGTAAAAAAAAATTTTAGTTTTTGATCCCTGCAATGTCCAACTCTTCCGTTTTTTGTCCTTGTCGTCAGTCTCCGTTACAAAAATGGTGACATGGCAGACGGAGATCTATGTGGCGATGCCACGCGAGACTAACAATGCCAAGTGGCGTCTTAGGTGGAGGATGACATGGCCAATACTAAGTCATCTCCTTCTTCCTCCCCTCTCCCTCCTAGCCGCCACCCCCATCCTTTTCCCAAATCCCAACCTCCCTTTACACCAGAAAAACTCCATTCATTCTCAGATGCTCTTTCAGAAATTGTCTACACACCCTAAAATAAAAAATAATCTCAACGTGAATGGTCCCCATGCTGGGTCCATTCTTACGCCACAAGGAGATCTTCTTATCATCCCCAGCACTGGCCACAACCAAATCTGTGAAGAAACCAAACTCAATGGATTAAAAACAATTATCTCCATTCACTAGTTGCTAAATTTTTTAAGCTACCACAATTTGGGGGAAATGCAAACCCAGAAAGCAAAAAAAAAACAAAGCAGAGAGAGAAAGACAGGTTGAGAGTTCTTGAATGCCACTGACGGATCCCCAAAATTTATTATTGCTAACAACCGAAACTTCCATTGCTGAGTGAATTGGGGGATGGGGATTAAGACTCATATATTACAAGGGCTTCTAATTAAAAGAACTTGCTACATAACGAAGACTAATGACAATTGAAAGCACATAATTTCTCATACAGCCATCCGTCAAATAGTGTTATAATGCCAAAGCGAAGATACTGTATGAAATTGATAATCAACCAACAAAGTGCACATGCTTAAACATTAAATTAGATCAACCAAAAGAAATTGCGGTCAGAAATTAATGTTTTGCAGGGAATGGGTAGCGACATTTCAAATTTGGAGTTGAAAATGGGAATTTTGGAAACCCTACATCCACAACTGCACCACGGAGGGAGAGAAAGACGGTTCAGCAAAGACGATTCCTCCCTTCAACTCACCGCCGTGGACGTTCAACGAGCCACCGTGAATGAACGACGTCGACATTGTAACTATGTTCTTGCTCTCATCGTGGGCCTGGACAACGTGAACAACCCCGATCTTGGCGGCATCTTGAACGACACCTGGACGACGTGAACGACCTCTGATCTGGAGTTGATCTTGACGTCGATGACGCAGGGGTTGGCGTAGTAGGAGACAAGAGAGATCTGTGAATCTTCGGCTATGGGGGAGGAGCATAGGTGGCTGCGGTACACTCCTATGGAGATGAGATCAGTTATTGATGGAGGAAAATGAATGGGTCCGTGACTGTACTTTGGGCAAGTTGTGAGTTCATGGCCGTGAAGAGAGTGTGGGATATGGTGGGCTGAGGGTGGCGGCAGGGGCTGGGGGAGAGGGAAAAGATGAACAAACCCTATGTGAGCCATGTCATCCTCCACCTAAGATGCCACTTGGCATCGTTAGTCTCGCGTGGCATCGCCACATAGATCTTCGTCTGCCATGTCACCATTTTTGTAACGGAGACTGATGGCAAGGACCAAAAACGGAAGGGTTGCACATTGCAGGGATCAAAAACTAAAAAAAAAAATTTACAGGGACGAAAATAAAAAATCGGTATATTTGCAGGGACCAAAAATATTTTCAAGCCAAAATTTTATGTCAAATAAAATATTATTAAATTAAATTAACACTATGGATAGATATACTCCCTCCGGTCCAAATCTTTGGTTGTTTAAGGTTTTGATACATAGATTAAGAAATAATTAATTGAACAAATTTTAGACTAAAATAACCCTATTTATTATTCATCATTCTCAACTATCCTAATTACTTCTCCACTCAAAACTTATTAATTATATTAAGGGTATAGTTGGAAAAAGGTGATAAATTATCTCTTGAAATCCTAAAACAACCAAAGTTTTGGGACAAAAATAAAAAACTAAAACCACCAAAGATTTGGACCGGAGGTAGTAATTTTTTCTAGAATTTGTGATTAATTATGTCTCGAAACACTATATGCATAGTATTAAAAATGTTCGGCACTTTTATATATAAAAAAAATGTTCGACAGCATAATGTCTGCATTACATTTTTGTCAGGATGCCCGATTCGTCTTGCACGTGTTTGATGAAAATACTTTAATTGCAATAAAACTGATAAGGTCACCGCCATCGATTTTTATTACTCCATTAATTCATACTTTTATTTCATTTCATGAGGATTTTTTTTTTGACGTAAGGATTCTAAAAAATTGAGAATAAGACTAGAACGACATAATGCAGACACTAATAATTTTTTAAAGCAACAAATAAAATGATTTTTTTAAAGTCACAAATAAAAATGCAGAAAGGTACACAAAAGGGTATAACTGTAGCGTGGATAATTATATTTACTGCGTAGAATATAAAAATGATGATTTGTTATATTATAAAATAAAATTAATTAATTTTTAAAATTAAAAGTAGTTTGACTATTGACTCTACTCTTGATTCACCTCACCTAATGAACTTTCACTAAAATAATTTATTTAATACTTTTACTACACAATTTTTCTCTGAATAGATTCGGAAACAAAAAAAAATCTATTTTACTAGGTTATCATCTGAAAGGATGACAGAAAAACTGAATGAAACCTTACTTCCGGAAAAATTTCATTATACTCTTCTTTAAAAAAAATAAAAAGTGCTTCAAAAAAAAAGTAGTTTGACCCTTGACTTTTGGGTACATTTGATGAATTTTTCTCATATAAAATTGATACTTTTATTATTGCACAAATTTTACTTGAATTTGAATAAGATTAAAAAAAATGAAAAATGGCATCAAGGAATTGACCACGGCCATCCTGTGAAAGGGTAACGTAAATTGAATGGAAAAAGTCATATAAAAGGGCATTAATGTCTTCATATCCCTTATTATCTCTCCATTTCTTCTTGTAAATAAAATAATAGTAGAAATAGAGCAATTGCACTTTGCAAAGGGAAAGAAGAGAGAGAGAGAGAGCTACCCACTTTCGCTAATCCTCAAACTGTAGCATCATCTATCTATTTGCACCAAAATCGCAACAACACTTAACACATCAATCCCTTCCTCCATACGAGGTTTTTACCTGTTTGGTCATCAATTCTCGTGTTTAAGGTTGGTGGTTTCACTTGGACCTGTTTTTTTCACCCCCAATGTACTTAATCACCTTTGTGTCTCAAAGTTTGTTTCTTTTTTGTTTCTTCATTTCTGGGTCTCTTAGGTTTTTTGCTGGGTCCAGTTCAATTTATGTTTACCTACCTTGGAGGGACTGGGGTAGGTGTTTTTGCAGTGTTTTCTCCCCCTTCCCTACTTGTGTTCTTGGAGAATACCCTTTATTTTGAATTGGTCAACTTGGTCATTTTTATACAGTACTGAAAATTGGGTTCCCTTTTTTTATTAAAAAAATCATCCTTCTTATATTTGATGTAAATTCATTATATTAGATTGATGGATTATTTAATTTGAATCACTCATTTTGTTATCCGGTAAACTATTTGTTTTAGTCCCAATTTGGTGGTCATTATTCTGCGTTATTTTGATGGTGGGCTTTGTGATTTCCTAAAATTTCAGATTTGGGTGATAAATTGAGTATGGAATTTAACTGATGAGATCTCTTAGATGCTGTTCTGTGACTTTTGTCTTTTGGTTTGTGTCTCTATATCAGTTTATTGGTTGATCAATCAGTATTGGGGCGGCTGTTGACCTTTGTTAATTTTGAACTCTGATATCATACTAATCTCTTTGAGGAACTTGAAGGAATTTTGTATCTAACTTTTCAGATAGAATAGGTTCAGGTTTTGGACACTTACGTCTCTTTTTTTTGATAATTTGCATTTCTCATAGTATATATAGAGAGTGGAGTGATATTATGAAAATGCAGTCATGTAAGTAACATTCTGAATGGTTATATGTGTTGCTTGCAGTTGCACTTAAATGTTCCAAGTCATTTAAGTTCGTAAGTACCTTTGTTATATAATTCTAACCTAGATTCTTTTTTTTTGTTTCTTATTGTATTTTAGGCGTGTTCTAAAACCCAGGACACAGTTTGTTTGATACATTTCCAAGTTTTCATTGACATATTCTGATTTTTGAACTTTGAAGAATAAGGAGCATGCTATTGACTTGGTGCAAATCTGAGTTAAGCGGCCTCTTCATGGTTTCATGCCTTGTGATAGTATAGTCCAACCAGTGTAAACAGCATGGAGGATTTTCAATTGAATATCTGTTGGGAAGATGTTTTCTGTCCCATATGCTTGGATTTTCCTCATAATAGTGTGCTCCTTCAGTGTTCATCTTATGATAAAGGATGTCGTCCTTTTGTCTGTGACACAAACCAATTGCACTCAAATTGTTTGGATCGTTTTAAAAGTGCCTGTGGCATGACATCCTCTTCGGTGTCTGATGCAACATCTGCTGAAAATAGCGAGCCTCCGGTATCTGATGCAACATCTGCTGAAAATAGCGAGCCTCCAGTATCTGATGATCAATGCAATCTGACTTGCCCCTTGTGTAGAGGTGAGGTTTCTGGGTGGATTGTCGTCAATAAAGCTCGCATGCATCTTGATGAGAAGAAGCGTTGTTGTGATGAGGTGCAATGTACGTTCATGGGAAGTTACTTGGAGCTACAGAAGCATGCTCAGCTTGAACATCCTCACGCGCGTCCATCGAAAATTGATCCTGCTCGACTGCTTGATTGGGAGAATTTTCAGCAGTCCTCTGAGATCATAGATGTTTTGAGCACTATTCATTCAGAAATCCCACGGGGGATGGTTTTAGGAGATTATGTGATTGAATATGGGGATGATGATGCTAGAGATGAGTATGATGACTTCCCCGGAGATGAGGGCAACTGGTGGACCTCTTGTATTTTGTATCAGGTCTTCGACAACTTCAGAAGTTCCAGAAATAGAAGAAGGACAAGAAATAGTGATACAAGAAGGGGTAATCGCCGTTTAAGTTATGATACTTCAAATTCTGATGAAGGTTCTATAGCATCTGTGGAGTATGCTGATTATAGGATAGAAGAGACTGATGATGAGTTTGTTAGCACAAGTGGCTCCTCAAGACGTAGCAGTGGTTATCACAGGTGCATAGACTTTTTCTTCTTCTATATTGTAACATTAGTGTCTGTTACATCTCATGACTTACTTTCTGGGTTGTTAAGGTCTGACAATTTCAGTGTAAGACTTTGTGTGCAGAAGTTTTCTGTTTATCCCATGATAAAAAATTTCAGGACTAACCTATTGTTCTAAGAGAATGATGTTTCATTTCCATTACTACAAAGGAGCATAAAATTACCAATGTTTTCAAAAACACAAGTCATTGAAATGGTAAATACTTTTAATAACATCACTAAAATTTCTGCTAGAGTTTAGATATTTATTTGGTAGGTTTTGTATTATTAATATCTCAATTTCTACATTATATTCGATGGTGATTATGGGAACAATTAAAGAAGCATAAAGAGAATAGGATAGAGAAGCCAAAGATCTAGAAGAATTTGATTTTCAAATGAAGCTGACAGAAACATAGAGGCTGAGGGTGTCTGAGAGTGCAGGGGTCAAGTGATTCAGAGAGATTGAGATGAAGTGGATTTAGGGATTTCGGGTCTCTTAATCACAGGTTGTGATCATGGGCTGCCTAGCTCAAGCCCATCACAGCAAGGCTTGCCAAGCTTGAATGACCCTTCCTTTCTGGCCCAAGTTTCCCCAACAATCCTACCCTAATCCTGCCATGTAATGGTCCTCAGTATGCTTGGAAACGTGAGGGGCAGCAAAACTTCTTGTGTCATGTGATCCTATGTTAGGATAAGGAATAAAGGGGAGTTAGAGTAGTTAGGGTTAGTTAGGATAGTTGGTTAGTTAGAGGGGGATATCGTGTATAAATAGAAGAAATAAGGATTGAGGAAGAGATTCTGTACATTTGATAGATTGTGAATAAAAGGAGAAGTCCTTCTTGAAGGGGAAACCCTTGGGGAGAATTCTATTCTCCATTTTCTTTTTCAGTTTTATATAATAAAATTCTGTTCTTTGATTCTTTGCATCTTTCTTTCATTTCAATTTCTCTGTTTGTTAGGAACCCTGAGAAATAGAAATGGAAAATTGATAGAAAGAATCAAAAGAAAATAATAGTTTTATTGAAGTGATTGAGAATAGGAGAGAGATCTCTCCTTTAAGGGTTTCCCCTTCTACAAAGGAGTTCTCTTTTTACTTTACAAACTTTCAAATGTACAAAATCCCTTCCTCAGTCCTTATTTCTCCTATTTATATATGATATCCCCCTCTAACTAATCAACTACTTTCTTTAGCAATTAATGATGAGATTTCATCTTATTCAAGTGATTGCTCATGCTACCATTTTTCGATGACTCAATGAATTGGATATTGAAGTATCAATATTAGGAGTTATTCAATGTATTTGAAAAAGTGTACAATTTGATGTTTGAGCTTTGAATTAGAATGATTTGATTTTGAATTTTCAATAATGTTATTAATCACAGATCCCGGAGACGCAATTCCCGCTTTTATGACAATTAGGGAGACGCAATTCCCGCTTTTATGACAATTAGGTATGTGCTGGCTGTGCAATAATATCCTTTTTTGTTATTGTACAAAGGTCCTGATGATTTCAAACTAAGTGCTAATTGTAGATTTCCTTATGGCCTTAAGGTATGTGAAAGTGGTGGTGTGTGCTTCTTGTTCCATTACCTTTAAATTACTTACGAATTTTCTCTAAGTTTGTAGGCAATATATGAACCGAATCGAAGCGGAATGAGAGGCATGGGACAAGCAAGAAAAAACAGTCTGACGGCTTGTGTTTCACCATGCAAAAATTACATTTAGATGGTCTTATATTGCATTTGCAATGAGATGTGTTGATTGGGAGACTTCTATAAATTTGACAGTTCCATTTGGTCACATACTCATTTCTTTTATGATTAGCTTTAAAACTTCATTTGCTTACCAAATCTAAGTGAAGAAAGTATGCTGCTAGCCAATTGGAAGCCTGTTAATTTACCCATGGGCAACCATAGTAATTCCACCAGCATTGTGCTGCTTAATTATGCAATAATGATTATTTTAAAACCTTATTTTCCTGTACATATAATTGATTGTGATTTGTGACATGATAGAATAGCTCTAATGCATGTTTCTATATCATTACATTAAGATATGTATATGTATGTATGTGTGTGTGTATTTCCTATTTCCTATTTCCTATTTATTACATTTGTAAATATGCACCATTGCATAAGTGGCTTTGGTTTGGGTTTCAATTGGCTCCACTTGAACTTTGTGTTAAACCATCAAACAGATTTTTGCAAAAGTAAGAGTAAAAGCATTATTGCTAAGGTAAGAAGATAGATTGATAATTTTATGTCTTTGTCGAAAAATAAAAAGCATTTTTGCAAATGGACAGATCGATAATTTTTTGTATATGCACTTTTATTTTTATTTTTAAGTAAGATATAAAATTATCTTATCCAAAAATATAAAAAACAGATGTATTGATAACTTTGTCTTATCCAAAAATAAAAAAGTGGGTAGAGTGATAATTTTATGTCTTGCTAAAAGATAAATAAAAAATGGGAACAAATTGATACATTTTTATCTGTCCATTTTTTTTGGTAAAACAATTTTATAACTTAAAAATAAAAAAGTGGACAGATAAAAAGTATCAATTTGTTCCCATTTTTTATTTTATTACTACCGTGCCTGTTTGTCGCAATTTTAATTTTATAAGCATATTTTATGTTGACTATAAAATTAATTAAATTGAACATTTTTATAAAGTGGACATTGATAATTTTATATCTTACGACAATCATTATCTGTCCGCATTTTTTACTTTGTATACAATTGTACTTGTATATTCGCATTTTTTATTTTATAAACATATTTTATGCGGATTATAGAACTAATAATGTTAATCATCTTTTATAAAACAGACAAATTGATAAATTTATATTTTACTATTGTATCTGTCTGTTTGACCACTTTTTTAATTTATGTATATATAATTTATGTTGATTGTTAAAAAACAGATAAATTGATAATTTTATGTCTTACCAAAAAATAAATAAGTGGACAAATTGACAATTTTTTGTCTGTTTACTTTTTCTGTTTTTAAGTAAGGTATAACTTTGCTTTACCCAAAAATAAAAAGGCGAATAGATTGATAATTTTATGTCTTACTCTAAAATAAAAAGCGAACAAATTAATAATTATGTCTTTCTATTGTATCTGTCTATTCATATTTTTAATTTCATATACATATTTTATGTTAATTGTAAAAAAATACAGATAGATAATTTTGTCTTACTAGAAAATAAAAAATCAAACATTAATAAAATCATCAATTTGCGTAATCAATCAAAATGTGGACAGATTAATAATTGTCATACCCAGAAAAAAGGTAGACAAATTGATAATATTATGTCTTACCCAAAAATAAAAAAGTAGACATTGAAAATTTTATGTTTGTCTATTTACTTTTAAGTAAAATATAAAATGTCTTGCCCAAAAAAAATGTACAGATTGAGAATTGTCTCTCCAAAAAATAAAAAAGGTGACGTTGATCGGCTTCCAAAATATACACCAAATTATAGATAAAAACATCATCTCATTGTTCACTTTATCTGTTATTTTTAAAAAAATTATATAAAAAACAATTATTGGTCCCATCTCACTTCAGTATCATCAAAATAACTTGCAGATATTTTCACATGAAATTGTATTGTAATTTCTTTTCCCCAAAAATGCATCAACCAGAAAAGTCATTGTCATTCCGACGCTGATAATACCGCACTCATCAACAAAGAAATAAGGAAACCATCCAATATCTCTCAATGGGAAAATATCATGTCATTCCATTGAGAGCATAAAAGGTACCTTTGGATGTTTAACGAGATCAAGAAATGTAAAACTACTTCAGGAAAAAAAAAAGCTTATAGTAACTATTACAAAGCACAGCTTAAAATTCAGAACGAGTAGTGCATCAACAGAAAGAGGAAGAGGACTAATATGGGACATTCTTTGGCAGGTTCCGGATTACATTACTCTTCATTGCCATCTTGGTACGCATATGGTCCACACCTGACCTATTCATTTCCTTCAGGACTTTCATCCTCACAATCTGCTCCCTTGATTGGACAGTGGCCAAACCCATGCTCCTGTACCTGAAAATAAAGAAATATATACACATTAACTATGTGACTTTATGATTTGCTAATGCGATTACACCAAATGTTTCGTTTCCCCACAGCATTACAAAGATAATAAGGTTAAAAGAGCAAACCTTGAAGCCAATGCAGCAGTTATGGCCATGTTATTTAGTGGCGATGGCCGTGGTTTCTGACGATAATAGCGCAAAAATTCACGGGAACCTAGAGTTCTGGTTGATGTTCTATCACCAGATTTCTTACTGATTATGAGCTCAGCCCCTCCACCAAGTTCTATATTGTTATCCGCATCACCGGATACAATCAGCTGCTTGCCTTGCTCATCCACATAACTGATTTAAAAAAAAAAAAAAATAGGAACATTTGAGATTGGATGTATCAATAGGCCTTACCAATTTTATAGGGTATTTATGAAGAAGGGGAAATGCAAACCATATCAGTATGAACTAAACTAACCTGCTGCTATAATCGTAGAATTCTTCCAACTCTACTTCCTCGTCGTCATCACCATCACCATAATGCACTTTACAGTGCCTTTTTGCTTCCATGTGTTTCCTGACTGCTTCCAAGCTGCTGAAAGGATAACATCGATCATTGCAGTACAGACACATGTAGTCCCTTTTGACCTAGAAAATGGAAAAATGTCAGTGGACTTTTGGACCGAACCAAAAAGTTTTTCTTTGGGGGGGTGGGGATGGTTCACAGAATTATACCTTTAGGCCAAGATAGGTGAGGAGGCCTTTTGGATCCTTCAGATACTCGACATCTGGAATGAAGAATCCATGGGCCTTGTGCATGTGAACCATGCAGTTTTCTATAGTTTTGTGCTCTTGATCACACATAAAGCAACATGATGGATCTAACTCCTCACAATTATCATCATCATCTTCATCCATATCATCATTGTCAGCATGCTCATTTACGTTCAAATCAGTCAAGGACTTCGCAGCATCATCAACCAGCTCATCTTCAGGATCTACCTCCTCCCATTCATCCTCACTTTCTTCATTTTCGGCAGAGTTATCTACCTCTCTTCTAGGAGGTGGCCTATTCACAACGCGTTGCGGAAGTGGCTTAATTATGGCCTTCTCATCTGAATGACTAGTTCCTTCAGAAGCTCGCATCATGTGACTGCGCGATTTGAGATGCTCAGCATGAGCCTTGGAACTTTTATACCCCTTGCCACAGAGGCCACAGCTATAGAGCATGGGGGTTTCATTAGATTTATCTTTCTCCTGAGCAAGTGCAGATTGTCTGGCCAGGAATAATGCTTCGGTCACCCCAGGAACTCCGGCCACCTATTTATTTTTTAAAAGTCAAACACAAATTAACATAACAACATTACAATAATTAATATTTCCTAGGAAATAAAACAAGTTCAAGCAAGATAGTCATCAAATCTCCTCCTCCTCCACGACTAAGAAATCATTAAGAGAAGCTAAACAAGGGTAATCATCTACAAGCTGAAATCCTCCCTCTACTGACAACACCTCCCACCAATATAAAACCTCCCTAAACACTAAATTGTCAACAATTACTACTTGGTGAAAATGTTCATGATACATTTACTTTGTTGTTGTTTGATCCTACATAGCCCACCATCACCATGACAAATTTTAACCCCTCCCCAAAAGAAAAACAAAAAACCACATAACACAAGACAAATCTCTCCACAAAATTGAACAGCTAAAATAACGATCCTAACAGATAGGTGTGGCACTCAGCATAAAGACAAAAGTACAAAATAAAAATGTTGAAAAACCTTATGCATTTTTCAAGGAAGCTGAACTAAAACTGAAACAATTTCCATCAGCGTTACTCCGAGTAAATGCATATTCTCAAGTTTTCAAAACTTCTGGATTGAACCACGAAAAAGCAAAATAAAATAAAATTAGGGTTTAACAAATAGCATGTAGAAAAGCTAAATTAAATCTCTCGCAACGTAAATGGAAGAAATGAATGCATTTATCAAAATTAAAAAATAATAAAAAAAAATGAAAACCTTGCGTTTGAGGTTGTAGCGATGCCACTCAGACTTGTAATGGAGCTTTTGCTCTGCATCGTCGTTGAATTCCGTGTTGCAAGCGTTGCACGTTAATCCCGGCATGATTATTCCAAGAGTTTAGCGCAGAGTGGATGGATGGGTGTGTACAAAATGAAAAGGAACAGGCTCAGGAGAAGTGAAGAGAAGAAAGGGGAGAAGAAGGGAAGGAATAACCGAATAAGGGATGGTTCGTTCGTCGTTGTCGGCGGGCGAAATGGTGTGATGAAGGTTTGGTTTAGTAATCACTAATCAGCGCTTGCGCAATCGCTTCTGTCCTTCATTTCGGATCCATTTTCATGATCCCTCCTTGACCCGTTTCCAGTTCCACCTTCTTTTTGGGCCTTCTGTATTTTTTTATGATCTGTTAAGTTACTCCAAAAATATCTTGACCAAAAAACAAAGTTAGTCCAAAAACAAGAGGTATGGAACTTTTGTACCAAAAAGAAAATGTTTATGGAACTTGGCCGTCCCATTGATTTGGGCTCAATTAAGTCTTCTATTTATTTATTTTTTCAGAAATAAGGGCGTGTTTGGATATATGTAGTTTAATTAAGAGTTTATTTGCTAAGTGTTTATCCTATAAGAGTTCACTTATAAGCTAATTCTACAATTGAAGAGCTTATGAACTTAATAAGCTTTATATAAGTTGTTTTTGCAAGCTATTTCAAAGTGCTTATGAAAATAAACTAAAAATAGCTTATAAACATACCATAAACTATTTTTATAAGTTCTTCCAAACACTTGCATAAGCATTTATGTAATAACATAAGCCCAAATAAGCTCTTATAAATGCACCCTAAGGGTCTGTTTGGAAAAACAGCTTATTATGGGCCCAATTTGGATAAACTTCTCCATAAGCACTTCTAGTATGTATTTTTTAACTAACAACTTCTCACGTAAGTTGAAATTAACTTTTGCTCTTTATATTTTTTAAAAGCTATCTTTTTTAACTTCTCCAAAAGCACCTATCTATTTATAAATGACTATTTAACAACTTTTTCTCTTGTCCAATATGAGAAAAATAAGATACAAAATAAAACTAACTACTCTATAAGTCAAAAGCTAGAGCTTTTACATCCAAACAAGCTCATAAGTGTTTATGATAAACGCTTATGTATAAGCTATTTTTATAATCAAAGAAAGAATGTAGTGAAATTGATTTCATATAAGCTGTAAGCTGTTTTTATAAGCTATCATGGGTAGCTTATGAAAATAAGCGCAAAACAGCTTATGAACCAGTCATAAACTGTTTTCATAAGCTCTGCCAAATACACTGACAAGAGCTTATATCAGTAGATAAGCCCAGATAAGCTCTGCATAAGCTAATCCAAACAGACCCTAAGTGTATTCCTTAAGAATTTTCAATTTTAATTTACATTTTATATGGTGTAACTATTTTCCTTTACCTCTTGGGAAAGCGTTGATAATTTTATCATAATGATGGTGAATTATGTGTGCATAATTTAGAAAAATGGATGAAATATAAATGCTTTTCGGGAAGGGGTTGTATTGTATCTACTGGGAGTCTGTTTCTGTTTGTTTGGCAGAGTCATGACTCAAGTCAAATGTATGAATCATTGAAGTATGTACACTAATCAATGAATCAATCTTAAACCTCTACAAGTGCAGATATATTTACATTCAACCCCTGTCATTTGCCATCTTATTTCATTCCATATTCCATTCTTTTGAAATGGTTTCATCAAAAGAAGCAAGTGTTTATGCTTCATGTTCTCGTGCAAGTGCACACAAAATAGTAGAAATTTTTTTTGTTAGTTTTTTACCCGCCATGACGACGGATGACCAATAATGGATTTAGATTGACTTTGATACCATCTTAGCCTGTGTTTGTTTCTGCGGTAAAAACCGCCTGACATGCGTTCCAAAGCCTAAAACGCAAAAGCTACTCTCAATAGCTTCTGGCCAACCGTGCGGCTATGGTGGACTGGAATTGCAATCAAACATATGCTTAGATTTGTGCTCTAACTCAACTCCTTTAAAACGGCTTATAATAGATCTAGGATATGCTGTTCTATTACCAATTTTGTGATTGTGACCTACTGATATACCCCTCAATGCTGACTTCTACATCTCCCTCTCAAGTTTTCCTTTTCCTGCTTTCTTCATATCAGAGGCTGATATCTCCATAAATTGCAGGATGTATCTGCACTTGCTAAGACTGATTACTTGTGTTGTGATGGTGCAAAAATAACTGTGGAACAAGTGCACAGTCTGAGCTATACCATTTTTTACTGAAATTTTATGGTCAATTTCTTCAAATTTTTTAATTGTTTACCATAATATAACTCGTTTTTATTTTAGTCAAGCAAACAGATCTCTCTTCAATTTGCTTAATCAAGCAAACAGATCTCGAACAGAGACATTGAACCAAATCAATCAATTAATGATTGGAAGCTGATTCTGGCATCTATTTTGAGCTGCTTTTTATTCATTTTTATGTGTGATGATACATACTTGGTTACATAAATATTTAGTGCGTGTTTGGTTTGACATTATTTAAAGTGATTATTTCTGAAGTTTTAAAAAATCCACTAGAAGGAATGTTTTTCACAAAGAAAGTGAAGTGTTAAACCTTCTTAAACGTAGTGCCATAACTCATAATTTTATTAATTATTTAAGGAAAGAATAGACTGGAAGTTGCAAAGGCCTATCTATGCATCTAATAATTTTTAAAAATTCTAAAACTTGTTCCCCTTTTTTCATTAATTAAGATGATTAGATTATCATTAAGCCGATACTTAAATAAAATAATTAATGAAGAAAAAGTGTGACTTCTTGGTATGGCAGTCTCTATCAACACACGGGAAGATGGCACTGAACAAATTGGGTAACAAGTTTTATGTCACCAGGTAAATAAAACAAATAAAGAAAACTCAAAGTGGCAAAAAGTCAGATTAGGAGTAGCAAAGAAGATATAAAAAATGATACATGAGAACATGCACATAACAGGCTACACCAATTGACCAAGTGAATGGCCATTGAAACTCTAGCTAGTATATACCAATCTCCCTAGCTAGCTACACATGGCAATGATGAATTTGGATACGAATCTGTAATCTGCATATGTGAATTGTGTGGTTGATAGAGAAACAAGAAAAATTGGATGACTACTATGGGGGAATAATATGAAGACTCTGTATAATTTCTACATCCATCACTTCTTGTGGTCTTCACATGCATATATAGAACAAATTTTTCTAAGTCTTTTCCTTTTGCATGAATAATTGAGATTATAATCATTTAGATGGGCAATAGGAGAGGCCTTTGAGAATACGTACACTACATATATATAAAAATTTAAATTTCTTCACTATCATCTCCCACTAAGAGAGCAAAAGGCCAAGTGAAACAGTCTTGCCAAATCATCAACACAACTTTTTACAGCTTTAGTGGGAAATTTTAGGCTTTAGTGGGATTTTGTGGATTGTCATAAGAAATGATGACTCTCATGACTCTCTCACACACACACCAACACCACCAAAACCAACATGCCTAAAGATATAGTAGATTCTTATAGGATGGATATAAATAAAAGGGACACTTTCAATTCACAAGCCAAAATTATAATGGTCCACATCTTAATGGTGCTGGACCTGTTTGTAGGTATAACTCTAATAGTACCCGTGACAACCTCACATGGGACATCTTTTTCTAGTAGTATCTGTGCATCATATATATATATATATTATGGAAGGCTATGTTTTTTGAATAAAAAATATAAAGGCCTAGCTAATTTGAAGGGCAACTTTCACAAATACATATGAATATGATCTGGTCTGGCAATTGCAACTAGTTACACACCATCAAATGTTTTTTTTCCACTTTGTCAAAAATGTTATTTGTCTCGTGTCTTGTGCTTTTCAGTAGTCTTGTGACTACTCCTTAATTCACGAACTTCACTACCCGATTTGTGTCTTTTTGGGCTTTCATGATAGAGAAAAGTCCTAATCTGAAATCTCTTCTCGTGATATATATATAAGTCTAACTTTCATGTCAAAAACACTTTAGTAGTTCATGTACCGTCTTTCTAGCTAATCACGGATAAGCTCGCTATATAAAAAAAATGTATTCTGATTCTGAAGTAATTATTACTAAGAAGAATTTAATCATTTTGATAAGATTTCTCCAATTGCAAAAATTGCTCCGACTATAAAGGAAGGAAAGGGAAGTTTTTATAGCATGTTTGGATGTAAAAGTTTTAGCTTTTAACTTATAGAAAAGTTAGTTTTATTTTGTATTTTATTTTTCTTATATATGTACAAGAGATAAAGTTGTTAAATAGTCATTTATAAATATATAGGTGCTTTTTTGAAGAAGTTTAAAAAGATAGCTTTTGAAAAATGTGAAGAGCAAAAGTCAATTTTAACTTATGTGAAAAGTTGTTAGTTAAAAAATACATGTTAAAAGTGTTTATGGAGAAGTTTATCCAAACTGGATCTTGATGAAAGTGCCTCGTGAGTCGTGACACAATTTTTCCCCATGTTTGTGGTGAGTAAAATCTAATTCAAATGGACGCTTAAAAATTTCATTAAATATATTTTAAATTTCTAAAACATTAAATACTTATATTTTGTTATCTTGATGACTCTCTTAATATAAATTTCTTTTTCCTTAAAAAGAGACGATCAACAGAAATGGTGTCACAATGGAGTTCTATAATGACGAATTCAAAGTCTTCTTGCAACTTCAATTTTAGAATGGTGGCGAGATGAGTGCACAAAATTATATATATGTAAGATATGATGCAAAATAAAACCCCCAACTGCCATAAACAAGTGGGGCAATTGCCCAATGTCTAAGATAAATGAATGTTACGTACGTTTATTCTATTTTGAGTTGCGCATGAGATAGATATATATATATATAAACACAATAATAGCTCAATGGTGGTGGCAGGAAGAAATTTAGACCATAAAAGGGTTGGCTCAAAGAAGTATGTGCAATCCCATCGGAATTAAGTGTTGGGTAAGGATGTATGTAATTTGGAGTTATAATTTCAGCCACTGTGTTATGTGCTTATCTTATTAAAGTCTTCAGCAAATCAAGCCGTGATTCCAAATGGAAATGCCTAAAACTGGGATACGAGTCTAAACTCTTTCCTTAAACTTGAGGATTGTGGCTTGTTGAGAGTGAGATGGGGCTATTGATATGATTAATTTGATTTAATTTTCTGATACTTTCCCTCATTAAGAAAGGCAAGGCATGTGATCAGTATATTTGCATCCATATATACCCCTATATTTCTATGTCTAAGGCGGAAAATGACAATTAGAGTGGTGTAGAAAAGAGAAAGATAAAGAGAAGAGAAATGGAAGAGAAAAAAAAATTAAGTTCAGAAATTTGATGGATAGTATAACGAGAGAAAGAAGTGAGAGATAAAAGGAAAAAGAAAGTGAAAAGTGATGAAAGAGAAAAGGGGCGTGAGAATGGAATGATTTATTTCATACATTAATTATATTACTTTTAAAATCTTCCTTACGTGTGGCAAAAATTTAATAATATTATTAAGTAATTAAAAGTAAAAGTATTTATTAAAAATATAATCTTTGATACATTAACAAGTTAAATTAAAATTATACTTTTCAATAAATAATTTTTCCGTATAATTTTTTAACTAATTAATATTCTTAGCATTTCTCTAATTTTTAAGTATCCCTGAAAATTAGAGAAGCTTTTTAGCCCATTCAGATTTTGAGAGTCTTTTTCTTAACTTTAGTGAACCATGCATCTACGAATTAAATAACTGTTTAATTAGTTGATTAGTTACAAATTAGTTATAAAATTTCGATAAACAATGGATCATATAATTTATAGCTAATTTGTAGTTAATTTCGTGGTCCACCAGTATGGACCATATAAGTGGTTATTCAAACTATAACTCGCCTTACATTTACTTTATTTTTGAAGTTTTGTAAACATGTTAAAACCAGAAAAATGTTATTTTAATGTTTCTTTACAAAACTATAAAAAAAACTAAATGAAAGTGAAATGATAGTTTTATAATAATTATATAAAAGTATATAATCTACAAATAAAAATTAAATACATATAAAGTGCCACATAAGATTAGCATTTCCTTTTCCATCCAGTGGGTGGCGTGTGTGTGGTGGTTTGAGAGCAAAGCTTTCAATAATAGCCGACCCAGACCGAAACTTAAGAAAGAGTAGCGGTCGTGATTGGATATTTTGTTTTTCGAAGTGTGTGTCGAGAAAATTTTTAACAAGAAAAAATATATATGGACTTTAATACCATTAAAAATATGTATTACTCGCGCGAGTCTTTTTTATAAGAAATATTATATAATTATGATAAAATTATTAAGATAAATAAAATATATTAAAATGAGTTAATTATAATTAATTATACTATAATTTGAAATTTATTTTCAAACATTTCGTTTGACAGTAGGCTTGGCAATGGGGCCCGAACCCGTGGGTACCCATCCGAACCCGTCCCGACTTTGACGGAGAAAACCCGTTTTGACTGGGGTCGGGGACGGGTTTGGGTTTTTCCCGCATTTAAAAGTCGGGGTTGGGGTCGGGGTTGGGGAAACTAATACCCACCCCGAACCCGCCCCCAAACCCGCCCCGTACATTTATTACACTTATAATATAATATTTAATGCATTAATATTATAAAAAATTACATTTTTAATTTTTTATTTCTTCATTATTATTTGTCTAACAAAATATATTAAAAAAATGTCTTAAAAAATAGAGTATTAAATTTCTTTAATTCTATCAAAATTAAAATTCTAAAATAAAAATTTGGATTCTAAAATACTAGGTGCGGGGGCGGGGGCGGGACGGGGAAACCCGACACCCGCGGGGGGCGGGGATGGGTGTTGATTTTTCAACCCCGACCAAGATCGGGGGCGGGGCGGGGAAACCCAAGCACTATCGGGGGCGGGGATGGGGAATGTAAAACCCGCCCCCGCCCCCGCCCCGCCCCGTTGCCATGCCTATTTGACAGGTGTTCAATTCATATTTCTTTCGCATGAAAAATAAATGAGTTCCTTGTAAAATGATATCATAATAAATAAGAGTAAAAATATAATTAAGTAATTAATATTATTAAAAATAATGCTTTATTTCTTATTAAAAAATGACCAATAAAGTATACCATTTTATTTCTTATAAAAACAAACAGAGGTTTCATATAAAAAAAAGGAGTAGAGGGAGTATTTTATTAACATAACAAGTCACTATTTTTGTTTCATATCTTTTGTGGTTTAAGATTTTGATATATGGGCTAATAAATAATTAATTAAATAAATTTTAGAATAAAATATTTCTATTTATTATTTTATAAGTTTTCATATTTTTTATTATTCTCAATTACTTTAATTATTATCCAATCAAGACTTATTAATTACACTAGGATATAATTGAAAAAAAATAGTAAATTATATCTTAAAATCCTAAAATAATTAAAATTTTAGGGGAAAAAAAGTCAAAACCACCAAAAATACTGGAAAGAGGTAGCACTAATTTTTATTAAAGATAAAAGATAATAAAAAAATTCCTGTTAACACCTCAAATATTTAAACTTTCAAAATTATTTTTAATGATTTTCGGAGTATTCAATAAAAATGTAGAATAAAAATATATATAATTAATCTTATCATGGACTCCTGTCTTGTGGACCCAAACGAAGTGATGGCAATGCTATGGTATGCTAATGCTATGGTATGCGGACAGTCACACAGTGACTTTCTGCTCAAATTCACAAATTGTATCATCCATCCGTAATGGTCCTTTAGTACTTTTTCTTTTTTGATAAAAATGGTCCTTTAGTACTTTACCAAGATTCATTTATAATGTTCCTCATGGTCATACATAGCCGCAGGAAGTTTATAATATAAGTGAATTAATGCAGTATAACTTAGCTCTCTGCATTTTTGCCATAAGTTTTTTTTTTACTGCCATTTTTGCCATAAGTTGTTGCATCATCCATTATTGATTATTTAAAAATCTTATGAAATACAATATGCATGTATAGTTAATTAAATTAAATATTGTGTTCAAATACAATTCAAAATTCAATGCACCATTCAGTTTCATAAAATTTGAAACACAAAACTTTCCACATTCAATTTGTTTAATTTCTCACCATTAACCTACACAATAGGGCAATACCAGAAAGCTACTTGTTATAGATATAAACTTGATAACATGGAAAACACCTAAGAATCCCAAGTAGGCAAATAGCCAAATTTGTGTCATCATCGGTGGTAAAGAAATTTAAGAATAGATGTCTCATACTGAATTAAGTAGATACTTTATGTGATGGTCGTCCCATGCACATGTTGGATTACTAAAATTAATTAAAAAGAAAAAATTGATGCATAATTCATCTAAACTCTTTTCCGTATTTTTTTCTTTTTATGTGTGTCAACGATATATAATGTTTTGTTTTATACTGTGTTATTGGTGAGCCATTTATTTTGCTTATAATAGACTAGTAAAGGAATTGAGATTTTGCATATTGATGGATGTTTTTAAGGAAATGTATATAAATTCTTTAAATGTATCACATGCTTATACCCGAATCTGCCTTTCGACCCTACACACACACACACACACACATATATTATATATTGTGTGTTCTACTATATAATGAATTATATATAGGTAATGAATCCCTTCAATAATGATAGTTAGGCCATTTGGGACGTCATTCATCTTTAGAATTAAAGTTACAGAAATGACATAAGGAATCTGCAGTGATCACTTTATTTAGGTTAAATTAATATATAAATTGCTATAATTTCACCAAATTTTTAATTAAATTTCTGTATAGTTTAAAAAAATTTGATTAGGTCTTTTCTCCGTTTTAAAATTTTGTGATTAAGTTTTTAAAGACTAACCCCATTAAATTATTGTTAAGTTCGTGATACCTTTTAAACGGTTTTATAGAATGCAAGAAAAACTTTTTATGAGTGCTTGTCATGATCTTCTCATGTTAATTTTGACCAACATGAAAAAATTACTACATGACATTCTAGCCTTCTGATATGGTTAGACGTACAACTTGACATTTTAATTTTTTACTTCACTAATAGAAAAAATTGAATTACCAATAAAAATTAGAGTTAGAAAAAATGAAATTGGTCTCGAATTTGAGCGTCTCTAATGCTTAGAGACGGAATTAGAGACGGATTTTATTTCTTTTCCGTCTCTAAATCTTCCCATGAACATTAAGTTTGTATATACACCCCCCCCCCCTAGATTTTATCTTAATTAACTACGATTCTATAAAAGCTTGTGTTTCTCGCTTATTTTTTTTGTAGGTTTGCCTACATTCACAAACCCGAAGTCTCAAATGCTGGATGAAAACTAAGAGTATAGTATGAATTATGGATTGTTCTTTCTCACAAATTTGATAGAGCGACATAGTGGTTGGTGTCAAAATTATTGGAAGCTTTTTCGTGAAAATCAAATAGAGACTTGAGATTTTTCTTTACTTACCCCCAAATTATATAACCATAACTTTGTCTACCTAAAATGACCAACAAGATCCAAAAAGTCATTGATAGTTTTAAAGTGCAATAATAGTCTTAACGGTGTTAGTTTTTTTTTTGGAACAATCAATGGTGTTAGATTTTAGGAACTTGATTATAAAATTTAGTTATAAAGACTTGATTAATTTTTAAACTGCTCCATCCGTTCCAAAATGATAGTTCACTTTAGTAACTTCACCAGGATTAAGAAAAACAACAAATGAATTGAAAAATTGAGCAATTTTTACTTAACTGTCACTGTAATCAATGCTACATTGATAATATAAAGTGACAAACTATAAAATGCATTAATAAGGGTATAATTCAAAAAAGAAATAATCAATACTACATAGAAAATAGAAAATGGACACTCAATATGAAACATTTTTATTTTTCAAAGTGGATTATTATTTTGAAATGGAGGGAGTATAAAGACTTTATAAAAAAATAGTGAATTTATAATGATCTATAACTTTTATTTTATTTTAAATAGAATAAAATAATAAACAATTGATCAGATTATTTAGGATATTAAAAATGACATAAACAATAAAAATGCATGTGTCCTAAACATCACAAATTTGCAATTATTTATCTTTTCGTGCTCTTTAAACTCTCCCGTGTCCCCATCTCATTAACGCGCTTTATGTCTTGTGAATGAAGCCTACGGAAGTAATTGACTAATTGTAATTTTTAATATTTTAAAAATGTATCACAATTAGTGTCTCATATTTCAAGATGAGAGACTAATTGTGACACAATTTTAAAATATTAAAAACTAAAATAATATTTTTAAAATATAAAAGACAAAAAATAAATATAAATAAAAAATAAGAGACAAAAACATATTTATACTTTTTTTTTGTTACATCAAAGTTTAGATTAGGTGCATAGTATCATAATTTAGTAAGTCACAAAGGAGAACTTATTTCTTCATAAGAAAAAGGAGAACTTATTTTTGTTATAAAATATTCTCTCTGGACTAAAATATAAAAAAATATATATATATTTAGAGTAAATATCAAATATATATATATTTTTTTTTATATTTCAATCCAGATAGAGTACTGTAATCAAAGATTGTACATTGTTGAATTGAAAAGATAGATCATGGAGTGGGATACGAGAAAGATTGCGCACTGATTTCCGTTTCAATGTTTTGCGCCTTCAATACGATCGCTCCTTCACTGCGTCTTTGCTACGCTCCTCAGCTCCTTTTTTTTTTACTTGATCACCGGCTCCTCTTCTAATCTCTCTCTCATTTCTTAATTTTTATGAGCATTTCTTAATTCTTAATTCATATTTTATTTTATATCTCCTTAAAATAAAGAAATAAATAAATGAAAAATTAAGTAAATTTAATTTTTAACTTGACGAGCAGAGCCTACTCTTACTTGGCTATTGGGGAAATGAAAACTCATAAGTCACATATTTTTTTAGAAAAATAAGTGTTGGTTGATTACTTTAATTAAAGATGTTAATCTAAAAGTTAAAAGAATTTTTTTATAAAAATATTTAAAAAAATAGAAAATAATACAACATTAAAAAATGTAAATTAAAGGAGAAGGAAAAAATGTAAATAAACTTACCTCAAAGACAATAACTCTATGCCTCAATTCTATAGATCCTTAAGAATCATACATCGAAGCACGATTATGATTCATCATAAAAAAAAAGAGAAGAATGTAATAACTATATTGCACTGACATTGTAAAAAAAATTTCACAGACATCCAATTATGTCACACTATGGTGTCATTTTGTAATATTATTTATTAAAATATTTACACATAGATCTACATGGTAAAATATAATTGAATGTTTGTAAAAAAAATTTACACTATCCGTTTATAGTAATTAAATTCAAAAAATACAGGCTCTATGTTTTACATTAAACCCAAGTTCTCAATTTTTAACCTAGCTCAACACTTGACTGCTTATATAGATGGAAACAATGTTTGGTCATCTCCAATGATGGTTCTTATCGATGTTTTTATACATAAGAACTAGTTTTTATTTTTTATCCCATTAGAACCGGTTATTACACATTAAAAATTATTTTCTTTACAACAAGTAAAGTAATCATAGGACCCGATAAAGTAAGTTATAAACTCAAGTTGGATTCTACCGTTTGAGTGAAAATAATAGAGATTGTTAGATCCTACGTGACATCTTTGAGTCCAATAAATAAGAGTTAAAACTCAAAAATTGATTCTAGTATTGAAGAAGCTCTTAGAAAAGTGTCTCATAAGAAAAAATCCTTTCTCTCATAAAAAAAAGCTCTTAGAAGAGTGTGCATCTTTTAACATGGACTTCTAAAGTAAGGATAAAAAATAGTGTTTTTTCCTTTAATGTGGGACTTGGGAGGTAAATGTGAAAAAAATGATATTGTCAATGTGGAAATAGAAAATAAGACTTCAAAATTTTTCTTTTTCTTCTCTCTTTTTGAATTAAAGATTAAATTGGTCAAATAACTTTTTTTATTTATTTTGGTTTGGCTGTGGCTGGGGGGTGGTTGAGTCAAATAACTTTTTAATTATTTTTATATATAACTTTTTAATTAATTTTTAACAGGTCTAACCCAACCCGTTTCATTGTATGTAATTGATTGACTAATTGTGATACTGTACAGAGCCGTAGCACAAAACTTTTGCCCCCTCTCACAACCCACCACGAGTAGTCAAATATATATATATGTAAACACACAAAGACACACACATCACCCCCCACACCCAAAAGGCTCAAAAAAAGTTGGACACGCAGAGGACTTCACGGCTTCACTTCACATCACTCACACACACCCTAAAAAGTCCCCAATAGCCTAACTCCCTTCTCCTTCTCCTTCTTCTTCTTCTTCTCCTCCCTGCATTTATTTTATTTTGGACTTTTTCACTCATTCCATGACCCAGCAACACCCTTCAATCCCCTCTATTTAAACCCACTCTCTACCATAATTCATACTAACATTATTATCAGTATTTGGTATCTGCCGCTGCCACAACAGCTTCTCCTCCTTCAAACATGGGAGGCATCAGCCTCGAAGAGATCAAAAATGAGAACGTCGATCTGGTACCTATAATCCTCCTCCTCCTCCTTTTTCTCCCTTTTCTATATCTTTTTTTTTTCCTTTTCTTCTTTTCTCTTTATATATCTCTGTGACTCTGTCTCTCCCCTGTTCCTGTTTTTGCTTCCATTGAAAGTCTCTCTGTTTTTTTTTGGTTGAAAAATTCATGATCATGAATTATGATTTAAATTTGCTGCCATGTTGTTAATGGCGTAACCTTTTGTTATTGCTCAAAACTCGATTAAAAGACACAATTGGTTCACATGAGCAGAACACTCCAATGGAAAACATCACGTCAATTATTTTTTTCTCTCCATTTCCTCTGTTGGGATACAAGAGTGGATAGTATAAGAAATGGAGATAATGTTTTCCCCACTCCAACACACAAACTTTGAAATGGAGATAATGTTTTCCTCTGTTATTATTATCATTCTTTTTTTTGATAACAAACAATTATTATTTTTTTGATAAGAAAAAGTTTAATGGAGTTGGGCCCGGGGCTCAGAGAGCACTCATAGTAAAATTTACATATTGTTCACTAACGAGGTCCTCACATCGACAACGGAAATCAAACCCAGATTCTTTGGGTTGATTCTTTATCAACTGGGCCAACCTCAGTTGGTGATAACAAACAATTATTATTATTATCATTCGTTTATATTTCTGAAAATTGTTTTAATTGAGGAGTATATAGATAAATATTAAAATTTATATGAATTTTTTTTCTCTATATTTGAGTGATTACTGTAGAGTGATTATTACTTGTTTAATAATAACGGCTTAGCGGATTTCGTCGCGTCAAACTGATTCTGAGTTGTCGTGAGTTATGAGTCTTATGACACTGTATCTTTCTCCTAATCTTTTATTTTTTTATATGAATATTTTTGACAAATTATTAAGTATTATTAATTTTAATTATTATCAAAAAAATTATTTTATTAAAATAATTCATCAAAATTAAGATTATTGATCAACAATTTTTTTAAAATTTATTATCTTATTATAGTATTTTAATGTAATTCAAATCGAATAATTATTTGACTATTAATAAAGATAATAATGATAATAATACCAGAAAAAAGCCAAAGATGTATTTGCTTGTTTATTATTTATATTTTTTTGGGTGTGGTGTTTTTTTATTATTATTATTTTGATGTAAGGTGTTTATTATTTATATTTGTATACCAATTTGTATTTATTAATTAATGATAGTAAAAGGAATAAAATAAAATAAAAGCCAAAGTTGTTTTGTGATATAATAATTTACTTGGCAAAGAAAAAAAAAAGGTTTTCGGTGGACTCCGAGAAATCTGCACCTTACATCAGTCGCAGCAAACAGAGACTTGAAGTTGAAATAGTTATTATAGCTACATCTCCAAACACGGCACGGTTCTATCTATTTCTGGTAGTGTTTCACGCACGTGCTTTTGTGCTTGCGGAAATTTTCATAACCCTCTTATTATTGCAATAAGACTTTTCGAACTATTTTTTGAGAAGGATCGTATATTTGTACGTAGAAGTTCAATTTTTAATTTATAGAGAAATTAGGTGTAAATGGAAAAGAGAAAAAAGTTGTCAAATAGATAATTGTTAACAAATAAATAAGTGCTTATGGAGAAGTTAATTTCAACTTATGTGAAAAGTTATTAATCAAAAAATATATGTTAGAAGTGCTTATGAAATTTTTTTATCCAAATGGGGCCAAGAAGACTTTTAAAATTACAGCAAGCAGAAAATAAAATTATACATATTTGTGTGTGTATGTATATATATTGTTAAGTTAAATTTAAAATATCAAATAAAATATTACTCTAGTTAAATTTCAGTTATCAACTTTGGAGTTCAAAGTATTTCAAGATTTGGTTAAAGTAAATCATTAGTTTTTATATTTACAATTGATTTAAATTTTGTTTTTCGATCTGTATAGTTAGCTGCTTTAAATCTTCATTACCTTTGTTCATTTATCAATTCTTTTATTTGAGTTTTCAATCTTTATTGTTTTATTAAGCATTATTTTTTAATAACTTTTAATTATTAAGAGATTTTTTTGAGAGATCGAAATTTAAGTAGCTGTAAAAATTAATATTAAGAAAGTAACAATATTGACTAAAATAAAATCAAATGAAATTATAGTTATATATATTTTTTACCTAAGATGAATGTGCGCGCACGCTCTTCTTTTTTTTTTACTTTACTTTATTTTTTCTAGACTACAAGGTGATTAGTGATCTCACACGTTTTTGCTGTGAAATTAATTTAGTTTGTCTTGCCATTAAGCAACATTCGGAGAAATAATAAGCATTGAAACCTTGTTGCCAGGAACGCATTCCAATAGAGGAGGTGTTTGAGCAGCTGAAATGTTCAAGGCAAGGTCTCACATCAGAGGAAGGAGCCAACCGGCTTCAAGTCTTTGGACCCAACAAATTGGAAGAGAAAAAAGTATATCATATATGTTTCAGCAAACCCACATTGCAGTTTATTTTTTGCTTCATCAAAGATGCATGTGAATGATTTTTTGTGTCATGAAACAGGAGAGCAAGTTTTTGAAGTTCTTGGGTTTTATGTGGAACCCCTTGTCATGGGTCATGGAAGCTGCTGCCATAATGGCCATTGCTTTGGCAAATGGAGGAGGAAGGCCCCCAGATTGGCAGGATTTTGTGGGAATCATTGCTTTGCTAGTAATCAACTCCACAATCAGTTTTATTGAGGAAAACAATGCTGGCAATGCTGCTGCTGCTCTAATGGCTGGTTTAGCTCCCAAGACTAAGGTTTTATACTTTTATTCACAAACTTATTTATGCATGTATTGATTATCTGTAGTGTGCCACCACATTTTTTTTATTAATGTATGTTCAACTTTTCTGGCCACAAACTTTAGGTGCTTAGAGATGGTCAATGGAGTGAGCAAGATGCTGCAATTTTAGTGCCAGGAGACATAATCAGCATTAAGTTAGGAGATATCATTCCGGCTGATGCCCGTCTTCTTGAGGGTGATCCTTTGAGTGTTGATCAATCTGCTTTAACAGGTGAATCTCTTCCTGTGACGAAGAATTCCTCCGATGAGGTGTTTTCAGGATCAACTGTGAAGAAGGGTGAGATTGAAGCAGTTGTGATTGCTACTGGAGTGCACACATTTTTTGGTAAAGCAGCTCATCTGGTGGACAGCACTAACCAAGTTGGACACTTTCAGAAAGTGCTTACAGCTATTGGTAATTTCTGCATCTGCTCAATTGCTGTTGGAATAATCATAGAGCTCATAGTGATGTACCCAATACAACACCGCAAGTACAGAGATGGAATTGACAATCTGTTGGTGCTCTTGATTGGAGGGATTCCCATTGCCATGCCAACTGTTTTGTCTGTCACTATGGCTATTGGCTCTCACAGGCTTTCCCAGCAGGGTGCAATTACAAAACGAATGACTGCTATTGAGGAAATGGCTGGGATGGATGTTCTCTGTAGTGATAAAACTGGGACTCTCACTCTCAATAAGCTCAGTGTTGATAGAAACTTGATTGAGGTGTTTGCTAAGGGCATTGAGAAGGAGTATGTGATCCTTCTAGCAGCCAGAGCTTCTAGGACTGAAAATCAAGATGCCATAGATGCTGCAATTGTTGGGATGCTTGCTGACCCAAAGGAGGTAAATATGCCAAAATATCTCTCTCTTTTGGACAAGAAGGAAAATGTGAAAAAAATATTGACTTTTGGATATAGATAAAATTTAATTTTAACATTCTTATTGACCAGGCAAGAGCTGGTATTAGGGAGGTGCATTTCCTTCCATTCAATCCTGTAGACAAGAGGACTGCTTTAACCTACATTGATTCTGATGGAAATTGGCATCGATCTAGCAAAGGGGCTCCTGAGCAGGTAAACATGAGTGTCACTGGCACCATTTTATGATGTTTTGGAAGATGACTAAACCATGTTTTTCTTCTGTTTCAGATATTGAACCTTTGCAACTGCAAAGAGGATGTGAGGAAAAGGGTTCATGCAGTAATTGATAAGTATGCTGAACGTGGACTTCGATCTTTAGGTGTTGCAAGACAGGTATGTAAAACTGATATGAATATGTCTATTTTCTACTTGATCGAATAACCTTCCTTTATTGTTGATTGTATTGTATGATCTGTGCAACAGGAAGTCCCTGAGAAAACAAAAGATAGTCCTGGTGGACCATGGCAATTTGTTGGTTTGCTACCATTGTTTGATCCTCCTAGGCATGACAGTGCTGAAACCATTAGAAGAGCTCTTAACCTTGGTGTGAATGTCAAAATGATCACCGGTAAGAATTTAGGTCATACTTTCTTGTAGCTCATACCATAAGGTCCATAACTCAATGTCTGTAGCTTTGTAATTACTTGTGGGGTCTGTTATTCTCTAGGGGATCAACTTGCCATTGGGAAGGAAACTGGCAGAAGGCTCGGAATGGGAACAAACATGTACCCATCATCTGCATTGCTTGGCCAAGACAAGGATGCTTCTATTTCAGCTCTTCCAGTTGATGAGTTGATTGAGAAGGCTGATGGATTTGCTGGAGTATTTCCTGGTAATTCCGTTATATATATCATATCATATTTAATTTGTTAAAGAATTACTTCTTCACTTCAATTTTTATCATATAATAATAATAATAATTATGATCAAACACCATCAACTAGTAATACGGCCAAAGTGGTCCTTATAAGGCTTGGGCCAATTCTCACTCCTTGAGTTAGATTTTGGGGTTGAGTTAGGGATATGGGCGTTACCCTATAATGACTAGTGATATGGTCCTCAAAATGGTCGGGATAAAAATTAATCCCTTCCCTCTTTGTACATGGCAGAACACAAATATGAAATCGTCAAAAGGCTACAAGAGAAGAAGCATATCTGTGGAATGACAGGAGATGGTGTAAATGATGCTCCTGCATTGAAGAAAGCAGATATTGGAATTGCTGTTGCTGATGCTACAGATGCCGCTAGAAGTGCTTCTGATATTGTCCTCACTGAACCTGGTCTGAGTGTCATTATTAGTGCAGTGCTCACTAGCAGGGCGATTTTCCAAAGGATGAAGAATTATACCGTTAGTTTCCTTGCTTACCTAATATAATTGTTTGACTTCAAACGTTTTTAGTTATCTAATCTCAAAAAGTTTGATTCTGGAACAGATTTATGCTGTGTCAATCACCATTCGTATTGTGGTAAGTGCTGAAATTAGGCCGCCGCAAAAAACATTTCAAATTTCTTCTACATACTTGAACATTCAAATTATATACTTACTTGATTTATTTTTCGTTTTGGCAGTTTGGTTTCATGTTTATTGCATTGATCTGGAAGTTTGATTTTGCACCCTTCATGGTTTTGATTATTGCCATACTAAATGATGGTAAGTTAATATTTGCTAGATCTTCATGTTATTTGCTTTGACTGTTTTGCTAAAATGGTTAAACTCATTTCCTTACACTACCATACATTTAGGCACCATCATGACAATATCCAAGGATAGAGTTAAACCATCTCCACTGCCTGATAGCTGGAAATTGAGGGAGATATTTGCTACTGGTGTTGTACTAGGCAGTTACATGGCACTAATGACAGTAGTATTTTTCTGGGCAGTGAAAGATACCAACTTCTTCTCGGTAAATAATTTAATAATTCTTGTTTAAATCAGTATCATCACCAACTACCAGAAATCGTAACTATGAGCTTTAAATGTTGCAGAACAAGTTTGGTGTGAGGCCTTTGAAAAATAGTCCTGAGGAGATGATGGCAGCTTTATACCTACAAGTCAGTATAATAAGCCAGGCACTTATTTTTGTAACTAGGTCCCGCAGCTGGTCTTTTGTTGAAAGACCTGGTCTTCTCCTACTAAGTGCTTTTATGATTGCTCAGCTGGTAAGCTTGAGCCTCTTATTCTCCTATATGCAATGCAATATATACTATTGTGTGTGTTAGTTGCTTTTAGTATTGAAGAAGTATCATTTTATTATGTCTAGAACTATGTCTTCATGATTATGCACTTGTTCCTCTCCACAAAAACAGAAGAGACAAAAAGTTATCTTGAGACTCTAAACTAAGAAAATAAATTTTGCGAGATCAAATGCTGTTGCGGTAAAGAATTAATAGCTGTTAGATATAATACTTCATGAGAGAGCTGCTCTTTTGGTTGGCAAGGCAAATATGAGTGGTTAATCAGACACTCTTGGCTTTATTTTTGTGGTAACAATTTTTTTTCTGTAATGGACAGGTTGCAACTTTTATAGCAGTGTATGCTAATTGGGGCTTTGCAAGAATAAAGGGAATGGGATGGGGTTGGGCTGGTGTAATATGGTTGTACAGTTTGGTAACCTATGTTCCCCTTGATGTACTTAAATTTGTAATCCGCTATGCTCTGAGTGGGAAAGCTTGGGATAATCTTTTGGAGAACAAGGTGCCTTTTTTTTTTTTAACATTGTCTTATTTATTATTATTTGTTGAATTGTTGATTTAATCTTGTTCATATGCTCTCTCATCACAGACTGCCTTCACTACAAAGAAAGACTATGGCAAAGAAGAGAGGGAAGCACAGTGGGCAGCAGCACAGAGGACACTTCATGGTCTTCAGCCTCCGGAAACCTCCAACCTTTTCAATGAGAAGAATAGCTATAGGGAGCTATCAGAGATTGCAGAGCAAGCCAAGAGACGAGCTGAAGTTGCAAGGTAAGACATTAACTTGTATAGCTTCAGGAGTGGCAATTAGACATTGAGGGATATTACATGAATGATATGTGAGGTTCTTTAACAATTTTTGAAAATGGTTGACAGGCTTAGGGAGCTTCATACTCTGAAGGGACATGTTGAGTCGGTGGTGAAGCTGAAGGGACTTGACATTGATACAATTCAGCAGCACTATACAGTTTAAAGAGCTTGGAGAATCTTTCAAGAAGCACTGGTTCAGTGTTTTTCTATGAACAAATTCACATATAATGACGAAGAAGGACTCAAAGTCCCTTAATCAATCTGTCTTTTTTAAGTTATAAAAAAATGACAGTCCTGTAAAAAATTGGAGGGGTGATCCTTTTCCCATCTATGCTTAGAGGAGATACTATTATCAAGTACCAAATAACACCACCATTGATAGGGTTTACTTTTCAGTTTTCATTTTTTTTTTCTTGGATAAAATTAGTTCTATTAAGGTCACATTAAAAGCTCAATATATTGGTATTAATTAATACCGTTGACTAGTACTGAATTCAATCTTAATGTGTTTTCTCTCCCCTTCCCTATATCCAGCAACGTTAAAAGGAGGAATGCTAGTAGTACATTCTCTTTAGTAGAGCTCAAGGGAAATTCCCCAAATATAAAAGAGTATGTTGAAAGGTGCATTGGTAGAATTTCTCTGTTTTATCATCCCATTCCTACACCAGTCTTATACATTCTTTAAAACAGAAAAAAAAAAGGAACTAAAAGTAGTATTTGACAATGATCTCAGTTAACCATTGTGCAATCATGCCTGATTTCACCCTGGCTTCCTGTTTTGACCCCAATCCTCCCAAGCTTTATTATAGCATTTACAAAAGAAGTTTCAAAGGCTGTGTTGTTGGATGCAAACAAGTTCACTAGGTTTCTTGAACTTTTATGAGTAAACAAAGACTGATCAGAAGAAAGGAGTCCTTTTCCTTGCTGAAGATTCTTGTAGTACTGGTTATCAAATGTCCTAGGTGTAGTTGGGTCCATGTCAATGGCAATTCTGGGGTCTACATTTCTTGGACACACTTGCTGGAGCTGTTTTACATATGCATCATTAAGTGACGGATCAATTCTCTTCTTGCTTCTGAAGTTGTAAATTCTTTTGGAGAACTGGCTGCAGTGAGAGAACCCAATTGTATGTGCTCCTGCAACCACTCATTTCAATTTAGACTAGAATTTTGGGATGGGCAAGCCAAATAGTATAATCACACTACAATACTAAGTCTATGGCTCTCATGCAGCTAACAAGTTTTTGTTTTGCTCATTATGAATCAAAATCAAATACCTGATAGAGCAACTAGATCTGTAAGGGTGAGGCCATGTAAAGCAAACATTTGGGTTAGCTTTTTTAGGTCAAATTCAGGATGAGGTAGATGGTGTCTGACACTGGCTTTTGTAGAGATTCTCCCATCTATCCTCCCCAACTCTACTGCATAAGATGGCCCTCCTGTCTGAAAGCAATTATTTGCCATTCAGCTAAATTTGTACAAGGAATTACATTGTCACAATTCTCTCCATAACCAAAGTAAAATAATGTTTAAAACTATGAGCCAAAAGAAATATTGTATTTTATAGAATGCTTATAAATAGATGCAGGAATGATTTTAAATCACAGTCCATATCTGCAATTGCAGCTACAACATTAAGGTTTTTGGGGTCTCCATCCATGATCGCAATTGTGGCTGTATTAGCCGCATTTATCTGCAATATCAAGGATTGCGATGTAACCACGACTGCTACCACAATCACAATTTAAAACCTTGGATGCAGGGCTCCCAATCTCTTAGATATGCTGTAGTTGCTAGAAGTGGGTTGTTTAGGCTACTAGTCTACTAGGAATGAACCTTTTTTTTAAAAAAAAAGCATAGAATTTTATGAATTTTGATTAGAAGATCTGTTCTATTTATTGCAAAGGTGGTAGTTGCTTATTTACCAATGCTATGACATCCCGAGTTGCCATTGCCAAGATGTCAGCACATGAAACCTTGTTTTGGCAGCCAGGTACACTGTCAACAGCAGCCTTGGCTTTGATCACAGTGTCAAATCCATCACCAGCTAGTGAGAGATTGATAGGATTGTCTTTCTCTGAAGTGCTGTTTCTTGAAGCTAGCATGACAGAAGCATCACATCCCTGTCCACACAAACACAAATTTATAATTGAAGTTTAGTAGCAGCAGTTACCAAAAGGGGTAGCATGCAAGTATAAAAAAAGAAAGATGAAGAAACTATGATGACCCGAACAAAACAATCATGGAAGAAGAGTCTAAGTGTAGCAGGTGCTGTCACAAATGTCTGCTGAAACTTCATCTCAACTGCATTGCGGACGATTGATTCGACATTCGGGCATGTGTTTCTGTAGTAGTGCACACTAAGTTTTGCATGACAACAAGTAGCTATGAGCTGCAGAAGAAACAGGTTAACAAGGAAGGTGAGGAGGATCTTGGAAGTCATTTTTTGGTTGTGCTGGTTTTAGTGATTGCTTCCTTAAATAGTCAAAGGGGAAATGAAAATCTCTCTCTTTCTTTATCTCTTTTGGTGAAGAATCATAGTGGGTTAAATATGAAGGAAACAGAACAATAACTAAATGCTTATTAGAAAAAAAGTGTTGTGTATTTTGAGAATATCTGACAAAGCACTCAAGATAATGCTCACATTAATTTGTGTGAAGAGGTTGCAGTGGAAGCTCTAGGAGTGGTGATGCCAACTTTTCTTTAATAAAATTATATGTTATTGAACATAAAGTTAGTTTGGTCCCACGCATAGTGAAGGTACTTTTTCTATATTTTACTTCTTATAGTTGGATTCCTGCAAGAAGTGAGATCGTAGCTGTATACACAAAACCTCAACTCCCAATTCAATTGTTGCAGTTTGGCCAATGATTTTACATCAGTTTTATATTGTTCTTTTTCTCCTATACACAGCATATGATAGCCACTTTGAATACTACTTTTTGGTATTTACAGCACGGGCAATTCCTATATAAAATGCTCAAAATGAATGGAAGAATGACACATTGCACCTACGCATGTACCCCCCTACTCTCCCCCTCTCTTTTTTCTCTCTCCCACTTTTCCTTCTCATACTCGTTGAGAATATCATTTATCATATTAAAATTTTACTCCTTGATAACAATGAACCCGTTTAGAATATAGATCAGCCACAAATATGAGATTGTGAGTGATGTAAGGCAAATGGACCAGCAGAATTTTGGTTTCTGAAAAGGAATTGATTACTTGAATAAACATTGTTGCATTTAAGGTATACACTGTAGAATGTGCAATCGAAATATAACCCACAAAAATAGCAATGTAACACTCCTCAGAACTCTTATTGAACCTGGAATCATACCTTTGCTTCTTAATATCAATCTTTTCAACATATATGTCACCTTTGGAGTTTCTGATGAAGTGTTGAAAAATTTGTTTGAAATGTATGATAGAAAGTTTGAACTCATTGAAGAATCCAATTACAAAACACTAATAGATACATACTCTAAACATTGATTTGATCCGTTTTCCTTTTAATTGCAAGTGTTTTAGATATGTCAAGTGTTTATACAATTGATTGATTGATTGATTGATGAACCTATATACAATTAATTAACATAGCTATAACTCTCGAATTAAGAGGAAAAATATGTTAAGTGATCATCATTAGAATCATTAAAAAACAGTTTTTCAATTTTAATTTCTCTATTAGGATTCTAGGCACACCTATGTGAATAACAATCACAAGATCATAAATTTTTTGAGAAAAATCCAAAGAGTTGTGTGATGCATATACTATAAACTCATAATTTCTAAATATTGCCGTACAAGTTGATTAATTAAACTCATCGATCCCATTAGCCTCTATTTTTTTTTTCATTTGGAGGTGGCTTCATTGATCCCACAGAAAGCATTAAAAAAGAGAGTAGAGATGAGTAAGACATAATTATTAAGTTCAACAAGCATTCCAAATAAGGAGCACAGTTGTGGAGAGAAAATGATGAAAATGGAGAACAGCGTGAAAGAGAGGGAGAATAAGGCATTCGAGAATTCAATTTTTTTGTTTGTTTTTTTTTTAAATTTTGATTCAATTAACCTATGTTAAGCAACTAATTAATGACATGGAAAAATGGTAGATATTTCATATTCCTCTAGTTAAACGAATTATTTAGTTGTGGTGACAAAATTTTCACTTACATGTGGAGGTGACTATTGACCAAAAAAAATGTGGAGGTGACTAAAATTAATTGTCATAAGTAAAAGAATATATTTATCAACTACTTTTACTTATTTCTCTATAATTTATTTGTATATAAGAATAATGAGCCAATGCGATGTCGATATATTAATCTTATTTCTCTATAATTTACTTATTTCTGTACAATACCAATATATTGAGCTTGTAATGCTATGTCAATAAAACTAATCTTCCCTAGGAATAATATAAAAAGTAAACCTTACCAATAATACCATATGAATAGAGAAATATTTTTTTACATCATAATTTGGGTTTAGAATACATTGTTATATCTAAAAAAAAAAGGTTTTCTCTCCTCGACAAAACCTTATCCTAAAACATGATAGTTATTTATTTGATAGAGAATATTCCTCAACAAAACCATATCCTAAAATATGATAGGTATTTGATGGAGAATAGATTGAAAAAAGGAATAACAATTAAAATATTTACATGACTGTAATTTTTCTATTTTTTTTTTATTTTTGAATAACTTAAAATGGATTGACTAGGGTCTCAGAGTTTTTCTTCGTCATTATCCACAATTTGTTATAGAAAAAAGCACTGAACCTGTCCAAGCTTCTTAAATTAAATTGTATAGTTATGTTGAGTTGTGTCAATGTCAAGTCCCTTCAACTTCACCACTGACTCCACATGTCCCTTTAGCGTATTAAGCTCTCTCAACCTAAAACACGTTTTGAAAAATTGTTAAAATCTTCATAGACATCATCCATTTATTTTATTTTCTTAAATATATAATAATAATATAATTGCCACTCCTTAACCTTTTTTTTTTTTTCAACCGCCATAGGGAATAGAAGTTAACTTTTTACCTTACAACTTCAGCACGTCTTTTGGCTTGCTCTGCAATTTCCGAAAGCTCTCTGTAGCTACTCTTGTCATTGAAAATGTCAGAGGTAACCGGAGGCTGAAGACCATGAAGATTTCTGCGAAGCTGCCCATTGTGCTTCCCTATCTTCTTTACCATAGTCTTTCTTTGCAGTGAAGGCAGTCTGTGATGAGAAAACATTAACTAGATTAGAGCAATCTGTTCGGATAAACAACTTATTTAAACACTTACGAGATAAATGCTTATATGATAAACGCTTATGTATAAGTTATTTTTATAATCGAAGAGAGAATGTGATGAAATTGATTTCCTATAAGCTGTAAGCTATTTTGATAAGCTATCATGGGAAACTTATAAAAATAATCCCAAAACAGTTTATGAATCAGTCATATGTTATTTTCATAAGCTCTACCAAATATGCTGACAAGTGCTTATATCAAAAGATAAACTCTGCGTAAGCTAATTCAAATGGGGCCAATGTAACAAATAATAAGAGAAAATATAAAGAACCTACCTTGTTGTCCAAAATATTATTCCAAGCCTTCCCACTCAGAGTATCACGGATTGCAAATTTGAGTAAATCAAGAGGGATATAGGTTACCAAGCTATACAGCCAGATTACACCAGCCCAACCCCATCCCATTCCCTTTATTTTCGCAAAACCCCAATCAGCATACACTGCTATTAAAGTTGCCACCTGTCAATTATAGAACAAATTAACTATAATTACCACAAAAGAAAGCGAGTGTTTGATCAACCACTCGTTTGCCTATGCAACCACTCATTCGTGCTTCCAGATTTAGTTGAAGAGCATTGATGTAGCGTTTTCTCAATAAAGTGCTATATCTGAAAACAGATTTGATATAACATTTTGTCAAGAAAATGCTACATCAAAATTCTGTGCTTTTTTATAGTCCTTTCTTTGGAAAACGCTATATTTCAACTGCTATAATGGGGTAAATTTGTCATAGTGCAAAATTGATTTTCTTAGTCAAGAGGTGTAGATACATAATAACATTTTTTTTAATTTTCTTTTCGGTTGTTATGGAGAGGAATAAGTGCATGATCATTAAGACATAGTTTTTGACATAATAAAATGATATACTTATTCAATACTAAGTATAAAATCAAACAAGAAACTATGACATACATACAACTTTATATATTACATTGCACATAGGAGAATAAGAGGCTCAACAAGCTTACCAGCTGGGCAATCATAAAAGCACTTAGTAGGAGAAGACCAGGTCTTTCAACAAAAGACCAACTGCGGGACCTAGTTACAAAAATTAGTGCTTGGCTTATTATACTAACTTGAAGGTATAAAGCTGCCATCATCTCATCAGGGTTATATCTCAGGGACCTCACACCAAACTTGTTCTGCAAGAGTTAAAGTTTTGTGGCACTTAGAATTTCCACTAGTTGGTGATGGTATTGAGAAAAACAGGAAATATAAATTATTTACCGAGAAAAAGTTGGTATCTTTCATTGCCCAGAAAAATATTACAGTCATTAGTGCTAAGTAACTGCCTAGCACAATACCAGTAGCAAAGATTTCCCTCAGTTTCCAACTGTCAGGTAGTGGAGATGGTTTCACTCTATCCTTGGATATTGTCATAATGGTACCTAAATGTAAGGTAGTGTAAGGAAATTAGTTTAAATATTTGAAGAGTCAAAGCAAATAGCATGAAGGTTGATAAAAATGTTATTTTACCATCATTTAGTATGGCAATAATCAAAACCATGAAGGGTGAAAAATCAAACTTCCAGATCAACGCAATAAACAAGAAACCAAACTGTCAAAATGAAAAATATAATGATCATAAGTATATGATTTGAATGTTCAAGTACGTATAAACATTGTGACATTTTCTTGTCAACCTTAATTTCAGCACTTACCACAATACGAATGGTGATTGACACAGCATATATCTGTTCCACAATAAAAATTTTTGAGATTAGACAACCAAGAACATTTAAGTAAAGTCAAACAATTAAAATAAGTATGCAAGGAAACTAACAGTATAATTCTTCATCCTCTGGAAAATTGCTCTGCTTGTGAGCACTGCACTAATGATGACACTCAAACCGGGTACAGTAAGGACGACATCAGAAGCACTTCTAGCAGCATCTGTAGCATCTGCAACAGCAATTCCAATATCTGCTTTCTTTAATGCAGGGGCATCATTTACACCATCGCCCGTCATTCCACATATATGCTTCATCTCTTGCAGCCTCTTGACGATTTCATATTTGTGTTCTACCATATCATACAAAGAAAAATGGATAAAAATGCTAGAAGTGATGAACAAATCAAGGATGTAGTGTTTTAAATAGTTGAAAGCAAAAAGGAATGGATAATGATTGAACTCAAGTGATAACTCTTTAACAAATTAAATATGATAGATAAAAGGATCTACCAGGAAATACTCCAGCAAATCCATCAGCCTTCTCAATCAACTCATCAACAGGAAGATCAGAAATAGAAGCATCCTTGTCTTGACCAAGTAATGCAGATGAAGGGTACATGTTTGTTCCCATTCCGAGCCTTCGGCCGGTTTCCTTCCCAATGGCAAGCTGATCTCCTAGAGAATGATAAACCCCACAAGTAATTACAATGCTATAGACTTGGAGTTATAGTGTGAGCTACAAGAAAGTATGACCTCAAATCTTACCAGTAATCATCTTCACATTCACACCAAGATTAAGAGCTCTTCTAATGGTTTCAGCACTGTCATGCCTGGGAGGATCAAACAGTGGTAGAAGACCAACAAATTGCCATGGTCCACCAGGACTATCTTTTGTTTTCTCAGGAACTTCCTGTTGCACAGATCATAAATTACAAGCACCAATAAAGGAAAGGTATTCAATCCAGTAGAAAAAATATATCAATGTTAGCTTTACATACCTGTCTTGCAACCCCTAAAGACCGAAGTCCACGCTCAGCAAACCTATCAATTACTGCATGAACCTTTTTCCTCACACCCTCTTTGCAGTTGCAAAGGTTCAATATCTAAAACAGATGAGAAACATGGCTTAGTCATCTTAAAAAAAACATCACAAGATGAAACCCATATTTACCTGCTCAGGAGCACCTTTGCTAGCTCGATGCCAGTTACCATTAGAGTCAATGTAGGTAAGAGCAGTCCTCTTGTCTACCGGATTGAATGGAAGGAAATGCACCTCCCTGATACCAGCTCTTGCCTGGTAAATCAGAACATGAAAATTAAATTCTATCCATACCCCAAATACAATATTTTTTCACATTTTCATTGTATTCCAAAAGAAAGAGATATTTTTATTAGAATTAATAGGATCAGTAATAGGCCCATTAGGCCCCACACAACATGCACTACCAATCTTGCCAACTGGACTTGGCTCAATAATTATATATAACACATGGCGACTCCAAACCCAAGATAGATCACATAATAAAATGGGTCTACAGGAAAATATTATATCAGATCATATATTAAACCCATTTCGATAAAACAAAATTGCACCAATTAAGGGTGTCAAAAACATTGCACCAACAATATTGGTATATTTACCTCCTTTGGGTCAGCAAGCATCCCAACAATTGCAGCATCAATGGCATCTTGATTTTCAATCCTTGAAGCTCTTGCCGCTAGAAGGATAACATAGTCCTTCTCAACACCCCAAGCTAACACCTCAATCAAATTTCTATCAACACTGAGCTTATTGAGAGTGAGAGTCCCAGTTTTATCACTGCAGAGGACATCCATCCCAGCCATTTCCTCGATAGCAGTCATCCTTTTTGTAATTGCACCCTGCTGGGAAAGCCTGTGAGAGCCAATAGCCATAGTGACAGACAAAACAGTTGGCATGGCAATGGGAATCCCTCCAATCAAGAGCACCAACAGATTGTCAATTCCATCTCTGTACTTGCGGTGTTGTATTGGGTACATCACTATGAGCTCTATGATTATTCCAACAGCAATTGAGCAGATGCAGAAATTACCAATAGCTGTAAGCACTTTCTGAAAGTGTCCAACTTGGTTAGTGCTGTCCACCAGATGAGCTGCTTTACCAAAAAATGTGTGCACTCCAGTAGCAATCACAACTGCTTCAATCTCACCCTTCTTCACAGTTGATCCTGAAAACACCTCATCGGAGGAATTCTTCGTCACAGGAAGAGATTCACCTGTTAAAGCAGACTGATCAACACTCAAAGGATCACCCTCAAGAAGACGGGCATCGGCCGGAATGATATCTCCTAACTTAATGCTGATTATGTCTCCTGGCACTAAAATTGCAGCATCTTGCTCACTCCATTGACCATCTCTAAGCACCTAAAGTTTGTGGCCAGAAAAGTTGAACATACATTAATAAAAAAAAATGTGGTGGCACAATACAAATAATCAATACATGCATAAATAAGTTTGTGAATAAAAGTATAAAACCTTGGTCTTGGGAGCTAAACCAGCCATTAGAGCAGCAGCAGCATTGCCAGCATTGTTTTCCTCAACAAAACTGATTGTGGAGTTGATTACTAGCAAAGCAATGATTCCCACAAAATCCTGCCAATCTGGGGGCCTTCCTCCTCCATTTGCCAAAGCAATGGCCATTATGGCAGCAGCTTCCATGACCCATGACAAGGGGTTCCACATAAAACCCAAGAACTTCAAAAACTTGCTCTCCTGTTTCATGACACACAAAAAATCATTTTACATGCATCTTTAATGAAGCAAAAAAATAAAGTGCAATGTGAGTTTGTAGAAACATATATAATATACATTTTTCTCTTCCAATTTGTTGGGTCCAAAGACTTGAAGCCTGTTGGCTCCTTCCTCCGATGAGAGACCTTCCTTTGAACATTTCAGATGCTCAAACACCTCCTCTATTGGAATGTGTTCCTAGAAACAAGGTTTCAATGCTTTGTTATTATTTATCTAAAATCCTTAACGACATGAAGAAACTGTATCATAAATGAAAAAAGGAAAACGAAAAACGCACACACTCGTCTTGTCGATGTAAAACACACCATTGGATTTAGATATGAGCCAATATATATGTTCACTTTTTTAAGCAAAGTTGTCACATGCAAAGGAAGTCGTACACCAGTTCCCTTTGCCACGCTGTCTTGCGTTGCCACCCATGAAAAAACAAATACTCATAGTTTTTTTTTGTATTACTATCTTTATTAATAATCAATAACTATTCAAAACATGTTAAAATATCATAATAAAAGCAATAATAATTAAAAATTAATAATACTTAACAATTTACCAAACATATCAGAATAAAAAATAAAATTACACAACACTACAGCATTAGGAGAACTAAAAAAAATCAATTTTTACAAAAAAATAAATAGTACAACCTAGGGGTCTAACTCTTGATATCCCATATATTTACCATTCATGTCACATCATGTTGGTTGATGTGGCATTGGTAGTTGATGAGAAGTTTTGTTCAAGCCTTGGGGCAGTTAGAGAAGAGGGAAATTAAAGAACACCGTGAACAGCAAAATCAAAATGACTTTTAGTATGAAATTATATATGCACAAATAATATGAAATTATGTGATAATTGGCACAATAACATGATTACTCTAATTGATACTTTTTTTTTGAAAGGTACTCTAATTGATACTTAAATATGTTAAACATATAAAAATAAATAAACTTTAATCAAACATGATAGCTATGTTTTTATGAATCATTTATTAAATTAAATAAGTGTAATATTTTTAGTGTAGTATACAAGTTTTGAATAAACTTTACTTTAAATGTAATTACTTCATTTGGTCTTAATAGTTTAATTAGATTTTTTTAGAAAACTTTGAAAAATAGTTTTTTGTAATTGTAATATCCTTATTTTTAAATGTAACTTAAAATACCTAAGGAGATTAAATAAAAAAATTTGTCCCCTAAACTAAAGTAAAATAAATATTTTAAGAATATAATAAAAAGTTATATAGTCAAACAATTAATTACTGGGTAATTACAAAAAAATATTATAATGAAATAATCAACAATGATTAATAGTACACTTAAAACCCGTTTGTTTAAGCATAAAAAATAATTATAATATTGTCAAAAAATGTGATATTTTAAAAAGTATGATCAAAAGAACTTTTTACTTTCTTTATCATCTATAAATGAGTATTTTGATTGGTTTTTCATAATAATTTCCAAAAATAAATCTTCAAATTTTCACTTTTTAAAAACTTATCCAAACAAATAAAAACAAGTAAAAAATATTTTTGAACCTTTTTGAGTAATCTCAAAAAAAAATCTTGTGCTCATAATTTGTTGAGTGACTGAAGGAATAAATATAAATATAATTAAACATATAAGGAAGCAAACATTATTTAATGCAATACAGTCATTTAGATAAAGAATGCATATCATAAGACTATTGAATATGAATAATGTCAGATAATGAATTATCTAATATGAAATTTTAACATGAGATGATCTATAACTCTTCGTCTCAAATTCACCAAAAAATTAAAACTATATATTATACATCAAGGAATATCCTTAAGTCAGAGATAATTTAATTCCCCCACCATTGTATTTCACCATATAACTAAGAAATAAGAATATAATTAAGAATATATTTTAGTCAAAAAAAGAATATAAGAATGTATCATAACTTTTAAATGTTAATATATATAATTTTAATTTGATATAAAAATTTCATGATAAGAGTTGCGCCAATGTTATTATATTGAAAAATACTCATGAATATATTTACAATTACATTATGATGAAAACATTGAAAAAGTAATTTTAAAACGATAAAAGAGAACCGCATAAAGAAAACAACGGAAACAACATAAAAAGATAAAAGATAAAAACAAAGTAAAACTAAAAACGGTTTCAGTATGATAATGAGCAGACGTAAATATTGAATATTAGTTAGCCAAATTTACCCAATAAATTCCTGAGGATTCGGAACTACAACTAATAATAATAAGGTTTAAATACTTTTTTCGTCCCTGCAAAATGACTGAGTTTCATTTTTTGTCCCTGTAAAACAAAAAGTTTTATTTTTAGTCCTTGCAAAATTGTTTTAGTCCTTGTAAAATTTAGATCATGTTGAATTAGTCTCTGTAATATGTGAACAATTTTGTTTTTAGTCCCTATTAAATTTATTTTACAAGGACTACTTTGCCAATTATCTAAATATTACAGGGACTAATTCAACATGATCTAAATTTTACAAGGACTAAAACAATTTTGCAGGGACTAAAAATAAAACTTTTTGATTTACAGATATCACAAACAAACAAAAATTTTTACAGGGACGAAAAATGAAACTCGGTCATTTTACAGGGACGAAAAAGATATTTAAACCTAATAATAATAATAATTGTCGTGAAATTAGCAAAAATACGTGCATTACGTATGGAGAGGGGGGATTTGAATTCGAATTCTTCTTATTATTAGTAATATTAAATTTGTGGAGGAATGTAAATTAAAGGTTATGTGACTACAGGTCTACAGTTTTAAACTATTCCATGGCTTCTTTTTCTATAGGGGGAGTAGAACTCCGATTCTTTTTTTTTTTGTTGACAAAACTCAGATTCTTCTTATTATTAGTAACATTGAGTTTGTAGAGGAATGTATTAAAGGGTACGTGACTACAGATTTAAACTATCGTAATTCATGGCAATGAAATTTTGAAAAGAGAGAAATTCTATGAAATCAAATAGAAACATCACATATGCAGAATTAGTTAATGTTGAAACAAATTAAAGAGTTAATTTGGAAAAGGGGAAAACTAAAGAGGAGAAGAATTAGCATACTTACCAGATCAACATTCTCGTTTTTGATCTGTTCGAGACTGATGCTGCCCATGTTAATGGAAGAAAGAGCAATGTGGTAGACACGAAACACTGATAATTATACTTACTACTAGCTATATATTATGAATGTGACAGAGATGAATATTGCTTAAATAGAGGGGATTGGAGGCGGCTGGTGAGTCATGGCATGAGTGAAAAGGTCAAAATAAAATAAATGCAGGGAAAGGGTAAAAACACAAAGATGAAGGAGAATAAGAAGAAAAGAGACCGAAGCTTTAGGCTTTTCCGTTAAGGTTTGTGATACTGTGATGTGTGAACTAAAGTGAAGCCGTCAATTTTATATCCATCTACTCGAGGTTTAGCATTTGGTGTTGGGAATGTTTTTAACACGTTTTTTTTAAAATAATTTTTTAATCAATATTTATTATTATATCGCATTCCATATTTGTGAAATTTTTTTTACAAGAATTATTAAATAAAATTGAATTGTAACATGAATATAATTAAAAACATACCAAAAATATTTTAATAACATGGTGCCGTCTAATATGGTCCAGTCGAAAGATTGGATCACGTAGTCAAGTGGGCCCATCACCCACTATTGCAAGTTTTGCCTATTTTATGTGAAATTACATAGCCGCCTTACAAAATATAGAGAATCAAATAAAGTGACCTTAATTCAATGATATTTCAAATGAGACCCAACGGTTTCCACGGACACATTAATTTAGGTACCTCACTTCTCGGGTTGTTCTTCCTTATTCCCGAATACCCTATTTTCATCTATTTGAGGAGTGCAGCAGCCCCCAATCTTCGACCTCATATTTTGTAAAAAGTTTGTCCCTTTTTTTAAAATCGGTCATCGCAAATGCATTGTAGATCCAGATGTATGTTTTTTTAACTTGTTAAGGAGTGTTGAAGAACTGATCTATTAGCAATAGATCTGGCGAGAAAGAGAGAAGACCAACCACAGATAAGCACACCAACATGCCCATGCTAATTGGATATAGAAATTTTGACCCAAAAAAAATGCAGTCTTACTCTTTTAAGTTTTGTGTCCAGACATGACCAACAAAAAAAAAGTATTGTCTCCATACATTCATGCATAATTTCCTCCAAATAAAATAAATTCATGGAAAATATAATCATTTACGGTACACATTATCATGCTTTACATTCTTTTTTTAATATTTAATTTCAAAATATACATTTTAACATAAATAAATCAAAACCACTAATCAAATAATTCATTTGTTGATTAATTTTAATACCATAATCATTGTTCACATCATATTCTATATACATTTAAAAAAAGGGTAAAACCATTTTCCATAATTTAAATCATTTACTACATCTAACAGACCTTTAATTTTATTCAACCAAACATTAAGAAATTATATTTCCCCCTAACATCATTCACTTAAAAGTTCTTACACGTTCATTTTTCTACCACAATTTGAATCTACATTCTCAATAATGTAATATAGGCATCCACTGTTTCCTTAGTCCAATATATTATTTATCTACAAAATAATATTCCATTAACATGTGATTTATAAATAAAAATTATTACATCCTGAAATTGCCACGTTATCATATATTTTCTAAAAAATGCCACGTCCACCTTGCCTACTTTGCAAATTTTAATACTTACAGTCAAATTTTAATTTATGGAAAATCAATGGAACTTATGGTAATTCACAAATACATGGACTCCTCTATTGTAAATATTTTTTAGGATCACTTGAACCTAACTACCGGGTATCCCTTTAACAATCCTAGCCAACCGTATTTTAAAATATTATATCAATGGCCACAAACAAACTTGACCTTGTGATCCAATCTTGCGACTTGACCATGTTAGACTTGACCATATTAGACGCCACCGAGTAACAATGGTGTCGAAACAGGAAGGATACCCAACGCTTGGTTTACGAATACACTCAGTTCAAAGTTGAAAGTTGTTTTGACCAAAAAAAAAAAGTTGAAAGTTGTTAATTTAATTTGAGGATAATATTTCAATTTAAAATTCAAATTAAAATCTAAAAGTTCTGTTTTTTTACTTCAATTCAAAATTTGAATTAAATTGTGAAACTCTCCACCCATTTTTTTATTGTTATTTTTAGAGCAATATTTAAATTCAAAAATCAAATTAAAATTTGAAGAATCTGAAAATGTATGCTCTTTTTTGTTGTATATTGAGTGCTATATTTCAATTCAAAATTTCAATTTAAATAAAATATATATTTTATTGAATTTACAAATATTCAAAATTATTTTATTTATTATAAATTTAATTTAATTATTAAAAATATTAGTAAAAAACAATTATATTATTATTACCATCTTCATCATTTATTAATACAATTTTACTTAAACAACTCTTCATTTTTAAGTTTATGAATATTTAATATAAAATTATTGTTATGTTTGATAATACATGAAATTTATAGTATTTAAACAATAATTTATTTATGTTTATAAATACATCAACAATAATTATAATATTTTACGTACTTGCTCATCATAGGAAGAGGGTAGTTAATTTTTAACTCTAAAGTAATTCACTCCAATTTTTCTCTTCAATCAAGAACCATTCATCTTATACCATGTCAGGTACATACAAACTCTATGATGCAAGATGAATAATAAGCTATGATTTGTATCTATGATTGAATTAAATCCAACAATTTTTAAATTTCACTTTCATTATATTAATTAATCACATTTTATTATCATATGTAACCAATGATATATATTAGTCATTACAATATTTTGACACTGAAAAATAAATGGGTAATATCATATTGATAAAAAAAAAATTTCAGTGAAACTTTTTTAACATTAAATACATGATTAATATTTTAATATAAAAAATACATGAGTAATATTTAACTTACAAAATATTTTTTATGAAATGTATTATCATATCTATATTACCCTCATAGATTTTTCATTATTCCATCATATATTTCTTATGATATACTCTCACAATTTTTTTATGAAAAAATTCTTTTAATGTTAGGCCAATTTTTTTTTATCTCATTATGTTGTTAGTTTTTTATTATATTAAATGCAACAAACCATTTTGCATAAGATATATCTTAATTTGAGTATTTATTTTTATTTTCTAATAGAGTTGATTTTTTCCATTAAATGCATGGGGTAGATTTTAATTATTAGTGTTATTTTATGTATAACAAATAAATTCTATTGACACATTAATTCTTATTTTCGTTCCAGATTTTTTGGCATATTCTATCATGTTTATAATATTTTTTCATGATAATATATTGTTATGCATTAATCAATTATTATTTTTAGTTATTCTATAAAGGTTATTTTACTTCTTTTGCATCATGTTGTTTTCACTGGGCATTTTGTCACAAATTTGTTATGATACTAGATTTAGATTTAGATTTAAATTTAATTTCTTATTTCTATTTATTTCTATATTGAAAATTCATTTATACTCTCTTTTCATTAATTTTTGATTTTTTTTAAAAATGTTAATATTTGATATATTACATAATAATTTGATAACCCACGCATATAAATCGTGTGACATACAATAACACATTAGTAGGATTAAAAAACAAAGATGTAGGAGAATAAGAAGCAAAGAGATCAAGGCTTCAGTTTAGGTTTTTCTGTTTGGATGTGTGATGTGAACTGAAGTGAATCTGTCATTTTCTTTTTTATTTTGTTTTAATTTTATTCGAGGGTAAGTGCAAAAGTTTTGTGCTATATATAATGAATTAATGAAATGGGTTAGGGCACTTGCTTGTGGTGGTGCGTTCCACTTGCTAATACTTTTTTGCTTTGAGTTTGAGGAATACACACACCATTATGGTTCTATTGTATCTCTTATCAACCAGCTTCTTCAAAAAAGACTTGATAATGCAATCTCATGCCTCATGCTAAGATTGAAAGGATAACCAACACAGCTTTGCAAATGGGCACTAAACTGCATCTTAGTTCCATCCATCGCTAAAAACCTTGTTAATGTCAGCCAATTTGCTAAAGACAATAGTGTTTTCTTTGAATTTCATCCAATTAATTGCTATGCTAAATATCAGGTTGATAAGCATTTTCTATTCCAAGGTTTCCTAGGTTCTGATGGGTTGTACCGGTTTACTGATCTGCTGCAGAAAGTTCCAGCCCATCCGCCACTCACTCTATCTTGTGGTTTATCATTTTCTAACAATATTGTAAATAATAATAACTTATCTGTTGTGCCAGTTTTATCATAATAGAGTATCTCACAAACATAAAGGTGCGGAGGAAAAAAGAGCGAGAGAGAAATCTAGATAATTCTGAAACTGTAAAATCTGTATTCAATATTGAGAAGTACAAGTATTATGATATTTACAATTACAATCAATCACCGTTGATGTTTAAAAAATATTAATCACATAAAATATTTTAAAATTTAATTTAAGATCATGATCGATAATTATGTTTTTATGAATAAGTTATTATATTCTCTTTATTTGGCCCATTAGGAGATAGGGTTGTCAAGGAACTGGTAATTAGTTGGGTGAAGATGTTAGAGCAGTAACCTCACTAATCACTCAAATGATCTCACAACACTCAGCTCACACACACGGTTTCATCGGAAAGATAACACATCGAACACTTTCATCACTTTATTTCACTTCACTTGCACTACTTTTATACACATGAATGGCAAGTCCCACTTCGGCTGGGATCTTTGCTCTACATCACACGGATTACACAACTAACCCTTATCCACAGTTAACTAACCAACAAACATAGCAACTGAATTAACTACTTTAACAGAAGATAGGCCGATTTGAGGTTTCACTTCAGATGGTAGATTTTTCACTAAGTCTGCTTATTATGAGTTACTTATTTCATCCAGAGATTATTATAGTGATAGCTTTTGGAGGCCACTGTGGAAGTGAGAGAATGGTCTACATAAGGCAGTTTGGATAGAATTTTGTTCAAAGTTAATTCTTCATCTCATTTCCAAGCAAGACACCTCTCGGATCACCCTTATGGAGCTGTCATTGCATCGATCAAGCAATTTGTGCAAAGGCCTTGGAGAAACAGTGTGACAGGCTTTCATGAACTGAATTCAAGTCAATTCTCACAATTTAAACTGCTTCACATCATTTCTTATATTTATAATTGAATTCGTCCATACCTTTTCATTTTTGGGATAAACATAATCCTGGTTGAGCATTGTTGTAAAAAAAAATTATAAGCATTAATTAAAAATATTATTTGATACTATTTTATATTTATCAGTTAGTTTAACTGTAAATTTTACCAAACATATCAATTTTAATATGCTAATTTATTCGCTATCAGCTATCTGCTATAACATTATTTGTTATTCTCTAACTTATTTGCTATCGAACTTTCACTATTCACTACTTTTTTTTTCCTCCAGAGAGCTTTAAGTCTTATTCATGTATCAATATATACTTACATATGAGTGTTATTGCCTGTTTGTTTTAGATTTACAAACGGTAGTTGGAGGGCAAAAGTGAGTGTGTTTATTTACCTAAACACAAAAATTCGAAACGTGATTTTGGGCTCCAAAATCAATTCTGGTGGAAGGAAGTCTTGAGTTACTTTTCCATTTGCAAAACTACATTTGGGTGTGGGACCTACAAATTTTTTTATATTTACACATAAAAAATGATTCTACCTTTAGCATCCAAACACAATCAATTTTTCTGAACACATTTTTAAAATATCATTACCAAATACAAATCAATTCTTCTCAATATAATTTTTTTAAAATCAATTCTTCAAACACAATTCTATCAAATACAATTCTACCAAAATTTAAAACAAAGAGACACTTAGAAGTAAGTATTGTTGGAACACAACTTCAATAAGTAAATCCTATCCTATAGAATAACAGTTTTAAGTAACACAACTGATTATCCAATTAAAAGATAGTTTTACAAAATCAATAGTAATTCCCAGCTAGCCAAATAGCAATGCTGTCTTCATCAAAAAAATAATAATAGCAATGCTGTTAGCCAAATCACAGAAAAATGAGAAACAAGGCAAACTGAAAATTTTTTAATAAGGAAGAGAAGACCTGGTGTGAGAGTATATATAAAAAAAATAAGGAGTGCAAAAAAAAAAAGGAAGAAGAAACAAAAGAGAAGAAGAAGAGGAACACTATTAGCAGCGATCGAGCTACACCCGCAGAGAGCAAAGCTGAATACATAATTTAGCAGCAAATAAAAAAGAAAAAAGAAAAAGAAAAAAAAGAAAGAGAAACAGAAACAGAAACATAATCACCAAAAAAAAAAACAGAAACATAGCCATAACCGAAGAAGCTTCGAAGGCAGCAAGTGAGGTTCGAGATTTCTATGCAAATTCGTGAACTTCGCGGAGGTCAGAGTTCAATCAATGCGTACTTCTAAGCCTTAAGTTTATGCTCTTCTTCGTTGTGCTTCCTTTCATTGCAATTTCAAAATTTTCCCCTTTTGTGTTTTTTTTTATTTAAAAAAATAAATATTATTTTCCCAATTTATATTTTATTTTTTTCGCGTTGCTCAATTTTGTTCAACTCAGTGATCTCTTCAGGATTTTGCAAGTTCGGAGATTTTGGGGATTTTGTCGAAGCAATGAGGGTTTTCAGATTGGTGCAAGTGATGTAACAAAGTTCGCTTCGCAAGCTTCGAACCCCCTGGTTTGGTGGTTCAAACTTAGGGTTTTGATTTGCCATACAATTAATCGAATTGGGTTTGGTTTAAGGGTGTATTTTTAGCGGTTTGATCTCTAGGGTTTTTGGGGTTTGGGGGAAGTGGAGATTTGGATTTACGTTGTGTAGTTTCTTGGTGTGTGAATTTTGGGGCATAAAGGGTAACTGTATTCAGGTTCAGAATTGGTGCTTTAGCTTGGGTTACTGTTATTGGATGGTTTATGCATCTGCTACTTGTTCTGATATGCTGAGCTTGTTGGGGTTGGTTTGTGTTCAATGATGTGGGGGAGGGGGAGTTTTGGGTTCTTTGGAAACAGAAATAACTGCAGTTGGGCTCAACTTGAGGTTACTGGTGGGTGGGTTGTTTTCTGATTTTGTTGGAAAGGTGCATGAATCTGTCTGTTGTTGAGAGATGCAACCCCAGCAGAGCTCGAGAATCGATTTGGGTGAATTGAAAGCACAGATTGTGAAGAAGATTGGAGCGGAGAAGTCGAAGCGGTACTTTTATTACCTGAACAGGTTTTTGAGTCAGAAGCTGCGCAAGACTGAGTTTGATAGGTTATGCTTTCGGGTACTCGGGAGGGAGAACCTTCTGTTACACAATCATTTTATCAGGTCGATTTTGAAGAATGCCTGCCAAGCCAAGACCCCACCGCCAGTCCAGCCTTCAGGTCCTCCAAAATCAGGAGCACATGTTACCAATGTATCTCCTGGTAGGGAAGACGGGCACGAACAGAGTGTTGCCAACTTCCAAAATCAAAATGCATCCATTTGGTCAAATGGGGTTTTGCCGGTGTCCCCACGTAAGTTAAGGTCTGGAATTCGTTATCGGAAGCTCAAAGATAGACCAAGCCCCCTTGGACCAAATGGGAAAATTGATTCTGTTGCTCATCAGTCCACAGCTACAGAAGACAGTGGTAGTAAGGTTGACATGGAGAATGGAACTCTTACTCCATGTGATTATCAGAGACCAACACAGCATCTTCAAGCAGTTGCTGAGCTACCTGAGAACGGTATGGGGGATGCTATGCAGAGACCTGCAGAAAAACCAAGAATACATGGCAAAGGGCCGACCGAAATATCAACTGTTGAAGATGGAGAGGAGGTGGACCAATTAAACCGCCTCAGTTTTGCGAGAAGTCTCCTGATAGCACCACTCGGGATTCCTTACTGCTCTGCAAGCGTGGGTGGGGCCCGCAAAGCATTGCCAGTGAATAGCACTGGTGATTTCGTTAGTTGTTGTGACAGTGGTAGGTTATCCGATACAGATACATTGAGAAGGCGCATGGACCAGATTGCCACGGTACAGGGTCTTGGAGGTGTTTCTATGGAATGTGCAAATATGTTGAATAACGTGTTAGATGTACACTTGAAAAGGTTGATCAGGTCTTGCGTCGATTTAGTGGGAGCTAGGTCTGCAAATGAGCCGAGGAAGCTTCCTGTCTCAAAGCAACAGATTCAGGGGAAGGTCATTAATGGCATGTGGTCAAATAATCATTTACATATGCAGAGTGCTGGGAGGCTGGCAGAACCTGAGCCTGAACACAGGCCCCAGTTCTCGGTATCTTTGCATGATTTTAAAGTTGCGATGGAGCTAAATCCACAGCAACTTGGAGAAGATTGGCCACTATTGTTGGAGAAAATTTCTATGCAATCCTTTGAGGAATAACACATCCATGAAGATTTTTTTTTTCATAAGCAAAGATTGGGTCTGTTTCTTCTGGTTCTGATGGCTCAGCAGTGGTTGGTTGGTGATTATGTTATTGGGGCACTTGGCTCAGTTTTTATTGCCAGGAAGAACCAGATGACCCCCAAATGGGGAATTTCTAGCCCTTCCAGGATCAAATGCTGGTTTTGAGCTTCCAAATGTTTGATCTCTTCTATTTATAGGGCTAGGATGAAAATATATTTAACTGCAACCAAGGGTACCATCAAAGAAGCCCAGGGTTGGTTGCACTGTTGTATGTTTAGCATTGATGTTGGCTGTAATTGCTATTGCTAGAGATCTCAAGGGCCAAGGCTTTTGTTTGCTTTACAGCCAATAAGAAGACTAAGAAAAAGTTTTGCAGGGAAATACTATTGTGTAGCTGGGATCAGGGAACTGTGACAATGTATAAGAGCTGAAGGGTTGCTCTGTATGTATTTTTAGAATATGACGATTGATTGAAATTCAATATTAATAACACGTCAAAATCTATTGATGTTTTCCTTGATGATTTCAGTTTTATGGTTGTACTCCATGGTGCCAAGTTTCACCAATACCCAAAGTAGTTTTTTTTTCTACTTTATTCATCATGCAGAGATCTGCAAGTTACACGTCTCTTTCAGTTCAAATTACTCTTGGTGACAATACATGAATTTCTGATCATATGTTCTACTCTTTAGATTTTGACGTCAATTTAATATACTGTCTTCTTTTCTTGGTAAATGAATATTGAGATATCTTACTGTGTGAGATTTCATTAGGTTTATCACTTCCGGTATCTGATATCAGGAAATTTTGTACTTCTACTGCTTTTGCAATTAAAACAAGAGTAAGCCTAAAGTGCATGGAAATTAAATACGACAACTTGGAGGGAACATTTGATACCTATATTCAATTCTCTGGACTAATTGGAAAATAAACCCCCCCTTCCCAAAAAAAAAGAGGCACATAAAGTGACAGCATGAGAGGTAAAGAGATGATTATGACCATTCAGTTTTACAGATTGGTGATAAATAAAATCTCAACATGTTTGAGCTACAGCATGCATAAGCCATTAAATTCAAGAGGGTCTACACTAAACCGATTAGAATTTGTTTATATCTGCTACTTATCACTTTTGATCTTTGGAAGGCATATTCATGGTGGCTTTGTGATAGATGACACTGCATTAATGGAGCAAAGTCCTGGCCAGAACTAATTTTGGCTAGTAACTTCTGGAATGAGTGTAAAGTGTTCTATATTTGGTGCTTGAATATATTGATTGCCTGAATTAGTTGAAACATTCGAACTTTAAAGTGTAAAAAGAACACTGTTCAGAGGCTCGTGGTACAGCTCTCGAGTGATTATTGATTACTTACATAATAATGTTTAGCACTATTGGAAATTAAGAATGAACAGGCTCAACAGTATGGATAAAAATTATTAGGTCGTTCGATTGATTTGGACTATCTGTGAGGCAACTAAAAATTATTAGAGATAATAATATGGATAATAATTTTCCAAATTTTTTAGGTCGTCCGATTGATTTGGAATTGTTATTTCTTCCTGAACTTCTGTTATATGTGCATGAAACTTTTTCCAATGAAATTCCTGACTCCAGAGTCCACATCAACCCAGTGGTTGCGATGAAGTTATTTGCTATATACATATGACCAATAAGAAGAAGAGGTGAGAAGCAAATGTATCTTTGTACAAAAGGAAAAGGAAAGGGACAATAATGCAATCAATGGGATGAAGATGAATTGGAAGGTGTTGCTGACTGTTTGCAAATACGGCACCAGTTCTTCAGCCGCAGCCTGAATTGGAAGGTGTTGCTGACTCTTTGCAAATAGGGCACCAGTTCTTCAGCCGCAGCCACTCCTGTATACAAACCACATGAAATTTGTGTGCGCATTGCAGAGTCCCAACTTCATCTCCAACAACATATTCCTCCTGCAAATCAAGTAAACGTATCTATCTGAATAAAATATTGTAACAAAATAATTCTACATGTATGTTTGGATGAAATATGAATAGCTTAATTAAGAACTTATTTGATAAACGCTTACCATGCAAGAGCTTGTGTATAAGCTTATTTTACATCAAAGTGCTTATGAGCTTAAACTCAGCATAAGCTCTATATAAGCTATTTCTATAAGCTATCCTGAAGAGCTTATGAAAATAAGCTGAAAACAACTTATGGACATATCATAAGCTATTTTTTATAAGTTCTTCCAAACATTTACATATATGTGCTTATGCCACAAGATGAGCCCAAATAAGCTTTTCCTATCTTCCTGTAACACTAGACTTGTTATAAGTGAAATAACTCAAATGACTGGTGCTAGTTCAAATATTTTAGTATTCTTACTTAAATACAGATGGAGATTTTGCAATGCTAAGCATACTAGCATCACTAAGTTTAAGACTGAACACTGCTGTCTCTTTTTCAATGGACAATTTAGATCCACTATAATCAGTTGCAGAGATACTTAAAATTCGTCAAGCTGAATCCTAGTAACACATTTGAGCGATGATGTTGTTGTGTAAAAGTAAAATGAGCATCACCTTTGCAAAAGCTTCATTAAATGTTATAAAAATACCTGGCAAATGCAGCATTTGATATCGTCATTATGCTCATTAAAATTGTCAGCATCATAATCTGGAGGTGCAGACTGATAGATACTTCTCTTAAGACATTCTGAAAGTGCTTCCTCCGTTAGAGCTGTGCTCACAGTACCCATCCTCTCTTCCAGAGCTAATAGTTCCTGTCATAAATATAACAGAAAACAGTCAGAGGTGAGAATATATAAATATAAAAGGAAAATTTATAGATTTTAAATCCCAAGCATGATATATCCTCAAGTATAGTAATCCCTTTTCAAAGCCACCTCTCTAAACACAGTTACATTCACCTCTCATTTACCATACTACCAATAAACAGCAATTGGGCTTAGGTTATAATACCCAATATTGCTTCTAGACATATGCATTCTTGAGAATATTTTTATCCAAAACTGTTGTACCATAGACCCTATGGACCATAATTTGATATGAGAATAGAATGTAATAAACTGATTTGTATAAACTTATGACATTAACGTACCTCATATGACATGTTGTCAATATCCAACCGCATGTCTCTATGGTGATCATAGAAGTTTAGTCCATTAAGAAACAAATTGGTTTCAAGTAAACGAAATTGCTGCAAAGACACAAATGAAAGAATCAAATAACTGGCCAACTAAGTCAAGTTAACTTTTGGTCGACAATTACCTCATAGGTTAGCTCATCATCCTGTTCAATTCTCTCAAGTGTCGATAATACCTACATCCAATTATAAAATAGTACTTTATTTTTATGTTCTCTCATTAAAAACCATAATAATAAATATGGCCTCCCATGTTTAGATAAAAAATTACCTCTGCAATCCCATCCATATCGTAGCGCCAAAAGCTATCCTGATTTATTAGAGAACGAGTGATGCCATATTCTGCAGGAGACATAGGCATAACACCACATAACTGCTCACTGCTAGCACCTGGTCTGCTATAAGAGCTTGGACGACTAAAAGGAGTCTCTACGGAAGTATGATATGGACTGCCAGGAGCATTAACATCACCAGAATGAGGCGAAAGAGGTTGTAATGTAAGAGGGGACTCATTGGTTTCCCCGGCCGGGTTTTCATTTCCTTGGCTAGAAAATCTTCCCCTGGCATAACTACTAACTGACCTTTGAGTTCTAACTGATGCTATGCTGCTGTCCCTATGAGAAGGAATAATTCTAGATCTTCTTGAATCAGATATAGAAATGCCATTTCTGGAGCCAGAATTCGATCCTTCCAATGAAGATTCAGTCATCTTCTTCCCTCTAACAGTGGAACTACTTCCCTCTTCAGAGTGTCTCTTTTTCATCACACCCTTCCTTCTATTAAAGGGTGAATCTGATGATGAGCATGCAGCAGGGATGACATCAGATATAGAGTTGCATCTAAGGTTCCACAGCCCATACCTGCTAGAAACAGCATTTGTCACTGGACCAGTGCTTTTAATTTCTTGCTGACGCCATCCAGGTCTTTGATGAAAATTCCTTTGAGATCTTGTATCCATCCGTATCACATCCCTAAAATCTGTACGTTCCCCTTCATCTTGAAACCCTCTCGGATATCTTACTGGTGGAGGGTCGAGCTCTGAAATTTCTGGTTCATCCTGTACACTACTAGTTTCAGATGAATCTGTCTCAAACTGAGAGATTAATGTTTTCTGAGGCTCTGTAAGGGGTTTTCCTGGGCTACTAGTCGCTCTAGAGGAACTTCCAATCACCTCCTTGCCACTTGAACGCATTGAAGGCCTCAAAGATTTACCTTTTTCAGAAGATCCGACTTGAGCAACCTTAGGAGGGTTGGCTTTACTACTGCAACCCAGACGGCTGCAAATTTGACCATTTCGATCTCTAGTATTTGCAGTGTCTCTGAACTCAACGCCCATCCCTTTTCTAGGGACTACTACCCCATCAATGCCTCTTTTACCAGAATATTCATCCATCAATTGTTTATTACATTCAAATCTGCAACACATTGACATGATGCAGTGGTAATGAGATAATCAATAACTTGTGAAGGGCCATCATACTGAAGAAAATTATGAGGCTGAATAGAGCAATAATTGATAAGCATAAATAGCATACATACTTTAATATTGTCATAAAGCAGAATATAGATTATTAGATTGTATAAGACAATAGTCTTACATGTTTCCCAATAAAAATAATTTATATCCATAATTCAAGTTGCAAAGTTAACATAATGGTTAGACTAGCAGCTCCACTTGTATTGCATAAATTTGATGTTTGGATACCATCAAGACATGAGGAATTTTCCCACTTATATGCTTTTAATTAAAATTCTTAGATTAAATGGAATATCTGGAAATTATTCCAAACTAGTCAGATGCGATAATTAAATTTCTTCAGAGTTGTCCCTTCTTTGTGATCTCCATCAGTTGTATGCATTGAAAGGACAAAAGTTGAAATATATTTGTATTTTATTGACACTTGATATCAAAGATATTTCACAGTTTCGATTCTCTTCCACAAGAGGTTCAGATGAATTGGAATAAAGCTCTTACATCAAGCATAAACAATTGCTGAAGTTCAACTAAAAGGGGATAAAGAAAGAAATTTGGCAAAATGAATTGGATTGCAAAAGAGAGTCACCCATGAAAAAGAAAAACAAAATAGTAGTTTGACAAAAAAAAAACTTGAACGCAAGGCATCAAACCAGTGTCCATAACCATAACAGAAATGTCATTGTTAACATCGGCGACAGTTTCTGTCCTTGTTAATTGTAATAAACTATGCAATACAGGCAATGACAACCCATCTCAAGTAGCATTTAGAAATCCTTTGACTAACAAATTCAAGCAAGGGACAACAGTGTTGCAACAATTTATAACTTATAAGTCAATTCACATATTCTATGCCCGTTTCGTCCTAAAGGGATTCATTTATGTAGCATATTGCTTGAGCAAGATGAGTTAATTATATAAGATTTTGCCTTCTGAAACAGATAATTCCTTAGGGAATTTGAGATATATCAAAGCATTGAGAACACTCCAATGGCTTCCTAGTAGCTACAACCACGATAGTGTTTACATATTTATAATGTAAGGGAAGACTACCAGGACTTTGTTTCATAAATAATATAAAAGAAGAATACGTTACTTAAGTCTAGCAATATTTACATAACATATCTGGTTCTCAAACAGAGAGCTCCTTGTTTAACTCCTCTGAACAAACATGGTCTTATTCAATCACAATAAGTACAACACAGCTTGATTACATGAAATCCAACCATAGCCATACTTACACATCTTATTAACATTAATTATAAGCATTGTAAAACCATTTAATTGGATTGCTAGTACTCTGAAGAGACCCAAAAAACCCCGATTATCATTATAATAATAATTTTCAGCTGGAACAACCCAAAACAGGAAAAAGGGAAAGAAGAAGAAGAAGAAGAAGAAGAAGAAGAAACTAATACGTGATTAGATGATGATCAACAGGAACAGCCAGAAAACATCACGATGGATGCAAACTACAAAGCAACATCGATGACACGGGAAGCAACAACTCAGAACTCAGTTATATGAGATATCATAAAAGCCTTCAATAAGAATAGCTGTTTGTTAAAAACTCAAACAACAATAACAAAAACTGAAGGGAGATTGATCCCAAAAAAATAGGGTGTCGTTCCGTTTATGAAGGACAGAACTTCACAATATAACAATCACAAAAATAAATACAAATATAAATATAAATAAATAAATAAAAAAGAGGGCTTTGTTCCCGTTAGTTCAGGGCTCAAAATAAGCTCAACGCAACAACATCATTTAAAAACGAAACCTTTTCCCATCAAAATTGTTGGCTACAACACAAGCTGAAAAAATAAATAAAAACTAAAATTCAATCATGTTTTCAATAATCCATGTTTGCAATTTGGGAGTATCGGGATGCATGCATAGATTGATCACCCATGGTTTATTTTCAATCTGGGTGGATTTTACCCAATTCAAGGATGAAGAAGAGGAAATGAAAACAAAAAAAGAAGAAGAATAAGAAGAAGAAGAAGAAGAAGAAACTGAAATTAAATTCGATAACTTCATCTCAATAAGGTGACTACTACCTTTGGTGACGGTCTTGGAAAACAGAGAGAAAGAGGAAATAAAATAAAAGGTTCAGAGAGTCATCAGAAGAAGGAGAAAGGGAAATTGAGATGAATGAAGGTTTTGCAGAGAGAAAGTGCAAAACGTGTGTGAAAATGGAAATAGGTGGTAGCGTGAGGGAGGGACCGAATTATATCCTATACTCACTCACGGTGTGTGTGTGTCAGCAATTTTGATGGGAAATATACTACTATCAGCGAAATTATATACTACTATATAGTATAATTTTTTAATGCTTTATTGATTTATTTATTCAACGGTGATCAAATGCCCACCAAGCAATTATTTATTTATTCATTTATTTATCATCTTTTCGTAAGCTGAAAAAAGTTGCTATAAGATAAAGGAAAACATTTATCTATATAAAAAAAATAAAATAAACAGAAGCATTGGACGTTGGTGGTGCCGTCCTAAGTCTTAACCCACGTATCGAATATCAATTTTTAATTTGTTTTAAAAAAAATCTACTTTTTCTAACCCTCACTGCATATAATGTGTTTGTAACTTTTGTAGATCATGATTATGTATCAATAATAAATAGCTATAGATTAGTTAGCTATCAATTAGGTATATCAAAAAAAAAGTTAGCTATCAATTAGCCATGAATTTACTACTATAGATTTTTTTTTATTATGGATTAATTACGGGAATCTAGCTTTCATGAAGTTAGCAATCCACTTTAGTGCTGCTTGCAGTACGATCAATGCTCAAGTATAAATATTTGGAGAAATATATAATTGTGAAATTGAAAAACTATCACTGATATTACAGATAAAATTCATATATATGATATCATGATTCACTTCCATTGCATGCACCATATGCAGTGTCATAACTCATAAGTTGATCAATTCCAAACGAGACGTGAGTAGCAGAAGGAAAAGAATGAGCGATATTACCGCTCAGTGTCTCGGTGCATCATGTAATGTACATATTCAACTATATAAAAAATAAATCAAACCAAATAATAATGCATAAGTTGTCTTTGTCCACTATATATAATATAATTATTAAATGTTCGGCCTTGTTCACGGGTCACACATTTTTGGGTTGAAAAATGGAGATCGGCGGCGTTAAGGGTAAGCGCCTTAACTCGTGGGATTAATTAGCTTAACTAATACTAAATCTTCATTCACACAGCAGAACAGAACAATTGTTTCACATGCAATTCCCATGTCTGGTTTTGGTGATTGTTGTGCTTAATTTACAATTGTTTCGCACGAATCACGTTGGTGATTGCACATACTAACAAAATATATATATCTATATCGATATACTATTTAAAAATAGTTGCACCAAACAACTCAAACAGCAGCTAGTAGATATATATAGCTTAGCAGTGCGGCACCGTGTTCCATCAAGAGATGCAACTATTACCATGCTGTGATTTTGGGCAGCTGTAACTTTTTTCTTAATTAATAGCTTCGTTTATTTCTAACAAAAAAAAAATGAAAATTCAAATCTACTGTATAATTAAAAATTGATTCCTCTGTGCCGGTATACCCTTTGCGCTCGTTTGACTCGTAAACATATGGAACAATCATTCACACGAGTTCTAATTTCAAAACTGAGTTTTGACCTCAAAGCGAAAGCATGTGTATTTTCGTCAAAATCCAATTTTCGTGCTTTGCAATTCACGCGGACAGTTTTCCAAATACATCATTAGTTTTTGTACGTAGTTTAAGTAAAAAGTAAAACTAATCGAAACGATTTTATCGCTGTCAATTTTCAATTTAACATTATAAAAGTAGAATATATATGCCGCTTCCCTGTCTTCAATTATATATATATTTTTATCTTCAATTTTTAAAGTTAGCTATTATTTTTTTATATACATACGATAACGACCTTTCTAATCTAAAAATGAAGAAAACAGAAGACAAAGATCTATAATCTGGACAACAATGACATATCATACTACAAAATCATAGAGAATAAAACATTGGAAGATTTTGAATCTTAAAGCCATTCAGAATTCAAAAATTGTATGGCATTTTTGCCAAATCCCAGTTGGCAATTGGCCTTCGGTTGAGCTGACAGTAACAGAAAATCTACCTCTATATGTAAAAATTCGAGTTATCGATACACACTTTTGAAATTCTCGTGAAATTAGGTGTTATTTTTATATTACAACAATTATATGTTCAGAGTATTCATCTTAAATCAAGTTAATATTTATTTTTGTATTCAAACAAATAACACTTTTACTTTTAAAATTTTTTTGAATTAATATTTAAATTCCTTTATTAAACATTATATACAATAGTGTATTTGTAAATAGTTATTAAAATCTACATTTAATTTCAATATTATTAAAATAATTTCATATGATATTCTTAGAAAATGAAATGTAACTTTTGAACGTTTAGAACTGAAAAAGAAAGGGTCAACCGTGCTTCACATATTGCCACATGTCTCGGTTATTAACAGCTCGTTTAATAAAAATATAAAACAAATAATTTGTTAATTTGTTTTGGTTTCATGGCCTGCAACACAGCTCCATTGAGTTGTGCGTGATTTACGCTTCCTTTTTTGATATTATTATTATTAAGTCACTCTAATCCCATTTCTGAATTTTCTCTTCCAATCAACCTTTTTGTTTGTTTTCTCTTCTTCTGCTTCCTCATATATTTTCTCCTTCTACAAAGCAAATAATTTGCTTTGTGCCCACAAATTCACTCTTCCATGAACCTTCCTTTATCAAGGTACGTTATCTAAACGTGATCCTTATTTGCTTTAAGTTTAATTTGTGTCAAGTTCCTGAAATCTTTCTCTTCTGGACATTGGAATGAAGTTGAAGCGCATGATATCATAGTGTTACATGTCTCTTTTGATTGCTTTTCTTCTATTCTTTTTTGCAAAACAAAGGAACACAATATTTTTTTATTATTTTTTAAAGTATTTGCAGGTGATGATAATAATCATTTGAACTATAGGTGCCTTTGCTGCTTCCTTTTTGGTATGTTTTTTTAAATTTTCTTTTGGTATACCATTTTTCCTTACAACTCATTAAAGCAAAAATTTGTGATGAATTTGGATATATATCAAGAATAATTAACAAGGACGATTTGAGAACAAATTCGGGCTACACATATTGGGCATAAATGTCCCAACCGTACTTTTTAATTTTTATTTTTGGGGTGCTTTCTTTTGTTTCTTTTGATTATTTTTTCCGGGAGTTTGTATAGGCTTTTCTTTTTAACAAACAATTTATCACAACTTCTTTTCAAGAACTAACGAGACATGTCGGTCCTACCTATATATAAGAAAAATAAAGTGAATCTGGAATAATTAATGCAACAAAGATTACTTAACTGCACGTACACAACTGAGTGCTGTTTGTTTGAGAAAAGAAAATTCCCGTTTACATATATAGAACCTGTTTGGTTAAAATTATTTTAAACTCAAATAGAAAAATCACATTTTTTAATATACTTTTCATCAAAAACAAGTTTTTCTTACTTCTCCTCCAATGACAAAACAAATAAGCTAATAAGTAAAAATAATTTTGAAAAAAGTGAATTTTTTAATTTTTTTTATTGATAAAATTAGCTGTGTGACCTACAAAGCATATTCATATTCTCACTTTAAAAGGGATTATATTTCACTATTCAAGCAAAATTCTTCTAAATGTATTTTTAAATATCACTCGCAAATATAAATCAAAATTTATATTCCCAAATTATTTTTACTGCCAATTCTTTCAAAATCAATTGTACCAAATTTTGAAAGAAACAACCTTAGTGTATTTACATATTAAGTATATAGACAATGTTTTATAGCTCCTAATTAGAACCCAACAAAATGAGCTTAATTACTTGCTTTTGGCAGTGTGCAGATTCTTTCAAGAATTTCTTAGCTGAGATACCTAAATATATATGGCAACAAAAGCTAAAGAGAGTACTGCTGTTGAGAAGGAGAAGAAGAAGGCCCCATCTTCCAATTCTCACATCACAAGCACTAAAAGGACCACCAAACCATCCACAACAACAACAGCAACAACTAGCTCCACTAACAAGTCAAACTCAACCACCCCATCATCACAGAAAAACACACCCAACTATCTAAAGCCCACAATAAGCTCACGCCTTGAGTCCCCTTCTTCATTCAAACATCCCAAAAGTGAGTCTCCCATTACGCCTTCTCCAATTAACAGAAGAAGATCTTTTGATCATCACAAGCCACACTCATCTTCCTCAAACTCAGTTACACCAAAACAAAAACAACCCTCTCTTTCAAGACTACATAAAGCCCTTGTATCCCCTGGCCCTCGCCAGAGATCTACTTCATCACTGACTCGATCTTCCACTTCTCTAGCTAAAAACACCAACCCTTCAAAACCCATTTCAGATCATAAGACCCCAAAGACCACAAATGATGGGAAAAAAACTAAGGCAGTGTATGTTGCAAAGGCCACAAAGAAGAGCACCCCTAATAACAACAACATTGGTACTTCTACCAGCAGCAGCAGCACTGAGAAGGTAACTAAATTAGACCATGCTGCTTCTGCTAACCCAACAACAATCGATGCAAAGAGCAAAGATGAGACTAAAGATGTGCCAAATGTTGAGACTGAGGAAGTTAAAGAAGTTACAAACCAAGAAGTTGAAGTAACAAAGGCGGAGAAATATGAAGAACATGTGCCCTTGAATGAGATTTCACCTCATGATGTCAACTCTGAATTACATGATCAAGGGAATGTTGAGGATGAGAAAGTAATTTCTACAGTGTCAGAAGAAGTAGAAGCAGAAAAGGAGCAGCCACAAGAAGAGAAACCTGAAGTTGAGCATGAAGAGGAAGAGAACAATATTAATAATGGGAATCAGCCAGAAGAGCATTGTGATGAGGTTGAGGGGGAAGTTGTTGTAAAGGAAAAGGAAGGTAATGAAGGTGGGGTTGTGATAGAAGATCAAAAAAGTGAGAACAACAATGAGGAAGAGAAGGAAGCAGTTGAAGGAGGAATAATAGTGAGTGAAGAAGTAGAAGAAGGAAAGGGTGAGCAGCCAACACAACAAAAGCAAGAATCGGGAGAAGGGGGAAAGGGGAAGAATGAATCTCAGGTATCTAATGATGTGATTGAGGAGACTGCGAGCAAGCTATTGGAAGGGAGGAAAAATAAGGTCCTAGCATTGGCTGGAGCATTTCAAACGGTCATTGATTATCAAGCCCCACCCAAATGAAGCATGCCACATCACGAATGTGAGACTACTTTGCTGACACTACTTCTGGAATTACAGGGAACAAGTGGCTTTAGAGAGAAAAGTGATGAGTTATAGTCATTTAATTGGAAAATCTAACTGTTGCAATTTAAACAATTTTTTTTTTTATATTATGTATATGCATGTCATCACAATTGTCTTGGGGCTTTTGCCCCTTGTACACACCAAAAAAAAATTGTCATCACAATTTCAACAGTTAGATTTTGATTGAAAAATGATTATAACTCTTAACTTTGCAGCTTAGATCCTCCACAGCGGTCTTGCTGTCTACAAAAGGATCTCAGCCATTGGATGAAAGATTAATCCAACAGTAAAAATCCTACTATAGACAACAGGTGTAGAGGTCCTGAATTCTTCGCTTTGTCTTTTTGCTTCATGCTGAATTCCAAAAGAAATAGAAAAAGAAAGCAAAACCAAAACTCTTAAAAGAATTTATTCTGCATGCACCGCTTTCTCTTACAAAATTGAAAGGAAGTGTTACCATTCAAACAATATTTACTGGTTTTCATTAACACGTGTAATTAAAAATGAAAACAGAAGTAAATGGATTCTTAAGTAACAATTGAGTTGATACGAAGTGGATTAGGAAAAATTAATTTTCAACACAGTGAAAACTTATTTTTTAAACCAATGCATCTTTTGATATCACTAAAAATTTAACATTTTGGTACAGCTAAACATGTTAGATTATTAATCATCTGTAGACCGAAAGGTCTGTCCCTTTAACTTCAGATACAGGTGTGATAAGCCTATTCAATTGTTCTGATGTAAAAACTCCAACTGCTCTACAGCTGTATGAAGTAGCATACAAGTCGGTGTGATTTACAATAACAACCATTGGGTACCGCTTCTGCAGAATTAAATTAACTACATGACCAATAGGTGTTGAAGTCGTAACACTGGGAGGAGGGCTTCTCATCATTGTTGAAAGTGGAGAATCCAACTGCATAATTGCCAATTATTTGTAAATTGTAGTGTACCTTAAAGAAATCTTTAATTTGTTGTAGTACCTAAACTACCCAGTAAAAACCAATAAAAATACCATGTCCATCCATATACAGGGATAATATTTTAGTTACATAGGTTATTTTATAATTCAAGGGGTATATTTAGACTGTGTTTGGATAAGCTTTGAAAAAGTTCTCTTAATATACCTTTTTTCGAGTTTTTTTTTTGGTTAATTGAGGTATTCTTTCTAACTTATGATAAAATCACTAAAACAGTTTTTCTTGGATTCTTATGTTTTTAAAAACTTACCTAAATATTTAAAATTTATTTTTTAATTAAAAAGTATTTTTGTTGGGATCCTTTTCTATTTTTAAAAAACTTATCTCATTATTGTAAAATATGTTAAACATGTTTTGTAATTAAAAAATGCTTTTTTCTTTAATAAAGCATGAATAAACTGGTATTTAATGGCCCACGACAGAAAGTACATACGTTCATATTAGCTTCTCTCCAAGTCCATGACTTTGAGGAATAAGCTCATTAAAAACTAGGATTTTGCATGCATATGGTATATATAACACTATTTCATCAAATGGTAATCCTACAAAGCATACCTGATTGCAGTCTTCACGGTGCAACAGACCTGTACAACTGCCCCACTCATCTACAATAGGAACAACTGCATCATTAAAGAATCGCATGACCACTTTCCTCAGCTTTATGGTTCCTTGTAGTGGCCGTGTTGCTTCAAATGGTATCATGAAACCCTCAACAGGTTCAGAAGGTGAAACCTAAACCAAGAGGTTGCAAAATAAGACAACATGCAAGTTCTCTTGGTAGAAAGTAGAAACTATCTAAAATTCGTTGCAATGTATAACAAACAGTCACTTAAAGGCTAAAAGCATGACAAACATGTGTGAAATTGTGAACTGTGAATAAATAAATAAATAAAAGCATGAAAACCTGCAAAAAAAATTATGTTTGAGATGAAACCCAATAACTTTAACCACACAAAGGTTCTAATGCCATGTACAAACAAGCAAAGCATACTTGGTATTCAATATAGCTCAATTCACCTAGTTGAAAGGATATCAATAAAACATATGTTAAGTACCTGGGGAAGTAAGAAAGGACTGAATAAAGATTTTGAGAATCCCAATATGGCCTCAATTCGAGAAGCAACCTAAATTACAAAAGCACGGGTAAATAGTTAAGAACCTGACTAACTGACAGCATTAAGAAATTCATTTCCTAACAATATTTGGCAACTGTATTACATGTGATCCATGATAATATTATATTTGCAAAAGAAACACTAAGAAAATTAAAAGCTTGCTAAGAGCCAGAGCTCTGCAAAGGAAGCTTGCTTTGCATTCTTAAAAGGACACCAGTATTAACTGAAGTTCCAGTTGATCCAAAAATTTAATGTGATAAGAAATAGACCAGATATACAAATCAAGGTTAATACTTAAAAATCTAATAGAGGGTGATCTATTTAAAACAACAATATTCATGGAAAACTACATTACAGTTACACACCATGCCTCCGCGACTTGCCCAGGTTATGCCCTTCCATCTTGAAACAATATCTGTAAGTGTTTTAATAGCAACATCAACCTGGCAAAGAAAAACAAATGCATAAATGTCAAAAATTTGTGATGTATTAACTTCCCCATCCCAATCAAAATGTTGAAAATTAGAAACAGGAAATTAAGTGCAAGAAATTTTCTTTTCTTTTTTTAACAAAAAAAGTAACAAGTGAACACTGAAGTTAGTAACCAGCTTCTACTACTGTTCTCAAGCAATATACCCATAAGTCTAAAACAATCAATTTACAAACAAGAAAACCAATAACATGAAATTATGTGACATAAAAGCAATAGATTATTAGGGCTTATCCTACATATGTGATACGTAATTTGATCTTTTATGTTACTAGGCCTAATGAAAGCCCCTCTCATTTTTTGTTTGACATAAAATGCAGAATATAAGTAATCAACTTGTGAGAAGGCAAATTTGGGCCATGTCCTATCCAAACTTCCATTATCCATCTAGTCCATCCATGTCTAAATTGAATTCAATCCACCAATGGCTACTATTAATAAAAATTAATAGTACCTGGCCAGCATTCAGTGCTGCTTCCATGAGAAGATGATCAGCTTCTTCTTGGGAAACTAGTAAGATAGTTCCTGCAGTATCTGGCCAAATCCGTTTATGCAAATTTTTAACTAGATCATAATCTCCTTGAAAAGCAAAGGCACGCATCATGGAAAGATAGAGGTGAGGCTTTGGCCTCAGCTCTGAATTCCAACCAGCCTGCTTATGTATTTCCCCAAAAATACACAGAGCACCTAAATACCCAAGATGATTCAATTAGATGAGGAACAAAATACAAATCCATCAATTAGTTAATGAAACAAAAGGATGGGCCAAAGAGTAGGGGAAAACACTGAATATCTACTCTAACTTTAAAGCAGAACGAACTAGCAATTGGAATTCATTCAGTGAGCAGGACTGGCTGCATAGTAGCTTTTTATTCTTTTTGCTGTTTAAAATTGTTCTCTTTTATGCCACATCCATATACACTTAAATTTTTATATTGCTATGTGGTTTGTCTCAAATGAAAGTTTGATTTGTCCTTTTGAAGACATAAGCCTTTAGCAAACATGATGAAAAATTAAATTGTTTTTCACTTTTAACTAAATAATTGTCGAAATTAAATTGACATTCATAATTTTCACTCAGCCTAGAAGAGTATAACATGTACATCAGCAGTTGAACAATATTTGACCCTTCGATTCAAGAGACAAGGAGAACCCATTAATCCCAGAGGCATAATTTTGATTATTATTTATTAGCAATTGTTAAGAAAATTTTATTCCACAAATCCAAGAAAAGGGAATATCTCATTCCAACTACCATAAACATTTATTTTTTTAAATCATTCCTAAAACTATCTCCATGCAACTAAAGAAACCCTGAATCAAATGAGAGCATACCCTTAACTGAGCCACATTTTAGTAAAGCATCAACTATTGCAGTGTAAGCAGTTCTATCTATGCCTAACTCATAACATGATTTCATTTCCAGCACTATTTTCAAAACTGAACCGAGATCCTTTGCCTGCCCAAAACCCTGCATTAGAGAGAGAGAAACTGAGAGAGATGCTGCTAGAGAACCCTCCCAAACCAACAATAGAATTTATAGTAGAAGCCATAGGTAAATTAGTTTAAAACAAATGTTCAATAAATGTCATTTTTACGTGACGATTTAAACTTGAGTCAAAGTAAATATTCATTAAAATAAAACAACTAGAAGCAACTGAAATCAGTGAAAATAGACCCTGACACTAACCATCAAAACTTTCTTCAGGATAAAACAAAGCTTGACTTCTTGTAGTTTTATACAACCAACAGATTAATCATAGAAGCGAATAACTTCGAGAAATCTGACCTTGAGCAATGTTGTGTATGTAACGATATCTGGAAAAAGATCAGCATGGATGAATTTCTGTGCTTTTCCCTATAAAAATAAAAGATTGAAATTAGAAGTTTCATATTTATCTACCATAGAAACATCGTACTTAAATTTCAAATGCACATTATTACCTTCATTTCCTCAAATAATTGCATGGCAACCTCCAACTTTTCGCTCTTGACACATGCTAAAATTAGTGTGTTATACGTGAGCCTGTCAGGCATTATTCCTTGATGTGAAATTTCACTGAGCATGTCTATTGCAGTGTGTGGACAGCCTGAGTTTATATACCCCTAAATTTGAAAAACGTAGCATTCAAATTAAATCCTGTTAAGACTAATATTTGCAATCTCTACTACTGCAACATGCTATTCATAATGAAACTTTCTCCCTTACAAGATCATGGATCAGAACAAAACCTTCATTAGTATGTTGTATACTGAGACTGAAAAATTGCCACCTTCACGAAGCACAAAACCATAACGAGCAAGGAGGCCATTTGCACGACGCAAGTCTCCTGCACTATAGCATTGCTAGTAAAACATCACCACTCACCAGTCAACATGAAGTTTTAATAAATTTCTTCATAGATTCAAACCAGAACAAACATCTAGTACCTTAAAAATTGAAAACTATCTTAAATTTTCAGTAGTTATATACATTTGCACTTGTATGAGCGTGCAATGCAAAAGTAAAAATTGATCAGGCAAAAAGATTTGAACAAAGTAATAAAACATGTATACTTTATAAGGCTAGAAATTCCCAGAAAAGAAAAATCTATACTACTGCAGTGTAGATGATGAGACAAATGGAACATTAAAAACGATTCCAGTAACACCCAAATAGGACCGACACCAATGACCAGTTGTCCATATGCTCAATGAATGTACTGATCCAATAAATGAGTTGAATGGTACATGCAAGACTGAACTGTCTGACTCACCCACTTCAATTAAGGCATTTAGCAAACCAAAGACCAACTGTGCTGACAACTTTGGGCTTCCCATGGCAGTACCATTTTCCACAGATTCAAGCAATTGAAAAGCTTCATCAATTCTCCGTGCCTTACCTAAACCCTTCATAACATTTAAAAAAAAAATTCTTATCAAGCTCAAAAAGACAGATAACTTAAAAATATACAGCATACAGCATTGAATTGTTAGATAGAAAGCAAGGCTATCTGTGACATTATTAGGGTATGTTTATTGAGGGGCCTAGAGGGAAAAAAAAGGGGCAGTTAAATTATTTTTTTTCATTTTTGAAAATGATTATAAAATGAATATGGGGTGATTGGAAGTTTCAAGGTTACATGTTAATATTCCCTTCATTCCTTTCAACATAACCAAAAAAGAGTTCTTTTCACTGGGTGGATTCAGCTACATAGATCAATCAACATCATAGCATCCTATCATATATGCTATTTAAATCTAAATCCTTATTAATGATTGCCCTATAATTTTCCCTGGTTTCTTTTTACCTCTAACTACTGGACTATCCTTCACTTGATCTACTTACCGAGACTTCTACACGTCTCAAACATGTCCAAATTACCTAAGACGAGACTATAACATCTTTTCCTCAATAGGTTCTATCCAAACTTTTTCTCTAATGCTTTCATTACTAATCTTATATTGTCTTGTGTGCCCTTTCATCCACCGTAACATTGAGCTTAATTACTTGTTGGCTATTCGTTGCCCCAAATTTAGTCTCACACAATGCAGCTACGAGGGAAATTAGCTTGAATTGGTAATTTTTCATCACATATTACACTCAAACCATTTCTCCATTTCGTCCACCCAGCTTGAATGTTTTACATCTCCCTCTCATTTCCCGTCATTTTGCATGATAACTGGGGAAAAAATATTTTTGTTAAAAAAAAAACCCATAAGAGAATATGTACTTAAAATGAAAAATTTACTCTAACTTCGCTTCCCCTCCAAACTCATCCATCAAACATATCTCAGTTATCATTTAGTTACTTCTTCATTTCTATAATCAGAATAACACTTAATTTTAAATGGAAAAAAAACATGTATATCGAAATACCTTCAAAAGCGTTGCATACGTGACAGTATCCACACCACAACTCTTGGGGTTTTTCATCTCACCGAAGATCCGAAGAGCTGAATCGATGTCACCGCAACGAACACAGGCCTCCATGACCGCGTTCATCACTATCGTGTTCAACTTCCCAAAATGTTTCTTCGCATCCTCAACCTCATACAATATCTGAACCCAAAAAATAATAATAATAAAGTATAAATAAATGATTATTCTATATTTTCTTTTCCTATCCAAACATTATTAATATTTTTTGTTGAACCTGGCGAAGCTGTTTTCGGCGAGTGAGTTGAACTATGCGCGAAGTGAGGTGCTTGAGGTTTGTTTTAGTAGGAGTGGCGGTCCTCACCAAACGACGCCGTAATGGAGCAGAAGAAGAAGAAGAAGATGATGATGATGATGATGATGATGATGAAGAAAGAGTGACATGTGAGTGTGAGGAAAGAAGTGGCTTTGAGTGGAGTGGAGCAGTGAGCGAAGAGAAAATGTGACATCGCAGCATTTTCGACGTTGGCTAAGGCTACAACGCTTACGCTATCCATTCGCCATGGAATTCGAATAAGGAAAATCTCTCTCTCTGTATTCTGTAATCACTCCCTCGCAGTCACAGTCACATTGGATGGGTGTGTGGTGGATGGGATTTGGGGGCTGGGTCCATTTGGGATATGGGCTTCCGGGACACTTTGTGGACCCGACTTGATTTGGGCCAAGAAGCAGTGACAACACTGAGATGGGCCCATTCGTATTCAAAACGGATTCACATACAAAGGCTAATAAAGCTAGTGCACCGTGCACCACTTGGAGAGCCTGTGCACAGTAGAAACCGCCTAGTAATGTTATTTATTTATTTATTGTTACGAATTTTTTTCTTTTATTTTTATTAAATCACTCATTACGTTAACAATATTAGTTATTATGCCCTCAAAAAACATCACGTTATTATGTTTTCTTTATTGAGTTAAATATATTTTTAGTTCTGGTAAATATGTTAATATTTTTTTTAGTCTCTGTTTTTTTAGTCTCTCATTTTTAGAAATATATTATTTTTAATTTCTATGGATTTTTTAAATATTCATTTTTATTCCTCTTAATTTTTAATTTCTAATTTTTACCAAATTCTTTTTTTCCATTTAGGGGTCATACATTTTTCTTACTAAAAATACATAAAATATAGTAAGTCGGATCTAGTCAAATAGGGCCATCGAGCGGAACCAAAATCACCGAATGTAATTAACATATCCTAAACGCTAAGACACAGGCCCGTCTTTTATTTCTATATTTTCGTCGCGGTTGACGATCAATTCATTATCCTGGCATTAAATCAACGTGGCAAACGAGTTTGTGCGGCACAAAATTTTCTAGAAATTAGATATGCGACGCGTTTATGTTCTCTCTCTGACTTTCTGTCCTCCGTCTCTTCTCTACTCTTCCAGAAGAAACTACATTCTTCTATATCCCTCACTTCCGTTGCCCCTTCCTGGATTCTCATCATTTCCTCCGAACCCCTTTACGCCTTTACCTCATTCTATAAATAAGCCTCACAACACAATAATCCAATCCAAACCAAATCACATACATACAGAATTAGAAATATTCTATTGAAGTTTTCGTTTCAATCCCTCAGACTCAGACCGAGGCATATACATAATTAATCTGGTATACTCCACTCCTACCTAGTACTACTGGACACAAATTGAGGTGTGTAGGAGAGATCAATGTGTTTGGTGTTCGTGTGCGACGAGGATGAGAGGGTGTTGGGGAGGCAGGCAGCACCAGGGGCGTGTCCTTACTGTGGAGGGATGGTGCAAGCCATTGATGTAGAGAGCACGTGGAGGTTCTGTTTTCTTCCCTTTTGCTATAAGACCAAGCGCAGATACTATTGCACCCTCTGCACTCGTCGACTAGAGGTGCTTTAACTAACTAGTGTGTGAGACATGAGACATTCAATTGCAATTGGAAGATCTCTCTCTTCTTCTTTTTTTCTTTTTTCTCCTTTTCTGTATACATTGATTGGTAAAAACCAAGTACTTTTTGTAATTAATTACCTCTATTAATTCTGATTAGAGTTCATAACAACATATATACTTGCCCACATGATATTTCAATTTTGTGGTTGCCATTAGCATCTTTTATGGGAAAATATACTTTAGCTTGAGAAATTCACATTTTGTAGAATTTTCATATTTCATAGTGGATTTAATGTCTTTTGGCATTGTTTATGACGAGTTACAAGTTTGCAAGTTAAATTGGGAAACCAAGTGCATTCTTAAACTCAGCGGCAAAATGAAGTTGCTAAAACTACAACAGAAGAACAATTGGTAATCCCAAACAATTGCAGCGCCTAAACATCAATAGATATTATTATTATATTTAGGCCTGGTTTGGATAAGTTTTTTCATAAGTATTTTTAATATGTGTTTTTTAATTAACAACTTTTCATAGAAGTTAAAATTAATTTTTGCTCTTTATGTTTTTTAAAAGTTATTTTTTTTTAATTTTTCCAAAAGTATTTATTTATCTACTAATAATTATTTAATAATATTTTTTTTGTATATATAAAAAAAATAAAAAATAAAATAAGATTAATTTCTCTGCAAATAAAAAATTAGAGCTTTTACGTTCATTCAAACATGTACATTTACGAAAAACAGGGGAAGTGAGATATAGGCTCGGCCTTTTCTATGTACATTGTTATACTTAATAGTTAATAATACATTGACGAGTTACACATTATTTAGCCACTCTCTTATAGTACCACTAATTATCGCAATTCATTTACCCACAGGACCAATTGTGGAGTCTACCATAATCTTCTTTGACATTTTGTTTCTTCACCATTTTTTACTTTTCGGTTCACAATTCATGGTTGACTTTACCTTTAATATCCCACATTCCATTCAAGCCGGTCTCTTGGCTTCTGTTTCTTATTTGGAGTACATCATTGCAACTCTGCCTCAATTACAAGAATAGCACCTAGAAAACAAACATTTTCTTAATGATTATGAAGAAGTACCTTAGGGAAGCCACTATTGGGATTGATAAATTGTTCTTCACACTGTTTATTAGTGGATATTGGGGACAGTTTTAGGTTGCTTTTAATTTTAATTAATTAATTACTTTTGAGGGTCTAATTGTAGCCCCATTTCCCATTTTTATTACAAAATTGATGGATTGAATGGAAGAAATATTAATAAAGGAGGAAGGAATATATTTCAAAGCATTTTAAAGGTGTTGACTTCAAGAAGAAAAAAAACAAAACATGCTAGATCATAATATATATTAGCTTTAAATTTAATTCAAGTTCGTGTTTGCCTAAACTGATTTTGTAGATAAGATGCTATATTCGGTGCAACTTGATTCCATTTCAAATTAAAGATCAACTCAATAGCCCTATAAGATTCCATAAATAAAAGACTTGATACATGATTGAATAACTTAATTTTAGTTGATATAACAAATTCTTTTGAATTCCTCGGAGCAAATTCTTACTACTAGATGCACATTGCAAATAATCCAATTTCCTTTCCACATATCAATCACATGGTGTTCCTCGTCAATATACAACAAGAATTTCTCTATATATGAAAATTTCATTTTCATTTAAAACTCAAATATGTAATTTGTATATATTAAAACCGATAATCTAATGAGCCAGAAGCGTTTACATGTAAAGTGAATGGTAAGTGGCGGTTTTGAAGAGTATTTGAAAACATCAATTTATCATTTTCAGTTTCATTAGAGTTTTAAAAAAATCAGTGAATGCAAATGTTGCATTGTTTTAGAGCTATAAATATAGCTTTCTTATTCTCAAAAAATAAATATAGCTTTCTTTATCACTAAACAAGCCACCGGCAAATTAAGATCTCCCATATATTGAGTCATGGCTGCATCCCACACCTCTTGTCCATGGTTTGTAGTTATGACTATTTTTGTTTTGTTAGTCGAAAGAGGGCTTCCATATGATGTTAAAAGTGTCTATGAACCAAAGGTGTGGCGCCCTCCATATGATGTTAAAAGTGCCTATGAACCAAAGGTGTTTAATTTTCATCATATGTATGGAAAGCATTCCAAAAAATGTACACAGGACCTCATTAATCCAGCATGTGGTAAAGATATATATTTTAGTGTATCTTATGGTAATCAAACTGTTAATAAAGAATGTTGCTCTAGCCTCGTGAATGATGTGGGGCAACGATGCCATCAGGACATGACAAATTATATTTTGAAATCACACCAGAAGTCCGAGGGTGACACAATTACAATCCTTGAGAGGAGTGAGAAAGTTTGGGATGATTGTTTTTATCTTGCAAATAATATCCCTATAAGAGACCCCTAGGGTGTTAATAATTAAGAACTGTCGCAACTTAGAAATTGTATACTCTATTAAAAATATAGTATGAGTTGCATTTTTATCTTATCATCGTATTTTCCTTCAAATTAATAACACTTTTTTTTGGGATTACAAGTATTCACATATTGTTGGAAAATGCCTTCTACGTAATGGATATAGCTTTGCTTTTCACCAATATGTGCCAACATTTAAACATAGTAGAAATTCTAACTAGTTGCAATGGATACAAGTTAATTAATATATTTTTAAATAAGCTTTTTAATAAAATTTTCATTCTTAAATCAGCTTTTTAATAAAATTTTCATAAAATTTTCAACTAGTTGCATTTTAAATATGCAAATTTTCATAAAATTTAAATCATGTTTGATGTTTTATCAAATAACTTCGATATACATGGATAATAAAATGAAAAACACAGATGACACGAAAGGGGAAAAGGGTTTTCCATCAGCTACAACTTTCAAATCTAATTCCATTCCTACTTCTAGATTTACACCAATGTCTTTGTATTCAAACCACGTGAAAAAAACACCTAACATAAATCAAGCAACCTTCCTCGAATCGAAATCCATGGACGTCGCCTACAATCGTATTCAAACCAAAGCAAAAAAACGAAAAAACAAAAAAGAGGGAGTCCTTCGCTTCAACTTTGTCGACACATCGAACTCCATCAGCATCGCCTTTGTCGACAACAACGACCCAAATAGTTGCATATCACCTTCATCTCACACTGACTCGCTGTTAAATCCAAACTAGTCGAAACCAAATGATTTTGGAAACCAAGCATCATTACCCTTCCATCACAGTGAGAACGATTCTGGGAACCAACCATCCTTGACTCATTTAACAAAATGAAAAACTTTAAAAAACTTTGTAGGGACCAAGTAGCAATATCCCGTGTTTTACCAGCTGTCTACTGTTTTAGTAACAAATCTCAGCCACTTAATTTTTTATTATTATATCTAACGGTCTGAGATAACTGGTCCATGATGAACCAGATGTTTAATGGTCCACCCTAGACACCTTTAATTTAAGTTCGTGGTTGCCTAAACTGGTTTTGTAGATAACATGCTATATTTGGTGCAACTTAATTCCATTTCAAATTATAGATCAACTCATTAGCCCTATAAGATTCAATAAATAAAAAGACTTGATACATGATTGAATAACTTAATTTTAGTTGCTATAACAAAATAACAATTTTTTCCTCACAATACAAATAACAAGTTTTCTTTTTAAAGGAACAAATTCTTACTACTAGATGCACATTGCAAATAATCCAATTTCTCATTTTTCCTTTCCACCTATATATCACATGGTGTTCCTCGTCAATATACAACAAGAATTTTTCTATGAAAATTGCATTTTCATTTATAACTTATAAAATATGTCATTTGTGTAAACCAATTAGAAATATGTTTACAATTTATCATGTGTATTAATTATAAGATTATGAGATTATAGTCATTACAGAAGGGAAACGGTAAAATCGGCATGTGGAATTATAAATCTCTGTTTATTACCATTATTTTTTTACAATTTATCATGTGTATTGTGAGATTATAGTTATTACCATTATGAGATAATTTGTGTAAACCAATAGTATATAACGAGCCAGAAGCGTTAGCATGTAAATTGAATGGTAAGTGGCGGTTTTGAAAAATTTGAAAACATCAATTAATCATTTTCAGTTTCATTCGAGTTTTAAAATATCAATTAACGCAAATGTTGATTGTTAACTTTAGAACTATAAATATAGCTTTCTTAGTCTCAAAAAAAAAAAAGCATAGCTTTCTTTATCACTAAACAAGTCACCGGCAAAGATCTCCATATATTGAGTCATGGCTAGGAATGGCAATGGGTAGAGTATGGGTAGGGTACTATAATACCCGTCCCAGGCCATACCCGCAATTTCAAAAAATACCCGTACCTGGCCCCATACTCGCGTGGATAGCAACTTTGATCCCTGTACCCTTACCCGTTGGGTACCTAAGTACCCGTACCCGTGCTCGTTACCCGCACTTTAACTGAAAATTCAAAAATTAATTTTTCAAATGTAATACATAATATTATGTCTCAAAGGCGCATAAGGAATTTGCTGGTGAAGGACACGAGAACGAGACAGAATGGTGTCAATGAAGAAGGCTTGTCATCGCAGATCAAGGAAGCAGGACAATAATAGCGCAAGTGAATGAGGTACAATGAAGCAAGCTTGTCGTTGTCTACAATAACGATGAAACACACGGTAAAGGAAAGCAAAGAGTCAAAGAAATGTATCTCATGGGAAAGGAAAGAAAATGTGTCTTATGACTATATATAGTGTCTTGTGCATAGGTTACTTTAGGAATAAGAATTAGTTTATAAATTTCTTTAAGAGTTATTAAATTTAATATATATATATATACACACACACACACACATATACATATATAACTATAACTATAAATAAATAAATATATATGTGTGCGGGTCTGGGGTGGGGTGGGTACTAAGGTACCCGTACCCGCACCCGTCCCCATCAAATTTTGAGGGTAATTACCCGTGCCCGTACCCATTGAGCGGGTAATTACCCTCCCCATTGTGAGTAATTTTTGCGGATGCCCAATGGATATGAGTCCAATTGCCATCCCTCTCATGGCAGTATTCCAAACCTCTTGTCCATGGTTTGTAGTTATGACTATTTTTGTTGTGTTAGTCGAAATAGGGCTTCCAAATCATGTTGATGATCAATGGTGGGAAAATTTCTATGGACATTCCATAAACTGTACAGCGCACCTTATTCCAGCATGTGGTGAAGATATGTATTTTAGTGTATCTTATGGTAATCAAACGGTTGATAAAGAATGCTGCTCTAGCCTAGTGAATGATGGCGGGGAACAATGCCATAAGAACATGACAAATTATATTTTGAAATCGCACAAGTCCAAGGCTGAGGGTGACACAATTTCAATTGTGGAGAGGAGTGAGAAAGTTTGGGATGATTGTTTTTATCTTGCAAATAACATCCCTATAAGAGACCCCTAGGGTGTTAATAGTTATGAACTGTTGCAACTTATATAGAAACTGTATACTCTATTACAAAAAGTATGAGTTGCATTTTTATCTTATCATCGTATTTTCCTTGAAATTAATAACACTATTTCTTTTTGGATTACAAGTATTCACATATTGCTGGAAAAATGCCTTCTACAAAAATGGATATAGCTTTGCTTTTCCCCAATATGTGCCAACATTTAAACATAGTAGAAATTCCAACTAGTTGCAATGGATACATGTTAAAATATTTTTAAATCAGCTTTGTAATAAAATTTTCATAAAATTTTCAATTAGTTGCACTTTAAATCTGAAAATTTTCTTAAAATTTAAATCATATGTTTGATGCTTAGATCAAATAACTTCCCAAAAAAAAAATAACTTCGATTCAACGTATAATATTATATTATTTTAAAATATAAGTAAAATATCAACTATAAGATTGTACAGTTACAAATATCTAATTTATCTAAAATTTGTACATATAAATGTATGTGTGTATGTATGTATACATTGATGGCTTAATTGTACTCTTGGTCTTCTGGTTATCGCAATTGTGTGATTTTGATTTCTCGAATTGTAATTGCGTGTTTGGTTTATTGATTGAAGATCACCAAATCGCACAATCATAATACCTACCTAGACGACAAAAATGCAATTAACCTATACGGCTATATTGATTTGTTGGCTGGCGGCAGGGCACATCGTATTCCAGGCTTGCAATGGGGCACCTAATTTGATTTTCATGGCGCAGCTTCCCCACCAAAATCTTGTCGAAGTCTTATCCATTTTATCACCAACATCTGAGAATCTGGATCAGTGACATCGCATAACAAAAGTTTGCCGGTGCAGTGAATCTACTTAACTTCAAAATCGAGGGAAACTTTGCTTGTGTTTTGTGAATATATAATATAGTAGCATTATTTATTAGTTTAGTCTTTTATGCAAATTTTGCTTATATATAGTCTTCGAAATTTTATCGTCCCTTCATTTGTTTAATGTTACGAATTATATGTTTTTTCCATTGTTATTTTATGTTGATGTAGATTATATATATGTTGAGGAGATCTTGGAGTGAAACTTATTCTTTGATCAAAGAGAGGATTGTTCCAGTGGCTCGTCATGAGGTCTCATATGGAAGAGCCGAAGAGGAAAAGAAAAGGAGTTTTTTTTTTAATTAAAAAATAGGAATTGTGTGTCACCCAGTTTTAATTTGTCAATTGAGTTGTCTCAATGGAATTATGATAGTAAATATTAAGTTTTGTCTCAAACTTTCGGTCTCCTAATATTGTGTTTTACTAAAGTAGCTTTTAGAATGGTTCATTGAAATTATGTCTCAAGAATGGGTCAGTGCATTTTTACTCATTATTATAGGTGGAATCAGTTTTGCTGTATTGCAAATTTAGACTCCAATACTTTTAGATTTCAAATATTGTACCCAGAAAATATGACATTACATATTGTAACTCTAAAGTTTCAGAAATTGTTAATAACTCAAATAATTCAATAATTAGAGTGTTGACATACATGAATATATCTTAGAAAAATAAATAGAAAATAAAAAAAATTAAGCTTTTATGAAGAAAAAAGAAACCCATTAAGAACATTTATGGCTCTTATTGATTCTGTTACGACACAATGGCATTCGACTCTTTAATGTTAAACTATATCTCGTCAATCGTAATGTCGATTTAATCATTTTAGTATTTCACCAAATCATGTCACGTTTGGGCTAATCTGAAACATTAACTTAGTCTAAATCATTTAAGACATTCATGTTGTCAAAATAATTCTTTAATAAATAACTTCTACACCCAAAAAAACTCTACTTAAAAAGCTCAAAAGAAGTCACAGCATATATATAAAATATCACGATTTTACATTAAAAAAATCAAAAAACTCACATAAACAATATTTGACATACACAATTTCATAAAAAAAATATTTAATTTCATTTACATTAGCCGTCCACCACCCCACATACACTCTAAAATTTATTGGACCATTTTTCTCATTACGAACAAATTATTACCTTAAAAAATACATCAATAAATATAGTGAAAAATACACTCTATACCTTGTTCCATATAGTTACTAAGTTATTGTCCAATAACACCACATTTATTACCTGAGAAATACATTTATCAAATCCCATGGGTGCGGAGGAAAAATCATTAAAATAAACTACAACATAAATGTCATTTTTTAACCAACAAACAAAACCTTAAACATAATCAACATGCAAAAATACACCTTTACATTTTTTGGGATAACTTTTGTAATTATTCAAAACTCTTGGCCATTTTGCGAATTGTTGATTACTAGCTTGGCTATTTTGTGATTACGGTTTGTTGACGGTGCGGAAGTGAAAAAAATCCAAAGCACTACTCTGCAAATTATTTTTTAGATTATTTTCACTTTCTAAATAGGTAACTGGTCATCCATCCTAGCCATTAAATTTTTTATTTATTATATCAATGGTGAAAATATTATGACCCATTCTTGGGACATAATTTTGCTGACTCATTCTAACCGCCACCTATATATCAATATAATTTCATGTTACAAAAAAAAATTCATGCAAAAGTTTTAGTTTCAAAGATTGTTTTACTGATCAACTTTCAAACAAGTCAATTTTCTTACGCCTAGAAGTGAAAAAGCTAGGAACAACTATGAATGGAGCTCAATTCAAGTAGGAACTTTGGAGAACTTGACTAATTACAATTTTAGCTAAGAATTGGCCTTTTGAAAGTAACTAATGATCAGTAAAAAAAATCAAAAGGTGATCGAAAAATATTTTTTAAATTGTTGGTTACTATACTTTTTTTTTTGTGAAAAGATGTTGATTACTATACTTAAAACTAAGTTATGGGATGATGTTTGATACACAAGTGGCAAATCGTATTATATTATATATTAACCATGAAGTAATGCTTATTGGTAAATTGAGTTTTTGGCAGCTTTTGTTAAAGATACACAAATGATAAGAACCAGAGATTTGATTAATTAACTTTATGCTAGTGGATAGAATAGAGCGGCGGCCCACGGCTATAATTATATTGCAGGAAATTGAATGGATAGTAATATTCTCTTTTATGTGAATGGGGGGATTCATAAATAATTAAGTGAGCATGACCCACATCATCCGGTTAACCAATAGGCAAATAATAATGATCGAGTAGGAAGTCCAAGTTAGCAACCACAACAAATGAAATATTGCGTGAGTAGAACAAGACTACACCACTTCAATTTCGATTCTTATTCCACTTGGACTTAGTTCAGACAATGAGGATGCAACTAGCAAAACTAGCAACTATCAACCCATGGTAGTTTAATGGTAATTTAGAGTGTCAAGTGATGTCACTTTAATTTTTGACAAATGTAAAATTAAAAAAGGTCTTCAACTGTCAGTTGTTAGTCGCTTTGATCTCTAAAAGTAATTATTTACTGTCATTTTGGTCCCTGTCGTCAGGAAGAAAAGTGATAGTAAGTAATCACTTTTAGGGATTAAAGTGACTAATGGCTGACAATTGAAGATTTTTTTTTTAATTTCACATCTATCAGAAATCAAAATGACACCGTCTGACACTCTCATAGACAAAGTCACTGTTTACTCAACAATTTGACCAAAAGTAATAAATAAAGATGTAAACAACGTTTGTGTCATTTTTCCTTTACTTATCGGAGGATCCAGCAATTCGGTAAGAACCAACAATGTTTTTCTCGTATATATAAATTGCTAATCGAAATGTTACTAGAAAAAATTGAATTAGCAATGAAAATATAAAATTTGAGATATTATTTGCTTCTAGCGATTTTCGAGCAAGGTAAATCTGTACAACAGAAGTGAAATAAAAAACCATCACTTTCAATTTTTGGAAGCTTGAGAACTCTGGTAAAAAAGAAAGAAAACCAATAGACTCTTGTGTAAAAATAATCCTTCACAGAAACTCAAAGAAAACAACAACCGTACACCTATTTTTCTATTGTTCCCACTTTACCCTCTATGAAACATTTTGTATTATTCAAAACAGGAACAAAAACAGACCTAAAAAAAAACAGGAACAAAAATGTTTTAAAAAAAATCTCATGTTCTTTTTTTTTCCCCTCCTATTTTCCATTCATTTAGATAATAAATAGAAGAAAAAACTCAACACGATTCTCTTTTTCCCCCTTAATTCAAAGAATCTAAAAGTTTATTCATTTTCTCGTTTTTTAAACTTTTTTTTTCTCCCCGGTCTTCTAAATATAGGGTTTGTTTGGATTGGCTTATACAGAGCTTATGAATATAGCTTATGACTAATTTATAAGCTGTTTTGGACTTATTTTTCATAAGCTACCTATGATAGTTTATCAAAATAGCTTATGATTTATATAAAATAAATTTTACTATAATTTTTTTTCGATTATAAAAATAGCTTATACAATTTATACCATAAACAATAAATAAATTTATTATCCATAGAGGACCATAATGTAAAGGATCTGTCCTAAGATTCGTCCTGAGTACGGGACCTACTGGTCACAGATTCACAGTTCCATGACCATTGGACACTTTGCTCACCACAATTCCCGGGGTGAAAGAAATCTATCAAAGGCTCAACATAAACGTTTCATTATCTCCCTTCTCTTAAAATTGCCATGTTCTTACCATTATTCACCCATTTTTAGTTGTTTGTCCTTCTCTATCTTTCTTGTGAATATAATTCCAATATTCATATCCTATCTGGCTAAATGAGGCAGCAGTGCTCTCTTATGTCATTGTACACGAAGCTTTCACTACATCATCAACCCATGGGACATACTTTAACAAAAATTCATTCTATAATCTAATTTCTAATATCTAATCTAATATAAATACAAAAGAAGATAAGATTTTTAGCATTGTTAACAATACTATTTATTTTATTTATCAACAACAAATAATTAGAATTAGAAAAAAAATTATTTAATTTTTACATATAAAATAGTACTAACAATTTTAATTCAATTAACATATTAAAAACTTCCAAATTTAATTTTCATCTATACATTTATTTTTAGTTTAGCCATATTACAACATTATCTATTTTTTTGATAATTATTACAACATTATCTATTACTATAATAACACAAAAATTTGTATAAAATTAAAAAAATTACCTAAATAAACAAATATTATATATTTTGTGTTTATATATATATATATATATACGAGGAGGGATCAAGTTATACCGGTGTAACTCTTGGACGATATTACACCGCTAATAACTATTCACCGGATGAGATACATCAAGATTAATATCTTTTAAAGTGTATAAATTTTGACATATCTCAATGACACATCAAACAATTTTAGATTAATGTGAAATTTTAAAGGAATGATCTATATGATAATAACTTTTAATCTAACGATGTGTTTTAGAATATAATTATCCGCTGAAGAGTTATTAGCGGTATAACATTGACCAAAGTGTTACACCAGTGTAATTTGATCTCTCCTATATATATATATATATATGATAGCTACTCCCTCTGGTCCTTTTTATAAGAAATATAATACAAAATTATCAAGACCAAAAAAGTGTATTGGAATTGATTAATTATAATTAATGATACTATAATTTTCCAAAAGTACCATTTTTGATATTGGTGACTTTTGATATTATTTTTGTGGGTCTAATAATAAATAAGAGTGAAGTTGAAAATAAACAATTAATATTGGTGAAAATAAGATATTGTTTCTTATAAAAAGGACCATAAAAAAAACTCTCTTTATTTCTTATATATAGGATCGGAGAAAATATTTTTTAATTTAATTCTTGTATAAGTGTCATTTTAAATTTAAATCTTACTTTTTACCCTCATCCTCAATATACTTAAATCTCACCCTAAAGTTATAGATAAAAACAAAAACTCAAAGTTAAAAGCCATATAACAAAAGAAGAAGAAAACCCGTCTATACAAAAAATCAAATTAAAAATTTAGTACTAGTAGTTACATACTTACATTACATACACTTATACTTTCAACCTAAATGCTGTTCGTCATTGTCCTCATCTTCTTCTTCATCTTCCTCAATCTCATGTTCTTGCAGATCTGCAAGAGAGAAGCTCCTAGACTTGAAGCTCCCTAACCTAAGCCTCATATGATCAGCATAAGAGCGAGGCACTCTGTTCTGTTGTCTCATCATCAGCACTTGTTCTTGTTGTGGCAGCCTCTTCTTTTCCTCTGCTGATGAAGATGAAGACGAAGATGGAGACACTACTTTTGTGGCTTCTTCCTTATCCTCTGCTTCTTTTTCATCATCAATCATGGACAAAAGGGGCATTGATTTTGGGTTGGACCATGTGTAGAAGGACGATGATCTCCACTTTGCTGCTATCAGAACCCTTCTTCTCTTGTTCAATGGGTTCTCTTGCTTCTGCAGTTCCCTCACTGTGCTCACTTGTGACAGATCCGTGAAGGATTTCGATTTCCCCATAAAATGACTCGATAATCCCTTCCTGCTTCGCTTACAATAAAAAAACCCCAAATCCATATCAGAATTCACAATCATTAAACAAAAAAAAATAAAAAATTTAATAAATAAAAATCAAACATCAAAATTTGAAAGAGAAAAAAAAAAGCCAAACAACACACAAAAATCCCAATTAAAACATAAAAATTATTGGAAAAAAATCCAAATCACACCTAAATAGAATATATAACACACGACGAGTTTTGTAAGGATGATTTAAGCCCAAAATCTAACACTACTAAATCTAATAAAGCAAAAAAAGAGATTTGAGAAGAGGAACTAACTTGATGGGAAGAGAGTCTTCTAAAGAATCCAGAGAGTTCAAACACTTCAACTTGCTCTGAACCTCTTCTTCTTCTTCATCCTCGTCCTCTCCGCGGTTTCTCTTAGGCGAAACGACGTCGTTTTCGTCGTCGCTGTTGTCGGGGGTTCCGATCGACGACGAGCTCGCCGACGAGTCTCCGGCGAAGAACACGTTGCCGGTGGGGCGGTCTCCGGCATACGGCGGCGGGGACGATGGGACGTCGATGGCGAAGGTGGGACCCACCAGAACATCCATGATTATCGCTCGCTGCCAATCGAATCGCAAACGAAACAAAACACAAAACAACGGAAACGAACAAGTTTATTACGGTTACAGAAAGGCTCGATGTTTTACGGTGTTCCTTTGATTTGTTGTTGACAGAAGAACAAAATCGCGTGTTTGTGTAAGAGAGGAAAAAAAGAAAGAGAACGACGAGTGGAAGAAGAAGCAGAGGAGTAAAAGCAGAGTGGCTATATAATGGTGGTAATATAATAATAATAAATAGGAGAGAGAGAGGCGATAACGTTCGCCGGCGGCGAATTAGCTAGGAAGGAAAGAACTCGGTTTGACACGTTCCTGATGACGTGGCTTGGATAGTGACCCAAAAACTCGTTTTATTTATTAAACTAAATTAAATTGTTAATTATTCTGTATGTTATTGAATGCTTAATCCTTATCTTCAACTTTCGAAGGGATGGAGGGATCATCATCAGTCCTTTTTCTGGAAGGTATTGGAATAATTTGTAGTCAAATTTTAGTTACGTTACATTTGAATATAGATTAGCTCAATATCATTTTTCTTGAGATACTATAAATAAAAATAAAAAAAATTACAAAATGTATCATTTATTACATGTTGCGTCATCTCTGGCCGCAAAAATAAGTAATGGATTTTTTTTGGTAAAAAAAAAAATAAGTAATGGATGGAGATGCAATTCATAGTTTTATTATAAAATTTGACTAAAGTGATTAGTAATTTGCTTTTATTTTAAAGGGAGACGAGTTTCATGCACTTTATACATTTTTTTAACATTAATTAAGAAAAAAAAATTCACCAAAAAAAATAAGAAAAAGAAAGCCTAAACTCAATGTAAACCAATCCATTGTCCTTGATTAACCTTTGTGTTAAAAAACTGTAAAGAACTTATGAATATCTAGTAAACATAATTACTTCAATTGTTTCCTTGTCTAAAATTAGGATTTTTTTACTTAAATTTCACTCAGTGTAATTATCTTTACCAAAGCAAATACTTTTTTTTATAACATACCAAAACAAATACTTGAAAAACAATTATATCTCATATATGATTAATATTAATTTAGACAATCTTATTATATGAGTTTTGTTTTCATGTGAGATTAAATAAAAAAAATATACTAACAACAGTCAACGGATCAGAATCAAAGTACTCAAAAATTAAAGGCACTTGTTACTGTATATTTCGTGATAAAATGATATAAAGAATAAAGAAAAAATGTACTCCCTCTGTCCTTAATTATAAGAAATTTTGTGTAAGTTTATTTGTCTATTTTTATAAGAAGTTTTTGAAAATGTGTCATGTATTAATTATTTTTTACCCAAACTATCCTTATTTATTAGAAGAGAGAGATAGTAATGCATTAATTAAATAGGAGATAGAAAATGAGAAGAAAAGAATACTATTATTAAAGACAATTTTAGAAATATAGTATAAATTATTGACATATTTAATACTATAAACTATATTAACTAATTTATTTGATAGAAGAGAATTAGGTAAAAGTTTCTTATAAGTAAAGACGGAGAGAGTATAATATATATACCATAGAATCTTGTTGTAGCTTGGAGTTGAAATGGGACACGTCAATCTTGATCTCTATTGGATAATTTGAGTCACGCAAAAGATTATTGTTTATCTTTTTGTAACTTTATAGACTCTCGAATCCCTCACATATTTAATGTTGACATTTTATTAAAAGTAGTATCATACAACCATATTTAACGCTATATATGTAAGTGATAATTATATTATATAATTAAAGAATAAATTAAAAAAAAACATTGAATTTTTTGTTCATCCAAATTTGGCTGATGGTTTCGCCAAATTTGGCATCAGTCATACTAGAATTTTTTCTTCCTTGCCTTTCTTTGTTTCCGGCCAGTTTCAGATCCAATCTGAAAACATACATGTATCTTTTTTTTTGTTTTGTTACAAGAGGCAAAAAAGCAAAAGGGAAAACAACAAAGAGAAAAAAGAAAACAAGCAAATAAAACATCTGTGTATTGATTATTTGGTGAAAACTCAAAAGTTATTATTTAAATACATGCACGAATTTTCTAATAAAAGATGATTTATTCATTCATCAACACACAAAAATAGGCCGGTCAATTGCAACCACAAATTATAAGATAATCAAATGACTAAGTTTTTTTTTTTTTTAGTAGGAGTTGGTGGTGGGGATAAGGGTTGGAAAAACCGATGAAATCGAATTTACATTTTTTCTCTAGTAAGGTCTGGCCCGCATATAAAATGCAGTAACGTGCGTGTATATAACTATATATAGCTAGAGATTAGATAATAGATGTGAAAACTCGATTTTGCACGTTTAACTAAACACATGGTGCCATGAATTCACTCTTAATTACGTGTAAGTTTAATTTATAGGTGCCAGTCCTCCCACCACTCTGAAATCAGGATACGTCTTCAACATATCCTGCAGATAAATGTGCAGTACCAAGAAAGAATAGGCTCAGTTGCAATTAATTATTCACCTCTATTTGATCAAGACATTAACCATCTCCAACTATGGGTTCTGCTTGCAATCTACAGATAAATGAAGTAACAAACCCAACAAAAGTAGTAGTTTTTATTTTCTCACATTAAGTTATAACTCTCTTTGACTGACTTATTTTCATTCAATAATTGTAAGTACTCCGTAAATTTCATTAATCCATCATTGAATATTGTAATATTTTTTGGGTTCGGTATACTAGCCAAGTACATTCCCTTAGATGGAACACATTGATTATTTATGTCTAACCTCATGGTTTGAATATTGTAATATTATCTCAATGATCATACAAATCAAATTTTAAATAAATTAGTTATATATAGTTTTGTAATCTCATAATCAACATTTTATACTTTTTAAAGTATATATATGCTTTTTTTTTGTCGATATATGTACGTATGTATTTCAGACCGGATCTAAGCACGTAAAGGCCCATGAGGTTGATTTAGAGACTAGCCCAATGGTTAGCAGCTTAGCATCGTTGACATTTACCTTATGTATTTTTTTTTATCCAATAGAAATGGTAAACACATACACACAACGCCCCAACTGGAATTCGAACCACGTCCAATCTAGCAACGCAAAATGAATTTAACCATTTGTACTAGACTTTACAGACACCCTATGTATTATTTATAATAATTACTTTTACTTTACCTCATGAGTTTGACTCTTCCATGCATTGTTGACTTTGGCATATTTACCTTGGGTCTCTCTTGTATGTTCCACTTATTTTTTTTTATTTCTTTCTTTATTTTCTCTATCACATCATCTATTACATATTTTATTTTATTTTTCACCTTTCATTTCCTTTATGTTTATTCTCCCCTATTCTCCCCAAGGTATCTACCCTTTTATGGGTGTAAAATCATATATATATTTTTACAAAAAAAAAAACGGACTTTGAGGCATGCACGATTGAAACTCCAATCCACCTAAACCACTATGCATTAATAATGTGATAGATTGTAAAAACTTGATTGCGCATCGTGAAAAAGTTCATGATGTATCCAAGATATAAGGCAATGCTAAACCTGCAAAACTCAATTCAAATCATTTTGATGGAATTTTATTTTCATATAATGTTTAGATTAATATAATAGATATATAATACTCATATATGATTAATAAATTATTAATTGTTAAATTATATATATATATATATCCGTAAAAAATGATAAAAAAAAGGTTAGTTTAATTGAGTCAAATAAACCTTTTTAAAAGTTCATATCTCAGCTTACTTAATCAAATAAGCTATACTTGAGTGTACCAAAAAAAAAAGCCATACTTGCGTGTTTGGAAACATGCCTTTCAGGGAAATAATTATTCTTTTAATTTCAAGAAGTTCTTTTATAAAAAGCTTTTGATTTTCTTATCCCGAAATAAAATATTTTAAACACGCAATTTAATTATTTTATTAAATAAGATTAAAAAAAACAATTAAAAAAAGCAATTATGCGTTCCTCAGAGGCTGTGTCCTTTTGTTGCCCTACCACCCATTATTTCCATTCAAACTTCATTAATTCCATAATTCTGGTAGCAATATGAAATTATTAAACTTTTGGAACAAAAAGGACAGAATTTGTGGGATTCCAGCATCTTAGGTCATCTAGGTTAGGTGCACATAAGTTAGCAAAGGACAACACTAAGTTTTCAACTTTGGCAGGGTGTTACCAAAAGTTGCAGTGACCAATTTACGAGCATTAAGCTTTTTATTTAGTGCATTGTTAAAGTTTCAACTTTCAAGTGCTCATCACCCAATCATCAATCATAACTTACAAGTTACAATAACAGCTCAAAAAATAAGGACGTACGACAGGGAAGATAAACCACCAAACAGAGTAAAAAATCAGACTTTGGTAATTGGAGGTCTAAGTATAAAAATATATACACATTAAATTTTATAAAAAAATACAATTACAATTATATACGGTTCCTCAAAAGTAAAAAAGAAAAAGTTGAAAGAATTTCCTTTTTTAGAAGAATTAAAAAGTCAATCAATATATAAATTTTAAAATTAAAAGAATTGGAATTAGAGGTATTGGCAATTGGTGCCTTCTGATTCAAAATTTAAAAAAAAAAGTTTTGGTAGAGGGCCCTGTTTTCCTATTCAAAGTAAAGTTAATTACTTTGAATGGGTAATACTTATTTTGTTTGGGCGTTTTGCATGAGATGGAAAAAATAAAACCCATCAATCGCCTGTTTTTATCATACAGTAAGTGAAGGTCATCTTTGTTTTTTGGTCAAAGAAGGATATATATATATACAGGGAATTGGTAAATATACCTCAGTTTTTTGCCATATACCCCATATTTATTCAGGAAATTACTATTATACCCTTATTGTATGGGTTTTTTTTTTATTTCGCTTCTTTTCCGGAAACTGGCCATACACCCCCAGTTTCCGGAATGCAGATTTGCATTCCGGAAACTGGAGTTTCCGGAATACAAATTGTATGGAAACTGGAGTTTGCAAATTTGCTTGCATTCCGGAAACTGAATTTTCCTGGAGTTTCCGGAATGTAAATTTTTTCTAGAGTTTCCGGAATGCAAAAATACATTCCAGAAACTGGATTTTCCTGGAGTTTCCGGAATGTAAATTTTTCTGGAGTTTCCGGAATACAAATTTACATTCCGGAAACTGGAGTTTCCGGAATGTAAATTTTTCCTGGAGTTTCCGGAATGCAAAAATGCATTCCGGAAACTGAGTTTCCGGTAACAACGCGAAATTGAAAAAAAAAATTAAACAAATCAATGAGGGTATAATGGTATTTTCCTTTTTAAATGTGGGGTGTATGTCCAAAAAAATTGGTGTATTTACCAATTCCCTATATATATTGAAAAGGGCTAAGCCCAACACTATTTTAGGCCCATTTGCACACTAGCTATACCCAATATTCTAATGGATTTGACCAAAAACAAAATTCTAATGGATTAGAATCATTATGACAAAAAAAATTGGATTAGAATCATTATATCATGTACTTTAAATTCAAGAGTGAACAAACTCATCCTTGAATTTTAATACTTGAATCACCATTTAAATTCAAGAGTGAGTACACTTGCTCTGTAGTCTGTACTCACTCTTAAAAGATCATTTAATGTATAAGATAGTGCAAAACTACTTAAAATTATGCTATAATTGTTATAAGGTAAGCTCAAACTGGCAAACTCGAAGACGCACTAGCTAGGTTTCTTGGTTTCATTTCTTCAGCAGCAACCATGCCCTCTGGTTTCACACGGTTAAACTAACATTTCACAAGACCAGGCGCAAAATGTTACCTGAAAAATACAGCACCAAGGAGAAACTACAACCACCACCAGACCCTGGAATAAATGGTACTAATGGCGTGTTTGGATTGGCATTGGCATGCGTTTCAAAGCAACAAATAGTTGTTGTGAAATTGTCGAGCATTTGAGTTCTTTGGACGTCAATCCAAATACACTATAAACAAAGTCAGCAAGTAACCAGCACAGGAAGATGATTGAGAATAACCTATTTTTATGAGCCTCCCACAGTTAATTCATTTCCAAAATACATGTCTTAGTGCCTGTTTGTTTAAGTTAACATGAGTTCCAATACATCAAATTGGAGAAGCAATAACTTGATGCAGTCGGGAGTACGCTCATTGAAGCATTTTCCAACGTGAAAACAAAACACACACACTTATTTTGGAAAAGGCATCCTTATAAAGTACGCGAAATAAGCAACTCATAAGGGTTTCTGCATCTACAATTAACACCTTCACCCCCCCTACAATATTGATGACTAAACATTCCGTTAATCTGAACTTATAAATTCATGTATACTAAAAGAATTGTACATAAGACCTGCATATTACAACGATCCTGCTGCTACAAACTGAATGGATGGAGATGAAAACTGAAAAAAAAAAAAATTACCTTAGCAAGGAGTATGACCAAAGAACCTCATTGGAAAGGTCCACGCTTATTAACCAAAGGATCATAATCTATTGTACTCTTAGAGATCGCACATCTTTTACAGAAACCCCTTTGCAGGGGAGATAGTAATAACTAGTTTATCATCTCAGAAGAGAAACAAAACTTCATTTTCATGGAAACTACATCAGATGTTTGAATGGCAGTGCTCAGAAACTTCCTTCTCAGAATCTAAGCAAAGCCTATCTTATGCACCGCAGAGCTCCGATGAAAAATTATGTACAGTAGTCATCCATCTGATGAGGGGAATAGATTATCATTGCCATTTGAACTTCATAAATATATAGGATAATGAAACTACACAACTGCGGAGGCTGTACGACGAAGATCGGGTATTCCATTGCCATACTTTCCACTAAGCTGCGGGCTCCTCAAGCTGCCATGTCTTACAGGCTTTGGTCGGTAGAGACACAAAAGCATTTCCTCCAGCTTCTGCACTGTGTATTTTGCGTATTTTGTTGAGCTGGGATCTTGCTCTACCAGGGGACCATAATTCTGCATGTAACTCCGGTAAACAGGCACCACGGCCTGCACTATAAGCTGACAAGTCTTCTCTCTCAGATCTCGTTCCGGCATGATCCAACCAGACTGCTTGGCATACATCTCATCAAAAACTTCATTGAACTTTTTCAATCTTTTCTTGACCAGATCACGAGCAGTGGCACGCCCTCCTGAGAAAAGAATCAGCCCTTCCCTACTCAAATGTCCAGGAAGCTTTCCCCAGCTATCTCGCAGGAATATCGTGGAGTAATAGTCCTTGTACTGTTCATGCTCCCTTAACCAAGAATCCCCCAAGAGTTCTGCAAGCTTTGTCCCTTTCAAATGCTTGAACAGATGCCAGTGATTGTTCATTGCAAAAAAGTTGGACAGCATAGGATCATCATAAGCCTTTATCCACGTCTCCAAATTCAGTTCAACAGCTTTCACTATGTTCAAAATCTCATTAACAAGGAGTTTCTCCTGAAAGCTTTGGCGCTTCCAACTTCGGTGAATGATCAGGACTTGGGTCAATATAGGCTTATAGTCTTCCCCCAGAAGCTTGTTGCAGTAATCAGTAATGAAGCTCACCAACCTTGGGACATTGCCATCTAGAGGGGGTGGATTCTGCCTCTGTAACTCTACTTGAACCAGAAGTTCCCAGAAAATTTCTGCCGCCCCATCAATCACACTCTTGATAAGATCCCTTGTCAAATTCTGGATTTCAATACACGCGGCTCCCCCAAAGAGACGGTTGAAATCCAGTCTCAATTTGTTCAAAGATGCAAAAATGTCCAACAACTTCAAAAGTTTAATGGGGTCTTTCTTGCTCTCTGTAACAGTCTTCCCAAATTGCAGAAACGCAAGTATACCAGCCTGTGCAGCTATCTTTGAAAAACAACCCATCCACATATCCAGTCCAATCCTCTCAAAAACATCATTGCAAAGCTTATACTCAGCCTCAAACAAATGCTTCACCGCAAACTCCAAATGCTTTCCCCACTGAGCTATATACCCTTCTATGCTCTGCACATCATTGAATTCGGACACAGAGATCTCAAGGTAATCCAAATTCAGAGCCTGCAAGCTTGCCCTTACATTAGAACTCCGGACCTCAACATAAATCGACACACACTTGTCAAGCCTATCATTGGCCATCAACCTACCGAGAATAACCTGCAATTTGTGAATAACAGACACGGGCAAAGGCGAAGGGGCAATGCAGGCCTGATCCCCAAGGGAAGACATCGGGAGCGGCACACTGTTTTCGGTCAACAGCAGCCGGAACTCATTCTCCAATTTATCCAATGCAGCCTCCAACAAACCACCATCCAACTCGCCATTCTGCGTTGCCTTGAGATTCTCCAACTCCTTCTTCAAATTCCTGAGATACACTTGATCAGCAACAGAGTTATCTCCCAAGTACTCAACTATATCATCCAACCACTGAATAGCCAAACCACAATTGTCTCCCAAGAACTTCAGCGCCTCCTCAAGGCGCTTCAAAACCGACAAGTAGCCAGGAAGATCGGTCCGCAGATCCGACAAGAGAGACTTCTCAAGCCCATGAACCGCATCGAAAACCTTCAGCACAGCGGCCGCAGGCCCAACCGCCCTATTAATGTGGCCGCCAACCGCCACAAGGGCATCCTTGTCGGCCCGAATCGGCCGAACCGCGGATTCCAGCCAGGGCAGCCTTTGCCTAATCTCCTCTAGTCTCGGCCCTGCTTTCTCTAATGCTAACCCCACACACTTTGATTTCTCTAGGCTAAGTTTCAATGACTTCCTAGCACAAATCAAATTCTCAATTCTACTATCACTGTTACCACAAACAGCACCAGAACCAGAACCAGCCATTCACACACTCAAACTGTAGAAACAACAATTCTTAAGGTAATTTGAGATCCGGGTCTTATTTTTTTTTCTCCCTATTTGTGGCTGTTTTTCATCGGAATCATCGAAAAGTGGTTTTTTTTCTGATTAACCCGGACAAGGGCATTGAATAATCTGCATTTTTCTAACTTACACCTAACTCGCAACAACTAGAGAGAGCAATCGAGAAAAATAAACAGAGCAGAAGAAAAAAACTCCTAAAAGGGGCAAAAAAAGAAGAAGAAGGAGAAAGGGTTTTGAGTTAAAGTAAGAGAGAGAGAGAGAGAGAAAGAACAAGGTGGATGAAACTCACTCGGGAAAGTGGAAGAGAGGAAGGGCGAGTCGACTCACCGAGTTGGGAATTAATGAGGTAGCTAGATGATGAGTGGGTGGGAAGAAAGAGAATGGGAATGGAGGGAAGCTGGGAATCTGAATCTGCGTTGCGATGAGAGAGAAACCCTAAAGAGAGGAATGTTGAACTGTGAATGTGAAGTGAGAGAGAGAGAGAGGAGTTCAGTTTTTCATTTTTCTTTCTTTCTTATTTTTGGGGTGATGCAAGGTGCATGACAGTAGGCAAAAATGCTGTGTTACTTTTCCTGTGTCTTCATGTATGTATCATAGTTTAATCTAATGATTCTTCTCTCTCCTCTTTGAACGTGGCTTTGAATTTTTCTTGTCTTTCCATTCTCTCTCTCTCTCACAGCTCAAGTTATTTTTTGGGGCATCTTTTTGATCTCCCTTTCCTTAATTTATAACTTTTGTTAGGATTTGCGTTTACTAAAAGCGAAAGAAAAAAAAAACAGAAAGCTGTGTGTTCATGTGAATTACTCCCTTCAGTCTAAAATATAAATAATAAAAATATTTTTTTTAATCTAAAATATAAGTAATATTTATCAATTTTTATATAAATTAAATATTAGTTTTTTAATTATACCATTTATTTAATATAATATTTATATTTACGAGAGATAATAAATAAAGTACTTTTGAAAAAAAAATTAAAATTAATAAATATTAATTAAAATTATCTAATTTTAAAGTTTTCTTTGATCTATATAATTTTATACTATATTATTTATATTTTGGATCGAAGATAGTACTGCATATTTTCTTCATTGAATAATATGTAATTTAATTATAAGTTTATATGTTTTAATTAAAATGATATGTTTTATTGTAACACGTAACCTAGACCCTACTAGTGTATTATGTCGAGGTCAAATAATAATAATAATAGTACTGATGTCATTCATATCTGTCCTTGATAACAAGGTAAAGTTGTAGCCCTTAATCCTCCTATAAGTTGTGGCCCTTAATCCAAACAACAATGCGAAGTTGTACTTGGTCGGCGGGGGCACAATCATACAAATTTGTCAATCAAGACATGATTGTACAATCGAATTCCAATCAAGAACTTGTTTATTTCATAAATTAGGAGTATATAGTTCATTGTATTGTTAATATAATTTTGTTTGCATTATTATTATTCAATATATTTCTGGTTAAAATGTCAATAATATATTAGTGTTATCATATTATTCAAGAGACTTGACCGTCACAAACCATTGCATGTATGCATTCTTAAGTTATGTCTTTACGGATGAAATTTAAAATCTAAATTACATAAGTATTCACAAAAAACATATCAAGTGAAAAACTTTTACTATGAGAGAACGAGAGATGTAAATCTAAGTCATATGATCAAAACATAAATAATCAAGATTAAAACATAAAGTCGTGTGAGTTTTTTAAGTTATCATATGACTGCTGATTAACTTTTAATCATAATTATTCATGTATAATTATATGATTCAGATTTACTCATCTCATCCTATCACATTAAAACTCATCTCCGTTAATACACATGCGGTGTATTCACAATTGTAAGGTTTCTTTCTAACGTTTCCAAAAATGGGGGAAACATGGAGATAATCACCACTACACGAGATATTTTAATCGAGGCACGTTGTAATTTAATGCGGAACTAAATAGTTCTGCAGATTTAAAAAAAAACACATGGCGCGGAACTAATAGTTTCACACGTTGTAATTCAATGCATAAAGCATTTTTTGATTCGTTATGCATGCTTGCGGAACTATCAATTCCGCATCATGTATGTTTTAAAAAAAAACCTGCGAAACTATTAGTTTCGCTTTGTAAGTACAACGTGCGGAACTATTAGTTCTGTATCATGTATGTTTTCAAAAAAAAATATACATGTAGAATTATTAGTTTCGTATTAGATATATATAGATAGAAAAGTATCTATGTTTAGATAGAAAATATCTTTTTGGAATCCACATCAGAAGTTTGGACCCACCGTGCCTTTTTTTTTGGGTCGAAGACCCACCATGCCTTTACACGGCATTGCATTGTATTTGCACGTTGTTGGGTATTGTTTATCCTTCGCCTATGACCTCAAACTGAAACGAAGTGGGCTTACATCTATCTCTAGATGAAGAGGATTAATTAATGAGCCAACGTAAGCAGAGCTTTAATTTAATTAATTTTAATTTACAATACAAAAAAGGTCACCTTTTCTGTGCTTTTGATTGGCAGAAAACTTGACGGCTAAGGAAAAAAATTTATTTGTATTTCAATTAACTTTTATAAATTTTTAACAAAAGCTGCGCTTAAAAATATACCACTTTATAGTTTATACGGTCATAATTTTATTTAATTTGTCCACGAGTGGTGAAATTATAAAACAATTTTTTCAAAAAAGAATTGTTGTAACTTGTATGATAGCATGCACGATCAAATTAACCATTGACTTTGGAATTCTTTCAAGTCGTGAAGTAGACATTTTGAAACATTGATCAGATAAAAATATTGACCGTGGAAATGGAGTGTAATTTGATGCAAGGACAATCAATAGTCAGAAGATTATAGAGATTATAATTAGTGGGTTTGGGGGGACTCCAACTAAGCCGATGTATGGTTGTTATGAATGCATTGTGTTGTGCACATATGATGCAAACAGCATTTATAGATTGACCAAACTCCATTTTAATATTCTGGCAAGCTTGTTATTATTCAAGAATTTCAGGTCGAATTACGTTGATTGCATTGCATGTTTAAAAAGTTTAAAGCCACATGACCTTTCTTTGGTCCTCGTGGAATTTTATGACGTGCCAAGCTTTATCATAAGTTTTTATATTTTTTTTTATTGGCATTGTTTATTTAGTGCTTGAAGTGCCTCGGGTCAAAGGATTGAAGTTCTAAATCCTTCAAAGCAAAGCTTTTGACCGAGAAGCAACATCTTATACATTAAAAAGGTTTTGGGAAGTTGACAAATAAAACAGGTTTTGGGAAAAGGGAGGAAATCCCTTACTGGGGGATGGGCCTGTCTGTATTAGGTCCGTATAAGATTATTTGGGCTTTTTTATCCCCATAGAGCACAACAATGGGATTGGAAAAAAACTGCCGTTCTGACCCCCCAAAAAAAGAAAACTGCTGCGATTTAATTTTTGAAATCATAACTAAGGATAGTCGAAGTAACTATGTTAAGCTTGACTTTGACTAGTTTGTTTGTTGGGTCATGTGTATTGTCCTTTAAACTTCAAGTTTTACCTATTTTTAATGAATCTCTCTTGACGAAAAAAAAGCCTAAGGTTTAGTGGAGGAGTTGTTCCTCTCTCCCAATGAGAGTTTCCATTTTTCCTCTAAGAAGGAATAGTTTGGTAAAAGTTCCACTACTATTAGCATGTGGATTCATTCAAATCAATTCAATTTCATTTCTACATTGTCAAAGTTTAACCAAATGAAGCCATTTTATGCATCCATATCATTCATCCAATCGTATAACAGCGTGTCTATAATTAACCATTGACTTCAGAATTCATCAAAGTCATGAAGTGATAATAACTACGTTTTGAAACATTGACCATGTAATTAGTAAAAATATTGACCCTGGAGAAGAAGTGTATATCTTTTGGGTCAACCCGTATATCTTCTACGCGTAACTGTAGAGACTAATCCCTCGAGGTACTGAGATCCATTTAAGGGGTTGACATCTCCCAACAGATGATCTTCCATACACATGTATATTTTTTGGGTGAACTCAGGTATCCTCCACGTGTAATTGTGGAGACCAATCACTCGTGGTACTGAAATCCATTTAAGGGGTTAACCTCTCCCAACAGATACTCTTCTATACACATGGCTGAAGATTAAACCCCGACATCATACTTAAGAGACCCGGGTATCTACCACCCATGCTACACCACGTTAGTAGATGAAGTGTATATGGTGCAAGGAAAATTGAATTAATTGTCAAAAGAAATAAAAACATCTACTTGAAAAATGAGTTGGTTTAAGCAAACAGGTATTGGTGGAACTAACTAATTAAGCCACATGGTTGTTAAGGATGTTGTGCATGTGTTGCAAAAGTAGCAAAAATTGACCAAACTCCATTTTTGAAATTCTGGCAGGCTTGTCAATAACTTCAGGTCGAATTACGTTTGATCTTTATTATAGTATTGTGACGTGCGAAGATTGTCAACCAGTTTTGACATTGAAGCAATAGCTATACTAGCTGGTTTATTTTTGGGGAACCTGTTTATTAATTAAGTGCTTTAAAGTTTAAACGCTTGGTGTATGATGACTGGAATTGTAGATTTTTTTTCTTAATGGAATTGTAGATATTTTTTTTGGACCAAGGAGTTGTAGATAGAAATTAAATAGGTGTATTATTCCATATTTGCTGGTCCACGAGGCTTTTTAAATTTGACAGAGAAAAGTGAAAATCCTTAAGCTGGGTAAGACCCCGTAAATATAATTAAACAACTTTTTTAGTGTGGCTTACGCCTTTATAAGAGGAATTTGAGCTTTTTTTCATCTGTGCTTGGCACAGTATAGGAAATACATTCGTTTGTTTGGACTGAATTGGGAAGGAGATTAAAAAAAATTAAAAATTTCTTACTGCAATACAGTTGACCAAAAATAATGTGTTAGTTAAGGAATTTTAGAGGACCTTTATTGTCAAAGTAATGGTAAAGCCTTTTTCTCTGTATGTTCATCAAATTTCAACACATCATAATTCAGTATTCACACTTTCTACACTACCCAACCACCAACAGACCTATCGGGTTGAGGAATATTCATTCTTAAAAATTATTTTTTACTCCCTTCCAATTCGATTATAAGCACAGAAGAAAAAACTCACAATAATTAAGAAAATTATTTAACATCATTCAATTTTATTGATCTTATCAAAGAAATAAATTTCATTATTTAAATTACCCTTAATAAATTAACTTCATCAAATATCATCTACACTTAGAGTGCTCTTGCCTTTTCACTAATTTGACATCCAATCTAATATTCTACTCCATCTGTTTCAAAATAATAGTCTATTGTAGTGTTTTAACAAAGATTAAGAAAGACAATAAATAAATTAAAAAATTGAACAATTTTACTAAATTATTTTTGTAATTAACGTTACATTGATATATAATATAAAGTGAGAAATATAAAAATACATGAATAAGGATAAAAATGGAAGAAAAAAATTATAGACAAATATTAATAAATTAATATGTTATGTTAGTAAGTAAGATTTAAACCCATGAAAGTAATTAATATTATATTGAAAACATAAAATGAACTATCATTTTGAAACAATTTTATTTTCTGAAGTAAACTATCATTTTGAAACGAAAAGGAAAAGAACCAACAACACAATTACCGGGTGACTTAAGTCTTAAACCGTCCATCTATGAACAATATGAAATATGAATGGTTGGTTTACACTATCCTTTCCCCTATTAAATTTTACTCTGTTTTAAAACTATAGCAGTTTAAGGTTAATGTACACATATTAAAAAATATTTAATAAAAAATAAAATATTGTTATATATAGACTAAAATATCCTCATTTAATGGAAAAATATTAATGATAAATTATCTACAAATCTCTATAATATAAATGTCAACTACTTCCACTACTAATTATTAAATAAAGGTATAAGTGAAAAAAAATTAATAACACTTTAAAATTATAAAACTACAATAGTTTTAAAACAAAATTAAAAAACTAAAATTGTTATAATTTTGAAACGAGTAACAAGTTAGTCATAGCCAAACTCAAACAACTAAAATAATAATTATTAATTCAATTATTACCTAATCAACATAAATAAAAAATACAAACAACCAAAGGTGTGACCCTCCCTCGGATACTACCTCTTCCCAACACCAAGTCATAATAAATAATCATAGTTGGCAAGACTTTCGCGAGCAAGTTAGAAAATTAATAACTTGAGATTCCAATTTTACACCTCTCTATGATAGCGATATCATATAATATAATAAAATAAAATAAATTTACAACGCAGCCCCACCTTAACTCCCACTCGCCCACCAAAAAAAAAACCTTAACTCCCACTCATATTTTTTAATACAAAAAAAAAATCATTTTTAAAAAAGGTCCTCCATTCCCCCACTCCCTTTTTTGTTTTTTGTTTTTTTATTAATCCTTCTTCTACGTTGACTCGAATACCAAACCCACAACCCCGGCTGCGTTCTCCTGCATCGCGGCCTGAAGCGCGTGCCTGTGCTCTCCCTCGTACGTCACGATCAGCATCGCCGGATCATCCGGTGCACGCTCCACGTGTTTCCTCGCCGGGCACCCCCTCACCGTGCTGCACTTGTAATAACCCCTGATTTACCCCCAAAAAAAAACAATCAACGTCAGCGAAACGAGTCTATGATAAAAGTCAACACAATAAACGGCCCAGATCAGATCAGATACTCACCGTGGATACGGCGACCCCTTGATTGGTTTCTGACCGTATTTCCTCCACGAGTACTCGTCCGGCGGTATATCGGCGATCTTTGAACTAATCGCCGGTACTCTCACCGTTCTCTTCATCCGATTTTTCCTGAAACATAATTTCGAATTTTTTTTGTTATTTTCTGGATATGTCAAAGTTAAAGTCGTGTATACTTTTTAATAAGATGAAAATAAAAATGAATTAATTATAAACTTATTGTCTTGACACAATACGCAAATTAAAGAATAGTTGTAATTAAAATTTAATGTCGATTACTTGAAAAATAATGAATTCTCTATTTGTAAGTTATACCTAAATTCCATCATAACCCTCTTGCTAAGGTTAGTGGTTAGTGATTGTTTCTTCTTCAACTTACATGTCACCTAATCTAAATTTATTGTAATAAAAAAAATTTGAATGATTGGATCTACAAGAATTTTATTGTTAAAATCATACACTAGTATTACCTGAATCTCTCCTCAATTATGATTTGAATAGTATAATTTTAGAATTAAATTCATAAATAAATGGGTTGATAACATGCGTTGAGGGCAGGTGCAATAAATTAACGGGAAGGTCAACAGTCAAAGCAAGCAATTCTAATTTATATTTTATAACTGAAGAAAAAAGGTAAACGAGGACAAATGAAGGTTCAGTTTGGGTTGTTTGAATTTCTGTCTTCTTTCTCAGACAGCGTTTCTAAAAACTCGCTTGTTGACAAAAGAAGCCCTAGACACACAGGAACCCTATGCTGTTTAGTCACTGTCACGCCTACTGTGCCCATTAATGCGTTTTAACTGCACCACTACCGAAATCGTTGACCCCGAAACGCTGCCTAGCCCCACCCACGCGACCGAGTCACGTGATTAGTTACTAAACACTTGAGCGTTATTATTATTTTAATTGCACGAGTCAAACACAAGAAAGAGCTATGATTGGGTGAATCGCAGTGTACCTTCTCTTGATGCAGTGGCACTTGCCGGAGCCGGAGACGTCGTCGGAGTGTTCCAGGTGGTCATGGCACCTTTTCTTTAACGGCGCCGACGAGAGTGGCGGCTTCCCGCCTGAGACGGTAGGTGTGGCCGCCGGCGCAGGAGTGAGGAAGATCGAGGATCCCTGCTTGCCGTTTGAGACGCTGCCGTCGCCGGTGATGGCGGAGGACATGAAAGAAGAGGTTGAGGAGACGCTGAAGGTGGTAGTTTCCTTCGAGAACTCGAGCTCCACCATGGATTTGTTGGCGTTGGAGCCCAAAACGGTGTCGTTGGGCTTCGTGAAGTCGAGTGTGAGGCTCTGCGACTGAGCAGGGACGAAGATCGCCGGCGCGTGGAGGACGGAGACCGGTGCCGGAGAAACAAACTGCGCCGTCGGGGAAACGGTGGATGTTTGCGGTTGCGTCGGAGGGAGGGAAGAGGAGGAGGAGGGTGGGGGCTGAACCTGAACCGGTGGTGTTGAGGGGTGAACCGGGGCTCGTCTGAACCGGGCGTGACCGGTTCGATTGAGTAAGGAGATGAGTTTTTTGAACTTGGAGACGGTGAGGTCGGTGAGGTGAGTGTTTAAGTGAGTGGGTTGATGGGAGAGGGTTCGGACCAGGTGCTCCATGCCCTTGAGGCCTTCCGATGCGGCCTCCTGTATGGCCTTTTGCTCGTCCAATTTTGGGAACCCCATGAGTTCCACTGCCATTTTTTATTTTTTTTGTTGTCTTTTGGAGATGTGAAGGGAAGAATAGAGCTTACTGAAAGGGGATGAAATGGAGATTCAGACTCGGAGGGCCATCATGAGAAGAAGGTGTTGAGACTGGAGAGAGAGAGAGAGGGGCGGGTTTGGAAGGGTGAAAGGGTTGAGGAGAATGGGGATATATAATGGAGTGAGGATGACCGGATCTCTGGGTGACTGGACAAAGGAGAGAGAAACTGTGTTGGGTTTGTTCGAGTCAAAATAATTTTTATTTAATACTACTTTATTCCATCGATATTTTTTTTTTTGTCAATGGACTGAGGGAGGGGTAGGAATTCAAATCACACCAGATTCTAGGTTAAATTGTCTTAGCAAATGGTCCACTATAGGTGTGTATTTGGATTTCATTTAGAAATCTTTTAGCATACGTACGTTGTGATGCAAAATGAACTAAAATATAAGGTTTATATTTTTTATGCAAACGTAATTTACCGTGAAACATGATTGTAATGATAAACCAAACATGTCATATTGTTTTATGAGTTAACCGCCAATTTAGCCCCTGAAATTGTGAAGAAGTCTCACTTTGGTCCCTTAAATTATCGAAAAGGCAAATTAGTCCCTGAAATTGTTTACCGTCGGTCAATTTAGTCCCTATCGTTAGATCTGTTAGCTGACTCCGTTTAGTGTGCTGACCTGGCACGTTAAGTGCCACGTGGTATCCTACTTGGCCTGACACGTTTTGCACAGTCAGCAGGGACTAAATTGAAGAGTTTTTGACAGGGACCAAATTGAAATATTTTTCGCAGCATATGTATATTAGTGCTTGTGTGAGGAGTCAGCAGCCAATCTTCATACTTTGTCCCTAAGTCTTTTCCCTCTTCACCCAAACCGTGAGAGAGAGAGACCGCCGTGTGTGCCTCTGCGTCCCGCCGCATCAGCCGCCGCTTCCGCCACCGCGTCCGCCACCGTGCCTCAGTAGGTGAAAACGGTTCCGTTTGCTGCGTCACAACCAGGAGCAGTCACCATTTTCCCCCAAATCGCTACGGTAATGCACAGACACAACATTCTTTGTCAAAAATTTTATGTTTTTTCGTTTCCAAAGTTCTGATCATCGATTTTAAGGACTGTGTGTTCTTATTTTTGCATTGACAAACGGAAGTTACGGTTTTGGCAACGTTAGGGTTTTGGCATTTCGTTGTGTTGTGGTTCGTTTCCGTTTTAAACTTTTGGTCCCTGTTCTATATAGTGTGGTCTCTGTTTTTTGAATTCTTTGGTGAAAGTTGATTTTTTTGGTAAGTTTAATGGTTTTTATGATGTTGAGTGTCTTGGGTACACAATTTAATTTGGCACAGACCATTCTTTTGGGGTTCTTTGTGTATGCTCTATATAGTGTGTTCTGAGTTTATTGTTGTATTTATGGTTCTGTTTTGTAGACATTGTATTTTTTATTATGGGATTTATTGCATGGTCTTCTATGTTGAATGGCATTCTGACCTTGGTATTTGTTTGTGTAGGATGGCAAGTGATGAGCAGCAAGATGGGAATGTAGACCAAGTGCTTCACGATGGACAACAACCTGAGTGGGAAGATTCCAGTGAAGAGGACTCTAGTGAAGATCTTGATGTGGAATGGGAAGGTATTGGGCTTGATGAAGAATCAGATAATTATCATTCTGAAGAGTTGAGAAGTCCCATTAGCAATGATGATGAGAATGATGGCAATGAGACACCTGTGTTTCCACAGTTCAAGGAAGGTGCACAGTTTGGTCAAGTGCACCTAGAGGTTGGGATGGAGTTTGCAACTATGAATACTTTTAAGAAAACTTTGAAGGACTATACAATTTATCATGGGAGGGAGATTAAGTGGAAAAAAAATGAGAAATTTAGGGCAAGAGCAAGGTGTAAGCAAAAGGAGTGTCATTGGGAGATTTACTGTGCTTGGAGTGAAGTGAATCTAAGCTTTCAGATCAAGACTTTCATTAGTGAACACAGCTGCAGTAGGGTATTTAAGAATGCACAAGCGGATAGGAAGTGGGTTGTTGAAAAACTAGAGGAGAAGCTCAAGGTGCAACCTAATATAACCCACGGTGAGGCCTTTGAATTCCTTAAACGGGATTTTGGAGTACATGTATGTGACACAAAGATATTCAGAGCCATGAAAGAGGCTAAAGAGGCCATTGAAGGTAATTTAAAAGAGCAATATGCCAAGATATGGGATTATGGACATGAGCTGCTCAAGAGTAACCCCAGTTCAACTATCAGGACTTGTGTCATTCCTATGCCTGCTGATCCACCTCAATTTCAGAGATTTTATGTCTGTTTGGATGCTTGTAAGAAGGGGTTCAGGAAAGGATGTAGGCCATTCATAGGCCTTGATGGTTGTTTTCTTAAGGGGTATTTTGGTGGGCAATTGCTTGCTGCAGTGGGTCAAGATGCAAACAACCACATCTTTATTGTTGCTTATGCCATTGTGGATGTAGAAAACAAAGACAATTGGAAATGGTTCCTCACTCTACTGCATGAGGATCTTGGGGATTACAAGCAACATGGTTGGAATTTTATGAGTGACATGCAAAAGGTAACTAACTTTACGTGGCCTTTATATTAATAAGCGAGTTAAGGGATTGTTTCTGCATGCTGTATTATTTTATATTTGTAGGACTATTTTGAAAATTAGTGAATGGTTTTAGGGACCATTGTGAATTATTAATCATAATTATGGGGGTCTAAATGAAACTAACTATTCATATATTGTTAGGGACTGATTCCTGGCATGCAAGAGGTAATGCCCGGTGTACCTCATAGATACTGTGCTATGCATTTATGGAGAAATTTCACCAAACAGTGGAAAGATAAAGAGCTGAGGGGTGCAGTGTGGGAATGTGCCAAAGCTACTACTGTTGCCCAGTTCAACCTTAACATGGATAAAGTGAAGAGAAAGAATGAGAAAGCATGGGAGTATTTGAACAAGTGGCCAAAAGAGGCATGGACCAAAGCTTACTTCAGCGAACACCCTAAGGTAGACAGCATTTGCAACAACAATTGTGAGGTGTTTAATGCTAAAATTTTGAAGTTTCGGGGTAAGCCAATTCTCACATTGGCTGAGGAAATAAGGTGTTGTATAATGAAGACTATGGCCACAAACAAGCTAAAACTGGCTAGTCGTCCAGGGCCATTAACTCCTATGCAACAAGCTAGATTGGAGAAGGAAAAAATTGAAAGTAATAAATGGGCACCTGTGTGGTCTGGTGATGGTGAGGGTAATAGATATGAAGTGCAAAACCATTACAAAAAGGTTGATGTCAATCTGACTACCCACACCTGCACCTGCAGATTTTGGCAATTGTCAGGTATTGAATTACACATGATATTTTTAATAGTTCTTTATTTTATAACATTCATGTCTAACTTAACACTTTGTGTGTGTAGGTATGCCATGCATGCATGCTATTGCAGCAATTGCATTCAGGCATGAAAAGCCAGAAGACTATTGTCATGGGTGGCTGACAATGGGATCATACAATGCAACTTATGAGTTTTTTGTTCAACCTACTAGAGGGCAAGAATATTGGGAGAAAACTCAATATACCAGACCTGTTCCACCACCAGTTAAGACGCCCAGGTAGACCCAAGAAAGCAAGAAGAAAGGATGGAAATGAGGATTCTGTCAGTAATGGAAGGTTGAAGAGGTCTTACCCCGCATTCACCTGCTCAAGGTGTGGTGTTGAGGGCCACAACTGCAAGGGATGCCCCCAGCGACCACCAAAGGAGACACAGACTGAGGAGACACAAACTGAGATAGACATGTCACAATCCCAACCTGTCCAGTCTCAAGATGAAGTAGTTGTTGTGATAACTTGTTTCTTTAATTTATTTTATACATGTTTGTCCCATTTCAAATCACTTTCACTTACCATTTCTCTTACTTACAGGGGCCTGTTGGTGGCATACAGGAACCAGGACTGCAACAAGAAGGGACCAATCTCGAGAATGCACCTGCACCTGCACCTGCTGTATGGTTTAGAATTCTGGTTTAGATGGCATTCATTCTTTAGAATTTTGTTTAAAATTTTCTGGTATAAAAATCTGGTTTACAATTTTCTGGTATAAAAATCTGGTTTGCAATTTTATGGTATAAAATTATGGTTTAGAATTCTGGTGCAAGTGACATTGATGTCTGAAATTCTGGTTTGTGCAAGTAATTTCATGTCTGAAATTCTGGTTTGTGCAACTAATTTCATGTCTGAAATTCTAGTTTAGAATTCTGGTGCAAGTGACATTCATGTCTAAAATTCTGGTTTGTGCTATTAGAGAAAGTCCCTGCATCCAGTAAAGTCCCTGCGTCCAGTAAATCCCTGCATCCAGTAAAAGACCCTGCGTCCAGTAAATCCCTGCGTCCAGTAAAGTCCCTGCGTCCAGTAAGTCCCTGCGTCCAGTAAGTCCCTGCGTCCAGTAAGTCCAGTCTGGAACGCAATGAGATGTATCATTGTGTGTATCCTTTCCAGTCTGGAATGCAATGAGATGTATCATTGCAAACACCTAATTCTGGTATCCCCAAGTATTCAAAATTGCTACAGCTCATTTGTGCTAATGTGACAGCTCATTTGTCACTACTGTGACAACTCATGTATTGTGTATATAACACACACACACCTGTTCATGTATTTGTATCCAAAAATATCAGATATGAAATAATGACTCTGTTACAGATTTTATCCTTTCTCTTTTTCCTTCCTACGTTTTCTATCAAGTGCAACTAATTTCATGTCTGAAATTCTGGTTTAGAATTCTAGTGCAAGTGACATTCATGTCTGAAATTCTGGTTTGTGCATCCTGGTGCATTCTGAAACTATGTTATTATTGCATACAGGTTCTGAATTCTAGACAATCTACTAGTCCTCAACTTCCAATGCCACAAGGTCCAATCTCACATGCTCGTTATAGACCACCACCAATTAGAGGTCTTGCACAGGCTACACAGTTTGGGGATGCACGTCTAGGCCAATTTCCATTTCCACCTGCACCTGAGGGATCGAAAAGTCGTGGCCCTATGTTCATGAACTTCATTCCAACACCAGGATACAGCTTGTGTACTCCTAGACCGCCAAACAAATGAAGAACACATCACCTGCAAATTGAAGACCTTTTTTTTTGTGTTTTGAACTATTTTGGACGAATGTAATGCTTATTTGGGTGTCTTTATGATGGTTTGAACAATATAAATAGTGTTGGTGTCTCATGTAATCAGTAAACTTCGATGTAATCAACAAACTTTGATGTCTCATGTTTATGGGATAGTGTTGGTGAACTTTATCTTCTATGACAGATATGTTAGTTGTTTTGAATCCAATGATCACTTATTTCATTGTGTTGTTTTTTGATTATGTACTACAGCGATAAGGGAACAGCGATGAGGGAGGTTTATGAAGCATTCTTTGACATTAAAATTTGAAATGTTGAATGCAAGAAAAAATTCAATTTAGTCCCTGTGAAAAAACAATTCAATTTGGTCCCCGCGAAAAAATATTTCAATTTGGTCCCTATCAAAAATTCTTCAATTTAGTCCCTGCTGACCGTGCAAAACGTGTCAGGCCAAGTAGGATACCACGTGGCACTTAACGTGCCAGGTCAGCACACTAAACGGAGTCAGCTAACGGATCTAACAATAGGGACTAAATTGACCGACGGTAAACAATTTCAGGGATTAATTTGTCTTTTCGATAATTTAAGGGACCAAAGTGAGACTTCTTCACAATTTCAAGGGCTAAATTGGCAGTTAACTCATTGTTTTATTTGTATAATTATTATTAATATTATTATTATCATTATTATTAAAAGACCTATTCTCTTTTTAAAATTACAAAAGTTGAACTCACATCCATCCCACTAAGCATGTGTGTTTGGTAAATCAGTATTCTTGTGTCCCAATGCAAACTGATCGCAGAAGCTATTAGAGTAAGCTTCAACTTGAATGTGTGGTACAAGGATGTCCAACATGATTCCAAACACATGGTAAGTGTGTTTGCTTCCACGTTTAGTGTGCTTTTGTCGTGCGCTCATCTTGAAGTCTCAAAGAGCGACTTATGCGTCTAATGTGTCTGGGATATGAAAACAATATTAACCAAACACACGCTAAATCAGAAAGTAATGGTTACTGCAATATTGTCACCTCCACTAAATTTGGTATTACAGCTTATCACAATAGTGTTGGAAACCAACATACAATAGTTTCTTATGAGTTGAGTGTTGTTGTTCACAACAATTATTTTTAGGGAGAGGAAAACAAGTTTTGGTTGTTGTTAGGCCATGTCGTGGTGTGTAATTTTTGTGACTAATTTAGAGGCAGAACAAGTTGTTGGGTTTCGGATTTTGGAGCAAGTTGGGCACGGTGGAGTACGCCATTGAACGATTCAATTTTGTGATGAATGGATTTGAACACATAACCCCACATCTAGGCATCGCTTCAATGATCGAAACCAAGTCGTGACCAATCAAAATGCTATTGGTATAAAGTTATTAAACTCTAGAGTAATGATACATAGACACTCAACAGTGTTACTATCCATCTAACACCTTTTGTCTCTTTCTATCTCTCTCTTATTGTCACATCATACTATCTATCACATCTATCACTTCTCTTTCTTTTATCTCTTTCTCTCTCTAGGTGTATACACCTATTGAGGTGTCCATGGAACATTTTCCTAAACTCTATTGTTACGTTACTACTAATGTTTTCACTTATATTGCAATAATAAATTAAAACAAATCCACACGACTTGTTGATTTTCTATAATAAAACACTAAGGCCCTGTTTGGATAACAAGCTTATCTACTACTTATGGTATAAGCTGTATAAGTTACTTTTATAATCGAAGAAAAATTATATTGAAACTTATTTTATATAAGTCATAAGTTGTTTTGATAAACTATCATGGGTAGCTTATGAAAAATAAGCCCAAAACAGCTTATAAATCAGTCATAAACTGTGTTCATAAGCTCTGCATCAGCCAATCCAAACAGGCCCTAAGTAGAGTATTTCTCTCTCTCCTTAAAATAGATATAAAAGCACGATGATGAAGTAGTATTTACTTTTGTTTTAAATAAACTACTATTGTCCATAAAAAAAACTAATTTTGAGTATGTTTTGACATTAGAACTTAGGATGAAAATAAGCCAATGTTTACATAAATATTAATATTGTCACTTTGACACTGTATCGTTTTTAACACCAAAAACTTATGCAGTTTCAAAGACTTTGTAAACTATAATGTCATAGTCGTGCAATCCCAATTGTGGATCTTGGTTTAAAACCCTAATTAACTCATTAGTTTTGAGCCAAATTTGAAGAAAAAGTATATAGCTCAGTGAACATGATTGAAACAATACAACTTCATATAAATAAAATAGACTAGTTTTAAGTTAAGAAGTTATAATGAACATGCTTTCCAATAAAAAAAAAATTATGTACTGAAACAGGCATGCCAAATGTATGTTTAAAACAAAGTTTGCAGGCCGGAAACGGGTTTCCAATGTTGACTTTTTGTTTTTTTCTTGATTTCTTCCTCTTTAAAGATAAAATAATGAAGAAAGAAAATAGTAGAATTATGCTTAAACCTCGTGCGCTACAAAATACTACTACATATTTCCATCAAAAAAAAAAATACTACTACATAATGATAATCTCACTTTTCTGACCGTGCTTATTCTGTTTTATAATTAAATGGTCAAATTCATAAAATTCTAGAATCACGATGCCATTACCATCATAAACACCACTCAGGCATACTTTTTCAACTTACGTATATTAATATTAATTATTAACTGAACGATAAAGTAGACATTTAGTATAATAAACAAGTAGTGTCGCTGTTTTAATTTGTTTCTTCTAGAAAAACAAGAGGAAATACAAGGTTTGAAATGTATTGGTGAATATTTTTATTAAGCCGGTATTCTATTGGGAATACGTGTGTATAAATGTATAATTACGTTGATTTTCTCCTACATAAGGTTAATGTTTAATAGATTACCATGTAAAAGCGAGATTTTTGTTTTTAAATCCAATGTCACGCATATAAGCTATATTATTGACTTAATATTTTTAACTTAATTTCTTTACCGAAATTTTTATCTTACAAGTTATAATTTGTAAAAAGTGCATGTTTAGTTTTTAGTTGAAAAATTACAAAAGTAACTCAAAATAACTATTATTCTGGGTAAATGCACTAATAGACCCAAACGTACGTTTGTAACTGAAAATCACAAGTAGAAATATATATTTATTCCCTATAAATAGGAATATATTCATTTTTAGTCCTTCAAATTTTTTTATCTCTTTTTAGTCTCTTATTTATGAAAATGTATCATTTGTAGCCTTTGTGACCATTTTTTAAATTGAAAAAATATTTTTTAAATTTTTCAATCCCCCATTTGGACTTGAAAGCTACACTCTGAGCTTCAAGATCAACCCATGTGCATGGGTTTGCAAAGACTCGGCCAAGAATTATGAATCGGACATGTATAAAGTATAAGTTATTTTTTAATAAAAATAGTAAATGACTCATACTTTATACAGGTCGTATCCATATATTTCAAACCATAAGTTACACATATTTCAAACACAATCCATCTAAAACTTTAAATTATTTCTGAAATTTAGTTAAGAATTTATTTTAACTCTATATACTATCGCATATTACTTGTAAGTTCCATGTAAGTAACAATAATCTTAACTCTCACCAAAAATTTTGTCCCAAAATATCATATATAACATGAACCAAGTAATAAATAATTTTGAGAATTAAGGTGTGGTTGGTCACATAATTACAAATTCAAACTCTTGCAAAAATATACCAACACCACCATATATGGGCTCGCATGCAAAACGTGTGAGAATATATAATAGGAAAATAAGGACCCAAAAAGAAAACGATTTGTATATGTGCATATGCAAATTAATGGTGATCAAATTAACTCTTCATGGCACGATTGTATACATGAATATTATTTGCAACAATGACAATATAAAAATTTCTCATCAAACATTGATATAAGATGAGAATTATATCCAAAAGGATATGTTAGTGTTATATACTGCTTTTGGCAACATTTGAAAAACAAGTGGGGATCACGAGTCTTTTATTTTTGAATAATTTCTTATGCCTTTGTAAACTCTTAAATTTTCATAAGTAGCCTCGTCATTAACATAAACAAATGATTTATGTACACCTATATGCCATATGACACACCTTGTGAAAGATAGGAAGAATAGATAGGAGTGATAAATATAATAGATGAGTAATGTGATAAAAACATATAGATAGATAGAACGAGGTAGATATGTTGAATGAGTGTTGAAAATAATTGGGTGTTTAAAAAATCATTGTTGAACTATTCATTATAGGAGCCTTTGGTGGTCAAATACATTAATTGGTGCACCAAACCCAAATCGAATTTGACCTGGTATACTAAATAATACCGGTTTGTATATAATTACAAAAATATCCCCAAAAATAAAGATATATGACAAATGTCCTCAATAGTTGTTATTTATGAAAAAAGAAACCCATTATATAATAAAATTGCAACACGTTCCCAGATGTTTATTTATTAAAATTAAAAAATTATAATGAATTAAAATATAAGAAATAAAAAAATAATTTAATTAATTAAAAATATTTAAAAGATAATTTTTTTATTTTTTCTCTTTCTCTCCTCTCTCTCGCCTTCTCTCCCCCTCTCTCCCTATCTCTCCCCCCCCTCTCGCCCTCCCTCTCCTTGCTTCCTCTCTATTTCTCTCCCTCCTTCCCTCTCTCCCTCTCTCTCACTCTCTCTACCTCCTCTCTCTCTCTCGCTTCCTCTCTCTTTCTCTCACTCCCTCCCTCTCTCTCTTTCTCTCTTGCTCTCCCTCCCTCTCTCCCCTATCTCTCCTGCTCTTTCTCTCTCACTCTCCCTATCCGTCTCTCCCCCCTCTCTCGCTCTCTCTATCTCCCACTCTCTCTCCCTCTTTGTTGTGCTCTTACTCTCTCTCCTTCTCTCGCTCTCTCTCACTTCCTCTCTCTTTCTCTCAGTCCCTCTCTCCCTTTCTTGCTCTCTCTCCCCCTTCTCTCTCGCTGTCCCTCTCTCGCTTTCTCTTCCTCCCCCTCTCCCTACCTATGCAACACCATCTATGGCTACCCCTATCACAGCCAATTTCATAAATTTAAATTTAGCATATAATAAAAACTAAAATTATAAAAATTATTGTTTTTTTATAATGGTTATTCAATAAAAAAATTAAAATTAAAATAATTAACATTGTCAAAAAAAATAATTAACATCAATTTTATATTGTAATTATGAAAATTATTTGGGTACAAGTGTAATTTTACTTAATTATGTGGGTATTTTTGGTATAATCATTTTTTAATTAGAATTTAATTAGTATGCACTGACAGTTTTAAATTATTTTACACATACATCCGACAATATCTCACCATGTAAATATTTGTGCCGATATTTTAGGAAATAATGTTACGATGTGACACTATGGTGAAATGTGATTGAATGTTTGTGTAAAATTATTTTACACTGTCGGTGTATAGTAATTAAACTCTTTTAATTATTATGTTCTACAGACCCTTTCTGCGATTAACTCTAACATTTCAAAATACCATCTATTTCGGTAGCCCCTGGATATCCTGACCATACCTTTAAATTATTATTATGTCAAAGGCTCATATTCGATTGGGGTTTGGTGGTCCAATAATGTATTTGACCACCCTAAAAGGCACCTTTATTATATCACTCAATATTCTGAGATTTTTGGTTCCACTCTCACGGGGTCGATCAAGGTGAAATATAAGGAGCATACCTAGAAATATTATTATGTGAAAATATATATATTGTTTGACTTAAGCATGTGAACTATTTAGGTGAGAGAACAAATCTTGCAAATCTCCATAACAATCATATGATGATCTGTATATCATTGCGTACATTGTATTTTAATCATGTACCACTTGCTCCAAATCCAAATTTATTAGTGGACCAGGATTATATCTTTCTGTTGAGCTCCACACTCATAAATTGGTAAAAAAAACAAACGACACCACGCGATATTAGAGGCTTAAACAAATAAAATAAGTGAAGCTTATCGGAATGGTAAGTCTTTCTATTATATTTAATTATTATTTATATATAATATTCTATGGATTAGTCTCTATCAGATGCACAATTAATATCAGGAATCAAATCCGCTTAATAAACAACAAAAGTCAAAATTAGTGTGTCTGCCCGTGAATATTATATTATATTATATATTATTTTATTATATATATATATATATATATAGGTGTGTGGTTCTTGCGAGGAATAAAGTTTTGTATTTATCTATTTATTACAAGGCAGTGTTTCGTAATTTTAAAAACACGTAGTTGCTTTTAAACGTTGACATTTAAGGATAATTATTCCCTATGTTTTCTTCTGTGCATAAAATAATAGACAATGAAAATAGCTAGCGCAGCGGTGCACGGTGTCATAATTAATGATATATAGGTATTAATATTCGATTTATTTTTGTAACGTACACAGAGAGGGAACTCCACATCGGGGTTAGAGTGACATGGGTAAACCCGGCCTCTCTCCAAAAGGATGCATTTTTGTAAGCATTCGAGTCAAGACCTCCCACTTTTGTAGAGTACTATTTCTACACTTTACACCTTACAAACTCAGCACGCTTCCACTACGCGGCTAGGCCTAATTAAATCCCTTTTGGGTGCAATATGATCATATGACTATTTCATGAGCTTTTAGTAATGGCCATGTTGCGATCGTGATTATAAAGCTCGTGAAATATCTCAGCATATTAATTAACTTTCCTAAAGTGAATATGTTTTCACTTTAAAAAAATATTGAAATCAATAATTAATATTATATACGTATATATATATTTTTATTCTGAGATGTTTGTTACATTTTTTATTTAGCTCATATTATTATCAATTTATTATTAAAAATAATTAGATCGACATTGTGTCATTTCAAACTACATATTGGAGCCGTTTGGCAAAAAATAACAGATAGTGGATAGTGTAACATCCATTTTTTTATTTACTGTCTTTATTCTATTTTATTTGAATAATTGTGATATAAGTGATTAGTGATTTATTTTTAGCTTAAAATTAGTGTTTAAGTATACATATTCATTATTTCTTTTGAAACGGACAGTTTTCGTTTGATGTTAAATTTTAAACAGAAAACAGTTCTTACTGTAACTAACGAATTAGGTTTTAAATAGCAAAAGTTTGACAAACCAACCCAGAAAATTATCTTCCTTCACAAAAGTTGTTTTTTTTAATATTTGTGATTTTTTGAAATTTTTGAAAAACTTTCAAAATTTACCAAAAAATACATTTAACGTACGCGTATAGCGCAAAGATCTTGTTTCAGTGTTATTTTTCTTGACACATGTCCAAAACACTTTTATTTTTATTTTTAATTATTTATTTGGAGATTTTAGAAATTATTTGTGTGTAGGATTTTTAAAACATCGTTTTTGCTCTTATTTACGGTATATCAGACGAATAGAGAGTAAACGGGTATGAATTAGGAACTTAAAATTTTTTAGGAATTTTTATGCAATGTGAACAGTGATTAGTCAATTGTAGACGGTATTGTTGACCATGAATAGTGGAGGACAATGTACAATTACTATTTTACCCTTAGTTGTACACTTAATTACCAAAACCTAAAGTTTTTAACCTAGCTATCCCATGGCTCACATCCACCCTCATTTGGTTGACATACATGAAGGATTTGAGAGGGTTGGATTGCCTTTGTCACTTGGATCCAATCCGTGTGAAATGCCTTTGATCCAATTAGAAAAAAGATTGAATTACCTAATTAGTTAAATGTCTGTGTTAATCATCATTCATGACATCAAACAAATTGAGATTTTCTTCCTTATCCCTCCTCATGGCCGCCCCCTTCACCTATAAATAGGGGTGGGGGTGCTTCATATTTTCTTGCACCAAGTTTTTGTGTTGACAAAGCAAATTCTCTTCTCCCTCTTTATATATAGTTTTTCTAGTTTTTTAGGGTTTCTTGTTTAGCTCTTGAGTTTTGAAGTTTTGTTCTTCAAAATCTCATTTCTTCATATTCTTGAGGTAAGGGAAATTTTTTTGAGAGTACATGAGTTGTGTGTTCTAACCACTTAGGTGGTTTATGTGATATAGCATTATTATTTGTTTATAAGCTTTATAACTGTTTTATAGCTTTTATTTAATTATTTCAGTGATTTATTACTAGTAAGGTTATAATGCCAAAATTGGTTTTGGAAATTATTAAGTGTACCGTTATAATGGAAAAATGATATCTGTTAAGGATTTGATCATACCCAGTGGGCTATGCCTCCATGTGATCAATACAAACGAAATTAGGCTAAAACCTCTGTAGAAAATTAGTACATTTGAATTTCGGTAATTTCATTATCTGTAATAATGTGTTTTTAATTATACAAATATACAGGTTGACTGGGTAAAATGGTACAATAGTGAAGGGTTCTCGATGAATTCTACTGTTATATTATTTGGTAGAAATTCCTGGTTCTGAGATCCTTTTATATATGAAACCTGAAATTTTTACCATTGATATACAGAAAGATGGTTGGGTCGAGTAGTTCATTGGTGTTGTTCTGGCTAAGAAAGACGGGTCTCTTAGCAGCTGCAGGTCACCTCTAGATCTTTCCTGGGAACCTTACTGGTGTGCTATCTTTCCTAACTTAGGGATTTTGTATATACGTGGCAAAAATTCTTGAGAGAGCTTTTCAATGGGCCTTGTTATGAAAATATAAACATGAGTTTAAAATTACTGTAAAGCCGAAACGTAGTGATATAATGGAAAAATTCAAGAATTGATCTTATACTGATAAACTGTTTTTGTCTGTGGGATTTGAATTAAAGAAATGAAGTATTGTGCTATCTGAGTTATGAGATTCTATGTTTTACTTGAAATTTGTGATTCTGTGTTTTTATGTTTTTACCTGTGATATATGATTCTGTGTTCATTTGAGATAATATGATTTCGTGTTTAATTAAGAGTTAAGTCGTAAGTTGAAACCGGGTCTATGGTTACTAAGTAAAATCATCAGGAGTAGCGGGCTGAATGCTCGTAGCTGTGTGCCGAAATTCCCAAGGTAAAATCTTCAGGAGTAGCGGATTCTTTTTCCTGTGGCTGTGTGCCGAAATTGAGAGAGTAAAATCTCCAGGGGCAGCGGGCTGAATGCTCGTGGATTGGACCCGAAAATTATTAAGTAAAATCCCCAGGAGTAACGGGCAAGGTACTCGTGGCCAGGTGCCAAAAGTATAGAGAGTTTATTTGAAATTACCATACATGTTACCAATTTTCTTGAGATATATTACTGTGTGAAATTCCCTGTATGGGATAAGTGTGGTACTTCTTTGTTAAATTCGATGTTGTACGTCTAAATGAGTTGTGTGAAATTAATGTGATGCCTAAGTGTGATTTCTTTTGAGGAGAAGTATAACATTATTTGTGCGAGATATCTATCATGTGCATTATATCTGATGTGTGTTTCTTATGTATTCTCTTACGATATAACTTGATGATAAGGATTTTCACCCTTGCGTGTTTTTCTTTGTTATATTGATGCATGATTAAGTAGAGGATTTACCCAAGGAGTGCGCTAACTCTTAGGAAAGGATCTGAAGAAGGGCGTTGCATGGATTGAGAGAGATTCCGAGAAGAAACTGTATTTACTGTCTTGTTTTGGGTAGAGGTCTAGAGACTTGACCGGCTCAGGTGTTTATTGTATAAATTATTTTGAGTATTTGATTAAACTAAATTCTCATTGTAAACTGTGATGATTATATATATGATGAGAAACTTTTATGTACGCAGTTGTACTTTTTTTCACGCTTAAAAGTTTACGAAAAAGAAACTCTTAAAGAGATTTATTCCCCTTCTTTCTCATCCTTTAGAAAAGGAGAAAAAATTTTACCCTAATTTTGGAAGACAGTTTATGTTTGAAAACAAATATTATCTAAGTAATTTGTGAAATTCTTGGTTACTATGGTGTAATATCCTTTTTAGAGAAAATGTGTTGCAGATAGCGAATCATGTAGCTGATAGTAGATGAGCCTATAGAGCTGATAGCAGATGGCAGATAAGCTACCAAATTGAATTTGAAGTGTTTGGTAAAATTAGCGATTAAATTAACTGATAAATGTAAAATGTTGTAAAAGAAAATCTTTTAATTATTGCTGATATTTCTTTAATCTATATTAAATATTAAATGTGGTAAAATATTTATAAATAATAAATTAATTATCACGATATTTAAAAGTTAAATTTTAAAATTTATATTTTAATGATATAATTTATTTATTTTTGATGGATTAATGATATATTTTATTATTTTTTATTTATTACTTTTCATGATCTCATTAAAATAATTTTTATTGGATAAACATATTATATTATATTTATTTTATTTTATGGCTTAAATATGTTTTTGGTCCCTATAATATAGGGGTATTTTGATTTTAGTCCCTAGAAAAAAGTCAACCCTTTTTGGTCCATATAATATTTTTTTTATTTGATTTTAGTCAATGGTTGAGTTGACCTGCTGATGTGGCTCACTAAAATCCACATCACCTTAAACACCTCAGTGACACATTAGCATTTTTCCACGTCATCCCTCTCTCTCTCCTTCCCTCTCCTCTCTCCTCCTCCCTTCTCCATGGAAGTCCTCCTCCGTCAATCTCATCTTCTTTTCCGTCAATCCCCACTGTGGGTCGATAGCAAAGGCTCTTGTGAAGGGTTAAAATGTGAGATCTAACACCCCCAAGTCTTTGTTCAAAGTTGTTATCTTCGTTAATTTCTAAAAAAAAAGTTGTGAGATTTGCGCCCCCATCCCACCCAAAATCTTCACCAGATCACCATGGTTATAGAAGCAAAAGCACCCCCTCCATCCATCTCACCCAAAATCTCTCAGGAAAATGCTCTTTAGGTGGACTGTACCCTTCATTTTTTGCAACCACAACCTCAACTAGTAGAGCTTGCTTCTTCAAGTTATTGCCTTTTTTTTTTCTTATACTATTCTGTGCGTTGTGTGTGTCTGTTTTTATTTAATATATTTTTTTGGTCATTTTTGGTTTGTTATCTTCTTCTTCTCTTTCGCGAGGTCCTTGTAGTGCTCGCGAGAACCAGAGACCGGGCTCTTGCTTCGGTTCAGCAGTGCCATCGGGAGGTTTACACCACGCCAGATTTAGATCCAGCAACAGTTTGAGCTCTCCGACGTCGGTTATCGAAACGACATCGAGCTTGGTTACCGTGCCAGAATCATGTCTTCCTCCCGATTGTTCCGATCTTCATCGCCTACGTCTTCTGCCAAAAGCCCCACTGCGGCCAGATCTGCTGTGATGAGGAGAAGAATGAGAGGCAGAGTTGGCGGCAGAATCATCTGTTCCTGTGTTGGTGGTGGTCGGGAAGAATGAGGATGGAGGAGAGAGGAGAGAGAGAGGGATGACATGGAAAAATGCTGATGTGTCGTTGAGGTGTTCAAGGTGAGATGAATTTTAGTGAGCCACATCAGCAAGTCAACTCACCCAGGGACTAAAATCAAACAAAAAAATATTATAGAGACAAAAAAGGGTTGACTTTTTTTAGGGACTAAAATCAAAACACCCCTATATTATATGGATCAAAAATATGTTTAAGCCTTATTTTATTTATAGTTGTATTTGTTTCCTTGTTTATTTATTATCATTAAAATAATTTATTTATTTGTTTGTTTATTTATTATCATTATAATATTCTTTTATTTTATTTAATAGATGATAGAACATAAATTTTATTTTAACAATGAGGATAAAAAGAGTGTTAAAATATACACTATAAGCTATAAACTCAAATGCTACTTGAAGTAGCATATGGAAAAACACTATATGCTATTGGAAAAACACTATAAGTTACCTATACCAAATACTTTTTTTTTTTAATCTACTATTTGCTAGTCAAATACGCTAGTCAAATCCGCTAATCCCTGACGAACGAGATTTGCCAAATAGACTCATAGTGTATTGTGAAATTCACCTTAATTAATCTAAATCAAAGTACGTAGCGAAAATGACTACGACCTTTGATTAATTATTCGGTTGATTCATACACTAAACAACACTATAAAGGACACAATTTGGGGATTTGATTCAATATTATTTTGGCAATAGGATTTGATTTCTATTTATGTATAATTTAGCCAATAAAATCAATTGTCGTATATATACTCTAGTTTTTAAGAGGACCCCGTATTTTTTTATTCAATTTATGGATGCTCCTATTATGTTCTTATGATTATTTAAAATCACATCAGAATCTCAGGAACAAAGTCTAACTTAGTTGTAATTTTAAAATATGGTTTTATTAATTGATAGAATATTCCGTTGTGTATTAGTCGTTTGTCCACCGTCAACACAAAAGTATATCTTTACATATTGTATTTTGATATTGTTCCAAGAACTTGACCAAAACAATTCTTAATTAACTGACGAACATATATATGTGTCGTGCACTAGGGAAAAAAAGTATTGGGCCTTTTGCAAGTGCAAACTCCATGATGACGATCCCACATCCCCCCTATAAAAATCAATCAATTGGTGAACATTTGAGTGAATAAAGCATTAAGGTTAAACAAATTTATATGCATGATTGCTAATGGCTTTGTATAGCCACTCTGTAAAAGTCAGCTGTCAAATTGGCCAATAAAAAAAAATTATTTTGTTTAACACTGTTTTGGCCTCTCATATAATTTTAATGATTAATACCTAATTGGCTGTCGCCACTCTGATATTGGCTGCCTTGGTTGTTCCTTTATTTGTTTAAGCTTAGTTTAGAATTCTCTTATGGGTGAATGTTTGGCTAGTGGGTATCAACTTGGTGATGATAAGTATCAATTAAGGTGGTTTCGTGGTTGAGAGAGAATATAAGGGTTAGAGTGATAAAGAAGTCGTGAGTTCAAATTTTCTTACCAATATAACATATATATTAATATATTAATATTAATTACTAATATTTGCTTATAAAAAAACTGCATTGATGATGATATTTATTTTATAGGTCTAATTGCATTTTTGGTCCCCCTAGTAAAGTGGTTGGGCAATTTTGGTCCCCAAATTTTTAATTGCTCAATTTTGGTCCCCATACTTTCAAAATGTACAATTTTGGTCAATCCGTTAACTTGACATTCAAATTTTAATAGAGAAGTTGACATGGCGATGTAGTGCTGACATGGATGTGTTGACGTGGCCGCAGAGTGCTGATATTGTGCGCTGGCGTGGCTTTGGAGTGCTGACACGTGTAATGCTAATTCTAAGACTGAAACTCATGACCACATATATACAAATAAACAATAGAGTCACTACACCACTTGACTTATTTGAAAATTATATGACAAAACCTCTATATATAAAGTTCTTAAAAGAGTTTTGGAGTACATAACAATTAAAATGTAAACAATAATAAACTACCAAAAAAAAATTAAAAAATAATTTTCCCGATCTTGACAGAAATTTGTATTTTTTTTTAAATTTCATTAATGTGAACAAAAGAATAAAGACAAAAATGAAAAATAAATCATTTTAGATTAATTGATGAAAATAAAAGGATAAAATAAAAAAATTGAATAAAGTTTTTTTAGTTAAAATAAATTTTTATATTATTTTAAAATTTTATACTAGTATATAATTCTAGTATTAGTAAAATATGAGCATTAATTATAGTTTACACTATAATTCTAGTATTATTTAAAATATGAGTGTTAATATTGGTATTATATTTTAATTAATTATTCAATTAATTATTCGATTTTTTAATTTATTTAAACAATACTTGAGATATTTTGAAATAATATTGAATATAAAATTATCTATTAATAATCTTATTTTTAAATTATTTGTAGTTTGTAAAAACATTTATAAATTATCTTTTTTAATTTATTTTTTCATTTTTATCTTTGTTTTCTTATTCACATTAATCCTATTTTAAAATTTCAAACAAGATAAAGAAGAAATCATTTTTATTTTTTGGGGTTTAATTATGTAGTTTATTATTGTTCACACTCTAATAGTTGTGTATTCTCTCTCAAATAGTTGTGTACTCTACTCTATAAACTCCTTTAAGAACTCTACAGTCTATATATAGTGGTTTTGTCATATATATACCAAATGAGTTATGTGGTGCAGTTGCTTTATTGTTTATTTGTATTTATGTGGTCATGGGTTCAAGTCTTAGAATTAGCATTTTTGCATTTTCTAAGACCTCAAATTTCTAAAGTTATGTAAGCTCCACATGTGTTCACACGTGTCAACACTACAAATCCACGTCACCGCACAATATCATCACTCTACGGCCACGTCAGCACATCCATGTCAGTACTACATCACCACGTCAACTTCTTTAAATTTTGGATGTCAAGTTAACAGATGGACTAAAATTGCACATTTTGAAAGTATAAGGAGAAAATTCAACAATTAAAAATTAAGGGACCAAAATTATCCAACCACTATACTAGGAGGACTAAAAATACAATTAAACCTATTTTATATAATTTTGGTTCATGTAGTAATTTGCAAAAGAGAATCTTTGTACATATTTTTTTTTGCCCATACGAGTGGAGGACTAAGAGAGATCACAATAGATAAACACCATTTTTTTTATTAGGAGAGATCGAAGAGATTCGAACTTGAGTGTCTGAAATTATAAAGACTAAAACTTTGTCAACTGAACTAACACCCATTGACAGATACACATTGTTAAATATGGCAAATAATAACTAGTGGGCATGTCTTAAATCCCAATAAGAATGCATTATCTTGTAATATGTCCGGAGACAAATTGAGTAGACAAAGGCTTCAAGACCAATAGATAAATGTGAGATATATATAATCTTATTTTTCTTAATAGACTATATAAATTTTAAGAATATTTGATAGTTTATTTTTATATTTAAAATATGGGGTGAAATTCCAACAAAAAGACAAAACAGCAAGTCAACAACGGAAGTTCATCTCAACACACCTTTCCCGAAGAAGACTAAGTGTCCTTTTGTTTTAGATTTTGATAGAATTGTGTTTGAAGAATTGATTTTAAAAAAATTGTGTTGAGAAGAATTGATTTGTGTTTGTTAATGATATTTTAAAAGTGTGTTCAGAAGAATTGATTGTGTTTGGATGCTAAAGGTAGAATCACTTTTGATGTGTAAATATAAAGAATTTTGTGGGTTCCACACTCAAACGTGGTTTTGTAAACGGAAAAACAACTCAGGACCTCTTTTCACTAGAATTGATTTTGGACCCCAAAATCACGTTTTAAATTTTCATGTTTGAGTAAGCAAATACACTTACTTTTGGCCAAAATATAGTCAAACACAATTTTGGAGCCCAAACAGAGGTCGAGGAATCTCAACCAAATGGGCACTAAACAAGTGAGGGGAGCATTGCAGCATGCTCAATAACTAAACACTAGAAAGAAGAGGGGCCACGGGTCAAGTTGGATAGAGAATATGCAAATCATAGTTTCCTTCTCTTAGAGGTCCAACTATGCAACACAAATAAATAAATGAGACACCATCTAAAAAATATTGAATATTAGGAGATACAACACGTGAGATTCAATGTGATTGTTATCCTGTAATTGGCTTTCTTGGTTTTATTTTTGTCTAGTTGAAGGTTCCCTTTTTTTTTTTGGTCCCAAAGGTTCCTTTTTTTTTGGGTCAATGGTAACTGGTCTTGTTCCTTTTGTTGGATGGTTACTTGGGCCTTGGGCTTTTCTAACTTAGCACTTCATTTTTATTTTTTGTTCAAGTAATTTCCAAAGATTAGGAGAGGGAATTTTTAAATGCACATACATCCATTTCTAAATGCACATACGTAACAGTAAAAAGGCTAAAATACCCTCTTTACGTTTCGTATCGTGCGGAACTGTTAATTCTGCACTGATGCGGAATTAATAGTTCCGCACTGATGCGGAATTAATAGTTCCGCACGTGTTATTTGTATGTGTGTGCCACAAATAACATATGCGGAACTAATAGTTCCGTAGAGAAAAATGCACTGCGGAACTATTGTTTTCGCGAAAAATATACACGCGAAACTATTAGTTCCGCGTGTATATTTTTTCGCGGAAATAATAGTTCTGCGCCATATACTAGCTTCTACTAAATTTCAGTTTTTCTTCTTCCAGGAAGCCAAAAGGACCTGGCATACCAACTACCATTTTAAGATGTAGAAACCACGGCGCTCCCTCCCTCACTCTCCTTCTTCAGGCACCTCTCAGAAAACATACACATACCCCAAAACATAACACTCATTATTCACACACTGCCCCCACACCATAACTCACTCACCACCACCGAACATCCACGGGCTTTGAACAAAAATTTGAGGACATGGGGTCAGCCAGCAAGCTTAAACACTAATTACCCACACTTGGACACATCCACGGGCTTGGAACAAAAATTTGAGGACATGAGAGCCACCAAGATCCCAGTTTTATTCCTGGGTGTTGGGTAATCCTTGGACTTCACCACATGAAATGGTCTCGTTGGCACAAATGTGTAAGTAAATGGCATATGTGTTCTGCTCCAAATGGCCAAAAGGTGGAACCTGTGTTCTGCTCCACTAGCCCGTGACTGTGTGTGTGGAAGTGCAGAGTGAGGGGGAGATGAAGAGTGTGCGCGGAACTGTGTGTGGGTTGCGGAAGAGTGTGTGTGTGTGGAGTGGAACAGTGAAGGAGAAGGGATTTTGAAGTTTTCATTTTAATTTGAGGGTATTATGGTATTTTTAGGGTTAGTGTATGTGCAGATATAAATATCCTTAGGAGATGTCAAAGCAAGATCATGCAGGAAAATACTACCCGATCAGATTCGAGTCCTAGTCAACAAAATAAATCTAGAACTGCATGATCAATGAGATTGGGCCTCAAAACCTAGAAACATACCTATATAAAATGAGGGAATTTTTAAATGCACATACACACATTGCTATTGACACATACATAAACAGTACAAAGCCTAAAATGCCCTCATTGTTTTGTTATTGTACGGAACTATTAATTCCGCAGCAGTGCGGAACTATTACTTTTGCGGGTATTATTTTTAACGGGCACACAAAAATAAGACGTGCGGAACTATTTGTTCTAGACTGATGCGGAACTATTAATTCCGCGGCAGTGCGAAACTATTACTTTCGCGGGTGTTATTTTTTTAACAGTTCCGCATAAATTGTCTTTTTTTTTTGAACAATTCCACGCACACACAGACACATTGTCTTCCTCACTCAAACAGTTCCGCGCACACACTATTTGTTCCTTCTTCCTCTCGCCCCCCAAATCTATTTCCCCACTTTTTCTTCTTCATTCCTACTTCCTCGTCCCCCAAATCTATTTCCCCATTGTTTCTTCCTCATTCCTACTTCCTCCTTCCTCTCGCCCCCCCTGCATTTTCCAATTAGCCATGTAAACATCAAAATTACATGAGGGAGAAGAAGCAAAAATGAAAGTGGATCTACTGCGGTTTGATCATCCTTTTTATATAGTTTTAATCTCTTAAATATTGGCTTTGATTAGTTGGTGGCTTGGTGCATCTCTTGATTTTTTTGTTTCCCAGCACATACCACCGTTCACCCCTACCCCAACACATACCACTGTTCATCTCTTGGTGGCTTAGTCTACTATTGTGTGCGCGTAGAGCAGAAGTGTGGAGAGAGGGAACTATTGTGTGTGTGTGCGCGCGGAAGTGTGAGAGGGAACTACTGTGTGTGTGCGCGGAACTGCTGTGTGTGTGCGGAACTGTGAAGAGAGAAAATGTGTGTGCACGGAAGTGTGTAGGAGCTAGAGGGATGAAGGTTTTGGGGTATTTTGGTATTTTAGCTTTTAAGTGTATGTGTATTTAGGAAAATATGTATGTGCAAATATAAAATCCCATAAAAATGATTATTTCCAAAGCCTAATAAATTTTTGACAAAAAAAAAATTTGACCAAAAAAAAAATTCGACAAAAAAAAAGCCTAATAAATTTAGTCTTTAAGATATAAAATATTTTCTTTTAGTTTATGTAATATTTCTCCATGTAAAACTAGTCTTTATAATATTTGGACCATATATATGTATTGGTTTTAGTATTTAGAATAACAACATTAAAATTCTCCTATTAAAATTTTTTAAGTTGAGTAAAAGTATAATGGTACATAACAAATAATTCTAAAATAGAAGTAACAAATATTAATATAAAAAATTATAGACTTTTGCAAAATCTAATATATAAATTGTCTAAAAAGAATATAATTATGTACAACGAAAATTTTAGGCATAACAAAATTAATGGTCACAAAAGTCATATAATTTTGTATAAATTGTCACAAAAGTACGTGAATCGAAACACGCACTTAATCACCTAAATAAAATACTCAATATTATAGTAAAAAAAGTGAACAAAAATAAAAACCGAATCAATATACAGTGGCACTTCTAAAATGTGATTTGATCATATTTTGCTCTATTTTGGTCAACATGATTTTGGCAAAAAAAAAATCAATTCAAATTTGAAGCTAAACAATGTAACTCTCGTATTGATTTGGTAGAATTGATTTTAAACTTTCTTAAAATCAACTATATTTTTTCATTTTTATTTCTTAACTCATTTTTTTCTTAAACACAAATCATATTACATTCAATTTGTTTTTAACTAAAATCAATTTTACAAAATTATTTTAGTTAAAATTAATTTTTGCTATCGCATGACCAAATACGTACTTCAATATTTCACAACTCAACCGTGGTCCGTCATTCGTCCCCAAACCAAGCAAATATTTTTTGTTTGTTTGTCTTTTTTGGGTTAACAATTCCTTCTTTTTTTTTTTGGTAAGAATTTTTTCTTTCTTTTTCATTTTTGTTGCTTGATTGGACACTTAACCATCAGAGAAAATAACGCTCGCATGCGTTTAGATCTCAAAAAGACGCTGCTTGCTACCACCACCACCATCGTTCGCACCCCTTCACCCGCAGAAAAAAAAAAAAGCAACGAATCTGATTAGCCACCGCCACCTCGCCTCGAATGAAACCCGCTACGACGTCGTCTCATACCTCTCGCCAACCCTCAATCAAGGTTCGTTTTCCTCCTTCCCGCCGAACGCCAAGCTTCAGCTTATTTATATTTATTTATTTAATTTAATTTCTATTTTGTCGACTTTCGGCTTTTCAAATCAGATTCTCATGCTCTGTTTGGCTGATGCGGAATTGAAAAAAAAAAACTCCAAACACAGAACGAGCACATTGCTTTGTTGATTTTAATTTATCTATCTTCGGTGCGGATATAAGCCATGATGATTTTGTTTTATTTGTGCTTTGGATTGTAACGGCCTCCTTGGTGATTGTGACCGCATCGAAATAGAATTCGATTTGATTCGTTGGTTCTGTTTTGGTGCAGCATAAGAAGAGGATCTGAATGATGAGCAGGACTAGGGTGTGGTGATTGCATTGCGGTTACAGTGGGGAGCAAGAACGGGGTGGATCGGAGAATGGACAGGGGCAAGAGCCGTACCGATCTACTCGCAGCTGGCAAAAAGAAGGTATCTGATCACTGTGTTATGTCATGAATTTCAATTTCAATTTCAATTCTTACTCGGTTAAGTGTGTGTTTTGGAGGAGAATTAGCTGCACCTCTTCTGTTTTTTGAGACCGAGTGTTTTGGTAACAGGATTTCGGTTCCAATTAGAGTTAGATGGTTCTTGTCTAGGAATGAGTAAATTGTTACACTTACAACTCAGAAGGATTTGTGGATACTGTGAAGTAAAAATCATAACTGATAGTAGTTGATGAGAGTATCAATGGTGTAGAATCTTATATAATACAAAACACCTGTTTGTGAGAGTCTACTCTGAGTTGATTTTTTCGTGAGTGGTTATGATATGCACTTTCTAGTTTCTACTCTAAAGTGTGCCGAACTTTGTAGGGGATCCAAATCTGCCTAAGAAAATAGTGTGGGTACCGAACCTTGTAGTTATTCACCAGTTCATTTTTCTTTTCCAAAGTGTGATGTGTGTGTAAACTGGATTGGATTTGTTTTATATAGGATCAGAGAATTTTCTCTTTCACTTTCCTATTTGGTTTCATCATATATAGAGAGTGTACAGTTGAATGGTTGCAGTACTTAATTTTGATTCTCGTGTTTTTGTTGTCAGCTCCAACAATATCGTCAGAAGAAGGACAATAAAGGTGGTAGTAGCCGTGGAAAATCATCAAAGAAGTCTGACAAACCTCAGCTACCAGAGTCTGATGCTGATGCTGATGCTGCTAGTGCTACCTCTATTTCCACGGGATCATCTCAGGTTACCGATGGAACTGTTAAAACTGACAGTGACGTGGTTATCACCGAGTCATTAGAGTCACAGTCTTTGGCAAACTCATCAGCTCCTGACAATGTTGATCCATCTGTCGATTCATCATCAGTGGCCATGACATATGATACAGGCAGAGAAACTGAATTGGATTCTAATGATAAGTTAGCACTTCAGGGTCATGGGATCCATGAGAATGATTCTGACTTGTCAGCACAAGATCAAGGGGAAAGTGCTCAGAGTGTTGGTGCTGATGTGGCAAAAGATGTGTCTTTGGAAACTTCAAATAGTGTAAGTGGAGCAACATCTGATCATGCATCTACACCTGTTGCCAATTTGTCCCCACCTGCTTCTGTTACAACTGCAGCGCGTGAGTCTGTTACTGTTGAACAAGAGCGTGAAAAGAGGGAAAAGATGTTGCATTTATCTGAGGATATTCCCAATACATTTGTGATGCAAACAAGGGAAGATCAGGTAACAGATTTAGGTTGTGCTCTCTGTCCCTATCTCTCCAATTTAATGCCATACCTTTATGTTTAAATGTTCGGGTATTAGTTGGGCAGGCTGGGAAAACTGATATGTGGATTTGATTTATAATTTATATTCTCATTTATTGCTGGGTAGGGGCAATGCAGGAAGCTGATGGTTTGGATGTGAAGAAATCTTGTCAAAGCACTGATGCAATTATTGATGATCAAAAGGAGCTTCCTTTGTTCGAGGCCAGTGAGAGTGAGCAGTCTCTTTCAGGAATTGCTTTGGAGAATACTAGAATTGAGGAGGCATCTCATGAAGCAGAACAACCTGGCAAGCCAGTCGAATTATTCTCCTCTGTTGAGGACATTGTGTCAGATAAGCTATCAGGTTCTGATAAAGGCCAAGGAGATAATATTGCGACTTCGGGGACTTTTATGAAAAATCTGGAGAGTGAAACATTACCAGTTTCATCTTATGAAGAAATGCCTCTTCACTCTAATCAAGAACAGATTAGTACGGGAGTTCCTAGTGAACAGGACGTGGTGCTTCTTGAGGGGCTTAACCAGCAATGCTCTCCTGTTGGATCTGCAGTTGAGAATCCCACTCACGAGTTGTCAATGGAAGCTTCGACCAGAACGTTGGATCTCTCTCCTATTTTTGATGTGAGCTCAGTTAATCTCTTCCAGCTGGCTGAAATTATAAGAGGGCTTAATGAAGAAGAGTACCAGTTTCTGCTCAAGGCAAGAGGAGCAGTTTCTGATGCAGATCCTTTAACGAGTAGTTCATTTCTATCAGATCATGACTTTTCGGAAGCATTCCAGAGACTGAAAGAAGAATTGTTTCTTGCTAATTTGATGAAAAATATATTCAATATGCAACTATCTGAACAACTGGAGCTACAACTGGAGTCTGATAATCAGCATTACAATTTGATTGGCGAACTATCTCAGCTCCATGCTTCTCATAATGAAATTAATGTGAAAAATCAATACCTTAGTGAAGAACTTGCCAATTGTCGCGTTGAACTACTTAATAGTTCTAGCAAGAGTGTAGAACTACAAAACCAATTTAATACTGCCATGGCAGAGGTTGAAGCTCTTTCTGCCAGAGTAGTTGAGCTACAGGTTAATTTTGAAATGTCTCAGAAAGATTCATTGGATCTGTCCACAGAGTTGGCTGACTGCAGAGGCTTGATCTCAAGTTTACAGGATGAAAAGAAGGGCATGAATGAAACTCTTGATTTGGTGATTGCTGAGAAAAATAAACTTGTTGAGGAGAAGGAATTTCATCTATGCGAAAGTAAGAAGCTGGCAACTGAATTAGCTGACTTCAAGAGTTCAATGGAAGGAGTAAAAGTTGAAAATTCCAACCTGATTGACAGGATCTCTTTGGTGAATGAAGAGAGTAATCAGATCAAAGCAGAAATTGAGCATCTTTTGCATGAGATTGATAGGCTGTCATTAGATTTTGTTGAAAATAAAGATTTGGTGGCATGTCTTCAGGAAGAAAATTCCAAATTAAATGGGAACCTTGCACTGTCAGCTGATAAGATTAAAAATCTCGAAGATGAGAATCAATCTGTTGTTCTCGACAATCAAAGGCTCTCATCTCAGATTGTTGCCCTACAAGAACAATTATCTGTAGAAAAGGGGGAGCGAATGAGGTTTGAAGGTGACCTTAAAGCAGCCACAACACACTTGGAACAACTTTCCATGGAAAATGTATTACTCAATGGCGCTTTGGATGAGCACAAGGCTAAAATAGAAGAAGTTGGAAAGGAACGGAGTCGACCACTATCTCAACCTGGGGTCCTTGGGAACCAAGCACATATAGGCTGGGACCAAAGAAAGGGCCTTCAAGTTGCAATTACTGAAGATTATCTGCATGTGGATCAGGGGCCAGATGAAGGTGCACCAGGGGGACCACTTGTAAATGTAGCTGAACACGAAGTCTTTAATGATTCTCTTGGGTTTGTTCCGCTGATAACTCGCCTGAATGAGGTGGAGGAAGTTTTGGTGAAGCTTGAAAAGGCAATTAATGAGTTGCAAATTCAATCAGTATTCTCTGGCAGGTCTGGTGAGAAAGTTTCTTCACCCGTGGTATCAAAATTGATACAGGCCTTTGAATCAAAAGTACATGAAGATGAACATGAGGTAGAGATAAGGGATTCCATTGATGTTCAGTCACAGTCAAACTCATTTATTATGTTAACCAAAGAGCAAATAGGAAATTTGAGAAAATTGCTCTCGAAGTGGGAGCTGGATGTTCAGAGTGCAGCTGCATTGTTCAAGGGGGAACGAGATGGTAGGAAAATTGGGGATGCAAAGTACAGTGATCTCAAGGACCAGTTTGAAGGATTGAAGCAGCATTGTTCAGATTTGGAAGCATCCAACATTGAACTTTCAGTTCAATATGAAACTGCAAAGCAACTTATGGGTGATATTCAAGAAAAGAAATGTCATTTTGAGGAACTCTGTGAAGCTGTAAAGCAGGAAGATTTCCACCTCAAAGCCAAAAATAATGAACTCTATGAAAAGCTTGGATATTGTCAATCAAAAATTGGTGAATTGCATACTGAAATGTATGATGTGAGACAAAGTTCAAATGAAATGGCTTCTATTATTGACAGTCAACTGGAAAATTTGCAAAAGGAGGTGACAGAGAGGGCAATGCTACTTGAGCAAGGCTGGAATACTACTATTGCTGAGATTGTTGAGTTAGTTGGGAAGCTGAATGAATCAGTTGGGGAAACTTTGCATACAACCATATCTTCTGACGCTCATGATGGCTTGGATATCAGTCATCTGCTTGAAGCTTCTGTGAATGCGGCCACTGAAATGATTTTTGATCTGCGGAAGAAACTTGAAGCTACTAATTCAGATCATGAAATGATCTGTACATCTTATAAAGAAATAAATTCAAAATGTGATCACCTGCTTGAGAGGAATGAAATGGCTATTGGTGTATTGCATAAGATGTACAGTGACCTTAGGAAACTTATGCTCAGCAGTGGTGGTGGGTCTTTGGGTGAAGATAAGATAGATGAGCAAAGTGAGGCACTGCCTGATCTACTGAACTATAATAGCTATCAGACCATCATAAAAAATCTGGGGAATATATTGAATGAGAAGCTGGAACTGGAGTCTGTTACCAAGGAGATGAAGTCAGAACTGATGCACAGGGAAACAGAATTGGAAGAATTGAGGATGAAGTGTCTTGGTTTAGATTCTGTTGGGAAGCTAATTGAAGATGTTGCGGCTGTGCTGAATGTGGAAACTCCAAATATCGAAATAAATAAATCACCTCTTTCGTACTTGGATTCACTAGTGTCTAGTCTTGTACAGAAAACCAAAGAGGCTGAAATCCAGTATCACATGACTAAAGATGGCTACGGATCTAACGAGATGGAATTGGCTGAATTGAAGGAAAAGATGCATCATCTGGACACACTACGTCTTGAGAATGAAAATGAAATCCTTGTTCTCAAGGAAAGCTTACATCAAGCTGAGGAAGCTCTCACTGCTGCTCGTTCTGAATTGCATGAGAAAGCAAATGAACTTGAGCATTCAGAACAGCGGGTGTCCTCCATTCGGGAGAAACTAGGCATAGCTGTTGCCAAGGGAAAAGGGTTGGTTGTGCAGCGGGATGGCCTCAAGCAGTCCCTAGCTGAGACATCTAGTGAATTGGAGAGATGCTTGCAAGAGTTAAAGTTGAAAGATGCACAACTTCATGAGCTTGAAACAAAGCTTAAGACTTATTCAGAGGCTGGTGAGCGCGCGGAAGCTCTGGAATCTGAGCTTTCATATATTCGGAATTCAGCTAATGCTTTGAGAGAGTCATTTCTTCTTAAAGATTCAATGCTTCAGAGGATAGAAGAGGTTTTGGAAGACCTAGATCTGCCTGAGCAGTTTCATTCAAATGATATAATTGAAAAGATTGATTGGTTGGTTAGGTCAGTTACTGGCAATTCATTGCCCATGAATGATTGGGAGCAGAAGGATTCTGCAGGAGGAGGTTCATACTCTGATGCTGGTTATGTTGTCGCGGATTCCTGGAAAGATGATAGTCAGCCACAAGCAGATTCAGGGGATTATTTTAGAAAAGACTTTGAGGAGTTGCAGGGTAAATATTATGAGCTGGCCGAGCAAAATGAAATGCTGGAGCAGTCATTGATGGAAAGAAACAGTTTAGTTCAGAGATGGGAGGAGATTGTAAACAGGATTGATATGCCTTCACATTTGCAGTCTATGGAGACGGAGGATAGGATTGAATGGGTAGGAAGAGCACTTGCCGAGGCAAATCATCATGTAGATTCTCTACAAATGAAGATTGAAAAATACGATAGCTATTGTGGATTGCTAAATGCCGATCTGGAAGAGTCTCAAAGGAGAGTGTTTGCTCTTCAAGCAGAAATTAGAGGTCTCACATCTGAGAGAGAGCACCTTTCTGAAAAAATGGAGGCTCTGACATATGAATATGAGAAACTATCAGTCCATACAAGGGGAGCTGAACTTGAGAATGAAAAGCTGCATAAAGAAATAACTAGTTTGACGGATAAATTGGATCAGAAAGCTGAAATAGAAGAACAAATTTTCACCATTGATGGCAAGATCAAAAAATTGCGAGATTTAGTTGGTGATGCCTTGTCAGAATCTGAAACAGAAAATCTGGTTTCTGGTGGTGCAAATATTGATTCCTTGGAAGAATTGCTGAGAAAGCTTATAGAAAATCATGCTAGTCTTTCATCAATGAAACCTACATGTGGTGTTGTGCTTGATGGACACCATTCCCAAAATGATGGTGCTACTCTTTATGAGGAAAGAAGTATAGATATGCATGATAAGGAAGAGGCAGATATTGATAGATACAAAAAAGATCTGGAGGAGGCTTTGAGTGAATTGGTGCATTTGAAGGAGGAGAGAGATAAAACTTTGGAAAAGCAAATATCTCTGTCTGGTGAAGTTGAAGCTCTGAGTAAAAGATCTGAGGAGTTGCAAGAGCTTCTTAATCAGGAAGAGCAGAAGTCAGCTTCTGTTAGAGAGAAATTAAATGTCGCAGTCAGGAAAGGGAAGTCGTTGGTGCAACAAAGAGACAGTCTAAAACAAGCCATTGAAGAGATGAGTGTTGAGATGGAGCACTTGAAATCTGAGATCAACAACCGGGAACACACTATTGCAGAGCATGAACAAAAGCTGCAACAGTTGTCAACCTACCCTGGTAGGTTAGAAGCCCTTGAATCTGAGAGTTTGCTTTTGAAGCATCACTTGGAAGAAACTGAGCACCACTTGCAGGAGCAAGAATATTCTTTGAAACTGATTTTGAACAAGTTAGGTGAGATTGAGGTTGGTGGTGAAGGTCATATAAGTGATCCGGTGAAGAAGTTGGAATGGGTTGGAAAACTGTGCTCTGATCTGCATGGTGCTGTGGCTTCTTTAGAACAAGAATCCAGGAAATCTAAAAGAGCATCAGAGCTTCTATTGGCAGAATTGAATGAGGTTCAAGAAAGGAATGATAGTTTTCAAGAGGAGCTCGCTAAGGTGGATGCTGAACTTGTGGATCTCAGAAGAGAAAGGGATTCAGCCGAGGCTGCCAAACTGGAAGCTCTTTCAAATCTTGAAAAGTTATCAGCCTTGCATCAGGAGGAAAAAAAGGGCCATTTCTCCGAGATCATGGAATTAAAGTCTAGAATGAGCCAAGTCTGCAAAAGCTTTGGTGAGGTTCAGAATTTACTGGCTAATGCTTTTTTCATGGATTTGGAATGTTTTCGGAATCTGGAGGTTGGTCTTGAGTCTTGTATGAAAGGAAACACTGCTGCAAATGTGGTGGATTCATCCGTCAGCAAAGAACACGATGGTATTTTACACAGGTCATCTGATAATAAGGTATTAATATCACATGGATACTCAACTGGTGGCTTAAAATGATATTTTATATTTTACACCAAGTTTTGATATTTTTAATATATTCTACGTCAACTATCTTTTACGTGGGATATTATAAGAATGAGAAACAGAGACTGCAGTTGGCTGATATTTGACAAAAATTTGTTAGTTTAATTTCTTGTACTATTTTGTTTTTCGGGGGTGGGTGTGTGGTCTGTGCTATTGCTTTATGTGCTATTTGAATTTGCTATTGATATAATTATTATCTGATATTTCTGGTTCTAGCTGAATGCATCAATTTCAAGGTTGTTCTTTTGTGCTTATGCGTGGGATGAGGGTGTTTTTATGCTGGTTGTTTGATGTTCTGTGAATGGCATTTCAAGGGAGTTTCCTCATCTGACATGCAGAGGGATTGAACAGTTTTATTGCATCTTTGAGATCTCTAGGCTCATTGTTTTGTTTTGTTTTGTTTTGTGTTGTAGTTTCTGTTTCCTCAACTCATTGCAATCTGCCACCCTTTCTTTCCAATAATATTTTTGTAAATGAATGCTAACTTCTTAAACTAGAACAAATTGTACAATGGAGACATTTGTTGCTGAAAGACTAGTGGTTTTCAAATTTTGGTGCTTATTTATCGGTATCTTCTTGTCGTTACTTTAAATGACTTGTTTCTTAAATATAATTTTCTCAATGTTTTTAGCAATATGAGATGTTTTAATGTGCTTTTCTGGGTTAAGCTTTGAAAAAAGTTCTATGATTAATTGGAAGTTTGGGTTCATTGTTTTTTTAATTTTAATATTTAAGTCTGTAATTGTAGGTGGAACATATTTATGTATATATGGAATGTTGCCACTGCAGTCCTGATATGAAACTCTCTCTCTCTGCGTATGTGTGTGTGTTTTTAAGTTGATAACCCAAATTTTATTCCTTTCATAATGTGGCTTCTAGTTTGTCTTCATTGTATTAATTTTTCATGTAAGGCTCGATTACATTTCTTGTTATTATTATTTTGTGTAATCTGACTTATTTTTCTTCCAAATACTTGTGATGTTTCTTCTCCAGAAGAGCTCTGTGTCTGCAGATTCTTGGTCAGAACTTGGCACAATTGACCACTATGATGATAATATCATAGTAGAAAATTTTCATCTATTTGGGCATCAGCTGCAAGAGTTCTTGGTGGAGGTCGGTTCTCTTAAGGAAAGAATATACATGCACTCAAGTTTGGCACAGGAGCAAGACAAAACTCTATCGAAACTAATGACAAATATTCAAAGGGAAATTGCTTCCCAAAGAGAGTCGTGCGAAGACATGAAGAAAGAAGTTCGTGAACGAGATCTGCAGCTTGTTGCATTACGTGGGAACATTGCCTACCTTTATGAATCATGCATCAATTCTATCATTGTACTTGCAAATGGAAAAGGTGAACTGGTCGGAAAGAAGGTTGAGTCTTCAGATCTAGGGATGGACTTGAAAACACCATCATTTGATGATGAAGTATCTGAGGAATGTATTAAAACCATGGCAGATAGACTGCTGTTGGATGCAAAAGGGTTTGCCAGCATAAAGACTGAATTTTTAGATGCTAATCAAAAGGAAATGAAGGCTACTATAACAAGTTTACAAAGAGAGCTTCAGGAGAAGGATGTTCAAAGAGACAGGATTTGCTCAGAGCTGGTAAAACAGATTAAGGATGCTGAAGCTGCTGCAAACAACTACTCTCAAGATCTTGAATCTTTTAGGATTCAAGAACATAATTTAAAAAGACAGGCGGAAGTGATTGAGGCAGAAAAGAAGATACTCGAACAGAGAGTGAATGAGCTGGAGGACAGCCAAGGGACTGCAGCTGAATTAGAGGATAAAATGAGATCTCAGACTGATTTGCTAGCTGCCAAAGACCAAGGTGGGCTTTGTATGATTCCTTGTTTCTTTAAAATAGTAAACTTGTAATATATCTTTTATAAATTAACACTTATAATATTTCTGGAACTTAATGATTTATTGCAGAAATTGAAGCGCTAATGCAAGCACTTGACGAGGAAGAGATGCAAATGGAAGAACTGACAAAGAAGATTGCAGAAATTGAAAATGTTCTTCTGCAAAAGAATCAAGAGATTGAGAACCTTGAATCTTCTCGTGGTAAGGTTATGAAAAAGCTTTCCATAACTGTAAGCAAGTTTGATGAGCTTCATCTCCTGTCTGCAAGTCTCCTTTCTGAGGTTGAAAAGCTTCAGTCCCAATTGCAAGAAAAAGATGCTGAAATTTCTTTCTTAAGGCAAGAGGTTACTAGATGCACCAATGATGTTCTTCTTGCATCACAAATGAGCAACCAGAGAAGTTCAGATGAGGTCTTTGAGCTCTTAATGTGGGTTGACACAATTGTATCTCGGGATGGGATGGATGATATACGTCCTGATATGAAGAGTGATACTAAGGTTCATGAATGCAAAGAAGTGCTTCATAAGAAGCTGGTGTCTATATTATCGGAATTGGAGAATCTAAGGGCAGCTGCAGAAAGCAAGGATGCAATGCTGCATGCAGAAAGGAGTAAGGTAGCAGAGTTGAACCGCAAAGCAGAAACTCTTGAGAAGTCCTTGCACGAGAAAGAGTCACAATTGAATTTGCTTGAAGGTGTGGAAGAAACTGGAAAGAGAATTGACACAAGCTCAGAGATTGTGGAGGTAGAACCAGTGGTAAGGAAATCAATTATTTATTTAATAGTTGAATTGCAATAGTACAATAATTTTATATTAAATACAGATTAAATAGAAGTTCTTTGAACCAGATCTTCAATTGGAAAAAACCATGAAATATATGATACATGATCAACAATCTCCTTATATTTGTTAATTCAGACAAAAATATCATAGCAGTTTGCCAGTTTGATGGTTTGGTTTTATGGTATAGTTATCTTGGTTACGATGTATGCTGCACCTTTTCTCCTCTGACACATCATTATTTCACTCTTGATTAAATGACAGTTATTATTTGCTTTTTTTAAAAAAAAAATTGAACTGTGTATGAGTAGTGATGTAAAAATATTAAAGATATTTTCCTTTTTTGGTCAACATTATGCTGACACAGTTATGGTCGATTCAAATTTAAAGGGATTGAATTTATTTGGATCTTTTTTCTCAGATGAATGAGTGGACAACTACAGGGGCTTTTGTAACACCTCAAGTTCGCAGTTTGCGCAAGGGCAATAACGATCAAGTTGCCATTGCTGTAGATGAAGACCCTGGTAGTACTAGTAGGATAGAAGATGAAGAGGACGACAAAGGTAATCCTGCACTACTAAACCTGAGTGCTGACTTCTGGTGCTCTCAGCAACACTTTATGGTTCCTTTTATTTAATTTTGGTTACCCCACTTTTTTGTTCGTTTGTGCAGTTCATGGTTTCAAATCACTCTCATCATCTAGAATTGTCCCAAGATTTACTAGACCTTTGACCGACTTAATTGACGGCTTATGGTAGGTGTAATTTTCCCTCTGTTATATGGTTTTAAAAAAATTCAAATTTTAATATGACGAATGGCTTGCACTCATATTCTTGCAGGGTTTCTTGTGATCGGACTCTAATGAGACAACCCATCTTGCGGCTCGGAATTATAATTTATTGGGCCATTATGCATGCACTCCTTGCCTTCTTTGTTGTTTGAGGTGAGAGGTCCTGATTTGGCTGTTGCTCTGAGTTGGCTTTGTATAATTAATTGCTTAGGAACAGGAGGTGGCACCTATAGATTGGGGATAGTTGGTTCTATACTGATACTTGAAAAAAGGACTCAGTTTTAGTTGTACAGAATCTTCCTTCCACTTGCTTCTTCCTGTTGTGGTGTAAGGCTGTTTGTTGCCTATAAACTGTAATAAAATCAAAGATGCAGCTGCCCGAAAGAGTAACAGGCTGCAATGAAGGAAGGAAAGATGAGAAAGCAGACTCTGCTCAATATTTGAAGAGCAATGGATGAAGAGCTTGCTACCTAAAAAACACTAGTTGGTGGTTTTTACCTTAAAACAAGATCAACTTCTGACTGTCTTTTGAAGGGATATTAAGTCTTGGGTCATTCGTGTGAACTGGACAAATGACCAGTTAGGTATAGAAAAACTTGATTCTTTTGTTAGTTTTTATTTTCTTTTGCTTAGCCATAAGAAATTTCAGTTGCCATTCTTTTTGTGTATTATTATATCAATCATAGCATTGTTATGAATTTTTTGGCAGTTTGTCGGGCATTAAAATATATATCTCCATGTAAACTCGGGATATATTTAGATTTTGACCTTCATACACGTGTGTGCCCTTTGCTTCCAAGTAATAAAGAATTTAATACCTTCCATAAGGTGTTGAAAATTTGACGGAACTTGGTTTAATACCTTAATGAATAGTTTTGCACAACATGCTCTATTTTCTTAGGAATTATTTTTGATACTAAGCACTTAAAAATACAAAAGTTTTTATGACAAAGGTAATCGCACCAATATGAAATTATGAATAATGCCCGCACTTTTGTGAATTTTGTGCAGATCAAAACAAGTTTAATTAGAATAAAAGCAATATTTTCCCATATTTATTTGGTCAAGTGTTGCCCGCAATAGAGATGTAAATATTTGAAGTGGAATTTTTGCATCCCCCAAAATAAGGAGTGAAGCACCACTTTAGTTCAGTTGATCAATTTAGTTTTTAAAATTATCGCAAAGAGACTAATGCGATTGATGATTTTTAATTTCAAGAATTATTTTAATATTTGTTAATTTTAAAGATTAAATTGCCTTAGCCCTAAAATTTTAAGGACTAAAATGGTGGTTTATTCCCCAAAAAAGATTTGAATAACATTACTGATATTTGACTTTGAACAATATCCATTCATATTATTTATATTAATCTTTGAAATCATTAAAATTACGATGTTATTTAATTTTTTTTATCATTAATCCACTCTTAATTGGTATCTCAAAAACAAACATATCTAGCGTTTGAGATAAAAAGATAGCAAACACCTCACCATTGAGTCAATCCATTTTGCAAAGTGGCATACATTTTTCTTACATATAAACCTGTAAAGTACAAAAAATTTGTAAATCCATGACACTACAAAAAAAAAGGTGCCTATATAAATTTCAAAAAAAAGTGAATATGTAAATCCTATATGCTTGAATTCTTACAGTCAGTCTTTCAAATAAAAATAAAAATTTAGATACAAATTAAGATCACATGAAAAATGCAAAAGGCTATATCCTCAAGTTTTATTGTTAGGCTCAAAGACAAACTTGATAACGGAATCTTTGATGGACAACAAATCGGGGAACTCCTTTTTGAGCTTGGAGGCATCCATTTCATTGTTGCTCCTTGGAGCAACTATTACCTTTGCCTGTTCTTCCAAATCAAAATTCTTCCATTTAAATTGAGGGTCTATGTAATCCCTATACAACTCTAATATCTCATTGTGGCTTATGACTCCTGGGTTGGTGAAGTTCCATATCCCTTTTAAGTTCCTCTTAGCCATCTCAATGGATATGGGTAGGAGCTCATCTAGCACTGTCATGCTATTAGGTATGTTTACCACCTTGTTGTAACGACTAATCTTTGTGATGAAGTTTCTTGGATTGCTAAGATCTGATGATATTGGCATTCTAACTCTCAATGTGCACACATTGTCATAATCTTTTAGGAGGTCCTCCACCTGCATGTGTTTTGCCATGTTCTTAGTTGTAGTTGACATTGCAAGAAAAATATGCATGCTGTGATTACTTTTCGTCTTTTCCTAATTTCTTAATAGATAATTGCTAATTAAGTGTGAGCCTTGACATGACATAGATGGTCTTGTCCCATGTAAAATGTGCTTCTTGTACTTTGTGGAAAAAGCAAAGTTAAACTAGTGAATATAACAAGCCAAATTTTACTTAGCAATTTGGATCAGTGATGCTACTATAAATGAGATGGAATCCAAATTTCTGAAATATTACCATGGCCTTGGTCTTTGAATAAAAGGAACCAATGAAATTTGGCTTGTCCTCCTCCTTGAACCCAATGCCTGATCCTAGAGGGTGATCTTTATCATACTCAAATATGCAACCAGTTGCAAAATTCATCATATATAAACCATTTTCTCTGCAAACATCAGCTAGAGTTAATGTGCCAACTACATTTGTCCTAATTGTTTCAACTTTGTGTGATTCACACCAATCCACATTTGGCCTTCCAGTAACACCAGCTGCGCTTAACACATGGGTTGGCTTTACCCTCTTTATATCCTCCACAAGTGATTTCCTATCTTCTAGTCTTCCTCTCCCATACTCCCAAGCAATCCTCTCCTCATCACAAAGCTTCCCCAACAACCCTCCAATCCAACCCGTCCTCCCATATATAAGGAACTTCAACCCTGAACTACTGCGACTGACTTCGGTAAATGACCTCAATAGCCTTGAGTATCCATATTGGAAGCACCATTGAGCTTCATCAGAGAGATTGATTGCTGAGAAACGCGGATGCGGGTTTAAAGCAGTAGATACATCACCCCACCAATCAGGGTTGTTTTTGTACCAATCAATTGTCATCTTAAGTCCTTCCTCCCAAGGAGTTCTCTCCTCCCAACCAAGCTGCTTGAGCCTTTGATCATCAAGGAAATATCTCTTGTCATTGAAAGGCCTATCTTGAACAAACTCAATAACCTGTTTTGGATCCAACTTAAAGAGCTTGCAAATGTCCTCTGCCACATCTAACACACTCCTTTCCTTCTTGGTGCCAATGTTATAGACTTGGCCAATCACTCCATTATGAAGTATGACATCAAATGCTTCTGCCACATCTCCACAATGAAGGTAGCTCCTCACATTGGATCCATCACCATGTATTGGCAATTTCTGACCTTTCATGGCAAGAAGAATGAACTTAGGAACAAGCTTTTCCGGGTATTGGTTAGGACCATAAACATTATTGCCTCGCGTAGTTATAATTGGAAGACCATAGGAGCTGTGATAAGCCATCACCAACATTTCTGCACCTGCTTTTGTTGCAGAATAAGGGTTTGTGGGTAGAAGTTGAGATGTCTCATGATTCCCAATATCGGCCTCTAAGTCGGTTTCACCATAGACTTCATCAGTGCTAACATGGATGAACCTTTTGACACAATTGGTGACCCTGCAGGCTTCAAGGAGCACATGTGTGCCATATATGTTATTGTAGGTGAATTCCATGGAGTTTCCAAAGGAATTGTCCACATGGGTTTGAGCAGCAAAATGCATAATGGTGTCTATTTCCTCTTCTATCAAAAGATGGTTCACAATATCAGCACAAGCTATATCACCCTTGATGAATTTGAACTCTGGTGATGAAGTGCATGATTGCAGATTCTTGAAAGTGGAGCAATAGTCTAGCTTATCAAGAGCTACAATCTTGTAGCTAGGGTACCTGTTGATTAGCCTGGTGGTGACATGAGAGGCTATGAAACCAGCAGCCCCAGTTATGAGGATGTTTTTTGGTTCATACATGTCTTGGTTTTGATGATATCTTCCTTCTAATTATTATGTCTATAATAATTTTCTATATCTGCAAAGTTCTGTTGCTGAACAAAAAAAAAATTCAAAAGAATAGTCACAACAATGAAAAATGGAAAAAGCATAACCTCCTATTACTAGAAAAGGATGTGAAAGTAAACAGATCAAGTAAATGAAAATTAGTAGTATAGTACAAAAAGGGACAAGGGATGAAAATTAACACAATTATGGTGTTGGCAATCCTAATGGAAAATGAACAAAATCACACATATTATTCACTTACTTAGGACATGCATATCATACTTTTGAGAATAATGATACAAAATCCAGGATCATGAAATAATAAGATTATTATTAAGACAAAAGGAAAACTTTACTATGTTCATGATTGCAATGCCTTGAGGAAGAACAATGGCACATAGGCCTTTTACTTACATGAAATATTGTGGTGTGGTCATGGGATGGTTGAGAGAAATGGCAGCAATTAGTGTGCAATGATCAGAAAAGAAGAGAGAGAAATGGGTAGTAATGTTTGTTGGAGATTAACCAGGTCTCTGATGTTCTACTAGGGGCTATAACTTACAAACGTGGACTATGATCCGAGAATTGTTTTAAAAAGCTTAATTTGGTTTTCCAATAGTTCACCTCTCACTTGTTGAAATGGCCCTTAAATTTAGGATTTTACAATGTACTTTAAAATCACTTTGTTAGAAGAAAATGTTTCTCATTGACCTCTTATAGGTTATAGTCCCCCCCACACAAAAAAAGCCACCTTCTAGCAAATGATTTAGGACCAAGCAATAAATGTGTAAGAATTTCTATTCAAGTTCAACTAGTTTAATGATTTCAACTTATTAGTCTAACTAAATGATACTTCTCATCAGAATAATTTATATTAAATAGGCTTAAATAAGTTTTTGTCCCTATAATATACTAATTTTTTCATTTTGGTCCTTATAATTTTTTTTTGTATGTTTCATCCCTATAAAAAAATTTTGTTTCATTTTAGTTCCTGCCATTAATTTTACTCTATTAAGTGATGAGGTTGCCGACACAAGTCCATCTCACCATGCCACATGTACAGCCATGTCATTGCCACATCATCTTTCATTTTTGGTATTTTAAAAAAAAATAGAAAATAATTTTGCAATGAGAAAATTTATGGAAAAAAATATAAATAAAACTTATAAATAAACACTATTTTATTATTTATAAAAAAACAAAAAATAATATGCAGCCTTAAAATTTATAGAAACAAAAGAAATAACAATGATATGTGTAAGCCAACATTAAATTTTTTTTATCAAAAACAAAAAAGTAATTTTGTAATATGAAAATTTACAGAAACTAAAAAATGTGAATAAAATGTGTAGGCACTAACTATTTATTTATTTGAAATAAAAAATAATTTTGCAACAATAAAATTTACAAGAACAAAAAAAATGAATGAAACCTTTAAGCCAACACAATTATATTTATCAAAAACAAAAAATAAATTTGCATCCTTAAAATAAAATTGAGATCATATTTTAGAGATTAAAAGTTATATTGTCTGAATATTACAAGGACCAATTTAACATGAACCAAATATTACAGAGAATAAAATAAAATAATAAAGACAAAAAACAAAAATAAATAATAAAGTTGGCAAAAAGAACAAAATAATAAAGATCAAAAATAAAAATTTCTAATTTTCTGCTATCATAAAAAAAACTAAAAAAAGAGATGTAATACCATTTTTTTATTACAATAAAAATTTAAATTATAGGAGATACACACCCATGATAAGTCCAAGGGAAACCACTAACGACCTGAGGGAGAATTTATAATAAAATTTATTAATATAAAATTCAAAATTTAAATTTTTTTTGATACAAAAAATTCAAAATTTAAATTCAATTTACAATTAGGACAAACAAAATATCAAAACATATATGCCAACCCGATCCTTAGGACCTTAGATATACTATTATTTCGAGATATACTATTATTTGGAGAGACTAAAAACTTATTTTAACTGTTAAAATTTAACCGTAGATAAAAACGAAGTGTGTTGCGCAAGTGGGGAAAGGGCTATATAAAAGTTCACACTCCACGACCACCATCACTACAACAATAAAAAACAGTGTGTAAGCGAAGGAGGCTGCTAGGGTTTTTCTCAGGTTTCAGATCTATCTCATCTCTTTTCCGTCATCACTTCTCCAAACTCAAAGCACCGTAGTACCTTTTCCTCACCTTCCTCCGTTTCAATAATTTTCAGCTGCAGCTTTGTTTTCTTAGTATCTCTAAAAACTTTCACCGATTCTCAACTTTTGATTTTTTTGTTGTTGCAAATTCACTTAATTTCAATTAAATTTGTGCTTGTGTTTGTGATTCGCAGGTTTTTCTCCCCCTTAAAGACTGAAACGATGTCTCGTGTTTATGTCGGTAACCTGGATTCGAGAGTGACTGAGAGAGACCTTGAAGATGAATTCCGTGTTTTCGGAGTTATTCGGAGGTAGCTGAAGAAGCATTTATTAATTGTGCTGCAGTTTGTTCACATATTTGCAAAGGGCTTCTCTGCTTTCAGAAAATGTTTTCTGCTGTTTAGTGTTTACCCCTTTTTTGAACAGAGGAAATAAAGTAAAAATAAAATGGTACAGCATTTTTGTAATTATTAGTAAGAGTAAGAAATGAAAAAAGTAAACAAAAAGTGCTATTGTAATTATTAGTGAAAATAAGAAATGAAAATACGTTTTTCTAATGGAGTGGATGTGTTTGCTTCTTAAATATGCCAGCTTTTTAGAATTCAGCTGTAGTAAATCAGCTATTGTTGATGACCAGGAGTTTTATGTTAAATTTCGGTCTTGTTACTCAGCTCCATGTAGTTGCCATGATTTTAAATTGTGGTCTTTGCAACATACAGTTTATTGGGTTTTTTTGCAATGCATTAGTCGCAGGAGTGAGTGTGAGAAATTGTTGTGTTGTGCTTACTATCTTTCTGGGATTGAATTAAGCATGTCTGCGATCACAATTAACAATTAACAATGATCAATCTTGTTTTGGACAATTCAATTTCTCAGTTTTCCTTACAAAGTGTTTTTTTCTGTTGCTATTTAAGGTCCTTCTAGAAAATAATTTTATGTTTTCATGGATGTTATGCTTGCAGTGTTTGGGTTGCAAGGAGACCACCTGGTTATGCTTTTATTGACTTTGATGACCGCAGAGATGCACAGGATGCTATTCGGGAATTAGATGGTATGTGTAGAAGAATTGTTTAAATGCAATGCGGTATATATTTATGCACCACATTCTTCTTATCTGCTAATGTATTATTCTTTTCCCCCCTTTTCCGGTTGATATGTTGAAGGGTTTTCCTCAACTACGTATTTAAGTCTTCTTTTTCGTTTGAGGAAGTCGTAGGCCTATGGGCAAGCAGATCTTTCTTCTACTTCTGCCTTGCAAATCTCTTATGCAAGCAGGCCTGCAGTAATGGTTTTTTCGTTAGTCTTCGTCAAAGTCTGCTGATTTGTACAGTTTGACTGCATGTAAAGAGAATTAAGAATGTGAACAGCGGATTTGCACTGCTTTGGAGTGTTATCTCGCAAGCTACACATCTGTTGCATAATGGCTTTGTTTTATGAGATGTGTGCTACTACAATTAACCTATGGGCCATGTGAGTGCTGCCTGTTTGCTGTATATATGTCCCTACGAGCAATTTGTGCTCCAATAAGTTATCGACCGGTTGTCAAATGAACTTCTGAAAATATTATGGTAACAAAATTATTGTCTTTACTGAATGAAGAACTTGTTCCTAGTTATATCTATATGATGCTACTGTGTTCTCATGGATTGTGCTGCTTTTTTCTGTGTTGATTGTTTTCTTTGCACTTGAAACTAAAAACATTAAAAAATATCTTACCCCAAATATAAAATTTGGTCCTTGGTATAGCCTAGTGATGTTGTTTGATTAATGTAGTAAACTCACCTATTGAAATCAGGTTTGGATGTTGTTGTTATAATAGTATTCTGTTTTACACTTACTTTAAGTGTGTTTTATCTGTAATTATTTTAATTATTTAAACAGGTGATGCACATGTCTTATTATAAATTCATGATAAATTAATCCAGGCCACTGCTGTTCTAAGAAGCCCAGATACATAATACGATACGGGTACGATACGATACGGATACGGGGATACGGCAAATTTTAAAAAAACCAAGATACGATACGGCATAGATACGTTAAAAAAAATTATAAATATAAATATAAATATATCACATAATTACATAATATTTGCAAAAAGACATTCTCATTAGTCATTTTTCATTAATACATATGTCAATAGATGATCAGAGGAAAATCTACTAGTAGTGCTAGAACTAGAGTGTTCTTCTCCATCTAAAGCCATTTTCCTTCCCCACAAATTTATGAGAACTGCAAACAAGAAGAGGTCAACTTGTGATAACTGACTTTATGAGACAAATTATACAGCTAGCAGCAACAATACTTCGAGTGAGGTGAATAGGATATACTAGAAGGAGCTTCGAGTGAGTTTGAGAACAAGAAGAAGCTTCGAGTAGGTGAAAGACTTGGTCTTTGAATGGTCTCTGTGAACAAGAAGAAGGAAGCTTCGAGTAGGACAAAGAAGAAGGAAGGATGATTCGAACTCTGTAGTTAGAATAGAACAGGGCAGAGTTCAACAAAGTTTCGGAGTATCGGAGCCGTATCTGAGCTGGCTTTGACGTATCGGAGCCGTGTCTCCGGAGTATCGGAGCCGTGTCTCCGACGTATCGTAATTTTTAAAAATAAATAGATAAATAAAAATTAACAGATACTCCCTAGATACGTATCGGAGCCGTATCGGGACGTATCGGTATCCGATACGTATCGGATACCGATACTTTTGCATTTTTGGAGTATCTGGGCTTCATAGCTGCTGTTTCTATTTACCGAGATTATCAGCCTAAAGTCTAATGTGTTTGCAGGGTTATGGTTCAAAGCCACCAATATTCAGTATTTACCTGTTTAATATCTATCTGTGTGAAAGCTAACATCTGTATGATATATATTTTTTGGTAGAAGTTGTTCCTTTTTCAAGGTTTAAACTTTGAAGTATCAAATATGGGTTCTGTTTTCATTATCTAATAAATCTAATCACATGGATTTCTGTTCTTATTTCACTGCTTTCTATTTACTGAGCCTTTTCATTTTTATTCCACGGAGCAGGCAAGAATGGTTGGAGGGTAGAGCTTTCTCACAATTCTAGAGGTGGAGGTGGAGGTGGAGGTGGTGGTGGTGGTCGTGGTCGTTCTGGTGGTTCTGATTTGAAATGTTACGAGTGTGGTGAACCTGGTCATTTTGCTCGTGAATGCCGCATGCGTGGTGGTTCAGGAAGACGCCGTAGCCGTAGTCCACCTCGATTTCGCAGAAGCCCAAGTTATGGGCGAAGGTGAGATTGCTTCCCTATATTTTTTCTTGATCCTGTGTGCAATTGTTTTGGCACTTGTTTTTTGCTGAAGACTATGTTTATAGTGGTATGTATGTTAATGATCGTGCAGTGAAAATTGTTGATCCACCAGCTTTTGTAACAATGTTGTTATGGCTCTTGTCATTTGAAATTTTTTGTTATTATTAAAGTAATGAAAAATTTGGAAGTATATGCTATTGGCTACTACTATTTTTTACCTCAGAATTTTGCTACTCTTTATGACTTAACAGAATCCATGTCATTTCTCTTTTGGTTGAAAGGCTGGGAGTGTTTATGCTGTTGTGATGATAATTGTTCCTTATAATTTATGTTTTTTCACATCTTTCTTTTTAATGAACCAGGAGTTACAGTCCTCGTGGGAGGTCCCCAAGGCGCCGCAGTTTGTCACCTCGTGGACGCAGCTACAGCAGGTCACCTCCTCCTTACCGTGGGCGCGAGGAGGTGCCATATGCTAATGGGTAATGCTTCTTACTAAGGTTATTTATTATCACTTTGAGACAGACCTGATTTTCCAGGGAACATTTTATTTTAAGATGTCAGTGTTATGCTTAATTTGTTATTTAAAACTTATTTTTCTCAAGAATTGAGTCTAATTTGTGTTCAAGAAAAGAAAATAATATTTTGAAGTGACAAGGATTTTATGCTTTGGATCTCTCTTGCCTTTTCTATTCTGCCAAGTGCCTAATCGACATACTTTCTCCCTGTCAATGGTTGAGGCTTTAAAGTGTATGACATATTTACATTTATATGTCTGTTTATCCAGAGGGAAATGACGAATAAACAGGATGACTGGAGTAGGTAGGATCTGTGTTTTTTTAACGGCAGCCTGCATGTCACATGCTCATTTTGCTCAACTTGAAAAGTTATTGTCTTAACTCTTAGTGCGTTTGTACTGATATATGATGCTTCTAAATTATATGCAGCAATGGCCTTAGGGAGCGACGACGAAGCAGGAGTTAATTTTTAAGAGTCAATATCTGCATTTGTTAAGAGAATAGTGAGATTTAATTTATCCTGTGGTGCTTGGATTGCAGTATGAGTCTGTTTAGTTGGGCGGTGCCCTGAGTTTCTACTTTTGTATTTTGATTAGTTATTAGTTGCTTCATTGATGTCTCAGCTAGTGTTACTTATATCTTTGCAGAAAACTTGGTAGTTTCATTGCAGGTAATAGTCTTTTTAAAGTTGTTGCTACTAATTTGTTAGAGTTCCAGATCTTCGTTGAAGTATATGCTTGTTTTCTCTGATGAGGTTTCTTTTGGTACTGCTTCATTGGTTTTGTGCTTCTTCATTCATTGGGATGAAAGTCCCAGGCTGCCTTTATCTGGGATTTTCAATTTTTGAATGGTTGTGGGTGGTAGCTGGCTACATGCTCTTCTGGATCATTGATTCTCACTTGCGATGAGCGCACCTCAACTCTAATGACATTTATTTTTTATTAACTTACAAGGGTCCTACATCAAGTACATCTAGCAGTTTATTTTAAAACTAATTAAACTTAATCTTAGTTAAATTAATATTATAAAATTAAGTTTTTAGACAATAACATTTAAATATAAAGCTTTTTATTTTAAACTTAATTTTAATTAAATCAATTTTACGCTGGTTTGAGAACTGGGGTCAAATCTCTTAAGTAAAGGTTTTTCAGTAGAGATTATAATCATATTACAACATTCAATCTTGTTCAGATGTGAATTCTAGGCGTACAAAATTTACTACACCCAGTTTAATTTGATAACGCGAGAGGCAGATTGTCAACTTGTGACCATTTTTCATGTCACTCAATGAAAAAGACATCTTCCCAAGTGAAAATACAGTTGTTTCTTGTAGCTAGCAATGATCCTAAATCAAAAAAATACAGTTGTTTCCTGAAGCGATACAATTTTTTTGGTGAACCTGTCTTGTAGCTATATGCCACACTGCTTTTATACAGTAGAATTTATTTTTATTGTTTGGTGGAAAGGAACATTCATGTAATCATGTCATTGTATGATTTGAAAGAAAAAAATCATTATTACATATTCCATATTGATGGATTTTTAAATTAATGAGTACAAGTGATTCTGGTCTCAAATCTATGGCCTCCCCATTATAAAAATGGATGACATAGTTAATTCTCTTGTTGCTTTTTTTTTTTGGGTGAAGTTTCTCTTGTTGCTGAAGTCAAATAACATTTCTCTAGTTACCAAAAATATACTAACAACAACAATAATATATTGGTTGCAGGCAGAGGTTGAACTGGTCTTGTTCTTTTCTCATATTTAACATTTTCTTGCTGCAGATGGTACTCTTAAAGAAAGAGAATAATAAATCACACTTCAAAAATATGAAAAGCAGAAAACACAAACCGTAGTAAACCAAGGAAAAGTGAAAATGGAAGTTAATGTTTCTAATGATCACAACTTCCATTATCATGCCATTGAAAAGAAACATTCACTCGTCATCATGGAAATATACATGTCAGTAAAGCATGACATTTTCTTATGAATTAATTATGCCCATATTTTTATTAAACATGAAAATGTGAGTCATTTTAAACCTTCAAGCACCAACACATTGTTAAGTAAGTCATAATGTGGCATGCTTCAACGGCGAAAGAGAAATGTAAAGGGACAGCTTAAGCAAAGCAAAGCAAAGCAAAGCAAAGGGACACCCGCTAGTAAGCTTGAATTTAGCTCATGTAATAAGTGAATAGGAAATACGGTCAAAGCAGACGTGGGTCGTTGATTCGAAACAGAAGCTAAATCAAGGTAAATAGCCACTGAACCTGCAATTAATAAAATCGGCCTAATGAGTATTAAGATATTAAAGACACTACAAATCACTTGGTAGCTTGAGGAAGAGAATATTGAAGATGAAACTGCGATAGTACCACTACTGTGAGAACGCCATAAATTCTGTGACATCTGCAGATGAAGCTGGAGATGAAACACAAGTTGGGTTTGCTTACGACAGGTGAGATAACTGCATATGTTGCTTCACAAAGGAAGAAAAAAAAAAAAAGAAGACAACTATAGCTTCAAAGGGTGTTGTTGCAAAAGTGAAATGAAGCAAAAAAGATATTCATCTGATCAGGAAAAGTCTACACGGCATACAGCAGAAAAAGTAAAATGTAGAACTAGGAAATTATTATATCAAATGGTGAAAACAAATAATATGAAGAGGATGTGAAAAAGAAGCAAGAAATTGAAGTCTAAAATGGATGACACATGCACAAATAGGTTTTAATATAATGAATAGATAAAAAATAGATATATGTGCTATTTCAAAATCGAAAATCAATATACTATCTGCCTGTTTGTTTTAGATTGTTGACAATGTAACAGTGTCCATTCACACTTTCTGAGATGTTTTTTCTCAAAGAAAGTGGGTATCTCCTTTCCCCAAATGGTCGTTTGCAGGTCTGCAAATGCGTATCCAAACGGGCTTGACATTTATGAGTTGTCCCCAAAATCTATTTATTATTAATGCTAATAAAATCAGTGTAGTAAAATGCTGCTGCCATACTAACAAATAATTGTCACTTCAATTTAGAAGGTTAGCTCCATTAAAATATGCTGTACATATTTTTAGGTATCAAATAATATGTACTTTTCAACATCCATTTTTTACTTTTCACACTCTTCTCTCTTTTCTCAAATTTTCCTCCAAAATACCCTATCCCGCTATTCAGCAATTCCATCCCGAAAGTTGCAAAGTAGCCCAGCCCACTCCCACTTTCGATAAAACAGGAACAATACAATGTTGGACCAAAAAAAAAAAAAAAGGAACAATACAATGAAGTGAATGAACCAATAATCCGCCGGTGTATAAATTAGCATAGCAGCGCCTTTTGCCGTTGCTCTTAAACCCTCTCTCTCTCTCTCTCTCTCTCACACCGAAAACCCTCTCCACACTACTACTCACTCCTCATCGTTATCATTAGCCAAACTGAAATGAACCTCTCTCGACGATGATTCAACTCCACAGGAGCTTCTTCTCCACCACCACTCCTTCCTCCTCCTCGCCGCCTCTCTCTCTTCGCCACCTCATCATGGTCTCTCTCTCTCTCTCTCTCTTAATTTTATTGCGTCAATGTATTGATATATATTCATATTCATATTGTGTGTTAATTAAACGGTGTCGCAGTTGCAACTCAGGGCGTTCCAGAATCCCTTATTAAGCTCACACTTACAGTTACCACACTCGACTTCAAGCATTGGGATTGGCAACAGCGTCCAACGCCAAACGCGTTTTCCACTTCGTGCTTTCGGTGGCATTAGCCATGTCTCTGTGTTAGGTGTTGCGAAGAAGCCCGTGACGTCCGTTAGTGGCTTCGGCTTTCCGTTTCCGTTGGGGAACGGCGTTGTTGGGAGGAGCAGCTTGCTGTTCTCGTCTCGCGCTGCGGCGGCGGCGGCGGCGGATAATAATAATAATAAACGGAAGAAGACGGCGAAGGCGAAAGCAGTTAAGGACGCGAGTTCTGGTGAATCTGCGTCTAAAGAGGTTAGCAATGTGGCTTCTGTTGAAAGTGGTTTGGGTGAAGAGGCTGCGAGTGGCAAACAGGACTCCAAAGTTACTGTGAAGAAGAAGAAGAAGAAGAAGCCGTCATCGCCGAGCAAGAAAGAAGCTAAGGCTTCTGCCACCAATTCGGCACAAGAGGTTGCCGGAGAAGAAGTTTCTAGAAAATCCTCTTCCAAAGGGAAGAAGAAAAATTCAAGGGTTAGTACTTTGATCATTTTCAACAATATAAACGGTGCCTATTGTAGAAGGTTTTAAATTGCGGTTGTGGTTGGTGTTGTAGTTAGTTAGTTACATTTTAATCCTTGAAACTGCAAAAAATTGTGGTCTCAATGCGGTTGTGGAGATTAGGAGATTTCTAAAACTTTAGGCTATGTTTGGATATCTAGCTGAGAGTTGAATGGAGTGGAGTGGATCTATTTTAATCAATCCGAACAATGGAACCTTTTATGATTCCATTTCATTTGACTTCGTTCCATTCCATTCATCTATCCAAACGCAGCATTAATATTCTGGCTGTAATTGTGGATGCAAATTGCAATTTAAAGCACTGCTATTCATGCAATTCAAAACGCTTCTATTAGTGCTTTATACTGTTTTAATTGATGCTAACACTGGGTTTGTTCAGGAGAGTTCGTCGGCGAGCACTCTTGAGGAAATACCGGATAATTCTGCTTCTACAAGGTCAAAGAAGAAGGATGGGAACTCTAATAAGCACGAACAGGAGAAACCAGTGGGGAAATATACGAGCAAGCCACTGTATCCACCCTCGGGAAAGTCTGTGGTGGTTGTTGAGTCTGTTACGAAGGCGAAGGTTATTCAGGGATACCTTGGTGATATGTATGAAGTTTTGCCGAGCTATGGTCATGTAAGAGACTTGGCTGCGAGGTCTGGATCTGTGCGACCTGATGATGATTTTAGTATGGTGTGGGAAGTTCCATCGCCTGCCTGGACTCACCTGAAGAGCATCAAGGTTGCATTGAGCGGGTACATTCTCTTTACTCTTGTTTTCCAGCAGCATTGGTTGGCTATATTAGTATAATAATTGTCTTTGTGTGTGCTAATTGTGGTTGCTGTTCAGTATGATGTCATTAGAGTAGAGCAGATTAATTATGATTACTTGTGATGGATTGTTTCTATTCCATGCTTTTATGCATGTGGTTGACAACCTGTCTTGTGCTTAATTAATTTTACGTTGTTTTACAGAGCAGAAAACCTTATTATTGCATCAGATCCTGATCGTGAAGGAGAGGCTATTGCTTGGCACATCATTGAGATGTTACATCAACAGGGCGCTCTGCAAGATACTATTTCTCTGGCAAGAGTTGTCTTTCATGAAATAACTGAACAATCTATAAAAAGTGCTTTGCAAGCACCACGGGAGGTTGATGTGAATTTGGTTCATGCTTACCTTGCACGGAGGGCTCTTGATTATTTGATTGGGTTTAACATTTCACCTTTACTGTGGAGGAAGTTACCAGGTTGCCAATCAGCGGGAAGAGTTCAATCTGCTGCACTTTCTCTTATATGTGATAGAGAGATGGAAATTGATGAATTTAAACCAAAGGAGTATTGGACTATGGAGGCCCAATTTAATAAAAAAGACTTGAGATCAAACAAGGATCTTACTTTTCTTGCTCACTTGACTCATTTTGATTTAGAAAAGTTGAATCAATTTTCGATTACTTCTGGTGCTGAGGCTAGGGATATTGAAAGCAAAATAAACTCAGCAGATTTTCAGGTTATTAGCATGAAAAGAAACAAAATTCGAAGAAATCCTCCAACACCTTATATAACATCAACACTTCAGCAGGATGCTGCAAACAAATTGAATTTCTCAGCAAGTCACACAATGAAGGTACTAGAATTTTTATTCATTCCTATCCTCTTTCCCTACTTGACATAACCACTGTTGTAATGAACAGCATTTGTATTTCCTGTGGAATTATGATTTAATTATATTTGCTTTTTAAATTTTCTAGAATTACTTTTATCACTAATCTCTATTGAGTTATGAATGCAGCTTGCACAGAAACTCTATGAGGGAGTTGAACTGTCTAATGGTATATCAGTGGGTTTGATAACATACATCAGAACCGATGGACTCCATGTAGGTATCACTTTCGTTGCATGAATATGGTGAAATGCTGTGAACTACTCTAGATGCATTGTATCTCAATATCAATATATCATTAGTTGTCCACAGAAGCTGACCATGCCATCTCAAAACATATCTGCCTCCTTTGTTGTATTTAATAATATTGCTTTTCGATAACAATGATGTCATGACTCTTGGCTACTTAAATGTGACCACTAATCTCCCATAATTCTTTCATACTGGATCATAGTTTTGATTTTTAGTTGTCGGTTTTCCATGTGGATGTTATATATACTTACTCACAGTTTTGATTTTTACTTCCTGTTTTAATTTTTAACACTTCACCTTTTGAATTCTCTCTTAGATTTCTTGTGAAGCTGTTGCTAATATTCGCTCCCTGATCGTTGAAAGGTGATGTTCACGTCTCCATATATCTTTTTGCATATGCTTGCCATCAGATCTTCATTACTACTGAATATATAATCAGTTTATCACTATACTCCATACTAGAAGCTATATTGCTAATACAGATTCTTCACACATTTTAAAAATTACATTTTGCCGACAGACATGAAGGTAGGGTTTTAAACCTTCCGTATACTATGATGTTAATGTATGACATGCTATGTAGTCTTCAAAATAGTTTGGTAGAAGAATTTTTATTAGAAAGGAAGGAAAGAAGGTTGTGGGAATGGGATAGGTATGCTCTTCAAGGCACAACCAAGACATAGGAATAGGAAATAATGAAAAAAGAGAAATCAGCATCAGAGGAGTAAAGCTCTCCAATCCTGCCTTATAGCTGAAATAAACAAATGTCTGAATGAGGTGTTGGCAAAATTTAGCTGGAAAACCAAAATTTAACCTAAAACACTGAAGAGCTTAATCCAAAGATAGATCTTTTCGAGTTTAACATTATAGACCCACTGATATTGTACACCAGTTTGTATAAAATCATTATAAATATTCTTTCTATCCATTTGAATGTGGGGTTGTTGGCCAAATTTGTCTGAAGTTGTATGTTTTTTAAAATTTGAATGCTTATTTTATGTGGTTTAAGCATGTTTTGATTGTTTTTTATGTGGTTTAAATTTGCTGTGTGCAGGTATGGACAAGATTTTGCTGCACGAAGTCCACCAAAGTATTCTAAAAAGGTGAAAAATGCACAAGAAGCCCACGAGGCCATTAGACCGACTGACATACGCAAGTTACCATGTAATATGATATGTGCTTCTTGCATAAACATTTTACTTTGATGATGAGCCAAGGATGACAGCTAACAGTATCACTTCTTGATGACTTGTCAGCAATGCTTGCTGGGGTTCTAGATGAAGAATCCTTGAAGCTATACATGCTTATTTGGTCCAGAACAGTTTCATGTCAGATGGAACCAGCTATTTTTGAGCAGGTTAGATTACTAATTCCCATCAATATAAAGCATAGAACCTTGAAATCATATTTCAAACTAGCTGTTTTTTATAGTTTTTGCCCTGAATGATTAGCTGTAGATTGATTTAGAATTCAAAATGATGCCACTTTCTTTTATTCCTTTTGATGGAAAAAGAATTCTATTGAGGAAGAGAAAAGCACAAAGAAATATAATCATTAACATATTCTCTGATCATCAAAATTACATTTGTGTTGATATAAAGTTCATGTGCTTCAATCTGGTTTTATTTTTTGAGATATGTTTCCTAATGTCCTTCTGATTCCAGATACAACTTGATATTGGAAATGCTGATGCGTCTATTATGTTACGGTCTGCTAGCTCAAGGGTTGAGTTTCCTGGATACCGGGCAGTTTTTACGGTATGGTTAGTTCCTGCAAATAAGAAATATTGTGAAGTGATTCTATTTAGCCTTTTAATGGTTTATAATCATTCATATACCAGTTGATTGTGCTTAAAAGATAATGACTTTTGTTTGTTTATATTTATTATGAGTATTGTTATTTTCTATCAAATAAATTATTATTATTATTGTTACTAATAGACTAATAGTATTATTTTATCTACCAGTTAGTTGCAACTGGGAAATATCTATCTATCACAGATATATTTCGAATTGAAAGCTTTTGTGTGGAAATAAATTTTCAAAGTTCTGCTACATGCTTCAAATTATACAATTGCTATCTAAACTCAGGTTTTGATCTTGAGCAACATATCATATATTGGAGCTTGAAATGAAATGTTTTGGAAAGATTTTCCATCTTGTTTGCTATATTTGTGCGGACGTTACTCTAGAGTTTCCACATCCAAATTCAAACATGCATGTGGTTCTAGATTGTGTTGTGTGCATTGCTTGATAAAAGAGACTTAAGGGGTTCAATGTAGTTCACATTTGATTCAAATTGCATTTGAACCTTTCTGTATAATTATGAAAGGGTGTGCACAATTTTGTTTTTGCTGGGGCATTCCTTACTTCAAATTTATATTCCTGTTAAGTACCAAAGCCTGAAAATGTTTAAGCTGTTAGTTGGAGGTGAAGGCCCAAGAATTGTTTTGTATCTCTGTTGATTTCTGCTGAAGTAGAGAATGCCCACATGTACCTTCACAGGACTAGGACAATAAAACTGATGTGCTTCCCGACTTACGTATAGTTCTATTTTGATCCTTTTAGGACATCGACATTGAAGCTGTTCAAGATAGAGATAATGACAGATCCAACCGTGATCAAGCTTTTGGGGTTCTAAATTCCTTAAAGGTAATATTTTGGGAAATTTAATATTGTTGATGGTACTGAAAACAATTTTGTGCCTTCTCCATTTATATGGCAATCTTTGCCTTCCCAGTTTATTTATATTCAGGTCTGTTCTTGTCTTCCTTATGGTGCTTTGCCATTAGTTTTTTTCTCTAAGGGTGGCCTTTGACAGCTATACAGATAGACCAGCAACAGTCCTTGTAATAGTTTGATGAGAAACATGCCACTGGCAGATTAAGACTGATTCCTGATTGTTTTTTTGACATAATTTATAATTATTCTTCATTTATGCCTGAGCATTTATTGATGCCATAAACTATGCAACTCCTTGCCATTAATGGACTTATATTGTATAGACAGGGGATCTGTTGCATCTAGTCCAAACTGAATTGAATCAGCACCATACACAACCGCCACCACGTTACTCTGAAGCATCACTGGTAAGTCATTAATGGCATGATTATGCTAGCTTTCAGGTGGTACTACTGTTTTGTTGCATGTAGAAGTAATGTCTGATATTGGAAATCCTAACAATGGGTTCTGTTAATAGAGATTGCATTTTACCGTGCGTGGAAATTTGTTGCATTCTGCCTTTAAACAGTGCTGTTGTTAGGTTTCAAAATGTAGGTTCTTATGTTACCAGTTATCTCAAAGTATCTAGGTCAATTTCAAATAATGTGCAAGATAACTAGCTTTCAATTTATTGATTCGTAGTATAATTTCTATCTTTTTTTTTGTTTCAACAAATGCTCAGCACAAGGCTTTTGACAATGATTGCAGCAATTAGGTAGCATGCAACATTTTGAAAAGACCATTGTTTCTACCATGCTCTTGAAATTTTCATATTATTGGCTTAATGCTACAATGTTTACTTTTGTGGACGATATTATTGTAACCCTTCCATTAGCTGGGTCATCTTAGCTAATGTGCAATACCTATTTCATTTAGTTGAAGTAATACCTGATTCAGTTCATTTTGCTAGGAACTTTATATTCTAATGCATGCCTTTTGTTTCTTGGATTTTTTCACCTTCTAACAGTATACTTGTATGATAGCTCAATTGCATCTGTTGATCCAGTTGAAGATAGAATATTGTGAAGAATGCAACTCAGAATTATAAGCCTTCTGCCTGTCTTTTTATTAAGCTTTTCCACCTTTTGAGCAACAGATACTGTTTTGAACTTATTCATCTTGTGGTTGGCTGTTAATTAATAACATATGTATGTATTGAATTTTTTAATATGTAAATGTCTGTGCTTTATAATTTTAAATTATCTTCTGAATTATCTGAAATTAAAAGATATATTGCCACATATGGAGTTCACCATGAACTGCAGTTCATTAAAATATATACTTTGTGCTGGCAAGGATGAGGGAAGAGAGCTTTCTTTTCTATGGCGCCTTGTCTCTTTTGTTTTATCTTTTGAGGATTTCATGTCATAGGTTAAGAAGCTTGAGGAGCTTGGGATTGGAAGACCTTCGACATATGCAACCACATTAAAAGTTTTACAGGTATTTGACTTGTGGGACAGTCTGATGTCATAACCAGACCATGTCTTTTCTTTTATCCCATCAAAGCTAACAATTTAAATTACAAGTTGTGATTAAAGATAATATATAAGTTCATGTTTTTGATTTTAGTCACTCAGGTTTTGCTTTGCTGAGTTTGCTCCATTTTTAGGGAGCACCTGGAAGAGCTTATTTAGAGTTTATTTGGGCTTTCTTAATCTCATGCCATAATCACTTATATTAGTGTTTGTACATATAAAAAATAAGCTATGACATGTCCATAAACTGTGTTCAACTTATTTCAGTAAGCTCCCCAGAATAGCTTATGCATAAGCACTTAATAATTGAGCTCTCTAGAATAGCTTATTGAATAAATATTTAATTAAGCTATTTGCCTAGACATGCCCTTCCACTGGACCAGATTAGAAACTGGTAGGGGCTCAATTAGTGGATGAGTCTATCTCATCTCATTGGCAGTTCCTATGTATGCACATAATAAGATGTAACATCTGCTTGTTCATATTATTCACAATCATTGTTGACTTCTCATTCCATGACCATTTGAAACTGTCAATATTATTAAGGCGGATGGTGGTTCATGGTGGCAAACCAAAAATCCGCTATAAAAATATGGCAGATGTCATATGATCCATATAGTCAACCCCACCTAGTGGTGACAGTGAGTTGTTTCAAAAATCCGCTATTAAAATATGGCAGATATCATATAAAAATTATTGTTCCGATTGTGTCTGAGTTGTGACACAGTAATAGATCTCCATTGAAACAATAATTTTCCAATTAGAATTGAGAAACTGACCTGGTATATCTGAAGACTTGCCTTTTTTGGTTATTCTCCCTCTCTAAATCTAGATTTAATGTCTCCTTGTGGGATTTTCTTGTTTCTGCTGTCTCTTATTTCAACCTGTTTACTGTATCTTGCATGGAAATTTTATGGACACATGCATGTGTTATTTTTCAAATATCAGTTTGAAAGAATTCTGAGCCCTCAATTGTTTCTTGCTCCAGGATAGAAACTATGTGACAGTAAAAAACCGCGTTCTCTCTCCAGAATTTCGCGGTCGCATGGTAAGCTTTGGGCTTTTAAGTTTTGAATTTATTGTTTTTTGGGGATGAAAATACTAGTTATCTTGTTGTACTATTTTAATAATATGCTTCAAAAGAAGACTTCAAATGATGTCATTCTTGTTTTTGGCAGCTTTAGCCCAGTTTTTACCATGCTATGCATATGAATCCTCTAATTTCTAGCTACTACATTTATACTTATTCACAGATATAGGTCCCTTTGCATTCTGATAATCAATAATAAATTGTCTGATGTATAATTGGTCTCTGTGGTTACTGGTATATTCATTTCATTGATCATTGCTGTGGGAATACTTGTCCTGTTACCTTTATTGCATCATGCAACAGCTTTATATACATGGTGGCTTTTGTTGGGCCAATAAAAGAAGTTGAAACTAAGCCAGTTTAAATCCTTGTCTTCTGCTGCCCATAATGAGTGGGAAATGCCATTAGAAAATATGGGTGAATTTTGCTTCACATGCAGAGTTCTCTTCTGCTCCTGACATACAGGGGAGTGAGATAATTATATATGTGCCGTTTCTGTTTCATATTCTACATGATTTAATTCATGCTAGGCTTGTTCATTTTCTATTATCTTTTGCTTTGTAGAAGTGAGATGTGTTGGGATTGATGATGAGTACTGTATGCCATTTTTTCGGTGATATATAGGTTTCAGCTTTTCTGTTACATCATTTTTCAGAGGTCACAGACTATGGTTTCACTGCCGATATGGAAACTGAGGTAACTGCTATGATTTGTACCACTATTGTTGTTATTTGATACACAAGCTTGCGCACCAATTTCTTCTTGTATTTTAATTTTTTTTTTGACTTCCCCCCCCCCCAACAAAAAAAAATCCAAATGTTTTTAATTTGATTCCATTGCCTACTGTCTGAGCTAGTTTGTTGTTGTTATTTACCTATTATTATTTTTAAGTTTTTGAAATTTTATGTCACATTATGATTCAGCTTGATAATGTTTCTGCTGGAATAACTGAATGGAAAGGCCTCCTTAGAGATTATTGGACACGGTTCAAGTCATATTGTGAGCGTACTTCCAATGTTCATATTCACCAGGTTTGATTCTCTCTTTGCTCAGGGCTTGATATTTGGAGGTGTCAAATTCTCATTTTCTTGATATGCTCTCCTGGCAATGTTTTTCAATGCACTTAGTATGTTTCTGTTAGAGATCAGTTTCTATTGTATCTGGGCTTGAGCCCGAAGCCCTAATGCCCATCCACTAGTCTTACTGTTTGGTGGTTGTTAGTTAGTTAGACAGCTGCCGGAGTTAGTTTAATTTCTGTTTTCAGTTGTAATTGTAATCTACTAGCTAGCAGCATATATATACTGTTAGCCTCCTGTGTAATCATTAAGTTCAGAAATATAATTCATCAGATTCAGAACTCTCTCAGTTTCTTTCACTTTCTTGCCCTTTCTCTAAATTTAACAGTTTGCAAGTTCTGTTTGTGACTATATATGACAGCTTGGAAATAAGATGTGCTTTGGTATTTTTTTTCTTATCTGCTCTTGAAATGGTTTTTGTACCTGTAGGTTGAGAAGATGTTGGAAAAAAAGTTCGGGAATTATTTATTTGCTTCTCTCCCAGATAAGAGCCGGGTGTGTCCAAGGTAAATTGTGCCACATTATAGGTGGAAATAGTTAAATATCAATTATATGCCAGAGTTTTATAGGCCACATAGGTTTCTTACATTGGATAGCCACTTTGGGCCATATGATTTGGCCTATTCTTCAAGTAGAGTTCAGATATAGATGGGTTTGTGGCATGACATATCTGGCAGTGGACTTGGATATAAAGCCTCTTTGTGTTTGCGACAGCCTCATGATGCTATGTTTATTCTGTCCTACTTTTATAGTAAAAGAGACCCCACCGCTGTGAAAGTGGTCAAGAATTTAAATACTTATCATCCGTTACTGTTTTCTGAAAACACATTTAAAACTACCCTTTCCCTGTAAATGGTATTTGACACCCCTGAGGAATATAAACTATTTGAACTCATCTTGGAATGTTATTGCTATACTGGGCTAAAATTTGTAGTTGATTGCATTCATTATATGCTGCCTGATTTATTATCAGATATTCTCTTGATAACTTTTGATTTAACTTGTTTCAGTTGTATGGAAGGCACACTGATTTTTAAAGTAAGTAGATTCGGTGCTGGCTACTTTATAGGTTGTGACCAACATCCTAGGTGCAAGTGAGTATTATTCTACATATTTAGTTTGCAGGTTCTATGTTATAACCTAACTGTTGCATAACTTTTACAATGCTGTACTTCTTTGCTACTTTACACATTTGGAAGAATGGCGAGTTATAAAATTGTGTTATGCTCAATGCAAGGAAATCATTCTGTCCAGTTTGATCGTTATAGAAATAAATAATGAAGCATAAATCAGTGGCATTCCAAAAATATTTTTTTTATGTACTGCAGAAGGAAATTTGAGGGTACTAGTAGACATCATATTATACATAAATCCACCCCCAAAAAAATTAGAAATAAATTGCTTAAACTATGCAGGTGAATCCATAATCCATATTTTACTATTGCAAGCCAAATTTGTTCGTAATAATGTGTTTTTCCCTCCTAAAACAACCATTTGACTTGATACAGTCAAAGGGTCCAGTAGCACATGGTTTCATTTAAGTAGAAGTAAAACAGAGTATGTGAAATCTAAGTTTAGCATTAGAGGTGCGAAACTGGAAACCAAACCATACCACAAGTCATACGGTTTTAGCAGCTTGGGTCTATTATACAAAATGATGTGGAAATAGTGAGAGAGATGTAAACCATAAGATTCAAGTGTGGTGGATGAAACGGAGGAGTTCTCTAGGTATTATTTGTGATAGAAAAATACTACTCAAGCTTAAGGAAAATTTATCACAGCTTTAAGACCTATGATGTTGTATAGATTGAATACTGGGTGGGAAAGGTAAAGAGCCGACCAGAAAATAAGCTCAATGTTGCAACGATGAAAATGTTATGATTGATGAGTGGACTCACAAGACAAGATATATGGTTCAAAATGAATGCATTGGAGAGAGAGTTTTGGTAGTGCCTATTGTGAAAAGATGGTACAATTTCGCCTTAGGTGATTTGGGTTTGTGTTGAGAAGACCTATAGAGGCCCTAGCAAGGAGTGTAGATCAGATGGATAATTGTCCAATAATCAGAGGTAGTGGCCAATAAAAACTAAAGGCCCAGCCTAACTACTGAAAAGGATTTAGATTTAAATGGTTTTCATTAGGCATGATTCACAATAGGACATTATGGTATCATTTGATTCACGTAGCTGACCTCATTTATTGGGGATTTTGCATTGTTGCTAATGGTTTCTTTTAAGCAGTCATGTCATCATTTGTGATACTACCAGTACTTTTGTTTGGTTAAGCCTCTATTGAACTAATTTGCTTTTACGCTAATGCCAACTATTAGTATTTTTTGGCGATTCAAAGCATGCGTTATATTCCATCATTTCTAAAACTATATTGTCATTAGATATGATCGATTGTATGTACTAAGCCTATAGTCTCTTGAAATTGTTGACACGCTAAACTCTTGGGGGTCTTATGTATAAAAAAATAAAATGGTGTGTTTTTTTGGTTACAGATTTCCTGGAAAAAATCGTCGTATTTTTATTTGGGATGGCTATTTTTCTTGTGCTCATTACAACATTTTTACCTTTTGAATTACTTTGATGTAATAAATTACAAATTTACCCATGTGGTACTTGTGATTGCTGAAAACAGGTACATTGCTAAAACATTATATGGTACAGAGGAGGAGGAAGATACGCCTCAGCCAAACACTAAAATTGAGGAACCAAAACTCCTAGGTTTTAACAGTGGTTCAAATGAAAAGGTTTGTTCAATCCTGGCCTTGGTTGTATGTTAATGGACTGGTGTAGTTTATTTATTTTTGGACTGCTAAATATTGTGTATATTGGCATTACTTTCCCTTCAGGTTCTTTTGAAAAGTGGTCCTTATGGATTCTACGTTCAGCTCGGAGAAGACAGGAAGGGATACATACCTAAAAGAGCCTCTCTTTCTCATGTATGTCACATTGACATTTTAAGTGACGTGGCTATTTGTTTCTATTGTCCATGAATTTCTCTCTTCTTTATGAATGTGGGTGCTGAGTTTATTTGCTGTGCTTGCATTTGTGCAATGCCTTGTTTTTTTTTTTTGGAGGATGATCGGTTAAAGAGCTAATTGTGCAAGTATGATCAATTATTATTTTCTTTAAATGGAATGAAGTCATATAATTTGGTTTGTTTCAGATCAAGGACGTGGACTCTGTCACCCTTGAAGACGCACTTGAGTTGCTACAATATCCATTGACATTGGTATGTTTTTCAATTTCTGTTTGAGCTATAAGTACTTATCATGTGGGTTTTTGCATGCCAAATTTTACCAACCAAGTTTATGCTAAAATAGAATTTTTTTTTGGGGGGGGGGGGGGGGGGGAGGAGGTTCAAAAGCATATTTTATGTTAATTTTAATATACATCACTGTGTTACAAAACGGTCATGGTTTATTAAGATTTTACGTACAACATATGTATAATGCAAACTTTCAGTCAAATGAAGAATGTTTCCGCCGCCCCCCCCCCCCCCCCCCCCCCCCCAAACACCCAAACAAATATTGGACTTGCAAAATGTTATTCGTTAGTATAATTATTGTACACTTAAGTTAGCAAATCGTATCTTTCTCCCTGCTTTGTGTTCTTTAGTCATTGCTGAATTCATTAATGTTTACTTCTGGTCAGGGTAACCATCCCAAGGATGGACAGCCTGTCATATTAAAGGTGGCAAGGGTTGGCTTTTGTGTTAGACATCGACACACAATTGCTTCTGTTCCAAAGGTATCATTGTAGTTTCATGATTTCTTTTTAAGATTTTATTTCCTTCCCGTCTTTGCGACCACTACAAGAGACTTAAACAGCTATATCAGTTGGTACCCTTAGGATGTGACTAAATAAATTAAAACATGAATGCTAAGAAAAGAAATACGTATAATGTTGCTTGTTAATTCCTGCCTTTCGGTTTTGGAGCATGTTCTTGGATGAATAACTGGTTAAATCTTCTTGTTAATAATGACGTAAACAATTATAAAGTATGTCATAAATATCATTTGTGGATGGTACTTGTTTGTGTTACAATTTATGGTGTTGAGAAAATCAGGGAAAACGATAGAAAGAGGAGGAAAATTGAAGAGAGTTTGAGAGAATCTGAAACTGGTATTTTTGAATTCTGAAATGTTAGAATACAATTGGTTACATGAGTTGGTATTTTTAGATCGAGTTACAGTTAGAACTGTAACTGACTTATCTGGGAAGTATCAAGTGAGCCATACACTAAATGAGATAAATAAATGGGTAAAATTGAAAAGAATGAAATTGTCTTCTCAAATGTTTTCTCTCCACTTCAGGACAGAGAACTTTGATTTGAGCCCCACGTCAATTTTTCTCTTCCTGTTTTATCTCTACAACAAAACAAGAAAAAATTATATAATCCACTCATCTTCTCTACAGTCAACTACCCTTCTCTTATTTTCTTTTAATGGATCCAGCTCCTCTAGATTGAAAAATTCACTTTAGAAGGTAAAGTAAAGGATCTCAGTCAACTTTTGATGAAAAAAGCAATGGTTGATATTATTTGTATATGCATAAAAATTGTTTGTTTACTAATCTAATCACATGTCTGTCTTAACTGGGTATGTTTCTTTGACTTTTCCCCCCTTGAAATTGTTATTCAGAATATGAAGCCAAGTGATGTCACCTTCGAAAAAGCCCTTGAACTTTTATCAGGTAAAGATGTGAGACGATGTGGTCGGCCAAAAGGCAAAAATAAAGCTGAAGCTGTTGAAGCTTTCTAAAGTTATTGACCTGAATAAATAGCATGAGTGCAAGAGTTTTCACATGATTGACGACATTGACATCTGCCTTTAACCACTAGCATTGTTCAACGATTGTGCAACAAAGAGTTGCAACTCCCAGTCACAGACGAGTCCTGGAAGATTCTTTAATGGAGCCAAATGTATACTAAATTGTTCGATGAATTTTGGTTGCCTGTCCTTTTGTTTTTTTTGGTTTACTGTGTATAATGTTAGGCTGGCCATTCTGATTTATTTTTTTTTATAGAAATATAGTTGTCATACTGTTGTACCGAATCCCAGTTGTATTTTATTGAACCCCGAACGCTGAGATTTTGATTGGCCAAAGGGTTGATATTCTTTTAGGCCCTGTTTGGATAACAAGCTTATCTACTGCTTATGGCATAAGCTGTATAAGCTACTTTTATAATCGAAGAAAAATTATAGTGAAACTTATTTTATATAAGTCATAAGCTGTTTTGATAAGCTATCCTGGGTAGCTTATGAAAAATAAGCCGAAAGCAGCTTATGAATCAGTCATAAGCTGTGTTCATAAGCTCTGCATAAGCCAATCCAAACAGGCCCTTAGTCTTATTTTATATTGTAAGGATGATCTAGCGACTCATACAGCAAATTCACAATAAAGTAGATAAACTGTCTTTTCTTTTTCTCTACTTGTACTAATGCTTTTTCTCCTCTTTTTTTTTTTTTTTATCCTTTTTACTAGTTTTTTTAGCAGTTGTTTTTTTTACTAGTTTAATTATACACTTAGTTCTTCAACTATCATGCCTTTTATTTCTATCATTTTCACGTATCATGGTGGCTTAATAGTAGCACCATGGTAGGTTGCCAAAAGGCCTTGTAGCATAAGGGCACCTTCCTAGCTGCCAGGGGATTATGGACACCGCTTTTCCCAATTCCACACCTAATCCTCCCAGAAAGGGAGAGGGAAAGGGGGGGGGGGGGAGAGAGAGAGAGAGAGAGAGAGAGAAGTATGGTATGTTAACCAAAACAAGAGACTTGGTGTAACTTGACTTAACATTCGTACACTGTGACTATTGCTTTTGCAATCTAAATTGAAATAAGAATAAAAAACAAAATCAATTTACATGCGTAAGTTGAAAAATCGAGCATGCTTTTAGATATCAATTCACCTAAGTAGTTTACACTATATACTTGGGATCATTCCATCGAGCAAACTATCTATTTTGCTAAAAGGGGGATCTTGTTTTGACTTGTCAGACAGGGCTTGATGTGTTTCGTGTGCTCTCCCCAGAATGAGGAAGTGGGGAACAAGATCCATCCTGCATAAGCATCAGGCCATAACATTTATTTCAACTTGTTACATATAACACACAACCTCAACCAAGTGTTTTAAGTAATTCTTTGCACGAGCACATGCTTGGTTGCATTTTTGTGAGAGGCAAATATGGGTTTAGAATCACAAACTTGATTGTGATCATTTTTTTTACATGTTTGTGTATTTCTCAAGTAGAATTACTTTTGCCTCCAAATCTCATTTTGACTAGAAGTAATAAAAAATAGTACATCAAACTTGCTTTTAGAATAAAAAAAAATTCAAACACAAATCACTTCACTTCAAAATTCAATTTTAATCAAATCAATTTCACAAAAAATCATGCATTTATCAAATACTTACCCGAACACACACACACACACACTCTTAGTGTTCTCATGCAAGAATTGGTATGGAAAAGAAAGTTACCAGCTGAAGAGAGACTTGGCTCTGGCTGGAAGGGCTAATATAGCCACCCAAGGATGAATAGGGATCGGTATTCTCAGCAAGTTGTCTTAGCCTCTGTAGTTCTGGGAGGACCTCCTTGCCAAGGTCAGGTCTATCTTTCCTCCTTAACTCAGCACACTGGATTCCCATCTTTGCAAGGATCAAGGCTTCTTCCACTGGCCAGTCTGGCACTTTTGGGTCCAGCATGTCAGCAAATGTTCCCTTCTCAATGGACCTGCCAACATGGTGTGTCAAACCCATTGGTGGTCTTGCTGTCAAGATTTGCAAGAAAATGATCCCAAGGGAGTATATGTCAGATTTCACCCCAAGCATTCCTGTCTGCTGGTACTCAGGGTCTATGTAGCAGAAGGTTCCAGCAGTGGATGTCATGTGGTATTGTGTCACGGTGTCTGCCACGGAGGGTGGCACTAGCCTGGCCAACCCCACATCACTGATCTTCGCCACATAGTTGCGGTCAAGCAAGATGTTGGCTGGTTTCAGGTCTCTGTGTACCAGAGGCTCAGGTTTTGTCTGGTGGAGGAAGAGTAAGCCTGTGCCTATTTCAGCTGCTATCTTGAACCTTAGCTGCCAAGGAATTGGGGGACTGTTTCCTCGGCCAAACAGGCAGTCATCCAAGCTTCCTCTCGCCATGTACTCGTAAACTAGGCAGCCATACTCTGGGCAGGCCCCTAAAAGGAGAACCATGTTTGGATGCCGTATGCAGCTCAACACCTCAACCTGTAGTGTAATGCAAATACATGGTAATAAAAGTGAGAAATCCTCTTAAGGTTCATTGAGTGAGGGTATATCTATCTATCTATCCATCCTCCAAAAGTTATAGTTAAGTTCATGGGGCACTTTATTTGGAATCAACAATAAATGCACCCTCACTTCTGTAATTTAGAGACTTCCTCGCACTTTAGAGTAGTTTTTTCCCCCATCTAAACCCAGCAAGCAAGTCAACTAAGCATACAAATTGTTGTGTTATTGACAAAAGATAAGCCCAAAGGAGTTTTTTTTTGTTTGTTTTATAGACATACATACATTTGTATCATTAAGAGAAAAAGAATAGCCCAGAGAATTGGGAAAGCTAGTAAGTTAAATATTATCTTCTTTGTTGTGTTTCTATTTCTTTCCATTTATGGCGTTGAAGTTGTGTTGCATATTTGGTTAGAGAGTTTTGCTTTTCTGCTTAATTACCTCTCGTTGGAACTGTGACCTTCCTTGTGCTGCATCAGGACGTAGAACCTTCACGGCAACAAGTGTATGGTCCAGAAGGCATTTATAAACTGGACCATAGCCCCCTTCTCCAATCTTGAGGGACTCGGAAAAGAAATCTGTTGCAGCTTCAATCTCCTCAATTCCATACCTTCTATACATGATATCTCTGCCTGACAAAGCATCAACTGCTTTTCTTTTCTCTTCTGCTTCTTTTAGAGCTTTCATTTCGGCGCTAATTCTCTTCTGTGCTTCCAGTTCTGCAACCCTCTTTTGTGCTTCAGCAGTCTCAATGGCTGCTCTTGATTTGGCCTTCTCCTTTTCTGCTGTCGCTAATGCAGCTTCTTCGGCCAGCCTTGCCTCTTCCAATCTCCTCTCTTCCTCCAATTTCCAGCGTTGGAGTTCTACAGCCTGTGATGCATAACATGTCATGTCAAGATCTTATGAAGTTGTCCTTTTTTAGATGTAAATATAAGGTATAATTATTCCATACCTTCTGTTGTGCTGTGAGTGCTTCTTTACAAGCCGTGCTATACATTTCCATTGTTTGCTTGAGCTCCAACTTTAGTCTCCTCATTTCAGCCTCCACATCATCCTATACTTGCAGCACATGGTTATCAACAAGGACGTAGCAATCAGGAACCACAACAATTTACTTTATACCCACATAAATAACATTATTTTGAGCAACTAAAATAGTTAACTATTTGATCATTGATATATATATACATTCCTCAGGGGAGCTAAAACTATGACAAATGCGAGCAATGCACTCTTTTTAACATACCTTTTACTAGTAATTCATTTTAAAAAAATCCATTTAGCTGTCTTGTATATAGATTACTTTTCAAGGAATGTGTTGACTCTTTAGACGATGGAACAATAACAAAAATTGCACTAAAAGTTTCGTTAGAGGGACCTAGATTCCCCGCGGTCACAAATTCAAGCATTCACTACACTTAGTAAATCGGAACCGTTGGATGAAGATCGGATGGCTCACATTCTGAATTCCGATTAAAAATACAATTTGTTGAAGTCAAAATGTGAATCGTTCGATCTTCATCCAACGGTTCCGATTTGTTGTCTACAATGAATGCATGAAATCCGGATTCTAAATGGAGCATGTTATTAGCATTCCTTTGAATCTGTGTAATGTTAGTGTTAGGTAAAGGTCACTTGATATGTAACCACAGTACCTTATTGATGTCCTTACTCCTTATCTTTAAAGAAAAAACATCTTGTAAACCTACCTTTTCATGAGAAAATGTATCTAAATTATGGAATTTCTGAGCCCTCTTATGAGTGAGGGAACTACTAATTAATACATGCACAGGTTGTGGAGGAAATAAAAAGTGCACATTGGTTGCTCTGTCTCTTACCATAGTTTGTGGTGTAGAAGATGATAGCCCCTCACTATCATGTGAGAAAGATGAGAAATGATCAGGAGTGCCAATGTCCATAGACCTCCTTCCATAATGTATTGACTCAAAGCTATAGTTATAGTTTCCATCTGTATCAGAGCTATATGATAGCCTAGGGTTGGAAAAGCCTGTCTCTAAGTTATTATGTAAGGAAGGAAATAACCGATCTGTGCTTGACCTTCCTGAGCTTACAAAGGTTATGTCAGTGTCTGGCAATGAAATTTCCCCATATGACCTGTCATTCATACCTCTCCTAGTGAATGGTGACCTGCTTCCAATAGCATTTGATTTTTAGATAATGAAGCAATGTTATTTAAGCATGCAAGAAACAAGTTGGTATACCAAGAATGGAAGAAGAAAAAAAGAAATAATGGGAAAAGCCTTCTAAACTTGTAGAAAAATCAACTAGTTAGTGAGTGAATGAAGATTAAACATAAGTACTGGTCGAGGTAATTGGTATAGTTTAGGGACTAAATTAAAAGATGTTTGTAATTTGTGGTATATATCTCTTTGCAAGTGAGTGGAAGATGAGAGAACAAAAAGATGTATTTACTATCTTTTTTTTAACAAACGTAACTGAAAATAGATGATACTACTGTAATTAAAAGTAAAAACACAGGATAAAAACCATAAATGTTTTCTAAAAACTAAAGTGGCCCTAAAAACTCTTTCCCTTGAAAATAGAACAAATAAACTTGCTATGTAGTTATAATGTCAGACATGCTTGTGTTTTCTACTTATTCAGTCAGAATCAGATTTGGTAATAATGTGACTGACCTGAAGGATTCTGTTCCCTCATGTGATCTACGGGGTCCTTCAAAGGACCTCCTATCAGATCCTAATACAAACCACATTTCTTAATTAGCAACATACACAAAACATGCACATGATGTAGAAGTATATATGATTGGTGAAAGGATGAAATATTCTAACCTTTCACACTTGTTGATGGTGGCATGCGTGGAGGGTCTAGGTTGTCTGACCTGGTACTACGAGCATGACTAAGCTGGCTTTGCAGAGGGGAAAATGCAGGAGCAGGACGAGAAGCAGATCGCATGGATTGAATCTTTCCTTTAGAAATAACATATACTGTACAAAAATCTGGTGCCCCTTTTGACACTGTCCCTGGAATATCTGCTACCTTGAATCTTCTGATGCCAAAAAAACATGCCTTAATTAGTATAATATCCAATATAGAGAATTCAAGCAGCCAATTGTGCTTAGTAATGTACATTATAAGATAAGATATAGTGTAAGGCACATAAGCATAAAGTTTAGATGATAAGATGAAGTCCTAAGCTATTGTGCATATCAAGTATGGCATTAAAATGTTTCTTTTCTCCACTTGAAATCTTGATTATAGGAGGCCAGGAGAAGCCTAAATAGGGAGAATTCAACATCAATGGGGTAAGCAACAATAATAAATTTAACACCAACTTCTTAACCTAAAATATTAAAACAATGAATATATGAATTTATTCTCTTGTATTGTTTTCATTTAGCTCATTCCTTACCAATGAAAAATACTGTCACTCAAATTTGAATTTGAATTTATAACACTAAGAACCAGTCTTAGAATTTGGGCTTAGGGCCTAACTCAGCCCCACAAAATCAGCTTATAAGTTTAGGACTGCTCATACCTTATAAGAACTACATTTTCCATATCTATAGTCAATATGGGATCTCGCCAATCACATACCTAACTATTGACACCATATATTTTGCACCTTCACAAGTAGCTCATGTGTTTGGAATGAAAAAAAAAAAGAGTTGAGAGAGGCAGAAAGCCATACCTTAGAAAACCACTTTTGTTTGAAGAGCCTATAACCAAATGCTCAATTGCTGATTGAGAAGCATATTCAATTATAGCTTTGGGTACATCTGCATATTCTAGTACAATGTCCTTGCAGTGTATCTATGGAACAATGAAAGATAGGATAAGATGTTCAAATAGTGTCAAGAATTCTACAATGAAAACCGTAGCTTAATTATGTGTTCATTATTTTTTTTCTTCTTCTTTTGGTTTACTCAATTATGTTTTATTCAAGAAAAAGGAAACAAAACTTACATCTTTCCGTGCACAGAAGACACGGTATGGGCGGAAAATTTCTTTGGTTTGCTCATCAGGGTCTCTGCACACCAGTGAACCCTGCTCAAAAATACCATTCATCCCTGCCCCTGCAACCAACAAAGTGAGTTGTAGCCAATGCATGCTGCTATTATTTTTAATGGCTTAGTATAAATGAGGTGTATTAATAGTACTTACTTGGGGTTGATGCAGAATAAGAAGTTGACTTAACCTTGACATGGATGAGAACTACAGTTGATCCTTTGGTGAGGAGATGGTCAATGGCCCATTTGAGTGCATTCTGGCTCCCTTTATCTGTGTCTATTGCCACTGCCACTATTCCATTCACCCCATCCTTCCTCTCCCATTGATTCTTTTGCAACCACATTCCTCTCACTTCCTTTTTTCCTTTTCAATATTGCAATCTTGATCAAAAATCAAGCTTTTGTGCTCTTTCAATGAAAAGAAACCAATCAAAACAAACCTAGAAAAGAAACCTTGAGTCTTATACTCCTTTCCAATATTGCTTTGTGCTTCTTTCTATCAAGGAAATGAGGACCTCTTTAAGTTCCTTTTTTTTTTCTCCCTCTTCCTCTTGTTTCGCTTCTTGTGTTTATTATGTAGTATCCATTTTTTTGGAGGGTTCCTTTGATGAAGAAGCATAGGTGGTTGCCACACTTCGTGACAAGGGAAACAGTTTTCAAGAACAATGCAGGATAACTATCTTTCTTTTGAATCTCCTCTGTCCCTCCTTAAACACCGAGAGAGACAAAAGGACTTTAATGATTGATGTCTTTAATTTGTGTGTGTTTTTGTTGTTGTTAGTATTTGTTTCTTTTGGTGTTTGAAACAATGAACAGCAAATAGAAAAACAAATAACCAATATAACAATGACCACTGTTTATTTTGTGTACTTTGTTCTTTGTTTCTTTTAGGTTCCTTTTTATCTAGTTTGAGTTTTTCACGGACAAAACAACCACACAGATTGTGTCCCCATGAGAGAATAACCAATCTTTGCGGGAATAGCCTTTGACCAAGTCTATCTTAGAAACAAAATGTAGCATCTACATAAAACGAATATAGTATATACTCATTCTAAAAGCACTAGGCAGAAACCACAATCACGCATATATATAGCACTTTGTGCATCCATCATTTATTCATTTATTTATGCATACATTATTTAAGGGATAATTGTAAATCGAGGACATACTTAACACCACAAGGCTATGTTATACCACTTCTGTTGCTTGCTTATAGAGAAAAATAAAATGCAATCTTTTTATAAACAAATTTTATCACTAACAATTTTCTCAACTCCTAATTTTTATTAAAATCAATCGAAGTTACACAATAATAAATATAAAATGGTGGCAATTAGATTTAAACCTATAATCTTATGCAAATTACTCAAATCAGTTATCACTAGACCGATCTTAGTACGTGGCTCTTTATTTTTATTAACTCTATTCTTAATTTTCTCTTTGTGGTATCTCACTTATTCTTGTTTTACATGTTGTGTGTCTCCTTATTTTCACATTAACATTTTAAAAAATGAGATACAATTTTCTTACATTCCTCATATTTTTCATCTTAGAAAGATCCTTACCACACAATTTAAGGCGAGGAATTAAGAAGAGTGGAGATTAGACAAATTAGATTATGCCTTACTATAAAAGGATTTGACGTGTTTCTTAAGCATAAGGTTTAATTCTAATATATTTATTTGACAAGAGTATTTTTTAAAGGTATAGTCTAATCTTTTTAAAAGGCTAATTTAGTCTAAACTGTTAATTAATAGCTTGAATTTCATTGAGTAAAAACCGTTTCCTTTTTTTTTTTTGCTAAAAAAAAAAACCGTTTCCTTTGTTGTAGCAAAAGTCTCACCTTTCTACGACGCTAATTTGTATTGTGTTGCATAAATCAAAAAACGTCGTAAGGACAACTCATTCATCCAAGAATCAAGAGGTAAAACTCCTACAATTATTAAGCATTTTTGTATAAGATATAAAGGTGGGGTGAGATGGGAAAAAAAATATTTAGCAATGAGACCTATCAAGATTCTTATCAATTAAATAGGTCTCATCTATACACATCATTCATTTTTATTTTTTTAACTCAAATATCTAATGAGTACTTAATCTCTTCGACTCAATACCTCTAAAAAATTTACTAAATGTGAATTTCACTAATAATCATACATCTAATTATAACCCACAAAAACACATGAGATATGCAAGTAAAGAGAAAAAAAAGATATTTGTATACAAACACCCCTCCCCATTAGCTACTCACTCCCCAAACTCCACAATGGAGAGTACCTATTTGAAACCCTCCCAAATAGATACTCCCACTATAGATACTTTTATTGGGGTTGTCCTAACATTTCTTTTAATTTTTGGCTTTTTCAATTTTTTTCTTATTCTTTTTGAGATTTTTATTACTGTCATGATCGAGACCAATGTTTTTCAAAATCCGATCAGTTGAAAGTTGATTTGGTTTATTTGTGAATTTGTCTAACTAATTAGACCTGCACAAAGGTACTTTGTATGGGTTTTTACTTAACATATAAATAATAAAAAAATCTTTTAAAATGTAGAAACTACATACATTCCTTTAAAAAATTATAAAAAAATTGTATAAAATATTCAAACATTTATATTATATGTTGGGCTGCTTGAAAGCTGTTTTTTCTTGTTGATGAAGAGGATGGTGTCTTCTATTGCATTGGCCTCTCAATTAGTGTGTGTTTGGTTTTGCGATGATAAAAAATGTTTTTAACTGAATCGATTTTGTAAAATTGATTTTGGTTAAAATTGAATTTGAAGTGAAGTGATTTATGTTTAGATTTTTTACTCTCAAAGTAAGTTTGGGGTAAAACTTAGTGTAAAAATTGTAACCTAACGCAAAAGCTACAAATTTCAACTTCAAGTAGAATTGATTCTAAATAGAAAAATTAATTTACACTCAAAACCCCAAACACTATCACATAAAGGCAAAATCACATTTCAAGACCCTCACCATGTGTCTAGGGGTTCCGGACGCTCATCCAAATATAGGCTTAGTTAGCTCACTTGATTAAGTCAAATGACATAAGATGGCGTAAAATTTGAGTTCTGGAGTTTGAATCTCTCCCCCTCCCTTCTAAGTTCTAACAATTAACACACTAATTACTAACTAGTTGGCCTATAAAAAAAAGTTAGCAACAATTTTTATGTATTTTTTTTAGATAACAAACAATTTTTATGTATTTTTTATTTGTCTGGTATGGTTGTTATATGTTCTGAGGTTATTATTACCATGGTTGTAACCATTCAATGTGTCGAGTTTTTTTTTTTAATATATCATTTGCTTTCAATTCATTGAATGAAAACTAAGAATTTACCAACATGCAGGGTTAGATTTAGGCTCTGTTTTGCAAGTCCTATCCGCTTGCAGTTAGCGGATTTGACTAGTGATTAGCGGATTTGAAAAAATGGAGGTGTTTGGTAACGAGTAGCATTTAACGTTTTTCCAGTAACATTTAGCGTTTTTTCAGATACTACTTGAAGTAGAGTTTGAGCTTATATAGCAGATAGCGTATGATTTTTTTTTTTCATTTTTACCCTCATCATTTTTATTAAATTCCCTCCCTATCGTCTCTTAAATAAAATAAAAGATTATTATAATAATAATAATTAAAAAAATAAATAAATAAACAAATAAATTATTTTAACCAATGAATAAATTATTTTAATGATAATAAATAAATAAGTAAATAAATACAACTATAAATAAAATAAAATAAATTTAAATATAATATTTTTAACCAATAAAAATTCTTTTAATGAGGTCACAGCAGATAATAAGTAAATAAATAAATAATATTATTAAGATATAAATTTAAAATTTTAACTTCTAAATATAATAATAATTAGTTTATTATTTATAAATATTTTACCATATTTAATATTTATTATAATATTGATTAAATAAATATAAGCAATAATTAAATATATCCTTTTATGTCATTTTACATTTATTAGCTAGTTTAACTGCTAATTTTAATAAACACTTTAAATTCAATTTGATAATTTATCTACTATCAACTATCGACTATAAGCTCATTCGCTATCCCCTATCAACTATAAGCTATCTGCTAAGCCTTATTGACGAGAAAAGAACACACATGCAAGTATGCAACCTTAAGAATTCCTATATTCCAATCATATGAGAATTTCAATGTCAGAAAAGACTGAAATGTTTGTATTTGTTTCTGTTCTCAATTTTGTTTATCGCCTTGGTAATAGAAATTGTTGAAACCGCATTAGACACCTCATTTGGTTCTAAAAAAATATTTTATACTTTCTATATTCCTATATGAATTTTTCATTATAAAAAATTAAAAATAACTAGATCTTGGATCTGTGCATCGCATGGGAAAAAGTATATGAAGTGAATAATTTTTTTATTTTGAAACTATTTTATTTGAAACTTAAAAGTTGTAACAGAATAAAATGACTAACAATTTACCAGCATTACGTTGGTCTGAGTAGAAATTGGACTCAGAAACCTTAAGCAGGTCTCGGGTTCGCACCAATATCATGATGACAAAAAAACTAACAATTTAATATTTTGTTACATAAAATGTTAAACTTATGCATAGAGAATATTTTTTTATTTTAAAATATAGTTTATACTTGAAATTCAAAAATAGTGACACAATACAAAGAGTATCAATTTTATAATTTTGATACAATTATAGAAGAAACAAAATATATTAAAATTAGTATGTTTTCATATGTTCAATGTTGTATGTAAGTGTCAAAATATATAGGTCTAACTTGTTTTTTTTGTCAAGAGAATCTATTGCAAACGGGCAAAGCCCAAAGGCCCAGGGCCAAGGCCAAGGAAACAAAAGGACCCAATATGGTCCAAAGACAGCCTAAGCGATAACTAAAGAGATTAAATAACATTACATCTTTGACCAAAAAAAAACATTACATCAAAGGTACGCAACCGACATAATCTAGAAGCATTTGTATCTATCCAAGATACGCTCCGAACACCTTAAGATAGAACTCAAAGGTTACAACCTTAGATATCCCCAAAACAGACAAAAAGAAAAGGCACAAAAGAACCCTATCAAAGCCAAAACACCAATTTGGCCTACCCCTATCAAAACCCTATCAGACCAGGTACTACTGGCATAAGTAAGCTGGCTTTGCAAAGGGGAAAATGCAGGAGCAGGACGAGAAGCAGATCGTATGGATTGAATCTTTCCTTTGGAAACAACATATACTGTACAGAAATTTGGTGCCCCTTTTGACACTGTCCCTGGAATATCTGCTACCTTGAATCTTCTGATGCCAAAGAACTTACTTTAATAAATGGAATATGTATATAGATATCCAATATAGAGAACTCAAGCAAATAATTGTGCTTAGTGATATACACTGTAAGGCACATAAGCATAAAATTCAAATGATAAGATGAAGTCCTAAGCTATCATGTGCATATCATGTATGACATAAAATTGTTTCTTTTCTCCACTTGAAATCTTGATTATTATAGGCCAAATGTTAGGGTTAGGAGAAGCCTAAAAGGGGAGAATCCAACATCAATTAATGGGTTAAAACAACAATAATGAATATATGGATTTATTCTCTCGTAAAGTGAGTACTACTCATGCCGGACAAATACCATCTTAGAACTAGGGCTTAAAATCTAACTCAACCCTACAAAATTGGCTTATAAGATGGGGACTGCTCATGTATTATAAGAACTACATTGGTCATATATCTAGTCGATGAAAAGTCTCAACAATCACATACCTAACTATTGACACCATATATTTTGCACCTTCACAAGTTGTTGAGATGTGTTTGGAATGGGGAAAAAAAAGTTGTGACAGACAAATAGCCATACCTGAGGAAACCACTTTTGCTTGTAGAGCCTATAACCAAATGCTCAATTGCTGATTGAGAAGCATATTCAATTATAGCTTTTGCTACATCTGCATGTTCTAGTACTATGACCTTGCAGTGTATCTATGGAACGAAGAAAGAAAGATAGGATAAGATGTTCAAATAGTGTCAAGAATTCTACAATGAAAACCATTGCTAAATCATGTGATTATTTTTTTTTTCTTCTTTTGGTTTCCTGAATTGTGTTTGATCCAAGAAAAAGAAAACAAAACTTACATCTTTCCGTGCACAAAAGATACGATATGGGAGGAAAATTCCTTTGGTTTGGTCATCGGGGTTTTCACACAACAATGAACCCTGCTCAAAAATACCATTCATCCCTGACCAACAACCAACAAAGTGGGTGCCAGCCAATGCATGCCAAGCAAAAAAAGGAAGAAAAACACAGGTACTTCAAATCAGTAACCGTATAACATGTCATAACACTTCATAGATACCTAGGATACACTTAATCTTTATTGTATACATTATAACATTGTGATTGTAGCCTCATTTTTGAAGTTTTATGTATTCTATTAGATTAGATAAATTGTAACACTTTATTATGTATAAAATGATTCATATTAACTTTCTAAATTCATTCTTTTGATTAAGGTCATGTTTGGATTGGCTTATGCAAAACTTATTTGGGCTTATCTACTAACATAAGCACTTGTCAGCGTGTTTGGCACTTGTCACAAGGATAGCTTGTCAAAACAGGTTACAACTTATATGAAATTAGTTTCACCACATTCTCTTTTTTATTTTAAAAATAGCTTATATATAACCGTTTATATGATAAACGTTTATGCCATAAGCTGTTTATCCAAACGGGCCCTAAGATATATGTTTATGAACCCAACTTCCTACCTCCTCAAAATAAACAACTCTCACGCTCAAATACATCATCTCCCTATCAGAAACGTCAACCTAAAAAATAAGGTAATTTATAAAGTATTTCTCTAGTAATCTATATATGGTCTCAAAGGGGAAATAAGTTAAATGCCAAGGTAATTCCCCAGTAACCCATCAATCTCAAAGGTGTACCGGGGAATTCCTCTATTAACAACTTTGCAAAATAACAAAGATGCACAAATGATCGAAGGAGGCATGCCTATTAGTGTTATTATTATTGTTGCCACTCATGAGAATACAAATGAGGTATAATAGTACTTACTTGGGGTTGATGTAGAATAAGAAGTTGACATAACCTTGACATGGATGAGAACTACCGTTGAGCCTTTGGTGAGGAGATGGTCAACGGCCCATTTGAGTGCATATTGGCTCCTTTTATCTGCGCCTATTGCCACTGCCACTATTCCATTCACCCCATCCCTCCTCTCCCATTGATTCCTTTGCAACCACATTCCTCTCACTTCAATTGCAATCTTGATAAAAAATCAAGCTTTTTTACTCTTTCAATGAACAATAAAAACATATCCCAAAAATAAACCTTAAGTACTTATATCCCTTTCCAATATTGCTTTGCGCTTCTTTCTATCAAGGAAATCATGAGACGTCTAAAGTTCATTTTTTTTCTCCTTTTCCTCTTGTTTTGCTTCTTGTGTTTATCATGTAGTATCCTTTTTTTTGGAGGGGGGGGAGGGGGGGGGGGGGGGGGGGTCCTTTGATGAAGCACAGGTTGTGCCACACTTTGTGACAATTAAGGGAAACTCTTTTCAAGAACAATGCAGGATAACTATCTTTCTTCTGAATCTCCTCTGTCCCTCCTTAAACACTTAGAGACAAAAGGACTTTAATATGATTGATGTCTTTAATTTGTGTGGTTTTTTTTTTGTTAGTATTTGTTTCTTTTGGTGTTTGGAACAATGAACTACAAATAGAAAAAAAAAATATAACCAATCCTTTTTAACATTGATTGCTTTTTAATTTGTGTACTTTGTTTTTTTTTGTTTCATTTAGGTTCCTTTTAAGTAGTTTGAGCTTTTCACGGACAAAACAACCACACAGATATTGCTCTGTCCCCATATGAGAGAATGACCAAACTTTACGGGAATATTGCCTTTGACTAAGTCTCTCTTGGAAAGAGAATGTAGCATCTACATAAAACAAATATAATAGGAAAATGTTTGATGAACACCTCATGGGTATATACATCCAGAGAGAGAAAAAGATAGAAAAAAGAGAAGTGATAGATGTGATAGGTAGTATGATGTGATAATAAGAAAGAGAAAGAGATAGAAGGTGTTGGATGAGTGGTGATACTATTGAAGTGTCTATGTATCATTATTCAATATAATATGTACTTATTCTAAAACACTAGGCAGAAACCAAAATCATGCATATGGGCATGGCACTTTGTTAATTCATCATTTTTTTTTATTTATGCATGCATTATTTAAGGGATAATCGTAAATCGAAGACGTACTTAATTAATGCCACAAGCCTATGTTATAAAATGCAATTTTTTTTCGGAACAAATTTTATCACTAACAATTTTCTCAACTCTTAATTCTTATTAAAATCAATTGAAGTTACACAATAATAAAAATAATTTAATATTTATTAACTTTTTTTTGTATTCAATTGTGGCAATTAGACTTAAACCTATAATCTCATGCAAATTACCCAAATTCGTTTTTTTTTTTAGGGATTTTACCCAAATTCGTTATCACTAGACCGATCTTATTGGCTCTTTATATTTATTAACTCTATGGCAGTAGATATTAGTCCTAACATTTCTATTAATTTTGAGTTTTTCGAATTTGATTTTCTTATTCTTTTTGAGATTTTATTACTATCATGATCGACACCAATGTTTTCATAATCCGATCAGCTGAAAGTTGATTTAATTTATTTGTCTAACTAATTAGACCTGTGCAAAGTACTTTGCATGGGTTTTTACTTAACATGAATAGTAAGGAATCCTTTCAAATGTATAAACTACATACATTTCTTTAAAAATTTCTAAAAAATCGTATAAATATTCAAACACTAATGAACAAAGTCGTTCTTAAGTATATCAATGAAATATTCAATATCAAATGTTTTAAGTGAATTAATTTTTCTTTGTCAAAAAAGAAAAAGTGAATTAATTTTTCAGTGTATTGGGCCATTATCCCATAATTAGCAATAAATTTAGAATAAAATTACAAATGGTAAAAGAAAAAAATTGCTTGCAATTACTAAACCACGTAATACAACCCAATTTAAATCCTAAACCTATTTAAATCACAAATAAAATATATATCATCCTAACTATATAGAGTCATAAGATTAGAGTCATTGGATAAAGATTAGACAATCTGCATTTTAACTTCGGCGAATCAAATTCAAAATACAAACTCAGAGTATGAGCCACCCATCTTCATCCAATGACTCTGATCTCACGGCCATGGTAAACTCATGAGCCCATGAACCCTTAACTCTAGTACCTCACAACTCTACCCTGCCCCATTCCCTAGCTTATCAACCTGTGACTCAGTGACAGAGAAAGAGAAGTCATCATCAGTCATAGTCCTTGAGTACAAATCCCCTTCACTGACACAAGAATAAGAAGAGTTTTCATCTTCACTATCTTTCTCCTTCAGCTCCTCAATCTTTGCCACAGCCTCCCTCCAATCCCACCTACTCTCCACACCCCATTCACAACAATACATCCCAATCCTCAACAGCTTCAGCATCTCACCCTCACCATTCCTTGTCCCTGCCAAGATGTCCTTATCAAACACCTCACCTGTCCACTCTTCCCTCACAACTGAGTTCACCCATGTTGCCAGGTCAGCATTTGCACCTTTCCCATGCCTCAGGTAGTTTGCTGGGAACTTCCCTGTGAGAAGCTCCAGTATGAGGATCCCTAGACACCAAACATCTGTTTTCTCATTGGGCCTATCAAATTGGCCCACTTCTGGGGCCTTGTAGGATGCCATGAATTGTTGGGCATGGCTTTTGTTCATCACTGGCACAAGCCCATACTCTGTCAAACGTGGCTCAAATGAATGATCCAACACCACATTGGATGATTTTAGATGACCATGTGGGAGGTTTTGTCCAGGGAACTCTTTGTAGAGGTGTTCTAAGCCCCTGGCTACTCCTTTTATGATTTTCAAACGAGTTGACCAGGTTAGCAATGTGCCATTTCTACCTGCAAAGTGCAAATCAATGTGAAAAATTGTTAATGAATATCATTGATCAACATTCTTCCAATTTTTTTGAGTGTACTAAATTTTTGATCGAGCTCTTATAACATGGTCATACTATGTAAATGATGAGTTATTCCAAAAGCTTAAGTGCATGTTTGGTTTTTAGCTGAAAGATTGCAAAAGTACGATTGAACCCAAAGATTTGGCCAATGCACTGCATGTATTTTATCACCATCTTAATGTTGATTTTCGATCAACGATTATTCCTCTACTTTTATCCTCAAGAGTAAAGTCCCTCGCTTTTGAGAAGTCAAATCGCTTTAATGAAATGAATTAAAGAGAGTTAATTCAACTATTCAAGTGGTTGAGATTGATGAATATGATTATTTCATTAATTGATTCAAGCCCTGCTGAGTCTACCTAAAACTATTATATTTATTAATGTTATGAAGAAAATGTAATGCTGCATACCATGTAGATGACTGGCCAAGCTTCCATTTTCACCAAAGTCATAAACCAGAAACTTCTCTTCTTTCCTGTAGTAGAACGCAACAAGAGGGAGTAGATTAGGGTGTGTCAAACTCCCAAGCTTTTGCATGTGCTCAAAGAACTCCTCTTTCCCAACATTGTTCATGTGCTTAAATCTCTTCACAACCACAGTTGGTCCATTCAAAAGCATAGCCTTGTAGGTGGACCCAAAACTTCCACTGCCAAGAACCTCAGCTGAGGCCCTTAGCAGGTCTTGCAAACCAAAAGCCCCTGTGTCTTCCCTAACAAAGTTCAAATCTCCATGGTCACCCTTCTTGAAATCACCTGTCAGATCAATGGAATGTGCCTCCTTGGAACCTGCATTGTTTGGAGAATTCAGTTGTTGGCCTAATATGGGTTGGAATCGGCGGCTTCGTCTCCGGCGGCGGCTACGGATAATCAAAAGTGATGCTATTGAAGCCAACACAAAGACAACCACCACTACAATGATAGTTATAAGGATGTGGTGCTTCTTTTCCTTTTCTTCAGGTGGAGGAGTGGGGTTGGGAAGCTCCACGCGGTTGTTGTTGTTGCAGGGGTTGCCCAAAGGTTTTCCACATAGGCCTTCGTTGCCTGTATTGCACAAGAAAAATTAGATAGAACATGCATCAATGATAACATCCAACAACAAGAAGTTAAAGAAACTTTAAAAATATACTTTGAAAATATATCCATGAGCCATGTAGCAAGAAAGGTTTAGTTTGGTAAATCATTTATTAGTGAACTCAGATTATTTTTTTTCTTCAATTACTATATGGGAAAAGTAGGTCCTAGTCTCCAAAGTTGTGTCACTTATCATTTCCGAGGCTCTGACACGTGTTACCTCCCAGTTCTTTTTATTTTCAACTAAAATTGTTTAGTTTGTTTTTTTTACAGTTTTTATTAGGAAAAAAACTCGTACTTTACATGGTTCGTGTCCATCAATTAGTTAAAGTTTTAAATAAAACTCAGTGTGATGAGAAACAAGAAGTCAACAAATAAAAATCAAGCTTGTAGGTGAAAAAAGCAGAATGACTCTTTACTTACCAGCAAATGAGCTTGAAGGCTCCTTGCTTAAGCTTTCTGGTATTGGACCCTCCAATTGGTTGTTTGATAAGTCAAATACTCTAAAATCCTTTTGTTCAAAATCTAGTATGTTTCCCCCAAAACTATTCCCATGCAAGTCCAAATCCAAAAGCCTAGGCAAGTTAGCAAGAGACACAGGAATATGACCCTTGAACCTATTTCCAGCCAAGAACACCCTTTTAAGATTTCTCATGCCCTCAAAAGCATCATCTGGAATCTCACCAGAGAAGTGGTTGTTGGACAGAAACAATGCCCTTAACTTCACAATCCTTTTGAATTCAGGCATTGGACCCTCAAATGTGTTGCTCATGACACTAAAACTGACCAAACTTGGCAACCCCAACAAGGTGTCTACATCAATCCTCCCACCTAGTCCCATGTTCTCTAGTCTCAAGCCATAGAATGTCTGGTTGGTGGTGCATAACAAACCAGCCCAGTTGCACAAATTGGACTCATCACCCCAGTTATCTAAAGCACTGTCATTGGACAAAAAGCTTCTGAACCTCATCAAAACTTGACCAGTTTTGTCACCAAATGATGGCACAAAACAAATGGCCAACGTAAAGAGCATGATCAGAAGCTGGCAATAGCATGCTCTTTTATGAGCCATCGTTAATTGATCAGCAAAACTTGAACCAAAATGGTTTTTTCCCTAACTCTGATGATAAAGAAAATAAATGGAATGAGAATAATGAAGAGGAGTGTGCATAGGAAATTAAGACTCAATGGTTTAAAGGGTAACAATGACAAAGTCCTAACATGCAAAAAATGAGCTGGTTAGGCCGGCCATTTTCAATGGTGATTTTATTTAATACAATATATTATATCTTGGGCTTCTTGAAAGCTGTTTTCTCTTGTTGATGAAGAAGAGGATTGTGTCTTCTATTGCATTGGCCGTCACTTAGTTAGCAACAATTTTTATGTGTTTTTTATTTGTCTGTTATGCTTGTTATTATGTTCTTAAGTTACTACTATGGTTGGAACTATTCAATGTGCCGAGTGTTTTTTTTTCTTTTTTTGGATCATTTGCTTTCATTGAAAACATTGATGAGAAGAACTAAGAATTTAACAACATGCAGCATTATAGATTTATCCAATGACCACAAAAGAACACACATGCAAGTATGCAACCTTTAGGAGAATTCCTATATGAAAAAGACCAAGGGTCCAATCATATGAGAATTTCTATATCAGAAAAAAACTGAAATGTTTGTTTCTGTTCTCAATTTTGTTTATCACCTTGGTAATGAGAATTGGTGAAACCTCATTAGGCACCTCAGTTGGTTTTGAGTTCAAATTCTAGAAGTGTAATTTTTTAATTTAACTTAATTGTACTTTTGATTCCTCAACTATTCCGATTGTGTGTTTTGGGTCTTTAAAGCCACGTCACATCCATGTAATTAGCATCTCCCAACACGTGACACATCCATGGAAGCACTACGTAAGCATTTTCCGTTAGCAAATAGACGGAAGGACTTGATTGTGACTGATGAGAAAATTGAAAGGCGAAAATTAGGGACTCAAATTGCAAACCATGATACATAATACAATTATTAATTCAATTAACAAAAACAACCTAAAAACGTGACTATACTTGGAAAAGGTAAATTCTGGTTGTGTGAATGTGTTCACCACCCTCCCCCACTCTCTGCTTACATGGATTGAATGCAGTGGCAGCTACAGACCCACGTAAAGTTAAACATTGACTTTGCTTTCTACCTTGCCCATGATAGAGGCAAGCCTCCCCTCTGTATATTCAATCCACCTGGCTTTGAAACTATCACACATGTAATTGGTCACATGCACCAAGTAATCAGCAGATATGTCAAGATGATTATGTTACATGAGTGCTGCATTAATCTTCTTCTTCTTTGTTTGTTCATTTTTAACTTGTCAGCTGTTTTTTTAAAGTGCAGATGAAATATTTTACATCTTTTTTATCAGGAGACGTGAAAGACAAACCAAAAACAAAGTATATATTTTAAAAATGAACTCGACTTGATTTGAAGGGTGTTGGGATAGTGACGTGAACAAAATATTTTTGATGAGAAAATCATAATGGGCAATCTTCCACACTTTTTGGTTAACTATTTCTTGTAGAACTTTCTTTATTAAAAAACAACACAAAACAAAACCAAAAAAAGAAGTTAATTATATTCCATAATTGAACACACACATATTAATACACACACACACACACACACAAAAGAAAACATTAATAATGACATGATATATGCAAATGAAAAGAACAACCTAAACCTTTTTTTTCTGTCCACAACACAACACAAATGGTGATCTCATATTCCCTTTATTCTTAGCTTCAAACTGAAACCTCTAGTAGTACAGCAAAAAGAGAACACTCACGAGACAAAGCAAGGTTTATATACCTTTTTCTATGTCTCTTCTCATTCACTAGTTTTTCATTTTAAAAAAAAACTGATACTAAATAACAACAAAATCAACACAAAAATTGCCTTCTTGTTACCTCTCAAAACTCCCACACATTTCCTCACCAAAAAAATTTGACTTTTTTTGGGGTTTCTATAAGTTGAACACCCTTCCCCATAACAAACCCAACCATGAAAGGCTCCACTACAGAGCCAACCAATGACACAAGCATTGACATTGATTATTATTCCTCTTGCAGAAGAGTGTCTTTCTCTGAAGAACCACCACAGTACCACCCAAATGGATCAGATCAGCCACAACACCAACAACACCAACAACAACACAATCACAATAATAGTGTTCCTTTGCTTCTTCAACCATCTTATGCAAGATCAAAGTCAATGATCTATGATGAGCTTCGAAACTTCCGAATATGCCTCAAGTGGTGTGCACTTGACCACTCTTCCTGTGTTGGGAGACTCATATCCTACGTGTCCTTCATCTTCCTCGCTCTCATTGTCCCTCTCTTCACCTCACTCTTCGTTCAAGTCTCTGCCTCTTCCCCTGAAGATGACCCAATCTCCCTCAACAAGCTTGTCCAAATACCAGAGTCTGGCCTCGCCATCATTGCCTTCTTCACTCTCTACCGTTTCTTCCGAAGGTACGTACCATAAAACACCCTCATCATTCATCATCATGTGTACTAGCTCTTTTGTGTTGAGACTTCTGCATGAACACAAGTCACTAAACTATAATATATTATCTAGTAAATATATCATGTAAGTATGTATATAACCCTGTACAAGATTTTAAATCGTGGTTACAGTTACCGTAACTCACGCTCTTTGATATTATAGAAAACTATGTACAAAGGTCTAGTTTGGATTAGTTTTTGGTTCATGGGAGCTTTTCAATTAAAATAAGTTTATGATTCTTTACTTACGAAAAAATCTTTATCATCTCATAAATACTTGTAGAAAAGTTAAATGAGTTTCTAAAAAAAATTGAAATGTAGATTATAACTTATGTGATATCATGGAAAAGTTTATCCAAATTGACCGAAATACTACTTCTAAAGTCGTGATGTTGTGGGTTGCAATTACAATTGTGGAGTACAGTTTAAAATCAATTAAGAAAACACTTATTTTTCTTATGTAGTAATTGAATTCGTTTGAAAAGTTGATTCAAATGATAAGCTTTTGCATGTGTGCTAGCAGGTATGGCCTAAGGCAGCTTCTGTTTCTAGATGCATTGCAGGACGACACTACTTATGTTCGACGCGGGTACGCACGAGAGCTTGAGAAAGCCTTCAGATACTTAGCATACATAATTCTACCCTCCTTCTTCGTTGAACTCGTACACAAAATCATATTCTTCTCAGCGGTTAGGATTTCGGCGCCACGCATCAGCCCCGGGTTCCCTCTGAACTCGATCGTGTTTGTGTTGGTGTTGGTTTCTTGGGTGTACAGAACTGGGGTGTACCTGTTGGTGTGTGTGATCTTCAGGCTAACTTGCCAGCTCCAGATACTGAGGTTTGAAGGGGTTCACAAGCTGTTTGAAGTGTGTGGGTCTGATTCAGTTGTGATATTTAAGGAACATGTGAGGATTAGAAGGCAATTATGGGTTATAAGTCATAGGTATAGGTTTTTCATAGTTGGGTGTGTGGCCACAATGACCGTTAGTCAGTTGGGTGCTCTGTTGCTGGTTTTGGCTTCCAAGTGTGACAAGACCTTCTTCAATTCTGGTGACCTTTTGGTAAGCATTATATTATATTATATTGTATCATATTATGTTATGTAATGTCATACATACAATTACATGGGAATGCTAATAATTCACTTTTTAACACATTTTTTTTTTCAACACATACTTTTTATTATTAAGTGAAATTCACGTGAGTCATGCTAATTAGGAAATTAATTCCACCTTTGAGGTTTTAAATTTTATAGTGTGTAGAAAAGAATGTATAAAATAGTTGTCAATTCGCTTTAACTAATTTGTCATTTCTAAAATGGCTCCAACAACACGTTCAGAGTTCTGTAACACTCTTTATTGTTGATTGAAATTTATGTGAGTCTTACGGAATGAGACTTGCATTATTTAGTAGGATCCACATAAGTTCTACCCGTGTGTTAAAAAGTGTGCCGCTAGATTTGTTTTCGGTTCGTAGTGCAATATTAATGTTAAGGTTTGATTTGAATGTAATGGTATGATATTTTAAATTAAATTAAATAACAATAAGCATGATTACATTGTACATGTTTTCATGTTTTAAATGAACTAGTCTGGTTACATATATAGAAATGTGTCCTAATTGTGACTGTTAATTTATGCAGATTTGTTCAGCTGTGCAATTGAGTGGCTTCTTCTTGTGCGTCTTAGGTGCAGCTAAAATCACACACAGAGCTCAAGGAATCGTGTCAATTGCCACACGATGGCACATGTTGGTGACTAGTTCTTCTGCTGAATCAGAACAGTGTAAAGATCAAATGTCTGAGGGGCTAGTCAGTGATAGTGATTCTGATTCCTCAGATATACACATATCAGTAATCCCACAACGACTTTCCTCTTTCCATACCAGACAATCTTTAGGTGAGTTTTATCTCTACATATAAAATTCAAATTTATATATATGTCGTGTGTGAAGATTTATTGTGTTTGATTTTGGCACAGTGACATATTTACAACACAACCATGGGGGGATAACACTGTATGGGTTTACACTTGATCGAGGATTGCTTCATACTCTATTTGCCTTTGAGTTTTCTTTGGTGCTTTGGGTTCTAAGTAAGGTGGTTGTCTTGTCCTAACAAAATATTCAAGTCCAAGAAAAAGCCTTGCATGAACCAAGGAATGTGTATCAATGTGTATGTATCTGATCATGTGTGGCTGGCTGGATCCTTTCTTTTTCGTGTGTAATTACTATTTTTGAAGTTACTTCCTATATATGTATATGTTAGCAAATCAAAGCTTCAAAGCTTAATTTCTTTTCTTATAAAAAGAGAGTTCCTCTTTAACTTTATAAAATATGAACTTCGAGCCAACTAGTTCACCTTTTACTTATGTTAATAGCATGATTTATGTTTGTAAGCTCAAGTTGATAGTTGCTCCTGCCTGGATTTTAGAATTGATGATGATCAGAAAATCATTTTTCAACCGAAACTTCTAGTTCACAAAATTACATTTACGCTTGAAAGTTAAATTACTTTGTTCATGCATCCAAACAAATTATTTTGTTCAATAATCAATTAATATAATTGATGTTTTGCTCATTGAAATAAATAATTAAACATAAATATTCAACATAAATATTTGTAAATAATAAAAAAAATTAATCACAATAGTTTTAAATAATTCACCTCTATAATCTAAATCATAAACTAATATACTGACTCCTGAAATTGAGAATGAGATAATAAATTTACATAATTTTTTAATTTATCAATTAAACACATAATTTTACATTAGAATTATGGCAATTCTATTGTTAAAAATTGGACGACATTGTAATAATTAAGAAAATTTGGGGACTTAATTGACACAATTAAAAATTGAGAATAAAAATTGCATAAGTACAGAATTCGGAGACCAAAAGATAATTAAGCCTAAGTTTTATCTTAATAATTATAAGGGCAGGCGAAAAATCATTTCAAAGTTCAAACCAAATTAAACCGAAAAAATCCAATAATTTAAATCGGTTTCTGAACCAATTTATTTTTCCTTTTCAAAATTATGGTTCGGTTCACTGGCCCTTTTTTCCCCTCTCCTTTTCGGGTCATTAATTTGGTTCACTGGTTAAGAAAAATCGGTTCGTATTGCCAGAAAAACCGATCGAACCTTTCTCTTCCGTTAGCTTCCTTCCTCCGTTGTTCGCAATCCCTATTCCCCTCTCAAAACCCGTTTGGATTTCACTTCCACCGTTCGCGATCGTAACTCCCTGTGTTCGCGATTGTTCGGTTACTCCTCATTTTCGTTCTTCAACATTGTTCGTGAATCGCAGCTCGCGATTCTACGCAATTGCTCAAGGTGAGCTTACTCTTTTTTAATATCTCTGCAAATCGAGCACTTCCTTATATATTCATTATACTATTTTTTTCAGGTACAGCGCGTTGCTTATTCCACTGGTACAGTATCGAAGGTTAGAAATGCTTGATTCCCTTGTTTTTTTTTTCTCCTAATTTTTTTCATAAAAATAATGTTGCTTAATATTCAGTTTCGTTGATATAGGATTTGGACTTAGTAAATGCCCTATTTAATTTCTTATTTAGGCTATATCAAAAATCGTCAGTAGACTTCTAATCCCACTTGTAGAAGATTAAAATTTCTCTACTCTTATGTATGAAATATCAAGGGTGTGATATTTTGAGACATGATATGCTGCTTCTAAGTGTGTTCACGTGGGAAGACCAAGATTTGTTTAGTTTGTGAAAATGGAAATTAGATCCTCATGGGGAGCTTGACTAGACCAAATTCCTTTCTACTAGGCAAAGCTACTTAAATAATCTATGCATCACTGGAGTTATCTTAAATTAAATAATCTTTTTTTTTATTGCTAAGTAAAATCTTTCTCTACTAGGTTTTTACATTATTCTTGATAATAACTTTACCATGGGTCTCTGGCTGGATCAAGTCACCATCTAAGCTCATTTAATGTACCTAGCAATTAGCCAAAATTATGTAGGGATGTATGTTTACTAAAGTTTGAAACCTGTCCAACCTTGCATCCAACTAGTAACATGTCATGATTTAGGCTACAAATTATAATGGTGATTAGGATCATACACAGTCCATGGACATATGAATGCCTTGTTAGAACACAAACTCAACTAGCAAACATGACAAATTTTTACCATTATTATACATCATCATGTTCCCAATAGCAACTTGTTTGGAAAAGGAATAGCTGTACCTATAAATTTCAGAACATAATTTTTATATATTCAAACTGAAAATATTTATTGCTCAATTATGGTCCTGCAAATGTTTACTAGTCCCTTGACAATTCTGCATTCTGTGTACGAATTTTTTTTTTAATTTTGTATAACGTGTAGTAGGTTTTCTCAAAGAAAACCTTGTGCTCTAGTAATAGTAATGTAAAAAGTGATGAACTGCATATTTTGTAAACTGCTTACTTGCTGATTTTCTATACGAAATGAAAAAATAAAGTTTCTTTTTGAATGGGATAGGGCCATACCAAGTATATTGAGACTCGCTGATTTTCTATCTCAATTTTCAGTGCAAAACATCAATACTATTGTGAGACAAATGAGTGACGAATCTGTCTTCTCAACCTCAGAGACAGAAGAGAATCTGGTTTCTGCTCCACCATTTGCGCCTATCACTGCTGATGTATTACTACCTCTCTCTGTTGGGCGTAGAAATCGGTCAGAGGCTTGGAATCACTTTACTACGAATCCTGGTTCAGATAAGAGAGCTAGATGCAACTATTGTAGTTGCTTGATCAAATATGATAACGGAACTAGTTCCATGCGATCTCATTTGATGAGATGCAAGAATAACCCGAATAAAGATGGAAACAAAAGGCAAAAATCAATTTCATCCTCAATAGTGAAGGCAGAAGGACTTGTTGGTTCTTCCTCTCTATGTGACAAATTTGACCAAGAGGCTTGCCGCAATGGACTTGTCAAGATGATCATAGGCACTGATCTTCCTATTCCAATGGTAGGGAGAAAAGTATTTCGAGAGTTTCTAAACTCTTTACAGCCAAGATTTAGGGTCCCCTCATGCGCTACATTAGCGCATGATATTTTAAAGCTATGGGATGCGGAAAGAACGAAGTTGAAGAGCGTTCTTTCCCAACATAGTGGAAGAGTTTGCCTCACCATTGACAAATGGACTTCGTGTCAAGACCTGAGTTATATGTGTTTGACTTCCCACTTTGTTGATAATAATTACATATTGCACAAAAGGATTCTAAATTTTTGCCCAATTGAAAGTTGTTCAGGAGAGGTTATGGCAAAGACTATTGAGTTGTGCTTGAATGGTTGGGGGTTGAGTCGCGTTTTAAGCTTGACAGCTGATCATGTATTGCCAAATGATCTCGGGATTCAATACCTAAAGAAAAGGCTAATGTCTTGGAACAATTTAGTTTTGAAGGGAGAATACATTCATATGCATTGTTGTCCTCATATTTTGAACATAATTGTGAAGGAGGGATTAAGTGATATTGATGATTCTATTTTGAGAATTAGTGCTGCAGTTAAATACATAAGATCCTCTCCTTCTATATTGTCTAAATTTGAAGCATGTGTTGACGACGAAGAAAAGATTGAATATAAAGGACTTGTTTGTTTGGTTGTTGAAGCTAAATGGAATTTAATTTATGAGATGTTGGAGAGTGCTTTGAATCATCGAAAGATATTTGAGGACCTTGAGTTACAGGATAAAGAGTATGTTCATGAGTTAGAAAAGGGGAAGGGTGTGCCTACATGTGAAGATTGGAATAATGCTCACTTAATTTTACCATTTTTGAAGATCTTTTATGAAGCTATGTTGTGCATTTCTGGTACCTCTTATGTTACTAGTAATGTATATATGTTAGAGGTATTTGGAATTGGTAGGAGGATTCGCAAAATGTGTCATTCCAAGGATGTAAGTATACGCAGGATGGCTGAAAGGTTGAGGAAGAAATATGATGAGTATTGGGGAAATCCCGACACTTTGAACATGTTGCTGTTAATTGCTGTTATATTCAATCCTAGGTGCAAAGTTGGATATATGAATTGGATTATTAATCAGATTTTTGATTTGGGTGAGGCAGCTAATTTGAAAGAGAAGTTGGAATCTTGTTTGAAGTTACTTTTTGAGGAATATATTGATGGAGGGGAGGAGCCCCAAAATGATTCACAAGAAGCACGATTTGACGAAGATGGTAAAGAGGATCCCTATAGTTGGAATCAGTTTCTACAATCAACTAGGCATAAATCAAGTGTCAGATTTGAGCTAAACAAGTATTTGGAGGAAGATATAGAGACCTCTCCAGACTTGGATATCTTAAATTGGTGGAAGCTAAATTCAAATCGATTTCCAATACTTGCAAACATTGGTAGAGAGGTTTTGGCTATACCTGTTTCAACTATCGCCTCTGAGTTTGCATTTAGTACGGGTGCAAAGATGCTTGATTCTTATTGTAGTTTTCTAACACCTGAACTCTTGGAAGCACTTGTCTGCACACAAGATTTGCTAAATGGAACACCCTCCTCGTTGGTTTCATACAAGGATATGGAAAAGCTTAAGTTGTCAGATAAGGACATGGAAAGGCTTAAGCAAGGTAAGATAATTAGATGTTTATTTTGGATATGTTATTATTTACTAGCTCGGGATTATGATTTGATAAGTAATGGGATGTTTTTCCTTTCGTTTTTTTTTTTTGCAGCAAATATTTTCCAACAAGATCTTGCATGGTAGACCTCTATTACTCCTGATGATTGATTAAAGGTTGCTTGTTTTTTATTTGGTTTTTAGGATCATTATATATTGGACATGCAAGGCTCATTTCTTTTAAAACAATTTATTTTTCTTTTTTAATTGTAAATGTCTTAGATTGAAGTCAATGTAGCAACAGTATTCGCAGTTTCAGTTTTTCTAGTAATGATAACAAAGCTTAGAGTTTCTATTCAGGTTGTATTCTTACATATCTTAGTATCAAATACTGATCCATTATATTGTCATGATGAATTACCCTCACATATTGTTTTTTGGCCATATCCATTTTCATAACATTGGATCCTTGGCAGAAGCCTTTCACATTCAAACTGGCTATTTCTATTTCTTTGAAGCTGCATAGTTTTTGGTGAAAGGTTAGAATCTACACCGAGTGAATGTTGATACTTGCATTAGGATAGTGGTATCCCATGGCCATAAACAAGTTCTAATCAAGTTTTGAATGGAAAAGATTACTTAAACCAGTTCCAAACTTGTTTTAAACTTGTTCTCAAGTCACGGTTTTGAATTAGTTTTAAACCAGTGAAGAATTGGTTTAAACCAATTCTCAAGTCAAGCCGGTTTTGAATCAGTTTTGAACCAATTTTAAGCTGGTTCAAAACCAAATCTGAGTCAAAACTGGTATTAAAAATTGTTTCAAACCAATTTTAAAAATACTTCTTATAATTAAAATATTAAACTATATATATATATATTATAATTTCAAGTACTTTTGAATTTTTTTAATTTTATTTACTCATTTTAAAATACATTAACAATACACAAAATATTTACTAATAGCTGCCTAATACTAATAATTTTTCGTCTGGAAGAATAACTTCCGTGACTGAGGTAGGTTTCGAGCACGAGATTACTGGACAATACAGCATTGACGCTTTTGTATTTGTATCTCTTTTCTATCTTGCTAAATAAATTTTCAATTTGTAGCGTGTTTTAAAAGTTTATAATTAATTAAATATATTTAAACCTTAATAAGATAATTACTCTTGACAAAATAACTATTGCATTATTTTAATGTAATACTGTTATTAATGATGTACAATATGGATGAATTAGTAAGTTCTATATTATTTGTATCAACCAAGTAAATCACCAACACAGAAGACTTCATGGCCCAATGGATAAGGCGCTGATCTACGGAACCAGAGATTCTGGGTTCGATCCCCAGTGAAGTCGTTGACAATGTTTTACGACTGCCAATACTCAAATGTTTTTATTTCTTATTTCTTATATGTTTGTTACGTAATTTCATTTGTCATTTTTATTCTTTCAAATTTTAATGATTTATGAAAAACCCTTGGAGTTTGAACACTAGTTTACGATGAGATTCAGTCATCAACAATGAAAACAGTAATGCAAAATTGTAACGAGCCTTTCTATTTTTCAAACATTATTGAAAATAAACTAAATGTGAAAATATTGATATGATATTAAACATTTATTATTTTAATGACTATTTACAAATATTCTGTTATGTTCTATGTTTAATTGAAAAAATTAATGATAAAAAAATTTAAAGTAAAAATAATGGAAAGTGGATTTTTTAACAAACAGTTAATTAAGAAGAAATTAATATTGATTTAATTTAATTTAATTTAATTTTATAAATTTTTAATACACATATAATATAAACACATGAATGATAACTGATAAAAAAACATATGAATGATAGAAAATAAGGCTATTTCAAGGAATTCAATAATAAATACTCAAATTTAATATAAGTAGATAGAAATAGAGCTAGTTGAGCAGACAAAATGAGTCTTGTAATAATTTATCTAAACATAAGAAAGAAATAAAATAATTATAAAATGCAAATTATACACTTTAGGAGAAGATGACATAATTTCCCCCAGAAAATTAGAACAGTTAAAAAAAAAATTGTAATGAGCCGTTTTTTGCTTATCGAACAGTTTCGTGAATAACGTTGAAGCTGTAACTAGTTTAGTAGATAAATTCTTCTTCTTATAATTTACTCATAAGAGGAAGCACAGTGAGTGATCATAATTATAAACAGCATTCTCCTATGCTGCATTCATTCACTAACAAAGACCCAAAAGAACAAAAAGAATCATAGCAGGCAAATTGCAATCTTTATTTACACTCTTGGAGAAGACCATATAGTTGTTTAAGGGTGTTGGAGAAATTTCCCAGGCTTGCTATGAGCTTGTCCCCTTGGCGTCTTGTAAATTCAGTATGGTAGTCCTCTATACTCTGTGAGCTAGCTGTCTTACTGTCTGCTGATTCAGCAGTAATCGCTTGAATCTCTATTGCCAACTCTTGCAATTTCAGGGTCAACATTTCCTCATTTTCTTCCCTGCTATTTGTTATGTTTACTACACTGGTCAGCTTTGGCTTTTCATCCTCGTGGTTCTCATCAAGCTCTACTTTGGCAAGGCTCTTCGGTGGCATCTCTATGTGCTTTGGACGCCTCTTTGCAGCACATTTCAACTTGTGTCTCTCTTCTAGGAAGTCTTTCAAATACTCTTCTTCTAAATGATGATTCTCAGGCTCTTCTTCATGGCTTTCCTCAGGCCTTTGTTCAAGACAGCCTCTTTGATCCTGTTTTTCTAAAGGCTCAACTGGCCGGCATTTCTTAGGCTGTTGAACGCGGTACATCTCAGGTTTACTTCGCTGCCTTTTTCTTCTGGACCCTAACCATTAAATTAAATTTATAAAAATGCATTAGCTGAAAATTTGTAAGCAGTAAAGAGACAATGACATTATTGTTATAAAACTCGGACCAATACTCGATCAAGACACTGGGTCAATGGGTCATTGGTCGAGCTAGTGAGTCACTGGAAAGCACGCATATATATTACAAAAGGCATTTTAATGCTATCAGCCAAGGCACACAAATACACATACTTTGGATGATGGAAAGTCCACATTTGACCACTCAATGTTTAAAATGCATTGAATAAGACTACTTCATCATTCACCGGTCTTTAAGACAACGATGGCAGCTAACATATTCATACCAACATGTACCAAATTGAGAACAAGGACAGAGAACAAAATTGGCATAAAATAAGACCACAAGAACAGAAGAAGTAACCTTAAATACAATAAACCAAATGAATCAAATACAATAAACTTGTATGCTATATATCACTACCACTTGATTCTAGTTGTAAGTAAGGAGTCGAGTTCCTATTTCGAGTTCGAATAGCTTAGCCCATGGATACCAGAGTTGTTCTATTATCAAAAGCAAATTAGTCCTTGAAAGATATAGTATCACAGTACTCCCTGAATATTAAAAATTACTTCCAAAAGTCCTTGAACACGTATTTTGTCAAGCCGATGGAATACACATTATCATAGACAAAAAGGTCATCACCCACACCCAGGTTCTTAAGCATAAGAACTAAAAGGATGGACATTGTATTTTACAGGAACTTATTTAACTATGAAGTGCATGTTCGATTTTCAGTTGGATCTAAAATACATTTGGATCTACAATGCTCTATAGTTATTTTTGCAATTTTCCAACTGAAAACCAAACCAAACATACACGAATAATGCTCAAACTTCATAGCTTTGGGCGTTTCTATTTGCATTATATAAAGATTATTCATACTGAGAAATTTGAAGAGCTAGCTAAGCTAACACTAAGAGAGTGAAACGAAGCGTACCAATTTCGACGGTGGCATCGAGGGCCTCATTGGCAGGTTCGGGATCGCTTTCGTGGTCAAGTTGGCCTCGTTGTTCACGCGCTTTCACAACTCGCTCGATCGCCTCGAACAACTCGGGTTCCAAACTAGTGCCCCTGCTTTTCGGGGAGGCCTTTCTTCTTCTGACCTCTTCGTCGTAATCGGCGAGGAGCGCACGCCACTTCCTCCGGCACTGCGGCAAGCTCCGACTGACGCCCAAGGCGGCGCAGTTTTCGGCAATGACGTCCCACCGCTGGTACGACGATAGCTCTCTGGGACATTCGGCTTCCACCGCCGCGATCTCGTTCACCAGAATCAGCGATTCCGTTACGCTCCACTCCGGTTCCGCTTGGGATCGCGTCCGTCTACCACCGTTTTCCTTCATCTTCGCCTCCGTTCACTTCGTTGTTGCGTTGCTATCTTCGTTTCAGTTGTTGCTGAAACGACACCGTGTAGTTGATCCTTTTGTTTCGCATTAGCAACTAGCAAGTGTTCATAAATAAAACCGACACAAATAATAATTACGAAGTTACGTTAATGTATTTTGTCTAGAGGGACGGACATGGCTGGTCCCCCGAGTTTCATCTCGAAAATCTATGGCCAATATAGATTAGCTCAGGACTTTTTTTTCTATGATATATTGTAGGTGGAAAAAAAACCCAACACAAATAGATAATCAAAAAGTAGATACAAATTTTAAAGAATGAATTTTTAATTGAATTGGATCAACTTTCATTTCATGCTTTGAAATTAACTCTATGAAATATGAATCAAATATGCTCACAAAAATAATTTTATATATTAAATTACCTAAATTAGAAATTTTAATGTTATTTGACTAATAAATTAGTTTAATTTAAACTTATAAATGATGTAGTGAAGGTGGCGGTGGTGAAGTGTGACTTGGCAGCGGTGGTCAAGGGTGCCCAATGGTGGAGGGTGTGGTGGTAGAGATGAAGGATGTCAGGTGAGAATAGCAACGAGGGTGGGTGTCAAACAATGGCAATGGTGGTGGAGGGTGTTAGACGATGGTGAAGATTGTCAAGTAGTGGTGGTGGAGGATGTCAAGTGTCGGTGGAGATGCTAGGCAGTGGCAACGGTGGAGGGATCCCAACAACAATAACAATGACAGAGGGTGTCTAATAGTGATAAAGGGTGTCATACGACAATTAGGATTATGGAGGGTATTGTATGGCAATGGCAAAAGTGGAGGATAATTTTATATTTTTAAACATAAATTACGATATTTTAGTCAATATACTTAATGTAGTTCCTCTCCCCTCTAAATCTCCTATTATTGGAGGGAGCCAAACTGGAGAGGGGGATTTCTGACTTCCTATGTTTTTCTACAGTTCTCTTTAAAATTTTGAACCAAACCAAAAAATTATAAAAATCCCTCCTTTGCATTCACTTTCCCAACAAAAATTATGTGAGGGTTCATTTTTTGTTTGCCATGTGTTAAGAGGAAGTACATTTCCAGTAGATTTTACTGACAATTGCTATACCATAGTAAGTTCAGATCCATTTCTCTATTGACTTTCCCCAAGTTTTGTGAGCTTACTCAAATGCAAATTGCGGTGGCAACCTTATTGATCATTGTTCTACTACTAACTGTTGCATGTTTTCTTGGGGATTCTTTTGTGTCATGGTGTAGTAAAAAGAAGATTCTTACTGGTCTCTCTAGCAATGATAGTGATTATCGTGCACTTGCTGATATTAAGCTGAAATCCTTTAGACTTGTTGGCTTCTTGAAGAGTTGAGTCTTACTCAACAGTCTTCAGTTGATCTATATTATGAAATGCTATCCAAATTGCACATAATGATGCTTTTCATGCGCACACAAAACATATAGATTGATTGTCATTTCATTCATCAACACATTCTTCATGGGGTTCTTAATCTCCTTTCTGTGGCTACTCCTGACCAGCCAACTGAATTCTTTACCAAGGCACATCATCCGACAAGATTTCGTACCTTGGTTTACAAACTCAAGTTAATTGCATCTATACCTCAACAACAAGCCTTATCCCACTAGATGGAGTCGGCTACTTGAGTAAATTTAGCTAGTAATTAGCTTGATCACCTCAATCAAAATAATATGTAATTATTTTCTTTTCATTATCATTCATTGTAATTTCTATAAATAAAGCATACTATTGTATTATAGATACAACAGTAAAATATGCAAACGTTTCTCTCTTTTTCTTTTTTTCTTTGTTCTTCTCAACAGCCTATTAGTTTTACAGACACAACAACACACAGCTATGCAGTACACTACTACAAAATTTCTCAGTGTCTACATAATCTGTTATATATTAAAGACTAATCTAAGATGTAGGTAACTCCCTGTAATCAAATTTCTCGTCTTCCTTGCCCGCTGAAGCTTCGAGTTTTTTGCCCGGATCAGGCCCATATGCCCAACAAATAACAAGATAGTAGAGGTAGTTAATCATACATAAGAAAGCAAGTAGTGCATAATAGTAATTCAGATGGCCCCTGTTGATGTTAGTTGATAACCAGCTCTCTTTCCCTCCTATACTGGTGACATTGTCCACTATGTTCACCACCACACTTCCCGCTACATCAGCAGCAGCTAGCTCAAGTGTGAAAAGAGCCATTGCAAAACTAGACATGCTCTTAGGGAAATAAGAGTAGAAAAACTCAACCAGCCCAACTGGGGTGAAAGCCTCAGCTATTCCAAGCAAAACAAACTCTGGAACTAGCCATAGAGCTGACATGTTGATTATGGCATTAGGTTGGTCCTCGAACCCTTCTCCAATGGCTACACTTCGTCTCGCGGTCTCAACTATGGCTGATGTTGCTTTAGCTACACATACGAACAGCAATCCTATCCCGATGCGAACTTTACAACTGAACCCTCTAGGACGGCCTGTGTATTTTGCTAGTAGAGGTACTAATATGCGGTCATATATAGGAATGACTATTGATAAGGTGATTATCATGATAAGATTGAAGGATCCTGCAGGAAACTTGAAATTGCCAAATAACGTTCGGTCCATGGTACTTGCTTGAAGAGTGGAAAATGAACTCTGAGTTGCCATCATAAAGATTCCAGTGGACCACATAGGAAGGACTCTTAGCAAAGATTTTAGTGACTCCACCTGTCCTACCTTGCATAGGTTCCACGGATTTGAAATTGATCCATCTGGATTTAAGTCTGTCTCGGGATTTCTGATTATGCAAGCTTTGTTCAAACACCTATAAAGGAAGAACATGTTAATTCACCCTTGAAATATTCAGTTAACAAATACAGGACAGAAACATGTCTAAATGATGGAATTACTTTGCATTTCCTGAAGAGTAGAATTGGTCAAAAGGAGATCAAAACATTCCTAAATGATGAAATAAGACAACGGCATTTCCTTGAACAAAGTAAATAGATGATTGTCATTAATCAATATATGATGATAGTTAGAGATATCATTTGCTGTTTTTCACATGAAATATTGTGGGGGGAAATATTAGAGGAGTGAAATTAAGAGGAAATTAGTTGCTTCGTGCAATATGCACAACGTATCCATAAGAGCTAGCATAATCAATGAATTACCTAAGGCTATCTGTAGGGACCATCAGCTCCATATCATGGCCTTGATAATACTTATTAAAGTTGCGATCGGGAAGACTGAGTTTTCTGTTCTTTATGGCCACCACAACTACTTGTACAAAACTAGTGAGCAAGCTCTCACTTGGCACCACTTTGACATAGTATGGTGAACCAAGAATGAAACTGAAAGCCGATATCAACATTAGCACTGCAGGTATTCCGAACCCGATCTTCCATCCGAGGTTTTCTTGAATGTAAACAATGACACTAAATGCAAGAAGGGTTGAGGCTGCAATTGAGGCATAATACCAATTAAAGTAGCTATCCAAGAGCCTCCCATCATTGGAATTTTCTTTAATAGCCAGTTGATCTGCTCCAAAGGCTATGGAACAAGGCCTAACACAACCAGCTCCAATGGAAATTAATCCTAAGGAAAGGAACAAAACTGCTAGTTGGGGTGCTGTAGCAGAGTTGCAGACTTGTTGGATGAGTGATACACAGGAAGGTTTTAGCTCTGGGACCATGGCAGTTAACCACAAAATGGTTAAACCCTGTAGGAGACAATAAATATTAGAACAGCATCAGAACAGTAACATCAAAAGAATCATTCATCTCATGTTTTCTTAAAAAATATTTCCTTAGAAAAACAAAGCAATGGAGCACTAATATACACCCTTTGAAGGAATAGACAAAACCAAACCATGGCTGAATAATCTAGCCTCTTGCATCTAAATCAATTCACAAATAAAAAGTAGTGTTTAAACTATAACCACAACCTTGAGAGATAGACTATCTGCAAGAAGTTCAAAGGCTCCCATTTAAATAGAAGATTATGCTACTATGTGAGCATTTTAGTATCTAGGATTAGTTTGGCCCAGGCAATTTTCTTCAGCATCAGTGTAAAGTTTTTCAGATTTCTTTCAATCATGATATGATGGATAAAAGTTAACCAAGAAAGATTTGCATTCTTACCTGCTCCAACCAGCAAGTTCTGATCTTTTGGGTAGAAATATACTTGTTTTGAACCAAAATAACAAAATTATAAACTTATGAAAGAGGTCTGAGTCTCAGATGATATTTAACCAACACCTCCTGGGAATGGATCAATCCATTGGTTTCAATAAAAGCCAACGCTAATACCAAGAATTTAGTGATTGACCATGCAAAACACACTAGTAAATAAGTCACTGTGCGATTTGCTTTTCTGCACGGATACATGTTGTTCACTGTTACCAAGTTAAGCTATATTCCCTAAAGTCTAAATAACTGAATTCCCTTACAACTTCAAAAGGCAAGCAGCATGCACCTATATCGACGAGCTAAACTTTTTGTGAAATCCTGAAACTTTTTACTAATCAGTAAACAAAGGGTCATTCATGAGTATTTGAATTGCCTTTTCTCAGCAGCAACACCCCCCCCCCCCCCCTCCTCCAAAATAAACAAAGAAAAAACTAAAACCTCAATAAATCAATCAATAAACACTTGTTGATCGAAACAAGTACTTTTATTTCTCCCCTTTTGCATGACCTGAAGAAAGAACAAGTAAATCCTCAATTTTATCCTTTAAGAATTCTAGCTCTAATCCCTAACTAAGAAAAGTCACGTGTCAAGGAACTAACTAACTAACTAACATAACAGACAAATGAGAATTTTAAGGACTATGCATGAAATTTTTGTACACATAATAAAACCTAACTAATGTACTCGCCCAAATTTGAAGTAAACCCCCCCAAAAGGCCCAAATTCATCCCAAGAAATTTATTCCTTGATAATGCAAAATCCACAATATGGTCCCCTATTAGTCTTTATGTTTAGGGACCAAGGTGGAATTTTTGCATTGTAAACAATTAATTAATGTGTTGGCAGCCAAATTAATGTTTTAGTTTAGTAAATAACGAATTTCTCACACACAATTTTGGGGGTTTAGTAACCACTTACAAGAAGGCTGGAGAGGGAACCAATAAGGACAACACGGAAGCGACCCAAGTAAGAATCAGAGAGGAAGGCACCAAAGATGGACAAGACGTTGGACATGGCAGACCAAGTGTAGAGAACATTCGTGGCCTTAGCAATGGCCATGTGATAATCATCCCTCAAGTACAATATCATGTTAGGCATTATCCCATAGCTTGCCACCTTCTCCAAACACTCATTCACTGACACAAAAATCAAAAAGGGTAAGTCAATCAACCCCCCAAAAAATCTATAAAAAAAAAAAAGTGACAGCACTACAGTAGATGATGGGAGTGTGAGTGAGTGAGTACCTATGATGAAAGGCATGGTTCTCAAACCACCCTTTCTGGGTCCAGAATCAGAGGAAGAAGAAGAGGTGCCATTTTCTATCAATTTCTCGTTTGCAGCAGCGTACTCCATCTCCTTGCTCTGTGCTGCAAGAGATAGCTTAGCTTGCAGGAGTTGTACAATGGGAGTTTATCTTTTGGATTAAAAGTACAATGGGAGTTTAACTATGAACAGAACTAGAAATATCTCCTTGTCCTCGCACGCGTATAACGAGTTGAACCTATAATAATTTTTTAATGATAAATAAATAAATGGATAGGACTTGCTTTGAATTTTTAATGATTGATTGATATACTACTACTACTACGTGTCTATGTTTAATCAATCATGAATATATTAAAATATAAACTATTAATTAATTTTCAACATTAAGATTAAATTTATGTTTGTTTTAGATTTTGGTAGAATTGTGTTTGATAGAATTGTGTTTGAAGAATTAATTTTAAAAAAATTGTGTTGAGAAGAATTGATTTATGTTTGGTAATAATATTCTAAAAGTGTGTTTAAAAGAATTGATTGTGTTTGGATGGTAAAGGTAGAATCATTTTTTATGTGTAAATATAAATAATTTTGTGGGTCCTATACCCAAACTTGATTTTGCAAACAGAAAAGCAACTCAGGACCTCCTTCTACCAGAATCGATTTTAGACCCCAAAATCACATTTCAAATTTTCACGTTTAGATAAACAAACACACTCATTTTTTACCAAAATCAAATTTGACCAAGTTAAACTCGATTTTGGGGTTAAACGTGTGTTTGATAATCTTAAACAAACACACACTAATGGCTCTATTCGGACACTAATGGCTCTATTAAACAAGATGTTTTAATTTAGTGTTGAATTTATAACAAATAATAAATCCATATATTTAACAATAATATTAATTAATAATAATCGATGTACATGTACAACTCCGGATCACAATTTATTTGTCGCCACGGGATTAATGGCTCTATTCGGAGCTTTGAGTCTGGGGAGATTTCCCCTGTGGGCTACCAAGTCATTGGTGGATTTGGATTGCTTGCTACTTTCTTTCTCTTTACTTGCATTTTGTTTTATTTTTTTGGATGAAATCAATTAACAATTATGATAATAAATTCAACAAATAAAATCATTGATATGGGTCTGAATCCTCTACCGCCGCTGTAGAGGCTGTAGAGAGATTTATGTGTCTATCTCTCTCTTATTTTTTTATCGCATGAGGTATTTTTTTTTCACTTTCCTATTGCCTCGGCTGCATAGGATCCAAACATATAGATAATAGATCCCTATCCAAGTAATAATACTTATATTACTCTTAATAAATACTCCCTCCAACCATTTTATAAGAAATAAAATGAGATATTTTTTTGTCTTAATTATAAGAAACAAAGTTTTAGTATTTTTAACAATAATAATTGTTCAATTCTATTTTTACTCTTAGTTATTATGAGATTATTTAACAAAAATTTCAAAAATTTTGAAAAGACACCAAAATGCATTTAATACAAATGATATTTTTGAAAAATATTAAAATTATAACATCGTTATAACATCTTATAAAAAGGTTAGGGGGAGTAATACATAACCATTTTTTACACATTTTATGTTCAATTAATTTTTTGAAGGGAAATGCTGGCAAAAATGAACAAATTTACGATTAATTAATTTAATCCATAGAATAGAACTTAAAATAATAATAATAATAATAATAATAATAATAATAATAGGCTTAAATATGTTTTTAGTCCCTCATTTTTTACTGAGTTCCGTTTTTAGTCTCTCAAAAATAAAACACGTCTTTTTAGTCCCACATTTTTTAAAAATGGTCTCTTTTAGTCTCTGGGGCCATATTTTAAATTCGAAAAGTATCTTTTAAATTTATACTTTGACCCCTCCCAAGCCTGATGCTCACCTTAACCCATTTTTTCATTTTCCTCCCCCTCCATTGATGCACCGCGCGCCCCCATCCTCGAGGGAGGACGTTGAAACTACTCCTAGCAGGGATGGAGGGCCGCGGTGCATCAGTGGAGGGGCAGGAGAGCGAAAAAACGAGTTAAGGTGAACATCAGGCTTCAGAGGGGTCAAAGTATAAATTTAAAAAATACTTTTCGAATTTAAAATATAGCCCCAGGGACTAAAAGAGACCATTTTTAAAAAATGAGGGACTAAAAATACGTGTTTTATTTTTTAGGGACTAAAAATGAAATTCAGTAAAAAATAAAAGACTAAAAACAGATTTAAGCCTTAATATTATAAAAACTAAACATGGAGTGCAAAATAGACGAGAGAGATTGTTAAAACAAAAGCACAAAGGAGAGAGATTGTTAAAAGTTAGAGTGAAGAGTCATTTTAGTCCCTGAGAGATTTGAGCGGTGTCATATTAGTCTCTGAGAGATTTGAGCGGTGTCATATTAGTCCTTGAGAGATAAGAAATTAAAAAATAGTCCCTGAGAGAGCCAAACGTTTGCCACTTTCGTCCCTGGCATTAACTCCACCGTTAGTTGTGCTGATATGGCAGCCACGTGTCTCTCTCTCTCCTCTCACACTCTCTCTCTTCCCCTCCCCTTTCTTCCCTCTCTCTCTTCTCTCTGCCCCTTCCCCACTCTTCCCCTCTCTCTTACATATTCATCATCTCGGTTTGGCTAATATATCACAACCAAAAATTACCAATTATAAGTTGAAAATTCTAAAGGAGATCCAAAACTACAATTAGAAGCAGCTTCCTTTATGGTCCACGGATAATGCTATGGGTTCTTTGCCACGACATAGAACCGCTCTTGAATCACCACAATTTGCGTCTACGATATGAGATGAACAGATAAGAGCAACAATAGCAGTGGAGCCAACAGTTTCTGGAGCAACAGGTTCATCATTAACTTTTCCTCCAACTTCAGCATCAACCTTTAAGAAACAATTGGTGAAAGCTTTTTTCCACTGATCTTGACAACCATCCTTGATACTTTCACTAATTAGACCTTCCTTGACAAATTCAATTTCCTCAGCCAAGGCCATGTGGATACGTTCACGACAATAATTTGCCACCTGAGTGAGGAAAGCAAGCTCTATGTGAAAGGTAATACAAAGAAAGCTAGAATCACTGGACACAAGAACCATGATAAGAAGTAAGAACAAATTAAACTAAAATTTACCTGAGAGCCCCCATGGCCATCATAGACTCCAAAAAAATGGGTCATCTGGAGAGTAAAACACTTGTTTATTCCATCAGGTATCCAATCGCCAATTAGCATTTGAATAGGAATTTTCAAAAATCGAGGAACAGTTGCAACTGCATCTTCCATTTCAGGTCTTCTTCCACACAGGGATATGAATCCCCAGAGTGGGGTATAATCCAACTCGAAAACACTCCGACCAACTGTTACACCCACTCCCCCTTCCTGAGGCAGCTGATGAAGAACAACTGTAGAAGGCTTTACATCAGACCCAACTCCAGTCTTTTTGTCAAGGCTCACTTCCACAGCAAGGGGTTCACTCAGGGGAAGGGGCAGACGGAATAGAGAGAGGGAAGAGAGGGGAGGGGAAGAGAGAGAGTGTGGGAGAGGAGAGAGAGAGAAACGTGGCTGCCATATCAGCACAACTAACGGTGGAGTTAACGCCAGGGACCAAAGTGGCAAACGTTTGGCTCTCTCAGGGACTATTTTTTAATTTCTTATCTCTCATGGACTAATATGACACCGCCCAAATCTCTCAGGGACTAAAATGACCCTTCACTCTAAAAGTTAAAACAAAAGCACGGAGCTATATTTGCATGGACAAAAATAACCTCACATAATTTTAAATATGACAAGCTCAAGCTGTGTTGTGCTCCGCCGCTTCCGCGTTCCGTTCAACTAACCTATTATTATTTCCCCCGTCCGTCGTCTCCGTCTCCCGTTTTCCTCTCGTCTCATCTCGTCTTCCTCACAACAAGTTTACCGTGACGTGACTTTGAAACGTAACAAAAAAAAAGACAAAGGAAGAAAAGGGAAAAGCAAGAAAACCCACGTGTCTACCAAGTACCAACCAAGCCAATGCAGTTTTGCATGATTCACTACTGAAGTGACCAAAAAGCTGTTTAATCAATCAAGCATAGCACACACAGATGGGTTCTCCTTCTCCTTCTTCTTCTTCTTCTTCTTCTTCTTCTTCTTCTTCTTCTTCTTCTTCTTCTTCAGCTGCAGACATTTACATCCCAGAGCAATGGTGGGATGCAGCAGAGTGGATAGCAGCAGCACAGAGCTCAACTATCACAGTGATATGTGGAGCTAAGAATTGTGGGAAGACAACCTTCTCCCGCCACCTCCTCAACCGCCTCCTCCGCACGCATGCCAGGGTGGCTTACCTGGACACCGATGTGGGCCAGCCCGAGTTCACTCCTCCCGCTTTTCTCTCCCTAACCATTCTTCACCAAGTCACTCCAGGTAACTAAATAAAATCCCCTTCTTAATTCTTTCTTACAAATAAAACAAATATTTCTTTATACTGGATATTGATTATTGACTGACTCATAACTTTCTTTTATTTTTTGATTATTTTTAGATTTGACGATTCCGTGCCTGAAAACACCAGAGAGGTACCCTCTATGATTTGGGGAACTGAATCTCTCTTTTTGTAATGTTGCTTTGAATTTGAAGATATTTCACGAGGTGGCATGCTGCTTGTGATGCCATATATATAATAACAACCATTCAGTAGTCAGTAGTCACTTCACTTGAATAATTATTAGTCCATGTACAGTGTTTGTATTTCTTCATTTGTTGGTTAGGTTTAGATTATTACTATTTAGAGAAGGGGGAGGGTTGTATTGCTTGCTTTCCTGATTAAGTAGATTAGAACTGTCATAACATCTGATAACTGATTATTAACATATATTATATGCTATGACTTTTTTTTTTTCACGTCATCTTGTTTTGTACATTGTTTGTTCCCTTTTTTTGAAGATGTTATAAGAGTCAAAAGGTTCTAGGGGGGCATTCTTCTCTTTTTTTTGGTGGGTTGGGATGGACTGGGGGGGAACACTATTTCATTGTTATGAAGTTTTCTATAGACGGTGAGGTGGATGATATTTATTGTCTGTTTGTCACCCCAATCCGTGTATTATTTGAATGAACATGTTATGGACATGCTTGACTCACCGTCTGTCATTTATTCTGTAACAGGTGCCTTTACTTTGGTGATGTTTCTTCTAAGAGAAATCCATCAACATACTTAAATTATGTGTTCTCCATATATGATTATTATCAAAAGGAGTATTGCGCCTTTGATGATCAGGGAGAAAATCCTCCTAGGATTGGGTTGCCTCTTATAGTGAATACTCCTGGCTGGGTGAAAGGTAAGCTCAGTGTCTTTTTTTCAGTTGTTGGTTTTTTTATTCTGTTTAATCCTGCAATTGTGTTTTTTAATTGCTTTCCTAGACTAATAATAACAATACATCATCTGTTGTGGTACTCATTTGGCGAATTTTCTCTTGCATTTCAGGTGTTGGTTATGACGTACTAGTGGACATGGTAAAATATATTTGTCCCACACATGTAGTTAAGATAAGCATATCCAGTGAGAATAAGAATTTACCTGCTGGAGAATTCTGGTTAGATGGGGAACATCATGGAACAACTAACTTGATTGAGATAAATTCAGCTCGTCAGGACTCTTTAAATAGATCGTAAGCCTAAACCTGATCAGAAAGTTATCAATTTCAGCTGTTTGTTTTGTACCTTTATTTTTCATTTTTTTCTGCATCAAGCATTGTAGAATATCCCTATTTGTTTTCCCAGGGTACTTGTTAGGAAGGATACTCGTCTTCTGCGTGATTTACGAATAATGGCTTATTTCAGACAGTGCTTTCCTAGTGATTCAGATATTTCAACGATCAAGGACCTTGCACATTCCTTGGCTTCTCACTGTCCTTATGAAATTCCTATTGCGAGCGTAAAGATTCGACATCTTCATAGCGAGGTTGGTTCAAATGTTACTTATTATCTGTTCTGATTCTCTGAGTCATGCATGCCATTGTGTGTGCAACAATAAAATTGCTGCCTTGTGACCTAATGGTCACAGGTAATATTTGCAGAAACAGCTTCTTTACTCTGAAATTTTGCACATCAAAGCCTAACACTTCCTAAGCTCCACAATGGTGGAGTCTTGTGACTGAGCTGCCCTTTATATGTTTGGTTTTTATGCATTTCATCCATTTCGATTCTAATCCCACTTTGAATTTCAAATCCTTTTAACAAAAAATTGACTATTGAATATATAAATTTCAACAATATTTCTTATATCTATTTTTTTATATTAAGGTGAGCAGAACATTTTATGTGACCTATCCATATTTTTGTAGGTCCCAAGCTCTGAAATATTCTACAGTTTGAATGCTAGTATTGTTGGCTTAGCAGTTGACTCTGAAGGGCCTGATAATTTACCTTGGTGTCTTGGTCTTGGTATGTGGCTTGACTAACTTCTCTTAAAATTCCAAAATGTCTCATTATATCTTGATCTGAAATAGAGGTTCATTTTACTGAAATGCTATTGCAAAATTTAAATTTCAGATTTTGAAAGCAATTTAGATCGAAGTAATATTGCGAACTAGTTGAATGCCCCCTATTTTGTGGTTTTCACGTTTAGAAGGCTTCAAATGCCTCATAAACAAAAAGGGACATTCTGATTCTGATTAAAAGATAAGTTAAATTTTTTAAATTGATATCAGTTTCAAACTTTTGGTAGCAGTGAGGCACACAAAAATACCATGACAGGAATCTGCATTCGTTGGTTGGCTTCATAAGATCTCATGTGTCTGTTGGCTGTAACAAGTTTGTCGGAGTTTCTTAATTTTGCAATAACATCTCGAGTGTAATATATCTTAAGGGATCTCTACCTTTTTAAGCTTTCATACATCCACAAATGCAAGAGATGAAGAATAAAAATAGTCATATTCCTTCGGAGTTATTTCTTTTAATGACGAGCACACAGATCATACAGCCTTCTGGTCTTCTATTTGTTATGTATTTGGATAATTCTAAGCATCTTTGCTGTTAAGAACTTCTTGATTTCATGTGATTCAGGGATTGTGAGGGGCATTGACACAGTTAAAAGGGTGCTCTATGTGATTACACCTGTGCCACATAGTTCTCTGAAAAAAGTCAACCTCCTGCTTCAGGGTTATGTCCAAATTCCTACTTGCTTATTACAGGTAAGAGATTGTTTATGTACTTTTCCTTTGTTCATAACATAATCTTATAGATACAAAAAGATACTTTGTCAAAGTTAACCAAACTGCTTGCTTTTCTTGTCTTACAGCTTTGATAATTGAAATGTGTAGTGTTAAATATTGGAAAAGGATTACAATGTGCGTGTGAAAAAGAAGCTATTAATTTCCAGTCATCTGTCATGGGTCTGTTGCTGGGACTGGTTGCTTCTCTGTTGCCCACCCCTTCATAATCCTAGAGAATTCTTTAGTAGTGTTAGTATTTTTAGCCATTAAGGTGTGGCCATGCCCATGAGTGTCATAAGTCTGGGAGCAAGAGTTGTCACAACTCACAAGTATCTTGTGATTTTGGGCTTTTAGCCCCCTAGAAAGGAGGGGAGGGGGTGTTGCAGGCTTGGAAGTAGTTTCCCAGTTTCTCTTCTTGGACATTGGATGGTCCAACATTGCTTCTCTCTGCCTTCTCTATGCTGTGTTTGGTTTTAAATATTCACCAAGGTGTTTAGTTTCTCTTCTCTTCTTGGTGATTCCTTCCCATCAAAATGGGTTGCAATTTCTTCTCTTCTTTTCTATCTGGCTGTTTGAATTTTTCTTAAGATTCTGATTAAGGTTGCTAGGTTCTACTGTATTGAAGATTTTGTGAATTGAGGGGAGTGCCAGTAGGTAGTTTCTTTGGCAAGTTGGACTAGTGTTTTTTTCTTATGTTTGTGGGTTTATTACTTTTAACAAGGGACTCAGAGATAATATCTAAGACATATTTAGATTATCTTTAGAATATTTTTTTGATCGATTTATTTATTTTAATAGGTTTTAGTCTTACTTCTAATGGGGTTAGCCTTGTACTAGTAGTGCTGGTACACGACCTAATTATTAGTGCAAACATGATTATTAGGTTTAGATTCTGTTACACATTACATTTGTTAACAATAATCTCAATTTATTACCTTGAGCCGTCTATCATTCATTTCCTTCTTCCCTAACACTAAACCTATATAATTCTTAACATCAATACTGTTCTTCAAGTGTCTTGAAACCAATCAAATCATCCATGTTTCAAAACTTCAATGCAATGTTGATAGTGGGTAGGGGTTTATTTTATTATTTCTGCTTTACAATATCATGATTAATGAATGCATGTTTCTTCTCATGTGGAAAAAATGTCTTGTTTCAGGTCCAGGGATGCATATCACCTTATATGTCAGCGAATGTATTGACTACAAGTTAGTTATTTTCAGGAGTTAGCAAAGAGAACCATCATAGTAAAAGGGTAGTAGCCAACTCTTTATAGTTATTATACATTCTTCCTTTCCATAGAAGCAGCACTACACGTGCCTAAGTATTTTTTTGTCCTATTTATGAAAATCTGATAAAATTATAGAGAGAAAAAATATTATGTAAATTTGTTTCTTTGACTAATTACCGGTTATTTCATAATTGGTTGGCTAGTAGCAGCTATGTTTTTTTCCTTACTGAAAATTGTTTAAATACACATTACAAGCTATTAATCCACTTCTTTATCTGAATTAGACATCGGTGATTTTGTTCATTTATATACAGATAAATGTCAAGATTTGACATTGAAGAGAGAATCTTCCCTCATGCACAAGATTCTCTTGCTCGCTTTGAGCATCTCTTGCTAAACAAAATCATCCCAAATTGAAGAGACGAGTCTAAAACACAAATTCATCCATATATAGAGCAAAATAATCTATCACTAAAGATCTTTTTTTATTAAAGTGAATAAATCTGAAAGAGATAAATAAGTAAGAAGTGTAATTATTTATGTCAAGGAAGAAGTGCCCACATGGAAACACCCTGAGAAAATAATAAAACTTCAAATTTAGAATATCACATAAAATTATTCATACTCAACAATTTATTCATTAATTATTCAATATCCAATAATTTGCCCATCAGCGGCTTCTTTTCCTCATAATCTTTGTCCCTTTAATGGAACAAAGGTTGCTAATGGCCACCAATTTTCAACATGCCAGCAAGTTCCATTTTGGAATCACAATAAAAAAAAAGATCATAAAGGAATGTGTTTTAAAAATGCTAATAATTGACTAAAGTCCTAAAAGTTACCATACTATACAGGTTCTGGAGTAGGATAATGCAAGGATTACTGACGAACTTAAATATAAGCCATGATTATCAGCTGTCATTCTCCCCCAAGACTGCAAGATCTTTCCCACAGCTTTTAACCTTTTTGGGGGTAGCTCGACGGCGAAGTCTCAGGTGACCAAACTTTCCGGCACCCGGTGATGAACCTTCAAAAATAAAGGGCAGATAACCAGTGGCTTTTTTGTACCTCTGCTGAACCTGAAGCCAAAATTTATTGCAGGGTTCAGACTTTTAATATTTTATGGAGCCTCATTCACTGAGGCTTTGAAAGTTTAAGAAAAGAACATAATGGGAAAAGAATTGTTTTTTTTTCCATGTATGGATGATTGATGACAAGAAAGGAGAAGGAAATGGGGGGAGTGAGAGAGTTATTATAAGTGTAGAATTTTGACATAACACTCACTTGTTTTAGGAATTATATTGAAAGAGTATAATTTTATATAACAATAAACACCATAAAAACAAGAGTTCCCCACATTCTTTGAAAACGTCACTTTTATTTTGAAAAAAAAAACCACTTTTAAATTTTTTGAGGTATTTGTTTAAGCTTTTGAAAAAAATTCAGAATATGGAGGGAAAAAAAAAATCAGATTTTTAACAAAATTCAAGATTGAAAACTACAGAAAAAGTAGGCCTAAAGCAAGTCAGGTTATGATTAAAACAGTTTCTTTTCCTCACCTTCCATATCCTAAAGAGATATGAATGATTTCATGATAATGATAATGTGTTAAATCCATAATAAAATAAAATAAAAAATACCTCAAAAATATGTTCACTGCTCTTGAGACAGTTTCTACCAATTACGCAAACCGTTCCACCGGAACCCCCACCAGTGATCTTGGCTCCGCATAATGTCCCACCTTCAGCTTTTGATGTTGCACTATGCTGTATTTCTTGTACCAAGTGAACAAGCCTATCTGTTCCATCAGAGCCTAGTCCACAAGCACTGTAGCTGTAATGGCACTGCAAATGATAGTTCAAATTTAATTATTTTTCTCCTTCTATATTTTAGCATTCTTCAGTTCTTCCTGTTAAGGCTGGAATTGAAGAATAAAAGATAGATATCTAACTACTAGTTTTTTAATATTCCTGTTATTATGCACAACAGGTTAAAGGCCATTGGGTGCTTGTGCTTTGTCATGACAAGACAATTGTTCATCAAAGCATGCTAAAAACCATGGTTCCAAAGACTAAAATTAGGAATCAATATTAACAGTGTTCATCCAAATTTGTTATTTCAAGTTCATTATTACTCTTACAAGAGCATACAAAAATTAAGACAGCAAGTTGATCAACTGAAGGTGTACAGTGTACCTGATATAGCAATTCTCCTAAGGCTGTGAGTTGATCATTTGAAGTTGCCGATGTCAGAAGTGCTTTGAAGGTCTGCACACCATATTATGGTGGAGAATTAATTAAAATTTAAAATGATTATAACAGGAAACATGAAAAATAACTGCTGCATAATAACAGGTAAAAGTTACCATATGAGAACAAAATGTGTAAATCATGTCATTGTCTTAAATCACTTTTAGATTTTGTGTGGTAAAAGACAAACATATTCAGTGCACTTAAGTAGCAGATTACCACAGCAGAGTTTTACAAAAACAGGTAATATAATAATTGGGCAAAAAGATGCAAGTTGTGCAACAATTAGAACAAACAAACAATCAGTTACCCTGTAACCAATTAAATTCTTGAATGAAGTCCTAACCTTGACTCGGAAATTTTCGTAGATAGGATGTATTGTGGGAGCTTTCACACTGTAAGTACGCTTCTGATCAATGATAGTGACAGGATCATTATGATTTTTATATCCCTCCAAAAATTTCTCACCAGTAGTGGAATCTGGAATTTTCTTAGCATAAAGAGCCTCGAATCTGCAAATAAAAACTTTTAAAGATGGAATTCTATATTTACTTCAAGATATCAGGAGTGGTACTGGACTATTGGTACCGAGAAGGGCAAGGTGGGGGGAAGAAATTATAAATGTCAAAAAAAAATGTAAAGCATGAAAATTTAATTAACAGATTATAAGACCAATTTATCTTCTCACTCCTAAAAAATTATTGCCACTCAGGATAACCTTTTTTCAAACAAAGGGGAAAAAAGGATTTACCTGTGAGGTGTCAAATTACATAAGTAATCTAAGGAGGCTTCTTGTTTAAGTAGTTCTATATCATCTTGTTCCACTTCATCATAGTTCAACCCATTAGCAGCACACATCTCAGACAATTCCTCAGAAGCCCTGGACTTTATCATCTTCATACCCATAAAGGTTCCAATTCTGACAGATCCATAGTCTGCACCTCCAACACTGAAATAGACAACATTCAAGATGACTCATGAACATCGTGAAGGTAATAGGGCCATGCCACATTACTTTCTCAGACAAAACTTATAAATCAATAAAACCATAATTCAATATCTTCTAGAGACGCAGACTACAAAATAATGTTAATTTTATAGCAATTATTGGTTTTCTGATATTAGGGTAATTCCTTAATTTTCTGGATATGGGAAATAGCCCAAGTACCCTCATAGATTTTGTTAATGTTATTAGGCTTTGCCAAGAACCAACTCTCCTAATTCCTAAAAGCTTAAGCTGCTAGGTGAAGGTTCATTAATAACATTTTTATATCTGTTAACAGGCTTTAATTATAAATTTAAAAGCTTTCAAACTAAAAAGTATTCTAGCCTCTAGGTCTAAAGTTGTTAATATTCTTAATTAAATTGATTTATTAAATCAAGAGAACAAGTTTGGAAGAGTTCAGCAGCTACCTTTTTATAGTTCACATGCAAGTTAGCAAGTTGTGGTAATCTGGATAAGGCTCATTGCATTGTTTCTAAACAATGATGCAAAACAAAATCCCATTTTTATTTTTCCCCCATTTCTGTCAATTCTAAGTTCTAACCTGTACCACACTTATCTATGTATACAACTTGCACTATTTATATCTTCAAATTCCATCCCATCTGTTCATTCCTTTTAGGGTACAATTGAAGCAGAGTCTTGAACTAATGACTTTGTGTAAACTACCCAATCCCCTCACCATTATCCCACTCCTGCTGGCTCATCACTATTACTCAAATTATCCCCAAAAAAATTTTTTTTACCCTATTAGCATCATTAAACTATTGTCAAAGATACTTCAAATCACCAACCTCTTTACCCTTACAAAACTCATATGGTCACACCAAAGACTGTTAAAGTCTCATTTGGAATGCTGCATCCTAATTTCTTGAAATGTTGCATAATTAATTACACGAAAACCCAAACTGATGGCCGTAAAGGAGAAAAAGATATATGATAGGACACCAACCTGTGTCTTATTCCAGAATCAATTCCCCATACCCGGATATGGCTGGGAATTTCGACAAGGCCAACAATCTCTGCAGGCTGCATCAATGACAAGCAGTACCTTGATACCAAGTCTAAAGACTAAAGAATAAGAAAGAACTGTTTTTTGTAGCTTGTAATGACGCACACCTGGCAAATCATAGCAAGGAGTTTGTTGGCTTCACCACATGATGAAGCCATCTGGTCCATGACACCACATGGAGCTCCTACAATGTGATTTTCCACCTGATGAAAATTGTAAGAGAATGAGTGAAAGTAAATCAGGTGGACATGCATGCTAGAGATAACATAAACAAGACCAAAAAGATTCCATATTGATCAGAATACTGAATAAGGCCCAACCTTCTGGCAGAGCAAAGCAAGATCCCTTGAGCTGATATTTAATCCTGAGTTACAAGGACAGAAAGCAACATAATCAATATTTCATTGGAGGAACACTGGACCTATTAAGGTTTTAGTACACATCACAATAGAATCAAGATCAGAAAAATATAAAAGTTTGTCCGTTTTTTATAAAATGGAGAGAATGATTTTTCAAAACAATTTTCTTTGTTAAACATCTTGGTCTAGTAGAATATCAATTTTATTCCATGAGAAGAAACAATAGAGTTTTCAAAAATAAAGACAGCTTACGTTTAGTCTTCATAAAATTAACATTAAAGCGAAGCATGATTACCATGGGCAGCTGCAATAGCAGCCATACTAGCAACCTCTATAGATGCAGAAGATGATACACCTTTCCCTTCTGGGACTGCAGATGAAACCTATACATATTTTATTACAGTATCAAAGTCTTAGAAAAAGAGATGGAGATAGAGTAAGGGCAAGCACAATTACAGGCCTGGATACATGTTTAAACATGACATTAAAAGAAGCATGATCAATCAATAAATAGCATACAGAAATAGTTTTTATAATACCCCAGTGAAATATTATCCTGATATTCTAATACAAAAAATAATTTCATACTAATTTTTTTCACTGAGGCAAATATTACAATGAAAGTGGTGTAGTGGAAATCTACAAGCCATAGTCTCTCCATAAAGGAAACATGAGGAACTTGAAAGCTATTAGCGAGGAAAGGGTGGTAAGATGCCACCATGGGTGAAAAGAAAGAAGAATTGCAGGAATAACATACTTAGCCATGACAAAAAATAATGATTATAAAAATGAATATAGGTCAATTTAACATTATATCATCAAAATATCACTACCAATCATACTACTAACACATTTATGTCAAACTCCTTGGTTAAAAAATTTCATTTTGGTTGAAAAAAATTGTATTTGAGTAACAGTTCTTCTGAAGTGATTGTGAACCTGAGTGGTATATCAACTTCATTTCATGTATTATAAAAGAAAAAAGAAAATAGAAATACGCTATCAGCAATAATATAATACTAATAAGCCTGGCATCTTTTATCCCTTATGAAATGAGTTGAGAGTGAAACCATTTGCAATTAAGATATCAACGCTCATGGAAAATTAAATCTAAGCAATCAGTAGGATATTTTGTTTGCTAAACTGAAGCATTAATAACTCGTGCAGATAACAGGAGGTACCAGCATGCTGATGCTATCTTCAAATTGCACACCCAATTCAGTCATTAAGACCAAAATTGACCCAGCAACATATGCTGCCCACCTGTGGAAGTTAATCAATAATCATATTAGCATAATAGGATGCCAGAACTGCCTTGTACCAATAAAGGTATGCATAAGTGCTACCCACTTTTGGGATGGATCTTGAGCAAAGTATTTGTTTGCTTTCTCATATGAAATTGGCTTGCCTTCATCCATAAAATCAGACAAATCCATGTCAAATGTTGGACCACGATTGCTCAATTCTGAGCCATATGACACCTGACATGATCCAGAACCAGATTAAGTGAAAATGCACATTAAGAAAAGTAGTTATCATCTCCAAAACTGCAAGAATGATGAAGGCACCCAAATCATTGCATGCAATTTTCAAATCAAGATTATTCATTTGTCATGCTTCATAGTTATACAAACTCCAATCAATAGTTGTCAATGTTAATTGAAAGTAATATTTAGAAATTTTGCAAGTTCTCAAACATACAATTTGCAAGACAGCAGTTGGATTTCTCCCTTTGTCATTCTGTCTAGCCTCAGCATGTTTCCACAGTCTATGCTTACTTGGATGGACTCTTTGCAAAGCAACATGACAGGCTTCTCTAATTGGCATCTGCAAAAGAGTGGAACAACAGACAAGAAAGCATAGAGTGAGTTGTATAAAATTTCATGCATAACTTTGTCCGTTTGCTGTTTCTGTAACATTGTTGAAATTAAGAGTTATTATTGTAAACTTAATTGTCTAGATACATATGTCAATGTTTAGCACTGTACATCTCAATGTTATTTCAAGAGATATAAAACTTATATGAGCCTCAACCTAGCAAATTAGCGTTTAAAATGAAAAATAGTTGCTGTTTTGGAGCCTGAAGTGGGTTTTGGGGGGAGGGGGAGTTTTATTATTAGAGTGGACAAAGACAAACACAACCATGGAGAGGATAAAATACCTCCGACACACACACACACACACAGCCCCGGAGTCTTGAAGAGCCTTATTAAACAAACAATATGTGATCCCAACAACCATAGCCTTTTCACATTAGGTGAGATCGGCTATATGGAACAAATGTCCTATCATGAATTATGTCTACCTATAGTTATTAATGGCTTAACTTATAGTTTTCTTAGGTCTCCCTATACCTTTAACTATTGCATGCATCATCCTCCATTTGATCTGCCCTCCATCCTGGCACTTTTACAAATTTTCTCCACACATGCCCAAACCACCTAAGGCAATATTCTACTAATTTTCCTACAATAGGTGCTACAAATACCTTATGCCATTTTAATTTTAATTTTTTTATAGGAGTAGAGACACATCTTATCATCTATTAAATGTATTATTTGAATTCAAAAAACTAAATTTACAGCATCGAGTCTAAAGTTATTAACATAAATGTCAAACTACATGAAGAAGTTGACAGTTGAAACTTGAAAACTACATGGAACCAAATGCAATGAAAATTAAAATCCTCAGGGGACAGAAAGATTCAACCTGCAGGACAAGGCTTCCAGAATAATCAGCAATACCACCCATTACATCTAACCTTCCAGGAGCTCTCGTTACAAAAATGTCTTCCTGTCACAAGAATAAAACAAAGTCAAAAGTGATAGAATAAACAACAAAATGAATCGGTATTTGAATTTAATAAATTATGTAGTGTAGTGTCATGATCATGAAGTTTCTAGAATATTTCTATCTTTAAGAGGGTTGCTTGTTGCCATTGAAAGATGTCAGTCCAGAGAAAGGAAACTTATAAAAATATTATTTTAATAAATGATTTAGACCTCCCAGTTGAAGAGACCAGCTGCAGCCTTGCGCTCCCGCCTCGTGTGCCTCTCAACCAGTTCAGATAGGCTCTGTAAGAATGCCACAGTATCTGGTAGACCTTGAACATCTCCATGAAGAATGTCAAAATCTTCTACGCCCCTAGAGAAACAATGTGAGGAAACAAATATAAGAGGCACTTATATTGCCTATTATGAAACAACCAAGAAAGTTATACCCACGAAAAGTGAAGTGACACTCACAATGACTGGAATTCAAAGCTTCCATTATCCACAGGGGAACAAGGTGATGAGTGGCCAAGTTGATCTTCGGCTGCATACCATTCTGGGATTGCAATATCACGGCCAGGGGCCCTTTGAAGTTGATACCCAAGAACTATGGCATCACGTAATCTTCTTGCCCCACTAAGCTATAATTTTTTAAGTCAAAAAAGAAATGAAAATCCAAGTTTCATCACTTCTGCAATATTTTAATGAAACTAATGACAAAATTAACAAGAACCAACATCGTAACTAATAGCAATCAGAAGTCCTTTACCTTATCTGATGCATAATTTTTTCCAAAAGCTGTCTCCTGCAGGATGTGCGCTGCCACCTAGATTTCAACATGTTTTATGAAAAAAATTATCAACTATTCTGGAAATAAATAAACACTTCAAAGATGACATATAACTACATGCCAGTAGCAAGGTGGGGAAAGGAACAACCCTAGAAGAATTTAATTACACAATCGTCTGTGATCAGTAGATGTTTAGTTGTTTACCATATAAAAAAAATAAACATTTTAATGTTTCAGTTCAGTTAACAAAACAGAGGTAATGAGATAAGAATGTCCATCCCAAAAATTAAAGCTACAGGCAATCATAATGCTAGGTTAAATATAATTGGTGTTATTGCTATTACTGACAGATTAGATGAATTCAAAATATTCGTAGCTTTGAAGATTTCCTTTTTCCAAATATATTGTACTCTTAATTCTTAATTACACATAGAGAAGGGATTCCCATTCTCAATTCTAGTGGGGGTTACAAACCTAAGTGGCATTAACCAGTGTCATTTACAAAAATCCATGTTCAGGATCCAAATGAACAGGAATGACATGTGCGCTCCCACTCAAAATTTCGCATCATATTTTATGGGCCCCTATGGGATAGAATAGTTTAAAAGCTACAAGGTGACACGAATCAAAATATGAGAATATCTGGCAATTAAATAACAAGTTCTTTTCCAGTTAGTTGATTTGAGGTCACCTTTTACAACATCTATACAGATCCAAATTCAGTGATTCACCAAATATAGAAAAAGAATGTTGAAGGCATCTATGGAGTGACGGTATAGTACCCATGATAAATATAGCAGATGTTTAGATAGGAACACACTATATCTAACAACTACTTCATCAAAATTTAAAGGTCCATTGTTTGTGAATTGTGATAACCTCAAAGGAAGACCAAAGAGGTAGTTAAATGAATTGGCATGAGCTAATTTGATTTGGCTTATATAACTTACCTATGTGGAGCCCAATTACAACTGGACTCTATGGGGCCAAAAGCGCATGGTTCAGCTCATTTCATGATCATGAGATAACTACTATGGAAGGTTAGAAATTTTTATCATTCCTAATGTAATTATTTAGACATACTATCTTGAATTGTATACGCTGTATTTCTTTGACATGAACCCATCCACTATTTCTATCATTAACTAGCCATTCTTTTATTCCATGCCAATTCTTATGAGTTACAGAAAAATCAATAAACAAAGCTTTATGAAGTTACATAAATAAACCCAGTTGCGTAAAATAAGTAATAGCACGGTTTACTGAGTCAATTAATATAAGAAAAGAGGGTACCTCACCACCATTAATGCCTGCTTCATAGCAGGGTTTCAAACTTATTGCACGTTCAAGATAAGGTCTCCAGTGACCGGTTAGTAAATCCCTCCTAATCATTTCAACGCCGCATTGATAAGACTAAATAAAAAAGCACAAGAAAGTTATTGTCTTGTAAGGCCTTCAACAAAAAGGCATTGAAGAGGACAGGAAACAAATACAGAAAAATTCAACAGAGTACCTCAAGCATATTTCTCAAGAAAGGTTCTTCATTGAAATAATCTCTACGTACAAAGACAAAAGGACACTTGTATGCCAGGGCTTCACTGACAGTGCCATATCCAATTTTTCCTAAAATAACAAAATGCAATCATATTAACTTGGCTTAAATATGCTTGTGGTCCCTTAAAAATTGGTAAGTTTTGGTTTTGGTTTTAATAAAAACTATTCGTTTTTAGTCCCTACAAATTACAAAATTAATGAGCTTTTAGCCCCTACTGGGAGACTAAAAACACATGATTTTTGTATTTTACAGGGACCAAAAATAAATAAAACCAAAATTAAATTGACAACTTTATAGGGATAAAAAAAATATTTTAGCCTGTTAACTTTTTCATTTAATCTAGCTTTTCAGTTATGCAAGTGTCATACTGACCAAGCATACAGTCGCATGCTGCAATAATGTCAGGCGTATATGCATCTCTAGCAAGTTTTTTAAAGTTTGGTGGAAGGTCCTCATTGTCAGAAGCGCCACAAACCTGGGTCATGAAAGCAAGATAAGACCAAATAACACAAGCACTACAAATGAAGAACATTTTAATGAGACAATAATACAAAACAGAATGGTGGAATAAGTACCAGGCACAACCAGCCAGAAGGTAAGAAATCCTCCTTCAGCTTCCATCCTGATGGCTGGAGATAAAATGAGTTAATAGATGCAAAAGTCAGACAGTGGGTGTGACTTTGTTTAGAGTCTTTAGACCCAAAGAGTTTCATGGCACAAACACCAGAAAAGTGTAAAATTTACAAGTATAGGGTCATTCTCGTATATGACCAAAGAACAACAACAAAGTATTGGCAACAGCAATCCAGTAAAATATCTTCCTAAGAACTGTAGACTCAATTACAAATTCATGTGAAGTGACTACCAAAGATGATAATTACAATGATACATGAGCACAAGCACTGCAGATTTCACAGAGTATGAAGGTCAACAGCATGCAAGACCAATTCATGGGAAGATATCATAAGTTTGCCTACACAAATCCACAACGTATAACTCGCATGAGTTCATTATGCCACAACTGATTTTGGTAAATGTTGAAAGGTGCAGTTTTAAACCCTCAGTAATCCCAATTAAAATTATGTGTTTGAGAGATAAGAATAGAATGTAGTCATTGTTTGGTTGGATTTATCTTTCCATTCCCACCAAACTAGGAAATAAGCTTCCCAAAAGTCCAAATGTACTTATGAGAACCTTGAAGCAGAAACCCAAACATGCTATATCACACACACAATTGAAATCAGCTCATCATGGTTTTATGTTTGATATTCAAGATAAAGATAATAGAAGCACCTCACACGAACAAAATATATCATTACAAAATTGCAGCTTCCCAAAGTTTCACACAAACAACATCCATCATTTCAAAATTGCAGCATTCCAGAGTTCAAGTACATATACAATAACAAAAAGGGTGGAGAGACACGAAGTAGAAGCATTTTTTATTACTCGTCCAAAAAAAAACTATTATCAAGTTCTGGTTCTTAAAAGAGGGGATATGGGTAATTACCTGCCCACCAAAGTTGAGAATAACTAGCTTCACACCATCGGGTAACTCAAGCTCCTTCCTTACCTTCAACAACGAAAATTACAAGCTCATAGATAAGGAGTTAAATCATCCTATGGAATAGCTCCACATAGGTTCAGGAGGTAGTACCTCTTTTGCAGATTTGTGCAACCTCCTCACCACCAGAGGAACATCAATAACATCACGAAAAGCAGGCACTGCAAATATTAGAGATACCTTGTGTAGTTAATCATTTTCAACACCAATTTAGGTGGGCATTTGAATAATGCTAGGTTATGAACATGAAATCATGAAAAAATCGACATACTTGGGCAATATCCCGGGAGGCGAATAAGGAACTCGCAATGGGAATAGTCCTCAGCTATCTGCATTAGTGTATATACAACTGATTTATCATGCTTCAAGCACAAAACATAGCAAACAGAAAATGGCAAAACTAAGGCTTAGGATAGCATTTTAACATTCATATAACAAGGACATCAGGATAGCATTTTAACATTTCCCTCAAACAAACAAGCATATGGAACAAGATAACTTCCTATTAAGAAGATTGCCGTCACCTGCCAAACTATTGAACGATGATGAAGTCCAGCAGCCATGACATACTCTGCATAGATGAAGTCCCAACTGAAATCACAGAGATATGGAATTAGGGTATTTATAAACACTAATACATACATACATACATCCATCCATCCAGGGTATTTATAAACACTAATACATACATCCATCCATCCATCCATCCAGGGTATTTATAAACACTAATGCATCCATCCATCCATGCATATCTCCCAACTATGAACTCTTAGATGTCCATATTTACATTTAAAGTTTCAATTACTGCCAGTATAGATTAGTTAAGGCATTGAACTAGAAAGTAAATCTATATCCCCAGAAGCAAATTAAAATTGATACCTAGAACGCGATTGGAAGAATAAAAACATGAAGAGACAAAGGTCATGAAAATATTTTTGTTTGACAAATTTTATATCGCGTTGGCATCATTGGCAAACAGCATATATGCTTTCTACCTATATTGGTTTTGCCTTACCCATTTACTGAAAGTGACCAGAAAGAAACAGCATTGAGAAAGAAAAATGGCAGTCCACGAGTTACCTGAAATTGGTCACACAGACAGAGCGAATGCCCGCATCTGCTGCGGCGCGACATGCAACTGGGACAACATCAGAGACCTGTTTTCTCATATCAGCTTTACAAGGATCCACCAAGTATAAAAAATTCAATCTAAAGTTACTCTTAAGAAGAAATTAAATTCATGATATCATTTTTTTCTGCTTGTTGGCTCTTAGTCATATGATGGTTTCCCTTCAATTTGACTTGCATCTGCCCCAAACATTATGAATTACTTGCCAGTTTCTCTTTTAATTTCTGTTTCCAATCAAAAAGGGAAGAATAATTCACATACCACTAAGTCAGCTTTGATAGAGTTCAGCCACTCTGTTTCTATTGCCAAGATTTTAGCACGGGGCTTCACTGCTGTTTCAGAATACTAACACAGCCAAACACAATGCAAGGGATCAGCGGCAGAAAGAAACAACTCTTCAAAGCATTATAACTATGACATTCCAAAAATACCTTCTCCAAAGAGGCAAGGCGATCGACAGTCAAAGCATCTGCCTGAACAGCTCCACAGTCCAAAAGCACCTATTTTGTACAAATGGATAAATATGTGCTTCAGAAACAGTCTACTTAATTTGTAAAATAAAGCATTCTACTCGGACAACACTGAAATGCAACTCTGAGAATACAAATTTTCACAAACAGTTAAAAAGCAAATCCACTGAACATGCAACAACCTGTAATCATCTGGACTAATTTCTACATTTTTTATAGCACAAAACCAAGAGTACCTTTTTATACCCAAATCATGTGACTTTTCAAAAGCTGCTACACAGATAGGCTACACTCCACAGGTTATATATGCATTTAGCTAGTGCTTTTTCCTTATCAAAAACCTATCCTATATACTAGGGGACATTTGGAAGAGCTTACTGGTCTGATCTCAAGACATAAGCGCTTCACTAGTGTTTAAAAGAGCTTATAAAAATAACTTACGATGTGAAGCTAAGCTATTTTCAACTTATCTCAATAAGCTCTCCAATATAGCTTATGAAAATTGTCAGAATATATGAGAGTATCTTATAACATTAATATTATCTTATATATAAAATAATATCAATATGAGATACTCTTATATTCTAACAAAACATTCTATTTTTTCAAATATCATAAGCGCTTTTCAAGGTGCATTCGTAAGTAGCCTGTAGAATGAGACTTTGAATTAAAAATCCACCTTACCTGTTGTCCTTTCAGAATAAAAAAATTAAATAGATGAATAGTCGCAAACAAACTCACCTTGCGAATGAATAGGCGAGGAGACTGTATTTCAGATGTGAAAACAAAATCAGGAGCACCAGTGACCACATGCACATCATGCCCCGCATGGATCAAATGCCGCACCACCTACACATACATTCCAATTCAAAATTCACATCGCATAACAAAATTAAAACAAAATGATCCCCTTCAAAGCAAACAAAAAAAAAACACATAGAAAAATCCAATCTTTTTCTTCTGTCATCAATTGGCCAAAGCCAAAACTGAAAAGCCAGAAACATTAAAAAAAAAACAGAGAGAGATAGATCGAGCACCCCCAATGGGCCAAAAACGCCGCAAAAGCAAAAAAGGCGGTGAATTGAAAAAGAGAAAGAGAGAGAGACCTCAGTGACTCGAGTGGCATGGCCAAAACCATGACCAGTGACGTAATAGGCAAATACGAGGTGCTTTCTGGAAGCGGAGACTCCATCACTTTCTTCCTCGATCCTCATTTTTGCAATGAATCAATCAAGTTCTATTCTATTCTTCTATCCTATTACTCTAATATCTAAAGTGAATGAGAGAGAGAAGGAGAGAGAGATGAGGATGATGAGCTTTTATTTGTGTTTGTGTCTGTTGAAGAAGAAGAATGTTTATTTATTTATTGTCATTTATTATATTTATTGTATCATATTGAGAGGATCATAATCCTAATCCTAATAATAGGCAATAGGGACAAGCGATGATTGATGATGAGAATGATGCTGTTACAGAGGATAGGGATGATGAGTGAGGAGAGAGAGAATTGAGTTGCGTACAAAACTGGTTCTGGTTGTTAAAAACAACAATGGATATGGCAATTTGATAGTTAGGACTTGGGGGAGTTTGAAATTGGACGTAAAAGTGTTTGTTAAGAGTGTCGAGGTTGAGGGATGAGGAATATCCTTTGTTTTGGACTTTTTGGTTGGATATATGGCCCATGTTTTGTTGTAATGTGGAAAGCCATGTTGTGGGAGAGGTGGTTGGATAATTTATTTGTTACTACTGATGAATTCAGTTTAATCAATTTATATGGATAATATTTACATAAACATATTCTCGTGAATTGATGATGACATTATTGTAATTTACACTTCCATCATAATGGAGTCAACTATTATGAAACGAGTTTTATAATGGAGTCAACACACACACACACCCCTTGAGTGTAAACGAGTTTTATATTATCACCATTCACCAAATTATACTTTAGCATTTCAACATGTCATTTTATTGTTTAAAATATATAATTGAATTAGAATAAAAACAAACTCATAATTCTTCTATATCATTGTTCTTTCTTCCCTTTTTGTCCTTCGATTTTCTAGAGCCATCTAGTCCACGTATGATGTCATATTAGATAAGTAAAACATGTGACATGTGTTTAGGTGTAAATTTGTTATTTACGTCAGCATTTAACTTAACATGATCAATAAAATAGATTAAATGTGCCTTATTTCCAAAAATGGAGACTAATAAGTTACAATTTAAATATAAGAGACTAAAAACAAAAATTACTAAGAAACTGTGGGGGCCAAAAATATATTTAACCATTATTTCTTTTATAGTTCACATACCATCCCCAAGACCACAATTTTCACTAGTATTGGCTTTGGAAGTTGAAACTCCCCTCAAACATCCAATTTTTCCTTTGGTAGCTTTGGGTCTTGGGGGTTATATGGATCTAGCGAATACTGAGATGGGAACCTTGTTGCATTGAGTGCAAGATGCGATTCTCTCTTACAGCACAATCATTCTAGTTAGTTTATGGTCTATGTGGATAGCTAGGAACAAGCACGTTTTCGAGAATGAGAGGCCACCTGTCCACGTTCTTTCTTCGTGGGTGTACTCCCTTGTCCATAGTATTAACCATGCCTTTGATTGGGTTCCTGCTAAGAAAATTGGCTCGCTTTCTACTCGGGAGGTGGCTTGGAAGGGAGCTCCGAATGACAATACAGTGGCCCTCAACGTGGATGGGAGCTACCATGGCAATCCGGGAAGAGCAGGTTTGGAGGACTGTAGAGAGATCACACATGAGCCTTCATTTTTGGTTTCTTTGGTGATGCGGCCACACTACCATCCTGCACGCAGAACTTTTGGGCCTCTTACATGGGATGGAATGCTGCTGGGAAAGGGGTTTCAGACAAGTTGTCTGCTACTCAGATTCGTTACAAGCTGTTTAGCTAGTGCAGGAAGGGGTAAGCCTCGCCATCACTTTGCTAATGAGGTTCATGCGATCCGTGCTCTCCTTAATGGGAATTGGGAGTGTCATATCTACCACACCTCGAGGGAAGGAAACCAGTGCGCCAACTTTTTCGCCAAGAAGGGTGTTGCTTCTGAGGTTCATCTCAATGTTGTCATGCAGGCTCCCCCTAAGCTTGCCTTGTCTTTACTTGCTAACCCCTCGGCTGTGTTCTTCCCGCAGCAATAGTCTTGTTGTTTCTTCCTTTCTTTTTCTTTTTTTGTTCTTTCTTTCAGCCATGTAACAAAAAAAAACACATGTTGACGATACTAAATAATAATCTCAAAACGGTGCTGATACACAGACACCCAGATCACCACACAACACCCATTGACAATGGGTAAAATAAAAAATGGAGGTGTGGCATGAGTGTATTATGGGTTGTTAGAATAACATTAGTGATCTCAAAACTATACACAAAGATGATTTTCTATTGACTAGCACATGCTTTGTTTTTTTTATAATATATAATATTGAAAAAGGCCAAAACTCAAGCCCAAAAGGTAACAAACAGACAAAGAAGCCAGGCCATCTAAAGGCCCGAGTCCAATAACAAATAAATTACGCACGTGTTTATTAAGTTGTATTCTGGGCCAGGTCCCACTTCACAAACCCATGGCCGAAACTTAAGCCCATGTTGGCCCAAGAAAAACACCAGCCTATGATACTGAGACCTCGGGCTCATCATTTTAAGCCCACACCAACCCTACCTTGTTGCCTATATATAACTCTCCCATACCCTCGTTGGTTTTTAGGGTTAACAAGTAGCGTTGTCGCTCTGCTCCACTTCCGAAAGTAAAACTTGGTCTCTGTTTCTAAGCATTATTCTGTGTAAGGTTTCAATTTGATTATCTGCACTACTTGTGTTCTTTGTTGCTTCTCAATTGTAGTATTACGTATGATTCTGTTTGTAAGGGGCTGGAGTTTGGCTCTTTGGCTTTATTAACCCGTGCCTTTGAGATGAATGCAGCACCCAATACCAAAACCCATTCAACCCTTTTCACTAATCTTCGCTATGAAGTGTTTCTCTATAAATCTAGCGAATCTCTTTGGTAGGGTTGATACATTTTTTTTTTGTTTTAATAAAAAATATTTGAGTCTAATTTAAAGTTGGAACTGATCGAGTGGTAATTCAGGCAACCTACTTGCCACGATTTAAAATGGCATGAGAGGTGTTTAACTGCTCGTAAATCAAACGCTTTTGCTCTTCAGATTTGCTGAGATTTTTCTCTGAAGCTGGTCTAGTAAGCTCAAGCACATTTTTTCAAAAAAAAAATAATTATTTTCCTTAATAATATTATAAGGATTTAACTGTTTAATTATTTATTTTTTTAATATTTGAGAAGCATTTATTCAAAATTCGTATATTATAATAATAATGCATTGCAAGCTGCTTTGTAAAGGGATTCTGATTGTTAATGTACCAAAACAGTTGATTTTAGAAAGCATCGTGACAAGAATGCTTTTTAATTAAGTAATTAGCAGATAATTAAAATTATTCTAATCGTTTCTGAATGTTGTGTGTTAAATTAGTCTTTGTAAAATACTTGATTAAAGATATTAAACATGCAATGTTATGCTATAGCTTCTGTAATATCAAATGTTACTTGTTATAATAACTAAATTTGTAATTGATGTATCGCAGTGGTTCATAGTAGCTGCTGCCATGGCGAGCACAAAAGTTCAGAGGGTTATGACCCAACCCATTAACTTGATCTTCAGGTTTCTTCAAAGCAAAGCGCGCATTCAGATCTGGCTCTTTGAGCAAAAGGATTTGAGGATTGAAGGCCGAATCATTGGTTTTGATGAATACATGAATTTGGTTCTGGATGATGCTGAAGAAGTAAACGTCAAGAAAAAGAGCAGAAAGACACTTGGGAGGATCCTTCTTAAAGGAGACAACATAACTCTAATGATGAACACTGGGAAATGATGAAAAGATTTATCTTTCCCTATTCTGTTTAACAATTATTTCTCGTTTAGATGTTGTATATGCTGTGAGATATTATGATGTATGACTAATGAAATTTTTATACACTGATAAATACTTAGTTGAGCTGAACAAGCTGAAATTAACTTTATTGCACTAGATAAATGCAAAGTTGAGCTGAACATCTCTGTAGAGTTTTACTAACCAGTTTCAGCATGATATAACAGATAGCAATAGTTCATAAGCTATCCAGACACAGAATGCTTTCTTCCATAACAAAATTGTGCTGTGAATTTAGTGTTATGGAACAAATCACCTGCGGTTATTTCTAATTTCTAAAGGAAGCAAGCTAAAGGAACACATATAAAACAGGCATTATGAGAATTTTTGACTAGTTAAAGTGTTGGTTAGAATTTACAGACGAGGAAGCTTCACCGAATCAGTAAAACTTATGCTTGTTCGGAGTAGTAATTAGTTAAATCTTGAGATTTCGGGTATTTGACTATAAAAATATGTGAACAGTAAGGTAAAAATCAAAATACTACCAATAAAATCAATCCAAGAGGGTTTGGCTACAATTCAGTAGAAGAAACCCTCGATAGAATTGGTGACCAAACACAAGCATAAAATGTGCTGTTGAAGTGCTGATCATTGATCCCGTGACCGAGACCCACAAATTCCATGATGTTAAATACGTTAGAACTTAGAATCATAGCACAAGTAAGTACTTTATACAACAGCTTAATTATGCAGCTCAAATCAGCATAAGTACAAATGCAATCACGTGCTTCTTGGGCTGGCTTTGCAAAGTAACCAAAATTACAAGTGTAAGAAACAGAATGAGGCACACATTTGTGTCATTGATCACAAAACACCAATTTGCCACCTTTGCGACACAACCCTTGTTCACCAACAAAGTCAACAACCTTGCCATAACTATACCTCAAGGGCATTCTCCCCAACACCCTATGGAACTCCGTTATGCACCACCCTCTCCTCTTCCTGTGCTCCCCTCTCCTTCCACTCAAACCCATGCTGAACTTCCCCTTGTCGTTCCGTGCATCGCCGTAATCCCTCACCCTCCCAGCCCCAACCAAAATGGGCCCCACACCGGTCAAATCCGCCACCACGAAGTTCATCAGAATATCCTCACAGTTCCGAACTGAATCAACAGCACTCCTCATGCGGGCCATGTGGGGCTCGCCCTCACAGCTGTACCTGTTGTACAAGTATACCATTTTCATTCCAAAAAAATGTTCAGGACCAAAAAGAAAGTCCAAAAAATGTTGAGATTCCTAAATCTTAGTGTGACAAATCCAGAAATTCACTCTTCTAAACACACTTTTTTTAACACATTGTATTGATTCCATTTTGAAAAAAGTCAACACGTTTAATTCCATTGTATAGATGAATTTTGATTTTTTTTTTATCTTTATTCAAATTTAATTTGTTTATATGAAATACAATAGTAATTGTTAATGTTTTAGGACATTATTTTTTATTAAACTCAGAGACTATAAATAAATGAAATTAAAAAAAAAATTGTAACCACAAATAAAATTAAAATGAAAGATAAAACAGTAAAGATATTGTATTTTTAAGATTAACAAAAAAGCACATTTAATTCTTTTAAATTTTTTCCAAGAGAAAAAATGTGAAAAAAAGGCGTCAAAGTCGGAACTCGAAAGGCAAGAGAAGAGAGGAAAAATACTAAAATGGTACCTGTACAAGTAATCGCTGCTGAGCAGCATGAACTTGGTGAGGACGATGGAGTAGCGGTCCGGGTGAACCGTGTAGAGCCATTCCCTCCGGTTCAGATCAACGTCGTGCGACCTCGCGAATAGCCCAACGATTCGGTGGCGGTTTGCGGACCAGACGCGGAACGCGAACTCGAACGACGCGCCGTCCACCTCGACGTCGTCGTCGCAGACCAAAACGGCGTCTGTTTGGATGTCGTTTGGGCGAGGGAGGAATCGGTCGTTGAGGCTACTTGAGTTGCTGCGGTGCAGGGAGATCGACGCTGATGTGGAGGAAGAAGAAGATGAAGAGAGGTTGAGAGCCAATTGGTGAAGGACACGTGGCGGTGTGGAGGGGTTTCCCCAGAGGACGAGCACGGAGGAGACGAGAGGTGAGAGGGAGTACGTGGCGGCTATTGATTGGAGGAGTGCAATGCGGGACTCCGAGAAGCCGTTTATGAGGACAGTGATTTTGTCTGGCCGGAGGTGGCTCCGTTTTGGTGGGCCCCGCTCGCACTTGTACGGGTCTGAGGATTTCGCCGCCGTCACGTTGAAAATCAGGACGGCAAGGATGAAGGCCGTCGCGGCCGGTGATCTCATTGTGGCGGTGTTGAGGTTGCACAGCTTTTCGAGTTCTGTGGTTATTAATAATTAATTGATTTTATTAATTAACAATGGAATTCAGAAGCTTGCTTATTCTTATACTAGTTGTTACTTGTTAGTGATGCTAACTTGTGAAGGTAAAAATGGGGGGAGTTCGGTGTTGACGCATGATGGAACTGCGCTGAACTTGAAGTGCGGTTTCCATTATCTTGGTGGGGATGCAGCATCGTTTATATTTTGATTACAAAATTATCTTTATGTGATTAAAAATATCTGTGTAAATTATTAACAAAAAACTTATCAATAATGCTTGATTGCGCAACATAAAAACCCACAAATCTGGAACAAAGCAATTTCTTTATATTTTTAGCCGGAAAATGCTTTTTGGACAGACATGGGTAGGGTACTGCACGACAATTTGCTACAAAATCTAACCGTCCATATATAATACCAACCCACCCCATGTATGGTTATGGGTCCACTATATAATTGTGATTGGCTGATTTTGACTTTCGTAACCTTTCGTGCATTATTTTGTCTTGCCATATAGCATTGTTGTTTTTAGCCAATCACCTTTTAAGTTTTATCGACCCATGTATTGTTACTGTTTCCATGGTTATTCGTACTGTTTTCGTAGTAATTGCTTTGGACCAAATAGCCGTCCTCAAAACTTATTTACATTTTTAAGAGTGACTTAAATTGTTAAGTCATGTTTTATTAGATATTTTTTCTATATTGCAACATTCATTTTTTTATCATTTTAATTATTCATACATAAAAAATAAAGATGATAAAAATGACTATAATTTTTTACATGTATTAATAATTTTCACTTGAAAGAAAATATTTCACACTCAATCATATATGAGATAGGATCCATTGACATCAGGTGTAAGCTAAAACACTTACACCAAATCTGGACCGTTAAACTGAATTAATCTGATGGCTCATGATGTCCTAACTAAAAAACTAAAACTAAAATAAAATAGAAGCACGTGATGTTTTTGCTCTTCCCCTTTCTACTCTCTTCTTCGGCGATGAAGGGTAAGAAGGAGAACAGCGCGCCATCATCTGCGCAAGATGAATTCACTGTGGTATTTTGTAGGGAAACTGTGAAATTGGAGCTTTGCCGTTATTCGCAAAGACTGGATGACATTGCCGTTGACCTTGAACCTAATGATGCTCTTGTGTTGGAGTTCAATGCTTTGGCTGATGATTGCTTTCGATTCAATGTTTTTTTTTGTCATGATTGCTTTCTACTGTGGATTCTTAGTTTAGATTTTGGAGAAGGTTTTGGTATCATATTCAAGGAGTGCTAGCTTGAAAAGCACCTTGTTGCAAAGGGAATAGGCACCTATCCAATTGATCTAATTATATGAAAGAAAAGCAGTGATACCTATCCAATTGTGTGATTGCTCACTGCTCAGGCAATTTCCCCCCCGACTAGCGGTGGTTTGCAAAATCCCTAGCAAGAGAAGAAAGGATCGGAAAAGCACGTGACTCTTAATCAATTATTTTAAATTTTGCGATTGAGATATTTTAAGCTGTTGGATTAATTTAGTTTAACGGTTCAGATTTGGTGTAAATGTTTTAACTTACATATGGTGTCAACGGATCCTATTTCATCACACACACACACATATATATATATATATCCTAAATGCTAAGAGCCTAATTCTAGAGCATGAAACTATCTACCACAGATATGCAACCATTTTGCAAGATATTAGAGAATTGATGAAGTTACCTTGGAATGTTGAGCTCAAGCACACCCTTATGGAGGGGGAACCAATGTGCAGATCTTCTTGCCAAAAGGGGAGCGACTTCTGAGGAGAAATTGCAACTCTTCCACTCCCCTCCGCTAGATCTGAGAGTCACCTTGACTGGGGATGCTGCTGGTGTTGCCTTTCCTCGTGGGTTCCCTCGGGTGGACCAGTTGTCTTAATTTCTAGCATTTATGTTTCTGCTTTTTCGTTTGGTTGGTTTGTATTTAAATCTCTTCACCAATATACATACATATATATATATATATTATTTTTCTTAATACAACTGATATTTATAATATACAATTTTATTTTTTTGAAAATAATGAAAAACTTAAGAATTAATATTTCCTATCTTTTCTAATAAAGTTGTTAAAAGGCGTGTTTTATTAAAGATAGTTGACATTCAGATTTATAAATCAATCTTATATTTCCTATCTTTATTTTTAACATATATCTATATCTATTCACACATACATAGATAATAAATGTAAATAATAATACAAATAAATATAAAAATACAAATACAAATAATAAATTTTTTAATTAGGTAAAATTTGTAAACTACTCCATTATCTTTATTTATTTTTTCAATTTAGTCTTTTATTAAATTTTTTTAACAACAAAGTCTCTTATATTTATTTATTTCTTCAATTTGGTCCTTTTGATAACGTGTTTGATTAGTCTTAAGTGATGGTGTTGAGCCAATCAAAAATAGACACATCAATAAAAAATAAAAATAAGACTAAATTAAAAAAATAAATAAACATTAAAGAATTTATTGTTAAAAAACTTTAATAAAAGACCACATTAAAAAAATAAATAAAAATAAAAAATCAATTTACTAATTTTGCCTTTTCGTTTATACATACGTAAAAGAAAAGGGTTTTCGTCTAGAAGATAAGCATACTACATTACTGGTTCAGAAATCAGAAACACAACTTGAGCCACCACTCCCTTCTTCAGTCTCGCTCACCGGCCACCCACCGCCGTCCTCACCGTTCATCCTCCTTCATTGAAAGAGAGAGACTCCGTTCGTGCTCACAGGTATTAATTCGTCTCTAATTCTCTGTGGGTGGGTTTTCTCATTGCAGATTTACAATTGGGTTTCCTCAGCTGCTTCTTGAACTTGATTAACTCTTCCTATCGTAGTTTAGTTTGGTAACTGAGCGGGTTCAATCAACAATTTTTTTTTGGCTAATCATCTATAAACTAGGTTAATGAATATTCTAATTAACTAGTCAAAGTCTTGTGCCAACATAGCAGCATCTGGGCTAACAAAAGTGGTATAAAAATTGAGATAGAGGAAAATGGAAATGATTAAAAGTACCAATGATTTATAATGAACGATATTTGAAAGAAACGAGTGTGGGAATGAATGAATGGATGAAAGATGAAAACGAAAGTTCCATTTTTAATATATGATTTTGAATTTCGGAATAACCGAAGTGAGATCATTTTTTGTTTTTGCAATTTCTGCGTTATTTGTTGAGCTTATAAATTAACAGTTTCAAACTTTTTTTTTTGTTTGAAAAGCAGGAAAAAAAATGAAGATTGTTTCAGTAGCATTTAGGTCGTTGAAAGGAAATTTGTCACATAGGTTTCATCAGACTCATTTGCTCAGAAGTCTTTCTTCATGGACATTTCCAGGTACTTAGTGTTGTTTCCGTGTCTCTGTTTTGTGGAATTCTCTCTGTCTGTCAGCATTGTTGCTGATTTCAGTAATGGATTTTGATTATTTGTCTGTTTACATGTTTGGTTTCCATCAAGTTTGAGTTTGTGAATCTGTTTTTTGCTTCATTCCTCTCTTGTGTGTGATTACAATTTTGTCAGTGAACCTAAGGGGATAGTGGGGCTTGTCGGCGTGTGTACTAAATGTGATTTAATTTTGTGTAAAGTTTCAACTGCTGTAGTTTAACCGAGTGAAAGCCTTTGTTTGGAGTCTCGCTAGTTTGTGACTGTAAAATGAATAATGGTGATAGACAAATGTAGTGTTGTGGGACAATTTTTTCACCATTACATTTCCATGGATATCTATTCTATTATTCATGCACCGAAGAATGAAGATGCTTTAATTGAATGTATTTTTTCAAGCATGAGTGTCTTATTAGATATTATTTTATTCTCAAAGTTCAACCCTAATAGTGGTATTTCATTTTTTTTTATTGAACACATAGTTATCAATAAGTGCTATAGTGCTTGCAAGGACTGATTGTGCTATATGCTACAGCTGTAGCATTGCAATTCGCAAATAAAAAGCATGGTTATAGCACACTATTTGCCCTATAACAGATCATGTGCTTTGTGCACAATTTCGAAAACTTAAAATTCCTAAAGATCCGGAAGGATGCATGTCCCTAAATCCATTGAATGGGTAATTAGGCATTGTCTGGAATTGCTGGCAAACTTTGAATTTTTCAGCAGCCCAAAGGCTAGCCATCACGTTGAATATCTCTTGTCATCCTTTCAAACCCTGCATTCCCCTCTTCTTTTTTCCTCTTCTCACACACAACTTCCACTGGCCCAGTGGTACTGGTACCTGTGCCATACTTGTCATTGCAACATCATAGAGGCTATGATCTTTGGGAAAAAAAAAATCACATTCTTTTCCTGAGTTCTGTTTCTTTTTTTTTTACACTATCTGCTTCTTTATTTTTCCTTCTCACCCCTGTTTTTCCATCCTCTCTTTTGTTATTTAGGTTCCTCACTTCTTTGCAAAACATGTTCCAACAAACCTACCCAGAAGTACTGATACTCTGCACATTAAGCCAACTTTCATTTGCCAACATTGTCACGAATATAATTTACATATTTACAGCTTTGTTTTATGGTTAATTTTGATGTGAGTTTGATCTTCCAATGTAATTTTGTCCAGTAATGAGAAGAATTAACCACACTTCTGAATTTTTTTGTTACTGTATGTAGAGGTATGTGTCTGGGCTATTTTTTTTGCTTGTAATGATAAATCTCACATTGCACGGGGTAATTCTCACTTTTTTTCTTCAAGAGGCTATTTGTGGGTTTTTGTAAGGGGCTGGAGCTTGGCTCTTTGGCGTTATAATATAAACTCGTGCCTTAGAGATGAATGCAACACTCAATGCCAAAGCCAATCAGCCTTTTCACCAATCATCGCTACGAAGTGTTTTTCCCCCTATAAATCTAGCAAATCTCTCTGGCAAGGTTGATACATTTTTTTTTGTTTGAAATTTTTTCTTTTTTCTTTTAAATATTTGAGTCAAGAGTATGAAAATTCGAGAATTTAATGATGCAATTAATCAAGTGGTAATTCAGGCAGCCTACTTGCCACGATTTAAAATGGCAGTAGAGGTGTTAAACTGCTCGTAAATCGAATGCTTTTGCTCTTCAGACATGCTGAGATTTTCTCTGAAGCTCGTCTAGTAAGCTCAAGTACATTTCTTTTTTTACAAAATTATATTTTCCTTAATAATAAGATTGTAAGGATTTAACTGTTTATTTATTCATTTTTATATCTTAGAAGTATTCATTCAAAATTCATTATAGTCAGGGCGGGTCAGCATATTTTCAGGAATAAGAAGGAAAGGAAGTGTAGTAAAGCAAACCTCCATGGATTTCAGTTTTAATGTAGTCAGATGAGAATTTCATGTTTTCTGATGTTTCAACTTTATTCATTTTCTATTTCTCTCATGGTGGATTTACTTCTATAATCCTTAAGATTTTCTTGTACAATGATTGAGCAGAAAATGGAACTGCTAATCAGCAGGACAATAAGTCAGAGTCTCCTGAAGAATTTGAGCAGCGGATATTTAGTACTGGGGGAAATTCCAAACTTGATACCATTTTTAATAAGCTTAATCAAATGGGAAAGGCTCGAGATAGATCCAGTGCAGTACATGGTGGAAGTCCCCAGATGTTGGATAACCTAGAACAAAGTTTTGACACATTATCTGATGGAATGGATGGAAAACTGAAGAATGCTGCCAGATACTTTGAATTTGATCCAGATGAAATCCTTAAAGAGGATTATTCTTTTCGATATGATACCAATTTTCCGCCTCGTACAACATATGATACAAAGGTATGTTGAATAGCAATCCCTGAGCTCCTCTGTTATGACTGTTCAATATTACATGTTCCGTATATATTTGATTTCTTTCTAATCTTCTTAATTTTGTCTCGGGCATGAGGGCATCTTATAGTTTATGTCTGAATTAATCTGTGATGTACTGATGAATTATAACAGATGTTTGGTGGGAAATATTTCATGAAGTATAGTGAAAAGTGTTTTGTGAAATATATAGAGAACACGAAGCTTCTTGTATGAACTTCTGAAAAGAATGCAAAACTTATCTTGTCACGTGTTCATTATTATACTCTAGTTCACATTGGACGTGAATGTGATGTTGCTTTCAAGGAAGCCTTTTCTTAAGCAAGTTTCCTGTTCTCTGCTGTTGAAAAACAAGAGTCTAGGGAGAGGGAGGAATGGAATCAAAACACATGAAGAACAAACTATTTTACTAATTAGTTCGACAAGTAGCGTGACCTATACCTGTACTGCCAAGTTGTCAAATCACACTTCTCTTAAACAGCTAGACAAAGACAAACCCTTTTGAGCCAAAACACAGTTCCCATGGTTATACTGTCTCTTCAGTCTACCCACTAGCATCTAGGTCATTCTCTGATCAAATAATCCCTACTCTGCAACTACAAGCTGAGGTTGTACTATTCCTGTTATACAATCTCCCAGCCTCATCATGACTCACTCGATCCCTCGATTGTGATGTTTGATTAACTCAAATTGAACATAGTCTGTTTAAATTAGGGATTTAGTAGAAAAGGTGAAAGAGAGAACAAACATTAAATACTAGACTAAATTATTGATGTATTGTGTTCAATGATGTGCTACAAAGTATAAATCATTAACCCTGATTTATACTAAACTAGACTCCTAATCCTAATTAAATAAGAAAACAAATCATGGATTCATGATAGATAACAAACATGGAAAGCACTCCCAAGAGATCATCTAAGATACTCTAAAATATTTTGATACAATAATATTTTATGAGATATTTTCTTGATATTCTAAAACTCCCCCTTAAGCTGAAGCTTATTAAGCTTTAAGCTTTTTACACATTGTATTTTTCAGATTCAATATATGGCATGGATGGTTAACCAATAGTGTTATAAATCTTTTGAGCTTATCATCCATTTCTGTCTGCTTTAAACAACAATTTCTATGGTTATGTATATGCATTGCTTTGTATTTACGACTTTTTATATGTTGGTGTTTCTTTTGTACCAGATGTATCATATTAATTTTCTGATCCATGCAGTATTTTTTTTCATACAGGATCTTGATCTTACAAAACCTGCTGTACGCAAAGCCCCTGTAAGGGATGAATTCCATGTAACCACCAAAGAAGTTCTTAGTCAAGCAGATTTCAGGGTTAGCACTTATGTCAGAGTAGTTCCTTTATGATAGCGAGTCCTGATGAATATTATTATATATATTATTGTTGTAATTACTATGTACTTTTGTTTGCTATGTTAAATTGAAAACTGTCACGTACATGAGTGTTTTTGCTGCAATATAACAATGCAATAAAATAGAAACAAAAAAGATTCTGTTAATTTGTGTGTGGCTTGTTGCAGAGTTATTGCCGAGATAAAGTGGCAATGTATATAAACTAGATTTGACAATTGTCAAAAATGTCTTATGTAGATGGTTAGGTGGTTTGTGTAAAATTGTGTGAAAAATTCAGGTTAAGTTTCACATATGCAACTCATACATAAATTTTTTGCCTGTTTCTTGTTATGTTATCATGCTAAAGTCCTCATTGATTTATGGTGATTCGGCTTCTATATTGTGAGAAGGTAAATGAAAGTTAGAAAAATATTTGTGACAACTGACAACTCTATTTAGCCGTCGTAGCTCTTGATAGTGAGGCTATAGTTTGCATATTTCCCCTGATGATGAAAAAACAAAATCTTGTTAATTCTTTTTTGGGATTGGCTCTTACTAGTATTAACGTTTTAATGCAGAATGTAAGATTCCTGGCAAACTTCATAACAGAGGCTGGAATTATTATCAAGAGAAGCAAGGTAAGTTCTGATCCACTACTGGGCAGTATTAAGAAGGAAAATAAAGAATAATTAGGGGCCATTTGGTTTGAGAAAACATTTCATGTTTAATTACAAAAACACAATATTGTTTTCAATCTGTTTCTTATTTTTAAAGATTTTCAATCATGTTTTTTGAAACCAAATGGACCCTAGTTCTACACTCACTTTCCTTGTTCTCCTTTAGTTTCCCCCTACCCAAGCATATTATAAACTTATTTTAAATTGTGGGATCTTACCGTTTCTACCTGTTCATTTTGAACTAGACTGGCATTAGTGCAAAAGCTCAAAGGAAGGTTGCAAGGGAGATTAAAACTGCCCGAGCTTTTGGCTTAATGCCCTTCACAACAATGGGTACGAAGTCATTTATTTTTGGGAGAACTATGGAGACTCTTGATGAGGACTTCGCCTACAGGAGTGAGAACAGAAACGTGCCTAGTGAACTTGATATGGAATGAGACAACGCTTAGAACATCAATATAAATGCTTCTAACTTGGCCTTCTTAAGGGCTTCTAGGTCATCATGATTTATGGTGTTTTGGTGACAAGAATTTCTATAACGTTGTCGATTATTTGCTCATATTTGATTATGTCTAACATAGCCTAAAGTTTCATTTGGTGTATGAATCGTCCAAGGTCTCTCTTTCACTTTCCTTATTACACTTATGTTTTGTATTTTATTTAATGCCCAATAAAGGGAAGAACTTTATCAAATTGGGTCTCTAAAGTGACAAGTTAGTTAGATGATTCATTGAAATTTCCCATAGTGGCAATTTGGGCAACGAGGGGGGGGGGGGGGGGGGGGGGGGGGGGAGAGAGCTAAAAGAGAAGCTGCAATATTGAAGAGAATGAAAAAAGAGAAAAAGGGTGGATGGGTATGAGGGGGAAAATGGAAGTATGAAGAGAGAATCAGGGAATGCAGTTTAAGGTTTAGGGTATTTTAGATTATTTAATTTAAAGCATTAAAATACTTGACAAAAATACTTTGGAATTTTCAAAAGGAAATTGGTATATACACTACAAAAAATTAGTCATACACCCCACTTAACTGTGGAAATTTTTAAAATATCCTCCATTTTTACGTATATTCCGGAAACTCTAGTTTGCGGAATGTAAAGTTTTTGAATTGTGGGGTGTAACTAGTTTCCGGAATGCAAATTTGTATTCCGGAAACTCCAGTCAAATTTGTATTATGGAAACTCCAGTTTTCGGAATGCAAATTTATATTCTAAAAACTCCAGTTTTCATACAATTTGTATTCCGGAAACTGGAATGCAATTTTGGATCCAGTTTCCGGAATGTAAAATTCCATTCCGGAAACTGGAGTTTCTGGAATGTACGCGAATTTTAAGGGTATTTTTGGAATTTCAGCATTAAGTGGGGTGTATGTCTAAAAAGTGTGGGGTATATTTACCATTTTCCTTTTCAAAATTCTCCTACGAAATATCGAATCGATCGAAACATGATATTTTATAGCAAAGTATTTCAAATCCTCTTAAAAAGTTATATTTCTTCAAATTCATTATTTAAGCACACGCTAAAGGGAAAGGCAAATTAAAGTTAGAAGTAACAAAAGAAAAGTATCTATTATTATTATTATTATTATTATTATTATTATTATTAGGTTTGAAAATGATCTTTCTAAAAATTTGTGTTTTGAATTTAATTCCTATTTTGAAAGTTAATGGTTTTTGGTCTCTTTAAAAATTTGTGTTTTGAATTTAGTCTTTATCTTGAGTTGATCGCTGACATGACATTTTAATGTCACCCTAAAACGCCTATGTGACACATTTTTATAGCCACGTTGCATTTTTATTTATATGGACTAAAATCAAAATATATAATTTTTACAGGGACTAACTTAATAACTTAATATAATTAGAAGAACCATGTGACATCTCATTTCACAATTACCCCCACCCTCCTCCACCTCCTCCTCTCTCCTCCACCACCACCCCCACCCCCTCTCTCTCCTCCACTACCACCCACCTCCACCACCACCACCAATCCCTCTTTTTGCTGCAATCCATCCCTCATGGAATACATGCGCCTATGTGGTTCCTGACGAAGTGGGCTAAATTCCTGAAAAATTTAAATGTTCTTTTGGACATGACATTTGTTTTAACCTTACTCCAACTTTTTCAACTTGGAGTTCTTTTGAATTCCTTGAAGAGGATGCTCGACATCATACGTCCAAGGATTGAATCACATTTCAAGTCATGGGGTTCTTGCTTGCCAAATGCTGGAAACACGGCACCTGGTGAGCGACTTTAGTAAAGTGACAGTGAAATCCGAATCCAAGTTCAAGCTTGGTGGTGGTGGACTAGTTTCGCCAAAAAAACCTTCATGCGGCTGGTTTATTTTTTAGTGGTGGTGGTGGTTTCTGGGATTTGGGTTGGTGGTGGAGGAGAGGGTGAGGGGGAGAAGGAGGGGTGGTGGTGGCAGGGGGTGGTAGCGGTGGTGGTGGAGGAGGGAGAAGCTATGAGAGAAAGGGGTAGTGGTGGAGGTGGGTGGTGGTGGACGAGAGTAGAGGAGGGTGAGATTTTAGTCCCCGTAAAAATTATATCTTTTGATTTTAGTCCCTATAAATAAATGACGTGTCAACTGACGTAACCATGAAAATGCGCCACGTAGGCGTTTTAGGATGACATCATAATGCCATGTCATTGGTCAATGCTAGATAGGGACTAAATTCAAAATGCGAATTTTTAGAGGGACAAAAAACCGTTGACTTTCAAAATAGGGACTAAATTCAAAATGCAAATTTTTAGAGGGACAATTTTCATATTAAAGCCTTATTATTATTATTATTAAAAAGAAATATGAAAATACAAGAATGGGTTGAAATTTTTTTACGAGTAAATTTTGTTTCACAAAGGCTTTAGATGATGGTATCATCTAATCTTTATGTATCGTCTGAGGAATGTCAAACAAGAGTAGTTTGAAAATATAGCAATCGATATAGTTTATATAGTTTGATATTAAATTATTAATATACTACTTTTTCCACTCGTATTAGCTGTGACTTAGGTTCGAGTTTGGTATTCCTTCATCGGGTAGACTATATATAAATTCCATCATAAATTTTTGTTGAGATTGGTGGTTCTTCCCAACCTTGCATGGGAGGTGTCTCCCATAATCTAAATTTATATTGATAAAAAATAATAGGATAATTAATGGGTTACCTATGTATATTATTAATAAATTAATAAATATTGACAAGCATATATACAACTGGAAATAACACTTCGTTTCCTTGAATACATCTTTGATAAAAAGACTACAAAAATCAACATCCTAAAAATGAGGATTGTTATCCTTTTACAGGAACTAAGTTTACAACTTACATAAACATTAAAAATATAATAGACAATAGATAGGTATTGATTAGTTTTTCAACAAGTGGCAGGTGATCTCCATTTTTTTAAGGTGTACCACCGTAATGAAACATGGTCCTTTAACGTTTGCAAAACTTCTTTCATTGGTTTTCTCATCATGCATGTGACACAGAAAACTCAAGAGCTACCTGATTATAATATTCCTTTCATTTAGAAAAACAAAGAAGTACTCTTCATTATTGGGAAATGAGAATCTTCAAGGGTCTCAAACTCAAGCCCTTCTATAAATTGGAAGCATATGCAACCCCATAATAGCCAAGTTAATCAGAAAAAAGCAAAGTTCTATATTCCACCGACAAAACTAAGGTAGAGTCACCTCAACATGTCTGATATGGATCAAAAGAAATCTAACAAGATCAGAGAAATTGTTAGACTTCAACAGATCCTTAAGAAATGGAGAAGAATAGCCAACTCTTCAAAAACCAACAACAACAACAACACCACCACCACCAATAGTAGTAAAAGCATGAAGTTTCTGAAAAGAACACTTTCTCTATCTGAGCGTGAAGGAGGGTCATCATCATCAAGCAACAATGCTGTTGTTCCAAAAGGGTACCTAGCTGTTTGTGTTGGAGAAGAGCTCAAGAGGTTCATTATACCAACTGAGTATTTGGGTCATCAAGCCTTTCAAGTACTCCTGAGAGAGGCAGAAGAAGAATTTGGGTTTCAACAAACAGGTGTTCTTAGGATTCCTTGTGAAGTTTCTGTTTTTGAGAGTATCTTGAAGATGGTGGAAGGGAAGAAGGACAAGTTTTCAACTCAGCAAGAGTGTAGGCTCAGCAATAGCATTGAAGAATTGATGGGGTACTGCTCTTTGGAAAACCAACTTGCTTGTTCTCACCATCCTCAAAGTCCATTGTGCAGATAGTATAGTATAATATAGCACATTGCAATTTTTATCCTTCTCATTTGTCTTTCTTTGAATTTTTTTGTTTCTTTTCTTCTTTTGCCCTTTACAACCAAACCAATGTATGAGAGAGTGAGTTCAATTAGATGTAAGAGAACCCATTTGGGAATTATGAATTATCAAGGAGTATGACTTTCATTGTCTAATTGAATCTCTTATTCTAGCTTTAACAAGTTGGGCAGCACTATTGCTTGATATATGGAGGGATGAAATTATGTCAGTGTAACACTTTAGTATCTTAATGACACATGAAATTATTTTAGACTGATGTAAAATTTTATAGAAATGATTTATCTGATAGTAAATTTCAATTCAACGGTGAGTTTTATAATATAATTATCTGATAAAAAGTTATTAACGGTGTAACATTGACCAAAGTGTTACACTGGTGTGATTTGATCCATCTTCTATGTGTGTGTGTGTGTATTCTGTAGCTTATAGTTTTGGCACTCTGCAGTTTATTCATAACATCCCTACTATCAAGAAGAACTCACATGATAACAAAACAAAGCATATCATAATTTTCCATCCAGTAGCAAAGTACTAGTGATCATGTTATGGGAGCCCTTCCCTTCAAAGTGACTCAATTATTAATTTATAAGGACACATCACACAAGTACTGAGTATCATGGAAAAGCATTTAACCGAAAGGCATCAATTGGAACTTGAGAAATAGAAGGGTCAAAGAGCAGAGTGCAGTTCCAATTTCCAAACAGAAATAATTTAAAATAATATTTTTCCTTGAAGATGTAAACATGTTCTGTTCTGAAGCAAATAGTACATGATGCTATAATTTCTACATAGTATAGTAGTGACTGAAGGGTACCACTGTTCAATCGACTGGCTCTTGAAAACATCCCACATTAGATAAATTTCCCTAATATTGATATTAAAAATAGGACAAACAAGACTACATGTCTTAAAGCAACTTTCAATTTGTCACAATTGATGAGAAGGTAGCTCAAAGTGAAACATGTATGTCTCAGCTTAACTACCCTCCTTTTAGGATATATATGCTTATTTCTTAACATAGTAAATGTTACTTTCATTCACCTATTAATTTCACAAATGAAGTGATGACATATTGATTTAAAATTTTGATGAGAACAAAACAAGGAGGGGAGAATGGTGATCATATTATTGGTGTTATACGTGAGACCAAAATTAGCACAGTACATTTATAGTCTAAAATAATTATTCATTATCTCTGTAACAAGTTATAGGTCACTTTTCTCGATCGTTCATTTTTTTTAGTAAAAGATAGTTCTCACTTCTCACTAGTGTAATTAGGTGGTCCAGTCTGAACATGGCATGTGAGTGATTGATTAATGTAATAACACTGAACATTATTTCTCTCACACCACTCTACCTTGTTTTGCAGGTTAAATCCATATGGGGTTGGCATTTTTTTAATCACGGGTGACTAGGACTATAAGTAAATTAATTATCAATTACTATTAAACATATTTATATAATTTGCTATATCAAAGTCAGTGATAGGTTGTGGCAGGTTTGGTTTTCCAATGCAAACAGCTCTAATAGTCAAGGGTACCCTCGTACGATACAATTGTACCGTTCAAACCTCAAGTGTTTTATATTTTAATGCCCTGCATGCTTCTTATTTTAACTGATATCAGTTGATGGGTCTGTAACAAATTAAGTCCCATTTTTAGGATTTCCAAGAGAACCATGTGAGTGTGACATTGCATTCATTATTAACCCACTCGTCAAACGGTGGCTGAATCAGTTTTTAGACTTTATTGATTTCCTAGATCCAAGTCCAACTTTAACCAAACCTAGCCGCTACTCTGGGAGAGAGAAGCTCTGCTTTCTCTCTAAAAATCGTCTGCTATTCTTTCTTTTTCTTCCACTTGAGGGGGTGGTTTTGGACCATTTTTTAGTCTGAAACCACCCCTCTACTTCGTTTCTACTTTGTTTTTAGTCTATTTCTACCTTAATAAGTGACTTTTTCACATAGATCTCGTTTTCCTCTCTTTTTTTTCCAATGTGGTGTTTGTTTCTCCCGTCTTGGTGCGGCGTTTTGTTCTCCCGTCTTTGTGCGGTGTTCGTTTGGTTCAGATTGGCTGATCTACTTCGTTTCACTACAGATTCTCTTATGACTGAGTCATCAACGTTGCAGATCCGGAGGCGTGGGTACTCCGGTCAATATGAGTTTGTCATTTTTGTAGGCATTGTCACTTTTGATGGCATTTTGCTATGTTATGCTATTAACTTGGGTGTTGTGGGTTTGTTCGCAGATTCATCCCTTTCAGTTTTTAGCGAGGTTGAATTTGTAATGTTTTCGATGTATTTTACTGATTTGAATGAATGAATACATTTTGTTGTAAAAAAAAAAAAGTCCAACTTTAACTTTAAGCTGAAAACTCTTGTGCACAAGTTTTAGGTGAATTATATAGTGAGGGCCCTATGGTGTCTCCTATAGGTGAAGTTCAAAAATAGTCATCAGATATATTAATAAACAATTTCAATGGTTGAGATTGTTTTGAGTGATCAAATATTGTAGTCATTGAAATTGTTTATTAATATATCTTATGATTATTTTTGGGTTCTCGCGACTTCCTAGAACTCTCACTTTAAAATCCACTCAAGTTCTATATAATATGTTCATTGTCAATGCTGCATAAAGGGAAATGGTGTAAGAAAAGAATGAAAAAAATACCACCTTTTCTAAAATTAGGTTGGTCATTCCAATGGTTAAAAAAATAGATTGTTTTCCTTCTAATGGGTAAAAGGAGAAATTCTATCAATGTCTATTAATCCAGGTGATAAGGAGATTAATTCCCTTTAAATAAGATCTTGGATTCACTCGACTTGACTCAATTTAAACCAAATGTTTATACTAAGAAACAGAGAAATGCAAGCAATCCAACAATACCAAAACACCAATTGAAATCTTTTTTTGTTGGGTGGAGTCGGTTGCATAAATCAAACCACATCTTAAACATATATATTATGTAAATATACAATAATATATAATATTGTACTATATATACTATAATATTTAATTTTATAAATATAATTGAAAAATATTTTTAATATGATTTTTTGATTATGTTAGTCTCGTTGAATAAATAAAAGGGTAAGACGGAATTCAATTTGTTCGTTTAAATAATAGTTAAACTTACTGCATGTATTTGCCTCTCATTAAACAAATTAAGAAGAGATGTGTTGAATTACATTTTTTTTTGAAGAGATGTGTTGAGTTACAATTATAGATTGGAAACTAAATAATTAGTATACAATCAAAAGTTTTATTCAACTGTTCAAATTATGATTGGTTCACATATATAGGACAACCGATCATTTATACCAAGTAAAAAAAAATGTTATTTGTGGCTACTAAGGAATTATACTGTGAAATTTATTTAGAATGTTGAAATATATATGAAATTTTATAAGGTCGAAATCTCATTATTTCTGCTTATAATTTTTGTTGTCACCTATATTCGTGCAATTAATTCGTCTCATGCTAAGTAACACAACTCATGTAAACAAAGTTTTGTAGAGGACTTTCGGTGGAAGAGTGACGCACGTGGCATCTCTCTACTGCAATGAAGGATTTTACGGTACAAATATTTATTAATGTACTGCAAATTGTCCTTACTGAGTCCGCAATTTGACTACTTTACTTAATTAGATATTTGGGAATAAAATAGAGATGATCATAATTTGGAAGAGAAAAATTAATGGGGTGCTTGAATTAATGCAAACTAGAACGGAATATCTAAGGAAATGGATCCTCGCAGTTTTCTTTCTTTTATTTCTCCCACTATTTGGTGGTGCATATAAAATAAACAAATAATTAACCATTTGACTTGATGAACTATATTATTATGCAATGATTTGAACATGATTGGGGATGCTCCTAACATGATCCGCACTACATTGCACTATTTGAGAGCAGTTGATGCTAAATGATAATCTCGAAATGGTAACCAAATAATAATTTGGGGATGGGGGGGGGGGGGGGGAGATGTGATTAATTTTTAAGTTAGTTATATGATTGGATCTTGTTAGGGAGTGTTCTATGCTTCTTAAAGAATCAAGATATATATATTTTAATGAGCTAGGGTTGTTAATATATTCTCATTTGTTTTCCAAACATAAAAAGTATGGTATATATAACAAAGTTAAGTTTTTAGATTTGTTAATATATTTGTAAAGGTGTAGTTGTTAAAATATTTATTCTAAAAAAAATCAAATATCATATTCAGGACACTATAATATACTTTAACTTATTTTTTAGAAGGAACATTTCAGTAAATTACAATTTTTAATTTGTTAAATGTACTTCTAAAAGTAAAACTTACCAACATGGTTTTTTTTCTAAAATTTAAATAAGTGGGAGTATATTAGTAGTTCCCATATATATTCAAAATATTAAAAAATATAAAATTTATATTTATTTAATATTTTGTTTTTTAAATTTTTAATACATGTTCTTAAATTAATTGTTAGCAATATTTTTATATAATTTGACCAAATGTTTCTTAATTCACAATCAAATCATTGGAATGAGAAACTAGCTAGACTTGGTTTTGGGATGGGTGGTGTTCTAGATAGTCTCATCATATGGCCTTTAAAGTTCATTAACTGTACCTTAATTAGTTAAACCAAATCGAGGAACAAGACACTTTATATTAATTAATTAAATGAATAATCGGGTCCCTTAAGCACAATATCTGGGCTTTGATTCCCAGATCATGTGTATGGAAGAATAATCTATTATGAGAGATTAACTCTTTAAATAAATCTGAATCATCTGATCAGTACCTCAAATAATTAATCTCCACAGTTGCACATGAAAAATACCCAAATTTGCCCCAAAAAAAATTAATGAATAGTCATGTTTGTATTGCATTTTTTTTGGGTCAACGTATAATTGCATGTGTCAAACATGTATATTTGTATTGGATAATTTACGGAGAGCTAAATTATTTTTTTATCATAGTTTATAATTTTTTTACTTCCATTTTTCTTAAAAGTTATATATTTGCAAAAAAAAATGATAATAATTAAATAAATGTTATATTATTTTATTATGTATAGAATCACTCATACTTTTACAAAATTCGATTCTCTTTTTCTTTTAGATTTATATTTTTATATTAATTTTAAATGTTATAATATATATATATATATATTTGTCCTATAATTTTAAAGTTTGTTTTTTCAGGGATAATTTTAAAGTTTGTTGTATTCACATATTCGTGTCTTATTATATTTGTGTTTCGCGTCCAATACGTGCTTTTTTAGCCGCGGGTTTGTCCCGTCATCATAATTTCTGAAATTAGCACCTCTCTCTATATAAGTTTAATGCAAAATCTTTGTATTTTGGCATATTGTTGGAAGGGATTCTGCTACATTATTCAGTTGAATTATTCTGCCAGCTAATTCGAATAACATAGGAATATACACAATAATTAATTTTGATAACTTATGAGTCAGTACATGAACTTTGAATCAAAAAGAGAGAGGGAGAAACGTCATGATCTAAAGTTATCATTTCTAGCTGGGATTTGCACTCTCTATCATTGAAAACTTTATTGTATATCATTAGGTACAATTCCTTTTGCAGCCGCACCCGAATCAATAATGCGTCTTCGATCGATCATTTCATATATGAAAAAAATATATAATGTTACTAATTTTTATAAAAAATGATAAATGAACCAGCATATCTGGCTTTTGGGAAAAGAGAAAGGGAATGAGAAGCATATAATGTTGTTTAAATATAGTATTTTTCTTGGACAAGTTTAATTTCGTACAGGCTCTCTGCTAGATTTACCTAGAAAGATTCTTGATCATAAGTAATAACTATATTGTTTGAACCATTCAACTATCACATTTGGGTTCGAATCCTGAATTCTTCATTGGTAGGTTATACGTAAATTTTACTATAAATTCTCATTGAGGTTAGTGGTTCCCTAAACTTGCATAGGGGTGTGTCTCCCCTAATCTAAATATATATGTAAAAAAAAAAAAAACTATCCCATTTATCGGGGTTGCTAATTCATAAGCCCCATTCGCTCAATCATTCAATCACATTCACATATGATCATAGTCCTTGGTACAAACTTTATCCATCACGAGAGAAGGGAGTCAAAGGAGGATGGAGAACATTTAATTAGGCTTGGTTTGCGGGCCGGAAACGGCGAAACCCATGTAAAGGAGTGGAACATAGGCCCATTGAAGGTAAAGGGAATTTCTTTTCTCACCCCCTTAGATTATCCACAAATATCCCACTCTTTTCCCTCACCCCCATCTCTCTCACTCTCATCTCTCATTATTGTCTCTCACTCCCACTATCAGACACTTGTCTTCTTTCCTCACGAGTCCCATGACGACCTCTGTTGCAGGTTTTTGTTTTTTTAACGTCATTATAGAAACTAAATTTTCATCATGTATTTTTACATCACAAAAACTTAAGTCCTGTTTGATTTTGTTTTACAAAACTGTTTTATAAAACAATTTTTAGGATTTTTTTAAGAACAAAAAATGAAAAAAAATGGTTAATGACGTTAATGTAAAAACAATTTTTAAGCCTTAAAAAATTGGTAACATGGGTGAATGTGACAATGGTCTAAATGATATGATAAATAAGAGACATTTCATTGGTTTTTTTTTTTTGGTCCAAAGACATTTCATTGGTTTAAGAAAATAGGAAACACAAAACAAAAAATAACAAAAATCTATTCTCAGATTTATGTTTTTATACAATAAAACTGTAATAGTTTTCAAAAACAGTTTTAACAAAACATCTTTTTTCTTTCTCTGTCAAGCAAGTTTTAATTTTTAAAAATAAAAAATAAAAAACAGTTTTAAAAAATAGTAATCAAATAGCCTCTTGGCTTCCGTATTGTAAAATTAAGGGGGATAAATTATTTCTTTGACTTTTTTCTCCCCAGATCATATCTTTATAGTGACCTACTTTGAAAAAATAGCCTGGAATCAATGTGAAGTTGAATGGGGTGATGGAATTTGCCCAATAATTAATTAATCATTATACAGATAATAATTTTTGACATATTTTTACTTGGAGAGATAATATTAATCAATCAATCACAGACTGCCTAGTCTGATGACTTTGGAGCACACAAGACTTCAAAATAGAAGTGCAAAGTGCAACACGTTAGATTTCCACCTTAGCAGGCTTGGGACGCGTGTGCATATTGTGACTCATTTAAGGAAGAAAATAAATGGGAAGAATATAATTAAGCACCGATGACAAATTTCACATTAATTATATATATACGTTTATTTTTATTTCTTTTTTAACGAAAACAAACTCATTTCATTTCACTAAGAATCAATTAGAAAATACAAAAAGGTACTGAATGATAAACATGGGGCTAGGTAGAGATAGAGCCACCCTTAACCAAATACACGTTTAATTGTTAAATACCTTTTATGAGGAGATATCAAATTATATTACTGTAGTACTTTGGGTAATATTAAACTAGTGTATTTTGATCTCTTCTCAAATAATATATTTGATAGGATTCCTACTAGACTTAATTTTGTAACGACAAAATGTTATTTGAGATGAAAATGCTATAAGCTGTGCTTTTTTTTTTGTAATAATCATGTAGACACTGGGGGTTCACTTTTCTATCACTGTGCATGAGTCTAGTTCTGGGGCCTGATATTCTAGTAGCTTAGAATTTGGGGTCATTTTCTCTAATGCTGATATCTGCTGATCTGATTTTTCTTTTAGATAAAATTAAGATACTGTTTTCATGGAAATGGTTTAATGCTAGATCTAATTAATGGTTAATTCTGCACTTACTGGGAATGGTACTTTAATCCTGGTTGCTCTGTTTCTACTTAGTTCCTTGGTATTCTATTATTACTGTATTGGTTCATTGGGGGCCTGACAGATCTGCTAGTTATGTTTGATGGTGTTGCTCTAATAATTTTTGGTCCTTCTTGTATTTTAATTTTGGTTGTGGATTTTTGCTAAGTTTTTGTTTTGTATTGGCTCTGCTACCAGCTTATATAAAATTCTATGTCTCCAAGACAAAAGGTTTATTTGTCTAAAAGACTCTGTCTAAATGACAATGAAAGATGAGATTAGGAGAGATTTAATTTAGAAGATGCAAAAGAATAGTCTTCCATAGATGGGAGATTATGACATATTATAGATGGGAAATTATGACATATTAAAGACTTGGAGACTAACATCCACTTTTAATTTTAAGTTTATTTTTAGCATAACTTGCACTACTTGTATATATGCCCGATGCCTGAAAGATTTATTTAATTTGTACAAGCACAAGGATACACTATTGACAATATATAGCATGTTGTGCCAAAATTTGTCAGATTTGTAGGTGAATCTTTAGTAAATTTCATATTCTCTTGAGACCAAATATTTCTCCGGAGGGCTAAAATTAGAAGCAACCATCACATTGGAAGACATGAATCAACCAAAGATTGGATTACAATCTCAAAATTACAAATGTACACTACTTAATTAGGATTACAATCTCAAATGTTTTGTATCTATGTATATAGGTTTTTTTTTATAGGGGAGGGGATATTCGGACGCGGGTGTCTGAGGCTACAAAAGTTAATCTCTCATAACTGAGCTAGCACTCATTAACTATGTATAGAGGTATTAGATGACTAAATACCAAAAAATTATTGTAGATCATATCTTTTCAAAATTGGATTTCCAGATTTAATGTTTGTTCATACCGCCCCTAGCTAGGCTACACTTTTCATGTTCTAAGTAAGTACTTCATTTATTCATACTCCTAAGAAACACTTTTCAATATGTTCCAAGTGATCTGATCTGTTTCATTATGACACAGGACTTCACAATTAAAGACAAATCCCAACAGCACCAGGTTTAATAACACAGATAATAAATTTCAATTCTAATATAAATTAGTCAAAGTTCGTTAACTATTTGTTTATCAATATATGGCATTGCAATTTGCTAGCTTAGTGTGCTCAAATTACTAACCATATGGCTAAGGATCTTTAGAGGAATATTCTTATAATCTATGGGCCTCGGGAGAGAGTGGGGTGCTAAATGTTAGGTATGTTGGAGGAGCTGGGTTCAACTAAAGCGGCAACAATATTTAAAATGGGGGCATGTGTGCCTCATCAAATTAAATGCTACAATTTTGTAATGTAAGTTGCATTGAGAGCATTAACCTGGAAGATTTAATTTGTGCTTGGTGTCCTCGACTTGGGGGCACTAGGCTAGCACACAGTGGACATAATGTATCCACTTATTGCAAAGAATTGTTGGCAACCCACTTCTTGTGGTACCCCATTACGTACCTTTGGTTGATTGGTACAACTCATGATTTTCATTGAATAATACATTTGATGTCATTTACTATATGTTTCTCTTTTGTTTTTTTTTCCTCCACTCATGATAGAAAGTTGTTATCTGAAAGTTATGCAAATGGAGAGACAAAATTAATATAAGCATTTTTTTTCTTAACATCTAGCATGGCTTTGGCAATTTTATAAATTCAATAGACATTGTATCCTCAACCATTATGCACACCCCACTATGGCCTCTTGTCCCAATATTGATATTTCAGAAAATGACACAAATTACACTCACATTCCTTACACAAAATTACAAACGAAACATCTGGGAATATTATATCACTTCATGAATGCAGCAGGTTTTTTTTTTAATTTATCATTATAAAATATAAATATGTACTTTCCTTATCAATGTCTTTTTTTTTTCTTCTCTCTTTAACTTTTTTCATGTATTTCCTTTGACCAACTTTTTTTAAAGTAGGAGATGATGAGTTACAAATAAATCATGGAGGCCTTGCTTTTTCTTTTCTTGAAAAAATAATTGAGCCTCATTTCGATGATAGAATAATTTTTTATATATATACTACCTATAATCTATATAAAAAGAGAAGTTTTCTTCCAAGAGAAACAGAAAGAAAGAAAATTTTCCATTTTCTGTTTCAACTTTCAATGCACTATGATTATCATTATTAGTAGTATTAGTATTTTGCGTTGGTATTTTTTGTTTAGGATGCTTAGAAGTATTAATTAATATTTTAGTCATTACTCTAACTCAAACAATAAAATTATGTTACTGAACTAAAATTATTAAGAAATTATTTAAATTGATAAAGTGAGTAGGTGTGTGTGTCGGGTTGAGTTTGACTCAGCCCGTTATCCAACCCAATCAAAAGACCTCAGTTTGGGGTTGTGTCAGATTTGTGCTATTTTTTATCGGACCCAAATGAAACCAATTAATTCGATAAAAATGATTTGGTTGGATTGGGTTAATATAGGGTTCAATATTGAAAAATCTATTTTTGAAGTGCTAAAAAGTTACAAATTTTTTATGGATTGGGTCATTGGGTTACCGAGCTTGTGAATATCTTTAATTATACTAAAATAATATAAAATTATATAAAAATCAATACCATGTCAATAGGTCTCAATCAATATTCAGATTCACGCACGTGTTCATAATCTAAAAATTGTAACCCAAACCAAACCAGTTCGAGTTTGGTTTGATTTGGTTTGGGTCATTAGATTACCTGAACTTCCCTAAGTGAGTTAGATCAAATTAAATGGAGTTACTTACACTTATGTTTTTTGATAACAGTAAGCTTACTAAAGAGTCCGTTACCGACACTTAATGCTACATACATTACTACATGATTTGTATAATTTAAACATGTCAATTTAAGAAAATAATGTTGAAACTCATTAAAAACAGCACAATAATTATTGATCCTTCAAATAAGGGAGCGCATATATAATTTCTTAAAAATTATAGAGAGATAGTGAAGAATGAAGAGTTTTGTGGGCTTTGTCACTAGTGACAAAGATGTGAGCGAAACGGCACTGCTTAAGAATAGTTTTGTTGCATGAAAGATGTAACCGCAAGGTGTGTTAGTAAAAGCGTGAGTGAGGGAACCCAATTGCGTTGTTGCTTCCAAACTCAACTCACGAGGGAAGTGTGTGTTCGTTTGTGTTGGTTGGTGTACATGTCAGCATCATATCTTATTATCTGACGTAAAATGCGCCTTGTCAGAATCTCACTCACCCCTCCCTCCATCCATATTCCCAAACCAAATTTCTCACCCTCCATCTCTTCCATCGTCACTTATATATATATATATATATATATATATATATATATACAACATTTATTTGGACTTATCTATTAATATAAGCATTTGTCAAGTATAGCTACGGCAACTAATAACAATCTAATACAAGTAACTAACTTCTAACCATAAAATTATATAATCCACCCAATTAACTTGGATTAATCAAAATTCAAAATATTTTTTGAACAAAAAAATCTCTACAATTAAGCAAACAAGGGGAGCATTTATATGCATATATCATTCCCAACCACCATTATTTCTTAGAATGTGGAAATAAGCCGGGTAATAATAAAGGAGACTTAAAGTTGAACTAATTTGAGGAAAAGCATGTAACAAAGAAAAGGTGGAAAAAGCCATCCACTACCCACACAGAAAACCAGTATAAGGTTTGTAATTTAGCGCAAAAAACAGGGGGTCCTTTTTTTTTTTCTTCCCTTCTTATTCTTAAATTGATTAGGACAACGATTCAAAAGAAGCCCACATACATCTATATATATGGCCGTTGGTGTTTGCCATACAGAAGAGATTGAGAAGAGTGACATCAATTTTAAAACGGAAATTGCTGTTGACCCCCCAAAAAAAAACGGAAATTGCTTTGGCATAAAAGAGTGCACAAAAGGAGGAGTAACCTACCTACTTAGCTATAGCAGCTAGTTTTGTGCTCTATTTGAAACGCAGGCAGAGAATGGAATGGAGGAAGTGCTATTTGGATGTGATATTGGTGCCTTTGGGATTTCTACTAAGCATTGGTTACCATATGTATCTATGGCATAAGGTTCGAACTCAGCCACACACAACCATCGTTGGTATCAATGCCAGTGGCCGTAGAAATTGGGTTAATGCCATGATGAAGGTACCTATCTTAATTATTTTCATTTAAATTTGATTTTAGTATGAAATTTTTTCACCATTATTGTTATTGTTAATCATATACCAATCTAAGCGTATGTTTGGTTAAATGTGAAATCGCGTCCCGATGCATAGTAAACATGGAAGTTACTCTCTTGTAACTTTTATGCAAACACCTAGTGGACCCTTTTCTACTGCAGAAGCAAACACGCTATAAATTGACCACATTAGTTGGTCTGCAAAATTTGATATGGAGAATGAATCAAGTTTAAATTCTTCGTTTTTCTACTCCAAAATTTAATATTGAATATTTATTTTCTGTGTTAACTCTAAATTATCCGAATAAAAGGATAGGATTAACACTAAATTAGGTGAAGTTGAGAACAATCTGTACCAAATTGTTGCACTGATCTGTAACCTTGATTTGTCGGAATTTACCACATAACATTTTTCGTGGGAGAATAAGAAGGAAATAAAGGATTGTAATTAAAAGCGAGAGAGTTATCTACACAAATGGGATATTGCATGTTCTCTATATATTCCTCTGCATTTAGCTTTTATTGATTTATTATTGTTCCTACCAGATAAAATGCCATTCTAATTAACAACCAGACACGAACCAAGCAAAATAGAATGTTCTTTCAATATGGTATAATTAGGTGAATATCCGATAGTTTCAAGTGCGTTGTTGCTAGGCCTAGACAGTGTGCATGCGCAAATCCACTTACTAAGATTTGTGTGCTACTACTCTAAAGTTATTTTTACAGAAATCCATACCAATGGCACATATCCGCACATCTGTACAAACCACTAACCCCAATATACAAAATAACCCATATATCTTATTATCCAAAAATTAAGTAAATAAATGACACATATTGATTCCCATGTCATCTCATCTCATCTCCCTTACAAAAGTCATATATCCCCAATAAGAACATTCGACGCGTCCTAATTCCATTATTTGTTTCTATACATGGGTTATGTCCAAGGACGGGGGCAGTGGGAGTTGGAGGACTTAAAGGATGTCTGTGGTTCCTGCATTTTAATTTCTTATATATGATCTTTAGTTTGTGATTTTACTTTTTTTTGTTAATTTTTTTATTGTGTTTTCTTGAATAAGTAAATGTTAATAATTAATATGTTATGTTAGTGGGGAATTTGAATTCGTAACTTTTTTATCACTCGAACCCTCTATAGTAATGTATAACATAATATATATCAACTTTGTTTCATACAATATATATGTGATAGTTAAATTTTTCATTGTTCATAAATGATATGTTATTTGATATATATAGTGGTTACTATTTTCATTCTGTTGGACCGACATCTTTTCTTCCAATAGTTTGACTTTTGTAGTTCATGAAACAGTGAGCAAAAGTAGTTTTCATTTGGGGAGGGGGGGGGGATAAAAAAAGAAGTGCACATTTATAATAATTAATCTGCTGTAAGGTAACTAATTGATGTAAGTGTTGATTATGGCAGGACAATGAGAAGAAAAACATCTTGGCTGTTCAATCACTAAGGAACACAATAATGGGGGCGACCCTAATGGCCACAACCTCAATTCTCCTCTGCTCAGGCCTAGCAGCAGTGGTAAGCAGCACCTACAGTGTAAAGAAACCTCTGAATGATGCAGTGTATGGTGCACATGGGGAGTTCATGGTGGCACTCAAATATGTGACACTCCTCACAATCTTCCTCTTCTCCTTCTTCTGCCATTCTCTTGCCATAAGGTTCATTAACCAAGTGAACATCTTGATCAATACCCCTCAGGACCCTTTGTCCCTTGTGACCCCACAATACATTAATGAGATATTGGAGAAAGGATTCATCCTCAACACTGTGGGAAATAGGCTCTTCTATGCAGGGCTTCCCCTGTTGCTTTGGATCTTTGGTCCTGTTTTGGTGTTCCTCTGCTCTGTTACTATGGTTCCTGTGCTTTACAACCTTGACTTTGTGTGCACTAGTAGTGGGAAGGGCGTGAATCAAAAGGAGGATTTTGTATGAAATTAGTATATTGTAATGTGATAATGTATTAATAATTAATCATATATTTTAAATATAAGTGAGTTTTTGAAATATGGTTACATATCATTATTCTAACACCATGAAAAATTACAAATAAACACGGCTGATGCAGTTGTAGTTATTATAATCATAATACATGCAATTAGAAAAAAATTAAATTTAATAACAGAAAACTAGTGAAGTAAAATATGGAATTCGTCTAAATTTGTCATTAAATTTTATGACACAAGAAATAGTAACAGAATTTATTTTTACCGTCGCCAATTTTTGTTGCAAATTTATTCCTTTTTAGTAGTGACACATGAGAAAATCCTTAAAACTTTAATATTATGACTGCAATTACAATCTGCAATTTAAAAGCCTGTGCACAAGAATGGTCGCAGGAATTTTCTCATTTCAATAATAAAAATGTGTGATATGCCCACTGTAATATAAAAGTATTGCATTGTTTGTTATTATCTCTCTCTCTCTATTCGAATGATTCTAATTCAACATCTTTATCCAATCATTTCCACTACGTTGAAGTGATAAGATGATACTAATTTAGTGTGAAAATATATACATTTAAAAAAAAAAGCTATGGCACTTGCAAGCAAAAAGACAAGAGATGTTACTCTCATGCTTAATTTTATTTAGTAGTGGGTAAGTGCCTAAGTGGATTCTAAGACATAACTTTTGTGTTTAGATTGTATTCATATTACCTCATACTTTACACTAAATTTATATAAAAATAAACAAAATTAATTTTTAGTTTGACTATTAAATGTATAAATGGTTGCTATCGAGTAAAGTAACTACAAATTAATTTATAGATTAATCTCAAGAATTAATTTGAACTAATTTTTGTCAACTATTTATCAATTATTCAATGGAACTAACTATTTATTTTTAATATATCAAATTGACTAATACTTAATTTATGAAGCAAAACTTTTATAAACGTTATAAGTGATTTACATTAGTGGAGTGAGTCCGCAAAGCAACAGCATGGTGCATGCACAATTTCAGCTCATAACAAGGAAATTGAAGTGACGTGACTTTAAAGTAGGGATAATTAAAAATTCCACGTGATGAGGTTCTGTAGGAATTTATTTGCGATAGAACACAGACAACTGATATTTTTTAAATGAATGAGGTCAATGGGTGTTTATTTTTATGTTGAAATCATGGTGGTGGGAGGTATTTTCATCGTGCGTGTTTGAAAACATGGTGAAAAAACACGGTGAAGGCCGAAGGGATCCCACCGTCAGTTTATGTTTAGGTTTGGCATGACATTGGACCAAAATTTTGGATGGCCAAAGACTATTGAAGTATATAAATTCTCTCTCTTCAATTTTTTTGGTAACAAAAATATATAGGACTTAGGAGAGTCCATATCAATAGAGTGCTATCTAATCAATCCTCACTTTTAAGGAATGCAGACTTTCACTAAAAAGTTACAAGCAATTATCTCAAATTGAGTTAAGCTCCGGCCTCCGGGACCATTCATTGTCATATTTATTTGTAGCTTATGACATCATTTGATATGAGTGAAAAAAATCAGGGAGAAAAAGGGACGAAAACAAAATTTTCTCTAATTTGATTTCTGAAAGAAAATAAAGAGTGACTTTTAAAAGAAAATTTTACTTGGCTGTTACACAAAAATGGGGGAATGATAAATAACAGGAACGGGAACAAGTTATTATTATTTTTGAAGAAAATATGTGGGTAGTGACTTTTTTCATAATTTTGGGCCTTCCCCGCATGTATATGGGGCCGACGACCAAAATGATGGAGAAGCCCAAAACTTTTTTCAGCAATATTATAATTATTATTGAAGAATGGTTACCTTTTCTGTAAAAAAAAAAAAAAGAAAAGGAATGGTTACCTTTAGACTTTAGAGTTAAAATTTTAAAATAATTACATATAATTTGTGATTATTGAAAAATAAATTTATAAAAAATTGTATACACCAAAATTTTTATTATTTTTTCAATAGTTATGATTAATATTATTGTTATTGTTGTTGTTGTTGTTGTGCAGTGTCATGTGCACCCGATGAGAGTTATTTGTATTGAGTAGTAAGTAATCTCAATACTATCTCTCTCTCTCTCTGTATCTGAACCCCCAAACCCTGCGGTTGTTGCTCGGCAGGATCGTCGAAAAAGCACACATTTTCCATAGCAGTATGTCACTCCTTCTTCTTAATTTTGCGAGTAAATGGTCAAATTGCCCCCTGAAAGATGTAGGGATTTGCAAGTAGGTCCCTGAAAGATGGAAATAAAAAAACCCGTCCCTGAAAGATACCTCTCGCTATCAAATAGGTCCCTGGCGTCATTTTTGACATTATTAGGGGTCATTTTGAAATTTTAAAAATTTAGATGGATAAAAAAAATGAGAGCATTGATTCTTTCCCTCACACAATCCTTTCTCCCCACCCCAACACTCTCTCTCCTTTCCACCGCCCTCTCACTCTTCTGTCTCACCATCTTCCTCTACCTCTTCACCACCACTCTCACAACTCCCTCACCTCCTTCTTCTTCCCCCTTCCCCCTCCACCACCACCACCGTCCCATTCCCAGCCGACCCTCGCCACGCCACACCCACCCACCTTGCTTGCCGCACACAACCAAACAAAGCACAATCACAATCGCAGTTCAACTCAACCGCCAAAAAACAAAAGAATAACTGAATAATGAGTGAATATAATAACCCCCCGCAACAACCAACCCACTTGCCTCACCTTCGGGGATTTCGTAGCACCTTGACCATTAAACCCTAACTTAGCTTGATTATATTATATATTATTATTGTTGTTATCATTGTTGTTGTTGTTGTTGTGTGGAAAGGGGAAAACAGAGGAGGGGGGGTCTCGTGTGTGTGTGTGTGGGACCGTGGGAGGGAGCTTCTTATTTGTGTATGTGTGTAAGTGGGGGGAATAAGAAGGAGGTGAGGGAGTTGTGAGAGTGGTGGTGAAGAGGAAGAGGAGGAGGAAGATGGTGAGACAGAAGAGTGAGAGGGCGGTGGAAAGGAGAGAGAGTATTGGGGTGGGGAGAAATGATTGTGTGAGGGAGAGAATAAGTGTTCTTATTTTTTTTTTATCCATCTAAATCTTTAAAATTTCAAAATGACCCCTAATAATGTCAAAAATGACGCCAGGGACCTATTTGACAGCGAGAGGTATCTTTCAGGGACGAGTTTTTTTATTTCCATCTTTCAGGGACCTACTTGCAAATCCCTACATCTTTCAGGGGGCAATTTGACCATTTACTCTAATTTTGCCTTTTCTGGTCCTTTAGGGTTTTATTTCATTTCCGTTTTGTTTCCACGCATAATAATAAACAGCACAATTGAAATTTTGAATCAGATGTGAAATCAGCAATTCAGCATACCCTAAACATTTGTAACTGGAACTGAAAAGTGGGAATAGAACTGGGACTGTGTCCATGCCACTGGCAGCTACAAAATCATAAAACTCACTCACTGCATTCCACACATATAAACATTAGTTTGCTTTAGCACATGACTCTGTTACTGTTGTTTTCAATTATTTCCTAATGTTCAATACTTTCATTCATTAATTATTGCTTTGAAATGGAAATGCTTCGCGTTGAGCTACTTCTGAGTAGTTGTTTCTAGGAAATCTGAATTCCTCCTATGGAATTTGTCTTCGTCGATTTTGTGGTTTTTGAGTAGTAAATAAACACTGACGTGAAAGAGTGTAGTGTAATCTCGTGAAGTTTTTGAGATTGGTTGGAATTTCAATTTGAGTGTCATGTTTACAGAAGGTTGAAATGGCCGCTGATATTTGTATTGTATGTAGGGATGCATTGTATCTCATCATGATTCTTGGTTTCTTAATTTCGGTGCCTGGTGCTATAGGAGTTTTGTTTTATATGGTTGCAGACTGGGGAAATCATGAGTCATCTGTATAGAACTATGCAATATTGTATCTTGATATTTTTTGGTTCACTTCCTTTAGTGTTATTTTCAATTATAAATTGATCTTGGTTGTAACTGCAATATAAGATTAAGTAGAAGTTCTCTGGGCTTTGTTTGGTACTTGATATTTTGTGGGGGAATTTGTTAAGGCTGGTGAAATCCAAATGTATTGATCATGATGTTAGAGAAGCTTTATTCAGAAGTTAGTTATTTCTAATGTGGAATGAGATGTTGATCACATCATGTTGCACATCCAAATGGCTGCCAGATATCTTCCTTGCTGTGCCTGTGATGCTGTTTTGGGGCATGCCATCGGTGGCTGCCATATGCCATTGACATTTGAAAACGTATCTAGTGCAGACAATTGGAATAAGGTGGAAATTTAAACATGACACAATAACCTGACCCTTATGGGGTCTGCGTAAACCTTTGCAAGTACAAAAGGGGAAAAAATATAGTAAAACCTATTCAGTCCACCACCCTTATTTTTTCATGCATCCCTTTTTTTTTTGCTCTTCATCTTATTTTTTTTTCTTCCCCCTACAAAACTATAGATTCTAGACTAATCATTGACCACCATCACCTGCACTCTGCCATCATCTCTCTCTCTCTCAATTTTTGTTTTGTGTTTTTTAGTCTCACGGCTCATTGGTAGTGTTGGATGTTTGGTGTGGGCTTATTTTGGACCCATGTTCGTCAACAACTAGGTTTTGGAATGTGTTGTGATAGCAGGCCAATCATAGAGAGAATATATGTTAGAGGGAGAGGCCAGGGACTCTCTAACTTTCCCTGGAGTTTTAGTCTGAATTCTATTTTAAGCAGCAAATTGTGTGCAATATACTGTGAACTTGTTCTTACTCATTTCCAGCCTTTATTACATTTCTGTTGTTTCTCTTGATACTGGTTGAACATATCATGCTGCAACCCCATATGTTTGTTTGTACCATGTCTTCCAAGATCATCAAATGGAATTTGACCTGCTTCGCCTCCCCTTACAATTTTATCTTGTCGATGTTGCAAATTCAATATAATTGTTTTAACAGGTAAAAACATTTGATTTTTTTGGGGAGACTGGTGGAACAGCTGAATTATTGAGATAATATTTCCACTCAATAATTGATAGTAATGAACAAGTAATTGGTTTTCAGGTTTCTCTCCATTGACAAAATGTCTTTTCTTGCAGAACTTTGTCCTAGCAGCAGCCATGTCTTCTTTTCTTCCCGCCACAACAGAGTCAATTACTCAGGCATTGGAGGCTAAAGACCCATCTGAAGCCATCTCCATTCTTTATCGTGTGCTTGGTGACCATTCTTCTTCTCCAGAAGCTCTGCGCATGAAAGAGCAGGCTGTTACAAACCTCACTGACCTTCTCAGGCAAGAGAATAGGGCAGAGGACCTGTGCAGCAAAATGTAACACCATTTCTCCAAAAAGGATATTACACCATAGTTATCATAAATTTCAAAGTAACTTAGAAAATATTTAGTGAAAATTGGAAATCCTTCTCCTAAAACACGGGTAAAATTTTCTGCCTTTTAAAGAAGATGAGAAGGATGGGGAGTATGTTCCCTTGATTCCTTTTTAAATGTTTTCGAAAAGGTTTTCAGTGCGGAAGCATAAAACAATATTTTTATAGATAACATCTCATTTCATATATATAAAGTTATCAGAGTTTTACAGGGAAAGATTTAAAAACAATGAACATCTGAGCCAGTCTGGTCTTTGACTTCTACCCAAAACAATACAGTAACCATCTATTTTTCTTGGAATCCATCTCCATCTATACAGCAACATCTTTCAGATCTTCTCCTAAGAGCTAACTCATTTCTTGGGTCAAACATCTACTTTGCCATGCATCAACACAACAAAGCAAGCAAGGGTGAAACTCTAAACAAAGTAATAAGCAAAGTACAAGCACAACCAAACTACATATTATCCATCACTCAATTCATATGTCAAGAACAGATAAACAACATATAGCAGACATACTGCACATGATAGATGAATCATTCAACGTCGTAAACAGAGAATTTTAACATGGTAATATATCTTAAGGATTTATCAAACACACAAGACAATCTACAATTTCGGGACACACCCACGAGAAAGGAACCCGCTGCTCTTGGAGACTTTACTTAATAATTTCGAGACACACCCACGAGTAAAGAACCCGTTGCTCCTAGAGACTTTACCACTTATATTCGGGATACACCCACGAGTAAGTCACCCGCTACTCTTGGAGATTTTACCATAGGAATTTCGGCACATAGCCACGACCATTCAACCCGCTACTCCTGGAGATTTTACTTAGTAACCACATACTCCAACGTATGACTTAACGTTCTAATAAACACGGAATTACAAATTCACACAAAATCACATTTCTCATATAAGAATTCCCAATCACATATCTCAGGTAAAATACAGAATCACTAGTAACTGTAGAATCAAAATGTATTCGAAACAGACTAAGTGAAATCAAATGTTTATTTATGGAAATACTTAAGCATCATTTATTTTCTAGGAAAAAAGCCCGTTGAAAGCCTATCTCACTAATTTCTGCTGTCTTAAACATTGAAAACTAAACTGAGTGTAGTGTATACATAAACAGATTGGATACTAGCTCAATATTTTCCACTTTTGCTAAAACAACAGTAGAATTCACCGAGAACCTATTACTGTCATCTTAACTTCCGAAAGATGCTATAACGACAGAATTCACCGAAAATCCATTACTGTTATACTCTTTTATCCAATCCAATCTATTTATATATACGTTATTAAGAAATCACTTCTTTCCCAATTTATCTTAGTCACGTATATACCTGGTCCCTAGTGTTAAGATTTTTAAATAGCGTATCAATACAAATCCCAGGCCAGATAGAGACGAACTTTATAATGGCCCCTTCAAAGGTCTCTTTCCTTTCTAGACAGATCCATACTAATAAACCAATCAAATCTTAACCATCACCCTTGAATATATAAATGTTAGATAACATCAAGGTTTTTACAAAATAATAAATTGTATTTTCTCCGCAAATAAATTGTTTTTACAGTAATCTAAAATTCGCCATTATAACGGTATGTTTACAAAAGCTCAAAAATGATTTTGGCATAGCCACCTTACTATCACGAAAATTTAGAGAAATTTGGGCATTATAACCCGACAATTAATAATTATCATAAAATAATCATTTTAGAGTAATAAAACAATTTATAAAGTATAAACAACCATTTAAAACTATAACACCCAAAGCATACAAGTCAAGCACAACCAAATATCATACATATACATCTCAAATTATTTTGCAGAGGTTCCCCTTACCTTTCACCAAAAATGGATGAAGATCGAAGAACACCAATATAGAAATTTAAGACTTAAGAAGAGAAAAGAGAGAAAAGTGTATTGCTTCTTGATTCCTTGACTTGGTGTAGGATTTATGAAGAGTGAAGGAGGGTATTTATAGGTGAAAATGGGCAGCCCATGGTTGAGTTAAAGAACCTATGGTTGGCTTGGAAAGCAACCATGGTTTGGCATTTAAAATAAATCAAAACAATTAACTAATTCCTAATTGGCCTAAACCACTTCACTAGGATTGAATCTAAGTGAAAAATCATCATCCAATGGCTCTTGGGGAAGGAGAGGGGCGGCCAAAGAGGAAGGGTAAGGGAGGAAGAGAAATGTGCAAGTGATGTAAGCAATGACTATCAAAATGCATCTTTAACTAATTAGTTTTAATCAATCTTTTTCTAATTGGTTTAAAACTATGACTCATGTACCAAATGCACCTAGTCCTCTTCTTGGCAAGGTGGTAGGATGGTTTGTGAGGGCTGAAAAGGGAGGGAGTGAAGTTACATATTTGCCCCTAGGGTTTTTAAGTGAAAACGGATGAAAATCAAGGGTAAAATTGACTTTTCACTAATCAAAAATTCCTAAAATTAATTTAAAGATTGAGAACTGATAAGCAATCTTGGGAATACCATGTAATAGCCCTAATAGCTTCATGGAAGAGTTTCTGGAATTTTACGGTAAGCGTAAGCTATGCGTTTAGCTCAAAGAACAGAAAAACAGACGCGCCGTAAGTGAAAAACATATATTTTTCAGAAAATTACCAGATAATTCTCAAAAATTACAAATTTAATTTAAACACTAATGATCCCTCTTGAAATTTGATTTTGAACCCTCATTGGTCAGTATCGATCCATTTTGGTCCAGAAATTCTCGTTTTACGTGTCTTACGGAGTTTTAAAAAAGTGACTTTTGATCTGTCTTTCAGAAAATTTCGAAATAATTTCCATAAATCCTAAAAAATAGAAACGTGTTTTGGCTATTCAAAATCTTTATCTGACTTTAACTTGAGCTCCGAATCAGTTTATCAGCCCAAGCGGTTTACTATTTGGATCAAAACAGAACTTTTAAATCTTTTTACTTCTAAAAATTCTAGAAAAATTTCAAAAAATCTAAAATATTAGAAAAATCAACTTTTGTGAAGGAAGTTTATTTATTGAAGTCATTTGATACTTTTAAGGTATTTAAAACATCTTTCGTCAGTTAGACGTACTGCTTTCTGTAAAAAGCCCCGATATCGATTGAAAAACTACCGTTTCAGAAGTATTCCGGAATATGTGTATTTTATTCCTAATTTTAAGCTAAAAATAACTCACAAAACATTTATGGCATAAGAATTCATATAAAATAAAAAAAGTACGGTTTTAAACAAAGATACAGAGGTTGTAACTAGACCTGACGGAAGCTGCGAATTAACCGTTTTCAGAAGTAATCTTAAATATGTATATTTAAATTCTATTTTTAAGCCAAAAATAAATCTCAAAACATCTATATCACAAAAATTCATATAAGACAAAATTTAAACGATAACTAAAAAAAACAGATGTTACAGCCTTCTCACTCAGTTGAGGCCCTTCTTCTCCTTGATTCCCAAGGCAAAAATTGCAAAGATTGTGAGGGGAATAATTGATTCTATTGCTAAAATATCAGGGACGTCTGATCTACAAATTGCACTCTGCAAAGAAATGGTGCAATGGACTCGTGCCGAAAAGTGTACCTTTCTGAGGCAGCGAGTTGAGGCAAGGCTTGCAGCTCTTCTGATGGAAAGTAAGGAATACTCAGAAGCTTTGACTCTCCTTAGTGGCTTGGTCAAAGAGGTTAGAAGATTAGGCGACAAACTTTTACTTGTAGACATAATAGACTTGCTTGAAAGCAAGCTACACTTCTCCTTGAGAAATCTTCCAAAAGCAAAAGCTGCTCTCACAGCTACAAGAACAGCTGCAAATGCTATTTATGTTCCTCCAGCCCAACAAGGTGCCATAGATTTGCAGAGTGGGATTCTTCATGCTGAAGAGAAGGATTACAAAACTGCTTATAGTTATTTCTTTGAAGCCTTTGAGTCTTTCAATGCTCTTGAAGAACCCAAGGCTGTCTTTAGCCTGAAATACATGTTGTTGTGTAAGATCATGGTGAGTCAAGCCGATGACGTGGCTGAAATCATATCTTCCAAAGCAGGCCTGCAATATGTTGGACCTGATTTGGATGCCATGAAAGTTGTTGCAGATGCTCATTCTAAAAGATCCCTGAATTTATTCGAGGTCGCTTTAAGAGACTACAAGGCACAGTTGGAGGACGATCCAATTGTTCACAGGCACCTGTCATCCCTGTATGATACTCTTCTGGAGCAGAACCTTTGCAGATTGATTGAGCCATTCTCAAGGGTTGAGATTGCACACATTCCTGAGCTCATTGAGCTCCCCATTGATCACGTGGAGCGAAAGTTGTCTCAGATGATCTTGGACAAGAAGTTTGCTGGGACTTTGGATCAAGGTGCCGGGTGTCTCGTCATATTCGATGATCCCAAAATCGATGCGATATACCCTGCAACTTTAGAAACCATTTCTAATATTGGGAAAGTCGTGGACAGTCTTTATGTTAGGTCTGCCAAGATAATGGCATGAGCTCTAATCATCGGGTTACTTCATTTTGCCATTTGCTATGATACTTTGTTGCTGTTTTCTTCTTAATAACGAGTTAGATAACATTTGTTTGGCTTTTGAATTTGTCAAATTCAAAGATATTTAGTTTTTGAATCCATTGATCCCTAAACCATTTCGGGTGTGGCCTTATATTATTTGATTAAATGCGTTTTTGATGGTCTGATATAGAAAAATACACTTATGTTAGATTGGTGCCAGGAATCAGTATCCTCACTTCACAGCATCAGTTCATAGGTAGAAGTCTCATCTGATTGTTGCGAAAACAGCCTACATGAGGTTGACAAAGCCACTTCAAATGTACTTCCTACAAACTCTACATGCGCTCTCAATTAGTTATATCCTGCTCTAGCAATTGTGTCGTTAAAAACATTAATTCAGGAATCACAATTGAAAGTCCATTATCTATGCATAAAAACTCCAAATTGTGACATTATTGTCACAAAATCATGAGATTATAATAAAATACACACATTAAATAAACTAGAAAATAACAAATTAAGAAAATCAACATTAAGTACATAGATCAAGGTTTTAAATTACAGTTTGCAATTGCAATTGTGACCACAACAGGATTATTGGGGGAGTTTTGCACCCATATCACAACTGCAATTGTGGTTGTATCAACCGTATTTGTTCATAATTAGGATCGCGACGCAATTGAAATGTAAAACCTTGAGGTATATTGGATAGGGGTTTGGTCAGCTTCAATAGAGCTTTAGACTATATATGACACGAACCATGAATCGAAAATGACCATTTTTCCCTTAATTATATGAATACCCAAATTCAACTATAAGAATCTAATTCAGATTGAGTTAAGTGTGTGTTTGGATTAAAGTTTGTAAGAGTAAGTTTGGAGTAAACTCATTTTGTAAACAAAGTTTGGTTAAAAATGAGTTTATTCTAATGTAATTTATGTTTGGATGATGTTAATCAAAAACACTTCTGAATGTGTAATTATTGTTTATTAATGATCCAAACGGGAAAAAAAATGAATAAGTAACTCAATTATCCTTTTTACTTCAAACTGAGTTTTGAAATAACTGCAAACAAAAATCTAAACACCGTACAAACTGATGCAAATTGGGATTGGCAATCCCAAAATACTTTTAGACCTCACACACAGTAATCTAAACATGCTCTAAGTTGATTATTACCTCATTATTTGTGCACATCAATTTGTGTGTGTGCACACGCATACATGTAAGCATGTATATTGTGTATAAATTACTTTGCAGTGGTTTTGAACTTCTAAGGGCAACTTCAATGGGGTTGCTTATTAAGCACCCCCAATGTGGGGAAAAAAAAGTGGGTGCTTAGGGAGGGGTACTTGCATAAGCATCTTCTCTCCTCTCTCGTGATGGGTCCATATATATTTGTAGGTTTTAATTAGATGTAGAGTTATTGGTGTGACTCATTTAATAAATTTTTTTGAGTTGTTGGGTCGGATGGGTTGGGTGCTTATTGGGTACTTGTGTTAAAAAATATAAAAATGAGTAATGTGTACAGGTAGGGCCTACTTAAGCACCCCAAAATGAGATGCTCCACTAAAGATGGCCTAAGAACATCCACAATGGAGCATCCCATTTTGGGATACTTAAGTGGGTTTCACTAGTACACATCACTTTTTTTTTTAACTTAAGTGTCTCATAAACATTCTATCTCTTCAACCCAACACTTCCAAAAGAATTCTTAAATGAACCCCACAATAACCTCACATCATTACTTTTCACACTTTTTTAATTTTATAATTTGATTTTTTTATTCATAAAACAAGGCATGACTCACCATGTATTTAAAGAATGAGTGCTTAGGAGAGGCACTTAACTAAATACCTATGCTTAATAAGCATCTCAATAAAAATAATCTCCAATGCATGCATCTTAATAAACATCAATACTTATTTGATAAAATGCTTAATAAAACCCTCCATCGGAAATGCTCTAACGTAAAACCTCACTCACCGGGTAATTTAGTTCAGAAAGTTAGGTATTGAGTGATAATAACAGGAAAAAGGTAATGTTGTAATAAACAAATAATGCAAAGCTTTCCGGTTACCTTTCAAAATTCAAAAAAAAAAAAAGGCGAGACGGTTCAACAGGCTTTTTTAAAACAAGACCACGTTACCCACTTTTTTTGTTTAGGTTCGGTGCTTGTCCCAATCAATCACCATTACTTTAACCAGAACTTACCCATTAAGAAACCCACTTTTAATTGCTCAAAACACCACAACAAGTGTTCTTTTCCCTTTGATGCATTTCCATTACCGCAGAAAATAAATAAATGCCTTTAATGCTTTTTCCAAAAGTAAAGTTTAATTGCACGGCTTTATGTTGAGTTTGGAATTCGAACCTCGTCTCATTGGGTGGCTGCTACATATTTTAGTGGCACGACGCTCTCTTAAATTTGTACCCACTGTATGTATGTCACTGTTATCAAGCTGGGTGAAACCTTTTTTGCGTGATTAAATCTTTGATTGCTAACTGTAGTAAATACGGGTCCTAATAATGTCCTTTGCCACCAAATACTTCAATAATAATTACTTTCTCCGTTTTTAAATATAAACAAAAAAGTATATGAATTTGGACCAAATATAGTCCAGATACATATATTTTTTTTTACTTATGTTAAAAACGGAGAGAGTATTATTGCTTTTGTAATTTCTTAATTGGCATGCATGCCATATGTTCGTAAAAGGAAACTAAAAGACAAAATATATAAGTGCCTATTTTATCAAAAAATAAAATAAAATATATATATATATATATATATATATATAAATATATATAAGTGCCTAACTTTTTCTTTTTTATATGTGACCCAACTTTTGTAATTTGCATTTGCAATTTTGAGATGTGTTATGGATGGTCCATTCTGCATGTATAGACTATAATTCCAATAATAACTAAAGTTTTTATGTATTGCAACCCTTTTCTTTGTTACAAAAAAAGGGGAGAGTTTCTCCTTGGCGTATTGCAACACGTGATTATTCTAGGCCACTTTTTTTTTCGTACATTTTTTATAGCGTGTGTGGTTTAGATTTTAAGAGAATCTCAACAGAAAAATATGTTTTAAGAAGTAAATTTTTTATAGTGATCTCTCTTTTCATCTCAAAAATCCAATTGAGAGAACTCGATCCCAACACTAAACCAAATGGGCTCTCTAATTCTCAACTTATCTATTTTTGATCTATCTCTTGCTCTGTGTAACCTCTTTGCTCAAGCAATTCATAGCCGTAACATGTCCTAAATTAAGATTTCTTTAACTAATTTAGATCAACCATTATTATATTAAATTTTCCTAATTGTTGCAATTAAATTAAAAATTTATGATTTATTACTTCATCAAATCTCCATTATTAATACACTTCTAAAGTTGAAACCAATCAATATCATTATCATAACACAAATAATTATTCTTATGCATAACCTCAAATCTGATGTCATTTTTTCTTCTCTCCCCTTTCCCTCCCTCCAACCGAACACCCCTTAGAAAAACGAAATTCTACATCAGAATCGGGAATTCTCTCAGCGATTCAAATTTCCACATGTCATCAACATAACCAGTTGGTACAATTTCGTCATTTTACTGTATCATCACGTTTTAACATCATGTGCCGTCCAATTCTATTTTAGTATTTTCAGTCAATTTTTTCCTTTAAAAATATATCTCTCTAATCAAATCAGTCTTTTTAACTTGTCCACTGTTTTTATGTCTTCTATAATTAAAAAAATTAAATCAATCAAATATTAATTCATTTCAAAATGTTAATATTTTCTTTGTTAATTGTTAGTTTTTTTTATTTTATTAAAATGTTATTTTTTACTCAAATGAAAAAAAAATAGAAAGTTTATGCTACTTATGGATGAAAAAAATATGATTAAAAACAAGAGACCACGTTAAAAGTAACGAGGTTCTCGAGCTAGATTAGTCACGAGTGAATCTCGTGGACCAATATCATAGTCGATTAAGTGTGTGTTTGGGAAGGAGCTTTTGAACGTGAGGGAAGAGTTTACTTCATCGTATAGATAAGGGAGAAAGATGGAGAAAACATTTTGAACCCTTCCAAAACCCTTCAAAGTCTCTACATTTTCAAAAGAGAAATATTATATCTTCCTACAAATTCTCATATATATCCTTTTTCTACTATTTTATAAAGTAAAAAAGAGAATACAACTAATACCTTAGAAACATAAAAAACATTTAATACTTTCTCTGTTTAGTAATTAAGAGGATTTGTAGGAATAAAAAGTAGAAGGATTTAGAATTATTCTTTCCAAAAACTATCCAATTTGAAAAAACTAAAAAAATGACTAGAGAGATGACTTTGAAAATTTTTTACATACTTTTTAAATAATAAAATATTGATCACAAACCCTCTCTTTTCTTCTCCTCTCCTTCAAAACTCTCAATCACACCCTAAGATTCCAAAGAAAGTGTCGTGTGACTGCACGTATTATGTCGCGCGAACTCTCCTATTTATACCCATGAAGCTGCTTCTCGTACTCCCTTTTCTTCTCCTTTTCTCTCTCCTCTCTTTCTCTCTCTGCGGTGGCTAAATGGAATCCAAGTGGGGCGGAGTTCTGGCTGCGTCGTCCCCATCGGTTTTCTCCGGCTTCGACGACCTCAAGTGGATCGATCAAGAACTCTTCACGAAGCGGCCGGTGGCTGGAGGAGTCAAAACAGCCAACGGATCGGCGAACGACGACGTGAAACCATGTAAGGTTGAACAATTCACCGGCGGCGGAGGCGTTTGCTCCTGTGAACTCACCGGCGCCGCCGCTTTCCAAAACCTGGTCAGTGCTCTCTCACTCCCACACACTACCCACTTAGGAAGTAGGAACCGATCTCGAAAAGCACGTTAATTGGAACATTTATTCCGCCTTAACGTGATTTAGTTAAAAATCACTTTTATTATGCCGATGAAATAGCCAGCCTCAACCAATCACTCTGAACCTTACTCACAACGCTTCCTTACTAATACTAATACTAATACTTAATAAATATAAACACTCATTACTTAATACTTTTATTTATTTATTTATTTTTTGTTGGTTATTATATATAGCTTTGCCTTTCGACTTTGATCGATCTGTGTAACTAACTAACTAACAGAATTAACTGATTCTAATTAACAGAATTACTGATTCTGTTGAAGTTGCTGAGACTGAGACCATGCAACCTGTGGTGTTTGTAATGTAATGATTTTTAGTACTCAATATTTAGTAACTGGAGGGGGGGAAATCAGAGGCAGTGTGTGCGTACGTGTTTAATGTGAATGGAACCTGGTTTGGTTTAGTGAGAGGAAAAAAAAGGCAAATTGGTGGAGCAAAGGAACTCGTGAGTGCCACGTCAGCAGGAGTTTGTTTGGTTAACAAGAAAACATATGCTGATGTGCACTGCTTCATTATTATTATTATTATTATTATTATTATTGATAATATTATTATGTAGTTTTCAGAAGTGAACTCGTGGGAACGCACTACTAATTCAGAATCTACACTTTTTTGTCTTTTAGTTTGGTAAACTTAATCATGGACCTGTTATTATTTTGACAAAACAAGGAACATTCAACTGGGAACTATTTTCATTCACCCAAGATGTCCATAACGTAATACATAATATAATTAGTATTTTTATGACTTTAATTAGAAAGAAGATTTGTGCAGAGAGCTTGTTATTGGGTAGCAAACTATATAATGATTACTACTTCGAATCCGATCATAATATTAAATTATAATATTGGGTTGAATTTGTATATTTCATTAAGCGCATAGATTTAAGAGAGCAGCAGCAGAACAAATATATATGGAGAAATTTAACTGAATTCCATTATTAATGATCAAATTAATTACCAACTGATCTAAAGATTAATTCCCTATACAAGGTTGACGGCTTAACTTCAAACCGTATCTCTTATATATTTATTTCAGTCAAAGAAATCACAATTGTTCCTTCTCTAACCACAGAAGAAAAGAATTAATAAAACAAAGCAACACGGATCGTTCCTTTATAAATAAAATTGTCAAGCATCTTTTCCACTTTTTTTTTATGAATATGTGAATAAGAAATTTTTTTCAATTGATTAAGTAAAATAAATGAAATCTGTCATAATAATATTTTATTATTATTATTATTATTGGTGTTTCTTCCCATGCATTGAATCTATTAGGTGATTTGCCAACAGATTCCAAAAAATATTAACATACTACTTTTTGAATAAAGATGGATAGACATCCCTTGGGCAGTAAGATGAGAGAAAAGTGATAAAATGATGTGATATATGATGTAATAGTTAGAGAGAGATAGAGAAAAATGAGAGGTGTTGAATGAGTAAATTGATTTTTAAAGTGTATGAATATCATTGGTACTACTTTTTATAAAGTGGTCCTAAAATAATATTATTGCCCACGATCTAAGTGGGTCCATTGTAAAATGCTTTTGGCAGGTAGAGTGTTTTGTTACTTCCTTGTATAGTTTATCTTTTGTATGCTTTAATTTGTACCTTTTGCAATATTAAAAAAAAGACTACATGCTTATTAATAAAAATGGAAAAGGAAAAAAAAAAGGTTGATCTGTAAATGAAGAGAAATCCTTCAAGAAGCTAATTAATCGTTATACGTAACTTAAAAAAAAAATTGATAGATTACAAAATAAAATTTGCAGCTTATAAACCCAGCCGTTGTTCATAATTTACAGGATGCGGTAACTGCATTTTCGACTTGTGGTGGGGCAACAAGTAATATTACTACCCTTGTCCACTCACCCCTAAACCTCAGTACTCCCAAGCATTCCACCATCTCTGCAACTATTGATTCTCAATCATCTATTTGTGGTACAGGTAATACCCTACTCTAATTAGCATGCATGTGTGTATATAGTTTCAATTAATCTCTGATCATAAGACACACAGTACACACACAAACATGCGTGTATACATTTTTTTATAAGCCAAAGGATTTATTTAAATAAAGACATGCACACACACACACACACACATAGAGACTGTATCAGGTGGGAACTCGTGATTATTGTAAGAAACAATAATATTTAATTATAACTATTAGATTTAAATTAATCAATGATTTAAATTATGTCTTTAATTTCAAAATCAATGTATTTTTTTCCCTTTTCGATAAAGATTACATAAGAATTATAAAAGAAATCATGACTAAATTTGTAATTAAAGACATATTCTGAGTCAATTTTAATCTAATAGTTATAATAAAATATTCTCATTTCTCACAATAATCACAAGAGTTTTTTTTCATGTGAGAGTAAGATGGGCAAATCTTAACCATTCTCTCCATAAAAAGGCTCTCTCACTTTATATATGAGAGTGTGAGAAGAGTATATTTGAGTCATACAATCATACATAGATGGTTATGATTAAATATTGCTTAATTATCAAATAACCATTTAAAAAAGTCACATGACTTTATGATTTAATCTCGACCTTTCATGACTTCATCTCATGGCCAATATTTACTCATCTCATCTCTCATAATAAGAGTCATCTCATGACTTGATATGCTCCCTATATATATACATCCCTATACGTGTGTGTGTGTGTGTGGCAAATTAATTTTGTCACTTTGTATAACACCTCACGAGTGTATATATATTGGTCATATGGAAAATGAAGTTTATGTGTAGTTTGTTTCACACATATATATATATTGGATTGAATTGCATTTTGCATATATAATGGGCAGTTAGCAGCCCGGTGTCTGCTAATAAACCAAGTACCGGTAGAGACAATAATAATAATAATAATAATCAAGCCAAAGGAGGAGTCGCTATAACATGTGGTGGTTCATCACGTGATCCATCTGATGAGGATGATGAAGCTGGTCCTTGTGAACAGAGCACCAACCCTATTGACATGAAGCGCCTTAGAAGGTAGATTATAGATAGATGCCATTAATTTGAAGTGATGATCAATTAGAAATTAAATTTTGAATATATTATGAGTTTCCATGCAACCTTATGTTGATTAATTATATATGACTATGAATATTTATTTCAGGAAGGTTTCTAATCGTGAGTCTGCCAGGAGGTCCAGAAGAAGAAAACAAGCGCATTTGGCCGACCTGGAGTTGCAGGTAGGTATAACTAATTTAATTATCTATTAATCTTTCTTGTACATTTTCTTCTTAGAAATTGATTTAATTATGTAGATGTTTGAATTCACCGGTGATCGTTTTCTTTTTCAATATATATAGTATATACCATCATGGTGTGACACGGGTGGTAGATACCCGCGTCCCTTAAGTATGATGCAGGGGTTCGATCCCCGACCATGTGTATGGAATAATATCTATTGAGAGAGGTACCTCGAGGGATTAGTCTCCACGTATATATATATATATATATAGTATATAATTCCATTTCCAATGATATTATGAGATTTTTTTTTTTGAATTTCGTTTGATCTGCTGCAGGTTGAACAGCTGATGCTGGAAAATGCAAGCCTATTTAAGCAGCTTACAGATGCCAGCCAACAATTTCGTGAGGCTGACACCAATAACCGAGTCCTCAAATCAGATGTCGAAGCTTTGAGAGCTAAGGTATTACAAATTCTCCTACATGTGTATTATGTCGCGGTTATGTCCTGATCCTTGATATTGTGAAAAAAAATGTAGACAAACGCAACTAATTAATGGCGTCATAATTGCGGTTGCGATATGATTGTGAAGATTCTAAAAACTACGACGTTGTGCATACCACAATTTAAAACCATGATTAATTAGGACTATGTTGCTTGGTGTATGTATGAAGAATTTTCTTTCTCTGAATTATATATAGGTGAAGTTAGCAGAGGATATGGTTGCTAGGGGATCTATCACCACTTTCAATAACAACCAGCTTCAGCTTCAAAATCAGAGTCAATTGAGCACTACTACCCCAATAGGACCACAGGTCAACACGAGCATGGCACATGTGTCGCCCACCATCACAGTACATGGGAATAATGATCATCATGCTTCATATGGTGGTATCACAGTTAATCATGGACAGAATTCATCAGTACTTGGGAGTGCAGATTTTGAAATAACTTGCAGCAATTTCAACAATAGTGATGCTGTGAGCTCTTTGACTAGCATATATGGCCGTAACAGATTTTAATTTGCTCCATCACCACACCATATATGCATATATATATATATATAGCTAGTGTCCAGTTAGATATATCCTAGTTTATATATGTATGCCTTGTCTAGTTGTCTTATACGTATTATTAGATCATTTGCGGGGTTATATTATGGAAGATACTATTTTCCCAACGAAATGAAACTATCTATGAATACTAGCTGGTGTGTATGTATGTCAAATGGTTTTCTTTTTCATTTTTCTTTCCTTTAATTGTTTGTTTCACTTTTGGTTACCCAAAATGAAGTCAGTACTCAGTAATACAACTCATTGCCGACTGCTGATTTCATGAAATTGGTTTAGTGACGTTGGATTAATTATGGAAAAGGAAGTGTTTATACCAGAGCCTATGTTTTTTACAGTTTTAATATTGTATTTTTTATTATAAAAACGGAAAATATATATGCAATGGTAATTAATCAATACAGAAAATAAAAAAAATAACTAATCACAAATAATCATGATGATTACATTAAATATATAATTAAATAATTAAATATTTAGCAGTATATATGAATTATACTAATACGTGAAATAATGTAACAGTTAAAAAATTTGTCAAAACTATGCCAAAATGCCATTATATTTACAAATAGTTGTTGAATGATGTGAAAGACTACTACTCATTCATCACATATGAAAATATTTAGCAAAAAATTGAGTAAACTACCAAAATGGTCTCTGACTGTGTCACTCGGTGTCAATCTAGTCCCTGAGAGAAGGGAAATTATCAAAACGTCCCCAACTGCTGTTTTTCGTTATCCAATCTAGTCCCTACCATTAGAAGCACCATTTGACTGCTGAGTTGTCCCATTAATGGCCACGTAGGACCCCTATGTGGCAGTCCACGTTGGATCAGTAGTCAGAAGGACCAAAATGACCAATTTCCTTTGAAAATTACAACAAAAAATTTGATTTGTACCGACAGAAAATTCTGTCACTAAAAGTAAATATTCCGTAGGTATAGGTCGACTTCCTCATCACCCTCAATCTCCTTGTCAACAATACGATCAACTTCCTGATCAACCTCAATCTCCTTGTCATCAAGATGATCAACTTCCTCATCACTCTCGCCAGAGGCCTTAACATGGCTCCCAGTTTCACCCTCAACAACATCATGCCCCTCAATGTTTATCCCATCTTTCTCAGCCTCAGCCTTCAGACTCTCACTTGCAACCTCTAAACTCTCATCCTTCTCAAGAGGAGCAATGTCACTCTCTTGTTCATGCCCAACACCATCATCAACTCCAACAACTCCCCTGTCAACAATTTCAACAGGCTCAGGCTCAGCAACAACCACAGACTCAGGCTCAAGCTCATCCTCAACAACACCAGACTCAGGCTCACTCTTAGTCTCACCCGGTTTCAGCCTCATCCTTATCTTCCTCTCCTTGTAAAATCTCATTGCTCTCTTCTTCCTCTTTGACTGTCTCAGCATCAAAATCTCCGCTGCTCTCAAACCCCTTATCATTAGCCTCCACAATAACCTCGTGACTATCACTAAAATCACCCTCCTCCTTCGCCACTTCTTCGACCAATTCCCCTTTCTTAACACCACCGCCTCTCTCCAAAATGACGTCGTCAGCAGTAACAGACCCCTCACCATCATCGTCGTCTTGGTCATCATCCGCAGTTACCTTGGCAATAGGCCTCATAGAGTCGTCCTCGGAGTCCAAGGGTTCGTCAACGGTGGGTTTCGCGCCGGGTAGACGAGAACGGGTCTGGTGGGCTCAGATTCCTCTTCACCGCTGACGAACCCATCATTCTCTGAGTCGAAACCGCCTCCGTTAACGACACCGTTGACGAAGTTGGGTTCGGTTTGGGGAGTGGGTAGGGTTTGAGGAAGAGAAGGTTGAGACTGTGTCACTTACTGTGTCGCATCCTCTTCTTCGACGGCACCACCTCTGAGCTCTCCTCACGCCGCGCAGTGCTCCGTCTCCGGGGAAGTTGTGGATTCGAGGATTCTGGGGAGGGTGAATGTGAGATTTTGGGACTGGTTTTCGATCTGGGACTACGATGGCTGATGCGGCTGAAGAAGGAGAAGAAATTAAACCTTCACTTTTACCTACGGATTTTTAACATTTAGTGATTGTTTTGGTCCGTCAGTAGAAGTCAAATTTGCCCTCCATTCAAACGTGGACTGCCACGTAGGGGTCCTACGTGGCCATTAATGGGACAACTCAGCAGTCAAACGGTGCTTCTAACTGTAGGGACTGGATTGGATAACGGAAAACAACAGTTGGGGACGTTTTGATAATTTCCCTTCTCTCAGGGACTAGATTGACACCGAGTGACACAGTTAGGGACCATTTTGGTAGTTTACTCGCAAAAAAATTCTCTCCCTCTAGCATTTTTATATTATTGTCAAGGATATTTTCTGTGCAAGGATACTTTCTGTTGTCTGGTATCATGACAGTTTGTCCAGATTCTTGCAACAACGACAACGAAGTCACATGAAATAAAATTTATACACACTCAAACGCAGATGATAAATTATCAAAAGTACAACTTCATGTGTACATAATTACATACATTATTCTCCCCAACAATAACAGGTGAGCTTATGCATAGCTTAGTTTCTCAAGTACAAGAAGAGCCCCACAAAAGGCCCTAAAGATTCAAGGTACATATAAATTATCAAGGCGATAAGGTGAAGAAATAAAAAATTATACATGAAATTATGTTGGAAAGTGGTAAAAGAAAAACAAAAACCTTCCACCCTCAATTAATCAGAGGCCTCCCCAGATTTGCATCCGATCCTCTTTGCTCAACTGTAAATCTTAAGAAATCGTCAGGCACAGGAATCTTCAACTCTGAACAAACAAGTTGGACAATTTTTCCAGTGACACCTCCAAACGACATTTTGTTCAGTGTCACAGCAATAGAAAACCTGTTAGTGACATCACAAAACCCTGTAGACCCACCCATTCCCGAGTGACCAAAGGCAATGGATGAACCATCATTAGAACTAAACCTCTTAAATCCCAGGCCAAAACCCCCGCTTGGTAAAGCTAAATTCTCGTACTCTCCTCTACCCAAGAATTCATCTATAATCCTAGGATTCCCATAGACCTTATCAGGAACATGGGCTCGCAGATTACTATCCACATTGTTACTACTGATATCATAACTACTGCTGCTACTCTCTCTGTTAGTATTTCTGCCCTCACCAACCTCAGAATCTTCGGAACTAGGGACTTCTTCATAACTTTTAGGACTACTAATTGAAGGTAAAGTTGCTTCCTTCCGTCCAATACTACATTTCCTCTTTTTGGGGGGTTTCTTAGAAGATGATAATTTGGGGGTCTGGGGATGACTTCCGAGTAATGGCTGAGAAGCAGAAGAATGAGGCGGTGGTATCTTGCCACCGTCAGCTAGGGCCGCGTAATAACGCGCAAGTGCCCGGGCAGATAAGTGTCCATTAGCAGCTGGTATGATGGCACGCCGAACATTCAGTGTATTGAAAACAGAAGGCAAAGTGGTTGCAAGTTGAGCTATTTGCTGTGGCTGGAAACTGGACGGCAGGTCGGGACGATTACTGATCGCAGAGAGTTTGCTTAAGTCATTCGTATCCACAGTCAGAGCTGCAAGACGTGATTCCACTCCTAAAAAATATAGGCAATGAAGCATGGTTACAATTTTTTACAAAGAAACCAAAATCAAGATATGAATTTTCTTCAACCCCAGCTACTACGGAGTATACAAAAAATAAAATAAAAGTTCATGGTATGCATGCATGCCAAATACAAATTTCATATCATCCCTATAAAAATGATTATTCATCAAAACTTGCCTGGGGGAATCCCTACATATAGCTCTCCTTCAATATGGAGGGGGCGAACTATTGCTTCTTCAAGGATCTCCTGAAATTTCTTTCCAGAGGCATGCTGTTTTTTCCACATAAATTATCAGAACATGATAGAAATCCTACTGGTACGAAGATTTTACTAGCAATAGGTTTAGCAACTTTGTGAAGAATAATTTAAAATCAACAGCAGCCACGCCAAAATTCCTCATTTATCTAAATAGATAGATGACATTAATAAAATTCTATGCCGTTTGTTATCACCAGATTGGTCAAACATATCATTTTATTACTCTTCCTTTTTCTATGAAAATTCAATTACTCTTTCTTTTAATCAACACAACTAATTAAATAAATAGTATTTTATATATAGAAATGATCCTTGGTTTCCACCCTTATTTATTCAGAAAGTCTACTGAAACATGACATTGTAGAATATTTATTACAATAGGAATAAAAATTTAAAACTTTGATACGTAAGGTCACACATTCATACCTCAATGATTCCACCGCACAGCCAGCCAAAGGACAAATGATGATAAAACTGCTCCTTGCCTGGTTCGGTCTCAGGAGCTGACATACAAATGCGATTTAAACATTCATTCCAATCTAACATCAGAAGAGGGTTTTCTTGGCCAATGTCTGCCATTGCATTGTGCAAACCAGATGTATGGTTAAGCACATGATGAACCTGAAAAGATGATTAAAACATCATTAAAAATAATAGCTTCAGAACTTCAATTGGGAATATCAAAATATTTGACCTTAATGACATCTTTCCCATTTGATCCAAATGCTGGCCAAATATTTGCAACATTCTCTTCAAGGTTTAGTTTTCTGCGAGATAATAAGCAGGCAGATTTATTTCAGATAAAAGGACCGAACATATATGAGGTTACAGTGTAAGAAACTAAAATCTTTATCTTTAAGGACAAAGAACAGTCATCACTCTAACAAAGCTAGCACCAACACAGTAGCTTTAAAAGCATTTAAAACTCAACACAACAAGAAGTCTGAGGTTTAATGTCCACAATTATATTTCATGGTATATCAATTCTTGCTCAAATAACTCAGCGTACAAAATGGTCAAAATTAGAGGGAACTTATATAAGTGAAACCACATAAATAACACTCCATCATATGATTAAAATCTGAATGAATGCATGGAACCAGTGCTGATTTGTCATTTCACAACTTAACAGTATGTTTAACCAAGTCAACATACAAAGGATTGGAAATTGGCATTAATTATGGAGGGAAAATGACATGTAATTATAGCATGTAACTCAGCACAGTCCCACTGCTTGCACTAACTTCTATGTGAAAGGAAAATCTTATTTGTCAAATAAACAGCAAGTTACAACAACAAATTCAGGGGCGTGCAAGCTCTATGGTCGTAGCATCTTACAACATACCCGTTGTCAACCAGCCAATGTATCATTCCTGCTGTGATACCCTTTGTAACAGAGAACACTGGGAAAAGGCTATCAGGCTTAACTGGGCGAGGATCATATTTACCAAGCACTCCAGCAGCAGTGTCAATAATGACCTCTCCATCTTTGTAGGCACATACCTTTAAGAGATTGTGCAGAATTTATTAAAACAATCGAACACATGCTTCATTACTTGATCGACACTTAACATCAAATACAATAACAGCAACATTAAGAAAGAACGAAAGACATTTCTTCGGTGAAGCTTTAACTATTCTTGAAAAAATGGAATACTTGGCTCAACCACAATAGTACATTATCATATCCATAATGCATGTCAATGCAATTGCAAAGATGGATTCCATTAATGCCAGACTCTTGATCAATGTATAATATGCATAAATGCTTAGATGCTGTTTTAATTCATCCTTAACACCGGTAAGGAGGATTGACTAGATGGAGGATAATCCAATAATTAGAGGTCAATGGAGAGTAAGAAAAACTATAAGCCAAATAATTAAGAGAGTTAAACGTAAACTGTCTATATTTGAACCTAATACATGATAGGGAATTATGCATTGCCTAATCCATATAGTCGTCTTCCGCCTAGTTGGACATGACTTGGTTTTGGGTGTTATTGCCGCTGTTGTTGTACTGTCTTAATTCATCAACTCAAGTTTTACATAAAGGGCATGCATACAATAATACATACAAAATGCCCCCTCAAATAAGAGCCTTTTCAACTTTAAGCTATTGGGTGAAGACACATAAATGGTTTTATATTATATCTCTAACACACTAAGTGCTGAAATTCAACTTTATTTGGAAGAATGGGAACAGCAAGAATCAAACTTCTCATAACTTGGTCATAGACACTCCTAGACATTTTCAAGAATAAACTTATCCCAAAAGCCTAAATTGTTGATTGGAAGCTCAAAATTAGTTTTCATATCTATAATAACTTTCTCTACTCATCAATGATTTAAGTAAATTCCCAATATACTCCTATCTCTGATCTTATGTAGATAATAAGCTAATTGGCCATAAGGAAAGGTAATTAATAATCATAAATGCATCACGTAAACCAAAGCAATCTCAAGATTTAGTATATCAAAGATTAACAAAGGCAACATGCACCTGGATTCCAAGTATTTTATCATTATTTCCCAGCTCAATTAAAAGTTGCCTCAGCTTGGCTTCAACATCAGAATGGACTGGTGAATCAAAAACCCATCTATCATTTACTGATGGTCCTCTACTAATGTACCTGGGAAGTGCACCTCACTTCAGCCAAGAATGAAACAAGCATATAGAAGAAACTGATAATCAAAAAAAATCAAAAGACTCACCCACTCAAAACTGATTCTGCGAATGGCCTCATTATGTCCATATATATTATCCGTACATTCATAGTGGAGGAAAGCCCTACATCCACGTTAGGTAAGTAAAATATGTAGGGAACAAATAAGAATCACAGTGGGAGACAACAGACCTCTTAGAAGATTAAGAACCCTTCCAAATATTACAATATCGCCAGGAAATGCATCAACCTAAAAATATTTTTAAAAAATTACCACTGTATCTAACATACAATCAGTAGCATAATTTTGGAACAGAAAAAAAAAAAGTTTATATCTGAACTCACAGGATTAAAGCGTTTCATTTCTTTTTGGTCAAGGTTCATTTTCTCCTGTATAACCTTCATATTTTTGGTTCTTTGATCGGCTAGAGATTTCATTGTTTTCTTAGCAACAGCAAAATACACCAGAATTAGATAAAGTTAAACATCTGAACACCGAAGTAAATAAAAGTATACTTTCAGGAGCTTAAGGCATACTTACATAGGATTCATTTGCTGGTGTCGTTGCACGAAAGAATATACTTGTCACCTCCATTGCCTGCTCTGGTATGTCTAGACGCAACTTAAGCCCCATTTCTGCAAAGGCAGACAGAAGGGCCACATGGTCCCCCTATAGCAAAAAGGTTTACACACTCGGTCATCATTTAGAAATACCATTTGGAGCAACAATTAAGTAAGAAACTTCTACCAATAATAACAATCCTAAACAATCGTGATATAAAAAGTGAAAAATGATTCTAAAAGAAGAAATGAAATAGATAAATTGAAATTATCACGAATCATAAAACTGGCAATCGTGAACTTTTTGCCACAACTCCATGAATGTAACAAAACCACCCAACCAAAAGGTTATTATATTAGAATAGGTTAGGAATATGGCATTTGCATCTCTAGCACACCCCTTAGACCCCAACTTGCTTTAGGGAACAAAAGCACAGCTCAACATCCACCATTATATTCTACTACGTTTCTCATTGAAAAAATGGAGAAAATGGAGGTCATGCAGATTGAAGTACAACCCAATTTGTGAAAGAGTGGCTTCAACACTGATATGCTCCCTAAGGTGTACGTGAGGAGGAGTAAGAGAGGAGATGTAGGGGATAAAATACCCGAGATAGTGGAGGGAAAAGGGAGTAACTAATTGCTGATGTGGCATTTGGGAGTGAGGGAGAGAGCCTCGGGCAGGTGTGAGTGGGGGGTAGAAATAACAGATTGAGTGGAGAGAGAGTCTTTAGGCTGGTATTGGCTGGGAATTGGGAGATTGGAGCATCTCAAATAGCTCTACCTTTTCATTGTATTCATCTTCTTTGTATTGCTAGGCTGAGGTTACCCTGATCTCAGTCTCTGTTTCTGCATATCAATATACTACACTATACTTGTCTCTATTTTACTTATCTTTTCCCTATCAAATTGGTATGAGAGCCAACGGTCCTGAAGCGAAGATGGTCCTCACACGCAACACGATGGAGTCACGCCTCGAGAATGTGGAGCGCGCCTTGGAGGACATGCGTCAGCTGTTGCTGCGCGACCATCGCAGTCGCCGAGGTCGAGGTCGGTCGCGTCACAAGCGACCATCGGAGGAGGTCAGACACACCGACGGCAGTGTCGCCCGCACCGACGGCAGTGTCGCCACCGGGTCTTGATCCCGTTCATGGCCTCGTGATCCCAGTCCGCTCCCAGTTCCGACATTAGGGGGCGTAAGCTCGAGCTTCCCGTTTTCAGTGGCGACGACGCACACGGGTGGCTAGTGAGGGTGGAGCGCTTCTTCAAGCTTCACGCGGTGGTGGAGGACGACAAGCTGGATGTCGTCGTGGTCGCGTTGGAAGGGAAGGCTCTTTCCAATGGTGGGAGGAACAGACTGTTCATCGAAGCTGGGAGGAATTCAAACACGCGGTGGTCCGCCACTTCCAACCAGGTTTGGTACAAAATCCATTGGGCCCTCTTTTGAGCATTAAGCAGACCGGCTCTGTCATGGAGTATCGGGAACGCTTCGAGATGCTAATTGCGCCGTTGAATCGTGAAGAGCGCATTATGTTAGATGGCATTTTTCTGAATGGCTTGAAGGAAGAAGTCCAAGCTGAATTGAAGCTGTTTGAGGCGCGATCATTGTCTGAGTTGATGGATAAGGCTTTGCTGTTGGAGGAAAATAATTTAGTACTCCAACGAGGGGGCCAAATGAGCAAGGAGAAAGGGGACTGGAGAGATCGTCCTCGGACACGGCCTTTCGGTGATTGGAATAAGGCCAGGTTTGTGGGGTCTAAGAGTTTTGTGAGTTCGGGGGGGACCACTGAACCTAAGGGTGGGGATGAGATGATTGAAGGTAAGAGTGTTGAGGGAGCAAGGAGGCTGAGTCAAGCTGAGTTAGAAGAAAGGAGTAAGAAGGGCCTTTGCTTTAAAAGTGGGGAAAAATGGGGAAAAGATCATGTGTGCAAATTTAAACATTACCAGTTGCTGCTGTGTGAGGGTGATGGAGGTGAGGATAGTGAGGAGGAAGAAGAGGGTGAGGAGGAGATTGCAGTGGAGATGAAGACTCTCCAACTTTCGTTGAAGAGTAAGGAAGGATTAACCTCTAATAAATCCTTCAAGTTATGGGGCCAGCTGCAAGGCAAGGATGTCTTAATTTTAGTGGATTCAGGGGCTAGCAGTAACTTTATTTCACCACACTTGGTGCAGACTTTAGCTTTGAAGGTCCACACCACCCCTGCCTACACGGTGGAGTTGGGGTCTGGCGACCTGGTGAGCAACTAGGGGGTTTGCAAGAAGGTTATCTTTGATGTGCAGGGCAATCGATTTTAGCAGAATTTTTTCTTGATGGATTTGGGGGGCACAGATATGGTATTGGGCATGGATTGGCTAGCTAGTTTGGGTGACATTGAAGCCAATTTCCACAACTTGGTTCTAAAATGGGGCACAGGTGCAGACCGCATAATTTTAAGGGGTGATCCAGCTCTTTGTAAGGGAACAATGTCACTGAAAACAATCATAAAGGCCTTGCAGAATGAAGGGGAGGGTTATTACATAGAGTACTACCACTTGGCCAAGGAGGATTCCACTGTTTCGGAGCTGCAGCAGACTTGGGAACCATTGTTGCAAGAATTTAGTGATGTGTTTCAAGAACCAAAAGGCCTCCCTCCCAAGAGACCCTATGACCATGCGATTGTGTTGAAGGAAGGTGCTCATATACCTAACATACGACCCTACAGGTATCCTTATTATCAAAAAAATGAGATAGAAAAAATAGTAAAGGAAATGTTGCATGCTGGAATTATTAGACCAAGCACCAGTCCCTTCTCTAGCCCGGTGATCTTGGTTAAGAAAAAAGATGGCGGGTGGCGGTTCTGTACTGATTATCGAGCATTAAACAAGGTGACTATACCGGATAAATTTCCCATTCCGGTAATTGATGAGCTGCTGGATGAATTGAGTGGGGCTACAATTTTTTCTAAATTAGACCTCAAGTCTGGTTACCATCAAATCAGAATGAAAGAGGAGGACATCCCTAAGACAGCTTTCCGCATGCATGAAGGGCACTATGAGTATTTGGTGATGCCCTTTGGCCTAACCAATGCACCCTCCACCTTCCAAGCCTTAATGAACCGCGTTCTCCAGCCTTTCCTTCGCAGGTTTGTTCTTGTTTTTTTTGATGATATACTCATATACAGCAAGGATGACTTATCTCACAAAGAACACTTGAGTTTGATCTTGCAAGTTTTAAGGGGCACCCAGCTGGTGGCCAATAAGAAGAAATGCACCTTTGGGCAGCACAAGTTGGAGTATTTGGGTCACTTGATATCTGGGGATGGTGTTTCTGCAGATCCCAATAAAATCAAAGACATGCTAAAATGGCCTATTCCGAAAGATGTTAAGGGTCTTCGAGGTTTTTTGGGCCTCACGGGTTATTATAGAAAATTTGTGAAGAATTATGGGAGCATTGCTTGGCCCTTGACACAACAATTAAAAAAGGACAGTTTTCAATGGGATCAAGCTGCCCAGCTGGCTTTTGATACACTGAAGCAGGCCATGACATCCATACCAGTGCTAGCTGTACCAGATTTTGAGGAGACCTTTGTCCTAGAAACTGATGCATCTGGCCATGGGATAGGGGCGGTTCTTATGCAAAAAGGGAGGCCGATTGCCTATATGAGTCAGACTTTATCTGCTAGAGCCCAGAAAAAATCTGTATACAAGCGGGAGTTAATGGCAATTGTTTTGGCCATTCAAAAATGGCGACACTATTTGTTGGGGCGTCATTTCAAAGTTCATACTGATCAGAAAAGCCTTAGATTTTTTACTGAGCAGCGCCTTATGGGGGAGGAGCAACAAAAGTGGGTGACTAAGTTGCTAGGATTTGATTTTGAGATAAAATACAAACCAGGGAAGGAAAACAATGCAGCTGATGCACTGTCTCGCCAAATGCAATGCATGATGCTTACCACTGTCCATTGTCCTACATGGGATGGCCTTGACGAGGAGGTTCAACAAGATCCGAAACTTAAGAGCATTATCCAGAATTTGTTGGGGGGTGAGACTATTCATATGGGCTATCAGTTGAAGAAGGGCAGATTGTATTACCACGACCGGATTGTTCTCCCTAGGAATTCATCCAGGATCCTTTCCATATTAAACGAGTTCCATGATTCAGCATTGGGAGGTCATTCCGGCTACTTCCGTACTTACAAGAGGGCTTCTCAATTGGTTTTTTAGGAAGGAATGAAGAAGGACATCCAGCAATATGTTCAGGCTTGTGAAATTTGTCAAAGGAACAAGCACCAAACCTTGAGTCCGGGTGGTCTATTACAGCCCTTACCTATTCCTTCTAAGGTATGGAGTGATATTTCCATGGATTTTATTGGAGGTCTTCCTAAAACTCAAGGGGTGGACACCATTTTGGTGGTGGTGGACCGTTTAACTAAATATGCGCATTTTATCCCCCCTTTGTCACCCATATGATGCTAAGGATGTGGCTGCCATATTTGTTAAGGAAATTGTGAGACTCCATGGGTTCCCTTCCTCTATAGTCTCGGATCGGGACAAAATTTTCCTAAGCTCTTTTTGGACTGAGTTATTCAAGCAATCAGGCACCAAACTAAAATACAGCAGTGCCTATCACCCCCAAAGTGATGGCCAAACTGAAGTGGTCAATAGGTGCTTAGAGGCCTATCTGCGCTGCCTTACTGGTTCTAAACCGAAACAATGGCCACAATGGTTGAATTGGGCTGAATATTGGTACAACACGAATTATCACTCCTCCATTAAGACCACCCCTTTTCAGGCATTGTATGCCGTGATCCTCCAATTCTGGTTAAAGGTGATGTGCATGAATCATCTGTGGATGAAGTTTCCCGGCTCACTGCCCAAAGGAATATTATGCTAACTGAGATGAAAGACCATTTAGTGCAGGGTCAGAATCGAATGAAAGTGCAAGCTAATAAGCATCGCAGGGAAGTGGAATATGCAATTGGTGATATGGTGTATCTCAAGATCCAGCCTTACAAGATGAAGAGTTTAGCAAAGCGAGTTAATCAAAAATTAAGCCCTCGGTTTTATGGCCCCTATGAAGTCCTGCAGAAGATTGGTGCGGTTGCCTATAAACTAAAGCTCCCTGATGACAGTAAAGTCCACCCCGTTTTTCATGTTTCACTCCTAAAGAAATCGGTGAATCCTAATGCTTCTCCCCAACCTCTTCCACCGTTTGTCAAGGAGGCATGGGAGTTGAATGTGCAGCCTGAACAGCACTGGACACAAGGAAGAACAATGCTGGCCAAGTGGAAGTGCTGATCAAATGGAAAGACTTGCCTGAGTTTGAGAACTCATGGGAATTGGCGGATGAATTGCGAGCCAGTTTTCCAGGATTCCTCCTTGAGGGCAAGGAGAGTTTCAAAGGGGGGGGTATTGATATGCTCCCTAAGGTGTACGTGAGGAGGAGTAAGAGAGGAGATGTAGGGGATAAAATACCCGAGATAGTGGAGGGAAAAGGGAGTAACTAATTGCTGATGTGGCATTTGGGAGTGAGGGAGAGAGCCTCGGGCAGGTGAGTGGGTGGGTAGAAATAACAGATTGAGTGGAGAAAGAGTCTTTAGGCTGGTATTGGCTGGGAATTGGGAGACTGGAGCATCTCGAATAGCTCTACCTTTTCATTGTATTCATCTTCTTTGTGTTGCTAGGCTGAGGTTACCCTGATCTCAGTCTCTGTTTCTGCATATCAATATACTACACTATACTTGTCTCTATTTTACTTATCTTTTCCCTATCAAACACCATGTCAAAATCACCCTAAAATTTCAAGGTATTACTGACACCAATAGGTGAAGCCAAATAAATTTATCTAAAAACATTATCTATTAATATGACTAAATTAGGCTATAAAATTTGTTTACTAGCACAAGATCATCTAAACCTTTGGCCTGAAAAATTACACTCAATTTAAAACCCAACCCTTTAAAGCCAGGATAGGATGCACAAGTCAGAGCCGGCTAAATAACCTTCAAATTCTAAGATCCTATGCTCAAGAAAACAACAATTATAACCACTAAATTAATATTGTATATAATTTTGTCAGTATCCGTACAAGTACAACCATGAAAAGGCACAAAAGCCAGCACTAACCTCAGCAGATGCTAAAAACATCTTTGCAAGTGCTTGCTTAATGGTGTTTGATAGTTTCTTCGTAAGCCCAAAGTCGAGTAAAATGGGACAATGTGGAGACTCCTTGCTTACAAGAAAATTTCCTATAATGGTTCAAGTTAAAGAGCCATTTCCATGAGCACATGGAATAATCAGAAAATTATTACAGAAAGTTATTATAAAATTTCTATAACGAATTGAAATATGTCACACGTGCACATCGCAAAAACATGCTTACGCATACACAAGCACAAACATGAGAGAGAAAGAGTATACCTGGATGAGGATCACCGTTGAAAAACCCATCAACATATATTTGATGGGCGTAGGCACGAGTAATCTCCTCAACAATCTTTTGATTATTTACTCCATAAGCTTCTAGTGATTCTAAATCATTCAACCGAATGCCATCCATGTACTCTAAAACAAGGACTTTTTCTGTAGCCTTCACAAGAAAAAGGAAAAAGAAGAATGAAAAGGACCTACATATCATTTTGAAGCCTAAGAAAACTTCAGGTACCAACAGACACATTATAATTATATGCATGCACGTGATGGAAAACACTTCACTTATCCACTCAATGGAAGTTGCACTTAGACAAGATGTCACGGCACATAGGGTAATCAGCATGAAACTATGGAGAAAAAAATGTTTAATTACATTACTATGGGACCCTGTAGAGAAGTATGTAAACTCAGGTCATTTCTATTTGTTAGAGTAGTATGTTGTTATGTTTACCATATGATAGCTTAAGTTTAGAGCTTAAGTTTAGACTGCTGACTCAGCAGTCAGTTCCTTGTATAAATACAGTTAGGCTTAACTGTATTCACTTGAGTTTCAATTAATACATTCTCAGAAAAGAGATTCTCTCTCTCTCGATTCTTCTCTCTCAATCTCTCTGAGTTTCTTAGAATTTCTTCATGGTATCATTCGCTTTCTGATCCAAATCCATGACTTCCGCACACTCTTCCTCCGATAATGAAGATCGCGGAGATCGCAACTCATCTCCAGAACGCAATTCGAGTCCTGTTCGCTCCAATCGCAGTTGCAACAGAAATCGCAGAGAACGCGAAGATCGCAACTCATCTCCGGAACGCAATTCGAGTCCAGTTCCCTCCAATCGCAATCGCACCAGGAATAACAACAATTTTTGAATTGCAGATCGAGCTCCTTCGACCTTCTCTCAACAGATTTCGGTGAAGCTTGAATCGAAGAACTTCCCGTCATGGAAGCAACAGGTGGAAGGCGTAATTCATGGCCACAAGTTGCAGAGATTTGTGATAAACCCTACGATTCCACCTCGCTATCTCACTACGCATGATCGTGACATTGATTCTGTGAATTAGGTGTATTCTGAGTAGGAGCAGCAAGACTCCTTACTCTTCACTTGGCTCTTATCGACGCTGTCAGAGAGTCTCCTTCCTCGTGTTGTTCGGTGCGTCCACTCCTATCAGGTGTGGGATGAGATTCATAAATATTTTCAAGCACAGATGAATGCTCGATCCAGGCAGCTCCGATCTGAGCTCAAAACGATCTCCAAAGGAAATCGCTCAATTCAAAAGTATCTGGCCAGAATTCAAACGATTGTGGACATTTTGCAATCAATTGGCGATCCGGTCACGCATCGTGATCACATTGATGCCATCGTTGAAGGCTTGCCAGAGGAATATAAGGCTCTAGCGGCGATAATTCAATACCGTAGTGATCTGTGTGATCTCATGGAGGCTGAATCCATGCTTCTATCGCATGAAGCTATGTTGGAGAAGCAGAAGTTAGCCCTAACTGAAACACTCTCAGTGAATGTTGCACAGGTTCAATCTGCTCCAGCTCCTCAACAGATTCCCTTTCAGATGCGGCCAAATCCAAATCATACTCAAACGCAACAACAGCAATCCTTGAATTCTGGCTATTTTCAGCCTCAAAATCCTCAGAGTAATGATGAACATAGTAATCAAGGAGGTCGCGGCAGTGGCCGCGGCGGTGATGACCATGGCGACGGACGCAGTAGTGAGGGCGGTCGAGGCAGTGGCCGTGGCAGAGTTCAGTGCCAGATTTGTCACAAGTACGGGCATGACGCCTCGGTCTGTTACCATCGCAATTCCAATTTGGGCTCTAATGGTTCGAGTGGGTCTGGGCCTACTCATCCCACTCAGTGGTCCGGTCAGTCCAGCAATCAGTGGAATGGACCACCAATTCAGCAAGTCCCTTGGAATGGTCCTCACTGGGCTGGACCTAATGCAGTCCCAGGACTGGATTGGGCCTACCTGGAATGGATCAAATCAGTGGCCAGGCCCAGGTTGTCCTTCACCGAGTCAGTGAACTTATTCTCCTTCACATGGTTGGTTTCTCAGTATCTGGAGTGGACCTCCTAACCCTTGGGATGCCTCCTCTCAAAGTTCAGGCCCAAGATCTTTTACTCAGCACTCTCTTAGCACGTTGTCTGGTGCTTCACAAGCTGGTCCATCAAGGAACAATGAATTCCCGAGAGCTCCACAGGCATACTTAACAGGGTCAGATTTTGCATCAACTCACAGCAAGACTGATCAAGTGTGGCACCCAGATTCTGGTGCCACACATCATGTCACTAATAATCCTTCAACCTTGTTGGACAGTATTTCACTCCCTGGGACAGATCAGGTGCTATTGGGAAACGGACAAGGTCTGAAAATCACCTCCATTGGCTTAGCACATATCACTTCACCATATCCCCACACACCTCACTTTCACTCAATAATCTTTTGTTAGTTCCAGCAATAACCAAAAATCTGATAAGTGTGAGTCAATTTGCAAGGGATAACCAAGTGTACTTTGAGTTTCATCCCAATTTCTGTCTTGTTAAATCACATGCCAATTCTGAAATTCTGCTGCAAGGAAGACTTGGAAGTGATGGCCTCTACAGATTCGATACTAATCTTCACAAGAATTCTACTGCTGGATCTACTGGTGACATTTTAGCTAATTTTCAGTGGCAGCCTGCTGTTAATACTGTCACTGCTTCTTGTAATTCACAAACTACACCCACTCACACACCACCAACTTCTACTATACCTTTAGGACCCACTTCTTACACACTATGGCACTACAGACTTGGACACCCTCACTATGAGGCTCGCAAGACAGTTTTATCAATTTGTAGAGTTCCTTTGCCTAATAAATCAAATATTGAATTCTGTTCAGCTTGCTGTTTGGGAAAGATCCATAGGTTACCATCACATGCATCTCTGACTGTATATGAAACTCCCTTTGCGTTGGTGTTCTGTGATCTATGGGGACCAGCACCAATGTTGTCCTCTTGTGACTACAAATATCTGTTAATCTGTGTGGACGCTTGCACCAAGTATACTTGGGCATTTCCACTCAAACTCAAGTCTGATACCTATGGTGTCTTCAAACATTTCAAAACTATGGTAGAACTTCAGTTTAACACAAAGATCAAGGCTGTTCAAACAGATGGTGGTGGTGAATTCAGAGCTTTAGCTTCATTCTTCAATGAGTGTGGTATCAATCACAGACTAGCCTGTCCTCACACGCATCATCAGAATGGCTCGGTGGAGAGGAAGAATAGGCACGTAGTTGAGACAGGATTAACACTTCTTGCACAGGCTGGTCTCCCATTTCAATTTTGGGACCATGCCTTTCTCACAGCTGTCTATTTAATCAATAGGATGCCCACAGCTGTACTGAACATGAGTTCACCTTATTCAGCACTTTACAAACAAGTGCCAGATTACAGATTTCTAAAAGTGTTTGGGTGTGCTTGCTACCCTCACCTTCGACCATACAACACACACAAGCTTGACTTTCACACCAAGGAGTGTGTCTTCTTGGGATACTCAAGCTCACATAAGGGATACAAGTGTCTAGCCCCAGATGGAAGAATTTTCATCTCTAAAGATGTCATTTTTAACGAAAACAAATTCCCTTATCTAAGTCTGTTCTCTAGCAAGGGTACTCCTCTCAACACCTCAGTTCAAAGTACAAATAACCTGTCAATTCCCCTTGTCACCATTCCTCCCTGTCAGAATTTTCAGAGTCTTAATGGTGAAAGTTTTGAGAATGTACATGAAGCAGCCAGCAATTCAGCCACTGCAGCACCCTGCAGTTCCAATTCTGATCTCAGAAGTTCTGCATCAATGCAAAACAGTTCTGCATCACACTCCAGGCATTCTGCACCCTGCAACTCGGGTAGCACAAGTTCAGCTTCACAACCTATTCCCTCCCCTTCACAAGATGTTCCTGCACCTTTGCAAAACAGTCCTCTCATGTCATCTCAAACCAATGGTAGCAACTCCAATTCTAACTCTACTTCTGATCTTTCTACTCCATTAGTATACATTCATCCAGAAAATATTCATCCTATGAGGACAAGAGCCAAGAATGGCATTGTAAAACCCAGACTGAATCCTACTGTTCTGCTCACCGAGGTAGAACCTTCTCATTATAAGACTGCTCTTGCAGATCCTAAGTGGCTAAATGCCATGACAGAGGAGTATCAAGCGTTGCTTCGAAACAATACTTGGTCCCTTGTCTCTCTCCCGCCTCAAAGAAAAGCAATCAGTTGCAAATGGGTCTTCCGAATTAAGCAAAACCCTGATGGGTCAGTGCAGAAATATAAGGCCAGGTTGGTGGCCAAAGGTTTTCATCAAGTACAGGGATTTGATTTTCAAGAAACCTTCTCTCCGGTTGTTAAGCCGGTGACAGTTAGGACTGTATTATCTTTAGCCATCTCTAGAAGGTGGCACATCAAACAACTTGATGTCAACAACGCTTTCCTAAAAGGTGTCCTAGAAGAGGAGGTGTATATGCAACAGCCTCCGGGGTTTGAGTCAGCTGATAAACATCTAGTGTGCAGGCTGCACAAAGCAATCTATGGACTAAAACAGGCTCCCAGAGCCTGGTTTGAAAGATTAGCCTCCACCCTTATTCAATTGGGTTTCCAGCCTAGCAAATGTGATCCCTCGTTGTTCACTCTTGCTAGTGGAAGGCACTGTGTTATCATGTTGGTATACGTGGATGATATAATTATTACTGGGGACTATTTGCCTTTAATTCAAGAGCTCACTTCTAAGCTCAATGACCAATTTGCTCTTAAGCAATTGGGGGACTTGGAATATTTTTTAGGCATTGAAGTTCAGAAATTAAAAGATGGCTCTCTACTGCTCTCACAAACAAAGTATATCAGGGATCTGTTGGCTAAAGCTAACATGTTGGAAGCCAAGGCAATTGGTACACCCATGGTTGCTAGTGCTAGACTAAGTAAGTATGGTAGTGATACTCTTGTAGATCCTGATCCTTCCTTCTACCGATCTATAGTGGGAGGACTTCAATACACCACTATCACTCGTCCAGAGATTTCTTTCTCTGTTAACAAAGCGTGTCAGTTCCTAGCTCAGCCATTAGAAAGTCATTGGGCAGCTGTAAAAAGAATCCTTCGATACCTTAATGGCACTCTAAATCATGGACTTCTTCTGCAGCCTGCATCTCTTCAAAGCCCACTCAAGTTAACAGGTTTTTCTGATGCAAACTGGGGTTCGGATCCGGATGATCGCAAGTCAACATCTGGATCATGCATATATTTGGGTCCAAACCTGGTTTCTTGGTGGTCCAAGAAACAAACACTGGTAGGCAGGTCTACTACAGAGGCGTAGTACCGGAGTTTAGCAAATACAGCTGTAGAAGTACTTTGGATACAGTTGCTGCTTGCTGAGTTGAAAGCCCCTTTTTCAACTCCAGTGCTTTACTGTGACAATCTTAGCACAGTAGCACTGTCGCACAATCCAGTGCTTCATGCAAAAACCAAACATATGGTGTTAGACATCTTCTTCCTCAGAGAAAAAGTTCTGAGCAAGAGCCTAATTGTCCAACATCTACCAGCTCAAGATCAAGTTGCAGATTTGCTTACCAAACCCTTATCAGCAAACAGATTTTTAACTCTCAAAGAAAAGTTGAGAGTTGTAGATAAAAATGATGTAACTCAACCGACCTCGATTTGAGGGGGAAATGTTAGAGTAGTATGTTGTTATGTTTACCATATGATAGCTTAAGTTTAGAGCTTAAGTTTAGACTGCTGACTCAGCAGTCAGTTCCTTGTATAAATACAGTTAGGCTTAACTGTATTCACTTGAGTTTCAATTAATACATTCTCTGAAAAGAGATTCTCTCTCTCTCGATTCTTCTCTCTCAATCTCTCTGAGTTTCTTAGAATTTCTTCACTATTTTACTCTCGCATAAATAAATATGTAAAATATGTATGTAGAATGAATTGCATCATGTCACCATTTTCAGACGATAATATTCTGTGATGCCTCACCTCTCCCATCACCTTTATGTATAAATATTTCAACCATATTATTTTATAGACTAGATATACCTGGTATACTTCTGGGATCAAAACATCCACTCTGTTGGCATTCAGATTTCCATCATATTGGTTTCTGCAGCCAAGATTTTTAGCTACAGTTCTAGTATTTTCTACAGAAACAAAAGTGTTAGTAAGAAACAAACTTGTAAGCAAAGGCAAAAAAAATCAAATAAAGCCTAATTGCTGAGATGAGTCTAATAGAGAGAATGTTAAAATCACAAACCCCCACCCCCCCGGGGGAAGAAATGATAACAAAGCTGCAATTGTGGTAAGAGAAATTGTAGCTAAGAAGTAAGAAGCCTTTTTATAAGCAGGTTCCTAAAAGAAATGGAGTTTTCAAGAATATAAGAAACCCTTAATAATATATATATTAGCTTTAAAAAATGAAGAATAGGAAAAAGTAGTAGATAGATGACAGTGAGTCATAATTGGAAAGAACAAAAGGGGCGTAGAATAGCTGACATCATATCCTATGATTCACTCAAAACTTTACAATTCACCTAGGATATATGTTAGATATAGTGATTTTGAGCAAGCATAATATTGCCAATTCTCTTTTCAACACTTATTTTTCTAGATAGAATGAAAAAAATGCATTAAAGGAGGAAAGATAAAGGTGAAAACATCCTCTACAACAAAGAAACACATACACAACTCTTCAAAATGAAACAAGCCATCAATAAATAAAGCCCATTAGTTTCTTAATATATCAGTCAAAGAAAGCCTTAAGAAATTCTGTGATAAACACCAAAGACAGAGAGAAGTCGCAAAGACATTCCTAACCTTGACCGATCTAAGTAAAAAAAAAAAAAACATCTTGAAAATCCAAGCATCTAGCTCCAACAAAATATACCAAAGATATTTTCAAGCACAAGTTTAGATTTACTAGATCATAATTTACAAAAGATCTGAAATACCAGCTTCTTGATTGAAGTCAAGTTCTTTAGGAGCTTCTTTGCACCATTCATCAATCATAGGATTGAAGTTATATTGTGGCTCAGCCCATGCAATCCAGTCAACAATTGACTTTGCATTTTTTAAGTCCTAAAAAAAAATGTAGGCCAAAAAATCATTTGAAAGCCACATTGATCTTTATATATCCATATATACCAAAGGATAAAACAAGCAAACCTCCAGTATGACTGTCTTAATGCCATCATGTTGAACTTTAACAACCACTTCCTTTCCATTGAGCAGAGTTGCGCGGTGGACTTGTGCTATCTGCTTAAAATGTGTGGCTTAGATTGGATTGACTCCGCTCACTCAAGGAAAAACATTTAATTTATAGAGATTCTTAACTAAGTTATAAAATTATCCTCTAGTAGCAAAAATATCCTCAGGATCTTACTGATGCGGTTGCCAAGGGTTTGTTGACAAAATCTGCAAATAGCTCATCCATTGATTTCCCGAACTCTTTCTGTATGGTGCCATAGACCTTGCAAATATAAACAACATTGTGAAGTTTAGTAGTGATGGCGACTCAAGAAAAATCGAAATTCTCATGTACGTTAGCAAATGATAGCCCTTGTTCATGGATTGTGAAGTTTAAATTAACATTTTCATTTTCATCAGAGGATGCGTGAATTTCACAGCCAGTTAAAAGTACAAAAAGCTATGAATTATTATCCTAGCCAAATCATGAACAAAAGTCATTCCTGATGATAAAAAAATATGATGGCATTTTTTTATATTGAAACCTTATCCTGCAAATTGTCTCCCAAAATCATTTTCCCCTTTTAATACATAAATTATAGAATTTTTTTTATAATAAAAACATTTAGAGAAAACCTCTTCCAAAGGTCGAGGAGGAAGAGAGTCCTGTAACTGCTTCAAAAGATGTATATAAGCTGCAGGAAGCACATCCGCACGTGTTGACATATATTGCCCAAGTTTCACCCACAAGCCTTCCATCTCCAATATCAATTTTAGAATTCTCTTAGCATTACGCTCATGAGCCTTCTCCCACAGTACAGCTTGTTTAGATTTGCTAGTCCATTTCTCTCGTTGTTGTACAGCCTAAAGAGACAAATACAAGAAAGTAAGAAGTTCAATAGGCTTATTTATTAATAAAATAAAATAAAATCATAGAAACCAACATAGCTCACCTTATAATCTAGGTACACTACTAAGGCCATTGTGAAGACTCTCATACGCCTTCTGTAAATGTTTCCCCACCCCATTCTCGTAGGCAAGCTACAACATTAAGTAAAGGTTACTTTTGGCAGAGTGATTACATTGTAAAATATATATTTCCACCAAATCAAGAACCAAGAAAGTCAAACAATAACAGATATTAGAAAAGCACAGAGAAAGAACCAAAAGAATATCCTATGAAAAAGATAACATTTTATGGCATTAACACAATAATATTGAAAGCTCTAAGTTTTTTAACAGTATTATAAATGAAGTTCTACAAGTTGATTATTGGGGGGAAGATCAAAAGGATTGAAGTCAAATACAGAAAGAGTAGCAGAGTAATGCAATACCAGTAAGTAGTAAGCAAATTGCACAAAACAACACTAAGATTATTAAATATATCAGCATAAACGACACTTTGTTCAAAATTATTAAAATCAATATTTTCAGTGTTAGATGTAAAAATATAAATTGGTCTTCACCTAACAACTAAAGCAAAGCTTTTGTGACATGATATCAGAGCCTATATGCCAAGTGTTTTAATGTTCAGCCCTTGATCCCTTCATTCCTCTAAGGCTATGTTTGGATGGGGGTTTTTAGAGGGGAGGGGAGGGGAGGGGAGGGAAGGGAAGGGGAGAGCTTATAATCCCCAATTACCTTGTTTAGCTTTAATAGGACAAATGAGATATTATTTTAGAAGGTAGCAGACACTAAAATATAAAACTTTTCTCTAGTTTTAAAAACTCCTAAACAAGATAATTGAGGATTATAAGTCCTCCCCTCCCCTCCAAAAACCCCCATCCAAACATAGCCTAAGTAAAAGTTGAATTTCAGCAAGTGGTTAGGATGAACCTGTACACCTTCAGTTAGAAGCCTACACTGATGCAGATTGGGCTGGAAGTATAACAGACCAGAGATCAACATCAGGTTATTGCACCTTTGTTGGAGGAAATCTGGTTGGTTGAAGGAGCAAAAAACAGAGTGTTGTAGCAAGGAGTAGTGCAGAAGCTAAATTTAGAGTAGTGGCTCATGGAATTTGTGAGGCGTTGGCTTCTACAAGAATCAAAGGTTTACAATTTCCCAAGCTTCATTGTGACAAGTCTGCAATATCTATGGCGCACAACCCAGTTCTACCAAGCATGTGGAAGTTGACAAACACTTCATCGGGGAGAAGATAGAAAGGGGACAGATTTGTATTTCATATGTTCCCACTGCAGAACAGTCAGCAGACACCTTAACCAAAGGATTACCCAAGAAATCCATTGACAACATAACCAGCAAGCTGTCTATGGAGGATGTCTTCAAGCCAGCTTGATGGGGAGTGGTCAAATGGGTATCAAAAGAGCATTAAATCTCTATTTGATACTCTGAGATTTTTCTGTAAATAACTCTGATCTTATAGTTATTCTGTTTCCATTTTTGCTAAGTCTATTTTAGATAACTCCTTATTCTCATATATTCTTTCCCCAATTTAGGATGCTGATTTCCTTAATTTTAGTCAATCGCCTCATGTAATTTCCTATATAAAAAGAGGAATCCCTGTTCAGTTTGTGTATCAATGATATTTCTCATATTCCGACAATTTCCATCTCAAAATACCAGCACCAAACACTTCCTAATAGTTGGAAGTCGATGTCCAAATATACTGTTCCTAACAATGATTTGGAAATATTCAACACCAAGAGAAGCAGGCAGAGCAAAAAGCGAATGAACCTGACTTCTGAAATAAAAATATATAAAACCAAAAAGTAAACGTAATGGGAAATTGTAGGTTAATCTTTGTTCTCAGGCATGTCTCAGAATACTGAACTAGAGGACATTTAAATAAGCCATTCATAATGCAGTAACATGCTAAGCTGCCCGTTATTTATGTGCCAAGAGGCTTTTAGTGAAAGTTAATCCTCCAAGATACACAATGAACAGGGAAATCCATGAACCGCATAAAACATTGTCATTGACGCAAATATAAGTCTAGTTAGTAGCATAACTCTTAATCCCATGTGCTATTTTCAGCTACTGCCACTACTACTTTTCCAGTAAATTTCAAGAATGCTGTTGAACATTTAACACCTTCAGCCATCCCACTGACAATAGAGTCATTTCCTAAACCCAAAGTTTACATCCTAAAATAGTAAAATTGAACAACCACCTCTAGCAATAGCCTTGGACGTGTTTGTTTAGGATGTTGAACGAAAAACTTACTTCCAAGAATTCTTAAAATGTTTGAGTAAGCTTTTTTAAGAACCAGAATCTCAAAATAATCAGTTTTTAGCTCTTTTAAACTGTTTTGAGTAGCTTCTCAAAAACAAAATTAATCATCTTTTTTTTTTACAATTTAAAAATTACTTTTTCTCAAGCTTAAACAAACGGTTGCTAATGTACCAAAAAAAGAATTGAAATGTACCAAAAAAAAAAAACAAACGGTTGCTAGTTCCTAGAAGAAGAAGAAAAAAGAGAGAGACCAAAAAAAAGAGAGAAAATGCTAACCGAAACCATATCCATCCTACCAAAAATTCATATCCGTTACAAGTACAATGACGACAACAACGATGATGATGATGATAAATATGCATTGATCCTTGAAATACAAGGCAGAACCGACACTTAACACGTATATTAAAAACTAACCACGCATCCTCGCCAATGATATGATATGACTAAAATTCAAATCAGATTCGGTACAAAAAAACAAAACTCAAATTCAATCAGAATTGAGATTATCAACACGACAAATCCATGAACAGCAAAGAGAACTCATCAGTGAGAAATGAGAATCGAAAACGCATCGAAACAAAGAAAGGAAACACAGTTCTTCGAAATTCAAATTGAGATTTTTCGTTTGGGGGAACAAAACCAGAGAAGAGTGGCACACCGTTGTTACCTGAAGCTTTGGAAGGAGCACTAACTGCTTGGACGAGAAAGTGTGGTTGGTTTGTGATGTGAGGAAGAGGCAGCACTAGGAAAATAAATATAATAAAATTCGGTAATCTTATAATAATATTTATATTTATTATTCTAATAAAATTATTAAAAATAAAAATGAAGGAGGGGACGCGGATTTTCTTCAATAATATTGAAACGACAGTTACGTCAATGTCGTCGATTGGAATTTTCGCTTCCAGTTTGCTTGCGGACGGAGTCATGGTATCAGACTTTTCTTTTTTCCTCACCAAACCGCTGCGCCATTTTTCTCTTTTTAACCCTTTCGCTCGTCGAATTGGACTCTGACAAGTAAACGCGTTCGCGCCAGAACCTTACACGTGTCACACTCTGTGGACCATTTTGCCCCCACGTTTGGTTGAAACTTGAAACTTTTTTTTTTTGGTCGAAGTTGAAACTAGAAACTTGAATCTTCTTTTTTATTTTTGGTTGGTTTGTTCGTTAAAATAAATGCAGTGAGAATCAACGACGACGATGAAAACAAGAGGAGGCATATATATATATATATATATATATATATCGTATAGAAAAATCAAGGCATATATCGTATAAAAATATCAAGGAATATATATAGATTTTTATCATCATAACTTTGAAGTATTAATATTTGCGGTTAATTTAACTGTTACTTTTTAATTATTGAGCGGTGGGAAGATTTGACCCTTTTCAACTTGTTTTTGAACCAAATTAAAATGGTTTAGACCAAAAACTGATTTAAAAATTGAGTAAATTACAATCTCCTCTCCTTAGAGATATGAGTAATACACTCTCCTCTTTCTTTATATTAAAATATATAATTTAGTTCATTTAACTTAACACTATAAAGAAATTTTTGATTATATATTTTAAAATATATTTTAAATTAAAATATATACTAAACTAATTTTATTTTACGTTATTGCCCTTTCTATCATTTTCTGACCTTGCTTTCTTGATGCATGGTTTTACACTTGTGCTTCTGATCATAACACTGTTTCTCTTGTGTTCGAATCAAGAGAATGATTATGAGGGGAAAAAAACCGAATGCGTTTAATACCATCATTGCACCATCTAAATGTATCAAGGGAGATAATGGCAACCTATGGCAATGGCACAAGTAATATTTTATTATGAAAACAACATCTCATCACAATTAGCAAACAATTTGATATACGATACAACAAAAACCAAGATCTAACAAATCGACATCAAATATAAAACTTAGAACTTCAATGATATAAACAATTGTTCACTAAAATCAGGCGCCGCAATCAAAACCATATTAGGAGCTATTGACAGAAACATAGGAATAGGGGAAGAAAGGGCAAAGGATATTTTGGAAATAAAAGGATTATTTGACGGATGTTAACTGCATCTTGACGGAAAATTAAACAAAATGTGTAAAATATATCATATTTTCACGTGATAAGGGAAGAGAATGTATGTTTTTAAATAAAAAGGATGAAGAGTGTAATACTTAAATCTTTTAAGGGAGAAGGGCGTAATTTATTCTTAAAAATAAAATAAAATCCAATTTCTTAAAACCAGTTTTGAAACTGGATCGCACAAAAAACTGATTTTAAAATCGGTTTTGAACCAAAACTAAATTAAAATTGGTTCCATATCAAAATCGGTTCTGAAAATCAGTTACTCTCCATCATCTCTATCTCTCTCCTCAGTTCCTTTCTCTCTCTATCTTCTGCATGCCCATCTTTTGCCTATTCTGCAGATCGAGGTAGGAGGGCAAGAGGTGATCCAAGTTGGTCATCTCAACCACATTATTGTATACCCACTCATTAGTATTTCACTACCACATCATTATCTCCGTTAACTATTAGATATTAAATTAATGAATAGATCAAAGTTGCATAATTTGATAATTGAAGTGAACAAAATCTAGTAATTAAAAACTTGAGAACCAAAGTCGCCTAATATATACTAAAGAAACCAAAAGTGCAATTAAATATTGTATGAGCAAGCATTACACAAGTTTTTAACTAGGTGACATAACTGACATTACAAACATGCTAGCAAAAGGATTTTACTCCATTGGCCAAATCCACCATAATGAACGAGCACAATCCAAGATCCAACATTCTCTTTCATTTATGAACTAACAATCTAATTTTGGTTTCAACAGCCCTTTTAAGCCAATTAAACATAACCAAACTGTTGCATTGAAAACTGCAATAAAAATAACTAAATTGCTAACATTTTAGAAAAATTTACGTGTATATACTTTGCTTCATATAATCAATTATCAACCTGTTGAAAGCATTAAAAACCCATGGAATCAGAAGGAAAAAAAAAAGTGTTTTCATAAACCCACACTAATAATTACAAAAGTAAAAAAAAAAAAAGCATGAACACTAGAGAATGATTGAAAATATCACCAACAATATTCGCATAAACATATTAAACACTTAATCATGTTCCAAGATGGTTTAATTATTGCACATAGCCCATACATAAACATCAAATGAGCTTGAAAATTTCAAGACCAAATGGATAGCTGTTGCATTTCAGCTGGAGATTCTGTAGGAAGAAATGGGGTTCCAAGATCTGTCTGTTTGGACAGCTTTTCTTACATCAATTTTTTTCTCATGGAGAAAAATCTAGTAGTCTACAAGGGCTCATGGTAGAGTTAAACATGGCATCCACCTTTTGAATATGAATGTCACTACTAGTATTTTTCTTTGACAACTGAGACCTTACTTTTTTCATGATAGATGGAGTGTTTTTAAAGCTCTTTGCAGCAGTCCTTAATATAGCTTCTGGGCTTGTACAATCAACAAACATCCCTTCTGTATAGTTTGCTTGGATGTTATTATAAAAGGAATTAGGAATTGAAGTTTTCTGTGTATAGATGTCAGTGGTTGGTAACCTTCCAGTTTCTGAAAGAATGTCCAAATCCTTAAGCTGAAGTGGCTTGTAGCGCAATGAACCACTCTTAGGAGTTTCAGCACTTACCATAGAGACAATATTGGCCTCAGATCTCACAGGAGAAGTTTTCCCAGCAGCACCTTCACAAGATTCATTACTTGTTTCATTCAGGACAGCTGTAGATTGTGGTTTTGTATGACACTCATCGGTTCGAGTTTCGGAATCCAAAGATTGTGCTTGATTTTCTCTTGCATACATGGTTCCAAGACTCAGATTGGTATCTACTCTTTGGTCCAGAGGCACATTCTCCTCAGAACTTGGTTTGGCAATAGTCATTTTACCTTCAGCATTAAAATCAGAACTGTACATAGAAGCACACATAGAGGCATTTAAATTGGCCTTTTTCTTCACAGAGCCGTTCCAATGATTCTTGATAGAGTTTTCACTCCTGTTCAATTTCCCCACAAAAAAAATGCATATATATAAATATAGAACATTAAGTTACAGCATCTTAAATAACATTTTTCAAGGCATACAAGAGAGAAGTCTTTTATCAATACCTTCCAGGTAGAAACTTGGCTATTTCAGCCCATCTATTCCCATATACTTGGTGAACCTTGATAAGAGTCAACTCCTCTTCTTTGGTCCATGCAGTTCTTTTTATATCAGGATTCAAATGGTTATACCACCTAAAGTAAGAAAATGGTGACTTCCAACTTTCAATTATGGTGGAAAAAGAATCCTTCATACCAAGACCAATAATTATAATTATTAGAAATAAGGAAAAGCATAATGCAAATCATGGTAGTATAAGAAAGATAAGTAGTGGTTGAATATTATGTTTACCTTTCTCTACATTGTTTGCCTATGCGGCCAGGCAAGGACTTTGCTATCATAGACCAATTCTTTTTCCCTTTTGTCATGACAAGCTCTCGTATCATATCATCTTCCTGCAAACCCCATATTCAAAAGTTAAACAAAATAGTATATCATTTAATATGCATTAAATGAACTAGACATCAATTTGCACCTGTTTTGTCCAAGGTCCTTTAATAAGATTAGGATTGAGAACCTTCTGCCAACGATGCAGGCATTGAACATCTGTTCTTCCTGGAACACATTCAGCTGCAAAGGATAATGTGGTCACTGAAGTGAACAATCTTAGCAGACAAATTAAAGTGAGATTGAACAATAAAAATTTGAAGTTGTTTTTTTTTATTTTAATGGCACAGTTGTAATCTAGAAAGACTGATATAAAACACAAGCTGTTGGTGTTCAGTAGCAAACATCAACACTCAAAATTAAGACAGGATGAAAATTAATGACCTTATATACTCACCTATCTTTTTCCAGTTCTTTCCATTGAATGTTTGCACAGCAGCAATTAAAAGTTTATCCTGCTAATCAGAAAACAAGGCATGTTAGATCCATGATTAGATATATGATCTTATTGGCAAGAAATTCCCTTTCATATATAGATTTAAAATACCATATCCGTGAGTTCTATTGATCTTTAACCATTAATGTTACACAAATAACCTTCACTTATAATACAAGTAACTTTAAGCATTGAATAGTTTCTTGCTCCTTACCTCCTTCTCTGTCCAGCCTCCTTTGCTTGATCGTCTTGTAGGACCAGTCGTCCTTCTATTAGTTATGATAACATGGGAAATAAGGGCAACAAGATAAGCATATATTTTGATACAAACTACTTGTAATGCATTATGCATACATACACATGTCTATGTACCAAGCCATATCAATACCTACATGCTAAACTAGAAGGGGAAGACTCCTTTTGTCTACTACACAGTAATTACACAAACAAGTTGTTGCTAAAACATTACAGAGATCCAATGCTTAGACACAAAAAAAGTAGTAAGATATAGTGGACCATATTTTAAGGAGTTAAATGACCAAGTAGGATGTACTAATGAAGCCTAATTCAGCTACTCTAGCATGATTCCATAGTTACTTGAAGGTAAGGAAATTATATATCCTTGTGCACCATTGAAGCAATCAGACTAACAATTCATGATGTAATAGGAAGCCAGAATGCACTCAATAGATTAACATATCTTGTCCACAATTATGCATTTAAATAGTCCAACAGAATTACCCCACAGCTCATAGAGCTACCCCACAATTACATTACATATGATACAGATGGAAAAAACATTGCAAAGACAAAAAGCATCCAAACCCTGACTGAAATTGTTGGCATATATGCACCGCTTGCAGCATTATCAGATTGATGCAGTATGCAGCAGAAAAACTCCACATATCAGATTGATCAATTCGTGCAGCAAATACTATCCCAAAAAACATATCAGGAAATTAAATATGTTGTTCCTGATGTTCTTGTCCTCCAATAACATAAACAGACCAGAAAACACAATCTACGTACACTTAATATCCCATTATGCCTCACCCTCCCCAAGTAGCAACCATTAACATTTAACACACACGATGTCTAGAAGCAATTTATAACATTAAATTGTTTCAAATTTTTAAGCTTTTTGATGAGACGGAAATAGAACAGATGGAGGGAAAGAGAGAGAGAGACAAACCCAAGATAAGAAAATGGCCTGTGAATTTCTGTCCCGCCATTGTTCTCAGTTTCTGAGAAACTTGATACCAAAGTTTCTCTTTTTATAGCAGAAAAGTCTTGTTCCATGGTTTTAAAGACACCACCAAGCTAGAACAAAACCCAGATGAATAAAGATTAAAAACAAAAACTTAAAACATCTCTCTCTCTAATACAAAGCTATAAGACTTGACTCATTTATATATACCTATAATAATAATTAGAAGAACATGTTTTTTTGTTTGTTTCAATTCACACAGTGCCAGCCATGATACAACTTTGAGAAAACAAGGGGTAAAGGGAAAAATCAAAGGAAACGTTACTGGGTACAGTAGGGAACCAACGCAAAAGGAGTGAGTCTGAGAAGCAAAAGTTGAAACGGTTTAGTGTTAAAACTTAAAAGCAACGTGAGTTTGTAACTGACAAAAAACAATGAGATATAAAATAGAGCAGAAATATAGGGAGAGAAACGAGATAAAAGCGCAAACATAGGAACGAAGGAGAGAGATGGGTAACAGAAGGAACAGGATCTTAGCCATGTTCCTTGATATACAAGGAGAAAATTTCGCAGGCGAGACAGTACATGAGTCGAAGTGTGCAACCTTACTCTAACTCCACTTGCAAAAAAATTTCAAAAAAAATAACAGCTTCTTTTTTTTTTATATCTTTCATTCGGAAAAAAATTTAAAAAGGCAAAGAATAACTATATAGATGGTTGAATGTAAGGAGATATTCCATAAAACTTTTTTCCAATTAAAGGGATAATATTGATGGATGTATTAGAAATTATATTCTCATGTTTTCTAATAAAGGAAAATTTTAGTGCATCAATTTTCAGTTACCATTATATCACGAACTGCATGCCACAGTTCTTTAGAAACTCTAGACGATCCGTGTCTCAACTAAAGTGTAGACTGGTGCAGTTAAATTTATTTGGTTGGTTTTCATGTTATAATGTTTATGACACATTCTTTTGAAAAATATATAAAAATCTTTTTAATAGTAATATATATAAATGAAATATTGCTTCGGTCTTGTCTATTTCAACTTTGGAGAGACATTTTAACTTGAGGAGATTCTCTGCTTGAGGAGTTTTTTGACTTGAAAAACTTCTTTTAGAATATTTGTCTTCTCATAGTTCTTCTTTTATCTTAACCTCTATTGTGTATCTAGATTGAAGTTGATTTTCTTTTGTGTCTTCGAAGCATATCATCTCTCCTAAACTATGATATAAACTTATGTGTTTTAATGTGTTAATTATCTGTTTATTAAATTAAAGAAGTTTAGTTGCATGAACACGGAAATCAATCGGTTGACAATCTAGTTGAGAAGCCTTTCAACTAAGCTCTACATTCTACAAGGAGCTTAATTTTATAATCAATCTTCTCTAGTTGAGAAACATTTGAAGAAGTAAAGAAATCAATTTTCTTATAACTTTCTCTGCAAGTTGAAAAGTCTCTCTAACTTTTGTTGATACCTTCTTTGAACTTCAAATTAACAACTTCAAAGTGGTTTAAATTTTAAGGAATAGCAAAAAATTTGAAAGAATCACAATTCAACCCCTTCTTATGACTCATTGTGCTACTTAAGTCCGTCATTTATTAGAAATTAAATGTGTTCAAAGCTTACTGTTTATAAATTATAAGAAATACTCATATGGACTATTGTGCATCATCATACATATCACTCTCAGAGGCAACATCATTCTTATTCTTAGATTAATTATCTCACCAATTTCAACTCATCAGTAACAGAAATATGATACATCACAAGTTCGCTGCATAAACAATCAGAAGATTGGATTACACTTCTCATCAAAATTCAAAATTATCAAGAAGGGCAGTAGGGAATTGGGTAATTGGATCATTTCTTGAACCACATGAATCAGTATTAATTTTTTTTTTTAAAAAAAGGTATTGCCTAGAAATACCTCGGATCATTTTTTTTTAAAGGAAGTCCTAAATTGCCTATAGGCACACACACAACATATTTTAAAATATCATATATTTTTAAATATTCACAAATTTATTTTTAATTTTATAGTATTATATAAAATATGATTAATTTTATTGTTTGGAATAAAATATATCTAATATATAAATTTTATTAATTAAAAGTTAAATGGTAATATACTAAATTACTAATTTTAATAATACATCATTAGTTTAAATAAAAAAAGTAATATAAAAAGACAAACCAAATCATGTCATATAACTTTTATATATCCAGTGTAGTATTTCCTTTCATTAATCCTCTCTTTTTTATGCTTAAAAGAAGCTAAAAAAAAAAACCCCCTCTTTTTTAGAGTGAGAGGGAGTTGATTTTCCTTGAGTCCCTTGAAGTAGAATGTCAATAGGCAAGTTTGTGGCCTCATATAATATAGGCTTGAACATATTTTTGGGCGCCCAAATTAAGGGGAATTGGTAAATATACCTCGTGTATTTTTCTATGCACCCCACTTAAAAGTCTTCTTAATGTAAAAATACAAAAATACTCTTTTTTCGTTTTTCTTCATTTCCTGCATACACCCCACATTCCCACTTCTCCTTCCCATCTTCTCACAGAGCTCCTTTGATCCTCGTTGAGCTCAGAACACAAAAGTGAGAGACGAGAGAGAAGAGGATAACAACGCAGAAAAATCCATGGTCACTTTGAACTTCTTCGCCTTCGCCGTGGAGATACATTTTATTTTTTAAAAAAATCTCTTATTTAAACCGAAAATTGAAATTTTTGAATATATTAAAATTAAATTTTTATAACTACCAAAAATACCAATTTCCAGATAGTGTAAAAATTGAATTTTGATACTTACAAAAAATTAAAATTTTCAATAATTATAAAAATTCAATTTTTATACAACCAAAAATTTCAATTTTTGAATAGTATCAAAATTGAATTTTATAACTACCAAAAATTTCAATTTTCAATAATTATAAAATTTAATTTTTATAACTACCGAAAATCTAATTTACGGTTTAAATTCCAGCTTTTGCAGAAGTATTGTCCACCGGAGATGATCTTTTGCTCGTAAAAAAATGGATTAGAACGGACCCTGTAATTGACTGACTTTCAAATGAGACTACATGCTTGCATGCCATTGGACAATTCTTACTGGAGCAGAACCTGTATGACATCTGTTTATCTTGGATATGGCTTCTCTTCTTTTTAAGTTTCCTTTCTATAAGTTGGAACATTAACCAATTTTCGGTTTAAATTCCAATTTTTATAACATCCGAAAATTTAAATTTTTGGTAGTTCAAAATTCAAAAATTTAAACATCTAGAAATTCAAATTTTTGAAAATATATAAAAATTCCATTTAGTTATCAAATTTTAATTTTCCAGCATCTGGAAATTCAAACTTCCATTTATCCAGGACGAAGAACCATAGAAGATTTACAGAGCCAGAAAAGAACCAATATTAAACCAATACGAAGAACTAAGCAAAATAAACCAGAACCAATACGAAGAAATAACCAATGGAAACCATGTACCGCAATCTCGGTGCGGTTCTGCGAGTGGGGGAAAGGAAACCGTGAAGGGAGAAGGGAGAAAGGAAACTATTGAGTGGGGTAAGTGGGGTGTATAGATTTTGAAACCGAGAAGAGCGAAGGGGAAAGTGACAATGACACTTTCATATTAAAAAATTTCAACAATATTAAATAGAGTGTATGACAAATAGACAGGAATATATTTACCAATCCCCCCAACCTATGAAAATTCATTGGCCTAACAAGAACTGGATTAGTCTGCTGGCTGGCCCAAATAATAGTTTAATGATTTAAATATATATTTTTAATTTGAATTTGGAAATTAAAAAAAGAAAAAAAGAAAAAAAGAAAAACTATATCACTTACTATAAACTATATAAATAGTGGAATCTGATAAAAAAAATGATATTTTAAGTAACTATTATTTTTATATGATATATACGAGTATTATATATAAATATTATACTATTTATGTTATATATATTTATATTATATTATTCATGTATATAAATATTATATTAATTATATTACTTAAATTTTTTTTTTTTAAATATAAAGAGTATATGGACTAGCTCAATTTGACTCGTAGTTGGGTCCGAAAATGTGTTAGTCCATTGCAGTCGGGTCCAAATTGACAACTCTACTTGAAAGCATCTCGGGAAGCACAATCCAAGGGAAATCCAACGATCAGAGGCAGTGGTGATAGTTAGAGCTACAATCATCTCGTTGTATTCATGTCCAATATTGTCTCTGCAGTGGCACCGGTCATCACCTTTGGTTCTGTGAATCACCCCCACAACTACTCTCTCTCCCTTCCCATAACCCCCACAAAGGTAATTATGAATTGTTGGGTCACCGGTTCATCAAAAAATTGGCCAAGTCAAAATGGGTTACACCACGTCAGCATCAATTTGTGCCGTGTTAGATTTCCATTAGTAAATGGATATAATGCCACCCATGTCAACATTGTCTCCATAAATAAATAGATGTAAGTGACTATATTGTAACATGAGAAAAAGTTTTTTTTTTTTTTACTTAACATGAGAGAAAGTTAAGGTATCCATCCAATAATTGGTGCAATTATAAATAAAGGGCTCTAATGTACAATCACAATATTTGAAGAAACAAAATGCAATTAAGTCAAAGTTGATTTTTCTAATTGCAGCGACACAATTGTGATAAAAAATTTAAAATATATTATTTCAAATTTAAATATTCCAACATATTTTTTAATTTTATTTCACTTCGTTATTTAAGCTAGCTTTAAATTAAACTAAAATCTATTCAATTTGTAAAATATTATCTATAACTATATATAATTCATAACTAAATATAATGGCAATACCAATTTTTGATAGAGCCTTTTTTTGTTTCAATTTTGTCCTTTTAATAACTTCCTATAATATATTAATAACTACCTCATAATCACAATTACTCTATCATCTAATCTAATTATACAACAATATCTATGAAAAAAAGGAGAGAACAATACGTTCGTGTCTGGCTTCCCCCAGTATAAAAGTATGAAAATACAAGCACTGTATTTTTTTTTGACAATATACAAGCACTGCATTTGAAATATTTTAAATTCTAGCATATGTAAATAACTCATACGTTTTATTTCATTTTATTACTTAACAGTTTTATCTCTCCAATTAATTACATTCAATTTATTAAATGCATTGAACTCAAAAAAAGTGCCAACGTATATTAAAAAAATGAATAATGATTTAATATTTTTGACAAGTGATGATAAATAGGACAAAAGCCAGCTAAGGACCGTTTATTTAATCTTAAAAAAGGAATTTCATTTATTATTTAATTTGTTCAGAAATTAATATTTTAACCTTTAAAAAAAATACTCAAACAGATTTTTTTTATTCTATATTTCGGAAAAAAAATAATTATTATAATAATACTTTTAGTATATCTTTTAATTAAAAATATTAAAATAAAGACCCAAACAAACAACTACTAGTTAAATTGCTTGGGGGATTTCGGTTCCCATATCAAAGTTTTGCTTTCAATTTCTGAGAGAGTAGAGTAGCAAGGATGCCTCGTGGGACGCTTGAAGTTATTCTTGTCGGCGCAAAAGGCCTTCACGACAGTGATTTTTTCAGTAAGTATCGCAAATTCAATGGTTGATGGTTGGTGTATATATTAATCCGTGCCTTAGGAATTAATGTTGGTCATGAAAACATGAGAATGATATAGATGTATATATATTTTCCTATTTCAAAAATTGCAGCCTCAAGTATATATGGTTTTGAAACTTTTGGGCTTTGGCTTAAATTCTCATGATTTTAGAGAGATTATTTTTCGTTGACCAAAAAGAAAAAGAGAGAGATCGATTAATTTTCAATTCAATGGGGCTGGTGTTTATATTTTCCAATTTTTTTATTTATAGAATTGAAAATAGCCAATATTTTAATCATTGCAAAAAGGGTTGATTTTATATATAGATCAATTTTTGAATTTTGATGAGCAGAGAAAATGGATCCTTATGTGATCCTCACTTATCGGTCACAGGAGCACAGAAGCAGTGTGGCTAAAGGTATGTATGTGTTTCACTATTTGTTTAATTTGCACTCTTCACACCATTTCCTCTCTAGTGGCTTGAATTTGATTCCATGCTTTAATTATTAAATTTTTAATCTCTGAAATATTGCGGTTAATGAATTAATGTGTATTATAGGTGCAGGATCTAATCCCCGTTGGAATGAAAGCTTCCTTTTTACAGTTTCTGACAATGTTTCTGAACTTAATTTGAGGCTAATGGACGAAGATACGTTTACCAAGGATGACTTCCTGGGCGAGGCAATGTGAGTAATTAATTAGAGGCTCGTTTCTTTACGTTAAATAAGTAATTAACTTTATGATAATTTTTATCTTTTTTAGATTCATCATTTTTAATTTATTAAAAAAAATCAAATTATTCATTGTTTTACATTAAAAACTTATATATATATAATCACTGATTACCTATTATATATAAATCTTTTTAAATATATTATGTAATGGTTTCTTATTCAGAAATGCACAAAGTCGAGGTGGATTTAAATTCCTCTTCCTAACAAGTTTAACATTTGGATACTTGGTTATATTATAACTTTATAGCTGATGTTGATTTGGTATTCGATTATATATGTTTTCAAAAAATCAATTTGTAAAACAAGATTCAAAAAATATAATTTGTGGCATATTGGTTACATTCCTTCTCCCTTTTCTTCAACTTTTGTACATTTAATTTGTGACTCAATTAATTATCGTGTGATACAACTAAAATGTCAATAAATTGATCCCAAGTTTATGGCTTTGAGAAACTAAAGTGCACTCGTTTCTCATACATGTACACAGAATTCATTTGGAACCAGTGTTTGTTGAAGGGAGCATTCCAGAAACTGCTTTTAATGTCGTGAAGGAACAGAAGTACTGTGGAGAGGTTAAGGTGGCTCTCACTTTTAATCCTGAGGTATTTTCGTTTAAGAAGGTCACAATAATTGATAACTAGCTATTTTGGAGCTCTTTAGCTAAGTACACTATGCAATTTAAGAATGATACAATAATCTTTTGAGTGTGTTTGTGTGTTTGGATAATTAAACAACTAAATTAAAAACTAGATTATTCGATAAGTACTTATGATAAGTTGTTTTTGTAAAACTATATATCATGACGAGTTTATGAAAATAAGCATGAAAATAACTTATCAACATATCATTTGTTATTTTTATAAGTTTTTCAAATACTTGCATAATATCGTAAGATAAGTCTAATTATTATTAAGCTTGTTCAAACACACCCTTAAAAGACCAAAAGAGTTGAGACCAAAGCCCTTCATTTTTCTTCAAATTTAATTTCATATTCTAACATTTTGGCTTGCGCATGCTTTTTAATTGTTGGTACTAAATAGCCTAACTTATTTTCTACTTATGTTGCAGAGAGGCAGTGAATTCGGCTATGGTGAAGAGTAATGTCCTATTGGTGGATGGAGATCAGACTCAATCAAAGAGTACTATTAGCTAGGGGATCGATCTAAATGGATGAAAGGAATCAAATAATTACCAGCAGTTGTACCAATTTTTTTTGAACCTACCTGGATTTATCTTTTCCGCTAATAAGTAAAAAATTACAATGCACATTCTGTTGAAATATATGCTTTCTAGTTTTTGAATTTTCAACTGATCCCTTTTGCCCAATTAAATTAATTTTGTTGAAATTGATATGTTTTTGCTCCCAACAAACTCCGGCCCTTGGTTGGTGACTCTTATATATGAACTATAAATTATTGCTAAGTGATCATAAATAAAAAATTAGCTATATATTTAAAGGTTTGAATATATTTTTAATCCTTAAAAATGTAAATTTTTTTAAATTGGTCTATATTTAATTTGAAATTTTTTTAGACCCGATGTTTAACTAAAATAGAGTTTTTAGTCCTAAAAATATGTTTTTTGTCCACACTAATGACAAAAATACATATTATTTCTGTTAAATATATATAGCCACTTAAAAAATAAGATTCAAATAGGTGCTAATTTTATATTAAAAAAAAGGTGTTAATTTGAGTAATTTCTAAACATATACACTTTTAGAGACTGAAAAAATATTTAAGTCAAATTTTGTTGTTCTAACTAATATTTTAATGAGGCAAAGTGTAATATCAAATTTATTTATTATAATTTATCCTTTAATTATTCATGCCTCGAAGATTTCTAGCTTAGGGGCTCATGAGGTTCATTCACAGTAATAATAAATGCATAAATACCTATATCCTATGGCATAATAATATCATTTTATGGTGAAGATTAACTTAATTAACACAATAAACTTAATATTAGTACAATTGCACCCTCCTCCTCCTCATGGTAATTTACAACATGTACGTCCTTAGCTTGTTTCAGTTGTTTGGATTTGAGTTAATTAATTTGTAAATGGGGAACTTCACCTGATTGTTAATTTAATGGGTCGTGTTTGCCTATTTCAATAATTTGTTTTTATTGGCTTTTCAATTTGTACTTAGGATTAGACTTAGGTTAAACATCGTGATATAGTGACAAGTCTTTTTTAGAGGGTCTACTAAATCAAGTCAAAATAGAAGCAGCGATATGTACCCAAAAAAAAAAAAGAAGCAGCGATAGAAGAAAGCCATTAATAACTTGATATAATAGCAAAAAATAAAGTAGTTGTTGAGAGTGGGATTTGAACCCACGCCCTTTCGGACCAGAACCTTAATCTGGCGCCTTAGACCAACTCGGCCATCTCAACTTTGACGATAACTTCGAAACACAAATGATAGAAATGGTTGTATATGGTTAAATCACCTTATTTCATATATTCCGAATTGAATAATTTTATCTTTCAAAAATAAATATACATTATATACTTTCTTCCGTGAATCTACCAGCCAAAAATATTATTTAATCTATGCATATATACAAGCAAATTAAATGAAACATTTTAGATGGCGCGACTGTGATTGAAACGGGGATTTAAAAAATAACAAAAAGGCCAGGACATGTTAATTAGTGTGGCTCACCATTCTTTGATATAGGTCTATTTGAAATTAGAGGAATGAAATGTGTTTATGCAAAGGGAAATTAAAGTGATCACTTGCACATCAAGAATTCAACTTCCGTATTTTATGGATCAAGAGAGCATTATTATTTGGTTGGTCAGCTACTTATGCAGCATGTCAAGTTAAGTTGTTTGGAGGTTTTAGAATTTTCAAAGACTTTTTGTATGAACAAACTAAGTAGGAGATTAATTGCATTAGCTATAGCCTCTTGACATAGTAAATTAAACATGCTCTTGCTTTTGGGATAGAAAAATTAATTAATAGGCATATGCTAAATTACGATCGAAAACCTCATACATATGCCACTGCCGAAAGAAAAGCAAGCATGTTATTCATGTACACTTCCATTTCATGCACATCGATCCTTGACTACTCTCGTGGTTTACATATACAGTACTATATCTGAATTATTGCTTGTGTGGAGGATGTGTCTACCCTCTTATTTCACGCTGCTCTATCAGTTGAACTATATATATGATCGATTACACGTATGATCAGCAAGTAGTTTTGGGCAGGGTACTAGGCATGCTCATTTAGTCGTGTTTGGGTTCAAGTCAAAAAAACTCAATCCAATTAATAACTGAGAAATTTTTTTGACATGTTTCCGCCCATTTGGGCCAACAGGTGGCGGGTTGAACGGATCAGCAGGCTGTCAGATGGGTTAGAAAGAGTATGTATCATTATTGGGTTGGGTTAATTCTTTTGGGCTTAGTCAAGATATTTCAAGCAATTTGTTGGCAATTCATATTCACACATACATTGATTGTTATTCACACATACACGTAACAGTACAAAGCCTAAAATATCCACTTCACGTTTCGTATTGTGCGGAACTAATAGTTCCGCACACATAAAAATAAATACACACTTCCGCACATACACACTTAAGCACATCTTCTTCTTCTCCATCCCAAACTTCCGCAACTTTTCTGCAATTCATCGTTTATGCCACAAAAGAACCCCATCACATTCACACATACACCAAAAAGAACCCCAATGAGAACAAAAATTTTGATCTTTCATTTTGTACAGGAGGCTCGTGAATAAATAGCGGTGGGTACGCGTCGATCGTGGCCCTGTTCACCTCCACGACGGCAAGGCTCGTGAGCAGCGTCGCGACCACAGCGACGAGGCCGACCTTGGTGTCGTCGTCGAGGCTGAGGTTGAGCAAGAGGAAGAGGGCACGAGAGGGTGTCGTCGTCGTCAACCTTGGTGTCGTCATCGGAGGAGTCGATGCACGAGAGGAGTGCCGCCACGGCAGCGGAGTCAGTGAGGGGGAAGAAGAAGTTCTACACAGAACTGTGAGGGAGGGGCGGAACTGTGAGGGAGAAGTCACTGCGCGGAACTGTGTGTGTGCACTGCGGAAGGACTTCGCGGAACTGTTGTAGGAAGAAAAAGAAGAAGAAGCGTCAAATTAAGGGTATTTTAATCTTTTTGTTTTGAATATTGTATGTGTACATACTAACTGATGTATCTGTGAATATGAATTGTCCAATTTGTTTTATCTTTAATCAAATTTTTAAGTTAAATATATAAAATTGGGCTTTGACTCATGCATTTGGTCATTTATAAATTAAATTGTAATAGCACAAAAGCGTTAACAAGCAACAATGTTCCATTGCTAAATTTTAAATTTATTCTTTTAAATATCTTTTTTTGTGGGTAAAGATGCTGCTTTGATGGATTTGTGTCCTCAAAAAATTTTAATCTGACGTTATGGTAGAAAACTTTCTTAGAAATCAACTCATATGTAACACATGCAACAATTGAAAATAAAGAAAAATTGTTTTGAGTATGACAAGCATGCGCAATAGACATCATTGTGTAATGGGTAGCATTATTTATGCATATATCCATCTAAGTGCAAATATTTTTTTTTTCACGAAGCTAGAGTCATTCATTTTATTAGAAAAACTAATTAAAATAATACTTGTAATTATGTTGTATAAAAATTAAAGTATATTTTGTAATTTTTTTTATTAGCCTACACATATTTACTATATAAAAAAATTAAGTCGTGTCCTCTTGGCCTGTACTTTAACACGTCTCACCTCTCCTAACTCTTTTTATTTCTAATTAATTTTTTTTGTTTATTAGATTTTTTTACTATTTTTATTTAAAAAAAAACTCATACTTCATAGGTTTAAGTAACATAGCTAAACTTAACCAATAAGAGGATGAGCTTTTACTAATGTCATGTCATACTATTTTCTCTTAAGGATTGTGACTATTTTTATTGCACTTTAGTCCCTATGTATTTAAATTCTTTTCAATTTTAAAATATAAAATGTGATTAATTAATTTTTTTAAATAATTTTATTGTTTTTAAAATTAAAATATGTTGAATAACCATAATTTTAAATGAAAATGAGAAAATAAAACTTAAACAATTAGTGACTGGGCTGCAATAAATAAATAAAAATTTGCAAAAAAACAAAACAAATGGTATGGAATAGATTGATTAGGTGGAATATCATTCTCCTATTGGTCAGAAAATCAATGGTACCAAAACCGTAATCTCAAAAAAATATTATGTTTACAAAAACTAATTAATAGACAATATTCCCTTCATAATATATATCAGTCAATACTATATACCAAGTCTCAATCAACAGCATAACAAAACAATAAAATGCAATATACATAACGGAGAAGGCAAAACACAATACTGATCTGATCTCTCTATATATAGTGGTTCGACTCAATTAATAGAAGAGAGAGTACTTGATAAACATTATTATAAGAAACATTTAAAAAGTTTTCTGGTGCTTAAGGCACAAGACTTAGATTGCAGGGGGTATTTACTTTACCCTCACACGAGACATAAAAGCACTTGAAATTCAAAGCAGAAACAATGTAGTCTCAGACAGTAGTACTATAATATTATAATAATAAACTATTATATGGTGAAGCTAGGCCTCTGAATTAATTGATATCAGTAGGAATTAGGCCAGTAATTATCAAGATCCATGCAATGGTCCATGCCCATATTGTTGCAGTACCTATTGTTTCCACCACCATGAGGATTATTATTTGCATTGCTCACAGCTCCATACCCTCCTACATTATTCTGATCTGGTGCCATCATCATGTTGTTGTTGTTGTTGGAAGTAGTACTGAAATCATGGACTTGAGCCAGCATTGTTGGTGGCATATTCATTGGCCTCATCAAATTAATGGGTGCAGGTTGTGTTGTGGTGGCTGATCCTCCTCCTCCTCCTCCAAGATTCAAATTAAGCCCTGAAATGGTGAATCCTCCACCTCCACCTACTACTCCTGGTGTTGATGATAGTGGGAAGTTCAAATTATATTGGGGAATATGCATTGGTAGGTTGATAGTACTACTGTTTGACACACCACCTGCACCTCTGAGAACTCTAGTAACTTCAGCTAGCTCTGCACTGCTCAAGTAGTTCCTTCCTCCATAGAGGAAATGGTGGTGAGGAGTAGTAGCAGAAGCAGGATCTGATCCCAGTTGCATCATTGGTGCTGGTGCCACCATACTACTAGCTGGACCAACTTCTAGAGTACTGTAAGGGTTCACTGCTGATCTGGTGTGGTTGGATGTAGGGTACTTCTTTGCACCTGCACTCTTCCGGAATACCCTGCAAACCACCCATTCATCCTGCTGCATGACAGTAGAGTGTATCATATATAATTAGTTCATGATGTGAATCTTTGTATTAAATTAAAAAATTAAAATAAAATTATATATATATATATATACACACACACACACACATATGGACGATACATATGATTATATATATAGTTATAGTTATCTATAATAATTAATAATGGCAATATCCACTTTTGGTGTAGACTTTGTTTTTGCCAATGACACCCCTTTGATTGTTATTTATACAATATATGACGGCATCCAACACACAAAACTCGACCGTCTTTCTCAAATAAGTAAAAAAACGTGTGGATAGACAGACGCGGTATCTTACCACGAGTTACTTATTGAGTTTAATTACTATATGCACTGACAGAAGTAAAAATATTTTAACATCCAATTATATTATATCATGGTGCCACTTCATAATAATAATTCCTAAAATATCCGCACAAAGATCTACATGGTGACATATGATTGGATATATGTATAAAAAAAATTTATAGTACGTGTCAACTAGTAATTAAATTCTTACACTTATTAAATGGATGTTATATTTATACAACGAAACTCTATTTTTTATAATATGTTAAATTTATTAGCTAGCTAATTTGGTTGATGATTAATTGTGTGGTTTTGCTAATTACACTCATTATATATATTAGTATTACCTTGTTGGTTCTGAAGGTGGATTTGGAGTGAATACGATATTCATGCATGACCCAGTTGGTTTTCTCTCCCCTGGGAGCCCTGCCTTTGTAGAAAACCAAAGTCTTTTTCATACCAACCAACTCAGATGTAACACTACTGTTGAGGATTTCCTTGTCTTTCCCAGTGGTTTTCCAGTACCCAGTGTTCGTTGCTCGATTCGTTCTCACACCCGTCGGGTACTTACGGTCTCTTAGGCTGAAGAAATACCATTCCTTTTGCCCCATCTTCGCCTTCCCTATTCATTCATTCATTCCACACAAAGAATATATTATTGTTCAAATTAAAACTTATAGAGAAAACCAATATAAATTAAATGGGCTGTAATAAATTAAATATAGTACATAAATCTTATACCATATCACAAGAAAGCTAAACGTACATATATGGTGGAATAATTAGATTAGTTATATTGTAATAATTGTAATATTTTGAAATTGGAATAAGTATTTTTTTTTTTGGATAACCCAAAATACATTAATACTGAACTTGTAGCACAAGGAGTGCCCAAATTCATGAATAAGAAATTGGAATAATGCAAAACCTATATATCATGAAGAATTAGGAAACCCTACATGGCGTTTATTGTGTTCAGAGTAACACGGATGAAAAAGACAAAGAAATCAATTGTCTTTAGAAATCCCCTTGAGAGAGGTCAAATGCATGTTTGAGTCAATCTCTCCCAGTGATTAGCTCAAACATACATTAATTGAGGTCTCTTTAATGAATTTTCGAACTCACAATAAGTTGATGATAAAAAAAAACAAATATTTGGTATCAATCGATGAATCTATATATATTCTTGATATTAATGAGTACACAAAAGAAGAAAAAAAATTGCAAAATCAAATGAGTATCAAATGAATCTTTAATTTGCATCTATATACAAATCTTCTTCAATTAATTGAAATTAAATGACAAAGTTTTATATATAATTAATTAACAATTACCTGGCAGCTCCCATGGCTCACACTTGTTGAGATCTACATCAGCTATTGCTTTGCCTGTGAAATCAGAATCGGAAATCTTGTTTACAAGATAGTAAGAGATGAGTTCTTCATCGGTAGGATGAAATCGAAATCCAGGTGGTAGGGTTTCCTCCTTTGCACCTTCGATTTCCATATCCTTATTCCCCTCTTTGGTAATAACAGCTTCTTTGTCCTTCTATAACACACAAAAAGTAGTGTCATCACGTACAACAAATAATTTCTTTATTATTGTGATCAGCTTCAAATTAAAATTGTCCAAATTAAAAAAGGGTGAAGAAGAAAATTAAAACTATAAGCTAGTTAGGCTCTGAAATGATTTTATAAACTTTTCAAAAAAATAGAGGAAGCTATAGCTATATGCATGAACAAAAGTTTTAGGGTTTGTTTGGTTAATAATGACTCGGGTGCTTACTTGCATGGAGAGACAAACTTTTTCTTCAGTTTGTGGTTTTGATGTTTTATATGAGCTAAGCTTATTCACAAGAAAACACTGACTTGAGGGATATTGCAATTGATTTGAGAGTATAAAGGAGATCTCAATTGGAGATGGAGCTTTCTAATCAGTAATCACACTCACCATGCATATGAGAAGTTATTAATAAAGAGTTTAAGTATAGAGTCTTTGAAGAAAACAAGGACAAGTGTGTTTGTGAAGTTTTCACCAAACGTGGGTCTTTACCTTCAAGTTGCGTCGTACAGCTGTAATTTCCAGGAAAATATATAGCTAGCGAATTGAATCACATATTTTAATTTTTTTAGATATTAAAATAATTATTTCAAGTTTTGAGCATTTTTCCGTACTAATTATATTTGCTATGCAATTTTGTCATGTGTTTTTTTTATTTATGTTTATTAGCTGTGTACAATTAATGTGGTATATATATATACTCGTATATTGTAACATAATAATTTTTTTATAGGTGCTTGATCACTGCTATTTACATTGTGTATATATTTGACTTGGAATTTTCTCTAGTTTCCATTTCCTTTAAATATGCTATTGGACTATTTTGATACAAACCGTAACCAATCTATTGCTATTGTATAGTTACCAATTAATTAATTACACTTGCTAATTAAGTTTTTTAATGAAATATAGTAACTGGGATTAGGGGACTAGTATGGGAACAAGTTTTTTTTTTATTTTGATCGAAATATATATGGGAACAAGTTATATATTTGTCATTTATCGTACCTGACTCTATATTTTGACCGGGCCATTTTAAGGTGGTTGGTAAATACACCCCCAACAATTTGTCATCCACCCCACTTTACACTGTACAAAATTTTTAATACAATTTTGCCCTTTCCACTTATCCGAAAATTGAATTTCTGGAAAGTTTAAAAATTTAATCTTCCGGAAATTCAAATTTTCGGTAGTTATAAAATTTAATTTTTAAACTACCGGAAATTCCAATTTTTGGTAAATAAAAAAATTAAATTTTTAATCAAAAATGCAAATTTCCGAAAAAAAAATAGATTTATATCTTACCGAAAATTTGAATTTCTGGTAGTACAAATTTTCCACTTTGTACTACCGGAAATTCGAATTTCCGGTAGTACAATTCTCACTTTTGTACAAATATAAATCATTTTTTTTTCGGAATTTCAGATTTCTGGTTAAAAATTTAATTTTTATATTTATTGAAATTTTTTGAAATTTTCGGTAGTTTAAAAATTAAATTTTATAACTGCTGTAAATTCCAATTTCCGAAAAATTAAATTTTTAAACTTTTCGGAAATTCCAATTTTCGGTAGTTATAAAAATCCAGTGGGGTGTATGCGGGAAATGAAGAAAAACAAAAAAGGGTATTTTTGTATTTTTACACTGATAAGACCTTTAAGTGGGGTGGATGGAAAAAAATTAGGGGTGTATTTACCAATTTCCCATTTTAATTTGTAGGCCCAACCCGATCCTAAACTTAAAAAAACTCGATGATGAAATTGGATTTAAGTATTGGACTGGGTTGACACAAAATATAAGCTAAATAAAATTATATGATGATCATATATTTATAATGTCAAAAAAATTAGTTATAGGAATTAGTAAACTAATATCATATAAATTAGATTTTTTGGGGTATAAGCTATGTCCTTTTGCTCTATTGTAATTTAATGATAATGTTATAGTAAAAACAATAAATATATCGCTTAGGTATACAATATATTTTTATATAAATTTAAATATGAAAGAATTTTAAAACTATAAGTCATAGTTATATATATGGGTCGGTTGGGTTGGACCGAGTTGAACTCACCCCTTTACTGAAATTCCAATATTCTTGTGGAAATAGTACTCAACTCATCACTATATTACTTGTGCAATTATATCGATACACTTGTCCATAGTCCAACAATTCTTTTTAACATCATCCATGAAATAATACCAATGTAATTTGTAGCAACCACAAACTGATCAATTAGTTGGGAATTAACAGATGGATTAATAATCCTTTAATTAGAAGTTTTACCTTGCATATATCACTGGTATCAAAGATGAGCCAGTGATGAGTGACTCAGAGTTAACTAATGTTTTTTACTGAAGGAATATGACAAACTAATCTAGAGGAAAGCAGCTTCATCAAGAAATTTAATCAGTTTATTGGCTAAAAAACTTAACAAGTTAGGTGTAATGTCAAAATTAACTAGGTGCAGCTCCAAGCCTTAGGTTTTCTTTTGATTGAAATCCTATTACACTAGATTTAGAGGTAATTTTTAAGGGAATTTTGAAATGATAGTAATTAGCTAGTGATGGAGGATATATATATATATATATTATATGGAATTGAGGGGGATAAAAGATTTTGAAGATGAGTCATGATGAAATATATTTAGTGCAAAATTTGGAACAAATTTTGGTACAGACTCTTCAATGTTTCACTGAGTGATCAATCGCATCCTGGCAGCATTGATTATAATATATGCTGTAATTCTGAAGTTTTTGGTCATTTTAATTTTAACTCTTAGATTTGCGCTCTGTTCTGTTTTTTTTTTTTGGACTTTCATTTTGTATGTTCTGTTCTGTTCTGTTGCTTATGTTCTGCTGATGTATGCTGATACGGCTGTGTTTAGTTTTTGGACTGGTTGTAATGTTAGGCTAATTAATCTTGGGCACCAGTACTTGTGCTTTTATAAATTTGGCTATGTTTTAATAATGTGTTTTGTTTATCATTTGGTACGTACATATATATAGACTTGGTGCAGGGATACTTTATACATGTGTCATGATACAAATGGCAATTAAATTGGTTAGAGATTATAGGTTATGTTCTTTGATAAATAACCACCCTTGTCTTCAAGTGTAAAAGGTGCCTTTACGTGTTTCATACGTAGTTTAAATTAAATTGTCTGTAGCTCTAACGAGTTATAATTTTACTTGCAGTCCTTTTAATTGTTGATCTTTTTTCAAAGGCTGGTTAGTTATAAATTTAAAATATGTTTTGGAAAGATTCACGGCTTTAGCATTGAATTATATATCGAAGCTAGCATACTATATTTTTGGATCTAACACAAATGTTCCGTATATATATCCATCTATATCACATTTGATTGATTAATTGCTTACTTTTCTTGCACTTCGAAAAATCTAATCTGAAGTGTCTGCGTCATGTTTACATGTTCTGAAAGATCAACTAATTTTTGTTTCTTTTATTGAATCCGCTAGCTAATTCAGAAAATAATTGTAAATCGTGATGGTTAGGCAAAATGGTTTCTATGCTGGGTGACATGCATGTTTGGTGAGACAGCAAGATGCACCTCTACATTTTAGTACTATTGGATTACTTGGGGTTTCACACCTGGGGTGGGAAAAGTTTTACCGCTGTAAACAGGTCTAGTCTAACCTTAGACAAACACAGAACGTCACACACCTAGGGTGTGGTATTATTCAAGGAGCATGTCATCTGAACTGGGTTCCCTGCAGCGCTAAGCGCTGTATTCCTGATAGCAAACTTCACAGTGGAGATGTGAAATTTTCACAAGGTGTGAGTGGGAGGCGATTTTTCACAGCAAGTTTCTCTGATTTAGGCAACATTATCAGATTAGCTTTAATTAATATTGTTTGTTTCAATGAACAGAGGAGGGGAAGTTTATAGGATTTTGTACTAACATTCTACATAGCTGGTATTCTTGTATTTCGTTTGAGTTAATCTCTTGGGCATAACTTTGTGCTTTTGCAATTGATTGCATACTCTATTTTTAATATAAAAAAATGCTTTTTTTTGACAGAATCAAAAATAAAAAAGCTGAACATTTAATAATTTCTCTTTGCGCCCTTATAAAATGTTGAAGATCTGTTAGGTATAATATACAAACTTTAGTCTTTTTTATAAGCTAATTAATTAATCACCCCAATAGTATGTTTTGTGGGGATTAAATTAACCTTGGTACGTCATCCCACCTAGCTCAGTGTGTAGTGTGTATTGCCAACTGAGTCACACATCCATTAGGTTAATACAAACTTAATTTATGTCTGTATTCTTTGCTTATTTATTGAGTGGTGCATTAATTCTAAGGATTGTATTGGTAAATTGTATTAGTTGTAAAATGATGGATATTTGTTTGACTATTCTACACTCTTTTACTACCTCCAGTCCTATTTATAATAAACATAATACTAAAATCATACAGACCAAAGAACGCATTGAAATGTGTTATTTTTCATTAATGATGTTATAATTTTAAATTTGTTTCCAAGAAATGTACTTGCAATAAATGGAAAATAGGTGAACTCTTGATAATTAATAAAAATAAAATTGAAAAGAAATAATTAATTTTATTGAAAATAAAACATTATTTCTTATAAAAAGGACCAAAGAAAAACTCATTTTTGTTTCTTATAAATAGGACAGAATGTATTAATAAAATTTAATTTGTTTATAAAAAAAATACAAACTTCACTAATGAATATACTACTGTTTTAGTGGCTTCCATACCTCTTCCCGGCACACGTACTTCTCTTGATTGATTGTGTTGTTGTTTTAGAGCTTATTTGGATTGACTTATGCAGAGCTTATGAACACAGCTTATGATTGATTCATAAGCTGTTTTGGGTTTATTTTTCATAAGCTACTCATGATAGCTTATTAAAACAGCTTATGACTTATATAAAATAAATTTCACTATAATTTTTCTTCGATTATAAAAGTAACTTATACAGCTTATACCATAAGCAGTAGATAAGTTTGTTATCCAAACAGGGCCTTAGTCAACTTTGATTAATAATTTGATATAGTACAGAAGTAGCATACGATATATAATTAAGTACATAAACAAAGATTCTAGAAGTAGAGAAAGACAATATGCATTGACGGGTGTAGCCTACTTGTTCTTCACTTAAAGATTATAATATTTGACCAATATGTTCTTTACCTATAACAGGAAAGAAAACACAATAAATTTTTACAGCGTCAGGCATACTCTATTCTCATTCTTTAAACATTTGGCACACCTTGTATTTTGTCTGTCTTGTCCTGAATCGAACCAGATTTGTAATATTTTACCAAAAGGTTACAAGTTTTGATATATCTATATTAGAAATATATAAACCCCTAAATTGGCCTTTAAAATTGTAAAGTCTCTAGAATAAAAAATTCAAAAAAATAATCCTAAAACTGTAAATTGTAGGCCATTTTAGTCCAGGTGCTACCTTTAATTAGCAAATGTTTTAATTTGGTCCCTATATAATTGAATACCTATAAAATCAAATTGGTCCCCAAAAGATTAATCGTAAATGTTAATTAAATTAGTTCACAGAAGTGTTGGAAAAAACTCAAAATGTTAACAAGGAGTAAATTGGACATCCACTAATTTATATTACTTTTCAGACTAATTTGTTCAATGTAGTTAACACAAGGTGCTGGAGTATGTAAATTGAAACAAAAGCGGACTCTGTTATATGGCTACTTTGTCATGTTGTAATTGGACTTTGCAAGAGTTAGGTTAACCTATTCAATAAATTATATCGTTATATAATCACAAATCATAGATTAAGCTTACTTATCCATTCATTTAAAGATTTAAGCATATTGGTGAAAACAACTTTTACAATGTTAATAAATTAAACTTATCAATAAAGAAATTACACGATGCCATATCTATTTGGAAACAGTTATATGTTTTCATTGAAGTATAGAAATCAAGGTTATTAAAATGATGTGACATCTTTCTTTTTTACAGTAAAATATTTAGCACAAAATCAAGTTTAAATTCTTCATTTGAATATTGAATTAAATATCAGGATATCTAATTGCGTAATTGACACAGTATATATAAAGAAGCGTCATTTAAATATTTCTTTCCCTGTCAAGATTAACTTAGATTGTATATCTTGCAACGACTAGTTGAATTTAATGGTGAAGTAGTTGGAATGCATTCGTCACCAGGAAGCAAAGAAGAACCCTCATAACTCTATATTGCTAAAAAGTCATGTTTGTTGTGCTACTTGTCAAGTACTTCAAATTTAAAACAAAAATACTGGGGCTGCAATGAATACATATATATATAGTTGAAGTAAATGGAATAGGTTGGAATCGAGAAGAATAAGATAAGGAATTTTGTTTCCACATAGGATACATTCAAAGGGATAGTTTGCGACATAAAGATGATCATAATAACCAAATTAAGAGGACCACACGTGCATTGAAATAACATGTACACACATGTAGAGAGAGATATTTAGTGGGAGCTGAAAGATAAATAAAAGACTTAACATCAACCATACATGAAGCCAACATTGCTTTAGATATTATGACTAAATGACAAACAAATAAACAATGTGTGTGTGGCACTTTAATTGGCGGAGATTTTTTTTCTTCTCTTGAGAGAAAAAATTATATGCTGAACGCTATCATTTTAGGAAAAGTCATTCTTATTCTTTCTGTGGCAACTGGACTGTACAAGTTCTTATTCAGTACGAGTAACTTATTCTTTTATACTTTTTCAACAGGGTCCAGGTTCTCCTATTAACCCAATTCTGAGAACTGATTTTTTTTTTTAAAATTTCAGGAAATGCTCTTTCTAAGGTCCTAGCTTTGTCTCGACAAGTTATTCTTGATAGGTTGGGCATAGAACATAATTTGTTCAAAAGGATTATTACCAATCAAGTGCCCTGTAACTTCTGTCATAAGAATAACTAGTGTGAGACCCATGCCATGCACGATATCAAATGTGGGGGGGGGGGGGGCGAGCAGATGTGATGTGCTAATTTTTCTAAGATGATTTCTAAGCAAAGCAAATGTAATATAAATGTAAATAATATAAATAACAAATAATTACTTTTAAACTAATGACTTATCATCCAAAGTATTAACATGTTACAAGTAACTGAGTAGTCACAAAAATAGAGAATAGGGGATATAAGGATGGCTTGGTGATTGAGTGAGGGGAGGTAAGGAGTGGAGAGATAAGGAGAGAGTGAGTTCAATTCTCCCTCACCCCAAAAAACTAACAATACTAACATTTAACTAACAATTAACATTGACCTATCAAAAAAACAAAAAAACAAAAATAGAGAATAAGCAAACAAAGTGGTCTCCAAAATATTGAATAAATTTAAACAATGTAACAAACTCTAAAAAGCAGTAACTGAAAATGAAAAGTATTGTCAGAAGTCATCAATCTGTTTCAAACATCTATAACGTAAACAATTGCATTTCTGGAATCTATAGAATCCATTATGATCTCTATGATGCCATCCTTATGCAACTCATTTGTAATACACAGTCGTTTCCATTCGTCACCAAGATTGGCTTCAAATTCATCTCTGCACTTAGAAACCTTGCAAATGAAAGTCCTTCTTTCTTCATCCTTAATTGAGATTTCTTGTGGTCGTGCAACAACAAAAGCTTTTCGAACGAATTCTCTTGGAAGATTCTGCCATCATTGATATATTTTTTAAGTACAACTAAATGTTAAATATTTTCAATAGATAAATATTAAATTTGCTTACCAAATTGTTCTATACTATTTGTTAGTGTGTTAAAGTGATTATGGACGTTGCTAAGTGATCGTCCTCCGAACAAATACTTTTTTAATAATATTATTTCATGTAAAAATATAAAATATTTGAAATAAACTTTATAATACGTAGATTCATGTTATGCACGATATACATATTGATATACATATTGACAGAGAATAAATTTTATATTTAAAACCTTATATTGTTATAAAAAAATTATATTCATGGATAAAGTAATATGCACACTATTTTTTAGCAAATGTCCGTACTTCTTTAAAATATTTGTAAAGATTAATTATTATACTTTTAGATTTATGACATATTTTGAAATTTATAAATATATTTTTCTTAATTTAAATAACTTAAAAGATTACTGACAGATCAAGCTTCAAGGAATGGACAAAACTGTACCATTAGGATTTAGGAATATAACTTGTTCTATTACTCCTCCAATCCAAGTACTCCTTTTGTAAAAGTTTGTTGTGATCACTGCAAATGATATATTACAATGACACATGATGAACAAAAGAAAAGTCACATAAGTTCTAAAAACAACTAAATTTACAAATCAAACCATAAAAAACTTGCCATATTGTCCGTTCATATGATTAGTAGGCAAAGAAAGTGCCTTTATCGTGGCACCAAAATCTCCAGAAAATATGGCCGTGTGTGTCACTATCTTAGGGAGTACGGTGTGTCTCCTTTCTTTCTTCTTCGTTCTTACTGAGCTCCCTCTTCCTTCTTTCGATCAAGTGTAACACAAAACAAAAGATAGTGGATCTGATAAGAATTGTTGTTAGAATAACTTTATAACTTTATTTTGTAGAGATAAAAATCATACCCAGATAAAATTTAACAAACAAATACTCAAGACATATATATTCTTGGAACAAAATGCCACAACGAAGAGAAACATTCTGCAATGATTTAGTAAATAAATTACGAAAAAAATCTATAGAAAATGAGAAAAGGACGACACAGACAAAATCGCAGTCCAGAGACCAATAAGAAATCACTCAGATAAGAAAACCCACAAAGTAAAAAACGAAAATGCACAAATCAACCCAAAGATGGTATTTATAGAGTAAATCCATAACCCACTCAACTTCAATAATCAATACCTACTTCAGAAAACAAAAACCCACTAATGTCATTAAACAAAATTAAACAAATTTTTTGTGGAACCCGAACCATCATACCGTGAGGAACGACCCTTCACGCATGCAGCCGCATTCTGTGTGCTTTGGGAAAAGAGATGAGGCGTGGGGGAGTATATTGTTTCTCTTCTCCATCCCGTTTCCAATGTCCTTGGTAGCCTCTATTTTTTGGTCTCTGTGTGGAGCTGTTTTTTGTTAAAGCATCTCCATTTAATCTTTAGTTTTTATTTATTTCTAAAAGTTAAAATTAATTTATTTTTTCCCTTTCCCAACACATAGCACACACTATTAAAGACTTTCTCCACTTTCTAATATATCCCTCTCTGATGCAAACCGTTGTTTTCCAATATCAACAACAACTGTAATTATTAATTTTTTTATTTTTTATATTATTTTTTCTTTTTGTGAAGTAAAGATTCTTACTTTTAATGAAAAAGGGTGTATGAGGTGTGCTTGAGAAGCTATTGCTTGATAGAATGACACCTCATACACCTTCCACTTTATAAACTCTACTTTTATATTAGTTATAGATATTAGTTATAGATGGTTGAAGGACTCAGTGGCTTAATGAGGAAAGTTGGAAAATTTGGAGGTTTTAGAATTGGTGAGCAAGACAGTTTACCTTATATGTAGTATGTTGATGATACTCTTCTGACTGGTCAAGCTAGTGTTGATAACCTATGGACTATTAAATTGGTGATGAGAAATTGAGATGGTTTCAAGCTTAAAGGTGAATTTTCATAAAAGTTGTCTTCATGGTATTAACAATAACATGGATCCTGGTTTTATTTCATCTGCATGCCTAAAAATTTCTGTGTTGTAAGAACTGTTGCATTCCCTTCTTTTATTTGGGACTTCCTGTTGGAGCTAATCCGAGGAGATCTTCAACTTGGCATCCTGTGATCGATTCTATGAGGAAAACTGGAAAAGGCAATATAAATGGAGATGTAAACATCTTTGTCTTGGTGATCAACTCTATATGTAAAAGGCTATCTAAAGGATCTTTTTCCTTGACTTTATATGCCTTCTAAGAATAAATCAACAAGTCTGCAGAATATGGGGAAGTGGTCAAGAGATGTAGGAGTGGAGTTGGACTTGGAGAAGGAATTTTCTGTATGGGAGCAAGAGTTGTTTGATCATTTTAAAGATATATATATATTAATATGAAGGGATTTTTTGTATGGGAGCAAGAGTTGTTTGATCATTTTAAAGATATATATTAATATGAATTCTGTTTCTGTGTAATAAGAATGAGGAAGATTTCTTCTTGTGTTTTCGTGTGTGTGTGGAAGTTGTGTAGTTTTGGTGAGTTTTCTGTAAGGTCAGCATACTCGTTTTTCCAAACTCAATCTGGTTGATCTGCGTTTTTCCAAACTGTAAGTTCTCTGTGACAGAGTCTTCCTGATTAAACAGAGTTTTCTTCATTTTTTCTTTTGCAAATTCTAACTTTTTTTTACCTGTTTTACTTTAATGTATAGTTTAGTGTTTCATTGTGTCAACTTAAATGTCTAAGATACCTTTGTCAATAGTGGCATATAGTAAGAGCCATAAAATAAAAAATTTGCAAAATTAAAACCGTATTATAATAAAACTAAATTATAATATTTGTCATAAATAAAACCTTTTTCATTAGATGTCTAACTTGCCATATGCTTAGAGAATTGCAAGTAGAAGATAATTCAAGATTAGCATCTGCGTTCGCTTAGTGCATTTCCTCAAATTCCAAGCTTACAATCATCATCCTCGCCTCAATGGCTTTCTGGTTTTCGAGTTGGCATGTGTCTGTGATGTGACTTCCTTTTTCATCTGTCCAATATTTAGATGATTCTTCTGCTCTTTTTTGATAGAAAAGTTTTATGAATCATGAGTCAAGGATATCAAAGCAAAAAATAAAAGATAACTGATACAAAGTTTTATGAATAATCATAAATTGTCTCTTCCGGCTGCATGCTTGCATGGCATCTGTTGATTTGGATTCTTTAGCTCATCTCCAGCCACCAAAAAGTATGCAGTGTGCCTGAAAAATAAGAGGATTGTGGATGTTACCATGGGTAACCTCATTTGCCAGGAAATTGCACTCTAAGTCAGAAAATAAACCTGAAGAAGTTCATCATTTTGATCTTTGAGTCATCATCTATATCTGGAGTACTGTCCAATGCTTGTTGCATGTGATGTAACCACCTCTCTGCAGCCTGATGCGTGACGGGAAATGGTCGATGACGCGCAATTAGAGCAGGATGACCTGCCATGTATCAAGAAAGGAACCAAGGTTCAATCTTCAAACTTTAAAAGTTACTTGATGAATAGAAGAAGCAAGTGTTCCACCATGCCGAGACCAATACACAACTTTTTGCCCATATCACATGATCTTTGTGTCTTTTATGTAGGGCATTCAATTTTCTTTGACGTATAACATTCAATTATTTATTTACATCAATCTACTTTCTCGACTGGAAAATACGAGATTCAACCATGCCTTTAAAATAGAAGGAGGGCATAAGTGAACAATGGATGGAACTGCCAGCGAACATCATCACATAAACTTCTTCACAATCATGTAAACATTTTATTGGGTATCTCAGTTAACAAGTTGCTAGAACTCATCTAGAGTAGCTCTATTCCTAATGGATTTGGATCCTACCTTATTCCCGAGTCATAGGATATGGTATTGTTAGAAACAAAAAGACATTTTATCATGCAAGAGCCCAGCATGGCCCTGACCCATCACGATTGATAGGAGGATCCACTAGTTATATTCAAAGAAAATTGAGTTTTTTTTTTCTTCCAACAACACACAACAACATATCCTGTTATATAGTGTTGGGTAAAGGGAAAATGGAGGGAAGGGAAGGGATTTTCTAAATCTATCTAATCTGGTTCAACATTTTAGAGGAGAGGAGAGAAGGAGAGAGGAATAGAAAAGACCAAAATCCCTCCTCACTCAATTTTGACTCTCCTCCAATACCGCCGAGATTTGGAGTGAAGAGAAAATGACTTAAAACATTTTATATACAGGGCAATATATGTCTAGGATCCTGTGGATGCTTCCCCTCTTCTTCTTGCTGCAGCTCTTCTCTCAATCTGTTTTCCCTTTCCTCTGCCACATATTCCTGGGTTTATTAACGTTTCAATTTTCTCTGTTTTGTTGTTTTAGGTTGTTTACAGTAATTGCATCTCCTCAGGTGGATTCTTATTTACTTTATTTTCTATTTGCATATTAGAGAGCTATTTCCCCTTCCCTCTCTTCTTTTCAACCAAACACCGTTATTCAAAACCAGCTCCTAACGAGTTTACCCTAGATATCATGCAGTTTAGGAAGTTTCCTCATTATCTTTTCCTAGGGAGATCATAAAGGGCAAGTAAATGGGCACTAAAGATTTTTCTCAAGATAACTTGTATAGGCTGAAAGTAGACTCCAATATAATAACCCTCTGTAAATTTGACATATTCTCTTGCTTCAGTCTTCTGGATTTTTAACTTTCAATGGGTCAATCCAACTCTTTCAATAACCACAAACCAGTGCTACTATTTGACAAGGTTATTGTCCTCCTCTGCCCATTTTGCTTATCAAACATCATTTGAGCATAAGATATTTATACAGACAGAAACAACATCACTTAGAATTACTATGATCTCGATAGCATGTTTGGTTTATAGCTTTTGCAAAGTCTCAAAAGCAATTCTAAAGAATGCAAGAAAAACTTGCTTTGATAAAAAATGCCTCTCTGGAAGCACTTTGTACAGAAAAAGATCTTAGTGTGTGTTTGGTTTCACGATGAGAAGTATCAAAATTGATTTTGTATTTTTGTCTCTTGTCAAACGTGATTTCAGCACAAATACAAATGTTTAATTACAAAATTAATTTTGCCTCCAAATCTCAATTTGATTATAAGTGTTAAAAAGTAGCTTTTGCATTAGGTTGAAAAATGTATACTAAATTTTACCTCAAACTTGGTTTCTGAATAAAAAATCCAAACATAAATTACTTAACTTCAAAATCAATTTTAAATCAATTTTACGAAATCAAGTTCAATGAAAATCACTTTTATCAAACGCTCCTCCAAACACACACTTAACCGAAGAGTCTAAATTCTCCCTGGGCATTTTGTGAAGAATAATCCATTCAAGTAACAAATTCCTCAAACACAGTAAAATAAACTGCAAATAAAACCATACAAATATCAATACAAGAGCGAGCAATCAATTCAACTTCAACCACCCATGATTCGGCCTCAATCAAATGCAACCCTAAGATTTAATGTAGTGCAATCAGTTAACAGAGAAACATCTCAGTACCTCTTCTCTGAGAAAAAAGAGGAGGACCTCCCATTCTTTGGACGAAGAACTCGTATTGGTTTTGAATGGCGTTTTCCTTCTCGGAATTGGCAAATATTGAACGAAACCATTCTTCCTCATCACCATACACCCTAATGATCCCCCAAAAAATAAAAATTCAATTTTTCATAACTCAAGCAGAAAAATCAGCACCTTCACAATGATTGATTGGGTTGTAAGAAGAGTTATTGATATACACACACACCTGTTGTAGAAATTGGTGGAGAGGTTAATGAAGGTTTGGAGGCCAAGTTTCTGGAAGAGATTGGTGTCGTCTATGGCGAAAGCGTCGTCGGTGGGAACTCCGCTCCATTCAGACGCCTTCTGTTGCAGACTCTGCATCTTCTCTCAACTGAAGTGAACGACACGCTTTCACCAAAACGGCACTGATGATTTATAGTAGAGCTCGTGGAATTCGCGTGGATTGCACGGTGTTATTTATTTCCCCTTTTTATTTTCATATTTTGGTTTATTATTGCCATTGGTGTGTGTGTGTGTGTGTGGAAAGGAGAGAGAACTTCAACTTGATTCTTTTGAATTTCATCATCATTTGATTCCGATTCCGATGTGACAAAAACTGTGGGCGCTAGATTCTGTTTTCCCTCCACAACGTATCCCCCCAGTGAGGTAACGATGTCGTTACTTTCTACACATTTGCACTATGGATGGTTTTGAAGAGAAATAGATAAAAAAAATAATTGTAGAAAAAGAAAGAATAAAAAATGAGTGAATCATGGATTCATTTTCTGAAATTGTAAAATACTATTAATATTAATTTATTATTTAAAATTAGTAATATTTTAAATTAGTTTTTAAAATTAAAAATTGTCAATCATGTTAGTTTTAGTTGAATAATTTTGAAAATTAAATTGACTAATTTAAAAGAATTAATTTGGTCGACAATTTTTAACTTTTAAAACCAATTTAAAATATTAATAATTTTATAGACTAAAATGACCGTATTTCATGAGTAGTCTTGGTAATTCACTCAATAAAAAAATTATAGTTTAAGGGAAATGTAGGGGTCACGAGGAGGGAAGGGAAGTAGAGTGATTATTTTAAATCTTTATTGTATAGTTCAATTTATTAGAAGAGACAGAAACAGGGCAAAATCTATTTATTTGCAATTGTTTATCGGTAGGTGTTTTTGTTAACTTGCATTCTTCTTATAAGGTTGACCATGCTACTTCAAAGCATGAAAGCAAGTTTCTGAAATCATTGCATTGATTTATGAAAGTATGATCGATTTGGATCACATGTTGAACAAGATGAACTTGATGAAAAATGGTGAATTTTTTTTTGACTGATATCATCTTATGATTGCATTTTTTTTTGTTAATTCCCTAATAGAAACATTTGAACACATCACACATTAGCATCCAATGGAGTATTTAACATGCCACATGACAAAGAACATCAAAGTAAGTAACTTAACATATGGACTAAATTATTGACAAAATATACCTTCAGAGATTTTTGTAATTTCTCTTGTTTAGGGTATAGAGTAACAATACCCTGTACTTTCAGGACTATAAGATGGTTTACTTTATCATTTGTATGTATCGGAAAAAGTAGGGTAAGAAAATGGCATGAAAAAAATCGTAGTTATTATTTTAATGCCAGAGTACTTTTCCAATAAACCTAGTGAAAGAGTCTGCTCATCAAAAAAGAGTGAGTGGAGAAAAAAAAAAGAATCTGCTGATGGAGCCTTTAGTTGACCTTTGGGATATCAAATTTCATTGTTATTGACGCATATGCCCCCAACCAGCAGCTATGTTTCCATGTCTATTAATATAAGATTATAGAATGAACTAAACAAGTGGGAACTACAAGATTCCCTTGCTTTCAATTTTATCCGCATCTTCCACTAGCACATTTATTTAGAGTATGGGCGTGAGGAGTTCCAATGTTCCATCAACATCTTCATTTCCTTGTCATGAGATGAGAGGAAGGTACAAAAGTTTGACATTAAAATCTTTCACTATTATTTTTATATGTATTGGATTAAACTGGTATACTATCGATTTCCTTTCATTATGATCACGAGGTCAAACTCCAAAAAAAAAAAATTGAATTGCCGGAAAGAACTAACGTTGAAACCAGATATTAAGATCAAGTTTCAGAGCAACATGTCATCAATCTGCAAGAAACAAGCAAGAAGCAGAGGATCTACAGTTCAAGGTCTATTCTTTTTGGTTAAAAAAACAGAAGGAAATATGGGTCATAATCCATTATTTTGGACTTCGAAACGATCGAAGACAATGATAAAGCAACAATGAACGTTTTCTACTCTATATACAATCATTGTTTAATATCTCCAATTGTTGTTAGCATAAATCATAATGTAACCACAATTGTAGCGACAACATTAAGATTTTTGTGGTGTTTGCAACCACATCGATTGTGCAACCATAATTTGGCTGCATCAAACAATTTTTCGCAATATCAAAATTTGTGACATAATTGCAACCACGACGGGAAGAGTAATTGAAAACTTTGGCTGTTAGATATCACAAATTGCATACGATAAAAACCAAAGGGAAAATCAAAAGTTATGTGATCTACACCTCAAAGAGAAAAAGAGATGGGGAGAACACTTTTCTTTCTTAGTCATGGAACAAAAATCAAAGTATTTGAGTAATTTGAAATCAAAAAGAAAACATATACATAATGTTTTTTTGACAATCTTAAACATCAATCCAATAAATGTCTTGGTGGTAATAAGATCCTAGAAGGATCGGCATACCGAGAAGAGAAAGAACGAGGGAGGTTATCAGGCTCCATCCACCCTGTTCCTTGATCAAAGTTCATTGAGTATGATTCTTCATCATTAACACCCTCCACTACTGTAGGAGTACTTGAACCAAAGATTCTCCTCTTATCTCTTTTGAGCTTTCTCCAAAGCACTTGCCACACTGGTTTTGGGCCATCATGGTAGCTGCTAAGGTAGTGTGGTTTTGTGTAGCTCCTACCTAACCTGATGGTTTGAATTGTTGGTGAACTGAACCGGTGTTGCTTCTTCATATCCATTTGTAAAGGGTGCCCCCAAGTTTCTTCCAATCCTCCTTATTATCCTTCTAAAACAAGGTTAGAGTGTGCTTTTTATATGAGCATAAAGCATGTCACACATGACATTATATATGATGCTGTTTCTTTGATAAGTGGATATTTATTAATATTGGGGGTTTGGGGAGGGACCATGAGGAAGGAGTGTGGAAGGGTTCATCAGCCTCCCTTTTAGGCTTCCTTTCTTTTATCAAATGGGGCATTGTTCAAGTGATTTTCTGGATGAGCAAAACAAAGTTTTTAGTAAAATTAAAATACATTATTTTTAATAATAATAACAGTAATAAAAGACCCATTTAAAATATTAGTTATTGAAATTCTTTTAATTGATTATTATGTCTATAGGCACAGTTTTCTTCATACAAAAAATTAAAGGGGCATTTTTTTTAATTATCATTTGGAGCATGGTCCAGGAGGCATGGTAGCTTGCAAAGAGTTTCAAATTGATTAGGCAGTTTTTGAATATATAATTAGAAGAGACCCGCGTAACTGATAACAACCACCTATAATTTGCCAAATGTGTCAAAGTAAGAGTGTAAGACCACAGAAAGAGTCATCCTTTGTTAGCCGCCTAACCTCTTTGTGACTCTGTCCCTCTGTGTCCACTGTGGTCCTTCCTTTTTGGATGTAAGAAAATTAATTAATTTTCTTAATTACATTCACATTGCCTGTGCTGGATATTTTAAGTTAGCGAAATGTTTGATGGACCGCTACAATACACCCTCCATACACTTTACTGTTCATTTTATGCATTGTGGAGAAGTGTACTGTAGCGGTATAGGTGTTCACCTATCACCGCTGTTTAAGTTATATCATCACCAGCAATACATAAATGCAAGAGTGATGACTCCTTCCTTATTTTTTAAAAGTCAATGGTTATGTACAGAATTATCTGACCATGCATTTTGTGTTTTGTATGTGTTTCTTATTAGCTTATCCTGCTTGGTCAAAAATAAAATAAAATAAACTATTTCAAACATTACATACATAATAAACCTTGTGTCACTACGCCATAATTTTGAAGACCCTTTTGTTTTAGTCCCAATCTCTATATGAGAATATTGTATCAAAAGAAAACTGAATGGTATACAAGAAAGTAGAAACCCCAAAAGCATGTAGATAGCTCGGTTTCTGAGATGTCAGGCCCTCAAAAGCAAGCCACGTGTCAAAGAAATTTTATGTCATTTCATTGCATTGCATCAAAATCATAGGATGTTGCCTTCCACTTCATGAATATAGACATAGTCACATGTATCTTGAAATTGTTGAATGAGAATTGTTTATGTCCTGTTCTAAATTATTTTATTCAGCTTCAAGTTTCGCTTAGACCAACCTTCATCGCACCTTGAACCAAGTCACAGGTCCACCACTCATCCATTCAAGCCGCGCGAATCAGTTCCACCCACGGCCTCCTCCAATTGCACCACCCATCACAACCATCAATAATGTAGATGATAAGAAAAGGAAGAAGATGAAGGTGTAAGTAAGGAGAATGAGAATAGTTATAGAAGGAACATACAATAGTACACACACGTGGATGCCACGCAGACACTAACATGCCAAATCATCACAAATGTTAAAATTATCCAAAAGTGGTTAACTTTTGACTAACATGATCGACAATCATCAATTTTAGAAATTTTAGTCTTGTTAATTAGATGAGCTAATCTTTTTTTTTTGTACAAAAAATTTAGATTAAGACAAGGACCAATCCCATGCAAGCCCAACCCACAACGCAAACTTGCATTAAATGGATGAAAATTATGGAAAAGTGGGGTTCAAACCCCTATCCTAGGAGCTAGTAGGACAGAAGGCTCTAGCCAACTAGTCTACCCCACAGGGACATTACATGAGCTAATCTAACAACACATTATAATTTCAAGAGCCAAAAATAGTGATTTCCTTTTATCTAATTTAACTATAACTTGCCTAAAATAGTGATTTCCTTTTGTCGACTCTAATTTAACTATAACTTACACACTTATATCTGAAAATTAAAAAAAAAACTAATAAATAATGTTAAATTCCTGAGAGACACAATATTGTATGTCATGTATGTCATAGATATTAAGCTCCCTCCATCAAAAACGATTATATAACAATTTTATTTTATGACAAACTAATTACTGATATAATGGAAATGGAGTATAACCTTAGATATAGGCCATATTTGGATAACAAGCTTATCTACTGCTTATGACATAAGTTGTATAAGCTACTTTTATAATCGAATAAAAATTATAATGAAACTTATTTTATATAAGTCATAAGCTGTTTTGATAAGCTATCCTGGGTAGCTTATGAAAAATAAGCTCAAAACAGCTTATGAATCAGTCATAAGCTGTGTTCATAAGCTCTGCATAAGCCAATCTAAACCCATAATCAAACAAAAATCAACCCTCCGGATCACTTTACTAGAATAGGCCTTACGCCAAGCCAGGCACATGATTAAATCCGACGTCGAAGATTCATGAATGTGGACCACCACATTAATTATTCAAAGATGTTTGGGAATTAGAGTTAAGCAATTCATCAAAGGAATAGGTCCAATCAATTATAGGGCCAGATTCTGACAATTACACCGGGTAAAATTCTAACAATGTTGGGTGAATATTAATTCCAGACAAGTTTATATAAGATGAAACACTCTTTATCGAGATATTAATCAGCACCTAATGTTGAGTGAATATTTAAAAAGTGTACATCAATATTTGATCAAACTTAATACAAATTGCCCAGTATGCGCAAGTTTTCAATCTTCTCGTGCAGTTCAGATACTGCAATTTTTTCGAACAAAAAAAAAACAGATCAACAAGCAATATGAGCAGAATAAGCTCCAATGAGAAGTGTTTTCCACTGCAAACAAACCCTTCAGAAACTTTGCATGAGAGTCAAGCTACTGAAACAATTGCATAATTTCGTGCTAACATAATTTCTTATAAATCCACATTTCAAAAGGACACCCAAGCCACAACATATTCTACCCAGACAACTACCTTTTTTGGGAACATCAATTGATTGACACAACAGAAGAACCAACATGGCCTCAACTCAACCCAACAACTTCTACTTTCCACACTTCCCTCCCCCACCTTCCCACCCCTTCAGCCCTCCACCACCATCTTCCCATTCCTTCAAATCTCCACCACCACCACCTCACTCATTTGCTCCTCCTCCTCCACATGGACACCCACCACCACCATTTCATCCATTTGCTCCACCACCCCCACATGTGCGCCCACCACCATCATCCCATCGCTCCTCCCCCGCCACATGTGCACCCACCCCCACCCCCACCCCCACTTCCACCCTCTCCCTCTCCAAGCCACCCCATAGTCATAGTGATTGTGATTGTCTCCTTGGGTGGCCTTGGCTTGCTTTCCTTGCTCGCTTTTGCTCTATTCTGCTGCATTCAGCAGAGGAAGAAGAAGACGCAAGAAACCGATATCATCCACGTCGATGAGCATAAAAAGGTCGAGGAAACCACTGTTCCTGGTCCTTTTGGACAGCAAGCAGTAGTGATATCAGTTGAAGATGATGTGCATATTGATGAAGAAATAAGGAAGACAGAGAAATTAGGACGACATGGTTTGCATGCCAAATCATCAGCAGCTGAAGCAGATCAAGGCAATTCTAGCAGCCTGGAGGTAGGAACAACTTCTCCTGGTCATGAACATCATCGATCCAGCAGCATTCAGAAGAGAAGGGAGAAGACACCAGAAACTGATATCATCCATATTGATGAGCACACAAAGGTCAAGGAAACCATTGCGCCTAATCCTTTTGGACAGCAAGCGGTAGCAATATCACTTGAAGATGATGTACATATTGATGAAAAAATAAGGAAGGCTGAGAAAATTGGCCATGATTTACATGCCAAGTCATCGTCAGATGAGGCAATTCTTGCAGCCTTGAGGTTGAGGTGGGAACTACTTCTCCCGGTCATGAACATCATCATCATCATCATCACTAGCTTGAGAACAAGTCCTGATATATTCCCACAGAGAATATCATCCTCGTCCAAAGACTCGTAACAAGGATCCAATTTCACCAAAACTACTTTAATAATAAGCATCTTTATTTTGTTTTTTCCTCTAATTTATTGTTCATTTTGGTGTAATAAACTCTTCATTTGTTAAATTTCCTACCAAGTAGATAAAAACTAACTTGGAATTTAAGCATATAAAATACAATGTTAACATTATTTCTTTTTGGGTGATAAGGTTAATATATATAAAACCTACTCAGTAATTAAGAATTCAGTCACATTAGGCATGTTAAAGATATAAAAAAAATCATCATTTGATTTTGTGCCGCTGTCACACATTTTATTGATCCTAGGCTTTGGCCCATTCAATCTTTGTTTCTTTTTTTAAAAATTAAATGGAATTTGGTAAATACACCCCAAGAATTGGACATACACCCCACATTAATCTTGAATTTCCAAAATTACCCCTAGTTAATTTCACGTTTTGGGCCATACACCCCACATTTTCGCGTATATTCCGGACGAATGCAATTTTGTATTCCGAAAACTCCAGTTTTCGGAATGTAAATTTTTGAATTTGCATTCCGGAAACTCCAGTCAAATGTGTATTCTAAAATACAAATTTGTATTCCAGAAACTCCAGATTTGTATTCTGAAAACTGGAAGATTTGTATTCCGGAAACTCCAGTTTCCAGAATACAAGATTCCGAAAACTCCAGTTTCCAAAAATAACGCGAAATTTGATGATATTTTTGAAATTTCAACATTAATACTGGGTGTATGACTAATTTTTGGGGGTGTATTTACCAACTCCCAATTAAATTCAGTGTTAGACCCCACTCAGGAGGAAACAAACCGACAAATCTCCCTCTCATAGGGCAAGAGGGCCAAGCCTTGTATCACGTTTTTTTTTGTAAAGATAAATTTAAATCAGGAAAGGCACACCCCTGTGTAAGGCCAAGGATAACCACCACTATCAATGAGTATTTATAGTGAAATTTATGTATAGTCTACTAATAGAAAAATTCAAGATTCGAACCCAAGTCACAGGCACAGCTAGTGTAAGCGAAGGGTCCAACCATCTGTGGCTTGTATCATGCATTTGAAACTATGTGTATACCATCAATCTTACATAAATAAACAACCCTCAATTTATTTGTTAATAAGTAGCTTTCACTTGCTTTTGTTTAAATTTAACCAAAGCTTGACCTATATCATAAATTATCAAGTCATTATTGTCCTCAAAACAAATCCAAAAGCTCATGATCCATGGATGGAGTAGAGTGTGTATACATCATTAAACATCTTAAACATCACCAAAAAAAATCATTAAACATCTTATGAAAAAACATGACCAAAGACTAGTTCTCACTTCTCACCAAAATGAGGGCTAAATGATACAGTTGCCTAGATCATATTTGCAAGTGAGGTCGTGCTAAGTTATATCACGTGATTTATCAGACTAGGACAATAATATCAGAAAGGCAAATAACAGCATACTGCCTGAATACATTAGTAAAGAAAGACAAATCTGAAAACCCTAAAACCAACCAAATGGTTTTTTTTTAAACCAACACCCGTTGGCCCAGTGGTTTAAGGCTGCCCTGGAACCAGGGATGAACCCATTCATAGCATGGTGGGTGCAATTGCCCCCACTTAAATATCAATTTTTTTTAAATAAAGTATAGATTTGTGTTTTATTGAGACAAACATTTAAAAGCAACAATTACCCCTATAAAAAGCAAAAAATAACTCATGATCAAAGAATTTTTTCTTTATTAAATGTCTACCTAATGCCCCCACTTGGACATTAAGTACGTATATTTTCTGAAATGTTATGATATATTTTTTAAGTTGCAAATTTATATGAATTTTGCCCCCATAGCATAAAATTTCTGGGTCCGTCCCTGCCTGGGACACAGGGGGCCGACCTGGAGCTCCCAGGATCGATTCCCGCAGTGTACAAACCGAGTGTTGGCCAGTGCAAAAATTTGCCCTCTACGCATGAGCGTAGGTTAGTCCTTCGTTGAAAGTGTTAGGACACTGTGTGGGTAGCCAGTGATGGTCCCGAACCAAAAAAAAAAAGGTTATTTTTAAGTTAGAAAACTCCTCAATCTCTACTTCAATAATAACGATGATAGTAAGTGAACTTAGTAGAAATCTATATCCACAAAAAGAAGTGATATAAAAAAGGAAATGCATAAGGCCATGAAACTACATCAATTCAAAGGCACCAAATTTCATAATTAAACATCACAAATGCAAATAAATTATTATTTGTTCCTGAAGGAATATAATCTAGCAAGAATTACAAGCAAGAAACAATCATGCCAATGTGCCATACAACTTACAACATCAGATCTTCAAGCGATCTCCATTGCAACATATTCAGTAACTCTGTACAAGATTCCTTACGCTGCTTGTTTGTAACTAATGTATCAACAGATTTGCCAGCCACCTTTTTAATTACAGGCTGACTATTTTTCTACTTGAACAAAGCCACCTCATTTCTTGACATGGCATTCCGAGTGACTCCCTTCTTGTCTAAATCAAGTTTCACAGCACTAACAAGCTTTTTGACTATCTCATTTGTTAAAGATATTTTTAACTGCATCAATTTGAGAAAAACACTCAATAAGATTTTCAACAATGATGAATTATTTAGGGATACTAACAACTGACATTCTCGTTAAAACAAGAAAACATTCAAAATATTTTAAAAACTCATTTGAAAACAAAAATTACAGGTTCACGTAACAACTACATAATATCGTACTAAACAAGAAAAACATCAAACCACCACATGTTGGCAGACTTTACTTGGTGTATAGAAATAGTGGTTCAAATTTCACATGCAACCCCTTGTGGCCGGGGCCACACTATCAAACACATGAGCAAGAATTAGTCCCACACCAAAAAGAAGTGGAGACACCTCATGGAAGACCAAATAAATAAGAAAACATTCAACATGGATATGAAAGAAGTTCAGTTTTCAAGTTTCTCCAAATCTCTCTCCAATTGCATTAAACAAGTGAAGATTGAAGATAATAACCTAAATTTATTGTAAACTGCTATAACAGAAGCTGCCATGGACAATCTTGTGAAACTTCTTTTCATAAAAGCCAAGTTTTAGCTAATTTTTTAAGGCACAAGGTAAATGTAATAAAAAAATCATATGGGACTGCTGATTGTGTGAGAAATCCTTTAACCAGACAGGCATATGTGTCACTTTATTTTAAAGCTAAGGAATTTTGCAGCACATTTTATTAGTTGAATAAGACCACATACCTTCAATTCCAGCAATCTTGTCATCTATCTTATCCAATACTTTATGTTGCCCGACATCAAAGAAACGATAGAACACAAATTCAGCTCTTTGAAGTTCTTCGTCTGATGGTTGTCGATTCCCAGGGTCCTCAGAAATGCAAACAACATTGCATTTTCCAGCAATTGATTCCTGATGTGGCATACAAAATAGCCAATTCAATTAGAGTAATACATTGCTGGTTTGCTCCAAACCAAGAGAAATTGAATAGCTTACTCAAATGAAGAATTGGTAATAAAAAAAACAAACACTTATTAATGAGATCAACATTACGAAGGCACATATGGCTTTTACCACCCAAATAGGGAACAATCACAGAAGCAAAATAATAATTTGCACAAAAATCGCCGTCTCCATTTCAACCATTTGATTTGCTTTTGTTTTAATTTTGACTTAATTCTAATTTATTCAAAATCCGTTAAACAGCCAACCACGTGATTCATTATCAATTCGTGCAATATGTTTTCATAACAAATAGCACAGCTCAGTAGCAGTAATGAACATATCACTTTTACCTCCAGTCAAAATAAAGTAGAAATCACGAGAACACTACACTTCTAACACTAATCTCCAAACCAAATCTACCACGAAATCCAACTCTAACCACAACCGCAACTCTTCCACACGAGGAGGACGCTCTGAACCATTCCAAAACTGAAATAAAATCTGAAATCCTCGAATCTTGACCTAATGATATCATTTGAACTCATGGGTAATTTTGATTTTGAGAAATCCTTTTTTTTCTATTTCTTACATAAATTTTCGAGGAAAAAAAGTAAAAAAAAAACGTGATATTTATGTAATCATTGATGAGAATAAAAAATGTCCACAAATAAAAAAAAAAGTAAACAAACGATATCATTGAAAGCTAAATAAGTAAGAGAAGAAAACACTTAATAATGCTAATAACACACACAACACTCTCTCTCTATTTAATGGCAAAAAGAGTAGCAGTAGTAGTGGTTGTTTGAATTGGAATTAATTACCAAGGGATTGATATTGGTGAGTCCCTTGCCTTCACCGCAACCGAGAAACAGCTCATTGTGACGCGTTTGGATCCCTTCGAGGTACCTTTGGATCTCGCGGGGGCGGAAGAACCACTGAACCTTCACCTTCTTAGACTTGTCGCGATTCTCCCAGATCTTGATGAGTTTGCCGATGTATGGCTCGGGTTCGCCTTCGTTGTGGTGATACACTGCGTCGAAGAGCGCGTATTCCACACCGTCGAAGGTGAAGGACTCGTAAAACTGCACGTCCCTCTTTTTGCCTCCCATCCCTCGCTTCTTCCCCCATTCGAATTGCAGCACCACTTCTTCTTCTTCTAAGCCCGACTCCGGCGCTGTTACTTCTGACATTGGATGAAGCTGCAAAACAAAACACCGTAGTAATATGGAGGCGGTGGGTGAAGACTGAAGAGTGAACAGAGGAGGAAGATGTAGTTTGAAGTCAGACAGCGAACCCTAACACGACCACGTTATATATACGTGTGTGCGCGGGCGAGCGCCACGCACGCAGCTTGACAGCGGGATCTTCTAGAATCTATCTTGGGGCCTGTTTTGAAAAACAGTTTATTTAATCACTTATGGCATAAATGCTTATATAATAAGCACTTATGTATAAATTATTTTTATAATAAAAAAAATATAGTAAAACTTATTTCATATAAGTTGTAAGTTATTTTGATAAGTTATTTTGGATAGCTTACCCAAAACAGCTTATGAAACAGTAATAAACTGTTTTCATAAACTACGTCAAACACACTGACAAAAACTTATACCCTCCGGACTGATTTATAAGCAAAAAATAACTACCTCACACTAATTAAGAAAATTAGTTAATCTCATTTAATATTCCTAATCTCATTTCCTAAAATACCCTTCATAATATTAATTACATATTTATTGCATGTGGAAACAAAATTGAAACTAATCATTATTTCCATCTTCCTAATGTTAACTGCTATTATTAGATTCACCAAAAAAAAACTACTATTATTAGTAAAACTCATCGTTCTTTCCATCTTTCCAAATGGACACCTATTCTTGTGCTGCCCACATGTTTTAATAGTAGGTATAGTACTCCTCTTAGTAAATGATGTTATGATGGTGACGTTTCAGTAACTTCAACTCTTTAATTTGTTACGGGAATTTGTTTTAAACATTTTCTCTCTTTCGTTTAAAATTTGTGTTGTTATTATTACGAGACAACATTGAAAATAATATAAAGGGTATTTTGGGGATAATAGTATTAAATAGAGTAAATTCAGTTAGAATTTGCTTATATTTTAGACCAACAAATGAGGTCCCAAATTTGATTATAAATCAGTCTAGAGTAGTATGTCAATAGATAAGTTATACGTAAACACACTGCATAAGCTAGACATAACATAAGCACTTAGCGTATTTGACAGAGTTTATAAAAATAACTTATGATAGGTTCATAAATTATTTTGAACTTATTTTTATAAGCTCCCTGTGATAACTTATGAAAATAACTTACAATTTATTTAAAATCAACTTCACCACATTCTCTCTTTAATTATAAAAATAACTTATATATAAATATTTATATAATGAGCGTTTATATCAGAAATACTTAAATAAACTATTTATCAAACTAGACCTTATGTTTGGAACTATCTCATACATTGGCGAACACACGGTGATATGGAAGCGATCACATGGAGCCTCCGGTCCAGAGTATCGTGGTTTTCCCCCGCAAAATTAAATAAGCATAATATGTGGATAGAGGATGAGCTAACTACATACTATAAAACTTGTACGCATGTGCATATTCATAATTTTTTGGGTTAACTAGAAAGTCGACCCGTGCATTCGCATGGGTTGGAGAGTCGTATTAATTTTTATATATGATATAAAATAATTTATTTATCAATTAATAATTTCATATATGATATATCCTAAATTAATAATAGTATTGGTTTTTTTTTGGTGAAAATGACAATGTTGGTCATGCAACATTGACATTTTGCATCTTAATTAAATATGAAGGTTTCACATTATAAGTAATCAACAATTTCTCATATTTATAAAATTAAAGACCAAATCATATAAACAAAATAAATAGAAAAGTAATTAAAGTAATTTTCCAATTTATAGAGAAAATATAAACAAAATCTATAAACAAATACTATTTTATTTATAAAGTCTAAAATTAAAGGAAATATGATTTTGTAACCTAAAAATTTATAGGAACAAAAAAAATGAATAAAACTCGTAAGCAAAAACTAAGATTAAAAGAAAAGTATTTTATATGAAAATTTACATAAACTAAAAAAATAAATGGAACTTATAAACAAACATTATTTTATTTACTAAAAGTAAAATTAAAAGAAAAAACTGTTTTGTTATCGAAAAATTTATAGGAACACAAACAAATGCATCAATCTTGTAAGTAAATATCATTTCATTGATAAAAAATAAGATAAAAAAAATAATTTTGCAACCTTATATTTTAATGGAACGAACACATGAATGAAACTCGTAAATAAACACTAATTTATTTATGAAAATGAAATCAAAAGAAAAATAGTTTCCCAGTCGTATAATTTACATGAACAAAAAGTTTGAATGAAACTTGTGAGTAAATATTTTATTTATGAAAAAATAAAATTAAATAAAAAATAATTTTACAACCTTAAAATTTATAGGAATAAAAAAACTTTAATTAAACATATAAGCAAATACTATTTTATTCATTAAAAAATAAAATTAAAAAATTATTTAACAACTTTAAAAATGGTCATATACAATATTCTCATATTGAGGCAAGAGTGTAATGTTGAAAAAAAGTGAGAAATTGGGAGGTGCGAAATTTGGCACGTGCACCGATGGGTTCAATTTCTTAAATAGGTAAGACAGATAGGCAATAAAATAATATTTAATAAAAAAATTTAAAAATTTAAAACAAAAAAGATTGCTACTGTGAGGGAATACAATGTGCCGATAGTTAACCCTAAACTATATAATATATACTCTCTTTGTCCCAAAATAAGTACTGTTTTATGTTTTTTTACACAGATTAAGAAGTACAATAAATGAATGAGTGAGAGTAACAAAATTGCCAAATTAACCTTGCAATAAAATAATGAAGTGTGATTTAATTTTTGTTATTCAAAAACTGATACACTACAATTATTAGCGGTAAAATTGAAATAAATTAATTAATATTTAATTTAAAGCATAAAACAACACTTATTTTGGGATAAATATATTTTGCTAAAACGACATTTATCTTGGGACGGAGGGAGTGTATATATATATATAATATTATTATAATTATAATAATAATAATAATTATAATAAAAGTATAATTATTATTTTAAAAAATAAAAGAATTTAAAAAACGAGGATCTTGCGCGGGAAGCGGTGATTTGGCATTAACCAGTTTTTATATATCTATTGATTACTCGTACCCAACTTTACATTAGGGCTGATTTAGTATAATGTAAACCGTAAAAAAAATGCTAAAAATTAAATAAAAAATTCAATTGAAATGATTGTCAAATCCAAATTTACAAATGAGGAATTATTTTTGGACATCCTCATTATTCATTACACCAATCTAATATCTTTATCTCTTTTTATGCATCACTTACCTAACACATCTATCATTTTTCTTTCTTCTACTTCAATATCTCTTCAAGCATATATTGGCATTTGGTATAAAAAATCATTATTCTTTACAAATTGACCCATGATCAATTCGAATCAAACTTGCAGGCATATATATAATTTATTTGAAAATTAATCATATTATTCTTGTATAACAATGTGTTTAGGAAATTATTCCTACTGATTTTTATTTTTATGGTTTTATTGTCTAATTCATATTTTATTCTTTTAATATCCTTATAATTATGACAATTTTACTCCTTTTTATGACAATTCATATCTCATTTTAATTCATATAATTTACTTGTAATTAAAATAATTTAGGCTTAAATAAGTTTGACTTTTTTTTACAGGGATTAAAATCAAAAGTCTGAAATTTGGAATGACCAAAAACTTATTTAAGCCAACAATTTATATCTCATTTGCTTCATTCAATCTATGGAATTTATTAGAGCTGGCAAAATGGGCTTAGCCCGCCGGGTCGAGGCGAGCCTGCTCGAAAAAATGGCGGGATTGGACACACACAAATTCGAGTCTATTTTTAATTTAGGCCTTTTTTGCCCGAGCTCAATCCGAACCGGCCCAAAAATAACAAAATAAAAGTCCGAGTCCGGTGTGACCCGGCACTATGCAGGTCGAGTTTGGACAACTAAATTTGAACTCTTTTTAATATGGACTTTTTTGGCCCAACCCAAAGCCCGCTTAGTAGACCCATTTGCAGCTCTAGGATTTATGGGTAATTTACTATCCTATTTTGGCGTTCCTCTCCCATTTTAGTTGGTACTATATTTTTTTGTTTTTATTTTATTTTATGTTTATTCTTTGCCTTTTGGAAGCTATGTGGCCCCACTAGTGATGATGTATATAAAGCTTGATATATAGAAGGAAGAGAATAGAAGATATTGGATAATTCTAGGAACATATTTTTGGTGCCTTTGTGTGGGAAAAAATGCAGTGAGCGATTGCTATTAGCAATGGCATGTTACGAAATCGAACCATGTTTTTATGAATGTTCACAATGAGGCACAAATTGACAATGTGAGCGAGCGATTGCATGCTTGTGGAATGTCCACCGCCAGATCTAGTGAGGCTACGCAATCTAACGGCCAAAAAAATGAATAAATGGATAAATAAATGATTACATCAGATCTGCCAAAAGAGTTTATATTTGAGTGGGAAAAATGCCTCGGGCAATTCCAAACCATTTTATTTTATTTTATTTAAAAAGGAAGATACATTCCATTTGATGAACTTTTGATCCATCCAAACAGAAATTTCATGTTTTTGTAGGAATAGCATTATCGAACAAACCAAACACACTCATTCCCTGGAAAATTCAATTTCATGTTTGTGTAGGAATAGCATTATTGAACAAACCAAACACGCCCATCCCCTGAAAATTTCAAGAGTAAATAGTCACTTTAGTCACTGAGAAATATAAGCAGTGTCACTTTCGTCCCTAGAGATAAGGAATTAAAAAATAGTCTCTGAGAGAGACAAACGTTTGTCACTTTGGTCCCCGACGTCAACTCTGCTGTTAGTTGTGCTGATGTGGCATTGTTAAACGACACATAGACTCACGTATGGCAGCCACGTGTGTCTCTCTCTCTCTCATCTCCCACACTCTCTCTTCCCCTCCCCTTTCTCCCCCCTCTCTCTTCTGTCCACCCATTCTCCTCCTCTCTCTTTGCCCCCTCCCCCCTCTCGCCCCCCCCCTCTCTTATTCTCACTCTAATTTTCACCCCATTCTCCCCCCCCCAACAACAAGGTGAAGCTAAAACTCATTTTAACATGCATCGGTTTTGTAAAGTTGGTGGTGTTGGGGTGCTTGGTTGGTGTTTGATGAAAGTCCAAAGAAGGGTTGAATCCGAACTTGAAGGAAGAAGACGACGTGTTGAATCTGGCCGTCGCTGCCTCTCTCTCTTTCTCTCTCATTTTTTTTAAATTTTTTTATAGTGAGGGAAAGTACATAATAGTTAGAGTGAGGCTGAAATCAGAATCATTAATACAAGGCAGATACCCACAAAGCACCTAGGGGGTTGGGAAGTTGTGGTTTTTCACCTTGATCTGCAATCATTAACTGTTTTGTCACAAAATATTCTATAAGGCTATCTTCGTGGGTGATGGGTCTCTGAGGGTGGGAAACGACTAAGTTTAATCACCGGTATAGTATTCTTACTATTACTAATTAATTAATATTTATAAAAGTGGAGACAATGAACGGCGTTGTTGTGAACCCAGAGTCGATATAAGCAGAGATCAAAGCGTCGAAGACGAGAATGGAGTGATGACGATGATGGGTGGTGGTAGTGGTACACATGGTTTGGAGAGGGAGGACAATGGGGACAATGGGTTGAAAATTAGAGTGAGAAGGGCCGAGAGGGGGGAGGGGGCAAAGAGAGAGGAGGAGAATGGGGAGGGGACGGACGAAAGAGAGAGAGGGGAGAAAGGGGAGGGGAAGAGAGAGAGAGTACGGGAGAGGAGGGAGAGAGACACATGGCTGCCATACGTGAGTCTATGTGTCGTTTAACAGTGCCACATTACCAGAACTAACGGCGGAGTTGACGTCAGGGACCAAAGTGGCAAACGTTTGGCTCTCTCAGGGACTATTTTTTAATTTCATATCTCTCAAGGACTAAATTGAATCGCTTGTATCTCTTAGGGGGTGTATTGGATTGAGATTTTAAAAGACTATTTTGTCATAAAAAAGTCTTGTAGATTTTATAGATTTTAAAAGACTTCGTAGGAATGTAATAACTTATCATATTTTTTTTAAAAGTCTCGTGGATTTTAAATAATTTTTATATCATAAGAATTTATAAGATTTGAAATGACTTTATGGATTTATAAAGAATCTCATGGATTTTTAATAAACTTTCAAAGTTATAAGAGTCAATAAAAACAAAAATAAAGAAATTGGTTGTATCTTATCTCATTCTAAGTAATAATTCTTCACATAAGTCATACTAGCCGATAATACTAAAGAAAATATTGAAAGTGAAGATTCGTCTGCTGGCTCAAAATTGTAGTATTCGTTAACTAGTAATACCGAAGATAAAAAATTGTCTACTGGTTCAATTGAAAATTCATCATAACGACATTTTTTGCGAAGAAAATTATGTAGTGTTGCACATGCTAATACAAATACTTCTTGTGTTAAACACACCGCATAATATATATATAATAGTTTTTCGATCTATAGTAATAATAAAATTATGAAAATAAATTAGAAATCAGTAAAAAATACTTTTTATTTATCAAAAATTAAATTAAAGAAAGAATTTTAATCCTAAAATTGTAGAAATAAAAAAAATGAATGAAACCTATTAAGAAATGTTATTATATTTATCAAAAATAAAATTAAAAAAATTACAGTCTGAAAAATTATTGAAACAAAAAATATAAATGAAACTCGTTAAGAAAACTATTATGTTTATAAAATAAAAAAGAGGCTAATGAATAAAAAAATAATTAAAATTTAAAAAAGATAAATTTATTATATTAATTAAATTAGTAAATATAAAGAGTTTGTAAAAAAATGAAACGATCACATTTGATCAGAAACTGTTGTGGAAGATTATGAAATAAAAAGATGAGAAAATAAAGTTTGGTTATTATAGTGTTTGGGGAGGTAAAGTACATAAAAAATGTACACACATATTTACAATGTTATCATCTAAGTATATTCAGCGAATAAAAAATGTATGAAGAAAAACAATCGGGAAAAGGAAAAAAAGAAGAAATTACTTGGTGAGTATGACACCGTTGTAATGGCAGGAAAAAAAAGTCTATAAAGTCTTGAGGGTTTGAATGAGATTGTTTGATGGGTTTGATCTTTATATTTTACACTAAAAAGTCCCACGAAATCCACCATGCAAAATAATCCTTTAAAATCTGTATATTTTTGAATACCAAGAGACTTTTTTTAAGTTGTAAAAAAATCTCAATTAAATACCACCGAATTTCATTTTTCTCTTTAAAAAGTCATGACAGTCCTAATTGAATACCATTAGATTTTATTGCACTCTCTAAAAAGTCATGATAGTCCTAATTGAATACTATAATTTTTTTTTATATTTGTACCATCCTGGAAGACCGACCAACCATCGAAGGATTCGACCTCCATCGCCTTGCAGGCTCGGAGCTCGAAGGGCTGTGTACCATCCTGGAAATGACCGACCAATCACACTGGAAGACCAATCACGCTGCCAGGTACGGGGCTTATCACCCCCGTCTCTTGTCCCCTCTGGCCGAGCTATGGCAGAAGCAGGAGAGCGATCGCACCACCAGGCAATGGGCTTATCACCATGGAGCCCCCAGTGCATCAGACCCTCTGGGAGACCGACCGAGGTATCCCCATTAGCACACCGTTGGATCTGAGTCAGCACACGTAGGAGAATTCAAATAGAGGCCAAAGGCGCAGGAGGCATTGATGACACCCTAATTAGGATCAATTAAGGATCAATCTCAGTCAATCCTCCATAAATGCCACCTAGGAGCCACCATAGATGAAGCATCCTAGACCCCTATATTAAGGGAAAGGGAGGACACCGCCAGATAGCTAACTCACTCACTCCTCCACCTTGCTCACGCACCACTGCTAGGGTTGGTCCTTGAACTCTCTTTGAGTGACGACGTACTGACCTAGCGGTACAAAAGTCTTGATTAAATACCACAAGATTTTTTCAAGATTTTTTCATCGCAAAAAAATCTATCAAAATGTTTTACAATCCCAATCCAATACACCCCCTTAGAGACTAAGGGCACAAGCTTATCTACTACTTATGACATAATTTATATAAGTTACTTTTATAATCGAAGAAAAATTATAGTGAAATTTATTTTATATAAGCCATAAGCTGTTTTAATAAGCTATCCTGGGTAGCTTATAAAAAATAAGCCCAAAACAACCTATAAATCAGTCATAAACTGTATTCATAAACTTTATATAAGCCAATCCAAACAGGCCCAAAAGTCGGTGTGTAATCAAATTTCAATTTCAATTTTCCACCTTATTCAGCAGCGCCACTCCAATAGTGCAAACCGCTTCGTCCTCTCTTTAAACTTGGCGCTCGTCTTTTATCAAAAAAAAAAAAAAAACTTGGCGCTCGTCCGTCGCGAAAAGGATTCAAAAGGATTCAGCGACGCCGTAACGCATGCCTCTCACGGTCAGAACACGGCGACGAAGAAGAACATAGCAGAAGACTTCTGGCACTGCACACCAACCCACACCTCTTCGACCATGGCTTCTCCTTCGCCTCGCAACCGCATCAACCAGGTCCTTCCCTAATCCCATTCCTACTCTCCCAAGTCCCAACCCTAGACAACACCCTTCACCACACGTTTCGTTGATACTTGCATCATGGGTTAGAATTGAAGCCTAAGCGCTCTCAATGGACGCACGAAAATCAATAATAAAGAAGTTGAAGAATGACAATTTTTGAGTGTTGCTGCTTAATTTTGATTTTACGATTTCTTGTTGTTTGTTTTCACATACTCAACCGTTGGATTGTTGTTAACTTGCTTTGTGCGCTCACAGTTTTATGCTACGAAGAAAAGGAAAGCTGTGTCACCGGTTTCTAAGGCTGGGAGAACTGAAAAAGGTGCAAGGCATGTTGATGGGTCTCCAAGTGCTAAAGGCTCGTTGGACAGTTACTTGGTTACGTCGCAGGATGACCGTAACGAAGCAACCATGGCTGGTTCTTTGGTTAAGAGAAATTTGGCATCAGAGATTGGTAGTTCTCTTGAGAATGGATTTGATAAGCTGCCTGTTTCATCGGCTGAAGGGCCCCAACAATCCCAAGCTACTCGACCGGGGCCTGTAGATGAAGTGCTTATGGCGGGTGGTCCGGTGGTTGGTGATCCCGCCCAGGAAAACAACTGCAGTGATTTTGGACATGGTGCCAAAAACACAGAGCTCAAACAGTTTAAAGCAGAATTTTTGTCTTTCTATTGCGGGTACTTTACTTTGTTTGGATAAATAGTTGTATCTCTTTGCGAGTGTCAGTGTTTGAGATATGCATTCAGGACTGCTGTTGATAGTTTATTTCCTCTTTCTCTCTTTTTTTTGATTGTTATCATTATTATTTAACTTTTAAATTATACTACATTCAGTGAACTAGGCCCAAACATTGGTTCACCGTCGGAGATGAAAGTGAATGGCCACAAGAGAGACGATTCCCTGATACCAGTAGAGGAAAATTGTAGTTTACTGCAAAAGTGTGATGATACTAATGAGCCACATTTTGGCGGTGGAAACATCTTGAGCGACAAGATGCATGAAGACATCAGGTCTGGTGTTGTTGGCAATACTATGACATATGTTCCAGGCTGTTCTGCAAAGGTTAAAATCAATTTCATGCTAGTTTGGATTTTGTAACCATATTCTTACCTCAATTTATGATATGTATTTTGATATTTTAATGCTTTGCGTGTCAGGTTTCTGATGGTGGTGATACTATTGCCATTGGCTTGAGCATTAGAAAATGTGGATATACACCTAAATCGTCTATGAACATGGCTGAATGCTATACACCAGGATCTTTGATTGTTAAAGCATGTGTAAAGGAGACTCCGAAGTCAACACGCGGAAGCTCAATGTTTTCGCCTGGAGAGGCTTTTTGGAATGAAGCAATTCAACTTGTGGATGGTTTGTGTGTTCCTATGGGTAATGATTCTTCAAAGGTTATAGAAGAAAGTAATGTGGCGGAAGACCAACTTGAGATGAAGAACTCGTGTAATTTACAAAATTATGATGGCAAGCCAAGGAAAATATTGGATCAAAGTAAAAACAAGATCTGGAACAGGGAAATGAGTACTCCTTTTGGGTTGGCTGGGATGCACACAAAAGATTCTATGAAAGAATCGACCAGCCTTCCTGTTAAGCATTTTGATTTTTCATTTGAGGACAGTAATTTGGATGAAAATACCCTGCAAAATTGTCGTGTTGATGATCGGGTCAATGTTACTTGTGGGGCTGGAAAACAGCATGACTCTGGTTCAATGGCAAGTCATACATATGAAAAGATGAATGCAGTGCAAGAGAAGACTATAGTAGATGCATTAGTTAAAAGAGTGAGTCAGGATAATGTCAGTATGACGTCTAATAATTCTAGTTCACCCCACAATGAGGTCAGGACAACAATTAGTACACATGCATCTGATGAAGCTAGTACTCCTTCAAGTAGTGTGTCACTTAGTGATCGTTTAGACCTACATAGCTGGCTTCCACCTGAAATATGCAGCATATATAGAAAGAAAGGAATTTCAAAGCTTTACAATTGGCAGGTACATATACATTTTATGCAAATATGTTTTTTTATGTCATTATACTGATTTACTATACAATATTTTCTGTCTATATAACTGATTTAACTATTTTTTTTGTTAGTCCTGGCGGCTTTTTTCTCTTCCAGTTTACTATTTCTTTTTTTAAAAGTTCTGGCTTTGTGGCTGAGTTAGGCCTCACATTGATTTAGTTCCATTTTTTGGCGTTGATTTTCTTTCATTGCTCCCTCCTTAGTTGTGGAGTATAACATTACCGACTACTGAGAGAGAACTGAGAAGGTTCTTTAAAATGGTTTATTTTAAAATCTATTAATTTCTGGCATATGTAAGTTCAACTATGGTTTTTTATTTTTTCCACTTTTTAGGTAGACTGTCTTCGGGTGAATGGTGTCCTACAAAGAAGAAATCTTGTATATTGTGCTTCTACAAGGTATTCTCTCGTTTAGCTGTCAATTACTGCAAACTTTAGGTCATATTTCTGTCATTTTTTGTTCATATAATGTTTAAAGAATTATGTGGGCGGGACATGAAGTTGGGAATGGGATAGGATGGGGAGTAAGGTTTTCTTCTCTCATAATCATAAGGTGGACTTGTGCATAATTAGTTACATTTTCCACAATAAGGATTTCATTTAGAGAGAATGCTAGAATCTCAATTTTGGTAATGAGCACTACTATATTGGTCTATAACTGGACTCTCTCTTTTTTTATAGGATTGAGAAAAGCCAGTATAATATGCATTTGATGAATAAATGTATTGTTTCATTTTTTAGTCCTTTTCTTGTAATGGCTTCCAATTGAATCTATAGATGATTTTATATTCTTGTCTCTTTTATTGCTGAAGTCGTTTCTGTGAAATTCTGCTGCATGTCTTCCATTGTGTTTTACACTTCTTGATGCGATTCTCCTGCCATTTTATTTTTACCTGTCATTTTATTTCTCTTTTTCTATTTGTCCTTCTCATGCTATCTTCCTTGGTCTTTTATTTGTGGAAAACGTGTATGAAATGTTTTTCTTTTGCCACAGTGCCGGAAAGAGTTTTGTTGCTGAGATTTTAATGCTGCGGAGGGTGATAACAACTGGAAAAATGGCACTGCTTGTTCTTCCATATGTATCAATTTGTGCAGAAAAGGTATTATTTTTTGCCCCCTTTTCTGTTAAAATTTAAAAATTAGATTTTAGGTTGTGGATGTCGTTTAAGGAATTCAGTTTTAAATTTTTTTTCAGAAGTTTCAATTCACTCAAGTTTTATAGTCATTTTGAATTTTGATTCATGCAGGCAGAACATCTTGAACGGCTTCTTGAGCCACTTGGTAAACATGTTCGTAGTTATTATGGAAGCCAAGGTGGTGGAACACTTCCTAAAGATACTTCGGTAGCTGTCTGCACAATAGAGAAGGCAAACTCACTAATTAATAGATTATTGGAAGAGGGCCGTCTGTCAGAAATGGGGATTATTGTGATAGATGAACTGCATATGGTATCATCAGTGCCTACTTCTGTAGTCATTTGTCATGAATTCTATTATACGCTACTTTCCCCGTATTTTTCTATTTGGTCATTATGAAAGATAAACAGCAAAGGTACACCTGGATGGTTCTCATGGCTTATTCCTCTCTACATCTATTAACAGGTTGGTGATGCGAGTAGAGGTTACCTTCTAGAACTTATGTTGACCAAGCTTCGTTATGCAGCAGGGGAGGGTATTTCAAAATCAAGTGATGGAGAGAGTTCAGGTGGAAGCAGCGAAAAGGCTGATCCTGCTCAAGGTCTGCAAATTGTTGGAATGAGTGCGACAATGCCAAATGTTGCAGCAGTTGCTGACTGGCTTCAAGTAAGCATAATTACAAGCATCACTTATTCCCATGCACACATCAATTATTGGCATTTAGATAGCATAGACTTTCTGGTTTTGTATTTGATGCATTCTCTTCTTTTAAATGTCTGGTGCATTGGTTTGATCTATGATGCATTGACTTGTTCTAAAGTATGATGTTCTCTTTTTGAGTCATCTCTTATCTAGTTATCTTTTTATATTTCAAATTGATGACTATTTATTGCGGGCATATTTGACATTGTCACATTTGTATAAATGTTTCCTTTTCAGATGATTTTCTTATTTTGTAGTATAGGAAGATCTTCTGTTATTTCCTTTCATTTGTATAGAAATATTCTCTCTTGTACAGCTATTTTTCATATTTTTGGTTATTATGACAGGTTTTGTTTCCTTAATTTTAGGATAGAAATTAATAGAACTTATGCACATTAGTCTATTGTGTCCTTGACAAATCAATCAATTCTGAAATATTATTTGGTCAATTTTCCCTCTTCAAGTTCTTATAAATCTGTTTGTTCCAAATTGTATCAAGGCAGCACTATACCAGACAGAATTCCGGCCAGTTCCTTTAGAAGAATATATTAAAGTTGGTAATTCCATTTATAACAAGAGTATGGAACTTTCTAGAACAATCCCAAAAAGAGCTGACCTTGGTGGCAAAGATCCAGATCATGTTGTTGAACTATGTAATGAGGTAGATGATTTAAAGTCTTAGCCTCAACTTCTACACCTTGTAATTCTTAAAAATGAATAATTATGAACAATTGATATTCTTTTCAGGTTGTTCAAGAGGGACAATCGGTGTTAATATTTTGCTCTAGCCGAAAGGGTTGTGAATCAACTGCAAGACATGTTGCAAAGTTCCTTAATAGGTTTACCATTGATATTAATGAGAATGATTGTGAGTTTGCTGATATTACTTCTGCTATTAACTCCTTGAGAAAGTGCCCTGCTGGGTTGGACCCAGTATTAGAAGAAACTCTTCCAGCTGGTGTTGCATTTCACCATGCTGGCCTTACGGTAATTCCATTCTTCCTGGTGTTATGGCTTCCACTAACACTGTTATTACAGAATTGTTAGGGGAGCAGAAGTTCATATTTGATCTCAATGGAAGTGCTGGGTTTATTTTACCTACCTTCAAGGCCTAAGCCATTTTTCAACTGTTGTTTGAATAGGTTGAGGAACGAGAGATTGTTGAAACGTGTTACCGAAAAGGCCTTTTACGTGTCTTAACTGCCACATCGACCTTAGCAGCTGGAGTTAATCTGCCAGCTAGGCGGGTAATTTTCCGCCAACCTAGAATTGGTTGTGATTTTATCGATGGGACGAGGTACAAGCAGATGGCTGGTCGTGCAGGTCGAACTGGAATTGATACAAAAGGAGAAAGTGTATGGTCTTTTTTCTTACACTCTCAACTATTATGCATTAGTGTCTTTGTGGTTTTTCCAGGCTTTCATGCTGATTGATTGTGGAGAGTTTCTATGCAATTATACTACTTTCTTTTTGCATATCTTTTTTTTGTTTTTGATTCTCCCCGAGTTGTAGTTACCATTTTTCTTTCTTTCTTTTCATTTTGCCTTTTTACATTGATATCATAATTTATTTGGTCACATCTATGTGGCTTTGACTGCAGTGTTTTGTTTAAATTAATTTGGTCTGAGTCAATTTTTTTTTTTATTCACATAGGTACTCATCTGCAAACCAGAAGAGGTGAAAAAAGTTATGGGACTTTTGAATGAAAGCTGTCCACCGTTAAATTCCTGTTTATCTGAAGATATGAATGGAATGACTCATGCAATCTTAGAAGTGGTGGCTGGAGGAATAGTTCAAACTGCTAGTGATATTCACCGGTATGTTAGATGTACTCTTTTGAACTCCACAAAACCATTTCTAGATGTGGTGAAATCTGCTCAAGAATCCCTACGATGGTTGTGCCAAAGAAAGTTTCTTGAATGGAATGAAGACACTAAACTCTACAGTACCACACCTCTTGGACGTGCATCTTTTGGAAGTTCTCTCTGTCCAGAAGAATCACTTGTAAATGTTTCTGTCTATACTTCTATTCATTGCTAGTTATTTTTGAATCAGCTTTGGGTTTATTGCCGTACTGGCATTTCCTGCATGTTTGATTTTGATTGTCCTATGAATAATTTAAATATAGCTACATAAAGTGATGTAGTATAGTCATTTATGATTGGCATTAACCCATACTGGGGTTGTTTTTTTTAGATTGTGTTAGCCGATCTTTCAAGGGCAAGGGAAGGATTTGTCCTTGCATCTGACTTGCATTTGGTTTACTTGGTGACACCAATCAATGTTGATGTTGAGCCAGATTGGGAATTGTACTATGAGCGTTTTGTGAAATTGTCTCCTATTGATCAGGTGGGTTTATGTAAAAATACATTTCCCCCTTCTTGCTTTTCAGCCAGCAGCAATGTTATTAAACTTGCTTAGAGTTCACCAGATGTTTACTATCACCTATCTTATGTTGCATACATAATATGCCATTATTTTTTTTGGAAGAAATGAATTTAAAATAAACCAAATATATGAAGGGAAGATACCAAAAAATGGAAAATTTTCTACAGAAAGATATGTATATTTGTCATTCTTGTAATATTTGCGTCTATGTACAATGTGTACAGTTTGAATTGTCATTCCAGGATATCAATTGTTGAGTCTTTTATGTTTGTACTTGTAGATTTGAAATAATATTGGAATCTTAGCATATTTGTAAATAATGTTAATTATAATTATAATTATAATTTGTAAATGTTTGCAGTCAGTTGGCAATCGAGTAGGTGTGACAGAACCATTCTTGATGCGTATGGCACATGGGGCACCAATACTTTCTTCGAACAAGTCAAGAGATAATACAAGATGGTTGCACAATAAACGGCGAAATCAACTTGGGATCTCCAATGGAGTAGTTAGCTCAGATGATCAAACACTTCGTGTCTGCAGAAGATTCTATGTTGCTCTCATTTTGTCACTTCTAGTTCAGGTGCTTTTCTCTATTACACGGACTCAAATATCTCTACTACTAGTTTTTATTAATTATAATTTTTTAATAAAAGAATATTATTAGAAAAAAAACAAAAGGAAGGAGGGTAAGGTATACTTCTTGGTTAGAGGTCGTAGGACAACAACCATAAACAAGTTAAAGTAGAAAGTATTAGCATAGAGCTTTCCAATCTCATTGCAAGTCTAACCATTGTTTAGTAGAGTGTCTGTTTTTTGTTTGATAACAGTTGCATGCTATTGTTTGTATGCCTATTAGAAGTTGTGGTTTATGGATAGGGGCATTAGGTCAGTGTTTTGTAAGTATAGTCTTATTAGTGAATTATGCTTTTGTGGTCCCTCTCCATCTCTCTTTTTCCTGTTCCACCTAATCTCTAAAATTTCATTAGAGCTTATATCATTGCATGAATAAATGTGACTTTTATGAAGGAAACCCCTGTGGGTGAGGTTTGTGATGCATTTAAAGTTGCTAGAGGAATAGTTCAAGCCTTGCAAGAGAATGCTGGTAGGTTTGCATCTATGGTTGCTGTGTTCTGTGAGAGGCTTGGGTGGCAAGATCTTGAAGGCTTAGTTGCTAAGTTTCAAAATCGTGTATCATTTGGAGTTAGAGCAGAAGTTGTTGAGCTTACCACCATTCCCTATGTTAAAGTAAATACCCTCAAGTTCCTTGACAGTTTGACATTCCTTACCTTTAAATGACTTATGGTTTTTGTTGCTGTTGGCTTGTCTTTGTACTCATTCGTTTGCCTTGTTTCTGTCATTCAATTTGCAGGGCTCTCGAGCCAGAGCACTCTATAAAGCAGGTTTACGTACACCTCTTGCAATTGCTGAAGCATCCATTGCTGAAATAGTAAAAGCACTTTTTGAATCTTCATCATGGGCCACAGAAGGTGATCTGTGAAAGTTGTCTGTAATTGGTTTGACATTTTTATGTACCAAATTAGGTTGATATTTTATTGTTGATGTTTTATTCCTTGAATTTATATATAGTAAATATGGAACTAAAATCACTGGATTAACATCTTTCATGCTGCATTTTTTTATCACTGTTTTTGTAAGGATTGTTGGGAGTCCCACATCGGATGGTCAGGGGGCCTGTGTGGTGTTTATAAAGCTGGGGAGTCCTTCCCCCCTTGAGCTAGCTTTTGGGGTGTGAGCTGTGAGCTTAGCTGAATTTTCATATAGTATCAGAGCCTGTATTCCTCCCGGTGGTGTGGATACTACTGCTAGCTTTCGCCTATGGTGTGGAACCTAGGCTCGAGGGGGCGTGTTGAGAGTCCCACATCGGATGGTCAGGGGGCTTGTGCGGTGTTTATAAAGCTGGGGAGTCCCTCCCCCCTTGAGCTAGCTTTTGGGGTGTGAGCTGTGAGCCAAGCTGAATTTTCAGAAGGATGTTTTCAAGTGAAAGGCCATTAGCAATGCATTATACTTTTAATTTATCGAAGTGTATCTTTTTGTTTTGAGGAATGTTAACAACACACTCTTCAACACTCTTTATGATTGGTTTATTTTTTAAAAAGTTGACACTTTTTCAAAAGTGATAAATTTACAAGGCATGTGTTTTGATTCTAAAAAAAATGAACGGATCATACATAGTGTGTTGATAAGTATGTTCAAAAGAGTGTGTTGCTAGCATTCCTCTTTTTTATTTTTATTTTTTTTAATATATACATATATATCTTTAACTCTTTATTACACTAATTAAATTCATTATGACAATCTTTTAATTTGAAGTCTGTGAAGCTGCTCTAGAATATTTTTTTATCATTGAAAGTTTATTTCACTTCTTCTGAAGGTTCTGCACAAAGGAGCTTACAATTTGGTGTAGCAAAGAAGATAAAGAATGGTGCTCGCAAGATTGTTCTCGATAAAGCTGAAGAGGCAAGGATTGCTGCTTTCTCAGCCTTTAAGTCACTCGGATACACTGTCCCACAGTTAGCTCCACCCATATTATCCACTGCTGCACGCGATTCTATCAGGCAAGAGGCAGGAAGTACCTCTGGAAGTGACACAGCTGACACTAGTCATAGCTTTGTTGATGCAAACCACACTGATAATTCTAATATAGTTGCTCTAGAAAAAGAAAGAGAAGACTTGATTAAATCTTCTGACAATGGTGCTCTGGCTTCTGTAGAAGGAAAATCAGGCAATGAGATATCATGTAGCTTGTCTACTATTCCTGTTGCAGGACCTACAACGAATGAGCTCAATGCGACTTTTGACCCTACCAAAAATCCAGATGTGACCACCCTCTCTGTTCAGTTACAGAGACAAAATGATAAATCCAGTATACGTGATGGATGCCATGGTCATGGTACAGTGGAACAACATCAGAGTGGAAATTTGGCTAGTGGTAATGTGGATAATTCCAGCCAGAAAGGGCCCATTAATGCAGTTAGTAATCACGGTGGGCTTGATTCATTTTTGGATCTATGGGACACTGTGCAAGAGTTCTACTTTGATATCCATTACATCAAACGATTGGAATTGCACTCTGCTGCCCCTTTCGAAGTACATGGAATTGCTGTCTGTTGGGAAAACTCTCCTGTGTACTACATTAATCTTCCCAGGGATATTCTGTTGTCTGACAATAGAAAAGATGACTGTTTCCCCTTGAGTGCATGCAGTTATAAGCAGAAAGTTTCATCTTCTAATTCTAAGCAAGATTTGGTGAATGCCATGCATAGATGGAGCAGGATTAGTAAAATAATAGGGAGGGAAAATGTCAGAAAGTTCACCTGGAATTTGAAGATTCAGATTCAGGTGCTGAAAAAGCCCGCTGTTTCAGTTCAGAGATTTGGTTGCTTGGATAAAATTATGGACCTTGAAGTTGTAGACACTTCTTACATATTATTGCCCCCAATCCATGTTAAAGATGCAATTGACATGTGCATTGTGGCCTGGATTCTTTGGCCCGACGAAGAGAGGAGCTCTAATCCAAACTTGGATAAGGTAACATGAATAGTTATACTGCATACATAAGGGCACAAACACATGCACATGCTTGGTGTCAATTTGTGATGATTTTATAGTTTAGTATACTAGTATTAACAATCACAGTTGATAATTTAGGAGGTAAAGAAAAGGTTATCCTCTGAGGATGCTGCAGCGGCTAATCAGTGTGGCAGGTGGAGGAATCAGATGCGAAGAGCTGCTCATAATGGTTGCTGCCGCCGGGTTGCTCAAATACGAGCACTATGTTCAGTTCTTTGGAAATTACTTGTGTCTGAGGAACTTGTAGTTGTGCTTATGGGAATAGAAATCCCTTTGGTAAGAATCTATGAAGCTTTGGTACAAGAAGAGTGGTATCATGTCTGATGTTTATTTTAAACCCACTTGGGCTTTTATGCATGTAAGTACATGTCAAAGTAAATTATAAATTCAAATATTGAAGATTTATAAAAACCCTAGTATTGAACAATTTTTGGATTCACTTAGGACCTCTTCGACAAGTGGTTTCCAACGCTTGCAACAAGTGCAAAAACCAAAAAAGATGATATCTTTCTGTTTAAACTTTAAAATCATTCACATGTTTTCACCTAGCAAAGTTTTTGAGTAATTCATTTTATCACTCTGCGTATATTATGTTGTAATTTTTTTGTTGTCCTTCAATTTGTGCTCAACATTGTCACCCTAGCTTAATAGAAAATAAGAAGGAAGAGAAATTGTCAAATTGATCAGCTTGGGAACAGAAAGTGAGGAATCAATAAAAAAGAAGGAAGAGGATCATTAGCTATACCAAGTTACTTTCTTATTTATTTTTATGATTTTATTTTCTCAATTAGTTTAAATAGTTATATTAAAATTGAGAATAGATTGGACCCAATTCAACCCCGAAAGCTAGCTCAAGGGGGAGAATTGCCTGGGTCATTGTAAGGGATACTTTGCCTATATACCTAGCCAGTGTGGGATCTTAACAGGTTACATGCTTGAAGTATTTGATGCTATGTTTGACACATGTTGTTAGGTGAATGTTCTTGCTGACATGGAGCTTTGGGGAATTGGTGTTGATTTGGAGAGATGCATCCAGGCTCGTAAATTGTTGGTGAAAAGGTTGAAGCATCTTGAGAAGGAAGCTTATAAACTGGCTGGAATGACGTTTTCATTGCATATGCCGGCAGATATTGCAAAGGTGCTGTATGAACACTTGAAGCTGCCCATACCTGATGGGCGAAATAAGGGAAAACAACATCCAAGTACTGGCAAGCACTGTTTGGATGCACTGAGGTATTTAGGAAGTTTCCTTTTGTAGCTCGTAATCCATATTAAAGAGAATCTTATAATGGTTTTTTATCTTTGCTGTTACTTTAGTAGGCATTTTAGAAAAGAACAAATTACTTTTCCCTCCCTTAAGAGATAAATATGTATTACCCTTGTTTAAAAACTGTATTATGGGATATTTGATTACTATTTCAGGCATGAACATCCCATTGTTCCAATCATCAAAGAGCATCGAACACTGGCAAAGCTCTTGAACTCTACACTAGGATCAATTTGTTCTCTGGCTAGGCTATCTGTAAGCACACAGAAATACACATTACATGGTCATTGGCTCCAGACATCCACAGCTACTGGTCGGCTTTCGATGGAGGAGCCTAATCTTCAGGTTTGGGTTCTTTTACCACATGTTTTGTTTTTTTCGTTCAGCTAACTTCTATGTTGAATGTCATGTACTATCTTGTTGGGCAATGCAGTGTGTTGAGCATACAGTGGACTTCAAAATGAAAGGGGATGAAATTGGAGGTGATGCTGATGAGACTAATTGTAGAATTAATGCCCGTGACTTCTTTGTCCCTACTCAGGTTATATAGATCTTTAACTTTGGTTTCTTAATCACTTGTTGGTTGTTACTGTTGCAAAGCTGTTTTCTCAATGTCATGCCAACCGAAGTCTTATTGGTGTAAAACTGACAGGTTCAAACTGGTTCTCATCACCGGTTTTCATTGGTTTTGAGATCAACCAATTTTTTGGGTTAAATGGGACCGGACACTTGACCGTTTCAACTGGTTGAACCGGCCGATTCGGTCCAATTTTTAAAACGAAAATCCCTCGCAATATGAGGGGTGGATTAGTGTTTATCGACATACTCTTGTTAGTATCACTGTAAATTAGAGTTAGTTCATACATTATGTTTGGCTGACACAGTCATAATAGATTTGAACAGGAAGATTTTTCAGCTGTTAGTTACAGCTGTTATGTTAGTTTGGTGGTTAAGACAGTTATAGCTGTCTCAATTGTCTGATACTCATCACAGTTGTAATCAATCAGTTTTCATATTAATAAGAACCTCAGTTTCAGATTCTCTCATGAAGAAACTAGTAATCTGAGAGAAGCCATGCAAGAGAGACAGAGAGAATCTGAAAACTGTGTGTAATTGCATTAATCAAAAGTTTCATTATAAGGAGGGAGGGAAGACAGATATTTATAGTTAATAGAGAGTACAAATGAGATGCTTGCACAGCAAGCTGTCACTAACAGAAACCTAACAAGCTTTCTGTTACAGTCTTACAATAACTAACACAGTAACTAACAGAGTGTTAACTCGGTACATACACTATCATCTCAAATTATCTCTCTCCCTCTCTCACATTTTTGATTCTCATTCTCACTTTTGCTCAAGTATTGAAGTCTTTTACCCATCATTCAAAACTCCCAAACAGCCTCAGTTATCTTCTTTTTTCCTTTAATTTTCTTTTTAACTTTTGTATGTCTTATGTGTTATATATTTTGTATACTTGTGGTCTATTCTTATGTATCTCTTTTCACTGCAGGACAACTGGTTACTGTTAACGGCAGATTATTCTCAGATAGAACTGAGGTTGATGGCACACTTCTCTAAAGACTGTTCGCTTATTGAACTTCTCAGTAGGCCTGATGGTGATGTCTTTACAATGATAGCAGCACGATGGATTGGGTGTCCTGAGGTTTCTGTGGGTTCTCAGCAGAGAGAGCAGACCAAAAGGATGGTGTATGGTATTCTTTATGGTATGGGTCCCAATAGCCTTGCAGAACAACTGGATTGCACTTCTGATGAAGCTTCTGAAAAGATTAGTAACTTCAAAAGCACTTTTCCTGGTGTTGCTTCCTGGCTTCACGAAGCCGTTGCATTGTGTCGTAGTAAAGGGTGAGGAGACCTTGTTCCACTTTTGCATTCCTAACTCATTTCTTTAGCAGTAATACAATGATTATTAAAATGATCTAAGCATTGGGTACTCTTTAGTTTGAACAATTATATTGATTATTTTGTCAGTTTGTTTTGTCTTTTTCTTTGACAAATTGATATTTTTATTGGCATTTAAAATATTTTTGACTCTATTGTAACTGATACCTAATTATTTTTCTTCTTGTGATCTCTATATCTGACCATGTAGAAAACTACGCTTATCAATGCTTTAGGTGTTTCATTCTAACACTCTGTTTTTTGTTTGTGTATAATATATATGCATTCTTGTTAAAATTGATTTACTTCTTGGCTGTAATTCTGGATTACATTTATATATGCATGATCCAGATATGTGGAGACTCTTAAGGGAAGGAAACGATTTTTGTCAAAAATAAAATTTGGCAGCAGTACAGAAAAATCAAAAGCTCAGAGGCAAGCTGTTAATTCCATTTGTCAGGTGTAGCATAGTTTTTCTCTCTTTCAAATCAGGATATGTTTCCTACTTTCCTACAGAACTATTAGTATTCATGTTTATGTTGTTTCCTTTCCCTCCCCCTCCCAGGGATCTGCTGCTGACATAATTAAAATTGCAATGATCAAAATTTACTCTGTAATTGTCACTGGAGTTGATAGCCTGGATTCCAGTTCTTCAGTTGCATCCAAGTTCCACACGCTTAGAGATCGTTGCCGGATTCTGTTACAGGTTAACTTGAGGATTTGAATTCTCCTATTATTGTTTGTTTCTTTGTTTGTTTCAATCATTTTAGTGAATGTTAAATAGGTACATGATGAATTAGTGCTGGAAGTTCATCCTTCTGTGATAAAAGAAGCTGCCATACTGCTGCAGACAAGCATGGAGAATGCAGTCTCACTTCTTGGTTTGTATTCCATGAACAATTTATTCTTTTGGGAATTTTTTTGAGTGAAGTTATAGGTTGGTAAAAATAATTAAGTTTTGATTGGATGGTCAAATTACATATTCACTGTTTATGCGATGCTTGTGCAGTTCCTCTGCATGTCAAACTTAAGGTTGGAAGAACATGGGGATCTTTGGAGCCATTTACACCTGATAAATTCAAGGATGACACTCTCATCACTGAATCCTAAAGTGCACAGATTATTTTTGTTCATGACAGTACAAAAATGCATTTGATGATATTGGCTGATGCATTCACCACAATTGATTGAGAGATTTGAAACTTGATAGGGAGTGGAATCATCCAAGAGTGCCTCGATGAATCAATTACGATGATGAGGCAAACAGTCGATAGGATCTGGATGGAGTCCTCGTTGAGTTAAAAGAAAAATGAGTTTCAATGCAATCAGTGGCATTACTGCTACCATGTATCATTCTTTACATCACTTTTTATACGTAGGATAGGAAAAGCAAAATTTTGTAGAGATTTGTATATATTCGAACATCGGCTTGTAAGGCTGGGTTGGAATTTGGAAAGAAAAATGACGTACGTGATCATGTCTTTCCATAAACTATCATTTCAAGTTAATGTAAAGCGAAATAAGTTTCAATTTAAAGTTGTTTATTCAAATTAGTATTCCATAATATTTTTCTGGGATCTGCCAATGTACCAAGATTAAAAAAAAAGTTAAGAAAAATATCTGTCAGGTTATGACGCATTTTTGTATTTGTATTGCTGCTAATAGAAAAGTCTGGCTTTCCCAGACACAGCAACCTTCAAGTGTCATTTTTTCGTCCTAGGTCAAACTGGTGTTTGAGACCTTTGATATCAAGCTGAATTTCATAACAAGCTCAAGCTGCAATCATCAAATTAAAGAGACTGAGGGAAGCCTCACAATTGCATATTGTATTCCATTTCGAACAGACATAGTGCTAAGCATAATAGGCACGCAGCCTTTAGTCCATACAAGTAATACATAATTGGCATACGCAACCTTGTGACCATATATATATATATATATATAATGCAAATAAACATAGTGTGTATTATTAGCAAGGTCGAACTATATTACTACATATATGAAGCAAGTATAAGTATTATAATATGATTATATAAGCTATGAAGTAGTTGTTTGTGACTATTTATTCAAGGGTCTGTTTTTCTACTTGGAAACCCAAACAACGTGATCCTGAGGGAGGAAGTGGCAAACAGGAACAGTCCCTGGTTGAACTTTGAGGACATGGAAGGCCAAATGCTTGGGATTCCATTGTGACGTGTCAGTGTGACACACAGCAACTGCTTTGACTCTGCTCCCATCAGCACCCTCCAAAGGCACTGAGTAAGCTCTAGTGGTATCTGTCTTGTGACAGTAAAACACTGCATATGGGTACTTCTGCTTGTGGCACACAACAACCCCCTTATTATTTTCCCCTCCCAACTTCTTCACCCCCTTTGCTATGGTGTACTGTTGTTGTGACTCAGTTTCTTTGTTCACTTCAGTAGAAACAGCATCAACATTTTTCCCAAGCTTAGAAGTGGTGAAATCAACCATTGACTCCAATGAAGTGACACAACGCTTCTCCTCTCCTTTAATGCCAGGCTCCTCACACTCACTGATGGTGTTCTTCACAGTCTCAGCCTCCTCTGATTCTGGCTTGATGGAGAACTCGTTCAGTATGTTTTCCACCTTGTTTGATGAAAAGGGTATGGAATCAGCAACTTGGCGAGGCAAGAAGAATGTTGTTGTGGGATTGGAGGTCTTGGTGAAGTGCAAGTCCAATTTTGTTCCTTGATGTAAGTCCTTTTCTAAGAAGAAGAGTGCCATGTTGGGGTTATCATGTAATTGGGTCTCAGTGGCAGCATAGATGTAATCGAATGGAGATTTTCCAACTGCAACATGAACTGGCTTCCCTTTTCCTTTTCCTTTTCCTTTTCCTGTGTGTACATTAACACCACCTTTCCCAACGTTCACTGATGTGCCTCCACCAGGCTTTCCTCCTTTTCCTGCATTCACATTTACTCCACCTTTTCCCACATTAACTGAGGTGCCTCCTCCTGGCTTTGTTTTTCCAGCATCAACATTTACCCCACCCTTCCCTACACCCACTATGGTGCTTTTCTCTTCTGTCCAATCTGCAAATTCAGATAGTTATTGTGATCAGTTGATCATCATGGACCAAATTATATTATATTGTCTCTAACTAGTTAATTTTATTTTTTTCTTATATAACGGGGATAAGATTTTAAATTACAATTGCAGTTATGATTACATTAAGTTGCGATTTTTAATGTTGTAGACAAATGCAGTTGATGTGGCTGCAATTGCAGTTGTAATACGATTTGTGAGACCTTAAAAACCTTTAAAACTATAATATAAAGGGATATCCTATATGCCCCCCTCTTGTAAATCTTACTCTTATTCGTCACTGAGGTACTAAAAATATTGCAAAATATGAGACATCTAGAAAAACATGCATATGGGTCTACATGACTAGTGTACAGTATCATCATGGAAGTGGTTTCAAATGGAACTAGTATATGTACTACTTACCAGAGTGCAGGAGATCTGTGATGGCTTTGGGCATTGGAGTAGTGGGAAGCTTGGACTTCCAGTAAAATTCAGGGGGCAATAAGGCAGCATGGGTTGCAACCAGTGCAAGCTGCAATTTAAGATATATGCAGAAACTTCATTAGCATAAGTTAAAGTCACACTCTCAGAAACATTATTGAATATGTTCCAAATAAGATATAGAAGATATATCATATATATTTTGGGATTTACTGAGAAATTAAAGGAACTACAAATTGAAGAAAGGTGGGAAAATAATAGGCACATGGTTCAATATATTATATATTGTTTGGAAATTGATGCTCACATTGAGTAAGAGAAAGATGGAAATAAGAGGAAACTCCATATTGGAAACCAAAGCTCCAACCAAATGCTTGGCGAAAATAGTGAGTGAAACTAGAGGAACTGAAAACGAAGCTGAAATAGAATGAAGATTCCTATGTGGCCTCACACACAATTTATAATAGCCCAGATGGATATAGTTATTATTATTATTATTATTATTATTATTATTATTATTATTATTATTATTATTATTATATTATAGGGTATAACATTAGGGAATGGTTTCTAGATAAAGTCGGTTGCATGGTTAAATGAAATGGCAACTGAGCACCACCAAATCGGATACATTTTTAATAACTTCATCAACTGCCACTGGCTTGCCCAATTTAATTGCCATCACTTTCTTGGACAGTTGGAGAGAGAGATGGAGAGAGTGTAACAAAGACAGTCAAACAGAGAGGAGGGGAATGGGGTGCATGCCGATTATTGAGAAAACTACACTTCTCCATACTCTTGGTTTCAATCGACAATTAGTTTTTTTTTATAAATAAATATGTATTATACTTTAATCTATTCAAATAAATCAGTGGTCCAGGATTCAAATCCAGACCCAAGAAATACAAGAGTCTTAAATTTCATATGGTAAGTAGAGTTTTGTCGCCAATAGAATCCTATCCGACTTGAAGAGATTAGTTTTCACATGCGCGCGGAAGATGTCCTAGTTTAGACCAAAAAAGTCTATTCAAATAAAATCAAGTTTCTTATGAATATTTCTTCTTTGTTTATGATTTTTCAGTATCACTAACATATAGTCTTCAAGGGAGTGCTACCTCAGTTAGGACTCGAATCCAATACCCTGCTTAAAGGATCCGAATCGAGTGCTATTCACACCAACCAACCTAATGTTGGTAAATATCAAGCCAATTTATTATCATTATTACACTCAAATGTATATACATACACGTGGCTTATATATGTAGACAGACACTCGAATATATTTGACGTGAAACTACACTGATCAAACTCACGAAAGAGTGGCTTAAATTCTATTGAATTTATGATGCTGCATATCAAATAACAAACAACTGCTCAAAATTTATTCGGGGCCATAATTTATGACATTTGCGTTGCGAGTCATGTTCACAGCAGGAAACTGGTAGCCATTCTCTGGTTCTGAATTAAGAGAAAAAAGTGGAATGAAATAAAGAAATTCTCTGCTCGATAGTGTCTGTTGTGGACTTTTATTTGAGTGTGTTTTGGCTCCTATTTTTTGTGTGTAGATTCTATTATTTGATTATTTTGTATATTTAAAGAGTTTAAGAATTGAGTAATGATTGATAGACACCCGATAAATATTTCTACCCATCCAACACCTCTCATTTATTTCTATATCTCTCTAACTATCACATCACATACCCGTGGTAGACTAGCATTAGGTGTCCACCCATCATTTTTCTAAAGAATTTTACGGTATCATAGTGTTCTATTGGCAAGTGTATAAGATTTTTTTTTTTTACAAAGATTATTAAGTGTTAAATGAAGAAATGTGGGTAATGAAAAAACCTCCACGGGCTTTTTATTCAAGCAAGACAGCAAATTATGTTGGGGGAATTGGTAAATACACCTCACTTTTTTGCCATACACCCCACATTTATTCAGGAAATTACTATTATACTCTCATTGTTTGGGTTTTTTTTTCTTTCTGATTTTGCTTCTTTTCCGGAAACTGGCCATACACCCCCAGTTTCCGGAATATAGATTTGCATTCCGGCATTCCGGAAACTGGAGTTTCCGGAATACAAATTGTATGGAAACTGGAGTTTGCAAATTTGCTTGCATTCCGGAAACTGGATTTTCCTGGAATTTCCGGAATGTAAATTTTTCCTGGAGTTTCTGGAATGCAAAAATACATTCCGGAAACTGGATTTTCCTGGAGTTTCCGGAATGTAAATTTTTCTGGAGTTTCCGGAATACAAATTTACATTCCGGAAACTGGAGTTTCCGGAATGTAAATTTTTCCTGGAGTTTCCGGAATGCAAAAATGCATTCCGGAAACTCAGTTTCCGGTAACAACGCGAAATTGAAAAAAAAATTAAACAAATCAATGAGGGTATAATGGTATTTTCCTTTTTAAATGTGGGGTGTATGTCCAAAAAATTGGTGTATTTACCAATTCCCTTATGTTGGGTTGCTACTGAATAGTTGTAGTCTACAGGTGTAGAACCGCTAATGGAAAGCCCAATTATGTGGAGAGAGGTAACTTTTATTGGGCCTGAATCAAATGAGAAACCCATTTGGTATGGACCTACCACTAGCAAAGGGTTACTCCCAAGCAAGACTTAACATTTTGAAAAAAGAAAGAAAGAAGAAAGCAAGACTTAACAGAATACCCACTCTTTATGTCATTCTTGTTAGTTGACATGCCAAATCAATAGTTGATTTAGATTAAGGGTGTATTTGAATAAACAACTTAATCAAGCGTTTATTTGATAAGAGTTTATATATAAAGTAAATTCTACAATCAAAGAGCTTGTAAAAATAAGCTAAAAATAGCTTACAGACATATCATAAAACTATTTTTTTCTAAATTTTTTTTTGATACTATAACTATTTTTATAAAATCTTTCAAACACTTACATAAACGGTATTTATATTATAAGTCCAAGTAATTTTTTAAAAAATATACCCTAAAACCCAATTGAGTGAGAAAGCATATATAGAGTTTGATGAGGCCAAACCACTTGATAAAGACCAAACAAGTTCTACAGTACATGGGGGTTATGGTTTGCCAAACCCTCCGCACATGTTTTCAATCCATGGATGATGCCATTTAGGAGGAAAAGCCACTCCCCCATTCCCCCTATTTATTTATATACTTTAATGAACCTATTTTCTAATCCTATTCCGTTTCTATGTGGGCTAGCTAGAGCATATCACAATTCACAAGCAAGCAATAGCAGGTTTATCTCCATAAGCTATCGCTTTTTGTCCACTGAATATCATTTATTAGTCTTTAGTTAAGACCCTCCATCATGTATTGGCAAGCTTTGGTGGGGGAGTGTCATCCACTAACGATAAAAGCTAATTTTTGTTGGATTTATCTTAAACAACAAGATGGGGGTAAGGTCTAGTTAGAGAGAAAAGGATAAAAAAAATTTCAAGTAAGAATTTACCATAATTTGTTGTAAGATCCCTTAAATCTGTTTTAGTTAATGAAAACAAGTGAATTGGAGCAAGGTTTTGGTTGACATTTGGCAAACCAACAATGGTGGGGCGGTTCACATAGTTTGAAATGTCTATCACTAGTGAAAAATGTATTACAAGTGTAAGTGGGTATGGACTAATATGTGAATCCAACCCATCAAACACAAAGCAAAAAGAAAATAAAATTGACCAATTCAATTTGAATTAGAAGATGATCAACGTCGACCCTACCCATGTTTGGTCTTAGTTTTAAGAAAATGGAAACTCGATCGCGCGCAATTCAATCTCACCCAATATATAACTCTCTCTCTCTCTAAAAATATTTTTTTTTTGGTTTCTTTATTTTTCTTCATATTTTGAGGGGAATCCCAATAGATAATGTTTTTGTTTTTTTCTTTTAATTACAATTTTTTATTTTTAATCTATTTTCTATTTTCGAAGATATATACAAAAAAACAGAGAAAATAACCAAAAATGTTATCTTAAAATAAACAGCCCTAACGTTATAAGTAATTGATATAATGTCCATCTGAAATGTGCCATGAAAAATTAAGCTAGCTGTATACATTGTATGTTTCCATTATATATTTGTTTTGGAGAAAGGAGAATGATATATATAAGTTCAACTTATTGGATGTAACATTAGTATAGGAACCAGATACCAAGGATATGTATAAACTGATTGGTTTATAATGATAACTACTATTTGGGAAGAAGATTCTTTCAAGTCATCTAATGGTTGCCAAACATGGAAATTAATATTCATTTTCTAATGAGCAAAGAAGGGATCCCATCACGAAACCGACCTTGTGTAAACAAATTAAATTAATATTCAAGTACCTACATGATCAATTTTAATATATATCTAAAAGACTAAAACCCTTTATTCTCATCTAATCACATACATATATATAGAGTTTGGACAAATTATGCTTTAAATCATGAAAAAGTTACATCCCCATGCCTGTCTAATCAAAATCTTGGAGACCTTATATTATAGTAACATCGATTATAAGAGCTAATAATAATCAAAAGCTTGAGAAGAAGTGGAGAAACTGACCCACACTGATTCTGTCTAATATATGTAATATAGAGAGAGTGGAAGCAATGATTTTGCTTCAAGATCACATCCATTGGCTTCCTATAATTAACCATGACTTATGGGATGATATTGATTCCTCTCTGCTTTCAAGTGATTTTCTGTCTTAATTTTGTCTTAATCCTGTTTTTCATCGAGTAAAAAAATAAAATTGGCTTTTCCATATTATCAAAATGTCTTTATCATAAAGATTCGTCATATGTGCACGATGATATATACCTGATGGAATATAAAAAGTTTCGTTGTATGAAAAGCGTTTATAAAGTTCTCATTTAAACTTATTAATAAATGGGAAATCTCTCCAATCATATAGGATGAAGAAACCAAGATGGTAATTAACATATGCGTGTTTTGGGAGAGAAAAAAAAAATATGTAGCAATTTTAAGGGGGAAACACATAATTAGATTATATTGACAGAGAAGAGTTATATTTAACACTAGGCAATCCTAAAAATCTTTCAAAAGGAACATAATTAAAAATATTTTAAGTTGTAAAAATGCCTAATTAGAAAATTTTAAAATATAAAAACATTAAAGTGTTCAAAAAATATAGGATCTATTCAATTAATTTAACCTTATATTTAAATATAAAATGATTCTTCCAAACTAGCTATTTTTTTTTCGCGGTATTATAATGCTCTGCACAAGTTCATATCTAAGTTCACGCATGCCTCCAATGGCTAGCTTTATTCCATTCTATCACATCATTTTTATACTTTTCTTAATTGCTAGCTACTACCGGTTATTTTGTACTCTTTCTGGACTCGAATATAGGAAGAAAAAAAAGTCATGTTTTATGGTCTAAAATATAAAAAAATTTAACTACTTTTATTCTCTTTAATGAGACCATTCCAAAAATACCATTATTTAACTTTAATTGTATTTCCAATGTTCCTTTGAGAAGATATAAAGACACACTTCTCTTAATTTACTATTGGACTATTGGTTTTAATTGTCCTAGCACTAAATATCCACTAAAGGATAAATTTGAAATAAAACTTTTTTTTTAGCTGAAATCAATAAAATTTAATGTAATTAACCAACTTTCTTAGTTAACGTGATTCAGTTTTTTTTCTTATATTCGAGTTCGGAGGGAGTATACCGATAATAAATTTTAAAACGTGTTAGTAATACAATCATTTAAAAAACGATTAAAAACGACCCGCATATGTGTTTCATATGCCGCTTATATAGCAAGAAGTCAAAATTTCCTCACTATTTTTTTTTCCTTTTTCGGTGGTTAAAAGAAAAAGACAAAAAACGAAGTGAAGATCATTCTATAATTAGATGCCTAAATTTTCATCTAGGATAAAAAGATTAAAACACATATGAAAAAAACTGACATTACTCCATGTGAAATTGATATTGAATTTCTTAAACAATGTCTCAAATTCGACACTAATATTATAGTTAAAAAATACATGCACAGAAAAAATGAATAAAGAAATGCATGGAAGACCCAAAAAAAGTTGTCTATGAAGGAGTCATGTAATTTCTCATTTTACATTCTTTTTCATACCTTCAAGTTTTAGGGGAAAACTTTAATTTGTCATACTATTTTTTATATTTAGAAAATGAAAATATTGACGGTAAAGACATGCCGATAATTGTAATAGACATTGGCAAATGGGTTGGGCTCACAGAGAGAAGAAAAATGTTTGCATGATCTCAAACAATTTTTAATATATTTATGTATGGTAACATGTTTTTCATCTTTTTCATTTTAAATTTAAAAGAAAATATTAAAAATTACACTTTCCTTTTTATATTTAAGCCCACTTAAAGAAATATTTAAATAAAAAAATTTAAAACTCAACCAAACATATTTTCAAGCCCATTTTTAGTTTTTATTGAAAATAAAAATAGAAATTGGATATGCAAATTACAAAATACTCCCTTAGTAGTAAATAACTTATTAAAGATTTGATTATATATGTTAAGCTAAAGTATTAATTAGATCGAGGTTCTATTTCTTATTTTTATCACAAATAGATGGATTTATATAAGGAATATATATGTTTTAAGAAAAGGGTGAGAAGAATATTTTTCTAAAATATTTTTACTATACCTAAAAATAGCCCAAGTGTAATGAACTTAAATATAAGCAAATCTTAACTAATTTTATCATATTTAATGATTTTTCTACAAAATATTATTTAATGCAAAATTTAGGGAATGAAATTCATTTGATAAAACCAAGAAAATTAAATAAACTTAACTAATTAATTAATCAAAATGAATTTAGGTAATTTTTCTTATATTTGAGTCTGGAATGAGTACGTAACAACATAAATTATAAGAAAGTTGATTTATTTTTTACTCATATGGTGCTTAAAGAGCTCCTGCTGGGATGATGACCTCTTAACTAACTCCATTGTATTTAATGATTTGTTCTACAAAATACTATTTAATGCAAATTTTAATTTCAATGACTAATTTTATTAAGGACAATTAAGAGAATGAAGTTCATTATTTGACATAAAATCAAGAAAATTAAATAAATTTAACTAATTTTATTATATTAGTATAAATTTAGGTAATTTTGCTTATATATTTGAGTCCAGAAGGACTACTTAACAACATAAATTATAAGAAAGTTGATATACTCTTGATTGAGATGGTGCTTAAAAGAGCTCCTACCAAAATGAGGAGTTGTGATCCTCTCGATTTTTTTTTTCTCCATTTTTTCCATTAATATGCTTTTGGGAGAATAAATAGAATAAATAACACACATGTGTCATAGTTATGTCATTTATTTTCCCCCAAAAGTATAGCAATAGAGAAAATAGAGAAAAAAATAAATAGAGATGATCCTAACTCTAAGATGAGTGCTTGACACTAACTACCACAAGTGCATTGATTTGTTGATCATGTGCTCTTTTTCAATGATCAGCAGGAAAATGGTTGATCGTGTGCTCTGTATATAATGTTTCACAAACTTCAGAGTGAAGTTATTACTCCCTTTCGTATTTTTGGACTTTCCACATATGCTTGTCACACTAAACACCATCTTGTCCCTAAACACATTAAAGAATTCGGGTGCTTAAAACCTTTTATAGTCAGTACTTCCAAAGGCCACATGCTCTGATTTTTTTTTTCTTCTTAATTAATTTGCATACGTCCCCGGCCACTTAATTCTATAATGATTGGATTGATTTTGTTAACATGCCCTCAGTACAGAAAAACTAATAAGATACTAAGTATGTAATATTATAGGATGATTTCATTATGCTTTCGATTTATTAATATTGTTAAATCAAAGGAAATGCTTAAGAAACGTCAACCTTAGCACTAATTAATTTATAATGACGTAAAACCATCTTAAGTCATTATTGGCATAAATCAAAGTATGCGCACGCGAGTCCCAGTTTTCTATACATATAATTATTGGCATAATTACTTGTTTTACCACTTAAATAGGCACTTAATTATGTTCATTTTCTTTGGACTCAAGTTTCACCACTTAAATGATACATGCATGCTCATATTAGGTATAGGGTGGGTATGATCAATCCACTACTGGTTTGCTCATTTCACTTTTGATTTCAACTCTCACCAGCTTAGAAACGGTACGATGGAAAAGTGTAAAGCACAAGATGTTAGGCTCGCAACCAATTGGGATAAACAAATTACCCATATTTTATACTTTGAGTATTAATGCTAACAACACACTCTCTAACACACTTTTTCCAACACACTCTCTATGATTGGGTGAAATGGACGTGGGTCTCATTCCCAAAGTGGTGGGACCTACTCCTAAAATAATGAGACCTATGTGTATTTCATCCAATCATAGAAAGTGTATTGGAAAGAGTGTGTTAGAGAGTGTGTTATTAACACTCCTTAATTTGTAATTTTACAACAGTACTTGCCAAGTCATAAGTCATTGGCATATATACTGTTGAGTATGGATAAGATTCTACGGTGACAATCATATTATTATTAGGCTTAATTGCGTTTTTATGTGTGATTGTGCGATTTTGGTCTTTTGGGTTTTAATTGCGCCAGGAATTGGGTAATTAGTTTCTATGCCAATTGTTACAATCAGTGTCCCTTCGTCGCAATGTCGTCCAATTTTTTAACACTAGGAGTCTATATGGAACACGAGTGACAGATTTAACACTTTGGCATAGATCATGACAAAGACCCTCACGTACTATAAAAATTTGGCTTAAATACCTTTTTCATCCTTGCAAAATGGTTGATTTTCATTTTTCGTCCCTGTAAAATTTTTTTTTTTGTTAATCGTCCCTGCAAAATGAAAACCGTTCCGTTTTAATCCTTTCCGTTATACTTCCGTTACAAAACGCTGATGTGGCTAACAGAAGTCCATCTAGACTTGCCACGTGTGATTAGTAATGCCACATGGCATCTGACTAGGATGGTGACCTGGCTTGATATTAGGTTTCTTCTTCCCCACTCCCTCTTCTCCTCCCTTGCTGCCACCCCAGCTTCTTCAGAGTCAAGAACCCAGATTCCGGTGAGCCATGAAATTTGCGATGATAGCTAAGTAAAGAGAAAAATACCCAGCAATTTACCACTCTAGGTTCAAAAAGAGGGGAAACCCAAAAAACAAGAAACCTAGAAATAGGCACCCACTGATGGAGAGATCACTATAGTTCCATTCCCTAATTTTAATAAAAAATGAATTTTTCCATCATTAACCAAATTGGCACTTGGGAATTGTTCAGCACCGTGAGCAATTTTTCATTCTTCTTTTGCGCAACATTGTTCAGCACCGTGAGCAATTTTTCCATCATTAACCAAATTGGGAACACAAGACAACTAGAAACAACAAATGCAAATCTGAACTTAAATGATAAATAAATAAATAACACAGCAAAACAAATAGAGGGAAAGATCACTGTAAAGGAAAGGAGGATTTTTTTGGGTTAAAAAAAAAGAAGCAAAAGTTGTTGGTGCTGGGTTTCAAATCCGCTTTATGCATATTGTTTCAGAAGGAGAAAGGATGGCTTTCACTATGACAAGGAGTAGAAACAGCAATGGAAATGGGGAGTCTCATGTCGTTGCCCCTCGTGGGGGTGGAGGTCCGAGCCATCGTCGGCGCCACCACAAGTTTGGAACTCTGTTTGGATCCGACAGATTTGGAATGTTGTTTGCTTTCTGTCTGATTTGGATGCGTACCCCTCCGTGTTGTTGTCCAGTTCGGGAAGTGGGTTGTGGGTTATTGGGGTCATCGTCCCCCCTTTTTCCAAATCCCTTTAACCTTGAGCTCCTCCTACTTTTACAGTACACATTAAAGGTCATCAAAAATGAAAACTTTACCCTTCACAGTGAAGACAAATGATGGATGGATAGAGAGAGAGAGAGAGAGAGACGGGGTGGTTGAAGAGGAGGTTTGGATTGCCACTCCTTTTGACTCTCTTCCCTGCTTTCTCCGATTTGTCTAATATGTGTGTGTGGGGTGGATGGGAAAGAGGGGTGGGCGTGGCCGAGAACTATACAGGCTTTCCATGGAGGGCGGCCAAGGGAAGGGGGAGGGGAAGGAGAAATGTCCAGTAAGCAGCCATTTCAGGTCACTAATATGACGTGGAAAGTGCCACTTGGCTTGACGTCGGCCACATCATCAAAAACTAACGTCCGTTGACGTCCAGGACCAAAATGGAACGGTTTTCATTTTGCAGGGATGATTAACAAAAAAAAAATTACAAGGACGAAAAATGAAACTCAACCATTTTACAGAGACGAAAAAGATATTTAAACCTAAAAATTTTAAACATGTCTTGACATGTGACCGTCTGACCAACTTGCTTTGGATTGAAAATTTTCTAGCATCATGCACCGTGCAAATTAAGGTGGCCTGACTCAGCGAAAAATCAGTCTCATGTGTGCCACGTAGTCATCTATGTGTTAAAAATTGGACGATATAGTGGCGGAAGGACCTAATTATAGCAATTGAAATACTTGAATGACCCAATTGACTTAATTGGAAAGTGAGGCACTAGAATCGCACAATTGCAATACTAATTGAGAGATCAAAAGTACAATTAAGCCTTATTATTATCATTATTACCAATGGAAAGATGGGCACTACCATGTCCGTTTATCCGCTTTTTATTTATTTATTTACAATTTGTAATTATCATACAGTTATCATATAGTTATTAGTAAATTTGAATTTGATATTTAATAATTTAGTTTAAAAAGGATAATTTTGGAACAAAATTATAACACAAAGGCCGGGTAATATATTGGGAAAAAATTAGAACACCAAAAGATGGTGTTTCCTTTTTATATAGTTATAGATTATTATTATTATTATTATTATTATTATTATATGAAAGAAAAAGTGAGGCGTTATGGTACCCTTTTTTTTTATAAGCAAAACTGAATTAATACATGACAGAAACACAAGTTGTGCCCAATCTAAAATAACAGCACAAAGAGTCAAACTGGCGTACTCCCCAACAAAGAGCATCCTCCACCACTTAACAATACTTTGAACAATCACTCCCTCCCTCTCTACTGCATTACATCACACAATGAACCCACTCATTACAAGAATTAACTACACAACAGATACACCGTGTTGAAACCTGTCCAGCTACAAAACCTAACAACTCCTTGTGATACAACCAACTAAAAGAGAACATAGTAAAGTTAACAAGTGATTCCTCAGTAACCTACATGGTCTCTCAAAGGGATACCTAGACACGTGCCAAAATAATTCCTCAGTAGTCCATCAGTTTCAAAGGGGTACTCAAAAAATATTTCCCTAATAACCTACATAACTTCAAAGGAATACCTGAATACATGTCAAATAATTCCCCACTCAGTTTCAAAGGGATACTTAGTAAGATAGTACTATTTAATCTTTCACCTATCCATTACATACTGCCTCCCCTCCTACATAGGCATTATGGCACCTTTTGGTTAAGCGTTTGTCTTTGTGGGGATCAAGCGTATCTTTGGAAAATCCTTATCATTAATTAGTGATCTTACCATGAGAATTATTATATAAATGGCTTGTTAGAGATGACCGTAATTAGTATTTATTCTTATAAGGTCATCTTTAATTGAGTATCCATTTTTTGTACTTAAGTGGACCCCACTTATACATGTACATTACTCATTTTTACTTTTTCAACCTAAGTACTTAGATACTCAACCCATCCAACCTTGTAACTCCAAAAAAATTACTAAATGAATCACACCAATAACTCTACATCGAATGTGGGATCCGCGAGGAGAGAAGAGAAGGGGTACTTGTACAAACACCCCTCCCTTATAGGTATCCATTTTCTTTCCCCCACAATGGTGGGTACTTAATTAAATTTTTTTTTATAATCAAAATTGTACTAAAACGGGGCTGGCAGCACAAGATGTGCCCAGCCCAAATGTCAAGTCAATACAGTATACAGGGATAAAATCTTAGCCTCCACGTAGAAAGGAACTCCCACCCTCTCAAAGGATACGAATCCTCCATTACAAACCAGCACCCTAGATAATGTTATCTAATAAAAAAGTATTTCCCTAGTAATCTATATGGCCTCAAAGGGGTACCGAAACATGCTAGAAATTCTCCAGTAACTCATCAGTCTCAAAGGGGTACCCAGAGAGTATTTAATTAAAAGGTACATTTAAGAACCCCATTAAAGATGCCCTAATGAAGCTTAAATTAAAGATGCTTAATTAACTCACTATCTTTAATTAAGGGCCCTATGAATCAGATTACCACCATTCAAATAAGGAACTATGTTCTACAAAAGTAATAATATTTTGACCTAATCACACAACAAAGAGTACTAAAGGTCAAAAGTAAATAGGAAAAGTTAGTGGTAACTAAGGACATACGATCAATTACCAATTAGATTGAACATGTTTATGAAGCTTCCAACCATCATAGCGTATGGCCATCATTAGATTCCGTTTGGCCTCTGCTGTCTAGATTTGCATGTTATAAACCTAATTAATTAAGAAATCAACTGTATATAAGAATATGACAAAATTATATATACTTAAAGGTATCACTGCGCACACACCATTATATGAAATGGTACTTAGCTTAAGCAGTGGTCATATATATTGATAAAATTATATATCGAACATAAAATATTAATTGTTAATCTTAGATAAGGTAATCATAAACAACTAACCAAAGAATGAATAAAGTTAAAAGCCTGATTAGACATCCACAACAATATTCACTCTTTCCTGGCCTTCTGTCATCGAATATATACAAAATAATAAAATAAATGCCACACATCTAATTAAATAATTAGGAAATGCAGATATCCATCAATGGCGCCAATTTTCACCTTGTCATAAAAAATCGAGTTCATGGTGGTATGAAATATGGCTAAGATTAGGGATATGATAAAAGGCAAAAGTCAAATGTGTCTTCTGGACATGAGCATAATGCATGTAATTAAGTGCGTGATTGATACCTTTCCAATTGCAAAATTTTGGAAGAGATTTTTTTTTGGTCAAAAATTATGGAGGAGATGAGTGGTGCTATATGCATGTAACTAGATTCCTACACGCTTTTATCACTATGCGCAAGTGATGGCATTTTATATATAATTTAAATAATTTTTTTCCAAAAATAATGTATATTTTAATGAGCTCTTAGTAAGTCCAAAAACAAACATGAAAATGAAACACGGGTAATGTATTAGAGAATTAAATATGTTTTTAATTCCTATAAATAGGATTTTTAAAATATTTTATTTTAGTCTAATATTTTCTGAAATAGACCATTTCTATCACTTATCACTAGAACATGTGCTAAAGATTAATTTTAGGAAATAATATCTCATTTACTAAAAAAAAAATTGTTGAATAAAAATTTAGATTAAGGGAGACACACCCTCATGCAAAGCCAATGAGTGCATACCAACCACATGCAGCGATGATTTATATTGAATATTACATATAACCTACTAATGGAGGAATAAGTGGAGGGTTTAACCATCTGTGTCAATCCCCGTTAACAAAAAAAAACTTTCTCACGGATTAAATCCTTTTTTTTTATCAAAGGGAAAAAAAACAAAAAGAAACTACAATCTAACACGTTCCATCTGTATTCCGCGACTTCCAAAGATCCAGCAACATATAACAAATATACACCCACTGCCGTTAGAGGCGTGAGACTTGAACCACTCATTCGAATCATTAGTGATGAAATCACCACCAAATTGGAAGCCCATAAGTTGCCATATTCGCTTGACCCGCGTGCAGTCACGTAGAGCATGCAATATGGTCACGGATTAACTCCTTTAAATATAAAATAATATAATCGAAAGACGATAAATAATTAATTTAAAAATATATATATCCAGTTTGATTTTTGCTGTTGTCAAATATCCAGTTTGATTTGAAAAATCATTTTTTAATTTTGTTTTGAATTTAAAAAGCATCGGGGTATTTAACAAATCGATTTTTTTTGTCTAATTAACAAATCCATTTGAACTTTGTTTTTTTTTTGTCAATAATTTTAACTTTGTTGGACCCCACATAGTTAGGCCTTAGTAGGCCGCTTGATTAAGGAAGCCCAGTTTATTGGCTCCTTTGGGCTAACTAATAACTCCTCAATGGCTTTCCATCTAAACAATTAAAAGAACAACCCATTGACGTCCAAACATTTTAATTCAGGGTTCATGAAAATTAAATAGAAGTTGGACCAAAAAAAAAGAAAATTAAATAAAAGACAATAACTAGTTAATTTGTTAATACTTAATAGGGGTCTAGCCTTATAGGCTTTATAGACTAGGTTAGTTTCTAACTCCAGTTCCCATTTGCCAGGGACTCAAACTAAAGTTACTAACTTGACCAAAAAACTAAAGTTACTAAATATATATTGGCTTAAATATGTTTTTGTCCTTTATGTTTGGCCTAAATTTATTTCTAGTCTCTCAAATACTAAAAATATTATTTTAGTCTTTAATCTTTTGAAAATCAGTCACTTTTGGTCATTTTTCTTGAAATATGAGGGACTAATTGTGACACATTTTAAAAATATTAGGGACTAAAATAATCATGTGAGGGACCAAAAATGACTAATTTTTAAAAAATTAGGGACTAAAATAATATTCTTAATATTTAAGAGACTAAAAACGAACTTAAACTAAATATAAAGGACTAAAAACATATTTAAGCCATATATATTTAACTTTATTCATTCCAATATCGTAGTCCCATTATTGATCAAAAAAATATCGTAGTCCCATTTAATTGTTTATGTTAAGATTAGATTAAACCCTATATATAGGCCACCTTGGCCTGTTCCCTCTGGAAGATAGACTCCAAGCCACAACATAATTTTTTTTTTTTTATAACAAGCCACAACATAAATTAACCCTGCGGCTGCTATATATACGATATCGCATTCGTTTGCAATATTTATAATGTATAGCTTTCGGCTACTTTCTTTGTGCGTTGACGAGGCTACTTAAATTTCTGTATAATATATAGTTATGTTCTTTTTGTGCTTTAGGTTAATTTTCTTAAACACCATTCCATGCCTTTTAAATTATATGTTAGTGTTATATAGCTTTCTGTGTGATATTCCTTTATTGTTTTTTTTCCTCCAACTTTTTTTTTGATCAGAAAAAAAAAACGTGTACAACTTGGTTTATTATTTAGTGAATTTCAATTAAATTATTTTTCCTCCAACTTGGTTTATTATTTAGTGAATTTCAATTAAATTATTTTTTAACAAACGTGTACAATACACCCCTAAAATCAAAATTATCAAATCGAACAAATTTCAGTGGGTTTTCCTTTGCATATAATTCCTTGATATTTATACTTCTGAAATTAATGGCATTAAGATAAGGTTTAAGACATAAGAGCCAAAAAAAAAACTTAATTTAACTTTTACAACAAATAATCATGTGTCCTATATATTTCACTGAGTCAAAATCTTATCCCAAAAATAAATTTAGATAAAACATATTTTCCAATTTCAATTAAAAAATTAAATTATTTTTCTCAATATTAATCTTCACTTAAACAATATATATGGGATATATTCTTAGAACTTTTGAAATACAAACAAAATAGGCAACAAATATTATTAAATTGGAATAAAAATTTCTGAATACATATTAAAAAAAGGGAACGGATGTAAGAAAGGCAGCACGAACTTATTAAATGACATTCCATTTTGTTCGCCAAATAGTTCGGCAATTACAAGATTTCTTTGCTGTATCTGTTATAGAATATCAAATTCTTATCGCCAATAGTGGCTTAGAAAATCTTACGAGTATCTTTCAGGACTAAGACATAAATATGCAACTCTGTATCCAATTCAGTCACTTAAACATGCCCTAATTATTAAGCCTAGCATGCTCTAGAAACTGAATTGTAGCTACTTGATCATAACTCCTAGCTAAAGAAAGCAACTCCAGTTGATAGTTGAAGATCACAAATTAAATAGTCAAAAGTCTGAATGGAACTTTGAATGGAGGTGATAAAATCGCATGTTAATTAATTGCCAAAAAATGGTGCCAATCAACCTTTATTTTTTTGGAACATCTTATATATTTTTACATTTATCCTCAAATATAAATAGCTTCTATGCGCATCAACCATTATTGCCCCAATCAATATTCTTACGACACCACTAGAATTTTGCAAATTTGCTGAGAGATAGATTTTTTTTTTCATAGGAAATTATTTGTGGATTTAAATCCGTAAGAAAATCTACAGAAAACTTATAAATTTTTTGTGGATTTTCATTCAAATTTTTTTTGCAGGAAATTGTTGCTATTCAGTTGCGATATCGATCAAATATAAATTAGTACAAAAACCTCTAATTTTCTCTTAAAATACTGTGGGTGAAGACAAAAAATGAGATTAAGTTATCCCATGGGATAATATTTGAGCACGTACTATATCATTAATAATTATAGATAAAAATGTAATTTTTGTCAATTTACCGGTTAATTAAATTATAATTATATACTATCTTCATTATTTGTGTCAAATCAAATAAAATTTAAACAACTATATATTCATAATCAAATGGTTTTTTTTACATATTTTAAAACATATACTTTTGTTATTTATCTAACCCACACTTAGAGACTATCTAGACATAAAGATCACCGAGCTGTTATTCTATATTATGATACTATCTCTGGTTTCTATTATAAGAGACAAATAACTAATTCATCAAAACCAAGAAAAAATAGTTGAGTTAGTTAATTTCAATTAATTTAAATATTTTTTTAAAAATATCTTTACTATTAAATGGTTAAAATAGTAACACCCACTTATATGAAAAATTGGTCCCATAATAAAATAAAGGTATAAAAAGAATTTTAATAATTAAAATATTTAATAATAAATCTATATTTTTTATAATTTAAATTAAAAAAATAACTCTATTTTTTCTTATAATAAAAATCGGAGATATTAATATGTGTTTCACTATGCTGACGATGTAGTCAGGTAGAACATAATAGATAATGCACCCAACCAGACGAACTTTAATTTATTTTTCTGCCAGACACAATAAATAGGTTGGAAGTTAAAACCAGCTTTAACATTTGGCCCAATTGCACCTTTTCCTCTCTCTCTGTGTCGACGTGTTTCGTTGGAAGGGGGACACACATATTGCTGCCTGTGATAAGAATGTCCTTCTTGTTCTTCTCAAATCAGGAAAGTTTTTATATATATATATGAACCTCGTGATTGATAAATAGTCAAGGCTTAAATATGTTTTTAGTTCCTCATATTTGGGTTAAGTTTATTTTTGGTCCCTCAAATACCAAGAATATTATTTTAGTCTCTAATCTTTAAAAATCAGTCACTTTTGGTCCCTGGGACCATATTTTAAATTTGAAAAGTATTTTTTAAATTTATACTTTGACCCCTCCTAATGCCTGATGTTCACCTTAACTCGTTTTTCCATTCTTCTCCCCTCCACTGATGCATCGCGACCCCCATCCCTGCTAGGAGTAGTTCCAATGTCCTCCCTCGAAGCCGCCATGAGATGCGGCCTCTCTCTCGTTCTCCTCCCTGTGCGATCGCGGTGGCCTCCTCCCTTCCTGCCATTGTGCACAACCTCCCTTGGCCGCGCGGAGCTCCTCCCTTGGCCGTGCGGGGATGGGGGGTCGCGGTGCATCAGTGGAGGGGGAGGAGAATGGAAAAACGGGTTAAGGTGAACATCAGACTTTAGGAGGGGTCAAAGTATAAATTTAAAAAATACTTTTCAAATTTATAATATGGCCCTAGGGACCAAAAGTGACTGATTTTCAAAAGATTAGGGACTAAAATAATATTCTTGGTATTTGAGGGACCAAAAACGAACTTAACCCAAATATGAGGGACTAAAAACATATTTAAGCCTATTTTTATTTATACCTGTAAAACCAGTATTTTTAAGATTAATTGACCAATAATTGTAAAAGATAAACTGCAATTATGAGTGTTCTAAAAAACAAATATATAAACTAATTAATTAGTGCGGGAATAGATTTTTTAATAAAATCACATATTATTATATAAATATTTATATAATTGTATTATTAACAAACATCCTTTAATGATTTGAACCTAGTATTGTTTAGAAAATAATATCCACTCGATCGAGTAGTGATTCAGAGGTTATTTACACATTTACCCATATATTTGCATCTGATTTGTGTTTCTCCCAACCTAATAAATGAAAATTAATGTTGGTTGAGAGTGTTTGGAGCTTAAAGAGGTTGAAAAGGAATACTTATACCTTGAGGAAAGCTTTAGTTTAGCTTAAGGAGACTTTTTTTTTATCGCTACTTAGCTGAGACTTTGATACTAGAAAGAGATAGCATATAGAGACTTTTATATTAGTTCACCCATAACTCTCAGGCTACGTCTAATTCCCACACACAATAGGATTTTTACTATTTCAACATACTTGTTGAAATAGTAAAAATCCTATTGTGTGTGGGAATTAGACGTAGCCTGAGAGTTATGGGTGAACTAATATAAAAGTCTCTATATGCTATCTCTTTCTAATACACTTTATTTTTAATTTTTCAAATCTGCATATTTAAACTGTGCACTTGATTTACATTGTTACAATTGTTCAAATTAAGTTCAAATCATTTAAGAATCAAAATACTGTTATTACAAAACTATTTTCAACATTCTAAAATTCTTAATCTAAACTTCAACCTAAAGTACTTCTACTAGTAAACTTGTTAAATCTTCTGAACAAAAAGTGTTTTAATATGCTTGGTTTAATTCATCTAATTCTGAACATCAATCTGTTTGAAATTCTTGTGAAAGTATTTATATTCAAAAGATTGGATATTTGTACGAGGTCACTTGAGATATTTGCAAATTGCAAAAGATCTTAATCTTTTGAACCTAGTACTAACCTTCTTAGCAATTGAGCACCAAGTGAAACACTTGAGTGGAAAAGTTTTCATAACCACATAATGTTGTGGAATGGTAGTTGATATGGTTAATATCTTGGATCTAAGTAAGGCTTGCTCATTGCGTTGGTTCTCTATGAAGGTGGCAGGGATCTAAATTTTTATTTTCAGACTAGTGCACGTTGACCCAATTACAATTTGTATCAAACAATGTAGTTATACTTGTAAGCTATGCTTTTTCTTAGTGCTTGTAAGATTAAAGTATCCCTTCTACTGTCTTAAATACTACTTATTTTGCCTATAAAAAAGTGTTGCTGATCAAGTGATTACTAAAAAAAATCTATCATTTTAAAATCTCCCGTCACAAAAGTAACATATTACGATTACTACAAAAAAAAAATTCAATTAATTAGTTGCAGGTCTCAATGTCTTAATGAAGGGACTCGAAAATTGTACTACTATCCTATTTCCATTAAGTTGAGTTTATAGGGAGTCATAATTCTTTCTATTTATTTTTCACTCTATTTTTTCTATTATTATGTTTTTTAGAGAAATAAATGACATAAATGTGATATATGAGTGTCATTTATTCTATTTATTCCCTCAAAAGCATAGTAATGAAAGAAATAAAGAGAGAAAAAAATAAAGAGGATTCCTACTCGTTTATAGGAGTACTACTCAATTAATACTCCATCCGTTTCAAAATAATAGTGCACTTTGAAAAATAAAAATGTTTTAAAATGTTATTATTAATTACTTTTTTAATTTTATCCTTATTAATGCATTTTATATTTGTTATTTTGTATTATCAATGTAACATTAATTATAATGACAATTTAGTAAAATTGTTTAACTTTTTTAATTTATTTTTGGCTTAAATATGTTTTTAGTCCCTCATATTTGGCTTAAGTTCGATTTTGGTCCCTCAAATACCAAGAATATTATTTTAGTCCCTAATCTTTTGAAAATCAGTCACTTTTGGTCCATAGGGCCATATTTTAAATTTGAAAAGTATTTTTTAAATTTATATTTTAACCCCTCCTGAAGCCTGATGTTTACCGTAACCCGTTTTTCCGTTCTCCTCCCCCTCCACTGATGCACCGCGACCCCCTATCCCCGCACGGCCAAGGGAGGAGCTTCGCGCAGACAAGGAAGGTTGCTCACAATGGCGGGAAGGGAGGGGGCCACCGCGATCGCACAGGGAGGAGAACGAGAGAGAGGCCGCATCTCATGGAGGCTTCGAGGGAGGACATTGGAACTACTCCTAGCAGGGATAGGGGTCGCAATGCATCAGTGGAGGGGGAGAAGAATGGAAAAACGGGTTAGGCGAACATTAGGCTTTAGGAGAGGTCAAAATATAAATTTAAAAAATACTTTTCAAATTTAAAATATGGCCTCAGGGACCAAAAGTGACTGATTTTCAAAAGATTAAAGACTAAAATAATATTCTTGATATTTGAGGGACCAAAAACAAACTTAAACCAAATATGAAGGACTAAAAATATATTTAAACCATAAAAATATAAAAATTTATGTAAGAATAAAAATTTTCTATTTCAAAAAGGTCTTGCCATATTCGAAGGTATTCCACTAGTATATGGATGACATCTTGGATACAATTCATGCTCCACATTGTCCAATGCGAATGATCACCACCAGCTATCCTCTGCTAATTCCTGTAGTTCGTATCATTTTTGGAATTCTCAACCAAGCAAAGTCTAAAAAGTAATTATTTGCATTAATCTACCCCACAACCAAACTCTTAATCAGTTTTAACAACTAATTGCTGATTGGAATACTTTAAAGAACTAAAAATAGAAAATATTTATTAAAACAATATATAGTTTTTGAATCATTATTGTATTAAATGTTGTAATATTTAATAAAAAAATTATTTCTTAACTTCTTTACCATCCTTTTCGAGTGCTCTAACCCTTTGATTGGTTGACAAGAGAAAGAGAGAAGAGAGAAAAAGATAAGAGAGAGCTAGAGAAGAGAGAAAAAGGTGAGAAATAGAGTAGATTTTTTGTATTGTTTGGTATGAGAGAAAAATAAGAGAAATAGAAGAGAAAGAAGTGTGTTATTCTCTCTCTCTTTGTTTGTTTGAGTAGAAAGTGAAAAGAGAGAAATGATAATATTTTTCATTGGACAAAAACACCCCTAGTTATAAATTTATAATATAATAGTGTATAATTATGTTAAAAGCTTGTTATATTTATACATTTTAAATTATAATTTTTTTTGGCAAAATAGAAAATTATATATAAATTAATTATCAATTTTTTAATATTAAATTAAAATTAAAGTTAAATGAAAGTTTACCGTTTTATATTTGGTAAGTTTATTATTATAAAAAATATTTTTATGATTTTTATGTTTTTAAATGGTGGGGTGGCTGTATAAGGCACCAAGATGTTGGCCAGAAGGTGGTGCGCTGCTTCACAATGGTGGCACGATACTATTGGCGGAGTTCCAGAGACAAAGAAACAGTGGTATCAAATGAATTGGAGAAAGGGTAAAGATGGAAAGCAAAAATGAAAATACTTCTCTCCTCCCATTTCTTTGCTGGTTTGCGAAGAAACAAAAAGTGCATGGGTCCCACATGTTTTTTTTTCTCTCGTCTCTATTTCGTTCCTGAACCAATCAAGGTGAAATCCCTTTCTCTTCCCTACTTCTCTCTCCCCTACTTCTCTCTTTTCTATTTCACTTGAACCAAACACAGGGTAAGAGGGCCCGTCAACTAGGCACATCCTTAAATTGAAGAACTAAGTGACACTGTATGATAAATATATATTATGAATTCTATGTTTCTAATATTATGAATTATCTGTTTTTGAGAAGCTGGGAATTTTACAAGTTTGTATTTGTATTTAGCATACTATTAATAGTTAATAGAGAAAAGGCTTAATTATTGCATTCCAATTGCGTCACATCTCAAATATTACAATTAAGCCTTTCGCTCCATCCAATTTTTTAAAAAATATACGTGATATATGTGAAACTGAGATGACATTCAATAAGATAAATGATTCCAATCTATTCTGTCATGAATCAATGAAAAGGAGTGTTAACCAAGTCCCACATATGAATCACGTAGGTTAAAGGAAATCAAAATCGCATAATCGTGATACTTATGTACCAAAAATGCAATTAAGCCTCAATAATAATAATAATAATAATAATAATATGATGTCCCCACCACTGGTGTAGTTTCTCATTTTACCACTTGCTTTCGCTCATATAAATTCTTCAATGAATCACAATAGGAGAATATATATATAGATATGTGTGTGTTGTGTACATATGCAAAGGGGAGATATCACCATCCTTCTCAGTCCCTCTCTGTGATGAATGCTGATTTAGCCCCCTAGTTGCTGCTCATCCTTCCGCCTTAACCCTCCTCCATTGGAAAAACAACACACACACAAACAGAGAGAAGAACAAATTTTCATTTCCATTCTCCACAAAAAAGTGGACAACACCCTTCTTAATTATTCCTCTCCAAAAATTCAAGCAATTTCTTCTTCACAATCCCAGTCCTCCTTTAGCTAAGACCCTCATAAACACTTCACACTCTTGAGTCTCAGAGAGATAAAGAGAGCTTTTGCTCCCTTTTTTGTCTTGAAACTCAACCTGTGTAGTGTTAGTTAAGCACAAAAATCCAAAACCAACCAACCACAAACTCAATATTATTTAAAGTCACAAAGTTTGTCCAATTCCTTCTTCTCTCAATATATTTTCTTGTCCATTACATAGATGGAGTATTGCCTGAGAGAACTAGAAGGGAAGCAAGCTCATGACCCTTTATTCATGCAGAAAATGAACAACAACAACAACACATCCTCAACCAGTGAGAGGTGTGTGTGGATTCCAGGGCCAGTGATAGTAGGAGCAGGGCCATCAGGGCTAGCAGTAGCAGCATACCTCAAACAAAAAGGTGTTCCAAGCCTAATACTAGAGAGATCCAACTGCATAGCCTCACTGTGGAAGCTCAAAACCTATGATAGGCTTCGTCTTCACTTGCCAAAGCAAGTTTGTGAGCTTCCCTTGATGGGGTTCCCTTCTGATTTCCCAACATACCCAACAAAGCAACAGTTCATACAGTACTTAGAGAGCTACTCAGAAAAATTTGACATTAGGCCTTGGTTCAATGAGACTGTGGAGCATGCTGAGTTTGATGCCACACTTGGCTTTTGGAGGGTGAGGAGTGTGAACAACAAGAAGGGGGACACCACTGCCACCACCGAGCTGGTGTGCCGGTGGCTGATTGTGGCGACCGGAGAGAATGCGGAGGCGGTGGTGCCGGAGATTGAGGGAATGGGGAAGTTTGGTGGGCCTATAAGGCACACCAGCTTGTATAAGAGTGGTGACGAGTTTAGAGGGAAGAGGGTGTTGGTGGTTGGGTGTGGGAATTCTGGGATGGAAGTGTGTTTGGATCTTTGGAACCATCATGCTGCTGCTTCTATTGTGGTTAGAGATACAGTAAGAACAACTAAACTAACTACTCTTTTTATATCTCTCTCCCTCTCTTTTTTTTTTCCCTCTGTCTGTGAGAATCAGCATACACAACAAAAATACTGTATAAAGTTAGTTATTTTTATTTTTGGCTAAAAAGTTTACACATCCATCCTGTTTTGGGATTTGATGATTTAACATGAACAAAGCTAATTTAAGCATGGCAACAAGACATCCACTTTTCTTCTTTTTCAATTTTAGTTCTTTTTATGGGGTTTGTCAGATTTTGGAATATTGATTACCTGTTATGTAAAACCCAGATTTGGGTTGATTTTCTTTCTTCACATAAACTGAAAATATGATACAGTGTTAGTAATCACTTTTTAACTCACAATTAAGGAACATGGGAATTGCAAGCCCTGTTCTATTGATTCAGGCAAATTATTCATACTTGTATCATCTAGTGGCTACAAGTATACAATGGATTGTTTAGAGACGATTCAGATTAAATATTTCCCTTTTTTAGTATACCAATATTATAAAATTCATGATATTTTTCACTTTCTTGGGACTCTCAAGCATGCGCAGCATGGGATAAAAGAAGCATGAGATGAGATGGCCAGTGATTCTCTATACCCAGTTGCTTTTTTCCTTTCCTTTTCCTTCCCATGATTTTCTTAGCAAAAAAGAGATACCCTTTCCCTATTGCAAATAGAGCATGGCCTGCAAAGCAATCAAGGCTTACCAAGGGCCAAATTCCTCCCACATCAGCTGCTACCTTTTTCTCCTCTTTTTTTTTCCCTCTCCTCCTTTCCACTTTTTGGTGTTTGGAACCAAGTGCATGTTTGGTTTTGAGTTAGAAGATTATAAAAATACATTTGAACCGAAAATTTGAGACGAAAACAACAATTTTGTATTTTTCTAAAACTATGTTTTAAAAAGAGTGAACTTGCTTTAAAAAGAGTAAATTTAAGCTTACAACGAATATCCAAACATGTCCAATTTTAGATGTAAGTTATGATGGAAAACACAAAGTCATCTCTCTCTCTCTCTCTCTCTCTCTCTCTCCATGGTTCATATTTTAGCTAAATTTCATCATTTTAATTAATATTAATAACATACATGCTTGTGTTTTTTTTATGCATTACATTATTTTTTTGGATTAATGTAAAACACTCTTATCATGGTGCTTTTCTTTGGTTGAAGGTACACATCCTACCACGAGATGTGCTGGGAAAATCAACTTTCGGGTTGTCCATGTGGTTGCTCAAGTGGCTACCTATGAAGATTGTGGATCGCTTCCTCCTCATTATGTCATGGCTCATGCTCGGTGACACAACGCGGTTTGGATTGGATCGGCCTGGTTTGGGTCCCCTTGAACTCAAGACCCTGTCCGGAAAGACACCAGTGCTAGATGTGGGTGCCCTTGCCAAGATTAAAAGTGGAGACATTAAGGTACCTTCTATCAAATCAAAGTTCAACTTTTTCTTTAATCCTCAAATTTTTGGGGTCACAAAGATCTTACTTTACTTGCTTTTTTCTTTAGTCATTAGAATTGAACTAATGACAAGAGATTCAGGTAGGTAGTTTGTATAATATCATAAGATCATATTTTAGTGCCATCACTGTGCCATCATTTTATTGAGGTCACCTATATTATTTTCATGTTTTTTCCTTTAACCCTCCAATATAAAAACATAATGTATATATTAGTAAAATAGTTTTCTTTCTCTTCAATGAGAACATTCTCTCTTAATTGTTAATCGATATTTGGTTCGGCCATCATTGCAATCTAGATATGGTGTTCCTTTAAAACTATTGTTTGTAATGTATCCTTTTTTGTATGCAATTTTTTCTTTCGCTTTTTGTGAAACATGGCTTAATTCCATTAATATCCTAGCTTTCTTTTAATTTTTTTTCCCAATAAAATGACTTCTATTTTATTGTTTTCCACCTTTCTATTTTATATATTTGCAAGATTTTCCATCATTATGTGCTTTCAATCAAATCGTGCCTGAATCACAAGGTATTAGAATACATGGGATTTCCACAAAAGCTAATCGACAAAAGAATTATCATTATTTCTCAATCATGGACGTTGGTAGAGCTAGCGTAATATAATTAATTATTTTCATTAGATTGTTTAGTTGTTTGAACTCCACAGTTCAATTGATGCAGGTACGTCCAGGCATCAAGCGGTTAAAACGTTACACAGTGGAATTTGTTGATGGAAGGACAGAGAATTTTGACGCCATCATATTGGCAACTGGTTACAAAAGTAATGTACCCTATTGGCTAAAGGTATAACATGATATTATATCCCTTTTCCTTTACAAATAATTTGCTACAAGTGGTTGGAGCTTAATTTTCTTTAAATAAAATAGGTGTAAGTTTTAGTGTTGGAGTTTGACTGAGATTAGTTGGAATCTAATATGACAAATTTCTGGAGTCCATACTTATTTATTTATTTATCTTTTTTTTTAAACTATTGACAACAGATTTTTTAGGGTCTGTTTATTTTTGTTTTTATTTATGTACACATATTTGGAAACAGAAAATATACAAAAAAAATAGAGTCCGTTTGGTTTTGAGAAATTGTTTTCTATTTTTATTTTCTGTTTTTATTTTTAATTAAAAAAATAAAAAAAAATGATTATTTCACTGTTTACTGTAAAAATATTTAAAAATAAAAAATCGATCGAAAATAATATGACAATTTTGTAATTAATTAAAAGTAAAATTAGAAAATAAAAACAGGAAACAGTTTGTCAAATTAAACAGGTCCTTAGTGATAGTTTTATAATTTATAGTAAAAACAAAACAAAAACAAAAAACGTTTTCTCAAAGTAAACGAAGGATCCTAATATTTTTTTGTTTTTGAATATAAAAACACGGAGTGGAATAAAGAGCCTATCTATCTGAATTTTGAAAATGATATAAAGCAACAAAAGGATAAACTAATATGATTGAAATGGCATATATGTGCAGGAAGGGGATATGTTCTCTAAGAAAGATGGGTACCCTAGGAAGCCATTCCCAAATGGATGGAAAGGAGAAAATGGGCTTTATGCAGTGGGTTTCACCAAACGTGGACTACTTGGTGCATCCATGGATGCCAAAAGAATAGCTGAAGATATTGAACGGTGTTGGAAAGCTGAGGCAAAGCATAGTACTGCTTTTGCTCTATCACTTTTGCCGCAATCCAATTCATGATATAATGCATCATGATAATATCCGTTTATTAGGCCAAATTAGGCATTATAGAGAAGATATTAAAGTTAATTAATTATATACATGAATATTATGGTGATGGAGGATTTTTGTGGTTGTGCATAATGCTAGTGCCAATAGTGGTGCTCCTCCATTCCCTACATGGAAAAGTGGGCAAGGAAAGGGAATTGGTGGGAAAATTTTTTCCCATGGTGGTGCCCTTCATGGATTATTAATTATAGTTCACTTGTCAACCTGACTTTGAGATTAATGTAATACTATTGAATTAGGGGGGTGGACATTAGACCTTTGTGCATCTTGTACAGTGCAATTTTTTATGTATGTTTGACTTTCTAGAGAGAAAGGGAAAACAAAGTGACAAAAAAAAAGGTGGGGGTTGAAGAAGAAAATCCTCTAGTCTAGATTCTAGATTGAGTGAGTGCTTGTTACCTGATTTGTGGTTAACCTATATTCCCTTGGATTTTTTTTTAAATACAATAGAGTGTAACATTTTGCCTCTTTGAGATTCTGCTTCAATTCCCAGTTCAGTTTTTTTTTTCTTCTTTAATTTTTGCAAAGTTTGGAATGAAAAAGAAAGGAAAAAATTGATCATGTACCATTCTTTCATTACTCCTTTTCCATGCAATTTCGTTATGTAAATGATTTCATACTTGGTAGGAATTTGGACCACACCCTCTCTTTTTTCCCACAAAAACTTTAAGAATGTGAATTTGAAAACTGCAAGAGTTGCAGGAGTTAAGCCGAACAGTTATTACATTTATTACCCTATTTCCCCTCACACCAACTTCATTAAATTGACTCGGTTCTTAATTACTCACACAATAGAAAGAAACAAATGACAGGTAGCTAGCCATTTCACAGTTACCCCTTACCACACTCTGCTTCAGCCATAAAGAGAGCAGCTTACAGACACAACGCCACATGTTATGTGCAAGTTGAGAAAAACATGTACTACTATACTTATGATTAAGCTCTAGCTAGTCACTGGTGAGAAATTGTAGTAGTTATTAATTTGCTAAGTGCTAACTTATACTCACTTATTTTCTAAATGGAGTACGTTATAAGTAAGTATGCAATTTAAATTTTATTAAATGGCTTTTATTAGACTTTTGGTCCCTTGACTATAATGATTGAGCAATTTTGGTCTCCATGTATTATGATTGTGCGAGTTTCGTCCCCTAGGTATTACGATTGTACAATTTTGGTTCTCACATATTCCAAGTTATTACAATCAAATCTCTTTATTACTTGTCATTTTTAACAACAAAAATATATACAACACATGTGTGACTGATTTGACACTAAATCGGATCACCTATAAGCTGCGTATGGAGTAGTGCAAAAAAACATTACAACTATTATTTACTTGGAAAAATTGGAATAAAATTTTTAACAATATTTCATTGAAAACAGAAGGAAATCGTGTTGCAGATTGGTTTGCAACTTTTTCTCATTCTTTATCCATTGGTTTGCAACTTTTTCTCATTCCTCCCACATTTAGAGCCTGTTTGGATTGGCTTATATAAAACTTATGAACACAGCTTATGACTGATTCATAAGTTAAATTTATTTTTGATAAGCTACCCAGGATAGCTTATCAAAATAGCTTATTGCTTATATGAAATAAGTTTCATCATATTTTTTCTTCGATTATAAAAATAGCTTATACAGCTTATACCATAAGCTATAGAATAAACTATTATACCAAACAGAGCCTTAATAGTACTTCTCTCTATTTCTATCACTCCTCTTATAACATCATTCATGTGTCACATTTATCATTCATTTATTTTCTATAATCTCACTCTCTGAAGGTATATATATATATATATAGAAAGTGTTTGGGTGTCCAAGAATTCATTCTAAAAAGGCTATAAGCTATGGGGTCAACGTACGTTAATCTTAATTAATATGTCAAACTGTCAATGTTTAGATTGCAGAATCGGCAGCGGGATGATGTATGTTATGTTGTCTATTCCTTTTATTGGATTGTGGACAGTACCCAGAATTGTGTTTCTGAACCGTTAATTTTCCAGTCCCCAAAGGACGTTCGATTTTACCCCAAATTTAGCATAACTGTTTGTCATTAATTATTTCAATATGGCCCCCACTCCCTCTAAAAAGGATTACTCTTTTTCTTTACTTTCCAATTTCTTTCCTCGTCTTCGAAGTTCGAATGCCTCCCACGTTTTGATTTTTAGGATTTAGGGAAAGGATTCTTGAGAGATATAAAAAGAAAAAAAAAACCACAAAATAAATCGGGGACCCATAATTATGAGATTAAGAAAGAGAGAAAAACAAGAAGATAAAAACAATAAAGATTTGAGATTTATGATGTTTGTGAGGCGTGGGAAGTAAAAAAACTTCAGAATTTATGGATCATATAAAGGATTACAAAATTATTATTTATCCAACCTTATGTATTATGTTTAAATTTTTAAACTTGTTTACTGTATCATTTTTATTGTTTCTAAAATAGTTAAATATATAAATCCTTTTAATTAATTGTGTGTCTTCTTTTATAATTTTATTTTTTCCTCTTTTAGTCTATACTTTTTATATATTCTACCTGAATTAGTTATATTCATATCTTCTTTATTAAAATTTTAAAAATTTAAATATTTTAGCTGAATTTTAAAAAGACTTAGTCATATGAATTTTCTTCTCAAAATCAAGCTAAGACAATACCTCTACTTTTCTCAAGTCTAAAGAATGCATGCCCAACCAGGGTCAAAATAAACAAAGGATTAAACGATCAAATGTTAACTTCTAAAATGTTGCAAAAATTTAATGGGCATATGCATGCATGATTGCACACATGCAAACATACCTGTAGTGGGTATTAATTGGGCATATATATATATATATATATATATATATGTGTATAATACTCCCTCCGGTCCAAATCTTAAATTGTTTAAGGTTTTGGCACATAGATTAAGAAATAATTAATTGAACAAATTTTAGACTAAAATGACCCTATTTATTATTCATCATTCTTAACTATCCTAATTATTTCTCCACTCAAAACTTATTAATTATATTAAGGGTATAGTTGGAAAAATATGATAAATTATCTCTTGAAATCCTAAAACAACTAAAGTTTTGGGACAAAAATAAAAAACTAAAACTACCAAAGATTTAGACTGGAGGGAGTATATCTTAATTATGCAGTGGAATGTTTGAGAATTCGACAAGGATATATATGATAGGTTAGTTAAGGTTTTAATTAATTTCGTAGAAGGTTGCGTAGATATTGTTTGACTAAAGTACATACCAAGGAGTTTTATTCTACTTAGCCTCATTTAAGGCAAGCAAGAAAAAAGGTTACCATCTTATTTTGTCCCTCCAAATTTTTGATTCAAAGTCCACCGCTATATATATATATATATCAAAAGCTAATCAAAGGGGTTTGCAAATGATATTTTGGCTAGCTATACAGAAAGAAAATCTCTCTCTCTCTCTCTCTATATATATATCAAAAGCTAATCAAAGGGGTTTGCAAATGACATTTTGGCTAGCAATATAGAAAGAAAATGTCTCAATCAATAGAATTCTACTTTATCATTTTTACAATGTCACATATATAGAATAAAAAAACACCAAATGATGACGTTTATGCATAACCAGCCAAGTAAACTGATTACCAATACTATTTTTTGCTTTGTTGTGTATAGATCATTACTAAAACGTGACCCGTGCGATGCCCGGGTATTTTTTATGTATTTTTTAAATAAATATTATCTTAATTTTAAAATTTTTAGTATCATATTTTGACCATAATTAGTTTATTTAGTTTACAAAAGTGATATTTTATATATAGTAGATTGGATATGTCTAAATTTTGCAAGAGTTGTGCATAATTTTTTTTATTTAATGGTAATATGATAGGTGGGCTATTGAATTATTGCCTTGAAGTGAATATCTTTGTAAAAGAGTAATATAATTAGCAGTTTAGTTCCAATATTGGAAGTTACATCAATCAATGGAAAAAATAAGTATCAAATTGATGACAAACAAATTGATCACTTATTAATTTGCATCATTCGTTTACATATACTCTCATGAATAAATATTTTATGGGATACTGCATTAACATCTAAATCCCTATTAAAAAAATTATACTTTATTATAATTTTAGTACGTTTTTTAAATCACTATTAAAACAATTTTAATACAAATATGTTTATATACATTTCTTACAAATTTAAAAATCATGCACCCTGTGCAATGCATGGGTTAGATTGCAACTTGCTTTAAATTCCAAAAGATGAACATATAGAGAAAAAATTATCCCTTTTTTTGAGCAAATTTTCAACTAAAAAAATTATTTTAAAACAAATTACATGCAACTTAAAGCAAATATTCTTATTTCTCATTCATTCTTCTCTTCCCAAACAATTGACCAATAGATAGAATATGTTAAAATCTCGAAGAGAATAATGTAGAAGAAATATTAACCCTTGCTTTTGTGACCAATTTAAACAAACTCATTATTGATTTCTAATCTTTTCAACTTACTTTTATTGTTTATCAATATATTAATAGTTCTCCAAGCATATATTGACCATAGATTAAAAAAGTTATAAGACTAAGGTAAAATAAAAGTTATAAGATAATAAAGATAAAATAAGGTCAATTCAATAATTCAATAGTAGCTTACCATAATTTTAATCATAAATTTCACATGAACCTTATTATAACATGTCTTTCCCATATGTTATAGCTAGTTTGCCCACTTATTCCTACAATGTATAAAGAATAGACAAATTCAGTTTATCACTATAAAATAACTTAAACTCTAAATACATAATCATTTTAGAAGCAAACAATTAAATATAAAATTATTTTACCTGATTGAAGAAACTGTATACACCACAGATTTTATAGGTGTTGTGCGAACAAACCTAATAGAAAAAATAGTTATAGAGCAAACCAAAAAAATAGAAAAAACCAACCTTAAAAATATGTTGATGACCTTGAAAAATAATAGACGTCGGACTGATCAAATAAAACTTAAATAAAAATAATTTAAAAAAAGGTCATAATAGTTTTTTACTTGAATTAAAAAATTGTATCATTTTACAGATGATATATGAGCAACATAACAAAAAAAATGTGTTGTGTGAACAACCAAATAGAAAAAAACAATTAGAAAACAAACCCACAAACAGAAAAGAAAGAAGAGAAAACCAACCTTAAAAATATGTTGGTAACCCTGAAATATAAAAATATTGGACTGGTTGAATAGAATTTATATACAAATAATTTAAAAACAAAGCATAATGATTTGTTTCTGAATGTAGAAACTATATCATTTTACAGGTGTTGTATGAGCAATGTAACAGAAGGTGTTGTGTGTATCCAAACAAAAAAATAATAAAAGATCAAACCCATAAGCTCTCAAAAAAAAAAAAGAACAAATCATCATGTAATATAATAAAAGACAATAACTCATTTCTAAAATCAATAGGCAATAATCAATTTTTGAATAGGCTTGAAAATAAAAATTCACCCCTAGATGAATCCCTTTCCCATATACATGTCCATTAATAATTAGTTTTTTCCTCAAAGATAATGCAAAACAAATAAATTAGTAACTCAACTATCCTCATACGGTGTTTGTAAATTTGATAGACCTCTTGATAGTTTATTAATCAAGAAGCTAATACAGAATATATACAAAATAGATGACGTCAATTTCAGCATAAAAGACCAAGTGCATAATCTAATCAAAGATCATAGAACCATGACATGAAATTTGCTGGAGAAAAAATTCCACCAATTCTTGGAGACACATCACATTGGGCGAGCAAGATTGCTTCTCTCGCTGCCTTTTTTTTTGTCCTCCTTTGCCCGCTCTTTCTCTTTAAGTGTTCATCTCCTTTCTCGGGTTTGTGCTTTTACTATCACAGGTCATCCCTTTGATTCCACTTGATTCTGATGAGAATTGGCTTTAAGAATTAGAGAGAATATTTATACCAATCTTGTTCTGACTTTTGAATATCCCTACACCCATTCAACTATATGTATCACCTTCCACACAAAAATAAATGCTTACGCTTTTAAGATTTGTTTCAAATCGACGTTTCAACTTTAAAATTATAATAACATAACTATTAGAAAAATAGGAAATAGAGCTATTAGTATATATCTTCCTCATAATCCAACAATATGGATACTTTTTTAATCCCAGCAATATATGAGATCTAACAGTAAAAAATGACATGACCTTTCTTTGTTTCCATGCGTTACAATTGTTGCCATATTGTATTATTAATGTTATTTATTATTATTATAGATAAAACCAATAAAAGTTAAAAAAATTATGGTAATTTACTTCTTTGCCCCTGACTTAGATAAAAATACCCAAACTATTCCAGCGAACACTCTTTTATATAGATAAATAGATAGATCGATAGATAAATAGATAATTGTTATATTATTATTTAGTTATTTTCAATTTTAAATAATATTATTTGACAAAAGAATTAAGAAATTGTAAAACAAAAATAAATTACAACAATATTTAATTCCCACTATATAGAAAATGTAAAGCAATAAATACAATAATACAAATAAATTAAAAACTTTAAAAAATAAAATGTCAAAATTACCCCTACAACTTTATTTTATATCCTTTTACCAAATTATCCCTATTTTTCTTAAAATATGACAAAATATCCTAACAACCTTCTTTTTTATATATATAGATAGATACCATGAATTAAAAATCAATCACACACTTGGCATAGAGAAGTTGTAATGTCACACCGCTACTCTTATCTCATTCTAGCTTGGCCTAGTGCAAGTTAGTACAAAAAACTTTCACCGAAAGCATTTGGCCTTTCCCTTCAACTATAGGGCCAATTTTTCCCCCAAAAGCTATAGGAGTAAACTTATACCCGCTCCAATATTCCAACAATTAGGAAGCAAATATAAATAAATCAATGTTCATTTGAGAATTTCTGTACTCAATAGCAATAAACGTTGAGAAACTTTTTTGTGGAAGCGTGTTTTGCTTGGAAATTAAATATGCTTTAGCTAGGTTTCAATTGAAGAAAAATTAATGAGAGAGATAAATACCAAGAATGAAATAAAAGGGTGATTAGATTTAAGCAAGCTTCAAACCTACTTGAAGCAATTGCTTTAGAGGGGATTTGCATTAGGAAAACCAACAACTTGGGTTGGTGGTCCTGCTAATGCATGGCATCCACAAATACACATGGTGCATGCACATGGAGACTAATCAGTTTAATCAAGATCAGGACCATCGTGGTTTAATATGGAGTAAAAAGGCTTTTAAGTTTTTGTGGTCCAATCTATTGATTTTCCTAACAGTTTTAATAAATACGTGTTACGATGTATTTTTTGGACCACCATATTATTGATACGAAGTATTTATTAATTTTACCAATTACTAATCTCTACCACGTTGAGAAACCTGACTGACCACATTTAGTGGGATTTTCACTCTCAACTATGTTATTTTTTTATATCCACAAGACTCAAACCATAAATAATAGACATTATTTTAAGGATCCGAGCTCAGTTCCACTCGAAATTTTTCTCTATGGCCTATAAACGTTTTTATTTTTTATTAACTAATTTTCTCAACTTAATTAAAACTAAATATTCTGAAACAATTGTTCTTAAAAATTTAATTCGTGACTGGCATGAGTCAGCATCAATTCTGATGGTAGGCAATTATGGGGATAATGAAAAAGTCATGCATCAATGGCCCAAACCTACGATTATGATTGGAACAAATGATTGGTATTCCTTAGAATGTCTGTATTTCTGTCTGTCGAGTAACCGAATCTTCAGGACTCACGAACTCCACGGAGAATGGAGATAGTACCCTCACCCATACGCTACTTCAAAAATTAGTAATCAATCATTTATTCGGTAGACCCGCTTAAAAATAATAAAAAATAATTTTTTTTTCTTTTGAAATTTTTTACTTGATTAATTTTTCAAGTTCTATTGGATTTTCTCTATTTAATCTGTCAAAAGATAACGAAAAATATAAAATTTTAACATGACACTATCTTATAAATATTTTACAAAAATCTCACATAAATAATTTATAGTTTGAATAAATTTGTAATCCATACAATATACACTTTTATTTTAAAATAATTATCTGTCTACATCTTTGAAAAATAGAAATATTTTTTTTCTTGTTGTCTTTTAGTCTCTAAAATATTTGGTTTAAGTTGAATTAAACATTTTGATATGTGGACGATATTGATTACAGTCTCTAAAATATAACCTTAATTTTATTTTATAGGAACTAATTTAATATAGACAAAATATTGTAGGCAATAAATTCAAAACAATTTCTTATTTTTCAAGATTAAAATCAATAAAAGTATTTTGTAGGACTTAAATCGAAAAAGATGTATTCCCTCCGGACTCGAATATAAAAAAAAATTGAATCACGCTAACTAAGAAAATTGATTAATTGCATTAAATTTTATTGATTTCAGCTAAAAAAATTTTTGTTCCAAATTTACCCTTTAGTGGATATTTAGTGTTAAGACAATTAAAACCAATAGTCCAATAGTAAATTAAGAGAAGTGTGTCTTTGTATCTTCTCAAAGGAATATTAGAAATACAATTAGAGTTAAATAAGAATATTTTTGAAATTGTCTCATTAAAGAGAATAAAAATAGTTAAACTTTCTTCTATTTTAGACCATAAAACATGACTTTTTTTTTCTTTTTATATTCGAGTTCGGAGGGAGTATATTACATAAACTAAGATGCATTGGGTTGGCCGAATTAAACCCACAAGCTTGGGGCCATAAAATAGAAGGAAGACTTCTTCAGTTCTTTGGACGCGATGTTATGCTCAAGTTGGTAATAGACTCTTTGACCAAAAACAAAAAAAGTTGGTAATAGACTCTAGAAGGAATCCAGACTCCAGAGCTTACAGAACCAAATAATCTATATTTTTGTCTTACTTTTATATTTCTATTTTTTTATCAGCTTTCCAGCATTTTACAGTCAATTAGCTTTTTTGTCAACTTATTTGAAGTTTTACGTTTTACTACAAGCTATTTTATCATTATTCGTGTTTTTCAGTTTCTAGATATTGTACTTGAGTTTCCTCCACTATGTTTACTTTTTTTAAGCCAAACAATGCAAATTATAGATTAATATATACAAGTGCATGCTTTATTATTTTTTATTTAGAAGAGCCTTTTTAGATAGGGGATTAAGGAGGGGAATGGAGAGAAAGGAAATGCTAATGGTTTAGTTTTCCCTTTTAAATCGGTCAATTTAGTTCTTGAAATTATCCGACAAAGACTAATATGATTGAGAATTTTCAATTTCAGTGACTAAGTTGATAGCATTCTACAATATTGAGGACTTAATTGACGATTCACTCGAAAAAAATGAAATGAAATATATGATTAATTCAATAATCCAAAATAAAGAAAGCAGAATAGGCTAAGTTTCATGGATGTAATGTAATATTGTTTCTATATAGTTCATGAACAGTTAAACAAACCTAGGAAGACATCCGTGACTAAAAAATGGTGAATCGACAACTAATGCTTTTGAAGTAATGCACAACCGCATGTTATAAAGAAACTCACCAGCCAAAACTGCACAAGCTGCTCCACTAGGCAAAGAGAACAATCAAGTCCTGTGCTCTTCTTTCCCTTTTTCATTTGCTGACCTTTCTTACTAATTCTCATTCATTACAATCTAAGGCAAAGCAAACAATGCATCCTCACATTTATGCCTTTACTGTACCTCTTAGCCATTTTGTCACAAATTTCCAGGTTTGTTCTTCTCATCCTCGTAACCGGCTGCTCTTCCTCTCCTTCCCATGAAATATGGCTCGGGGGAGGTGTTCTCATTCGGCATGTCCAGGCCCTGGTAAGACCGAGTTGCGAGAAATTCTGCTCCTGACTTAGCATCCCCTTTGATTAGAGAATTGCAGTTGTCCCTCAACTGCAGTGCCTTCTCTGTTGCATTAGCTAAAGCAAGAGATTCTCTTTCTTCCTCAACATTTTCTGATGACATACAATTTTAGTGATTAGAAAATAAATTAGGTTGAATATTTATACGACCTTTCTGATAACGAAAAATGCTAACAACACACTCATCACGTAGATCCCATCACTTTAGAAATGAGTCCCCACCAAATAGGAATGGGACCCGCATGATTTAGTAGAATCCACCAAATAGAATGTTGGAAAGAGTGTGTTGCTAGCATTGCCAAACAATTAAATTGCCATTCATATTTGCTTCATTTAAGTTACCTGTATTACATACAAGATAAACCACCTAAAAATTGGTTTTTACAATCAAACAGAGGTAGTCTGTGACAATTTATGGGTTGTGACAGCTGATAATTTGTATTCCATGAAACAGCACCAATTTTATGCCGTTTAGATGTTCCAATGTGGTGGAATTACAATTGAACTTGAATGTCTCCAGGTAACCACGGCATATCTTCATTAAATCTTTTTTCTATTCAAATGGATTTTTTTTTTTAATTTTTTTCCCTAATTCAAGTATTATTCAGTTGCTAACATGGAAGCAAGGAATATAAACTTACCTTGGTTTTCAATATCTTCAACATATCCACCCTTTAAGAATGAAAACCGAGCTTCTTCCTGGTTTCCAGCTTCTACTCGAGGTAGATTAATCAGATCTCCAAATCCCATTACATAGGCTCCTGTCCACTGGCTTCCTCTGGAAACAGCTTAAAATAGCAGTATCAGAAATTAAGAAATGTAACGAAATAAGATATGTATTCACATGTATTCAGGTATAGATATCAATAAAGATGGATTTCAATACTCGATCTATCTGCAGTACATGTAGATAGTGTAAAAATAAAAATATTTTAATTCAGAGGTATTTGGTGTTATGAAATTTACTAATCCTTTATTAGAAGACACAACAATGCGTGCTCAATAAAGCCAAAGGAAATATAATAAGTGTGTGTTTGGTTCTGCGGTGATAAAAATTGATTTTGACTGAATTGATTTTGTAAAATTGATTTTGGTTAAAATTGAGTTGAACGTAACTTGATTTATGTTTGGATACATTCACCAAAAAAGTGATTTTTATCAATTTATATTGTTTGGATAGTTTGGATCAAAATTGCTTTTGGGTGTGTAATTACTAAAATGGGTTCTAATATGTGTGTGTATATAAAATTTATTTTTCCCCATTTCAGATAATTATTTAAATTATTAAATTTCTTTTCAGTAAATCTTTCTTCATTTTTTCTTTTGTATTTATTCCTATCCTAATCCTAACGTAATTAGACTTTTTTTTTGTCAAACTAACGTAATTAAACTAAAGCAAAAAAATGAGCAAGTGAGAACAATAGGCCTTATGTATCCCTCTAAGCCCAAACAAAAAACCCAACTCAAATAAAAAGAGTGTGCTTTGACCCCAAAAAAAAAAACAGTCCACCCTGCTAAGCAGCATAGATAACCCTAAAAATCAAATAACCTCATTACCCCAACTTGGTGTTGGTGTGCGGCGCACAACCAACCAAAAAAAGGGAGAAGGAAGACTAACAGAGAGAAGAAAGAGGACGGTGCAATATGCTGGAGGCACCACGACAGCAAAGGATGGGACTGTGACGATGGCACAGCAGGGGTCGCACATCTAACAGGGAGAAGAAGAAATAACTCAAAGAAGGGCAATGAAGGAATAGAGGAAAAATCTATCCATCAACTAGCAAAATTGATTTGCATTCCAACGTGAAAGCTACTAGCACCTGCTTCGCCTTATAATCGATTTGGACCCCAAAATCAATTTCAGAAAAAATGATCCAAACACCCCAGAATTGTGTTTTCTGTCCATGAACGTGCGTTTACTCAATTCTACCGTGTTTCCAAACACACACTAAGAAGCAAATGGTTTTATACCAGGAATGTCAAAGACAAGGCATTTGAATGGGTGACTTAGTGAAGGTGAGGGCATTTATGTGTAGGAATTTACAGCTTGCATATTCAACCATAACTGTTGAGAACAGAGATAGTGACCAGAACAAAAGTTTCTACAAACGAGATTTAGTCATGTAAAAGTTAATAAGAAAAAAAATTGAGTTTCAGGGAGTTAACAAAGTTCCAAGCTTACTTGGCAGTTAGCTACCTGGCAACCCTGAGATAAAATATTTGGCTATTCCCCCTATTTTATGGTAGTGGTTATATCCAATTTCAGTAGGTATAAATTTAAAAATAATTTAAAATTAGAGAGGCTACATAAAAATATTAGCAACCAATAGGAAAGACACTGGCAAAGAGACAATTTGTGATACACAGGTATGATTCACTATGACAGGGTACCTGTTGAAAGCTATCGTTGCTTCAAAGGGAGTAATAACAGGAGCTAGATACTCTTTGCTATCCAGTAAAGTGGTTTGGGCACAGGAGACATATAGGAAAACATCACACTGATGAAAATCAAACTATTAGCAAATTTTCAGACAAATGGAAGGCTGATGTATGTGCTAAGAATGAATCAAATCTCACCTCAGGAAAGTTAGCAAGTTTAGCTGGGTTCGGTCTTCCCATGACCAAAGTATAGGCCTTCTTGCCTGCCCCAGTTATGAGCTCCATCATCTGATTTATCATGTGTAGATAACCAGCTGCATCAAGATCCAGTATGTTAAAATAACCCCATTTCTCTTGCAAACAAACAAGAAATTAAATTATTTACTGATATATCATAACAAAAGGCTGGAGAGATAATTCGCACATTTGTTATTTATCATGAACCAACTTTCCCAAAAGCATAAGTTATTAAGTGAACATACATGAATGGTTTTTAACATTATATCTCTAACACGCCCCCTCGCGCAAGAGCCTTTTGGACTAGAAGCATAGACAATATATAAGTCCACCTACCTTGTGTTGAAAATTAACATTTTATTAGAAAAAATGGATGCAGCAAGAATTGAAGTCTAAAATACTTGGTCATAGAGGCATTGCTATCATGTCATGAACCAACTATCTGAAAAGCTTAAGCTATTACTTGAAGATACATTATCCATTCTTGCTATCTAGCTAGGCCATGATTAAGTCTAAGACTCATGCACCATATAAGTGTTCAGTAAAAAATTAGGCAATATATATCACAAAATAATGTTCCTCAAGTCAAATGCACATTGTTCTCTTTTCATTTAAGGTTATTATCAACAGTTCCTTCTCTAGATATTTTTCTCGTTGCATTTAAATCAAATGTACTTGGGAAATTTAAAATCATGCTTAACAAAACGTGACAATATAAATTTGGATATACTCATGTTACTTAGCAATAATCATGCAAGAAAAAACAGAATTTCATACCAACTCCAAGAGTTCCAACCAAAATCCCAACAATATTAGCATCCTTGGCCCTCTCCACCAGGTAATATCTGCACAGTTCGCACCTGAACTTAGTAAATTTCAAAGACATAAAAAGGTTTACATGAACTATGGTGTGTGTCTATATTGGGATACCTACCTACGTTTAAGAATCCTCCTCTGCTGAGACAAGTCTGTCACCATTCGATTCTCAGTTGCATCATATCTGACTAAAACCAACAACATCATTATTAAAACAAAACCTATACCAGGAAAGGGTCAAGCTGCATTATCATTTTCAGTATGCTAGATACATGCTATAGGGATGCAAAAATATTCAAATGATGCAATAAATTGGGGGATATTAGCTTCCCAAAATTTTTTTAATAGGCAAATGTTAGTGGGGGAGGTTTGAACCCATGACCTCCTTATCACTTCAATCCCTATACTCCTCCCCCAAACCACCAAACCACCTGATGACTCCTATTAGCTTCCCAAAATAAATCCTTTGTTAGAGATGCAGAACTAAAAGGATGATATCTGTTTACCGACTTTCCTCATGCCATATCATGATAAAAGATACCACATTGCAAAGCATTAAATCTGAAGTCAAACTATTAAGTTGAGTAATTGACATAAGCATTTCAAGCAAACGTATAAGGGTCCCTTGAGAAAGAGGGATAAATTTCTATATGCATCATATACATGTAGCATGTAAAGAGAATCATAAGAACACAGACACATTAGGATAAATTTCAGAAAGGATAGGGTGAATTATTAACCTATTTCACAGGCATTGAATGTGAGCACAACATTTGCAAAAGCAGAATTATCAAGTCCAATCCAAAAGAGCAAGTAGTCTTCCATGCTTTGTCCCTCAGGTAATTTCCAAGTCAAACCTCCAATGCTATATATAGTCCCACTTGCCCCATCAGAACTGGTATTATTACTACAACCGCTAGCTGGTTCTTGGAGCCCATTTAAATTTTTAACATTTTTTGATGGAAACATATATGGAGATGGAACATCAGCAAAGTGAACTTCGGACTTAAGGTCAGAACTGCAAGACATTGATGATTCTAACAGTGCTTTTCTAATCTGTTGTATTGAATGTGCATATTCCAGCCCAAAAAGGACCTACAATTTGAATGGGACCGAATGGTTCAGAAAACATACAAATGTCAGAAACTTATATTAGATAAAAATACCCTTAAACTTCTCTAATCTAGGCTTGCAGAAAAATCAGCAATGTAAATCAGCCCAACTAAGCTTTACAAAGATGCGGAAAAGGACACTATTAAATATTAATGAAACTTTCCCTTAATGTTATGCTGAAGGTCCCTCAATAGTCTCAGTACATCAGTACATGACAACTGCAGCTATTCTATTTTCTATACATTACAAAATTCAGTCATCTTATCTTATCTTATATAAATACAAATCGAGAATTAAGGGGAAAGAATTAGTTATACCATGATAGGCTTGCTATTTGTCAGCACATATTGTGACATACTTTCAACACAATCAAGTATGCAAATGGAAGCCTTCCCAAAAACAAAAAAAGCTGGTAGATTTGTCGTCCTGCAGAGAGAAAAGAAAACTTCAATGGAAGCACTTGAAGCAGAATCTCAACCCTTAAGCAACATAAAGAATTAAACACAGCAATCAATTGTTACCACAGACACTGTAAGAACTTTTGAAAAGAAGTACTCATTCTCAAGGAATGAATTGAATCCGAAAGAAATTTTGGAACATAGAATCATGCATTTTCCATATTACAAAATAAATGATGTAATACACTAACAACATAAATGACTAGGCGGTATCATAAACAGATGGTTATGATTATATCACGTACATCTCACACTCGACAATAAGATATGAGAAAAGGAATATACATGCCCAAATTCAAAATTAAAAAAATCTGTTACTCACGGGCTAAAACATGTATGTCCATAATGTATGACACAGTCAGCATTATTGTGTGACGCTCCAACTTCATCAACGCAACAACTGCCATAGGCCGTGTCCGCCATCACAAACAATCGAATGTCTGTCTCATCTCCACTTCCTGTGACATCAAATTCTCTCAATGACTGAAGTCTCTTGCGCAGAGCAGTGACCACTCTTGTTGAATCTTTCAGGAGATCATCCGGAAACTGAAATCCATACAAGGAAAATCATTGCAATTGAGCAAAATAAGGTAAACCCAAGTATCATCAGTTTTTTTGCAAAGAAAACTCCTTCATGAAAACCTATAAAGTTCAGATTTTTATTTCTGGGGTTGGGGGTAGTATTAATAAAGACTAGATTTTTCAATTGCTAAGCATGGACCCTCTTGTCAATTTCTTCAGGTTTCTAAGTAACCACCAAACGAGTGCCTAGCTAGAATCTTAACTATTAAAGGGTTTTGAAAGATTGATTTTTTTAGCCAAAGCTGAAAGGAATTGAATGAATGGGGAAGAGGGTGATCTTACTTGTAGAGCAACTCTGGTGAAGTTGTGAGTGCGAATGAAGTGGGCAGTGGCGGCAATATCGTAACTTGATTCAAAATCCATGGCAAAAGGCAACAAGCTCACTGCAGTTATTCATATTCAGAGTGTAACCCAGAAAAATTAGAAGACTCAAAATAAATAAATAAATTGAGGTTAAGATAGCTGCAGTAATGATAGCTACAAACAAGGTAAGCAAAAAAAAAACCTGTTTATGATCGGGGTGCTGTGCTTTGAACGCAATGCTCTGTGCTGACAAGTAGTGTTTATATTATAGTTGAAGTACAGAAGGCCCTAAACTGAAAAGGCACGTGACATCAGCTTCTGATGGAACCCTTTATAATTGGGCTGGGCAATGGGAGTTGTGAGTTTGGACTCAGTGCCCAAATAAAATTGAAAATCGGTGAATACACTCCAATTTTTTAGCCATATATCCTAGATTAATGTAGAAATTTCAAAAATATTTTCTAATTTTGCGTATATTCCAGAAATTCCTATTTCGGAAACTTCACTGGAATGCAATTCAGTTTCCGGAATGCAATTTTTTGTATTTTTTGAATTGTGGGGTGTATTTCAGAATACAAATTTGTATTTCAGAAACTCCAGTCTCTATACAATTTGTATTCTAGAAACACCAGTTTTTGAAATACACGCAAAATTTGAAGGTATTTTTAGAATTTTAACATTAATGTAGAGTGTATAGCTAAAAAGTATGAGGTATATTTACCAATTTCCATAAAATAAAGGGATTTACTATTTACAAATTACAACCCCTTTTTTTTCACATAGTCACCTTCCAATTTGTCATTGATTTTCAAAAATTAATTCTTTGAATGAATATTGATAAATTTTTAAAAATTAATTTGCAGAATCTATTTTGCAGAAGGTAAATACACTCCCTCTTTTTTGCCATTCACCCCACTTAAAAGTCAGATCAATGTAAAAATACAAAAATATCATTTTTTTTGTTTTTTTGTATTTTCCCGCATACACCCCACTGCTATCGGAAACTCGAGTTTCCAGTAGTTCAAAATTTGAAATTTTGTACTACCGAAAACTTTCCAGTAGTTCAAAAATTTAAATTTGTGCCGGAAATTCGAGTTTCTGGTAATGCAAAATTTCATGAAACTACCGGAAACTAGAATTTTCAGTAGTGCAAATTTTCAATTTTGAACTACCGAAAATTCTAGTTTCCGGTAGTTCAAAAGTTCAAATTTTGAACTACCGGAAACTCGAATTTCCGATAGCACAAAATTTCAATTTTTATAACTATCAAAAATTTGAATTTCTAAAAAAATATTAAAAATTTACCGAAAATTCAAATTTTCGATAGTTATAAAAGTTTAATTTTACAACTACCGGAAATTCGAATTTCCGGTAGTTGTAAAATTAAACTTTTATAACTACCAGAAATTCGAATTTTCAGTAGTTCTAAAATTCAATAAAATTCAATTTTAGAACTACAAGAAATTCGAATTTTCGGTAGTATAAAAGGGTATTTTGATATTAAAATTTTTAAATAGTGATAAGTGAGGTGGATGGAAAAAAAATGGTAGGTATATTTACCAATTTTCTTGAAATATTGTTGTATTTTGGTTTCCAGAACATAATTGAACCGAAATGAAAAGATGGCGTCAGCGATTAGGGTTTTAAGGACAGTGAGAAAGAGTTGCAGGGCAACGCTTCCCCCCCACCATTTCTTCTTGTGCAAACTCTCTTCAAATTCAAATTCAAATGCAAATTCAAATCCCCTTCTTCTCAAATTGCTTCAGGTCCCAAATTCACGCATCAAAACGACGTTGGATCAGGAAATGCCTTCCCTTCGCAGCTCACAACTCTCTTGGGACTCTCTTCTTACCTCTCTCTGTCCTTCTTCGTCTGATAAAGCTTGCTTGGTAATAATCTCCTCTCCTCTTTCTGTTTTCCATTTCATCGTTTATCATTATTATTATTATTATTATTATTATTATTATTATTATTTTGTTTCTCATTGAGTGTGAATAATGTTTTTTTAGTTGAATTGATTGATGCTTGATATGAAGAAAAATCAAGCACATGGGGTTAACATTGTAAACATTTATTAGCTGCCTGCAAGATTTTTTTTTTTAAACAAAATTAAAGCTGAAAGTGTAACCAAATGGAGATAAATGTTTTTTTGTTTGCATTTTTTTTAAATAGGGAAATTAGTGGTTTTAACAAATTTTATGATGAATTTTGTTTCAAAAAAAAATTATGATGAATTTTATGTATAATATGGTTTCAGTTTTTTCAATTGTTCACCATATAGAGATTGTGGTAATCAACAATATTCTTAATTTTATTATTGAATGCTCAGGTTTTGGAGTGGATTTTGGAGAAATTGCTAGAAGAAAATGAGAAAGACCATAGTCTCTTCTCTGAGCTCATCTTTCTGTGTGGAAAGCTTAAGAATGTGCCACTAGGAATGCGGGTGTTTACTTCCATGGAGGCTATTGGAGTTAAACCTACATCCCTGGTTTTCAATTCCCTTATAAGTGCTTGCTTGTCTTCCCATGACACTGTTACAGCTTGCAGTTTATTTGAGATCATGGAGAGTTCAGAGAGCTACAAACCTGATTTTCACACTTATAATATCTTCATTTCAGCATTTTCCAAGTCAGGGAATGTTGATGCCATGTTAGCTTGGTACTCAGCTAAGAAGGCTGCTGGACATGGTCCAGATCTCGCAATGTTCGAATCCCTCATATTGGGCTGCGTTAATTCAAAAAACTTTGAGATTGCTGATAGAGTTTTTGAAGAAATGATGGTTTCTGAAATCATACCCAGTGTATCTATACTGGAAACTATGCTTAAAGGGCTTTGCAAGCAGAAGAGTTTGGTTCGAGCCGAGGAGTTCTTTAAGCTTGCGCTAGATACCAGATGGGAAATCAATGAAATCATGGCTGAGATGTTAGTAGCACTGTATCATGAAAAAGGGCAAGTGGAGAAGATGGAGGAGCTGCTTGAAACTATAAGAAAGTATCCAATTACTTCTGGTGTCCTCTCACAAATCCATTGTGGGATTGTGAGGATGTATGCCATGGTAGATAGATTGGATGAAGTAGAGTTTGCTGTGGGTAGAATGCTGAAACAAGGGCTGTCATTCACAAGTACAGGTGATGTTGAAAAGGTCATCTGCTCATACTTTAGGAGGGAAGCTTATGATAGGCTAGACATATTCTTGGAGTGTTTAAAGAGCAGCTGCTATGTGCTTACCAGATCAAGTTATGATTTGTTGATATCTGGCTATAGAAGAGCAAGCTTGCATGAAAAGGTAGATTCGGTGTTGGCAGACATGAAATCAGTTGGATTACCATGACAGGTTATGTGATGATGATAGATGAGCTCGATTCTGCTCCTTAACTTTTACAACAGGCAGCAATCTATGACACTATTTGGATTGACTTATACAGAACTTATTTGGGTTTATCTACTGACATAAGCACTTGTCAACATATTTGACAGAACTTATGAAAACAGCTTATGACTGGCTCATAAGTTGTTTTGAGCTTATTTTCATAAGTTCCCCATGATAGCTTATGAAAACAGCTTACAGCGTATATGAAATCAGTTTCACCATATTCTCTCTTCGATTATAAAAATAACTTATGCATAAGCGCTTATGCCAGAAGTGCTTAAATAAGTTGTTTATTCAAACAGACCCTATATAGCTTTCACTTGATGGTCTTATAGCACGCCTTATGTATATCTTGTGTACAAGGCTAGAAATTTTTTAGGAAGCAAGTATATTTGGTACTACTTCCGTCCCTAAATATAGGACCATTTATAAAAAAATGAAAGTCTCTTTATATAAGAACATTTCTAAAAAATCAGTTGCATTAATTATTTTTTGACAAAAATGCCCTTATTTATTGTACAATTGTGTTTACTCAATAAACTATAAATGTTTTATATTTATTGTATATTATTTCTCTCTCTTATAAAGATTGGTGAATAAAAACGAATCACCTAACCGCTCTATCTTTTTCAATGTATTAATTAAGTGATAAGAGAGAGAGGGGAGAAGAGAGATAGTAATAAGTGTTAGAGCTAGTTTTGAAAAAATATAATAAATCATTGACAAATTTATTGTTATTAATTAATTTAATCAATTTTTTTAAAGAGTGTGAATTAATTAAAAGATTCTTATATTTAGGAACAGAGGTAGTATATTGATAAAGGAAAAGAAAATTTCTCGCGGGTAAATATTATCACACTCCCGTCAAAGGTATATTGACAGTCTCACCTATTTAATTATTATGATAAGAGGAAAAAAAACAAAATTTTAATATCATAAAGTCATGTAAAATCTTAATACAAGAGCATTCATTCCCATCTTTCTCCTCGTTTAGAAGGTTAATAATGGAAAAGAATGGAACTCTATTATCCTTGTAAATAATTCTTACTTGAACTTTTTGATTGATTATACATTTGTACCAATAAACAAAATGTACATGCAAAAATTGCTCGTCTTGTTGGGAGTCAATTATAAAAGATTAAAATGAATATAACATGGTTACCTGAGTCATTTTATTTACTCCATTCAACCCCCATTTTTTTCTTTGACGCATTCAACCCCCCTTTTAGGAAAACAAAAAATGTGTACTAAAGGAAAATAAAAGTGTTAAAGTGGAGAAGCAACCCCCTACGAATTCCATTTCCTTCCTGCTATTTTTAATTCCAAAACAAGGGAGATTATTATCATTCCTCTCATTCATTTTCCATTTTCTATTTTCCATTTTCTTCATCAACGGGAATCCAAACACTAAAAAATTAACGCCCTTAACAACTAATCCTTTAATTTTTCATCCTTCAAGGCATTACCAGACCTAGCATATGAGAGATCCCAGAGGGGAGGGAAATGCAGAAATCACAACATATTCTTTATCATTAATTTTTACACAAATTCATGCATAAAAAATTTGATACTTTTTGTCTAGCACTACCCATGCGAATAGTTTGAACACAAAAATACTTTCATTCATATTATTTGTCATCATGGTAAACCTGGAAAAATTATCTAATCTGACCTGACAGAAAAGAGAGATATAGAGCCATAACTCAAGCACCTAATATTTCTTGTCTCACAGACAGAGACCGCAATACAATAATATGTCTTTGAGGCAAAAGATAAGGAGGAAAAAAAAAAACCATTCTGTGACTTTTTTCACCCAAACAAACCTTTTTGATTAAGGAATCAAATATCAACACAACTTGTAATAGATACAAATCCAGCGAAAGATATTGGTAAAATTAGGATATAGACAAAGAGTAAAGACTACGGAATAATGAGCAAATGTAAGCTTTCATTTATTCAATGGAAAAGGTGTCAACTTGTATTGAAGATGAAAATCATTAATCATATATCATGTGAAAACAATTCCATCACTTCCGAAATTTAAATTCTGAAAATCTAGAGGGTGTTCATATGCAATCTAAACTAGTCACTTGTTTTCTGAAATGAACTTCCACGATAACTGGAATCGATTGAGAGAGATTTTGAAAGCACTTATCAAACTTGGTGACTCGGTTACTTCAAAGGTAGAAACGATTTCACCCATTGTTTCCATGCAGCGTCCTGTTGTTGCTCGACCCAAGACAAGAAACAGCTATCCAACAAGCAGAAGAAGTTCACATAAAGGAGCTGATACCTTACAGGTACAAACCGAAAATTCGCAACCTGAACAATTGGCCATATGCCTCCTTCTAAAATCAAGGCCGGGAGAAAATCTCTCTTCACGTCTTCTTTTATTTGAGGAACACTCTTTCCAGTAGAAAAACCCATGTAAGTGAAAAACACAAGTAAATCCAATGGTCCAAAGAGAAACCCATCAGCGCCAACTTTGGCGGCAACAAAGCGGAAGGAATTGGGTTTAAGCATAAGTCTCAATCTTATAAACCGGTCCAAACCTTCATACCTGTAAACATAGAAGAACAACGAGAATTGATAAGTTGATTTACTTGATTACAAAATAAATAGCACTTGCTAACACCCCTCTCCCCCAAAGGAAGTAAAAAGCATACTAGCAGATACACAAATACACATGTAAAAGTCTTTCCTTTTCTGTTTCACCAATATAATAATGTGCCTGCAAAAAATTTACGAGGGGAAGAACAACTCCTAGACCTAGAGCCCAAAATTAAAGATCCAAGTCCTTAGCTGACGAGAAGGCCATACCACTATAATGCTACTGATCAGGCCTTAAATGCCACGCAAGTAATTGCACATATAAAGTTTGAAACCTTCCTTCTTAGTCAGAGATCTCATACATCCAGATTTCGGCACGTGACCATGTGGCATCACGAATCTTGTGTAGAAAAGCATAGTTGGGCTTCTGTTAGACGAAGACTACCGACAGGGACCAAAACAGGCCACTTTGGACATTGCAGGGATGGGGAAAAAATTGGAGGGACTAAAAACAAAAATCCAAAGTCATCCTTGCAATGTTCACTTTTAGTCCATCATTTTAATAATAAGAAGAATAAAAATGACTACTGAGTTTCTAAAGCAACTACAGAAGCTTCTCAAAGCCATCCAGGAAACTAATGCTGATTCAGGATCTGACAATCAGCATAGAAACCTTCCACAATAACAGTGTCAATGAATAACCAGCCAATAGAATTTATAAAAGGTCATGCTTTTTACCAGTAGTGACCGACAGGGCCAACAAACCCTAATCCAAACAAGCTGGTTGTAGACACCCGTCTCCAGTTGATCTTGAATTCTCTATTGTCATCCTGTGAGATATTGTCATTAAACAAGAGAAAGAAGCTAGTTAGATGGGTGTTAAAGTTCACATCATACACTATGCAAACTAAACTGTTTGAAAGTACTGAAATATGTGTGTAATTTTACATTACATATATCAAAGTCATAGAAAGAGCAAAGTTACAACATGTTAACCCACAATTGAGGATTTTAAATAAATAGTAATAAGTTGTATTTCTAAAATGTTGCCAATATCAGCCTCTAAAAACATGTCCTTTGCAGCTTCACTAAAGCCAGAAAACGGGGACTGTGAAAATTATTTTCCCTGTCTCACAATTTTGGGGGAATGAAGAAGTGAAGTTTCCCAAGTGTAGTCACCAATAAACCAAATGTTTCTATACAATTTTACAACTAACAAAATCTTTAAAGAGCATTACAAGTGTTTTAAATTGCAGTCCACAACTGCAATTGCACCCATAGTATTGCAATTTTGGAGGTCTCCAAAGCCGCTCCATGACTGCAGACTGCGGTTGTGGCCATATCGACTGCATTAATTTCTGCAATTTCGGTATCACAATACAACCACAACCACAACCACAACCGCAATTTAAAACCATAGCATTAGCATAGTTTCCTTTTCCATACCCCTCTTTCTGTGGTTCAAGTGCAAAACTATGGGTACGTTTCCAACTGCATTGCAACCACAACTGTGGCTGTGTGGGCTGCATTTGCCCACAATTTTCTACAATTTTGGTAATCACAACGCAACTACGGCCACAACCAAAATTTAAAATGCTTACAGTAACATGGTATGTTTTGATGGATGACAACTAATTGAATAACAACATAAAATGAGTGTTTGGGAAATCTTATTAAAGAAACGAAATGACAATGGAAAGACATGAAGACCCCTTCTTGCCATTCACGCCCCCAAACTTTTTTGTCCCTTCAAATTTTGGGGTTGGGGGGTCAAGGTGGGTGACACAACTTTTGGTGGGAGCATCCTTCCTTCACCAAAGGACCAAACAAGAGATTGATGTGTATATTTCCTTTCCATTCCATGATTACTCAGTCCCTTCCATCCCCTCCTTCATTCCTCCAACCATACAGTCTAAGTATGCAATTTAGTCAGTTTGTATGGCCTACAAAATCCCATTCCTGAAAAATTTGCAACACCCACAAAATGACACTTGGAAAACATTGACCATCATCACAAAGCATGAAAGAGACACACCCATTTGCCTAACTGGAAAGAAAACAACAACCACAAACTCATTCCACTTTCAATTGTCACACACACTGGCCTGTATGATCTCAAAACCCTCTCATCGCCCACCCACCCACCCCCCCCCCCCCCCCCCCCCCAAAAAAACAATAAAATGCAAGCCAACATTTCAACTTAAAAGTCACACTCCAAACCAGTATTCAACTACAAAACCCAAACACAACCATCACCAATTCACAAAATCACATGCAAAAAGAGGCACACCCCAATGACCCCATTTTCCCAAAACAAAACCTTTTTTCATTTTTTTTGAAGGGTGTATCTTCACTCTTCCCCATTTTACAATACCTCGACTGTAGAAGATGAAGCAATAGCATTATGGCTCTTGGCAGTGTAGTGGGTAACTCCCTGAGCAGCAATGTCACCAGCACCCCAAATCAAGCCAGAGCTGATGACCTGTGTCTTAACAGGGTGAACAGCCAAGCAATTCTGGTACCATCTCCACAACCTCAGCATATTCAGAACAAAATGAGAGTGATTCAAATGAGAAAGGGATATTGTTGTGAGTGTTAGTTGTTACTGATCATGGAAAAATCATATCATATCCCTTTTTTTGGGGTTTTGTTCAAACGGGCATGATTTTCGTGGCAAAACGAACAACAAAAAAAAGGAAAAAAGAGAATATTTTTTATGAGGCGGAAGTGAAAGAAGAATGACCACTTTGGTGTTTCTTATATGGCTATGTGGATTCAATTCGTATTTTCTCTCGAAGACATTTGAAGGGAAAATTAAGAAGAGAGAAAAAGGAATGAAGTTCGATGGAGAATGAGAAATTGGGAGGTTCAGGTTGACATTTCTGCCATTGCTACTGGTACTATGGGAAATGCACCGACTGGATAAGGGTAAAATTGTACTTTAACTGAATTATGGTCTTTCCAGGCCTGGGCTGGATTGGGTTGTTCAAGCCCCACCAATATGTTACGGCCTTTTCTTTTCCCACCCCCTCTTTTCTATTCCCACCCCTCCCCCAAAAATAATATATATTTCCTAAAATACCCCATCTTCATTTTCTCCCCTCCCTCACACTCTCTGCCTCACCTGCTCCATTTTTTGTCTTCACCGTAGATAATTGCTTTTAGGCAAAATTACAAAACTTTTGTAATTAGTCTCGTCTTATATTTACAAAACATTTGTGAGAAATTGATTTTACGACTTAAACTTTTTATTTTTCTATGATACATTTTTTAAAAATATTTTATGTCAAAAAAAATTTTAAAAATATTTTGATTATGTATATTAATTTTAATTATAAAATAAGATAATTTAAGTATACATGAAAAAAGTAAGTCGTGAATTAAATAGTGAAAAAGATTCATGGGGTACACTCCAAAAAGATTCTGGAAATAGTGAAAAATAAATATCTGTATTTTGATTCCTTATCCCATATTCTGTTTCTGGCTATTATGATTTCTTTTGTGGATAATATTATTGTGCATATCTTCTCTTCTCTTTTCTTTTTTTTCTTTGGATATCATGACGCCACCTGTTACTTCAACTCTGCTAGAGCATGTATCCTCATAACTCATAAGCCACTCGTGTTCTCCACATTACTGTGCCTGCGTATTCAGCACTTGATGAATTCCGCAGGTGAAAACCAGTATTCAATCTTTTGTATTGTCTTTGTCTCTTCGTAATAATCTTGTAGCAATGTTCTATGTTGTTCCAGTAACCCTACTGTTTTCTGGGTATTTTTTTTCTGCACCCTCTTTTTCTGTTCTATTTTTAGTGTTTTTTTCTCTTGCATTCTGAATCCTGTGTGTACAAATAACAGGATATTGTAATGTGGGCATGCATGATTTGGTCATTTTGGTGTTCCTTTACTCATCATTTTATCTGCTTTTCAGGCGTTTTCTGACTGTGAAATCTTGAGGGAACATGGAATAGAACATAATATAAAGTTGTGGCCTTTCAATAGTCAAGCAATTGAGGTTGACAAATACCAATTTAAAAGAGAATATGGACAAACCTGAAAATGATGATGCTGTTTCTGGAACTAGCAGCAGAAACCAATCAGGGAATGCCAACATGAAGAAAGGACTATTTCAATCTGTAATTGTCAAGGTTTAAACTTAACTTCTGAATAATGTTCATTTGAGTGCTGTCATTTTACTGCTTTACAGATTTTTGTTCATGTTCTTGACTAGTTGGATGTAAATCTGAGAGCTTTTAATTCTAAGCTGGCTAAAATAGCACCATACTATATAATCATCTTCCATGTCAGGTTTCATATAACAGTAGATGCCTTTCACTATCATATTTTACCATTTTCTCCAACATTACATTTATTGCTCAGAAATTCAAAAACTTGTGCTAAAACGGCACATAACCCCCCTCCAATTACAATTCAGTTGCCAAAAAACCCTTGTGGTTCATAACTAAGAAAGTCGATTACCTGAACCTATCAAATTGTGTAGTGTATAATTAACCACACATATGCAGAACCCCTCCCCATTTTTGAACTTGGTGCTTTTAGGTTATTAGTAGGGCGGACATGGATCATATTTCATTTGTAACCTATTACTAGGTAGAAGTACTGTTTAATTGAATATATATTCAATGGTTACATCTATTTTAGTTGATATTCAACTAATCATTATTATTATATTTGATTTTAAAATTTCTAAACATTTTAAGCCTTTAGGATGATTTGGCTTTAGCAATGGGTGGACAGTCACAGCTCTCATACATATGCAAAGTTCTCTACCATGTTGAAAAATATCTTATGATGTTCTCTAATTCTTGGTTGCGTTTGGAAATTGCTACTTGCAAGTAAAGATTGGATACCCTGCTGTTCCCATCTGTTTTAACAACTGAAGCTAAATCTTAAATGTGTGATATTTTTATGAGTAATTGTATGCCTATTGTTATTGTTATAAAACATGTCTAAATTTAGTCTCCACAAAGTTATGGAAAAATTAGTACATGCTCAAAGTTGATTATCTTTTAGTGTATAATTTGATAGGGGAATCATTTTGGTGGCAAGGATCCAATGAATGAAATTGCAAAGGCTGAAAATTCAGGAAGTCAACCCAGCTGCACTTTCTGCATGTGTCAAAAAAGTTGTCGAGTCGTACGCTCAAGAACAAAATTAATGAATATTTTGATTGAGAGTGGAAAACCGCAGGAAGCTAATGCGATTTTTGAAAATTTGATTGAAGGAGGGCACCAGCCATCTTTAGTAACATACACATCCCTGTTAAATGCCTTGACCATTCAGAAGTGCTTCAAACCTATACATTCCATTGTCTCACAGGTGGAAAAAAGACAAATGAAGCCTGACTCAATATTTTTTAATGCTCTTATAAATGCATTTGCTGAATCTGGGAACATGGAGGATGCAAACAAAGCTGTTCAGAAAATGAAAGAAAGTGGAATAAGACCTGGCACTAGCACTTATAACACGTTGATAAAAGGGTATGGGATTGCAGGTAAGCCTGAAGAGTCGCTGAAGTTGCTAAACCAAATGTCAACAGAGGGAAATTTGAAACCAAATCTCAAGACATACAATATGCTTGTCAGAGCATGGTGTAAACAGGAAGACATGTCTGAGGCATGGAATGTGGTGTATAAGATGTCTGCTTCTGGAATTCAACCCGATGCTGTTACTTTCAACACTATAGCAACAGCTTATGCTCAGAATGGAGAGACTTCTCAAGCTGAAGCAATGATTTTAGAGATGAAGAGGAATGGTTTGGAACCAAATGAGAGAACTTGCGTCATCATCCTAAGCGGATATTGTAGAGAAGGTAAAATGAAGGAAGCCCTACGGTTCGTATACAGGATGAAGGATTGGGGCCTGCAGCCTAATCTTATTGTATTCAATTCCCTGATCAATGGTTTTGTGGATAGGATGGATAGAGATGGTGTTGATGAGGTAATCTTGTACCTATGATTGTCAGCCTGAACTTTTTATCTCTTGTTAAAGTTGCTTTGGATCTGTTTATGACAGAAAGGCCTGTTGATTATTGATTGCAATTTTAGATGCACTAAACATAGAATCAACATGGACCTCTTTACTTCATACCTCTTGACATTCATATTATAATCAACATGCAGTAAAGCAAGAAGCCATGGTGAAAAACAATAAGCAATAGCGATGGTATATTTGAATATCGTAAAGAGCTACTCTATATGTAGGACTCTTCTGGAATTTACCACTTGCAAGCTTTTTATCAACATTTCCAATTATAAGCATGTCTCCATCTTCTTAGAGCTATTACATTGATTCTTGATTAAACAGTTATAGAATCATATGTGATTCAGTTTGTCATTTTTGCTTGCACTGTGCTATATGGTAAAGGAGCTGTAAGTGGTAACCATCTAAAGGACAATAAATAATTTAGATTTATTGCTTCATGCCTTTGGTTTCTGAATCTTCTTATTCTGAATTAGGTGCTAGTCAAATTAGTTTGCCAAGTGTCATGCAGTTGTCTAATATTTTTGTCTGAAAGAGGAAAAAATAAAGTCATCACTCCTTTAATTTGTTTGACATAGTGGATAGCAGTCTCTTTAGATTTAATGTCTGACACGTATTTGTAACTCATGGTGAACATCCTTCCATATATAGGTTTTGAGGTTGATGGAAGAATTTCAAATCCAACCAGATGTGATAACATACAGCACTATAATGAATGCATGGAGCCAAGCTGGATTCCTGGAAAAATGCAAGGAAATCTACGATAACATGTTGAAATCTGGTGTAAAGCCAGATGCACATGCTTATAGTATTCTCGCTAAAGGTTATGTGCGAGCACAAGAAACAGAAAAGGCCGAAGAACTGCTAACTGCCATGGTTGAATCGGGTGTCCGCCCAAATGTTGTTATATTTACAACTGTCATAAGTGGATGGTGCAGTGTTGGCAGAATGGACAATGCTATCAGGGTCTTTGACAAGATGTGTGAATTTGGGGTTCTTCCAAATTTGAAGACTTTTGAGACCCTTATCTGGGGATATGCAGAAGCAAAACAGCCATGGAAAGCAGAAGAAATACTCCAAACAATGGAAGAATTTCATGTTCAGCCTAAGAAATCCACAATCTTGCTTGTTGCAGAAGCTTGGTGTTTTGCTGGATTGACAGAAGAGGCAAATACATTACTGAGTGCTGTAAGGACCAAGCTGATGACCAATTCAATGGAGGAAGATGGCAATATAGAAATTTACCAAAAGCCACATACTAATGCTCCTTTCTATAGCCTCTTACAGCTCCCATCTGTAGGTTCCACTGACCAAAAAGGTTCAGCTTTAGCAGCTAGAAGAAACAGAAGGCTCCTGAGAGATGCTGATTTGGAGACTCCATTGCTCACAACAAAATTCAAGCGTCATTCTCAAATTGTAGATTCGGTGAAGGATTTTCCATTATGTGTCAAAAACAATTTCAAGTTCCGCATGGCACATAACAACTTGCAAATTCATGTACAGCTGTATTCTTAAACTGAAAGGGTTTGGTATGTGATGTGTGGAATCACTTTTTGTTGTAACTCCACAAAAACTGTTCATATCAAAAATCAAAAGACTTGTTTTTTGTTCTGCAACTTATATTCTCTCTAGTTTTTATTCTGCAACTTACATCCCTGTTTTTATTTCTTTTTTAATTAAGAAATTGTCTTTAATAAGAAATGAATTCACTAAAATCCATTAACACCTAAGCTTGAATTTGATTATCCTTAGATTGTTAAGCAAATAAATAAGTCAAACTAATGAGATAGATTCACTTAGAGACAATTAGAGTGACTTAAGTTGCCAAGTTTAGCTAGTCTTTAACCCTTCTGAAAATTATAGAACTTAAGAACAAGGCTTAACCCTTTGGAAAATTATAGAATACTTGGTAAACTCGAATTTGGAATAGCGATTTCTTGAGAAGAAAATTGATATGACCTTGGACCATGCTTGGCGAGGGAGACTTGCCTAGAACAAAGAACCCGAGATATGACTTGATGAAATTGTACACTACGCATTGAACTTGGAGTTTGGATGGAAACTCGATGAAAAATGGAGCCAAGTTATTACACTAGTTTTGAGTTGTTTTTAATTAGGGTGACACTTTCTGAACTTCGTAAGATATTTAAGGACAATAATCATTACAAAGAGCAGTAGTTTCAAATCAGTCTCCTTCACTATGGGGCTATCTGCACAACATTATACGCAGCTGCACAAGTGAACTTCATCTCAGATTATTACATTTAATTTTTTTGTTAAATATACAATGACATAAGTATAAAACTTATATGCAAGTAGCATCATTCTTCGCTACAAATAATCAGAGACATTAAACAAGGTTTCCGTACCAGGAGAGCCTGTAGTAAGCTTTCTTCATAAGACTGAGATAACACCCCTATAATTGATATATTCCTGTTATTTTGAGGTTCAACATCAACAGTAACTGAAATAGCAAAAAATATGACACTTCTAATATGAAATATTGGTTGAGCAAAGCTACATGTGTAGTTCGGTCTGTTTTCTTGTGCAAGGTGGATTATCAGTCTGAGGGATCAGAAGGAACTTTGCTTAGGAGCCAAACCAAAAGCACACCAACAAGAGCACCAGAAAGATGTGCAATATGATTGACACTTTGCAATGAGTAGCCTCCACGAAAGGTTCCTGATAACGATGTTGAAGCTTGAGCTGCTTCCATGACCTATAACACTCGCAAAGAACAGATCAATTATAAAGGACACTGATGCTCCTAGATGTTCAAGCATAACCCAAATAACAAGCCCAAAATAAATCATTAAATGATCAATATAAAACATGAAATACCTTTGACGAAAAAAAAAACATGAAATGCATCATAATACATAGGAAGAAATTTATGTAGCATGATACATCATGATACTGGGACACATAGCAAAAGCAAACAACAAAATCTTACATATTTGACTACTATGAAGTGAAGGGTGCACTTCAGAGATTAAAGTGTGGAGTAGTTATGACTGTTGATTTTTTCAATCAATGGTTAAGATTTTTACTACTTCATAGTTTGTTGTACACCTGCTTGTATCTTACTACAATCTCAATCCTCCATTATAGCCACGCTCTGCTGTCCAAAGTACAACCCCCAACCCCAACTTTGAAGGATCAAAATTCATATATATCTATATCTATATCTATATAAGATACAAATCTGAAAGGTCTTGATATTTCCACTATGGTAACTTTTGGAAAATGTTCTGTGATCATTTAGAGTTGCTTTACAGGATAAAAAACAAAACAGTTGTAGCTCATGCTCACCTTCTCTACAACAAATTGACCCAATATAAGCACTTCAAGGATCTTCCTCCAATCCCAGGACATCTACATCAAGTTAAAGCAAAACTGTAAGAATTTGGAAGAACAACTGGAAACAAAGGAACAATAAATAAATTTTAGAATACAATTTCAGGTACCTTTACAAGGACACTGATAGTAAATAACCCAAAAACAGCACCAGAAGCTCCAACAGAGATTGTATTTCTTGGTAAAACCAACCAGGATACAAGGTTTGCTCCAACACCTGTAAGAATGTAAGAAAGCCACAAAGCAAAGCTTCCTCCCTCCTCTTCAACAAGCTTTCCTGTTGTAAAAGCAACAAAATAACAAATATTCATGCTACAATCCGATGACAACTTGCATACCAGAAAGAAGAGTGACCCTGTCACATCCTTACCAAAAATGTATAAGAAAAAAAGGTTGCTAGAAAGATGTTTCCTGAACAAGTTAAAGCATTAATCAGATTATAAAATGAGACAATGAGAAAGTAGTTCACAAACCCAAAAATCGAAAAAAGAAAAAGAGCTTCCAGTCCTGTTCCTGTGCAATGCAAATTCTGAAAAAGATATCACAACTGTAGAAAATGGAAATGAGAGAGGAGGGAACTCACCAATTAGCATGACAAAAAGTTGCTGTGACAAATTGGTACCAAGCAGGCCAGTTGTGGTACAAATACAAATCCTTGATGCCATTAACCTAGCAGAAGAAATAACATAAAATCATGCATCATAAACAAATCCTGAAATGGGAACAAAAGCAGATTCCGAGTTCATATTAGGGCCCATTTGATTTAGATTTTGTAGAGTTGATGATTTTGAAAGAATTGATGTTAAAAATTTGATTTCTTTTGGCAATTATATTTTTAAGGTGAGTATGGAAGAATTAAATTTATTTAGATGGTAAAGTAGAATCACGTGAATATAGATATGTTTTGTGAGTCTTACATTTAAGATCAATTCTACGGTTGGAAACTAAAAAAAATTGCCAAACGGTTGTGTGAACACTATACGAATGTGGTTATGCTGATGCAAACAGGAAAAGCCCCATAAACAAGCAGGCACATCAGTAAACTGATAAATGCAAAAGCTAAATAATAGCCTTAGAAAGGGTAGCTCTTATGTTATCAGGATTCAGTATGTTAACAATATATTTGGGTAAACAACTTAATTAACCGCTCATTCAAAAAGCTATTCCATGGAGTTTAATTAAAAGCTTATTTATAGACTATCCCGGAGAGCTTATTTTGAAAACAGCTTATAGACACGTCATAAGTCATTTTAGCATGTAACACTAATATAAATACTTATGTCATGACATAAGCTTTAAAGACGTAGCCGTTGATGTACCTGAAAAAAATGGTCAGCAACGAATATCCCAATGTTAAGGAGAATGACCCAGAATATCCCGTTGACTCGTTTCTCGGGTTCCTTCTTCAGCTCTGGTTTCCCAACTTCCAGCTGCGATATCATATCTAACCAACCAACCAACCACCGAATTTTCATGTCACACAAGAGAATCCCCCAAAAGCTAAAGCTGAAAAACGACGCGAGACAATAAACGACAGAGAGGATGTTCGAATTAAGTTTTGACACTTGCACGACAAGGGTGTTCGAGAAAATGCCGCCGAGAAACATAGTCGGTGGAAGATAACAAACAAGGTGTGTTGTTACGGTCCATGGAGTTAGTTACCGGATGTTACAACTAAATTAGTTAAAAAACGGTTATGATTAGTTATTGTTGTTGTTACCTGATTTGTTGCATGAAGTGGGGTAGCGGGAACGAAGCATGAAGAGGGAGTGATGAGAGAGAGAGAAGGGGGGTTTGGTGTTGAAGGTGGGAATGGGAGAAAAGGAGGAGGGGGGATTGATGTTGTGAAGGTGAGTGAGTTTGCATGTTGAATGGAATTTGAATGTTTGCATTCCTCCAAGTTGTAATTGTACTTGTGCCATTCTTCGTTTTCCTTTGGAATGGAAGGGAGAAGGTGGAACTGCTCGCTTGCGCTTTCAATTGTATTCTACTACTATACTACTATATACTATACTATATGCCCCACCCGCGACCCGCGTAGGTAGGTAGAGCCACGGATGTTAAAACGGGCCGGCCGTCCCGCGAGAAAAACGGGTCAGTTCGGCCCCAGCCCAGCCCGTATTTGAAAGTGGGACAAAAAACACAGCCGGCCAGCCTGTTTTGATGGGCCGACGGGCCAAAACGGGCTAGTCTGTCAAAATAATAATAAAATAATCAAAAAATATTAAAAATAAGAAAAAAATAATATTTTTTTTAAAAAAATAAAAATTGGGCCAAACAGGGGCGGCCCGGCCCGTTGAGATGGGTCCATATTGCCACCCCTGGATAGAGCTGTTATTCAAACCGTTCTGCCAAGATTAATTTATTTTAGAATAAACAATAAATTTGATCTTAGCGGTGTGATTTTGGTTCTTGATAGATTAAGTAATCACTTTTAGAGACTATAACAAGGATCAATGTGACTAACGATTGGCAGTTGAGGAACTTTTTTTAATTTTGTTTCTGTTAAGAATCAAAGTGACATCGTCTGACACTCTCATGGACCAAAATGACTGTTTACCCTTTATTTTATTAGAGTAAATAATCAAAATAATTTTATTGGTTCTTCTTAAATGATGGAAATTAGATGAATAGGTGTAGTTTTTTTTTTTTACACAAAAGGTATTTATTCATTCAAATTGGTAAAATACATCGAAGACATTACAAATTCAACATCGCTAAAAACTAAAAGGAATGAATCTGTGAACAAGCTCACAACACTCAAGTTAATAGCATAACACAACAAAATGCCGCAAAAGTGACAATGCCTACAAAAATGACAAACTCATATTGACCGGAGTACCCACGTCTCTGGATATGCAACGTTGATAACTCAATCATAAGAGAATTTGTAGTGAAACGAAGTAAATCAGTCAATCTGAACCAAACGAACACCACACCAAAATGGGCAGAGCAATAATAAAACCCAATAGAAAAAATATTAAAAAGGGAAAAGTATATGGTTCAAACGTAAGGATCCATCATAACCCTAGTTATGGATTTAGTTACCCATAATTAAGAAAGAAGCAATAAGTCATATACGTATATATATATAAAAATAAGAACATAACTAGAGTCCATAGTATTAATTGTAAATAAAAATATAAAATTTATTCCATCCAATTATAGGTGATCAAAGAGAGTAGTTTTAAGTGAATTTCAGTGGTTCGGGATATGTCAGGCCATTTTGTGAGTGGCTTTTTATCGCAACTTAGAGGCTTCAACCTCTGTCACAACTGAACTATGGGGCCTGCTGGACACCTGGTCTAGGGTCTCTGGCTTGCTCGGTCTTTATCTCGTGTCGTTTTGTAACATGATTGAGATTCAAAAATCTCACAGTCACCATCTGCAACCTTTGTTGGCTGAAGCTATTGAGCTAATTAGTTCACAGGCTTGGCACTGACACTGTGACCTTCGGCATGTTTTCCATGAAGCAAACAGACAGGAGCACGTATATTCTTGCAAGCTTGGGTCATGGCAACAGCTTTCAGTGGACGATCTTGGAGTCTCCTCCTTCGTAGCTTAGGACGGTGCTTCGTGATGATTGTAGGGGTGTTGTGTTACCTCATTTTGTTAAGTTGTTGATGTTTCTTTCTGTAATCTCCCTTGTATAAAAAAAAGTGAATTTCAAGTCAACACAAGATTGTAATTATACAATATTTATATTTATATTAACCATACTTTATCTCATAATCATAATAAAAATGTAATTATTTACAATTGCAAATGAGATGGAAAAAAAACTAGTTTTGAGAAAATTATGAATGTTGCAAACGAGTCAAATAATTGTGATTTATTGAATATAGACAAATGATAATAATATCTAATAAACTTCACAACAAATTTTACATAAAACCTGTAATGTATAGTTAATATTTTTTTGTCACCATCTTACATGGGCCCTTAAAAAAATAATCACTAGTGTTTCTTACACAATAATCGTCTGATTATTATAAAATAAAAAAAGGGAATTAATATTCACACATACATCAATTTATAAACACACATACACTAAAACTGAAAAAGTCCATAATACCCTGCATTGTCAAATGAAGGCAAAAAAAATATTGCGAAACTATTAGTTTCGCAGTGTATTTGTTTATATAGAACTAATAGTTAGGGGTGTTCACGGGTTCGAGTAACCCGTGAACCCGATCCGATCCAACTCGGTCCAACCCGCATTTTTGAGTGTTTTTTTGTGCATAGTTTGGATTGAACCCGATCCGACCCGTTCAAACCCGTTATGGTTTGGTTCGGATTGCGGGTTTCATTTTCTGAACCCGCAAACCTGTGAGCCCAACCCGTTGACATGACATTTTTTTATTTTATATTTTTATTATGTTATTTGTTTAACATTAAATCAAAACAAAACCCTAGATAGTTCTATAGTTCCATCTTTGCACCGCTAAAGCCTGAAGCTTCCATTTTTACTTTCCCAAAAGCATCATCATCTAACCCCATGAGAAAGTCATACAACTTCTCCCTTTATCGTGTCTCCATAAGACGCTTCTGCACATCGCAGTTGCAACCCCCACAACTGTATTTTGGCACGAGTGCTATGGATTCAATCTCATGCCACAACGCCTTCAACTCTGTGTAGTATGAGTCAACCGAGAGTTTCTCCTCCCTCAGCATTGTTATAGCTCGACGCAGTTCATATACCCTTGCTGCACTACTGCCGCCTTTGTGATTGGGGGTCTAGGGTTGGCTGGGATTGGGTTTCAAATTGTTTTGGGGTTCTTGGGTTTCCAGAAGTTTGTGTGTATTTAAATTGCTGAAAGATTATAATGGTGCTAGGGTGGGTGGTGGTGCTGTGGTGGTGGGGGAGAGGGTTTGTGGGTTGTTGGTGGTGCTAAGGTGGTGGTGCGGTGGTGGGGGGAGAGAAGATGAAAGCAGTGTCTCTTCCCCTTTCCTTTTTTTTTTATTTCCAGATTTTTGGATTTTTTTATAAAAAAAGCATGGACCCGTGGGTCCAAACCGATCCAACCCATCTATGTACGGGTTGGTTCGGTTCGGATTTGAAGAGTAAAAAATGAAAAATCCGAACCAATTCAACCCGTAGTGTTTTGATCGGTTCGGATAACGGATTTAGCCAAATCCGATCCAAACAGGCTCGTGAACAGCCCTACTAATAGTTCCACAGTGTATTTTTCTTGTCAGAGTTACACTGCGAAACTATTAGTTCCACAGTGTAACTCTGACAAGAAAATACACGTGCGAAACTATTAGTTCCGCAGTGTACTTGTTCATGCGGAACTAATAGTTCCACAGTGTATTTTTCTTGTCAGAGTTGCACTGTGGAACTATTAGTTCCGCAATATATTTGCTCATGCGGAACTAATAGTTCCGCAGTTCAACTCTGACAAGAAAATATATTGTGGAACTATTAGTTCCACATGAACAAATACATTGTGGAACTAATAGTTCGGCAATAGATTTTTTCTTTGCATTTTAAGGTTCGATATGTATGTGTCAATTTTATACATTGCAGAACTATTAGTGCGGAACTAATAGTTCCGCATTGTCAGGAAATTGTAAAAAAAAAAAACTTACGATTATACCTGACGAGAGGCAAGAAGGGATAATTTTGGGATTTTTTTTTTTAAGTGTGTATGTGCAAATATGAACTTGTGTATGTGTGAATATGAACTTGTGTAGGCGACAAGCAAATGTAGTTGCTCACTTTAAGCGCGGGTGGCTACGTTGTGGTCTAGTCCCCAAGTTTTTTATCATTTGCCATCTTGTATTGACAATTCCATTTTAATGATATGATCCTTTTTTCGTAAAAAAAAAATCATTAATAGTTATGGACTTGTGGTATTTTTTTTTTTGAAGCATGAAGAGTTATAATAAGAAGAAAGCATCAAACCAAATAATCTCTATCATTTTTTATTTAAATAATAACAAATCAATAATCAATCAATAATTAATAAAAGAAAATTGCACAAAGCAGACGTGGCAATAGGCGAGTTTATGATTGGTCCAAACACCTCAACCTACGTAGGTAAGTAACAGTTAACAAATCTGCCTTCATCCTCTGGTAACCGCGGGCTCTACAATTCTACAAGCAAAAACAATGCATCAGAAAATAAAATAAAGTTAAAAAAATAATAATAATCTAGATATGGTTGAATGAAAGCTTAAAACCCTAACCCTTTAAATTCTTCAAAAAAAAAAATCACAATCTCTCTCCGATCTGCGTGGACAATTTCCTGGGGAACACTTGTGTTGTTGTGCCCGACCGGTCCTGCAATTTTCTTCTGCAGAGAGTAGGTTTCATAAAAAAAAAAATTCAGAAATTCTTCTCTGTTTTTTATTTTGCTCTTTGGGTAAATTTAAATTCATTTCGATTTGATATTTGGATTTATGAAATTGGCGTTTGTCTCTGATCGCAGGGTGAGGCAATATTTTTGCACGCGTTAGGTTGAGTCTGAAAGATGAAAAACACGGAGAGAATTGCGAATTTGGCTTTAGCAGGTTCGTTTCCTCTGTTTGGTGCTTGTTTGTAAATTTTCTATCGTTGATCCTTTCTCTTCCTTCTTTTGTGTTTGCATTTTTTTTTTCCAATTGGGTGTGAACTTATGTGGACATTAATTTGGGGTGCCAATCTATGCCTAATGTGTCTGAAATTACCCTTCAGGCATGCTAGCACAATGCAGCTGCTATCTCTATTATCTCATGGTACTGTTTAGAATAAAGGGCCTTGATTGTTAATGTGCTATGCTGTGGACTTGAATGAGTGGACAAGTGATTATGGTACTGGATTTAATCGGGTCTGAAATTTAGATGGTTTTGCTGTTGTGCATTTAGGTTTTGGATGAGTGAAGTAAAAAACAAGTGGGGTTTATAACTTTTAAGTTTGTTTTTTAAGTTTAATGTATCGATGAGAGGTAGAGTGGGATCCATTTTATTGCAAGATCTTTTGTTATTAACAAGTTTTTATCTCTGGTGGCAGGTTTAACCTTAGCACCTCTTGTTGTGCAAGTAGATCCAAATGTTAATGTTATCTTGACTGCTTCCCTCACTGTGTTTGTGGGATGTTATCGTTCCGTCAAACCAACTCCGCCTTCCGTAAGTAGTAGCTTTTATTCCCGTTCTCTTCTGTGTGTTGTTGCTCTTTTCAAGTCTCAAGAAACAATATCTGACTTCTGTGAATTATGTTGCCTTGTAATAATGCAGGAGACAATGTCCAATGAACATGCCATGCGGTTTCCCTTTGTTGGGAGTGCAATGTTATTATCACTTTTCTTGCTCTTCAAGTTTCTGTCTAAGGACTTGGTTAACACTGTCTTGACACTCTACTTCTTTTTACTGGGGATTGTTGCTCTGTCGTATGTTCTCTTCTTTGGCCATTGTTTCCCTTTTGTTAAGTAGACACTAGACTGTACTTTTTTTTAATGAAATTATGTTTGCTATTTTATCACACCTTTGTTCTTCCTCTTTGTACAGGGCAACATTATTACCATCTATCAAAAGATTTTTGCCAAAACATTGGAATGAGGACCTCATAGTCTGGCATTTTCCATATTTTCGTTGTAAGTCATGTGTTTGCCTCCTCATTTATCCATACTCTTGCTGTGAATAATACTGTATCTCTCTCTAAACTGTGGTATCAGAAGTTATATATTTCCTCTCATCTGATTGTCAATGATACTGTTAGTCTTCCTTTAAATGTAAGGGGCAGTTTCTATACTTCAAAATGCTCAACTGTTAAATTTGATGACAGAAATTTGAAGTTCATTTTTATGTGCCCTTCTGAATTTTACTTTTCTAGCTGTAGATTATTATTTTCTCTCTTGTTCTTTATTTAGAGAATAGAGACAACACATATATTTATTTGACTGTGTGTACATTTTAGCACTCTATATAATCATCAAATCTTTTTCTCATTGTGTATTCATATCAATGAATGCCATCTCCTACCGTGCATCTGTTCTTCATAGGCTGTATCCATGTTCTTACAATTATATTTGTGGCATGGTCTGATATTCTCTTGCCATATTATGAGTTTGAACTCAGTTCCACCCTGTGTGAGCATTACTGTTTTATATCATGGAAGTTGAATGATTTTACATTTTTACTTTTTAAGTGACTGCACAACATTATTATTATGGAAATTCTACTTGATCCTTAACTGAATTTGAACTGTTCTCTAGGGGAGTAAGATAATGGACTGAGTGAAACAGAGAATGCTAAATGCATAACCTCATGGATCTTACATGGTCTGTTAGTTATAATAATTTGCTCAGCAGAGGCATTTTGTGACTATCTTGATATGATCATCTCATTGTGTCAAAGCATTTGTGTTTTGCCTTTTTTTGGCTGTTTGCATTTGATCTAGTTGACATTAACTTGCTTCTATCATGCAGAATGATATTTTTCATTACACCTTTCTTACACAGCTTTGAAGATTGAGTTTACAAAGTCACAGATCATTGCTGCAATTCCTGGAACCTTTTTTTGTGGGTGGTATGCTTTGCGGAAGCATTGGCTGGCTAATAATATATTGGGTCTTGCTTTCTGTATTCAGGTTTGGTGCTTAACCTGTTACCTATGTATGATTGTTTGAATTTCACTTTCCTGGTTTGGAAATATGCCTTTCTACAACTGTTGTGGTTATTTTTTTTGGATGCCATCTGCTGAATGTTGTGCATAATCTGAGCTATAAGCTATGCTAAACAATAATTGGAATATTCCTAAGAGAATGGACACGAGAAAACAACTGAGATGATCAATTATGAATGTTTGTGTAAAATGAAAATCACATTCGAATATTAAGTAGTCAAATGACCCCAATGACTGAATCTTTAATATTCACAGGGAATTGAAATGCTCTCTCTTGGGTCTTTCAAGACTGGTGCTATTCTGTTGGTAAGTATGTTTGTTCCTTTAATTACGATTTATGGTGCTAAAACCATTTTTGCTTTAACTTTAATTACATATTTTTCATAAATCTTGTTTTCTATCCCATCCTTTGGCTGCAAATAAACCAAGATTTTCCGAATTATCTCAGTCATTTAATTTGATTATATTATATTTCAAACACTTCATTTTTTATAAAAGTGTCTGAGTTTGTTGACTTGCCTTTCTCCCTCTCTCTCAGTTCCTGATTTGTTTTGACTCTTCCAAATCCAATCCATGTTTTATCATGCAGATATAATTAGGTCGTGGTTGCAATAAGATTGAGTATATTTCCCATTATATTGTTCATTATTGTTTTGTCAATATGATCTTTGAATTTTTTGTTATTGTGTTTTGCAGGCTGGACTCTTTGTTTATGACATTTTCTGGGTTTTCTTCACACCAGTGATGGTTAGCGTTGCAAAATCATTTGATGCTCCAATAAAGGTTAAAATTTTGGCATATTGAAATGAATTTTTTTTTTTTTTTTTTACATCTTTATATGAAGTTTGATAATATACATTATACTATATCTTCCTATTGTTAATTATTTCAATCATTTTTCAGCTTTTGTTCCCCACAGCAGATTCTACAAGGCCATTTTCGATGCTTGGACTTGGTGACATTGTTATCCCTGGTAGGCTGAATCTTCTATGTTGATGTATTGATGTATTTTCTTGTAAATGTGGCTGCCTTTTTGTGACTTGTAATATTAAACTCCATAAATTTTTTAACTCTAAGCTTTATTTCACTTGATAGAGTAAGTTACTTCTTTAAACTTCCAGATTAGATAAAGTTACTTCTTTAACCCTCAACCAAACAAACTCTTGAGTCAAATATAAAATTCTTGTGGTAATAATATCCCCCATTCTCTGGAACTTAGAAAGATCTTCAAGATTGTTCTGACCATCAACTTTGTTCATCTCCTTTTGGTAACTCGCATAGTTTTTAGTCCATATAGCTTTATAGCTTCTATCTCTTCGGTGTGATTCTTTGTAGCTTTATAGCTTTTACAAGGTTTCTTTTCAATGACTTTAATTTTAGTGTGTCAGATGTCAGAATATGTATTATGAAAGGCATTTGTTCTTTTAGATTGAAACTGTACATGATTGTGGTCAGTTGATGTAACCATTTCGATATATGGAATCGGAAGTCAATAACTGCCATTTAATAATTTCGTTGTTACTTCTATTTATTTTGACGACATGTATCTTCCTTCAGGTATCTTTGTAGCATTGGCCTTGCGGTTTGATGTTTCTAGAGGAAAACAACCCCAGTATTTCAAGAGTGCGTTTTTAGGATACACTGTTGGCTTGGTGCTTACAATAATTGTGATGAACTGGTTTCAGGCTGCTCAGGTGACTGGATACGTAGCTTCATATTTTTTTCTATTGATATGTTTTCGATGAAAGGGGATTGTAACTGTATTGTTAATTTGACTACTAAATCTGACTAGTAGAGCATGTGAGAATGTGATGGATTTTTGGTGATCAATCTTCTTCATTAACATTTTTCTTCTCCTCCTTTTATCCTTGTTTCAGCCTGCTCTTTTATATATTGTACCTTGTGTTATTGGATTTTTGGCTGCTCATTGCATATGGAATGGCGATGTCAAACAGGTTTGTTTCACTTCCTAATTTTTCCTTTCCCTTATTATTGTATCAATGTTAATCCATTTTCTTTTTCCTATCTCTTTTGTCTACCCTTTTTTCTGAAATATAACATGTCAGCTTCATATTGTAACCATGTATAATTTATGCAGAGTTTAAATCAGAGCTACCATTTCTTTGAACCATCAGCAAACTAGAAAGTGTCACAGTTTTTCACTTGCAATAAAACCTTCTAACAATTTTTTAAACAAGATGCACCAAATGTTGCAGAGATAAGAATGCCACAATAGATGAGTGGTTATACAAGAAAAAAATAGGATTAAGAATACAATCATTAGACAGAAAGTTGGGTTAGTACCCATTGTAAAAAAAAGGTAGGATTTCATGTTATGTGATTTGGACACGTGTAGATAAGATCTGTCGAAGCACTATTTTGAATTTAATTCATGATTGGCTTTTGTTAACCACTATTTTCTAAACGTTACTTGCCTGTTATGATCGATTCTAAAAGGTTTGTCGTATACACCTTACTAATACCTTTGGTAACAATAATTATTATGGGATGATTTGTAATTAGTGGAAATGTGGTTGTGTCATTTACATGCTAAGACTCAAAGATGGGCAGGATTTTATACTTGCTAGATGTGGGTTAGCTGAGACATAACAGCTTTTTCACTTTGTTTTTATGCAGTTATTGGAGTTTGATGAGTCGAAGACGGCCAAATCATCTCAAGAAGAGAGTGATGCCAAATCTACCAAAAAGGATGAATAAGTTGAATACCAATACTTTTTTGAATCATAGTGGAAATACTGTTATTTTCTAGGAACCCCATTACCTGTAATGCTAACTTATTCAGCAGCAACCTCTGTAATAGATTTTGTTATTGAGAAAAATTACTAGTCTTATTTTCAGTTTAGGATTTTGCATTCACTTGACTATTATTCGTTTTCGTGTGAAACTATGTTTCTCTTGTTTTTTTCATTGTTTTTTACTAAATTAGTTTTCGCTGCAGTATATTTCTCCTTACCAATCATGTTTTATATGGCAGAGAGACAGCAATTAATGCAACGAATTGGATACAGATGTTTCGAAGTTGAAATAATAAAGCAGGCATCAATTCAATGCATCATTTCCATATAAATTATTTTTTCTATAAAAGTAGAGCATAACTTTTTTCTAAAATTTAGCTGCAGTACTTGGATTTATGTATATACTAGTAATCTGACCGTGCAACACATGGGGTTAAAAAATGTTTTTGAAGTAATAAAAATGTTATACAAAATTTATATAATTTTTTTTCAAAAACTAATTATGTAAGAAAATTATAAAACATTATGGAAGAAATTGAACAAAGGCCATTTTGTATATGATATTAGATTAGATTAGATAGAATATATCAAGTTTTGTTATAGTATGTGTTGGTAGCATTAAAATTAACCAAAAAATTTTAGTATATATTGTAGGCACACATGACGGATGTTACACTCATGATGATGTTAAAAAAAGCTAAAAAAAAGGCTAATGCGGGAATTAACGTTATCTTACACTAATGCGGGAAAAAGAAAACAACCAAAATTTATTTTTTTTTGAAAAAAGGAAGTTTATGTCATTTCATTAAAAAGAGCCTCTGCAACACAATGAGGAACATGATAAAGGTCAATACAGACATCAAGTAAAAGACATAACCAAAATAGTTTTTAAAGTATAAATTTATAATTATATTAATTTTTAAATATGTATAGTTAAATCAATCATTATATTGAACATTTTAAAATACACATTTAATAATTAACTTAACAGATAAAATGTTATTTAAAAATTAATGTGCCAAATTTTATATGATTTGGAGATTAATTTAATTATTTACCGTGTCTTAAATTGATCTGTGTTGTCACCGTGATGTCTTGGTCCGCTCCGCATAAGAGAAAGAGCGCTCTTTTCGCTGCTCTCTCACACCATTTCTTAGTGCTAATATTTTGTGATCATCGTTACACACACGTTGATGAACAATTTTTCCTTTTTCATGTTTCCATTTTTGTTTTATGTTTGTTTTTCTTTCCAATGTTAATATTCTCATTCTTTCACTTTCACAAAGAAAAAAAGTGAAGCTCTCTCGCGAGTTGTCATCAGTTTCCCTTTCAATATAACTACCAACCACCCTTTTCTTCGATTAATTCTCCGTCTCATGGTTTGGCTTTGCATACGTTGATCATTTGAGGGGTCAAGTAATTAATTAGTTTAAAATAAAAAATAAAAGATGGGGTGTAGATGGAGGATGTTGATGATGATGGTGTTGATGTTGATGTTGATGTTATACTTTGCATCGGCTTTCGTATTTGTTTCGGGTGATAGAGGGATTATGAAGCTTGAAGGAGGGTTAATATTCAATGCTACGCAGACACATGAACGTGGTAATTTCCTCATGAGGAGAACGACCGTTGATTTCTTATGGAAAGCAGGGGAATCAGGTTATCAACCCGTGTGGCCCGTAAGTGATCCATCCATCCATCTTCATTAATTTGACACTTGTTGAACTTTCGTGCTTCTTTTTGTATATAAATAAAAGAATAATATTGTCTCAAGACTAGATCGGTCGAGAGGTAAGTAAAGTCTGGTCATAGATTGTTCTGTCACCAGGATCGAACTTGGATATCAGGCGAACCCGTACCACTCGCACTCAACCATGTGGTTAAGTTGTTCGAGCTTTTGGTAACCTATGAATGAGTTTTTGTTTGCCATTTTCTTGTACAAGAATAATGTTCACGGCCGTGCAGAGTTATTGGGTGCCTGGTTCTACTGTAAAAACGTGATATTCTAAGAAAGAAAATATTATGTTTTCTTAAGGATTAACTACTATCAAATTATTTGGTTCTTAATTTACAAAATTCAAGTACTTATAAAAAAAAAAGTTAAATTGGACACATTAATTAAAAAAAAAAAGATGTAATATATTATTTAAAAGACTCGGTTGTCACAAATAAGATTTATTGTAACATGTTTTTCACTATTAAGCAGCCATTGAAGAGTTTGTCCACACTTAGTGTCGCTATTTTTCTTAGGATTGAAGTTTTCAAATATAGATAGTATATATATCTTTAATTAAAATTAATATTGTAAAATAATAATCACGAAATGATCAACTCTGCAAAGCAATAATCCAAACACAATTTGTTATCTTTATCTTACTTAATTTTATGTATTGTATATTGTTGTGAATTGTCTACGCATAATTATAATATCATATGATAGGGAGAAGTTACATGTACACGAGGTTGCTTTTGCAGGACATGAAATTTGGGTGGCAAATAGTTGTGGGTACATTCATTGGTTTTTGTGGAGCAGCGTTTGGAAGTGTAGGTGGTGTTGGAGGGGGTGGCATATTCGTTCCTATGCTTAGCCTCGTTATTGGGTTTGATGCTAAATCATCCACAGCTATCTCCAAATGTAAGAGAGTAATAATAATAATAATAATAATAATACATAACATGGTTGTTTACATAATGGACTCGTGTTTAGAAATAGCTACCTCATCACTACAATGATGCCAAAAAAAAAAAAAAGAATTCTCAGATTTGCTTATCAACGGTAAAACATGTAATTTATTGGTAAAGAATCCTTATTTCTTTACTGATGAACTTTCTTTTTTTTGAGTAAAAATTAAGTTAAAACAAATATGTACTTAATGTGACTACTATATATTTTCTTCTATAATAAACACATCCCTCTAAACTTTTTTGTATTCCATCTGTCTTTGAGGGTGAAACATTCTTTACCTTCAAATGATTCTCTAATCTCTACCCTTTGATTTGAGATGGTAATCCAGGCATTCTAAGGGTGAATTTCTCCAGTAATATTAAATATTAAATGATAGACACTATTATGTGAACATGCTGAATTTGAATTTCCTTTATGCATTTACTGCAGTTAGCAAATCAGAATCATTGGATAAAGATTGAATTATTCATATTCTGAATTCTTGTTTTGAATCCAATTTACTGAATTCAGAATGTGAGCGGTTTGATCTCCATTCAATAGCTCATTCAAAGGTTTTGATTTGCTGACTATGACAAACGCGTGAAATTGTGACGACAAAAAATCCGGGTCCGCAACCTGCTATACAATGTTTAGCTGAAGCAACTCACAAGAAAATTTTCTTTACCTTTATTAATTTCTACATTTTTTACTGCCAAAAGAATATACAAAAACTAAATATGCTAACTATAATATCCTTGGACACAAAAGAAAAAGTAAAACAAAATTGTAAACTCCCAAGAGTCCCACTAAGTATCTTCAAATCATCATTCATCAGGCGTTCTGTTTGTAACAGGTATGATAATGGGTGGAGCTTTGTCAACTGTTTACTATAATCTTAAACTAAGGCATCCTACACTGAATATGCCAATCATTGATTATGATTTGGCACTGCTTATTCAACCAATGCTTATGCTTGGCATTAGTATTGGAGTGGCCTTCAACGTTGTGTTTGCTGACTGGATGGTCACTATACTGCTTCTTGTTCTCTTTTTAGGTGACAAATTATTTACTTTTAACTGTGACTTTGTTTAGCCATTTTTGTTTTTGTTATTACACCCTTGATTAATCTTGCTGGTTTAATTTACAGGAACGTCCACAAAAGCATTCTTTAAGGGTGTTGAAACATGGAAAAAGGAAACCATAATGAAAAAGGTATCATCAAGTTGATACATACATACATACATGCACATATGATTTTTCACTACTTGTTTTTGAATTAAGTAGAAGAAAAACAAAAATAATGCATTCTTAAAAATGCTTGATCAGAAATTTTAAGGGTAACACAAAATTTATTGCTTACTGTCTGAAATCTGAACCTCTCTTTTTTTGTTATAGGAGGCTGCTAGGAGACTACAGTCAGATGGTGAGTGGAGAAAACTATTCTTTACATTTACCAAAATCACAATAAAGTTGTCCTGGATTATTTTTCTCTCTGTTTTCAGAGTGTTTGCAAAAAAAAATTTCATTGACAGGTGTTGGGGCTGAAGTAGAATACAGACCAATCCCTAGTGGACCTGACAATGACATTACAAGGGACACCAAAAAACATGAGGTCATTATACTCTAGTGAGTTCTTATATATGGATAGAGTGGTAATTTTCATATCTGATTAAATATGCACATTATTACAGGTGACTCTTCTTGAAAATGTGTATTGGAAGGAGTTTGGACTTCTTGTTTTTGTTTGGATTGCATTCCTTGCACTACAGATTGCCAAGGTTAATTTGTTATTTTCTATTTTACATATTCCACAATAGAAGTACAGTTTGAACCATGGAATCTATCTAGCTAATCTTGCTTCAAAATTTGCCTATTGACAACAGAATCATACAACCAACTGCTCAACAGCATATTGGGTACTGAATTTGTTACAGGTAATGCTGTTCAGGAGTGGCTTCAAATCACTACCCTTATACGAGTCTGTTTGCTTCTCTTGAACTCACATGTTGTGAAATTATTGTATTTGAATATCTACTACAAGCTCTAAAACTTTGAACATTATCTTGAAGCTGTTTAAAGGATACTTTACTTTCCATGTTATGCAGATTCAGTTTCAGTTGGGACATCTTCATATGAGGCAGTTTCCTTGTATAAGGGGCAGAGAGTAATCTCTTCCATAGGAGATCAAGAGTCAAATTTTACTGTTCTGCAGCTAATTACCTATTGTATCTTGGGAGTGTTGGCTGGAATAGTTGGTGGCTTGTTGGGTTTAGGTGGAGGATTCATTATGGGGCCACTCTTTTTGGAGCTTGGAATCCCACCTCAGGTCAGCGAGCTTCAAATTGCTATATTACACATATTTTGAATGCCACTGTTGGTAAATTATTCATGAAATGTGCACCACATAGAAACCAATCTAAGAGTCATAAAATATGATTATTTCTATTTGTGGAAGTTATGCATTTCAAGAGTATGGGACAAAAAAACAGTAAGATCAAAGGGTGCTATGGTTATACTTTGTTAGAAATGGTACATACTTGTATTTTGTTGAAGACACAATGACATTGAATACATGAGTCTTCCCCATTCTGAATCAGTTTTTGTTGTTGAAATAACTTAGTACATATATGTTAATCTGATAAAATTGATTTATGAAGCCAGTGATCATAGGAGTTGGACTTACTGGATTCAATGATTTGATGTCTTGTGTTGTGTGTGCAGGTTTCAAGTGCCACTGCTACATTTGCTATGACCTTCTCCTCATCTATGTCTGTTGTAGAATACTACCTGCTGAAACGTTTTCCAGTTCCTTATGGTTTGTGCTTTGAGAATTTCAAGTTGATTGTCTATAGCTTTGATTTTTGTACCACTTGGTCAAAATAAGATATTGAGAGCTATTCTTGCATGAACACAATGTCATAGCCTCTCAACCAAACAAAAGCTCAAAATACATTAATTAAAGTAATAACAAAAGTGCCATCGAAACTTTTATACACAACAAGTCAAGCAGCCTGATCCCACTAGGTGGGGATGAAAACTTTTATATGCTGAAATTATTTTAATATTATCTTATTGATTAGTTGTATATATCTAATTGGCATTGTAGTCAAGTAAGAATTATTCTAAGGTGGATTACATTTTGACCAAATTGATACAAAAAAACGTTAATTGCTCTAATATTTTATTTTATTTTATTTTTTGGAATTTTGCACAGCTCTATACTTTACTCTGGTGGCTACTATTGCAGCCTTGGTAGGGCAACATGTTGTGAGAAAGCTGATCCTTCTATTCGGGAGAGCATCCCTTATCATCTTTATTCTAGCCTCTACCATCTTTGTCAGTGCAATCACACTTGGTAGGGCCCTGCATTTCTCTCTTAATTTGGTTTTTTGGTTATAGACTTTGCTGAGGATACATCATGCTCATCAAAATTCTGAAACCTTTTTCATTTATTTTTTAGGTGGAGTTGGCATTGTAGCAATGGTCAGAAAGATTGAAAATAATGAATATATGGGATTTGAGAATCTCTGCAAGTATGGTTCATAGCACATTTTATTAGATTATTTTGTGATACATACATTATACCCCAAATCCCCTAACAGTACCAGTCAATAGAGCCAAGACGGCCAAAATCGAGTTATGTTTTCTTAGATTTGTTGGGCCTAATTCATCCATAAAAAACTGACTTATAAGGTAAGAGTTGTCTAAATTTTATATATTTTATTTAGGTCTTATCTCTAGTCAACGTGAAACTTAGGTTTTTTCAATACACTCCTCACACCCAACACTATTAGACTTGGTATACGTGGCTTTTATCTTGCAAGGACAGGGCGATGATGAATCTAGGAAATCGAGAAGCTGATTTGTATTGATTATGAGAATTGTATATGCTTTAGTTGATGATGAAAATTCTCTTGGCTAAACCCTTTTACGTGTCATTTGATTACACTAGTACAATTCCGAGCAAAATAGTAAATGAAGGTGCGTTAGCCTTATAGGCGTAGCATAAAACTATTTTATATTTCTTAATACTATTAAATTAATTAAAGGAATATATTAAAATAAGTATCTATTAAATGAATCATTTGCATAAAACCAAGACCAATATAATCATATGGAATAACATCTGTTGGGAAATGTCATCCCTCCAAATAGATCTCAGTATCTCGAGCGATTAGTCTCCACGGTTGATACTCGATTCACCCAAAAATACAACCAATATAATATACTGGAGAATTAATCTTGTTTATAAAAGTCTGCTAAGTGCCAACTGTAACTGGTGATATGAATGTGCCGTCAAAATTTTCACACCAGCAGCAGAAAATTATCTTGGAAATAAGTTTATTAATATCTTATTATATAATTCAGGTTTTTTTTACAACTATATAATTCAGGTTTTTAAATTTTTAATATTTTACCAACAGTATGAAATTTGAATCTTTATTAACCAGAAGTTTTGATGTCCACTGTTGATCATGGGATTTTCTTAAAAATTATTGAGCAGTTGAGTGCTTATTTTTTAACATTCTATAAGTAAAAAAAATTAAGTTTGTCCAAGAAAATCTTTGTAATTTAATTTTGAAAACCTTCAAATAATTTTTTATTTTAAATGGGTTCAAATAAACCTCCATTTTAAGGAATATATATCACCACCTTTAAATTGATTTTAACCTCCAATAATGAGTACCAAATACTATAGTATTTTCTATTTGCACATACATATTTTTCTATCCACACATACCTGATGCGGAACTAATAGTTTCCGAATGTATATTTTTTTTAAAAAATATACATGATACGAAACTAATAGTTCCGCACGTTATATTTCAATGCAGAACAAATAGTTACGCAGTTTTTTTTTAAAACATACATGATGCGGAACTAATAATTCATTAGTTCTGCACGCTGTAATTCAATCTGCAAGCATGAGTAACAAATCAAAAATGCTTGCGAAACTATTAGTTACGCATCGAATTACAACGTATAGAACTATTAGTTCCGCATCATGTATGTTTTCAAAAAAAAATACTTGCGGAGCTAATAGTTCCGCACGTTATATTTCAATGCGGAACTAATATGCTTGCGGAATTATTAGTTCCGCATTAAATTACAGCATGCGGAATTATTAGTTTCGCATCATGTATGTTTTTAAAAAAAAATACCTGCGAAACTAGCGAAACTATTAGTTTCGCATTGAGATATTAGTTCCGCATCATGTATGTTTTCAAAAAAAAAATATACATGCGAAACTATTAGTTTTGCATTAGATATGTGTGGATAGAAAAATATGTATAAGTAAATAGAAAACCCCAATACTATTACTATCAAAGGGGATAAGAAATTATCAAAGACTATTTTACTAAGAAAAAAAACAAAAACAAAAGCCATCTGGTTAAAATATTAATAAAATTTTTGAAGTACCTTTTTTTTTACGTACTTAAAGTATTAAAATATACCATGACTAGCAAAAAAAAAAATCTGTGTCCCGCCGTAAGTTATGGAAAATTTTTGTGAATAATAAAATGAAAAGCACCTTTGAGAAGTGAATAATTACCAAAAATTCACACTAGAAAACAAAATAGACAACTGATTAAGAGATCGAACATGGGTTGCAGTAAACTGAAAAGTCTAAGCAAACTAAAGGGGTTGCCTATTTCTATTTTCTATCTAACAGATCTAATTCTATATAACCTTGTTTCCAACCCTCAAGAAGAGTTTCAGTGTTGGAGGAGGAAGAAGATGGGTGTGGCTTAGGTTATATATAAATAATGATGGCATGGGAAGGAAGATGAAGGAAAAGGAAAGCTGGACTTTTGATGTTATACTTATGGCTAGCCAATCGATAAACTAAACAGGTACACAGTCAGTCACATTTCATCTCTTATCTTAATGTCTTGTGGATCTATTTTTGTGCTACTCTAGCCTTTGTCACTTTTTACTTTGGAATTTAATTTCTGATTCCTGTAATTATAGGTAACCAAAAATTAATTACTAGTCTTGAGTAATATATATATATATATTATTTCATTTAAGCCCCAAGTGATCCGATACTGTTTTGCATTCATGTTCAGCTGATGAGCAAGCATCGCCATGTCGTGAACTGCTTTCACGAGGCAATATAGATACGATAGGGTTCTGTATGGCCATTTTTTCCCCCATAAAACTTGAAAGGAAAAAAAATGATTTTACTAAAGAAATGAAAGGAATTCAGTTATTAGTGTAAATACGTTTTAATATACAAACATATAATCATATTTCAGTATCTTATTACAAGTTTTTAAAAACGCCTAATCATATTTCACTATATTGTAACAATATATATATAAGTTTAAGAAATAATACTATAATACAAAAATATAATGAAATATGATTGTAACTTTTTACATTATTATAAATGTATAGTTATCTTTTGGTACTAATTTGATAAGAAAAATAATTTCTTAAAAAAATAACAAAACTGTATCTTAGAATCATTTTTTTAAGCTTACAGATGTAATTTTTTGGATAAGCTACAGATGTAAAAAAAAAGAAAGCTACAGATGTATTTGATAAACGAGCAATTCAAGTCTTAAAATCAATCTCATTAACAGTCGACGTATGAGAACCTTACCCCATGCAATTAGATAAGGACGAGAAATGAAGAAAAAAATAAATATATATATAGATTGAGGGATGCAATAGCAGCAAGAAATGGATTAGCATTAAATTAAGAAAATAATTTTTATGAAACATTTACAAAGACGCCAAGAGCTGCTAAATCTATACCTTTTATTAGGCTTCGATGAATGTCAAAGGAGAATTAAACTCTAAGTAAGCATTTGAGGGGGGAAAAGAAAAGAAAAAAAAAAACTATGCCAGAACTATTTTTTTTCCTATACTTTTTTCTTATGCTTTGTTTAAAATTACAGTTTGTGTATAACTGTGAGGTTCCCAATGATGAGGAGGATTGGTTAGAGCTCCTTGTGGAGAAACAATACTTGTCACCATGATCTGAATAATCCTAATTCATGAATTTCCGGCAGTTTGGAGATTTACATAAGCAGGGGACTTTAAATTCATCTGGCTCATCAGGATCAAACAAGTAGTCATACCTGCCAGTTACAACCAACACAAGTTAAAAAAAGTAACTTGATAAAAGAAAAATGCATGCTGAAATGACACCAATGCGCATGCACAGAGGAACACATGCAAGCACAAATGTGAAGCGTAGATGGGGGATATACGTTAGCTCATCGCCGGCGGATACATTAGTCTTTGCAATGAGTGCAATCCGGCTCTCGTCATCACCCACACTCATGATTCTTGCATAGCAATTTGGCATACACTGTATTAACATGAACCAAGAACTGGTGAGATGAGATGACTAATAACCAGTAATGTCCAAAATGATTAAATATTGGTAATATTTTGTCTCCTCCTAATTCCTATAGGCAAATGTCCCCACCCCCCCCCCCCCCCTGTTTGCGGATATTGCCAATTGATTTTTTAAAGGAACAATCTCAAGGTTCCAACCGTGAAAAGAGAGCAGTGTGTTATACAATTTGAGATACGTTGACTTACAGAATGGTTAATTAGCCGCGCTATATTTCCTTTATCAGTGGCATCAACTACCACTTCTTCGCTTATCTTGAACAGCTGCAAAAAATAAGAATCCGGGCAATTTAATGTGATAAAATATTAACAATTAAGATGAGCTGAAAATTTCAACAAGGAAACAGCGGGAAAAGAATAAAGTAGACAAAACCCCAGTGAACAAAAGGCAAAGTCCAGGACGATGCTTTGACATTCAAATCTAAGAGGCCACAAACAAAGGATTAACACAGGGGAAGGGGAGGAGAATTAACTCACATAGCAGTCTTTCCCTTCTAATCTATAGCGTGCCTCCCTAAGATCTGCAATGCTGCGCCTCACTTGTTCGCCCCGATATTCAAGAACCTGCTTCGGATAAAATCATGCCCATTATGGCAACAATAAAGGTATTCTGATTTAGATGGAAAGCTGAAACACAACGGATCATTGGACAATGATTTTACGTTTCTGCAAATATTAAATTTATACTTCATACCATGATATAAGCAAAAGAGAATTAAATTATGTCAACATCTGAACCAGAAACCAACCCGGAAGAGTATTCTTGAGACAAAAACAGCTCAAAAAGATAAGGAAGGAAATGCAAATTAAAATTTGTCAGGCTTTGCATCATTTAAAAACTGTTGCATCAACCCTGTGCTCGCATTCAAAGCTATGCCAAGGAATATGAATATAACATCATTTCTATGTTTTAACTACTGTGAAAACAAAACTATTTTAAAAACCAAATGTCGTTAAATATTTCAAATCATTATACAGTATCCTTTATGTAAACAAAGGTTGACAAAGCCTTGAGAAAACAATCTTTAGAGATGGATGTTCTGGTGCCGGAGTAGGTACAAGGGTTCCCTTTTAAATGCATCTCAAATCTTTTGCAAAACTCAATAGAATAGATCATGTCCGAAAGACTTTCAGATTCTCAAATAGCCTAAGATACCATGGGTCTTTGTAATCTTTCATATTAGCATAACATTCATACCATTTCTCCTTCTTGAATATCTCTTCGTGCGAAGAGGCCCCATCCATGTATGCCGGATCTACCAAAGCAAACCCGTTCGTTTTCAGTTCTCTGGAACCATGTAAGTGTACCCATAAGACAGTCAGAAAATCGATCACCAAAGCCAATAAACCACCACTAAAGAAAAAGAAGACTTACCTGTAAGTGATGAAGGCGTTCCCTGAAGGAAGAAAATGTCTGAGACTCATCTACCACCTATTAGAGGGAAAGAGATAAGAAAAAGAGTGAAAAAAAGGAGGCAGGGGACACAGTTTAAACATTACTTTTGGGCTTAAACAAAGAACAGGAAAATCGCATTTATTTCAGAGAAGATAAAAGGTTTACTTTGCGAGCATTTAATTTCTGTATTGCATCTAAAGGATGATGGTAGTAACCCCTCACTTGATGAGAGATGGCTTCATCTGCTGCTCTCTAGCAAACAGAAAAATAAAAAAAATAAAATAAAAATGAGAATGAGAATTTTGTTGTTATTTTACAAGAACCGATAAAGATACAAAAGGCCATATTAGAGACAATGGTGGCTAACAATGCCTTAATAGTGAACATAGAATTGACGGAATCAAAACAATAAAAAAATAAGCATGATATTTCCCCATTAAATCACATACAAGTCTGCATCCGCGCAAGAGCCAACAAGAACATTTAGCAAAGTAGCACTAGTTGTTGGCAAAATACATAATATAATGGGAATATCAAATGAATACTCATATCTTTATCGTTTAATCCCAAAATAATTTTCACTAGAAATATAAATAGGGAAAACAACATAAAATAAATAACAGATACAGTTTTATGTTTGACTCTCTTACAAACATTTCCAACAAGAACAAAAACATTCTCCAAGTTACCTTTTTTGTATGGTTTGTTCTTTGAAAGATACGACATCTAGCAGCAGAAAATGGCTCATGTCCGGTGTTATCTGCCGGAGGAGTGTCTTCTACCTTTGTTCTGTTATTAGATGAAATTAACCTTGACCCAGCTTTTTTCTTATTTTGGAGAAGGCTTTTCGTTGAAATGACCCCAAGAGGAGTTTGCAAAATCAAAACAGTGTCTGGATTGGGAGCCCTGCAAGAAATGTAGACATAATCAAGATGAAAAGCTAAAATAAAAGATGAATTTAGAATAAATCCATATATCTGCAATTCCAAAAAGACAGAAGTATTTGGAAAATGAAAATTCTGTAAAGGAAACAGTAGAAATGGATAAAGGAGACACAGTATTGTCGTAATTGAGGATTCTATACCTGTGGTAAGCACAATAAGAAACCATTCTTGTTGTCTGTTTACCATTTTTCTCCAAACAATGCAACTGAATTTACAGGGGAGAAAAGTTAATAACTATTTCATGGATCATAAATATCCATAAGAAAATATGCAATTTATCAATTTAAAGTCAGCCATGACACAGAATAATATCGAAGCTCAGACTGCATAATGAAGAGGTATATCTTATAAATGATTATTAGTATCAGATTTCATATATAAATACATAAATAAATAGCACGTATCGAAAGGCACATCTACAAATTCTTCGCAAATAACCTGTATTGCATATAGGTTTTTCAAAAGAAGAATAAACCCTGAAGTTGGTCTTCCACTGTTTACACATGGTTATTATATTTATAGTATAATAATAATATAGTTCTATTGTGAGCCAAACTCCAATATAAAACAAGGCAAAATTGCTATTTTGGTCCTACAACTTATTTATTTGTTTCAATTTGGTCCTATAACTTTTTTTTTGTCAAGTTGGTCCCTTAACTTCACGAGTGTTTGATGTTGATTTTTAGTGTACATATCTCTCTGTGTGCTTATTGAAATGTTGTGTTTTTTGTTTCATATGAAAGTAGACAAAATGTATTTCAATTTAGGCTTTGCAAAACGTTCAAGATTATGATCCTTGTTATTCTTCAGACAGCATGAAAGTACGCTTTTTAATCTGATTGGTGAAATTCTATGCAAGTTTCTGGTGAATAACCACAATCAATCATCAACTTGAATAAAGCTAAATCATATTTGCATAAACCAGGACAATAAAATGAAATTGGCATTAATCCTGTTTAAAATTAAATGAAAGTACAAATTAGAACAAAAGTTATGCAAATGGAAGCCAAGTCAATCTGAGTGAACCCTCACCTCCATGCGATAACCTGCCCTTGATGCACACATGGCATGGAAATAAGTGGAACACTTGCAACATTGTGTGCACGAACCATGAATTTGCTTGCAAATAACACAAATCTGAAATTCAATTAATGAAGACTTCAGATTGAATTGGCATCAATAAAACTAAGACGTCTAAATGATAATCATGTTAAGAAATCTGGACTGAAGCCTAGGTCTTTCATGTAAACCAGACTCGCTCTTCATCTTTATAATGTGGTATGAATGATTATGTAATGTAGCTTGAAATATGCGAAGAATAAACTATATCAATTGTGAGTGTGACTAACATTAATTAACAGGGCACACCTTTATTATTTTTCATTTGAATTCAAATGTTAAAATAAATACACCATAAAGTGATATTACTAAACCATACTTTTTCTTTTGAAAAAGATATAAAGAACATTTTCTAAAGAGACAAAAAATGTAGTAACCAAAACCCACCTTCACAAAAGAATTTGATGGAATGCTCAGAATACCCAAAGCAGGCTCCATCTTCTCATCACTAGCAAAAGATACTTCAGGTCGAAACCAAGCACAAGTGACATGAACCCATAATGGGTCAACATCAGTTGGCTTTAGAGCACCACCTGAGTGTTTAATTCAGAGAATAAGATTATAGACACTAATAATAAAGTGAAGTTCAAAACAAATTTACCAAAGCCACATGACAATATCCTAAATGCTATAGTCAAAGAGGGAAAGAAGAGCAAGACAGCCAAGACTGATTCATATATATATGCATAGGTTATAAGAATCAAGAGGGGAAATTACAAAAAATAGAATTCATATGGAGGAGGTGAGTCCATGGCACATACAAATTAAAGATGACCGATTTATATACAATACATCTAAAATATTGTACAAGACACACACCTTTTACAGGACAAAGACAACACTCCCGCTTGATGTCAGGTGTTTCACAAGCTTTACAAACCCATGACGTAAAGTCTTGAACATTTCTTGCTCCATAGCATTCTTGATGAACAGCTATTTGACATCTATAAAATATACAATGCATTTTTATATTAATCTCAATGCAATCATCCCATAGATTAAAAAACAGCAACAAAACAAATCTTGCTTGATAGTTCAAGCTAGCCAAAGAAAATAGTTTTTTTATATACGTATGCTTTTATTGTCACCGGTCTCACTAATAAGGAGGATGGAAAGGCTGCATATATGATTAGGAAAAGCAGAGTAACAGACTGCCATACATGTAAATGAAAAGCATAAGACAGGGTGCATATTCTTGTCATGAAAATACTTGAGGTACTTCTTGCATTATAATATTTCAAGATACAGACATAAATTAAACTTTTGTTAATTTTCCGAAGTCCAAACATTCATGGACTCACTACGTTTATCAGCTACAAACCAATGCAGAAACTTCTTCTGATCCCTGGTTTTGGTTTAAATGTTTACAATAAATCAACAGATAATAAAATGAAGGTGCTATATTACCTGTTGCAGATGATAATTTTGTTGTAATCCCAATCTTCAACCCATCTACATACAGCACATCGTTCTGTAGTCCACTTAGCACAAACAGGTTCATACTTTTCTGTAAGAGAAAATAGTTTGTGGTACCATTATCGCTTTGAGAAATTCATCTAGAAAAATTGTCATATTGTAAAGTCGTACAAAAAAGGAAGAAGTTAAAAGGTACCTTGCAGAAAGGTAAGCAACTTCTGTTTTCTTTCTTTTAAGGAAGGTTTTTTAGGTTTGAAAGAAACTACAGCATTGGCGTGAAACTTTGCCAATTGCAGCATCTGAGAAGTCAAAAAGGATTGTATCAGTTACGAACACACTTATTGTTCACGATAAAGGCCTTGCACCCCTCCCCCAATAAATCTGCAACCTGGATCTTTCTTTTCCTAAGTGTCCCATATGCGAAATCATAAGAGACTAATATTATAAGTTCCCACACATTCTTACTAGGTCTGTGTCCTTGGCACTTTGACAATGAAGACTTCATAATTCAAATAAAATATCAATATTGATGAATAGTGGTAATATTAAATATGAGACCCCAATGATGAGATGGAAAAAATTAATTAAAAATACTAATTGGTAGATACTAATAATAGCCAGCCTATTAGTATTTCAAATGTATCATACTGGGTTACAAGTCAAGAAAGTTGATGATTGGGACACTTGAAAAGTCAGTAATATTGTACTAGAGGAGTAATCAAATAAATAAGTACTTAAGTAGTACATTTTCCAGGCAAACACATGGGGAATATTATGCACCAAAATTAAATCATATAACTCATATACGAACCCATTCTTCCAGCGATTGCATGGATCCTTTAACCTGAATACTTGTTCTCCAACTTCTAGCCTTGGAACCTGTGTGGCGTTCCCATTCACTAAGTGCTTGCTTTTCAGTCTCACAAAAACCACACTTGCAAACAACTCTGAAGAACATGGAAAACCATGAGGGAAAAATTACTCCATATTTTAAACAGAATGAAGAAATGAATCATTCAGAAATGATAACAAGGAACTACATCCCATTAAAAATTAGCATCAAACGGTTTCAAACATGGCAAAGTTGCTGGAAATTTACATTTTACTTTACCCCATCAAATCAAGCACACAAAAGAAAGAGAACAAAAGGCAACAAATATTTCATATAAGCTCACGTTCATGAATCAGGTACCAGATTGTGTGTAAAACTGCAAACATATTGTCTTATTCATTATCACTTTTAATTCGTTGCAGCAATGGACTTAGATTTCCTATTCTGAATACTGAATTTTCATGAATTAGCATAAATGAAAACCAAGTACAAATAAAAGAATCTGGGTATCAAAGCTAAATGGGTCTAACTAAAATAATCCATATAAATTGGCAAGCAATTCAATTAATATACTTTAATTTGTTTATGTGAACTACCTCCATCTTCTCCCACTTTAAGAGGAAAACACAAAATCAGAATGTCAGATAGGAATGTGATTTGACTTTTTAATTACCAATCCAAAAAAGGTATTAATCTTGTACTACTTGCAACACCTTTTACAAATAAACCAACTAATTTTAAGTAATAAATAAGTACATCAATTAAAAATTATGATAATAGAAAAAACAAATGATGATGTAAAACACTTGTGAAGGAGTTTATGCTTACAGGTGAAGGCTTGGAAAATATATGCCTTCCACACCATTGCAGAGAACAGTGACCTTGTTTGGAAGTACTAGCTGCCCATTGTTCTTGTTCCATCTGTACCAAAAGCCTCCACTATAGTCAGAAATAGAAACCGGAAGAAGCAAAACCAACTGATATTTATTCAAAAACCTAACCAAATATAGTGAGTCACAAGGAATCACTAAGTTAAGCCACACATAGATGGTGTAGAGAAAAAGTGTGAATCATATAAACTTACTTGACTTTTGGATGTGATTTTTCTGAATCAGATAACTCAAAATTAAACTTCACTTTGCAAGTAGGGCAGAAATAATCAGTGCCTCCAAGATTCTTCAAAAAAACAGAATTCATCAGTCCGAATAAAACAAAATGTCTCTTTTTGAGCTTCAAATTCCGAGAAGAGACAATATTCAGACAATGAGAGTAATGGATAAACCTTGAAAAGGTTGCTGGAGATTTTGTCGCATTCGGCATGCACCCACACTTTACATCCATCGCAGCGTACCTAATTCAAAGTCAACATCCGGAAAGCGTGGAAAATTTAATACTGCAAAAATAAAGCAGTGAGCTTAAAAAGACAACACTTTAAATAGCTGACAAGATCCATCTAACTCACCCAGCTTCCACTGTCTGAATGATTCCGTACTTTCTTACATATGCCACAATAATGTTTTGATTTTGTTAACTGTCCATAGAGAAATTGATTTCGAAGACGACAAAATTTACATCAATCATAATGTTTCCGTTTCGGACTTAGATATAAATGATTAGAAGAAAAGGGCTAGTTATACAAACCCGGGCACATGTTTTACACAGGAATTGACCACCTGGAGTGAAATTCTTTGTTTTCCTTGACATATTGAAAGGAAGGTCCAATCCACATACTTCACAAAGCCACGTGTCATTCTTCTTATCAGATAAATCCTACATATAGAATTCAAATCAACAAACCGTTATTTAAATTTGACCATATGTCAGCAGGCTTACTCACTTCGGCATTTTGGTGTAGTTTGCATTAGCAAAGCAAAACAAATCAGTAACTCAAATCTACAAGTCAGTCTAAGGATTACTAATCAGAAAACGACCAAGTAGTGCCAGAGTCAATTTTCAGTTGCAAATTGATGCTTGAAATTATCAGGTTTCCTTAGTTATCCTCTAAATATGATGCATGGCAACATTAACAGCCATGCAGATTCCCCAAATGAAAAAAATGGCATGTAGCTGACATACCTGCTTCAGAATGTGACCTGCTGCATTCTGGTTTGAATCAGTGACCTTCTGAAAGCCTTTGAGAATAGAATTACCGCAACCAGTGTTACCAGCTGCCTTATATATATCTGCTATCAATTTCTCTGCGAAGCCCTGATCTGCCAAAAATGCCTCCTCTATTGCCGTTTGAAATTGAGAGGGATCACAGTAACTCAACTCATATTGCTCTTGAAACCTAGTTCAAAACAACAACATTATGCCTAGTAAGCCCAAACTCTTCCAGAAAGAGAAACCAAAACAACAGTTCTAAACAATGTAAACAAAATAGTAGAGACAACCAACAAACTCCCTCACCTGTCTACATAATCCACAAATGGAAAAATCATCCCATAATTCACCCATGCATAGTCCTGCTCAGCACAATAAATTAAACACAATAAATATAGCCCATTATTATCTTAAAAAGGACACAGGTTTCTTAAACACCAAAGAAGTATCCCTCCATATATACAAACTAGTTCACAGTAAATAAATATAAATATACCCTTTGATTTTCATTCCCAAAGTACCCAAGAAACATCACACAAGCAGCATCAGCAATGCATGACCTCAACACCAGCTCAGGTGCCTGAGACAAGGGATCAATGACAATGGCAGGCCAAAAGGGTTCCTTCTTCCTAGCCTTGGCCCACACTATATCACCAGCATAAAAATCTTCTGGTCCATACAACCCCTCTTTCTTCTCCTCCTTCAAAACCCCCTTATTGCACTTCGATTCCACAAACACCTCACGCAAACTCAACCTTTTGCTCGCAGCATCGAAATTCTTATGCAGCACCTCCTCACATAAAACCGAATACCCTCGAGGCCTGTGGCTGGTGCTGCTGGTGGTTATTCTCTCCCCGTTCTTCCCCTTTCCACCGCCACTCCTCGCCGGCCCGAAGCTGAATTCCTCGAACTCATGGTCGCCGAAGCCAGTGGCGTCGCTGCTCTTGCCGTCCTTCCTCCAATTCTCGATAACCGAATCGTTAAACCGCGACGGCAGCACCTGAGCGCGGCCACGCGAGGTTCGAACAAGCGCCGGCCGCGCCGCCGCGTTCTTCTTCTCCTCGCCGGCTCCCCCGCCACGGCGCTGCGCGGTGGAGCCGCCCTTATCGGACGACGACACCACGGCCACAGCTTCTGTTGTGGCCGTGGCGCCGAGTAACCCGGGAAGGCTCCCGGGAATTACGCCGGCGAGGAGACTCAACGGATAGCTCCCGTTGTCGTTTCTCCTCTTCTTCTTCTTCCGAGTCGCGGACTCATCATCCTCCGAGTCGCCGAGTCTGCTCCGTTTGAGACTCGGCATTTCGGATTTCAGGTTCCGTTTAATTATCATTCTCAAACGAAGGAATCAACAATCACAGTCGCATTAATAAATAAACAAAAAATGTTAAATGTTTGTTACCAAATTTTCGTTCCCCAGTAACCGAAACCGGAGAACAGAACATAAACCCTAAAATTCGAGATAGAATAGAATTCCAGGAAACAGAGCAACAGGGAAAAACCGAGAGGAGAGTTGAAATCTTCAGCGGAAAGAGAAACAAACGAAAGAGAGGGAACTGAGATATGAGAATGTCGGAGAATTTGGATTCACGAGATCGAAGAATGAAGCAGAGAGAGAGAGAGAGAGAGAGACTCTGAGAAGAAAGAGGGATCTGTTATCGGCCAAACTGAAGAGAAGTATTAAAAAAAGGAGCTATAATTATTATAAGGAACAAAATTTGCAGAGAGAATGCAATGTAATAGTAGAAGAGGGGGAATTTATTTGGGAGAGGAAAAGTAGGAGGGAAACGAGGGAGGGTGACGAGAGATGAGGAAGAAGAGTTTCGGCGCTACCTTGAGAGAGTGTGTGTATTGTGTTGTTAATGTTTTTTTGTTTGTGAAAATTGTAATGTAATGTAAATGTAAATGGGATACGGGGGTTACGAGTGCAGTGGTTGCTTACTTCCGCGTCACGTGTTGGATGGCAGCGAAATTGTGAATGGTGATTGAATTCGATCGTATCGGTGTGGTGTTCTGGTTCAGAGAGAGAGAGAGAGAATTTGCAACTTGTGTAAGTTAGGAAAAATGGAAGAAGAAAAAAAAAGACTGCGCCAAAATTTTGTTCATCGAATTTTGGAGATTTATATATTCATGTGTCAATTATACATTTATCATGTTTTTAATGCCATTGAGGGACCATTTTTGGTTTCGTTCCGCTATAGTGTAAAATTTGTGTTCGCTGTTTGGGGATTTGATTTTGAGAAATTTTAGCAATCTTTTGTGTTCTCCGGTGGCGAGGTTTGCGAGATTTTTGAGTTGGGATTGTAAAATTGCACTCGAAGCAACAACAAAAAATTTCTGTGTTTCATAATTTTGAATCATTTGTGGTTTGGTTGAGATTACTTTTTTGGAAATGGCTAATGGCTTGGTTCCAAATTCTTGGTTTCACAGAGTCTTCATTTTGTGGGAGGACGGCGTGGAAACAGTGCACAGCCAGCAGCACCATATTGTTCTGAACTAGAAAGATTTTATTTTTGTTCTTGTTCTTCTTTCTTATAAAGTTTATTGTTACTATTTGGGGTTTAGGATACGATGTAATGGGAAATTGAGGTGAGGGATGGTATGTGTCTGAATTGAAAGAACAGGGTTGGCTCCTGGTCCGCGCGAAACATGAGTTTTCCTTTTTCCCTTTGCTTTACCCCACCGACCAATATGGTTGACTTGTTTATAATGGGTGGTATTTTATTTTGAGGGTAGGTGACTGGCTAAATCTTTATATATAAATTTAAATTTACATTTCTCACTATTCAGCACTGACTTCTTCACATCTCAATTTATCGATTGTTTTGTTGTCATTTTTTTTATTCTTTTAAGAAATTTAAAATAGGAATAAGTCATCGGTGACGACCGAGAGAAAACTAATTTGATTTCTGATAGATAAAATCTTTTTCTTTTTTTTTTATTTCAATTTTTGTTTGAAGAGGAAATTACACGACCGTGTTTGCACGGTGCCAGACAGTGAAGCCATGGAAGTTTGTTTCGTTTAAATCATTATTGACGTGGGAGGAATCCAAATAGGGTTGATTTTCCAAACCAAAGAAAGGAAAGCATATAGGAGAATATACCTTTTGTGGGCATGGATCCAATTTCTAGCTAATGGATAAGAATATTTATCCTCCTGAAATTCACTGACATAAGTACATGGGTTTTTTTTCATATCGGAAACTCGCGTTAGAGATTGATTGAAAAGGGAAAGTTGTTTGGAGTCTAAGCTACGGGTTAAGGAAGGAAAAAAGAAATTGCTTATTGCATTAATTTTTTTATTTTTTTATTTTTTAAGAGAGCAGAAGGATTAGGAAAGCAAGACAATGACTGTATATAATGCGATCTGAACCGACAAGTGGGATTACTTGAAACCTTAAATGATCTCTCTCACTTCTATGTATGCATAGCGTAGTGAGATTTTGATTTTGAAGCCAAACTGACATGCTAGCTTGAACCAACAAAGTATGAGGTTGTAAACACGTGGGGCATGTAAGGACCATTATATAGCAAAATTCTTGAATCTTTCTCTTGAGGAAGCTTTTTTCATATTTTAGGCTCTGTTTGGCAATCAAAAGTTATTATATTCTATCTTAATCAATTATTTGGTGAGCCAATAAATCAAGAGAAGTCAATCATATCACCTTATTATATCATGTTTATGTTTATTAGAATTCACCCAAAGTACCAAGAAACTATCACTAAAATGCCACGAGCCCGCGACGGCCTCAAACGCCCCACACGTCACCAATGTTAACTCAGAGTCATAATTTGCCATTGAGAAGGACATATCCATCAGATCAAATCCCTCCTTTTTTTTTGGTCAAATCCCTCTACGTCGTGATGAATTGCTTCTGATGATCCATCTCCACAAGTTTCAATCGACCTTTTGGTGTATGTTTGATTGCACGATATGGTCACCGTAGCCGCATGATTGATCAGAAGCTACTGGGAGTAGCTTTTGAATTTTTGGCCTCCAAACACGCGCGTCCTTCTATTTCTACCGCAGAAATAAACACCCGCTTGGAAAAGGTGAACAAATCAAAACCAAGGCGATTGAATTGGATTCCAAACTTGTCAACTTGGTTTTCTCCGAGGATTTTTATTGGTTTTTGGTGAAACTTCTTCAACATTTCTGTATGCATCAATTTTCTACAATTAATGGAAGTTATCGATAGGACTATTTATACGACCCACGCAATAAGTGGGAGGAAATTGGTAAATACACTCCAGATTTTTTGCCATACACCCCATATTAATGTGAAAATTCTAAAAATACCCTCCAATTTCGTGTTATTTCCGGAAACTCCAGTTTCCAGAATACAAATTGTATGGAGACTGAAGTTTCTGGAATACAATTTTGTACTCTGGAGTTTCCGGAATACAAATTTGACTGGAGTTTTCGGAATACAAATTTGTATTCCAAAAACTGGAGTTTCCGGAATGTAAATTTGCATACATTCTGGAAAACTTAATTTTTCTGGAGTTTCCGGAACAATATAAAACTACACTTTTTGGAATCGGAAACACGTGTTTCCGGGAATGAAGGTTGTGGTCGTACGGATGGGGTGTGTGGGAATTGGCTGCTTTTGAAAGAAGAAACAAGGAAAGGGTAGAGTAGTAATTTAATGACCAAAAATCATTTAAAGTGGGGTGAATGGATAAAAGTGAGGGGTGTATTTACCAAATTCCTAAGTGGGATATGCATAAATTTGATGGAGGTGCAGATCCACGCATAAAAAACAATTTCTTATGTTGTGTCATCTTTCTCTTTCTTTTGCTTCATCAAAAAAAAAATCTTTCTCTTTCTTTTTTCTTTTTCATTTACGTATTTTTTTTATGAACATTATACTTTGCGTATTAGATTCATGATTTTTTTTTTCATTTGGTACTTGTTCACGCTAATTCTCTAGATATCGAGCTATAGTAGTAAGAAATCTCCCTAGACTAGTTCCATATGTTATGAGTGAAGGTCATCGTTTTATGACCCAAACCTCTTGAGTTGATCAATATTAGAGGTGCCAAAATAAGCAATCTAGCTCACGTATGTAGGTTGCCTTACCATAGATTTGTCAAAAGTGAGTCGACTCAATCGAACTCACTTTTCTAATAATCTAGAAAAAAATATTATCTAACTCGACCCACCTTGATTTGGTGGGTTCAAAGGGTTGACTCATTTATATTTTAAAAAAAAATCAGAAAAAAAATATGCAAAAAATAAACAAGGCTTAAATATGTTTTTAGTCTCTCATGTTTGACTTAAGTTCGTTTTTTGTCCCTCAAATACCAAAAATATTATTTTAGTCTCTAATCTTTTGAAAATCAGTCACTTTTGGTCATTGGAGCCATATTTTAAATTTGAAAAGTATTTTTTAAATTTATACTTTGACCCCTCCTAAAGCCTGATGTTCACCTTAACCTGTTTTTCCATTCTCCTCCCCCTCCACTGATGCATCGCGACCCCCATTCCTGCTAAAAGTAGTTCCAATGTTCTCCCTCGAAGCTGCCATGAGATGCGGCCTCTCTCTTGTTCTCCTCCCTATGCGATCATGGTGGCCCCTCCCTTCCCGCCATTGTGCACAACCTCCCTTGTCCGCGCGGAGCTCCTCCCTTGGCCGCGCGGGGATGGGGGGCCGCGGTGCATCAGTGGAGGGAGAGGAGAATAGAAAAATGGGTTAAGATGAACATCAGGCTTTAGGAGGGGTCAAAGTATAAATTTAAAAAATACTTTTTAAATTTAAAATATGGCCCCAGAGACCAAAAGTGACTGATTTTCAAAAGATTATGGACTAAAATAATATTCTTGGTATTTGAGGGACCAAAAACGAACTTAGACCAAACATGAGGGACAAAAACATATTTAAGCTAATAAACAAATACAAATCATATTTTATTTTATTTTTGTAAAAATAATGAATTTAAAAAAAAAACAAAAACAAAATGGTCAAAGTGAGTCAACCTAGTTAAAATCCACTTTGGCCTACGGTTTAATTGAGTTGAGTCATGTTGAGCCAAGAATACGTGAGTCTATTTTTACCAGCTGGGTCAATTTTTCTAACCCATTGACCCAGTCTCCCAAGTCTTGAGTTTGTGGGCGAGTGGGGCTTGTGAAATTGGTGCTCAACCCATATCCCGGGAATTAATATTTACACATACACACGTGCCTATTTACACATATATAAATAGTACAAAACCTAAAATATCATCATCGTTTTGTTATTGTGTAGAACTATTAGTTTTTTAGTAGTGTAGAATTAATAGTTCTGTACGTATTATTTGTATGTATATATTATAAATAATGTATGCGAAACTATTAATTCCGTGCATTTATTTCAAATAAAGAAATAATAATTCCGTACTCAGAAAATGATCCTGTCACTTCTCTGCAACCATCACGCATGTCAACACCACATGCCTTGATGTCTCTACATGCCATTTCAAGCATGTCAACCAACCACATGCCATGTTGACATGCCTTGATGTTATTATTTCACGCATGTGGACAGAGAAGAGACATGTTATTATTTTGGCATGTCACGAAGAGTCAAAGAAGGGATATGGTCATTTTCTGAGTAAGGAATTATTATTTTTGCATTTGAAATAAATGTGCATAATTAATAGTTGTGTACGCGTTATTTGTAATACATATATACAAATAATACGTGTGGAACTATTAATTTTGCACTATTACGAAATTAATAATTCCACATGATAACAAAACAATGAGGATATTTTAGGTTTTATACTATTTATATATGTATAAATAAGAACGTGTATATGTGTAGATATTAATTCCCCCGTATCCCCATGGCCAAGAATAAAGAAGGGAATAGTAGAGTTTGTATCTAGGTGCTTGATTAGAGCACAAATAATCACATAAGCTCATTTGGCCTTTAGAAATCCGTGAGTGTAAATAAGATAATATAGTTAATGGACTTTGTTGTCGGGCTCCCTCTAGATTCTAGAGAGAACTCCACGAAGCCTTTGGAACAACAAGGTTAAATTAATATTAATTAGTACAATCTATCACCATTAGACAAATGGACAAACAGAGAGAACCATCGCTATTTATTTAAATAAATAAATAGAAACTAGGGGGAAAAAATCTCACAATGAGTCATGTGAGTTTGATTAGAAAGCACCCCCAAGATGATGTTGTTTTTAATTTTTCCAGTGGGAAAACTCCAGCCAAAACGAAAGACTCGAAGTTGACACAATTAATTAACACTACATGGCAAATGATGATAACTTGTTTGTTGGCAATGGCTGTCGTCTCAGAGGTGGGAGGGTAGGTTTCTTGGCTGGCGATGATGGTTCTTAATTGGTTTAATCTTAGATGTTGGAGTTTTGGTGGTACGCATGCATGTGTGTGTTGTATTGATGGTATTTGGCTTTTGAGTCTCAAAGCGGTGGCTAGAGTTAATTTTAGTTAGACCTACATGTTTGTGACATATAAAGAGTTATTAAGCGGGGGTAACTCACACAAGAGTTACTCTAGAGTAAGTTGATCCCCACATGTAGGAGTTCAATTTGTGTTTCTGCCCAACGAGTCTTCACCTCTACATAAGACCTACATCGTATGATTGCTTTTTTCAACATTGTATTGTAGTGGAGTGGTTCCATCAACATCACCTTTACTAGATAATCCTATTGCCCCCAATCTATCGATATGACAATTATTGTACTATCATACTTGAAAAATTATTGATCCAGGTTGGGATTATTATATGTTATTTCTGAACAAAAATTCTAACAATATCTTTGCTTCATCTTGGAGTTTTCTGTGGAAGTAATAATAGATATGAGATTATCTAACCACTCAATTGATTTAAACACTTAGTCACCCACTTGCTTAGGTGATAGAGGATATAGTTTTTTTTTTCCTAGACAAATATTAATAATTAATATGTTATGTTAGTAAGGAAATTTGAACTCATTATCTTCTTATATCACTTCAACCCTTGTGTCTCTTCCACTAAACCACCTCCGTGATAGAGGATAGTTAATTAATCATTTCTAAAAAATATATAGTCATAAGGTGGTTTGGGAGAGGAGCATAGAGGCTGAAGTGATAAGAAGATTATGGATTTAAACCTCTCCCACTATCATAACATACTAATTTACTAACATTTACTTATAAAAAAAATAACATTCCCAGTAGTGTAAGTAGGATCTAGTAACTAACATGAATAAGAGGGTATTATAAGGCGTGATTAAAGAATAGAAATATATGATTTGAATCCGACAAAATATCTCTACCAATTTCACAATCTTTCCTTTTACCATATTAGACATTCTGAATATAAGTTGTACTTTGCTGTTGATGGATAATATAGAACCATGCGGTGTCTTGTTTATGTTTGGTGCTTATAATATCCGATAGCGATCTGTAACATAATATTCAATCAATAATGCACCAGTCCACATCATGGCACATCTTTTTTTTTTTTAAGCCCATAACCTGCTGCGAGGGAGGTATTGTAAACTCATATTATCTGAACAATTACCACTTTGTTGACCAAAAAAAATGAGAATAATTACCACTTTTAATCTCTGAGAAATCACATCAAAACTATTTTACACAAACCCAATTATAATCCAACATTAAAGTGTACATCTAGTATGACATTTTTCATTCTGGATTGTAATGCAACACTAGTATAAAGAGGCTTAAACATTGCCATATCAATATATAATTGAACATGATACTATAAGAAATGTGTATTATAAATACACGTGGTTCAATGTTTTGACCATTTAATTAAGGGAAGTATAACTCTCCCTACACCTATTTTTACATTACTCAAATCCGAGACTTTATTTAAGAAAAACCGAACTCCTCGTTACCTTGAGACTGCTCTTGAATGCACTAGTTTTATTTTTTGTATAATAGTGCACTGAAATTTAGACATAACCTCACGTTTATTACTCAAACCTATCACCACTAGTCCAATACTAGTGGCTTACTTGAAATGCCCAGCGGGTTTGTTCTTGAATGCACTGAGGTCTGCACTACTTCAATTATTAATGATATCCGCTTCATGGAATTTATGAAATGGTTATTTGTACAAATAAATCACTTTTTTTTTTGGGTGAACAAAGAGGGGGCTGCCCCCCAACAGAAACAAAACGAAAATTAAAAACCCCTGGCGACAAATAAATCACTATGATCATGATTGATGGTAATTTGTATGAATCGCTAAGGACAAAGGTTAATTAGTACTTCCACCCATTATTATTATTATTACTATCAAATCACTATGATCGTGACTAATGGTGATTTGTGTAAATCTCTATGGACAAAGATTAGTACTACTTCCACCCATTATTGTCAGCGATAATTCTGAATTATTTTACATGACACAGTTAATTAAAGAAAAAGTTCACAGATACAACCTTTTTTTCTGTCTCTATTTTTTCCCCTTCTTTTATTCAACAAACATACCTATGTACATATCTGGAAGGTCATATCCGTCTACAAAGAAAGAAGGCTATTATTACAGAAGATATGAGCCAAACTACCAAAAGGAGTGAGTTTGAGAATCTTGTCTTATTCATTGATACCTGCTCAAGTTATAGAAGTCCACCAAGTCTATATGATTCCCACGCACATTAGCACTACCAAGCTCTTCCATTCCACCTTTTTCTTGATCTGATACAGCGAATTGATTTCATTTTCTTCCCAACTAAATCAGTTAAAAGAGTTCATTCATTGCCTCTTGACATCAAACTCTTCTGTCTTTGCAAATCTTCCGCGGATTCTTGGTTGACTGTCAGCGAGAGCCTTCCTGCAAGCATACTGAAAAACCAAACCACATTATTAGTTTTGAGTTAAGAAAATCAGGTGATAGGCTGAAAATGGCATCAGTGAAATTATGCAGCATAAGAAAGTTAAACATTATTAAACATTGTTACTAAAGCTGCTTTTCATAGCATCGGTCGTAAAAACAAACAGCGACCGATGGAGTTGAAGTAATGACTATTCATAGAAGACACTAAACTACTCGTGTGATTCGTTTGGCGTCCAAACACACTGAATGTGCGTTGGATGCCATGTTCATTGTGTCTAGACGCCAAACCAAAAACCACAAAGGAATTTATCAAAATGAATTCAAGAAACCCTTGGGAGTTGAACTTTCTGGCATGGATGAACATTATATTTTAGGCCAGGAGCATTAACCATAGTATTTATGTATCTCTCTCTTTTCATTCCACTGGTGTGTAGCAACAAAAATATGCAAAAATAGAGTATTCTAACAGACATGAGAGGCAAAGCATTACATAGAATTTTTTAAGGCTTCTTGGTTATTTAGAAATTCCTATTTAGTGTACAAGGACAGCAAACCTGTATTTACCTTGATTTTCCTCCCAAAGTTTCTCTTGGTCTTCTTATTCCTGTATCTTGAGAGCTTCTCTTGACGTTCCTCACTAGTGCAGTTGTTGAGAAGAAAAGGCCTCTCGTGAGGAGATTGGCCAGTGTTCACGTTACCATTACCGCTGAGAGTCTGTCATAAAAACAGTGTCAATCATACATCCCATCTTGTTGAAATGGCAGAAAATTATATAGTTCTCAGTCCATATAGAAAAGAATGCCAAGTAGTTGTAAGTTAGCAATCAATTTCTAAAAAAGTACACACAGAATATATGGATTAGTTAAGTTTGACCTTTATATCTCCTTCACTAAATGCTCTCCGCATGCCACAAAATGCGTTGAAATCTATTCCAGGGAAATCGAGGAAAGCAGGCTTCATTGCGGCCCCATGCATCCAGTCCATTGAACTCAAACTTCCTGAACTGACACTCTTTGGTAATGGTACATCAGGTAGTGGTTTGTTTTCTTGACCGAAATTCTCATCTATGTTCAGGGCAGGAATCTTGATTTCCAGAATTTCGGAGAGAGGTGAATCTATTGCTGCCTTTTCTAAGAGGTCTTTTTTGCACTCATAGTATACCTCACTCAAAAGCTGTTCATTCTGAATCACATCAATATCAGAGGATTTTAGACCCTGCGAGGAGACATCTTCCCCACAAGATATCATTGACATGGCTGCTTGCACGGGATCGAGGTCCATGGCTGGTTCTTCCAAAATAGTTTCAGGTGCTTTGAACAGATCTCCCTCTACTAGCCAATCGTATTCTGACATTGCAGAACATTGACCAAGGTCACTCTGCATTAAAGACAGGATAAAAGAACAGTTAAGAAAGATAAAATTATAGAATGAAGAACTAGAACATAATCAGTAAAAGAAGACCTTTTAGCCTGAGAACACAACAGATACACCAAATGTTGAATAACCAATCATAAATAGGCAAATATCATAACGTTTTATCTAATGTTAAATATAAGTATTGTATCAATAACAATAACTGTAATAACAACTAAAGGAATGGACAGATGCCTTGGTTGATTCCACACCATGATTTACCACCTAGTCCCCCAAAAATAAGAGGAGAAGATATTTGGTGTTTAATTACGTAAAAAACCATCAGCACCTTTAATATTAGTAACATATCTCCAATCAACAAATATCTTAGAATTCAATACCTGTTTACTTACTAATGTCAAGAAGTTGCTATAGCATGTGATACCTTAGACTAATGATGCCAAAAGTTTTAAGATAAGATTTGCATGATTCCATCAAGTAAAGTAGTTGTTAAAGCCACTATCTAAATTACGAATATCTTAGAATGGGTCACTGGGTAGCAAGTCATCATCAACCTACCAAAACATGGTTTATAGAAAAAGATTTAGACCATAAGAGGTTTTTCCTCAACTGTTTTATAACGAGAAACAAAACAAGAGGGAGGCGGAGAGTTTTGAGGTGACAGAAAAGCTATTTGTCGGCAAAAGACTTAAGCAACGGCCTCAGTGTTTTCAAGTACAACGTAAAAATTATGGAAAACTCTCTGGTATCGCAAATGGACAGGTGTTATTATCAGGATAGCATATATAGTAGGTAAAATGACAAAAGCTATAGAAGACAAGGTTTTTTTCTAGCTTTTTATTTCACTTCAAAGTGAATACCATATACAACAGCAAAACCACCAGACTCATACAACATAGCAGAATCTTTGCGTAAATGAAAGTTGTCGATACATATTTAGTTTAGCTGAACCTTCACATTGAAAGGAAGAGCTGGTTCGTGTCAGGTTATTTGAATTGGTATTAGGTACATCATTGCAAATTCAAAGCCCATGCTTCACCCAAAAAGCTGACTTTGAAAGAGCCCCAGGTGTTGATGGCTGAAACATTGAAACTGTCATCAGACACATTCAGTCCAGCAGGAACCAGACTATTTCTCAGCTGAAGAATAAGGATCACAATCTTCTCTTTTATGAATGGCCAGAACATTGAAATTCTTTGTTCAAACATAATAGAACCCCAGTTGTTAAAGCAATTGTTTAAGATAAAAAAGTGAACAAGTATCAAAATATCTAAAGTTCATGCCTCAGAATTGTTTCAATTTCAGTGACCAAAAGACCAAGCAACACCATGTGGAAAACTACCCACTAATACTTTAACCGTTTATTGTTGGAGAACAGAAATAGAAGCGACATAGCATGATTTCCTCTTTTCAACTACATATTTAGTGCCAGACAAAAAACCATGACATGTTCAGTTTTCAGTTGCATACGTATGTTTAGGTCTAAAAATACGTTTGCTCAAAAGGAACTCTATAGTTACTTTGGATTCTAATATACTTTTGCAATTTTCCAACTAAAAATCAAACATGCACGAAGTTATTAAGTTGAGCATTCACCAGTCCTTTTCCCCAAACCTTTTCCATACTACAAAGAAAACAGAGAATAAAAGAACTCTTTTTCCTCTTCAATCAACCTCCCTCAGTGCGGCAGAAAAAGACAAACCCCACTAAAGAGTTCACACTTCAAACCAGAAATTAATAATAATAATAAATAAATAAATAAATAATGGAAGAAATATTTACAGAACACGGAAGTATCGCAACCAAAACACTTTCCATCTATACTACTTTTATTTCCCTTTTGCAACACTTTTCCAGATCCAGCACTTAAAGCCAACTCTAGCTGTTTCCACTTGTGCTATGAGTATGACTACGGTAAAAAAAAAAAACCATTCTGAATGAAAGGTGGGGGCAAAAAATCAAATGAATAAACTTAGATATTAAATGACAAAAAAATAGTTTGCTTATAAATTTTCCTTCTCAAGCTTGATAGTATGTGTCAAATGTGTGCTACATACATATGAAGTAAGAACATGAAAGAGATGAGAGTAACTAATCTTCACTAATCATAAATAAATGATCACAAATATTAATTTGATAGACACACACACAGAAACACATATATAAATGACAGTTTCCAAATTTAGAAAAATGAGAAATTAAGTGCAAACATGAACATAATTGTAAGAGGCAAATTTTATTTTTATTTTATTCTCTCCCATTTGCTCCATAGAAACTTCAGAATACAGAAGAAAAGAAGAACATAAAAGAAGAACATAGGGAAAAAAAAAACTAAAACAAAGAAACAAAATTTGAAATTTATTCCATATTAGGTGAGACCCATCAAGCAAATGCAGATCAACCAGGCACAGATAGAGTAAGAAGCAGAGCAAAAAAGAAAAAAAATAGTAATAATAAAAGAAATTGGAAATAGTAACAGAGAAATAGAGAGGGTACCATTGAAGCATTGAAGGACTTCTGGGTCATGCAGTACTCCTCAAGTTGTTGAAACTCTTGAGAGTAATTCTGCAAGTATGGCAAGAGAAGACCAGTCTCTGCAAACATTTTTTTCTTTTTCCAGCAGAGAAAACACTCTTATTGAAAAATCAAAAGCTTCAATGAGACACACAAAGAAAAAACACACTTTCACCAAAGAAGCGAAAGCAGAGCAAGACAAGCACAGTTTACACTTGAGCTAAGAGAAGCAAAACAAACTCCCAGAGAGAGAGAGAGAGAGTCTGAAAATTTGTGAGGGAGGGGTTTGAGCTTTGATGAATTTAAGACCAACAAGAAAGGGAATTTATATTATACAAAAATTTGGGAAAAGGTGATGTAAGAAATAATACTAAAATAAAGACAAGGGAAGGAAAAGGACACATTCATTTTTATACTGCAGAGCGACCCCATGTCTCTTTGTCATGCTATTGCTCATTAAAGAAAAAAAATGGTTTTTTAATAAAAAATATAAAAAATGGTAATATTATATGAGTTTAATAACTGTACATTCATAATGTAAAAAGATTTTACACGGGTGTGTAATCATGGATTTGTTTAGATAAATAATTTATTTAATTATTTAGGGTATAAATATTGATCATATAAATATTTATGGATAAGCTATTTTTATAATTGAAGAGAGAATATGATAAAACTGATTTTTATATAAAATGTAAGCTATTCAGGAGAACTTACGAGAATAAATCTAAAATAGTTTACCAGTCAGTTATAAACTATTTTCATAAATCCTCTCAAATGTCATCACAAGTGCTTATATTAGTAGATAAACTCTGCATAAGTCAATTCAAACAAACACCACATCTCATTATGTGCCACCTTTTAATATTGTTTTCTAAAATATCAGAAGAAATATCTACGTAATAGGATATGATTGGATATCTATATAATAATATCTTTTTATAGTGTGAATATATATATAAATACATGTATATGAAAAATGTTACTTAGACACCTATTAGGTATATACACCTTAAGTGAGAAAGGGATAGAAAAGAAATAAATGATAGATGTGATAGGTAATATGATGTGATAAAAAAAGAGAGATAGATAGAGATAAGAGATATTGTATGGGTGATAGAAAATTTTAGGTGTCCAAGTATTATTGTTGTATATATATATATAATATAATAATATAATAATGAAATTGATATTATAATAATTGCAAATTGTAAGGGGGAGAGAATAGAGGTGAAATGAACCAAGCCAAGCCAAGCCAATAATAGGTGTGGACCGTGGGTGGAAGGACATGGCATGTTGGTGGGGTTGGGGAGAGTGAACAGTGATCATCACTCACTCACTCTAAGCTGCACTCAGCAGTCGTCACCCACCTCGCCAGTGAGTGCAAATATTGGAGGCAGTGGATTCATTTCACGTCCCTTTCCACGCGCTCACTTGATGCTCTTTCTCTTTCTCCATCTCCACGCACACGCACACGCACACGCACACGCTCATTTGATTCTTTTTTCACGTCCCTTGCTAGATTTCATTTTTTTTTCTGACTAAATACTAGACTGGATTTCTATCCGCGTTAATGTATAATTTTTATATACCTTTTTACTGTTTTTAAATATAATTTTTAATATTTGGTATTTAATATTTAATATTTTTTTTAAATGAATATTTATAATTTTTTAGTTCCCATAATATTCGTATTTTTTTTTATTTTAGTATATAGATTTTTTTTTGTTAGTTTTAATCATTGAATAATATAAATATTTATTTTGATTCTCGTTGTTTTCGTTTTAGTCTCTGTGATATTTTATCTATGTTGAACTGGTCCGACAAATTTGGCATGAACTAAATATTATAGGGATTAAAACTAAAACAATGAGGAGTTAAAGCAAAATTTTTATTTTTAAAAGATTAATACCAATAATTTTTTATAAATTAAAACAAAAAAGTTGTATACTGATATTAGAAGGTTAAACCTTATTAATATTAAAATATTTTGTGTTGAGATTGTAAATTTTAAATTTGACATTATATCAAATTAATAGACACTGTATTCGTATTCATCTAATTTATCACCATAGTTTTTATATTTACAGAGGTTATATATATAAGACTTAAGCCCTGTTTGGATAACGAGCTTATCTACTGCTTATGGCATAAGTTGTATAAGCTACTTTTATAATCGAAGAAAAATTATAGTGAAACTTATTTTATATAAGTCATAAGCTGTTTTGATAAGCTATCCTGAGTAGCTTATGAAAAATAAGCCTAAAATAGCTTATGAATCAGTCATAAGTTGTGTTCATAAGCTCTGCATAAGCCAATCCAAACAGACTCTTAATTAACTTATAACTTTTCTAGATTTAATTCTTATAAATTTTTTACAAGTTTTAGTCCTTAAAATACAGAAAAAAAAATTGTTTTTTATCTGAGTTATTTTAATTTTAATCTATATGATATTTGGTCTATGTCAAATAAGTCATGTATTACATAAACTATATTGATTTTAATTCATGAAAGATGACATCAATTTCATATTCTTCTTTGTTTATTTGATTTGGTATTATTTATTGAACTCTACCTTATTGTTTAATTTTTGCAAAATTTGGCTAAATAATTATATGAATGAATTAATGTTATAATTCAACAGTAATTAGATGGACAAAAAACATATTTTATCTAAAATTATTAAACATTGTATAGTGTAAAAAATAATAAGAGAATAAGGGCCGATCCAAATATAAGGTAGGGTTGTTCAAGCCCTTACTTTAGGTCCACTGGCATAAACTCTAATTCCTATTAGTATATATAAAAAAATTTAAAAGAAATCATTTGCTGTTGACAGTTGTTTTAGTTTAATGGTAAGTAGCATGCATTTTAATCATAGAAAATGAAGAATAGGGAACTCTAGTTTTTCTATTACTTTTTCACTTAAGAATTTTTCAAAATTCATTATTTTAGGCCTACAAATTTGTTGGGTTAATCCAGAGGAGAATTTTGGTCAATAACAAAATGCAATTGACTTGGGCCCTGTTTGGATAATAAGTTTATCTATTGCTTATAGCATAAACTGTATAAGCTACTTTTATAATAAAAAAAATTATAGTGAAACTTATTTTATATAAGCCATAAGCTATTTTGATAAACTATCTTGGGTAGCTTATGAAAAATAAGCCCAAAATAACTTATAAATCAGTCATAAACTGTATTCATAAACTCTACATAAACCAATCCAAACGTACCCTTGGACTTAGATACATATGACAAACCTACCTTGAGTAAAATTAGATAAGTTTTTCATGAGGATATATGTGTTTGCCTAAAATGCACAAACAAGTACACTTTGTCTGACCAAAAAAAGGAAAGAGTTGTACACTTCAAACAGCCTAAGAGTGTTGCCAAGTGCCCACATTTGTTTTGATGTAAAATGGAATCTGGAATTCTCTCGTGGTTTGAACAACCATAAATTCTCGTAATTCCAAACACAGATTTCTTGAGATTAATTAAAACTTAGTACTAATTTTATTAAATAATCAATATCAAATTAATTTCAATAACATAGGTACTTATAAATCAAATAAAGATATATAATTAAATAACATATTATAATTAAAGCTAAAAATTATTAGTTATAGTTTTTTTTTGTAAACCCGGGTATCCTCTACGCCCAACTGTAGAGACTAATCCATCGAGGTACTGAAATCCATGTAAGGGGTTGACTTCTCCCAACATATACTTCTCCGTACACATATTAGTTATAGTTTAATTTTCTATATATCATATTATTAAAATCAAATAGAAAATCCTGAAATCCTGATATGATTATCTTTTCAAAAAAATGCTAAAGATATATAGAATGTCTCAATCTAAAGATTCCTAAAAAGGAAACGTCTTTAATTATTAATCCCTAAATAACAAACCACTCTCAAATCAAAACTTAATAATTAACCCCTAAATAACAAACCACTCTCAAACCAAAATACTTCTTCATTATGCATAAGCTATAATGCTATATAGCTTGATTTTGTGCAATTTGTCTTTTAGTATAGTAGTCTCTTGGCATGGCTAACTAAGTATGCAAGAAATTTAAAAGAGAAACAGAGCAAAACTGGAATTAAAAAAACTGCCGACAACTCATTGAAGCCGCAGTGCAAACTACATTACGAACTCTGTTATTGCAAGGAGAGTCCTTTTCATATGCCTAATAGGATCTTCTGGTTTCTAGTCAAAAGCAAAAAAATTAATGATTTACTGGTATATTAATTAGATCGAAAGATCTTCATGATGAGATTTACTATAGATTTAAAATTATATATTAATATTAATTTGTTATAAGTATAGGGATAGGGATAATGTTAGACTAAGACTTTCTTAATAAAATACATGAGATCCTCTTTAACCTTTCTTCGGACGCCTACAATAAAATCAAAGAATGCATAATTGAATTTAATTTGCGACCTAGCCAGTTACTGCACTAGTCAAGATTTTCTTCTCAATATAATAAGAGTGGAAAAAAAATGTAACATTAGTTTTATATTATTAGCTGTAAATGAAATAATGAAAAAGATAGATTCTATGTTCCAATTCGGTGAGATTATTCAAATTCTCTTTCAATGTGGTGAGTCCTATTCGCCCACATTCGCAATTTGAGTTTAAGAAAACATTAGTTTAGAAAGTTTCAACCTAATCTTTGTCCTTTTATCAAATTGTAAGCATAAAGTAAAGAATAAATGTCAGTGCTCCCAAAGTAAAACCCTATTTTAATTTACTGCTATTGTGTTGGAGTCTGAAGCTTCAGTAATTGAATCAATTCAAAAAAATTCTACTATTAATTAAAAGCGTGTTTGTTAAGGTTAAAAGTGGAAGAAATGGTATACTGCAAAATCGAAGAATCTCAACATACATTTTAATTTTCTCAATGTTCCATATTGATAACTTTTTTATCGATCGACTATATATAAGATATATTAGTTATTAGTTATATAAGACAAATGAACCAATTACTAATGAGTACTACATATGGTTATCAATGCCACATCCACATTTTAATCATCATATATATGATAAAAATATAAAGTTGACATTAAATTGAGCTTCTTTTTTTTTTTTCAACTTTAAACGATATTGATGGCCATATGGAATATGAAGTTGGGCTGTAAAGTAAACGCGGGATAATTAAAGGCTGCAGGGAATTCCAACCACACACTTCTCTTTTGAAGGGTATATGCCTTTCTTTTCCTCCTTTTCTAGGGCATGTAGCAAGAAATTTCACCTCAAGAAAGGTTCAGATAGAAGGACACAAGAACCTTAAATTCCCACATTAGGAAGGAAAATAAAAAAGGTAATTATAAACTTGATAAGAACAAGGGAACTCTCTAGGAACCTACCTGAAAAAAAAAATGCCTTTTTGGTGGGTGCTAGCTAGTACTAGCTAGTGTACTAATCAATAGTACAAGAAGACTCGTTTTAGATGTCCATTTCAATTATGCCATATGGTTTATTTCATTGGCTTAATTACATGTGGATGCTTGTGATTGCACCATTTGGGAGCTACATTTGGGGTGATTTTTGGCTTCTTAGAAGCAGACAAAAGGAGGAACAACATGTCTTTTTGTTTCTAAACTTTTTGGTTGAAATTAAGTTCTTTTATGCCCTCACTGGCTCACCACTTTTGTGGGTCGGAAACGTGTTTATTTTATTTTTTTTGCTAGGGGAGTGGAATGTGTGTGTCATGCATGGGGAATTGGGAATTTTTACAATGATTCATTTTCATGGGTTAATTCAAAGGGGAATAAATAGGGAAATGGATTCCCTGCTACAGGAAATCCATATTGTTGACGATGTTGACGTATCGGGACCGTTGAATAGAAATCGGATGGTTCATATTTTAAATATATATTTTTAATCTATTTTAATACATAAAAATTTGAACCGTTTGATCTCCATCCAACGGTTCCAATACGTCAACAACAGCAACAATAGAATTCTCTACGGCAGAGAATCCCGGTCCAAATACATGCGAAATTGTAATGTGTACTGTGTAGGAAGAATCAAGGCAGGGATTGACCTCCAAAACTCAATTTATTGGCAGCAACAATTATTTGCCCAGTTGACTTAAATAAAAAGGGATTATTAGAGGGAGCGTTAATGGGAAGATATTAAATGAATTTGGTCATTTTTAATTTGTTAGTTTTCTAAATTAGCATCTTCTGTATATATCTCACCATTCCATTTCCTCTACGGCTCTACTAACTGAATAACTGTACAAACTTAATAATGCGCGCGCAGCACACAATTTTGGTTTGTTAGTTTGTGTACGTTTACTCAAATTTACTGTGAATGGTGATTTAATTGGTGTAATAATTTCTGCATCAGCCCACTAATTAATTAAGACTATGTTTGGGAGAGGAGAGGAGGGAAAGACTTTTGGCTACCATTTCCTTTGTTTGGGAGTTTTATAAAATGAAGAGAATGATTTGGAGAATTTTTTTAAAAAAACTTATCAGAACCCTCATTTACTTGTTTTTTTGGAGTACCGTCAAATTGAGCAGTTTTGAACTTACAAACAAAGCAGGTCTATCCTCCATTTCCCCTTTTTGCCCTCCCCTTACCCTCAAACCTCTCTCATTCTCTCTCCCCAAAACTCTCAAACAAAGCCAAAAAGAAGTCATAAAATGAATGAAAGCAAATTAATGTTTTGGAAAAATTATAAATGAGTGCGTGTGTGTGTGTCTATATATATATAATTTCTATGATGCTATTAGAACCTACATAATTACCAAACTAGTGTGTGGTCCAAGTGGTAAACAGTTCAAGTCCCTTAACTATGTGGTTGGCGGCCCAATTCCCGGCTCATGTATGGAAATTCACCATTTGGGAGAGGTAGCCCTTAAATGCGTTACAGTTACACGTGGAGGATACCAAACAAAAAAAAAACACTGATTTAGTTCACAATTTAAAAAAAAATACATTGATTTTTGGCTCTAAATAATCTCATTAATTTGTATATTTAGTTCACAATAAAAGAATTAAAAATATATATTTGAACTTAAACTAATTATAATTTTTATAAAATAAACACATTTTAGATTCTAAAAACATTGTAATGAAGAAAATGAAAAAAAAAATAGAGAAAATCCCAATTTTTTTTGTTCAAAAATCCCAACTCTTTATAGATATATTCTAAAAACATACATGCAATTAAGAACCAATGTACCAAACACACCTCATTTTAGAATAGAAGGCCTTAACTTAATTTTTCTGTAGAAAAAAATGATAATAATAAAATAAACAGCTGGTGGTATCGTCTCAACTCAATGTGCTTTGTCTCATTCTAGACGAATTGTGATTGGAATTGTTTCGGTAAATGGGGCCCTTTGCACCCTCTCATATGGCCCAAACTTGAAGGCACTTTTTGGATTCTTTCGGATGTAAAACATTGATTGATTGATATGATGTGGGTGAAAGTGAGAGGACCAATAGGGCTCTCAAAGTGTTCTTTAACTGGTTCAGCCTTGAGCCTAGTACCAAATTAAAGATGATTTCCACTCTTCCAAGTCTTGTCCACACGGCAATTTCCAAATAGAAACCGACAAACTAGTTTCAAGGTTAATATTGGTCTTTTTTTACACTTCTACATTTTGATTTTTAATAAAAGAATACTATACATAAGGGTTAATTAGCTCTTGTATGTAAACCGGAAATCAAAGTATACAATTACCAACGTCAGAGAGAGTGACATATTGAGGAAGAACATGGCATGCTTTATTTATTTTTTCTTGCAATAGGAACATCAAATAAGAAAATGAGGAGAAAGCATTTATTAGTTTTGTGAAACCACTATATTAGTTCAACTTATATTATGTTTTGGGAAAATACTACTATGATATCCAAAGAAGAAAAAAAGGGAAATTGATCCCAAAGCCAAATCATTAACTCCAAATACGCAATAAATATTTTTAGTTCTTGTACTGGAAGTAGCTAGAATCTGTTGAAGTAGAAAAGTCACATTTCTTCCACTTAAAAAAATTTATCTGAAAGTCCAAGTTGCAAGTTGTAAGATAGGTCCATCCATCGATAACGAGGTTCAGTTGAGATAAAAATTATGTGACTAATCAATCAACTTTCAGGAGTAGTATTCATCATTAATTTTTATTTTTGTTTTATATATCAAAACCCATGGGTTTGGTAATTTGATATAAGACGAATATGTATTATATATATGTTGATAGACAAATAGAGACTCTTTGTACCGTAAAAATGAGAAGGAAAAAAAAAAGAGTTTCTAGACATTTTTCCCAAAACTTTCTCTCTCTTTCCTTTAGCTGGAATAGATTTTGAAAGAAGATGAATCTTATATTACTTGAGGTTCGTAAAAATATTTGTGCGAATTTTTTAATCCCCATATGTGTAACTTGTATTAAAGTAAATTAGTTGAAATACACATAATTTCCTGAATACAACCTGACCGCAATTAATTAAAAAAAAAAAAGATGCCCACATTAGTTTAAAAGTCACACAAATGAAAGAAATCTAAATAAAATAGCTGATGAATATATAGATATTGATTTACTGCAAAAACATGTATATAAGCTTAGTCTTTCAAATAAAGTGGTGAAAAAAAAAACTAACGCTCGCGGCTCGCCTGTTTATAGCGGATAGGTTTATTTGATGAAAATAGAGCTATTTGATACAATATCATTTGAGTTTACAACTTATAATTTATAATTCATTATTTTAATTCAATTTCTTCTTCTTTTTTAAATAAAACAAAAAATCATAATCTCTAATATATCTCTCACGTCTCACACAAGATTTTGTATATATCTAGGATAAAAATAATAGAGAATATATTATTGTATATGAAAATTAAGATTTATATAAAATATCATACGAGCATGCTATTTATTTAATAAAATTATTCAAAAAATAAAATAAAATTAACACTGTAGTTTTTGAGATTAAATAACTTAAAATAAATTAAAATATTAAAAGTGATACTTTTTTTTGATACAAAAAAGAAAAGAAATTACCGCAACAATTATCTAACTAATCTATGATCCAATCCCTCTACTAAGTGATAATTCCTTTAAAACTACACACACACACACACACACGTACACACACACACACAAACAGATTTTATATAAAAAATCATATAATATGTTCTTTTATGTCATTTTATATTTATCAACTAATTCAAAGCTAATTTTATTAAACACTTCAAATCTAATTAATTATCTTATCCATTATCAGTGATCAACTATAAGTTTATCCACTGTCAATTGGTTTTTACTTGCTTATAAAAAAATTGATTTTTACTTAAAAAAAGCCTAATTCTTTCAAATAAAAAAGACAAAAGGGTATTCAATAGTTTTTTTAATTTTACACTTGCCACTGGTGTGGACCGGACATAGGCCACAACATGTGGACCCGTTATTTTGCACACCGGGCTAGTCTAGTTGATTTATATGCGAGCTAATGTGAATCGGGTTGGTCCATGTACCCATATCTACCCTCAATTATATATTTGTCTACGCGTGTGTAATTTGGAAAGTAATTGATTTCACGTCTCCGGACAAAACTGCCGCAAAAGCTATTTCTGAAAGGAGACTCACCAATGGTCCAAACACACGGAACATCTGATATTACTCACGAGCATTTTAATTAAATTGTGGAATCATTCATTTCATTATAATGATATATATTTTCTAATACTATCTAAGTCACGTGTTCTTATTTCTCTTTCGTAATGATTCAAACATCGATGATGGGTGGGTTCTTGAAATTCCGCTTGTTTTCAGTTTCAGGCATGATTTCAATTCATTTCAGGCGTATATTGATTGTAGTCAACCCAACTAATCATGTATAATATACACGTAGCTAGCCTGATGGAAAAATAAAAAAATTAAGGCTCTATTTTTGGTTTAGACCGGGGTATCCCCACATGCATGTGGGGACTAATATTTTTGAGTCAGGTAGAATCCTATAAGTGGCAGAGTTTTATCACACAAGATTTAAGATTATTGTATTTTCATAGACTGGATTTGAATCCAAGACCTCTAGTTAAACTGGGAGAGACTCGTACTATTTCACCTAAGCCCCTGGTGGTAAATTAAGGCTCTATCTAATTGGCAAGTCATTTTTTTGTACGATTTTTTGTGTGTGTGTTTAATTATATATAATGGAGTAGGAGTACTTCCGAGTTGTATGCAAAATTCAACTTCTATTATCACACCAAATTTGGGATCTTTATTCCGTTTGAAATCATAAGCTTAATTTGGATCTTTGTAAGCCACTCGCATATGCCACTTGTAAAATTAGTCAAGATTATTTTATTATCGATCCGTCTTCTCTTGAAAGAAAATTCATTATTTTCTCATTGGTTGTGGATTGTCTTGGCCATAATCATGCATAACAAGTTGATAATTAATTAAAGAATATATATATTAGAGTGACAACCCTATAAGTTTCTATGTGCATTAATTGTCTTAAGCTAAGTTAGCGGTGAGATCCACGGCTATGATAGGGTCAGCATATGGGCCATTTCAGGTGAGAAAAATAATCACTTTATATAATTTGTGCCTTTGGAGAAGAAGATGCCAAAGATTTCACTCACGCATGCCACATCACATCGCTGTCCAGTACAACATGTTGTGATGAGCTCGGACATTATGTAAATAGTAGTATTACCAACCAAACATTAGTACTTGATTGATGTGATTACTGATTTTAGACCACAATGCTTAATTAATCGTTTTCGTATACAATTAGATTTTTTTTTTTGGTTAATAGATTTATATTAGAAAAATCTCTCAGCCTCGAATCCTAGAGAAAGTTAAAGTAACACCTATTGTGAAAATAAATAATATTTCTTTATGTATGTAATTTGGAAATTTGTGAAAAAGACATGTATAAAAGGTGAATATATAAGATAAAGTATATAGCTGTCCAATAATCTCCACACACACACACACACACACATATTGAATGAGAGTTATCATTTTTTAATATGAGACACTAGCTAACTCAATAGAACTCACCTCTTTTATTTGTAGTTATAATTTTTATTTTTTGAGTCCCAATACTCAAATCATGCGTAATGGATTCAAATTATTTTCTAGCTAGATATATATATTTAAATTAAATCCTTAATAATTATCCCCTAATATTGACATATTGAATTCAAATTTTAATTTTAGTCAATTATTTTATAACAGATAATTTAAATTAAATTTATAATTTAAAATAATTATCCCCGAATATCTGGATATCTAATTCAAATTATTCATTGTGAATCATATCAATCAAAGGAAATGGTATCCCTCAATATCAACCTATGAAATCCAAATATGTATGGAAATATTTAAATGGGTTTGCATTAATTAGACCACCTTTAAAAATCAAAATTATTAATTATCTGTATTTTTATAGTTTAATTTATTTTATTACTTCTAAAACAATTCTATATCAATTAATTAATTTTTAAATTTAAATTTTTATGCTATACATAAAAACCCATACAATATATATATATACACGAGATATTTACTAAAGGCAAAGGGAGAAAAAAATATAACAAACCATAAAAAGGGATTTGAATTAAAATTATTTGTTATTAATCATTTCATGATGTCACCAAATGTACGGGTGAGATGGTATTCGATTGTCTCTCTCGGTTAAACTAGTGGTAGTGGTCATGGGTTTGAATTCATACCATAACAATGCAACGGTCTTAAAACTCGCGTGGTAAAACTTTATCGCCTAATGTATCCTACTTAATAATGGACAAAATTATTATTGTTGTAGTAATATTTAAGTATTTCAATTAAATATTTTTAGAATATACCTTAAATAAAAATAATAGCATGAAATGGATAATCATATTATAAAAAGCCGACGAATTGAGTAAACAGAGTATAATATAATTTATAGAACAAAAGAATATACGTGCATTGCTCGTATTTACTTCGGTTGCACACTTGCACTAGCTAGGGAATTGCCTCAATCTTTTACGGCATGAAATTTTATCCATGAGATAAGTCATTAGATGTCAGTTCAAATTATTGGAACCCAATATGAGTCTAAAAGGGACATGCGTGCGTCCTTTTCTGGAAAAGTTTTTAAACGAAAACAAAATTTGGCATATTGACATGGTTGCTTCATTTTCGGGTTAGGATTATTTCTATTTTTTTATTTTATTTATTATTATATTTTTGGGAAAAATAAATGATATAAATGTGATACATAAATAGTGGAGAGTATCATTTATTGCATTTATTTCCCCAAAAATATAATAATAAAAGAAATAAAAAGAAAAACAAATAGAGAAGATCCTAACTCTTTATTTCCATGAGAGTAATGATCCATGATGCAAAGATGAATGAATCAGTAAATTGACAAGATTTGGAGTTTGTTGACAAGACTGTATATTTTTGTTTTCTATTTGAATATGGATATTATTTATTGAAAAAATTGTTATCTCTAAAGTACAGTTCTTTATTCTTTTTTAATATCAAGTTGGTTCTAGTGTTTATTATTTACAAGATTACCTCTCAAAATAGCTACTATACATGCCTAATGCACTGATAGATTTTATATCAAAATGGTTAGAACATAAATGCTATTAATTGTTCATCATAGCCTGTAAAAGATGAAAATTAATTAATAAATCAGTAAGAATGCTTTCAAGCTACCATCCAAAGCAAGAAGATATATAGATAGAGAATGAGAGAAATTGAATGTGTGTCACCATATTAATTAGTTTTGTAATCCTTTATAGTAAAATTTAGAAGACTATTTGCAACACATTTGTTTAATACATTTTTTCTAACATCCTCTATAATTGGTGAAATTCGTGATGTTTCAATAAACCATGTGAATCTCATATCTTATTTAATTGATACATGTTCCCAAAATGGTGAAATCTATATAAATTTTACTAATATCTAATTATATTGTGTTAGAAAGAGTATCCTAGAAAATGTGTTAAATCTATTGATAACATTCCTCTAGAATTTATACTTTGGATGTGTAACTTCAAAAATGTATAAGAATGTTTTGCTTGTGAAAGTGACCAATGTAGCAGTTGCGGGTACACGTGTCTTACCATGGTTGATAGTACGTACTTTGCCTTCCAAGTCAAGATTTGTCTACGACTTCATCTTAATTACATTTTGCCTCAATTATTGGATTGGATTGTTGGATTTTAAGCAACGAGCAAAAGAATATAGTGGGTGATGGGCCCAGGAAGCCCGTGAACCTTTCATGCTCAAGGAACAGCCCACACAAAACAAAAATGAGATGTATGTAAAACAAAAACATAAATAAACAAAAAGATAATATAAAAAAATAGTAACGATGTTTGTTATTGTAAATCTAATATATTAAATTTGTACATTCCACTTTTAAATATAAAATAGTTAATAAATCCGTATAAAGTACAGGTAAAGTAACTTATGAATAAAATAATTTTAATTAAAAATAAAAGTTAAAAAATTGTAACACATCACAACATAGGAGGTGACACATGTTACAAGTCTAGATATTAAAATTTAATTTTTTTTAACATAGTAACAAATATTCTTATTTATTTACATTCTTTGGTATGTGATTTTTTTAGTAGACATTTCACCATTTATTATTTTTATGGCATTTGCTAAAGTACACTTATTTCTTAAAAGAAGTACGATAAAAAATTATTGGTTAAATACACCTTAAGATATCACATATTACCGTACTCCTAAAAAATAAATAAGTGTAGACTACCAAATCCCATGTGTGTGTGTGTGAAAAGTACACTCATTTTTTGAGAAAGTGCATTAGTAAATTTCAACATAAATTTAATCAAATACACATAAAGATGTAACTCATGGTCATACTCCTAAATGAATGTTTATTAACAACCCCATGAGGAATTTGCTAACTTGCATCTACTTGACATTTTATAACTTATAATTTGTTAAATTATAAGAAAAATAGATTAAAAATGAAGTAACAATTTAATAATTAAAAGTGAAAACAAAAGCAAAAAAACTTGACCTTTATGATGATTCTGTTTTTATTTTTGTTTTATAAAATTATTTCATAAAACAGTTTTTAAGAAAAAAAATTTGTTTGACGGTAGCAATGTAAAAACAATTTTAAGACTTAAGCTCACTTTAGATAAAATTCTCCATAAGCATTTCTTGTATCTATTTTTTAACTAATAACTTATCACATAAATTAAAATTAACTTTTACTTTTTACATTTTTTAAAATCTATCTTTTTTAACTTTTACACAAACATTTATTTATAAATATCTACTTAACAACCTTCCCTCTTATACATATATAAAAAAAATAAAATATAAAATAAAATTAACTTTCAGCTAAAACTTTTACATACCTTACAAAAAGTGATTGGCAATCTTTTTTCCTATAATAAAAAGGTTTGATGGCTTTCTGGTCCATTTAATTGATTATTGCATTTCTGAAAAGTTCACAAAACATTACTGTCAAGTGTCAAACAAGTTTATAAATTTTTTTTAAAAACAAAAAGCTGTTTTCCAAAACAGTAATTAAACAGGCCCCCCCGTGACCAACATATTTTCCCCCACTTCAGATTTTAAATTAAAATTATAGTTCAAACTTATAAAATACTTGAGCTATTTATTATTTTAAAACGGGGGGAAAATGAAAACTGTATTTGATGACAAAATAGTTGAGACTACTATTTCTCCTTTCCTTACCTCGTGCCAAACCCCTCCCATATAGCTAGTGAACAAGAAATATATTGTCTAATAAAAATAATTAGGCATTCTACGATTTTCTTTTTCTAAAATATAATAACAAATTAACGTGTAATTAAGCACTACGTGCAAGATAAATAAAAAGAGGAATGGCAAGAACATTAATATGAATCCAACGCTATTCTTTATGCAGACACAGGAATATAGGAACAATGAAATGGGCAAACTCACACAGGAATATAGGAACTACTAGTACATGGATATTACAATAAAACTGACTGTTCAGGAAGAAAGTTTAACCAGACATGTTTGGAAAATAGTTCAACTGGAAAGTAATTTTTTCTCACTTTCACTCAAACCAAGATTTGATACCCAAAACCATGTTCAAATATAAACCGGTGTGACTTTGCCAAACATGTTTGTGAACAAAACCCAATTTGCACATCCCAAACTGGAGAAAGCCTGTCTATGCAGTCGAACGAAAAGAGCATGCCAAAATCATAGCACCATTTTTATGATATTTTTGCCCTCGAGAAATCCATCTCAGGATGCTGCAAAATATAAAAATTAAATGTTAGCAGATTTTCCTGATCGGTGAAGGAACAAATGATGAGGAGTCAGAGAAAATCAGTATGAAAATCAAGTGTTCACCTCATTCATGAATTTCTTCAAGATTTCCTGTTTCTGGAGCTCATCACTCGTAGGGAGGCCCATAGACTTCTGCCTCTGATCAAACTGTTCAACAGTACAAAAGATGACACTAAACCAACTAGCAAAAGAAATCCTTAAATCCAAAACAATGCTAACCCAATAAATGAATGGATACTCAATTATATATGAGAGGATCTCCCAAAATGAATATGATGACAGATCGAAAACAATTACAAGTTATGTAAGTAATTGAAGTAACTATAATCAACCAGTTACCATCATTTTTTCAACAGTCTGTCGAGTCTCAGGATCCAGGTCAGAAAGTTTACTGTTCTCAGGTTCAACTTTTTGGGTGTCAATTTCAGGATCACCCTTTACCAGACATTTCCACCACTCCATTTGATCATGCTTAGTCAAAAGAATAGAAAGTGTTTTCTGATCCTCTGCAAAATAAGTTTCAAAACAATTAGTAACACTAAGAGGGGATATGATTATCATCAGGTTCATCAGAATAATGGCAGCTCCGAATTTTCATTTCAAGGATTTAAAAAATAAAATTCATCAAGATGCTAATGAATTTCAGTCACTAAAAGGATTTTTTACCTATGCTCCAATAACAGTCATCAGGCTTGACAGCTCGATATAGTTCCCCCTGGGAATTTTTACAATCATGAATCAGCAAAGACATCATAAAAACTTCACACAAACTAAAAATGTCAGAGCGAAATACAGAACAAACCATCAATCTTGAAAAATAAAAACGCACTAATGTGGTAGGTAGTAACAACAATTGCTATGACTTAGTACAAGCTTACATCAATAACTGGTGGCTGGCCTTTGAGTGCAACTTTTAGATGGTTCTTCTTTATCTCACAGATGACAAACCTTGATTTTGTTCCATCTGGCACTGGAACATTCACATTGAGCTCTTGGAGAGTTTGAGTCCAAGAATATTTCTCCAGATCCATACCATTGCCTTTATTTGGAACTGTCCAGACATCGAGGAAAAAGACAATAAGAAAAAGGACAAAGGGGGAAGAAACAAAACTTCATATACAAAGTCGATTAACATTCCATTGTTATTTGTTGCAATTCCATTAGCTAATAAAGAGTGAAGTGAAATAGAATGGAGTGGAATAGAATAGAATAAAATCACCATTCCATTATTTGGATATTTTTACAATGGCAAAAAAAGCAGCAGCAATAACTGGTTCTACTCCGTATCCTCGAATTAGAAGGGAGCACTGAATGGAATGGAAATGTATTTTAAACTGTTCTATTCAACCCGATCCTATTTTAAACAATCAACACTCCACAATGAAACTCAATAAATACCATTGCACTTCATTCCATCTCTTTTCCATCAACCCAACCAAAGATCTAATCCTCAAAGAGTTACACACAACAGATAGATTTAGATTTCTTACTACAATTGACAGCAGTGCGTTAACAAGCAAAACCACTAGCACCTAAAACACCAGCTATCTACGGTTCTTCAGTACAACACAAAATTACATAATCCAAAAATTAACACAGAATTCAATTAACACTCTCAGTCTCAGCTCACTAATCAGTATCATAACTCGTATTGTCATACAAGGAAGCATTTGCGACCATTCATCTAAAACAATTTGAAATTCACACAATGTGCGGCACATAACCGACAATCAGTAATAGACAGTGTAATAGCAATTCTAATGCTCACAAATAAATATATAAAATCTCTAGGTCATAACAGAAAAATGCACACTGGAAATTGATTATTCCTTTTACCTATTTTGCCGGTTTCCTTGTCCTCATCCTCCTTCTGCTCCTCTTTCTTCGCTTCTACTTGCTTCTCTTTCTTCACTGTTGCCGCCGCCGCCGCCGCCGCCGCCTTCTTCTCTTCGTTGGCCTTTCTCTCGGCCTTCTCCTTCTCCTCTTTAACTCTCTTAGCCTTCGCCTGCTTCGCCTTTGCAGCTAGCACTGCGGACAAAACCTCCTTCTCGGCGTTTTCCTTTTCGAGGAACTCGCTTTCGGTTGCGATGAAGTCGAACACCTTCTCCAGAAAAGCCGCTGGGTTGGATGGATCGAAGTTGGCGCTAAACGGAGATGGTTTTGGCTGCGATTGCGACGCCGAAGCAGAGTTATTGGCCTTTTTGCTTTGATCGTCTTGGTCTTCGTAATCGGAGATAATCGCCATGGTTTGGATTGGACAGTGGCCGAATGATCAGAGAAACAGTAGTGAAAGAGTGTACGGGAAGACACAGAGTGAGAGTAGGGCTTTAATTTTAAAAAAATGTTTCGAAATTAAAAGGCTGTGTTTGGACACTGTGTAGAAAATTCTAGAATGGCCAGAATATCGCAAGGCCCAATCCTTGCTGAGGGGCCTCGGGCCTGGCCCAATACCTGTGTGAATTGATAGTGACGTATTTAGGCTTCGGCCTTTTATAAATGATATACCAAAAAAATAAATAAATTAGAGGGACATGTTTTGACAAAAAATAAGATTAGAGGGACACTTTTAAATAATAAAACATGATATAAGGTTATCAAAAAAAAAAAAGAAACATGATATAAATCAATGTTGATAAGGATTGAGCATGTTTATCGAGAAGCCAATGGCTGTGCGGATGCATTAGCAATAATATGATGCAATTCAGACGTAAACTTGAGTGTTTATGTCAACCCCGTGCCACTGTGAGGCATTGTTTGTTGGCAAATGATAATGTGTATAGCTAGTAATATAATTGTTTTAGTTTTTGGGCCAAGCCCCCCATTTTTCCAAAAGTAAAAGTCAAAAGTGACAATATTTATTTGTTTATTTTTTATTAATAATTCATTCGATGGTTTTATTTTTTAAGGTGTATCCGTTATTTTTGAAAACTTAAATTATTAAAATCTCCTCACCTTCTAAACTCACTTTATTTACTTAAAAATGAATTTTATTTTTTAAAAAAAAGTTTTTAATTTAAGGTTGTTTTATGATATTTCTTTTTGTTGTTGGAATGCTTTTATATGTTGAAAATTGTATTATTCAATTAAGTAGAAAAATGTTTTTTTCCTTCCCAAAGACTATCTATCTACCAAAAAAAAAAGACTATCTGAAATCTTAGTTCTAATCTTCAAGCTGTACTTACACAAGGAACTTTTAAAACAGGATTTATCTAAATTGCTATTAATAAAAACTTTAAGATCCATCTAATGAGACTAGATGAAACTTGTGAAAAGAAGTTTTCAAAATACCTTTTTTTTAAAAGGACAGCTCAAAACCTAGAAAAATGGGACAGTTCAAAAATAACTAATTAGGTCTTGGAAAATAGCTAAAATTTTATTTATAAATTACCCCCATTTACAACACAATGTTGGAGGTTGAATTTGTGGCTGATAGGATGGAGTAAAATATGCTCTATCAATTTTTATAGAGTTTATGTAACATCCGTTGTTTTGACTAACTATTTATTTTTGTCTTATTTGAATTTTTGCGATATAATTATTTTGAGATTTATTTTTAGCTTAAAAATAGTAGTTAAATATACATGTTTAAAAATACATCTGAAAGTGGTTGATTTATAGCTTCTGTTAGGTCTAGTTACAACGTTCGTTTCTTTGCGTTTTCTGTCATTTTTCTGTTTTATATGAAATTTTGTTCCATAAATGATGTGTGATTTATTTTTGGCTTAAAATTAGTAATAAAATACATGTATTCTGAAATACTTCTAAAACGGTAGTTTTTCAGTCAAAATCGAGTCTTTTTACAGAAAACGGTTTACGTTTAACTGACAGAAAGTGATTTAAATAGCTTGAGTGTGTTAAACCAACTCAATAAATAAACTTCCTTCACAAAAGTTGGTTCTATTATTATTTTAGATTTTCTGGAATTTTTCTGGAATTTTTGGAAAACTTTCAAAAAAATACCGAAAACTACGCCACCCGGGGACGTTTTAACGCAAAAACCTTGTTTAACAGGTATAATTTTTGTGACAAAGGTCCATAAACAATTTATATTTTATTTTTAATTATTTATTTTATGATTTTTAAAATTATTTCTGTGTAAGTTTTGAAAACCCTATTTTTCTACATTTTTCGGGGTTATACCTGCGAAACGATGAAAACCGAAGAGTTTGCACTATCTATAAATTTCAAAAATGAGTACCACGAAATTATTTGGACTCCTTGTGGCATTTTCTAGCATTCTCATTGGTTCTCATCATTTTTAACTAATTATTTCAATTTTTGATTTATGAAAAGACCAAAATACCCTTGTTTTCATCCAAACCCTAGGGGTATTTTTGGAAAATCACATCCCTCTTCTCCCAGCTCATTCTGGCCGCCATTCTCATGTCAAGTGGGGGAAGATATTTATCCAAGTTGCTTATGAGTCATAGGTGTTGGCCAATGGGATTTTAAATAATTAATTTTGGGTTTTTCTTTAATTAAATCATGGTTAAATTAAACCAAACCATGGTTGGTCTTAACCCCACCCCCTTGCACGAAATTTTGGCTATAAATAGAGGGGGGGTGCTCTTCATTTTCATCACAAACTCACTTGAAGAATTCCTCCCAAAATCCACTCCAAAAATCCTTTTCTTTCTCTTTATTTCCTTTAAGTTTTCCTTTGTTTTCTAATCAAATTCTTGTGTTGTTCTTCTTTGTTCTTAGCTTGTTCTTCCACCTTCATAAGGCTAAGGTATGGGGAAATTCTTCCAAAGTTAGTTTGATCTTTGTTTTGATGGGTTTTTATGTTTTGGGTGTTTATATTTTAAATAAATTGTTATTTATTTGTAAAATTGTTTTAAAATTATACTATGTATTATTTTATTTTTAAAATGTGATTTTTCAAATAGTAAAGTTATAATGCCCAATTTATTTATAAAGTTTAATAATTGTACCGTTACGCTGGTGAAATTTTATCGATAAAGGCTTGATCACCCAGTGGGCTATGCCTCCGTGATCAACAAATTTAAGAAATTGTAAAATTGAACCTCTGTAGTTCTTTTGACGGATATGGATGGGGTGCTTTGGTCAGGCGTAAGAATACATCTTCGGTGTACTCATACGGTCGGGCTCAGGGGTCGTATCTCTATTACGCCATTGGGACGAGAGCAAGTGACTAAATACGCTAAAAATTCCTAAACTGGTGTTTTTCTTTCATTTCTATGTTCTTTTCAAAAATATATAAAACTTGTGATTTTTACTGTTTATATACAGACTGATGATGGGTTAAGGTAGTTCATTTGTATGGATCTGTCTAGGAAAGACAAAGGTCTTTGAAGGAGCCCAAAAGCTCACCAAGATCTTTCCTGGGAACCATACCGGTACGCTATTTTTCCTATCTTAATAAGTTTGTATATACGCAGCGAAGATTACTTGATTAGCTTCTAAAGGGCTTTCCCAAAAAGAATGAACTTGAGTAATAATTCCCGTTAATATTATTCTGGTTAAGTTCGTTACCGCGTTTGACTCTATCACAGTGTAATTATTATTAAAATAAATAAGTACAGCCGCAAAGAGTAATATAATGGTTAAGTTTTCAAGAGTATTTCTGTGGTGATAGAATAAGAGTATTCTATGTGGTTTTGTATTAAGAGATTTAATACAGTAAAACAGAGAAGGTTTTACAAGAGAAACCAAAGTGATATTATGCAATGTTTGAGTGATCATTTGCATAAAGGTTTTTGAGCAGTACAACCCAGAGAGGGTTGAGAATAGAGTTGCGTTGGGCTACAATTTCCTTTTGGGATTATCCAGGTTTCGAAAGTCTCAATAGCCTTGCATGGTGAATACCCTTGAGCTGAGACGAGTCGTATACCCGGCTTGGATAAATCTGACTGACACACCTATTTCATGATATGGATGTGAATGCGCATTTCGGAATGACTGCCAGAGGGTCTGAGAGGGATTACCTGGTTGTTCTGTTAAGACTTGTCGCAGGCCTATCGCTCAATGGAGTTTGGTGGAAAAAGTCTCCTTGGAGCAGCACACCGGTGTATTATGAGAGAGATTGAAGTATCATGCATAAATTTATCTGTGATTGACAATTTATCTATGATTGATGTTTATCTGTGATTGACGTTACTTCTGTGATTGGTGATCTATTCTTGATTGTTTCTTAGTTTTACAGTGTTTTATTCCTAAGTGTGATTTGGGTGGTAAGACTATGAAAATATGCTGTATAAGTATTGTATGTATATTCTTTGAAACTAACATTCTTAACTTGAGGAAGTTTTTCACCCTACCTACTTTCCATGTTTTTCATATATGGTTGAGTAGATGACTGATCCACGGAGGGACTCGAGTCTGGGACGGCGTTTTAGCCTCCGACCCCTGAAGACAGAGGGAGAGATGTTCCCGCCATTGACGCACCGCCTATATCTTACTATGCTCCGGGTAGCTGTTAGAGATTGAACCCAGCTTTTATATTACTCAGTAGCTTTCATTTCAGTCATTTTCTTTTTAGTTTATTTTAGAGTTTTTACTGTTTTTTGATGTATAGTAGTTTTTAGAAACTCCTGGCTTGTACTGATGCAAGCTCTTTTGATATATATACTTGAGGAGGTTGTTTTTATTCAGTGTTTCTACTAATACTGTTCTTATTTCACCACGTGATAGAAAAGGAAAGAATGGACTCCCCATTCTTTTCATCTTTTAAAAAGGCAAAAATTTTATCCACATTTTTTGGAACTAAACTTGTTTTAAATCAAAATTATTTAGAAAAATATTACGAAAATCTTGGTTACTATGGTGTAATATCCTTTTCGGAAAAAGGGTGTTGCAGTTTACAAATAGAAAATTATGAGAATGTATAACTTCTATAAGTAACTATAATTTATATAAAGTTTTATTAATGCATGTAATTAGATAATCTATCTATATTATAATTAAATCTGCACAATATCATGTTTTCAACAAAAAAAAAGTCTGCACATACAATATCATCATTGTTTTTCCATTGTTTGTCCAGGTGTCAAGTCTACATTTTGCACTTTAATTTCATCCAGCTTCTGTTTCCTATTAGAGTTTATACTTTTTTCCTTTTTAATTCTCTTTTCTTAGGCATCTTTTTTCATTCTCTTATACATACATAAAATCGGTTTGATCAAGTTATAAAAAAAAATCGATTTGATAAAAAAAATACATAGATAATATATCCAAACAAAATACATACATAAAATCGATTATATAATATATATCACCTATAGAATTTAAATTATTATGCACCGTCATATCTCACCAAATAAAAAGGAATAAATTCTCAAAATGGGCCAAAGATTTGGTTAATGAATTGAAAATTTGAACAAACAGTGTCGATTTAAATTCACTTAGGATTCAACAAGAACCTAATTACATTCCCTACTCTACTCATGATGTGAAGTCACTTTGGAAGATCATTCCCGAAACCATCAGGGGTACTGAGATAAAAACAAAAACAAATGGCGATAGATAAGCGTTGGGTCCAGAACTTTCACACTTCCTCTCAAACTCTCAAGACCCTTCTCCACCTTTCACACCCACCCTCTATATATACTCACAATCCTCACTCCCCCACGCTCATCAACAATAACAATTGAATTCCCTTCTTGCAATTCTTGTTTGTTTCCCAAAAAAACCACTATCTTCTATTATAACTATGGCTCAAGCTACACTGTCGCTATCAACTACTATTTCACCTCTGCTGTCACAAAAAGCAGGGTACTCTTCTAAGACGCGCAACAATGTTATTGCACCTTGCATGGCCTCATTTCCATCATCATCATCATCATCAAGGAGACAATTGCCAAGGCTGAGAAGAAGGGTGAGAGCAGAGGCTGCTGGTGATAACAAAGACAATTCAGTGGAAGTACATCATGTTAACAAAGGTGACAACCGAGGGACTGCAGTAGAGAGAAAGCCTCGCAGACTTGCCATGGATATTTCACCATTCTTTTATAATAAGCACTTCCATTGTCCTTTTCATCAATATTGATCAATGCATTAATTTCAAGTTTCCAACTTGGATTATAGTTCAATAGAATATACCCCTTAAACGTACTATTAATACAAAATCCTACACTTTGCATGTATTGAATGGAAATGGTTCAATGATTATTAAATTATTTCTGCCCAGGTTGTGATTCTGTCATTGGTGATGCCTCGCAAATATTGTAGATTTATTTGGTTCACAAGAGCATCTTTAGTGGAGCTCTCCAAATTTGGGTACTTAAGTGGACTCCACTTATTCACATTATTTATTTTTATTTTTTCAACCCAAATATCTAATAGGTACCTAATTCTTCCAACCCAGTAACTCTAAAAAAATTCTTAAATGGAAAAGGTGCTTTAAGCACCCGCACTGGAGATGGCCTAACAATACCTTAATAATAATGGAAATTAAATTTTGGCCGAAACTAGTTTATTGTTAAATTACATCAACGACGTGCCTTTTTTTAACAGCATCGCAAATGAGTTTGAGTGATTCTTCCAAATCATCACAAAGGAGGTAAGGATCTGGAATTACAGCCGGGTCCACCGAGAGACAAATGGTCATCTGATTAGCATAACTTTCAAAATGCATGGTCAGTGCCTGCAAAAGAAATGAAAGGGTTTGCATTAATTCAATGAGATTCCAACATTAGAGTAACTCCAAAATCCACCAAACAAATCTTTAGCTGTCTAAACATAGGTCAAAACAGACGTAGTGCGGGTGGATCATAAATCAACACTTACATGTGGGTGTCCATATACACTTGGTGCAATGTATGCAATGGAATGGCCATAGAAGCTAATTTCCTCCACTGGACCAGGTATATTAGAAAAGGTCATAGTTGTGTGTAAGGCCAATCTTTGCAGCGTGGCAGTAACGGCCTGTAAGCAAGTCCAAAGGTAGGAATATCTTACAGAATATGGAAAATACAAGAACTAACGTCAGCTACTTGATCAATATGTAGCTTGGTTAACTAGTCATTTCTTCCCTTAAGTTAATTTTTTTTTCTTCAATTTGGCCTTTTATCTTTTTTTGTAACAAAGTAGTCCTCTATGTTTTTTAAATTACTTTTTCATTGTTATAGTCATACATATTACTCTATCTTTGTCCATATAGTCTAGTCTATTTGAGCATTTTGTTGGTTCATTTTTAGCTCGTATACAAGTTTGATTGTGTTACAAAATAACTACTTAAACTTGATTTTAAAATATAAGGAACTACTTTAGAAAGATAAAAGACCAAATTGAAAATCGAAAAATAAAAGAACTAAAAGAGTTATTTTGCCTATGTAGTTTTCTTAAGAGTAGTTTAATTTAACATGTAGATATACTTGTCTCTTCCTCAAGTTTTAGATCCTAAATCATTTTTTTAATTAGAAGTTTAAGTTACAAGGCTACACAGAAGGTCCTATATGTCAGTGTATACCTTAACCCCAAATAAATTGAGCACCAATTTTAGAATATTATAATTGAAAATAGCTCCCAATGAGTGCTTTTTCCTGTCCATTGTGGTCTTGGCTTGACGAACATATTCCAATGGATCTTCATGGATAGCAATGGAAAAAGGGGGTGATTACATATCCGATCTTATTACCCCATCTGGCTTTGGATTTCTTAGCCATCATAACTGGCAGATCCTAATTAACATGAGTTAATTAAGAACACACGATGATTCATTACCTAGAAGTTAATTATTTTTTGCTCCTAAAAACATAATTAATCATGAGAATTAAAAAAAAGGTATAGAAGGACTATATGTGTAACTAACCACTTGTGAAATATATGCAAAGATTAACCATACGATGAAATGACAGAGTAGCATACAAAATAGAACCACCAAATCCATTTGTTTTGAATAGGTAGTCTGTGAAATTTGTTTTGAACCACCAAATCCAGAAAGAGACATCTCTAAGAGAATAATAATTTGGAAACCAAATTCACCTGGACTCCAGCAATAGGTCTAATGTTAACAACAACTACTGCCCTGAGGCGAATGTTCTCAAGGACACTACTTGGTCTCTGCTTTGCGGAAACATTATTATTTGCATCCACGCCTGCTTGGAGGATAACATGGTTAACAAAGCGTTATCAAAAAACAATTGGTTCATATTCCTTTTGTTTCTTTTCTTTACTTTATTACAAATGATTTGAAACATAGGGCTAGCTTGATTGCGTTCAGAATCCAAGCTTCTAGCTTGTTGAGAATTTAACTTTCCTTTGCATTCTTATTTTTCTCATATATTTTTCTAATTGTAATGTTATAGAAAAGAAGAAAAGCTTAGATTGGTACTTATGGAGAAGTTAAATGAGAGCTTCTAAAAAAATTGATGTGTAGAAGCTAATTTAAATGTATATGAGAAACTGAGTTAAAAACTCATATTAGAAATGCTTATATACAAAATTATCCAAACAAGCTCATATTATGGTAGTTTTTGTAAAATATAATAGTGTAAGAAGTTTGAGGAAGCTGAATTAGAATAAAATATAGAAGCTTACCGTATATTTCCCGATTCAAGTAGCGAGTGATGTAACACCCTCATTTTTAAATAGTTTTTATTGACTTTTAATCTGCTTTAATTCAATTAAAATTATTTAATTAATGATTTTTCAGATTATAAGGTGTGAATAATAATATTCCTATCTTAGATTTGTTTTTGAAGGGTTTAGAGTAGTAGAGTTCGCAAAACTGAGCTTTTGCAGGAACCGTGTTCTCGCGTAATGCGGGGAAGGGTTCAGTATTTTTCTGGAGATCATTTTTACTCAAAAATAATATTTTAATGAACCAAAAGTTATTTTTATAATATTTGTGATTTTTAAAAAAATTTCTGGAAATTTTTCAAAAAAATTTTATTTTACCCGCGTTTGGAGCTTTACTGGTAAACCGGGCGCAACCGGGACATGAAAAATAGTCCAAAAAATTTAGTTTTGAGATTCTAAATTTTTCTATATCATATTCAAGTCATAAAATTGATTTCTCATGATTTTACCTATTTTAGAAAATATTTATCTAAAAAATGATTATAAAACTAAGCGTTTTTACTACTTTGAACCACCAATTAAACCCTAACTTGATGGGACATAATCCCACCATTTTGGTCAGCCCTTTGGCTGAGTATGAAGCCCTAAATTTCACTCTCAAAATATCTCAAAAGTCAATTGGGTCAAAAGGGATTAATTTTGAATTTTTCAAAATCAAAGAGAGGGAGTAGGTGATCAAATGCAATCAAGCCCATCCCTCCCCACTCTTCCTTGTTTTGGCCGTGTAACATCTAGGGAAGGGAAGGAGAGAGGATTCATTTTCACTTCATCTTCTCCACTTGAATCAAAGAAACTCTATTTTCTCTCATATTCTAAGCTTTTCTCCATAATCAAAAGCTTGAGTTTTCTTGAGTTTTTGACTATTCAAGCTTCACAAAAAAGGTTTGGATCATGATTCTAATCCATAAATCTTCTTAGTTTTTCATTCTTATCACTTTCATCTTTTTCATGAAGCTTGTGTTCTTCATTTTACTAAAAGTAAGTTTTTCTTGGTTTAGGTTCACTCCATTGGAACCTACAAGCTTGAAAACCATCTGGGATTCATTTTGTTTCAAGGTTTGAGTAAGTATTCCTCTACTCAAAATCAAAGAGATTAATTTTGAATTTTTCAAAATCAAAGAGAGGGAGTAGGTGATCAAATGCAATCAAGCCCATCCCTCCCCACTCTTCCTTGTTTTGGCCGTGTAACATCCAGGGAAGGGAAGGAGAGAGGATTCATTTTCACTTCATCTTCTCCACTTGAATCAAAGAAACTCTATTTTCTCTCATATTCCAAGCTTTTCTCCATAATCAAAAGCTTGAGTTTTCTTGAGTTTTTGACTATTCAAGCTTCACAAAAAAGGTTTGGATCATGATTCTAATCCATAAATCTTCTTAGTTTTTCATTCTTATCACTTTCATCTTTTTCATGAAGCTTGTGTTCTTCATTTTACTAAAAGTAAGTTTTTCTTGGTTTAGGTTCACTCCATTGGAACCTACAAGCTTGAAAACCATCTTGGATTCATTTTGTTTCAAGGTTTGAGTAAGTATTCCTCTACTCAAATTACTACTCTTTAGGGTTTGATTATTTTCATAAAACTTGCATTTTTATGGTTGTATTTTGGTGTATTTTGTAACATCCTATAATTTCACTCTATAAGACAGAGTATTAATTTTAGAGGATTAGAACTATCCTTAAGATTTTCAGATAAAATATGATAGTTTAGAGTTGACGTAAACGTCAAACAGTAAATTTACGGACATTCTTGACAGTCAGAATAAGTTGATAATGAATATGGAAAATTCATACCATGGAAAGTATTTGAGGATAAATAGTTTAGGGATATATAAAGGTTTTAGAAACTAAGTTTGGAATTTTAGATAACAGTATAAGGGGAATTACAGTTTTAGTCCCTTTAAGAGAAACTCTGTACTCCGTTAGTTAAGAAATGGATAAATACCGAAAATGGAGACATAGTTAAGATATAGATTTTAAGATCTAGTATACTTTAGATAGTATAGAAATCATAAGTTGTTTGGTATTATAGTTAAAACGGTAAGACAGTTAAAGTCCTATATAGACTTCTGTTTTCCATCTAATATCTGTCTTATATGAATTATTGCAATATAAATGTTTTGTGATTCATTTTTACTTTAAAAATAGGATTTAAATATGCAAGTTTAAGATTACTTCCGAAAATGGTTAATTTGCAGCTTCCGTCAAGTTTAAATCCAACGTCCGTTTCTTGTTCCAAACCGTACTTTTTCTGTCTTATATGAATTCTTGTGCCATAAGTGTTTTGTGATTTGTTTTTAGCTTAAAATTTGGAATAAAATACACATATTCTGGAATACTTCTGAAACGGTAGTTTTACAATCGATAACAGGTCTTTTTACAGATAACAGTACGTCTAACTAACAGAAAGAGTTTTAAATAGCTTAAAAATAGTAAATGATTTCAATAAATAAACTTCCTTCATGAAAGTTGATTTTTCTAATATTTTAGTTTTTCTGAAATTTTTCTAGAATTTTTAGAGGTAAAATAATTTAAAAGTTCTGTTTTGGTCCAAATAGTAAACCGCTTGAGCTGATAGACTGATTCAGAGCTCAAGTTATAGTCAGCTAAAGATTTTAAATAGCCAAAACATGTTTTTCTATTTTTTAGGATTTATGGAAATTATTTTGGAATTTTCTGAAAGACAGATCAAAAGTTACTTTTTCAAAACTCCGTAAGAGACGTAAAGCGTGAATTTTGAACCGAAATGGATTTATATTGATCAGTGAGAGCTCAAAATCAATTTTCAAGAGGGACCATTGGTATTTAAATTAAATTTGTGATTTTTGAGAATTATCTGGAAATTTTCTGAAAAATGTCTGTTTTTCACTTACGGCGCGTCCGTTTTTCTGTTTTAAAGCTAAACGCATAGCTTACGCTTACTGTAAAATTCCAGAAACTCTTCCATGAAGCTATTAGGGCTAGTACATAATGTTTTCAAGGTTTCTTATCAGTTCTCAACCTTTAAATTCGTTTTAGGAATTTTTGATTAGTGAAAAGTCACTTTTGCCCTTGATTTTATCCTTTTCACTTGAAAACCATAAGGGCAAAGATGTAACTTCATTCCCTCCTTCTTGCAGCCTCGAAAACGCCTCACCACCATGCCATAAAGAGGACTAGATGCATTTGGGTCAATAAGTCATGATTTTAAGCCAATTGGGAAAAGTTTGATTAAAACTAATTTGTTAAATGAGTAATTTAGTAGTCATGGCTTACATCATGAACCAAGCTTCCTTCTTCCTTCCTCTCCATGAGTCATAAAGCTTTCCGTGCTCCCTAAGTCTTTCTTTGGTGAGTCACACCATGAGTCATGGTTTTAAACCTATTAGGAAATGATTGATTAAAATTAAATAGATAAATGTGTGTTTTAGGAATCATGGCTTACATCACTCACACAAAACTCTCCCATCCTTGGCTTCCCTCTTTGGCCGCCCCTCTCCTCCCCCATGAGCCCTTGGATGATGATTTTTCACTTGGATTCAATCCTTGTGAAATGGTTTAGGCCAATTAGGAATTAGATAAATGTTTTGGTTTATTTTTAAAAACCTAACCAAGGTTATGTTTTAAGCCAACCATGATTCCTTTAAACCAACCCCTTGGCTGCCCACTTCCCCTATAAATACCCTCCTCCACTCTTCATAAATCTCACACCAAAGTCTTTGTGTTAACAAAGCAAAATCCTTTCTTTCTCCCTTTGAAATCCTAGCCTTTTTTCTCTCTTTGTTCATGAGTTCAAGCTTGATCTTCAAAGCTTTGTTCTTCCCACTTTTGGCTTCAAGAAACCCGCCCCCTTTTCCTTTGTTTATATCCACTTTGATTCATAAAAACATCCCACATCAAAGAGCTTTGTGTTTTTCAAGCAAACCTCTTATTTTCCTCTTTGAAGTTCTTGGTGTTCTTGCTTGATGTTCTTGATCTTCAAGCTTTGTTCTTCATCCATTTTTAGTAAAAGATAAATTATCCAAGACGTGGGCTAGCTCTTAGATGAAGGATTTGAAGAGGATGCTGTGTAGATTGATAGGAATTCCGAGAAGAATTGGTATTTACTATTTTAGAATGGGTAGAGGTCTAAAGACTTGACTGGCTCAGAAGTCCACTGTACAAACTCTGTTGTAAACTCTGATAATTTTTATATGAGATGATCAAATTTTGAATACTAAGTTATATTATACTCTTTACACTTGAAATATTTTCAAAGAGAAAATCTTACAGGGATTTATTCCCCGTCCTTCTCATCTTCTTTAAAGGAAAAGAAATAAATTTACCCGCATTTTCAGAGAAGGATTATCAACTTTTACTTAAATATTTTCTAAGCTTCCCTAAACTTTTGGTTACTATGGTGTAATATCCTTTTTGGAGAAAGGGTGTTACATATTTTGTATAAGGTTGTTTTTTTTAAAGTGCTGGAACATCAAGGCTTCAAGGAGGCCACTTGATGTTGGTGTTGGTGTTGGGGTTGGTGTGAAGGTGATATTGGTGTTAGCCCATTTTCATTTGCTTCAAGAGGTAAGGGGATTTTCTCAATAAGTTGGGAAAGATGTGTATGTGTGTGGTGTATGTTGTATGTTCTAAGTTAAACTCAAAGACTTGAGTTTTTCTATTGGTTGTTGAATGAGAAATCATTCTCTTAGTAATATGTATTTTTATATATATTTATGTATATGAGTTAAAGCATGATTTTGGTTGATGAATGGTAATTTTTGAAAAGCCTATGTGTTCTTGGAAAAATCATATGTATGGTTTGAAGTGATTTTGAATGCCTAATGCATGCTTGATGAGTTAATGATTGATGCTATGTCCATGATGTATGTTAATGTGCTATGGATGGTTACTTTGAGTGTATGTATGATTTATGGCTTGATTGTGTTCTTGCCTAATTGATGTGTGTTGATTTTTGGATATTTCATATACTTTGATTCATTGTGATTGGGATTGGATTGAAAGTATTTTACTAAGTGTAGGAAGAGGACTTAAAAGCTTTAATGAGAAGTATTTCCAATGAAATCAAATAAATTAATTAGAATTCAAGTTAACACTTGATTAGATAAATTTCATTAAATTTCTAAGTATAAGTCTCCAATAGATTTCATACCAAATCCTATTTCTCCATAAAACTCTAAGTAAGCTAGAAAATTAATTAATGACGGAAAAAGTAAAATTTCAGATTTTTTAGGGGTTAAAACGCAAACTGGGTGTGTTTTGGGGTAAAAGAATAAATTTCGAAAGTTCTGGTGCAGAAAAATGAAAACTGGGTATTTTGGGCCAAAAACATAATTTACAGAAGTGCTGGGGCAGAAACGAGAAACTGGACTTTTTGGGTTAGAAACATGATTTTTCAGAAAATCTGGGGCTGAAGCGAGAAACTGGACTTCTTAAGGGTTCATATTTTAAAATACTTAAAAGTAAAGGAGTTTAAGTAAAGTTTATCAGAGAATTTCTTTAATTAAATCTTTTTACAATAAAAATTAGGAAGAAAAATAATGAGGATTTGAGAGTTTAAAGTTAAAGAATAACTTTAATTTCAAAGAGAAATTTTCCATAAAACTTATGTTTTTAAATAACGATTTTACACGGTATTGAAGAGGATCAATACGTGGCGACGATGAAGTCTTAAGGACAATAATGCTACACAGTGTTGAAAGAAAGCTAACACGTGACGACGAAAACCCTAAAACGAGGGACTGCATAACTTGTATTGTTTGTGGTTGCAAATATACTGTCATTTGCATTAAAGACGTGACTTTTGCCAAATTAGAGCATACAATCCTATGTTGGGATTGTAAATAATTGTAAAACCAGTTCATGAAAAAGGGAACAGATGGTTGATCGAGTCCATGAAAAAGGGGACAGATTGGTTTATTTATGTTATGGTGATAGTAGCTCTACTGAATAATTGTAAAACCTGTCCATGAAAAAGGAGACCGATGGTTACCATGTCCATGAAAAAGGGGACCGATTGGTTTATTATGTTAGGTTTACGCTACAACCATTTCGCTCTACTTAGTTGAGGAAGAGAAGTCTCCCTGGAGCTGTGCACCGGTGTATTAAGGAAATATAGAAGTGACATGCATTATGCTAGAGTGTTATGTGTGTGTTTGACTGTGTGTTAAACTTGATGATGTGTTCTTTTTTTTGGTGAATGATTACCTTAGAGAAAGATTTGCGAAAGAGTAATCCTATATATATATTCTTGGAATGTATTATGTAGTATTTTGTTTTTCATATACATCCTTTCAGTGGATTTTCAACTTATGCAAAGAAATTCACCCTTGCGTATTTTTCTGTTATCCGTATGTATGCTACACGTAGATGTCCACTTCGAGACCTCTGGTAGCCCGAGGGAGGGAGAGTTTCCGGCCTCGTGAGGCCGATGATGGGGGATGGACTTACGATCCCATCTCCCAATGGGGCACCACGATTGGACACGTGGTCAGGACTAGAGGAGGGGTGTTGGGCCCCGAAGAGGTTTTGGAGAAGGACATGGTTTTGGACATCTACATACCCGTCGAGAGGACGGGCTACTGGCTAGGAGATGCACCCTTTGCACGCAGTATCACGTTGGAGAACCGGGAGGCTAGAGTTCCGCCCACGGCGCAACCTAGGAGAGAGACGAGGGAGGATCAGAGGCCTACACCTCGGTGGATAGTCGGATCGGTATCTGCCCGTTGTCGTCTGATTCGTCGCACTCCAAGGAAGAGTTCCTTGGAGAGGGCACGCTTGCCTAGGTTGGCTCCACCTGTGACCCCAGTTCTACCACCCGAGACTGTGAGGCCGACACTTCTTGTTCCTTACGTTGCACCGTCTGTGTAACACCCGTATTTTTAGATTAGTAGCTAATTCTATGACACTGTGTGAGTAGATCAAATTACATATTATAAGATGATATTAGAAAATGAAATGTCATGATTATAGTCGCTCATAGTAAAGCAAGTAGGATTTCGAGTTGAAATTGGAAATTTCAACAGAAAATGATGTAGGTAATAAGATGAAACACAAGAAAGGGGGGGTTGAATTGTGTTTCTAAGCTTTTAAAACTTTTCGCAAAAGTTGGACGCTGGCTGTTAAAAACTTTGGACGCACAGCTTGGTTCAAATATTGGACGCACAGTGTTTTCTGAAATATTGGACGCACAGAGTGCTAAAACACTGGACGCACAGAAATGTGAAATATTGGACGCACAAAAGATTGGACGCTGAGGCTTTCCCTCTTGGTTTAAAAACTTGTTTTCTTTGTGCGATTTGAGGTGTATGAAAAACTTGTTTAAACAAAATCAATTCAATCCCCTTGGTTAGTAATAAACACAAATATAAAAGGAGATAAAGGAAAGAAGAAATAACACAAGTTTTTATACTGGTTCACCCTTTCCTAAGAGCTACGTCCAGTCCCCTCAAACTAGAGAGATTTCACTATCAACCTGATAGAATACAAGTATTCTTTGCACACAGCCTCTTCAGGCTAAAACCCAAGTATTCTTTGCACACAGCCTCTCCAGGCTAAAACCCAAGTATTCTTTGGACGCAGCCTCTTCAGGCTAAACCCCAAGTATTCTTTGAACACAGCCTCTTCAGGCTAAACAACTCAGCAGAGTTTTGATACAAGTGCTGTCTAACTCACACAAGTGAGGATATGAAATCTAAAGCACTTTGAGAGTTAAGCAAACTCTCTTTTACAAGAAGATAGAGAAATACAAGACTTTTAATACAGAGTATAAAAGATTGCACAGCAGTTCAGCTCTTTCTTTTTCGTTTTCAGTAACTTGTATTCTTCTTCTTGCTTCTCGGTATTTATAGGCTTTGATGAAGCTTCAGACTTGTTCTTCGAATAGCTCAGCTTCAGCCTTCATAATATTACCGTTCTCTAATAGCATTTAATGCTATTTTCCCGTTGCTCTGAGGAGATCTACTTCATTGTGCATGTCTGCGTTTCTTTCTCCTAAATCAGAAGCAACCTGTACTCAAAGTCTCAATTGTACAGTGGTTAATAGTAATATCTTATTGAGACAGAGAGAATACACTGTGTAAAGCAGAAAGGTGTGTTCAGAGATCTATAGAGTAGTTAAAAGTACATTCTCTCTCTTAGTACACTTTCCACAGTACTTTATGCTTTTCAGAAGTACATTCACACACGTTGACAAAGATGTACAGAAAGCATTGTGTACAGCTATTTATTTCAAATCATTTGCTCAATAAATATGTTTCATATTAAATGCATGAGCAGTAAATAGCATGTAATGGACTCTGCGTTTTGGACGCAGCATATAGAATCTATTGGACGCATACCTTTGCACTTACCAATTTGCAAACATTGGACGCATACCTGATGCTTACCAATCTATTCCATTTGAATGCAAGGCAGTATTGGACTTTTGCCATTTCCCTATAGTTCCATTGGACGCAAAGTTGATTGTTGTACATTTGTTCTTCTGCTTCATTGGACGCAGAACAATTGTTTGATGTACCTTTGTCAATCTGCTTCCTTGTGCTCCATTGGACGCAAAGCAATATTGTTGTCCTTCTTATTTATTGGACGCAGAACAGTACCTTTGTCACTGATTTCATTGGACGCAGAGCAGTTCTTTTGTTTGTTCAGTTTCATTGGACGCAGAGTTGCACTCTTGCTCATACTGAACATTGGACTTTTATCCTTCATCTGCATTGGACGCTCACTGAATCTGTTCCTTTGAAAATCATTGGACTCTTACTGCAATTCTGCTTCTCATACAAACATTGGACTCTGCCAGTATTGCCTTGTTCTTATCATTGGACTTATGCCAGTCTTGCTCTATTGGACGCTTACTGATTCTGCTTCTTTGGAAAACATTGGACGCAGAAAGTAGCGTGTCTTCAAGACTTGATTTCTTCTACTTCTGCGATTCTGCTTCTTCAGAAGACATTGGACGCAGAACTTTGTTCTTGCCTTGTGCTCAAACATTGGACGCAGAATTCTTCCTTCTGCTCAAACATTGGACGCTGGACGCAGAATTCTTCTTTCTGCTCAAACATTGGACGCAGAACTTTTGTGTCCATTTCAGTGCCAACATTGGACGCAAAACTCTTGTGTCCATTCCAGTGCCAACATTGTGATGAGCTAGCTTATTGGACGCAGAACTGCTTTGCCTCTTATATCAGTAACTTCCTTCTGCCAAAATCACTGGACGCAGAACTCTTGATATTTATGTTTCAGTGCCAACATTGGACGCAAGGCTCACTTTGAATGCCAGCCAATGTCATGAAGAACTGATTGGACGCAGACTGCAATAAGCTTAGTTAGGCAGCATTGTTATACGTTGTACAAGCTTAATACATCCTTTGTAAAAACCTTAATACATTTTGTTATCATCAAAACCATAAAATCACTTAGGGAGTTTTTGTATTAAAAACACTTTTAACCAATTTGGTTCCAACAAATGATTCTCGTTATAGACGGAGAAATAAGATTATATTGATCTGAAGGCTCAGACAATACCACCATGAGGAATTAAAGAGACAAATAGTATTTTTATATTATTTAAGGACTTTAGAATTTTAGTTTGGAATTTTCTGAGATTAGGATGAAGATGTTACAGTTTTGGTCCCTGTAGAATAGACTACGTGACACGTAATGAACAGATAATTACCAGAGGGCTAAGAAATGATCCAAATGGAAAGTTAGGGATATCATTAGTATTTTTGGATTATTTATGATTTTTAGATGGGTAGAAATTGGAAGAAATCAAAAAAATGAAAAATAGCGTAAACCGTGACTCTGTTTGCAAACGTTGAAGGTTTTATATTTTTCGGAGACCGTTTTTATGTCAAAAAAAATATTTTAACAAAACAAAAGTTATTCTTTTAATATTTCTGATTTTTAGGAATTTTTTTTAGAGTTTTTCAGAAAAAATTTATTTTTAGCCTTTTTAGCACGTTACGGGTAACCGTAGCACAAACGGGGTATCAGAAAATGACAAAAAATTGAGTTTCGAAATTCTAACCTCTATTATATTAATTTTAGATCTCAAAAATAATTTTTCCATTTATCAATTATTTGGAGAAATATTTATTTCAAAATATATATTATAATAAGCAATTTTGATCCACTTGTGCTTCCAAAAGCAAAACCCTAAGTGTGAACACTTCTCCCACTTGTTTCCAGCTGAAATTCTGCGCCCCAAACAGCCCCAAAATTCTGATTTATGCCCATGTGCTCATGTCTTGAAAGTCTTGGTTGGAAGAAATATTAAAACACCTTTAACTCTTAATTTATTCCAAGATAATACCACTTGCCTCTAAGCTAATCTTGGCCCTCCATTCCTTTTGGGTCCAGCCGAAATTATACAAGGGGAAGGGGAGAGAGAAACTCATCTTCCTCATTTGCATCTTGCTCCCAAAGAAAACCCATTTTCTCTCTAAGTTCCAAGCTTTTCCATAAGCTACATCCTTGGTGTTTTGAGAGCTTTTGCACTTCAAGCTTCACAAAAGAAGGTTGGTTGATGATTCTAAACCATAAAACCTTCTCATTTTTCCATTATCTCCATTCTTTGATTTTTTTTGATCATGTGTTCTTCCATTTTTAAAGCCAAGCTTTACTCTTTTGGCATAGGTTTGCACCTTGTGAACCAAGAGGCTTGAAACCACTCCTTGATCTAAATTTTTTCAAGGGCTTGAGTAAGTTATCATCCCCTCATATTTTTCTTCTTAGGGTTTTGGTTTTTCTACAAAGAAAGTATGTTTATTCTTGTATGTTGTATAATTTTATGAAAGCGGTTTTGATTCTAGTGGAACACCAAAGCTTTGAAGAAGTGATTTTAGGACTCAAGTGATCTTCAAGAGGTAAGGGCATGTTCTTCTAAAAGACATAATTTTTATGTAGTAGTATGTTGTATGTTTTGGATGGCTTGATGACAACTCAACAACCTTAAGTTCCATCTTTGATTTGAGTGGTTAAACCATCCTTGATGTGTTTAAATCACTAAGCTAATATTTTTAGCTCTATGGTTTTTGTATGAGGATTTTTAGAATTTTAGTACTATGTATGTTTTTATAAAAGACTTGGATTAAAAATGAAGAGTGAAGAAATTTACCTAATAAGGAAAATGTGTGTGTATGCTTGGATTTATTAAAAATGTAAATTTTGGCATGTGTTAACTCTATGGTTTTTGTATGGTAGAAATCTTGTGTTTTGTTATAGGATTGTTCTCTTGATTGTGTATGAGAAAATGATATGTCTTGAAGTGATTGAGTGCATTTAATTATTTGTGATTCATTTGATCCATTTGGGATGATTGTAATATTTAAAGTAGTGTTATGCTTTATTTATTATGTGTAGGTGATGTTTGTTGTGATTGGGTAAATAAAATCAAGAGAAAAATAAAACAAGTGACCCAAGCATCATGGAAGAGGAAGTAGAGGACTCTATAGCAAAATTGATTTTCAAACAATGACTAATTGGATTCACATTTAAGCCATAGTTATAATTTGGTCTTTTATTTATAAATTCTTTTGAATAAGTCTTCAATGGACTTTAATGGGAATTTTCTTAAAATAAAAGAGTTTGGAAGTTACCATTATATCAAGTTTAACACCTAAGTTTTAAATCAATAAGAATAGAAAATTAGTTGCTAAAAAGGAAATAGAATGAGTATAAATAATCTTTTGAAAATCCAATTCCTAAATAATAAGTTTCATGGATGGGTAATTAAATTTTGGAGGTTTAAAATAATTGTATTGGAGTATTTAATAAAATCCAAGAAGAAAAAGCTAATTTTCGAATTTTAAGAGGGTTTTGGTCAAAAGTGTAATTTTTAGAAGTTTTGGGGCGAAAATTTAAAATTTCAATGTTTTGGGGTCAAAATCGAAAATTTGAAAGTTTAGGGGTAAAAGTGGAAATCTAGATAGTTTAGGGTCAAAATGGAATTATAAAGAGTTATGTGGTTTTAATAAATAATAAGTATTAAGGGGAATTTTCATAAATGCGATGAGCTTTACACGTCGTTGGAAAAGAGTCCAAGCGTGGCGATGTTAAAATTCTTGAAATAAGGATTTTCTGTGATTTGCAATTGAATTGTCATTTGCATTTAAGATGTGGGTTTTTGCCTAAAACTTGAGCATACAATCCTATGGTGATGGATTGTGAATAAGTATAGTCTGACTATAAGTCCTTGAGGGCATTCAGGTTGCGAAATTCTCAATGGTCTTGCGGTGAATCCCCTTGTGCCAAGAAGAGTAACATACCCGACTTGAATGATCCTGACCGACTGCCTTATTTATGATGTGGTGCACGAGTTAGGACAATGGGCCATACCGAATAAATGACAACGAGGGCTAAGAGATGGTCAGGTTGCATTTATGTTAGGTACAAGCACCGCCATATCGCTCTACTTAGTTGAGGAAGAGAAGTCTCCATGGAGCAGTGCACCGGTGTGATAAGAGATGATTGAAGTGTCATGCATATATATATCTTGATTGAGATAGATGATTTTGTGATGATGTGTGTTGGTTGTTTGTGAACTTAGAGTAAAGTTGTCAAATGATATTTGCTTATTTTTAAAGTATAATAAGTAGTATTTTTCCTTTTACTATGTATGTTTTGTGATTGTGACTTTGGGAGAAACTCACCCTTGCCTATATGTTTTGTGCCCTTCGGGACATGATTCATATAGATTGATTACTAGCTGAGTGGACTAGACAGGACTCGAAGAACGAGACGCGCATTGAAGACGTGTCAACAAAGTGGAAGGACGTGCGAGTCCTAATTTTGTTGGAGTTTTTCTTATTTGAACTTTTTGTAGAAGTTCTTAGTGCTTGACCAGCATAGAGAGTCTGTACTGATTTGGGAAAGGAATTTCTTGTGTATGATACGTTCTATTATAATTGAATAAGTTTTAGTTCCTATGTTGTTTTCTGGTTGGTGTTTATTCTCACAAAGTATTTCTTTAAAAAAAAATTGATTGACAAAGAAAATCCATTTGTGAAAATTAAATAAATTTTGACAGCGTTTTTCGAAAGAAGAATTAGAAGAAAGATTTTAATTTCCGCATTAGAGGTTCAGTTACGAAGTGTAATGCCTCCTAAGAAAGGGGGTGTTACAGTCTGGACGTTTCTTGCGTTGCTCTTATGACACTTCTGCCAGACCGTCGGGACACACAGAGAGGGCGAATAGGAAGGTTCGAGATGAGCCAGAGCGGGTATTCTTTGAGGTATCCGAGGATGAGGAGGACCCGGAGGAGGATCCCGAGGAGGACCCCGAGGAGACGTCATCGTCTTAGGTCTGTAGAGGTGGGGGTGTCTAGTGCTAGGTTGTAGATTGTCTGTTAGCGACCAGCCTAGGTTTGGGGTGTAGATGTTGAGTGTCGTGTATTTGACACATCTTTTGATTACAGATTTTCCTAGGTTTAGGTTATCGCTTTATTTCTTTACGTCATTATGATGTATTTTGCCACTCTGTCTTGGTTCTTGATATACTTGCGGGCGCAAGACTTGTGTAGATTGACATGATGATATATATAAATATGTATGGTGTTTCTTTTCTTCTGAGTTTCTGGATGGCTAAAAGAGTTGTGAGTATTCGTTTCGTATAAGACTTTTAAAAAAAATATTTAGCCACCAATTTTGGTATCTTTAATCATGAAAGAGGAAATGTTTTGAGACAAACCAGTTTCATATTGATTCCGCATTAAGTTTCTTGATATTTTACGTAACAATCTTTGTGTGAAAAAGGGGCGTTACAAGTGATACCAGCTTGTGTCAACCCCAACAAAACGTCATTGATAGTCTAGTTGATCAACATATATTAGAAACACAATAATCAAAACACCTTATTGTTTCTTTAAAAAGGAAGAGCTTTGTATAGTAGTATAGTAATTAATTGGCGTTGTTACATGTAAATACAGTTAAAAAAGAAGAAAAGTTTAACATTTGAATGATACTAGTTGTTCACAACGGTGCAACATATATTTGATGTTTTTTTATTGGAATTAATCAATTATTCATAATTATAACAGGAAATAATATCATAAACCCAAGGTTGCACATGAATAAAATGCTCCCATGACTTTGATAGCCATAGATAATGTAATCCAAACTCTGTTATTATCACCAAATTAAATAAACATAATAAGAAGACTCGACCCTTTAAAATCACAAGCCAAAAAAAAGGAGTAGGTTAGTTATTAGAGGTTTAGGTGGAACCTTAAACTACTCCGTGAAATCTGATCATGAGAACGTTTATTAACAATGAAGAGAAACAAACAGAGCTTATCATTCAATAAAGCATATCATATTGTTTAAATAAATACTCATATATGAGGAGCCTAGCAACATATTCTTTCCAACGGACTCTATATTTGTGAAATTGATGTGTGTCAATTCAAATTATGTGGGTTTTTATTATACCTTATTTGGTAGGACTCATTCCTAAAATAATAAACACACAAATTTTACTCAATCATATTATAGAAAGTGTATAGAAAAGACACAACTAGAAAGTATATTAGAGTTATAAAAAAAAAATATTACTAATATTGTTATATATATTAATTAATTAATTAGCAATGCAATACTTGGTTATAGATTTATCAATGGAAATAAAAAAGCGGGTTGAATTTGCTTACTAATTTCATTTCATTCTTGATGAGTTTGATGCCATCTATACTAACCGTGCGGTGCACGAAGTGCTTGGTATTGAGTTCTACCCCTGGTGCACCTTTCAGTGGAGTGTTGGTGTCGTTGACGAACAAAATGGTTAACCCCAATAGCAACAAGTCCACAATAGTGTGCCAAATAAGAGTCATCCCCCGCCAAATAGCCAAGCAGAGCCTCCAGAATGAGCTCGAACGCTGGCGGGAATAAGGTGACGTTGAGCCAACTATGTTATGGGTTGGCACCGTTGGCAACGCGGCAGGGTCAGAGGCTTTGTGAGTAGAGGCGAGGAGGAGTGATACGAGAGAGATGCCATCCCCGAGGGAATGATGGATCCGAAAAATGGCAGCTGCTTCTGCATCTGAGGTTTTGATGTTGAGGATGTGCAGTTCCCACAATGGCTTTGACAAGTCCATTGGAGTTTTGGTGAAATTGGAGATGTAGTCTTCGACAAACCTGTCAGGGAACTCTGCTTTTGGATCTACTTCTGGAACTATGATATGGTTGTCTAAGTCCACTGTTGTTCGAGTCCATCTTGTTTTCCTTCCCTCCTCAACCTGAAAGAAGATACGAAACAAATTATGTATATAAGAACAACGTTGATATTTGAAAATACATTCATTTTCTATATCCATTTAATATCTATTTTTCTTTCTATCTCTATTTTCTTGTCACATCACTCATCTATCACATTCATATCTATTACTGTTCTCTCTTCTATTATTATCTCTTTCTAGTTGTTTGCTCTTTCTCAACTGTTTGTAGAATAGGAAGTGATGGATGTTTTACGATGACAGTTGAAATAAATGATTTCAAACATAAGGTTGTAATGCAAAAGCCTAACATATTTTCTTTTCATTCTTTGCTTTATGTAACCTATAGTATAATTAAAATTGGTCCATTTTATAAAAAAAAATTAAAACTAGTCCACTACCACTACAGTGGATCACAATAAACACACATATCATTTTTGTCGGTCAATAATATTAATAATTAATAATATTAAATATGTTATATTTTTGTCTTTAAATAGTTTCCTTACAAAAATTAAAGAAATTCTAAATTCTGTTGTAATGCAAAAGCCTAACATTATTTTCTTTTTTATTTTTTAATTTATGTAGCCTATAGTATAATTAAAATTGGTCCATTTTATAAAAAAAATTAAAACTAGTCCACTACCACTACAGTGGATCGCAATAAACACACATGTCATTTTTGTCGGTCAATAATATTAATAATTAATAATATTAAATATGTTGTATTTTTGTCATTAAATAGCTTCCTTATAAAAATTAAAGAAATTCTAAATTCTTATATATATATGAGGAGCAATTAAATTACATTCGTGTAACACTGAACAATATTTAACTTTTTACCGAATAATTATATTCTAAAATTATATTCTTTATTATTTAATTTCTAACATTAGTAATAAATGTTTTAATTGTGAGGTTTAGGTATCATGATTGAGATATCGATTCAAGATATTTAATATTATTTTTTGAAGTTGTTTTTAAAATATTTATTAAAACTTGTATTTATAAAGAGCTTTTATTACCAAAGTACAAATTTAAAATATTTGTAGTACTACCTCCGGCTTATTTATAAGAAACAAAAAGTGATTTTTCTTTGGTAATTTTTATAAGAAACAATACTTTATTTTCAACAAAATTAATTATTTCTTTCCAATTTTACCTTTATTAATTATCACACCACTTAATTATACTAAGTCATCGTTAGCCATTTAATTTAAGAGTATTTGTATAAAAAATTTTAAAATTATAATATCATTAATAAAAAATAACACATTTCAATGCATTCATTGATCTGTATAATTTTAGTACTATGTTTCTTATATATAAGACTGGATGTAGTATTAAATTTTGTAGGATGATTATTTTTAATTTTTAATTTATTATATAATAATTAAAACCATTAAAAATAATATTGAACATAAACATATTATTTATCCTACTAAATTATATAATATTAATGTATTTATTTTATGTAAATTAGTTAAAAATATTTAAAAAGCCCCATACCATTTAAGCTTTTTTCATAAATGTAGGAAGGGAAAAATAGTATTTGTTAAATTAAATCCATTGGAAGTTGACGTGCACAGGTATTTGAAGTATTAGAGCGACCTTTATTGAGTTTAAGTTTGGAAACGAAATTCTCTGTTTCTAAAGGAAAAGAGAGCAAAGTAATCTATTATTTATACACATTAACACATCTATGCTATGATCTTATTCTTGTTCTTATTTTAGCTAAAAAAGACCGAGTGAAACAAAGAAGTTTATACCCCCCGGTGGTGTATCTATCATAAAAAGGGAAGAAATGCTTTCAATTTGGGAATTATATGTCATTTGCACAAAAAAAAACGTTTGAAAAGCCCATATTTGTTGGTGGCGTTTAACCTGGAGCCGTTTATTAAACGGACTTTCGTGGATCCGTGAATCTCGCTAAGGTGCATAATTGGACCACCCATGTGCGCCGCACGTGCATATGTCAAAGTAGGTAATTTTTAAATTGTAGTCTTAACACACAAAGTTATGTAATTTATAATTTCAACCCCTGTTTACCAATGTCAGAAAAAGTTGGGTTAATCGAAAAAGAAAAAGTAGAGTAGAACCAAAAGTGGCCAAAGTCTGTTATCAACCAAATAAAAAAAAAAACTTCCCAAAGTCTGAAACTTATATCGCCATTGTCCTTGTTCCCAAGTTATCAAAGGAGATCAGGGTCCCCATATTTTCCTTAGCTTTCGAAAGTCTGATACTTGTACCCCATTCGTTACTAAACTTCGAAACAGTGTTGTATCCCCATTGTTACCGATATTGGATGGAGAGACTTCGTTTGGAATTTTGAAGTCTCCGGTGCGTGTGGTGGGAGATCTGGTGTGTACGAAGGCATATCTGCAACGTTTGGAGGTGAGGAAGTCTTGTCCAAGGTGTTAGTTAGACGCTATGTGTTGTATTTTATGAAGTTATTTTATAACCAATTGATAAATTTTATTTTACTTATGATTTGCAATCATTTGAGCCAATACCTAGCTTCTGAACAGTATACATGGACGCCAGTGAAGCTGAGATTGGATGGCCAGAAGTATCGACAAACAATGTTGTGCAAATTGATGCCTCACAGGTTTTGATGTTGAACTTTTTTGTTATGTTTGAAATTGTTATAGGGAACTTTGTAAACCCACGGTTTTAAGTTTATTAGTGTAATCTATTAAATTGTCATCGTTATAGGTGAATTTTTTTATGTTGGTAGTGTTGAATTATTTTATTTGTTTTGTTCATTGTTGTCTGCCCCCATGAAATTTGTTTGGGCAAAACTTATGTATGTAGTTTTGAAAGGGGTTTTCTGTTTTGGTTGATGTTTTTGTGCCCTAATTTTCAGGGATTGGAAGATCTATCATTATCGGATGACAATTTTAATGAGAAATCAGAAGAAGATACCCAATACAGTGATAATCGTGAAGTGTCTGGATGCACATTTGATGATGACCATGCAGTGAATGGGTTGGATGATCTCTACAAAATTAATTTGAAAGACATGAAGGCTGAAGATGTTATGAGGTATCATTTTCCAGACCTTGGGGTGGCATTTATGTTCTACAACTGGTATGGTGCAGTTCATGGTTTTTCTGCTAGAAAGAGTAAGATTTATTGGAATAAAAATGGGGATGCAATACAACAGACTTTTCTTTGTTATAGAGAAGGAAAAAGGCCAGAAAAAGTAGATAGCTGTAGCAGGAGGAAGCGAGAACCGAAAGCAAATATTAGATGTGGTTGTACTGCAAAATGTCGAGTTCACGTAGAAAGCAAGAGTGGTCGGTGGTACATTAAATATATAAGTGATGTACACAACCATACTTTGATGGATGAAAAATATACTGGGATGTTACCGGCACATCGAAGGATCAGTGAGTATGATAAATATCAGATGACTTGCATGAGAAGTGTTGGTATTAGTACTCCTTGCATATATGGAGTCCTGGCTAATCAAGCTGGTGGATATGCAAATGTTCGGTTTAGGAAGCGTGACTTGTACAATGAACAGGAGAAGGATAGACGTGTTTTTTTTTTCGGATGCAAAGGCAGCATTTGAATATCTTGAAAGACTTTGTTCATGTGATAAGACATTTTTCTGGAGGCACACTGTGAATGACGAAAGTAGGCTTCAGAACTTATTTTGGTGTCACGACACAAGTAGGGGTGATTATTCAGTGTTTGGTGATGTTGTGGCTTTTGATGCAACATACAAAAAAAAACAAATACATGTGCCCATTAGTTGTGTTCTCTGGAGTTAACCACCACAACCAAAGTGTTGTTTTTGCTATTGCCCTTGTAGGTAATCAAACTGAATAAACCTATGTTTGGGTATTGGAAAAATTTGTTGAGGCAATGGGAGGCAAAATTCCAACATCAGTGATAACTGATGGTGATATTGCTATGAAAAATTCAATCAAAAGAGTTTTTCCTGGTGCTCATCACAGGCTATGTGCTTGGCATCTACTACACAACGCCACATGCAATATAAAAAATCCGAAGTTTATTCCAAAGTTCAAACAATGTATGATGGGTGACTATGATGTACGTGAATTTGATCGTAGATGGAATTTAATGGTTGCAGAGTTTGGTTTGGAAGAAAACAATTGGATGAAAGAGTTGTATCTAAAGCGAAAGATGTGGGCTACTTGTCACATGCGTGGTAAATTCTTTGCTGGCTTCAGGACCACATCACGATGTGAAGGCTTGCACTTCGAGTTTGGTAAGTATGTAAATTTTCAGAACAATTTGCATGATTTCCTTCAACGCTTTGTCCGTTGGTTAAATTATATGAGGGTTAGAGAAGTTGAAGCGGACTTTACTTCTGCCCATGGTGAACCTGGTTACCATACACAGTTAGAGTTGCTTGAGAAGTATGCTGCTAAAGTGCACACACGAGCAGTGTTCTTTCTATCTCGACCTGTGCTCGAAAGGGTGATAAGTGTCAATTTTACTTGAAAACATATTGATAAAAAAGGCATTTATCGAACTCATGATAATAGAAATTGCTATTTTTGAACCCCAAAAGCATAGAAACATGTTAGATGGTTAATTAGTATGTAATACTTGGTGAATTAAATAGAATTACATTTTAATCCAAATTTTGTTTATTTTAGAAGAAGAATTTTGAAGATGAAGAAATGACAAAAAGGTGAAGCTTAATGGAGGTTCAAATGAAGAAAAAAGTCAAGCAAAGATCAAATTACCACAGCAGAGAAGGAGGCAATTCTGCCTCAAATTCGCTTAGCCTGAGAAATTCACTTAAGCGAATTTCAGGCAGAATCATGTATTTTTGAAAATGCAAATTCGCTTAAGTAATCATTCTTCAACCTGAAGAATGCTACTTTAGCTAAGCGAATTTCCTGAGCTTAAGCGAAGTTAATGCAGTGGAAACCCCTGTTTGTGTAAAAAAGGCTGATATAAATAGGATTTAAAGAGTTTTTAAAAAGATATCAGCGGGGAACGAAAGGAAAACGAAGAACGAAGGGGATTCCACCATTGTTGAGCTTGGAAAAGTGGTAACAACATAGGTTCCTTTTCTTTTCTTCATCTCTTTGTATTGTTAGCTACCATAGAAATGGATAGCTAACTCACCCTTTGTTGGGATTAGATGTAATCAATCAACTCTCATGTATTCCTTTTGATTGATATATATATAGACTCCTACTATGTATTTATATCAATGATTCATTCTTGTTCTTCATGCTTGTTATGGATTGATCAACTATAACTTGATTTTTGGAATTGAAGTGTATTGGAAAATTATCATTGAGTCCTTGTTAAAGATGAATCATCTAATGGGTTTGATATCTAGGAATAGAATTTAATTCATTAGTCTTTAAATCATCTGAGCTTAAACTCAATCTCACTTTTAATTGTTAGAGGAATCAACTTTTTGGAGTAGAGATTGATATTTCAAACATGTTAAGGAATTAATGTGAATGAGTGATTTGATGATGATGATAGAGATACATAGAGGAACTATATGTATGTGATCAATAGGGTACTAAGAAAAGATTGATGAAATCTAATCCCAACTCTTCTTTATCATTGTTAAAACCTTTATTTTAAATCTCTTTTGTAGTTCTTTAAAATTTCAAGGCACTTGTGAAACCACATTTTAAAACCAAAGTATTCAGTTTTATAACTTGAGATGTTAAACATTGTTGAACGGCATAATATCGCGTGAATCCCTGTGGATACGATAACCCGAGTGACCACTTTCGTGTGAAACGAATAGGTGATTTGGTAAAAACAATAACAAAGGGCATGCACATGCAAGGTACTACCATTGAAAAAAATCGATGATTGTTATATATATAAAGTGTCTAGATATCGTAAGGAGGGGTTAGTGTGGTATGTATCATTTTTTGCTAATGATCTGAATTTCAAATGCTCATGTGAGAGGTTGGAGTCCCTGGGTATTTCATGTGAGCACATAGTTTTTGTTTTGGTGTTTCTAGACATTGTGGTGCTACCAGAGTGCGTTGTGCTGAGTAGATGGACAAAGTCTGCAAAAGACTTGCTTGGTGTGCATACTGATAATACATGGTAGAATGACCCAACTTTAAAGTGTCAATATCTTGGATTGGTTGAGCGAGGTAAGAGGTTGGCCAAAGCAGCGGTGTTTTGTCGCATACCACAACACTTGCGTGACACATTTGACATTATTAGCAAACGTACTGAGTTTTTGGAATCGCTAGTGAAAGGGGGTGTGTCGAAAACCAGACATAAAGGTGTTTTCCCAGAAGAGATTCTAAACCCTGCTCGAGCAAGGAACAAGGGTTGTGGTAGTCAATCATCAACTGCGTCTAATAAGGGCAACCACAAAGAGAAGGCAAGGAAACCTCGTACTTGTTTTCTATGCAAGGGAGTTAGGCATAACAGGAAATCATGTCCTCGTAAGCATCAGATTGGATTGATGGCAACCACTGAGAAAGTTACAGGTGTTGTGCATGAGGGGGATGAGATGGACGATGAACAGGACGAAGTTGGTGGCTATCCAAATATTGACATGGTAATATATTTTATGTTAGTGTTTATGCAAATATCATTATGTGTGATGACGAACTGTTGACAAATTGGTACCATTTGTTGTTTTGTAGAGTGCTGTGTGATGATGTTACATTGGCTGGAGAAGTCAACACCGAATACTATGCTGTCGAATCCTTAGTCAATTTGTAGTTTATTTTACTACTTCACTGAATTTGTGTTGCATATGTTCGTTTTATTTGACTTGGTTTGTGGACACTGTGCATTTTGGATGCTATGTAATGTATTAGATTGGTAATTGGTAAATCCTTAGTATTTTGGACATTGTGTTGATGGAATTGGTCATTGGTAATTGGTTCAGGTTCGTTTTCGTAAGTGTTGTTTTTTTTTTGTCAATATGTGATACTTGTTATAAGTGTATTTAATAAAGTCAAATTTCCTTTTGGGTCCAAACCCTTTTAAAATTGTTTTTATTTTTTTTAATTTGTAATACCATTTTCAAGTTTACACGCATAGCAAGCACACTTCCACATTACACAATTCAATATTTACCCAAAAAATTGGTAGTTGTTATAAATGTTAATTTTAGCCTACCTTTGTATTTTTCATGTCTCTGTTTGTATTTTTGGATACTTTGTGTCATTTTAAAAGTTTGAAATAACAATAAATATTATTTTGTAATTATACCCTTATCCAAATTCTACTGATTGTCATCCCTAGAAATAATTGACATATTATAAAATTAAACAATAATTTCAACATAAATGAATACATTCACTTTCTTCGTACGTGTATGTTACCTTTAAACCACAGTTAAGAGAATAACATAACTAGAATAAGACAAGATGAAATTGTGGTTCCCTGTCCTTAATACACGTTGATATTTAATTCTTTTCCTGATATAACCAAATATTTCTCAATTAATCTCTACTGTTTGGTGAAAGAAATTAATAACATCAGAGTTGAGAACGCAAGAGACGTTGACTTAATGCAATGGGAACCCATTCATTGATGTAGCTGTAAGTGTGTTAAATAAAGTCAAATTTCTTTTGGGTCCAGAAATAGAGTGAAACCGAAATTCATTAACATAAGAGGGTTTATAGTCAAAATACAATTAACAGGCCCAAGTGGCTGCGAGAGCCCAAAAGATTGCACATCGAACAACATAACCCTAACCCTAACTCATTGCCTACTAAATCACCACCGACATGTGCTTACGACCCATATGTATGGATCGCTCATTTATTCTATTATTTAAAAAATAAAAAATCTAAATAAATAGTTTAATTAACTCTTCACCTTCATTGGTCACCCTGCACCCTTACGGTCCAATCACCTTCATTGGACCGTCAAGTAATTACGAAGATCGAATAAACACAACTCTAAGTCTACAAATAAACCAAACCCCATGTCATATGTCCTAATCATTATGTTTACTCCAGTAACCATGCTCACTGTTTCGATCACTCGGGATGTGGTAAGGGTTTTCCAACAAGGGAGATATGTAACTTTTGAGCAAGATCAATGTTATTAAATTTGGACCAGTGATTAATAGTTGAACCGTATGAATAAATTTTGTCCATCATGATTCACAACTAATCCACCCATGGCAGACTCTTCGTAACGTACATCAAGCGTGTCACCCTTGGCAAAACGCAACTACCATCACTGAAGCTACTTTGGGAACTGTATTGTGTGTAAGACTGTCATGTGAAGGAGTGAATACTAAATAGTGATGTGGCACAGAGAGAGGGGAGACCTGGGAAGTGGGTGCAAAAATAGGAATTCAGAGAGGGCAAAAAGCAAAAAAAATTGGATAGTAAATGAAATATTTTAATGTTGAGTGGGGGCAGATGCCAAACCCTTACTCCTATGTGGGTTCGCCAGTGCATTCGGGTACCAGATGCCAAACCCTAAGCTAGGGGAGCAGAACTCTAACCCTAAGCTAAGGGGTGCACAAATCACCATCCATCATGGCAACTCTAACCCTAACCCTTACCCTTTCCATACCCCATCACTTGTACCATTTATACAACAAAATTATTGTCTTATTTTTGTGCTATTTAAACATTATTATCATATACCTTACTTTATCACAAGGATCCTTAATCTCTAATCCCTAAACCAAGAACGCAAACAATGTCGGGCATACGACGTAGTACCCATCACTACCCCTTTAAATATTAAATTCTACAGACATTATTTCTTATTTCTTTCTATATGGGCTTTTGCCCCGGCCCATGTACAATTTCATTTTTTATAAAAATAATTAATTTTTTTTCCCTTTAATTATTTTATCTGGTCATATTTTTTAAAACATATTCTTTTTTTTTTGTCAATATTTTAAAACATTATTTTTTTTTGGTAAATATTTTAAAACATTTTCTAAATTATTGTTATTTCGTGTTGGACCACTAGGCCGCCAAACCTGGCCACATTCCTGATTGCCTTATTGGGCCATATTATAAACATTGCCCAACCTCATACTTTCGGACACTTAATGTACTGGGCCATTGACCAAAAAATAAAACGTTATTGGGTCTGCAACGATTAAATGAAGGGTACCCTTGTTTGAACTCATCATCTTCGTCTTGACACAGCAAGCATCAATACCCTCTTCATCCTCTTCAAGCAGCGTCCATCCATGGCAACTACCAATGCTTCCTTCGATTCGTCCTCTGAAACACAAAAACCTATATGTGACTGTGGAGAGGAGGTGTTGAAGTTAACGTCGAGAAGCCAGGCAAATCCAGGAAGACGATTTTACCGGTGCCGAAACTGGAAGGTCTTTGAAATTTCTATGCTTCCTCTTACTCTATTTCGCCTTTTCATAAAACATATTTAACTAGTCTTTGTCTATTTCTGCAGAGGAATGTCAATTGCAACTTCTTTGAGTGGATTGACGATGAAAGCATCCAAGGCCATGGCTCGAACACACACGCTCCTCTCTCTGTGCAACCTCTGTACCGGACAACGTCAAAACAAGCATCATTGCCGACCTCAAAATACTTAAATTTCTTCTATTAATCACTGTCCTGTTGTCCTTGTTTAATTTTTTTTTAACTTTCTTCTTACTGGCAAAATGTCACTGCAATGTATGCATGGGATAATGGGTCTTTGTTCGACCTTCATCTCATGTAAGTTAAGCTCTTGTAAGACCCAGCAATGTATACAAACGCTGCAATGGAGTTTTTATTTTATTTTATTACAAGCTGCTGTAGTGGACTTATCCACACTTCAAATCGTGTAGTATGTGATGTTAAAAAAAAAATCGTGTAGTATTCCATGTGTCCCCATGTTCGCTGCCCATAATTTACTTTGTATTTCAATTTTAAATTTTAAATTTCAATTTTAATACTTTTGGCACTTAATCATCATCTCTGTTCGATACTAATCTCTTTCTATTATAGTTTCCTAATTCTCCTTTATTTTATCAGTGTTGTATAAATTATAAATAAATTATTCTTGTTTTTTTTTTACAACTAAATAAATTATTCTTCTTACATTCTAATGATTTGAGTATATAAATGTGGGTCCAACTAAAGATTCACAATAAATGCGGTATGATTATGATTCTGTTACAAAATCAAAGGGTTGTTAAGCTCCCCATTTTTTTCAGTCAAAATATATTCATTTTTTGCCATTTATAAACTCGGATTCAGTATGAGAATATTGAGACAATTTGTATCAAAGTTAAAGGAAAATAAAAAATCTGAAACTTAAGGACAGAGATACTAGAGGTAGAGTGAAACGTATTTTTTAAGTCCAACCATACACAAATGCTGCCTGCAAAACGTCACCCCCATCGCTCCCCAATCACGTTGCCCCATTAACGACGTCAGACCACCAATTCATTGCACCTCATCTACTCCGTCCGTTTTACCATTTATGACTCTTTAATTTTTATTCAACCACTAACACTTGAACCTCTACAACTTCAACCACTAACACTAAACATTTCATCCTTTTCACTGTTTATTTCTTCTTCCTTGTCACTTGTATACCTACGCTCCTATTTCAACACTAATTACTTATCACTTTTCAAACAAATCAAAATGGCCATGGGCAAAGAATTCGAAACATCATTTCATCCAGATAAGGTAAACATACTCTTAAACACTAATCCTTTTCATTTAATCATTTTTCTGATAAAATGGGATATATGGGTTGTAAGTTTTAAATTAATGCATGCAAATTTTCCTTCTTTGCGTAGAGATTCTTCCTTGTCCCTCACTCCTTCTACCGACGTTGGAGGAACCAATTGCCACATCTCGTTGAGTTAAGGGACAACAGAGGACTGGGACTACTCTGCGCTATTGAGCCTCAGCCCGGAGACAAGGCCCACTTTTATACAAACATTAAAGCAATTACTGAAGCTTATGGTCTCACAGAATCGGTCATTATGAAGATTGAAATGCTCGCTGAAAATTCATTTCGGTTTTCATTCCTAAACATCAACTACCATGAAGTTCAAAACCCCCACCCTCGTCAACAGGGACGGAACCACATGTTAGGAAACAGGGGCAGTGGCAGTCGCACCCCCTCAACCATTTTTTCTAGTTTCGTCCCTGCTCGTCAACGTTTTGGACCAGAGCCATTTTGGGAGGCAGTAATGACTTACTCTAAAGCATCTGGGCGACAAGCACTGGTAAAAAATGGCCCTTCCATTTACTCTGTTTATCACTGAATGATTAATTTCTTCTCTCCTTTAGTCAAAAAATAACATTTTTAATGGTCATTGGGTCATTTTCAATGTTCCGGCAAAAGTGGTCCATTCCACATTCAAAGACAGACCAACACATGTGCAAGTACTGCTACCGAACCAGAAAGTGGTAACATGGAAGCTTATATGGAACCAGGGAATTTCAAGTATGTGTCATATCGACCATGGATGGTACAAATTTGCCTAGGACTATCCTATTCAACCTGGTCAAGTTGTTCAATTTTGGAAGTCAGAGGATGGTTCCACTGTCAAAGTCACCGTCGAGGATACCTGAAATGCTCCTACTTCCTTCGGTTAAATGATAGCTTTCTTCCAAGTTTTTTTTTCTGGCTTCCTTCTGTAATGACCACAACAAACCATCGTTTGGTTCTGTTTTTTGCATTTGCAATAATGAAAGACCTGCCTTTGCATTTTGTAATTATTTTCTTGTTAATTTCGTATTTGTTTGCAGTAATTACTAGACGGATCCTTGTTTGATAACAATCATCCCAACTAAAAAAAACGAGGATAACAGTCAGGCCAACAAAACCATATTTCAGTACTTACCATGTAAAACCATAATTCACTTAACATGTAAAATAATTTCGGCCCAATAATACAACCCACTCTATTCCACAAAAAAAGATCACTTCTTCAACAAATTTTATTTTTTAATTCATTTCGGAATCATCAAATGTCAGTTAATGCTTGCATATGGAAATTTTTAATTTTTCGAAAATAAAATCTCCACATTATTTTTTATCACATCAAAAACAACTTTTTATTTTTTCAAACCACCAAACCCCAAACCAGTACACGTCTTCATCTTATCAAAAGGGGTGTATTAGTGGGGTCCACATTCACCTTTTTATATTTGTCTGACACTTTGCATAGCGAATTTTAAAACAGTTTATACACCTTTTTGCAAATAACTATACTTCAAAACATATTATTAGTTGCAAGTTGCCAGTCTTTCATCCCGTCCATTCATTTAATCAACCAAATATCTACGGTCACAATTCACTGCACGTGGGCCACACATGGCTGGAACACACCTGGACCTCACGGACCCACGAAAGTCCGTTTAATAAACAGCTCCAGGTTAAACGCCACCTTGTTTATAATGAAACAAGAAAAAGCACATATTGTAACCTCCCTGTTAGTCTGTTACTTTTAGCCAAAAGGGAGGAAATTCTTGACGTCTAAATACACAACACTCCAATCAAAAGGGAAGAAAAAGAAGGAGATGGCATGATTACGCTTTATTAGAGCAAACCACAACAAAAAAAAATACAAAAGAAACGAAGCAGCATAATATGCATGTTAGATTAGTGACGAGAAATTTGAGCCATCTCATGCTGTAAATCTACTATTCCATTCTTAATTGAAAAGGGAAATCAAACTCGGGTGTCAGGGGCTACAAATGCTTAGCGCTGCCAACCGAGCTAACACCCTTTGATAGTTTCTATTCTATCAAGTAATAATAGTTTCTAAAAGAATCAAAGTTTAAAAACATTTATTTAAATCACGCATACAAACTTAAAATGGGGTTGGACAGTCACTTACCAGCAAGCTAGTGAATCTAGGATGCTTAAGCACAGTTTGACATAAACCTTCTCTAATGACTTGAGGATCGATGCTTGTCTTGCAACCCATGGTGAAAATCATATAACAGTTAAACGATGGCGCGGCGAACACCGGCTCAATCGGACTCAGCGGTTCATCGTCTCTCGATGATGCCATATTTGCCTACAGTACACCCCCTCAAAAGCCTCTACTAAGAAGCACCAAAACAGGGTAAGTGCCTAATGGATGTGATCAAAATACTGAAATTAATGGATTTCGTAATAAATAATATGTTGGACTAATCAATAGAGTTACTATTAATAGAGTATGTACATTCAAAAATATAATTTCAAATACGTAGAATAATAAGACGTCACATCTCGGTTAACACTCTTTTAAAAAATGTTAGTTGATAAGGATCATGCTCATAGGCATTGGCGGAGCTATGTAGAAGTGAGTGTGGGCACATGCCCTACACAAAATTAAAAATCCCAATTAATTTATATTTTATCAATTTTGACCCCTTAAAATTTTATTCTTGATCCAACTATCACGCAGTTGCCTCTACTTCGTCACACACTCACACACAATAGAAACACATAATAGAAATAGAAAATGTTCTTACATTGTACGCATCAGACAGTCACACCCAATAGAAATAAAAAATGCAACAAAATGATCTAATAAAAATGTGTCTTCTGATTCAAACCCAAGTACTCTCCTTGGAACAAAAGGCAAATACCACCAGGATGGAGCTTTTAGCTAGTAATTTTGTTACAAATATATATATATATATATATGGGGCATATCAAATGAGAGGAGTGTTTTATTATGAGAAATGGGAGGATTAAATGATAGCCTTATATATATTGTTAATTGAAAATTTATTTATAAGTCTAACAAATATCAATTAATGCGGTTTAACTAGTAAGTTATTGGTTCGATATGACCATTAACCCAGTACTATGATCGAGTCAATGACCAACCACTACAAGACCACTGTGGAAAAATTGCCCCCACTGAGCCCTGGTCCTCGATACGCCACTGCTCATAGGTCCTGTTTGTATGCAAAAACTCTAGTTTTTGACTTATGAAAAAGTTAGTCTTAATTTGTTTCTTTTTTTTTATATATGCAAAAGAAAAAATGTTATTAAATATTCATTAATAAAAAGATAGGTGTTTATGGAGAAGTTAAAAAAGATAGTTTTTGAAAAATGTGAATAAAAGTTAATTTAAACTTTTGTAAAAAATTGTTAGTTAAAAAATAAATATTAAAAATATTTATGGAGAAGTTTAACCAAAGTGACCCTAGGAGCGATCTGTATTGAACCTCCCCACTTTGCTGTATAGGTGGTCCCAAGGAAGAATTACTGAGAAAGGAATTCATCTTTTCTTTGACAGGGTAGATGAATTAATTTCTTGTTAATGAATTCCGAGGCACGTGTTCAATATGTGGGTGGAGTTAGTTGAGTTTGATAAGGTAGAAATCTACCTTTTTTTTTGGGGTCATATGGGGGTGGGGGGAATTTTGGGGGAGGGGGAGGTGATCCCCACCCTTACAAGTAGCCTACTAGCACCTTAACCACCTGTGCTATGCAGTGGAGGCTAAATCTGCCTTGAGAAATTCAACAGGTGCGATCTGAAGGAAGTTCAATAGGGTGAAACTTAGTACACTGAATTAGGAGGATGCTGGAGTGGGAATGGCAAGTAGGTCTTGGACAATAACTTAAACTTTATTTATAAGGTGGCGTTTACGGTAGTCCACCATAATTGTTGATCATGAAAGAGAAGTGGACCCATTACCGACAGGTGGAGGTAATCCCGGTTTTTGAAGGAATAGGAGTTATTTCCAGAAACTTACAGTAAATATAATGTTGCCCCCAAATTTGATATAAATTAATTATCCACAATAAATATAATGTGGGTCAGTTGGAAAGTTCTTCATTGGTTTCATTTATAGGGATGGGATGGTAATGGTAGCTGCAGGAGGGAACGAGGAGCATACCTCCATCTTGGGTTGCAATTATTTGGCACAAATGTAATGAATTTGAGAAATGAATGGTGTGACTTTAGTTATTGTGGAAAACCAGTCAATTGCTTGTTGTGTTATTTGTGCCCAGTAAGTGTTTGATGAAATGTTAGACTTGTGCGGCTTCTGATAAAACCCCCAATTATAAAGTTGAGGTTGTGTTATCTTGTTGAGAATTGAACTTCGGTGTTCACTGTGACAGATAAATGTTTGATTTGCCCATTTTGGTTCGCTGGGATTTGGGGGGTAGGACCACTAATTTGAGCCGATCTTGACCGTGCTTTTTCAAAGATGAATTGTTGGTCATATCAATTTACGAGTTCGTCTCAGAAATCGAACTTGAATCTGAGCAACTAGTTTTTAGGGTTCGCAGGAGGTGGAGAGGTTGAGGAAGGTGGAGAGAGGGAAAAGGGGAGTGGGTGGTGGTGGGGAAGAAGAGAGGGAAAAGGGGAGTGGGTGGTGGTGGGGAAGGAGAGAGGAGGGAGAGGGGGAGGAGAGAGAAAGATATAGAGGAGAGAGGAGAAGGAGGGCGACACTGAGAGGAGGGGGTCGTGGAGGGTGGTGATGGAGGAGGGAGGGGAACTAGATTCAAAACATTCAGAGGGACTAACTTAAATACTTAATATTTTTATAGGATATATTAGATGATGTGTAAGCCACGTAGGTTTAATAAGATGAAATCAAGAATACTATATCAGCGTTTCGTGCCACGTAGAAATGATGACAGAGCAACAAGTGTGACACCTAGCAAATCAACTCACTATAGAAACTAAAACAAAAAAAAATAAAAATAAATGGAGGATGAAAAGTCATCTATATTATAGGGACCTTAAACATATTTAAACCTATATTTAATATGACACTGTTTTGCTTCAATGTTATTCTATATACGTTCACTTCGTACAAATATAACTGTATAGATAGTAAATTGTTGTATAAATGCTAACATGGGACATCCTTTAATTTTATGCACATTAAAATTTTCCACAAAATGTTGTTGGATAATTAATTACTTTAGACCTAAAGACCCTCTTTGCAATATCTTAAAAATCTCACTTAAACGGTCACTACCGGTAGCCCTTCTTTCATCCTGACCCTTTGTTTATTTAATTGTTATATCAACGGTAAAAAGACTCACTTCACTATGGTGATCAACAAATATGCTTGACTACCCTAAATGCCACCTATTTATAGAAGTAAAACTACCCCCATTTACAACACAATGTTGGAGGTTGAATTTGTGGCTGATGGGATGGAATGAAATATGCTCTATCAATTTATATAGAGTTTACAAGTAGAAAATTATGACAACGCATAACTTCTATATATAAAAAACTAAATAATTTATATAAAGTCTTGCAATTACATAATTTATTATTAAATCACATCAACAACGTGCCTTTTTTTAACAACATCACAAATGAGTTTGAGTGATTCTTCTAAATCATCACAAAGGAGGTGAGGATTTGGAATTACAGCCGAGTCCACTGAGAGACAAATGGTCATTTGGTTAGCATAACTTTCAAAATGCATGGTCAGTGCCTGCAAAAGAAATGAAAGGGTATGTGTTAATTCAATAAGATTCCAACAATAGAGTAACTTCCGAAATCCCCCGAACAAATCTTTAGCTGTCTAAACATTTGTCAAAACAGACCTAGTACGGGTGGATCATAAATAAATCAACACTTACGCATGGGTGTCCATATACACCTGGCGCAATGTATGCAATGGGATGGCCATAGAAGCTAATTTCCTCCACCGGACCAGGTATATTAGAAAAGGCCACAGTTGTGTGTAAGGCAACTCTTCGTATCATGGCGGCAGCAGCCTGTAGGCAAGTTCCAAAGGTAAGAATATCTTACAGAAAATGAAAAATACAAGAACTAACGCCAGCTACTTGATCAATATGTAGCTTGGTGAAATTAGTCATTTCTTCCCGTAACTTAATTTTTTTTTCCGATTTGGTCCCTTATTGTTTTTGTAACAATGTAGTCTTCTATGTTTTTTTTCAATTACTTTTTCATTGTCATAAGCAATATGTATATTGTTTCTATCTTTGTCCACATACTTTGGTCCATTTGAGCCTTTTGTTGGTTCATTTTAGCTTGTATACAAGTTTGATTTTGCTACAAAATGACTACTTAGTCTTGATTTGAAAACATAAGAGACTACTTTATTACCCAAAAAAAGATAAAAAGACCAAATTGAAAATCGAAAATAACCTAAAGAACTAAAAGAGTATTTTTGCCTATGTAGCTTTCTTAAGAGTAGTTTAATTTAACATGTAGATATACTTCTCTCTTCTGCTAGTTTTAGGTCCTAAATCATTTTTTTAATTAGAAGTTTAAGTTACAAGGCTACACAGAAGGTCTTATATGTCAGTGCATACCTTAGCCCCAAATAAATTGAGCACCAATTTTACAAAAGTATAAATGAAAATAGCTTCCAATGAGTGCTTTTTCCGGTCCATTGTGGTCTTGGCTTGACGAACATATTCCAATGGATTTTCATGTAAAGCAATGGAAAAAGGGGTGAGTACATATCCGATCCGATTACCCCATTTGGCTTTGGATTTCTTAGCCATCATAACCGCCAGATCCTAATTAACATAACATATGAGTTAATCAAGCACACACGATGATTCGTTACCTAGAACTTAAATATTTTTTCCTCTAGAAAACATAATTAATCACGAGAATGAAAAAAATGGGTATAGAAGGACTATAATATGTAACTACCTACTTGTGAAATATATGCAAAGATATGTCTTACCATACAATGAAATGACAGAGTAGTATACAAAATAGAACCACTGAATCATTATTTTGAAGATGTAGTTTGTGTGATCATAGATATATAAAGAAAGAGATATCTTTAAGAGAATAATAATTTGGACACCAACTTCACCTGGACTCCACCAATAGGTCTAATGTTAACAACCACTGCTGCCCTGAGGCGAATGTTCTCGAGGACATTACTTGGTCTCTGCTTTGCGGCAACATCAATATTTGCATCCACACCTGCTTGGAGGATAACATGGTAAACAAAGCGTTATCGAAAAATAATTGGTTTATATTCCTTTTGTTTCTTTACTTTTCTTAATTACAAATGATTTGAAACATAGGCCTTGAATGGTTGATTAGGTTCAAAAGCCAAGCTTCTAGCTTGTGGAGAATTTAGCTTTACTTTGCATTCGTATTTTTCTCATATATGTTTCTAACCGTAATATTATAGAAAAAGAGAAAAGCTTAAATAGGTGCTTATGAAAAAGTCAAATGAGAAAGCTTCTGAAAAATTGATGTGTATAAGCTAATTTCAACTTATATGAGAAGTTATAAGCTAAAAACCCACATTAGAAATGCTTATATAAAAAATTATCCAAACAAACTCGTATTATGGTAGTTTTAGGATAAAATATAGAAGCTTACTGTATTCCCGATTCAAGTAGCGAGTGATACCAGCTTGTGTCACCCCCAACAAAACGTCATTGATGGTCTAGTTGATCAACATGTATCAGAAACACAGTAATTAGAACACCTCCTTGTTTCTTCAAAAAGGAAGAGTTTTGTATAGTAGTAATAATTAAGTAGCGTTGTTACATGTAAATACAGTTAAAGAAGAAGACAAGTGGAACATTGGAATGATATTTGTTGTTCACAATGGTGCAACATATATTTGATTTTTTTATTGGAATTAATCAATTATTCATAATTATAACAGGAAATAATATCATAAACCCAAGGTTGCACATGAACAAAATGCTCCCATGACTTTGATAGCCATGGATAATATAATCCAAACTCTGTTATTATCACCAAATTAAATAAACATAATAAGAAGACCCAACCCTTAAAATTACAAGCCAAAAAAGGAGTTAGTTAGTTAGTTAGTTATTAGAGGTTTAGGTGGAACCTTAAACTACTATGAGAAATCACATGAGAACGTTTAAAGGTAGATGTAGTCTAACAATGAAGAGAAACATACAGAACTTTTTATCATTCAATAAAGCATAACATATTGTTTAAGTAAATACTCATCTATGAGGAGTCTAGCAACATATTCTTTCCGGCGGACTCTATATTTGTGAAATTGGTGTGTGTCACATCAAATTATGTGAGTCTTTTTTATACAATAATTGGTGGGACTCATTCCCAAAATAATAGACACATAAATTTCACTCAATCATATTACAGAAAGTGTGTAGAAAAGACTCAACTAGAAAATATGTTGTTAGAGTTATAAAAGAAATGTATTACTGAGATTTTCCCTGGTGCTATAGATATTAATTAGCAATGCAATACTTGGGCATATATTTATCAATGGAAATAAAAAAGGGTTGAAGTTGTTTACCGATTTCATTTCATTCTTGACGAGCTTGATGTCATCCATACTAACCGTGCGGTGCACAAAGCGCTTGGTATTGTGTTCGACCCCTGGTGCACCTTTCAGTGGAGTGTAAGTGTCCTTGACGAACAAAAAGGTTAACGCCAACAACAACAAGTCCACAACAGTGTGCCAAATAAGAGTCATCCCCCACCAAATAGCCAAGAAGAGCCTCCCAAATGAGTTCGAACGGTGGCAGGAATAAGGTGATGTTGAGCCAGCTCTCTTCTGGCCCGGCACCGTTGGCAACGCTTCAGGGTTAGAGGCTTTGCGAGTAGAGTCGAGGAGGAGTGATACGAGAGAGATGCCATCCCCGAGGGAATGGTGGATCCGAAAAATGCCAACTGCTTCTGCATCTGAGGTTTTGATGTTGAGGATGTGTAGTTCCCATAATGGCTTTGACAACACCAATGGAGTTTTGGTGAAATTGGAGATGTAGTCTTCAACAAATCTGTCGGGAAACTCTGTTTCCGGATATACTTCCGGGACTATGATATGGTTGTCTAAGTCCACTGTTGTTGGGGTCCATCTTGTTTTTCTTCCCTCTTCAACCTAAAAGAAGATCCAAAACAAATTATGTATATTAGAACAACGTTGATATTTGAAAATCCATTCATTTTCTATATCCATTTAACATCTATTTTTACTTCTGTCTGTTTTTTCTTGTCACATTACCCATCTATCACATTCATATCTATTATTTAATTTTCTCTCATATAATCTTATCTCTCTCTAGGTATTTAAAAGGATGTGGGTGTCCAAAAATCTTTTTTGATATTAGAATGACTTGTATATTGTATAATACAATATTTTCATAGTTTTTTGTTTTGTTCTTTCTCAACTGTTTGTGACATAGAAAGTGAAGGATGTTTTACGATGGCATTTTAAATAAATGATTTCAAACATAAGGGTATAATGCGAGGCATAACATTATTTTCTTTTTATTTTTTGCTTTATGTAATCTATATAATCCAAATTGGTCCATTTTATCAACAAAAAAAAAACTAGTCCACTACCACTACAGTTGATCACAATAAACACACATATCATTTTTGCCGGTGAATAATATTAAATATGTTATATTTTTAGTCATTAAATAGTTTACTTACAAAAATTAAAAAAATTCTAAATTCTAATATATATTTTTATAGGTCAACTGATTAGTAATTAGTGAGTTAATTGTTAGAAAGGAAAGAGAGGTGTTCAAATCCCAAAACTCCAACCTTGACTCAACCAAATGAGTCACCTAAGTGGGACTATAAATTCTAATATATATATTAAGAGGGATCAAATTACATTGTGTAATAAATGTTTTAATTGTGAGTTTTAGGTATCATGATTGAGATATCGATTCAAAATATTTAGTATTATTTTTTGAAGTTATTGCAAAAAATATATTAAAACTTTGTATTTTTAAAGTGTTTTTATTATCAAAGTACAAATTTAAAATATTTGTAGTATTAAATTTTGTAGGATGAATATTTTTCGATTTATAATTTATTACATAATAATTGAAACCTTTAAAAATATTAAACATAAGCATATTATTTATCCTACTAAATTATGCAATATTAATGTATTAATCTTATGTAAATTAATTAAAAATATTTAGAAAGCCCCATGCCATTTTAGTTTTTAATAAAATAGGAAAGGAAAAATAGTATTTATTAAATTAAATCCATTGGAAGTTGACGCGCACATGTATTTGACATTTGAAGTATTAAAGCGACCTTTTATTGACTTGATTAAAAACGAAATTCTCTGTTTCTAAAGGAAAAGAGAGCAAAGTAATCTATCTATTATTTATACACATTAACACATCTATGCTATGATCTTATTCTTATTTCAACTAAAAAAGACCGAGTGAAATAAAGAAGTTTATACCCTCAGTGTATCTATCTTAAAAAAGATGCTTTCAATTCGGGGAATTATATGTCAATTATATGCCATTTACAAAAGGAAAGTTAGAAAATACCATTTTTTTTAAGAAAGCCCATATTTTTGTTAAATTTTATTCATAATGAAACAACAAAAAGCACATACTGTAACATTCCTGTTACTTTTAGCCAAAAAGGGTGGAAATTCTTGATGTGCAAATACACAACACTCCAATCAAAAGGGAAGAAAAAGAAGGAGATGGCATGATTATGCTTTATTATCGAGAAATGCATATGGGAAAAAAACACAAATTGCACGTTAATTATTAACTAGAGATAAGGTCATACAAAAATATATAATATAAAGATACTTTTCACTTTATAAGTCAATTTTATAGAAATAAATTAGGCCCATAAATTCTAAAAATGCACAAAAAAATAATACAAAAGAAAGGGAGCAGCATAATATGGACCAAACTTATATACAGTGCGCTAGGTGCTGTTTTTGCTGTTGTCTAATTAAAATAAAACATGTGGAGGGTTCACAGTAAGTCCACTAAAAATAAAACACCAAATCCCACCCGCCACAAATATCGAAGACTACCACCATCAATTGGAAGAGGAGCAGCACTAAAACCCGCGTCAATGTTTCTTCAGCTTCCAGCACAACAATCTCCATTTTTTTTTTCCTTTTCCTTTTTAAATTTTTCTTCACACACATAGCATTATTGGTGACTCGTTTTCTGCAGTTATGGGTTAGGTCTTTCGTCCAAGCGCGTTCTGAATCACAAAAAAATGTTACCTTTATATGGGTCTCTATTTGTTTTTGCATCTGGGTAATCTACAATTGTGTGTTATTTTGTAACTTCCTCTGTTGTGGTGGGGGGTGGCCGGTGGGGGGAGGGGGGGGAGGACGGTGGAGTGCGTGTGGCAGTGTGCTGGCGTTCTACAAGGTGTCGCCTTGCCGGAAAATGCTGCAAAAGATGCGATAGAGGATGATAAAGGAGGGAGCAGCCGAAACGGCGCCACTCATCGGAGCTTTGAATTTGGTATGGCGGTTCGTGGATTTGTGGTGTGGGAGTGGGATTTGGTGTTTCATTTTTAATGGACTTACAGTGAACCCTCCATGTGTTTTATTTTAAGTGGACAACAACAAAAACAGCACACAAGACACTGTATATAAGTTTTGTCCGCATAATATGCATGTCAGATTAGTCACAAGAAGTTTGAGCCATCTCATATTGTAAATCTAATATTCTATTCTAACAAGTAATAAAGTTTAAGAACATTTTTTTAAATCACGCATACAAACTTAAAAAGGGGTTGGATAGTCAGTAGTCACTAACCAGCAAGCTAGTGAACCTAGGATGCTTAAGCACAGTTTGACGTAAACCTTCTTTAATGACTTGAGGATCGATGCTTGTCTTGCAACCCATGGTGAAAATCATATAACAGTTAAACGATGGCACGGCGAACACCCGCGCTTTCGGACTCAGCGGTTCACCGTCTCTTGATGATGCCATATTTGCCTACACTTCTCAAAAGGCTCTAATGGGAAGCACCAAAGCAGGGTAAGTGCCTGATGGACTTTGTAATAAATAATATGTTGACTAATCAATGGAGTTATTTTGAAACAAATCATATATGTACGTCCAAAAATATAATTTCAAAAATATAGGATTAATGGTCTCATTGTTTTAGTTTCCCTGAGACTTCTCTGTAAAAAAATAAAAAATTCCCTGAGGCTTGAGAGTGTGACTGAAAAAACATGTGGTACATCTCTGTTAACCTTTTTTAAAAATGTTAGATTTTTAGTAAATTATTTATTTTTAAAAATAAATATTTCAATTTCAATTTTTATTAAACAGGATATTCAGTTGCAAAAAAGGAAAAGAAAAAGAAATGGGTCGAGGCAAAAAAAGAGAGAGAACAACAAAAGGGGAAAGTAAAGAAGATAACAAACATATCTAACATTAATGGCAAAAGGGGCTAGAGCCTTTGGCTTCGGCCTTTCTTAATACGGATCTTTTTCAATTGAAAAACCATAATACCCCCAGACGGTGCAAAAAGCTGCAATATGAAAGAGTGGAGAAGGGAGTTCTGGGCGCTCACTCGGATTTTGTGCTGTACAGAATCACGTTGTTGAGAGATCAAGACCGTTGAATGGAGGTCAGACGACTCACGCTTTTATGTTTTATGTACTAAAATAGATTAAAAATATATACTAAAAATGTGAGTCGTTAATCTTCATCTAATATGGTCTTGATCGAACCGCGTATTTTCCTTACAATTGGGAATCCGTTTCCGCGGCCGGCGGAGGAGTGGCCACACGCACAGCTAGCGGTGGTGGACCGACGGCACGACGGTCCCCTCTTCTTTGATTTTTGTTTTTGGTATTCCCTCCCTCTCTGCACTAAGCTTGCTGTTGCTATTGCTTTTGAGTTACAGGTTCTGATATTGGAGGAAAGGCTTGAAGATGGTGAGACAAAGTGTAAATTGGTGAAGACAAGCTTGGTTGAAAGAATCATAGATAGATGGAGGAAGTGATCTCTAAGGACGTGAACACATTGCAACAGAAGCAACGCAGGAGGGATCACCACCTTTTGTTTTGAGATTTTTGTTTGCAACTGTAATGATTCAAACAAATCAAAATAAATATGATGAAGGATGATGAGTTTGGCATTTTACCTTTAATAGCTGCACACCAAAACTAACGCGTAGCTTGCTTTGCTTTGCTTTGCTTTGCTTGTATCTCCTCTTTTTTCTTTATTTTCACTGAAGTACCTCCTCTCCAATATTGCTCATTGTCCCTATATGCTCTCCTGTTCTTTTGTATGTGATTGTTTCAGAATTTGTGTGTCATCTTCATCATATTCTCCCAAGTTTCCTTTCAATCCTCCAATTTTTAGAACCCCTTAACATTCTTTCTCCATTTCTATTTATAGGCCAACAATCCAATTGTTAGTGTTGGCCAAGGCCAATAAGCTTGTTTATAATTTATTTGACTAGCTTATAAACTTGTTTGATTAGAGTAAAGGTGTTCGAAAAATAAGCTTTTTTCACTAGCCTATAACTTATTATTTTTTTTCTTATTTTTATCCTCATTATCATATTTCCCCTCTTCAGTCTCTTAGTTTTTTTAAAAAAAAATATTTAACCATTATTTCTACATAAGTAATTTTTTTAAAAATATAAAGGTTATGATAAATCTTCTGTTCGGCAAAAATAGTTGACAATCTAGCTTATAGTTGGTGAAGTAGCTGATAGTTTATAAGCTAGCTGAAAGTTGAAAGCATATACCTGAAAAACTAACTGATTAAATTTAAAGTGTTCAGTAAAATTAGCTATTGAACTAGCTAATAAATATAAAATAATAAAATATATATATATACAATTTTTATATAAATTCTTTTTTATATTTATTATTTAGTTAAAAATAGTTATCACTAATTTATTTCATATTATTTATCATCTTAATCTTATGATTAATTTGAAATATTTTTATTAAATAAAATAATATAAATAATAACAATTTTAAATTTTTTATGTAAGAAATTATTAATAACTACACACATGTAAATTTTTTTATATTTTTTCAAAAAAATATTACTAAAGTAGAAACAATAATTAAAGATTTTTTTAAAAAAGCTTGAAACCGAAGAGCGGAAATAAGATAGTAATGATAAAAATAAGAGAAGAAACAATAAACTATATCAATAACTTGCCTGAACAGAACCTTTATTACTGTATTAAACCTTTTTTTTTTGTCAACATAAACAATGTCATAAAAGGGAAAAGAACCCCGCCATACAGCATACTGTATTAAGCTTGACAATAACTATTTGTTGCTGAGGGGCCTTTGTATTATCTTTTGGTCTGACTTTGTCCACTTTTAATGAATATCTTTTGAATTAAAAAAATGTATACCACAGTACATGCATTGACTAAAAAAAAGTGTGTACCACAATACTAGTTACGTATCGAGTACGTCGTCTACATTTCTTCAAGATTAAAGTGGTTGTTGAATCAAAATTTTCATTGGTTAACAATCGTGGGGCCACACTTATCATACACATAATTACACTGAAAAGTTTTTGTCAGAGGCTTTTTAATTGTAGTGAACGCACACGAATGATCTGCCCTGTTAGTTGGTTGTTAGTTTGTCATTTAAGCAAAAGGGTCCGTAGTTCGGTCAGGAATCATACCACTATTCCTCAAACTGGGTGTTACCTTTTTTTTTTTTTTGTGATTGGGGAGGGGGATGGGAGAGGGTGCGGACTTAAAGTCTTAAAGTGGTTGTTATCTAGGTGCATGAACTTGAACCACTATTCCTCGTGGCCATAAAGTCCTTGTCAAAAAAAAAGTCCTTGTACATGTACATAAGAAAAAAAAAAACTGTGGCTCTTATCTGGGCATGAACCAGTACCCCAAGTCATAGGACTGTATATCCTACAGTTTTTTTTCTTCTTTTTCTCTCTTCGATCTACTGTTGTAATTGGTTGTGAGAAGAAATAAAAAAAGAGAGAAAGAGATGAAAAATAGAGTAGATTTAATGTATTGTTTGGTATGAGAGAAAGAGAGAAGAAAAAAAAAAAAAAAGTATGAGTTATTTTTAAAAGGACAAAAATGACTTTAACTAACAATTTATTGCATATTTCATATTTTATGAATTTTCATTTCCCATCAAAATTAATTAATTAATTTTTAATTTAATTTAATTGATTTAATATTTAAAATTCAAGAGAAGTAATATATGCTATAACCACATCAGCAGTGCATCTTTTTTGTTACATAAAAAGTGAGACTTACGAATAAATGAAACAATCCTATTGGATATAAATAACACAGGAAGACACAATTAGGCATTGGATGGTATGTGTAAACAATAAACTAGAAACCAAGCCTTTGGCGCAAGTTGAGAGTAGTGTTCCACTGTTGTTGAGTAAATCACATGCCACCGAACGCCGCGCAACTTATGGTCCATATTGTTGTGCACAAAAGGGGTATAAGGGAATTGGAAAAAATAAAGCCCGTTCCTTTCCATTTCTTCGCTATTGAGCGAAGATATAAAAAAGTAATGGGCCCCACCATTTTTCTTTCTTTCTTCATCATTTCTCTCCTAACCAAACAAGAGAAGAATATTGCTCTTTCTCTTCTCTTTCTCTCTATCTTACTTCTTTCTTTTCCATTTCTCTAATACCAAACACAGCGTACACAAGTCTCATTGCTTTCTCAAGAAGCAAAATTGACGATGAATTAAACGGCATAGTACATCTCTATAGGTGATTCATTTGGTTGAGTCAAGAGACAAAATAGTGTAAATTGGAGTTCTGGGTTCGAAGTCTTTCCTTCTAACAACTAATCCATTAATTACTAACCATTTGACTTATTAAAAAATGGCATAGTATTTTTTTTTATACACCCATAGCATGTGTGACCTACGCGTACATTATATATTTAGTAATAGATATATATGCTACAGATCAAAATTGATCATATCTATCTGTCTATTTACTATCTTAGAAAACAATGCCCTATGGTACACGTGTCAGCTCGCTCTCTAGAAGTTAGCTTTTTGTGCTACACGTGTCACTTTATTATCATTTTTTTAAAAAATATAATTTTTAAAAAATATGAATAGTAGAAGTTAATTTTACTTTAGTGAAAATTTATTAGTTAAAAAATTACATATTAAAAGTATTTATAGAAAAATTTAACCAAAATGACCTAAGAGCGATTTGTATCGAACCTCCCCACTTTGCTGTATAGGTGGTCCCAAGGAAGAATTGCTGAGAAAAGAATTCATCTTTTCTTTGACATGGATAGATGAATTAATTTCTTGTTAATTTAATGAATTCCGAGGCACGTACGTGTTCCGTAGGTGGGTGGAGTTGGTTGAGTTCGTAAGGTAGAAATCTACCTTGAGAAGGGAATCTCGTTTGTATTAATGTTTGTTTTTGTTTCAGATTCTTTCTCGTTATTGTCATACAGCTTCCAGACATATTTGTAACTAGGGGTGTAAATAAGTCGAGCCGAATCGAGTATTTAAAGCTTAAGTTTGGCTTGTGAAAAAAATAGATGGCTTAAGCTTAACTCATTTATTTATACGAGTTTAAATAAAAGCTTGGGCTTGTACTTGTTAAAAAATGTAAAGTTTGAGCTTGGCTTGTTGGCTCATTTATAATTTAAATTTTTACATTTATAAATTTTTTCTTAAATTTTTTAGAATTTTATTGGTTTAGTACTCTCTCCATCCCATTTTATTTGTTGTTTTAGCTAAAAAAATTTGTCCCAATTTGATTGTCATTTTACAATATCAATGAAATATTTAATTTTTTTCCTATTATACCTCAAAGAATTAGGTTTACGTGAGAGAGAGAGGGAGTAATTGATTGTCAATTACTATGAGAGATAGGGGCAACAAAGGGCGTATTAAGAAGACCAAAATAATTTTTATGAATTTTGAGCTATTAATTGTATTTTTTAGTTCCTGTGGCACAACCTTATAAACAACAAACAAAATGGGACGGAGGGCGTATTTAATAAATATTAGTGTTCAACATGTGGTATATGAAATTCAAAAATTCTAGACTGTTACATTTAGATAATCTAATAAATAAAAAGTTCACTTCTTGACAACTACAAAAAGAAAAAAAAATTATACAAAATGTAAGATCTATGTAACTTTAATTTTTTATTATATATATATATATAAACGAGTTATTCACGAGCACCTAATGTCGAGTCTCTAAGGCTTGGGCTTGACTCATTTCAATATTCGAGCTCAATCTTAAGCTTGAGTTTGACTTGTTTAATTAAACAAACGAGCTTGAGCGAATATTTAACAAGCCGAGCTTGAATAGCTCAGCTCATTTACACCCTTATTTGTAACGGCTTAATTCTTTGCTGTAGCTACCCCAGATTCATTTGGGAGTTGTTGGGTTAGATTTGGTTCGTACTTAGAGGTGAGAATAGGCCAGATCACTCGATAGGAACTTATGACTTGGTCTATTTAAGGCTTGGCTCGGCCCACAAGTTAGGCTCAGACTTTTTAAAAGCCTAACAAGCTGGCCTATTTATATATATATATAGAATAATAATATAATATAATAATAACAGTAATAATAAAATATAATAAAAAGTAGGTCTACTTGTTTATTTATTTGTGAAGGCCCAGTGGCTTATTTATCAGTGGAGGCCTACTGACTTCTTGATCATTAGAGGCCTACAAGCTTATTTACAAGTAAAAGCCTAATAGGTGGATGGATATTTAAAAGCCTTATTGAAATGTAGACCTTTAAATAGGCTTGTAAGCCAGGCCAGGCCAGACTTTAAAAATCAGCCTATATTAGGCTAGTGGACCAGACTCAGGCCTTAAGATTTCAAAGTAGGCTAGGCTCAGGCCTTACAAAGTCTAGCCTGGCCTATTCCCAAATCTATTCGTACTCTTGAACCAAACAAAAAAGATTTGGTTCGTACTGTATGTACTAGTGTATCGTAGATTATCATTGTGTCCCTTGGCTTTCTTGCCAGTTGCGTTGTTTTCTCCATTTACTAGCCAGTTGCCCATGCATTCGCACGGGTCGCGTTTGTTTTTTCAAATGGTATAAAATAACTTCTTTATAAAGCAATAATTTGAAATATAACATATTCTAAATTTATAATGGTATTGATTTCATACAATGTATATCTTAGTTGAATATGCAACAACTATGTAATAAGCATGAATGAATGAAAATTTACAGGAACATAAAAAATAATAAAACTGGTAAACAAATACTATTTTATTTATCAAACAAATTTTAAAAAAATAATTTTACATGAATGAATGAAAGTTTACATAAACATAAAATCATGAATGAAACTTGTAAAAAAACATAATTTTATTTATCAAAAATAAAATTTTAAAAAAGTAGTCTTCAAATTAAAAAATTTAAAAGAATAAAAAAATATGAATGAATGAAACGTGTAGGTAAACTTCATTACATGTGTCAAAAAACAATTAAACATTTATCTATGCAACCTGAACACTTATAGGCAAAAATATGAATAAAACTTTTAGGCAAACATCATTAGATTTACTGAAAATAAATTAAAAGAAAATAGTTCTGCAACCTAAAACTTACATGAACAAAAAGCATGAATAAACATGTACGCAAAAACTATTAGATTTATGAAAATTAAATTAAATGTATAAAAACAAATGCGACCCGTATGAATGTAACCTAGACATTTATAGAAAAGAAATGAATGAAAGCTATGAGCTATCGGAACAAATTAAAGAACAACAATCCAAAAATTTACGGGAACAAAAAACATGAATGAAACTTGTAGACAAACATCATTAGATTTATCAAAAATAAAATTTAAAAAAAAATAATTTTGCAACTTGAAAATTCACAAAAACAAAAAATATGATGAAATCTATAAGAAAATATTATTACACATATAAAAAATAAAATTAAAAAAATAATTTTGCATAGAAAAACTATTTTATTATTAAAATAAATTTAAAGAAACTAGTTGTGCAATCTTTTTTTTAAACATGCAATCTAAAATTTTAAACAAACTAAAAGTTTTGTGAAAAAATAATAATATAATAATAAAAAAGATTTGGGAAGGAAATATGTAACACCCGCATTTTTAGAACCGTAGTTAATTCTATACCATTGAGTGAGTACATTAAATTTCATATTGTAAGATAATATTAGAAAATGAAATGTCATGGTTATAGTTATCCGTAGTAAAGCAACTAGGACTTTGACTTAGAATTGAGAATTTTAACAGAAAAACTATTCTCGTTATAGACGACAAAATAATATTATACTGATCTGAAGGGCAAGATAAGGTTATCACGAGGAATTAAAGGGACAAATAATATTTTTATATTATTTGAGAATTTTAGAATTTTAGTTTGAAATTTTCTGAAATTAGGATAAAGATGTTACAGTTTTGGTCCCTATAGAATGGACTACGTGACACGTAATGAACTGATAATTATTAGAGGACTAAGAAATGATCCAAATGGAAAGTTAGAGATATCATTAGTGTTTTTAGATTATTTATAATTTATAGATAGGTAGATAGTGGCCAAATTTGAAAAATAGAAATTTGACGTAAATCGTATCTCGGTTTTAGTACTGTGTGAGTTTTACATTTTTTCGGAGATCTTTTTGTGTCAAAATAATATTTTAACGAAACAAATGTTATTTTTCTAATATTTCATATTTTTGAAAATTCTAGAAGAATTTTTCAGAAAAACTTTATTTTTACCCGCTTTCTGCACGTTACAGGTAACCGTAGCGCGTCGGGGTATCAGAAAATGATAAAAAATCAAATTTTGAGATTCTAAATTTTATTATATTAATAATGGGTCATAAAAGTGATTTTTCCATTAATTACTTATTTAGTTTGTATTTATTTCAAAAGGGATTAAATAATTAAACATTTTTCTTAATTTTGAACAACCAAACAAGCCCTAACTTGTGAGATCTTTTTTCTCCCACTTGGCCAATTGCTTTGCACGAAATTTCCAGCAGCCAAAAAGTGCTTTTGCCCATGTGCTCATGCCTTAGAAGTCTTGTCTTGGACCAATTATATAATTACCAGTTATTCCTCAATCAATTAGTTGTATTATCCTTTAATCCAAAACTTATCTCATGTGCTTCTCCTTTGGTTCAGCTGTGAGGGTCAAGAGGAAGAGAGGGGAAGATATTTCTCATTTCACTCTTGTCTTTCTCTTTCCTTAGTTCGTCTTTTTTTCATTTTCTCTCAAGAAGCCATTGTTGTTCTTAAGCTTTTCCTTGAGTTTTCTAAGCTTTTGATCCATCAAGCTTCATCAAACAAGGTTGGTTTGTGATTCTAAACCATAAATCCTTTTTATCTTTTCATGATACTCACTTTGTAGTTCATGGATCATATTTTTCTTCAAGTTTTTGAAGAAAACTCTTTGTTTTGGTTTTAGGTTCTTATCCTTGGAACTAAGAGGCTTGATCTTTCCTTTGATCCATTTTTCTTCAAGAGCAAGAGTAAGAAATCCTTCTCTCATGTTTTTTAACTTAGGGTTTGGTTGTTTTCATGAAGGAGATGTTTTTATGCTTATGTTTTATGATTGTATTTTGTAAGGGTTGGTTACTAGCTTGGAAACAACAAGCTAGGAAAAGTGGTTTTGGTGTGTAAAACTTCTCTTCAAGAGGTAAGGGGATTTTCTTATCAAAGTTATGATTTTTATATAGTTGTGTGTTGTATGATTTGTATGGCTTGATGATAAACTCAAGGGTTTGAGTTTCATCTTTGTGTAGAATGATTTAAATCATTCTTGATGTGTTAAATCACTAAGGTAAGATTTTGAGCTATATGGATTTTGTATGAGTATCATCATGTTTTTAACTCTATGGAATTATTTCTAAAATTTGTTTTGTGTAAAATGAAATGGTAAAAAAATTTACTAAGTGAATGGAAATGTGTTTGTATGATTGATTTTGCCTAAAATGCCATTTTAAGCATATGTTAGTTTTACGGTATTTTGTGTGGTAGAAATTTCTATGTCATGATGTATGAGTTGCTTCTTGATTGTGTTGAAGTTTTCTCTGGCTAATTGTGATTTGGTGTGATTGTTTTACTTATGTTTTGATTGATTCATTTGGATGATTGTAATATTTAAAGTAGAGTTAAGCTTTATTTATTATGATTATGGTGATGTTTGTTGTGATTGGGTTAGCTTAACCAAGATGAATTAAAACAAGTGACCCACGCATCATGGAAGAGGAAGTAAAGGACTTTGTAGTAAAATCATTTTTTTTCTAAAGACAAATTTGATTTATATAGTGTTCAAGCCAAAACTTTATTTAGGTATTAATTACTTAAGCCAAAGCTTTTCTTAAAACAAGAGAGTTTGAAATTTAATTTAAATGAATCACAAGTGATTAAATCTTTTATCAACTAATTATAGTTTAATTGACAAGTGAAAATAAAATAGAGAAATGTTCTTTTTAGAGAATTTAACTTAACTAGTTAAATAGGATTTTTATACCAATTATCTAAAGTGAAATTTTTAAAGTGAAAATACTACGCTTTTGAAAATAAGAGTTTCATAGGAAAATTCTTATTTTGTGGTAAAATCATTGGAAATATTTTTCGGAGAAGATTTTTAAGACTATTATAGTATTTTGGAAAATAATTACAATAAGAGGTGTTTTATTTTTCAAAAGAGTTTTCTTATAAGCATAAGCTTAAGAAAATGACTTGGACAAAAATAAAGGGGTTTTTCTCTAATAGAAACTTTGTATAAAAAAGGAAGAGGCTTACACGTTGTTGAAGAAGGGTCAACATGTGGCGATGTTAATTAAAATTTTACACGTTATTTTGAAAGGGTCAACATGTGGCGATGTTAATTAAAATTTTACACGTTGTGAAAGGGTCAACACGTGGCGATGTTAATTAAAATTTTACACGTTGACTAAAGGATCAACACGATGCAATGTTAAATAGAGGAGAGTTTTACACGTTGTAAAGGATCAACACGTGGCGATGTTAAAAATCCTAAAATGAAGAATTTTTGTTGATAAGATATCATTTGCATTTGATGATGTGTTTGTTAACTTAGAGAAAAAATTTCAAATGATATCTACTTATTTTTGGAAGTATAATAAGAGCTTGTTTGGATTGGCTTATACAGAGCTTATAAACACAGCTTATGACTGATTCATAAGCTGTTTTGGGCTTATTTTTCATAAGTTACCCATGATAGCTTATCAAAACAGCTTATGGCTTATATAAAATAAGTTTTACTATAATTTTTCTTCGATTATAAAAGTAGTTTATACAGCTTATGCCATAAGCAGTAGATAAGCTTGTTATCCAAACAGGGCCTAAGTAATGTTTCCTTTTACTATATATATTTCGTGATATAACCTTTGGGAAGAAACTCACAATTGCCTATATGTTTTGTGGTTTTCGAAACATGATTCATATAGATTGACTACTAGCTGGATAGACTAGTTAGGGCTCGAAGAATGAGACGGGTATTGAAGACGTGTCAACCATGTGGAAGGACGTGCGAGTCTTAGTGTTGTTGGGGTTTTCTTATTTGAGTTTCTTGTAGATGTTCTTAGTGTTTGACCAGCATAGATAGTCTGTACTGATTTGGGAAATGGATTCCTTGTGTATGATATGCTCTTTTATAAATGAATGAATTTTTATTTTCGATGTTATTTTCTGATTGGTGTTTTTATTCACATAAGTATTTCTTTTAAAAGAAAAAAAAGTGACAGAGAAAATTCATTTGTGAAAATTAAATAAATTTTGACAGCATTTTTCGAAAGAAGAATCAGAAGAAAAATTTTAATTCTGCATTAGAGGTTCCGTTACGAAGTGTAATGACCTCCTGAGAAGGAGGTGTTACGAAATAAACACTTTTTAGTTATTATAATATTTTTTAAGTTAAGTCGGGTATCTTTTACGTGCTACTGTGGAGATTAAAAACTTTAATTTTTTTTAGTTATTATAATATTTTTATTTATTACAACAAATGCTTGCTCCTGTACATGGATAAAAATAAAAACCAAATCAGATAAACAAAATAAATAGTAAAATTAATTAATTAATTTTTCAGTCCATGCTATTTTGTTATTTTTAATAAAGTAATATAAACGAAACTTGTAAGCACACATGATTTTATTTATAAAGCATAAAATTAAAAGAAAAAATAATTTTACAACTTCAAATTTTACATGAACTAAAAGTTTATGTGAAGAAATAATGACGTATAAAAAATTGTGGAAGGAAATAAACACTTTTTAGCTATTACAATATTTTTTGGGTGAACACGATTATCTTCACGCACAATAGTAAAGACTATAAACTTTAATTGTTTTTAGTTATTATAATTTTTTGTTAATTATTATTATAAAATGAAAATGAGAGAAGAAGATTGTTGTATTTGTAGATAATTTGATTTGATATTTTTTGGAGGGATATATTTTGTCCTATGATTGACACTTGCACCTTCTTTTTTGACGAGCCGGCAAAACGTTAATTTATAGTAGATTAATAAATTAATAAATATTTTTATGATTTTTATTTATTATAAAAAAGCTATAAAAATCAACAATTGGTTCTGTATATGGTCAAAAAAAATAAGAGCAAATCAGATTAACAAAAAAAAGAATGAAAAATAAATAAAATAACTTTCAAGTCCATAGTATTTTGTTATATTTAGTAATAAAAATAAATAAAAATGTAAAAAAGTTATTTTATTTATAAAAAATGAAATAAACAACAATTTCGTAAACTGAAAATTTACACGTACTATAAATTTTGTGATGAAAGAATAACATAGAAAAAATTGGAGGAAGGGAATAAAAACTTTTTATTATTACAATATTTTTTACGGTGAACTCAATTATCCTTCTCGCACAACTTGGACAGTAAAAGTTTTAATTGTTTGTAGTTATTAATTAATATTTTTATGATTTTGATTTATCACAACAAAAGCTATAAGCAATTAACAATTGCTTATAGATAAAAATGAAGGTTAAATTAGATAAACAAAAAAATAGAGAAAAATAAATAAAATATTTTTAGGTCTACATTATTTTTGTTATATTTAAATAGAGAAAAATAAGAATAAAACTTGTAAATAAATACTATTTAATTATAAAAAATTAAAAAAAATTGCGACATTAAAATTTACGCAAACAATAAGCCCCATGAAGAAATAATAATAAAGGAAAAAATTAGGAAAGACATTAAACACTTTTTATTTACTATATTTTTTTGGGAAAACTCGAATATACTCTATGCGTAACTGTGAAAACTAAAAGTTTCAATTGTTGTTAGTTATTAATATTTTTATGATTTTTTATAACAAAAGTTATAACCAATCAACAATTGCTACTGCATATGGATAAAAATTAAAATCAAATCAAATAAACAAATAAAATAATTTTAAACTCCGTTGTATTTTGTTATATTTAATAGAAAAAATTGAATAAAATTGGTAAACAAACATTATTTTATTTATAAAAAGTAAAATTTAAAAAGCTAATTTTGTAACATGAAAATTTACATGAACTATAAGTTCCGTGAACAAATAATAATATAGAAAAAATTGAGAACTAAACATTTTTTAGTTATAATATTATTTTGGGTGTTCCCGGGTGTATTCTACGCAAAGCTGTGGAGACTAAAAACTTCATTTTTTCAGTTATTACAATTTTTTTTATTAATTATTATTGGTGTTGTTGTGATAAAATAGAAATGAGAGAAAAAGAGTATTGTAGACGATTTGATGTTTTTTAGGGAAAATTTTTTTTTACCTACGATTGACATGTGTACCCAAGGACCTTCGTTTCTAATATTAGTTACCGATAAATTTAGAGCAAGGGTGGCACACCCCTGTGCAAGGCCACTATAGCCTACTAATGGGAAAATCCATAACTCAAACCCAAGTCACAGTTAGTGCGAGTGGAAGATTTAATCATGTGTGCTACTGTGCCAACTCCCATTGGCTAACAAATACCAAGTTTTTTTAAATAGTAAATAGAAAATTTGGGTTTCGGAGGGAAATGAAATGGTGAGGAGGTGACAACTGTCCATTGAGGACCTTCGTTTCTTATAGTACAAACCGAAGACTACTTCGGCTGTTTGTTGTTGGGCCTTGGGCATGTGGCTTCGACCTTTCTCAATACTGATCTTTTTCGATAACAAAAAAGCCCATAATATCCGGAGGTGAGCATGGTGCAATTTAGGGGAGAAAACTACAACAAACCGAACTGAACCGTTTAACAATTCGACCGAACTGAATAGGTTCTTAAGTTCGGTGAACCAATTTTAAATTTTTCGAACCGAACAGGCTTAGAATGAAAGAACTGAATTACTTTCAACTTTTGAACAAAACTAGTTTTGATTACAGAACCAAATTGGGTTCAGGAGTTATTGAACTGAACTGATTTCTAATAACAATATATTGAACTGATTTATAGTTTCATATATCTATAACAAATTCAAGCTTGATTTAACAATGGAGTCACTAATATAACTCAACCTTCAAAATTCCTCCTATCCCACCTTCCTTAGATTCCACTAGCCATAATTTATCTAGCAATGGAAAAACAAGACCGGTTACACTGACTGATACAAAATTCAAGATTTAACATTTACATGTTACAAGTATTTCTCTTATCAAATGGAATTTAAAAAATAATAACAACAAAAGTGTTCTAATTTCAAACTCATAAATCATGAAACTCAGGAGGAAAACCAACTCTATCCATCTCTCTTTGTTGTCACCAGAATCAGCATAATGACAAAAAAACACACAAATAAGTTATAAAATCCTCAGAACATGCATGGTGCATCTTATATACATACTATATACGGCACAGAAGTTATAAACAACAAAAGCATCAAATATATGCACCTGTGAGAGTGCAGAACATTTATATTCAAAAGAAACGAAAAGGGTAGGCATCAAAGACCACTGTAAGTAATACCCCAGACGGTGCAAAATGCTGCAGCATGAGAGAGTGGATAAGGGAGTTCTGGCACCCAGATTCTCTGCTGTAGAGAATCAAGCTGTTTACGCTGTTGAGAGATCGAGACTGTTGAACGGAAATCAGACGGTTCATGATTTTATGTACATTAAACAATATATACTCGAAATGTGAGTTATCCAATCTTCATCCAACTGTTTCGATCTTTCAATGACAACGTAGACAGCATATTTTCCCCCGTTTCCGTGGCCGGCGGAGGAATAGCCGCGCGCACAGCTGCGGTGGGCCAACGGCACGACGGCCGGGGCTCCACCCCCTCTTCTTTGATTTTTTATTTTAGTATTCCCTCCCCTCTCTGCACTAAGCTTGCTGTTGCTATTGCTTTTGTCAGTTTGTGATATTGAAGGAAGGGCTTGAAGATGGTGAGACATAGTATAAATTGGTGAAGACAAGCTTGGTTGAAAGAATCATAGATAGATGGAGCAAGTGATCTCTAAGGAGGTGAACACATTGCAACAGAAGCAACGCAGGAGGGATCACCGCCTTTAGTTTTGAAATTTTTGTTTGCAAGTGTAATCGATTCAAGCAAATCAAAATATGACAAAGGATGAGTTTGGCATTTTACCTTTAATAACTGCACGTACACCAAAACAAACGCGTAGCTTGCTTTGCTTTGCTTGTATCTCCTCATTTTTCTTTATTTTCACTGAAGTACCTCTCTCCAGTCTCCATTGATCATTGTACTTATGCTCTCTTCTTTTTCTGCATTTTTGTTCACCGGGTCTCTTGTTCTTTTGAATTTGTATGTGAACGGTCTCAGCTCACTAATCAGCATCATTAACTCGTATTGTCATATAAGGAGGCATTTGCGATCATTCAGGTAAAACATTTTGAGATTCCCACAATGTGCCGCACATAACCAACAATCAGTAATACACAGTGTAATAGCAATTCTAACGTTTATAAATAAATAAATAGATAAATTAATAAAATCTCTTGGGAATACCATACCAGAAAAATGCACATTGGAAATTGATTATTCCTTTTACCTATTTTGCCGGTTTCCTTATCCTCATCCTTATCCTTCTTCTGCTCCTCTTGCTTCGCTTCTACTTGCTTCTCTTTCTTCACTGTTGCCGCCGCCGCCGCAGCCTTCTTCTCTGCGTTGGCCTCTCTCTCGGCCTTCTCCTTCTCCTCTTTAACTCTCTTAGCCTTCGCCTTTGCAGCGAGCACTGCGGACAAAACCTCCTTCTCGGCGTTTTCCTTTTCGAGGAACTGGCTTTCGGATGCGATGAAGTCGAACACCTTCTCCAGAAAAGCCGTTGGGTTGGATGGATCGAAGTTGGCGCTAAACGGTGAGGGTTTTGACTGCGATTGCGACGCGGAAGAAGAGTTATTGGCCTTTTTGCTTTGATCATCTTGTTCTTCGTAAGAGTAGTGGCTTGACAAAAAGTGATTTTGTTACAAAAAAAGGGTTGGATTGAGCATCTTGCTGCGATCGCCATGGCATGGATTTGAACAGTGGCCGAATGACTCAGCGAGACAGAGTAGTGAAAAGAGTGTACGGGAAGACACAGAGTAGGGCATTAATTTTTATTTTGGTCAAGGTGAGTAGGGCTTTAATTTTTTTTTAGAAGTTTCGAAACTAAAAGGCTGTGGCCCAACACCGCTCCAGCCCCATTGTTTGTGTGTAAATTGATAGTGGTTGTTCTTGACCAAAAAAATGAAATAGTGGTTAAGTTTGACTTATTGAATTGATCAAAAAAAGGTTTGACTTATTGACAAAAAAAAAGTTAGAGGCACTTGGTTGACAAAAATAAATAAATAAATTAGAGGGACATGTTGACAACATATTCAATTGTTTAAAATTTTGTAAAATATATTTTACATAGATAGATTAGATACTGAGATGCATGTTTTGAGAGAATGTCGTCCCGCGGTGGTGGTAGTATGACAACTTCTTGTGATAGAGGGGCTTTTTTTTTTATGATGAGGAAGGAGGAATGGATTAAGGGTAATATGGAAAGAGATATGAGTGGCCACATCATAGGGAGCTGGATTTCAATTTGGACAACCTTTTTGTTGTTGTTGTTGTTGTGGAAGTAGAGAAATTTAGAGTATCATGAAGAGGGTTTTACCAGGTCTCGGTTTTCAGGGGTTATTATAATGCAATATGTGCAAATAATTATTTGAATGTCAGGGAAGGAATGAGTGTTGTCAATATGATTAGTAAGAGAGTTTAACCGAAGTGCGATGGCACCCCCGTCTCACGGTTGGACTCGCTTGAACACTGATGGAGCTATACAAGAGAGAATGAGGATTGTTGAGTAGTGTTTGGGGGGGCTTCTTAAAGATGAGCATGGAAACTGGATCTGTGCGTTCTCTAAATTCCTTGATTCTTGTAGTGCATATATTGCTGAATTGTGGGGTGTTTTTGCAGGAAGTTCAACAGAGTGAAACTTGGTACACCGAATTAGGAGGATGCTGGAGTGGGAATGGCTAGAAAGTCTTGGACAATAACTCAAATTTTATTTATAAAACTACCCGCATTTACAACACAATGTTGGAGGTTGAATTTGTGGCTGATGGGATGGAGTGAAATATATATGCTCTATCAATTTTTATAGAGTTTACAAGTAGAAAATTATGAGAATGCATAACTTCTATATATAAAAAACTAAATAATTTATATAAAGTCTTGCAATTACATAATTTATTATTAAATCACATCGGCAATGTGCCTTTTTTTAACAACATCACAAATGAGTTTGAGTGATTCTTCTAAATCATCACAAAGGAGGTGAGGATTTGGAATTACAGTCGGGTCCACTGAGAGACAAATGATCATTTGGTTAGCATAACTTTGAAAATGCATGGTCAGTGCCTGCAAAAGAAATGAAAGGGTATGTGCTAATTCAATAAGACTCCAAAATCCCCCGAACAAATCTTTAGTTGTCTACTAAACATTTGTCAAAACAGACCTACTGCGGGTGGATCATAAATCAACACTTACGTATGGGTGTCCATATACACCTGGCGCAATGTATGCAATGGGATGGCCATAGAAGCTAATTTCCTCCACTGGACCAGGTATATTAGAAAAGGCCACAGTTGTGTGTAAGGCAACTCTTCGTATCATGGCGGCAGCGGCCTGTAGGCAAGTTCCAAAGGTAAGAATATCTTACAGAATATAAAAAATACAAGAACTAACGCCAGCTACTTGATCAATATGTAGCTTGGTGAAATTAGTCATTTCTTCCCTTAAGTAATTTTTTTTCCCGATTTGGTCTCTTATTTTCTTTTGTAACAAAGTAGTCTTTTATGTTTTTTTCAATTACTTTTTCATTGTCATAAGCACGTATTTTGTTTCTATCTTTGTCCACATACTCTGGTCCACTTGAGCATTTTGTTGGTTCATTTTAGCTTGTATACAAGTTTGATTGTGCTACAAAAGGACTACTTAATCTTGATTTTAAAACATAAAGGATTATATTATCACTCCAAAAAAAGATAAAAGACTAAATTGAAAATCGAAAATAACATAAAGAACTAAAAGAGTATTTTTGCCTATGTAGCTTTCTTAAGAGTAGTTTAATTGAACATGTAGATATACTTCTCTCTTATGCTAGTTTTAGGTCCTAAATCATTTTTTTAATTAGAAGTTTAAGTTGCAAGGCTACGTACAGAAGGTCTTATATGTCAGTGTATACCTTAACCCCAAAGAAATTGAGCACCAATTTTACAATAGTATAAATGAAAATAGCTTCCAATGAGTTTTTTTTCCAGTCCATTGTGGTCTTGGCTTGACGAACATATTCCAATGGATCTTCATGTAAAGCAATGGAAAAAGGGGTGAGTACATATCCGATCCGATTACCCCATTTGGCTTTGGATTTCTTAGCCATCATAACCGCCAGATCCTAATTAACATAACATATGAGTTAATCAAGCACACACGATGATTCGTTACCTAGAACTTAAATATTTTTTCCTCCAGAGAACATAATTAGTCATGAGAATGAAAAAAATGGGTATAGAAGGACTATAATATGTAACTAACTACTTGTGAAATATATGCAAAGATATGTATAACCATACGATGAAATGACAGTAGTATACAAAATAGAACCACCAAATCAATGTTTTGAATATGTAGTTTGTGTGATCAAAGATACATAAAGAAAGAGATATATGTCTAAGAGAATAATAATTTGGAAACAAAATTCACCTGGACTCCAGCAATAGGTCTAATGTTAACAACCACTGCTGCCCTGAGGCGAATGTTCTCGAGGACATTACTTGGTCTTTGCTTTGCGGCAACATCAATATTTGCATCCACACCTGCTTGGAGGATAACATGGTAAACAAAGCGTTATCGAAAAATAATTGGTTTATATTCCTTTTGTTTCTTTTCTTTTCTTGATTACAGATGATTTGAAACAAGGGGCTTCAATGCTTGATTAGGTTCAGAAGACAAAAGCCAAGCTTCTTTGGCAAATAAACGGGGCTAGCGCCCAAAAAGCCAAGCTTCTAGCTTGTGGAGAATTTAGCTTTACTTTGCATTCGTATTTTTTCATATATGTTTCTAACTGTAATATTATAGAAAAGGGAAAATCTTAGATAGGTGCTTATGAAAAAGTTAAATGAGAAAGCTTCTGAAAAATTGATATGTAGAAGATAATTTCAACTTATATGAGAAACTATAAGCTAAAAACTCACATTAGAAATGCTTATATAAAAAATTATCCAAACAAGCTCGTATTATGGTAGTTTTAGTAAATAATAATAGTGTAAGAAGTACGAAGAAGCTGAATTAGGATAAAATATAGAAGCTTACCGTATTCCCGATTCAAGTAGCGAGTGATACCAGCTTGTGTCACCCCCAACAAAACGTCATTGATGGTCTAGTTGATCAACATGTATCAGAAACACACTAATTAGAACACCTCCTTGTTTCTTCAAAAAGGAAGAGTTTTGTATAGTAGTAATAATTAAGTAGCGTTGTTACATGTAAATACAGTTAAAGAAGAAGACAAGTGGAACATTGGAATGATATTAGTTGTCCACAACGGTGCAACATATATTTGATTTTTTTTATTGGAATTAATCAATTATTCATAATGCTTTTCAAAAAAAAATCAATTATTCATAATTATAACAGGAAATAATATCATAAACCCAAGGTTGCACATGAACAAAATGCTCCCGTGACTTTGATAGCCACAGATAATATAATCCAAACTCTGTTATTATCACCAAATTAAATAAACATAATAAGAAGACCCAACCCTTAAAATTACAAGCCAAAAAAGGAGTTAATTAGTTAGTTATTAGAGGTTTAGGTGGAACCTTAAACTACTATGAGAAATCACATGAGAACGTTTAAAGGTAGATGTAGTCTAACAATGAAGAGAAACATTTAGGGCACTTCTTGTGCTTTTTGTCTTGTTTAATACATTTCGGTTTATAAAAAAAAAATACAGAGCTTATACATTCAATAAAGCATAACATATTGTTTAAGTAAATACTCATATATGAGGAGTCTAGCAAAATATTCTTTCCAGCGGACTCTATATTTGTGAAATTGATGTGTGTCACATCAAATAATTATGTGAGTCTTTCTTATACCATAATTGGTGGGACTTATTCCCAAGATAATAGACACATAAATTTCACTCAATCATATTATAGAAAGTGTGTAGAAAAGACTCAACTAGAAGGTATGTTGTTAGACTTATAAAAAGAAATGTATTATTGAGATTTTCCCCGGTGTTATAGAAATTAATTAGCAATGCAATACTTGGGTATAGATTTATCAATGGAAATAAAAAAGGGTTGAAGTTGTATACCGATTTCATTTCATTCTTGACGAGTTTGATGTCATCCATACTAACCGTGCGGTGCACAAAGCGCTTGGTATTGAGTTCGACCCCTGGTACACCTTTTAGTGGAGTATTGGTGTCCTTGACGAACAAAATGGTTAACCCCAACAGCAACAAGTCCACAACAGTGTGCCAAATAAGAGTCATCCCCCGCCAAATTGCCAAGAAGAGCCTCCAGAATGAGTTTGAACTGTGGCAGGAATAAGGTGACGTTGAGCCAGCTCTCTTCTGGCCTGGCACCGTTGGCAACGCTTCGGGGTTAGAGGCTTTACGAGTAGAGGCGAGGAGGAGAGATACGAGAGAGATGCCATCCCCAAGGGAATGGTGGATCCGAAAAATGCCAACCGCTTCTGCATCTGAGGTTTTGATGTTGAGGATATGCAGTTCCCATAATGGCTTTGACATCACCAATGGAGTTTTGGTGAAATTGGAGATGTAGTCTTCAACAAATCTGTCGGGAAACTCTGTTTTCGGATCTACTTCCGGAACTATGATATGGTTGTCTAAGTCCACTTTTGTTGGGGTCCATCTTGTTTTCCTTCCCTCTTCAACCCGAAAGAAGATCCAAAACAAATTATCTATATTAGAACAATGTTGATATTTGAAAATCCATTCATTTTCTATATCCATTTAACATCTATTTTTGCTTCTATCTCTATTTTCTTGTCACGTTACCCATCTATCAAATTCATGTCTATTACTTTTATCTCTTATAATCTTAAGTTATCTCTCTCTAGGTATTTAAAAGGATGTGGGTGTCCAAAAATCTTTTTCGATATAAGAATGGCTTGTATATTGTATTATACAAGAATAATTCTAAATTCTCCTACTTTTTATTCCTACAAATCCAGGATATAGCATTTCTCTACAAGAATATTTTCATAGTTTTTTGTTTTGTTCTTTCTCAACGGTTTTTGACATAGAAAGTGAAGGATGTTTTACGATGGCATTTTAAATAAATGGTTTCAAACATAAGGGTATAATGCAAGGCATAACATTATTTTCTTTTTATTTTTTGCTTTATGTAATATAATCAAAATTGGTCCATTTTATCAAAATAAATAAAACTAGTCCATCACTACCACTACGGTGGATCACAATAAACAACACATCATTTTTGCCGGTCAATAATATTAAATATGTTATATTTTTAGTCATTAAATAGTTTACTTACAAAAATTAAAGAAATTCTAAATTTTAATATATATTTTTACAGGTCAACTGGTTAGTAATTAGTGAGTTAGTTGTTAGAAGGAAAAGAGAGGTGTTCAAACCCCGGAACTCCAACCTTGACTCAACCACCTAAGTGGGACTACAAATTCTAATTGTGTAACAATTTGGACAATATTTAACTTTTTACCGTATAATTATATTATAATGTTCGAGTTATATTATTAATTATTAATTTCAAATATTTAGTAATAAATGTTTTACCTGTGAGCTTTAGGTATCATGATTGAGATATCAATTAAAGATATTTAATATTATTTTTTGAAGTTGTTGCAAAAAATATATTAAAACTTTGTATTTTTAAAGTGCTTTTATTATTGAAGTACAAATTTAAAATATTTGTAGTATTAAAATTTGTAGGATGAATATATTCAGGCACGGATCCAGGGGGAAGGGGTGGCCTTGGCCCCTTCCTCCCAACTTCTAAAATTGCATATATATATATCTATCTATAAAAAATATATTTATGAATGATTTTTCAAGTCCCAATTTACACATATCGTTCTCAGAGCGTTTTCACAAACCCCATCTACGTGTCACACTTAGAGGAAAAGGTGCACCAAAATCAAATCAAAATGAAATCAATAATCAATCAATAATTAATTGGCCAAATCAAATATTTCCTACCCACAAATTAATTATTGAAAATCAAATCCGAATTATGAAATAAAATCGTACAGTCTAATTTGAATCCAATTAATTGTGTCCCCAATTAATTCTTGCATTAATTGTGAAATAATATCGTGTCTTATCTTCAAACCAAATAAATTAATATATCAGGAAAAAATAAAATTGTGTCCCCAATTAATTATTCAATCTTTCCTAATATATTCAAGCACCAAAAATAGTATGCCAAAAAAAGGCACCTGAAATCTATAAATCTATAAATAATCTATGAATAATACATTTACAAATAATCTTTCAAGACTAAATTCACGCATGTCGCTTTTAGAGAGTTTTTAAGATGACATGTATTCGTATTATGCGTTCCCACCAAATCTCATCCACGTGTCATACTTAGAGAAAAATGTACACCAAAATCAATTCAGTATTAAATCAATAATCAAATAATAATTAATTAGCCAAATCAAATATTTACTGTCCACAGATTAATTATTGAATATCAGACCTTAATTGTGAAATAAAACCGTACAATCTAATTTGAATCCAATTAATTATGTCCCCAATTAATTCTTGCATTAATTGTGAAATAAAATTGTGTCTTATATTCAAACCAAATAAAGTAATATAAAATAAATAAAACTGTGTCCCTAATTAATTATGCAATCTTTTCTAATATATTCAAGCACCTGAAAAAAATTAAAATGCAAATAGGTCAAAAACGAGAGACCACCGACAATTTCATCATTCTTCAAGCAATAGTGCAAAAGGTTTCCTATTATATTGCAGCGCCAAAAAAATAAAAAAGCAAATAGGGCAAACATGAGAGATCACCCCCAATTTCTTCTTCAAGCAATATTGCAACCCACAATTTATTCTTCGAGCAAATTTTACACATGCCAATACTATGTTCAATTTGAGAGGATACTAACTCAGCATTTATTCAAAAGGTTAACAAAAAATGGAAAACGGGTGAATCTCTTTCAATTTAAAACGAAATCGCCAAATCATGATTAATCAAACATTATTATATTTGAATCAACATTAAATGTAAATTTGAAATGAAATTAGAAGATTATTGTGTTTTGTTTTCTCTATTTGCCATTTATTTTGTTTTCCTTCCCATCACTATACCCCTTCATATTTAAATAATGCATCCCGTCTGTGTTTCTACTGACCCTCCCTCTCTCTCTCTCTCTGCTATCACCAGTGATTGCTGGTTTCCTCACTCTGCCATCATTAGTGGCAGCACTCTATTACCTGGTCAGAAAAGAAAAATCTAACATTTTTACTTCTTTCCTCTCTTTGTGTTGAAGTTGTTCATCTTAATCCAGGTATTGGGGTTAATTTTAGTAATTTTATTTTTAAATATGGTTGTCATATTTTCACCTCCTCCTGAAATGCTCATGATTATCATTTTTGTTTAACAAAATTTATGTGAACATTATGTGGCGTGTGAGCAGCACCAACTTTTGTTCCTTGATTGACATTGATTTAGAGTTTTCTTTGGCTTTGGTTTTCATGTAAATAAATTTAAATGTAATTTTTAACTTATTTGAAAGGATTAAATTTGATTGTTTGATCCATTATAGAGTTCAACATATTATTTTGGTCATTCAATTTTATTTATTTTTTTGCTCAACTTTGCAAATTTATACAAAAGTAAGTGTCGAAATGATCTTTGGAAAATCCTAAGAAGTTGTAGGAATCAAGGAAATGAAGAAGAAAGATCCTCAAAAGGGTAAAGCCTTTGCTTATAAGCAACCATGCATTCAACAATGAATAGAGCTTCAAGAAATAAGGTCCATGAAGATCCCAAACTATTTAGGTTCCTTTGCTCGCCTGCCTTTATTCTCTTTTTTTGTGGTTATTTTAGTCTTGAGGATTTTTTCTGCGGTGGTTTCTGGTTCAACTATTTGCAAACTTCTTTATTTTCAATATGATTTGAAATTTCTGTAACAACAGCAGTTGCATAATCAATTGTATTTAGCAACTAAGATAAAATATATTATTTCCTCCGATTTAATTGTATAATGATATTGATAGATATAATTATTTTTCTTTTATTTTTCTTATATAGAAAACAAAATAATTCTTATAATTTTTGTTTCTCACGGTGTTACTATAGTTGGTTCCTTGTGGTGAGACTTAGTTCCTATATTTATTAGTGAAGACTTTTACCGTAATAGGTTTGGTCTTCCTAGTTTCAGATTTAAATAATTTTTCCTTGGGTTTTGGTTTGGTCGCCCCAAGCTTTCTTTGTATTCTTTTTCTTTTATTAATAATATTTAGGGTGTGCTCTAAATGATAGATGACGGCTAGGGTGCCAACCTAGTTGGGATCGTAGTCGTTATTGTGATGCCTTTGCATGCCCATGTTTATAAAAAAAATTATTTTTATAATTTTGGATTCGAGTTTAGATGGTAAAAAAATCTTAGATGAGTTTGAATTTTGATCTTTTTAGGGTTAGGAAAAAATTTAAAATTTTAAAAAATTTGATTTTAATATTTAAGATTAGATAAACAAATAAAAAGTTCTCTCCCATATTTTTTTTCTGAAAATATATCTTCTAAATTGATTTGAATTTGATTTCTAAATTAGTTAATAATTTTATTTGATCTTAATCTGAATTTAAAATTGAATTTGAATTTGATTTTTCTCAATATTATATAATAAATAAAAGATTTTAATTTTATGTTAATTAAAATTTGATCTCTTCATGGTTACTATAAATTTAATTTTTTTTAAATATACGAACAAGTAATAAAAAAATGCTCGCAAAAGTAATTTTTTTATCTCAACCAATGTTGTAATGATATATTTCTTTCTCATTTAGCATTTTTCACCTAACTAATTAATTTATTAAATATTTTCTTTTGTTAAAGCAAATTTGAATTTTTCTCATTAATGATAAATTGATTAATGTAAATAGTTGGGATAAAACACAATAAATGAAGAAAAATAATTTTTAATTAAAGATTTTATGACAATATACAACTTACACTTACCTATACAAATCAGTTTCTCACCACATCAATGATTGATATGCCACATTTTAAATTTTAAATTGATTATATTGCATGGTATAATTTTCCACTACGGGTTGAGATAATGTTTTATTAATCATGATTTGCAGATTTCGTTTGTGAATTGAAAGAGATTCGTCTGGTTTCCATTTTTTGTTAGCCTTTAGCATTAGTGTTGAGTAAATTATGACTTAAGGGGACAAATAGGAGAAATTGGTTTCTATTTTCGGTTTACGTTTAGAATAAATTTAAGAATAAATGTGGGACAAATTTTGTCTAATTGGTCATTTTTTAAGGAGAAACCAACTCGAGTATTATATTCTTTCAAATTGAACGCAGTATTATATATCAAGTTGATCATTAGTAGTAGTAAATCAAATAGAATAATATCATATCGAGCAAATTAAAAAGAAAAGAATTTTATTTTGTAGAAATAGAAAATGTGGAATTCAAGATAATGACTATGTCATTAGGGTGAAATTTGCTAAAAAAGGAAATGAAAAATTACAAAGAGAAACATGAAAAAAAAATGACAATAGAGGAAGAGAATATTGGAATGGTTTGCATAAATTTGAAAGAGAATTACACAATCAGAATCACATGCAATTAAACATATTAATTGATTCATTTCCTTTATCGATTTAGTTTGGCATGTAATGAGTATTTCGAAGAATCACAAACAATTAAATATTAATTAATTCATTTCCATTGACAGTTTTATTAGACATGCAATGAATATTTTGAAATAAAAAATAGAATGTAGATTAGACGCATTAATTGTTAACTGATTCATTCCTATTTTTAGTTTTATTAGGAATGCAATGAATATTTTGATAACATCAAAGTTGAATGTAAATTAAACATATTAATTGATTAAATAATTCCTTTCGTGAGGTTGAGGTCGGAGAAATGGTGAGAAAGTGACACTGTAAAAAAGGACATGCATGATCACACCTAGGTCTAGAATTTTTCTCAAGGCGACACCAATATTAAGGCATCCATATTTTGATACTTTTTATTCATTTTCTCATAGCCTCCAAAACATTGATGTTTTTTGTTTTTTATAGGTGGTAAAAAAATCTTTAATGAGCTCAAAATTTTTTTTGGATACCATGGTATTGGCAGGAATATATGGATCCCTCCCAGTGCCTTTTTTTTTTATCAAACCCAAGGTTTGAACCCGAGACTTTGGGATGAGGACCAAACGCAGTAGTCAGTCGGACCAACGGACGTTGGTAATGAGTTCAAATTTGATCATTTTAGGATTAGAAAAAAATTTAAAAATAAAAAAGATTTGATTTTAACATTTTAAGATTATATAAAAAATTAAAATGATCTGTTCCATCTTGATATGAATATAATTTTAAAATTTAGGTAATAATTTTATTTTATCCTTATTTAAATTAATTTGATCAATTTTTCTCAAGATTAATAATAATAAATAAAAGAAGGCAGTAAATACTTTGTACCAATGTCATGGTTACAAAAAATTGATATCTTCAATATTAGTATGAAATCCAAATTTTATTTTGATATTTAGGAACAAGACATAAAAGATATAAAATGAAAATAAATATTTCTTTCTTTATTAGTATGTTATCATCTAACTAATTTTTTTGAAGCAGTCATCTAATTAAATTAAGAAAACATTTTAATTTTTCTTTGAGAAAACTTGGATTTTTTATAAATTAATATATAGATATAAATTGATTAATGTAAAAGTTATAAATAAAAAATATCATGCGTGATAAACATTTTATATGAAAGCAAAGAAGAAAAAGTTGTGCATTTAACATTATGTCAAATATTTTACCTGAAATCTTATCGACATGTAAATTACTTAAAGAATTAAACTTTAATATATAATTTAAATAATTTTCTATGTCCCTTTATGATAATTTATTGTAAATATATTTTTATTATTTTTTATTTTATTCCCAGCTAATTTATTGGATACTTTCTTTAAGATAAGAATTTTTTTTTGCACATTAGTATCTATATATAAATATTGAAAATGATTAATTAGAAATTATAGATAATAGATAATATATAACAATGGGGATGAACAAATGCATGAAAGTATTTTTTTTGACAACAAACATGAAAGTATATATATGTACAAAATAAAGTTAATACACTAGAATGAACATTTTATATTAAATCACATTTCACGGGTTCAAATGGGTATCGCGAATTTTGGTTTTTTGCCATGCTTACCTATAACAACTATTTAAATTATTTTATGACTTCAATCATAATTATACAACTTTTTCGTTGTACTTTTGAATTGATATATAAAGTAGTTCATATGCCCCATGCATGACACGGGTCACCTACACTAGTATATATATATTTCAAATGGGTGGTTTTTCAATTTCTAGTATATAATCCGTGTACAAATATATATTAATTTACATCATTTTTTCTTTTAATAATAGACATATTAGTATTATAGTTATTGGTTCTGTTTGTCTCAAACACATATATATTATTATGTTAATTTAGTTGAATATTATTATCATATGAATTTATTCATTGTTACATTTGATACTCAATGACAAAAATTCAATTATAAATTTTATGAAAATATGATAAAATTACTTATTTTGAGTTCAGTTTTATTAGATGCAAATTTAAAATCTTTATAAATCACTTTATATTTAACTATTATGATTTAATGTTTAATTAACAGTTATTATTAAAAAAAAATTAGCCCCCGCTACCATGAATTTCTGAATCCATCCCTAAATATATTTCAATTTATAATTTATTATATAATAATTAAAACCTTTAAAAATATTAAACATAAGCATATTATTTATCCTACTGAATTATGCAATATTAATGTATTGATCTTATCTAAATTAATTAAAAATATTTAGAAAGCCCTACGCCATTTTAGTTTTTAATAAAATAGGAACGGAAAAATAGTATTTATTAAATTAAATCAATTGGAAGTTGACGCGCACATGTATTTGAAGTATTAGAGCGACCTTTTATTGACTTCGATTAAAAACGAAATTCTCTGTTTCTAAAGGAAAAGAGAGCAAAGTAATCTATCTATTATTTATACACATTAACACATCTATGCTATGATCTTATTCTTATTCTTATTTCAACTAAAAAAGACCGAGTGAAACAAAGAAGTTTATACCCCCCGTTTATCTATCATAAAAAAATGCTTTCAATTCGGGGAATTATATGTCATTTACAAAAAAAAAGTACCATTTTTTTTAAGAAAGCCCATATTTTTGTTAAATGTTATCCATCCATAATGAAACAAGAAAAAACACACAACTGTAACATTCCTGTTACTTTTAGCCAAAAAGGGGGGAAAGTCTTGATGTGCAAATGCACGACACTCCAATCAAAGGGGAAGAAAAAGAAGGAGATGGCATGATTATGCTTTATTATAGAGAAATGCACAAAAAAAAATTCATACAAAAGAAAGAGAGCAGCATAATGTGCATATTAGATTAGTCACGAGAAGTTTGAGCCATCTCATATTGTAAATCTACTATTCTATTCTAACAAGTAATAAAGTTTAAAAACATTTTTTAAAAGCATGCATACAAAGTTAAAAAGGGGTTGGATAGTCACTAACCAGCAAGCTGGTGAACCTAGGATGCTTAAGCATAGTTTGACATAAACCTTCTTTAATGACTTGAGGATCGATGCTTGTCTTGCAACCCATGGTGAAAATCATATAACAGTTAAACGATGGCGCGGTGAACACCCGCGCTTTCGGACTCAGCGGTTCACCGTCTCTTGATGATGCCATATTTGCCTACACTTCTCAAAAGGCTCTAATGGGAAGCACCAAAGCAGGGTAAGTGCCTGATGGATGTAATCAAAATACTGAAATTAATGGACTTTGTAATAAATAAGATGTTGGACTAATCAATAGAGTTATTTTGAAACAAATCATATATGTACGTCCAAAAAAATAGGATTAATTCTCATTGTTTTAGATTCCCTGAGACTTCTCTGTAAAAAAAAAAAAAGATTCCTTGCTTGAGAGTGTGACAGAAAAAACATATTGTGGTACATCTCTGTTAACCTTTTTTAAAAATGTTAGATTTTTAGTAAATTAATTTATTTTTAAAACTAAATATTTCAATTTCAATTTTTATTAAACAGGATATTCAGTTGCAAAAAGGAAAAGAAAAAGAAATGGGTCGAGGCAAAAAAAAAGGAGAGAACAACAAAAGGGGAAAGCAAAGAAGATAACAAATATATCTAACATCAATGGCAAAAGGCTAGAGCCTGTGGCTTCGGCCTTTCTTAATACGGGTCTTTTTCGACTGAAAAACCCATAATACCCCCAGACGGTGCAAAAAGCTGCAGCGTGAAAGAGTGGAGAAGGGAGTTCTGGGCGCTCACATAGATTTTGTGCCGTGGAGAATCACGTTGTTGAGAGATCAAGACCGTTGAATGGAGATCGAATGGCTCACACTTTTATGTTTTATGTACTAAAATAGATTAAAAATATATACTCAAAATGTGAGTCGTCAATCTTCATCTAATGGTCTTAATCTTTCAACAGCGTGAACCGCGTATTTTCCTTACAACTGGGAATCTGTTTCCGCGGCCGGCGGAGGAGTGGCCACGCGCAGAGCGATGGTGGGCCGACGGCACGACGGTCCCCTCTTCTTTGATTTTTGTTTTTGGTATTCCCTCCCTCTCTGCACTAAGCTTGCTGTTGCTATTGCTTTTGAGTTACAGGTTCTGATATTGGAGGAAAGGCTTGAAGATGGTGAGACAAAGTGTAAATTGGTGAAGACAAGCTTGGTTGAAAGAATCATAGATAGATGGAGGAAGTGATCTCTAAGGACGTGAACACATTGCAACAGAAGCAACGCAGGAGGGATCACCACCTTTTGTTTTGAGATTTTTGTTTGCAACTGTAATGATTCAAACAAATCAAAATAAATATGATGAAGGATGATGAGTTTGGCATTTTACCTTTAATAGCTGCACACCAAAACTAACGCGTAGCTTGCTTTGCTTTGCTTTGCTTTGCTTGTATCTCCTCTTTTTTCTTTATTTTCACTGAAGTACCTCCTCTCCAATATTGCTCATTGTCCCTATATGCTCTCCTGTTCTTTTGAATTTGTATGTGATTGTTTCAGAGTTTGCGTGTCATCTTCATCATATGCTCCCAAGTTTCCTTTCAATCCTCCAAATTTAGAACCCCAACATTCTTTCTCCATTTCTATTTATAGGCCAACAATCCAAGTTAGTGTTCACCAAGGTCAAGAAGCTTGTTTATAACTTATTTGACTAGTTTATAAACTTGTTTGATAAGAGTAGAGGTATTTGGAAAATAAGCTTTTTTCACTAGCTTATAACTTTTTTTGATAAGTTACTAAATAACTTATAGCTTATTGTTTTTTTTTCTTATTTTTATCCTCAGTATCATATTTCCCCTCTTGAGTCTCTTAGTTTTTAAAAAAAAAATCTTTAACCATTATTTCTACATAAGTAATTTTTTTTAATAAAGGTTATGATAAAGGTTCTGTTCGGCAAAAATAGTTGATAAACTAACTTATAGTTGGTAAAGTAGTTGATAGCTTATAAGCTAGTTGAAGTTGAAAGCATATGTAGAAAACAAAGGTTCTGTTCTATTTTTCTTTCTTAGTTCCTCCAAGCTTTCCTTCTTAATGCCACAAAATCAATATTATTAGTCTGTTATAAATTTAGGATATTTCACATATCAATTTATTACTATATAAATTAGTCGTTTCATGTCATATGTAGAAACAAACCAATAGATCTGTGCATCGCACGGATCAACTGGCTAGTTAGATATTAATTCCAGCTATCGCCATATAATAGAAAAATGAATTGATTATATTTTTTTATTCGTCACGAGAAAAGGGTTATGATACAAGAAACTTGTCTCCGTATCAATGATTTCTTATTAATTAACTATGGGTTGCAGTAGAAAGTATATGTATCTAGGAGAATAATGCTGAATCTTATGAATTTCTATTTCACAAATCAGTATGAATAAAACTTGGCTGTTGGATCATAAAAACCAAATCCAGCTCTATGTATTGTAATAAATAACCTCTTGTAATATTGTCACTAAAACATAATTGGTTTCGCCCCTCCATTGCACGTGGGAGGGAGATGCTGGTCTAAAGTCTAGTAGTCTACAGAGCCGTGGAGCCTGCATCATAATTGGTTTATGTGACTCTCTTTCATGCAATTTGTAGAACTCTCAATTCTTATGATATAGCGTACGTCACTCTTACAATTGTCCCTTTCTAATGAAACTCGTTTGTTTGTTTTTTTAATTCTGAACGAACAGTTAGTAGAGGTTGTTTCCATTTGTCTTGTAAATGTTGCAGGATCATACACACTATTTCTGAAATCACTAATTGACGTAAAATCACTCTTGTCATATATATAAAAGTTTCGTTAACGTATACCCACTTGTTTTTATATATGAAAGAGTATTATATTAGCAAGTTATAACTAAATATTTATTACTAAAGATGTAAATGGCTATTGTACTTATTCCAAAAAATAAGTGAGTATATATTAGCAATTCCCAATAGAGTAAGCTAACATACATCCACTTATTTTTTAGAAGAAATAATTTCAAATATAATATATTGTAGATATAAATGATAAGAGAATAAAAAAACAAAAAAAGATTAAAAAAAACTACAAAGAAAGGTTTTTCAGATCTAAAAGCAAGAAATTATAAACCCACATGAATGACGTGATCGTGGCAGACAAAATGAGCTTGACACGTAGAAATATATTGATTGACATTATACAGATTTGTTAATTGTCCTTTTGGTCCCAGTTATTATGATTATGCGATTTGCATTCTTTGATTTTTAATTAAATGAATTAGGGCTCTTAATTATCATATATTTTATTTAATTTTTAATACTTAGAGTTTACGTGGCAGCAGGGATGGATCCAGAAAATTCGCAAAGGGGGGCTGAAATCTTAAAAAAAAAGGTTTTGAATAAATTATAGAATCTTTGTTATATAAAATATTTTTTAATTTTTTCATTATAAGATATATTTTATAATATATGTGTTAGAGTTAATAAGATTTTTTATTATTTAAAATTAAATTTTGAATAAGTTTTAAATTGAGTTTTGTTATTGTTGTAAATTTTATTATGTTCTATTATGTTTTTGGTTAAGTTAGTATAATCCCAACAAATTTGATCACAGTTTACTAAAGAGAGGTGGATAAGCCATGTTTTTTAATAATAATAATAATAGTAGTAGTAGTAACATGATCATCTAAATAAATATTATTTAGTGTTCCATATCGTAAGTAAGTTAAAAGCCGGCACAGTGCAAGCGGCAAGGTTAGGCGTTGTTACACTTTCCAGTTGCACGCGAGTTTGATAATAATTATAATATATTAACATTAACATATATAACTTATTCTAAAATCATTAACAAATATAACACTATAAAAAAAAGAATAAAATACACTCTCCTCTCCTGAGAGATACCGATATTACACTCCTATTTCCTCTTATTTGAAAACACACACTTTCCTCTCCTGAGAGATACCAATATTACACTCCCATCCTCTCTTGTTTGAAAACACACACTCATATCCCTTGAAAGATACAAATATTACACACGTTCTTCCCTTTAAAGATAAAATATGACATATTTTTCTCCATTTTTGTAATTTTTCATTGTCGTAAAAAGTTAGTCTCACTTAAAATATTTTTTATTACCATAATAACCTTTTATCTTTCATTTTATTTCTATTTTTGTCCCATTTCCTTTCCCAATCCGATTTCAGAATCACTGTTTCAGCGTCGTTTACCACCACATTCCACTAAAACCAAAACAAATCCATTGTTGGTGGAATGTGGCGGTGAACGCAGTGAAACGGTGATTATGATTTCAAGAATCAGAAATTGGAATGAGAGAAAATTGGGCAAAAAGGAAATGAAATGAAAAATAAAAAATTATTATGGTAATAAAAAATAATTTAATGGAGGTTAACTTTTACGTTAATAGAAAATTACAAAAATAGAAAAAAAAATGTATTATATTTTATTTTTAAAGTGAAGCAAATGTGTGTTTTCAAACAAGATGAGAGAATAGTGTAATATTGATATCTCTCATGAGAGGGAAGTGTGTGTTCTTAAACAAGAAAAAATGAGAGTGTAATATTGATATCGTTAAAGAGAGAGGAGTATATTTTACTCTAAAAAAAATTGGATTGAGGGTGGGGCTAGGCCCCTGCCTGGCCCCTACAATCCGTCCCTGCGTGGCACCTTTCTATTTTTAGCCACCAATGAAATGTTTTAATTATAGTAATCTGGTAATAGTAATTTTAATTATTATGAATTTGAATCAAATTAGAAAGTTTAATTATTTGGATCCTTTTATTTGATTTAATCATGACCACACTTGATTGAATTATAAACAATCATGATCTTATTTGATTTAATCACAAACACTCACGATATCATTTGATTTATTTGTGATCTTTTGTAAAGTTACCTTAATTGTCTCTATTTAAATTCAAACATTAATTATTTTTATTATGTATTCATCCAGTAGACATCTTTTATTTTAATACCATTGTAACTATTATTTATTTTTATTTTTGATATACCCGGACAAAATTGGGTGTTCACGTCACTCATCTCTCATCCATTCTTATAACTGTTTTTTTTATATATAGGTGTAAATATATTTTAGTCTCTATAACAGGGGCATTTTAATTTTTGTCCCTAAAAAATCAAACTTTCTTGTCCATATAATATCTTTTTTTCTCCTGAGATGAGTTGACATTTGTTAAATTCTGAGATGACTCACTTAAGTCTACTCCATTGCATCCATGTACTACCAACTCAACTAACACCTAACCCTCACCTCCTCTTTCCCTTCCCCTTCTCCCGCCACCTCCTCCCTTCTATCTCCTTCATCCCCATTTTTTATGAGTGAATTTTAATAATTTAATTAAATTTTAGTAATTAAATTAGTTTCCATGTTAAGCTATATATATTTGTTAAAACATACTCAATATCATCATCCATCCAATATTTGAGCTAACATCAACATATCATTGCACAGTTGGTAATATACATAATATTAATAATTAATATTGGTAATGATTAATAATAGTATTTTATTAAATTATATCAGGATATACATTTTATTAAATAAAAGACGAATAAATTTTTATTTATTCTAAAATCACAATTTCACCTTAACAGGGTATGATACTATGATTCATTCATTTATATCTGTCAATATTTTATAGTAAATAGTTATCTTGATAGGCAATTATTATTAACTAGGGGTACATCAAGCATTTCGTGCCTGATCTGCCTCTCTCTCCCTTTTTTATAAAGTCGCACATAACAGTGTAGGCAAAGAATTAGGTAGTTATTTACAGTTATTATGTATATTTAAATTCAAATTCTTAGTTAAGAAGGCAATAATGGTGGTTATCAATTTTCAATTTAATCAAGGGCATTTTTTTCCACAAAAAAGGCTACACCAAAAGGTTGTTATTATTTGCTATTCCCTTTATATATGTATGTATGTATGTATATAGAATATAGATATATAGATAGATTATATATGTATATAGATATTATGTATATTTAAATTCAAATTATTAGTTAAGAAGACAATAATGGTGGTTATCAATTTTTAATTTAATTAAAGGCATTTTTGTCCACAAAAATGGCTACACCAAAAGGTAGCATTATTTGCTATTCCCTTTATATATGTACTAGGGGAAACCAGTTGTGCCTGGTACTGCTCTCCCTCTTTTTTCTTTACATAATGTGATATAACAGTTTAGTATTTTTTTTTTCACTTGGGTCCTTCAACCACCTTGGCATGGGCTAGATTTGGTACTCCCTCTGTTTTTAAATATAAGAAAAAAAATATATGTATCTGGACTAAATATAATTTAGATACATGTACTTTTTTTGCTTATATTAAAAATGGAGGGGCAGTTAAAAGGGATAGACTAAGAATAAAAAAGGCTACACCAAAATGGACTATCCCCATTATATATTGTTATAGATATGTATATAGATATATAGATTTTATCAGCATCATTAAATATTATAAAGATCTAATTGTCAAAAAAGATCTAAAATAGTTAATTACACTGTTTTATTAGAAAATAGAATAATGAAAAATATAAAAGGCAGTATTAAAGTGCAAGTTTTAGTTATAAAAATAGTAAGTGGTGAGTGATAGCATATAAAAATTCTCTTGAAAAGAAAACAAATAAAAAAAGAATAAATTACTAGTTGCCTAAAAGTAATATTATTTCAAGAAATATAAATCAGAAAGATTTTTTTTTGAAAGGACAAAAACAAATTAACTAATAAACTGTGCACAAGCTATTACAAGGACAGTGCACATGCAAGCTCTGCCTAACCAAAAACTGTACTAGAAATTTGCGCAGAATAGCAGACAGTACCAACAATCATACCGCACATACATACCAACCCAATATTGTACAATAATGCCTCTAGCCACATTTAAGGAAATGAAAAAGCGCATGCCAGTAGTAGCACCACACCTATTGGGGGTAGTTTATTAATAGGAAATGTAGATATTTAGGTTTGTTATATTTTGATTGGTGTTAAATTTATTGGTGTTCAAATCCATTGGGGTGTCTTCAAATTCTAAGAAATTAATGTAATTCCAAACTGATGTAATCTGTTGAAGTACTCATTGTACTCTTTTAGTTATTTTATTTTTTATTAGAATAAAAAAAAAATAGCTCCACACCTATTGCTTCTATGATGTAAAAGCGGCAAATCCAAATACCACAAATTGATATATTGCCTAAAAGTAATATTATTTTATTAAATTAATATTAATATTATTAATATTATATTATGGTATACAATATACATCGACGCGGGCGTTGACGTGGAACCCCGCTTGGATGACTCAGGCGATAAGCCGATAACAAGGATTTGTGACCGGACCGGAAATGATACCTCTCGAAGGGCTCTGTTAACTCATGCAAAAACGGGGCAAAGTGACTGAAAATGTTTTTACTAGTTGGGCCAGCGATGCATTAATGGGACCTGTGTAGTTAGTTGAGCATTAATTGAATTGTTGGACACAAATGATATTTTTGAAAATTTAATTTGGGACAAATTGGTTAATGAATCAAAACTGGAGAAACCTTATATCAAAGGTAGAGGGCCCACTTGATGAATTTACAACATGTATAGATACATATTATAGTATATCAATCATATATTATCATCAAAAGAGATAGATGAAGAATGTTTACCTATAGTGCCTATTGGCATTGAAATAGAAGGAGACTTGACAAACTCGTTGAGAATTTAAATAAGAGTATATTTCTTTCAATTACGATTGGTTCTATTATAGTATGTTAACCATTTAATGGGATAACGATTAATTAACCTATCGTATGAGGACATGAACACCTCTCATTGGGCATTAATTGAATAACACAACCTATCACGGGCTATTCAGAATAAAAACTTATACAATATCCATCAATTAATTTGGGGTGTTATATTAATAATTATTGACCATAAATTAATATATAAATAATAAAGAGTAATTTTCAATAATTGATTAATGTTAATCTATTAATATATTAATTAATTAAATAATTAATCTAACACCAATGTCCTACGGTACTACACTCTTATGCTTAGGTACCCTTAAGGGATTGTTTGGGGAGAGAATTTTTTGAAAAAGATGACTTATACCAACATTTAGAAAATATTTTAAAATTTTCTATCAAAGATGTAAGCACTCCCCTCCCAGCCCCTTCACGTTAAAATTCTCTCCCAAACAAACCCTAAAAGGCACCTTGGAGGCCACCAGACCATTAGATAGTTGGTTCCGTTTGTTGCAAATTAAAATTGGGTCAACATCTTTGACGATATCTAGCAGACTAGCACACGTACAAAAAATAAATAAATTGCGATGCACAGACACAAATCTAATCATATTATATAATTATATACTCCCCCTATTTCAAATATTTGAAGATTTTTTTTTCTAAAATTTTGATAGTTTTAGGATTTTAAGATATAATTTTTTTCCAACTATACCTTTAGTGTAATTAATAAGTTTTAAGAAGAATAATAATTAGAATAGTTTAAAGTAATTAAAAATATGAAAACAGATACAATATTAAATAGAGGTTTAAGTCTAAAATTTACTCAATTAATTATTTTTTAATTTAACTATCAAAACTTTAAATAACTAAAGATTTGGAACAGAGTGAATAGTAAGTACTCCCTTCGTCCTTTTCCTTTGACGGTTTTAACTTTTTTATTGTTTCAAAACTTTTGTTGTTTTAAGATTTCAAGATACAATTTATTGATTTTTTTCAAGTATACCCTTAGCTAATTAATGAGTTTTGAGTTGAATAATAATTAAAATAGTTAAAAATAGTAAAAAAATATAAAAACTTGTAAAATAATAAATATAAATATTTCAATCTAAAATTTATTCAATTAATTATTTCTTAATTTATATACCAACAACTTAATGAAAAAAGGACAGACAGAGGTGGAGGGCCCACAGGGACCACGGCACCACCCCAATTTTTAGAACTATTTAGCAAAAAAAATTATAATTATTTAGTATTTTATATAAAAAGTGGTCTTCCCACGCTTTGATATATGAATGAAGACTCAAAGTAACTACTAAATAGACAACAATATGGTATAAAAAATTTGGTGTTGTTTTGAAATGTATTACTGTTAACATTTGAGTTTGAGAGCATTTTTTATGAGTTTTGCATGTTAAAAGTTCTAAAATTAATATTGATGTCTCAATCACAAGTTTATTAGTTTTATGAGCAATTTTTTTTTAGTTCATATAAACTGCATTTGATTCTGTTCTGAAATTATTTTATATACTTTTTGTAATTTTATATGAACTGCATTTTATATTAACATACATTTTTTAGATTGAGAAATATCTCTCGTTTTTTAAGAGAAAAGAAAGATATAATAAAGATACTAATGTTAAAAAGTGTCTAGGAAAAAAACTATTTATTCATCTTTTACTCCATCCGTTTTAAAACTATAGCGATTTTAGCCTTTTATTTTTGTTTTAAAACTATCGCAGTTAAAGTGTCATTAATTATTTGTTTACCCATCCCTTATTTAATAATTAGTAGTGGAAGTAGTTAAAATTAATGGTATAAAGATTTGTTAATAATTTATCATAAATAATCTTTCATTAAATGAAGATATTTTAGTTTATGTATAACAATATTTCACTTTCATTAAATGTTTCTTAATCTATAGAATATACAATAACCTTAAACTGCTATAGTTTTGAAATAGAAAAAATACTTATAAAAATGTTAGTTATATATCAAATGTTTTGTATATATTATATAGGCGGCATCTAATATGCACAAGTTAACCAAGTTGTGTATGGTACACAAGTGATAAAAAAATTGCAAATTAGTCCTTTTACTTCCTTAGTTTTACTTCTATTTATACTTTTTCTCTCCCCCTCTCTAATGCTCCTGCTCCCCACACATACTTTCGACCAAAATATGAACTTGATGATTGATCCAAAAATAAAATACAACACTTCCCCCTTCCCCCTTCCCCCTTCCCCCTTCCCCCACCGGCACCCCTTCCCCCTCCCTCCACCACTGCACCATCCCGCAGACCTCCATCATCATCTCCATGGACTCTATCTCCTTCGGCCTACACCTCTTCCCCACCGCCACAACACCATCCTACAGACCCCCACCGTCTGCTCCCGGAGATCTTTCACAGTTGCCGGCGGCAGCGCGTCGATCACCACATCGTAATCAGACACCGGCTTCGCCAACAAAATCAGGTCCTCCTCGTAGTCAATGTCTTCTTCGTCGTCGTTTGAGTCGAACGGTGAGTTGTCGTCATTCTGTGTTGACTCGTCGTTGCTCCAAGTAAGGTCGAGCGACTCGCTGCCGAGTTCCATGAGAGAGCGGAACTCGTCCTCCGCGCGAAACATGGCCTGCTGGAGCATGTCGTCTGCGCGTAGGAGGCACGTGCCAACTGTCTTGTTATCAGCGAGGGGGCTCCAGTAGTTGATGGTGGCGACGAGCTTGTCAAAGACAACGAGAAATTAGTTGGCGAAATCGGCGGGGTTTGACCAGATGGTGTGATCGGAGGACACGTGGCAGGAAATGCGACGGTCGAGAGAGTTAAGTGCTTGTTCGAGTGCGGCGCAGCCCATGGGATCATTCCCTGCACCATCATCGGATAACTTCTCCTTGGAGAATCTACCGTTGAAATTTGAGAATATTTGGAGGATATCATCGGCCATGTTGTGGTTGTTGTGGCCCAGCGTCTTTGCTATGTGACGCGCCACAGCTAGTAACTTCTCTTCTCCATTTTCATCAGCCATTTCGATCACTGCTGCTAAGGCCTGAGTGAGTTTCCAGACCCCTGACCTTTCCATCTTGGTGACCGGTGAAGATTTTGTCGACGGTATTGAGAAGGAGGAAGAGAATGTGAAAAGCAGTAAAACTAGCATAATCAAAGGACTAATTTGCAATTTTTTATGACTTGTGTACCATACACAACCTAGGTAACTTGTGCATATTAGATACCGCCTATTATATAAGTAAAAATTTAAAGTTTTTACCTAATCATATTTGTTTTTAATTTTGGCACCGTCCCTATTAAATTCTTGGCTCAGCCCCTGGAGAGAAGGACAAAAGGAATATAAATTTCCGACCATACTGACTGTACGTCATACTGTGACTTGGTACGTAACAAAAACTGACGGCAATTTCTATCTACACATACATGTTTTTCTATCAACACATACATGCTGCGGAACTATTAATTCCGCAGGTGTATTTTTTTTCGGACACACACATACCGCGGAACTATTAGTTCCGCGGGTTGTAATTCACCGCGGAACTAATAGTTCCGCACGTTGTAATTCAATTCGGACACACACATAACGAATAAAAAATGCTTGCGGAACTATTAGTTCCGCAGTGAATTACAACCCGCGGAACTAATAGTTCCGCGGTATGTGTGTGTCAGAAAAAAAATACACCTGCGGAACTAATAGTTCCGCAGCATGTATGTGTTGATAGAAAATCATATATGTGTAGATAGAAATTGCCAAACTGACTTGGTAGCTCCACACTTCAATGCAACAACAATAATTGATTGGCAATGTCAATATCGTGAATTAATACATGTACAGAAAATTAAATATAGCAAAACCAAGGAGCAAATACCAACTTCTAAAATTACTATTCCAAGCAAACAAAGTTCCAGAGGGACACGTGTTGTTCAATGGAAAATTTAACTTCCCACTCAACAAAAAAAATTCCTTGCTATTTATTAGGGGCATTATATTTATAAAATAATATATATTTATTATATTAATACTTTCTCTAATTCAAAATTTTGGTGATTTAAAATTTTGACACACAAATTAAGAAGTAATTAATTGAATAAATTTTAGACTAAAATGTCTCTATTTATTATTTATCATTTTCAATTATCCTAATTATTTCTCCACTCAAAATCATTAATTATACTAAGGGTATAGTTGAAAAAATGTGATAAATTATCTCTTAAAATTTTAAAATAATCAAAATTTTGGAATAAAAATAAAAATTTAAAATTACCAAAGATTTAAACTAGAGGGAGTAATATCTATTAATTTTTAAAGAAATATATTTACTATTAATAATATATACTTATTAGAAATATACTTATTATATATATTGTATATATAATATTATATGTATATTATATACACAGAGAAATTATTATTAAGTTGAGTATTTTTGTCTTTTACTAGTTGTTGTTGAGGGACAAGAATTAGGCTTTTGTGTTGTCTTTTACACGCTGTTTTGTCCGGTACTAAAACCATTTTTCAAATCAAACACTAAATAAATATTATTATCTAATCCCTACTTTATTGAATTTTATAAAGTTTACAAATAGAAATCTATTAGAACTTATTACTTCTATAAATTGTTACCAAAAAAAACTTCTATAAATAACTTTATCCATTTAAATCAATTTCAAAATAATTTTATGATAAATTGTAAAGTTTCATAAATCCTCATAGTTAGATAATTTATTGTTAAGTCACATCAGCAACATGCTTTTCTTTAACAACATCACAAATGATTTTGAGTGATTCTTCTAAATCATCACAAAAGAGGTAAGGACTTGGAATCACAATCGGGTCCACTGCGAGAGAAATGGTCATCTGGTTAGCATAACTTCCAAAATGCATAGTCAATGCCTGCGAAAGTAATGAAAGGGCCCACCCCGAACGACCCACCGCGAACAAGTTCCTGTTGAGGGATGGTATGTTGTTCTTCACTCATCACGTCTGAGAGGTGAGGTGAAGTGCGTGTGCTTTGGGATCCGCGGTTCCCCCTTGACAAGATCGTCGAGACTAGGGGTGTTAAAATGGGCCGACTCGGCCTGCATTTGAAATTGGGCTAAAAAAATAGTCCGTCCCATTTTAAGGGAGGGCTGGCGGGCCAAAATAGGCTGGCCCGCCAAAATAATAATAAAATAAGAAAAAATTATTACCAATATGTTTTAGCCCATTTTTCCCGGGCCTAAAAATATCGGCACAGCCCCGACCCGTTTTAAGGGCTAAACGGGCCAATCCATTGGCCCCAACCCAAATTGCCACCCCTAGTCGAGACCAGCATGGTCGGTGACCACGACGAGGGCAAGCTCACCGCTCTGGATGATGTCAAGTGTTGTCGGGCCATGCGCATGTATGGTGCTTGGATAAGCAGGGTGGCCTGGTCGATGGAGAAGCGTGCGTCTGGAACTGCGGACCAAAAGTGTATGGTGGAAGAAAAGTATGGTCTCATTCATCAAGAACTGACCGTTGCTGAGGATCGGGTGAAGGAATTGACTGCCGAATTGCAAGCTAGCGAGGATAAAGTTAGAGTTGCTGACAAACTGAGGGAAGACCTACAGGCTGCTGAAGAGAGAATAAAGCGACTGGAGTCCTCGAAGTTGACGTTGGAGGGAAAAGAAAGAGAGCTAAGTACTGCTAGGGTAGAGCAACTGTAGTTGGACTTGGAGACTGCCCAAGAGGAAAAGAAGCAAGCTGAAGAGGACGTTGTTGAAGAAAATGAAGCTGGATTCGACCGTGCCTTGTCTCAGGTGAGGGTGTTGTACCCCAACTTGGATCTCTCTGTTGCTGGCTTCGAAAAGGACGTAGTGGATGGTTGTTTAGTTGATGTCTATGATCACTTCTTCATGTCTTTGTCATTTTACTGTTGCTGCAAGAATAAAATTGTTTTTTCTATTTTTCTTTCATGTAAGAATGTACCTCGATCCATTTTTTAATGTGTTGAATTGCAATATCCGTTTTCGGTAGTAAGCCTCTGTCACGAATACCCTGAAAATGTAAGCTAAGTAGTGCGCCACAACGTTAGTTGTTCGAGTGAATTGTCAAGGCCACTGAATCAAATAAGCTAAGTTAAAAATGAGTTATGCGTGAATGAAAACCCGACCGACGTAAATGCATGGGTATGCAGACAGAGTTAAAAATTAAAATTATGCTTGAGTAGAACATGACCAATGTTGATGCATGAGTACACACATGACTTAGAATAAGACACGACCAATGCGCGACTGCAAGGTCGTGCTACTAATCTCTCTCTCTCTCTTTTTTTGAGCTCTTATATTTCATACGCAACCATTCGCAAAATAAGGTGATGACATTATTATTGAGCAAGCTTGCGTTTTGGTATCCGGCCCCTTACTAGACCTTTGTGGTATGCTAGCGGCCTCTAACTGGGAGGGATACCTTAGCTAAATTGGACCATTCTTACCGGACCAACTTGATGGGTCTCTTACTGGATCCAGTTTAGCTTTTAATGACCTCTTATTGGACCGACCTACCGCAGCCTCTTATCGGATCAATTGCAATTAAATATCACACCACTATATAATTCTAAAAAACCTCTTTCTCATTTTATTGCTGCAATAGACGATCTTAGTCACCAATAATGGAAATAATAAACAAGCGTTTAAACAGAATTTGTACCATTCGGGTTTTTGGCCGACCATGGCCGCACCAATCTGGGCCGACCCATTCCAATATGAGCCCACCTATGACTATTCTAACTGATCATATATGAAGCGGTTACAACAAATCGCACGAAGATAAGACCGCAATAGGATAACTCCACACCAAGATAAGACCATGTCAAGATAAGATCACATCATGATCTACACAACAAACCGCCAAAGATCAAGCACTCAGGCACACTATAAGAAGGGACGCCTAGCACCAAAAGGAGATAAGTTCACATCTCAGCCGGAGTGGTCCTCAGTCTCGACACCAGAGCTCGGGGTCTATTTTCCAGCGTGAACAATTGCCGCCCACCGTGGGGCCTCGGTAAAACTCTTCCCGACGGCCACCACACAAAGAGCTCACGACCTCTACCAAGTAGCTAAGATGGTGCTCTATGGAGTAACCTCGCGATGCCGAGATCGCGTCCCTCCTATCACTAAAGGTGGCAATTCGGGCTTCCGGGCCGGGCTCGGGCCGGCCCACATCGGGTTCAGGCTTTATCGGGCCGGGCCAAAAAGCCCGGATTGAAAACGGGCTCAAATTTGTGTGTCCGAGTCCTATATTTTTCGGGCGGCCCGCTTCGGGCTCGGACTTTTACAAGTTCGGGCTTTATCGGGCCGGGCCAAAAAGCCCAGATTAAAAACGGGCTCGAATTTGTGTGTCCAAGCCCGGTGTTTTTTCGGGCCAGCCCGGCGGGCTAAGCCCATTTTGCCAGCTCTACCTATCACTACCAACGACGTCCCAATCAAATGGGAGGAAGAACTACCGTTTTATTTTTCCTGCAAAGATAAGTTTTTCTACTACCATTTTTTCTTCTTTATTCTTGGCATCATTTGCATGATCTATTTAACATCAGTTTTGCCTATATTAAATCGACCGAGGATTCATTTGTATGTCTATGTTCTTTTTGTGCGTGTCTAATAGATCTCTAGTGATATCAATGATGAGAGCGCCAGACGAATCATCCCCCTCCAAGCGGGGACTATCATCATCATCGCCACGTTCATTTTCTATCTTATCGGTTACCACTATTTTTCCGCCATTAAAAAGATCTTCTTAGTCGACCTTTTTGAGGTATATTCTACTTTATTTTTTCTCTCCATTAGGACTTCGATGATTGTGGTTTTGTGTATTGGATAATAACAGAATTGGATCTGTTACAACTTATCTCTAGCTGTATTTAAATTGAAACTATAGATTGCGTTTATACTTATCTAGTTGTCAGCATCTTGTACTTGTAGTTATCTAGTTGTTAGCTTTCTTGCTCTTATCAATTGTAACAAACTGATAACAAGTAAATTGATCTAATATAATTTCATTCAAAATTCAAACACAACAACGAATTTTCGGTCGCTACCCTCCTATATAAAATAACAAATATTTCTTAAAACAACTTTCCACAGTAATTTTGAATTACTTTATAGTGGTCTAATTTATTCTAGTGGTGATATGTTAATGATTTAACCATTTTTTTTCTTTTACTATTATTATGAGATTTTGTTATGATTTTATGATATATCTTTTCGATTTAAATTTCATACTTTTATTGTAAATTTTGGATTTTTAAATATTATTTGTCCAATCGTCTTTTCATTTTTTAAATAAAAAAAATTAGTGATACGTCAGCATATATTTATTATTGTTTAATTTGTTATCGGTCATTGTGATTTGCATACCAATTTAATGCTAATTTAGAATTAAATTAGATTGGATTATCAAGAGATTAGAAAGTTATCAATATAATTTTCCTATTCGACTTCTCAATATTTATTAGATTTATCTCTAATTTAAATTGGTGATATCATGATTATGCCATTATTATTATCGTTATTCACTACCGTTATAATTTGTTCTAATCAAATTTGAAAATGTTAGTGTTGTACATATCACTTCTTAATTACTTTGATGTTTCATTGCTACTAACGATGATGAAAATGATACAAGTTTCCAGGTTCAATACCTATGATATTATTATTATAAAACGACCCCACGAGCGGTCAATTATAGCCCTTGCCGATGTGAACGCAACCCCATGAGTGGTCGCACACTAAAGCGCAAGCCAACTTATCAAATATATGCAAGCTTGCACTCAATATATCATGCAACACCCTTTCTCCAAAAAGGATATTACATCATAGTAACCAAAAGTTTAGCAAAGACTTAGAAATTATTTTGATAAAGGTTGGTAATGCTTCTCTAAAATGCGGGGAAAATTTTTCGCTTTTCTAAAAGAAGATGAGAAGGATGGGGGTAAATCCCTTTAAGATTTTCTCTTTGTAAATATTTAAATGTAAAGAGTAAAACATAACTTCGTATTCAAAAATTTCTCATTTCATATATGAAATCATCAGAGTTTACAACAGAGATTTATATAGTGAACACTGAGCCAATTCAGTCTCTTGACATCTACCCCAACCTAAGACAATAAATATAGATTCTTCTCGGAATTTCTATCAATTTATGCAGCATCTTCCTTCAGAATTCTAAGAGCTAGCCCACTTCTTGGGTAAATCATCTACTTGGTTATGCATCAGCACAACATCAAGTAGGCAAGGGTGAACTCTATAACAAAGTAATATGAAAAGTAGAAGCACATCCAAAACATAGATCACACATCACCCAATTTACACAACAAGATACATATAAAAATTAACAGATCAATCAAGACTTATAAACAGATCTCGTTTAGACAGAATTCATTCACAATAAGATATCGCCAAGTCTCAATATAATTATGCATGTCACTTCAAAATCTCTCAAAACACACTGGTGTATTGCTCCAAGGAGACTTTACCAACCTTAACACCATTGAGCAATCAGCTGTAGTCAACCTAACAGAATAACGAGATAGCCCCTTTAGGACTTCTGAGGATCCTTCGATAAGACTAACATTTATTACTTTAATACCAATTTATGAATAAGTCAGTCATTAGCTCTTACCGTAAGTAATAGGGTCAAAATGGTAATTTCTCAAAGTTTTTCCAAAAATTCTATAAAAATTCCAGAAAATCACAAATATTAAAAGAACCAACTTTTGTGAAGGAAGTTTGTTTTTCTAAGTTGGTTTGACACACTTGTGTTATTTAAAACCTTATCCATTAATAACGGTAAATACGGATGTCAAACGTCAATGAAAAAGTGATTGTTTTAATGAAATTATTTGATAAGTATATTATAATCATTATTATAAGATCAAAATAAATTTCTTAGCACTTAGATCACATAATTTCATATAAAATAGATAATAGACGAAAAAATAAAAAACAGAAGTCTATATCAGACTTTTAACTGTTTTATCGTTTTTAAACTATAATACCAAAAGCTTATTGTCTTCTATACTATCAAAGTATACTAGATCCTAGAGTCTCTATCTTAACTATTTTTTCACTTCCGGTATTTGTCTATTTCTTTATTTAATAGATTAAAAAGTTTCCCTTAGCAGGACTAAAATAACAATATTTCTTTTATACTGCTCTCTAAAATTCCAAACTTAACTTCTAAAACCTTTTATGGAACATCAAGTAACTATTTTTTATCCTCCAATACCTTTTGGGAATCAAGTATGAATTTTCCATATTCATTTATCAGCCTATTCTAATATTCAATAATGTCCGTAAAATGCTGTTTGACTTCTTCGTCAGTTCTAAACTATTATATTTCATTTGAAAATCTTAAGGGTAATTCTAATCCTCCAAAATAAATATTTTGTCTCAGAGTGAAAATTTCGGGATGTTACATATCACACCCCAAGCTCTACCCCAAAAAAAAAGTTTATCGGGCTCCCTCAAAAAAAAAGAAAAGAAAAAGAAAAAAAAACGAGGAAAAAAAAAGAGAGAGAAGAGGGGCAATCTCAAATAAGAGCGGGTGACTACCGAGCGCGTATCGTGCTCGAGCCAGGCGCAGAACATGTCCGGTAAACAAACTAACAACCCAGGCGCAAAACGTGTCTGGCCTGGGCGCGGAACGTGCCCAGCTTAAAACACGACAATGGGCAAGAATGGACCAACGGTCCATTCAGATGACGAGCATCCAGTATGTTGAGCATAAATGGACTATCATTCGAATGGACTACTGATTTCTACCGGCCACGACCAAGAACGGTGATTCACTTGATACTTCCCGTGCGGGAGGTGTTATATTTTGTATATAATATATTTTTTACACTAGTTTATAGCATTCATACATCGAGTTTATCATGGCATTCACACATGATAGTTAAATACTTTATAGAGTTTTTTAGCTCATCTCATTCGCATCATATTCATGCATCAAGTCTATCATAGTCGCTCGTCGAGCCCAGACATTTTTCAAGTAACCGAGCAATGAAGGGGGTGAGAGCGAGTAGGAGAAGAAGAAGCATAAAGTTTCCAAAGCCTACACCATGACAGAGGGCTTTGGTCGCCAATAACAAAAGCGTGGATGACAAGCGGAGCAAGCAGACAGATGAATAAGCTCGGACGACCTGTTAGAATTCGAAGAAGGAGCACATATGAAACCTCCAATCAATGCCATCATCAAACTCGTTAGAGACAACCACATGGAGGAGTAACTATTCGCACAGGACGTGCTAGCCAGACCAAGTATAGCGGCATGGAGAAGGCAGTTCGGAGATCGAGATATCTAGAACCTGTGCCAACTGAGCAACCACATATTCGAGCCCCTTCGCCTTTCAGCCTCGGAGCTCAGGGGGCTGTGTACCATCCGGGTTTTTGGCCGACCATGGCCGCACCAATTTGGGCCGACCCATTCCAATATGAGCCCACCTATGACTATTCTGACTGATCATATATGAAGCGGTTACAACAGATCGCACGAAGATAAGACCGCAACAGGATAACTCCACACCAAGATAAGACCATATCAAGATAAGATCACATCATGATCTACACAACAAACCGCCAAAGATCAAGCACTCAGGCACACTGTAAGAAGGGATGCCTAGCACCAAAAGGAGATAAGTTCACATCTCAGCTGGAGTGGTCCTCGGTCTCGACACCAGAGCTCGGGGTCTATTTTCCAGCGTGAACAGAATTAAATGAGAAAACGAAAGAGAAAGAGTAAAAAACAGCTAACTGAAATAAACTTTGAGATGAGCAGAATTCTCAAGCGTTTAATGACTTGAGAATCGATGCTTGTCTTGCAACCCATGGTGAAAATCATATAACAGTTAAACGATGGCACGTTGAACAGCCGCGCCTTCGGACCCAACGGTTCACCGTCTCTAACCGGAAGTACCAAAGCAGGGTAAGTGTTTCATGGATCTAATCAAAATACCGAAATTAATGGATATTGTAATCAACAATATGTTGGACTCAACAATAGAGTTATTTTGAAACAAATCATATATGTACGTTCAAAGATACAATTTCAAAGATATAAAATTAATGGTCTCATTGTTTTCTAATAAATTAAACTACATTCACTTAATTTAATCTGTCAAACACTATTTCAAATAAAATCAATTTAAACTAAATCTTATAGTGTTTCTTGGAGTACATAACTAAATCTTATATTAAATATTTTAAATAAGCATATGGGTCACAAATAATAAACTTCGTAGACTTGAAGAGACATACGGGTCACGGTGGGGCCAAGGCCAAGTAGCATGTTCTTGAGTGATTCTACAAAATTCCTACGCCATCTCCTTACCAATGAGGTCTTTTTGGCCTAACCGTCACAACATCCTCCCCAGGTTCCAGTTATTTGAACGATATTGGACACGAAGAGGATGAAGTGACTGAATATAACACTGTTTATATGGTAACCCCTTCTTTATCGCTGTAATTTTTCTTGGCTTAAATATGTTTTTAGTCTCTCATTTTTCATTGAATTTCATTTTTAGTCCCTAAAAAATAAAACGCGTCTTTTTAGTTCTTCATTTTTTAAAAATAATCATTTTTAGTTCCTCGGGCTATATTTTAAATTCGAAAAATATTTTTAAAATTTATACTTTAACCCCTCCCAATCTGATGCTCACCTTAACCCTTTTTTTGGTTCTCCTCCCATTCCATTGATGCACCGCGGCCCCCATCCCTGCTAGGAGTAGTTCCAACATCCTCTCTCGAAGCCGCCATGAAATGCGGTCTCTCTCTCGTTCTCCTCCCTATGCGATCGCGGTGGCCGCCTCCCTTCCCGCCATTGTGTGCAGCCTCACTTGGCCGCGCGGGGATGGGGGGCCATGATGCATCAGTGGAGGGGGAGGAGAGCGAAAAAACGTGTTAAGGTGAGCATCAGGCTTGGGAGGGGTCAAAGTATAAATTTAAAAAATACTTTTCAAATTTAAAATATGGTCCCAGAGACTAAACTTGACCATTTTCCAAAAATAGAGAACTAAAATGACACATTTTATTTTTAAAAGATTAAAAACGAAACTCAGTAAAAAATGAGGGACTAAAAACAGATTTAAGCCTTTTTTTTAAACGTTCATATTCTTCTCTCTAATATTTTTTTTCTTGAATAAGCATTCGCGGAAACACAGCTAGAACGCATACTGGGTTTTGTTTAAGTTTTAAATTAACTCGATTTGAACCACTACATCTTATGAAATACTAAGTTACGTTCCAATTATGATTTTGGTTTTCTCCAATTCATTCACTTGCTCAGTTGCTCTCGGACGGAAATGTAAATACTAGTATAAAATAGGCTTTAACATGTTTTTGGTCCCTCTAAATATCGACGTTTTGAATTTAGTCCCTCTAAAAAAAGTTAAAGTCTTTTGGTCCCTCAAGAAATCAATTTTTTTGATTTAGGTCCCTCTTTTGCGTTGACACATGACATGGCACACTGAGGTCCCTGTAAAAAGCTGACGTGACCAGTATGCAGTGTCATGTCAGCTGACACGTCTTCTGTACGGACTACATGACCTATTTATAGGGACTAAAATCAAAACTTAATATATTTAGAAGGACCATATGACATCAATCGGACCACCCCCCACCACCACCATCAATCAAAACACCGATATTTGGAGGGACCAAAAACATGTTAAAACCTATAAAATAAAGGTAAAAATATGAGTAAAAATGTATGTCACAATCGGGATCGTGATGGGACAGCAAGTCAAAAATTAAAAAAGTTGTTTTAAGAAAATAGGGATTTTTTTAGTAAATTAATTTAATTTGTTTCGTTTCAGAAAATAAATATTTTAATTTAATTTTTATTAAACAGGATATTCAATTACAAAGAAAAAGCAAAAAAGAAATGGGTCGAGCCCAAAAAGAGAATAACAAAAAAGAAAGGAAAGAAGAAAAATTTAGGCTTTTTATATTCACACATACCTAATTTTCTAATAACACATACACACATTTAAAATACCAAAATTATCCCTACCTATTTCTTCTTCTTCCCACTCACACTTCTTCTTCCCTCTCATTTCTTCTTCTCTGCGCGCGCAGTGTCTTCTTCTCCCTCTCCTCTTTTTCAAATATTTTCTTCATTCTCCCTTCTCTACTCACCCTTATCCCCTCCAACAACAAGCAAAGGAGTCTCCCTTGCATCTACAGGCAACACAACGGAACAGAAAGTCGCCGTTGTCAGGTAAAATCGAGAGTTAAATTTTGCGCGATTTAAGGACCTCGCGGAACTATTAGTTCCGCACTAAACGCGGAACTAATATTTCCGCATATTAAAAAAATGACACATACATAATGAAGATTATAATGTAAAGAAATATTGACAGCGAAACTAATAGTTCCACATAACAAAATGCACTCGCGGAACTATTAGTGCCGCAGAGCATTTTTCACAAGGAAAAATACTCCGTAGTTCCACGTAAAAAATGCACTCGCAGAACTATTAGTTCCGCGTGTACATTTTTTACGCAGAATAGTTCCGCAACGTAGCTCTGAATGGAGGATTTTTAAAATTTGAAATTTTTTTAAAGTTTTATGAATTGAGTGCCTTTGTGGTTGTTTCACAGGACATGATAGAGAGTGGATTTCAAAATGGAAGATGTTTTGGACATGAGTGATGATGGCAGTTTGCCAGTGCATGGCGATGCTGTAGATGATTTGACAGAACCCGTTGAAGTGGGTTGCACAGATGCATTCACCACAACAGAGGTAATTGTGATTGATAAATTTCCTCTGTTTTATTTGTTTTTCATTTAAGTTAAACATTTTGTTTGGATTTTCAGATTTTTCTTACAAGGCAAGGATTAGTGAGTTGGGCCAGAGTTGTTGGGAGACAACTTGGAATAGTTGTTGTCATTTCGAGGTCAGGTCTAGAGAAACAGATAGGCCTCATAGGAAGTAGGATATATGTGAGTTTGGGTTGCGAGAGGAGTGAAAAGTACATGGGATCGAAGAAAACACCACCATTGAGAAGGTCTGGCACTAGGAAATGTGAATGTCCCTTCAAGCTAAGAGGAAGGCCTATGAAAACCGGAGAAGGATGGATACTGAAAGTTGTCAATGGACGTCACAACCACGAGTTGGCGGAGACACTTGTTGGTCACCCTTATCCGGGTCGGTTAACAACAGAAGAGATGGAACTAGTTGGTCAAATGACAAAGAACATGGTCAAGCCAAAAAACATATTATTGGCTATCAAAGAAGGTAATGAGCATAATGCCAGTACCATAAGGACAATTTGCAATGCGAGGCACAAGTATAGAAGATCTCAAAGAGGTCCCTGAACAGAAATTCAGCATTTATTGAAATTGGTGGACCGTGATAGATATGTCTACTGGTATAGAACACATGAGACGTCTGATGTAGTTACAGATATTTTTTGGGCACACCCAGACGCAATCAACCTCTTGAATTCATTCAACATAGTTTTAATGCTTGATATCACGTATAAAACCAATAGGTATCGTCTGCCATTACTTGAGATTGTTGGGGTCACCTCAACTGATCAGACATTCTCTGTTGCTTTTGCTTACCTTGAGGCTAAGCGAATCGATAACTTCACCTGGGCTTTATTGAAATTAAAAGGGTTGTTTGTAACAGCAGATTGGAGTATGTCACACACCTGCTTTACTGTCTCGTCCTGTAATTAAGGTAAAACCAAATTTAGTACCTGGAAAAAAATGAACTGTAACCAAGCCAGATTCAACACAGATACAAGACTAAAGACTTACCACGGTATGGCTGGAAGTACCCACATAAGGCTGAGGAACTGGCGAGGGCATTGGCTGGGGGAACAGCAACGACCGTCTAATATCTGTGATAGCAGGAATAATGAAGGGGTGTGAGATCCAGAAGTACCACTCCATGTATCCATCAATGCACTATCCAATGCGTGTTGCGGCATCTGCTGTCATGAATCGGATGAATAAGTGCTGATCAAACTACACCCAACTGGCGTGCATCTCCTCTACAGTATTGTGGACCCCAGTAAGAACACACACCGATCGCGGAATCCCCTGGATAAGCCCATACTGCCTCAGCACCCTCTCCGGCAAGTGTGGAACTGCTAATGAGCCCCACCGTATGTATCCCGAGAACATGGATATCTCCTGGAACGGACGAGTCTCCCTGTGCACTGTATATGGGTTCCATACTACGTCCTCCATCGGCAGCTCATCCAGTGCCCTCCGATATCCGCCAACCTGGCCCGGGCCCTTACCAGGAGTCCACCTAGATGCCCGAGGTTCATCCTCACTGTAGCCCAAATTTAGGCTCTAACACTCAATATCATGCAAGTGCTCGAAAATCCAACCCTGTCACAATCATTTTTAATTTGTTAGTAACAATTAAAACATACAACTTATTAAAAATACAAATTAACACAATACCTGCAACAGGGTCAAGTATCCAGCCAGATGCTTGCAACCATCTAAACTAGCAACATTGAGCTGATCGTACAGAAATGCAAGGGCACCAACACCCCATGCATAGCCCCCGATGGCGTCCATGTCGCGAAAATTCCAAGAATGCTACATCAGCAGCCGTAGCACTCTTGCTCGCGAAAATTGTGTTGTTGACTAGTCTCAATAGAAGAGCCCTCGCAACATTCGTCCAATGTTGCTGCATGCACTGCTCGTGGTACACCCGCTCGAGCCACGATAGACGCACGCAGGCACATCCCTGGGTCTCAGTCTTGTGGAATACGTCACCATATGGGACCCCGAGCAAATCAACTAAAGCCTCAACCGCGGTGTCTCGGGTCATGCTCGTTGGCCTGAAGAATGAGCCGGTGATCGGGATATGCAGCAGCTGAGACACGTCGTCTAATGTGACCGTCATCTCACCCACCGGTAGGTGGAAGGTGCTCGTTTCGTGGTGCCATCTCTCAGCAAAGGCAGAGCAGAGCCCCCTGTCTGTATGCAGGTGGCTACATGTCAGCAGCAGCGCCAAACCAGAGTTCTCTACAAATGTGCGTATCTGGCCATTCATCGGCACATCCTTCAACTTGCACCCATGTGCAATACATTTCAACGCAGCATGATCCTGAAACATTTACAGTTTTCTTAACTTCAACGCATCCAAAGTAATAACTCATTAATAAAAACTAACGAATCAAACAAACTTATTACCTGTCCAATCCATAGGCTTTTGGAAACGTGGTCGTCGTAGGACCTAAGGATAGATGTATCCTCAGGGCCTCCAGGAAATGGAGGTTTCAGTGGCTCCTCCTCCGCAACAATAGGTGGCTGGACCTCCTCTATGTGCTGTGGCTAGTCAATGTGTGGGTCCTCAACAGGCTCGCTTTGACCGGCACGGCGGCACGCTTTCTACGAACAGATGTTGTGGGTCTCTGGCGAGTCGAACCTCTAGTCCTTGCCATATCTACACACATTATCGCATTAAAACTAAATTATGTCATAGTTTTCAACAAGCATTAAATAGATACACTAAAACTAAACTTCCATAATTAACACTATATAAGCTAAGTTGGACTAATCAAATATAAATTAAACTTAAGCATTTGGATATTCATGTAATTAAACTTCTAAATTTGGGTATATATACATAAACAATGGAAGTAAAACAGAACCACTAAGGGTGGATCATATCCCCAATGGATTCCAAATACAGGTGCAATTGAATTGCCTAAACCACCACTAAGATCATGATTTTGGAAACACCTTAAAAGTGTATTGTGTGCTCTTTCCTAACACTGCTAGGTGCCTTCTATTCCAATTTATATGATATCAGCTTGTTAGAGATCAAGTTTTTTCAAGTCCTTTTTTTTCTCTTAAGCTTTTAATTTTATTGATTGATTGATTCCTTTTAGCACTCCCTTTTAGGTAAATATTTGAATGAATTTGACCTTCTTGCGGAACTAATACATCCGCGGAAGAACACTAACTCGCGGAAATAATACTTCTGCGTATATGTTTTGCTAAAACATACATGCGGAATTATTATTTCCGCGAGTTAGTGTTCTTCCGCAGATGTATTAGTTCCGCGCTCGATACACATCAGCCAGGACACATACCACACACGAATGCAGAAGTATTATTTCCGCGCCTTATTCTTCTTCCGCGGAACTATTACTTCCGCAATCGAAACACAACGACAACACACATACACTTCTGCGGACCTGTTACTTCCGCGTGTATGATTTGAAAATCAAAACATACACGCGGAAGTAACAGTTCCGCGTGTATGTTTTGATTTTCAAATCATACACGCGGATGTAACAGTTCCGCATAACTCAATCAACCAAAAATAAATAAAAAATAAATAGAGCACATACCTACAACAACGACGACGAAAATGGCTTACGACGGCGAAGTGAAGCAGCATGGAAATAATGGGAAGTGAGGGAGAAGAAGATGACCACGGAAGAGGATGGCTCTGTCGCGCGGAAGTTTGGTCCTTGTGCGTGTTCAATGAACGCTGCGGAACTGTCGAAGGGAAGAAGAGGAAGAGCTTTGGAACTGTGGCAAGGGACTCTTACTGCGTGGAAGTGAGGGAGAAGATGGGAGAAGAAGGGTTTTTTGGTTTTTTTTGAATTTGAGGGTAGTATTGACTTTTCCTACTTTAGTGTATGTGTAGAAAGAAAAGAAAGTATGTGTGAATATAAAAGCCCAAAATTTAACATCAATGGCAATGGGCTAGAGCCCAAAGACAAAGGAAAAGCAAAAAATAGGAGGCCCTCGTTTGTCAAATTTTATAAAGTTTACAAATAGAAAATTATGAGAACTTATAACTTCTATAAATAACTATATTCATTTAAATCAATTTCAAAATAATTTTATGATAAATTGTCAAGTTTCATAAATGCTCATAATTAGATAATTTATTGTTAAATCACATCAACAACATTCCTTTTTTTAACAACATCACAAATGAGGTTGAGTGATTCTTCTAAATCATCACAAAGGAGGTAAGGATTTGGAATTACAGCTGGGTCAACTGAGAGAGAAATAGTCATCTGGTTAGCATAGCTTTGAAAATGCATGGTCAATGCCTGCAAAAGAAATGAAAAAGGTATGCATCAATTCAATGAGATCCAACATTAGAGAAACTCCAAAATCCACCAAACAATTCTTTAGCTGTCTAGGAGTGGACCATAAACCAACACTTACGTGTGGGTGCCCATATACACTCGGAGCAATGTATGAAACAGGATGGCCATAGAAGCTAATTTCTTCCACTGGACCAGGTACATTAGAAAAGGCTACAGTTGTATGAAAGAGAACTCTTCGTATTATAGCAGCAGCGACCTATATATAGGCAAGTCTCAAAGGTAAGAATATATTACAAAAGATGAAAAATACAAAGAACTAACGCCAACTACTTGATCAATAAGTAGCTTAATTTCTTAAGAGTAGTTTAACATGCATATACTTCTCTCTTTTGCTAGTTTTAGGTCCAAAATTATTTTTTAATTAGAAGTTTAAGTTACAAAAGCTACACAGAAGGTCCTGTATGTCAGTGGATACCTTAACCCCAAATAAAGTGAGTACCAATTTTGCACAACCATAAGAGCAAATAGCTTCCAATGAGTGCTTTTTTCGGTCAATTGTGGCCTTAGCTTGACGAACATATTCCAATGGATCTTCATGTAAATCAATGGAGAAAGGAAGAATTACATATCCCATTCGATTACCCCATTTGGCTTTTGACTTCTCAGCCATCATATCCGCCAAGTCCTAATTAATTAACATAATGTATGAGTTAATTAAGCACAAACAATGACTTATAACTTATTTCTGCTTTAGAAAACAAGGTTAATCATGAGGAAGAAAAAAAGGTATAGACGGACTATATATTTAACTACTTGTGAAATATTTGCAAAGACATGTAAAATGACAGAGTAGTATACAAAATGGAACCACCAAAATTGTACCAGGGAAAATACTTAATTTTCTAATTAGAAATACATCATGACAGATAGACATTAACTTATGAAAGACTCTTTGAAAGGTCAGTATTTAAATTATAACTAATTATAAGAATCACTAGTCTCTTTGTCTAACAAAAACAATAAAAAGATTAACAAATAGAATAATTTTATTTGGAAATAAAAATAGTTGAGGAGATGACATGTGTCATAGTTTAGGAAGTGAATGTGTCACACTATGAAAAGCCAAAACATAATTTTTGTTATATAGTAATTGAATTGATTAATTGATTGAAGAAATATATTTTATCCAATATGTTATACGGACAAATCCATTTGTTTTGAATATGTAGTTTCTATGATCTTAGATATATATAGAGAAAGAGATATCTAAGAGAATATTATTTGGAAACCAAATTTACCTGAACTCCAGCAATAGGTCTAACGTTAACAAGAATTGCTGCCCTGAGGCGAATGTTCTTGAGGATACTACTTGGTCTCTGCTTTGCAGCACCATTATTATTTGCATCCACACCTGCTTGGAGGATAACATGGTTAACAGAGCTATTGAAAAACATTTGGTTCGTATTCCTTTCGTTTCTTTTCTTAATTACAAATGATTTGCATTATATTATGGTAATTTTAGTAAATAATAAGTGTAAAAGTTCGAGAAAGTTGAATTAGAATGAAATATAGAAACTTACCGTATTCCCGACTCAAGTAGCGAGTGAGACCAGCTTGTGTCACCCCCAATAAAACATCATTGATGGTCTAATATTATAATCAAAATTTATCAGAAACACGGTAATCAAAATTCAGAAGGATGGATTTTGTGTAGTACTAATTATCATTGTAACACGTAAATATAGTAAAAGAATAAGGAAAGTGGAACACTGGAACAATATTAATTAGTTCTCCACAACGGTTGCACCGTATATTTGATGTGCTTTTATTGAAAATAATCAATTATTCATCGTTAGAGCAGGGCTTAATAATATCTTACATATCCAAGGTTGCACATACACAGATTAATGCTCCTATGACTTTCACGGGCATAGATAATTAAATTTAATCCTAAAATCATCATTATCATCAATTTAAATAACCATAACAAGACTTAACTCCCCCAACATCAAAAAAAAAAAAAAAGACTTAACTCCCCCAAAATTACAAGCCACAAGTAGTGGGTTAGTCGTTAGAGGTTTAGGAAGAAACCTTAAAGCTTAAACTAGTACATGAAATCACATGAAAGCGTTTTGTCGAATGTGATTCTTCCCAAAGGAGATTTGGGTTAAATTAATCAAATCGTATTTCGTAGCACTCATGCCTAAAATGATGAAATGCACGTGAATTTCACTCAATTGTCGAGAAAATTGTTTGAAAGGTTGTTGCTAATATTTCATGTTACAATTATGATTTTTTAACACTCACCCACTTCTAACACTCATCTAAAACCCCCTATCTCTTTCTATATTAATAGGAAACGAGAGAGAAGAGAAAAAGAGGGGAGAGTGTTTCTGAAATTGAGTATATGATTCACCACTGAGCTCAATGTACATGATTAGCTATTTATACAATTGATTCAGGTAATGAAACCGTAACCACCCTCTAACAGCAACCTAACAAACTCACTTAATCATAACAGAAATATTCATTACAATGTGAACACGTGTACTACCCGTGGTGGACTAAGCTAAAGCTTATCTCCTATATATATCTCTCTACTTATTATTTACATCACTTATTTATCACATATATAACTTCTCTCTGAGGGTGTTAAATGGCATGTGGGTGTCCATCTAACTTTTTCCTTCATGTACACACATTGGTTTGCAGCACTTGAAATTACAGATTTAATATTTATCAAAAGGGGGTTGAAGTTACCTACCGTTTTCATTTCATTCTTGATGAGCTTGATGTCATCCATGCTAATCGTGCGGTACACGAACCGCTTGATGTTGAGTTCGACCCCTCGTGCACCTTTTAGTGGAGTGTGGGTGTCCTTGACGAGCAGAATGGTTAAAGCCATCAACAACAAGTCCACCAGAGTGTTCCAAATCAGAGTCAGCCCCCACCAAATAGCCAATAAGAGCCACCAGAACGAGCTCGAATGGTTAGAAGGTGAGCCATCTCTCTTCTGGGTTGGCACCGTTGGCAATGCGTTTGGGTCAGAGGCTTTGCGAGTAGCGGCGAGGAGGAGTGATACGAGAGAGGCACCATCCCCGAGGGAATGGTGGACTCGGAAAATGCCAACCGCTTCTGCATCACAGGTTCTGATGTTAAGGATGTGCAGTTCCCATAGTGGCTTCGACAAGTCCAATGGTGTTTTGGTGAAATTGGAGATGTAGTCTTCAATGAATCTATTCGGGAACTCTGTTTTGGGGTCTATTTCTGGAACAATGACATGGTTGTCTAAGTTCACTGTTGTTGGAGCCCATCTCGTCTTCCTTCCCTTCTTAACCTGAAAGAAGATCCAAAACAAACCAGTGTACATTAGAATGAATTTTGTATTTTAGGCAGCACTTGCATAGTTGCATACGATGAAGTTGTAATATTTGAATATTTAAACTTTCTATTAAAGATTTATAGTTAAATTATATTATTCAATAGTTTAATATTATAATTTTACATCAATGTCCCATTATGCTTTTTTATAGACGTTTTCAACCATTATCAATTATTACATTGAAAAAGTAGGTCTTTTTGGCACACTTGTCACGTCCTGAACTTGGATACGTATAATATTTTATATCTTTTTATTTTTCGTTAAAATTATTTTGTTCATTAAATTTTTTTATTTAAGTTGAAATTATTTTTCTATTGTTTATGTTAAAAATATTTTTTGTAATTTATTTTTTCATATACATTTTGAGATAGATTGCTATAATTAGGTGGGCTTATATATTGCCTCAAATTTAGTATTTAATGATAGAACCAAATATATTGAAATCGATTGTCATTTCATTAGGAAAAAAATATTAGTTGAAGACATCACAACTGGCTCTGTAAATTAAAACGATCAATTGATACATATGTACATTCACTAAGTGGTTGAGAGGTTATCGATTTGATTATATATGTAATGAAATTAATGGTAATTAAAATAACTTTAAATCATTTTATTTATGACTTTCTCTACATCTAATATTCTTTGGTGTGTAGTTGACTGATTCAGTCATATGAATTCACTCATATGGTTTTTTGTTTAGCTCTTCTCAACGTTTTGTGGCATAGGAAGAGATGGATGTTTTAAAATGATGGTATTATGGCATTTCAAATAAATGATTTCAAACATATGTGGGTATAATGTCAACGTCTCTTGTTCTTTTTTATCTATCTCTTCTTGTCACATCATATTACCTTTGATATTTATCACTTATCTCTTTCTCACTCATGGTGTATACACCTAATGCATTTGGATCCTCTGCAGCCGAGACAATAGAGAAATAAAAAAAAATACCGCGCACGATAAAGGAATAAGAGAGAGATAGACACAGAAAATCCCTCTGCAGCGTCTACAATAGGTGTCCATGGAACATTTTTCTTTTCTAAATCATGCCTAGAAACTTACAACAAAGAATAGGGGTGGGATAGTCACTTACCAGGTTGCTGGAGAACCTAGGATGCTTAAGCAAAGTTTGACTTAAACCTTCTTTAATGACTTGAGGATCGATTCTTGTCTTGCAACCCATGATGGCAATCACATAACAGTTAAACGATGGCGCGTGGAACAGCCTCGCCGCCGGACTCAGCGGTTCTCCACCTCTTGAGGCTGCCATTAGAGGCTCTAATTGGAAGCACCAAAACAGGGTAAGTGCCTGATGAATGTAAACCAAATATCGAGATTAATGGATTTTGTAATCAAACAATATGTTGGACTAAACAATAGATTTATTTTGAATCAAATATTCAAAAATACAATTTCAAAGATATAAGATTGAATTGGAGTTCCGTAATGGAGAGGGTCGAATTGAAACGATGAGAAAAGGAGAGTTTTATTATATACTCTTAATAATTAGAAAGCAACCACCAGCTGCAGCCTTTGTTGTCCAAGGATGAAATTGAAACCAAGCGTTCTGTTCCTGCGAAGCTCTCCCATGAAATTTGATTGATGTTCTCTCTGTTCTATTCTGCTGCTAACTCTGTCTGTCGTGTCGGTCTGTCTTTGTGGAGATTACTTATTAGGGACCGGAAGAGTTGCTTCTGTTTGATGCAAAAGAGGGTCAACATCTTCACCGATACCTGGCATACACGCAAAAATACATAAATTGGGATTTAATATTTCAAGAACAATGCTGCTTTATTGCCATGACTTCTGACCATGTGCTTCTAGTAGGTGTAGGACAATGATAAAAGCCACAAAATGAATAAATAGTTATTTTGGTCTCTGAGAGTGTCAGACGGTATCACTTTAATCTCTAATAGATAGAAAATTATTAAAAAGTCTTCAACTCATGTTTTTTGGTGGTCACTTTGATTCTTGCTATCAGGAATGTAATCACTTTTAGGGACCAAAATGACAGTTAAGTAATCACATTTAGGAACCAAAATGACAGTAAGTAATCATTTTCAGGGACCAAAATAACTAACAGCTGACAGTTGAGGACCTTTTACTAATTTTCTATCTATTAGGAATCAAAATAATATCGTCTAACACTCTCAGGAACCAAAGTGACTATTTACTTACCAGAAAATATGCCAACTCTGACTGAATTTTTTTTATTTATTAATTCTTTTTTTTTTTTCATTTTGTCGAGGGATCTCCACAAATAGTTTCAGCACTTCTATTGGGCCTGAGATTTGGGCTACCCCTTTTCATGTATACTTGAAGCCTCAGAAACCAAATTCTAGTGATCATCTGCATAAGCAAATGTAATTCATAGCTAGAAACACATAACGTTGACCAAAAAATAAATGCTAAAAACACGAGTATTAGATTTTAGAATCTTTGTTTTGTATCTTAGTTTTGTAACCTAACGCATCTCTATAAGACTACCTTGTTAGATGAGGGGGTGTTTGTATTATATATTATTTATTTAAAAGACTTATCTCTAGTCAATGTATGACTTTAACTTTTCTCCGATGACAAGTTTGCATATAGTATCTGTTCAACCAATTATGAGAATGTATGCAATTAATTGATAACATGGGGGCTACTACTAGTAGAATTACCTAGAGCTAGAAGTAAATTTGAACATTGTTGGAGCGATAGATGAGCTAGCCTGCTGCTTGTATCATGAAGCACTCTACTGTGTCATCTTTGCTGGTCTCATTCATTCCTGTCATTTGATTTTGACAACTGGAATCTACCAATATGTCATTTGATGACACACATACATAGTGGTGTCCACTTTCTAGGGGTAGAATTGAGCAAAGAGTCCAAGATGATTGTTGAGCTCAGCTTGAAAATATGACTGATCAGCTGGAGCTTAAGGCTTGACTTAGACTATGTTCAACTAAAATAATAATTTTTAAATTCTTACCTTTTTTTTTTCCAAACTAGAAGAAGTGCCTGGAAACTACAATGTGGGTACAGTGAAATGTCAAGTAATTTACCAAAGAAAAGCTGGGACAAAAGTTCAATCCCTGTGACATGCACGTGATATGTACTCTTTCTTTACCATCTGCGTATAGCTCAGAAAAGAGAGCATTATAACAATGAGAAATTACTATATATCTACCACAAAAACCATATGTGTTTTTTGCATTATACAATGGCGAGTGCCTTCTCAATCTCATCATCATCATTGACATTGTGATTGTTATCATCTACGTTGCTCAAATTAAATAAGAAAATTAGACAACATCTAAAGTTCTTGACAAATGTTTAAAGTAAGTATTGTAGTACTAGATACAATAAAATTCAGTTCTGTTATATGTGGTGTTTTTTCATACCCTGCGTTTTGATCATGCACTTTTCAGATGTGCATGATTCTACTCTTTATGTAATGTTTTGATCATACCACCAGGTGTCAACAACTTTTTCCAACTGAGCTATGACAGGGACAGGTGTTAAAAGTTGAAAACTGAAATCAAAATCATCCTTTTTTTTTATCCAGTAAAAATGGTAAACACGCACGTAAGTGCCCCAATCGGGATTCGAACAATGTCCAATCTAACAACGCAAGATGGATTTAACCATTTGTGCTAGGCTTTATAGACAATCAAAATCATCCTTTAATAGTAGTGATCTAAAGCTTTTCTTTTTTGTCGGTTTGATCTAAAGCCTATCTCATCATAAAAAAATCCTAAGTGTTCTGGACTGTATTTGGGCCCAACCGAAGCCCAATACATTACTTGAAGAATGACTTAAGCCCACCACAGCGAGGTCCATAAAACATGGAAAATCACTACGCATTTATTCTCACACATGTTCCTCTTTCGGATGAACATTGTCTTGAGTATTGAAGTGTTTGTAAGTGATCACCGCCATTCACCATCGCCATTGCCACAAGACTGTCGTAGACTCCTCCATTGTTGCTGTGTTTAGAACTTTACTATAATATGTCCATTTTCATTGTAGCATCGTGATTCAAATCCGAGATATCAGTCTCGAACACTGAGAATTAATATTGAGTGTAATAAGAAATCGTAAGATAATCAAATATCCGTACAATAAAAAATTACCAGGGATTTAGCTGCAAATTAAATATTACACCTGAAAGTTGTTCAAAACCATTTTTGGGGTCAAGTTATACTGTTGTACCCTATATTTATTTATTTTTTTAAATAATTTTGATACGAACCCTGTATGAGTAATAATATGCAAGTATCAAATGTACGTCTACATCTTTGAAAAGGTGACTTCTAGGGTGGTGAAGTAATAAAACTTCATCACCATGGTGAAGTGGGCCCATTACCTATAATAATAAGTAATCTGGCTTTCTGCCAAATTAGAATTCCCTCCCCACAACTTAATATAATAGGTTAATATGCTCATAACTCTATCAATTACAAAAATTAACGTGACATAATATGAAAATTGCAAATGGTTCCTTTTTGTAAATTTTTATTTTTGATAAATAGAATATTATTTTAATTTTAATTTTTGAATAATATATTTTTTTGACTTAAATATCTTTTTTTCTTGCAAATATATCGATTTTTGCTTTTAGACATTGCAAATTTTTTTGATTATCCCTACAATGTTCAAACCTTTTGTTTTTTGCCCTCACCATTATTAGTTTATGTTACAAAAATGATTACGTGACTAACGAAGTTTAAGCTGGCATTGCCACATCATAATCATGTAATGACTTGTCATAATGTTGAGTCACCATTTACCGACTCGAATTTAATTATTTTTGTTAGATAAAAATTAAAACAATTTCATACTGGGTTGAAAACATCTTTTCACTCCCTATAAACATGGATATTTTTGTATTTTCTTCATTTTTAAATCTTTTTGTTTGGATAGAGTAATTAAATTTCTCTATTCTTAAAAGTTTTTGTTTGGACATAATTAAAATTCTCCATAATTTGCGTGAGATATTTTTTTGTTAACTCTCTAACTCTCTCTTTGAAAAATATCTCCCTCTTTATTCACTCTCCCTTTCCTTCTCGTTCTCTCTCCCCTCTTCTCGCTCTCTCTCTCCCTTTCGCCCTAGCTCTCTCTCACTCTCCCCTTCTCTCCAACCCTGTCTCTCTGAAAAATCTCTCCCTCTAACTCGCTCTCCCACTGTCCCTCTCTCTTGCTCCCTCTCCCCGATCTCTCGCTCTCTCCCCCTCTCTCTCCCTCTCCCTCACTCCCTTCTCTAATGAGAAAGAGACAGAGGGAGACAGAGCGAAAGAGGGGAGAGAGAGATCGGGGGAGAGGGGGAGCTAAAGGGGGGAGAGGGGGAGCTAAAGGGGGGAGAGCGAGATTGAAAAAGGGGGGAGAACATGAGAGCAAGAGGGAGAGAGAGCAAGAGAGAGAAGTGAGAGTGAGAGATAGGGGGGAGAGATAGAGTGAGGGAGAGAGATGGGGAGAGAATACAAGAGACAGGAGGGGGAGAGAAAGTGAGAGAGAGGAAGAGAGGGAGAGAACGAGGGAGGAGTAGGGAGGGAGGGGAGAGAGAGAGTGGGGGGCTAGTGGGGGAGAGAGAGAGAGAGAGAAAGAGGGGCACGAAATCTCTTAAATGCAAAATATAATTTTTCTAAGGGATCAATTTCTAATTCTTATAAGTTGTGGCCACCAACTCAAATTACACAAAAGCATGTGCCAATTTTCTAAATACGTAATGCTTGCTGACCTCTATTGCAATTATGTTAATATTTCATCTTGACCTATTCTACACTTACCCTGTAATTAATCTTGGCCATACAAATTAAAAACTATTAAATGGAAGGACATCATCAATTCTGGCCCCACTTCACTTTGGTGGTGAAATATTACGCCACCCTTTGAAAATAGGCTTTATAGCAACTAATTATAATTCAAATAACTTTCCAAGAAAGTTTTCATGTGGTTAACAATTGGTGGCCACACTAACTATCATCTCAAACTTGTCTCACTTTAACTTTCTTTTGTTCAATATTAACTCCCTTTATACCCATCAACACTAAAAAGTTTTTGTCAGAGGCTTTTTCATAGTGAACGGACACGAATGATGTGGCTTGTTAGTTTGTCATTTGGGCAAAACGGTAGTTCCATACCACTATTAATTCCTCAAAGTCTTTAGTCGTTTAGGAAAAGGAAAAGGAAAAAAGAAAGAAAAAAAAAAAAGGATGTGGTCCTTAACTATCTAGGTGCATGAACCACTACTATCTCATCGATATAAAGTCCTTATTCGTTTAGGAAAAAAAAATTGTGGCTCTTAGGAATGAACCACCCCTAAGTCATATATACTGTACCTAGTTGTCTTTTCTTTTTCCCTCTTCTAAGTCATTTGCTTTCTCAAGAAGCAAATTTTGATGAATTAAACGGCATACTATGCACTCAAAGCATGTGTCATGAGTCACACGAGCGCACATAATATATTTAGTAACATATCTGTGCTAAGAAAACTGTTGTACTGTCTCATTGATTATATTTCTTCCTTATTTGCACACGTAGGGAACGTCTTGTATTTTTGATCTTGTTTTAATGTAATTTGGCTTATGAAAAAAACACTTGCCTTTAATTATATTTCATATTTAATTAATTCTATCACTATATACAGAAAAATCAATTTATTATATTTTTATATTCCTCACGAGAAAAGGGTTATGATACAAATAACTTGTCCGGATATTTGATGAAAAATTATATATTATTAAATTGAATTAATTAATAAATTAGTAGAAATATTTTTTAATTTTAAATTTTGAGAAAATGTTATACTTTAGCGTTGGTTAAATCAAACTTTTCATGAATGAGATAATTTTATATTAAAATATTTTTTAGGTTAACCCAGATATATACTCTTCCGTACACATGACTTGGAGATTGAACCCTTTGACATTATGTTTGAGAAACTCAAATATCTATAATTCACACCACACCATGTTGTTACTATTATTATTCACGATGATTAGATTAGAATAACCTTCTAAACATAATTTTATTGGATTCAATTTTATATTAATACTTAGTAAATTAAATTTAGATACTTAGTTTGGCTCGATAATATTAATAATAGTATTTAAATAAGATATTATATTTTATATTAATAATATTTTTAATTATCGTTCATTGAATTGTATTTTTTTATGAAAAAGAACATTCATTGGATTATTATTTTAGTTTTTCAAATATTTATTGTAAATATGAATTATATAGTTTTTCACAAATGCTAATATTTGAATTCAAATCTACAATAATAATAGTTTAATGTGAAACTTAATACAGCCTTAATAATCCCAGTGTCATAATTTCATATGAAAACTTAATGTAAAATTCTATTTGGTTTTATATTGATTTCAATGTTTATCAAGGTCATGTCAGATAAATGAATTTATTTGATTGAAAATGAACCTATTATTTATTATAAAAATATGAACCTATTATACATATATCATATAACAAATCAAATGGTCTTCTGGTAAAAAAAATAAATCAAAAGGTCCAAAGCAAATTATAAGAAAGAAACATAAGAACATGTTAAATGACTAAATTGATACGGACATAAAATCAATTAAGTCATAGGAAAATAAAATTTAAAAATGGCATGAAGAAGTTGGTGGCACAACATAGGATTGTAAAGGTGGAGTCACCATGTAGACATGTAATATCAGATTAAGGATGAAAGAATGACAATTAGGGATGGTAAAGCAGACCCGCCCGCTCTACCCTGTTTTCGAAAACGGGCTCCAGAAAATACATCCCGCCTCGCCGGTGGGGTTGGTGGGCCGGCAGGCTAGCCCGTTTTGGCTGGCCAAAAAATGGGCTGGCCTACCTCGCTGCGCCCAAAAAAAAAATAAAAAACCAGAAAAAATGTATTTAACTTTTTTTTTTGAATTTTTTTTAAAAAGGGCGGGCTGGCAGGCCCCGCCCCGCCGCTGGCTACCGCGGACCTAAATGCCATCCCGGCTTGCCAAAAAAAGACGAGTTGGCGGGCCAGCCCGCTTTGCCACCCCTAATCACAATTCATTTAAACACCACATTGATTTCACTTGCTACCCAATCACAATCATCATTTATAGCACTCATGTCCACTTGAAGCCAATATCAGACCGTATATAGTAATGTCAATCGATAAAATAAATATAGACGCATGGAATTGATTTGTCTCTTTTAAAATATACCGATAAGAAGAAGATGAATAATAATAAAAAAATATATATAAAAAGAAGAAAATCCTTCCTACTTTTCAGATAACATTTATGCTCGAATTGATTTATTGAATTGTATTCATCATGATAAACCATAATCTAAGAGAAGAAAGAAGAAATAAAAAGATAGAGGAACATATCAGTGCAACCACTACCATCATCAAATGCACCCAATCATATTGTCTTGTTAGGATCCTATTATAACCATTGTCGACGCACCATTTCAAAGTTAATTGCATGGAAGTTGGCAATAACGATATGATTGGATCGAGCAGTAGAGATTGGAACCAAGACGGTGCTTAAAAAAATGTAGAAGATGAATATTAGGTTGGGGGTAGAGATTTCACCATAATATAATATTTTGCTTATAGTAATAACTAAGATATTGAATCGATTATTGTTAAAATCCGTTACAATATTACCTTATTGTCAAAATTATTTAAAATATGTCATAAATGAGATGTTACAATCAATCAATCAATCAATCAATCACTGATGTCAATATTATTCACATATGGCACTCTCTTCTATCTATTTTTAAATAAAAAAATTGAATTTTTCTTTATTATTTATATTTTGACATTCTTTGCTATCATTATCGATCTATATAAATTGTGAAAAGAACATTTATTCACATTCTATACCAAAACATTCATTCATTCACATTCTATACTAAAATAACTCGAGTGACTTGTTTCATAACACAACAACAATATTATAAATTAAAATAAATGAATTTTAAAAAACATAGAATAAAATAAAAAAATTTGTATAAGAATATACAATGATAACAAAAAATATTTAACAAAAAAATTGATATGAAGGCATCAACACTAAAAAGAAAGTAATAAATAATAATGACCAATTACACAATAGAGAAAAATATTTTATTATATAAGAAGTCAGTATAAAAAATAGAATAATAACAATAATAGTGAGACACATAATAACTAAAAAATATCAATGTATTAAGATTTATATTATAAAAATAGTTTGATAATCATAAAATAGAAAAATGATGTCCAACATAAAATAGAAAAATGATCAATAGCTATCAATTAATTAATTTGAAATTTAAAATTGAATATGAGTAATAAATGGTTATTGATGACTTATAATTAGCTCTAATTAAAAATATGGTTAATAAATTAATTACCAAAAAATAATAAATAAAAAGAAAATAGAAATTGCTTTTGGAGGAAAACTACATGAGTGTGGTGTTGACATGTGGCATTATCCTATGTGGCATAACCTTGCTTTATAATATACTAGCTTAATAACCCGTGCCTTGCACGGGATGTAAAATTATATTATTTTACATATATTACAAAAGAAAATATTATATATTTTTAGAATTTATAACCCAATACAACTCCACAAAAATTGATTTTTAAGGTGAGCATTATTCATGCTTAATAAGCTCTATTTAAGGCTTTTTTCTCCAATATATCCTTTCAAATTACTACACCCAATGACTTTAATTTTTTGAACAGTACAAAATTAACCAAACAACATGATGCTAAAATTAGTCTACAGAATTTAAGAGGAACAAAAATAAAAAAAGTAGTACAACCTCTCGATTTATGATAATATTCTATTCCGTGCTAGTAAATGAAAAATAGTATTCCATGATTAGTTAATGGATGTCATATGACAGTAGGGACAAAAAGTATTATTTTAGATTTTAAAGGGATAAAAATCAAAGAAAATTTTTTATAAGCACTAAAATCAGAATTCATCATTTTATAAAGACTAAAAACATATTTAACCCATAAAATTTTTATATTTTAAATAAAATATTATTAAATTAACAAAATAATAAATTGAAAGAAGATTTTTAAGTTTTAATTTTAAGAATTTATTATATTAGAGTGTGACTATGTGAATCAAATTGTTTTTTACGAAACTTTATATTGGAATAGAATTATTAGTTGCAAATTTTTTTTATTACATTATTACTTGCAAAGTTATTGTATCATAATATTAGTTGACAAAATAATTATGTGAATTTGTAAATTTTGTTTATTAAATTAATTTTATTTAAATAAGTGTATTCCTAATATGTTTACATATAAGATATATGCACATTTCTATATGATGTAAGTTTTTATGTCTAAATGTAATAGGCTTTCATGTTTATTGTAATCTACATATTAATATTCTTTATAACTAGCCGTTAGATTATTATAAGTCATATCCGTGATATGACTTTTTTAATGATGATTACTTATTAATTGATTAATAATTAATTGATATATCTTAAAATTGATAGTAATGAATTATTAATTATTATTTAAAATTTAAAACAAATTAATAGAATAAATTCACTTTAGGCAAAAAAAAGAATTCATGTGATATTGACACGTAACATAATCCTAAGTGGCAAAACCCTGATATATAAAACATAATAGATAAAATTATTAGTTGCAAAGTTATTGTAACATAATATTAGTTGACTAAATATTCAATACTATATAAAAAAAATCATCCAATACATGTAAAAAAAAAACCCTTGTGATTAACCCACTTCCCAGCAACTATCACAATGTAAACATGTGATTAATGACAATAGACTCAGGAACACGGTTTCTTGTTAGCAAATATCGTCTCAAAGAATGACAATGGTAGAAAGAACAGCAATGCTAGTTTCCATATTTGAAAATGTCACATCTCATGAGCGTAAGGATAACGACATTGGATATATCTCAACATAATGGCAAAGAAATTTTATATGAAATATAGCAACTATGGTAAACAAAACTCAAACAACAAATTCAACCAAATAATAGATCAAATTAAACTTTTCAAGCAAGTTGCCTAAATTTGGGATTGGATGCCGTAGTAGATTTTGTAGTAAAGATAATCTATAATAGAAGAAAATATTGTATTTGTAACAAAAAATAAGAAACGAGAGAAACAAAAGTAAAACGAAAAATGGGAGAGATGAATATTTGAGGAGAAGAAGAATGAAAGAAAAACTGAGTGAGTTATGTTAGACAAAGAAGAGTTGGAGAATCAATAAAAAAAATGAAATGAAAGGTGGAAAAGTGAGAAAAAAGACACAATCGATATTAAAAAATTGATAAAAAGAGTGGTTAGAGAGAGAATATATAAAAATAATTATATATATATATAAATTAATTTAATTTAATTTGAAATTTAAATTTGAATTAATTGATGGTTTGTTTTTTCTAATTTTTTTAATTGATGATTTGCTATAGTTACTGATTAATTGCGATAGTTACAAATTAATTTGCCTTAATATTAGTTATCATAAATTATCAGCTGAAAAAAATTAGAATAGAATAATTTCGTTTATATTTGTACCGTAAACTAATTGATGATAATATGTGATATAGCTAGCCGTTAAAATTATTAGTTGCAAATTTTTTATTACTTATTAGTTGCAAAGTTATTGTATCAAAATATTAATTGAAATATAATAACATAATGAAAATGAATTTCTAAAGTGTAAGACATTGGAAATAGTAATAAAATTGATATGCCTAAAAATGATTTTAATAAAAATATCAATTTAATTATAAATTAATAAAATATGATGTCTTTGGGAATCAATTAAATGATTTGGCATTCAGTTACTAATTTATTTTTCAAAAATTGGAAAAAATTGCATTTAGTGCTAATTTATTACCATGATTATTACTAATGAATTGCGATTGCTATATTCATGAAATTAATTGACATTTCTAATAATGACTAACATAAAATAATTATAAAAATAATAAAATAAAATAAAAAATAGCTTTAGGAAGGAAATGGAATGAATCTGGGAGTGTCACGTGGCATAGTCATACGTGGCGTAACCCTGTTTTATAATATATAATACATAGATAATAGATGTATGTAATCATCATACCGAACTCAACCCACTAACTTAATTGGGGCTTTTGAAGTATATCTAGCTAATTGTCCTCTTTGAAAAATATTGTTTCATGTCACTATCGTTTTTTCTATTCCTTCGTTTCATTGAAGTAATATTGGGATTCCAAGTCATAGTCACTGTTTCTGCAAAGGGAAACGAAGGACAAAATGTACAATAATATAATGTAAAAATATGATTGAAAGTTATACTAGCAATCACCAAATGGGATAAGGAATTAAGTAGTTGATGCCAATGCTTTTAGTTAATTTTTAAACTTTTTAACAGATACTTGCTATGAGAATCAGGTTTAATTTTATCGACAGATCAAGTAAATTATATTCATATACTAAAAGCCTAGATGAAGCCACTCGTGTACTGGTTCAATTAATTGCAAATACTATATATGCCTATGCAGATATATATTTACAGTTTCATATATAGGATATATAGTATTTGATCATGTACATTTTCTTCTTTCTTTTGATGATCACTTTTGGAACCTTTCGGCATGTTTATTAAAAACTCACCTTTAAGGTAGTTCATGTTCTATATACATAAGATTGATAAAAAAAAAATTCTATATACATAAGAAAAAGAAAAGAACCCATAAAGGAGAAAGTGCTTGGAAGGTTAGCACTTATCTTAAAGACAAAATCTTCGGAAGAACGCCCACTTCTATAAACCCTGTTCATATCTATATAAACTAATGATACAAAAAAGATAGAAAAATAAATTTGTTAAGCGAAATGTCTCTGTCTAACACTAGTGCTTTAGCTTATTTCCTAAATTTTCTGTTGTCAATTTTTGTAGAAAGTATGGTCTTATGGAGAGAAACTAATTATAATATGATGTATACCTTAGAGAAATAACATTTTTTTCACAACATTGCTACTTTTTTATGTATATATAATTCAACAACGCTGAGTATGATGTATATCTTGTTAATTGTCCATCAAATTTGGGAATAACAAGGATATAAAGGTAGGTCTCTATGCATCTATATGGGTCCGACGGATCTATTCCATTTCAATTCTACCTCTTTTTCATATTCCTCATTGGCCATGTACCTTTATTTTATTTTATTTTATCTTTTCGCTTTCTTTTTGCTTGCTGAATTGGGGTCACGATTTGATTACAGTCATTTTCATTAAATAATGTTTGAGGAATTTTGTATAAAAATAAAATTGAAATGAGTATAAAAGAAATATATAGACAATTAAAAATAAAATAATTCACTTTTTTTTATAAACAATAATTCAAAATTTAATAACTAAATGAAAAATAACGTGTCATATAAGTCATTCTTAATAAAATATATTTTGATTCTGTGTGTATTGTCCAATTCTTTACCTTTCAAACCTTTTAAAATGACCGTATAATTAATTAGCTAACTAGTTAGAGGAATAATCTATTATTGTTCTCGAAATCAGTTAGCAGTTGACTTCATTTGTCTTGTCAACTGTTTCATTATATACCAGACTCAACTTTTGGTCTTTTATATATGTTGAATAAAATCAGCGTGATTCATAATGAAAATGGTGTTACATATTACTTCCGTTACACACACCCTTCTCTTGTCACTTTCGATTTCGCACTAAAACAACATAAACATAATTTTTAATAACAAAAATGTTACACGAACATCCATCCTACACTCACCACACACCTCATTTCTTCATTTTACACATTGAACTGGGGTGTAGTATAGGTGTAGGGTGTCAATGTATCATTACCCTTTTAATAAACACTATATTTTTTTCTTTTATATTCTTTGAAATAAATAAGTTCTGTAATGAAAAGTGTAACACAAATTAGTTATATTCCTAATCCATAAAGCATCTAATAAAGAATAAAAAGAGAGATCAGAGCAATCAATTTCTAACTTCTAACGTGAAATTAGGAACAGTAGAAAAGGGAGCTAGAATCAGTGGCAACTTTCTTTTGACATGATTATATCGTAGAAAGGTGAGGGAATAATTAAATAAATTGCATTAGCGTTTGGACGACAAGGATGTCACTGGAGCAATATTTTAGCTTAATAGTTAAGAAACTCATATGGCAGTGGCACGTCGTCCCCTTTTTTCCCCATTTCATAAAGTATGAACAGATTGCAACTTCAATTTCTTCATTCTTAGGCCATCCGTTTTTTTTTATTTAAATAAATTTAGATAGGAGAGACACGCCCTATACAAGATCAGAGAAAACTACTAATCTTAGCAAAAATTTATATTAAAATTTATATATAGTTTACAAAATCCAAAATTCAATCCTAAGTCGCAGTTAGTGCGAGTGAAAAGTTCACCAATATATGCCAACCCTGTTGCCACTTAGGCCATCCATTATACTATGAAAGTAAACAAATTAAAATTCGAATAAAAAAATTCAAGAATTTATTTCATGCGTACGTAGTCGCCACATTATCTAAATCCACTTTACAATACTTGATGTAGGCCCTGTTTGGATGCAAAAGTTATAATTTTTGATTTATGGAGAAGTTAATTTTATTTTACATCTTAATTTTATTATATATGCAAAAGAGAAAAAATTGTTAAATGGTAATTAATAAATAAATAAGTGCTTCTAGAGAAGTTAAAATGGATAGTTTTTGAAAAATGTGAAGAACAAAAGTTAATTTCAACTTATGTGAGAAATTGTTAGTTAAAAAATACATACTAAAAGTGTTTATGGAGAAGTTTATCCAAACTGGACCGTATACACTCAATTAATTACAATGATAGGTATGATTATTACCACGAAAGAGCAACACAAGGAATAAAATAGACCGAGGAAGAGACAAGGTATATATAGAAAGAAATAAAATAGAGAAATAGAAAGCCTCAATGATCCATTTATATTCCAGTGGGCATATGCAATGCTGAATGATCAGTATAAGTAGCCAGCTAATTCCTTCGATGTCGACTTCACACCAAACCTTGCGTTTTTTCACATCACTATAACACTAACACACTTAACTTGCATAACTCACTCTCTCTCACTGCTCTTTAAAGCACTAGCAAAACCTTACCCCTTTACTAACTAATCAATAGAAACCAATAACAACAACAACCACCTCTCTTCCCCACTCTCTCTCTCTCTCTCTCTCTCTCTCACATTCACTCACATCACATTACAAAGAACAATGGACTTGGAAAGGCTTGGACCCTCCGACCCCGGAGGTTCCTCCCGTCGCTCCACCGCACCTCTCACCAAATCAACCACCACCGATTCCTCATCCTCCGTGAGTAAAAAGAAAATCATCATGCTCTCCACACTCGCCACCGTCTTAATTGTCGCCTCCGCCGTCTCCGCCGCTCTAATAACCGTCACCCGCTCCCGAGCCTCCGCCAACAACAATCAAAACACTCCGAACCTCCGCGCCAAGCCGACCCAGGCAATTTCCCGAACCTGCAGCAAGACACGCTTCCCAACCCTCTGCATCAATTCCCTCCTCGACTTCCCTGGCTCAACAACCGCCTCCGAGCAGGACCTCGTCCACATCTCCTTCAACATGACCCTCCGCCACGTCAGCAAGGCATTCTATGCCTCATCCGGTCTCTCCTACGCCACCGGCGCGGACCCGCGTGTCCGCGCCGCGTACGAGGACTGCCTCGAGCTCCTCGACGAGTCCATGGATGCGCTCGCCCGCTCGCTGTCCTCGGTGACGTCCCGTGGCGGGGACAGTGAGATCGGACCACTCACATCCACCGCGGGATCGACCGAGGACGTGATGACGTGGCTCAGTGCCGCGCTCACTAACCAGGACACGTGTCTGGAAGGATTCGAGGACACGAGCGGGACCGTTAAGGACCAGATGGTTGGTAATTTGAAGGACTTGTCTGAACTCGTGAGCAATTGTCTCGCGATATTCTCGGCGACAGGAAACGGGGATTTCTCCGGAGTGCCGATACAGAATAGGAGACGGTTAATGGGAAAGGAATCAAAGGATAGTGTTATCGGCGATTTCTCGCGGGGATTCCCGAAATGGCTGAAAAAACGAGATAGGAGATTGTTGAGTTTACCCGTATCGGCGCTACAAGCCGATATAATCGTTTCCAAGAGCGGTAACGGTACGGTGAAGACAATCGCTGAGGCGATTAAAAAGGCGCCAGAGCATAGTAGCCGCCGGTTCATAATCTACGTGAGGGCAGGAAGGTAAATAAATTAAATTTTTCCTAAGCCGTAAATAATAAATAATTAATAAAAACTTTTTCACTGGAAAGTGTACAATTTTCGAGATAACGAACATCGCACTTTTTGTAAATTGCCTTTCTTGTTTTTATTTAACTGACTTCATAATTGAGGCGACGGTGATATGACATGTACCAAGAAAAAAGGAAATCGGGTCGGTGATGAGTTATTATTATTGTTGTTAGAAAAAAAAGGTTTTTCTGCATGCACTTCGCAACTGTAATAATGTGAATATATTGATTGATGCCCTTGATTGATGTTGAGATTTTCGTGTTGCTATAGTTAAAAAAAAATGTTCGGTTAATTATGCTGCTGAATTGCTATAATATTAGTGTGATTTTTCCCCCATCAATTACAATGTTTGTTTTTTGGGTGATGTATAAGATTGTACTAATAGATAAAAGAGCAATGATAGGCTAACACTTATCCCACCATGCAACACCCATTGGTATGAGTAAACCTTAAAATTTGGGTGTTGCATAGGTATTGCATTGTGGTCCATGTAATATTATGCTAGATAAAAGCTGTGGCATCTGGCTTGTGCAGTGACTTGACTTTTGGGGTATGACGGAATTTTCAGGTACGAAGAGAATAATTTAAAGGTGGGAAAAAAGAAAACTAATATTATGTTCATAGGAGACGGAAAGGGCAAAACTGTCATTACGGGGAAAAGGAATGTTGCCGATGGCCTGACCACTTTCCATACCGCATCCTTCGGTAATTTCATTTCCATATGCTTGCTTTGCCTGTTTAGTAATTACTTATTACTTATAAGTCCATAACATATTTGGTTTTTTATTTGTTTATTAATTTAGCATATAATTTTGAACAAACAGAGTAAATAAACCATGAACCAATACTATGTGTCCATGTCCGTGCATGATAATAGAACAGCGCAAGTTGCACGTGGCCTGCAATCAGGGGGTCATATTTCTGTATGCTCCTAGCTGTCACCTGTGTAGTCGCATGTCCATATTGAATGTGCACTTGGACAAAATTACCCCCACAGTTTCTGTATTTACGATGATATATAACAATACACGAGACCCCTGTTTTTCTAGAAACAAACAGCGTGTTTGATCGTGATGTGCATGTCATCAATGCATGCATTATTGTGACTGTGCCCTCGCAAAATGCGTTTTGCACACGTAAGTCGGGTCTTTTATAAAGTCCACTTTAGAAATCATAAAAGTAAAATATATTTGGTTAATATTACCCAAAAGATTTAAATTATGACAAACTACTCGGTTAATTCTAACAAAAGAAAAGAAATGACCAATTGAAGTTTGCTACTTACTTTCAACAAAGTTAACTATACCGTTCAAGCCATATACTACTTTCTAAACAACCCCAATATTGCACTAATTAATTAACTTCTGAGAGCTATATTTTATCATTGTTTGACACAAGTGATGTAGAAGTGGTAGTTGGAGTATAGAGAAACCGGCTCAAACAGTCAACATATATAGTGTTTGTATGTTAAAACTTTAATTAATTTAAGCGTGACATTGCCCAAATCTTACGCATTCTCTTCCTACATAAAAACAAATGAATTATTCACTTCTTGACTTTAATTTATCATCATCATAGTACCATATTAATAATAATAATTAAATAGCACACCATCCATATATTCGAAGTATAATTAAGTGCATCCAAACATTAATGAATGACTCCAAATTAAATAAGAAAAATTGAATAATTTCTCTTGTCTCAATCATGCACTGCGAGACAAAATTATCAACATATTCTCCAGTTTAGGATTAAAATAATTTTCGTAGCTTAGTCAATTTTATATGCCGTTTTAGTTCACACTTGTTATTGACCAATCCTGTAGCTGCTAGTGGTCCTGGGTTCATTGCACGTGACATCACGTTCGAGAACTATGCCGGACCGGCGAAGCACCAAGCGGTGGCGCTCCGTGTCGGATCGGATCACGCGGTGGTGTTCCGCTGCGACATCTTGGGGTTCCAAGACTCGTGCTATGTTCACTCCAACCGTCAATTCTTCCGCGAGTGCAACATTTACGGCACCGTGGACTTCATATTCGGCAACGCCGCAGTGGTTTTCCAAAAGTGCAACCTTTACGCACGCAAGCCCATGGCCCAACAGAAGAACACCATCACGGCCCAAAACAGGAAAGACCCAAATCAGAACACGGGTATATCCATCCACGACTGTCGGATCCTACCCGCCCCGGAACTCGCCCCGGTGAAGGGCAGCATCCCAACCTATCTGGGCCGTCCATGGAAAATGTATTCCAGAACAGTGTACTTGTTGTCCTACATGGGTGATCACGTGAACCCACAAGGGTGGTTGGAGTGGAATGGGGACTTTGCATTGGACACATTGTATTATGGTGAGTACATGAATTATGGGCCGGGTGCAGCCGTTGGGCAACGGGTCAAATGGCCCGGGTACCGGGTCATTACTTCTACGGTGGAGGCCGATAGATTCACGGTGGCCCAATTCATATCCGGCTCGTCGTGGTTACCATCCACCGGGGTGGCGTTTTTGGCCGGGTTATCCACCTGAATATGAATTCAACTGCAGGTATATAAATATATATGGAGGCTTGACAGTACTCTTACCCAATTGGGGGAATGGCTTCTATTTTCATAGTTGTTATTTTGTTTTAATTGTGCCAAAAATATAGGGTTTTTGGGCCTAATTTATTTTACCAATAATGCTGATAATAATTATGAAGTTGTAATCAGGCTTTATATAATATAGGTCTTGTAATTTTTCCCCTGCCTCAAAGTCAAATGTGTTATAGTTGATCTACCAAAAAAAATGTGTTATAGTTGACTTAAGAATTTTCTGTGCCATTTTCATTTCATTGATATAAATGAATAAGAAAGAAGGGTACCGTTATAACTTTAGCATTATTGACTGTGTCCCACTTGGCCTGTTCGGATCATGTGATATGTGGCTCATAAAAACTATATTTTTTTTCCACCATTAATGATGCTAAATAATAAATATAAGTTGTAAACAGAGTTTCATATAATTAATAACCCATTCTTTACCACCTCTAAATCAAAGGTGTTATAGTTGACTCAAGAAATTTTTGTACCAAATTCATTTCATTTGTATAAATAAGGGTACCAATATAACTTTAGCATTTTGACTATATCCCACTTGCCCTATTCGGATCATGTGGCTCATAAAAACTATTTTTTTTCTCCACCAATGGTGCTAATAATAAAATAGAAGTTGTAAATAGATCGAGTTTAATGTAATAATTCATTCTTTCCCTGCTTCTAAATCGAAGGTGTTATAGTTGACTTAAGAAGTTTTTGTACCATTTTCATTCCATTTATATAAATAAAGAAAGGAATATTGGTACCATTACAGCCTCATATTGATGGTGTCCCACTTGGCCGACTCGCATCATCATGTGACATGTTATGTGGGTCGTGTGGCGTGCAGTGCATCTCTCCTCTCCTCTATTTTGAAGAGGCATGAGGATCAGATTTGTTAATCCTCTATTTTTTTTTTGTCAAAATTCGTTAGTCCTCTTTGAACGGAGTTGGTACTTGGTAGTTGTTTAGGACAAAGGAGGAACCAATATGTCACAAGACCAACTAAGAAATGTTAAGTGACCCATGCACTATTATTGTTGACATTAATTTTACACTATGGTCCTTGTGTTGTCCTTGTCGCAACCCCAACCCACATGTACAACACACTGATGGTTTTCTTTTACATGATTGCTTCTCCTCCTCCTCCTCCTCCTCATCATTTGAAATCACAAGGTGTTCATATGGGTTTGTTTATTTTTAACTTTTTAAGGATATTTTCTCGTTAAACGGCCAAAACATGAGTTTGTATAGATGTTTGGAGAAGAGGAAATGGAGGGGATAAGGGAAGAAAAAAGGATCAAAGAAAGGAGAGAAAAAGAGGATAAGCGTAGCTCTCACCCGATTGAATGTCATAAATTATAAGGGGAAAAAGGGGGAATTTATATCTACACATACCATCATTGCTATTCACACATACATAAACAGGACATAGCCAAAAATACCCTCGTCACGTTTTGTTATGATGCGGAACTATTAGTTCCGCGCATCAGTGCGGAACTATTAGTTCTGCATGTGTTATTTATAGCACACATATACAAATAACACGTGCGAAACTATTATTTCCGCGCAATTATTTCAAATGCGGAAATAATACTTTCGCAGTAAAAAAAGTAAGAAAATGATCTTCTCTGCAACCAAATGTCATTTCAATCTCAGAGATTTTGAGATCTCAAACAATCACATTAAAATTTATGCTTTCGTTTTTTTTTTTTTCTGGATCTCATTCCTTCAGAGTTCTACGCGATTCGATCCCTTTCAATTTTTTTGACATTAACAAAACACCCTCTTCCCCTGAATCTGTAATTTTGGTTCCTTCATTGCAGCTACAGAAGAAACTGGGGATCCGACTGCCAAAAATTGAAACTAACAATACCCCAAAACAAAGAGTACATAAACTGGAAAAAATATCAAATAATTTTTACCTTTTATTTGTTTAATTATTTTTGTTGAAGATAATAATGCAGGAATGGATCTATATTAATGCGGAATAAACCAATTGTTGAAACTTAAAAATGTGAAATTAATATTGCATCATTGAGGAGCTTTAAAACGAAGATAACTTTGTAAAAAAAAAAACAAAGATAACCATTATTCTGGATATGTGGGATTGAAGAAGAGTAGTGATGGGCGTTTGTGTTTGTTTGAGATCTCAAAATCTCTGAGATTCCATTCAAAGATTCAAGGAATGTGATTTAATAATATTCTAAATAATCAAAACATGCGTGAATGACATTTGGTTGCAGAGAAGATCGTTTTCTTACTTTTCTTACCGCGGAAGTATTATTTCCGCATTTGAAATAAATGCGCGGAAATAATAGTTCCGCATGTGTTATTTATAGCACACACATACAAATAACACATGCGGAAGTATTATTTCCACATCAGTGCAGAACTAATAGTTCCGCATCTGTGCAGAATTAATAGTTCTGCAAGTGTTATTTGTATGTGTGTATTATAAATAACACATGCGGAAGTAATAGTTCCACACTGATGCGGAACTAATAGTTTTCGCACGATAACAAAACGCGACGAGGGTATTTTTGGCTTTGTCCTGCTTATGTATGTGTAAATAGCAATGATGGTATGTGTAGATATAAATTCCCGAAAAAGGAATTGAAGCAACCCAATGATGTATATGAAACCAACCATAGACATGAAGAAACCCAATTATGTATATTGTATAGGCCCGTCTAATTAAGATTAAGTTTATGTAGGATCGATAAAGTAAGGTTTGATTCAAAGTATAAGGTAAACAAGATAATGAAATAATCATATAGCAACATTAATAGTTCATGAATTAGTAAATACAATACGTACATTAAAATTTTCATCAATACATTATTAAGAGAAGAACACTATTATTTGGTTAAAAAAAAAAGAACACTATTATATCACTATATGGCTCTATGAGTGAAATATGTTTTTCCTCCGTCCTCTTGACCAAATAAAATATCTAACTAAATATCTTTTCTCTTCTGTCCTCTCTTGAACCAAACAACACTGCATAACTAAAATGATAAAATGGCATTGAGCTGAAGGAACTGAAGGAACATGGGTAACACAATCTTCTCTTTCTTAAATTGCAACTGAAGGAACATCGACATTGGTACAGAAAACGGATAACAATTAACAACAACTTGGTACATGTACTCCTATGCAGTGTGAACATAATTTATGGGGCCCTCGAAAGCGTAAACTTGGTACAAACAGAAATTTTGTCATTCTATCAAAAAAAAAAAAGAAAAGAAATTTTGTCAAAGCAGTCAAACAACCACATGTCAAGTGTGTCTTCAATACTTGGTCGTATTTATACACAGGAATTTGCCTTACGCAGACACTTTCTTTCTTCCAAAAAGAAAAAACAAAAAAACATGTCTTGTCATGTGAAATAACATACAAATTTCTGAGATACTTTTAAAACCCCGGTTCCAGTCTCAAATTCCGATGAAGAAAATCTTGTTTATTACACAACTTGAGAAAACTGAAAACTTCAAAGCCATCTTAGTGCCTTAACTCTCTTACAACATGAGAAATGTTAACACACTCATTTCAAGACTCTCTATGATTGGTTGAAATTTATGTGGATCCCACTACTTTGGATATGGGTCTCACCAAATAGGGTATAAAACCTACATGATTTAATGGAACCCACATGAATTACATCCAATCATAGAGAATGTGTTAGAAAAAGTACTAGCATTCCTCATTACAACATACAGAAAGTTGGTGTAGATATACACAGCTGCAGTGTCCCAACGAACACACACACAGATAAAACAATAAAAAAATGCCCTCAAAATCATCACATTAGCTGCAAAGGTTTGGTATGCACACCCCAGCATCTGGATTCTGTTGTTCCTTCCATATTCTTCCAGTCACTCTGAGTTTCAGCTCCTTCCTATCCCCACCAGAGAAAAATAGTGCCATGTTTCGTTGAATGATGAGACCATCGTGGCTATCCCTGACTTTCCGGTGGCTATCGCGGATGCTGCGTGGTGTACCCTCCCAGATGAGTTTCCTGCCATTTGCCCCAACCTCAAGGCTATAGCTATAGTTCCGAGCCTCGTTCTCGTGACCCATGAAACGAAGGAATGCCATGTAAACAGGAGCCATGCCAAGCTGGAAAGCTTCAAAGTGAAGGCAGAAGTATTGGCCAAAACAATGAAATACCTATCAAAGAAAATATAAGTTGGCAAACAGAAGAATCAGGCAGTGAGGATCATAGTGAGATACTTGCAGCTAAATTGGGAATCAAAATAAAGTTGTCCTTTGCACTTTGTGATCATTCTTCAACATTTCAAAAAGAAATCGAAATTTTTTAATTAATAAAGGGAATAGATAAAAGATCACTGACTAAAAGAAGCATTTAAAAGGATTTCACATAGCATCAATTCCCTTGGCTCTGCCCACAACTTTCTGAGTGTTCCCACCAACAGATATTAAGTTTGTACGAGCAATAATAGGTAGTGGAAGTGTATGTCACTGCAAATATTTGATAGAGGGTAAAAATGATCTATAATGAAAATGATCTGATAAACACACTTACAGTGAGCATCCAAGTTGCATTCTCTACTTCGCGGGGATTTGACTTCACATACCGATGGTTGAATGTGCATCCTGTGTGCATGTCGACCTTATGATCATCCCTCAAATGTGTAACGAGGAAGGGAATATCCCCAACAACGGAGCACTCTGATCCAGCATAGGGACAATTGTACGGTCTGAAATTGCATACCGTCTCATGCTTAAGCTTGCTGTAGTATGGAAAGATTTCTGGACATCCAAGGGAGTAGTACTTGCAAGGTAACTCAAGTGATTCAGCCACCTTCTCCAGTGCCAGACACCTGATATCTCCAAGCTCTTGTCTACAAGTGGGACATCGATTGTGCACCCTTGTTTTACAAGTGGAGCACAATGTGTGCCCATTGTGGCACTGCAAGAAAGCTATTTGTTACTTTTCTTTTTCCCTTTTTGGCAAATACAGACTTTTTCCAGCATGTATCTAGTTCCAAGTTCCAACTAATATGCTTCAATCATGATAACATCAACTTTGAAAGATTTCAAATGAGGATGGAAATTAAGACAAGAATTGCGGAAACATATTAGGTAACATCCAAACGACAAGAAGAAATTTTTGCCTATAGAACCACAGTCCCACTGCATAAAGACCCACTAAACTCTGTCATAGACTATTTTTCTTTGGGCAGTTTTTTGAGGGCAGTTTGATTTGAAATGTGGACATGAGAGTGAGAGCATGGAAAACTAATTCTGAACAGATACTAATACTAAAGAGAAGAAATAACAATGCATCAATTTGACATTTTACTCCAACTATAGTGGATAAACTATAAGAATTACAGAATTACTATACAATCAGACTATTAACCCTCTTCCCCTCTCCCCAACCACCACCATGCACACACATGTGCACATGCATTAAGTGTGCATGTAGAGATAATGGAGAGCAAAAGTGGTAATGGACCTACCAGCAAAATTTAATTTCAGAACCAAAACTGAAAATGAACTACGAAACATACACCAATGTCTCATCTCAAGATGCTTACAAGATCACATTTAACCATAAAAAACAAAAGTTGAATTACAGGGGGAAAATCCTCACCAATGGCCAAGGAGCATGATCTAATTCAATTGATGAGTACCATGATACCATCCCTCCATGCATGTGACTCTCATTGAAGATCAAGATCCCACAGCATACAATTCAAAAAAGGACTGAAGGTAACAAGAATAACCACAGCCTTTCTTCCAGCCCTTCCAAATATAACATGTTTTATTTTCTATGGTGAAATCTTCAATTGGCTTCATATCTTACAGATTGTTTCTATTAAAAGAAAAAGAAAAGACCCTTCAAAGGGCCCAAGCATAACTAGTCTGATTAAAGTCAAAACTCTATCAAAACTTTTTTGTTCCCTTAGAACAGTCACAATTCACAACTACTCAATAAAGATACTAATAACATGACAAAGTTCTGATACACTTTTATTTTAGACAATCAACGAAAACCATAACTTCTAACTTGGATATGATATTCTTATTATGAGTTCTTAATATCGCATGATCAAACTAGGTAGAGCCAGTGTAACAGACTATTGATCATGTTACAGAGATCAGAACTTATCTTGTTAACTACTTACCACAAATTGAACACATGGTTCATTGCTTCAAAGAAGAATACATAAATAATCCCACAACCTAAACACCAACCTATATCTCCAATGCTTCATGATGTTTACTGAACTGGAAAAACTCACAAAGCAGTAGCACTAAGTCAACTGCTCAATTTTCAATTCTTAAGCAAAAAAGGAAACATTAAGCTGCAACAAGATGCTTTCCTTTGCCCAAATATTTCTTTATAAAACAAATGTGAAATTAAAAATGGACACCATTGCAAATCACTTGACGCGGATGGAAACCTTACTAACATTGTAAGCATTCAACATCAAATGCTACACTTTCCAATGAATAATTTCTATTTTTTGGTTTCTTAACCAATGCCCTAAGAGCATATCTCCGATGATGAACTCCAATACCAAATCCAAGACATCCACAAGAGAAAGCCAACAAATACACAATACCCGATTCATCAAATCCACCCAATCCCACACGAAAGCAATAAAATTTGCTAAAACAAGTCACAATAACCATTGAAAACAAAACAAACCCTTTTCTCCCCCTCCCCCACAGGCCACAATCCCAATATGCAATTACACATGACTAAAACATAAACAAAGCTATAATCGGTGTAAGAGCTGAACCTGATGAATTGGAGGATACATTGAATTGGTGCAAACAGGGCACTCTAGCAACTCATGAACGCTGGTTGCGGGAGCAATGGCGGTGGTGGCACCACCACCCATAACATGATTGCTATTAGCGCTGCCATTGCGAGGCTTCGAAGAAGAAAACTCAGAGTGGTGATGGGGATGGGGATGCAGAGTATGGTGTTGGATCTCATCCTCATCCATGCCATCAGAGTATGACACACACTCAATGCTATCCAAGTCCATCCAAACCAAGCCAAACCAAACCACAAAAAAGAAAGAGATACCCAGTTATCAAAATCGAAAATTTCACCGATTTAATTACCTGGGTATTTCTCTATCTAACTCCTCCAAACTTCTTCTTCCCTCTCCAACTCTGTTTCCTCTTCTCTCTCTCTTTTTATCTTACTTTCACGGAAAATTGTTATCAGGAAAGAGAAGAGGAAAGGGAAAACAGGAGAAGGAAGATGAGGATGGTGGTCATGGATCGATGAATTGAAAAGGGTGGACTCTCTCCGACAAACCAAACACCTTTTTTTCTGGGTCTGTGGAAGAACAGGTTCTTTTCTTCTTCGTGCTCTCTCTCTCTCTCTCACTCTCTAGCTACGTTTCCTAATCCTTACCGAGGTTGAGGTTGTCTCGTGCGTGTGTGTGTGTGTGAAGTGGGAGAGAGAAAGAAAGGAGAACCGTTGGATTTCGGAGATTAGATACGGGATTGTTTGATCTGACGGCCATGGAATTTCACTTTTTATTTATTTATTATAGTTTTGCTGTGAGAGTAAAACTAAAGCTGACAAAAGCAGGTGCCGAAAAATGAATTTCATAACGATTTCTAGTACAATTTCAACTGAACTGTACACGTGTTGGCCTGTTGGGGTGATGATGATTCTTCTGAGAACATTGGATTTGTAGTTTTAATTAATATTTTTAAATTAATATTTTTTTTAGGTATACTGCATAATTGCAAACTGTCCCCGCGAGGGTTGGGCGGCCGCGGCCGGCTGCGCTGAATAATATAAAAATTACTTCCCGTCCCTAATTATAAGAGATTTTTATTTAATTCTCTTCCACCAAAAAAATTAGTTAATATAATTTATAACATTAAATATGTCAATAGTTTACATTATATTTCCAAAATAGTCCTTAATAATAACACCTCTCTCTTCTCACTTTCTATCTCTCATTTAATTAATGCATTTCTACCTCTCTCTTCCAATAAATAAAGATAGTTTAGGTAAAAATTAATTAATGCATGACATATTTTCAAAAGTCTCTTATAAAAAAGGACAAACAAACTTACAAAAAACCTCTTATAATTAGGGACGGAGGGAGTATTATAAAGAGGTTAAATATTGAAAATTTTATAATAGATAAAAATAGAAAATAAATAGAGTAAAAAGATTACATGTGCTTTAATTCTTTAAATTCAGAATTAAAATTAACAGAGATAAGGATGTTATTATTTTCATGAAATTATTAGATAATTTTGAAAGGGATAATTTAAAAGATAATAAATACTTGAACCAAAAAATAAAAATAAAGACAACGGATGGTATGAATTTTGATTTCCTTTAAATAAGTTTTGAGGTTCAAGTACTATGAATCACAAAAATAGGAGTTGTGCTCTCTTAAATGAGTTCACCCATCATAACTTGACCAAGTGAATTGCATAGTAAAACAAGTAGAGATTTTAGTAAACTCGACTAAATTTCATGATAAAATGATACAAATCATCATTCATTCATACATACAAGAGTCAACATCATGCATGTCAAATTATTATGTCAATAATTCTAGAGAGAAAAAAAAATTCTAAAAGCCTAGTACTATTTTCTAATACTATGCAATGTTGATACACACATTTATACATAGATGTATGAGTACTTGCCATTAATATACATCTGGCTGGTGTCTAGTGCTAAATTAACAAGGATACAGGGTACATCAGCAACCAACATTCAATTTGAACTTGGATGGAATTGCCAAGGGTTACAGGGTACAGCAGAAGCATAGATACAGGCACAGACTCTTCTTTGAAAATACTTAAGATCAAGATAAATAAAAACTAACAGCAAAAACTGCTTCTGCCAGAGAGTCACTTTATTGAAACATTGTTGCTGGCGGACTTCGGCTTCATCTGACAAACTGCAAGATCACCCTAAATTAACTGAAATTAATTGCAAGTCAGTTAGTTACTGCTATCAGGACATTTTCTCAAAGAGTATGGAAAGACATTACTAAACATCAAAGAAGACTAATAATGCATGGCAGCAGAAGGAAGAAGATTAAGAGTAAATTACTCATTTAGCTCCCATCAGTTTAGTGGCTTCAGTAATGGCAACATCAGCGGCATAGATTGCCATCTTCTTTATCTATGAACAAGGAATGCATGGAGTGTAAGAAACATATCTAGATAAAGCTCATAAATAATGCAGTCTGCACTCCAAAATTTTGTGTCCATAAAAAATTAACAAGAGCAATTAATGTATTTTAGATTATACAGTAAACACTAACACAGCATGCAAATTGCAGACCACGAGAGACACTAGAAACCTAACAAGTCAAGAATAAAATAATTTGCTGAAGGAAATTATAACATGCTCTACAATCCCAGAAGCTAGATAGAATGAAATCCTTAATATTGTTTCTACAGAAATTAAAGCATTACCATATCAAATTTGTGACATGTGACCAACAAATATAAATAACCATTTATATTCCAAAATAAAAAATTATAATAACTCTCAAAATTTGGGATGATAATGTGCTCCAGAATGATGCAAACATGTACCTCCAATTTATCTTCCTTAGATCTATGATCTTTTGGAAGTAACCGAAATTCCTCTGTTAATCGAACGCATTCCTGAAGATTCTCAGGCGAAACAAAGTCCAGAGCCACTTTTATGCAAGACTGAGAAAGAAAATAACTTTGTCAAACTTGATATAACACAAAAAAATGTCAAAATAAAAAAGGTCTGGTTAGGGGTGAAAATGTGCTAAAACAGGCCATGTCTTACTTTAAATAGACTTGGCCTGTTTACATGATATGAGCTTTTCTTAAGGTCTGTCTTAAAAGCTTATTTAAAGGAGAGAAATTTTGAAAGAAAAAGAGAGTTACAAGCATGAGAGGATTTAAGAGCTTATTCTTGATTTTGATGAAGTTTGTGTATATGAAATACATTAAGTTTGACCTCTTTTATTTGGTGCTTTGTGGTTTAAAGATGCATTGTTGAGTATTTGAGATAAAATTCTTGATTGCAGGTAAAATATTCAAGTACAAGATTTTTAAACTAGATTAACTACTTTGTTTTTAATATAAAACTGGGATGCTTATCTACCTTTCTATTTCTCACTTGATGTGGGCATCCTGCAGGTATGAAAACCGCTTCCCCAAGGTGTTGCTCAAACGTCCACGGTTCAACACCTGGGAGGAAAAAAAATTCATGGCTGCAAAATCATCATAAAATGAATCACTAATTAAAGCATAATTTCATACCATACTCTTGCTTTAGTTGCTTTTTATGCTTCTCATTTAAATAAAGGATCTGGTCATGAATGGGATGAATCACCTGAAGCCAAAGAAGAGGAAAGCATATTAACTCAGAAAACAAAATTATCCAACAAGACTAACACCAACAATCCAATGAAGGTAGCGAACATTACTTACAGAGTTCACTGGAAGACTATTTATGTGGCGAAATTCTCTATGGTGTTTCTTTAGGTACTCCGTTAACTTCGGTACATCCTCTCTACGGAATATGTCCCACACAGCACTCCCATATTGAGTCTCCAAATGATCATCATTTTGAAAGAAATTATTACTTGGTATTTCATTTTTAACGGACTTTATTTCATCAATTTTGATCTCTGAACATGGCATGTCTGAAGAATCCAATCCACTGACAAATTTTGTTTCTTCTGTTCCAGCACAAGGCTGATTACATTCACTGATGTCTGGATATCTTTCAATATCATCACCAGGATCTTGTCCATAACGATCATCAAGAGGGAAGTCACGACTGGTACCGGTCCCATCTTTCAAAATGCTATTACTGTTAGCCACATTTTCACAAACAGAAAAATAGTCAAGTTGTGAGTGTTGCTTCTGAGGGAACTGTAAATCAGAAACATCCTTCCTGGAGTGGGAGGGTGTCACCTCAAAATGCATGCATCTGCTTTTGGACTCGGATTGCTCAATGCAATTTCCCTGAGGCTCCTGATTGACCCTGGCTAGTGGAGTGGGGAAGTTCAAATCAACAAATAATGAACATGCATCAGATTGATCTTGGATGGAGCAATACTTTTCTTCACTCAGATCCACACCAAACATGCTTCCTTCTTCATAATCTTCATCTGTGTGTGTCCTGAACTTCATATGCTCTGGCAATGAAATTCCTTTACAAGATCCATCACCTGGTGATGAACATGATTGTTTCACATTATTGCAATCTGTCACTTCACAATCTTTTCCAGGAAAAAAGCAACTCGAATCATGATTATTGAGATCAAATTGCTGAAACCTTGTTTCCGAATTGAATATTGCCTGCTCGCCGGCATTTAAACCGAATTCACTTTTGGTGGATTCTGACAATCCTTGAACACAAGCTTCCCTTTCTGATGCCGACTGTCCCAAACTCCGGAATCTACTTAGCTGTTCATCAGGTTTCTCTTCTTTTCCTTGACTTCCCAGTAAGGTTGAGTCTTCTTTTTCAGCAATTTTAGGATCCGTAGTAATACCTATGCGACGCTTTCTGCGTTTTCTTCTACGTGAACCAACTGCCTTATTGTCCTGACCATAGAGCTCGCGCATATCTTGAGCTTCATACTTTTTCTGTAACTTTTTTATGATTCTGGGTTGCCATGGTGGCATCTTTACTTCAGCTGTATGTGTCAGAATATTGACCTGATCATATATGTTTTGATAAGGCGTACTACTGGTTAGAAGTGATATGTATGTGATTGATAGGGTGTAATTAGGCTGTAATTACTTCCCTATTATACTTTTTTTTACTGTACATAAAATAGATTCTTGTGTATAGTGTGACAAACAAATTCCTCAAACCTTCTAATGCTTTGATAGTGGTTAAAAAAGACTGATTATGAGCAACATATCCTAAAATTCAAACAGAAGAAATCTCTAACTTAAACCTTACCGCATCTGAAATGTCGCAATGTAGTTTTGTCACAGAATCACCTCTATTTAATTCTTCTAAAGATCCATAAGCAATGTATGTTTTAGGACCCAAATCTGGCTTCAAAACAGCAGGAAGCTTTGTGGCAAGATTTAAAATACCAGATTCGGGATGGGTATAGTCACTAAAAGGAAGCATAGCTATAAACTCAGCACCATGCCTTGGCAAACACTCTTCAAAAGAATTTGATGGAGGCCAATCCTTCAGCTTAAGCATCTCTGGCCATCCATTTCTATACCTACGACCTTCCAAGTAGCCTCTGAAGAACCGAAAGATGTTAATTTCAACCTGCAGCACCACAAAGAACACACAATATTCTTTAGTTCAGGACTATAACAAAATTTACTATCAAAACCTGAAAAATGGGTGAGTTAGTTGTTGTTTGATTACCAAATTGATTACAAAACTTACAATAAAAGAAAATCTGCCCTACCCCTGATAAAAGAAAATAAAAAAAAATCAGGACGAGGAAAATAGAAATGATTAGTCCTAGTGTGTCATGCGCACACGTGTGTGTGTGTGTTTGTGAGATGCACGCGTGTGTGTGTATCCACATGTGTGTTCTGTCTAGTGAAGAAAAGAGTATGAGTATGAAATATATTGTGGGTCATTTGGGTAGAGAAAAGGCATGGGAATAAAGACAGAGAAATGTGAAACAAACATGTTATGGTTGGACTGAATCTTGGGTGCAATATGTCTAAGAACTCTTTACATGAACAGAATTGTGAGTGTAGTAGCATGATCCTACGTCCAATACATCTTACTTCAGAGTAATTGTCTTGTTGAATCAATCAAGCCATATAAAAATAAATTTCTATTTTATCATATTATGTGGTTAACGACAATTTGAGATAATTAACATGAATCTGGGATAGCCGACATTAAATGCCTAATTAAAATAAATAAAAAAGAGTAGCGGCAAGTTCAATCTAAAAATCCGAACATGTACCTCGCACCAATCCAAGCAGTCAATGGCTTTAAAAGTAGTTGACTCCTCTTTTAATATTTTCTTTGCACCCCTAAAAGCTCTCCACATCACCATTGGGTTCCAGCTAAGGCCACTAGCCTTTTCAAACACATTCCTAACTATAACAGGTTCACCTCTTATCCAGTGTCTTTGGAAATGCTCAAATTCTGTGTCTCCCATTTCAACAGCACCCGGGCTGTACAGAAAGTTATCATGACTGCTTTCTCTGGAAGCTGCCTTCCTTACAGAATTGTGTGCTGCATGTTCCTCAAAACTCTGGCAATCTGAACATCCTAGAGAAAGATCAACAATAGGTGGCTGATATTTGATGGTAAGTTCCTCTACATTCCGAATCAATTTGTCAACCCAATTAGCTTCAAAAAGGCGCCTCAGTGAAAGGATAGCAGTACTGCAACCTCCTCTAGCTCTTGGAGGGCAAGGAATCCTACCATTTATCTCTGCTCTCCAAGCAGAAGTGACAGGTGGTGTATCAACCATTTCCTCATTGCCACTAGCAGGAATATCTTCGCAATGAAGTCCATTTCTTAGTTCCAAGCAACAAGTGAGACAGAGATCATACCTACAATCACGATTGGGACAACTTCTGTGGAAATTGACAATGGATGTATTGCAGTTGTCACTGTGGAACATGAAAACCATCAAATTTGAATGAGAAAATAATTAAACCTGAAGATACAATTTTACTCTTTAGATCATACTAGATCTTAATCAAAAATTTAGTAAGTAAAACTAATGCATGAACAAATACATTAGAAATAAAATCCATAATAAACAGAATTTTGCTTTCAATCATGAGGGTCCACGAGATAATACCAATAAACTCGATCATCATCATCAATTACTGACTGCAGAATATCCTCTTCTACCAATAGGGAACCTGAGAAAATGGCACATTATTGTACATTTGAAATCATACATTAACTTGATGACACTACAACCAAATCAAATCAAATTCAGAGTACCGTGAATGCTTGCTTCTACTTCCAACTCTGATCTCTGCTCCCGTTGGATATGTTGGAGTAAAGGCAGAGTTTTGCTAAGCAAGTAAAACAACTTTTGTAATTTGACATCTGTATCTGCTTCACCATTCCCAGTCTGTGGATAAATAATTCATTTCACACAAAGTGCAAAGGCACTAAAAAAGTAATAGAAAGCATAATAGAATGCAAGAGAATGAAAGCACACACCACTACAGTTATATTTTTCTTCAAGCACACTCGGCAATTGCAATTCCCAAGACAAAAGGGACAAGCAATCTCTATCTCCTCTCTAGTTTTATCTGGGTACCTATATTTTTCAAATTTAAATATCATAAGAACACCAGAGCCTGTCTGTCTGCAATCAGTAACATAATTAGAATTATAGAATATTAACTGATGGTTGTAAAGCTATACTCTTAGGAAGCTAATAAAACTATTTTTCTCTCATGAACCATTCCCATTGGATATGCCAAAAATAATAATTAACCCAAGAGAAATTCATTGGAAAGTAGAACATTGGAAATAAATAATTTTAGTTAACATTACCATTTTGTTATGCACTCATAACAATATTGCTTTCCTTTGCACTTCGTACAAATGACAACACCACTCCTACATCTCAGCCAGCATTGATGGCACCTCCTTAGCCCCTTTTTCCTTCCAGTGTCGCCCTACAAAGAGAAAGTTGTACAAATGAATTCAAATTGGAATGTTCGAGTAAAGAACGAATCAAATAGAAATATAAAGTCAAAAGGAAAACAATCAATGCTATGGAGCTAAATAAATCTCTAAAAGAAATCTATCACGACTGCCATCGTACAGTTATCAGTTGACATTGCAGATATCAAATTGAATGGACAAGAATGTAACTTTAAAGGGCAACTCACCATCAAACCTGAAGATTCCAATCCATGGTCTATAGTTTCTTCCACTTCAACACCCTGAAAATCCTTGTGGTCAATTAACAGCATTCTTTGTCTTTCACTGGATGTCTTCTGGACATTGCCAGATTCACACATCAATCCTTTTGTTATCTTTTCAACTCCAAACTCCTTTGAGCATTCAAGGACAAAATCTGACTTTTTATTCTTAATTACTTGATCTTCTAGCATTGAAATGGATTCCTCCTGTATATGATTCGGTGGCATAATCCTACTCAAAACTTTGCTGAAACGAGTACTCTTCTGACTTTCGAAGGGTTGTCCTGTGACATTCATCCTGGATCTGTGAATATCTTCCAGTGGCTCAATCTCATCTTCTATAGCAACATCAGTTGCTGTCTGTCCTTCTAGACCCCTTAATTGGCTGTATTTAATAGTTTGTCTCGTGATTCTCAAACCTCTTTCCTGGCTATAATTACCTTTCTGTAGATCAATATCGTTTTTGAAGGCAGGTTCATCGGAAGTTCTTCCATCTTTATCAGCTACAAGACCATGTCTCTCAATCTGTGAATCCAAATGACAAGCAGCCTCCTTTTTCTTTCCATAAGAACCCTTTGGCCTGCCACGCTTTTTTTTCACCTCAACAAACTTGTTTCCAGCTTCACCAGCAATATTTTTCTTTTTATTTTTAGATCCCTTTGGTCGGCCACGCTTTGGTTTAGCATAGTTATTATCATTTTGAACCTCATTTTGACCAAGGGTTTGGATAGGCATCTCCTGACCTGCTAGCTTTATCTTCTTGTTCCTGGAGCCCTTAGGTCGACCACGCTTAACTATTGGCCGGTTAATTATGTTTTCAATATGTTTGGTGGCTTCTGAAGGCATCCCTTTTTCTTGCTCACATAAAGGAGTCAATATAGTACTCTCTGAACCACTTGGCCAAACACTTGCGATTCCACCATCATCTTTAACATGAATATCACTAGTCATCCCTGGATATCTCTGACCCTCAAATACAACACTCTTCAATTTATTTCTTGTAGACAATGCTGGACCAAGTTCATTGGTTAGACTTGCAAACTCGTCCGCACCATTTTGACACAGATTTCTCAGCACTTTGTCTTCTGAATCTGAGCCTTGTCTTGCAATTTCACCAGCTCCTTCATTATTAGAAGCACATACATAAATCACCCTTTTCTTTGTTGAACCCTTTGGTCGACCAAGCTTCTTAGGTCCTGCAATCTCGCTGTCACCAGCACCAGCAACTTCATTGCTAACCTCTGCAATACTCTTCTGTTTACATTTTGAACCTTTTGGTTTACCACGCTTCTTAGGTCTTGCAATCTCACCAGCACCAGAAACTTCATTGCTAACCTCTGCAAAACTCTTCTGTTTATTTTTTGAACCCTTCGGTCGACCAAGCTTCTTAGGTCCTGTAATCTCACCAGCACCAGCAACCTCATTACTTACCTCCACAATATTATCCTGTTTATTTTTTGAACCCTTTGGTCGAGCACGCTGCTTAGGTCCAGCAATCTCACCAGCACCAGCGACTTCATCACTAACCTCCACAGCATTCTTCTCTCCACATTTTGAACCTTTTGGTCGACCACACTGCTTTGGCATTGCAATCTCCCCCGGGTCTGCACCTTCATCACCAGCCTTATCTTTCTCACCGGAAAACACTGATCTTTCAGTCTCTAAAACTGCGACACTGCTCATACCAATTGTTTCTGCATTATCACTTCCACCAATAGTTTGTCCATCCAGGGCTATGTCAAGCTGTTTATCCTTAGCCAGTGGCCTCAAGGCTTCACCTCTTGCCTCTTCATCGGCGGAAACTCCTCCGCTTAATAACAGCTCCATTCCCTCTTCCACGCCAAGAGTTGTCACCTTGTTATTTAACCCAGGCACCTCTATATTGCTGCTACCAACATTTTCACCTTCAAATTTACCACAATGACCTGGTGGATTTCCCACACCCCCACCAAGTTCTTCACCCCTAAATTCATATGCACTTTCACCACCACTCAAGCCCTGAAAGCCCGTGCCATCATCACCAAGGAAAATCACATCTTCCACACAACCCCTGTCTTGACAAAGAAGGGCTTGAAAACTCCTATCATATAGACTCCCAAGACCAGCAGCTTCACCAATCAGGCCTTCTATTCCTCCAGAAGGAAAACCTAGAAGATCATTTTCACAAACACCCCCATGGCCACCAGCCCCACTTCCATGATCTTCCTTACCAGCATCAGAAACCCCACCAGCATTTCCAAGTGCACCTTCACTGCTCCATGGCTGACCCAAACCAGCAACCCTATTCATATTCTCAGCATACCCACATTCAAATTCAACTCCACCCCCCATAACCTGACCCAGATTTCCAAACCCACCCACCTGGACTTGGACTTGCTGCTGGCCCTCCTCTCCTTGGTGCCAAAGGTTAAAACTTTCAACACCATGGCCAAGGTTCAACCCACCATTCCCTTCAGCTTCACCAAAAAGCCCTGCAAATTCCTCAACAACACTGGGACCACCATTGTGATGATCACCAAACAACCCTTTACCCCCATCATCATCCTCATCAACAACTTCTCCTCCACTCACAACCCCATTTTCTGAATTATCTTCAGCTTTTCTTTTCCTCCCTCTCCTTGCACCCTCAGAAGCACCATCCTTCCTCCTCTTATTCCTCTCCATGGAATAAAGGTAATGCCTCTCACATAGGGATCTTCCGCTCATAGCCATCTCCTTGCACCTCCACCCTCCTGACCCATTTCTACTACACCTCTTGAATTCCTCACCCTCACCCGGTTCATCCATTCAGAAACCAAAATGAAAAAGTGGGGATTTTTGGTGAAAATCCAACGCTCTCTCAGCTCCAACACTGATGAATCATTTAGACACCAAAATTTGGAACACAGTCATGGGATATATACTATGAGGAACAATAACAATAATAATAACAAACAAACAAACAAAAAATTACCTCGAAGGTGATGATGGTGGCAGTATCATGGGAAGGACTGAGAAGAAGAAGAAGAAGAAGAAGAAGAAGAAGAAAAGGGGGGTAAGCACAGCACAATGTACAAAGTGAAGTGTGTAACTAAATGCAATGCAGAGGGGACAATCACTAGTAGTCTAGTAGAGTGGGGGGGCAGTGTGTTTGTAGAGAGAAGAGAGAGAAGGGAGCGACGACAAAGTTTTGCAAAAAGCGCATGGTACTATGAAATGGACAGGTAACAGTTATGACATTAAAAAATTCGCATATGTCTTTTGATTGGGATATTATAATAAATATTTCCTCTCAAAACCTTATTCCACTACATAGATTTTGGCAATGACGAGGTGGTTTGCTAATCTTGGAGCGGTGAAATACGGGTTGAAATGATAAGAGGTTGTAAGTTGATATCTCTCATATAGCATATTAATTACTAACTATGCATAGATTTTAATCTAATTATATCTTATAAAGGTAGATTTTTAAGTTGATATTTTAGAAAATAATATAATGAGATGATACTATAGTAAAAATATAATTCATTGTCGATGTAAAATCTTTACACTATCAATGTATTTATTTTTGTGTAATAAAAATAATGTATTTTTTTTTGTAAACTACCATTAGGGGTGATTCAAGACCTAATCACTCTCCGAATATTGTGTTTTATGGAAATTGAACACTAGTCCTTCCACCTACTAGAGCTGGCTTTTTTTTTCTCTAGCACTAATAATTTTTTTATTTATCAAATTAGCACTTTTTTTTTATATACCAAAGTAGCACTTCATTTAATACTTTTTTAATGAATTAAATATTAATAATTGGTTTAAGAGTGTAATTAAGTTGTTAATTAAATTAATATTTGATTGTTAAGTATTTATTAACCCAATTTGACAACTAATTGATAATATAATTATAGAAAACAGTTTAAATTGATTCAAAATTTAAAAATACAAATACATAAGTGATACATTGATGCCTTTATCTCTTGTGACTAGAGCTCTCAAAACGAGTCAGCTCGACCCACACGAGTTGGCTCGCCATGAGCTGAGAGATAAACGAGCCGAGCTGACTTGGATTTTTCAAGGGCCAGAAAATGCACAGCTTGGCTCAGCCCACCACGGGCTCGCGGGTTACGTCGGTTGACTCACGGGTTACGCGGGATGGCTCACTAAAAAAATTATTTAAAATAATTAAAAAATATTTAAAAATAAAAAAAACTAAAAAATTATTTAAAATGCTAGAAAATAAAAAAAACTAAAAAAAATTTAAAATGCTAGAAAATAAAAAAAACTAAAAAAAATATTTAAAATGCTAGAAAATAAAAAAAACTAAAAAAATATTTAAAATGATTAATTTTTATTTTTTAGTGTGGCTCGCGAGCCAGCTCATGACAAGCTGATCCTCTTCAGTTCGCGGGTTAAATGAGCCGAGCCAAATCGGCCCGGGGTTAAACGAGTCAGCTATTTAGTAACCCTTTTAGCCCACGAACCGAGTTGACTCGCGAGCCACAGCTCATTTTGACAGCTATTTGTGACAGCAAAAGGAGTGGAGGGAGGTTGTTTCGATCGGTATGCAGAGACAGAAACATTGATATTTAATTAACAACTTAATCACAATCTTAAATCAACTATTAATATTTAATTCATTAAAAAATAATTAAATAAATATTTTATTCAAAAGAGTGCTACTTTGATACATAAAAAAAAAAAAGAGTACTAGTTTGGTAAATAAAAAAATTAATAGTGCTTGAGAAAAAAAAGCCACCAGAGTTCAGTCTATATGGCCAACCTAACCACGCCATAAAAAAAATTAGTGCATAAACTGAAATTTAGCAAGACATAAAATACAATTAAATGTTACTATAATAATATGAGTTTACTCTCGTCAAAAAAATAAAAATAAATGCTAGTATAAAACTTATTTATATTATCACTATATAGTTATTAAACAATTATATAATACAATATAATATTTCCTATTAAGTTTTGTAAGATAATGGCATACATATAAAAAGTATATAATTGATATTTTTATTTATATAAAAATCATTATTCGCTTTCTTAATTTATTCCCTTTTTAATATATTGTTTTATATATTTCTCTATCTTATTAATTAATGAATAATATTATTTTGGTACTAAAAAACCGTTATTTTTATGCAAATGTATAATTACGAAAGAATTTTAATTTTTCTCTTTTATAAGTTTTATTTTTGTTTATGCTCCCACAAATTCTTAACCGTCAAACTCTATGAAAATGTAAGTGATATTATTATAATATAATAATCATTATAATTTTCTTAAAAAGATGATTACTTCCTTTTAACTTATTAAATTTTATTTATTATTTAATAAATAATATCATACGTAATAAGCAATAATTCAATCATAGATAGACAGTGGGAGAAAAAGATTAGAATTGAAAACAGACGGCATTTTCCCCTTTTGGGCAGCATTTGGAACTTGGTAGGAAGAAAACAACAATTATTTATTTTTTATTTATATTTTTTGAAAACTACACTCTAAATTACTCCCTCCGGTCCAAATCTTTAGTAGTTTTAGTTTTTTATTTTTGTCCCAAAACTTTGGTTGTTTTAGGATTTCAAGCGATAATTTATCACCTTTTTCTAACTATACCCTTAATATAATTAATAAGTTTTGAGTAGAGAAATAATTAAGATAGTTGAGAATGATGAATAATAAATAAGGTCATTTTAGTCTAAAATTTATTCAATTAATTATTTCTTAATCTATGTGCCAAAACTTTAAACAATCAAAGATTTGTACCGGAAGGAGTAATATTTATCACAGTATAGATAATCCGTACAAATAATGCGCTGATAATAACACCGAACAACGTAGTTGGCATTATATCTGGAAACCGACATTTCACCCAGCATATGGACAGAGAGACGTAAAACACTGCCACAGAACCACAAATAATGTAGTGAATCAGGCATCAATGTTTTCCCAAATATTAGTTGTTACACACATAGCTTTGTCCAAAATTATGACTTGGTAGATCCCCATGGTCTAGTTTCATTATCTCTGAGTCTTCGCTCACTTATATTTTTCTCCCGCTATTCAACATCTTTTCCCGTCCCATTATCAACTTTTTAATCTGTGGTCGTCTCTTCCATGGTTACATATTAATCTTTTCGTGTGTGTTTGTTTTCTCATTTGTAATGGAAGATTCTTCTCCATTTCATGCATAAGATCGATAAATGTTCCACAGCCTTCATTTTCGGCACTAAAAATTGAAAACAGATTTTTAATTCAAGGTACGCATCACCGCAAATGGTTTTTTTGGCGGTGCATCTCTCGTTGCAAAATTGCCAAATCATATGTAGATATTCATATAGAGAACTAGCTAGCTATAGACTTCCAAGTATATACACCGAAATTGTAGATATTAACTTATACAGCATCTCTCAAATTATCGACAAACTAATGCCTAATATTCCTCTGTTTAAGTTATTGAAAGTCGAAAAACAAAACTTCACAATACATGGGAGCACACTATCCAAAAGTCAAAGCCCTAAGTTCTATGAACAAAAACATATCCAAGTATTAGACATCATTAATCTACTAAGTTTACCGGACATTTTTGACTTGACCCTGTCTCTGGTTTATATTCCAATACTTCCGTCATCGGCTCAATTCTATCCATAAGCTTACTATATCTTTCCTTTTTTTTCTCAAACTTCTTTAAATTCTTCTTGAGACGTTTAGTCACTTCACTGATATTTTCTTCAATCTTCCTCAGATATGCCTTCATTCCTTCAATCTGTGTCAATATTTCCTCAGCTTCTGGAGAGACATCCATCTTGTTCAGACAAGGAAAACATATAGAAGGGTTCCTAGAAAACAGAATAGTTAGGTGAGTAATATTTCCACCCAAATACCCAATAACCTATTCATAATACAAATCAAACACAATCAAAGAAATGCTGAACTATCATATGTAAAAACTCAAGACATTTAAAAGCAGATTTCATAGTTGATCTCCATAAAAATTATATCTTTTCTATAGAATATACGCACCTCCAAGCATTTAAATTTCTGGGCTCATATATTATGAGCCCAGAAATACACAACTGGTTTATGCAATCAGTTTGAAAACACTAGACAAAAAATGCTTAAAATCTACACCCCTTCACACTTGCAAACTTGCGATTTTGTCATCTTTTGAAGTAACATTTATATTTTTTATTGACTATATACTATTCTTTATCTCATCACATACTGACTCAGAGAGAAAAAAGTGAAAAGGATAGATACCCATCGCCAAGAGAAAGAATTCCATTTTCTCGTATAATACCACCATCTAACGATACAGCGCCATGGTCAATACAAGCACGAGCAGCCATCATATTCTCTCTTGATTTATAAACATGGAGCTTTTTGAAAAGGCTAAACAGTACTGTCTCCCGAAGCCCATGGCCTAAAGGTGTCCTCGTCTGCAAGTGATTGATGTCAAGGTCAACCATATTAACTGCATAACCCATAAAACCTGCTGGAATTCTTCCATTTGGTAATGTAGGATCGGGCAATGCTAGCTTCCTCTGAGAGTCATTTTCTTGCGAAAAACCAGTGTAAGGCCTGTCAAACCGAAGCACATGCATGAGCACGATGTTTCTCAAAAAGAAAAATAAAATCAAAAGCACCATAGTATAGTTTATTTTCTAAAATTATATTATATTAATCATATAACAATGAAAATTACAGTCATGCCACATTACCTTAGATCTTCAAAGCACATTACAAGAAACCGCTTGCTGATAGCTTTTCCTAGAGCAGCTGCTTCAGCATGTAAAGCACGCATACAATCGATTTCCCCATTTTGTTTATACCTCTCAAGAGAACTTGCAGTGTAAAAAGATCTACAAATAACACCCAGCATTTTATCTTCACCCAGATACTCTGCCAACACTCTGTAAGTCAACATAAACTCATTGAGAAGCAAAATAGATTTAACAAGATTCTCTGTTTTATGGACGGTGAACGAGTGACACTGGGGAGAGGGGAGATGTGGGATTTTGGAGGTGAGTAATGATGAAACATTATATTTATTTCAAACATAAAATAGTCTGACTGCAACAGCCACATTTATCACAATCCCATTGGCTAGAACTGTAATCACAATTAATGTTTTTTTGGGGGGCAAAGATAGGGGACGAGAAAAACATTACACACCTGCTAAGCTCAGGACTCTGAACAGAACCAAGCAGTGCAACTACCCCGATTATATCTTCCATAAAATAATTCTGTTGCTTTTTGTGTGTGGAAAGATTACACACGACAGAAGCTGCTGAGTTTTCCAAACTTTTTATTTTTGTAGTCATTTCGTCTTTTGTGAACTGAGAGTCCAGATTGCCTAATCGATAAAGTTGAACCTTATCTGTGAAATTAAAACAAACACAAACAACAAACCACGTCATTCCTTTATTTTAATCAACTTTCATAAGTATAATGTTGTAACTGAAGAAAGATAAATGCAAACTTACATAAACAGATATTACTCATGAGACAGAAAGATAAAACAAATGCAAAAATTTCGTTCAATGAACAATAACAAGCACTTTTTTTGTCCTTTCTTGATTTGATAACAATTGAATATAATGCAGAAGCGAACCTAGCAGCTTCAACATCTCTTTCTCAGTCTCAGTCTTTTGCTCATGACAATCAACAAGATATTTTTCTAGTTTTTTAATTTTCTCACCAAGTCTAAGAATGTCACCAAGTTCCTGCATAATAGCACACCAAGACAAAGTCAAGTTGTGGCAAAAAGTTGAATATACTGAAAAGATATTATAAAATCAAGAACGCATAATTTGCTGTTATCAAAATCAATTGCTATGCCATATGAATAAAAGCAAACACGAGCTATCACCTAACAAAGTTTCATCCTTCACAATCTCTTGGGAGAAAGGCATTTTAGAGAAACATAAATCCAATCTCGTGTCATCATTTCACAAAGTTTCCTTAGACATCCATGACAGACAAGTTTAATGTTATCATGAACTTTGAAGCATGATGAAACACAAACGTCCTTCCTTATTCACATCTAAACAATAAACTTAGATGTGAATAAGGAAGGACATTTGTGTTTCATCATGCTTCAAAGTTCATGAGAACAATAAACCTGTAATGTCTAAGGAAACTTTGTGAGGTGATGGCACGACATTGGATTTATATAAGAGAATAAAAAGAACAAAGCAGAATTCATCTCTGTTACCTTGTCATCATTATTTATGATGGACATCATCATTAAATTATTTTCATGATCAAATGATGATAGTTCCTGCATGGGTATGATACTCTTATCCGGAGTTAGAGGTTGGCCAACCGATTTCACATTTGCCATTTTGACAACTCGAACCTGCAAAAAAATCCCACAAATTATGATTCGGAGCTAGGCTAAAATTTAGTAAAGATAAACAATAAACAAAGATATAACCTTTACAGTCAGACATAGCTCTGTATATTGTGAGTGACAAGCTTCAAAGCAGAAAGTCCCGATAATCACTGGAACACGTATTGATGGGATGGTACATCGCCCATGCTTGAAAGTATACCGGATCAATTCCTCCGTGCTGAAAAAGTCTGACTTAATTGTAAGCATATGAAACTGGTGATCTTGATCACTGTGATGAATCTTTGTATCTACATCTCCATCAGGTTTAACAATTTCAAAATCGATGTTTTCCAAGTAACCACCAGCAGCACAAGAATCAGGCACCTGCAATTGTAATGAATCACACATATTTAGACAGTTGAACTATATGCAAATAAATCATTTAGAATTTTACAAACGTTTTGAAAAAACAACCTCTGATGCAATTCTCAAGATTCTTCTCACAGTTGAGAACTCCTGCTTGAAAACTGTTCTATTTTCAAACACAACAGATATGGATGCTACACCATGAAACAAACAAATTAGACCATGAGAAGAGAAAATATAACGTCACTAGCTACTTGCAACACTAGTAAATTTACGCAAGGTACCAGTCATGGCATTGTCTCCACAACCCTTAAAAAATTGCAATTTACATCAAAAATAGATATCTTTAACACATATTTAAACGTGGCATACCAATTTCTCCATAACCTGCTGTTAACTTCAGTAGACCACCAAGATTAATTTGTCCTTTATCATTCACCTGTATATCAAGATTTTCATTTAACAAATAATGCTTGTAAGATAAGATTAAATCAAAACATTCTCAACTAATCTTTCTACCAGAATATATGTCAGCTGTAAGCCCTTAATACATACAGCAAAATAAAAATTCGTATTGTGACATGACAATATACATACATGTCCTGACCCGTATGATCATCCCAGTAGACAAGAGTTAGTACAGAAGCATTACCTTGTATACAGTACTGGTGTGATTTAGCATTTCAAATCCAGCCACATCAATAGTAACCTCCAAGCCTTCAGATACATGGTTTTGATATGTATCAAAAAACTGGATAACATACAAGCAGCCAATATGTCAACTTGAAATTAACAGTTATGCAATTGGTACTATTACATAGAAACTTTATTAGATAATACTGATCTCACAGATATATATATATATATATATATAACGACAATTAGCTTCTAATTAGCCATCCGAAGGGAAAAAAATCAATGAACAATATTAGGCAAAGGATGAATTTAAAACACACTGGAATGTTGCATTAATAAACAATGAATTTACATGGACTAAAAAATACAAATCAGATAAAGCCAAAATCTACATATACATCATTCAATATTTATAATTCTAAGATACCTCCAACATTAACTCTTTGAAAATGAAACCTGGAAATAGTTCGTCTTCTGTTATTTTAGGCTTTAGTTGAACATGTTCAAGAAAACCTGGATAAACTGAATAAGAAACAGAAAACAAACATAAGAGCAAGCAACAAAGAAAACTAATTCATTTCTGGATGAATGAAAAACATGCATCAATCGAAAGCACCTCGACATGGAACGGAAAGCGACATCGGTACACTATTTGAAGCAACAATCAGAGTGGTTTTGTAGCTGGGCCTTATCTTGTCCAGTTCATTACTTGTGACCATTGCATCCTGTGTCAAGTATTCCAATACAATGCAATAGGTATTTTTCCCATCAATAGGACCGAAGAAGTAAATATTATCCATACCATTATTTTAAAAATCATTTTGTCAGTTGAAAGCCCAATCTTCATTCCATGTACATCAAAGTACAAGTCTTTAGCTGCCTGAATTTTGACGGTCACATCCGGAATTGTTTGAAAAGGTGCTTGATTATCATGGACGTCGTAACATGCAATGGCTAAGGTTGGAAAGCTAGAACCAACCCTGTCCATTGTCCAACAAATCATTTCAACAATGGCATACCAAGTAAATATGGTTACATAAAACATAACAAAGAGGAAAATAGCTACATCCGAGCAATACACAAACGGAAAAAAACTAAAAGCTGTGGGCAAATATCTATAGCAATCATACCTTACATCTAGCTGTTGACTCTGGTCATCAGTCAGAAGTCTATACTTCCCAGCACAATGAGAAGGCCTCACGGTCACTGTTTTCTCAAAACATTTTTTGTTCAAGTCCATCTAGCAGACAAAATTACCAAGACAACATATCGCATGATGCTCAACAAACAATTTAAGATTGCAGAATACAACTTAAAATACAGCATTGAATCTATATGCTCCCTACAGAGAAAAGATGGAGGCTTCGAATGGGATTAAAGACTTGAGAAGGATTAAGGAATTAAAACAATTTACGGAAGCTAATCCACTATACAAAACAAAATCTTCAAACGGTTTAATTTCTCATTAATTTTTTTAGCCAATAGAGTCTAAAATAAATGAAATCTTCAAGTCTTATGTTAAAAAATTAAGTGTAACGTCATTTTCTGTTGACATGTCAAAAAATACATTAGACAACAATCACGGATTTAGAAATTTCGTGTTTTTACGCTAAAATCATTCAGATTTCAGACCATCAACATTCAACGGACAATCAAACTGTCAAACTGCAACTCACAAAAATAATAGCTAAATAAGTTTAACAAAAGCAACATATGCACCATGAATCATACTCATTTGTCTAATTCAATAATGAATAGCTCAGTTTTTTATATAAAATAAAATACGAAACAAAAAGATCAAAATATATCCAATAAAAGACTAGAATCACCAGAATATTTGTAACCAAATTGTTTGTAATCCAATACACGACTGGGTTTGTAGTCCTAATTTTATTACGTAAATTAGGTAATCGACTGATAATCATGTAAAACCAAGATAGCAAAAAAGTTACTATTTACAAATAACAAAATGATGTCAGTTGATGACAAATTAACATTTGAACTCTGAAAAAAAAAATTTCTAGCAATTTTATGCCACTAATTATCGCAGGAGGACAAAGAATTCAATCCAAGAATAAAATGAAGCTAGCATATATACATCCTAAACTAGTTGAAATATAAATATACCTAATTTAAATAATTATATTTACATCACCTGTTCAAAAAAAAAAATTACACTATGTTTAAATTGAGACAGAAAAAACAAAGATTTTATTTTTGTTACATTACTGTTACAGCACCCTGCTGTAATTATTTTTCCTTTTACTATATGCTTCCTTTTATGTTAATTTGGGTTTTATGCTCTGTTTTTATAATTTAACTTTTGCTGATGTGGCTATAAATAGTGGAGAGATTTGTTAAAATCTCTTTTACATAGATATTACTTTTTTCTGTAACTACTGATGCTATATAGATATGACTATGAACCCAAAATACAACACATCAGAATTTACAACTCAAATTTATGTCTAGTGTTTCTTCTCCATTTGCAACTGAAAACTCTTTCCAATTTAGTTTTTTCCTGCTTTTGGTGACTGGTTTTGTCAAAGTAATCTCCTTGAAATCCAAATCTAAATTCCATCACAATTGGTTATTGTGATGAAATTTGGATTTCAATTACTCCAAGAAAACCGGTCACATGTAAAACCAGGGAAAAGAGTTTTCCATTACAAATAGAGAAGAAACAATTAAGAGAGATGAATTTGAGTTGTATTTTCTTATGTGTTGTATTTAGGGCTCACAACCACATATATATAGTATCATATAGTTATAAAAGAAAAAGGCAATATCCATATAAAAGTTATTCTAACAAACCTTCACATCACCAAAAAATAAAAATAGTTAGTGTGCTGTATATAACAATTGGACACGTCAAATTTTTTCTAATTTGAATAAAAATTAAAAATTCATATTTCCCCCCTATATTTTTTACATTATATTTCAAATTTCAAAATTTTCACCTTTTTCCATCCTCGGTGTTATTACATCTAAACAAATGAATGAATAAAGGTTAAGAAGAATAATTTAACCAAACTAGATCCCTCCTCTCTCTATCTCTCTCTCTCTCTCTATATATATATATATATACATATATACAAACACATACATAAAACGTGTAAATTATACACAAGAAATTTATAATAAGGAACGAAATATACTACTAACCCCATCAACCTCTAGTCGTTTATAATGGTTTGGACTCGGCGAGTCAATAGAGGAAGGAGATTTCTGTTGTCTCTTGTAAAGTCGATTGTCCCATTCAATACTTTCAACAGCTACAAGCTGTTATAAATTGCTTAGAAATCATAAAGCATTGCAACAATATAAAACAAACTTCAAAATATAATCTTAGAACCTTTCCATAGTCGATCACGCTTATCGGTAAGGACAAAGAGCCACCAATATTCAAACTTGCACCCTTATCACTGACAGAGAGGGAACATCCATTCTCATCTGGGATATCTATTGGCCTTTACAATCAAACAAACGACAGTGATAAGTCTGGAATAGTAACAATTTTAGACTTTATAGGAACCATATGAATTTAGTGTGGGCAGAGTTTTGCAAAAATATGAACAACTAACCTGCATATGATGCGAGCTTCACCTATTAACAAACACTGAAAATGGTCAGCTCTAGTTAAGTTTCCGATCAATGCTTAATTTCTAACGTTAAGTTTGAATTTTGAAGACAGCATAAGCATATCATCAATTAATATTTTATCCCCTTATTATACTTTTTGCACTAGAAAAGAGAGGAAGGGATCTGGTATACCGGTTTCTATTTTTTTTTTTCATTTGTATTTTATTTTTGGTAGTTTAATAGAATGATATAATTCAATATAATTCATTAGAATACATTTTATTCCCTTTTAACCAATACTCCACATTCTCTTCTCCTTTAATTTGGGAGAAATGGGATGGAACAACCTTTATTTTATCCCGTTTAATTCCACTCTATTCAAATCGATCAAATTCCATTCCATTCTACGAAAAAATCCAAACAAAGAGGAAAAACTAGTTTAACTTTAAGTACTACAATCAGAAAGCTTACCACCAGCGTCTCCTCCAAATCCTTCAAGCAAAAAGTACTCTAGGGTGGCATAAACATTGGTTTTATGACACCCTGCACATGCTCCCTTTAACACTTTAATTCTCTGCCCATGCTTCCAACATTTATCCTTTCTCCTCAGTACCCGATGAACTCTAACGACTGCATTTTAATAACAAAGAGAGAATCATAAAAGGGAAGATTTGATTTAGTGCAATAGCAGCAAATATGTACTACATTCTCACTACACGAGACTAGTCTAGTGCAACTGTTTTAATATCCATATATCACAAATTGACTGCATCAGAACAGAGGATCAGCAAGGTTCTTTCATTTTTTATGAGTATTTGGACAAGGGAAACTGAGATTCCCTAAGAAGTTGAAGGAAGCACCAATATAACTGCGTTTTCTCCAAAACTCTATGGTTTGAAGAGCCACAAGGCAACGATCATAAATTAAAGCATGCCATCAAAATTTTGTTAGTCCTAGACACCTACCATCGGAGGAAATCCCTAGTGCTTTTTTGTTTGCTGGACTGACAATAATAACCGGCTGATCCTCACCAGAATCAGCTTCTTCATCATACTGACGATGCATTTCTAAAATCCAATCCTGGTACTCCTTTTCTAGCTGTAAAGGAGTTAACAGTTTTGTAGCCTTGCGAATTTCAACAATAACATCTGTTGATTTTAAATAACAGATTAGTTGGGTATTTAAGAATCAAGACAAGACAATAAACTCAAGAAAGTGTCAGAGATATTAATTGGAAGAAAATACTCTTCTCTTTATCCGAAATTTTGTTTCCCAAATTCTTCAAAGCAACGGTGAAAGGATTGTGGTGCGCTAGATCGGTCTGAAAAAGCAAGAATATTTAGGTGATCATCAAATCAGGAAAAAAAATTAAAAACAAGATAATTTTTCCATATACATTAATCCTTCCTACTAGAAGCATAATAGAACAGACTCATTGTTTCTATATCCAAAGAACAGACTCATTGTTTCTATATCCAATTAAACATAGGTTTTACACTGTTTTCCAATTTATTCTCCTGTGGTTTAGTAGTAGTATACATGAATAAGCATTTTTTTTAAAAACACGACCGCTTGTTTCTCTTGGGAGGAACATACATCTTTATGCGTACATCACATGATATGTTAATGCAATATGAGATCATTAAGTTTCTTAGTTATTGCAACAATAAAACGTACAACAGTTCTTCACACTCAACCGATTTTTGAATCATACATTTTACACCCTACATAGTACACAATGAACAAAAAATATTAACCAAATTATTTCTCATACCGAATAAAAAATTCAAACCAGCAAATTAAACAATTGAGTGCTCATAAGTCATAACAAATACTCATAACAAATAAGAAAACTCCCAAGAAATTACGGCTAGCTGATCAAATAATTTTAGACTCAGGCAACCAGAAATAATGCAAAGCATCGTGTGTATCCCCTCTTATTTATCACCCCTTCCTCTCTCTTGTATTCTTCAGTACAGGTGTTTACATTCAAATTAAACAATAGGAAAACATATATTTCCTCCTAAATATATACTTTTTTAATCTCTACCTTTCTTTATATGAATCTCCAAACATATGAAGGTACTATGTTTCTACAATATTATGTTGAATATGTATAAATTCATTTGAGTAAGCATTGAAGTTTCGGGAAGTAAAAATATCAAAGGAGTGACAGAAGTAATACCACGGAATAGAACCAAATATACTTGATATAAAAAATGATCGATTCAAGCACGTAATAATAGTTCACCTAGTTCCAGATTGACTTTTGGTTGCCAATGAAGCATCTAAATATCAAATGACTAGTCGGTCCTGGTTCTAACAAACATTTTGCAACTAAGTTGTATTATCATTATTGATTCAACACCCATTCGTGGTGTACGGAGAAAACGATTCTTTTGTCATTTACTAATCTGGGTTGAGATCATATCATAGTGCAGATAACCTACTTCAGAAGTAGTCGAAAACCAAATGAAATCAAATCCCTTAAGAACAGAGGTCGGGATAGTAAAGGATGCAAGACTAACCTTGGACTGTGTTGGCTTAAACCCAGCATCAGTTTCTGAAAATTAGAAAGTCTGACTCAGATGATCAAGCAAGGAAACAAATAATAATAATTAAACTACGTGGTAACATATAGTTATTAACTTATTATGTACCAATGAAGCATTTCACCCTCGAGGAACATCTCTTCAGTATGTTAGCCTTATTTCCCTTTTTGTTCCTAAAGTCCATAAAAGGAAGTAAAGTCTGTGGCCCCAAAAAATGAGTCATCAGCAATCCTAAAAGAGTCAAGGATGATTAAATATATATAAAACAATAAAGGCTAAGACTAAAGTCTAATGAACGCCAAATAGTTAATTTATGTGAAAATAGAGAAAAAAGAAAAATAATAATCTAGAAAGCCAAATTAGAATTGACAAAGTTTCTCATTCCTTTCAATCAATATGTGTACGATTAAATTGTCTGGAGAGATTATAAGCTGAAAACATCTTGTAATATATGAACATATCATAATCTAATTTTATAAGTTCTTCTATAAATACTCACATAACCTCTTATGCTGTAAGATAAGTCTATTGTTCTTTCAAACCATTGTACGTACTACACCAACAAAATTTACTGGAGTACACCAAAAAATAAAAAAAATAATAAATATGATAAGTGATATAATGTGACAATAAAAAAGAAATAAAAAAAATGAAAGCGGTTAAATGGGTGATGACATTGTGCAGTGTCCAACCATTACTACTCAATTTAAAAGGAATAAATAGAAAACAGTAGTCTTCTTTAGAATTGCACGACAAATTATATGTAGGGCATTCATGAGGAAACAGCTGCTGGGACATAGGACCAAAGTACAGCATAAAATTTCTCTACAAGTTCAAAGCTAAGGTTGGAAGATTACCCAGCGAGCCTCTGGAAGCAGACGACCAAGCCGCCTAACAGAGACACGGAAAAAGCTTTGGAAGTTTTCCCTTATTACACAACCATCAGCCATTAGTTTTTCCAAAACCCTCTCAATATTCTCCTTTCCCTGCAATTATAGAAAGAGTCATTTGATTGGTCTTGCGAAGGTCTAACATAGACGAAGTCGAATGTCATAGGCTATTTCTGTTACCTCTGTGAACGGGAAATATACAACCCTCAAGCGTGCATTTGCATTTTTAAATTCTTTTGAACCTAAATATTATAATTCAAGATCAACAAAAAAAAATATTATAATTCAAATATAACTCGACATTCACATTTGTTTACGGGTAACAGATATCATAAAAAAAAAATTTGGTGAATGATAAAATCTCATATATGATAAAAGAATATATATTACATTGCAAGAGGAAATTATAATTAATGAACATACCATGGTCGGGGAGTAAGGAAAGATGAAGCTGCAAAACAAATTCGGGACCATTGCAAGAATGCAAATTGGTGATTGCAACCTCACCACCTTGAATTTCAGTAAGATTAACACCGTTTACCTACAAAAGAACCAATTCATTGCATTCTTATATAATATTGCGTCATTATCCTGTTTCATGGGATCTAGTAACCCTTTCATAAAAGTAAATGTGTTTCGTGCTGCCTTTCTTCTCATTACGGCTTGACAAAGTAAAACTTAATTAAGTAGTCTGCAGTCTGCCACCAAAATAATATTAGAATCCTCTGCGAAGATTCAGAAGTTAGATTACATGCCTTATATTTTATTTTCAAATTATATTTACTGGATAGTGGATTCGTGAGTATAAATATTTTTTTTATATCGGCAAATGTTAATTATTAGTATTAGTATTAGTATATTATATTTAATAGAAAAATTTGAATTCATTATCTCCTTATCACTCCAAATCCTACGTTCCTCTACCAAACTATCAAGCCACTTAGCCACGTTATAACTCCCACTTGAGTATAAATATGAGACCAGATTAATCCATAATGGCATTGATGAACCAGAGAAAAGGGAATTCTAGCGCAAGAACCTGAAACTCGACTGGGGTAATAGTCTTCCCACTGTCAGACAGGTCGTCGCACTGCATGAATGAAATAAATAAAAAAACATATTTTCAAGTCAGGGAATAACTCCTTTAAAAAAAAAGTCAGGGAAAAACGATATTTTGGCCCGGCAATTTCTGAAAAGACGGAAAAAAAATTAAGCACTGCAACGTATTGATTCAAAGATAGTATCTGTGCGTGTAGTGAAATTACACTAACATTGATGAAGTTTAAAAAAAAAAAGGGAGATATTAAAAGATATTGAGAATCAAAAGCTAACGAACTTCCGATGATTAACTCGTTAATCTTCCAAGTCTCTGTTTGACAAACAGAGTGAAACCACTAGCTTATAAAAAATAACTTATATATAGGTGTATGAAGAAAAACACCTTAACCATTAGCTTATAGCAAATCTTTTTATTAATTTATAGTATTTTTTCTGACGCTATTTGAAGTTGTGCTTAAACATATATATATAGCTTATAACAAAATATTACAGGAACTAAAACAAAAATAAAATAGATTAAAAACAAAAATTTCTATCTTCTAGGGACTATAAAAAAATTTAGCGGGACTAAAACAAAAAAAAAGACATTTATAGAGATTAAAAATATATTTAAGCATGTAAATTAATTTCTTTGTTGACAATATTAAAAGAAAGAAAATGAACATCAGAATACACATAACATTTGACAAACTATCATCTCAACTATTACATTGATTCAATTCACTTGAATGTTCAAACCTGAATGTACGGGAAATATATGTCCTTAAGGCGGCACTGGAGTTTATTAATGTCAACATCTTTTACTTTTGGCTCATAAATTACAACCTGCAGCAATAGGCAAACGATAGTAAAGTATGGGTGATGATACATAGATATCTTATCATCCTTCTCACACCTTATCCTAATGAAATAAAAGGTGTGTCATAGGTGTGTGAGGGGATCCATTGATCATTTTCGGTAGAGTATACCCAAGTAAATTATATACAAGAGTACGAGAATAGGCAAAACATGACAGATGTTATATACCTTTGTGAAGCTCCCATGAGAGACACTGAGTTCATCCTTTAAGGGATTCCTAATGGCACCTCTTGTCTGGATGGTTCATTTAAGTAACATGCTACTATCATTTAACAACATAAAAATAAGAAAAGAAAATAATGCACTAAAGGCATTGGGATAAATAAATACCTTCCAAGTGACATTAGAGGTAGATGTACTTAACAAAGCTTCTCTCTCAAGAAGTAACACGTAGACTTTCTTTACTTGTTGTGTCTTAGAAGAAACAGAAGCACGCCTAAATGTGAGAAATAAAGAAGAGTGATGAAGAGATAATTTTTGGAGATGTACTGGAACAGAAGAAGACATACGGAAATTTATTTTAAAAGAAATCATACCTCCCCAAATGCATAGATGCTATAGCTGCACCATACCCAAACATTCCAAAATAAGGCTGCACAATCAATCCAACAAGCATTTAATCGGTTTAAAGCATGCAAAACAATCTATCCCATTGATTAACATTTAAGCCTATTCGTGCTTACATACCAATTATTCATCAGAAGTTTACATAAAGGAAATACTTCCACTAACCAATACAAGATTTATGATGGTATGTTCTTCTAACTTGAATACTTCTACTATTTGAACATGGTACAACAAACATTTTCAATAAAAAATGAAAAGTACAATATTTATGAAGAGCTTAAAAATACTTATACTATTTCAGCGTGTTACAATAAACATGTTTGACAAATATTGAAGTGTGAAAAAGAACAAAAATTAACGAAACCATTAAGTATGGAGGTTTTCCTCCGATAGCCTGTGATTTTGATGATCGGTGAAGTGAAGCGCCCATTTTCCCCCTGTACAAGAGATAAATGAATACAATTAAGACAGTGCAATCTGCAGCAGATAAAGGACCTGATGAAAGTTTTCTAAAATTGAAAGGGAATGTGATTTAATGTTTTCAAATTTTTAAGTCTATTGTGTTAAATACAATTATTCATTTATTCAGTTCAAAGGCTAGCAATGTTTAAAAATGCGGTGAAATTTTAGAAAAATACTCTGATGTGTGAACATAGTAAAAGAATATCAGAATGTAATTTGCAACTTTCAAAGAGTTCATGAAATTAATAAACTACAATCAAATGGCTACCATTTTACTAGGGAATTCTCGTCAGAGTCATCCATCCCAGGACCGTTGTCGAAAATCGAAATCTGATCTTTATCCACATTTACTCTGCAAATCATAAAATACACATCAGCAAGTGATCATGGACTCATTGAGAATACAGGTATAAGAAACCCACCAAGCAAACACAAGAGACAATAAAAATCAACTATTTATTTTTCAATGCAGAAAATTTATTAAGATCAGAAAAAGCTGAAATAACTTGTGTCAAAAACGGAGCTGCTGATTAATCATAAAATAATCCACTTGGTTTCCATAACAATTGGAATTTGGAAATAATAATACTATCACATTGATGTCATGCGATCATACCTAATTAGCTTACTATTATTTTCCCCATTAGACCATACCGCTTGCAAGGAATTATCCTGTCAAATGAATAATAGTGTTTAGTGTTTCGATGTGCAAAACAGATATAAAAAAATTGAGATTATATATTCTCTGTTTCGTTAATGAGCTCACAATCAAGTCTGCAAGAGCCGTTTCAAAAGTATATTCTTCAGGAAGCTCGAGTAGCAGATCTGTATCTGGTGTCAAATCCCACATATTCTGTATTTCGCACAGAATCAACATAATATCACAAATCATACCCTGATCACTTTAATAAAAATCAAAAGATTACCACCAGGAACAAAGAAAACAATATAAAATTCTTACCTCAAACGTTTTAGCAACATCACTACTCCCATCCTGATACAGAAGAAATACAAACAAACAAAAATAAAACAAATATTAAAGCCTCCACAAGTAAAGGTTTGTTTGGGAGTTTTTGAGGTGAGACTTTCGTGAGAGTAGAGGAGAGGAGACGAGACGAGGGTTTATCACCAATATTTTACTTATTTGAGAGTTTTAAAAAAAGAGAAAAAGGCCATGGACAACTTTTGAAAGACCTCCAAAGTGATCCCCTAATATATTTTTTGAGGACTATCCTCCCTTTACTTTCCCTTCCATTCTCCCTCAAATTTTCAAACCCTCACCTTTCATCCAAAACTCCCAAACAAACCTAAAGGAATAACACCAAACTCAAAAGTAAAGTAACACAAAAAACAGAATAGAGCAGAACCAGTAGGTGATACTAACAAGAAGGCGTAAAATATGGCACTTGTGAGGATCGTAGTTTTTAAATTTGATAACGTTCCTAATCTTAGCATCAGTGGCATCCTGAAGAAACAGAGCACCACCCTCCCAATTAATGTCCCGTTTCTTCTTCATCGAATCATTGAGCTTACGAGCTTCCAAGTATTTTTTTCGAACTAAGCCAATAAAATCCCCGAAAGGCATTTCAGTTTTGGGATCCCTCAATGTCAATTCCACACTCGTCCCGTTCGGTAATAAAATTTTAAACCTCCGCGCCTTTGCAATATCATCACCATCCTCACTGTCACTTAGCACCACTTTCCTCCTTTTCGGGTTGTTATTAACCACTTCCCTTTCCATGCTTCCACTCTGTAAAATGAGAAGTTGAGAACAACAACAACAACACAACTCCAATGCTGTTTTTCTCCTTCCTTTAAGCAAATAAACAAACAGAAAGCAAACGAAAAAAAACACACACACACACACACACACACACAAATGTAAGAAATGAAAACGCAATATTCGTTCAAAATCAGCTGTAGCTATCAACTTAGTTAGCACGCTTCAGAATTCAAATAAAGGAGAAAATCGCAAGCAATTTCTACAAAAATTTAAAAGAAATATCAAATATCATCTATGAGCAGAGAAAGCAAACATCGCTTTCCCAAACGCATGGAGAAACTTGCTCATATTAATTATGAAATATCAAATATCAATCGAAGCTTACAAAATGCAAAAGGGAAGTGTGTATCCTTTTTCCCATTTTAGACATATATATATAAGAATAAGACAAATGCAAAAATGAGCATTGATGCGGTAAATCTTTTTTCCGTGCCGAGCACGCAAGGCATGTCCGTACACACAGAGAGGCATGCCATGTACGGTGCAAAAAATGCAGTGATGGAAAGAGGCTCTGTTTTTTCACGATGGAATCAAAATGTGAGCAATAGTATAGTACGATTCTAAATACCGTTAAAGTGACTGTAGAATACTGCAGAGACTCGGTTCAGGGCCTGTGCAGGGAAATTGAGGGTTTTGAAGGGGTGCCGAAGCTGGGTGGGAACGTTGAAAATGAGACGGTTTAAGCAAGAGGATGTGATGAGAATATAATTTGTTAGGGAGTAGTACTACTAAAACGTTAGGGTGCACATCGTGATGAGAACTCTGGCCAGTAAAGAATTGACACGTCAGCTGGGGTTGATGGAGAGTGCCGGGACGCGTGATTCTGCGCGGTTCATTTGGAAATTGGAAGGTGAAGAGACTTGTACGGAGAATTACAATGACGGTTGGACTCCTCAAACGTATTTTTTATTTACAAAATCATAAATAAATAAAAAAGAGGAGCTCAAATTTAGATTTAAATAAAATATAGTATTTTTCAATGAACAAAATAAAAATGTAATTCGAGTGAATGACAGAATGAGTAAAGACTGAGATTGTTTAGTTGTGTTTTTGAATTTTTTTATAAATATCTAATTTTAGTTTTTAGAGTATTAATTTAATTCTTAATGTTGAAAAAGGTTTAATTGTATTCTTTTTTTTCCATAGTTTTACATATGGATGATTTTGATCCCCGCAGTTTTAATTGCTTGAACTACGTTTTTTATACTTTTCAAATCAATGAAATGTAGTTTAATTATCTTCTAATTATTAACTAAGTGATGGTATGATATATAAATATAGGAGGAGTGTCATACATGATCAGATGAAGTGTCATAACAAAAATATCATTCATGTTAACTCATTATGCTAGTAATTGGACGAAACATTAATTAATGGTTAGACTGGATTTCATTGATTATGTATTATGTATGGATTTGATTTGAGCAAATGAAAATGTGGAGACCAAAATTTACTCATATGTCAAACTACAATTGGACTAAAAGAAAAATATAATTGCAATGCACGTTTGTGAAGATCTAGCTTAATTTTTATTTGCACGTACTTAAATTATAAATAAATGCTTCTGTTCATTTTTGTATTTTCTATTTTTTATACAAACATTTTTGTATTTTCTTCTATTAGATGGATATGAAGTGTGTGGTATTTATTTAAACTCATTAATCAATGTAAACTAATATTAACAATGACTAAACCTAAGATAGATTTTGTAATAGTTAATATAATAAAACTAAGAGACGTTTTATAAAATGACAACTCAACTCAAGTAAAATACTTAGTTAACTACTTAACTTAATAAAAAAATATAAAAAATAAAATGCAGGCACTTCAGCTTTAATAGAACATAATACCTTCCTCTCTTTTTTTTGGTTACCTTCCTCTCTTTTGTTTCTGAGTTTCGGTATTCAACACACAATATTAATCAATATCGTTCAAAATAATGACGAGTGGTTCCACAGTGCATGTGACACCTATACCAGCTTTCTCGTTTGATATTGTTTTCAACTCTCCTCCGTTTGTAATTTACCTACGCAGTTTATCTGTTCTTGCACAGTTGCATGTTTTGGAAAATTTTCACATTTACTTTTTGGATTTGTCATGCATAATATGTACAAGTTAATATCTCTAGCTAGTGATTTTTTTATCTTTTACCAGATGAAAAATTGCCTAATACTTTGTTTGGGATAGGGTTTTGGCCACAATTGTAGGTCAGTACTCAAACTCTTCCAAACCCGAAACACAATAAGCAAAATGGCAGACATTGGCAAAGCTCTTGGTAACACTTGTATCCATCTCCCTTCTCCCTTGATTTCTTCCTTCAACATGCTCTTCAATTAAACTCCACCAACCAATTAACCAAATTCTCTGGCACCTTAAAGAGAAATAAGAAGACCTCTTGAATTTTTTGGTGAATAATAATACGTATAAATTAATTAATGATCTGAAAGATTATATATTTAAACTTTAAAGTGTTATTTAGTAAATGACAGTATGAAGTTACATTGCTGCCACTGAAGAATCTTCGGACTAGAGTTAGAATAAAAGATAAAAATCATGTGTAGAGATCATAGACTAATTATTTTTTTTTACCGAGTTTAGGATCTTAGATATTTCAGGTCATTAAATTAGTAAATCAGTCTTTTAAACCTTTTACTAGTAGATTAAAGTAATTAGCACCAAAAACCTCGTGCGTCTTGCAATTAACAAACATTTCAAAATAACTCTTAAAAATTTAAGTTTTGTACCTTTACACCTCTGTCCAACTTATTTTGCGCTCTGGTGCCCTCTCTTAGATTTTTAAAATTGCCCTGGCACTCTTTAACATTTTAATTTCCGCGGTACCCGTGTCTGGAAATTCCTTTTTATTTTTGAAGTGTTTTCAATATAAATCAATGGTTATGGTTTACTTTTGGATTATTAGTTAATATGTACCAGTACCATTGGATCTAATTAACTCGAATTTTTATCCATTGTAATTATACTATTTTTCAAATATAGTCAGACCCTGTTTGGATTGGCTTATGCAGAATTTATCTATAGATATAAGCACTTGTGATAGTGTTTGATAGGACTTATGAAAATAGCTTATGAATGACTCATACTATTTTTAACTTATTTTTACAAACTCTCCAGAATAGCTTATCAAAACTGTTTACAGTTTATATGAAATCAATTTTATCACATTTTCTCTTTGATTATAAAATTAGATTATACATAAGCGATTATACCATAAATATCTAAATAAGTTGTTTATTGAAACAGTCTCTTGGTGTCTTCAGTCTGAGATAATTATTTTTCAAAACACATGTGCTAGCCGTAATAATTCTCTTTAATGGGAGCATATGAGAACTCATGATTATTGTGAGAAATGAGAATACTAATTCAATTATGACTATTATATTCCAATCGACGGTTCAAACCACAACTTTAATTACAAATCAAACATTATTTTTTTTTAATAAAAATCACTTATAGAACTGTAATTAAAGTCGTGATCTAAACCATTGATTTAAATCTAATTAATAACCACAATTAAATGTGTCATGTCTTACCATAACTACAAATTCTCATCTCTTTAGTTATCATATACTATATTATCGATATATATTGATATTGACGCGGCCCGTGACCAATTAAAGTTCAATCAACCATGAACATGAAATTTCCCGTGATTTCATTCAGGTTATGCTGTGAGTGAATATTTTTTGTCCATAGGCAAACTCGCCATTACCAAATTTACTGTCATTGCCATATCCAATACGCAGTTTTTTTCTTTACCTTTTCCCCCTCTTTTTTTTTTAAAAAAAAATTGACGGAAAATGGAATAAAAGATGGGTTAAAAAGAAACAAATTCTGATTTCTGACGCATTATCTCATTATTTTCATTAATCATTGCTGAAAGAACCATTCCATCGATCCCCATCCTTGCAACACACTGATATGAATTGTTTAACTACGACTTTTCAGTAATCTTCAAGCCTAAACTTAACCTAACATTAAACAATGATAGTGCCTCTCTTTTTCTCCTAACAGCAACGACTTTTAGCTTAAATGTTTATTACACACGCCACACATACACGTTTACACATATCCTTACGGCCCTCTCCCCCAACTCAAGTATTATAAGAAAGGGATAGTATAATAAAGGATACATTTTTTTCCTCTTTTCTCTTGAGATTAGTATATTGATTAATGATATATAAACACAATTGTTTGATCTGAAATATACAGTTTGGACTAATCCTAACAAAGTAAATTTTATCATATATCGACATAAATATATATGGTGTACCTTCAATATATATAATGTGACACACACATACGCATATTCATCTCGTAAAGGCGTTTTGTATTTCAAATGATTTGCCTACAAAATTTTCGCAATATGCATATTTTTTTTCCTACTATCAATATGCATAATTTTTAAAATATAATAGTATATATTTTAATTTTAATTGTAGTGATAATTCTGGTCAACTTTATTGTATTTTGACTGATTAATTCATCTCTTTAGTCTAATCAAAGACAAGTTATATCTATACTAGATAGAAACACACAAAAAATCGTGATTGACATAAGAAATTCAATATTATGACCATGTACCTGCCTACTCATAGATCTCGTCTGATGTTAAACAATCCCTTAAGTTACTGATACTACTAGTAACTAGTGCAGTGACTTTTTTTTATGATATTGGTAATGACATATTGGTGACATATAGACACTATCACACTGCCATGTGTGTAGTGTGTCATTTAATTTTTTTTTTAACCTACCGTACCTAGTTCAAAGGTTAGTCACAGTTAAAACTCTTTGCCTCTCTCGGCCAAGATTATGTCTTTCAATTTGTTGTATTCACTTTAAAATTATGAAAATTTGTCTTTCAATTTGTTGTATTCACTTTAAAATTATGAAAATTTTAAAATTTAAAACTAAATGATATATGATTATCTATATTTTTATTTTTGATCTATTCTAACAGGTATCCCTAACTCTTTTTATCATTTACTCAATATCAATTATTATATAAAAAAAAAAAGAATGCCTTGATCTCCCAAGTTGTGACATGCATGTATTACATTCTCAACTCTTTTTATTTTTAACTAAAACTAAAATTGCTTTGTTTGTAAATTTATTATTGCTTTTATTATGATTGACAGAAATTTTTTAAATTTTATAATTTGTGAATCATAAATAATGTAAATTAGAGTTTTAACATACACTTAACTCTGCTGAAGAAAAAATATTTTACCTTTTAATTTGATTTTATATTTTCACTTGAAAAAAATGCTAGCAAGTTAGCAACACGTGATTCTTTAACATATTCTTAATTTCTAAAGTATTTTTTATGATTAATTGAAATTCACGTGGCTTCTATTATGTTAACAACGTCCCACCACGTAGGGTATCTGATTCATATAATTTAATGAGACCTACATAAATTTCACTCGATCATAGATGAATTATTGGAAAAAAATATGTTAAAAAATATATTGTTAGTCACTTAAAGTTAAAAGGATCTAACTCTTTTTTTTTAAAGGCAAAATATATTACTATAGGACTGCAGCACAAGTTGTGCACAATCCAAACATCTTTTTTTTTTTTTTGAAAAGGATCTAACTCTTCTAAAGTGAGCAAATCATTTTACAGTGTAAAATAATTAATCTCAATCATTGGTAAAAAAATTAAAGATTGGTATTATAAGTACATGTATAACAAATTATCTTTAATTTTTTTATATTAATAGTTAAAATTATTTACTTTATATTTTATTCATTTTAGAGGAGTCCAATCTAAATTGGGTATTGGTAAATACACCTCTCTCAATTTGCCATCCACCCCACTTAACACTATTTGAAAATTAAAATACAAAATTGCCCTTCTCCCTTCGGCCTTCCCTCTTCTCTCTTCCCTCTTAGTTTCAAAAATGATACACCCCACCCACTCATCGCCTTCGGAAATCACAGAAGGGGAGCAAAACGATACACCCCACCCACTCATCGCCTTCGGAAATCACAGAAGGGGAGCCCATCGTCGCAGACGAAGCAATCACGACCCCACTCATCGCTCGCGTGCACACATTGCAGAAGAAGCAGTCACGAACACAACACAGGTTCCATTTTTTTTTCGTTCCATTTGTTACTTTATGGATTATTTTGCAATGTTTGATGGGTTATTTTGCATTATTTGATCGCTGTATGTTCCAATTTTGTTGCTGTTTGTTGTTCATTGGTGATTCGTTTGTTTGTTGTTTATTTTTGATCACTCTGTTCGTTGTTTTTCCTGTGTTCTTCGTTTAGATTTCCCGAAAATTTGAGTTTCCGGAAGTTTTAAAATTTCAGACTTTGTACTACCGGAAATTCGAATTTCCGGATGCACAAAAGTGACATTCTAGAACTCCCGGAAACTCGAATTTCCGGACGTACAAAATATGAAAATTTGTACTACCGGAAATTCTAATTTCCGGATGTACAAATTTTCATATTTTGTACTACCGGAAACTCTAATTTCCGGACGTACAAAATATGAAAATTTGTACTACCGGAAATGCGAATTTCCGGTAGTACAAATTTTCATATTTTGTACGTCCGGAAATTAGAGTTTCCGGGAGAAGGAAAATTTGTGCTACCGGAAATTCGAATTTCCGGATATACAAAATATGAAAATTTGTACATCCGGAAACTCGAATTTCCGGGAGTACTAAAATTTCATAAAATTTGAATTTTCGGTAGTCTTTTATTATTTTAATTCTAATTTTAATTACATTCTTTATATTATTCTATTTTGACATTTTAATTTTTTATATTATTCAAATTCTAATTACATTTTTTTTTCTAATTCTAATTGTTTTTTTTATTGTAGATTTTAGATATGGCCAGTAGACGACGACCTACTGCATCTGCACGCAGAGAACGTGCTGGTGATCAACATGTACCGGAGGAGACATCAGTACCTATACCTCCACCTGTGCAGCCTCAATCATATCCTGGAGGGCCTGAGGATTTGTCATTGTTACGGTCCTATGAATCACATGTTGCTTATGATTTATATAATGGAGTGGTAAGTAACATAGTCTTCATATTGTTTGACTTTATTGTATCACTATATTTTATTTGTTATAAAATGTTGACAATTGTTTAATTGTGTCAAGATCGTGGAGAGTTGAAGATCGTGGCAAATGGTCGCAAAGTGATGGATGGCCCTATACTGTCCATGGAAGTTAGGGAGATTATAGTAGATGCACGATTATCGTTCCTCCCCATGTGTAGCTACTCATTGGGAGATAAGGGACTTGTCTCCGCGTTTGTAGAGCGATGGCATAAGGAGACTAGCTCGTTCCATATGCCATTCGGCGAGATGACCATCACGCTTGATGATGTGTCATCACTTCTCCATTTGCCGTGCACTGGCACAATATGGACAGACCCCAACCTTGACAGAGATGGTTGTTGTACCCTACTGTGCGAACTCCTTGGCGTCACACCAGAGGCTGCTTATTCAGAAATGGAGGCCACACGGGGGTTACATGTTCGATTCAACTGGCTGTTAGATGTGTATGAGGATAGGATAAAGGAGAACAAGACGCATGCAGCTGCTAGGGCATATCTGTTATTCTTGGTAGGGTGTACTATATTTGCTGACAAGAGTGCTACGTATGTTAACGTAGCATTCTTGGATCTTTTCCGCAACCTTGCCACTTGTCGCGGATATGCATGGGGAGTGGCCGTGCTTGCACATCTGTATGACCATCTTGGGGAAGCTAGTAAATCAGATACGAAGCAACTGGGCGGTTACTTGACTCTATTTCAGGTAATGACCTATATAAATTGCCTTGTATTGGTTACAATTTTATATGTTAGTTTTTATAAAACCATGTTTATACATTCATTTTTTTCTATAGGCATGGATTTACGAGCATTTTCCCAATATTGGATTACGCTATCCTGCAAAGAATTACCATGAACACTCCCCTCGTGCCATGAAATGGAAGCCTAAAAGAGGTGATGGTCGGGTAATGCCTATTAGGAAGGCCCTGGATGCATTGACAATGGATGATGTGGTGTGGACCCCCTATGGTGCACATAGGCATGTGATGCCCCTCTGTGACTTTGCTTTCTTCACTGGGTATATTATGTGGGACTACCTGAGATACCCACATCTACCAGAGAGGGTTTTGCGTCAATTTGGGCACGTCCAGGGGATTCCGCGGTGCCCACCGGAGATGCCTGCAGTGCCAGAGATCATTGACATGTGGGCAGATTATGCAGAGCATGTTGTAGATGTACATACTAGAGGTCGTGCAGCGAGGCATCCACATGAGACTGATCCAGGTTACTTGGCGTGGTATAGGCGGGTGTCTCATCCATTACTTATACCCCCCGTGGAGGAAGAGGTAAGGATCCCTGGTCCCAGCTCCAGCAGTGTACCCCATGTGGAGGAGATTGTTAGGATGGACCCGATGCCTGGTCCTACCTCCAGCAATGTACCCCATGTGGAGGAGATTGTTAGGATGGACCCCATGTCTGGTCCTACGTCACGCACTGGGTCTCAGATAGCTGCGGTATTTCTATTAACTAAATTAGTTGTTTAATAACTTTGGTGTTTATATATGTTGATGAATGTTTTTTTGGTAATTGTAGGCAAGGTGTGACAGAATTACAGAGATATGTGAAGAAGCTATAGCAGCGCATCCAGACATCGAGTACTTTAGGCAAATATACGCTATTGCACGTGGTGCCCCGTTTGAGCGGACATATGAGAGGAGGAGGAGGAGGAGGAGGAGGAGGGGGGATCGATCTACCCAATGACAAATTTTTTTATTTACATTATTTACTGTATGGACATTGAATACTATCAAGGTTATTTGAAACTTTGTGTTGTATATATCATGACTTGTTTAATTTTATGGAGTTAACGTTTTTATTTTGTTTTTTGTTATATTTAAATTAGATGCAGGATTTATCTGTACAAGATAAGTTTATAGATCGTTTTGTTAAAACTTCTAAACAAAAATGACACACATTTTATACACACATTTTATCCAGAAAGGTCTACATGGGTTGGTGTCTCTCGTACAAAAAGTGAACTATAATGTTGCTGGCGATGAATAAATACTAATTCCCAAGATAGAGCTTCTGGACTAGCATTCTTAGACCACAACGTGGCAGTTAAGGGCATTGGAGACTCCTCCTGCATACGTACCTATAAAATAAGTAAAATTCATTTAACTCACAATATATTTACACGTATAAAATAAATTAATAATTAAAACAATAATATACCTGCACCCAATGGTTGCCGTTGACAAAGCCAATGGCAATGACAGAGACATTAGCTTCGGGTTGACCTCGTAGTGGAAAAAATGTCATGCCATATTGAGATGACAATGCAACCAAGACCACATTATACCTAGAGGCAATCACATATCCCATTTCTGGGAGAGTCATCCACTTGTCAATACTAGCATGTTGATCAATCCACAGAGATGCAATTAACTCATCAACAATTTCAACCCCAAACATTTTAGTATATTGTTTTCGAAACTGATTCAACTCTTTTATTAGGTCATTACGAACAACAGCCCAAGACTCTTCACCCATTCCCAGTAAAGCAGCAATGGAACGATATCCACAATTACCATCTGCCTCAACATTAATAATGTCCTCAATAAATGGATGAAGTTCCACCGGAAATTGTTTCAGCATAGACAACACTTTCCTAGGCCTAGGCTTAGGCCGTTGGACCGGATATTTCGAACCCGATCTAGGTGGTGTGCTACCTTTGTCAGAATAAAGATTGGCAACATGTTCCCAGTATGATGGATCACGCTTGGTTGATTTGTCTGACTTTGCCATTTTACCTTTTGGAGGTGCCCCCTTTGTATTAACCTGTAAATTAGTTAAGTTTAATTAAATCATTAAAATTGATGTCGACATTCAATGTTAACAATATATATATATATACACACACACACACACACACACATAAGTAATTTTCGATTTCTACCTTTTCAAATGGAGGACACATATTACTTGCTTCCGGACAGGCAAGTTCCAATATTTTGGTTTTCATAGCAACTTTACCATAAATGTCAAGCTCTTCAAATCGATTACTTAATTTCTCCCACTCATATGTCAGTGTCAAACATGACCCCTTATCTTCCTCACCTTGGTCGTCAAAGCTTAACTTCCTCCAATGGCTATGCACATCACGCAGTGGAATTGGCTGCATACCCAAAGTTATGTACCAGGCAATCTGACATGCACATGGTAACCCGTGGGTCCTTTTAATACGACAACCACAAAGGGAACTATCAGTACCCGTGAACTTCACCCGATCATATTGATTGGATATATGATCAAGTGCACTCCTAGAAACAAAATACCGCAAATCACTGAATATTCTTGGATGGTGTCTGTGTTCAACGTGGTTGATACTCATTTGGAATGACGCTTTTATTTCATTTAGCTGCAATATGATCATATTGTTGATAGCACCCCAACATGTACACATGTCCCCCATGCTATCCTCAAGCATCTTCTTCAACTTCCCATGTGCACCTTCGACCCTAATGTAGACAACAAAACATTCTAATCAAAACATGTAATAATATGCATTAACCAGTAGTATGTCGAATGAAAGTTTGTGCATACCTATTTGTTGTTGTGTTCCCCAAGTGCATCACCTGATCAGTCCATGCACAGACAAACTTTTCCTTGTGAGGAATCAACCACGTATTCTTCACATACTCACAGAAATTGGGCCACACTGAACAAATCCTTTCAAAAATGCGCATACGCTCGATATAGTCAGTCTCAGCAGGGGAGTCACATATGAAATCCCATGCCTCTCTAACTGACTGCCATACATCCTTAGGATGAACATGCAACTTTACCTTCGCCTCTACGTTTTTGCCAATATGAAACCGACATAATAATTGAGTTGATGATGGAAACACCTCTTGCACTGCATTCATCAATGCAACATCTCTATCAGTCACAATCACCTGAGGAACCATGTCAGTTCTCACAAAAAGCTCTCTTAGTTGGTGTAATGCCCATGTAAAGTTATCTACCCGCTCTGCCTCCAAATAAGCAAATGCCACAGAGAATGTGAGCTCTGTTGATGTCAGACCAACAATCTCAAGTAGTGGAAGGCGATACCTATTTGTTTTATATGTACTATCCATTATCAGCACAATGTGAAAGATGTTCAGAAGCCTAACGGATTCTGGATGTGCCCAAAAAATATCTCTCAAAGCATTTGTTTCTCCATGCCTCCTAAACCAATAAATATACTTATCACGTTCCAATAAACTCAGTAATTGTTGCATCTCTGTCCTTCCCCCTCTTTGAGAACGACGAAACTTTTTTCGCTCATTATAAATATGATTGATTGTACTCAAGTTGGACGCGTTGTTATCTTTTACAGTTAATAGTATATTCCTGGGCTTCACCATGTTTTTAGTCAAACTATTAACTAACAACCTCTCCTCATCATTTAGGCGACCAGCATATGAGTGACCAACTAGTGTCTCTGCTCGTCCGTGGTTGTGAGTTCCATTCACCACATTAATATACCAACCTTGACCATTAGTGAAGGGTCTTGCTCTTAACCTGAATGGACACTCGCACTTTTTGGTAGCAGTTATCTTTTTTGGTAATTTGTTTTTGTATGGCCTATATTTTCCACTTCTACTACAAGCTAAAACAACCACAGTCTTTCTTCCTGAGCCTTTGTCCCCATCGTCTGACCTTAATATGACAAGAACAAATCCACATTTCATAGCAATTGCTCTAGCCCAGTTCAATAAATCATCTTTAGTAGTGAATACCTAAATATCAACAATGAGAAAATAATAAGAAAATATTGACAGATACATATAAATCACAACAATAATTTTAAGAAAAATTAAATATCTACCTCATCAATTGTGAATTCTTCACTGCAATCAAATTTATTTATCAATGAAGGGAACACATCATTGTCAAGACTGTCATCCATTTATATGTACTGAACACTAGAAAAACAGAATAAATTAGAAGAAATTGAATTTTTATGCACTTTCCCGGAAATTTGAATGTCCAGTAGTTATAAAATACAATTGTATAACTACCGGAAACTAGAGTTTCCGGTAGTTATAAAATTGAATTTTATAACTACCGAAAACTCTAATTTTCGGGAAAGTGCAAAAATTACATTTTTATGAACTTTCCGGAAATTCTAGTTTCCGGTAGTTATAACATTGAATTTTATAACTACCGAAAATTCTAGTTTCCGGTAGTTATAAAATACAATTTTATAACTACCGGAAACTTGAATTTCCGGAAAGTTATAAAATTCAATTTTAACATTACCGGAAACTGAAATTTCCGGGAAAGTTCACAAAATTTAATTTTTACACTTTACCGGAAATTCTAGTTTCCGGTAGTTATAAAATTGTATTTTATAACTACCGGAAACTAGAATTTCCGGTAAAGTGTAAAAATTAAATTTTGTGAACTTTCCCGGAAATTTCAGTTTCCGGTAATGTTAAAATTGAATTTTATAATTACCGGAAACTCTAATTTCCGGAAAGTTTACAAAATTTAATTTTTACATTTTTTCCGGAAATTCCAGTTTACGGTAGTTATAAAATTGAATTTTATAAGAGATTATTTAAATAAGAGATTATTTAAAAAAATAAGAGATTATTTAAATAAGCGTTTTCGATTTAAATAAGAGATTATTTAAAAATAAGAGATTATTTAAAAAAATAAATAAAATATACCAAGAGGTGCGATGTATTCTTTCTCTTCTTTCACCTCTCACTAGAGAAGAAGGAGAACTCTCACTAAGAAGAAAGAGAATGAGCTCGATCGTGGAGGAAGAAGGAGAAGAGATCGATCATGGAGCAGCTGGAGCAGCAGGAAGGAGAAGAGATCGAGGAAGAAGAAGCAGAGCAAAGAAACGGAGGATGATGGAGAAGCAGAAGAAGAGTGGGGTGTATGTTGTGATCAGCGCGGGAAGAGGAAAAAAAAAACAAAAAAGGTATTTTTGTATTTTTACATAGATTTTATGTTTAAGTGGGGTGGATGGCAAATTGAACGGGGTGTATTTACCAATTGTCTCTAAATTAAAAATATCACTACAGTATACGAGATACTGCTGATGATATTACCCTACACCGATTGTTTAGACGTGGAAAAAGATATCAGTCAATTGATTGCTGGTAAAGTAAAATAGTTTTTGTTTTTTATTGATGCGAAATAATAAGAGTAGCCACAAGGGTCTTAGGTGGCCTCCAACCGTATAATAATAATACATGCTATGCTACTAGTGCTACTGGGTCCAACATCCGTGAATTACATAAAACACCAACGACGGTTGCGCGGGCTTGCAGTTACTCATCTCACACTCTCTTCTCTTCTCTTTTCTTCTCTCTCTCTAAACTCTGCATCACAATTCCCAGCTCTAAAGAGATTTGCCTAAATGACCAAACATGTCTGTGCTACTATGAATCTGAAAAATGCCAGCCACTATATCTGAACCTGAAGTGATATTCCAAAACAGCAACATCATATTTGTCTCACTCACCAGGTTTGTGTTTCATAGCTCTGTTTCTTGTCGGTCTGAAACTTAGTACGCTTAGATTTCATTATTATAAGGCTTTTCACATGTACTGAATTGGTGGTGATGATGATGATGCTGGTGGCTGTTGTGGTAATGAGAAACAGATCCTTCCATTACATATGGGGAAAAAAGGAGGAAGCTGGTTCTCTTCCGTGAAGAAAGTTTTCAAGTCATCTTCTAAAGACTCGCCTGTGCAGGACAAAAAGGTGACTATTCATTCTCATGTTCATATTTTGTTTTCCTATTTTTGTTTTCAAATGTTTTAGAATATGAGTTACAGGGTACTCTGTCATAATTCTTCTTCATTTTTTTCCCCTCTAACAGGACAAGGCTGCAGGAGCAATTAACTACAGTCTCCAGGTTAATCTGTTTTCTGGATTCTTCTCATTTTCACTGAGCTTGGGCTCAAACATCTGCAATCGATTTGTCTGTTAATTAATATATGAATCTTCATGTTTTTGATTTGGAATATACAGCCCTGCAGTTAGCATTTGTACTCCAAAATCGTTTTTTTTTCCCATGTCTTTCCTTTGAATTAGGACACTTGACATAATCAGGATATTTGTTATTTTAATATATATAAATATTCTTAACTCATATAAAACCTTAATCATGCATTATGTGATTAATCACTGATTTATGTCAAAGTTCTTGCATTAGTCATCCCCTAAATCCCAAAAGGAAACAGAAATTGTATATCTGCAGCATAAAGCAATGCTATCTTGACAACACAAGCTATTCCTGCCTTGCGCATTAAAGACTAAAACCTGCTCCTTAAGGTAAGTGAAACAGCATGTTAGTTGCTTGCTGTAATGTTGTTGTTGTCTTTTATGCGCTTGTCTGGTCCTTTCTCTTTTTTTCTCAGGACCATCAAACCAGTACAGAACGTAATTATGTGTCTGCATATGGTCCCCTAACCATGTCAACACGTATCAAACAAATTTTCTGGTTTGTGTTTATGTGTCACATAGTTCACCACACCACCTAACCCATAAAGATCAGCTTGAACATTATATTCATGTGCTTCCAATGTTAGAAACTCAGTCATCTTATAGCGTGTTTGGATTGACATCTGAGAGCTCAAATACCCGTTGAGTTCACGACAACTATTTGTTGTCGTTTTGTCGTTGAGTCCACAATAACTATTTGTTGCTTTTGGTGTTGAACCTGCTTTAGAACACTTGTTAACGCCAATCCAAACATGCTATTAAATAAAAAATCATTCTTAATCTTTTTCTTTATGTGATTTTTTTAACAAATTATTTTTAGATAGGCAAATGTTAGATGTTAGTTGGGGGATTCGAACTCATGACCTCTTTATCACTCTAACTCTTATGTCCCTCCTCCCAAACCATCAAACTACCTTATCACTCCATGTGATTTTTTTAACGAATGATTAGTAATCAGATGTTGGGATGTGGTTGGATTTCATTTTTCAGAAGGAGAACAGAGAGAAATTGCAGCATGAAGCGCCAGAGGTGGTGTCCTTTGAGCATTTCCCGGCAGAGAGTTCCCCTGATGTCACCAATGAGGAGAGTACCACATCAACACCTGTGACTGAAGATAGAAATCACAGCATTGCTGTTGCAGCCGCAACCGCAGCAGCTGCTGAAGCCGCTGTGGTGGCTGCTCAAGCAGCTGCTAGAGTTGTGAGATTGGCTGGTTATGGACGACATTCCAAGGAAGAAAGAGCAGCAACACTCATTCAATCACACTATAGAGGATACCTAGTAAGACTTTTAAACCTTATTTGTCTAATACAAACCCCATCAATTCTTCCTTTTTTTTTTGTGTGTTCTCATCCACCCAAATCCATCACCACTAGTTCAATCCTAATGATTCGAGTTGTTGAATACTTTTTATGGATTAAGATCACGAGTTAATATCAGATGTCACCACCAGTTCAGTATGGCTCATAAATATGCTACCTACTTCCAAGCTTTACATTATGCCTTAATAATATAAGACTCTACTTGCCGTGCAATGTGTGCCGCATTTATCTTCTTCCTTTTTTTGGTCAAAGCATTTATCTTCTTCATACACTAAAGTTTACAATTTTGTAACCAATAAACTTGCAGCTCTATTGATACGGTACCAATCTTTTGGACTTTGTATGTTGATTGTGTAGTTTGTGGTTATTTCAATCATCTACCAAGTCACCTATCTTCTCGTCCATGTAATTAAAAAGAAAAATAAATGTCGTGTATATAAACTAAACTTGTGTGGAAAGTTTTGTATTTCAGTTCCAAGTTTAATGAATTGCTGTAAACAAGCCTAACTGCACAGGGACTTTCCTTGTAGTACTATGGGCTAATAAAGGGAAAGGGGTTCCATTATTATTAAGTACGAGCTCCATGAAAGCTATTTATTGTTAATTAAATACTTATAATTTGGTTCGTTTGTGCTTACCTGTCAATTAGCTAGTTTGTATCGACTTGTACGCATCTGATTGTATTTAACACTACCTTTTCTTCTCCTGCAATTGATATTTAGTATACTCTTTTCGATACATTATTATTATTGGGTGAAATTCATATATGTATTACTAAATTATGTAAATCGCATTCCCTATTCGATGGATTGATCATTTCAAAAGTGACGAGATCCATATGAATTTTACGGTCTAATGTTTCTAGCATTTTTTTTTTGGGGATATAAAATGTAAGTAATTTTTTTCCTCCTTCTATTCATTGGTCAATTTAATTTGTTAAATGTGTTTTCAATTGTGTAGGCTCGACGTGCACTGCGTGCATTGAAGGGATTAGTGAGGCTGCAAGCACTAGTGAGGGGACACAATGTGCGGAAGCAAGCACAGATGACAATGCGGTGCATGCAAGCATTAGTAAGGGTGCAGGCACGAGTGAGAGCTCGCCGGATCCACTTGAGTAACGAGAAACTTGAGAAAGCAATGGAGGAGGAGGATCAGGAGGAGGAGGAAGAGCTAAGAGAACTTGTGAAGCAAGAGCCTCCTTCTACTAAGCCTATGAGCCCCATGAGGAGGAGGTCAGACTTTGATAACAGTTGGGACGACAGGCGCCAAAGTTTCCAGAAGATTAAGGAAAACGATTTGAGGAAACATGAAGCTGCAATGAAGAGGGAGAGAGCTCTTGCTTACGCTTTCAACTACCAGCAGGTTAGTTAGTTAGTTAGCCAGTCAAATCCACCCTGCTTTAGTACTCACTAATAATAGTCTTTTGTGGATTTTTTCACCTAGATTAAGAAATACTCCCTCGGTCTTATATATATAAGGAACAAAGAGAGTTATTTTGATGGTCTTTTTTATAAAAAATAATGTCTTATTTTCACCAATATTAATTGCTTATTTCCAACTTTGCCCTTATTTATTATGAGACCCACAAAAATAATATCAAAAGTCACCAATCTCTAAAAGGATATTTTTGAAAAATTATAGCATCATTAATTATAATTAACCAATTCCAATACACTTCCTTGGTCTTGATGATTTTGTACTATATTTCTTATAAAAAAGATCAGAGAGAGTACAATAAAAAAATAAATGAGAGTAATAATTTTACCAAATTAACTTTATTATTTATATTGTTCAAATACTAATGCAACACTCTTGAAAAGTATAATTTGGAATAAAATTGGAAACACATTTTGTTTGCAGCAACAGCAGAAGCAACTTCTACAGAGAGACCCAAATGGTGATGATATAGGAGACTATTATCCCAATGAGCGTGAGAAGGCCCAATGGGGTTGGAACTGGTTGGAACGTTGGATGGCATCACAACCATACAATGTTAAGCACATGGGGCCACGTGAGACCTCTTACAAGACACTCGCTGCTTCCACAGCATCCACTACCACCGATAACATGTCTGAGAAGACAGTGGAAATGGACATGGTAGCAACTCCAGGCCCAAGCAACTACAACATGGGCCTAATGAACCAGGACTTCGTCGATTCAAGCCCAACTCCCGGTAGGCAACATCAGAGACCGCCTAGCCCAGGTAGACCTGGCTATATGGCCCCAACTCAATCTGCAAAGGCCAAGGTTCGGGCTCAAGGCCCATCTAAGCCACGGGCTTCACCTGGGCCTAACTGGAACCCGTCTACAAAGGGAGGCTCTATTGTTGGGTCGGGTTGTGACTCGTCCAGCTCCGGTGGAGGAACCACCACTTACCAATTTCCAAGGAGCCCAGGCCCAAAAATTAATGGTTTTCGTTCACAATCTAGACGGATTGCGGGTAGCAGTCAAGACTATGTTGAGGATTGGGCCCTTCCACTTGGAGCCCATGGCTGGGCATAATTTGATTAATCTGCTTTTTTTTTAAAAAAAAAAAAGAAAATCAAAATCGAATCTTAATCATAATAATTATGATAACAGAGTGTTTGTCTGCTCTGAGATTGATCATATGGCATGGATTGGTATTTATGGACAGTTTAATAATGTGGTTGATGTCATGAACAAATTTTTTTGGGATTGTAATATCTAGTAATTAAGCATGTTTTGTATTCTGTTTTACATGTAAGATAACAAGTTTTTGATATTTCTTTTTCATGAAAACATTATGAATAATGCATTTGCGATGTGTTAATACTTTTATTGACTTAATACACCCAAATCAAACGCACTAGAGTTATGTAAATAGTATACTATGTCTTATATTTGAAGTAATTGACGTGTTACATTACCTCTTTTGTGGGGACATATATCTGGTGTAAAAGCGTCACCCATTGAGTTTTATGCAGCAGGTAATATATATATCAGTTTTCGAATGCGTACTCGACTTAGCTTCTTGAGTCAAAGTCTTTAGGATTCTCACTAACGTGACGCATGATGGATGCGACTGAAACTGGTGCCCAAAAATAGAGAAGTGGTTTTAGAAGAGACTACGGGCATGTTTGGATTGACTTATGCAGAGCTTATGAACACAGCTTATGACTGATTCATAAGCTGTTTTGGGCTTATTTTTCATAAGCTACCCAGGATAGCTTATCAAAACAGTTTATGACTTATATAAAATAAGTTTCACTATAATTTTTTTTTGATTATAAAAGTAATTTATACAGTTTATGTCATAAGCAGTAAATAAGCTTGTTATCCAAACAGGGCCTACATGTGTAACATTTCTCTAGTGGCCGCAAAAGGTAAAGAAATAATGCTAATGCTCATGCTAAAATGTAGAAAAGCAGAGCACCATTGAGAGAAAAGAAAGAAAAGGGAACAGAGCAAAACATGAACGACTTAAATAGGGATCTTTCTATTGGCTCTTTTTGTATATCTAAGATTTTACATAATATTTGGGATATATCTATTCTGAAAGTGGAATTAATATAATAGTACTTATTAAAAAAATAAAAGGGAGAAAAAGACTAGTAATAGTGCCTTGGTTTCTCTCTTTTTCTCTTATCCCTTACCTTTTGCTTTCCTTTCAAATTTTATGAGTTGGAACATTGTCTAACTTTCCATTGCGTTGGGATAATTACGAGTATCGTGCAGCTCTTTTTTAATATTGCCTCTATTTGATGTTTGGAATTTCATACATAATGCACGTAGATTATTGAAAAAGTGACGGCAAAAGACTATCGAGGGACAGCAATAAGAATTCCAAAAACCCTTTACAACTCAGTGAGAGTTTACAATTTTCATTCTCATTAAGCTTTTTCTTTCTCCGAGTACTTTTTATTTAATTTGTTCAAATTTTTAACTTCTTTTTCATCATAAAGACATATACTTTTTCTATGACTCTTATCATCCTAATCGCGAGGCCTTTTCTACTCTATCTTCTCTATTAATAAATAATACTATTTATATGCTCATGAAAAAATCGTCAACATCAACTTTTTAAGAAAAACAACTAAAATTGAAGAAACGTGGAAAACATATTCCCTTATTATCAGTAACAATATTGTGCAAAGATATGAATGAAATCAATGAATGACAGATACATTTACAATAATGTTATTAGGTAAATAAATGCTAAAAAAAATAAAAAATTGCTAACTGTACAACCCCCCTTTTTTTTATATTGTAGAGGGAAGGTGGTGGAGGAGGAAGGGAGGACAAAGGGGGCAGGGTGGGGGGAGAGGAGGAGGGGGGACATGGGTTTCGGGGGGGGGGGGGGGGTGGAGGAGGAGGGGAGGAGAAAGATAAATAAGAGATAAAATTACTATTTTGGTCTCTTAACTTAATTTTTTTTTTCAATTTGGTCCCTTATGATATATCGCCGGATATGCAGGATGCAGTGTTAGATGTCATGTAGGATAACAAACGGCCACATCAGTAGCTCACAACGGCGTATGAGTAAAGGGAAAATATTGTTAAACGTTTGTAACTTAAGGGACTTTATTGTTTAAAAATAAAGATAAGAGACCAACTTAAAAAAATAAAATAACTTAAGGGACTTACAGTATAATTTTATCTTTTTTTCGGTTGGTGTTGACGAGAGGATAAAACAAACAGTCACTTAGGCATGCAAAACGACCTGTTTAACTTGCGATCCTTGCAGGCCATGGGCCTAATGAAATGCAGTGCACTCGGCCTTCTGACCCCAAAATGACCAAAAAAAATATATTTACCAAGTCTGAAACCATAGTCTCCTTAAAGTACAGTTTTGTTCTTGACCAAAAAAAAAAGTACAGTTTTGTTAGCATTGCCGCAACTCCAATTTTTGGTTACCACACAGTTCCTCCACTATTGTCATGTTCCACCATGTTCATGTGCTTTCCTCCTATCACGACTCATTGTGCATCTGTTTTTTTACATCACTGCCACAGAGCGCAACTATGCTATCAGCCACTCACAAATTAACCACTACATGACTATCATTTTTTGCAATAGCCCTTGTACTGCTAACACAATCCTTTCCAAGCTCCCTTAAACATCTACTACTACCAAATCTATCAAGTCCATATGGTTGTCACATCTTCATCTATTAGATTATTCAGATCTTTTATTTTTCTAATTAATACATACCTAATCAAAACTAATTTTGGAGTACATACACAAATTACCCATACCATAAGTGTTAAATCGGTCTTGACTTTGTTTACTAATTTAATATGATCCAACCCATATCCACCTCTTGTCAAAAGGATGTAAAGACAAATTAAAGTTCATAAAATGCACTTGCAGCATTTTTTTTATTCTACACTATTAAATAAAAATATATCACTTATATTATCACTATCTTTTATTTTAAATGCATTTTTAATGCCATAACTAGAATATATTAATTAAACAAGAAAAACGGTGGACGTTACAGGTAAGAGTTTTTTTCCCGTTCATTACTCCAAAAGAAGACCTCATTTCATTGGCGAAGTGACCGTTGATTGTCCTTATCTCCCCCTTAAGAAACAGTCAAGGTGGGTCCCAAATCGAGGACTCTTTGGTCATTTTCCACAACAAGGCATTGAAAAGGAAAAACGCGCATCTTCTCGTGAAGAAGAAGCGCCACAGGAGCCTCCTAACTTGGTCACAAATTCCACACACACACACTCTCGTTCACTCTAAATACTTCACGACCCATTTACCCTCTTTAAAAACACACACACAACAACACCAACAACCCAACTTCACTATAGCTCATAGAAAAATCATGGGTTCAGAGAAGAAGAGGCTCGATCATGATCATGATCATGGACACGACTACAACACACCGCCCAAGCTCTCTCTACCGGTCACACGGCCGTGCTTGGCGCCGGAGGCTCCAACTCCACCGCCGAGGACGACGGCGCTTTCGGTTCCGTTCCAGTGGGAGGAAGCACCGGGGAAGCCTAGGCCGTGCCACACACGATCCGAGCCCAGTCCACGTGGCACTGGCAGGGATGCTGTCGTGGCTAGAGCCTTGGAGCTGCCTCCGAGGTTGTTGTCGTCTTTGGATCAAACGAACAACAATAACAGCGTGCCGTCGCCAACAACGGTGTTGGATGGGCCTTACGTTGGGCGAGCCGTGTCATTTACGTCGTCGTATAGGGGATCTTCTATTAAGGACACGGAGAGTCTCAATTTCGCGTCTAGCAGGTGGGTCGGGTTGAAGAAGAACAGCAACAATCACAACAACCGGGTTGACCCTGAGGGTAGTTTTGACTTTTCGAGTTGGACTGTGGATGGCACTAGTAAGGTGAAGATCACACGGGTTAGGAGAAAGGGAAGCTTCTTAAGTCGCTCCCATGGGAATTCACACTTGTGGGTATGTTGTTCACTACCTTATCTCATCAAATGTCTCGTTACTCTTCTTCAATTGTTGTATGTGTTTGTGTGAGTCTATGAATAAATCAAACGCAACAGAAAAGGAATTAGAATTAAGAAATAAAAATTGTTTCGTTTTCTCCTTGATGATTAAGCTAAAAAAGGGGATAGTTAATTAATTTTACCAAAATGCTAGACAATAGGATTGAATTTGACCATGTGCCCTAAGAAATTAAAATAGGGACAAAATAGAGGTCCTATTTTATAAGCCCTATTAGGTTAGGGGCGATTCGGGTTAATCTTCAAATTAACAGCTAATCTAACACACATTCACACTTTTTTACTTAACATTTTATCACTTTATTAATCCATTATTTAAAGTTTAACCTCCTTTTATAATTTTATATATGTATGTGTGTATATGTATATTTTTTAATTTTTGAATTGTCGTATATTTTTAATTATTTGAAAACATACGATTATTGTTTTCTTTTATAAAAATATCATAACATTATAATGGAGTAAAAAAACGCAATTCTATTGGGTATGATATTTTTACCTCTTATTGGACTTTTTCGAGTTAAAAAATTTGGCTTCATAAAATTTTGGAAACTCGTCTCAACCCGTCCCTTAGTCACCGCTACTAAACAATATATATCCTATTTAGATGATTTTGGACAATTCAGATAATGTGTCATGCTCATGCAATTCTGTTTGAGTGGATATATAATTTCTCAATAGACACAACATGATTTTTGTTCGATCCTTCACAAACTATGGATATAATGATATTAAAGAAAGGATATTTTTTTAAATAAAATCATATTGCAAATAATTTATTCTTGTCTACAACTGCAATAATGTACAAACCATCTGCCCATTTTTCCTATGTGTTCTGTTTTTTCGTTGGGTATGCTATAAGATCTAGCTCCTAATATTAAGTTGTGAATCATACATAATGCTTAGCAAGCAAGGTATACAATAAATATGATATTTCGTAGAAAAAAAGGTAATGTTTAACTAGAAATACGGATCGTGCTGTGACACTTCACTAATCATGTGGTTCAGGTTCAGTAGTGATAATAAAATTAAGCTTCTTTTTATGTTGTACTATAAGAAAAAGCTTCTTCATTTTAATAAATATATACAGGTATCTAAAAAATGATTGGTTCATCATTCATTTAAAGGACGCAAACTCGAATGTTCTACCTCTCATTGGCATTGTCCAAATGATGTTGGTCTCTGTATTAAACAAATAAACTTACTCCCTTAGTCTTTTTTCTTTGGTGTTGGTGGTTTAAGGTGTTGGTACACAGATTAAGAAATAATTAATTAAGTAAATTTTAGATTAAAATATCCTTATTTATTATTTTATAAGTTTTTATATTTTTTACTATTCTCAACTATTCTAATTATTATTCCACTCAAAACTCATTAATTAAAGTTGCACTTCTGGTTCTGATTGACAAAACATTTTCCCCTTCCTTTCTATAAGGAAAACTATTTAAAGACTCAACCAAATTAAACAGCGTTAATATATTTTCACACTATAAAAGGAGGAAAGGAGAGAATTGAGAGTTAAGATTGACAATGTGATAGGAAAAAAATTAAAAATTTAAATGAAATGTAAGTGGAAATTTATAATTTCTTAATGAACTTTCACTATACAATAGATAGATACCCAGCCAGAACAGAAAGCACTGGTTATTGCTGGGACTTTTTGGAGTTTGTTGCGTATAGGTCTCATCATTTATCTGGTTTGGTTGTTATCTTAATATCTTATTATGAAGTAATTTATGATTGCAGGCAAGCATTTATGAAAGCGTTAAGCAAGTAGTCCCATGGAGGCGCAGGCAACAAAAGCAGGGCACCCATAATTGACATCGTTTGATGTTCAATTTAACCCCATCAAACACCAGAATAGTGAATCGTCCAATTACAAGTACCACTTCTATTTTGTACAGGAGAGCAGGAATATAAAAATATCATCACAAATATAAAATAATTCTAGGTCATAAATCTATGGTTTTATCAGGGGGAAAAAAACTTGTTCTAACACAAGTGAATCGTCCCATAATAGTGAAGTATATTTCTTATATATTAGATGATTTCACATTTTCACTAAGTTACAAATGTAATAACTAATAATTACAAAGGGCATATCCCTGATCGCTATTTTGTGTTTATATCAAATCACTTACTGATGTTGCCCATGTCACAACTTTACTTAATTGTCTTTTAGGATAGCATTGAAGATAATAATCATATTTTGCGCATGCAAGAGTATAGAACACATTTTTATAGAAAAGTCGTGATTACTTTCTTGTTGGCCAAATATGGTACACTATTGCTGGAGTTCTTGTCCTTTTCTATTTAATGTTCTGGTATGGCCCAAAATCGATATTGGGCCTGGCCAACCCAGATACTCTGCTGCCTTCTGCCGTACCGGGTCCGGACGTACCGCTGCCTAAAGAACACGTAATTTTCATGACTTAATTCCTTTTACTTTTAGTTTAAAGCTATAAATTAAAAGTGTCAACTATAAAAATATAAAGGTTTAAATATCTTTTTTATCCCTGCAAAATGACTGAGTTTTATTTTTCGTCTCTGTAAAAAAAAATATTTTTGATCCCTGTAAAATAAAAAATTTTATTTTTAGTCCTTGCTATTTTGTTTTTGTCCCTGAAATATTCAATTCATGCTAAATTAGTTATTGCAATATGTGAAGAATTTTGTTTTTAGTCCTTATAATATTATACAATATTATATTAATTTTATTTTACAGAGACTAATTCAACATGATCTAAATATTACAGGGACTAAAATAAATTAGCAAGGACTAAAAATAAAACTTCTTATTTTACATGAATCATAAATAATTTTTTTTTTACAGAAACGAAAAATAAAATTCGATCATTTTACAGGGACGAAAAATATATTTAAGCCTAATATAAAACTGAAGTGCCAATGCCATTGTATATTTCCAAATGAAAAAGCTATCGAACATATATGTATATCAAATGTCCAACAACAATTGTTTTTTGGGTCAAACAACAGCAAATTATCTAGAATTACTAGATGTGTACATTGGTTGGTTTGGGTCTTAAATGTATCCCTCTAACCAATAAAAAAAATTCGGTTTGATTTGAGTTGTGCTTTTGCTTTCTTTTCGTCAAACCTAAACCAAGATGTTGAAGAAGCTAGATGGCATCTATCATGCTGTGGTCTGAACTTATTGGTTGTAGGCTGAGTCCAATAAATTCTGCATCTCCATCTCATCCGTTTGAAAAGGAAACTAAAAGGAAATTGGTAAATACACCCCAACATTTTAGACATATACACCCCACTTAAATGTGAAAATTTCAAAAATACCTTCCAATTTTGCGTATATTCCGGAAACTGGAGTTTTCAGAATGCAATTTTGTATTCCGGATTTGAATTGTAGGGTGTGTTCCGGAAACTCCAGTTTCCATACAATTTGTATTTCAGAAACTCTAGTTTCGGGAATGCACGCGAATTTTGAGAGTATTTTTGGAATTTCAACATTAATATGGGGTGTATGGCTAAAAAGTGTGGAGTGTATTTACCAATTTTCAACTAAAAAAGAACTCATTTCTGTTTCTGGTCAATTAAGAACTCATTTCTAGAGGATGCACTATATAGGTTCAAACATTTTTCGGGCTTTGTTAGCCAGGCCTTTGGGGCCTTTGTTCTTTCCGTTTGGGCTTTGCACGTTCCAATATATTATCAGGTGTCCTCTCACCGATGGCTCAGTTGGTAATGTAATGGGATAGACATCCAAAGGGTGAGGACATCCAAATTTGTATTCCGAAAACTCCAATTTCCATACAATTTGTATTCCAGAAACTCCAGTTTCTGAAATGCACGCGAATTTTGAGGGTATTTTTGGAATTTCAACATTAATATGGGGTGTATGGCTAAAAAGTGTGGAGTGTATTTACCAATTTCCAACTAAAAAAGAACTCATTTCTGTTTCTGGTCAATTAAGAACTCATTTCTAGAGGATGCACTATATAGGTTTAAACATTTTTCGGGCTTTGTTAGCCAGGCCTTTGGGGCCTTTGTTCTTTCCGTTTGGGCTTTGCACGTTCCAATATATTATCAGGTGTCCTCCCACCGATGGCTCAGTTGGTAATGTAATGGGATGGACATCCAAAGGGTGAGGGGATCGATCCCCCACCCAACCCCCCTCCCCCCAAAATACCTCCCGTTGTAGACAAAAAAAACAAAACTATTATTAGGTTTTTCTATCTATACATACATATTTTTCTATCCACATATATCTGATGTGGAACTAATAGTTCTGCATCTATTTTTTTTTTTGAAAACATACACGATGTAGAACTAATAGTGTCACACGTTGTAATTCAATGCGAACTAATAATTCTGCAGGTATTTTTTTTGAAAACACACATGATGTGAAACTAATAGTTCCGCACGTTGTAATTTGATGCAGAACTAATAGTTCCGCAAGTATTTTTGATTCGTTACGCATGCTTGCGGAACTATTAGTTCTATATTGAATTACAACGTGCGGAACTATTAGTTCCACATCATGTGTGTTATAAAAAAAAATACATGCGAAACTAATAGTTTCGCATTGAATTACAATGTGCAAAATTATTAATTACGCATCATATATGTTGTTAAAAAAAAGTATACATGCGGAACTAGGTATGTTTGGATAGAAAAATATGTATGTGTAGATAGAAAATACCTATATTATCCATTGACAAAAAATACTATAATATACACATATGTTGAATCTAGTTCTAAACAAAGGATTTTAATCGTTCTGCTTCGTTCATTTCTCTTATTTCCTCACGGGTATGTTTGATTGAAAAAAGAGGAGAAGGAAGTGGAGAAATTTAATGAGATATCTTGTTTAGTTGAGAGGATGAAAGGAGAAGTTTTTAATGAAGAAAAAGGGTTAATTTACACCTTATGTATTTATATAAGGTTAATTAAGTCATTACACTTAAAATATTTTAAATCATCTTATTTGAAATTTCTCCTCCAAATCCTACAATATTAGAGGGGAGCTAAGATTGATTAACGGGGGATTTTGCTCCTTCCCATCCAGTTTAATTTATCGAGTGTTCATCAGCTATCAATTTTAATTGAGTTTTGATGCATTGGCTGTCATTTTCAAGTCCTTAGATTGGGCATTTATCTATACTATAAACAAATGAGAATACTCTCAAAGAGAAAACTTACAAGTGTAAACCTCTCCTTAATTTACTCTCAGTTGTATTAATCTCTAAACCGTTTTCTCCAAAAAAAATCTTATTTGTCCCAATATCATACATTTGACATCCACATAAGATAATAACATTTAATGCAATTCAAAATTCAAATTTTAAATAATTATACCAGAAATCATGCATTTGACATCCACGGAAGAGAATAGTCTTTAATGCAATTCAAATTTCAAATCTTAAAATAATTTTACAAGAATTATATTGTCATTTTTTTGGGAACTAGAATTATATTGTCATTCTTATGCAATCAATCACTTTAAATGAGTATGGTCGGAGGTGGCATTCGTACGCATAGAGGCTACAATGCGATGCAAGTTCCATATAATTTCTCGATCTATTTGAAAAAACAAAAAAGGAAACCGTCAATGATGCTGTAATGAGAAATAATTTTGATATAACTGACAATAAATGAAAATCAAATACCAACAATTGAACACATCCCCTAATTTTGCCAAGATTTATATATTCTATTTCTCATTGTGTCTTTTTTTCCGGTGGTGCCTGATGCGTCCAAGACACTTAGGGCAAGTGCACCCTGTCGCAAGTAATATAGGATCAAAGTCCAGAAATCGAACCCAAGGGATTAACTTATTAAGTACCAAACTCTGGAAATTCGTAAGTTATTTAGACAATCGAAACATTATGAAATTGAGGAAGAGAGAGAAGAAGAAGAAAGGAGAACAACAACAATAGTTACGAGATTTAGCAATAGATAGAGCCTGGGGTTATGGTTTCACTTGTACCTATAATTCCTTATTCCTATATTTATCTGAATATTGTTTATTCCAAAAATACCAATCCCTCTTCTAATTCTATTAACAATCAATGGTCATGACTTGTAATATTCTTTTCTCTAAATTAATTCTAAGTTTGATCATGCAAAGAATTTGAATTCAAAGAAAGCATAAAGATCAGAGAGGCTAATTAATTAAATTAATCTGATTGGAAGATTAGATTAAAGTTTGATCATGCATTAATCTTAATCCCAATTATCTATGGGTCTACTAATTAATTGCGGTACGGCCGCCGATCAATTAATTAATTAAAACATGCCAAGGGTGATCAAGTCTTAACAAACATATTAAAGCAACAGGATAATTCTATTTTTAACGAAATAAACAATAATTCAAATAAATATAGATAATAAGTTCAAGTAGATACAAGATTCACCATAACCCCAGTAGGGGAAATTTAGCCAACTAAAGACATAGTAAAAGCCAAACTAAACAAATAAGAGTGCATAAAGAGAAACAAAGCAAGAACCCTCTTTACAAGATTGATCTCCACTGCAGATCTTCAGCCTCTAACTTGCTCCAAAACTCCCTAAATCTACTCTAAAATTCTCTAACTATTATTAATTGTCTGAGGCTCTGGTGAAGTCTCCTCGGGTCTCGCCACACTGCTCTATTTGTAGGGGAGGAGTTTCAGTCCGTCTAAAAAAGGGATAGCTGCAATCTTATCTGCTAGACACGAATCTGATCATTATCTTAGGTAAGATAACTTTTCTATCCTAAACAGGAAACATAATCTAAATTTTGAATTCTAAGATAACAAAAATCCCAACTTCATAGGGATAATATTTTTTAGATAACTGCATCCTATTTTCTCTTAAAAATAATATTTTCTAAGATTTGCAACAAATTCATAACAGATAAGTAATCTGTTATAGATCTTCAACAGATTCTTCTTATCCATACTGCTCCAAATTTGTCCCTTTTCTTCTAGAAAACTTCTAAGAATATGACTTTTTAAGTCATTTCCTTTCTTTTGCCAATTCTGCATTAAATTCAAGAAAATAAGCGAATTTCAATTATAAACTATAAAAATATATTAATATTCACCATAAATTTTTCATATAAAGTACACAGAATTGCGGTTTATCAGTGCCACTCAAAATGGAAATTATATCATCATTAATTTTTTAATCATTTTTCTTGTATGCATGATTGCAAAACACAATGATAAATTGTTAAAAAAATGAAAGAATTTCGTCAAAAAAAAAATGAAAGAATCAATCCATCAAAAATTAAAAATTTAGAATAGCTAAATATATTTTGCCACAATTTGTAATAAAAAATATTAGTATAAAAAATACTACCTCTGGTCTTATATATAAAAGAATTTAGGGTTATTTTATTGGTCCAAAATATAAGAAACATAATCCCATTTTAAATGCATTAATTGTATAAAATTCCTTTTATACTCATTGGAGAAAGAATAATATGCTTGAGAATTAAGAGTGATTTAATGTCATTAAATGTATAAGCTACTATTTTAATCATTTACTATGAATGATAATCTTGGAATAAAGTTTATATTAATTACAACTAACTCGTTTAATTACTTTTTATTGGTCTTTGTGAATTAGGTCCAGAAGTAGTATGCTGTATGGGAGTAGTTTTATACTAAAAATTAGCACAATATTTATTGCATAACTATTCTTCTAAATTAAGAAATTAGTGCATAGGTAAACAACATTTTGATACTACAAAAAGTTCAATATTTAATTCATTAATCATAATATTGTTATATTATGACATATATTCTTACAAAATTAATAAATTAATAATTAATAATATTATACATATTTTAACATTTGAAATATATACCCATGCAGGGATCATCACGCTAGTAAAAATAAAAAACAACTCTTTTACCAAAAATTCAAAAAGTAAAATCAACGGAGCATTCTACCGGACCTACCCACTTTGCCACAAATTACGCCGCTGATTATAAGATTAAGATCCCAAAATAGGCGGCATCTATGGTGCACAACCTTGATAGGTTGTGTATCATACACAAGTTAAAATTAATTGCTAACTAGTCCTTTTAATATACTAATTGTGTGGTAAAATTTTATGTTTTTTCTAAGATGTGTGATTTGGTATTTCTATATGAGAAATATGGTTTTGTCCAATAATTTATTTGTTCAGTCGCTACAGTATTTCTATTTGTGTAATTTGGTATTTCTATCTGCAGTCGCTACAGTATTTCACTTATTTATTTGTTCAAATAATTTCTTACGGACTATAAAACTTTTTATTTCGATTTTATTTTTGCTACAGTAAATCGCTACAGTATTTTCACTCATTTATTTGTCCAATAATTTTCTACGGTGTATAAATTTATTTTTCTTTCCATTTTATTTTCGCTACAACAATCTCTACAGTATTTCTCTCATTTATTTGTTCCAATAACTTTATACGGGCTATAATTTTTTTTATTTTGATTTTATTTTCGCTACAATAATTTCACTCATTTATTTATTCTACTAACTTTCTACGATCTTTATTTTTTTTTTAATTTATTTTTGCTACAATAAATCGCTACAATAATTTCACTCATGTATTTGTTCCAATAATTTTCTATGGGAAATAAATTTATTTATTTTTTGATTTTTTTTGTCACCAAAACGGCGTTCGCTTACGAGTTTCACTCATTCATTTGTTCCAATAACTTCCTACGTGCTATAAATTTATTTTTATTTCGATTTTATTTTTCGATCACCAAAACGGTGTTTGCTTACTAATTTTACTTATTTATTTGTTCAAATAACTTCCTATGGGCTTTCAATTCATTTTTATTTTGATTTTATTTTTTATCACCAAAGTGGTATTTGGTTACAAGTTGCACTCATTTATTTGTTCTAATAATTTTTTACAAGCTATAAATTTAATTTTGATCACCAAAACGTTGTTTCCTTACATGTTTCCCTCATTTATTTGTTCTAATAACTTTCTACAGTCTATAAATTTATTTTTTCCAATTTTATTTTCGCTACAATAATTTAATTTATTTACTTATTCCAATAACTTTCTACGTGCCACAAATTAGTTTTTTTATGTTATTTTCATTACAGTAGTTTCACTTATTTATGTATTAGAACAAATTTTTTCGAACAGCAATCGCTACAGCAAATTGTTATGGTAATTTCAATTATTTATTTGTTACAATAACTTCCTACAGACTATAAATTTATTTTTGTTTTGATTTTATTTTTGTTGCAGTAATTTCACTCATTTATTTATTCCAATAACTTTCTACGGGCTATACATTTATTTTTATTTCGATTTTATTTTCGTTGACCAAAGCGGTGTTTGCATACATGTTTCACTCATTTATTTATTCCAATAACTTTCTACCATCTATAAATTTATTTTTCTTTCAATTTTATTTTCGATCAACAAAATAGTTTTTCCTTACGTGTTTCACTCATTTATTTGTTCCAATTACTTCTACGGGCTATAAATTTATTTATTTTTCTTTCTTTCTTTTTTCTTCCGCAACCACCACTATATTTTTATAATTACTTTTCGTTGTTCTATTTTATTGTTTGATAAAAAAATTATTTATTTATAATCAATAAAATAATATTTGCTTATGAGTTCTATTTATCTTTCTTTATTTTTAAAAATTTTTATGTTAAAAAATTGCATGTCAACTAACAGAACCCGTGCGACAGCACGAGCACGCACGGGTACCTGGCTAGTATATATATATATAAAGACGAACATTCTCAATACCAACTTTTACACGTGTTGCTATAGGAGTATTTCAAGGTCTAATTGAATTGATTTGAATAGTTTTGTTGATTGATTATTCTATGATTCAAATTTAATGCGCTTAATTGTTATCTGAAATTATTGATTGTATTCAATATTGTATTTAACTTTTGAGAAAGTATTTCAAATTGATATTATATTATATAACTTTTGTCACCGTTTTAGAGACCAAAAAATCAAAAAATAAATAAATTTTTATCCCGTAGGAAAATATTGCAACAAATAAATGAGTGAAATTGTTGTAGCGATTTACTGTAGCGATTGTTGTAGCGAATAAAATCGAAAAAATAAATAAATTTTAGATCGTAGAAAGTTATTGTAACAAATAAATGAGTGAAATTATTGTAGCAAAAATAAAATCAAAATAAAAAAAAATTATAGCCCGTAGGAAGTTATTGGAACAAATAAATGAGAGAAATTACTGTAGCGAAAATAAAATCGAAAGAAGAAAAATAAATTTATAGATCATAGAAAGTCATTGGAACAAATAAATTAGTGGAAATACTGTGGTAAAATTAAAATTGAAATAAAAAATATATAGTCCATAGAAAGTTATGGAACAAATAAATGTGTGAAAATACTGCAACAAAAATAAAATCGAAATAAAAAAATTTATAGCCTGTAGCAAATTATTGGAACAAATAAAAGAGAGAAATTACTATAGCGAAAATAAAATCGAAAGAAAAATAAATTTATAAACTGTAGAAAGTTATTGGAACAAATAAATGAGTGAAAGTAGTGTAGCAAAAAAATAGAAATTAAAAATTTTTATAGCCTGTAGTAAGTTATTAGAACAAATAAATGAGAGAAATTATTGTTGTGCTTTACTGTAGCGATTGCTGAAGCGAAAATAAAATCGAAAAATAAATAAATTTATATATCGTAGAAAGTCATTGGAACAAATAAATGAGTGAAAAAATTAAAGTGATGTACTGTAGCAAAAATAAAATCGAAATAATTTTTTTTTATAACCCGTAGGAAGTTATTGGAACAAATAAATGAGAGAAATTACTGTGGTGATTTACTGTAGCGAAAATAAAATTGAAAGAAAAATAAATTTATACACCGTATAAACTTATTAGAACAAATGAAGGAGTGAAATTACTGTAGCAAAAATAAAATCGAAATAAAATTTTTTATAGCCAGTGGGAATTTATTGGAACAAATAAATGAGAGAAATTATTGTAGCAAAAAAATTGAAAGAAAAATAAATTTATACACACTGCACAGTAGAAAGTTATTAGAATAAATAAATAAGTAAAAATACTGTAGCGATTTATTGTATAAAAAAATCAAAAAAAATTTATAGCCCATGGAAAGTTATTGGAATAAATAAATGAGTGAAATACTGTAGAAATTGCTATAGCGAAAATAAAATGGAAAGAAAAATAAATTTATATACCGTAAAAAAGTATTGGACAAATAAATGAGTGAAAATACTGTAGCGATTTACTGTAGCAAAAATAAAATCGAAATAAAATTTTTTATAGTCCGTAAGAAGTTATTTGAACAAATAAATAAGTGAAATACTATAGCGATTGCTGCAGCGAAAATAAAATCGAAAAAAAGTGAATTTATACACTGTAGAAAGTTATTGAAACAAATACAATCGAAATAAATTTTCTAAATTTTCGGAAAAGAAATGTTGAGTTTTCATTAAATATTTTCTAAATGATTTTGAAATTCTTAGTAACTATGGTGTAATATCCTTTTTAGAAAAATGGTATTACACAAGGACTTTTCTGCAATTATTTTTTACTTGTGTATGGTACACAATTTTCACAATAAAGACTATTTGTCCCTTGTGTATGGTGCACAATTGTGCACCTTAGACAAAGCCCCCAAAATAATATGAATAATGTTGTTATAGGATAAAGTTCATGGCCTTAACTATTTTTTAGTTAAAAATAAAAGTAAATTCCGTAAAAGGAAATGTAAGAAAAGGACATAAAAAGTGAAAGTGAGACTTGACAATTGTCTAAAATGATTAATTTAGAGTGATATAAAATATTTTAGCAATTGATAGAAAAATTACCAACTGATAATGTATATTGACAAATTAGTAAACATAGAAAAGTAAAAGGAGAACAAGAAGAAAGAAAAAGAAATATCGTGTTATGAAATTGCTTTTCTTTTTAGTTGGTGGGACTGTATTCCTCTTTCTTTTTTGGAGGGACACAGATATACTTTGGACACAATCGATGCGAGTTTGGCCATTGTTTTTGGTGCATGCAATATTTGTAATTGCTAATATACCACAATATATAATACTATCACGTCAGTTCCAGTAAAAATTAATCTATCAACTGAGGTTGATATGAGTGGTTAAAGCCTCTCGTTCCTTAACCAAGATCTTAAATTTGAACCTTAGTTTAAATAAAAATTAATCAAATTTTGAATCATTTTCTATCTTAAAACTGAATGTGTTCCTAATCCTTAAATCATTAAATGTCACCTAAATTTAAAAATATCTAAATTGTACTTGAGATAATTGATAGTTTAAATAAATTTTCCATATAAGGAATAAATTAAGATCACGTTAAAAATATCACTAATTGGAATGGGTGTCTATTGTGTGTTGAACTGATGTAGGCTTAAATAAACTTTCAAACATTTTAATGTCTAAAAGTATGATATTTTTTAAATGAGTCTTATTATCTTAAATTATTTGTTTTTAATCCTTATATTGAAAAAATAATGCGTTTTTTTATATACAGGGGCGGGCATAAAGCCCAAAAAATAATGCGTTTTTAATCTTCATAAAAAACCACAGTACATGCTATTTTTTTTATTGAATATATACAAACTAAAAACAAGAAAATACAAATAGAGATCAATTTTAAAAGAATTAATATTTTTAGAGATAGAAGGGATACTTAAAACTAATTAATAAATCATTTACATGATTCCTGTCACTTGAATCCCTCACCCACTCTTGATTGAAAAAAGTCCAAAACCCCGTAAAGGTCAAAAGCAACCACTAGTGTATACTGCTCATACCCTTTTCAGAAATCAAAACGAGCCATTCCCAAAATTACGGAAAAATGACCCACAAGAGGAAATGATGACAAGTGGCCAGTGGCCAGGTTATGCTTCTCAAAAGCAGAGGAACTAATATTTTGTTCTAACCTATGATGGGAATTATTTAATTAATTTTTGTTTGGTCCTATAATATTGTATAAGATTTGATTTAATAACTTTTACTAAATTTTACTTTTGGAGTTGCTTATATGTTAATGTCATCTAAGTGTACTCCAGTACTAACGGTGAAATTAAGCTTAAGTTTGAACACATTAATCAATAATTAATCAATACATTATATTATAAACCGAACAAAAATTCTTGTTTCTGAGGAAGCATTCGTCTATATCCCAACAACAACAAGCTTCGATCTTAGCTCCACAATTCTCTTCATCCCTTTTCTCAACTCTGCAACTGCAGTTGTTGTTGCCTTGTCACACGTCGTTCTTTGATGAGTGTCACTATCCTCAAGCGTAGAGTACCAAATCCATTGTGGTGCTTGTTGGAGTACTGTTAAGTAAGGGTGGTCCACAACGTGCTACTTTCTCTTTGTCTTTGACATTTTCTCTCTCTCTCTCTCTCTCGCATTTGGTTTCAAAAGGGTACGTGGGTTTCATCTCCCTCATTGTGTTTTCCATCTGAGCTAGCTGAACAACAAGAAGACCCAGAAAAAGCTCACTGAAAAAACCACTCCCAGGTTCGTTGGTTGGTTGGTTTCTTCATTTTCCTTGCATGCCCACTTTGTTTTGTTATATTAATCAACTGGGTCGTTTGTGATTTTGGTTTTTTTTTGGGAGCTATCAGAAGAAGAGTTTGTTAACTGAAGAAGAAAAAGTTTCGAACTTCACTTACTCAAGTGTGCTGCTTTAAGTTGGTTGAATTGGGCTGAGAGTGTTGTTAAGCTTCCTCATTGGTTTTTCCTACTAGTTTTGATGTTGTTAAGGATTGTTTTCGCTTCTCTTTTGAGGGTGAATATATTCGATATTTAGTACAATATGTGAGTGTTGGTGAAGATTCAGACAGCATCATGGAATTCTAGTTTTTTGTTTGATTTCTTGTCTGGCATGGATGGAGAACTGTTGAAGAGTACATATACTACTATTTGGGCCTGAGAGGCTTCTGATTTTAATTGTGAATTGTGATGATATGTTATGTTTCTCTTTGTCTCCACCAACTGTATCTTGTTTACTGTGGTCTCTCCTCTCTCCCAAACTTGAATTTGCATTTACTTTGTCATTTTTTATAGACTAAAAAAAAAAGGTGAGGTGAACCATCTTCCATTGCTTTTCGATTATGGGGAAGATTGCAACACCGCCTGTATCTCGAGAGGCTTCCAATTATGATGAGGTTTTCATGCAGCAGAGCTTGCTCTTTGATGATAGTCTGAAGGTTCCTCTCTTCTTGCTTTTCACTGTCAAAATTGTTGTCTACTGAACTATTGCTTTAATTTAAAATTGAATTTTTTAAGTGGGCCGCTCTATAAAGATTTAATTTGTTAACTCTTATTCTGTTTTTCATATATATTACTAGGATTTGAAAAATCTGAGAACACAATTGTACTCAGCAGCTGAGTATTTTGAACTCTCATACACCAATGATGACCAAAAACAGATGTGAGTTAATTTTTGCTTAAGGGGGTCTATTTTCATGTTGATATTGTTATATCCTTTGTACCCTTCTTTACTTATTATTTTCTCTTATTATACTTTTGTTGCAGAGTGGTTGAAACATTGAAGGATTATGCCCTCAAAGCTCTCATAAATACGGTGGATCATTTAGGTTCTGTGGCCTATAAGGTGAGTGACTTGTTAGATGAGAAGGTCGATGAAGTTTTTGGACAAGAGCTGCGTTTATCATGTGTAGAACAGGTATGCTCAATCATTTCCATTTAGAGTCAAAAAAAGTATGTCAATAGAATGTTGAAAGTGGTTGCTAAGATGAATAGTTGATTAACTTAGGCTTATACAGTCCAGCAAGGTCGTTTTTTCAGATATTTAGCAAGTTTATTAGCATTCAGCAACAAGACATTTTAGAAAGAAATGTCAATAACATTGGACCATGGTAGGTTGGTGAATGAATGTTCCTCTTGAATAATGATAGTAATATTTATCAGTGGAACTGTTATCCTTAGTTATAATGGTTGGTGGCTGATATTGATGGCTAAAATTCTGTCTAAGGATTATCTGTATTTGTGTGACTGTTTAATGCAATATTTAATTAGCACACCTGACATCATTCAATTCAAAGCATATCCTTTTCATCCACAGCACTGGTTTAGAACATTGCCTCTTTTTAATATTATTGAAGCTTGAATCAACTTTCACCCACAAATCAGGGAAACAAAATTTTGAGAAGATAGTAACATTCTTTTTCCTTAATGTGACACATTAGAGAATAAGGACATGCCAAGCTTTTATGGATCATGAGGGGCGTACCCAGCAGTCTCTGGTTATCGATACTCCAAAACATCACAAGCGCTATATTTTCCCAGGCATGTTTACAAGACATCATCCTCAACTCTATAAAATTCTTTAGGAAAAGTTTCTCTTTTCTCCCTTTATATTATATTTTACTCTCATGTTACTTTTTTTGATGAGGTATTTTACTCATGTTATTTGTTAGAAAGAATTCCTGTGACTTTCAATGATGACATTTCTTAAATTCACAAGTTCAGTTGGGCAGACCCTGCATGGTACCAACTTCACAAAATCAAAATATATGGGATGCAGCCTAGATGATGAAGATGACTGGCATCACTTCAGGAATGGTATCTCGTCTCTCTTCACTACTTTTGATTCCAATTTTCTAGGGTATATAACCTTGGACATAAGCTTATACATCTTCTATTCTGATTTGTATCCCAAAGCTGTTCGAGCTACAATAAGAGAAACACCAACGTCTACTGTGAGGTACTTACAAATTCAGCATATTATTAAGCTGGCCATTTCTCATTTCACAATGCTAACATTTGTTCCCTAAACTGCACACAATCATTTTGATACAATTCCTTTGAATTCATGTTGGTACAGTAAAGGGCGTTCCCCATCACCTTCTTTACAACCTCAGAAAGCTTCAGCATTTTCATTCACTTCAACCACGGGAAAAAAAGATTTAGGTACTATACACTTCCAATAATATGATATCTTATAGTTCAATTAACTTTAACCGTGGTTGTTGCCACTAGATTTTAAATTGTAGTTGCGGTCGCAGTTATGGTTACGTTGCAATCTTTGATATTGTGGACAAATATTGCTAACACAGCCACAATTGCAGTCCAATGTAGTCACGGAGACCCAAAAAAACCTTAATGTTGCGGCTGCAATTGCAATTTAAAGCGTTACTCATCCATATTCCTTCCTCATATTTCTTTGTCATTGTCATACTGAGGCTAAAGATTTGAATCTTACTTGAATTGCAATCTTTACATGTACTTTAGAGAAGCGGACAGTATCACCACACAGATTTCCACTTTTGCGTACTGGATCGATGTCAAGTAGATCTACAACACCAAAGACTAGTAGACCAACTACTCCAAATTCAAGCAGAAGAACAACCGCAACAAGTCCTTCTGATGCAAGATTAAGGGTAAGTGGAAGCCAAATTGAATTTCTTCCAACATTGCAATAAGATGACATGAATCATGATCTTTGTATTTTCAGCACATTGCAACATGATTATTGCGGTTTGATTTCTCTGACTCCATTATGCTTTCTAACAGTACCATTCGGAGCCGCGCAAATCAGCTTCAATGAGATTACCTGCTGAAATTGACAACTGCAGAGACATGGAACAAAACCCGAGTAAAAGTAAACGTCTCCTGAAGGCCTTACTTAGCAGGCGCAAGTCTAAGAAGGATGACATGTTATACACTTACTTGGACGAGTACTAATGATAGTTCAATACAAATTTCCTATAGAATGCAAGGGGAAGAGTTCATAGAAGCGTGGAAACTACAGGGTTTTGCTTGCCAGTTTTGCTCATTTGATTGAATAGGTTGCACCTCTTTGTTAATTGTTACTTCCTTCCTTCTTTTCTCTTTTACTTTTTTTCATGTTCATTTCTTTGTCATTTGAAATGAACATATATATATGGTAATTTTTGTTTTTGCTCTTTTTTCTTTTACTTTATTTTATTGTGAGCTCCCAATGTTTATCGTGTGTGATGTCTTGATGCAATTGTTCACCAGCTTTGTTTTTATTTATTTGTTTATTTCTGGTTCTTCATCAGCTTTAGTATTTTGAAAAATGGATAGCGACAACATGCTTAAGGGTCTCTCAGTTATCTACCACACAGTGTCAGACCTTACTGGTTGGATGACATTGTTATTTGTTAACAAGGATAGCATTGTTATGTTATCAAGTAAATTGACCTCATTTCTATTTCGTTGTAACTAGTAGAAACAGGCTAAATTCAAGGGATCTGAAAGCTAAGTTTAATTCTCATCCGTTATACTTATTATTATGAAATTTTTATGAACTATTATATATTGTATGTTGGGAACCAATGCCTACTAATGAGTCACAAAGAAATTGATTTTCATTAAGTAATATCTCAGAGTTTGAATTTATCCAATTCAATTTGGACTAGACAGGTTCAAAGGAACATTTGGATACTAAAAAGTCTTGGATCGAAATATCTTGTTGTAAGATAATTAAAATAATTTGACTTTTGAAGTAGTATTTTCTGGTAAAAAATATCTTGGAACTACATATACTAATGCAACATTCATTTTGCCTCTGATACTTGTATTTTCTTTTCTTTGATTTCGAGATGGAAGGCTTAACCTGATCTTCCACTTTTGGTTATGTTTATTTGTGGTCTTAAATTATTCACATGTCCCAAGACTTTCAAATGATGAAAAGGTTTTAATTTTATAGCTCGAGGGCACGCGCACTTGAGATTTCAGCAACATAAGCCTATTTTCTTTGTATCGACCAAAAAAAAAAGCCTATTTTCTTTGTGCACCAAATGAATATGTTGACTTTTCAGAGGAATTGTCAGCCATAAACAAAGCAGAAAGCAAAAATGAGTGGAAGTGTGTCTTGACCCCAACAACTAAATTCATATCGATGAAAATGATGACATAATTTATGGAAAACCTGGAGAAATGAAACAAGATATCACTATGTAAATATACTAGTCAATTCTCATAGTTGCTCATACCTGAGATAGATACCTTTCAAATCCATAACCAATTACATTTACTTTTCTAGTTACCGATCCTATCATGATGAGATAGGAAATTGATGGTAATAGAAAACTATTTTAACGCTAAATTTAGAGTTGATATTACACCATATAAATAAGTGAATCGACATGATGTAAGAGAGAGAGATCTCTGCCCAATCATCATTTTTACATGAACTATTGCAAACAAATTTCTAAAACATCTTAGAAAACAACTGTCAATGATAATCTTTGTTGGTAATTTGCATCGAGGGATTGAAAGCAGATTGTAGACTAGTGGGGAAGTGACTTAAGCATTCCATGCTGACAAGTCTAACATACACTATCGCTTAACTCCTACACCATGTATAAAATAAAATTTCTTGCTCAAGAGAAACAAATTTTAACATTATAAGTTATAGTACAGTTCAATAATCCAACAACTAAGAGATAAGGAGACGTCACAACTCCACTCCTTGACCAAATTCTTCAATTGTTTTCGTGGCTAGTGTAAGGACATCTACAAAAGCACTGAATGATGCCCGAAGAAATCTAGCTTCTATTGCCTCAAAGTGCCTGAACGAGAAGGATTCAAAGGGGGAGAGGAAAAATTAGGCAACACTACACACTCACCATGCCCTTGAAGCTAAATTAACTAATTGACAGCAACAAATGAATCTTTTCAGATAAAAGACAGCCGGAAATTAATGACTAACAGAAAGTTTGTCTAAAGTCCCAGATGGTATATATAAAATTTTAGTCATTGTCATAACATCAATTAATGAAAAAATTCATTGCAGTTAAACCAAACATGATGCAGTACTGATGTATCTATACATAGCACCTCATACACAAAATTGATGGTTGAAAATTGATCACAATGTAAACTCACCTGAGTTATCAAAACAATGTATTCTAAAACTTGTCCTTTAGAACATAACATTTATTGCATTATGACGGGAGATGATGAACATACTCAATGGACATTAAGCTCATTCACAAAAGCCAATTATCAATACCAAGTAGAATACTCACACTGATAGCTTTCCATTAGATTGTGTCATGAGTCGTTTTACTTTATCAGGTTGCAACTGCAGAATACATGGAAAGGAAAACTTGTTGATAAACTACTGATGAAGAAGCAAAAAGCTCATATCTTCAGACACTCACCTCCTTATCAACGCCTAAGGCTGCATATACAATGGAAGCATTCTCTTCAGATCCAAAATCCACTTCCAGGTCACTACAATTGTCATTCCATTTTTTATTAATAACAATTGTCAGTACTAATTTCAGTACACAAAACCTCAAGACTTTTCATAGCAAGCTTTTCTTTCGTAGTGTATATCTTTATAGTTCTGAAAATCTTCCCACAATTGTTGTACATATATTGTTACCACTTACTAGAACACATGATTCTTATAAATAATCAAAACGTTATTTCTTTTGCCTTAAACATTTAACTGCTTAATTCTAAAACCTAAGATTCTTTCTTATCTACTATCTAACAAAATGTCAAAAGTCCTAAATTTTACAATTTTCACCTGTAGCAATTATGCGATTAACATAAAACAAACTAAATTGTTTTTCAAAACATCATTAGTATTTTTAGAAGGCCATCAGTGTTGTCGAAGTTCATGCACTAAGAAGGGAATAACATTATTCATTCATATGAAACAGATAACCGCTTATACTACACACTGCTACAGCAGAGATAAAACTAAAAGGCATGAATTAAAAACTTGGTTGAAGAATTATAGAATCGATAGAGAGAGAGAGAGAGAGTAACCAGCTAAAATCCCATTGGGAATGGGTGTCTGGTGTGGCATCCATGTGTGACACAGAAAGCTAACTCTGCAACAAATTCAAGCGCCGACGGTGGGGAGGCTCAAACCGGAATGGGTTTTAGGTTAGTGCCATGTGATGGCCCAATACGACGACGTTTTAGTGGAATTCGAAAGGATTTCAGCCCGGGAATTTCTAATCACACATACATCGTTTTCTATATACACATACATATCCGCGGAACTATTAATTCCGCGAGTTTATTTTTTTTCAACACACACATGTCCGTGGAACTAATAGTTCCATGAGTTGTAATTCTCTGCGGAACTACTAGTTCCGCGGGTTTATTTTTTTTCTAACACACACATGTCTGTGGAACTATTAGTTCCGCGAGTTGTAATTCTCCGCAGAACTATTAGTTCCGCGGGTTATGATTCTTCGCGGAACTAATAGTTCCGCGAAGAATTATAACTCGCGGAACTAATAGTTCCGCGGATATGTGTGTGCTAAAAAAAATAAACCCGCGGAACTATTAGTTCCGCGGAGATGTATGTGCACATAGAAAATCATGTATGTGTTAATAGGAATTCCCTTTCAGCCCGGGGGGTGGGGAAGAAAAAAAATAAATAGTAATAATTAAATATTTTTTGAAAAATGTTTTAAATACATTTTTAAATTAAAAATGTTTTTACCTTAAAAAAATCCAAACAAACATTCTAATTTGCTTTACGAAAATGCCACTTAGTGATAACGTTATTTTTTTTATAATAGTGATACATTTTTTTTACTATTGACAAAAAAGAGTTGCTTAAATAATAAAAAATAGAGAAAAAGATAAATTAAATAAAAATTGGAGAAAATTGAAATGAAAAAAACAATATGAAATAAAAGATAGAGATACAAATGGAAATAGAGATTTATAACTGATAAAAATAAATTTTAAAGTTGAGTATTTAAAAATTTAAAATTAATAAATAAAACATAAAAATAACTTAACCAAACAACATTCTCCTCTACTATTCATCAAAAACAAATTCTCCTCTATTTTTTAGGTGAACTTAGGTATTTTCTATACACAACTATAAAGAGTAATCTCTCGAAGTAATTCATTTAAAGAGTTAATATCTGCCAGAAGATACTATCTCATGCTCACGAAGGTTCTCCTCTACTCATCCATCATAAATTAATTGTATTGTATCATATCACATTTATACCTCTCTATTCAATTATTCATGTCACTTTCTTGCATCATTTTTTTTTCGTAACCTTTAAGATAATTGCCCCGCAAACTAAAGTAGTAAGTAATCCTTTAGGATAAGTTTGTTATTACCAAGTCAATCGGGGATGGGGCCCCTCGAGCATATTAGCATATTCCAGCGGCATATTTCCAGCGGAATATTATTAATTTGCTTTCAATTTCCTTCCAAATCGAAGGTATATTATTTGGGCATAACACAGATTCTCTGTTCCCTTCTTTGTATTGTGTTTGTTTGCTGAACTTGCTTTTTTGTTTTCAAAGCTCCCTAAGCCAAGATGAGTCTCATGCATCTACCCTGTGTCAGAAACCAAACCAAGTGCCAGGTACGTTTTCTTGCAAATATATTATGGACTTCAAATAAGTTTATAATTTCACTGCATGTTATGCAAATCCATACTTGTTATATGCATGCTACGATGGCTAGCAGATTTTTTTCTTCTTCTTTTCTTCTGGAGTTGTTCTGATCCCAAAGTCAGAACAGCAAATTTAATTATTTGGTAGAGCTTAGAAGTGAGAATATCATTTACATACAAAGGGTTATTATTACCATTTATTTTATTTTTTCTATCTATTTCTCGGTACACAAAAAGGGTACAAGTATAGGAGAATGAGAAGGTCGGGCATGCCACAAAGTGAAAAGAGGAAATCAAATGGTGGAGAGGTTTGACATGTTTATTAAAACTAAAAACTAAAAAAAAAATCTTATTTAAAAACTTGAGTTAAGATGAATTTAGCTTCATTTTAGTCCAACATATTTTGTTTTAAAATTTACATTTGGAAACTAAAAATTGAAAAGAAAAGGCCCTAAATTGGTGACTTGATTCCAAATTCCCAATTCTTATATGGATAAAATTTACTTTTACCTTGTAAGTTGGGTGCCCTTTAATATGGGTTTACTAAAAAACTTCCCAGCAATGGGAAGGTCACACTTGACTTGAGATAGGAGGTTTATGGGTTTTTACATAATTGTGCTTTCCTCCCCTCATATTTGTATAATATGAAAAAATCCTTTTTTTTTTTGAAAAATTTACCTGTGTAAAAAAAACTTAAACTTTAAATAATGGATCCAATTTTTTTACTCGAACAATTACTTGTGATAAAAAAACCGAACACTTTACTTACACCAGTAATCACTGAATCTGAAATCTACTTGTACTCCTAGAGATAGAACTAGGTGTTAGCAAAAGGAGACAGTCGTACCCCCGTACAAAAAATAATTACCCTCTTAATGTTAAGATATCCCCTACCAAATTATTATTATTATTATTATTATTATTATTATTATTATCATTACTTTTTACTTTGTCCAAATTCATAAATATTGTTTTATGTAGACCCATCTAAGAAAATACTAATAAATATTTATGTAATGGACTAAGTGGATTGTAGGTAAAAGATCCAAACCATTGAATTTTTATATATATATATCAATGGTCAAAAGAGAGGTTCCCATTGCTGGGATATTTTTAAGGTGACCCAAATTAAGGGGCACCTGTAAGTTGTTGTTTGTTCTATTTTTTAAACCATAAAATACTCAGAATGCATTAATTTTTTTATTTTATTTTATTTCTTAAGTAGAATGAGAGTACATTAATGAATAAGTAATATAATTAAATAAAATATTTCTTTGATATTAGCAGCATTTAATGATTTACTTGCTCCTTATGTATGTATTACTTAAAGTTACAATTAGTTTGAGCTTGACTGCTGGAGTGACTATGTCGAATGCTAGCCATATACACAAACACGTTTTCTATATATACACATACATATGTTCATATCCTATCTTATTTTTATCCAATTCTTTTTCTTATCCTATCTTCGTCACCAAATGAAAATGTATTTCCAACATTTCTTTTTTATGTTATATGTTATATTGTAGCTAGAATGTTCGTCTTTTAGTAGGGGTCATAAACACTTTATGAAAATGAAAAAGATGGTTTTGCGAAGGAGCCCTAATAGTAATTCGTTTAAATGATGGGTTTATTTATTTTATTCCTTTTTTCATTTGCAGACGTAGACATGCATGGGGTACCCTTTTAAATGAATTTTTTTCGAGTGATTTGGTTTTTTTAATTTTTTTTATCAATATTATAAAAGCATGTCAACAAAGGATTTTCCTTACACTATATGCTCAATTTTATTTTTTTTTAAACACAAGATACATATATGCTATTCTGAGGTCATAACATCCATCGAGTGGTATGGAGCAGAATTTCCAGAGTTGTAATCTTCTGATTAAATGTATTAACATTATTTTAGTGTATAAAAAAGAAAAGGGGATCATCCATCCTCTTCTCCGTCCTTCTCCCGTTATTGGCTATACATTCATCTCATCATGTCAATAGGGGTGTGTTAGCGTCATGCCTCGTAGCACAAATAAAGGGCAGGGGAAGGATCCTCCTTTGTGCTTTTTGGCGTTTGGGAGAAACTCTGGTTTCCCACCTGAGAAAACAGATAGTCAAAAATTGCCGTATCCATGAGCTCCATCTTGCTGATCCCATGCTGTGATCTCTCACTTGGGGATTTACCAAAATTATATTAACCACCTGCAATGAAAAAGTTAAGGATTCAAAAGTGTAATAGGCAAATCTGTCCCCTGCAGGCATAGTTAAGAAATCAAAAATGAAAAATATTTATTGAAATGTGTAACTTGTTGAGTTACCAATATATTAAATATTGCATTTTTCAATAAATATTATTCATTCTTGGGTCTTTAACCAATGTCCTAAAGGCACTTGTTGCCTTCAGCAGGACCCAAAGTAATAAAATCTCATGCAGAATAAATACTCATAACTTACCCATTAAAAAAGAAGGGGTTATTGGCTTTCAATATATGCTGGGGAACTTCCAACTCGAACTGGTTTTATTCCTTTTAGAAACTTTCTTCCATATTCAAATGCTAAAACAAAGAGACCAAAGAAGTATAATAGGCAGAGATGCAGCTTTTCTAATAAGCAGCTCTTAAGGGAGACGTTGCTTCCACCCTGACTGTTTCTGACAAGTAATACCCTTCTCTCTTCCCACCCTGCACAAGTATATAGTAGACTATATCAGAAAAAAGGTGTGCATATAAGCCAATTAATGACTGTCACCAATGACAGCATTGTCCATAATCATCCAGATAGGTTATTGCAACTTCAGCCCCATGGGCCTAGATTCATTACAGCATGTTGCAGCTATGATTAGTTAACAGTACATATTCCAAATAGGGGTTCATGAATCATGAAAATAGAGTATCATAACTATGGCCCCATAAGCCTAGGACTGGGTTCGTTAGAACATATTGCAGTGAGAATTAATAGATACGTTATATTTCAAACAACGAAGCATGTGATATCAGAACTTTTGTTTCAGCTCACTGGGAGCTGGTGACAGACCCAGAAATTTCGGGCCCAGTGGGTGCAAACCTTTTGGTCAACCTGCTTGGTAACTCTCTTTGTATTTTCAAAGTTGTGATATCTGTTGTAATTTTTCATGGAAAGCAATCTTAATCCGACTATCATCTTTCTTTTGGTGTGCATTAGAGCTAGTTCATCTTATAGGAATTCACCTGAAAATCCATCTGGGGCCGGGTATGAACTGATGAAACATAGCTCTGTGATCTGTGCTCTGTGCAGGCTTGGGCTGTTGGGTGCTAATTAAGTCATCTAACCAAGTAGGTGAAACCAATTAACAGTTTAACACTCTGCGAATGAGTTTGGGTTATGCTGCTGAGGAGACAGGAAATGAGTGAAGTCCGAAGCAGAGGATTTGGCTGTGGTTCTTTAAATTTAGAATTTCACCGAATCAACCTTGTATTAGGGGCAAAACTTCTTAAGGTTGTGAGGACTAAAACGGTAAATCATGCATAGTAGTAGAAATTTTTTGACGAGGACATGTGCCCTGACCGACCAACTGGGTATGTCTCTGCTTGGAGCTCAGACATTACTACCACACGTTGACAACCCACCAAGCTACAGAAAACAGTCATGGCAGGTGTCATGTGCGAGCTTGTGCTGAATTCCAAAGTGCAAGAAGAATTATTTCCTTAAAAAATGGAATACTTACAAGACTGTGTATTTGGAAAGTTAGTCCAATCATGTGGGCTCATCTTCACTTCTGATGCCTTGATTAAGTCAAACAGTGCTCGATTAACCTGAGTTTTGAAATGCTTTAGTTCATTTTCAATGCAATCTTTAGAGGCAAAGTACAACGTGCAAATTCCACAACATGCAAATTATACCTCTTCAGATCGCTCATGACTCACTAAATGGCCTCCAGGAAGATCTACCAGTCGAGCCACTGGATAAAGCCTCTGGGCAAGTCTTTTTGCATAATATATCTGAGCAATTATATCATGCCTGAATATGCAGGAACGTTTAATCAATATCAAGTTAAAACTATGTGTGCAGCATTTTCAAGCATAATTTGGCTTGTGTTTGTGTGCATGAATAATCTGTGCATGACTGAACGTCAAGTTTCATTTATATTTGGAAACTGAGGTTTCTATTAAGCAGCATTACATTATTGTCTCCAAACACAGTACACACCTGCCATGAATGACTGAAACAAGAAAACCTGCAGATTTGATAACCTCGATCTCTGTTTGAGTCATTTTATGTGTCCAACATGCATTGAGTTGACCGTCAAAACCATGGTTAGATTGCATTCCAGCTGTTGATATGCCTTTAACGTATTGCTGAAAGAGACGGTTGCATTGAATTAGAACAAATTTTAAGTTAAAAATAAACCAAATACTAATCGAGTACAGCATAAGTGGGAGTTGAAAAGGAATGACTAAATGGTGGCTTTCTTTCCCCTTATTTGGATGTTCAAAACGAAAAAGGGCAAGGAAATGGAGATTTAAATAATAAAACCAATGATTCATTATAATACATAATATTTGTTAAATTAACCTTCGTTAATGGACTACAATATTGAAATTCTATTTCAAAAGTCTAACAATGGTTTTCATCTCCGAGAGATGCAAGGTTCTCATGAGCGGAGAGTTACTAGTTGCTGTATTTATCAACACAACACAATTTTACTGGGTTAGCGTTCAGTGTACTAATCCAGAAATCATAAGTGGGTAACAATATTGATTGGATTTTGGCTGGCTTATATGATCATTAGTGACATTTATAGATTTCAACTCTATATTTATAGATTTATTGAATAAAGAATCCCTAATGACATTTTATTAGACTCAAGTCAATTTTACTATATCAATATAGTCATATAGATATGGATATAGATAGGTTTGATATTAGTAGTATCGCGGTAATAGTAATTCAGTTAATTTCTCCTACAAAATTCCCCAAATTGAGAAAACTCAGAAAGGCGAATGTTGAAGGATTTTAGAGGGTTAACTGTATATCCCTCAATCCCCTTTCCTTCTCACAAGAATCTCCCAAATCCCCCACATTGTTTTCTATCCAAGCATCTCTACCCTTATACACTGCAAAAACAATCACCAGATTAACATAGTCCTGTTGTTAAAATTTGAAAATTTCAGGAATCATAGCAAACAATTAAAGACATTTTTAAAAGGTATAGCTCTGGTACTTCTGGTATATGCATATATTTCTGTGCATTTTTAGTCATGTTGTACACCTTTCGAATTTGGATACTTTGACTACAAGAAAGTAGCTGCAACTACCTGCATTAATTTCAGTTTTCTCTATAAATGCTTTCTGTCCATTGCTATTTGGACTACAGAAACAAACACACCCAAGTACACCACAAAACTCCCAGCGGACTAAACAACATCAGCTAAACTTAATTAAGATTAAGCTCATTTAATATACTGTACCTGATATAATATCGTTCTCCTCTTCACGGTTCCAACATATTCCTCAAGATATTCCTGCATGTCATAGATAAAACTTGTTTTTTATATTCATCCAAAGGACAACGTTAATGTAGATTTCTAGGCTGTTAGTAAATATAGTTCAGAGTTTATCCAAGACTGGGAGAACAAGATAACCTTCTCTAGCTTAATGTTAATATTTGCTACAAAATCCAGACTATCTTGTTTTGATATATGAATACACCCTGAGTGATTCAAATTTTTAAAATCACAATACAGTGGACAGGAAATAATCAACAAAACCAAGAAGATGCTTTACTTGTGAGTAGTGGGTGTCCAAGTCAACTTCAGCCCTTTGTTCAGGAGTCTTCGCCTTCATGAAGCGGTAAGCAACCGAGAAGGTCTGTCGGTCAAGCTGTAAAAAAGAACAAGCGAACCATCTTTTAAGTACTTGAGGTAAATTTTGAGCCAGAGCAAAGGCCTAATATAATTTATAGGCATCTATATATCAGACAGACCATACTTCCAACATTATATATCTAACTGCAAATACATTTCTGTTTAATTATTGTATTAAGCATGTGAAAAACTACAAGATTGTACATGGGAATATTTGATGGATAATATCAAACGACTGCATCTAGAGTCTAAGAATTACAATTTCGTTTTCTTACTTCTATTGTATCTTTCCTTTATGTTTCCTTTTTTTTTTTCCTACGGTCAAGATCAAGGAATTTATTATGGTTCATCAACTCTTTTCCTTCAATTGTTATAGATGACTACAGATAAACCGTAGATATTTAGCATAGAATTAACCATAGGTCCAACCAAAGACTAGGGAAAGTTTCCCAATATGTATGGTGCTAAGTGCCAGAAATTAACCCAACCAACAGTATAAGTTGTCTGATGCAGCATGTGCTGAGTGATAATATGCTTTTAAAAGCTGCATAATCGCATCAGGTTCCAAACTAAGCATTATTTAAACTATTTAGCATCTTAACATCTATAGAAACAATACTTTTTCTCCAATGTACCACCACAAGCCTATAAATGACAACATACATGATTAAGAAAGAATAACCACCTGTTAACAGGTGGCTAGTTGGCATGATTTTGTACGGATTTGCACAGTGTGTTTCTTAAGAATGGTCAATTTGATAGTAACACTAATAATTAAAAACAAAAAAACACAAGAAAAGAAGTAAGAATGTGGATATGGTTTAGATCATGTATGAATGTACCCTTCACTCGCTCAAAACCTTAGAAAGAGAAAGAGAAAATCTCAACGAAATTCAACCAAAAAAAGTATTAACAAATTCTATTATGTAAGTCCAGGCGTCCTAAACTGAGTTGATAATTAAGAGTGTGGTTAGCATTTAGCAATGTAGTTATCTAAACGCAACAAAAACTGCATCATCAATGCTCTAATAGGATTAGTTTTGAGCATATTACAAAAGCACCATCCACGTAGTGCCGTAAAAACAATTCAAAACATTTCGCCGATTTGTACAAGTGCCGAAAGATACATACACAATACCTTTGGAAAACATTGAAAGCCTCCACCCGTTACATTGAGCAACGCCAAGGAGAGGACTCTATCAGGAACCATTGCCGCTACTTTACAAGCTATCATAGCTCCTATTTCAATAAGCAAAAATATAAAATTCAAATAATTATAAAAAGTCACAACCATGCTGTTTATAACAATATGCACCTGAATTTTGACAGGATTTTTAAAGCAAAAACAAAACCCAGTAAAAAAAACTCAAAATGAAATTCGGGAAACAAAAAGACCAAGTACTCTAACTCACTCACCCATTGAGTGCCCAAAAACATGGGCCTTTTTCCAACCAAGATGATCCAATAAAGCAATTGCATCCTTTGCCATGATCTTAGTTCTGCAGCCAACAAAATCAATCATCAATCCCCATTCGTTAAAAAAAAAAATTCGTTTATATAAAAATTTAATTTCCAAAATTTCTCGGAAAATCTTTCAACATTAAGCAAAGACGTACTAGCGTGGCCCAAACAGTACCACTCAACTAAATTATCCATAAAAAATTAAGAAGACGAATAAAAGGAAAATGGAGAATTTCAATTTTCGGAACAATGAAGAACTCGGAACTCACGAGTAATCGGATTTTTTTACGGGCACGGAGCTCCGACCCACGCCCCGGTTATCAAAAGCGCAGACCTCGATGCCACCACCGGCCTCATTGTCGTCTCCGCCCCAAACGACGTCGTCGTCGTTGGGGACGTTGGTTCCAGATAGCGCCCCGATTTGTGGACCCCACCCTTCGTGCGTCGCGGCCAATCCTGTTGTTAACCATTAACCATACATCTCCACAAAATCAGCAAAATTCTCGGAGCTGAAAAAATATAATTGCAAAAAAAAAATTAAAAAAAAAATTAGGAGGAGGAGGAAGCGGTGAAGGGAAGGACCTATGATGAGGAGGACTTTGGTGGGACCGCGACCGTGAGTATTGTAAAATATTTTGACGTCATTGTTGAGGTGGGCGTCGGCGGGTGCTACGGCGGCGGAGTTGGCGGAGGGGGAGGATTGCTGCGTTCCGACGTCGCAATACGGCATGGTTGTGGAGGCGCGTGAGGGAGCGATAGCCGGCGGGAATTGAATTGCAGAGAGAGGGATTAAGGATGTTTTGTATGCAGAGAAATAGTAATAGAAATTGGCTTATTGTAGTTGCTGGGGAGGGAGGGAACACGTGGCGGATAAGAAGTGGGTGGTGCCACGTGGGATGGCCGGTTCGGGTGGTCGCGTCTGGACGCGGAGCGGAGAGTGTCAAAGTCAAAATGCCAACTCCAAAGTTGAGTTGAAATCAGAACAGAAGCAGAAGCAGAAGCAGAGGACGAAGATGGGCGGCGTCTGTTCAATTCAATTCAATTCAATTCAATATTCTACACCGTGATCCATAGCACGTGCTTATTTTAAGTGGCTAATATTTTTATTTATTGCACGCTCTTCCTTTATTTTTCTTATGTGATGTGATAAATTATCAACCCTTAAATTTTTTATTCTAGGAGGTGCAGTTGAAAATTACATCTTGTGGTGATTTCTATTTCTGATCGTTGAAACTTGAAAAGGAGTTGCGGGTATGTAATAAAAAATGCGGGTAGGCTGGTAGAGGCGGAATAAATGTGTTTATAAATAAGCAACTCAAAAAAAAAAAAGTGTTTATAAATAAGGTGCTTATAGGGTGGTCAAATATATTATTGGTGCACCAAACTTCAATCAAATATTAGCCTTTGATATAATATTAATTTAAAGGAATGGTTAGGATGTCCAGTGGGCTACGGAATAGAAGGTGTTTTCGAATGTTAGAGTTAACTGTAGAAAGGGGTCTATAGAACATAATAATTAAAAAATGATTATATCGAAAATACCCACATAGTTAAGTAAAATTACACTTGTACCTAAATAATTCCCATAATTACAATATAAAATTGATGTTAATTATTTTTTTTGACAATGTTAATTATTTTAATTTTAATTTTTTTATTGAATAACCATTATAAATAAAAACAATAATTTTTATAATTTTAGTTTTTATTTGCTAAATTTAAAGTTATGAAATTAGCCGTGATAGGGGTAGCCATACATGGTGTTGATAGGTAGGGACAGTGGGGAGGAAGAGAGAGCGAGAGAGATAGGGGGAGAGAGGGAGAGAGAGTGAGAGCACAACAAAGAGGGAGAGAGAGAGGAGATAGGGCGAGCGAGTGAGGGGGAGAGAGATGGATAGGGAGAGTGAGAGAGAAAGAGTGGGAGAGAGAGGGGAGAGAGGGAGGGACAGAGACCAAGAGAGGGAGGGGAAGTGAGAGAGAGGGAGGGAAGGAGAGAGAGAGAGGAGGGAGAGAGAGCACAATAAAGAGGGAGAGAGAGTGGGAGATAGAGGGAGTGAGAGAGGGGGAGAGAGATGGATAGGGAGTGAGAGAGAAAGAGCGGGAGAGATAGGGGAGAAAGAGACGAAGGTAGAGAGAGGGGGAGAGAGGGAGCAAGAGAGAGGGAAGGAGGGAGAGAAATAGAGAGGAAGCAGGGAGAGGGAGGGGGAGAGAAGGCGAAGGAAAGGAGAGAAAGAGAAAAAATAAAAAACTTATCTTTTAAATATTTTCAATTAATTAAATTATTTTTTATTTCTTATATTTTAATTTATTATAATTTTTTAATTTTAATTTTAATAAATAAACATTTAGGAACATGTTGTAATTTTGCTATATAATGGGTTTTTTTATAAATAACAACTACTGAGGGTATTTGTCATATATCTTTATTTTTTGAGATATTTTTGTAATTATATACAAACCGGTATTACATAGTATACCAGGTTAAATTTGATTTGAGTATGGTGCACCAATTAATGTATTTGACCACCCTAAAAGGTACCTATAAATAAACACCTTTTGAAGAATTCTTTTTACTGGGCCCTCCAGTCCACTCAATCGGTTCTAATTTTTTTCTTCTTCTCTCTTTTAAAAATTGATTTAAATAACTTTTTATTATGTGTAATTGGTGTGACTAGGGCTCTTTTTGGTAATAAAGGTATGTTTGGATTGACTTATATAGAGTTTATCTAAGCTTATCTATTGACATAAACTCTTGTCAACGTATTTGACAGAGCTTATGAAAATAGCTTATGACTAATTTATAAACTGTTTTGGGCTTATTTTTATAAGCTACCCATGATAGCTTATCAAAATAGCTTATAGCTTATATGAAATCAGTTTCACCACATTATTTATTCGATTATAAAAATAGCTTATACATAAACACTTATCATATAAGTGCTCATGCTATAAGTACTTAAATAAGCTATTTTTTCAAATAGACGCTAAGTAGAATATAACGAATACTCCCTCCATCCCAAAATAATTGTCCACTTTGGAGTTTCAATAAAGTATTAATTAAATTATTCCATTTTTACCCTTAATAAACTATTCCTGCCATCAATGAAATATTAATTAAGAAGCAAGGATAAATTGATAAATTTGTTATTTTTACTCCTTTATTTAATTATATTTCTTAATTTGTGTGAAAACGCCAAAGTGGACAATTATTTTGAGACGGAGGGAGTAGCAGATAGCGGATAAGCTAGTGAATAGCAGATTAGGTAAGCTTATAGCGGACAGCTGATAACAGATAAATTACCAAATTAAATTTGAAGTATTTAATAAAATTAACGGTTAAACTAACTGATAAATATAAAATAACGTAAAAGGATATCTTTAATAGATATTAAATATTAAATATAGTACAATATTTATAAATAATAAACTAATTATTATGATATTTACATATTAAAATTTTAAAATTTATATTTTAATGGAGTATAATTTATTTATTTATTTATAATCTGTCGCGATCTTATCATGGAGTTGTTTACTAAAAGTTTAGAAGATAAGGTCGAAATAAATTTAATAAGCTCGATCGATTAAAAATTATGTAAAAAGATTTTAAATTATTAAGCAAAGAAAAAAATTAAATTATTCATTGCAAAGCTAAAAGAAATCAGCAAACGCACAAAACAGACCACTAATCATTATCTGATTCATATTATCCGAATATACACACACACACATTTACATAGCTAGCCAAATAATTTTAGTCACGTCGAATCTGAATTCCAGAATCAGCCAACGGCATGTAGGTGTGTTTGAAACTTGAAAGTGCTGGGAGTGGGAGTGCACCTTTCGGTCTATTTGCTCAATCAGTGTTTAGTAATGGCATGTTATATATACACGTGTATGGTTGAAAATGGTTGAGATAACAAAAGTGAATCACGATGTATCCTAGTGTATGAAGTTTGGATGAACGTGGCAAGCAATTCAACGTCCACCTGTGATGTCATTAAAAATTAAATTTTTTGTTTATTATTAATTAAATTAAACGTTTTGCATGCCTACTGACTTTTCCATTTAACTGATAAAAACGAATTGTTAGCTCTTTGACAAATTCTGGCTTCTGGAAACGTTTCCGTCCAATCAAACCAAGGTATAAATTTTGAGGCATTCCAGTCTTTCTTTTGAGGACTCTTTCCTCTCTGTTTTTCTATAAACAAATTAATAATTTTCAACTAGATTGCCACTGCCAGCATCTATGCACTCATCAGAATTTGTAGTCATGGGAGTTGTTATAATTAATTTGTCCCAAATATAGCCTTCATAGACTTTCGGTGCCAATAATAATTTGTAATTATTCTGTTATGACGAGAAAGTAGAACTATACATAGAAGCTTTAAAGGGAAGAAATAGATGAATTAAAAAATGAGCAATGATACTCTAACACCCACACACCCACATCCCACCCCTATCCCTACTCCCACCCCAATGAGTAAAATGAGAGAATAGAGTGTGTAGTGGATGTATAATATTAATCTTAAAAAACTAAACTATGCTAAGAGTTTTTTTTTAAGTAATTTTTAATTTATTAATTTTTTATTAAGTAATTTCTATTTCTATTTTTTGTTTTAGCGCCTTTTATTTACAAAATTGTCTCACAATATTATTTTCAATCTGTTTCTATTTTCTATTTTCTATACAAATATTTGAAAATATGAAATAGATTGAAACTAATGTAAATAAAAGTAAAAATGAAAAACGAAAATAAGAAGAAAAAAATGTAGAAGTAAAGGGAGCCTGCAATAGTTAGTGGAAATTGAGTAATTAAACAAACGGATTAAGAATTTAAGATGCTAACATCCATGGTCTATGTATGTCGATCAAGAATATTAAGCTTTATTCACATTTAATTCTTGTGGCCAAAGTTCATCTATGCGCTTCTGTATAACTGAGATCTCCGAACCATTTTAAACATCCATGGTCCACTGTATTGCTAAGATGAGGTCTCCAAACCATTTTAAACGCACTCTTACAATCATTCAACTGAGAACTGAATGAGAACTAAACATGCACGTTCATTGTTCAGCTTCCAAAATAGGTAGAGGTGTCTTCTATTTTTGTTGCTGTGGACAGATTCACCAAAGGATCACGTTTATTTTTGTTATGCAACTACTTATAATTGATTTTTATTTATTCATGCGTTGCATGCAACTAACTAATCCACTCATATTTTGACATAGAAAAATGCAATTGACTACCAATCTTTCACCACCTTTTCATATAAAAAAATAAAATATCCATATCAAATAGTACTTTACACATGAAAACATTTTCTAATTTCCATTTTCTAAATATTTTCATTTCCATTTTCCAACAAGAAGGTATCATAAAATAGCACATTTAAAAGGGAGGAAAAAGCATGCATCCTCCCATGGTCCAACCAAGGAGCAAACCAGCACCAGCAAGAGCCAAACCCACAGCAAAAGCAGCAACACATTTCCTAATCCCACCGTGCCCGCTGCCGCGACCGGCCTTACCCTTTCGATGACTCTTCCGGTGCTGCTTTCCCCACCTGTAGGGTAATGCAACAGGGAAGAGGTTCTTCTTGTTGTTTCTGAGTTGGAGGCAGAGGTTCTCGAGCTGCAGCACATGGAGCCACTGCTTGTATGCAAATAGCTGTGAAGCCTGTCTGAAGAATAGGCTCAACAGATGCTCCTTCTCGTTGTAGGCTTCCTGTGCTGCCTTCTCAGCCTCTCTTGCTCGAGTTTGGGAATGACACAATGCTTTCAGCAGCACCTCAGCTTTGCTGTGCTCATCCTTGTTGCTGCTTGAATCACAATCTCTGCTGCTCTCACTACTGCAACTGAACATGTATAAAATGGTTTGATGATGATTCATTTACTTATTTTCAATATAAATGGTTTGATAATCAATTGACCTAAGCATAATCATGGACTGTACAAAATTTAAAAATAAAAAAATGGAAGCGTCACCAATGAAGTGTTTGGTATGCAATATCCTAAATTCCTAGTAAGGTTTTAAATTGCGGTCTCCAACCACAATTGCGGCTACAACATCGAGCTTTTTGAGATCTCCACAACCCCATTGTGACAGCAATTGCAGTCGCATTAACAATATTTGTCTGCAATTTTTGACAATATCAAGGACTGCGTGTAATCGCAACCGCAATTGCGACCACATTATATACATGAAACCTTGCTAGAATGGCTAAAATATGAAAAGATGAAAAGTATTGTGCTCTTAAGTTAGGATTTCAATGTGCTTGTACCTAGTCCGAGAAAGGGTAGCATGGTTGTTAACATAAAATTTTCACATGTGCAAACTACAGATAATAAGTGACAGCATGCATGTGATATGGGGGAAGCTGACACTTTTAAGCATCTTGAATTAAGAAGCTGACTTACTAAATGCAACCTAATTTATGACTTAAAAGTAAGGTGAGGTTGGAGAGGAATGGTCAAGGATCAGAAAGTGCATGCCCATGACTCAGCTGATCTCACAGAAGAAGAAACAATAAGATGATAAAGTCAGAATGTTTATCACTGAAGGGACTAAAAGCTTTAATTGAAGAAGGGTAGGGATTGAATATTTCGAAAATCTTAGCAAAACTATCCTATGCAATTTTGTGTTCTGTTAATTAAACCCCTGAATTATTTGATTTCCAGCATGTTTTGGTACCTCCATATGTTTATCCAACTTAGTTGCATATCAGCTATAAAGGCCGGTTTAAATTCAGTTGTCTGTGGTTCTGTGCATCATCAATTTCAGAGTTAGCAGGAGAAGGATAACTAAAGCTTGTTCTAGGAAATCAGTAGGGGCATGCAATTAGAGCCAGAAGTTTGTTGGACTAGGATACTATAGAAGAAAATTAAATCTAAGTGGTTGCAGCAAGATGTTGCAACTGCATCACATGAAGCATCCGCAATTTAAAACACTGTTGAATATGATGGAAACTATTATATACAACAGTAAAAAAAAACTGCACAGTATCCTTCAATTGCATTACCTGAAAGTTCTGTCTGAATCCTGAAATGAACAGCCAGAAGTCAGGGTTCCAGATGTACAACCATTTGCATTGGAGGAACACATCTCAGCCTTCTGGTTTAAAGATGATAGAGGATTCTTGTCATGGTCAATACCTGCTGGCTGAAGGGATGGTATCTTTCTAAAAGGCTTAACATGGGGCTGTGGGAGATCACAGTTCTCAATATGATCAAATGACTTTTGAGCAACCAAGGAAGCCAAGTCATCTTTTCCAGTAGTGCGCCACCACGGCCGAGTTTTTTCAGCTCCCATCCAATGTGGTTCCATATCAGATGATGTCTTTTTACATTGTTCAGAGACCAAGAAACTAGTAATATCACAGTCCACAAATTGACCATCTGAAAACCAGAATTCCTCCTGATTTTTCTTCTTAGGTGTTAGATGTAAGTCATTGCTCAAAGCAGCCTCAATTTTTGGCATGCTGGTATCATTGGTTTTCTTCTGACATTTAGGAGAGACTATAGTAGTAGCACTTCCAACACATGAAAGAGCATCAAAGTTTTTAACAGATTCATCTCCCCCAAATTTGACATTATCACCAAAAAGTCCTGTACTAAAAGCATCAAGCTCAGATTCCCAGGAATTCAGATGTTGACATGTGTAATTTGCATCACCCCCCATGTTGGTTTTCACATGTAGCCACCATTTCATTTCTGATGAACTATCAGAATTAGTATTATGGGGCATGCAGCCTGAGTTGGCAAGATAATCAACAGAATCACTAGGTGTCCAATCAGATTCCAAGCTTTTTGAAACTGAAGATGGTTGGTCAGAAGAATTAGGGGTCATCCTGAAATCTTGCCTAAAACAATTGTTAACTGCATAACCAGCCCTGGCTTCTGCAGATGCCATTACTTCTTGATCTGATTATGACTATGAGCTATTTAATGGACTGGAGGCATCTGTTGAATCAGTAAGAAAGTAACTAGGAACATTAGATGCAGTCCATCCAAACTGAAAAACAAAACCCTCAAATCTTATGTAGATGTAAACCCAAATCTCTAGTATATAAACAGACTAAGAGATTAACAATTATCATTCTTCAAATTTACCTGAAAAAGAAATACAAAAAGCAAAAGAAAACTAGAAGTAACCAGAGCTATCAAAATTCATTGTATAATGCAAATTGGTGACAAAATTTTCTCTTTTTTCTTTCACTGTCAATCAATAAATTTAGAAAAAGTTTTTAGTATTAAGAACATCTTTTTTTTCTTCCCCAACATAACCCAACACTTGAGCCAAGGACTATTATGAAATTCATCAAAGAGGGGGTCAAGTAGGAATCCAATACCAAAAAGACAAGGAACTAAAACAGTAACTAGGCAAGTTTTATTTCATCATATATAGTGTATGGAGAATCTAACAAGAGCAAGATTCTCTGACTTCTATTCCTAGAAAGATTTAGTTCACATGCATAAACATCATGACTGGAATTACGAACAGCCAAAGTAAAATTCAAATGCCCAAAAATCCCAGCACAAGGTACAGAAACTTCAAAATATGTATGTATCAAAAAAAAAAAAAAAACTTCAAAATATGAAGCCTTTCAGAAAAAATACTATAAAAGGGGCAAATATTCAATACATGAAGACCAATATAAAGACATGTTACCGTAATATATCAGATCATATAGAAGACAGTGAAATAGAGAGAGAGAGGTAGATAGAAGACCTGCTTTGCTTATGCAGACAGAATCTATCTCTGGATTTGCCATGGAATCGGTATTAGTTTTAACTTTCAACATATATGATAGTGAAAGGTACAATACTATAACGAGAGAGGAATAACATTTCCTTGATTTCGTTCATGTGGGGTCGGTATTATCCCATAATAAACTGGTCTTTTTTGCTTTTGGAGATCAAATCCTTTGTACTGTGTTTTGACTAATTGTGATGAATCCCAATAAATATCCGTTTCTATTTCCATTTATTTTTCTGTTTTTATTATCTTTGGTGTCTTCGTGTGATCTTGGTGTGGCGTGACTGGTGTCACAATTATGAGGAAGCTACCTTGTCTTATCGTTTCGGTGAAGCTTTGTTGAAAGTTCAAAATTGAAACACAGAGGCGTAGCGGTGACAACTGCGTGGCACCATATTGTGGTGGACACGAATCACCTTGTGGCTCTGGACTCTGGTCCTTGAATGTCTTTTTCTTTTTACAACTTTTATATTTTTGATTTATTTTAGACTTAATTGTATTTTGCTCCTTAGTTGTCGCGATTGTGTAATTTTGTTTCGTTATTTTTAATTGTGCCAACATCACAGTCCGTAACACATGTGATGTAACACATGTTTGTCTAAAATTTCTAATATGAGAGTCTTTGTCAGGCTATCAATGTCAATATATCTTATTGAGTGTCACATATTAGGGAATCAAAATTGTACAATCGCGATAACAAGAAACAAAAATGCCATTAAGCTTTTTAGACTTAATTGTTCCTGTTTTATTTTATTTAGTTTAAACTTAATCACTACTCTTATTGCTCCATACATGAGCGGATTAGCTGCATCAGGAGTACATAATAGAGTATCAACTTTTATTTTATAGCCTCATTAATCATTACACACAAGAAGCAGCACTTCTGGTAAAGAAATTCATCTACCATCATTGTCATGTCTCCTAATGAATGAACAGAACATTTTGAAGAGACAGAGCATATAGTTATATTTACATGGTTCTAAATTTAATGGCCACAACTGTTATTGACTGAATACAAGTACTACAACATAAAGGTTTTTAAGGTCTCCACACTAGTAACTATATTTGTTATGATTAACGGTAAAGTCAATCTTCAAGGGCCCTTGCCAGGATTCTTGCTATGTTTTTTACTGGGTCCTGTATCTTCGTAATCCAACACAAAATCAACTGCAAACAGCTTCCTCCAGTTGGCCTTGATACCATCCTTCATTAAAACACAAAGTGGAAAGCACTTGTCAGTAATTAAAAAGATCTCCAAACATTGGGTTTACACTCGACACAACAGTTCAAAATTTTGATATAATAATAATAATGGAAAGTAAATCAAGAAGAAACATTTTTAAACCGAAGCATCTGTGTTTTCCCTGAGTATTCTGGCTAGTCTTCTAAGTTATATACACAATTTGAAAACAAGATAGAGTGAGTTTGGATTGACTTATGTAAAGTTTATTTGAACTTATTTATTGATATAAATACTTGTGAGAGTGTTTGAGAGAGCTTATCAAAACAGTTTATGATTTGTTCATAAGCTGTTTTAGACTTATTTTTGTAAGTTCTTCAGAATAGCTTATTAAACAACATACAACTTATATGAAATCAGTTTAATCATATTCTCTTTTCGATTATAAAAATAGATTATACACTTATGACATAAGCGCTTAAATAAGTTGTTTATCAAAAACATGACCATGATGCATATAAGTACCTTGTACAGTAAATTGAGACCAGGATACCTTCCTTCCTTGAAGTCTTCAACCAGGCCTAAAAGGGAAAAGTTTTCTCTGTTACACTTTTTACCACTTAATAATGTATCTGCAAAATTGTACTAACAGATATAATTAAGAACTTGCTCACCAGAAGACAAGGGCATAATGAGGACCAAAAGAAGAGCTACAAGGAAAGTCTTGATCTTGAGACCCATTTGCATGTATGCAGGTACCTATGGTTTCTCTTATTAATAGGATAGCTAAATTGGAACTAAGCACATCCCCTTATAAATGTAGTGATGAGAACTCTTGCCCATGGTGGTGTTGTGTACCCACCCAATAGCAACAGAGTGATGATGAAATTAATGCGGTAACTTTTAGGCTTTAAACCACAACAGTTAAGTCAACACTGCACTATTCTAAGTTGCATCAAGAAAGTAGAAACAGTTTTTGAATGCATGTGGACATTACCAACATTTCCTTATTGCATGGCTCAACATCAAGACCCTTTTAGTTTAATCACCTTTTCCCAAGTCAACCTACCTTAGTTTTCCTTTCATAACTAGTAACTTGTACCATTGGCATACATTTTATCATATATGCTTCTCTCTACTTTGGGCTTCTTAATTTTTTTTAATTCCATGTTGATTTGTAGTTCAAGCTTTAAATAATTTAAGCACTAAAGCACCATTGTTTGGTCTAATGGCATTAACTATATTGAATACAATTAACTCCCCCACATTCACATGAATTGGATAGTGGAAATTCCTTACTCCTAGATTTCACTTTTTTTCTGTGGTACCAAATAATTTAGTGGAATGGATGGAGGCATGTATGAGTGGGCTACAGATTACTTCAAAGGGAGAGAAAACAATAAAGTTAATGAGAAATGCCCTTACGATTTATTTAATTTTTTTGTGATAAATATCCTCTTCGGTGGCTTATGTTATTCAGATTATTTTGCTTAATTATACAATATTAAAATTCTTTTTTCTCAAAAAGTGATTTTGAAACTCAAGTAAAAAAAATGTACTCTTCCAATAAAAATTAATACTCTTATGTTTATTATCATAGTTAGGAATGTTCTGTCCTGACAAAATACTCCTTGCCCATCATTATAAATCACACAGCTCAATTGGTGGCAGTCATATTAGCAAAGCTCATTGGCACCTTCTTTGAACCAACTTTGAAGTTTGAACATTCCACATTTGACTTCTTTCACTCCATTGAAAAAATAAGTTCAATAATTATATATTAAGAATGTAAATAAATATTATATAAACATCAAATGATATTTTACCAACTTATTACATCATGATTTTTTATGATGATGCAGTAAATTATTGAAATATAATTGACACTTGTATATATAAAACTTATTTACATTAGTTATCGAATTCAAAAAAATATGGTGGCCTAGAAAACCTAACCTCTCTGTTTCTTAATTGAACTAATTTGATGGCCACTTAGTCCACTACTTCAAGGAAAGAATTCATGTCGGTAATAGGGGTCAATCAATGAATATACATTACTATTTGTTGATTATTCATCCAGTTAAGAAACGCCAAAATTTTGTCATTTGGATTTGGATTTGTTTGTGTTCTATATATTTTACAAACCAAACAAAATCAAGCAAGAACTAGTTCACTACTTAATTTTATATCCTCTTATGTCGAACACTGCTCTTGGTATATTCAATATTCAAAGCTCATCATGATCATCATCGCTTTCCACATGCCCGTCTGCATGAACTGTGTTATAGAAGGTAAATTCATGACTGAGCATCTCCTGGAGCGTCAATTTTCTATCCCCATCATCATCAGCCTGCATTAAAAACAGAACCAACAATCTCACATATATATTCTAAACCTTCTTATTCTTGCATGATCAAAAAAGGTCATCTCACTTTACATATTGGGAAAAATTCAAGTCTCATGTCGATTAGAGATAAGACTTAAATAAAATATATAAAACATTGACACCTCCCCTCTTTTATAAATTGGTTTTGTGAAAATGAACTAGACCAGTGGCGGATCCACGTTACCACAATTAGGGGCATTTGCCCCCACTAAATTCTTAACTTTCTTTCAATTATTGTTATTATTATTTTTATTATATACATTAAATTATATCAAATTATATTATATTGTGTTATATTTGATCAAAAATATTAAATTATGTTATATAAAAATTACCTTTAATGTCATTTTTTTTTATCTCACTCACAGTTTTAAAATAATTAAAAAGATATTGAATATCTCATAAAAATATTTGACTCTCTTAAAAACTGATATATTATATTTTTTTAATGCTACAAATTTATATTTATGAATATTGCCCCTACGATTTAAAATTTCTAGATCCGCCGCCGAACTAGACCTACTACATCTAAGATGGTATAAAGTTCTCACTAAATCTAAGATGACAATGTCCCTTGTAGTGAGAATGTTTTTTTTTTTATGAGAGTGAGTGAGAAAAATCTTGGCCCTTAGAATCATATATAGAAAAGTAACTTACCTCATTCATCAAATAGCAGGTGAAATATTTAGCGTATGCAAGCTCTCCAGGGTAAACGTAAGGAAGTATCGGTATTAATTCTTCCGGTGACAAGAATCTGCCAAATATATATCATAATTAAATTTAGCACGACAAAAACAATTATTTTGATCCTTAACACTAAACCAGTTATAGCATATACTTACCAAAAAAAAAAACCAGTTATAGCATATATTGTATATCCAAGAAACATTAATTCAAATTTTTTAACTCAGGTATCATTTACTCGTAACTGTGGAAATTAATCTCTCGATGTACATTTTTCATACACACGGCCTGGGAATTGAACTTCATACATCATATTTAAATGACTCAGGTATCTACCAGTCACACCACACGATTTGGTATCATTAATTGAATATAGATTTGTCCTTTTTCATACACACGGCCTGGGAATCGAACCTCATACATCATACTTAAATGACCCATGTATCTACCACTCGCACCACACAATTTGGTATCATTAATTGAATATAGATTTGTCCTTTTTCATACACACGGTCTAGGAATCGAACCTTATACATCATACTTAAATGACTCAGGTATTTACCACTCGCACCACACGATTTGGTATCATTAATTGAATATAAATTTGTCCTTTTTCATACACACGGTCTGGGAATCGAACCTCATACATTATACTTAAATGACCTAGGTATCTACCACTCGCACCACAAGATTTGATATCATTAATTGAATATAGATTTGTGCATTATGTGGAAATATATATATAAAAAAGAACTTACTGGTCCTTGTTTACATCAAGCTCAGCAAATTTATCCTTTGCCTTAGGTACATCCCCTCCATTAGTTTCAAAGTCCATATAACTTTCATATGTATTGTATATATGATCTTCAAATTCATTGAAATTGAGTTTCCCGTCAATTTCATCATCATCCATGCGCCTGTATATCACAAACAAGCAAATATATATATGCTATAGGGAAAAAATAGAAAATTAAAATGCATAATGGAATGACATTCCCCGTTTTGCCATAAATACAATTGTTTTAACAGTGATTTAGAAATATATCCTCATGTCTAATATTGATGGAAGACAAAATGGGTACTAAATAATAAGAAAAGTAGAAAATTTCCTTTGAATAAATAACAAATCAAAGAAGCAACGTGTTACAAAATAAGAAAAACATGTGATTTTGTGAGAATAAAAATATTGAAGAAGTCATTTCACTCTAAAAAAAGGGGTTCAAAATTATTATAATATATATAAGATGATAAAGTATAGGATAAGATAATCAAGCTTACTTAAGTCTATCTCTCACCATCCACTTCAACAATTCTTGATTTTTGCTGTCTTCTGGGTGCAAAAAACTGCAAGAAGAATTGAGTCTCTTGTAATCGATTCCAGCGTATCAAATAAAAGTAATTCCAACAAGATTATGTATACAGGAAAGAGAGAAATAAAAAGTGATCAATTATTAATTTATTACTCTCTAAGCTCGGTGAAGTTAAGAAGCCCGTTGTGATCAATATCTGCAATTTCAAATTTCTCCATCCACCATCCTGCTTCGCCATGCCCCATTTCCCTTGTCTCTGTTTCAGCACATACTTTTGTTGTCAATACATGTTCAATCACAAATTTATTATCTATCGGTTTTATCTATCGCTGGCTGTAAACAACATTTTCGACCAAAATAAAAACATATATATAGGAAAAAAGAAAGAAAATAACCTATTGAAGTTTTCAGAGGAACCAATTTTCCATGCATGATGAAGGATCGAACTATTGACTACTTAATTATTAAGACTGGATGCATAATCAAGTCTCTTAAGTGCGTTTTTATATTCCAATTTTTTTTAAAAAAAATATGAGTAAAAATTTATCTCTTGACTTTTACCCAAATTACTATTACAAAATTTCAAATGAGAAACCGAACATTCATAAATAATTTGTCTGTTTCTAATTGGGCAATGATTTTTCATTTTACTATCACTCGTGCATGTATCGTCCAACTACTATAAAACCAATTCAGCTTTATGCAATTCGTGCAAAACCCAGTCGTACTATGAATGCATTTAGAAGAGTTCATAATTTGAGTTTATCTTATAACATAAGCACTTGTATAAGTAGTTGAGAGAATTTATGAACATAGTTTAAAATATACTCATAAACTGTTTTTAACTAATTTTTATAAGTTTTCTAGGATAGCTTCTGAAAACAACTTATACATAATTTTTGTAGAGCTTATCCCACAAGTTCTTGGATCGTAAAAACAACTTATACATAAGTTCTTATATGATAAACACTTAATGAATAAATCTTTGATTAAGTTTTTAGCCAAATTCACCTTATATAACTCTCCTCCTAGTTTTATATTTCTAGGAGTAATTAACAAAACAATATATCAATTCGCTTCTAATGAACTCCTTTCACTAGGAAACTAATTTGACAAGAAGATAGGTCATTCAAAACAAAACAATCAACAAGGAAACAAATAAATGAAAAATAATTAATAGACATCCCAATTTACACTCAGAGAGATAGAAATAGAAGAGATATGTGTGATAAATGTAATTATAGGTGAGTAATGTACTCCCTTCGGTCCTATTTATAAGAAACATAGTACTAAAATCACACAGACCAAGGAATGCATTGAAATGTGTTATTTTTTATTACTGATGTTATAATTTTTAAAAAAAATTTCCAAAAATACCATTGTATTAAGTGAAAAATAGGTGAACTCTTAGTAAATGGTGTGATAATTAATGAGGATAAAATTGAAAAAAAATAATTAATTTTGTTAAAAACAAAGTATTATTTCTTATAAATAGAACCGGAAGGAATAATAAGAAAAGAGAGATAAGATAGAGGGGTGTAGGATAGATATTGAAAATTGAGGGCGTTCAAAAATCAAAATTAACAAATTAAATAAAACCCTCTCACGTACCTATATCCTTTTGAGAAAACTGAGGAAGATACTCGGTGAAAGAGATGGCGAAGTCACCATCCTTGTCCTTAGAGTCCAACTCAGCCTGGGTGACATAATCCAACCTCTCCACAGCCCGTTGGGTAATCCAAGCCTCCAACTCATTCAACCCAACCACCCCATCTTTGGGCTCTCTATCCAACAAAGGGAACAAAATGATCAACCTCAACGTGGTGTTCAATCTCCCACCCGAGGTTAGATATTGGTATGTCTCCGCAACCTCACTCACCGATGTGGTACCATCCAAACGATGATGATGAGTACTAGGAACAACAACAACAACAACATTGTCGTCATAATGTTGCGGTTTCTTTTCAACCCCTATCTCAATCTTGGTCAGAAGAGGGTCAAACGTTGGTGCTCGTTCGAGGATTTTGTTATAACCGAACCGTCGATTAAGGCGACCTCCTTTGGTATGTTGTTCTTCATGATTATTATTTTTATTAATATTAATATTGAACGGGGAAAGGACTATGAAGAACAATATGGCGGTGGCTATTAGGGAAACCACCGCCTTTGACATGATCTTTCAGGTGCGCCTTAGATTCGAGGTTCAGAGATGAAGGGGAAGGAGCTATGGAATTGGAGGGGGACACATAGAGATTGAGAGAGAGAGAGAGAGGTGAATTGGGAGGGAAAACCGGTTATTGATGGTTTGGGACAGAGGAATTAAGAGTACTGGTAAAAAATAAGACATGACCCCTCATCGCCCTATAGTTGCCATTTTTTTGCAAATGTTTATATTTTTTATGTACCACAAATTGGCTGCTATGCATGGATGGCTCTGAATCTTTTTGCCTTGCATTAGCAATTATGCAACATTGTTATTAAATTAATCACAGCCTATGATTGAGAACTGGCCATGGACTTGGTTGTTCCATATGATCGTCAAATGAGAAGAAATTAAAGTGAGTTTGTATATATTTGGAATCCCTTGTGAATTATATTGCTTTGATTATGATCAACTTTTGATAACTGGTGTAAATTATAAAAACAAAATAATTAGGGGGAAGACAGAGCCAAAGGGTGTTGACTCATTTGGTGGGATTTGGCTTCTCTAGAGAGTAAAGTGAGCACATTTTAGCCATTAATGGATTAGACGGTTAAGATTGAATTATACTTTAAAAATATTTTTAAACAAAAAACAAATCCCTCCTATGATATCACAACCACCACTGTCCTCGATCACCCACAGCCATCGTTTGTGTATAACGGGGTATATTAATTAGAACTATTCCCATTATCTGGAGTGGCTGGTTTCACATCTGGTAGGAGATCACAACCCTTCAAAGGGTAATTTCTCAATTCTCACACCAAAAAGCTATTATTCCCATTATTTGAGTTGTGACTTGCTGTGAACCAAAAAAGAACAGAGAGGTTGGGGATGGCATTGTCACGCTTGATGGGTGGTGATTTGTGGTGACCACTTATGAGTTGTTGGATTGGAGATCTGTTGTGCTTATGTTATAAATTGTGCAATTATCATTCTTTTATTTTTGAAACTAGCGGATCTATTGTTGCGAATTAGACATTTATACAATATATGTGAAAATATATAATATGCAAAATTAAGTACAATTAAGTTCAAATTATAAAATGTTATTTAATTTATCCCTTAAAAAAATGTTATTTATTTACAAATATTATTACGTTGTCTTCTATTTCTTGAATTTTGCACTCATCTTTCTTCTTGCTGTTCTTGTGATTGTCGTTTACTGATATTTTCCATATTGTTATAATACCTATTAATGTAACCAAAATAACATTAATATTTTTCATTATTATCATGTGTAGTTAATTAGTCAAATCTAAAATCTTAAATAAGGCAACAAAAAAGTTTAAAATAAAAAATAATATGTGGAAGAAGAAAATGAGTACACTTTAATAACCTACAATGTGAAGGGATCCGGCTCTTCTAAAGTGAGCAAATCACTCTAGAGCCGAAAATAATTAATCTCAATCATTGATGAAAAAATCAAGGGTTGATATTATAATAAATCATGGATGTCACCATTGATGAGAAAATTAAGGGTTGATATTATAATAAATCATGGATGTGTTGGAATATCAACCCTTGATTTTCTCATCAATAATTGAGATTAATTACTTTACACTCTAAAATGATTTACTTACTTTAAAGGAGCCAAATCCAATATGAAGGAAGCATAGACAACAAATTTGAAAAGACTTTTAGTTCACTCATAATGGCTTTTTTGGGATAATAAATAAATAATAAAATATACATAGCCACACGTAAGTTTAAATTTTTTAGGCTTAAATATGTTTTTAATCCCTCATATTTGGCTTAAGTTCGTTTTTAGTCTCTCAAATATCAAGAATATTATTTTAGTCTCTAATCTTTTGAAAATCAGTCATTTTTGGTCCTTCACATGATTATTTTAGTCCCTAATATTTTAAAAATATATCACAATTAATCCCTCAAATTTCATAAAAAAGGACCAAAAGTGACTAATTTTCAAAAGATTAGAGACTAAAATAATATTCTTGATATTTGAGGGACTAAAAACAAACTTAGGCCAAACATGAGGGACCAAAAATATATTTAAGCCTTTTTTTTATCGTATAAACATTGAAAGTGAAAAAAATAATATTTGCAATCTTCATCTAATCTGTTCTGTGATCAACAAATCCATTCCAGATAAATATGGTTTCACGGTTAAAGAGTTCCTCTCTCCCAAGCTGAAAATAAGAGTGAAGGGTCATTTTAGTCCCTGAGAGATTTGGGCGGTGTCACATTAGTCCTTGAGAGATAGGATATTAAAATTTAGTCCCCGATAGATTCAAACGTTTGTCATTTTAGTCCCTACCGTTATCTCTCTGTTTGCACTGCTTAGTTGTCACGTTAATGGCCACATATATATCCACGTGTGGCTCCATCTGTACACCACGTGGACAGGGACCAAAATGAAAATCTTTTCTTCTCTCTTCATCTCCTCTCTCCCACCACCACCGCACACCCCACCGCCATTGCCACCCTCACCCTCACCCTCACCCTCACCCCCACCCTCACCCCACCCTCACCCCACATCTTCTCTCTCCCACCACCACCACCCAAGCCATGGCCACCACAACCCCCACCAAAAACACACTTTCTACTCCTTCTCGTCTTGTCTTCTCGCTTTAGCTCTCCCCAATAGTCAAACACACTCCATTTCACACCTCTTCTCAAATTGCCTCACAAAAAAAAAATCCACTTATTTTCTGGCTGTTCCTGAACGATTCAATTTGGGCACGGTCTCCCCCATGTCTAATTTTCAGATTCAACGAGGAAGAAGAAAAAAACACACACTATGATTTCTAAATGTTTATGATGTGTTCCGTTCAATGTGTTTGTTGCTCTTAGATCTGTTTGTGTGTGTGTTCTGTTCACCATCTCATTCTGTTTGTGTTTCAAACAGTGCCACAAGGTTAGATCGTAACCTTTTTTTTTCTGCTGCTTTATCTCTCTGGTGGTGCTGTTTGAAGGATTTTTCTTTGATTTGCACCCGCTGATGATGATGCATGGTGGTCACCTGATGGGTTCACCATCTCGTGTTGTTGGCTGTTTGGTTCCATTTAATGGCAAAAGTGGGGTTGATTTGGAGTTTCTAGATCCACTAGATGAAGGTTTAGGCCATTCTTTCTGTTATGCGAGGCCAGAGGGGGCAGACGGAAGAGAGAGAGGGGAGAAAGGGGAGGGGAAGAGAGAGAGTGTGGGAGAGGAGAGAGAGAGACACGTGGCCTGAGCTCCTCCACACGTGGACTGCCACGTAGGAGTCCTACGTGGCCATTAACGTGACAACTAAGCAGTGCAAACGGAGAGATGACGGTAGGGACTAAAATGAAAAACATTTGAATCTATCAGGGACTAAATTTTAATATTCTATCTCTCAGGGACTACTGTGACACCGCTTAAATCTCTCAAGGACTAAAATGACCCTTCACTCAAAAACTAATTAAAAAAACACCACTAAAGGCCTCTTTCTAATTAAAACCCATTCTAGGTTAAATGCCTCTTTAATTAAAAGATATGACTAACATTTCATCCCTTGATTGTGTCAACTACTACTGCTGTGACCTTATTGTCTCCAAAAGTTCTACATGCATGACCAATCAAAAAAATGTGGCTCGACCTAAACATTGTGACTTATCAGTAAAATGAAAGAATTGAACTTAGAAAAAACAAATATCCCAAGTAATGAATGAGCAATAATCAACCTAATGTAGGTTTTCCCCCACGCACCCTGTATCTCTCCATTTCCCATTTTTGATTTCCATCTCGTTCTCCCTTTATCCCTCTCTCAGTACCCCACAGCATCTGGCGACTGGCAATGGCATGAAAGGGAAAGCATTCACATGCAAAAAATGTCACTAACTCATATCAATCACTTCCCTAAAAAATTTCATTTGCACTAACCATTGGATTATCCATTGAAATTGTAAAAGTCAAAGGTTAGACAAGAAAAATATACCACAGAATAAAAACAAACAGACAAAGAAACAAACTAATTTTTATCAAAAAAAAATTAAAGAAACAAACTAATGTAATGTAAGTGATATTGTAAAGTAACATGAACATTTGATATGGGTATGAATATTTACGGCAAATGTTAACTATCAAATGAAGCTACCAATCCATCTACCAATCAAATGCCGCAGGCATGCTGTTGTGTTTTTTTTTTCTTTCAAATTGTTTTTGGTCCTTCTGTTTGTCACATGTCTTTGGTATGTATATATATTTTACTCTGTTTTATTGTTTTTGTTTCATGAAGTGAGGTTTAACGGTACTTATGAAGTTGAATACTTGTGTGAGACGCTACTTATGAAGTTCAATGAAGTCCTTAATGCCACCAGTTTTTTAAGTTGGTTCTGGTTTCTTTTCTCACTCTTTATTTCTTTTGTTTTAGAAAGATTTGTCTCACTTCACACAGCCACTACCCAACCAGTAAAAAATATAATGAAAAGAGTAAACTACCACTTTAGTTTTGGAGAGTCTTAGGCGGTGTCACATTGGTCCCTGAGAGATAGAAAATTATGAAATAGTCCCCAACTCGTGTTTTCCGTTAGCCACTTTAGTCTCTGCCGTCAATAGCTCCGTTTTGCTGCTGAGCTGTCCAGTGAATGGCCACGTAGGACTCCAACGTGGCAGTCCACGTGGGATTGGAAATCAGAGCGCTAAAGCAAGCAAATATCCATCATTTCTTCTCTTCTCTTCTCTAACATAGCCGTTGAGGCTCGCCATCTCAATCTGTTCTCCCCTCAACTCATAGGCACTAACAGGTACGTGGAGTCAAAGCTGAGCGTGTCTTCCACTTCACCCACCCAGAGACTCTGTTCCAAGGATCACATACTTGATCTCTGGGTGGGTCCATGGGTGATGGGGAGACTCTGAAAAGGACCCTCAAGGCCCTTTACCATCCAAGGAACCAGTACGCCTGTTCACTTGGACTTGGAGGCTTCTACTAGGGAAAGATTGGACCTTGCTAACTTTGTGAAGAATGAGCCTCTCTTTGCTGAATTGGGTAATGTTAGGATGATTGTTAAGGCCAACTTGGTTACTTATAGAGGACCCACCATGGTCACCAACGCACTTCACGCCGCCGCTGTTTTGCTCAAGGAAGGTGGCCAATTCACAATTGTTCAGAATGATTTCTCTGCACAAATGATTTCTCCTTTCACATACTGCCATCAATTTGTTCAGAATGATCTCCCCTAACCTTGCATCCCCTAATTATTTATCTAATAACCAATCACCTCTTTTCCACTAACTACCTACCCTAATCCCTAACTAATTTTCACTTCTCTTCTCTTCTATCCTAACAGTAGCTAACGAGTTTATGCATTTATATATTTGGAAGTGTAACCAACCATGTCATGTATATTGGATGCATACTTATGTTCTTATAAGAAAAAAAATCTTTCTTATGGAAATTTGGATGGTTTGCTTGTTCATTCATTGGAACTCACAAGAGAATGAGAACTGTGAACTGCATTTTCTTGTTTTCATTGGAACTCCATTTCTCTTTTTTTTCTCCTTCTCTTCCTTCTCTCTGTTCTGTATCAGAATTTAAAGTTTCTTCTTTATTTTGGTGTATAGGGAAACGATGAACCCCATTGAGACAAACGTGAATAATCTCTACAACACCCAGATGGGTTATTTTTCACTGCTTCCATCGAGTAAGTCTAATCCCAAACGAATGAAGCCACGGCGAATGCTTTAAGGAACAATCTAGAGCAGGTGCTTGCACAACGCAGCGGCGACGATGTAGCAGGTGGGGCTGAAATGCGTTTGAGAGAATGGCCATTTTGGTCCTTTGACTTCCAATCCCACGTGGACTGCCACGTTGGAGTCCTACGTGGCCATTCACTGGACAGCTCAGCAGCAAAACGGAACTATTGACGGCAGGGACCAAAGTGGCTAATGGAAAACACGAATTGGAGACTATTTCATAATTTTCTATCTTTCAAGGACTAATGTGATACTACCTGATACTCTCAGGGACTAAAGTGGTAGTTTAAAACTACTAAATTAGATCGTACCTCTACCGAGTAAAAGAGTGGATGTGTATTTGTGTGTATGAAAAAGCAAAATGGTGTTTGTCCTTTGTTTCCCCTGTAGAACGGTGGTTGTGCTTTTTCTACCTCAGTAGTCAGTACAATAACCGTGAGATGAGAGAGAGAAGAAAGAGACAAACAACTATAGTGTTTCGCCTGCAGATTGCTACGGCGTAGGCTATGTATAAGCTGTTATTAGGAGTTAATTAGTAGGAGTTGAAGGGCAATTTAGTCCAATGAAATGTATACACCAAAAAAGGGATATTTCTTTTATTAATTGTTATAGATTATAGATAAATACAATTTAGTTTAAAAGGTTAACCGTGTTAAAATAATTTAATTGAGTCAAAAAAATGTTAAAACAATTTAAGGAAGAATCATACACGTGAAAGGCACATGAGTTATTTCACTTAAAACTAAACCTAGAAAGATAATATTACCCCCCAGATCCCTCGCGGTTAAAAATTGCATCGGCTGAATATTGTTCATTTTTTATATATTTTATTTAAATCTTATCTCTAATGATTATGGGAATTTAACTTTTCTCCAATAGGCCCTTCATGCCCAGGGCTATTGGGGCCTATTGCATGGACAATTGATACGGGTGGCGACCCAACAATAGTTCTAGGATAGGTTCTGATACCATTTTATAATTTAGTATCTTTAAACTAATAGGTATAACTCATTCCTATAAAATCGGCTTGTAGGGTGATGACTATTCACTCTTTATATATTTTTATCTAGGTCTTATCTCTAATCAATGTGTGACTTTAACTTTTCTCCAATATTCGTCACTATCGCATAACTCCAAGCTTCAAAGAGGTTGTGATAATTATTGATTAGTTTGAATTTCATCCACTATAAAAGTAAAATATGTGTAGGACACAAAAATATGATTAAATATCAATAAGGAAATCACAAATAAAAAGAAGTAAAGAAGTTAGTTCATGACCTAAGAATGTTAGTTTGTTTTGCCTTCACCCATGGTATCCTAAGGAACAAGAGGTCTTTGAACTAATTTGTGCTCGACTAGGAGGTAAGTAAAGTCACCACAAATTATTCTATCACTAGGGATTAAACTCAGATACTAGCCGAACTCTCCCTTAAGAATGTTAGTTGTGATAGTGTAAGGTTTTTTTTTTAACTTCATTAATTTCAGCATTGTAACAATTGACTTATAGGAAAAGATGTTTAATAGTTTAAAATAATTTGTATTGTACATTTCAAAATTCGTTTACTGTCTCCTTCAAAAAAATTAAAAACCATTTTAATTCAAAACTATTTTAAATTGAATTGAATAAACAATCGACAAGGTGTCATGTAAAGCTAAAAAAGTGGGTAGATTTGCCAATTGCCACCCCCCTCTTTCACGAGCCTAACTTCTCCAGGAGATTTACTCTACCCCTGTACTATCCCCATGTGCTCGGCAGAAGGAATGACATGAGCTATGTTGAAGCATGTGCTCTACATCAGCTTTTCTTACCTGTTTGAAAATTAATGTCCTCAGTTTCCAAAAGTGTATTCTCTAGATATAGCTATTTTCTTAATGATAGTGATTTTAAGAGTTTAAACAAAGAAATATTAATGATTTCATGAGCAGAGATGATCAAGCATTTCATAGAATCATACAAGTTAATTAAAAAAAAAACTTAAAACCAAGTCCTCTAAATCACAGAACAACTTCAGAGCAATTTAATTTTGTCAATATTTTTCTTAACTAATCTGAAAGCTTAAAGTACTACCCTTTGGGATATGGTTAAAGCATTTTCACTTTAACCATATATTCAAGACTTCATAATCATGCTTTATATGGATGATTTGAATGCCATTGGTTTTAGTTTGTTGGGCCTGAACTGCCTTTAGCTGCCATTCTATGAGTAACTATCCACCATGCAACTACAAGTCCTTTCTATTTTAAACTCTTAAGCTGACTGTCAAAATGTCAACCAGATTCACAATCACAACAGTGCCCTTGTCAACCACTTTAAATAAGATGAAAAATGAGGTATCTTTGTCAATAGGGTGTCCCTCTCTCATTTTCATATACCTGTTGGTGGCCCTTATGCCACTTACCTAGCTCCAGCTTAAGGGCAATGAATTATGGGGTATAACTATGAGCTTGTTGAAGTGTGCCTGTGACAGAGAGAGATAGGGATAGGGATATAGAGAAATTAATGTGGAGACTCCCCTCTCTAATGTTTCTTGCTCAAATGAGTATTCCAACCACAGTTTGCAGTTGGCATGCATATATATCAATGTGTGCTGGTGGTTGAGATGCTCATTTGAGCAAGCAATGTTGGAAAGTGGGAGGTTGTAGTGACCAATAGCTTTTATCCTCTGTGTATTGCTTTTGATTCCATTGCGTGTTGAAGTCCCAAGTGTTTCTTTTTACTGACTAACATCATTTGATTGTTTTCCAGGGGCAACCATAACTGTAACAGCAATCAGCAATGTTAAGGTTTTTGGGGTTTGTGCAACTGCAGTTGCATCTTCGCAATTTTCTGGAATATCAAAGATGGTGACGCAATCGTATTCTCGACCGTAACCGCAATTTAAAACTTGTATTCGACATATGCATATGGTCACCTAAGAAGGTGAAAAATAAGTCTTGTGGCTTCTCCTCACATCAACCTCAGCACCAGAAATTTAATCAGAATTTATAATTTAAAAAAAATATTATTTGGTTGGGTTGGGGTTGGGGGCAGCAAAATATACAATTTCAATTTTGCTTACTACTTTGTGTATCTTTGTCTAGGTTATTGGAGCGGAAAAAGAAGAACATTGCTGGAGAAAAGAACAAAGGTAGGAAAAGATCTGATACAACAGTTTTCATTTCACGCCCTTGAATGAGATGACAAAGAAGTGATTTAATATGTGTTTTTCGGAGAGGCAAGAGAACAGGGGAGGCCAAGAAAAATGGTAACATTTCTCTGAGAATCTCTCTAAAGTTTGAACTCTTCTTTATCTATCTCTCTAATGAAGTTAATCATACACCATTTTCGTCATTGAAATCCATAGATGAGGCTAGAGTCACACCACACCTTAGCAGAAATTAAATTCGAGTTATTATTACACTAGCCGGTAAGCGATAACTATGTTTTTATAGTAAAACTAGTCGATAAATCCGTACAAAATATGAGTCTTTTTCTAAGGTAAATAATTAAAATTTTCCATAGTTTTATCAGAGGAAACTCGATACAAAGGTATAAAGAATTTCATCTAAAATTTGTCTTGTTGGTAAACTTGATTGTCTTGATGATTACATCAGAAACCACAGTAACCTATTGTACAACATTCACAAATTATTTTTGAAAATCCTTGAATCTGTTTACATTTACAAAATAGTACTTTACAGATGAAAAGACAAAAACAGGCAGTATCTTGGGATCATCCACCTGGATAGAGACAGTGGTGATGGCTTTAGTTTAACCAAAAGCACAAGCATAAACATTCCTTTTCCATTGTTTAGTGCTAAGCATTCATGGCTTAAGCAGCATGTGATCTAATGGCATTCCGTGCAATACATGACCCTCCCGCTTCAATTGATTCAATATACAAGCCCAGTCAACCCATAATTTTGGTCGGACACAGCATGTTTGATTTTCTGTTGGAAAATTGTAAAAGTATGTTTGAACCCAAAATAACTATATAGTTTCCTTTGGGCAAACAAAAGTACGTTTGCGTCTGAAAATCAAACATGTCCTTCTTGGTTAATTAATACGATGATGTTATTGGGCTTGTTGGGCTGACTGATTGCCTTCATAGTAGGCTCGTTGGAAACGAAAAATGGGCCTACAAAATTTAAGCCCAGGAACCAATCAAGCCCAAGGCAATCATGATCGACAAAAAGGTCTTAGAATGATTGTTAGGAACAGCCACAGTGTTCCTCATTATGATTGGAATATCATATACAGGAGTCATATTGGGCCAGAAAAGCCCAAAATTCCTCTCACATATTGGACCGGGCTTCAGATTCTCATCAAACAAAGCAAAAATGTAGGTCTCAAAAGTCCGATTCGGCATGAGAGGAGTGCCCACCACAGAAGTGACATGCCGTATGAGATTCCCATTGTACTCCGAAGCACTCCTTGGGTCAACACCAACTTGGGCCGGGTCACCAGCCGATGGCCAACCCGTTTCACCAATAACAATATCAACATCCTCAAAGCCCAAAACCTTCATCGCCGAATAAACGGCATCGAGTTGCGCATCCAACATGTTGGTGTATTGGAGCCTAGTGTCATCATCAAACACAAACACACCCGAGTTTGGATTCGCCCTGAAAAGTGCATAATCAAGGGTACCCGGAGAGGATCCGAAAAAGGGGTATGGGTTAACAACAAAGGGTGAATTTGTAATTTTGAGGAAGCTAAGCATTGGTTTGAGCACATGGGTATCATAGCCTTGCCTAAACCTTGCACTAGATGGTGGGTTTGAGTTTGATAAAATGCCCAAAGCATGGGGTGTGGAAACTTTGATGTGGGTGTCCAATGAGGCTGCCACGAGGGCAGTGTGAAGGGTCAGCATGGCAGGGACAAGGTTGGTGATGAGGAGCTTGTTGGCTGTGGACAAGACTTCGTTGCCAACTAGGATTCTGATGATGTTTGTGGCAGGGAGGAATGGTTGGACATTGGTTTTGACCCATTGTTGTGCAAAGGTTAGGTTGGTACTAATGTTGGGGATTTGGTCGTTGGGGACGGTTATGGTGATCTCTATCCCAGTGTTGGCAAAGGCTTGCAGGATTTCAGGGTTGGCATCAAAGAGTCTCACCCGGTTGATTGTTGTGGATTGTGAGAGAAATTTTGCAACTTTAGCTGGTGGGGGAAGGTTGTTTGCTACCGTCCCATAATTAACACCAATTCCTTGCACTTCTGTAATAAAAAAGATAAAACTTTTTTATATTGTTTGGTTATTTACACAAATACCGAAGGCATGTTGCATTACAGTACTAAAGATGTAGAGTTGGGAAAATTCAAAATGGTAGGGTTATTACTTATTATTACCTTGGATTAAGGTTAATGCAAGAAGCACCAAAATTGCATTTGGTATTGAAGCCACACATATAAGAGGCGCTTTCTCCATGGCTGCATGCGCCGTTGATCAAATAAAGGAGTGGATGGTGGTGAATTGAGGGAAGCAGTGTGTATGAAGAGTAAGAGTATCCTTGGGATGCTTTGCTTTGTGATCGGGGAAATTCTTATCATTGTGTTTGCTTGCTTGGTTACATGGACTACTGCATCATCTCCTTTTCCTTTGAATCTCCCCCCTCTCTCTCTCTCTCTGTTTTTTTTTTAATCGCATAATAACATCATTCATCATTATTAACAGAATGAGAAGAATTTGATAACTATATATTGTAATTGTGATTGTAACACAGAATCTAATCATAATTCACTACTAATTTTGCTATAAAATTTTGCCAACTTCTCTGTTGTATGCTAACTAATTTTTGTTTCTTTTAAAAAAAAAAAGAAAATTGGTGACATGTATACTAACTGATGATCCTGAAACAAAAGTAAAAGGGAAAATATTGCTTTTGGGTGGATAGATGGGAATAATCTTTCCTTCCCATGATGGAGAAGGTTTTGTCACATCGTAGAAAGGCACCCGTCGCAAGCAATCTTTGTCTGTAAACAAAGGGATAAAGAAAGACATTTTCTACTTTCCTGGTCTATAAAGGAGGCAGCCAATGATGCGATACCTCGTTTTTCTATGTAGTTTGTTTCGGTTTTGGACATAGAGTGAGAGGTAAGAAAGTGAAAGAAGATAGAGTGAACAAAAAAAAAATTAGAAAATAAGATGAATTTTTAGTTATCTAATATGAGAGAAAATTATAGAATAAGAGAAAAGTGTTTCTCTCATCTTGTTTAATTGGGTAAAAAGTGAGAGGAAATATCAAGGCGGAGAACCATATCACGGCGGAACCAACAATTTTAGGTGAAATCAACAACAATAGGGTGAACTCCAGGAGAATCGAAGTTCACGACTTGGGTCTTAGCACCCACACCGGCCAAGACCCGAAGCTCGACCAAATAAACTGGAAAAGGAAAAAGGAAGAGGGGGAAAGAGAGAAAAAGATTTTTAAAGATGAAAGAGTAAATAGTCATTTTGGTTTATGAGAGTATTAGATAGTGTTATTGTGGTCTTAACAAATACGAATTAGTTATTTTGGTCATTATTATAAAAAGGTAATTATATTTAGGGATCAAAATGACAGTTTAATAATTATTTTTAGAGGCCAAAATAACAATTAGTAATCATTTTCAGAGACCAAATAAATCCGACAGTTGATAATTTTTTTTAATTTTATATCTATCAAATACCAAAATAACACTGTCTAACATTATCAAGGACTAAAATATTTATTTGCTCAAGATAAAAAGATGATGTGGCGGTGTCATGGCTTAATATAGTATCATGTGGTGTGGTGAGGTATACTTTAATCAGCCACATCATCACTAAGAGCAAGACCAAAACAGGAAAAAAAAATTCCATAAGATAAAGATGAAAACACACACAAAAATTATATAAGAACCAAAACGATAAAATAAGTATATTATAGAGATTAAAAACTTATTTTAGTCTAATTTAATTTAAATTTCCATCGTTGCAAATATTTTGCTCACAACACTTTATTTTTAACATTATTTACATGCATGTCAATATACAATAATTGCAATACCGTGTAAATAGGAGAGGGAGAGAGAAAGCATAATTATTGAGTTAAAAATGAGAGATTATTGTCCTTTAAACAAGATAGGGTCCTATACTATAATTTATTATTATTGAGTAATATTGTAAGAATCTTATTCCACATTATTGTCATATGGCCATTGTTGTTGTTAACTACCCAAAAAATTAAAAACATGGTCTTTGTTGGGGGGTGAATGACGGGGGTCCGTTTAACGTGCACGCCAAAAAAATTGCGCATCGATGCACATAAGCCATAAACCGTTGGATGTAATGATAAATTAATGAATGGTGCAGATGAATGGAAGGCAACCAGAAACTGAAATGTTATACAAATTGCAACGGAGCCCTTTATACAATAACTCCAACAAAGGCAATGGTGTTTGCCAGCATTCCCACCCATAATTGTTGAAATAGAAGGAAAATCAACCCGAACAAACAAATTAAAACCCCAATTCGCATGTAATTCAGTGCCAAAATCTCAAGATTACAAATAGAGGAAATGAAATTGATCACACAAGCGACTTGGTCATGAACAGGAGTACAAGACTAATTAACCAAAGTTTTAGATTGGAATTGTGAATCCTTCATATTATGGAAAATTACGGACACATGCAATTGTGTGCATAGTTGTAAACTGCAATGTAAAACAACGTACCTTAAGGGGGTGGGGTTTGAGTGTTTTACCGAAGAGCTGAGGGATCCATAGGCAATTTTAGTGTACTGTGTGAAACCGGGAATTCCCGGTTTTTTGTGTGCGCGTGTGCATCTATTCCATTCACGTTCATCCAATGTAAACGCCGCCGAAAGAAGACCCAAAAACAGAAAGTGTTTGACTAAGAGAGAGATAATAGCATACCAACCAGAAAGCGTTGGTGAGGAAGAAGAAAATGGAGAAGACAGGGAAGAGAGTGTTGGTGACCTCCAATGGCGACCACGTTTCGCAGGGCATTGCTTTCCACTTAGCCAAACAAGGATGCAGGTCAAGTCAACCAACACTCAAACACACACACACACTCACTCATTCATATCAATTAATTTGATTGATTTTCATCGCTCGATTCAACTCAATTAATTTTAATTGGTTGATTCATTCAGGTTGGTTTTGATGGGAGACGCGACTTCTCTACATACCATTGCCGAGAACATCAAGGGTTCCCTCTCCCCCGCCGGTGCCGCCGTCGTGGAAGTCGTTGGATTGGACATGGAGGATCCAACTGAATCCGCTTTTCACGGCGCCGTCGATAAGGCGTGCCGGATTTTGGGGAAACTCGATGCCTTTGTCAACTGTTTCACTTATGAAGGTCACTAATCAATCACACTTCACCTAATCATCATATTATTAGCTTCTATTAATCATGTCAGCGTGTTTAGGTGGTGTTTTATTATTTTGGACCGAATTTAAGGGATTTCAGCATAATTTTTTTATTATCAAGAGACTAACATAGTAACATCAAAGTATTAGATCTTTCAGAGACTACCAACCAAGTAGCTGAAGCTTAGTTTCCTTTCTAAGTAAGTTCTCGAGTTTGAGTATTGTGAAAAACCAAGGATATGGAAATAAAGGATCATTTAGAGACTGATTTGATTATATTTATTCTCTCTTTTAGTAATAATATGATTTTATCTGTGGAGCGTGGATTTTTCTTTGGCCTATTGTGTGTGTGGATTTATGAGGTGAATTGGGGGGGTTCTGTTTTATTTGGAACAGGGAAGATGCAAGAGCATCTGGAGTTAGCTGAGAGTGAGTACAAGAAAATAGTGAAGATCAATTTTATGGCTGCGTGGTTTCTGTTAAAGGCTGTTGGCCAAAGGATGCGAGACTTCAACGTGGGAGGCTCCATTGTGTTCATAACATCGATATTGGGTTCTGAAAGAGGGATTTATCCCGGAGCTGCTGCGTATGCCTCAGCCTTGGCTGGAGTGCAGCAGTTAGTTAGGGTAAGAGAACATCTATGGCACCTTCTTGTTTTGTTTGATTTATCTTTTTGTTCTACAAATGAGATTGTTTTTGTGATATTGCCAGATCATTTATTTGAACACCAGCTTGTCAAATTTGATGCATTTTATACATTAATTTATGCCCCCCTTACAAAATATACCTCTGAAAAAGAAGGAAGATCTTTATGACTTTGTGGTTGCAGTATATGATGTGTCCTTATGTGATGAAGCTCCTTGGTTTGTGCAACAAAAATTTGTTGACTTTCATGGAAGATCAACTTTTGTGAGAAAAGTTGTGTTTTCTAAGCGTTTGAAACTGATTTGACCCCAATGATTCATATGTATGCTTACGTTGTTATGTCTCATGGTCTCATGATCGACTCAATTACTGCATTGCTTATGTTGGGTATACTTGTGATTTGGATTACATCTTGGCATGCTAGTTGATTACTTGATTATGTTATGTTAATACAAGAAATTTAGAATGAGAAGTGAGTGTACTTTTAGGAGCGGTCCCTGCTTGAATTGCACAGGAGATAAGGGGAAATTGTATGTTTTTGCAGCATGTTAGAAAATTGAAACTTTTGATCCCCTTCTAGTCTACTCTGTCTTGTTTATAAGTATTCTGATTACTCTGTTGTTCTCGAAGTTCTCTTTCCTCCAGCAGTTCTATTTTATATATCAAATGCATTAATTATTCTTTCAATCTGTAAATTAGTGACTGCTTTTATTCTAAACTTACCTACAAAATTTTTGTACGTAAGTACCTAATTTGGTAATTGGATTGGAAGGTAAGGTTGCCTTGCGATCAATAAACTGAATGATTTGGTGCGTGTTTTGTTGAGTTAATCTAATTGGTTTTCAAAAAGCTAAAGGAAAAAGCTTTATTTGATTTGTGGAAATGATTTAAGTCAAATTGGGATTGTTTTCAGCTGATGAACAAATTTAAGTCAAATTAGCCATTACATAATTGAAAAAGGCTTTTACTTTCATTTCATATTTGGAAATATTAGAAAGTCTTTTGATCTTTGATGTTATCCTCTATTTAACATTATTATCCATTTAAGTTGATTCTCTCTCAATTGGTTTTCTTTCTTTAGGCTTCGGCTTTGGAGATAGGGAAGTACCAGATCAGAGTTAATGCTATTGCACGAGGCCTTCACCTGCATGATGAGTTCCCATTATCCGTGGGAAAGGAAAGGGCAGAGAGGTTGGTGAAGGAGGCAGCACCACTTGAGAGATGGCTTGATGTTAAGAATGATCTCGCTTCTACAGTCATCTATCTAATCAGTGATGGATCATGCTACATGACAGGAACAACCATATTTGTTGATGGAGCACAGTCTATAACCAGGCCTCGGATGCGCTCCTTTATGTGATTTCTTCTCACTGATGGCACTGAGATTTTTCAAAGGATGTTCTACCAGGAATCTGCTTTTTTTCCATATGTTTACGAAATGACATAATTCCTCACAAAAATAAAGTCAGTCAGTCATATATTTTGGGTTTAGTTGCAATGTTTTGCTATGTCCACAGATATATAGTTTGTCGAGTAAATGTTAAGTTGCTGCTTTACAATATATATATATATATATATATATATTCACCTTAGTCAAAATATATATATATTGATATTCACCAAATTTTCCAAGGCTTTCTCAAAATTTTATAAACTGACATCTAACCCATTAAACATGGTCATTTATGGATGTCAAAACCCAAGAGATGCATTTGACCAAAAAAAAAAACCCAAGAGATGCAAGAATAGAGCGGCTTGATTCTCCCCTAAATGTTAGGGGGCATTTGCTTCAAGTCCAGAAATAATTTTTTAGAAATATAATGATGGTAATTCTATTTCCAGGTATTTTAAACAAAGTGTTTATCAAACAGTTTTAATATTCTTAGGAATCATTTATAAAAGTGAAATTGTTTCATTTCACTGATAAGTTAATTCAGAACTTGCTAATATGGGATGATGGGCTAGTTCAATGTATACCATGTTTCCATAAGAGAAATATTGAGATAAACCCATGAAAAAGGGCATGTAACTTGTTGAAAACCTAGAATAACTGATAAAAACATAAAAAGAAATTTAACCACAAAAAGAATATACTTGCCCAAGAAAATTACAAATTTACATGCCTGCCATCAACAAAATGACAATGCTATAAAATTAAATTTAACAAAGGATAAGAAAATCCAAGTAAACAAAATGCCAGCCTCAAATTGAGACCATATACGTTATATTAGTTAGCAATAATATTGTCGGCACTGTAGCAGTTGTCATTGCCTCTGGTAATAATCAGCAACACCTGTTTGTGTTTTTGGAGCAACAGACAGCCAAAAAATGCACCTATTCAGGCAGAAAATGACCGTCCCAATCACACTTCCAACCCCATGCATATGCATATGGGGCCCTACCATGAGATGGATGGAATGATTAGCAGACAAAGAGATTTTAATGGGTTAACCCAACCAATAACAAAATCACAAACACCCCCACCATTTTTTATCTGACTAAACTTCAGCCACCAGCTCTTGAATCTCATTTTTTTTCCTCTTTCTCTATCTTTCATTTTGCTTACCAAAGATTATCTGATGGGCCCTTTTCCATGTCCTAACCCCATGACCCCTGCACCTCTTTTAAGGGTCAGCATATTCTTGTGCAAGGAAAAGGCAATTTAGACTTGGTGCCAAGACAAGCAAATACTTAACCCACTTCCTGATTTCTAGCATGATTACATTTAGAACCACAGTAGTGCAGCCACTTGTCATGAACCAATACGCGATCTGAATCCCCCGAAATCTGAAACGGGACCCCCTCCAAAAAGTCTGAAGTTCCTGCAATCCCTTTTGGGGTTTGACCTCTGACCTCAACCTGCTCGGTTATTGATGCTTCCAGACTTGAACCATCACTTTCAAGTCTCCAAGAACATCAGCAGCAGCATGCAGTTTGCCAAGGGCAATGTGCCCAAGCAAAGCAATGAAAGCATTACTCTCTATTATCCAATCTCGGAAAAGGCCACTTCATTTTCAAACAATTACAGGTAACCCGTAATTGTGGAATGATTTTATCCGCCCATCCCAGCCGGCAGTCACGATGACTAGACCCCATGCGTGACAACTGGAGGTGCTCTTGCATGAAGACTTCAAGAACTTGTACACAGATTTGTGGATCGCAGATTTTCTAACCTTGGGGCTTGAAATAGGAAGCTTCTCCTCGGGCCAAGTTGCAGATCCCTTGGAAAAAGAATCCAAGAAAAACTCTTGGCTTAAAGAAAAAGACGCGGGTGGTTTGAGACATATAGCTTGTGGTGACCTCCTATTGAAGACATCCAATTGTTGTGCATTTTCAATGTTTTGAGATTTCAAACCACACCAAGGTACTGCAACAGATGCATTTGAAAAAAATCGCTCGCAGGACTTAATCTTCTTAGCTTTCACGGAGCTAGACTCGTAGTCACTAACATTCCACAAATATACATTAGAGTCCTCACATGCTGATAAAATGTGCTTTCCATCCGAAGTAAAAGATGCAGACATTAGGCTCCCTGCACCAAGGCCTGAAAACAAAATATAAAAATCCATAGAAACAGAACATGTACTAAAAGTTCAAATTACACAGGTCATTGAACCCAAACATAAGAATAATAGACAAGCCTATAAAGCATATTTACGTTTGCCAAAAAAAGAGGAAACAACAAATTGAATGAAAAATATTAGCTATAAAATAGAAAACGACCTGCCAATCTTTAAAACATGCAGCTGCAAACAGATACAAGTCTTGGAAAATGTGGGAATGAAACAAAATACCTTTGAATTTGCCGACCACATTAAGCCCTTCAACGATTCTGACTTGTGAATCAGCACAGGTAACCATGACTTTGTTAAAATCTTGTGGAAGAAACTGAATAACATATATTCAGTTATTAACTACAGCAAAAGGAGCTTGCACCTAGAAAATCATAGAATATAAAGGGAAAAAAGACAATAGAAGTAGCATGGCACACAAGGAAGAAGAAAAAACAATACCTGAAAGCCAGTTATTTTTCTCCCAGGAAGTTTCTTTTTACCAAGTAAGCACAGTTGGGATTGCAACTGCAAGTGATTATCTGATTCAAACAAAAACAAAAAGCACCAATAATAAAAACCTAATTTTCAAACTCTGCCAAGTCTTGAAGTGGTTGTATGTAGAGCTATGACAGTCATTATCCCAATTATAACTTGATTAATATTTTGAGGCATACACAATCCTATTACTTCCTCACTCGTGTGTCGCATGCAGAGCATGGGAACCAAGGTCTAGCATCTTAAATTTTATCACAAGTTTAAGATTTTGTTTCTTCATGTGGATGGGCACTTCAAAAGCAAGCCCAAAACACCAATCTATCATTCACAGCAATAGTTCAAGGAAGCAACAGCTAGCCTTGATCATCTATTCTAAGTAAAAATCTTAATCTCAATAAGAGTTCTGGTTTAATAAATTTGGAAACTGCAATACTAATGTAAGTCCGAAGAAAACTGAAATCACAATGACCATAATTTGAATACACACAGAAAATGCATCTTCAAACAAAACAAATTTGCAAAAACAAGCACCTGAACTTGAGCAGGATATAGATCCACCCCCATATTATATCAATCACGAAACATGAAACAATAGCAATTTAAGATCCAAACCCCATAAGATTATCACGGAATCCCCCAAGTCACAGCTAACGATGTGCTAAAGAAAAATGTCAATATATATGTGAAATAGATAATACCTGATACATTGTAAAACCGACAAGTGCCTGTCATGGAGCCAATTATCCCTCCCTGTGTAAGGTAAGATCATTCACCTTAAAGCAATTCCCATAAAATTTTCATTTCTATAGAAGGACATTGTTAAGAAATTATACCTGTCCATCAGGCCGATAACACACTGCAGTGATAATGTCTCTGACATCAGTCCAATCAACAACATGACAATCAGGAATTGCCCAGATGCGCACTTTTCCATCTATTGATCCACTAATGAAGTAATTCTCATCCACAGGATTGAATTGTATGCATGTCACTATAAAACATTATCACAAGATACAACTTGTGAGGAAATTCAAATGATATAACCAAAAAAAAATTTGTTGAGCCTGAAAAGTAGAATAAATAAAAAGAAAAGAAAGGCAAAATGGCACACCATAATTACTGTGTGAGAAAACTTTCAAGCAATGGTCATGTCCCACTTGCCATAGACGGACAGTTTTATCAACTGAAGATGACAGCAGATACTGCATCAGAAAATAAGATAAAGAACCGAATCAATTTCCAGCAGCATTTCATCTAAACCATATTGTATTATTAGATCATTAAATAAAGGAGTTTATGGCATTCACTCACATTATTCTTTGACCAAGAGAGGTCCAAAATTTCGCCTCTATGCCCATGGAACTCGTGCACTGGTCTCTCCAACAACCGGAAAACCTTGGGAGGGAAAACTATGCAAGCTGAATCTGATGTCTTTTTCAAGCTCTTCGCTTTGCTTATTTTTTCCTTATCCATAAACATGGGTGTCAATTCAGAGAGATCATTCACTGTAAAATAAATGCATGATGGATCAATTTCTGGAATGTCAACTTCATTACATCTCTCATCCTCAACAACTTGCCACAATCGTACGATTCCATCTTCACCAGCACTGGCAAGGTACTGCCCATCAGGACTGAATTTCATGGTAAAAATTGAACCTTCATGTGCTTGAATATCTTGGCCCATGTAAAGGGCTGAAAGCTCCTTTGTTTGCTTCCTGCATTGATGGACCTTAACTTTCTGAATCCTACCCCCTGAGAATGCATAACCGCCTTCTTGTCCATCAGATTCACCTTGCCTACCAATCCTACATGTTATTGTACGCAATCTTCTGGACCAAGCCTTTCTAGTCCTCTTCGTCCACGTCTCAAACACATTTGTCTTATCAAACTCCTTAGTACCCATCTCGCATTGGAAAGTGGGAGACGCCCCATCGATGTTCTCAGGCTCCTCAGAAACCACCAATTTATCGGAACCTGCTTCTCTACCATAATTATTCTCCATTTGATGTCCCACCTTATCCTCATTACACCCCAAACCACCGTCCAAATTCCCATCCCGGCATGCCAAGCCCTCCACCAAACCAAACCCCTCTGACTCTGAAGAATTCATGGTAGACCAACAAGACACTGATGACCGACTCGAAAAGAAATCCTCCACAAAACCAAAACTTCTGGTCACACTCCCAGCACCATCTTTCATTCCATTTATCTCCTCTTCCCTCTCAATACTACTCACATCTGCTGGATTCTCAGGGTCACCTTGATCCAAGTTCAATCCCATCCACTTTATAAACTTACTCCTACGCTCTTGAACACTCCTCGGGGTCCGAATCCACACTTCATATCCAAAATCCTTCAACAATCCCCCATCCACCACAGGATTGTAATCAGCTTCAGGGGTGTCAGTGTCATCGGATTTTGCATCTGAGATTAACACAACATCCTCTTCAGCATCAAAAAATGCACATTCTTCTTCTTCTTCACGGAAGCCACCCATTATTCTTCTGGTTCAACCCATTAAATCGCCCCTCTAACAAGCAACATTTTAAGCCCGTTGAATGTAGCAAAATCCTTATCCTTATTTCCACCAAGATACTAATAAACTATATATATACACACAAAAAAGCACACAAATCAACATAAGCCAATGTGAACATCATTTTTTTCCTAAGAAAAACAATGATAAAAAATAAGACGAGAACAGAAATCGAGAGATCCAACATAGATCCCAATCCATGCCCATTGAACTTAGTCTTACAAGGAACAAGGATTCCGCATTTTCAATTATAAAATCACTAGTAAGAAATTAATAAAATAATAAGGGGAAAAGCAGAAACTCAATAAAAAAACTTTAAAAAATGGACTCCCCCCATGTTTTGCAACACAAAAAAGGATCAAATTTGTAAGCAAAGAAGAAAAGGGGAGATTGTAGGGTGAGGAGAATTGTAGGAGGGGAGTGGTTTGCAGGAGAAGCTTTAACAAATAACATTATTTTTGTGTCTATTGAATGGAAAAAAAAATGGCATGCTTACATGGGTGTTTGTTTTATGTGAAGAAGATTATGTCTTGAAACTGAGGAGGACGCAGATCGAAGCAGCATCCATGAAAAATGGAGCACTCTCTCTCTCTCACACACACACGAAGAAACACAATGGAACTAGGTGGTGGAGGAAAAACCGAAATATATATATTTATTATGACATTTATTACATATATGTGAAAAAAAAATTGGAACCGTAAGAAAATAAAAAAACGAGAAATGGGTGCGTTAAATTCATCGATTAAGTACCCGCTTATTTCAGTTTTTTCATTAAATAATTCTGGAGCATTTGTTTAAGTTTTTTATTTTAAAGAAAAGAAGATTTTAGAAAAATCATGTAATTATTTTAATTTTGAATGGATTTTAAAAATTAATTACATAAAATTTGTAAAAAAAGATAAGTATTTTTGTATAATTTTAATTTTTTCCGAAATTCTAAACAGAGCACATTGCATTTCGTGAACGGATGACCTGAGAAACGGACAGGATATCCAGAGTCTGTAATTTACCACGTCCAAATGAACAGTTGATGCATTATACATTCATTTATAAACATTATTATAAGTACAACATAAAAGTTAAATTAAAATATTTTTAAAATTACTAATTTTTTAAAAAAATTATAAATTGATTTTTATTAATATGATTTATAAATATTTTATCATATTTCATATCAACCAAATAAATTAAAATTTGATTAGAGAAATTATAAAAAAAAAAGTTTCTTATAATTAAATAGATTTTAAAAAGTATTAGTTTGATTTAATTAAAAATTTATAAGACATGAGTTAATGAAAAAATATATGTTCACTATTAAAAAATTCAAATCCAGAAATTTATCTATTTTTTTTGGATAAATCATTGTAATTAGATCTTTTTAGTACCTTAGAGGATCGAATCAACTGACCATGTCACCAACAAATTCAACGTGTGTTACCAAAAGGATTATACCAAAAAGTTATACTTCAATAATTTAAGATGGAATAAAAGAGAAAACATTTCCTCTCTAACATTTCTGTCACAAATTCTATCAATAAATAAAAAGAAAATAACTTTAGAGAAAGAATTGTAGTTGAAAATTTCTCTCTCTAAACACTTCTATCACAAATTTTGTTTTATACATTTAGTGAGGGAGTATGTGATGTAATAACTCTCTAGATAATTCTGTCACAAAATCATCACAAATATTTATTAAATGGTCACTAAGGGGATATTTTCATCGCAGAGTTTTAAAAAAAAATAAAAAAGTTTGTTTGCATTTTATTATATTCAAGCAATTAATTATTATATTAGTTGAATATTTTTTTCAATTTAAGATATATTTGGAAGTACTTTTGTTAAGAAAATAATAATAATAATTAAAATCAGTTATTTTAATTAAATATTTTTAAGAAAGAAAAACATTAACTTAAATAAAGAAAATAAAAAAATGAATAGTAAAAAATATCTAAAAAAATTTAAAACTATAATGAAAAGTGTGAAATATTTATTATAAAAAAAGTGTGATTATATTTAAAACAATTAAAATCACTTCATTACCCGAATGAAAAAACAACCATTATAGTAGTATTTAACATTAAAAACAACCATAGTATATTAATTTGCCTTTCCAATCCAGCCAATAGCATACAATCTTTAACACCGAAGTATTTATTGTGTTTCTGTTACAATACATATATTAGCTCGAGTCATGAAATTAACCAATCACATTATACATCAATTTTTTATGATTAATTAAACTTAATTTCTAATTCCTCCGCTAGCTCCATCAAATTATCTCAATCAATCAATGGTTGTTTTTTTTTTTGGTCAACTCAATCAATGGTTGTTTAAATACATATATCAATCATGTCATGTATGCGATTGGCGGAACTCGACACACATAAAAATTGCAACGTTATTAGCTAATTATTTGTACTTGTCTATGTAATAATTATATGGTTAAAATTAATGATTTGATTTGCTGTTGCCAATTGAAATGTTTGTTTTTATTCACTTGGACATTTTTTCCTTTTTGTCTTTCATCGTAATATATATCTTCACGTATTATCAACTCTCCTGTCATAGTCTCATTAATTTAGCACATATCTAAATTAATATAATGGGTCATGAGATGAGAATTGAGCTAAGTTGGAATCTTGCACGTTGAAAAAAAGGTCTATGTTAAAAAACAAAACAAAAATAAAAAGAAAAAAGGTCTGTGTTAGGGTGGCAAAAGATCTACAAGACTATGGGCGTATTTAGATAAATAGTTTTTAAGCACTTATGTCATAGCTATTTATGTATAAATTATTTTTATAATCGAAGAGAAAATGTGATGAAACTAATTCTATAAATATAAATTGTAAATTATTTTGATAAATTATACTATAGTTTAATTACGAAAATAATCTCAAAACAGGTTATGAGTTAATCATAAGTTATTTTTATAAGCTTTGTCAAACACTATCACAAATGTTTGTATTAGTATATATGTTTTGCATAAGTCAATCCAAATAGGTCTTATACGCGAGAAACCAGTGTGGCAAAAAAAGACATTTGATTTTTTTAATATTAGTAGTTTTTAATTCGATAAATTAATCTTAAAATTAAAATATAAGAAATTTGATTTAAATTTTATCCATATAATTACTAATAACTACATTAGTGACAGACTATGAGATCTTAATTACCCTCGAGATATGAACTCTAAGAAGGTCACCACCGATTCTTCCATGCCCAAAGAGAAAGGACATGTAACTAATTTGTACACTTATGGATGAAGAAGCATCTATTTAATTATAGTTTTTATTTTTTGTCTCTCTGAATGATTACCCATTTCTTTTTTCTTCTTTTTTGTATGCATTATAGAAGAGTTGATTCAAATTAAACTTCATAGACTTTCATTAATATTGTTCTTGTACATCTTATAAAAAAATTTGTTCTTGAACTTAATAAATGAAGTTATATATCTACATGCTCTAACAGTAAACAAAAAAAAATTAAACAACTTATTAATTAATTATTCTAATTTTTAACCTCTAGTTTCATCTAACAACCACTTCCACTTGCATGACAGATATATGTCTATTGTAAATAGTATCAAATAAAAGACATAACTTGGTTGGTAATGAATATAATTTATTTATCTGGGCATGCCTGCTTCTTAGCAACAAATCATTCTCTACAAACCCCCACGACCGCCCAAAGATTCTATTGAAAAATAACACCCTAGGCCAGACCATGGTATATATATGTTGCTAGTTTTAATTTCTTCTCACACAAAAAAAAAATAGTATTACCAACCATCCTGCACGTGCAGTATTGTAAATCACTACAATTTTTCTTTTTTCTTTATGACCAGACACTACAATTTGTTCTTCTTTTTTGTTCTTCACGTTTAATTAAGTGTGACTCTATTACTATATAATCTAACTAGATTTTTAAATTCTGATTCCATTAATCACACCATATGTTGTCCTAGTTTATAACGTACTGAATGAAAGATATTTCCTATCAACGAAATAAATATAAATTTGAACAGAGTTTGATAACTATGTATCCACAATGTAAAAAGATCTTAAACATACATTTAATTATATCTTACTATCTGATCTTGCACAGGGATATGTACCTCCCATAATTTAAATTTATCTTTATAAAAAATTACTTTATAAAATATCTATACAAGTATCTGCAAAATAAGATATAATTAGATGATGTATAAAATATTTTTACAATGATAATAATTAAATTCAATTGAAAAACAATGATATTGTGTGAGTTCATGACCTCATCACGAATGGGGGTATCATAAAGTATTTCAAAAATTGACAGCCGACATAATATCTAATTATAAATAAAGTGAATAATCTGTTGGAAGTTAACTGCGAAGCCAAATAATTATTGTAATGTCTTTGTTGATGTGTTTCTGGCCGACAAATGATGGAGTCCTTGTAGACAGCCACCATCCTGTTTGATTTTATATACTATTTTGATATACTATATGCAGCGCAGTTTAAATTTTATCAGAGTATTTAAAAATTATAATTATAAATAATAATTTTAGCTGTATATTGAAATTTTTATACCAATAAATGATAAATCTGAAGTTGTTCTTTCTTAAAGAGGGTTGGCTCGATACATTGAACTGCATCAAAATGATTGAAACTCCCCTAAAAATAAGAATCATCTTAGTAATCAAGCGGTTTTCAAATCTTTGCAAACTCAATCATACGCAATGACACGAAGGTACCATTTATGTTGGTAATTTGTGTTTAGGGAATAAATGAATGAATATGGAGTACCTATAATTAGGAATAAATTCAGAGGTTGCTGCTCATAAAAAAAATTCAGAGGTTACTGAGCAGTAACTAAAGTTTTACCGTGTAACAATATCCATCAATCTTTAAATAGCTGAGTAATTAATACTTAAATTTGAATTTTTTTGTGACAATTCTTAAATTTAATTTAATAGATGATTTACAAATTTCAATCATAAGTGGGGTTGATAGTGGTTGATACATGATACAGTCAAATTTGTGCGGTTCAACATCTTTAACACAGATCGATCAATGATCATTGAAATTCCTTAGGACAAATAGGACAAGCATATGGCTCCCGGTCCTTCACGCTGCTTTAACATTTGTGCCTAATTATTATTATTATTTTTTAAACTTAGATATCCTCTACGTGTAAACGTAAATACTAATATATTAAAATTTATTTAAGGAATTGATATCTCCTGACAGATATTTTTCTATACACATGACTTGAAAATTGAATCTCTAACATCGTGTTTAAAAAACCCAAAAATCTATCACCCAAGTCACACCGTATTTATATTTGTGCCTTTACATCATCAGCTCGGATTTTTTGTAATATTTTATATTTTTCATTTTGTTTTCTTTGTTGCGTCCTCCTTTTCTATTATCATCTTTTGATGGGATTGAACACCGGAACCAACTCTATCTAATACAAGATTTTGGTTTAGGTCGTACACTCGCATAAATCATTTCACCACTAATTAATAACTGTTCTTTTTTTTTTTGGTCGAAAATTAATAACTGTTCTAGAAATTTGAGGATTTGGAATTATAGAGTGCTATTGTAGAAAAGTCCAACAATGGGTACATAATGCGTTTTATCCTTTACATAAAGGGATACATTGATTGACCAAAAAAAAAAAGGGATACATTGAAGTTGAACATCAAATGTGGAATACTTTGCATGGTGAGGTGCAATTGACTTTGAATTTGACACCCGATATGGTTGACTTTGATTAGAGATAAAAAAGGGCGGAAAATAAAAAAAAAAAGCCTTTGAAATCCGTCCGTATCGATTTTGATAGAACTTTATGGGGTTTGAGAATTTCCTGAAACATCTTGACCAAAAAAAAAAAGAATTTCCTGAAACACACAAAGTGCATGTATTCTAAGAGTAGATATGGCCATATGGGTGTCATTGCCGGTGGTTGTCTTTTCAAGCTCAATCCAAACAATGGAAAGGTCTAAAAGAAAACGTGGAAACCGAGAGAAAAATCGATAATAAATTCTCTCTATTTCTTTTTCTTTCTATTTCCTCTTTTATTGTATTTTTAGACAAATAAAATATATTTTTCATTTTATGTGTAACATTTTTGTTTCATTTATTCCCTCAAAAGCATAGCAAGGAAAGAAATATATAGAGAGAAAAAGATATGAAAAAGATATTAAAAAAAACTATCAAGTGGAAATTTTCTTTTGTTTTTATTCTTTTTTATTTTCTTTGAGGGGTGAATTTGAAAGGATCCAAATTCTCCCTAATCAAGAGAAAGAAAAAAAACACATTAACACAGTCATGAAATTAGAACCATCAGATAAAAAAATCGATACATGCACATTTCAATTTCAAATTATCTAGGTATGACATGAATTACGAGCTTGGAGGACCGGTGGGGCTTGTAACATCTATTTCTGTTATTTATTGTTCTTATTTTGTTTTATATGAATTTTTGTGATATAAATGTTTTAAGATTTATTTTTAGCTTAAAAATAGGATTTAAATATCCATGTTTGAGAATACTTTTGAAAACGGTTAATTTTAAGCTTCCGTCAGGTCTAGTTACAACGTCTGTTTCTTTGTTTATTCGTCTCTATTCTGTTTTATATGAATTATTGTGGCAAAAATATTTTGTGATTTATTCTTAGCTTAAAATTAGGGGTAAAATACACATATTCCAGAATACTTCTAAAACGGTAGTTTTTCAGTCAACGCCGGTCTTTTTACAGAAAACGGTTTACATCTAACTGACGGAAAAAGATTTAAATAGCTTGAGTGTGTCAAATCAATCCAAGAAACAAACTTTCTTCACAAAAGTTGGTTCTTATAATATTTATGATTTTATAAAAAAAATTAAAATTTTTGGAAAACTTTCAAAATTTACGGAAAACTACGCTAACCGGGGGTGTATAGCGTAAAAATCTTGTTTTGCGGTATAAAATTTCGTGACAAAGGTCCACAAGCACTTTATATTTTATTTTTAATTATTTATTTGAGGATTTTAGAAATTATTTCTGAGTAAGTTTTGAAAATATCGTTTTCTGTTTTATTTTTGGAGTTATACCTACGAAACTGTGAAAACCGAAGAGATTGCACTACCAATAATTTTGAAAATCATACTGAGTTTATTTTCAACCTTTCATGGCATTTTCAAGCAATCTCATTGATTCTCACACTTTAAATTAATTTTAAAAATTTTTGATTAGTGAAAAAACCATTTTGCCCTTGATTTTCACCCTTTTTCACTAAAACCCTAGGGGTAAAAATGGAAATTCACATTCCCTCTTCTCCAAGCCAGTTTGGACGCCCTCCTCATGGTCTTGAAGGATCTAGGACCTTCTCCATCCTTCTAGGGTTTTAGATATTTGAGAGATATTAATTTTTAGATATTTTGTGAGATATTTGTTTTGGATATTTTTAAAACCTTTACCATGGTTTTGGATGAAAACCATGGGCTCCAAAACCACCTCCCTTGGCTGCCTCCTTGCATATAAATAGAGGGAAGGGGCTTCACTAAATCCTCATCCAATTCTTGAAGCAATTAAAAGAGTTCTCTTTTCTCTCTATTTTTAGTTTTCAAAGTTTTCTTGTCAAAGTTCTTGAGTTTTGATCTTCAAAATATTCCTTTTCTTCAAGTTTGGAGGTAAGGGGAAAATTCTTGAGAATTTTGAAGAGATTATCCACTTTTGTGGTTTTAGGTGTTATAGCTTTAATAATTATTTTATAGCTTTTATTTAATTATAGTAAGGTTATAATGGTAAGATTGGTATATGCCTTATAACTATTTTATAGCTTTTTAATTATGTGCTTTTATAGTAAGGTTATAGGAAGGGGCTTCACTAAATCCTCATCCAATTCTTGAAGCAATTAAAAGAGTTCTCTTTTCTCTCTCTTTTTAGTTTTCAAAGTTTTCTTGTCAAAGTTCTTGAGTTTTGATCTTCAAAATATTCCTTTTCTTCAAGTTTGGAGGTAAGGGAAAAATTCTTGAGAATTTTGAAGAGATTATCCACTTTTGTGGTTTTAGGTGTTATAGCTTTAATAATTGTTTTATAGCTTTTATTTAATTATAGTAAGGTTATAATGGTAAGATTGGTATATGCCTTATAACTATTTTATAGCTTTTTAATTATGTGCTTTTATAGTAAGGTTAGCAAGATTGGTATATGCCTTATAATCATTTATTTAAGTTTTATAATTGTTTTATGGCTTTAATTTAATTGCTTTGAGTTTTAAAATTTGTAGTGTTATAATGTCTAAATTGTGAAAACCCTAATATTGTCTATCATTGATATACAAGGTGATGGTTAAGATTTGAGTGGTTTATTAATATGGTCAGTCTAGAAAAGACAAATGTCATTGAAGGGGCATTAGCTCACCTCTCTTTCCTGGGAACCATACTGATACGCTAGTTAAAGATCTTAATCTAGGGACTCGGTATATACGTGGCTAAGATAAATCGGGAAAGATAGTGTAATGGTAAAGGATTCTCGGTGAATTCTACTGTTATATTATCTGTTGGAAAGTTAGTTTAACGGTAAGGGATTCTCAGTGAATTCTACTGTTATATTATCTGGTGAAAAATTAGTGAGGTAACATGAGATTCTATGTTTTATTTGAGTTAAGGGATTCCGTGTTTTAAATTGAGAAGTGTGATTTTGTTCTTATCTGATGAATATAAATTTTGGTGTTATTAGAGTTATGTGATTCGATGTTCCTATCTGAGATGTGTGATTCTGTGTTTTATTTGAGATCTGTGATTATGAGAGTTTTTATCTGATTTAAGTGTTTTGTGATGTGATACTATGTTTGATTGAGATATGTGATGCTATGTTTACTTGAGAAATAATATACGGCTGTTGAACCAGCGATGTTTTATATATTGTATCGACAATGTTATATGTTGTTTTGCCACTACGGTACAAACGAGAATTTTGGCAATATTGTAACGACGATGTTTTATGTTGTCTTGCCACTACGGTACAGGCGAGGATTTTGGCAATACGGTACTGGCGATGTTTTAAAAATACAGTTGATTAACCGGCGGTGGTCTCAATACAGTACTAGCGAGGATTATGAGAGACGGTGTTATAGATGTTTTATTAAGAAAGATGTTCACATGATGTGTTTTTATGCGGTTAATGTGGTGTGTTTACATGGAAGTAATTATGGTTAACATGTGTGTATTTTGAGGATGAGTATAGCAATCTTGTAGCGTGATATCTGTTGTGAAAGTTGTATTGCTGTATACCTGCTGTGTACTGCTTGTATGTTCTCCTGTTATATAATTCAATGATTAGGATTTTCACCCTTGCCTACTTTCTATGTTGTTTTGGTACATGGTTGAGTAGATATTTTCCCAAAGAGTAGACTAAGGCCCTGTTTGGATAACAAGCTTATCTACTGCTTATGGCATAAGCTGTATAAGCTACTTTTATAATCGAAGAAAAATTATAGTAAAACTTATTTTATATAAGTCATAAGCTGTTTTGATAAGCTATCATTGGTAGCTTATGAAAAATAAGCCCAAAACAGCTTATGAATCAATCATAAGCTGTGTTCATAAGCTCTGCATAAGCCAATCCAAACAAGCCCTAAGTCTTAGGAGAGGATCTGAAGAAAGTTGTTGCGCGGATTTATAGAGATTTTGGAAAGAATCGGTATTTACTGTATTGTTTTGGGTAGAAGTCTAAAGATTTGACTGACTCAGATGTTCACTGTATACATTATTTTGAGTATCTTGAATTTTCTTTGTAAACTCTAATAATTTTATATATGAGATGAGATTCCCTTCATAAGTGTATCATCTTACGTTTTCCACATTTAAAACCTTTTGAAAAGAATTAGGGAAACATATTCCCCATCCTTCTCATCTTATTTAAAAGACAAAAAAATTTACCCGCATTTTTCAAGGCAATTTATAATTGAAAGCAATTATTATCTAAGTAATTTAGGAAATTCTTGATCACTATAATGTAATATTTTTTTTTTGGAAAAATGGTGTTATAGGGCTCACAACCGCACACATATATCCAAACTCCAAAGTACTACGGCTTGGATAAATTTGTGAGAAGTGAGAAAAAGAGAGGAGGGGAGAATGGTAATTAATGTGGTGTGGATGGTGATATCCACCAAACAAGCTAGTATGGCGGGAAGTGTGGGGCTAATGCTTATGCATGGGACCCTCTTTGATATTGGTTGGGTTGGCGTTAATTCCAATGGGTGCCCACCGCCCACTCAAAAGTCTTTAAACTTTGCATGACTTTGATTTGCACTTTTCTTCACCACCATCCTTGTTCATCTTCTAACGAACTCTACTTATGTAGTACATGATTGAAATTAAGGAGCTTCTATGTAACTGAAAGGCAAAAAAGGTAACTTCTATTTCATGTGTTGTAAAATGGTGTGTGCGGGTGGTAAAGAAAACATAAAGGAAATGAAGGCCTTTTTCTTCTTCTACTACTTGATATATTTGGTAATGAGTTGAAAATGAATAAACTGAAGAAAATATTTAGGGGGGATAACATTGATTTGAAGGAAAAAAAGGAGAAAAAATGGATTCAATTTTTATTTGTATAAGAGTAATTCGGTTCACATAATTTTGTGATTTAATTTTTAAGAGGAAATTAGCTTGGGTTTAGTTATGTATACTTTTGGTTCTTTTATCTTTTGTCTATGTGTAGTTTTAGACAAACCAACATTGAGATTTTGAGGCCACATGCGAATTTAGAAAATGATACTCTTAATATAATCACCCATTTTTGGCTATAAAATCATAAATAATTTGTTCATATTAATCAATGTCTTTTTCAAAAAATCATTTTTGAAACAAAATGTTATTAAATCTATCTTGTGACATAGTAGATCGCAAATAAGATGTTAACAATCTCAATTTAGAAAAAAATTTCTCAATAGATATAACAATATCAATGATAGTTAATTATTCTATAAGTTATGCATACTTTAGGAAAACAAAATAGAGTCCCTAAAAATTATTCTATAGTAAGTAAACTTTTATATATTCGTACTCCTCGAAAAATGAGACTTTGTGCGATCGCACATCCCGAACATGCTAAAGACCACCATTGGTTTTAGCTCACAATAGTTTTATCCAAATTTTTTCTAACGAATATCTTAATTTTCTTTTGGTCCACGAAAATATCTTAATGCAACGCACGATTTTGGAGATAGGCATGGGCTTCTGTAGGCCCAATGTCTGAATTTTTGTGTGGCCTGTGTTACCATTGCGTGGTATTGGTTGATTAATTACCACCCAAAGATGGGCTCTAACAATTATGTGTATTCTTGTCAGTACTGTCACAATATCAGTCTCATTTCATCAAATCAAATCACGTGAATTTTATGATACGTCATTCATTCTGAATAGTCATAAAGGAGCACTTGAAAATTCTTTTTTTGAAGCTGATGATAATATTTTGGTTAATCTTAGTCATATCCCGATTATAGGCCAACCCCTTAATAGAAATTGATTATCTGAGAGTCAACTTTTCAGATTTAGAATGTTATAGCAAGTCTTTAGATAGAAATTAATTACTTTATAAATTTTGAGCCAAACTCAATGTCATAGATAGAGCCTAGAGAAAGAGAGAAATTAATCAATGTGGTGGGGTTGACTTGGAGTTATACACTGTATGATCTCCTGAACACATTGTTGTATTGGACGTTGGTCCCTTGCTACATCTTGTGCTAAGTCAGGTTTATGAATGAAACTTTTTGCTTTTTCGGAAAGAGAAAAAAAAAAAAAAACTTCACTCTAGTTCACTTGTCTGTGAGTCCTGAATGGTCCCCAGAATCACTTGAACATCCACAAAACCCCACATAAGAGAAAGCCCTTTCATAGGGATCAGAGTTCCATTTTAAAAAAAATAAAAAATCTATGACAGTTGAGACAACCTCTTGGCCAAACCTAATAGCACCTTGATAGCATCTTCAATGGAGCAAAGGTGAAATTGCTTAATTTACTTTTAGTGAGCCCCACGATATCACATAAGATTTAAAAACTCTAACAACTTTCCACTCGAATGATACAACCCATTTTAGAACTCCAAATGGCTCCATAAGTAACCGCACGTAGAAAACTATTTTTTATTTTTAAGCAACCGTTGCTTAAAGTTGGAGTCCATGTGGATTTGCTCCATGGGTGAACTCATATAAGAACCAGTTCTTATAATTAAGAACTCACCAAAAAACTTGCATTGGAGATGCTCTAACAAGAAAAAAAACACACACACATACTGGCTCTGGCTCATATAGTTGATACACACTTTCACATAGGACCACAATTGTTGGGCTTGTGTATCTAATCCAAATCTAGAGGCATCATAATATATGAGTCACAACTCACAAGTCACAACAGTTTACAGCAGTAATAGGCTGGGTGGGTAGGACCACTCCCTTTGTTTTTGTTAATGGCTTTGGCAAGCTACTTCATTTGATATAAGATCAGACAGTGACCCCTGCCTCTGTGTGACTGAGTCCTTTTTGGCTTTGCCAGAAGTTAATTGGGTTATGGTACACACTAATAAGGGAATGGACCATGCTATGAGGTAGAGAGTGTGGTTTTGGTCTGATTTGGGAGGCATAGTGTGGTCCTAAAAAGAGGATCAATAATCATATGGTTGGGGAGGAAAGTGTGTTTGTTTCTTCCTTGTTTGTCAGTGCCATTAGCTGCCCTTGTACTACATAGTATTAGTCATAAATCATTAACTTTTCTCTCCTTACAAAGTTTGTGTGCAGTGTGATTTGGACTTGAGAGAGGAGAGGGGGGGGGGGGGGGGGTGTCTAAAACCAAATGGAGGAGGGGATGCCACATTGACAACACCCTTTTTCTTTATCTCTTTCTTTCCCCCAGTTTATTTTCTTTCCTTCTATGCAGAATGTGCTAATGTTTTGGTTGAGTATGGACACATGATTATTTTTTCTTTTGCCAAAAATATAATGTTTCTGTTGTTTAATTCTTATTTAATTCTATCTTTTATTTTGAATAAAATAAATTAATGGTGGTCTTTTATTAGAGATTAAAAAAATGTTTTTTTTTACATTTTTAAGGATTAAAAATCAATAAAATTTAAACAAGAATTAATTACAGAGAGAATATTGTATTTTTAAGAACCAAAATCATATCTGATGCACAATTAGAAAACGTAGTCTTTGCCAAATGATAAGTGTAGGGTAAATATCAGAATTCTAGAGATTTGAGTTTAGTTGAGGCACATAATTCACTAGCTCACACTGATTGAACAAGTGCATTTATCATAACAATTTAGTCTATGTGCCCTCTCTGGTTGTCGCGGTAAGGCTTGGATTGAAATAACTATGTTACATTTTTACTGTCTCAAATGAATCATGTCATAGGATGGGATCAAGGGATTTAAGTTTTTTTTTTTGACTGAAAAATACTTGTGCCATTTCATTAAAAATAATATCAGCAATACATGGAGGTAAGAAATTGTAAACATAAGGTGTAGCTGCTGTAATGCCAACCCTTTGAGCAAGTGAATATGCCACTTTATTAGCTCCTCTCCTAACAAAGACAACCGAGTAAGAAGGATTAACAGGCAACAATCTTCTGCATTCCTCTACTATATCAGTCCCAGCTCTGTGGAAGGGCAAGTTCTACTGTGAATGAGGTCCACAACTTGCTTACAATCAGTCTCAAGAATGACATGATCCAGGTGCAGAGAAATTGGAAGTTTGTGTTGCTGGGAGCTTCTTCCTTCCCAAACCCTAGCACCGCTGCGAACCAATAATCTGACCAAAGATGGGGCCGCCGCGCTGGCGGTCCTCCGCCACTGCGTGAGCGGCCCCCACCCCTCCGTTTATACGTTTTCCTTTCTTTTTCTTTTCCTCTCTACAGGTTTTTCTGTTCTGTTCGGGCAAAGCTGTGTGGTCGCCATCAACCTCCTTCCTCCTCTGCCTGCGCGCCGTCGCTGCTGAACTGAGCTGGGTGTTCCCGCTGCTGTGGTTGGAGGCGCGACACTTAGCTTGGGGTGGGTCGTCGTCCTCCCTCGTTTGGAGTACGGCGTCGTCTCCTTCCAGCTTGGAGGCTCCAGCTGTAGTTGTATGCGCCGTCACCTGTGGAGTTTGCGATGCTGTGGTTTGACGGAGCTGCCGACGTTCATTTTCTAGATCTACTGGAGTTTTGTTGTTGGTTTGGTTGTTTGGACCACTGTTTGTTTGCCTTGTTCTGGTTTTTTTCCCTTTTCGATAAGCCATCTTTGTGTTTCGGATCTAATATGGCCTTATTCTGGTAGCTTAATGTGTACTGGTTTTGCTGGTTTGATGTCTTTGATGCAATCTGAGATTGTGATACAGATCTGGTATTCTGACTATAGTTTAATTTGTGTTAAGTCTTGCTCTGCCGGCTCCCATGTCCCAGCTTTTGAGGCTGCGTGTTAGATATGGTGTTTCAAAGAAACAGTGTTCAAAGTAACAACGAGGCTTGGTGGAGCAGACGATTGGTGTTTGGTCAAATTTGGGCTCCTAGATTTGTTTAAAGGCTTTTTAGATTTGAGGTTGCTTAGGTTGGTTGGTTTGTTAGATTTTCTACTTGTTTAGCTATTAGAGTAAGCTATGTTTGTTGTTGTCCACGGCAGCGTGTCTTGATTTGTATCATTGTATGTCTTTGTGACTCTGCATATGCTGTTAGATTTGGCCAATTTGTTTGGCTTTTCTATTGTAGGTGCCGTACGGCTGGGTTTACCCTACCTATGAATTTCACCTTGACAAAAAAAAAAAGGTGCAGAGAAATTGAACTAAGAGCATGGTTGACCTTATGATCAAGAAGTCTGATCAAACCAAAAAAATTAAGGGTTTTGGTAAATACACCCCACAGAATTTATCACTCACCCCACTTTAACATAAAAATTCTAAAATTGCCCTCTTTTAATATCACGTTTTACTTGAGATCCCAAAATCGCATTTTTTCTAGAAACTAGAGTTTTCAGAATACAAAACAAAATTGTATTATGGAAACTCCAGTTTCCAAAAAAAATGCAAAAAATTGAGTTTTTCTACATTCTGAAACTCTATTTTTCGAAACAAAAAATATATATTTTGGAAACTCCAATTTCTGGAATACAAAATTGTATTTCAAAAATTTCATTTTCCGGAAAAAATGCGATTTCGGGATCTGAAGTTGCAAAACGCAATATTAAAAATGGATAGTTTTGGAATTTTTAGGTTAAAGTGGGGTGGATGACAAATTTTGTAGGGTGTATTTACCATTTCCCAAAATTGAGATCTATTTGGACCTGCTAGGCCCATTTGGTAGCCCATGGACCAGGATTTGGACCCAATGTAGGTCCAATACGCAACTGTCAGACCATTTCCTAAGAATTTATATCTGTTAGCAAATTATTTCTAATATCTTTAATTTTATTATTTAATTTAATGATCCTATGTATGATTATTTGCCCTCAACTATTTTTCCTTGTTCTTTAAATTTTTTTATTATACATGTTTTACAATTCTCTGTTACCGTTAGCTACAGTTAAATTTAATTTTTTTATATATACTATTGCTAAATTATTTTCTAAATAAATATAAATAATTAATTTCAATATTTGATCATTCTTATCAATAGAAAAATTAATAAAGAAAACATCCTAAAATAACTAACTCCTTTGGTGTCCTAATATACATTTCCAAATTGCCCTTTTCATTGAAATATTAAATTTAAATTTAAAAATAACTATCTCATAACTACCTTTTTCAATGAAATATTAAATTTAAATTTAAAAGTAACTACTCCATAACTACAATTATCATATATAATTATATATAATTATGCAACAATAAAAAAAAAGAGACACATGCCAGCCTGACTCCCTCTAGTCAATAGAAAAATTAGTCTGTTATACATTGGCCATTGAAGATCCGATTAATTACTATCATTAGTAGTCATTGTGGCATATCACTTGTACTTGTAAAGAAAATCAAAAAAATAATTTGAAGACGTAGAACAAAAGTATCCAAACATATATCTGACTCCTCTGAATTGAATAATTCACTTTAAAATATAAAATAATTAATCTCAATCATTGATTTGAAAATCAAAAGTTTATATTATAAATATATATATAACAAATCATAGATGTGTTAGAATATCATCCATTGATTTTCTTATTAATAGTTAAGTTTATTTACTTTACACTTCACTCACTTTTGAGGAGCCAAATCCTCCAAACATATCCGCAGCAAAGTATTGATACATGCCCAACTCATCGATGAAGCAACACTTCTATAGTTTCAATTCTTTCTTTCTGCCAATGCAGAAAGTTAAAGTTGAATCAACTGATATATTTAGAGATGAAAAAAATCACGAGCTAACAATTTCCTGTTGATTTACCCAAAAAAAAATTCCCTGTTGAAGTTATTTGCTTACATTAAGCTCTAGATTACTGATAGAGAGACCACAGAATTAGACAAAATGTTCAGTTGGATATTCATGTTCGTATCCATTGTAGTCATAGTACAACCTTTCCCCCTTTGTTATATCTCTATTAGCAATTAAAAGAACCCGACATTCACCATCGACATCAAATCTCACGCATTTTAAGTTTTGCTTCTTTTTTCCTTCCCTGCATGAAAACAAGAGACATATGCATTAGTATTTATATGATGCCAATATCTCTTGTTTTAGGCTACTAACAGTGAGTTACTAATCGGTAACTTTCCAACATGGCAGAGAATAAAATTTGAAATGAAAGAAACATACGGTGTGTGATTATTGATGCCATTAATGAAACGTGCTATGTTGCTACGTTTATCTGGACAGATGACAAGCGTTTGCGAAGGATCAGAAGCAGAAAGAAGTGTCATTATGCTATCCCCATCATCGTTTTCCCGATTCTTTAAAAAATCTACATCTCCAACATATTCTGTTATTATTGTCAAATCTCTTATGGATCTATCCGCTTCTACAGTGAACCTGCAAAAGGAGAAACTTAGTAGTCAAGACTAGACTTGGACCCAAAAAAAAGAAGTCAAGACTAGAGTGCAAAAGAAGAAAACAATAATGCCAATTTATGTTGCACGCGTACTCACCCTTCTAGAGGATCAAAAACAACCATGAGGGGTGGCCATTCACCTCTTTCTACCATGCTTTTGCACAAGTTTAAAGTCTCAGTGTCTTCTTTCGATAAGACCTGAGTCAAAAGATATACAAACTTGCATGAATTGCAAATTTAAATGCACAGAAAAATGAGGAAGAAAAAATTTAACTCTGATGCCAAAGACATGTTCTCTCTGACCTTTTTGTTTTTGCACCATTCTAGAAAAAGCTTGAGATTTAATAACTACATTATAGTTATAAACGTCTGTTCATTGTACATTATACAACCAAATGGACCCGAATGATGACAACTAGTGCAGAAAAATACACCGACAGATCCAGACTAGTTTGTACACACACCACTTAAAATTTTCAGGGTTGCAAAATTTGATTTGTCTTTGGTCCTACGCACAAACAACCATTACTCTATTGCTGCGATAGTTTTCTGCAGACCCCTTAACTGTAATGTTTACAAAGTCCTACATTAAGCATTAGTCCGGGAACCATAGATATGTTGCCTGTATTCTGAGGAATTCATCCAATAGCATAAAAGACTGAAGACCGTTTTCTTTATTTGCCTTTACATTGTGGCACTGACTTTTTTCTGCCTAAACAACAGTCTATGATCCCTTCAGATTATCTAGGCTGCTAGCTAGTCTTTAGAAAAGAACAAAGGTTATGATAAAATGTATAATAAATTGTTCCTTATACATAATTCTCCCCCAAACAATCAACTTGCACATTGGGATGCTTCTCTAGCAATAGAATCCTTAATGTGGCAGATCATTTCAGTACATGATGTAGCTCACTTAAAGGAAGACATCTGAACAGTTGACAAGAAAATAAACAATTGACATTCCACCGCATCCACAATGCACCAAAATGAGAACACAAATTATTATGTCTAATTGACAAAAACACAAGCTAGTTACCTGCATTCCTCCATGCTCAAGAGCAGGACAATTAGCAGACCTTGGTGCCATTCCAGGCATGTAGGTAAGCTCATTGCTGAATTCTGTTTTGGTTGCAGTCAGCGCTGTAGCTAGCGATGCCATCTGTTCTAATCTCCTTTTAGGATCCTCAGTTGGGATGAAAGGCAGCAGCTTCCTCTTCTTTTTCGACACCACTAAGCTACTACCCCTCTTCCTCTTCTTCCGTGTGTCTACAAGGATAGAAAACCAGATCAGAAAAGCATACACTTCAATTAGATAACGGATCCTCTCATGTTAAAATTCCAATCCAGAAAATTTTGCATTTATCTCTCACTTTATGTACATATATATTAAAAAGATGGAACTATACTCGTGAAGAGAGATAAAACACAAAATAAAGAAGACTCAATGAACGGAGTATGAAGCATTATCCAACTTAATTACAAATTTAACCAACTGAATCAATGGAATCTCAATCGAATCATGAGAGTTTTTCGTCCGTCCAATCCCTAATTTGAAAAAAAAACACTGCTATGGCGATTGATTATTATCATGTATACTAATTCGCCTTACCTTGATTTGAGATCTGGAGTGCATCGGGGGATCGTTGAATTCGGAAGAAGTCAATGATTTTGGTCTGTACAAGAGGGAAAGCTGCATTTTGCCAAGGAAGTAATAGAACAGTTAATAACCAAAATGAAAACTGAATAAATTTGAAAGCAGCTACAAAACGTTAGGTTATTATATATTATAATAAGCAGGGCAGGGCCTATGGTATTGTTGAGAAATGGGGAAATTAATGAGGGAGATTATCTTTTGATTTTTCACATACACTTGGGCTTGTTAGTGGTGGTGGAGTGGGAGCAAGAGGGGCAGAACCAGGAGGCTTTGGGGACAGAAGGAAGGATGGGTCGGAGGCAGAAGAGGTGGTAGCCTCGGTCACACTTGTCGCACAGGAGCAGCTTCGAGGGGGACTTGCCGGAGCCGCATTCCTCGCAAACGACATCGTCGTCGTCGTCGGAGGAGGGTTTGGGTGGCTTTGGAGCATGGGTCCTTCTTCGTCTCAGTGCTGTTGTTGTTGTTGATGTTGATGTTGACGACGAAGCCATGAGATTCGGGTTGCGATAATTGCTGTGTGTGTCTGCGGCGTGAGTGTCCGTTTCGTAATATATCTAATAACACTGTGAAGTGTGAAGAAGAAGGCTATTAGACTTGGAGAGTGTTTTTCGCGCGCCTTTTCGGCTTCGCGGGAAATTTTGGGTTTTGACTGGCGCCATTTTTTATTTATTGCTGTTTATTTGGGGAGAAGACTGGCAATGGCGCCACGACTATCGGCACAAGTGGAATTTGGAAAGTTGAGCCCAAAACCAAAATGGATTTGAAGCTCATTGGCTGCTTTCTTTGTGGGCTTTAGTTGGGCCCCTTCTTACTGTTTTAGTAAGGAAAACGTTTCGTGACCAAAAAAAAAAGGTTTGATTAGTTTAACAAATATTTTAAAAAATTAGGGGATAAATTTGAAAAAAAAAATGCTAATGCTTTGCATGGATGAGAAAAATTAATAGAAGAAAATTGAGAGAAAATAAAATGGATAAGTTTTGTATATTTTCCCGGAGATAAAAAAATTGAGAGACAGGAAAGAAAATCTTAGTTTGTGTTGGTTTTCTGATTTTAGCTATTGACCACAAAGTAATTAGGGATGAATATTATATGGTATTGATGGACAAAATTTTAGCACTCAACAATTGAGGTATTGAGGAGGAATAAATATGCTAAACATAATTTTTTTTTTAGCACCGAAAGTTTTGATTTCTATATCTCCTTTACAATCCAGAATGATTCTAGACTTAAACATGTCAATGACAAAAGAAGTAAACCAAAATATTTGAGTTCTTTATGTTACAACTGTTTTTTAGGAGTGACAAAGTGCTTTGTAATTTAGGAGAGAGATATAAGTATCAGAGCGATAACAATGTCATAAAATCAAATTTCTTACTAACACAATATACTAATTATTAACCTTAGGAAGTGACATTGTAGTAAAATATAATTGAATGTCTATTTAAAATAGAATTTAATTAATATACACTAATAGTGTATTTTTTTTACACATATATCAAATTGTATCTTATCATATATATATTTATGTAAATATTTTAGAAAATATTGTTACAAGTTGGTACTACAGTAAAATATAATCGGATGTATTTGTAAACAAATTTTACACCGTCGGTGTTTTTTTTTTCCTTGCTTGTAAGTAGCAAACTTTTCGAATTTCGATCCTCGCTTCAACATGGATGACCAAAACGAGAAGCCTCTGGAAGTCCACCTAGTTACTGCCACCGACTCGCCCGAGTTCACCCACCTGACTCAGGCCCTGACCCAGACCTCCGTCGTCGGGCTCGACGCCGAGTGGAAACCCGTCCGAGGCCACCAAGCGTCGTTTCCCACCGTGTCGCTGCTCCAAATAGCGTGCCAACTCGGCGACGACTCGGTAGTTTTTCTTCTGGACCTGCTCTCCCTTCCCCTCTCTTCGCTATGGGAATCGCTTCGAGAAATGCTTGTGTCCCCCGATATCTTGAAACTGGGATTCAGATTCAAGCAGGATTTGGTGTACCTTTCCTCCACTTTCTGTTCCCAGGACTGCAATCCAGGTTTCGACAAGGTGTGGAACTCGTTTGTCTCCCGAGAAAAATGCAGGAATAAAAATAATAATAATTAAGATTTTAAATTACGCTCACGCGTGTGCTGCATTTTTGTTGTAATGGATTTGTGCTTATTTGTTGTAGTATGTGGTGAATTTGTGGATAGGTTGAACCGTATTTGGATATCACGAGTGTGTACAATCACCTGCAGCATAAGAAACATGGAAGAAATGTATCGAAGCAAATCAAGAGTTTGTCAACTATATGTGGAGAAGTGTTGGGGCTTTCACTCTCTAAGGTTTGTTTATTAATAAGCCATTCAATTCAACTTTGTTTCATTGTGTGTGTGTGTGTGTGTGTGTGTGTTCAGATGAGAAAACAAGCAGTGGTTGTGGAGCGTCTTCTTGAACAAGTTACATCATTGAATAATTTGCATTCTGGCATTTGGTCTATATAAAGTGTTTTGCTCCCTTTGCATTTCAGGTTTCAGCGACTTAGCCAATTGGCATTTTCAGTTACTATAAAGTGTTAACCGAACTTATATCTGCTTTAGGAACTCCAATGTAGTGATTGGTCACAACGTCCTCTGACAGAAGAGCAGATAACATATGCAGCTATGGATGCTCATTGCTTGCTCGGAATATTTAAGGTCTTTCAGGAAAAGGTTGCCAAAGAAGGTTTTTACTGAAATTTTTATACCAATCCTTGGAATTTTCCATTGTTCGGTTCCTTGATTAGTCATAATTTGATTTGTGTACTAATTTCATATTGCTGTTTTCATTGTAAAGCATACCCGACTATTACAAAGCATTCTGTCAAAACAATCCTTTCATTTGTATTTTTGAAATAATTGTTTGTTAAAATAAAATGGCAGAGGAATACAAAAAATAGACGGAAGATAAATTAATTTTTTGTGAGTTCGTTTGCCAACTCTGCGTTATACACCTTATTATTTTGCATCACAAGATATTGGATACAAATAAAAAATCAATCTTTATATTATAATTTGACTCATATGTAGTTCCAATAAACTAGCAACTTCATTCAGCAGTTTGCATTCTTCCTCGTGCATCTGCTGCATTAACCTTTGTTCTCCATCCATACACTGAGGATGTATACAGAGAATTTCTTGGTCATTGTATTTTGTTGAATTCTTCACTGCAGGAGACTTGGTTCTCAAGACGACTGATTTGTCTAATCCAGATGCAAATCTTGGGTTGAAAGACCTTTTCGGGAAGCATGATATGTGTGATAAAGTCTTAAGAACACAATTTTGTGAAGCTTTAGCAATTGTCCAAGCCACTACTTGTTCTGATGTTGCTCAGGTGATACCTTCAGCAGGGAGAACGATCCAAAAATCATCATGTTGGGTTACCATGCCAATGGATGAATTTTTGTTGAACATTGTCAAAAAATACAGTGATAGGATTTTGCTAAAGGAGTCTGACAGAAAGCCCAAAACCTCAAAAAAGAAACGGAAGAAGCAGTTGCCAATTAATGGGATTTCCAGAGAAAATCATTTAGAGAAGTTTGATGAGTGGCAAGGTACCGCACCTTGGGATCCATCAGTGGGGGGAAATGGATATCCAAAGTTCCTTTGTGATGTTATGGTAAGCATCTTAATTATAAAGTATAAACATATGATGTTACCTTTCATCAATTTTTATGAACATCTAATGCACCCTTCAATTTTTTGGAGGTTTTAGCAGTAGGTTTATTACAGATATAGTTGAATTCCAATCACCTCTGGAGCACTTTAGATATGAGCCATTTTCATCATTATCAGTGTCAATATTTTGTCGTTGGCACCTCTTTTCTGGTCTTTTCTGGAATTCTGTTTATGAATATCTAATTGAAGTGTTTTATCCAAAAAGGAAAAAAGGATTTTATTGTAATGAACGATCTGAATAATTGTGTATTGATAAAATAAAAATGTGATCATGAATCTGGGTAATGAATTTTACTCAGATTGAAGGCTTGGCAAAACATTTACGCTGTGTTGGGATAGATGCTGCAATTCCTTATTCAAAGAAGCCTGAACCAAGGTAATAGCTTCTATTGTTATTATTTTCTAATTGTTGATTCTTCTATAAGCTCATTGTTGTTCTCAGGTGATAGCTGATTTAATTCTATTTTCCTTTTCCTATCGGGTGAAACTATTTTCATTTTATTCAGGGAGTTGATAACACAAGCACAAAAGGAGAATAGAGTGCTTTTGACACGGGATGCAAAGTTGCTAAGACATGACTATCTAGCAAAAAACCAAATATATAAAGTGAAGAGTCTTCTAAAAAATGAACAGCTACTCGAGGTACAGTAACTATCTACATATGGAGATCGTTAAATATTTGGAACATAAAAAAAGAGATTGTTAATATACATTTCTATGAAAATAAAGTTAAATTGTATAACATATCTATCTTTTAAGGAGCTCTTAATCTAGTAGTTTTAGATTGTAAACTTTTATGGATATGGATAATGCAAAAGTGCTGATGATGGGCTAGAGTTCAGCCCATGGATTTTGAAATTATATACCTATTTAACCTGGAAGGTTTATCTTCACTGCATTGGCACAATCTATTTTCACTTAGATTTTAAAAAACGGTCTATTCCTCAGTTCAATTTTTGCAAAGCGGATAGAAAAATTGTTAACCATTGCTTGAGAAACTGATGGCACGGTGTCACAAAGCTAAAATTGAAGTGTGTTTCAGATTATTGAAACTTTTCAACTAAAAATTAGTGAGGATCAGCTAATGTCAAGGTGCACAAAATGCAATGGAAGGTTTATTCAGAAACCACTGACAACTGAAGAGGCTGTTGAAGCTGCAAAGGGTTTCCAAAGAATTCCAAATTGCTTATTTGACAAGAATTTAGAGTTTTGGCAGTGTATGGACTGTCACCAACTTTATTGGGAGGTAATGTTTTACCAGTTCAATTTGTTTTCAAGTTGCTATTTACCATTGCCAAATCATTTATTTCCATTGGCCCTATTCAGTCAGTTGGCCTTGTTATTATGGAATTGATAACGCAGCTTTTCTATCTTTGACATGAGGAATTTACTCTCTGACACGGACAGCTCTTTTCGACACACCTATGATTAGATGAAATTCATGTTGGTTCATTAAATCATGTAGATTTCATATCCTATTTGTGGGATCCATTCTCAAAGTGTTTGGACTTGCATGAATCTCTGCCAATCAAAGTGTCTTAGAAAGAGTGTGTTACTAATAATTTTCTGTTGTTTGACAGAGAAAAGGGGAAAAGTGAAAAGAAAATTCTCTTACTCTGGTTTATTATTATGGTTATGGCATTCTTGATGGTGGTTAATACATGGAGTTAATATAGCCATCTTTCTAACATGCACGTGCTGTGTCTGTCCTGTATACAGGGAACCCAGTACCACAATGCAGTACAGAAGTTCATTGACATTTGCAAGTTGAGTGAGATTGATTTAAACAACGTTGAGGATGTGCACTCGAGTAATGGCGCCATGGAATAACTTCCCATTGAAGAAAAATGTCGTTTGTTTCAATGCAATAATTTATTCATGTACTTTATTTTATACATCAAAGTTGGCTATCACGGCTTGTCCCCACTCTTTGTTGCTGCGTATTCTACTGACTGGACTCTTTAATTTCAATGGGGGAAAGTGCTGAATGCTACTGAGATCGCATGCGTTCTCTGTGTGTGGTGTTGTAAATCTATGCCTGAATCGTAACATTTCATACAAATGCAATTTCGTTAAAATTTGTTCTCAATGGAAAAGGGTAACTGAATCCTTGAAAGCTCAGTTGATGGAAAGATTAGACCGACACCACTCTCGGTCATTGTTAATATGCCTCTGTGTGGTTCAAACCAGTGTTTGTTTTCAGTTATATGAAAATATTCCTGGGATTTCGAGGTTGGGAATGTGATATTTTTGTGTTTGATACAAGTTTCAAAAAATCATTCCCGAGTATTATTGATTTCAAGGAATATTATTTGCTCACAAATTTTTCATTTTCTATTCCCATGTTAAAGGGTGGGAATCTCATATTCTCATGAGAATAAAAATTAAACCACCAATAACTTTCTACTTCCACCTCATTTCTATTTTATTTTTTATTTTTTATTTCTAAATTAAATAAAATTTAAAAACATTCCTAGAAATATCAAAGTACTTATCAAAAATATGCATGGGAATCCATGAATGCTATTACCTGGAATATTATTCCAGGGAATAAAATTCTAAAACATGAATCAAACAACAGCCCCCCGGTAACGGATTATTTCGTATGAATTTTTGTACATCACAATGTTATACCAAGAAAAAATTATAAATAGGGTCTCAAATTTGAATTAGGACGTATCTGTTTATGATTTTGTGTTTATTTTCTTATATTATTGTCATAGGAAAAATGCAGACGACAATTTATTCCCATTGCCTCCACTGCTCCTCCTACGCTCCACAACGAAGAATGATATTAAATGGTGAAGTAAAGTTAGATGAGTTGCTTTAACATACATTTCTCTCCTTTGTTTCCGTTTTCTTGCTTTAGAGTCGGGCAATGTATAAGGTCTATCCACAATTGATGGGCTATTATTATTTAGTTATGATATATTTTGGATTAAATATGTTTTTAGCTAGAAAGTAGGAAAATATTCACTTTTAATTTCTAAAAGAATACTTGCACCTCAAGATGGAGAACATAATATTTGTTATTTATTGTACAAAACAACTTAAACACGAAAATTGAATACAAATGGATCCTGAAACTTATACAAATGTAAAGACGCACTCAGCTGTTATTATTTTAAATAGATGCATCACGAACACCAAAGTTTATGTATGCTGATAGATCTCTTGTACAGTTCCAGTAACACATGCATAGCATAAAATAGCTTAGCAATTAGCATCACTCCAATAGTCAAGAGAAGATCATAATATCATGGAGGGTGCTATTAAGCTTATATCTTTTCCTTACAACCATTAGAAATGTCATAATGCATTTCTTGCAGGATGATTCTGGTGTTCAATTCTGTGGATTGATTGCTGACGGGGCACACTAATCTTTCAGCAAATCATTCAACTTATTTAACCAAATGTCATAAATATCAGACGAGAACAGAACAAAGTGGACCTGAAACAAATATTTAAATGTAATTACATATTCTATAAACCCCAATTATAGAATCATCATCTTATCAGATACAAACTTCATCAATCAAACCCCATAATTCTATATGCCCTATATAACAAATTCGAGTCTTGACTCTTGAAAGTGGAATAACCTCTGGTGCTTTCTTTTCAATTAGTTACGTGCCTTCCTCATTTTGTGACATGTCTTTTGAGTTTTTTTTATCTCAAATAAACTCAATATTTTTTCTCTTTAATGAGTTATTGAAAGAAGATTTTTAATTTCCTTACTTTCTTTAATCAATGATGAAATTTTGTCAATCAATATTAGGCATAATAGAATATTTGCAAATCATAGGGAAAACAATCACCAACCAATTAAACCACATTTGAGATTAAAGTGATGCATCTCAACCTTTAATTAAAAATCAACAAATTGGATTTTGAGAGATCCATGATTTGTTATGCATGTGCATGTAATATCAACATTTGATATTTTCATAATGATTGAGATTCCTCACTTCTCCTTCTAAAGTTTAGAGGAGCCAAATCCAAATTATATACTTTTTCATATCATAACTCAGACCAAATAAAGAAAAGGGAGTAAATGGAATGCAATACCTCCTTAAAGTCATTTTGAAACTCTTTGATGGAAGAAATTGCCACAGTAGCAGCTTCATCATAAGGGTATCTGAACAATGCAGCATTAATTGTGATGAAATACTTGGAATAACAAATCAAAGGGAAAATTATATTTGCAAGCCAAGAGACAGAATTTAATAGATTTGGGAACAGATTGGTCATCATAACGGCTATCATATTAACCATTCATGTGCTTTCACCTAACAGCTTAAACTTTTGTGATAGTTGATTCAAGACATGAAATCAGAGCCTCTATGACCAAATAGTTTACAGTTCGATCCATGTAGCTCCATTCTTCCAAATAAAAATTAAAATTCTACAATCTACATAAGGTTGAGTAGGCCTATGCATTGTGCATGGTTCAAGCCCGAAGTCAGCCAAAGGGCTTTTGTGTGAGAGGGTGTGTTAGATATAGAAACCATTTATGTGCTTTCATCTAACAACTTAAACTTTTGAGATTGTTAGTTCATGACACATATATCTTTATGGTAACTGGTAAGCTATCGTGTTATGAATTTTTTGACTGCGCTTTTCCCCTATGGAAAGAACTTTTCCTTAGGATTCCATCGTGAAAGACAATTACATCTCAAGCCATGACACCAACCTAAAGTTTCACACTAGTATTTCTGTGTGATCATTACCCATGATCAAAACATGAGGATGAATGCATCAAAATGGAAGGAGGGATTTCATTAACATAAACCTACCCATAGACACCACATGATATGGCTGGGAATGCTATATACCGAATGTTGTTCTCTTTTGCAACCCTCAAACTATTCCTGTAAATCAATTTGACAATACAAAAGCCTCAATCAAGTGTGATGACAGTGAACCAAAACACAAAACGGAATATACTTTTGCTGATTCAAAGATGATGAAGAGCTTACCTGTAAGCACTTGCCAGAGAGGCAGCAGGATTACTATCAGCATTGTAGATTGGGCCAACAGTATGAATAACATGAGAAGCAGGCAGCTTGAAACCACTGCACATCAACAAGTACAAGGTCTATATGAGACAAGTTTCCAACTCCAATTGCCCAACCAGCAGTCCGAAATTACGAACACAAAAATGGCAGAGAAACATATCCCCCGATTCTTAGCAAGGGCATTGAAAAGAAGCCAGACGTCAAAAACTAAGAAAATAAGGCCAAGACGAATATACTTCACAAGTGCTTGTTCCACCCCAAGTATAAGCAGAGAACATGCACATCCAAAGGGTTCCCATATGTAAAACTATAATAAGAACTCACGGTGTGATCCTTGCTTCCCCCGTGGGGCAGCGAACTCCAGGCCTGACTTCTGGAACATTCTGGCATGCTCGAAGAAGATCTGGGCCTGCAGCCCTATGGATAGCTGAAACCGGCATTAAAAGTTATCATACAAAGTTACAAAGTCATCCCTGAATCTTCTTCCACTACCGCACTGACTATAAAGTATAAAGCCGCATTATTAATTACGAGAAAGGCTAACAATACACTCTCTTATACACTCTTTTCAATACACTTATGATTTATTGAAAAATCACATGAGTTCTACTCAATATAGAGAATATGTTAGAAAGAGTGTGTCAAAATGTATTACTAGCAATCCTCAAATATTTATGATTTCTTCCTACTTTTATGAAAATACTATTCTCAAAATTCAAGTATAGATATAAATGAATTACCTCCATCTGCACCACCACCTCCAAGCATTCTCTCGTTTGCAGGATTTACCTATATGTGCATGTATATATATAAAATAAAATAAAATTCCATTGATGTATATACAGTTCTACGAGAGTAACTGTAAAAAAAGGAAAAAACACAGGAGAGGAACATTTGCATACAATTGCGTCAGTGGAACCATCGATGGACCATTTGGTGATATCTCCTCTCTGAATGACCAAAGCACTCGACGCAGATAACGGAAACCGAACCACACCGCCGTTGGAAACCCTAGCTGCAGCGTCCATTCCAAATACACGGAAGAAACTCCTCCGGTTAGCGGCGTTTGAATGCGAGAGGGATTTTAACAGAAAAAATCGGGAACCTGAGAAAACGGTCGCCATCGTCGTTTTCTTCGCTGAAATGAAAGGGAAGGTTTATGTTATGTTACAGTGTGGTCGCAGCCTTACGTGGAAAGATCTAAGTCGTTCAATTGATTATCGAGTTCGTTTTCTGGCAGTGATACGGTACACTCGCACTCTTTTTTTTCCACCGTGCTGTGTCTTGCCACGTGGCACTACGACTTTGACCAGGGTGCTATGCTAGTGTAGAAGTTCTTCTTCCTCTTTCCCCGTTACTTTGCTCCGATCCGAAACGGAAACGCTGCGATGGGGAGGTCGCGGTTTGATGCGCTCGTATCCGTGTTCGTTACGGTGCACCCGCACGAGACCTCTGCTCTGCTCCACTCCTTCTTCTGCTTCTTCTTCGTGAGTTTCTCTCTGCTCAATGCAAGTGACTTTGAGAATGTTCTTCTTCCGATTATTTATTTATTTATTCAATTAATTAATTATTTTCGATACGTTTTGTTTTGTGTTGCAGATTTTGAGTGCGTATTTCGTAGTTCTACCGTTGCGGGATGAAGGAGCCATCTCATTGGGGCTATCGAATCTACCTGGTCTATTTATAGGTTCCTTGTTGCTCACCGTCATTGCTGCGCCCTTTACATCACTCGTATTCTCTCTCCCTAATCTTTCCAAAAACAAGGTAATATGCATTGTCATGAAAAGTGAATTTTGAAAATGGAATGTAATGGTGTTATTGGTTTATGTTCCCTTGCATGTCATGCTGTAATCATATGCCTCTTGAAATTCCAGGCTTTGGTTTTCATACACAGGTTCTTCAGTGTATCACTCATAGTGTTCTTTATTCTATGGCACTACTCATCAGCTGGATATTCAACGTCCAATTTGATAGTAAGACAATAATTTAACTAGAAGTTGTTTGTTGCAGTCTGGGTGCATGTTTGGTTTTCACTTTTCAGTTAGAAAATTACAAAAGTATGTTTGAAGCCAAAGTAAACTATAGAATTCCTTTTGGACAAATATACTTTTAGACCCAAACATATGTATGCAACTGAAAACCAAATATATCCTAGATGGTTTGTTCAGTTCAGTATTACTTTATTACGATCGCGTTAAATTGGGGTTTTCTGTTCCTTCTCCAAGGGGTTCACGGCTTTGACTCATCCCTCGAAAGAAGGGAAACTTGGTGGCCAAGGCAGTCTTGCATCATCATTTGGTTGGGATAAGCATGGATGGTTTTTTATCTCTGTCCGGATAGGATTGTTTCTTTGGGTATGACTTATAATAATTTCATTTTTTTTTTGTTTTAATGTATAACTTTGATTTCATTATCCTGTTAGCTTGCTTCCAAAGATATTTTTGTGATACAAGTTTATGTATATGTATATATTTTTGTTTTTGTGAAGGTTGCTTTGCTTAATCTAATTACAATTTCTTCAACTTGGGCAAGAGTAATTGACGTAATGGACAATGAGGTTTGTTTACTGTTACATCATTTTTGTTTTAGTCTGGGTGTTTGGGGCCCGCTTAACATGCTAGGAGTTCAGTCAGGTTCAAGATTATTTGGGTTTATTGGTGCTGGTGCCACACTTGGACAATTGTTTGGATCACTGTTTGCCACAGGAATGGCATTTATTGGCCCATGTAAGTTTGCATGTTCCCTATAGAGTCCTTTCTGTCTGATTTTGCTTTGCTTTATATTAAAATCGTGTCTTTTGCAGTCTTGCTTTTATTTGCTGCTTTGTTGATGGAACTTGCGGCACAAACATCCAGAGGGATAAATCGTGCTACATCTCATGTTGAAGAAGAATTGTCTCCCATTAGGTCATTCCATATATTCTTTTCTGCATAGTTATACGAATGGAAACTAGAGATAAGTTTCAGATGGTACATACCTCATTTTTCGTTCCGGGGCAAGAATTAACCTTTAAGAATGTAAAATATGGGTGGAATGCATGCATCTCATGAAATTATTTTTCTGTTAAAATCTTTCAGAAAATGTATTGTGCAGTGCAACAGGAGGGATACAAATACAATCATGTTTGTTTATTTATTTATTTATTTTAAATTTAGAGAATCTGATTCCAACAATGAAAACGAGGCTAATGAGATTGAGAGGACTGAACACACTCTAAAAGGTTCTCCAGAGTCATCCACTTCATTAGTGAAGCATCAAATTTGGCCCATATTAGAAGGACTATGGCTTATACTGTCATCAACTTACCTGTTGCATGTATCATTGTTCATCTGGCTCAGTGCAGTTGTCTCTTCATTCTTCTATTTTCAGGTTAGGTAATTTTCTGTCCTCTTAGGTTTTCTTTATCAGCATGTTTTTTTCTTCCAGAATGATAGAACATTTGGGAAATAATGTATTTTTATAAAGCTCTATTGTGTGCCTAAAACTACTGCCATATTTGCTTTTCCTGTGATTGTCTTAAAGACATAGCAAAATAAAGGCCAAATCTAAGGGGTGACTCATCCACTTAATTTCCCAGTCTAATCCAGATTATTTTATATAAGGCTTACTAATTAATCAATATCTCCTCTTGGTTTTCAATTTTAATTCATCTTGTCCTACACAACTCCTTAAATTCTGCTTATGGTCTGTTTATACAGAGGCCGCTATTAATGCATGCTGAATTATTGAATAACAATTATGATTCTTGGTTTCATTCCCTTACTAGTGCTCAAAGTTTTGGTTTTTTAGTTTAGAGGGATTCATTTCCTTATCAGTGTTCAGCCCCTCTACATATCTGACCTTTATTGCACTTGTATTTATGTTTATATTTTATATTTTCAATGTTTTCCATCCAGTGAGCTGTTTGGCTATGTACCTCTGGATCTGCTGCTGTATGGCTGTGTATTTACTATGTTTTGCGGCTGGTTGGCTTGGATTTTGCCCACTTCGTCTTATTCCTGCATGGATTGCTCGGTTTTATGCTTAGGCTAGGATAGCCTGTGTTTAATTGGGTTTACCACTATTTGGCCTGGTTTATTTGTAGCTGAAAGCTTATTAGTAGTAAGCTTTAACTTAAGCAGTGTTAAAATATTAGCACTTGTAAAACTGCAATTTGGTAATTAGCTAGTTTAGTTTTCAGTTAGCTAACAATTAGCCCCTTGATTACATCCTTTGATTTAATGCAATCAAGCTATAAATAAGAATACTGATATGCAACTGCTGCACACAATTTCTTTCATACCCTCTTTAAATAGAAATATTATCGGTTTGCTTTTGAATGATTAATCTCTGAAGTGGTCTTTTTTGCTATGTTATGTGTTTTGAGATGCATTTTTGAACCTGTATACATCTCTACATGGTATTTATTCTGAAGTTTCCCAGTCTGTGATTGCAGAAAGTGAGTGTGATTGCCAGTACAGTTACTAGCTCTCTTGGTAGGAGAAAATTGTTTGCTCAGATAAATAGCTTTATTGCTGTTTTTATTCTTGTTGGACAACTGTCCTTGACGGTAAGCTTTTTTCTAAAAATGTCCATTTTTCTGCTTGCTGCTAGACTTTCTTTTAGAGTTGTGTTTGGACCTTTGCTATTGATAACACTTGAAAAAAGTTAAAAAGGCAGATGTTGCTTTGAATTTGCTTTTGCATTCAGATTGCTGCTATTTTATATGTATGAATGAATAATTACGACTTGTATTTAAAAGAACAATGAATAATTGGAGAGTCATTTTCTAGAACCTTATTATTTCCATTGCTACATTAATTAAAATGTTGTGTTATATTGTTATATAAATGACGGAATAATTACAACTTGTATTTTCATAAAACATTGAAATACAGCAGAATTGCTTTCCAGGACCTTATTATTTCGAATGCTACATTAATTAAAGCAACCATTTTCAACATGTAATATCATCAACAACAATAATAATGAAATATATGTGATAGTTTTTATTGTTTGATGTTAGTGTTATTGTTGCATAATTCTAATGTAATCTCTTCGTATATTTTCCTTTATCTAATACAGGGGCGCATTCTTACTGTTGCTGGGGTGACTACGGCTATATGCTCAGCTCCTTTCATTGGCCTCTTAAATTTAGTCGCTCTAGCTGTTTGGCCAGATTGGGTGGTCGTGGCTATTTGTGAGACACTGAGAAAGGTTGTTTTCTATGACTTACTAATATTTGTTGCTTCTTTTATAGAAAATAGAAAATATGCAACAATTGACAATGCTACATATTAAAAATCTGTATCATGATTAATATGTATTTGTCTAGGTTCAATGTTGCTGATTGCAATTGTAATTATTATTGATTATTGATTATTGATTCATTCCTTGTATTCTTTGATCACATTCCGTAACTTCCATTGACAGTCCTAGGCTGTCATTGATTTAAATTCCTAAAGCTTAGGGATCTAGATACTGCTGTCCTTGTATATATATTTGTACAATTCTTTGTGAGGAATACAAGAAAATATTCATGTTCATGTTCTACAATGTTGCAGGTTGTTACATATGTTGTTACAAGGCCTGGAAGAGAACTTTTATTTGTTGTTGTTTCAGAGGATGAGAAGTATAAAGCAAAAGTATGACCATCTTTTTCTCTGATCTTTCTTTCCCTCCTAAAGGTGATATGAAGTAGTTGTTGAGGGTCTTGGGCTTGTAGAAGCACATAGACATAGCCAAGTACCATTTTCATTTTGGAGCCAACCAATGGCATCCCTGCTATAACATTCCAGATACAGACATTTTCATATTCTATATTTTTCGGGTATTTCCTAGTGAGTACATAAAATGAACTTACATGCTGATGCAGGTATGCATAGATGTGTTGGTTCAAAGACTTGGAGATGCTGCAGCAGCTGGAATGTACAAAATGCTTTTTGGTACTCTCAACGGGAACCCATCAACCGTTTCCCTTTATGGCCTTCCTGTATGTGTGACCTTATCATTCGCTCCATCTTCCTCTCAAATATCAGTTTTAGTTATAAAAAAAGTAAAAAGAAATTGAATGTTAACTATATCGAAAACAAGTGTAATTATTGGCTCAAATAGTTGTTTTTATTCCTCATTATTTTGGCTTTCCCTGATATATTTCTGCTTCACACTAATAGTAAAATTTCCCCCTTTTTTTTCTTATTTTATTGTATGGTACTAATGATATGGATCTTTTCATTGCTCTATAACAGGTTTGTTTGTTGTGGATAGTCACGGCATTCTTTTTGGGTCGTCGGCAAGCTCAACTTTCAAAGGAAAATTTGAGAGTAAATGTACAGTGAATTATAATATGGGATAGTTTAATCAAGTGCATGAGGCCATGTTTCGAGAAAGTCGAGCCTCTAAGATAAGAGCTAACATAGTATGTTCTTCCAATTTTTTTTATAGCATTCCTTCTGTGTTAGTAATTGTTGGTTGTAAACTTGTATATGATCATAGATTCCAGTGGATTATTTAATTTTTTTTTAAAATTTTGAATGAGAAAAAGATGGATGATAATTCTTGTCCATGCCTATGTTTAATAGGGATAATTTTTTCCACACCCTGCCCTCACGAAATAATTTTATTTTAAATGTGTGTATTTAAGACTTTTTGCTTCAAATGTTAGGTACATCTCACTAGCCCATACATTAGTTTGAGTGGACTTAAACATGGTTTGAGACTTGTAAAACTGAGTTTAGATTAATTCAAATTCAAATTTCAAAATATTAATTCGAGTGAGTGATTTGTATCATAATAAATAAATTGCTATGTAAGTGGAATTCAATATGACTTTTGGGAAGTTTATATTCATCATTGAAAGAAGGAACAATTGTCAATGGATTTGAAAATGTGAGAAACAGTAATATCTACTAGTCCTTTTTGGAAGAAGCCACTTTTTCTCCATTATATAAAGGACATTTTGTGAAGAATTGAAAAATTCATGTTCAGAAAAAGTAAACAATTATGGGTGATCACTTATCATGAGTTATATTACTTTTCTTTTATGGTGTATATTTTTAATCCTTTGCGTGTGCAATTTTTCTCCAACAATATTTCATCTGCAATATTTCACCATATAGCAACAAGCATTGACAAACAATAGGAAAGAAATAGTAAACAAAAATTATATTGAAAGAAAATCAATTAAAACCCGAAGGAGAAAAGGAAGACTTTGACTTTCATGTATAAGTGAGAACAAGAACAATAATGTATTAGCAGGTAACATATGTATTTTAAATGTATATCTAAAAAATATCTAAGGCCTTTTGCCTCAAATAAGAAATCAGGTACATCTCACAAGCCCGTACAATTGAGTTGGCTTAAACCGTAGCCACAGTCATGACTTATATTTACATAAACCTTCAAGCCATTTACCTTCATGCAAATGGATATTGTCAGATCACATAATAAGAAGAGAATGCTGCAAAACCAACTAAACCAGAAGCACAGAGTGATTGAGTGATAAATGATTCTAAACAACTATCCCGTAATACCTCTCCATGATTCATATTATTAGTTGATAATAATTGGCTGGGACTACCAGTAGTCCCCACAAGAGCAGAAGCCATCACGAAAATGGTGGAACCTATTGGTGTCTCTGACAATGATTTCCCTCTTCACAACCAACGACACATATTTTATTGCTGAGTGGCAATCACCACAAACCCTAATATTCTTCATAATGCGTATGGTGGATCCAGGAGGAGTATTCAGAAGGGCAAAAGCAAGAGCCAGCTTTTCACTATGATACTGTAAATTCAGTTCCTTCTCTTGTTGGTCTACAAAGAGAAGCACCTGACTAGTATCAGGAACATAGCCAATCTCTGTAATCCTCTCATTTAGCATCTCCCACATTTCATGGACCTTATCTTTCTGTGGATGAGCATTGTCATTTGCCACAAACACATGGACAGAATTCTCAATCTCAACCCAACTACAAGCAGGTTCCTTCTTCAACCCACTATCCTTCATCGTCTTTCTGACGTTTGCAACATCCCTCCACCTACCAGCAGAGGCATAAATATTGGCGAGCAATATATGTGCCCCTGAATAAGAGGGATCAAGCTCAAAAACCTTCTGAGCTGCATAAGAACCCATTTCCATGTCCTTATGCATCCGAGACGCGCCAAGCAAAGCACCCCAGATAGATGCAGTGGGTTCAATTGGCATTTCTTCTATGAAACTCTTGGCTTGATCAAGAAGACCAGCTCGACCGAGAAGATCAACAACCGTCGCATAATGCGATACTTTCGGTTCAATGCCATACCTCCTCATCAGCCCAAAATAATGCTTACCCTTATCCAGAAGTCCAGCATGGCTACAAGCAGTGAGAACAGAGAGGAATGTGATATCATTGGGTTCAATCCCATCCCATGACAGCATCTCTTCAAACAGTTCCACAGCTTCTTTTCCAAGCCCATGCTGGGCATACCCTATCAGCATTGAATTGCAAGAAACAACATCAACCTTCACCAACCGGTCGAAAACCTTCTTGGCATCCAAAATGCTCCCTGACTTTGCATACATGTGAAGAAGAGTGTTCCCCACGTAACCAACCAACTTCCTCCCTGATTTCATCATATGTGCATGGAGCCATTTCCCTTGCTCCAAAGACCCCATGCTTGAAGAGGAACACAGAAGAGCCGAATAAGTGAAATCAGTTGCTGCATAATCTTCCCTTTGCATCCTCACAAACAGACCCAAGGCTTCCTCTCCTTCACCTTTCCTAGCATAACCACCTATCAAAGCATTCCAAGAAACCTCGTTCTTACTACTCCCAATCTCATCGAAAACCGCCTGCGCCTCATCCAAATACCCGCACCTCGCATACATATCGACAAGCGAACTCCCCACATACACGTTCGACTGAAACCCGTACTTCCAACAACAACCGTGAATTTGCTTCCCGTCACCATAGCTCGGTATAAACCCGCAACACTTCACCAGGCTCGACAGCGTGAACTCGTTCGGTCTATTCCCATCACGTAGCATATAAGGGAACAGAACGAGCGCGTCAGTGGCGCGCTCGTTCTGAGCATACCCGGTGATCATGGATGTCCAAGTCACCATGTCTCTCGAAGGCATTTCATCGAACACGCGGCGGGCGTCTTCTAAACTTCCGCACCTCGCGTACATGAAGAGGATGGAGTTTTGGATGAAGAGGTCGTGTCTTAGGTTGTTGGAGTTGGGATAATTGAGGATGTGGGAATGCACTAGCCTTCCTTCTCTGAGCTTCCCTAGCTGGGTGCATCTCTTCAGAAGGGCGTTGTAGAGGGTTCGGTCCGGTTCGAGCGAACCGCGGTCTATGAGATCAAGAACGTGAAGGCCGGTTTTTGAGTTGTTATTATGGATACTAGGACGAAGAAGGTTCTTGTCGTCTATGATGTAATAATCTGAAACAGCTGGAGTTGCGGATTGCCAGAGCGTGCGGAAGATTCTGGAAACTGCAATTATTAGAGATATCAATGGAAAAGTAAGGAAAATAGTGGAAAATGTAATAACGGGAAAATGAATGAGATGTGGAATTTGAGAGTTGCGGAGCTCACAGGGGATTAGGAGCAGTGACTTGGAGTCACCGGAGAAATGGGAAACGGAGTGAAAAGTTTTGCATTGGATCATCACCGCACACAGAAATAAATAAAATATGTGTTTCTATTTGGGATTTTTGCTTGTAAGTCTGAGTAGTGAGTTTGATCTTTTGGTTCTAGCGCCGTTCAGCCCCATTCCGGTCAGTAGAGCTGGGGATGCGGGTCAGCCCATCCGTTTAGGCTCGGTCTGCAAAAGCCTGTAATATAAACAGGACGAATTGGTCTGAACCGCAAAATAAATGGACTGAGAAATATAGGCCCGTCTCTGCACCGCACGGGCCTGCAGGCTAACGGGCCAGCCCGTGGCCCGTGATTAAAAAATTAAAGAAAAATGAAAAAAGTTAATACAGACTCGTTCACACCAGGGGAAAATTTCACACCCCGGGTGTGAATACGTCAGACAAAGTTTGTAAATACTTCTTCCAACATGTTATATCTCACGAACGAAGTGACTTCAACAAAATATATGATATTTCAAATCCTAAAATTATGTTTATTTATATTCTAAATAGCAACAAAATTATAATAAAAGAGATAAATTTAACAAAATATCTCAAGTTTTACAAATTAAATAGGCTTATTTATAAAAAAAAATTAGATTTAAGAAAGCCCGCAGGCCAATCCGCAAGCCCGCGGGTAAAATCCGTTTAATTCGCAGTTTATACGGATCGGGCTAAAAAGACCCACAAATAAATGGTCCTTAATTTTTTGGGCCCATAGCCGTGTGGACTGTGGGTTAAATGAGCCGCCCACAAGCCTTGGTCCATATACCCGGCTCTACCGGTCAGTGCTACCAAACTATGACATGCTATTAAACTCGTTTTTTTTTGTCAAAACTATTAAACTCGTTTGAACCACACGATCTTGGTAGTGTTGTGACGCGGCAAAAATACCAAACACGATCGGGGGACAGGGGGAGACTAGCGTAATGACCTGGGTGGCATGGGGCATATGATCCATTTTATAAAAAAATATATTTGAGTAATTATAAAAGTTTTGAGTTTTTTTAAATTATATTTCTTAAATTATAAATTATCGTTGTCTATTTAAAATAGTTGGTTAATTATTTCATTAATTCACAACTTAAAAGTTGAATACAGCGAAAAAAATTGTACAAATTATGGTTGAAACGGTAAAATAGTTTAAATAGTTGTTGTGAGTATGTATGACAAAAAATAAAAAATTACAGTACCCACTTGAACTCATCCCTACTTTGATGGGACAACCCATCAACAACAATTATCCATAAATTTATATCATAAATTATCTCTACATACTTGTATCAATTATACCTATACCTATCAAGTACATGTCATATTGTGGTGCATATTTAATTAATAGAAACTAATTTCATAATCTATTTTCTCATGTAACACCATAAATGATTCATTTTTATTACTATCAAAACCACTCACCACCTGTAAACTATTAATTGAAACATTCATATTTTTTATTTTACAGATAATAGTGCTCAGAAAATTCAAATTTGCACATATCAAGAAAAATCTTCAACAAAATAGTTTGGTGAGAAAATAATAACAAATTAAGAAATAAATATGTTTATATTAAAATTATTATAAGAATGAATTTAAAAATATTGAAATTGTGTTCTGAAAAAAATATTAACATTGTAATAAAAGTGTAATTTTTACTTTGTAATTCATATGTTAATATGGTTTAATATAAAATGTTCATTCTTATGTATTAACTTTAATTTCTCCCTATAAACTTTCTTTTTCATTTTTATATAATTTATCCATGTATACTTTCATGTATTTTTTTTATCCATGTGTGTTATATATTATCTATTATTTCCAATTAATCAGTTTATATATATATATATATATATACTAATTTGAAAAAAAAACCTTAATTTTCTTAGATTAAATAAAGTCTTCGATTATGTATAAGAAACCTTTTGTTTCTTAAGGATAGCTGCTGCATGGTTACTTGTTGGGAGTTTTTGTGACTTGTTGGGAGTTTCTGTTCCCCGTAATAATATCGTATAGTTTGTTTCGTTGTGGTTCTTTGATTAAATTAGTTGGTGAATAAAAATTAAAATATATTTATATTAAAATTATCATAAAGTGAAATAGAAGATTATTTAAATTATATATTAAAGTTTAATTCTTTAAGTAATTCACATGTCAATAAAATTTTATGTAACATATTTGGCACAATATTATATGTGCAATTTTTTCTTGTATACTTTCATGTAAAATGTATATCACATGTGTTATGTTTTATTTATAATTTTTAAATTAATCAATTTACATCTATATATTAATTTAAAAAATCTCCTACTTTTCTCAAAAAAATAATATGTCCAATAAATTAGTTAGATGATAATGTAATAATAAAGACAAAAATACTTATTTTCCTTTGTTATGTTTTATCCACATTATTTATTTTAATCAGTTTATTTATAGAAATTAATCTTTAAAAATTCAAATTTAATTAGACAAAAGAAAATATTTAATGAATTAATTAAGTAAAAAATGCTAAATGATAAAGAAGTAATGATTACAACGTACATCAATTAAGATGAAAGAAAATATTTTTTATTACCACTTAAGTTTTCGCGTTTTAAAAGAAATCACTATCGCGAAAATACAATATTTTTAACTACAATTTTAAATTAATTTCTACAATAAAGATACACCTTTTATATATTTTAACATGATCCCTAGAGATACAATTTGTATCATTTGAATATTGAAATTAACACTTAATATGATTCACATCATTGAAACCTATCAATATTTTCAACTGCGATTTTAAATTAATTTCAGCAATAAAAAATACATTTTATGAATTTTGACATGATCTCTCTATATATAATTTGCATCATTTGAAATTTGAAAAATTTATAACGATTCCTATCATGGATATTTTTAAAATCGGTCCTTATTAGAGAGATATAATTTTTTCATTTACCGTTTTAAATTGATTCTTATAATGAACACCCCTTTTATTAATTTCAACCTAATCCCTAGAGATACCATTTGTAGAAAACTAAAATTTGAAAAATTTATAATAATTTCTATTATAGAGATTTAGAAAATCGGTCTCTATCATACATATACAAATTTTTTCTTCTATGATTTTAAATTGATACCTATATTAAATATACTTCTTTTATGAATTTCAATGTAATCCCTAGAGATGCAGTCTGTATCATTTCAAATTTAAAAAATTTATAACGATTCTTATCATAGAGATTTATAAAACTGGTCTCTATCACAAAGATACAATTTCTTTCAATTAAGATTTAAAATTGATTCCTATAATAAACATGATCATTTGTTGAATTTCAACTTAATTCTTAAAAATATAATTTGTCTCATTTGTAAATTGAAAATTTTATAATTATTTTTTTTGTACATAAACTTTATAATTATTTCTATAATAGAGATTTATAAAAGCTGTATTATTTTTTTCAAATACTTTTTCTAATACTTAGATATTTCACAAAAACTTTAATAGTATAAAAATATATATACATTTTTCAAAAAAAATTAATTTAAGTCATTACAAAAAGATTTAAGGGCATAACATTTATATCAAACCAAATTTTCCATAATAGGAAATTTGAATTGGGAAATTAAATAATTTATATGTATTTTTCAATTAAAACAACTAATAAACTATTACATATATTTTCTAAAATAAATCTATCCTAAAAGATACAAAAAACTGCAATAATATATATTATTATTGAAATTTCATGCATAATTTCTTGAAAAATATTGAAAAAAATAATAATAAACAACTAAATTCTTGTGATATATGATACTTATTCTTGTTTGAGAGAGAATAATATTTTATCTGCATAGAATAAAAAAACTAATCACAAATAAAAATAAAAAATAAAAAAAGTTAACAATGCAAAATAGAGAAGCATTAATTCCAAAAAATAATCGGTAAATAAAAATGAATTAATAAGAAATTAGAAGAAATATTTGCCTTAGAGGAGAAGTTTGCCTAAGAGGAGAATAACAAAAAATCAAACAATATCGATATTTTGGAGGCTATAAGAATATTAATAAACTCTAAAAAATATTAAGTAAAAATGATTAATGGTAAAATAGAAAAATAGCAATAATATGAATTCACCTCAGATGAGAATTCAGTGTTGATGAACAAAGAAATAATAATAATAATAATACAAAGGCTAAAACAAAATGAACAAATAAATTTTATCAATATATGCAGATATTAAGATTTAACATTAAAAATCGAAAAATTGAAACATATACTTAATTTACCATGAAAAAGAAAACAAAAACTAACTTTTAATCGAAAGCCTCAAGTGTTACTAACTGCAATGAATGAGAATAATGAATAAGAAAATATATATGAAATAAGAGAAGATTAACAAAAAAAAGAGATGATAGAAAAGTCATACCAGAGAATAAAGAGGCCGAAGAAACACGAATGTTTGCATCCGCAAAATGAAATGAATTAAATAAAATCTTTGAAATAAATAGTTAAAGATATAAGGAATAAAAATATTCTCTAATAAATAGGCAATTGAAAATACGATTTTAAATTGATTGAGTCGAATACAATCAATACAATTTAAAACAAGACACGTTAAATTTGAATCATGAAATAATCAATCAATAAAATATTTTCAATTAAACCCATAGAAAGAAAAAAAAAATAGGAAGAAATTTTTTTTAAAGCCCATAAAAAGTTATTGGAACAAATGAATGAGTGAAATCTATAAGCAAACACCGTTTGACTGGTGGAAAATAAAATTAGAAGAAAAATAAGTTCATAGCCTGTAGAAAGTTATTGTAATAAATAGATGAATAAAATCTGTAAATAAATACTATTTTGTTGGTGGAAAATAAAATCGAAAGAATAAATTTTTTAATTATTTTTAGTTATTATAATTTTTATTGTTTATTTACAATTATTTTCATTATTATAAAATAAAATGAAAATAAAATAGGAATAGTAATGTGTATTGTAGTTGATTTGATGGTTTTGGGAGAGAATTTTTTTTCCCAACACCGGACACGTGGCTGGGGCTTGGGAGGGTATTCCTTTCTTATATAGGTAAACCAGCATATAGACCCACCCATACTTTGTACGGGTTTTTCTCTAAAAAAATAATAAAAAATATTTCATAAATAAATAATGTTATTTATAAATAAAAAAATATAAAAGTGATATGTGTCGTAACTTAAAAAAATAACACATGTCACGGTATAAAAAATTAAGGGTTAATTTTTTTATATAAAAATAGAAAATAGATATAGGTAATTGAAGACGTGGCTGGGAGGGTATTCCTTTCGTACGTAGGTAATAAAGGTAATAGAAGAGGAGAGAGATGGTAACATAGAAAAGGGCATTGGGGTAATTTCATTTTACACCCCCACGGCCCCACCCTCTCTTTCTAATCTATTAATGTGCCACTCCTCCTTGTAGTTAGTTAGTTACTCATCATCCCATGTTCGCATCCACCCACTTGAACAGCAACACCGACACTACCATTCTCTCATTCGGCGGCGGCGGCGGCGGCGGCGGCGGCAAGGGCGGTTTCTGGTCGATGGCCGCCACGTCCACTTCCTCTACTTCGGCGGTGGTCTTCACGGCCCTCGCCGGCGTGGCTTTGGTGGCCGTGATTTTCTACAGTGCCAGTAGGTAAAACAATTACCCCCAAAAAAAATATTAGTTCTATAACAAATCGCATTAGAGAGCTTAGAAAAGAAACCCTAGACCCACCCGTAGATGATGATATTTGCTTTTTTCGACTTTGATTTTGTTCCACTAAGCAAAAAGAGAACATGAATAGGAATTATTTTAGATGAATCCCCTCAGACGAAGTCACAAATCGTCTTCGAATTCCTTTCCTTCTTCACCGTCATCGTCTTCGTCGTCGTGGATCCATTTGCGTTCGGTTCTATTCCTAGTTACCTTTTCCTCACCTGCTTCTCCTCGTTCACCTTCTAAACGGTGAGTTCTTCGCTCCTCTTGCTCGCTCTCTCTCAATTTTGATTTTCATTTTTTTTTATATTGCTTTGTGTTTATTCGTGCCAGATCTCTGTTTCTCAGCATCCATTCCCCACAGCCTCACTATCAATCAGTGTCAGCTTAGGTTTATCAGCTTTAATGCTTTTGCGTTTTTGTGTTTCCTGCCTCTCCTAGCTTTGATTAGCTTCTCACTCACTTAGAAGAAAACATTTCAGTTAAAATAAGTTTAAAAAATTCTTAATGAGTTTATAGATGTTGAATTTAAATGGGAGACCTTAATAATTGAGATTCAGAATGAGATTTCAACTTTTATGAGCACGCATTGTTTAAAAAACTCATTAGTTATGGATAAGATTCTTTTAATATCTCTTTTTTCACTGGTGCTCTATGACTGGCTCTTATATTATTGTATTCTTAATTTTGTAAAAAAGGAAATAATGTGATTCATGTAGAAGAAGAGGATGAAGTGGGTAAGATATGATGAGAGGAAAATGGATCTTTCTTTGGTGTTGGTGGATATTTCCTAGTCTATTTTATATTTTCAGATAGTAAAATTCTTCAAATTGAAGTTCCTTTGCTCTTGAGGCCTGACCTGGTAGGAAAAAAGGCTTTGATCATTGTTGTTACTGCAGTTGAAGTTCCCTTCCCCTTCTCTTCCGCTGTATCCTTGATTCATTTCAAATCAATTGCTTGCCACAAAATCGCCTGTTAGGATTGCAGTTGTGGTTGGCTGGGACACCCAAAATTCTGCTGTTGCGGTGTTTCCTTCCCGGGCTGAAAGGAAAGATCTGTGCTAAAACGCAGAAATGCTAAAATTTGGATATGGTTGTTCAACTATTTCAATGGGGAAGGAAGAAAACCATAACAGGCTTGAAAGAGTTCGTCCAGTGTGCTAGAGCTCTGTTGTTTACTTTTAATATGGAAGATTATTTTTGTGTGTACTTTTTCTCAAATCTAATTACTTCCTTGATGGTTGGCTGCTTATTATATATTCTTAAACCTGCTTACATTTTAGCAGTAGTAATTATTTTTTTTCCTCTCCTATTTTAAGGGGTCGGCTTAAATCACCATGATCATGCAGGAAAAGAAAACATGCCCTTTCACCTCAGCATTGGAAAAGCTTGTTTACAGAAGATGGTAGACTCCATGATGGTGGAATTAAGTTCCTGAAAAGAGTTCGCAGTGGAGTGAGTTTACCAATTCACTCATCTAGACTTTAAAATTGTGTCTCATGTTTCTTTTTCTTAATTGAGTGCTTTATCTGATGCAGGGTGTTGATCCTAGAATTAGGGCTGAGGTTTGGCCATTCCTACTTGGAGTGTAAGCATGCCATTCTTCGTGTTTCATTTCTAAATGATCTTCGCTTTATATTTTCTTGCATATTTACAATGAATCTTACCTTAATTTTCTTTAAAGTTAAATCCCAAATTCGGTGTTTTGCTCCATGTTATGCATTTGGAAGGATAAGGATTACCTTGTCCTTTCTTTATTTTAGACTATTAGAATGTGTTTTATTTATTTTTCTTTAATACAGTTACTGATTACAGTTGTATGACTTAGACAGGTATGACTTAGACAGCACCAAAGATGAAAGAGATGTTGTTAGAACTCAAAATAGGTGGGCATACAAGTTTGATCCCCAAACATTTGATTATATCTTTTTGTGCATGATCCATTATGTTTCCCTAGAGTTCAAATTTTCATTTTTTTTTTCTTTTCCTTTGTTTTTGTTGTTTGCGGGGTACTGTTAACATCATGTTGATTTTGTTGCTAATCTTTATATACAGAAAGAAATATGAAAGGCTCCGCAGACAATGCAGGCAACTCTTAAAGCAAAGCGAAGAAAGCATTCAGTTCAATGACACTGGTGAAATCAGCTATGAAGGAGATGATGGAAGTCTTGTTAAAGATTCTGGTTCTTCTAGTTCTGATGATGCAGCCAGTGCCAAGGAATCCATTTCTAGTCAGGACAGGAGTCCAGGTGTTGAATATTCAGATTGTCCATCCACTACCCCATTGGAAGGAGATGACGTTGTTGATGTCAACAATGCTGATGCCTCTATGCTGGATATGGATTCCTCAGGAGGTCCTGAAGTAATTCAGACAGTTCCTTCTGATGATGTTCAGGAAGATGACAATCCCATGAAAGCTTCGAAGGAAGTCCCTTCTCCCTTCCAAGCAAAAGTCCCAAAACTACCAGCCACTGCTGAAGACTTCTCCACCTGGCAACGGATTATCCGACTTGATGCAGTGCGTGCCAATGCAGAATGGATGGCATACTACCCTTCTCAAGCTGCAATATCGGACAGTGTGGCACGTCGCACTGCTGAGGCTGTTGGCTTGAAGGACTATGGTCACCTAGACGCTGGCAGAATCTACCATGCTGCCCGACTAGTTGCTATTCTTGAAGCATATGCACTATATGACTCTGAAATTGGCTACTGCCAAGGTATGAGTGACCTGCTATCTCCTATAGTTAGTGTTATCTCAGAGGACCATGAGGCTTTCTGGTGTTTTGTTGGATTCATGAAGAAGGCGCGGCATAATTTTAGGCTTGATGAGGTGGGTATTCGGAGGCAATTGGATATAGTTGCAAAAATAATCAAGTTCAAGGATGCCCATCTATTTAGGCATTTGGAGAAGCTTCAGGCTGAAGATTGCTTTTTTGTGTATAGGATGGTGGTGGTATTGTTTCGAAGGGAATTGACATTTGAACAGACTCTTTGCCTCTGGGAAGTAATGTGGGCAGATCAAGCAGCAATCAGGGCAGGTATTGGGATTTCTGTACGGAGCAGAATTAGGCAGCGCGCTCCACCGACAGAAGATTTATTGCTTTATGCAATAGCAGCTTCAGTATTGCAGAGAAGGAAATTGATCATTGAAAAGCACAGCAGCATGGATGAGATCCTTAGGGAATGCAACGCCATGTCAGGACAACTTGATGTTTGGAAACTGCTAGATGATGCACATAACTTAGTGTCCACCCTTCATGACAAAATAGAGACATCATTCTGATGACTGCAATAAACAAACTAGTTTATCATATTATTATTGTGAAAAATCTTATCTTTCAGGCTACCAAATCTCAACTCTGCATTTAAAATAAGCACTGGAGTTCTGCTGCAAGGGTTTTTGCATATTATTACTACTCCGAGGTCTGCTACTTAAACTTGCCGCTGGTTTTTTGCATGGCTTTTTGTCGACAATGGTGGCTAATTGTGCAGACTTAGTTGCTAGCTAGATTTATATGGCATCTTTTCTGTTTATCATTTCTTTTTGTATTTTTTTGCCTTTTTCTTTCTTTGATTTTGAATTCAGACACAAACCTCAGAACTCTCTGGGGCACCTTTGGGAAGAGCGGGTGGCTTTGGTGGGCGGGGGCATGTAACCGTTAACTTAGATGTTGGGTTATTATCTCTACGATTTTAGGAATGTTTTTTGGGTCAAACGAGATCTTTTCCTCCTGAACTCTGCTAACTTGCATGTCATTTGTCTCTCTGAATCGGTCGTCGCTTACCTAGGATGAGCTAAATGGGTTGAGCTTGAATTGATTCAGAATTAATAGCATTTAGTTTTTTGTTGAATCAAATAATTGAATCAATTTATTGTCATTAACATTTTAATTTTTATATCGTTGGTTTCACATTTTTGTATGTAACAATAACTGAATATGGTTACATAAATTTTTTATTTATCGGCATGGTAAGCTTTTATTTTTTTAATAACTTTTAAGCAAATTTAATCTTCGATTTTTTATGGGTAAATTATACTTGTCTCTTAAATACTAACTTTTCAATAGTAGTAAATGCCTTTAATGATTATTCCAAAAAAAAATTCTTTACAATTTTTATTGTTATTGGTAATTAATTTTAAACACTTAATTCTTGATTTTATAACTTTGAATGATAAAATAAAGTTTTAAATATTATTTTTATTGTTTTTAGAATTTTATGCAAAATCTTTATTTTATCTTTCATTAGATGATAGTCGGAGTTTAAAATTACATATTAATGACACTGAGAATAAAAAATAGAAAAAACTATGCATAAGAAATGTGATTATATTAAAATATAGTAAGCTGTAATACATATATTATCTTTCAAAAGAGGAGAATATAGATTTAAACTTAAAATAGGAGGGGAGTATAATTTTATACTTCTCTTTTGAGAGAAGAGTGTAATTATTTATTTATCTTTTGAATAAAATTAATAAAAACTTTTAAATGCATACTTTATTATATTTGTAGTAATTTAGAAATTTTATGTCGTTTATATACAAAAAAAAAGATTTTATTGTAACTCTCCTTAACGTTTTTTTTTTATGGAAACTCTCCTTAACGTTAACTTTCAGTTTTATTAGTTATTATATTATTATATTACCTTCTTAACTACGCTTGTGAATAGTCATTGTCGTAACTCCTATGTGAGTTATGGCTAGTTGACCTTTGCGGGTCTCTCTCTACGTCCACATTCATTCATTTCTTCTCATTAATTATTACTCATTTACTTGCTTCCCAATGTTCATGCCACATGCCAAACGCACAAAAGCCATAACCTCTCTCTGATAGTCAAAGAGAAAGGTTTTGATTCCGAATTCATAGCGGAACGCGTGTCCAAATTTGTGGAGCATTTTGTTAGAAGGAAAAAAAACAGTGCATTGGTTTCGTAGTGTGTAGTACAACAAAGCCTTTTTATTTTTCTAGTTATATTTTTGTTTATTCACTTTGTAGTACCACACATTACTTACTGCATTGTAGTTGTACTACAAACAACTACAATGCAGGGAGGGTCAGGCGTTGGTTGATTTGGCAATGTACTTTTTTTTCCCTTCCTTCTTCTCTTCTTCCTTTTCCTTTTGCAATGGCTGACATAAATATCGGATTGTGCTGCAAATCTATGCTCGTGCAGCCTCACTTTTGAGATTGATATCTGATACGGCTTTTCAGAGTGGGTCTGTGAGATTCTTATCTCACCCCATTTGAGTTTCCACCACTCATCATCATTCTGTTGTTCATTGCCGCATAGAGGTACGATGATGTTTGATACGTTTATGTTTGCATGAAAAAAGAAAACTTTTCCCCTTTCAGGAAATGGGGTTCTCATTCCTTTTGTTATTAATATAACTAATAATTATGGGTTGCAAATTCTCTCTTTTGTAATTTGGATACTCAAGTGAAGTGATGTACAGGGTGGAGAGAGTTTTCGCTATCCTTGAATACTATGTGTGTTCGTGTGTTCTTTCCTTTCTAACAGTGTCTCTTACCGTGTTTTATTTTCTTTGAAGATTGATGAATCTAATGGGCAATGTAAACAATGAAGAACTCAAAGAGATTGAGAATTTTGAGAGAGGTGATGATGACATCGAAAAGGTGGTTGTTGTTGAGGCAGAAGAGGTGAGTGGGGTAGAACCATGGACGAGACAGATCACAGTTCGAGGACTGATAACTAGCTTCCTTATTGGCATCATTTATAGTGTGATTGTGATGAAGCTGAACCTCACAACTGGGCTAGTCCCCAATCTCAATGTCTCGGCCGCGCTCCTTGGCTTTGTGTTCATTCGTGGTTGGACTAAGCTGCTTGAGAAAGCAAAGGTTGTTTCATCACCTTTCACTAAACAGGAGAACACCATAATTCAGACTTGTGCTGTTGCATGCTACAGCACTGCTTTTGGAGGTGGTTTTTTTTTTTTTACTTAATTCATATTTTGTGTGTATATAAATGAATAAATAACTGAGCGTTTATTTGTATTTGTAGTTTTTCTTCTTTAATTTTACTTGCTTATTTGTAGGTGGTTTTGGGTCTCACCTATTGGGTTTGAATAGGAAGACATATGAGCAAGTAGGGGTTGATACAGAGGGGAATACTCCTAACACCAAGGAGCCTGGAATTGGCTGGATGACAGGCTTTCTCTTTGTGACATACTTTGTTGGGCTAGCAGCATTAGTTCCCCTTAGAAAGGTATTATTTCTTATGAATTGCTGCCTTCTATGATTTTCACTTGATTTTGATTGAAATTGAATACATTTGGCTATTCAAAGGTTGTTATTCTTGAAGTTTATTAGTGTAATATATTAATGTAGAAGTGATGAAAATCTCAATTTTGGATGTATTGGGTTTGGAGTGAATTGAATGGTGTTGCTATGTTATTTAACAGATGATGATAATAGACTACAAATTAACTTATCCAAGTGGAACTGCTACAGGCGTTCTTATAAATGGGTTCCATACTCCTAAAGGAGATGACGTGGCCAAGTATGAATCCAATTTTGTTTTTGTGTTAACATGGTGAATCTGTGAAAAACATATTTGTCTTTTCAAGTTAAACATGGTGAATTTGTATACAAAATAAAATGAGTTCAACATGTTTCGCAGGAGGCAGGTTCATGGTTTCATGAAATTCTTCTCATTCAGTTTCCTTTGGTCTTTCTTCCAATGGTTCTATGCGGGTGGAGACCAATGTGGATTTGTTCAGTTTCCTACTTTTGGATTGAAAGCATGGAAAAACTCGTGCGTGCTTTGGTTCCCTCTTTCTTTTACTACTATGATTCTGAGCCATGAAACAATTGTCCATTGTCATTGATTAAAATGTTTGAATTTTGCAGATTTTATTTTGACTTCAGCTTGACTTACGTTGGAGCAGGAATGATTTGTTCCCATCTTGTCAATTTATCCTTGCTTTTTGGTGCTGTGCTCTCATGGGGCATTATGTGGCCGTTGATCAGAGGACTAAAAGGACAATGGTTCCCTGAAAGTTTACCAGAAAGTAGCATGAAGAGTCTTAATGGTTATAAGGTATAAAATGAGCAACAATTGAAGGACCCTATCAAAGCTAATTTGATTTGAGTTCTACCATTTTAAGCCTGAACTTTCCTTTATTATGTTGCAGGTTTTTATTTCCATTGCCTTAATCCTTGGTGATGGGTTCTACAATTTTATTAAAATTCTGTATTTTGCTGCCTCAAATATTCATGCCAGCATGAAAAGGAGGAATCACAAAACAGGTAAATGAACGGCCTCTTATCGTTTTCGCAGTTCATGGGTTTATGTAATTCTCAAGTTTAGATTTTAAGATGCTTACTTGCCTTACCAGTTACCACTTTACCAATCACATATTCCAATGCCATAAATACAAGATGCTACCATATCAACAGAACAAGTAATTGATTTATTTCCAATGAAATGAGTATGAATAGTTTTTCTATGTTAGACTTAGACCTCATATGGCTACTATTGTGAGGACAAATGGACAATATGAGTAAGGAGCAGAAGGGGAATTTGGACTGTAAAGGGCTGTAACAACCTTGGCTATGTTGAAAAGGAGGAAATTGGTTAGAAGTAAGGATAAAAGGGGAGGGAAGGATGTGGGAGAGATAGGAAAAAATTGAGTTGGGTGGTGGAACGGTTTTGGGTGGGTAACTTTCTCATATTTCTTTGTGAAATCTAATGTTCTTTTTTCACTACAGTTTCTTGTTCAGATAACCAGAATCAGCCTCTTGATGATCCTAGACGCAATGAAGTGTTTGTAAGAGAAAGCATTCCGATATGGTTGGCATGTGCAGGGTACACATTGTTCTCCATCATTGCTATCATTGTCATCCCTTTCATGTTCCCGGAGGTGAAGTGGTACTATGTGGTGGTTGCATATCTGTTTGCGCCCGCCCTCGGCTTTTGTAACGCTTATGGTGCTGGCTTAACTGACATGAACATGGCCTATAATTATGGGAAAGTGGCTCTCTTTGTGCTTGCAGCCTTAGGTGGGAAAGGTGATGGTGTGGTTGCTGGACTTGTAGGGTGTGGCCTGATCAAGTCCCTTGTTTCCACCTCATCCGATTTGATGCATGATTTCAAGACCGGTCATCTCACCATGACTTCCCCGCGATCGATGCTTCTAACTCAAGCTATTGGGACAGCAATAGGTTGTGTTGTTGCTCCCCTCACATTCTTCCTCTTCTACAAGGCCTTTGATGTGGGGAACCCAGATGGTGAATACAAAGCCCCATATGCCATCATATATAGGAACATGGCAATTCTAGGTGTGGAAGGCTTTTCTGCACTCCCCCATCATTGCTTGCAGCTCTGTTGGGGGTTCTTTGCATTTGCTCTAGTGGCCAACTTGGTGAGAGATTTGAACCCCAGAAACATTGGGAGATGGGTCCCACTTCCTATGGCAATGGCTGTCCCTTTTGTTGTAGGGGCTTACTTTGCAATTGACATGTGTATGGGTAGTTTGATTGTGTATGTGTGGGGTGTGCTGAAAAGCAAGGAGGCTGGTTTGATGGTTCCAGCAGTTGCTTCTGGTTTGATTTGTGGAGATGGGTTGTGGATTCTCCCTTCTTCTATTCTTGCTTTGTTTAAGGTTCGTCCCCCAATATGCATGAGCTTCTTTGCAACCAAGTAGAAGTTTGCTAGCAACTAGAGGAAATAGGTGTAGTCAAATTATTACCTATGATAATTGTTATGACTATGATTGGTATGGAGGCTATTTAATAGCAAGTAGTTCCAACACCCTTGGTGGGAATTGATGTACATAGCTTTCTTTGCCTTCTCACAATTTTATTGATCTTAGAAACACTAAAGAGTATTCTCTATTCCCGTAAGTTTAACTTTTGGAATTTAGCAATCGCATTGTGTGTGTGGATAAAATATTAGATAAGGCACGATGATTTTTATTTAAATTTAATTTTTTTTAATGTCTCTCAAGTTTGAATCTAATTTCCATCTCTATTTACAAGTTAATAAAGGTAATATGAACAAAATGAAACAATACACATCATCCATCTCTTTTTGCAGAGTGGATGACCATTGGCCAATGACCTGATTCAAGATATTCAATGTTTTCACTTGGCAGCCTAAACTATTATGCAAGATTAATATTGAACCTTAGCAGAACCCTGACAAATGCCATAATTTTAGTGCTTCAGGCTCAAACTAGAGAGCTCATAACAAAATCATGAAATTATGATATCTACTATTCTTCGTTGTATGTAATAAATTTACATTTTTCACTTTGCAAAGGTTCTAAAATTTTATACTACCTGCAAAGTTATCCCTCCTAAACAGCCTACCAAGTTTTTTTTTTGACAGCACACATGCCTGAAAAAGCGGATACATAGTGAGCCACCTTCTTTACCAAAAAAAAAAAAGGGATTATAGGGAGGGAGGGAGAGTGAGAGATTGAACTAGTTAAACGCTATCTCCTGAAGGACTTGAAGGGTCTTTTGATGAACCTGGAAGCAAAAGAAAAGGAACAAAAGAAATAAGTCATTCAGCAAATCACGGAGATGATTATATGGCTGGTTACTTTAGGAGATGATGATTCAATCTGCAAGCATCATGCCACCAAGTTAAACATTTTTGGCTAATGTACAGCCAGCACATGATCTTCGAAATAGAAATATTTATGGATTTGATAAAGATAAAGAATTTACCCATTCCAGATGTTGTGCAGTGATGCCAGAGTCACCTCCAGCATATATACCAGACAAGACCTGGTAAGAATAAAAAAAAACATCAATTAGAAGTGCAAACACAGGCAAAGAAGATCATTCAAATCAACCGTGTAATAGAGTAACAATAGAATGTATAACAAGAACTGAGCATAGGCAAAAATATCACAGTAAAATAGTTCGGGCCCCTAAAGAGTCATGAGAGTGAAATTTTCAACCGAACCAAGTATGTTACAACTCCATGGAACTCTTAGTCTACTTGGCTTCAAAGAAAACCATTCAGCATAAAAAATATGGCATAGCATTACCTTAGAGACAGTCTCAAGAAACATGCCTGGGCGCACCGGAAGCGGCTTCCGTCCTGTCACACTTGCCTGGATATCATGACAGACAAGTTAAATATGCTGCTGACTACAACTTGCATGCATGTATAACACATGTTAAATAATACACATCCATCCAATTCAACCCACCCTTCCAGCAATTCCAGTTGGAACCCTATGTGTGTTGTCATCTTCGTCGTTGTTGTCAGCACCTTCATCTTTTCCTTGCATCACATTTCTTATCATACCGAGAACAACTTTCCCAGGTTTTAAAGCCACCAATTTAGTTATGAAGTTGACCTGCACTGCCAATGGTTTTAATGAAGCCAGGAGGATATTTTTTACAAGGCTTAAATATGTTTTTAGTCCCTCAAGTTTGAAAAATTGTTACTTTTAGTTCCTCAAATTTAAAATGTGTGTTTTTTGTCCCTCATTTTTAAAAGTGTCACTTTTAGTCTCTGTGGTCATATTTTAAATTTAAAAAATATTTTCTAAATTTGAGAGGGGTCAAAATATAAATTTAGAAAATCTTTAGAACTTAGAGGAAAGGGGGTAAGGTGAGAATCAGGATTTGGGAGGGGTCAAAATATAAATTTAAAAATACTTTTCAAATTGAAAAATGGTCCCAGGGACTAAAAGTGACACATTTTTAAAAATGAGGGACCAACAACACACGTTTTAAATTTGAGGGACTAAAAACAACAATTTTCCAAATTTGAGGGACTAAAAACATATTTAAGCCTTTTTACAATGAATAATTGTTACGTTTACTTTTAGATCTCTACACATGTAGTAGAGATTTCCAAGCCCTTTTAGCAACAATCAATAAAATCATGTGAAACTGAAATGTTATTGGATAAAGTTTCACTATAAGTGAGAACCATATTAAGATCAAATATGGAAACTACACATCAACATACCTCAGACTGAGGTAAAGTATATAATCCACGGTCATTTCTCTCATCCAAAATTCCCCCTCCCATCATATCACGAGCTTCTTCTCTAATCAAAACAAGCCTTGCAAGAAGTTTTCGATCAGGCACAACAGGACGAGTTTCCATTGTCTGCAAACATATAATTCAATAACAAACAATTATCCAAACAATCTAGAATTCATGTGGTTTCCGTGATCGAGATTTGAGATGGAGGAAATATTTATCACTCATTGAAAGAATAACAGTAGTAATCGAATATTTTAGAAAGCTTCTGGTAGAATGAACCATAAAAGAAAGACATGGCTCTTGAAGCACATGGAAATAATTTTTTAAAGAAGAGATGGATGGAAAACAAAAATTTGATAAAATATGTCTCCCTCTATGTGTGTGTGTGTGTGTGTGTGTAGCCCCCAAAATTGAGAACCTTCAAGATCTTGAAGGAAGTCAACTACTCTAACACTGAGAAGGAAATAAGGAATCTGCATGCTTCCCCCTAAAATCAATTTGTCTTATGAGGTTTTCTATAAGGTACATAATACAACAATATAATATCAGAAAACAACTTAGAAAATCAATAACTTGATTCATATTAGAAAATCAATAACTTGAAAAGCTGTAATCCTTTTTAGATAGGCCGCAATGTATTACAAATACATATTGACAAGACAACATCAACAAAAAAAGCCAAAGCCTGGGTAGATATAAGGTCCACAACTCTTAACAATATGCAAAAACCTTGACTTAAAATAATTTGGGAAATGAATAATTAATTTTAGAGAAAATTACAAGCATTTCAAGGCCTGTACTTATTGAAACAAGAGAGGAGAATGTAATTTAGGCCTACCTCAAGGGATTTAAGAGCATTTTGATCTCATTTTATAAATTAGACATTTTACTGACCATAATGAAATAGTTACCAAGTACGAGTGCTAGTCATTTTAAAGATTAAAAGACTGTGAGAAGGACCTGATAATTCACACAATGCTTGAAGTTTCTATGAATACCTCTAATAAATCATCAGCTTGGTTAGCTATGTCGTTTAGATTTGCCCCTGGGATATGAATCTTCAATTCATTCTCGCCTTTAAATGAACCACCACCAGCTGCAACTCGGCGTAACAATTCATATCTGCTTTCCTTTTTTGGAGTTCTACATAGAAGGCCAATTACTTGAACCTAAAAGATGAAGGGAAAAAGTGCAGATTGTTATACAACACAACAGTTAGAACCATCCATCAATCAGAAAAATGATCAAGTAGTGGATCAAAGAACTTCCTTACATGGGGGGGACATTTTTTTGTTAGATGTGATAACACTGTCTCTTTGATAACTTCCAACAGTGACTTGCGCTGAACGGAAATATATAAGCAGTTAATTCTCAGCCACAACTTTATGACAGTTTTTTGCTCAACAAGATATAAAATTATGGGACAGTGGCATCATTTAAAGAATACTACTTACTAAACAACAATCAAGTTAAAACTTAATGGACAGAGAGGAGTTGCGGGGCAACCATAGGTATAAAACATACTTGGGAGATCTTTCTAAATGGAATGGAACATGTATGTTTCTAGGCTTATAAATAGCTTATTTGAGCTTATCTAATAGCATAAGCATTTGTGAGAGTGTGGAAATAGCTTATGATTGGCCCATAAGCTGTTTTTTTGCTTATTTTCATAAGCTCTTGTGAATAGCTTATCAAAATGACTTCTGCGAAGCTTATAGGTTACAAAAGCTCTCATGCAATAAACATTTATGTCATAAGCGCTTAAATAAACTGTTTATCCAAAGAGGGCCATAATTCAACAAGTTTGAAACTTTTAGTTTGAAAGGCATGATATGATACCTTATCATCATGGTCCTGGTCAGCAAGCTGGATCATGTAATCAAGGGCCATCATGAAATCAGATTCCATCTGATCAACTCTCTTACCAATAACTCCCTGTGCAGCCAACTCCACTGCTACCTTTTCAGATTCCTCATCCATATCCATGTCTTCCAACTACACCCATATCAAATTCACATGTTATTATTATTAGTACAATCAAAATGTTAAAGGAAGAAATTAAAATTCAAATAACACAACTCATTCATAATAATGAATAGAGAAGAACTAACTTACAAGGGTAATCATTTCCTGGAGGACAGAGATGACTTGATCACCGCCTCTAAGGAGTGCTTCACGTTGAGCAGATGTATCCGTATCCGAGCTTTGATTGTGGTTGTGGGGCCCCCTTTCATTCTCCAGTGGGTATCCGCCACCCACTTCGTAACTGGTGCTGCTTGAAGACGCGAAAAGGTGACTCTTTCTCCTCTTGGGCTGCTTCAACTGTGGATGATGATGTTGTTGAGAAGAGGAAGCTAATAACTTTGAATGGAAGAGGTTGTTGGGACAAGTAGTGTGTGACGGAACCGGAGAGAATAGTGACGCGCCAAGCATTATTATTTCGTGATTTTTTTTTTTTTTTTGCTTTCTCTGTTTTCACTTCATGATTTTGGGGGCTTCTTCTTCTTCTTCTTCTTGGGGTTTTAGTCGTTGGGTTTTAGCTAAGCCTGAGAATTGTGAATGTGGATAAGATACGAAGAGCAAGGGATGTTGCTGGAGTAATAGTGAATGAATACATAATAATAATAATAATAGTTTATACATTTAAACATGGCCGTCTTAGCTCAGCCGGTAGAGCGCGTGGCTTTTAACCACGTGGTCGTGGGTTCGATTCCCACAGACGGCGCGTATGAACCATTTCATTTTATACTGATTTTTTTGACGATCATCATTATACACTTTATTTTTTACGATCTCATATACACGTGACGTTTTTCTTTTTCTGACTAATCTCACTCGATCTGCTTTTAACCTACAAAATTTTAATCTCATAATCAATACTGTCCATCAATTAAATGAAAATTTTTGCCACCACGAAATGTTGGTCACATATAAAAAGATTTTAGTGTGCATATAAAAAATCTTATAACAATAATTAAAAATAAGTTAACAAATATTGACTTAAGACATCTTAACTCAACATAAAAAAAATTATTAATATGACTATTAGTTTTTTTCTATAATTATAATTTTACATATTTCATTAATTTGTTTACCAAAAATATGATTACAAAGATGGATAATAAATAAAATCTTAGACACTCGGTGTACCATGTGAAAATAAACCTAAAAATGGTAAGAGAATCTTAAGTATTAATGTTTAAAATATCAAATTTAAAAATTTAGAAATTAAAACAAAATTTCATTGAGTGATTGAGTTGATTCGTGCTGAACAAATTTTCAAGAACCGTCTTGATTGTAATAGTTTTGGTTTGAGTTTAAAATAAAAGTGGGCTAATTATTTAAACCAACTTGAACCAACTTAATTGATTTTGTTCGGATTATCGGATTCATAGGCTCAATTAGATTTGATAAACACCCCTAATATAAGTACTTATGAATAAATTATTTTTTATATTCGAAGAGGAAATAAAATTAAATCGATTTCATGTAATATATAAGCTATTTTGATAAACTATTATGAAAAGCTTATTAAAATATGTTGTTAGCAACTTATGAATATTTCATAAGTTATTTTTATGAATTCTCTCAAACATGTATACAGGTAGTCTAGATAAGCTCTGAAAATAAATTTTTGCAAACGACACTCTTATAATTATACATTTTAATGAAAAAACATTAAAAATTATCCATTTTCATTTGTTTTGTACTCATTCTGCCCCAAAATAAGTGACATTTTAGTAAAAAGAAAAAAAGTCGTAAAATAAATGTTTTATTTTTTTCATTACATAGTTAATTGTTATAATTTAATACGCACTGACAATATAAAAATAATTTATACAGACATCTAGTCATATTCTATCATAGTACAATTTCATAACAATAATTCACAAAATATATGCACAAAAATCTACATACTGAGATATGATTTGACGTCTTACGCTATCGGTGTATACTAATTAAATTTTAATTATTTTTATTTCAATTTTATCATAAATAATATTTCTTAGAGTGCTACATCAAATTTCAAAATATATAAACAATAAAGTTAAATTGAAAAAATTATTTTTTTGACAAGAAATTGAAAAAATTATTACTCTTTTATTTATTTGTTGTTTTTTAAAATCTATATAAAAAATCTTAAATTATTTATAAGAAATTGAATAATTTGTACCCAATCACTCCTTCCCTCCTCCCTCCAACTACAACACACCTCCTATCCTTATCCTATCTAGAGTTGGCAAAACGGACTTTTGGGGCGGCCCGAGCCCAACCCACATCGAGTTCAGTTTTATCGGGTCGAACCAAAAAACTCGAATTGAAAATGAGTTCAAATTTGTGTGTCCGAGTCCACTATTTTTTGGGCCGGGCTCGAGCTTTAGTCTATATTTTCGAGTCGATCAGCTTCAGACTCGGGGCTTTGTCGGGCTGGACCAAAAAAACCCAAATTAAAGATAAACTTAAATTTATATGTCCAAACCTTTTATTTTTTAGATTTTTTTGCCTAATCCACCAAACCCGACTCATTTTACCAGCTGTACCTTTGAAGTTTGAATAAATTTGAACAAAAGAACATGTTTGTCTCTTTTATTTTAGTTTGGCACATGACAACATGGCTACTCAACAACCACTATCGGACAACATTTGAAAGCGCGCTAACCTTTCTCCCTTCCCTCACCAATTCAAATTCTTCTCTCTGTCTCTCTCTCTCTCTCTCTCTTACTCACTGTCACTCTGCACACCCCCAACACAGATCCAATTTCATCTTCCCCCACAAACCCTAACCCACCAAAACCCTCCCTCTCTTCTCTCTATCGTTCTTCTCCGAACTTCAAACAAACACCCATGTTCCGAATTACCCTCTGACCCTTTTTGTTGTTATGGACGAGGAATGCAATTCATCGGAGCAATCCTTTCTGACCGTCCAATCGGGTTCCAAGGTTGGTTCTTTCTCTTCTTCTTGGGTCATTACTCTGAAAAATTTGAAACACTTCTCTTCCTCTTTTTGTGTTTTAGGTTATGAGAGAGAAGAGGGTAACCACCCGTTTGGGAGAGAAGCACGACCCCCCTCGAAAACGTGTCAAAATGAAAGATCTCGAATCTGTGGTTCACTCTGCCGGTAATTTGAACAAAAAATTTTGAGCTTTTACTTAAATAAATAAATATATTGAATTTAAATTTTACATATACATGTTTGTAAAATTCAATTCAATCATGTAATTTTACTTGTGGGGTTTTGTTTTAGAATCAAGCATACATATATACATAATTTGCTATTGAAATTATGGCGCAGAAACTAGTGCCCGTAAATGGGAGTCTACAAATGACAAAGAAAACAGTGTTCAGTGGTCGTTTGGTAATAAGGAGATGTCACATGTCACTGAGGTTCCTGTGACTCTGGACAAGGATGCTTCTAAAGAAGAGCAAACTAGAAGGAACACATTGGTTGGTCCCAGGCCTCTGGATCTTAACACTGAAGTTTGTGGTGCTAGACGTGTTGAGAATCTCACTAAGGAACCCTTGTCTGGGAAGCAATGTGGTGATTTTGTAAACACAAGAGGGATTGATGTAGACCTCAATGCGGAGGATGTTACTAGCTCTATAAATGTGGAACCGGCGAGTGTTCACAAAGGACATGGCCATTTTAAGTCAAAGGATGTGTCCGAGAGTGGGAGTTGTATCGGACCTATAGAGGAAAAGGATCCAATGAGGATATGGAGGGAGATGAAGCAGAACGGTTTTCTTTCATCCTCCTCTCATGGGGGAATTCCAGTGCCGAAGCAACGTGGGAGGAAAAGTAAAAATGAAATGCTCAAGAGAAAGATGGAGCTCGCGAAGAGAGAACAGGTCAGCAGGTTTGAGAAGCTTGCTGCTCCAAGTGGACTGCTGACTGAATTAAACCCTGGAATTATCAACCATGTAAGAAATAGGAAACAAGTCCATTCAATTATTGAGGCTCTTGTAAGGTCTGAAAAGCAGGAAAATAGCAACATGGGGAGCAAACAAGCAGCACATCGAATGAGTGGAGGTATAGAGATTAACAAGAGGGACCTAGAATGTGTGAATGATGTGGGTAAGCATCAGCCTACATTTTCTCATGGAGGGACCTTTCATAGCTCTTCAGGGAGCAGACAAGCACAAAAGGGTCCTGTGACAGTGAATGACCCCTCTTGGATTTTGGAGGGTAAAGTTTGTGATCGTGACACATACACAGCAGAGAAAGCTAGTCTTAAAAATTGTGTATCAAACACAAGCCATGTCACAGAAGATGATATTTTAGCGCTGAAATTGTCATCGTCAATGAAGGCATCAATGAGTTCTACCAATTTGTCAAGTGAGGAATCATCAAATGTCACGATGGTTTCATCTCTATCCCTAAAAGGCTCGTAGCAATTTTCCTCATGCTTATGCTTCTTTGTTTTTGCCAGTTTTAATTGTTTATATTTTTTTATGCTTGCCTTTTGTTGAGATCCCACATTGACTAGAGATATGACTAATGTCATATTTTTAAGGCTTGGACAGTCCTCACCTTACAAATCGGTTTTTAGGGGTTGAGTTAGGCCCTAAGCTAAAATCCTAAGATGGTATCAGGGCCTATCATAGATCCGTTATTGGGCAACCCATATTTGTCCATGCTCTAGATGTATATTCCTAGGTGTGAGAGGTATTGTTATTGGGCCGAGCTACCCATATTCGCCCACACTCCAGCTATCCAATCTTGGGCACGAGGAGGTGTGTCGAGATCCCACATTGACTAAAGATATGACTAATGTAGTACTTATAAGACTTGGGGCAGTTCTTACCTTATAAGCCGGTTTTGTGGGGGTTGAGTTAGGCCCTAAGCCCAAATTCTTAGATCTTTAAACCATTTCATGTAATCATGTAATGCATAATAAATGGAAGGGGTCAATTCTTTTATTTTTTTGGGATTTGAAATCTAATGAAGAACTGATCTATTGGAAAATTAATTCATTACTTTATTACTTTATAGGCTATTGTAGATGACGTGCAATTGGTACGATTAAAATTTGTTCATGGCATCACTGTTTCAGCTTTTCAAATATGTATGGATTGGGCTAGGAAAGAAAAATTTGCCTTAGCTAATGTGGATGCTTCTTGAGCCTTTGCTGATATGGATGCTTGTATATTTTTCAGCTGCTACCGTTGCTTCTCAGTGGTTGGAGCTTCTACATCAAGACATTAAAGGGCGTCTTTCGGGTAATGCCATTATATTTCATTTAATTAAGCTTTGGAGAGTGAAACTACTTACACGTGGTTTTGGTCTTTTCTACATTTACAGCTTTGCGTCGCAGTAGGAGGAGAGTTCGGTCTGTAATCACTACTGAGCTGCCTTTCCTTATATCGAAAGAATTTGCAAATAACCAAGATTACGATCCTTATGGCATGAAAGTGTCTGCGGGACTTCCCACTTGCAAAACAGCAGATTTGCATCGGGGAAGATGGACTGCTTTGTTTGATCATATGGATGAAGCACTTTCAGAAGAGGAAAAACAACTTGTGAGTGGAAAAAAGGCAGAACATTTTTTTATGGTCTTAATGCTTATTTTGGACTTCCTTTAGGTCAAGCTATGCTATAATATATGAGAAAGTGTAAAGGGGTATGATCTGGCACAAGGTCTACATACAAGAATAATAAGATAGTGCTTGGTTTGTTTTCTATATTCATTTTCAGTTTGCATGTTGTCAACAATAATTAGAAAAAGCCACCTTGTTTTTCACTTGGTTTCGTGTTGTCAAAGTTTTATGAAGGAAATGATGAAAACATTATCTTGTTTTCACCATTTCCTTTACCAAACTTTGAGGAATTAGAATGAAAACTAAGTAGCACATTTGTAATTATTAATGTAACAAACATGTCAACTGAAAAGAAAAACAAGTTGAATGCCCCCTAATAATGCTGATGGAAACAGTCAGTGGTCTTTATAGGAATGGTAATTATACTCTTCTGAAGTTTGAAAATGCTAAGGTACATATCTGCATACCTTAAAATCTAGTTTATTTAGATTTCATATAATTCTGTCTCCTTCCTTCGGTAAAGGACAGCTCTACTAGACATGTCAATGGTGAAATTGGATACCTAGGAAGATTCAAGTTACTTGGTTCATTACAGTGCTTTGTTATACAATTACCAAGAAAGAAGTTTGTGCCCATTCTCTTTATCGAAATCTGCACTTATCTGGTTTGTAATTTCAGGAAAGTTGGTTGAATCAAGTGAAAGAAAAGCAACTGTTATGTGATCAGGGCCTGCAACATGTAAACTGGAGCAAGGCTTATGACTTACAACAGTTGGCAACTTCAGAAAATGACTCCAGGTAAATGTTTTAATTGCCTGATATAAGATTACATGCTATTGATGCTGTGGACTTAGTACTTTTGGTTAAAATTTTGAAGTCTTTAAATTAGAACAGCATGATTTTACATATAATAAACGGGCCTTAAGTCTTCAACAGATAGGATATATCTTTGTATTTAATTTGGGCATGCATTATAAACTACACAATTTTCTGCCAATTTATAAAAATGTTATTTCTATAGTGCAAACTGCAAAGCCTAGTTACAATTTTGATATTTTTGATATTATGCAACATGCAGAGTATCGCAATTAGATAGCTCGGAGAAAGAGTTAGCTGTTAATGCAGCAGCAGCTTCCATATATTCAACATGCAATTTTCTATTGTCAGAGAGTTAACTTGCATTTGACGTTGAGTTTGTACGTTTATCTAATTATTGTGACTTTTTTCTCCTCAATGAGTAGCGATTGCTTCAGGAATTGTCATGTGCATGTAGAAAAAACAAACAAACTATAGTATAGGTTCTCATTATACTTGTTATGATTGTAACATTAGCTGTGGAATTAATTTGTTTTTCACTCTTTTGCCAAACATTGTCACTGTGAAAGATATTATTTAATTTTACTTTGGTGTCTAATTATTCCCCACCGTTTTCACCAAGTATCTCCCCAAACATCTCTTAGTGTGTAAATTGGGATTAAACAAAATTGGTGGTGGTTGTTATGACTCAAAATTGTTTTTTTTTTCCCAATCATAAGCGCCTAATATCTGCGATTAAACTACCTAATAACTACCATTAAACAATTTTTCCGATACTGATACGCATAATTTATATTAAGTTTTTGTTAACATAAACCCAAAGGACTAATATGAAGAATAAAACAAGTTTTTACTGAAAATGTTTATTGCACATTTAACTTCTAATATAATGTATACCTTTTTAATAAAAAAAATCACTTTGATATTTTGCATTAATGTTTGACTGCTCGCATGTCAATCAAATTGATGTTAATCAAGTAAGCATTCAGAGGATCTGAGTTGATTACTCATGCTACATTAAAATAAAAATTTAAAAAAACTGATTTTTATGTGACTTATGTGAATTTGATATTTGTGAGCTAAAATAAAACCAACATCTATGCACCAAATAAAAGTCAACAAATAACTAAATCTAGAATTGGATAAGGAAAGAAGGTAGGAATAAGATGTTTCACACACACAGACAATTCAATCCTTTTGTTCAACAAGAACTCTTGTTACTAAAACAAAACAAAGATGACAAACCAAAACAAAAAAAAAATAGTAAATGATATGTAACATTATGAAGTCGCTTTCAATATTGACAGGTTTATTGCCTAAGAAAAACAAGAATAGGAAATGAACCAAACCTACAAACAGCAGAGTGAGAATTCAGTTATTTCATCTAAATCTAAATGAATACGGCTTTTTCTTTAGTAGAAAATTCATGCCTTAATTTCGTTACTACATTCCAATGCCTGCCGAATCCCTTCCCGACCCTCAGTGTGTTAACGACTTCTGATATAACTCTAACTGCGTAACATTAAAACATTGATCTATCTAACCTAAAATAATTACATCTCTATATTTCTTGGAACCATTCCTAAAGCTATGTATATATATGTTGCAAAGAAACATCTTGAAGCCAATTAAATATGCAGCTCAGATGTCTAAATGCTCCTGCCATCTTATGCATACCAAGGTGATTCCATTCTATGAATTGCATCTGACTGAAGAAATCTAAGCACTGCAGGTCTCTGAAGCTAATAAATGGGGGAGAGCTTTATGTCTGAATGCCTTAGAGAACCTGAATGCAGAGAAGGCAAATCACAGTAAATCCTATCGAAATAGTTCTGGAAATGACCACATTATGAACCTCGCAAAGATGTCAGACTCCAGAAACTCGATATGAGCAGCCCTCCCAATGAAAGAGTTTAAATTCTTGCCATAGGCAGTGGGATCAAAATTGACATCACAACGCATAAAAACTCGACGTTCATAGGGATTGGCACGGATTTGGTCCAAACAATGATTCAACATCTCTAGGAACACTCTCCCCTTCTTTGAATTGTCATGTGAAGCAGCATGGCATGATTCAATCCTAGCAGAATGGTAAGGCACATAACCATCCTGAAAAAAATCATTATCGGTTAGAAGCAAGTTTTTTATAAGAAATCCAAGTAAAAGCAAACATGCCAGAGGAAAAGAGAAAATGGGGAAAAGAACAGGAAAAACAAGCTTAAAGAGAAACATGGTTCACTTTGCTAACTTAGAAAAAATGCATTATCATACATACTAATAAAATCTTAGATTTAATTGGACCTCAACTAGAAAAGATATATTTCAAAAATATTTTCTATTTTCATTTACTAATTTATTTTTGGTTACACAACTATCATCTTATTTTTAATTTGTTTCCTGTTATCTAATTTTTGTATAGAAATAAGTGAAAACAATAAAAAAAAAATGTTGCTTTCTAAGATTTCCATTTTGTCAGCACCACTTTATGTTGGAAGATGAACTAATAAGATCAAGCGTGTGTTTGTTTTAGCAGCAAAACACGTTCTAATGCTTTCAAAAATGAAAGATAAAACTACTAGCTGTGGGAGAAACAGACGTTTGGAGATTTGTTGCTGCTAAAACAAGTACACACCAAGTTTCACATGCACAATCATTGCTAATAAGTAAATGATATTTCCAGAAACGATTTAAGAGTCACGAGAGACAAGGGAAAACCTGCGGGGAGGATAGCAAAATTATATGCCTAAAATGATCCAAGGTCTTCTGCTGAAAAAATAAAGAGGAAGAAAGAAAGAAACAAAGAATTGAAAATAACTATATTAGAACCTCATTAAATTAATTAAACTCCACATAATATATGAATGATCAAGGCCTTTGATGAAAACAACACAATCCTCTTCAACTTTGGGACTTCGGCAAATAGAACCCTCAACTTTCAATTCCAAAATTTAAATCCCACAACTATGAACACTGTGTTGCCCACTTCCATGAGTTATGAGCCAATGCATCTTTACTACACCCTTAAACCTTATATTTTCCATCCAGTAATGTATCCATTTAGTAGTATTATATGTACAAAAATATCCATTTGACATTAACACAACGTAACTGCTGAAACATTATTAAAAAATGGTGGTAGTTGCCAAAATTGAAAGAAATCTGTTATTCAATAAAATAAGCTGAGAAGCTTAAAAAAATTTATAAAATCACCATTGGGTTTTGAAGTAGTCATTATGTCGATCATATATTCCAGATTTTGAAAACCATGTCAATACTCAACATTAATTGACTTTATTAAATACAAGGAAATATTATTTCAACACTATTAATAACTCAGATTCAATATCCAAATTGGTATGCTAGATAAAGCATAATAAATGCTTATAATATAACACTGTAGTCGGCAACAACAATCACATGAAAAATCAGTTATTCAATAAAATAAGTCTTCTAGCTTATGCCTGTATCATTCAATCCCAATCTTTGTATAACACCTTCCTTACCTTGCAAAGTTTATATAGAAATGTATTTTGAATATCTGGATCATCTGTGAAGGTGAGCTGATGAATGCACTGCGTGCCTTTTAGTTTCTTCAAAAGCCACAACCCAGAATTAAACAGAGAGTTTGAACTGTAAAGATACCCCAAGTGTGGACCAGATACTGAAACATATGTATGTAGGTATCTTAGAAATGGCTCCATCATGCTCTCTGTAAACATAGGACAAAATTTAGAACCAAACGTCCAACATATGAACATAGTCAATTCTAAAATTATTTCCTACCTGCTATTGCTGTTCTTATAATGAGGTTACCAATAGAATGTCCAACAAAACTTAGTCTAATATCTCCCAAATTCCCGGATCTTGATGCTTTATCCATTTTCTTTTTAACAAAGGAAACAACTTCCTGAGCTAGCCTTTGTCCCATTTCTCTGAAGTCTCCTGATGTTTTATCTTCATTAGCCTCTGACATAAGAAATTCTACCTTGGGATCTATCAAAAGCCATTGATTTCGAATAAGTCGTAGATCCAGATGATGCCCCTACAATATTTTTAAGTGACAAAGAATAAGCAACCGACTTTTGACAATAAAAAGATACTGTGTGTGCGTGTGCGCGTGTGTGTGTGTGAGAGAGAGAGAGAGCCACACACAAAGTAAATCTGCCTATGTTGTGCTTTTTTGCAATTCTCTACATAGCTGGTCCCAAGCCTAGATGAAAGAGCAGAGCTGTGTTTGATAGTCAACAACCAATGTAAAGTTATTTTGAATCTTTATGACATGGGCAATGTGATTTTGTTAATGGTAGAATGATAACTATAAGTAATATCTTTTATGGCTTGAATACGGAGTCAAATTTGCAAGAGTTAAAAATAAGCAAGTGTTCCAACATTTTCATGAACATTATGGGTAAAAAAGTTAGTTCGTGAATTGGAACTTGGAATATTGGCAATTTGGCACACTTACAAGTTACAAGTAAATTTATGGAAATAGATGACAGCATGATTTTGAGGTGAAGTGCATTAAGGACAAAGAGGGTAAAGTTTTGGTGACGGAATGAGATATCAAGTAATGATGGATGGGTTATTTTCACTATCATTGTAATTTTCTAGCTTATTTAGACTGAAAGGCCAAAACTGGCCCGACGACCTTTGCATTTTTTTTTGGTTATTAAGCTCACCAACCCTTCACGGTCATCAGGTTATGGGCATTTTCTGCGCCAACTTCTTCAAAAGAAGGGCCAACCACCGATTCATTTTTGCTTGATCCAATTTGACAGTGGGACAGGTAATTCATACATATTGGTTTACAATCAATCTCAGTAAAATAGGTGGGGAAGTCTAACAAAGCATATTATTGTTTTTCCAAAATTCCAAGAGTGCAAGACTTGCCTGAAACCCATGCACAAAGACAACAATCTTCAATACACGAGCATTACTTTGTGGTACAGATTCCTTGTTTGCAGCGTCTGAGTTGAGCCCACTTCGAAAATTACGTGAATTTGCAAGTCTGATATGTCTCAGGTATGAATTTTCACTGATTGTACGTCGTGGTGCATTCATCACACGTTCAACAATCACAATTGGTATACGTGAAGGATCTTCAAACATTTGCATGTCTTGAATTGACTGGTTGTTAATCTGTAAAATTGTAATCCATTAATATATGTATATGTATATGTAAAATATGAGCTAGTGGCCCACATATATGAGTTGATAACTACCCTCATTTGTGCAATGCTCCTTCGATGAAGTTCAGCACGTGTAGCTGCAGTCTGAAGAGGCTGTATGATTTGAGAATAAAAAAAAAGTTCACTTTTTAATAATTTGCAACAAAAGATATTTTTCCAAGTTCCTTCTCAAAGCAACTTGCTTGATATTAAAAATATGAAGGAACATACAAACACTCACATCATCAGGTAACTTCCATAAACTGGAAACTCTTCTGTGTACCCCACGACTGGAAGACTCATCACTCCCACTATTTATATAATGATGAGGCATCTCTACCTTAGAGTACACCATCCATATTGACCATTCAGCTTTCCTATCCTTAGCCCATATATCACGCAAAAAATCTAGAATCTTTGATTTGTTATCCCTAGAAACAAATATATATCAGTTGATTAAACAAGCTAAGGTAATAATTCACGATACATGCTCATGCATTTGTAATGAAAGGAGCCACAAATTATAATTGTCAGGCAGTTAGTTGGACTTCTCTGATGTTTATGCATGTCGGTATGTGAAATGGTGAATGCAGATTTGTCATTACATGCATTCATGTAGAAATATCATTTGAAACAAGTATAGAAAAGATGTCTGAATGCGGGGAACAGAAGTTGGTGATGTCATTTAGCTGCCCCCAGAAATTGTTCCATAATAGAATAAATGGACTATTCAAATCCAATTATATATGTTGGCTCATTGAAAGGGAAAAAGGGGCAAAAATAGACCTGTTAAGCAGGGGTGGAGGGAGGGGGACATGGGTATGCCATGGCCCCCAAAAAAAATTTCCTCTTGCATTTTTTCTCTTTTATCTTTTATTATTATATATAATATATAATATAGTAAATTTTTGGCTTGATATTTCTGACAAATGCCCCCCCAATTATTTTTTGACTTAGTGTCTTTGATTATTGGCCCCCCTAATAATAAATTCGTAACTCCGCCCCTGCTCTTAAGAAAACTATTATTATACTTTATCAAAATTGTTAAAATAATACAGAAAAAAGATTAAATATTTAATCAGGTTCAGATGTGAAAAACACATTTTTGTTGAATTTTAATAATACATGATAAGAAGCAAACCTGTGGAACTTTAGAAATATGTTCCATAAATACAACAATTGGTCTCCTACTAAATGACAACAGTCCAACAGCTCACTCTTCGACAAGGAATGGACCTCACCATTTATTCCCTGTACATGAAGAGACAATAGAATTAATATAAAATAAGCATTACAAAAGACAAAAACATAGAAACAAAATAGCAATACTTTTACAATATGAATAAAAGTAAGGACCTTAAGACCATTCCGTGGCTTGCCTTGTGCTGAGATTTCAACATCTGTAGCAAACTGGTTTGCTTGCGATACAAAATTTAATAATTTGACATTGTTCATTTTTGACACAAACTCTGAAATCTCAATAGCTTGATCAACTGCTTTGCTAAGTTTTTGTAGTTCTTTAAGCAATATATCACGAGCTGTTAATAATGCCCTAACAAGCATGACATTTATCAAATCTACAGAGGCAACTTCACCTGAGCCCTGGTTAGTCACAAAGCATTTTGTTAATGTCTCAAAAGAAATGTCTAAAGACCAAAATCAATAGAACAAATACTCCCTCCGGTCCAAAATATAAGCAACATAGTATAAAAACACACAGACCAAAGAATGCTTTGAAATGTGATAATCTTAATTAATACTCACTAATTTCAATTTTTTTTCCAAAAATACCCCCTTTGGTGTGTCTCGTAAATATGAATATTGCATTAAATGAATGGTATAGTTGGAAAACTAGCATTTAATTTATTTGGAAAGTGATGAATGTTGCTTATATTTTGGACCAAGAAAAAAGTCTTTGTTGCTTATATTTTGGACCGGAGGGAGTACATAAATAAAAATCTAATCCCTGGTTACTAGAATACAACAACAAACATATACCATACTTCCTACACAAACATTTTTTTTATGATTTTCATACCATTTTCAGTGCCATTCCTGGAACCAGAAGCCAAGCATCACAAAATCTTTGCATTTGCAAGAAGTTTTTTTCATTATTGTCATTTTTATCACAATATCGTCATACTATTCTTTTTTACAAAGTTATATTTGGGCATGTATGAGATGTTATTATTCCATTTTTAGAATAATAGATTACTAAAAAAAGTAAAACTATTTTGCATATACTATTTATCATCTACATGGTAAATAGGTTCAATAGTCATCTACATGGTAAATAGGTTCAGAGAATTGTCAAGGTAGAACATAGAAAAGTTATAATAGAAGCACAAAACAGAAAATGCAATTCACATAGATTGAAAAACATGGGCGTATATGTAAGTAAATACATGCACAGATGAACTCCCCATCTTAGACTTTGCAAAGTTGGATCTAATAAGAAATATAACTCTGGCAGAAATATCCAGGAGCATCAAGCAACAAGGTAGATTTGTAGAAGCCTAGTGTGTAAATTAACCAAAGAACACAAACATTAAATAATGCAAAGAAAGATTTGCAATAAATATTTTGAACAAAGCCAAAATGATCAACACTTTAATAGTGATTTGCAGAAAAAAATTCAATGTTTAGAGCATACTTGGTTCATTGTGTCATAACTTTTATCAGCAATGACTTCAACATTGCGAGAATTGCTGAAACGGAGAATATGAACAGGTTACTCTATGTAATCAAACATACATAAATATAACGTTGCAAATAGATCTGCTCTAAATGAACTTTTTAAAAGTAATAACAATGGTAAAATGAAGATCTGATTGACTCATACTGAATATTTGATGTGACAAACCTGGGTACCTTCGATGTAGATGGGTAAGAGGCAGCTTTTAGTAGACTGACATGTACACTGACATCAATAAGAACTGCATGTAAAGCATCAAAATGTACAGGACAATATGAATGCAGCCCTAAAAGAGCTTTAGGAGGAATTCGGAATTCATGGACAGCAGCAGGGTAAGCATCCAGAGAAGCTTGCAAGTCAGCACTGTAGATGGTGAACTCCACTCAGTATACAGGTTTCATTAAGGATATATCAATAAAAAAGGAACAACCATGTCTTTTGGATCCATATTAATAAGCCAATGAATTAACTACTTTAATCACTCACCCATTTTCAAATATGGGAGCATACATAAGCTCGAACTTTAAAATTACAGCAGTTGTAGGTAAACCCTGTAATTAAGAACCACATAACACAGTTAAATATTAGGAAAAGAGAATGCAAGAGAAAGTGATGGAAAGGAGAATGGAAGAAAGAGTGAGTTAGAGAATTTTCTAAACATTGAATCTGTTATTATTTCTGAAAATCCAAGTATACTGTTACAATCCTGATGTTTATATCAAAAGATTATCAAATCAAATAGTTAACCAACTAACTAAGCACGATCTTCCTCATAAACAAAATGAGAAGGAATATGAGCATAAACTATGAATTAGTGCAATCTGTGGGCTTTTGATTATGGCTTTCACTTGTTGCTTCCAAACAAGGGGGTTATTATCGTCCACTCGCACAAGGATTGAGTGCGAAAACACGACTGGAGTAGAGGAACGAGCCGCACCAAAAGAACCACCAGGACGTGCAGGTGGTGGCAGATCTAAATAAGTGTGCAGAGACACAACCATTGTACGACGTCAGGCCCAAAAATAAGCTCTTGATACCATAATAGATCTTGGTAAAGAGCAAGAAAGTAGACGAAAGTGAAAGGAATGAGAAAATGCTTGAGGGAGAATTCGAGAAACTGTATAGATTTTGTTATTATTCAAGAACACAATGAGAAAAACTGACTATTACAATCTACATCTGAGCAATTCATAGCTCAAAATAATTGATTAATTGACACCTTAACAACTAATAGTTCTAATCGCGTGGCTGACTCATGCCTGAGTCTGATAGCGGACTCTAGTAACCAACATGTGGTTACTCTAATAAGATCAAATAGAAGATCAGGATTATGATGATCAAGGCATCAATGCATTGACCTCACCCTAGTATAGCTATCTTTTGCATATGCTGCCAAAAATTGTTTTGCTGTTTAATGTGGATAGTGACTACTGACCTCATTTTGTGACCTTTGTTACTAGAAGCCTTTGCTTTGTCATATGGCTTGTCTTTGTCAGGCTTAGGTTAGTAGAAATTATTAAAAATAGCCTTTTCACGAGACATATACATACACATATGCATGCACATGTATATGGCTTAAACAACTTTGTGGTTCTTGTAATCTACACATTTTTTCATTTTGGTTCTTATGAAATTTATTTTACTGCTTGTATCCTCATTAATTTGTTTCCCTTCTTTTAGTCACTGTTGTTACCTTTGCCAAAATTATAGGGACTAAAAAATTAAAATCTTAATTTTATAGGGACTAAATTTTTTTGCTTTTGGTCCCTAAAATATGACAGCAATATGTATAATCCCATAAAATTAATATTTTATTCTTTTAGTCTCTATAATTTTGACGTTAATAGACCAAAGTTAACAGCAAGAACTAAAAGAAGAAAAAAATTAACGAGGACACGAATAGTAAAATAAATTTTATAAGGACCAAAATGAAAAAAAAAACACATTATAGAGACCAAAAACCAAAATGACAAAAACACATATATTATAGTCTATTGAGACCAAAAAGTTATTTAAGCCTATGGACAATTATATTAATATAGACGCACTCACACATTCTTGAGTATAATTTTATATAATAAGTAGGATCTTTCATTTGATGTTACAGTCTCACATTTTACAACTCCCTTGTCCAGTACAAGGTAGGATCTACGAGTTTGACAAACTTACTGAAGAGCAAGGAATGGTGAAAGATATAATCAATATTGGGTAGGAAATAAGGGTGAAATGGTAGCCCTAGCTACTAAATTAGATGCCAACCTTGTTGATAGTGTGGTATGTGGCCTAGGGAATCCTCCTAAAAGATAACTTGGCACTCAGTTTACATTTGGCATCTCACAACATTCCGTTTCCCCTCAATACCCCCCCCCCAGAAAGAGGAAAAAATAAGAGAGAGATCAGTACCTTAAATCTGCTAAGAGATAAGTTGAATGAGATCATCATACATAAATGAATGTCCTGCCTAGCATATTTTATCCGAAAGGGTTGTGTTGAGAAACTGTTGTCTGTGTCATCAATCCTCCAAATACCATATATACTGCTAGGACCCAGATCAGGAGCTGTGGAACAGAAGATTTTCTACCACATCAGTTATTAATTGGTACACAAGAAATGACAATTCTGAAGTTTTTATATGAAGAAATATGTAGGTGCACAAAAATATATACACTACAGAAAATAGTTCCAAGATAGACAAAACAAGATACCACAATCTCATGCATGGAAAGAAAGATCATTGGCAAATTATAATGCAATCCAGATTGATGGTGTAAACAGTTACAAATTAAATAGCTTTTTGTTCTGCTTTTTCAGTTATTTAGGGCCCAAGTTTCAACTTTCATTACACGAAAGGATGTATTCAGGTTCACCCTGTGATGTCTCTTAAGCTAATAACTTGAAACCCTAAAGTGTTCCAAAATGCTAGAGAGAACTTCTCTCAGCCCTCATTGATTTATATCAAAAGTATTACAATATTGCATCCGTCAGTTTTCTGGATTCCTACACTATAGGGATAGAGGTATTTATAATATAATTTATATTGTCATTACAACACAGAACAGGGAAAGTTCACATTAATCAATGTCCTCCCTTCAATCTGATGCACATATGTCCTAGGAGGGAAGGAACAAGAGTCCATGTGTGATTGAAATCACTTGAACCCTTTAGAATATTTGGAATTGCCAAGGAAAATTTCTCTCAGCCCTTCTAAATTTATATTTAAATCTGATCACTACTCAAATCCCTAATAAAAGACAACTCCTAAACTGTAGGGATAAAAGATAAGCACATTATTTATAATAGCTAGCACCCCCCTGAGATGACATATATGTCATATACATCAAACTTGTTACATATGTATGTTATCCTTGGAGCTCAAAGAAATTTGTTGAAGACATCTGTTAGTTGATCATTGAAGTTCACAAATGTAGTAGTGATGTCCCCAAAAAGTATCTTCTCCCAAATAAAATGGGAATCAGCCTCTGTGTTTGGTTCGATAATGAAAGATTATATTGGAAGCAATGTGCCCTTCAGCTTGGTTATCACAAATAAGTTTCATAGGACTGATCTCGGAAAATCTCAACTCTTGAAGTAATTGTTTTATTTAACCACACGAGTTCACAATTATACCACTCAACTGTAAGTTGATTAATCAACATTTAATCAAATATGTGGCTGAGTAGTATAAAATACATTGCCTACTTTCCTCAAGCACACAAGTAACATAGAGCATAATTATGACAAATTACCTTCATATTGAACAACTCTAGCTGGAATTCCAAAAGATATATTTTCATTATCCTCCCATTTCATGGTAATTTTAATCTGATACCATCTATATAAAAAAAATTATGCATGTCAGTTAACCAAGACTTTGTGACAAAATTTGGAAAGAAAATAGAAATAGATGTGTACCCCTGATGAAAAAGGTCAAGATTGTGAAACCTATGAATGTAGATGGCAATCTCCTGCACAGCTTCAAACATAGCCACCGGCCTGACCTTAGAAGAGTGTGGCATTACATCAGGTAGCCTCTCTACTGGCCAACTTATATATTCCAAACCAACAGACAGTCCTAATTACTTATTGTTGCAGCATGCATAAGTGACAATAACCCAACAACACACATATCTCCTTTCCCTTAAGTCATAATAAGCAGCAAATCCAAGTGCCTCCCCTTCATATGTTATCATATCTATCGTGCATTGCTAGTTATTGATCAAATTAACCATCTGTGTGGAAATGAAACACTGGATTGTAACTTCTATCATTCACTCTCTCAGCACCCTCCACGATCAACTACAACAGTAAACAAGAATAATAAGGGGACATCATCACAATTGAAATTGTAACGGAAAAGACATGATCAAAGGTTAATACATGCGCGTGCAGGCACATGCAGATGAAAACATAATACATACATGTCATATACAATTGGCGCCGCAGGCACAATATTTAGTGAAATTAAATGCATGCATGTATGTGTGTATATATCATATGGCAAGCAGTTACCTCCTATTTCTAAACTGAAAAAAAAGGTGTCACCATGATCTCAAAAGGTCAAAATTATGAAACCGAGTACAATTCACATAATATGAAGAGGAAATAAAATAAGTTCAATTTTACGCCGGAAAGGGTTTTGCTATATACCGTAGCAATAAACAATTCGAGATTGTATAATTAAGCTCGTAAAAAAACAGAGACAACTTAAAATGGTGATTAATTTGGCCATGTTTTTGGGCACAAAATGGCATAACAATAACGAATTGGCAGGCACTCGAAGCTCTGATAATAAGGCTTTAGAAGAAGGAAAGAAGCAGGGGGAAATTCAAAAGGAAAATACAATAAAATAAATTATCCTAAGAAGATATATAAATATGAAATTTAAGAGGCGAAGAAAATAAAATACAAACCTGAAATTTGGGAAAGGAAGATATATGGTAATTGGTGGGGTTCGTAGTTATGTGAATGATGATGATTCGGGTGCTCAGAAAAGCAGAAGAAAAAAGTGCCTCACAATAGAAACCGAAAACCTGGGCCAGAGTAATCTCGTTTGTTATTGTTGGGACTTCGACTACGTGTGCTCTTCCTCGTTTTGATTGATTTGCACCAACTCGTAAAAAATTGACTCAATTTGGAGTTTTGGATGACTTTTACTGATTTTGTAAACGTAAATATGTATCAATATGATGATTTAGATATTAATATATTTAACAAAAAATTATTTACAAATGATGTAAATATTCATCTTTTTAATTTAGATATAATATGTTGATAGTGGGAATAGAGAAAATAAGTGCGAAAAGAACTTTGCCTGCTTCTTATATGATCCACTTGGCTTGAGTCAGATTAAACTAAGACAAAATACCAAAAGAATATGTAAAGCTCATTATGTGAAATATATATAAAAAAAATCTTACTCATAATTTGAGTATGAAATGTGGTTAATACACTATTCTTTTTTTTAACTGATTTTTTTGATAGATCAATGTTAGTTATTAATTAAATGTTAATATCGTTAGTTTTTGAGGTGAGGGAGAATCGAACCCACCACCTTATCTCTTTACTCCTTACCTCCTCTCACCCAACCACCATGCCATCCTAATTATCTCTCCTTTTTTTTTTTGACTAGTTAATACACTATTCTTATCATTTAGATATTAACACTATTTATCTAGTAGTATTCAGTTTTTTTTTTGCCAAATTTAATTGTATTCATTTGGTGCATTGGTTGGTAAGTTATTGGATTGACTATGATGAACAGTATTTAAATACCATTACTCATTTTTTTCCTTACATTTTTTTGTTAGTTTAAGGAAATTGAATGCTAATTAAGGACTCTTGATCCAAATTAATGTGAATTATAGCTAGGGAGCCACCCACAAAGGGAAAAAAAAAAAGGACACTATATGCATCACCTGCGAGCTCCATATATATAATGGTTGCTCTACTTTCTGTCTGATCTCGGGTTGTTTGTCATCGCAACCCAGTTCTATACTATGATAATCACATAATTGCTGCCAATATGGTGTTTCATTAGAGAAATTAACACTCTGGAAATTGAATGTCTCATGCACCTTCTATATGGTCCTTCTCATGCACAATTGGCAAATTTCTTCACTAGGCCCTTCCTCCAAAATCCTTCAATTAATATTGGTTTCATTTTTCAAGCCGGATGTTATAATATCTACCAAGCTCAATAGTCACATGGTGGTTACCAGTTACGCAGTTAGGCGCCGTTATTAGAGTACAGTAAGTTACATGAATATGGAGTAATAAGGGGCTATCCTGAGAGACAGTAGCTACAACATTTTTTTTTTATCTTCCGGTTGATTACAGATTAGTGTATGGGTCATTTCCTCTTGGGATACTCTGACTTTCAGGTAGGTAATAACTTTTTGCTATCATCGATCACTGAGATATTGAATTCGCAGTTTGAAAGTCAGGAAGGATAATATTTCAACATGCATGTTTAATGCTTGACTATTTAGGTGTTTACCTGATTAAATAAACAAAAAGATCAATTATAAACTTAATAAAACTATAAAACTTATCAATAATTTAACAGTTTTTTATGTGACGAAGTTTTAAAAAAAATACTATTTTAAAAAACATTTCCGCTGTTGGGTCACTTTCTCAGCTGCCCCCTCCCACACCTACCAGGCATGAAGATTGAAGACCGATAGTCCAACTTGTTCATAAAATAAATGGAAGACGTTGCCATCTTTGACTACTCTCTACCGTATTTGGAGTGTAGGGTGCTTGTATAGCATATCGATTTATCATTAATAATAATTATTAGATATATATCTTAAAATCTAAACTGATGATGTATTAACATATTAATATATTCAATAATTATATATTGATCATTGTGATAAATGTATACCATACATTATTTGCACCTCTACTATTAATACACGGGGTTGGGGGATATATACTCTCGAAGTGGGCCGGGAGAGGGCAGGGGGAAAGGACCACAATGGTAAATGCAAGGAGGAGACTTTACAAGATATATATATATATATATATATATATTCCATTTAAATTGTGCTATAAGATAAGCTCAGATGCAGAAACTAGACAGAGTAGATAGTGATGGATCAGTTCTAGTAACAATTAATGTCTTTTAATTTATCCTCTCTTTTTTTCTTATATTCTGGGCGTCACTGTTGTTGTCACGGCGTCTACATACATTACCCATTCTCCATTTCTTGGAGAGAAAATTTCTCCAAGAAATGGAGATCTCCATTCCTGTTAACGTAAGAGTGACATGTGGCATAAACAAAATTTAACGGTTGAGATTTAATATTTTGAATTTTAATTTAATTTATAAAACAACCTAGCCTTCCATCTTCTCCGACAAAACACCTCAGCCTCCACCACCACCAAACTCGAAACCACCACTACCAGCGGAGGTGCAGGCCCCATTGCCGGAGCCCAAGGAGTCCAGCGAAGCGAGCGTAACCGCATCTTCCCTCCACGTCTCCATCGGATCTCACCTCGTCGCACCGTCGTGGTCCTCCACTAACGTCGCCGCTTCAATCGTTTCCTGTCGCTGATGCGAGTCATCATTCTCCGCTGCGCCACCATTGTGGCCGTGAGACCAAGTGGAGACTCGGTGGAGGATGAGGTTGACGTTGTTCTCGCAGATCGGTGACGAGGCCGTCACGGGCGAGGACGCACCAGACCTCTGCTCTGATCATGAATGTCGTCGGCCGGTACTGTGGAGGACGGAGGAAGAGGACGATGGCGTTGGAAGGGGAATAGGGGACAGGGGAGCAGATCGAGATGAGGCCAATGCGGGGGTCGTGGGTGATGTTGACGGCGCCGACGTTGACGGTGGCACGGCCAGTGGTTTGGAGGAGTTTGCCGACGAGCTTGCCGGAAGGAGAGAGCGATGCAGAGGTCTGGACCAAGAATAGAGATGGAGGTTGCTGATGAACTTGCGTAGACCTTCGGTTTTAATTTTAAATTTAAATTTAAATTTTAATAAATTAAATCTGAGCCGTTGAAATATTGCAGTGCCACGTGTCTGATGCATATCAAGAGAAATGGAGAGGATTTGAAATGAGGAGGGAATCCTTTTTTTTTTATTTATACCCACATTACCCAAAGGAAAAATTAACTATTACATGCACTCTTATTCGCTTTATTTGCTTGTGATGAAAAAAAACCTATTGTGGGGGCGTATATATATTAAATTTTCTTTGAGAAAATATTAAATGAAGTAACTATTCTCTTTTTAATTTTACTCAATTACTATATATCTATCTCTCTTATTTAATATATATGTTTAATTCACTTGATTCTTCTCATTTTATTAAAAAAAAATTACTTTCTTCTTATTTTCCATTCAATAAATATATGTGAAGAAGTTATTATATTTTGTTCTTCATGTTCTATCCATTTCAATAGTATACAAAATCTATCCTTTTATCTTTCATTTTTTTATTCTTTTTATTTTTCTTTTCTCTTCGTATAGCATTAGTTATGAATTAGCTAGGAATTTCAGAACTTTTTTTAATTAAAAGTCTTCTTTCATAAATGAAAAAAAGAAGCAGTTTTTTACACCTCTGATATTTTTTTAAAATTAATTAATCATTTAACATTTTTACAAAAATCTATAAAAATATTAAATATAAATATTTGGAGCTATATTTTTATTCTATTAATACTTTTTAAATTTGTTTAATAGAAATATTAAAAATACAATTACAAAATAAAAAAATTAATAATTGTATTTTAAAATAAAAGATTTTTCTTTATAAAATAACATAAAACATATGCGGGTGCTCGGCAAACATGATATCATATCCGATAAAGATTGTTTCACATCTTTTAGAATGTTTATACATTGTCAAAAAGGAGAAAGATAGGAAGAGAAAAAATTATAAAAAATAGAACAAGTCATGTGCTAGAAAATATAAAAGTGTCGACCAAAAGAAAAAATAAAAAGCATAAAAAATGTGATATTTATTGTATCGATCGTTGCACCTGTTGGTTGATGTGTTAACCTCACACCCTTCCCTAGTTCCCTTCATAGCACCTTCAATTATTATAGTTATAGAAAGAAAAATGATGATCAACTAATAAGTCAACGTTTACGACTATGCAACGAAAATTTGCAGATGGGACACTGCGACTGCGTTGATAATAAAACAAAAAATATAGGCTTAATTGCACTTTTAGTCCTCTAGGTATTATGTTTGTGCAATTTTAGTCCCTCGCGTTTTAATTGAGCAAATTTAGTCCCCCACGTTTATCGTTTGTGCAATTTTGGTTCTTCTGTTCAATCGTCATCTAATTTTTAACGGAAGTGTGAGTCAGTAGGATCAAATTGCAATATTATTATTATTTTGGAAATCTTTAATTTTTCAAATTTTCAATAGTTTACCCAAATCCTAAATTTCCAACCATAGCCACAGATTCTAAATTCCCAGCCCTTTGGTCCCATTTGTGATACGATCATAATCTATCCGTTTGTGAGCACCAACGTCGACCTCTGGTAATCACCCAAAAAAACGACATGCTTGGAGAGGGGCACTTGGGCGTTGAAGTCGATTCTTACTTTATAGGCAGGTTCAAGAGGTATCACGCTTCCATCAAAGGGAAGTTGTCAGTGGTTGAACTTTGCTTAACTTGTTATCTTGTTCTTCCCTGTTTTTTTTAATTTGATATATATGGTGGCCATGCGCACTCAAATGGCGGCACCATTAGGAACTTCTCCCCCATCTTCTTTATTCTTTCTTTCTTGATTCTTTAATGAAGAGAAGAAATCTTGCTTGTGTTGTGTGCACCAGAAAGAGAAGAGGGTTGTGACCCCCAAGTTTGTCAGACCTTGATGTCAAAATCACCGGCTGAGGATTTAGGATTTGTGGCTAGGGTTGAAGATTTAGGATTTGGGTAAACTATTGAAAATTTTCAAAATTAAAGATTTTCAAAATAATAATAAAATTGCAATTTGGTCCTGCTGACTCATAATTCCATTAAAATTTAGATGACAATTGAATGGAGGGACTAAAATTGCACAATCGATAAACATGAGGGACTAAATTTGCTCAATTAAAACGTGGGGGACCAAAATTGCACAAACATAATACCTAGGGGACTAAAAGTGCAATTAAGCCAAAAATATAATACTGATAAATGATAATCAAGATGACAAGACGATTTCTTGTATTCTTCTTAATTAGACCTATTTTTGTTAATTTTCTCTTCCATTTGTTCCCTATCTCATGTTACTAAATATAGATTTGTATACCTTTTCGTATTTACTTTTACTATCTTTTGTTTTTATCTTCCATCCGTCCACTCTCTTTAAATTTAATTAATCAGAGATCTTAAATTTGAATTCAAGTCTTAAAAATACACAAATTTTAAACGAATAAAACTCGTGTAATAGAATTTTGCTATCTATAAAATTCTACTTAATTCAAAGAAATTAATATCCACACGCTCAGAATGATACCTAGCCAATAAAAAAGATATTGTACCTATCTCTGACATTGATCACAACCCCTTATAAATTATTGGGTGTCATTTTCGAAAGGGGATCGAGTGATGAGAAAGAATCTATGCATGGTGCCTTGGTCAGAGTGATTTCTGGCACCTGCGAAAACCCCTCGTCACTGACCGCCACAAAACAAAATCTCCAAACGAATGGACGAAAACCTACAAACACATAACAGTGTGGGGACACTAAAGGATTCCTATAGCTAGCACACCAGAATTTGCCACCTTTGATGGTTCACATGCCTGTACAGTATAAAATAAAATTCCACCCATTTTTAATCCCACCTATCGTCTTTATAAACCTTCCAAGTCTCTTTCATCCGTTCAATGCCTACCTTTCGAATTTTTCTTTCTTTCTTTCTTATTATTCCTCTCCTCTATAGTAGTATTTTTCTTTTCGTAAAGTAGAGTGAATTCCTCACGTATCGTTGAATAACATGTGCCACTCAACAAATCCTTGACTTCTCTTCTCTCCTTTCCCTATTTATTAATAACCCAACATCTCTGTTGTTCCCTCATCGCAGCTTCCACTATAGAGTACAAAAAGTGCTTATATATAGGTAGCTCAACCTCAAGCAAACATCAACTATAAGAAAAAAAACAAACAGAAAAAACACAAAACTTTTCTTTCTCCTCTTTTCCATACTCTGTTCCTATTGTGCAGGGCACACACGTTTAAACAGAGGTGTGGTCTGTTTTCAGTAGAACTACATCATGCACATAGAAACCCCAGAACCTTACAACGGCGTTGATGGCAAATTAAACTTGGACGACGATGGACGAATCAAAAGAACTGGTATATATACATATATTTTTTGTTTTTACCACCAGTATTTCGGGGAAAATGGACACTAGACTAATATATATTAGGTCGGGACGGGATATATTTTTTGGTTTTATATACAGTATTCTAGGGAAAATAGACTATGGACTAATGTATATTCAGTCGGGAGATAAGTAATACTTGCTCATAGATTGTTCCAGCATCAGGGATAGAACTCGGGTACCAACCGAGTTCATTCCTTTAGACAGAGCACATTAACGATATGTGGTTATACATATATGAACATATATTTATCACATCTAATCAAGTTTCTTTTATTTTATTTTTTGTTGTTGTTGTAAGGTGAAATTCATATTAAATTATGTGAATGCACTATTATACATTATGTTGCTAGGATATTTTTGTTATATGGTATGATATGTGATTTCTGATTGATTATTGATATTGTAAATTGAAGGGACATGGGTGACTGCAAGTGCACATATCATAACGGCTGTGATAGGTTCAGGGGTTCTGTCTCTAGCATGGGCAATAGCGCAGATGGGTTGGGTGGCTGGTCCTGCAGTGCTCTTTGCCTTCTCTTTCATTACCTACTTCACTTCCACTCTTCTTTCTGACTGTTACCGTTCCCCTGACCCTGTCTATGGCAAGCGAAACTACACCTATTCTGAGGTTGTCAGGGCTAACTTAGGTAATTAAACTTCTCACCATAATGATTTTTTTGTGTAGATTTTATATTTGTTAATGTTGACATGATGCATCATGCACCTTTACTAGATCAGTTCAGCTTAAATATTATTATGAGTGATTCTATGGAATTCTTTGTGTTTGTTAAAAGTAGTTGAGACTAGAAACAATTGAAGGAAGCTTTTCATGTACTCTGCTTTAATTAGCTTATCGCCGAGACATAGAAATAAAAGAGAGATGAACAATAAATATGATAAACAAATAATGTGATAAAAAGATAGATAGTATTGAAAATAAATAAGTATTCAAATACCATTGTTGTTGCTTGAGTTCTTAGGGGATTTTTGGAAGAAAAGTGTAGCTGTACTTTCTCATATAAGCTTGTGAATAATCTTATAATATGGATTTTTCCCCAAATGGTTTGCTTTAATTTACTTTGTTAAGAAGCTAGTTTTCGAAGAATTTTACCTTCAAATCTCGTTTTTTATTTATTTAATAATATATAAAGGTTCACCTAACCAAATTAAACAAAAGTTTTATTCACCTTTAATTTTGTTAATTTCTTTTCATAGGAGGCAGGAAATTTCAGCTGTGTGGATTGGCTCAGTACATAAATCTTGTTGGTGTAACCATCGGCTACACAATAACTGCGTCAATTAGTATGGTGTAAGTTTCCCCCATCAACTTTTGACTAAGTATGCAGGGTATGTACAGTGTTTTAGAGGAACAAATCCTAATAATTATATTTGTCAAAAAAAAATCTTAATAATTATATATAGATTGTTATTACTGGATTTAAGTAAAACTATATATTGGTAAAAAAAAAAGTAAAACTATAATTTTTTTGTGAGGAATAAATATTAATTATCACGTACTTTAATAAAACATACTTTTTTTTTTGTGATTTTATAAATCTATCATAAATTGAATATGTAATAATTACATTCTTTTATAATAAAAGTGCTTTAACTTGAGAGGAAATGTTATAAATACTACATATTTTTTCTGATAGAGATATCTTTTATACTATACTCCTATATTGAGTGAAATTCATGTGACTTCTACTGAGAACAGAGTTGAATATATATAAGTAATTGTTTAGTAGAGTTCACATAAAATCCATCAACTAATTAATAAATTGTATTGGTAAATTCACATCATATATATTCCCTTATCTTTTTTGCATTTGTGATGACAATTGATCAGGGCGGTAAAAAGATCGAACTGTTTTCACAAGCATGGCCATCAAGACAAGTGTTCAGTATCAAATAACCCATTCATGATCATCTTTGCCTGCATCCAAATAATTTTAAGCCAGATACCCAACTTCCACAATCTCTCTTGGCTCTCTATTGTTGCAGCCGTTATGTCTTTCGCCTATTCTTCCATTGGCCTTGGACTTTCCATAGCCAAAGTTGCAGGTAACTATTAAGCATATATATATATATGTCACACTATAGCCAATTTTATTTTTACCCTGTAGTCAAGATCTTAAATATTAAGAAAGTCCTGGTTTTCTCTTTCAAATTATTTAATTAACAGTTATAATGATAAGATGCAAACATTTATTTTATTTTTGGTCAATGATTGAAGGAGGGGGACATGTACGGACATCCTTAACTGGGGTGGAAGTTGGGGTGGACGTTACTGGATCAGAAAAGGTGTGGAGGACTTTCTCAGCTATCGGTGACATTGCCTTCGCTTATGCCTTTTCTAATGTGCTCATTGAGATCCAGGCAAGCAATACATTTATGTATTATTTGCTAATATATATTCCATATAGTTTGCCCAGAAAACCATACATGCTATATATATAGTATGTAAATAATGTTGAGAATCTAAGAGTGAATGGTAGTCTCGTATTGATTAAGAATGAACTAATTAAATGAAGATAATATAAAAGAATAGACCCATTAAACTCGATGTCTTAAGATTTTATGTAAAATTGTGGTGTCAAAATAGTGTGTTGTTTAGTCAATTCATGTGTTGTTTATTTGATTAACATATATTTTGTAGAGGTGTGTGCTAGTAATTCTATCTATTATAATAGAGAGTAGTTATCAAGTGGGACTTACAAGGGGCAAAGTTCCCCCCCCCCCCCCCCCCCCTCTTTTATTCATAATATTCAAACTCAAGTCACATCAAAAGAGGCCTTGAGAAATCTTTACTAACCTTCCAATTTACCATTTTCATTAATTATTAATTTTATTATCATCATATCATGCATGCCCACTATAATAGAAATGGGGTCTTATATTGTTCAGGATACCCTGAAATCAAGCCCTCCAGAGAACAGAGTCATGAAGAGAGCAAGTTTGGTTGGCATTTTGACTACAACATTATTTTATGTGCTATGTGGAACCTTAGGCTATGCTGCATTCGGAAATGACGCACCAGGAAATTTCCTCACAGGATTCGGCTTCTACGAGCCCTTTTGGCTCATAGACTTTGCCAATGTCTGCATAGCAGTGCACTTAATTGGGGCATACCAGGTAATTAACTTGAATTAAAGCATACCACAGCATTGTATGGTGGTGCACACATAACAACACAAAATGATCATGATATAACATAAAATTGGGAGAGAATCAACTTACTTTAGGAGTAACTCTTGTTTCAGTTACTCTGTTCAATATATCTAAATATACAGTAAATTTCATCAATTCAACTGTTGAATATTGTAATATTATCTCAATGATCATGCACACCCGTCATCAAATTTTAGATAAATTTGACATTTTCAGTTATGTAATCTCATAGTCCAACATAGATGACAGCTATTTTGAAGTGTCATTGCTTCCTTGGGCATATCATAAATTTATGTTCTCATGTTCTATTATGACCAGGTCTTTGTCCAACCCATATTTGGGTTTGTGGAGAGCACAAGCAAAGAAAGATGGCCAGATAGCCAATTCATAAATGCTGAGCATGTTTTGAATGTTCCTCTCTGTGGAAGCCTTAATGTGAACTTCTTCAGGGTAGTATGGAGGACTTTGTATGTGATCATCACTGCCATCTTAGCAATGTTGTTCCCATTCTTCAATGACTTCTTGGGTCTGATTGGTTCACTCTCCTTTTACCCATTAACGGTTTACTTCCCCATAGAGATGTACATTAAGCAGTCCAAGATGCAAAGGTTTTCCTGCACATGGACTTGGCTTAAGATATTGAGTTGGGCCTGTTTGGTCATTTCCATCATCTCAGCTGCTGGATCCATCCAGGGCCTTGTTCATAGTCTTAAGAAATATCAGCCCTTTCAGGCACAAGAATGATGCTCTGTTAATTTCCAGTGTAATATTGTTTTTCCCCCCTCCTTCTTGGTCAATGTTTTTTCTTATCTTAATAAGTTACCAGCAAGTCCTTTTTTTTTTACAATGTAATGTAATGCAATGTAATCAAGTGCTTATTGATAGAGAGCTAGCTCACACACACCCAACAGGAGTACACTTGCTGTGAATAATTCCCAAGATGGTTAGAAACTAAAGTAGATGTACAGTAGGACATGCAAAACAATCTATACCCTTTTGATTCAATAGAGCCTTCATTTGAGTTTGTATCTGCATCAAATTGTATTTCAATTAATATCACTATCAAAATTCTGGAATCTTTTTTTGGTCTCATATTCCCATGGCTTATATTCGAACCCAAGACCTCTGGTCAAACTGAAAGAGACCCGTGTTAGTGCCATTTCGCCCAAACCCCGGTGGTTGAAAATTTTGGAATTGGTCATTGTCAAGAATTAATTCTCTATGACAACTGGTGCATTTGGATAAACTCCAGAGAAAAGGGGAGTTTTTATGGTGTGTTTTTTTTTCAAAAGTTATTTTTTAACTTCTAAAAAAAGTATTATTTGTCAAAAAAAAACTTCTAAAAAAAGTATTCAAATAGGTTTTATTATTACTTTTTTAACATAATTTAATCTATTATAAATACGTGCAATGTCATCGTCTACTAGAAATATGATACATGTATGATGTATTTATAATTGATCCAAACTACTAATTAAGATATAAGGGTGAAAAATTGTAGTGTAATTAAGCCTATCACGTGTATAAGCCTAAGCTTGTATTGCTCGCGTGTATAAGCCTTGTTAGTGTAATTAGAAAGTCTGTTATCAGGCTGTTAAAAAACGGTTGAGTTGTTCATTACTCATCCATTGTATGAATAGCTAAAGCTTGTACTGAAAGTCTCTGAATGAAAAATTGAAAATTACAGTTTCTGAATCAAACACTTTCTCTCTTTTTCTCTCTGCACTTCTAGATTTCTATTATTTGGGAGTTAAGATTTAGACATCCAATTGCTAATTTTGTTAGGATTCCTCTTGGTTAACATGTCATGAGCTATGGTGTCATTTGTTATTATTAGTTTAGTACATATTAAACTTTTAATGATTTATGCCTATAGGAAAAAAGTATTCTCCAAATAATTTTTAGTCCTTTGACTAGCATTAGTAACTAGCATTAGCTATAGAACTAATCATTATGTTAAGAGTGGTAATCAGGTATAGTCTTTCACATAGTGTTGATTTCAGGATTGCGATTCAAACTTTTATTGGGAATAACAAAGTGGCCAACCTATCCCGACTTGCCACCAACTCGTCCAAAATGGACCGGTGTCTGGTGGAGTCGATCCAACTTTTGAAAGTGAGTTAAAAAGTAACTTGCCCTTTTTAATGGTGGATTGGCAAATTAACATGTTAACCAGCAAAAAATTTAAAAAAATAAAAAAGTTGTGAAATGACAAGTTGATAGATTGACACACCAAAAGATAATAAATAAATAATTAAAATTAAAGAAATAGAAGAAAAAAGAATTAGAGGTTAGCAGTTTAGCAAGTTAATCCGCCAATCAAACAACAAAAAGAAAGAAAAAATATAAAAAATTAAAAAATGTGCCTCCATAGGACAACCCAACCTATCCCATTCTACCTACATAATGTATGGGTTAAATAGGGCGGATTAAAACAGATTACTATTTGACCAAAAAAAAAACAGATTACTATACCAACTCAATCCAAAAAATGACTATAAATCAAACCTGTTTTTTTTGTCAAAAATCAAACCTGTTTTATCACCCTAACTTAGATCCAAATAAATAAGGGCATTTTCTAAACACAAATATCTCTATTTCTAAGTACACATACATAATAGTGTGGAACTAAAAAATATCACAAAGTCCAATAAACAAATGTAACCAAGATAAGAAAGCCATGAATGTAAAAGCCCAACTGTTGGGCCTTAACAACTGTTCAGCTATAATCCGAGCGCAAGAAACTTTTCTTTTCTTTTCTTTTCTTTTCTTTTTCTTTTATTAAAAAAAAGAAGGAAAAAAAAGAGTGGAAACGAAAAATATTCCAGCCATAGCGAGGGAGATGAAGAACTGGTGGTGGAAGTGACAGCAACGCCATATCCATATCAGTTTTATGTCATTCCAATTCCTTCCCCCACTTTTCTCCGAACTTCGACGACCCCCTTTCATGGACTCTCTTCCTTTTTGCCTCACTACTGAGCGCTATGGGTCTCTGTTTTGGTTTTAGGCTAAACCCAAGGCTCAGATGTACTTCTAGTGTCCCACTTCACTCTCACTCTCCTCATTCCTTCATCAACAACTCACCCTTCTCCCTCTCTTCATCTTCTGGTTAGTCCTTTCCCTTCTTCTTTCTACACCTTCAACATATTACCAATCATTTAAAAAAAAGTAACAATTAATAATCAATAACCGTTTTGATAAGTTTATAATTCAAGCTTCAGCGTACGTGTTAAGTCCTGAATTATGATTTATTTGCATATCAACAATATCTATATATGCTTCTTAGTGTGTATCTTGGACTGTGAATTTATAATTTAAATTGTCATTTATCGATTATCAATTAATATGTGCCTTTCTTCAGTATTGTGTTGGTTGCTATTTTCCTTTGTGTTTTATTGAATGAATTTTGAGTGAAATGTGATGCAGCTGGAGGCAGGGAAATTTTTTCCAGCCCTACGAGGTTATCATTGCTTTCGACAATTTATGAGGAAGGAGAGGCTTCGCAAAAGGATTTTGGAAAGGCATTCGCAGTTTCATCATCAGCGTTGGAAACGCTCGAAAACGGTTTATTGCAAACAGAAGGAACAAAGGTGCTTTCAACATAATCATAATAATCCTTTTTTTTTTTTTGCATATAATGTGTTAGTGTTAGTTATTATGTTGATAGCTCTAAAAGAAGAAAAAAAGGATAAATCTTACAAAATGTGATGTTTATTTGTTTGTTTTTTTGCCCCTAGGGAAATAAAGGAAAGAGGTCACTGAGTAGTGTGCATAAAATGATTGATAACACACAGTTGCCTTTTGGAGAGTCACATTTCCGTTTGTTAATGGAGAACCTAGGTGTTTTAGAAGAGACTTTTGCTGATTCTGAAGCAGTGAGGTTGGAAAAGGATATTATATTGCAGCTGGGAAAGCTTGGAGCTCTCGAGTTATTCAACGTTTGTCTTAGAAGATCTTTCGGAACCTCACTCGCATCGGACCACGCCGACGGACTTCTTGAGCAAGTTGGAGAGAATAAGAGAGACTGCAATGTAGATGACTGTATAGGTAGAGTTGTTGTCAAGTCTAGCAAGAGAAAGGAGAACAAAACAAGAAGAAAGAGAGCATGTGTTGCCGCAGAGGCTTCCTCTCAGTCATTATTGCCTTTGAAAGCTAATCAAGAAGATCTATTAGGTTTCCCATCTTCTTTTGTAAAAAGAGAATCAAATACTAAAAATAGAAGATTGATGATTGCTAAAAGGGAGGCAGAAATGTCAAAAGGCGTGAAGGTTAGTTTTTTTGTCAAGGAAATCTAGAGTGATTTCGTACCGTGCTTGTGAATTATGCAGATATTAAGATTCTGTATTCTTCTAGGTTCTAGCTGAGTTAGAGAAAATTAGAATTGCTATAGAAGAGGGTACCGAGCAAGTAGCAAGCTTGAGTAGCTGGGCAGAAGCATCTGGAGTTGATGAGAAGGTGCTTCAGCAGCAACTGCATCATGGCTATTATTGTAGAGATGAGCTTATACGGAGTACGCGTTCCTTAGTTCTATACTTTGCCAGAAAATACAGGGGCATGGGAATAGCTTTGGAAGATTTGCTTCAGGTTTGTTCCAGATGTCATTGTGCATAGGTTTTTGGTTTGTCATTGTTTTTGTTGAGGACGAGTTTCTATTTGGCTTTATATCTGTGTGTTCACTCATCATTTATACTTGTAAATTATATCACAAGAACCTGAGTTTCCTGATTAACAATTGATGTTGTATAGAGCTAACAATGAAAAACTTGTTAAAATAACTGCAAATCATTCAAGATGTAGGTGTGTGTGAGAGAGGGAGGGATATTGGGTCAATTGTATAAATTCACTCAAAGAAAGGTCATGCAGATATTCATAGGGCATGAGCCGCATGAAGTTTTCATCTAAATCAATTTCAGTGCACCCACTGTTCATGCAGATTCAACGGGAAGCATAATTGGGCAATATAAATGCCTGTATAGTCTGAAATAAAGAGTAAAACATGAAAAGCTAAGCCATAGATAAGATTTTAAATAGGCATTTATGCCAAGTCCTTGCAGAAACTTCATAGGATTTAAGCCCTTTCCACCAAAAAGGTCATGCTATAGATGAGGATTTTGGTGATTTTTTTTGGCTGCAAGTCTTATGGCTTCAAGTTAATTTCACTTGTGCTTTACTTCGTTGCTTTAAGCTTCCTCAGACAGAGCATTTTATAAATCCATTAATAACAGTAAAGGGCAGCTGAAAGTTGTAACGTGCTGCCATCATTGATTGTTTGATCAATGTTTTCATGTTGGCTAAAAGTAGAAATGTAGATATAAAATATAACTGTGCACACATACATGAGTACTTTTTCAGTTAGCTTCTTGGTAACCTATATATATTTGTCTTCATATTTCATAGGCAGGATACATAGGTGTTCTCCGAGGAGCAGAGAGATTTGACAGTACAAGGGGGTACAGATTCTCAACCTATGTGCAGTACTGGATAAGGAAATCAATGTCAAAAATGGTGGCACGATATGCTCGAGGAATCACAATTCCTGTATGTTCCTCTTTTTCTTAGGAGGTTGTTTCTTAGTACCAGTATCAGGACAGACAGACCTTGAATTTGATACCTGTGTTCTTTTCCTCTTTGCTATTCTTTTTAGTGGTCAATGAGCAGGGCAATAAATCAGATCCAGAAAGCACGAAAAACCTTGAAAAATACCTCCATGAAATACCCAGATGATTATGAAATTGCAAAGATGACAGGTCTTTCACTGGATAAAATCAGATCAGCTAGCAATTGTCTGAGAGTAGTTGCTTCAATTAATCAGAAGATGGGGGACTTTAGTGTAGAATATATGGTAAGACTAATATTTTTCCTGTTGCCTCTCTTACTTGCTACTGATCTTTTTTTATTGTGTTGTGATCTGACTAGTAATTTTGTTTTAATAATTGTCATCTTTGTCATTGAAAAAGAAACCAAAGGTGCAATCCCAGTACATGCCTGGGAGTATGAAAAAGGCCCCGTACCTTTAGGCTTTGTTTGGGAGGGAGTTTTTGGAGGGGAGGGAATGGAGGGTTTATAACAATATTTTAGTTTAGTAAAAAAAGATGAGGGATGTGGAGAGCATTTTAAAACCCTCCAAAAACCTCCAAAATCCTCTCTCTAGTACATTTTTGAAGTTCCCCCAAATTGGAGGTTTTTGGAGGTTTTCATTTTTTTCATTAAAAACTAATCATCTATGCAGGATAGGAAATGTCCTCCCTTTCCTTTCCCTTCATTTTCCCCTTAAAATGTCAAAACCCTCCCCTCCAAACTCCCAAACAGACCCTTAGGAAAAGGAAAATAAAAATGAAGATAAATTGCTTGCTGAGATCATTACATTTATATTAATGTAATGATCTGTAATTTCTAATCACCCACTTTACTTAAGTGTTCACGCCTGTAATTTGACCACCAACCTCGACCTCTGGTGTCGAATGACAAGAAGTATGCGCAACTCAACCAGTTCTTTGTTTTAATTATTCATACCCATTGACAGTCTCAAAGCATGCAATATTCTTATTTGGGTAGCAACGTAGCAAATTATTACCAAGTTTCTGTCATACAATTCATTAGAGCAATATTAGCAACGCACTATTTAAAACACTCTTTTCAATACACTCTTATGCAATCATCTAATGCGGTGACTTTAAAAGCCTAATAGAAATATTACATTCTCATGAACAATTATCCTATGAATGTTTTTATCAGGTGTTAACTGTTTTGTGACATTAATGCTGCAGAATTATATGCCCGATACATTTATAGAGAGTCCTGAAGAGGCTGTCATGAAACAGCACATGAGAAAAGACATACATGATCTCCTCAAAGGCTTGGACTCAAGGGAAAGGCAAATACTAACCCTACGCTTTGGCCTCAATGATCACCAGCCTAGGTCTCTTGAGTATATAGGGAGGCTTTTCAAAGTCAGCAAAGAGTGGATAAGGAAAATAGAGAAAAAAGCTCTCACAAAGTTAAGGAACGAAGCAACCACCTCAAAGTTAGATTTTTATTTGGATCTGTAGTTTATCCTTGGTTTTTGGTAAAGCTTCAGTAGCATCTTCATTGCACCTGTGCATACGAGGGATGTGTACAAACTCTTAGTCCAGAATTGGTTATGGTGCATTGTGTATCAAATGAAGTTCTTTAACGGTTTCTAGCTGGAAAAGGATTATCAGTTGTTGCCAGTGCAGCATTTCACCACACAAAAGATATTTTGACTACCCGGAAAAGAGCCTCAAACTCAACAATGTTGATGATCTTCCGGTTTCTTTTCTGGTCATCCTTGATTGTATAATAATATCTATATCTATATCTATATCTATATCTATATCTATATCTATATCTGTATCTATTATTGTTTTTTGGTGTGGCCTTGGGAATAAATGATTTAAGCTGCCTCTGAAGTAGTTTTTGTTTTTGGGACCGGTAGGAGGCTTGTATTCTTTTGCAAAAGATCTTGATTCTATTAAGATCCGTGCTAGTATTATACTATTATATGTAAACTCAAAATACATGATGTCATATCGGGATAAATTTATGAACTTGTAAAAAATTTTTACTCATTTTATCTACTGATAACCATCATTCCCTTCCATAAAGCATTAAAATAATTCAAATCAATTAGTACTCCTTTTGAACTATGCTGAAATAACAAAGGAATTGGGTGATGGTAAAGAGAACCCACTTTTTTTTGCCATTCATCCTACATTAAAACTTTTGCACTTGAAATTTCAAAATTATCCAATTTTAATATCACGTTTTGTTACTTAAAATCTTAAAATTGTATTTTTCTTGGAAACTCAAATTTTTGCATATATTTCAAAAATTTTAGTTATTATTTATTTTAAAAACTTTCGGAATACAAATTTATATTCTAAAAACTTAAATTTTTGGGAGTATGGGAAAAACAGAGTTTTTATACATTTCAAAAATTCAAGTTTTCGGAATAAAAAAATATATTCTGAAAATTCGAGTTTCTAGAAAATATGCGATTTTGGGATTTAAAGTGTCAAAATATAATATTAAGAGGGGATAATTTTAGAATTTTAACGGTAAAAGTTTTAAAGTGGGGTGATGGAAAAAAAAATGGGGTTTATTTACCGGCACCCAAGGAATTTATAGCTTGTATTGGGCTTTTAGTTCAAACACTTGAAGCCCATTGGGCCATGTCCCAAAGCCATCCCAATTGGATCCATCACATGTTTGATGAACGCCAGTGCCCAAGTCCCCTCACCGATGATGTTTCGCAGGAAGATGCTGCCAAGTGCCAACACAAACAGCGTAGCACCGAACTCACTGCTTTATGTTATTAAGCCGATTCAATTCAATTTTGCTTTGTCTATCGTTGACGGCTAGCAGCGTCACCAGGTAACCTACAAATAAGGTCTCGATTCATTCACAGAACCTGCAACAAGCAAAACAGAAGAAGAAGAAGAAGAAGGGTCTCTCTCTCTCTCTCTCTCTCTCTCTCTCTCTGTTGAACGCGGGCAATGGGTATTCCGTCGGAACTGAGGGACGCTTGGGTGTCCAAAAGACAAGGCTTCCTTATTGCCTCTCCCGCCGAGGAGAGGAAGATTTTAAGGACTAAGAAATGTACTAATGGTATTCCCTCTAATTTTTTCTGTTACTGATTCGACCAAGTGCTTTGTTTTATTCTAATTAAAACGTCATTGTTTTGGTAACCATTTTTGTTTAGGAATATCTGATCATCTTGCATTTAGATTATGCATCAATTTTTTCTTCGGTTAAGTTGATTGGTTGATGATTCTCGTTCGAGGTATTTCAGCTGATTAGTGATTAATCATAAAGGAAGCATTTTTGCGTGCTGTTTTGCATGTTGTTGGTATTTTGGGATTTGGGTGTAATGGTGAGTGGAATGAAATGGATTGGGATTGAATGGAATGTTGTCGATTGTCTAATGAAATAGCGTTCCCGTTTCAGTGTTTTGATATTTTTATGATGGTAAAGAAAGGAAGAAAAAAAAAAGGATTCTGTCCTGTATCTCCATAGTAGAAGGGAAGAGAAAGAGGGGTTTTGGATTGAATGAAATGTCGGGTTCCATTCAATTTCATCTAATATCATTCCATTCCATTAGGAAAATAATTCTTAAATGGTGACAAAGAACTATCACTTGTTTACTTTTCTGCTGATCTGCAAAATAATATTAAACTTGTTTGGAGTAGCTTGAGGTAATGCATGCTACTTTTTCCTGGTCATACATCAAATAAATGTCTCCCATTCCTTTGTATCAGATATCTTCATCAACAAAGCAGGGCATGTATAAGCTACATGTTATCTAACATTATTATGGTATATTGTCAAAAGGTGCCAGAGATCATGAGAAATATGAATTATATACCCTTTTGCCTTTTCTTAATATGCAGAAGGAGTGCGTGCTGGATTTAAAGCAGCTTCCATTGCATGTGTCGCCAGTGCTGTTCCCACAGTATGTATTTTTTCATTCTGAAGACTGGCTAATAAAGATACTGTGCTACATATGTTCTTTTAATTATAAATAAAAATTCAGTTAAAGAATATTTTGTAGTTTTTTGGATGCAACTTTTTCGTACACTAAAGTCCATGTATTTCTCCTGCTTGTTGGTGTTTATGTCTGCATGAATTGGTGAAAGAAAACCTAAGGATACAAAGATAAGACTCTGCCATTTTATACTGGATGCGATTTTATCCTACCAGTTGGCATTTAGCAGTAATTACCACTTAATAATAAGGTGTACCATGACTTCAAGTTTAAGGCTTTTCTTGATTTTTACACCCTTGTATAGCAACTAGACTCTGGACTCTGAGCATTTGAGTTATGACATAAGCAACTGAGTATGCTCTTTGTCCAAAAAAATTTGTAACTAAAGGCTGTAGATGAAGTAGTGAGTAGTGAGTAGTATGGATCCAGGTATATATCACTCTGTCTTCCTCTACCATATATCCCTGTGGCAATATATTTTACAACTATAATGTTAGAATAAAAATGTTATTGTCCCTTGCCCTAATCCAGTAGATGTAATTCTTGAAATTGATGTTGATGGATTGAACTTCCTTATGGCTGGTTTGAGTTCAAGACCAATTTACTTTTCAAAACCTTTTCTTTTTGGGTTACCGACTTCTGAAAACTAATTAACAGTATGATTAAGAAATCTGGCAAGCAGTAACCCTTGAATGTTTGTTGATGATGATAAATCATGTTGAAAGATAACACTAAATATTGTTTGATTTCACTATTATGTCATTCTATCCCACTTTCTGTTCATGAATGATATGTTGGCCTATTAAAGTTTATTTGATGTTGAACTTCTCAAATTTGCAGTTGGCTGCTGTTCGAATGATTCCCTGGGCGAAGGCAAATCTAAATTATACTGCTCAGGCACTTATCATATCTGGTGGTACGATCTCAACTTAAAAGAACCAAAGAACTGATTTAAACAAAGATATGCTTATTAGGTTTTGCATGAAGAAAAATAAATCTTTTCAGTTATTCAAGCAAGAAGCAATAAATCATGATGCCAGCATACTAACATATCCATATATTTCATCATACATGCACTTAATGAAAAGGATTGTTTTATTTGCAAAATTCAATAAAGAACGAAGAATAGTGCTAGAAACACGTTCTCTAGTTGAAATTCATGTAGGTCTCACCACTTTAGGAATGGATCTTATCGAATATGAAATGAGACTCACATGATTTAGTGTGATCCACATGAATTTCACCCAATAATAGAGTGTGTGTGGGAAAGTATATTGTTAGCATTGCTCAAGAATGAATGTAGCTCATCTTTTTGCTGTTGAACTACTTCAAATTATATTAAATACTTGACTCCCCCCCCCCCCCCACTTTTCAGTTTGTCTGTTTTTTTACAAAGTGTTTGAATGCATATTATTAACATTGGTTATTGGACCCTTGTTGGTGAACAGCATCCATTGCTGCATACTTCATCACTGCTGATAAAACCATCCTGGAATGTGCGAGAAAAAATGCCCAGCTTGAAGACTCGCTGAGACGCAACCGTGACACAGTTACATCTTAGACACTGCAAGTTGCAACACTCATCGTTATTGGTCTTGGTGAATGATGGTGTTAATTGTAATACAATCAGTTGGGCTATTGCAAAACTCTTTCTTTTTGGGTGTTTAAGATGGATTTCAAGGTGTATATTCTTAAATAAATTTTTTTTTTCTCCTTGTGTAACAAGTGGAATTGCCACTCCCTATGGCTTCAGTGTGTAACTTCAATTCTTTTGCTAGCTTTGGTTGCCATTTCTACTTGTGTCATCACAAAAAGAGGACTTACAAAATTCAATGAGCAGTTTCACATTTAAGGCTGATTCTAATTGCACGTGTTATTTCATTCCCATGCTTCTACTGGGCACGTAAGAGGGTAAATGAGTTGGTTAATTGTAAGCTATGTAAGTTCTATTCCTTAATTGTTCTATTAAAATTCTGACAAAATTTGTTCTATTAAAATTCCTTTATTCGAGAAAACAAACTATAAACATGTACGAACCTAGTTCAGGTTTTTATATGCTTTAATAATAATTTTGCGTGTAGTCTTATTGAAAAAGTCTTGACCATTGTCAAGATTTAATCATGTAACTTAACAAGTTATACGATTATTTAACAACGTCTTGGCTTGCAAGTCATTTATTATTATCAATTATTTACACAATTCCAATTGTCGAAGTCTTATTTCCTTATTCCTTTCATTCCAATATTTACAAAAAAAATTAGTAATTAAATGTTAATTTAACAAAAATTATTTCAAAGAGAGATTAGATTAAAAAAGTTACAAATGAGGGCTTGATGCCAGGTTTATATCAATTTTGATTAGTTAAAGGTTAAAGTTGATGAGAATGTCTGAAGCAAAAGGAGAAGAAAGAAATAAGGTAACAATAAAGCACGAAAACTTGAGGCTCAAAACTAAGCCAATCACAAATGTGGTCAGACATTTCTAAGCGTCTTGCTTGCCAAAATGGCCGTCTAGAAGAATATTTTGTACAGCCTTATTATAATTTTCTTTCATCCTTCCCAAGATTGGGATTGGGTAGGGGCTTTTCTGTAAATTCAAGATGCATTGTGCAAGTGTGCAGGAAGACCAATTATTATGTTAAAGAAAAGGATAATGCTTTACCAAAATGCCTTCAGATTTTATTCGTCTTGTGCTAAGCTTCATGACTTGGTTTGGTACGACCTAACACCCCAACAAACTGTGCTCAACTTATTGATGAACTTCCAAGATTCAATTCAGCTAATTTTTCGGTTTGTTATGAGATACCCCTCAAAAAGATGACAAAAATGGAAATGGGGATATGGATAATGGCTCACCTTTATCATTGGAATCCACATTTGATTCAATAGAATATACAAAGTGTTGATCTTAAGGGGCAACGAAAAGAAACTAGGAACAATATAAAAAGAAGTGAAGTGCTCATCATCTTACTCCTAAATTTATTATAAAAAAATAAATAAGCTTGAATATATATATATCCCACTTCATTGTGCTTTAAGGTTCACAAGTGAAGATTGCCAACTTGCATGCTCTTTGATGCTTCAACAGGCAACAAAAGCCTCAATGGATAGAGACAAGGGAATCCGAAATTCTAGTACTAATGTATCTTTTGCAGTGTATGGTTGCTCTAATGTTGAAGAAGGAAATGATTATAAGCCCCGTCTTGAGTCCGAGGAGTCAATTGAATCAGCATCTTCACCAAAATTATCAGATGCATCATCATTTTCATTCTCATCATCATCGTCTATTGAGTCTTTAAGTGATTTTTCTGAGCTTTTTGTTCAACTTGATATCAAGTAAGTATCTTGAGGAAATCAAAGCTTCAATAATTATTAATTAGTAGTATGTCAAACATTCTAATGTTTTTGTTGATTTCTTGGCTCAAATGAAATCCTTCCATGTGCTTATCTGTAGGAGAGGGCTTTCCAAGTACTATAAAGGAAAATCCAGAACCTTCGCATCCCTATCAGATGTAAGGTGTGTGGAAGATTTATCAAAGAGAAAGATTCCTCATAAAAAGAGAGCTCATAACCCATTCCACAGTCCCAAGGCAAACATATCAAAGAAGGTTGGAAAGAGTTGTTGAAAAAATGTGTTGCTGACATTCATGAAAAGAATAATGTTATATTAACAACTACCATACAGAGCAAGGCTCACATTAATATGGTTTTTCATGAAAAAATGTATTGCTGACAAATCCACCGAAGCTGATTTTTCAAATTACTATGAAACATGACATCATCTTACCCAAGATTTGTACAAAAAGATGAGTCGCTCTTTCTGTATTTTTTGTGAAACAAGGACAGAAGCTTGATGCTGTCCATGTCAACATTGTCCTGTGACTCTCATAATCAAGGTTTAAGACTCAACTATCGTGATATCTATTCTGGACCACACCCAAACTTGTTCAATCTCAATCAAGAATTTTGTGCGTCCGATCATCAATTAGATTTGGAAATATGAGGAGCAAAGTAAGATTATGCAAATTTTAATAGAAAGTTTTCACAAATAATTTGAGTCACTTATCAAAGGGAAAACACAGCTGCCCTCTCTATATTTATAAAATTGAAGATAATAATAAAAACAGTTTCTCAATCATCTTGACCAATTTTTGGCACCACCTTTTGAGTCAGTAATGCCCCACAATCTCTTGTGCACTTACAAGTGGAATATTCAAACTATGATTTCATGCATTTCTCATCTTATCTTCACCTTATGTTTGAGTATAAAATGAAGTGATGAAGTGGTTAGTAAAGTCACAAAAGGGATTAAATTGTAAGCCTTTGAACTTTTCACCTATTGGTCAGAACCTTTTTAATAACTATCAAATAAAGATTTAGTGATCTAAAAGGTAATAAAAAATATTAATATCAAATCACAAAAATTAATTTTCTAATGGCAATGTAAATATGTGAAACACTTCAAAACATTGAATGCTTCACATATCATGAGTTAAGGTTTGTTTGTCTTGTTTATATTTGTTGGCAAAGGGCTTTTTATTTTCTGTTTTTTATATCTGACGCTTTTACTCTTTTGAGAGCAATAAATCAATGTCTTAAAATAAATAATAGTAATTTGCATAATAAATTAGATACATTGTGTTTAGGTAAGTAAGCAGACACATGACATGGGTACATTCAGAACCTGACAGCTCCAGTTTTATGGCTTTGGATCCTTTCAACAAGAATTGGGATGATCCACAAGAGTTATTATTTACCATGGCAAATGCATATAAGACAATAAAATTCATCAAACTGTTCACAGTAACAGCCTGAATTTTCCATCATAAATTGATATAGTAAAAGGGGATGCAAAGCTGGTATGCCTTCAGGCATGAACCCCATGCAACCTTAACGAAAGAAGGATTAGTTACAGATTCTAATGATCGAGATAAATGACACGGTATACGTTCTTCACCTTTGACCTTTTGTGAAGGAAAATAAATGGAAAATCCCAACAAACAAAAAAATTATAATCAGGGGTAATAGCTTGAACCCCTATAGGAATGGAATTGAATGAAATAATTATTGTAGCCTTCAGCTGCTCAGAATGCATACCGGTAGATGGCATCTGCTGCACCATCTTCATCATTGCTTAAACCAATTGCATTAGCCACAGCTTTGGTCTTCTCTGATCCATTACTAAGTGCGATGCCTAGAGAAGCCAGCTCAAGCATTTCAACATCATTTTCCCCATCACCAATAGCCATTATCTGCATTTAAGAAATGTGGAGAAGTGTGAAGATGTGATTCAACAAGGTCAGCTGTAATACATTTAAAGTATAAGATTGAAATCAATGTATGTAATGTCATTCGACTGCCTATATTATGTTAACTCAAATATGGTATCCCTTTTCATATATGATAATAATGTTACTGTCAGAATTTGGGAGAGACAACAGAATAAATGTCCAAGGTGAACAGATATTTCTGGTACCTCCTTAGCAGTAACCCCCAAGTGATCTAGAAGCACTTTTACTCCATTCCCTTTTGATGTTCCCAAGGGTACAATTTCCAGCATGTCTGGCACAGCTTGAACAACAGTGGCACGACCATTTGTTGCGTCTGACCAGTATGGCCGTATTGTATCAGCCACCCTCTGGGCAGTGTCTAAGAAAATCATTTTCTGCAGAACCAAATGAAATTGTTAGCAAGAACCAAAAAAATAGGGATTTGTCATAGTGAATACCTGTATGTCTGCAGAAGCCAGAAGATGTTCGACAGAGGGCATGATCTCAGCCTGTAAAGTATTTTAGCCTTAAGACACAAAGCAAACAGCATAATAGAATGCATGGAAGCATATAGAATTCCAAAAATGAGGTACCTTCGGCTCATGGTATACTGTATGCAGTGAATCGACAAGTGGGTCATTAAAAAGGGTTAAGCAGCGGCCTTCACAAAATGCAATAAGTGGAACCTTACTCTCCAAAGAGTAAAGACATGCCTGCATGTTAAAGCAACTTGATTCTTTTACAGTGACAAGAAGAACCTTCCCGCAAAGCAATGAAATTCCAGAATATATAATTAGATTTTTAGATTTTAAATTTGAAACCCTCAAACATTTTGTTATGTAGAAAACTGGGATAAGAAATTAATTTCCATGGATAAAAAATGTTTTATTTTTCTCATTTGCTTAAAAAGGAAACAGAGTTTGAAAAATTTATAGTCGGACGAACGTAAGATGGTTACTGAGGGTGGGTCAGGGTTTGATTTAGGACTAAAACAACAGCACTACCATAATGTTTCATAAGCAATTTGGAAATAAAGAGATGAACAGTCAAAAAGCCACAGCTAACCTTTGCAATTAAGTCCAAAAGGACAAAGGAGTGCAGGACATGTTGAAATCCAATAAAGTATTTGTTGTTACTTTTGAAGGGAAAGCTTTTTTGGGAAATGAAAGGGAGGGTTTAAAGATGTTAATACCTCTCTACAGACGTTTGGATCTAAGTTGCTCCTGTATATTTCCCGACCTTGTCTACCATAAACAAGTAGTCCCTGGAATCATGTGGTTTATGGAATATAAGGCACAGGATAATAGCAGCAGCAGCTTAAAACATAGAAACTATGGAAGAGGCAAAGCTGTACGCAAAATTAAAATCAGACACTTCATTTTGTTGGTTATTCAATTAAACAATACAATGTGAAATTCAACAATTTATTGAAATGCATACTATCAATTTAGATCATGTAACAACTGAGTTTCGAATGTGCTTATTAATTTTGATGAAATATTGATTGGCAGGTAAAACATGTATGCAAAATTGTTATATACAAACAAATGCTTTCAGGTTAGGCCACATATATGAACTGCCTCGCTGAATTGAAGGAAGCACGACGAACATTGAAGGGGCACATAGTTACCTGTAAGAAAACCCCAGGAGAAAATTCTGAAACAATGCCATCTTTCCCAGTTAAATCCACCATCTTAAAAATATCTATCACAGCTGGACGAGCCTAATTCCCAATGTTCAAAACTAATTATCAGAACATATTTTCAACCATATGAATGTCTGTATTAATATTAGAAAATTCACTAAGATATATAGCAGTAGCAGCAATCAAGGATTGATATATATTAGCCAATATAAAATAAATAATTTATCAAATATCCTGACAAATCATGGCTCTATTACATCTTACTTTTCCAGTAGCTATCACAATCTTCACACCCCTTGATGACGCCTCTCTCAAAGCCTTGGCAGTTGTAGCAGAAATTTGACTTTTGCTGTTCAGCAATGTTCCTTTATATAACACAGGATTCTATTAAAACCCAGAAAAAGATAGAGGAATATCTAAAGAGTATGTTTTGCAGTGACCTTACCATCCATATCACAGAAGATATAGCTGAACTTTGGTTTGTAAAATCTAAGACTGCCTTCTTTCTTCCTGTCTTTTGACAATTCATATATAAGATTATTTGCCCACATACTTTTTATGCAAATGACTGTTACTTGAATTAGAGAGAAGGACATAAAACCAAAATATAATACTAGTTCACAAATGCTGGTGCATGCTAGTAAAAATACAATTACCATCTGAACTGTCTTGGTGAGAATTTGAATTTGCTTCAGCATCATATGCACTCTTTATTAGCCCTTTTCCTTTCCAGCCAAGACTCTTCAAAAGGATTTCCTCCTCTTTCTCCATTTCTACTTCAGCCTCTTCGCTTATTTCATGATCAAATCCCAAAAGATGTAACAAGCCATGGACCTGCAAAAGGATGAAGTACAAAGTAATTAAAATTATCAAGTCTCAACTTTTAGGTCACACAACATAAACACTACATTAGAAGATAAAAGGCCTACATGCTCATCTCATTTTCTTTTTGAACAACACACCCACGCCTAAAAGGAAATGAAGCACCGGTTCATTTTCCACCTTATGTATCTCAAGTTTTAAAGAACAATTTATTTCTACTCAAGTATTAGACTTTTGCACTTTCAGTGCATTTATTCTTGCAATGCAGTGAACCTCTTCCACCCCCCAACCTCCATTTTTTTAGTAAGTGCATGCAATTGATGGGTGCCAGTATTGTTATTTTAACTTTTCTTTTCTCCAATTTCTAATGGCTAACGAATTCAATTTAAAGCATTATAATTAACAACACATATTTCAAAGGATCAGTTTTAAAGTATCAACCATTATTAAAGAAATTGAAGAAAGAAACTGACATAAAAGCTAAGAAATTGCATCACTCAGGTGAGAAGACAGGTAATATAATATAACACAATAAAGATCAACACAAGACATAAAACAGTCAGAATATCATGAAACCAACCATGAGGATACGGATCTCATCAAGAAGAGTGTGCCCTCTTTCCTCTGCTTGTCTTGCTGCTGTCTCAACAGAAATTACAATGTCACCCAACATAAGCTGCAAACAAACCGAATTCATCAAGCACTTGGCAAATGGCATCCCATATAAGTTCTAAGCTTTTATTGATTTGCTACGCCTACAACACCCTGCCCTACTTATGATCACCTAGACAATGCAATTCTTACAATAGGAAGCTTGAGTCCAGGAACGTGTTGTGACATTGACAGAACATCGGTAGCATGATCTTCATCTCTCCATTCCTTGTTAAGTTTTCGAATAAACTCATCGTTGCAAAGAAGAACCGATAACTCAACACTTTCGAACCCGCCAACATCATCTATAGCAGCATCTCTTGTTTTATACCCGGAACCTTTCAAACCATCAAATGCCAGTTTCATTGCCATCGGAACATTTAGACGAAGCATCTCAGCAATGTTCTGCACTCAGTAAAAACAAAGACCCCAAAAAGAAGAATGAATAATGTAGAACTCTAATATAGAGATATCTCTATTTTTTTTTTTTTGAGCTTGTCTTATGATATGTTCATGAGTTGTTTCCAGCTTATTTCAATAAGCTCTTCAGAATAGCTTATGAAAACAACTTATAGCTTATATGAAAACATTTTAGACTCATTTCCTCTTTGATTATAGAAACAACTTTATATTATAATAAGCACTTATACGATAAACACTTATTTAACAAACGCTTAATTAAGCTGCTTACCCAGAGCACCGTAAGACACAATAGTCCTAAGAAATGAGGGTTTTTTTTTTTTTGCATTCTCTTCAGTCACTCTAAAAATTAAAATGCATGAAAACATAAAAAAAAAAAAATGGAATGTGAATTGTATCAAGTGTGTACCAAGATTTCAGGATCGTCGGGTAAGTCTTCTTCGATGCAAATGTCGACGCAGAGTTCCAACTGCTTCTCTTTGCTCTTGGGAGCTCGCCTTCTCACCTTCCGATACTCCCTGCTGCTCTGTCCCCTCGCCCGGATCTTCCCTTCGTGTCGGAGGCCGTTAAAGCTGTTGCTGCTGCTAAGGCCGAAGAGGGAGGAGGAAGAGGAAGAAGAGAAGAAGAACTTCGAAGGAGGCAATGATACCACGGCATGGCGATACTGACGGCGAGGGTACAAATGGGGTTGTTGAGCGGCGCACGTGGTGATGGCACGTGCCATGGGGAGGGATGAGTGGTGGCGGAGGAGGAGGAGGTGAGGGAAACGAGGAAGAAGCATGTAGGAATGCGCAGTTCCCAGTCCCACCAAACTGGATTATTTTGTTGTTTTTATGGTTTGACAGCGACCTCGGCGTACACAACACAACACAACACAAGGTCAAGGAGGCTAAAGAGAGAAGAGAATATTTATCCTTCGATCCTTTTCCCTAAACTTAGCTAGCGGGAGATGATGGCATTGGTGAATTGAGTCTTCTTCAAATATCTATGCTATTGCTGCCCTCCCTCCCTCCCTCCACAATAAAAAAGTTACAGTATGCTTCCAGTAATTAAATCGGATTTTGCTTCAAATTATGCTCTGGAATTTTGTTCCTCAAATTAATAATTCTCGTCATCAGAGGCTTGATGCAATTTTGTTCGCTACCCTATTATCGCAATGGTAGCGATTTTGGTTTTCAGTTTTAATCGTACAATTTTAGTTCTTAGTTTTAATTGCATAATTTTGGTTATTATATCATGTACTACACAGGTTTTTAAATGTTAAAAAATTAGATAACTCAGTGACTGGACCGTAACAATTGTAATTGCATAATCATGATATTGGGGGCTAAAAATACAATTAAACTTTTTTAACATTGGCTTCATTGATTGAGTATGTATATAAAATAAACTAATTTGACAAATAAAATATTACTTAAAAATATTTAACATATTTTTTAGAGTTTAATAACTATGTAATGATAATGTAAAATGATTTTATATATACACCAAATTATGTCTCACCATGGTATCAAATGTTAACATTATTTCTCAAAATATTTGGTCAAATATCTGCCTCATAACATTATTTCTTAATGGTATATAGTTTTATTTTTCTTGTGGTAATACATTTATCTCTGTAATCTGTTAACTGCTTTGAATTTTTTGTTGGAAATTTCCACTGCCAATCAAGAAGGATTTCCGTGATTAGTGTTGATTTTTCAATTGAGATAATCATCATCATCATCTTGTTAGAATGTGGGTGTCATCACATATTTTTAGACCTGAAATAGTCTTGCATAAAACTACGAGATTGGTCGTAAATGGTTAATGCACTTCATCTAAAGATACGAACTTACCTAGTATTCGTATTCGAATTCGATTTCTAATAATGAAACAATCCGTAGTCAAACTTTAGTTATCTCCCAACTGAATCCAGAAAAATTTTCTCTATCAAAAGCTTATTTTTTATTTTAAGCTAAATGAATGAATTGCATTAAAAGAAACTAGACCATTGACATAAGGAATGCCAAGAGCAACAAAACCAAGGAGCATTACAAAATGGCTCCAAAACAAAAGTCAATCAACAAAAGAAAACCAAAACCTCATTGTGGCTTTTATAAGCCCTACAAATCAATGAAAAAAAAATACCATGCCCTTGGAAGACCACATCCGAGACATATATTAGTAAAACCAAAATTATTTTAATCAAGGCTACTGTTTATCTGTGTGCCAATAATGAAGTCGACCTCCTCCCTCTATCAGCACAGATTACCCTTCACGCAAAAGCATTCTCTATCGCCTATTTAATTATTATCATCTCACTAAGTAATTTATATTTTCCAAACTTTATGAACAAAAGCTTGAACATATATAAAATAACATAACAACCAAATTCGAAATTGACTAATTCATCCTTGTAATGTAACAATTTAGCATTAAGCATTTTAAAAAGTTGGGAACTTCTACATAACAAAAATTAAGCCTAGCTACCTGCAAAATAACAAAACTTAAACTACTCTTTGTACATAAAGGGCTTGTATCTACCAAGTGCTTCATGCAACCCATGAATGGCTGCACAAGCAGCAGCTACTGACACTAGCATAAAAATAAAGTTCAAGGTTTGAAGTCCAATCCATTTGATTGTTCGTTTCTTAATCTTCTGTTTGGCAATGAACATCTCCACCGGAAAATATATGGTTAATGGCCAATACCCCATAGCCCCAAGAAGTGCAAGCATTTCATTGAAAAAGGGCATTGCCATGGCCAAAACAGTGACTACTATGACAAATATGGTTCTCCAAATTAGCCTAAATAAATTGAACCTTAACTTCATTTTGCCAATCCCCACCGGGTACTCCCGTGATATGAAACTTGATTCTGACCACCTTTGGCTAGCCAACATTTCAACCACACTGAAAATAGGTTGGGTAATTACCTGGTACATATGTGCACAATTTATTCAAGATATCATTATAATGGTTATTAATTTCTCCATCAAATTGAGATAAACCATTGAAGACATAGTACAGGCAAATCCAAAATCTAATTATATATGTTTTGGAAGAATTGCTTTTGTTTTATTAGAATATGACACTCATTATGAAAAATATGATTTTAATAGGTTAATTTGCAAATTAACTTCCATGTTGAATAATATTGGAAGAAAATAATTAGTTGGATATATTTTATCCTTGACAATGAATAAGTGCCCATTTGTATTAGATTCTATTCTATCCAACGCAAACGGAAAAATATCATGTCCCGAGGTAAATTTTGACTGACCGTTTGTTTTAGATTTTTTTCAAACGGAACAGTGCAAAACAGTGCGAAACAGTGCACAAAATATTAGATTCCGATGCACTTTTACCCAAAGGAGGTATCAGACTCCTTCCTACAAAATCGATTCTAAGGCTTGAGGAATCTAAGCTTCCTTTCCCATGCTTTTGCCTAACGGAGTTTCTAACGTGATTTTGGGCTATCCAAAATCTTAAACAAACGTACGCTAAATGTTATAATTTGACGAATTGAACAAAATGACAATCAATTTAGCATTAAATTAGTTAGATTTTATTTAGATTTTAAGAAAAAAAAATAAGATTTTTCTTTTTTTTTTCCAAACATACTCTGCATGGTAGTGGATAAATTAGAAATATTGTAGTGTATCATAAGGTGTGCATGATATTAAGATTTCAAAGGCAATGTGTATTCAAAATTACCTGATATGCTCCAACCAGATGCACAATAATGAAGACATTGGCTAAGTCAACAAGCCAGAAAGGCTCTTTAAACCCAGAGCCCATTAAGATGCTGCCAGGAGTTTCTGTGCCAAATGCAGCATAGCCAGAGCAGGCACATAAGAGGAAGATGATTGTCATCGTGAACAATCCCATTGTGTTTGCCCTCTTCATCACTTTATTTTCTGGTGGTGATGATTTTAAGGAGTCCTGTTTTTCATGCCACACAAATATAATAATCTCAATGTAACGATAACATATTACTCCCTCTGGTCTCAAATATAAGAAAAAAAGTACATACATCTGATGTATGTACTTTTTTTCTTATCAGATGTATGTACTTTTTTTCTTATATTTGAGACCGGAGGGAGTACATTTTAAAGAGATTGCAATGTGTTTGCAAATAAAATACAATTACTCCTTCTATTCCTTAGCAACATTTTTCCTCACTAATTTAATTTTTCAATTAGTATTTATTCTAAGAGGTACCATGGCCCACCTAATTAAGAAATTGAATACTGAAAAGGGGTTCCAATTTTGATTACAATTATTATATTATAAAAAGTGAAAATTCTTACACTAATTAAAAAGCCTTATATACAGATAGTTTCATACCTGGATATCTATTGCAATTTGAGAATAGCTGCTAGCAAGCGCAACATTCCCCAGTGCAACAAGCATGTTCCACACTCTGTCTCCTGAGTTTTGTTCCTTGCTTCCTCCAATTAAATAGGTACTCTTTCCTTTCCCTGTTTCAATTCATGTTTCCCCAAATATAAATTCTCCTAACCATATTAAGAAAAAGAAAAAAAGAGAATGTATATTTTGTTCATGTGTGTCATGGCCAACTCGCACGTGTGTGTGCAAGTGCATGCATAATTGATCACTTATTATTTTTTTGGTATACATCTTTGATATTTGGAAGTTGTATTGAACCTGAGTCGAGTCAGGTGGTCCCATAAGGAAACAAAACTCTTCCGATGACTATTTTTTCATTCACATAACTCAATTATAAGACATTGCTTATTATTTATGTAAGTGTAAACGATTGTGCATTTGCACATATGCCATTAATTACTCAAATTTATATAGAACTCAAAGATAGAATGATAAGAAGGAGGAAATTAACCTTGGATGACTGTAGCAAGAGAAAGTCCAACGCCAATGAATGCATAACCAAAAGATGTGGCTGCTGCTATGATTGAGAGCCAAGATATCTCGTGAAAATTGGGGATTTGGGACAAAAAGATTTCAACAACTCCCAAACCAATCATGTACGGATTATTGGAAAAACGGCATGGAGCTTCAATTCCCATTTTATGGTAGCAATTGATTTTTCGTATTGACCTGAAATATGAAACATATTTTTAATTAATCATGATAAAATAATGCTCATTTAACGATAATTGAAGTCGCAAAAAAATACACTATTTTTCTATTATTTATTCATTTAATAATGCAATTGACCATGTAAATTAACCTGTTGTTACAAGTTTCTTTTATTTATTTTTTTGGATGAAATCAAGTTTCTTTTATGTCTATACTATTATATTAACTAGTGGAACTCGATATATGGGTTTTGGTCCACATAGAGTATGTTTAACCCACGACTGACGTGGACTATGGGCCACTTAAACATAAGTTTGTTTAAATGTGAGTTTTTTTAGCCCGGATTGTTTAACTTGTGGGCCAATTTTTTTTTGTAATGTAATTTTTTTTATTTAGTTTTTAAAGTTTTAATGTTAACTTTTTCAAAGAAAAATAATTATTTTTTATTCTTTGTTAAGTTTGTTTCTTACTTTTTTATGTGGGGGAGGATGCGGGTCACAAAATATAGACCATTTCTTTTGCAAACTGGACTGACCCAATCCACTTATATATAGGCCAATGCAGATAATGCCAACCCGCATACCCACTTTTAACTTATTTTTTCTCTCCAAAATATACCATGATAATTCATTTAATTAGAATACATTTTACTTTATTCTCCTTTGAAGAGCAGTTTTGAATTCCAATTATTTTTTATTATTTATAATTATGCACATAATTATTTTTTAAATTTTATATATTTTTGTTATAGTTCATATTTTTTTTAAATGTCACCCAAATTTAAAAAAGAAAAGAAAAAGAAGTCCAATGTCTACATGACTTTATTATGATTTAAATGATAAAAAAAATGTCTACATGCTAGCTAGCTGTCAAAGTAAATTTACCGAAAAAAACATAAAAAGAACTTACACAACGCTTATAGATGTAGTTATTGTGTATCCAATTGCAGCCCCACTAAGGTTGGCGTATTGAACCAATCCACATATCACATGCATTTTACCACCTATATATACAAAAAAAAAAAAATAACTAGAATTCAACTTAATTTCGTGTTAAGAAACGGTGACATATAATATAACATGACATGATGATGAGATTAATTTGGCGATTATTAGTATTAAATTACCTAAGTTGGTTTTGACAGCGTCCATGTAATTGCGGCTCCTCTTGCCAGTGACAGGGTGTGGTGATCTGTAACAATCGGCTAGAAGGTTGGAAGTGTAGAGAGTGACACAACCTATGAGCAAGATGTAGAGAATGCCAATGAGCCATCCCAACTGAGCCATGACCCATGGCAATGACAACACCCCAGCACCTATCACTGCCGTTATTATATGCGCACTTCCAGTCCACACCGTCCCTGTTAGTTTAATTTCTTTTAATTAATTAATTAATGGGAAAAACACAAATCAATCACTACTCTATTTGCAATATCAACTTCAAAAAATAATGTAGTGTTTCTCCTTCCTTATTTTGTAATCCAGTCTAAGTGTGTGTTTGGGAGTGTTAGACTAAAAGTGATTATGAATAAAATTGATTTAGTGGGGTCTTCAATATCGATCTTTTTATTTGTCTAGCACATTTGTCACGCTGTCAATTAGGACTTAGGAGTAAATGCATGCGCCATTTAAAAAATTTAAGATATAATTCAATTCTTAATATATATCAGGAGTGTTTATTATAGAACTGTAAAATAAGTCCCCAAATTCGTAACAGAACATAATTAACTCACTTTGATCTTAACATGATGATATAGAGACACACAGCCATGGTGGACAAATACAAATGGCAAATGCCGTTCATCTAATTAGCAAGTAGCAAAGGAACACAAAAATATGATCACATCTTGATTTGTAGTACATTAATTAATTAATAATTAAATCTTACACTCAAAGGTCCCTCCCTACCCTAGTAGCTACTCCGTCAGTGGCCAACTAAAACCAGGAAATGAATTGAGAGTCTTCATTTTCAAAGGAGACAAGAAATTATATATAACTGAATGCAGAAAATTTAGAGAAAGAAATTAAAGAAAGAATTAGACCTGTTCGTTTTGGTTTGCCATCGTCATCTACAAGAGCACCGTCATTTGCAGTTATTCCTAATTCAACTTTATTCTCCTTTTCAACACTCTCCGTCGTCGACTCCATCTCATTCCTCAATCAAACAATGCTATAGCCCTACAATGGTGATCACTTCGCGACAAACGAATATATGGCTTTCAGATCTGGGAGCATATAATAATAAATTAATTAACTAATTAATATGCGCATATGTTCGTTTGACTGAACAAAAAGTACAAATCAATGTTACTATAAGAACATATAAAAAGGGATTTCTTTGTGAAATTCTGACACGTGACGCCACATTTCTAGCACAGTTTGACATTGTCCATCTCAGTTAGTTAAATGAATTGTTCCAGATTTTCAATCATCATTCATTTTGTATTCCTATTTATATGAAAAATTTGTTAATTAGTCATTAAATATATTAAGACATTTATTTTAATATTAAGACAATTGTTTTGCAAAATTATTTCTGCCAATGTACCCCACTATCCCACAAATTATGTTGGTTGTAAATAATACTATAGAGAGAGAGAGAGAGAGAGAGAGATTGAGGCAACGGACTAAAAATTTATATAGTTCTTAAACTAATTACATCATTCTTTCATATGTAACACTTTTTGAAGTTAGAATTTCACAAGAAACACTAACAACAACCATAAGTGGATAGGAAACAAGTATCTAGATTGCGCATTTTAGTGGTAAGAAATACTTCAAATAAAATGTTCATTGTCTCAATTAGAATTACAATTTTTGTATAAACCTTAAAACCCAACCCTATATATAAACCCGAGTACTTCTACTTAAGAAATAATTAGAAATTATAACTATCATTAATACTCTATAATACCCAATAAGGAGTAACACACGTTCAGATTGTGGGGAGACTATTTGGGGTGTCCGCTGGGGAGCCACCTCCAGAGAGCCAAATGCCTTAATTATGGTAGATTAGCGAAGAAAAAGAAAGAAAAAACACTCTACAATACCACTCTCCAGGTCTGTTACCAAAAAAAAAATACCACTCTCGAGGTGAAGACTTACGAGATTGGAATAGAGGGGTTAAATGTTTCAATTCCTGTAAAACTCCCTTTATATATAGTGGTGGTGGCTGCTAATTCTAAGAATGGGAATTAATTGCTAATCACATTTCCAAGTACATTTGAAAATTGGCATATCATTCTTTCGATGTGTGTAATTTTTTCAATTGTTAAAGATGAATTCCAAGAGCATAGACTCATAGTTATTTCTTATGCATAGGAAACAACAATTCCTCTCTCAATTAGAATTTTCAAACCTCCACGATTATAGAAAAAATTGTCTTCTTTTTCTCTTTTACTACTACCGCCATTTACTCTTCTTATGGGTTGCTTCTTATGGGTTGCCAATTGTATATTGAAAAACACTAAACAAGCATGATACAAGCACGTTACAACAACGTTTACAAGTCGACTGCAATATAACATTATCCAACGTAGTACTATGCAGTTCTATGCAAAACAACTATTAAATAAGCATTATTATAAAAACTAAATCTAACGTAGTACTCACTCATATATAGGATTAGAGCTTCTCAACTTCAAAAAAAATTCAGTCCTTTCATATAACCATGTATATTTAGGTGCCAAAATCAAATCCAATTTGATACAACAAAAATGAAAATAAAGTCATAAACTTCTTTCACACTTTCAGGAGCCATAACATGATCATTCTTCTTGAAAAGGTATACATTGCTTGAAAAGTAACTTTAATGGGAAGCAATTAAGTAAGTGACCCAACAAGCTATATATCATTTAACCACCTGTTGGGTCTAGATATAATTGCCACTGACCAATTTCCTCTGGGCTCAACATGTTTACTCTGTTTCTCAGCCATCTCCCAACAAAAATTCGGGTAATTTAGCTTCATTTATTTCATTGTTACAAAAGGGGGGTCTAATGTTTAGACGTGAAAATCTTGTATTTGTGAAGATCCTGGACAATTTCATGGATTGAAGCAACTACAGCAGCCATTGAAACTAGGCCGCAGAGACAGTTCACAAGTTGGAGTGCACACCACTTCAATGACAATGCTCTTATGCGTTTCTGGGCAATGTGCATTTGTATAGGGAAGAACACAACTAGAGGACCGAACCCAATTGCTCCAAGCAGCGAAAGAACCTCATTGAAAAATGGCATTGCCATGGCAAGAATTGTGGCCAATATCACAAACACTGTCCTCCAAATTAGCCTAAACATGTTGAGATTGATGGTTACACTTCCCACCATGATTGGATAATCCTTGTTTATGAAACTTGAATCAGGCCACACAATGTTAGCACCCATTTCAACTACACGGAAGAATGGTTGACCCATCACCTGTAATGAAATATTGATTTCTCACATATATTAATATTAGACATCATTGTAGAGTAAATCACCAACGTCATCCTTGAAATTGTAAGGCGCTGCGAATTTAGTATCTTGAATTGAAAATTGTCAATCACAGTAGGTCTTTTCGGTTAATCAATTTAGTTCATGAAATTGTTCGATAGAGTTTATTCGATTAATATTATTGGAAATTTTCAATCTCATGAACTAATTTGCAATATTAAAAATTTCAATGCCAGTGCTCAACATTTTCCAGGACTAAATTGGTGATTCACTCCATCAGAGTATAACCAAAATTTTATATAAGAACAGCAATGTTGGTATTAAATTTGAAGAACAATGATCTAACCTGATATGCTCCAATCATGTGGATTACAATGAATACATTTCCCAGGGCAACCAACCAGAATGGTTCGTAAAATCCGGTGAAGATGTTTCCTGGTGTGTGATCGCCAAAAGCAGCATAGCCGAGGCAACTACATAATAGGAATACTGTTGTCATTGCTGTGACCCCTATCACGTTAGCCTTTTTCATTTGTTTATTTTCTGGTGGATGTGACCTTAGTGTGTCCTAAACAAAGCATGAAATAATCGAATTCAGGGCAATAACTAACTCCAAAATTCCAATTTGCTACTTGCGTCTCTTTTACTCTTTCTGTTCTTTTTTATCTGTCATGTCATTTAAGGTTGTTTCACCACAATCAAGAAATCAATTACTCCCTCCGTTCCTTTTTATCTGCTAGATTTTGAGAAAAAAATTATTCCTTTTTATCTGTCGTTTTGATAGTTTAAGGTTATATTTTGACAATTATACCCTTAACCCTATTAATTGTTCTTCACATTTTCCATAAAATTAATTAATGCATAGTTGAGAGTTCAAAGACTAATTACTATTCCCAACAAATAGAGTAGTAAATAAATAAGGGTATAATAGGAAACTATTTGTCAATTAATTGATTCCTTGGTTGTGGTGAAACAACCTTAAACGACAGATAAAAAGGAACGGATTGAGTAATTTATAAAAAATTTCTTGTTATACCTTTATTTTTTTACTATCTCATTTTATTTCTCTACATTAATGTATCTCATCATTTTAATTATTTTCATGCCCTTGTTCAATTATCCAACTCATCTTTCACGGATTCCTAGAGTCTTACTTTGTATTAGTAATAAAGTTATATTGTTGGAAAGTAAAATAATTTTTGGGAGTAGTAATTAGTTTTTGAACTTTTCAACTACTACATTGATAAATTATAAAAAATGTGTAAAACCATTAATAGAGTTAAGGGTATAATTGTCAAAATATAACCTTAAACTATCAAAACGACAGATAAAAAGGAACAAAATTTTTCTTAAAAACCGACAGATAAAAAGGAACGGAGAGAGTATTTGCTTTCAATAATTTCTTGATTAAAAAAGTGATCATAATTAATCCATGAATTGTGTGTGTGTGTGTGTGCGCGCTTTTTTTACCATTATATCATAAATAACAGTGGCATAAGTGCAAGCAAGTGCTATGTTTCCCATTGAACTGAAAACCCTCCAAATTTTATCTTCTGCAGATAGTTCCGGCCCTATTTTGGTTCCAGTTATGCTGGTTGACGCTCCTTTTCCTGTTTTTAGCCAAAATGCCTTTGTAATTAGACACGTATAAAGTGGTTTAGTGGTTCGGGAAAAAATATAAGACTTGGAGTATAGTTCAAATTCCTCTGTTAACATAATATAATAATACTAATACTAATTACTGACATTTGTCTATAAAAAAATTAGACACAAGCTTTTGAAAACCAAACTGGCCATCAAAAAGGCAGAACGTTCGCTAATATACAGAGAGGAAGCTTGAAAGTGTGGTAATATACAGAGACAAACTAAACAAACACGGCTACTTTTTCTTCAAGTAAAATTTGGCAAATTAATGATAATTTCTTTTTGAAAAATTAATGATGAGAAAGTAGTACCTGAGAGGAGGAGGGAGAGACAAAGCCCAATTGCAATGAATACATAACCAAATGAGGTGATAGCAGCAACGGTTGAGAGCCATGTGAGTTCGTGGAAGTTTGGGATTTGGGACAAGAAAAGTTGCAATATCCCAAAACCGATCATGTAGGGATTATAAGAAAACTTGCAATCAGTTGCATGTCCTCTTCTATGGAAGCAAATTGCTTTCTTTATTGCTCTGCCATATTAATGTCATAGATCAAATAACAAACATTTAAAACGGCCCTAGCTAGTTAAAGATTTGCAAATAATGTCATATTAACCATGAGAAAAATTAGATTCGATTATCTCATTTGCATGTTGTAGTTATAGTCGCAACTAATTTGTCTATTAATGTAATAACGTACACCAAGCTCGTGGATGAAGTTATTGTGTAGCCCACTGTGATCCCAGCGAGCTTCCCATACAGAACCAATCCACAAATCACTTGCATCGTCCCACCTATTTCCAAATAGCAATACCGAACTAATTAAATTGAAATAGGCCAAATTAAAATATACCCATATGTATAATTTGGAAATTTTAGATCCTCTAAAGTCAAAAATTGCTCTTTACTGAATAAAATTTAGAACTATAAAATATTAATTTTTTTAAAAAGAGAAAATTTTAACAATTTCTTAATTTTATATACATGCATATATACTTATTTTATTATAAATTATAAACAAACTCATTGATTTTTCAAATTAAATAATTATAACTACTGCGCAGTACTTCTTTAGTTTTAGTTTTAGTCAGGGGAGCCAAATTCCTATCTGGGCAGAGTTGTTTCGGTTTCCGGTGGTGTTGTCTTTTTCATATAATTAATTAGTAACCAATACTCCCTCCGGATACATGAGTTATTCAATGAACCAAAAAAGTAAATTGTTTCTTATATATAGGACCGGAGGGAGTAGTATCACTATGAACTATACTACTCCCTCCGGACTCGAATATAAGAAGAAAAAAAAACCAAATCACGTTAACTAAGAAAGTTAGTTAATTACATTAAATTTTATTGATTTCAGCTAAAAAAGAAGTTTTATTCCAAATTTGCCCCTTAGTGGATATTTAATGCTAGGACAATTAAAATCGATAACAAAGGAACATGTGAAATACAAAGGAATATTGGAAATACAATTAGAGTTAGATAAGGGTATTTTTGGAATGGTCTCATTAAAGAGAATAAAAGTAGTTAAATTTTTTTATATTTTAGACCATAAAACATGATTTTTTTTTCCTTATATTCGAGAGTTCGGAGAGAGTACTACTTTATTGATCATTAATTCTCACAATATACATTTACTACTACTTGACAAAAGATGAGTAGCAATTAAATTAATACTACTCATTGAGTAGGGGAATTTAATTACTAGACTAGATTGTGGAAGTGTGTAGAATGAATAAGTAATACTACTACCGTACCTAAGTAGGCCTTGACAGCTTGCATGTAAGTATAATTTCTCTTGCCATTGACAGGATCTGGAAATCTGTAGCAATCGGCAACAAGACTGTAGGTGAAAACGGAGATGGATGAAAACACCAATATGCTGCCTATACCAGCGATCCATCCAAGCTGGGCCATTGCCCATGCCAGAGCCAACACTCCTGCCCCAACGACCACCGTTATTATGTGAGTCGTTGCCGTCCACACATTCCCTGCACCAACCAAACCATTTACCCAAACATTAATTAATATATTCTATTCTATTCTATTCCATTCAGCATATATATTCTCTCTCTGTTTTTTGTTTTTACTGTACAATGCTAGTCACAATAAATTTCATCCAAACCACTCAAATCTGGATTTGGATTCCCTGCTATAGTTTCTTTCTTTCTCTCTAATTGTATTTTTTTTTTTTTTTGACAAAGTAAATTAACTGCTATCCTTCACTTGCATATTTTGAATATTTGTGCAGGAAATTTCATTGTCTGCCCAGGATATACCTAAACCCAAGATACTGGGAATGTTTTTTTTGGGGGGGGGTGGGGGTGGGAGCGCCGGGGGGAGGGGCTTTTGGCCATTATCATAAAAGAGCTCAACTAGTATTTATAGTTCATAGTAAAAAATAAAAACTAACTGTTTTTAAAACTCTCAAATTAAAATATTAAATATACATAGCCGATATATAAAAGCTTGATATAGTTAATTAGAATACTGATAATGATCTCCTTTAGTATTTTTCCAACTAAATCATGAAGAAAAGGATGCCAAATACATTGCCAATGTTTCATCCCAAAAGAGTGTTTAAAAATATACTTTAATTAATATCTTACCTTGTATCTGAACTAAATTACTGTTTTCGGAACTTCAATATTCAATATTTGAGAGCTAAAAATATTTCATATTGATAGACATGATTGATGAATGAGGAGCAGAAACTTAATTAGGCCAGCCATTAATTGTTGTATACTAAAAAGAAAACAGTATTAGCATAAGGTGAATTGCAGTTGTGTTATGTTATATATACTCTTTTTTAATCACATAAAAGATAGGCATATAATATAATTAGGACATGTTAGAGTGGGTCAGAAAAAAATTGATGAAAAGGGGACTGAGATGAGAACTAGATGATGCAAAGGAACATTAATTAGAGAGAATAAAAGTACCGGTTCTTCTGATTCTGCCATCATCGTCCGGTTCCAATTCCATAAGAGCCTGAGTGATGCTCATCTGGATCGATCCCCTTCTTCTCCGCCAAATATATATCAACTCTCTCTCTCGCTTTTTCTCTCAGCGGTGCATTGTTGACTTCACCGGTTTATGTGGTGGAGGTGGTTATGCTCACTTCTATACTGGGCCAAATTAGATAAGAGACGGTAGATGGACCCATACTGATTTTTAAAAATTAAAAAGGAGAAAAAGAAAACTTGATGGAACAGACCCAAGTACCACATATGCCTTGCATTATGTTTATTTCATGGCTTTAACATATTTTTGATCTCTTTAAATATTGGCGCTTTAAATTTAGTCTCTTTAAAAAAAGTTAAAGTTTTTTTGTTCTTCAAGAAATCAATTTTTTGATTTAGGTTTCTCTTTTGCGTTGACCGTTGACATGACACACTAAGGTCCCTGTAAAAATGCTGACATGGCTTACATGATCTAACGTGACTTACATGCATTGCCACGTCAGCTAACACGTCATTCATAGTTATTTAGAGGGACTAAAATCAAAACTTAATATATTTAGAGGAACTAAAATCAAAACTTAATATATTTAAAATGACCATGTGACATCAATTAGACCACCACCAACGCAAAAGAGAGACCTAAATCAAAAAATTGATTTCTTGAGGGACCAAAAAACTTTGACTTTTTTTAGAGAGACTAAATTTAAAATGTCAATATTTAGAGGGTCCAAAAACATGTTAAAGTCTTATTTTATTTATGATATTTTCATATTATGCATTTGTACAACATTAGTTAAAGTCATTACGTTCCAATTATATAACATTCAGTCATTCAATAATAGGTGGTTTCTATGTTGGTCTTGTACCCTAACATCTACACCAAGGTGAAGTGGGCCCATGACCTATGATAATAAGTAATCTGGTCTTTTTTCAAATTATAATTCGCTCCCCATAAGTTGTCATAATAGGTTAATATGCCCAAAACTTCATCAATTATAAAAATTGACGTGACATAATATGAAAATCACAAATAGTCTTTTTTTTCTTTTAATTTTATTTCTGATAAATAAAATATCATTTTAATGCCGAGTCACCGTTACTGACTTAGATTTAATTATTTTTGTTAAATTAAAATTAAAATAATTTCATACTTATTTTTATATATTCAGGTTAAAATTATTTTATTACGGGATTAAAAACCTCTTCTCATTCCCTATAAACATAGGTATTTTTGTCTTTCCTACATTTGCAAAAAAAAATTTATTTGGATGAAGTAATTAAGTTTCTCAATTCTTAAAATTCTTTATTTGTATATAATAATTAAAATTCTCCATAATTTGTGTGAGACATTTTTTTTGTTAACTCCCTCATTCTCTCTCTAAAAATATCTCTCTCGCTCTCTCTCCCCCACTCTCCCTCTCCCTCTCTCACTCGCTCGCTCTTCCCCATCTTATCTCTCTCGCCCTAGCTCTCTCTGGAAAATCTCTCCCTCTAACTCGCTCTCCCTCTCTCTTAGTCTCTACCTCTCGCTCGCTCGCTCGCTCTCCCTCTCTCTTTCTCTCACGCTGCCCTTCTCTCTCGCTCTCTCGCTCTCTCCCCCTCTCTCTATCTCCCTCTCTCCCCCATCTCTCTCCCCCTCTCTCCCCTCCCTCTCGCTCCCATTTCTAGTGATCGAGAGAGAGAACGCTAGACAGAGAGAGAGTGAGAGCAACAACAAGAGAGAGGGAGATAGGGGGAGGGGGAGAGGGAAATAGGGAGTGAGGGGAGCTAGAGGGAGAGAGAGAGGGCGAGGGGGAGAACAAGAGAGAGGAGGGGTAGAGAGAGAGGGGGAGAACAAGAGAGAGCGAAAGATAGGGAGAGACAGCGAGAGAGAGGGGGGAGACGAGAGAGGGAGAGCGAGAGAAAGTGGGCTGGGGTGTTGGGTTGAATAAATTTTTTTCCTAATTTTTAAAAAAAAAATCTACTTTTTTGAATTTTTAATTTTTTTTGGCAAGCTTGGGGCGAGACCCACAAAAAATGTGTCATACCGCCAGCTTGCCAGCCCGCCCTTAAACGGGGGCGGGCCAATCCGTTTTGCCATCTCTAGCGAGTGGGAGAAATGAGAGCAAGCGAGAGAGAACAAGAGAGGGGGGAAGAGAATGAGCGAGAGGTTTTTCGATTTTTTATCAGAGCTGTGTCAGAGTAAGAGTGAAAAAATAATTTAGAGTTACCTACTTTTGAGTGTTATTTCAAATTCCTCAAATTTGGTTATAAAAATATACCTCATAAAAATTGCTTCATTTTAAATTCTTACACACAATATCCAAAAAAATTAATTTAATTGATGTATTTTGATTATTCTCTAAAAATACATTATCCGTTAAATTACCTCATCCAAACACATACATTATCATAAAATGACAAAATTGGGCTATATTACAAGTTTTTTTAAAAAATGGGTCAACTTTAATAATACAATAACTTTTTGGATATTACTGTCATTTCAAAACATTGGCTGACCCCTACTGCAATATCATTAAATATACATCTTACCCGATGTCAAGGTTGCCCGTGAATGATCTCAGCCATTAAATATAATACTTATATATCAATGGTATCTATATTACAATGGCCCACTTCACTTTAATAGAAAAGTTAGAGTACAAGACCAACATAGAAGTAACCTCAATAATATACTACTCTTGCTACTAGTACACACAAAAAAAGGATAGGCCCGCCAAAAAAATCAAATCACGATGTCGATCGAAGGAAAGTGGTGGTACTGTAGTACAACTTTATCCTTTCCCTTATTTACGATCACAAACGCGTCACGCGTGCGACTGTAGACTGTTAATAAAGCCATATCACTCGCGAGTCATGAAGGAAATGTCATTATGTCGGTCATCTGTTGTTCTTAACGATCTTAGTTGATGAGGTGTACAATTTTGCACGTGTTACTGATATCTTGGGAGGGGGGATTTTTTTTGTTTTCATTTAAGAAAGCTTTTTTAAAGGTATTGTATTAAAAATATGGATCATTTCGTCGGCTGCAACATGTACACAACTTATTTAACCCGCTGGGGTTACGAGTCACATAAATATAGACTTATTTTAAATGTGAGTTTTTTAAGTCCAACTCATTTAATTTTATTGGCTAATTTTTTTCTTAAATTTAATTTTTTAATTAAATTTTAAAGTTTTAATGTATATTTGATTTTATTTTATTCAAAATTTAATTATTTTTTTCTTTAGTAGGCCCACGGGCTGACCCCATTTAGCCCGTGGACAATGCGGGTCAGACACAAGTCACATCAAGTAGGTTTATTTATTTTGCAACTCGGGTTGGCCCGGTCCATTTATATGTAGACTAGGCTACCCGCATACCCACTTTTAGACATGAGAGAACAGGAGTATTTAGCGTTTAAAATTGAAACAAGAATCACAAAATCTATTTTTATAATTTTGAGATTCTGGTGAAAACTGTTTTAAAATTAAGAAAAAAATGAATTTAACCCTATTTTACTCGAACATATTTTATTTTCAAATTTAACTTTTAAAACAAAAAATCAAAAACTTGAAACCACCTCGAACAACCCTTTAGGTTTTCAGTTTCTAATTGAACTAATAAGGTCACTCAGTTTTTCAATTGTATTAATCAAAGAGCAGTGCTATATGTGACGAAAAATTTCTTGCAAGAATATGTACAAAAACAGTTATTTAAAAGATGCAGCCACTCATATTTTGTTTTGACAGAATTCATGGGTAGAGAAAAAATAAATTATCGGCCGACAAATATCTTCGTCACTATATCGTACAATTTTTAACACCAAAAATTTATGTGACACACATTGGTTGATTTGCCACTTAGACAAACTATCTTGACACAGTGTAGATTGTCAGAAAACTCAAAACAAGTTGGTAATACATGTGACGCAACACATGTTTAAAAATTCTTACGGATGTGGGCCTTTGTCATGCCATCATTACCAATGTGACTTGATCAATGTCAAATTAGTCCTACATGTGTCATGTAGGTTTTTGATGTTAAAAATTGGTCAATGACATAGTGACAGAGAAATTTGATTACAATAATTGGAAAACTAAAAAACCCAATTGACTCAATTGGAAAGAGTGATCAAAATCGCAATATCACAATAACCAGAAACCAAAAATACAATTAGGCCTTTAATTTTAATTTAAAATATAAATAATTAAGATATTTTATAATGAAAAAATATTTTCTTAAAGGCAAATGAATGGCAGATTGGTAGTGTCATATTAATATTTAAGTATACATTTAAATTAACTTGTTTTATGTTTCAAACACTTGGTAATAAATTGTTGTTCTGAAGCTAAAACAGTGTTTGATGAGGGGTTTTTGGGTTTTTGCTGTGAAGGAAATTAGAGATTGAGATTGACGACGAAAATCCTTGTTACATGATATTTATTTTAGGAAAAATTAATAAATTGGTCTCTTATTTTTAATTTTTTTTTTCAATTTAGCTCTTTATTAAATTTTTTCAACAATAAGGTCACTTATGTTTATTTTTTTTTTCAATTTAGTCCTTTTGATGACGTGTCAATTACTGATTGGTCTTAAGTGATGATATACAGTAAATCGAGACCAATAAAAAACAGATACATCATCAACAAAAGAAAAAAATGACCAAATTGAAAAAATAAATAAACATAAGGGACCTTGTTGTTAATTTTTTTTAATAAAAGACTAAATTGAAAAAAAATAAAGATAAGAGATCAGTTTACTAATTTTGTCTTTATTTTATTTATTTATAATATTTTCATATTATGCATTAATTTGTACAACATAAGTTAAAGTCATTACGTTCCAATTATATAACATTCAGTCGTTCAATAATAGGTGGCACTTAGCCTACACAAATTGATAAATCCTACACAAATTGATAAATTTGTGTATGTACACAAATCGAATCTGGACCACCGATAAATTACTATTAAATTGTAAGGGTCTGGATTCATTCAAGGTTACCTGCTGCTTAGGTTTTGCTTATTAATTGCAATAAAACCCCAATAGTTCAACATAATTACATTTCGGCCCCAAGAAATATCAATATTTACAAAAAATTGTAAAAGGTTGTATATCTTTATTTCAGTCCATAAATTTACAGCCGTGAACGTGGCTGAGTTTCGCCGCGGGTCCCTTTCCTCTTCTCCTTCCTTTCTCCTCTCCTTCTCTCTCTCTCTCTCCCCTTTTTCCTCTCACCCGCGGCCACCACCACTGCATGGTGGCCACCTCGGCCACTCCTTCTTTCTCCCTCTGCGATCTCTCTCTCTCTCTGCCATTTTTCTTTCTCTCTCATCACCGTGAGATGGGGCCAGGACCGCCGCGGCGTCACCACATTCGCCACCGCGAGCCCCTCCATGGCCATCATAAGGGCAACCTTCCTTCTCCTCTTCCTCTTTCTCTCTCTCGTCCTCTCTCTATTTTTCTTTCTCTCTCTTCCCTCACAGCAGCAGGACACAACCAAGGTCGCCACTGGCTGCCGCGAATCCACCCCCTCTCCTTCCTCTTTTCTCTTCTCTCTGCTTCTCCCTCTCGCAGTGCTCTTTCTCGCTTCCTCTCTCTCTCTCTCTCTCACTCACACTCTGCCACGGTGGCTCTTCCTTTTCTTACCGTCACGTTACATTTGGGGGGCTATGGTTCCAACTGAACCCTTTTCCCCCATCTGATCCCTTTTGATTTTTTTATTTTTATTTTTGGTCAAATCCCTTTTGATTTTTCTAACTTTTTTTTAATTCCTTTGTTTTTTTGTTCTATGGGGCTACGACCCATTCTTTCCTTTTTCATTGTGTGTGTGGGGGGGGGGGAGTATTTGGGCTTGGCCCAATTCTTTTTTTCGTTGTATATGAACCTTTTTTTTAATGAATCAATTAACTAAATAATTAGTGATAGCTATTTTGGATCTTCTTCCTATTTGACTATCGAGAAAAATAATTTAAAAATAGAGTAATTAGTGATGGTCATCTTGGATCTTCTTCCTATTTGACTAACGCGAAAACAATTTTAAAATGGAGTAATTAGTGATGGTCATTTTGGATCCTCTTCCTACTTGGCTATTGCTAAAAACTTCTCTGTTTTAGCTGGTCAAAATTGGTAACCATTTTGGATCTTCTTCCTATTTGTTAACTATGTGACCGCGTTGTTAAAAATAACATATTAATAGTGTTTATAATAAAAAAAATCAAAATTAAGATAAATCAACACACAAATTTTTTATAAAGAACTACGTAACTTTGATTTCGTCACTGCACCTGAGGATACGTAGGAGTAGGGACCTTCACTGTCAACCACAAAAATAAATTTTCATAATTTTTTACCTTTTTTGTTTTTTTGTAAATAAAAAAAATCTTTCTTTGGGGTAGAATAAATATTTTAAAAGCTAACGAGAGAGAGAGAGAGAGAATGAGAGAGAGGGGAGATAGATAGAGAGTGAGAGAGAGCAAGAGAGGGGGAAAGGGTGGGAGAAAGCGAGAGGTGGGAGGGAGAGAGAGGGAGAGAGAGGGAGAGAGCAAGAGAGGGGGAGAGATTAGGAGAGAGCGGGAGTGAAGTACAGAGAGAGTGAGCGGGGGAGGGAGATTATGAGAGAGAAGGGGAAGAGCGAGGGAGAGAGCAAGAACGGGGATCGAGAGCGACAGAGAGGGAGAGAGCAAGAGGGAGGGGAGAGAGAGAGCGAGATCATGGAGAGAGATTGGGAGAGAGAGCGAGAGATGGGGAGAGAGATGGAGGGAGAGAGAGCGAAAGAGTGAGAGGGGGAGAGAGAGCGAAAGAGGGAGAGGAGAGAGAAAGTGTGTGAGAGAGAGGGAGGGAGAGCGAAAGAGAAAGTGTGTGAGAGAGAGGGAGGGAGAGAGGGGATAGTGAGGGAGGGAGCGAGAGAGAGGTGGGGGAGAGAGATAGAGAGAGCAAGAGAGGGGAGAGAGACCGAGAGAGAGAGAAGGGGGAGAGAGAGGGGTATAATCTTGATATCAATTTTTAATATCAATTTTTAAAATGATAATTTTGATATTTGATGGGATATTTTCATAATTAATATAAAATTGGTGACTACCTATTATTGCAGGTCAGATACAATTTGTGCACATATACAAATTTTATGATTCTTATGATTTGTGTATGCTAAGTGCCACCTCAATAATATACTATTCTTTTTTTTTTGTCAAATAATATACTATTCTTGCCACTAGTACACAAACAAAGAAAGATAGGCGGGCCCACCAAAAAATCAAATCACGTTGTCGAATGAAAGTGGTGGTACTGTAGTACACCTTTTATATCCTTTTCCTTATTTACGATCACAAACGCGTCACGCGTGCACCACCGACCGTAGATTTTTAGTAAACCATATCACACGAGTCATGACTCATGAAGGAAATGTCATTACGTCGGTCATCCGTTGTTCTTAGAGCATATCCATTGAGGTACCTAAATGGTATTAAGTGGGTATCTATTAGGTATCTCTATTGTAGGAGAAGAGTGTTGGGTATTTATTGGAGGAGGGGTGCTTATATAAGCACCCTCTCTCTTCTCTCTCATCGTAGATCTCACGTATTTTTGTAAGTTATAATTGGATGTAGAGTTATTGGTGAGACTCATTTAGTAAATTTTTTAGAATTGTTGGGTTGGAAGAATTGGATACCTATTAGGTAATTGAATTAAAAAAAATAAAAATAAATAATATATACAAGTGATATCCACTTAAGTACCCAAAAGTAAATACTCCACTAAAAATAGCTTTAACGATCTTAGTTTATGAGGTGTACAATTTTGCACGTGTTACTGATATCTTGGGAGGGGGGATTTTTTTTGTTTTCAGTTAAGCGTATTATATTAAATTTAGTTTTGGGCTAGTTGTACTTTTTATCTTTATTATGATTATGTAATTTTGATTTTTCAATTTCTACTTGAACCAATAAGGTCAACCAGTTTTTCAATTGTATTAATCAAAGAGCAGTGCTATATGTGGCAAAAAATTTCTTGCAAGAAATGTATGAAAACAGTTATTGAAAAGATGCAGCCACTCATATTTTGTTTTGACATAATTCATGGGTGGAGAAAAAATAAATTATCGGCCGACAAATCTCTTCGTAACTATGTTGTATAATTTTTAACACCAAAAATCTATATGACACACATGGATTGATTTGCCACTTAGATAGACCATCTTGAAACAGTGCAGATTGCCAGAAAACTCAAAGCAAGTCAGTAATACATGTGATACAACACATGTTTAAAAATTCCTACGTATGGGTGTCTTTGTCATATCATCATTGCTAATGTGACCTAATCAATATCAAATCAGTCTCATATGTGTCATGTAGATTCTGGATGTTAAAAATTGATCAACGACATAACGACAAAGAGATTTGAGTGCAATAATTGTAAATTTGAAAAACCCAATTGGCTCAACTGGAAAGAGTAATCAAAATCGCAAGATCTCAATAACTAGAAACCAAAAATACAATTAGGCCTTTAATTTTAATTTAAAATATAAATAATTAAGATATTTTTTAATGAAAAAATATTTTCTTAAAAGCAAATGAATGGCAGATTGGTAGTGTCATATTAATATTTAAGGATACATTTAAATTAACTTGTTTTATGTTTCAAACACTTGGTAATAAATTCTTCTGAAGCTAAAACGGTGTTTGATGAGGGGTTTTTGGGTTTTTGCTGTGAAGGAAATTAGAGATTGAGATTGACGACGAAAATCCTTGCTAGTTGCTACGAAAACAGAAAGCTAGAAATAAGTACAGAAACAGAAGGGCCTGTGATTAGTTTAGTTCGTTACTCACATCACATTGATTTTCCTTTCCTTTCCATTTCCCAATCCTCTCACTAGAAAAAAATGGAAGACGACGAGAGAAGAATCATGGAGAGGGAGAGGTACCAAATCGAGCAAATTCGCCTGCTCGATCTCGAGGAGTTACAGGTCGAAGAGGTCGACGATCTCCATGACTCTTCCGACGACGACCACCACCACCGTGCTCCTACGTAATTTACCTCTTTCCCTTCCGTGCCTATTGTTTAATTTGATTTACCTATCATTGTTTTTTTATTTCGGTGAATTACACTTGAAAATTCAGTCACATTTTGCCTCATTACACACAACTGAATGCTAGAACGCGATGCCTAATTCGTGTCTTTTTTTTTTGTTTATTTTCTGTTAAATATGAAGAAAAGTGGAGCACTCTATAACTTGATGCATCAGAGAGGAGTGCTAGCTAGCAACACTCTTTCCAATACATATTGAGTGGAATTCATGTGGATCATACCCTATTTGGTGGACTTATTCCTCAAGTAGTGGGACCCATATGAATTTCAACCTTTCATAGAAAATGTGTTTGAAAGAATGTGTTAGGGAGTGTGTCACTAGCATTTGTCCACAGTAGAAGTCAAATTATCTGTTCTTTTGGAAACCTGCAGTGTAACACAATCGTCCCATTAGACCAATTTTAGTTTTCATTTTTGTTGTGTGGTACTGACAGTCTTCTGTTAATGCTGTTTGGAATACAATGGGTAGTGGCTTTGGCAGCGCAGCGGTCACCGGTGGTGAATTCACCTACAACACTTGTATAGCATCCTTACATACTTATCTGGGTGGTAGGCATTTGTTTGTTGGACTTGTTTATATATGCTCATTTCTACAATATGTTGGTTTCTGACTGGATTGTTTGATGTAACATGATATCACTTGTATGTCTAGATGTTGAAGACACACACCACAGGACAGCTTTCTTGGATGGTGGGGCTGTATTGAACCTTCCACTTTTCTGTCTTCAAGGTATCTGCATTGTTGTCATCCTGCTTTTATAGACATGCAGTTAAAAATTAGTCAAAAATATTGAGAAACTCTTATTACAGGAAGGGAAACACAGACATTATGCTTTTAGGGTCATGCTTATACATTTTAACTATATTCGTTGTCTGAATGTGGGGCTTCTTCCTCTAAAAGTATTCAATTTCTAAATTTCAGAATAGGTTTCACGATAGTCCATTTGTGAGTTGCTTATTACATCATTTAAGTTTCTATTTGCTTTTCCCCTGGCCTCCTTTTTTTATGTTATTTCTTTCCCCTGTTTTGTTTAGGTGTCTGGATGGGATTTGTGGTGTCGTAAGCCTTTTCATTCTGCACCACATTCTTGGGGTGCTTTTGCCAGATTTTAGTTTTGGACTGTAATTTAGTAAATTATTGTTGAATACATTCTTAAAAATTGGTCAAATTTATTACTTCTAGCATAAAAATGGAAAATTGTCATCGCATAAAAAATAGACTAATCTTTGCAATATTCAGGAGTTGTACTCTTTCCTGGGGCTACTCTTCCCCTGAGAGTTATTGAATCCAATATTGTGACTGCTGTTGAGAGAGCTTTGAGTCAAGTTGACGTTCCTTACATTATTGGTGTGGTAGGTCAACTTCTTATGATGACTGCTTGTGATTCAATCATGCTGTGAAATCTCTTTTAGGTTCTCATATAACATGAACGTGATATGCTTGTCCATGCTCCTTCCAGATTCGAGTTCACAGCGATAATGCAAATCATAGGATGAAATCAGCAAGCATTGGGACAACTGCAGAGGTATTTCCTCTCAATTACATGGATTTGGCTTCTCTAAAGTAAGGGGTGCACTTTAGAGAATAAAGTGCGGAGTTATAACCATTGATTGGAAAATTAACAGTTGAGATTGTGATAAAACACATGCAGATTCGACAATACGGGCATCTAGAGGATGGTTCCCTGAATATGGTTACTCGTGGACAACAACGCTTTCACTTAAGACGGTGTTGGATTGATGTGGAAGGAGTGGTTAGAATATTATCATGTTTACTGCTTTTTTAATTAAATTTAATGTTCACAAGCATTGGCTATGTAGGCAGATATTGATGACTCTATCTCTTTTTCTTTTTTCTTTTTGGTTTGGTTGGGGTTGTTCTTCTTAGCCTTATGGAGAGATCCAAATTATTGAAGAAGACATACCATCAAGAATTCCAAGGGATGCTTTTGGAAAATTACCAAACTTAAGTAATCTGCCTCGTAACCATGCCACCCCAAGTGTGTTGCCTTCAAAGTATTCTGTTGGTTTCAAACATGAGGAAAGTGATTCTGAAGAGAGCTATGAGGGTGAACTTTCACTTATGGAAAGGAGAATCCATCAATCACTCATTGGTTCTGGTTCTGAGCATGACTTAATTAATGAATCAGCAAGCAGTGGCGATGATAAATTCACATACGAGTCAGATCAAGAAATGAGATCCAATCTAAATGACTCTGACACCTTAATACCATTGGTACCTGACCATGAAAAACATGCTGAAAATCTGGACTCAAGAATTGGGAACTGTTCCACTTCTGGAAAACAGTCCTCCATAAGAGAAGGGCTTAATTGGCATTGTAAAAACATAGTCTCCTACTCCTCACGTAGAATCTCAAGAGCTTTCTGGCCCCATTGGGTATATCGTATGTTTGACTCCTATTGGCTTGCGCAAAGGGCAGCAGGTAGTTTTGCTTTGCTTGCTTTCTCTCATAAAAATATTAATTAGATGGTTAATAGGCATTTTATGAATCTTGAATATTAGCTTTGAAATGTATGCTAACTTTAACATTGGTACAAATAGCAAGTAATTTGGGTACAATCATATATTGTAGCATATATTTTCCCTTATACGACATGGTCCATCAAGGGAGAGTGGCAAATATATATATTAAGTTATCCTGTGTATCTTTTTTTTTATATATATTTTGTAATTGCTTTTTAGGTTAAAACTGTGGTAATATGATAAGAAAAACTAATAAAATCTATGTCTGAATTTCTGTTTTTTGTGAAATTGTCTAAAAATGATAGTCTCTATAAAATCTAATAGTAGTGTTCATAATCTGTAGATAGGTGGAAGCAAATTGTTGGGGCACCAAGCATGGATGGTCTTGTTAAGAAGCCCGATGTTTTATCATTTTATATTGCCAGTAAAATACCTGTTTCTGAATCTACAAGGCAGGAGCTGTTGGATATTGATGGCATCTCATATAGATTGCGTAGGGAAATTGAATTACTAGAGAGCATTGATCTTATTCGATGTAAAATCTGCCAGGTAATCATCGTCGTACAAACTACCAATGCCCCACGATATTTGCTCAAAATATGTGGTGTTTTTCAATATAATAGGGATAAAATTTTGTTATTGTATTATTCTTTTTCAACTTTCATCAAGTGCAGATATTAATTATTTTTGTAATATTTTTAAATTTGTAGATCATAATTGCAAAGCGAAGTGATATGCTGGTGATGTCTAGTGATGGTCCTCTCGGTGCTTATGTAAATTCAACTGGTTATGTGCATGAGATAATGACCTTGCACAAGGCAAGTGGATTAGCTCTCACTGGGCCAGCAGTTACTAAATACAGCTGGTTTCCTGGGTAAGTGTTTGCCCATTTTCATTTATAGTGGATGTCTTGAACACTCATTTCACATTTTTGTTGGAAAGTATGCAAGTATGCCTAGGTACACTGTATAGGAATTATGTAGTTTTGGTAATTAGCTAGGATAACTATATTCTCTGTATTTTTAATCTATTATACATAATTTAACTCTACAGATTCCATCACATGTAATCTCTCTTCTTTCTTAACATGGTATCTAGAACTTAATGAGATGACCATAATTTCTTTATTCATTTTATAGAATTTTTTTACCTTGCTTTTTTGTTTTTATAAATTCACACTTATGGCTCCTGAACATTCATTCATGCCAAACTATAGCTTCTCCCATGCCTTACTTTGCAGATAGCCCTTTTTCCCCATGTGGAATTTCTTTCTTTAAATGGACTTTTAGTTCTTAAGTCAAGCTTCGCTTAATAAGTCTCGGGGTATAATGTGTGCTAACTGCTAAACATAAGACTATCCATGTGCTTTCATATAATATGAGCTTAAGTTTTTATGATGGTCGGTTCATGACATGGTATAAGAGTGATCAAGTGGCATGGTATAAGAGTGATCAAGTGGTTGTGAATACGATCCTTGCCACCCTGATAAATTACTCTCTCAACTATCATCAGGTGGGATGATATTCTGGAAAACTAGAAAAATAACATGTACCAATCCAGGTGATGGATATGTGAGGATTAACGCTATAGGTGCATTATGTAGAACTTTTAAGAATACATTTTTTTGGGCTATTTTTGAAGAAGCTAATAAATGTGTCAACCAATATACTACTTTTGGCAGGTATGCATGGACTATTGCCAACTGTGCCACATGTGAAACCCATATGGGATGGCTTTTTACCGCCACAAACAGAAAACTGAAACCTAGGTCATTTTGGGGCATACGTAGCTGTCAAGTTGCGGAAGAAATGCGCTAAAACCTTCAATTGTGTTGTAGTAGCTACACCCCAGTTATGAGTTTGATATGTATACATTCACCAATCTCCGGCTTATAGTGGAAATCTGGAAATCCATATTCATGTACTGTTGATGATGATGATATAGGTATGTATTACTCGCTTTTTACACAGCTGGCAAAAGTAAAAAATAAATAAATTAAAATACCATACAGGCAATCTAAGATGCAATATTTTATGTAACTGTGGTGCTGTAATAGCAAGTGAATCGATTTTTGTAGATCCAATCCATTGAGAGGCCAATATACATATGCAAGGATTAGATTGGATTTATGTATGGTTAGATTGGATGGGAAATCATTTACTGGATTATTTTGTCACTCCCAAATGCATACAAGAATTGACATTGAATTCCTGGAACAAAACAGTCTTGTCGAAACAGATCAAGGGAAAAGAAAAACTAGACTGTCCGAGAAGCTCATACTTTCCTTTGTCTGATAAGCACCTCAATCAGATCAGGCTGAGAAGCGTGTTTATAAATAATCCATAAGTAATTGGAATATACAGATATGTTGGACCCAAAGCTCCAAACCAAGCGCTAGAGTCGGCAAAAAACCAAGCGCTAGATCGACATTAGATGAAAGACTCAATCTTTTTTTTTTTAATGTGAAAGATCTTAAAATTATGAATATTTTAAATTTTAATGATTTTCTGAACAAAATGTAATAGATTTTAAATTTAAATAGAAAAATTTAATAAACCATAACCATAACCATAAATTAACTCGTTATTATATATAAATATAAACTACAATATATTTTTAAGATAGGTCCTACAGTTATATGATTATGGATTAAATATATTTTTATTCTTTGAAAATGTCATTTTCTGAAATAAGTGTTTATTTGGATTTTATTCATTTTTAGCCTTTATAATTAATAGAAAAAATAGTGCTTAGTCCTCACAAATGACCAAAAAGATGTGTTTTGGGATTAAAGATACATTAATTTTGTTAAATATAGAGACTAAAAATAATTAAAATTCAAATAGAGATTAATTTTGAAAATATCTCATTTTGAGAAAACAAACATATACCCAAACCTACAATTATTGCTAACTTGATGTGTATTTACATGACGGGTGAGAAGTAGAGCCGGAGTAGATTTGCCCTCCCGCTTGACTACCTTCGTCCCACAGTTGGTACAAATTGGGTATTTACAAGTTGACGTTTTGTTAGTACTTGAGTTTATGACAATTGAGCTCAAAAATAAAGTATGAGTGGTTGAAAGTGTTGAATGGAAGATTTAATGTAAGGTTGTCTAAGAATTAGTCATCTATTTCTATCATGTCAAAATCAACCATTAAGGGCACTTAGAAAGCATTTAATGATGATAAAAGCTAGTCGTTATAGCTAAATAATCACTTGTTAATCGATTAGTCCAATGTGTTGGTTGAATAAAGCATTTTCAAATATCCGTTTTGGATTGTTTAAAATACCTCAATTGATTATGAAACATTTTAACCAATTTCAATTTCTCACAATATGATCACATGGCATTAGTAGGAGTAGAACTTAGTAGGAGTAGAACAGAGTTATATAGAATAAAGTCGGAGTGTTTTGCCAACACTTTTCGATGAATTATATGATAAATTAGAATTTGGAACTTTTACTATTTTATTCTTTCTTTTTGGGTGTTGGAAGAGGATAGAATACCATATGACACGATGCAGACAGGGCAAGGTAGTGGATTTTGAGATGTATAAGGCCTTCATCCCACGAGACTCCTGGAGGGTAGTATTTTCTTCCTCCAGCAGAACTCTACCCACGCTACCTACATTATATCAAAAGCACAACCATTAAGCACAACTGAGATATTAAATAACTCGGGTAACATTAAAGAATAAACCAAATGAACATTTCCCCACCTCATAGAGGCAAATGTACTAGACCTCAATCTTAATCGAAACTGGCTGATGTTGATTTGATATTCAAAATAAAGTAATTTCTTGACATAATTTCAAATATCACAATTTGAAGTTAGCTTCAGATTCAATTACAACCACTCCTTACCTTGAACAACTTTCCCACTTACACATGGGCTGCTCCAGAATCATAATCATGGCATGAACCAATATGTACAAATCTGCAAGTGACCACAGCCACAGTACTTAAGTTTCCAAAGAACCTTAGTTCCTATTGAGAGAAAGAAACGTGAATGAAGTAACAGGAAACAAGACATATAAGAGCAAGAAAACAGTTACTACCCAAATGTTAGGAACTGAAGCTTTGTGCCATCAGGCCAAATGAACATCAAACATTTCATCGATAAAAAGGCATATCTAGATCAAAGTATGCAAACATTTCAGCTGCACAATATATCAGAGATTTGAATAACAATACCACAGAATCAAATACCTGCTTCCAGGTGTTCAAGTAAACTCAGGTGATATACAACTCAATAATGATCAGGCTCAACAAAAGTGTTAACAGTACCGCAACAGCTGAGCTTCCAAGACAGCCAGCTGCTCATCAGAATCAAATTTAAGAGTTGCTTGCGCCATTCTCGATGGTAGAGAAAAAAAAATATAAAAACAGAATTAACACCCAGTCATGTAGAATGAATGACCAGGAGACAACGCAAATTTTGGGTAGTAAAATGCGGTTAGAACAATAGAGTGATGTAATTACCAAAGTCAAACAAGCAGCTTATATATTGTTCTCATTTGCAATTCCTAAAAAGTGGAAGGCTTCCTCTCTTGAAACAATATATGCAATAAAGATTGAAAAATGTGAACAATCATATGCTATATTTAATGTTCACCCAAAAAAGAGTTACATAAACTCCCAGGTTGAGTGCAAAACAAAATTGTCAACAGCACAACAGACAAAATAAGACGTGGAACATAATACTGGAACAAACTGAAACTAAAGATTTGCTGTCCTTTGTTATGATCAGACCCGGGGAAAAAATATCTGAAATCAAATTGGAAGTAACTATACATCTTTTCCCACTAGGTATGACAACTGCATAATAGATAAAACAATGGCATTGTGCTTTGTCAGAAACCAAGTTGGATGTAACTAAATATGAAGTTATAATGTTCACAAAGAAGAAGAAAAATAAACATATTTTGATTACATAAGTTATGAGAGTTACATACTACTGCTAGACCATATTTTCCATCTTTAAGGTAAGGTCAAATTCAGAAACCCAAGAGGCCAGAAGTAGCTTTAACTCAAAAGAGGAAAGGAGAAAAGAGGTCCAAGTACAAGGCTGCACAGCTCAAAATGTCCAGTACCCACACTGGAAAATCATAGTTGCACATTGGCAAAATACTATCGTCGATCAATAAACAAAAACCTAATCTGCACAAATGCCTTCAACATAGTAATTATTGTTCAAATCTCTACATTCTTTCTATGAAGACTCATCTGGATGGACAAAAATGATCTAAATTTGCTCATAAGCACTTTCGATACAATTCACATACAGTGCAAAGATATTGTATCATATGATAAGTGATTGTGACCATAAAGAAAGGTTAAGCATACATCAATGCTGAACAGCCTTGTTCAGAGAACTTGTCAGAAAGGATCTCCAGTTTCCAAAATAGCAGATGCAAGAGAAGGCAGTATCCGTGAGAAATCAACGTGACGTCAGCTGAATTTCTGAAACCTTCACAGTTCATGAAACTGTTCTCCCATAACAAATAGATGCAATATAGAGGTTCTTTGCCCATTTTTCCTGCATAAACATATCAAATATCAGCATTTATGATCAGAAATGACAATGGATGCAGCACAATCAACTGCAGTATTTACCTTGACATGAGTACTAGGAAAGGCAGATGTGCGGAGTGTTTCTTGAGTTTCATCAGCCGGTTTTCTTCTCGGAATACTAAGAACAAAAGCAGCTTGGTCCAATGTAGCAGCAGTTGAAGTGATGCGGTAACCATTGTCCCACCTTCGATGAATACCTTCACTAGGATACAGGAAATCAAGTTCCACAACCTGGAATTAATTTTAGAAAGAAAAACAAATCACTTATGGTGTCATAAGCGCTACTAAAAATTTAATTTTTATTGAAAAAATATTAAAACCTGGTCTGAAAATCCAGCACCACGGGACATAACAATTGCCCATCTATTTCCAGCAGTGGCCATAGCAGTGACGTAAAATCCTTCTCTCCATTTTTTATTGATCCACTTAAATGGAAATGAATCACTGACCTTATAGGATTGCTGCAAGTATTGGGTCCCTGAAACCAACAAATGACCAACAGAAGTGAGACACGAGAACTACACTGAATACTGCTGACCAAAATATGCAATAGATTCTAATACAGTCCAGTCAATTATTGCCACCAAAATACCTGATGCCTGAAGAATAGAGTTTCAAGGAATTACCTTTGGACATTACAATCAATGAGCTCCCATTAGTAGCTCCTGCTATGGCACTTATGTAATAATTCTTTTCCCACTGTTCCAAAATCCATTCCTATAAAAACAATAGTTATCTTAGTTCGCCAACATGCAGCAAGTTCAACTATGGTAAAGAATACATCATAACAGATATAAACATGACATTACTAACATCAAAGACACAATGCCAAAAATTGCTAAGCATTAAACTAAAGCATACACAACCTTGTGAAGAAAGCAGGGCGAGAGTACATAAACTTGATCGCTGAAACCAGTGCCGGCATCCATAATAAGTGCCCACAGGTTAGAAGAACAAGCTACACTGCTGATAAATAACCCATCCTCATATCCCTTGTCAATGTGTTGGGACAACCGCATATCAGCAACATTGTAATGGTACCTGGACAAAAAAAAAACCTTAAAATCTGATCGTTTTAACATTGGCCGCAAAGACTTATTTAACTTTAGAAGAAAACCTTTGCTTCATAGGTCGACGTGCATTGTACACACTAATCCATTGTGTTGCTGGCATTCCCATTCTGACTTTCTTCTTTGGTTGCTCATCATCATCATCATCTTCGATGGTCAATCGCCCTCTCTTATGCCCAACCTGATATATAAGCTTCACAACACAAACCAAAAAAATAGCAACAAGATTCAGCCCTCATCTGTAAACAGTAAACTCTAAAATACTGATGTATTTAGTACCTTCTGTGCACCATCAGTGTTTATGGGTCTGATGTCTGGATTTGGACCAACAATTCCATCGAAAAGTGATATATATTTAGCATAATTTGGTTCTTCATCAAATTTCAAATTCACTACATATTCAACAAACTGCCGAAAAGGTGTTGGACACAAGCAACACAAATTTTCCGGTGAGGTGGCCATCTTCTTCTTGCAGACAAGAAATCCTTTATTTTCTCCCTGCAGCTAACAATTTCATTAGATTGTAGAATGACATTTTTATTTATTATTAACAAAATTTCGAAAAATAGATGCTTTTCCCGAAAGTGACTATATATTTAGAACAAAGATGACCTGGTATCCTTGCCAAGGTAGCCGGCCACGAAGAAGGAAGATTAGCATGTAAGCAAGAGATTCCAAATCATCTCTTCTGCTACCTGTTCTACCAAGATGAGCATGGACACTAGCATAACGAACTGTTCCCCTGTGACAAGAATATGGTATACAACATCAAAATGAAGCCTGGATTTTGATAAGAAAGTTCATAGTAAATTAGATGTGCAAATAACTTACCTAAATACATCTGGACGTTGATCGTACTCAACATGAAGACCAGTCGAACTATCACGCCAACGGGTTGCTGCATGGTAAAAGAGAGCAGAGTGCATAGACAAATTAAGACAAATTAGGAAAATCTTCAATGAACTGTAAGTACAGAACTTCATTAATAAGGTGGAATATTTACCTAAACCAAGATCAACTAGAAAAAGCTTTTTCTCATCATGAGTTCCTGGGGAGCCAAGCAAAAAGTTCTCAGGTTTTACATCACCATGCACATATCTGAAAAAATGTAAGCAACATGATTACATTCTTCACAACAATGAAATCAATATTGTTAGAATACTAGCTCAGGGATAAGAGTCATTATATTATTAAGGTAAGATCAGTGAGGCCACTGAAATTGCCAGAGCAGAACATAACATGACGGATTTAGCATTCTGGACCATATCCAAGCCAAAAATAAATCAAAAGCAGAATCAGGAAAAAGAGAATCACCCTCTAGAATGCATCTTCTCTAATATGGAGATAGCCTCAATTGCTATACATGCCACCATTTCAGCAGACATCCTAAAGCCACAAAAAGAGAAATTATAACAATCAATATCCACTACAACATTGACAAAATAAGATGCATTACGTTTCACTACCATTCCAGCACGAAAGATGAACTTACATATGTGAGTTATTATTCCAAACATCCCATAGGCTAGGGCCAAGCATATCCATAACCTGCAAAGCAATTTCAGGTTACTAAAAACATCAAGAGATAAACACAAACCCCTACCCCTCTATCACCAAAAATAAAAAAAATAAAAAAATCTTTATCAGCACATACCATAATATAGTAATTACCCAGCTGGCCCTTGTAATGAACTCGTGGAACACCATGACTACCTCCTAAAGCACTACATATATAAACAAAAAAATAAATTAATTTCGTTTTAGCAACAAACAATTATAAACCAACGGAAAGAAAAACAAGATAGTTCACACTCACTTGTAAACCTGCCATTCATAAGGAGGTCCATAATTACACCCCTTACTGCTTTTATGCTCAAACTTCAAAGCTACCTGCAATTACTCATTGCACAAACAATGTGACTAATGAAAATTCTTAATTTAGAAGTATAAACTTTAAACCACGGCACAGCAACACACACTAATGCCATACCTCTGCGGCACCAGCTCCGGCACCGATGCGCCGACCGACGTAGACTTGTCCAAACCCTCCCTTCCCAAGTTTTCTGTCTAATCTATACACTGGCGAACCACCTACCGTTACCTGTTAAAATGAAAAATAAAAATCACACATTGAAGTTTCAATATGTTACAATAACAATAGTGCAAATTAGTTAGTAAAAAAAGCACCCTTTCGGGAAGGGGAGCCGTGGTTCCTTCATCTTCGGCTGCCGGAGCCTTGTCGGCGCTCCGGCCACCGCTGTCGTAATCGTCATCCATGGCTTCGTTTCTCTTTCCTGAAACCCTAACCGGAGGCGCGTCTTCTTCTTCTTCTTCTTCTCGTTGTTGTTGTTGTTGTTGATTGTGTTCTACTTTATTGGCTTCGTTGATGTTGTTGTTGTTGTTCACAAGGCGGTTATTGATCGTGTTGTTGCGGTTTCGTGCTGGTGCTTGGGTGGTTCTTCTTCTTCGTCCCCTCCTCGGGTTTGGAGTTTTCGCAGGTTCGGGTTGGGTGATCGGGTTCGGGCGGTGTTGCGTGTTTCTTCTGGTGGTTGCTCTTCTGGTTCGGAGTTGAGGAGGCATATTCTTCTTAAGGGTTGGGTTGCGTTTGCCCCATGGAGAGCGAGAGCGCTGTCACAGTGGGAAGATTCATTGAGCTTCTAGAATCATCGCCGCCGGAGAATCTACGATCTATCTATCTATCTCTGTTTTTGAAGGGAAAACCAAACGCAAAGGATTTTGTTTGAGGAAGGCAAAATGGCAAAGCGGCATATCAAAACACCATCCACCAATGAAAAAAAAGGGGGAAGAAAAAAACAGAAATATATATACTTCCTTTTTTTTTTATTTTATTGAATGAAATCACTGAAATATTTCATCATTTTTTATCTTTATTTTTTAAAAATTATTATCAAAATGCTTCCCGTTCATTTTTTTTTTTATACTGAAAACGCTCAATTTCGTTTGACCATTGGAAATCAATGCCCAGATTATTTTAAATTTCTATACTTTTTTAAAAGTTAGTCTTTTTTGTTAAAATTGAAGTCATGTTTGATTTGATCAATGTTTAGAAAAATGTATTTTACTCCTTTAACACTTTTGAAATATGCAAAGAAAATCCGTACGTAATTTTTAAAAAAATAGAGAAAAAAAATACTTTTCACATTTTAAAAATACTAAGGGATTAAGGTGGCACTTAATATGGGTTTGTCACTTTTGTTCCCACCAATGGGTCAGTGTATTTCTGACATAGATTATCTATGAAAAATGTTTGACTTTGATCCAATGGATCAGATTGATGACCTGCTACCTGCTATTAAAATATAGATAATACTGTTATATATTTGCAAATGTAGGTCTACAAAAGTTTGAATTTCTTAAAAAGCCCTAATCTTAAAATACAATTAACATGGCCATTAACTTTTTTGTGGTAATCAATGATCCAACTCAGGAGTTAATTTCTTCATCTTCCTGCATACACCATTCTGTAGATTTTTATCAATATCCCTTGGTGGTACCTTGCCTTTTCTAGGTTTATCAGTACCCTTTCCCACTCAAAAAGAAAGAAAACATGAGAAGTTGAATCAAATGCTCCCTGTAGCGCTTTTAAACCCCAAATGCCTCCGCACTCCTCCTGAACCTTCCCTGCATCTCTGTCTGGTAACCACATACAACAACGAATCCTTGCGTCTAGCAACTGCCATATCCAGCAGCCAAACCCACTCGTCACCGACGGCGTCATCATCACCTCTACAATCCCAAAATAAAGCGCATTTCAAGACACCTGCAACAAGCACCCGGTGTAGTGTGGGGTATTTGGCGATGGAGAGAGGGATCTTCCCGTGGCTATGAGAGACAGTGCCGACGTCAGATGGGAGAGAACGGGAGCCATGAAGCCGCGATGGTGCTGGAAAACGGCGAAGCCGCGCACGCAGCGGCGGTGGATCGCCGACGCAACTGCAACGAAGCAGCAACCCCTTCTTCTTCCTTTCTATGTTTCTCTGCTCTGTTACTGTTGATGTTGCTTTTGTGGTTTATGGGTGCTGTCGTTATTTTTTCTGATCTATTCTCCTCTCTGCTTCTCACTATGTGATGATGAAAAAAATTTGTTTGTTCACCAAAATTTTTTTTTTGATAATTTTTGCTTGCAATTTAAATCTAGATTTTCGTTTGGCAAAAAAAAACTATACAAATATGTATATGTTCATTCCATCACCGACCCCAATGACGTGTGGGGATGGTTGACCGCCATTAACTTGAGACCCACATTCTGCCATCCACAAATTCTATTTGCAGCAAGATTGATTGGGAATGGGGGTTGGGGGGTGGCGAGATTTGGGGGGGGGGGGGAATGGGGGTTGCGCGTGATTCTTGGAAGCTGCTCACGGCGGTGGCAAAAATAGAGTTGCAGAGGTACTGTTAATCAGGTCTTAACGATGGCATGAAAGTTTTTCTTCTTAATTAGGTCTTAATATCCTTAATAATTATAATTATCAATACCTTTATTTGCAATTATTCTATTTTGCATAAGAAATAACTATACTTTTCAGGGGTGCAATGCAATTATTTTTAACCTGTAAAACCTTCTATACCAGGTAACTGACCTGCTTCCCATTGATGGGACCAAAAGTGACAAACCCATATTAAGTGCCACCAGGGATTAAAATATTTATTTTTTTTGTCTTTCATTCTTAAATTATCAAAATGCTTATTTTATTCGGTTGAGACTAGCATAAAACATTATCTGGGTGCTTCATTTTTGGAACACTTGTTTTCACCGTTAGATTTACCTTTTTCGGTGATCGACGGCTAACATTTATTACTGACAACTGGGTGCCTAGATTTTTGTTTATTTTCAAATTAGCCCATTTATTTTCAAATTAATCCGTTAAATATATCAAAATTTTAAAAATAAAAACTAACCCACTAAAATAACCTAGATCTAGAAAAACCCCTCCTCTATCCCACACCACTGCCATTGCACCCTAAACCACCAGTCGATGGCCGCGCCACCAAGTCCATCGCCGCCACTCCCCCTCCACCGTCAAACCGCCTGCGCTCCAGGTTAGTGGCAGGTCATACGACAGTTTTTATCAACCGTCGCCAGATTCCTGTCATTTGTGGAAAAAAAATTTAAAAGAGGCTATCCTCCTTCCAGGCCACAAAGGAACAGTGGTATCTAACAAAACCTTAAAGTACCAAAACCCTCAATGGTGGTTGTGAAGATTCTTCTCCACACACACAAGGAGCCACACGAACGCTGTCACACACAGGCTTCCACCGAATGCACACGGCGGCGCGAGAAGAATCTTCAATGGTTGTTGTTGCTATTAGTGAAGCGGAATGCACATGGCAGTGCGAGAAAGCAGTAAGTTCCTCATTGATCCACCAGGAGGAGAAGGTCACGATGACCGCGTGAAGAAGACCACCGACGGACGCAACAACTACGGCACCAAAATAAGCCATCACGGAGTCCCTCATCGTTTCTGCAACATTTGGCTTCGACCAGAGATTCTGCCGCGCATGAGCTCGAAACCACTGGGAAGCGCCGTTGCCAAGCTCGGAACCACTGATGTTGCTAAAGTGATAAATAGGAGAAAAGATTGGAACTTGAGATGTCTCATTCGATCAATTTCTGAACTTGAGCCTCTGGTTTTTGATGGTTGTTGGGGAAGGCAGAGTAGCTGCAGATGGGAGTGAGAGGGAGAAAAAATGTCAAGAGCAATTATCCAGTTTTGTGCTTTTTCTATAATTTTTAGAAATATTGAGCTTTAGTACAAATATTATTAGCAGGTTATCAAACCTACTATTGTAGGTAAAAAGAACTGCTCCAAAATGAAGCACCTAAATGGTGCTTCATGCTAGCCTTCACCATTTCAATCTAGGCATTAAAGAGTTGGATTTTTCAAGATCATCTTCAAAACTTCTTATGTAATCTTCTTCAAAACTTTCTATTTGTGGAAAATTATCCCCACAGAGGCCGGAATGTAACTTTGTGACTGTGTGACCTATGCACCATCCTTATTCCTTTCATCGTGGTGTTGGTGTTTTCCAATGTTCATTAAACACTGGTATTTGAATTTGTTCCAGGTGATTACTTCAAAATGAGGTGCAATTTTTCTTATAAATACCTCTTGGCTAATTACTTGAATCACCTTTCTCTTTTGCTTCATTTGACTGTTCAGTTGTTTATAACTCTACTCCAAGCAGAGATGATGTCTTCCAAGCACGATTCAGTTTGTACAACCACCCTTACTGAGTAGTCATGGTTCATTATTGCACATGTTGTCCGGTTGTGGTTTATTTCAAACTTCTACTAGCGAAAAATTCCTTTTTCAATGGAGATAGTGTTGGTACTCTCTCTGTTTCAAAATGATAATCCACTATAGTATTCTTATCAAAATTAAAAAAGATAATAAATGAATTGAAAAGTTAAACAATTTTACTAATTATCCTTGTAATTAATGCTACATTAATAATACAAAGTGACAATTATAAAATAAATTAATAAGGATAAAAGTGAAACAAAGTAAGTAATACTACATTGAAAACATAAAATTGACTATTATTTTGAAACGAATGGAATAGATGACAAGATTGGTTCATATATGCCTTGCAATATCTTCCCTTACCAGTCATGATTTGAGATTCAACAAAATAACTCACATAAATGTGACTACAATGATTGCATGGAGTAGTGACTACGAACAATCTAGGTCTTTTGCAAGTGAGCTCTAGTTACATTTATTTAAATATAATCATAATAAATTTGTGTGTTCAATGTCAAAACTTACTATAACTATATGATGTTTCGTGATATGTCAAACAACTTTTAATTAACTTTCTATAATTATTTATCTTCACTATTTTTGATTAATTTATCCTCATTTTTTCTAAACAACTATTCGATAGATACTGTATGACAAACAATAAGGATATACTAAGGTGTCACTGGCTACAGAGTAGTCATTTTTCAAATTTTAACCTTCTATAAGTTCTAACTTCAGATTGAAATCTGTTGGGCTCGTTAAAATAAAATGAATTAAAATAAAAAATAATTAGTATAGTTGTTGTGTTATGCTGGGTCTGTGAAAAACACGTAAAAAAGAGAGAAAAAAAGCAAGAGTAAACGTTTATTTTCTAATTTTTTTGGTCCAACGTTTATTTACTATTTAAGTTTGTAGACGTGCACAACAGACCAAGGGCTTTGGGAGCATTAAGTTGAAGTCCATAATTCAAACATGGATTTTCTAAGGGCACATACCATCTTTTCTAACCACACATACACCAAATTTAAAATATCCAAAATGTCCTCATCGAGTCTGTTATTTTTTTTTCATTGTTTCGTTATTGTGCGGAACTATTAGTTCTACACTACAAATAACACATGTGGAACTAATGGTTCCGCACATGTTATTTGTAGCAGATGCACATACAAATAACACGTGCGGACCTACATGTGTTATTTGTAATGTGGAACTAATAGTTCTGCACGTGTTATTTGTATGTGCATATGCTATAAATAACACGTGCAAAACTATTAGTTTCGCACTACAAATAACACATGCAGAACTATTAGTTCCGCACGTGTTATTTGTAGCACATGCACATTACAAATAACACGTGAGGAACTAATAGGAACTATTAGTTCCGCACTACAAATAACACATGCGAAACTAATAGTTCCGCACGTGTTATTTGTATGTGCTACAAATAACACCTGCGAAACTAATAGTTCCACATGTGTTATTTGTAGTGCAGAACTAATAGTATTAGTTCTGCACAATAACGAAACAACGAAAAAAAAATAACAAACGCGATGATGACATTTTAGACATTTGACCTATTATGTATGTGTAGTTAGAAATGTAGGTATGTTCCTTTAGAAATTGCCTTCAAACATCCATACTTCTAGGGGATTTGGTAAATACACCCCCTCAGAATTAGACATACACCCCACATTAATACTGAAATTCCAAAAATACCCTCTTGTTGTATGCCGGAATGCAAATTTGTATTTCGGAAACTCCAATCAAATTTGTATTCTAAAAACTCCAGTTTCCAGAATACAAAAATTATATTCCAAAAACTCTAGTCTCCATACAATTTGTATTCCGAAACTCCAATTTTCAAAAATAATACAAAATTAAAGGATATTTTTAAAATTTTCACATTAATGTAGAATGTATATCTAAAAATATGAGGTATATTTACCAATTTCCTACTTCTAGTTCCATACTACCACAAAAGAAAATCTCGATTCGGCCAAAAAAAAAATCTCGACTGTTACCCATTTCCCCCCTACAAAACTTTTTTTTTTCATTGATCTGACGATAAAGACTATTGTTTCTCACACATCCCATCATGTAACTCCACTTCATACTGGCAAAGGAAATTGCTTTTAAAAATTAATTTTTTATATCAATTTTTTTTTGGATGTTACCTACTTTAGACAATTTAAAAGAAGACTTAAATATGTTTGACATCCCTGCAAATATAGCGAGTTTTGGTTTTGGTCCCTAGAAATTTTTTTTTTAGTATTTTATCCCTGCAAACCTTGAAATATGTTGTTTTGGTCCCCACCGTCCATCCCCGTCTAAAAAACGTCGACGTGGCAAACGGCAGTCCACGTCATAGATGCCACGTCAATTAATGATCCCACATGTTACGCATACGTGGACTGGAAGCGTGCCTCGTCAGCCAGGTAGTGCCTGGTCAGCGCCTCGTCAGCTAGGGCTCCTTCAAATTGGGGCTTTTGGGTCCGTGGGTCAGAGTCCTTGAATTAGATAGAGAGAGAAGCTCTTGAGAAAACTGCAGAAAGGCGACACGGAGAAGAAGACAACCAAACCCTAGGTTGCGACGGTGTACTGAACGCGATTCAGAGGTGTCAAAACTTGTGGCTTACAGTGGAGCTTGTGACACACGAGATTCCTTTGCGTCTGTAAAAGGTATGTGCGGTTTTTTATTCACTTTCTATGTGGGGACCACATAAACATGTGCGTGTACTGTTCATTCGAATATATTAATGTTGTATTTCAGTAGTAAAAGTAGTAAATAAATCTGTGGGGGGGGGGGATATGGTTTATTAATGTCATTGTTTTGTGGGGACCAGAGCATTTAAGAAATCAGTTACATGCATATTGCAGGGATGAGTTTCGAAGTGCATTTTCATCATGGGGGTGGTTTCATATACGAGGATGATGAATATAGGGGGGGCTCAGTGCATGTGGAGTTTGACTGTGACATAGATAGGTGGAGCTATTTTGAAGCAATGTCCATTGTGAATGACTTGGGTTATTCATCTATTATGCGTCTATGGTGGAAAACTGATGGCCCGCATTCAGCAGATGGACTTAGGGAGATTAAGGAAGATGGTGATGCTATGGCTTTTGCCAATGATGCTATACAGAATAATGGTAAGGGTGAAATTTTTGTTACTGAAGTTGTGGATAATTATGGTACTCCTAGTCAGGGTGTGCACCACATTGTTGCACCACCACCCCCTCCTAACCTATCTACCACTGCTAGCATCTTAAGTAAACTTCTTAATGGGGTGGCTCAAACCTGTGGGGTTAATATGAATTCTGAAGGTGGTGGGAATGTAAGTGCTGAGGGCAATGAGGTCAATGAGGACAATGATGTCATTTTCATTGGAGAAGGATGGGTTGGAGATGATGGTGGTGACGTGACTGTGGATGTGGATGGAGATGTTGGTGTGGGTGATGTAAATAGAGATGTTGATGGTGAGGTGGCTGTGGATGGACCTAAAGGTGATCATGTGAATGACAATGGTGATACTGGGATTGTTGGAGAAGGAGTTGGTGATGCTGAGGATGGTGGCAGTGAGGAAGAGTCTGACCATGGAGTTATGTTTGAGGATAGTGAGGAGGATAGAGCTCTCGGGTTGGATGATGGATTTGGTGATGGATTTGGTGATGAAGTTGGCAATGCTGAACATAACAATGAAACACTTGAAGAGTTGATAGTGAGTAAAAAGAAAAAGAAACCAGTGGGTGTAATTGGTGGAAGTGGACAAGGTGGGGGAAGTGCACAACATGGGTTGAGTGCAAATGACTTATCTGATGACTATATGAGTGAAGAGCTGGACAGTGCAGAGGAAGGGGATTTGGATGGTGAAGATAAATGTAAGGGTGTATTTCCTAGATTTAGAAAAGAAGAGTTAGATAAGAAGTATAAATTTAAGTTGGGTATGGAGTTTAAGTCCCTGAAGCAATTTAAAAAAGCAATATTGAAGTGGTCAGTTTTGAATGGTAGAGAGGTGAGGTTTGCAAAAAATGACAAAGTTAGGGTAAGGGCAGTATGTAAGGGTAATTGTGGTTTTACAGCCCTTGTTAGTAGGGTGGGTGACAGCCACACGTATAGAATGAAGACATTGGTGGATAGCACGTGTGGTAGGGTTTTTGCAAATAAAAATGCAAAATCAAAGTGGGTTAGAAATGCGATGATGGCATTTTAGACATTTGACCTATTATATATGTGTAGTTAGAAATGTAGGTATGTGCCTTTAGAAATTGCCTTCAAACATCCATATTTCTAGGGGATTTGGTAAATACACCCCCCAGAATTAGACATACACCCCACATTAATACTGAAATTCCAAAAATACCCTCTTGTTGTATGCCGGAATGCAAATTTGAAACTCCAATCAAATTTGTATTCCAAAAACTCCAGTTTCCAGAATACAAAAATTATATTCCAAAAACTCTAGTCTCCATACAATTTGTATTCCGAAACTCCAATTTTCAAAAATAATACAAAATTAAAGGATATTTTTAAAATTTTCACATTAATGTAGAATGTATATCTAAAAATCTGAGGTATATTTATCAATTTCCTACTTCTAGTTCCATACTACCACAAAAGAAAATCTCGATTCGGCCAAAAAAAAAATCTCGACTGTTACCCATTTCCCCCCTACAAAACTTTTTTTTTCATTGATCTGACGATAAAGACTATTGTTTCTCACACATCCCATCATGTAACTCCACTTCATACTGGCAAAGGAAATTGCTTTTAAAAATTAATTTTTTATATCAATTTTTTTTTGGATGTTACCTACTTTAGACAATTTAAAAGAATTATGATGACATCCTTCGTTCCAACAAAATTTGAATTTTTTAACAAAAGAACAAAATTTCATTTTCTCCTTGAACCGATGCTAGATGCCATTACTTGTAATAGTAGCATAAATTAGAGCGGAGCGAGACTAAATTTCAGGCAACAACTTGCACCATTATATCCTAGCACCAACAAATAAGTCTCAATGATTACAATATGGTAAATTCTATGGTATCCTGAGAAATTTAAATATTTAAGTACCTTGACGAGATGGTCCAATAGAAATAAAACAAGTAAGAAAAAAATTAAATATAAAAATGCTGACTCAATATTTACAAAAAAATTCATTATATTTATATTATTTATTTTTATATCCCCAATGAGTTTTAATCAAATACTCAAAATCAAATAAAATTTTTCATATCACTTGTTACAATTTTATTTGTATATAATTGATTTTTAATTTTTGACTTATTTTGCGTTTTTTATTTATGGATGAAATTTCTGAATAATGATTTAGGACCTATTTGTTATGGGTTTAAAAAATAAGCAATTTTGAGATAAAATGATTCCCATTTGTTACAGGTTAAAAAATAAGTAATTTTTATGTAAAATAATTTAAAGATTATTTTTTAGAAATTTTGTTGTGAAACAAGAATCTAATTTGTGTTTGTTTGTAATCCTAAAAATCACTTTTTTAATATTATCTGTCATCTCTCACCTTATTAAAATCAAATTATTTCTCAAAAGGTAGTTATGGATTATTTTATAAAAAAATCATTTTTAACGAAATAATCACTTTTAATTGTTTACGGATTAAAAAATAAGTGATTTTCATGTAAAATATTTAATGATTATCTTTTAGAGATTTTGTTCTGGATCATAATCTAATTTGTGTTTGTTTGCGATTCTAAAAAACACTTTTTTAATCTTCTCTTTTATCCCCCACCTCATTAAATAATTAAAGGTGATTTTTTAATTTATTTTTTAATATAATAATATGTAACAAACGCACTTAAATAGTTTCTCATTTTAAACTTCAAATTATTTTTAGATTCTGATTATTTTCAAAATCTGAAACAAACAGATAGAAAATCATTAAAAATAATTTTTTAAAAAATAAGTAATTTTTTTATAAAATAATTCATAACATACGGGTTGTAGCTTGTTAAAAAAATGATCTTATTATAAAAAAAGCTATAACAACCCATAATCTAATTTGTGTTTGTTTACAATTATTAAAAACATTTTTTAATCTTCTTTCTCATCTCTCACTCCATTAAAACCAGATTATTTCTTAAAAGTTACTTTAAATAGCTTATCATTTTAATCATTTTTTAGACTTTTTTCGACTTCTGATTATTTTTAAAATGTAACAAACACTCATAAAACTCTTAAAAGTATTTTAAAAAAATGTTTTTATATAAAAAAAGTTGTAATATACGGACTCTTAGTGATTATGTTTTAGAGATTTTCAAGAAATACATAAGCAATTTATGTTTGTTTATAATAATAAAAAACACTTTTTTAAAAATTATTTTTAACCTATTTGGATACTTAGTGATTATTTTTTAGAGATTTAGAAACATAGAAGTTAATTTATGTTTGTTTATAATAATAAAAATCACTTTTTAAAAAAAATTAACTTGTTTGGATACAATGATTTTTCGTGTTAGAATAATTATAAACATGATTTTAAATAAAACTCACAAAATAACTACATCAAATCGAGTTGAATCGAAGCTTGAATGGTGCAAAAACTGCGCTGACGAGAGTTTGAAAGTCAAAACGCGAAGACGAGAGTTCAAAAGTCAAAACACGAAGACGAGATTACGAACATTAGTTTTTAAAAAAAAATCAAAAATGATAAAAGGTATGTATTTGCAAATAAATAAAAATTAAAGGATGTATTTATAAATAAATAAAAATAACAAGATGACATGGCTAAAGAAATACACATGACATTTTACTATAGGTAGAGTACCGATACCCATAAAATTCACTTGGGTACCGTAGCAATCACCTTACAATATTAATACAAGGGCGCAAAAAAGGAACATATCAGCATAGAACTACTGCTGGGCAATTACCTATTTACCATTAACATATTCGAGAAGGTGCCGATCAAGCTCAAAATGCCGAGAAAGAAGTCCCTGCAGCTCATAATCCATATGGTATAGTTAAACTCAAGATCAGAGATGCGACTAATGTAGTAGTAATGCTCAAGTGTACTTGGGTAATGAACAATTAAAAGACACTGGGAAGCAAATACCAAGCCCCTACAGTGCTCTGAACATTCTACCCAAAACCAAAAGGATGAAAATTAATCACCCCAACCCATGCACGACGATATGATGAAGAGTAAGGATAAACTTTTTCAAAATCAAAGGACACTTTGACCAATTGGCCTTCATCTGACAATTAATGGGGTGTTCCAGTCAATATTCAAAATAACACCTTAAAACACAATCCTACTTACGACAGATACCTTTGTAATTGTAGGGTGAAAAAATGTTTGAAAATCCAACTCTGGAAAGCGAGCAACTTCAGCTGCATTGTCAAATAAGATAAATGTTGGAAGCTGGCCCATGCTTCCTGAAATTCAAAAGACTTCATATAAGTAGTGTTTCCATTGCAATAACTAAAGGAACTCGGAGTAGTAAAATAGAAAGAAATTACTTTAAAAAAGGAAATAAGGAAAACAAATTTCAAATGGCTATAAATATATATATATCAGTACCACTAAGAGATATTCCAAATTTTTCAGCTGCATTGGGAAAGAGTCCAAGATCAACTATTCCAAAGGATAAAATTTTGCTTGAATATCTGTCATAGAGACATGAACACACGGACATTGTCAAAAGCAGCTTTTCACAATAGTTTATCAAGAAACTGCTGAATATAGAATTTTTTCCCATAACAGCTAGGTACAGATACTATGCATACAGTACAGCAGCTTCCCTACTATAATTTTCTTGCTACGTCATGTTGTTTTCGTTTTTCCCAAGCAAAACAATGTAGAACCCTCTAAACTTTGAAGCCAACTTAAATTTTGGAGGGGTTTGTGTATTTCCTATTTGCATTTTCAATTAAAGCAGAAAAGGAATTTGAAAATGTGTTTGATAGGTTTTAATGAAAGTCTTTCTCGGAAAACATTTCCTTAAATGGGGCCAAATTTCAATACAACAAATGTTCGTCTCCATTAACTCTGAAAAGATAAAGTTGAAAATGTCAAGGCAACTTTGTAGTACAATAAATAAAAGCCATGGCAACTAAATTTGTTTACTACAATTTGGAATTATAAAAATGAAAATAGAAAACACAAAAAGATGTTTCCTCGAATCAGACAGACTCTTAATGTTTGGACAACTTTTAGTTTTACACCTAGTTGATTAAAGGCATAAAAGCTACCCACATCAGGAGGGAAAGTACAACAACCTGAGTTTGTGCAGTAAACAGAAACTCTTTCAATAATTTTCCTTTTATTGAAGGGAGCGATAATAGTTCAAAAGAATCAAAACAAAAGTCAAAAAGCATACGTAATCGAGAGCTCAGGAAACTGTTGACTTGAGCGAATGCAAGCAGATGAATAAGAAGCACTGAATTCCACCTGCCAACTCATGGAAAGAAAGAAGAATAAATAAAACTAGGGGAGAAAGAAAAAGATCTAATATATAAACAATGACATGGCAATACTCCATATATTTCTGATATGAATTTTTACTTTTCAAAAATGAATTACAGGTTTAAACATAGCTAGCCATTAAATCACAAAAGAGCAAAAACAGAAGTAAGTTCTTCTCACTTATCACATTTTATTCCCAAAATAGCAGAGAGAAACTATACAAAATTTTGTAAAATATGTAAATATAGTTATTGTAGAGAAATTTAATAAAAGATTTGGAGGCAAGCCATGAAAGCATGATTTTTGGTTAAGTAGAACTTCAGCAGGAGGCACACAAATGCTAGCTAAAAGGTAAAAATTGGAGAACATACCATATAATAATAAGTCTCACAGTTTAAGTACCTCAATGACGGGGAGATAAAGGAAGGTATCAATTGTGGAATCCAAGCAGGGTGGATGAAATGAAGGATGTTTTGGGAGAATTTGAGATAGAATTAGAAAGGTATCATTCAATCTTATAAGAAAAAATTTCCGCACAACTATAAGACCTACAGTGTTGTATGGGACTAAATGTTGGGTGATAAAGAACCAACAAGAAAGCAAGAATAGTGTGGCAGAGATGAGAATGTTACGATGGATAAGTGATCACATGAGACAAAATAGGATTATGAATAAAATCATTAGAAAAAAGGGGATGGTAGAGTCTTATCTTACGTGGTTTGGTCATGTACAAAGAAGACCCATAGAAGCATTGGTAAGGAGAGGACACCATATAGAGGATAGTCCAATAATTAGAAGTGGAGGACAAGACCAAGAATAGCCATAGTTAAAACCATGAAGGTAAATTTGGAGTTAAATTGTCTATCATTAGATTAGATTAGATGTGATCCATGATAGAGTATTATGGTGTCATTTGATTCATGTAGCCAACCCCACCTAGTGGAAAAAGCTTTGGATGTTATTGTATGCAAATATAGTTATTGAACAACCTTATGTTTCCAAGTTATAGTCATTGTGCATTCACTGAACTAAGACACGGCATGCCTTTCATGAAAGATTCAGAAAGGAATTCCATTCAACTCACAGTACTCACCAGCCAAAATCTTGTAGTGTTCCCCTCTATTAGCAGGCTTTCCAACTGCAATGGTGTTAGCTTGCTACAAGTACCTGGAAGAAGTAATTAAATATAAGCAGAATTTCATCATATGATCAAATTATAATAAAACAATAGATTTTTGTAGTTCTCAGGATACCTTCAACTATGAAGCTTGAAAACTAATATGACAAAAGCACAAAAGGAAAAAAAGCTAAACCCAACTAACAATACCTAGTCCTTGGGATGGAGGTTGTTGCGTCAGCATATGTATCACTGCAATACAGAACATAATCATAAACATGCATATATATTACTTGAGTGGTTGAATCACAAAGTCTTTACTTAACTTTCAGCGGATATCCAATGCACATCTTGGACTTGTTGCCAAAATGGAATGCAAAGAAGATCAATTTTACAATTTTGAAAAAGACATTTTTGATATCATAATAGAGAAAAAAATATAAGATGCTATTTTTTGTATAAAACAAAATAAAATTCATTCCATGGTTGGTGATGCATACTTCTAAATTGCTGGAAAAAGAAACATGGCATGACTAAAATTGCAATTTTTATCGGTAAGATATACAAAGTGCTTTAAAAGCTTAAAATAAGGTGAAACTACCTACCTAAAAATACAAGAATATACCAAACGGCTAAGCGGCGGTCCATCGTAAAGGTAACGACAAAAAGACAAATCTGGACATATAAAATCCGATATAAAAGCTGAGAAGAGCCACAATAGAAATAGAAAGAGATTAAAGCACAGGTAGTGTGAAGCATAAGAGGAATTAAACACATGAAACACATGCATTACCTGATCAAAACTGTGCAATTGCTAATAATAAATGAAAGCAGGAAAATCATCAAATGCATGCCCCATAGTCAATAGGCATCTATTCATATTAAAGACATCATAAAGGCATATCTCAAATTCAAGTTCAAATTAAAAAAATAATTAAAAAATTCCGAAGCCTATCTTACAAATAGAAAGGGGAAAGGGGGAAGTGATTCATGAATCTAAGAAGGAAGCTGTAAAAAGTTTCACAAATGCATCAACGGTGATCACCTTGGCAAGGAAAAGTGCATCAGCTATAAAGGCTTCCCATGTCTCTTCTCTCACTCCCTGCAACAAAGAAAAAAGAGAAAATCAAATACATGCACACAAATGTCCAAGGTTGCAAACCAGCAGTATGCGAAAACAACAGTTGATGAATCATATTCACTGAAATCAACAGGCTATGTAATGAAACATATAGCCTGCAATTTATATTCATTTTTCCTTCTATAATGCAGAGACATACTATGGTGGTTAAATTATTAAAGCAATTCCAAAATATATATGCAACTAGAAAGCACAAATATAACATAGGATACAGATACAATATGATACGACACGCATACTGGAACAAAACAATTTTTTTTCAAAAAGAAACACGACACGCCAACATAAAAAAATAGTATAAAACTAATATGAAAACACAATCTTAAATTTAAAAAATAAAATAAAGAGAGAATCGATATTTTAAAAGTTAGCATGAGTCTTGTAGATATAATAAAATACTATGATTCATCTAAATATTGTAATATTCTCATCTGTATAATGACATACACGTTTTAAAAGTAGAACTAAAAGAAGTATAAAATACAAGTAAGAATAATTGAGGTTATCTAACACCGAAACGATGATATTCAGAAACTGAATGCACTTCCTTGATATGCAAGGCATATTTAGAAGAAGTGTATATCGAATCCAGAGTTAATGGTTAGTTACTATTCCTACTTTGATCTTGTGCGAATTTTTAGGCGGATTTAAATATCGACATGGACTGAAACTTCGCATTTAATTTACATACCAACAATATGGCCCCAATTTACTGTGTGTGCAGTGAATTCGAAAGTAGTAGACAATTAAATTCGATCTGATTCCAACAGCATGTACCTTGATGAGAGCCAACACGGCGAAAGCTAGCAGAGTTTGTATTTCCTGAAAAATCGCAATTCACATACATACGAAAGAGAGTGAACAAATAAGCGATCTGCAAAGAGACAAATACGAGAGAGCGAGAGAGAGTTACGCGACGAAGGAGATGGTTGGTGAGGTTGGGCTCTAAGACTTGTGTTGCGGAGCTGCGAATGACGAAATAGGAGAAGAAAGTGAAGAAATGGAAGAGGTAGTGAGGTTCCGAAACCATCTGATTCAGCCACTGCAACACTCGAACACTGCTACTGCTACTGCTACTACTACTACTCTCCTTTCCCATCTCTCTCGTTTCGTCAGATCTGAATTTATTTAGCTCTTCCTCGATTTCAATTGATTACACACAAACTTACATGCTAGTGCTATATATATTCAAGCGTTGCTTTCCCTGCCATGGTTGGTTGCTAACCAGAATTCTTCTCGTTGCAGTGTTGTTTTGCTTTTAGGCTACCGCGACATATAACAGATACCGAGTCCGAGGACCAGGACGAGGAAGGAATTACATTATGGGCCTAACTTTTTCACGCACACTGGCCCAATTCTGGCCCAATGGTTGATACTGTTCTCAGGGCCTGCACTACGCAGTTCTCCTAAACTGTTGATAAAAAAATTCATGACAAAAAAAAAAACTTGTATTTTCATTATTATTTTCGGAAAAAAAAATAATAAACACATTTATTATATTTTTCCTTGATATGTAGTCCCCAAAAATATAGCATGTGTTTGGGAATCCATTTGCACTCTTTCCAGTGTTCTCCAAGGAAAAAGCACGTCTCTATACTTCGGACAAAAATTGTGTTTTGGAGCCAAATGACCAAACAAACATGCTCTAGTTATGAGATTAACTATGAGATCTTTTCCAATCAAAAAAAAAACTGAGATCTTTGGAAGGTGATTAGACAAAACTCTTTAAAGTAGCAACTTCAAAATTTAGAACTTGATATATTAGGTACATTTATTATATTTGAGTGTATATGGATATTTTTTTTAAAAAGTTATGAAATATTTTTAAAAAATGATAGGTGCAATATTTTTTGGTCGTGAATAATTCTCATTTCCAATTATTCCAATCAACCAACCACCTCTTGCGTTTGTCTAAATAACTAAGGGTTCGATCAAACTGGTACTAGTCAATAATCTCCATGGGACGATATCCTAGAGTCTCTTATACCCCGATGTTACTTGTTGATCGGTGTACTTGTCGTTGTTAATGATGGCACTTCATAACATAAATTGATGGAAATAAGATGAGAGGCTTACATTTTAGGAGATGAAGGGCCTATTTTTTAAGGGGGAGAAAGACATCGTAAGATGATAAACCTATTTCCGTAGAAGAGCTTTACATCTTGGTGAAAACCTATCCCCTCCCACCCAAAAAAACAAAAAAGAGGAGAACTTTGTCGCATTGACCATTTTTTAACAATAGCACAATACCTAACAAATTAATACTTTCAAAACTTAAAACATAAAATACAAATAATTAAGAAATTTCAAAACTTAAATCAAGTAATTGACAAAATGACTAGAATTCTAAAAGAAAAACTAAAAAATTTATAGTGTGAGTATTTGAAGATACCAATGTGAGTTGTTTTTAAAGCTTAGATTTGTTTTGGGGATTGACTTTATTTTAGAAATAGAAATTTGGATTTAATGTTTTAAATATTATTAACTTACTGTGTATATTTTTTAAATAGAAGATTTCAAGAAAAATGGAATATCCCACTTAGGCTCTTAAATGGGTTAAGCTGGTAAAATGTCTATTTGACATTTGTTGACCAAATAATGTCTCGTAGATAAAGTATAAAATTCATGAAAATAATATTTTAAAATAAAGCAATGCGGAGTATCTGTGATTCAAAATGTACAAATATAATTCAAATAACCATTCAAGACAATTAAGATTAATTTATAATTCTATTCAACCTCCATAGCAGAATTTTCTTTGTCTAAGAAGCTCTTCAGTTCCTTTACTCTTTGCCTGGTCAACGCGACACAGTCCTGAAACACAACAAATGTTATTAACTTCTCTCTATATAATTCCATCCATCATTTATGTGCCATAACTTCACAAGCTTCAGCAAATGATTCATATATGTCACGATACTAAATTTTCCTTCGTTGGATTATTAACGAACACTAATTAAATTTCCACTATCAACCTACTTTGTCATAATTTCAGTCCTCAAATTTAAAACTTAAACAAACATCTACAATGAATGAACATTATGGAAAAGATTGGATCAGAAAATCCTACTACAAATTCAACATTGGAAGGTCACTTTAATATCTAAATTTGAACCACAATCACAGACAGAAGCAAGCCTGAGTATGGTCTCGCTTTAGATATCAGTCGTGGCACTTGAAAGTTTCAAATGACATTTGATCTCTTGTATTGTATTCATTTAAATTTAAAGTATTTACCTACTTTTTTAAGAAAAATTACTCACTATTGCATTAGCATGCTGACACAAAATGAGAGACAATGAATGTTAATGCTATAACTGTGATATGGTTCACCTTGTTGGTTCCATTGCAATGTGCAAACTTACCTGGATAGCAGAAGTATACGCAAGAACTGGCCCACCAGGCTTGTAAAGAGATATTAATTGACCAGATGTATCCAAAACAATCGTCACATGGGTTTCCATGATGGATTCTTCTTCTGCAGTAGGATCTGCCAAGATGCAACTTTTGTGAAGGATGCATGTTAATGAGAATGGAATGTTTCTTAATGTAAGCTTCCTCTTCTCCTTATTGACTAGCTCCTTTGCCTGCTTTTGTCCATCTTCATCAGACATCAGTACTATTCTGCCATCATCATTCATGGCAACAGCAGGAATTTGCACTGGCAACATGGAAATTTACATATGAAAGACAAAACCAATATGGGAATAACACAGCATGACAGCAATGTTGAAACAGCAATTAACATTAAGAACATCAACGGCAATACACAAATTCTCTTTGACATAAAATCATACAAGTCGCTGATAAACGTGGAATTTAATTTCCAATGCTTGATGCATGCAACAAAAGTGCAACTAGTAGCAGGCAGGATTGTTAGTTGGTAGTATGTTATATAATAAGAATATGCAACCAGATTATTAGACTATCTATTGCAGCATACTATATTACTACACTCACTCATGTACTCTCTGTTGTGTAACTCATTCACTTGAATTAGTTAGTGGTTATGCTGAGTCAGCATTGCTGTTACAAACTTACAATGACAGCTAGTGCAGTTAGTTAGTTAGTTATAACTTATAACTGTAACTTTCAGAGAGCTTTTTGTAGCAATATAAATGTATCATCTGGGGCTGAATCATTCAAGCCAATATATCACTTTCTCACACTGTAATATGGTATCCAGGTTCTTGTGGGTCTGACACTTGTGCATGGCCAAACAGCTCCAAATGCCTGTATCGGCACCATGTCCAGGTGGTGGTCCCACTCTGGTTGGCAAGCTTAATAAAGATTGCCATACATTTCTTTATATGCTATGTAAACAACCAATCCATAAGTGCACAAGTTTTACTTTACAGTGCTTTATAGGCAAGAATAGTCTATCTTCTGAATGCTTCACAATATGACTGAATATAATAACACTGAAGACACACTACTTACAATGAGATAAGGCAGCAACTGCAGAAAGTAAAGCAGCATCAAAAAGAGCCCCATCAGCATCCAAACAATAGACATCCTGCATGACAAAGAAGAGAACATTATGGAATTCAAGAGATTGATAGCTACACAATCAAAGCAAACAAAGATAAGGCACCTCACACCAAGCAGGAGTACTATGCATTCTTTCTATGGTTGAAAAGTGAAATTTGATAAATGCAATCCATATAAAAAGCTTACCAAGTAAGCCATCCATGCAGCTTTTCCACTGACCAAGGACAATTCTTTCAGATCAATCATTCCAGAACTGTAAAAAATAAAAGAAAAGAAAGGTCATAAAAATAAGATAGTTTAATTTCAACTGGAACCCAATTTGACAGATCAAATGAGCAATCCAAATCATTGATCACCATGAACTTTGACATAGACCGATACACATACAAGTCCTAAAAGCAGCAGGAAGAAAATCACCATAGGAAGTATTTTACAACCTGGGGGGCGACAAATTGGCTGATCCACTAACCACCTTAAACTGTTAAACAACAGACTTTCAGCTAAAAATTCACGCACTCTAATGATCATAATTAACACCAATAATTCTATCTACTTTTCAGTAACAATATATAAAAAAAATGTGCTAAGGGGCAGGCATGATCACTCACGTGCATCCTCATCAAGAAAGGAAATATTTGTATCAAGTATGAATGCATACACAAGGGAAAGGTTGGTGGAGTGGCTTTGGTAGAGTTCAAAGAAAACAAATTATGCACATATATATACAAAATTCTCCCTAATATCTAAGAGCTAAACCTAAAAGTCTCCCATTTTATTTTCCTCTTTTTCTTCAGCTTCCTTTTTATCATGGGTAAAAAAAAGAAAGATGCATGGAGTGATTTCGGTAGAATTAACTTATTGCATCATCCGAAATAATTGAACCTAGAAAAGTGACAGAAAAAGGACTGACACTTGCCTTGAAATGGTGTCAGACAACTGTTTTGACACAACCGGTGAAGCCTCAGCAGGCCTGCCAGGCCTAACAATGGGAGAACAGATGGGAGGCATGTGAAAATCAATAGCTGAAATAATACAGATAAACACATCAGAATTTAACCGCATATGTGGCCGGGACCAAACAATTAATACACACAAATTGCACAAAGCTGGAGATAGCCAACCTAAAGAGCCCTCATCTGGTGACTCCAAGGAGGGAGTCATAACTTCCATTTTAATAGCAGTCAACATAGTCTGAGAGCAAGGCAACGAAGACATTAAATTCATTCAACAATAACAATGTCTCTTACCCAAATGCAAGAGGACACAACATGACATTGCACAAAATAGATACAGGGAAGAACAAAATAACTAACGGTGGATCCAATCTTCACAAGAGCTGACCCATTAGCAGATGCAACAGCACCTGATCAAAAGAGTTAAACCACCTCAGTTATGCTCCGAGCGTGAAATAGCATATTGCAAATTAGTTTAAAAAAGGAAAATGGAAAAAGAAGAGGCAACTAACCAAGGAATATACTAGTGTCTCTTGCTTTAGAAAATGGTCTACCATCAGGGCGTATGGATTCAGCAAGATGACGCTCGAAATATCGAAGCGGGAAAAGGCGTCGAAACGCGTCAACCTCCATTTCCGATGACAAGTCTTCGGATGCATTTGGAAACCCCATTTCTCTTCTGTGATATTATATGTCAGAAAAATAGAAAGCCAAATGTGAAATAAAATAAGGAATTAAAAGCAATGTAATAGCTAAAACGAAAGCTGTCTGAAAATGGTACATAGAAAACCAATTTTATGTGAATAGAATAGCAGAGGCAGGGAATAGGGTTCTGGAATGGAGAGTGGGTTCTGAAGAAATGGGAATAGGGTTTACTTTTTCCAATTGATAATGTAGAGAAAGTTTAGCTGTTGTAAAAGACGCAAACACAAATGCACGCACGTTGGCGCGAGTTGTAGACTGTAGAGAGTAGAGAGAGATACCTTTTTCAGTGAGGAGAGGGCTTTTCAGGTTACGGCTTTTGGAACAATTGGCAGCGACGGTGGTGAGAGGCGAACTCGTGGGAGCTCTCCGGCGCAGCTACGCAGCAGAGAGTGAGAGAGCTTCGGGTTTCGGTTTTTTCGTGAGGGGGGAGGGGGAACAACCTTTTTTTTTTGTACTCCTCCCTTCCCCCGAAGGCTAAAACGGCGTCGCATGGGAGGATTTTTTTGCATAAATCCTACTCCCTCCGGACTCTTATATAAGAAAAAAAAAAACTGAATCACGTTAATTAAAAAAGTTAGTTAATTATATTAAATTTTATTGATTTCAGCTAAAAAAAATTATTCCAAATTTACCCTTTAGTGGATATTTAGTGTTAGGACAATTAAAACCAATAGTCCAATAGTAAATTAAGAGAAGTGTGTCTTTGTATCTTCTCAAAGGAACATTGGAAATACAATTAGAGTTAAATAAGGGTATTTTTGGAATGGTCTCATTAAAGAGAATAAAGGTAGTTAAATTTTCTTATATTTTAGACCATAAAATATGGCTTTTTTTTCTTATATTCAAGTCTAGAGGGAGTACTACCTCCTGTCCCTGTTATAAGAAACAAATCACTAATTCATCAAAATCAATGAGAAGCAATTAAGTTAGTTAATTTTAATTAATTTAAATTTTACTTCAAAAATATCCTTATTAAATGGTTAAAATGGTTGTACCCACTTGCATGAGGAATATAAATCTTATAATAAAATAGGGATATAAAAGAAATTTCAGCAATTAATGCATTTAAAAGTGGGTCTATGTTTTTTATATTTTGTACAAAAAAAAACCTAATATTCTCTTATAACAGGGACCGGAGGTAGTATTTTTTTTTTCCATGAATAATGAGTGAATTTTGATTCGGGTTCTTATAAAAAAAAAAGTTATTTAGTTTTCATCCTCTAAAATCTGAGATCACCGTTTTTGATCCCATAAAATGAATAAATTTTGATTTTGACCTTTCTAACAAATTTTCTTTGATTTTATCTGAAATAATTATTTTTGTCCCTAGCATTCATTTTAGGGTTGATATATGCCATTGATTTTAGGGCCTAAAGGAAAATATTTGTGATTTCACATACTCACATAGCACCACACACATTTCTATCATGATCTTGGCTTGTTCGATGTGCTGATCATGTGAATAAGTTTAGAGCAACCCTTACAGATTTTGTTATACATGATGGATTTGAGATTAAGAGAATTAACAATGAACTTATTAGGGTAAGTTTTAGATGTGCTGTAGATGATTATGAGGCAAGAATTGTTGGATAACCATGGCATAGAATCAAGTAATGTAACTCCACAACTTTTTTTTCTTGGGGTCAAAACTCCACAACTTTATCATGCAAGAAAAAGGGACACCAAAGGGGTTCATTTTTTTTTTTTGGTCAGTACCAAAGGGGTTCATGGACTTCCATATAATGACTTGCCAGTTTGGGCCGCAAGCTCCAGGTGCAGCTATCAAGTGGGCCCAAGATCATGTTGACAAGAACCGGTGGTGATGATGGCAAGTAATATAGTACCTCCGATTGTATGTTAATCACTTGGTTCACTGATTACAACCGTGCTTGTGCTGTTGTAGAGCTAAATGAGCAGTTTTGATATTTATTATCACTTATGATGGACAAGAAAATTCGTACAGAAGCACAATTCTTTGCTTATTCCGAGAACATGAAGAGTTGAAGCATCATTTGACACACTTTTTTAACCAGTATTTTCACTATATATGTTTTCTCCCCCTAAAGTTCACACTAGAAGAAGTGAACTACTCATGAGCCATAATAAAGATCAAGCTTAGATTAGGTGAAGCATAATTTTGATGGCATTATATCACGATCAATAACATCGATCAGGGCTATATAACAATTCGCATATAGATGGATTATTCAGAACACAATATTTTGATGCCATTTTGGTGCATCGAGTGACGTATTCTAACCTCTATATACTAGTTATGTGATTTCGATTTTCGAGAATATTATTACTGAAAAAAATGTATCTGCAACTTGGGGTGAAAGGGATTTTGGGTGGAGGATACACACACTTCAAATTTATAAGGGTTAAATATGTTTTTGGTTCTTTATTTTTTAACAATTTTTTTTTTTAGTCACTCAAATAAAAAATGCGTCTTTTTAGTCCTTTATTTTTGAAAATATGTCACTTTTAATCTTTGGGACCATATTTTAAATTTAAAAAATATTTTTTAAATTTATACTTTGATCCCTCTCAAAGTCTAATTCTCACCTTACCCCCTTTCTCCTTCCCGACTCTCTCCCCCTTAGCACCACGACATCTCCGACCACCACGGCCCCCCGTCCCTGCTAGGAGTAGTTTCAGCGTCCTCTCTCGAAGTCACCATGAGATGTAGCCTCTCTGTCGTTCTCCTCCCTGTGCAGTTGCGGTGGCTGCCTCTCTTCCCCCCTTTGTGCGTGACCTCCATTGGCTGCATGAAGTTTGCTTTCTTGGCCGCACTGAGCTTCTCCCATTGTTGCCTCTCCTTTATGGCTTTTGTTTATCGGGGGAGGGGGGGGGGAAAGGGGGTTAAGACATGATAATTAAGATTTAGGATAAGTCATAATATAAATTTAAAAAACATTTTTCAAATTTAAAATATGGCCCTAGAGACTAAAAGTGACACATTTTAAAAAATGAGAGACTAAAAAGACACATTTTTTATTTGAGGGACTAAAAATAAAAATTGCTAAAAAATGAGAGAACAAAAACATATTTAACCCAATTTATAATTATGTGTTGCTGAAGTGAAGACTGCCGGATAAAATAAAAGATGCTGAACAACATGTAAACCTTGGCCAATAACTTTTTGAAACATGTAGTGGTAAACTATAAGTCTTGCAACTAGATTCTCTTCTCTCTTCGGCCTTTGTATAAGACTATTCAGGCTGTGTTTTTCCTAAATAACCATAGACAGCATCCTAATTTATTGGAGGGTGGAATTCCGAGTGAGCTCAGCTCAGAGTAGGTACTGGCAAGTATGACATTAATGGCAATGCAGCTGTAGAGTCATTTTGATACAACTAGATGTCTAGATTGCACATTCAGGATCACATGAAAAGCATGAGGACAATGGCAAAAATGTAATTGAAAAAAATGCTCATCCGAGTCATATAATAATCTGAATATTAAAAAATTTACTCCGAAACAAAAAGAAAAGGCAAAATTATAAAACAAATAAATACGCTAGAGGAAGGGCTTGAACCTTCGACCTTGTGGTTAACAGCCACACGCTCTAACCAACTGAGCTACTCCAGCAGACGCTTTTGGTGCGAATATACATTTTATTTGGCTTTAATATGATGTTTTCTTTTTGCTTAACAACTAAGTGTAACTGAATTTATTCAATTTAACACCCCACCCGAGTCATGAATTATATTTAGTGCTAATCTCACGACTAATACTATTTCTTTAGTCAGTAAACCACCCTATGTCTGAAATTTGAAGCCACCACGCTGATATGGAAATGTTAATTCACAGACTTTTTCCAACAAAATGTTAAGTGATAAGTATTATTTCATTTGACATATATGAAGCTGGAAAATAAAGATCCCATCCATTAATTCGGTAAGAATGAAAGAATATTTTGGGAACTCATTACAATTTTAAAAATAATAGTGTTAGGATCATGTGACGGTAAAATGCTAGCTACTAGTTGGAAAGTGTCACTCAATATATCTTCATGGAACTATTTCAGTGGATAATCATTGAAAATGTTTAATGATTAAATTATGAACTGTTTTAATTAAGAGGAAATAATTAATAATATTACATAGTGCACGATTTTCATAAAAGAAGAAATTGCGGAAACCCTTCGCTATATATCTGCTGATCGATCTTGTCCCCGAATACATTAGCATTAGAATCAGCCACTCGCTCCCTTGTTCATCCGTCATCAGTTAAGTGTTGTTTATTTTCCTTCCATCAGTGAAGTAAGGCATGTTACACATAATTAAATAAACTTTCATTAGAGGGAAGGCATAGTTAGTTATCAAGAATCAAAATATAAATATTGAAAATTATTTGTTGGAGCAACGTGATGTTCACGTGATAAAGTGGGAAGGGAAACGAGCAGTGACACGATGTCTCCCGAGTTATCTGAAAACAGCATTGACAGAAGTGCTAATGTCTCCACGATAACGATACATTAGCATGTGGCACACTCAGTCCTCTCTATCCCTGTATTACTTCTTTTTTATCCGTCCACACATGTCTTTGAATATATGCCACGTGTTGCTACTTTGTTTTCCTTTTCCCAGTACTAGTACTTGATCTTACCGTAAAAATAATGAATTAGAGTTGAAGCAGGAGTTTTTGAATCCAGTGATTAAGGCCCTGTTTGATAATAGTTTTTAAAAACAGTTTTATGTTTTTAAAAACTAAAAAATCAAAAAACATTCTTGACAACTTTTTTGTAGTAAGTGTTTTACAAAACTGTTCCGATTTTTTAGTTTTTAAAACTAAAAAATGAGAACTACTCAAAACTGTTTCGGTTTTTAGTTTCGATTTTCTCTTTCAAAAAGAAAGAAAAACAAGGAGAACTGATTTCTCATTAATGTCAAATATGGTAAATAAGTGAAAATAGACTTTATAAAGAAACAAAACGTTAAGCTGTATATTAGTCACCGTTCTCGACTTGCTGTGCAGAACACAATACAAAGCTTTCGACAGAGCTTTTATCCCCTGTGCAGTTTGAACTCATGACGCATGAGTAACAACACATGCAGCTTCTCCCCTGTGCCACATGATCATTTTTTATTTTTGCTTGCATTTTTGTTTGTGAACGAAAACCGTTTTGTGGTATCAAATAATGGAGCTTCATTAGCAAATGGAAACCCACATTTTGTTTCCTTTATTTATTTTGCAATATTTAAAGAACCAATCAATGACAGTAGGAAAAATTATTCTGGGACATTGAATTTAAAAGTTCCTATGTTTTGTTGTTGAACGATTGGGGTGAAGTTGTGACTATTGCTATGGGGAATTTTGTGCTCAGTGTACTCACGAGAATCAGTGATAGTGTTACTTATTCAGGTGATGAAGCTGCAACATAAATGACAGTATATAGATATCACGTTACTATCAAATGGGTTTTCAGTTTTTATTGTTTTCAAAATAAATTCACCAAGCAATTTTTTTTGTTTTCTTATCTCAAAAATTGTTTTTAAATTACTATTTACCAAACAAGTTTTTTTTTATTTTGTTTTGGAAAATAGTTCTTCAAAACTTTTTTATAAAGCAGTTTTTAAAAGCAAAAAACCAAAACACAATCAAACAGGCCCTAACTAACTCAATTAAAATGAAGAGCACATACTCCAATATACCTTTTTTTTTGGCTTAATTGTACTTTTGAAGTCTCAAAGATTTTGGTCTTTTAGGATGTGTTTGGGTGTTTAGAGAAGAGGGGAGTAGAGAGTTTATGATAAATATTTTTCTTATTTGAGAGTTTAAAAAAGTATATGAAAACTCTTTAAACTCCTTCAAAACCATCTCTCTAGTACATTTTTCAATTCCTCCAAATTGGAAGTTTTTAGATATTTTGATTCTTTTATATAAAAAATAAACATCCATGAATTATCCTCCATTTCCTCCTCTTTTCTTTTTCTTAAATTGTCCAGCCCTCTCATCCCCTCCAAAACTCCCAAACAAACCCTTAATATTCAAGCGTGTCAATTGGGTATCTTAATTGTTACGATTATGTCTTTGCGTCATTGTGTCATTTAATTTTGAACACCAAAACTGTTCACATCTAGAATTTGACCATTAAACTCTGGTGTTTAGACAGAGGGTTAACCCCAGCCGAAATGTGAATATTCCTCCTCCTAGCGCTTGTGTCCTCCTTTTATATTGCTCGATCCATAAATATGATGAGGTAATTAGGGGATTTGATTCTCATTGATGAGCGCGTCATTAATATTTGATTTGATCTCTACCTTGATGGTGACATGGCGCCACAATATCGCCCCCTTTGGCTCATGTGGCCAGGCCCTTTAGAAACGCAATCTGACTTATCATTTTATTGTGACTCGGTTGAGATGATCTCTGGACGACACGCAGCTCCACGAGCCCTGAGGCTGAAAGACAAAGGGGCTCAAATAACTTGTTTAGAATGTCAGGACGGTACAAAAACCCAATATAACATTCTTGAGATTGATTTGACATTTAGTTAGTGCCACTTAGTGCGCATTGATTTAAATATGACTACTTTTGATTGTTTTGACCCTGAATCAAACCAATTCTACACTGATTTGCATATTTGCTTTGAAAATTTTTCTAGTAAAATAGTGTCGATGTGAACTCGTGACAACTCAGTCATGTGTGCTATGTTTTCTCGGTTTGGATAAATATTGTTAGTTATTGTATCCCATCACATAAACAATGTAGTACTGTAGCACTCTGTTTTTTAGCAGGAACACCTCCACTCTATTATTAGTACTGTAAATTCTGGTGAAGTTGTTTCATTGATGAGGTGAGAGGGTCATTGTCCACCACGTTATGGCAACTCGGATAAGTTTCTTTCACTGATATAGAAAAGCGCGACCAAAGATAGAATCGGTTGTGAAAGGTACCAGAAGCTTTTCATCAACATGACCTTGCATAATGTATCATTTTCTTAATTGGGAGTTTCCTTGACAAGGTGCACCCTCTGTATTAAATACGATTACATGTGCATGCTGCATGAACATTAAATTATATACACACTATTCCCATTCCCAGTGGTTGAAGGTGTTTTTTCATTTGCAGAAATTGGAATGGGTTCAAACTATATTTCCTTTTGATTCTGGTGCTTGGTCAAAGATATGACCTAGTGCTGATATATGGAGACATCGATATTTAACCTTGTCTTTTTCATAGACATGATCAAGCATCCCCCAGTTCTGAATTAATCTTGGTCGCACTCGCATGAGTGTGTACATGCAGACACATGTGACACATGTTTATATATATGTACCCAACCATCTGCACCCATTGTTAGGCGTTTCGGCAAGTGTACCGAATCGTACAAGTAATAGAGTGATGAGTGAGTTATCGTTCCCAACGATGATCAATTGCCAAGTACCAACTACTACCAATTGCTATACTATTTGGACTATGAAAAAAAATATGCATTGGATTGTGAAAGTTAAGATAAAATGCAAACACAATGTAACACAAATCACGAAAACAAACACTTGGTGGATGAAAGACAAATGCAAACACAATGAAAAGAAGATTAGGCATAAGAATCACTCAATTGTCACTAGATGCAATCACCAATCTCACTCAATTATCATTCAAGTTCTCTAAAATTGGTTAAACCCAATCCCTTGGTGAATAACCCCTTTCCTCTTAATTAGAACCCTAATTCCTTAGGTGAAACTCAATTAATTGAAAACATTAAGATTAAGAACTCATGAAGAATGCACATGAACCAAAGTCTATTCCTAGATCTCTGCACTCATATGGTTTCAATCCAAATCGAATCTCATACCTAACTTCCATTAGATAAGAGACCATCACAACAATTTCCATGGTGGCCAATCAAGGAAAAGCATTAAGCAAAGGATTAAAAACATAAATTGAATTAAAATTGGAGAACAAAATAGTCAAATTACATCAAGATCCAAAAGAGTTCATCTTAGCCTAATCAAAACAAATCAGCCAAACATGGCAAAGAGACAAGAAAAACCGTAAAGCGAAGAAGATGAAGAAGGTGGATCCATTGAATCTTCAAGTCTTGTTCCCAAGGCTTGAATCTTCATTGGAGAGGCACAGAGAGGTCTCTGGAGGCTGTCTCTTCACTTTCCAGGTCCAGAAGATCTGCCAAAATAGGTCAGAACGTGAACATTTATATTTTGGTAACGTCTTGGGCGCTGGGCGCCAAGATCTGGGCGCTGGGCGCCGGAATTCTGCCTTTAGAAGTTGAAACGCGCAGTCAGGGACAGCATTGGGGCGCTGGGCGCTGGGCGCTGATATTCTGTCTTCCAGGTCGAATTTTTCGTACAAATCTGGACAGCTTTGGTATTTTGCATTTTTGACCATCAAAACATCCGAACTGGGCTTCGGTGTAAACATGAAAGTTGTAGGTCTACTTCTTATCTTTCCAACGCCACCAAGATCACTCAAATTGGATAAATACAGCCCAAGTTATGACTAGGGCAGCATTGCAGCGCTGGGCGCCCAGTTTCTGCCTTCCAGATCAGATTTTCTAAGTTCGGGTCAGGTTTAGGGAGCTGGGCGCTGGCATTCTGCCCTCCAGGAGAAATACTTCGCAGTCCATACCAAAATCCGAGAGCTGAGCGCCAACTACCTGTCTAACACAAAAAATAGGTCAAAAAGCAACTTCCTATGACAAAACTCTCTACTCATGCAAAATAACATATTCTAACCTAAACTAGCACTAATATTTACACTGTTTAGTCCAATTAATCCATTAAAATTCATATCAAAATATACAATTGTAGAGATTCATCACCCATCATGAGTTTATTTCTGATCATTTTATTTTGTTATTGTCTTGCTTTTAGCAACAAATTGGATGCAAAAGTTAATTTTAGACAAATTTTTCAATGCACTTACAAAAAATAAAATTGAAATAATTAACGTACTCGCATCTAGTGATCATGAATCTTTTAACTAAGTTTTTTTAAAGTTAAAATAAACATCTCTTGTCTAAAATTTCCATGACCATAACTACCTATAAAATATAATAAAGGCTTTTATACTTACCTCAATTAAAAAGTTTACACAGGTCCGTCAGACTGTCAGAGTGACTGTTATTGTATTGTATCATATATACATATGGGTATTTTTAATTTTTTGATCAAAGGGTATATATTTTTAATTAAATGCTGAAACCAATATTTTCAAATGATATATTGTTGAATCTTAAAAACTTTTTATGATGACCTAACAGACATGTGATATTCAAGAGTGATTCACTTGACTTTGAAGTTTTCCATATTTTGGACTGGACTTAATTTTATTCCTAGATATTTTATTTAATTAATGTATATATCACTTGTATTTCTTGCAATATATATTAATATGTGTGTACTGTTTATTGACTCTCTCTTTGCCATATTTTGGACTAGTTAATTTCGTTTTCAAATAGAAAATTTATTTCCTGTGACACTACATTCCGATTCATTATTTAAATTTTACACTACTCTATAATGCATCATATACGTACGGCATTCATTGATAAAAGGAAACCCCTCTTATATATGGTGTTTTTCTAAAAGAAAAATCACACACACACACACACACATATATATATATAGTAGTTCATAAAGATTGAATTCATTAATGTGTAGCCTTATAGTGGTGGAGCGGTTCATGAACTCACTGCACTGACAACTGCATGAGCAAGAAGAGTCATGTGACAACCGCAATTATAGCTTCCTTTCTCAGGCTTACTCTATTAATTTATCATTAGTTAAATAACTTGGGCTAAAACACTTTGTTTTCTTTAATCTGATCTTTATTCTCTGTACACATCATGTTGGGACATTTTATAATTTGACGATATACAAGATACAACTTAATTACAGGAAAATAAAAAGCAATATGGCAAAAGATTCGAATTTAGCTGTTAGTTGTAAATATCTAGTAAATTAAAAAAAAATAGAAAGTTTAAAATAAAAATCTATAAGAAATATATTTTAAGTTATAAAATAGTATATAATATATAAACTATATATAATGTTAAAAATTGAAATTGAAATTGAAAATTAAGATTATAAAAATATAAGAATAAATAATTAGTCACTTTCAATAAATTAAAGTTTAATTTAAAGTGTAACAGTAAATTTGAAAATAATTAGTTTAAAAACATAAAAAGTCACTTGACTTAAAGAAAAAGCCAATACAATAAAAGATTATCCATTGCAAATTGAGAATTCTATTTTATTATAGAAGAAATTAAAGAAAAGAATAATATAAAAATTAATTATTGTAAACTCTTTAAATATCTTAAGTGAGATGATATATTCGAGATTATAAATAAGATATGCAAATAATTAGCTAAAAAATTTCAATTATAAAATAGAGATTAAAAAAGGAAATGATACATAAAAAGAAAATTGAAAAGAAAATTATAATTGATTTGAGAATGAACATACTAATGAGTGTATTTTAATATTAAAACTACATGTCTTAGGTAAACGAGAGAATATATTATTATACTCTCTAGAACTAGATCATATATATTGTCAAAAAAAAAAGAACTGGATCATATAAGACACTATTTTATTTTTATTATACATACTAGTGGGGAGTAGGCACCCACTACAGTGTTTTTTTATACACATTTTTTTATGTAAAAGTTATCAAAAAGTTTAGCGAAGTAGTGATTATCAAGTTATTAGCTAGGTAACATGATTAAGGAACAGTTAAAAGACAATTTAGTCAAAGAAAAAAGGTTTTAACAAAGTTAGGTATCCACATTATAAATATGTTATAGAATAGATGTTATAGATATATATATATATATATATGTGGCGAATAACTAAATGAATAATTTGGCTATTATTATGCAATTAATTATAGAAAACGTCAGATTGTTCAATATAATAGTCCTATGTATTTGTGCTACAAACATATTGGGATCTTACATAAATACATATCCCCAGTATGGAGTACTAGTACTGTATTGTCGAGAAATGCATCCCCTCCCTCCTCTTTTTTTCTTCCCCCACTTTCTCACCCACTATGATGCCTAGCTTACTCATCCAATCGATCAGTACCCCAATAATTAGTTCAAGATACTACTCCAATCACATGGGTCTGGTAAGGTTCAATTGACAGAGGCTTTGAATTTTCGTTTTCTAATCTTGTGAACCCCCCCCCCCCCCCCCCGGGATATATATATAAAGCGCCATAGAACTTATATCCCCAATCACATGCATTGTTAACGTGTTTGGTAAAACAATAAAAACATGAATAATTCTTTCACGTGCATAAAAAACCAACCTAGCAATAAAAACTTCAACATATATAATAAATTAAAACAAGAAGGGTTGTTATATATTTATATCTTATTTATTTTAGTTTTTATTTCTTTCTTCTTTTTCATATCCCATTATCCATACTTTTTTCATTTTTTAATTATCTCACGCTTTTCGACGCCTATCCCTCATAAAAGTGTGAAAATATTATTTCCCATGAGAAAAAGAAACCCAACTTGTACGTATACACCCGCAGAACTTTACGAGGTGATCAATCAGAAGACACAGAAGACTAAAATAAGAGTTAACTGTGATTTTGTCCCTTGAAATTGTAATACGGTTTCATTTAGATCCCTAAAACTAATAAAAAGACAATTTAGTCTCTGAAATTATAAAACGTCGGTCAAATTAGTCCCTAAAATTGTAAAATGACAGTCAAGTTAGTCCGTCGTTTTACAATTTTATGGACTAACTTGATCGACATTTTACAATTTCAGGGACTAAATTACCTTTTCGTTAGTTTTAGGGACCTAAGTGAGACTGCTTCACAATTTTAGAGACTAAAATGACAATTAACTCCTACAATAAATACTAGTACTATACCTAATAAATGAAATATAAGTTTTTTTTACGATATAGTAATAAATGAAATAAATAAAAAAGCCAGAAATAATACAAAAAATTACCGTACGTACGTGTATATAACTATGGCTAACTATATATTGAACTCCGAGTACTAACGGAAAACGATGTTGGATATCAGAAACAAATCTGTTTTACTTACACGAATCTGCTTTTTGCTTCTGCGAACAGCAACATTCTCCCTGATAAACACAATTCGTTTACTGAAATTCATGCATTCCTACTGTGATACACTTAATTAATCCGTCGTATATTCTGACTGATGCCAAGTTCAATTTTGGGATCAATGTACTACCTTCGACTTTTTCACCAAATTAGTGTAATTTTATGTAGAAATTATCGATTTGGTATAGTTTTAAAATTATTTATCAAAATAGAATAAATCGTATATTCCATTGGTAATTTTTAATTTTTTTTCCAAAGTCATTGATGGTACATATGACTTCATGTTTTTATTTTTTATTTTTTACGTTTCACATAAGCCATAAGCCGTATATATGATATACACTTTGCATATTTTTTATTTTTTTTTAAAAACTTAGAGACGTCATATAAGAATTACACGACTTTAACATTTTTTTTATTTTTTATTTTAAGTTAAGAGCAAGTCGTATAATACACATACCACTTGCATTCTTTTGTAAAATATATCCCACCGTTATTATGTTTAATGGGATCTGTATTTCATTTAGGGTATATGATATGTCTTTCACTCATTTTCTTACATTAAATTTTGTGCCAGATCTGAAATTATTTGTATAAAGTAACTGACTTTCGTTAATTTTTGCTGGAAAATGCTCTGATTCTAGACTAGTTCTCAATTATCATCTATATCATTTTATATACTTACCTTAATTTAATCTAACATATATAATTGTGCATATATTGTTGTTATATAATTAGGAGATCCGTGGACAGGAGAAGAAGATCGAACAATCCATGTGGCTTCAGAATCCCCACACCAAATCCTTAAACATGACACTGGGTGACTGACAATTGGCAAATGCAGCACCGCCTAATTTGAGCTTACTCTTTCAGTTCTCTAACTCATTTTTTTTTTTCGAAAAAGAAGGAAAGCAAGCAAGTCGTATATGTATCATACGACTTGCCCTTAAAACTATAAGAAATAATAAATATCAAAGTCGTGTAATTCTTATACGACTTCCCTAAGTTTTTTAAAAAAAAATAAAAAATATGCAAAGTTGTATGTCATATATACGACTTATATGAAATGTAAAAAATAAAAACATGAAGTCGTATGCACCATCAATGACTTTGGAAAAAAAATTAAAAGTCGTCAATGGAATATACGACTTATCCCATTTTGGTAAATAATTTTAAAACTACGTACACCAAACCGATAATTTCTACATGAAATTACACTAGTTTGGTGAAAAAGCCTACTACCTTCTTCTTCGTAAATTATTAAATTATTATTATTATTATTGTAACGTTAAGGAGCTGACATTTTTGGGATCAATGTATCACAATAATGATTGATCAATTTATCCATCTTGTTCTTACGAACCTGCTTCTCTTTCTTGTGAAATAAAATGCATTACATGATATATATTCCTTGTTCTTTCTTATATTCTCATAATTTCGTGATATATAGGGACATTTTATTATTGATTAAAAAATAAATGATTTTTATGTAAAATAATTTAGTGATTATTTTTTACAGATTTTTATGTAAAGTAAAATCAAATTTGTATTTGTTTATAATCCTAAAAATTATTTTTTTAATTTTCTCTCTCGCCTCTCTTTTCATTAAAATTAGATTAATTCTGAAAGCTACTCTAAATAGCTTTTTATTTTAATTAAATTTTTTGATTATTTTTAAATTCTGATTATTTTTAAAAGCTAAAATAAACAAATAAAAAAATTATTTCTTTAAAAAAATACTTTTTTTAAAAAATAATCAATAATAAACGGGCTCATATTCTCCTCAACGTCCTTTTTCCATAATACCCTTAATTACTACACCACTTTCACACCGTGAAGACGGTGAGAGAATCAATATCTATTAGGTTGGTTTCCTTTTGTTTTTCTTATTTTAATAAATCGATTATAGTTACTTCTCCAGAAAAGGAATAAGAGAATTCGATTTTTTATCCCAAAAAAATAAGTTGCCATTGAGTTGTTTTTATTTTTTCATATAACTGCGGAATTTTTTTTTTCTATCAATACAATGTTAATCCAATTTCAGAGATACGATTACCTTCAAAATAAAAAAGGCACGGAAACAAAAATAAGAAGAAAAAAAACGCTTAAAAGTCAGAATAATACTGTAAAATAGGGAAAACTTGAAATAGGAAAATGTTTAGTAACCTTTCGAGTGTACCAAATATGGCCTAAAACAATAACGATTTCAAGAACACTAGAGTCATCATTAGACCAGTCTACATGAACTCAAAAATTGTGAGTTAAGATAAAAGAAAAATTGCGCTAACAAAATTTCAGAGAAAAATGAAGAAAAATAAAAAGGAATATAACCCCGAAATCCTCTAATGAACTCAACATATAATAATTACTCCGCTACAAATCAAATTACCCGAGGCTCTCCACCGTAGCTGTCCTACGCTAGCATCTACTAGATCAGCTGCCTGAAATCGGGCCCCACATGTTGGTGGATCAAGTAATCGTCACCGTTGGACACATCGAACATCACGTTCTGATGATGATGCTGTAAGAAATGTTGCTGCTGGTGCTGTTGGGCCCGCACCATCTCCTTCTGCCTACGAAGCTCAAGCACCTTTCGATGCGAGTTCGAGTGCTTCGTCAGCACGAAAGTTGGGCTCGCCGCGGGCCTATATTCGGGCACCAACCGGCCCGACTTATACCTCACGCCACAGGCATTGCACAATGTCTTCGGGCCCATGGGCCCGGTTCGCCACTGGGGGGTCTTGTCCGTCGCGCAATGCAGGCACTTGCGGCCGTCACCGGAGCTCCCGTCTCCGCCGTCCTTCTTTCTCGGTGCCGACTTCGCTGCCTTCTTAACGGCGGCGGGAGCCGGAAGGGTGGGGGTTGGAATGACGAGTTCGGTGGGGTCCGAAGACGACGTCGTTGGGGACAGGACAAGGAGGCGTGAGGCCCAATTGCATGGGGGCCCACGGGTCCTCTTGCTGCGGGCCTTTGCGGGGACTGATACTTCCGTGTTGAATATCGGGCTGTTTGTTCGGTTGGGCCCGGACTGGAACTCCCGGGCCTCCGATGCGTCGTCGTTTCGCGCCTTCACGCCTGATATCAGCTGCAGCTTCTGCAGGTCCTCGCTCGAAAACGATTCCTCCACGAAATTCGAAAGCCATTCCAGCTCCGCTAAATCATCATACTGTTTCAAATTCAAACCACACATAACAATTACCTCTCTATCAATTCTCCCAAAAACATAATAATAATAATAATAATAATAATAATAATAATAATAATAATAATAATAATAATAATAATAATAATAATATAATCCTACATTTGTTATAATCATTATTATCCATATGCACATTAATGATATTTTTAAGGCTCATTTTTTCTTCATGTGCAGAAGTTGAAGCATTCATTTTGTTAGTTAGCCAACCGATATGTAAAATTTTATTACGATAGGAAAATTTGTAATAATTGAAGGAACTGTTGCAAGAAAATTAGTTTTTGGACCGTGAGAAATAATCGCAATTCTGTTGTACTTGTGCCTACTTGTTTTTTTTTTTAATTATCTGAAATTCTTGGCAACAAATTAAAACAATGATTAAAACGGATTAACTGTGATATGTATATATGTTTTACATGGGTTGGCAAATTTTGAGGAGGAAGAAGAAGAAAAGGTCAAAATGGTGTTACGTAACGTAGTCATAGGCTCTGCACGTTACACATGGGTTATGAATTTTAAAATTAATATTTGTGGAAGAGTAATTAATATATATAGTTTATAATAAATATGATATTTAATTTAATATAATATACCGGAACGCAGAGGTCACCGGAGAAATGGCCGTCGGAGAAAGTCCGGCAGCCAATATCGGCGACGGGATTGGGGTCGCACCCGGAGAAAGAGGAGGAGTTGCAGCTATCGACGGCGGTGACGGTGGAGGAGTCGGTGGAGTTTCCGGTGACGGAGTCGAGGTTTCCGTCGGTAATGATAGCGTCGTCGTCGTTGGAGAAGTCGAGGAGGTCCTCTACGATGAATTGGTCGGTGTTGTTATTGTTGTTGCCGCTTCCCTTGTTGTTGTTGTCGGAAGGGAATTGTTGTGGGCAAAAGCTGCTTGGGAAAAAGTTGGGTGCTTCCATCCTCCCTAAACGGAATTAATGTGTAGAAATTTTTAAGAATATCTCTTTCTCTCTGCGTTAGGAAGATAGAAGCTGAAAAATTTTCTAAAATTTAAGAGAGGGGGTAGTGAGGGAAATTAGTGAGTGAGAAAGTATAGGGTGATTGAGGCACAAAGTGTGAGAAGTTGTGGTTTTGAGTGGAGACTGGAGAGAGAGTAAAGGAGAAGAGGGGTTTATTTAGCGCTTGAATGGGACAGCGGACACCTAAATTAGAGAGAGGACTTCAATATTCCTCTTTTTTCCTAGTTTTCCTTTTATTTTAAGTTTTTAACAACAACACGAGGAAAAAAGTCCCCTGCCGCAAAAAAGTGAAATAACAGCCTAAAGGCTTTAATTGAATTAAAAGTAACAAAAGAAATTTGAGTTTCAAGTTACTTTCATGCCCCTTTTCTTTTCCTTCCATTCTTTACTTGGTTTACCAATTTTCTCCTTTTTTTTATAAGCCCAAATTTCTCCTCTTCTTACCCCCATATGTTTGTAAGGCCAGGTGCATGAGTGACATGGCATTTGGATGCTAGCTAGGTTTAAATAAGTAGAGATGTAAATGGTAGGTTGTGTTGTGTTAGTGCTAGATACCTACATTTGAAACCATATATTAATCCAATGTTTTTTTTTGACATCACCTATATGGTAAATAACTTTTTAAGAGTTTTCTTCAATAGAAACATGAATGTAATCATATTAGATTAGATTTGTGCAATATTAATGTAAATTTTAGTATGAATCACCACTTCATATAATGCATGGATCATAAAAGTAAATTTTAAATTAGTTACAAATTAATCATAGGTTACAATCTGTAAGTAATTATTAACTATGTACAAAATTGCTAGTAAAATTTCATAATTATTCTATAACTAAATGTAGTGTCTCGGCGAGAAGACCGTCTATCTGATCAAATATACTTTTTGATCGATTTGGTTGTACCTGACCGGGAAGAAAGTAACTCCACGACCTCTCTCGCATTCCAGGCTCGAAGTTCGAGGGTTGTATACCTTTCGCCCGAGTAGGCTGCACCAATCTAGGAGACAATCTTGCCGGGGTGCATTTAAAAGGAGCCAACCACGGTATACTCTTAAATGCAACAGATTCGTCGGCAAGGGGAATGACCTATAAAAGGAGAAACACATTAAGAGCAAAATAAGTGACACATTTTGAATGGCTACGATTAGGTTTTAGACTCGAACCAAGAAAAGTGCCCAGACCTAAGTGTGCATTGCGTGAAAACACTAAATAATTCATAAATATATGAAAGTCCATGAAAAATTTCACCTTGAATATTTCCAAACCCACCATAACCGAAGTAGTAGCTTACATGCACTTCAAACCTCTTCATCTCCTCGTGCCTATAGTTCCTATCTCTGTAACTTAAGGTAGACGACACTAAAAATCAAGCGCACGTGGGCTGTGATGATGATCAGGCGAGTTGTACAAACTAGAAAACAAAAATGGTGAGGGGATGAACGAACGCACGCAACGCAATCATTTTCTCGTTAATTGCTCTACACCTCACTCAACGTATGGCAGCACATCAAGGACCAAAGCTTCGCTTAGCTGTATCAACAATTTGGACACAACAACAGGTACAAGGGTTAAAACGGTAAAAATAAAACAATATTCTATTTTAAATTTCCATAGGTGGGTTATAATTTATAAAGTATATACGTTAATTAATTAATTAAACAGCGATAAAAGGGTCATTGGTGTGTATTTTTAATTCAACCCCCTAAGGAAGCGATCAAGCAGTGTATGTTTACACCCCCTATTCCTCTGCTTTGTGTTATTTTTTAGCCCATTGGCTTCTCGGCAGCTGGGCTTTCTTATTATATAGTTCTCCTGGTTTTGATTTTGTTGGGTCTTTGCATGTGATAACAATACTAATAACTATATCTTTAGTATGTTATTGTTAGTTAATTAGTATAAGACTGTGACTAACGTTGATTTGAAAGGAGATATGGTTATAAGTTTAATATTAATATTAATATTGGGATGGGATGAGGGATGTAATGCACGACGCTTACAGCTAACAGGGGAAGGGGAAGACAGAGTGAGGAAGTGACAAATGTGTCGCCATTTACAGGGTGCCTTCCGAATCCGATTCGGTTTCTCACTTTTCACCTTGCGTTGACAGCTGAGATTTATGAGTTGAGTTGAGCGAGTCAGCTGCTAAAACAATTTTGACTTGTATAGGGTAGGTACATTTTAATGGCTCGTGTTAAATAAAAACGACAAGGGTAAGTAAGATAGACCTAGATTGTGTGTCGTTAATGCTTCATGCAGTCACTACAGTCAATCTAATCTTAACCATCGATTTTGTTTCATTTAAAATCATAGCTGTACATTTATTTTGTCTAAAAAAAAATGCCAATGGAGAGAGAAAGAGATAGATAAATGCACTAAATCCAAATCCTAAGTAAGACCAAACACATGTTAGAAGATTGAAACCACATTAAATTAAAACAAGAATACAGACCTAGAACTGGAAGCACAATATATGATTAAAAACTGAAAACAAAAGATATAAAATAATATCACCCACACGCAAATTTTACACACCTAAAGTTGCAATACCATAATTAAAAAAATTGTATTTCGGAACTAATGTTTTCAAAAGGCAAATTTCAATTACTTTATTATGTTCCAAAAATGTCACTTTAGGAATACAAATTTTTAATTCTAGGACTACAACTTCAGGGAAATCAAGAAATTGCAAAAAAAATACCTCGCAATTTACCTGATGACGGTGACTAGCGATGGAGCTTTGGGCAGTCGTAGGGCTTTGAGATAGTGGTAGGTGGTCGTTTTTATTGACTTTTTGTGGGGAGGGAGAAGAGAGACAACAAAGAGTTGGGAGCAAAAGAAGAAGAAAAATCAAGAAGAAGAGGGGGAGGGACTGTCATCGGGGGAAAGAATGGGGAAGAAGGGGATTTGGAGGGAGGGATATTTTTGTCTTTTAATTTATGTGAAGTGTTGGTGTATGGAGTAATTCATATGGGTGTAGGGAGTAATGGCCATTCGCAGAATTTTTCAGCTCCCATTTCAAACAATAATTACAAAAATCATTAGTCCATTTAGCTGACTAGTTTTGGCCCATCTACTCTACTGAAATAGGCCCAATTCCCACTTGATCCAAACACTGTTTAAATTCCACAGGACAAGGTATTAAATGAATAATATTTTATTAAAACTGAAGAACATTTACAAAAGGAGATATAAAAATAAAATTTTACATGAAAAAAATCAAGTGAATTTTAATTAAGAGACTCCATTTTAAAAAAGTCGAATTAGAAAAGAGAGACGTAAAGCACCCTTTTTGATATAGAGACGTAAAGCATCGCTCTTGAGAAATCAATTTGGATTAGTATGTACTCATCATTTTTTAGTATTATTTTATCCGAATCCTATTTCTTTCTCCTCCCTAGCTTACATTTGGCTAATGCATGAACATTTTACATCATCATACCCCACAAGAATAATAACCCATTCATTAACAAGTTCCAAATTTCGAATGTCGTTTTTCCAAGATTAAATCAAAGAACTGACCAATACATATTTCATTACAGTCATCATCATTGTTGTGTTATCTATTCTAGTCAATTGTGCCAAACTCTGGCTCTTGATAACTTTGCATGGAATTTTGATAAAAGAAGTTAGTTGTTCACCACCCCTTTCAATTCAAGTATATCTGACTAATACTCTGAGTCTGTGACCATAGAGCTAAAGTTCAATAAGAGTTGGCAATCAAGATAGGAATGAAAACATTAGATTAGTCATTTGACTAACAGGTGTTAAAATTGAAAACAAAAATTAAATACACAATTGTCAATTGCTACGTGGATATAGTTGATCTTTATTTTGACTGACCTTGTATTTTGGTTTGATCTTTTTTTGGTAGAAATATTTTGGTTTGATCAATTTTTAGTAAACAATTTTTTTTTAACATCACTTGTTAGTTTTTTTTTTAATCTAGACCAAGTAACATCCGCGCATAAACTAATCATTCGAGTCGGGTGTGACTCTTTAGGCGACAAAGCTTTATTACTATATAATATTTAAGACTGTTGTATTTTTAGGACTTAAATTTGAATCCAAGGCTATGATATTTAAAAACGCTATATTCCCACAGCCTAGATTAAAATACAGGACTAATTATTAAACAATGAGAGATCCGTATCATCTCATTCATTCTCCCAACACTTGTTAGTTTAAAACAGGAGAGAATGCAAATTGTTAAATAGAGGTGCTGGTTCCGCCTCCTCTGGCCATTTGCAACTCGACGATAAATGGAAGACACCATGAATTTCCCTAGCTCCTCCGGCAACCTATCTATTAAGGTAGTGGCCGTTGCTGCAGGGGACGCACACTCTCTCCTTCTCACTGGTAGTAACTAATTAACTTCCTCTGCATGCATAATGCTCGCGCTCCATTTCTTATGAGAGCCACTGGTGGCTCTTATATTAGTGAATTAATGGAAAAATGGAATTCATTTTGTCTTTTTTTCTGTGTGTGTACTTGTTTATATGAGTGTAGGGGATGGGCGTGTATATTCTTGGGGAAGAGGAGTATTGGGACGGCTTGGTCTTGGTTCAGAACAAGACGAGCCTTTTCCCATTCAAGTCAAGTTTGGATCAGGAGATTCCTCTGTCAGAATAGTGGCAATTGCCGCTGGTGCATATCACAGTCTCGCTCTTGCAGGTTCGTTCTAACACCTCTCTCTTAATTGGAATTTGAATGTTATTCCCCCGTATCTAATTGTTCATGCTATTTCTGTGTTAACAGATGATGGATCTGTTTGGTGCTGGGGCTACAATTTATGTATCCTTAATTAATATGCATCAAGTCCCTCTTGGTGGAGTTAAATTGCAGAAATTACTTTGTTCAGTTGTTCTTGATTACTTCTAAAATTTTGTTGAATTATATTGTTTGCCCACATCCTTGACTATTGTATGGATGGTCAACTTGGTATCAATGGAGAGGATTCCCATAACCGAAAATATACGGATGGAGATTATTCTGTAGTGCCCTGCTTCTTGAACAAGTTTCTTGAATTGCACCCACCAGATTCTTCAACCCTTGTGTCTGAAACAGAAGACAAAGCATCACTAAAGGTATATATAATATATGAATTGCATTTTTTTAATCATTTATTATAAATCAATCAATTATTATATAAGAAAATTAAGTTGATATCTGTCACCTCTTTGACTATGACACGTGTTACCTCTTTAGCTCTTTTTATTTTTAACTAACCAAAATTGTTTTGTTTATCGTTTTTTTACTGTACTTATTTAGAAAAAAAAACTCATATTTTGTACCGGTCAAATCCATAGACTACTTAGTCTATAAACAAAAAACATGCCAAGGTGTATCCCACACTAATTTGTTTTCAACTGTTCAACTCTCTTCTTCCCACCAGATATTTTCTATCAAAGCAGGAGGACATATGTCTCTGGCTATCGATAATCTTGGGGCCCTGTGGATGTGGGGAAACTGTCCTCAACAAAGCAAAGAATTAGGTGTGTTCTCTGCTGTGAGCAATTTCACTCCAACACCAGTATGGGATTTTCATGGGCACACTGTAGTCAAAGTTGCATGTGGGAATGAACATGTTATAGCTCTAGTTAGTGCTGGAGAATCATACAAGGGTACTGAAGACGATCTTGTGTGCTACTCTTGGGGTAACAACAGCCATGGTCAATTAGGCTTGGGGGATAAGGAGAATAGGCCAAGACCAGAAGTGGTGGAAACATTTGATCAGAATTCCACTTGGGCAATTTATGAGGTAGCATGTGGTGCCTTTCACACTGCTTTGCTAACTCATAGAAAGAGGCCTAGTGATACAACATTAGAAAGCATGTGTTGGACATTTGGCCTTGGGGAAAATGGGCAACTTGGGCATGGAACAACTCAAAGCACATTACTTCCTGAACCTGTGAAAGAATTGCCACAAGATGTGTATCTTATTTCTGTTGACTGTGGCTTGTTTCATAGTTGTGTTGTTTCCTCAGCTGGGGATGTGTGGTCATGGGGAATGGAGAAGGGTCTTGGCTTATGCTCTGATGCTCCTCATGATGGAGAAGATTCTGGTGATGCTCTTTCTCCCCTTCTCATCCCATGCAATCCAAATCAAGCTAGATTTCCGGAACCTGTTCAAGTCGCGTGCGGGGCTGCTCATACTATCATTGTTGCACAAGAGGGATATAGGCTTTGGTCTTGGGGGAGAGGAAGGAGTGGAGTTCTTGGAAATGGTAAGGCAATGGATTGTTACACTCCCACCATAGTGCTATGGCCTCCACTAGTGGAAGATTTCAAAGAAGAGGGGCTACAAAGCTCTGAAGGAGTCACAGAAACAGATGAGAAATTATCTTCAGCAGTAAATGAATTGGAGCTGCTTAAAACAAAACTATCTATAATGGAAAGATATGCTAGTGTACTTCATGAATCTCTCTTTGGAAAACCTTTTGATGAGCAAGATATTCCTGTTTCATTGCAAAATTCAGGTGCACTTAACATTGCCAAGGAATGGGAAAGCATGTTAGATTCAGCAGATTACACAAGGCTAATTGAGTTGGAAATGCTATACCGAGACATGCTAGCTGGTGTGAAAGATAGACTCATGAAGAGACGGATCAAATAGATTATAAAGAAATGCTTAAAATCTTCAGAGGTGGAAAATTAGTGTACATAAAAAATAAATAGTATACCATTCTGATCAAATATTGAATATACAAATCAATAAGCTAATTGTGCCCAAATTGTTATACCTATATCCGTGAGAATATTTACTAGCCTCTATGGGGTGATTGATTTCTATACAGAAGTTGAGTACAAATAGCCCACATTTTTTGTGTAAGAAAAGTCTAGTGTGGTATATTCAATGGTTGTATTCATCCTTTGTTGCGGAATAACTTTTATCTTTCTTGTGGATGCAGCTAAGACTATATATCAGTTATTTCATTTTTATTTCGAAGGAAAGGTTATAAAATCAAGATTTCTTCATATATATATATATAGAGATAACATTGACACATTATAAATAATGAGTAGAGTTGGGGGAGTAGAGAAATCCACCTTCCCACAAGCATTTAGCTTTGAAACAGAAAAATTACATGCACAAATTTTTTAAATATAATGTAAGACATTATTTTAGCCCTTAAAAAAATACACTAGCTATCAGTTTTGTGCCGGTTTAGTTATTTTTCTGTGTTTCTAAAATAAGAATTTTAGTTAACATTGCTAGCTACAAATAAAAACCATAACAGCCATATCAGTGGAAATTGTTCTGTTCTTAGATGTTAAATTTTTTGAAACCATTGTGTAAGATGTATTTTTCCCAAAGGAGAGTTTATACCATGTGTTATAAATCCTTGTTATAATGACCGATGCAATTAACTATTTTATCCATTTTGATCAACTAAAAGTTGATTGTATTTGTTATCAACTTCATGTTATAGTCTCTCTTGATTGTGTTCTCAACTTTATATGTTTACAATTCCAAATATTTTTATTTTTAAATTATACTTATAAATTCTATCTAAATTAATTATTAATTAATTATGCTTCATTATTGGAAAATGATACTAGTTCCCGCGTAAACAAATTTGGGTTATCCAAGTTGAGCAGACTCGTGTAGTCGTGTTTTTTCCCCTGAAAACGGTAAAACCCCAAAAACCCTAAAACACAGTTCCCCATTAAAAAATGTCCCCCGACACCGTCGGCAATGGGGCTCTGGTCCAGTTCTCCGGCGAGACCAGAGACTCGCTCGTGGTTTACCCTCTCCACCACGGTCTCCACCGTCCAGTTTCCCGCGTCGCCATTTCCTGGTCCCGCGGTAACTCCCTCCGCGTCTCCCTCTTCGCCGAACCTTCTGGAAGCCCCGACGCTCCAGAAGGCGCCAAGGTCGTCGAAGTTAAGCTCAGCGACGGAGATCCGGAGATCACCGATGCCAACTGGCGTCGAATTGCCTACGGCTCCGTCGCCCCCTTCGCGCTGCTTCAGAGTCGGCGGAGCTCCCTCTCTGCACTGTTGAAGTCTCCTTCGCCGTATCATTTAGATTGGTAATTGATTTGTTTCTTCTAAGAATCGCGATTCTAACATACGGTTAGATTGTTGATTTGTACATAGGTCTGCTCATTTCTCTTTGGATTGTTGAATTTTGTTATGTTTTCTTCTCGGAGGCATTGGAATGTTTCCGCATAAGCAATTCTTATATCAAAACTGAATCTCGAGGCTCTGGCCTCTGATTTCATTTTTCTATTAATCTAAATTGGCTTCACCTCATTGCGGCCTGTGGGGTACCTCCTGCAAGTGACTGCGCTTAGGATGCGTTTGGAATATAGAGCTTATCTACTGATATAAGCATTTGTGAGAGTGTTTAGGAGAGCTTATGAAAATAGTTTATGGCCGACTCAAGCTATTTTGGGCTTATTTTCATAAGCTCTCCAAAATATCTTATCATATATAAAATTAGTTTAATCATATTCTCACTTTGATTATAAAAATAGCTTATACATAAGCACTTATATGATAGCATTTATGCCTTAATCGCTTAAATAAGTTGTTTATCCAAAGGATTAAATAAGCTGTTTATCCAAACAGGCCCTTTACCTATATGGAATGTGTTTTTTAAAGTAAACAATAAGTGTTTTTTTTTTCTATTGTGGGTTGACAATCATATGCGGTTTCATGTAAGTGGGTTTGTTGACAGTAGGTCACTGTTTTGTTTTACAATCAGGTGGGAGCATGTCCTTCAGTATAGCAAGGATATATCATCACTTCTTGGGGGCCCAAAGTCTCCCCCTAGTCCTATAATTGAAGACCTGAGTGCAATAGTTAAGGTACTATTGTAGTTTCTAAATTGTTTTACTAACTCTGTGGTGTTGTGCTGAGACCTGCTTTGTGGGACTTGTAATACCAAGAAGCTAGTCACTTACTTTTTATCACTCACCGTAGAGAAGTGAGGAGCCAACATGTTTGAAAGCTGCATGGGAGTTGATGGAAATATTTTATGTGGACAAGCAATCCCAAGCATGGCTACCTGAAAGGCTTGTTGATTGGTTAGCTGTAATAATCTTTTTTTATTTTCTTCATAGGTTTTGTAGATGGTTGTGTTTTATTTTAACACTGACCACATATGTGTATTTTAAGTTCATGGTTGCATTTTATGACAGGATTATGACAGCCTCTTTACTAGTACACAGGAAACAATTCATGGCAAGCTTGTGGATTTTCAGAAAGATCTTGTGAACATACAGGTTTGGCCATATCTGCATGTGAATGATGCTGATGATGATAAATACCTACTAATTACTATTAAATAATAATAATAATAATAATAGTAATAATAATAATAGATACCTGTAGTTATTAGTCTATTAAGAATTCTAGAATTCTAGATATTGGGAATATTTGAGTCGTAATTAAGGATTCTTGGAATGGTAAATGGTCCTAGTGTCTTTTCTCTGGAACCTCATTCCTAATTGCATCAGGTTAATTGAACAATGTTATCAAGGTTAATTGTCTTAAATATATGATAGATGGGGTCGCGGCCTGTGGCTGAAGCATGGTGGCTATAATAAAAACATAATATAATATATAATATATACAGAAAACTATACCCAGAAAACTGCAAAATATAATAGAAAAGCTAACAACATTTGTCAAGAACAATAAACTAAATTGATAGAAAACCATCAAATAACAACAAAAGTCTTGTAACAAAATATCATAATTCTCAAAAAACGTAAATACTTAATATCATAAACTGAATAGAACAATATGATACACAAGTCTCATATAGAGCAATGTTTATTACATCATCCTTCGTGTTACTTAGCAGCTTTTTGTTTAACTAATGAGTATAATTGTTATGCTTGATCAATTTCTCAAAGGTTGGGGAAGTAAACTTATGAAAGTTGTCTATGCAGGTGATTGAGGATGATCCTAGATATTGGGAAGCGATGTCATCTGCATTATCAGTTGGTTGGCTTGATATTGTGGTCAGTAAAGGCTACTGTATTTCTGACCATTTTTCTGCAGCATCTTATGTTCCATTGTAAATAAAGAGCTCATATTAAGTTGGCTTTCACTTGCAGGTTAAAATGTTGCGGTTGCATGGATCTTACCAACTCGATCAGCTCAGCAAACGTGAGGTTGGCATGAAAATTGAAAATGTTATTATATGAAAGAGATGAATTTGCACAGTATGAAAGAGATACAATGTCGTTATAGTCAGCAATCTTGGCTGTTGTTGTTCATGCTGCTGCTACTATTATATTTATTTATACTTGTCGTTTGTCTCATTTTCTGTCCTCTTTTGGTTGTACAGATAGAGAATGGACTTGTGGAGGCAGTGGCTGTTCTTATTTCCAAAATGCCCCGATTGCGTCCCGAATCTTCTGTTGGACAATTAGGAGAATGCTTTAAATCCAAGCCTGACTTTATCAAGGTATATCCAAATTCTGCAATACACTGAGATATACTATTAAATTTTCTTTTCAGCACATTTGTTCTACTGTTATAAGATGCTGTGTTCTATTTTATAGGCGTGGGAAAAATGGAGGTCACAAATTACTAAACTGGACTGCAGTCCATTTTGGATTCAGTGTGATAATGAACAAACTCGTGAGGGCTTGAGAAACTTGCTACAAATTATGCTGGGCAACACTGAGATTCTCTGCACAGCTACATGTTACTGGATTGAGTTATATGTTTCTCATTTTCTATACATCAGGCCATTTACAACCGTAAGTATTATTTACTTATGCAATTATTAACTTTTAAATGATGATTTCTTCATATATTGTTAGCTTAAATAATCATTTTCCGATATACTTGTTTATTAAGTGGATATCTACATGATTTGGGTTTTCCCTCTTCTAAGCAGGGAATAGAAAGCATGCATAATTTGGCCCAGAAGTGCATCCAATTGAAACCACCATCTGCTACCCATAGGTTGACAGGACTTATGATTGGAATTCTTGGAGAAAATACCGAGGTAGTTAATGAAATTTTATTGTCCATGCTCCATTATTTTTTCGTTTCAAAGATTTGGGCCTGCTGCTGCTTCTTTCATGATCCTATTATTTGATTTATCCCTTCCCTTCCCATTTTTAAACTTGATAAGCATGTTGAATTGTCTCAGGTTGTTTTAGCAGAATGTTCTAGGGAATTTGGCCCTTGGTGAGCTGCTTCTCTTCTATAGTTAATTAATTTTTGCTTTATTATTCAGTGCATGTTTGGACTAGCTAATTTTGCTTTCAAAAAGCTAACAATCAAACTGTTCAAGATAGAGATTTTGGCTGAAAACCTTTTTTTGGGAGTAAAATAATAAAAACAGATCATGCACTGAATTTCTCCTTTCTTTAGTCTGGTTTGATGATAATGGGACTCTTGTATGTGTCATGTATCAATAAAATAGGATGGTTGCACATGCCCTGGAATTGTTGACTGCTGGGAGTGAGCAAGCTGAGATTCTTTTACATGATGAGCGTTATAACTTGGGGGGAATCAGTATAGTGGAACTGCATCGGCTGGCATATGCTCAAGTTCTATCATCACATGCATTGACCTGGCAAGTGAGTGCAAGTTACATGAACAAAAATGTCCTGTTAATCTGATCTCGATCGAATTGGTAAACTACGTTAGATGAATTACATTCATGTCTTGATGCTCATCAGAATTTACTGTTGCACATACATATCTTGGTTTTTGACATTAGGTTGATAAACTTGAAATGTCTAATACATAGGATTTAGCATCTCCAAGTGATCAAAATAACCAGGCCAAATATAAACTCGAGAGATTAAGGATGAAACTGATGTCTCATACATTGGATTTAGCATCTATAGGAGACCAAAATAACCTTGGCCAGCTGAAGTTTTTTTTTTATTAATTTTTAACTTATGAACATTGCAGTTTTATCAATTGTGCAAGACAATGATATTTTGCGGAAGTAATCTAATTTGGTGCTCCTATGGTCTTATGTTTACATATCTGCAGATAGCTCCAATATATTTAACATCATGCATGAAGCAAGGAATGGGTTTATTAGAGAATTTATTGTGCAGACAATCTGTTCAACGTAATGACATGTTGCTTAAGGTAACTGACAACTGTTTCATCTTATAGTTTGTCATTCTCTGTTTAACGCATCACATCCTCATGATCCTGTGTATTTTTTATAACATATTTGTGAGTGACGGACAAATCATTCTTATTCATACAGAACATTGAGATATGCCGTTTGTACGAGCTTGATCATATCAGTTCAAATATCATGAAGGTAACCGACACTCATGATTAGGTTAACTGTTGTTGCAAGCAGAAAGCTTGGGGATTAAAAATCTTCACTGTTAATTTTCGTAATATAGTTTGCTAGAATTGAATGTGTATTTAATATAGGTTGCTGGAGTCTATAATTGGAAGCATGGCCGTAAAGGTGCTGGAGTATTTTGGCTTCAACAAGCCCAAGATGCAAGCTGTCTCGATAGGATTGCCCAACAGTTATTTGATTCTGTTGGAAAGTCAATCTCCGATGAAAGCTTCAAGGTACTTCTCATATTGCAATGAAAACCCTGTTCAAAGATTATTGTATATTAGTTTATACCTATGAAAATCTATTTTCTTGATAATTATTTCAATCTCTCACCTTGACAATCCGCTATTTACAGCAATGGGAAGGCTTGATTGAACTATTGGGTTCTGAATCTAAGCCTGCTGGGGGTCTTGAATTTTTACACAAGTATGAATGTCCTATGCTTCTTGTTGTTATTGTATGAATGTCCCATGCTTTGCATTTTTATCTTGTTTTCATGTCTTCATCATTTTCTCAGTCCTGACATTTGTTACATATTAAATATCAGGTATAGGGATTTCAAAAAATCCCTTCAGCTGGTATATGGTGGAAAATCGACTGATGCTGCTAGACAAGCTGTAGGCTCCCTCATACTGGTATTAGTTTTTACTCACACTTCTGTGATTATGTTGGCCCCAATAAAATAGTATACTAATTGTCCAAACTAGTCTTGTTACTAGTCAGGATTCTTTTGTGCTGTATTCAACAATATATGCTATGTATGGTAACATAATGTAAGGTGTGACAATTAAACTATGGTAATATATAAAAGCCCTTTCCCTTGGTGTATTGAATTTTATTATATATTTCATAGTTATCAATCCCAAATAGTGGCAGAGTAGCAAATCCCAAAAACCCTATATATTGGGATAGTTGATAGCAGGATGTCTACTATACGAAGAATATATACCAAATAAATAATTTATAAGATACTTGTAAATGCTTAAAAATAAAAAATTACCCAAAACTGAAGACATAATCATAATTCAGAAATTATGAAGTATGAAAAAACATTACAGAGGGCAATAAGAACATAGAAAGATGATGAGCACATAGCAATGTATTTAAAAAACAGGTAGATGAAGGAATAAATGGGGGGGGCGGGGGGGAACAAAGGACTGCATGAATATCATGGAGTATGAGATCTGTGTAGCATTCACGTTCTGTCATTTCAGAATTTTTCCTTGTACCTTCATTTCTGACGTATCCCATTGATGCAGACCGAGAAATTGAGGAATTCTACCAATATAAATTCTCATCTTTTCCTAAATTCTGATCCAGTTATTAGTCAGCTTTCTGCTTTGAATTGTGATACATTTCTTTTCATGATGCAGCTTATGAAAAATCCATCAACCCCTCAGCGCTTTTGGCTGCCCCTTCTCTATGACTCGGTGAGTTTTTTCGGTCTACACTTTTTGATACAATGTACAAAATCTAAAAATCCCTAAATCTGGGGTTGAAAGAGACAATAGCTGTGATATCTATTCTAACTATGGAAACTAACATATCAAAGAATAAAAGGAAAGTAGGAAAGATCATGGACATATCAATTACAATCAACATGTATATATTTTCTTAATCTGTTTGTTTCATCGTTTTTGCCTCTCGTGTCATGGTTGATTCTATTACCATTTGATTTTCGCATGTTATTTGTGGCCAGTCACCATTGTATTTTACATGTCCAATGTGAGCTGTTTTCTTTCACTCGTGATTTTACATGATTGCCTTGTGTGTTTCCTTTGGGAGCAGTTGAAGCTCCTAAATTGGAAAGATTGTCCTCTTCTCAGTGTGTCTGAGACCAATCTTCTGTTGAACAAACTTCAAGAGTTATCTTTAGCAAAGCAGCGACCACACTTCACTGAGTCTAGCTTACCCCCTGAAGCACTGGGCTCTATTAGGCTGGCCCTAGCAACAAATCTTGGTCGTGCTATACTTGATGCATAGGCTGACCAAATATATATCTTGGAGATGGATGAATAGCAATGTCATTCTACCACCGGTTCCTCTTCGGCTTTCAGAAGGGCATGTGGAAGGGGATTGTAAATTGCTATGCTAAATGGTTCTCACCTGTTGTAAATTTTATATCGAGATTGGACAGTTGTCTCGGCTTTACTAAGATTGGGCTTTAGTTGTATGTTTCCTTACCATTTTGAGGAATTAAAGTTATGTATCAGCTAGAGTTTCAACCGACTTAAATGTTTTATCTTTTTGAGAATCAAAATCGTAGTATATGTCAATGAGAGTTTAAACCATTTTTAATGTTGAGCAATTGTTCCTTACATAAGAAATGGTTCCTACATGATGCATTTCTCTAATGGTGAAACTGGACTGGGGAAGAACGATTTTCAAGTTTTAAGGACACGATTAAGGAACCCTGTTGGAGATGCTCTTAAGATGTGACCTGCTACCTTACTATGTCTACCCTATTTGATGTCGGTGAGCCATTAATTGGGAAGAGAAATTCGGGACGTGTTTCCCTATAGATAGGATACAATCAAGTTGATTGTTTTTTGGTCAACAGGGGGTGGGGGGCTATTTTCCGCCGGGGGGGGGGAGCTATTTGATTGTTGTAATTGCACCCGTCTCAAACTGGTCAAGGCCCCTAATAATTGTTGCATGAAGCCTCTTGAAGGGTGTGTGGATCTTGGACCAAAAACAAAAGGTGGATCGTGCAACCCATCCGACCAAAGCCCATTGAGTATCTATGGCTCAGGTCTGGTAAGCACTAAAAGGAATAGGAAATTGGTAAATACACCCCAGTTTTTTGCCATACACTCCATATTTATTCAGGAAATTACTATTATACCTTCATTGTTTGGGTTTTTTTTTCTTTCTGATTTTGCTTCTTTTCCGGAAACTGGCCATACACCCCCAGTTTCCGGAATACAGATTTGCGGAATGTAAATTTTTCCTGGAGTTTTCGGAATGCAAAAATACATTCTGGAAACTGGATTTTCCTGGAGTTTCCGGAATGTAAATTTTTATGGAGTTTCCGGAATGCAAATTTACATTCCGGAAACTTCAGTTTCCGGAATGTAAATTTTTCCTGGAGTTTCTGGAATGCAAAAATGCATTCCAGAAACTAAGTTTCCGGTAACAATGCGAAATTGAAAAAAAAAAAAAAAATCAATGAGGGTATAATGGTATTTTCTTTTTTAAATGTAGGGTATATGTCCAAAAAAATTGATGTATTTACCAATTCCCAAAGGAATACAAGCAAGGTGAATTCGGTTGACCAAAAAAAAAAAGCAAGGTGAATTCGAAATGACCAAAAAAAAAAAAGCAAGGTGAATTCGATCAAACAGGGAGAGCACACGTACACGTACACTTACAATTAAAATAATACCAGCACAAATGGGAGCACTCACTATCTTGACATCATTTCAATAGAAAGAGCAGTGTTGTCAGTCAATCATTTGACACTAATATATATATATATATATATATATATAAAACCATTATCATGCATTTTTGTTGGTCGGTCAAGCAAGTAGCAACTTAGCTAATATGTCAACCCGCAATAGTCTGCTTTTCCCCCAAGAAAACGCCTGCTGTGTGTGAAATAGTGACCCCCAAAAAGTTTAAAAAAAAAAGAAAGAAAGGCAACTAATTGAAATGAAAATGGCTTTTGAACCAAACAAGTTTTTCACCTTTCAATTATTGAGGTAAGATTGATTTCTTGTGTCTGTCTCCACATACATGAATGCTCTATCTCATGGCCTTGCCGGTTTGGCCGGTTTGTTTGTCGTCCCTATTTGGGCCGGTTAGTTTTGTTTTGTCTCTTTGTTGTTGTTTGTGGTGGTGGTGGTGTTTTTGTTGTTGTTGTTGTGTTGTTCTCTGTTGGGGATCACTGCTGCGTTGGTTTCTCTGGATCTCCATTGCATTGATGGGCCTACCTCCTCTGTGGTGGAGCTTGGCTTGGAGTTGCGGTGGCTGCCATGGAGGGTGGCTGCCTGTCTGTTCTGGGCTGAAGGTGTCCATTTTGAAAAAAAAAAAAAGATTGTTGGAGGAAAAACATGTGGGCTGATATGTTGAGGTAGATGGGTTTGGGGACCCAAAGGGGCCAAAATCAACCCACTCAAAGATTTGTTTGAACATGTCGGAGGCAGGCCCGTTTTGTTGCGTGGCTGTGGTTCAGTAGTTGTTTAATTTCTGCTTGGTTATTGTGTTTTTTTTCTCATTGCTGCACTTAGTTTAATTTGCTACTTTGTTTGGTTTTTGTTTTCTGTTTGTCAGCTGCAAGTCTTTGGTTTGTAATTTTTTATGCTTTGCGACTTTGCACGTAGCTTGACTTTGACCAGTTTATTACTGGGCCATCTGTACTGCCCTCTGGGCTTCGGGCTTTGTCCGTTTTCTAATGAATGAAATCTACTTGACAAAAAAAAAATGGGACATGAATGATATGATATCACTTTGAATTATTGAGGTTGAGGCTACCCTTTCTAAAGGTATAACGCTAATTAATTAATTAATTAATACACACATATGCGCGCAATACCGTGTTTATCATTTCATTGCACTTAGCTAAACACAATGAAAGTAATAACTAACAAGTGTAAAATCGCGTAATGCAAGTGAAGAATATTTAATATATATAAGTAAAGGGGACACTAATTTTTTATTTGAGGGGTGGGGGGACTCGGAGATTCATTCATTCAATGGAATAATGTGAAGGGACCACACAAGACCTTATATATCAAACCAACCAAATTGACACTGATGGAGATATGTGTTGACCTCTCCTCGGTTTGTTTTGAAGCTCACACAACCCAAGTGATCTTATATATCAAGCTAGCTGGTGAATTTATTTCATCAATTGGTAATATGGGTTTGCAAAATTATAAATATGAAATCATAATGAGAAGCACGTGAGATAATGAGCTGCTGATTTACAAGGAAATATACGTTATATATGATCTTTACCATATGATACAATTTGGCTATACAATATTTGCATCAAATAGAAAAGACTATAACGGTCCATGGTGAAAGTTGATATGAGACAATGACAAGTGTATCAATCAATTGTACATACAAGCAATAAGTTGGTGATAAAAGTTGGTTATGAAATATTTGTATTAAGTAAAAGATATTAAAATATGGTTTTACAAGCAATAAATCTAGGCACTGGTCCCTTTTGACACTTGGCACCATATAATCTCTGCATCCTTTTGAATTTGAGCACCAATTAAGTGCCACCAATCCAGCGCTAGCCATCAAATTAACAGTGCCAAAATGATAGTTCTATCGCTAGGCATTCCCCTCTTAGGACTTGGCCGACATCTTTGATGCTTAATTTCCAATCTCCAATAATCCTTCATGCCAGTGCCAAGCCACCAGGTCTATCGCCTAGGTGCCGGTACTTTGCATTTGTCTTCTTGATTTTTCTTTTCTTGATTTTTTATCTAGGCTGTGGTGGCATTGTTTGGCAGCGCATGAATATTGTAGTCCTCTTCCACGACTTTCCAGAGATCTAAAGCCTCTAGATAGGATTCCATTCTCATAGCCCAAAGATCTCCGTCAAAGATAGGAGGAGCCACTTTGTTTCAGCATCCATTATCACATATGTCCCTCAAGAACTAGGAGCTCTGATACCACTTGACGGAATATTTTGTGGGTTATAGGTTATACTTTGTTGTCGAATATAGAATATTTTTCTGGAGGATATTATCTCGTATTATTATTGCTTGACTTTATAAACAGAGCTAAAATGTAATAGAATTTTGATTAAAATGCATCATAATCAAATCATATCTAACATTATCCTAATCTTAAAATTTAAACAAATATAACAACCTAAAATCTAGATAAAACAAAATATTGAATTATAAAGTTGTTACAACTATTTAGGCATTATCCATGTTACTAACATTTCTGAACAAAACACCTTCAATAATTGAAAAGTTATATATCTTATTGCTCTAGTTCTAGCTATTTGTTTAATTTTGACATAATCAATGACCAAATTGCCTAAAAGATACGGGCAGTCGGCAATTGATAGGCATGGCTTTCCCTTGTTAGCAAAATGATTAATTTAATTAAAATGCGCACACTTGCTTCTCTGGGGGACAGCGAGATCAGGGACTACTATTAGTCATAGTTCAACCAGGACTTTAATCAACAATCTTGTCTTTTAAAAAAAATCCAAAGATGGCCAGGTCATCAATAAAAAATGTAAGAAATATTGTTCTTTCTCAATTGGCATTTTATTAATTAATAATGTAGAAGAATGATTTGATGTTTCAAATGTACTACCTCTCATCCTATATATAAGAAATATAGTACTAAAATTACACAGGCTGAGAAATTAATACATTAAAATGTGTTATTTTTTATTAATGATATTATAATTTTAAATTTTTTTTACACAATGCATTAATAAATGGTTAAATGTGACAGAGTATAATTGAGTGGTGTAATAATTAATAAGGATATATCCCAAAAAAGCAATTAATTTTGTTGAAAATAAAATATTATTTCTTATAAAAAAAGACAAAAAAAATCACTTCTTACTCTAATAAATAGGATCAGAGGTAGTAGCTTTGTGATCAGTTACTAATAGCAAATGCTTGTTCAGATATTATTCCTGGGTGTACTTTTGAGTTAACATCTTCCCTATACTTGTCTTTTTTTAGCAAGTTAAAATCTTATCTCTAGCTTGAAAAAGGAGAAAAAAAAGTAGTTTTAAAAGTTGGAATTTTATTATTTTTCAAAAGAGAAATGAAGTGTATAAATAGTACTTATATATACTCCTTTCTGTTCAAATCTTTGGTGATTTTAACTTTTTATTTTTATCCCAAAGCTTTGATTGTTTTAAGATTTTAAGAGATAATTTATCATCTTTTTCTAACTATACCCTTAATATAATTAATGATTTTGAGTGGAGAAATAATTATGATAGTTGAAAATGATAAATAATAAATAGGGACATTTTAGTATAAAATTTATCCAATTAATTATTTTTTAATCTGTGTGTCAAGATCTTAACCACCAAAAAATTTTGAACTAGAGAGAATATATACGAAAACCGATAGAAATGGCCATCACGTAAAAATTAAATACATGCAGTACATATAGGTGCCTTGCTTTTCGGGTGCATCAGGATTCAAACCCACTCATGACTCCATAAAAAAAATGATATTCGAGTTTGTCGGGGGTGAAATGATTAGCCACAACTTGGTGCATGTCGACGTTGTAGACATTCTAGATGTTTTTTGGAGCTCTACTATATATGCCTACATATGCGGAGTAGAATTGCTATTTGCTACTATACACATTGAAGCATAGTACGTAGAAGATAGGGAAATTGGTACCTAGCTATAACATTGATGCTCAAATAGTTAATTAATGTTTGTTCTAATAGAGTAATAGTAATTAAGGAGCAATATGTACATCATGGAGAGTACTGTATAACTTCTCTTTTTGCTATATTTGGATAAACTTTTTTATAAGCACTTCTAATATATTTTTTTAATTAACTAATAATTAACTTCTCACGTAAGTTGAAGGTATCCTTTTGCACCATGTAGGTTACTGGGGATTCATTTATTAGAATTATTTCTATTTCTTGATGTCTTGAAAGGAGGTGTCGGGTTTTGTAACTGGATTGGTTGTTGGTGAGGGTTCATATGTTGTAGTGATCTCTTGTAATGGGTGGGTTCTAGTGCGTTGTTTTTGCGGGTGAAGGGGGGAGTGAATGCTCTTTGTTGGGGAGTATGTCAGCATGACTTTTTGTATTATTTTTACAGACTGGACACTTCTTGTGCTCCTATCCCGTATTAATTCATTTTTGCTTATAAAAAAAATATATGGATGAGTGACAGTTAGATCACTATATGCTGAGTTTCTCCATTGCTAATCATGCAATAGAACATTGAATGGCTAGTAGAAGTATATGGATCACGGGTTATGGATGTCTAGGATATATAGCTTAACCAAGCGAAAAGGGGTGACATTGTCCCAGATGATTAGAAGATGATGCGTTATTTTGAGAGAAATGTTCTAGAATGTGATGGTATATTTTTGTGGGCTATAAGGACATGTTGTTGTGGATTGTAGAATATTTTTATGGAAGATGTTATTTCATATTATTGCTTTTGTAGGGAGTTCTGGTTGAGCCCATATGCAGGGGACCTGGCACATTGGGTATGTAGGTATTATCTCTTATATTTTCTTCATTTGCCCTAACTGATATGAGACTAACTCACACTTGAATATTCCTAAGAGAATGACATGAGGTGTGCTCATGTGAATGCCTCCATCCAACCAGTCTCTCAAGGCGAGTATCTCGGACAACCTAGCTTCCCTGCGAGTGGTGCAGGTTAGTCTATTCTTTTGAGCTAGGTAACAATTGCCCTTATTGTGGTGTTGAAGGGCAGGATGGAAATTTAACCATTGTAATTCACGTTGAGTTACTGCCAAGTAGGGCTGATCATGGGTTGGGTCGACCGGGCCTACCAACCCGGTCGACCCAACCCGACTCGAGCACCATGAGTCGATTTGGGTTCAACCTGTGGGTGAGATCGGTTTGAAAAGCAGTGAACCCGAGATCACCGGGTCGGGTAGCGGGTTAAGAAACCTCAAACCCAACTAACCCGACCCGGCTAGGTAGGGGTTAATAGAAAACTTAGACTCAGCAGCAGGAGAGAGAGAGAGTGCAAAACCCATTCCCCAAATTGACATTTCGTTTCCTTCTTCCCCCTTCCTTGTACCCTAGTCGCCGGCCGCCACAACCCTTATCCTTGTGCCGCCGCAGCAGCCTAGCTTCTCGTCGCAGCCCAGCTCCTCGTCTTTCATCTTCTGTGCTTCGAATCTGCGATTCTCCTCATCTCTCACAACAGATCTCGCCGCCTCGCCCTCGCCCAGATTGTGCCGCCTGCGCCGTAGCTGCACTGCTCATCGAGTTTGACTTGTTGTGAGATGCACAAATCTAGACGCTTTTTCCCCAACCTCTGCTTTCTGTCAATTTCATTGTCATGCCTTAGAGATGCTTCGTCTTTGCTTAATGGTTGTCCTTCAATGCATTTGGTTTTTGCTTCCACCTTTTTTTGGTTCTGTTTGGCGTTTGCTTCCTTCATCATCGATTGAGTTTGGTGCATGTGTGCCAAGAACTGGGCTTTTCCTCTGATTTTTTCTGTCAACGCCTTTGGTTTAGATTCCAGAAATAAGATTTTTTTACCCCTTCTTGCATTTCTTTGGTGTTCGAACCGACTACCCACCCGACCCGATTCATTCATACCCGGGTTGGGTCGGGCCGGGTTACATAAGCAAAAACCACAAAACCCAAACCGACCCGGGGTCATTTCATCGGTTCGGTTTTCTTTTCCCCGCCAACCCTATCCAACCCGACCCGTGATCAGCCCTAATGCCAAGGCAGATTATTGCTGCTCCAAATGGCGATCTAGAAACAAACATTTTTCTTCTTGATTTACCAATAGATAATAGAGAATATAAAAAAAAGATGTCGATATCCATGCATCAATTAAAACTAGACCATATGCAAGATGCCTAGTCCAAACTCCAAAGAAATAAAACTTTGATGGGATACTGTAACCCTTTTACAAAAACCAAATAGAGGCAAAAAATAAAGTCAAAAGAGAAATAGTATAACCGTTTTATACATTAGTCCAAAAACAATAAATAATGGGATAAGGAGGGCTACAACGTAGATTATGTGGGGTTGGTATGCTCTGAAGCCACGAGACTAGAATCAAATTAAATAGAAGTTCCAATGCAAACTTATGTTGAGAGATGGCAATGCCACTCTTTGAGCAAGCTATTTCTCAATCGAACAAGAAAATATTTTAGAGGGCAAGTACAATGAACATGCTTGGTTTTTAGTTGCAAATGTATATTTTGGTTTAAAAGTATACTTATTCAAAATGAACTCTATAATTACTTTGAATTCAAACATACTTTTACAAATTGCAACCTTTCAACTAAAAACCAAACATGCACTATGCGATCCTGAAGCTATCACCTAAGAATTAGTTCAGTAGAGAAAGGTTTAAATAATTTATATAAAATCATAAATTCAAATTTATTTTGGTATCATTAATTGTAAATAGATTTGATCTTAAAAGTAAGTCGATCGTGAGTTACATATACTTTCGATCAATGGAATAAATTTTATCAATTGAAATAAATTAATTTTAGAAACAGAAATTCTATATAGTACAAAAAATTTACCGCACAAATGCACAAAACAATAACGTGCATTTACTTTAATTTGAATTTGACAGAAATCAGGAGTTGGTGAATAAGGTTTATAATTCGTGAATTATTGGGGATTGTCTTGATAAATACTTGATTAAAATGGTTTGTTTAAATTTAAGCTTGAGATTGAGTTCAATTGTTTGAATGAGCCGAACCCAAGTCTTATAAACTCATTAACAAACTGTGGATAGTTCTTTTATATATAATAATAAAAAATGACAGCTAGTATCTTAGCAATTCCGATATCAACAATTGCTTTCGGAGCCAACTTTTAGTGCTGGTGGTAGAGTTATTTATGCACATCCAGCTTCTTTGCATAAAGAAATCTTCCAAACATTAATTTGTGGAAAGAAAGAAGGCAAATGTATGATACTATTTTTATTTAGTTTATTAAGTTTATTAATAAGTTAAAGAGTTAACTGTCATTTTGGTCCCTGAAAGTGTAATACGGTCTCACTTAGGTCCCTGAAACTAACGAAAAGGCAATTTAGCCCCTGAAATTGTAAAACGTCGGTCAAGTTAGTCCCTAAAATTGTAAAACGACGGTCAAGTTAGTCCGTCGTTTTACAATTTTAGGGACTAACTTGACCGACGTTTTACAATTTCAGGAACTAAATTGCTTTTTCGTTTGTTTCAGGGACCTAAGTGAGACTACTTCACAATTTCAAGGGCTAAAATGACAGTTAACTCTAAGTTAAAAGTATAATATATATTATACTTTATATCTAAATAAAAACAGTATCATACATATTTAGTTTATTAAGTATAATGTATGATACTGTTTTTATTTAGATATAAAGTATAATATATATTATATTTTTAACTTATTAATAAACTTAATAAACTAAATAAAAACAGTATCATACATATATATATATATACTTATATATTTTGTATTTTTGTGTATAACTTAGGCGAATAACATTTTGAAGGAGAATAATTTTTTTTTATAAGGCAAATTGCATTAAAATAAGACAGAAAGCACAAAAAGTGCTTCATCCAAAGATGAAAACAAAGAATTTCTTTACAAATCCAACTCTCTCACGCCTCAAATGAACAACCCCCCAAACCTGAATACATCACCTCCCTATATCAAGAACGTCCACCCGCAATAAAAGGTAATTATAAAACATTTCCCCAGTAACGTACATGGTCTCAAAGGGGATCAGATCAAATGTCAAGGTATTTCTCCAGTAACCCATCAGTCTCAAAGGGGTGCTTAAAAGTAATTCCCAAATAACCTACATGGTCTCAAAGGGGTACCAAAAGCATGCCTGATATACCCCAGTAAATTGACTATAAGAATTTTACTAGTCTTTTTATTTATATTACAGAAATATGTAGGGCTTTATTGAAAGTGTTAAAATTAATTTTGAAGTTTAAGTTTATTTTTTGTAGTAATGAAGAAGTTATGAATCATTATTTACTGGATTATAAATATATAATAATCTAAAATTTTGTGAATTTCACATTCCACGTGCATGTTAAGCACATTGCTATGTGTAGATCATTATCATATAATGTTAAAATATTTATTAAATATTTTATATAAGCCAACAAAATTTATTGATAAAGAGAGGTACAAAAAGCACAAGGAGTGCCCAATACTAGCCCAAAAAGTATAATGAAAATCAAAGTACAAATGCATGGTTGAACACAATAAAAAAGATATAATAACAAGTAATAAGAATACAAATAGAACCATTAAGCATAATATCCCTTGACCACCCTGCCCCAATCATAAACTAATTACATATGGGAAAATAATTCTGTAAATTAAAAAGCAAACTTCGTGAAAATATATATACTCAATCTAGAGTCAGCTGTGGGAAAAATTCACATATTTATTAAATACTAAATTGATAAACTTAAAAAATAACTTAAGAAAAATTTTCATAAATATAAAAATAATTAAATTATAAATGAGATAAATATGTCAGATTCAAGTTTTACTTTTTAACAATTCAAGCTCAAATTTTTAATTAAGATGATTTAAATAAATGAGCCAATGTACAAACTTTTTTTTCTTCATAATAATATGCTCTGCCCCGTTTGACTAGTTTATAGTCTCATAGTTATTGGGGAATATACAAAATAACCAATCAAATTGATTGTTGCGTATCATCATCGTAACATTGTTTAAAGGCTTTATAGTGTTTGCAAAATCTAACCTGTGAAGTGACCAAAAATGTCGCCGAGCGCTGAAAACGCGCAAAATATCGGAAGTGGGGTCTTCCAGGTATTGGTACGATCTGCGGATGTCTGATCGTGCCGCTTTTAGAGACAGATAGATATATAGATATTTCTTACACCAAAATAGTTCTAAAAGTTTTAACTAAAACTTAAAGTTCCCTCCAAAGTATTTTAATTATACATTATTCTTTAATTTAAATCTAGAACTATATATATATATATATACACACATAGCTACACAGTAACATGTATGTTTAGTCACGAGATTGAGTACAAGTGGTTAATGTATTTCGGTCATCTAAGGGGATCTAAACTCAGCTAATACTCGTATTTAATCGCTGTTGATGGAATAATCTGTGATCAAATTTTATTTACTTCTCACTCGAACACAGATTAATAGAGACTCTTTCACTCTAGGATACCGTGGCTGTAAGAAAAAAAGAATAAAGAAAAACGTGTTTTGGAACCTCATACATAACATTTCAAAAAAGAAGATTCGCCATAAAGCTGGTTTCCCGTTAGATAAGCCTTTTTCCTTTGTCGATCAATTATTTGGAGGAGGAATATATATCTATCTAGCTCTGGAAACATAGAAGTGGACTTTTATATGTCTATTCATATAAACATATGCGTGTGAACGTGCATGGTACGTATATATATAGCTTAATTTGGTTTTTTCTTATAATACCTTATACGGAAAATCTGTACTAATTACTTTTATGCATGGAATATAGATCGATCTTTCAAATGGGGCAAAATTAATTAAGGTATGTTATTTCAATTCTAATGTAACAAAATATATAGAATAATATAAACAGTTAATATAAAAGTATATAACTAGGATGGAAGAGAAAGGTGGTAGGCAGGTGTAGGAAAGGAATTTTGTCCTTTTGGCAGTGTTTCATGGTAAGCCACAAATGAAGTGATGATGGACAGTGAAGTGAGTGACTATATACTTTTTCTGCTTTCTTATTTTTTTTTATACAATTTTCTGCTTTCATATTATGATCGTGCATGTCTTCTGTGTGCATTGATTTCGAAGAATACGAGAGCAATGGCCTGCTACATATGACTCGATGAATATGGCACTTGCCTGCTATATACATGTATGTACGTGTGTCTGTACTGCACCAGGTGTGACAAGTGCTTGTACGAGAGTGTGAAAGGAGTAAATTGATTTGGACCAGTTTCTATACAACCACGCATATATAGTTAGGATTAAAAATAATCTCGTTACTACTTAAAAAGTCATATGACTTTATCTTAATTTTCATCTTAGCTTATTGTGACTTGATCTCTTGCCCAATATTTCACTTCTTTTACTCTCTTAATTACTCTCTCTGTTTTTGAATATAAGCAAAAATATCTAAACTTATGTTTATTAAGGAAATTAGTTAACTGCAATTAATTAAGTTTCTTGATCTCATATAAAAAATTAGTGTAGTCTCTAAATTACCTTTAATGATTGCATAGGAAATTGTTACTTGGGAACAAACTATGCATTGGAAAACAAAATTTAAATTAACTTAAGGGTATTATAGGAATAATGTTATTAAATGAGATAGAAGTAATTATTTTTTGCTTATATTTAATAACAAAATATTTTAGTATTTTTTACTTATATTCAAAAATAGAGGAAGTACTTGATATGTTCCCTGTCTATATATATATATATATGACTCAAATGATGTATATATCATCTGTATCTTCATTTTGTCTTTGAATTTAATTTTTTAATTAGACTCTTTCTTTCTATTAAAATAACACAAAAGGGTTTGTTAAATGAAAAAAAAATCATAATAACAACTTTTAACATGATTTCTAGATCTCATGCCAGTCTAATAAGTAATTTATATTAAGATCCACGTGTATTGTTCTCCAACAGAATCCTATATTAATTAGATGAGAAGAATTAATTATCCACTTGTCTCGGTAGACACAATATAAAAAAAGTAACTTGTTTTGGTTAATTCATATGAGAATAAGTGATTAATGTGCTCTATTTAAGAGGATAGATTTGGCTATACCAGTGTTTGATCTGCGGTGATGTAACAATAGGTGATCAGACTTTACTTACCTCCAACCCAAGTGTTCTTTTTTTCTAAAATACCATAGGTAAAAAACAAAAAATATGAGAGCTCAGAAGAAGAGGAAGAAAAAGAGAGATAAGATGGCAAGCAAAGTAATTTATCTTGTTAAATTTTGACACATGATAGTACTAATGTCAATCTGATAAGCATGCTTTTTTTTACAGCATAAATCATTGTGCTATATAACAAGGGATACTTTAAACAAGTTTTTTTGATACAAAGATACAAGCTTTAAACAAATTTAAGAGAGAGTAAAATAAAAATGGGTATATTTTGATAGATTAAGAAGTTACTCAAGCAAATATTTTTCTCCAAGCCTCTTGTATTTTTACTATAGTAAACTAAATACTTTTAAATTTTCTTTTCATGTTAATTTTGTTTCTTTTCTTTTTTTTATAAATTTTAGTTGTTTACATATATATACACTATAAATTTACCTTTATCTATTAAATGAAAGTATTCTGTTTCAACAGTCATATAGTTTTATGATATTAATTTTTTTCATTAATTAGATACTTATATGATTTTATATAAAGTAATGATGTATACTCCATCCGTTCCTTTTTATCTGTCGTTTTAGGTTATTTCACCATAACCAAAGAATCAATTAATTGGTTAAATTTTTCCTATCATACCCTTATTTAATTAGTCTTTGGAGTAGATGAATCAATTAATATGTCTCATCATTCTAATCATTTTCAACCCCATATTCGATTATCAAATTAGTCTTATATACATTCACATTCACATGTGTGTATTAGTAATAAAATTATGTTGTTGGAAAGTAAAATAATTTTTGGGAGTAGATGTCTCATATTTAATTAGTCTTTGAACTTCTCAATTACTACATTAATCAATTTATGAAGAATGTGTAAACAATTAATAGGGTTAAGGGTATAATTGTCAAAATGTAACCTTAAACTATCAAAACGACAAATAAAAAGGAACAATTTCTTTTTCTAAAAACCGACAGATAAAAAGGAACGGAGGGAGTAACTATTATTTGATATATATGGCGGATGATGCAACACCCTTTCTCCAAAAAGGATATTACACCATAGGTACAGGTATTTTTGCAAAATATTCCTTATCAACCTTTGATAAAAAAACAAGTTTTGTTCCCAAAAATGTGGATAAAATTTTTGCCTTTTTAAAAGACGAAAAGAATGGGGAGTCCATTCTTTCCTTTTCCATTGCGTGTTAAAATAAGAACAGTATTAGAAGAAATACTGAAGTAAAAACAACCTCCTCAAGTATATATATATATCAAAAGAGCTTGTATCAGTACAAGCAAGGAGTTTTAAAACTACTATACATCAAAAGTAGTAAAAACTCTAAGTAAACTGGAATGAAAAGACTGAAATGAAAAGCTACTAAGTAATAGGAAAGCCGGGTTCAATCTCTAACAACTACTCGGATCAAAACAAGATATAAACGGTGGATCAATGGCTGGTACATCGTTCTCTCTGGCCTCGTCCCTCGCCTGCTGGACCATGCCCCTGATCCATCGCATCGATACCGTATAATCAAGAACCCTACGCACTGTCCATAAGTCGGGTCCGTTGACCCTATGCTCTGTGACAAGTATATATCCATTAAAGGTGGCATACTACGTATAAGAATCTATCCTCCAGCCCATCCCATCTATCTCCATAGGTTGGACGCTGAAACGTCGTCCCGGACCCAAAACACTCCTCGAATCAGTCATCTACTCAACCACATACAAAACAACATGGAAAATAGACAAGGTGAAAAACTTACACAAGTTAAGAATGATAGTTTTAAGGAATATAACATTTATACAGTATACTATCAGAATCTCACAAACACGGGAATATATCTTTGGTCACATAACACATCACCTTATGTCAAGGACAGTCAAACACAAAACGTATCACTTTCACAGAAGCACAGAAAAACATAGAATATATCACTTTCAAAGAAGTACAGACAACCATAGAATATATCATCAATCACAGATGTAACGTCAATCACATATATAACATCAACCATAGATATATTTATGCATGACACTTCAATCTCTCTGATAATACACCGGTGTGTTGCTCCAATGAGACTTTTCCCACCAAACTCCATTGAGCGATAGGCCTGCGACAAGACCTAACAGAATACCCAGAATTCACTCAGATTTCCTGGATAAACATTCAGTAATGCGCATCTCAACCATATCATGAAATAGGCCCGTCAGTCAGATTTATCCAAGCCGGGTATACGACTCGTCTCAGCTCAAGGGCTATCGCCATGCAAGGCTATTGAGACTTTCAAAACTTGGATAATCCTAGAAGGCAATCGTAGCCCAACCAGACTCTATTCTCAACCCGTCCTCTAGGTTGTAAGCTCAAAAACCTTTATGCAAATGATAACTCAAACATTGCATAATATCACTTTGGTTTCTCTTGTAAAACCTTCTCTGTTTTACTGTATTATCTCTCATAATACAAAACCACGTAAAATACACTTATTCTATCACCACAGAAATACTCTTGAAAACTTTAACCATTTTATTACTCTTTCCGACTGTACTCATTTATTTTAATAATAATTACACTGTGACAGAGTCAAACGTAGTAACGAATCATAACTGTATTTAATATTAACAGAATTATTACTTAAGTTCTTTCTTTTTGGGAAAACCCTTTGGAAGCTGATCAAGTAATCTTCGTCACGTATATATGAACTTACTAAGATAAGAAAAATAGTACACCGGTATGGTTCCCAGGAAAGATCAGGTGAGCTTGTAAGCCCCTTCAATGACCTTTTTCTTTCCAAGACAAATCCATACAAATGAACTATCTTAACCCGTCATCGGTCTATATATAAACAGTAAAAATCACAAGTTTTTATATACAACAGAACTCCAAATCAGGAATTTCTACCAAATAACTTAACAGTAGAGTTCACCAAGAACCCATTACTATTAAATTATTTTACCCAGTCAGCCTGTGTATATATATTTTCGAAAGCAGTATATAGCAAGGAAATAAATATAATTTTCTCGGTTAGGAATTATTAACAGTACATCGGTCGAATCACCAAGACAAGATAGGGGACACAGCCGATACCATTTCTTTCTTGGTAAGAGACGTACCAATGCACCATTTAACCCAACAAAACAGGTATCTTTATTCATGAAGAATATTTTTCAGATAAAGAACATGAAAATGGAAGAAAAACACTAGTTTAGGAATTTTAGCGTATTTTAGTCACTTGCTCACGTCCTAATGGCGTAATAGAGATACGACCCCTGAACCCGACCGTATGAGTACATCGAAGATGCATTCTTACGCCTGACCAAAGCACCCCATCTGTATCCGTCAAAAGAACTACAGAGGTTCAATTTTACAAATTCTTAGATTTGTTGATCACAGAGGCATAGTCCGCTGGGTGATCAAACCTTTATAGTTAAAATTTCGCCAGCGTAACGGTACAATTATTAAACTTTATAATTAAATTGGGCATTATAACTTTACTATTTGAAAAATCACATTTTAAATAAAAATAAGACATAACATAATTTTTAAAACCATTTTACAAATAAATAACAATTATTTAAAGCATAAACACCCAAAACACAAAAATCCATCAAAACAAAGATCAAATCAACTTGGAAAGAATTTCCCCATACCTTAGCCTTATGAATGAGGAAGAATACACTAAGAACAAAGCAAGAACAACACAAGAAAACTTGATTAGTAACAAAGAAAACCAAAGGAAAGAAAAATGATTTTTGAAGTGAGTTTTGAGTGAATCTTCAAGTGGATGATGAGTGAAAATGGAAGAGCACCACCTCCCTATTTATAGGGGAGGGTCACGGCCAAATGAGGGAGAGAGGGAGGGAAGATATTTTTATTTTCTATTTTCACAAAAATCATAAAATCCTAATTTCTAAAAATATCTAAAAATATCTAATAAAATATCTATGCTCTAGAACATTGGAGAAGCTCCTAGACCCATCAAGAGGAGGTGAAGGGCGTGCATATCAGGGTTGGGAAGGAGAGCATGTGAATTTCCTAAAATACCCCTAGGGTTTGGATGAAAAAGAGTGCAAATCAAGGGTATTTTGGTCTTTTCATAAATCAAAAATTAAAATAATTAATTAAAAATGCCATAAGAAGTCTAAATAATTTAGTGGCACTCATTTTTGAAATTTATAGATAGTGCAAACTCTTTGGTTTTCATCGTTTCGCAGGTATAATCCCGAAAAATACAGAAAAATAGGGTTTTTAAAACTTACACAAAAATAATTTTAAAAATTATGAAATAAATAATTAAAAATAAAATATAAAATACTTATGGACCTTTTACTCAAAAATTATACTTGTGAAGCAAGGTGTTTGCGTTTAAACGCCCCTGGGTAGCGTAGTTTTTGGTATTTTTTGAAAGTTTTCCAAAAATTACAGAAAATCTAAAATAATAAAAGAACCAACTTTTATGAAGGAAGTTTATTTATTGGATTTTTTAAACACACTCAAGCTATTTAAATCACTTCCGTCAGTTAGACGTAAACCGTTTTCTGTAAAAAGGCTCGATGTTGATTGAAAAGCTACCGTTTCAGAAGTATTTTGGAATACATGTATTTTATTACTAATTTTAAGCCAAAAATAAATCACAAAGCATTTATGAAACAAAAATTCATATAAAACAAAAAAAGGACAGAAAATGCAAAGAAACGGATGTTGAAACTAGACCTGACAAAAGCTATAAATCAACCACTTTCAAAAGTATTCTTAAACATACACATTTAAATCCTATTTTTAAGCTAAAAATAATACTCAAAATAATTATATTACAAAAATTCATATAAGATGAAATTAAACAGTTAGTAAAAAAAACGGATGTTACAACTCTACCCCCCTTAAAATAATTTCGTCCTCAAAATTACGTACCTAGAACAACGTTGAACATAACTTGTGCATATTATCCTCTTAGTGAAATAACCCTTATCGCCTAAAAAATCTTTATATGATAAAAATCCTGGATACCATTATACTCTTTTATATGTCCAACAACTACCCTTAGAAGATATTCACATTTCTATTCCAACGACCGAATACTTTCTTGCTTTCTATCGGAAATTCAAACCTCAATTTCTTTAATCATAGGATTTGACCTATCAGTTCATACCAATGATCATTATTATCTCTCTACTACCGACAAGCTAATGGGTTAATTACTCCCACACCTTGACCTTAAGTAGTAAGAAAATAATAAAAATTTTATGACCAATCGTATCATTGTCCAGATCATAAACTTAATTGTAAAGGCAGGCATTTACCTATAAAAGAAGATATTATAAACACGTATATATATATATATATATAAAGTCAATATCATATCAATGCAAGCAAACACTCATATATTTATATATAGTAATTCATTTACAAGCAACGCTAATAGGCTCTATATCTATAAGTGTCTCCAAAAGATTAGGCCCCAACTTCGGGTACCATGATTCAAGCCTACTAGTAACTAGATTACACCTATATATATAAGACAGAAAACAAACAAAGCATCGTCCTAAAACTCACAACTCGTAGGAAAATCTTCACTTGTTTGCTCCAGAACCCTTATGCTGCGATGTTTGACGGTTGACCACTAATGCTGGGTTTTGCTCTCTACAGCTATTAGCCAGGTGTCCAATCTTGCCACACTTGTAGCAAGTCGCCCCTCTCTGAGTGTATTTGCTAGAATGATGCCCTAGCTTCCCACAGTTATAACACTTAATCATATTTGGCTCTTGATAGCCATATCCTCCATTCCCATTAACAGATGCATTATGGTGTTTCCCAAAATTTCCTAAGTCCCTTGCATACGGCGTATTATGAAATTGCCTTCCTTCATGATTATGTGGCTGAGACCTAGACGGTTCGCCAACATTGGTCTTTCCTTCTACCTTACCCTTATTCAGAATCTCCATTTTCCTACACTTCTCAACTAGAGGTTGGAATTGTCGGATCTCTAGTGCAGACACAGCTTCCCTAATGTCGTAACGAAGCCCTGCTTCGAAACGTTTCTATGATTCATCAAGCTGAAGCTGGAAGAAACGAAAGTACTTGGCCAAGGATTCGAACTTGGCTGCGTACGCATCTACAGACATGTCCTTTTGCTGCAGACTTAGGAACTCCTGCTCCCTTTCACTTAGGAACTCGCACTTCCCTTTCACTTTTAAGTTTGTTGCTTTTGTGCTTTTGCTTCTACTTGTCTCCATATCATTGCTTGTAGCAATTACATTATTTATAAATACTTTGATGTTGATTTGGTTAATTTGGTTAATGCATGAAATTAGAGTTGTTAATCTATATATATAAACTTGGATAATTTGATACAAGTCATGTGTATGGAAAATATGTCTTATTTAGGAGAGTTAATTAAAATCTAATTTGGTGATTAATATTATATCTCTAAGAGTACTAGCCTCTGCCTCTCTGGTATCGATAGAGAATATTTTCACCCAAAAATAATAGAATAAACTATACGGTAAGTTTTTATGATTTCATTAAATTTTTAATTTGGTGCATGTCGTTTTAAATTTTTTTAATAGAAGTTCCCATATATTTGAATTTTTTTAAATAGATCCCAAGTTTAACCATCATTGACTTTAACTAAATTATATAAATTTATTTGAAGATTGGAATAGAAAAACTAATTTATTGGTGTTGTGTTTCAATTGATAATTATTGGTTTTCTAATTAAGTTTTCAACGAGATTTTTATAATTTAAAAAAAATAAATGAATTGTTAATAGTAAGGACTTTTTTCAAAATTTTGAAAAATATATATAAAGATTTCATTAATAATTTTTAAATTAAGTACAGGACCTATTTAAAAATTTAATAAAACTATAAGGGACCCTATTATCCAAAAAAATATATCTAAAATTGTAGAGTATCATAAATTGTAGTCTCTAAAATAAATTTAGTCACTAAAAATTTAGTTAATGAGTGACTCACTAATTTAGTCTCTAAAATTGTAGTATCATAAATTTATTCTCTTAAATTATTAATATTTAAAATTAGTCTCTAAAATTGAAATTCCTAAATGTCTCTATCGGAAAATTTAGAGATTAAATTGACTGATACAAAAGAAATAATATGATTGATTATTTTTAATTTTAAATACTAATTTGAAATATTAATAATTTCAAATACTAAAGTGACAGTCCCTTACGATCTCAGGTACAACTTTGGTGATATAATTATAAACTAACTTGTATTCTACTTTGAAATAAAATCTAATTTATCATAAATGAAACAAATGGAGAAAAGGTAGACTTATATAATGAGAAAAGGTTTTAGTTTGGATTCAATTCTATTAATTATTATTAGACCCTTTCAATTGAAATAAGTTTACATAGTTCTACATGGTACTCATGAAAAAATACTTATAGATTTATAGAAGTTTATAGGAAAAATTAAATGGGAGATATAGAGGTTAATTTCAATTTATACAAAAACCCCTGATAGAAGAATTCATAATTATTATAAGATTCTTTGATATTTCTTTTTCTATAAATACTTTTTGAGAAGTATATCCAAACTAGTTGAAAGGAATGTTGTTTAGAGTATTAATTTCGAATAAAACAGAAACAGCACAAAACAGTTGTAAAAGTAACTTAAATTCCATTCACCTTCGTTTAAGTACTTATACTCTACTTATTACTTAATATTTTTACTTTATATTGGTAACATTTTTATTGCTTATTTTTTTATGAAAGAAAGACAAAATATAAATCATTAAATATTAGAAGAGAAATATAAAATTCGATTTACTCATAGTACAATGTATAAATAATTTTTATCAAAAAAAAGAAGAAGCAGACGGTGTTTTTTCTTTTTCTTTTTGGAACTTAAGCAGGCGGTGATTTTTTGCTTACCTGATGGTCGACGTAACACAATACAATATTGGGGAGTTGTTAAGATGTCCATGGCTATATATATATATATAGCACTGATTGCCCATGTTATGTTGTTATTACACTTAAATTTAACACTTTCACACACCATTGCATTAATTAATTAATTAATTAATAAGCAGAATCGCATATTTCAGCTATACATGTAATTAACATTGTTTGACTTCATTTGTAATATTTTTCTTCATATATCTATAATATATATAAAGACGAACCCTCTCAAGACTAATTTTTACACGTGTCACTTTGAGAGCATTTCAAGGCTTAATTTGACTGATTGGATTTGAATAGGTTTATTGATTGATTAGTATTAATTGTATTCGATATTATATTTATTGTATTGAAAAAATTTTAACTCTAATATAATTTAATATTGCATTCAGATTTATCTATTAAAATTTGATTTTTTGCATATTTATTGTTAAAATAATTTGAATAGGATTTCAATTAATTTATTACTGATTCAAATCAAATGTTTCGAAATACGATTTAAAATAAATATGTTGTTAAAATGATATTTGCAAAAAATGAAAAATGTTAAGTTACTATGCATTGTTCTCATAAAAAAATCAACAATTATTTGAATCTTCAGGGCACGCCCATATGTAAAAATAATAATGTAGCTACTATGTTTTTCTTAATCCATTTTTTGAATCTACTATGCTTTTTCTCATTTCTTATGATCAAAATTAAAATTTGATTTTTTGTGCATTTATTGTTAAAGTTATTTGAATAGGATTTGAAATAATTTATTCAATTCAACTTTTTCGAAATACGATTTAAAATAAAACTAATAATAATTATTAATAATAATAATAAATAAAATAATATTTCAATATCATCATAGAAAAAGATTATATCCATTTTTACACCCGTTTCAATAATTAATAAAATCCTGATTCTTCTTTTTTCTCTTTTATTGCATCGATTCAAATAATTTGAAGTACGATTTCATTTGAACATATCATAATTTAAATAATATTATTAACCTTAAATAATTTATTATTGATTCAAATCAAATTAAAATGGGATTTTAATATCACCATAGAAAAGGGATATCACCACAGAATAAATTTGTTGTTAAAATGATATTTGCAAAAAATGAAAAATATTAAGTAGTTACTATGTTTTGTTAATCTATTTTTTGCAAATAATTTACTATGTTTTTTCTCATTTCTGATGATCAAAATTAAAATCTAATTTTTTGTATTGTTAAAATGATTTGAATAGAATTTTAAATAATTTATTATTGATTCAAATCAAATTTTTTGAAATACGACTTAAAATAACACTAATAATAATTAATAATAAATAAAATGATATTTCAATATCACCATAAAATCAACATAGAAAAAGGATTATATTCATTTTTACACCCATTTCAATAATTAATAAATTAATAAAATTTTGATTCTTTTTTTTCTCTTTTATTGCATCGATTCAAATAATTTGAAATATAAAATCAACCTATTTAAAATACAATTTCAAATCTATAATATATATAAAGACGAACCCTCTATAGACACATTTTTACAAGTGTCGCTTTGAGAGTATTTCAAGGATCAAATGGATTGAATTGATTTGAAAAGATTTTATTGATTAATGATTTCACGATTCATATTTAATGTGCCTTATTTAAAATTGTAATGATTGTATTTGAAACAATCAATTTAAAATCGTATTTTCAATTGCCTATTTATTAGAGAATATTTGTATGTCTTATATCTTTAACTATTTATTTTGCGTCTGGAAACATTCGTGTTTCTTCAGCCTCTTCATTCTCTGGTATGATTTTTCTAACACATCTCTTTTTGTTAATCTTCTCTCATTTCATATACATTTTCTTCTCATTATTCTCATCCATTGCGGTTACTAACACATGAGACTTTCGATTAAAGGTTAGTTATTGTTTTCTTTTTCATGGTTAATCTTTTATATGTTTCAGTCTTTGGATTTTTAATTTTAAATCTTAATATCTGCATGTATTGATAAAATTTATTTGTTTATTTTGTTTTAGGTGTTATTCCTTTGTTTGTCAACACTAAATTTTCATCTAAGGTGAGTTCGTAATATTGCTATTTTTCTATTTTACTGTTAATCATTTTTACTTATTATTTTTTAGTGTTTATTAATATTCTAATAGCCTCCAAACTATCGATGTTGTTTGATTTTTGTTCTTTTTCTTTTAGGCAAACTTCTCCTCTAAGACAAATATTTCTTCTAATTGTTGATTAATTTTTTTTTATTTATCAATTATTTTTTGAAATTAATGCTTATCTATTTTACATTATTAAGTTTTTTATTTTCGATTTCCATTTGTGATTAGCTATGCAGATACAATATTATTCTCTCTCAAACAAGAAGAAGTATCATATATCACAAGAGTTGCTTATTACTTTTTTAATATTTTTCAAGAAATTATGTATGGAATTTCAATAATTATATATATTACTGTGATTTTTTGTATCTTTTAGAATATATTTATTTTAGAAAATATATGTAATAGTTTATTAGTTGTTTTTATTTAAAAATACATATAAATTATTTAATTCCCGAATTCAAATTTTGTATTGTGAAAATTTTGGTTTGATATAAATGTTATGCTCTTAAATTTTTTGGAATGTCTTAAATTAATTTGATTTTTTTGAAAATGTATATATATTTTTATTTTTATACTATTGTAGTTTTTGTGAAATATTTAGGTATCTATAATCTATAATATATATAAAGACGAACCATCTCAAGACCAACTTTTACACGTGTCGCTCTGGGAGCATTTTAAGGTTCAATTGGACTGATTGGATTTGAATAGGCTTATTGATTGATTTGTATTGATTGTGTTCTATATGATATTTAATGTATTGAATAGATTTCAGTCATAATATTATTTAATATTGTATTCAGATTTATCTATTTAAATTTGATTTTTTCTCATTTATTATTAATTTAATTTGACTATAGCAAATTGTATTTCTGATTTGATAATATTAATAATAATTCTAATAATAATAACTAAAAATATTATTAATATTATTTAAACAATGAGCAGTAACTACATCTACATAATAATGATAATATTTAAAAATAGGATTTCAATATCGCCGTTGGAAAAAGGATTATATCTGTTTTTACACTAATTTTAATAATTAATAAAATATTGATTCTTCTTTTCCTCTACATGTACATAAGAATAATAATGTTTAAAAATGGAATTTCAATATTACCATTGAAAAAGGATTACATCCATTTTTACACCCATTTCAATAATTGATAAAATCTTGATTCTTCTTTTCCTCTTTTATTTCAACGATTTTTCTCTCTTTAAGTTATCCATCTGCGATTGTGTTCGATATGGTATTTATTGTATAAAATAGATTTCAGCCCTAATATAATTTGATATTGTATTCAGATTTATCCATTAAAATTTATTTTTCTCATTTATTGTTAATTTGATTTGATTATAGCAAATTTTTATTTTAAATCTGATTTGATAATAATAATAATAATTCTAATAATTATAATTACTAATAATATTATTAGTATTATTTAAATAGGATTTCAATAATGTTATTCATAATATTATTTAAACAATGAGCTTACATGAAATCAGGAATAAAAAATATTGTTATGGCCCTCGCACATTTAATCCGGGTAGAGGTTTCATGGCGGTGATTCTTTTTTATTGATTGATTATTCCATGATTTAAATTTAATGTACATAATTGTTATTTTAAATTGTATTGATTGTATTTGATATTATATTTGATTTTTTTGGAAAGTATTTCAAACATTCGTTATACTTATTTTTTTTGGGTTTTCTACAACGATATTATATCAACTTGATTTCGTTTGATTTCAAACTTGAATGGATTTCAGCTCTAATTGGACTGAATATTATATTCAGAATTATCCATTGAATATTGATTTTTTGTTAATTTATTTGAAATTTGATTTGATTATAGCAAATTTAATTTCAAATATCATTCCTCTTTTTATTGGTTTACTTTTAGAGAATATTTTTATACCTATATTTCTACCTATTTATTTTGTAAGATTTTATTCAACTCCTCCCATTTTGCATCGACAAACTTTCATGTCTCTTCAACTCTTGATTCTTGATTCTCTGGTATGACTTTTTTAACTTCTCTTTTTTTGTTCTTATTCTCTCATTTTATATACATTTTTTTTCATTATTCTCCTCTATTGCAGTGACTATCACTTGAAACTTTCAATTAAATGTTAGTTTTTCAAGGTTAATCCTTTATATGTTTAAATTTTTATATTATTAATATTAATTCTTAATATACATATATATTGATATGTTTTATTTGTTTACTTTGTTTCGGTCTTTACATTACTGTTACTCCTGTGTTTATAAACACTGACTTCCATTTTTTCTCTCTTTTTTGTTCTTTTTTTCTCATTTGATATATATATTTTTTCATTATTCTCCTCCATTGTGGTGACTATCACTTGGAACTTTGACTAAAGGTTAGTTTTTGTAATTTTCTTTTTCATTGTCAATCCTTTATATGTTTCAATTTTTGTGTTTTTATTCTTAAATCTTAATATATGTATGTATTGATATGTTTTATTTGTTCACTTTGTTTAAAGTCTTTGCTCATCAACATTGATTTCTCATCTAAGGTGAGTTCGTAATTATTCACATTTTTCTATTTTACTATCAATCATTTTTATTTATTTTTAGTTTTTTTTTTTCATTTTCTTATAACCTCCAAACCATTGATATTATTTGGATTTTATTTTGATTTTATCGAAGACCATCGTTACTCTTCTATATATTCATCAAGTCAAATTTCTCCTCTAAGGCGAGTCTCTTTTTTTATTAGTTATTTTTAGCCATCAATTGTTTTTAGAATTAATGTTTCTATATTTTGCATTGTTAGTTTTTATTTTATTTTTCATTTCCTTTTGTGATTAGTTTTTTTTTACTCTATGCAGATACGTTATTTCTCTCTCTCTCTCTAACAAGAAGGGATTTTTGTTTTTTTTTTAGCCCGAAAAAACAAACAAACTACAAGGTCACTAGCTAGATAGGAGAAGAGGTTTTTGTTTTGAATCTATCGAAGACCATCATTACTTTTTTATATATTCAACAAGTCATCAAACTTCTCTTCTAACTTGAGTCTCTTTTTTTTATTAATCATTTTCAGTCATCAATTGTTTTTTATAATTAATATTTTTATATTTTGCATTGTTTAGTTTTTTATTTTTCATTTTATTTTTTGATTACTTTTTCTTATTTTGTGCAGATCTATTATATTTCTTTCTCAAACTAGAAGAAGCATCATAAATCACAATTTTTTTCTCTCAATATTTTCCAATAAGCTATGTATGGGATAACAATAATAACTATGTTTATTTTGGAAAATGTATTTTTTAGTTGTTTTAATTAAAAAGAAATATAAGTTATTTAATTTCCCAATTCAAAATTTCTATTTTGGTAAATTTACTTTGATGTAAATGCTATGTCCTTAATTTATATTTGTGTATCAAACTTATCATTTATAATAGTAAATCAAATAGAAGTATATCATAGCGAACAAATAAAAGAGGAAAGAATTTTAATTTTGTAGAAACAACAAATGTGTAATTCAAAATTATGGCTATCTGATTAGTGAAGAATTTTAATTTTGTTTTGATATTTATAAACAAGTAATTGAAGATATAAAAAATAGTTTATTTCATCTTAATCAATGTATAATCATTATTTCTTTTTTTATTTATATTATTTCACCTAATAAATTCATTAAATATTTTCTTTTGTCTGAATAAATTTGAATTTTTCTCTTATTAATGTGTGTAAATAAAATTATTAAAATAAAATGTATAGATAAAACACAACAAATGAGAATAAATATTTATGTCTTTATTATTAAGTTATCATCTAACTAATTTATTGAACATTTTTTTTGAGAAAATTTAGAGTTTTTATAAATTTATATCTACATGTAAATTGATTAATATAAAAATTATAAATAAAATATAACACATGTGATAAATATTTTACATAAAAGTATACAAGAAAAAGTTGTATCTATAACATTAAGTCAAATATTTTACGTGAAATCTCATCAACATGTGATTTACTTAAAGAATTAAACTTTAATATATAATTTATATACTTTTCTATTTCACTTCATGAAAAGTTTAATATGAATAGATTTTTATTATTTTTTACTTTATCACCAACTAATTTATTGAAGCGTTCTTTAGTGTAATAAAATTTAATTTTTTACACAGTATCTATATATAAATATACAAAATGATTAATTAGAAATTATAGATAATATATAACACACGGGATGAACAAATACATTAAAATATATAGCAACAAATTAAAGTTAATGCATGAGAATGAACATTTTATGTTAAATCATGTTAACATATGAATTGCGAGAAAAAAATACACTTTTTTATAATTTCATTATTTTTAAATTCAATATTATAATAAGTTCAATATAAACATATTTATTTCTTAATTTGCTATTATTTTCTTACGTAACTATTTTGTTGAAGATGTTTAATTCACAAAATAATGGCAATTGTCAATGAGATTATTACTTAAATATATCATAAAGAATGGACACCTAAAAAATTATAAAATTAAGTGTAAGTTATTTTTAGTTTACGAAAAATGAATAGTTTATGGTGTTAGATGAGAAAATAAAATTTTCATAGAAAATAGATTGCGGAATAGGTTTCTACCGATTAAATATGCACGATAATTTGGTCTATACTCGGTAGGTATTATAACCGATACAAGTAGAGACAATTTATGATATAGATTTGTAGATTACAAGTAATGAGTTGTACCGTGAAAGTCGGGATGAGTTCATGCGGGTACCGCGAATTTAGAGTTTTTGTCATGCCTACTCACAACAGCTATTTAAACTATTTTATTACTTCAATCATAATTTATATATTTATTGCTTCAACTATTTTTAGTAAATAACCATAATTATATTTGTTATATAATTTATGAACAGTAATTAAAAAAACTCAAATCCTTTATAATTATTTAAACATATTTCATCATAATTTTTTATAAAATGCATCGTATACCCCATGCATTGCACGGGTAATCATGCTAGTATTTAGAAAAGGGCAGAAGGCAGAGGGGATTGACGTTGGCTTAGTTAAACTTAAAATGATGAAGTATATATGGAACTATATTTCACAATATATTTTGTTATTTATTTGCTATTATCAAACAAATTAATTAATGACGTTGCCCTTTAAAATTTTGAGTTTTGGAAGGTTTTATCACCAACATGGTCACTTTAATAGGAAAACGCTCTCCCATTCCAACCGTGGTTCATTTTCATTGGGTGTATTTGTGTTGATAATGGTATCTAAATCTAACCAATAACTATTGGGAAGTTTATATAATTATATATTTTTCCGTCTTTTAATTAGATAGGTAATAAGACAATATTATCTATCACGAAAGAAATGTCCCAAAATTGGAGATAACTACCAAAAATGGGAGATGACCAACTTAACAAAATTATCTTTTGTTTTAATAATGATAAAAAAATTATGTTCTTAATACGCAATTCATCTTTTATTATAGAATATATTAATTACAGATAGGGGTGTAAATGAGCTGAGCTATTCATGAACTGTTCGAGCTCAGCTCGTTAAATACTTGCTCAAGTTCGTTTGTTTAATTAAACAAGTCAAACTCAAGTTTAAGATTGAGCTCAAATATTTAAATGAGCTAAGTCCAAGCCTTAGAGGCTCGACATTAAGAACTCGTGAATAGTTCGTTTATATATATATAATAAAAAATTAAAGTTACATAGATCTTACATTTTGTATAATTTTTTTCTTTTTGTAGTAGTCAATAAGTGAACTTTTTATTTATTAGATTATCTAAACGTAATAGTCTAGAATTTTTGAATTTCATATACCACATGTTGAGCACTAATCTTTATCAAATATGCCCTTCGTCCCATTTTGTTTGTTGCTTAAGGTTATGTCACAGGAACTAAAAAATACAATTAATAGCTCAAAATTCATAAAAATTATTTTGGTCTTTTTAATTTGCCCTTCGTTGCCCCTATCTCTCATAGTAATTGACAATCAATTACTCCCTCCCTCTCTCACGTAAACCTAATTATTTGAGATATAATAGGAAAAAAAATTAAATACTTCATTGATATTGTAAAATGACAATCAAATTGGGATAAAATATTTTAGCTAAAACAACAAATAAAATGGGATGGAGAGAGTATTAAATCAATAAAGTCAAAAATAATTTAAGAATTTTTTTTATAAAATGCAAAAATTTAAATTATAAATGAGCTAACAAGCCAAATCCAAACTTTACATCTTTTAACAAGTTCAAGCTCAAGCTTTTATTTAGGTTTGTATAAATAAATGAGTCAAGTTTGAGCCACTTATTTTTTTCACAAGCCAAGCTCAAGCTTTAAGTGCTCAGTTCGGCTCGACTCGTTCACACTCCTAATTATAGAGCGATCTAATTTAAACTTTTATATTATTTACAGAATTTTATATAAACAAAGTGAAGTTATCAAAACTTTTTTTATATATCCACAGTATCTCAGAGAAAAAAGAGCCCCTAAACTAATTTGTATTTAACCAAAAGGTAAGTAAAATTTGCCAACAAATTATTTCATTACCAAAGATCGAACTAGAGTACTGTTAACCTTGGTTTTGATCTTCCATTGTAACAAGTTTCTAAAGAATGTGTTGACTTTGAAGTAATTTCTAAGAAAACGTGAACGATGATCGGAGAGAAAACAAGATACACGTATTTCCCACAAGTGACATTAACGACGGTTTTTTTTTGTCATGAACGTAACGAAGGTTTAATATAGATATTTCTTTGGAAAGCAACAGGGCCGAAGCCCAACAAAAGTTTAATGCTCCCACGGGTACTTTTTACAAGAAATAAAAGGAGCTATTTTTATAAAGGTGAGAGGTCTTGCAAGACCTTTATTAGTGAGGGGGCTATTTGACCTGATAAAGCAGATATATATGGGGTTTGATACCTAATATTAAAATGTGAAGTGTCAAAAATAAAAAAACTAATAAAATTGCAAAGAAGGTCAGAGAAGAGAAAGAAAGACTGTCAATGTTTTGAAAGACAAAAATACTCTAAATTATGAAATCCCAATCTCCAATAGTTGAATACCACCCTATGTTTAAACCTCACAGACTCTTCGATTCCATTTCACCACCACCCCATGACAGTAACGAGCTTCTTTCCCTCTCTCTCCACTTATGCAATCAATTTGCGAATTCATTTTTTACTAAAAATGGGTCCCACGAAGGCGTATAGCAATATTGATCAACAACGAGCTTGTGTCGACATAGAGGGACTTCTTGTGGAACCACTGGGTCGAGAAGAAGACGCGGTTGGGTTCGGTCCCACATTTTGAGGGAGGAACGTGGGATCGAAGTCCGCCATTGGAGGCGGTCACGACTTCCCCCTCACTCCGCCCCCAAACTCAAGTCCACCATTCCTCAACAGCGGATCGAAGTCCGCCGACGGCGCCTTTCCCTCACTTCCCACACGATCGCACCTCTTGCCTCTCGCCTCCGATTTCACCCTCTCTCTCTCACTCTCTGCCTGGATGTCAATGGGGTCCCTCCCATCTAGATCTATTGGGACATGCACGATTGGGTCTTCGAAAACGACGGTGAGGGGTGCGCTATTTTGTTGTTCAAATTTGAGGAAAACGAGGTACGAGGTGGCGGTGGTGGGGAGGTGGCGAATCTGTGGAATTTGGGGTCTTGTGAGTTGTTGGGGTAAACGGGCCGGGGAAGAGGTGGTTGCTTTCGTCTCTTTCAAGTCGTCTTCTACTGGTTCTTTTGGTGGTGAGAGTTCCTCTGTTATGGAGTGGTACAATATGGAGAAGAATTATTTGGTGGATCCTCTTGGGTTTTCATTGCTTCTTCATGCTCGAAAAAGGTGACGATGGATTTGGTGCTACATTATGGATTTCTCTTCCATTAGAGTACAAATTAGAGTGCTAGCTACTAGTTTAGATGGTAGATTTTTCCATACCATTACCAGCGCATTTGTTTGATGAACAAAGAACATATACATAAATGTAAATTATATAAATATAAATATAAAATAGAGGGATCAAATAGCAACAATTTTAGGCAACCTGCATTACCGGGTCACTGTGTTTAATCTCAGCCATTGGACTTATTTATTATTATATCTAATGGTTGATATAAGGCCCTCACTCGTGAGGGACTTGATAGGGCCCTCACCTTAGAATCCACCTTTTTATGGTATTTTTTATAAAAAATAATGCCTTATTTTTAACAATATTAATTATTTATTTCTAATTTTATCTTTATTTATTATAAAACCTACAAAAAAATATATGAAAAGACACCAATCTCAAAGGATACTTTTAAAAAATTATAGTATCATTAATTATATAATTAACCCATTTCAATAATACACTTTTTTAGCTTTGATAATTTTATCTTATGTTTTTTATAAAAAAAATCGGAGAGAGTATCGTTCACGTGAAACTGTATTGAGAGTAGTAACGAGTTGGGAATAATTAAAGTACTGCAAGTGGAAATAAAATTAATCGTACTTGAGGTGCAAAATAAAACACGTTATTGGAAGGGTTAATTATTATGGATAGGAAACCACCATATTATGGATAGAAAACCACCAGCTTAATTAATTAATTGGTTCCTATTCATTTTGTATAAAAAAAAGGAAGGGACAACATTTCAAGAATCATTCTCTGTCTTTTTGTTTACCCAATCATGCACTTCATATCTTCTGGTTCAGAAAGGAGAGCTCGATATCTCGATAGTGTAAATTGTAAAGTAGCAAAAATGAAATTGGTTTACTTAATCATAATCAGATCAGAATTAAAATATATTTAATTTAATTTTAGATTTCGTGGCAAACTCCTCTTCTTCTACATGAGAAAGGATTAAATTATACCGGTATAACACTTTGACATTTGTAATTAATATCTAGCTATTACACACTTTATTAGAGACGTGCATTAATTCAGTCAAATGCTAATTCAATTAATACAAATTTATTAATTTTTAGTAGTAATTAATTGACTATATGATTTTATATGCTCTTATACATTTGTTTAACAATTTTTATTTCATTTTCAAAATAATTACTGTTTAAGGTTTATAAAATTAAATTAAAAATTTACCAAACTTTATTGATTTAAAAATTATGTTCATTTAATTATATTATCTCTTCGCATATATGTTATATATAATATTTTTCTCTTTTAACTTTATGATATTATCAAAATATAATGGGATAGTTAAAGTTAATTATTAATATTTTCTTGATTCGAATTTAATAAAAAATTTAAAATAATTAAACTAAAATTTCTTAAATAACAATGATTCCAAAACAAAATGTTAATTACTTATCGTATGGATTGAGTTACCGTGCATATATAATTTGTGCTTATTTATGAATGGCTGAGACCAAGCCACATCAACACACTATTTCCACACAGCAACAGATGTGGCACCATATTAGCTGTCCATGTACACGCGTACGTGTATACCGTTTTAGATTAAAATAATAATACTAATAATTTATCATTTTCTCATTCACCCATCATTTGGCCAATAACCATGTGCGACTTGTTGCATGCCAAAAGTAAATCCCGAGAATTTGTGTAACAAAAAAAAAAGTAAATCCCGAGATTTTTTTCAGCATCAACACTTGGAATAAAGAGGCAAAGATATCACTAGCTAGTCAGTGTTTCAATTATCATTATAGTTAAGAAATCAAAACATAAAATGATTTATTAAGAAAAACCATTTAATATCACCTCAGAATCCAGTTTAATATTTGTAGGACTTTGTTTTCTTTATTTAATACTTCTATTTTTAAAATCTTTAATATGTGTGGTAAGAACATTTGATAAGATGAAATACTTACACAAAATAATATATGTATACATTATGGGCCTAAATCAAAAAAAGATAATTATTCCCTCTATCCTTTTTCTTCGGTGGTTTTAATTTTTTAATTTTGTCTCAAAATTTTTGTTGTTTTATGATTTCAAGATACAATTTTTCTTTTTTATCCAACTATATCCTTAGTTAATAATGAATTTTGAGTGAAGTATTAATTAGAATAGTTGAGAATAATAAAAAATATAAAAACTTACAAAATAATAAATAGAAATATTTTAATCTAAAATTTATTCAATTAATTAGTTCTTAATTTGTATACCAAAATCTTAAATCACCAAAGAAAAAGTACGAAGGGAGTAATACATTATCTTGTGATACAAAATTTTAAATAATTATTTATACATAATAATAATGTACTTATTATAATTTATCTTAATCTTCCTAGCTTGCATAAAAAGATTTGTCAAAACATTTTATATGCGGGTTTGTTTATACAATTTGGTTTTTTTAATACAAAATTCTCTGCACCAAACAATAAGCCCCAATTGAGGACAGTCCATGGTCAACAATATCATCATCAAGATTCCCCTAATGGCTAATGTATAGTTTTTCTTTTTTTTCTCTCTTTTTTCCCCTTTTTGGTCAGTATTGTTCTTTCACAAGCAAGAACATAGTTTCAGTCACATGGAGACACACACAAGTAGCTTGTGATTTCCCCAGCTTGCACAACAACTCAAGCCTAATGACTTATGAAGCAGGGCACATCATATTTTGTGCCAAAATAAGGAAATTTATTACCTTTTTTTTTTAACCCATAGCTCTCAATAAACATTTACACATTCAGAGGAAAGAAGATGGAATAATACACACCAATGAACAAAACAGAGGAGATTGAAGAAAGAAAGCAGAGAGAAGATGAAACAGAGAGATAAGCAGCGTCATGGCCCCTTAACAAAAAAACAGCAAAGGGCTTACACAACACACACACACACACACAAAAAAGAAGAGTGACATTATTGATATTATCAGAGAGAGACAGAGAGAGATAAAAAACAAAAACAAAAACAGAAGCATTCCATTCACAAAAAGACAGAAAAAACAGAGGAGAACAAGTGAAGTGAACTTATTTAAAACTTAGTAATTCCATAGAAAACTCTCGAAACTAGTTACAACCCCTTCATCACAACAATAACCGTCTTGCATTAGTGGCGGTTGATACATACTCCACGCGTCGTGCGAGTCCACAAACACGAACTCCTTCCCAATCCCGTAACCGCTAGTAGTGCTTTCCATTTCCAACGTGGGAAGCTCAATGATCTCGCTCAGCTCTTCAGACGCACCACCACCACCACCACCTGAAGACAAGTCCGTTATTGGCGCATTAACCAAAGAAGACAACGAAGATGATGATGTTGTCGACAATGATGACGTGGATGGTGATGCGAGTTCGAGGTTGTTGTGCATTTGGGCTGCTTTGGCGGCGGCGGCTTGGACTTCGCGAGGGGAGAGTGTCGCCGGGCGAGGGAGGGAGGCGGCGAGGTGAGGGAAGTTGAGAATGGCGGAGGCACCTTTGATGGAGAGTGCGGCGGCGTCGTGTGCCCTTGCCGCCATTTCAGGGGTTGGGAAAGTTCCGAGCCATATGCGTGACTTCTTGCGTGGCTCTCTGATTTCAGACACCCACTTCCCCCAATTCCTCATCCTCACCCCTCTGTACACTGGGTGCCTATTCTTCGACTCACGCGTGTTGTTGCGTTTCCCCTTCTTATTATTATTATTATTATTATTCTCATCATCACCCTCATTGTTGTTATTGTTATTGTTGTTGGATGCAGGGTCTAATTGGGTTGAGTTATTTGAGGTGCTCTCTGTCGACTCGGAATTTTGGGGTGAATTACCTCTCATTGTTTTTTTAAGTGTTTTGGTGTGGAATTTGGAAAGGGAGAGAGAGAAAAAGGAGGAGGATTTAATTATCAAATGCAAGGGGAGGAGCAAGGAAATTGATCTTACTATATATGCCTCTTTTCCCGTCACTTCCTCAAATGAGCGTATAACACTTATAAAGCTTGCATTTTGCATAGACTATAGAGGAGGACCCACTAGGGAAATGGGTCACCCGTCTCCCCTTTTCCCTTGTTTCTGCCACGCTCCCAATCCGAATTCTTCACTGAAGTACAGTAGAAATCTCGATCATTGGATTAATTCAATAGTTAAGAGTATATTCTTGACTGTTAGATTCTCTGCCGTAGAGGTTGCATGGTAGCCGAAGATTTCAGTATAGTTTTTCTTTGGAAAAATATTGTGGGAGAAAAGTGATAAATATGATAAATATTAATAATGATATGACAAAAAAAAAGATAAAAAGATCTTTTGAGAGGTGCTAGATGAGTGATAATATTATTAAGGTGTCTATATATCATTACTATTTTGTCTGGGCATATACACTGTTCTGTTCACTTCAACAGTGTTCATCCTAATCTTTCAGTTTAGTTTTACCCATGTTACATAACATATACTGTTCATTTATCCCTTATCCTTGTGTGAATTTCAAGATTGCACACAGCTTTTTCTTTTTTCTTCAACCCCCATTACCATACATTTTATCCGCTACATTATTATATCTCCAATTTGCCTTTTTCATATTGAAATTATTTAATACTTTATTATGTGTATGATATGATATTGTATCATAACTTTTTTTAATTTCGTTGCATTTTGGAAGCAACATTGGTTGGTGGGTTTTTGTAAATATTTAATATTGTTAATAACGGTGACGTAACATGATCCCACTAACAATATAACTAGGCTATCATTTATGTAATTTTCTTTTGTATTGGCACAAATCGTGTTACGTTGAAGTCTTTTCCGTGCCTCTGTTTGTTTCGATGACGTACAAGGGGACTAAAGGGATATGTCGTTTCGAAGAATTTGATATCCAAGGAAATAAATTAGATCACTAGTAGCATCTTTATAATTTTCTTGTCTTCTTGGTTTTTTGATTTGTATTTACAAGTATTTATATGTATATAATAATAAGATAAGATACCTTTTCATACATGAGATACAATAAGTTATAACTCTTACAAGTTATGAGTCCTTGAATAGTGATACATAATCCAGGAAATGCTGAATAAGTGAATGAATTGAGTTTAATTAGTTATTCAACCATCATAATTAGTTAATTACTCCACTTTTGCAACTGATATGAAGCTCTTAATTCTCTGTGCCCAACTACAACTCAAAGGTGATTGAACTGACTAACTATCTATTCACCATCCATGTGCTATCATCATCCGGTTCTAATTAATTAAAACTTTGGTACTTGGCTGTTAACCAATTACTTAAATTGATCAGAAATAGTTCATTTGGTGAGAATACTGTGTTCTACATAACTGTGTATGCAGCACCCATCAAAGTTTGTTCAATCTAATATTGAAGGTGTATACTCTTTATGAGCGATTCTATAGATTATATATGTATAACGAATCAAGGCATGTGATTGCCTTTAAAACCATATAGTAAGAGCCAGCAATGATTTAGGCATTTGGACCCTTCTTTGATTTACTACTATATATTATTTTGCCACTCCTAGCAGGTGCAGCGATCTCTTTGTTTTTGTTTCTTTCTCAATTTAGATTTGCAAATAACTAGGAAAAAAATTAGTGTGCTGTCTACTTCCATCAAAAAAATTTACATGGAGTGATTGTCCAAATTCATAATCTGGTAGTAGTTGTAAATGTAATATTGATAATCAATATCATCACCCCCACATCTCAGGCACCAAACAGGGGAGTCACATACTCCATATGGGTCCCCTGTGTTGCACACGTATGGTGCACCATAGGTGGTTCCAATTCTGCTCTTCTAGCCACGTGCAAATTTGTGTCAAAAGCGATTTCACTCCAATAAATGGACTAACCCTAGACATCAAAGTGACATTGCCAAGTCCAATTTTCCAAAGGGACCCTTTTCCTATCAAGACTCGACACATTACTCTCACCCAAAAAAAACATATTTTGCACATTATGTATTTTTTCTCTAAACCACGTATCACATGCGTGTACAAGGACTAATCCCTTCAACTCGGGTAGGACTCATTAGAAAACTATATCACGCTAAATTTAAGGTGGTTGTATTCTCAAGACTTAAATTCGATCAAGTTAAACTAGAAGAAGCCCATGTCATCTCACCTAAGTCCTTGGTGACACATTATGTAACAATGTCAATTATTGCAAGTAGATAACAAGAAAGTTAATAAACTCAATAATAGTGACTCCTTTGCATTCTCATTAACGACGAAAATTAATTTTTGTCCCCATGGCTTGTTGTTTTCTATGTGCGTTTTCATTAGTTTCCAGACTCAGGAGTATGGCAATTTCCTGAGAAGTTGACATTGTACCTATGAAATGAGCTGTTTTTCTGTTGATGGATACCTATTTGGATCCACAAAATGTATTTTTCAGTCTAGTACAAGTCTTAAGCGAATTCATCCCGCATGCATGCACGGTGTGGTGTACAAAAAGGAACCTATTGGAACCGAACCATTGCCGCTCATTATTGTTAAGAAAACGATTAAACAACCTTATTGCTGACACATATGGGCCATATTCAAGCATGGACCATCAATCAAAAGGCCCGACAAGGCCACTCCCATTTAAGATCTGAGTTGGTGTGTGAATTGGGGTTGTGTGCTACAATACTAGGGAGGTGAGTGGCATTAAAAGCAAGAAAATGAAACCCCTTAATCAAAATTTCAGGAAACGTGATGCACTAATTAAGTAATTAATTGCATTATACTACCTCCGTCCCTAAATATAGGAACCTTTACAAAAAAATGAAAGTCCCTTTATATAAGAACTTTTCCAAAAAATCAATTGCATTAATTATTTTTTGACTAAAATACCCTTATTTATTGCACAAATCACCTAACCACTCTACCTTTTCCAATGCATTAACTAAGTGATGAGAGAGAGGGGGGAAGAGAGATAGTAATAAGTGTTAGGGCTAATTTTGGAAAAGTATAGTAAATCATTGACAAATTTATTGCTATTAACTAACTTAACCAATTTTCTTAAAGGGTGTGAATTAGTTAAAAGGTTCTTATATTTAGGGACGGAAGTAGTATTGTTTTCATCAAGTTTTGAGCACTTGTGATTAATTAATCAACCAAAGGGGACCAACATTGCATTGGTCCGAGTGGCACTGAGCTCGGATCCCTAGTTGGTCAGCCAGATTCCCTAGTGGAGATTAGTCATCAATAAAGCCGATAAATACTTCGCACCAATAACATGGTTATAAAAAAAAATCAACCAAAGGGGCATGCTACATTTTTTTTACTAAAAACGTGAATGTTATATCCGTGGGAAATTAATTGATGGCACACTACTTGGTATAAGGGTTGGTCTGGAGCCATCAAGTCTCACATTAGTTAACAATATATTAAATAATGACAATATAAGTGTGAACACCCATGTACCTAGTGAAAGAGTTTATTTGGGCTTAGCTTATGACATACCCTTGTACAAGTATTTTGGAAGAGCTTATAACATTAATTTATGATATATCTATAAACTATTTTTAACTTATTTTTATAAGCTCTCAGGAAGCAACTTATTAAAGGTTATGGAGTGTTTAAACTCATAAGTTCTTACTCCCTCTGTTCCTTTTTTAAGTGTCTTTTTTTAGAAAAATTTTGTTACTATTTATCTGTCATTTTTAAACTTTAAAGTTGCATTTACTATTTTTTTGTCAATTATACCCTTACCCTTATCAATTATTTTACACATTTTTTTGTGAAATTGAAATGTTCAAAGATAAATTAATTACGTCAAAAACAAAGTGTATATTCAAAATGGAAGATAGCTACCCATTGGCCGTTCAAATAGGTGGTTATCGTAATACTTAAGGTATCGGAAAATTAGACAATGAATGGATAGGGGTATGTTAGAAAAAAATTAAAGCTAATAACTTCATCAAAAACAAGCAAAAATAATGATTTCCTTGGTTAGAGTGCACAAACCTTAAACGAGTACAGTTAAATAGAAACAGAGGGAGTATATGATAAACATTTACTCTTTCTGTTCCTTTTTATCTGTCATTTTAGGTAATTTTACCATAATTAAGGAATCAATTAATTGGTAAAAATTTTCTTATCATATCTTTATTTAATTAGTTTTTGAGAGTAGATAAATCAATTAATGTGTCACATCATTTTAATCATTTCCAACCCCTTATTCAATTATCCAATTAGTCTTAGATACATTAATATTCACATGTGTGTATTAGTAATAAATTTATGTTGTTGGAAAGTAAAATAATTTTTAGGAGTAGATGTATCATATTTAATTAGTCTTTGAACTTCTCAATTACTACACTAATCAATTTATGAAATGTATCTAAGACTTCATTTACTAATCAATTTATGTCATGTCCTTCATGTTGATCAGTAATTACTGCCCTTGTTAATGACATGCGTTTACTAATCAAACGCCTTCATTCTTTATGTAATGTAAATGTCATTATTCATGCCTCTTTTAGTTACGGAGTTTTCTACAATGAAGTCAAAGGTAAAGGCAAACGATCTAACTACCACAATGAAAAGGCATTGATCATCCCATATTACCATGTTCGTAGATCTTCTCATTTATGTACGTAAACCTCAATGCAGTTCAATCTCGGGTATTACATGGAATATTATAAATTATACATTCCTCAAATATATAAATAAGTAGCACCAGTGTGTGTGTGATTTTTTTTTTATTTAATTACTTATTGGGTGGTGTGGTTCTCTAGAATTAATTAAATTTTATGGGTCAACATAGGTAAGGGTGAGTGAGTGAGTCCTCACTGAAACATGCAGGTTCACCGCTTGCTAGCTATAGTGTCACATGCATTGCCCATACATGGAGGATGTAGCACACTTCTACCACATTAATTACTTATGTAGTCAGGTGGGACCTCTGATTACCAAATTAAAGATACTATAATAAATGCATATTATGGTCTCTCTCAAGGATTCTGGTGTTCTCTCATGTTCTATTCACATGTATTTCAGGTGATATCTGTGCATATCTCTTTATCCAGGTTTAATTTACTCCTATGTAATACCTTATCTAATTTAGTGTAAAATAAGTAATATCAATAGTCGATGAATAAATCAATTGCTGATATTATATGCACATGTGTGCATAATAATCATAGATGTATTAGAATATATTATATATTAATTTTCTCATCAACATTTGAGATGTTTTACTTTACCTTATAGAGTAAATTGTTCATTTTTTAGATGAGTCAAATATTTCTTTATCTTACGCATTCTCGGTGGGCAGTGGGAGGACTTGATGGAAACTTTTCTTAATTACAATTAATGTTGCCAGGGTGTTCTATTATGAAATGCACTAATTAATTAATTCCCGTTCATACAAGCTAGCCCGTGGATTGAAGTATTCAAGTACGTATAATTAAATTGCAGGTTCTTGTCCAAATCATTTGATTAATTGCTTGCAATGCCGTGCCTCCGAAGGTGCATATATATATTTCCGAATCCTCGTGATATTCTAATCACTTTTGGTGCTGTGTCACATTCCAATACGACAGAGTGCAAGTACCTTTCAAATTCTCCTTAAATAACAGTTGCTACGTATGTCTGCCTCAATTAGGGAAAGTGGGAATTTAAACACGTTGCTAAATACCCTTTATGGTAGAGAAAGTGTCAAGCAGCTACCAGACCTTTCAGCCACTAGACAGTCAAATTCGGTCCCACTTTTTTCCTAGAGGACAAACATATGTATATCTTATAAGATTGTGTTGCAAACGAATTAATTACTCTAATGATGAGTTTTTCACTTTCCAAAGATGATCTTGCTAAGAGTGAAAGTGAAGATCAACAAATATCTAGTTTTCTGCAATAAAACCACTGCAAACACTGTCCACATGTTGCTAATTTTACCCTTTTGCTTTTTTACATCACTAAATCATTTTTCAAATTGTGTCAAGAAGTTTTTGCTAAAAATGATTTTGTAAAACTGATTTTGTTAAAATTGAATTTGAAGTAAAGTGATTTATGTTTAAATATTTTTACTCTGAAAAGAGATTTGAAATAAAACTTAGTGTAAAATTTTCAACATGACACAAAAGCTAATTTTTATCACTTTTAGTCAAATTGAGATTTGAAAACAAAATCAATTTTGCCTTATAGTAACCAAACATCTGTGTTTGCACTAAAATCACATTTGACCGGAGTCAAAATTAATTTTGGTACTTTCAACTGTGAAACCAAACACACTATGTGGAAAAGTGAAAGAGGGACTTTCAAGATTGGTCATCCAAATCAAGCTCAACCGGGTTATCAAGAACAAGAAAAAGATATAACGAATAAAACAGTCAAAGATATCAACTTCAGAGTCAAATTTATGTTACATTAAGAAGAAACTAGAGCTAGTTAAAGAAAGTTGTGATGAGTCATTTTAGTTTTCAATCTCAGCGGCATGGAAATGTCAAGTAATAAAGAAAAGCAGTGTCAATAGTCATCAGTAGATTTGCCAAAGTCACATAAATTTCATGTTCCTTATTGATTCAATAAGTTAGAAACATAAAGAATGTCTTGATCTAACAACAGTTAAGTTGTCTGACAAATTTCTTCACATTTTATCTTTTCACTTTTTTCTCTTTTTTTTCCCTATGAAGTGATGTTGAAAAACTGCTATAGCCATTTTGAGGCTTTCCATCTCTACCCTTTTCTTCTTTTAGGACTTAAAATGAAATCATCATCATCATCATCACTCTGATCAACAATTCTTTTCTTGGCTTGTATATCACCATTTCTAGATGCTTGTTGCTTCTGGGAAGTTTCGGTTTTAGTCGGTGGTGGCTTCGATGGCTTAACAGGAGTTCCTGTCCGCACCTCCTTTTGCTTCCTCTGCTTCTTCTCGAATGCTCGCTTAGCTCTTTCAGGAGACAGCAATCCATGTTCCATTAACCTGCACATTGAAATATATAATATGCCTTAGTTTGTAATTTATGAGCAAGGTTTACTCAACACAGAAGGCAGAAAACGATAGAAGAATAGGACTCCAACTGAATACAAATGTCATGAGTCAACTTATCCAAAAGGTTGGGCAGTTAGGTGAAGAAAAAAAGTGGTTTTTATATTACATTTCTAACATACAAGAGCTTTGTGAGCTTGAAATATTGCAAGGCCATCCATCTTGTGCTGAATTTGAACTTTTTTATTTTGTTAATTAGAAGAATGGAGGCATCAAGGATTAAACTCTAAACCACTTGGTCATAGAGGCTCTAACACCATATCATGAACTAACTAACCAAAAAGTTTAAATTGTTAGGTGAAGCATGAATGATTTATGTTATATTTCTAATTTCTAATTGTTAGATGATATGAAAATATCTCATAATATCCTAATATTATCTTAAAATATTTTAGATTATATCTTAGGATTAGTGTCCATATTTCTTAGTTATTATCATGATTTCTTTCGCTAATTGATTAGAATTAGTAGTCTAGTACTCATCAATCGCCACTTCTTTTCATATCCATTTGAAGCAAAATCTAATGCTTTACCATTGTTAAATCCTACATTACAGATTCCTTTCTTTTCTCATGAATAATTTAGTAAAGGCTGGCTTTTGTACGTATAGAGCACAGATACTAATTTAGGGAAAATGAAAGAAAAAGAAAAGGAACCAAAAAATATTTGGGATAAAGAAGGAAATTAGGTGAAGGTGGTATCAAGAAAATGAAATATAATGAAAAAACCAATGAAGTATTCTTCCAATATTGTGCTTTCCACTAACCAACAACAGAAGCTGCAAATTCGAAGTACAAAACACCTTGCCATGTGTCAACATAAAGAATGATCCTCTGATTACTACCTTACAATACTGTATGAAGTTCTATTGCAATTAGTTAAGTGTGTCAGTTAGCAAAGGTAAAAGTACTCCTGCATGGCAATACTGGCAGCTGGTTTGTCTGTTACCCTTGAGAATGCAACCATCTGACAAGTACATTCTTCATTGATGATGTTCTCAACAGGACAAGAACATAGAGATTATTGCCAAATGTTTTTAAATTAGATTTTCAAAAGACATTATCATCAAACTTTTACACTTAAACCATTTATAGTCATTTAACTCATCAAACTGCACAAATGAAAGTGAAAAGAATAAATTATTGTAATTAACTACAAATATTGACCATTCTGATGAAGGAATATAGAATTTGCAGAAGCCCTGATTGGTAGTGTTGTATCGCGGTTGCTCATATAAACAGATAATTTTCAGGATCTCCCAGACTTTCACAAAATCTGTTGGAGAGTGCCTCATTTTATATTTTGTTTATGTAATCAGCATTTTTTTACTGTTTGTAATGGAAATTATAATTAAAAAAAAGCATATTGTCCAAGAAATAAGGTTAAAGATAAAAATGCTTTTACTTTTTACAGCAAAAAAAAAAAGATAAAAATGCTTCTACTTTTTACAGCAAAAAAAAAAAAGATTTAAACACATAAAAAGTAAGTTATAGAGCTGAAAAAAGTTCGACTTCAGAAGGTAGGAAGAAAGCAGATAACAATAACATGGATATCCAAGTGGAACCACATATCTCATGTAGTAAAACTTTTACTGAGATAGAGACATTGGATGCAGAAAGACAGCAATATTCAATCATAAAGGTAGTAGACTGCATAAAAATGCAGAAAACTATCAGCTATGACTTGTGATAGCCACTGACTTATAACTGCAAACTGGAAGCTATATAGAGACAGGAGGAGACACCGCAAACTGAAGAGGTATGTAATCCTTGCTATTTACTATAAGTGTTAATTGGAGATTTAAGATTTGAAAGGGAATGTGTTGTTGAAACTCTAACTAATTCTATACAAGGAAGTATGAATTAAATTGGTTTCATTCTCAGATAGTGGTAATAATTCCAGTCCTCTGGGATATATGTGCAACAAGAAGCCGAGTACAGATAATGCAATAGTTGAGCATGATTGCCTATTGATAAGATCTTAAAGGACTGTCAACAAAGAAAAGTTCCATGCAGTATCTTTAGATCTATGGAAACAAACACAATCATTTGTATGGTGAACAGATTATATAGAGCAAATGCCAATCTTTATGATGTGAAGTAGTAATGGGAGTGTTGGCAGATACTCTATCATGCTTTATTGTCAAAGACTAGTAACCAATGTTAGACATGAATGGATGGGAAAGGAATGAGGCACAGTGAAGCAAATGAATACAAAAAGCAGTATTTACAATCAAGGTCACTATTCAAATGGTGGTATAAGGCCTGGAGACTTCTTGGTTCATCATGCTATTGCTCTTGGTTTACATACAACTACATTGATCTTAGTAAAAGGTGTTTGTTGGTAAATCAAGGTACTTAATGTTGATGGTCTTAAACATTGACTCATTTCAGCGTAGTCCTATGTCTCCTAACATCCTCCTAATGCTTAAAAGTATGTATTACAACAACATCGACCGCAGAATCCAAGCAAGATAGCTCAGAATATTTCAAAATACAAAACAGCATGAAATGGACTTCAAGCTGCAATGGTAAGATCTGAATAGGATGAATGATTTTAAAGCATGTCTCATTAATTTATATTTCCAGGTTCTGAATTGTCAACTTCATGCTAGCGATATTCATTTCAAGTAGTGGAAATAATGGGTAAGCAATTATAAGACTGAAAGGGAACTTACCAAAACTCTGCCATTTCACTTGTTGGTATCTGTTTTGATAATGACTCGTAGAAAATCCTCAGGGGTTCTTTCTGTCAACAAAATCGCCATAAAAGTCACATAGATGAGTGAGAATTGATTCCCTTATATAGACATTAGTTTTGCAATATCTTTAAAAGTCAACTGCTATAGCCTCAAAACCTGTTCTGGAGGGTCATGTTTCTGCCCAGGCAGACTATAAACTTTCTTCTCTCTCACTTTTGTAGTCGTTGTCTTTGTTGTTGATTTCGAAGACGATGATGTCGTTTTAGATTTAACCTTCAAATATTTGTCCCAAAAAAAAACACATTTAGCTTCAGAACCATCCTAATTGAAATCAACACATTTAAGATATGTGACTTTAATTTGCAGTCTGCAACTGCTATTGCAGCAATAATATAAAGGTTTTTGCAATCTCTACAACTGCATCGCAATGCATTGCAGTCGCATCATCCTTATCTGTTTATAATTTTTTTCTAATATTACAGATTGCGACGTGACCACAATTGCGATTGCAACCCCAATTTAAAACCTTGGATATAAAAGCATATATGTCAATGATGCCAGAATTCTATTTAAAATTGAAAAGGAAAAAGAAAAACATGTTCATATGAATTCATGTGAAGGAAATCAAATGCAAGTTCTTCTAATACATCACTATATATTATTGGAAACAATCCGCAAAATTCTGCCCCCAATTCCCCCAATTGAGCACAGCAACATGAAAGGTAACATAACCACTCTACTTTCTACCCAGCAAATAAATTCAGAACCCCACAAATTGGAACTACCCATTTAACAATTCAACCCAATAACATGACCCCTAAGCACAAAATTCTAAGTTCCAATTTCAAATTCCTAATTTTTTTTAAGAGTGATTGATACCTCAGATTTTGTGACAGTTGTGACAGATTTCATTTTTGAATCAGCGGGGAGCTTGGTTGAGCTGTCGAGTTTCTTCCTGACAAGGGAAGGATCAACCTTTCCCTTGGAAGAGCCATCTGGGGCATTTGATTTGAGCTTCACAGTGCTGCTTTTGGTCTCTGTAGCCATACACCAATCTTATCTTATTATGCCCAACAATTATCTGATTATTATGGAATTAGATCTGATTGAATTGACCCTTCTGAATCTCATTCACAGCTGCTCCATTTTCTGTGAAATTCTCTCTTCTCTTCTCTTCTCTTCTCTTTTCCTCTCTGTAAAGATACACAATAAAAAATGAAGAACAGGAAAAACGTTGAGATTTACCGGTTAATGTTTGTTTAACTGCCATGTTCCAAAAGAGGGGATAATCATAAACCCTTGGTTTTGCTACTATGAGCCCGTACGCATGCGATTGGAGCCTCCTCTTCAAAGACATTTGTGCCCTTTATGCGCAGTTTCTCGTATATAACGACGATGACTAAGGATTCTGAAGCTTTGTGTTATTGGACGGTGGATATTGAGGAACTTGTGTGTTAACGTGGGGTACATCGTTTGATTAAAATTGAGAATTGGTAAATACACCCCAGTTTTTTGTTATCCACTCCACTTAAAGGTCTTGCCAATGTAAAAATACAAAAATATCATTTTTTGTTTTTCTTCATTTCCCGCATACACCCCATTGGATTTTTATAACTACCGAAAATTAAAATTTTCGGGAAGTTTAAAAATTTAATTAACCGAAAATTGAAATTTGCTGTAGTTATAAAATTTAATTTTTAAACTACCGAAAATTTTAATTTTTGGTAAATAAAAAAAATTAAATTTTTAACCAACAATGCAAATTTTTGGAAGAAAATAGATTTATATCTTACCTAATTTTTGAATTTTCGGTAGTACAAAATGTTCACTTTTTGTACTACCGAAAATTCAGATTTCCAGTAGTACAAAGTGGAAAATTTTGTACTACCAGAAATTTAAATTTTCGGTAGTACAAAAAGTAAAAATTTTATACTACTGGAAATTCGAATTTTCGATAGTACAAAGTGGAAAATTTGTACTACCAGAAATTTGAATTTCTAAATTTTCCACTTTGTAGTACTGAAAATTCGAATTTTCAGTAGTACAAAATTTTCACTTTTTGTACTATCAAAAATTCAAATTTTCGGTAAGATATAAATCTATTTTCCTTCAGAAATTCGCATTTTTGGTTAAAAATTTAATTTTTTATTTATCGGAAATTGGAATCCAATTTCCGGTAGTTTAAAAATTAAATTTTATAACTACCGTAAATTCTAATTTTTGAAAAATTAAATTTTTAAATTTCCCAAAAATATCAATTTTTGAAGGGCAAAATCGTATTAAAAATTTTAAACAGTGTAAAATGAGGTGAATGACAAATTCTTGGGGGTGTATTTACCAATTCCCTTAGGCTATGTTTGGATGGAGGTTTTTGGAGGGGAAGGGAGGGGAGGGTGTAACGCCCCAGCGTCACACTGTTGGAAAAAAACGCAAAAACTATACACTTTCTTATTATTTGTTATTTAAAAATATAGGTAAATTTTTTTTCGAAAGACTTAATTAAATATTTCACAAATGTGATTACCTTGTAAACCACTGTACATCATGAATTAAACTTACTGTATTCGAAAATGAAACTTAGAAATTAAGAACATAGAACATAGGTCTTGGCACTTAGGCCTTACACACCAACATTTTAAATGCCATCAGTAGCATTATATTACAAACCAGGAATTAAAAACAGGATGCATTAAAGATAAACCCCAAATCCTAGGCTGGCTTATAGAACTAACCCCCAAGGATAATAGTTATTCAAACAACGAGCGACTCGCTTCTACTCAAAACATCTGACCCGACGGTAGTCCATTGCCCGCGTTAAGGAACTCAGAACTGAGGGTTTCAGAAAGAGGGTTGCGTCTCACCATCTTCACGTAAAATAAAACGTCGCAACACAGAATAAAGCCAAAATATACATAACATAGAAGGGGTAAGAATTCCAACATAAATCCAAACATAGGAAACATGACAGACTTACAACCAGACATATAATCATACATATACAACCCATAATTTAAATCAAAGCATTAGTGATAATCATATGTATGTCATTCCTTTATTTATGCATGATACTCAGATTCAAACATAATCCATGGATCTAGACTTCCAGTATCGGAGGAGCGAAAAACCGGTTTTGCCCTTAACATAGCTATTCCATTTTGATAAGCATTATCCCAGATATATGCCGCTATTCAGGGGTCACCGTTACTAATCATGAGAACTGCAGTTCCAAGTCAGGATCGTTTGTGTGAGGGAATCCATCTCACCACGACACGAAGAGGCCAATCTCCGGTCCCCTGTGGAATTATGGTCACCCAAACGTCCCCAAGGTCAACCAGCGACCTTACTGCCCAAACTCACACCTTTATTTCTTAGGTGTAGCTCTCTCTTCAACATCAATGCAATTTGTATGCACATGAAAAATTCACAATCACAATTGTTGTCATATTGATCTTTAAGCTTTCAGCTTTATTATTCTATATCATAGGCTTCCAAGCCTTAATCAATTTATCAACAGACTCCAAGCCTTTGATTTATACCAGTCAGGTTTCAAACCATAACCACAATTATTAACAAGCTAGGCTCCAAGCCATAGCCAAAGATTCCATCATCAAGCTAGGTTCCAAACCTTAGCCAAATTTCATAGTTCTTTAAGTTTCAGATAATTTTCCCTAAGTCTTTATAGACACTCATTCAATTATGCACTTGTTGATTAATAAGTGATAATTAATCTCACATATGACAAACTATCTTTAATAATTTAATTAGAGATTATTTGCTCTTAACTTAGCAAAATTGTACTTATATTAATATTTTCAAGTTTTATGGAAAAATTACCATTTTTGCCTTTTTTAGGAAAATTTACGTTTTGTCCTTTCTAATTTTTATTTTTATTTTTACTTTTACCCAAACTTCACCTTTTTCTGTTTTACATAAATAAATTACTAATTTAATTCAATTTTGCTCAAAATTACACTTTTAGTCCCTAAAGATTACTATTTTACAGATTTAGTCCATGTAGTTTCAAAATCAACATGTTTTCCAAAAATTCGCAGGACTACAACTATGAAATTTTTCACAGCAGGGGATAGATTCGGCTGTCTTATACTGCCCAGAAATCCAGAACTGTTCACAGCCTCAGGGACAGATCACACCAGTGGTGCGAATTCCACTGTTTTGGTTAAAAATGAAACTTTGTGATATTCCAATCCACTCTTTGATTTACTCTTCATTTTAGACCACCTCTTAAAGGTATTTTCACATGATTTATTAGTTTGTTCACAACTCAAACAAGTCATAAAAATCATAATCATTCACATGCTCTATAAAATAGCATAAATCATTTCAAACAAATATTCATACTCAAAGATCAAACTTTTCATGTACATAATTAAACATACACCAAACAAAATACTTAACAAAATTATAACATCTCATAACACACTTCAATATATATATACATACATATATATATAAGAGTATAAATATCATTAATATCAAAAATCACACTTTTATTAATAGTTATAATTTATTATGCTTTTTAGATAACACACCAATATCAAACCCAAACTTTGCACATAATCTATCAAGTTCCTATAAATTTATGAGTTCATCTTCACCCCTACCTCTTGAAGACTCCCCAAGGGATCCAAAGAAAACTCCTTTAGAACAAGTTATTCCACCAACACCTTTCTAGTTCAAGCCTTAAACAAAGAGATCCAAAAACAAGTTTAGGAATAAGAGTAGATCAAATAACCACCATGAACAACTTGGTTATGAAACTTAGAGAAAATAAAAGAAAAGATCCTTCCTTGTGCTCTTGAAACAAATAAGAACAACTTGAACCAAAACTTGATGATCTCAAAGATTGATTGAAGACAAAGTGTTTAAAGTGTATAAAATTGATACTTTATACTTGATGCTTGAGTAAAGGATCAAAATATATGATGGATGATGATTGAGAGCTTCATGGAAATGGAAGAAATGGTTGAAGGAAAAAGATGAAGCTTAGAGAGAAGGATGAGAAAATTACAACTTAGAAAGATAAGTTAATGGATGAAAATGGATTTATTTTTAAAATAGTTGATATATGTGAATTAGCTTCATGAGTAAGGAAAGAAAATATCTAAATGGGAAGCCCTCTTGATCGACCATCTAGCTCCAAGAAACAAACCTTGGTTAGTTTTTATGTTAATCATGGTTTTGTGTAATCATAACATGGTTAATTTTAACCAAGGAAAGGATAAAGCATATCTTTTAAATCATGACTCATCAAACACTCATCAAGGATAAGAATAATAAAAATCTATCCCTTTTTATGGATGATGGGCGGCTGATCTTGGAGAGGAAAATAGGATAAGATCAATTCAATACAAGTTGGTAATTAAATACCAAAACTTAAGGGTAAAATGGTATTTTTTTAAAAATTAGTAATTATGACTAATTATGCCCATGGCATCACCACACCTGTGTCATCATCCTCCTTCTGGTAAATTTCCCCTGTAGCCTCATCTCTGGTTCTGGGTCTTTACCAGTTTCTTGATAATTTACGATTTTACCCGTTACCCGTAACTGGGGTCAAGATAGAAAAATTTTCTAAAAATTCTAGAAAAATTCTCATAAATTCTAAATAATGTAAAAATAATGTTTGGCTCAATGAAATATTTTTCTGACCTTGTTCTGGTCCCCAATCAATCATCGGTTCAACCTATTTTTACTATAGGGACCAAAACTGCAACATTCTAGAAAAATTATAGAAAATTTACTAAAAATTATAAATAATATAAAAATAATATTTGAAGAATCATATTTCTTTTCTAGGTTTAATCAAAGTATTACGCAAATATTAATCTTCACTGACAGACAAAACGTAGACTGGACTCTGTTTGAGTTTTTAACTCAAATTTGTACTACTACTTTCTATGACCTACTATATTCTAATTATGATTTTAGTTTTCTAACTAACACTCACTTGATCATAATTTGAATATAATGTTATTTATATAATAATACAAAAGAAAATACGTATAAAAGAATACAGGTCTTACAGAGGAAAAAATTTATAATCTCTAATTACCTTGTTTGAGAGTTTTTAAAATTAAAAAAAAGTTTTACATCTTGGTGTCTACTACATTCTAAAATAATATTTCCTTTGTCCTATTAAAGCTAAACAAGATAATTAGGAATTATAAGCTCTTTCCTCCACTCTCCTCCCCTCCCTTCCCCTCCAAAAACCCCCATCCAAACGTAGCCTAAAAATTCTTCCCCTTTCGCTGATTTTAATGTGAGTCCGAACGGATCACAGATTCACAAAAGTTAAGGTTTGGGTACAGTTTACGTAAGCATTAGGATTTAGGAGTATTTGTGTATATTTCCCGATTTATATTTGTACGCGCAAGTATAATTTTTAAGTCCTTTTTTTTGATAAAAATAATTTTATCTATATGTATTTTTAAGTCCTTTTAGGAGTATAGATATTTTTTATAAAAATATCTATATGTATTTATCTATTGCTCGCTTAATGTGTCTTTTGGTTTTTTTGACCAAATTAGAAAAATAAAAATAATAATGTAAAAACTAAAAATGAAAATTGACAAAACAAAAAGTATTTACTAATCTTTCTTTCATTTCTCATTCCTAATTCTCTCTTCCTTGTTTCTTTTGTTCCAAACAAAGTGTAAGAGTATGAAATCCAACTCAATTAAAAATATTTAATATAATAAATAAATTGTATGGGTATAAGATGTATTGAAAATTTTAATATCCAAACTCACGCTCATACCTGAAATTTTTCATGGGTAATATGCTCATGCATGGCCAAACTTATTTGACAGGTATTAATTGAGATTGTCTCATTTTATCATTCCCGGTCAAAACAAATGTTAAAATAAAAATATTCCATGAAACTTGTGTGTGGGAAATTTGATAATAGACACATTAACACTATGTTTGGAATGAAAAAGAAAATAGAGCAAAAGAAGATGACATGAAAGAAAATAGGTAGAAAGAAAGTGGTAAAATAAAGAGTGGATTTTATGTTTTGTTTGAAATATATGATTGAAAATGGAGAAAAAATAATAAAGAGGAAAGTTTTATCTGAACTCGTTTGGTTGAATGGAAAAAGTGGATAAAAGCAAAAGAAGTAATGAGTATGAGGATATTTCTACTCATGATTGGAAAAAGGGCCAAAAAAAAAAAAACCCATTCACTTTACGTTTCTTGTTTTTATTTTTAATTAATTACAAAATTATCATATTGTCTTTAATATATTTTTTGTTTTTAAAGATTTATATAAAAAACAGTAAAAGAATTCAACATATAAGTATATCTAACTGACATCCACATATAAACTACTCTCAAATTGAATTCCTTATGTAAGCAATTATCAAGTTAGGCTCTACTTTAGTGACTTTATTGAGTATTTTTAAATCGAATGTGGTATTGTAGGATCCAAATTAAGTAAGTTAAGTAACTCGATCCTATGAACAAGTCCCATTGAAGATGCTCTAAGGGTGCTTAAGATAGCTGTTTGAAAAAAAAAAGGGTGCTTAAGGTAGCCATGCAAAAATATTCAGAGGAAGGCCAACTTCAACTAATCAGATAGATAATCAGCACAGGAAAAATATAAAGAATTTCTTATTTACACCAAACCACCAAAGCTATACACAACAAATAACGTTATCAATTTTTTGATTAGTAAACAAAATTTCTCAAAGCCTAGCAACCCCAAAAACAAAAAACTATCAATCTACTCGTACCCTACTCTCCAAGTTATCTAGTTGCTGAGAAGACTCTGTTGTACCAAACAGAATGAAGTATCATATGAAATATATCATACTTGACAGGGTTCTTGTTCCAAAGGAAATGCTTCTGCACCTTCTTGACCCTCATCAGCAAACTAAGATACCTCCTTTCTGGGATGGAAAGGAGTATACTTTTCAAGTTTGGAATGTCCTTCTCCAAAACAATAACAGCAAAGGACTCCCAATTCAAGACCTCAAAAAAGGGTGGCACAAAATTGTCAGATATAATAACTGGAACACATCCATAGAAAATTGCTTCCACAACTCTTGGACTGTTCACTTCATACCCCTTTGCACAAATGCAGTACTTGCTGCTCTTCATGTACTGGATGTAGTTCCTGTTTCCCTTAGACTTGGGCAATTTACCAAAGATTTTCATGTCAGGGTCTTTGTTCTCCCAGTGCTTCAACAGTATTGGCCTCAAATAACCATGCATGCTCCCCGCGAAAAAGGCCAGTGTTGTCCTCTTTGAAGGTGTATTGCCACCAAGATCCCTGGTGGGATTTTGAGCATTGCGGACAAATGTTTCCGGAAGCGATGCGTCTTTACCAAAGACGAATCCTTCTTTTACATCGGCATTGCAGAGGGCCCTTATGCAGTTAGCCATGTACACCTTTGTTTCTCCCGGAGCCTGCACAGTGGAGAGGGTATTTGTATCAGAAGATATGAAGATAATGTGTATGAAACTAATTTAACTTCTCTAAAGTAAGTGGATTTGGCTCTTCGAAAGTGAGTCTCCCTTTGGTAAAATAAGACATTTCTGATGTGTTTAGAAAGCCGTCAGCATGAATTCCAAAGCAGTAAAACTGAGTTTTGACCAAAGCATAATAATTTGGTCAAAACCCAGTTTTTGTGTTTCGGAAAGTTGATGGATAAATCAACTGTTGATATTCTAATACATCCATCATTTGTTATACATATATATGTAATATCAACCGTTAATTTATTCATTAACGGTTGAGTGAATTGCTCACTTTTTGATCCAAAGTAAGCAATTCACATTCACTTTTAATTAGTGGTTCCAACACACATTGACAAAGGAAAGACATTACCCAGTCATGGCAACCAACAAGAAAATGATCAGAACCTCCAGTTCTGTTCCAGAAGGGATGTCTCGCCGCAATAAGGTCTACATAATCATGCAGATATTGAATCAGGTTCTTGTGACTATGTGACCCCACTACATACAACCTTTCCTCTAAAATCCGAGAACTGAAAGGTAAGTAAAACAGGTGAGCCTTCTTTGGGTCATTGGTCACAAATCTTTTATTAGCTTCCATCTGCTTCATGAACCACCCCTCAGAAGCATAGATTCCTGTGAGGAATGGTGAATGCAGTATGGGTCTAGCTCCTTCTCTGTACACATACACTTTGAGTCTCTCTTCCATTAATTCATAGCTCCTGAAAATTATTAGACAATCTCTTGGCAATTAGAAGTTGAAATGCAAATTCAGCAGCAAAAACAAGCATCCTGTTTCATGCACAATTGGATGCATCTCTTAAGAATCACTACTAATTTCTTTCATTATGAAGAACAATTGGTACTATTGAATATTTTCCCTTGCATATGTGAAAATGGATAAGGAGAAAAACACATAGCAAACCTCCTTAACCTTGCTATGATATTTATGTCAAGGAACATTGCAATCTCAAAAGTCAAAACACATTGCATTTATTTCATCAGAATGGTAGATACAAGTTCTCTACAATAATCTCTGTGTCCTTATCAATTTTGATTCACATTGTCATTACTTTTTCATACTTGTGAAATTTCAGGAATAAAAGTTTTACTTCTAGAAGATAACTCCTAAGCCCTGCTTATCTGAGGGAAAATAATATTCAAATTCAAATAGTACCTCTTGAACATGGAAACATTTTGATAAATGGGGGCATAGAGATTTGGATCCTTCTTCACGATCGGTGCATTTTCAATCTCTGATCTTGCCCACAGTAACTCTTCATCAACAGCTGAAAACCACCTTGGCCTCTAGAAAACAAATTGAAAACACAATAAGAGAATACTTGAATATCAGAAGGCCACAATCTCAGAGTCATCATCATAATAAAGCTGAAATTTCACACTTCTGTCACATACCATAGAACGATATGAAGCATGGCTTTGAAGCAATAACTTGTTCATTTCAGATACTGATGTGACTTCTGGAATTGGTGTATGAGGAATATCTTGACCCTCCTTAGGCACAGTGCTGATGGAAGAAGAATTCTTGCCTTGTATATTGCCACCATTTTGTGATGGCCTAAAACTCTCTTTATTTATTGAACTAGTTATGTTGTGATTGTTGTCCTTCTGCGATATCGACACGTTGTAATCATTTGATAACATTGCTGTTGTGATATTTGGGCTCACATTTGTTGTTGGACTAAAAGGTTGAGTTAAATATGTTGGTGCTTTTTCAGGAGAAGGGGAAGGAGAATAAGCATCTTGATGTTCAGGTCTTGATGCAATGTATGCTTCTCTGGAACCGTTTGTCGAAAAACTCAAACCCATGGTAATGTTATGACTGTTAGATACATTAGCTGATCTATTAGTACTGTCCACCATGGAACTTTTGCCAAACTCATCAAATCCTATAGATTTGTTTGCTGGCATTCCCGGTTCCGAGACGAAACCAGAAACCCTCCTAGTTTCATTAGCTTTCTCAAGGGCATCTTCATCACTAGTAGAGTTTGCTTGATTAAAAATTGTTGTCACATTGTTAACAATTTGGGACTCATGCAATGGATTTGTAGCTTGGAATCTGGTAGCACTTCCTGATGTTGGTAGTATCTTAGCAGAGAACAGAGAGAGTATAACATTGCCATAAGGAAGCTCAAGATACTGAAAAGCTAAGACCACTGCAAATGTAATGCCCATAATCCATAGCAATCTCTTTGTTTCAAGCTGAAACAAGGACGAAAATTCTCGACCCATTTTGCTAGAATTCTTCAACTACCATCAATTGGAGAGAATAAGCATAGCACCTCTGCAAAGAAAAAAAAAAGATACCAAGAGAATCCAACATCAAGTTTATGGAACAGATTTATCAGTGTAAAAATTGAAGTGAATATTAATTTTTGCCCATTTACTCAGAAATCAAATATAATTGTTGTAGTTGTTTCTTAAGAACAAAATAGAAGTTGTGTTTGAATCGTAATAGATGCAAATGGCCTAAGAAAAACAGAGAAAGTAAAGAGGTATAAAGTAACTCACAGAACAACCACCTAGTATGTAATTTGCAACCAGAGATCGAAACTCCAGAAACAAAGCAATGGCAATACCATCAAAACCCCACCAAAATGTGACTTGCAACTGACCAAACAACAAACTATTTTGTTTAGGTGACATGCAACAACAAAAGGCTCAATTCTAATGATACCTCATTTACCATGCAACACCCAATTAACCCCACAAGTACTCCAAACTCCAATAGTATGAATATCATCAAGAACAAAATAACCAAGACAAGGAGGAGAAACCAAAAAAATTACAAAAGAAAAGAAAAAAAGAGAAAGAGAAAGCATTGAGTAAATTGCTAACTTTACCACCAAACAAACAACAATAAGCACCTCTTGCGATACACACGAGAAGAAAAGAATCCTGGGGTTAGGATTTCTTGAAGTTCACTAAACCAGAGAGGTTCCAAGATTTGTTTTTTTTTTTTCTTTCCTGTCTTACTTTTGCATGCAGAGTTTCAGTTTCAGAACCAAACTCCAACTTGGGTTGCGTGTAGGATTGTTTAATATTGAAAAATAAGAAAAACAGAGTTGAATAATAATAGTAAGAATTATTAGGAACCTTATTATGTGGCACTGATTTCGACATTGGAACTTCCTTCCAAGGATTTCCGTTCACAATCACAGGTAATGAACTACGAGAACGTGACAAAATTTACTATTATGAAGTTTCAAAGTGGCATAGCTGAAGCTGTGTTGTTCAGACAAATAATAATGGGTCCATTAGGTTCCTGAATGCCACCGCAACAAGAGAGCCGTCAGCGAATTCAATTTCACGTCAAAGAAAAAAAACAAAGAAAGAAAAAGAAATCGGATGGGATAACATGAATTAATTGAAACCGACAAAAAGAGCGGGGACTCAGCCAAAATTGACTATATAAAAAGTTTATTCCACCATGTCATACGTCAAAATTAACATATTATATACTATATAAAAATAATAACTATTTAATTATAAATTTATTCTTGTTCAAATTTTATAAGATTTGACTCAAATAATCAAGGTAATGAATAAATTTTATAAGATTTACTCCCTCCGGTCTCAAATATAAGAAAAAAAATACATGATCCAGATGCATGTACTTTTTTTCTTATATTTGAGACCAGAGAGAGTAATATGGTCCAGATGCATGTATTTTTTTTGGGATGGGATCAAATGACACCAGATGTCAAACTTAACTTTGACACCAAATCCTATCCGTCAATTTTATGAAATCCAAAGGTTCATATTTATTCACTAAAGTAATCACGTGACACCATTTTTCTTCCGTAACTCTAGCTATGCCTCTGGTTATCGCTCTCTGCTGCCGCAGTTTCTACACTCTTTCTCGTTCCAAGCCTTCTCCCCGGGTTTCACGGCTTATCTCCCTTGCAATGCACTTGCAGTCCAATTGCAGATTCAATTAGAATTCAATATCTCCAAATCCAACTGCCGGGCCGTCCTTCTCCACTCACAGGTTGCCGACTTCTTCATATTATTTTGGTTTAACACATTAATTAATTAATTTCATTTCATATGCTTCACCCTTGAAGCTCAAGAAAACGGGAAGAGATGCTACTGATCCGAAGGACATCATGTCTTGAGGAAAAGGATGGAAGCTTGCAATAGAAGAATATAACTTATAAATCAAAAGCTAGATTAAATTGGATTTGTGGTTACAATAAAGTTTAACTGTATTCTATTGGGTTTGTTCACGATGCAAGCCTTTATTGACAAACCAATTGAAATTATTTCTACCACTTTAACAAAGAGGTTTTAGAAAGAATTTCTCCGTATTGCTGGGTTATATTTGGTTTTGTTATACAAGGCATGACTAAAACGCTTTTCTTTTAATACCCTTCTAATGTTAAATATAATTGTTGTTGCTTCACTGTTCAGCGACCAATTTTGCAGCTGTGCACGGTTCCTGCTACACACAAGCCTCATTCTTCATTTAGAAATTGTGCCTCTTAATGATATTGGTGAATGGTATCATCGGGTGTGATTGTCATAGGTCTACAAATGTCATGCTATTTATGCTAATGGTCAAGTAAAGCACAAGCTTATACAAGTCTTGCGTTTGGGTGTGGTCTTTGTTGTATATTATGTTTTGTGTTGTTCTGTTTTTGTAAATGTTGTGTTCTGTTCTGATAGAACTTCTCAATATTGCTCTATCAAAAAAATCCTTTATTGATCTACCTGTCAATCAAACCCATCCAAATAACCCATACAGTGTCCAAAACCATTGCCCATTTTGCGCAACGCAGAGGATATGAACCCGACGTGTCGACAACCCGTGAGTGGTGAAGGATAGAGAATTTCCTACAATCGAATTTGGTGCTCCCCCACGTCGGCAACCTGTGAGTGGAGAAGGATCTAGAATTTCCTGCAATTGGACTACAAGAGTATGGCAAAAGAGAAAATTAGGGGTGAAACCTTGGGAGGAGTCTTGGAACGAGAAAGAGTAGAAACGGCGGCGGCAGAGAGCGATAACCAGAGGAGAGAGTCACGTGAGTGTTTTAGTGAATAAGCATGAGTCTTTTAGTGAATAAATATTAACCGTTGGATTTCTTAAAATTATCGGATAGGATTTGGTGTCAAAGTTAAGTTTGACACCCGGTGTCATTTGATCCCATCCCATTTTTTTTATATTTGAGACTGAAGGGAGTAATTGTTAGCAATTTGAACACGAAACCGCTAACTAAATTAAGATCAATTAGTAATTCCCAACTGCTAATGTATCTCTCTCTCTAATTTCACCCGACCTTAGCGCTTAAAACCGCTACTATGTATCTTTGGGCAACACAAAACTGCTAACCAAGAATTTTTCAGCGGTAGTGCAGGAAATACCTTCAATTTAATGTCATTTATTACACACGTAACTTTAACTACTACTATTTGTTTTTCTCTCTTTCTCTCTCTCCATTTACTTTTCAATATAACTGGTACACAATTTCCTTAGGTGTGAGGTATGTAACTGGAATTGGGTTCGGATCTCTTAAGCAATGTCTCAAGTTCAAGTTTTGTGAATAGAAAAAACGTGGTTAGGAGAAAAAACCTTACCAACCACCTAGGTTTTTTAGCAGATATTAGTCATAACTTGCACCAATAATATAGTTAAAAAAAATAAAAAAAAGTTACTCTTCAAACAAAAACAATTACGAAAATTCATTTTATTTCTTATCTTCACTACCAAACACAAACATAAAACACATACTGATTGGCTGAGAAAAGCACGCCCCATATCCATGTCCAATACAAGGCATAGTAACATACATTTTATGCAAGTTCCCAAACAAAAACCTAATCCTAGTAGCTTTCTTCATCAACAGGTAGAGGAACATGAGCTCTGTAGATGAAGAAATTCTCATAGACCAAACCAGCAAGGCCACCACCAATGAGTGGCCCAACCCAATAAACCCAGTGATCGGTCCAGTTTCCACTAACCAAAGCAGGCCCAAATGATCTTGCTGGGTTCATGGAAGCAGCAGAGAAAGCCCCACCAGCAAGGATGTTAGCCCCAACAACAAACCCAACCAAGGATGGCCCAAGCCCAGCTAGTGCCCCCTTCTTGGGATCCACCATGGTCGCGTACACAGCGAATAACAAAGAGAATGTCAACACAATCTCCCACACTACTCCTTGAGTGTACCCCACTCCACTTGCAAGCGTATGAGCTGGAGTTGTCTGTAGATAATGCAAGACAAGATGCAGAGTGTACAATCATATTCTTAATTAGCTTTCCAATAATAAAAGACTAAAAAAATGGTCTTAACTTTTTGTTTTGATGATAATAAAAAAATTTGTATCATTATTATTCTATCCATTGTATGTATACTTTCAAATTCAAATATATAAAATATGAAATTATGAAGTGTGTGTGTATTAGAAAATCATTTTAATAAAAGCTAGTTTAATGAATAGAAAATTATTTTGCCGTTAATAAAGTTTTGAATTAAAATATAAAATATAGACATTTAATTATTTTAATTTTAAAAAAATAATTTAATTTATGAAAATTTGTTTTACTTGTATTTGTAAATATCCCTTTACATTTAGTTCAAATTAAATTGAATAAATGTAAAAAAAGTAAATTAAAGTTTTATTTGAATTAGTAAATAAAATATTAATTTGGTTCTATAAAAGCTTAAAAATTACGTATCATAAAATGAGAGACATGTAAAGAGAGAACAAGCTAATTAAGTAGTAGATCACGTTTTGATTGATTTGATGATTAATGAATTCTCTTCGAGAAGCAGAAGCATGTAGGGAGTGTGTACTGTAAACACTTACCAATCCTCCAGAGAGGTAATGGAGAAGATAACATGCTGCTGAAGAAGCTACCAATTGATCAATCCAATATAGGATGGAACGGAAGACGGTGATGTGGCCGCCGGCAAGGAGGCCGAGGGTCACGGCGGGGTTCAGGTGGCCACCAGAAATGTGTGCGGCGGAAATCATTACAGCCACCACAAGTGCATGTGCCACGGCCACAAAAAACAAGCCCACTAGTGCGTCTCCACTTAGCTTATCTATTGAACCAAAGAAAAAACTCCATAATAAGTCTTAGCCAAACCATTCCAAAATTAAGTAACATTAGTACAATAGTTCATATATAATGGTTACGGCTGAAATAATAAATTTCGGTTTAATATTGAATGAAAATAAAAAATATACAAGTGAAATAAACGGGATTTTTGGTGGCTTAATCAAGGAGCATCGAACCCACATAATTTGCGGGGAAGATGAAAGTTCAATTCCGAATTTTCACTTCTTATCATTGTAATGATAAAACTAATTCAGTTGGTAGTGCTTAGCAATTTGCAGCCCTGACACCTGAGTTCGATCCCGCCACCTATAAAAAGGAATTTAGAATTAGAAGGTATATAAAGTTACCAGCAGTCATTGCAGAACCAACACCAACAAAGACGAAGAGAAAGGTGGCGATGAATTCAACGACTAGAGCCTGAATGCAATCGGGCTGGGTGGCCTCTCGGGTGGTTCCTAAAGCGATTTTGGCCATCTCTTTTAATTTGATTTGCAGAATGCAAATGAATGATCAAATTAAGAAACAATCACTTCCTACACTCGAATAATGATCAAGAGGCTTTGCCGATTTATAAACGCAAACAAAAAGCATAATAATAATAATTGTGTCCAACTTTTTTCTCTAGTGGAAGTGGCGTGGGACAATTGACGGGGATGGACAAGTTGACTTAAAGTTAATAATTTGCATTGATTCGCTGGATGCTACAACATTTAGCGTCCAATTATATGATCAACTATCATTGTAAATTTATAGAGTTCATACGTTTGAGAGAAATGAAAACTAAAAACTTTATTTATTGTGTTTATTAAACTAAAAAGTTTTATTAGTAGCTAACTTGGCAAAATGGTAAGAATATTGAGGTTCAATCTTTGTAAGAGAAAAGACTATATTTTTTTTAAGGTCCCTAATTTTAATAAGATATTATTAATTTTGAAAAGGAGACTTTCTATTTACACATACATTGTCTTCTTATCACACATACACTAAACCCTAAAAATACTATAATACCCTCAAATTAAAAGAAAAACTCCAAAATCCCTTCTCCCTCACTGTTCCACACACACACTTCTGCACACCAACACACACTTCCGCGCACACACTGTGCACTTCTGTGCACCAACACACACTTCCACGCACACACTGTGCACTTCCGCGCACCAACACACTTCCGCACACGCACACACTTCATCTCCCCCTCACTGTGCGACGAAGTTGGGTGCTAGATCCTGGGATGTGCGACGGTGAAGGTTGGTGGCGGCGATCGCGTCTGTCTTGGTGGAGACGAGAAGGCAACCCCTGCGTGTGCTATTGGTTGGCAACGGCGAAACTGGAACTGTGACTCAGGGGGAGGCGGCGACGAACTGGGAACTGCGATTTGGGGGTTGACGGTGGCAACTAAAACTGCGATTTAGCTTCAACTCCCTCACTGGACCAATCCCTAACACTACAAGAAATTCGCCCATTAGCCAGGGCCAAAAACCGTAGGTAGAAGCAAAAAACCGTAGGTAATTGAAATTTACCTACGACTGACAGACGGCCTGGTTTCCGTAGGAATATTGCTCGTTGCAATTTTTTAGCGAGGGCTTCCTTTAAAAAGCCGTAGGTAATTACCTAGGGCCATGAACCGTAGGTAATTACCTAGGGCCTGGAGCCGTAGGTAATTACCTACGGCTCATGGCCCTAGGTAATTACCTACGGCTCCAGGCCCTAGGTAGTTACCTACGGCTTGTAGCCTTGGCTAATTACCTACGGCCTTTGCCGTAGGTATTCGTTTTTTTTTAATTAAATTTTTAAATTACAAATTTATTCTTTATCAATGAAATTAAATAATATTCCTTTTATTAAATTTATTATTAATTAATTAACTATTTTTGTATTTTATAATTAGTTAATTATTATTGAATAATTATTTTTAATTTATTAATATGATACTTGAATTAAAATAAAGACATTAATTGAAAAGAGCAAAATTAATATCATAACTAAAAGTAAACTGAATGTCGTCAAAATTAAATACAATAAAATGTCAACTAAAATATAAAATAAACTAAAAAAAAACTATCTAATACTATCTATAAGGGTCAATATCTTCGTTTAGGCTCGGTGTGTTGCCACCCTTAGGGCCATGTCCTGGCTGTGGCTGCTGTTGCTGAGCTAGCTGAGGCTGAGGCGGGAGCCATAACTTGGTCCCCTACGCAATATAGCAGAAGAAAAACAAATCCACCAAAATAGAAAAAAAAAGTGAAAATGAAAATATAAATAAATAGCAAAGTCTGCATAACAAAATTGAAACTTTTGAAATAACCATGAGCAATGCACCAGAGAGAAGCCAAATCAACTTTAGAGGATATTCAAAAGGATATCATGACAAACCATTTTTCTCTTTCTTTTCCTCTAGTGAAACTCAATATATTCTTACACTTTGCTACAATTTCGTTTGGATATATTTCTAAATTTTAAATTTTAAAAATCTTCAGCTTTATTGTAATAAGATAGAACCAAAAAAGAAGTGGCTAAAGCATATCATAGAATCAGATAAGAAAGGGAAGAGAGATTCACACACACACACACAAATCAAACCGATCACATTCCAATACATGTATTGAAGATTAAACAAATAAGAAATATAAGCATGACACAATGCATTCTACTGAAAGCATTTGCTACTTCGCATGACAGTCCATTAACAGGAAATAAGCAAACATATCAAATATAAATGCATAACACAACCCATTCTACTGAAAGTAATATTAGCATTCTATTCAGCTCTAATAAATCAATTCAAAGCTGAAAACAAAGTTTATTGGCTCAATCAAAGAAACAAACACATCAAAGGCATAGTTAATTAACTCAAGCTTGTAGCAGATGCTATTATTGATGACATGAAAGTAGATGCAGCACTTGTGATTTACTGATTTTATATTAGTGGCAATACAAACTTCTTGTATGTTCTCTATTGCTTTCATCATCACACACTAAAACTCCTGTTTCATTAAACAAACAAGTTAACACAAAAGAAGCCCATCAATTTCAATTCTTGATTCTAACAACAAAGACAATCACTTTTCCAAACATCCGACACGCCCCACACCCCACAAGGGAATCAATTAATCAACACACTCAAAGATCTCACACACCCCACACCCCGCTAAAGGTTAGAATTTTTACTGATGAAAATTGGTACCAAGTAGCAATTTTCTGCTAGATTAGTTTCCAATAGAAAATACTTGCGCTCTTGTTAATTTTCAAATGCATCAATAAAGAAGAAATCCTTCCTCTGCATTCATAGACATTTTCTTGTTGATATATGGTACAAAGTTTGACATATATCTCTTATATGTCAGGTAGCCAAACAAGCATTATAGTATATATTAGCTATAGCTAATTATTCACATGCTCAACCAGCTCTTCCAAATATGCTTATTGCACAAAGTTATGTATGCCATAATCAATGGATATATGGAACCATACAGAGAAGAAAACAAACACATTCAACTAAGCAATTTTCCATTCTCAACCCATAATTTGCACATAGTTGCAAGCAAGTTCACCACCCAATCCAAATCAGTAGAAATAATATGACATCATCAAAATATCAGAAGCTTGTTAGAAACATCTACAAAACCAGAATTCTATTACAACAGATCTTAACCAATCAAACAATTTCTCCCTATCGAACAAGGCTTTAGAATACAGTTCCTAATATTTCCACATCCAAATAACACAAGCACAAGAAGAATTTAGAAAATAGTTCAAAAAATAGCCAAATCATATTAATTCAAATTTATCGTACTATTTTTATTTAAAAAACAAATTGATGACAGTAAACTAAAAGCCAGGTAGATATAATAAAATTTGGTTGCCAAAAATGTGAGACTAGGCTCCCTGGTTGCCTCAATAAAATCCTAAAGCCAGGTAGATATAATAAAGACAGACTCATGGAATGGAACACTACTAAATTGAAGAACACTAAAGTGCCCCATTCAGCAAAAACTTACCTGGTTTTTAACAATCAAATCTCCAAGCTTGACATGGTTCTGGCTAAAGAAACCTGAAATTTGCCCAGTTCCATAATGGATTTCAGCTTATGTCCCTGCATAGCATGTTAAAAAGAAGACATATTTCAAAATATCAGATATGTGAAGTAAGGACATAGTAAACTGACCTAAGAACTTGTTGAGCTTGTTAAAATTTATTTGGAAGGAAAAACGGATTGAATATTTTGTTTAGCAGTTAAATATAATAAGTAAGGACAAAGGAGAAGTAGAGAGAAAGCACAAGATGAATTTTGAAATGGAAATTTCAGAGACTTGTACAATTTTTACTGTAAGTGCTAGATTGGCTTGACTTGTATCTTGAGTGCAAATAACAAGCAACCTGCACACAATCATGGAATCACAGTATATCTTCTTTCCACCCAATGAGAGAGAATCAGAGATAATGAATACCTGCAGATGAATACCAAGGTCCGGTGACTGAGAAGGGATGTGGAGGAGCTCGATCTGGTGGCGGCACCGTGGAGATGTGGTGGTGGCGGCACTGTGGAGATGCGGTGGTGGCAGCACCAAGGAGCTCGATCTGCGCGCAGAGAGACAGAGTGTGTGAGAGAGAGATACAGATCTAGTGAGAGAGAGAGTTCATACCTATACGGTGAGGGCGTGGTGGTGGCGACCCCGACGGTGTACACGGCGGTGAGGGCTCGGCTCCGCGGCGGATCTTCACTATTTTGGGATAGAGGGGGCTAGGGACGAGGGAGAATGGTTCGATTGAGGGCGTGGCGGAGCTTCAATGTTGGGGACGAAGGGCTTCACGGTTGGGGACGGAGGCTTCACGGTGGCCGGCGGCGGCGACTGGGTGGACTGAGAGAGAGAGAGAGGGTTCTGTTCTAGGTCAAAATGGGGGAGATCGTGCAGAGTTTGAAACTTACTAAGTGGTGTTGGCCGGAGCTTCGAGGGGTGGTGGCCGGAGTTTTGAGTGGTGGTGGCCGGAGTTGAGGAGGAGAGAGATTGAGAGAGAAGAGGGTTTGAGATCGAGAGATTGAGAGAGAAGAAGGAGTCTGAGAGCTCGATCGAGACTGGGATGGGTATATTGCAGGTAGCGACGGCTTAAAGCCGTAGGTAACTTACCTATGACTTTAAGCCGTAGATAACTTTTTTCCGTTTTTATTTATCTACGACCTCTAGCTCTCTCTAAAAAATTAGAGTTTACCTACAGTCTTGGCCCTCTCTAAGTGGATTTTTCTTTTTTTTTTAAAAAAAAATGTAATTACCTATGGCTATGGTCGTAGGTAGTTTTGAAATTCAAATTTCTCTCTCCTACCTCCTTACCTACGGCCAAAGCCATAGAAAAGTAAAAAATTACCTACGACTACATGGCCCTGGGTAATTTCGCGTAGGTAAATCCACTTATTCTTGTAGTGTAACTCAAGCATCTTCCCAAGCCTCCGTTCTTCTTCCTACTTTGGGGAGGCACGAAATTATGGGCATGGGCTTGCAAAACTTTGGGGATGGAGAAGAAAAAGATGTGCGAAAGAGTGAGGGAGAAAACAAATTTTTTAAAATTTGAGGTTATTTTTTATTCGAAGGGATTGTGCAGAGTTAAGTGTGTGTGTGCAAAAGTGTGTATTTTGATATATGTGTGCAGAACTACTATTAGTTCCGCACGATGAAGGTATTTTAGGCTTTTGACCTATTATATATGTTTGGTTAGAAAACCATGTATGTGTATTTAGAAAAGGCCAAAGGCCCTATATCAAAGTTGTCTTTAGGCCTTAAAATGTGTTGAGTCGGCCCTATGGGTAATTAACCTAGTTTGTGTCTTGATCAGTTCAATTCTACTAGTATAAATATTATTGTAAATTCTTGTTGATTATAGTGTACACACAAACATTAAAACGAAAAACTCTTTAAAACTTAAAAATTGTTAGTTAGTGTACAATAGTGAAAATGCATATGTTATCAACATCAATTATTCCATTTTGTCGGGTACAAGACAACACGACCCTTGTCACAATTATCAGGATATTAGCATCACGAAAGTCGCATGCATCAGTAAATTTTCAGCAAAATGACACCAAAGAAATGAAAAAGTGATTCAATTAATATATTGCTGATGGCGCATACAAAAGAACATAATTACGTACTTCATCTTTTTCACTTCGTAATCGTCACATGTACTCTATAATGATAATGATGATGATGGTGCCATTCCACTACTTCTGGCTCTGCTCCGTCACCGATCGACCTGACAGATGACAAAAAACATATAGTCAAAGGATATGTCACTCTCTAATTTGTTGAATTATGTCTTAATTAGCACTTAGCGGCCTGAGGGTCACACAAAAGGAGCATCATTAATTGTGTTCTTCATAATTCCTTCTCCACTTCGTCATGTACTATAATGATGATGATGATGGTGCCACTCCATTTCCTTCACTTCTGCTTCGCCACCAATCGAATTGACAGATGAGGAAAAAAAAAATAATATAAATGATTAGGTCAAACCGATGTATGATTACGGATTTCACATCTTCATAGTTAATGCAAACAAATGAAATTATGAACTGAATAAATTGCAATATTTAATTTCTATCTTCAGTGTACGTGTGTTTATAAGAGATTCAAACTTTAATTTCTGATTAGATTTCACATTGTATTTAAAATTACTTGATCCGTTGGGCTAGCTACCAAATACTACCTCTGTCTCTTAATATAAGAACCTTTTAACTAATTCGTATTCTTTAAAAAAATTGGTTAAGTTAGTTAATAGCAATAAATTTGTCAATAATTTATTATATTTTTTTAAAATTAGCCCTAACACTTATTACTATCTCTCTTTCCCCCTCTCTCTCACATCACTTAATTAATGCATTGGAAAAGATAGAATGGTTGGGTGATTTATATAATAAATAAAGGCATTTTAGTCAAAAAATAATTAATGCAACTAATTTTTTGAAAAAGTTCTTATATAAAGGAACTTTCATTTTTTTGTAAAGGTTCTTATGTTTAGGGACGGAGGTAGTAGCATATTAAGTTTGTCGCTCACGCAGAATTTTTGGATTTCGAGATTTCCAATACGGAGTGGAAATTGTATATGATTGGAGAATTAGAGATGATAAAATTTATCTTGGACTACAAATTTTTGTTTACCAAGATATATCCTTTCATTATATTACCAACGTAAGTACACAAATGAACATTCCAAGTTGAATTTCAACACCAAGTCCAACAAAAACATGAAAGCAATCCAATTCGGGGTTCTATATACTATGAATTGGATTTTGATTCTATTCGTTAGAGGAAGGGATAGAATGTTACCATACTTGTATACCAAAGAAATGAACTGCATATAGGAAAAGGCAACCAAATTTGTGTAGCAAATGCTTCAAAGAAAAAACAACTACCACAGTGGTGGCCACATTTCCTCTCACAGTCAAGTTCCACAGTCGATAAACCAATCCTTGTATACCATGATGCCAATCAACAACTTCATCCCTATTACTTTTCCTCTTTCCATGTCTTCAATGGGTGTCATTACCTCACACGGCGTGACATACCGACCGATACATTTGAAAGAGCTGTCATGCTTAGGGAGATTGTCATGGTGTCTATTTTCCTCGTCATGGAGTCTCCTGTTCTTCTGGTGAATTTAGTGTCATTACACTCGCAACAGTTAAGAAAACATGCAGGTGACTCCTTTTGAAGTCGATGTCTGAGAAACAAACCAAGTAAGTAGTTCAGCTAAATATTCTTCAGTTAGTTGTGTAGCAAACATTGTGGTAGAATAAGACTGCAATCAATATACAAGGAAAGCAAGATAATGAAAATCAGAGTGCATGTTTAAGTTCTAGATAAGTGGTTCCCTTACCTACTAATTGGTAGATGAAACCCGGCGTAGTGAAGGAGAAGTGGTACCTAAAGCACCAGATTTACTCTCGAACATAGGACCCGGGTTTGAGGTTTCTACAGCCCTTTCTGGTTTTGAGACATTTTCTGTGGAGACTATGGGCATGATGGCAGTGGAAATACATGAACCAATGTTCACAGACTGCAAATATTATATCCCATTCAAGTGAACTGCTTCGGCCAAATATAAATCTAATTTAAAGATCAGAGTAATTAAAGTAATAACTATATATAGCATGCAGAGAGGAACAAGGCATCTTAGAAATACATGGTGAGATAACCCATTTTTTTTAGTAAAACAGTGTTTTTATCCTTGATTTAGTTCTTAAGTAATTCAAAGCCATTCCACATTACTCCCCCACTAGAGATAGCAAAATGGGTAAGGTAAAATGAGTTTGAATAATTTAAGCAATGAATCATACATTAATTTAAATAAGGGACTAAATTGTGATTGAAGTACATTTCTAGGAACCAAAATGTTAGGTTACTCCTATTTGTGAAAAAGGGACAGAGGCAAGAAAGCAATGGTGAAAATTTTCATTAGGTGGTATACCTGTTTCTCTGTTTGAATCTCGTCATCAAGATTTTGAACATCAGGTACCCTGATCTTCATAAAAACACGCGGACGATCAGAACAGATTGGTGGTCTTGCCACAGCATTTTGAGTGGAACCATTGACTTCTGAAAAAAGAACAAAAGTCATTAGGACTTGTTCTGGAGTGCATTCCTTCACAATACTGCATATCTTGTAAAGATATCTCAGTCTAGAACTGTTACAGATAAAAAACCCATATCAAACAAAGAAAAAGAAATGAAACTAGTCAATTGGTAAACATCTGTCCACATTGACCACTAGCTTAGTGTATAAATGGTAGTATGTTTTCTAATTCAGACAGCAAAGGTCCATAAAAGAAAAAAAAAATTAACCCACATCAATTATGTGGCACCAATTATTTTCTTTTCTTTTCTTAATGGGCATCATATATCACCTTAAATTAGCAACTCATTTTGCTGGGAAATAGTAAGCATGTCACATAACTTAGTAGAACATTTTTTCTGGGAAAATTTCCCAATAATAATAATACATGATTCTTCAACTGCATGATACAAGACTGAAGTTACCTTCATGCTTATCTACATCCACTGGTTCAAGACTGCTAGGCACAGCAACTGGAGCCTACAAATAGTCAGATACTTAAGTGAGAAATTAAATGAAATCAGTACAAATTTAATGCATAAACTATCAGAAAAGTCATATCATGTTTCATAGTCCTGCAAATGAAATTCGGAAAACAATAACTGAAACTAGGCAAAGGAATCACGAACAGTTGATTGACTTTGTGTCTTTGCCTGTTTCATCTGCTGATATTTTAGAATCGTCCAGTCAAATAAATAGTCAGAATCATATCCTGCCAAACAAGATTTTATTACTTTAATAGAGAACATAAATATAAACAGACGAGACCACCAGAATATAACAGAGGCTTAAATAACCTATTAGTCCCTGCAATATACAGTTTTAGCCCCTGTAAAAAAAATTTGTCGGCTTTAATCCCTAAAAAATAGAATTATTTATTTTTGGTCCTCATTATTTTGGTTTTAGTTCTTATAATATTTGATCCATGTTGAATTAGTCCTTGTATAATAAAATTGATGTCATATTTTAGGGACTAAAATCAATATAGTCCATGTATTATAAGGACTAATTCAACATTGATCAAATATTAAAGGGACAAAATCCAAAACAACACACCCTTCGTGAATTCTATGATTTGTTGGAGTCTATCAGAAGGATTTACAAGGATGAGGGCCAAGTCCAGGTGCAACACACCCTTCGTGAAGGGAATCAAGTTGGGATATATTAGCTAACCATGGTTTTGGGTTACTAGTCCCATGTAAATTTTTTTATTTGGCTCCAGGATTTATTTCTCTCCCTTTGTTGGCCGATATGGCTTCTGTTACTTTTCCTAGGGAGGGTGCTTGACCTCAGTTCACCAAAAAAAAACAAAAACAAAAACAAAACAACAGGGATCAAAACCAAACATTCCTATTTTTCAGGGATTAAAATTGACAAAATTTTGTAAGGACTAAAACCGAAAAGGTGTATATTACAAACACTAAAATGTTATTTAAGCCTATAATAAGTAAAGTCCAGAAACACAGATTAATGTAAGATACTGTTAAAAATATTTATTCCCAAAGACTGACAAACACTAAGAATCAAATCAAGTAAATCATAGAATATGGACTACCTGCAAACTTAAATTTATGCTTTGGATAATGAATAGAGTGCAAAACAATAAAACTAGCACAACTAATAAGATGTAAGATGGTTAAGTGCTGAAGCAGATTTGATCTCCCAGTTGCAGCTGGGCATTCAGTAGAAAATAATTGCATGCCATAATAGAGATACTCAGCACAAAACCTGGCCAAGTCTGAGGAAGAAAAATTAAATAATCTATGAAATTTCTAGACATCTTTCTTTTACAGCCCAACCATCAAGCATGAACAGCATAATCACTTTGGTGGCTTTGAGGAATCAAGACTCGCAATATACAGTTAATGGCAGAAACAACAACAATAAAAGTTTTTTCTACTAAGCGATGTCAGTTACATGGATTAAACAACACTATTGAAAGTTAATGCCAATGGGACAAAAATAATCAACCAACATGCAAATCGACATCTTAAACAAGCCATTACCCATATGGTAAACAAACAGCTAATACCTTCACAAATGAACAAATCACGAAACAGGCGCTTCAAAAATCCATAATCTGGCCGTTGATCAAATCTCAAAGAGCGGCAATAATGAAAGTAAGATACAAACTGCACAGGATACGACTTGCAAAGTACCTAAGAACAAGAAATATGTAGTCAGTAAACTTTTATGAATAACAAAAAGAACTTCAATAAGAAAATATCCTTGGGAAGATGAACTGCAATCAATCTAGTGACAGCATTCATTAAAAACCTCATAATTTGATAATTCAGTGATCCGAGTCTACAATTTTAAGTTTATGAAAGTAGTTGTTTCCTCTAGTTTTGCATAATTTTAGTTGTCATTTGCTATCCTTGGCTTCACCGACACTGAGTCCTTCCTACCATTCTTAACCCACATAAATTGTGATAAGAGTTCAACATTTGATAACAGTTTACCCCAACCAAACTCCATTCCAGTTTGTAAACTAACTTTTGGACCATAAATGCACATAAAATTGTTCATATGTAAGATAAAGTTGCAATGAAGGCAATAGAATCAATACAAGTGACAAAGGGAAAAATGAGGCACATACCTCAATGCGAGTTGATAACTTCGTTTTGCAAATTTTGTCATATTTTTGCGCTTTGGTGGCAGCTTGCAGACCCTGCCAAGGAAGGCTAAAATGCAAGAACCAATGTCAAGCCTTACATTTACCTAAAAACCCTGAGCAATTGATACTCGCAAACAACATCTTTATGATGCCTGATAAAAGTACAACCAATAGGATGAGACATACCTTCCTCTTAAAAAGTACAAAAGAACATAGCCAAGAGACTCCAAATCATCTCTACGACTTTGCTCTGAAGAAGTAAAACCAATATTGAGGGAAAAATTGTAGGTTACATCTAGAGAGAACAAAGAAGGCAAAATTATTTCCAGTACTCACCAATTCCTTTGTGAGTATAGCAACTTGCATAACGTGCAGTCCCTGTTAAGTTTTTGTTCTCTCTGGATGAGTTTATCAAGGTAAAACAAGATATTAAGCAACAGTAATCTGGCTAGCTAAATTTAAACTAGTGAAGCATAAATCACACTAAAAATGAATCAATCAAAATCCTTTTAGAAAAAAAATTGTTTCAAAATCAATATACAAGTTGGAAGCTTCCCATTGATAAACGAAATATGCATTTACTTTTAGAAACAAAAGACTATGTATTTTAGCAAAACTACTGCAGGGTTGGAAATGAGAAGCCTGGATTAGAAAACTTTTACAGTTTTACCAGTATAGTGTGAAAAGCTTAAATAAAGAATATTTTATTACATGGAGAAAAAAGGAGACATAGAGAGTTAAAAAGATCTTTGATTTTAACCCTACTCCTATTATACATAACAGACATTGTGGCAGTTCCACATAACTAATCTGACACCCTATCCAAATAGAGAAAACTCATTTTTCCTAACACACTATCTTTTGTATACTCTATTTTGTTCTATACCAACCCTACCATGATATTAAAACAGGCTAATTTCATTCACTAGTACTATTAACTTTTGTAAAGGGGTAAGCTAATGAAGAACAAGAAGAAACCATTCCACTTAGTTAACATGTTACCATGTAAATGAATCTGTTTCTCATAAAGAGACATGACTCATGGCAGAAAGATTCTTCATCATTTACTGTACCAAATTAAAAGAAAGTGTCTAATATGACAGAAAAGTAGTTAAGTAGGTTTAAGGGACTAGAAAACCTTACAATACATACACCACACATGCTAAAATACAATCCATAACAAGAAGAGATCAAATAACAATTACAACAAAAACAGACAGAAAATCTTATACCTGTAAGGGATATGCTTGTTTGTGTTGGGATCCCTATATCCTTTTGCAAGTCCAAAATCAATCATATAAACCTGTGAGTGTAACATATTGCAGAAATCATATATTAAAAATTGGAAGCATAGAGGAATTACAACATAGGAAAATTATCCACATAAGTTAGCCAATAAATAGAATGAATGCTAATGAAGCTACCTGATTTGCTTTCCTCCCAAGACCCATAAGGAAGTTATCTGGTTTGATATCTCTATGCAGGAATCCCTTGGAATGTAAATACTCTATCCTTGTAAGCTGTAGTCATGAAAATAAAACAGGCTTAAGTTTAAACTAATGTGTTTGAAAACTCTCATCAATGGAATCTTTATGTAAAAAGAGGGAATGTTAAGGGACATAACTCATACAATAGCATGCAGAAAACATGATAATATCAAGAAGTTAAATTGAAAAACAGTAAGGGAAGGCTGTATTCATGGAAAACTAGGCAACCAGTCCTGCAATAAATGAATGATTACCATCTGATCGGCCAACATCAAAACTGTTTTCAGTGAAAACTTCCCCCCACAGTAGTAAAAGAGGTCTTCCAGACTCGGGCCCATAAGTTCCATAACTAGAACGTTATTGTCCCCAACAGTACCACACCATTTCATTCTTGGAATACCACCTTAAAATCCATGACTATCAAGAATTAGAAATGATTAACAAAATTAATGGAAAATGTTGTGAGGCATTCAGATTCTGCTGTTATAACTTACTTCCTCCTTGAAGAATATTATATAACTTGGCCTCATACAGTAGCTGCGGATGTATGGTTTTCCTGTTCTCCTATGAAACAAGAATATGGCTGTTCAATACACTCTATTACATGTTCTCAATCACTTAAAAATATTAACATTAAATGGCTTTTGTGCTTCAATAAATAATACTTTTCTTTTTATTAAATAATTTCTACTTTAGTTTTTCTTAATCACTGTCCTAAGAACACCCATTTGCATTCTCTAAAAGGATAAAAGTGAGACTTTTGAGGAAATATAGTTATCCTTGTTAAATTTAGAATCAAGTTTTTATTTTATCATATTTTATGCGCAATGTTTATTCAAATATTCACGATCTAACGAGAAATGCCAGCAACACTCCCTTTGACACTCTTTCCAATACACACTCTCCTATTGGTTCAAATTCATGTGAGTCCCACTACTTTGGGAATGAGACCCACCAAATAGGGAATGGGGTGTGAGACCTGCATTAGTTTCAACCAATAGGAGAGCATGTGTAGGAAAAATAGTGTTAGACAGTGTGTTGCTGACATTTTTCCTATCTAAATCATGTAAGCTACAACATGCATCGATCCAACTGCAAAATGTAACTATGAAAGAAATGAACTTTTTGTCACACTTTCTCTTCCATTAGTTTCATACCTCCTCTCTATCTTTCAATCTCTCTCTTCCTTTCGCATGGTATTACCCATAGCATCACCAAAAAAATGCAATTACTGAAATAAATGTGACTATGCATCTCTAATTTCCAGTAAACACCACACAATCACTGAAGCTTGAAAGTAAGAAACATTGCGATTTGCTAGCACGAATATTTCTAGTTCAAAATTACTGTAACATCAATCCAAGCACTTTTGGTCTCTTTATATTTGCAGTGACACGATAAAAGAATAGACTTCACTCACCATCTTGATGGCCACAAGCTCAGAGGTCTCAATATGCGACCCTGGAAATGGAGATAAAACAAACACATGGTAAACAAAAAATACATAAAAAAATTAATACTTAAATATTTAAAAGAAGAAGAAGAAGAAAAAACAGAGAGTTTCCGACCAATATGAATTTCACCGAATGATCCGCTCCCAATTTTCCGACCCATTTTATACTTTCCTCCAACAACCCTCTCCATCAAAAACCGAACCGAACAATGAAACGGGCAATGGCAATGTGAAGCCTTTTCAGAATGGCAAAGAGAGAAAGCGAGAAACACAACTTCAGTTGTTGCTGTGAGTTGGTTTGGAATATATGAGGACTGAGACTCACTGAGGAAGGAAAAGAAAAGAGGAGGAGCGAGAAGAGAATAGATAACGTGTTGGGGTCAGTTTTGGAAATATTGAGGATTTTGTTTTTCAAAGGTTTTTGTTGATGACGTGGACGTGACAAATCTTCTTCTTTTTTAATTTGACAGGAAGTGACAAATCTTCCTTTGCGTCTCCATGTGTTGCGTTTCCTTGTCCTTTAAAACAGCCAAGTTTGTCATTTCCTCACTTTGTCCAAAGAACAAATTTTATTATTATTAATTAATTATATTATTTTAATGATCAACTTTCCCAATGGTGTTCGCTTGAATTTTCATCGTCATAGTTTTTTTATAAGTAAAATTAAAGTTTATTTTTAATACAGTTTTTTTTTCTTTGGTACATTATATTATTATTGTTTTGATTCATCGACATCAATACGTTAATACATTAAATAACAAGGATCAATGTTTTAAGATATGAAAATTCAAATTTAAATAAATAAAAAGTTAAAAACTACTTGTATATAAATATAAAAAGTCAAAACTAAAAATTCACCAAAAATATATAAAAACTAAAAATCAAATTTGATTAAATTAGTAATTCCATCCAGATTTGGTGAATTACTAATTTTACCTGGGAACAATTATCCACAAAAATATTATTTGGGAACCAAAATCTACACAAAAAGAAATTCTATAGAAAAGCCATTTTTTTGTGGATTTTTAAACAAAATCAATAGGAGATTATGCAGGTAATCAGAAAATTCTAGTAGTGAGATAGTAAAGAAAAAAAAGGTAATGAAATTCCTAAAAAGATTATATGGATCAAATGCAAAATTAATAAAAATGACATCCATACACTCACACACACACGCACAAACCCACATGGAACCACCCCTGGCATCCTGAGCCAAATACAGGCCCAAACCTGGAGGACACCTATCCAAAATAGTCCACTTCGAAGATAGTCAACTACGTTGACCAAAAAAATAAAGAAGATAGTCAACTACCAGGATCCTGTATGCCAGCCCCAGTTTGGCCGAATAATCAGCACAATACTAATTGATTCTTTTTCTCAACGTATTACATAAATTTTTCTGCATAAGATCACCTTCTTATTTTATATATTTTATTTTCCTCAAATATTATCATTTAAATAAAGTTAATCACTGAGATTTCTTGTTGTCAATGTCAAAAAATTTCGTAATTGTAAATTTAGATATTATAATTTTAAATTTTGATGCAAATTAATATATACAAATAACAGTAGTGGATCGTGATTCACATAATTTATTTTTTATTTTTATATATATTTTTACCATATATGTGTACGTACCCTTTAATTTTAAATGTTTACAATAAAATGAACGTATATTTACTATTTTCGTGCATAATCTCATACCAATTTTCTATTCGGATTTGTTTTTTATTTTTACTTATTTTATTCTATTTTTTCTCAGGATGGCTTCATTTTTTTTTTCATATGCATTGCCTTCGTACGTGTAAGTTTCTATCAAGCAATATAGAGTATTTATTCAATGGAAAATTTATTTTAATTTAATTTTAAAATATATAAATTATTATAACATCAACCTTATCAAAAGATTTTGAGCCAAGGTCCAAATAGATATCTCGAGAGTTGCGTATTAATTTAAATTTAAGTTTTAATATTTTGTATCTATTAATTTGGACATATCATATCAAATTAATAGATACAAATGATGTTGTGTCTTTATTCACGTAATTTATTTTAAAATGTTAATTTTCATAATTAAAAATGTTTTTTTTGGATTAAAAAAAATGCTTTTTTTCACAATTTATACATCTCTTTTTAATTTTTAATTAATTTCTTAAATATGCTTTTAATATTATTTTTTTAAATATAAAAAGTATAATATACTTGCTAATTCAATTTATAATCTCATGGCAATTTTCTATAGGGTTTTATGTTTGATTTCTAAATTTTAACCATTTTATATTTTTAATTTCTCATGACTTCATTTTTTTCCATACCCTGGCTTCATGCAAGTGTCTGGTGTAGAATTTTTTTCAATAAAAAACTTATGTTAGTCTATTGTTTGGATTTATAAATCATTTTCACATCAGCCTTATCGACTGAGTTTGAGCCAAATTAGTCCAAAATAGGTATCCCGAATTGCATTCGTGTATAATATTTGTCGTTTATGGCTAAGTTTTTATTTTTTTTCAAGTGGGTGTATTTAAATTTGGGCTCATATCTTTCTTATCGAAAGCTTATAAAAATAGTTTATAATATATGTTCATAAGTTGTTTTATCTTATTTTTAAGTTTTATAGAATAGATTATAGAAAACGCTTATACAGAATTTATGTAAAGTTTAAGCACATAGCTAGGTTTTTAGATTATAAAATCAGCTTATACATAAGCACTTATAAAAACAAGCTCTTAGTTAAGCCTTTTATCTAAACACACCTATAAATATATTCGTTCCACTATATCATCGATCAAGCAGGTTTCTACCGGGTATTGTAATTAAATATAAATTTGTTCAATGTTCGAGTCTATGTTAGTTCATTGTTTTGTAATTAAAAGTTATTTTATTTAACGGCACCTAAGCCCAAAAGTTTTTTAGCCATGTGGGAGATATATATATATTTTTTATATAATGTGGGAGATATTTGTAGTATTACATTTTTACATGCATAATAATAAGTTATACATATATAAAAATATGTTGACAATATATATGTCAAAATCAACTAAACTGAGTATGAGGATTACTCTGACTTAGCTGGCAAAATGGGCTGGGCTTGTCGGGTCGGGCCGAAAAAGTCTAAAAAATAGAGGGCTTGGATATACAAATTTGAGCTCGTTTTCAATCCAGACCTTTTTGACCCGACCCGACAAAGCCCGAAGCGGGCCGCTCGCAAAATATAGCCTAAAGCCCGAGCCCAAAAAGTGGAGGGCTCGGACACACAAATTCGAGCCCATTTTCAATTCGGGCTTTTTTGGCCCGCCCCGACAAAGTCCAAACCCGATGCGGGCCGGCCTGAGCCCGGCCCGAAAGCCCATTTTGCCAGCTCTACTCTGACTCGACGATGGCGATGGAGCTCCTACATCAATTGATGGACATGAACCACCGTTATATTTGTTGGTTCGGACGTGCGGAAATAGAACGAATCCTACGATCAAGCAATAAAGAAAATGCGAGTAGAACGAACAATGGAATGAAACGCAGATTGCAGAAAACTAAATCACAGAATCAAATGTTAAACGAATCGCAAGAACAAAAGTCAAACGAAACGTAAAGAGATTAGAGAGAAGAGATTGAACACCGGATTTATGTGGTTCGGCCAGTGTAGACTACATCCACGGGAGAGAGCAACCAAACGTTCTTCACTATGATCAATGAGATACAAGTTCAACTGAGTTAACCTTTTAGCAATTCGTTCTCTGTGGTTCCTATGTGTTCATGCAAGAACATAACCCTTGAAACCCACCTTGCTAATCACTCTTGAATCTTCTCTCAATCCTAATTGATCCTCACAAGTGTTTTCCCAATACATGAAACTCTAGCAGAGCTCTCAACTCACCCACTTCGTGTTTCAAACCCTCAAAGCAAGAGAATAACCAACCTTCTTCGAAACTGGCTTCAAAACCAACTTATAACTGTTTTCTGTTTCAACCAATTCGCTTAGCACAAGGAGGCTCGCTAAGCAAATTTGACAGCACTGAAAATTACTGTTTTTCTGCTGGTTTCTGCGCTGAGCGAATCCTGTTTGGCTGAGCAAATTTGGACCAGGAACTCCACCTTGGGCTGCTCGTTTAGCGAATCCTGATTGGCTAAGCGAATTCGAGCCAGTGAAGGACCCCTGCAGGTCTGCACATTTCGCGCTAAGCGAATCCATTGAGCTAAGCGAATCTGAACATAGTAAAACTTGATTTTGAGTCACTAACTTACAATATTCCTTTGATTTATTGTGTTCAAGAGCTTCTCAGTAGGGATTGGCACGTGGATCTAAGGCATACGCTTGGCGAGGGCAATATGAGTGCGCCAAGCTGGGTGTGAACCAGCGGAATCGGCTTCAGATGGTGGATGTTGGAAATTAAATTAAGCTTTTCAAATTTTTATGTCCACGGCGAAGGAGATGACAAATCCAAATTGAATTCTATTAGCCACAATGCGATAGAAGGTTGAAGAAACTTATAGAAGAAAGAAGAACCTACTAGAGCTACTAGATACATCCACCACCATCCTAGTTTTACTTAGTCATGAAGAATGTAGAACTTACTTCTTCCTTTTACTACCATCTAGTTTTTACTTAGGAATTAAAGAAATGTTATAATATTGTAAGATGTTGCCTATATAAGGCACTTGTGTTGTACCATGTTGTAGTTGAGATCATTTTGTGAATTGAAATCTTGAGTGAAAATCTCTTCCTCTCCTCCCTTACTTCCGCTGTGCATATGAGTAGTTTGTGTGAGAAATTTAACGGCCCACTGATATCAGTGGCGGAACCCCTGCGTCTGTCAAACAACTGCTCTTGGAGGATGCGTGGCAGATTGTCCATATGAGAACTTCAATTGTGTTTCTAGAATTGTTTTTCTTTTGTTTTTGTTTTTTGTTCAATGTTAGCCTTCTGTTATAAAAAAAAACTAATTAAGTATAAGGAATATCCATAATACAAAGTTTATGCTGGTCTTGGGTACATCAATTTCAATAGGGTTAATAGAAATATTAAAGTATAATCTCATATTTTTCTTATCAACATCAACAAGTGATATATTGTATTGGGAGTATATTAAATGAGAATTCGTGGTGATTTTATTATGAGAAATAAAAATATTTAATTATATTTGTTAAATTCAAATTAAATCTTTAATTGCAAATCCAACTTTATCACCTGAGTGACCCCAGTAGAATGGTCAATGCGATTTGCTAGTGTCACTGCAAATTATCCCCAACCATTCATGTCCATTCCAACGAGCACCGAGAAAAAAGAAAGAAAGAACAATGGGAATGAATGGGTAACTGTTCTATTAGATCAAGGCCTGCCGTTACCGTAGCAGGAACGATGATGATAAAAAAAGGAAAGGTTGAGAAAAGAACAGTGCTTTAAGCCAGAGAGTCTTTGTTCCTCTCATTGCGGAAACTGAGTCACTCTGTCTTTTTTGAGAATTTCCATGGCACGTAAGGTTCATTGCCACTGGTGCCATGTTTTTTTTTTTTGGTGAACCCACTGGTGCCATGTTAGTGTGATAATAAAAGAGTAATAATGATTGGACACCCAATTACCGTTTTTACACCCAATTCTAATGAGTTAAATGGATAAAAAAGGTGTGGAATAGGTGTGTGGGGTGTCCATGCAACATTATTGTAATAAAATAGAGTAATAATAGATGGACACCCAACTATCTCTCTCACACCTCATCCCAATAAGATAAGAGGTGTGTCATGGTGTGAGGGAGGTCCATCAATCATTTTCCAATAAAATATTTGTTGTCATCATGTGACAATAACACCAGGGAACAAATCCATAGATATATTAAAAGAGGGGTAAAAAATTTATCGAAATAAAATTTTATTGTTAATTTATAAAGTTTTTCATACCGAATGAATTGTACAGATTTTTTAGATCTAAAGTTGAACAAAAAGTAAGTAAATTTGTTATATTTTTACAAAATCTACTACCGAGTAAGCTTGTGTATCTAAATATCAAGTGTAACAATAAACAAATTAGTTATGACAATAACATTTAATTATACGATGATATAATATGTGTGAGTGTGTTTATAATATAATATAATATTAATATAACCACGAGTTTGAGCGCAAGTGGTTAATGTACTGCGTCACAATACATAATCAGGCTTTACTTACCTCTCAGTCAAATACATGTTAATTCAAATGCCCATTTTTTTTTAGTACTCTTTTTTTGGTACAAACCAAAAATTAACATAATATTAATAATACATGTGTGTATATATAATTATATTATCTATAACTATATATAATGACAATACCAACTTTTGGTAGAGCCTTTTTCAATTCCGATTTTGCCCTTTTTACAACTATCCACAATATCTATAACTATATATCTATAACTATATATAATGGCAATATCAACTTTTGATAGAGCCTTTTTCAATTCTAATTTTGTCTTTTTTATAACTACCCACAATATATCAATAACTACTCCATAATCACAACTTCTTTATCATTTTTTGTAAAAAAAAATTACTCTATTATCTAATTATACAACAATATTTAAAAAAAGAGAGAGAGAGAGAACAATAAACCTAAAATAATTACATTGAGGGGAGGGGGGGCCCAAGCCCTGCTTCCCCACTTCCCTCCGTCCCTGAATAACAAATCATCAAGATTTAACCGACTCGACAAAACTCTGTCTCTGTCTCTGTCCCGATGAATTTAAAAAGGGCCCCGCGTGCCACTCGAGTCCTCCACGTTGGGATTAATAAAAACAACAACGGGAACAAAACAATTCGTATCCACCCCCATGTACTTCTTATGCTCTCACTCACAGTCTCAGCATTCGGTGCTGTAACTTAACATCAGCTCCATTTTCCATCCATCTTCACAAATGGAAACAACGGGGAAAGAGAAAGAGCCTCTAATTATAAGCAGCACTATTAGTACAAACCCAAAGGGTGGCTTCAGAACCTTGCCATTCATCATAGGTAAAGAAAGACAAACTCATTTGCTTGAAAGCTTGATATTTATGTGTGCATGTGTGTGTGTGTAAAACTATTCCATTATGTGGTAATTCCTTTGCCTTTGACTTGGCAGCGAACCAGGCATTTGAGAAAACGGCAAGCTTTGGGATATTGCCGAACATGATTCTGTACTTGACAAGACATTATGGGATGGAGGCTGCTGCAGCCACCAATGTGATCCTCCTCTGGTCTGCCGCTTCTAATTTCACACCCATTCTTGGTGCTTTCCTTGCTGATTCCTACATTGGTCGTTACCCTTCCATCGCCTTTGGATCTCTTGTCACTTTACTCGTAGGTGCCAACCTAATTACCAAACTTAAGGGCACATTTAATTTTGTTTTCATTTTTACTTAATTATAAATTCAATCTACTCTCTCTCCTTATGAAAAATGCAGCAAACACCGTTATCTAGCACATTTCTTTTTAACACTATATAATAGATTGAAATTCATGTAGGTTTCATCACTTTAGGAATAGATCCCACTAAATAGGGTATGGAACCCACGTGAATTCTATCCAATCACAGAGAGTGTATTGGGGTTATTGTATTGATAGCACTCCTCCCTCTTTCTAATTTTAATTTTTTGGTAAATAACACAAACCGTTCATGAGGATTGGCTAATTAAAACACAACCCCATTCTTACTTTAAAATTTTCCACTACAACCCCATTAATTGGATGGAGGTTATATAGAGATGAAAAAGAATTGGAATACAACCTATAGTCAAGCTCCATAGGGCCATAACATTTTCATTTCTTAAATTTATGTAATCTGGATCATTGCTTTTTAGTTGTTTACATATTATTATGTGTCACTACAGGGAATGCTGCTTTTTTGGTTAACGGCTATGATTCCAGAACTAAGTCCTTCTTGTGACCAATATACTATGAGCTGCAGCTCTCCCACAACAGCACAACTTGCATTCTTATACTTTTCTCTCGGCCTATTGTCCATTGGTGCTGGAGGTGTAAGGGCCTCTTCCTTAGCCTTTGGCATAGACCAAATACGCAGGAATAAGGACAGAGATGATGGAATCATAGAGATCTACTTCAACTGGAGCTACGCTTTAACTGCAGCAGCAGTCCTAGTTGGAATGACCATTTTGGTGTATATTCAGGAAAATCTCGGGTGGAAAGTGGGACTTGGAGTCCCTGTAGTCCTCATGTTCATATCTATGGTATCTTTCTTTTTAGCCTCTTCACTCTATGTCAAGGTGGAAGCTAAAGGCAACGTGATTACTGAGTGTGCTCAAGTTGTTGCAGCATCTTTCAAAAACAGACAACTCAACTTACCGCTACATGTCTCAGATGGCTTGTACTATTGTGAAAACGATTCTGTAATGCTTATGCCAAGTGATAAATTAAGGTACTAAATTATAAACCATTCAAGTGTCAAATATCTCTTTTTTTGTCATTAACCATTAAGGTACTAAATTAAGGTACTTTAACCATTCATAATATCTAGAGTACGTACATGTTTGGTTTTCAGTTGGAAGATTGCAAAAGTACGTTTGAAGTCAAAGAATTATAGAGTTCCTTCTGAGCAATTGTACTTTTAGACTCAAACGTACGTTTGCAATTGAAAACCAAACATGTATAATCAACCCGGTATCTGATCCTGTTTTGTGAGTGCTGATACATGTGATGTGATCACTAATTGGCTATGGTGTCTTATCTAATTGGAAGGTTTCTAAACAAAGCCTTCCTTAATAAAAGTCCATCACAAGATCTTACCCAAGATGGGAGAGTTAAAAATCCATGGAGTCTTTGCACAGTAGACCAAGTGGAGGCATTAAAGGCAATGATCAAGATTGTCCCAATTTGGATAACAGGAATGATAATGTCTGTGAATTTGAGTCAAGGATCATTTTCTGTATTGGAGGCATCCTCCATGGACCGCCACATTACTTCAAGCTTTGAAATCCCTGCAGCTTCCATGGGAACATTTATGATAATCTCCACAGTAGTTTGGAGTGTCCTCTATGACCGTGTCATAATCCCCACTGCATCAAAACTAAGAGGTGTACCAACTCGTCTAAGAGTGAAACAGAAAATGGGAGTTTTACTTTTCGCGGTTTGTTTATCAACAGCCTCATTGGCAGTGGTAGAAGGTATCAGGAGGAAAATGGCAATAGAAGAAGGCTTCTCAGATTACCCAGAAGGGGTAGTGAACATGTCAGTGCTATGGCTATTGCCAAGGCAAGTCCTTGATGGTTTTGCTGAGGCTTTCAATGCTGTTGGGCAGAATGAGTTCTTTATCTGTGAGCTTCCTCAATCCATGTCTAGCATAGCATCCACTCTTTCTGGGTTGGGGATGTCAGGTGCAAATCTGATCGCTAGTTTGATTTTGAGTGTTGTTGACAAAGCTACCAAGGGAGAGGGAAAGGAGAGTTGGGTTTCAAGCAACATAAACAAGGGGCACTATGATTACTATTACTGGCTTCTTTTTGGATTGATGTTGGCCAATCTCCTGTATTTCTTTTACTGTAGTAAGGCTTATGGAGCTTGTAAGGGAGAAGAAAATGAAGGTCAAGATGAAGGAAATTAGGACAGAAAGATAAATATGGCTTGTTAGAGACTGTAAAAATATATTCTGTTTTTTTTTATTTCATATTTTAACTAATAATTTCAAAAATAGTTTTTTTTTTACTTTATTTCCTATTTCACCATTTGCTGTAAAAATCATTAGAATAGGAGAGAAAGTAAAATTATTGTAGCATTTATAACTTTATTTTATAGAAAATAACTTCTAAGAGATTAATAGAAGTTAGAAAATGTGATACCTGAATGGATTAACTAAGATGTGTATATTTGATCAAACAAAAAAATGTGCTCAACGGAAAAAAGGTGCATCCAGACGGGGAGAAATAATTACACTGGATACGTTTTATTTCTTTATATAACAATGGCAATGAGTTTTAAACCCGTGACTTCATATAAACCACACGGAACATGTAAAAGTATGCCCCAAATATAAAATTTAGATCTAAAGATATTTGTGTCTAAATCTAAGCCCTGCTCTTTAGGCTACAAATGGCAGGTTGTGTAGGAATCATGATATGGTTGCGGACTTGGCACTTTGCAACCGTGCCATAATGTTGCTTAATCATACAAATGGAATGAACCAATACACATTGAGACTTGGGACTCAAATCTTGAATATCATCTTCTTGTCCCAATATTCTCAAAGTCAATTTTTTTTCTTCAAATTTACAGTATTTGATTCGAATGGCAGAATTGGAGACAATGAGACATGAATTGAAGGCTGTTGTTCGTATTGTATGGTCTTCAAGACATGAATGTGACTTGTGGAATATTGCTGTGCCTTCACTTCAAACTTGTGATCAAACTTGCGTTTATGGAAGGGTGGTTTTGAAACCGAAGCAAAGTCAACAGCTTGATGGATGAGGCTAAGGAGAATAAGAACCATACCCAATTGAAGATCACCCTTCACAATTTCCAAGTACCCAGAAAGGACAGAGGAAAAATGGTGCAAATCCAATAAGAAAACTGAAAAGATTGCGAGGGAGAATGCAAGTAAGAGAATGGCAAAGAGGATGAAGATAACAATGAGAAGCACAAAGAAAACGAATGAGCCATGGAGAAGGGTAAGGAGAATGAGATCCAAGTTGGGGAACATTATTATTAGGGATATAATTGAATTGAATGTGGTTTTGATGAAACCAAGGCATGTTATGTTGGTTGTTAAAGGAAGGAAAATGAGAAAGGGTATGAAGTAAGCTCGTAGATATTCTATGCTTCCAACATTTAACCACTTTTGGACTCTCTCTTCTACAAACTAATATTGAGAAACAAACTAGTGGGGACAAATGTCATAATATACATACAAGCAAAGCATGAAATATTCTCTTGTTAGAAAAATTCTTGGTTAATTTGGCTTGGCATGGAAAACCGGCTTCGAACCTGCACAAGCAAAGCCCTTTTGTGACCATTACTATTTTCCTTTTCCCTGTTATTTGCACTTTAGTTTTCTTTACCATGTCAATGTGTATGTATACCTCATTTTACAATGTTAAAGTAAAAAAAAACTAATGAGCAATCATTGGAGGAAAGCACTTTTTTATTAAGAGTATTGTGAAAGTTGATACTACTTGTATTCAATTTTTGTTACACAAACAGCTTTATAAAATCATGATGCTTAATTAAGTTTCAAATTCAAGAATGATTCCTTGCTTGTCATTGCCTTCACTGACTTTCTCATTATTGTTAGTACTATTAGTATTTCACTCTTTTAGTGTTGAGATGCAGCAAATATGTATTTCTTGGGTCATTTTGGAGGCCATTTTGCCTCGGTGCAGGTGAGTGGAGTTTTTAGCGCATGTTTGGAACTGCGGTGTGCAACCTTCCACCGCGTGGTGGATCTAAAACTAAGAGATAGCTTCTATGGTGAAGATGCCTAAGGACGCGAGAACCTCAAGTAACCAAACACACGCTTAGTCTTTAGAAATCAGGCAGTTACCACCACAAAACTAGTTGATAGACGTCATAATGCAGTCCCAAAACATGTTTGGTACTGCCACAAATTTCAGCTGCAGCTGCAGATCGGTGATCCTCTATTAGAAATGCAAATCAACAAATACAACACTTTGATAAGGTACGTGGCTGCAATGTGATTTATATAACCCGTGTGGCAAGTGTAAGAAAGATTAAGGCCATTGTATGCGTTTAGTGGAGTTTAATGGAGTCAAAGAAATGATGCTGTTTATTGAAAAGATTAATTAGGGTACAGGGGGAAATTAGATTTTAGTGTTGGGCATGCCCACAACTTCCAGTTTTGGCTGAATAACGTTGCAAAGCTAATAATATCCCAACAAAGCTATACTTGGTATTTAAGACGTGAGGCATAGAAGTAACAAAATTTATTTTTCAAAGTACAGCATAGGCAGTGTGACACTACAACTCTGTTTATTTTAAGTTATATTTCAAAAAAAAAACAAAAAGGGTTTATGAAAACACAATTCGAGCGCTTTTTTTTTTGGTCAAGATGAAACAAGTTCATAAACGGGGAAACCCCAGCCAAACGGCATCTACAGCAAGGAAAACAGCATATGCAGAGTCATAACAAATAAACCAAATAAACCCACGACACGCTGCTGTAACCTATCCCAAGCTGTACTATACACTGACAAGGAAAACAACAAAAGAAACACAAAAAAAAAACCTACACCTAGTGCACCAAAAAGGATACAGGCATCGAGCACTTAGATTGTTGATTGGTGACCAAACACAATTCAAGTGGTTACACTTACACATATTATATTCAATGGCCCAAACCCAATTATCACAATCAATGGTACAAACTCAATGTCAAAACCAAGTTTGCTAAATGTGCACTAAGTAGATCTAAATATGACAAGGTGTATGGTTGTTCCCTAACCAAAGAAATTTGGAAATTGGGATACATTTGTCGTTATCCATATGATAGTGCACCAATACAAGCTTGTCAAGATGCAATACCACGAGTCAAATAGATCATAATTTTGTTGATGTCTGCAACATAAATGGTGCTGTCATTGTTCCAAGAGGACGAATGGTGCGGCCATTTTTTGTGTGAAGTAAGATAGATGCATGGGGACAATGGTGTTAGAAGCTAGCAGATTATATTTCTCCTCCGTCATGTTCCTGACTCCTGAGGCTCTAGGTAGGATCTATTCCTTTTTACTTTGTTTTTCTTTTCTTTTCACACTTCACCAAAATATCTTTTGAATATTATAATCTTTACCTTCGTCAATATTATCATTCATCTATCTATTTATCTGTCATAAAACTAAATCATAGCGTGTAGTTTTCCCTTAAATTCTTATCATCAACAAAAAAGGGTGCGCTTTCTGGCAGCTCACCTTCCACAATCAACGTCCCCGATTTATGCCGAGTCACTGACTCACGATTCCATTTCACGCGTTTGTAAAACACACACCACAAACATACTTTATCAATCAGCGTTCCCATCTGTTTTTCCGAGCATTAAACAGAAAAATAATTATAAAAAAAACAAGTAGGACCAAATCTTGATTTTCAATTCAAGAAATTCGGAGCATTTAATTAATTACTTGTATATTATTCCTTCTCTTTCTAGTCTCCCTTAGAAGCTTTGCCTTGCTTCTGCACCCATCCTCGCATTATAAGTTATAAACCAACACAAAATCCCCCAACAAACAAACTCAAGCACAAAAAAAACAAAAAGCCATATATATTTCAATTCACCACCACCATCATCCACATGGGTAGTGCCAGTGGCTATTGGATCATGTGGTGGCTTTTGGGCATCATTCACATTATAATCCAAACCACCCATGGCATGACCCCACAATCCCCAATCCAATGCAACCAAACAGGCTGCACCCTTCTCAACTCCTACGGCACATGGAATGACCGCAAGGAATGCCACGCTCTCAACGTGACATACCCAACAACCGAAGAACAGCTTCGTCTAGCAGTTTCCTACGCCGTTCAACACAACCTCAAAACCAAGGTTGTCACAAAATTCTCACACACCATTCCCAAACTCGCTTGCCCACAAGGAAATAACAGTGCTTTACTTATCAGCACAGAGAAGTATGACTCTGGGATCCAAATCGATGCGGCCAATATGGCTGTTACTGTTGATTCCGGTGTGGGGCTTCGTCAATTGATTGATGAGGTGGAACGAAGTGGCTTCAGCTTGGTGGCTGCACCTTATTGGGAAGGTGTCACTGTTGCGGGGCTTATTAGTACTGGGGCACACGGTAGCTCTTGGTGGGGGAAAGGTGGTGCTGTTCATGATCATGTTCTGGGTATTAGTATTGTTGTCCCTGCTTCCAAATCTGAAGGGTATGCCAAAGTTTTGAGGCTGGAAGCACGAGATCCTCTTCTTAATGCTGCCAAATTGTCGCTGGGAGTGTTGGGTGCCATCTCCAAGGTTAGTACTATAATTTCAATTTTTTAAGTACTTTGCAAAGCATATATAACTTTAGTTTGATGCTTGATTTGCCTAGAATTGCATAAAACTGAGAACCTGTTATTTAATTTTAGTGTATGTTTAGCTTTTAGCCACTAAAATTATAAAAATATATGTGAAATTGATAGTAATTAACTAATTATAAAGTTTTGTAAAAAAAAACTAATTATAGAATTTATTTTGGACAAACATATTTTTAAAGTCAATCGTATTATTGCAATTTTTTATTTATATCCAAAGTGTCTTAGGGGAAAATGGGCAAAAATTGTAATAAAATTGTAATTTTTGCAATTTTTTTAGTGATGGATTGTTCCGTCATCGGGAATCGAATACAGATATTAACCGTGTTCATCTCTTAAACGAAACGCATTAATCATTTGCACTCAATCTCGTGGTTATCATATTTTTGCAATTGAAAACAAACAATTAATTTCTTTATATATTGCTTTGAATAATCAATCCTTTCAAAAGGAGAATCGTGAGTTTTACATTTACTTTAATTTTTCTTAATAAGTGGAGCGGAGCCACATGCGTTATGATTAATTTGATGCTACAAAACAGTCAACATTTTAAGACGAAAAGGGCAACATATCTTCCTCCTCCTTTTTGACGCAGGTCTTCCAAATCGAGTAAAGAATTAGCACGGTCAAATTTAAGACAGTTAATGAATTAATGAATGCGTCTAGATTGTCGCGCAAATATTCCTCATGATTCGTATAATTGTATTATACCGTATGTTTTGGATTTGATTCCTCCCAATTGGAGTTTTTTTTTTTTGATATACACCCAATTGGAGAAATTACTATACAGGGAAAAGTGAGAAAGATATTTATTCATTGAAAATCGTAAAAATTTAAATAATTAGCTTAAATACACTTTTCGTCCTTGCAATTAGGAAATCATTTGAATTTTATCCCTATAAAAAAAAATTATTTTCGTCCCTGCAACACACTAACCCCCTGTTTTTGTTCTTACCGTCATATGCCGTTACAAAATAACTTACATGGCAGACAGACGGAGTGCCAGTTGACAGTGCCACATGGGATTAGTAATCACAGGTGGCATATGTTGACTGGGCATGTTTGCTGACTCAGTTTTAATTAACATTTTTAATATTAATTAACTATTAACTTAAACACATTAGTTAAACACACTTTAATTTTAATTAGAAACAAATTAATTAATTTAGGGTTTTTACATCCCCTTCACCTCTTCTTGCCGCCACCCCACCCCACCAACCTTCCCTCTTCCTCGCCCCTCCCCTGCATCAGCAGTAAAAGCAAAACCCAAAACCCAGCCAACCCAACAATTGGAAGCGTGAAGATGAAACAGGCATAGGGACCTCTTCCCCTTCCCATCTCCTCCCCTCCCAGCTGCCATGGTCCCAAACCCATCAACACGACAACACCACCCACGTCAACCCCATTCACATCCCCATCAACACCACCCACATCAACCCAAATGTTAAGAACCACCCCACCAACACCACCCACATCAACCCCATTCACTATCCAAAAACCCAAACCACACACAGCAGTGAGTGTTCAAAAATTTCTTCGACCCTCCATTGAACGCATTCGGTGGACCCAACAACTCATTTAACGAAGGGAAAGTGAAGGAAGAACCGCCTCTGCGCGGCGCAAGGGAGGGGGAGAGAAGGAGGCTGCATCTCGTGACGACTTGTGAAGGGAAGATGACCGAGAGGCCAGACGGCCGTGACGGAGGGAGGAAGAACCGCGAAGCTGCGACGGTGGGGAAGCATCGAAGGCCGTGCGCGGCGGTTCTCGAGAACGTGCACTGCCACCTCGGTTGTCGTTGACCTCGGAGCTCCCCATAACCACCATCTTCTCTCTCCTCTGCGGAACACCCAACCCAAGCTCCTCTAATGGCCGATCCTGCTCACCGACGAACAGATCTTGGAGTTCAAGTTTCAGCCTTTTCGACAAGGAACAGATCTCGGAGCTCCCCATAACCACCATCGTCTCTCCCTTTCCCCTTGGTTTTGGTTGTTTTAGTTGTTTTATTGCTTCATCTTGTTGTTCTTGTTCTGGTACTTGTTGGAGATGTTGGAGGAAAATGGACATTGTTCTTTTCAGGGACGATGAGATGGGGAGTGTACTTAGGGATAGTTAATCAATTTGTGTTTTTTCAGAAAGAATTAATTTGATTTTTATATAATAATAATTAATTTGTGTTTAAATAATAAGATTAAATCATGATTAAATGGGTTAATGAATGTTGACTCAGCACTCAATCTAGTCAGCAAGTGCCACGTGAGATCACTTGTCCAGTGTGTCACTGCCACTTGGACTCCCGTTTGCCACGTGAGCTTTTTTGTAACGGGAGTTGACGGCAGGGACCAAAAATAGGGGGTTAGTATGTTGCAGGGACGAAAAGAAAAAAAAATTTACAGAGACAAAATTCAAATAATTCCTTAATTGTAGGGACGGAAAGTGTATTTAAGCCTAAATAATTTTATAATTTATTATATACACCATACAATGATAGTATATGTTAGAATTGATCAAGTGAGAGTGGTTAGTCACATTGACTAGAAATATATTAAATGAAAAATATACAAGAGAAGAGAGATGACCCATATATTTAAGGTTTTATAATATTTTAGGAGAGAATGTGACATCATGTCATGTTAGATTAATTCCCGCACTCCCCATTAATAAGTGGTATCGGAACAGGTATCTTGTAGCTTAAGGTTCTCTATAATTAATCAATAATGATTATAATGTCTGCTTTTCTCTCATAAGCTATCAGTTAGTAATTTTTTCTTAAGTTTGATGAATTATGTATCAATGTTTACGTACAGGTAAAGTTATCACTAGAGCATAGGTTCAAACGAAGCATAACCTACAATTTCACCGATGATGCTCATATTGAAGATGTGTACATGGAGCATGCAAAGCAGTATGAATTTGGAGACATAACCTGGTATCCATCAAAACACACAGCTGTGTACAGATACGATTCCAGGGTTCCCTTAAATGCCTCTGGTGATGGAGTCTATGATTTCATCGGATTTCAAGCCAATTCCATCTTGATCTCTGAGTCGGTTAGAGCAGCAGGTAAAAATAATGATCTCTCGAGTACTCTTCTAAGATCGCAAATACATCATACACGTTGTGTCATATTTAATTATTCTATGCATGCAAAAAACGTAGACTCAAAGTTTAGAACAAGATTTCCTGTTAGTCGTTGGTTTCTCGCATTCACGCAATCAGTAAATCGTATGTAACCATCGAATCGGGATTAGACGGCTCACGATGTTAGTATTTTAATCCCGGCTTAACCTAGAAATCGTGAGCCATCTAATCTCAATCCAACGGTCACAATCTGCTATGTGAACCAGGGAATCAATGATTACAGGGAATCCATTTAGTCAAAGTATTAAGATGTGTTTTGAAAAGCTGATTTGAACTTATTTTATGGCATAAGCACTTCTCTAAGTATGTGTTTTTCCAAGTATTTGGAAGAGTATAAAAATAACTTGTTCAATTGTTGAATCTACTTATATATACATAATACATAAACTCTTATATAATAAGGATTATAATTTAGTTATGTATCCAAACACACCCTTGATAAATGTCATATACAAACGCTGACATGCAGAGAAATTGCTGGAGAAGACAAAAAACGCAAATGGGAAATGCATAACGGCAGCTACTACTTTAGGATACAAGAAATTAGTAGCCAATGGGTTGAAGAACAATGGTCTGATCTTCACTGGGTACCCAGTAGTGGGTTACCAAGGCAAAATGCAAACCTCAGGTTCATGCCTACACTCATCAAGAATTGACACCGCATGTGCTTGGGATCCAAGAATCAAAGGCCTTTCCTTCTATGAGACAACAGCAATCTTCCCAGCTTCCAAATTCGGAGACTTCATCCGTGATGCGAGGAAACTGAGAGACCAAAATCCCGAGAATTTCTGTGGGATAGACAACTACAATGGTATCCTGATCCGATTCATCAAAGCCTCAGATGCATACCTAGGACAATCTGAAGACTCTGTAGTGATTGATTTCAACTACTATCGTGCAAATGACCCATTAGCTCCAAGGCTAAACCAAGATGTGTGGGAGGAATTGGAGCAAATGGCATTCTTCAAGTATGGGGCTAAACCACATTGGGCTAAAAACAGGAACTTGGCATTCCTAGGTGTGCAGCAAAAGTACCCAAAATTTAACCAGTTTATTGAAGCCAAAAAACAAATGGATCCACAGAATGTGTTCTCTGGTGAATGGACAGAGGAGATCCTGTATGGGAAGGTATCAGAAAATAATAAAGCTGATGGGTGTGCTTTGGAAGGACAATGCATATGTTCTGAAGACAGACATTGTAGCCCACAATTGGGGTATTATTGTAGCCATGGCCTTATCTACAAGGAAGCTAGAGTTTGTAGGTATTTAACGTCAATACCAATCTCCATATAGCACATGATATAACTTTTGCATTTTAGTACAACTTTATTTTTTGGTGCTAAGAGTATAATTCCCAACTCTTCCCTCTTCTTGTTACAGTCAATGGTATGAGAATAACTGTGATCTCTTCTAAATTTTTACATGAGTGTGCATATATATGCATGCACAAGTTTACATTTTAATTCTGTTATTTGTGTTTCAAAATCCAAATGTACCTCTGTTGAGATTAATTAATTTGACTGCTTAACAACCAAGGGAAAAAAGAAAAAGCTTATGGAAGAAAACTAAATATGCTTACACAAATAAATTGAAGTTCTTTTGCTTCATAATCAAGCGAGAAAAAAATCATTTGATGTTTGAACCGTATACCTATCCTTACAAGCAACAACGGAGTGTTACCATTGGCATTACGCTTGCCAAGGCGTGGAAGTTTCATATAGGGGTTGGCATCAATTAATCTTCATGATCTAGTAGTTTCTAATCTATTATCTGCCTATTATAATATATAATAATAGGGTGCTTCTTGTTTGTTTTCACAGTTCACACTGGTGTGTGTGTTGATTCGGTTATTTGTATCAGACAATGGTATTAGTTTCCTCCTTGTTTCTGTCATAACCAGTTGAGTCCTTAAGACAATGAATTTCATTTTTCAAAAGTCAATGATATGCTTTCACATTGAGAACAAAAAATTGTTTGCTATTATTAATCAATCATGTCCAATGTAAGAGCCCATATGCTGAATCATTCACTAAAAACAACCCAAAATCAAGGTAGAAGTATATTAAAGAAAAAGGTGTCACATAAAGAAGGCAACGGAGAAAATATGTCTCATAGCTTCAATGTCTTTAGCCCCCCTTTGAATTGTTCTTCTTGGGCCTCTTTTTGGGGTTATCCCTTTCAAACTTCAAATCTTCCCCGTCGATCATAAACGGGTTCTCTGGTTCCGGGTCTGTGAAGTCGGCAGGGTTTCTGTTTTGTGTACAATAGCTCTCAGCAAAATTACTTCTCATGAGCTCTTTAAATCTGTTCATATGAACTGTTGTACCACACTTTATATCACTGAAAACAATAGGACTTGTATAGTTTTGATGATGATGGGTTGATGTAGATGCATAAAAGATTGGAGGGCAACTCTTTTTGTAAGATTCAGATGAATGCCCTTTTGGGGAACCATGGGCCATAGATGGGTCAATCTCCAACCTAGTACTGCATTCACCAGGGTAAAAGTTTTTTATAGGAATTTGAGCACTAAGATCTGCATTGTAGGATGTAGCTGCATTCATGTCTGGTTCATAATTAGAATTCAAATCCAGATATCCCCCCTGCAGATTTTGATGAGGTTCTATCCCATAATCATGTTTGTCAGAAAACAAGCAACCTAAACTCGACCTGCTCAATGTTTTAGGACCAATAATTTTCCTATCAGGCTCCTCATCCTGCTCAGAATCTATAGTACTTGGCAAGTTAAGATCAAAATCTCTTTCCTTGTTTTGCTTATGCAATGAGACAGATTGAAGTGAAACCATGTCCATGGTGTTTCTTTGTGGCTGACAAACAATCTTTTTAGTCACATCATCGTATCTTAAGAATGCACTGTTTGTAAACATTGTTGCCCAAGCTAGTTTTAGAAGAAGCTTCACTATCCTGTTGCACAATATTAATGTTTCCGAAGTTAAACCTGGCTCCACTTAATTGTAAAACTTCAAAGGTAATTGAATTGTTCATACATTAGTTATTCTAAATTGATTTCTATCAAATGAAAAAATGTATTCAATTGAAAACATAGGCAATATATTTGGTCCTATTGTGTCTCAAAGCAGAAGAATATATTTCATTTTCCATATTTATTTTCTTTCATGGGTCATTTTGTACAAAAGTGATTGAGATGTGTGTTTAGAGTTCGGTAGTTAAATGAAAAAAGGGGGACATAGAGGTGGAGTGATAAGGAGATCATGAGTTCGAATCCACACTAACATAAAACACTAATTATTGATATTTGCTTATAAAAAAAAAAAGAATGCTCTAAATACATGTCTAGTGCAATGTTTCAAAATCGAGACGCCCACTAAATCAGTGTAAATATTGGTTTACAGTTTTTAGCCGTGATTGAATATTAAATCGCAATCACACCGATAATAAATGAATAAATATCATATGATAAATTAACATAAAATCATAAAAAAAAACTATAGCCCTATTTTATAAGTAAAAATCTCAAATCTGAATAACTTGTAGCCTTGAAACTCAAAATTCATAGAAAACCCTCACTATGTAAAAAAAGTACTCCAATAATGCATAAATTTTATTCGCATAACGCAAAAAGCGTTATGCGCAATGGCGTCATTTGAAGCACGCACAACTCCAATGCTTCAAACGTGTTATCCCAGTTGCACTTAAACCATGCTCGCATTCTCTACATGATGCATACAAATAACGGGCGACAGACAAGCGTTATCTAGAGATCAGTAAGATAACGATTTGTCTAAGCACGTGTTATCCAGATGTGTCACTAAAAGCTCAATAATCTTCAAACTGAAGACAAAATTCCGAGCTCTGTCATTAAATTTGGGGTTACCCCTATGCTATTTTGTACGAACACACATAACTCATATCCACAAATGCAAAATTCGAACATTCTTCCCTTTGAAAGTATAAAAGATTTAATCTTTTGTCTTCGAACATAATTGACAAATACATTGATTACTAGATATGTCGACTCAATCTTTGATCTACCATTTTAGATAGAGAAATAGATCACAATATATCAAATGCAAATCAAATTGTTTATGTTAAGATCTAATCAAATCGTGTATGAATTAGAACTTGAAATTCATAAAATTAAGATTGTATACCTGATTAAACCTGCTTGAATTGATTAGGTCTGAACTCAGTGTGTACCTAGGGTTTCACTCAGTATAGGGTAAAAGCGCAGCACTCTTGATCAATATTGGTAGTAGAAAGATTAATGTTCTGTCTAGGGCATGGAGCAAAAATATATATAGGTGTGTAAGTGGGTCAACCTAGTCATGCATGGGTCTGACCCATGCATTATGGACCTCATATAAAAGAGTCAGATCAAATTGGCCTACAATCTAAATGGGCTAATAAAGTTTTGGCTCACATCTATATACGCAGCAAAAGTGCACAAATTTTTGAGTCTATTAACACATTTTTTATTTTTATAATGCATTATACATTTAAGTTTCTTTTAAAAATTCTATAAAAACATAAATATTCAACAATAACTAACAAAGTCTCAATGTCTTTAGAAAAACTATAGATGTGTCTAAGTGAGCCAGTCCAACCCAACTAACTCGAGTTGGCGAGTTGACGGAAAAGAGAGCCAACCCAATCCAACTCACTTTTTTTGGTTAGCCATGAAAATCTCAACCCGAGTCAACCCATCCGGGATGGTGGGTTAGGTGGGTGTTGGTTCGCCTACATTTAGAAAACAAGAAAATAAGAAAAAAAAACCTAAAAAATAAGGAAAAAAGAAACAAAACATAATTTATTTTATAAAAAAATTATTATTTTTTCTTAAAATGATAAAAAATATCAAATTGAGTCACCCCCACACAAACCCACTTTTCATGGGTTAAGTGGTTGGGTCAAAATAATATGAGAAAATATTAGCCCAACTTTTTGTAACCACCCTACCCTTGTCGGTTTGACTCGCGAGTCACAACTCATGTATTGACACCTCTAAGGAAGAGAGATGGACAGTTGTTCTTTACACACCTCCCACTTTTTCTATTCACACAACCCATTTTTTCTCTTTTACATTTTTGTTTGATAAATACATTTACACATTGTGCATTATTTTTTTCCCCATTTCTTTACTTTTTGAAAATTAATATCCGGAACACATCAATATGAAATATTTTAGAATTTAATTTTTGGTATTTTTTTTTCCAAGATTTTTTGGCTTCCCGAAATTAGTTTCTTGCATAATTGAATCCCGAATATTAATTTCCGAAAGGTATGGGTGAAACGGGCATTTACCCAAAGGCATTTGGCATATAGTGATGGATTTCATGAGTCACTTTAAGTCAAATTTTCAAAATTAACTTACATAAAATTTTAGACAAACTTTCAAACTAATTTCCAGAATTCATATTAATGTATTCACAAAATTTTAAAAAAAAAAATTGACTTCCGAAAAGTAGTTTCCATAAATTTTTTTTTGCTTCCCCAAATTAATTTCCAGAACAAATAAATATTTTCAATTTTATGTTATGGAAACTAGTTTTTGGAATTAAAAAAAATGCATTCAGGAAACTAATTTTTGTAAGTGAAAATATGGATATAATTAATTTCTGAAAAGTTAACAAATTGCAAAAAAAAAAGGTATTTTGGGAAACAAATTATAAATAATAGGAAAAGGGAGGTGTGAGTAACAATTTGGGAAAGTGTAGGTAGTAATTACAGCCAGAGAGATGAGTTGTGGAACCGATGAAAAAAAAAATAAGTGTGAGAAAAATCAAATACCCAAACCCATACGATAATTACAATATTGTGTACCAATTACATAACCCAAGCTTTGATACTATTTTGACCAAAAAAAAAAAGCTTTGATACTATTGACAATTAGTGGCAGTATACAACTTCAAGCTAATTAATTAAACTTTGACCAAAAAAAAGCTAATTAATTAAACAAAAAAAGTGAACAAATTGATGATTTTATGTTTATTATAAATAAAAGTGGATAGATTGATAATTTTATGTCTTACAGAAAAGAAGTAGAGAAATTGATAATTCTTTGTCTGTCTGCTTTTTTATTTTTAAGAAAGATATATATCTTACCAAAAATTAAAAAAGTGGATAGATTGATAATTTTATATCTTAACCAAAACTAAAAAAGCAGATAAATTGATAATTTTATGTCTTACTCAAAAATTAAAAAAGTATACAGATTGATAATTTTAAACTCCGTTAAGAACATCACTCCCTTTTCTCTGCAATTTACATAAAATATGTATACTTGACTATAAAAAATTAAAATTGTCAGGATCAATCTGTCTACTTCTTTAATTTTTGGGGTAAGACATAAAGTATTACGTACATTTGCATGTAGGTTATTATTTTAAAATGAAATCCAATTTAACATCGCAATCAAATTTTCATTCAAAGGCTTAAAAATATAGAGAAACAACTCATATCATATCCAAGTACTAATTAAATAATGTGCACCATCTAAAAGGACGAGCTTGATCGATTAACTGATACTCAAGTTCGATCCCTAATGATTGAACAATAAGTGGTCAGACTTTATTTATCTCTCGGCTGAACACAAATTGCTCCATGAACCATTTTTTTCATGAGATACCGTAGATACAAACCGAAAATATATATCCAAGTACTAAAAGAAATTGTTATAATAATATATATTTGATATTTTTCGTTGTGCTCTAATTTAAAATGCTGCTGCAGACATTGATTTCAACATGCTCCTTATGACGCTGACTGCAACCAAAGTGAACGTTCTTAGGCCAAGTTGGGACAAGTGCACGCGAAACAGTACTCCTTTTAAAAGATGAAGTCACTAATTTAGTTTAAAGTTAGACCTCCTTTTATATGGTAAGCTTGATAGATCTTATTAAGGGTTGTTCTTGGACTTGGTTTCTGGGGAAATTAAAGTAGAGGGTGTACCTTCTTGCTTGTTTTTAGACTAGTGTGTTGATTCATTTATTTGTGTTAGACAATGGTGTTAGTTTTCCTCTCTGTTTCTGTCATAACCAGTTGAGTCCTCAAGACAATGAATTTCATTTTTTCAAAAGTCAATAATGTGCTTCCACATTGAGAACGTACGAAAATTTGTTTGCTATTAATCAATCATGTCCAATGTAGGAGCCCATATATATGTCGAATCATTTACTAAAAACAACCCAAAATCAAAGTAGAAGTATATTAAAGAAAAAGGTGTCACATAAAGAAAGGCAACATAGAAAATCTGTCTCATAGCTTCAATGCCTTTCATCCCCCTTTGAATTCTTCTTTTTGGGGTTATCCCTTTCAAACTTCAAATCTTCCCCGTTGATCATGTACTGGTTATCCGGTCCCAGCTCTGTGAAGTCATCAGCAGGGTTTCTATTTATGGCACAATAGCTCTCAGCTAAACTTCTCACGAGCTCTTTAAATCTGTTCATATGATCTAATATTGTACCATCACTAAAAAGAGTAGGACTTGTATGGTTCTCATGATGATGGGTTGATGTAGGTGCACCAAAGATTGGAGGGCAACTTTGTTTGTAAGATTCAGATGATTGTCCTTTTGGGGTACCATGGGCCTTAGACTGGACAATCTCCAACCTATTACTGCATTCACCAGGGTAAAAGTTAAGATCTTCCTGCTCAATATCAGTACTTGGCAAGTTAAGATCGAAGTCCCTTTCCCATCTTTTCTGCTCATGCAATGAGTCAGGTTGAAGTGAAATCATGTCCATGGTGGTACTGTTTCTCTGTGGATGACAAACAACCTTTTTAGTCACATCATCATATCTTAAGAATGCATTGTTTGTGGACATTGATGCCCAAGTGTTAGAAGAAGCTTTATTATCCTGTGAAAGATAAACCCCTCCACTTGATTGTGATGATTGGATTGTGAACATATTTATCAATCCAAATAATTGATATCCATCAGGTGGATTAATCAACTTCATCATCATCTTAGCAGCTTCTTCATCATCTTCATTAACTTCATTAACCCATCTTTTTTTGTTACTTTGTTCAACCTTTTTGATGGTTATGTCCTCGCCAGGCTCACTGTTTTCCTACAAGAATGAAATGGTTATCGTCTTGGAAACATATTTATTGTGTAAGTTAATTGTCTCAAGATTCTAAACAAGAAAACACTCTTGGGATGGAAATTTTATAGAGGTATAAGAAGTACATTTTTCACATATCAATGGTTCATAGCTAAGGTGCCAGCAGATAAACTCAAAAAGACCAATGCTCATAGAATAATACATAAACTATATATTTTCTTCTCTAACTCAAAAAGACCATTTTGTTGAATAATAAACATCTAAATTTGTCATGGGGATTCATGAGAAATTTATCTCAGTGAACTATGGCAATATGCATAAATGCTTGACATAGATCAGCTTGTTTGAAGAATTAACAAATTAACAAATTAATTCTACATAGTAGCTCGATATATATATATGCAACTAGCCAAATATTCAATTTTTGGTGAGGTAGTCAAAATGGTTCATAATATAAAATTTTTGATTCTCGCACAACAAAATGTTCATAAAATGAAACTTAAACTATAGGAACGACCACACTACAATCAACCTGAAAACAACTGAATACAAAAGAAATAACACCGTTTTTGGGCTGTGGAAGTAAATCCCATCTTCGTCCTCTTGAAACGTGACTATTCCATAATCTCATCAAGAAAACTAGTATATACTTGACCCGTGCTTTGTTCAAAGCTTTTTCTAACAAAAACAATAAAAAAAAATCAAAAACCAAAACAATTTAGTTAAAAAATAAAAAATTTGAGAGGTGACACGTATCACATTCTGGGAGAGGTAACACGTGTCACAACTTAGAATGTAAGGACATAATTTTCTTATAGAAGTAATAGAAAAGTTTGAGAAAGGGATTACTTCTTACTTCAATATGATTCTCCTCCTGTCCCTGATCTTCCATTCCTCCTCCATTTGGTAAGGCTTCTGCTGAAGAATGCTGACGATTGGACGTGCCCTCTTGAAAAGGCCACCATGGACGAAAAGGGACTCGATCTTCTTCTGATTCTGATTGATGCAAATATTCTGGCTCCTCATCAGCTTCAACCACCTTCTCTTTTCCTTTGGAAAGAATATTGTTCTCATTTTCTGTCCTTGGTGCATGTAAAGGTCTAGAAACCATGTCATTATCATCAACTTCTTGTATTTGAATCCCTTTGTTCTTCATCTTAGTTGTTTTTGCATCTCCCTTCACAACTCTTTTAGTTTTTGTTGCATCTCCCTCTTTGTTTTGAACTTCAATTTCAGCATGTTTACGCTTTTTACCCACAATTGACTTGCTTTTTTTCCTACCCCATTGACCCTTTTTCTTCTTCAACTTCTTCTTGGAAGGAGGACATGTGGATTCTTGTATGGTGATTTTCTTATGCATTAATGGATCAGTTTCCATCATTATTTCTCTCAAAGAACGCGTCTTTTGACGTTTCTTGCAAGAGTAACCAGAAAACTCACCTGAATTATAATCTGATGGAAGATATTCACTTGTGACATCATCATCATCAATTACATTATTATCTTCATCTTCTTCAATAACTACGGTACTAGCTTTAGCCTTCCACGAAATTCTACTTGATTTTCTAAGCCTTTTATGGTTTTGATGGCTATTATCTGCTGAAATCGATTTCCTTTTGTTACGAAACTTATAAGGAGGACTCTTATCCAGATCTTTGGGAATGCTAGTATCAATGTCCATGTTAGAAACTTCATTACCTTCACAACCTGTTCTCAAAAAGAAAACAAAAAAGAAGAAGCAAAAATAAACTTTTATTATATTACCAGTTGGAGTTTGTAAACTTTGAAATCATAACATAATTAAAATTGTTGTCACTACAACACCATGACACGTGCATGTACATTCTATTCGGTTGAATTTTACCTTCTTTACTTGTATTCCCTTCTTGTATGAGGTCTGGACAAGCCTCTGGTGGTGGAATAGTTGATACTTGATGATTGCCATTATTTTCCAAGTCAATTTCATGATCTGGAGAAAACAAAGAAGATCAAACAACATACTATAAAATAGTAATCATGAAAGAAATTAACTTTATTCTCAGATGGAGTTTGGTATACCTTTGAAATAAAAACATTTTTTTAATACTACCTCATGTCCTTATTATAAGAGAATATTAGGTTATTTTTTTGTCCAAAATATAAAAAACATAGACTCACTTTTAAATGCATTAATTGCTAAAATTTCTTTTATACCCCTACTTTATTATGAGATTTATATTCCTCATGCAAGTGGGTACAACTATTTTAACCATTTAATAAGAATATTTTTGGAATAAAATTTAAATTAATTAAAATCAACTAATTTAATTGCTTCTCCTTGGTCTTGATGAATTAGTGATTTGTCTCTTATAATAGGGACCGGAGGTAGTAATATATAATAAAAATAAAAATTGCCACTACAATATTACAATTCTATGTGGTTGAACATACCTTCTTTATTTGTATGCCCTTCTTGTATGAGGCCAAGACAAACATCTGGTGTTGGTACACTTGATACTTGATGATTAATGTGATTATCTTCCAAGTAAATTTCATGGTGGTCTGCATAAAACAAAGAAGTTCATGTTACATATTGTAAAATAGTAAACAAGATATAGACCAACATTACGTTGATACGAGTAGAATTGTGCTCGGATTCCTTAAGCTTAAGGTCTTAGGTTCGAGTATTGTGAACAGAAAAAAAGTAGTTGTGAGGGGAGATCACACTAAAGGTGACCAGTCAGGTTCCCCAACAGAGATTATTCATCAGCGAAGCCAGTAAATATACTTCACACCAATATCATGGTTACGAAACAAATAAAAAGATTAGAGCTGGTCTTGAAGTTATTACCTGCTATTCTATTTGCAACTTCAGCATTATTGTCTATCTCGTCCCTTATTACCATACGATCACCATCACTGAATAGATCAATAGCTATATTAAGATCAATTTCTGGTCTCCGAATTTGAGAATTGTCAACTGAATTTGTGGGGTTGCAATCATCTCTACGTCCATTATTACAACAGTCTATTTGGTCATTGCCTTCACCAAAAATTTCTCGTTCACATTTTCTACAAGACCAGAACCTGAACTTTGGCACTTCTAATGGCGGAAGTGATGGTTCCTCCTCAGACTGATCATTTACTGTGAGTGGCCAACACAGTTTCCAATTCTTCTCGCGAGTTTCAGACACATAACCACTGAATTAACCATAAAAAGTGTGTTAAGTGCTGAATTCCACACAAATAAAAGCTAAGTCAAAATTTCATTAATAAAAAAACAACTAATTATCCTCCCCAATAATTACAAATAACCTTTTATTTAGCGGGACAAGGGATGGTTTTTGTTCCTCTCAATTTAATTACAAAATGGAACCCTTTTCTCATATAATTATGTAATATGCAGAACTTCTATGTTTAGGCATCACTGGCCATTCGATTGCTTATCATAGTCCTATAATGCTACTTATATTAATTAATTATGGCTTCTAACTTCAAATTAAATTCTGGTATTTCTAAACCTTTACATCTCCTACGATGAACAACAATACAATATGCATCTCATCTTGCAAGAATATTACAAATCAATTGTAGACATTAGCAACAAGATACCATAACCTAAGTAAAGGCAAATATTAACACTGCATAACTCAATGATATGATCGTGGAGTGATAAAGTGGTTTGGGGGACAAACACATAAAAGAGGACGTCATAAGTGTAAATTCCCCCTACTAATATAATATATTAATTACTTAAATTTGTCTATTAAAAAAAAATTCAATGCATGATACGATCCTCTCCAAAACAACAACATCAATAACAACAACAAAAAGTAATAAAAATTAAAAATTAAAAAGAAAAGACACAACTCGGATAAATAAAGCAATGTATATGAGAAACTAAAATTTAATTAATCTCTGATAAAATATTTAAATAGTAGGATGGTGAGTAACAAGGCTTACCGTATAGAGAAATTGTGTTTGCATTCGCCTACATCAGTCTCATCAATGGATTGGGAAAAATCTATAGAGAGTGAGTCAACCCGAACGTATGACCCCATGAGCTTGATGACAATAAATCAGAATAACCTTAACAATTTTTCTCCACACCTATATGTGTGCTGTGCAAACAACTATAGTGATATCAACACAAATAGAATTTCCCTATTCACAAAATAAATCAAATGTTAATTTAAATCTAGTAGGGAATAATGGATTTTATGAATGAAGTCAAGCTACCGTACGTTAATCAAATGACTACAACAAGTCTATAAAATTGTAAGAAAAACACATTAACATATGATCACATCTTAAGGAAACTTTGTAGCAACCTATTTGTGTTTATGCAAAGCTGCAATATGAGAAAATGAAAAGGAAAGACAAGCTAAACAAGGTAAGAATTCAAGCTAAGTTAATATAAAAAAATGAAATTAAACCTCCATACACAGTTATTAGCCACATAAAATGATAACCTCCAGCATTATGAAAGCACATAAGCCCTAGTTTTCCATTCAATAATTCCAACCACAAAGATGCTCTATATTAATAACGTAATGTTTTGAATCACAACCTTACATAAAATTCCATCCCACTCATACAATTAATTAGCTCGCATATAGCTAAAATATCTAATAAAAATTAGGGTTTTTAAATTCCTTTGTTTCTTGGTGCCCCCACAACACCAAATCTTAAAGGGATCAGTTATCTACATAAAATCACCTCTCATCAAAACACAGAAAAATTATAACTAAGCTCAAATCACTCTGAAGGTACACTCTTTCATCTGATTATTAGTATTTTAGGTTATGCTCGATGTATCTTTTGTATAATTTGTGTCGTCGGCTATTGCATATCTTGTATTTTATCTTGCTCTTCATTAATATAATTTTGCTTATAAAAAAAACTCAAATCACAAGGAAAACAAATCTACGTAGCAAAAAAATTTGTGAAGAAAAAAATTAAAATAAAGAAAAATCTGGATGTGAAAATAAACTAAAAGGAAAAATACAAAGCAAAACCTAAAACAACATAAATGATATATAGGGACGTGATATCTCAATGAAAATCAAGCTCAGAAGCATCTAAACACTAATTCTAAAAGAAAGGAACCAAACACAGAGTTGAAAAGAGATACAAACCGAAGAAGAAGGAGCACCATAACTGACAAGAGGACCAAGACGATCCCTCCTACCAATTCTCAACGGCTCCTTGAAGAAGCAACACCAAAAGATAGAGCACTCAACGGTGAACCCATATAGCCAAAGCTTAGAATTTGGATTCACAACTCAACAGGAACAATTTGAGTGCGAAAAGCCGCATAAACCCTAGAGAGAGATAGAGAGGGGTCTTCGATTCTTTTGGAAGGAGAGGAAAAAATGAATGAGATTTAGAGAGAGAAAGAGAATTTTTATCTTGTCTTTGAAAGATAGTACTGTGTAGTATCATTGTATTAATACTTAATAATAATAATAAAGGAAAAAGAAAAAGCACAAACACAGTATCATATCGTATCCATGAGTAATGAGCGCGAAAGTTGTGAATGTAGAGAGAGAAAATGAGGAGAGAGAAACAACCAACCAATGGATTAGCGCCAAGTGGCATGACTTGTTGTTCTTGTCTTTGGCTATTTATAGTTGATTGTGAATGATGGCAAGGAAAACCATAAGACAAAAATGGTTTTTTTTAATAAAAAAAAAGTGGCGGGCACAGATAGTATTTGGATCGCGCTTTGGTTTTTTCATGCGCTTGCCTATCGTGTTTCACCAAGGCTTTGAAAAGGTGGTGATGAACACGACACGGAGAACAACTCTCATTGGAGTGTGGGTCACACTCAGAGAATGGTGGGTTAGAGCTGACAAAACGGGCCTGCCGGGCCAGCCCATTTTTCCTATGGGCTACATATACTGGCCCGGCCCAACCCGACCTAAAATGCTAGCCCGATGTTTTTACAAAAGAAAAAATCGCAAAGTACCATAAAAGAGAAAAAAATTCAAGCCCGGCCCATTGGGCTGGGCCATTTTGGCTCGATGTTTTTCGGGGCCTATGATTGCTGACCCCAGCCCGACCTAAAACATAGGCCAACCGGGCTAGCCTGTCGGGCCAGACCAATTTTGACACCTCTATAGTGGGTTGCCGAAGTCATTACAAACCCTAGGTTTCTTTTTATGAAATGTGGAAAGAATGGGGAGTGAGGGGTACGTAACCCTAATGTTACAAGAGAAGAAGAGTTTTGGGTTTTAATGACAACAATGACAAGAAGGTACGAAGAGTTTCAAACTTTGATATTGAATTGAAGTGATGTATTATTTAAAATTTATATTTATAATTAATACCTAGTAAATACAGTGGATATGTGTGTATTGTGTGTGTAAATTCTATATGTGCATGAATGGCGTGTCAAATTTTTTTTTTTTTGACAAAAATAGACTTAGCTCATTTCATTAATAATAATAGATAAAATACAATCAGGCAAATAACTGAAAACGTGAGAACAAGCTCTAGTAGCAGAGTCGAATTTGTATCTACACAGTTACGAGAATCGAATTTGGCATGGGAAATCGTGCTAATTTGGATGGACAATACAAAAGAATATATATATATATATATATGAGTGTTATGAAATAATTAAAAGAAATGGAAATAAGAATGGGGTACAATGTGGTATCATGCTAATCATTTTTCCTTTTGGTTAATTTGTAATATATATAATTATTCTTTACTTTATAGTACATTCAAAATCAGTTAGCATGATTTAAATTTAGGGTTAAGATATTTATTCATTTTAACTACTTAAACTAAGTATTTTCATACATGTAGAAAAGTCAGTAGATATATACCAAACTAAAATTGAGCTAAATACCTGTTTGGCCGAGATGAACAGGAAAGAAAGCCAATAACGCTTCAAATTAAACAAAGTAAATAGCAATGCTCAATTTTGCTCTCTTCAATTTCAAGTAGTATATGTCAAATCGTTTTCAAGTCCCTGATGATTGCCAATTTGGGGCTGCAATATTGAAAGGACGACTATTAGGAAATGCACATTTTTTTTTTTCGCTGGGACATATCGCTAGCTATAGCTAAATTCGTGGGCAGTGACCAAACTTTTGTAAGTTACATGTATATTCTTTTACTAATTTCAAGAGGCTAATTATTGAAAAAAAATTGGGAGCCTCTAAATACATGTCTAGTAAGTAGTAACCAATGTTTCAATTTTCAAAATTTGGACACCCATTAAAGCAGTGTAAATATTGGTTTACGGTTTTTAACAGTGATTGAATATTAAATAGTAACCGAATCGATAATAAATTCAGTCAAAAAAACCGATGATAAATAAATAAGTATCATATAATAAATTAACGTAAAATCATAAAATGATAAGGAGAAGAGTTTAATTTATAAATAATAATCACCAAATATTATTAGTAATAAATATGAACTTGAACACAATTTAGCATATATTATTATAAATAAGTTGCATTAAAAAATGGCTAAAATCTCAAAGACCTTCAAGAGCTAACAGTGGAAGGTTTGTATTTAATCTTTTGTAAAATAAAGCTTATAGCAACCATGAAAAAAATTGCAATTTACAAATCGATTTGTACCTGGTTTTGGCGATTCGGTAACCGGTTTTCAAACTGATGTGTACCTGTTTCGGCTTGGGGGATTCAATGACCAGTTGTTAAATTATCAATTTGAAAAGCTAACCGAATCAGTTAATAACCGGTTCCAATTAGTTGAACCGATCAGTCCTTCGAATTCAATCCTTTGTTCTTAACTGTGTCAACAAGGAAGAAAAAAGGTTATTACAACAAAAAGACATTCAATTCTGTATGTATGGACTACACGGACTAGGGATGGCAATGGGTAGGGTATGAGTAGGGTACTATAGTATCCATCCCCATATCCACAATTTAAAAAAAAAAACTACTCGTACCCAAAACCTGTACTCACATGGGTAATAACTTTGATATCTGTACCTTTACCTATCAGGTATCTAAGTATCCGTACCCGCTCCCTATACCCGCCGCACTTTAACTACATGAAAATTCAAAAATGAAGACTAAAAATTTTAGTCAATAACATACCTCAATTGACCACCAATTGTCAATGATAAGATTGATCATCAGCCGAACAAAGATCAAACATCGCTTGTTCCACTAGTGAATTACTGGTCAAATAATGTAAAATTCATTATATATTCAAAATTAATGAAAATAAAAAATTAAAACATATATAAATTACTAAAATTATTTAAATTATGAACAATTAATTTTTACAATTTTAATATTTAATCCCTATAAGAAAAATTAACTAAGTTACATAAGAAACAAACAACTCAACTTGATTTATACTGTTTAAAAAGACTAAATTAACATTCAATTTAATTGTTAAGGAACCATTTAATTGATTTGACTATCCAATTTGAGCTAGGTCAAATAATGTTGTCCCTTGATATTTTATAAGTACCAATTTCAAATCTGAATAACTTGTAGCCCTAAAACTCAAGATCCCTAAAAAACCCTCACTATGTCAAAGAAAAACACTCCAATAATGTTTAAATTTGATAATGACATGTAAAAGTTTTATGCACGTTAGCGTCATCTGATACATGTGCAACTCTCGATAACGCTTCAAACGTGTTATTCCAGTCGCACTCAAACCACGCCGTTTTCTCTACAACACATACAAATAACGTGTGGTCAGATAAGCTTTATCTAAAAATCAGTCAGATAACAATTGCTTAAGCACGTGATCCGGATGTGTCACTGAAAGCTCAATAATCTTCAAATTGAAGACAAAATTCCCAGATCTGTCACTGAATTTAGGGTTACCCTTATGCTATTTTGTATGAACACACAACTCATATCCACAAATGCAAAATTTGAACATTCTTTTCCCTTTGAAAGTAAAAAAGTTTAAAAAAAATAGGGAAATAGATACGATCTTTTGACTTTGAGCATAATTGACAAACACATCGATTACTGGATATGTCTCGACTCAATCTTTGATCTACCATTTTAGACAAAGAAAGGAATCACAGTATATCAAATGTAAATGAAATTGTTTATGTTAAGATCTAATCGAATCTTGTAAGAATTAAAACATGAAATTAAATAAAATTAAGATTGTATACCTGATTCGATCTGCTTGAATCGATTAGGTCTGAACTCAGTGTATACCTAGGGTTTCACTCAGTATACGGTAAAAGCGACAGCACTCTCAATGGTAGAAAGAGTTACTTATGTACTGTCTAGGGTATGGAGCAAAATATATATAGGTGTGTAAATGGGTCAACCTAGTTGTGGGCCCAGCCCATGCATTTTGGACCTCATATAAAAGAGTCAGATCAGATTGGCCTACAATTTAAATGGGCTAATAAAGTTTTGGCTCGCATCATATGCAGAAAAAATGCACAAATTTTTTAGTCTATTCACTAACAAACATATTTTTTTTTATTTTTTATAATGCATATACATATAAATTCCTTTTAAAAATTATAAAAAATATAAATATTCAATATTGAATAACAAAGTCTCAATGTTTTTAGTACATTAAGCAATAAATATATACCTTTTGCATTATATTAGGCAATATACGTAATTTTTTTATAAAATTATAGAAAACTGGAAGAAAAGTTTTGTGGGTTAGTGAGTTAACTCTATAACCCGTTTAATTCATAGGCCAGTAAGTCCACCTTGTAAGTTGTAACCCTACTTTTAAGCTTGCCTGCAATATGTAGTATTGATCCCTATGCAAGTTGTGGGTTTAATTAACATGTGAGCTCACAAATCTTGACTCATTATATATAAGTACACGACCTGCTGCATTTGTATAATCTGGATTCTGGTGAGTTTTCTAATCATGTGCTATGTAAGAGTAGGCAAAAAAAACCATGCTCGCTCTATGATTTCAATAAAGATTCTCTCATACTTCATAGGGGTGTGAAAGATGTAAGGAATAGAGAGATTAGAAAGAAAAAGAAAGTGAGAAATGTTTTCTATCACATGATAAAAAAGACAGAGGGATAACATGACTATAGAGGTGTCTAAAGTGAGTCAACCTAGCTCAATGTACTTTATGAAAATTTCAACGCAACATAACCCATCCTGGTGGGTTAGGTGGGCGTTGGTTCACCTACATTGAGAAAACAAAAAAGAAAAAGAAAAAAATTTCTAAAAGATAAGGAAAAAAACAAAGCATGTATTGTTTTATAATTTTTTTTTAAAACATATAAAAGTGAGTCACCTTGGCCCGAACCCACTTAAGTGTCATGAGTCAAAATAATATGAAAAAATGTAGCCTAGCTTTTTATAACCCATATAACCCAACCTACATGTGAGTCGGTTTGACTCATGAGTCACAATTCATATCAACACCTCTAAGGAAGAGAGACAAGTTGTGAAAGTGATGGAAAATAAACAAACATGAGAAAAACCAATATCATGATAATTACAATTTTGTGTACCAAGCATAGATTGTTCCGTCAATGGAGATCGAACACGAGTCCTAGCTGAGTCCGTCCCCTTAAATGAAGTATATTAACCACTTGTGTCAAACCTCATGGTTAATTTACCTAATTTGAAAAATCCCAAGTGTTATAAATTTTGCTCCAACCTATAACAGTAGTAAATGCAATTTCTTGCCTAATTGTTACTCTTTTTATTGGCAAACCACGTTCTGAATTATGGTCGTATTTTGGCGTTTTAGGTTATGAATGCGATGAGATTATTATCAGGCTGACAAATATGAGAGATAGAAATACAACATTCATTTTAACAACAACAAAAAAAAGGCAGAAGAACATGGAGCATATTATTCGATCGAATAAAAGGATACGAATCAAGGCCTCCAAAAATTTTAAAAAATAAAACACCACATTGATCTTCTTAAGAGTTTAATATATCATAATTGGTATTTTTAATGATAATTTAGAATTTTGCTCCAAGAAAATGATAATTTAAAATTTTTAAATTGTATCAATCAAAATTAATTCATAACATATATACTAATGAATGTTGAATCAAATTACAAGAACAAATTAATTACTTTAAAAGAGATCCTTTAATTGCTAGGTCTTTTAAAAATATTATCGCATTTCCTAATAACTATGTTTATGACATATCTTGACCAATATTCATCCAGACTCTTTTCAGTACAAAAAATGCTATTAATTGTACTTTTCCTTCCAATAGTGTTTCGATGACTTTGATCTCTCAATTTCTAATTACTCAATTTTGATTCCCATATTTCAAAATATGTCATTTTGGTCCCATATGTAACTATATTTAGGAAATGCAAAAAACGGTAATCTCAAGACTTCAACTCAGTGATCATGTGAGCGCATACACCAGATGATAGATTTGGTACATATAACATATGTGACAAAATGTTTACATATAGAGTAATTGAGGGAGTTTTAGAGTGCATAACTATTAGAGTATAAATAATAATAAACTACACAAAAAATACATAATCCTAAAAAATAAAAATAAAAATCTTTATCTTGATTGAAAGCTTAAATAGGATTAAGGTGATTAAGAAAATTAAGATAAAAATGAAAAAACTAATTAAAAACAATTTATAAATATTTTATAATTTAACTTTTGTGCTGGGAAATTTTAGATTGGAATAATTTGGAAATTAAATTTGAAAATGGATTCACATTAATAAAAAAACAATTTTTGATTTTTTGATTATTTAATTCAATTTTTACAATTTGCATTAGATATGAGAGGTTGATGAATACTATAAACATTACTATTACTCACATTAGGTAGGTTGGTAACTTGGTATAGCAATTCAAATTTACCAAACCAGAAATGCTTAATGAGACAATTTGACTACTCTGTCATCACAGATCTGTGTCTGTGTGTGCCTAGGTTGGAAGAGGAGCAGCTGGAAGAGGAGCAGCTAAAGATTAAGGTGAAGAAAGGGTAAAAAAATGGTTCAGTCTCAGAGAAGCATAAATAAAAGGACATTAAAATTGATTACAGAGATGCATCATAAGTAGTTCACAATCACATAGTTCCTTTATTTTTACAATGCACCAATGTTCTTAAGACCAAGAACAACCCCAACACCAATGATGTGGCCAACAGTTCCACAGGCCAAAGTATCAGCAAGGGTAAACCCAGCTGGATCACCAGTCTGCAACCCTGAGTCCCTAGCTTCAAGCTTTAGCCCTGCAGTGGCTTTCCTGTTTGCTGAGGGAGCCAATCCAAACCTTCCAGCAAACAGCATCAGGCTTGTAGAAGCCACCATAATCTGTGTGCCCACCATGTCAAAATCAATCATATTCTTATATATGCACATAATCAAAAAGTCACAATCTAAATTAAAGAAAATTGTTTTAGATTCTAACAAGTGGTTTTGAAAATTTTAACTTTTATCCAACTCTACAATATCAACTTTCTCTAATTACAATTAACATCAAAGCATAATCTCCCATACTTCTTTGTCACAGTAACTGAGCTAGATCTTCATGATTTTTTGTTTTTGGGGGTACAATTATGCACAACTCACAAGATTCTAGCAACCATAAATGAGTTTTTCTTAAAAACCCATGTTATACTACTTATTACTTAAATTAATATGATGATTATGTAACAAAAAGAATGAATCTGCTGTGATGAAACAACAAAAGGAGCAACAAAACAAAAACATAGGAATTGGTTCTAAGTTCTAACTGTTGAGAATAGATATCCTACCACATTAGTGGATGAACCAATGAAGTCACAGCGAACTCCCAAAGCACCCTTCCCCTTGCGCCTCATGGATTGGACAGGAACCTGCATATTAAATTAATCAGAGAAGAAAACTAAGCAAAACCCAGTAGTAATCACAATTTCATTTCATTTCTCATAAAAAGCCAATGCCAATTTTTATAGATATGAATGAAAGGGTGCTGTGCTGACCAAATTCTTGACAGGGGAAGCTGAGAAGTTGGGTCTAAGACCATTGAATTGAGGGAGAGTGGTCGTCACAGTGGTTGCCATTTGTTAATGCTCAGAGAGGAAATGAAAATGCAGAAGAGTGTTGAATCTCTCGTTCTTGCTTTCTCTAGGCGGGTGCTATGATTTTCTGATGTAACAAGGAACAGAATCTAATGGCAGCCACATGAGCAATTTGTGGCTTCAGAACGCCAATCTTAGATACGTGACTCCGACGTGGCATTATCTGATTTGGCTTTATTTTGGGGGAATGGATAATGTCTTAGCTGCCAGGTTGCTTGATATCTCAATTCGGATTACGAGTGCGGGGGCTTTAGGATGCCCCATTTCTTTCTTTTTTTTTTCTTCAGATTTTGGACAACTTGTTTTTCCAAACTCTATTTGTTGGTAAATTCCAATGAAAGCTTTGAAATTAATATTGATCCTATATTGATTCTTTTCTTCCGGTATATAAAATATTTTAGCTTATTTATAATGTAGATATAAATGAAATGCGAACATCTAAAATTATACTATTTTTTGTCCCAAAACTAATTTTATCTTTTTCAATACATGCAATCGTGCTACTTTTTTACTCGTTATCTGTAAATTTTATTCAATTTTACCACTACGGTGCATATCGAAAAGTTGGTTCCCAAAAGAGGGCAAAGAATAATTCATGCTTGTAAGCAACAAAAAAAAAAAGAATAATTCATGCCAAACCATATAATTTTCTACAATTTATAATAATATTTCATTTAAGTCCCAAAAAAATTGCTTAAATCATTTTACAAGTATTACCAATTACCAACAAGAAAGAACAAAAATAAGATTGTTATTCGACAATACCCAATTAAGCACATAAGAAAACAAGTAAATAACCTAGTGGATACTAATGGATAATTTTTTTTTGGTCAAAATACTAATGGATATTTGAATTAACTTATTTTGAACAATAACAATAAATTGTTTCCTATTATTTTAGGAAACCCAGACATGCGATTAATTATTGGGCTAACTCTCCCCCCCCCCCCCCCCCCCCCCCCAAACCACTTTATGAATAATGTCAATAGAAGAAAAAGAGTGGACGAAAATTAGAACTCACATTTTTTTCCAAGACCCATCTATCTTCTTGTTCGTTGATGCAACCTTCATAACAGCTACCATTACTTCTATATTCGATATAACCGTCAAAGGTAAGACACCCCTCCTCTACAATTTAAGATGGTGTACCAAAAAAAAGAAAGATGGTGTTTAAGTTCAAATGACCCTTTAACCATAAGAACTGCCCTTAGAAAAGGGAGGGGCAATACAGCATGAGAAATGCCACAAACTACAATCCAACCCAGAGTATGTCTACCCTTTTCTCTTTCTTCTCCCCCTCCCCCCAAAAAATATAGAAAATAAAAATTCAGTGTTTCCTCTAGAACCAATTTACATGATCAAATGCTAATTCCCAGACAAGTAAACAATATGTAACAAAAACTATATATATAAAAAATAGAAACATCTCAAGTTAGCAAACGGCTGAAATGCAAAACCAAGACATCGTTTTTACATGCTACCAGCTCGGCCTGGAGTTGGTTTTGGCTTCACTTTTGCCATGTCAACAAGGTCCCCAAATAACTTATCCTCTGGCTTGGAAGGTCTCCCAGATGGAACATAAGATGTAGTCGAAACCTGGTTAGAGTTTCGCAAACCACTATCATCTCTGATAGACATACCATACATTTGCTGCTCCATGTATGGAACGCCTTGTTGTTGACCATAGCCGTATCCTACATATTGGTTTCCGTACATCTGTTGAGGATACATGGAAACCATGGGACCAGCTTGCGTTTGATGTGAAACCATACCCATGTAGGGCCCTGCAACACCATGAATGTGCTGAGGGTGCATGCCCAATTGATTGCTCCCAACATGGTTATTGATTGCTGACATATGGCCATTAGCATTTGGCTGCATATACATACCAACAGCCTGGCCATTGCCCATTGCTTGAGGCCCCTGATAATTTGCAGCACTGTGTACATGTGCCATAGCCACTTGAGTGAATTGCGGCGGTTGTGGATACTGAGTGCCTGCTACTGGACTGCCATTATCTGCCGGTTGAGCTTCCCAGGGAGGTGGCGGTAATGATCCACTATTTTGTGCACCTGTCAACCAAAAAAAGTGAGTAACGCAATGAAGTCCGAAATATGAAAGCACAGATCCTATACATTTACATAGCATATCACTGCCAGTCAGTGGGGAAAGGAAAAAAATGGCGGCTTAGAATTTTTCCATGGACCAACTTAAATTTGGAAAGAGAATCTAATTGTAAAGGAATTCTTCCAAATAGGAATATGTTCAGATCTAATGAAGAAACATTAAGTGTACCATAAACAGGAGAAGCCGGCTGTTGCTGTTCTGCAGCCTGACCATTCCAGGCAGGACCTGTACTTTGTGTATACAGTGATTGCTCATACTGAGGTGAACCAGCATTTGGCACACTTCCATTGGGATAAAATTCACCTTGAGAAATGAAAGTCTGCTGTTGTTGAAACTGGGGAGTAGATGGAATGGTTTGGCCAGCAACATTAGTTGGCTGGGATAGCTGGGTATTGGCAGATGTAGGTGCATTGTTTCCACTGGACAGCATATCAAAAAGAACAAGGGCATTCTGGTCAGACACGGGACTGGCAGGATGTTGTTCTCCTATAGGAACAAGAGCAAGTGAAGTATCTGCTTTAGGTGAGTTATAGTCATCACCACTGAGCAAGTCCAACTTGGGATCAACCTTGGCAGGGACAGCTGAACCGTTAGATGTAGGCGGCGCAGGAAGCAATAACTGGTTCAATGTTTGGGACCCTGCTTCAGCACTAGAAGAGGTTCTGCACCACATTAAGTAAATTTATATGATGTAAGAGCCATAGGAACCAGATTGGTCAGGTTAACTTGAAAGTATTTCATACATCAATCTGTTTCTACATGTTTCTACATAAAATAACAACAAAATAAGTCTGCAGCCAAACACAAAAATGGTGACTTTTGATGGTCCAACATAACATGTCTTACGTGCAATAGCCTCTATCTTAAACACTTACGGACTTATCTTGGTAAAATCTTAATAATGACTAAAATTAAACTATTGAAAAGAAAATTATGGCACAGAACTTTGTAGAGCATCAAATTCTAATGAAAGCCAACAACTAGAACCCGATTTAAATCTCTGTCCATATCTGATAGATAAACCACTCCTAACATCAAAGATATCATTCCAGTAGAAATAATATGAACAAGTTGCCAGGACAACATTAGTTATTTTAAATTTTAAATAGTACACATATGTCAAGAAACTAGCAAACAGTAATGAATTACATAGATTCTCATAGTGTAAAACGAATAGTAACATGTCAATGAATGCAGATAATATGCATGAGCAAAGCCATAATGGAGAGAAACAGCCGAGACTAGATTACCTCCCATCAGTTTGTTTGCTAGTATCTCCAGTATCAACCAAAGGAGCATCAATATCTACAAGTGCACCAGCAGGTGCAGGTTTTGAATTCTCTCTGTGATTTTCATTTTGAGTAGAAGTTCCTGAAGAAATAGATTCATGCTTGGCCAGTACACGCTGTAGATCATCATTCAGAGCTAGTCCTTGGCATAGCAGTGCTTCATCCCTGGAAAAATAGACAGAAAAAACACCATAATAATTATTTTTTCACATTGTTTGGATATATAAATTTTACTAAGAATATGATTAGCATGGATTAAACATTTACAGAATATCATATGTGGTCATCATTATATCTGATAGGATTTTGTAAGCCCACATCCTAGTGTAGAAAAGAAGCCCAGAAGAGGAAACGGTCCATGTGGTGATCCAGAAAAAGGCAGGGCCCAGAGTGTGGATGATTTACATTAGGAGGTGTAAGAAAAATCCAGGGATAGTTAGTTAGCATATGTGGCAAGTTGTTAGTTTGTTGAGAGAATGGGTCACCGGGGGAATAGGGGCATGTGTGATAGAGGGGAGGTATGTCATTTTCAGTATTCAGTTAGGCTTGGCCTGAGGAGATAGAGAGTATCTTTCTCTAGGAGCAACTGCTCTGGTGTTCTTGTAAGCTCTGAGAGCTCTTGTAATTTCAATAAAAATCTCAACAATCAGAAATATCATATATGGTTTCCTATCAATATCATAATATCATGGGAAGGGACATTAGGGCTTACGTAGTTGAGTTTACAAGGTGTACCACTCTTTGCTTGTATGTTCGGCATTGCTCCACTAAATCAACAATAACCTCTTGTCTAACCCCCTGAAAATAGAAACAAAGGACATATATGAGATGTCCATTGTCAAGTAAGAGTTTATTCTTTACAACATGATAATCAATAGTCTCTTGAACTTGAATGTTGAAAAGAAAACATATTTACACTTTGGCAACAAGTTCAGAAGGGCAAAATGGAAAAGCATGAGATGGAATGGAATGACATTTATAATCAGTGTTATCACTAATGAAAACCTAAAATATATCTGTCTCATCCCATGAATTTTTTTTAACACCCTGTGAATAAAACTACCCATATCAGCAGGAAAAGCACAAAGACTACAAGAGGAGGGAACTGAAAAAATAGTCAGTCAATTGAGTATCAAATTGACTAGATGAATCATTTAGGGGTCCCCAAAACAAACACAAAAATTTGGGGGTCCTAGAGTGGAATTCGGTGAGAGGTGGCTATGACTAGAAGTCTAGGGTTTGAAAATAAAAATAAAAAAATCAAGAGCATAATTCGAATGTATTTTTTTTCATATATGTCATACCCATAAGCTTCACATTCATTACACTAAAAAGTATTTGTATTCATATATTTCATCATCATTTGAATGTTGAGTTGGGCAACTTACTTCTTTGTTACCAGGGTCTAATGCATTGAGCATTTCTGCAAGAACATCCATAATACCTCGTGCATTTTGAATTTCAGACAAACTGGGAAAGAAATATTAATTAAAACAAAATAATGCATAAATTTATATGGCAATCTGTACCAGCATAACTTTCATCATCAGGTGTAATTGGGTAAACAGCTTAATTATGCAATTATTCAATATGCTATTATAGAGAAATTAATTAAGCACTTATAAGCTATTCTAGGAGCTTATTGAAATAAGCTATAAACAGCTTATAGAAATGTCATAAATTTTTATAAGTGTATCCAAACACTAATATAAGTGTTTATGTTATAATATAAGCTCAAATAAGCTCTTTCAAACGCCCCTGAATCTCAATACCAAGAACATCACATACTAAAAGTATCATGTGCTCTTTACATTATAAAGAAGTGAATGAAGTTTTAATACACGGAAATTCGTACAGCTTATTTAAAAATTAGATGCATTAACGGTTAAAAAGACACTGATGAATGTATCAAGATTAGCATTTTCACATAACATCAAATAAAGTTAAAAATAAGACGATGCATCAAAAGAATAATCAGAATAAAAAACGGAAACCGTTTAAAAATTGGATTCCTCCTTTAAGCTAAAGTTTGCATATTTCTTTAGTTATCATTGGCATGGTTGTCAAACTCGCGAGTTAACTCGTAGAATCGGTAGACTCGCGAGTCTAGGTAGCAAAAACGAGTGAACTCGCTGCAAACTCGGAAATTGGTAGAATCGGGTGGAAACGGGTAGAATCGGTAGACTCGCGAGTCTAGGAGCGAGTTTACGATTCTGAAAAAAAATGAAGATGGTGATGAATTTGTGGATGATGATGATGATGGAGATCATACTAATGAAGATGAGGATGAGGATGTGGGAGGATTGGACATGGATTAGCTTAGCACTTTATTTTTTAAGTGTTTTCGCTTTTAGAACTTATGTTTTTGATGTTTTATATGTAGTATGACTTACCTACATACTTTGCTACTTGCCTATTTTGCTTTATTATGGATTTGGAAATTAGAATGTTGAATTTTTATTTTATTATTGTGTTATATTATGCATATGTGTCATTTATATGTTATTTTAATATTCTTACGAGTCTACGGTAGAATCGGCGAGTCTACGAGTTGAGTCGAGAGTCGAGTCTACGTGCCCAAAACGAGTCTACCTAGACTCGCGAGTTTGACAACCTTGATCATTGGTCCCCAAACACCACCTAACTTTACTTGGTTCCATAAGAAAGATTATGAAACATATGCCACCGGACACTGGTGATAGATATGAGGTATGATACTTAGGTCCTGTTTGGATAACAAGCTTATCTACTGCTTATGGCATAAGCTGTATAAGTTACTTTTATATTCGAAGAAATATTATAGTGAAACTTATTTTATATAAGTCATAAGCTGTTTTGATAAGCTATCCTGGGTAGCTTATGAAAAATAAGCCCAAAACAGCTTATGAATTAGTCATAAGCTGTGTTTATAAGCTCTGCATAAGCCAATCCAAACAGGCCCTTAATGAAACTAGAAGTATATATTACCATGATGTTAGAGACCATCAAAAGTGATCCAAAGACTGAATAAGAGTTAGACGCTATAACTCTACATGGAGACTGAATTTGTAAAATCTAAGTCAACCACCTTTTAGATAAAAAAAGAAAAGGAATTATATACATACCTTAGCGTTGGAAACTCAGACTCTGCAGAGGACTCAGCTGTGTCCTGCCGAGCATCCATGTCACGCATATTTGGAGGGTATGACGCCAGTGGTTGTGTTTGTGGAGGTGTGAACACAGGTGCAGATTGTTCAGATCTCTGAGGGAATACTGCCCCAGCACGCTGAAATAAGCAAATCCTTTGAATAAAAGAAATAGACAAATAACTAAATTTTAAAGAGTAAGAATCCATTCTCAAAACCCATGTATAATAAAAACATTTGAGTCAAAAATCCAAACGAAAATACTAAATATTTATTTTCACAATGGCAACTATGTAAAAAACATTGTAGTAAACATTACCAATAGTTCCTGGTATGCAGCATAGTATTGTGGATATCTTGCCCTCGGCCCTCCAAAAGCTTCTTGCCAAGTATCTATAAGAATCAATATCTTCTCTTTGACATGAAAATCAGGCTACAATTGGCATGACCAATAACATCAACATATTTTACAATTCAAAAGCGGAAACAACATAGGAAAACTATGAAAATAACTGAGAAATTATGTATACCTTCTTCTTTACTATTTTCACCATCTCATGAAGCACGTCTCTCTCTGCAACATGCATGTGAACAATGTCTCCACAGTTCTTTATGATTGTCTCAAGCAACTAGAATACAGCAGATCAAGTGACCAACAGGAAACAAAATGAGTTTAGGAGGTCAAAATGCAATTTTTTTAAAAACAATTGAAGCAACGATATTCTGATAAAAAACAAAATTGAAGCAAAGATGCATAAATCCAAAAGCATCTTGAACAATGTTAACATCAGAGTTTAAAAATAAATGAATAGATGAATAAAGTTGTATTAAAGCGCTTCTCTGCTTACAGTTAATGCAAGAAGTTGAACTTTTGAATTTTTACTTCCAATGCGCTTCTTTATACCTTTAACAACGTCCTTTGCTTGCCTGATATAATCATAACCAAACTGAGTTCTCAATATATGGAAGTATAAACCAAGAGCAATACTCAAACATTATACATCAAATATTCAAATTCCAATCAAACACTTCTATCCAAAAAAATAAAAAAATCTAGTTCAAAACTGTATAAACATAGAAGCTTGTAGAAACACCAAAGATATATATTTCAGATACACCATCCCGTTAACCATAGCAAAGCAGCGCGAATATTGCATTGCAGAAGGCTTATAATTCATAAAAGACGATACCTAGCAAATTAATATCACACAGCATATGTGCACATGTGTGAGTCATTAACAAATTAGCAGAACTCACAGTAGCCATCTATCTAGTAATTGATCAATTCAAAAAGGTGTCACAAAAAATGTATGGAACAAAAAGCACTCAATTCCAGAATATTGAAGCACATACTATATGGCATACGTTTACAATAATTAGCTTATAAACGAAGTCATTCAGAGATTTTGTTGCTCCATTCCAGTCTATAACTTAGCTCAGGCGTCGATCAAAACACCACAATTTTCGGTCTCAAATTTTTCATCCCAACCACAAAAAAAGCTAAAAATAAATAAAATGGATCAAACGAGAGAACAAGGAACGCGAAAAGAGAAGATTCGGTCGCGCACAAGGAAACGGTGCGTTTTAAATGGAACAGGGAAAGGAGCGAGAAACGGAGGGCACGCGTACCCAGGGTCATGATTGAGCATATCACAGATCTCGATGTTCATGGCCCAATCGGGACCGATGAGCATGTCGCTCGTGGCGCGTTCTACCATGGAATTCACCATCTCCGGTCACCGGCGTTTCGAAACGGGATGGGATCGGCTATTCTCCGACGACCACAAACCGAACTACCGGCGCGATCGGAGAACGATTCCGGCGATTTTTTTTTTCCGCTCTTTCTCTGTCCCTCCCTGTGTCTATTCCGCGAGCGAAGATAGCTATAGTTTGGTGCTTCCGTTGAGGAAAGGGTTGGGGGTTAGAATTGTAACTTTGAAGCGAGCAAAACAATCATCTCGTTGTGAGAACCTGACACGTGTCGGTTGAGGTGTGATTATCACCTGATGCCGTTGCTTTTGCCGACCACTTTTTGATCAACGATCCGCGACCGTATGTCGCGTAGGCCAGCCTAGCAAACCCACCTGGTACATTTTGCATTAAATTGCACCTCAAACAAAAAAAAAAACGCAATAAAAAATACTCCTTCCGTTCCTTTTTATGCGTTCGGTTTTTAAGAAAAATTTTGTTCTTTTTTATTTGTCATTTTGATAATTTAATGTTATATTTTGACAATTATATTCTTAATCCTATTAATTATTTATATATTTTTCATAAATTGATTAATATAGTAATTGAGAAGTTTAACGATTAATTAAATATGACACATTTACTTTCAAAAATTATTTTACTTTCCAACAACATAAATTTGTTACTAATACATACACGTGAATGTGAATGTATCTAAAATTAATTGGATAATTAAATAAGAGGTTGAAAATGATTAAAATGATGAAACACATTAATTGATTCATCTACTCCTAAGGATTAATTAAATAAGGGTATGATAGGAAAAAATTTATCAATTAATTGATTTCTTGGTTATGGTGAAATATCCTAAAACGACAGATAAAAAAAACGGAAGGAATAATAATAAGATTCGTGTCATTGTGTGATCTAGTCACCCGAGTCCCTTGTGCGATCTAGTCAGCCATATCCCATTAATGTTTTGGATATAGGTACCAAAAAGATAAAAACAAATGTTTTGCTTTGCATATCAAGTTGGTAAAATCATTTTCAAGTACCCTTATGAAAAATTATCTACCATACTAATTAATTATGAAAACTTCAAACTAATTAATCATTATTGAATTTAAGATTATTTAATCTTACTTATTTTGCCTTCATCGTCTTCTAAAGACAAGTGGGGATGAGATATAGGGTTATGATATGAAGAATTGTCATCAATGTAGCTCTCAAAAGAGTGTGATGACGGCAAAACAATGGTAGTTTATGGCGAGTGCTAACCATGTTGAAGGTGGGAATAATTTTATTTGCATCTCTTAGACAATGTCAAAATGTCATTACCAAGATTCCAGATGCCTCCAAAGTTCTACCATCAACCATGTCATGAGTGGTTTAATTGTTACTATGCACGACCAAGAGAAGCGAAAGACAAGCGTAGATACCTACAAGATACCCTATTGTTTCAGCAAAATAACAATAGGAAACAACATGTATACTTGGGAGTGTATAACTCGTCTTTACATAGATGTCAGATGTGGGTGAGTGACAACTTGGTCACTATTGATTGAGCTCTTCCACTACCTACAGGATGCAATGGAGTGTTGGATGGTAAGCCAAGTGTTTTTTGGTTCCTACGACATGGACGACCAATATAGGATGCAAAGCAAGAAAGGGTAATATGTGTCTCAAGGCTTTAGAAACTCGTGACGCAACATCGAAAGAGGATATTCTAGAATAATACGAGGCGTGTCCATATTACAAGGCTCGAGTGCTTTCAACCTAACTCGACCTCAAGGTAGATCTTGGACAATCCAGTCGACCCAAGAGTGGTATGGGTTAGGCCACCTTTTTTGGGCCAGGTCGAACAAGATTCAAAGCACATTAATACCAACAACAACACATTAAAGGCCATTGGAAGATAGTGAATGCAAAATGAGTCTGAATTTGTCACTAATGTTTTGCACTAGCAAATAGCAACTAGCAAGTCTCAAAAACTAGCAGTTTTTAGAAAGACAATTGAGACAATAGAAAGACATTAAAAAACTAAGGAAGGGTCTCTTTGGTTTAAGAAAACGTTATCTATTTTTATTTCTTATTTTTACTAAGAACTAAAAAAATATTACATTTTTATTTTATTTTATTTTCAAAGTTTTTAAAAAAAAATAGTAAAAACAATAAAAAGTTATTTTCGTATAATCTTTAAAAGCAAGAAATAAAGTTAAAATAAGGTGCTAATAAGGTTATTATTAATAATACAGGAAATGAAAATCGACAATATTTTTCAAACCAAACAACCCTGAGCTCCCTCGTATATACATGTATGTATTGTTATTCTTATACATGCTGTACAAACCAATGAGCGATGGAGTTACTAGGCATCCCTGCAGGAGTAGGAGCTCGATTACAACTACTGATGAATGTTCATCATCAAATGTTGAGAAAGAAATACAGTTGGGATCAATAAGGAACAGGTGTACGAACAGTAGGGGGCCCTGATTTCATGTCCTCAACAATTAGTTTTAAGAGAGCCCGGGTTATATGGCCTTCTTTGCCTACAAGGAATGCATAACCAAATCAATCAGCTAATGAAAAGTAAAGTAGAGAACGTTCAAGCTGCTAATGATCACAAGATGACATGTCTCGTGTCCCAACCTAACTATGAATCATGGGAGCCCATGTTAAAAGTCCTTTTATGCCTCCCAGAAATGCACAATAGAAATCAATTCATTAAAACAAGCAAAATTAAAATTAAATCATATCTGTTAAGGATTACAATATGGCATATCAAAAAGACCTCGACCAAACAATGGACTATAAGCATGCGTGATTGAAGTTTATTATAGCACATAGGATTAGTATAATATTTTGAAAAATGCTAGCAACACACTCTCTAACACTCTTTCCAACACACTCACTATTATTGGTTGAAACTCATGTACAACCCACTAAATTATGTGGGTCTAAGTGGTGGAACCCAAATGAATTTCATTCAATAATAGAGAATGTGTTGGAGAGAATGTTAGGGAGTGTGTTGGTAGCTCTCTTCTAATATTTTTTGAGATAATATCCCTTGTGTAGAGAAATGAAAGTGAAATTGCACAAAAGACGGTTCTGTAGCATGATAAAACTGTCAACACGACCCTGAATATGAAACCAAGCAAACATGACAGTTGTTCCCTTAACCTAGCAGGATAGGAGCCAATTCTATTACCAATTTACCAAAGTAGAAAGGCAGAACCCTATTATTTACCACCATTATCACAGGCTTAACAAAACAGCAATAAAATGAACACAAGGCTGTTTAAAAGATACCAACAGGAAAGAATATGCATTTTAGTTGCAATTTTAAGGAACACAATAACAAGCTACAAAAAGAATACATCCACTAAGCTCCTGTAAGAAGTATCTTTTAATTTAGCCAACTCAAGAGTCAAGCCTTAAAAACACCTATATCAATTCATAAGAAACTGGAATGCTTAGAATTTACTTGAGTGCATATATTAAATGATAGGTTTAATAGCACTTTTAGTCCCTCTGCTATAGCTAATGTGTGATTTTAATCTCCCAAAAAACTTTTCTTCTTAAGGGACCCAAAAGTGTAGTTTGTCTAAACTAGAGGAACCAAAAGTGTAATTGAACCTAAATTATGTGATTCTTTGCATAAAGGAGTGAAATTACTCACCATCTCCAATAACCTGTTCATCCCACTGCACTACAGGGCAAACAAGAACTCCACTGCCAATAAGCATCATTTCATCTGCTTTCTTCCCTTCCTCGACGGTCACATTTTGCATCCGTATCCCCTGAAGCTTACCCTCCTTCAATAAACACTCAGCAAGGGTTAAAACTCTCTTAGCTGTACATCCACTTAGAATTTTGTCAAAGTGAGGCATTATAAGTTCCTTCTCTTTAGTGACAAAAGCCACATTCATATTAGGCCCTTCAGCAACAAAACCTTCATCATCAAGCCAAATGCCCGCAAAAGCACCGGCTTCCTCCGCATCCATCTTTGAGAGCACATTTGGAAGGTAATTCACACTCTTAGTGACTGCAAACTTAGGATGTTTTATGGGAATAGATGAAGTAATGACTTTAACTCCCCTGGACTCAACCGGTGCCAGTGACAGGTCCTGTATTACAATTGCATAAAGACTTGACTGGTGGCAGCCAGAGGGAGAGAGCAGAAAATCACCAGGTCCTGCTGAGAGCCAATATCTTAGTGATCCTTTTCTACATTTGGAAGCACTCACAGTTTGTATGAGTATGCTTCGTATACTTTCACGATCAAATGGGGGATCTATGTTAGACTTGGATGCTGACCTTAAAAAGCGATCAAGGTGTTGATCTAGCTCGTACAGGTACCTATGAATATGGTGCACAAAATACATCAGTTGGCAGCTTTAGAAAGTAGAAAACAGGATATAGGAATAGATAAGACAACTTCGCAATCATACTTCATAACCTTACTTATTGAGTAGTTATATTCTCTGTCCTGTTTTAAAGGGTGGGAATGTGACCAGAGGAGAGAGTGAATATTTTTAGTAGCTTGAAAAAGTAAAGTGCTTATACAAAGGTCATATCTTATTCTGTGCAAGATAAGATTCATCTTTCTTTTTTTTTCCTTCCCATTTTCAGGACCAACTAAAGGCATATATAGAGAAGCTAAAAAAACTCATTATATTGAATCCACTTATAAAATTGGAAGATCCCGCTTTTAACCTCAAAATATTACCCCCAAGTGAAGTTCTCATGTTCATTCCAGATTGAAAGAACAGTTTTCAATACTAACCCGTTCATTATTGCTGCAGTGTCAAAGACACCATGGCCCCTATGGACCATGTGGTCATCCATGGGAATAACCATAGCTGCTGGGTCAGTTGTTATCCCACCAAAAACACTAGAATACATGGCAAGGAATTGCTGCTTTCCCTTTATCTTTTCTCTGAATGTTTTCATCCTTTCATAGGCCTTATATCATACATACAAAAGAGGGGGGGGGGGGGGGGGGGGGGGGGAAGAACAAAAGATACCATCAGTAACACCACAGTTGCATTCTTGAAATAATTATTACCCCTCTTCTGATTCCCCCTTTCTTTTCGTTTAAAAAATAATTATTATTTTCAATACACATATATGTTTGTGATTTTTCTGTTTATAATCTCATACAAAGTAACCGTGTACAAAATACCCAAACCCCCTCATTATTAGTCTAATTCAAATAGTTTTGTATATTGGTGATTTAAACTGCAAAGCAAGGTAGGGTGACACAATATGAAATGGATACAGAAATATAACAAATCAAAATACATCAATTTTAAAAACACAAATCTTAAGAAAGTCAATATTTTAAAAGTCAGCGTGAGATAAAAGTAAATATTATAGAGTACATTACACACGGGACTAGTAGCTTCTTCACAATACATGCGAAATGGAAATTAAAAGTGGGAGTCAAAAAGAGAAAAGAAATGTCAAAGAAAGACCTGGGAGCAAGATAAAAGGGGAACATGAGATACTTCAGTTTTAGAAGCTGCAATGTCAAAGCGCACACACCGTTAGTTTTCTCCGGAATCAGTAATGATTAGCATTAAATATTTAAACGGTGTCAATTTGAAGTTTATAGTAGTATAAAATGAGTTCACACACACCCACACAAACACACGATCAAAGCCCAACAACAGCGTGTTTCATGAGGAGAGAAGAAGTAACTAACCAACGAAGCTTCCAGAACCGGATTGGTCGGAATTTCTGAGAGCTGTGGTTGTGGTTGTTGTTGTGAGGAGGCCGTGGCGATGGAAGCGGAGGCCGTGGTGTCTCGGATTGGAAACGCGGTGATGGAGCAAGTCGGAGGAGGATAATGAATGTGGGCTTTGTGATGTGATGGGTTTTGGAAGGAACCTGAGAGACGCCATGTTTGTAAAGTTGATGATGCAGTGTAGTTGTGAGTGGCAGTTGACCAAGTTGGGTAACTTCCTTGTTTAATGTTTATGTTTCTAGAACACAAGACACAACACGTTTGGTATTTATATACGAGGAAATTAACTTATTTGCTGCTTGAAATTGCATAGCTCTATTAATTTAGTCTTTATCAAATAATATAGTTTTTTATTGTCACCATGTTATCAATGTAAAGTATCACTGGTTTTGTCAATAATTAATTTCTATGAGACTTGTTTAAGGGATTTAAACCCGGTTCTACTTGGACTAATGTAATATATGGAATATAGTTGAAAGTTTTCAATTTTAAAAACTAGTTTAAAACATTAATAATTTAGGGATTAGATTTATAGCACATGCATCACAATTTTAGTAATTATTTTGGTGATTTACTGGTTTATCTATATTAAAAAACCAATGTATTTTTATAAACTCTCTCAAAATGATTTTTCTTTAATTATAAATTAATTCTGTCAACGTTAAAAACTGGTTTACTTTTTTTTATTCTACATCGAGGAATATTCCACCGCCTATACAACAGAGACTAATCTCCCGCGGGAGTTTATTCAGCACCTCTAATGGGTGGCATTCCTCCCAGCTGAGATTTTTTCCATACCCAAAGCTCGAACCCGATACCTTAATTAAGGGACGAGAGGTCTCAACTGTAGGTAACAAGATGAAACACAAGAAGGGGGGGTTGAATTGTGTTTCTAGACTTTTTAAAACTTTTTCGCAAATGATGGACGCTGGCTGTTAAAAACGTTGGACGCACAGCTTTAGTTCAAATATTGGACGCACAGTGCTTTTTGAAATATTGGACGCACAAAGTGCTAAAACACTGGACGCACAGAGTCTTTATAAAAACTGGACGCACAGGTTTTCTAAAGATTGGACGCACAGAATGCTTCCCTTTTGGTTTGAAAAACTTGTTTGAATAAAAACAATTTCAATCCCCTTTGTTAGTAATAAACACAGATATAAAAGGAGTTAAGGGAAAGAAGAAATAACACAAGTTTTTATACTGGTTCACCCTTTCCTAAGAGCTACGTCTAGCCCCCTCAAACTAGAGAGATTTCACTATCAACCTGATAGAATACAAGTATTCTTTGCACACAGCCTCTTCAGGCTAAAACCCAAGTATTCTTTGCACACAGCCTCTCCAGGCTAAAACCCAAGTATTCTTTGGACGCAGCCTCTTCAGGCTAAACCCCAAGTATTCTTTGAACACAGCATCTTCAGGCTAAACAACTCAGCAGAGTTTTGATACAAGTGCTGTCTAACTCACACAAGTGAGGATATGAAATCTAAAGCACTTTGAGAGTTAAGCAAACTCTCTTTTACAAGAAGATAAAGAAATACAAGACTTTTCTAATCAGAGTATAAAAGATTGCACAGCAGTTCAGCTCTTTCTTTTTCGTTTTCAGTCTCTTTTATTCTTCTTCTTGCTTCTCGGTATTTATAGGCTTTGATGAAGCTTCAGACTTGTTCTTCGAATAGCTCCGCTTCAGCCTTCATAATATTACCGTTTTCTAATAGCATTTAATGCTATTTTCCCGTTGCTCTGAGGAGATCTTCTTCAATGTGCATGTCTGCGTTTCTTTCTCCCAAATCAGAAGCAACCTGTACTCAAAGTCTCAATTGTACAGTGGTTAATAATAATATCTTATTGAGACAGAGAGAATACACTGTGTAAAGCAGAAAGGTGTGTTCAGAGATCTATAGAGTAGTTAAAAGTACATTCTCTCTCTTAGTACACTTTCCACAGTACTTTATGCTTTTCAGAAGTACATTCACATACGTTGACAAAGATGTACAGAAAGCATTGTATACAGCTATTTATTTCAAATCATTTGCTCAATAAATATGTTTCATATTAAATGCTATGAGCAGTAAATAGCATGTAATGGACTCTGCGTTTTGGACACAGCATATAGAATCTATTGGACGCATACCTTTGCACTTACCAATTTGCACAGAACTCATGCAAACATTGGACGCATACCTGATGCTTACCAATCTATTCCATTTGAATGCAAGCCAGTATTGGACTTTTGCCATTTCCCTATAGCTCCATTGGACGCAAGGTTGATTGTTGTACATTTGTTCTTCTGCTCCATTGGACGCAGAACAATTGTTTGATGTACCTTTGTCAATCTGCTTCCTTGTGCTCCATTGGACGCAAAGCAATATTGTTGTCCTTCTTATGTATTGGACGCAGAACAGTGCTTGAGTAACTCTGACTTCATTGGACGCAGAGCAGTTCTTTTGTTTGTTCAGTTTCATTGGACGCAGAGTTGCACTCTTGCTCACACTGAACATTGGACTTTTATCCTTCATTGCTCACTGAATCTGTTCCTTTGAAAATCATTGGACTCTTACTGCAATTCTGCTTCTCATACAAATATTGGACTCTGCCAGTATTGCCTTGTTCTTATCATTGGACTTATGCCAATCTTGCTCTATTGGATGCTTACTTATTCTGCTTCTTTGGAAAACATTGGACGCAGAAAGTAGCGTGTCTTCAAGACTTGATTTCTTCTACTTCTGCGATTCTGCCTCTTCAGAAGACATTGGACACAGAACTTTGTTCTGATTTATTGGACGCACAACATTGCTTGCCTTTGTGTTGAAACATTGGACGCAGAACTTCTGCTCAAACATTGGACGCAGAACTTCAATGCCTTCTGCTCAAACATTGGACGCAGAACTTTTGTGTCCATTTCAGTGCCAACATTGGACGCAAAACTCTTGTGTCCATTCCAGTGCCAACATTGGACGCAAGGCTCACTTTGAATGCCAGCCAATGTCATGAAGAACTTATTGGACGCAGACTGCAACAAGCTTAGTTAGGCAGCATTTATTCATTGTACAGCTTAATACAAATTGATTATCCTTTGTAAAAACCTTAATACATTTTGTTATCATCAAAACCATAAAATCACTTAGGGAGTTTTTGTATTAAAAACACTTTTAACCAATTTGGTTCCAACATCAACCACTCACGCCATTGCTACTGGTTTACTTTTTTTAGACAAACCATTTTTAATTTAATTTAGTTTTTAACATTTTACAAAACTTTCTGGGCAATTCATAGTCATACGTTAGTTGTACTGTAGGTGTATTTTTCCTAGGATATAAGTCCCTTATTCTTATCACTTCCTTTGTGTCTTTGGGTGTGTGAATCAAAATTACGTTAGGTGATATTTCTCATATCAAACTAGAGAATGACATGCAGAAACAACTACTTGAAACCACTTTTGGCGACATGACAAATAATGATACCGCGACGTAAGGTTTGGCATGGTGTAGTGTAGAAAGTACACCATGTTTGGAAAAACCGTGGAGCAGTTCAAAAACTAGTTGAATGAGGTAAAATTGATTTTAGAAAGAATGAAGATGTTTAGTTATAATTAGAAATTTTGTTTTGCTCTTAAAAACAATGTAAGCTTTTATCTTAAGTGGAAAACACAGATTGAAGCTTGCTGGTAGGGTTAACTAGTTACATTTATTCATAACTGTTTAAGAATAGAAATTTGACTTGATAAACTTAATTTTTGAATGAAATGAATAATCATAATGAGTGGATATTTAATTTTCAGTTATAGTTCGGTATCAATTCTTAAGTCTTCAATAAAAAATCCATCCTTAGTTTTTCACCACATTTTAAAGATGTCACAAAAAGTTAGATCCTTATTGCAAGCTTAATTTCCAACAATGAACAAGAACTGTTTGAAGTAATATCCATGTTTTGCTTCTTCCTGTTTTCTCTTTCTATACTTTGCCGCTCTTTTCTTTAATTGGTTGTAATTTTGAATAGATTAGTAGGCACTAACCAATATTCTTCCACATACATAATTAAGTTTTCTGGGTACAAAATCATGTTTTTTTCTTTAATGAAATGAGTCCATGATTTTAGTCCATCCGCATTAGCTCAATATAGATGAAAATCATTATTGCATTTATTTATGTAAACATTTGAATTATCTACTGTTTATTAAAATATAAAGAAAACTTGTTGAAAGGCTGTTGCATTTATTATTGCATTGCCAGATTGTCACTTTGTACCCTCTAACTTAACATTCAACTCTGCAGTACTCTACAGTCAACACCCACTTTTGTGTCACACAAATAGATACTTGAGTACAATTTCCAAGCCACCACCAAAACTTAAGCACTTCTTTAGCTGTGGCTGTGGCTTCATTTCAATTCTACATTTAGTGCTCACAGTCACACAAAGAAAAACATCCCCTCCCTGCATAGGTACCCATTTGTCCCATTTATGAGAGTTTGATTTACTGCTTTTGTCAAGGGAAAGGTGTAAGTGAGTGCAATCAATCAATATATGATAGTGTTGCACTGAAAAGAGATGTGGAATTGCAGCAGGCGTTTCTGGGTCAAGTTAAGCATAGTGGTGAACTCAGTGGCAACTCTTTATGGGCTTGGAATGATTGTGTACTGTCTTTGGCTGTTGAAAAAATGGCAAGAGGGATCTACTGGGTTGCCATATTCTTCATTTATTGCTAGGCCATTGTAAGTTGGATTTGGATTGCCTGCGGTCAAGGGTAACACGCATTCACGCAGTTAGTGAACTTAGACCCTTGAATTTATCCATTTGAAAACTTAGGGAGATTGAACCAAAAAAAAAAACTTCGGGAGAGATTATTTGGAGGGAGAAGTAAATCCAATGGTCGGGTTCAGTGACCGCGTGAATGCATGTTGCCTTGACATTTATGTTGTGATTGTGAACACTCATAAATTTTGATGGTCAAGTTATGAACAAGAAGTGAATTTTTTTTAAAAGAATTCAACAGAAGTGTCTTTCTTTAAATGATCTTAAATGAATAGAATCCGCATATCATTCATGGAAAATGTTTAGTAGTATGAAACAAAAATTCACACTGTTGTTGTTGTTGTTGTTGTCTATTTTTAATTAGAGAACTTTTTTTGTTCCACTTCCACTACCACCGAGGAATGTTACAAGATTGTGCTGAGCTCAAAGGAACTCTAAATATGTTTACACTTTAACTTTTAGGATAATTATGATCAATGAGTAGCTTTTCAGTATGGAGTTGCTGATGGAAGAGATTTCAGATTAAGAGTCTATTTTTCGGTACAAAGATTAAGAATATGTTTGGTTATGCTTGTCTTTTCCTGAATAAAAGATATTCCCTTTTATTACAAATTTTAAGTGGTCATTACTTTTAGAATTTGGGTCCTAACAAAACTAAAGGACCATCTTTTTTAAGGAAAGAAAAAAATGAGGAGTTATACTTTGAAATTCCAAACAACCTTAATAATTTATTTATTACTATACAATTATACATATAGACATAGTTTATCATAAACTCAATTATTAATTTTGTGATTAACAATTGTAACTCTATTTTATCCTCTTTGTTTACACAGGTTTATACACACATGTCTAGCTGTTGGAATTGCTCTATGCTTAGGCACATTCTGTGGCTACGCAGTTGCCAACTGTTTCAGCAATATTATTCTTTGCTTTGTATCCTTTCAAAAGGACTTTTTTTACAGGGGCTTCCTAATAAAGTATAATAATACTCTGTCTGAAGTTTTGCATCTACTTATTCCTTGATAATTTTTCAGTACATTGCTTGCATCTGGTTTCTTCTTTTCCTGGAAGTTGCTGTGATTGCCTATGTGTACTTCAGCATAGACTGGCTAGAGGTATGCATTATTTCTCAAGATTATCATATATTATATATACACTGGGTGTGTTTTCCACACTAACATAATAGGAATTGAGACATTGACTTTGAAGCAAACCTTATCAAATAGATCACTTAAAGAGTTTAGTAGTTAGTAACACTAAGAAAAATAATTACTAGAACAACTTATAGGAAGCAGTAAAGATTTTCTTTAACATGACATATTGTCCTCAAAAGAAGTGCTTACTTTTTCTGTATGTCAACTAAAATAAACATTGAGCACCCAATAATGGGTCTACTCGGCTCGACTTAGATTAGTTGTGTCTAATGTGATTTTTGGATTCCGAGGACCTAGACAAGGAAAAAGAAACATTGAGCACTTCTTTTTTTTCTTCTCAAAGATTTTTTTTATTACTGCTGAATTTCTTGATGAATTACTATAGGTGATACTCAATGCAAAGGGTGAGAGTATAGCTTTAGAAATGGAGATAGGCACACAGTAAATCTCATCCTTTTTTGGATGCCAACTGTTCAGTGTTAGCCTCAGCCCTGATCGGTTTTCATGAAGTTTAGTTTCATTCATGCACGTTTTTGTCTCCAACCATCCTTCCTTTAATTTTTACCTTGTTTGGCAGAAAATCAAGAAGTACATTGATGAGAGTCATTCAGAATTCAAGAGTTTTTTTCTATTCCACCTGATGATGATTCGCATTGTCCTCATTTTATCTTTAGTACCACAGGTAAGATGAAATTATACTTAACACATAACTTTTATCAGAACTGTCAGAATTGCCAAAATGGTGTACAAAATTTTTGTGACTGAAGTCACAAAGGGGAGGGGAAGATTGAAAGTTGAAACAGCTTATTATGTTCAACTTATTTCATGACTTCACTATAACTTTGGAAAGAAATGCTATCCTCCAGGATGCCATGATGAAAACTTTCAATGCAAATCATTAGAAATCTGTTTTCAAGTTAAAATTTTCTTTAATTAAACAGCTTGTAAGGTAATTGTAATATCTGATATACCTGTGTCCTACATCAAAACTAAGAATTTAGTTCCCAAGGCAAAAAAGTGCACTGTAAGAGATAAAATGTGGAGTTATAATAGTTAATGAGAAAGATATTTTAACCTTTAATTTTTTTAATCAACAATTATAATTTCACATTATTTTATCCTTTAAAGTGGATTTCTTATTTTATATGACACAAATTCTAGAAATTAAACTGTTATCTGTTATCCATCTACAAATCCAGATTGTATAAACTGTTTCTAAAGACCAAAACTTAGAACTGATATTCTCTCATTCTGCAGGTAAGTGCAATTGCTGTAGTGAACATTCTGCGGGTAGTAGGTATTGAAACAATGTCTAGTTACCACTTAGACGTGGCTGATTTAAGACAATCCTTTTTAGTGGTACCTGATTCACGTGAACCTGATAACTCAGAGACTAATACTGCTGAGATGTGAAGTTTCTAATAGAAAAAATCAACAAAATTTGAGCATGACAATACGGGAAAATCAATGTAACTTATGTGGAATTGCTGGAATTTGTGACTAATGTGGCCACAAAAGTAACAGAGAATTCCAAAACTAATATTGCACAGCAATTGCTGACCACACTTCAAAGCTGTGAAGTTGAGCAGGAATTATTTTATTCTTTTAAGACAATAGCAAACAGTATAGGCATGGTTAACTGTTCTTGAACAATGTTAGCCATACTTTTTTTTTGTACTTTGTTATTAATCTATTCTATTCTTTTTGAAAAGGCAACACCCCTTTAAGTTATCTATTTATTATTTAAATTTATTTATAAGACAATTAAAATGAATTTTATTCCTGTTTTCAATCATTACTGACCACTAGCCTTGGAGGCTTACAATATCATTCAAAACAACAATAGTTCATCATCAAATCTCCCAAGCTACAATAGCCCCCAAGAGCTGTGACAGTAAACTATAAAAGTGAACTTGATGTCTTGGTGAACTGATGAAACTTAATTCATTAAATTGAATATATTTTTGTATATCTAATTGTTATAGGTGCAGCCTGTTATGGCTGAGAAAATTTTTAAGAACAAAATTCAAGTAATTCAAGTACGCGGGGGCGAAAAATCAAAGCACACCGCTACGCCTGTCTTTAAATCAAAGAACACAATAAATTGAGCAAAATCTGTTCAGTGTCGGTGATTGAATCCTTGTATTTAATTCTACCAAATGAGAAGATTCTAGGCCTGTCTTCATGGAAAAAAATGTATGCCTTTTCAAAAAAGAAAAAAAAAATGATTTCTTTGCTCTTTCCCAATCCTTCATAGATCATTAAATGAGGGGAACATTTTATTTTTCCATTACAAATTATAAGTCTGATCACTATAGGAGCTGAAAACAAAAAATTAATCTTACAAATGGCATAGTACATATATATTTATATGAATTGCAAACTGTACCCACTGAAGCCATAATTGACAATCAACTATCTACAACCCTTCAACAAATATGAAGAAGGGCTTGAGAAGCTCATAGCTGAGGATTTGCTGTTATCACCCTTGTCTGGTGTTCCACATTCATCAAAGTCAAGTATGCGTCTCTCCATCTGAAAAAATAAAATAAAAAAATGTCATTAAGCTACAAGATATTGGCAAAACAGGGGTTTATCTGGAATCATCTCCAATGCAGTGAGTACAGTGGGAACTGCTTATGAATACTCTCATAAATTGATGGGATTGGGATTCTCTCATGTTTCATGGTCAGGAGAGACCAACAAAAATCACTTCAACTGTAATTAAGAAATACCCTTACTCTTGCCAACAGGATATTGTCATGTAACATGAAAAGATCCAAAGATATTGCATGGAAAAACAAAGGAAGGAAGCATAGATGGAGGATCATCAAATTCAGCTTTACCAAAGCATTTGAAGCCAACTGAGAATGGTTCCTAGGCTGATTGGGAGGATCATTATCTTCCTGGTCCCTATCTTTATCATTTCCAGATGCATCTTTTGGTAAAGCCTTGGGAGTTTCATTTCCCAAAATCTCCTGAGCATTGGCATATGTGGCAGCAGTTTGTTCACCGATCTGTTTTAACAACCCAATTGCGTCATAGCTTCTATCACCTGGGCTCATGAAATACCCAAAATCCTGAAAACATGTTTACTGCTTTTAGTAGGTTATAATTAATAATTAAAATCTACTTCAAGATCAATACAGTAGTTATTGAACAGAACCTAAAGTACCTCAATTGTAATTTCAGTACCAAATCTGGGGCTAGACAGAAAAGTATTAATGAACCAAGGAGATTTCCATGCAGAAGGTGATTCAATACTTTTCCTAAAAGGTGTTCCACCAAATCTACAATCAAAGAAGCAGGCAGTCAGAAACAGGGTGGCAATTGAGAATAACTCGTGAAAATGAAAACAGAACAACCGTGACAAAAGCGCCAAAGTATGTTGTTCCAAATAACATAAAGCAGAAATGTGAATTTTCAGGTGCCCCACAAAGAGAAGCAAATTGGAAGCAGCTTAAACAAGTAGCAGTATTACTAGTGTCTACAGTTTCAATACCAAAATAATCCTGCACAATAAACAACATGCATCCAAAATAAAAGGAATAATGAAAATGGAACAGACCGCAATACTAAATTGATATCAATAACAAAAATTTAAAGAACATTACATGCTACATGTTTCAAAACCACCATCGTTTCTGGTTTGACCCCCCGAATTCTCCCCTGGTGCTTTTACACAAGTAACAGCAACTGTAAGTCTTTCATGCTCCTTTGCACGCACACAGGGAGTGCTAATCCTTGAGCGTGGATTTTTAGAAGATAATTTTGAAGGGATGCTCTGGTTTGGAGCTGTTTCGGTGCTCCCATTGTTCAAGTTTTTGGGAGTTCTAGCACTTGAACCCGGAACTCTGTCTTTAAAACCAACTTGATCAGGAGAATACAATGACAGGTCATTCATATCATGTTCACCCAAAACTCCAGAAGATTGCAACACCTGATAAACAGAACAAAAGGAGTGAAAAGTAATCTTACAAAAGAAACCCCGGGGGGGTGGTGGGGGGAGGAAGAAGTAATTCCAGATTACAACTGATTATACCAAGAGAAGATGAACTGTACATAGTACTTACAATCTCCGGACCAGCAGCATCAATCTTCATTTTCTTCATTTTAGAATCAACATCAACATGTTGCTGCTTAACCTTGCCCTGAAAATTACTGTCAAGAGCATGTCTCTGAGAGTTCTTTTCTTCCAAAACTGCAGATTTAGTTGTCTCCTCTTGTTCCCCTTTAAAAGCTTGTCCACAATTTTCTTTGTCATCATCATAAACAGAAGCCCCAGAGTTCGGTTTTTGCAATGAAGATGGAGAAAATACATCTCCTTCTTGAGTCTTGTTGTCATCAAGCATGACATCCGAACAGGAAAAAGTTTTGGACAAAGTGGATGTCATGTCAGTCTCAAGTTTTTTACCAATTCTTTTATCTGAGAGTGGCGATAACAAATCTCGGTGTCGTTTCTTTAATATTGATGGTGTACCCGTAAATGTTTTAGCTGCACTTTTCAATAATGCTTCAGGACTGTCATCACGAGAAGGTGAGTCCCACAACCTTGAAGGAGTTAGACAGTTCATGGAAGACATCATAAACTGGCGGATACCCAGAGGACTAAATTCTTGCTGCATATCACCCCCAGATTGTACAAGATCACAGCTGAAGAAAGGAATATCCAAGCTTGGAAAACGAGGAGGTTGATAACATAGAGCTCCTGTGTCCTCCTTTTCTGTGTGCGCGTTTGGCTTTTCATCTGTTGGATAACAAGTTTGCTTAGCATCTGATCCACCACCAAAACTATTTACAGGGACCAATTTTGAAGTATCCTTCAGAGTATCTGATGGCTCTTGCATTACTGCACTATCTATACCATCAATACAAGGAGTGCTGGATATGTCAATGGCATAAGTGAAGTTATCAGGTGCTCTGGAGACAAACTGCTGATCCTCAGATCCAAATAACTGATCATTGTTGGCAGTGTGCATCAGCCTACCATCACTTGCAGAAAGTACTGGAGGGACAGATTGAGAAGATGACATTCCTTTAAAATTATTAGAACACTGAGGACAAGTTAACTGTGATGTTGAGCTTCCACCAGTTTCAGATATCTGAATATGACACGATTGACAAACAAATGCAGGGAGTCCAGAAAATTCAACCATATCTACACCTTTATTATAAGCTCCAGGGGGAAAAAATCCATTATTTGCCTCTGAAAATAGGACTCTGCAACATTCGTCATCAGATATCAACATGTGCTGTGGTTCAACAGAACCCATAGATGTAGGTTCCATGGATGTTGATACACCTAACCCCACTGAAGTCTGACATGGAACATTCACCATGTCACGAATTTCACTAGGAGCAGTACAATCTATTTGCAATGGTGAGGATTCCTGCCCCAAGTCCATAGTTGAAATATTGGGTAAGGAATGTAAATTAAACTGGCAATCCCCATTTATGGAATTTCCAGGTTCTTGCAAGTATTGTTGCTCAATGAATTCAGAAGAGCATGCATCTTGGCGAGAAATTTCTGGCATGCATATGGTAACATCATCTATCGATATGTAATATGGCTCTGAACAAGATGCATGACTTGGACTATGATCCTTTCCAAGACTACATTCTTCACTTGGATATTCCTCTCCAGTTTGTAACTCAACATTGGTCATCTCTCTTGTGGATGGAAAATGAAGAGCATTAGCCGATTCCTGGCTACACTCTAAACCCTCCTCTCCTGCAGTCCCCTTAAGACCATTATCATCTCCATTAGATTGCAACCTCGAAGATGTAACCATTGATTGACTTGGATTTCCAACATGAGTTACAGACTGGAACTGAGTAAGCAAGCCCGATGCCAAGTAAGAATCCAATTTCTTTTTGACAGAACTGTTCCAGTGGTTTTTAATAGCATTGTCTGTCCTGTTTCCAAAGAAATACAAGTACATCACAACTCTTAAAGAATGTTGATAAGAAGATTGAGGGTAAACTAGAACTAAGCTTTAAAAAACCAGGCACTGATGACAGCATTTGGATCCCCAGCAGTAACTGCAGGGATCCCGTAGGAGAGAAAAAGATATGATCAAAGTGAAAAAAATTAATTAAATTTAAGATTTTTATTTCGTCTGTCTTTATCATACCAGAACCCATAGTACTTTGGTATGCAAACTGCTGATTATATCAGTCCCAGAACATAAGTAAATAAGAACTATAACTCCACATGGAAGTGACTTGACAGCATGTGACACCCCAAAAATTTCTGATACCTTATCAGCATGTGACGCCCCAAAATTTTTCCTTAAGCCCTAAAATGAATGCTAGGGACCAAAAATAATTATTTTAGATTTTAAAAGGATGAAAACCAAAGGGAAAAAATTTAGAAGGACCAAAATCAAATTTTGCACATTATACAGTAACCAAAAACAGTGATTTCGGATTTTGGAGGGATGAAAACCAAAGAAAAATTTTTATAGGGACCAAAAACATATTTAAGCCAAAAGTAAATTAAAATGTAGTTACCTTCCAGGCAAAAACTTTGTTAATTCTGCCCATTTGTTCCCATAAATCTGATGAGCACGTATTAGAGCCAACTCCTCTTCCTGTGTCCATGCTTCCTTGTTTATAGCAGGATTAAGATGATTGTGCCACCTAATCAGATTTCAAAAATTATATTAATGAAAACGAATCCATCCCTCCAAATTACTTCAACAAGATAGACCCTACAATATGATTTATGGATGAGGCTTGTTGAGCATTATATGTTTGGGGTTATGGAAGAAAGAAAAAAAGGAACACAAACTGTAAATATTATTAATTATTAATAGATATAGATATAACGTGACTTTGGAGATACTTTTTCTCCTATAGCAAATATTACTTCAGTTCATCTTTTTGTTGTTGTGGCTACCATCATTGACTGGCTACCCAGGGATTTAAATAGCGCACTATAGCGCCATAGCGGTGCGGAGCAGCACACAGCCTATGGTACTCCCATAGTGGAGCACTTTGATGTAGCGGCTGTAGCGGCCGCTATTGCAGCTAGAATAGCGGGAATAGCGGCTGCTATACTACCGCAACGCTGAATTGCCAAAAAAAAAGTCCTCTTTATAAGGATAAAGATACTCTAAGATACAATAATTATCTTATGAGGTATTCTCTAGATAACAAGGCCATAAGGATAAATAATCCAAATAGGAAAAAAAATTGTGAGCAGAAGATACTCCAATGATATATGAAAGAATAAGCAGAAATCCAATAACCATACCTTTCTCGACATTGCTTCCCAATACGTCCAGGTAAATGTTGTGCAATAGTTGACCACTTTTTAGGCCCATATTTGTTCACCAATTCAATCATTACTTCATCTTCCTATTTACATATTTGGATTAGATAGGTAAGTTCATAGTACATATCTAACTTGAAAGTTGATATAATCCAAGGTCACATCAAAATAATGGGTACAACAAGGATTGAACTCTAGATCACATGCTCAAAGAAGCTTTGATGGCAAGTTGAGAATTATCAGTTTGGTGTTAGGTAAGAAGTAACAGAGAAAAAGAACCACTTCTACGTGTTGAGATAAGATTAACACAAAAAACAAATGGAAAGTAGAGACTACCTCTTTAGACCATGGACCTTTAACAAGTTCAGGATTCAAGACTTTCTGCCACCTATGTAAGCATTGCACATCAGTTCTATCCTTGAAACACTCCGCTTCAAACACATATAGTTGACAATTAGACAAGTTATAAAACAAAATATGTCAAAACAAAGTTGCATAAGCTAAAAAAATGCTTCAACAAGGGTAAAAAGTACAACAAAAAACCCGCATAAGAGACAAGCTAAACAAATGTGACAAAGTAGAACTACAAAACTGGTTTTGGGGACCTAAAGATGGGTTTTATGCTCTTGACATCAGACACTTAATAAGTAAATCCCTCCCCAATAGTGCAAAGGTTTTTTTTCATTTAATGTATGCAATTAAGTATAAGTATACCAACGTGTAACTGGAAAAACTCCTTTCAGGCATATAACTTAAGAAATAGACACACGCAATGTGCACTTAAGCACCTACTGGATGCTACATGAATTATATAGTTTCATATAATTATGATGAATAAGTACAACTAACATCGATATCGATATAGTACCTATTTTTTTCCAATTTTTTCCTTTGAAACGCTGAACAGCTTTCCGCAAGATCTCATCCTGCAGAAAAAAATTAAAAAAAAATAAAACCATTAACATAACTTTATAATGTGTTACATTTTTTAAATTTTCATTAAAATTTATAATCTTCAAAACTAAAAGGAACAAAACAAGGAAAACCTACAAAATCCAAAATTCTAAATGTCTTGTTATATCAAAGACAATTAAAAAAGCCAAGGTAGAGAAAAATTCTAAAAAAATAACTAGAATCAAATGAAAGTTAAAAAAATTCATATTAAAAAAATTGAAATAAAATAAAACATGTTGTAAAGGTGCTTAGTTTATTTAACAAGTTACATATATTTGCTGTGTAAATAAAACATTGATAGGCTACAGAGAGATCGATTAAGTTATATTTTCTAGCACGAGTAAAACATCATTATCAAACTTAAGAAAGATTGATTATATTCTTGTATCCAAAAATACCTCCTCAGGAGTCCATTGCCCTTTTGTAGAACGCCTTGTAGGGCCAGTAGTCCTCCTACAAATAGATATTTTATGATTAGCAAAAACTCACTTAACCTCGTCATCAATGTCTCAAACAAGCAGATACTTAGCATGGTTACCTAGTACAACTCACACCTGTCGATAATTGAACATTATCAATCCAATGAAAAGGGAAGACACAGAGCAAGGACAAGGCAAGAAGATAACTATAATTTCGAAAGTAAATATTTCAACCCTTACCTATTAATAATCTAGTAATTTTGGCTCTAGAAAAGAATATGCAGATAAATCTCATCAACCATTCCTCTGGAAGGAATGCATCTCTTCGAAGATAAACAAGTTGATTGCCAAAAGTTTAAGCGCTAGGCACCAACAAATAATGCCTTGTAGCTATAAAGGCAAAGAAGAAGGACCACCTATAACCTGTCACTCTAGCCTTTATTGCTAAGGGGGTGTTTATGGAGGAGAAGGGTAACATTTTTAATTACTAAAATTGAGAAAATCATAAGATTTATATAAAAATAAACAATGGATGATTAAAAGGCTGTACATAACAATTTCTGATCCATTAATTGAAAAAAAAAAACTCAAAATATAGCAAATGGAATAGGTCATGAAAATTTTCTCCTACCCCTTCATACTCCTCCATCTAGACATAATTCAAAAGAACAAATTGATGATAATGGAGTTAAAGATTATGAAATACATGGATGAGTCTTATAGTTTACCCGTGCAATGCTCTAATTTTCTGAACACCATCAACGAGCCCATCCGACGGAGCAGGGATTTTGCTATCACCGTCCATAGTTTGCTAGCACACAAGTAAAATAGCATACCCCAATTCCCACTCGACTGCAACTCTCTCCAGTGTTGTTGGTCCTCCAAATCATTATAATCCCTTTATCTATGGAGCCTCGAAATCAAACTCCTGCACAAAACAAACACAGAAATTGAAAATAAGGAAATTGTCCTCAACAAAACAATTCAACAGTGTAAATTAAAATAATTCTTCAAATAAAATAAATAACAATAATAATTTCTGTAGCCCTAGTACTTAGATAATGCCCAATAGCTCAATTATTACAAAGGTGGGATAGTGGGCACAAAGGAAAAAAATGAGAGTGATTAGTCAACCCTGTCTGAAAACCCATACGCTGAAACCAGAGGAATCCACAGAGGATTCCGAAAATTTGTCACTGAATAGTGCAGATTGAGAAGAAAGCATCATAATGAAGCAAAAAATGGACACTCACCGAATTGAACTTGAGAAGGCGAAAGGTTGAGAAACAGGATGAGAGGGACGAAACGGTTCGCATCTGCAGATCCGAGAGCAGAGTTTTGCGAAGTACAAAGGATGTGCGAAATGCACGCACTGCTGCAACGATTAGAAGGGACAGAGAAAGTGAGAGACGTTAGGGGCTGGTGTGGTGTGGTGCTTCTGTGTTCTATCTGTCTCTCTATTCAAACAGAAAAGAGCGGTCTCGAGCAAGTTTCAAACCCTACCACAGTTGTTGTTGAAAATGATTTCTCACTATCTACCATGTTTATGAATTTACGATGTTACGTGTTCTCTCTCTCTTTCAAATGTTTAACGGACAACTTGTTTATTTTTTTATGGACAAAAACATTTTGAGACAATTCATCTCCATTTTACACATGAGAGATATAGAAATAGAAGAGAAATGAGTGATAGATGTGATAAATAAGTGATGTAATAAGAATACATAGATTTTTTTTGACCGGACAAGAATAGATAGATAAAAAGTTAGAGTAGTGTTAAAATGATATTGGAAACAAAAAATGCTAAGCGTTACGGAACGAAACCAACAAATGCTTACGTGTCTTTTTTGAATTTTTGTCTTGTTTTGATCTGTGTAACTGTTTTTTAGTGAGACTCTCCATGCATGGATCATGCTTTCTAATTAGCTATCACCATTTTCATGTGTCTTTCGTACTATAATTTGTCATGCACAATAGCAATGCTCATTGAAAATTGAGAGGTAAATAGAAGAGAAATAAGTGATAGATGTGATAGGCGAGTGATATGACAAGAATAAATAGTTTTTTTTTACTGGACAAGAATAGATAGATAAAAAGTTAGAATAGTGTTAAAATGATATTGGAAACGAAAAATGCTAAGCCTTATGGAATCTTTTTGAACGAAACCAACAAATGCTTACGGGATCTTTTTGTCTTGTTTTGATATGTGCAACTGTTTTTTAGCCCGACTCTCCTTGCATGGGTCATGCTTTCTGATTAACTATCACCGTTTTCATGTGTCTTTTGTACTATAATTTGTCATGCACAATAGCAATACTCATTGAAAATTGAGAGGTATTGAACACTCAAAAACCATAATTCTTTTTTATTTTTACTTTTTTAAAATATGAACACCCTTATCAAGTTTCTCATTCAATATTTTGGCCAATTCATGGTACACCAACTTCAATAGTTTTTAAAAAAAATTAAATTAGATTTTAGATTTTTTTTGTCAAAAAAAACTTTTTAGATTTTTCTTTTGACCCATCAAACTCTTTTGACCCATGTCTCTTATTTTGTTCAAATCCCATGTCTATAAGATGGTGTCTTTTCACTATTGACTTTCTTTTTTTTCTTTTCGGTCCGGGGGGTTTTGGGGGAGGGGGGATCGAACCCCTCACCCTCTTGATATCACCTAGCTCTTTTGCCATTTGAGCTGCTGTTGGGGGATTCACTATTGACTTTCAAAGCACCACATCTCTTAAAGACATCACATCAAACAAAACACGGGCCTCTAATTCGTTGAAACTTTGTAATGTGTTAAGCAAAGCCCAAACTACAAACATAACTCATTTCAACCCAATCTTAATGGCATGACTATTCAACCAAAAAAAGGGCATGACTGTGAAAGGCTTTGGAAGCGAGAGCAGCAGAGAGAATCGCAACTTGAAGAGAAGAGCCAAGTGTGGCGAGTCGTGAGCACGACAAATTGATGAAGAAGATGGAAAAAGGTAAAAGGTGATAGAGATGCAACCAATCAACCTAAGGATCCTTTGCATGAGGTTGAAGGTCCCATGATTAGGACAAAAACTAAAATGATAAAGCGAGCCTTGCAAAACCTAACTATGGAGATCAAAGATAAAGTTTGGTCTGGATTAAAGATTGCACCAAAATGGATCACTTTTCAATACTAATGATAATTGGCAATTTATATTCACACATACATACTTTACTATCTGCACATACATGTCTGCGGAACTATTAGTTCCGCAGGTGTATTTTTTTTTTCAACACACACACTCCGCGGAACTATTAGTTCCGCAGGTTGTAATTTAACACATACATGCCTGCGGAACTAATAGTTCCGCGGAGAATTACAACCCGCGGAACTAATAGTTCCACGGAGTGTGTGTGTTGGAAAAAATACAACCCGCGGAACTAATAGTTCCACGGAGAATTATAACCCGCGGAACTAATAGTTCCGCGGACATGTATGTGCAGATAGTAAAGTATGTATGTGCAGATATAAATTCCCATGATAATTTGAGCCCATCTTGAAGACTACAACTTGGATAGCCGAATAAGCCCAATTCATATTACTTCAGAAGCATTCATGGGCTGCAAATCTGACATTTTCACATAGCCCAATGCAAGTCCATGGGCTGCTTGAGGGTGGACTTGACATTTTAAAGAATTAATTAATTTGTTGACCAAAAAAAAAAGAATTAATTAATTTTTTTAACCAAAAAAAAGAATTAATTAATTTGTTGACCAAAAAGAATTAATTAATTTGATAACATTTTACATAATTAAAAACTTAAATTACATAATTAAAAACTTAAATTAATTACATTTAAAATTATATGAAAAATCATTAAAAATCCGAAGTGATCACAATATTAATGGACAGTTAATCATGAAAATATTTTATGGCCCAAATTGACAACACTTAAATTAAGTACCATAAAGCTGTTTTACATCCCAAAAAAGTTAATTTAAAAAAAGAAAGAGGTATGCATAAAATTATAGTAGGGCAAATTGCAACGGAACAACAACGCAGTGTGGTACAAGTTACAACCAACCACGATATCTAAAAGTAGCTGTGAACAAAATTAGGCAACCCTTGATGCAGCTAGTGCCTGATTTCTAAACCCTGGATGCAGTTATGACCTTCTAACTTTATTGGGGCGACCTCCTGCAGAATCATCTCTAGACCGGGCATGTTTCCCTCCTCTACCATGCCTTCCTCCCCTGCAAATAGATGATATAATTAATAATTTAATATTCTAGTTCTAGTCACTTCTAGCTCCACCCCCTCCCAGTGGCCCCAAAAAGATTAAGAAAAAGAGGAACAAAACAAGGCATATTCAAGTCAAGACAAGACATGGCTGAGTCCACCACTTACCTTCCTCGGTTACTCTTGCATTCTCTGTGCTTCTTTTCTTGATTACCACGAAGCAAGCTCCAGTATTCTCTTTCAGCCTCACCTGAGATCATAAACACACAGGAATAGCTCTCAGTTTAACCAATAAAACTAGACTTTGTCCGTAGATACCAACTGAGTACTAATATCAGCAACAACAACAATGTTCTTGAAATCATCTACCCTTGGCCCCTCTGCTTTTATATATTTTCCCAAAACAAAAAGGGAAGAGAAAAAAAAACATGGAGAAAATAATTGACAATAAGTTTTCAAGAAATTGTACCAGCTTATGCAACGAGTTGTGACTTACGAAGCATGCGTTTTTACAATCTAAATAGGATATAGCCTATCCTTATCGCTAGAAACATTAAAAGAACCAATACGCCAATTGCTAAGACTACACATGAAATCCAAACCAAAAACTGTTTGAAAAATTATCTGACTCACCAGTCACTGGATCTAGAGTAGCAATATAATTCTTCACAACTAAGCCCCCCTTTTCAGAAAGAACTGCAGCAGCACGAGCTTTTTGAGCAGCTTCAGGTTCTTCAAACCGAATGTATCCTGACTCTGCTCCCATCGTGAAATCTATGTACTGAACACGCAAACAAGAATATAAAATTAATATGCCAGTCTTCAGCAATTCAAAAAGCTTGACGATAGCCAATTTTTTAGTAATGAGGATCAGAGAGAGACAGAATGGTCTAGCCCACCATCAGGGTATACAAAAAAAAGAGGCAAATAGTATCCTTTTATGAGTGCAAAAAACTAATGAAAACAAAAAACAATAATATATAGCTATAAAATCTTTGACAAGTATCAAGCAGCAGCCATAAAGTTCCACCGGCTGGAAAAAAGGGAAAAAACCAGATTTACCTTCACAGTACCAAACTTCTCAAAGACACCCTTTAAATCCTCACGTAAGACAACATCTGTGTTGTCCTTGTAAGAAGAAGCTGAAAGTTTTCCATCAGTTTCCTGACCCTTTTCTTCACCTTCAGTCTCCTTTCCTTCACTCACTCCATTGTTTTCTTTATCATTGTCATCATTTTCTGATATCTTTTGGTCACTTTCCTCAGCAGCAATTTCAGAGGGATTTTGTTGATCTGTCTTGTTGACATCATTATTGCCATTGGCTTGTTGATCAGTGCTATTTTGTTCTGAAGGAACTTCATCTGAAAGGCTCTTTAGTTTGAAGGCTATAAGTAAGCCTTTAGGGTAGCTGTGATAAACACAAATGAAGTCAATTAGTTTATACCTTTTTTTCTGGTCGGGGTGGGAATTAAAAGAATGTCAGCCTCTTACTTTGCTTCTGTATTTGAGTTATTCTCGTGATTTGAATCCACAGGTCCACGAAATTTTTCCTGCTTTTCTAATTCTTTTTCTCTCTCTGCATCAAAATCCTTCCTGAATTGGGTAGAAATATAAACAATATTAGACAATATGCATATATAGACAATAGACTGTCTTAACTCTTACACCCCAAAATTCTCAAGTTAGTAAAAACCCATTTTCACAACCTAAATGCAGTAAATTGGAGTTTTTCATAAAGTGATGTCAGGAACATCATAACACTGGCTACAAAAAAAAACTACTACAATTCAGTCTTTTTTAATAAATATAAAAATAACTCTAAATCTTGTTGCAATATAAATACTTTTTGGAGAAAGGATTTTGACAGAAAATATTGGAATATCTAACCTTTGTTTTCCTTACATCGGAAATTATTCTAGTATACAATAAAAAAAACTATTTCATTAAAATTCATCAATGGTCAATGACTCTGTATTGAATCACTATAAGCATTCTTACTTTGGCTTTAATTCTAGCTCAGCCCCTGCATAGACCAATCTTTGCTTCAAAACTTTTTCCATTTCTTCATCTGATGAGAACTCAACAAGGGCAGTACCACAGAAGAATCTTTTGTCCCCAACATGACGGGGCAGCCTAACACTGTTGATCTGAAACAGAAAACAAGAAATTCTCATTTTTTGTTATGTAAAATAAATCAAATTATAAGTACTTTTTCTACTTTCAGTACTATCTTCCAAAAAAATTTGTTGAAAGAATATATAATCTGAAGCATTCAAATATTGACCATCGGAATCAAATGCCAGAGTCATCTTTAAATGCTGAAGGCAATCTTATGATTACAAGAAGCATAGCCATAGAGATTATGCTCAATTTTGGATTGAGAGATTTAATGAATTTACAAACAGTGTCAGAACTCAGAGGATAAGGTGAGTAAACATAATGCTTTCAGGTTATAATGTTAGAATGTAGACCATGGCACTCAATGCTAATATTACCTTGGCATATTGACCAAAGAATGACTCCACATCTTCAAGCTTCACAGTATATTCAAATGGTGATGCAGCAATTGTTCTGATCTCTACCTGCTCAATTGCCTCTTCTGGCTTTGGAAGTTCAGTAATCCTGCCAACTTTGTTCCCTGAAATGCACGAATAGAAAATAAGAAATAAGTAATATGTGTTCCATCAACACAGAATTAGGAGCCAAAATTCACACACAAAAAAAATGTTCATCCAATCATCCACTCATCTGGCAGTCACATATATATGGTTAAAAGATGATACTTTCAATCATAGTCTCACACTCTCACCCCAAGAAACACAAATTGAAGTTAAGAAGTACAGCTAATTTATGACCATCTGCTGCCTCTCAGATGGATACCCTTAAAATGTGTCAAAATAGTTGTTTTTTTAAAAAAACACAATCCAAAAAAATGCTGTGGCTGACCATTATAAATAATTATTACAGGTTCTATTTTAATAGCAAATATGAGCATTGTAGAAGTAAGCGATTCATAAAAATATAGTGACTACTGACTACAGCTTTGCATAGAGATTAACAAATAACCACAGCAAGTTAGCGAGGTGAAAGAAAATCACTATCTCGAGCTCTAAACTGACCAGAATAGCATATCTCCTACTCTACATTGGCCAGAAAAATGCAAAGTAAGAAAACCACACAACTAAGCAAAGAGGAAGTTGTAGTCATCTAGATTCTTTAATTATGAATAGCACAAAAATAAATAACTAATCGTTGTTGCATTTAGCACAAAACTAAGCACCAGTACTACTATTCCCCCACAAAAAAGGAAACACTAGAGAAAATAAAAAAAAAAAAAGGCTTGAAACTGACCATCTTCTGAGACCTTGAGTGAAGCCGAATCTCTCAAAGCTTGAGCAACAGCTTTAACAGTATCTTGCGTCACTTCAGCAGGCTTAACATCACCCAGATTAAGATGCTTTCGCATCCGATTAAAGGAACAAATCAAAGCCAAACTAACCACTGTGAGGTTGTAATAAACAGTCAAGGCCAAACAATGAAAAACAAAAAAAAAGGTAGCCTCATATATCAAGGCCATGTATGGTTGGATGAAGTGAATGCTTACTTCCCCTGTTTTTTTGGTATTACTTAATATGAAAGCAAAAAAAAAAACTGATTTTTTAGGTGACCAAATGTGCACCAAGTTCAATCCTTCAATAACTTTAGCAAAACGCTATAAACTTAGCAAACAAGTTAATAATAATGAAGGGCAACGGGAGAAACAAGGATACTTCCATCTTCACTTTCGGTGACAGTTTTTCTCAAGAAATTGTCCCTGGGAAGGTTGCTATCGCTGAAGTAAAACTCCACCTGGTTTCGAAAATTAGGGTCAAAAACGACATAAGAGTTTAATGATTAATCAGTCACGGGACGCATGAATGGAAAAGGAACAGCAGAATCCAAATACGACGGTTACAAACCTGTCGTATCACTTTCTTCGTTGTTTCCTCGTCGAGTGACGGTGTCGCCATTGATTAAACAGAAATAAGAGAGGCGCGATGACAGAGAGAGAGTGAGGGGTGAGAGTGTGTGTAGGGTTTTTGAGAGACTTTGGGGGTTTGGTTTCTCTTGTTTCTGAGAGTGACGGTTTCATATATCCACGATTGCACGTTTGTTTTTATTTTTTTAACCAGGATTTTAATTAATTAATTAATTATTTTTTTTGACAACATAATTAATTAATTAATTAATTAAATTGATTAAATTAATAAATAGTAGGATTGGAATTTAATATGGCATGGGTTTTTAGTTTAACACTTCCACGCCCCTCATTACCTTCCTTCACAATGTATCATGCTAATATTTTTATTTTTCAATGAAAGTGATTTCAGTAAAAATTTGAAAAACACAACAAAGAAAAAACAACCAATTGGCTCAAACATAGATTAAGCATGTTGTTCGAGATTTGATCTCTAAGTCGTGTATATAGAAGAATATTTGTGGAAAAATGTCAACCCTTTAAATGAATCTCACTGCCTCAAAAGATTAGTCTTTATAGTTACGCGTGGAGGATACCCGAGTTTAAAATAAAAATTGATAATCTAACATTTGCTTCTGAATAGAAAATCTTGAAAAAAATTTAAGATTAAAGGAAATTTAACAATTTGGTTAGGGAATTTTGAGTGTAAATAGATTTAAATCTAAGATTTGTGAAATTCAAAGTAAAAAAACTAAAATTTCAAAGTTGTAAGAAAAGATAATAAAGAAAATTAATTATAATAATCAATGAAATTAAGAAATAAATTTTCTAAAAATATATTTAAATGATAAAATCACATATTAATTATAGTAAAAAATTTAAAACACTATTAAATCTACAACATAAAAAAAACATATAATTCCGTGATTCTAAAATTTTGTTACATTAATGTTATATTGATTGATTATTTTTAATTGTTTTATAGTATATTCTTTTTTTTATAAAAAGGTCCTAACAAAATTAAACAACTAGCCGAGGTAAACAACACCCTCTAGCGTCATATCTAAAAGAAGACATAATGAAGAATAAATTAAGTTGTATCCACAACGGTCCAGTTGCGCATGGAAGAGTGTCCCTTGTTTGGTTGAACATAACCACGTTTTTTCACATAATTATTTTTTAAAATTTATAAACTTGTATTTATCTTAAAAAAAAGGAAAGAAAAATGATTATAGAAAAATATAAATACTATTAAAAAATTAAAAATCAATCCAATCTAAACCGCATTTAATCGGATCAAATCAGAATCAGATCATATTTTTTTAAGGAAAAAATCCAAACCAAACTGAAGCACACACTCTTTTAATCTTTAAATGATATGACTTTTTAGCTCAAAACCGGTTCAAACCGATTTGTGAACACCCTATAGCTTGGTATTAAGATATATAGGAATAGGAGTCTCTATTGGTTTGCATTCTAACGTGTGAGTCTCTTGACTCTCTTCATTAATTGCCAATGCATACTTCCTTGAAAAACAACAATGCCACAATTCTATTAGATCATCCGCAAAGAACAACGAATCAGGACAAAGACTATGGCTCGTCTTACTGAGCATAGTTTGTGGACAGATATAAGGCATCATCCATGGTCAAGTACAATTGGAGACTTTCATATGAGGACAGACGAATCAAAGAAATCCCAAAGGTGCAAAATCTATGGAAAGACAAGTGGAATGCAAGAGTTCCCATGATGAAGCATATGTAGCCACTCATTTGAAAAAGTCCAACAAGAAACGTAGCATGGGACAAACAATAAGCAATGCCTATGAAACAGACAACTAAACATGTGTAACAATCATCTGGAAAGTCTGTACAACAATTATTCATTCAAATGATCAATTATTATATAAGAAAAGAAAACCTTGGCTTCGAGGCTGTGTGTGACACGTGCCACCTCTTAGACTATGACTCACCTCTCCACCTGTTTTTATTTCCAACTAAGATTGTTTTATTTGTTGGATTTTTTTTACTGTTTTTGTTAAGAAAATATCTTACTTTGCACGGGTCAAGTCATAGACTAGTTAAGTAAAAAAGGAGATATTCGAAGACACTCGTTCTAAACTTTATTTCGATATACAGGTCCATTGATTGTACAGACATATCTTATTTTCAGACAAATCGTACAAAAAGTATTTGCATGACACATCTCCTCCGGAGAGACAAAATTCAAAGCTTCCACCAATATAAACCTTCTTATAGTTATAACCTTTGAAATTCTAGTCATTGCCTCTCTAGGTGTGGCTAAAATGTAACTAAATGAATCCATAAGCCTCTCTATGCATCATAGTAGCAAAGGCTCTCAAATCCCATGTATTCATTCCTGTGAATCTTCCCAACCATTTCTGTTATGCCAACTCCACCTACAGAATGGCATAGAATTGAAAGCTCATGTAAGCAAGCTGCAAATTCTTACAAGGAGATTCAAAGAAAGCAGAATAAAGTCTCAAATGTTAAAAACTAATAGGCAATAGCTTTCTCTCAACAATGACAAAACAAACATAGCAAGTAATAAAAGCAAATTCCCTTGTTTCACGGATTTGCCGTGGTAAACAAATTGGAACTCTTGGATGAAGATTGAACGACTCATATTCCAACTTCACAAATCAGATTCAAAACAAGAGTTCGAAATATGAGCCATCTGACCTTCATCCAAAAGTTCCAATTTGCTGACAGCGGCAAATGCGTGAAACATTGATCACTACAACGAATCCAAATTCCAAGTTAACAAACTCATCACCACAACATAAACACTCACCGAGTGCAATTGAACTGACAAATATTGTGAAGGCTAAGACAAAGATAATCAGAGACGCCCTTTGAAAAATATTAACAAGCTTGTCAATGATTTGCTGTCCTATGTATGCTGCAATGGCACCCACAAGAGTAAGGTAGAGAGCTGCAAAACAGGATGAAACATGCTTACTGTTTGAAAAACACAATGACTTTGAAGACCATTTTAAATAGAAAGGGTAAAATGAGAAGTCTAAGTTTAGTTTACCATATGGAACAGGAAAACGATTCAATAGGTAATATTGTACAACAGATAAAGATGCTGAAAATAACATTCCAAAAGTGGATGTGGCACTTGCTACCTACACAATTAAGAAAGATGAGTAATAAATAACAACATTTCCCATCAATTTGTATAATGAAAGAATATGGGGGTGAAAGTGCTACTATATATGACTCACCTGAGGAACAATTCCTAATTCCAAAAATAAAGGACCCATGACAAATCCACTACCTATACCAAGAAGTCCGCCAACAATTCCAGCCAGCAAAGCAAAAACACTTGTTAGAATCAGATGATTCAATTGCCAATGTGTGTGTTCATATCCTTCAGAATCAATAACTCTCCCCCTTTGATATAGGCCTACTGCTTGGTACAGATATACCGCCACAGAAATTGGTACCTACAAAAACAAAAAAAAGTAATGCCTCATGTAACACAACAAAATAAAGGATATAAACAAAACTATGTAATTGGTTTACCTTACCTGTAATGAAATAAGTATCCAGTGTGTGATTGAGCAGGAAGTTGTATAAGCCTGTTAAAAGTGAAACCCTTTAATGATTAGTTCAAATAAATGTAGCAAGGAAAAGGAGGGATGGAATGCAAGTTCTACTTCTACCTGCAAAGAAAGAAAATTACTTTGGCAATTTGCAAGAGAAGGAATGCAAGCCAGACAAAAGATATCAGTCCAAACTCCTTCCAGCGAATGTTGCTGAGGATGGTCCCCTACATGCATAGTTGCATTATATAAGAAAATTAAGTCCTAGCCTTCTAAGTTGTGACCATCATCTCTGGTCTCCCCAACTTTTTTTATTTTAAAAAATATTGTTTGTTTGTCATTTTTTTACTGTTTTTGTTAGAAAAAAAAATTTATACGGGTCAGGTCTACGTACTAGTTACTATCAGAGTGTACCAACCTCATGTTTTCTAGTTTCCTTTTGAGACCCGTCGTCTGGACAACCAGGAAGACACTTGTATTCCTCTTCCTTGCTGCAAGAGGCTGGAAGGAAAAGGGCAATGTCATATGCTTAATTCAATGATACATATTGAGCTTGTATCTTGTAACCATGTGCAGTCTTTTCATGAAAAGAATCAATACATATAAACTCACCACTAGACTCCAAAAGCTTGGTAGTCTCCTGAGAAAGAATCCAAAATATAGACAAGTAAAAATCTGTAGGCTGTTGCATAACTGCAAGTTCATCTAGGCTCTTTAAAATTTCTTGTATTTAATTTAATTACCTCTTTCATTATGGTTTCCTTTTTCCATGTCTGGACACCCTTGAAGTATGCTTTGATTGATGTCCCTGCAGGTTCCAATATTGCAAATCAACCATATTATTACTGAGTGAATCAGTGAAATAATTCTAAGAGGAGTTAGCACATATATGACTTTTAACTTTACCTAGGCAGAGAATAATTACAAGAACAGTAATCATCCAATCCGCAAATAGTACACTTAACATAACTCCTATGCTAATACCAAGCATGAGCATGGGTTGGATAAGCAGAGCCAAATCATAGTCGATAATGGGTGCATCAAGTGTGGGATGCTTTTGCTTCAAGTTAAAAAATATAGTTGAGATTGCTGCACCCGTGATCATGCCTGAAACAGACACAATAAATGGTCAAATCATTTTAGTAAGAGTACGTATGGTGTATTTGGAAGAGCTTATTTGAGCTTATCTTATGACACAATTGCTTACGTAAATGCTTGAAAGAGCTTATAAAAAATAATTTATGACACACAGGGATCCAGATGTTATCAATTATCATGAAGGAAGTAGACAGAATTAATCTTACATTTTGAAATAGCAGTTGCTGATTTTGGATCAAACCCAATAACAAGGATAAGCATTGGCAAAAAGATGCCCCCACCACCAACTCCCCCAACACTTCCAAACGAAGCTCCAAAGATTCCAATCAAGGTGCCAACAATGATTCGCCAGCCAAATTCTATTTCCTATTCATATATTTGAGCAATCAAATTTGACGTTTTCTCAATCCCTGAATACAGATACATAATTGGCAGAGATTATACAGAGAACATATTTTCTATATATCACATGGGGACACTGTGTGTTATCTTATATCAGAGCATAATACATATTATCAATTGCTCCTTATTTTAGAACTTAAGGCAAACATTCTAATATTCCAAGGAAATAACTTCCTTGGTAAATCAAATAGTTTCATTTGTTAATTTTGTGTGCATTATAAAATGGCCACTGAAGAAGCAATTAATTAAGGTAAGAAATGACATACAATAAATGGATGAAAGAAACTTACTGGCCAGACATGTTGATAACCAAAATGAGTCCATATGAACTCCAAAGCTTTGACATGGTAAGAAAAATATTGTTGTGCTCCATTTGTCCTAAGTACTTCACTTTTAGAAGAATTATTCGTAGCATAAACAAAGACAGAAACCAACAAAAAATTGAATGAAACCATAACCACATTTCTCATGACCCGCCAATTTACTCCAACAAGCATGGGGAAAGCAAAAGAAAGGTATATGTTGTTGTTGAAAAGCAAGCACCTTTTGGTTGAAAAATCTGAGAACTGAGAATGGAAGAATATATATATATATACTAGGAGATATTATGAAATATGGAAGTGATTTGAAGTTAGCAATTAATTGTTTTGTTTGGATGCAGGTAAAGTAGTTGCACAGTATGCTTTTGAATGTCCCAATTATAAATGAAAGGGCCCTCCCAGCATTAACGTTTGCCTAATTTGCCTAACAATCATTTCCACATGTATACACCATACATTTGGTATTGAGGTATGTTGTGATTGTAATTTTTATTTTTTATATTTATGAGCATAATCAATATATAAAAAGTTAAAAAGCATTTTTGAATTCTAATATTGTTATTTTATAACAAAAAATATATTGTTGTGTTTGAAACATTTAATTATGAGATATTATATAAACTTTAGTATTAGACTTTTTATTATTTTTATTTTATAATTTCTAAGTCTTACATAAAATTGTTCCACGTCCTAATTTCTTGTACAACCTAAACATAGATTTTATTATTTTGAACCAATTTTAATTTCAACCGAGGCAGAATCAAAAGTTAATATATCGAACTATAATTTCAATTTCTCATTCAAAGGATTTTAATGAAAATTTTAGGAGGATAATATAGGATTAATCAAATATCTCTCATCAATAAGATTTGGTATATTTTGTTAATAATTATAAAAGTGTTGTTTTTTGTTTTTATTTGGGGCTAAATTGTTATGGAATATACTATGTTTTTTTTAGGGAAGGAAAATACTATGTTAAAGCTATAAAAGAGATAGGAGTATCCTTTATCCATTAATAATAAATACTAGTAACAAGATTGTGTTCTCCGGCCATTAATTAGTGGTGGAATTAACGGTTCCCTCCAATTAGAGAGATAATTATTGGTGGATTCATATTCTCTCATTAATTAGTGACAAAATTGTTCTCTCTCCAATTAGAAAGAGATTAGGGCCCTGTTTGGATAACTAGCTTATCTACTACTTATGACATAAGTTATATAAGCTACTTTTATAATCGAAGAAAAATTATAGTGAAACTTATTTTATATAAGTCATAAGCTATTTTGATAAGCTATCCTGGGTAGCTTATGAAAAATAAACCCAAAACAGCTTATGAATCAGTCATAAGCTGTGTTCATAAGCTCTGCATAAGTCAATCCAAACAGGCCCTAGATTAGATGTCCTTTGTGAATTAGAAACACATTCACTCATCATTAATGTCTAGTCCCCATAAGTTTTTGCTATGTTAAATTGCACTTTTGGTCATTTTGATTTTAATTGTGCAAATTGGGCTCCCAGGTATATCTTAATTACTATACAGTTAAGTTCTCCATTTTTTATTATCCAATTTTAATATTAAGAGTCTACAATGTGACACACGTTAAACTAATTTGGCATTAAGTCGAGTTACCTTTTCATGGTATGTGTTGACAAAAAATAATTTTTCAAAGTAGGGCGGTAATATGCGTGATGCAGTATGCATGTGTGTATTGCACAGTACAAAGAGTATTACAATGAATTTCATACCATATTACTTGTGTTATGTATTGACCAACAAATAGTGAAAAAGAATTGTATTGTAACTCAAATGTTTTATCCATCTTGTACTGTGCCTTAGTGTACACTCCTAAACATTCCATCCCTTCTTCAGTTCTTCCGGTGTGGCAGAGCCAAACAAATGAAATAATGACAGCAACCGTATGCAACTATCCAAACAAATACATGGACCTCTATGCAACATACTTGCAAAGGTCCTCAAATCCCATGTATTCATCCCTTTGAATCTTCTCAATGATGTCTGATATGCCTACTCCACCTATATATACAGCCATAAAAGCAAAATGAATAAAGTTTAAAATCTAAAGACTAATGGGCCATATAGCTTTCTCTCTTACAAAGGCAAAGCAATTAACATAACATATATGAACACTCACCTAGTGTAATTGTACTGACAAATATTGTGAAGGATAAGACAAAGATAATCAAGGATGCCCTTTGAAAGATATTGATGAGCTTGTCAATGATTTTCTATCCTATGTATGCTGCAACGATAGCCTTAAGGGTAAGGTAGAGAGCTGCAAAACAGGATGAAACATGCATATTACTTGAAAAGTATTGACTTTTTAAGGCCATTCTGAATAGAAGGGTGAAATATGAAGCTTAATTTTACCATAAGGAACAGGAAAACGATTCAAGAGGTAATATTGTACAACAGATATAGATGCTGTGAATGTCATTCCAAATGTGGCTGTGGCACTTGCTACCTGCAGGATTATGAAAAATATAAGATAACTATATTTTGATCAATTTATTTAATGAAAGAATATGCCAGGGATTGTACTAGTAGTGGGGGATTTGATTAGTGTGCATAAGATTATAAATTTAAACATTATCGCTATCATTATTTATACCCATAAACATAAAAAAAACAATGTGAGGGAAAGTGCTACTAGACTAGAACTTACCTGAGGAATGATTCCTAATTCAAGAAATAAAGGACCCATGACAAAGGCACTACCTACACCAAGAAGTCCACCAAATATTCCAGCCAGAAGAGCACCAAAACCAGATAGAATTAAAAGGTGCAACTTCAAATGTGTGCTTCCATGATCTTGTTCAGAAGGAGTGATCCTCCACCTCTGACATAGGCCTACTGCTTGGTACAGAGAAACCCCTACAGAAACTGGTATCTATAAAACAAAAAGGTAATGCCTCAGATTGTAAGTAATTGCTAAATTTTCCATATATTAGGGATCAAATTAAGTCCCATTGACAACATGGTAGGTTCAATTGTATTTCTCTTTATTGACACCCAAGATTTTAAATTGCGGTCAAAAGGTTTTAAATTGTGGTTACAGTCACAGTTGCAGTTATGTCATGGTCATTGATAATGCGAAAAAATTGTAGACAAATGCAACCGATACAGTCACAATTGTGGTCATGATACAGTTTCGAAGACTCTGAAAATCATGACATTGAAGCCGCAATTGCGGTTGCATACTGCAATTTAAAACCATGATCACGGTTGCGGTTACATCGCGATCCTTGATATTACGGAAAATTGCTGACAAATGCGATAACACTGCTATTGCAGTCAGGATGCGGTTTCAGGGACTCTGAAAACCATGACATACCGCAATCATGATTGTGGACCACAATTTAAAACCATGTTCACACCCATTGACATTTGATCACACAAAGTAATTTCCTTTACCTGTAACAACATTAGTATCCAGTATGTGATTGAACAGCAAGCTGTATGAGTCTGTTAAAAGTGAATCCTATTATAATGATTAGTTCAAATAAATATAGCAGGAAAAGGAGGGATGGAATGGAAGTTCTCTACTTTACCAAGGCAATCTGTAAGAGAAGGATTGCAAACCAGACAAAAGAAAGAAGTCCAAACTCCTTCCAACGAATGTTGCCAAGGATGGTCCCCTACATGCATAGTTGAATTCCAAGTATTGCATCTAAGAACTGATTAATTAGATTATATAAAGAAAGACTACCAGAGTATGCCAACCTCAGGTTTTCCATTGTCCTTTTGAGGTCCACCATCTGGATAATCAGGAAGACACTTGTATTCATCTTCCCCACTGCTAGAGGCTGGAAGAAAAGGACAATGTCATATGGTTATCTTATCTTATCTTACATATATATATTGAGTTTGTGTCTTGTGACAACGTAAATTAGTTTCACTAAAAGCAATCAACATATACACTCACCAGTAGACTCCAAAAGCTTGACAGCTTCCTGTGATTCCAAAAGATTGAAAAGAAAAGGAAAGATTAGAAATGTGAGTAAACACTCACTTTGGTCCTTGAGAGTGTCAGGTGATGTCATTTTGGTCCTTGACAGATGCAAAATTCAAAAAAGGTCCTCAACTGGTATACAGTGTTAGTCACTTTAGTCCCTATCGTAAGAAAAACAATACTTTCAAGGACTAAAATGACAATAAGTAATCACTTTTTAGGGACCAAAATGACAGTAAGTAATCACTTTTAAGGACCAAAATGACTAACGGATGACAGTTGATGACCTTTTTTGAATTTTACATCTGTCAGGGACTAAAGTGACACTGTCTGACACTCTTAGGGACCAAAGTGACTGTTTATTCTTAGAAATGTAGGGTCTGTTTGATGTCTTTTTGTTTTCAAAAACTATTTTGTAAAAGAATTCTGAATAGTTGTTTTTCAAAATAAAAAAAAAACTATTCGGTAATATTAATTTGTAAATAGGTTTAGAGATGAGACATCATTCCTTTTGTCAAATCATTGTTTTAGGTCAATACCAGTCGATAGATCCGACCAACAAAAACAACGAGAAATAAAGAGATCTGAGAGGTGACACATGTCTCAACCAGGAACTAAAAAGGTTTAAGAGGTGACACGTGTTCCAACTAACACTAAGACCTACTTTTTTATAATTTTTTTTTTGTTTCCTATGTATCCTCCACGCGCAAATTGAGATCCCAACAGATGTTCTTCTATAAACGTGATATACTAATTTTCTTGTACAGTAATGATAACTTTAAGGAATTCCTAATTCCACTAAGATTGATTGGAAACGTTCATGCACCAACTAAAAACCTGTAGGCAGTTGCATTAGTAAAAGGTCACCTGAGCTATTAAAATCGTCAGTAATACCTCTGGTCTCTATTATAAGAAAATATTAAATTATTTTCTTGGTTCAAAATATAAGAAATATAGACCTACTTTTAAATGCATTAATTGTTAAAATTTCTTTTATACCCCATTTTATTATGAGATTTATATTTCCTATGGAAGTGGGTACAACCATTTTAACCATTTAATAAAGGTATTTTTGGAGTAAAATTAAAATTAACTAACTTAATTAATTCTCCTTGGTTTTAATGAATTAGTGATTTGTTTCTTATAATAGGGACAGGAGGTAGTATTTACCTTTTTCATTTTGGTTTCCTTTTTCCATGTCTCAACACCCCTGAAGAATGCCTTCACTGATGTCCCTGCAAATCCCAATATAGCAAATCAACCATATTACAGAGAGTTTTAAAGTGAACTTGAAGTACATGTATTCTATAGTTACCTATAAAGATAATAATCAGAAGAACAGTGAGCATCCAATCTGCAAATACTATACTTAAAACAACCCCTATGCTAATACCAAGCATTTGTAAGGGTTGGTAAAGCAGCAACAAATCATAGTCGATAATGGGTATATCATCATATGTGGGATGCTTTTGCTTCAAATTGAAGAATAGAGTTGATATAGCAGCACCTGTGACCATACCTGAAACAGGCACAAATAAATGGTCAAACCATTTCAGTACCAGAGTAGTTCATAAACAACAAGTTTCTTCTTTGCAAGAAATCCTGTTAATTCAGAAAACCATTTTGAAAGATTTGTTCAGAAAACAGCGAGAAAGACAGAATATCTTACATTTTGAAATAGCAGTGGTTGATTTTGGATCAAACCCAATAACAAGGATTAGCATTGGCACAAAGATTCCCCCACCACCAACTCCCCCTACACTTCCAAATGCAGCTCCAAAGATTCCAATCAAGGTATTCGCCATCCAAATTCTAGTTCCTATTCATAGTTGAAATTAACAACCAAATTTGATGTTCCTCAATCCCTCTATACAAATTGCCAGAGATTACAGATTTCATATACTTAATCATACATTTATATATATGAATAGAGAAATTAACTTGGAAGATTATATTATAGCTAGTGTTTCCTTTGTTAATTATGTCTACATGTAATGGATGCAGAAAACTTACTGGCCAAACATGTTGATAACCTGAATTCAATGAGAACAACTTAGTTTTGACATGGTAAGATAAAGGTTGTGCCTCACTTATCCCTGGTGCTGCTTCAATTTTAGTGCTTCTACTATTAGCACTAACAAATAAAAGAAGCACCAGAAGAAGAAGAATGAATGAAACCATAACCACATTTCTCATGACCCTCCAAGTCGCTCCAACAAGCATGGAAAGCAAAAGAAAGGTATGTAATATGTTGTTGCAATGCAAGCGCACCTTTTGGTTGAAAAATGTGAGGTCTAAAAGGAAGAATGATTAACTGGTTTTGGAAGATTTTTTGAATTATTAAAAGCTTGATTTGATTGAAGGTTATTTCACGTGAATCAGCTTCATATTACTTTAGTTAACTTATAGATTTTGCTTGGATTGTGATGATGTGTTTGCATTGCATCAAAATTTGTACAATTGATTATGAATAAATTTGATTTTTTTAAAATTAATTTTTGTCAGCATTATGTTTGGTCGGGTAGGTTAATATATGTTATGAAATATTTAGCTGAAAAGTTGTTTTAACATAATAAATATTATTTGGATAATGATGATAGAAATTATTTTTAAATGTGAAATATTAATATGAATATATATACAATATGTATATGTGTATGTATTGTTAAAATAATAATGTAATATTAAACTATAAAAATACTTTTTGTTAATATACTTCTAACAGCATTTTGCTTAACTTTAAAGATAAAATTGTGATAATTTTGCATTTAGAAAACAAAACGATGGTTTTAGTGCAAAAGCTAACACGAATTTCAAACTAGTTTAGTTCTTCAAAATGTTCCAAACGGTCTGTTAGAAATAGCGGGTGCTGCTAGTGCTTTATAATAACATAGAGCTTTCTTTTCATGTTCTTTGATTTATCAGCTTTCTTTTCATGTTCTTCTTGAATAATTGGTTATAAGGTTAAAAAATATTTATTTTGAAAATAATTTATTCTCGTTTATTCGTCAGATCTTATCCACAATATCACAATTATTAACGAAAAGGGTCCACCCAGCGTTTTCTGTTGTACAACTCATTGCTAGCTCTATTCTATTCGGAAAAAAAAACTCATTGCTAGCTATATTTTATTTTATTTTATTTTTTGCTATATACGCAACTCATTGGCACCTAAATACCTAATACTCGTGATACACGAGTTTCTAATTTTATTTTGATTTTTACAAAAATGGAAAGTGTAACAGAATAACAAGAATTATCAATTCTCTAAATTTTTATTTTTTCTTATAATTTTAATTAACATAAAGAATTCTTATTTTTCATTTTTTTCTTCCTAAGAATTCTTATTTTTCATTTTTTTCTTCCTACATTTTGTACAAAAAATAATGAAATATTCACACAATTTTTAAACAAAATACACAGTTGAAATAATGGCATTTTATAATTATAAATAAAAAATATGTTAACTAGAATAAAAATAGAAAACAGTTTTTTGACAGAAGATAGAAAACAATTTTAAACACTATCTTTTGGACTTAATTGATCACCTTATGTTAATTAAAAAATTAGTATTGTTTTTTGGTACTAACATAAATTTTCATACATTTTCATTCACTCTGTAAATATTGTGTTCTCAAAATTTCTTCCATTACTACCTCAACCCCCTCACCTAACATAGTGAGCGGAGGACATCTTAATCATTTTTCTTATAGTACTTTTCCAATCATATATAATGAAGTGGGGTTGACACTGCCATTGAAGGTCAAGGAGGGGTTAGGAATAGTTTGAGGGAAGTACAAAGACCACAGTGCATTTTTTAGAAATATGAAGACTATGAGGTTTTTCAGGTTTTCATTCTTTCATCTTGTACATTTAATTTAATATATTATATCAAGAGAATTACTAATATATCTATTCAAATTTTGCAGTACTGGACCAATCTTATGTGTGGTCCACCATATGGATCATCTCTCTTAATCATTAGATATATTATTAATATTTTATTAAATGGATTACATTATAATGTTTTGAAAATTGCTAATCAATATTTCTCCTCTCTCTTCCCTTCCACTCTTCATGTGGAGAGAGGGAGAGATGTTTTGTGTTTTTTGGTTCAAGTTAGATGAATTCAAAATCTAAATTTTGAACCTTTTCATTCCCTCATATTTGAATTTGAGAAAACTTTTATTTTTGTCTCTTAAATTTGGGATCTCACATGTCCTAATTCATGGCTTTCAGAGTTGGAATTGGGTAGTGGGTGGCTTTTAGAATGGGTCATCAAAATTATGTTCCAAGAATGGGTCAGTGCATTTTTACCCATTATCATAGGTGGAATCGATTTTGTTATATTGCAAATTTGGATCTCAATACTTTTAGAATTCAAGTATTGTACCCAGAAAATATGACGTTACGTATTGTAACTCTAAAGTTTCAGAAATTGTGAATAACCCAAATAATTCATTAATTAGAGTGTTGACATATATGAATATATCTTAGAAAAATAAATAGAAAATAAAAAAAAAACTCATTAAGTTTTTATGAAGAAAAAAAGAAACCCATTAAGAACATTGATGGCTCTCATTGATTCTGTTACCACACAATGACCTTCGACTCTTTAATGTTAAACTATATCTCGTCAATCATAATGTCGATTTAATCATTTTAGTATTTCACCAAACATGTCACGTTTGGACTAACCTGAAACATTAACTTAGTCTAAATCATTTAAGACATTCATGCTATCAAAATAATTCTTTAATAAATAACTTCTACATCCAAAAAAACTCTACTTAAAAAACTCGAAAGAAGTCACAGCATATATATATATTTACATAAAAAAATGATTTCATAAAAAAAAACAAAAAACTCGCAGAAATAATATTTGACATATACCATTTCAGAAGAAAAAAATTAATTTCATTTACACTAGCCGTCCACCTTCCCACATATACTCTAAAATTTATTGGACCATTTTTCTCATTATGAACAAAATATTAATAAATATGCTGAAAAAATATCTTGTACTGTATAGTTACCAAGTTATTGTCCAATAACACCACATTTATTACCTGAAAAATACATTTATCAAATCTCATGGGTACTAAGGAAAAATCATTAAAATAAACTACAACATAAATGTCATTTTTTAACCAACAAACGAAACTTTAACATATGGTCAACATACAAAAATACACATTTACATTTTTCATGGTAACTTTTGTAATTATTCAAAACTCTTGGCCATTTTGCGAATTGTTGATTACTAACTTGGTTATTTTGTGATTATGGTTTGTTGACGGTGCGGAAGTGAAAAAACCCAAAGCACTACTCTGCAAATTATTTTTTAGATTATTTCTACTTTCTAAATAGGTAATTGGTCATCCATCCTAGCCATTGAATTTTTTATTTATTATATCAATGGTGAAAACATTATGATCCATTCTTGGGACATACACTACAAGAAAAGCCTTTGTTATCGAGGGCCATTTACCGACGGCCCCGAGGCCGACGGTAATCTCGGGGATACCGACGGCCAAACCGACGCTAAGTCGTCGGTAGTGGTGCAGCCCGAAATGTGAAAAAAATGGCAACTTTACCGACGGCTTAGCCGTCGATAAATAATAGAAGAATTATATCGACGGCTAAGCCGTCGGTAAAGTTGACAGTTAAAAAATTTTAAAATAAAAGAATTAGTACCGGTTGATTTTACCGACGGCTAAGCCGACTGTAATGTTACCGACGGCTAAGCCGTCGGTAAGTTCGCATATTAAAAAATTTAGAAATAAAAAATAATTCGAACCGGTTTGCTTTAGAGACGGCTAAGCCGTCGGAAATTTAAATCAAATATTACCGACGGCTTAGCCGTCGGTAAGTTCGTATATTAAAAAATTTAAAAATAAAAAGTAATTTGAACCGGTTCGCTTTAGCGACGGCTTAGCCGTCGGAAATTCAAATTAAATATTACCGACGGCTTGGCCGTCGGTAATATCTAACTTAATGTCAGAAAAAAACCCTCTCCCCCCCCCCCATTTCCATTTTCACTCTCTCTCGTCTCTCTCTCGGATTTCATCTTCTCCGGCGACCCACCACCCCGAGCCACCACTTCGAGCCACCACCGCCCTCGTCGCCACCGTTCAGGGCCCCCACTGTCACCACAGGTAAGCCCCTCTCTCTCTTTCTCTCTCTCTCTCTCTTTCTCTCTCTCTCGGTCTCTCTCATTCTCTCTCTGTTTCAGGTACAGTGCGCCGCCACCGCCACCGTGAACCACCACACCACAGCCCCTCTCTGTTCTCTGTCTCTGTCTCACTGTCTCTCTCTCTCGCCCTCTCTCTCTATCGCCCTCTCTCTCTCACTAGTAAATGTGTATTGCAAATGTGTGTGTGTGTGTGTGTGTTTTGTGACTGTGTGTGTGTACTGCAAATGTTTGTGTGTGTGTGTTTTGTGACTGTGTGTGTGTGTGTACTGCAAACGTGTGTGTGTGTGTGTGTGTGTTTTGTGACTGTGTGTGTGTACTGCAAATGTTTGTGTGTGTGTGTTTTGTGACTGTGTGTGTGTGTCTACTGCAAACATGTGTGTGTGTGTGTGTTTTGTGACTGTGTGTGTGTACTGCAAATGTGTGTGTTTTGTGACTGTGTGTGTGTGTGTACTGCAAATGTGTGTGTGTGTGTGTTTTGTGACTGTGTGTGAGTTTGGTTCAAAATTGTTGTCTGTTAATGTGACTATAAATGGGGTGTATTATGAACTGGCTATTGTTGTCTGAATGAAATTAATGAATGAATGGGTCCGGTGGCAGAAGGGAATACGAAATGGGTGATCAAATGGCGATGATGGTGTGCGGGTTTAGGTTAGATGAAGGGGTTGGGTTGGGTTGGATTGAGGTCAAGGGTGTGATTGCTTTATTTTTTGCTTGATGCATGAGATGATTAGTTCTGTCTATATTTGTTGTGTCTATGTTTGGTCTTTGTATTTATGTTAGTTTGTGTGCTTAATAGGGTATTGTTCGTGACGTACCATTCTTTCGGAGCTTACGGTTGGAGCTTACTATTAGACTTTGAGGTAAATAACCAACTTATTTTTTGTAGATTGAAATATGTAATGTGCAACATGTTGTCTGGATTGACTTGTTGTTTGTTAGTGGAGAGCTGAGCTCAATAGGTATTGGATTGTGTGCTGGTAATTTCTACTCCTACATGTGATTGTGTTGTTTGTTAGTGGAGAGCAAAGCCCTAGTCTTTGCCTTCCTGCCTTATGCAGGATGCTGGGTTTGTGTGCTGGTAGCTTAGAATATATGCATGTGATTGTGTTGTTTGTTAGTGGAGAGCTGAGCTCATTAAGATATATGTTATTTAATTGCTCTTTATTGTTATATTTATTATTGTACTATTGTTTTTGTTAAAAAAAATTGGGAAAGTCCGAAATACAGGGGTTATGCTGCCGAATTTTTTTTTTATTAGTGACCCTAGTACTTAACTATATTTTTTATAATAGATTAATCGATATTGTCATATTGTTAGTCAGTGTTTGTAGTTGTAAATAAAATTGGGAAAGTTCAAAATACAGGGGTTATGCTGTCAGTTTTTTTTTTGGCACATGACCCTAATATCTAACACGTGAAGTGATTGGATTGCAGAAAATGGATTCAAGCCGTAGTTGGATGTATGATAGACTTAATCGTAGGAGAGGGGGGTTGAAACGGAAGTTTGTACTAGGGGTTGATGAGTTTGTGCAAAAGGCTTCAGAACAACCATATTTTTTGAGTGAGGGAGGAATTAGGTGTCCTTGTGCCAAGTGCAAGTGTAGTAACATAATGTGTGCTAGTGAAGTGAAGGTTCACTTGTACAAATCTGGGTTTCAGCCAAACTATTGGTTTTGGACTGATCACGGTGAAGAAATTCCACAAGTCGATCTAGGCAATTTTCCAGAGGCTAGTGGGAGTTGTATCAGTAATGAAGATCATTTTGCGGAGATGCAACACATGGTGGAAGATCGCTTTAGGCCGATATTTGACACCCAATTTACTCAGGATAGGGGTAATGAGGAATTAAGTTCCGATGAGCTACCTAATGAAGAGACTCAAAGATTTTATGATTTGCTATCTGCTGCAAATCAGCCCCTATTTGAGGGAGTATCAGAATCAAAACTTTCCTTGTGTGTTAGGCTTTTGGCACTTAAGTCGAACCATAATTGTACCGAAAAGGCTCTTGATGAAATGGCAAGCATGCTTGTAGACTCACATCTTCCGGGGGTGTCATTACCAACTAATTTTTACCATGCAAAAAGATTGGTGTCTATGTTAGGATTGAAGTCTCAGAAAATCGATTGTTGTGTTAATGGGTGCATGTTATATTACAAAGAAAGTATTGAAGAGCGAGAGTGTAGGTTTTGTCATGAACCAAGGTATGTTCCTCGTAGGACCGGGTTGGGTAAGTACAAAGATATTGCGATGAAAAGAATGATCTACTTGCCAATCACTCCTAGGTTACAAAGATTATATGCATCACCCGAATCTGCGGCTGCAATGAGATGGCATCATCAGAATAGAACGAGTATGGGTATTTTACGCCATCCATCTGATGGGGAAGCCTGGAAGCATTTTGATAATGTCTATCCAGACTTTGGAAATGAGCCTAGAAATGTCAGGCTTGGCTTATGTTCTGATGGGTTCACACCTTACATCCAAGCATCGGCTTCCCCGTACTCGTGTTGGCCTGTTATTGTCACCCCATATAATCTCCCCCCTGAAATGTGCATGACTAAACCGTATATGTTTTTAACTTGTCTCATACCCGGACCATCTGACCCAAAAGCACGCATAGATGTGTACTTACAGCCATTAATTGATGAACTTAAACAGTTGTGGAGTGATGGTGCTTTGACGTATGATATCTCCACAAAACAAAACTTCATCATGAAGGCAGCCTTAATGTGGACAATCAATGACTTTCCCGCCTATGGTATGTTATCTGGGTGGAGTACGCATGGAAAATTGGCATGTCCTATATGCATGAGTGACACAAAGGCTTTTACCTTAAAATTTGGCGGGAAAAACTCGTGGTTTGACTGTCATCGTCGTTTCTTACCACGTGATCATGCGTTCAGAAGAAGTAAGAATCGGTTTACAAAGAACAGGGTTGAGACTGATGGGCCGCCTCATATCCTGAAGGGGGAAGAGATCTGGAATTGGGTTAGAGGTATTCCAGGTGTGGTAGAACATGGGGTTTGTAGGTTAGCCGGTTATGGGGTTACTCACAATTGGACCAAATGTAGCATATTCTGGGATCTTCCATATTGGAAAGACAATTTGTTACGACACAACCTTGACGTTATGCACATAGAGAAGAACTTTTTTGATAATGTATTCAATACAGTCATGAATGTTAAGGGCAAAACAAAGGATAACGAAAAGGCAAGAATGGATTTGCCTCTATATTGTGCACGCAAGGACTTGGAGTTAGTGCCACAGAACAATGGAAAGATGTTAAAGCCTAAAGCAAATTATTGTCTTTTATCTGAGGAAGCAAAGATGGTTTGTGCATGGATTAAAGAGCTTAGGATGCCAGATGGATATGCTTCAAACTTGGCTAGATGTGCTAATGTTTCTCGGGGAGTGATGCATGGGATGAAAAGTCATGATTGTCATGTATTTATGGAGTGTTTACTTCCATTTGCATTTCATTCATTACCTGACCACGTATGGAAGCCACTTACAGAGTTAAGCCTTTTTTTTAAAGATTTGTGTACTAATAACTTGAAGATGGATGACCTGCTAAGATTGGAGCAAAATATTCCAATAATCATTTGCAAACTCGAAAGAATCTTTCCACCTGGATTTTTTGATAGAATGGAGCATCTCCCAATTCACCTCCCACGAGAGGCAATACTTGGTGGTCCAGTGCAATACCGATGGATGTATCCATTTGAAAGGTAGAAAAACTTTACTAACCTAATTTACTACTTAAATTCTCTTAATTTGCACATCAATTCAGATATAATTTTTATTTATTATGTAGAATGATGGGAGACTATAAGCGAACCGTGAAAAATAAGGCGAGAGTGGAGGGTTCAATATGTATGTCTTACTTACACCGTGAGACAACATATTTTTGTTCCCATTATTTTAAAAATTTTACATTATGTGGGACGAATATCAGAAATGAAGCTTTTGTTGCGAACAATAACTCCCCACCAATGCTCTCAATCTTCAATCAACTAGGACGTCCTAGTGGAAGACCCCGGAAGCATTGGTTAGATGATGCTGAATGGATGTCAGCTCATATACATATTGTCATCAATTGCAACGAGATGAAACCATATATCGAGTAAGTATCATTTAATTAAATACTTAGTCCTATGTGACTAACGCAATATTACAATTAACTCTATGCTTGTTTGCAGTGCATTTTTGCAATGCAACAACATCAGTGAAAATGATGCCACCACTCGTATCCATGCAGAATTTTTCAACTGGTTTCGAGACTATGTAAGTGTCTTTCACTGTACAATATCAATTAAATTGTTTGTTGCTCAATTATATTGTTTGTTTGTATAGGCATTTAATTCTGCCAATGGAGTAACCGACCCAAACATTCTTGCATTAGCTTGGGGTCCAGAATCAGAGGTGACTCTATGGCACAAATACTTCATTAATGGTTACAAATTTCACACACAAGCATGGAGTGAGGGTAAAAAAACTATAAACAGTGGGGTGTATGTAAAGGGGATTACACAAGGAGGAGAAGATGATTACTATGGAGTTATCCAAGAAGTGTTCGAATTGTCGTATCTTCATTTGCCATACAAAATAGTCCTATTTTATTGTTTGTGGTTTGATCCAAAAAGACCTAGAGGAACAAAGGTTCACCCACAGTATAATATTGTAGAAATCAAGCTGAGAGGGCGATACGAAAATTTTGACCCATTCATCCTTGCTCAAAAAGCTAGACAAGTATATTTTGTTCCTTACACTAAGATGCGAAAAGACAAAGTTGGTTGGTGTGTAGCAATAAAAACAAAACCAAGAGGTCGTGTGGAGGTTGATGACTTTGATGATGATGTTGCTTATCAAAACGAAGAGTTGTCACATGTTGAGGAGATAACCGAGGTTGAGCGACTGACTGGATTGCGTGACGAAACAAACAGTTATGAGGAAGTTGATCCAATAAATGTTACAAATTCCGAACATGATATTCAAGGGGACTCGCCACTAGAAGATAGTGATGAGGACGATCCTGATGATGTGGAAGACGTCGGAGAGTTTGACAATGACACATCTGATGATTAGCAATAATTTTGTAATGAATTTTTTTTTTGATATTTTTTATAGTAGTTTCCTAGTATAAGTAACTATGTTTATCACAATTTTTTTGATTTATTGTTTATTTTATTTTTCCTATTAGATGGCTCCGAAAGATAGCCAGAAGGGAGATCGCCCTACTAAAAAGGGCAAGACCTCTAGGCGTTCTGGCATGATTTTACCGCACCGGGTGGCTGAAAATGCTCAGCAGGCAGTTGAGACATTAGTGGCTCGGCCAGAGGACCAGCCAGATGGCATTCCTCAGATGCAGTTTATGCCGACGCCAGGGGTACCCTTCATGCCTTCGGTAGCAAGAGGTTCATCCCCTCCCGCAGCAGCCCCCTCATCTACATCCCCTGCAGCGGCGGCCCCCTCATCTACATCCCCTGCAGCAGCGGCACCCTCATCTTCAGCAGCAGCGGGAGGTTCATCCTCACAGCAGCAACCTCCCGCTGATGAGGACATGCCTGATGAGGAGATGTCTGATGCACCTCCGAGGCGTAGGCATGCTCCTCACATAGAGTATGCAGACGATGGTCGACCATTCATTAGGCCTGTTGGTCGAGGGTAAGTAAATATTTAATTATTATTTCATTTATCTTTATATTTGTATAGTTAACCTGACGTGTGTGTTTATGTACTATTTGTAGGTTTGATCCAGACAGGGTGGCCTCTCAAGCCATCACTGCGACCATTAAGGCCCAGTACCGGGAGGCATGGCCAAAGTGGAGTAAGATCCCGGCAAAGACTGTTGAGGATGTATTCTTGCCGAAGTTTGCGGTACGTTATAATTATAACTCAATTAAATTATTGTTGTTAGTATAACACTTATCATTATTTACATTGTTGCAGAAATATGTCACTTGGCGACCCGAGGATGACCATCGGGTGAAGCAGATCTTCAACAGTAGGGGGTCTAAGAGATTGTCTGAGATGCTGAGGGATGCCAGGATTGCTGGTGAGAAACCAAAGTGGATGGGAGATAATGCCTGGGCCGGTCTTCAGCAGTATTGGGGCTCTCCTGAGTTTAAGGAAGAGAGCGCCCGATGCAAGCAGAACCGTGCTTCTGCTAAGGGTGGATCAGTCCATACAGGTGGATCCATCTCCATTGTTGAGCATAAGAGGCGGCTGGTAAGTAATTAGGATTAGGATCATAAGTATTTGGTTTATTATTTTAATTGAAAATTAATTAAGATACTAACGATGATTATGTTTTTAGGAGCTAGAGCTTGGTAGAGAGCCTCGCGTGGATGAGATCTTTGTGAAGACTCATATGAAGAAGGACAACTCCTGGGTTGATAAGAGATCAAAGGAGACTTTTGTAAGTTAATTAATCGCTTAAGTTAATTGTGATTTTTATTTCAATTTGTAATAACAATAAGTTTAGTATAATATATCTTTAATGTCGCTCTTGTAGGAGTCGTATCAGGAGAGGATGACACAGCTATCTCAGGGGGGGGAGTCTTCTGGTGCCTCCCAGGAGGTTGACCCTGCCACGTCTCTAAAGACGTGGATGGACAGTGCTGGGGGAAAGACACGGGGGCGTTGCTACGGTACCGGAGCCTACTCGTATATGCTGAGACCAGGTGTCACTTCTCTCACCCAGGAGTCACACGTCTCAGCAGGATGCACTCCGAGTTCATCCTCTGCCAAGGATGCGTTAGTTGCTCGATTAATGGAGGAGACTCGACAGGCAAACGAGGCGGCTCGACAGGCGAACGAGACGGTCCAGACCTTCATGGAGCACCAGCAGGAAATGATCCAGCAGGCGGTCAGTCAGGCGATGGCCAAGATGATGGAGAGTTTTCTTGCGGGGCAGCCGATCTTGACTCCCCAGCCGACCCAGCCTTCCCAGCCGACCCAGCCTCTTCGCACTCCTATTCAGACCTACTCGGACGAGGACGAGGACGAGGAGTGACTATTTTATGATTTTTTATTTTATTTATATGTATTGTCGGATTATTATTACATTTTTGACATCTATTAATTAATGCAATTGACTTTTTATTTACATATATTTTTGTGAGTTATTTATTAAATTTAATAGAATTATTGATAATTAAATAGTTCGTATAATAAAAATATAAAAAAAAATTGTTACCATTTAAAAATAAAATCTGAATTATTTCGTGATTTACCGACGGCTTAGCCCTCGGTAAAATTACGGACGGCTAAGCCGTCGGTAATTTTACCGAGGGCTAAGCCGTCGGTAAATACCGACGGCTAAGCCGTCGGTAAATACCGACGGCTAAGCCGTCGGTAAACACCGACGGCTTTGTAAGCCGTCGGTAAATATTACCGACAACCTATTTCCAGACGGTCCCGTGGCCGTCGGTAAGCCGTCGGTAAATTGTATTTACCGACGGTTAGGCCGTCGGTAACGTAAATTTTGGCCGTCGGTAATAGACGACTTTCTTGTGGTGATAATTTCGCTGACCCATTCTAACCGCCACCTTGGGTAGTGCTTCCATCCAAGCTTTGATGTTTTTCCCAACAATGGTAGTTGCATGTAGGTGAAGAGGAGAGACGTGATGTTTAGGTGCGGTTTTACTAGAGAGGGGGTTACAAAGGGAGCGATGGCAATTGGGTCTACTCATATAGAAACAAATTTGACATTGAATGAGAAAAACAAGGGGGAGCATGAAGAATGAGTAATAGTTGTAAGATTTTCTATAGAGGTTGTAGCCGTTAATGTTATGGGTTGAAGGAGAGTCTATTAAAGTTGATTTGCATCTTGTTCCAACTCAAATCTAATAGGTTCTCCCATAAACACTCCAAACTCCAAAGTTTACCGTAACAGCCACTGAGGTACAAACGAGGAACAAGGTTGAAAGATGGATCCGGATTGTCTAAAGTCATATAACCCAACAGTCACAGCAGTCAGTTAAATCTACACCATCCACTTAATCAAATGGTCCATGTTGTAAATATACTAACACATGGGTTCTACCAGTCAGAGAAGGGAAGGACGAATTTGGTGGTGGCGCAAAGGATGTCGATTTGGGGACGGTGACGACGGGCTCTACCGTGGTGGCACGACAGAGTGTCAAAATCACGCGACAAGGATGTTTCTAACTCTGGCGTCTACAGCCACTAACTGGAGTGGTTTTCATAAGGTGACTGTCGCGGTTTTGGGAGTATCAGAGGCATGAGTTGTTCAAGAACCGTGATGGGATTATTGGGTTTTATACAATGTAAATTGAAAAATATGCTGGTGGCTTATAAGAAAACATAGAATTTTAATTACTATTTCTAACACCATGGTAATAAGGATTCCCTTGTCTTCAAAAAATTCAACCTTTGAAGCTTGGCTGGATTCCTCTGCAAAACACAACCCACTCCTCTGAATCTATATATGAACGGTCTCATTTGATTGATTAAAAACCAACCAAAATGTTACTGTGTAAGAAACCAACAATATTGAAGTTTCAGTCTTGTATATATGTTAAAGATAGAGTGGAATACCATGAGGTTCAGGGACAGTGACAAATTATGCCACCCCTGCACAAATTATGCTACCCCCAAATATTCCAACAAGCCAACGTTGATAACAGAGGAACAACGATACAAGGACAGTGACAATGAGATCAGATCGGTGATACGGTGAGCCAATGTTGCAAGCTTTTTGTGAGATGAAGTTCTATTTTACAAAAATTGAAGCCAAAAGCAAAGACCCAAAATAATACTCTTTCACTCTTTCGGGCCAAACTTTCGCATGAACCGTGTGTATTTTAATGTTATGAGATATAACATGGACCATTAGATTAAGTGGATGGTGTAGATTTAACTGACTGCTGTGACTGTTGGGTTATATGACTTTAGACAATCCGGATCCTTGAAAGATAGCCCTATTGAAGGAGGTTGTAAACATGAATGTTCCTAATGACTCAACAACAATAAATAATTTTACTAATGGGTAATTTTTTTACGGGTGGGTACCTATAGATACACGAATTTGACTCCTCTAAAGTGTGTAAATTATTTTAGAGCATAAAGTAATTAATTTTAATTATTGATGATAAAATCAAAAGTTAATATTATAAGTACATGTATAACAAATCATAGATGTGTTGGAATATCAACTCTTAAATTTCTCATCAATGATTAAGATTAATTACTTTATATTTTAAAGTGATTTGCTCACTTTAGAAGAGTCAAAGACTAGATACAATACTTCAATATCCGCCCCTACTTCACTAACAAGTGGATAAAAGAAATATAGAAATATCCATTTTTTATCGAGAGATATCTAAATATCCATTTTTTATCGAGAGATATCTGTTCACAGATATCCGTTAAGCTACTCATGGATGCTCACGATTTTTATCCACTAAGAAAAATATTATACTCTCTTATAAATTTTCATACATATTTTTTTATTACTTTATAAAGTAAATAATTAATAAAAAAATAAACAATATTTTAAAAACACAAAAAGTATTTAATATTTTTTTATCTAATAATTAAAAAAATTTATAAAAATAAAAAGTAGAAAAATATAGAATTATTTATTGTCGAATACCCGTAGTTTACGGTCTGTTTTTTTTCATCGCAGGCTCAAAACATCACAAATTAATTCCCAAAAAAACATCACAAATTAATAAACACGATGTTTCCACATTTATCCCTTAACACTCACCGAACCTTTTGTCCTCTACTCCCTTAATTTCGGCCTCACTCGATAGTCGATCCCTCTCTCATAATTCGAACCCACTCGTCCCTCTCCCGATTCATTTGCCGGCCACCGTACCCCCTTCTCCTCCGGGCGACACATTCTCACAAACTTCACTTACTTCACTCTTTTCACTGTAAACCTTTTCAACACTTTAGCCGTTAGGATTCTGCCTCCTGACTCAACGACGCCGTTTCCTTCAGGGCTCCGCGCCTCCCAATTTCACCCCCATCGAACAGGGCTTCGGGATTTCCGATTTAGGGTTTTGCTCCGAGATGCCGCGGAGTTCGAGGCACAAATCGAGCAAGCATAGCTCGAGGGATGCGAGGGAGTGCTCGGACTCCGAGAGGGATTCCGGCGGGAAGGATCGTCGGAAGGGGAAGGATGCAAGTGTCGCCAGCAAGGATACGAGGGATTCTGGTTTGAGAGAGAAGCGGAGGCACGATTCGAGGAGTGGGACCGGAAACGAGGAGCATTCTGACGAGTACAGCTCCTCGAGGCGGCGGAGGGAGCGGGGCGGCGGCGATGAGCGAAGGGAAGCGGCGAAGAAGGCGGCGACCAGTGATTCAAAGAGTAGGAGGCGAAGGGATGAGAGTGACCGCGAGGGCCGGAAGGAGAGTAGAGAAGGTAGGAGGAGAGGTAGATCAGTTGATAACGAAGAGTTTAAAGTGCATGACTATACTGGTAAGGTAACTGGATTGAATTGAGATACGTCTATCTGTCCAATACTTAATTATCTGCTCTGCTTAAATTTGTGTTGCAATCGTGTTTTTTGAATACCAAATCTTTAGAATAGATTTGAAACCTGAATTGCTTTATGATCACTTGCTCTATTTCCTTAGCTTTACTTTAAATGTCAAATATGGGATATTAGTATATTTAATGATTTGATTGAATTCAAATTAGGTGGTTTTCTGTGGTGTTCAAGTAAGAGTAGTTTACATTATCTTTATTTCTTTTATTTCTTTTTTCCCCTCATGTAAAGGTTTCCATTAAGTGGTTTTTTTACTTTGGTTATCTCAACTTCTTATGGTTCATTAGAATATGCACACCCTAGGACTAATGGAATCTCTCCTTCTTTCTCTCCCACTTTGTGTGCTCTGTTTGTTTTCATCCATCCATGTCAGTGAAAGTCAGTTTAATGTACAAGTTGTTTTGCCAATTTCATGCACTGTGGCATTCTGGAAATACTTGTCTACATAGCCTTACACCAATAAGAAGAGAGGCTGTTTTCATCACTTGAAACTGTGAAGGTCACAAGGCAGTAACCTTACAGTTGTGCCAATGTTTTCTGTGTTTGCGCATGTGCCAACTCATTATTTAGATCCATGTGTGGTGGAAGTGGGACACTAACATTAATGACATGGTTTATTTTCTCTTTGATATGAATGGGCAATTGAAAGCAGTTTAGAATCAGTGATATGAATGGGCAACTCATTATCTTTTAGTAATTTTATGATGTGCTCTGTAGAGTTGTTTAGTTCTGCAATTTTGTGATTTTTGAAAGTGTGGTCAGTGAAGTTTCTATTTTTATTCTTGTTTACTTAAACAACTCATATGCTCTCTATTTTATCAGCTAGAATGAATGTCATACTTGGACAAATCTGGCAATATTGTTCAAGCTGTGACAGAGGATGCAATTACTGTCTAATTGTTGTGCTTGCTATTAGTGATGCTATAGTACGAGATATAAAAGTGATTCCAAACAAGTTTTATACCCTCAACTGGATCTATACATTTGAAAAGTTAAAATAGTTATCTGTGCTGGGTGTTGTATTGTATAATGCTTTGGTCCTCCTTTTTTTTTTATTCTTTCTTTTAATGCAATTATTTCTTATGGGCTATTGTGTTTAGACATATGATGTTCTCTGCTTTTGCCCGGAAGGCAGTTGTGAATTGTGATCTATAATTCTATATCTTATTGCAGATTTGCGGAAAGTGGATGAAATGCAAAGCCCTGAACTTGATGACCAGCTTGAGAGGCCAATGAGGAAGAAGAGGGACTCTGGTGATGATGATAAGCATCAAGATGATGTTGGAGATGGTTATAATAGATGTTTGTCTTCTAGGGATGACATTAGAAAGGATGGAAGGCAGAAGCATGGGAAGCGAAAGGATGAGAAATATAGAGACAAGTCTAGGGAAGAGATGGACAGGGAGAACAAACATCGACATGACAAGCAACAAGATGAGCATTATGCAAAAGATCATAGCAGCATTAAGTTTGATGATAAACATGCAAGGGAAGAAAATGATGGTTTAGAATTTCGACAAAAGATAACCAAGCTTCCAAAGAGTGATCATGACCGAGACCGATACCATAACCATGATCGAGACTGCAATTTTGAATCTGGTCGTGCTCATGAGCAGCACTATGAACGTGTTCATGATCTTGAGAGGGATCGTGACTGTCACAGAGATCGGGATTGGGATCGAGATAATGATCATGACCGAGACAGAGACTGTGATTGTGACAATGACCATCACAGTCACCATGATCGTGATTGTAATGGGTCACATGTGGATGATCAAATTGCCAGAAGCAAAGATAGTGGGACAAAGAAAAAGACTATGTATAGTCATGTTGATTATACTGATACTAAATTTAGAGTTGTTAAAGGGCAATATACTGATGGAGAGAAGAAAAGTTTTAGCAGCAGTAGAGTTGATTCTGATGTTGACAGGGGAAGATCCCAGCCAAGGCAAGCTCATGTAGATTCAACTGGGACGAGCAACAAACCGAGATCTTCTCCCGCCTCAAATACTATTGTCAAAGATGAATATAGGTAGGTATTTTTAGTTTGATTGGAACATCTTAATGCTTAGTCTCTATGTATCATTCCCTTCTCACTTGTGCGCTTACTATCTGATATTGGGAAAGTTAAATTTTTGCACTTCTCAGTTTCATTAGTTTATCAGGGTATTGTTGCTTTTAAGTAGTCTTTTGCTATCATTTCAACTAAGCAGTTATCATGAGAAATTTACTTTCAGGAAGTTCTAATATGATTACTGAAATTATCTTTAATGATGACCGATTTTGTTAAAAAGGTCCTGTTTAATTTCTGTTTTCATTTTTTATTCACTTTTAATTACAAAAATGTCACCTTGTTTCACTCTATTTACTGTTTTCAAAGATAAAACTTTCATACAGGAACCAGTAAAAATAATAAAATAAGAAACAAAATACAAATCTTTGAATGAAGATTTGTATAAATTCTCGAAAATAGGAAGTAAAGTGAAAACAAGGTGGTTTTTTGTATTTAAAAGTGAAAATAAGAAATATAAATAGAAAACATAAATAAAAATCAATGAAGCCCTAATTTTGCACAACTTTTTAATAGATGAGAGGTGTTTGTAGCATAATGAGAAGTATTCTTTTGCTTTGCCCACCGATGAAATAATTAACCTGAGTTTGTTGATGACAGTTGAAATGTTGTTTGCATGATTTTAATTTTATGGTCTGGCTTTTGGGTTCAACTTATTGCTATTGCGCTTGGGAAGCTTGTATGAGAATTATACCATGGACAATTATAACTGGATGCCTTGCTCCCCATGTTTCAGAAATGCAAATTTCGAAGATCCAATTTATAGAGACTCAATGATAGAACAGAGAACCAAAGACTCACGAGAGGAGTACTCTGGGATACCAGAGAGAGGCCCTAAATACAAATCAATGGAAAAACCATTTAAAATTGATGATGGTCCTTTAGGAGATTTGTCAACTGAATGGTCTTCCGGTGCAAATGCTTCACCCATGGACCTGATGGAAAGATCTCCTTCCACAAGCATTGAATGCAGATACATGAATAAAATTAAAAGCGGTGTTAGGCAGAGCCTTGAAATTGAAGAAAGTGATAGGAGGAATAGTATTGAGGGAAGAGACTTCTCTGCTTCCGATGATAGACTTGGCTGGGAGTTGCCTCGAGAGAAACCACTATTGGATGAACACCCTCGAGTAGAATCATCTTTTTATGATAGGGCTAGTCAGGGCAATGCATCATTAATTCCTCCCCCGTCTGCTTTCAGGGCTGCTCTAGACAGACCTTTTATGGGTTCTTTAGAGGATGATGTTAGAGATAACTCCAATAGTCAACACAGAAGTAGTGATCCGAGTTTTGGAAGAGGGCATGGCAATTCTTGGAGGGCTGTTCCAAATTGGACTTCACCAGTACCAAATGGATTTGTTTCTTTCCATCCTGGGCCAGCACATGGTGGTTTTCCAACAATGATGCCGCATTTTACTTCTCAGCCTCTCTTTGGTGTTAGGCCTTCAATGGAATTCAACCATGCTGGTATTCCTTATCATATCACTGATGCTGACAGATTTCCAGGTCACTTGCGCCCACTTGGGTGGCAATATATGATGGATGGTGCAGGCCCTCCTAATTCGCATGGATGGGAAAGCAATAATGGTGTCTTCAGAGATGATCCTCACATGTATGGTGGTTCTGATTGGGATCAGAACAGACATTCGACAAATAGTCGTGGATGGAAATCTGGTTCAGAAACTTGGAAAGAACATCGTGGTCATTCGAAGGACTTGCCTTCCCCAGCTGGCAAAGATGAGTCAGTGCCTGTCCAGGTTGATGACGATTTGATTGATCAGACTGTTCAGGCGTCTCGGGATGGTGAACACAACCTGGACAAATTTCATGAAAATTCTCCTGAATCATCCCATCTAAATTCTCTGTCTATATTACCGTTGAACTCTTTGTCCTCCACTGCACTTGAAAAGGTGCCTGATTCTTTGACACCAAGCTACAATAGTGCTCTTTTCAGCCGATTCTACCTTTCCAAACTTGACATTTCAGCTGACCTATTAATTCCTGAGTTGTATGACCAGTGTATGTGTTTGGTAAATGTTGATAAGAATGCATCCATTGATGCAGATTCTAGTGCAAAACTATTCCATAAGGTATAGGATCTTGAAAACTTCTTTGCTTCCTATTGCAGTTCGAAAATTTACATAGCTTTTAGCGAAATTGAATTTAATTATTGAGACAAATTGTAACTTCGACTGATTACTATGGGGATTTTTAACATAACCTAGTGAAAAGTGATTTTAACTAGTTATGAATTAACTAATGTAATTACTTAAATTAGAACTGTATTTTTTTTGTTACTTTTTTATGATTAAATGCAAAAATTGTTGTCTGATTCAGTTTTCCACAATCATGTCATTTGACAGAATGTCTCAAGAGCACAAAAGATATTCATTGCTACTTTTTCGAGGCATTCCCCTTTGCCAGCAATTGATAATTCCATCTTCCAGGTAAAAACTACTTGATGAGTTATAAGTTGATACAGTAATTTTCTGTAGGTGTAGTACAACCTCGTTTTACCATGATATAATCTTCATTGGTTATGGAAATTTGCATTGTCTTCCTGAATTTTAGTTTCCTGGACGTCTTATTTCTGTGTACTTTAGTCCTGTGAATTCATAAATACTAGATTCTGGACTCTTGATGGGTGAACATTTTCTTCAATTTGCAGAGAGCTATAGATATTTACAAAAAGCAGAAGTTGGAACTTCCCAGTGAGGGGAAAATAGATATTATTTCAGCTTTCAACCAAGTGCAAGTGGGTGAATCAATTCCTGTTCCCAGTTTAGGGAGTAGGCATGTTTCTGCCTCAGCTTCTAATGGAACAGAAGATTTGCCAATTTCTACATTAGGGGATAAGAAACTAGAATCTCTCTCTCCTGCCAAGGAGCATTTGGAAGAGATCGATCAAACCTGCGGTCAAAAGGGGCTTGAGAGGCAAATAGAGCCTGTAGCAGGTTTGTGGGAGAAAGAAGGTGAAGTCACTTCTAATAAGGTGAATCCGGGGGATGCAGAGGAGAATAAACCCATGGCATTCAAAAATGAATCTGAGTCAGGCTCAGCTTTGCACGATGATGGTGATAACATGAATAGCAAAGCCAAAACTACTGGTTTTGCCCATCATGCAGATGAAAAGCAGGGTTTTGTTGACACAATGGTTAGTCCTTTAATTTTTGAGGATGGTTCTCCCAGAGCTTGTGATGATTTGATGCCTGGTTCAAATGAATCTGAGTCGCTAATATTAAGCCGGATACATCATTCTCCTGAAAGTACACATTGAGACAATTTCTATATTTTTCATTGCTTTTATCCATCAGTTTTTTATTTCCTCCCCCATCTCTGTTAATTTCATTTTAAGCGAGGAAATAAAAGGAAATACCATTCATGTTCCCTCAGAATAGAGTTTTCAGACCATCCATGCATGTTTCTTACGTTGCATGTCATTCTTTCTATTTTGCATTTCTGCATGAACATGTCGCAGCAGTGAGCATCTAAGGGAAGTTGCATCCCCATCTACATGAATGATATCGTGGCTAATACGGATCTCGTAGGTTCATGGTTTCCATGATAACTTTTTGAGATAAATTGCAAGTTATTGATCGTTGTTTTTTCACCACTTTTTGTTTTTTTTTGGGGGGGGGGGGGGGGGTGCTGCTCCCGCTTTTCTGCTCGTTTCATTTCTGCATTTTCACTACTCGATCTTTTCTCCTCAATTTATTCAAATCACGCTCTGTTTTTGAAATCCTCATTCTTGCAGGCTGGGTTTCCTTCTGATAGGAGATCCACCTTTGGGTATCATGCTCTCTTTGGAGGAAATCCCATTTAATGGAAAAGCAAGAAACAAAATGTGATTACAAGGTCTAGTGTTGAGGCAGAACATTGAGCTCTGACTCTCACTACACATGAACTACTATGGTTAAAACAACTCATTTTTTTTACAGCAGTTAAAAAACTCATTAAAGAGTTAAAATTTTGTGAGGTTGGAACTAGGAGACTAATTTGTGATTATCAGATAGCTCTTCATATTGCATCTAACCCAGTTTTCCATAGGTGAAGCAAGTATATAGACATTGATCGCCATTTTATTCGTGGGAGGATTGTCTCCGGAGAAATTAGCACATCCTTTGTTAACTCGAATGATCAATTGACTGATTTGCTCACCAAAGCTCTTTGAGGACCTTATATATATATCTATTACAAGCTGGATGCTTTTGATTTCTACGTTTCAACTTGAGAGAAAGTGTTAAAAATAGAATATGTTAGAAATAGCATATAATTAATATTCCACTTTTCAAGTATTATTAGAATTTATTGTATCTTAGGAGTTAATGCTTGTTTTAATTCCTCTTACTATAAGTTGTATTTACCTTGTATATAAATAGATAGATAGATAGATAGATGCTTTGCAAAGTGTATCTACTATGTATTATACTATTACTTGAGCACTCAGAAATTCCTATCTCATTTTTCCTCTTAAGTTCTCAAGTATGATAACAAACACAAATTGCCCGCATAGGTGAACTATCAAGAGTAAATTTGAGAAAGTTTTCAAATGAAGAAATCATTTTGAAAATAAAAACATCACATATAATATAAAAACCAAAATATTGATCAAAAAAAATATAAAAACCAAAATTTAAATTTGCCTAAACATAAAATACATAAACGAATAAAACAATCGTTTCTCTATGCCTTTCTTTTGAATTTATTTCTTTTTTAATGCATTGGAAAAATGTTTACATGAAATAATTAAGTATTTTTAATATATTAAAAATGAGTCCATTCCATGGACTGTCGTGGCAAATACGGCGTCGTTCTTAACATTCTTCACCTCCTCCCGCACCTCCAAATTTCCTTCCATGCCTGCTTGTGACTTCTCGAGTGAGTCAGTTGCGGTAGTTTTTTTCAGGAAAATGCGATAGATTCCGATCCTTCATTTCTTTGTTCTCTCCATTGAATTTCACACTATCAAAGAAAGTTCTTAAGGTCATTTTCTGTAAGATTCCCTCCAATTTGTTGCCTTTCCGATTCATCAAATTCTTTTATTTATTTGAAGTAACTAGATTTGCAGACTGCAAATTGAAAAATTGATATTCTTCTAGGACTAGGGGCCTTATTCGTTTTGGAAACAGCAAATGCTGAAGGGTTAAACTAGAACGAAACACAACAGTGTTTTAGAATCTTACTCGGCTACGATAAGAGTAGGAAATCATATCTGCAAGAATTAGCAACCAGGTAATTTGTTGTTGCCTTGTTGAAATTTTAGAGGGAAAGATTAATTAGTTGCATTTTAGTTGAATTGAGGGAAACTGGGAAAGCTGTTATTCTAACAATCAACATGCATATATGATGAAGCCTCCCCACCCAAAATAATAATAATAATAATAATAATAATAATAATTGCATATCATTGTAGTGAGATTTGAAATTGCCTTCTGGGATATGTTTAAAAATGTTCCATGTGTTTGGATTTATTTATTTATTTGATATGATCAAACTATTAAGTTTCTTTCATTTTGCACTTTATTAGATGTTGATGATTTTATTCTCCCTCTCTCTGATTTCTATAGTGCCACTGGAGAGGAAGATACACTCTTCGTACAAATAATGTGGAAAATTAGTCAGTCTTTATCAGGAGATAATGAAGAGCAAGGGGAGAGCTTGTTGGGTGAGGATTCGGGTGGCCTCTTCTCCCTCTCTCCAACGCAGGTTCTGTCAAACTCAAAACTTTTCACACCAAATCTAGCTGTTTGGGATTTGTTGTAGCCTATCAGTTCTAAGTTATATGCCATTTTTGGCTGTGACTAATCAGAGAATTTACGGATTTGCTGCTGCTTTTATTGCTGGTCTGGCTTGCATGTTACTGGTGAGAGAAATTTATGTCCTCCTTTTATATGTATGTTATATATATCATGTGTATGTTTTATTTGCATTCTCATATCATACATTTTGGCTAGTTGAAGCTTTAAGACGTACCTGAATCCCATATAACAAATTCAGTATATCATGAAATCAAATAGTTAGGTTAGGTGCACTGTGCAGACTTAGTTGAAGGGAATAAATAGCAATTATTTTTCTACATACTTTGGCCATTGATGTTCTTTTTTTCTGTTTTGCAGTCTATGATTGTTTTTGCCAAACCTATCAAATTTGCAGTATTGTTCACCTTTGGCAACCTGTTAGCAGTTGGAAGGTAGATTCAATTTGCCCCTTGTTGACCCATGATAGCTTTAGAAATAAGTTTTGCTAAGCTATAGTCAACATTTTAGTTGAGGGCATTATGGGCAAGCCCAGTTTGATGTCTATACAAGCCATCCACAAGTTCTAATTCTTTTCGTGCATACAATCATCCCCCACACCCTGACAAATAGCATGAAGAGAAGTGAGGCCCTTTAAAGCTTTTCTGCCTCCTTTTTCCTCTTCAATATTGGAGCTCTTTCCTCCTTTATTTGACGTCTTTATTGATAAGTCTGGATGTTGTATTCATTCCCCTTTTCTTCTAATACATAGGCAAGATGTTTCTTTTCATTCTCCCTATTTCCCTCTATGTACAGATATCTCTCAGTTTATTGTTTAGTAAATATGCTATTATGGCGGATCGAGTCATTTTTATTTTTATGCTTTAAATTTCCTGGATTTAGTTCAATTAATAGACCGTCGAACCTTGTTTTGTATATCTGGCAGTACAGCCTTTCTTCTTGGACCTGCACAACAATTGGGAATGATGTTTGACCCTGTTCGTGTTTTTGCAACAGCCATATACCTTGGATGTGTGGTTATAGCACTTATTTGTGCTCTCTTGGTAAGCCCTACTCCTTTGATCTCCATAAGCTCAATATATCAAGTTTCTAAATCTCTAGTATACCAGTAACCTGCATTCTTTAATGTTCTCATGAGTTGCAAATTTTTAAATTTGAGAGTACTAGAGTAGTGAGCAAATTTGAACAATATTTTCAGCTTTTGTCTATTTTCCTCATCTGATTATGCACACTGACCAAGCTGTCTCATTCGGTATAGACTTCACGGCCCAACAGCCTTATGGACTAATATCCATTTTTCATTTTTTGTAGATTCATAGCAAGGTGTTGACAATAATTGCGATCATAATCGAGATTGGCGCTCTTATTTGGTAATTTTGCCTTCAACACAGCCCTGCTTCCGGACATAAATTTGTGACATGACATGAAAACCATTTCTACAAATGAAGAACATTTCAAAACAAAAGCAATCCTTTTCATGGCATGTCTGTGTTTTACTTATATGTAGATCATTAATAGTTCCAAGTTGTTACAGGTATAGCCTGAGTTACATCCCTTTTGCTCGAAGAATGGTTTCTGAGTTGATGATCCGATTATGCGATACAGAGCTTTAAACAAAATAAGAGATTCCAAAGATATCTAATGTGGTTTCTAGTAGACATGGTTGCTCGGCGTTTGGATTTTGTAGACTAGTTCGTGGTCGAGTTGGTATTGCTGATTTTGATTATGAGGTTCAGATATTAGCTTTTGTGCCCATGAAGCATCTTGTTGGCCTTCATTGGGGATTCATCTTCATGTCCCTATTCTTTTTCTTTCACTTAAAACAGATAATGAATTGAAAATTTGTTTGCACAAAGTAATTGAAAAGGATACAAAGAAATTAATTTTTTTTTTGAAATGGTGCTTTTACCAAGTAATTTATGAATTTAGCATCGAGGAATTTAATCAAAACATGGAACCTAGTAAAACCATGAGCAATTATTTTTTTTTAATTTTTTTTGTCGGTAATACATTGACTTTTTTTTGTCAGAGTAATACATTGACTATTTTAGTCTATTACTTTAGGCAAAAGGGACAGGAGAACGAACGAACGAAAAAAACACTGAACAACTGTCCAAGGCTTCGTTTTGTTGGGCCAGTCCATTCAAAAGAAAAGCTCTTCTGCCAATTATACAAGTATTTCAATTAAGTAGTTCTAATGACCCAAAAAAATTAAGTAGTTCTTAGTGTGGTTAGGACTAGGATTGCATGTTTAGCTTTTGGAAATCCCAGTCATGGTTTGATTCGAAGCTTTAAAAGGAAAGATCCCCCCAACCATGGTTTGGAAGTTCTGAAACTAATAAAAGAGGCTATTATTACTCTTGCGGTTGGACTTGGCTAAACAAAAGTCACAATGAAATAATTTTTACTGTAATTTTTTGGATCAAATAACCTTTTAGTTCTTGCAATGTACAACTTTCCTGATTTAATTTTTTTTAGAGATTAAAACCAAAAAAAGTGTATATTATATGAACTAAAAAATTATTTAAGTCTAATTTGTGAATTTTTTGGGGTCACATTGTATTTTTTTTTATCAACAATTATAGGTATGCACTATGCACTTTGCTTCTCTAAATTTGACCATTTATAATAAGAGAGTCCAATCTCAATTCTTTTTGTCATAGTATTATTCATAGAATAAGCCACCTACATAATCTTCACCTTTTTTTTTTGCCAACAACATAATCTTCGCCATTTTTTTTGGTCAATCATAATCTTCGCCTTGAATTCAATAAGCACAACAAAAAAGGATGGGAAATGGTAAATGCACCCTACACTTTTTGTCATACAGCTCACATTAATCTGAAAATTTCAAAAATACCCTCATTTAATATCGTGTTTTCCTTCTTGAGATTTCGATTTCGCATTTTTTTCCAGAAACTGAAGTTTTCGGAATACAAATTTGTATTTTAGGAACTCCAGTTAAATTTGTACTCCAAAAACTTCAGTCTCTATACAATTTGTATTTCGGAAACTTCAGTTTCTGAAAAAGATGCTAAATTGAGAAGAAGAAGTAAAACCAATCGATAAGAGTATAATAGTAATTTATCCTTTTAATGTGAGGTGTATGGCTAAATTGTGTTGAGTATTTACCAAAACCCAAAAGGATGGTCTTTGAACTTTAGCCCAATAGGTCTTGTGCATGTCAACCCAATAGCCCATCGCTAAAGCTCAAACAATTTGATCTGCCCCCAAAATTTTATGCTTTTAAACAATTTCAGCTAAATTCTCACACTAGCTATGTTCCAAGAAGAAAAAAGATGACAGACCCAAAAAAAAAAGGAGTGACTGGTGACTGACATATCATATGGGGTAACTGAAGAATAGGTAAATGGCAATGTTAGCATTATTTGCAAATAAGGAGATAAACTTCTACTAATTTACAAAACATGGCACCATTAAAAACCACTTATAATATTTATATTTAAATATGGCAAATTTGGGATTAAAATAAAATCTGGGCAAAATAGATAAAAATGAAGGTCAAATGAGATAAACACAATAAATAGAGAACAAATAAATAAAATAATTTTTCAATCCATAGTAATTTTTTATATTTAATAAAAAAATGAATAAAACTCGTAAGCAAAAACTATTTTATTTATCAAAGATAAAATGAGAAGAAAATAATTCTACAACATGAAATTTTACAAAATTAAAAAGCATGAATAAAATTCATTAGCAAATACTATGCTATTGATCAAAATTAAAATTAAAAAATAATTTACAACCTTAAATTATAGGGAAACAAAAACGTGAATAAAATTTGTAAGCAAATATTATTTTTATCAAAAATAAAATTAAATACTTTTTGTTATTATAATATTTATTTATGATTACTTTAATTAATAAAAAATGAGAAAAAATGAAAATGATATAATGGTTTTGGGAGAAAAATTTTGTGTGAAAAAAATAACACACAGTGGGTGAAAATGTTATTTTATTATAAATATTTCATAAGTGATAAATGTGTGCATTGTGTTATAATATTTGAAATTATTATTATCAAAAAAGAATAACTGGAATTTTTTTAGATTACATTAGTCAATAATTGGAATTATTGAATTAATACACGTGTTAATGAATTGATTGATACGTCACGTTAACTAATCATATGACATTTTGTTAATTTTTTCACACAAATGTCTGATACTATCTTTATATGGGCTATGTAATATATATTCCTTAAGTTTTAGGGAGGAATATTTAATTAACCCAAAATTGATACTATTTATTATTATAGGTTTTGGGCCCATTTCACCATGTGGTGAAATTTATATGGTTCACCACTTTAAATTAAATTAAAAGCCACCGATTCATTAGTATACTTGTTTTGGAGAAGTTGAGATTTTTTTTTATTATTGTATTTTTAAAAAAAATAAATGATATAAATGTAATATATAAATAATAAAAAATATTATTTATTGTATTTATTTTCCTAAAAATATAATAATTAAAAAAAACAAATAAAAAAATTCTAACCTGTTTTGGAGATACAATGCCCTTTGATTCACGATTTTCTTTTGGTCAAGCAGACAATAAAACATTGTAAATTTCATGGTTGATGGACAGAAAATGATATGTCAGTCAAAAGGGCCCATCTTTTGTGTTCACTGCATCGCACCCTCTTTTTCTGCTTTGATTGATTTGTCCTTGTGGCTCTTGTTGCCACCTACCCTATAGTCTATTGGATATAGTATAAAAAATTTCAATTAATAGGTTAATTTAAAATTTAGTTTCATTGTTAATTAATAAATTAATTTAATAATAAAACCAAATATTAACGAATACTCTAAAATCTTAAGGAATCAAAATAAAATATAGTTTTTGAAATTACCAATATATTCTATGTTATTATTACTAATACTATCTTTTATTTTTTTTATTTTTTATTTATTATCCAATATTTTTAGATACTCTTTAATAAGATTATATAAAATAGTTGGATATAATAATTTATTGGCGACGGTATTAATTTTACCCATGTCAATGAATCAATGATGCTTTTATTGACCCCCATCAACCTGCTTATCATAGCCAGAGCGGTAGCTAGATAGAATATCTCAGTCCTTATCACGTGTTACTGATACTTCCTTTTCACATTTATTTTTTTATTTTTTTGCTGAAATCTTTTTACATTTATTAATTGATCAGTGAAGGTTGGTGAATATTTTTTTCTTTTTTGATTTCCTTTTCCTGTAAGATAAAAATATATCTGCTTTTATAATCTGTAACTGCCTGCATACTGATACTCCTAATATGTTGTTCTTACATTACTATGATAATTAATAAAATGATAAAATAGTACACATTATATAATTTGTTTAGCTATACGTAATTATTGTTTTTTATACAAACTATATGTAATTATTTTTCTTCTTATCTAATAAGTAAAATTTAATCTCTCAAGATACAATTAAGAATCAAAGGCAAGGGATGACATTATCATCTGTAGGTTGTATAAATATTAATATAGATAATAAATTTAACTCTTTTAAATTTTCAGTTTAAAGAGGAATTTTTTTAAAGTTATTTGTTTTAAATTCAATTATTAGCGATCGGGGTAAAAAGCATATACATATAAAACTTGATTTTTTTTTCATTAATGAATATAACTCTTACTTTTCCCTATAACTTTTTTTGAAAGCACTTTTCTCCCTATATAACTTGAACCTATCGTTTCAAATGAGTTGAATTCCCGGACATGTATAAACTATTTTGATTTTGATTTTTCTTCTTTTCTTTCCTCTAGAATAGAAGATTCTCAGACAAAATGATCAGTGTGAAATAAAATATCAAGAACTTCGCATAAGAACTAGGCATTTATAACATATTCGGAAGACAAAAAAAATAACAAAATACTATTAGCATTTCAATCGTACCCATCTAACAATCAAATGTGTAAAAAATACATGCAAATCTCCTAACATAATCATTGGTGTTAGGTTTATAGCAACAGAGAAATAAACTAACCATGAAAATCTGAGCCAGGTGCCTCATAAAATATCATATATAGTCATAATAACCTATACACAGGAAAATTTTCAAACACCTTTCCAATTTATTATACGAAAAATAAAAAGGAATTATAATAAAAATTGGTTTTAACTAATTATCAATCGATTATTATTGTTATTATTATTACAAGGCAAGGCACACCAGCGACAGAGTCCATATAGGACAAGTGAAAAGGGCATATATAGAAGTAGCCAATTTGAGTTCTTTTATTTAATATTAATAATTAATAGGCAATTGGGTTGGTGAAATAGTTTAATTCCCTGACGATGATTACTTCAGTACTACTTATATGATACTAAGTTTCTAATCAAAAAAGAGTGATACACATGCTTCCCTTTGGTACTTAATTCAAACTTCCCTAGCTACCCACTCAATGAATGTGAATGATCGCCACCTACTAACCTACCACCATCTCCTGATTGAGCTTCCACCTTAATCTAATAACCTCATGTTTAAGGCAACTAATATGATACATACCATGATACTACTAGGTTTCCATTTTTATTTTTTTCAATTTGTTGAAAACGGTTAGGATTCTAACTTTCTTTTTTTAATATAGTTTTTCCTCTGGAAAGCATGAGACAAAGTGGGGTGGGATTCATATGTTGATGACTCTTTTGTCCATTATTGAATAGTTTAAAAGATTGGTTGAGATGTTTAGTTGTTGAATCTATAAACAAATTAAATCAATGAAAGCATTTTCAAGTATTTAAGAAACTCGAACATAGTCATCTATGTGCTTTTCGATGGATCTGGATTAATTTCCACCACCCATCATTTGACAAAATCTGATTTCCTTGAAGCAAATCTATTACTTTAATTGACAAATTAAAATTTCCAGAGCTATCTACATTTTTTATTAATTAAATAGAGCGCGCTATCTCCTTTTTGTTTGTCATATATGTTAATATAATATATATCAAAACATAATTATTCAATTTCGTTGATTTTTGCATCTCTATACACTTTGGCATCTTCTAAAAATATAGAGTCATGATACACTAATACACACACCACCAGTGGCAGATCTTGACTAAAATTTTGGGGGGAGCCACAAGCTAGTAATTAAAATAATTAAAATAATATAATTAAAACTCATATGCATCATATATATTTTTTATAAGCCAAAAGATGTATTAAATTTTTTATAAACCAAAAGATGTATTAGATAGAGTATTAGGGATACTAAATACATATAAAGAGTAACATGCACTATATCCATGCTCCAGCTATTGGACAGCGACAGTGCTGGTGGTTCAATGAATCAATGGTGTGGACCTTGCTGTGGGTGAATCTTGGCCATTGAATGGGAGTGGGATTCGTATCGTATGGTATGTTAAGCAACTGATATCCCCCTACACCCCAAAACGATGTTGTTTTTTGGGGATGACAAAAAAAAAATATTCTAAAAAAAGTTTTTTTTTCCTGAGGGGAGCCGTGGGTCCCACCCGCCACTGCAAAGGTCCGCCATTGCACCACACCCCACCTTAATGAGTAAAATGAGGAAATGAGGTGTGTGATGGGTGTGTCATGGATGTGTGTAACATTAATGAAAAATATAATGGTACTTTTTTAGATACTATTTTACCGTAGGAGAACTTATACAATTATTAAAATGTTAATGGGAAACGATTTTTTCCTCTATGTTTTCTCTGATCGTTCACTTTTTTGTTTTCTCCCTTTCAAACCACAGCTCTAAAGGTGTTTATGGGATTGATTAGGACCAGTTATATCCTTCACTTGGTAGATATATATATACTTATTCGTAAACTTAATAAATCTTTATATTAATGAAATCACGGTTTTAGATGCATATATAACCCAAAACTTAATTATCAAAGATAGGGATCAACATTATGCTAATTATCAAGGATTTATACTGATTAATTACCAAGCTGTTGAGGAATACCGAGACAATCAATCACGAATAGAGAACCAATTAATGATTTTTTTGGTTCTTTCTCAACCAAACCTTTTCATTCCTGGGAGGACTCTCGTTTACCTTTATGATGGGAATTTTTTTAATTGATTTGACTCTTATAACCCTGGTGGAAAAACATGTAATTTGACTAATTTCTGTATATCTCCGGTTCACAAGTGTCTCTTAGAATGAGTGAAAGAGTAGGAGTGAGTGAGGGCCCCAACCCCAAAGTTTAGCTCCTCAACGAACCAAACGGCCAAAAAGCATGACTACGACCATACTGAAAACCCCTCCAACCAAAACACATTAATTATTACTCCTAACTAATCTAATCTAAATATGGAACACGAGCTGTTCAAGTGTCGATGCATACAGTACTTATATACTACTATGATCAACACGAATGCATATATATATGGCTAACTCGAATTTAGCGAATTTTCGGAATTTTCAAAGTGCAATTTGCCAATAAACGGTGTCGTGTCGTATACGCCGCCACAACATATGATGCCGACTACTATATACACGGACAAATTAGCTTCATAAGCACGGTCGATTATTTCAATGTCACAACTCCAAATTCCATGTCATCCATAGATAGCATAGCCAAAAGCAACATTTATCAAAGCCATTATTTTTATGCCTTAATGACAATGCAACTGCTTCGAGGTGCCGCATTTGATGTAGGAGTATGATTCAACGTCATGCACGTTGTTTCTTTTTTTTTTTCTTTGCTTCTTAATTGTAGTTGTAATATGAGACTGAACATCGACATGGATTTAATACTGCTAATGAATTTGTTATTCCTTTCCATCGGTTGACAAACCTTATTATAAACCACGGGCTTATGTAGAATTTGCGTACTTATTAAAATAATATTAAGTTAATATAAAATGCTGATATAAATTATGCTATTTTGATGATGACAACTGTGACAAAAAATATTAATTCAGAAGCTAGTGTCATATACATATATATATATATATATATTCATAAAAATCATTTCTGGAGATATCATATAACACATAAGTGTTAAATCCTCTCAAATTGTTGATTGAGATATAAAAACAATATTTATGGAGCATATAAACTAAGCAATAATCCATTTGCAAGTCTTTCTCACAAAATGGAAAAAGGCTTTTTGATTGTTATTGCATTTATTTATAAAACCAGACTTGAAAAGTTTTAATTTTAAATAACTAACTTATATTGACTATGTATTAATTGTCATTAAAAGATATAAAATTACCACCGAAAATTGGTATAGTTAAACTTATAAAGATAAATTTGCGGACCTTCGTAGTTTGTCAAATTAGGTCAAACCGACTCAGGGCAAATCAATTGTATTACAATAATTTTATTGTTTTAGCTAGTATTTTTAAAATTAGATCAGTCCTGGAATAAGTAAAGATTAAATAAACTTTGATTGAACTGGTGATAATTAAATATTTAGATTTTTAATTTTATATAAATAATAATTTGATATACTAATTAAATAATATATATTAATAAATTAATAAACGAGACATATTCATGATCAATTAATGTTATAATACATTCAATTTAATAACAGACATATTTACAAATTTGTTAAAATACATCGTGTTATATAACACTAAGTGTTTTGATTTATAATAAAAATAGTTTTATTGTGTTTAACTATATGCTTCAATATGCAGATACATGTATATGTATATTATCATTTATTTATTTATTATTCCCTTCGGTACAAAATATAAGCAATAAAGACATTTTTTTGTCCAAAATATAAGCAATATTTATCAATTTTAAATAAATTAAATATTAGTTTTCCAATTATACCATTTATTTAATGCAATATTCATATTTACGAGAGACACCAAAAGGGATATTTTTGAAAAAAAAATTAAAACTAATGAATATTAATTAAGATTATTATATTTTTAAAGTATTCTTTAGCCTATATATTTTGTATTGTATTGTTTATATTTTAGACCGGAGGTAATATTTACTGTTAGTATAAAAATAGTCACATGCATGTGGCTTACCACCGATTCACCGGTTAACACGTGGTTTTCTAATGGTTAGCCTCGTAAATTTAATCGGTTCGCAACAAACATAAATTCAGTTTACAGTTAAACCGAATAACCATCAGTACGATTTTTGCAACCATCGATCTAACCCATGCACTTTTTTGTCCCATTTTAGGTCCACATGCATCTCCCTTTGAATTTTCCTTTCTTTTTTTTATCAACTTTTCTTTTTCATTTAAACATGGAAAAGACAATATGGGACCATGCATATGGTGGATATTGATAACAGTGACAAGCACATACTTCCAAATTATATACGATTAAATAAATGATTTTGCCAAGAAGTCGTTAAGTCGATCAACTCGTGATTCAAGATTCTTATTATGGTGTTGAGATTGGAGAGAAACAACAAAAATATTAGTTTTAGTAATTGATTATTATTGGAGAACAAATATCAGATCTAGCTCCTTGTGTTACAGCAAGAAATGTAAGTGAAATGAAATAATGTTTTCTATACCTATTATAATGGAAACACCAAATTTTAACTGTTTTTTGGTGTTTTTTTTTGTTTCAATATTACTCTCATTTAACTGCATTTTTAAAATTTAAAAATATCCAAATTCAATTCAAAATTAGAAAATGCAACTTGCTCTCCCCTCCTGTTGTGCAACTGCTCTCTCCCCTTGCCGTTGCTTTTTGTTATGCCTCTTTTTTTTTTAATTTTAAGGATTAAATTGATAGTATTTTACAATTTTAGATATAAATTGATAATTTACTTAATATATCTTACCCATAAAAATAAAAAAAAAGCGAACAGACAAACACCTGTTAGTTATTAAATAAGATTTATATGAATTTCGGTAAATATGAGTAGACTTTCATCAAATAAGCAGTGAAACTCATATAATTTATTTTTTTTAATAAATAAAAAATATTATTAAACAAAAAATAACTAAATTAAAGTATAAATTATGCTCAAATTTAACTACTTAAAACTAATATAATTTAATTAGGCATGCATGCATCAATTTTTTTAAATAATATATATATATATATATATATTAAAAATACCTTGCTGACATTTTCGTATTATATTAAATGTTATTTTATTGTGCATGTGTACCGTGTGCTTTTCACATAAATAAATGCTCCAAAGTCCAAAAGTAAACAGTGTCAACAAGGGCGACAAAGTTTTTACTTTATTTTTTTCTACACAGTGTGTGTGTCAGTTAACTTATATGCGGTTTTTTTTGTTCGGTTTTTTAAAAATAATAAAAATCCAGATAAATAGGTAAATATTTTATTATTAATTTATTTATATACTTAAAATGCATGTACATTATTCGGTGAAAAGGTATTAAACAAAGAAATCAAATTTTATCATCAAATATTCAATAAAATTTATAGGTTTTCTTAGCTTATAAAAAAACTATTTTTCTCTTCCTTTTTTTTGGTCATTACTATTTTACTCTTCCTGATTGCGTCACCTTAAATAAATAAGCATAATGAAAGTATTTAATTATAATTAGGTCAAAATAAACATTGAGACAAAACTTACAAAACTTACGGTATGCCAATATCTGTTCATTGATCAATTATTTATTCACCACGGAATATAATGAAATCCTAGAGCCAAGGTCCGTAACCGAAGCTGTGGCTTGGACCAGTAACCTAAAGCGTACGTCTAGCAAGGTGAGAGCGGGCTTTTAGTAAAGTCTAAAGGGATATTCTATTCAGTATGAAATTATTTGCGCAAATACTACACAAAAGAAACACACAGCATTTTGTTTCTTTTACAATAAACATAAACATTAACTGAGAAATTGAAAAAATGTAATGTTTCTGTTTGATAGAAGAGAAGCCGTTTCTTTATCCATATTTCGTCAAAACATTTTTTACTAAAAAGCTTTTCTCTTTAATAAATTAAGGTTTAATTGCATTTTTGTTCGCTCAAGTATTTATCATTATGTGATTTAAATCTCTCTATTGAATTATGCAAATTGAATCTCTCAATTTTCTCTTTAGTTACAATCAAGTGCTATTAGTTTTTCATCCATTTGCTAACGGGAAGTGCTTACATGGTCATATGACAGTTGAGGTAGCATCTTTTTAACTTGATAGATCCAAATCGCACAATCATGATATTTGAGGGACCAAAAGTGCAATTAATCTAAATTAAAAATAATTGGCCTCCTAGAATTTGAACCTATGTCTCATGGGTTTGGACCCAAAAATTTTAATATATATATATATATATATATATATATATATATATATATCATTCTGATTTCAACACAATTGATTATTATATATGAATTAATTTAATTATATACTTTTAATATATATTTATTTATTAATATATTTTTATATATGATATATATAAATAGTTATATTACATATATATAAATATTATATTAGCTATATTGTTAAACGCATTTTTTTTAAAAAAAAAAAGAATCCCACCGACCCATTTTGCCCACGGTCCGTGGAGGGTTGGACTAGACTAGCAAATTAATAGTCCACATTTAATTTGGGTATGCCCGCCCTGCATGAATTGGCATCTTTACTTTCAAGGTACAAATTGTATTACCAACATATATAGTGTGGTATGGATGGTAGATACTTGAGTTCCTTAAACACGATGTCGAGAGTCCTTAAATAGATCCCAATAGATCAAGGGATTAATCCCCATAATTGAGCGTGGAGCATACACGGCTTAAAAAAATTATATATCATCATTCCAAATATATTTATATTTAATTAATTCAGCATTAATCAAACTTCATACTTATATTTTCTTTAGTTTTAAGCAAGGAAGAAGGAAAAATGTTGATAGAACATATCAAAAAAAAGTTGATAGAAGATTGGTAGGTAATAGTGTATTGGTGGCCACACGAGGGAATTTGTTAGATTAGTTATGCCACCAAACGTCAAATTTCTTCGTGTAGCCGTCACTACTAGAATTTCAGTTGTTAGCGTCGGCCAAAAGCCCACGCTAAACGCGAAAAACCGACGCTAACAGCCATTTTAGCGTCGGCCATGCGTCGGCCACGGGGCCGACGCTAAAATGCTCGTCGCAAAGCATTAGCGTCGGCCATACGATGGCCGACGCTAGTTGCGTCCGAAAAACCGACGCTAAGCCGACGTATGAAGTAATGAAAATGGCCTACGCTAACTTTGCGTCGGCCGTGGCCGACGCTAATTAGCGTCGGCTAAGCCCACGCTATCTGCTAGCTTCGACGCGAAAAAGATTGTTTAGAATTAGCATCGGACAAAGCCGACGCTAATTAGCGTCGGCTAAGTCCACGCTATGAAGTCAAATTCGACGCAAAAAATGATCTTTCAGAATTAGCGTTGGCCTTAGCCGACGCTAATTTCAGGACCACACCTAAACGAGAAAAAATATCAATTTAATAGCTCTAAACATGGTCAAAACAAATTTACAAAAAAAAGTATAACCAATCAATCCAAGTTTGCTTAAAACTATACAAAACGAGAAATACAATCATACTACAAAATGAGAGACAAAAGCATAACTAATCAACAAAACATAAAATTATCAGAACATGATAAGAAAAATGCATGATTTATTGCTTATAGTAAAACAGAAATAAAATGTCCTACAAATCTTCTTCACCATGTGAGAACTTGCAACAACCGGTGCTGTTTTCCAATCCTTGTTTAGTCCTTGTACTTCAGCTAATCTCTTCTATAAGATGAGCTTAGTCAATCAGTAAAAAAATTGTAGCTTAATAGGGAAAGTGGGAACTGGAGAGTGGAGACTGTGGAATGCTAGAGAATTTTAAGAACTTGTATAAACACCACTCAATCTAGCAAATTTCCTTTCCTGATCTCCTTCTCAATAACATACTATTAAGCACTCAAAACATTCAGAACAAAAAAGATTAAAAAACCTTAGGCACATCAAGTAAACAAAAATAAATAAAATGAATACCTGATATATTTGTTGTTGTTTTAAACGTTCATAAGGCTTCCTTGCAAAAGAAAACTTGGTTATATCAATGGCAAATTGGAAAATCTAGCAATAACATCAAGGAAAGAAGTTTACATATTGTATGACTCATATATATTGAACATAACCATTTGAAGAACTGCAGAAAATTACACTCCTTTTAGTGAAATAAAAATAAGCTATAAAATTATAGAAACAGAATATATCTATGCGCACATTGGAGAACCAGAACAGAAGCGGCAGAGCAGTTAAATTACAACAAATTTAACCAAACATTAAAAATGTCTCATAACAGAACATGTCTGACCAAGTATAGAGCGAACTACTTGTTCTTCAAATCCCATGTCAAGCATCTGACATGCTTTGTCAAGGACCTAATAAGAATAGTTTTACAACACCATTCATAAAAATAGAGTGATAAAAGAATCATGTAAGTTATTTTTTTATTTTAAAATTACTTAAGAGAAAAATAAAAGAAAATTGTCAATCTAAAAACAGTTATTCCATGAGAGAGTAGTTACCACGGAGTGTAAGTTAAGAAAAATATGCAAGAAAAAAGCAAATCACTAATAGAAAATTAGTTTCTAAAAGTACATACATTACAAGTGAGGAAATGTATCAGAATATCTGCTATATTTGAAAAGTGGAGAAGAAATTCAACTGCAGCAAAGGGATTTTAAAGATCACATTTGTAGGATAAATCCATATCACAGACACATATCTATATCATTCTTCAAGTTATATCATCCTGAAGCTTGTTTAAAAAGATATAGATTATCAGTGGTGTGGATATTTTTCTGGGATTACTTTCAATTTCAAATCAGGTAATACTCTCGGTACTTGAAACCTCAACCAAAGGGCATCCATACATTTAACAGCTAGCATTTTGTAAGAGAGCTCAATGTAGACAAATTCCCCAACTACTTAGAGAGGGAGAACAGCTAGCTAGTACCAACTAATTACAGAATACTGTCATAAAGAACATATTAATTAGAGGTGATCAAGTCCACGTACCAGTACTAATGAATTGAGGAGCTCTTGAACCCCCACACCTATAGATATCACAATAAATTCAACCATATCAAAGCATGCTATTATTGTATTATTGGTATTATATACTACAATTCAGATTTTTTAATATTGGATGCGCCTTGAGTGCTATTTTTATTCCTGAGAATACTATGCTAGTGTGTGAACAAGCTTTTTAGCAATCATATATAGTATCCTTCAAAAAAATTTAGCTTAGTTATGATACAATAAAACTCAATAAAATTCTACCAAACTGAGAGTGAGACAAAAGAGTTTAAAAACTCAAAAAAGAGAGAAATAAGGTGATATGGAAAATTGGCTAGGAACTTTTCTTCCGTGATCAGTATCAATGTCACACAAATCTAATGTCATACTAATTTGAGTAAAGACAGACACTCATCAGGGAGAAAGAGATGCTAGTAATCTGTAAAAGAATTTCGTTTTTTTTGGATTGAATCCGTGAACAGAAATGCCAAGAAGGATTTGGGGATTTAGGGATTTCACCTTTCACACCAAAACCGAGAAGCACCGCGTCGCCTCCGTCAACTCACAGCACCACCTCACCGTCGTCGATTTGCAGGGTATGATTTCGGAGAGAGTATGAAGGAGAAGACAGATCTGGTATCTGCCGAAATGAAGGAAGAAATGGTGACTTATCAGTTCAGAATTAGCGTCGGTCATTTGCGTCGGTCAGCCGACGCTAATTCAAACCATCATAGCGTGTAATAAATGCCTACTTTGCGCCGGCTTGGCCGACGCTACATCTGAATTAGCTTTTTAAAAATTAGCGTCGGCTAGGCCGACGCTATATTTATCCATTAAATTTTTTTTTAATTTAGCGTCAGTCAAGCCGACGCTAAAATATTTTAAAATTTTGCGTCATATAATTTGCGTCGGCTAAGCCGACGCTAAACATAAAAAATAATAAATAAATTAATTAAACTCAAAATTCAACGTAGAGACGGCTTGGCCGACGCTAAATCATCGCATTTAGCGTCGGTATCGTGGCTGACGCTAATTTCCAACGCTACAACAACACATTCTAGTAGTGCGTAGGGAGCCAATGGCAATGACAAGTAGCCCGTTTTGTTGCCTATCTCTCATGTCGTAACAAACGTCATGCATCACCTCTATAACTCTTTTTATTTTTAGATAAAATTAATTAATTTATTGAAATCTTTATTAGAAAAGACCTATAATTTATATGGATCAAGCCCATTCACTTGTTTCTTATAATTTGATGAATAAATGGTAAGATGTAGGTTTGGTGGTTTGGAGAAGGGGACATAGGGGTTTGAATGATAAAGAAATTATAGATTTAATTTTTTTATTAATATAATATATTAATTTATTAATATTTACCTATAAATAAAATTGATGGATAAACCTATTTGTTGGTTAATGAAGATTCCCTTAGAATATCTCCAATGGGAGTGCTTAATAAGCATTTCACCAAATAAGCATCAATACTTATTAAGAACTATGCATTGGAGAGCATTTTGTTGGGGTGCTTATTAAGCATAGGTGCTTAGTTAAACACTTCTCCTAAGCACTCACTTCATTAAATGCATAATGGATCATGTCTTGCTTTATGGATAAAAAAATTAAATTAAAAAATAAAAAACTGTTAAATAAAAAAAGTGTTGTGAAATGAAAAAAAACTATAAAATAGAATTATAAATGGTAAAAGATTATTATAGTTATTTTTTTTTGTTACAGCTGCATGCAGATTGCCGTTAATTTATTACCGTTAAAATAGCCATTAAAATGTGTATGAATCAGAGCTAGAGTAGAAAAATTAACGTTAATTTTTTTTTAAAACATGAATAAGAACATGTATATAAATATCTCTAAAAAAATAGTAGTAGTAAAATTACTTTTCTTGACCGAAGTAAAAGTAATTTTATTAATAAAAAATATTTTGCATAAAAAATAGTAAAAATAATTATAACTTAATACATAAATTATTGTTTGAATGTAATTATGAGAAATTATTGATGAAATCTATTTAAAAACTTTTTGAGAAGTGCTAAGTTGAAGAAGTAAAATATTTATGAAATGTTTATATTTAAAAAATAAAAATAAATAATATATATTAATAAAATCCACTTAAACACTTTCAAATGAAGTATTCTATTGTAGATGCTGTTGTCAGTATCCAAATGTATACTATCGGATGGTATAGTACACAATAATAAAGTAAATCCACTGATCTTGCTTCCAAGGTCACTTCAATTGTCAAGAATCTTACGGCGTCGGGGGAATGGAATTCGGTATCGACTATCAAGCATCGATCGAACAGAGATTCGGAGAAGCATGTAGGACCACGTGTAACACATTGATGAATTGAATGAGGTCAACTTTCAGTTTAATTAATTATTAATAATTAATTATTGTAGTGGTACAACGTGTCCGTAATGAGTTCTTTTGCAATTTGCAAATGAGATTCTGATCTGTGATGGATTCCTTTCACTGCTGAATTAAGCTTCTCCGTCGTTATGATGATTTTAAATGCTTTGAAATTTTAATTAACTTAGAAAATTAGTACAAAAAGGCATTTTGTACTAATATAAGTTAGGTAAAAATTCCCCAACAAGTCACATCTCATATTCCCACCTCGAACATACTGAGATGATGATAATTCAAAGTGACTCGAAGTTTGAAACCAAAATTGAACTTTAGTTACAAGAAGCATTAATTATATTCGTTCCAAAAAAAAAAGACGCATTATACGATATCCAATAGGAACACCTCATAAAGTAAACACAGAAGTTTGACGGGGAGACCTCTTATGCCCGTTATAAGTTCTATCACTGGATGTGCATGTCGCCGTTTGCGTTGAATATTATCACTGTGGGACAAGAGTAGTGACTAGAAATTGGGAAAGGTATAAATATATATTTAGATTGGCTTATGCAGAGCTTGTCTGGGTTTATATATTGACATAAGCTCTTATCAATATGTTTGACAGAGCTTATGAAAATAGCTTATGATTGGTTCATAAGCTGTTTTGGGCTTATTTTCATAAGCTACCCAAGACAGCTTATCAAAACAACTTACAGCTTATATGAAATCAGTTTCACTACATTCCTTCTTCGATTATAAAAATAGTTTATACATAAGCATTTATCATATAAGTGTTTATGCTATAAGTGCTTAAATAAATTATTTTTCCGAACAGATCCTAAGTTCGTGGCCAGAAAACCATACAAAATCAAGTAGTAGTGGATGCACGTGAACAAAAAATACTCTTACAGTTAAGGGTCTAAATAAGTTGAGATTATTTATAAATATCTGAATTTGATTTGTTAAAACTTAAATTAAATTTTTTTGAAGGATAAAACTTAATTAAATTTATTTTTAGAGTAAATAAACAACTTAAAGTTTGAATTTAAATTTGATTATATAAATAACTCAAATTCAAATTGTGTATGCTTGACTCGACATAAAAACTTCATAAAAAGAAAAGCTTTTAGATAAAGTAAGAATAGGATATATAACTGACTTAACCGTGACTCCTTTCCTCATGATAGGAGGACATCACCATCAATTTCATCACTGCTTTATCAAAGTCTAATGGGTGACACAAAAACATAGTTGATAACAAAAATTTGTCTACGATGGATTGATTTGATGAAAACTCGTTAATAAACTAATATGACGTCATTTTAATCTTAATTAAAAAAACTACAGTAATCTGTTAACAAAAATCTTTTGAAATCTAACGTGGCAATGTCCTAATTTTGTTTAGAGGACTTCATAATCGTGGTTCCCTCCTTTTTCTTGGGTCTGTGATCGTGGTTCCCTCTTAAAACAGAATAGAAAAGAAAAAGATAGCTTTGTATCGAAAAAAAAAGATAGCTATCCCAACTATATATCCAAGACACTTTCCACAAGCAACTTACCATACAAATTAAATATCCCAGGCTAGCATTGCGTTGCTCGTTGAACTTCAAAACTTGGCCGTATTCCAGACACACTCCCTTTTTGGACAGCTACCACGAAAGTGAGGTCGTGCACATGAGCCGCTTTGTGTACCATGTGTTAGTGTGGCAAAATTTCAAGCCAAGTGTTAATAAGATGAGTGTAATTTTATACCTGGGGAATTACCTGACATGTGCTGGGAATCCCTTTGAGATTATGTATTACTAGGGAATTATTTCTTTGAAATCTCTATTTACTTCATGTAAATGGGGTTTTATTAAATACCTATTTGAGACTAATAGATTACTGAAGAAATATCTTATAAAATACTTATGTTATTGGGTGTTGTATCCACAGGGAGGTTTTGTGCAGATAGGGGATGGGGAATTTTTTTTATTGTGGTATGAAGTTTGGTCATGAACACTTTATTGCATTTGGTATTTGGATTAGGTATATCTTGTGTTTCCAGTCATATTTTAATACATTTTGGCTTATAAATTTTTCTTGTAGCGATGTTATAATAAAAAGCATAGATTAATACAACCTTTTCTTGTTCGAAATCTTCAAATGTACAATGCGTATTGAATAGCAGTACTAGCCTAATTAATGTCACCATCCAATTGTGAAATTTGGGTAATATGTCAAGAATCAAGTTGAAAAGCGTACTAACTACATTTTAGTTTATTTCTCGTACGTCAAGACATGTTATTGTCAGTTTATTGCATTATAATAATTTATTATCGATTCTTAAATGGGGTTTTTTTTTACAACAAATGTATTCATTCATTCAAAATGGTAAAATACATCGAAAATAATACAGATTCAACATCACTAAAAACCAAAAGGATAAATCTGTGAACAAACTCACAGTACCCAGGTTAATAGCAAAGCATAGCAAATTGCCTACAATAGCAAAACACGGTAAAATGCCTACAAAATTAACAAAATTATAAGGGCCGGAATACCAATGTGTCCGGAGCTGTAATGTTGGTGCCCAAATCATAAGTGGATCTGTATTGGATTGAAGCATAACAACCAAGATGAACCACACGAACATCGCACCAAGACGAGAAAGCAAAACGCTGCATGAAGACAGGAAACCAAACGAACATCGTTGCACGCAGACGATGAAAACACAAAAAAACACAAAAGAAACACTAGATCTATGTGGAAGAACTACTTATTTAGGCAAAAGCAAATGAAAAAAGTGTAGAGGGGTGATTCTAGATCAAAAAATGGCCCAGAACCACCCCTCCAGTGGAAGAGGAAGAAGAGGAAACAGTTAGAGAGAAGGCAGAGCTTCTCTCTCAACCAAGAGTATCGGTGCTAGGTTTTCCCAATTGCTTGAAATGTTAATCTTAAATGGGTTTGTTGATTATTTGTTTCGTGCAATGATATGGTGGTAATTAAGAGTGTTCATGGTTGGGTTGGGTTGAGTTTGCCACATCCCCTTATCCAACCTGATGAAAATTTAAATTTTCAATTTGGGTTCTACTGTGTTTACAATTTTTTCTCAAACCTAAACCAAATCAATCTGATCAAAAAGTGTTGGTTTGGGTTCGGTCAATCAATCGGGTCATGACCTAGAAATCTGTTTTTAAATTGCCGTGGAATTTATTTATTGTTAATAATATATATATCTTTAGCTTATCCCAAAAAAATGCTATGGAATTTGTAATTTTTGGGTCAGGTCGAGTCATTGAGCTGCGCCCACACCAATGGCATTGTTCGTATATATAGTGGTATAATAATATGAAAAAATGAAAAAAATCAATGATACGTCAATGGATCGGATAATCGATTCGTGGGTTCAGAATCTAAAATGTGTTATCTAAACCAAACCAACAAGTTGGTTTGGGTTGGTTCGAGTTAGACCTAATCAAGATATAAATTGAACTCATACTATTCGGGTCAATCAGGTCATCAAGTTACCCAAACTTGTGATCACCCTTATATATTGTTCCACCTTATGTTTTAGCATATTGGTGTACATGTTCTTTTTTTTTTGGCTTAAATATATTTCAGGTCCTTCCAAATTTGACCGTTTTGATTTTAGTCCTTGCAAATAAAAGTCAAAAGTTTTTTGGTCCTACAAATTTTTTTTACTTTTTATTTTAGTCCTTTTAGTGATTTGGCGCTGAGGTAGCATGGACACGTCATTTCATTAATCAGACGTGTCATATTCAAGTGTCAATTAAGCATGCCATGTACGTAATTTCAAATTTACAGGGACTAAAATTAAAACAGGCCAAATTTGGAAAGACCTGTGACCCTAATTTTTTTTTCTTCCCTCCTCCACCACCACCACCTTCCTCCACCCACACACACACTCTCTCTTTCGTTTTCTCTCTCTCTCAGCCCACCTACCACCACCACAACCACCAACCACCACCACCCCCCGCAAACACTCTCTCTCGTTTTCTCTCTCTCACCATAGCCTCCATCCCCACCCCCATCTCCACCACCACCACCGACAAACACTCTCTCTCATTTTCTCTCTCTCTCACCACAACCTCCATCCCCACCCCTATCTCCACCACCACCACCACCACCTTTCTCCCTCAAAAAACCATCTTTCCCGTCTCCTTCAAAAAACTTGCGCCCTCTTTCCTCTTCATAACCTACTCACTCAATTTCCCTTCATTTTGTAGAGGCATTTAAGATCATGGGATATCTACTCACAAAGCATGCACGAGTAGGCAATCAATATGGGTAGATCTATCTCAGACACAATGCCCAGTAAATGATAAAAAGTTATAATTTTGATCCATTTTCTCGGATACCCATAGGAACAATTTTAGAAAAAAGAAGGAAGCCAGCAAGAGTGTGCACAAGGGTAGTTCAAAAGGTCTCTGAGCTTTGGAGGTGGCAAAGCGGTAAATGATGTGGTTGGATTGAGCAACTGACAACGGAGAAAACACTCGACAAATTGCAGAAACTGTTGTAGGGGGAGAACACTCGACATAGAGTGAGTGAGATAGAGAGAGGGACGGAGGTGAGAGAGAGAGAGAGAGAGAGTGGCAAGACAGAGGGAGGCTGTGCGGAGAGAGAGTGTTTGTGGTGGTGGTGGTGGTGGAGATGGGGGTGGGGATGGAGGCTGTGGTGAGAGAGACAAAACGAGAGAGAGTGTTTGTGGGTGGTGGAGGGAAGAAAAAAAAAATTAGGGCCACATGTCCTTCCAAATTTGGTCTGTTTTGATTTTAGTCTCTGTAAATTTGAAATTACGTATGTGGCATGCTTAGTTGACACTTGAATATGACACGTCTGATTAATGATGTGACGTGTTCGTGCTACCTCAGCGCCAAATCACTAAAATGACTAAAATAAAAAATATATTTGTAAGACAAAAAAACCTTAACTTTTATTTGCATGAACTAAAGTCAAAACGGTCAAATTTAGAATGAACTAAAAGAGCTTTTTTTTTTCCTTTCTGCAACTGTCTTAGTTATTTCTCTTTAAAACTCTAAAAAAATATATGTAACTTATTTTCGGTACCAACATAGGCCCCCCAGTATTTATATTTTGACTGCAAAATAAAAAAGTACTATAATATTTGGCCTTTGTAGTCTCGATTGATTGATATTCTCTTGCTTACACAATTGGCCACGTGAAGTAAGCTTGTCGAGACTTAATATTTGTGTGGTTAACAATAGGATATTTGTAAATTATCATTTAAGACAATTTTCTATTAAGTAGGCAAACCTTTGAAAACTTTAAGAATTAATAAATATCTATATTTTATATTTTAATTTATTTTATAATCAATTAAAAAAATCACCATTGATCAACTTTTGATTTTTTTTTTTATATTTTACCAAAATATGCATACTATAAAAGAGATACTTGCTAGTTAAAATATCACAATTGACTTTAAGAAGATATATATACTTATATTAAAATTGGCTGCTCTAGAATCTGTTGGCACTTAATAGATACTAAGTTAGGTTTTCGCGTATTCGATTGGCCGCGTAGGATTAATTAATTTGCATATTATTACATTTTCCCCCGTTTACGCACGCTACTTAGCATTTCGTCACTGATAACGTCACATTATTTGTGTTTGCTTGAATTAACAAGTAGTCATAACCATTGAAAATAGAAATTATTTTAAAATGTAGTATATACTTGTCATCTTCTTTGCATTTCTGGACCAAACTATACTCCATGCCCCTTAAAAAAAATAAATACATTTTCACTTCAGCCATTAGCATATTCATGCTCAGTTTTTTTTTTACTGTTTTTTATAGTAGAATTTTATTCGGAGAAGATCATAGCTCATATGCAAAATTTATACCGAATCCTCGAAAATAGATTATCTGAGGGTGATTAATGAGATGTTAAGAAGACAGAGAAAAATAAAATACATAAATGAAATGGTGACAAATGCACTTTAATGAGATGTCCGTATGGTGTTTTCGGGCGAGCCATTTTAATTATTATTTTTTATACTAGCCCATTGGCACGTGCGATTCAATTCATGTTGGTATTTATACATGATATGAAATAACTTATTTATTTATATAGTAATAACTTGATATATGATATACTCTAAATGTATTGGTTTTGTGATATTGAGATTTTGTATCTTAGTTAAATATGAAAATTCTATTGTATAAGCAATCAACAATTGCTATCACTGATAGCTCTACAAAAAAGAAACAATTGCTTATATCAATAAAAATAAAGTCCAAATCAGATAAACAAAATAAATATAAAAAATAAATAAAATAATTTTTCAGTCCATAGAGAAAACATAAACGAAACATGTAATTAAAAACTATTTTATTTATTAAAAGTGAACTTAAAAGAAAAAATAATTTTGCAACATGAAAATTTATAGGAACAAAAAAAACAAATAAAATCCATAAACAAAAACTATTTATTCATAAAAAATAAAATTAAAAGGAATATCATTTTGTAACATGAAAATTTATAGAAACAAAAATATAAATAAAATTCACAAGCAAACACTATTTTATTTATTAAAATTAAAATAAAATTAAAAGAAAAAAATTGTAACATCAATATTTTTTTTGAATTGCTGTAACATCAATATTTACATGAACAAAAAAATTAATAAAACTCGTAAACAAATATTATTTTATTTATTAAAATAAAATTTAAAAAGAATAATTTTTTTCTCTAAAAATATGTAGGAACATAAAAACATGAATCAAACTTGTAAGTAAATACGATGATTTATCAAAAATAAGATTGGAAATAGAGTCGATTTATTAAATGTTCGATCAAACTCGTTTGTTTTATTAAATAAACAAACTTAGCTTGAGTAGGGACGAATCTAGAAATACATCTAAGCGGAGGCCGAAAAATATTACAATACTTATGTGAGATTTAATGTGATTAATTTTTTCTTATTTGAAATTTAATTTTTGAATAAATTTTAGATAGAGTCTTTGTTATACAAAAACACTTTGTACTTTTTCTATTATATTATAATATATACGTTAGATTCAATGAGATATTTTTGACCAAAGATTTAATGAGATTTTTCTTTATTTGAAATTTGACTGTGAATAAATTTTAGATAGAGTATTTGTAATTTTGAAGGATAGATAGAGTATTTGTTATTGTTGTAAATTTTTATCCTTTATGTTCTACTATCTTTTTAATTAACTCAATGTAAATATATAATTCCAATAAATTTGGTGGCAGTTTAGATTTTTTAGAAAGTTTTAAATTGGATGTATAATATTAAACTAAATGTAAATTAAATATGCTGATTATAATAAGACTTAAAGATGGCCTAGTGATTACACGTTAATTTGTTTTTTCCCGCATCACACTAGGAGACTTTACTTCAACATTCTAAATTTTATTTTGATTTTATATTATTATTATTATAAGTTATACACATATAATATTTAAAAAAATTATTAAGGATGATGGAGGGGCCGGGGCCCTACCGTTGTCCCCCCTTTTGCTTCCGTCTCTGACCTTGAGATCAGACTTGAATATTTAAATGAATTTAGCCCAAGTCTTACTAACCGGACACTAACCACTCATGAATAAATATGTACAAAATGTGGTGCTTAATGATTATTAGACCGTGCCTTTCATGCGTTTCAACTTCTCAAATTTAACTGTCTCTTAATTTAGAGATACTCGATTGAGTGAAAGAAGCAAGTTTTTTTATCCTTAATAAAGCTATAGATCCATGTGTTAAAAAACAATTCTCAATTGTTTTACTTCCAATCCTTAAAATTATTACCATGAAGGATCAGAATCGAATTCAAATTAGTAGATATATATAGTAGCAAGATTGCTAAAAAAAGAACAAAATAAGCCACAAGTATACTCACATCACAAAACAAATTCAATCAATAAACTCAATTAATGTCTAACGCATCGCAAGATACCTAGTACCATTAATATTAAGTTTTCTAGATAAGTTTTGAATCAGTTGGCGAGATACAAAAGTCAATAAATAAATTACTGACTAAAGTTAATTAAGATTAGAATTAATATTGTTTCATTGGTGATTCACAAAACAACGACAATAGTGAAATTAATATTTATCCCAAACTTAAATATAAGAAAAAATATCTAAATTTATATATTAATGATGTTAGCTAAGTTTATTTAAATTTTTTTGATTTTATTAAAAAATGAACTTCATCCCTAAACGTCAGCTCTCAAAAAACGGAGTCATTGAAAGTATAAATAATATTAAAAAGACATGGTATAAAAAAATTTATTTTAAAAATAAACTAAAATGATAAATACACGAATGAATAGATAAGAAGGGGATAGAAAAATACTTAATTGAAAAGTTAAAATGACAAGTAATTGAGAATAAACTATAACGTATAAAATGGAAGAATTATTAAAAACTATTTAATGGTTTATTTATGAAAAGAATTTTCCAAAATTACAGTTTATCACAATGGTTACCAAAGTATACATTCTGTATATTTGTCTTTAATGAAATATTTTTATGCTAAAACGGCTACTAGATATTTGTATGAAATTAATAATTTTATATTTTCCAGATAAGTGAAAATCATTGTTCATCCAAAAAATTGTATAATTACCATTTAGTTTAATTTGAGGATTAATTTGTCAATTATATTCATAAAAGTCTTCGGTTATTTTATTAAAAAAATTAAAATGCATAGCACACAATTTTTTATTTAGAACTAAGGATAAATACACGAATGAATATATAAGAAGGGAATAGAGATATACTTGATTGGAAAACCAAATTGAGAAGCAATTTAGAATGAACTATAACTTATAAAATGATAAATATGTTGAAATGGGATAATTGTTTAACAAAATAATTTAATATTTTCCAAATAAATTAATCATATAATCTTATCCAAACAAATTTGTATAATCAGCATTTAGTTTGAGCATTAATTTGACAATTATATCTATAAAAGTCTCGGGTTAAAAAGTAAAAAATATTCATGGAACAAATTTTTTTTTATCCGTAAAAAAAAAGAACTAATATTGTATATAAAAAAAAGAACTAATAATAAATACAGGAATGAATAAATAACAAGGGAAAAGAAAAATATTTAATTTGAAAGTCAAAATGAGAAATAATTTAGAATAAAACTGTAACTTACCATAAAGTGATAAACTTCCAAAAGAATTTATAAAATGATAAATATAAGTAAATGGGGAAACTATTTTTTTTTATAAAAACTAAATGGGGGAAACTATTAAAAAATAAATTTATATTTTCTAAATGAATGAATCATATAAGCTTGTCTGAAAAAAATTTGTCTCTGCTCACCATTTAGTTTGAGTATTAATTTGACAATTATATCTATAAAAGTCTCGGGTCAAAAAAATAAAAATATTAAACATACATGGAACACAGATTTTTATTTGTAAAAAATAAGAACTAATAATAAATACAGGAATGGATAGATAAGAAGGGAAAAGAAAAATACTTAACTTGAAAGTCAAAATGAGAAATAACTTAGAATAACTTAGAATAAAGTATAACTTATTATAAAATGATAAATTGCCAAAAAAAACTCATAAAATGATAAATATAATTAAATGAGAAATAATTAAAAAATTTATATTTTCCAAATGAATGAATCACGTAATCTTATCTGAAAAAAATTGTATAATCACCATCTAGTTTGAGAATTAAAGTCTTGGATTAAAATATTAAAAATATTAAAAATAAATGGAACATATTTTTTTATTTGTAAAAAAAAGAATTAATGATAGACATAGGAATGAATAGCTAAGAAGAGAATAGAAAAATACTTGATTGGATAATCAATATGAGAAATGATTTAGAATAAACTATAGCTTAAAATTTCAAAAATAAGTTTTATAATTTTATTAATTTAATTTTAAATTTTAAATTTTGAATATTGTTTTAAATTTTATTTTAAATAATTTAAATAATTTTTATTTTATTTTTTTAATAATTTTAAATTTCTTTATTAATTTTTTATTTAAGACGATAAAGGCGAATGAGAAAACATATCTTAATTCTATCATATTAGTTTCTAACTACTCCTCCTCAAGAAAAAATTTTAAGTAAAAAATAAAACAGAATAATGTGATAGGACTGACTTATTATCTCATACTAGTTCACCAAATAATAGATTAAAATATGATATAATAACATATCATATCTTATTTATCTTATCACGTCTCTTAAACAAACCCTTACTCTAATGATAAATATATCTGCAAAAGCTCTTATCCTAATTATATCTGTAAATGTCTATGGTAAATTCTTTTTTAAATTTTTAAAATACACGACACACAATTTTTTATTTTAAAAAATAAAAATAATGATAAATACATGAATGAATAGATAATCATAATCATAAGAAGGGAATAGAAAGGAAGATCTTTGTTTTAGAAAAAACCATAGACACATGCTCAAAAGTAAATGCATTTGGATTTGGTTTTGGATATAGTTTGTTTTTTTGGCCTTTCTGTTACATCAAACAGTAGTTTTCATTTTTTGTAACAAAAAAAGGTAGTTTCATTTTCAAAATTACCGTGGGAAGTGGGAACGAAATCCATGTACTACTACTATCTACGAGGGTATCACCCGGAGCAGGCAGGTTCGTATCCGAGGCTAGGCTCTAGCCAGATGGCGGGACCCACCGAGAGCGCGGCTGTCGCGTGCCGCATAGAGCAACTCACACGTGTCGTCACTGTGAATCCTTAGCTGTCAACGAAGAAACAGAACACAGTGAGGACGGAGTTGGTAAATTTACACAACACAAAGAGAGTTTTGGTGGTCCCCACCGGTTTTCTCTTCTCCTCCTCTCCTAGTCTTCCCCACTTTTCTCCCGCACACACTATAAATCACACCCCCTCTGCCTCTTCCCACCAAGGAACCCTCACATAAACAGGTGCTTCAGGCGGCGCTTTTCTCTCCCCCCCCCTCTATCTCTCTCTCTCTCCATCTCTCTGTGTGCCTCGTTTGGGTGTTTCTGTAGCGGTCTGCTATTGTACCTGCAAACGTATCAGTCAGAGACAAACAAGCCTCATCGTGATTCGAATCTCTTCAATTAAATCTCTCGGATCACCATTCCCTTCTCACAAATCTCTCAGATCTGTTGCATTTATTGTGAAAAACCCCCCGATTCTTCACGTATCCGATTATCTTCTATTTCGGTTGTTCACATCTGGTGTGTAACGGAATCTGGACACTTAACCGAGAGTTCCATAACTATCATAACTCTTTGAAAATAAATACACACCACTTGGAATCGACGAAACCACCAAGGGCCTTTTTTATATTTTATTTTATTGTTGTGGTTGAACAATGTCGAGCTCTCTTTCGTTGACGTTTTCGGCTCTCAACAACCCGCAGTTAAGCGCGCTAAACAACCCTAACGCGCGTCTGCGTCCACGTCCTCTGGCGAGCGTGAGAAGCACGGTTGCTCGATGCTCCGCCACGTGCGTCGAGAGGAAGAGGTGGTTGGCGGGGACCAGGTTGCGTGGGACCGGGTCGGAGAGGATCCAGTTTTGGCAATCGGGCGGACCGGGTCGGTTGCCGCAGCTGAAGCTGGCGGTTCGGTCTGCATTCTCTGGGGTACCGGAGAAGCCGATGGGGCTTTACGATCCGGCTATGGATAAGGACTCGTGTGGTGTCGGATTCGTTGCTGAGTTGTCCGGTCAAAGCAGCCGCAAAACGGTGAGCACTGAACCATGGTTTTTTTTTTGGTCTCCGAGTGATTGCGGTGTGTTTGGATGCGATATGATTGAGATTTTGTGTTTTTGTGTGTGAAGGTAACCGATGCGTTGGAGATGTTGGTGCGGATGACACACAGAGGTGCCTGCGGATGTGAGGCAAACACTGGAGATGGTGCCGGGATTCTTGTGGCCATGCCTCATGCGTTCTACAAAGAGGCACGTTTGTTTGTTTATGCTTTTTTTTCTTCTGCAAATATCTATCTGCTCTTGTTTGTTTGTGTGTGTGTGTATATATTTTCCTATTTTTTTTTTAAATTGCAAATATATTATCCATCCGTGTTTTTCGGTCTCGCTTGAGATTGGTGTTCTGAGAATATTTGAGATTTTGGTTTCGTTTGATGAAGTTGGTATTTACTGTTTAATTTGTTTATGAACGTATTTTTTTTTAAAAAAATAAAATAAAATCTGTTAAAGTATTTTTTGCCCCCAATCAGGTAGTAGCAGTATATACTTTCTCGTTAGTCATTTTCTTTTCTCTTTCTTTCCTTTTTCCCCCTTTTGTTCTTTTGTTGATGGTTGCTTTCCTTTTTCGTTTGAACCACATGATATTTTTCTTAATTTATTATTATTATTATTATTATGAAAGAAGGAATTACTTTTTTTTTTGGATCTGAAATAGATTTCTTATTTCTTACATTATAATTAAATTTTCATTAGCTCTTTTATTTATTCCTTTTTCTAACCGGTTTTTATTTGGGATTAATATCTGCTGAAGAACTTTCCAGTTAAGTGGAAAATAAGGAGTAAAAACTACTTAATTGCATTAATACAGGTTTTGATTGATTATCTCATTACCATAATCAACAAAATCATTTGATTTATTGGAAATTGACTTTGTATCTTTTGACTTTTACATTGGAAGAGGTTGATGATTGTAATGGCTTTACCTTATTGCAGGTTGTGGATTTTGAGCTTCCTCCCCAAGGAAAATATGCAGTTGGCATGCTTTTCTTGCCTAAATCCGATAGTCGGAGGAAGGAAAGCAAAAATATATTTAAAAAGGTAAATCTAATTCCGAAGTTTCTTTGTTTTAGCACACCGTACTTTTTTTCCTACCTTGTATCTGCCAGTTGTGATCATGCTGAAGTGGGTCACTAACAAGAAAGAGCTTGTTTACCAATTTGTTTTGTGTTCCTTTTGCTATTACAATTATAGTGATTTTATCTTCTGCTAACATTTGTTTGTGATACTGCTTTGCTGTTGGCTTAAGGTTGCTGAGTCTCTGGGGCACTCGATTCTTGGTTGGCGTTCTGTGCCCACAGATAACACAGGATTGGGCAAATCAGCCGTGCAGACCGAGCCGGTGATCGAACAGGTGTTTCTTACTCCAAGTGCTAAATCAAAAGTTGATTTGGAAAGACAGGTACTTTTTTTTTTATCTGTGGCAAGACATATGCATGAAAATAATTTAAGCAAGTGAGTAAATGATTGAACTGGATTTCTTTTTAAAGAAAAAGATTAACAAATGATTTACTTCATTTAACATTATGATTTGGACATAATATCCTGGTCAAAGTTGGATTTATTGCTAAAGAGAGAGGTTTTTGAAAATTTTGATTCTGCTCATTTTGCATAATTTCAATTGAGAATTGAATAGTGCTTAACAGATAGATACTTGGTTTTTTCCTTGCAGATGTACATATTGAGGAAGCTCAGCATGGCAGCTATTGAAGCTGCATTAAACCTTGAAAATGACGGAATATCAGATTTCTATATCTGTTCACTTTCATCAAGGTGTGTTGTCAAGAGGCAACCTCATTTTCTTGAAAAGTATATTATGGTTACTGCCACAGTTATCTAATCAATATAAAGTTTCTGATGGTTCTCCGTTTTTGCACAGGACTGTCGTTTATAAAGGACAGCTAACACCAGCTCAGTTGAGGGAATATTATTATGCAGACCTTGGCAATGAAAGGTTTACGAGCTACATGGCCCTGGTAAATATTTTATCCATTAACCCATCTTCTTTCTCCACTAACTCTATACTCCAACAAACAGCATAGGAACAACCAGTAACTGAAGAGATGCAAGGTTGGGGAATGACTTCTGAGGCATTGAGGTTTGAATGATCTCTTAAGTTCTTCCGCTTCCTTGATTACAATTTGAATTTGGATGCTGGATTGGATGCAATGGTTGAGTTGGTAAGAAAGTTCATTATCAAGATAATCATGTTTGCAGAAATTTCTGCTGATGCTTTCTGTCGTTAGTTGGTCTGGAGGACAATTTCTTCAAAGTGGTGGAGGGAATATTCGTTTTGGTGAAAGTGAATAGGATTTTGGAATTTCTACTGGCACTTCAGTATATGATTATATCGAAGTGCCTGGAAGAAAACATAGTTTATGCATTTGGCTTTCTACTTTGGTTTATATTCTTTTATAAAAATTTAACCATGAAGACTGACAATTTGGTATACACATCTGCAGATACATTCACGTTTTTCTACAAATACTTTTCCTAGCTGGGATCGTGCACAACCTATGCGTGTATTGGGTCACAATGGAGAAATCAACACGCTCAGAGGGAATGTGAACTGGTATGTCTTGAATAAATTTTGCCTCACAGTAGTGTATTAGTATGACCCATAAGAATGACTGAATGAGTACTATATTGCACTAGAAATTTAAATGACCTGTCAGTATTATCCCAATGGGTGCTGAAATGGATGAATCAGATAGTAAACGTTGTTTGTTAGAGTTATGCATGATTGTTTTGCCCCCCCCATCCTTCAAAAATAGATTGTGTGTTTCAGTCTAGTGTGCAAAATGCTAGTTGATTATTGGTGGGCATGACAGCATTGAGGGTCTTGTTGGATTTACTCATTGCATTTTGATCGATGTAGTGCAGATTTATCAGCTAATCTGGTGTATTTTGTAGGATGAAAGCACGTGAGGGCTTACTGAAATCCAAGGAGCTTGGTTTATCAGAGAAGGAGTTAAAGAAGCTTTTACCAATTGTGGATGCAAATTCATCGGATTCAGGTGAAATTTCATCTGATTTTTTTTTATTAGCTGGCAAAACACTGGTCATATATTGAATCCTGACAAGTAGTTTTTCTATTCCAGGAGCTTTTGATGGTGTGCTTGAGTTTTTGCTTCATTCTGGAAAAAGTCTTCCGGAAGCTGTTATGATGATGATTCCTGAAGCTTGGCAAAATGACAAGAACATGGATCCTCAGCGTAAAACATTTTATGAATACTACTCTGCTCTCATGGAACCATGGGATGGGCCAGCTCTTATATCATGTAAATTTTCTGTGACTATAGTTGTATTGCATGTTAATGTCCTCTTGATATAGTCTTTATGATTTTGTGCTAATATAATCAAATGTCATTACAGTCACCGATGGTCACTATCTTGGAGCTACATTGGATAGGAATGGACTGCGACCAGGACGCTTCTATGTCACCCATAGTGGACGAGTTATTATGGCAAGTGAAGTTGGGGTTGTAGACATTCCTCCAGAAGATGTGTGTCGGAAAGGAAGACTAAATCCTGGAATGATGCTTCTGGTCGATTTTGAGAAGCATATAGTTGTAAATGATGATGCCTTAAAGGAACAATACTCATTGGCAAGACCCTATGGGGATTGGCTCAAAAATCAGAAGATTGAACTCAAAGACATAGTTAGCTCTGTTCATGAATCTGAAAGAGTGCCACCAACCATAGCTGGAGTGGCTCCAGTAAGTATAACTTAAAATCCAATGTGAATTTCTCATAAATTTCTTGTAGGCAAGTCTAATTATTGCATCTTCCATGAACTACAGCCATCTAATGATGATGTGGATATGGTAAATATGGGAATTCATGGTTTACTGGTTCCGTTGAAAGCATTTGGGTATGTAACATTCCTCAAGAATATTTCTTCCATTCTATCCAACCATATTTTGCAAAGGAAGTGTTCTTATATTGTGCTCTACTCATACAGGTATACTGTTGAATCATTGGAAATGCTATTACTTCCAATGGCAAAAGATGGTGTAGAAGCCCTTGGGTCAATGGGAAATGATACTCCATTAGCTGTAATGTCTAATAGAGAAAAACTTACTTTTGAGTACTTCAAGCAAATGTTTGCTCAAGTGACAAACCCTCCTATTGATCCTATTCGAGAGAAAATAGTCACTTCTATGCAATGTATGGTTGGTCCAGAAGGTGATCTGACCGAAATCACCGAGGAACAATGCCACCGCCTTTCACTAAAAGGTCCCCTTTTATCCACCGAAGAAATGGAAGCCATCAAAAAAATGAATTATAGGGGATGGAGGAGCAAAGTTATAGACATAACTTACTCAAAGGAATGTGGTAAGAGAGGGTTGGAGGAAGCCTTAGACAGGATATGTGCAGAAGCACACAATGCAATTAATGAAGGCTACACCACCCTTGTTCTTTCTGATAGAGGTATTGTATTGCTATGTCATCTTTGCATTGCGTAAATATACTATACAGTCACATTCATCTAATTTATTTGAATTTGTAGCCTTCTCAAGGAAACGTGTTGCCGTGAGCTCCCTTCTAGCTGTTGGTGCTGTCCATCAACATCTAGTTAAAACACTTGAGCGCACTAGAGTTGCCTTAATAGTTGAATCTGCTGAGCCACGTGAAGTGCACCATTTCTGCACACTTGTTGGTTTTGGCGCTGATGCTATATGCCCATATTTGGCCGTAGAGGCAATTTGGAGACTTCAGGTGGATGGAAAGATCCCGCCAAAAGCAAGTGGTGAATTCCACTCAAAAGAGGAGTTGGTCAAGAAGTATTTCAAAGCAAGCAACTATGGAATGATGAAGGTTCTTGCCAAAATGGGAATATCAACTTTGGCCTCATACAAAGGGGCTCAGATTTTTGAAGCCCTGGGTCTTTCATCAGAAGTAATTGAGAGGTGCTTTGCTGGAACTCCAAGTCGAGTTGAGGGTGCGACGTTTGAGATGCTTGCCCATGATGCTCTTCAACTGCACGAGTTGGCTTTTCCTTCTCGGTTGTTCTCTCCTGGAAGTGCAGAAGCGGTAGCATTGCCAAATCCTGGGGATTATCATTGGAGAAAAGGTGGCGAAGTTCATCTCAATGATCCACTTGCTATAGCAAAGCTTCAAGAGGCTGCCAGAACTAACAGTGTTGATGCATATAAACAGTATTCCAAAATCATTCATGAATTGAACAAGGCATGCAATTTGCGAGGGCTTCTGAAATTTAAAGAGACGGCAAATATGATTCCTATTGATGAAGTGGAACCTGCTAGTGAAATAGTTAAACGGTTTTGCACTGGGGCCATGAGTTATGGGTCAATATCATTGGAGGCCCACACCTCATTAGCAATGGCTATGAATAAACTCGGAGGGAAATCCAACACAGGTTTGTCAAACGTACTCTAAGACAATCAAGTTATAGATTTTTTTTTCTTTCATTTCCTTCTAAAAGGAGGGAAACAAAAATGTCTAGTCTCTTGCCTAGCGCCAAATGTTGATGAAAGACCTTTCTAGAATAATTTTTCCGTGAAGATATTATGTGTGTTACTTTTATATTGCAAATCTATATTTAGTAGGTGAAGATTAGTCTCCTCAATTTCGGTGATTTTCTGATGATATTTTCTGTAGGTGAGGGAGGTGAGCAACCATCACGTATGGAGCCTCTTGCGGATGGGTCAAGGAATCCCAAAAGGAGTGCCATCAAGCAGGTCGCTAGTGGAAGATTTGGAGTTTCGAGTTACTACCTTACAAATGCTGATGAACTGCAGATAAAGATGGCCCAGGTAATTGTCTTAATTTGCTTTCTTGAATCAAGGTTATTGTCCTTTTCCTTATATCTCAGTAAATTTCATCAACTGGTACCCATGCATTCCTGTTGGAATTAAGTTTCTGTTGTTTATGAATTTATATTCATGGCAGATGATGCTGTGACTTAAAGGCACCTCTGGGTGCCCTACATTTGTTCTTTGGTGAGGTTGAATAAAAAGTGTATTTTTTCACTTAACATGGAGAGATATTGGCTTAACGTTATAATTGTAATCCTCAGGGAGCAAAACCTGGTGAAGGAGGTGAACTTCCTGGGCATAAGGTTGTAGGAGACATTGCTGTCACTAGGAATTCAACAGCCGGTGTAGGACTTATCAGTCCGCCTCCCCATCATGATATTTATTCTATCGAAGACCTTGCTCAATTAATTCATGATCTGAAGGTATGTTCATATGTGCAACGATTGTTTCTTGTTGAATATTCTGAAATTAGGTGTTCTTCCTGTTTGACCCTTTTTGTTAATTTGTAGAATGCCAACCCAGCTGCTCGAATTAGTGTGAAATTAGTATCTGAAGCTGGAGTGGGGATAGTTGCTAGTGGAGTTGTTAAAGGTCATGCCGACCATGTCTTGATCTCAGGTCATGATGGAGGTACAGGTGCATCCAGATGGACTGGCATAAAGAATGCCGGGCTGCCTTGGGAACTTGGCCTGGCCGAGACCCACCAGACTTTGGTTGCTAATGACCTACGTGGTCGCACAGTTCTCCAAACTGACGGGCAACTGAAAACCGGAAGAGATGTGGCCATAGCAACACTTCTTGGTGCAGAAGAATTTGGTTTCAGTACTGCTCCACTGATTACTCTTGGCTGCATCATGATGCGAAAGTGCCACAAGAACACCTGTCCTGTTGGCATTGCTACTCAAGATCCAGTACTTAGAGAGAAATTTGCTGGAGAACCTGAGCATGTTATTAACTTCTTTTTTATGGTGGCAGAAGAGATGAGAGAAATCATGGCCCAGCTTGGGTTTAGAACAGTCACGGAGATGGTTGGCCGTTCAGATATGCTTGAAGTTGATAAAGAAGTTGTTAAGAGCAACGAGAAACTAGAGAACATTGATCTCTCTCTACTGCTTAGACCTGCCGCTGAACTGCGACCAGAAGCTGCTCAATACTGTGTGCAAAAACAAGATCATAGTTTGGACATGGCTTTGGATAACAAGCTGATAAGTCTGTCCAATGCTGCTTTGGAAAAGGGTCTCCCAGTATACGTTGAAACACCAATCTGTAATGTAAACCGTGCTGTGGGCACTATGCTTAGCCATGAGGTGACTAAGAGGTACCACTTAGCTGGTCTTCCAACTGACACCATCCATATCAGATTTACTGGTAGTGCCGGCCAGAGCTTTGGTGCGTTCCTCTGTCCTGGTGTCACTTTGGAACTTGAAGGTGATAGTAATGATTATGTTGGTAAAGGATTATCAGGTGGCAAGATTGTAGTATATCCTCCAAAGGGAAGCAATTTTGACCCTAAGGAGAACATTGTCATTGGCAATGTGGCACTATATGGGGCAACACGTGGTGAAGCGTATTTCAATGGGATGGCAGCAGAAAGATTTTGTGTGCGTAATTCTGGAGCTAAAGCTGTAGTGGAAGGTGTTGGTGATCATGGATGCGAGTACATGACTGGTGGAACTGTTGTTGTTCTTGGGAAAACTGGTAGAAATTTTGCTGCGGGTATGAGTGGGGGGATTGCTTATGTTCTTGACATGGAAGGAAAATTCCAGTCCCGGTGTAACCTGGAGCTTGTAGATCTGGACAAGGTTGAAGAGGAAGAGGACATTATTACTCTTAGAATGTTGATACAGCAACATCAACGTCACACAAATAGTCTGCTTGCCAAAGAAGTGCTTGATGATTTTGAGAATCTTCTTCCTAAATTTGTCAAGGTATTCCCTCGGGAGTACAAACGTGTTCTTGCAAGTATGAAGTCTGATGCAGCCTCTAAAAATGCAGTGGAGCATGCTGCTAAAGATGCGGAAGAGCAGGATGATGAAGCACAAGCAGTGGAGAAAGATGCTTTTGAAGAGCTTAAGAAACTGGCAACTGCATCTTTGAACGAGAAACCAAGTCAGGTAATTGTTAGCTTCTTGTTATTGTTATTGTACAATTTATGTTTGAAAACAAATAACTCTTAGATTGGGGATTATTCTCCTGGCTCTTGCTGTTTCATTCACACTACTATTTTCACGATTATTTAGTGAAGCTTTCTCCGCAAAATGGTTTTTAAGTAAAAAAAATTCAATCCTCCAAGGTCCTATTTTTTAAAAGATATTTTAGACAAACCCAGAAAATATTCTGCTGCATGTACTAGATGCTTGATGATATCTTTTTGTGGGGTCCAATAGTTGTATAATTTTTCTTATTATTGCTTAAATGTAAAGAACATACATGGGAGTTATAAGTACCTAGAGTAATTTTTGTACATTTATAACTGACTAATGTCCTTGAATATCTGCAGGCTCCCAAGAGGCCAAGTCAAGTCACTGACGCTGTTAAACATAGAGGTTTTGTTGCTTATGAGCGTGAGGGTGTTCAGTATAGGGACCCAAATGTTCGCTTGAATGATTGGAACGAAGTGATGATGGAGACAAAGCCTGGTCCACTTTTGAAAACACAGTCAGCCCGTTGCATGGACTGTGGTACTCCTTTCTGTCATCAGGTGTGCATTGCCACTTCCAAGTTACAACTTGCATCTTTCCTTCTAAGGTTATTGGACCAATGTTTTTAACAAAAGATATTTTGCATAAAATTTCAGGAAAATTCTGGATGTCCTCTTGGAAATAAAATACCAGAATTTAATGAGTTAGTATACCAAAATAGGTGGCGTGAAGCATTAGAGAGGCTTCTTGAAACAAATAACTTTCCCGAGTTCACTGGTCGGGTGTGCCCAGCGCCTTGTGAAGGTTCTTGTGTCCTTGGTATTATTGAGAATCCTGTGTCTATTAAAAACATTGAATGTGCTATCATAGACAAGGCTTTTGAGGAGGGTTGGATGGTTCCACGACCTCCAGTCAAGAGAACTGGGTATGCTATATTTACTTTCTAACATCATTTTAGTTTCGTTTTTGTTATTTCTGCTTTTCAATCAAAAATGATTAACCCTCCAAGTTGACGTGCAGTATTATTAAATTGTTCAACTTTGTTACAATGATTAGTAATATTAAACTGGACCGTTCCAGAAATGTTATTTTTATTTTTTAGCTTATCTGTTACATAAGCAGTGTCATTAACTAATATATCTTTACTGATACAGGAAAATAGTAGCCATCGTTGGAAGTGGACCATCTGGCTTGGCAGCTGCTGATCAGCTAAATAAAATGGGTCATACAGTAACAGTGTATGAAAGAGCTGATCGGATTGGAGGGCTTATGATGTATGGGGTTCCCAACATGAAAACTGACAAGGTCGATATAGTTCAAAGGCGAGTCAATCTTATGGCTGAGGAAGGAATAAATTTTGTGGTGAACGCAAATGTTGGACATGATCCTTTATATTCTCTTGATCGGCTTCGGGAGGAAAATGATGCCATTGTGTTGGCTGTTGGAGCTACAAAACCAAGGTGAGACACAGTGATAGGAGTCCTATTTATTTACCTATGAATTAGCTCAATTCATTTTGTGACAGAACAAGATATGCATAGAAGGATGTTTCAAATGAAGTTACTTTTTCATGCAGGGATCTTCCTGTACCTGGAAGGGAGCTGTCAGGAGTTCATTTTGCCATGGAGTTTCTCCATGCTAACACTAAAAGCTTGCTTGACAGCAATCTAGAGGACGGGAACTACATTTCTGCCAAGGGCAAGAAAGTTGTGGTCATTGGTGGGGGTGACACCGGCACAGATTGCATTGGAACCTCCATTCGTCATGGTTGTAGTAGCGTCGTAAATCTTGAACTTCTCCCTCAACCACCACAAACTAGGGGCCCAGGCAACCCATGGCCTCAGGTTAGATTTGAATCATTGGTTTTCACAAAATGTCTGTTGTGCATCTTTTCTTTGTGGTACTATAGACGACAACCCGAGAGATATTGGACTTTTACTCGTGTCATTACTAGGAAGACTAATGAACTATCAAGTGAATTTTTTAGTGATTGTACATTAAGACTTGAGCATAACCATTGTTTCTGGAATGCAGTGGCCTCGCATATTCCGTATAGATTACGGGCACCAAGAAGCTGCAACCAAATTTGGCAAAGACCCAAGGTCGTACGAGGTACTGACTAAGCGGTTTGTGGGAGATGAAAATGGAGTTTTGAAAGGACTTGAAGTGGTGCGTGTTCGCTGGGAGAAGGATGAAACCGGCAAGTTTCAGTTTAAGGAAATTGAGGGCTCCGAGGAGATTATTGAGGCCGACCTGGTTTTACTAGCCATGGGATTCCTTGGCCCCGAGTCTGTAAGTATTTAACATAGCTTCATTTATGTTTGTGAATTAACATAACCGAACTTGGTATTTTTGTGGTAGATGTAAGGTCAAGATAAATGGGTTTCTATTACATTGCATAATAGTTAAGTTATATCAATAAATTTTACTGTATTCTTGCTATGTGCAGAGTCTATAGTTATCTTCTTCCAATGTTTGGTTGATGCTTTCACACACGATTTCCTTAAGTCATAACTGATCATGCTTTGCTTTGCCTTGCCAGACAATTGCAGAGAAGTTGGGTGTGGAGCGAGACAACAGGTCAAACTTCAAGGCTGATTATGGTCGCTTCTCAACCAATGTCGACGGAGTGTTTGCTGCCGGTGATTGTCGCCGGGGTCAGTCGCTGGTGGTGTGGGCTATTTCAGAGGGACGGCAAGCCGCTGCACAAGTTGACAACTACCTAACCAAAGACGACCACAGTATTGCTGGGCAGGATGGATTTGTCAAGAGGCAACAGGACCTGAACAAGAAGCACCAGGGCAGCGGCAAACACACAGTGATGACTTAGGTTGCTTCTGTGATTTTTCACCATCTTTGTTGAGTTCCTAAAGGGAAATGCACAGAATAAAAGGAAAGTGATTGTTCTATGTTGGTTTACCTTTTAGGCATTCTTGGTTGGCAGTCGGTAAGCCAAAAGGGCGAAATAAGGAGAAAAACAATAAAGAAAAATAATTTGGTGTAAGGAAAGCAAGAGGTTGTCTTGGTGTTTGGTGGGTTTTTAGGGTACTAGGTAATTTTTGAGGATTGTTCAGTTGTTCATAGTTCTATTTTGGACTTCATTGTTGGGAAGGCTAGCTCTTTTATTAGTTATGATTATATGAAATGAATTGTACAGTTTGGTAATTAATTAATTATTTTGATGTTATTGTTTCTATTTTGAATGAGTTAATGGAGTCTCTTGAATTTTATTTTCAAAAGATTTTCTTAAACTTCAGTAGAAAACAGAATTTGTGGCCATAATTCTAATTAAAAAGGTTCGGCGCTTGTCGTTAGATATAACATGATAATAATATACCATGATATTGAACGTATTGACCTTGTGTAATATGAGTCTCCACATTATGGGCATGTTTGGATTGGTTTATGTTGAGCTTATGAATACAGTTTATGACTGATTCATAAGTTGTTTTGGACTTATTTTTCATAAGCTACCCAGGATAGCTTATCAAAATAGCTTATAAAAGTAGCTTATATAACTTATGCCATAAACAATAGATAAACTTGTTATCCAAACAGGGCCTATATTGAAAATTGCATTGAGATTCTTGTTTTAAAATCCTTAATCTCTTTAGAAAACTTTGGACACTGGTGTGACAGACGTTGAAGGCCATGCAACTCTCACTGCAGGAAGCATTCAGGGGTTTCATATGGAATTCATCGTTGCACAACTTAGGCACTTGACTTTTACCAAAAACAACTTAGGCACTTGACAGAAATTATAGAAAAGAGTCTTTAATTTTCTTTACCTTGTTTTCCTTTAATTTTTTTGATGCCCTGACTATGATTGTCTTTGAGCAAGTATAATTTCGTTTCGTGACTATAAGGATATGATGATTGTTAATTGTTATAACTATTTACCTATCATCTTTAATACTAAAAACTCATATAAATAAAAATAAATCAACTTCTATAAGCTAAATTTGAATTTTTATTATCAAGAGTGACAACAACTTCTAATATACTCTCCCTCTCAATACGCCATGTGATTTCTTTTACATTAAGGATTTTAATTTTTGTTTTAAAAATATTTTTTTACATTTCTTTTGATTACTTTTCCTTAAGTTTAATCAATCATAGATTTTTCTATTTTGCTCAAGAATCAATCATAGATTTTTCAATAATTAATGTCATAACTTTTAATAATTTTATAATTTTAAATATTCCATTGCTTAAATATCTTTCTTTTAATTTATATTTTTAAACTTTAAACCGCACATTTACATGGAATATTTACTGATAAATATTGAAATGTGTCTAACCTTTGTTGGACAAGTGCAATGGTGTGTTGCTATGCTAGCTAGTTCAAGTAATCAGATTCTTGCGGCAAATGGTCGTGGATTTGTCACAGAGTGACACGACATCATCATGTTGGCACTTTCCTCTCTATATTTCAGGGTTTCCACTTCTACATTTTCTGATCTCTCAGCCCCCCAATCGTCCTAACCTCATTAACGAACCACAACAACAACAATGACCACCTCTTTCCCTCGCTTGCTCTCCTCCGTAGCCAACCCTACTCTTCTCCGCACCAGATCCGAGCACCTGACTCGCTCCGTTTCTAACTCAGTAACGCGGCTCCTCTTCTCCTCCTCGACTCAGCAGCACCACGATAACCCTGTTTCTGAACAGCCACCGCGAGAATCTCTCCGCGATGACAACAAACCAAGCCAAAAGGAAGAAGAGGAAGACAACGATGATGATGTGAACAAAGAAACGGGTGAAGTCGGCGGGCCCAAAGGGCCTGAGCCCACAAGGTACGGCGATTGGGAACGTAACGGTCGATGCTCTGATTTTTGAGATTTTGCTTCACCTTAATTCACCATAGCATACTAATAAAAATCCCGTGGATATCGTGTGATTTGTCCCCTATTCGGCTCTGATTACATCAATTGTAAGTGATAGATATAAGTCATGTATTTTTTTTTATTTTTAAATTTCATGAATCACTTGAGTGATTGCTTTTTCTTCTAGTTCTGTTACCATGCAATTAAGGTTAGGTTAGGCGAAGTGGAACAGTTCAATTTGTTGCTCATATATAATAAATCCAGAAAAATGGATTGCTGAATTTATTGGCTGTGATTCTCGTGGTGTTAGAGGACGTTTCACAATGTGAAAACCCTCTTTTGCTTTTTTTAATGAAAATACCCTTTTTTGATGCTTAGGTTAGTTCAGTTAGTGCATTCTCTTCTTGGGTACCAGAATCCATAGAACTGTAGAGGAGCTTAGTTAAAGGGGGGCATGAGGTTTTCTGAACACTTGTGTGCAATTTGAAAGCATGTGGCTTTATTTCTATTATATGGTGGTTTTATAGGTTTTTAAATGAATATTGTGTCAAAGGAGTGAAGAGTAATTTTGCTTGCATCAGTAATTGGTGTTTATTTTTCTTTATCTGTTGATCACAATACTTGTGAAGTCTCTGAAATGTAGATATGAGCATTCCATCAACGGACTGTAGTGTAATGTTAGGATTAGTAATTGGATTGGAACATGCTTGTGTGAGGGAATGATGTATAGTGAGTACAAGAGAAGTTGATAGTTTTTTTTACAAATAGAGGGAAGGGTTTAGAATGAAGCATCGTAAATGTAATCACATGAAAGAATGAAATCATAGAACATAATATTTGGGTCAGTTTGGATAAACTTCTGCATAAGTACTTCTAGCAAGTGTTTTTTAACTAACAAGAAGTTGAAATTAACTTTTGCTCTTTATATTTTTTAAAAGCCATATTTTTTAACTTATCCAAAAACACCTATCTATCTATTAATGACTATTTAATAACATTCATTCTTTTGCATTTATGAGAAAAATAAGAAACAAAATAAGACTAACTTCTCCATAAGTTAAAAGCTAGAGCTTTTGCATCCAAAGTGGATCCAGTTTGTAACTTTCTTATCATTTATTAGGAGAATTCCATCCCTGGAAGTAAGGAACCCATTTCTAATGTAGACATGGCTAGTGTGGAAGAGTAGTGGTTTTTTAAGCCATCTTACCCCAAGTAGAAATGTTACAAATATCAGCTGTGGCTTCTTCAAGCGGAGCCGTACCTGCTTAGCTTACCTTGCTCTCCCACTACTGACCGTGGGTAGATTAAATTAAAGGAAATCGATGTTGAAAGTGGTGTATGGAGAATCGATAGGATACAATTTATCCTACGTTGAAACAAGTAAATATTACCATATAGATTCGAGTAGAATGAATGCTTAATATGATCACATGCTTAGGGACTTTCTGAACAAAATCTTAAATTTTGTAACTTATTTTCTAACATTCGAAGTAGAAAATAGTAGGGGGAAAGATATTACATAAGAACGAATGCTAAAGACATAGTGGATGCAAACAAATTGCTTTCGTACACTTTCAAGCAATATTCTCTACTAGAGGATTAGTTGTGATTTCCTCAGAATCACAAGAACTAATAAAGTCACGACTCGACATTGCTTGGTCAGAGTTGGTTCCTTGATCCCCTGCAATCGTTTCATGTGGATACAAAGAAGGCTTTGGAGGCATTTCAAGGCTTTCAACATCTCCTTCAAGCATCTCCACTACTTTGTTCATTGAGGGGCGATCATCTGGTTTCAGTTGTATACACCAAAGCGCGACTATGATCATCTTCTTTACCATCTCTTTTTCCTCCTCTGTGACATCTTCCATTTCTATGCTTTCCTCTTTTCCAAGTTGATCATAAATCCATAAGGGGAAGTAAAGCTGGCTTGAATGCTCCACATGGGGATTCAGGTTTTTCCTCTTGCCTGCCATCTCCATCAAAAGCATCCCAAAGCTATAAACATCAGCCTTATATGATACTCCCCCAATATTCTTGTAGAACAATTCTGGAGCCATATACCCAATTGTGCCTCTTGCTGTGGTCATTGTGACAATGCTTTTTTTCACCGGATACAACTTTGCCAATCCAAAATCAGAGATCTTGGGGGTGAAGCTCTCATCAAGTAGGATGTTATGGGGCTTGATGTCAAAATGCAAAATCTTCATTTCACAGCCATGGTGGAGATAAGCAATCCCACGGGCTACTCCAATTGATATGTTATATATTTTTTCATAGCTCAAATTTATGCTTCCTTCTTTGGAGAAAATAAATTTATCAAGAGATCCATTGGGCATGAATTCATAAAGAAGAGCGCGTTTTGATCCCTCGACACAAAACCCAATTAGTTGTACCACATTCAAATGATGTATCCTTCCAATGGTCGCTACTTCACTAATAAAGTCTTGCCCGTTACCTTTTGATTTACCCAACATCTTAATTGCCACACAAGGCCCACTACGAAGGTTCCCCTTGAACACACAGCCAAAGCCTCCTTCACCCAACTTGTCTTTGAAACCTTTTGCCATTTTCTTAATTTCACTGTACGAGTATCCGATGGGCATCAAGTTGTTCTGTTGTAGATATGTTTCAATACTTCCATACATTGATAAATGTCTTTTTCGCCATTTGTGTATCAAAAGCGCAATCAATAATGTCAACCCCAATAGATATCTGGCTGCCCAAAATGATGGTAGAACATAGTGTCCCGTGGCCAATCCTGTTTTGTAGTAGGAATCACCTTCATATTTTGTGTTTCGTCCTTTTATTATTTCGACCAGTCCTATGATGGAATATCACCAAAATAATCACATAGAAGGGAAGGAAGAAGATGTATATGCAAAGCAACAAAAAGTTAGGTAGATTATGTGAAAGTTTTAAATTGTGATCATGATCATAGTCGCAGTTATATCGTGATCCTTGATTTCATATTTTCATGGAAAATTCAAAAAAATATGGCTACAATTGTGATCACAACACACTTGTGAAAACACTAAAAAGTTTGACATTATAGCCATAACCGCAGTCACACATCACAATTTAAAACCTTGGATTTTGTTAAGATTCAAATGTTGTTATTGAATAAGACAAAAAGTATAGAGACAACTCATATAATCAGAAGTCCATAACAATGTCAATTGAGGACAGATTGAGGAACTCACCTATCCAGATAGCGATGATATTTTCTGCAAAGAAAGTTTGACCTTAAGTGAATATATGGGTGATAAAGAATGAGATTTAATTACAGTGTCAAATACATTGTCACTGAGATAATGCACTAAGAATTTTTATATTACAAAATCATTATTAATTTAAAGAAATTGCTATTTACTATGAAATTACACCACAAGTTATTATGAATTTTGCGGCGTTGTTGTTTTACTTCTGTAAAAAAAAATTATTATAATCTAACAATGTTTTATATAGACTCTATTTGACAAAAACTAGTTGATAGTAGATAGTTTAGCTGACAATGGATGAGCATATGGCTAATATCTGATAGCGAATAAAGTAACTGATTGTATTTAAAATGTTTAGTAAAATTAGTGGTTGACTAGTTGTTAATATAAAATGACATAAAATGATATGTTTATATGTTTTTATATAAATTATGTATATTTGAAATAATTATCACTTTTAATACTTTATTTTATTATACATTATTCCATCTCAAAAATAAAAATATTAATTTTTTCAAAAAAAATTATTTTTTAAGTCTCTTTTTTATTTTTAAATATTTTTTTATTAAATAAAATAACATGTTCATATGATTTTTTTATAATTGTATTTTTCTTAGACAAAAATATAATTTTTATGATTTTTTATCCTAAATATCTACATGAACATCGTGAGATGTAAGAGGCAGTAGGGATTCAGATCTTTTGTTTTGTTTAGGAAAGAATAAAGAAGAAATTTAACTAAAAGAGTAAAGATAAAAATCAGAAAAAAAATCAAGCATATGGTATAAAATAAAAAATTACTTCAAGTGTATGAAAAAAATTCTATAAACTATAGTGAAAAATGCTATAGGCTAATGAGATATATATCTATTTACTAGACACCTCTACTTTTGTCAAACAATTAATTTATTTGCTATGCCAAACCGAGACATCGTATGTATAATAGTAGTGTTTGTGCAAATGTATTCAATATAAAAAATCGTATTACCATAAAATTTATTAATAGTATTATACACATAGCTAAGGTGATAAAATTCTTACCTTTGGCGTATAAAAGCAGCCGAGGCCACTGTGTCCCTACATCATCCAAAAATCGAAGAATATATCAATTTTTAAATTATATGATCACAAGAAGATGAAGAAGACTATCAGTGTAACGTACGTCATTGGTCAAAGTCTAAAAGCTTGTCCTTTTATTTGGAAAAAGGAGGATGAAATGGCAATGGCTTAAAACAAGGAACAAAATAATAATTGAGTACGTATTAACAAGGATGTCAAAATTTGCTAATGATTAAGAAATTTGTAATTTTGATGCAAATTACACTTTTCGTCCTCTGCGACCAATCCAATTGTTTCATTACATACCTCTATCGCTCGGTGATTGTCCGATTTTTTACACCACACGGTGAGATTGATTTGACAATAAGTCATTTAAATCAGTCCCACGTATATATATGTTACGTATGATTTTGATATTAAAAATTAGACAATACTATAAATAATTTAATTGCAACAACTGAGATACCGCAAAATCATGCAATTTGAAGGGAGAACAAAAATCTCACAATTAATCACGTACGATACAAGCAAATTAGTTAAATCTTTTACTTTACCACAAGGAATGCGCTCATATCCCAGAAAACTACGGCAGTAGTGACTGCAACGAAGTTCCTCGCGGGAAGAGTCGAAGAAGCAGGATTCTGGATCTCCACAAAGATCCTGACAGGGAAGATGCAACCATGAAATCTCAAAACCATAGACTAACGCCCTGTGAATGACTGCGTAGGAAGTTTCATTTGTGTGCAAACCCCACCAAGACGTGGGAGAAACCAGCTTCACATGGCAACCCACTTGAAAGTCCTCAGCCATTAAGTCACTGGCGATAGCGTAGATATAGCCTTCGCGGTGCCAATTGAGGCAGGAAGCAGTATCCACATATTTAGGATTGTTAGTCACCGGATGGGTACAGTTCAAGTAAACCACATGCTGAAAAAGAAGCTCGTGAGAAACGAAAATTCGGTGATCAGCAAGGGCATGGTATGGATCCGTGCAATTGTTGTTGTAATAATCATAAGTATCACAAAAATCAGATCGAGAGAGGGAATAGCGAGGAAAGGAGGAGCAATTATAATTAGCTGGTTGAAGTTGAACCACTCCGGGGTCAACCACTCGGATTGTGAAATTCTTGTAGTTGATGGACTGCACCTCATACTTTCCCGAGTACAGATACAAGGTTGTCGCATTGTTTTCACAAGCCAGTTCATACCTGCTGTCCCCGCACCGTTCCGGGTCATCTTTTAACCGGAATGGATAGCTTATGTTTGAGATTTTGCCACAGGAAGAAGCGGGACAGGCATCATCTTGCTCACCCCTACTACTGCCACCTCGTCGCAGTAGAAGCGTGAACAGCAAGACCACCAATAATATCGCTTCCACCCGCCACATTGGGGGCCAAACTGTTTTTGATTGAGACTGAATAACGAAGGTCAGAAACTTGAGCTTCTATGTTCAGAGTTGGCATGCGTATATAAGCAACAAGGTTATTGTGTTATATTATATTAAATTTAATTTAAACTTATTACTATCTAGACCGGTAAGTGACTGACTGGTGATGTTTAATATTTTATTGCATTAGCGAGTTGAATGACCAGGTCCAACTCTTGACTTTTTTTTTTTTGGTACATTAAGGAAATAACAGCAAGACAAAAAAACAAACAACTTCAACCAAGACTCTCCCCGATGAGCAGAGACCCCATCAGAGAAGGTGGTTCACGCCAAAAATTCCACGTAGCAGATTGGTGCACTGTGCATTCCTTGCCAAGAAGAAGTTAAGTGAGTGAAACATACAGTAAAAGAGGCACAGGGTTTGATTCTTATATCAATTTGTTTTGCTGAAAGAAACACCCTGCATATTTTGGATGGCAGAGTACTCTGGTCATTCGATATTGATCATCACACTATTGCTCCTCCTGCTTATCAAAAGTGGCAGCTTCCATGATGAGTGTGAGGAATCATCCTGTGGGCCTTACGAACCACTTGTTAGATTCCCCTTCCAACTCCTCAAGGGAACGCATGACCCATGCGCTTATCCCGAGTTTTGCCTATCTTGCACTGAAAAAAAGGAGACCACGTTTATGCTCCCTACCACTTCGGGCCCAATCAAATTCCGTGTCGATTACATAGGCTACGAATCACATCGTATTTCGCTGTCAGATCCGGAAAATTGCCTTCCGATGAAGTTTCTAAAACTCAACAGTTCATCATGTCAACCCTACCGATTTTATTCCTATTCAGAATCAAAAATCGCCTTCTTCAACTGCTATTCGGTTGGGCATCCACACCTCAGAAACAGCATGCAGTTATCCCCAGAGTCACAAGATATGATCTCTTGTCCAATTTACATTTCTAATTCCTACGATAGTGTCCTCGAATATGACCTCCTATCCTGTACCAAGATGTTCGACGGCTATGCGCCAGTCGCTTCACAGGATAATGAGCTGAGCTTGAATTGGACCAAACCAGATTGTACGGAGTGCGAAGCCAAAGGGAAGAAATGTAGATGGAAGAACAATGGCACAAAAAATGGTGACATTGAATGTTATGACTGTAATGGCAAACGGAAAACAATCCACATTCCAAAATCTTTTATTTTCTCTGCTACAGGTGAGAGTGTGAGACTCTCCTTCTCACTTCAAACTAGCTAGTTTTTGTTTCTTTATCTTAATTTTATTGAATTAAGTTCGGGGAGGCAATCCAATTCCATTTAACAGCATGAATCTGCAATTGTAGGTTCAATTCTTTTGGGGCTGCTCACCGTCGTGTTTTTTAAGATTTATCTCCATTTTCGAAAGAAGGAAGAAGGCCAAGCTAGAGTGGAGAAGTTTCTAGAGGATTACAGGGCACAGAAGCCTACCAGATTTTCCTATGCGGACATAAAAAGAATCACAAGTGGTTTTAAGGAAAAGCTAGGGGAAGGGTCTCACGGGACAGTGTATAAAGGGAAACTCTCCAGCGAGATTCTGGTGGCCGTGAAGATGCTCAACAACAATATAGAGGGAGAAGGGAAAGAGTTGATCAATGAGGTTGGAATTATGGGCAAAATCCACCACATCAACGTGGTTCGTTTGCTTGGCTTCTGTGCAGAGGGAATCCACCGTGCACTTGTCTACAACTTGTTCCCAAGCGGTTCGCTACAAAACTTCATATTCCCACCAGATGACAAGGACCGTTTCCTCCTCGGGTGGGAGAAGCTGCAACAGATTGGTCTTGGCATAGCCAAAGGGATTGAGTACCTTCACCAAGGTTGTAATCATCGAATCCTTCACTTTGACATCAACCCTCACAATGTCTTACTGGATGACAGCTTCACCCCAAAAATCTCTGATTTCGGTCTAGCCAAATTGTGTTCCAAGAATCTTATTGTGGTGTCTATGACAGCCGCCAGGGGAACCTTGGGATACATGGCACCAGAAGTTCTCTCCAGAAATTTCGGGAACGTGTCTTTTAAGTCTGATGTTTATAGTTACGGGATGTTGTTGCTAGAAATGGTTGGAGGGAGGAAGAACATAGACACGTCATCTGCTGAAGCCTTCCAGGTTCTATACCCAGAATGGATCCATAACTTACTGGAAGGAGACATGCGTATCCATATTGAAGGTGAAGGACATGTTAAAATTGCAAAGAAACTTGCAATTGTTGGACTTTGGTGCATTCAGTGGCAGCCAGTGAATCGTCCATCCATTAAAGCTGTGGTGCAAATGTTGGAAACAGGAGAGGAGAACAAGTTAATGATGCCTCCTAATCCATTTCACTCTACTACTTCTATTATTACTAGTGAACTCCCTTTGGCTAGACGAACTTTCCACATGGAAGTGATTCAAGAATGTCTGACGGAAGATATATAATCAATTTTAGACTAATTACAAGCGTTTTATTGTTTAATCAATTCTCATAGGGGATAAAGTTGATTATTTTATTTTGTGAAAAAGGTAGAAGTTGTATTTTTTGTGAGAACCCAAATGTATTTACATCATAAGGAGTTGTGCAACACAAAGGTTTGGTTAGAGGAAAGAGAATCAAAAGACATTGGATGTTGCTTTGGCACACTATTGTTTGGTTATTGTGTTTCAAAACTCTTCCTTTGACTATCTTTATTTGATGGATCTTATATATTAAATTTAGATCTTGTTATTGGTTTGAAGGAAAAGTTGGGTCTTCTTCTAAATTGTTCGCAGACTGGTGCATCAACCCTGTTCAAAGTATCTCTTGTTGTTGGGGGGAAAGGATTAAGCTATTTGGTACAAGCTGGTTTGGATGATGTTTTTTTGATTCAGTAATAAACAACGTAATTCACAACCAGGTGTGATAATTACTTCGGGTGTGAATGAGTCTGATTTTTGCTAGACAGTGGTTTATATTTTGTTACAGGGTGAATTTTTTATTATCTTTTGCATTCTTGGACTTGAATTCTTTATGAAGTTATCCCATCTTTGGCTCTTCTCAATAAAATATTTTGTTTATCAAAAAGAAAAATATTTTGTCCTAATTTCATCCTTATCATATCATTATATTTTTTTATAAACCTGGGTACCCTCAACGCATAACTGTGGAGACTAATCATTCGACGTACTAAGATCCATCTAAGAAATTAACCTCTTTCAATATATGTTCTTCTATATATATGGCCTGAGAATTAGATAGAATTATATTTGATGTGGAGGTAGAAGAAATTGTCAAACACATAATCCAAGAAGAAGAGATGAAATGGAAAATGCCAAACACAAAATTATTTGCTATGAAATAGATCCATCTAAGAAATTGATCTCTTCTAACATATGTTCTTCCATATATACGGCCTGAGAATTAGACAGAATTATATTTGATGTGGAGGTAGAAGAAAATGTTAAACACATAATCCAAGAAAAAGAGATGAAATGGAAAATGCCAAACACAAAATTATTTGCTATTGTTTCAAATAAAAAAATTGATTTCAAAATAAAATTCAATTCAAATATCATTTGTAAATGTTTTCAATTATAGGCTATATTAATGTGTATGGTCAACTTCCGGTCATCGTATTGATGCATTTTGGTTTTTTTTGGTCAAAATGTGTTTTGGTTAATAAGAAGTTCATAGCATGGGTAACACCCAGTCATACGACATCTACAGTAAGAAAGACAACATACGCAGAGTCACACGAAATACAACATTATTAACTAAGATACGTTGCCGCAATATACACCTTACAAACACCAAACAAGAAAAACAACGAAACTAATAAACAACCAAGCTACCAAAAAATATCAACAGAACACTCCAAAAGGATACAGACATGAATGTGTAACTTAGGAGGAGAGTAAGCCTATTTGAGGCATCTTTTCCGATGTATGGGGCACCTGCTAGAAGGCGTACTCGTGAGGCTTTTAAGGATATTCAGCTTGCCATTGATCACTGCTTGTTTCGGGTACTAAGTGATGTGTCTCATTTCTCTCTGTTTTTTTTTTCTCTTAACATACATGTATACTGGAACACCAAGCAAAATGGGAAAAAAAAACATTAATGAAAGTGTTGGAAAAACTATTTAAATTTTTAAACTTCAATTCATGTGAGTGATGTTAATGTACTGTAAATATTAATATGTCAATCTTTTGTTGAATTCTTGGAAAGTTTGCATTCATCTTTCAAAAGAATGAGTGTCAACTTTCAACATGACTTTAGCAAATGCGAGATAAATCAATGTCCATTATTTTTTGAAAAGGTGAGATTTTGTCCTGTTTATTTTGAGAAAATGTTTCATGTTTTCATTTTCTATTTTTACAAGAAATAGTGAATTTTTTGTTTTTTCTATTTTTTATACAAATCTTTAAAGTCAAGAAACAAATTGAAAATAATGTGACAATTTTATAATTAAAAGTGAAAATAAAAACAAAAATATATAACATATCAATTGGAGTAGCCCGAGGGATTGCTGATCTCCACCATGGATGTGAAATGAAGATTTTGCATTTTGATATCAAGCCCCACAACATCCTACTTGATGAGAGATTCACCCCTAAGATCTCTGATTTTGGATTGGCAAAGTGCATTGTCACAATGACTGCAGCAAGAGGCACAATTGGGTATATGGCTCCAGAATTGTTCTACAAGAATATTGGGGGAGTATCATATAAGGCCGATGTTTATAGCTTTGGAATGCTTTTGATGGAGATGGCAGGCAAGAGGAAAAACCTGAATCCCCATGTGGAGCATTCAAGCCAGCTTTACTTTCCCTCATGAATTTATGATCAACTTGGAAAAGAGGAAGACATAGAAATGGAAGAAGATATCACTGAGGAGGAAAAGGAAATGGTAAAGAAGATGATCATAGTTGCACTTTGGTGTATACAGCTAAAGCCGGATGATCGCCCCGCGATGAGCAAAGTGGTGGAGATGCTTAAAGGAGACGTTGAAAGTCTTGAAATGCCTCCGAAGCCTTCTCTGTATCCACATGAAACGATTGCAGGGGATCAAAGAACCAACTCAGACCAAACAATGTCAAGTCATGATGACTTCATTAGTTCTTGTGATTCTGAGGAAATTGCACCTAATCCTCTGGCAGATAGTATTGCTTGACACTACACGAGCAATTTGTTTGCACCCACCATGTCTTCAGCAGTCATAATTATGTTATATCTTTCCCCTGTTTTATGCTTTGAATGTTAGAAAATAAGTTACCAAATATAAGATTTGGTTCGAGAGTCCCTAGATATGTGCTTATGTTAAGAACTCACTCTTATTAGAATCTATATGGTAATTTTCGCTTGTTTCAAAGTGGGATAACTTGTATTCCGTACACATTGGGTTGAGGTAGCCATTCTCAGGTTTTGACGTTTAAGTGTTGAAAAATACAAAGAATATAGTTAGATCGGGCAAATTGGTAAACACCAATATGCACACATTTAATGGTCAATTATTAAAGCTTCATTTAATTCACGGGTGGCCTAGAGGGTGGGCAAGAGAGGCGACCGCCCAAGGGTCCATTTTTTAGAAGGGTATCAAATTTTTTTTTAACTAATATACATATTAGAGTAGTATAACACATATGAGGAGACTTTTGGAATTTTGTTTAATATTGAAAGACTTAAATCATTCTCTAATTAAGACTTGAAATTATGTTCCAAACATCTTGAAATTTATCTAAAACATGATAATTGTTATAATCTTGATGGTGAAATTCTATTTGAAGAATTAAAAGTCATTAGAAAGATTTTAATAGTTGAATTAAAATCAAGCTTTATGATACTGAGTTTTTTGAAGACATTTAATTGTTTACCTAGTATATGTACAACTTATAGAATAATATTAACTATCATTGTTATTGTTATATCTGCTAAAAAAAGTTTTTCTAAATTGAAATTGTTAAAATTTTATTTGCGATTACTATGTTATAAGGTAGATTAAATAGTCTTGCTTTGATCTTTATTGAAAATAATTTTTTAAAGAACCCTTATTATGAACAAATTATTAATAATTTCACAACAAAAAATTGTAAAAAAGTAATTGGATATTATTTTATCGATTCGCTTAGGGTTCCTCAAATCTCAGGGCCGACCCTGATTTGATTAATAATAAATTCTAAATAATTTGATATAATCTAAGACTAAAGATCATAATTGCTAGCCGTGACATTCTTTTTTGATGATCAAGTCTCTCTCTCTCTCTCTCTCTCTCTTTTTTTAACAAAAGGATGACCGTTGACCATGTCTCTTACGCATCGTTTGGAATAACATAAACTTGAAGGAAAGAAAGGATCGAAGATGGAAACATGTATTTCGAAAACTATTCCCTCGTTTGGTTGATCAATAAAGAGAATGGAAAGTGAACTATTTGCTGGGCCCCACCAAAAATTCCCTTCCACCCCAAATTGGGAAGAAAGCCGTGGAAAGGTTGCTTTATGTTTTAAAAAGACAAAAAACACCTTGAAATAAACAACATTCTACATAATTTCTATGAATATTATATTGTTATTTTATATTGTTAAATTTTATATTATTATTTTGTAGAAATAAATTATGGTATGTTTTTAATTTCTTCATTTTTTAAATAATGTTATAAAATAATTTATGAATAAATATTGGCTTAAATAAGTTTTTGGTCCCTGTAAATATCCTATTTTTGATTTTAGTCCATTAAAAAAAAGTCAAACTATTTTAGTCTTTTAAATATTTTTTTTGGTTTTAGTCCTTTTAGTGAATTACCACTGTATTGTGTTGATGTGGCATATGCATGTCCCTGTCATCACTTGACACGTCATTTAAAATTTATAAAAACCTGTTGACTAGGACTGTCTTCCTCTCACGGGACTAAAATCAAAAATAATAATTTTTATAGGGTCTAACTAAACAACTTAAAATTTTTATAGGGACGAAAGTACATCAACTGAGTCCAAATTTATAAGTACAAGTTGCTCCGCCCTCCCTCTTTCCCCTTCGTCCCCCACCCCCACCCCCACCCCAACCCAACCCAACCACCACCTCCACCTCCTCCTCCTTCTCCCACCACCCCCTCCTCCACCACCACCCCCTCTCTCTCCTCCTTTTCCCACCTCCTCTCACCTCCACCACCACCACCACCTCCACCACCACCCCCACCCACACACTCTCTCTCTCTTCCTACCCCCACCCCCACCCACACTCTCTCTCTCTCTTCCTACCACCACCCCCACCCCCACCCACACTCTCTCTCTCTCTTCCCACCACCACCACCACGCAAACACACTCTCTCTCTCGTTTTCTCTCTCTCTCTCCCCACCACCACCACCACCACCCAAACACTCTCTCGTTTTCTCTCTCAACTCAAGGAAAGGTATATTCATAGCATTAGAAATAGAACAACAATAAAAATGAGAGAAAACGAGAGAGAGAGAGAGAGAGAGAGAGAGTGTGTGTGTGTGTGTTTGGGTGGTGGTGGGGGAGAGAGAGAAAACGAGAGAGAGAGAGTGGGAGGAGGAGGGAAAAGGAGGAGAGAGAGAGAGAGGGGGTGGTGGTGGAGGAGGGGGTGGTGGGAGAAGGAGGGGGTGGAGGACGAAGGAAGGAGGAGGAGGTGGTGGTGGAGGAGAAAGGAGGATTAAAATCAAAATCTCAATTTTGAGAGGGACTAAATTCAAAACTTAAAATTTTTATAGGGACTAAATTCAAAACGTAGATATGTCACATCAGCATTTTCTGCCACGTAGGCATACTGACTAGGTTATAGTGTGCCACCTAGCACTAAAAGGGCCAAAACCAAATTTTTTTTTAATGGACTAAAATAGTTTGACTTTTTTTTAATGGACTAAAATAAAAAATCGAATATTTACAGGGACCAAAAACTTATTTAAGCCATAAATATTTAATTAGTTTTACTTTTTTATTATTTATCATATCCCATTTTTTACTTAAGGGTATATATGTCTTTTTGTAAATATATCTCTTTCTTTCCTCTCACTTTCTACTCAATCAAACAAGGAAAGGAAAACTTTTTATCTTTCTTTCCTTTCACTTTCTCTCATACCAAACAACTAAACAATCATCTCATTTTCTATTCTCTTTCTTTCCTTGTACTTTCTTTCCTTTCACTTTCTTTCTTTTTACTTTCCTTTGTTAACCAAACATAGTGCTAGGAAAAAGCAAAGAGGTTGAAAAGTTGGCCCGAGATTCCACTAATTAAATTAATATATTTTGAAATAGGTAAATAATTTTTTGGTCCTATGATCAAATTTTCTAGCTTTAGTTATTATAAAATTTTTGTATCCGTTTTTTTTGTAGAAGAAACGCAAAGGACAGAAAAAGAAAAAGAAAAGAACAAACACCCCACACTAGGGCCTCTCTCTAGGGTAAGACACCCTCATCTTATCTGCAAGCAAAAAAGCTATAATCCCACGCGGCGGATCCTCCATGCGCACGAAGGGCCGAACCTGTTGGGCTCCCACCTTGGCCATGAAGTCAGCACAAGAGTTACTCTTTCTCAGAGCATGGATCACTTGAGCCTGCCACCCCTTGAAGGCGCTCCCTGATGCTAAGGACCAGAGGGGCCAGCGAGTGAAGTGACTAATAATTTTTGTATCCGGTTGTATTCTCATAACTTTTTATTTTTATTTGGCTTAAAAATACTTTTGGTCCCTGTAAATATATCTATTTTTGCTTTTCGTCCCTGCAATTTTTTTTTTTTACTTTTTCATCCCTGCAAATATAGCTGTCTCCGTTTTTGGTCATCGACGTCAACTTTCGTTACAAAAAAGCTGACGTGACTGACGGAGGCTGAGTTGGCATTACCATATAGTGTAACTGAGGACTTGTGTGATGCCACCTGTCAGTGCCACTTGGATAAATTGCTGACTCAGCGTGATTAATATTTAAAACATGCTGATTAGTTTAAACTAATCATGATTATTAAATTAAAATTAAATAAGATTAAAAATGCAGGGATATACGCTCTCCCTCGTTCTTCTGCACTATCTTTCTCCTGAGAAACCTTTCTCCTCACAAACTCTCTTCACATTGATCTCCAAGAACACAACAAACAACCCCTCTCCTCTCTTTCTCACTTACTCCATCGCGGCTCTCTCTCTCCCCTTCGTCGCAACGGGCCGACGACGGCCGCACAAGGCGCGGTTTCGCTGTCATCCTTGCATAGTGGCCACAAACGGCCTCTCTTCTTCGCCGGAGAGCATGGATCTGGGAAAGATGAGATGGATCTGCAACTTCTACTTCGTGGGGGTGAGCACGCGGTGCTTCCCGAGCCGCCACAAACACCGCCGCGCAAGCGGCCTTCTTGGAGGGGGAAAAGGAGTGGAATGGGGGCAGCTGGCATGGAGGGGGGTATGGGGGTTTGGATTTTAGGGATTTGGTGATGTTGGGTTTAGATTTGGGGTTTTGGGCTTCGCAGGTTTTGTGGATGGTGGCATTTTCGGATTGGGTGAAGAGGTTGGTGAATGATGGGGAAGACTCGAGCCATGGGTCGAGGTACTGAGAACACGAAGAGTGAGAAGCAGAGGTTGCTGAGTTTAGGTTCTGTTCTTCTGTTGGTGTTGTCTGAGTTTGAGTCTGAGTTTGATGATGAGTCTGAGTCTGAGTTTGAGTTTGATGATGAGTCTGAGTCTGAGTTTGAGTTTGAGTTTGAGTTTGAGTCTGAGTTTGAGTTCTTCTGCTGATGTTGTCTGAGTTTGAGTTTGATTACAATGATGAGGTGAGAGTTTTTGCTGCTGGTGGTTCTTGCTGAATCTGTGGAAAAATAGGTTCTTGTTGTTCTTGGCTTCTCCTTCAACCCAGAAAATGCTTGCTTGTTGCTGGACGTGATCCAGATGCTGAGGGAGTTGAGTGATGGTTAAATGTGTAATTTTGGGGACTGCTTTTTGGATTTTGGATTTTTTATCTTTTATTTTGGATTGGAAAAAGAAATTCATGTTCATTTGATTTGGGGTTTTGGGTGCTGGGAAAAAAAATTCATGTTCAAGTTCATCTTCTTCGATCTTCATCAATGTATGAATTTTTGTTCTTCTATGAATTTTTGGAGAGATATTTTCAAGCCTGAAAAATTAAAAAGGGTTTTAAATGCTAATCATGCTGACTCAGCAGCTTGTCCACGTGGCAGTGACAGCTGGCGTGACACATGACCTCTGTTAACCTACGTGGCATTGACAGATCATCAACCGTCAGCCACGTCAGCTTTTTTGTAACGGAAGTTGACGTCGAGGACCAAAAACAGAGACGACTATATTTGCAGGGATGAAAAAGTAAAATTTTTTTTTGCAGGGACGAAAAACAAAAATGAGTATATTTGCAGGGACCAAAAGTATTTTAAGCCTTTTTATTTTAAGTGATGAAGTGACTAATAAAACACGTCACTTATAACATTGGAGTTTTTAGCTCTAGGCATTGTTTGGTTTTGGAAAGAAAGTGAAAAGAAAAGAAAGTGAAAGAAAAGAAATAAAAAATGAGATAATTTTGTGATTGTTTAGTAGAAGAAAAAGTGAAAAGAAAAAAAAGTAAAAGTTTTATCTTCTCTTGTTTGATTGAAAAGAAAGAGAGGAACAAAAGAGATATGTTTGTAAAATGAAAAAAACAACCTTAACTAGAAATTGAATATATAAAGAGAATAAATTTATAAAAAAATAAAATTTTTTAAAAATATTTTTTAAATAATAAAAGTATAATACGTAAGGCAAATTAAAAAAAATAAACATTTACAATAAAAAATAAATTATTAAAAACTAATTTGGGATAGCGGAATTATTTTTTTACAAGATAATTTTTACAAAATTCATATACTATTTTTATAAAAATTATATTTAGGAAAGAAAACAAATAAAGGATATTTTTTACTTTTCAATGTTAAATTTGCTGCCAACGTCCCCTTTCCGCTCGGTGAGATGGAAAGAAGGAATTTTCGGTGGGACCGGCGTATATATTTCCCTTCTTTCCCTTTTTTTCGGTCAAAGCTTTCTTTCCCTCCTCCTAACCCTCCTTATATGAAATTTATATTTTTTGGAATACAAATTTTATATTACAGAAATTTGAGTGAGTTTTAGGGAATATGTAAAAAATTAACTTTTTATACATTTCAAAAATTTAAGTTTTTTAAATAAAAAATTACATTTTAAAAACTCGAGTTTTCGAAATATAAATTTACATTCTAGAAACTCAAGTCTATGAAAAATATACAATTTTGCGATTCTAAAAAATAAAATGTGATATTAAGAAGGGATAATTTTAAAATTTTAAGTTTAAAGTGTGGTAGATGACAAATTTTGAAATGTATTTACTAACACCCAAAAAACAACTCAAAAAATTCTTTTTTTGGTCATTAACAACTCATAAATTTGAACCCAAAAATATACCAACTCACAAAGAAATATCCCAATTGGCCCAAGGAAACGGAAAGCCGGCAGGCGACCCTGCTGTACGCCTCCTGTACACAAGTGTGTCTGCATAATTATGCAGCTTTTGTGCCAGAGGCGTTCCTTGCTATGAAATTTTCCACACCATGGTTGTGCGTTTCTGTTTGCATCTAATCTGACCCATACCGGCTTCTCCTACCAGCTGGTTCCAATCACACCCGGGGAAAAATACCACACCCCTGGTGCGGGCTGCATTATTAGCTCCCTGATTGTAACCAACTCAATATTCATCACCAGCAAATTCCTCTCGCAGCTCCGAAAAGTAGTCCAGGCACTCTTTTAGGCTTGAGAACCAACAAGGAAATGCATATTTAAGACTTGTACCTCCACAAAAAATTGTTTTTTCCACGTAACCAATATTATCTTATATATAACAGGAGAGCTTGGTCAAACTAAAATTAGACATTATAAGACTCTGCAGCTCCCGAAATAGAATCAATTAGTTATAAATGCGAGAATATGCTAATCAAGTATATTAATGTGAAACAACATGTGTTATTTATGTGATTTTTAGATGACTTCTGAATTAGGATTCAGCATATTTACTGGTTCACCACTCACCAGCCTTTTGTCTATTTCAGAACCGTATCTGACTTTCATTGGTACGTCAGCAACTAAAGGTAACGGATGAATCCAATCTATTTCGATTTCAAAAGTAGCTGTAGATGCATGCAGTACTCCATATATAGTACTATACAGTCATGAGATTGGTGTCAAGAAATTGTTGCGGATTTGATATCAGTTGGTCCAGCACTATCAGTTGCTTCAAGGGGTACTTAATTATTTACTGTTATATCTGTGGGACTTAATTACTTTTGTGGGGAAATGTTTCGGGTATCTACGATATTGGTTTGTTTGTGGGAACAGGGACTTTTTTGCAGGCTTTCTATATATGTTTTTATTTTGGTATCATGTTTCAGCGGGAATAATTGACTCTTTGTAACATTTTTTTCATATGAATTTCACTTACCTAACATTAGTTTGTCCTTTCTGAACATTTACATAGGAATTTTATGTTATGACATGTGAGAATTATTTCTTATACGTTAAAAATGTAATATCAAATGCCAAGTTGGAAATGCTGATCTTCTAATAATGTGAACTATAATAAAATGCCAAGTTAGCGATACTATGGTCTTTTAATAATGAACGATAAACTCTGGTTCTTCACACCAACGCCTATATATAAGGAGAAGATATAGCACTTGTTCATGCATATTCACAAATATATATCAGTTACAGAGATAACTAGATAAAGAGCTTTCTCTTGCTATATATATATCTTCATCTTTGTAATGGCTGAAATAACATCATTTGTATCCCAATTACACTCTTCCCAACCCGAATTTAAAGCTGCTCCAGTTTATTCCAACCCTCATACCGATCCTTATCCAGCTTCTGACGATGAAATACCCACGGTTGATTACTCTCTGCTATTCTCTGATGATCAGTTTCATAGATCTCTTGCTCTCGAACACCTTCGCCATGCATGTCAGGAATATGGCTTCTTTTATGTAAATTTCTTGAGCTCTTCTGCTATATATTTTTTCTAAAGAATTTTATTAAAAAAAATGGCTACATCATAGCACAAGTACTTCTACTATATTATTTATCAGGTTAAATAAGTTTTTAGTTCTTGAAAATATGTTAATTCTGATTCCAATAAAAATTTATATATATTTTTAGTTTCAGATTAATTTGTGCTGCTTTCTTTTTAATAATATTTTTGAATTATCCAAATAAAAGTATAACAAAAGATATTGTTCCTCTTTGGGATTATATATAAAGCATATTTTCTAAAGACTAAAAACAATTGTTATAAAAAAAGTTTATAAAAAAAATGTTATAAAATTAAAAAAATATATTATTTATATGCACATGCTAAGGTTTCAGATTGTGTTATGGCCTGGTTATGTCACAATTCTCGGAATCAGAAAAATATTCATGATTTGGCCTTGTGAAAAAATATCTCTACAATACAATATTTAATCGCAATTGCGAACAGTCATGAATGTAATTTAAAACCTTGTGCCATATGTCATTCAAAATTGCTTTTCCTTTAAAATTATAATACATAATATAAAATTTTTTCAAGATATATCTATGTACACACACATATTCATAACTTCTATGCATGCAGCTGGTAAACCATAGCATCCCAGATCAAGTACTTGACAGTGTTTTGAAAGGAGTTTCTGATTTCTTTGATCCGACAACGATTGACGAGAGGAGGGTCTATAGTAAAAAGGGCCCATCGGATAAAATCCGATGGGGCCTAAATTCCTATGTTGGGGAAAACAGGGAATATCTCAAGGTTGTTGCACATCCTCAATATCATGTTCCTTCCAACCCATCAGGTCGCAGGTACATATATAATCTTAATTTTGCGTTCTCATTTATTTAAATTTTTAGAATATTAATAATTAATAAATTATATTTATAGTAATGTTCCATTAATTAATTTTATTTTACTTTTGGTTATTTTCTACATTAGCACAAATTTAGAAGAATATCACAAAGAAATGAGAACCATAGTAGGTGGATTAGCAAGGGCGATGTCAAAAAACTTGGGGTTTGAAGAAAACTACATAGAGAACGCATTCAACTTGAAGTCAGGGTTTGATGTAATGGCCATGAATCTTTACCCACCAAATTCTAGATCCAAGGGGGCTCTTAATCTCCCAGAACACACTGATCCTGGCTTTGTAATTACCCTTGTACAAGATGTAAATGGTGGTCTCCAAATCCTATCCCATAAAGGAAAGTGGATTAATGTTTATATTCCCCATCATGCCATACTCATTCAGCTCGGTGATCATCTTGAGGTAATTTTATTGGATTGTTGTATTAGCGATAGAATTTAGAGACGGAAAAAGAAATGATATCCGTTTCTAATTCCATCTGTAAGCGTCAGAGACACGCGCCCAAATTCGAGACCAATTTCATTTTCTCAGTATTTAATTTCAGTAGGTAATTCAACTTTTTTTTAGTAGTATTTGTTTGAACAATATCATATCCTCCTCTCTAATTAACATGTTTAATTGTAGATCTTAACCAATGGGAAATATAAGAGTCATGTCCATCGAGTTGTTGTTAAAAACAACAAGGTGCAAAGGATCTCTGTGGTTTCCCTTCATGGACCTTCGTTGGACAAATTCATTAGCCCAGGAACAGAATTTGTTGATGAAGAACATCCACAGGAATACCGTGTAATGACCTATAAAGAATCCTTGGAAGCAAATGGGGGCAGTGAGATTGATGTTGAATCATCACTTGAGCAAATCAAGGTTGTGTGAAGTTTTAATTAATACTCTCTCCTCACACGCCCTAAACATCATCGATATAAGATGTCTTTGTTTTGTTGTGTAGATGTAATTACGTGCTATTTTATGTCACAACTTGTGTCATAGTCTAGCTATTATTCAATAAATTAGACTTATAAAAAAAGATGTCATGTTTAATTACTTGATTTGTAACAATAAGGTATGAATAAATTACTTATACTACTACTATTCTTTTTGTTCATGATATAGAATTAATTATATATATTACACTTATAAAAAATGAATTAATTATATTATTTTCAAATTAATTCAACATTTCATAAACTCAACAAATGGCTTGAACTTCAAATATAGATCAGGAAAATCAAATTCAGACACCAAGAAATTCCATCTCTAAAATGCTGAGTTTATCATTCCTAAAGAAATTAAAAACATAATCAAAGATGGACTCACTTCTGATCTTGGAATCTCTCCTGTCGTTTGAGAAGTCATTTATTTTCAGATGATTTATATTGCATATCACTTGTTAGTTATCAAATAAAACTCGTTCCTTAACTTTCATGTTAGAGATGGAATATAGTTTGGAAGGAGAAATTAAAAGTGTCTCTTGTACACACTGTTATTGGTATGTGCCTAACATGTGACACGTATGCACATATCAATTAATTAACCTTAAGGCTATGTTTGGATGGGGATTTTTGGAGGGGAAGAGAGGGGAGGGGAAAATTTATAATCTCCAATTACTTTGTTTGGGAGTTTTTAAAATTAAAAGAAAGTTTTATATCTTGGTGTCTGTTACCTTCTAAAATAATATTTCTTTTGTCCTATTAAAGCTAAACAAGGTAATTAAGAATTATAAGTCTTTTCCTCCACTCCCCTCCCCTCCCTTTCCCTCCAAAAACCTCCATCCAAACATAGCCTTTAACTGTGGCTAATTTAACTGTGGCCATCCAATAACTGACGCTTGTTCATATAAGGACTAATTTAACTGTGGCACAGTAAACTTTGAAGATCTCAGAAGTGGTTTTAATCTTTTAGAGGTGACTAGCTATACAATTTGACATGTATCAATAGACGTGCTTGAGTGGGTTGTAAAAACTCACATGATTTTATTCATCCTATTCTTCGTGCACGACTTGAACTAATTTGTTCGATTTACGACTTGGACTAATTTGGGTAATTCCTCCTCTTTTTTCGTCCTCTCTGTTTTTCTATCCAAGCTTATATTACTATGGAAAATGCTGGAGAGTACGACAATTAGTGCAAGAATGCGGACGAAATGGAACTTCCATTAATTTGGATACTTTAATTTTAAATCGTTCATTCTTCGTTTGTTTAATTGTTTATACACTTTTGATTATCATATTAATATTAATCTTACAGGCAGACTGAAAGAATATGCACAAGAGATGCTCGTTTATATACTTTTTTTTATTGCTAATTGCTCATGGTCAGCATAGGGAATTTTCTACCGCGATTACCTATAAGAGATGCATAGAATTAATAAATTATTTATTTTGTTCAAGATACATAAATAAAGCAATTTTGTGGAGTGATATGTTTGATAATTTGAGGGAAGAAACATGGAAGTGAAAGTGATAAAAATGTCATGAGTGTTTTTCATAAAACACTTATTAATTAGTTTAACCAACTTCGACCCCCAAGTTAATAAAAAATATAAACAAGTAACAAACACAAAGTTGAAGTAAGGATGACAATGGATAAAGTCTGGAAAGAATACTATAGCAGCCCAAGTGGTTACTACAAAATAAGTGGTGCCCCAGCCCAAATAATTACAAGAACCAATAGGATGTGTAAAAGAGCTAAATAATGGCATGAAAACACAAGAACCAACTTGAACTAGGGACATAAATGAGGTGGAGTGAGCACGGGTAGTAGTTATCCGCTATTTGTCCTGTTGGATACCCCCATCTCCCGTTACCCGCCCCATATCTGTGCGGGTATCCGCTATCCAGGCTTTAGCGGGTACTCACGATATTCGCAGGTATCCACGGATATCCACGGGTATTTTAAAAAAATATAAATTTTTTTAAAAAAACTAAAAAAAAGTTTTTTTTTTCATACAACATTGTTCATAATAAAAGGCATTACAAGTATAGCATGAGAATTAATACAAATACATCAATAATACATATTTATGGATATCCATGGGGTATTTTAAAAAAAATCTAATTTTTTTTAGAAAAAACTAAACAATTTTTTTCCCCATACAACATTGTCCATAATAAAAGTTATTACAAGTATAGTATGAGAATTAATACAAATACATCAATAATACATATTTAGTAGCCACTTGTTTAATACTAAAACAAAAAAGACAACAACTAAAAATTACATCACTCTACAACACTTGTATTGACTACTTTAGGAATATATATATATAAAATAAAAGTAGTTAATTGTCTTAGCGGGTATAGATACCCGCGGGTATGAGTACCTCACTACCCGTCTCCATTTATTAACGGGTACTTCAAATACCCGTTTACTTTACCTGTAGGTATCTATTAAGATACCCGCCTCATACCTGTAACAGATTTTATCCACGGATACCCAAGGGTACAGATTTTTTTGTCATCTCTAACTTGAACCCCTGATCCAATGTCGAATAACCTTTGATCCCGTGTTGAAATGCAGTTTCACAACTGTGGAAAAAACCACAGCCCAGGGGTGAATGACTCTGTTATTTAATGTAATGACGCTTTCTTCAGCCACACCTGTGACAGGAATGACACCCCACACTGTGATACACTGATACTCCAGTGCCTTGACAAAAAAACAAAACAGAGTCCCCAGAGCTGTGGGAAAATCACACCCCCGGTGTGGATGCCGCTGTTTCAGGCTGTTTGTTAAGTCCCGTCTGTCATACCTGTGACACCAAAGACACCCATGCTGTGAAGCTCCCAGTATTTAGCAGAAAATCAAAGCAGAATCTTCCACACCTGTGACTGGGTTCACACCCATACTATGAAAAGTACTGCCGAATATGTGCACTATTCACTAACACCCACTAGGCCAGATAAACCGCACTGTTACATCATGTATCCATTAGTTACCTCAAGAATATGCCACACCCTCCATTTGCCAATATTTGTACCAGTTATAGTTGAAACACGTGCAAGAGTTAATTGTGGTAACATCAATCCAAGAAAACATACTATTTCCCTAGGCTCCAAAATGTGAATGACAGTGGAGTTGCATGACAGTGGCTGAAAGCCCCAGCAACTAGTTGCTACATATCAGAAAAAAGATTGTAGCCCATCTGCACACCATCTATGACAGAATTTTCTTGGCCTCACCCAGCAAGAGATCACCCCTATCCTTGCACCTTTGCTCGCAGGTTTTGAGACTAATAGAAGGGTTACAAAACCAGTTGAAAAAGTGTATATAAAGCCAGTTACCTTAACCAGGGATGGAGGGAGGGGGGCGGCCGAGGGAGGCTGTGGCACCACCCCACATTTAGGAAATACTTACTAGTATATAGAGAATTTATTTTTTTGGGTGATAATAGTAATATAAAAATACATTGGTCCCCCTTTGTCTTTGTAATATTAAAAAATTTCAAAGAAAATACACTCTACTCCTTGCATCATGTCAGTGTTGTGCCACATTTCCATTTTTTATATTAAATTTGTAAAAATTAATATTGAATTAAGACAAAATTTGATAGTTTATCCTATATTCTCTACCTTATCATGTGTCCCAAACGGGCCTTTAGAGCCCAAGAAAGGGATTCAGTTAAGGATACTCCAATTTGAAATAACATATTTATCTTTTAACTCAAGAATGATTCACTATAAAATTGTAAATTTCTATAATTTTCTTAATTAGCGTATGAAAACTCTTATAGTTTTTTTCAAAGTACATTTAATTTTTTAATAAATGATTAACCTATAAAACTTTATGTAGTTTCTCTAATAAACTAAATTTTACATGTAAGTAGTTTCTCTAGTAAATTATTCACATGACTTAAAATATAATTTTATCAATTTTAATAGAACTCACATTTACGTAATTTGTCTCAATTTTAAATTTTAAAAGTCAAAAAAATAAAAATAGGAGAGTTATGTTTGGAATATCCAAGTGTGAGTTAATCCTACATCGATTAAGAATGAGCCAAATAAAGAAAATATAAAAGTCAAATTTTTTATGTGCGCTATATATGTGAAAATTTATACTTTTTGCTAAATTATATGCTTTTGATCTCGGCCTCCCCAGGAGAAAATCCTGGCTCCGTCCCTGACCTTAACCCAAAGCCAATTCCATGCTTGCATCTTGGAGAGTTGGACTGCTCTAAAATCTCATCCGGCTGCATTGCTTTGGCTTGAAACACAGCTTTATTTCTTGCTTTCCAAGTATGCGCGCAACCGAACAGGCTAGACCCACTTCCGGTTCTTTAGCAGCACTTTAGAGAAAAATTTATCCCATCACCAGCATGCATTATCTTGCCAATAAATTAAATAATATTCACCATTAGCGCAATCTAAAGAAAAAAAGTTCTCTTGAATCACATTCGTACAAAGTAACAATATTACACTTGGATAAATTTAACGAACCTAGTGTTTTTGTTGTTGCTATTATTTTTTGATCTCTAATAGGCAGATATCTATATTCAATATCTAGTCTAATTCTTGAATCACTTCCAGCTCCAAATTCAGGTGTTTTGTAGCAACGTTTGCAGTTGTACTAGTTGAAGCTGTAGCATGAAAAGGATTGCGAGGAGCTTTCAACTTGTCTACCTCTCCTTGGAGCATTTGCACCACCGTTTTCATGGATGGGCGATTCACAGGGTGCCACTGGATGCACCAAAGTCCCACGATCGCCAGTTTCTTTGCAATTCTAAAATCCCCCTCTTCATCAACAGGGACATGTATGTCTCCTCCTTCAAGCAGACTGTGGATCCAATCTGGATATAGAACTTGGAAATTTTCTGGACCCGTGTTTATATTCTTCCTTCCTCCAACCATCTCTAGCAGCAACATCCCGTAACTGTATATATCAGACTTATAAGACACATTTCCAAAGTTTCTAGAGAAAACTTCAGGTGCCATGTAGCCTAATGTTCCCCTGGCTGCAGTCATGGATACAGTACTTCGATTTTTCGAGCACAGCTTAGCCAAACCAAAGTCCGAAATTTTTGGGGTGAAACTGTCATCTAGCAAGACGTTATGAGGGTTGATGTCAAAGTGAAGAATTCTTTGATCACAACCCTGATGAGGATACTCAATTCCTCTGGCTATGCCGACGGCAATTTGTTGCAACTTGTCCCATCCAAGGAAAGCGTCCCTGTTGTTCGGTGGAGAAATGAATTTCTGTAGGGAACCATTTGGGAAAAAGTCATAAACTAAAGCACGATGAAATCCATCCGCACAGAAGCCAAGCAAGCGAACCACGTTGACATGGTGGATTTTGCCCATGGTTCCCACTTCATTTATGAACTCTGTCCCATCTCCCTCTGTGTCATTGAGGATCTTCACAGCCACAAGAATTTGGCTAGATAATTTGCCTTTGTAGACAGCCCCATGAGCTCCTTCACCTAGCTTTTCCTTAAATCGGTGTGTAATTCTCTTTATATCAGCATAGGAGAATCTGGTTGGCTTTGAAGCCCTGTAATCCTTTAAAAAGTTCTCGAGTCTTGCATGATCTTCGCCTTTCATCCTAAAATAAAGGTATATTCGAAAGGAGGCACCAAGCAAAACCGCCAGCAAAGTTGAACCAACTATTACACCTGCAAATTGAAAATTTTAGGGCCCCTTTTAGACTCCGTTTCTAGTTTTCATTTTCTGTTTTGTACTTTTAGTTAATTACAAAATTGTCTATTGTTTTTAATCTGTTTTTAGATATACAAGAAATGAAAACAAAAAAATGATTGTTTTCAACTATAACCTATAAAAAAAGAAAATCAATCAAAGGGATATAATAACGGATAGAAGTGAAGGGATCTATTTCACCTGCAGAGGCTAAAATAATAGATATAGTTTTCTTCTTTGATTTGTGCTGCTGTTCATATTCTAAACATTCACTGTCAATACTTGTTTCTGACCAATTCAATCTGAGATAGTTGAGCCGTATATCAATTGGTTCTACCGGCAAAACTTGATCAAGGATTTTGGTGCAGCGAAACAGGTCCAACCCAACCACGCTTTCGCCAAACCCGGCGGCATAAATCGGGCAAGACAACATGTCTTGCACACCGGGGTTTGTTTGTTCCCAACTTTTCAGATGGTGTTGTGCTACTGAAGAACAATTGAAGAAAGTGATGTTGTAGCTAACCAGCGGCGAGGCTAATCGGAAAGGATAAAATAATGAGTAGTTGTTTCTTAGAAAGGGTCTAGGGAGACAGTTTTGGGTGTCAGATAGGAATAATTCTTGCGATTTGCAATCTATGTCTATCACTTGGAATCTTGCTGGAACTGGAAATGCGGGAAACTCAAGCACCTGCTGGTTATTGTGACGACGAGCACATGATAGACGGAAGGGACATCGAATGGACGGGTCATTCTGACCATTTCCGAGGTTTATGAGCAGCAGCATTAGCAGCGGTGCTAGCAGTGTCGTCATCACCGGAGAACTGTGTCTCTGTGATAATAGCTAAGCTACGCACTCTAAAAGGAAGAAGGAGGCCGAAGATAATAGAACCATTATAATTACATCTCTGTGTATTTAAAATTGAAAAAGATCGATGCACTGTAGAAAAATAGATTAAGAATCGTTCAAAGTCCAGGATGATCATGTGGGAAAGCGGGGAAGAAGGGAAGGGAGGGTGAGAGGTCGTGATAATGGTTACGTTCAAAGTCCAAAACGATGGCTGGAAGACTTTGACACTGAGAAAGACAGTTTTGTCCTTACAAAGTAACTAGTAGAGTCTAATAATGGTTAGAAGGCCTCAGTGATACCTGTTCCCATTCAGATGATCCTGGAACTGAAAGTGATACCTCCAAATTATAGTTGTGCTACTGCAACAAACTCATGCCGTCACAAATAACAAGCAAGCATATTGTGCCCCTTCTTCCTGTGGCAAAATCACAAACATAAGCCATCCATTTCGACTGAAGGATGACCCAGCAACCTGCGGGGATCCGAGGTACGAGTTAGCTTGCGAAAACAACCGCACGGTGTTGTCTCTGTATTCGGGCAAATACTATGTGGAAGCAATTAACTACAAAAACTTCACGATCCGGTTAGTTGATCCCGCAATTCAAGAGGCTGATAATTGCTCTTCTATTCCTATTCCTCGCTATTTCTTGTATACTTCCAATTTCAGTGATTCCTACACTCATAACGACACCGCGGATCCATATCAAACCACTCAATGGAGAATAACTGATGGGCCTACAATACAAGATCTTGTAAAATTACAAATGTTCCAGCACGTGATTTACATGAACTGTAGCAATCCCGTGACGGATGATCCTGTGTACGCGGATACAGCTCCCTGCAGCATCAACCGGGATTCCAAAGGCCACGTTTATGCCATCGCCGGGGACTTGAGGGTTGGGAACCTGAAAGATGACTGCCACGTGGACGTGGTTGCGGCGATATCTTTTTCGGGTTTTAATTATAGTTACGGGGGGTATAATTGCGACATGCCCGACCAAAACTTCTCCAACACTCAGATTCATAGGATGCTGGTCTATGGGTTTGAGGTTTCGTGGATGGGTCAGCCTTGTGAAGAACTATGTGGAAGTAAACGTTGCTATTTAAGTGAACCCACCTGGAGTCTTCATTGCGACTATTGGGCTGATCACTGTGTAACTGCACTGGGATTTCATGTCAGATGTGGTAAGAAGGACGTGACCCTTTTTTTACTCTCTCGAAAATGTTGTTATTGATAACAATTTTCCTCTCTGCTTCAAAAAAAAAAAGCCTAAGAATTTTCTCTCCTGTTTATTTGCCTGAAGGGGGGGGGGGGGGGGGGGGGGGGTGGTTAGGCACAATATTAAAATAAATTAGTGTTTATTTTGTCACTCGTAGCAGGAGAATAGGAAGAATTGAATGACAAAGTGATGATGCTAGCTTCACTTTCAAATTATTGTTATTTTAATTTGACTTAATTCCACTTTTGGTCTCCAAGTTATCATATTTGTGCAATTTGGGTCTTTTTATTTTTCAATTAAGCGAATTCAGTCTCTCAATTATTTCAATTGTTGCATTGAAGTCCCCTTAATATTATGTTGTCCAACTTTTAACACCTAAAGTCTACATAGCACACATATATAGGGATTGATTTTATACTACATCGGGTCACTTTGGCACTGAGTCAGGATATCTTGGCACTGATGACGTGACAAAAACTCTCACAAGTAAGAAATTCTAAGCAACATACATTGCATCACGTGTTACTTGACTTGCTTTAAAAAAAATTCTACTAACTACTTCATGCCAAGGTGACTCGATTTAGTGTAAATCAGTTCCTACGTGTGCCACGTGCACTCCAGCTATTAAAAATTGGACGATATAGTAACATGAGAGCTTGATTGTAACAATTAGGATAATTGAGAGACCCAAATTGTACAATTGCGATAACTAAAAGGGCAATTAATCCTTTTAGTTTCCTTGATTTTCTATTAGTAATATTTCGGATATGATTCTTGATCAGGATAGAAAAAATGTGTTGAGTGAGTTTTATCCTTTTAAATGCGTCTACTGAGGCTTTCAAAATAAAATACCCAATACAAGTTCTTCCAAAGATGTGATAAGAAACCCCATTTGACCAAAAAAAAAAAAGAAACCCCATACATACACAGGTAAATGAAACTGCATCCCTGTTACCGTGTCAATTCAAAAAATTTCTGTGGCGATAAAATTGTGAGATATATCATGGTAGTGGCACAAAAACTTGTTTATTTTGTTATCTTCACTAAATTCTGAGAGCTAACGTTTTATTTATTTTATTTTTAGGAACTCCATCAGAGCTGCGGATATTTGTTGAAGGTAAGGAGGAATTTCTCTCTTAAATTTTTTCATATTCTATATCGCACTCTCTGTCTTCTCTCTGTTTCTTTATATATATATATAAAATTAATGAACCTTAGTTTTAAATATTCAAATAATTTCGCAAACGATTCTATTTTATGGTGATCACAAAAAGATCTGAATCCCAATTTTCAAAACAAATGCTATTGGAAGGATTTGTCTCTTTACTTTAAGAAAATGTTTTTCGTTTTTATTTTTAATTACAAAATTATCATATTGTTTTTAATATGTTTTCTATTTTTAAATATTTGTAAGGGAAATAACGAAAACCATTTTTTGTTTTCTCTGGTTAACTATCACATCTTTTTAATTTTGGAAATTCCAATTGATATTCCTAACGAGCTTCAACACCTCCAATTAATATTCCTAGCATGCTTCAACACCTAGATAATTTAGAATGTTATAGCATAAATTTCTTTTAATAAGGTCAAAATAAGTATGGTTAATACTTATTCTTTTTCTTATCAAACTGTGTAGTCTTTTATGCTATCTCTTCCATTTGTTGACCTCACTAAAATTTCTTGCAGATGTGATGTATGGCATTGCTAAAGGTATATTTTACTTCATTGCACATGCCTACATTTTTACAAAGTTATTTGGAAATTAATTATATCTTTTTGATATCATTATTTTATTATAAGGATTGTCTCTGTAGGTCCATATATAAACATATAGGAATTTTCTTTATATAAAATATAGATAAACACTTATATAGAGAGCATTAGAGAATGAGATAATACACAAACAAATTAAAGATTTTGAATCATAACGCCTCTTTACAATAAAGAAATCCACAAATAAAAATGCAGTTGTTTTCTTAATAAGTTTGGAGTATTAAAAAGTTCAAAATAAAAATAAATCTCTTTTGAGGTTATATGATATCAAGAGTAATTATTTTGAATTGTTTTTTGGAAAAGGTCATGTCAAAATAACGATTTTCTCATGTGTTTATGAATAATTTCAATCATGATTGACAAAAGAGTTTTCTCTTTTTTGGGTATAGCAGGTTATTTTGTCTTATAAATTTTTCTAATGTTTATGAATAATGTCAATCATAATAGACTAAACATAGTGGATGAATATGTATAAAGAATATTAAATTAATCCTCTTTTTCGTCTATAAAGATATACAAGTTACTTTGATCTATCGATTTAATTTTTCATGTATGGAAACTGATATCAAAAACATCTTTCTATATACAAACTATGAAGCTTTTAAGGAATAAATTTATTTTCGATGACTAAGACACTAAGTTAATATCCAGTCAAAGAAAAAAAGACTAAGTTCGAATTCATATTAATTTTTTTAAGAGGCCCAATTTGATGTAATATGAGGAATTAAAATGATGTCAAAATTATTTGGAAAACTAAATTTATTACATTTTTGAATGAAGAGTCAAATTGTATATATACAAAATTATAAATGAAAGGTTTCCCCATTTTAATTTTAGACCAAGACTGCATTAGAGTGTTAGGCTATTTGTAAAAGACTTTAAATCGCCATATTTTCAAAACCAATATTATCTCATGGTGTTTGCATGGTTAATTTATCTTATATTCTAGTGTAAATTACACTCATCTTGAGAAAGGATTATGATACTATACTAGTTTTTTTTTTTTAAAATATTATATATACATAATAGTGTTGTTGTCGAGCTAATTTTAAAAGTTACACTAATATGAGAGAAGAAATATGCTACATAAACAAGCCTCTTAGTGATGATTTTGAACACCCTATTGATATTTTAAGTAGTTTTCTCATGATTTTGGAACTTTAACCAAAATTTTCATTAAAACTGTTAAGGTCTTGTGTAGTTGACTAAAGCAATTCAAAACTATATATGCAGGACTACTACAAGTAATAGGTGTGACAATATACGATGCATCTGAGGGTATTTCTGAATCTAAACTTGGTATTGAGATAGGAAGAGTCACAGGAAAGTATGTTTTGTCATCGTACATAATACTGAGATTTTTGTCAGGTTTCATAGTTTTTTTGGCAAAATTGATATACATATGTCGAACAAGACATACATCAATGTATGAAAATATCGAAGCTTTTCTTCAAGGGAACTCCCTCATGCCAATAAGGTATTCATACAAAGAGATAAAGAAAATGACTAGAGGTTTTAAGGACAAGTTGGGTGAAGGAGGCTATGGGTCAGTTTATAAGGGAAAGCTACGTAGTGGGCCTTTGGTAGCTGTAAAGATGTTGGGTAAACCCAAGTCCACAACTGGCCAAGATTTTATTAGTGAAGTTGCAACCATAGGAAGAATACATCATACCAATGTAGTGGGACTTATTGGGTTTTGTGTTGAGTCATCAAAACGTGCTCTTGTTTATGAATTTATGCCCAATGGCTCTCTCGATAGATATGTTTCCTTCAGTACAGAGGATGGTAATGGTACTTCTTCCTTAACTTACCAGCAAATGTACGAGATATCTCTTGGAGTGGCTCGTGGTATTGCTTATCTACATCAGGGTTGTGACATGCAAATTTTACATTTTGATATAAAGCCTCATAACATACTTCTTGACGAGGACTTCACTCCCAAGGTTTCAGACTTTGGTCTTGCAAAACTTTATCCCATTGACAATAGCATTGTCACTTTGACTGCTGCGAGAGGAACGATTGGTTACATGGCTCCAGAACTATTCTATAAAAATATTGGTGGAGTATCGTACAAGGCTGATGTCTATAGCTTTGGAATGCTTTTGATGGAAATGGCAAACAGGAGAAGAAATTTGAATCCACATGCAGATCATTCAAGCCAGATTTTCTTTCCCTTGTGGATTTACAATCAATTCAGTGAAGAAAGGGAGATACAAATGGAAGAAGCTACTGATGGGGAAAAGAATAACGTGAAGAAGATGTTCATAGTTTCCCTTTGGTGTATACAATTGAACCCTAGTGATCGTCCTTCAATGAACAAAGTGATAGAGATGCTTGAAGGGGATATTGAGAACATTAAAATGCCTCCAAAGCCTTCTTTATATCCAGCTGATGAAATGATTCAAGATCATGTAATCAACTCTGATAAATCCCTCTCGGATGATGCCACTAGCCCAATTAGTTTTCTCGAGGGTACTATAGAAGATTCTTTATTAAAGTATTCTTCTTGATAATTGTCAAGGGACTTTAAATGTCACATTATACACATGGAGTTTGCACACATTTAATCTGTTCTCACTTCTAAATTGTGGCTACGATATGAATCACCGACCCCATATTGAGACCAAACAATATTATGCCTTTATATATTACTAGTTTATAGACCCGACCCGTACAAAGTACGGGTCTTTTTATAACAAAAACAGTAAAAAAATCTCATAAATAAAACAATATTACTTAAAAATAAAAAAAATATGGATGTGACACGTGTTATGATCTGAAAAGTGACACGTGTCACAGCATAGTAGACAGGGGTTAATTTTCTTATATTGATATTGATTACAAAATCCATTTATTCATTTTTCAAGTGAAACTAAGCATTAAGTTTGTTACATTACCAACAGTACCTGTACTATCAGATAGTATAAAAAAGCCCTTGAATAGCCACGGTTGAAACTGTCATAGTCATAGTACCAAGGTAAGACTGCCACTTTCAAAAATCATATATCCAAAAAGATAAGCAGTGGAGATAATAAATTAGCCACATTCTAGAACCACTGCACTTTTACATGGCCACTGTTGTTTAATTTTTTTTATAAAGTTTTTAGGCCAATCTCAAGAACTACCTGTTAGAATGTGATAAAAACTACTAACTAAAGCAGTGAAAACAAACTACAAAATACACTACAAAGTAAAATGGCGATACTCTTTTCTGTACCTGTTTTAAAGACGATCCTAAGTGTTCTCCTATCAAATGGCGTAGGAAACATATATATGAACAGGGTTACGTACCACTTATGTTAACACGAAACAGTGTATAGTGGAAATGTATCAAAGAATGGTGACAGTTAATGAATTGAAAGCAGAGCCAAAGGACGGTGGAACTAAGATTACATGATTAATGGTAGAGGTACGATGAAAATGATCGCAGGAAGAAGAAAATGCACTTACAGTGTAGTATGTATGCTTCCAAATAAGGCATGGTATAATGGGAACCATTCAATATTAACGAAGATGCTAACTAAATTCTGACACTCTTTCAGTACAGAGTAGAAATATACTCTCATCTCTTGTTAGCATAGTTTAATTAGTTATGCACTTACTTTCTGTTAGTTGTTAATTCTTAATTGTTTCTATTAAATCATTTTTGGGTTAGTTCCCTCGGGTTAGTTTTACTCTTTCTGCATAAATACTGCTATCCTGTATTGTTTAAACCAGTTTATCAGATACGAGTTCAAATTTGCTTTCTCAACTAACATCTATAGCTTTGACCCTTTATAAAGATCACTAAAAGCATTACGGAGACTAATTGGATTGCATGCATGTAATCCAAGATATCGATAAATTAAATCAAACTTATAAAACTCATTGGATTGTTATTATTAATCGTAAATAATACAAATTCTATTTGCAAAACCTTTAAAACAAAATGGAATGGAAGTGTATTTTGACATGTCATAATCATCTTCCATCATCCAAGGAAATCAATGCATGATCTCTCAAGCTATCATACACAGCATATATATGGTTGCTACTATCACCAACTTCATAAATGTTGGATGGTGCCTCATTAAGTAAGTATCTAGTCTCCTCTACATCTAACTCTGTATTGATCCAAGGGTGCTTATCCACTAACCTTAACCTTATACCCTCCAACTCCATAGCCACTTCCTTCATGCTAGGTCTTTCCTCCCCTTTAAGTCTCAAGCACTTTGCTGTAAGAATAGCAACCTCCTCAACCTCTTGCCTATTTCCTTCATTAAAGATTCCAACTTGAAGAACTTCAAAAATGCAACCCTGTTTTAAACAAGACAGAAAGTGCATAGCAATGCTTCTTTTCTCTTCTGGCCTATCAAAAGAAATAGGCTTCTCCCCTGTTAGGAGCTCCACAAGCACTACCCCAAAGCTATAAACATCACTTTTCTCAGTTAGTTGTTGTGTTTGCATATACTCTGGGTCTAAATAACCAAGAGTTCCTTGCACCATTGTAGCTATATCAGTTTGATCTAGTGGAACCAATCTTGAGGCTCCAAAATCAGACACTTTGGCAGCGTATGAGTCATCCAAGAGAATGTTTGCACTCTTAACATCTCTGTGGATAATGGGTATTGAGGCAGCTGAATGCAGATATGATAAAGCTCCAGCTATCTCTGATGCTATCCTTAGACGTGTTTTCCATGTTGCATTATTTGCAGTACTATCTTTAGTGTGTATGAAATCAAGAAGTGTACCATTGCTAACAAATTCATAAACCAATGAAGGAACCTCTGTCTCCAAACAACAACCTAAGAGCTTGACCACATTCCTATGGTTTATTTGGGATAGAACAACCACCTCGTTAATGAATTGCTCTATTTGGCTCGCATCTATTGTTCTAGACTTCTTGACTGCAACAATTTTGTTATCCGCTAGAAATCCCTTATAAACTGTACCGTAACCTCCTTTACCAATGATTAAGCTCTCGTCGTAGTTGTTGGTGGCCTTCTTTAGTTGTTCTTCTGTGAATATTTGAGCAGTTCGAGATGAGTCTTCTCTTGTAGAGAGTTGTTGTTGCAAAATGAAACCACCATTTTGTCGAAAGAATTTCTCTTTTAATTTGATGAGTTTCCTTTTTTGATATATCAAGTAAAACGATGCAGCCCCCACAAATAGGACGATAAATCCTGCACCTACCCCTGCATTCAAAATATGTTGAACGCAATTCTTAGTTATGTTGTTCTTGTACCATTATCAATAGCAACTGTGTTGAATGAATTACATTACATATACTACAAAGCAATAATTGAATTTAGAAAATAAAATGGGGATATATATATACTTAGTTGCTTACCAATGATAACCTTAGTAAGTACTTCTTGTCGGTGGCACCCTCCTTCCTTTGTTCCATTTCCGGATTGCCCCTTAGGACAGAAACATTCATAAGAGCCATCGGTGTTGAGACAGTGATTTTCATTTATGCATGTATGATTCAATGTCTTGCATTCATCGATGTCTGCAAGTCCATAATAGAAATAATTGTATTGTCAAACAACAAAATTAATTACTGAAATAAAAACTTATTCGTTGCGGTTTACTATACAGAACACGCACAAGTCACCCCAAGTCCCCAACTAATCCCTCCATTCCAAAATAATTGTCTTTTTAGCAATGTAAAAATGTCTCAAAATAATTGTTTTATTTTTTCAATGAAAAATTAATTTTTTACAATTTTATTCCAAATAATGTTTTTAAGTGTGGTATTTGTTTTCAAACAATATAAATAATAATATTAATTTGGTAAAATTGTTGGAGAGATAAGGATGGTCCGGTGGTTGGGTTAGGGGAGGTAAGGAGCAAAGAGATAAGGTGGTGGGTTCGATTCCCCTTCACTCCAAAAAGCTAACAATACTAACTAATATATAATTAACAACTAACATTGACCTATAAAAAAAATGGTAAAATTGTTTGTTACTCTCACTCGGTCATTTATTCCATTTCTTAATCTGTGAGGGAAAAACTTAGAAGACATGATTATTATGAGAATCATTTCAAATGCATGTCAGCTTAACTGGCAGAGGCTATTCTTTACACCTTGGCTAGGTATGTATATTTACTTTGAAGTATATGAAACCAAACTGGTGCATAAAAATGTGATGAATATGTTAATTAAAGTAAATTAACTAGATATAAAAATAGTAAACCAAACGCTGTCTTTTGTTAATTGAAGAGTAATGAAAATTAAAAAAAAAAATACTAGAAGCATAATGGAATTACAATTTACAAAATTACATGAAAACAGTAATGAAGATTACTAAAAATCATATCACAAAAGTAAGAAAGACAGAAATATAGATAAACTAATATTTATGGGATCAAATGGATTTACCTATGCAGCCATCCGGATGGTATGGGTTTCCTTCGTAACCTGGCTTACACTTGCACCGGTAACCAAATTCAACGTCCTCGCTGTCGCAATAGCTATTGTTCCTACACGCATAGTCATCTCCACTCTCAGAAGCATTACACTTTTTGTCTCCCACGCTCCAATCAACAATCAAAGGGAGTGTCTTGTAAGGGAACCGGCGCAAATGATCGGTGGAAAACTCATAGAAACCTTGTTTGACGACAAAGGAATAGGTACAGTTCCCCAAAGGTTCCGTCGAATTAGGAAAATCAGATGCTTGTACAGTGATGTTCCTCATCCTAGGTGGAATATCCACCTGGCAACACCCTATACCCGAACACGTTCCGTTATCGATCCTCATACTATTACCATAGCACCTCGTTAAGCAACCCGTTGTATATGTCTCCTCGTTGTAAATGCTGTTGAGAACGCCGTAACTGTCGCACCCAACGGTTAGGAACTTGTTTTCCTTGCTTGAGATGCTGAAACTTGCCATGTCGAGGAAAGGGGTGTTGTGATCCCGTGCGTCGCAATACGTGGAGACGTAAGACGACACCTCGAGTTGACCGTTTTGGATGTCTATGTGTAAAACTTCTACGTTGCCCGAATATAATTTGGAGTCGTTTCCACAAGTGAGGCTAAATTTGGGCTCCACAAAACACGCTCCTTGATTTGGGATAGAAGAATTGCCTATGCCAAATGGATATGGGATTTCAACACCTCCACAAGTGAAATTGCAACCGGGCAGGGCTTGTAATTTTGCTGAAGAAACGGCTTCGTCGGTGGTTGCAACGGCTCCTAATAACACGGATAATGCAACCGTTAAGAACCTGCACAGTTGCGTTAGCTTTGCCTTCATGTCCATATGCAATTGCTTGTAGCCAAAGAGTTTCATGTTTTACTTATATATATATAATTTATAATATATACTTCAATTTTAATTTTGTGAGTTTGGATGCAAATTAAGTTTTGTTGACCTGGACGGCAGACTGACCAGGTAAACTCCGATATGAAAAAAATTATTTATGGATTTGAATTTTTCTTTCGGTGCGAAAGATGCCGCCGAAAGAAAGTTTCAGTAGAGAAAACGATGGTAGCATTGAAAATATCGTAGAGCCTTACGGGAAGAACAAAAAGGCATTGATGATGTGTACTGAGGAACAAGAGAGACAGCGGAAAAAAATATTCACTATTGAAATATAATATTTTTGTGAGATGTGTGAAATATTTTCCAAGTGTGGATATATATTATTTTTCTTAGTTTTAATAAGATTTATTGCAGGTGATTGAATTTTCATTATTACTAATTGACAAATTATAATACCTTCTTGAGGTACGTGGAGTATTTTTTTCAATCATATATCTCTTCAAAAGTTCTTCGTAGAAGGTTGTTGAAGTCAAATCGTTCAACGGGATATATATAATCAACTCGATCTTTAAAAGTTTTATAAATACACAAGTGTCACGGTTGATAAGTCCCACATCGACTAGTGATATGACTAGTGTAGTACTTATATAATGTGGGCAGTCATCACCTTACAAGCCGGTTTTGTGGGGATGAGTTAGGCCCTAACAGTGGTATCACAGCCAGTGTTCGATTCGAGTCACCCGTGTGGGGTAGTGGGCTCGATCCAGGCCGCCCGTGTGGGGTAGTGGGTCATCACCCGTGTGGGGTGTTGTTGAGAGTCGATGTGTGAGGGGGTGTGTTGAGAAGTCCCACATCGACTAGTGATATGGCTAGTGTAGTGCTTATATAGTATGGGCAGTCCTTACCTTACAAGCCGGTTTTGTGGGGATGAGTTAGGCCCTAACAGTCACCACTGTGACCGATCCCTAACTCATCTGAGTTTAATATGAATTACACTAATAATACACAAACATCCATCACACATCTCATTCTCTCATTTTATTCATTGAGATTGGGTGTTGGGGAGGTGTGTGGGTGTGTGTATCACCACTCTATGAATTAATTAATATTAATAAGAATGCCTCAATGATATTCATTCTTTTATTTTATTTTTTTATCAACGTATTGGGGCACGCGTTAAAGATTGTTACAGTTAGCCAGAAATGGTCGCACGCAAGTAAGAACTTGTCAAGCTTGATCCACGGCAATTCATAAAGTATAGTTACTACTTACTAATATTTAATGTTTTTTGTTTTGACAAATACTACTACTATTGGAATGCTTCCAAAGCTATAAAATGTTAGCCTTGTATGATACTCTATCCGGTGATTCTATTGGTTCTGCAAGTTAAACCTTGTGAAAAGATTGTTCGCATTTCATTGATGTATTTTGATGAATAATGATACTCATACACCCCAAAAATTAATCCACTCATTCAACACCTCTTATTTCTCTCTATATTTTTCTAACTATCACATCACATATTATATCATTTTATCACTTTTCTCTCACCTCACTCTATCTCTCTCCAGTGGTATACACTCCAAGGGGTGTCTACCCCATCTTTATTCTATTTTGATGGATGATTAGTTGCAATCAGTTTCGTTTTTCTATTAGTTTTCTAGCTAGATGTACTATAAAACTCCTCGTTCCTTTTGTTGAAATTTCTATTATATATACATATGATTATGTGAATAATTTATTATGGATTTATTGCTTTCCGAATTCCTGGATCATACTTGATTATATATATATAGTATGTATTTAAAAAAATAGCAAGTTAAAAGTTGTTATTATTTCAAAAGAAATGAAGTGGATTAGATTGGTATTATTATATCTTTTAAAATTATATTATTTCTCTATTCTTATTTTTTTTTACCCAATTAAATAAAAGGAGGTGGGGGTTGTTTTATGGGTTGGGTTGATATAGGGAATCTTGTAAATTGTTGGCACAAATTGAGTTCTATAAGGGAAGGTGTAAGTCACGGTGCTTATAAAGTATTTTTTTTAAAATTGATGGATTATTGGGTTAAAACTAACATGCAAAAAGGTACCCTTTGATAGGAGTGTTCGCGGCTCGGTTCGGTTTTGAAGTAAAAAGTCATATGATCTAAAGTTTAAAAGAGCATGCGGTTCGGTTTGCTTTTTTAAAAATATCCGATCCGATCCAAAAGTAATGCGGTTTAGATTGGATCAATTTTCGATTTTTTGAGGTTGTAATTTTTTTAAGGTAAATAATTAAATATAACTTATGTGGTTTGTTAAATTTTCTCGGCTATGACAATATGTTCACTGTTTACTATTCATTTTAATGTATAAATATAATCTATCTAATATTTAAGTACTTGGCCACAATTTGAAAATAATTGTTCATATTTATTTTTATTATTGCAAAGTTTCAAGTCAACATTATGGTGATGGTGTTCATCTAACACACTAGTCTTGTGCTAGAATGTCATCATTTTACTATGTAAAATAAAATATGAAAAATTGCTTAATTTTTTTTTGTATAAGTTGCGGTTCGATTTGGCTCGGTTCGATTTTAGTGAAGGGATCTGAAATTCGAGCGGTTCAGTTCTCTAAAAAAGTCATCCAAAAAATCCAAAAACTTCAGTTTTTGATCGGTTTTCAGTTTTTTTGGATCGGCTTGCGATTAGCTTTTGGATCGGTTCGGTTTTGAACACCCCTACACTTTGAGACCATGTAGGTGTACTGGAGAATTGTTTTTGAACCCCAATTCACTTGGTTAGGTTTTGGGGTTGAGAAAAATACCCCTTTGAGACTGATGGGTTACTAAGTATACCTCGGCATTTGACTATAACCCTTTGAGACTTTGTTGGTTTCTGGGGTTATACTTTATAATTCCCGTTCAGCCCAGTCATCATTACGCAGGAGTGAAACTGTATTACGAGAATGTGGTTTTTTTATTTTGTGAAGGATATTCATCTGGTTATGAACACTATTCTGATTTATTTTGGATTGAGCACTACTTGTGCTTTCAATCCCATTTTAATGCAGTTTGGCTTTTTAAAAAAAATAAAAAGAGATGGTAATGAATGATCTCTTTCCCTTTTATTTCTTGTTTTCTTCTCTCATATCAAACAATCCTCATAATTCTACTCTCACATCTTTTTTTCTTTTCATTTTTTCTTTTAAGCCAAGTAGGCCGATAGGATTAGTGTTGACAAAATCGGACCGAACCGACTAGTCTGACCGGTTGAACTGTGAACCGGACCCTGTCCGGTCTGAAGCACCCTGAGAATCGCCCTATCAAAGAACCGGCCAAAACCGATTAAAAATTGGGTTGGACCAGTTCATCCTTTTTTTTTTAAATTCAAAAAATTTATTTTTTTAGAAGAAATAGATATCACTTTCTTCAATTATTTGTGATTTTGAATATATTATGTTATGAATTATGATATTTAGTAGTAAAGTTTAATTTTTCTTTATAAAGTTATGACTTTTATGTTAATTTTTGCTCAATATTGTATAGATTTAGGTTTAAAATAATATTATATATTATATTTATAATTAAAATAATATTATTTTATTATACCCCGGTCGAACCTTGAACCTCTACTGTCACCGGTTCAATGACTAGTCCGGTTTTAACTACCTTGGATAGGACACATGCCGTCCGCATTGCAATTTTTCTATTTTTTCTTTATATATATATAGTTGAGATCCTCTCTATTTTTTTCTCTCCGTTTCATCTATTCCTATACTTTTGAAAAAATAAATAACATAAATATGATACATAAGTGTTATTTATTCCATTTATTTTTTCAAAAGCCTAGCAATTGAAGAAATTAAGAGAAAAATAAATAGAAAATATCTTAACTCAATAGCATTAATACCCCCTCCAACTAATGAGTTGGGATCATCTCCAATTCTTTTTCTCTCCATTTTTTTTATTATTATGTTTTTGAAAAAAATAAATGACATAAATGTGATACATGAGTGTTATTTATTTTATTTATTTTTTCAAAAACATAATAATAAAAAAATAAAAAATAAATAAATAGAAAGTATCTTAGCTCCCAACTGCTTGCCTAGAAAACAAGGTGAACATTTAGTCAAATGGTCAAACGATCAGATAAAGTTCTCCAATTCTCCCCACCAGAAAATATCCCTCTGTCGGCCCAATAGGCTTCTTCAAATGGCTTTAATGATTGGACATGCATTTGCTTGTAATTCCCTAGACTAGTGCTAGTTTGACTATCAGCTGCAGGCCTTGTGAAAGTTGATCTATTGTATGGGCCTTGGGCCTGTTCGTGTGAGCCTGTTGTGGCTTTTTGAAGGAAATTGATAAATATACCTCAGTTTTTTGCCATACACTCCACATTTATTCAGGAAATTACTATTACACCCTCATTGTTTGGGTTTTTTTTTTTCTGATTTTACTTCTTTTCCAGAAACTGGCCATACACCCCCAGTTTCCGGAATATAGATTTGCATTCCGGAAACTTCAGTTTCCGGAATGTAAATTTTTCCTGGAGTTTCCGGAATACAAAAATACATTCCAGAAACTGGATTTTCCTGGAGTTTCCGGAATATAAATTTTTCCTGGAGTTTTTGGAATGCAAAAATGCATTCCGGAAACTTACGCGAAATTGAAAAAAAAATAAACAAATCAACAAGGGTATAATGGTATTTTTCTTTTTAAATGTGGGGTATATATCCAAAAATATTGGTGTATTTACCGATTCCCCTTTTTGAATGAAGTTCCCCTTTCATGACAAAAAAGAAGCAGGATTAACGAGTCTGTTGACCAAGAATAAAAAGATTAATGAGTCTTGTTGACCATAAAAACAAGGATTAACGAGTCTCTGTGTGTGTGTGTAAATTTAACGAGCTTTGTTGACAAAAAAAAACGAGCTTTTGAAGAAAAAAAAATTTTATGCCTTAGATGTGTTGGTACTATTTTTTCACCTTTCACCGGGCATTCTTAAGTGCATATATAACGGTGAGATTAACTCTTGAACTCGGGTTAAATAATTAGTTTTTAATTTGTAAAAGCTTTTAAATCAAATACGTACCTTTACCCAAAAAAAAAAAATCAAATACGCACATATTTAGTTTTAAATTTATGAAGAACTCTTTATAAGTTTGTTAAGGCTTACGAATTTTTGAAAAAATAGAGATGTAGAAATTAATTTCAATATATACATAAAAAATATTATTTGAAAAGATACAGTATATATATAAGATTATCTTTTTTTTTTTAAAAAAATTATCAATGTTGAAATGTTTGTTTATATTGACTCTTATTATAAATAAAGTTCATTTGAATTTGATTTCTATTATGACTAACTATTGTTAAATAAATAATATGTTTATAATTTTAATTATTTGTTGAAATATAGTGTGATTATGATGTAAAAGTAATTAATTTATTTTAAATAATTTTTTACATTACCATTTAGTAATATTTAAATATATTAAAAATAAGGATAATATTTTCCTCACACTCTTCTGTCGGCATATAAATTATACATTCCTTAGGGAAAGACAAATATAGAAAGAGATGAGAAAAAAAGGTATGATAAGAAAAGAAAAAGAAAAACAGAGAGGTAGGAATTGTAAATAAAATTTACCATAACCAAACTTATTTCGTGGAACAATATATAATTAGTTGATAATATAAACTATTAGAAATGCTAAACAGTATGTATATCAAAAAAAGAAATGCTAAAGAGTAGCAAATAAATTTCCTATTATCATTTTAATCAGTGCTTTATTCTATCACCGTTACTTGCGCCGCAGGTTGCACCAACACCTCAATAATTCAAAATATCCAGGCAAGTTGATATTTTGATTCGGTCATACATAAATGAGTTTCAGCCCTTCACAGCCAAGTGGAGCAAAGAGCCAAGTTAAGAAAATTAATCCAGCATTTGACCAAAAAAAAAGAAAGAAAATTAATCCAGCACAACGATGGAAAGGAGAGTCGTGTCCTCTGTATCCACCACCACCACCATTGTTCTCCTATTCCTACAAGCTACTTGCACAGCCTTCCCTGTCCGTGATTGTCCCGCTTCCTCCTGCGGCAACATTCTCAAGTCTCAACATAAGCTATCCGTTTCGACTCAGAGACGATCCACCCGGTTGCGGGGACAAAAGGTACCAATTAGACTGCGAGAACAACGCAACAGTTCTAACTCTGTTTTCAGGGAAATACCATGTACACCACATCGATTACAAAGGATACAAAATCCGAGTGAGTGATGTTGGTGTTATGGAGGACGCTACTTGCTCCTTCATCCCCCGCTATTTCTTTTTTCGTCTAAACTTCAGCAACGTGTTCGTTGGGCCTGCAACGGATCCGTTGTATTTGGACCGGTTTGATGCTCCAAGAATTGCGTACTTCAATTGTGCCAATCCAATAACCGATGATCCTAGATACGTTGGTGTGGACACCACTCGTTGTGGCTCCGAAGGGTACGTGTACGCTGTTCTGGAAGATTCGTCAGAGGATGAGTTTAGTGTGAAGGACATCAAGGTTGGGTGCCAATTGAAGGTGGCTACTTATGTGAATGCGGAGTTAGTCCAACAGCACTACAGGAGGAAGAGGAACAACCTTTCCTATGATGACATCCACAGCATGTTGGCGTATGGGTTTCGACTCTCTTGGCTATATGTTATTTGTGAAGATCAATGCGGAAAAGGGGCATATTGTCATGTTATAAATGGATCCACCGGTGAAGTCCAATGTGACGATCACTCACAGCAAAACTGTCGTTTGGTATGGAACGACTATGCCGGGCCGAATCGGCTGATTGCCAGCTACGAGTGCGGTAACAAAATTTCCTTAGCACTCACTTATGTCTTGATACAATTTTTTTTTTATTTTTCTTTTTGATCGCATTTTCTCTTTTATTCATTCCAACAGTAACTCTCGTCAATTACACCGCTTAATAACTTTTTATAGATATTAAATTTTATCAATTCAATTATTAAATTAAAAATTCTTATTGAGTATGTAAATTTTCAATCATCAAATATGTAAATTTTCATAAAATTTAAAAAAAAATGTTTGATGTTTCATCATTCAAGGCACAATATACGTTTTAAAATTCAAATAAAATATTTACTATAAAATTGTACATCTAAATATCTAATAGTAAGTGCATCCCTTCTCATAGATTCAATGTCATTTAAAATACAATAATATATAGTCTACTGAAATACCAAAGAACCTAAAAAGTCATTTAATCTAATAATCGCTATATGGGTCATTATCAATGTCGTCCAGACCCTATGTGTCGCTGCCCCCTGGGGCACCTTTCCGGCCAAGGCTGAGGTTGCTGCATCCGCATCATTGCCATTAACTCTCTTTGCGGAGCCAGCACCTGCTGCAACATGTCCTCAGAAGTGGCCAATCTTTGCGCCGTTGCACACCGCTCCTCCTCAGAAGTGGTCAATCCTGCTTTAACTCAACAATCTCCTCTGACTCCTGCCGAGAGCGACTGGTACTAGTGGAGGATGATCCGGTATCTATGTGTGTGGTGCCATTCCACTAGTTGCCGGAAGGTCTCTAGCGCCGTAGATGCGACCTTTCTTCTTGCCACAATCAACCTCCGCTCAAACCTTCAGCATACCCGCTTTGCCTCCTCGGTGTCAATCACAATCCAATATCTATTTTCTGGCTTACTTAAGCATAATATTAAACAGGTGGTGTGCAAGCCAAATTCAACAAAGAATCAAACGCAATAGTAAACACATTAAGGCCAATTATCAAACACCTTGAGTGCACTATCATATCTTAAACAGTGATCAAATCAATTATAAAACATACATATCAAACACAGCCAGTCAAATTCAACATAGAAACAATAAACACATTGAGGCCAATTATCGAACATCTTGAGTGTACTAATTAATCATAGGCATATCAAGTACACTAATCAAATATAAAACATGCATATCAAATACTGCAAGTCAAATTCAACATAGAAATAGTAAACGGCCAATATTCAAACACGTTGAGTGCACTAATGAATCATAGGCATATCAAAGACTAATCAAATATCAATGACTTGCGAGATAGTGGAGGAACTAATTTCTACCACCTCTGCCACTGGTCTCCACATTTTGATGTAAAAAAGATCGCTCATTTTCCAGATATGTGTATTGTTCAACATATTGTATTATTGTTACTGTGCCAAAATTCTCATTGATTAGTGTGTCAAAGTATCTCTGTAAGCACTAAGCACTCATCCCCTATGCTTTATCGCTCTCCACCGTATGAACTAATTATACAGTCATCAAGCGTCAAGGTCCAACAAGATCCCCAATCTCCAGGAGTGCACATTCATTTGCTAAAAATTGAAGTAACACAATATTATATTTGATTGTAAAAATAGCCACAAGAAAAACAAAACATATGTAAAGTACAAGACCAGTCTTAAAATTTACTATTCAATAAATCACGAGACAATTTCTTGCTCATACAAAATAACACTTAAAAATAAAAATATACAACCATGTTTTCCTAGCTACTCCCCACACCATCTTTTTTGTCAACTTTCTTCCTACCTTTTTTCTAACATTATTATGTTATCTAAAATTGCTTGTGTTCTTTCACCAATAAACAAATTAAATAGACTAAAATTAATATTGCACTGTAACTTGACTACTTCTGTTATGATGTTTTACTTGTTTCATCACTCAACATACATGCATCAAACACAACAATGATGAAATTATCCGCAGAAATAATAATAATAATAATAATAATAAATTAGCACATAATTTCAACCCAAATTTGTCATTTGAATTTTCCTCTTAACGTATTGTAATTAACGTCAATTACCATACCAGCATATAATTAATCATAGTTTTTAAAAGACATGGAAATATGAATTAACTTAAATTAAAACAATTATATATTATTTATGTAAGATTATATAAAATTTTCTTTGAAAATCTTTTGATTTCCTATACATATTTCATGATTTTCTTTTAGGTGGTGGATTATACAACTTAATTACCATTATAGGTAAGGATTCCATTCTTTCTTTCATGGTTCAATTTTCTTCTATTTTTACTTAATTTGTGTTGTGGGGAGTGGTTTATCCGTAAGAAGTGATCTATTCAGAATTGATTTGACAAGGAATTTTACTCTCTCTCTATATATGTGGGTAATGTATATAAGTATACACACACGTGTACATATGTACATATATAGAGAGAATTTATGTTATTCTTTTGACATTATTGGTTGAATTGTAGTTGTCTTTAATTATTTTTCTTTTCAATTTGTTGACATGACATAAATTTCATCCAGGTTTATACTGCATTGGTGTTGCTAGAGGTAAGATTTTATTTCATACGTGACATATTTCCATATTGTTATTATAATTTGTTTATTTCTTTTCATCAAGATTAATTTTAGTAAATTCCCCATATATATATATATATGGGAACTTATACAAAAATTAGATCAATCACATTTTGTTATATAGTACTTTTCAATAGTAAAATGCTTCCATTAATGTTATAAAAAAGACTATGGGTAGCTCGTTTTCATTTGAACTTAAGAGGGATATCATTGAGAAGTATTTACTGATTTTTCTTTTAGTTTCCTCTTTTCTTATTTTATAACTATATTTTCTCAAATAAACATATATAACTATTTTACATTAGTTGTGCCCAACACTTTCAATTGATATGTAATTTTTTTACATTAATTGATTATATTCTTTTAGTATTTCATTAGAAAATTTATGATGGTATGCCATCAAAATAACTATGACTATATATATATATATATGCTCCCCCTCCTACACAGGTATACTACAAATTTTTGGCATCAAAATAGCTCAGGATTACAAAGAAATTGAAGTTGATAAAGGACAAGCCACGGGGAGATATGTCCTACCAATCTTTGCAGCTAGATTTCTAATGGGTGTCATAGCATTCATTGCCCTGTTGATCTGCAAATGGAGAAGAAGACATACATCAAACTATGAAAATATCGAATATTTTCTACGAGGAAACGTTCTCATGCCAATAAGGTACTCATACAAAGAAATAAAACATATGACTAGAGGTTTTAAAGAAAAGTTGGGTCAAGGGGGATTTGGCTCGGTGTATAAGGGAAAGCTAAGAAGTGGGTCATTTGTAGCCATAAAGATGTTGATCAATAAATCCAAGGCTAGTGGGCAAGATTTCATCAATGAAGTGGCAACCATAGGAAGAATACACCATGTCAATGTGGTGCGACTAATTGGATTTTGTGTTGAGGGTTCAAAACGTGCTCTAGTTTATGAATTCATGCCTAATGGCTCTCTTGATAGGTATATTTTCTCCAAGGACAATAGTATTTGCTTAACTTTTAAGCAAATATATGAGATATCTCTTGGAGTGGCTCGTGGTATTGATTATCTGCATCAAGGTTGTGACATGCAGATTTTGCATTTTGATATCAAGCCCCATAACATTCTTCTTGATGAGAATTTTATGCCAAAGGTTTCAGACTTTGGTCTTGCAAAGCTTTATCCTGTTGACAAAAGCATTGTCACTTTGACTGCTGCAAGGGGAACAATTGGATACATGGCTCCTGAATTATTCTACCACAATATTGGGGGAGTATCATACAAGGCTGACATTTATAGCTTTGGAATGCTTCTGATGGAAATGGCAGGAAGGAGAAAAAACTTGAATAAAGAAGCAACTCATTCTAGTGAACTTTTCTTTCCTCTCTGGGTTTATGACCACTTGACTGGAGAAAACAATAGAGGAATGGAAGATATTACCAATGAAGAAAATAATAATGATGCAAAGAAGATGTTCTTGGTTGCATTATGGTGTATACAGCTGAAACCAAGTGATCGTCCTTCAATGAACAAAGTAGTGGAGATGCTAGAAGGGGAACTTGAGAACATTGAAATGCCTCCAAAACCTTGTTTGTATCCACATGAAATGATTCAAGAGGATCTCAAAAACCACACTGATCAAACTCTATCAGATGATTCTGCCAGTTCTACAAGTTATCTTGAAGAAAGTATTGTTCATACTTGATAATTAATTGTAATTAGTTTGGGGTTTTCTGTTAGTTTTCTTGCCAGATGCACTATATAAATTCCTCACTACTTTAGTTGAAATTTCTTCTTTGCATACATGTGAATAACTTGCCCCAAATATAACTTTTATGTGCATAAAATAGGTGATGGTTAGAATGGGACATCAATATTATGTCCCAAAAATGGGTCATGATGTTATGACCATTGATATATTAAATAAAAAATTCAATGGGTAAGATCTATTACCTGTTACCAGCTTAGTGAGTGGATTTATTCTAAAAAGTTATTTGCAAAGTAGTGTTTCGCGATTTTGACAGGTTTGCATCAATAGTATGCCAAAATTGTGAAAGAAGCAAGCTAGAGTAAATAATTACGCCAAATGGCCAAGTGTTTTAATAATTGTAAAAGTTACCCCGATGAATGTGCATACTGGTACGTGGAGAGTAACTTCATCATTTATTGGGCCATATTTTAATTGGGTCTTGATAAAAGAATGACATTGGGCTATGCACGGCTCAACACCAGTAATTAACCCAAATTTGAGACAATAATGGTAAGCCCAGACCAGTTCTTAATATAATTGGTAGAAAAGATGATAAATAAAAAATAATGAAAAAATATGTATAAAGAACCATTGGTTTGAAGAACAATATTTATGTAGAAGTGAAGTGTGGAGTAACCGTAATATTTGTGATCAATTTAAAAAATATATACAATGTATTATACATTAATAATTATTTAAATTATTTATTTACATAAGAAATTGTTATTTACTATTCATAATTATTTAATTTATTTAATTAATTATTTAAATTTAATTTGTAATTTGTTATTTAATATGGTGAATTTATTTTTGATATAAATATGTTGTGATATAAATATGAATTTAAATTAATTGTAAATTATGTTATTTTATTATTTAAATTAGAATAAAAATTTATTTATTTGGTCGAAAATTAAGAACCGACTTGGGTTGGTCACTCGCAGGTTTCACAACTTGGGATTTGAACTTTGGGACCTAACTCAACGTCAGAGAAGACGACAGTTCAACGCACAGCGAACGACGAGGTGCTCAACCATGCTCCAACTACTCGATTGGGTCCGAAAATGTAAACCCTCGATTGGTATCAAGGACGGTTGCAACGAAAAGGGGGAAACAAGTTAGGGTTGTCTCTCACTCTCCAACAGCTTAATGGCATGAGTTTCTTTTTTTTTTCTTCATAAACACTTAATGGGTTTTTTTTAATTTTCTATTCATTTTACTATAGGGTCATTACTCGAATTAATGAATTAATTGGGTCATTCACAATTTCTGAAACTATAGGGTTACAATACGTAATTTCATATTTTCTGGGTACAATATTTGAATTCTAAAAATACTATGGTCCAAATTTGTAATACAATAAAATCGTTTTCACCTATGATAATGGGTCAAAATACACTTACCCATTCTTGGTACATAAGTTCAATGTCCCATTCTAAAAGTCACCGCATAAAATATTTGACTTTCCTAGATATCCATAAAAAATGTGACCTTTCTTCCTTCACTTTGGGAAACTATATATGAAGCATTTTTATTTCCTTTTATTAATACAAAATACTATAGAGAAGGAGAAGTTTATAATTGTATTTCATGGTCAGAGCATGAGTCATGTCTTAGCTAAGACTGACTTCCAATAAAATTTTTACTAATGAAAAAACACTAGTAGGAATTCAACTGTAGATTTCTTTTATAATGTAGTTATCTTGGGGACTCAATCAATTCTTATTGTCCAGTTATTTCACTTGTAGAATGACCAATATCAACAGGCATATTCTCATGATTTTATAGATTTGTGTTTTCTAAAGTGAATTCTCGTTCCTTTTAGACGATAAAATAAAAATATCAACAATTGGTAAAAAAATTGATATTTTAATATATTCATGATTTGTATAATTTATTTGGGAAATGTTACACACACCCCACACACACCCACATTTCCTATTTCACTCGTTAGTATTGGGTAGTGTGTGAGTGTGTAGTGGTCTATGTATCAAAGTCTAATTTATTTTCTCTAATAAAATTCGCATGTGGCCTAGTGGACAGTGCTTGCACTTTCGTGATTCGTCAATATTGATACACTTCTTGTACAACTAGAATCACGTGGAGGAGTCCACACTTCTAAAGCCAATCATATTCCACAAGCACACGCCACCGTAGTCAAGATTGTTGTACTTGGACAGATTTATTCACGTATTCGAATGAAATTCAACAAGACAAAAATAGCAAAATTTTGGTTAAGGCATAGAAAGCGCGCAGTTAATTCATAAAACTGTCAGATTAAAGTCAAGGTGACATTTAGGGTAGGGAACCATATTTGTTGACCACCGCAGAGAAGTGTGTGCAGGAATCGTTGATATAATAATAAAAAAATCAAACGGTGAGGATGAAGAGTGGGCTACTGGTAGAACCGGTAAAATGGCAAGTTTCTGTGTTATTGCGAAATGGGTGTTTAAGTAATTAATTGTTTGGACAACAATTTATGGAAATTATTTATTGACCCCAAGTGTCTGATTGATGCTATACAGAGATGGATTGTACAATGTATTAAGTATTTTTTTGCCATTGATGGTGTATAAAGTAATCATACAGTAAAACGTTGTCGTTTCAAACTTATGCACGTTGACATTGTAAAAGATCACTTAATCAAAAAAACACTGTATAAGACTAGAGCTGTCAAAACGAGTCAGCTCGGCCCACACGGGTTGGGGGAAAACGAGCCGAGCCGGGTTAGCTCATTTTTTTATGAGCCAGAAAATACACAGTTCAGCTCAGCTCAGCTCAACTCACTACGGGTTTGTGAGTTATGCGGGTTGACTCACTAAATACAAAAAATAATAAAATCTAAAAAAATATTTAAAATGCTAAAAAATAAAAAAAATACAGAAAAACAGAAAAAAAATATATGCAATAAAATCTCATTTTCCCTAATCTTTTCTAAAATAGTAGACTAACACAAAATGAATATCAATTGATACTTTTAACTAGACCACCGTCATCGACCAACTATAATCAAATAGATTAATAGAACCAAACAACAAAAATTAATTATAGACCAAACAACAAATTTAATTTTTTATTATTAATTTTTTATTGATTATTAATTTATTTTATTTTTAATGTAGCTTTCGAGCTGGCTCGGCTCACCACGGATTGACATGCTTCAACTCGCGGGTTAAGTGAGCCGAGCCATATTGACCCAGGATTAAATGAGCCTAGTATTTAACAACTCGTTTAACCCACGAGTCAGGTTGAGCCGAGTTGGCTCACGGACTGCAACCGTTTTTGACAGCTCTAATAAGACCAATAAACATGGGAACAAAATCCAAAATTTGAAGTTGGCAACGAAATAATTAATTATTGGTTTTTGTAATGAAATGATCTATCAGTGATTTAAAATATAAAATAAAGTAATTAAATTGAATTTTGAAGTAATTAATCACTATTAATTTTAATTAATTAAACATATTACAGGGACAAATACGAAGTAATTTCTGGCATCCTTTGTATAATACACCTATCGTATACTATTACAAGGACAAAATACAAAATGGAAATTTTCGAAGTTAGGGATCAGTGATTTTTGAAAATTATACCAACTTGTGAGGCCAAATTATATTTAAACAAAGTGTATGGCAATAAGTCATATTCTATAAAAAAACTGGGAATACCTCTAACTGTCGGTAATGGGCCCACTTCTCTGCAGTAGTCAACAAATTTAGTGCACTACCCTAAATGCCACCTAAAGTCAAAAGCATTTAATTTTATCAATATTTTTATGCGATTGATGACTTAGAGCATCTTCATTGCAAGGTGCTTAATGGGTACTTGAGGAGTACCTAATAGATACTCCCAATGGAGGAGAAGAAGTTGGGTACTTAATGGGAGAGGGGTGCTTCTACAAGCACCTTCTCTCTCCTCTCTCCTCGTGGGTCTCATATATTTTTGTGAGTTATAATTGGATGTAGAGTTATTGGTGGGATCCATTTAGTAAATTTTTTGGAGTTGCTGGGTTGGAGGGGTTGGGTACCTATTAAGTATTTGAATTAAAAATAATAAAAATGAGTGATATGTACAAGTAGAGCCCACTTAAGTACCCAAAAGTGGGTACTCCAATGGAGATGCTCTTATAATTTCTATTCCTAGAGATGACATACGCCACTTGGGAATTTAATAGAAAAATGATTAGTGGACACCCAATGCTAGTCTATCACTGGAGAGAGAAAGAGAGAGATGAGAGAAAAGTGATAATACGATAAGATATGTGATATGATAATTAGAGAAATATAAAAATAAATGAAAAGTGTTGGATAGGTAGGAATATTTATTGGATGTCTATCAATATTTTTATGCGATTGATGACTTATAATTTCTATTCCTAGAGATGACATACGTCACTGTAGGAGTAGGAATAATGAAGGAAGAAGAAAAACGCGAACAGTGACAAAGCAGAAGCCATGCCAGCCAGCAAGTGGTGATCGTTGATGAATGTAGGTATTTTAATATTTATAAATTCCAAAACGCAAAGCAACAATAATTACATTACATATATTACTACATATGAGACAAACATGAGAGGGGTTCCGTTTTGGATTTTGATGTGATCTTAGAATGATGAAAAGGGAAGCCACATTTTCCCGTTCTTCCCGTGCAAACACACTGGTGTCATCAATATTTGCTTCAATCCTTCTCCTACTCCAACAAAATTGCCTAGCTAACGCTAAGCAACATCCACCATGTCCTCCTTCTTCATGCGGCAAGATCCACAACATAACCCATCCATTTCGACTCAAAGGCGACCCAAGCAACTGCGGCGACCCAAGGTACGAATTAGACTGCCAAAACGACGTCGCATTGTTAACGTTGTTCTCGGGGAAATACCATGTACAACACATCGATTACAAGAGGTACAAAATGCTACTGAGTGATGCGGGTGCAGTGGAGGACGCTACTTGCTCCTTCATCCCTCGCTATTACCTAAACGAAGCCAGCTTCAAGCACGTCGTTGGGCCAGACGACTTTGGATCAGAGCCGTTCATTTTGGACCCAATAGATCCGTTTAGGATAGCGTATTTCAATTGTGCAAATCCAATCGGTGATGATCCACGGTATGTTAAGGTGGACACTAGTCGATGTGGAACTCGGGGACGTTATGTCTATGCCGTTTTGGAACCGTCACTGTTTCAGTATCGTGTTGGGGACATCAAGGTTGGGTGCGATCTCATGGTGGCTACGTTGGCTACTAGTAGCCTTTCGGAGAATTCGGCAATGGGGAACGTTTCCTATGGTGAGATACATAGGATGATAATCGAGGGGTTTGAGGTGTCGTGGTTACCTGTGATTTGTGAGGATCGTTGTGGAAAGTGGACCAATTGCCAGGTTGTCAATGAATCCAATGGAGAAGTCCAATGTGACAAACGCTTCTGTCATTACGCCTACCAGACAACCGATAAGTGCGGTACGATTGATTGGCACACATAATAATGCCTCCATCTCTATCCTTTTCTTGAGTTTCATAATAATAATATTATTGTTTTGTGGTGTTTCAGAACTTTCGCAGCAGATATTTGGTTATACTCGAGGTAGCAATTAATTTCATTCTGTATCCTTTCTCTGCTACTACTATTTAATTTCTCCCTTTCCCTATTGAATAAGATGACAATATATCTATGTATACGCTTCTAGTGAAGGTTTAACAAGATGTAGTCAATAACATTATATTCTACTTAAATTGGTATTTGTTTATTAATGATTGTTAATGATTATTTGGGATAACTAGAAATATATTGTTGACTTACATTTGGTCGAATACGTCTATTTTTTTCTTCTTATCCTTGTCATTTCAATATTCAGCTCCTTTCTTTTGAAGTTATCTGTACAATTTCTTGGATTCACTTAATTTATATTTCTTTTTACTTTGTGTTTTGCAGCTTATCTTAGAGGCATTATTTTTGGTAAGAACCTTCTATCTATTTCGTTAAAAGTTAGTTTGCATCATATAAGAATTGTCATCATATTTTATACTTGAAGTAAGTTAAAATGTTAAATCAGACTGAAGCATGTTGTTTTTTTTCCTAACTCTTATGGTGAAAAATATCTACACAGGACTTGGCAGTAGAATCACATTTAGCACAAAAAATTTGGACAACCCAGTTGGACTAGAATATTTTGATGGAGGAATATTCATAGGACGAAATATTCTACCATCATACGTGGCAGCTAGATGTTTGTTTGGAGTTGCTCTTCTGCTTATGCTACTTATCTATAAATGGCGACGAAGACACATGTCATTGTATGACAACATTGAAAACTTTCTGCTAGACAGCAATCTAAATCCCACTAGGTATGAATACAAGAAAATCAAGAAGATGACGGGAGGTTTCAGAGTGAAATTGGGTCAAGGAGGATTCGGCTCTGTATACAAAGGAAAGCTAAGAAGTGGTCCTGATGTAGCTATAAAGATGTTGAGCAAGTCCAGCACAAATGGACAAGATTTCATTAGTGAAGTAGCTACCATTGGAAGGATACATCATGTGAATGTAGTACGTCTTGTTGGATATTGTGCTGAGGGGAAAAAGCGTGCTCTAGTTTATGAATTCATGCCTAATGGATCATTGGATAAATACATTTTCCCTAAAGAAGGAAGTGTCCCCTTGAGTTATGAGAAGATATATGAAATATCTCTTGGAATAGCTCATGGGATAGCATATCTACATCAAGGCTGTGATATGCAAATTCTACATTTTGATATCAAGCCTCATAATATTCTTCTAGATGACAACTTCATTCCAAAGGTATCAGATTTTGGACTTGCAAAGCTATATCCTGTGAATGATAGCATTGTCCCTTTGACTGCGGCAAGAGGAACATTAGGTTACATGGCTCCAGAATTGTTCTATAAAAATATTGGAGGAGTATCTTACAAGGCTGATGTCTATAGCTTTGGAATGCTTTTGATGGAAATGGCAGGTAGGAGGAAAAACTCGAATCCTAATGCAGAACATTCGAGCCAAGATTACTTTCCCTTTTGGGTCTATGATCAATTTAAAGAAGAGAAAGATGTTGAAATGGAAGATGCCTCGGAAGAGGGAAAGGATCTAGCTAAAAAGATGTTTATGGTTGCACTTTGGTGTATTCAGTTGAAACCGAGTGACCGTCCTTCAATGAACAAGGTAGTAGAGATGCTTGAAGGGAAAACTGAAAGCCTTGAACTGCCTCCAAGGCCTTCTTATTATCCAAATGAGACGTATGCACATGATGATGGAAGCAACTCTGACCAAACAGCATGGAGTGATTCCTCCACTAGTTCTGAAAAGTATCTTGGCAAAACCTCGACTAATCATTCACTGGAGAATAGCTCTTGACAAACACAGATAATTGATCTTAAATTACTTGATGGTTGGTCTTTGTATATAAAGACTGATTTGGCAGAAGTTATTTCAGTGAGGGAAAGGTTTGTGGTTTGAAATGGCTGGATTGCATGTTATGGTATCATGGTCCTCTTTGACTCCGTCATGTGGTAAAGAAGTGCGACTTTGTTGCTATTCTTCAACACATTGTTTTCTCCTTCATTGTTTGTTTTCCTTGTCCTTTTCCCTTGCAAGTGTAATTTATTTCATTTTGTTATTCTTTTAGACTCTAATTTTAGTATATGGTAAATTATCCAATTACACACTTCAAAACTATTTCTCGCTCGACTTTTCAATCAAATATTGATGGGAATTATGCAATAGGTTTTTCCCCTTGGAATGATAAAATTTCTTTAATAAAAATGGATGGATGGTACAGCTCCTGGTACAAGCAATGTGTTGGAACACAAAATCAATTCCACTAAGAGAAGCATCATAAACATATACAAATTTCAAACATTAGTCTATACTTTTTATGCTACACGAGAGGAGTGATTGCTGTGTCGATTCTACCTCTTACGAGCAAAATGGAAAGATTGTTGCCTGAAGGAATTATGATACCTCTTATTGGATCTTTTTACCTCTTGTAGTTAAGGTTCCTTGCAACACAGGCCATTTGAAATATTCCAACTTCTGGGACAGTCTTCATTTTACATAAATCTGTTCAGTGCTATTTTTTTATGGTTTTCACATACGAAGATATTTATCAAACAAAAAAGGATATCATTTCTGGCTGTGCTGGATCTATGCATGCATGTGCCAAACATAGAGAAGCTAGGTAGTACTGGAATCCAATGATCTCCAAATATATCCATAGTTGTGTTAGCAACATTGACTCATCTCATCCCTTGCTTAAGGATCTCTTTCCATTGCAAATCACTATGCCATGCCTATGATTCAATGCTCCTCATATCAGCATTCGTGAAAGTAGAGAGTGGAAAATACTTCTCTTTAAATATTAACGATTGTTTATTTGTTGCCAGCCACCACCCGTTTTGCCAACATTGCCATATATATTGTTCATAGCTCTAACGACTTTGAGATCTCCTGCTGTAACTATTGCACGCAATTATTACATAACTCAGTCCGGTTAGCAAATTGATTCATTCAATTCGAGTGTGCTTTTAATAATATGTCAATGACTATCTTCAACAAAATCCCATCTTATCTGTCAGATGATATTTCTTCCGCTGATTTAAATGAAGAAATTCTCATGATATTTCATCTTTCAATGGCATGAAAATACCACAACAGGATCCAACATAAAGCAATTGTGAAAAAATGCATTTGCTGATTATATTTCCATTTCTGTTGCAGAGAGAATTAAATTCCATTATGAAGGCCACATCGGTTACAAGTTACAGTGAAAAAATGTAGCTTGATAAGCTGGTATGGGTAATGGACTTATAGTGTTTCGTCAAAAAAAAAAAAACTATTATAAAGTGCATATCACATTTGATGAGCCTAAAAGTAAACTCATTTACTCTATTTCATGAACAACTTCTAACTCAAAATTCAGGTGTCTAGCTGGAATAACTGCAGCATTTGTTCTAGTAGAGTCAAAAGGAGTAGGGGGTGCCATTAACTTGTCTCCCTCTCCTTCAAGCATTTGCACCACAGTTTTCATGGATGGACGGTCCACGGGGTTCCACTGAATACACCAAAGTCCTACAACAGCAAGTTTCTTTGCAATCCTAACATCTTCCTCATCCCCAATATTAACTTGCACGTCGTTACCTTCAAGCAAATTATGGATCCATTCCGGGTACAGAACCTGGAAATTCTCCTCACCCGACACATTTGTGTTCTTTCTTCCACCAACCATCTCCAGCAACAACATTCCATAGCTATAAATGTCAGACTTATAAGACACGTTCCCGAAGTTCCTTGAGAAGACTTCAGGTGCAATGTAGCCCAAGGTTCCCCTTGCTGCAGTCATAGACACCGTGCTTTGATTCTTGGGACACAACTTGGCAAGTCCAAAATCAGTAATCTTGGGAGTGAAGTGGTCATCTAGTAACACATTGTGGGGATTGATGTCAAAGTGAAGTATTCTATGATCACAACCAAGATGGAGATACTCAATCCCTCTAGCAACACCAAGAGCAATCTGTTGCAACTTTTCCCACCCAAGGAAAACATCCTTGTTCTCTGGTGGGGACAAGAACCTCTGGAGTGACCCATTTGGGAAGAAATCATAGACAAGCGCGCGGTGGAATCCGTCGGCGCAGAATCCAAGCAAGCGAACAACATTGACGTGGTGAATCTTGCCCATGGTTCCCACTTCATTAATGAAGTCCTTACCATCACCTTGTGTTTCATTGAGTATCTTCACAGCGACAAGGATTTCTTGGGAGAGCATGCCTTTGAACACTGCTCCATGAGCCCCTTCCCCTAGGCTCTCCTTGAAACCGTTTGTTATTCTCTTGATGTCAGCATAAGTGAATCTCGTAGGCTTCATTGCCCTATAGTCCTCCAAGAACTTTTCAATCCTTGTCAGGTCTTCTCCTTTCATCTTAAAATAGCTATAAATGTGAAACAATGCAAAGACCAATAGCAGCAGAAGCGTCGATCCAACTATAACCCCTGTTTGTCACATTTTATAGGTTGAGATCATATGTCACATACATAACAAACTATTGAGTTATGTAAAATCTATTCTATTGATTTTCTAATCAACTTTCACATTGGCGCTGTTACAGAGTAAATATTAGGTATTTGAATACCTAATATTTACTCTGTAACAGCGCCAATGTGACAAGATAAAACAACTCAACTATTAATATTGTGTGTTATTAGAATATGAATCATTGATTTTCTAATCAACTCTATTGAGATTACTCACTTTTTTAGTCTCTATGTAATTGCTTATTTTAGATGATTCAAATGCACTGCACAATGCTCACTTTATAGTTTACACAAGTGAGATCCGAATAATCTATGTATTATCTATCTACTACTCTATAAGAAAAGTAAGTCTTGTTCTTTCTATGTAGGACACATGTCACTTTCCAATTGTGATATGTGTCAACTCTTCACTTTTTTAATTTATTTACAATTAAAATTATTTTATTTGTTAGATTTTATTTACTGTTATTAATTATTATTAAAAATGACTCATAATTTATATGAATCGAATCTATAGACTAATTAACAAATAAAAGAGAAAAGAAAGGGTGCTGTCAAAAAAGAGAAAAGAAAGGGAGGGCAAGGATGTTGCGTACCAGCAGTGATTAGCAGAACAGTTGATTTTGGGAGCCTGTTTGATGGGCAAACGAAGCATTCAGTTTCACCATGGGTGCCATTTTTCCATTTACATTTCTGCCCCTTTGCCTCACATAAACTACAGTTGGGTTTCGACCATTCTATGATCACACTCTCGGTTCCTCGGTCATCCGAAATGTCCCACCCTACGGACAGGACATCACTCACCTTGGTACAAGAAACTATTTCCGGGTCAATAAAGTCGCCACCAGAGTCACGTTGCAGAATCGGACACGCCTTGTTGGAGGTGCAACGGAAGAAGGAAACGTTACGCGGTCCGTACGATTGGAACTGAAACGGGGAAACCGATGAGTTCCCCACCGCTAGAAGCTGACTAGAAAGGCAATTTTTAGGGTCATAGATTTCGATTTGCTGAGATTTGTAATCTATGCGTTTGACAAACAGTTTTAACAGAACGGCACGGAGTTGGAGTTCCAATACAGTCACATCTTCGTCGGTACATGATAGATCAAACCCGGAAGGAAACCCATACCCGGTGTTGTGATTCAACTTGGTGTTTTTGAGATAAAATGGGAATTGAATTTGAACACCTCCACATTCATCGGTGCATCGATTCTTGGCTATTACAGGCTTCCCTAGCAGAAACAACACCGTTAATAGAAGAAGAAGATGGTAAAAATTGTGAGAAGTGGCCATTGTCAATTGTGGGGTTAATTATGTTGCAGGTTTGGATTGGAATGCTTTTTGCATTGCAGCCTTATGAAATATGAAGAGGGTGTCTTAATCTTTAGTTGAAGTCTGAACGCGTTGAATATGGATGATGACAGCCGCCGCCCGCCTGTGTGTACCAGCTATCTAACTTAATTTGGTCATCTTGTGAGGTGGCTGTGTAGTGATACATTAGAATTATGCGTATGAGTACTGTTTTTCATCAGTCATTGACCGGTAATTAAAACTAGTTCATCGTTTGACGAAATGCTCATGGGCACTATTTTAACCGCGTGATGTGAAAGTGAGAATATATATTAGCTAACTTACTCCCACTTAGAAATTAGAAGGTGTATATTAGCAAGGTGCACCTTTTTGTTTGGACAAAAAAATCTATTTTTTCTTATGTAAAGTAACTTAAATTAATGGGTATAATTGTAATTTACATTTATTATTTTCTGAAAAATACAAAAAACCCATTCTCTTTTGCTTGGGATTACCGCTCTCTCTCTCTCTGCTCTCTGTTATCTTCTTCCTCTACCGTACTCTCTTTCTCTCTACAGATTTGTTGACAGAATAAAAAACAGTGTTGTTTCCTATATCATCATCTTCTTCAACCAGTTAGTAGGGAGAAAGGTTCATATATAATTGCAGCCCTAAACAATGATTTCTTTTATACTGGTTCTAAACGTTAATTATGTTTTTTTTTTTGAAGCCAAACATGAGAAAAGCACCCCTGTAATACATGAGAACAACACCCCCCAACATAAACTGATACACCGCAAACACCACATCCTAATAAAGATAAAAATTTCAATATGAAGCACCGATACTCAGTGGTTACAACCGCACCAACAATAGGCCATGACTAACAATAAAATGTCAAAACAAATTCAACCCAACCATCCAGAATACCAACTCCTGCGATAACAAATGTGTTGTTTTTTTTTTTTGGTCAAAACCAAATGTGTTGGTTTGAAGGTGTCGAGACTGCAACGGTTTATCAGTACGAGGGGCCTCATCCGAGAAACCATGAGAAGACGAAGAGGCAACAGGAAAGAGCAGGAAGGGAAAAAGAAATTTTGGGAAATTTGTGTTTTTAAAAAACTAATTAAATTCAATATGCAGTGTATCCTTTCATGTCATCGTGGTTCTTCTCCGCGTTATGGTTTTTTTTGTGCACCGAAGCAGAGTGACCACAGTGGAGAGAGTCAACTGAAGGGTTGAAATGTTAAATTACTTAAATATCCATGAATTTAGTTTAATTTAAAAAAATAAAAATGATTTTTTTGTCCAAATAAAAAGGTATAGGAGGCTAATGTACTCTTTTTAAATTTTAAGTAGGAGTATATTAGCAATCCCCTATATATATATATATTAATCATAATGTATAAAAGAAATTATTTAATTTTGGCTTAAATAAGTTTTCAGTCACTATAAAATACTCCCTCTGGCTTTAATATAAGTAACAAGTTATATTTTTGATTCATTGAATAACTCATGTATTTATTCAATGAATCAAAAAAGTAACTTGTTGCTTATATTAAAACTAGAGAGAGTAAGTAGTATGTGTTTTTTTGTTTTGGTCCTTAAAAAATATTTTTGTTCATTTATGTCCCTATTAATTTTTATTTTTTTATTTTAGTTTCAACTGTCAATTAAGTGGTGAGATAACTAATAAAAGTCCATCTCGTCACCACCATGTGGTACCCAACCTTTACAACTCAAATGACACGCGGGAGTCACAAGGTGGTTTATTGATTTGGGGGATAGATAAAGGAATTGAAGTGATAAGAAAGTCATGAGTTCAAACTTTATACTAATATAATATATTAATTTACTAACATCTGTCTACTTAAAAAAACAACTCACAAGACACCTAGATTATTTTTCCACCTCACCAACACACCTCACCCTGACCCCTAAGGATGTGATTGGGAAGGGGTTTTTGGAGAGAAGGGAAGGGAATGAGAGATTTTATTCTAATATTTTAGTAGTATATATAGAGGAAAATGATGGACAAAACATTTTGAAGCCCTCCAAAACCTTCCAGAATCCTAAAAAAACTCTTCAATTTGGGAGAACTTAAAAAATGCATTAAAGATATGTAATTTTGAATAGTTTTCACATACTTTTTAAACACTCAAATAGGTAAAATATTGATCACAAACTCTCATCTTCCCACATAATTTAAAAATAAATTTTGAAATACACAAATTAATCCAACATCAAACACCACATCTCGTGTGTGTGTATATATATATATAATTTAAGTTAAACATTTTACATAACTTTAACATATATGTAAACCGACGAAATTTTGGATTTATACGTTTTCAACTGCGTAACTGGCTATGCATTAATATCACAAATTAGAGAGTTCATCACGGCTTCGATTCAGTTATATCGTGAAAGCTTTAGATTCGATTTGTAGCTCCAACGAAAGAAACTATAGTTGTGGAAATCTCCACACCGCTGGTGTAAAAGTGCAGGCTCAATTTTAAGTTTCAATAGAGGAAATTACAGCTGTGTCAAATTTCACACCCGTATTGTGAAAACGGCAGATTTAATTTGAAGATATGATATAACAAATCACAGGTTTGACCAATTTCACTCCAGAGTGTGAAAACGTAATATTTACGGGTATATTTAACAGAGAAAATAGACATTTCACACTACGGATGTCAAAATGATAGGTTCAATTTGTAGCTCCAACAAAAAAACAAAAAAATTAGCTGTGAAAATCTTCAAAGTGTAAAAGCACCGGCTCAATTTTAAATTCTAGGAAAGCACAGCTTTGTAAAATTTCACACTCGGGTTGTGAAAACGTCAGACTCTATTCCAAGATTCAAGTATTCAACAGATACAATTACAGGTGTGAAAAATTTCACACACAGCGTATGAAAATGTCAGGTTCCATGAAACCTTTAGCAGAAAAAATCACAGGTGTGAGATATTTCACACTTAGGATGCGAAAACAACACGTCCAATTCAAAGTTTCAACAGAGATAATCACATGTGGAAAAAATAACACTCATAGAGTGAACACGTCTAACTAGTGTACAACTTCTAAGACACTATGACAGAACTAATCACAGCTGTGAAAAATTTCACAACTACGGTGTGAAACGTCTGACTTCTTCACAACTTCTAATGCAGTATAACAAAACTAACAAAACTAATCACAGTTGTGAGCATTTCACATACGGGATGTGATAGTATGAATTTCAATTTGACGCTTCAAGAGAGGAACTCACGGCTCTGTTAACTAAATGAAGTGTTATTGTCCTAATAAATCAATAAATTAACAATATATCTAAATTACCATGACTTAGACATTATAATTTGTTAATTATCTTTCTTGTAATAATGTCATTTTTACCAAATACAAATAACCCACGTAATTATGATATTTTGTGATCAACTTTTTAACTGCAAAAGATCTTATAGAACTATAGGGATATGCAGTTCAAACTCAACTCTAGAGGACATATAATTCCGTAACCCACTACAACTTGAAAATCAGTTGAGCTTAAATCTATTTTGGGTTCTCATACATCCTAGTAAAAACGGTTGACAATTTCAAATATATCCCAATTAAAATATCACTCCAATTAAACTTCTCCCCCCAAATCATTGTGATGGGGTGTAAAACATTCATAGTATTATAAAACAAAGAAGTATAAATTGTAAATTGAGAGGAATTTATATCACAATGACATGGGTAATAGACACAAAAAAGAATTTAGCTATCAATTTCAAATAAACTCATTTTATTTTATATTTCTTCCCCTAAAAATACAAATCACATCCGCCAAATTATCTTCTTATCAAAATCAAAGTTGTTCAAACAATTAATTTAGTGAGAAAAGATAAATTCAAGCCAAATAACTTTTGTTGAATAAATGATTTAAAATGATAATGGTATACAATACATAATAGCTAGAATAGATTATTCTTTCTTTTGTTGTTGTTTTTCCTTTTCCTTTGTCTCTCTTTCTACGCTTATATACATATAGAAGGTCTTTCTACCCTGCAAAAGACAGAGGGTTCAAAAGGTCTATCTATATAATTGTAATTGAGGATCAATTATCACATGAAACCTTTGTCTAATAAGAATAACTACACAACTGATACAAAAGAGGTTGCTTGCATGCTTGCAAAGTCTATATGAAGAACTAAATTGGGAAATAAAATAATAAAAACCCAAATACTACAAAATAAAAAAAGATACATTATAGAGCACAATATTTATACACTAAAATAGCAATAGAAGATTGATTTCCTAAAAAAAATAAACAAAATAGTAGACATAATTTTAAAATAATTATGAAAAATACAAGTTAATTCAACATCAAACATCACATCCCGTATATAAATTGTAAGTTAAAAATAATATTAAAGTCTCTCATAGGATAAATGCATAATCAATAAAATATTCTCAATTCATACAAAATCTTAAATATATACATATAGTTAATTATTGAAAAAACTCATACATGTGGAGTATAGTATCAGTTCAATTTAGATTAGAGTGATTTCAACGTAAGAACTAAAAATTGATCCAATTCAATAAAATATAGTTTTTTTTTTATTTTTGATGATTAAATATGAATGCCCATCGTGAATATATTTTGCTGTTCAACAATACCCATAGTGAATATGAATGCCCAAGCATTATGCCCCGGGCCCCCCTCCCCAACGATTTTAGCCCGTGAAAGCTACACTTACATTTTTTTTGTTTTTGATAAAAAAGCAACACTTACATTTTGCACATACATATAGGACCATCTTTGATGTTGACAAAAAAAGGACCATTTTTGTCAAATTTATATTTTGGCAATAAATTCAAAAGTGTGTGGCGGACTTTTCAGCACAGTTGTGTGTACCGACTTTGGATTAAATTGTCTTGTACGTTGCTAAAAATCATAAAAGAAAAGTCAGAATTGCATTGCATTATTGATCACTATATTTTCATACAGTAATACATGACAGTAACATGCCCTGTTGGTTCAATTGGATTTTTCCATTTTTATCAATTTGCTTTGAACTGAGTGGTGGTTTGGCAATTCATATCTAGAGGACCAATTGTTATGTAATTGGTTTGGGGGATTAGTATTTCTGTAATATAGTTTTTGTGGCCATTGTCGTGTTTTTGGTTTGGATGTATTTGGTTTGGGGGATTAGCTTTTCCAACCATTTGCATTTTGCATTTGGTGATGCAGGTCGTTTGTGTACTCTAGGTCAGCTAGGCATTAGTTGGACTTTTTCTTTAAATAAATTCTTTGGCTTCTTCAAAAAAGAAAAAAACTATATTTTCATACACGCTTATGACCAATTTATGGATTAAATGCATGTAGATGATTTTTTAGAAATATAAATACACAAATCTGGTAAATTTTTTTGGTAATTCAAATCTGGTAATTTATATCAAAACTAGTGTTTAGGCTTGTACATTGCACAGAGAGATACTTTTTAGGGTTGACTCTATTATTTAAATTGAATGGAGAAAGGAGTGTGTACATCCAAATAATAGGGGTATGATTTTCTGTGTTACATACCAATATCAGAAGTTAGCTCTTCCAAAATCTGCTTGAACTGAAAATGATATTGGTTTTCGCTTCTAAGTGGCCTTGGTCCGGCTAGTAAATAGCAGGGCTATTATTTTTGCCAAAACTTCTTCCACTCTAAGCACATTTTAAGACACAACATTGAGCTTTAAAATAGCGAAAACTTTATTATAACCACAAGTATATATTGCTAAGAAGTAATAACCATCGACACAGTGAACATCATAATCAATAGATATCTATAATCAATCTCTAATCTATTTCTTGAATCACTTCCAGTTCCAAATTCAGACGTTCTGCAGCAGCCATATTAGTGGCTGCATTAGTTGAAGTTGAAGGCTCAAACGGGTTGCGAGGAACTTTCAACTTGTCACCCTCTCCTTGAAGCATTTGCACCACAGTTTTCATGGAAGGGCGATTCACCGGGTGCCATTGGATGCACCAAAGTCCCACGATTGCAAGTTTCTTTGCAATTCTAAAATCTCCCTCTTCATCAATAGGGATATGTGTGTCTCCCCCTTCAAGCAAACCGTGAATCCAATCTGGATACAGAACTTGTAAATTATCTTGACTAGTGGAGTTTATATTTTTTCTTCCCCCAACCATCTCTAGCAGCAACATCCCATAACTATATATATCAGACTTATATGACACATTCCCGAAGTTTCTAGAAAAAACTTCGAGTGCCATGTAGCCCATTGTTCCCCTGGCTGCAGTCATGGATACAGTACTTTGATTTTTGGAGCACAGCTTAGCCAAACCGAAGTCTGAAATTTTTGGGGTGAAATTGTCATCTAGCAAGACATTATGGGGGTTGATGTCAAAGTGGAAAATTCTTTGGTCACAACCCTGATGAAGATACTCAACTCCTTTGGCTATGCCCAGAGCGATTTGTTGCAACTTGTCCCATCCAAGAAAAGTATCCTTGTTATTCGGTTGAGAAATGAAATTCTACAATGAACCATTTGGGAAAAGGTGATTGCTATGGTACCTAGAAAAATTTATGGGTATTGGTGTCTGACCAATAGTTTTTTTTCATGTGTATTTTCTTAGCCATGTCATATTATTACTTTTATTTTTATCTATTTGCAAATATATCTCTTTATTTATTTTTTAAAATAAAAACACTAAAAAATTACCCAATGGCAATAGACATGACTCAAGTGCGATTTGGAGCGATTTCATTGTAGGCTTTGTGTATGTGTTCATATACTACTAATGATCAAAGGAAGCCAAAAATTGAAAAAGAAAAAGGTTTATTTGAAACTGATGGAGCTTAGAAACTCTCTTCTAGGTATATAGATATGAGCTCTGCCAAAATGTTTAAATTTGGGATGGAGATTTATGAACCAAATCAAATTAAAATAAGAAACCAAATCAGATCTCATTTGTGTGCGTGCATATTGCAAGGATATGTTTTGATCGGGTTTCATATAATTAATATATAGAAAAATCAACCGTGCAAAATAACAAAGTTTTGAAGATTTTCGATTAATCCAATCCTATTGAGCATGATTGAAGACATTGATTATAAGGCTACTCGTTCACAATTGTCCATAAAAAGAATGAGAAAGAGAAGAGGGGAAACAATATTATTGGCGTGTCACAGAGCACCGGTTGACAACGCCAGCTACATAAATCATAATATATTAACCAACATCACCACTACTCTTTTTCCTTTATTTTTATCTTTCTCTACTCCCTTTCACGTAAACCCCACGAAGCTAGAAGAGATTTGATCACAAGGGAAAAAAACAATTCTCCAATCAATGAAAGAGATTGTGCCGACAAAGAGAAGATCGATTGTTCCTCGTCACAACTGGCAAGAAATTAAAGCAATTTAAAGGAAAATTGAAGAAAAAAAATCTAGCGTAGGTCAAGAAAAATGAGATAAAATATTTAGAAAACTTAAAGAGTGTCTATTGGCGTTGGACAATTTTTTTAGTGTTTTTATTCTAAAATAATAGAGAGATATATTTACAAACAGATAAAAATAAAAAAAATGAAGTTGCATGACTACGAAAATACACCTGAAAAAAAACTATTGGCCAGGGTATCAATATCCATAATTTTTTCTAGGTACAATAGAATTTGCTATTGAAAAAAGTCACATACCAAAGCACGGTAAAATCCATCAGCATAGAACCCAAGCAACCGAACCACATGGACATGGTGGATTTTGCCCATGGATTTGATGATTGCATATGAATATCCATAGTGAATATGATTGACTATGCCCCGGGCCCCTCCCCCCTCCGATTTTAGCCCGTGAAAGCTACACTTACATTTTGCACATACGTATTAGACCGTCTTTTGTCAAATTTTATTTTATTTTTGACACAAAATTTATATTTTGGATATAAATCCATAAGTGTGGTGGACTTTTCAGTATAGTTGTGTGGACCGACTTTCACTTAAATTGTCTTGTAATTAACTTGTTAAAAATCAATAAAGAAAAGTCAAGCTAATGACATATAACGAATATGACTTTTACATTATTGATGACTAAATTTTCATACAAGACTAACAAGTGGATGACCAATTTATATATATTTTATTTTATTTCTCACCAATAAAATAATGATCATTTAGGGGTCATTTTTTTCATTTATCTTTCTTTCAATTTTATTTCTGATCAATAAAATAATGTTTGCTTATGGGTTCTATTCCTTCTATCTATTCCTATAAATTTTCATTTTGTAAAATTATTTTTCTTTTCAATTTTTTCTGAACAATAAAATAGTGATTGTTTATGGTTTTCATTCATCTTTCTTTGTTGCTGTAAATTTTTAAGTTAAAAAATTATTTTTTTTATTTTATTTCTCAACAATAAAACAATGTTTGCTTACGGGTTTCATTCATCTTTCTTTGTTCTTTTAAATTTTCATTTTGCAAAATGATTTTTCTTTAAAAATTAACATAAAAATAATTTTATTCCTGATCAATAAAATGGTATTTACTCACGGGTTATATTCATATTTCTTTTGACTTTATTTATGATCATTAAAACAATATTTGCTTACGAGTTCTATTCTTCTTTCTCTATTCTTATGAACATTCGGGTTGCAAAGTTATTTTCCTTTTGATTTTATTTTTGACCAATAAAATAGTTATTTTTTACAAGTTATCTTTTCCATTCATCTTTTTTTATATTTTATTTTTGATTAATAAAATAATATTTTCTTACGGGTTCTATTCATCCATTCTATTCTTATAAATTTTAAAGTTGTAAAATTATTTTCCCTTTTGATTTATCCTGATCAATAAAATAATGATTGCTTACAGTTTCCATTCATATTTATTTATTCCTGTAAATTTTCAAGTTAAATTTTTTTTTTTTTTATTTTATTTCTGATCAATAAATCTATGTTTGCTTACGAGTTTCATTCATCTTTTTTTGTTCTTTTAAATTTTCAGTTTGTAAAATTATTTTTCTTTAAAATCAAAAGAAAAATAATTTTATTTCTGATCAATAAAATAGTGTTTGCTTACAGGTTCTATTTATCTTTCATTTAATTTTATTTATGATCAATAAAATATTGTTTGCTTAAGAGTTCTATCATTTTTTTTTCTATTCTTATGAACATTCAAGTTGTAAAATTATTTTTCTGTTGATTTTATTTTAGACCAATAAAATAGTGATTGTATAGAGGTCATCCTTCTTTTTACAAAGTTATTTTTCCTTTGTTTTTTTAATAATAAAGTGATGTTTGCTTACGAGTTCTTTTATCTTTATTTTTTTTATTGCACTCAATTCATCTTTAATATTTTCTGTAAATTTTCAGGTTGTAACATTATTTTTCTTTTGATTACTGAAATAGTATTTGCTTATGTGTTCCATTCATATTTATTTATTTCTATAAATTTTCAAGTGCAAAATTATTTTTCTTTTGATTTTATTTTTGATCAATAAAATAACATTTGCTTACTGGTTATGTTCTTCTTTTTCATTTTCAATAAATTTTCATTAACAATATCACAAAATCAGTACTATTATAAATTTAAAATATATTATAGGCTTAATAAGATTTTTGATCCCTGCAAATATATAACTTTTTGGTTTTCGTCACTGTAAATTTTTTTTTACTTATTCATCCCTGCAATATCATGGCTCTTTGTTTTTGGTCCTCGCCGTCAGCTGCCGTTACAAAAACGCTGAGCTGGCTGACGGCAGCTGAGCTGCCATCGCCACTTGGATAACTGATGCCACATGGCACTTGATGAAGTGGCTAAAACGCTGACTCAGCATCATTAATATTTTAAACATCATAATTAACGCTAATCCAACTAAAATTAATTAAACCCTAAACCAATTAAATTAAATGTTTAATAATTTGGGATTTGGGATTAGAGTTTAATTTTCAGGGGCCCTTATACAACCCAGCCCCTCTTCCTCAGATCTCCTTCTCCCCATCACAGTATCATCAACTCAAGCTTCAAATCTACATAACAATGCAACAACAGAAAAAGAAGAAGACAGAGCGAAATGGTCTGTAGATTTGAAAGAAGACAGGGCGAAATGCAGCAACAACAGAAAAAGAACAACGCAACAACAGAAAAAGAAGACGACAATGCAACATCGATTTAAGCTTCTTTTTCTGTTTGTTGCTGTTCGCCCTTCCTCAGATCTTCTTCTCCCCAAGGTCTCTTCGTTCTCCCCCGTCACCGCTGCAGGGGTGGGGTTTTGGGTGCCACCGCTGCCCTGACTCCAGGCCAAGATGGACAAGGCATCGAGTACTTAAAGTAGCTCCGGAGGAAGATCCAGGATCTCGAGACGCGGAGGCGGGAGCAGCAGCCACAGAGGAAAAGTAGCGGCGGCGGGTCCACGGCGGTCCTTGAGGGGGATGTCCTTCCACGTCCTGGTCTCCTTCCACGTTCTTGTTGTTGTTGTTGTTGTTGGGGGTGATGGTGGTGCGGTGGGAGAAATGGTGGTGGTTGTGGGTGGGGGAGTTGGGGGTGGGGTTTAGGCAAGTGAAGGGAAGGAGAAAGATGTGGTGGTTGTGGGTGGGGGGTTTGGGGTGGGGGTGGGGGTGGCAGCTAGTGAAGGGAAGGAGAAGAGGTGGTGGTTGTGGGGGTTGGGGGTGGTGGCTAGTGAAGGTAAGGAGAAGAGGTGGTGGTTGTGGGGGTTGTGGGAGGTGGCTAGTGAAGGGAAGGAGGCTAGTGAAGGGAAGGATAAGAGATGGTGGTTGTGGGGGTTGTGGGTGGTGGCCAGTGAAGGGAAGGAGAAGAGTGGTGGCTAGTGAAGGGAAGGAGAAGAGGTGGTGGTTGTGGGGATTGTGGGTGGTGGCTAGTGAAGGGAAGGAGAAGAGGGGGGGGGGGGGGTTGGGGCGGGGTAAGAAAGAGGGAGAGAAAAAAAAATGGAAAAATAACATAAGATCAAATTAACAATTTTTTAAATTTTTAATTTCTTAATAAAGAATATTAAAACTTAAAAAGGGTTTTAAATGTTAATCACGCCCAGTCACCCATTTATCCACGTGGCACTGACAGGTAACGTCCCACGTGGCATCAGTTACGTTACGTGGCAATGACAGATGAGCAGACGTCAGCCACGTCTGTTTTTTTATAACAGAACTTGACGTCGATGACCAAAAACGGAGACGACAATATTTGCAGGGATGAAAAAGTAAAAAAATAAAATGCAGGGACGAAAAACAAAAATAGATATATTTGCAGAGACCAAAATTATTTTTAAGCCTATATTTTATATCAATTTATTACTATATAAATATGTCATTTCATATCATGTGTAGAAATCACCCGGACCTGTGCGATGCACAGCTCAAGTGGCTAGTTTGGAAAAAAGTCATATACCAAAGCACGGTAAAATCCTTCAGCATAGAAGCCAAGCAACCGAACCACATGGACATGGAAGATTTTGCCCATGGATTTAATTGTTGCATATGAATACCCAAAGTGAATATGATTGACTATGCCCCGGGCCCTTCACCCCTCCGATTTAAGCCCGTGAAAGCTACACTTATTTGACCAAAAAAAAAGCTACACTTACATTTTGCACGTACGTATCAGACCATCTTTTGTCAAATTTAATTTTATTTTTGACACAGAATTTATATTTTTGGATATAAATCCACAAGTGTGGTAGACTTTTCAGTATAGTTGTGTGGACCGACTTTCAGTTAAATTGTCTTGTAATAAAATTGTTAAAAATCAATAGAGAAAAGTCAAGCTAATGACATATAACGAATATGACTTTTACATTATTGATGACTAAATTTTCATACAAGACTAACAAGTGGATGACCAATTTATGGATTAAATGCATGTAGATGACTTTTTAGAATTATAAATAACTAAACAAAATTTTGAATATAAATTAATACACAAATCTTGATAATTTGAGGTAAAACTTTATATGAAATTTTCAATCTAATGCAAAAGTTATTTTTTATCATTTATAGTCATATTGATGTTTGGGGGCAAAATCGATTTTGCTAATAATAACCAAGCATTTGTTCCTTCAAAAAGAACATTTGTATTTGTACTAAAATCACATTTGACATGAGTCAAAATCAATTTTGATATTTTTCACCTGTCAAAACAAAACACACACTTAAGAGATTTTACATGCATGTATATAAAGCTAATCATCAATAGAGTTTTATTTTTTTAATTTTAACCTCCAAAATATAGTGGAATATTGTAGGTAAGTGTTGTGGAATGTGGACCAACTTTTAATTTTAAGTTGTCTAGTTAATTTTTAAAATCTAATCAAATCTAATATATATACAAAAGTCAAGCAAACGTTAAAATTACTTGTGTTGTGATAATGAATGGCTAAATTTTCATATACAAGACTATATATGTCTATATGGTTAAGTTTATGGAAGTGATATTATATACAATTTATATGAAGCATAAATCTAAACAAAAATACAAAAAATACTAACTTGTAAACACCCAATATTTAATCGAGGATCTTATAGCTAAATAGCGTTTAAGACTAGCTAGACCCATTTTGATGAGAGAGATCTAATTATTTCTATGAGGTTATATAATTCCTCCTCCAATGCCGATGTAAAGAAAAAAAACTGAATAGTTTTCAATTTCTGAATGTTTCTGAATATGTTTTCGCTGCACATGCAATCCAACCATATTAATCTATAAGTTTGAAATAATTGTTTTAATTTCTATTTTATATTTACTAGAATATAATTAAATATATAAATTATGCAAATGAAATTGGATGCATTTGTTTCATATTATTTCACAAAACATGTACAGTTCTTTTAAAAAAATCAGGTACAGGTGATCTATAAATATAAAAAATATACATAAGAAAATAAAATTTTAAATAAACATGACTAATTTTATAAAAATAAAAAATAAAAATACATAAGCATAACATCTGCTTGAACTGAAAATGATATTGGTTTTCGCTTCTAAGTGGCCTTGGTCCAGCTAGTAGCAGGGCTAGTATTTTTGCCAAAACTTCTTCCACTCTAAGCATATTTTAAGAGACAACATTGAGCTTTAACATACGAAATGGCGAAAACTTTATTATCATACTAAAATTTTCAAGTTACACTCCAATTTTAATATTACAAGTTCCTAAATTCACAAACCACAAGTATATATTGCTAAGAAGTAATAACCATCGACAATGAACATCTAATAATAAATATCTATAATCAATCTCTAGTCTACTTCTTGAATCACTTCCAGTTCCAAATTCAGACGTTCTGCAGCAGCCATATGAGGGGCTGCATTAGTTGAAGTTGAAGGCTCAAAAGGGTTGTGGGGAACTTTCAACTTGTCACCCTCTCCTTGAAGCATTTGCACCACAGTTTTCATGGAAGGGCGATTCACAGGGTGCCATTGGATGCACCAAAGTCCCACGATTGCAAGTTTCTTTGCAATTCTAAAATCTCCCTCTTCATCAATAGGGATATGTGTGTCTCCTCCTTCAAGTAAACCATGAATCCAATCTGGATACAGAACTTGGAAATTATCTTGACTAGTGGAATTGATATTCTTCCTTCCTCCAACCATCTCTAGCAGCAACATTCCGTAACTGTATATATCAGACTTATATGACACATTCCCGAAGTTTCTAGAAAAAACTTCGGGTGCCATGTAGCCCAATGTTCCCCTGGCTGCAGTCATGGATACAGTACTTTGATTTTTGGAGCACAGCTTAGCCAAACCGAAATCTGAAATTTTTGGGGTGAAATTCTCATCTAGCAAGACGTTATGAGGGTTGATGTCAAAGTGGAGAATTCTTTGGTCACAACCCTGATGAAGATACTCGATTCCTTTGGCTATGCCGAGAGCAATTTGTTGCAACTTGTCCCATCCAAGAAAAGTATCCTTGTTATTCGATTGAGAAATGAAATTCTGCAGGGAACCATTTGGGAAAAAGTCATATACCAAAGCACGGTAAAATCCATCAGCACAGAAGCCAAGCAAGCGAACCACATGGACATGATGGATTTTTCCCATGGTTCCCACTTCGTTAATGAACTCTGTCCCATCTCCCTCTGTGTTATTGAGCATCTTCACCGCAACCATAATTTGGCTCGATAGTTTACCTTTGTAGACAGCTCCATGAGTTCCTTCACCGAGCTTTTCCTTAAACTGATGTGTGATTCTTTTGATATCGGCATAGGAGAATCTGGTTGGCTTTAAAGCTCTGTAATCCCTCAAGAAGTTTTCGATTCTGGCATGATCCTCGCCTTTCGTCTTAAAATAGCGATATATGCGAAAGATGGCACCGAGCACAAGCGCCAGACCAATGATTGCACCTGCAGATTAAACATTTAATATCAGTACAAACAAACTCAGCAATGGATACTAATTAATAAAACAAAATCGTCTTGAGGCCCTAAAACCAAACCCCAAAATCAAACGAAAATGAAGGACAGGAGTGAATGTGTCTCACCTACAGCAGATAAAATAACGTGTTTAATCTTCTCCTTTGATTTGTGCTTACATTCTAAGCATCCTCTGTCAAACTCCCCTTCCGACCATGTCAAATAGAAGAAGTTCCCAAATATGTCATATTCTATTGGCCAAACGCGGTCAAACAATTTGGTGCAGTATACTAGGTCCCTCGCAACGATATCATCATCAGAGGAAATGGCATGAATTGGGCAATGTGACAACATATCTTGCGCATCGTCTCCTGTTGAAGAACAATTGAAAAAACTAATAGTATTGTTGCTTGGTTCCTCAGTATTTGAGTGAGAAGCCTGGAAAGGAAATGAAAAGTTGAATCTAAGTAAGAGTCTAGGAAGACAGTTATCTGGATCATATGCTGTTAATGATTGCCGTCTATAAATTTCAATGACGAGGAGTTTCAAAGGGGCTGGATATGCCGGCAGTTCAAGAATCTTTGTGTTGTTATGTATACAAGATAGACGGAAGGGACATCCAGTGGACGGGCCATTCTGGCCATTCCCAAGATTCGTAAGCAGCAGCATTAGCAATGCTAGCATTGTCATCATCAGGGGAGAACTCTGATAGCAAATCATTTCGAATTTTTGTGTGTGTATGATATTGGCATCGTGTTTGATTAAAATATATATCATTTGCGTCCCCTTCTAAGGGGCGAAGGATAGAACCATAATTATCTTTTATGTAAATTGTAAAGGAAAGTGTAAAGAAGCATAGATGGAGAATTTTTCCCAGTCCAAGTCAATGCTAGTAAAATGACATTGGCGCAGAGAAAGACTGTTTGTCCCGGTAAAAAAGCATAGATAGAATTTTTCCAAGTCCTTACAAGACAATACCGACAATCCAATAGGACTTTGAGTTGATGCAGAGAAAGACAGTTTTGTCCATACAACTGTCACTTATTATTATAATAATGACTAAAATACAGGTTCGGTTTTAGAGAATACCGGAAATCATGGGTGGAGGCAAATCCTTCTCCTCCTACTCTGCGGGAACAATGTTGTGCTTCCTCCAAACAATACTCGTGTTACTGCAACTTATAACTTGTGCCGCAACTAACAAGCAACCATGTGCCCCTTCTTCCTGCGGCGAAATCACAAACATAAGTCATCCATTTCGACTGAAGGATGACCCAGCAACGTGTGGGGATCCGAGGTACGAGTTAGCTTGCGAAAACAACCGCACGGTATTATCTCTGTTTTCGGGCAAATATTACTATGTGCGGGAAATCAACTACAGAAAATTCACAATCCGGCTAGTTGATCCGGGCATTGAAGAGGGTGATAATTGCTCCTCCCTTCCACGCTATTTCTTATCCCCATCCAACAGCGACGACTTGGAACCATTTGAAGTCCCTGCCGGCCCTGACGTGTACCGTTACCCGTACGTTATATACTTGAACTGCAGCAACCCAGTGAAGGACGATCTTCTGTATGTGGATACATCCCCCTGCGTCCATTGGCACTCCACAGGCCATCTTTATGCTATCGTTGGGCACTTGCCGGCTGGGGAATTGAAAGTTGATTGCCGCGTGAAGCTAGTTGCCATGTCATCAGCTTTTCCTTTAAATTCGAGCAGCTACTGGGATGATTATGATCTACTGAATCATAACTTTTCCTACGCAGAAATTCATAGAATGCTAGTCTATGGATTTGACCTTTCGTGGCTGAGTAGGGCTTGTGCAGATTCTTGTGGCGGCCAGCGATATTGCCACCTCAAACAATCCACCGGGGATATTGAATGCGAACAGTGCACTAGTCCATTGGGATTTTATGTCAGATGCGGTAAGAAGAACTGATCTTCTCTTTTTGAGATATGTCAAAAATGATGCTATCTGGTCTAGTTTTTTTAAAGATTCAATTCGAAAGAAATTCCAAGAAAAAAAATATCCTGCTTTTTAGTATTTTTTTTTTGGAAAAGAGCATTTCTTGGTTGAAAAAAAAGGTACCTTAACGAAGCAACCTGTATATGTAATGATTTGCATGCTTAATTGGTATAAAAAAGTCTCACGCAAAAATTTCTCAAATCACTTTCGGAATGCTTTTTCATAATCACGTGCCATATAATAGAATAGCACAATCATTGTTATTTAATTAATTTTTTATTTTATGTTAAATAATTAAATTATAATTCATTCACATGCCTAAGGCTATAAATTAAATTCACGTTCATAAAAAAAAAATTGAAACAAGAAATCCATTAATTACTGAAAGTTCACTTATCGATGATAAAATTGATAAAACGCATTAATTATTCAACAAATTTCCTGAATCCACAAAATTATTCATAGAGATAAATAGCCCCATAAAATTTCGTGTTATTATTTTACTCTCTCTGATCTAAAATATAAGCAACAAAAATTAGATCAGATATATAAGTTATTCAATGAATCAAAAAATAACTTATTACTTATATTTTGAACCGGAGGGAGTATGTTCTTAAAATTTTAGAGCTAACCTTCCTTTTCCTTTTCTTTTCAGAACATCATCTGTCAAAACTGCGCATATTTGTGGAAGGTAAGGAATCATCTCAAAATTATTTCATTTTTAGTATAAAAGCACTGTTTTCACTTTTTCTTTCTTCTTCTTTTCTTTTATAAACAAGACTACTAAAAAGGAATAAATTATTAGTGACCAATAGAGAGGAAGAACAATAAAATATATTACTAATTCTAGGAACACAAAATTTAGTGACAGAATTAGTGATTGGTTTCATGTTTTAATTTCTTCACTAATTTTTTCTCGTTAGTTTAATTTTTTCCGGTAAATGAATATAGAACAATTTAAAGTTTGATTTGGGTGGAAGTAGGGATGGCAATTGGACCCAGACCCGATGGGCACCCGCAAAATTTACCCGCAATGGGGAGGGTAATTACCCGCTTAATGGGTACGGACATGGGTACGGGTAATTACCCGCAAATTTTAATGGAGATGGGTGCGGGTACGGGTACCTTAGTACCCACCCCGCCCCAGACCCGCACTATATATATATATTATTTATAATTATTTATATATATGAATCAAATTAATAAATATGAATCAAATTAATAAATATATACGTATCCTCCTTCAAAAAAATAAATATATATGTATCATGTGTTGTTTTGTTTATTCTTTTTTGCGTTTTTCTGTTTGCTCTTTGTTGTTAGCATCCAAAGAAATAAATATGTATTAATTTAATACATTTCCACCAAAACTAAACCTAGAATGTTCCCACTTTCCAAATCTCAAACTAATTAATGTAATACATTATTTTTAAACAGATTTTGGATAGTATTAGCTCAGCCTCAGCACCTGCAAGTTAATGAATTTATTATTTTAGAAGTTTATTGTAAAATTTATTTAATGTTCGTGTTTGATTTTATGTATTGTATTTCAGAACCTTATTATGCATTGTAATATGTACTTAATTTTTATCATATATAATATTATGTGTTACCTTTGAGAAATTAATTTTTCATTTTTCATCGTGAAAGTGCGGGTAACGGATACGGGTACCGAGGTACCCAGAGGGTAAGGGTACGGGGAGCAAAGTTACTACCCACGCGGGTATGGGGACGGGTACGGGTATTTTTTCAAACTGCGGGTATGGGGACGGGTACTATAGTACCCTACCCATACCCTACCCATTGCCATTCCTAGGTGGAAGCACACTCTGAGTCGGGAGGCATTGGGGACTGGGGAGACAAGCTAAAAATTTGGAAATATAGGGAAAAGATATCAGGAACAGTTATATATGCAAGTAACCCATTCTTATTCTTAATTTTAAGAAAAATGATGGGTGGACACCCGACGCTAGTCTACCACTAGAGAGAGAAAGAGATGGATGAGAAAAAAGTGATAAAATGATGTGATATGTGATGTGATAGTTAGAGAAATATAGAAATAAATGAGAGGTGTTGGATAGGTGGAAATATTTATTGGGTGTCTATCAATCATTACTCTAATTTTAAACACGTCATTCTATAAACTTCATTGTTAATCGTACTCCCTCCGTTCCTTTTTATCTGTCGAATTTTAAGAAAAAATTTGTTTTTTTTTATCTGTCGTTTTGATAGTTTAAGGTTATATTTTGACAATAATACCCTTAACCCTATTAATTGTTCTTATCATTTTCCATAAAATTGATTAATGCATAGTTGAAAGTTCAAGGACTAATTATTATTCCCAACAAATAGAGTAGTGAATAAATAAGGGTATAATAGGAAACTTTTTATCAATTAATTGATTTCTTAGTTGTGGTGAAACAACCTTAAACGATAGATAAAAAGGAACGGAGGGAGTACTTAATAAGAAGCGGGTCTTACAATGAGTCTTATGAATTTAACTCAATAGAAAAGTGTGTCGAAAACAGTCTCAAATTTGATTCATATCAAATGACAATTAATTAATCTCAATCATTAATTAAAAAATTAAGGGTTTGACATTATTATGATATCGACCATTTATTTATTTATTGAAGATTAATATTTCTTATTTTATATTCTAAAATAAGTTGTGCATTTTAAAGTAGCTGAAACACCTTTTATAATTAAGCATACATGAGGTTTAGTAGAGTACGCCACTTTAGATTTATTAGTCTAAGAGGCAAAATATTACTCCGGTGATAAAGAGAAACTTATTAGGGCACACAAAGGCAAAAGGGCACGATAAGTTATATATATATATATATATATGAGCCAATGAATTTATTAAAGATATATAGGGTTTAACATGTTTTTGGTCCCTCTAAATATCGGCGTTTTGAATTTAGTCCCTCTAAAAAAAGTCAAAGTTTTTTGGTCCCTCAAGAAATCAATTTTTTGATTTAGGTCCCTCTTTGGCGTTGACCGCTAATATGACACACTGAGGTCCCTGTAAAAATGCTGACATGGTCCTTCTAAATATATTAAGTTTTGATTTTAGTCCCTCTAAATATATTAAGTTTTGATTTTAGTCCCTCTAAATATTAAGTTTTGATTTTAGTCCCTCTGCATGTAAGTCATGTTAGCATTTTTACAGGGACCTCAGTGTGCCATGTTAGCAGTCAACGCAAAAGAGGGACCTAAATCAAAAAATTGATTTCTTGAGGGACCAAAAAACTTTAACTTTTTTTAGAGGGACTAAATTCAAAACGCCGATATTTAGAGGGACCAAAAACATGTTAAAGCCAAGATATATATCCAATTATCCAAAGCGAAGCACAAAGGTGTGTTCACTTTGCCAAAAAGATATACAACCTGGAATCAAGTAGCATAGGCTAGCCTTTAACAATCCTCCTATCTAGCAGTTCCCTCACTGAACCAAGAGCACACAAAAGAAATACATGAAATAAAAAATTTACAATTGAGACCCACCACCTCTGATGCAAATGGTGATTTCCATAGTTCCGTTGCACAACCAGCCATATACTGACAGTTTCGTTCACATTTGGGGAAAATTTCACACCCCGGCTGTGATTATGTCCAACATCCATTTTATCTCCAAGATAATTGGCCAACAAAAAATAGATTCGTGGGATTACGTTAGACATACCTTGTATATCCATGCAATTGGTACTCACGTGTGATTGTTTAAGGTATATAATGTAAGTTAAAAGTAAAATGGCTTAATTACACTTTAGCCTTTTTAATTAGTTTGGACTGTGTGAAATTTTAGTCCTTCAAATTTTTTTGAGCCAATGGAGTCTTTTTATTTTAAAAGTTAAGCAAATATGGTCCCCCATTAATTTTCTTTTATTTACTTAATTAATTTCTTAAAGTATCTTTTTTTCTCAAAATAATTTGTGGGGGTTTACGATAAATTTGAGGCACAAAATAATTTTAAATGTCCAAAAGTTATAAATTTTGATAAAAAAATTTAATGACGTTGTAGAATATGAGATTAATTAAGGTTTGAAGAGGAAAAAATTGGAATTCTTTGGTTTTTGAGTGAAATTTCATGTTTTGATCGATGAATTTTGAGTAGAAGAAGGTTTAAAACAGTTTATATGAGATCAATTAAGGTTTGAAGAGGAAAAAATTGGGATTCTTTGGTTTTTGAGTGAAATTTCATGTTTTGATCGGTGAATTTTGAGTAGAAGAAGGTTTTAAAACAGTTTGATCGATTCATTTTGTGAATTTTTGGAATAAGGTATGAGAATTTGATAATAGTTTTAAATATATGAAGAGTGATGGAGGGACTAATTAATTAATTTTAATATATAAAATTGAGAGACTAAATTTGCTCAAAAAGTTATTGGGGGACTAAAATTGCACATATATAGTCGAAGCTAAAAGGACTAAAAGTGCAACTAAAATCCTTAAAAAAAAGTGCCATATAATTAAGAGAAAAAAATAGAAATCTATTTTATCAGTTTAAATAATGTATGCTTTAGCTTTTTAATAGTAACCTTTTTTTTTGATAAATTTTAATAGTAACCTTTAACATTAGTTCCCCATGAAACTTTTATTGAAAACTTATATTGCAATAGGGGTATTTACATCTAAATCAAAGTAAGTGGTGGTCAGTGCATTTTTTTCTTGCTAAATTACAGTCTTGTATGTTATCTCTTCGGTTTGTTGACTTGATCACTACAATTTATTGCAGATATTATACTTGGCATTGCTAGAGGTACAATTTATTTTGTGTGTGTATGCATACATTGCTTTCTTGTATAAGTATTGTCATCCATAAAGATAAGTATTTATTAATTTTAAATAAAAAAATGGATTGTTATATGTAGAAAATGAAACAATATTTAAATAACATAAATATTTTAAAGCAATACTATGTTTAAAAGCATAGTCACTCTACAATAAAAATACCCACAAATATAAAGGCTAGGTATTTTTTTTAATAAGTTCATAACATTAACATCAACAAAATAAATACTCTTTTTTTATTGTCATATTAAAAGTTGTTATTCTATGAAAAAGTTTTGAGAAAATATAGCATGCCAAATTAGCAAGAATTAAATCAATAATTATAACTTTCTTACGTAACATCAACAATAATTGACTAAATATAGTATAAAACAGAAAATATTATAGAAAATGTTTGATTTTTTTTAGAGACCAAAATAAAAACACATTTATATTATAAGGACCAGAAACAATTTAATCCTAAATTGATTATAAAGTTTTTGAAGGAACAAAGTGATGACACTTATATCTTTGAACGTAAGAAAAATAAAAAGTTGTTCCATTTTATTTTTAAACCAACATATATTGCATATGATAATTTTTCTACTGAAATATATTGCATATGATTGCTAGGCCACTTTTTAAAGATATTCATACATAATTTTACGTTTTCAAAACAAATACATTTCATAATTCGTTGCATGATTATATCATAGATTTCTCTAATGTGTATAAAAAAATATGTAAGAAGTGAAAGATATACGTATGAAATGAAAGAATAACATTTATATAAAAAAAGAAAAGAATAACATAGATATAAAAAACAGTTGGAAAAAATCAGGGTCGATTTTTTGTGTTTACCTTTTCATTCTGCCTTCAGTCCTTCACTAATATATGTTGATTTTGGGGCTTTGCCCCTCCTTCACACCCAAAAAAAAAAATGATGATTTTTCCATGATATAACCTGGCTGCATAGGACTGCTGCAAATAATTGATGGGATAAATTCTGACTCTCAACTTGAACTTGGTATGGAGATAGGAAGAGTCATAGGAAGGTATGTCTTGCCATTTTACACAGTGAGATTTACATTGGGCCTCATGGTTTTCTTTGCGCTGTTGATATATATATGTCGAAGAAGACATAAATCAATGTACGAAAACATAGAAGATTTTCTCCAAGGGAACACCCTTATGCCAATAAGGTATTCATTCCAAGAGATAAAGAAGATGACTAAAAATTTCAAGCACAAGTTGGGTGAAGGGGGCTATGGCTCTGTTTATAAAGGAAAGCTACGCAGTGGTCCTTTTGTAGCCATAAAGATGTTGGGCAAGCCTAAGGCTAATGGTCAAGAATTCATCAGTGAAGTTGCAACCATAGGACGAATACATCATTCCAATGTAGTGCGGCTTATTGGATTTTGTGCTGAGGCATCAAAACGTGCTCTTGTTTATGAATTCATGCCCAATGGATCTCTGGATAAATATATTTTGTCCAATAAAGAGGATATTATCTTTTTAACTTGTGAGCAAATGTATGAGATATCCCTTGGAGTGGCTCGAGGTATTGCTTATCTACATCAAGGCTGTGACATGCAAATTTTGCATTTTGATATCAAGCCCCACAACATTCTTCTCGATGAGAATTTTGTCCCAAAGGTTTCAGATTTTGGTCTTGCAAAGCTTTATCCTAATGACAATAGCATTGTCACTTTGACTGCTGCAAGAGGAACAATTGGTTACATGGCTCCAGAATTGTTCTACAAAAATATTGGAGGGGTGTCATACAAGGCTGATGTTTATAGCTTTGGAATGCTTTTGATGGAAATGGCAAGTAAGAGAAGAAATTTAAATCCACATGCAGATCGTTCAAGTCAGCTTTTCTTTCCCTTTTGGATTTACAATCAATTGACGGAAGAAAGGGAGATAGAAATGGAAGAAATCACTGATGATGAAAAGAACAATGTGAAAAAGATGTTCATGGTTGCATTATGGTGCATACAGTTAAAACCCAGTGATCGTCCTTCAATGAACAAAGTGATAGAGATGCTCGAAGGAGATATTCAGAACATTGAAATGCCTCCAAAGCCTTCTCTGTATCCAAATGAAACGATTCAGGGAGATCTCGAAATCAACTCTGATGAAATTGTATCAGATGTTGCTACTAGCTCTGTTTGTTTTCTTGAGGAAACTAATACAGAGCCTTTACTGAAGTATTCTGCTTGACAACTTCTAGTAGTATTACTTTCACAGCTCTGTTTTCCAGTATCAAGGAAATAAACAGATAATTTATTATTTGTATTATCGTGAAATCTAAAGTATCCATTGCTTAGTAGTAAACTTTCGGTCTTATATAAGTTGGACAATATTAGTCTTGAAAGAAATTTAATGATCCAATTAGTCTCTTAAAAATTTAAAACGTTACCATATTAGTTTTTCAAAAGATTTGTCACCAAATTAGTCCAATAATGTTATAATTCGATATCTATTTCATCTATTTTATTTTCATTTTATTTTGCAAAAATTAATATGATAACATTTTTATTTGTTCTTTTATATAAGAATTAATTTATTAAGTGACAGAAGGGTTAATATGAGGATATTTGAACTTTTTGAGTGATTAATGTAGTAATCACTATAAAGATTTTTGACTTATATATTACAACCTCTTTCTCTGCATTGGCATCATTCGACGCAATTCAATACAAACCGTAAAAGTTGAACAAAAGATTAATAATTGAAAAAATCGAGAAAAAAAATCAAAATTTATAGATAAATTAATATATCTTTAATAGAATAAATCATAATTTTATTGAGATATAATCTCTTAAGTACCTATCGCCTTCAATACAGATAAATAGAGAATTCCATGTAATACCCTATCTATATCTATATGATTGAATTGTATTATAGTTCTTTCATATATACGAAACTTAGTTATGATTGACGAATTTTTCTTTCTAGATACTTGATGATATGAGTTTTTTAACTAATAATATTTTATATAAGTTAAAATTAATTTCTACACCAACATAGTATATCATAGGTGATATAGATACTCAGCACATGGATGATATCATAAAAAAAAAATATTTTTTCACATTTTAATTTTTTAAAAGTTTTCATTTTTTATTTTTAAATAAACATCTATTTAATAGTAACTATTTAACTATTTTTTTTCATATATGAAAAAAGTTGTTTTTAGCACATAAAAAGTTAGAATACAAAATAAAGTTAATTTCTTTATAAGTTAATTAAAAAGAAATTTTTTGAATCTAAATAGAACCTTGTTCACTTTGGAAAAGTTATATCCACTTAAATTTTATCATCATCCTCCCGACCCAGCATCCACCTTCATTATTGCTTTAGTTTAAGATGTATTGTAATCTCATCTCACGAAAATTAAAAATAAATATACCCTTATTTTTTCATTTTATATGTAAGTTTATTTTTGAAGAGTTTTCAATTTTCATTCCTTGAAATTTAATATGGACCAACAAAATAACTCAGCATTTCACCCAAAAAAAACACACAGCAGGGTCACCCCAAAAAAAAAGTTCGACGGGATTCACAAGTCACAAGACAACACCCAATTTAGTCACACCTGTCCAATGAAAGACGTAAAGGCAGTCACTGTTCACTCATTGCTGCCAGTTACGTATTTCTTTTTTCGATGGAAACTCGGCGCGGCCCCGCGGGAAGGAGTAAACCGCAAGGGGCCCCCAAGATATTTTCGCGTAGCTTCGGGCCACGACTTCAAGCCCACACAACTGTGTAATATTTCCCCAAACTAATGTACTGCAAAACATTTGACCGGAAAAAAAAAACCATTATTTTAATTTTTTAATTTATAATTCGTTGATAATTTAGTCTTTAATATTAAAAAAATAAGTAAATTCATTATTGACATTGGTCATAGTTTATCAAATTAGTCTTTCCATTAATAATTATTAAGTGATAGTATTAACTATATTGATGTGACAGTTAAGTGTCACATCAATATTGATATATGGACAATGACTAAATTAATATTATAGAGACTTATTTGACAATAAAACAATAAAAAGGAACTTAAAAGATAACAAAATGTGGAGGGTAAAAACTGATGAAATCGTTTCTCCTTTCACTAAAAACCCCTCTTCTTCAAGTCGTCTTCTTCTTCACTCCCCCCTGTTTTTCTCCCCTGAAGTCAGTCGTCTTCGTGAGTTAGATATACCAATTAAGCAATGAGGTTTGGGTATTGCTTTAACAATGTTCAACAACTACATTTACAAGGGAAAACAAACATAGCTTGTTTCATAATAACAGCATTAGAAAATCAGTAATAGTATACTTCATTCGTTGATTAGAACTGATAATAAAGGATTTCTTGATTTAACCCATTTGGAAAATTTAGTCGTTGTAAATTCAGCAAGTCAGTACACCATTAATGGCTATTCTATGTCCACCAAGGAGCAGCAACTCGAGCTATATATATAATCATTTAAAAAAAAACTAAAACTACACAATTTCCATCAGATCATTAAAGGTCATAACTCATAAGAGCAAAACAAATCAAACCAAGCACAATATACAAGAAATTGAATCGATTTACATCGCGTAGAAAATCAATCAACCATTTCTAATAATGAAATTGAGTACCATCTTCTGACAAAGTTGAGAGAACCTGAGTTTTTTAGCAATCAAAATACTTCTACCGTCAAATTAGTCCCTACAAAGGAGACTCACAAAGAGGACGAGTTCAGGGGAGAAAAACGGAGGGAGGGAGCGAAGAAGAAGACTTGAAGAAGGAGGGTTTTTGGGGAAATTACTTTATCAGTTTTAACCCTCTAATTTTTTTCAAGTCCCTATGTTATTGTTTTATTGTCAAATAAGTCTATGTAATATTATTTCAAAAATATCATCAATTTAGTCAATGTTCACGTGTCAATGTTAGGGTGACATTTTAACTGTCATATTAGCACTGTTAATATTGTCATTTGACAATCACTAACGGAAAAATTAACTTAACGGACAGTGATCAATGTCAAAGACGAATTCGTCTATTTCCTAATGCTAAATACTAAATTGTTAACGAGTTATAAATCAGATGACTAAAATGATATTTTACTCAAAAAAATATACCAAAACATATATAGAAAGATCCCCATAATATTATTATAGTTATAGTAGTTAAAAAATTTACTACACAAAACAGTTATACCAAAAAAATTGCTACATAAACAATCATTAAAATCAAATTCATAAGGTTATTAGACAACAGTAATATAAAATAATTAAAATTATATCTTTAATAGTTTAACTTAATTTATTTTTTAATTTAATCCCTTATTTTTTTTTAATAAAATAGTCATTTATGTTTTAAAAATAAGTTAAAGTAGTTATTTTATAACACAATTAAATGTATATATAGGCTAAAATAGGCAAACAAAATATTTAAATAGATTATAATAGATTAAGATTGGAGTACATAAACAAAGATAGATGTAATATAATTTCTATGACAATAAAAAATAAGTGAAAAAAGATAAAAAGTAATTTGAAAAAAAAGTCATGGAATTAAATTGAAATCAATAATTTAGTTAAGAGGCTAAATTATTAATTTTATCAATAACATATAAAATAATATAAAACAAGAAATGTTCATGAGTATAGCTGGCAAATGGACTTATTCAGCGGGTTTTGGGTCGGGTCAAAAAAGTCCTGATGAAAAACGAGTTTTAATTTAGTTGTCCAAGTCTGATCCATATAGTGCCGGGCCACATCGAGCTTGGGGTTTTATTTTATTATTTTTGAATTGGCCTACATCTGACTCGGGCTAAAAAAATTTAAATTAAAAACAAACTCAAATTTATATATCTAAATCTAATATTTTTTTAATAGACTTAGATCGGCCCAATAAACTAAGCCCATTTTACGGATTCTATTCATGATATTGTCTTTCATCATCGAAGAACACACATAATAACAGGAAGAAAAGAAGGCGAATTAAATAACATGGATGGCCACACCAAAAATATCAAATACCAGCATGGAGAATGAAAGAAGAGGGGGGCGTGCGTGTCAGTGCAGAGTGCAGGGGGTGGGAAGAGGCAAGGCAATGGTATTTCCTTTCTTTCTCGGGTTCAAATCTGAGACGCAACTCGCGTCCACTCAACACCTGTCCTCCAACCTCGCGAAACTCAACAAAAGCAAAATTTACGGAAAGCAACGTGGGCCATGCCACGTAAACTAACCTATGCAAGCCCTTAATTTAGCAAAGGAGAGAGGATACAATAAGATAAAAGTTGAATTTGATTCTCTTACAGCAGTGAATTTCATTAATAAAGTTGCTTGCCTTCTCACCAATGCAAGCCCTTAGTCAACGAGATCCACAAGTTGATGTCTGATATTGAGTGCAATCATGTCTCCCATGTTTTCAGAGAAGCCAACCAAGTTACGGATCGTCTAGCTAACTGTGGCCTTAGTCTAGATATGTCTTGTAAGATTTTTGATGTAATTCCTGATTTCTTGATTCTTCCCTTGCTGGGAGATGCTTGTAATACGTTCTTCCCTCGTGGGTTTTAATAGCTAGTTTGCTGTGTTGGGGCTTTGCCCCTCCACTTTCACCAAAAAAAAAAGTAAACTAACCTATGACTCTGACTACGACCCTTCTCTCCCCTTCTGTTGTTTCTTCTTCTTATTTTCTCTCCTCTCACCCACTGGCCCCACACAGACCAGACCACACCCTTTTAGCACAGACCGTATCACTTCCCCAAACATCAACGCTCCACGTACCCATCCTTTCAATCTCAGCCGTCCACGTCTCCCTCACAAAATCCAACTCCCTGGTCCATAAAATTCCACCTGTTACACCCTTCCATCACTCCCTTTCCGATCAACGGCTCAGATTCAACGCCTCTCAGATCCCACTTTAAATTTGTTCCTTCCCCACTACCGCCGTTTTTCCCCACACTTCAGAAAATAAACATTTTTTGGTTGGTTTTTGTTGTTCAGTTTGCTTTGTTCGTTACATGCAAAAAACAAAAAACGACGATGAAGCTGAACCCCAAACACCACTCGCCGGGATCATCTCTCCGGCGAGTGGTACTCGATGAGACCGTTACGAGGTTGGAGAATGCTCGCCGGAGGAGGATGAAAATCCGGCGCTTGAGGTATAGCTGTCAAGCGAAGATCCACGTTGGAAATGGCTCCGCCGGCGGGGAGGAGATGAAGGTGGTTGGCTTGGAGAATGAGAGAAGAGAGATTGATGAATCGTTGGAGATATCGCTGTCGCTTGCAACGTCATCGGAGGAGAAGGATCGGTCTTCGAATCGAAACGACGCTGGTGTTTTGTCGTACGGTTCGGTGTCGGTGATCGGGAGAAGGAAGGAGATGGAGGACGCGGTGAGCTTGGAGATAGGGTTTGCGCCGGCGAAGGAGATAGGGAAGTGTGACTTCTTCGCCGTTTACGACGGTCACGGCGGGGCTCAGGTGGCGGAGGCGTGTCAGGAGAGGTTGTACCGGCTGGTGGCGGAGGAGGTGGAGAGGCGCGGGAACGAGGTGGAATGGGACTGGGAGGGAGTGATGGAAGGGTGTTTTCGTAAAATGGATGGGGAGGTGGCGGGTAATGCTGCAGTGAGGACGGTGGGGTCCACGGCGGTTGTGGCTGTTGTGGCGACGGCGGAGGTCGTCGTCGCTAATTGCGGTGACTGTAGGGCAGTGATGGGAAGAGGAGGTGAGGCCGTGGACTTGTCTAGTGATCATAAGGTAGTATATTTGTTTGTCTATTATTAATTAAATTAATTAATAATTAATTATTACATTTTGATTGATCTGATTTGTTTAATTTTTGATCCCTAGATAGCTATTTTTAATATTATCATTCAGCGTAAAATTTGCTACCATTTTTCAATTTTTGATTACATATATTAATCTATTTTCAAATTAGCTGCTAAAACCGTTACTACATTACCTTACAATTATCCGTATACACGATCGTGTAAGCCAGTAGTCTTCGATTTCTTATGATGAGTTGATGACAATATTTAGATCAAAAATGGTTTTTAGATAGCCAAAATTGTTTCACGAATGAATGTCTATGGAGTGTAAATACGTAATGATCATACAGGGAGGTAAACAAGAGCATGTCTTTTGATCGCATTGCGGAGTCAATTATTTGGATTATTATTATTTTGACCATGGATTATTATTTATTATTTATATTTATTATTTATGAGATTTGAGATCTTTATTATAATGGGGGTGCATTTAGGTCGCATTTTTTTTTCATTGCAAAGCAATTTAATGTTATTGTAAGATGATGACATACTGGTTCCTTTCTATGTGAACAGCCCGACAGGCCTGATGAGTTGATGCGAATCGAAGCAGCTGGTGGAAGGGTCATAAACTGGAATGGTCAGCGCGTTCTTGGTGTTCTTGCCACTTCACGATCTATAGGTTTGTCTGAATTTTCAAGCCTTCAGATATATTTATTTATTTTTGGTGGAGTTCAAGCCTTCAGATATACTACGTATGTAGGTAGCTATTATTAATTGATCACTGGATTTGTTGTTGATATTATTGCTGCTTTGTTATATGTATGTCCTTTCCGTTTGGCGTTTAACAGACCAATTTTCTCTGCTCAGCCCTGAAAAGCAGAAGAATCTCGGCACCCTCTGGCCTTTTAGCGTAGCAGAGCAACTCTGACTAAAAAAAAATTGAGTATTATTATTATTATTATCGGCACCCTCTGGCTTTAACATTTGATCATCTGCAATAACCAATCAAGACACACTATATCGCTTGGATAAAGATTCTCCCATGAAGAGGAATATGCTCCCTCTGGTCCTAAATATAGACCATATACATGAGTTATTCAATGAATCAAAAAAGTAACCGGAGGCGGAGGGAGTATAATAGAACGTGACTAACTATAATATTCTCCTATATAAAACAAAGTTTGCCTCAGTTGTTGCTATTGCATATCTCTCTCTGGTTTTCAATTTGAAAGTTATTGGTAAAAATGTCTGGTTATTTGAATTAAATTCATAAAATTGATAACCGGACGGAAACAAATTATTTAAATATTAATTAATCTTCACATTCTTAATCTACTCATTCTCGCGTATGCTTATGGTCAAACACGTGGAACTCTCCGATGCTATTAGAATTAGAATATTGTGGTATAAATCAAGATTAAGGAATCCTGATCTATCAAATTATATGGAGAACTCTAATCTAAACCCCACACATGCTTAAATAATCGAACTTGAATATAAAAATCAAATCAATGATTAACTAATTCTTGATAGATAGATGGCAAAAGTGAATTCGCATGTGATTTGTGAAACAGATCTAGAAAGGACAAATAGATAATATTTTGAAAGACTAATCGACTGTATTGTATGTAATAATTTGTAATTTATCCAGCATCAATTCCATCTGTTCTGACTATGAATGTAATTTGATACAGGAGATCAGTACCTTCGACCGTATGTAATATCGAAACCTGAAGTCACGGTGACAAAGCGAAGCAGCAAGGATGAATTTCTGATACTAGCAAGTGATGGCTTGTGGGGTGTCATATCCAGTGAAGTTGCATGCCAAGTTGTAAGGAAATGCCTCAACGGCCAGATTAGGAGAGTTTGCAATGGGGTTGGGGATCAAAGCCGTGCTGCAGAGGCTGCATCCATCTTGGCTGAGATAGCATTGGCAAAGGGTGGCAGAGACAATACCAGTGTCATAGTAGTTGATCTAAGAGGAACAGTAACGTCTAGTTGAGGCCTCATTGTCAACCAAGACATGTGATTTTCCATTGGGGTGGTGAACACACCCTCTGCCCCGAGAGATTATGTGTTAATATGTTATATAATAATTGATAATTGATTGATGTGTGAATTGTTGTGTCAGAAATTGAGCTTGGAAGCCAATACATGATTGTATTTGTAGCTCAATTTGAAAAAAGTTATCTAGAGATCAACAATCTTATGTAGAACTAACGGTGTAGCTTTTGATCTCTGATGAGAGGAATGAACTTGTATTGAGCATTATTTCTAATTAGTGAATTTTTTGCAACTGTGTTTTGATTTCAAATGTATTATTCTCGGATCTAATTTTCTAAATGAACGTCGGGTTGATAGGTTTATGATATGTTTTTGGTTTGAAGTGTGCTCGCGTTGCAATTATGGTGATAACAAGTGATGCATGAGGTATGATGGAAAAGAGAAACGAAAAAGGAATATGAACAATAAACAAAAATATGAGTCAAAAAAAAAATTCAAATGTATGGAGGTATTTTGAGGATTAATTAAGAAATAAATTGCGATTGAAAAAAATAATACTTTCATATACTACTATCAAAGAAAGAATAGAATTGATTTTCCTTACCGGATTTTCCTCACAGGTCAAAAACAACAAAGAAAAAAACAAAAACAAATTACGAGGCATAATTTAAACTTTAAAGCCCTAATTGAGTCTCACTCAGACTCCGACGGACGTCCCCCACCAGCCTCATCGTTTCTCTTTCACGCCGGCCACCGCGCGCCGCCGCCGCCGTCGCATCAACAGCAGCGAATAACGGTGACGCCAACGTGCGTAAGCTTCTCACTCTCAGTTTCTGAATAATAATAATATGCGGTATGCAAACTCTCACTCTCAGGCTCGATTTCCTCTCTATGGCTTTCGCTCTCACTCTCAGTATTAGGCACTCACTTTTCTCACTCCCATAGTCATTTATTTCTGTATATTTGTCCTTACTTTCGGATGTTACTATGTTAGTTACATTATTGTCTAGTATAGTTTGCTGCATAGCACATTCTATTTTTATAACATTCCCAATGTTTCCTTCTACATATCGTGAAGGATTATTTGATTTTGTTCTCTTCAAATATGCGTAAAATTTGTGATATCTTTCTTCTTTCATCCTTTGCATTTGATTCAAGATTACGTTCAGTAATTGTTAGACACTGAATTGATGATAGAATTTATTCCTTGCCTCCTCCTTGACTGTTGTATCTGTTGTGGCCTTGTAATTTCTTTAGTGTTGGATTAATAGCATTCTTTTTTGGTTTGCACGCTTAGTATTTGATGAAATGTCAGTTTGGTGGACAAACTCATTTTTTCTACAAATCAGAAGCTAAAAGACTTGTTCCATGTTTGGATACATGGTAGGAAGTGTCAAACGTGAGTTTCCTGCTGGCACAAGTGATTTTGGTAAAAATCTAGATATTAGGTTACTTTGAAGAGATCTGGTTAGAAATGATAATAAATCTCAGTTTGATTAGCACTGATAAAAAGTAGCTTTTGCATTAGGTTGAATTGTTGAAAAATTTACACTAAGTTTTACTTTGAACTTGCTTTTAAAGTAAAGACATCCAAACATAAATCACTTCACTTTAACAAAAAGTAGATAATTTGAGTCTGAACTCTGAAGTTCAATCCAATTATGAGTAATGGTATCTTTTAGGTGATTAGAGTCAACAGAGCAAGAATCTTATAAGGTGCTATAGAAAAGTCTAATATACCTCTTCCTTTACTGAGAAGCATAGTATTTATAAAAACCCCTGTTTGATAAGGAAGACTGTGTAAGCATCAGGATGGCAACCTTGTATTATGCATAAAACCATAGAATCCTAGAATTACAATGCTAAGAAGTTAGACTACAATCGTGTAGAGAAAGTTTCAAGAGATTTGTACAAAATTTATTAACCCATTAGTGTAAACCATCAAGAAACAAAACTTCCTCTGCTAATAACTGTAAGACAACCTATAAATCACATGCATTGTTGTGGTGGAGTGTGTAGCTCTATCCAAAGATCCAAGAAGTATTATTTTGATTAATGTAAAACAAATCAAACTCCACGTTATTTTTTTTCGTTTTTTTGTATTTTTTTTTTCATTGGACTATTGAATTTAAAAAAGTAGAATATTTATACCTAGTGTAAATGGATCATCATATATGTATGTGTGTGTGTCTCTCTCTCTATAAAATATAATATATAATATAATGTGGGTTATAGCTCATGACTCATCCCATTTGGTCGCTGTATAACCCGGCCTCATCTAGCCCTGGAATAATAGGGCTTTTTTTTACCCTAACCTAACCCACAAATTTCAAAGATTATATGGGTTTGGGCTGGGACCAATGATGTGTCAGCCCCTGTCAACCATTATTAGCTGAAAAGATATATATACACACACACTCACATTTCTTCTTCTTCCTCATTTTTTAGTCTTCTAGGGTTTTCTATTCCTATGGCATTGCTCCTAGATCATCTTCATTCTCCAGTCTAACCTCGATTCCTCAATTTCCTCCCCCGTTTTTGTAGGGTATTATTGTTCTCTTGCTGAATCTGTTTTTGCCACAGTTCAAGGTAAGGTTATTCTATTTGTACAATATTTTTTTCGATTTTCAACTGTTTATAGCGTGATTGCATGTTGTGCGCCTGTGCTTCCTTATTGGTACCTATCTTTTTTCATGGTACACATTCGTTTCTTTCTGTACTATCCCCAATTTTAATATGCTTTGTTGTGTTGATTTGTGAGTTGCTACTAGAATTTCATATTTCTAAGATCTTCGATTTTGTGGGCATGTGTGTATATCTGAAATTGTGAGCAATAAACTCCATCCTACTTGTTGCTTTGGCAGTTTTATGAACTTAACCAAGTAACTTGAGGAATTTAGAAGAAAGAGTCAATGTATTTGTTGATTGACATCTGATGAGGGCAACATTAATGCTGAGATTGTTTAGGTAATAGCTAAATGTCGAAACTTAGTGGGATTATGATCTTTTGTATTGTTGGGTAGTCTATTTGTTATTATCTTGTTCTTTTGGTAGTTTCATGTGGATTTTGATTTCACCCTTGATTTTTGCTTGCTGTTTTTGAGCTCACCATAGTTTATATCACGTTTTTTGTTCCAAAACTTGCCATCACACAACTCATTTTAGTATTTTGCCTTATATATTTTCTTTCTTAACATCCTGTCTGAACTCTGAAGGTAAACTTTGCCTTTTTGTGTTCTTGCGCTGTTCTTTTTCTCTTCAACGCAAATTGGTGACTTCACCTGTGATTTGTTTTTCCATTTTCAATTTCCTGATTTTGAGTTTTATTTGAACGAGAACCTGGATATAATTTGTTTTTTGTTTATTATGTTGTTATGGTCACTTCTCATTACTTGACTTAAGATTTGGAAAGCAGTTCTTGGGGTAGAGCTATTGCTGTGTCTTCTGGTACTTCTGTTCTTTTCATTCTCTCCTTCTCAGTTTTTAGCTATATACCTTATTACAAGTTTATTTGTGATATTGTATAATAAATATTAGTTATCAAATTGTATTTTGAACTTATAATTATAATTTGTATTATTTATTTGTTTTGAATTTAATAAAATATTAAAATATGTAAAGTACTTGTATTATAATTTTTAGAAACTTCATAAACTCATACATATATCCAATTCAAGTGGTTTACTGCTTGGATCAATAATCCAATAATTTGATTGGTTGAGATTGATTACACTACTTTTTGTTAGGGAGTGGGGAGACAGCAGCAATTCTTCAGAAGGGAGAGGAGAGAAGTTGTTATTTCAAAACTGCATATTTCAAAATAAGTTTGTAGTTTGGAAATGGCAAAGTTTAGTTTGGGATGTGAACCAGTTTTGGGTACCTTGAATACTACGAAAAAGAAAGAGTATAGAGTCACCAATCGCCTTCAAGAGGGAAAGCGCCCTCTATACGCCGTTGTTTTCAACTTCATTGACTCCCGCTACTACAATGTTTTTGCCACTGTTGGTGGCAATCGGGTACTCTTTCTTTTTCTACTCTTTTCCATTCAATTCTTCCATAGCCCTTTTTTCTTTGTTCTTCAAAGTTTCAATCTTTGATGCTTTATCTTCATAATTCATTAGGTTACTGTTTATCAATGCCTTGAGGGAGGAGTTATTGCTGTTTTGCAGTCTTATGTAGATGAAGATGTAAGTCAACACTCTATTCTCTTCTCCATCTAACCTTTCTTGTGTTTTCCAGCCATTAATTTGAGGGTTTTATCATCATCATCATCATAGGAAACTTTGTCAATTTTAATCTTTATCATCGTCATCACCACCACCACCACCACAGGACTGTGCCAATTTTAATCTATTTTTATGTAGACCAGAAGGATGAATCTTTTTACACAGTGAGCTGGGCATGCAATATTGATGGGACTCCGTTTGTTGTGGCTGGAGGAATCAATGGTATAATCCGAGTCATTGATGCTGGCAGTGAGAAAATATACAAGGTATTTTGTAGCAACAATAGTGATAATGAATCAATGATAGTTATTAATCAGTTTACTTGAAGCTGAGGAATCAGATGATTTTTTTTTTTTAATATTTAGTGTTGGTTACTTGTTAGTTTGGAGGTTTTTTTTGGTAAGTATTGCAAGCTGAATGTCTTAAATTGATTTGTTTTAATTCAGTAATATTGAAAATGTATTAGTAATGAAATTCCTGTTGCTTCTTGACATGACGCCCTTCTCTCTACAGAGTTTTGTGGGCCATGGGGACTCCATAAATGAAATCAGGACTCAAACGTTGAAGCCATCACTTGTGATATCTGCAAGCAAAGTAAATGGCGCCTCTCTTTGTTATTTCACTAACTAAAAAATTGTCTGCTTTTTCATTCAACGACTTCTGACTTCTGAGGTTATTCAGGATGAATCTGTTCGGTTATGGAATGTTCATACTGGAATATGCATTTTGATATTTGCTGGAGCTGGAGGACATCGCAATGAAGTCTTAAGTGTCGTAAGTGTATTATACATCTAATGCATCTCCCTTTCCACTTGGTTAATTACCAAATCTCAGGTGATAATCGAAATGTTGGGATTTAGGAATTAGCCCCACTGACTTGTTCTTTCTTATTGTAGGATTTTCACCCTTCGGATATTTATAAAATCGCCAGTTGTGGCATGGATAACACTGTAAAGATATGGTCCATGAAGGGTGAGGAGTTTAGTTTTACGTGGGATGCTGTTATTCCATTGGTTGCTTTTGTTTATCTTGATATCTTCTAGTTGAGTTTCACTATATGTCCCATAATGTAATGGATGATACCATAGCCTTAGAAAAGATGAAAACTAAACCAGGGAAGTTTACAGATTTTATCCCTCCAAAAATTTGAACTGTTTCTGTATGCCATGTAAACACTATTTGATTATCAGATTCAGAAGATAAAAATTTGTAAAATCGTTCACTAGTACTACTACATAGAGTCAATATCAAATGAGTTTTAACCTTTAAGAGATAAGAGTTTTAAATTGACAGCAGTGATAGAGTACATCAACTCCTTTAGATTCTGAATAGCATCTAGAAGGTTCTTAGTCAGTTACTTGGCATAACAGACCTAACTTATTGTAGGATTCTGATAGATTCTGTTATGATTGTAAAACTTTCCCAGCAAGCCTTGGTAGTTAGGTATTTAGAGACAGTTGTATTTGTCTCTAACTACCTACCTAACAATCTATGAGAACTGACAGTTGTAAAGGCTATTAGAATCTTCCTATTCTAACCCGTTAAAGCTGAGTCATTTGAAATTAATATATACACTAATTTACATAAGCATGAAGTAAATGCTGATATGCATTGATACACCCCCCTCAAACTCATGAGAGATGGAGTCATGGAGCACTGTAAAGTGACCCAACACCCTAAGTCGAGTGAATCTTGTTGGAGAGAGAGCCTTGGTTAGAACATTAGTAAGCTGATTTTGAGCTGGCATGAGACACTAGTGTTGCTTGGAGAGAATCTTTTTCCCACACAGAATAGGTTGAGCTCCATGTGCAGCATGCTTAGTGTGAGAATGAAGTAGTGGATTGTGGGCCAAAGAAACAGTACTTAGACTAGTTATGTATTTTATAATTCTATCCAATTAGACTAATACCCCCTCCTCAACCAAACTAATTGCCAATACCAATATATAGCGAGAACATGAATGTAATTGTTAAACTAGGTTACTGAGATGCCAGTTTGAAACAATTATGTCAATTTCATCAGTTACAATGAAAAACAAATGATAAAAAGACGCCTTTCATACTGTACTCGGCCGTGTGTATGAAAGAGCATCTGTTGGGAGAGGTCAACCCCTTAAATAGATCTTAGTACCTCGAGGGGTTAGTCTCCACAGTTGCGTGTGGAGGATACCCGGGTTCACAAAAAAAAATGAACTTTGGTATTTATTTCAATTTTCATGATAACATGGAACCTGCAAGCAACAATATTTTAAACCTATTTGAAGGGACTAAAACTGAAAGGGGCCATATTTGCAGGGGCCTGAAATATATTTAAGCCTTTTTTTTTTAAAAAATTCTTCGAAAATTCCTGTATGGACATGATGCCCCATTCTATTTATGCACTGAATCAATGAAAATGGGTAGTTGTGTTGACAATTTTACAGTTGGGTCCCACAATGCAGTATAGTGCCCTTTGCACAAACCAGAATGTACATGATGTGTGCATTAGAATATCTCATCAATGCATATGAATTTTTATTTAGTGTATCTCACGTGTTCTTGTCTTTTCAATTGTAAACCATCATGCCCTTTATGTTGCTGCAGAGTTCTGGAGCTATGTAGAACAATCATTCACATGGACAGATCTCCCTTCTAAGTTTCCCACAAAATATGTGCAGTTTCCTGTAAGTAACAGTTTATTTTAAGCACATATCATGGATTTTTTCTAACTGTACCTACTTTCAGGTATTCAATGCTTCAGTTCATTCAAATTACGTTGACTGTAATAGATGGTTGGGTGATTTTATCCTTTCAAAGGTGAGTGATTGCTCTTCCCAGCGTTAGTCTACTCGCTGTTGGAAATTAAAAGTTAGGTTTGAGGTAGGGAAAAAACTGTTCCCTGGATGAAATTGATATGACTTCCACTACTCTTTATAACACAATCTTCCTGATACCAAATATAAACATTTAAAGGAATGAAGAAAACAAGGAATACTGGATTTTCAATTGGAAGTTTTTTGGTATTGATGTATCGATATTTTACCCTTTTGCTTGGTTTAAGTAGGATATCATATTTTCCTTTTCTCATTAACCCTTCAATAAAATTTCTAAAAATAGTTTAATAATTGAGAGGGAAAGTTTCAAAGGCTTTTTAGGAGAGTCCTCCATTTTGGTGGGAACTTGATCATGAGTATTGGTGTTTTGATTATTATCTGATTTCCGCGTTATTTACTTCCTAAAGTGATCGATTATGTTATGTTTCCAGAGTGTTGACAATGAAATTGTCTTGTGGGAACCTAAAGTGAAGGAACAAACTCCAGGGGAGGTTAGTTAGAACTATAATCTGTTTTTTAATTTTTTAACGGGCAAGTTTATATCAGCTTCTGCCTTTTTTTGGTTGTTTAGGGCGTAGTTGACATCCTTCAGAAATACCCTGTTCCCGAGTGTGATATATGGTTCATCAAGTTCTCTTGTGATTTTCATTACAATGCAGCTGCAATAGGTAAGAATAACTAATTGCAATAATTTTAATATTTACAATTTTTTTTCCCAATGCGCAGCTTTAGTTCTATAATGAAAGGAGCTATGTATTATACATTTTGTTCATGACGGATCTGTAACAATTTTAACTAGTTCTTTGTTGGCAAGTTTGTAATTTCATGCTTTGATTGTGTTTATATTTTCAGTTTTCACTTCCTTTTGTTTTTTCTGGGTCTTCCAGGCAACAGGGAAGGGAAGATTTTTGTTTGGGAATTGCAGTCAAGTCCTCCTGTTCTTATTGCAAGGTTCGTTTGTCAAGCTTTTTGTCAACGGATTTTTATTTGATCAAATTTATATGCTCACTCTTAAGTCACCTTCAGGTTGTCGCATGCTCAATCAAAATCTCCAATCAGGCAGACTGCTGTGTCTTATGATGGAAGGTAATTTCTTAATATTTTGATGATGCCGCTCATAAATTTGCACTATGTATATATTTCTAACTTTAGTCCTTTCTTTTGTTGTAGTACTATTTTAAGTTGCTGCGAGGATGGGACAATATGGCGCTGGGATGATTTTACAAACTCCTCCTCAGCTTAACTTATTTTCGTGCAATACCAATCTAATGTGCACAATGTGTAGTCCAACATGAGGTATTTCTGGTTTATTGGTTAACTAGTCATGAACACTAGGAACCTGGTTTATTTCGTTCACCAAGAGTATTGTACTATTGTGTGTATTTGTATCACTTTTATTTTCTGTTTAAAATGTTTATAATGAAGATGTTCGATGAGAACTTTTTGAGTTTTTGGTTAAGATCTATTTTAAAAAAGATAATAATAAGGAAAAGCGCTGTGTGTTACTTGCAATACAGACCCCGACTAGAGTGATTGCGTTTTTTATTTAGAGGTTGAAAAATTGGTTTTAAATAAACTTGATTTTGCGAAATTGATTTTAGTCTGAACTGTGCTTGAATGAATTGATTTATGTTGGAAACATTTACATGATTTTGTGTGAAGTCACTGTTTAACATTTAAAAGGACCATGATTTTGATGTAAAAATCATTTTTTCTCCTTCAAATATGCTATAAGTACCAGTTAAAATTATTTGAGGCAAATGAAAAATATAGGAGTAAAATTTAAGTACTTTCCTAAATATCAAGAAAGAAGAAAAGGCCCCGTAATTGGTCCAAAATACATCTTTATATATACAAAACTGTTATTTCATAGGAAAGCTGTCTTGCCCAAATTGCACAAACAAATAGGAGATTATTTTTCAAAAGAAACAACAAATGAAGAAAACAAGGATGGGTAAATATAAATATAGAAGAGTGACCAAATCACAGTTGCCATGCATCTACTCCTTAAACAGCTTTGAAGCAGCACCTTTGTCTAAGTACCATTTCAACTCCCCTTCAGTAGGTGAAACCAGTTCAACAGGCAATTTGTTATCAGTTTCATGGTCATCCTCAAGTGCAGTGTAAACAGCGTTTGCTTTACCCCCGCCGGTCACCACCATGGCCAAGTTTGAAGAGGAATTGATCACTGGGAAGGTGAAAGTGATTCTCTCTGGTGGTGGTTTTGGTGAGTCCTTGATGAAAGTAACCCATTTCTGATCCTCCTTAAGAAGAGGGTGCCCTGGGAATAGAGAGGCCACATGCCCATCTGGGCCCATACCCAACAGCGTGAGATCAAATTTGGGAAGCCCACTAGTTGGTGATGTAGCTATCACTTCACTCTTTACCAAGCGTCGGAGAGTTGTCTCATACACATCAGCTGCTCCATCAGCTGATAGCGCATCATCGATCGCATAAACATTCACAAGAGGAATTGGTACCTTCCAAAATGAACAATGAAAAAGAATAAGTCATTTTTAATCACTTGACCATAAATTGTCAATATAGAATCTTAATTTCACATTTTATTAATTTCATTCGGAGTGCTAGTAATACACTCTCTAACACACTTTTTAACATATTTTTCATGATTAAATATAATTCACATGAGTCTCATTAAATTATGTGAGTTTCACACTCTATTTGGTGGGATTTATTTTTAAAGTAACGAGACCTACATAAATTTTAACCAATCACGAAGAACGTGTCTTATTCCATAATGTAACATCAATTATAAGAGTATATCCACCAGAAAATTATAACACAAGGAAAAATGCTGGGCATCAAAATCAAAAATGATTAATTTCAAAACCATGTCCACTCAGGACCAAAAAAAAAAACCATGTCCACTATTCTTCAATAAGCTAAACATCGAGTTGGCACATGAATTTACCTTTGAGAGAAATCCATCATAGGCAAGCTTATAATTGCTTTCTAAGTGATCCTTTGGTACGACTCTCTCATCCACCCAGAAGACATGCCACTTTGACCACTCTATGGATTCAGCATAGGGAGATTCAACCAATTTCCTGAAATCTCAGCATAAAACCAAAAACATTGATAAAGCTTTCCTCATATTTTACAAACTAGAAATGAGGCAGCAGTTCAGGTTTATGTTCAGTAAGTATCATTAAAATGATATGGAGTTCCATTTACTTTAATAAATGTTTCAAAGTGAAATTTTGTCACATGTAATTAGTTAATTATAAATGTTGCGAAAAATTCCTTATATATATGTAGTAGTGTCATAATAATACTCACCTGAGGTACTTGATAAGTGACCCACCAGACAAAACAACAGTGAAAGCGCCTCTCTCTTTGGTGAATTTGTTAGAGAGTTGAGCAACATCATAAGCCAACGAAACAGCAAGATGCTCCTTACTGAACACCTCAACATTCTTATATCCCTTCTCCCACTTAAGTGATGCGTTGATTTTACCAACACATGATCTCTTGGGCGAAACCACTTTGTTATTATACCTTAGAGGTTGGTAAAAGAGTTTCTTCCCCACTTGGGGTTGTTGGAATAATAACGAGGTCTTTAGTGGCAGTGGATTTGATTTTTGTGCGCACAATGTGCTACTTTGGAGAGTGGAGGAAGTAGACAAAGCTGCTGAGAAAGCCATTTCTTGAGTGTGTTTTCATTTGGTTGTTTGGCATATTATTTATGTTGGATGTTGGATTCTTTTTCCGTTATTGGAAGTAAAGCACATAGTGTGGATCCTTTTTTTTTGTTACTACACGGCAAGAATCAAACACGTGATAGAAGCTTTTGCATAACTTTTATGGTTAAAACCATAATTTGTCACACCTTATTTTTACTGTATTTTGGTTCTGGATGCTTTTGTGATATTTAATTCTTTTTTATGGTATTCATGATTGATATTATATTCTTTTTTCGTACTAGAAGTAAGCTAGTAATAAGGCAAATGCTAATGCTATGGATCCTTTTGCTAATAACAAGGCAAGGATCAAATAAACGTGATAAACACATGATTGCTTATGCTTCTCTGTAACCGTGTAGGCAATTGACTTAGGAGTCACGTTCTCTAATCCATCAGTGATTAGTATTCTATATTATAATTTAGGTCCACTGATTATTAATACAAAGTCAACAAATGAATTTAATGGATAGATGTTGAGCAGAAAGTCATTCAATGTATTTGATTTTGATTATTGAGAAAGAAAATAATGTCTTAGTGATTGCATGATGTCCCACATTATGCTCAAGCTCACAGCTCTAAAAGCCAAAAGAATTAAACATTCTCCCCAAGACTTCTAACATTGCCACATGTTGCCCCATTTTTCTCCCCTGTATAATAAATTCTAAACATTCTCCCCTGTTAAATAACACTGTAGTTTCTCCAGAATATCATTTTCCATGAAAAGAATTTGGTTTTTGGTGTAAGCATTATCTGAGATGCTATAAAATCATTAAGCTATGAGCATTGAGCGTATGCTGTATTTGTTATATCAATGGTGATGAGGACATTGGAACACTACAGACCAATTTATGAATTGGTCCATGTTAAAAGCCACCTTGAAGCTATATTGATTGTTGTTTTTTAAATGAATATAAAATGGAGATGTTTTCCATTCAGTTGATGGTCTTGTTTGAAGGTTTTGAGAAAGAATACAAGCTTATGTTAGAACGATATGAGTTGGTGATATTTGTTTATAACATGAGTTACAGCCAACAAAGCTTGCCTTTCACCCAAAATATTGTTACTGCTACATCAGAATGTGATCAAGATACTTATAGAAGATGCAACATCATAAAATTATGTGCAATGTTGGTAACTATCTAAGGACAATTCATCACTGAAAAAGGATATTCAGTCTGAGTTGTAATATTTTCTTGAGCTAAATCATTAGATCCCTTTCTATTTAATCTCTCTCACTTTATTTTTATTGGCTGTTTGTATATTTGACTATCATCTTAATAATGATACGAGCTGTTTCAATGCCTTCTCAATTATCAAATCTCTTATATTAATTCTGCATAGATTATTTAATCTTGTCTGAATTACTATTTTAAGTTTACTTATGTATAAATTACTAGTACAGAGCCCGTGCAACGCACGGGTTAAATAAAGAAATGTGTGAATTAATTAAAAAATAATAGTAAAAATTGGCTCCGTCTAGGGTGAACCACCAAATAGGTGGTTCACCATGGTGACCTATGAATTTAAAGAAAGAAATAGGTGGTTCACCATGGTGAACTTTGTCTTACAATAATTATAGTCATCCGATTTTGTACTTATGAAATCAACGGATAGCATTGTGGACTGGAAATCAAAGTAACAGGTCAAACAATTAGTTATCCATATTCTCTATTTGGTCCTTGGTTTCAAATGAGAACCGTTCTTCACCTAGGAATACATCGAAGGTGGAAGAACCGAGTTATTCTGCAGTGCGTAATGCGTGGGTCCCTTTGAAACCTTGTTGAGGCTGCATTCGTGTGTTGCTGGGAAAAACAATCTACTGCATTGTGGGTTTTTTAGATTGTTCATTATAGAAACCCATGAAGCAGAGGAACAAATGTCCATTTTCTGGGTTTTATAGATTGTTCATTGTTGAAACGCATGAAGCAGAGGAACCGTGTTAATTTTCTGGGTTTTTTAGATTGTTGAAACGCATGAAGCAGAAGAACAGTGTTCATTTTCTGGGTTTTTTAGCTAGATTGTTCATTGTTGAAACGCATGAAGCAGAGGAACCGTGTTAATTTTCTGGGTTTTTTAGATTGTTGAAACGCATGAAGCAGAAGAACAGTGTTCATTTTCTGGGTTTTTTAGCTAGATTGTTCACTGTTGAAACGCATGAAGCAGAGGAACAGTGTTCAGCTACTGTAATATGCAAAATCTGAGCTTGTTTGGGTGAAATTAGTCTTGTTCGCTGTTATATTCGCTTCCCTTTCATATTTGTTCGGTTGATTTCAATTAAATTATTTGTTAGAATCGATATATGAAGAAAATGAATAATTATTGGAGTCAAGAAAATCAATGAAGGTGGGAAACAATTCGTTGCAAACGAATATTGTTCTGAAATGCCATAATTCCATTAGAAAGGATACCCAAGTGATTACAATAGGGACGAAGCTGGATTACAACATGGACGAAGTAGGAGACAGAAATTTTAAAAAAAAAAATATCCCTTAAATCATGGCTTCCTTAACTCATATTGCCTTGGTGAAGAAAAGCCAAAAGCGCATTTGCTCATATAGAAGACTGTTGGACGCAGACTGTTGGACTCAAGCATTGGACTCAGACTGCAAACATTGGACGCAGAGTGTTAGATTGCAACATTGGACGCAGGATGTTGGACGCAGACGCTGGATGCCAACATTATGCATACATTGGACGCAAGTATCAGTAACTTGATCCGACCCCTAAGTCTTCTTTTACTAACACTGACTAATGATTTTTCTCTCCATCTTTTATTAATAATGTCACACATAAATTATAAAAAAGTAGGAAACAATATATAATTCAACATAAAGTATATATATTAAATATCTTTGTTTTATTCATACTTTTATTGCTCACCAAAAAGAAAAACACACTCTTTAGGATACTCAGATAATATCCATTTACATTCAAAAAGAAGAAAAGAAAAGCCATCATAACCTTCTTACATTGTCTTGTAAACCAGACAATATAGTATAACTTCACATATGAAACTTAATTAATTTGAATCATGACTATAGCAGTGCCCATCTTATTGCTTTATTTTCTCATCTGCAGCAGCTTGAGTATGTATGTAATGTTGAGATTACTTGAATAATAATCTACTTATACAACCTTGAAGCTGCACCCTTGTCTAAGAACCATTTCATCTCTCCTTCAGGTGAAACCAATTGAATAGGAAGGGTATCACCACTGCTAGTTTTCTCCAGTGCAGAGTACACTGCATCTGCTTTGCCAGCACCAGTCACAACCATTGCTATGTTTGAAGCAGCATTGATCACTGGCAAGGTGAAGGTAATCCTCTCAGGTGGTGGTTTTGGTGCATTCCTGAGGAAGGTAACCCATTTTTTGGTCTCATTCAGTGTAGGGTGACCTGGGAACAGAGAAGCTATGTGTCCATCAGGGCCCATGTCCAATAGCATGAGATCAAATTTTGGGAATCCTGTAAATGGTGATTTGGATATCACATTGCTTGTGACCAAGCGTCTGAGGTTTGTCTCGTATACATCAGCTGCTCCATCAGCTGGTAATGCATCATCAATGGTGTTCACATTCAGAGGAGGAATTGGTGCCTATACCAAAGAAAACAAAGAGAATAATCGATTACTATATATAAGAAAAGAAGTCTAGCCTCTTAGGCCGTGACATATGTTATAACGTTTTTTATTTTTAACTAAAATTATTTTGTTTGTTAAATTTTTTTTATTATTTTTGTTAAAAAAAGATTCATATAAAGAGAGGCAGATCCATAGACTAATTTTAATAAAAAAATTTACATTTGGCTTATCTAAGGTGGGGATATATTTTGGAGAATAATGTGTGAAAGTATATTCTTCAAGTGAAAAATCAATGGTTGAAATTGTAAAACTTTATATTTTGTTATAAATATATATGTATTTTATCACAATTTTAATAGTTTTTCAGAACAACCAACAGTTGTAATTTTTTTTTTTTGCATCTCTAATAAACTTGTCCACGTTTGGCCAAGAAATATCCTAAAGGTGACATAAGAATAAGTAATATATACCCTTGAGATGAATCCATCGTAGGCAAGCTTGTAATTGCTGTCTACGTGAGTCTTTGGAACCACTCTTTCATCCACCCAAAATATGTGCCACTTAGACCAATCAATAGTGTTATAATATGGAGGTTCCACCAGCTTCCTGAAATTGTAACATCAATTAAGAATTCATTGCCAAAATTTCCCAAATAATAAACCTTACAAATCTTCATACTTCATATGTGATCACTAATTTCCACCATATCAATTTGGCAACTAAAAAGGGAAAAGTTCTATTTTGCTACAAATTCTTAACTCAATCCATATACAAGAGTAAAATGGTATAAAGGAAAAAGTGGACATGCTAGCTACCTGAGGTACTTGACAGGTCCACCTGACAAAACGACAGTGAAGCACCCTTTTTCTCTGATGCATTTGTTGGAGATATCAGCGACATATTTGGCCAAAGACACAGCAAGATGCTCCTTGCTTAGCACCTCCACATTGTTCCTGTTATCCATTGATGCCTTCACTAAGCCACCAACATGAATTCTCTTAGGTTTCATGCCAATTATTGGGGAAGGAACATTGTTGTGCCTTAGAGGGTGGTAGAGGTGTTTTTGTCCAACTTGGGGAGACAACAATGACATGGTTGGGGATTGTGAGTGAGACGACTTCTGTTTGGACAGTAACATGCTTTGGGGAGTGCATGAAAGGGAGAGCAGTGTGGAAGTGGCCATTGAGAAGTTAGTAAGTAGCTAGAAAACAATGAGTTGAATGTGAGTTTTGGAACTTGCACTACACTTGGTTGTTGGTCCCCCCTTATTTATGTTAAATTGCTTAGATTCTTTTATTGCTATGAGAAGCAAGGTATGGATCCTTATGTAAGTTCTAGAAGCAATCACATAGCCGAAGGTACACAAAATCTTTAAGATGGGCCATATAAACGAAAAAGCTTTGAAGTTATTATGCTTTGTTTAATTATTTTTTCACATTAAATAGTAATACAATAAAATTTAGACTCTTAGCATTTTAAAAAGAAGTCAAATTTTGTTATTGAAAAAGTTTTTAGACTCTTTAATTCTCGGCTTTAACATGTTTTTGATACATCTAAATATCGGCGTTTTGAATTTAGTCCATCTAAAAAAAGTCAAAGTTTTTTGGTCCCTCAAGAAATCAATTTTTTGATTTAGGTCTCTCTTTTGCGTTGACCGTTGACACGACACACTAAGGTCCCTGTAAAAAGCTGACGTGACCAGTATGCAGTGCCATGTCAGTTAACACGTCATCTGTACGGACTCATTGACCCACGCAATAGGGACTAAAATCAAAACTTAATATATTTAGAAGGACTAAATCAAAACTTAAGTTTAAGTTTTGATTTTAGTCTCTATTGCGTAGGTCAATGAGTCCGTACAGATGACGTGTCAGCTGACATGACATTGCATACTGGCCACGTCAGCTTTTTACAGGGACCTCAGTGTGTCATGTCAGCGGTCAACGCAAAAGAGGGACCTAAATCAAAAAATTGATTTCTTGAGGGACCAAAAAACTTTAACTTTTTTTAGAGGGACTAAATTCAAAACGCTGATATTTAGAGGGACCAAAAACATGTTAAAACCTTAATTCTTTTTCTATTTTTTCATATCACTCACTCATCTATCACTCATCTCCCTTATATTCTATCTCTCTCTCGCTAGGTGTCATTTAGCATTTGGATGTTTATAAATCCTTAAATCATTTTTGAATCAAATAATACAATATTAACTCATGATTTTTAAACACTCGTTCATTTTCAACACTCATATAAGATCTCTCTCTTTTTATCTCTTTCTTAATTTACATTATTTATCTATCACATATATCTCTATAGGCGGCGTATCCTATTCCTAGCATATGGGTGTTCATAGTTCATTTTCCTAATACTAATACAAGTTTGAATATAATATTCATTAATTCATACTGCAGTAATTACAATATTCATTAATTATAATTTTTTTAGTATTAAAAAAACTAAATATTTTTATAGTTTTATTTTCGTAACCATGAATCATGATCGTGTTGCACGTTGGGGTTAGGTGGCATTCTCAAATCGCAAAAGGGGTTGTTCAAAATTCCAATTAAGGGTGAATAAATGTTTGACGATTGGAATGGGAGATGCGCTTAAGAAAGAGATACGTAAGGGACTAATCAACTAATCCCATAAAACCATGGCTGTTATTAGAGATGCCAATTCCATCGAAAGCAAGATATATAGCAGAACATGGTGAAGAGAGTGAAGGTGATAGATAGTTATAATGATATACTACTTTCACCCAACAAAACTATACACACTTAGCTTAAGTAACTGCCATTAGCGTCAAGCAAGCACCACATCCACTTCGTTTCTCACTCACGTGTGCACCTCATCGTTCACTCTGTTTCAGCATTCGTTTGCTTCAACCAGAGTTCCCTGCAGCTGCAATTCACTGCGTTTTGCAGACAAGTTTAAGCGGTAACCCGGTTAATTAGCGGTAAGTAATTCCATTAGTCTTCCTTCCTGCATAGACTCTATTTTCGCTTTTCTCTTTTGTTTTCTACTTTTCTTGTCAACGAAGCAGAGTACACACTATCTCTAATCATTTTTTGGGTAACTTTTATTATTATTAATAAGCCACTGAAATTAGACTAGTGGTGAGTAATTTGTGTAATAAACGTTACGTTGTTGAAGTCTCAGTGTCACCGTACACCAAAAAGGTAACTATTATTATTAATCCGGGGTTTTTTTCCCCTGTTCTTTTGTTTCCCAGTGTTGGACTTTTTATTTTTTATGTGCCGATTTGGATAGGTTTGAATACATTAGTTATCGGCACGACGTTGTAGTTTACACGTAACTTTCCACGGGTTGACTCTAGCAAATTTAATCTTGATTTTGATTTTGATTTCTTACGAGGAAAGAAAAATCTTGGGAATGGACGGAGGAAAGAAAAATATCGGATCACACAAAATCCGAGATTATTGCTTAAATTGTGGAGAAACAAATTTCACCTTATTTTGCCAGATAATTTAACGCATTTTTATTTTTATTTTAAATTGAAAACAGATATCAGGCCGGAGATTGTTCTAATTTCATTCTGCTTGTATTATGTAGATTTTTTTTTGTATTTTTTAATTATTTGACTTTTTGGCCATCATATGTTTCGCACAATTTACTTTGCCAACAAGGCAGAACTATTTTATGCGATCGAATAAAATATGGAAGTCAATCCTCTTCAGCTTGTGGAAAATTGAAACATGGGATATTTTGCTTATAAAAGGAGATCCTGTACTGTAGCTGCTTTTGATAATCGTAGTTTTTATTATACAGAGGCTGGAGTTGGAAAAAGAAAGATAATTCATGGAAGGTGGGGCAGGAAGAGGTATGGAATGCCAGAACACTATGGATGGGAAAGGGAGTAACAGGAACTGTGCAAATGTAGAGAAGGAAATCCCTTCTTGTTGTTTGAAGGCTAAGGCTTCAGTCCCTGAGATTGAGGCTAAGTGTCATTCCACTGTTGTATCTGGGTGGTTCTCAGAATCTCAGTCTTGCTCTGGTCACCATCTTCTGTTTTCACTTTTCCATTCTTGGATTTATCCTTCACACCCCCCATCACTTTAGTGAAAAAACACTATCATCACTCATTGGCCATTGGCATTGCTCTCTTTTTCTTTTGTCTTCTCTGTTACAGGTAAAGCTGTTTATTTCAACAATCCAATGTGGCCAGGTGGGTATTACTCTCCATCCGCATAATACTTGTTTCAGTTTATTTACTACTGCTACTGTAATAGTATAGAATACTTTGCATTCTTAATTTTCTCATATACATAAATAGTCATTATTGAATAGATAATTGTTTATGGAAAAGTTAAAAAAGAGAGTTTTTGAAAAAATTTAAGTGTAAAAGTTGATTTCAAATTATACACGAAACTATTACTTAAAAAAAATCAAATTAGGAGGCTGACCTAAAAGTTTGTTGATTTATAGTAAGCCTGGTCTGCTTATTTTTGTATAACAACTAAAATTATTTTCCCTTCTTACTCAAAGTCCAATTATGCTCATCCCTTGTTCCTCTGATTTACAGTCATTTATAAAAACTTCCATTTACAATCGTGCTCATACTTTGTGTATTGTTAATTGTTATTGCTGAATGCTGATGGATTTGGTCTCTATCATTAGGAGAAGCCCATTCAATCAAAGTAGAAAAGATATTGTACAAGGAAAAATCAGAGTTCCAAGAGGTTTTGGTTTTCGAGGTTTGTCATCTTCCTCTCGCATCATATTCAAGATTCTTCCTATAATTAATTAACACCAGTTTCTTTCGTTTTGCAGTCATTAACGTATGGGAAAGTTCTTGTACTCGATGGGATTGTTCAGTTGACTGAGAAGGATGAGTGTGCTTACCAAGAGATGATAGCTCATCTCCCACTTTGTTCAATTCTGTCCCCAAAAACAGTTACGTTATTTGATCTGATTGATCATTTTATTGGATTTCAACTTATCATATTTGTTTCTGTTTTATCCATCTGCTAAATGATTTTTATGTTGTTGTTCAAGGTTTTAGTTGTTGGTGGTGGAGATGGTGGCGTTCTAAGGGAAATATGCCGCCACAGTTCTGTGAATCATGTTGATATTTGTGAGATAGATAAGATGGTTATTGATGTATGTAATGACAAATTTTAATTCATCATATAACTGATTTTTCTAAATGTGAAAAAAGTCATTGCCTTTGATCATTCACTAGGTTTCTAGGAAGTTTTTCCCAGAGTTAGCTGTTGGATTTGAGGATCCTCGGGTACACCTGCATGTTGGTGATGGTATTTATTTCTAATTTCTGCTATTAGTGTCAATGTTTGAGCTTCAAATTCTATGACTTATATTTTTTCTGTTTGGAAACTGCAAAGTTATATAGACATCTAATGTAATGTTTCTTTTCGCTGAAATTGTGCAGCTGTTGAATTTCTTCGATGTGCTCCTGAAGGAAAATATGATGCCATAATTGTTGATTCCTCTGATCCTGTGGGTATGTCATTTCGTTTTATGATATTTCATCCAATATATTCATTAAAGGCATGCTTATAATTGGAAACTATATAACTTTGCTTTGGATTTCATTGAAAAAGTATAACTTTCTATGGTTTTCTCATGCTTTTTTTTGGCTAAAGTACTTGTCTAATTCATCAACTAAATCAAAAAAAATAAACTAATATTCATGGGATCTCTTTGGTGCTTTAGGTCCTGCCCAGGAACTTGTAGAGAAGCCATTTTTTGCGACAATAGCTAAGGCATTGAGGCCAGGTGGAGTACTATGTAATATGGCAGAAAGTATTTGGCTTCATACTCACCTTATTCAGGATATGATCTCCATTTGTCAAGAAACATTCAGTAGTTCTGTACGTTATGCATGGACAAGTGTTCCAACATATCCTAGGTACACCTTTCAATTTGCTAATGAGTCAGTTTTGTTTTTTAATTGTTCAGTACTTCAGTTCATGTTATTCTGGGAAATTTACTTTTTCTCAAATCACTAAACAAATAAAATAATTCAGCTACCTCTTTTGGATTTTCTCACATTGCTGCTATATAGTGGTTTTCACAAGGTTGACAGTGGTAGATTTTCATTTTTATCTTCTTGAGACAATTTGTTTAAAAATATTAAATCATTAATTATATAGACTCCACCAAATAGCTTAAAATTAAATGAGTTAGTTTTTGACATGGTATTTTAGTGTGTATAGGTGGACAGAAGCTGTCCTTTGTCCTTATTTTTATTGATGTAAAGAGAGAAGAATTATTGAATGAATTCATTGCATTTAATCTGAACAGTACAAAAGTTCTTATATAGAGGATAGTTACATAACAGAAAGCAACCACCTCATTAATCCCTTATAACCAACATAACAGAATTAACAGAATCTGTTTTACCAGCTCCTTGCTTGGCATGCAGTGGTGTAATAGGCTTTATCCTATGCTCAACAGAGGGAACACCTGTTGATTTTGTAAATCCCATCAATCCTATTGAGAAAGTGGAAGGCGCTTCGAACCACATAAGAGAACTTAGGTTCTATAACTCACAGGTAAATATATATGGTCCAAAGATGTTGTTACTTCTACAATTTTATTTGCTTTGCTCATCTGGATGATCTGTTCTCATATGAAAGAATCAATAACAAAATTTTTGACCTTCAGTGGATTTTGGAGCCATAGTGAGTAGCAATATCATGTGCCTTTTTGTTTGTGTTTTTCTCATGAATGGTATTCATGCTTTGTATTTTTTTTCTATGTACCATTTTGTGGCCTTCTGTCATTTATTCTCTTGCCAAGTTTTGTTCTACATATTGTCTAGCATGGATAATTGTAAGAGCATCTCCAATGGTAAACTTTGAATGAAGTTGCTTAATTCATTTTTGGTATGTTCTACAATGCCACATAAGATTTAAGAACTCAAACAATTTTTCATTCCAATAGTACAACTTTTAAGAACTCAAAATGGGTCTCACCGGTGACGCACATCTCTCTACTTGTTATGGTGCAAAAAATTTTGTTATAAGAATTGGTTCTACAAATGGCTGCCAACTTAGACTTTTCTAGTGGCGGAACCAGTAAGAACCGGTTCCTATCTCTAAGAACTTATAGCTAAGAAGTACTAATGGAGATGCTCTAAGGTCTAATTATAGTTTCACATTAAAATTTCTTCATTGATAATTTTAACTGCTCGAGTCTAACCAGCATGCGTGCCCAAACCCAAGTAATTAATATCTCGTGTTTATTTCTGCAGATCCACAAAGCTGCATTTGCGTTGCCAGCATTTCTGAAGAGGGAGGTGAGCCTGCTCCGTAACATAGATCAATATGGGAAAAATGGGAACTAGGCGTGATTGTTGTCTATACCAATATCCGATATGGATTGATTTTGGTGGTTATTTTTGGCTTCGTCTTTTTTATTCTACAACTTTACTATATCATGAGCCTTTTCACCTCGTGCTTTAAGACATGCGTTTTATACGTATTTTAGTATAATATGGAAAATAAATTACGATGCAAATAGCCAAATGTGATTTTTTTTTTTACAGAAATTTTGGTTTTCCGGGGTCTTACTGATAAGATGAAGTCATGAATGAAGTATTCATTAAATTTAATTATTCTATTATTTAGATCCAAGGCGTGGATTGATAATCCATATATTTTAACTGTTTAATTTAACAAAAACTTAGTAATTGAATAAACTACCGTATTGGTGTTAATTGTTTTATGGTCTATACATTTATATCTATATAATTGGTAAACTTACTTTGAAATTCAAGAATAAATTCATACGTCATACATTACCTTTAGTGTATCTATAATTTTAAAGTTATTTTATTGGACATTAAAAGAAAAGGTATTTAAATATAAGGTGGAATTACACATGCTCAAAGGTGTACGGCCTTGATCATCACACAATTTAATAAGTGCCAACTGCCAACTCTATCATCTCTTATCCAAGTAAGTGTCCGGAGGGATCAAGTATCAATAACATTATTATATTTTAAAGACAATATGTATTTTTATATGTTCATCCCATTTGAATTGTCCATAAGATAAATTTTCGGTGTAGTTAAAACCGGATCGGACTGGTCGGTCCGACCGGTTGAATCGGGAACCGAACCTCTGACCGGTCCAATACTTCTTGAAAACCGAACTGTCAAAAACTGGAAAACCGGTCAAAACCGGCAAAAAAACCGGATTGAACCGGTTCAAACTTTTATTTTTATTTTTAAATAAAAAAATCAAAAAATTTATTTTTTTATTTTTTTGAAATAAATAGATATCACTTTCTTTAATTATTTGTAATTTTAAATATTTTATGTTATGAATTATGACATTTAGTAGTAAAGTATAATTTTTCTTTATAAAGTTATGACTTTTATATTAATTTTTGTTCAATATTATATAGGTTTAGAGTTTAAAATAATATTATATATCATATATAATGTTATATATTATATTTATAATTAAAATAATATTATTTTATTATACCCCAGTTAAATCTCGATCAAACCTCTGAATCTTGAACCCCTACCCTCACCGATTCAGTGACCGATCCAGATTTATCTACGTTGTAAATTTCCCTTCAACGAAAGTTAGGTAAAGAAGTCTAATTCTCAGGGGTCATGTTGAGCTTAAGTCCTTTCTTATCTTGACCAAAAAACAAAAAGTCTTTTCTTAAAGTTATCTCTACACTTTATTTTGCATTTTTATTTTTATAATTATCTATACCTATTAATAAAAAAAATCCTAAAATAACTAACTCATTTGATGTCCTAATTTACATTCACAAATTACTTTTTTCATTAAAATATTAAATTTAAATTTAAAAGTAACTACCTCACAAGTCACAACTACATTTTTCATTGAAATATTAAATTTAAATTTAAAAATAACTACTTCATAACTACAATCTATTTATATTATATAATTTTAGAAGCGCGGGCTCTGCCGTTACCACATAAGCAAATAGAATCAACCAACATCCATCCTTTTGCTGATGTGTCACTCCCTCCTTTTTTCTCAATTTTAACGATTATTTCCACCCATTTTTTGACGATTTATTTACCCCAAATTTAAAACCTTTTTGTAACAGCAAGTAGGCCTCCTAACTCATGCCTATTGGTATCCCCATCACTAAAATAAACCTCATTTCTTAAATTAAAGAACGACAATTGTGTTGGCAAGGGTACACGACATGACCATTGGCGTAGTGTTGCTGCCTATTCCCGTGATGGGGTTATTACATTTTTGCTTCTCTGTTTTCCTCAAAAAATATTTTTACTTCTTTTCACTATTTTGAAAGGAAAAAATTCCTTTGGTGGATATACCAAAACAGTTACATTTTAAAAAAAATTACATTTATGGGCTATTAATTGTGCTCTCCATTGGCAATATCATTAGACCTTATGTTAATGAATTTATTCTCTTTGGCCTTTCAAAAGAAAAAGGGTTATGAAACATGAAATACATCATTAGATTACCAAAGTCCACTCAATTATATGAAAAAATCAAGTTCGGGTTTAGACAATCTGAATTTCCGTGCATGGGTCTTAAAAGTATAAGAATGAGCTCTATCCTGTCACACTACAAAGACATGCAACCAATGACAATGAAAAAGTGAGTTCGGCCACCTATACCCAACAATTCAAACCTAATTGGTTTTGTCTTCCTCAAACCTAATTGGTTTTGTCTTCCTCAATCACCATTTCTTCTGGCTTCTTAAAACATTTGTGATTGGTGAAATGTTCATCCAATTTTCATAAATCATCTGAACCTATTAAAAGATTCGCTCCATTAAAGTGTTATGTTCCTGTATTTTCTAAGCAACCAATTATTTGATATTATTATTGCTTCTCTATTATTTAAATTTCCAATTTAGACTAATAGTAACAAAGTCCATAAAATTCTTATTCAGTTTAAAGCAACTGTACATATTAACTTCCCAAATTACCAATTATTTATCAGCCTTATTACACTTTCAAATAAGATGAATTGAAACTTCCTCCACATATTCTTCCTAGCTTGACCTTTTTGTGATAGAAAAGCATTTACCATTGCTTATATCAAGAGCTCAAATTATGGTTTTGTTATACCCACCACAAAGTTTAAAGAAAAAGGTCCTAAACAAAGACAAAAACACTTAATCATATGATAAGTGTGAATTCTATAACAAATCTAGGTTGATGTTATTTTTGTAAATTTAATTACCAAGTTTATATTAAAGTTAATATGATGAATAACATGAATGAAATATATCACAAATAATAAGTTTACTTAATATTATGAAAAATTAATTAAAATCATACTAATATATTAAAATACACCCGTGCGTACGGGTCATTATCTAGTTATTATATAATTATGCAACAATAAAAAAAAGATGCATGCCAAGTGCGACGCCTGGCTCCCTCTAGTCTTTTGTAAGGAAAAGGGAGTAAAAGAAAAAGGAAAATGTAAATTTTTCTCTATCATCCACCCCTATATATGAACACACTCAAAGAAAATCGTATTAAAGATTTTCCTATACGATCTCTACCTACATTCATGAGTTCAGACCAAGTATTCATAGAAAAATGAAACTAGAAAGCAAAAATTATCCTGAAAACCATTCAATTACTATTAGATATTTATATATACAACTTCACTCACAATTTAATATGGCCACCAAAATGTCATTCCAAATTGCATGTTCACCTTTCCTGAATAAACCACATTAATTACAACACTACTATTGCTCTTCAGCAGTAAAATCAGGTTCTGCAGGCTTCTGAAGCAGTATGGGGGGCATTCTCTCCGGCACCCTTGTCTTCCTGGCACAGCTACGACTACGCCGCAATAATCTGAGTGCATTGGCAGCAAACCTGGAAGCATATATGGTGGCTCCTAGACTTGTTGAGCTACCACCAGCCTTTGCCAATGCATCTTTCAGCCTATTCTCCTCTTCAACAAGAGACTCTTCGAGCTTCCTCTTATTGTAGCGCCGCCAGGCCGCTTGTATGAAACACGCAGCCCACGTGCGCCATTGTTGTGAGTAGAACCTGAAAGTGTGGCGCAGCTGCTTGCTGTGAAGGCGGCGGAACTGTGATGCCACAAACTTCAGATCGTCGGCTTTTAGGGCAAAGGCTTCCACTTCTAAGAGGGTTTGGACAGTCCTGGTTGAGATGGGAAGGTTGGATGAGGAATGAGGATCTAAGGCCCATGTGAGAAGCTCCTCTCCACAGAAGTCACCGGCCTTGAGGTACTCGGAGTTGAAGAAGCCGGTTCTTCCGCCGTTGGTTGTCATGGTCAATAGCTTGCCTCGCATTATGAAGAGCATCTCATCGACAGGGTCTCCTTCCCGGACAATGTAGCTTTCTTCTGTGTAAAGCACTGGCTTGAGACGGTCACACATTGCATCCAAAAGTTGATCATCCATTTTCTCAAACATTGGCACCTTAAAGTTCATACACGAGAGAGAAAAAACATAGTGGGGCCAATTACATGAATCGTACATCAAAATGTCTTATCATGAATCATGTTTGAAGATATATCATTTAAATTCAAATCCTGCCTCACGGTAGAAGGCAACATTTTAAAAGTATTAATGAAAACATGTACAACACCCCTTCAAAGTGTTCACACGGTTGGTTTAAAATATTCCCAGCATGAAACAGCTTAAAAGGGATAAAGATCACAGCCAGAGTAAAATGAATCTAGTAAACAGATGATTAAAAGAAATTGGAGAAACTTACTCTCATCAGTAAATCCAAGCAGAGATGACGCTTAATGTCCCTTCTTAAATCCTTGGGAAGATCACGAATCAAACTGTCTTCATCAACACCTCTGGTTTCTTGCCATTTGTACTGTTCATGTCGTCTGATTCGCTCTCTTAGGCTGTCAGGAAGCAATCGATGAGACATCCACTGTTCTGCATCCCTCCGTTTTACTCTCATCTCCTCCAACCTTGTCGTTGTTGACTGCAAATACGTCTGTTTCAAAAAACAAGTATAATAGGTTAAAACCTAGAAGAAAATATCCTAATAACAAAACGACTCAATTGTCTAAATATTGATCTGAGTTCTTCATGGCAAATGAAAACTCCAAAGAAAATCTTTCTACTCCCTCTCCTTACTTTCTCCTTGTGTATACTCCTGGCAAACTAATTTTATCTCTATCCACTGTTAGATAGCATTTGAATACATGGTAATATCTTAACTGTGAGATTTTTACATGTATACATAGACAGTTATGATTATACTACTTCAGTAAATTAAACAACTTTATATTTTTATTCATTCATTATTACAAAATTCTGTGCGTACACATAAATTTTATTGCATGTTGTAGCATTGGTCATAAATAATTTAATTTACTGAGCATAGTAAGTTATGAAGATATAGATGGTCACATAAATTGTTTAACTTCACAACCACCATAACAAGGATTGCAGAAATTAGAAGATAAAGGTAAGGGAACTAATACAGATAAGAAATATTAGTTTGATTTTCCAACAAAGTTTCCCAACAAGGGAAACATAGTTCAATTAAAAAATTTCTGACAAAAAATAAAAGCCAAAATAAGAAGACAACTATCAAAGAAAATTTTGGGAAATCTCAAAAGGTAAATGTGGCCCTGGCAATCAAGTTTACAAAATTGTAAATCAATAAATAGTGGTTGCCAGCTTCATTGCATGATTAAAAGAAACTCTGGATATATATTTGGTACAAACCTGCATATTTCCAATGAGGAATGAAAATAATACCAAACCAGCTATGGAAATGAAAACTGCAAAACATATTTCCCAAACATCGGTACTTGTTGCCAGGTTCTGACCAAGAGAACTGCAATAAAGGCATCCGGATCCCCCAACAGAGGATGGATGAACAATTACAGAATATTAGACAATAACTTTTAGTAACAATATGCTCAACACGCTTAGTGCACATCAAGATTCATAGTGCCGCCAAAATCATAAAAATATTGCAACACAATATGATTTACCTTAGAATCTAAATTCATATCATATAGTGAAAAAGAATCAATGAAGCACACCTCAAATTTTTTAGGCCCCACCAAAAACAGTAAAAGAATTTTTGGGGAAAATCTCTTGACTCCACAACACCAGATTGAAGGGCATCAAGGAATATTCCAAAATCAAAGAGCTTTTTATCTTCCTCCTTTATTGGGCAAGAGGTATTCAAGAATGTTGAAACAGTGCTCAACCCTCCCCAATGATCATGATCATGATCATTACAATACATATCTGCCTTGTTACACATAGTATTACTTCGACAAGCTTCTTGCCAGCATGTGGTTTCTCGCTCTATAGAAAACAAGTACCAAAAGGCACCAAGGACCTAAAAGAAACAATTAAGTCAACAATCAGAAAGGTATGGATGTGACATGATTTCAAACATTCATTAATATTATAATTTTGTAAAATAAATAAAATGCAACATTAGTGTGTCAGATTTAAATATGCAATATTAGGAACTAAAATAAAGTGACACAGACCCCAGAGTTTGAAACTACAATATACAGAGACCTAAGAAGCATGAACAAACACAGGCCACAGCAACACTACACACATGACACAAATGCCTAATTGGCAAGTGCATCCAACACGGGCACAACTTTCTTTGAAGTTTATATAGAAAGCAATATTAAAAGGGTAGAATGTAAAAAACATATAATAGAAAACAATATTACTAAAATAATTTTCTATAAATGTATATAAGATTGTAGCATAGACTTACATGACTTGCAAGCATGTAAAGAAAGAGATTGAATGCAGCTCCAGCCCAAGCTGTTTCGGTGAGAATCCCAGAGGTCCTCGTAACTTCTTTATATAGTGGAATTATCCGTAATACACGAGGCACATATTGGAAGAACACAACAAATTTCAGCAAGTTCTTTGTATTGAGTGATTTATAGCCACTCATCTCCGGAATGATAATTAGAATAACCACCTAGCAGTGTTTTATCAAGTATTGAGTCAATAATCTTACAGATGAACACACCAAATGTAAAATCTTGAATCTAAGCCTCAGAAACCCTTAACATATTAGAGGGGCACACAGAAGATGAAAGTGAAATGTCCAACAAATTCCAGATAACTTTGTGTACCTGTGGGAGGGGAAGAACAGCAAGAATGTCAACTAAGAAATATGTTGACAGATACCTCTTAGCTATTGCCCAAGAATCTTCAACCAAAACACCTCTTCCAAATACTCGAGAAGAGGGAGCAATGAATCCAGTACGAAACTGGAAAATCATGTGGATTATATAAAAGACATCAGAGAAAGTTCTCAAAACAGTTGCTGTAATCTCCATCTTGTTGTCCAGTGAAAGGCATTTCTTGTCACCATCAATCACAGGGACATAAAAGAACAAAGGATCCAGTGACACAGCAATAACACATAACAACACAAATATCTTGTTCCACTTTTGAAGGAATGGACCCTGTGGATCAAGGATTTTCCTTTCAGAACCAAAGCTTCTAGAAAGAGAACCATTATAGGGAAAAGATTGGAACGTTGTTCTGAATCTCTTTATCCTCTCAGAACCAGATTCCAATCCCCTATGAAACTTCTCGGAAAATGAACTTAACGTAGTTCTAAATCTCCCCGGGTGTGTTATCTTAATTGCAGTATAATTTCTCTCAGAAACCTTCTCTGAATTCCAATCCCGAAACCTGAACACCATATAAATATTGAATTATATAAACTTAGTGCATGATTCTAGTATTCCTCCACACATGATGGCCTAATCAGAAGTGTTGACTGAGGAACTAAACTTCTCAAAATTAAAAGGTTTAACAATTTGCAAATTATAAAGCACTTTGATGTGGAGGAGTGGTAACTGAAAGAGTGACTCTTAGTCTCTGATAGTTAAGATAAACGAAAGAGCAGCCTCAACAGCAAAAGCTTCTAAATTTGCAATAGACAGCAACATAACATCACAGTCACGGAAAGGGTAAATTATGGCACACAATAATCAAACTAACCTAACAAACTTCTCTTGCTGAGTAGTACTCATAACTGCAGCCTAGATTAAAAATCAATGTGGAAGAAGATGAAGAATCAGCCTTGTGAATCTTACTAAATCCCTCCTAACATCACCTCAATTTCTCACCGCCTACTCCTGAAACAAAAAGAAAAAGACAATGAAAATCAGATACTCCATTTACCAAACAAAACACAAGCTAATTAATCCATGAAAATATCAAAAACACAAATTGATGAAATCCATTCAAAAAATGTGACACCCAACACTATAATTTGACCCCAAATTTCTCACCAAGCGCATGCATGTACACAACTACACATCACCATAGAAGCCATTGCAGTGTGAGAGAATGAAAGCCAAAAGATGATTACTGAAAACAACATATTGTTCATAAACCACGAATGAAATTCTAAATGATGGGTGGGTTTTCGTGAGTTGCATGTATGTATGTACCATAATAAAAAAGGGAAACATTCCATTAAAATAAAAAAAACAAATACCCAATCCTTTTTTTAAGAAAATAAAAACGAAAATGGAAGTCCCCCCCTTTCAAAATCCAAACTTGTTGGAATTGATTAACATATTGATTAAACTCCCAAATTCGTGTCCAACACGAAAGTATATAAAAAAACTTAAATGAAATGATAAATGACACATAAGCAAGAAGGAAAAAAAGGGTAATCCATTTTAAGTATTCGGAGCAGTAACTAACAATCTACAAATCGCGAAAGACAAACTGAAAGGGAGAAGAAACAAAAAGCACAAAGAAGAAAACGGAGAGGAAGCACTTGAAAAATTCAAATTTCGAAACTGGTTGCGATAGAAAATGAAGAAAGGGTATCTACCGAAGATGAAATATAAGCAAGTGAAGAAAATGAAGAAGGAGAAGCAGCGATTTGTTTGAGAGAACAGTGAAACACTTGTGTGATGGATATTATGCAGAAGAAGAAGAGAAGGGAGGAAGGTTCGAGGAAAGGGAGTAAGGAAGTAACACTCACAGGTTTCGTTTTGATTGTCAGATAAAAATTTGGGATTTTTTTACAGAGAGAGAAGGGAATGGAGGGTGGGGGGGAACAGGGAGAGAGGAGAGAGCAGTGGGTGTGGTGTGGGTGAGTGTGAATGGTGAGGAAGAGGCAAGAAATTCATGTGAGTGGGGTGGGTCCCGCTTTTCAGAGGTTTGAAAAAGGAAACAGTTTTGTTTTTGTCTGCGTTGGTTTCCTCTTTGTGTTGAGCAGTGTGGCTGTCTGATCCCGTTCCGTCAAGTACGTTGACAAACAAGAGTCATGCCTGTCATGCAAAGTCCAAGTAGTAGGATGGATACATTTGATTTCGAGTAAATACTCACTTTGTAGTGTCAGCAGAGTATCTAATGGATCATTTGTTACTTTGGTTTTTAAACGTGATTATTTACTATTATTTCAATCTCTAATTATAAAAAAAAAAAATTGACAATTTTATTTATTTTTTTTTATAAATTTTTTTTAAAGATATATTATATATTAATTATTTTTTATTTATGTTATTTTTATTTATTATGAATATTTTTTTTCTCTCTCCTATAATTAATAGAAAAGAGAGAAATAATGTATTAATTAAGTGGGTGAGAGCAAGTGGAAAGAGAGAAATACTATTAAGGATAATTTTAGAAATACAGTATAAATCATAGACAAATTTAATGCTATAAACTATATTAACTAACTTTCTTAGTGGGAGAGAATTAGATAAAAACCTCTTATAATTAAAAACGGAAGTAGTATCATTTTAGTCGTTAACCGTAGGAATCAAAGTGAGTAATAATTGACAATTGATGACTTTTTTTTAATTTCACATCTGTCAATAACTAAAATAACACCGTATGATACTATCAGACCAAAATAATTATTTATTCGTTTGATTTCTAGAATAAATAAATTATATTCATTTCTCTTGTTTTGAAAAAAATAATTTGGTATCATTTCTCTTTAAAAGTAATTTGGTATCATTTAATGAGAAAAACGGAAATTTTCCTCTAAATTTAATTTTATAAAGAAAAATGTTAAGAATAAAAAATTGTGAGTTGATAGTCAAGTCTGTTGACAATGCACAAGGGTAGGATATGTTTCACGGGGGAAAAAGGACTAAAAGAGAGAGGGAAAATAGAGAACCACGTAAATATTCATTTCTCTCGTTTCGTATTTGGTATCACTTAATGAAAAAATATGGAAAGTTTTTTGTTGGTTAAATTCTTTTGTGAGTTTTTAAAAAATTGTTACATTTTAATAAGTTTTTATAATTTAAAAGAATTAATCATATTTTTATACATTCAAAGTTTTTAAAAAATATATTCTTGTTTATTAGTAATCGTTAAGTAACTGCTAACTTTCATTAAAATATCAAATTATAAGAATTTATTTTAAAATTTTGATAACTATAAAATCTTATTTAATAAATTTTACATTGAATAAATATTTATATTTAATTTAAATTTAAACAACTTAATAAAATTCAATAATCAGTGATAATTACGGATTTGTTTAAAATGATAAACATTATAAGGACTTTGATAATAAATAAATTATAAGAATATATTTAAAGATTCGGTCAAATTATAAGGACCAAAAGAATAAAGGTTTAAATAACTTTTTAATCTTTGTAGATTATGTGTTTTTATAAAATAAAGTCTATTCTAGCCACTGAAAAACAAAAATATTTGATTTTGGTCTTCATTATTTTGATTTTAGTCTCTATAATATTTAGAAAAGGCTTAAATAGCTTAAATATGAAGAGGGGGTGTGAAAAGAAAAAACGGGTGTTAATAGTAACTAAGAAAACACAAGTCAGCCGCAGGCCCACAAGGCGCAAACCCACCACAACTAATGAGCAAAGCAACCCCAATATGGAATCTGGAATCTGGAATCTGGTTAACCACCATATATCTCTCTCGCCACCTCCTACCATCTCACCGACCCCATCGCCAGCATCAGTCTCACTTCACTTGTTACGTGTTGAATCCTCCTCAATTTGCCGTCGAATTAACCAAGGTATTATTTTTCTTTGTTTTTCCCCAAGGGCTAAGTAAGGAATGTCCTTTGGGGTTGACATATTGATTTTAGAGGCTTCAATATGAGGTTTTTTTTGTAGTGGGATGGGAAGAACTGGGGTTTTCTTCCCACTCAATTGTGGGTATTCATTGCTATAGAATCCAATTGGGTTGAGCTTTGTTGTGTTGATTTTGGGATGCCAATTTAGTTTGAATGGGGATAGGATAACACTTTCTGACCTTCTGCTGGTGGTACTCACTACTCACTATAACATGATGACTTCAGTAAGTAACTCATTATGGCACTGCAGAATTGGAAGCACGTTGTTTAATTTATAGTTTATTTTCAATATAGAAGCAATCGGCAAACCTAATCCTAGTAAAGGTTAAAGGCAATATCTCCTGAGACTTAATACAGTTATAGGCAACACAGAAAGTTTACTGTGCAGTATTATTCTTTCTTCACCTTTAGTAAATAGTCAGTGCCTCTCTCTACTACAAGGAATTCTATAGAAAACCCACTCTTCAAATTTCTTTAAAGTGTAGACTCTTATATTTGAAACTCGTAGTAATTTTCTACTGTTCAGTCTTGGACTTAGCAGTTTACATGTAGGATACATGACTTTTATCCTCTGATCTACCATATTTGAACTTGATTAAGAAGTCTAACTTTTACCATTGGATAACCGCATGACTGGCCATGAAATTTGATAGTTCACATTGTGAATACGGACAAAACCTCAAACTGCTAGAGAATTGACTTAAATTATCTCCATGAGGACACCTGATCAAGGAAATTCAACCCTTGATTTAAATTATTTTATACTGCCTTTTCTTTTTCATTCTGGCTGTCTTTTTTGTCTTAATCACTTTTTCTTAATTGTGATCGTCTGTTGTTTTAATTGTGCTGTTACTGTTATCATTTGCATAAAGGGGGTTGAAATTGCAATGCCAGCTCCTGCTTCTTTGTTCCTTTTGTTTGAACCTTCTTTAGGATCAAGCAAAGCAAAGGGAACCAAATTTTGTTCACATTTCATCAGTTGTGGAATCTTTCCTTTTTAACTTCATGCTGTATACTGGGACTTAGAAGTTAAGGTTTTAGATTAGATGCATTGTTGAAGCTGGTCTGTTGTGCAAAGGAGGCTTTTAGTTAATTTTGAAAGTGCAAATACTTGTCTTTTTTATGCTTATTGATTGTTTTTAGTTCTCACAAAGTTTGTAACATGACATGCAGCTTTCTTTTCACTCTAATGACGAAGAAGAGTTCTAAATTGACCCCAAGTCAGTTGCAAGAGAATACAATTGGGGAAGTGGAAAAGACCTCTTCTTCACGGAAAAAAGCAGGGAGTGAAATTGATGAAATATTTGCTGGAAAAAAAAGGAAGAAATCCGAAGTGGAAGAAAAGACTGGAAAACCTGATGAAGTAACTAAGAGAACTGATACAACAAAGAAAAAGAAGAAGAATGACAAGAAGAAGACCAGACGGCCAGACGATGGTGAGTTTGTAGACCGGCCTTCTCGACCAAGGAAGAAAACGGAGGAAGGACTTTCCATTTTTACCGAAGAGGAGTTAGGTATTGATAAAACGGATGCCGGAGGTACCCCACTCTGTCCATTTGATTGCTCTTGTTGCTTTTGATGGTGGCTGCACATTCCTTGCTCTAGTGAACAAAGGTGTTGTGATTGTCACTTACATCCCCAATTCTAGTGAACGAAGAATTGTTTGTGCACAATGTCTCTCCCAGACGGTTTGAGTAATTTTCTGTTATAAAATGGGAGGAAGTGTTTTGAGGTGCTTGAAACATGTTACAGATTGCCTTTCGTTTGTTTAATTTTTACATTTCCTCATGTTCAATCAAACCATGTATGTACAAGTTCTTCTGTTTTTATAATTTCTTTTTTTATTCTCTTGATATACTTATGATTCGTCCAAATAACAAATTGCCTAACATCATTTGAGACCTATGATGATCACTCACAATAGAATTCACGTAGCATGTTTGGTTAAGATTCCAACACTGCAAAAATGGGGGGAAAAGAGTCCTAAGACACTTTTCCAAAAGCTCATTTCTATTTTCTTTAGTCAGAACTGATTCTGGAAGAAGAGGAATTTTAACCAAACAAATTATATATAACATGAAAACATTTTATTAACTGATGGACTGATTTCTGTTTCATGAGAATTGGATATTTTGCATTTCCTCTCAACCCACGTTGGTCCATGAGGTATGGTTGCCATTTTTCTTCTCCTGTTGATTAATTCAAAATACATCTCAAAGCAAATTCATTCATCTGATGGCTAAAAGCGTCTCTTGACCCAGAAACATTTCTAGCGTGAGTGAAAGCGTGAAATCATTTAGGGTTTTTTTATTCACACATACACTTTTTTTTAAATACACATACACATATTTAAAATACCCAAACTACCCCTACTTATTTTTTCTTCTTCCCACTCACCCTTCTTCTTCCCTCTCAGCTCTTCTTCCTCTGCGCGCGCGACACTTCTTCTTCCTCCCCTCTTTTTCAAATTTTTTCTTCATTCTCCCTTCTCTACTCACCCCTATCCCCTCCAACAACAAGCAAAAGAGTCTCCCTTGCATCTACAGGCAGCACAACCGAACAGAAACTCACCGTCGTCAGGTAAAATCGCGGAGTTAAATTTTTCGTGTTTTAAGGACCCCGCGGAACTATTAGTTCCGTGCATATTAAAAACGACACATACGTATTGAGCGCGGAACTATTACTTCCGCGTAAAAAATGCACTCGCGGAACTAATAGTTCCACGGAGTATTTTTCACTGGAAAAATACTCCGTGGAACTATTAGTTCCGCGAGTGCATTTTTTACGCGGAAGTAATAGTTCCACGGAGTATTTTTTCAGTGAAACAAATACTCCGTGGAACTATTAGTTCCGCGTAAAAAATGCACTCGCGGAACTAATAGTTCCACGGAGTATTTTTCACTGGAAAAATACTCCGTGGAACTATTAGTTCCACGTGTGCATTTTTTACGTGGAACTAATAGTTCCGCGGAGTATTTTTCACTGGAAAAATACTCCGCGGAACTATTAGTTCCGCGTAAAAAATGCACACGTGGAACTAATAGTTCCACGGAGTATTTTTCCAGTGAAAAATACTCCAGTGAACTACTAACTCCGCGAGTGGCTCTGAATGGAGGATTTTTAAAATTTGAATTTTTTTTAAAGTTTTATGATTTAAGTGCCTTTGTGGTTGTTTTACAGGACAGGATAGAGAGTGGATTTCGAAATGGAAGATGCTTTAGACATGAGTGATGATGGCAGTTTGCCAGTGCAAGGTGATCATGTGGATGATTTGACAGAACCCGTTGAAGTGGATTGCACAGATGCATTCACCACAACAGAGGTAATTGGGATTGATAAATTTCCTCTATTTTATTTGTTTTTCATTTAAGTTATACATTTTGTTTTGATTTTCAGGTTTTTCTTACGAGGCAAGGATTAGTGAGTTGGGCCAGAGCTGTTGGGAGACAACTTGGAATGGTTGTTGTCATTTCGAGGTCAGGTGCAGAGAAAGAGATAGGCCTTCCAGGAAGTAGGATATATGTGAGTTTGGGTTGCGAGAGGAGTGGAAAATACAGGGGATCGAAGAAAACACCACCATTAAGGAGGTCTGGGACTAGGAAATGTGAATGTCCCTTCAAACTAAGAGGAAGGCCATTGAAAATCGGAGAAGGATGGATACTGAAAGTTGTCAGTGGACGTCACAACCACAAGTTGGCAGAGACACTTGTTGGTCACCCTTATCCGGGTCGGTTAACAACAGAGGAGATGGATCTAGTTGGTCAAATGACAAAGAACATGGTCAAGCCAAAAAACATATTATTGGCTATCAAAGAAGGTAATGACCACAATGCCAGTACCATAAGGACAGTTTACAATGCGAGGCACAAGTATAGAAGATCTCAAAGAGGTCCTCGAACAGAAATTCAGCATTTATTGAAATTGGTGGACCGTGATAGATATGTCTATTGGTATAGAACACATGAGACATCAGATGTAGTTAGAGATATTTTTTGGGCACATCCAGACGCAATCAACCTCTTGAATTCATTCAACATAGTTTTAATGCTTGACACCACGTACAAAACCAACAGGTATCGTTTGCCATTACTTGAGATTGTTGGGGTCACCTCAACTGATCAGACATTCTCTATTGCTTTTGCTTACCTTGAGGCTGAGCGAACCGATAACTTCACCTGGGCTTTATTGAAATTAAAAGGGTTGTTTGTAACAGCAGATACTGTTCCTCAGGTTTTTCTCACTGACAGAGACATTGCACTTATGAATGCAGTGGAGGATGTCTTTCCTAGTTCCAAACACATGTTATGTAGGTGGCACATTGGAAAAAATGTGGAGGCAAAATGTAAATTATTTGTGCACCCAAAGGAGAAATGGCAAGATGTGAGGAATGAATGGGAAGCTATTGTGGATTCTCCTACTGCGTCGGATTATGTGGATCGTCTGTCAGCGTTTGAAAAGAGAGTTTCAGCTTTTCCATTATTTGTAGAGTACGTGAAGAATACATGGTTGATTCCTTACAAAGAAAGATTTGTTTCGGCATGGGTAAATCAGGTGATGCACCTTGGGAACAGAACAACCAATAGGTATTGACTAACTTATTATTTGTTAAATAAGCCATTAATTTGTATTATGGTATGCTGATTACATCTTATGTTAACAGGGTTGAGTCCGCTCATTCGACTTTGAAAAGGATGCTTCTTGATAGCCGAGGAGACTTGTGTACCTGTTGGGATGCAATGAACAATATGATTACCTTGCAACACAATCAGATAAATGCATCATTCCAAATGAGCAGAAATAAAGTGGATCACAATCATGGCACTATTTTATACTCCAAATTGCGGGGTTTCTCATCATGGGCTTCAATGGATCATATTGCTACTGAAATGACACGGGTTAAGTATGTTGGAAATGATAGTTCGGTTTGTGGGTGCACACTGAGGAAAACCCATGGGATACCCTGTGCTTGCGAGCTGGCTAGATATGCTACCTTATGCTCTCCGATCCCATTGTTTACTCTCCATATGCATTGGAGGAGGCTACACTTTCGTGATCAAGGATCTCAGGAATCGGGTTCAGAGTTGTCGATCCAAGTAGAAATAGATGCACTGCTGAAGCGTTTTGAGGAACTTGACTTGGCTGGAAAAATTGCTTTGAAAACCAAGGTTCGCGAGTTAGCATTCCCGGAGACAACCTCCATGAGGCCTCCACCGGAAAAGGTAAGAAAGTTCATTTTCAATACCCCACTACATTTTAATTTAATGTAGATTTCACTTATGTAATGGTTGTTTGAATTGATCTAATACACAGGTCAAAACAAAGGGTGCACCAAAGTCTTATGCCTCAAAGATTAAACATTCAACGAAGCGTCACCCCTCATATTTTGAGCATGTTGATGCTATGCTATATCCCTCCTCAGTGGGGCCTCCTTCCAAAAAGGTCAATAATTACATATTTAGTACCTACATATTTAGTACCTCTAAATTTTAAGGTAATGGCTATTTGACATCTTTTAATGGGTGTTTCAATTGCTATTCTTTACAGGCCAAAACAAATGAATCAGCCTCAAAGAATGGTGCTTCAAAGAATGGTGTTGAAAAGCGTCAGTCTTTTGAGAATGTTGATGCTATGCCATCTGCCCAGGCGAGCAGGTCTAGTCAATCTTCAGTTAAGAAACCATTAAATCCAACTATAGTGCCAAAGTTGGATCTTCTTCCTAGCCTGTTCCATGAACATATTGATGATGTCGTTAATGTGGAGGGAGATGGAAATTGTGGATACCGTGCCGTTGCAGTTGGCCTTGGTATGGGTGAACACTTTTGGAGTAAAGTGCGCTTTGGATGCTTAAAAGAGCTTACGGACTATAGAGAAGACTATGTTAAGCTTTTTGGATCACCTGAACGGGTAAACACATTGGAGAAATCACTTCATCTTGAGAAGCTTATAGGTATGCAAACGATTGATAAGTGGATGGAAGTCCCAGACATGGGTTATGTTGTCGCATCTAGGTATAATGTCGTCCTTGTGTGTTTATCAATATCTGGATCATGTACAATATTTCCTCTCAGAGGTAATGCTCCACCGCTTAGTAAACATCGTCTAATTTGCATCGGGCTAGTTGGCGGAGCCCATTTCGTACAGGTATAGATGGATTTTATATTTGTTTCAGATTGAGTTATTAATTGTGATTCGAAATAATTATTTCCAAAAAATACAGGTCGTTTTGAAACCAAGTTGTCCATTACCGACCACACATCCTTCGTGGTCAGCATATTGCCGACCTGAAGCTCGTTCGTGGCAAGCACCATATATCAGCCGTTTACATGCATACACATCGTTACTGTCAATGGGCAATGGTAGAGGCAATGAGCCAAAAGAAGTAGTGGACATTACAGAATACTAGTTAGAAGCTTCTTGAAAGACAGTTTTTTGATATATATAGTTATAGCCTTCTTGAAAGTCAGTTTTTTCCCATATGGGATGTGCATAAGGTTTTTGATGTATATAGTTATAGGCTTCTTGAAAGCCAATTTTTGGATGTACACAGTGATATGGGAAGTGCATACATTATTTGTATTACATGGTTATACATGAGGTGCACATGTCTTTTTGTTGCACATAGGTATATGAAAATGGTTTAATTTAAATTTGTGATCTATAGATAAAATCCATACAGACAAATTTAAATTAAAACCAACGAATTTAATTTAATTTAACCTGAATTTAATGAAGGGAATAAATTAACCATTGAACAACGAGATAGAAATGGCTAATAACAATAGATAAACCATTTACATTAATTTGTTTCAATATATAGCAAATAAGTCATACAAAGTGTGTCTAAACAAACAAACAAAAAATCATTAATCTGGATGTTGTCTAGTCCTCTTCCTCTGGTAGGTCTTCCCCACCATACTCCGACTTTGACTCCCACTCTGACCACCTGTGCTAGACCCTCCTCCTGTGCTAAGTCCTGCCAGTAACCTGGTACATTGGTCAATACGATCCCAAAGCTCAGTGCCCTCTGTGGTAAGGCCGTCATGCTGGCATGATTGGAGTATGTCACACACCTGCTTTACTGCTAAGTCCTGCATCTAAGGTAAAACCAAATTTAGTTCCTTGAAAAAAATGATATGTAACCAAGTCACAATCAACACAGATACAATACTAAAGACTTACCACTGTATGGCTGGAAGTACTCACAGACGGCAAAGGAACTGGCTGGGGCACCGGCGGGGGAACTGGCCGGGGGAATAGCAATGGGCGTCTAATATCTGCAATAGCAGGAATAATGAAGGGGTGCGAGATGCTGGAGTACCACTCCATGTATCCATCAATGCACTGTCCACGGCGTGTCGCCGCATCTGCTGTCAAGAATCGGATGAATAAGTGTTGATCAAACTGCACCCAGCGGGCATGCATCTCCTCTTCAGTAGTGTCGACCCCAGTAAGAACACGCGGTGACCGCGGAATCCCCTGTATAAGCCCATACTGCCTCATCACCCTCTCCGGCAAGTGTGGAACTGCTAAAGAACCCCACCGTATGTATCCCGAGAACATGGATGTCAGTTGGAACGGATGATACTCTCTGTGCACTGTATATGGGGTCCATTCTATCTCCTCCATCGGATACTCATCCAGTGCCCTCCGATATCCGCCAACCTGGCCCGGGCCCTTACCAGGAGTCCACCTAGATGCCCGAGGTTGATCCTCATTGTAGTCCAAGTTTAGGCTCTGGCACCCGATATCAGGAAAGTGCTCGAAAATCCAACCCTGTCACAATCATTTTCAATTTGTTAGTAACAATTAAAACATACAACTTATTAACAATCCAAATTAACACAATACCTGCAACAAGGTCAAGTATCCAGCCAGCTGCTTGCAACTTGCTAAACTAGCAGCATTGAGCTGATCGTACAGAAATGCAAGGGCACCAGCACCCCATGCATAGCCCCCAATGGCATCCATGTCGCGAAACAATTCCAAGAATGCTACATCAGCAGCCGTAGCACTCTTGTTCGCGAAAATCGTGCTGCCGACTATTCTAAACAGGAGAGCCCTCGCAGCATTCGTCCAATGCTGCTGCATGCACTGCTCGTGGTAGACCCGCTCAAGCCACGATAGACGCACGCGGGCACATCCTTGGTTCTCAGTCTCGTGGAATGCATCACCATATGGGACCCCAAGCAACTCAACCAAAGTCTCAACTGCGGTGTCTCGGGACATGCTCGTCACCCTACAGAATGAGCCGGTGATCGGGATGTGCAACAACTGAGCGACGTCGTCTAGTGTGATCGTCAGCTCACCCACCGGTACGTGGAAGGAGCTCGTGTCCTTGTGCCATCTCTCAGCAAAGGCAGAGCACAACCCCTTGTCTGTATGCTGGTGGCTACATGACAGCAGCGGCGCCAAACCAGAGTTCTCTATAAATGTGCGTATCTGGCCGTTCATCGGCACATCCTTCAACTTGCGCCCATGTGCAATGCACTTCAACGCAGCACGATCCTGAAACATTTACAGTTTTCTTAAGTTCAACGCATCCAAAGTAGTAACTCATTAATAAAAACTAACAAATCAGACAAACTTATTACCTGCCCAAGCCATAGGATTTTGGCAACGTGGTCATCGTAGGACCTAAGGATAGATGTATCCTCAGGGCCTCCAGGAAACGGAGGTTTCAACGGCTCCTCCTCCGCAACAATAGGTGTCTGGACCTCCTCTATTAGATGTGGGTCCTCCTCGGCATGTGGCTCCTCATCGGGTTCGCCTTGACCGGCACGGCCTCTACGAATGGATGTTGTGGGCCTCTGGCGACCCGATCCTCTAGTCCTCGCCATATCTACAAACAAGTACAATGGCATGCTTAGATTGGTGATGGAGAACATGAACTTGAACAAAAAAATATACAAAAAGACAAATAAAAGCACTTTAACAGTGTATTAAATCATTGTGTATTAAATCACTTTAACAATTACCAAAATCTATGTATTAAACATTCTTAGTTGCACATCTTACATTAGCTTCGAGATATCATTGTGTTAGATCTTATTAAAACCACACATCTTACACCATCATGGAACATAAACAAATCAATTAATTACCTAGTGCGTAGCTACTGACATTCAAAGTTTAAATTTGAGTTGTTTAATTAACTATTTGGTTTTTTAATCTTAATAAGCAAATAATATAAAGAAACATGGTAATCTGATCATGTTCTTGTGTTTGTCACATAAGGGGAAAGCGAATACATATGTCATCAAGATCTAAAATGAGCTCAATGCATTGCAAAAAAAAAAACAAATAGCCCACCGCGGAACTATAAGTTCCGCGTTCTAGAGATTATCACGGAACTAACAGTTCCGCGTACAAGGCTGCTCCTGCGGAACTTGTACTTCCGCGTGCGTAAGTGTTCTTCGCGCTGCTCCTGCGGAACTTGTAGTTCCGCGTACTATGTCGCGCTGCTCCTGTGGAACTTGCAGTTCCGCGTACCTATGTCGCGTCCCTCCTGCGGAACTTTTATTTCCGCGTAGTGGACACACTCCCACGTACACACCTGCGGAACTTTTATTTCCGCGTACTGTGGACACACACCCACGCACACACCTGCGGAACTTGTATCTCCGCACACTGTCGTGTTCTTCGCGGAACTGTAACTTCCGCGAGAGAACACATACCTCGCAAGCCTTTATGCGGATCTACTACATCCGCGAGAGGCATCAGTTATCCAGCGATAAAAACAAGAAAATGGAAGCATCACTGTACCTGGAAACGGTGGCGACGACAGCTGAGGACGGCGGTGTCACAGCACTGCAACTACTTGTCTCTGTGAGGGAGACAACCACGATCTACAACGGAGTTGACGACGAGGTATTGCGAGGGAGAACAAAGCGATTGAGGCTCGGAGAAGACGAAGTGGGGTGGCTCGCCTGCGACGGAGAACGGTGCGGAACTGTGCTTGACGCGGAAGTGTGGTATACGCACGAAGCGGATCTATGATGGAGAATTTGTAGAGAAGAAGACGCGGAAGTGAGGAAACGCGAAAGTGAAGAGACGCGGAAGTGAGGAGAAGATACACTGTTGAGTGAGTTATTTGAAATTAGGGGTACTTTAGTCTTTTTAGCTTTTAGTGTATGTGTGAATAGAAGTCAGTGTATGTGTGTATAAAAATTCCCAATCATTTAATACCAACAAGCATCGTGTGAGAGCCCATATAGCATTTAATAGTACACTGACCAGATACACTGTTAGGGCCCAAAAATGGAAGAAAAGCAAGATAATTTCTGCAATTTTCTTTTTTGTTTGGTACTTGGCTGTTATTGAGTACGGCTTTAATAGCAAAAATAGAAAAGGAAAGACAAGCAAGAGTGTGTTTGGTTTCACCAGAAGAAGTTTTAGGATTGATTTTGTCTCCTTATTTTAGTGAAAAGACACATATTTGGTTACTATTAAACAAAATTGATTTTGTCTCTAAATTTTAAAAGTGAAAAAGTAGCTTTTGCTTTAAATTAAAAAATTTAAACTAAATTCTATATCAAATTTGTTTTTAAAGTAAAAACATTAAAATATAAATTATAAATTAACTTCAAACTCAAGTTTAACCAAATCAATTTTTTAAAATCAAATTCATTTAGGATCACTTTTAATAAATGCTCACCTAAACACACACTAAGCATTCTCAGTCTGGTCTTTTTACCATCTGCTCTTTTTACCATCAAAAATCTTTCTTACCTTTTTTTTAAGTTTTATCTTTTTAACCTTACATTCGTCCAATTTCCCAAGCAAAGTAGCTCAAATTTTGTACCGAGCTTATCTTTGCTCACGAAAGATCATATTATTAATATATTAGCTAAATAATACAAAATATTAATAACAAATAATCCATCCTTAAGACGTGTTTTGTGTGAGAAATAAAGTTTACAAACTTAATTTTATATAAACTTAATTTTGTAAAATATATTACAATAAAAAATATCTATTTAATAAGTGTTTTGAATATAATAAATAGTATTTGTATAATATTAATGAAAATTACTTCCAAATATATAATGACAAAAACTTATAGCTTTTTTATTTAAATATTATCAAAATATAGTAATATTATGTCAAGTTAAAAGAATTTCTGAATACACACAAATAAGATTTTAGTTTTACTCACACAAAGCAATAAAGTTTACTTTCATATTTAAGGAGTTATAATACAATCAGAAGTTAAACTTAATGTTAATTTATCTCGTTTTATTTTATTTTTAATATATATGCAACCAATAGATTATCAAAAAAATATATGCAACCAATAAGATTTGGCGTGTAAGAAAATATCGAAACTGGGACACAGATAATAGATGACGCAGCGTTTTGGTCAGGAAAGCGACACAGACGTAAATGGACAAACAGATTGTTAGTTTGTAATAAATAAATAGCACCAAGTGGGGGCCATTTTTTAATTAAAAGAAAACAGGCAAACAATTTTTTAACAAAGATATTTTACTTTCTTTATAATCAAATCAAATAAATAACAATTTAACGTACCAAACAGGAAACATGACAATAAAATAAATAAAATATCTAAGTTATAAGTATTTTATTAATTCGTTTAATTATTATTTTTTAAAAATTGTTTGGGATAATAACAAGAGCTTTGGGAGCAGTAGTTTCCACGATCCGTGGCGGTGACTCTGACTATCACACGCATATCCTTCTTCTCATTCCTCTGAAAAGTGAAAACTACACGCTTTTTCTTTTCCTTCCTTCAAAGCTTTCGCCGATTCGATTCACGCCGATTCGATTCGGCATCGTGGTTTCATGGTGGCGGTTGGGAAGGTTGCGAGCTGAAACGGTGCGTTTTGGAAGCAAAAAAAAAAATGAATGGGATTGGGAGTGGAGGATTGAGCATGATGGAGAAAGAGTACATAAGAAGGCACCACCGGCACCAGCCTGGGGAGAATCAGTGTGTCTCTGCGCTCGTTAAGCATATAAGAGCACCGGTTCCACAGGTCGCCCTGTTTCTTTTCTGTTTTTAATTTTATTTTGATTTTAACAGTTTATTGAATCTCTGTGTTTCAGTTATTCACGCGTGTTGTTTGGTGTGTGAATTTTTGTTTTTAATTTTTGATTGTATGCATCTTTGTGGTCGTGTTAGATATTTATTCTGTAACGGTTGTTGGAATGTGTGTTTTTCCCTCAAATAGTGATGGAGTTTTAATTGTTGGGATAAATGGTTTAATAGGAAGTTATGTTAATTTATATATATATATATTTGGAGGGGTAAAGGGTTGACTAGGTGCAGGGCATGGGGGTTATGATATGCTAAAACGGTTAGCTGATTTGGTTAAGAGTATATGAAAATGTTTTGGTGCTGTTTTTTGGTCAATTTTGTGGTTGACCTGCTTTGCGGTACCATATGATCTGTTCCTATTGTTAGGTTTCGGCAACAAATATTTGTGTTTAAGAACTTAAAGCTTGAGATGATCTATTTATTACTCCCTCCGTTCTTAATCTATTGCAGTTTTAGCCTTTTCATTTTTGCCAAAACTATTGCTGATTTACAATTTCGAAGCCTCATTAAATTTTTTTGTACATCTACGCTCTAATTTAATAACTGCTAACAATATTTTATTTTATTTTTTGTAATAACCCATGGTTTGTCGGGTGGACCAATATAAGGGGACAAAGCTCTTCCGGCGCTTATTTTTTCCATCCACAAGGCTCGAACCCGAGATCTTGTCTAAGGGGAACCGAGCTCCTAGCCACTTGGGCCAACAGACGTTGATGCTACAATAATTATTTCAAACAAACTAAAAAAGAATAAATAAATGATATCAGGGTATTTTAGTCTATATACAATAATGTCTTACTTCTATTAAAATTTCTTAATCTATGTGCATTGACATCAATAGATTAGGAACACAGGGAGTATCATAATCCTGGTAGAGCAGCTATAATTTGATCCTGCTCATTTTGTTCTGTTTTCTCTTACTCTCTTCTACTGCTACGATGCAGAGATTTTTTTATGGACACTGCTTGAATGATTATGCTTTGCTAGCAGCTACTATCTCTCTGTGTGAAATTTATTTATCGTGGTGAAATTTGCTTTATCTAGGTATGGTCCTTGGTGAGGAGGTTTGATCAACCACAGAAGTACAAACCCTTTGTAAGCAGATGTGTTGTAAAGGGAAACCTAGAGATTGGGAGTCTGAGAGAAGTTGATGTTAAGTCAGGGCTTCCTGCTACTACAAGTACAGAGAGATTGGAGCTCCTTGATGACAATGAGCATATTCTCAGCATCAGGATTATTGGTGGTGATCATAGACTTAGGGTATGAATATATATCCTTACAACAAATGAGCATATTTTTGTGTGCTGTTCTATTTTTTATTTTTATTTTTGCATAAAATCTTGTGCTAGTGTGAGTCTGAATTGATTCTTCTGAAAAAGTATTTGTCTTCCTTGAAGTAATAACTCTTCACTGCATTTGTCTCCATATTTTATGTTCAACATTGTATGTGCTAATTTAATTGTGTGTGTTTAAGGTGGGCTTCTTTCCAATTGGAGGGAAGGTATGTGAATGTGATCTTTTTTTGGTAACTTTAAAATATCTATTTTATAACTGTGATGTTTGTGCTGTCAGTGAGGTCTTTTTGTTGATTGGTTTGGTGTAAACATTGTGCTTCATTCATCTAGTTGACTGAATGTGATCAAGCGCTTGGTTGGGGCAAGATGCTGAATAATACTAGTGCAGTCTTTGGTTTCTTCTAGTATTTATTATATTCTTGATATTCTTGCAAGATGCTGAACTGTTTCAGCTCTAGCCAACATTGTTACCTTTGGCTTTTTCTTTGGGAGTGAGGGGAACTTTGTCTTTCTCTTTCTGAAGGTTATGGCCTATTCTGTATTACATTTTTCTTTTATGGTGGTTTTTCCACATCTAAACATGCAGGAATAATAAGGCTATTTTGTGTAATTATTGCTTAATTTATATTGGCTATATTTCCTCCACACCCCACAAAATTCTAGCTTTTAATCTAAGTAATATATTTTATCTTTCAGAACTACTCGTCTATTTTGTCCCTCCACCCAGAAATTATCGATGGAAGGCCAGGTACACTAGTAATTGAATCTTTTGTGGTGGATATACCTGAGGGGAACACCAAAGATGAGACGTGCTACTTCGTCGAAGCCTTAATTAAGTGCAATCTCAAATCGCTTGCTGACGTCTCTGAAGGGCTTGCCGTGCAAGACCGCACTGAACCAATTGATCGGATATAGGAGCTGATAACAAGGAGTTGCTGAGAATCATAGCTGCCATGGATGAAGCTTCAGAGGGCTTTCCTATCTCGGAGGCTTAGGAGACGGACTGGCGATTGTGCTGCTTCCATTAATTAATAGAGTATCACAGGATGTTTCTTTCCATTTGCTCTATTGCTTGTCCTTGTTATATATGCTGGTTTCTCTCTTTAGTAGTAAAAGAAAGAACAGTATTTGAGACGTGATTGAAATCCAGATCCAGTGCAGTAACAGGTGAAAGATCAGGTACTTTTTGGAGATGTCTACGGACTACGGTTTCTGTCTTAGTTATGTGTTCCTTTATTGTATATAGATGGTGATGATTGGTGAAACATGGTCTGTAGAATTGTTTTGATTGGTCAGCTGTAGTTTCTAATTGCAGTAGCCGAGGTTACTTAATTCTTATAAATTCTTATAACAGAGTTCTATTGTTACGGTTTTTTTTGTTTCATTGGCACATACTACGGTTCCTATGTTTTAGTTTTCAAGGTATGAGAGGTGAGAGGGAGATAGGGGATTGGAAAAGGCATAGGGCTACATTGTGAAGGTTGAACTTTTGCCCACTAGTTTGCATATTTCACGATTAAGTTTTGTCAAGGGGAATAGGGGACTTGGTTCCTTTTTTATCAATGCTGGCGTATTTTCGAGCAAGTATTATTTCATTTCATGTATTATATTACCAATTAATGTGTATGTAATAAACTATTTTATTTCTGACTAAAAAAAAGCTATTTTATTCTGTACATGATTCGAGTTAAGCTCCACATGTCAATGGGTGCTAACTCAATTGGTACAGTTTAGTCAATTTAGCCTTTGTAACCCCTGACACGATTCGAATCCCGCTCCTCTATAAAAAAAAGTTCCACATTAATTTCAATCAAATACTCAAATAAGTTTTGGAAGAATTAATAAAAATTAATTAAGGCTCTTTTATTAATTGACTGGTTCTTTCTTTAATTTCAATAGTTATTTTATTAAGGACAATTTGAAAAATGGGAAGAATTAATGAAAATTAATTGATTAAGGCTCTTTTATTAATTGACTGATTCTTTCTTTAATTTCAATGGCACTTATTAAGGACAATTTAAAGAATAAAATTTATTTTTTAAAAAATTAATTAAATTAAATAATTAAATAATATTAATTAATTTCTTAGTGTTAATTTTTTTTCTTATATATGAATCCAGAGAAAATATTGAAAGACCTAGTTCTTTCACGTTTTTTTTTATTCAACTAGTTCTTTCATTTTTGGTCTATTGTGATGTTCATTACATTCCTAACCTCTTTTTGGATCCATAATGTCGGCAAACAACAAATACAAGATAAAAGTTTTGTTCAGAAAAATGCAATGTAGTCAAAATCGGACCGCCCGGTCTGACCGGGAATCAGACCCCTGTCCGGTCCGGAAGACCCTGTGAACCGGCCTGCGCGAGAACCAGTCAAGAACCGAAAAAATCGGTCAAAAACTGGACAAAACCGGAAAAATCGGGTAAAAACCGATTGGACCAGTTCGTATTTTATTATTATTATTTTTTTGAAAAATTCAAAAAAAATCAAATTTTTTATTTTTTAAAAGAAATAGATATCATTTTCTTCGATTATTTATAATTTTGAATACTTTATATTATAAATTATGACATTTAGTAGTGAAATTTAAGTTTTTTTTATAAAATTATGACTTTTATTTTAATTTTTGTTTAATATTGTATAGAGTTTATGGTTTAAAATAATATTGTGTTATATATTGTATTATATATTATATTTATAATTAAAATAATATTATTTAATTATATCCCTGTTCAACCGATTAAACCCCGATCGAACCCCAATCGAACATTTAAACCTTAAACCCCTACCCTCACCAGTTCAATGACCGGTCCAATTCTGACTACCTTAGAAAAATGTTTTGGATTTCAATACTTCAGTAAAAATGTTGCTTTCCAAAAGAAAAAACAAAGTTTCATTTAAGCATTGTCTATTCCGATCGATAGATACCAGAAGTTCAAAATAAACAATTTTGGATTAATAAAAAAATAAACAATTTTGGACAGCCAGCTCATTTCGTTCTCTTTCCTTGAAACTTTTTCTTTAAGTAAATAAGATATGGCCACAGATTATTCGGTAGCCAATGATCGAACTTGAGTACTAGTTAAATTCATCCCTTAGACAGAGAGCATTAACCACTTACACCCAACCTCATGGTTTCTATTCCCTGTTAACTGTGGGCAAAACTATAATTTGCAATTATATCTTACGCTATAATTTCGCTTTCCAGTCTCACGCTACAACAGCTACAATGCGCAACTTGTGCAATGAATGTGGCAAACAAAAAATCCCAACAAATTCGACACGATAGTTTAGTATGAAGCCTCTTTAGGGTATCCATTAGACTTACGCTGGCTGCTATATTTAGCATGTGAAAAGAGAACTCGTGAAACGACAGTTGAATACAACGTATTTACACTCTTCTGCAAGCCATAGGTAGTAACTTCCAAGTTCCAATTCAATTGAGCTTTTTCTTACCAGTGCAGATTCTGTTCATAAACTCGCGTTTAAAACAAGCACATCTCTAAAGGGAATAAATAAAGAAATATCCATTATCAATAATGTATTAGGATCCACATGGCCTTGTTCACTTTAGGATAGTACTCTTCTAATGTTTGGGTCCAGTCTGCTAGAGACTGAACAGGCTTCTTGTGTCTCAACATATTTCCCGATGCACAGGTAACTGGATTTTTCTATGCTTGCAAAAAAGGCGATTTTAGATTTTACTATTTTCCAGCTCATTCAAAGACTTAAAGTTTGGACCGGTATCGAAAGCCAGGTTTCAGAAACCTGGGGCTGGGAAACATAATTCTACTGGGAGTTGCGTTTTATTTCTGTCAACCCTTTCATTGACAATCTACACTTGGGTCTCAATAACAAACAAGAAATTCTTTAAAAATTAAGAATGAATAGGCTACTAAACACATTCTCCAAATGTCAAATAAACATCTTCCTACAAATTACACAGTTCTCTTCAAAAAAATATTGCCCTCAGCAAGAACAATCATACTTTAATAGCTGACCTTTGTCATCGTAGCCAGGACTACTTGCTTCAGAGATATTCAAAGGTGTATAAATTACTTCCTATAATCATCTTATGACAAGAATAGCATGCACAAAGGAGGGGAACTGCAGAAACTAGAATAAGAAAAATACCTGTAGGACTTCAAGATATACTGTACAGAGCTTCCCCTATAATTAGTACAGTAATAGACAGGAAGTAGAGAGAAAGATTACACCAGCACAAGGTCCCCTTCTGCTTCTTCTTGTTCCTGTTGTTCTGGCAGTCTACCTTCCCGATACGGAAGAAGTAATCGCCTGATTTCTTCTGCACTAAGTGTCTCGTACTCTAATAATGCATTTGCCAGTGCATGTAATGCCTTCTCATGCTGAAGAAATGTCAAAAGTTACTAGAGTATAAGACATTTTAGATGCCAAACGGTAATAGATATCAAACATTGCATAATTCAATTCAAGGTTGCCAACAATTATTAAGCAAAGTTATTATGCACCTCAAAAATTGCTCTTGGTTCTAATTTTCCAATGCGTCAATAACCCCCAGCTAATGTAAGCCTTAAAGCTTATTATGTAAATGGACCATTCAAATCCATTTTTCTAGGTCAAAATCAATAAGAACCATTTGACACTCGTTCATTTTGATTTAAAAACCAACCATGCTTACACCATTTCTTCTACAGTTTTTTGAAAACGAAAAGCAAAATGAAAACAATGTGGCATTTTAGTAATTTCAAGTGAAAATAGAAAATAGAAACAAAAAATATTTCCCCAAACCAAATAGAACCTTAAGCTTCTAAGCAGTCAACAATGGGAATAGATCCTTTCATGTTGAAATTTCACATAAATTTCGTCATGTGGAAAATTCATTTCTATCTCTCTTCAGAAATATTAAGTGGGGTACTTTCAGGATTTGTGAACATTTATGAAGAGACAGACACAATTTCATCATGAGAAGGTCATGTGAACTTTCAACATTAGAGCATCTATTCCTCTCAAGAATTGACTATAAAATTTTCTATTAGGAGGACGACTAAATAATGTTATGTAATATCATTAGCCATTAATATTAAATCTTGATAAAGAAGTGAATAGAGATAACCAAGAAAATGCTAGAAATGACTGAATCAAATATAAAAGTCCATAGAAGATTCAAGAGTGAATTGCAATTCACAACAGATATGATGAGGGAGGATCAGCGTTGCTCTATTGATGCTTTCTTTTTTATCAGCAGTCTTGTGTTTTACCCTTGTGTCACATAATATTCCTTATCCTCCAAACATTTTGTAATTTCATCTCTATGTCTCAATGAAAGCAAAATGTTGCTCCTTTTACATAAAATATATTACATAAAATATATATATATATACAATAATACTCCACAAACCTTTTTCAGAAGAGCTTTCACACGATCATATGCTTCTCTAAGGAGTTTAACAACCTGAAGAACAGGTAAAGAAGTTCAACTCCAATCATTATATTTATTTTTGATATTCATAGAAGAGGAAATCAACTAATCCAAACATGATTTTCCATCATCAAAATGTTAACAATAGATTTATAATACTTGCCTCTGCATCAATACGTGACTGCATATCAGAACTTGGTCTCTCCTTTATATGAACTGGCCCGATTGCATCACTCATTCCACAATTTGATACCTTGTGAAGAGGTTAAAAAATAACAGCTCAAGCAATGGATTTTAAGCTCATTTTAAAATGAAAACATATGTCCAGAATCACAGCAGAAACTTCTAATTACTAATTTAGTGAGAAGAAATTTGCAATTACTTTGTTACTACCTGTCAATATTCCAAGTAACAATTGAACATCACCAGAAGGAATATACAAATGTAAAATGTTGAATAATTTCTGTAGAGAAGTAATGGATGCCAAGACTGCCCTTGACATAAAACAGGAGAGCAGAAAATTACCATGTATTGGGCAAGCTCAGTAGCAGTGTGGAGATCACTACTTGCTCCAGTGGTGACATAGTCCCGGCCAAATATAAGCTCTTCCGCAACTCTTCCTCCCATACAAACATCGAGTCGAGCTAACAACTGCTTCTTGCTTATTGAAGTCTCATCACTAGAGGGAAGCTGAGTGACCATTCCTAAAGCAGATCCACGTGGCATGATTGTTGCCTTGTGAATTGGATGTGCACCCTCAGTGTTAAGGGCAACAATTGCATGGCCGCTCTCATGATAAGCAGTAAGCTGAAATTTCCACAAGCACTAATACTATAAGAGCATACACCAAGAAATCAATATTTTATTAACTGTAAACAAAAGGTTATAACCGACAGATATACACTCACTATTGCAGACTGGTACAGAAAGAAGATCATTTCATAATACCAGCACAATCTGATCATACTAAATAGGCTTAAATATGTTTTTAGTCCCTCATATTTAGTCTAAGTTCTTTTTAGTCTCTCAAATACCAAGAATATTATTTTAGTCCTTAATCTTTTGAAAATCAGTCACTTTTGGTCCCTGGGGCCATATTTTAAATTTGAAAAGTATTTTTTAAATTTATACTTTGACCCCTCCTAAAGTCTGATGTTCACTTTAACCCGTTTTTCCATTCTCCTCCCCCTCCACTGATGCACCGCAAACCCATCCCTGCTAGGAGTAGTTCCAATGTCCTCCCTCGAAGCCGCCATGAGATGCGGCCTCTTTCTCGTTCTCCTCCCTGTGTGATCGCGGTGGCTCCCTCCCTTTCCGCCATTGTGCGCAACCTCCCTTGTCCGCGCGGAGCTCCTCCCTTGGCCGCGCGGGGATGGGGGGTTGCGGTGCATCAGTGGAGGGGGAGGAGAACAGAAAAACGGGTTAAGATGAACATCAGGCTTTAGGAGGGGTCAAAGTATAAATTTAAAAAATACTTTTCAAATTTAAAATATGGCCCCAAGGACTAATTGTGACACATTTTCAAAAAATTAGGGACTAAAATAATATTTTTGGTATTTGAGGGACTAAAAACGAACTTAGGCTAAACATGAGGGACCAAAAACATATTTAAGCCTACTAAATAATATAGACTGAAAAGATGCTAAAAAAATTGATATTAATATGTTTTTGAGCAGTTGGTAGGTCAGAATGTTACTCTGGGAAAATGGTTCAAGATACAGGGAAATTTTCACAAAAGAACCAATTTACCTATCCATATCCAACTCACCAGATAACAACTGATTTAGCAATTAATTATTTGTTAGACTGTCATCCATTTTTCTATTTTCATAATAATAAAGGTCAATGTTTTCTTGCAGACCATTTCACTGCACAGTATATGGAATGCTTAAGTTACAAAAATGTTTCGTCTTAGTATTTTTAGTATCCTGATGTTAAGCCTGCTGCAATCTTACAAGTTATGACGTGTTTTACTACTATGATCAAAACTTTCAGTTTTAGAATTCTTATTATTCTGATAAGCCTGCTGCAATCTCACAACATGGGTTTACTACAACTACTGAGAAAACTCCAGAATTGTTATATAATGTAGCACACAGAAGTTTCATGTTCAAAAGTTTGAAAAGATAATAAGGTTAACAAAATGCAGTGGAAACCTTAGTTTACATCAATCATATAAACCACAGTTCTCAAGAGCTAAATCAAATTTCCTAACATATACACATACCTTTTTTGACTCTTCTGATATAAACATTGTTTTCCGCTCTGTACCCATAATTATTCTGTCTTTTGCAAACTCCAACTGTGAAGCTGTTACTTTCTCTGCACCTTCAACCGCAGCTTTAATGGCAGCAACGTTCACCAGGTTTGCAAGATCTAGTTTAAGGGAATATAATTAATTAATTATAGAGAACATCATTTAGAGATTTGAAGTATATGATTTGCATTAATAAAAATTAAGTCATGTCAAATATATTTAAATAATAATTCACCTGCCCCATTGAATCCTGGGGTACCGCGAGCTATTGCTTTAACATCTACATCATCAGATATAGGTTTATCTTGCAGGTAGAGTTCCAATATTTCTTGCCGACCACGTACATCAGGATTTGGTACAACAATCTGGAATTCAGAACTTGTTAGTCTTCTTATCTTCTATATTACATAAGCATTAATCTGGTACTCTTTTTTGGTTTTAGTACTCAAGGTATGTTGTCAAGTACTGTATTAGTTGTTATTTAATATTTAATATACTTTTTAAAATCTATTGCAGCCTCCTTTCTTTCTCTTCCTCCTTCCCTAGCTAAACATGGCATCAACATTGGGTTTGTTAAGGCTCCACATACCAATATTCGTTGAGGCTCCATGTACCATTTTTGTTCCTTCGATTTTAGAGGCTTTGTTACATACAAAAAAATGCCAGAGTTTTTAATCAGACAATTATTCCCTATCAGTTGTCTTTTTTGGCTTTCATGTGGGTTTCAGCTCATCGCTCTTTCCAAGGGTTTCCAATGGATTGACAGAAAAACTGGAAAGCATTTTTGAGCTACGTTTTTTTATTTTCCTGTGTCTCTTGTTTAGTATTTTTTCGCTACGTTTTTTATTTTCCTTAGTTTGTTTATTTCTTGCTATAGCAGGACATATTATCATCTTTCTACTACTCTTCTTTCCATTCATAAATTCTTTTATTGGTAAAAAAATGAATATAAGGACTTACATGTCGATCAAATCTACCAGGCCTCGTTAAAGCTGGATCAAGAATATCAGGCAAATTTGTTGCAGCCATTAATATTATTCCCTACAATATAAAAAAATTATGAATAAATTTGGAAAACCAGAGAGGAATAAACTGCACTGCGAGGAGCAAACTGTTCAAACTTCATAGATACCTCATTCTGCTCAAACCCATCCATTTCCACAAGTAGTTGATGCAATGTCTTCTTGGTATGACCCTCCCACTGTTTCCTTGTTGACCCAACAGCATCAATTTCATCAATGAAAATGATGCAAGGAGCCTACAAAAGATAAGAGGCAAAAAAAGCATGTTCCACAATCAAAAACAAATAGAGGTCCCATGTGGTAAAGTGTAAACCAGAAATAGGAGACAGTTTTGAGAGACCATCAACAAAAAGCAACAAACCTTCTTTTTGGCTGCTTGAAATAAGGATCTTACACGTCGAGCACCAACTCCAACAAACCTGAGCATGGAAAGAAATATGAAAATGATCGTAACAGCAAACATATCACTGCATTTCTTAATGCAATAACAATGGCTACAATGTACATGCACAAAATACCCATCCACAGACTTAAAACTGCCAGAAGATACAGATCAAAGTTTGCATTATTGTTAAGAGATCACACATCAAAAAATTTAGCAACGTATAGTGCCACATATCTCACAGAAATAAGAAATTCTAGAATGTTAATAATTTACCATAATCTTAAATATATTTTAATGTTCAAATTATTTGGATTTATTCCATTCCAATAGAGATCATTTAAAGCCAACTCCACCGCTAATGAAGACCTTTGACAAATAATATACTAAATTCTTTTCACAAATTTTAACGATAAAGACTGAGTTTATTATGTCAAAATGCTCAAATTCAATAGGAATCTAACCAACATGCAATGTTCTACAAAATGGTGTCTGTACTGGCCCTCCCCCAAGAAAAGAGGGACAGAGAAAGGCATTGATTCTTGTTAACAAAGGACTGACACTAACTCAGTTAGCAATATTGTTATGGCACGTAGTTAATAAGGGTATGTCCTAATGAGAATATCAATAATAGTTAACATCTAGTAATCAATAACAGAAAAGCATTAGAAACAATCTGATTTATTATGATTGACATCTGTACTCTCGTTAACAAATTAGCAATCAACAGCATTCTTCAAGTGCCACTTTCGGAATAACATATGATGTATCCTCATTTTAGCATAATATTGCAAAATACTGTTTTAGATCTCAAGACCATACATAACATGTCCTACTTCTCAAAATTTAAGCAATTAAAATATAGAAAGCAAAAGAAGACTTACATCTCCTCAAATTCCGACCCTGCACGATAGAAAAATGGAACACCAGCTTCTCCAGCAATAGCCTTCAACGTCCCAGACAAAGCAAACACTATCAGAACATAATAATTATGAAATTTCAATGATTTAATTTAAAATGTTTATGACAATAAAGTATGATTTTAGTTACAACTCAGAAGAATGCAGTGTAAAAAAAATATCAACGTGAGAGACAAGAACTAGAGTCCAGATTTATGTCCTTCCATGAACTTCCCAACAGTATATAACTGGAAGTGTGACTGTGCCACATCAAGAATGATAATGAATCCGAAAAGCACATAGAAGACCAAAAGGTTCTAATTGTACAATACAATGACTTCGTAATTTTTTTTTTAAAAATGTCTGACAATATAGAAATTAACTGACCTTGGCTAGCAGAGTTTTTCCAGTTCCAGGTGCCCCTGTCAAAAGAATCCCCTGAAAGGAAATGCTTTAGCCTGACTTGATGAACAAAATATTACAGCCAATGTGCACTAAAAAGCATGATATTTTATTACAAGAAAAGCAAGTTCCTCAGCATAGGATGACCAAAACATAACATGTTCATTAGTGAGAACAATACAATGTGCTTATAGAGATGCATTAGATAAGTTATCCGCTCATAAACAGTGGTGGAAATGAGGTCTTCCTACTAAGAACTGAGAAGCCATACATGTAAAGTAGAAAGAAATATGAACAAAAGCTATCAGGAAATTAAAAACATAAGAACAAAATAACTTCTTTAGACCTTTGGCAACTTTCCTCCAAGGCGTGTAAATTTAGATGGATTTTTTAGGTACTCTACAACTTCCTCAAGTTCTTGCTTTGCATCGTCACATCCTTTGACATCCTTAAAAGTTTTTACATTCTGCAAGGACAGAGAAATAGAGATAGTAGATATTAAAATATGATTATACAAGGAGGTGTGGCAGAATTTCTGATTTGCTGATATATTGTACGTGCAAGACCTTCCAAGCGACAAATAAGAGAACTCTAATAACCCATTTGATAGCATTAGATATACATCAAGAACTAATAGGGTGGTAAAATTTCCCAACTTTATTGTTGACTGGTGCACAAAATAGTAAGTAATGACATGATTAGCCAGGATTATCTTATTTGGATAATGAAAGGATTGTGCATGTATGTCATATACCATGCCACTTTTCATTAACCTATTGCATTTACAACTTCTCATCAAAAGTACTCACTGACAGCCCAAATTTCAAGCAAATAAATCTCTAAACTATCCAATCGTATAAATTTCACAAAACAACAAATAGAATAATCTAGTTGTCATATTGTAATAGAAATCAGAGTATGTCAGTAAGACCAGATAAAAATGTAAACCTTTTCTGGTATTACTTCCTTATTTAGCTCCTTTGGGGCATAGGAAGAACTTGAACCAACACCTGAAGTTCCAATGCCACCCAAGCTTCCAATGTATTTTTGAAGTGCAGCAGCACCCATAAACCTGACAGGATATATAGTAATCATACAAGTATACAACACTTAAAGAGTGAATGTTACACACAAGAATGAGAGAGACTAAAGGCTCATACCAGACCAATCCCACAGCTACAGTGAACAAAATAGTTGAGATAAGCTCTTGTGCAAAACGTGATTTGTTTGGTACTTTTGGATCAACCTAAAGGATGAAACAGCTTCATGAGATTCCGAGAACAAGCAAACAATAGAATGTGGGATACAAATGGAAAATTGAACAATTTTATTTCTATAGTAATTGAAAATGCTAATCTCTAAAAGCATAAAGCAAGTCTTCTGATAAAAATTGTTACCATAACCACATGTAATGGCTGCTTCTCAGATATTCCAGGGCTAAGAAAAGTCTCATCTGTGTTACCTGATGCACGCTGCTTCAACTCTTGCAACTGAAAAAATATGTTTGCCATAAGTTGTCTGTAATATAACACAAGTAGATTATGAACTAAAATTGTCAAATGAGGATGTTATTCTGATCAAAAGAAAGTTAATGTTAACAAAAGGCAAAATTGCAAGAATCAGGTGGAAAGAATTATCTCTTAGGCCCATCATGAATTCTACCATGTATTCTAAGATAAGGCAAATCAAATAATTCAGATCCAGAAATGTATGTGGGAGAAGTACTGCCTAAAAATTTGTATAAATTTACAAATAAATAAAGTATCCAAGCTTTTTTTAATAAAAAAAAAGGCATCAAAGCCTCTTTCTTATTAGGTTAGTCAACTGCCATTGTGTTCAGGCAAGAACCAAATCCTCAAAAAGTCCACTTAGATCTAAGTCCAATTTAATGGTTTCTTCTAGAAATTTTCTGTGCCACCCTCTACCTTTAACAATAGGGTAGATGCTACACCCTACTTTCTCTCCAATGTCCTACCCTGCCTTGTTTTGTACGTCTACTCATTCACACCACATCCTCATTTTTGTAACACTAAGCTTATGCTCTTCTGTTATAGTTCATTATGGCCCAAAATTCAGCACCATACAACATCGCAATTTCTATGCTTGTGTGATTACATTTTTCTTTAAGATTGAAAAGCATCTTTCGATCACAAATAACACTTGAGGCATTTACCCATCCCATTCACTCAACTTAAATCATGTTGTTTGCATCTCCCTCTATTTCTCCATCATCTTGAATGATAGTGTCATGAACAATTGCCCTGAAAGCTTAAGATAAAAGTACATGTGGATAATTGGGCTGAGGCCCGTCAACTGGTCCGCGTGGCCAGCAGTCCATGCGAGTCAAAACTCGGTGATAGGTGATCCATTTTGGTGCATGTTTATGCAGTGCTCCAAGACAATGTCACAGACATCAATTAAGCATTTTGATCAAAACAGTCACGCAAGAAATTTACCTATTACAGCACACACATGCACACACACAAATCTCTTAGATGATACTTGTGGAAAATAAAACAGAACAAATTCCCTTCTGAACATACTATTATCAACAAATAGATACGAAACAAGATGCTTAGTGCACTCCTCCACCTCCATGAATGAACAATGAGGCACTAATAATTCAGTAATAGAGACTGAAAATTGATTGAGAAAAACAAAAAGAACAAGAACGTGAATATTACAATTTCAAAGTTATTACCAAGTTAGGAAGGCCAGAAGGTTTTCCAGATTCCTCATCCGGAAGATATTCTGCAATAGCATTAGTGACCACAAGAGCTCGAAGATATTCTGCAACTCCTCTACTGTCCACAGCTCGATCCCTTTCTTCAAATCTCGTAATGACAGACTCAGGACTAGGAAAAAAAACATAATTATATAAATTAAAATAAAAAAATAAAAAACAAAACCTCCAAGTCAAAAAGCTAGGCATGCTATCTTAAACCAAGCTGAATTTTCCCTAATGTCAAATATCCTTTTTCCCCAGTAAATTGTTGCATGTCTTCCATTCTTCAATAACACTCAAATTCACTTTTCCAAAAACAACATGTAAATTTTCTTCTATGGTCCTATTCCTACACCGTCGTTTGAACATTCAAGTAAAACAAAATAAAATCACAGTAGTGCAGACAAAATTCACGAATTGCGCAATCATTCATAAAAAAATAACGAGATATCCAAATTCCAATTCGATTCCACGTAGATTGTGATATACAGACCTGTGCTTATTGAGCTCAACAAACAGTGCACTCTGTTTGGCAGCATCCTGCGGATTGGCGTCGGCGTCGGCTATCAACCGCGCCAAACGCTTCTCCTGCCGCCAAAACGGCCACCAAGCGGAGAATTCCGAAAATGCCCTCTCCAAACCTTCTCTCGCCCTCACCCATAGTCCCACCAAAAACACCACTATCGGCAACCTACTATCACCACCAACGACCAAATCCGCGCCCTCCTTCTTTTCGCCCTCTGAAATTGAATCGACGCCACCTCGCGCCACATTCTCGGAGCTCTCGGCTTCGAATCTCGATTCGTTTGAATCAGAAACCGAAACGACACCGTCTTCCGTCGAAATTGTAGCTGCTCCTTCAACGGAATTGGGGACCGGTTCCTCCGAACCGGGTTGGGAGGGGTTGGGGTTGGGTTCGGACAGGGAACTTGCGGTGTTGTCGGGGCGAAATGTGCAGTGGAGGAGGGTGGAGGGAACGCGCGGGCGGAGGCGCGTGGGATTGAAGGAGAAGGGGTGAAGGGAGTGGTTCGGGGAGAGGAATGGGAGTGAGAATGGGACAGAGAGGGGAGGTTTGGAGAGAAGGGAAGCTTGAAGTGTGGCCATTGTTTGGTTGTTAGTTTTATGTTTATTGCTAGCTAGGGTTTAATTAAAATATCCACGGGGTCTCTTCTTCTTCTTCTCTCGGTGTGTGCGTGGAAGAAGAAAGTCTCCTCCTACGATGCAAAGAAGGAAGAACGAGATGCAAGTAGTAACCTTATCCAGGACTGAAATTGGCGCCGGCTTCAGATTTTTGTGTCCGTGGATTGAGATTTTTTATTATTATTACAACAGCAAACAAATATTCATTGATTGATAATTGAGCAATTTGGGCTCTGACTCTGTTTATTTTCTACGTGTTTGTGTCGTGGATATTTCATAATCACAACTCCATGGATTTCTTGTTGAACAATTCTAAGATAATCACAACTTTAAAGTTTGCTATAGAAAAAAAAAAGTGGGAGAAAAGAAAAAAAAATGAAAGTAAAAGAATTAATATTTTTTTATTGCATACAAAGTGATAAGAAAGAAAAATATATATATATATTTGATGACATAGAAATTCTCTGAGGTGAAAAAGGAAAACAGTATGTGATTTATAAAAAAGAAAAAAAAACAGTATGTGATAACAATAATAAAATATGATACATATTCTCACCAATATAAAATAAAAATAAACATTCAATTGGTACTTGAGATAAATTCATCACCAAAAATAAAATCAATAAGATCAATTCAAAAATTGTTTACAAAAAAATATATATAATACATGTAATTATTTTTTAATTCCAGGAAGTAACAGAAGGAACATTGACCACCAACATAGTTGTGATGTCTTTATTCTAAGCGAAAGATTAGTTAAGATTCGTTAAATTAACATAAGGGTTTGGTTACATAAGCGTCGTGTTAAAACTAGCTAGAACTTCTATTGTAATATTTTCATTTTTTTTATTATTTAGAAATTATAATTATTATTTATATTAAAGAGAATTATAGTGTTTCCCATCATGTTACCAAAAAAAGAGAATTATAGTTTTTTTTTTGTTAACATGAACAAGTTCATAAAAAAAAAAAATCTCAATCAAACGACATTTACAGCAAAAAAAATAGCATAAACAGAGTCACACGTAAATATAGCAATTCTAACCAATTATAGTGTCTTTGTTTTTTGTCAATCAGAATTATAGTGTCTTAACAAGTTTTGGACGGACAGATAGAAGACCATGATATTATAAGTCTGATGATTTTTTGGAAGGCTTTTTGTAGTAGAACAGTTAAGATAGGTCCATGAAGATTTTTGTGGAAATTTGGGTAAAGCTAGATTGTGAAAAACTCAGGCAATTTATATTCGCGCATACATACTTTGCTATCTGTATATATATATCTGCGGAACTATTAGTTTCGCAAGTGTATTTTTTTTCAACACACATACTCCGCAGAACTATTAGTTCCAGGGATTATAATTCTCCGTCGAACTATTAGTTCCGCGGGTTATGTTTTTTTCAACACACACGCTCCGCGGAATTATTAGTTTCGCGGGTTGTAATTTTTCACGGAACCAAGTTGTAATTTAACACATAGGTGTCTGTGGAACTAATAGTTCCGCGAAGTGTATGTGTTGAAAAAAATACAACTCGCGAAACTAATAGTTCCACGGAGAATTATAACCCACGGAACTAATAGTTCCGCAGAGTGTGTGTGTTGAAAAAAAATACACCCGCAGAACTATTAGTTCTGCGCACATATATGTGCAGATAGCAAAGTATGTATGTGCGGATATAAATTCCCAAAGCTCATGGAGAACTTTTTGTATGGTTTTTGGAATTTCTCTAAGATGGGCTAGACAGACTCACGGACACATGAAATGGCTATAACCCCATAATTGGAATTTTTGGAAAAAACAAAAACACAGGAAACAGGTCAAGTGAATAGAATAAGCCCAAAAAATAAGAAATTAGCAAATTTTTGAAAACGGACCATAGAAACTAAAGTCCAATCTTAATGAAATTCATACAAAGATGTTTGTGGTATTTTACAGAGAAGTGGACAGAATGATTTAGCAGACAGTTAAATGATAGGCTGGTATTTTTACCAAAATGATGTAATGTGAACAAAATTTTACTCAAATGATATAAAATGTTGTGGCCACTTGGATTTGCACAAATTTGCGTCTGTGTGTGTGTGTGTGGGAACTCAGATTTAGGTAAGCTTCAATTGAATCATTATATTATATAGACTAAAAAGGAATTTTCCAGGAGTGTCGTCCGAAAGTTGATAAAGAATAAAAAAAATCAAATAAAAAACTAATTAATAATATATTAACTAATTTCCATGAATGTTGTAAAAAAAAATCAATTTTCATGAATTGGTCAAAAACATGCTTATTTCCATGAATTGGTGATTCGAGTGTTTGTTGCTGACCAAACTTCTTGTCTCAAATATTATTCTTTAGGACCCACATATTTTTATTTCTGAAATTTTCATAATATGAAAAAAATAGCCTTTGCATTTTTTCAAAAAAAAAAACAAATGGAATTAGTAGTATGTATCAAATGCAACTTACACTTTATGTAAAAAATATATATATATATTATATAATTGAAAGTTCCAAGTACCAATAGTGATTTTCATTTTTAAAAAAAATATATAAATCGCATATAGCACTTATGACTTATGTTTTTTAAGAAAAAAGAAAGAAAAGAGAAATCGTGAATATCGGTTTGCTTATCCTATTTTGGTAAAAAAAAAAATTGTATCATTTCGATAATTTGTTGTTCACATTATACCATTTTGTTCAAAAGACCCTCTAAGCACATACTAACATTGAATTAGGATGAGATAGGAGTTGCACACAGGATAAAATATAGAGTTTTGAGAAATCAATTCAGAAAAATTTAGACAAATATATTGACCCAATAGTAAACAATTAATATTTAGATAATGTAATCGTATAATAAGTCACATGTAGTCAACAGAAATATGACACATGGGGTGTACAGATATTAAAAACATCTACCGACTAGATTTATATCCGTTGTATAAGAAGCCAAGGCTGCATGAACCAACACAGATCATGCGGGTATGTGGAAGTAAGACTGCTTTGGAAAGCAAAGTAGTGATAACGTGTTCCAAAGTGATTCATTCACTCAAAAAACTGAATCATATATATTGGAATAGCTTGCGGTTAATTGGCTACTATCATAATTCCTTGGTCTTTCATTCAATCTAATTATAAAACTTGTCCTCTGCAGGTATCAGAAGAGAAGTGGTTGATAAAGCTTAATTGCCATCACCTCATGGAATTCTTTCAAATTAGTTTTCTCCTTAGTTAGGTGGTGTGAATTGTTGAAAATATCAAGTGGAGTTAGTTTCATATTTAATTTGGTTTGAAATTTACCAAATAAAGAGAATATAAGAGACAAGACTTATATATTCAATATTTTAAAGTTTTGGATAAATATATAATATCTTTGTCTCAAAAATTATCCTAACTTGGTTTACATATAAACTCTCCAAAAACTCTCTACAAGTAATAATATGAAATAATATCCTCCTGACAAATATTTTATATTTTATAATAAAATATCTTATAACCCACAAAATGTTGATCATGAATATTGGACCTGAGCTGAGCTGGTTGACATTTGATGAAAAATGTCACAGAGAAGAACATGGCCGGGCAAATCTGAGTGGACAATAATGCTAAGCATATGCAATCAAAGTGATTTCTGTGCATGCTTGTGTCACTATATTTGGCAATTGACAAGTTATAACAAGTTCTGCATTTAATTTAATATAATTTAAATTTAAATTTTAAACAACAGAGAAATACCCTGATATGATCATGTGTCTCGGGCAGAGATAATCAAAGATGGCATCGTTTACGTGTCGTTTTGAGAGTCCTCCATGCTTCCCAAATCTTCGCCACCTCTTGTAAAAAAGGACAATTCTGAGAACACAAGAATGCTTCACAACTTTTTGGCATGCCTAAGACCCTAACCACACTACATTGGTGCCACGTTGAAAAGCTATGGGGAAAATTTACAGTGTTTTTTTTCTGAGTTGAGACTGAGAAATCAGAGGAGTCTCTGGGGAATCGTTCCGTTTGTATTCCGTGGAAGGGGGTGCAGGGTAAAATTGAGCAATGAGCAGTGGAATTGCAAATGGAAACTGCAGTGTACACCTTTTGATAGAACTCAAGAGTTGAGCCCTGTCCCTTTAATTTGGGAAAGGAACCAAATTTTTCAGTAATAGAAAAGTGGTGTGCTTGACGTTGATTCTATTGACTTTTGAATGGATGGTGGAGATCATCGATCGGTTATCTGAATAGTTCTTTTTAAATATAATTTCTATTATTTGCAAAAAGGGGTCTAAAGAAAAATATAATTATGTTATTTTTCTTTTTATAAAATATCATATTTTATACTATACTTGATACGAATACATATTAAAATCCATATTTTTTATATATATAATTATTTTGAAGGTTTTATATGTGTATACTTTATTTTGAAGGATTAATCCGATAATTAAAATAATATGTATATACGCAATAGGGTAGAAGTATATGTGCATATTTGATTTTTCAATACGTAATGGTGTTCATGTTGCTATTATATTCCATGGGTGTTCCACAAACTCAGTATTTCAATTGGATTTTTTTTGTAAGCATGGTGATTTGGATATGATGTTACAGTTTTTGAGAGTAATAGTTAGAATATTTTATGTTTTAATTTTTTTTAGGATATTTTTTTAATAAACTATCACTTTAGTTCCTGAGAGTGTCAGACAGTGTCATTTTAGTCCCTGATAGATGCAAAATTTAAAAAAGGTCATCAACTGTCATCCGTTAGTTATTTTGGTCCCTAAAAGTGATTACTTGTTGTCATTTTGGTCCCTAAAAAATGATTACTTACTGTCATTTTAGTCCTTGAAAATATTATTTTTCTTACGACAGGGACCAAAGTGACTAACACTTGATACCAGTTGAGGACCTTTTTTGAATTTCGCATCTGTCAGGAACCAAAATGATACCGCCTAACACTCTTGGAGACCAAAGTGACTGTTTATTATTTTTTTGGTCATTTTTTTTACACTTTGTTAGGCTAATTTTTTTATGTAAAGCGCAGAACTTCTTATGGTTGCCCCTGTATGTGTAAAAGGGATCATTGTGTATGAATCGTTACCGAAGTGACAAAGAGCACAAAAGCAATAATAAGGGAATATAATACAATCCCATTTTTGCTTTTCAAAATACCCAGCTAGTAAATTGATCAGCCAATAAGAAATCTGTTAGTTTAGGGATAGAAGGAGATCGCAATTTCATTTCATGTTTCAGTAATCCCACAAAGTAGCGATTGCCACCTACAGCTACAAGAGCTCGCCGCCTCGCCCTTACACCTCGCCACCGCAGCTATCCCATGTCATTGCCGCCTCACGTCGCCAAGTTCGTGCCGCTGCAGCTTTTTCCCCTTTTCCTCTTCCACTGCGTCCAGTTCTTCACTGTGCTCAGATCCGTTTGTCGCCGTCCTCAGATCTGTTCATCCAAGTGCCGTGAACCCAGTGGGGTGTCGTCTTCGCTCAGATCCGTTCGTCGAAGTGCCGTCAACCGTCGTGAAGAGCAGAGAAACCAGCTGCAGAATCACAAGCAAGCCCCCAATCGCAAAATAGAAACCCAAATCCTGTCTTTTATCTCTTTGATTCTGATTTCCCCTTTCTTTGTCATCGTAATTGAAGCACGTTGAAGTACTGTGAATTGTGAAACTGTTTTTTCGTTTTTTCAATGGCACTGTGAAACACCATCCCGTGAAGCGCACTGTGATTATGTGAAGCCTGTTCTTTCATCCTTTTTGTTTTTTTTTGTTTTTCAAACATGTATACGAGTGTGTATCTATACAAGTGTATTAATATACGGGTGTACTTATATGATTGTATTTACACTTTCTGTATTTATAAAACTGCCTCATGTAATTAGTAATGTCTACTGGGGAGGAAAACATACAAAATTATAAAACAGAAAAACTTACCGTAGTAGGTAAAATGCCATTTTTCCATTGCTGGGAAAATTTTACCTTTTCCCAAATTAAAGGGACCTAGGAAACAAAATGCTCTGTTTTTGGTTCTCTACTGTTCTCTGCTCTGTTGATATTTGAGAAGAGTTTCTCAAGCTAATTTTCCAAATGACGTGTTGTTCTGTTTGTAACTTCATTATTCGATGATCATCACATGGGTTATGATTTTAATTAATGAATGAATTATAAAATGATCTTACAATTTTATCAATCATGCAGCAATATCAACCTTGTATAATCATACATAGATTAGGATTAAAAATTATTTTAATAATTACATGATCATTTAAAAAAGTCTTTTTATACTTTAATCTTAGCCTTGATGACTTGGAGCCCGTCTAAATTGGCTTATTTATGTATAATTTATCTACTGACATAAACACTTACATCAATATTTTGAAGAGCTTATGAAAATATCTTATGACTAACTCATACGCTGCTTTGAGCTTATTTTCATAAGCTATCAAGAATAGTTTTTTAAAACAGATTATAGCTTATATGAAATCAGTTTCATTCATTTTCTCTTTAATTATGAAAATAGCTTATACATAAGTACTTATATGATAAATATTTGTGTGATGTAAGTGTTTAAATAAAAAATTTATCCAAATGTATCCTTGATTTTATGATTAATATTTACTTCTCTCACAATAAAAACCCTCTTGTCTTACTTGACATGGAGATAATCAAATTACTCTACGAATAACACTTGACTACGTCAATCCGTTCAATATATCTAAATATACATCAAACATCATCAATTCAGCAATTGAATATTATGATATTATTGATCATGCAAACAAATTCTTTTATGTGTCTTAATTGAATTTCTAAAATTGTCTTTATAAATTATATAGTAGATAATATAACATCTTTTCTGTTTGCTCTTATTAAACCTTTCCGCGTTTTGAGTGACAAGTTTTCTTTCACAGCATTGATAAGGAGTAAGGCTGTACTTTTTAATGTAAGTAGCCATGTGACTCTGAACTTGATTGTGTCAGATAATTTGCCTCTGAAAGTGTATATATATACACATACCCCATGAGAGATTTACTTTGGAAGGTTTTTTTTTTTTTTGGTCAATTACTTTGGAAGGTTTTAATTAAATTGGAATGCTCTTTTCTGCCTCACCCCACATGCTCCTGGAGTTGGGTTTCTGCTTCTAGTCTTGTTAGTCAGAACACCAAATTCAAAGTAAAAAGTAGTTGGTGTTAATTTTTCAAGTATAGTCCATCCGGACATGCACAAGTATTTACCTGTTGCATCTGCTTGGACATAGCTTAATGGGCTATTGCATATTGCGGATTAGGCTCCAATCTCATAGCAATTAGTACTGTTAAGATAATTGTGGTGTGTGGAATAGTGATAGATGATTAATTAGTGCATGGTCATAATTTTGTCAGGGTATATACTCTAGTTCTGATTCTGTTTAGGTTCTGCTTAACCGTGTCATTATTGCTATGGTTTCTAAAGCAAACAAATATGTTACCTTTACGATGTCTCTTTGATTGAGCTGGTAATTACTGGCCTCCACTCTTTTATTGTCGTTTGCAGGAAGGGTTTTGGGCTGTTTTTTATTTTTATTTTTTTGACAAAAGGAAGGGTTTTGGAGGTTAAAGAAAAAGGAGAGGGTAAAATTTTTATTTTAAAATTAAGAGAGTATTTTTATGAAACAATAGAAGATCAGGGTAACTATGAGCTTGTTTGGATTGACTTATGCAGAGCTTATGAATTAGGGGTTTATTTTTCATAAGCTACCCAGGATAACTTATCAAAACAGCTTATGACTTATATAAAATAAGTTTCACTATAATTTTTCTTTGATTATAAAAGTAGCTTATACAGCTTATGTCATAAGCAATAGATAAACTTGTTATCCAAATAGGGTCTATATATGTAAAAAGAGATTCAGGTTAGATATTTTTATGACGTGTCACTAATAATTGATTGAGATGTAATTTATATTTATATATATATATATAGTGAATTAAAATTAAACAGTTAGGTGATACATGAGTCAGCACAGAACTACCATGCCAATTCCTACATGGGTTAAAACTTGAGAGCCTTACGATTGGCGCAGCTTTTTATGCTTTCTATGTGACTTTGGGGGAATATTCTGCTTCAGATTTCATCTTGAAGCAATTGATAAAGCTAAAAAATAGGAGGAGGACTGAGGAGCCACTCATTTGTTTTTTTGTCAATCCCTCAATGAAAAAAGTGTTTACAAAGAACACATTATATAATTAAGCAAGAAGAATGACGATCTTGTTCAACTTTTATTTCTTTTTTTTGTCACCGAGTTCAGATAATCCAAACTTCCCCAATTGGCCAATTCCCATCCTTTTGGCAACGGGGAGAAAGGACAAGAAATAAAAAAGTGGGTGTGTTAATTAAAACAATGCTCATGCAGGTGTACTGAAAAACTGTTGGTGACCCTTAAGCCTTTATGAATTTGTCTGTTGCATGTGAATTGGCTGGTTTCTCTTCTCAGCTTTGGCATATTAACTCCTGTAAATATCGAGGCATTGTTAATTAGTAGTATTCTGTATTTGGAAATATATTTGTTGGGGTTCCCTTTAGAAATTTTAGGAGTCGCTCAATAATTCATTCCACATTTATATCACCTGTAATTGGATCTCATTCTTCAAGTTTGATTAATTTGTGTTCTTTAACCAAATCACATTAATTTGTTTCAATTTTGCCGCATTCCAGGAAATAGTACCATCGGTCGTGACAAAAAAAAAATTAATTCAAGGTCCATATTAGATTTCTTGATCTCATAATAGGACCACAGATACACATATATGTATGTTGGTATATATATAATGGCAAAGCTTATATAGAGCAAGAGGTGTCAGCAGCCTCCTCAAATTTTCAAGTTCATACACTTCAACTTTGAGATAAGTGTGTCCTGATTAACAACATCAAGTTTATAATGTTCAAGTTATTGCTCCCCTCAAAATTTTGGTCCAATTAAGTCCTGCCACTATATATTATTTATAGCAAAAAACAGTGTGACAACAAATATTCTCATTTGTCGAGTGTCTTTTAATCTTAATATGGCCTTTTTTTTTAATTATTATTATGAATTTTTGAAGCATCTGTGATTTGTGATTCATATCCATAATTAAGTGGCACACACGTGTTTCCACGAAAAGAAAGTGTGTAATTGGACATGCACTAGGAAAAAACTCTCTTAAATTTAGGTGATGAATACATCCACTGGCGAAGAACTAGCATGAAATGACTAACTTAATTAGTAGATAGCTTTTTTTGTTTTTTTTTTCTTTTCTTGGTTAAGGAAACAGACATAAAAACGGGAATCCGAGTTGAAATAAATCATCAACTTATATTAGCGCTCGTGGAAATTGTTGTCATGGATCACGAGTTGCAGTTACTAAAAACTTTGGCATTATTCTTTTCCAAGTTCCCTTCCTTTTCCATGTCCCCCATATCGAAGCCCCCCTTTTCTAAGTCCACCTTCTCTACCTTCTGCTGCAGATCCACCACTTTGGTTGGTTCTTCTGTAACTCTCCTTTGCCAGTATTTGCAGTGGAGAACCAGCTGGAGGATTCCCAACGGAGTTCCTATCACACTTGGTCCCTGTTTTAATTAAGTGGACCAATTAATACAACATCAGTGTCTACACAAGATTATATTATACTTAATTTGCGAAATTTATCATCAGATATAAAATCTGAACATGACACTATACTAACCGCAACGAATATATCCCGAATGAGAAGTCCATAAGTCAGCCACAGGATACTAGCCAAGAATGAACACAGAGATAAAGGTAATGGCATGAATTCCACGCTCTTGGTTTGTATTACTTTCTTCTGCAATAACAAAAAAAAAATGTAAGATAAGAATATGATTCACAACTATCAAATTAAAATTTAATAACTGTCCACTAATTTTTTTTTTGACAAAGGAATAACGTAACTGTCCACTAATTGTGTAAGTAGATTTTCACATGTGTCCAATTTATTTTTTTTTATTATTATTATTATTATTATTATTATTATTATTATTATTATACTATACAAAATGTTGAACTATGATTATACACGTGTAAAAAGACCTTCAGATTCTCAGTGTATAGTTATTAAAAACCCCAAAACATGGAGTTATTAATTATTTACTCAATAATTAATGTTACATAAAATCTATAATTAACTCCTTTGGTGTCCTAATTTACATTCCTAAATCACCCTTTTCATTGAAATAGTAAATTTAAATTTAAAAGTAACTACCCATAACTATCCAATTATAATTACCTCTTTGGTTTCTTGATTTGATATTTCCACTATTGCCCTTAACTAATTGAAAATTTAAAATTTATTAGGTATGATATTTCTTTGTCTTTTTCTCCATTTTTTGTATAAATGTCTATATGATAATGAATTAAGCATATATTTACTATATAATTTTATATTTAGTGTTTGTTTGTTTTAGGCCAAAATCACGTTTGACTTGGCAAAAAGGTGGGCTATTTGTTTCCCTAACATGAAAATTCAAAACGTGATTTTGGGGTCCAGAATCAATTCTAATAGAAGGAGATTCTGGGTTGCTTTTCTGTTTGCAAAACTACGTTTGGGTGTGGGACCCACAAAATTCTTTATATTTATACATCAAAAGTGATTATACCTTTAGCATCTAAACACAATCAATTCTTCTGAACACACTTTTAAAATATCATTATCAAACACAAATCAATTCTTTTCAACTCAATTTTTTTAAAATCAATTCTTCAAACACAATTCTATCAAGCACAATTCTTCCAAAATCTAAAACAAACATACCCTAAATCCAAAAAATAAAAAAAAGCAGATAATCGGGCACGATAGTGCCCGTTTTTCCAATAGTATATATAATGAAATTTTAAAAATTTCAGTCATTGAGTTTTAATTTCTCATTTTATCATCTGGGGTGTATATAGTTAGATAAGACAAATCATGATAAATTTATAATGGATAAACAGGACAAAGTTTTTTTTTTCATTTTTCTAAAACTGACATGGATTTTTGGATTATAAAATTGAACTACTCTGTTCCCCTGTTTTTTTCCCGTCTCTATGTTTCCATTTAAGTTAGCAGCAATATTGCGAGCCAAAAATTTCAGTGGAAGACAAAGATGACTCACCATTGCAACCAAAGGAGAAGCATACATTGCCACTGAAACCCCCAAGCCTGCGCTACCCACGAGTAGCTTTCGGTGACGATGATCGGGGAAGGCAAAAGCTGATACAAGAGCAATGGCGCAGAACACTAGAAGCACTGGCACTGCTGTCATGGCCACCTTTACCTGCAAAACTTAATGAATTTCAGAAACCGCATACTTTCTCCACCCTTGTGTTTCTTCAAGCATGAATGGTAATAAAATAGAGCAATGATTATTAAGGTTTTAAATTGCAATCGTCGCGATAATTGATATCCATGTATTTGCAGTTGCGGATCGCAATTTAAAAACTTTATTTTCTACGACGATCCAAAACTCATGTATATGTTTCTTAACTCACATGTTTCTTTGATCTTTTTTTTTTGTAATTTGATGGGATAAGATTTTTTTACCGATGAAGAAATGACTGATTGAGTTAAAATACATGAACTGTGCAGCAGACAAAATTTCATTGCATGCAAGTCAACTGAGTCAAAACAAGGTGAAATTTTTTTGTAAAGGTTAATTTTTTGTGCATGAAGAGAGAACTACTTAGGCTCAAAAGATCACACAACTTGCCTTTCCTTTGGCTGAAGAGTACCAGAAATAAATGAGAACATAGGATAGCTCCAAAACAACCCCAACTCCATTAACTGTGACCAGAGGAAAATTCTCCCACTTGTAGCTGATGACAGGCAATCCATACCAAGTGAAAAGGAGACAGTTCAACAGTGCTATGATGTAAGGAAAGCATGAGAACTCCTCTGTGCTTTTTTTCCTTATGACCCTTTTGAAGGTAACCCTGCAGTGGCACAAGTGGATCAACATGGAAGAGAAAAGGTCAATTAATGCTTCACAAAGATGAAAGCAAGTATATTGGAGTATTAAAAATGAAATAGTGGGGTTAATATAAACATACGTTGGTGCAGCATAAAGGGACACTGAGGCAACATTCCCTGTAAGGAACACCCAAATGGGTCACATTTTTTTTTTGTAGAGGACTCATAGTAATTAGTAATGCACAATAATGCTAAGACTAAGAGGTTAAGAAATGAACAAAGAAGTACCAATAACAGCAACGGCCATACGAAGGCTCTCTGCCATGTTTAAGTTCTTTGCTCTCAGATAATGAGATGAAATGAAGATTTTGTGTACCACTTCACTGAGAAGACCCTTGAGGACACTCTATTTATAATGCTTTCACAGTACTGTTGAACACCTAGGGTCAGGCCTAATGTATTAAGTTAAAAAAAGAATATGAAAACAGAATATAGAAAATTTAAAAAAACAGAGAGAAAAGCTTCTTTATTAAACTTGAGAAACTTTTCTCAGCCATTGAAGTCCTAAGGTTAGTCTTTTAGCTGTAGTAAAAAAAATTGAAAAAAAAGATAAAATTATATTAATATAATAGAACTGATATGTTGAATGTTATTTCAAAAAGACAAAATACTAATCTTATTTATATTGATATTAGAATTTTACGCTATATTGATATTAGAATATTACTCTACATTAGTAACTAAAAAAGCTAATCTTAAGACATCTGAATTATTAGAATTTTATTCTATATTGATATTAGAATTTTACTCTATATTAGTAACTAAAAAAGCTAGTCTTAAGACATCTGAATTATCATAAATAAATCTAAGATATAATTTAGATACAATAAAATATTTTCATATATTCTAATATCAACTTGCTGGAATACTACAGGCTATTCTAAATTCCCTTGTATTTTTCTTGTTTTAGAGTGTGATATTATGGTGCAGCTGAGATGCATATTTGCTACTAACTCTAATTTGCACCATCCATTTTTGACTTATTTCCTGAGTGTCACTTGAAATTACATGTCGTCTAGAATATGGTGGCTATGTTCCTTCTTTGTTTTTATGGATGCAATTTGATAAGTGCCCTTCTGCTTTTATGTTGGTAAAGCATTATAGATACCAATAATGCGTTAAAAAAATATTACTAAATGAAGTGCTCTGCTCGTGATGATGTGGCTTCCATTTTCTAGTGATATGGGAATTTATTTGGCAAGCCACAGATTAAGTTCATATCTTGCTATTGTTGGCTTCCTATGTTTAGAAAGAAAACAATTTTTCCTTCCACTCCCCTGCAGTATGAAGATAGCAAATAGTATATATATTTGATGCCTAGGGCAAAATTATTCATTCTTGCATGAAAATGGGATGTGACATTCAATTTTATATCGTTATTATCACACTTCATTTGTCTTCTACGGCAAACGAATTGGACCTATAGGAGTATTAATTTGATGTACCAATTTCAGTTATTACTAATCAAAAACAAATTTCGCATGAACATATATAGTATCTATTAGACACAACTCATTAATCTTTTAAATATATATTATAATAATAAATGAGATATTAAATCTCATTTTAAAATTATTTTAATTTTATCTAAACTTTTGATTAGTTGCAGTGATGATCGTACAAAAAAATATTCACTGGCTAAACCAACCGAATGGAAACAAGAGTAATCAGATTACCCAATAACAGGATATAGAATGATATTATTCTCATTCACGCATAACCAAGAATTCTTAGAACCTTGAAAGAACAATTCTGACCAAAAGGATTTTAACGATGTGCCGTTACTTAAAATCATTTGGTGAATACTGTTCCAGCTCAGTGCTCAAAATTAAGTGGGCTTATACTTGTTCAAGATGGCGATGCCTAAAGACTAAGAAAGAAAATATTATAATAACCACAAAATTATAGACCAACCACAAAATTAAGCAGGTGGATAACTTTGTGGCTCATCATATTTCTCCTTCTTAATGGGTTCAAATGCTAACCAGCCAGGAAAAATTAGTAAGAAAAGAATATGTAATCCTAAAGTCTTAAGTACCCCCCTTTTTTGTTGGTCATGTCATGCATGTTATACCCTCTTTTTAATAATTAATTTAATATTTGCAATTTGCTAATTTCCTTAACAGACTGGAAAATTCAATATCCGAAATCCAATTCGCAGCAATAGGTTTCTGATGCTTCTCGTATGTTTGGTTCTGCTTCGCTGATGCTATTCAAGTAGGCAAGAAGAATATTTTTCTATGACCATGATAAGCTATGTGGTTAGCTGGCGCCGCTGTTCATACAAATATCATATTTAATTTACAGCACCACTTGCTTATTTTGTTTTGAATGACCATATTCAGTGTAACTTTAATTTTATGCAGTACAGGGGAAGTAGGCCCTATTATATAATTCTAAAAGATCTGAATAAATTCCTCTATTAAGCTCCTAAAGCTTAGATTATGTTACCATTATTTTCCGAGAAATTGTTCGTTCAAGAACTTCAAGTGGTGGAATAAGATGGTATGAGAGTATTGTCGAGGATCAATACAGAGTTGAGCACGGAGGAGTAGACAGCGAAGCAAGGTGGAGCCACCTGCAAGTACTCAAATGTTCAAATCAGTATTTGTCTGAGTAGAGAGAAGTATATAAAATAAATCGTGTGTGTACCTGATTTCTGAATGGTTCTGGTCAGTTATATTAGTCTCTATATTTTTCGAAGACGGTTAGAGAACACGCATGGAACATGTAAGATGCACTTGGGCTTGGGTCCAATATAAGTCATTTACCACCATTCAAAAATTTATTTATGATAATAAACTAAAGTATGTACACATACCATCTCTCAAGCAAAAGAGTGTAATTTTTAAAATTCTAAGGGAAGACTGTAATTTCAATATTTATTAAGGAAGTGAAGTGTAACTTATCTAAAATATTTTGTGGTTTAACTTCAATTCACTAAGAGCATCTCCAATAGTGCAACCCAAATTGGGTTGTTGAATTCACTTTAGTGGATTCTATCATGTATCATATTTTAATAACTCTAATCACTTTTTACTCCAATAGTGAAATTTTTAAAAACCCAAAATAGAACCCACAAATGACATCATATATTTACTTTCAGTTTCAATTTCATTGGTTGACAACATAAAAAATATTTTTTTATTGTTTAAGGATCGGAGCTTATATAAACAACAGAACTTAAATTTGAATGTCATGTCATTGAACTCCTATTGTGAACTTGAAAGCGCCAATGAAATAGATTTTGGATAATCTCAAAAAATAATGACTGAAAATAAAATTTCTCCTTTCGAGAGAAAGACCTTCATAAACAAAACTAAAATTAACACTAATTTTTCTTTTAATTTTATTCTTCTCCATTCCATCATTGAGGGAATACATTTATAGCATTTGTCCAATTCCTCTAATCACTTCTAGACTATTCTAATAATTTAGGCTTATTACAAAATATTTAAGTCATTACAGAACTATGTAAAGAATAGTTCTTTAAACTTAAGAATCCACTAAGTTCTCCGGGTTGAAGATGCTCTAGATATGTAAAATTGTTTTTTATAATCATTTAATCCAATTAGAACGGGAAGCCTAGTGCTACAAATTGTTCATGTCATGGTGGCGTTTAGAGAAGGGTCAGACTCGTACAGTCGTATCAAGACTCTCGTTTTAATCACGTGATATCATATTTTTAAAAGAAAATGATTTACGCAATAATTTTTATTTAGAACTTTTTTCAATTTTGTGTTAATATTTAATTATGTGATAATTATAGTATGGACAAAATCTTAGAAAAAAATGTAAATTTAAATCCAATTAAAACTGGCCGATTGATACAATATCCACTTTTTGATCTATACCATTCAACGTGTATTAACTCAACGCAATTGGGGTGCCTCGCTTGTGCATATTCGGTGAGCTCTATGGATGGATCAGCAGCGGAACACAGACACGCCACGCGCGCAGACACAATGATTTTACCCCACAAATGTGATGATATCTATTAAGAACATAGAATATGTTCTAAACCCGAATGTCAAAGAAATTTCCAAAGCGTACTGTTTGTTTTTTATGTGGCATGTAGTAAATCCACACTACTGGTGTCGATACTAACACGCTAAATTGTCACCTGTGTCTGCAAGGAAAACAGAAACTCGGATATTATTCACAGAATAAGTACTTCTTAATTTATGGAGTGCGTTTAATTTTCGAAGATTGATAAAAGCTTAATGACATAATTGATTTGTCACGATCAATCTGGAAGCCTAAGTCTCGAGCCTAGCTATTCCAATCTTATCATTTATTTTACGAAGAATTCTCCTTTTGATATATTATGGCTAATTTTTTTTTCACATTTTATCCTCAAGATTCACCTAATTAAATCTTAAGTGTAACAAGTGATAGGGATCAGAAATAAAGAGATAAAAATTAAGTTTAAAAAAAAGAAATAAAGAGATAAAAAGATGAAATTCTAGTTGAGAGAGGGAATAAATTAAAGGGTGACACTCGAGGTTGATGAAGGCGGGGAGCAATTGCCGCCGCAGAGAGGCATAGAAAATAAGTGGCTCTTGGCAGACCTTTAGGTGAAGATGTACATGAATAAAATGAATTCATACCGGAATGGGAGAAATTCTGAGACTGTATAAATATGAGACTATAAGTTAAAGAAAACTTAATAGATTTGTTCTTTTTTTTGTGAAGTGGAGGGCTAGATGCCTCCAACTAAATTAAAAATCACGAGGGAAAAAAGTTTGAGTTGCATTCGCCATAACCACAAGGGAAAGGAACAGCAGAACAACCTAAAAAATTCTACAAGAATTTAAACAAGAAAATATATCCAAACTTGGCCATACTATTCGCCACTTGATTGGCCTCCCTTGGAGTATGCATCCATGAGTAGAATCCTCCTTTCCTAGACAATGGAATTGATCAATACTATCTATACAAATAAGATGCATGCATCATCGTTTCGGTAGCTTGTTACTTAAGAATTCTACAGTTAAGCATGTTTGACTTGGAGCAATTTCAGGATGGGTGACTTCTGGGAAGTTTTCTAAAAATCGTGTAAGTGAGGACAAAGCATGCTGAAAAGACTCGTGTTGGTTTGTCGGGATAATCGTCAATCCAAAAACAACTGGGGTGTCACAAAATGATATCACAGCTAGTCCTCTCCTATTATACTGAAATGGGAGAAATTTCGAGACTGTGCAAGTGAGACTGTACAGTTGATGAAAAGCTTAATAAAATTAATCGGTAATATAGCTATACAAATAAGATATGAGTGAGTACAAAACATATTGAAAATATTGTGTTAATTTGTGGGGCGGCACTTATCAATCGGAAAAAACAACTTGGGATTACATCAGGGTGTGTTTGAAGCCCTTCAAAACCTTCCAAAGTCTTCCCCTCCACTATATTTTTAAAAATCTTCCAATTTGGAAAACTCAAAAAATGCATTAGAAATGTGACTTTGAAGGATTTTGAAGGATTTTTACATACTTTTTAAATACTCAAATGAGTAAAATATTAATCACAAATCCTCTCCTCCATTTTCCTCCAACTAAACACTATGTAAAGTACGGCAAATTAGAGGAGGAAGGCAAAATATCGGTCCTTTCTTCCATTTGCAATGTCATTTGTGCATTTTTAAACATTTCCCATATTTGTAAAGTTACCAATAACGTTCCCGCCAATCCTTTTTTTAATTAAAGTCCAAATATGCCAACCTTTTTACAACTTCTCCCTCAACAAAAACAGGTCCGCACATAAAATATCAAAATCATATTTTCGGCCCATTATGATGTTGATCATATAATTATTTCATATACTATTAACATTAAGATGAACCAGAATTAGCCACGCCTTAACCAAAAAAAAAGGGATATCGAGTTGACATAAAAAAGGGATATCAATTTAGTGCCCGCTTGTGATAGATTTTTACCAGCCCAAACGTTCGTTTTCCAAAAGGAGGTCAAGGGCTCATTTTGCAAAAAGTGCCTCAGGAAGGAGAAAAATGGACACTGTTCCGTTTGTAAAATCTGAAACAAACGGACACTTATGCTTCTGTGTAAGCAAGCATGTCAAAACAAGTATGGTAGTGACATGTGGAAGCAGATGCACTCAAAAGTTTGCTACTGCTATAAATGGCAATATGGCATCCACAAAAATGTATTATTATTACTACTATTAATTATTATTATTATTATTATTATGATGATGATGATGATGATGATGATGATGATCATCATTATTACTACTATTACCATTACCATTATGGCATTAATTTTGTCTCATACTTCAGAGTTTCGGTTAAATTTCAGAGAAAAACCATCCTCCTGATTTAAAAATGCATTTTTAAAACATCCACTGAGCAATCAAAGGGTGATGAGAAATATCGAAATTAACTCAGGTTTAGCAAACACACTGAAGTGTTAAGCAGTATACAGAGGACCCTATTTAACATTTTAAAACTAGTCCATATATGTCTTGTATTTGGCAGATTCTATATGTGTGTTGCCGGAGTTTTAATTCTGATGTTGCTTTTATATATGTTGGCCAGGGCCTGTTCTGCAAGAGGCTATAACTATAAGGTCCTGCTGATAGGTCTGTATATGGATCCACATTTGGATCTCGGGTTTGAAGTTTCTGTCCCACACAGTGAAACAGGATTCTCTATGCTCTCCCTGCAATTCCCCATGTAATTTGTAGAAGTGATGAACTGGTCCGAAAAGATGGAAGACAATCCTCAGTTTTCACCTCTTTTGCAGGAGATTAAAGCATTCACTTCACATTGTATACTAAAATGGATAAAAGGGATTTGTCACTTGTGAAATGTGCTCTATGAGAGAGGAAGTGTGTTCTATTTTATTGAATTCGGATTCCCTGCAATCAGGGAATCACAATTGACGCAGTTAGCGTGATCTGGGCCGTCTGATCGAGATCGGACGACTGTAGATTTTTGGCAGATCAACTCGGTTTAAAATAAAAGTAAAATCTACAGCCATCCAATCTCGATCGGACGGCCCAGTTCACGCTGACTGCATGAATTCGTGATTCCCTGACTGCAAGGAATCCGAATTCTATTTTATTTAAGTAGACTAAATTAAATGACTTTTAATTACTCTTCTCCATAAGAGATACATAGATAATTGAAATAATAAATTTTAATTTTAAATATGATGATATATCACTTCAAAAATTAAATTACATTTTTATATAAAAATAAAAAGTTAAGAAATGCATTAATATTTAATATATACCCCCACATACTAATACTTAATAAGGTCGCGTACCATGTATCTATACCTGTATAATGTATTGGAGAGTATTGTGAATATGTTAACTATGGTCTCACATTTTGGTAGAACTACCTGGTTCAAGATTTTGTTCAGCTGGTGGTGGCGCAATTCTTTGAAGATTTTGGGTAAGGTGATGCAGGGGATTCGGTATAATTACTCGCTGTTTTATTTTGGAATAACAATGCTAGCTGATACCTGATAGAGTAATTTTGGAACTCCATAAAGCAGTTCCTTACAATTGATAAGCGCATGACATTATTGTTGCGCAGGTGTGGTTCCTGGTTTCTTGCACTTGTTCCCTGCATGACCCAAGGTGAATGTTGTCAAGATCTCTCTCTGTATTAGACAGTTCTGCATCAATGTTTGTACTCATAATTAGCATTTATAATTTTAGCTTGTTTCATGGTTGTGGGGGCGGCTTGTTGTGTTGCTGATTTCTTCTGCTTCAGCCTATATTTTCTAAAGCTTCGACTCTGTATAGCTAAACTATGGCACATCTTGTGTGTTAGTTTAGCAACATATAATGAATTGTTTTGCTTATAAAAAACACACACTCTAGAGAAACCACATCCAAAAAATAGAACATGATAGAAAATGTTAATTTAACATGTCTTGCTTTCCCGATCATCGAGCAATAAGATCATCCACATAAAAAGTCACAAATATGACACCATATCAACCTTAGCCACGATAAAACAAAAATTAACTCTCCTGTCATTTGCACATTAAAATGTTTCCATTCATGGTAGGGGGACAAAATGTGTTCGGCCTATCGGGTCAACTTGTTTAACTCGTTTTTTTTCACATGAGGTGAGTTAGGATTCCCCAATCCACCAATTCGCTTTGATACTGTCCTGCATAACCCCGTCAAGAAAGCAAGACAGGATGAGTTGGCTCCTTAGGTTGCTTTTTTTTTTCAACACTTTTTTTTAGTATTTTTTTTCTCCTTTTTAAACTCTTTTTTTCAGGTCAACCAGCCAATATATACATTTTTTTGTTGGTTTTCTCTACTTTTTCATTTTTTTTTGTTGACAGGCCAACCCGCCATAGGGCGAGACGGATTGAAATTTTCAACCCACATACCGAATCCAACCCTTGCACCCTCATCCCAACTCGTTTTAGGTGGGTTGATGACAGATGAGTTAGTCCGTTTTGACACTCCTAATTTATTGTTGGTCTCGTTTTCTAAATGCTTATTTAAAATCTAAATTCAATTATGCAAGTGGGCCCTAGATTTGATGGAAAGCCTACATAACTCCCTAGGCAGTGAAACACTTTATAAAATGTTATCCATGCACATTTTGGGAGCAAGCTTTTACGTCAACTCGACGTGGCATGGGAACATAAATATTATCTATGCTAACTAATTATTATAGGGAAACTTTTATGATACCGATAAAAAATTAATGGTTTTGGTACTGTTGATTATCTAATCAATGAGAGAATGATATTCCAAATCATCACATGTCGGCTTTGCTCTACAAGTAACATAGAAAATGAACATGAACAAATCATTAGTATTAATTTTGGGGTATTTGTTAGCATATATACTATGCAATTCTTGTTAAGTTTTTGTTCTCCATGTACAATACAACAATACAATTAATTAGTATTAATTTTAGAGTATTTCTTGGGGATAAGATGAGAAGAGGTAAAACGTAAAAGAGAGAAATTTTCACAAAAACACATTAAATATTAATGAAAACTAATTACAAAACTGGTTGAAACATAAATAATAATAATTCATAATCAGATAATCAACAATACCAAAACCGTTGATTTTTTAATGATACCATAGCAATTTCATTATAAATATTATACGAGCAATATTGATCATATAATTAACACACACCTAGCAATATAGCATGGGAAACTAAAGCTTTTGGTGTGAGCCAGTTGGAAGACAATAAAAAGAAAAGGCAGAGGAATTTATCACTTTCAAGCTGGAGTTTGCTCCCTTTTCGGATTTCACATGGGTTAATGATCAAAATAAACTAGTTTCTGAAGTCTGAAGAGAATAGACTCATGGCAACAAACATAGTTTACTACTACTATACATGGGGTTTTTCCTGTTGTTTATGGACTAGTATATATTCCTGATTAATTATACACTTTTTAGTGGACATGTACGGGTTCAATTTGAGCCACTAAATCAGTTGGGTTTGGTGTAGTAGAGTTTTGACCTTGTTTATAATAACCAATTGGGGAATGCATTGAGGCTGCTTGATAATTTTCCTCTACAGTAACCAAGTTGGATCTGTGTCATTGCCGAGTAGTTCTCGAGTAGGATGCAGGATTATTCTACATGCGGGTAACGCAGCATCAACAAAGTGGGCACACACCAAATTAACCAACCACTCTCCTTCCTATGCGTCCGTCTACAGCATTGAGTCATCACATCTTTACTAACCCATTTTGTCAAAACTAACTATTTATATAAGATTTTAATTTTTGTCTTTGTCAGTCTCACTATTTCAATAATTCAATTGGATCCTCAAATCTTTTTATTATGGACGTAGCATATTATTGCTATGCGCAGTGGTCATCTATGTCATGATACGGATATACGTTTTTGACGTATCATAATCCCGTTCTATGTGATCTTTTTTCTTTTCTTTTGTCCCATAAAGTAATAACACTAGCAAATTATATATATAATCCAATTCCTTTTATTTTCTCATATATATTTTTGTTTAACTTTATTTTCTCATACAAAAAATTTACCTTAAACTTTCATATTTATATCGATTATGTAAATTAAGATTTTTTTCGGATAATTATATATATACTAAATAGTTGACATACACAACAAACTTTCATATTTAAATCTCACGATTACCAAGCGTAAGTTATAAACTTTGACTTCTAAAATAGCTCTGGCGCCGCATTATTTTTTTTCCATAAAAATTAAGGTTAAAATTAAAACTTGATTATTTCAATTGTATTTTTTTACAAGCCAAAAAATATTATTAATGAAATTATTTCAATTGTGTAATCTTCAAGCATGCATATTAACAGGCGGGTAAAAGTGATATAAAATAATATATTAAGTAAAATCGACATATAATATAATAAAAATAGTGTGCAAACAAAGTTAATCAAAATTTTCTGATAATATAGGGGGATAGACAAATTAATGCAAAATTACATCTTTAATCCTTTAAGTTATTTTCATTTTTCAATTTGGTTATTTATCTTCTTCTTTTAAGAAAGTAGTTTTTTATGTTTTAAAAATAAACTTAAGTAGTTTTTTTTAACACAATCAAGCGTATATACAGACTGAAATACAACAACATATATAATGCTCAAATAGATCAAAATAGATCATGATAAGAATATGTGGACAAAAATAGGGACAACATGAGATGCTCGATCCAAGAGATGATTCACCGCGACTAGAACGTTCAACTGCGACATGTGCATAGCGAAGAAAACTAAAGTGTTGATCTCCTAGCCAAATTGGGTCGCAAGGGAGCTGTGCGTTTGACTGTTTGACATGAGCCGCTGCCGACTATTGCTCTGGCTTTGGCAACCGATACTGCAAGAACTATGTATAGAAGGGTGAAGTGTGGGGGAGGGTTAGGGTCTGGTGTCTCTTTGGGGCTCCCTAAGCCGTGATTTTTCATCCCTCTTTTTTTTCTTTTTCTTTTTTTCTGTTCTAGTTTTCCATTGGGCTTGGCCCACTACCCAAAAAAATGAATGCTATGACAATGAAAAAATAATTGAAAAAATTAATTAACGGATTATTTTGTTACAAAATAGATAAAAACCAAATTGAACAAAAGAATTAAATTAAAGAACCAAAATACCAAATGACTATTTTTGCCACAAATTAAATTAAATCCATGAGAGGAAGAAAAGAATGTAAATCCATGACAATATTTTAATACTTCATTATTACATATTTATTTAACTATTGTGTTATTTTCAACTATCCAAAAAGCAACTTTATGAATGTAAAACTAATGGATTGGCTTTACATTAAATATAGCATTTTATTAAAATCTAAGGCACCCGCGCGTATCTCTCTTAAATTAACGCATGTTGGTCAGATTCAATAACCAAATATTGATTGAGGTTACCACTTTCCCCAAACTCAATTGGATGTAATACAATTTTTTCTTTGACAAGTGTAATACACTTTTTTTTTATATACAAATTAAGTAATCTTCTCGTTACGCAAAATGAATGTTCGTACATGCGTAAATCCAATATCGATTTCTAATTGGTCCCTCCTTCACCAACTCAGGAACAGAACCAATAAACATACTGAAACTTTTAAAAGTGGTCGATTATGTATAACAACAAAAGGCTATAATGATGATTAATGGGGGCGGTTGAAATTGTCATGGCAAACAAAATTTGACTGAAAATAACCCTTAGATATTTTTGAAGTCAACAAAAACAAATTACCCAGGAAGATGTCCACGTTCATTTTATTTTTGGCCAAAGACGTCCACATTCGATCTGAAACCAATAATTATACTCAGTGACATATGCAACATTTAGAGAATTTGAATTAACTCGTATTGATTTGGTGTGTTCCGCGTTTAAAAAGATGTTTTCATTATTCAATTATATCCTTGTGCTCATTTAGAATTCAAATTCAAATATTGAAAACATTCTTTTGCGCGCACTTCATTCTTTTTAGGCTTGTCTTCTCGTTCTATTCCAAGAATTTCTCCAACTTTTTGGTAGAGCTTTTTTTTTTCCTTCAATTTTTCCTTTTTAGTTTAACTATCATTTTGGTATCCTATTTTCTTTTCCATTATTTGCTCTTGAAAGTTTAAATTTAAATTTAAAAATAATTACCCTAATATGTTAATAACTACCTTATAATCACAACTATTCTATCATCTAATTATACAACAAAATGGTAAAAAAAAGGAGAGAGAGAGAGAGAGAGAATAATACGCCCCTGGCTCCCCCTAGTTAATTATAAAGCTATTTCCTTGGTGTGGTAGAATAATACTTCATTATGTGCCTTTTAATTGTACCCTTCATTTCTTGACACTCTTCCAGATCCCCCATTGGAATTCTAGAAAGTTTCTGAGAGTGATGTTAATTAATATTATTTCTGTCTCTAATTATAAGATATTTTTGATAAGTTTTTTTTATCTTTTTTACAAAAGTCTTTTGAAAACGTATCTTGTATTAATTATTTTTTGCTCAAATTATCCTTATTTATTATGTAAAATCTTTCTTGTAGTCAATAAACGTCCATAAATTCATAAATTTATGATATAGTCTCTCTCTCCTATATATGATGAATGGAGAATAAAGAGATAATGCATTAATTAAGTGAGAGATAAAATAGGAAGAACGAGATACTACTAAGGCAATTTTGGAAACCTAATGTAAATTATTGACAAATTTAATGCTAATTTTCTTGGTAGGCAAAAATTAGTTAAAAACCTCTTATAATTAAGGACGGATGTAATAATAAAGATCGCATGGGTATAGTATAACCCAGAGCACATTCTAAGGGATAAAAATACTACCTTGGGTCCTTTTCATAAGAAATACTCCCTCCGGTCTAAAATATAAGCAACATAGTACAAAAACACACAGACCAAGGAATGCTTTGAAAACGTGATAATCTTAATTAATACTCACTAGTTTCAACTTTTTTTTCTTCAAAAAATACCCCCTTTGGTGTCTCTTGTAAATATGAATATCGCAATAAATGAATGGTATAATTAGAAAATTAGCATTTAATTTATTTGAAATTGGTAAATGTTGCTTATATTTTGGACTAAAAAAAATACATTTGTTGCTTATATTTTTGACCGGAGGTAATAATTAAAATGAGCCATTTTTATAGTCATTTTTATATAAAACAATGTCTTGTTTTCAATGATATTAATTGCTCATTTTCAACTTTATCTTTTTTTACTATGAGACCCACAAAAAAAATGAAAAAACATCAATTTCACAAATGATACTTTTGAAAAATTATAGCATCATTGATTATAATTAACTCATTTTAATACACCTTGTTGGTCTTGATAATTTTGTCATATATTTCTTATAAAAATGACCAATGGGAGTACTAATTACTCCATACTTTAGAGAAGGTCAAACCAAAGGGAAACAAGATTAGCCGCAAATGCCCCATTTTAGGTAAACATATATAGGCTACAGCCTACAAACAAGCTTAAGCACATCTCACGTGATAAGGGTGATAAATCCCTAAACAAGTTGATAAAGTACAGCTATTGACTCGGTGATTCCTTTCACAATGCGATGAATTTTGTGAAAGTTTGATATTCCGCCTCCTTAGAACACAATGCAAGTTGCGCACATACAAAGGCTGAGACAAGATATGAGTGTTAATACACACACACACACACATACATAGAGAACGAATCAGATAATAACTTGTTTATTGGAGAATTGAATGATCGAGAACAATTAATTATAACTATTAGATTAATTAATCGTAGTGGTACACATAAAACTGATAATTCTTTAAATTATGCACAAAAGCTATCGATGGAGAAAAACTTTTCAGCGCCAGAATGACCTAATAAACCACCTCTTGAACCATATATATCTATTTTTACAGTATTTGTCTACTAATGTTTATCAGTTAGTGAACATTAATTTCCAATTTCATGCATGTTCGACCCAAAGTAGCATGACTGAAATACCGTGGAATTTTCTGCGTATAGTGGAATTAGGGTAGGTAACAATTATTCAACTTTTCCCTGTTTCAATTATTGATAGAAATAGGGAATTTTCAATATATAGCTTCATTAATCAAAACCTCTTTTTTTTATAATTGTTAAATTTTTTATTGAAAATTAAAAAGATAGCACATAAATCATAGCACAAGATATGCTCAAATTTAACTACTCAAAATAAATACAAGAATATCTATATTTGTTATACACAAGGAAAAGTGTATGCGTAATTTTGCACCGTTTGTGAAAACATTTTGGGGACATTTTGGCAAACAATTTAACTAAACGTTTATTGCTTGAAAAACTTATATATAGGTTGTTTCTACATTAATTGAAGAGGAGACGAAGGTAAAGTTTACATAAGTTCTATATAAATTATTTTTATAAAATATTTTCAAGAGTTTATAAAAACAAGCAGAAAATTATAAGCATATATATCATAAACTATTTTTATATACTTTTTTTTATACATAAAGGAAATATTTTTATATACTTTTAAATATGTACACAAGTGCTTGTGTAATTGAAATAAGCTTTCAAATGTGTGTTTTATGCCAAACATAATTTCTTATATAATTAATATTTTTCCTTTTTCACGTGCTTCCCCGCTCACACTTGACTTTGTATTTCATCAACACACAAATCAATCGTGCTAATTCACGCCTCTTGCATATCTTTTAATTTGCCCCTTATCGCAGCTCATTAATTTGTGCCCCACACGTTACTCTATAGATCTATAGATTGCACTTTATGGCCTTTTGAATAATGTGTCACTATTCAATATTAGTTAAAAATATCTCTTTACATTAATTTTTAACCTTTTTCTCTCGCTTCTCTCGACCATTCATGCTTTCATACAAATATATATTTTATCTCATTCTGCTTCCTCCTTAACTGTAAAGCATATCCCAGCTTTATCAATACAGACACATTTAGCTTTTTGTAGAATACATATGATCATATATCATGATAGCCCGTTAATATTATTCGGACATGGAGAATTTGAATGAAGTGCATTGTTCTACAAGAGGGCAAGGTTTCTCCACCGTTGAGGATAAATTAAGCAAGAGGAAAATGTTTCGTAGACATGCCAATATAAGTGTCTTTACCCGAAGAGAAAGAAATAAAAGAGAAAAAAGTAATAGTAGTGGCGGAGCTTGGACTCAAATTTGGGGGAGCCACAATAAAATTTAATGTATAAATAAAATTTGTAATATCATATTATATATCTAAAATTTAAGTTGTAAAGTAAACACAAAGTTGATATAAAAATTACATTAAAGAAAATGACTAGAAATTATCTTAAAAGTGCTACCAATATGCGCAATCAAAATTAATTGAAAATATCAGATGATCGATAACTCATAGTTATTGTAAAAAAGAAAAGAAAAGAAATATTTAACTACAACCATTTGATTGAAATCGATGGTTGAAATTGCGTCTTTAATTATAAATTTAGCTAATGTGATATTTCTCTTTCTAATTACAGATCACGTGAGATTAATGAGATGTACTGAATGATGAATGAGTAATGACTGTGTCGCTGTAGGATTGTCCAAAATTGGGTATTCACAATAATAGTATGGGTGTCCATACGGACAATTCAATTACAGTCATCTATCTTTATTTGCCATTATAAATAATCAGATATATATATGCGCACAACACTGGGAATTTTTCTTACTAAGCGCAACAGATGATATTAGTTTGGTGTCCTATATATGCACCATATAAATAAATTATATAACTTAAAAGTAAATTTGAGAATAAGTGTACCTTTTTTAATTTCCTGGTTATAACGGTGATAGATATCAATTATAAATTAGTCACTATCATGGTTTACGTATCCGGAGACCCATATACTATATGTCTTCAACTAGCATGCACGTGCATTTTTTGTGTAACGTTTGCTACAGATATTGGTCTCATCAGCAACTCAGTGGTTTACATTTAAAGGGTACATTATACATATATAGGCTAAAATTTGAAGTCCCTTGAAACAGCGAATAAGATTCTTCAGATTGAAATGTGATAGGGCAAGTTGGCTTAACAACAATGTACAATCAGGCCTTGCTAAGGAAATATCAGGTACAACACATTTAAGTAGAAGTGTACTCAATAAGAAACCAGATTTCCAAACAATTAGTCTTCTTCTTTTTTCTATAAGCAGAAGAATACAAATTAAAGAAGAGAGCACAAATTTGGGTGCATTTGCATTGGCTTAAGGATAGTTTATTTGAACTTATTTATTGGCATAAACACTTGTGAGAGCATTTAAGAGATCTTATGAAAATAACTTATGACTGAATCATAAGCTGTTTTGGGCTTATTATCATAAGTTATCTAAAATAATTTATCAAACCAATTTATAACTTATATGAAATTTTTTAATCACATTTTCTTTTCGATTATAAAATAGCTTATTTGTAACTGCTTATAGGATAACACTTCCAATAAACGCTTAATTAAGTTATTTATCCTTTTTTTGGTTAATTAAGTTAAGTTATTTACCTAAACGCACTCAAAGTGTACTTTAACCCTTTTTTGACAAAAAAACCCTTTTACAGAAAAATTTAATTGGCCCGGCCCATATTAACTACATGACCTTATCCAGCAATCATTCAACCCATACACCACTCGCATTAACAGTGAACCAATTCCAAGATCGATTCGGACTTATCCAGACAAGACTCATTTCTATAAAGTATACCATTCAGAAAGCAAACCATAATGTCCAAATTACAGCATGTCATATCATTTTTTTTGTATTGATGTGTTATATGTTGATTTAATAAACTAAGAATGAGATACACAACAACGGGACATGTAATTTCCACTTTGGTGTGGAGAGGACTAACCAAAGAACAATATCAAAACTATCCCCTTAATACTAGACTTCTCCACGATCACTTCTTTCCAAATGGCACGTTTGCTTCCCAAGCTCAAGATTATATTCTCGTACAAATTAAGAAAGCGTAATACGGCAGAGGGACATTGAGTCACATTCAGTGGGCAATATCCACTTATATATTTCTTCTTCTATTAAGGCTAAGGGGGCTTTAAAATAGATTCTAGTCCTATATAGGCACGTCCTAATTTCTATACGTGCATTAACCTACCAACCAGTTGGGGATCGTTAACCTTAACCACTCTTTTTTGATGTACCAAAAGAGAGTGTACATCGATTGAGATATTCCGTACAGCATTTCTGTATCAGGCCAGCAAAAATCACTTTGATATGTTATCAAGTTAAAATGCTTTACGTTGCTTCATTAAGTTAATTGCCAGATCAATGCGATAATTATCATGATATGAGCTCTATTCTTCGTTTAGGTGACATAATTATATAGCGTGAAGCCATTCTTTTTTTTCTTTTTTGGTCAACGCGTGAAGCCATTCTATGGCTATAAATTAGCACCCAATTAAAACGATACGCATGCTTTTTTGGAAGCCTATAATAAAAGAGTTGAAATAAACATCAGATTCCATCTTATTCATATATTTTTTTTGGATACAAACCATCTTATTCATATTTATTAGAGAATAAAAGACAGTTACCATATAATTAAAAGAAATCGGAAAGGAATCATGTTAAGCTTATCCTTTAAATTCTTACCAAATTGAACGCTGCCTTTTCGCCTGCATAGTGTAATTTAATATTGAAATTTTCTGATTAGTTCAACATAAAAACTATTTACCGGATTGGTGTGCAAATCATATACGTATGGGAAAAAAGGTTCCTGGACTAAGGGCTTGTTTGGATTGGCTTATGTAGAGTTTATGAACACAGCTTATGACTGATTCATAAGCTGTTTTTGGCTTATTTTTCATAAGCTACCTAGGATAGCTTATCAAAACAACTTATGACTTATATAAAATAAATTTTACTATAATTTTTCTTTGATTATAAAAGTAGCTTATACAGCTTATGCCATAAGCAGTAAATAAACTTATTATCCAAACAGGACCTAATACGAGTGACTTTTGTCCAAGTCACGTGTTGTATCTATGCATATCGTGTCAAGGGACAATTTCATATGGGTTTTTTTTTTGGTCTAGAACTTTTTTTTATATGGGTTAGAAGCAACAAGGAACGGCCGAAAGGCCTGGCCACACAAACTTGGCTCAACCAGCTAACGAAGTATAGTAGCTCAATAGACAAAACACTTGAAAACAGCTACGCATTGGAAGGGCCAATTCTTCCCATTTGCTGGCTGGGCCGGAATATTTTAATAAGAGCAAAGCTACATGAATGTCACTATTTTGAATTAAATCATATTTTGACCAAATCATATTATTCTTCCAATCCCGCTGGAGTTCTCTATCCCATCCCCAGCTTCCATATGCTTTCATCATAATCGCAGGTGTGATATGTTATGCCTTGGGGAAAAGTTTGCAGAACTCGAGGATCATGATCATTTCAGTAGAGTTCGTGTTTTTCTAAACCATTATTTTACTAAATCGGTTCCGATACTAGTTGGGGGTACATTATTAGGCATGGTTGGAGGGTGCAGTACAAGAATTTAGTGGCAGGTATTATTCTTTGTTTTACTCCTTTATCAGTTATGTAAGGATGTGTTTGAGAGAGAGGGTTTTGGAGGAGAGGGTTTTGGAGGGCTTACACTACTGTTTTAGTTTTATAAATAAATGATGGGGTGGTGAAAAATATTTTAAAAGGCTAAAAAACCCTCCAAAGCCTTTTCCTTAATATATTTTTTGAGTTCTTCCAATTTAGAAAAATTCAAAAAATGTACTAGGAGAAAGGTTTTATAGGGTTTTAAAATATTTTTCACCTCCTTGTTTTCTAATTATAAAACTAAAATATTGATATAAAGCCCCTCCAAAAACATTCTCCCAAACACACCCAAAGTTGGTTTTGTTGGAAACTTGACTTGTTCCTCTTTTTTAATACAACAATGTTATTTATTATAAAAAATAATAATCAGATACATTGTATATTTAATAATTATAATGTATTTCATCAACAGAAGACATATTACATGTTTTTTTTTTTAAATGGAAAATCTGATATATTAAAAAAAGTCATGCTATGGCACGGGATATGCCAAGCAGACCAAAAGTACAAAAATATTAAAAGTAACAAACAGAGCCGAGAAACAGAACTCTAATGAACTCCATATTCCTTCCTTCCCTCCCTCCCCAACCATTACATATCATTACATGTAAAAACCGAATTACATCCAGCATTTGCAATTGCCAAATGACCAATTAATCCCTGCCTCAATGGATAAGGCAAGCACTTCCCTATGGGTAAAAGACACCCAGTAATTAGGTGTCTATTAGCCATGGCTCATCAAGGGGGGTAAAGAAACAACAAAGAAAACAAGAATTTTTGTTGACAAGAATGTGATCTTAATTTATACTTTTTTTTTTGTCTTAGAGCCACATTAGTATACAAAGTTCTCTTGGGACTTATTTTTTCTATTTACATGTACTTAATTTAAAGAGAACTGCTTGTCACTTAAACCAACAAATTAATTAATTGAACATATAGTTAACAATGTTGTTAGTCCCATATCGACTAGTAATATGATTAATATAGTACTTGTAAAGCTTTGACAATCCTTACCTTACAAGTCGGTTTTGTGGGATTGAGTTAGGCCTATGCAAATTCTATAAGATTATTACTTACTAAAATTTGCAAAGGGAGAGTCAAGAAGTTGAGTTATTTATTACCATGTCATCAAGAGCATTTAACTCATATTTCTCCAGATTTACTTCATGCGTACATGTCACCAATAGGGTTCAATTTGGTAAAGGTAAATTCGAATTCACAGACAAATGAAGGCCTCACAGTGGTCGATTACAAAAGAATTAATCACGCCAAATGCCTAGCTAATAATTATGACACATCATAACCAATTACACTACCAGTTGCTGTGGTTAATCAATCAATCAATAGAGAGAAACAAAATAAGTTTGAAAAATGCTGATAAACCAAATGGCTGTTCCCCACATTAATGTGCAGCTACGTACATACAAGACAGTAAGAGATGAATTAAAATGAGGAGGGATGTTTGGTGATGCTTAATTTGTCTCTGGGCTAGCTCTCTGGACAGTAATAACTAATAACCCTTAATTTCTTTAGCAGAATGTTTGCTGGATTTGTTGAGCGAGTTCTTCTGCACTGAGTTGGCATTCAATTCCAATCTATATATATATAGGACAGATTTAAGGAAAAAAAACCAACAATTATTAAATGGACCAAAATTGAACACGTAAATAGCATGCACATACATAATCATTAGCTTCCATGAAATAAATATAATTTCAGAAAAATCGGGCCATAAGTATTAATTATTACTGCTTTTAATTAATATACGTTTTGTTTTTTTGTCTTTCTTTTTTCTTTTCACCGAATGAATTGAAGACAAAGCTGCCTGAGAGAAGTTATGATACATCCCTGGCCTCTGAGACATAAGCAGTGAAAAGATGCTGCGTGTGTACTGCATCTCATTGGTGATTTATTACACATCGCAGTAGTAATGTACTTCACTGTAAGTCTGTAAGGTAGTAGTACTAGCAAAAAAAAATTACCATTTATTATTACAATTCATTCAATATTCAATTCATTATCATCAAGGTAAATTTTAGTTTAATTTCTATTGGTTGATCAAGACTACTCTGCATAGCAAACCTTCTTTATTTCCAATAGAAAAATGAACAAAGACAAGTGAACTGAAAAGAGATATAAATCGTCTTCATCAGGAGGATGGTTAATTTAAGGAACAAAAACAGTTACATCACTGTGATACTGAAATCCAAGCGTATCCTCGACATTAATGAAAAGGACTATAAGAAAGAGACATGATTTAAGGATATTGTACCATTAATCTCCATACAGTTATGATTTTTGAACACCCCTCAATTTTCAACATTATCCAACACTCCCTTTCTTTCTATCTCTGTTATCATCATGTCACTTATCTATCACACATTTCTCTTCTATTACTATCTCTCTTTGGGTGTAGATTAGCACATAGGGTGTCAAAGATCATTTTTCATCTTCAAAATAAGTAGTAATAGTTGGACATCCCAACAATGTCACCACCACCCGGCACCCGTTAATACTTCTTTATCTTTCTCTTTTTGTCACACATGATACTTCTTTCTCTCCTATTTCTCTCTCTACTAAATGTAGATACTCATAGGAGGTAATAGAACAAAATTTTTTTTATAAATAAAAAGGAGTTATATACTAGCTGCTAGCTGTCATTCATAGATAGCTACATTTTGGACATATATAGGGAGAGGGAAAGAAACACTTCATGCATGTGATAAAGACAGCAAAAACTGGGGACCAATTAATCTTTTCATTTCCTTTTCCTTTTGGTGCTGCTTTACTCCTTAACCATGTATATATATTTCTTATGAGTGTGAGTACTAGGATTAATTAGCAATATATTAATATTATTTACTGAACTGAACGCATCAATTAATAAAACAGTAATCAAGATTAGTTAGTTACCTTAATAGTGAAGGAGTTTAGCATGGTTTCATCGGCGGTGCTAATGCTGACATGAAGGATTTCGAGCGCTAGTTCTTCTTCAAGTGTTGACATTATTCTCAGAGCCTGCCCTGGAATTCGTTGTGACACGGTTTTCAAAAGCACGTGTGGACCTGAAAACTTGACCTCCACGTCAGCAACAGAGGACTTGGAATTGGCAACAAGCTCGTTGATGATGTTCATGTTGTTGTCGTTGTTGTTGATGGAAGAAGAAGCAGAGGAAGTAGTGGGAGAAGGCTCAACAGAGTTTGATAGTGTAGTAGGAGAAAGGTAACCACTTTGTTGTTGCAGCATTAACCTTGGCATGTAAGGGCTACCTGGTTGTGGTTGTGGGGTTGTTGGACTAATGGGCAAGTTTAGTATTCGAGGGCTTAAAGGTGGTAGTGGTTTTCGAGGACTTAGTGGTGAAGGTCTTGGGCTTGAAACTACTAGCCTAGGGCTTAATACTTCATTGTAAACTTTTCTGTGTTTCTTGGCCTCCAGGCATTGTAGCAGCTGCTGCAACTCGTTTATGTAATCAACCACACCTTCTATTATTGATGCTTGGTCTCCCTGTAAGCCATATAGGAGTATAATATTAACATGACAAGTGAGAAAAAAAAAATAGACAACATATATAATGCAATAAAAACTCCATTCATAGTAAGACCACAACATTGGTACTTTGATACAATATTAGAATTTGGGTTTTAGAATCTAACTCAATCCTACAAAATTAGCTTGTAAAATAAGGATAGTACTATAAACCTTATAATAATTACATTGGTCACATATTTAGGATGTGGAACATTGATGTAAAAAAGGAGTACAAGTTTCTGTAAAGAAAACTTGTTATTACTTAGATAAAATGGCCAATTGAAAACTCTTTTTTTTTCTCCTTTTTTTTGATAAGCCAAAATATATTAAAGAACGGGATTGGAAGCACAAGGTGTGCCTAATCCAAAAATCATACAAAGTAGTGTTCTTGAATCAAACTCTCTTTTTTCTACTTTGTTAATATAAGCACGCTCTTATAATTCATTTAGAGATAATGAAAATACACATAGTATATAGTTAGTTCAATTGATTAGGATGTTAAACAAAGTGAGGCATGGAAAGTAAGGTGACAAATTAAAGTATGGAACAAGTTTTTTTTTTTGGTGAACTTGGGTATCCTCCATGCTCAACTGTGAAGACTGATCACTCGAGGTATTGAGATCTATTTAAGTATGGAACGAGTTATGATCATAGATATATAAACTTACACGTTTGACATAGAAGCAAGGCATGAGTGACCTCAAGACGGACAAGTGCTCATTCATTTGCTTTCTTCGGTTCCGCTCCACTGTAATATGAGACAATATCCTCTCTTGTCCATTATTATCGGGGTTGTTTGGTAATTCCTCTAGTACTGAAGTATGGGCAAGCTTCTGTCTCTTGCTACTTTTGGGTGAAGTTTCTGCAGGCTCATTATCAGTTTCAGAATGATCTTGTGGAGCACCTGAACATGTTGTTGTCGATGATGACTTCTGGGACAAGTGTACTCTTGAGGAGTTTTGTTCGTTTTCTTTTGAGGTTATTGTTGGGCTCATAACAGCTTCAGTAATGGAAGGAAAATCGTTGAAGTCTTCTAGGCTTTCTAAAATGGCAAAGAGATCATCTCTGTCCCCAAACTGATCAGTGGTGCTGTCATTGAAAATATCAGATAATAAGCTGCTGTCATCCATTGGAACCTTGTGGGTTTTCATTTTCTATAGTAATAGTACTGCAAAAATGGAGACTTTTTTGGACTTAGAAAAGGACTTGGAAACTGAGAAAATATGGGGAGGGCTTTTGTGATGTGACAGAGATCCTAAATAACACCTACAAGCTGCCCCAACTGTTATACTGATAAATTGAGGGTCTTTTGTAGAAAATATATTGTTTCCATGAAAAAAAAGGGGTTCTGATATGAAGGCAGAAGGCAGAGCAGAAAAAGCAGTCCACAACAGTTTTCAATTTTGAGAAATATAATTGAGAACCGTTAGAAAGAGAGAGGGAGAGGAAGAGGAAGAGTTAATAGTGATGCTAGCTGCAGTTGGGTTAATGCAAACGATTTTTATAGTAGTATTTTGGATATGTTAGCAGTTATTTTGCCTCTTAGAACTGCAGGGCAGGGGGAAGATATAGTAATACGGGAATGGATCCCCCAATTGTTTTATAGTAATTAGGAAACAACGAAGAAAGTGGTCGATCGAGGATCATTGTGGCACACCACATAATTAAAATTGCCACTCATAAATACCTCTGCCATCATTCATTAATGCTTCAGTGAAACATTTAAACTTTTTTGAATTCTTTGTTATTAAATACTGTACTTAAACTTGAATTTAAGCACTAATGGATTCCTCTCGCTTTGATAGTTCACATTAATTTGATGGATTGAGTCTGGTTAACAAGTGTACTATGATCCTGTTTAGGTTCAGAAATCCAACTTTAATTTATGGAAAAGTTAGTTGTACATTGTATTCTTATTTTTCTCATATTTGAAAAAGAGAAGAAAATATTAAATAGTAGATAAGTTAAAAAATAGAGCTTTTAAAAAAAACATAAAAGTTAATTTCAACTCATGAGAAGTTATTAGTTTAAAAATTAACATTATAAATGTTTTTGACCAATATTATCCAAACATGGCCTATAAAGACATTAATTAAGAAATTCAGAAATATGTTCTCTTCAAAAAACAGATACATGAAATATTTATTGAAAAATACAATATTTTATGCATGAGATATTACATATATTGTTTTTAAAAAAATCTAGTGTTTTGATTCTTTTATTATTATTATTAGTATCTTTGTCTTATTGGGTTTGGCATGATGTGTCTAAAAGAATAAATAAAATTTGTATATATGTATTATCCATCAATATTTAATTACATATAAGAAAGTTTTAATACTTTTAGAACATTACATGCTTGTATTATTTTAGTTTTTATTTTAAATATTTAAACATGTTCCCTAAAGGCACAATTAAGAAAACTCTAGTTCAACTGAACCTTACATTAAAAATTGCACTGTTTCTATTCATCATATCTATTTAATGTTAGATAAATTCAACTTAGTAATATTCTTTGATAAATTTAGCTCTGTTTGAGTTGATTTATGTAAAATTTATTTGGGCTTATATATTAACATAAGTACTTGACGGCGTGCTTGCTATCATCTGAGTGTTGTTTCTCTTCTCTTTTTTTTTTGATAAAATCTTGTTTGTTCTCTTTGCAACATGTAAACACACAAGCAAATTAATTTTGTAGGAATTTATCCTCATTCCCTTTGATTATAAATCAATTAATTAATGATGGGTTAAAATTAAAACCCCATTAATCAAAATTGATTGAAATAAAAAAAACAGGGAAACATTTATAATTATCAATAAAACTGGGTAGTATTTAAATGCAGTATTTTTATGTATCATCAATACTAATTAACATAACTATATATATATATAGGGAGCATATCAAGTGAGAGAGATTTTATTATGAGAGGGTGAGAAGAGTGAATCATAGCCATAAAGATCAAACCATAAATGGTCCATGTATGGTTAGATGGTCCAGATTTAATCATCTCACCCTCTCATATTAAAACTCCTCTCACTTGATACATCCACTATATATATATATACGTGTGTACATAGCCTCATTAATAAACTTAATTGGAAAGGCGTGTAGTTAAGAAGCATAACGACCTTGATATATACATCTACTAGACTAGGAGTGCAGACATGACAGGATAACAATTTTAAAGAGGAGATATCTAATTAAGGTTACCTTCTTTATGGGGAAAACGAACAATTGACAGTTGCTGCAAAGCCAAATTAAGAGTAGAGAATGTTGTGCATGCAAATCTCACTATAACACAATTGCCCGGGCAGTGAAGGCACTGCGCCATATAAATTCTGAAGACTGTCGTTTTTGTGTTGGCTACTAGTTTCATTTGTTTAGTATCTGAAAAGAGCCTGTACATATCCCCTTACACATTCTTAAAATGTAAAAACATATATCGTCCAACCACCTAGCCCTTTCTTTTTCTTTTGTCAATTGGACTTAAAATCTGAACATTTAGAGCATGGTTAGTTTTTAGTTGCAAATTGAATGTATATTTAAGTCTAAAAGTATGTTTGTCAAAAAGGAATTTTATAATAATTACTTTGGATTCAAATATATTTTTATGATTTTTTAATTGAAAACCAACAATATGCACTTAATTATATGGATCAAAATGTTATGAAACTGACGTTTTGAGAAGTAGTTACTTATTCTTAATATATAAATCAGATAACTATCATTTTGTAATTATAATTATTATTAATGTTGTCATGTCTCGTCTTATAATTTGGGTTTACGGTCAAACTCAATTCCATAAAACTAATTTATATGATATGACTAATGTACATAAGAATTACATTGATCATATATCTAATTGATATAGGATTCTCAATGTCTTGAGGTAATTTTAGTAAGTTGAGTTCCGTGTAGGTAATAGAATTGTGATTTAATTGAGACAAGTCATTGTGGTGTACGAATTATTCGCTCCAACGATCAAATCATAGAACTTATATAATAGAATGGAAAATGATCCATACATATTATGTGCAGAATACCTGTTTATATATAGTCATGTGGCCGGTGAAGTTGATGTGTCAGACAAAAGTTCATTGAATTTGAAGCATGATGATATCCATATTATCTAGTGCTATATATGTGTGTACATGTGTGTCGAAAATTAACGGTCCTTGAGAACTTTAATTATCAAGCGGAAATAAATAAATAGTTTTTTTCACTAATTAATAAGTTAATACGCTTGGTGACATATATGTTAGTAGAACAAATTAAATTACCAATGAAAATTAAAGATAAAAATCAATTTTAATTTTGTCCCTAAGTGTTAGAGACGACAAAATTATAGAACAATTTTATTTTTGTTATCTCTAATTAATTCATCAGTAATTTAATTTTTTTAGTAATTTGTAACTCCCCTTTTTTTTTAGAATTTATATTGACACATGCATTCATTGCTAACTACACATACACTAAATCCTAAAAATACCATAATACCCCTCAAATCCCTTCTCCTTCACTGTTCGACACACACACTTCCGCAACCCACACACACTTCCGCACACACACACTTCATCTCCCCCTCACTCTGAACTTCCGCACACACACAGACATGAATAATATTTCCCTGCCGCAGTTCAGAAATCACTACTTCAGTCAAGCAATTCCAGCATATATTTTTCCATTTTCTGGGAATTCCAGAGATACCAAAGCTTAGAATTAATAGAATAATTTTCCCCAATACACATCATGTTTATTGTTATTAACATATTATTTCTTGGATTGATTGAAATGAAGATCCTAAAAAATGTAAACCCCACTCTAGAGATCAGTAAATTGAGAACTTGATAACCATTCATAAACATCCAATGGTTTACAATCCTACCTAAAAAACACATCCACCAGCGCTAAAAATCTTTTTCCACAGATGCCTCTGAAATGGGAAGAAAAAAGGGAAGAAAGAAAAAACAAAGAACGAAGGAAAAAAGAAACAAGCGAAGAAAAAAAAATAGAGTGAATTAAAGAGAAAGAGAGAGAGTGTGGCGTGGGGATGGAGAAGAAAGAGAGAGAGTGTGGGGATGGAAAAAAAACAGAGTGAAAGAGAAAGAGAGAGAGCGTGGCTGCGGAAGTGTGTGTTTTGATATATGTGTGCGGAACTATTAGTTTTGCAGCAGTGCGGACGCAATGAGGGTATTTTGGGTTTTGTACTGTTATGTATGTGTGAATATCAATGTGTGTATGTACATTTAAAAATTCCCTTTTTGTAGAAAGTTAGTGACTCCCCTTGGGTTTGTGAATAGTGCAAGCCCAATGTTAATCGAGTTTTTAAAGTTGAGCCTAAATCTTGTGGCCTATGACAAAAAAAAAACACCTGTGGCCACACCTGAACCCGAAATATTGGAGTTTCCAAAGTATTCGAACTGCATCGTTACAAGTTCCACATTCATGCAACTTATATACATTGCCGTGGTTTCTCACAGTTTTTCACAATTCCATCCAACAATTATACATAACTGCAACTGTAATGTACAAAAATGTACTAAGATCAGTTCACAAAAAAAAAATGAAATAAAGAAGCAAGATATTAGCCAAACAATTAATAACAAAAAGATCACGTATTTATGTTCTATTTAAATAATTATGTGATAGGACGAAGTGCTAAAGAGGACAAAAAGTGGACAGATAAGTGTATATGGAATAGAGGGGTGAATTAAATTGACGAGTGGGATGGTAGGACAAAGTTGCAGACGGTAGTGATGACCAAAGTCTGCAACTTGTGCATATATGGTTTCTTCTGAGCTTCAAATTTTGTATAATTATTATGATGCTGGGACTGGGATTTCAATGTAAAGACACGGTATCTCCGTGTCTTCCATGATCCACAATACCACCACATTGCAATTCTTTTAGTAGTACAAATTCTGTAATAATAATTGTATAATAATGTTACTACTATAGTGAATCCAAATTCTAATAGGAGCAGATCGAGTAATTGCAAGCTTCAGCATGGGAGTGCGTTGATCTCTAGGCAGCTTGTGGTGTGGGTTTATCACATTTACTTTTCCTCCAATTGCGCGTCCACATTTTTGGTGTTCATACGTCAATTTTCACACTTACCGTTCTCAACAACCAACCCTCTCTCGCTACCTAGCTCTCTTCCGATCCGATGATGCCAAACCAACTCGATCGGATATCAATTTAATTTTTGTTTTGGACTCACAGTATTTACTTTGAAGAAATTAATTACAAGGTGCTACCGTACTCTCATTCTGTCTCATCTCATGCATGGAATATGTATCATCCCTGTCTTTTTGGATAGGCACATTATAATGTTTGCCTTAATAAAAACAAAACAAACAAAAACATGGTTGTACCACGCGGGTTTTTTTTTTTTATATTTTCAAAATCAATTTTACACTGAACGTAATTATTTAAAAAGAAGCAAAAATGTATATTGTTTTGTTAAATAGTGCTGTACGTGTTTAATAAATATGGCATGCATCAAACATTTTTGCAAATGCAATATATACTCAGTGAGCTTTTAGGAAGTTTCCAGTATTTTAAACCTGCTCCAGATTCTCATACATGAGTATGAAGTAGGGGGAACAGGGTATCAATTTAGTTTTAGGTTAGAAAATTGTAAAAGTACATTTGAACTCAAAGTAACTATAGAGTTCTTTTTACTGTTTTAAGCATACATACTTTTAGACTTGGGCGTAAATTTGAAACTAACCAAACATGCCCTTAGAATTTCGGCAGTTCTTTTTGTCCTGCTAGCTGTTGACTTAATAATCTTTTGATATGATGCCCTGCAGATTTGCTGGTCATTACAAAGTTATGTAGTAATGTGCATAGCATAAATACCATCTGCTTAAATCAGACAAAAGAAAATGATTTGACAGGGCCACTTGTATTAATGGTTTCTGCAATGTGGTAAAACTTTTAATCATATATATATGATTTACCAAAGTACACCTACTTTATTTTTTTACTTCAGTGAATGGATGTGATTCTTGCAGTAATAAAAACACTAACATATAACAATCATATAATGGGATACTTTTTTTAATAACACAAATATATTAAGATCCGAGTACAAGAGGTACATCTACCCGATATGCAATCAAAGAAAGTTCAGAAATCCATAAATAAACATTTAAGGAAACAGTAAGAAGCTAAACAAGAAGCTGGATTTGATCACCATTGGCATTTATAGTAACTCATTGACACACTTTTCAAATCTAGCCTTTATCCATAACCAACTTTTTACATTAATCATTTCCACTTTAGAAGAATTGAAGATAATATGATTTCTTTGTAACAATATTGACCATAAGGTGTAAATCCAAAACAGAAGCCAAATCTCCTTATATTTCTTGTTTCTCAATATTTGACAATAGATGATTGTTTCAACAACAAGGCATAACCGAATTTGCACTTCCTAACCAGTCATAGCAGTGTTCCCAAATATGTTGTTCCAATTCACAAAGAAAAAAACAGTAATTAAACTATGTTGAAGTAAGATTCATGTTCTTTTGAAATTATCTTTTGATGCAATTCTATAGATTAGTGACTTATAGATCATGTGATGGTTTTCTGACGTGTAAAAGAAGAAGACCATAACCTGCTGAAAAATCTTGCTATGAACTTATGTTCCATCTTTTTTGCAGCTTTTTATCTGTTGAAAATGATGGGATATTCTAACATATTTGATGTTGTCTATGCTTCAAAACAAGGAATTTTTACATGACAGACATTGTTCAAGATGTTACATTCCTAAACCAACGTTAAGGCTTTCAAATTTTTGAGGTTGTAGCTCTTTTTTACAAACCCATCTCTACGATTTTGCAGACAATTATGAGTAAGTTTGGAATAAAGCTAGTTAATAAATAGCAACTATCAACATTTAGACATTCAAAACTATCAACATTGTCCATGTTTTGGTTATGACTTTCAAATTCACATTTAGACATTCAAAACACTCTAGTGTTCCTTTTAGTGGTTTATAGGGTGTTTCAATAATGTCCAATATTAAGAGAAAGTCATGTTTTTAGTCGCTTTGATTGAGAAGAAAGCACATATAAACAGGGGAAGTGGAACAACATTTGAATAACAAAGTTGTGTAAAATCTTTGATACATACATACTCTTTTCAACCCTTTTTTATTATTGGGTAGTCAACCTTATTTATAAATAGTGGACCTAGATTATATTAGCAAGACTGTAAAATTCAACTAAAAAAATAGAAATTACTTATTGTATAAAAATATATTACTAACACTTGGTATAAGTTCATAGAGTGGGCCCTCCTAAGAAAACTTCATTAATTTCCCAATCTGAAAACACATTGATTACCACCCACGAAATGTGTGAGCAAAACATTACTGCTCTCTTCACCTAAACCTTACCACTCTCTCTGCCTCCCTCTCTAGTCTCTCCTCCAATTTGGCCTTGGCTGGCCCCACACAAATCACAATGACGCTAAAGGAGATATTTAGAGCTACTTGGTAATTGTGCACTCACAGTGGAGAAGGATTTTGGAGGCCATAGTGTAGTGAGTCCCACAGGGCACAGGCTTGATTCTCTGTTAGATTTCCATGACCCATGTATGCATGCCATGTCTCCATCCCATTTCCTTTGACCGTTAGTGGCTAAATTCGGTGTACCCCTGCTTCCAACCCTATCATGTTTAAATTACCTATGTTCCTTTGTCCGGTGGTGTTAATGTCATTCATAATTAAAAATAGCAGATAACTCATCAACCTGCAATGCATATGATTTTTGTTATGTAAAAGGCAGAGGATCCCCTTTTAATTAATCCTTATAAAATAGATTGTACACAAAAAAAACAATACTAAATGACCCAATGAGTGTGGCTAAATTGGCAAAATACACTTGAGCTTGTGGCGAGTACCTAGTTTGAATCCCACAAAATACATCTTTAGAGAGAGACAAAAAGCTTTAAGTGTCACTAAATCCTAAACCGGAGATTAATCTCATAGCCAACTCAGACCACATTTACGGTGCGTTGGCAAAAACAAAACAATACTGAACGCTGGCCATGCTAGTTTATATGGCTCATATATGAGCAATAATGAAACTACCAATAGTAGTTGAGAAAATGAAGCCTGACATAATTATAGAACCTATAGAAAACGATGCATCCGTTGTTCTATTTTGTCTTGTAGTTGCTGCTATTTATTTAGTAGATCTTCCGTGCATTTTCTTGATGGTAGTATAGGAAAAGATGCCTGCCATTTCATGTGCAACAATAATCTTCCATTTCGCAGACTTCTTTTTTTTCTTTTTCTAATTCATAATTTGGAGTTATGAGAATGGGACAGGGTGAGTGAACATCTTTATTTTTGCAAATTGTGTCGCAACTTTCTTTATATGAAAACAACCCCTGCAGAGACGACATAAATGTGGTCTACTTATATGAAAAATAAAGGGTGTACCTTCCAGCACAACACAACAATTTTGAATGCAATTGTTGGCATGTCGTTGCCGGTACTTCATACAAAGCCAAAATTTGAATTGGCTCTCTCTCTTTTCATGATGGTGACTGCGCTAGCTTGATGTATCGAGTGCCTTCGCCGTTTTCTGCTTTTGGATTAGCCCCACATTTATTTAGTAATAGAATCGAATGTTTCAAACATATACAGGGATTTTCACTATTACCATCTCTCCATTTGTTTCACTCATGTGATAACCCTTCTTAAATCTTAATTAACCGTTTTCACTTTAAGAAAAAAGGGGATTATCTACCATCACCCGCATTTATGTGGTCAGCAGATTGTGACATTGTAAAAGAACAGCTCAAAATTTCAAAGATAAAATTGAGTTTAATATCCGAGGTGAGATTATTAGTTATCCAATCCCAATTTGATGGGCTATAATTCTGAGAAAGTCTTGGGTGAGCACAAACCTAACAGCTCATCTTTACACACACCCAACAAAAACAAGACACATAATAAAACAAAAATAGGAAAATCCAAAAAATAAAAAAAGTCAGAAACACACGGCCTCCTCCTTTGTTTTCACCATTGTCGTCTTTTCCATGGTTTCTATCTTCATGGCTACAGACCACGGTTGCCATTTCAGCCGCCTCGGACCACCAAGAGCGCAACCAAGACCTCACCACGGTTCGATTCACCAGTATCTAGTCCAGCTTCCTCCGTCGTCGTCATCGTACGGTTAGGCCCACCATACCATCGTGGTGCCTAGACGAAGTCCGCCATCCCTCCGCCGTCATCTTCTCGGATTCTGCACCGACCAAAAAGCATTCCCCTAAATCCCATAGCCAAACAACCATGGCACCGGCGGTCCCCTCACAGTCAAGCGGCAACGGTTCCATTCCAGCACTGAGTACGGCCAAATCGCGCCGCCCTGTCGTCCTTCCGACCACTGCTGAGCTAGTTTCATGCTAGGCACCGCTCTGTCATGCCACTGTTGTTGTGAGTGGGTGGAGGAAAATGGAGGACAAAAGCAAAAAGATTACAAGTTGTCTTTTTTCTATTTTTATTTTATCAAGTATCGTGTTGCTCTTCAGTGAAAATGGCAACGATAATCTACAGGATATAGAAACCCATGGAGATAGAAACCATGGAGCTGCAATGGTGAAAAAGGGAAAACAGGGAAGACGGAAGGATCTGAATCGTGTTTCTGGCATTTTTTTATTTTTTGGTTTTTCATATTTTTGTATTATTAGGTGTCATGTTTTTATTGGGTGTATGTAAAGATGAGCTGTTAGGTTTGTGCTCACCCAAGACTTTCTGTATAATTCTCTGAATGCGGAACCTGAATGCGTGAATGCTATAATTGGAACTATATCATAGAATTTGAATCTGTTACTATCAATAGGAAATTCAAATTCTCATTATTTTATTAAAGGATATACAATATCTTCTTCTATACTAATTAAAATTTCACCTAATTAACCTGATTTCTTATGATATATATGTTAATGACCAATCAAATTTCAAAAAACATTGGTTTAAGCTTATTAGGTCCTAGAGAAATACATTGCTACTAAATGTTGATCATTCATGTAACGCCATCCAAAGTTCCAGTCCTAGAGAACTCTTGAATAGGGGTTACAATTTAATTAATTTAATGGATCCTTGAAACAGTGTTGTGCAATGTTGATACGAAGGCATCCAAGAATCCTTTTGGTTTGTTACTGCAAGGAAATTCCGTTTCACTATCTTCACTATAGAAAGACATTAATAATTAATTAGCAAGAGAAGCTAAGACTGAGGATACAATATGCAGAGATCCAGTGAAGACAATAACACCCTTCTCATCCCCTCTTGTGTTCAAAATCTTATTTGCAATTCTCAAGCAACCCTTTAAAGACGATTCAGTAACCAATATGGTGTTATTACGATCACACAAATTGCTGCTTTCAGAGCTTACTGACTCTTTCTTTAATAATTCTCCGTATTCTGCCATTCCCTCGTGACCGATGCCAACGCCAAGCTCTTCAGAAGCTTTAATCCAAGAATCTCTCAACACAGAAGCTGGAGTTGTTCGAGCTGCATCTCCCGCAATAGCAGCTTCAGTCAAAATAACTGTCTCCACATATACACCTGAACAAATGCAGTAGCATATTTAGACGTCATTTCACACTTTGCATTTAGGAATTTAACTCCTTTGAAGTTAGAGTACTTAAAGATAAAAGTGTGGAATTATAATTTGTAAATGGTAATTGGAAACTTAATTGAATGAATGTACAACTTCATGGTTTGATATACATGCGCATTTATTTTATCAAAATCTAAACAACTGACTTCTAAACTTCCTACTTTATCCTCTATAAAAGCACAAACCTTATTTCAGAGGACTTAAATTCTGCATTCAGAAAATTGTGTAAGACCCAAGATCAACAACAACTTGAAACAGCATCAATAACCAGTAATCAATCAAAAATAATATGCCAAAAAATCTCTTGGTTATTGGGTAAATCATTTTACCAAATAATAGCATTATAGGCATTAGGCGGGAAAAAATTAGAGGTCTGAAGGAATCAAACCAGCTTGATATTTTATGCCCTCATCCAATAAACTTTCTCATATTAAGAGACTGGCCATCACTTTCTAATGCTTCCCACTTTATGAAATTCTATTTAACATGATACATCAGATTAACAGATTTTACCTGAGAGAATCTCTCTAGCAAAACCCACATGGTCTTTGTCATTTGCCATTGCAACAACAAAAGCTAATCGAGCCTTGGGGAACACCATCCTTATTGTATTCATCAGTGCTTTGGCAGATTCTTTGGTGTGGGCTACAGCATATATCCACACAATTAATCATAAGTATGGTACTTACGAATTTGTGGCACCAAGTTAGAAAATTCATAGTTCTTCCAACAATACCATTAAAAATTTTACCAACATAAACTGTCAAGCAGGACAGGACCATAGGAAATATTAACGATATGTCCATTCTGGAATAGAAAATTATCCAAATTTCATGTATATATTTTCTTGGAAAATTTTACACGATTTGTAGAAAATTTTCCATAAAAAATGAATCCCAATTTTCTAAAATAAAATTCAAGTCACCAGTTAATCCCATGGCAATAAAAAGAAAAGAGCAGTCAACCTCCATCAAGCAGTATTGTTGCTCCAGTAAGTCCTAAGACCTTGGCCTCTTCAGATGTTAGGAGTTGACTCCTTCCAAGGAGGTGTGTATGCTCTAAACCATGCCTAATAGATTCGTCAGAAATTCTCCACCCTAATTATCCAATAAACAAGGAGAAAGTGAAGGAAGTCATATTGCCAAAACAAAAAAAAATAGAGAATCAATATAAAACAATACATAGTCTTTGATTTCAAGTTGTCATGGTCATAATGACAAAGAGAATGGACCATGGGGAAAAACTATAAAATAACTAAGAGCAGTCAAAAATACTTAAACCGATGTCTGCACAAAACGCAAGAGGCATGATACCACATAGCACATTTAAGTGTTTAGTAAAAGGTTTGACAGGGAAGAACTTTGACAGAAACCCTAGATGTGATCCACACATCTGAACCACAAGTAATTTCTGAACTAGAGTAGGAACATATTCAATTCAACTAAGAAAAGGTAAACATTCAGGGCTTGGACAGGCATAAGGTAGAAAAATTGTACCTAAATTACGAAGACAGAGTGCCACACAAGTAGCAGTTACTGCATTTTGAAGTTGGTGACCTCCAAGCATTTGCAGCTTCACATCATGTAACTTACAGGACTACACGAATAACTATATTCAATTAATAAATTACTCATCAAACTTTCCATGATCAACAATAAATGTAGACAGAAAATCTGTTAAGATAGCATAGCAAGGTGGTGGAGAAATGGGGTGCACTTCTTTAAACATTCAGATGTGTGATACAATATAAGACAAGCGATGCCAAGACACAAAGCAACATTGCAAACAAATGGCGCAAAAGAATTAGAACCTCACAGAGGAAAAAATTGAGAATGTGTAATACGAAACTTGTAGATCAAAAAGTTTTCTTTTACTGGGTTATACTTTTATACTCCCTACTTTTGTAACAGATTATAAATTTCTGTGAACCATTATTCCAATAAAAGCTGTTATGATAAACCATTATCAATACTTAATCTTTAGAATGTGTTTAAGATTATGTTTGGTACTAGGAATGTTTTAACATTCCTGGGAAAGTGATGTGAGAATAAAAGTTTTCCTTGTTTGGCACAAGAGGTAAAAAATATTTCCAAGGCATAAGAGGATTCCCACGAAAGTAAATTTGTGAATGAAAGGTAGAAATCCCATCACCACATTCATAGGTAGGAATAAAAGTTTCCCATGCAAATAAAGGTTTCCGGTGAGAATAGGAAAATTATAGGTTGCAAAGTTATTATATTATCCTGATTTCGTTGCAAACTAATAAACAGATCATCTAGCACTTTTTAAATTTAAGGGTATTTATGAAAAGGCTGATTATATTCCTGAGAATATTTCACTTGAACCAAATATGCCTGACACTACATTATCTAAACAGACACTGAAAGCTAAAGAATACAAGCTCTTACCAGTGTCAAGTCTTTTACAATTTGTATCTCTATATCGCAAATTTGACAAGGCCTGCCATTGAGTATGCTGAAACTTTTTACCATAAACCTATTCCCAGTATCATATGCTGACACTACAGGTGAATCCATGGTTACTGCTTTATCTCGAATAATGTGCTCAATATGAGGGAGAAACGGCCCACCCAACACTAACTGAAATGTATATTTTAGTCAGCAAAAATTAAAGGAGAAAATGCAGCCTCTATCAAAGTAATATTAAAAAACAAAGTAATTTATCCAAATCCAACAAAAAAGGGAAGAAAGTCAATTTTCGTTTTTGTTTTCTATTGTTCTGTTTGTTTGATAAATGCAACTTCAAAATATGTATGTATACATTAACAGCAAATATAAACAGTAGAAGAAACATTCGGCTTCTTCCTATTTGATGTCACAGCACTAAAACATGCACATTTTACCAAACATTTCAAATTTCTGTCTTAGAAAATGTCACTGGACTATAGATTAACAGCTAACAAAACGAGTATTTACACTAGTCAGTAGTCATTATTGGCTCACCTGTTTTAAATCATAAAATGCTAGTTTTGTATAATGGAACTGTTTGGATATTTCTTGAATTTAAACTTTAGAGATCGCTGTTAGGAGTTAGGACCCTTATTAATTAGAATTCTTATATAATATACTTCATTTTACAGTGCTGCAGGTTTCACTCTTTTTCAGATTTTCTATGGGAGGCCTCGACCCTCCTTCGTTCATTGCCTACCCAAGAAGTCATTGGTCAAAGCAAACAGAGAGAAGAAATCCTTTGCCAAATTCAGTACACCTTCGAAGGCCCAAAACAGAATGCAAAACCAGGCTAATACTAAAAGGCAATAAGTCATCTTACAGGTAGGTGGGATTGGGTGTACCTTAAGCTCCAACATCACAGTCTGTCTCAAAGAAAGTTAAGTAAGATGCTGGCTGGCTGCATGTTATTATGGTCCATCTCAAATTATAGATAAAGTAGGCAAGGTTGCTTATAAGTCGTCACCACCTAAAGCATTGAGAATTCATCCTATTTTCCATGTTTCTCAACTGCAGGTAGCTCAAGGAAATCTTTAGGCTGAGCCCCACCTAATGACAGGGTTAGAAGTGGATAAGCTTCCCACCTTATCATGCTGAAGTGCATTGTGAAATAGCTTTAAGACGAGATAATACGAATGCAGCTAATACTGTATCTTATCATTACATAAGAATTGGGTCTACATTTGTCAGTCCACTCAGAAAGTTTTTGCAGTTATAAAATGTATTCATGTCCACGAGAAATGGATTATACCTTATCAATTTCAGTATATCACATTAACAAGCAAAAGAGGTCTACAAAGAGAAACACCTAACTGGACAGCCTTGTTTTATGATTCCTGCCTTTGCCATTGCAATAGTTTCCAAAGAACCCCCAAGAGCTGCCAAATGTTCCTCACCTACAGTGGTTATGACAGCTGCATGAAGTCCAGAGCTTGATATAATATTTGTTGCATCCCGTGCACCTCCTAACCCAGCCTGTAGAATTTAATAAAAATAAAGATAGCATCATTTTGGCCATCTTGAAATTTTTTGGATGTAATTGTAAATAAGAAAAGTCCATATTAAGCACGAGCCTCAGCAACAAAATAAGGTTTGGAAGATGTATACAGAAAGGAATAAGCACTAGAATGGCTAGTGGGTTAGTTAGTTAGTTAACATATTTGATTGAAGCAACAGTCAGTTGGGAGTTGGAGTTTAAATTGCGGGAGTTGTACAGATTAGGGACAGGTTGGAATAAATTTCAGTTAACTGAGTTACTCAGTTGGAAGGACCACACTTTGTAAGGGAGTTCTCTCCCTGTATCTCTGCATAATAGAAATTGCAGAGTCTCTCTTCTTCAAACTCCGTTACCTCTCTCTCTCTGTGTCTTTCCATTTTTGCCCACACAGCTAGTTCAGGTTCCTATCAGGCCAATATTATTAATCTCCACCAAGCCTCAATGCACTAGGAGGGGCCAGTAAAAGTGAATATTAAGTTTTTAACTTAAGATTCTTTTGGGGGAAGAGGTAACAACAGTACAATCAGAAGAATCATCTGATATCAAGTTTGTATCAAGAATTTGCTGGACGAAATTTAATAGATAATTAACCTCAATAACTGCAATGTCAACGTTCTCGTCAGCAAATAGGATGAATGCCATGGCAGTGAAAACCTGAAACATCACCAGAAGTGATTTAAGTTACCAAATACGGGAGTTGGTGAGGTACATAACTTTTGACATATAAAATAGCCATATAAAACAACAGTGTAAACAAATAAGCAAATACAAAATATCCACCCACCTGGATTTTAATAGAATGCTATATTTTCTTGTAGTAATGCTGACTAATAACAAGAAAGAAATGCAATGGTCTTGTAAAGAACAGGAGTGATAAAGTGATTAGTAGAATTGAATACAGAAAGTCCCAAGCACTCAATTGGTCACATGGAATCACTTGTTAGGGGAAGGGAAGCCATAAAACAAGATCTCCATCAATGAGACAAACCACAATAATGAGCTTGCTACCACCTTAACACAATGATTATATGAGTTACTCACATCGTCCTCACTTAACTCATTCCTAACCAATGTGGGACTTCATCACCCCATACATAAATTTCCAACAAAATCTCATCAAATTAACCCCTTAAGTCAACACAACAATTCCTTGACAATATTCAATAGTTCAATACCTCAAAATGGCTTACGTGACCATTCTCCCCTTTCATTGCTTGGTCAAGATCCTTCTTGATCCTGTGAAATAGATCATTCATCAATTTCGCTGAAACAGGATCCCCTGATCTTCCTAGTAGAATGCGTTCCCTGATAGTCTGGATATGTGGACTGCTTGAGAAAAATAAAGCCTGTCATCAATGATGTACAAATCTTAAAGAAGCTATGGTTGAAGACAAAATTGCAAGCTGCTGCAGTTATATAAAGGTATAAAAATAAAAAATAAAAACCTATTGAAATGATATTTAGAAACTTCACCTAGTATAACAACCAACAGAATAACCTTCAGTCCTCAGAATATTAGATATAAAAGCAGCTGTTGATCCTTTTCCTTTAGTCCCAGCAATATGAACAGCCTACAATTGTCAGTATTTAAAACAATTATTATCACTTACTTCAACTGCATAAAATTCAGTGAGGGTACTACTACAAATGTACAAGACCCTTAAAACTAACAGGTGAAAAAAATGGTTTTTTTTTTAAATAATTCTCCCATGAGTCTATGCTATTGAGACCAGGGAGAGATATCAAACCTTGAACTTGGAGTGAGGATTACCAAAACGCTCCATTAGGCGCCTCATTCTAGAAAGATCGAAGCCCTCATTGGAGTCGGTGCCTGCTCCTGTGGGGACCCCTGATTTCTCGTAGTTTTTCAGGGAATCAATGTAGTCAAGCAAGTCTTTCATTTCTGGGTCCTCTGGGTGCGAACACAGGGTTCGTACTGCGAGACGCATTTGCCTCGCGATTCCTGTGTGTAATGTGGACAGAAAAGTCCTGCTATGCAGAAGCATGAGTCCTCACGATTCGATTCTGCTTACCACAGTGCAGCAGGGAGGTTCCCAAAACGGAAACGGATTCACTGACGCCACTGCCTCTGCTTCGACGACGTAGTTAACTGAACCTTCCTTTTTATCTCCTTCGGTAATAAAACAAAAATCAAAATAGACGACAATCGGATTCCACCAAACAGTGGCGAGTGAGATAGAAAAGGAAGGAGAATAGATTTAAATCTATTCTCAGCCTGCAATTGAAACTTGAAAGTCCAAATTAAAAAAGAGGGAGATATAATCCGCAACCAACAGGAGAAAATGGTTAAAAACAAATAAAAAATAAAGACCCTAAATCTGTAACATATGTTACTATCGCTATTTTTTTTTTTTTTTTGCCACTACTACAATGGGTGTTTGTTGTATTCAGCGCCACTCATTTTTAGATCAAACTCCATGGAAGAAAGAAACAGAAGAGATGAAATTAGAAATAGGCAAAAAAAAATCAAAAAATAAAATAAAATTAGAAATTAAAAAGAAATAAATAACAGAGAATTTAGGGTATAAATTGTGTTATTTGGATGGATACAAATAAGAAAGAAGAAAATATTTAAATTTGTCTATATGCTTGAGTAGAAAATTGAATAGATAAAGTCATAAAACAAATAAAATTGATGAATGGGAAATTTATATTTTATAGTAAGAATTTGATAATTTCAAAATAGAAATGGTTTACAATAGATTTTGACAGTGGATCTATCTAATTGGTTGTTGAATAATTTTTGCATAGGAAACATGTTACGTGTAATTCCTCGAGAACTTTCTTCAAAAGAGTGAATTTCATGATAGTAAGATGCTATGCTCCATTAGGGTAAGATTAACACTTGAGTAGCACTGCGGTGTATGTAGCTGAAGGGCTTTATTACAGTGTTACAAGACTTGGACCGACTTGATCAGTCCATCTAGTTTGAATGAAAACCATAACCATGGCTGATTTGGTCATTCTCCCATATTGGATATGTATTGTTTTTATTTATACCCACATTATCTCACAAAGAAATAGACCCTAGACTAATCTGTATTTAGCCAGGAGATAAATAAAATTTTGTCACGGACTGTTTCGTTGCTGGAGATCGACCGGGATATGTATTTATCTTAGTGATTTTATCAACTTAGTAATTAACTGATTTAAATTGGTAGACTCAACTCTATCGATATATCCAGTCAATTGGAAGTAGTTCGCGCGTGCACACAAAACACACCCACACTTTGCTCACATTGGGTCAGGCCGAGTTGGATCACACGTCACAATCTATAATGACACTTATACTTGTTACTATGCTAGATAGCAAACTTAACATGTTTTCGACAACTATGTTACACACACATCGTTAGAAATAAATTTATAAATTTAATAAGAATTTAATAACAAACTTATAAATTTAATAAGAATTGATAACTAATTTTTTTCATTAGCGTGAGTTAGTTTAATAAATAATGAAAAATAGTGAAATTTAATAAGAATTGATATAGTGAAAAATCTTTGTTGTTATTTTATAAATTTAATAAGAATTTAATTTTTTTATACAAATAAGAATTTAATCTTGGTTTGCTTATTTTTCCCAAAAGCATATAGTTACTATGAGTTTTATTTTTGAAGAAATAATATTAAGAAGAAGAGATATTTTTCAAGCCTGAAGCAAAAAGCTTTATTTCCTTGTGGGTCAAATTGTCTTCGAAATAAATGAATAATAAATATAATCAAAGACACTTTTTTTTTATCATTTCATTTTCTTGGTCATTTAATTTAATCAAAGACACTTGATAATACTAAATGAGCACATCAAATTAAATAATATAAATATAAATATAAAATAGAAACCTAAATATTAAATTTTAAAATCTAAAATTATAAAATTAATTGACTATTGACTAATTGAGTCACTGTCAAAAAAAATTGAGTCACAATTGATGTGAAACAAATTATCTAAATCAATTCAACTCAATTTTAACCAGTTTAATTAAATTTAAATCAATTAAATTTATCACATCAACATGCACATGACCCTTTTGCCCTTGTTTCTAATCCCATTTCTTGCTCCGTTCCTCGTGGTCGACTCGTGGTGGACCTTCACAAGATTCCTTCAATGACGAGTCATTCTTCGAATCTAATCTAGATAATTAAATAAACTAAATAAAATAATAGCAATAATTAGCCACAACAACAATAATAGAAGAATAATCCGAACCCAATCACAGAGAAGAAAGAGAAGAGAAGTGCATCAATTCCGAAGCCGCACCCACCACAACCATTTATATACAACAACAACTCATTTCCCTTCCCCTTTCCCTCTTTTGATCGCGTTATTCCTCGCAAATCCGAAGGAGTATCTCTCTTGCTTTTTCCCTAGGTATGTCATATATCATATGTCTACGATGATCTATCCGTGTTGTGCGTTTTGAACTGAACTGAATCGGGATTTCGATCTGGTTTGTTAGGTTTTCGCGATGGCATCGAAGCGGATCTTGAAGGAACTCAAGGATTTGCAGAAGGATCCTCCCACTTCCTGCAGTGCCGGTATTTTATTTTATATATATTTTTTCTTCGTCGTGCTTTGATTTGAATTGTTATTAATATTTTGCTCTTTTTTAAAAAAAATAAAATAAAATATTTGATGCTTGTTTGTTCCTAATGGTTGGTTGGATGCGCTTATATGTTGGGTCTTAAATTGATGAATTACGCGATCCCGAGTTTCTAGCAGTAATATTTACATATTCCAAATGCATGTTGAGAATTTTTGTCTTTCGTTTTTTTGTTTGAGATTGGTTTCAATTGGCTGTAGCTGGTGTCGTTTGAGATTGGCCTTACTGTTGTTTGTGGATTAGGATCGTGTTTGTATGGTACTGCGCCGGTGCAAGGTCATAAGGGTGCCATGATGATGCTGAAGAATGGAATGGATTGGGTGGGCGTCTATAAGTTTTCATGATATATTCATCTTTTTGTTACCTGATTATGTTATTGCCTAGATCATGCATCTGTTGGGTGCTGATGTGTGTTTGATGACTAGATTCTGCAGAAATGGAAGTTGGAGTTGCTGTAGTTGAGTACTGATTAATGTTGTGAAGTTACATATTATTGCTGGAGTGTGGTCCAATCATTATCTGAATCAGCAAAATATGTGATCATTGATGTTTTTAAGTGCTGACTATTCTTACTCTCATTTCCTGTTTTGGATCTCTGCAGAATATTAGTTCTGGGCCTCTGGCAACCTTGTGGTGTGTTTTTGTACGTGTTAGTGTCCAGGGAGGATGAAACTAATTTCTCAGATTAGTTACTCAATATTTAAGAACACTATTTCTAAACATGCAGTAGTATGATTCTAGTATTGGGAGTTCGGATTATATATGTAGTTGGATAAAATTGTTAGAAACTTAGAATTTCACCTGTTTTTTTTTTCTCAAAAGGTGTCAGTATACCAATTGACATGATGGGTCATGGGACATTATGTTGCACTTATTATTTTAGGTACAATCTACTTGTGTCGGCATTCAGAAAAGAATTTGTGCTTATATTGTGCTTGTATTGTTCCAAAACATTTCAGGTCCCGTTGCCGAAGATATGTTTCATTGGCAAGCAACAATTATGGGTCCTCCGGACAGTCCTTATGCTGGAGGTGTTTTCCTAGTTACTATTCATTTCCCTCCAGATTATCCCTTCAAGCCACCCAAGGTTTGTATGTTAATCACATGTCTGTTTCTATACTGTCAATCTTTGCTGTCTTCAGTTCCCTTATTTTGTTGGGATTGCTTCTTTGTCATTAAACATTCATTTCTTGACAATGATCAGGATCTTACACATGCTCATTTTCTTTTCTTTTTCCTTTTTTAGTAAGGAAAAATGTCATAACTCTCAAGTGTGTGGTTCTTGTTTAAAATTTTAGTTAGGACCATATCCCTTCTGTATATATGAACATATCTATGTAGTATGCAGTCATGAGCATGGAGCACCATATAACTACTTCAATTGATCTCTTGTGCATTCTTTTGCATGGTGATGGATCTTTCAGGTTGCATTCAGGACGAAGGTATTTCACCCAAATATAAATAGCAATGGAAGCATTTGCCTTGACATATTGAAGGAGCAGTGGAGCCCTGCTCTAACCATTTCCAAGGTTTGTTTGATTTGTCAGATAGTGAGATAAGCCTTCGTTCCTTAAAATATGATTCTTACTCTTCCAGTGCAATACATCTCTGAACTAAGATGTGACTGTTCCTTATACTTAATGTCAGACAGTATTTACTGAACAAGGGACCAATGTTGACAAGATCGCGAGTTTCCTCATAGGATCATAGGATCCTACGAGTTTTGGAGGCCTAAGCGTGCTGAATCATGAGCAGGATCATGGAGCTGTAGGATTGGGCTGGGATCGATTGATCCACTGCGATCCTTGTCGAGATGGGTTTTGGGTCAGATTTCGCGTCTCAGTTGCTAAAACCCTATTTTTCCTTCTTTGCAATCCTTCTGTGACCTCCCCTCTATTCTCTGCACTGCTGCCGACCTACCTCTTCCCCCTCTTTCATCTACACATGAACCCACTAACGCCGTGAGGCCACCCCCTCTTTTGCTACTGGTGGCACTCCTCGCCACTCCCATGGTTGCTGCCATTGCCCCCTCCCCTGTTTTTACTTGCTGCCTTGCACAACTGCTGTTGAGTCTTGGGCTCAAATGAGCCCTTAAATCTTATATTCTCTCTTTTTTTTTTTGCTATGGTTTATTTGGGCTAATGCCCATTTTAATTTTCCTTATTTTTGTTTATTAGCATTTGATCTAGCTCATTCTCATTTTTCTGTTTTTGTACTTTTGTTTTATGATTGTCTTTAGTTTATAGATAGTGAGACCCGCAGAAGGCTTATCCTTAAAATATCCTTAAAACATTTTTCCTTGTACTTTTCTGTTTATGTGAATTCCTCTCTATGCTGGTCTGCCCTCTCCTCCCTCTAATCTGAATTCAAGGAAAAAATGGCTTCAGGTGGGGATAATGAGGATCGTTCTAGTGGAGGTGAAGCTGCAGTGAGTGGAGGACCACCTAGGGCTAATGAGGGTCGTTTTAGTATTTTCCTTATCTATGTTATTTTTTATGCATATGTATAAGTATAATTTTTGTAGGTAGGATCTTAATCCTATTCTATATTTTATATGCGGGAAGAATTTCAAATGGTTGTTTTGCATAAAGTTTGGCATGATGTGGTTCTACAGAGTAGATGCTCCATAAATTTTCATAGCAACAGCGGTACATCTAATCGTTATTTACTTTATTTATTATGTGTCTTTGACATCTTTAGGTGTTGCTCTCAATTTGTTCCCTGTTGACGGACCCAAATCCTGATGATCCATTGGTTCCTGAAATTGCTCACATGTACAAGACAGACAGGAACAAGTACGAGTCAACTGCAAGAAGCTGGACCCAGAAATATGCCATGGGCTAACATATGGTATGTGCGAGGGAGAGCCATTTTTACAGTTCAAGTGTCCAGGCCTAACAGCCTTTGTATGAATATTTGTCGTCATCGATTAAGGCCCCTCCAGTTGAAAATGAATCGGGGAAAATATTTCTTATGTTGTTTGTACTGCAAAATGCAACTGCTGCTTTTAGAACTGTGAAATGTAGCCCAATTAAAAGTTTGTTCAATGTTTTAACCATGTATTCAAAGTATCATCTCGTACTTAGAGTACGTTTGGCTTATTTTATTATCAGCTGATATCTTTGCATTAATAATAATAATTATAATAAAAGATTATTTTGTTTTTGTTTAGTTTTTAGGATTTTATAAAAGAATCACGGAGAACAAAAAGTCTTGTTTTTAATATTTTATATAATAATATCTTGAAGCAGTAGCAGAATCGGATTTAATGGATGCTATTAGATTTCGAGTAAGCCTCTCACATTTTAACTTTTCAATGAAGATGTTTTTTGGGCAACTTTTCAATGAAGATTAAGCACAGATAATAGAACCGGATATAATTGATGCGTTTAAATTTTGAAGTTGTAATTGGATGTAGAGAAGAGAAACCGAAAATGTCACTAAACAATTGAATGAAGAACAAAGAACAAGGCTTTAAGATTATTTACCGAAAAAGAGGCAAAATTTATAGGATTGATTCAAGAGTTTAGCTCTCCAGGGAGAAGAAATTTCAAAATTGCAAAAATATGAAAACTTAGAAGGATGATTTTAGACCCAAAAAATGTAGATTTAGGATTTCAAGAACTATGCAAATGAATTAAACGTTATGTTTTCTCTCGAGCTTTATTCCCCCGCAAGCAAACCGACTCATTTTGACTTTAAAAAAAACGACTCATTTTGGCTTTCCTGAGGGTTTTTTTTTGTCAACTACTTTTTTGGTTAACGGCTTTTCTGAGTTTTCTTTCATTTTGAGGAAATTGGTAAATACACTCGTTTTTTAGCCATACACCCCACATTAATGTGAAAATTTCAAAAATACCCTCCAATTTTTTGAATGCAATTTTTTGAATTGTGGGGTATATTTCGGAAACTAGTTTCCGGAATGCAAATTTGTATTCCAGAAACTCTAGTCAAATTTGTATTCCGGAAACTCCAATTTCTGGAATACAAAATTGTATTTCGGAAACTCCAGTCTCCATACAATTTGTATTCCAAATGCAAGCGAAATTTGAGGATACTTTTAAAATTTCAGCATTAATGTGGGGTGTATGGCTAAAAAGTGTGGGGTGTATTTATCAATTTCCTCATTTTGATTGAATTTGGTCCAAGTAGCAACAAGCGGGCCCAAAATCCCATACGGACTATAAATGACTAAGCTGTGAATATTTTACACCTTCCAAATGTTTGAATTAGACAGTGATGTCTCATGGAAAATGAAGCTCTGTATGTTAACTGTAAAATGTTGCAAGTTCCAATTCATTTGGACATTTATAGCTCCAAACATGATCAATTTAATGCACAAAGGTGATGCTATCAAGAATAACTCCTAGAATAAACTTTGGTGTGAAAATTCACATGGTAGGAGGCCAAATGAGACGTTGATATCTAAAATATGTAGGTCTGTGTCTAAACTTTCCAACCAGCCAAGAATCAATCCCAAAAGACCAGATATATATATATATCTCAATATATAACCTATATATTGGCACAAGGTCATAAGAGGCTAAAATCAAAATTTAAGCACAACTTAGCAGAAAGGTCCAATATCAGAAAATATGGTCAAGTAATGACAATTAAACATTTGGACCAAAAAAAAAATCACAATTAAACATAATAACAGTAGCAGACCAAAAAAAAACATAATAACAGTCCAGTTAAACTAGTATGAAGTAATTAATTGATCACTCCACCATCCCACTCTGCCTCTCAGTAAATCTCTATTCCTCTCTAGACCAAATGAGGGAGAAGAAGAAGATTAGAAGAACTTCCTTTTTAATTTAACACAAATTTATTGTGGTCAATACAAGCATGCATCACTACTGTAACTATTGAGTGATATATGTATCGAAAAAAAATTTTATTGTGTGATATCCTAATTATATGAGACAATAATTAACAACTCTGGTCAAAGTCAACTTTATCGGCGGCATTAAATGACAGCTGCCAACTAACGAGTTTCCCCACCACACCTTTTCAAGTTGTAGTACTCCTATTTTTTTTTATCGAGGTCAAGTTGTAGACTATAAAAATTGTGATTGTAGTAAAATGTAAAATCAAACAAAACAAATTCAAAATTTCTGTGCTGTTTTGTTAACATGTGACGGGATCATAAATTTGTAATAGTGCTCTCTCTACATAATGCCAGTTTTTTTTTATAGTACGGTCTACACATATCTCTATTCAACATTTCAACTATTAAAAAAAAAACGCAACCTCTATATTGACTAGAGATAAAGCCTAAAAAAATATATAAAGTAAAAATAGTCCTCATTTTAGAAGTCAATTTTGTAAGAATGAATTAGGTCACCAAAATCTAAGAACCACAAAATCTAAGATAGTATTAGAATCATTTTTTTCTTAACATATTCTTAAACATATTTTTTGTGATTGGTCAATCCTTTAAAAATCAAGTCAATAAATTCTATAAAAAGGAATCAATTTAGAACTTAATTAAACTAATTTCTATATATAAAAAAAAAGAATGATCATAAAATATGTGTGCAATTAATGTGTGTACAGTGTTGCTACTTGCTAGCATTCCGGTTATGAAAATTAGTAAGATCCTGATTCCTAACAAAATATAACAAATGCCACACAGAGCGCGCGTTGCTCATTAATGCTCAGAACAACACATACAATATTGTAGTAATTTTTCTAGCGAAGTTCAAGAAACAATGTTTTTAGAGACGTCGTGACCCATGTCGTGTATGTTTTTATAGTGTTTTTATTGTTACAGTACCAAATGTTCCATTTTTTATTTTATATTACAAAAAATACGTGTACACAACATGTTACATGTACCTGTTTGGTATTCGACTCTCATGAATAAATAATTAAGTCAAAATTTAGTTAATAAAAGGTAAAAAGTCTTGCAAATTGGTAGTGCCCATGTACAAGCTCTAGCGGGTTTTAGAGTGCGTGCATGAGCATGACTCCTGAAAATCTAGCTATTAATCTTGTAAAAAACCAAACCTAATCTCAGTTCCATGCACTTCAGGTGATTTTGTCTCTTGTGAGGTGTGAGGACAAACACACAGTGCACGGTTTTTTTTTTTCCTTCAAATGATCATTGATAGAAAATGTCTATTTGATTTCACCATTTGTTCTTCTCTAGCTCTAATCTTCTAATTAAGCAAGCAGTTCAAATATTCCATGTGTCCATTACTTCTTAGGTTAGGCCATAAATCATAAATCATTGTTCGTGTGTTGAATAAATTTATGAAATTACAGAAAATATTAACACATCCCACGCAATTTAACATAATCCAGCTAAATGCCTAAAAAACCATAATTCAGCTAAATATGCTTATTACAAACTTTAGAATTCAGGCAATGTACTTACTCAAATAATTAATTAATTACTTCTTGTTGGTGAAATGGAGGTCACTTGTCAATTGTCATCGTGTCCACATGGTGAAGTACACATGTCACTTTCTTGGTGGCCGTAAACAGCGCCGGTAACGGTTAGTAAACGGTGAAGTAAATGTGAGTGGGGCCAACCGGAAGAACAGTGATTTGATTATGTCTTGTAATCTCGAGACAAAGCATAATATTGATTAGGGGTGAGTTTGACCCAATCCAACCCGGTGATCCATCCCGACTTGAACTACTAGAGTCGGCTTCGACCCCTGTTCCATAAAATAAAAAAAGTAGAGAAAAAGCCAGGTCTCATTTGTTGACTCGATATTGGGTCAGGGACGAGTTTGGGTTAACATTCGGGTTACCCAACCCGTCTTACATATATATGCACACATATTATTATTTGTTTGAAAACAAACCCTATAAATAAAGTAATATTTTATTATTATTTTCTCATGTCTCTTATAATAATATCCTAAAATTATAATAGAGTACACAAATACAACATATTTATTAAAAATAAATTATGTGTATGATATATTTACTAATTGTATAAACTTTTTTCTTTTGAATATTATAATATGATAATTTAATAATTTTCTTTTGTTTGTATTTTGGGTTAACCCGATCTCATCCTATTTAGACCCGGTCTTAATTCGAATCGTACATCATCGAGTCATTTCGGGTCTAAGGACAGGTTCATATTAGAATTTTGGCTCAATCAAATTTTCGAGCTAGGTGAAGGACAGACATAACCCGTCCCAACCCGTCCCTTGCTCACCCCTAATCTTGATAATAAAATTGATTAGTAATCTCAAATTCTCAAATGCAAATAATAATGAGTGAAAAAAAATTGAAGCATAAGGCAATTACGTTGATTGTTTTAGGCTGGCGCACGTAGCATGGACCACCCCTCTTGTTCACTATGGTGGTGAAGTGCCTTTTTTACCTGTTATTGTCTATTTTACCAGTTTTCATGTTATTAAAATTTCATCCCCAAAATTTGTGGGAATAAGTGTTGTGTACAATCAGTAAATATCCCAAAATTTTTGAAAATTACCTTTGTTCCAAATTATTTTCTCTCTCCTAATCTCCACAGTCCACCCTCACCTCCATTCCTCTGTTTCTTCTTCCCACCCACCATCGACCCTTTGCCTCTCCCTTTACGCCACCACTGTGTAGTGTAAAAATCTAAACTGAAATTAAAATAATGCAGGCACTCAAACCACAAATGCAAGATGTATTATTTTGATTTTTGATCTCCACTTCCATAATGTTAATTAAGAAGTCCTGTGCACTGTGTGTGTTAGATATTTCTTATTGTATGAGTTAAATAATATTGCCGACCGTTCGAGCAACAGGACCTGCCGCAGTCCAGGGCGCGGATGTACAGCGATGGGGTCATGGGTCGGTCTCATAGCAAGGTGGTTGCGGCCTACAATGGTTCCTCTGTTCGGTTTTTCAGAAAACCCCAATTCTATTCGATCTTATATTTCTCGTAACTGGGTGGATGCATCTCAAAATTGCTTGAGGGTTCTATAGATCGAAAACAGACGACCAAAAGCCCTCAAACTGCATAAAAAATTGTCGCTTATGCAAAGAGAATGAATCGGGTTGCCATTGTGGGTTGTCGGACCCGTTTTCTGTTATCCGGGCAAAGACGACGATGTTTTTCAGAATTACGTTTTCTGTCCGAATTCCACCCTTTTTGCAACTTTGTTCTATGCTAACTTGCTTCCAGCCTCTAAACGTGGCTTGTTCTTCATTGTGCTAAATGCCTAGCGAGTATTATTAATACAACACATTATATGACCCTTTTTGCAATAACGTTAAAATCTATGCAAAACCTATATACCAGGTATCCAGTAACGGATTTCACCCGTTCAATTTTTATATTATTATATATCAATGACTATAAAGGACACTACACCACCATGGTCAACATACACGGTGGTCCATTCTAAGTGCCCGTTTTAGGCAATCCATCGCCCTAACTGGAGATGAAAAGGGAGGCTATCTTTTTCTTTCTCTTTTTTTTTTTAATGTATTTTACTATTCGTGAAGTGTACACGAAACCAACATCTCTTGCTTGGAAGAGAAGCTTATGGACACGTTTATCAGTGAAGAATAAAAATTTAATACATCCAATGCTTGTATTGTTACTACTTAAATATTAATTAATCTGAGTCTCACTACCCTGCAGGCTGTGCCTCCTTTCTATAAATTTTGCTTCCATGGAAAAGCGAGCTAAGTTGTTTCATCTAAAAAACAAACACAAAATTAATACCGACATGACACTAAAGCTTCAAAGTTCTGTGGCAAATGGCCCTTCTTTTTAAAACAGATCTTGTAGTTTCATTAGTTTATGTTTTGGGAGTTATTACGGAAACGTAGGGATTGTTATTAATAAATACTGGGATTGTTATCGATCTTTCTCATTTCAAACTAAGTTCATGAAATTTGGCACCCCTTGGATGCATTGCGTACCAACTAGGGGTGGAAAAGCGGGTCAATCCGCCCTATTCCTGCCATGCCATCAACCCATCTAAAATAGGGTGGTGCGGGGTAAGCAAGTTGGATTTGGTTGGCGGGTTGAAAATCTCAGCCCACCACGCGACAAGTTGACGGGTTGGCCCGCTAATATTAAAAAAATTCTTAAAAGATTAAAAAAAACAATAAAAGAAGATAAATACATAGGCGGGTTGGAGGGTTAACCTGTTAAAAAAATTTAAAAAATAGGAAAAATACTAAAGAATAAGTTAAAACTATAAAAAAAAAATGAAAGAGTAACCTGATGGGCTAACTCGCACTGCCCCATCCTGTTTTCCTGACGGGTTATGTGGGCGGGTCAAAACGGATTGGTGAATTGGGAACTCCATCCCACCCCACCAAAAACAACGAGTTAATTAAACGGTTTGACCTAATGGACGTATTCAACCCATTTTGTTACCCCTATACAGTACAGAACAAATTACGAGCCCAAAGAGACAAACTGACACAATTTTGAATTGGATAAAGGAGATAATTGTCGCAAAGATGGAAGGGTGGAAAGAAAACCTCCTTAATCAAGGAGGAAAGGAGGTACTCATAAAGGAAGTAATTCAAGTTGTTCCTTCTTACGCTATCTCTCTTGACGATTTATCTTTCCATATACATTAAGACATAAATCTCAAAATCAAATTAAGGATTCGTGACTTGAACACATTTGAGAGCAAGCCACATTGATGATGAGTGTATTAGTTTTTTTTGGGTAAACCACCATGATTAGAGCATTTGGTTTCTGATTTGGGTTTTAATCACACTTAAAGTTCTTCGTCTCTCTTCAAAAGTGTGTTTTGGGGAAATCTAACGTTGGTCTTTCAACCCATAGACTCAAAGTTTATTACTACTTCCGTTTCAAAACTATAGCAGTTTAAGATTAATGCACATAGATTAAGAAACATTTAATGGAAGTAAAACATTATTGTATATAGACTAAAATACACTCATTTAATGAAAAAGTATTTATAATAAGTTATCTATAAATCTCTATACTATTAATGTATCAACTACTCCCACTACTAGTTATTAAATAAGGGTATAGGTGGAAAAAAGTAATTAATGACACTTTAAAATTGTAAAACTGCAATAATTTTAAAACAAAAATAAAAAACTAAAACTACTATAGTTTTGAAACGGAGGGAGTACCAACTAAGCTACACCCAATATAACTGAGTGTATATATAGTTTAAGGTTACATTAGAATTTTTTTGGTAATAAAAGCGAACCATCAATTGAAGTTATTTGAATTTAATATACGTACAAGTAGGACGCAGCCCACCGGGTAGTTTGTCGAATTCGGTGTAGTTAGCTTGCTGTCTTTCTTGATGAAGTTATTGGCTCAATGTCAAGAGGGAGGGAGAAAGACTACGGCCTCTGGACTGGAAACATTGATTTTTGTCTTTCATGATCCATATTGTACTGTGGCTAAGCCATGGGATCTTCTAAAACATACACAAACACAAACAAAATCCGTTTGAAATTTAGGCTTGGTTTTGTGTGAACATAACAAAGCTCATTCTTAAAGATTGCGAAAGGAAAATTTAATGTCACTTTGAAATCAGTTTCCAATTCCATTATCAATCCAACATGTTTTTTGTTTGGCTTAAATATGTTTCTCGTCCCTATAATATATGAGTATTTTGCTTTTAATCCCTATAAAAAAAAGTCAAACGCTTTTAGTTCTTATAATTTATTTTTTTTGTTTTTAGTCATTTAAGTGCGTTGATTGCTGATGTGTCCCATTTTGAGCACAGTCAGCATGCCTACGTGGCCAAAAAACTGCCACGTTAGCATCTCTCTCCTCCCTCCACTCACAAGCACCTAGAGGTGGCAATTCGGGCTTTCGGGCCGGGTTCGGGCCAGCCCGCATCGGGTTCGGGCTTTATCGGGCCGGGCCAAAAAAGCCCGGATTGAAAACGGGCTCAAATTTGTGTGTCCGAACCCTATATTTTTCGGGCTTTTTTCGGGCCGGGCTCGGGCTTTGGCCTATGTTTTTCGGGCGGCCCGCTTCGGGCTCGGGCTTTTACGGGTTCGGGCTTTGTCGGACCGGGCCAAAAAAGCCCGGATTAAAAACGGGCTCGAATTTGTGTGTCCAAACCCGGTGTTTTTTCGGGCGGGCTCGGGCCGGCCCGGCGGGCTAAGCCCATTTTGCCAGCTCTACAAGCACCCCCTCCTCTCACAAGCACCCCCTCCTCTTTCTCTCTCTCTCTCTCCTCCCTCCACTCCCACCACCTCCTCATCTCTCTCCTCCCTCCCTTATTCTAAGCGCCCATTATTCCATTGAGCTTCCCAAATAGGAGTACAAGATCACTAATATGTAAAAAATAATAAAAAAATCCTAGAAAACCCACATTTTAGGATATGATATTATTCATTCATATAAAAAAATGTGGATTAAAATAGATGAGAGCATTGATTTGATATAAGAGTGTATGACAGACAGGAAGGGTTTCGGGTTCCCATTTATAGATTTTCGATTTCTAGAATCCAGAATCTGACGCTGTATATGGAGGTTCCCATTTTTTATTTCCTATTTTTTTTCTCACCCCTAATCACGTTTTTCACCTTTCTGCAACTCAACCTCTCTCTCTTTCTCTCGTGCTGTAATGTGGAAGCGGAACGAAACTAAACGGCGAGTGAGTGGTGAGTGGAAGGAAAAAAACACTGTAGGTGGTGAGGGTGGAGGGAGGAGAGAGAGGAGGGTGGGGGTGGAGGAGGGAGGAGAGAGAGAGGAGGTGGTGCTGGTGGGGGTGGAGGGAGGAGAGAGAGATGTTGGCGTGACATCCTACGTGGTAGTTTTTTGGCCACGTAGGCATGCTGACTGAGCTCAAAATAGAACACATCAGCGGTCAACCCACTTAAAGGACTAAAAACAAAAAAATTACATGGACCAAAAGCGTTTGACTTTTTTTATAGAGACTAAAAACAAAACACCCCTATATTATAGAGACCAGAAACATATTTAAGCCGTTTTGTTTTTAATTTGTTTTTTCCTTTCACTCCAAGGAATAAAAATCAAAAGGAATATGCAACCGCATAATTTTGAATTGGGGAAGAGTTCTACAAGCTAGCTTAACATGCTCAATAAAATTGTGTTGATTACCTATTTGTCTCATCTTGTTATTATGTTGTTCTCTTTAAAATTTTCTAGTATTTAGTAAATATGTTTTTAGTCCTTTATGTTTAAAAAATTGTTGTTTTTAGTCCCTCAAATTTAAAACGTGTGTTTTTTGTTTCTTATTTTTAAAAATGTGTCACTTTTAGTCCCTGGGGCCATTTCTCAATTTGAAAAGTAATTTTTAGATTTATATTTTGACCTCTCCCAAATCCTGATTCTCACCTTACCCCCTTTCCCCTAACTTCCAAAGATTTTCTAAATTTATATTTTGACCCTTCTCAAATTTAGAAAATACTTTTTAAATTTAAAATATGGCCCCAAGGAGTAAAAGTGACACTTTTAAAAATGAGAGACAAAAAACATACGTTCTAAATTTGAGGGACTAAAAACAACATTCCCAAACTTGAAGAACTAAAAACATATTTAAGCCTTTTTTTATATCATAATTTGGTTGTTGCTTTGAAATTCAAATAAACATAATTTTTGGATTTGTTTTTATTTTTATTCGTTTTTAATTAACTATTTTTTACATTTTTTTTAGTTTATTAATCATGGGCCATGGGTCGTGCCGTTAGTCTGCGGGCTATGCGATGCGAACGTGAGTATGAATAAATTGACCCATTTATTTCGTACGTAGTACTGCAAGCCAATTCACTGATTCAGCGGCCCATATAAGTTACGAGCCTGAACGGGTTGGCCGACCCATATACCCAACTCTACTTATAAACCACTTAACTATCCTACAATTGTCTAATAAAAAAAGTAAAACGATTTACTACTAATTAGACGATGTACTAATATAGCAAACAATCGATTGTCAAATTAACGATGGCTTTGACAATATAGGCAAACAGTGAAGTCACATGAAACGAGCTTATGCACACAAACCGGCGGGCAAAACACACAATACTTAGTTTATACTCCCTCCGATCCTTTTTATAAGAAACATAGGACAAAATCACTAAGGCTAAAGAATTGCATTGAAATTGGTTAATTATAATTAATAATGTTATAATTTTTCAAAAGTACCCTTCGTGGAATTTGTATATTTTCATATTTTTTGTAGGCCTCATAATAAATAAGGGTAAAATTTGATATGAGCAATTAATATTATTGAAAACAAGATATTATTTCTTATAAAAAAGACCATGAAAATGACTCATTTTGTTTCTTAACCAAGGACGTTGGCCTAGTGGTGGAACACTAGGACACTTGAGGGGTCGACCTGTTGGTAGCAGGATCGATTCCACCCGGGGGTAAAAACAACACCTTGGTCAGTCCTCTACAGACGAGTGCAAATTAGTTTTTCGTTGAAAGCGTTGGGACAAAAAAATTATAAAAAGGACGAGAGAGAGTAAAAAATAAAAATAAACACACACACACAATACGTATATGCATTAATATGCCGCCCGTACAATATATTTATACGCACACCTAAAATTTAAAATGCTGCGAACACATGATGTGTTGGACCAGCATCCCATAATTAGCTCCATATTTTTGTTTCAGTTTTCACTTGCAGGCGTGCTAGCATACTCCCCTTCACGCGGCCACACCTACTATTCATGCCAAGCTGCTTAATGTAATGTATACGTTAGGTAAGAATGTGTATACATGTGACTTTTTTTGTGGAAATACTAATTAATCAGTAAGAATAAGTAATCATTTTAAGATAATTTTTTAGTTCCTTAACTTCAAAACATCTCTAATTATTATATATATATAAATAAAAAATGATAAGGGATTCAATTATACCGGTATATTACTTAGACACTGTTACACCATTCATTAACATCTTGCCGGATAATTAGATTCCAAAATTCACTATTGGATTAAACGATAATCATGTAAATCATATGTATATAATTATTAAGATGCTTGTATGTATATATATATATATATATATATATATATATATATGTTCCCTAAAAAAAATGTTGTATATGTGTGTGTATGTATATACATATGTATATATTTATATGAATGTCACACTAGTCTTTCAATATACCACGTGTAATCTTACCACAAACGGCTGCTGCATAAACCAAAACTGCCTTTTAAATCCAAAACGGCAAAGTAATCTCTCAAATTTTAGCATAATTAACAATTTTTTGTTTTTTTAAAAAATTTACCTAATTCTGATCAAGAAAGCCAAACCACCAATCATTGAGTGACACATAACGATGTATGTCAAAGCTGGACTTATGAGAGCCAGGTCAAGAGCATTAAGGCTCTCCTAATTGCATTTTTTTTTTAAACGTTTTGTTTTTTCCCCTTTTTTCCTGTAACGAATTGTTTCTCTAGTATTAATTATTATTTATTTATTCCGGATATATATAGAACCAAACTGGTCGGCCTCTTTGTTTTATACACTGTTTTAGTTTTTCGGTTGGGTCTTTTCTTAGGGCCGGACTTGGCCCATGAAGCTGGATTCCAAATCTTTTATACTTGCATACGTGTGTCTAATCGTAAGCGCCATTGTGTTGTCTTTTACTTTCTTGTGCAGCATAATATCTTTAGCTAAAGTTAATTTTGTATGTTTCTAGCAATTAATATTTGCTTTGAATAAATTATAAAGTACTGTATTTAATCACTTATTTAAATGGTTGTATTAACTTTGCGAAGTTAGTTCCCTTTTTGTTGGAGCCTTCACACAATTATACAAACAAAACTAGCTAGCTAGGATGTAAATTGTAAAGCTAAACGCAGTCATATATATACACCACTTGAATTCTATACATGTTCTGGACAAAAGCAAGCCATCGTCTCAGCACAAAACGAAAAGAAAAACAAGAAGTACTTTGGACATAACTATCCACTCGATTAATTTGGTTCCAATTATCAACCAATATGCCAAAGTTCGAAAGTTTGTTTTGGCCTTTAGCAAATTAATTTGTACCTATAAGGTTAGTGTATAGCTTAACCGATCATACAGATATATAGTGGTCCATCAACTGAATATATTAATTGCTTTCAATCACTTTTAAAAATATTAAATAGCAAATCCATTGCAATATTTTTTTATTGATTTTTGATCAATTATGGAATTTTGATAATATTCACTTCGATCGAAATTTTTTTTATCATTTTTTATGTTGATATTAGGATTTAGTACTGCAACATTCATAAACCGAAAAAACGATCACACGAACGTGCAACAATTTTACTGTCCAACATGCACTAAATATTGAACCATTTGATTTAAATGACAATTTATTTCGTTTTCACCATTGTTATAATTAACATTATGAACCAACATGGTGTGACACATGTGGTAGATACCTAGGTTTCTTAAGTATTATGTCGGGGGTTAGATCCCCGGCCATGTGTATGGAGAAACATATGTACCTTAAGGAATTAGTCTCCGCAGTTACGCGTGGAGGATACCCGGGTTCACCCAAAAAAAATGAATATTATGCTAGACAAATTGAGGTTTAGGGGGAAGAATATTTTTGGTTAACTATATTAAAAGATTATTCAGATCAGGTACTGATTAATTATTTTATTCACGATTGATTTTTTATTTGGTTTTAGGAAATAAATTTGTGATTTATCACATGGAATTATAAGAGGCAAATTAATGTTTTGATAAAGTTATTCTTAAAGGAAAATTTCACAACAGACCCATTGGAAACATTTGTGAGAAGAAGCTATGCATGCACTTGTGCCACACACTAGAAAACTAGCCACCGGTAATAAAAGCAATTAACACTGTTAGGCACACACTAGAGAAGTTCACATGGAATTGTTGCTGTAAAAATGGGTTGAGAAGAGAAGACATTTTTGGTAAGATTGTGGCAGAGAGAACATGATAAACATGGGTAGTTTTGTGAAAATGGCGAGAATCGTATGAGTTTTATGCATGGTACACAAGATTTTTTTTTGGGTTAAATATATTTTTCGTCTCTCATTTATCACTAATGTTCGATTTTGGTCCCTCATTTTTAAAACTCATTTTTTTAGTCTCTCAGTTTTGAAAACTTGTCACTTTTAGTCCCTAAAAAATAAAATGCGTCTTTTTAGTCCCTCATTTTTTTAAAATTGTCACTTTTAGTCCTTGGAGCCATATTTTAAATTTGAAAAGTATTTTTTAAATTTATACTTTGACCCCCCTAAAGCCTGATGTTCACCTTAACCCGTTTTTCCGTTCTCCTCCCCCTCCACTGATGCACCGTGGGCCCCCATCCCTGCACGGCCAAGGGAGGAGCTCCGCGCGGACAAGGAAGGTTGCGCACAATGGAGGGAATGGAGGGGGCCACCGCGATCACACAGGGAGGAGAACGAGAGAGATGTCGCATCTCATGGCGGCTTCGAGGAAGGACTTTGGAACTACTAGCAGGGATGGGGGTCTCGGTGCATCAGTGGAAGGGGAGGAGAATGGAAAAACGGGTTAAGGTGAACATCAGGCTTTAAGAGGGGTCAAAATATAAATTTAAAAAATACTTTTCAATTTAAAACATGGCCCAGGGACTAAAAGTGACAATTTTTCAAAAATAAGGGACTAAAAGTGACAATTTTTCAAAAATGAAGAACTAAAAAGAAGCATTTTATTTTTAAGGGACTAAAAGTACAATTTTTCAAAACTGATGGACTAAGAAAATGAATTTTGAAAATAAGAGACCAAAATCGAATATTAGTGATAAATGAAAGACGAAAAACATATTTAACCCTTTTTTTTTCTTCTTTCCGCTCATTTTTTTATCCTTCATCCAAGTGAAAGAAAATATATATCTTTCTCCTCATTTTCTTATATTTTCTCTAAAAGCAAACAAACAATAAAAGTTCAACAATCTATTATTTAGATAGATGTTCATCTAAAATTTTAAAATTGAAACATGACATAATTATTAATTAATCAATTCTTATATATTAAGTTAAAGATCTCGGTTTTTGAATTCCTAAAACAAAAAAGATCTTAATTTTTGAAAAAGGTGACTTCTGTAATCCATTAATTTTTTTTTCATTTTTTGAAATTCAATGTGGCCAAAGTCCAAAGAAAATAAACAACTACTCTCTCCGGTCTCAAATATAAGAAAAAAAGTACATGCATCTGGACCATATATGGACTGAGGCCGGAGGGAGTACAAAACTATGAGGTGAGGGAATGAGGCCCCTCTGACATCATCAAAAAGCACGAACTTAACTTGAGGAGGAGGTTGATCTAATTAAGAATACCTCCTAGTCATTACAATCACAACCAATACTTGCCAAAGCATCGGCTACCCTATTGCCCTCTCTAAGGATACGAGACAAACGCACTTCCCATCCACCACAGATATAAGCTTCTTTATTTGGTGCAAAATGCTACTCCTAGAAACACTTCCAACACCACCCTCTAAGACACTTTTAACGACTATCGCAAAATCCAGTTGAAGTTTTAGATGAGTGATATGAAGCCTTCAAGCCAGCTTAAGCCCCTCATACAACCCCCAAAGCTCCACCATACTAATCCATTGTCTTTTAAGGCCCTGTTTGGATTAACTTATTTCAGCCTATCTACTGACATAAACACTTGTCAACGTGTTTGGCAGAGCTTATGAAAATAGTTTATGACTGGTTCATAAGCTGTTTTGGGCTTATTTTCAGAAGCTCACAAGGATAGTTTATCAAAACAGCTTACAATTTATATGAAATCAGTTTCACTATATTTTCTCTTCGATTATAAAATTAGCTTATACATAAATGTTTACATGATAAAGTGCTTTTGTCATAAGTGCTTAAATAAGCAGTTTATCCAAACAGACCCTAATTCTAGTGCATCATGTAACTTCTTTTCACACTAGATATTTGACCATTTGACCTTTTATTAGTTTAGGAGTGTGTGTGGGATGGGGATTTGCTTACTCTAGGTGTACTGTCAGTCTTACTTTATTTAATAACTTTTTGTAGAATGTACCTGTGTTCAATAAATCTAATTATTGAATTGCAAGTTTTTATTAAGTGGATCAATATCTAATAAAATTTAAGAGTTGATTAATATTTTATGAAACAATTTTATTTAAATTAACATATAATATATTTTTTAAAATATTAAGTAAATATTGATTATAGGATTACATATACGTAAATGACACATGATTGAGAAATTCACCATTTAGGAGAGACAACCCTTAAAGATAAACAAGATGACTTATTCATTTAAATATCTTATTATGGTATAAGCCTTTAAATAGATTAAGAGAATAAGTTAGATAAACTTTGATTTTTTTAATGTAGTTAAGTAGAATTCGCGCGATTTACGTATATTTTTTTATAATTTAAAAAAATTTACATCTTAAATTTTTTATTTTAATATAATTTTAAATTTTTTTATATAGCAAACGAAACAATTGATATAGGGCCTGTTTGGATTGACTTATGCAGAACTTATGAATACAGCTTATGACTGATTCATAAGTTGTTTTGGCTTTATTTTTCATAAGCTACTCATGATAGCTTATCAAAATAGCTTATGACTTATATAAAATAAGTTTTACTATAATTTTTTTTCGATTATAAAAATAGTTTATACAGCTTATGCCATAAACAGTAAATAAACTTGTTATCCAAACAGGGCCATATTTTTGAGTTAACTGTCATTTTGGCCCCTGAAACTGTAATACGGTCTCACTTAGGTCCCTGAAACTAACGAAAAGACAATTTAGCCCCTGAAATTGTAAAACGTCGGTCAAATTAGTCCCTAAAATTGTAAAACGATGGTCAAGTTAGTCCGTCGTTTTACAATTTTAGGGACTAACTTGACCGATGTTTTACAATTTTAGGGACTAAATTACCTTTTTATTTGTTTTAGAGACCTAAGTAAGACTGCTTCACAATTTTAGGGATTAAAATGACAATTAATTCTATTTTTTTTTTACTCCATATTAAGCACAGAAAAGATGTGTTGTACACGAGAGTTTAACGCGCGTAGATTTAGCCTCGATCTTAGTAACAGTTGAACAGAAAGAAACCCAGAGAGTAGAACAGAATTGTAAATGGCGGCGAATTCTAGGTTGCCCGCCACGTTCCGTTCTATCTCTAGCTGTAAAAAGTTAAATATAAAATCCGTTTTCAAAGGAAAAGAAAAAATCAAAAAAGATTAAAAACCTTTTACTCCTAACTGCTAAAAAAAACTATTGACCCACACGGCCACACACACACACATGACAGAACTTGCAACTGGCCAGCACAAAATGAAACGTCTTCAATTAAGATCCTTTTAATTAGTCAAACCAATTTGACTGATTAATGGTGATTAGCCGAGTAACTTGCTCACGTGACTACCATCACACTGTTCGAGATTTAACACACACCATTTGCTCACCACCATTTTCTGTAGAATCAGTTAAAAATATAAAAAAAATAAACACTTGTCAAAATAGTAAGTATGCGGCGTTTCGCCTCTTGAAATAACACTCCGTTACTGATTTTTCATTTATTTTGAAGACAATGCAAACAATTTTTTTTATTAGTAGCCTATTATTAGCATTGGCATATAAAAAAAGCAAACAATTTACAAATGAAATTCTGTATTTAGACTAAAATATAAACAAAAATATTCACATATTAAAGTTAGATAAGTTTATTTAATTTTTTATTTTATCTAAAATTGAATTTCATTCCCTAAATTACTATTAACAAAAAGAGATCATTAAAATTAAAATAATGTACTACCTCCGTCTCTAAATATAAGAACTTTTACAAAAAAATGAAAATCCCTTTATATAAAATTTTTTCCAAAAAATCAGTTGCATTAATTATTTTTTGACTAAAATGCCTTTATTTATTGTACAAATCACCCAACCATTCTACCATTTCCAATGCATTAATTAAGTGATGAGAGAGAGGGGGGAAGAGAGACATTTATAAGTGTTAGGGCTAGTTTTGGAAAAGTATAGTAAATTATTGACAAATTTATTGCTATTAACTAACTTAACCAATTTTCTTAAAGGGTGTAAATTAGTTAAAAAGTTTTTATATTAAGGGACGGAGGTAGTAATAAATAAAGGATATTTTATAGAATAAATTATTAAATAAAATAAAATAAGTTAAAATTTATTTATATTTGAATCCATCACAATTAATCTATTTTTTGTTTATATTTGAGTCCTGACATAGATTTACTTAAAAGGAAAGAAATTCAAAATTCAATTTTTTTGGGTATTGACTCAATGGTACTCCAAGATATCACACGACTTCGATTCTTTGATCATAATAATCTTTGGTTTGGAATTAGTCACAGCTCCTCACCTCTCCCCATAGCAATCTATTTTGTGGGAATCAAACCCCACTCCTCTCACTAACTCAGCATAGATTACCAAACAAGTCACACTTATTTGATATATTCAATATTTCTACACACAAAAAAGGAGGAAAATCATTTAAAAAAAATATGAGCTTTCATTTCGGCTGTTTGATCCTATAAAACAGGATTTTCGGTGTTTCGGTCTTCTCAACTGAACTGTTGTTTCTCACCTCTTCCCTCATACTCATTCAACTACTACTATTAGTACTCACCATCACTTTCCCTCAAAACACACACAGCAACACTAGAATCTGCATCTTCTCTCTTCCCTTCCTCTCCTCCTCCCTAGATTTTCCTTTTTGAAGAGTGCCAAAAGAAGTTTCAACGAAAGTCACCTCCAGCCATAGTTGCTGAAGCACTATAGGAATCAACCTTCTCAACATATTCTCTTTTAAGCTTCTCCTTTTCATTAAGGTTCTATGGAAATTTTTTTAGCACGAGTTAATTAATTAGTCCAGTGTTGTTGTCGTTCTGCTTTCTCACCCTTACCACCACCACCACCACCAACACCCCATGACGTTAAAAAGCTCTTTTTCAGTTTTTCTCTTTATTCCTATTATCTCTGTCTACCATTTCCATCACCTCTTCACATTTTAATACTATTTATTGCATAATTACTACCTTCCCTTTTTCATTTTTCACCCCTTTTAATGTCTTTTTGGCAGATTTTTCCCCAAACAACTTTGGTGTGTGTCCATCCAAAAGCCTCAGTCTTCTCTTTGACGGTTTCTCTTTTATTCTCCCAAAACTCCTTCCTATTTATTTCCCCAAAAAACACACTCAGTTTGACACAGTAGGAAAGGACAGAGCAGGAAAAAAAAACAGATCATGGAAATGGACCAGAGTATCCTATGTAAATACACTGTGCACCAAAGTGTCACTAAGAAGTTCACGAAGCCGAAGAAACTCTCCGATTCCGTTACAACAGAACGGAGAGTGGTTCGTGTATCAGTCACCGATCCTGATGCTACCGACTCTTCAAGCGATGAGGAAGGAGAGTGCCCCAGTCGCCGGAGATTGAAGCGCTATGTTAATCAGATTGATATAGAAACGGTTGCTTCTTCGGCGGCCGGTGCGGCCAATGCCAGGAAGAGGCCCGCCGGAGAAAGCAATCCGAGCCGCCGGCCGGCGAAGGTCACCGCGGCCGCCGCCGGCAAAGGGAGGAAGTTCCGCGGCGTGCGGATGAGGCCGTGGGGAAAATGGGCGGCGGAGATTCGAGATCCCGGGAGCCGCCTCAGGCTCTGGTTGGGAACCTACAACACCGCCGAGGAAGCCGCCATGGTGTACGACGCTGCCGCGATTAAATTCCGCGGCGCCGACGCCGTGACGAACTTCGCCATGCCGCCGGCGAGGGAGGACCCGCCGGAGGAAGCGGGAGCAGTTAGCGGGAAACCGGAAATGAACGTGGTTGTTGTCAAGCCGGAGGCTTCCAGCTCCGGCGAGGATTCCGGTGACGAGTGTCTCAACCTCTCTTCGCCGACCTCGGTTCTCCGGTTCAGAGGAGAGGAAATCAGCGAACCGCAGAAACCGGAACCGGTTTTTACGGTGGAAGAGTGTCAGGGTGAGACGAGGTTGTTCGACGAAACCGATGAGTCGTTTTTCCGACAGGACTTGCCGGCGTGGGATGACGTGTTCCATTTTCCAACTACCCCAGAATACTGCATCATGTTTGATGAGCCTGCTTCGCAATTATTCGATGAAACGACGCCGGTTTTGGTAAATGAAGGTTTCGTTGGTGATGACATGGATTTTGACAAAGCGTACCCTCCTTCAGCTTTGTGCCAAGTGGACGATTATTTTCAAGACATTTTGTTAGGCTCAGATCCTCTGGTGGTGCTGTGAGTGAAACGGAGTAAAGTGACCGTCGTTTTGCCTGCTGTTAATTTGCTTGGCAGATTTTTGTTCCGGTGGCAACAAATTCCGTAAAAAAACGCTTAGTTAATATTATATTTTTAAATATTAGCTTTTTAATTTTCTGCATAATATTATTTATTTGTTTTGGAAAGTACGTTTAGGGAGAGGACCAGTTGAGTGAAGTTTTGTTTAGATTTTATAATTATTTATAATTTATAATAATTCCGTTGCATAATAAGTAGAGGTTGTTGAGAATGTAATATATTGTCCAAATATCAATCCAAGTGTATTAAGCTTTTTCTAACTCTGGTTTGATTCTCATTGCTTTGATTTTGGCCTTTATGTGTGAATGTTTTAAACGTTACAAAACGATGGGTCTCTGTTTATGAAGGAAAGTAACAACAAAAAATGAAGGATGTGACATGTGGGAATGCTAAATCAACATATGTGAAAATGGTGAAGGGTGGAGTCGACTCTTGCAGGCGGTGATTGCGGTCGTGTGAATTCGAGATTGCAATTTTTTTTTTCCAACGCATTTTCTAAAAACATGTTTAGTGCACAATATCGGTGGCTCGGTGAGCGTCAACGTCTAGAGTGCTTTTGGTGCAAGTACTGTAACTGTGCTGCCGCAAAGCAATTTCTACAAAAATACTGAAGAGAAATTAGTGTAGTGCGTTTGTCTTTCTTCTGCATGTGGAAAAAAGTTAAAGCTTAAACAAGTTTTTTTTATTCCTTTAAACATATTTTTTTTTAAGTTTTATAAATATTTAATTCGTGATATTAATATGATTTTATTAAGTGATATGAACTGATGATGGAACAAATAAAACGTCTCATGCATTTTTAATGTCATGTGTATGGTTGTCTCTATTAATTTCATTATTAATAAGTTTAATTATACTTTATTTGATTTGATTTGTAATTTAACTTTTTTTTGTTTGACTAGTCACATGTCCCTTTTCATCTCCATGAACACTGATTTTCCCCCCTCACATTTCAGTCTTGTTTCTCACGGCTTAATTTCAAATAATGTTTTAACGAGAGAAAACGCAAGTCATTTTAACCTCAAATTAATATCGTTCAAATTAAATTAAATCTCACTAAAATTACACACATGCACCTTCAACATCAACGAAACAAACACCATCCAAATCTCAATCCCAGATCACAGAGCCCACATGCATGAACCATTCGTACGTCAAACTAACAACTTAAATAGCGAACATCCTGCGCAGTGCACGAACCCGTACTATAGACATCTCTGTCCCAAGCCATGATTCATGACATAGCGACTCAGTCCAAAGGAGGAAATATATACGCGGGGAATTGGAAATAAAAATATTGGCAGATAAATTACTCTATCATCTCTTTTAATTTGCACTTATTTACACAAAATTTCTATACTTTTCAAAATGAGGGAAATTCCATTATATTTCATTCAGGCATGCACTACAATTAAATCTCTTTTTTTTACTGGACTATTAAATCCCTTTTATTAGAGTACATATTTAAAATTATTAAATTTCTTAATAAAAATGTTAAAATGATATTAAAATTAAAATAACAGAAAATATAAACGACAAAATAAATTACAATTTTATACTGTATTTTTTAAATTATACAATGGCATATATAAATATCTAATCTGATCTAATTAATACACTACGAGAAAGCAAGTTCTTAAACGCCACGTGTTTGTTGCAGAAATTTTGGTACTAGAAAGAGTACTAGTACCAGAAATAGAATACTAGACTTTGCTATGCACTGTGTTCCAGGTTCAAATGCCGGTAAGGGAACCCGGGGGGGGTGTGGAACTTTTTTTTTTTTTGGTCAGGGGGGGGTGGAACTTGAGTCTGCACAATTGCACGCAGATTTACTGTTGATACAGGAAATATACCTCATTTTCACATCACATGGATTTATATATGTTCATCTGAGAAAACAATGTAGCACTCGAGATAGAAATAATCAATAAAAAAGTGAACTACAAATGCATGAAACGGTCCCTTGTAATTTAAAAAAGGAGTGACAACGAAGATTTTTTCAAAAATTTTGCTACAAAATAGGAAATTTCTAGCTTCAAATGTCAATATTTGAAAACAAAATCATATATCAGATGTATATATAAATTTATATGTAATATTGAAGAAAATCAATCAATTAAATATTAACATTCAATACATACTTCATATTTGGACAAACTAAATAAATTAACAATTCAATGAATAATCACAATAATATTTCAATCAAAAATCAATATTTTACATTTACAAAAAATGAATTAATATATTGACGGAAATATACATTATCCATTATCTTCTATCATCTATTATATATCTATTATTTACTTATTTAGTTATATTATATTATTTATTATATTATATAAAAGAAGAATGATTAAATGGGTAAATTGTCCCCTGAAAGATGCAGTCTTTTGCAAGTAGGCCCCTGAAAGATGTAAATAAAAAAACTCGTCCATGAAAGATGCTTTCGTTAGTCAAATAGGTCCCTGACGTCATTTCTAACATTATCAGGGGTCATTTTAAAATTTTAAAAATTTAGATGAATCGAAAAAAATGAGAGCACTGACTCTTTCTCTCACACAATCCCTCCTCCCCACCCCCACACTCTCCATCCTTTCCACCGCCCCCACCGCCCTCACAAATGCACAAATGCACGCATTTACTGTTGATACAGGAAATATACCTCATTTTCACATCACATGGATTGATATATGTTCATCTGAGAAAACAATGTAGCACTCGAGATAGAAATAATCAATAAAAAAATGAACTACAAATGCATGAAACGGTCCCTTGTAATTTAAAAAAGGAGTGACAACGACGATTTTTTCAAAAATTTTGCGACAAAATAGGAAATTTCTAGCTTCAAATGTCAATATTTGAAAACAAAATCATATATCAGATGTATATATAAATTTATATGTAATATTGAAGAAAATCAATCAATTAAATATTAACATTCAATACATACTTCATATTTGGACAAACTAAATAAATTAACAATTCAATGAATAATCACAATAATATTTCAATCAAAAATCAATATTTTACATTTACAAAAAATGAATTAATATATTGACGGAAATATACATTATCCATTATCTTCTATCATCTATTATATATCTATTATTTACTTATTTAGTTATATTATATTATTTATTATATTATATAAAAGAAGAATGATTAAATGGGTAAATTGTCCCCTGAAAGATGCAGTCTTTTGCAAGTAGGCCCCTGAAAGATGTAAATAAAAAAACTCGTCCATGAAAGATGCTTTCGTTAGTCAAATAGGTCCCTGACGTCATTTCTAACATTATCAGGGGTCATTTTAAAATTTTAAAAATTTAGATGAATCGAAAAAAATGAGAGCACTGACTCTTTCTCTCACACAATCCCTCCTCCCCACCCCCACACTCTCCATCCTTTCCACCGCCCCCACCGCCCTCACACTTCTCTCTCACCCTCTTTCTCTTCCTCTTTATCACCACCAACTCTCACAACTCTCTCACCTCCTTCTTCTTCCCCCTCCACCACCACTTTCCCATTCCTTCAAATCTCCACTACCACCACCACCACCACCCCCCCCCCATTCATTCCCTTTCCTCCCTTGTTTCACCCCTGCAAACCAGAAAACAAAAACAAAGAGTAATTGGAATTCCATCAAACCCATCACCACACACACTGTAACATCCCGACTGCTTTTCAGATTGACGACTGTCCCCACACACCAACACGGGCCTTTTCAGCATGCTTTGTCCTCACTCACATGCTTCCCAGGAAACTTCCCAGGAGGTCACCCATCCCGAAATTGCTCCAAGTCAAGCACGCTTAACTATGGAGTTCTTAAGTGATAGGCTACCGAAAAGAAGATGCATCTTGTTGGTATAGGTAGTACCAATCAATTCTATTAAGCTTTCCTCAACTGTAAAGTCCCATACCTGCACAGTCTCAGAATTCCTCTCATTCAGGTATGATTTCGGTTCATTCATGTACCCCTTCGCCTAAAAGCCTGCCAAGAGCCGCTCCTTGTCTGTGCCTCTCTGCACCGGCGATCACTCCCCGCCCTCATCGGCCTCAGGGTGTCACACACACAATGTCCAACAAGTCCCCTGTTTTCCCATGCCAGACCCCCAACACTTCAGTGGGGCTGCGAGACCCCTGTTTTTTCCATGCCAGACCCCCTGTCTTTCCTCACGCCATGAAACACAAGCGCGAGGCTGTGAGATCCATAGACTTCATGCACCACCACTTCCATTTCCAAGGATGAGTCAAGGAGCAACAAGGTCCACAAGAAGAAGCGATGGTGGAGAAACGCCCTCCTCTTCTTCAAATGGCGCTGGACCCACCACCACCAACGCGATTGCTGCCACGATGACAATAACGACGTCCACAAGGCTCGGGCTCGGTCTGCCTCCTCCCAAGCAGCAGCCGCACCATCCCCTCTTTTTTTTCCCTTTCTGATGTTTTGTAAAAGTTAGGGTTGAAATGTGAAAACCCCTCCTTTGCTATTTTGTTTCACCCCTTTTCCTTTTTCCATTTTTAGCTTTTTTTATTTAATTTATTTTTGGGGTGGTGGTGGTGGAGATATGAAGGAATGGGATGGTGGTGGTGGTCAAGGGGGAAAGGGGGGAAGAAGAAGGAGGTGAGGGAGTTGTGAGAGCAGTGGTGAAGAGGAAGAGGAAGAGGGTGAGACAAAAGAGTGAGAGGGCGGTGGAAAGGAGAGAGAGTGTGGGGATGGGGAGAACGGATTGTGTGAGGGAAAGAATCAGCGCTCTCATTTTTTTTCGATCCATCTAAATTTTTAAAATTTCAAAATGACTCCTGATAATGTCAAAAATGATGTTAGGGACCTATTTGATTAACGAATGCATCTTTCAGCCCAAGGACGGATTTTTTTATTTCCATCTTTCAGAGACATACTTGCAAAAGATTGCATCTTTCAGGGGGCAATTTGCCCATTTACTCAAAGAAGAATTTATCACACTAGCACATGTCACGTGTGTCAAATCGTTCTCCAAAACTATATTTAATTTTAAAGTACTTTTTATCAAAATTCAAGCTTTCAAATTTCAATAGATCGATATTAGTAATTAGTTGGCTTAAAACAAATCAAATTAAATTATACCTAAAATATTGTTCAATCGTTCTTTTTCCACCATCATTAATATTTTATTTTTAATTATTTTTCATCATATTTAATCATAACATGTCAATAAATTTAAGATATTCACTTCAATCTAGTATCATTATTAGAAATTTAAATTCAAATGTTAATATTGAAGATATTAATCATAGTATATCCTACCCCTATCAGATCTTGCAATATTTATTTTCTTTTTCTTTTGTTTTTTTACTTCTACTTTGAATACTATATATAAAAGCATCAAGAAGTGCTTCTAACTTATATGCATATATACACTAAATACCATAATAAATTAATTCATACCTATGAGTTTAGAAAAATCCCATCATAGTATTTAGTCCATTTTATTATTCAAATTAACAATTTTTTCTAGGGCTAAGTGATATATAATGTTTATATTCAATCCTTGAATACTCTTGATATGTAATCCATACCACATAAACCATAATGAACACGTAGACAAATTTATTTATGTAATACATATGATAAGATATGATTGAGATTAAAAATAATTTGAAATGTAACTTGGAAATATTTTACTGGATACCTTCTAAACTCAACTTTGTTTTAGGTAGAGAATACTCTTTCTTGACTCAAATATAAACAAATCTTAACTACCATATTTAATTAATAGTTTCTTCTACAAAATACTTTCATTTAATGTAGATTGTAATTTCAATGACTCTTTTTATTAAGAACAATTTAGGGAGTGAAGTTCTTTATTTGATAAGATTAAAAAAGTGAACTTAACTAACTTCGTTAATCAGTATAAATTTAAGTATTTTTGCTTATAGTTGAGCTTAAGGGAGTATGGTTTATGGGTTTCTTTTCCTCTCCCTAGCTAGGAATCAAAGTTGTGTTTTGGTCCCCTGGTCAAGGGAAATCATAGTATCTATGTGAAATAGTGGGCCTGTGACTTGCAGGGTTGGCAAAGCGGGTCGGCCCACCCCGTTCTGCCAAAAATGGGTTGGGTAACCTAGCCCGCCCCACCCCGTGGGCGGGTTGGTGGATTGACCCGTCTAACTTGCCAAAAAATCTCCAAAAAACACAAAAAAAAAGACTGGCGGGCCACCCGCCGGGCTAGCCCATTTTGAACTCACATTTAGGCAGGCCAAAACGGATTGTGAATTAAAAACCCCAACCCAGCCCGCACCCTTTTTGGTGGGCTGGTCCGCCGGGTCCAGTCCAAATTGCCACCCCTAGTGATTTGCATAGTTGAGAGTGACCGAGTTAGGCCAATACTCGTGTCGAGATTGTGTTTGTGTGTGCATAAAAGTGATTGCTTGACTATTACTCAACATCGCATTACACATGCATATATACATATGGAGAAAGAGAGAAAGAGACATGGAAATGGAAATGGAACCCATGGCAGTTAGCTGCGTGAATCAAAAAGTGAACAAGGGATAAGCCCCATTGAATTATTATGTCGCAAATGCAAGCAAGATCAGGATCTTATTATATGTTCTATATATTAATATTAATGAATGGTACCACAAATCAAAATTAGCATTGTGATTAGTTTCACGCGCCCTTTTATGGGACTCACACACATTCCCCCGAAGCGTCACATACATCAATCTGTGTATTCTCCCAGAATCCACTGATGTATCATAATGGTGTTTTCAACTAGATATTATGTTAATTAATTTAAGGGAGCTGTGTGTTTAATGATAATTGAGATACCCCCATATCCTGATATAGGGACACTCCTTTCTACTATTTACGTTGAAAAGGAAGAAGAGGTGCAGCTACAACGTCAAATCAGTATTCCAATTGATCTAGTCCAAAGTCTAACATTAAATAGTACTAGGTTTTTTGTTTGCTCCTTTTCGTGAAGCATCAACTCCGTCTTCCTCCCGCGATTTTAAGGCTGAACATGTTTGTTTCTCTCTTTTTGAGTTAATTATTTTTTTTAAATTACTTTTATGCATAATTATTACTCCCTCCGTTTCAAAACTATAGCTCTTCTAGCCTTTTATTTTTGTTTCAAAACTATTGCAATTTTACAATTCCAAAGTATCATTAATTATTTTTTTCCACCCATACCCTTATTTAATAACTATTAGTGGGAGTAGTTGACATTAATAATATAGAGATTTGTAGATAATTTGTCATAAATACTATTTCATTAAATAAGGGTATTTTAGTCTATCTATAACTATATTTTACTTCTATTAAATATTTCTTAATCTGTGTGCATTAACCTTAAAAAGCTATAGTTTTGAAACGGAGGTAGTAATTTCTTTATGTGAAATATAAAATTTTATTTATTTTTCCCTTAAAACAAAAATTCACCGAGCACTTTGAATTTTCTCAATAAATAATACACAAATAGCTAGGTTTTTCAAATCGTTCACATTTATTTTGTGCAACATTGTCACTCCACTTATATATAAATATAGAAATATGTGAAGATGCAATTATGTTACTCCCTCCGTTTCAAAACTATAGCTCTTCTAGCCTTTTATTTTTGTTTCAAAACTATTGCAATTTTACAATTCCAAAGTATCATTAATTATTTTTTTCCACCCATACCCTTATTTAATAACTATTAGTGGGAGTAGTTGACATTAATAATATAGAGATTTGTAGATAATTTGTCATAAATACTATTTCATTAAATAAGGGTATTTTAGTCTATCTATAACTATATTTTACTTCTATTAAATATTTCTTAATCTGTGTGCATTAACCTTAAAAAGCTATAGTTTTGAAACGGAGGTAGTAAAACATAACTTCAATGTTTACATTATTTTAATAGTAATAATCCTTTTAAGACTAAAAGTACAAAAATAGTCATATTCCAAACAACGGAACAATCAATATATATTGAGGGGCAGAAACATTGACCTAATTTTCCATAGAAGAGCACAATGGATTTATATTTACAAAACTCTTTATAATTACAAATGATTCAACCCTTACCTTAATTCTCTTGATGTTTTTCCTTACAATCAGTGTTTTTTATCTTCTTTTTGTTTTTTTGTTAATGGAAAAGGTCTTTTTTTTTTTGTCAGTAAAAGCGATATCATTAGGATGGGTAAAACCCAGCCATACAGCATCTATAGTAAGGAAAACAGCATATGCAGAATCCCAATAAATACACACTACAAAGCAAGACTCGCTGCTGAACATACTCCTTATCTTGGTTAATGGAATATTTTAGTTAGTCAAGTCAAGGCCCAACTGTTGGCCTCTCAGGATTGGGCCGTCTCTAAGTTATAGTCCACAGAAGTTGTTACGTGCACCACCTTTAATTCAAATCACAGCCATTCATACTTTGACTTTCTGAATTTTGGGACCCCACTATGAGCCGTTCATTTCCGACACAATTAATACCGTCTCCACCTACTCATGCACGATTCGCACAAACGCCTACCCAACTTGTCTTAACTTCATTTCCAAACATTGTCTCCCTCAAATCAAGATTACGGGACAACACCTAGCCACGTGTCTCTCTTGTACGGAACCCGGTCCCTTCTCCATTTCACTTTTTTTTCCATCCTTTTTTCCCCTTTCGTGAAGTAGCATTGTTTTGTACTCCCTCCGTTCTTTTTTATCTGTCATTTAAGGTTGTTTCACTACAACCAAGAAATTAATTAATTGACAAATAGTTTCCTATTATACCCTTATTTATTTACTACTCTATTTGTTGGGAATAGTAATTAGTCTTTGAACTCTCAACTATGCATTAATTAATTTTATAAAAAATGTGAAGAACAATTAATAGGGTTAAGAGTATAATTGTCAAAATATAACCTTAAACGAAATAAATTTTTTCTCAAAATCTGACAGATAAAAAGAAACGGATGGAGTAATTATTTTTAATGTTTTTGAGAGTAATGGCATTGGCAAAGTGAATCAAAGCTAAATCATCGGGGGCTTAAATGAGATGATACGGATCTTTCCAGAATTTAGATAGGGATGGAAGGAGGGAGGGGTCGCCCCCTTCCCCTCAACTTCATTATTTTATATACATATAAACATATATTAATATTATATTATAAAAACACACACATATATGTTATACTCCCTCCGTTCCTTTTTATCTGTCAGATTTTAAGAAAAAATTTATTCCTTTTTATCTGTCGTTTTAATAGTTTAAGGTTATATTTTGACAATTATACCCTTAACCCTATTAATTGTTCTTCATATTTTTCATAAAATTGATTAATGCATAGTTGAGAGTTCAAAGACTAATTACTATTCCTAACAAATAGAGTAGTGAATAAATAAGGGTATAATAGGAAACTTTTTATCAATTAATTGATTCATTGGTTGTGGTGAAACAACCTTAAACGACAGATAAAAAGGAATAGAGGGAGTATATAATCTTAAAATTGAAAATTATTGTCATATTAATTTGTTCACTGTTACACTTAATACTCAGATATACGAGCTCATTAGTAATAGATTTTGTGAAATATGATAAAATTGTTTATGTTTGGTTCAACTTTGAATCTAAAAAAATCTGTACATATAATTCAATATGGAAAAATTATGAACTGATATTGAATATTTTTTGATAATTTTTTTAGCCCCTACCTTAATGGATTTTTGGATTCGTCTCTAACCAGAAGTCTTGAGTTTGAATCCAGTCATGGCAATACAACAGCTTTAAATCTCGCATGGTAGAGCTTTGTCGCTTATAGAATTTTATTCGGTTTGAAGGAATTAGTCTCACTCGCATGCAGGAATACCTTGGTCTAGAAAAAAGAAAAGCACAACAAAGCAAAAACTCAAAAAAGAGAGAAGGGACGACGGGTTCGACCCAAAAAAAAAAGAGAAGGGACGAGGGGGTAGGGGAAGCACGTGAAATGCGTATGGCAAGCTGCATTGTCTCAAGTTTATTAAATTATTAAATTAAATTAATTCTACTGTCTATCTACGTGGCAATCATGAGAGCGTGTCATCAAGGTGATCAGGAAACACGTGGCATGGTGGGATTGATGATGATATTAATGCATGTCATGTGTTTTTGTTCAGAGCATGAGAAAGAGGAGTTTTCATGTTAATAAAAAAAAGGGTCCACCGATAGTAGTGCTTCTCCTATTCTCACAGTTACCTACCGACAAGAGACAAGAGAGGGAGGGGAGGGTGATGGCGCTGCCAAGAGCTAGCAAGTGCTCGAAAGAATCAAGACCAGGAGAAGGATGAATCTGAAGATTCATGTGCAATGTGTTTTATGACACGAAGGATTTATTTTTTCTTTTATTGATCTCCCTCTATAAATTCTGATGAATTAAAATCTATATTTTCTCTCGCTAGATAGATACTACCCATATAATAAAACTGAACTTGCAAGGCCCACACGCGCGCATTCTCAACGCGCTAACAATTAAATGGAGGTTAGGTTTTAAAATAATTAATATTAATTCATTAAGAAAGATAATAATTAATATTAAAAAGGTAGTACATGATGATGAGTGTACCTTATGCTGACGGTATAAAATCTCATTTTCTTCTCTTTTTCACTCACTCCCTTTTCTTTTCTCTCTTTTCCACTCAGTCCAAATGAGCCGTTAGGTCTAGATTAATCTCACCATTATTTTTATTGTTGGGGGTGCATGTTTTGTTATATAATCTTCTTTCTTCGCTTTCGTTTTTCTTATAAATATGATATCCTCTTCGAGACCATATAAGGATTAGTTGACAAAATAAAAAAAAGTCAATAAGCAAAAGGGGAAAACATAGAGAGAGGACTACCTACAAAAAGTTGGACAATAAAGTACGGAAAATTTGCTAGTTGTCTATAATGTCTATCATTTCTTAATGCGTCATTCCGTTAAAAAATGTTTAGGCATGAGACATGCATCCAATGGAAAGTCAAAAGAAGTGTTTAGAGGTAGGGTAATATGACGAGGCTAATTATGTGTTCCGATTTCCTACTTTGTTTGAGATACTAATTTTTTTTTTTTGCCTTTGTACATCTTAATAGCTGAAAAGGCAGAGTCTAAATGTTCCAAAAGCAAAGTGAAAACGAAATTATGCCGACATTCCTTCCGTCGGGTTATTGCATGCACCATTGACATTGTGCTCCAATCACGTATTTGACTCTATTAATTGCCATGCTGTTTTCAACTATAACGGAACAAGTTGTGGACCGAGTTGATGGAGAATTCCAGGTCGATTTCTATTGAGACATCGCAAGACTTTTCACAATAGCTTCATTTATTTCACCAATGGTTCTTTTTTTTTTGGGTCCAACACCAATGGTTCTTTTTTTTTTGTCAATGATGAGATATATTGAAAAGGCTGAAACCCGAACATTACACAAAAGGAATACTGAATACATAGACCCATAACATATATGCAATAGCTAACCCATACACCATAAACCCAAACTATGCTCTGGATGAGCCTATACAGCTCCCAACTGCCCAAATAAAGCGAAGGAAAACACAACGAACAAAAACAAACAAAAATGAAAAAACCTAGACACAGCCTATACACAAGCCTAGCACACCACAGACATAAAAATGATATTCATGAGAGGGATGAGTTTGACCCATTTGGGGCACCCAGAACATTCAGTCTCATCAAATTTGCTCATATGTCAGAGGGTGGCGGTGCTGCGACAAGATGCACGGCGGCGCAAACCTGAAAAGCAGAAAAACCCAAACAACAGACAACACCAAACATCACACCAAACACCACAAACAACAACAAACAAACAACAACACCAATTGCCGAGAAAACCACTGCTCAACCCCAGCCACAGCGACGATCCGGCAAGGACAGAGAAACAGCGACCCAGTTGCGAGGACAACGGATGTAAGCCTCCACGACTGGAGAAGGAGACGACGACACAGCTCCAAACCTTGACCGAAACGCGTTTGACCCAAAGGTGAGGGCGGTGCTCCATCCCCCAACTCGGCAGACAGCAACGCTACAACCCCCCACAGACGGCGACCTTCCTCACCACCCTAGCTGCGGACGACAATAGGAGGGGAAATGATCAGCGACGGCGGCGGTGGTAGTCTGCCAGAACAGAAAGACGATGGGAAACGAAGGAAGAAAAACGGAGGGGTGGGGGCCGCACGTGCAGCGATGAAGCACCGCAGCGCAGCGGCCCCAACAAGGACCAGCTTCACGGTGCTCTATTTTCTATGTATACTCTTGCGGCGCTAGGGTTTTTTTTGCATATCCCCCATACACCAATGGTTCTCGAAGTTCAGCTTTTGAGATAGCTACGCACTATAATCTGTCACATTATCCATGTGCTGAAGTCCTTCTCAGTTATACTGGCCCAACAAAATTTGGCCTACTTTTTATTTGAAATCTGTATTCCTGAGCCATATCTTGACCCCCAACTAACATTCAAGTAAAAAACGGAAGAAAAAAAACCAATGGCATATCTGGATGATAAAATTAAAATTATGACATAGATGTTAATTTTAATTTATATTAATATTTATATTCTAACTAAAATCATAATTCTGAGCTTTTTTTTTGGTCCAAAATCATAATTCTGAGCTAAATTAAAATTCTGTAACTAACAGCAATGGTGATAAGACGAGGCCTGTGGCTGTCAACCTTAGTTTTCTTTGTTCGTTGTACAACAGGGGCTACAGCCTAAACCACACAAAATCTGAAAAAAAGAGAGGAGAAAACTACATCAGCCAAAAATGACAGTGAAGGTAGATAAACAAACTGGACTAGGCCCAAAGGAGCTCTACTACTTGTTGACCAATAAAAAAAGTCTCTGCTACTTGATTTTATTCTTTTAAAATGTGTTGCTATCAGACCTTCCACACCTTATAAATGACATCTTTGATTTGGCAAACAAGAGTCACTCAGGTAACCATGCTAAAGAAACAAGACTCTGCTTTGAAAATCTGATTCCAGTTCCACAGTCACTTAACGATAACCACAGTTCAAGGGTATCTCGAGATTATGCAGAATACAAAGCTCTGTTTGCAACATTAATAGTGCAAGACCAAAGGTTACAAGCATGCGCTGACAGAAAACAGCCTTTGATCACGAATGATAACTTAGAAGACTGGGAGTAAGACCCATCAGAATTTAGTTCAACCCAACCTTCCTGATGTGGTTGCCCATGAGATCCATCTTTAACTTCTACCGTTTCCCCGCGGAAGAGACTAACCAACCCTCCGAAATACATCCCAAGCTTCAGATACCGAGATACTCAATAAAAGACGTTCGCGACAACAATTAATTGGACTACATTAACAGCGACATAGGCAATGCCAACGGTCACTGTTGGATTATGCAAATAATAGACGTACAAATGAAAAGAATATAATAAAATAAAAATAAAAAATTAATTCTAGCTATTGGATGTAGTACTTAAAATTACAAAAATGCTAAAACTTTCAAAAATATACAATGAGGAGAGAGAGAAACGAATGGATGGAGTCATGTATAGGTGGAATGCTGTAATTTTTACCCAACCGTATTTTCTAACAGTACATTAATTGATTAATTCAGTGTTGGTGCGTTTTTCATCATGCTTGTTTTGGTGCCAAATAGCAACTCTCAAAATTATAATTCTTAGGGTGTGTTTGGGAGGGGGGTTTTTGGAGAGGAGGGGAGGGTTTACTCTAATTTTTTAGTTGTATAGATAGGGGAGAAGGATGGAGAAAACATTTTGAAACCTTCCAAAACCCTCCAAAGTCTTTCCCTCTAATACATTTCCAAAAACCCTTCAATTTGGGGGAACTCAAAAAATGCACTAGAAGCCTTCCAAAACCCTCCAAAGTCTTTCCCTCTAATACATTTCCAAAAACCCTTTCAATTTGGGAGAACTCAAAAAATGCACTAGAGATGTGACTTTGGAGGGTTTTTACATACTTTTTAAACACTCAAATAGGTAAAATATTGATCATAAACCCTCCCCTCCCCTCTAAAACTCCCAAACACACCCTTAAAGTTTATGCTAGGAATAAAATATAGTATAAACTAGTTAACATTCAACTCCAGGATATTGAACTCTGAATTCTAATATTCTATCCCAAGTCCAATTCCGTTCGCCAAAAGGTACCATATAGTTCTTCACTAGTATACAAGTCAGTAGAAATTGCAACTCCATTAACACGTGGGTCCACAGTAAGATTAGGGAACCATTTGTTGGACAAAAGAGGGAAGTAAAGCCCACAAGTAACTATCAGTAGTACTGCACAACCAATTTCTTGAGTGAGTAACACTAAATATCTCCATTGCAACAATGTTCTCACAAAAGATTGTACTAAGTGGGAAGCAAAACAAACAAGAAAAACAAAGGTAGAAGGCATTCTAACTTCGTCAACTAAAGCCCACAAAAAACGCGCAAAAATTTATAACAGATGACACTATCTAGCAGGAAGACGGAACATACATTTTGATATCCAACTCTGTATAAGCATCTGCACCTAAACTGGGAATCCAAACAAAACGTCTCTCTCTCTCTCGCACCTCATCAGATCAACCTATTATGCCACTGGTGCAAACCTTTGGTGGCAACAAAAACAAGATGCTCAAAAACCATAAATGATACCAAGTCCTTTTGGCCAATCTCACTACAGTAGCTATGCCTATGCTTCCGTTTTTAGCCTACCCTCCCCCTTCCCACACCAGGTTTGAACCCTCCCTTGTAACAAAGATAAAACAAAGGACAGAGAGCACAAAACGGGAGAAAAAAAGAGAAAGAAGGAAAGAAAAAGAACACTTACTAGACTAAAAACATAACCCTCATCATTCCACCATAAAGATAGAGGTTTAATCCCTAACCTCTAGCCAACAATACATCCAAATTACCGGAATGAGCACTGGACGAAGAACCCCCCAAGTGAGCTGCTCTTCTTGTAGTTCTGTTGCTGTGAACTCTATTTTCTTGCCTAAATGGATGCTCATGATTAGTTACCTGATGTAAATGAAGCAAAGCAATCATGCTAACTGCAACCAAAGCAGCATTGCCCACTACTCCGCCCATATGATCCAATCCAAGAGATTTCTTCACAAAATTGAAACTTGAGAAAAAAACATTAATGAGAATATTAGAACTCTTCCTTTTCTCAGCTACAAAATTCCCAGCAGAACAGTTATGTTGTCCATAAACATCAGGTGAAACAAGGCAACCAGCATCATGTACATCACCAACAAAAGCAAGAGCTTCTTCAATGACTTTATATTTTTTACCACGGTGTTCTGCCAGTCTCATTGCAAGAACAATTCTACTCTGTTCTAAACGTGCAATTGCAGCATCTCTCTCCACACGCTGCTGTGTTTGAATGGTCTACAAGAAATAAATTCTAATTTAGAACAAAACCATATTCAAAAAAATCAAATAAGAGATGACCTAGTCTGGTACAAAGTCTAGGCTGGAATGAACAAGTTTCTTTATTTCCTTTCTTACAACAAAAAGAAGTGACTTTAGGTCGTTTTGAAAAATGGTTTCCACTTTGAAAAAGATAAAGATATTTTTTTTAGAACCTTTGAAAGGGGTAACTATCTGTTAACAATATATCACTGCACCCAAAAAAAAAAATCCATAAACAAAATCATGGAAACACTTAAATGCAAGAAATGATTTTTATCATTACTCTACTGTTTGATAATCAAAAGGGTTTTATTAGTCAAATTAGTTCAGATTATTAACATGCTTCATCCTTCCTTTCGTTTCCCCAGTTCACATGATCACTCACCCCTTGGGGTCATGTTCGAGTGCCAGTAAGGTCCAACTCAACCAAACTGGCCATGTACATGTACGATTCTCAAACAGAATATTCCAAATCTAAACTGAAAAGCAATTTAAACCCACCCTCACCCTTGGGGGTCATTGCTCCTCGCATTCCTTGTTTTGAAATAAAAAAAAATTAACTCCTCATACAATGCTATTTCACCCTCAAAACCATCGGTAACTCGAATTCAAAAAGGTGAAATAGTTCTACACAAATTTCCACCCTGTCTTCCCAATGCCTCAGAGAGTTACAAACTATATCTCCAGGTCCATAACCAGAAACAATGTCTAGTGTATGTGCCACAAAAACGTAAGGAGCAAAAGGACAAAAACCAGGAAACAAGGATTGGCATCCAATTTCGTCGAAATTCAAATTATATAACACAACAAGCATTCAATTGAAACACCAAAGAAACAGTTTTCACGCCTAATTAGTTAGCAGTTAACCGAAACCCTAGGACATATGCACAGAACAAAACGAGTATAAAAGCAGAAGCAGCATCTTCATTCCAGGATCAAAAGAATTAAGAGAAGAAACTAAGAAAACAAACAAAAACTCACGTGGAAAAACTCGAGCTGGTCTTCGAGGTTCTCGAGTGCGGTCCTTATGGCGTTGAGACTCTTGGCTTCGTGGACGGAGGAGTCGTCATCGTCAACGGCGTCGTTTTCGTGGCGAAAGCCCTTAACGAAGACGAAACCAGCGCCATCGTCGGCAGGGTCGGTAGCAGTAGTAGTAGTGGCAGTATTATTATTGGTGGTGTTTTGGTGGTGAGAAGAAGAGTTTCGGAGAGTTTTGATGGAAGTGAGGAAGTGGGATCTGGAGATGGAGTGAATAGCGTCGCTGAGTTTGTCGTGGAGGTCCCAGATTTTCTCCAGAATCGCTTCTACTTCCTCCATCTGCATATTCCATTTCATTTTTTCATCGGGGGACAGTGGTGTGGGTTGGTTCAAACGCCGAAAAGTGCGAGGAATGAACAGCTCACTTTGCTTCCACACAACGAAAGGAACTTCTATCTGCACGACATGTCGTTTTGCCGGGTAGAAAGAAATGTCGAATACACCATATGTCTACGGCTCCACGCTTTATTAAATAAAGGACTACAAAAATTATGAGCGGGGGAAGCAGTTAGCCAGTTACGCAATGACTGGACAGACAGTTACGTGCAAATAAAATCAAGTGAATCATTGTATTAATCCCTCAATTGTAGGTATTGGGTAATTTGTCCTTGAAATAATGAAATTTAAATATGTTTTACAATTAAAAATTCTAGTTTACATTAATTCTTTTGGGATAATCTCATTAATCGACTCAAAAAAATTAATGTGATTGAAATTTTTTAATTAAAAAACATTTTGAAATTTTGTTAACCTTATTAACCAATTTTTTTTACTATTAAATGTGTACTATTCCACATTGAGACCACAACAATTAGCTATATATTGAGCTCATTATCAATTATCAATTATGCCGTTATATATATGTAACTCCGACTACCACATGTAGCCATACCTAAAAATAGGTTTTTCTTTATCCACCAAGTGCAATTTAAATTAGATAGGCTTAATTGTAGTTTTAGTCTTTCTAGTATGGTGTTGATGAGATTTTGATCCTCTGAAATTTAATTGCTTGATTTTAATTTAGTCACCCATATTTTTAAAATGTACAATTATGGGACCACATATGTAAGTTTAGAGAGACAATGGTATATGACAAAACTTTTATATGTAAACAATAATAATAAATCACACAAAAATAAATAAATAAGCCTAAAAAATTTAAAAAAAAATCTTTATGATGATTGAAATTTTTAAATGGAAATAAGGTGAGAAAAAAATATCAAAAGTAAATTTAGGATCAATGGATAACCAATAAAAGATGGTATGAAATGGATCTTCAAGGGACTAGAGTTTTCTTGTTCTTTGTTTTTTTATTCCCTTATTTATTGTTGTTTTGAATTTTTGATGTATTTCATCTATTGCGGATTATCTATTTTTATATAAGAAAGTTAACCCCCGTCTTTCAAATAGTGACACGTGTCACGTCTTAGATTGCAACACGTGTCACCTCTTTTTTTTTTTTTCAGACCCATATTTTACTACGGGTTGGGTCTATCTATTAGTTTTATTATAAATCTTATTATTGGATAACACAACACGTAGCACTCTGATATGTTTTTTTTTTGGATAAGAAAATGTTAGCGATTAGTATATTATATAGTGGGATCGGAGACACTTTGATATATTGATTATGATGTTTTGATTTAATTATTTTTTTAAAACTCTTTACCTTTATTAATGATTGAATGACTAAAATAGTAAAATTCATAATATATGATTTGTCTCTTACCATCACTCTCTTCTTCACACCAGTTGTCTTTCTTTTTATTTTCTTAATTAATACCCTAAAATTACAACTACTTGCTACCAAATTCCGTTAAAACTAAAAAGTCATTTTAACTCTACACGCTTGCTTAACACATCACATTTAAAATGTTATGTTTTGAATTTTTTATAAGAAGATGCACAAGAAATACAAACATTACAATAAAATACTGAAATTCATTGGTAAAAAAAACATCACAATAAGGGGGGTTTCTCTCCTCTCTCTCTCTCTGTCTCTCTCTCTCTCTTTTCAGGGGAAGAACAAAACGTCACTTAATTTGTACGTAGTTGTATTGTATTGTATTGTATAGGCTTTACCTTATCATAATCACAAGGCCAAAAAGCATCGATTTTGGCCCCATTATTATCATTATTAATTATTATTACAATAATATTAATAATAATATTATTATTAAAATAAACAAGGCTGCTGCAACATGTATCGAAGATGGATACATGTTAGTTACCCCTTGAAGTTCACATTGTCTCTGTCCTTGAATCATGACGAGTCGCCGCCCTATTATTGGCGGGTGTTGGCGTGAGTTCACTCTCTCTCCCATCCTCACCCGAAATCTCTTCCAGCGACCGTCCCTTTGTTTCGGTGACCAAGAACGAGCAGAAGAACCCCAACATGTTAGTCACCGCCAGAATCATCATGGCTTTTTTAATCTTCGACGGGTTCAAGGTGTAGTACTGTATCCCAAACGCTCCAACCATGGCACCAGCCTTCCCAGCCGCAGCACTAATCGCGTGGCACGTGGACCTCACACGTGTCGGGAACAGCTCCGCGGGCAACACAAAGGTTGTACTATTGGGCCCAAAGTTAGCGAAGAAAAAGGTAAGCCCATAGAGAAGAGCGAAGAGGTTCTTGTTCTCGTTCTTGAGGTAGTCGTATTTGACACCAATGATGAACATGAAGATAGACATCATGAAGAAGCCGGTGAGTTGGATCTTGTGACGGCCAAGCTTCTCAATGAAGAACACAGTGAACCAGTAACCTGGGAAGGTTCCAAACAGCGCGATCACGAACATGGCACGTGACGTCTCGAAAACCTCACGAATCGCATTCATGTCTACGTCCTTGTTAATCAACCCCATCGCTGGGAAGATGTCTTTCTGCGTTAGGTTCTGACTGTAGAAAGCGATGTCGAGCAAGAACCACGTGCTCATCGTGCCTATCAAGTGACGACCGTGACGGTCGTAGAATTCTTTTGACCAAAGCGGGTAATCATTCGCGGCCTTGAATTCCGCCACCTTGTCCTGTTCCGCTTGGATCTCGATGTCTAGAACCCTTGCCATGTCAGCAGCGGCTTGTTTCGCGTTGCCTTCGATGATGGCCGTGTAACGGCCGGTTTCCGGCATCTTCATTCGCCAGTAGTAAGTCAACATCGCTGGGACTGCACCAATCATGAGCACCAACCGCCACAATAGATCTCCCTGGTGTTGTGTTGACAAAACGTGGTCGTCTTTGAAGTGGGGAGCCTTGTAGGAGGACATGAAAAGAGAGGAAAGAGTCATGGAGACTAGCCCTGCGAGAAGTGATAGATAAGTGATGTGATAAGAAAAGAGATTAATAAAAGAAATTTCTATGGTGCGGTTTTGTTAGAAAGTCAACGATTTTGGTACTATTGGTTATTTGATTTTGAAATATGATTAGATTTCAACCAGTTTTGTAATCAGCTTTCATTGATGCTTAATATATATCATTTTTTGAAGATTTATTTCATTTATTTTTTCTCATCTCATCCTAAAGATCCCAAAATTAATACTGATAAATTGTACCATACAAGTAGGGGAAAAAATTAACACGTACCGCGCGGTATGCGTGTTCATTCTCTATTTTACTCATAGAATAAACACTATTAAAAAAAGATGAATTATCGACAGAAATTAGAGACACAAACATAAAATTGGTCTCTAATTTGGGCGTCCCTAGATCTAAGACTTAGAGACTGAATTAGAGAGACTGAAGGGAAAAATAAATGACATAAATGTGATATATACATAGTGGAGAGTGTCATTTATTCCCCCAAAAACATAGCAATAGAGGAAATGAAGAGAAAAAAATGGAAAGGATCCCAACTCCTTTTCTATTAGTGAAACGAAAGGTTTGATTTAGAACCATTCTCTCGTTGGTCGATCAGATAACTAACAGTACCTAAAACTGTTGATTTTTTAACATACCATATATAGAAACTCCCGAAAAATAAATGGGTGTTCGAAAATCATAACTACCTGCAAAAATGATTCCAACACCTTGCATGGCAAAGACGGCGGCAATGAAAGCGCCACGTGTCCTCTTGTTGGCGTATTCAGACATGATGGTAGCAGACAAAGGGTAGTCACCTCCAATACCGAACCCGAGCCAGAACCTGAAGAAGCAGAGTGTTCCCATAACGGACTTGGCGGTTGAGCCGAAGGAGAGGCCAGAGCATATGGCACAAATGACCATGAGAATAAGCGTGACACCGTAAACCTTCTTTCGACCAAGTTTGTCTCCAAGCCAACCGAAGACTAGTTGGCCAGAGAGTGTACCCACGAGAGCCACGCCTGTCACGAGGTTGTTAACATTATCCGGGAGCTTACCGGGTTTTCCGGTGTGCGGGTCGAAGTAGTACAACCGTCCTAACAGCTTTGACACCGTGGAGATGCAAAAGAGGTCGTAGGCGTCGGTAAAAAACCCCATGCCTGCTATCACTATGGCTGTCACATGGTACCATTGCGTGCGAGCTGAATCAAGCGCCTCGAGAACTTCTAACCCCATTTCTTTGAAATTGAGGGCAAATTATTATTGGTTTAGATCTGGAGTTGGGTTTAATTTGCGGTTTATGTGTCTGCTTTTTATATATATAATTGCGGGGTTTAATTTTGCGTTGATGATAATACAGCAATTAATGGACGTTTACTCCTAAGCTAGCTAGCTTAGGGGATGTGAAACAAGAAAGAATTGGATTGTTACGTGGTATGGATATTCTCCTTGCATTGATCAAATAATTGCATATTCTTATTGGGGGTGTTGGGAAATTTCAGCTTCATATGCTTGGTTTATTAGCTGTTGAGAGACGGAGCCAGGAATTATTAGTGTTTTTTTTTTGTTTTTAGCTGCTTAATTGCGCGCGCAGATGACAGGATATATGAATTTAAAAATGAGGGGAATGCGAGACAAAACACGTTAATACCGAATAGAAAGCCAAGCTTAATTAATTAATTTTGTTGTTCAATGCGATGGTTAAAAATACAAGAATGTGTGGGACTAATTAAACCACAATTAAGTATAAATGGTAAGTATACAATAACAAAAATACTAATTATCCAGATAATTACCCCGAAATCTAGTTGCCCAACGAAATAATTATATGGCATCCTAGCTAGGTAAATTTATAGACAAAAGTTAATTATTATGAACTTATGAAATCCTAAATATATTGAATCAAATTAATAAGAAAACCTTCTCATTGTAATGATTCCTAACCATATATAAATCATTAAATAGAAAAGTCTTACTAATTATGTTTTGGGGCAGCCCAATCAATGGCCCATAATTGGCCTCCAAACGCAACCTGGTCGATACCCGGGAACTCCCTGACTTGAGCGTCGAAGTGCCCTTGCAGGTACTCCTAGCCGCCAACCATCATAGACGATCGAGATCAAAGGTCCATTCCGTCACGCGCTCCGACAAGGCTGAGAAGAGAAACAACAAATTATAATGTCAAATTTAGCTTTTATAACGCCTCAACAATAGTGACTGCATGTGCACATTAATTAATAAAAGATAAGATGAAAAAGTTTAACTATCCATTTCCAAAATTAGTAATTGTAGTTTGATCAAAAGTTTTTTTGCGCCCATATACTAATTTTTTGCCTTTGTCCCCCTTGTGTAAATTTTGTTTCTCATTAGATACAAAGATAAGTTATTATAGGAATGACACGAGAAGTTCCACAGACACAATTCGTTTCAAGCAAAGTGAGTCGTTCAATTGACACGACTCTACTAGTTAGAGCAGTTTAAGAGACTCGACCCTAGCACTAAGCAAGGGAGTTCTAGTGATGTAAAGATACTATTGGCTATGGAAAGCGTTATCTGATTTGGAAAAATATAGTGCTTTTTTGAGTAAACTTTATATACATTCTTCGTGTTTTTTAGATGATGTTTTATTTGTAAACGTCATCTAGGTTACGATATCTAATCTCAAATCTGACATGATGTATCTTTAATTTGACATATTGGTTCATCATGACCTTCATTTGGTTAATTATAGAGACACGATCACGTGGGTCAGCTTACATATAATGGATATACTTAATTGAACAATATATGAAGATTTTAAAAGGTTATGTGAAAAATCAAAGATTGCTAGATGGTTGCATTGTCCAATATTTTTGTTTTTGAAGAAGGTTGAATATAATCAACTATCTTAAACTTCACTAAAGCTAACATGTCAGCATTTAGCTTGATCAAACTCTTATGCTCTTGATTGATCAGTTCCTCCTCAACTTAATTTCATTAAGTTTTTAATTATTTAGCAACTTTAATGAAAAATTTACTCTTTTCTACTTGTGTTCTTTCACCACTTATGGTACTAAATAATATTTTGGTAAATTCATACAATTTAGTAAGGGTTTGTTTGAAAGTTGGAAGGAAAAATAAAGAGAAAGATTTGAGGAAAAGGAAAGGGAAAGAGAGGACTCCTCCTTGTTTGAATGTTAAAACCCATTTTGGGTGAACTTCAAAAACAAGAATAAGAGGGTTTGAGCGTTTTTAAAATTTTCCAAATCCTTTAACTCTTTTGAAAAGAAAAAAAAAAACCAAACAATAGAAGAGTTTATCATAACCCCTCCTCTCCCCTCTCAAACAAATTAAGCCTAAGATAACATAGCTACTCGATTGAGTTTATATATTGGTTCAAGGTAGACTCATCATTGAGCTAGGTTGTAAGAGTAGCCAATGGAAAACGTCATAGGGAAAGATAAGAGAAAAAAAGATGAGAAATAAGGCAGAGGGCATTGCCCTATTAACAAGGAACACACCCGGATTACATGTCATACCATCTGAATTGTCTAAAAGGGATTGGTGTAATTTTAAACTATATATTATAACCATTAACCAGACATTTTTTTCCCCATGAATTGAATTTATCACACGTTATTACTAATGTGTTTTTTGTCTTAATTCTTATTAGCTTTGATTGAAATTTCAAATATATATTGTGTATATTCCAACCCCAAAAAGAAAGGATGGGGCAGGGAAACTCTCTGTTCATATCCATAAAGAAGTATCCCATAGTGTTTTCATTTATTTATTTTGCCTTCATTCCTTATCAATAACCAATGGTTTAGAATAACATGCACAATAAATAGACAACTCGAAAGTTGGGATCGGAATGGGACTATCCAAGGAGAAAGAGAAGTAAATTACAAAAATGCAATAGTCAAATTAAAATATCTTCCTTCCTCCTCCTCAGTAATTGTTGTAACATGTCCTTGAAAAAGCTCTGTTTCCCTCAATTAAAATTTAGAAGTAAATTAGTTAGGAGTCCATTGTAGATGCATTAGTGCATGATGTAAGTCAGAACCAAGGCCAACAACATTAGGACATATGCTACCGCTTGGTCAATTGATGTACCTGCAAATTGCAAGGAACAATTTATTAGTCATGCATGCATTATGCCATCTAACAGTAACATTGGACACGATAATTATGACAGATATTTTTAATTTAACGGTTAATTAATGATCTATATATCTAGGCAAATACACTATTAAATTAAAACACCATATCATATAAATAATATTTATTGAATTTTATAATTTTCAAAGTATTTAATATTTTATTAATGTATACCAAGATTAAACATATATATATATATATAATTATAATTACATTATCGTTCAATTTTTACAAGATTGATTCTTAAGAAAAATAACACGATCTGGATTGTGGTCCATGAACCAGGAAATGGTGGGATTAGCATAGAAGATCAAAGAAGTTGATGAATACTTATTTAATTATGTGGTATTGTAATCAACCTCAACAATAAAATGAAAATCTAAAAGAGAAAAATTACCATCGCTTGTAGGAGCAGGAGCCGGAGCAGGGGCTTGTGAGGAAGCCACTGACATAAGGGCTGCATAAATGAGACCAAGGAAGACAACCACCCTGAATGAAGCACTGGTAACAGCCATTCTTAATTTCTGTATGTGTTAATGTTTCTGTCAATATATGTTAATTTCTCTCTTGTCTCTCTCTCCTTGTCTTCCCCTCTTTCTCTCTTAATCTTTTTGAAGCTTTAAGAGAGAAAGAAAGGAGAGAGAATGCAAATAAAACCGAGAGCGTGCTATGTGCGGGTGGGAATATGAAGAGCGATGCAGTTCTCTTTATAAGGATAATTGGAAACCTTCACACAGAGGAGAGCCAGCCATGTTGAGATGTGAAATGAGAGGTGCTCCCGCACGTTCAGGGGGTCCATTTACCAACGCCACCTTAATTTCCATTCCTTTTTTTATCTTCCTTTTTTCAATAGAAATATTTTCTCCATTCTCTAGAATTTGCTGAGTTGGTTGTGTGATTAGTATATTCTGCATCCTTGTAATATATCATTGATTTGAAGCTGTATTTAGGACTGACAGATTGTATACATGTCTAATTATTGCCATGAATTCTTTATCCTTTCAGTGTCTTTCAATAAGAGAATGTCCATAATGAAATGGATTTTTAGAATTAAAATTTGTAGACAATGATTGCAATTTGCAAGGTAGTGTGATATATAATAAATATAATAATGAATAATTATTATATTTTAAAGAATCAAACCAAGCCAGCAATATAGTCAAAAAGAGTTTTAAACAGTTTGGCAAAGAGGACCGACTAAATTTGAAAAATAATGATGGCACATGCATATATGAAGGCAACTTAGTGTATGTACACATATCCTAAAGAATTTTATTATTATGCACTGAAGACCGAAGGTGTAAAAATATTTGACACATTTATCCAATTATATCTCAATATATAGATATTTGTGGAAATATTTTAGAAAATAATATTATGAGATGGCACAATGGTGAGATATAATTGGATGTTTGTGTAAAAAAATTTTACACTTCTCAGTGCATAGTAATTACAATCTATTTTGAAACCCCAAAAAACAAAAACATAAAACTGCTAATGTTTGTGCAAATTAATATACATGATTCCGTTTCTCAACATTCTGAGAAGGAACCTTTTGCTGCGCTAGTCAAGGGAAAAAGGGATCCTCTTTGTTCTTGTAAATCTCATATAGTTGCTTTGAGTAGTGAATTGCAAGTGATCTGCACATTTCAACTGCTTTGGGATCATACCCTTCCAACTCCTCCACAGTCTTCTTTAACCCACCTCGAGAATCTCCATCAGTGAGGAACTCGGCCAAAGTACTGCCTCTGTAAAATTGAAATTTCAGTGAGAAAAGATAAGAAACCGAAAAAAATACATATGACCAAGTAGTAAATTATCAAAGATGCGATCAAAAAGGATTTAGCTTCTATAAGTTGAGCAATTCACTTTAGAAGATAAAATAAATAACATCAATCATTGTATCACTATCGAAGTATCTGATAGGTAGCTCCCTTAGTTATTAGAGTGTGAGATAATAGGCTACAAAAAAGAGGAAAGGAAGATTATTGACTTTGGTTTTGGAAAGGAATCAAGAGTGGGAGAGAACCAAGTTTATCGAATACCTGGAATGTAATAGAAATTTTCTATCAATAAACACCATTTTCTTGTATATTTTGATCCAGTTCCTACCAGTATCGCATTTAAGAATTAAGACAACATGCAGTCAACTTGCTTAACCAGCGGAAATTTCTCTAAAATACTCTTAAATTCATGGCATGTAATGGCTACATGCTTTCAGGTCTTGCATCAAAGGTTAAAAGTAAGAAACATATCTCAGTATGAACTATGAAACATATTCCTCTTATCCAAGTTCAAAACACAAAATCACCAGAAGCTCCACTGAGTTCTAAAATTAAATTTAGCAAATTAAAACACTGTTAACCACATATTGAGAAGTCATACTCATAACACATTTAATCAACATTTATTTAATAAACAGAAAGGGGTGCCACCCACATATAGAGAAAATCATGCATTTTTTAAGATTCCTCTATGTCCGTAGAGTGCACAAAGCTCAATGCCAAATATATGCATTTTTTTGGTGAATATTATGTATTTATAGCTAAATTAAAATATTAAGAGAGACAGCAAGTAACTAATTCAAGCTGGACTCCTTCTATGTCAACATCATAACTGAAGTAAAGTCTAATAATTCACATATAGTTCGAGCAGCATTCTATAGTCCATAAAAAAATAATAAGAAAAAAGAAATAAAATCCTAGAATCAAAACGTTTTCTTAGAAATGTCTAAAATAGTTTTAAACTTATAATAAAGAGAGGGTGTAAGATAATGTGATGGGAGGATAATAGTTCAAATCATCACATGATTTTTGAGTGTATGCAATGCTTATGCAGTTAAATAGACTGTTAAGATCCTCCACTGATATTTCCCCTATTCCTTTTAGGATATGGAATTACAATCATCCAAAGAAAAGAAAATGTTGGGCAAAAACTTCAACTGGAAAATTAGAAGGATTTTAGCACACTCTATAGTCTACTATACACTATATGACCAAGTTAAATAAAATAGAGTTACCAATAGGGAGAAGGCTGCCCCAAACAAAAAGACGAGGTGCAAGAACCCCATCGTAATAAAGACATCATAGGCATGAATCCAATTGTATATCTTCTGTGCCTACCTGTGAGCATCAAACTTGCTAAATCCACGTCCGTTGTAGCACAATGTTCCCTTGCTAATCTGTTCCTCGGAAGTTTGCTGTCGATAAAGAGCACAAACAGCCTTCATGCACAATTCTGGATCCTTTCCGAATGCTGCAAGCATGTCAGCCTCAAAATTCCACTTCATTTTGTTGTTTTTGCTCCTCTGAATTTTCGATAATATCTTACCAAAGTCCATGTCCCCATCAGATTCATCCTGTGAATCAGAATCCTTGTTACTATCTTGTAAATCTTGCGAGTTACTGGAATCAGAGTCCACATCGCCATTAGATCCATCTTGTGACTTGCTAGACGTGTCTTCACAATTAGATACATCAGAATCATCAACAATAAAATCACTCATGTTTCCTCCCTCACTGTATGACAAATCATCTTCTGATTTATCATCATCACCATCATCATTTGTTGGAATACTTTGCTCATGCTTGACCTTATGTGGTTTACATGAAGATGTTTTATCATCCTGACTTTTGCTTACACAGTTTCTCAGAGACTGCAGACGGCGCCTAGTCATTACGGCATTAGTGTTATTGTCAACTTCTGAATTAGTAGCACTCAGTGAACTATTAAAGTCAGGTCTGACTTGGTCAGAACTTACTTCCTGAGTATGCATCCTTTTCCTTTTGAGTTTACAAATTGGCATATTATCATCTTCATCATCACTTTCAGACCCACTTATAATGACATTACAAGTCCGTTTCCTCTTGGGAGTTGAAGCAAATGAGAAATCTTCACCAAAATCCAAATTTTCCTCGTTGTTTTGGGCATAATTGCTGTCAGAGCTCTTACCCTTTTCTGCTGCAAAACATGTAGAAAGAGAAATATTTCCTCTGCCCGGCCTATCTGGTGCAAGGTTTTGAGTACTAATATCAGGTTCATCATCGCTATCAATGACATCAATTATGCTTACAGAAGTAGATTTTGCACCAATGGGAGTAGATGGAGCCATCTTTTTGCTGGGACCCTCTTCAGTTTCAAATGTCAACTGTCTTGTAACCTTCCTGCCTGGTGGCACACTAGAATGTAAGATAGGACTTCTCTGAAATATGCTATCAGGATGTGTGCCTGCCACAAAGCCCCACAGATATTGAATTACTACGTGGAGACATTGTCTAGTACTTAAAACTCAAGATAACATAATCAGCCAATTCAGGCAGAAAAATAAATACTTTGATTGTTTGTTCTAACGATGAAAGTGCATAACCATTTACTCCCTCCGTTTCAAAACTATAGCTCTTCTAGCCTTTTATTTTTGTTTCAAAACTATTGCAATTTTACAATTCCAAAGTATCATTAATTATTTTTTTCCACCCATACCCTTATTTAATAACTATTAGTGGGAGTAGTTGACATTAATAATATAGAGATTTGTAGATAATTTGTCATAAATACTATTTCATTAAATAAGGGTATTTTAGTCTATCTATAACTATATTTTACTTCTATTAAATATTTCTTAATCTGTGTGCATTAACCTTAAAAAGCTATAGTTTTGAAACGGAGGTAGTAATTGTATGCAAAAAATAAATAAGTTGGTCAAAAAATAGTTGAACCTTGGAAAAACAGAACTTTTTTTTTGGTCAATTGGAAAAAAAACAGAACTTAAATAGTTGAACCTTGGAAAAACAGAACTTAAAAAACTTATAGAAGGTATTTTGTGATGAATTGCTTGAGCCTAAAGGACTCAGCAAATCTGATCTGATTATATACACATTGATATTGAAAAATAAATACATTCTACTACCTCCATTCCATAATATAAGGGATTTTAGCTTTTTGGTTTTGTTTCAAAATATAAGTCCTTTTAGAATTCCAAGATGAAATTAGAGTATTTGTTCCAACTATACCCTTACAAATGATTAAGAGGATCAATTAATAACATTTGATTGTTACAAGATTTTTATAGTATCAGTGGAGTATTTATGGTAGTGTTTGCATTGAAACCATGGAATAGTGGAATTTTATCAGTGGAATATTTATTACAGTGGAGTAGTGTGGAGTAGTAGAGTATTTGTAATAAGTGGAAATTAGTGTGGAAAATCGTTAAAGTGTGGGAATTTGTAAAATAATTAATAACAAAAATAAGGGCATTTTAGACAAAATTTACATCAATTTTCTTAATCTGTGTGCATAACCTTAAACCCCTTGTAAAATGGAATGGAGGTAATACTATTTACAAGAAGTAATAAATGAACTAAGCTATTACCTAGAATACTATGGTTCCAAGACTGATTGGAACTAGCTATCTATTAATAATGTGTTAACATCCAATAATCATGAAGTCGTCAAAAAAATCCAATAATCATGATCAACAAAAATATCTGTATATCCCACCAATTTCATTAACTCAGAATTGCATTTATGTAAAACAATTGACTAAAAAGATTCAAAAGTTATATAAACAACTCTAGCTCCATTATATAGCCAGGTCATTACCTGCTGGTTGCATACCTTCAATTTCTTTAGAGGGAGAAATATAAGAATAAACAACATTCCCCAAATCCACATCTTTCTCCTGATTCTGCCAGAAGTCAAAGCTTGTATCAGGATGCAAATTCCCTTCAGTACTTACCTGTTTATTTTCTTGCTTCTTTCCATTTTCTTCATGATAATAACTCCCCCTTCCCATCCCCAACTGTAAGGCCCATGATTCCAATTCCTTGTACTTTTCTTCCCAGGCCTTGACCTCACTCTCAGCCCTTTTCTTCTCACATTCCAAAACTTTGTTTTCAATCATTAGCTGAACAGCCTCATTGCCATCTGTCAAATCATCGACTTTTATCAATCTCTCTTTTTCACTACTAGCTTCCTTTTGCACATTAAGTTCATCACTCGACATCCTCAAAACTTTCAGCTCATCTTCAACTGCAAGCTTTTCTCCCTCCAGTGTCTTAACTCTAGCCTCAAGTGCTTCACACTGATCCTTTTTCTTTTGAAGCTCAAATTCTAAGTCGGCACACCTTGCTTCCGCTTTCCTGCTTCTCTCTTCCAATTCATTACACCTACAATTTGTTGACACACTATTGCTGACAGCATTGAGGTTTAACATTTCTTTCTCTTCAACTTTTGCCATATTTATCTCCATCGACCCAAAAGTTCTTTGCCACACAATTTTTGTCCTCAGCTAACCTCACTCATAAACACTTGTCCGATAAATTCTGCATTTAATTTTTTTCATAAATTAGAAAGAAAGCCAATTATGTACAAATAAAAAATTGTCAAAAGAAAACAGAGAGAAACCCTAAAGTAAAGACCAGGTGGATATAGAAGCCCTAAGAGGGTGGAACCGTGGAAGGAAAGACAAAAACGTAGCTTCAACAGTCTACAAAGAGCACGTGCAATTAACAGCAAATCACAGTGTTCCTTCCCTCTTAATTTAACCAAATTCCTTTTATTTTATCAGTTCTAAACTTCCTCCTTTCTACTAAACCCCTTTACCGCTTTATCCCCTCCCCCAATATTTTCGCGTTTCAATTAATTTTTATTTTTCAACTTTGCTTTTCTTCTGAGCACACTTGTAGAAGTTGTAATCAGAAAACGATGTATACATCAGTAAAAACACAGAGACAAACAAACGTTCTGATCCCGAACTCTACTCTTTTCAAACTAATCTCACTGTTCTCTTTACCTATTGTCGTAACTACATAATTTAAGCAACATTAACCCCCACCCCCAAAAAAAAAACTTTGCCTCGTGGGTTAAATCTTCTCGTTTACCAAACAGGAAAACGGAAAAGGAAATTACATTAGAAAAATGCAACTTATAAAAACTGAACTTACAGTAGAATGAAGAGAATGAACAGAGAAAATCGCAAATTTGAAAGGCCATGTCGGTGCAATGATTGGGAGTGTTTTTAGTTTTTTGGTCGATAATGATTGGGATTGTAGTCGGAGCATTTCATTACAGGAACATTGGTATGCGAATTGAGAAAAGCAGATAAATTCTACAATATAACCGCAATTTGGGTCCATCGGAAATTTGGACGTAGGCTTTGTTTGTAACCGTCCGCTCGGTGAAATTAGATTTGAGATGAAGTTAGTGAACGTTTTTTTTTTTGGACAGTGGGTGAGGGTTTGATCTTGTAATTTTATTTTTTATTTTTATTATTTTAAAAATTAGTATTTTATGTTTTTATTAAATAAAATAAAGATTCTAACCCCGAAAATATTTTCAGGTCTATTATACTATTTCAATTTATTTCATAAAAATATTAAAAAAACAAACTAACAAAAATATGCACATACGCATAAAATATTAAAAAAAATTACATATTAGTAAAATTATAATTTTTTCAATATAAAATTAAAATTTTAAATACATACTTCATGGGCATAAAATATATGCTTTTATTAATAATCATTCTATTCACATATGATCCCCGTTTGTCCCTGTACGTGTCAAGGTTTCTAAGAGTAGAGATGCATCCGAAGCAAATTTTGGTGGCCAATAGAAAGAACTCTGTGTTACAAATGACTTGTGAAGAATAATAGCATCATAGAGTTCGTAATTGATCCTAAAGATTACAGAAAGGAAATTGTTCACATTTTAGACGTTTGAAACAGAATTATGACCTCTAACAATACCTTTAAATTTTAGTTACTATTTTTGGGAGTTTATTAGGTTGTTTAAATTTGTCCAATGTTTTCTAAAAGATTTCGTTTGTTTATTCGTTATTTTTATGACTACAAAGTTACTTGGATTATGTTAATAGTTTAGATGATAAGTCATTAGTTTATAAGTATCTATTATTTATATTATGTTTGTTTTTATCAGAAATCATCTCTAGAAAAAAATAGCACATTGCCCCCGCTCGCCTCCCCCCATTTGGTCCCGTGCATAACACAGGTCACCCACACTAGTTTTATGTTTTTATTAAATAAAATAAAGATTCTAACCCCGAAAATATTTTCAGGTCTATTATACTATTTCACTTTATTTCATAAAAATATTAAAAAAAACTAACAAAAATATTTTAATTTTTAAATAATAAATAACTTTTTTGACAAAAAATAATAAATAACTTAAAATAAAAGTAGTGTTACCAAAAAATTAATTATTTAAAAATAAATAACCCATATAAAAATAGAATTTATAAAAAATCATATAAATATGTATTTTATGTTATTTTAGTATTTATTAGTTGATTAGCTAGTTTTATCAAGTAATTTTAAGTTTAATTAACCAGTTTATTTGCTATTAGTTATAAACTCATGTTACTAGTTAACTTATCAACTATGAACTAATTTTTGCCAACTAGAATTAGACGATGAAAAAACTATTGAATGATGTTACATGGTTAAAATTTCAAGGTTTAAATAACTTTCTACTCCCTATAATATGGATATTTTCTACTTTTAGTAACTGTAATTTTTTTAACACTGCTATATGGCTCGAAAAATTTGACACGAAAATGTAACAAATTCTCGAATGACCAATCACGATAAGTCGATGAGGCATTATGAAGAGAGTCAAGAACCATATAGGGGGATGCAATTGAAAAACGCCACGTCAATTCGTAGAGATTTCATATCAACATATTTTGTACGGTTAAGCATTCTCCAATTTTTTGTTTTGTTTTAGTATCTAGTATATCGAAATTTTTGTTTTTAGTCATTGTTGTTTGAATTTAGTCTCTGTAACATTTGTTGATGTTAGAGTTAGTCATTATATAATCTTTTATGGGTTTGTTTGAATTGGCTTATGTAGAGTTTATGAACATAGTTTATGACTGATTCATAAGTTATTTTGGGCTTATTTTTCATAAGCTACCCATGATAGCTTATCAAAATAGCTTATGACTTATATAAGATAAGTTTCACTATAATTTTTCTTCAATTATAAAAGTAGTTTATACAGTTTATGCCATAAGTAGTAGATAAAATAGTTATCCAAACAGGACCTATATAGTCATCACGTGGGTAGGGATGGGATCAGCATGCAAAAAGTCTTCACCTTGTTTATGAGATTGAGGGTTCGAACCTAACTTCCCAACGTTTACCTATCAAAAGTGAATTTGCAGTGTGGATAAAAAGAGACAATCCATAAATATCACTATAAATCCTCTTGAGATTGATAATAAACTCTGACCTTACATGAGATCGATCTTTGTCCCTGAGCTAAACTTTAATATATCCAGAGACTTACCGACAAACATCATGCAGATCTTGGTGTTAGTATAGAATAGTAAGAGACTCGACGATGACATTGATGGGGTTTAAGCATTGCTGACAAGTGACAACATCAAAGAGACCGATGAAGAGCTTTTCACATGGAAGGACATTTTTCCAATTTTTGGATTTTATTGTATAGCGGCACACCGGTGGATAAGAATTTTCGTTTCTGACTAGAACCTTCGAGTTTGATTGGGTTTGTTGTCATATTTTTTGGATTCGTAAGCAACTCATTTTAGAATATAAAATAAATAATTTTAATTATTAATTTAAATCAATATTTGATATTAAAATATATGTATAATAAATTATGAATTTGTTAAAATATTAATCGTTGATTTTCTTATATATCACACAAGTCCCTGATATTACCACATTAGTTAATGTTGTTCCTAGTGCTAATATGACACATTAAGTGTCACACATACTATCATGACCCTTTATTTGTGTGCCCGGTCACCAAAGACTAAAATGAAGATTTATTGTGTGAATGGACAAAGTAACTAATTTTTAAACTTTTTGAAAAGCTTCAATTTAGTCTATATAATCTCTAAACCCCTTATTCTCCGGTACTCAGACCTAGATTCTTTGATATTGGTGTTTTATGCAGTTTCTGCTGTCACATTTATGTGAACCATTGATTTTGTTGAATTTCAAATCATGACTGTTAATTTATTTTATCAAAAACAAAAAATACAAATAGAGAAAAATAGAAAGAACCATGCTCACAAGAAGGAGCAAGTGAAGCATAGAGAGAACCATGCAACTCCTCTCTGATCATCTTCACCATCCTCCATCACTCTCCATCATTATTCATCTTTACTATTAACCACCAAACACCAGTCATTTGAAGCACCTCCAGAGCACTCAGCCGTGGCAACAAGCACCACCATTCCTCTCGCCATTGCATGCTGCTCCTTACAACGGCAGCCATCGAAGCCACACTTTCTTTCACCATCGTTCATCACTAGCCCTGCCATTAACCTCTTCCTCCTCCATGCAGCACCATAACCTTCATCTCCTAATCCTATTATTCTTACTATTATTTATCAATTCAAAATTTTTAATTAGCACAACCCGAGAAGCATATCATTAGGAAGAGTAAAAAAAAGTGTTGCCCTCCTCCTCCAATCATCATCGTCTCCATATCTACAACAGAACATCATAGAATGGGGGAATTGGAGAAGAAGGATTTCAAGACTAAAATTGAAGATTTTCTAAAATTTAAAAAACACTGTCTATTTATTCCTTCAAAATAATCTTTCATTTTAGTCTCAACTGACTTAATAGAGGGACATCTAACAAGCCCATGTAGCATTTAACCAGACACATCAACACAGAAAAAGGCATTAACTTTTTTTTTTTAAGTTTGATTAAAATCATGGATGGATTTGACAGTATGTTACATTATCATGGAACAAAATGACAGTTCAATTTTTTTATTCAAAAATGTTTCATGGACACATAATCATCCATTCAATACTCACTTAATATATTGTATATGTCATATCATAGGTGTTGACTGGGTGTTGGTGGGTGGTCCATAAATCAGCGCTCTTTTTTTTTTAACACCCAATCAAACAACGTAATTATCACATTTCACACAGCAGATGGGGTCCACCGCCACAACACTAGCACATGCTCTCAGCTCACTCTCACTCTCGTCTCGCCAAATAACTTCCTCAATCCGAACCTCCCCCGACGCCTACCCACCACAGGGCACCGACACTGGCATCCTCTCTTACTCCTGATCCAATGGAACGGTTCGGGACGCAGAGACGGGTCCAGATTGAAGACCCCGAACCGGATCCTCCCAAATACGACGACGAACCGGACGAAACGCTGCGTTTCAAATCCTCCAACAGCAACGTCTCCGACGACCAGGAACCGTTCATGGGCATCAAGGTCCGTCGCAAGGCCTCTTTCCACCGGGATTACCAGGGTGATTACCTCGACGTCCCTTCACACCCCTTTCTAATGAAGATTCTGCAAAAACAAGGTAAACCCCTTTTTTCTCTACTTTATTTTTCCACTATTTTTGTTTTGTTTATTTTATTTTATTTTATTTTATTTGGGGCTATATTACAGGGGATAGCCAGGTTCTATTTGCGGATAAAGTGTTGAAGTTCACTTGTTCGGGGAAGATGAAACGGTGCGTTCTGTTGATTACCGATTTTGCGATTTACATCGTTGACTCTGAGGTCGATGCCCTTAAACGGAGGATAGCGCTTGCGGCCGTCGAGAGGATTTGTCTCAGTGAGCTCAGCGACAACTTCTTCGCTGTGATAATTCCGACGGAGTATGATTTACTCATGGCTAGTACGCGGAAGACTGAGATTGTTACTGTGTTGGCTGAAGCTACCAAGTCCAAGAGCGCTTCTGGTTTTGAGCTCGAGGTGGTTTTCTCCAACAGGTAAATGATGTATGATTATCTCATTCTGATTTCGAACTCATACTTCTTATTTTATCTCGCATGATTCGCATATGTGATTTTTCAGTGAAGAGTAGAGGTTTGTGTTTTAGTTGAAGAGCGCTATATCAAATAGCTTCTCATGACTAAGTTCTATCGTTCTATTTTGGTAATATTTAATTATTGTAAATTTATTTTTTATTTTTATAATCTCCGGGTACAAGTATATTGCCTTTGATTTAGCATTTACTTGAGTTAGCATTTTCTAGTGAAAAGAGATTAAGGTTCCCTGAATATATGGTTTCATACATGTTCTTCAATTTGTATGAAGCTACCATTTACCACGTCTGATGTTGAAGCCGTACTTGTATATGTGGTTCTCTTCTCTTTTTGTTTCCAAATAATTCAAGCATGTAGAATACTCTACCTTCTAAATTTTGACATGATGATTTATATTTCTTAGCTTAGATCATTGTTAGGTCCAAAGAGTTATCAACTTGTAACTAAGATTCTATGGGGTATTGGACTAGAATTGGATCATGGTTATTAAGGAAAGTCATAAATATATTATTCCTTTCTCTTGCTTTCTATATATTAATATTTTGTCAATTCCCTTTGGACTTTTTTTTCTTTCTAAGTTTTAACGAGTTTTTTTAGATCATTGGGGACTCCACTTGTTTGGATTTCTTCATAACTGTCTAACAGCTCACAAGATCGATCCATACATGGCCTAGTCGGGTAATATATAGTAAAATTTTGAAACGGAAAAGACATTTGCCATCTTTGCCAAACACAACAATTTGGTATCAAATGTAGAGAGTGGCCGTGAGGCAGGTCTCTAGTAGTTATTTAGTACAATTTTATGTGCATTATCATCTCAAAATTTACTTCAGTAGGCACATAGGCTACGATAAATTGAAGAATGTGTATCAAACCATATATTCAGGGAACCATAATGAATCTCTCTTCACTAGAAAATGCTAAATCGAAGGCAACACACCTGTACATAGATCATAAAAGTAATAAATAAATTTATAAGAATTGAATAATATCAAAATATGATGATAATATTTGGTCTTGAGAAGCTACTTGGTTGGAGATGAGGGTTCAACTTTCAATTTGTGAGAGACAGTGAGACAAGGGCACAATAGATTTTTGTTAAAATTTGGGCTTAGGGCCTAACCCAACCCCACAAAACCGACTTGTAAGATGAGGATTGTCTAAGCCTTATAAGGACTACATTGACATATCTGTAGTCGATGAGATATCTCAACATCTTTTGTGGATAAAGGTTTGGATATAGGTGTCAAACCACTTTAGAAAACCAGATAATGCAAATTGTGGCTGAAAACGTGATGTAGGCCTGTTCAAAAATTGACTGTAACAATCTGGTTTTTTAAATTGGTTCGAATTTGGTTTTGGTTTGGGGCACTATAACTGGTTATTTCGAACAGTTTTCCATGAATTATATGATAGTTAGTATATAATAACCAAAGCCATGTTTTAATTTTTGACATTCCCTGACCATAGTATTTGGGTAAGTTTTTTTATTTTATTATATTTTTGGCAGCCATTATATGAAGTTTATAAATTTTGCTTGATTATAGATTTTAATAAATTGACAGGAAACTTTATGATCACTAAAGGCATATTTGGCAATTCCTATACAGGTTTGAGTATAATGCGGCATCTGATGTGGTGAAGGAAATCCAATTTGAGGAAGTTGAAGGTATGTGGCACTTTCTTTTTCTAATTTTTCTGGCTTTTGATGGTTGTGGTAGGTGGTGATTGTCATTAATATCTCCATTCCATCCAATCCATTTTAATCCCTTGGGTGTAGAGTTCTTTCTACCTCATTTTATTCTGAAGATTCTTTTGTTTCTAAATAAATTTCAGGAGGTATCAAAACAAGAATTTTGAGGAAGTGAATAGTGGAACTTAATTCTTGTCATGTTGTCTGTAAACAAAGTAGGAGATACGTACAGTTAATGCTTTTTGGTGATAGCGTGGAATGGGTTCTTCCAGAATGCTTTTCCTCAAAGTTTAATTTGCCTAAGCTACTAGGATTGGGCTATTGGTGAGGAATTTGGGTAGTAAGCACGAAGTTATAGGTTCAAATCGTATTGCTACCATTGTACACAGGGTTCATTTAATTTGGGAAAAAAAGAAAGTTTCCCAGCAATGGGATAGTTGACCATTACCTGATATTGGCCGTAAATCAGTGAATGGGTATTTATACTTTCCTCCACAGCAGAATGTATAATTAACATTAGCTATATTTTAAAAAAAAATACAAAATAAATTACTTAATAGTAAATCACGAAGCAATGTTTTCAGTTAGCTGTGTCTGGAAACTTCTTCATTCTGAAATTCCCTTCTTCATTCTAAAATTCTTTGATGAGCATAGATATGCAGAAACAGCCCCCTTTCTCCCTCTTTCTCTCTCCGTTTTCTACTTTTCTTCACACGATCGTTACTCATATTCAAAACTAACCAAAGCCAATGTTATCTCGCTGGAATATTCGATCCTGCTTCATCGGAAATGGGTGTTCTCATCAACCATTGAGGATAGAAATGGGTGATGAAGTGTTCGCCGGAGAATCCAAAATGGCAGAGGCACGTGCTCTCCGGCGAGCACTTGGGCTCATCTCTTCCATACTCTCTCTTTCTCACTCGCCCAGGTTCTACGCCGGAAAATGACAACTCATTTGGAAAAGCTAGAAGAGCTCTACTCTGGTCGAACTGTGACTCCACGGAGAACCCGTCGCTTACGGGGTTGGTCTCTTCGATAGTGGCCACCGTAAGGAAGTGCCACCATCTGGGTTTGTGTCGACGTTTGATAGTTGATACAACCTTCTTTAACTTTTGGGGATCCTAATTGCCTACTTCTAAAACTTTTGGAGAGAACTGATTTTGAGTGTTGGATGAATCCAACGGACCAGATTCGTCTGACTGCACCGACTGCATACCAAAACAACTGCATATAATCCAAATCCCTCTGCACTCTGCTTCTGAGCCAGAGGATGATTCTGCTGTAGACGAGAAGAAGCTCTCCTCCTCCGGCTTCGGGCTAAATAGGAGGCAAAAGGGTGGTTCTTGTTCTTCTCCTCCCATTCCCACTAGTACTAGTACTAGTACTACTAATCCTGATTTGTTGGCCATTCCCGGCATTGGTCCCAGAAATTTCAGAAAGCTCGTTCAGAATGGTATTGCCGACAGCTCTACAATTTTTTTAAAATATGTCGGTTTATTTTAAATATTGTTATTCTTAAGACCCCTTTTAGCAAATAATGTAAAATATGTCTGAAACTTACTGATCAAGTAACCGGTAATGCATCTCAGCCGTTGATCTAAAAGTAATCCAAACCAATGGTACAAAGGGCACTTTTCCATTGCTGGAAAACTTTTTCTCTTTCCCAATTAAAGGAACCCTTGTACACAAAAAGTTAATTTACCTGTAATTCTGATGTCAGAAATTGTAAGATAAAAATGAAAGATATATGTGATGTAAGTTTAAAGTTTTCAACTTGAAATTAGAAACGAAATTCATCTGTACTGGATGTATGAAATGTGATTATATCAACTTTTTTGGAACCAATTTGAAATGCGGCATTTTCCATTTCCCATGTAGCTTATTTCGTTTGTCTTGTCTTTAACTTCGTATTGTGGAAGCTTCACAAACTTCTTCTGGCTCTTTTTATACACTAACCCTATTATTGTTTCAGGCAGCCCATGATTTTATTGTAGCATGGTACTTTAGTTGTGTTCATGTTTAATATTCTTCAATTTGTATCACCATCCCATAATAGACCCTCTGTCTCCAGTCGTTTCGTCGCTGGGTAGAACTGAACTGACATATTTCAGTTTATAGATTGCACTCTATTCTTAATTATGAAAGACCCGTCGATTATGTAATTTGGTTATCTGAACGTCGAACAATATTCAATCCGAAATATCAAGTTGATGGCCAGAAATTAAAACTAAGGTTTAGGTCTCTTTGTGCCAACAATATCAATGAGCCCAACAATTAAAAAATTGACAAATAAGGTCGACTTAATGCAAAAAATAAAATATTTTAAAAATAAGGTAATTGAGATTATTCATAATATCAAATAAGAAAATTAAATATTATAAATATTAATTCATGTAATAGTATTGATGATATAGTTTTTTATAATTTTTTATTTTTAATTTATATCACGTAATTCTATATTTCTGCTTTTTTACTATATCCGATTCAACTGACTCAACTAATCAATCCCCGGTTAAACCAATAATCTCGTAATCCATTACCTACCCGAGTTTAATAACATTGCTACGAACTGTGAATTTTTTTTTTGGTCAATTATGAACTGTGAATTTAAGATGACAAAATGACAACTTTGATAGGGATGGGCCAACAAAAATGGAATAAATGCTACATGCTTTCCTTCCTTTTGGCAATTTCTATCTACACATACATAGTTTTCTATCCACACATACATTCCTGCAGAACTATTAGTTTCGCAAGTATATTTTTTTTCCACCACATACATTCCACGGAAATAATAGTTCCGTAAGTTATAATTCATTGCGGAACTATTAGTTCCGCAGGCATATATGTGTTCAAAAATGTCTGCGAAACTAATAGTTTGGCGCCGCTGAATGTATGTGGTGGAAAAAAAATATACCTACAAAATTAATAGTTCTACAGGAATATATGTGTAACTAGCAAGGTATGTACGTGCAAATAAAAATTGCCTTCCTTTTTTATTCCCTTAATCGCCATTATGTGATCCTCTAGGGAGAGGACAATTGTGGAGCCCAAACCCACAATCATGGCACAAAAAGAAGATTCCCTGGCTAAATAATAACACAAAGTACCAAATAGAGGGACCCAACTTGACTTTGACATCACCTAAGCCTGGTAGCTTAACGACTTGGCACCAATTCTGCCACCAACTTCATACCTAATAATAGATCAATGCCATTTTTCATCCCGTTTAAGGACAAAATTGAAATTGAGACAGTTGACTACTAAATTACATCCTTAACAACCATTTGACTAAAACAAAAAATGAATCTCAATGTGGAAGAGGTGTAGAAGGTGTCTCAATTGCATGAGGGATTGGAGTAGAACCTTCCGATCTAGACTCTGTGGATGGTCTATTCCCAGTACGAATTTCCTCCACCGTTCTCACCACTTCTGCAATTTTTGGTCTTTGATCTGGTGTTCTCACAACACATGCCATCCCTATTTGTAGCATCTCAACCATTTCTTCCTCTATATTTGGACACCTCAGCAACTCCACATCAAACACTTCTGCTGTCCACTCCTCTCTAACCACAGAATTCACCCACCTAACCAAGTGGACAACCTCTTCACCTCCAGTGGCATATATGGGAGATTTCCCAGTTAGAAGCTCAAGTAGCAGGACCCCAAAACTGTAGACATCGGATGCCGGGGTCGCTTTTCGCGTGTCTGTTACTTCCGCTGCACGGTATCCTGTAGCCCTCAATGCTGGTGGGGGCATTGGACTCATCATTGTTGCAAGACCAATGTCACATAGACAACCATATCCTTGGGAGTTTAGGAAGATGTTTGAGGCTTTTATGTTTCCATGGATGTGTTTCCCTCCATGTAGAGCATGGATGTGAGCAATGCCTCTTGCTGTACCAATTGCTATTCTCAACCGGGTGTCCCAGTCTAGAGAAATCCTTCCTACCCCTCTTTTGCCTGCATGGTGGTGATGTCAAAGCATTGTTATTTGTTAACATTGGCAACTTCTAGAGAGCCCTCAGAGAAATTACATATGTGTAGGAAGCCACATAATTTAGTTCAATTTTGTAAAGTACAAGAAAGTCTCATAAGTAGCAAAAAATGGATATTAGACAAAATCCTGCTCTTGCTTGAGTATTAAGCAAATATCACCATTCAAGAAGGGAAGGAAATTACAATAATGAATGGCAAGGATTTGGGGGAGGGGGATAACATTTTTTCTCACTTTCCTCTTAATTATTTGTTCAACTATCTATATGGAAGCCCTTCCTAGGCTTAGGTAATCATGAGTTTGATGAACCTATAATCTGTAGCAGATTTTAATTTAGTACATTCCTGGTAGCAAACTATTAGGCTACTGACTGGTTGGTTCTAACTTCTAATGAGACAATACACAGGAGGACTCCAAGAAATAACTGAATGTAGGCACTACTAGACAATTCCTATTAGATGATTGTTAGAAAACCATTTTTTTACTGCACTGGCCTGAGAGGAAGAGCTAGATAAACCAAAAATAATTGAACTGTTGTTTGTTAGATAGGAGAAAATGTTAACAAGAACATACCATGCAACATTGCTGAGACACTGCCCTGTTCGTAGTAGTCATATACCATAAGTTTCTCCTCCTTTGAATAGTAATATGCCCTCAGTGGAGCCACATTCTCGTGCCTAATCCTCCCCACCATCTCCATCTGCTGTTCAAACTCACGCTTTCCAACCGTGACCTCCTTCAACCTCTTCACTGCTACTGTTGTTGCATCCTCTAGAGCAGCCTTATATACCGTACCAAATGTTCCCTTTCCAAGCACCTCAGCAGATGCTCTCAACAAGTCCTCCAAATCAAATACAAGGTTGCAACCCTCAAAGAAGACAATTTTGTTTCTCTCTCGACTTTCAGAAGCTTCTTTTTTCTCAGAGACTTCTTTTTTCTGGGACTTGATTGGTTGTCCATCTTCGCCACGTTTCTCATAGCAACAGACAATCACAAAAGCTGCTATGGCTGCAAGCCCCAGCACACAGCCACCAATGATGATCCCCAATAATGCTGGTTCACTGAGTCCTTTGGTTTTCCTTTTTGGATGAATATTTGGGTATTGAACAGGAAAAGCAGGAGGAAGTGCATATGCAGAAGATGAGGTAAGATTGTTACCAGAAAAGGTCCAACTTGGAAATCTCTGAAGGGATTTAGGCACAGCCCCACTAAGTTTATTGTTGGCCAAATTGAGCTCTTGCAGGCTAGGAACATTGATATCAGGAATTTCACCTGAAAGAGAGTTGTTGGCTAGGACTAAAGAAGTGAGATGAGTCAAATTTGAAACTGTAAAAGGGATGCTCCCATTAAAATCATTGTTGGATAAATTGGCAACAGTGAGATTATTCCAAACTGAAAAATCTGATGGCAATGGACCAGAAAATTTGTTGAATTGAAGGAAGAGATAGGTCAAATTCTTTAGCTCAGAGAAACCAGAAGGGAAAGAACCAGTTATACTATTTGATGCAAGACTCACAATCTGGAGTTCTGAGAGGCGACTAAGAGTGTTGGATGGAATTGGACCATTCAATCCAGCTCTCGGTAGCTGGAGGGCTATAACTCGAGATCGGTCAGTGTTGCAGGTGACTCCAGTCCAGCTTTTGCATACAGAAGATCTCTTATCCCAGTTGAGATGAGAGGAGTGATTAATGTTGTGAAGGAAATCAAGCAAAACTTGTTTATCTGCCACTGGTTCAGCTCCAACACCAAAGAACACCGCTCCAATCATGAAGATTGTTGAGTAAATGAACAAGAGGCCAAGCTTCTTGCCCATTTTCTAGATTGAACACAGAAGATCAACACTTCAAGGAAGTTGGATGTGAAGCAAGGACTCCCTCAAGATATTGGTCACTCATACAAGAAACCAAACTGGAGAAGAAACAAATGATTAGATAATTAAACGCAAGTATACGATACATTTGCAAAAGGAAACAATAAAGACAATTGGGTGAGATGTATGTTACTAGACATATTGGAGTTATTTTCTTAGATTTTGATATAAAAGGGTAAAGAATAAACTGTTAAAGTGTCTTTAGGGTCAAAATAAACAGCTCTTGTTTGACATGGAACATCACCTTATTAGCTTTTTTCTGTTCACCTACTTTGTTTGTTTCCCTAGTGAGTGCAATCAAAAAGATGTATACCAAAACTTTGAATAGTAGACAGCCAGTAATTAGTGTTTGTTTCCCTAGTGAGTGCAATCAAAAAGATGTACACCAAAACTTTGAAACTAATTGTGGATTCATCAGTTTAGCAGGTCAATAATTTGATGACACAGACCATGTCAGCAGAAAATATATCACTTTGTGGAAATTAGAAACAGAAATACCAGAAACATTTTCCATATGTATACACAAAAAAAAAACAATAAAAGTATTGAATTCGGTTTTTTCATCCACTATTCTAGAAATAATCCAACTGTAACTAAGGCACAAAGTAAAAGGCAGAGCAATTGACTCTTCCATAGAGAGAGAAAAAGGTACACTCACAAGACAACCCCCTCCTGGATTACAACATTCACCAGAACTAGTGAAAAATAGATACAGCCAGCACTGCCCCATATAATCATATCATAAATATTCAAGAGCAAGTAAAGTGGTTATTGGTTGAGGGATTAGCAAGAAAACTGATAGGTCCACAAGACCAGGACCATCATAGATTACAGGTTCATCTGGTTTCTGGAGCTGTTAGAAGATGAAAATCTGAACTGGGGTCGTTGCAATGATGGTATTATTTGTAGCTATGGAAGGTGAGCTTAATTAGTATTATGCTTGAGAAGAACAACAGGCATCACATCACATGCAATGCAAAGGAAGAAAGAGAAACCCTTTTGGTAGAAAGCAACAGATAACTTTTGCCACAAAAATAGGAGAGGGCATGTGAAAGGAACCCCCACTATAGTAACAAGACAAATATGGAGACTTATACATGAGAGTCTGAGACTATAACTATTATTTGTCACAATCACACTATAATTCACACTGAGAAGCTTCAAAACCTTGAATTTAAGTCATACCCCTGCTGCTCCTTCTCCTCTCCTTGGTTTCTAACTTTTTTTGGAAAGACAGAACTTTCTATGGGTCTTCCTATGGAGATTTGAGTGGAGAAAGAATGAAAATGCAAAAATAAGAAAAACTGCAGGTTGAGAGAGACAAGACGAAAAGTTACCTCATGAGCTTTGTCCTGAGCTCTTTAACACATGCGTAGGTGACCCATGTGCTACAATATTATAACGTATAGTCTATATTTCATTTAATTCTCTAATCTATATCATGAAATTAGCTTCAGTCAAAAAAACTATTATCCCCCTTTGAATAAAGTATTTGTTTGACATTAATGGGATTTGAGTGCTCCAGATTCATTTAATTTGTGCTAATCAAAATAGTAAGTACAGTGCTTGGAGAGTGGGAAGACTGAATAAGCCTACTACACGTATAGGTTTGGTAATGTAGCAGCTGATTTATCTGTTTTGTTTACATGCGTTAACCCCGGAAAAAAAAGAGGTTAAAGTGCGTTGACTAATTTGGATTGGATTAGGACAGCATCAACATCACAAAATGATGATTTTGCTTCACCGAAAGAAGAGGTTTCAACATTGTTGTTGTTAGGCACAGCCCTACTGCCAAGGACCAATCATTGGTCTTCATTTCAGGATTTCATTTTTTTTTAATTTATTGGTATCCAAAAGTCATGTTAGATGTCCCTAACTAATCTGAGTCGAGTTAGATAGACCTATATAAATAGACAAATTGTTTCTTTTATCTATTTTTTTCATTCACAAAAATCACGTGCAAGTCCATACCTAAAGAAAACTAAGCTCCATGTCACTTCAACTAACATAATTTAGATTTCATATTTGATATCGTTCTGGACAAATTATGCAACTTTTTTCATAACAATAATATTACATGGACACCCCACACACATCTATTTCACATTTTTCATCTATTTAACTCATTAGGACCGGGTGTAGGAGTGGTGATTGAGTGTCCAAATATCGGCTCCTTTTTCATAACCAATAGCATCGGTTGATCTCAATTTCTCAGAAGTCGTATCAAAAGATTCAAAACTTCTCTATCAAATCAAAATGGTGTGCAAAAATTGAGTCAATACTTCCTCAATCGATCTTCATTTTGTACTGATTGCCTTTATAAATTTCTTTTGCAGCAAACACAAAAAATTGATAAACAACAATATGTCAGTTTATAAATTCTCCATCATCTCTGTAAATTCACATACAAAGTTTCCAAAAGCTGCTCAAATAAAAAAAATGGAGTTTCAAAAAGCCACATCATTGCAACTGTTACCTTCTTTTGAAACAGTCGTGTGAATCGAATCCGATTTCAGTATAATTGGTTCTCCATTGAGTGTTAAAGTAACACACTCGTAGAAAGACCAAAACAATCTATATGTTGAAAGGCTCATCCAGTCATCCTCATTCTAAGAGTTAATTTGGATGATTTTTTTTATAAACATTTATGGTATGAGTTATCTAATAAATAATGTCTCGTACAAGTTAGAAATTAGTTTTTATATTTCAATTTTTACAAAAGTTTTCTTTTTTAACTTCTCTATAAGTATTTAACGGTGATTATTTAACAACTTATCATCTTTTCTATATACGACAATTTTCTCTTTTTCGTAAGCTAAAAACTGAGTTTTTGAACCCAAAAAAGTCCTAAATAGATTGTGATTTGTCATTGATTGGACGAAAGAAAGACTCTTTACTTACTTAAAAAACTAATTGTGAAAAGATCAAAGGTTAGCCACAACATTTTTTTTAATGGCAACTATGTTGTTCTACATTGTTGACCTGTTTCTCCCACCAAAACACCTAAGCCCACACAATAAATAACAGAATAGAATATGTTATCGTATGGCAACCACCAACAGGAAAAGCAACGGATATAGCCCCATTCATTCTTAAACATATCGATAGGCAGGAGATTCTCTTGCTAATTGATGGGGCCTAGCTTTCTCAAAAGTCAAAAAACTTGCATGAATTGATGCATCACTCACAGTACATCAGTATAAGGTGGTAAAATAACAAAAATGTTCTTTGGACCACCACATGCCATAAGATTACATATGAATGTTTGATATATAAGGTGGTATGCATGATCATCATATTTTTTATAAACTTAAACAAATATACCCTATTATAATCAAGACAATTTGATATATAGATTGTGGATGAATTTGATATATAGAGATTGTGGATGGATCTTGAAGATGAAACAGGACAGGGGCATGGTAGAAGTCAAACGGTACCCTCGTGTTTTGCATCCTCTAAAATCCAAAATAATGGTCTTGTACCCTTCCCCCTAATACCGGTGCCTTGCCATCCGGATTATGGGGAAATTAAATAAAAGTTTTTCCGTGCTCAAGTGATTTTTTTGGCTAGTTAGGACTTAGGAGAAGTGTGTGTTTCGAGTTTGTTTCAACTTATTTTGTTAAAAAAAAACATTTCTAAGAATTTTGAGTGTTTTATTTTAACTTTTAAAAATAATTGAAAGCTGAAAAAAATTTATATATATATATAGTACTGAGAAGCTACTATGAGTAGCTTAAAAATGTGACTTTTTGAGAGTTTTAAGAGAGTTGTGCTTGTCGTTTAAAAAAATCATGTGACTTTATGCTTTAATCTTGACCATTTATGGTTTGATCTTATGACTGTGATTCACTACTCTAATCTTCTCATGATAAAGTCCTCTCAATTGATATTGGTAAAAAAAATTGAAATGTTCGTTTGCCAAAAATTTTTTTGGTAGCTTGAATAATATTGAAGGCCGAAGCAAAAAGCCAAAAGGCCCACAACAAAGAAAGGGCAACAAGACAGGGCCAAAGTCAGCAAAACGCGGTGGCAACAAGAAAATTAGAGAAAAGCCACGCAGCTTCTTGTTTTTGTTCAGCAAAAAAAAATGCCATGCAGCTTTTTTTTGGTCAAGAAAAGCCATGCAGCTGAGCAGTCATAAAGCAGACAAGTACCTGCTGCGATGGGTTGAGATATCAGATATCAAGTGCTAAACCCAAGCCCATCTAAAAGGCCGCAGTATTTGGCCCATTTTGGACGAGGATTTGTATTTTTTAAAGAATAACGCGTTCATGACCAAAAAAAAGAAAAGAATAACGCGTTAAACAGTGATTAAATTCAACCCCGTAGGTTGCTGTCTATTAGAGATAATTAACAAGTTTTCTTTGACCAAAAAGAGATAAACAAGTTTTGGTTGAGTCTTGTGCTACACTTTTGACTTCGTGGCTCCAAATCTCATCTAGATCGTGCTTGACTGTATTTATATCCTGTAAGGGAGAAGGAGGGACCCTTTTTCCCCCTTTGTCGGACGCAGCTTCATTTGGGAAATTAATGGACAGCTTTCATTTCCATAAATATGGTACGTACTAACTATGATTTTCTGTGTCTAATTAATTACTTCATCCAGACCTAAATATAAACAAAAAATAGTACTCCTTCTCGATCAAAATAAAGGTAGTTTTAGCTTTTTTTTTCTGTCCTAAATCTTTGGTTGTTTTAGATTTTTAAGGTATAATTTATCTTTTTTTCCAACTATACCCCTAGAATTAATTACAAAGATAAATTAATGAAATTATCTTTTTAATAAAAAATTTATGATGGACAATTAATTGTTATTGGTATTGGTATTGTGATTAATGAAATACACCAATTACCAACAAGTAACTCTTGTCTTTTTCTTTTTCGATACAAGAGTGCATCTTTCCATATCACCTTTCAATGAATTTAATAAGGAGCAACTAAAGTAATAATTGAATACTACAAAAAAAGAAGAAATCTATAAAAAATGAAATAGGGGTAATATAGTCTAAAATTTACACACTTAATTATTTCTTAATCTGTGTGCCAAAATCTTAAACTACCTTTGTTTTGGACCAGAGGGAGTAGTTAAATGAGGTGGACTCAAATATAAGTAAATTGTAACTAACTCTAGTCTATTTGATGATTTATTCTACAAAATACCTTTTATTTATTATAAATTTTAATTTCAATAACCACTTTTAGTAAGGACAATTTAGGAAATAAAATTTATTATTTGGTAAAAATAAAAAAAAATAAAAAATTAACTAACTTCTCATCCCATATCCCACGTTTCTTTTCCTCCTATCAATAGCCGATATTGCTTTTTTTGTCTTTTTGTGAGGTACTATGCGGAAATGTTTTCTTTGCTTTAGCAAAGAGACATTTTCGTTATTTTTAGTTTTTGATGTAAAAATCATAGTCATTAAGCAACGAAAGGATTTACATCTACATGAACCAAAGCCAAAACTTACTAATTAATTTGATGTAAAATGCATATTCAGTATGCAATAGAAGGGTACGGTTTACATTCTATATTGTGAACCAAAGCCAAAAACATACAAATAATATCTTTATTAATACCACGGACCTTTTATGTTCTTGTTCGATCCCTCCCCAAAGTTCCCAAAAGCTCTTCCTGTTTAATTCTTACTTTATTTAATAAAAAAAATCAATTAAGACTGTAAACAATTGCTTAAGTCTCATGAAATTGCTTCCTTTTCAAAAATGGATTCATGTAATAATTATAAGCAAAAATAGTTTCATTTTTTTTGGATAAGCCTTAAATTTTTTTGGATAAGCAGCAAAAAAATTAGGTGGTTTGTTGGTTTTTTAATACATTAATTGTGTCATTTTAACTAACTCTTATATATAATAAAGCACTACTAATGTTTACTCGCAATTTAAGCTATTTATTTAAATTTACACATATATTTTGATATTTAGATCTTTGATTTGTTTTTTATAAACAAGGGAATTTTATTATAAAGAAACTAAGAAGTACTCTAATCCGTATAAAGAAGCGGGGAGGACAGAAAAGACCAAATTCAACAACTTTGTCTAATACAAGAAATTGGATCTAAACACCAACCAATTAACAAACAGAAATTTAATTGCTTTAGCTTTTCATAACGAAAACTAATACGATGAATGCCAATATATGGTGTGGCACGGATGTTAAATACCATGAATGAGCCTTAATTTGATCCATAACAACACTACCATTCTGAAACACGATGTTATCCCTCGTCAACAATTAATCAAACATCTGCTTGCCAAATAATGTAGAAAGATCTACTAAATTTCTTTCCAAAAGTTATACTTGACAATCAGACATTTTCTGTAATTTCAAGTCCTTTATTGCAATCTTAATTTGTTGAACAAATGAATACATCACTTCCTTAATTAATCAAGTCAATTGGTAGCTAGCATTGACATCAATCCTTCAAAATCGACGCTTGAACTTTCCCTTGGTTCACTTAGTTTTTGAAAGTTACGCGACACTCTAATAATCTTTCCCACATTTTAACTAACTAAAATGCACTGTAAGAACATGCTATAAATGATGTCCACGGTGAAGGTCAAATTAATGACATTGAGCATAAAAATATAATTAATGGCCCACTATAGTAAATCAAATTCATTGAACATTGTATCCTAAAAAGGGGGGGGGGGGGGTGGGAAATCAAACAAGTCTACAACTAGCTACCCACTAATTAAAAGAATAACAAATTTCCATCAATTCCAGTCCCTTTCTAGGTCATCTTCCCACCCAGCATGAAACTACTTCCCTCTTTGTACTCTAAAATCAACAACAAATTAAAAGCAAAACGAATTCATGAATTTGAGAAATTGTTGAACAAGTCTATATTGGAATTAGGTGAAACAAGGTTTGAATTAGGGCTTGGCATGAAGAAATTTCCTCCCTCCATAAAATTCCTCAGGTCACGAAGGAAGCTAACCGTGCTCGGGTCCGATGTCGCCGGTGGCGAGAAGAAGCTCGATGGTGGTGGCGGCGGCGGCAACATGTTGCTTGGCCTTTCAACATCACCAGTACTATAATTCCCTCTTTGATGTTGTTGTTCCCTCTCTATTGATGTCGTTCCGCTGCCAATATTGTCATTTAAATTAGGATCATGAGTATTACTATTACTTGAAGAGGAAGAGGAAGAAGAGCCAGTGAGGCGTTGAACGAGGCTCATGAAGTCACTGGGTGTGGTGTGAATTATCTTGGGAGAAACTGTGTAGATTATGACCGGTTGTTGTTGTTGGCGAGGTGGTGGCAACGGTGGTTTCTTATTGATCTTGTGAGACTCCTTGTTTATCCTTAGAGGCGTAGGACGAGGCCCTTGGAGTTGGAGATTATTATCTCTTTTTGGTGATCTAGATCTTCCTAATCCTGTGGGAATAATATTATCGTTGAAGTTCATGCTGTGTGCTGAAAAGATTGAATTGAATTATGCTCAGAGTGGTACGCGTGGAGGATATATGAGTTTATACAAAAATAAATTGAATTATTAAGGAGATATTGATGAGAATGAGGAAAGGAAAGCTTGTGGTTGGGGTATATAAGGGGCTGACATGAAACATATTGTAATAAGGAGAGCTGGTCAACGTGGTGAAGAGGGGGGATTATTTTATTTTTCCGGGTAAAATCTGGCTCCTATACTACGGTAGATTTTTTATTATAGGGTTTTTCTCACATGACATGGGGCTAGTTTCGTGGTGTTATGGTTGTCTGAACTTTTCTAATATGTTTTCCTCTCTTTTTTTTCTCTTTTTCTTTTAATTAATTTCTCCCAGGAATTTTATAAGTAGGAGTTGGAATTTGGAAAACTTGTAATAAAGGGTTCGAAAAAAAGGGTCGTGACCACGTCAGTGAGCTATGTGATGTGTAGTACTATTAATTAAGCTGCTTATGTGGATTTCGCGATGTTAATTAGTGCTGGATAAATGTGTTCACTTGTCAACACAATGTGTGTTGACAAGTTGTGACTACGTCGTCTATGTTTCTATTTGTGTGATCCAATTCGCACATATCCATTTATGCATGGAACTTTCTAGTTCTCTTTAATAAAAGAAAGTTTAATTACATTTTTTACTATTTTAATTTTAATATGAATAGTGTATGATTATAATTTATTAATAATTTTTTTATCGCAATTAAATCTCTCAAAAGTTAAATCAAGGAGTCTTAGCCTAGTGGTGGAACACTAGGACCCTTGGGGGATCGACCTGTTGGTAGCAGGATCGATTCCACCCGGGGGTAAAACCATACCTTGGCCAGTCCAAGCCTCTACGGACGAGCGCAGATTAGTCTTTCGTTGAAAGCGTTGGGACACTGCGTGGGGTCGGAGCGATCTCCACTCGAACCAAAAAAATCTCTCAAAAGTTTTTCTAGCTAACTAGAAAGATGAAGCCTCTAGATCAGCCCGATGTGTCTAAATATTAACAGAAATTTTATATATATGTGATTACCGATTTAAATACATATATGACATAAAAGTCATAAGGTGGTTTTGTGATTTGGGGGAGGAACATAAGGATTAGAGTGATAAACAAGTTATATGTTCAAACCTCATCTACTAACATAACATACTAATTTACAAACATTTATCTATAAAAAAACATATATATATATATATGACATGAAGCTTATTAAATTTACACGTTAGTTTACCTACCGAAGAGATTTAATTGCTGCACAAAATTAATAAGGAAAACAATCACACATTGTTTATAGCAATGTATTTGTGAGGCTTGGTACTGAGCTTTTTATTTAATGCATTTGTTTGCTGTTGGTTTGAGTTTTGGTGTTGTTAGAAATTTGATGTAAGGGTTGGGTAACCCTTGTACTCCAATTAATGCCATATTTTTGTTGATAAAAAAATATATGTATATTCTTAAATTAAACGACTATTTTTTTTAATAAATAAGTGATAATAAATTAATATATTATATTAGTGAAAAGATTTAAACTCATAATATTTTTATCTCTTTACGTGGAGATAAATACTTTTGGTGGTGCGGTTGTATGGGGAGGTTTTAGCTTGTTTCTAGTTTTTCCTTCACTGTTGTATTTGTGATATTTGACACTTCTTGTACTGAGCTTTTTATTTAATGCATTTATTTGACTTTTTCAAAAAAAACTTCAACCCATATATCTCCCTCTCAAAACTGCCAAACGATCTTATACCTCACAAATTAAACAACTGTGTTACATCTCGATCCTGTGTTTCCCACTTTCCCTTTTGTACTTTTGAAGACGTCTCTAATCATTTACGAGCAACATCAAATCACATAGCGCTCTCGAAAAAGTCTTGTTCGACGGCGCAATGCAAGTTGCTTGTTTTGATCAAACCCGGCTATACGGTTGCATTTAATACGTGTACTATATATTTCAATGGTTAAGAGAATTCAATTACGAACATGTAATGTTACTTGTAAAATATATATTTCTGTTAGTTAAATAAATTCATGAATGGTGGCGTCTAGGGTGGTGAAGTAATAAAACTTTACCACCATGGTGAAGTGGGGCCAGTAATAACAATAGCCTTTGATTTAATAATTTTATATTTATACGGATAGGATCAATTACCGGATAATTGAATAACAGGTAAATGCCCAAGATTAATGTAATTGCAATAGAGGTCAAAATGTACTACTTATTTAGACTATTGACTCACGCTTTTGTAAAATATGAGTTCCTAGCCAAAATTTTAATTTTAATTAATTACAAATTTTCTCATAAAAAATTATAATTGCTCGACATCTCTTTCCTTCTATCTCGATCTCTTGCTCTCTCCCTCTCTCTCCCACCTCTCTCTCTCTCGTTCTCCCACCTCTCCCTCTATCTCACTGTCTCTATCTCCCTCCTCTCTTATTTTCTCCCATTCTCTCCCACCATCTCTCCTTCACTCTTTATCTCTCTCGCTCTCTCTCCCGATCTCTCACTCTTTCTTGTTCTCCCCCTCTCCCCCTCTCTCCCTCTCCCTCTCAACTTCTCCCTCCCCTCTTTCTGTCACACATTTTGATCTCTCCCCTCCTCCCTCGTTATCTCCCCTCTCTCTCGCTCTCGCTCTCTCCCCCTCTAGCTCCCTCGCTCCCTCTCTCTCCCCCCTCTTGGGGGGAAGAGATAGAGTGAGAGGGAGGGAGGGAGGGATAGTGAGCGAGAGAGGGGGAGAGAGATAGATCGAGAATGAGAGAGAGCGAGAGGGAGAGCAACTGAAAGAGAGGGAGGGAGAGGGGGAGAGAGAGATATAGAGTGAGAGAGGAGAGTGGGAGAGGGAGGGAGGGAGAGGGGGAGAGAGATATATAGAGTGAGAAGGAGCGGGAGAGAGAAGGGAGAGTATAAAAACAAAAGGTTTGAACATTGCAGAGATTATAAAAAAATTGTAAGGACTAAGCACAAAAATCAATATATTTGCAGGGATGAAAAAGATATTTAAGTGAAAAAATTATTACTCAAAAATTAAAATGATGTTTTATTTATAAAAATAAAATTAAAAGAAAAAAGAGACTATTTGCGATTTTCATAATATATCACGCCAATTTTTATAATTAATGAAATTTTGGGCATATTGATCTATTATAACAATTTATGAGGAAAAAAATCTAATATAGATAAAAACTGGATTACCTGTTATCACAAGTGATAGACCCACTTCACCATGGTGGTGAAGTTTTATTACTTCACCACCCTAGAAGTCACCTTCATGAATGCAACCTTTATTTTAATTTCTTCTTTGGTACGTCAGAGAAAGATTTACCACGTCTGTAATCAATACTATAATATTAGTATATCTTAATTTTGTGTTAAAGACTTTTATATAATGAACAATTATCTGTAAGAAAATCATGTCGATGTATTCTAAACGGCGATGATCACTTCGCAAGAACCACTACCTGCTACTGCACGATTGCTCTGCAAAAATTAGAAAAATGCATTTTAAAAGTCAAACTCTTTTTGTCAACGGGGCAGCTTGAAATCTCTCAGCACTACTAATCAAAAAGTTACTTTTAGAGGCATTTTTTAAAAACAAATTTAAACATTTGTTATAAAAAATTAACATTTGGTGTAAATGCTTCACAGCTGATCTTAAATATTACCATATTGATCAAAGAAAACTCCCTCAATTTAGTCACGTTATTAATTACGGCAATTAAGTTTTTATTTACTACTAGAATCCGTGTTCCAAAATTTTGAATGAATCGTACCTTATGGCCATGCATGGTTCTTTACTCATCTTAGCCATGACATCCTAATTACACTAGTTAACCAACGAGCAATGTTATATCCTCCTAATTATCCTCCTACATATCCTCCTATTACTTTATAAAGTGAATAATAAATGAAAAAATAAACATTGAAAACATAAAAGACATTTAATTCTTTCTCAATTAAGTAAGAGAATTTGTAGGAATAAAATGTAGGAGGATTTAGAATTATTCATTAACCAACCTCAGCAGTAGACAGTAGTTGATCTCGTATAGTACCTCATTGAAGTTGTCAATGATTATTGAACTAATCAACATGAACAGTGTTCTAAACCGAAGTAAGTAGCTTAATTTTAAACATTAATTTATTTTATTTTGATGTAATTTATGCTTATTGCTTAGAGGGTTAATTTTTGGTGGATATTTATAGATGTGTAAAGCTTGTAGGTGAGTTCGTTTCATTAATAAAATTTTGTTTGCTGATAAAAGAAATTATGCTTAGAGGGTAAATGTCAATGAAATACATATATAGCTTAATTAAAAGATGAGCGCGCGTGACATTGGGACAGAGTTCCACGCCTTATAGGAGTAAAAGAATATAATTAATTAAAGAGAGCTACCATTTGGTTTTATAAATTATACCTCGATCAAATGAATAATTGACTTCACAAAATGTTAAAAAATTGCAATCTAATTAACGTTTTTACACGATTATCTTTATAGGCAACGTGACGAACATGATGCTCTAACTAAACTTTTAGGATTCTTTTCGCAAATTTTCGTAGAGATTCTTTGACATCGTATTTGGTTAGATATGCAATATTCATACATACACTTTATTTTTTTCATCATCATGTTAAATTGTATATGTGTGTGACCACTCTTTACCTGTCATTTAATTTCATCCAAAAAGAAGTTATATAAGAGTAATATTTGATAATAGATACCATTTTTATCACATCCAAAAATTAATCCAAATTAACAGGTGTTATAACTCATAATATTTATTTTTTTTAAAAACCTTCCACTTTGTCTAATAAATATATATAACAAGCTACTTCCACCATATCCTCAAACAGAGAGGGAAAAAAGTATTCAATGAAACAAATTTCATTGGTTCAGTTCTGTTTAATTTTATATACTCCCTCCGTCCCTAATTATAAAAGATTTTTTGCAAGTTTGTTTGTCCCTTTTTATATAAAACTTTTAAAAATGTGTCATGCATTAATTAATTTTTACCCAAACTATTCTTATTTATTAGAAGAGAGAGATAGTAATGCATTAATTAAATGGGAGATAGAAAGTGAGAAGAGAAATGTACTATTATTAAGGATAATTTTGGAAATATAATATAAATTATTAATATATTTAATACTATAAACTATATTAACTAACTTCTTTGGTGAAGAGAATTAAATAAAAACTTCTTATAATTAGAGACAGAGAGAATATTTATTAAGAAGTTCAAATAATATTAAGATAATTGACGTCCTTTTATTTCATTCTCCTTACTTAGTTAATATTCACTCTAATAAGAGAAATATTAGCACACATGAAATCATTGCAAGTCTTCAATACCCCTGAAAAACCACTCGTTTGGCCCAGCTTCATCAGTGGCATGCAGTTTCTGTTTTATCTGCGCCTTACTTTAGATTTCAACAAATTTGAGGTGCTTCTAGAAAATTGTGCGTGTTTGGAAACTCATTTGAAAAGGCTCAAACTTGACTCCCTTTATCAAATTTCCACTCCCCTTTAATTCATTTAATTTTTTATTTCTGTTCCTTTTTTTAATTTGAAATTCCTCTTCACCCCCCGCTAGCTCTTATTGGCAGCCAAAAGTGAATTGTAGAAAAATTGTCATCATTTTTTTTTTTGGTGATTTGTCATCATTTGTCATCTATAGTATATATAAATCTCCTGACTGACACTACAGTACGCTACAGTGACGCGCTACAGTATATATGCTGGAAAACTGTTGTACAAATACTCAAAAAAAAAAAAACGAACCAATGGGAATCGATCTCCAAAATTGCAAATTGATGATTTCATTATAACTGGGCCACAAGATTCATTTAGCTTTAGAGAGACCATATATTTATATATAGGTATTTTTTGTTATTTTAATTTGTCCCCGTTAAAAATATATTTTATAAATACATATTATTTTAGTAATACATTAATATATTAATTGATTAGTTTATATATTATATAAAATTATAAATATATTTAGAATTTTAGAAATACTGGCCTATATAATTTGTGATTTTTTAAAAAAATCTAAGTTTATTTTTGTAAAAATATTATAAATTTTTAAATATACTGGTTCAAGTGGTTCCCTTAGCAATCCATTGATGTACTCTAACCGAATCAATGATTCGAGTTTAATAACATTAGTATCTATTAAATTAATTTATATATATTTAATATATTTATTTATTAAAAAATAAGACAAATACTAACAATACACTCTTTTTGACACATTTTCTATGATTAGTTAAAATACACATGGGTTTTATTTCTTTGAAAATGAATCCCACTAAATATGATTAAAGACCCACATAAATTAATAGAATCCATATAAATTACACCAATTATAAATAATATATTGAAAAGAATATATTATTAACATTCTCAAAAAATAATAATAAAAAGTTTCTAGTATTGTTATAAAAGCGGTTGAAAGTTTCAATTGACCAAGGCTACAATTTTAGGGGTCAAAGGCGAGGGTCCACTTCCAGCAAAGAATTAAAAGGGTATTGGATCGACTTGGGCAATAGATTACCAGCCATGACCGGAAGGGACCATGACTGACTGACCAAGAATTAAGACACACACACACGCACACGCCCTCTCTACTTACTCCCATCTGACTAATTAAGCTCACCGCAGCAATACCGCTTCTTTCTTAATTTTTACCCTGTAATTTGTCCTTTGCATCAATCCAGTTGACTTGGTTTTGTGACATTATAAAAGCCTTGTATATTGCTATAACTCAGTTACTTAGTTATTTGAATAAACTTAATTGATTAATTAAGTTAAAAGTAATGTAATTTATGTTCATAGAAAATTATTTTAAAATTAAACTTACAGTAATTAAGATTTAATATAAAATTATCAATTCAAAGCAAAACTTTTAACCAAATATTGTCGCAACCAAATCGCAATGAGAGCGGCAAGTAGAACAAATTTTAAGGTTAAAAGCCAAGGTGTCACATATACCTCAACTCTTGTAATTTTAAAAAAACATAGAGGTATTACCAAGCCTTCATAACTCTTGTGTTTTCTAAAACATATCATTAACAAGCTGTCATATCTCAGTCAAACATAATTTTAATTTTGAAAAAAGAGTATAGCTAGATTACTATAGTAAATCGCCATAACTCAGGTGTTCCCCAAAACATAGATTACAGAGCCATACCCGAATTAACTCTGATTTTGGGAAATACTTAGTTTTTTTTCATAAATTTTTATATTAACTCAAGAATAAAATATCATCAATAACAACTAGAATAAGCAAATAGGATCAAATAATAATTTCAAAAAAAATAAGTAAATAAATAAATTTTTTATTTGCAACAAATCACTCTCTTTTTTATATATGTTTGTTATTTTGGTCTAGGTCAACATACAAAATCACTCAAATTGAGATTAATTGTACAATGTAATCTCTCTCTTTTTTTTTTTTTTGCAATGGAGATGATGAGGTTTATACCTAAGACCTCATGCATACTATCCAAATTCCTCACCATTAGCTCAATCCTAATGACATAGACAATTTAATCCCTAATCCTTATTCTTTTTTTTTTGGGTCAAAAATCCTTAGTCCAAAACACCCCACAGTTTTTTTTTTGTCAACAGGGGGTGGGGGGGCTATTTTTTGGTGGGGGGGGGGGGGGGGGGAGGGGGGTCGTAAACTAAAAGAAGATAAAAATGAGCCAAGCCCAAATAAAACTATTAATATTATACTACTACTCATTATAGGCCCATTTCTGACTATGCAGCAAGTTTGAAATCCCAAGCAGCAAGTTTAGCAAGTTGACCAAAAACAAAAGCAGCAAGTTTAGCGCGAAAGAGGGATTGCGACGGTTATTCCTCCCGGTTGCTAACAGTGGTTCGTGGTTGAGGTGGGGCTTATATTCATTTGCTTAACAAAAAAAAAAATCTCGAACACAACATGCTTTTCTTCAGCAGTTTGCTAATGCAATTGTTATGCTTAAGCTATGCCAATCAAGAACGTTGAAGGTTAATGGTATTTTTATGTTCATAAATACCAATTGTGCAGAAAATTGAAGGATCTTTGAATCATCCAGTTAAATATGAACATTTACATAACATGACAAGTTTGAAAAATTATAATTATAAATACCATAAAATTAACAAAATTAATGCAAAAACACAAATATTAATTTTTTTTAAAAGAAAGAAGTATATATTGTATTCTAAAAGCTAAAATAAGTTATTATAATATTGTTATATTATCTCTTTTTTTTTTCAAAAAAGGAGATAATATATACCACAATATTATCTCTTTTTAGCTCTTAATTATTATAAAAACATAAAAAATATAAACTATAATTAAAAGTGCAAGTGAAGCATCTCACACGGCTGCTATGACGTAACACAACTGCTATTTGTTCTCTTTTTACTGGGAGAAAACTTCAGATTTTTTGTCTTTTGATCAGTTCAGGCCTCAGGGTGCCATGGACAAAGAGGGACATAACCTCCCCCAGATGTAATTCCTATTGCTTTTTTTTTTTTGATATTATGTAATTCCTATTGCTAGTTCTTATGTCACTCCCAAGACTTAATGCGCCAAGATATGCATTATATAAATTGTAAATAGCAACAACAAGGCAAATGATTCCGGCTATATATTCTTTAGACCTGTCAATTTCACTATGGGACCAACATGGGGTTATTTATTTATTCAGATAATGTTCTAAAAAAAACATTAGAAGGATAAATTATAACTTGAAGGTCAAATATATAAGGTCACCTTAAATAGTTTAAAGAGGACATTGATAGTACAAGAGTTATCGGCAAAACAAAAAAAAATTAAATAAATAAAGGGAAATAATAGAGTTCAAGCCCAAGAAGCTTTGATTCCGGATTCGTAGAATAATTTAAACAGTTGAGGTTGCAAGACTCGTTCCTTCAAGAACCAACTTGATCAAAGATTTTACCTTTGAAGTTGGAAATCCATGCTTATTTATAGAACCCCCACTTGTGTAGTGCTGCACTTGTAGTACATATCTAGAGAAACAGGATAAAGAGGGAGAAGGGGGAAAAAAATTAATAGCTTAGTGAAATGAAGAGTGGTAGGAGAGAGATCATGGAGAAGAAGAGTTCAGAGATAAGTTGTGCCATTGAAGAGCTTTCTATGCTGGTTATAGTTAAACCAGAAGCTGGAGAAAATCATGACTCTGCCCACATCCCCACAAAGCCTTTCCTCTCTGTATGTTATTTGGTACTACAAGTTCTTGGTGGGTTTACTAACTCTATGATCTCTTTATGTTCAAAACGTTAATTTGATGTGATGTATAAACACCTATAACCAACACATTGTTATAATTATGCGTTTAAACAGATAAAATTGGACCAACAATGGCTGTTCTGAGACAAGATGTGTACCAAAATATCAAGGTAAAAAAAAAGACATGGCATGTAGGAAATTAATAACCCCTTTCTCTTTGCATATAGAAACTATATTATATATGGGGATTATTTTTTTCAGCTGGATTTTTTTGGTCTATTTGTTTATTGATTGCAAGTTCTACAATTAAAACATGGTTTGCACATTGGTGTGGTCGGTCAACTACCAATTATTGATAACTTGTGTATTAAATTCTGTTTCATTGAAGAGATTGGAACTGATGCATGAATCGAATCCCTCAGTGAATTCAAATTTGGTTGAGATATTGAAATCAGAAGCAAGAGAAGGCAATGCACGGAAAGGGTCTAGCTGCAGTAAGGCCTTTGTTTGGCTCACTAGGTGAAAAATCCAACACATCATGAATGCAATATTTATACTATATGCTTATTCCACACATTTAATTAATTAGCAATGTATAGAAATTCCATATTGAAAAAAAAAGAAAAAGAAAAAACTATATCTTTCTTTTGCTACTCTGCAGGGCCCTGGATTTCACCTCATCATTATTACAAACACTATCAAAGGATCCTGAAAAGAATATGGAGAAAGTAGTTGAAGAGTCTTATAGTGTAACTTTAAAACCGTGGCATGGATGGATTTCATCAGCTGCTTTCAGAGTAATAATTAATCACTCGTTCTGTTCATGGTGTTCATCATATTCTTTATCTCATGAATACCAAGAAATTATGACTTAATTATTTTATTCTTAATATTTATCTTTTTCTAGTCGAAGTTTAATTCAAAATTTCAAACTGAAATAATAATCTTTATTGAACTATTCGAATTACTTCGATATTTTTTTTGTTTCTACCCATGTCGTTTTTTGTGAATATATACAAATTTTGTTCTTATCTTAAATCCATTCTTTCTTTTTCTTGATTTAAATTTTTTAGTCATTCAATATTCAATTCACAATTACAACAGTTACTTCAAATAATAAAACTTGCATGATTTAGCATAGTGAAGAAAAAGGTGTGCATTTAATTGTGAGTTCTGAAGAAATTAACATAAATGGCATTGTAGGTGGCTCTAAAACTAGTTCCAGAAACTAAAACTTTCATCAGTCTCCTTAAGACAGAAGATGAAGACTGTGACACCCTGAGGGAAAATATGCAGATATTGGTTTCTCTATTTGTGCCCTTTCTTGAGGATATCCATTGTTTTCTAGTAAGCTTTAATATTTCATGCTTCCTAATGTTATCAATTGGTCATGAAATTTCCTGTTACGTATACTTACATGTGTATAATGGTTTTGCAGAGATTGTATAACTTGGACAAGCTGAAGTCAACCTGAAGTCAATAGAGAAGAACTATAATGTGGAATTTTATGTATTTTGGCTTCCTCAATTCCTTTCCGTTTCATGTAAATGCACATGTCCTGTATACTATAAAATTCGAATGACATAGTTCTTTAGTGTGCTTTGTTTTCTCAAAATCTTCCCAATGCATGAAATGGAGAAAAAACAATTTGTTGCTTCTCCATTTCATACATTAGGAAGATAAATCTTCTATTGTAAATGAGAAAACAAACACATCTTGGTTGGCATGAATATTTGAAGGAACATTAACAGCTTTTATATATGAATCCTGATATTTAGACACCTCTGCAGTCGTCCATTTTACACCTGCTAAGTGACAACTTTAATGAGGCAAATTGTTGAAAAATTTGTGAAATGGATGGTTGAAGTGTATGTATAACATTTCCCTTTATATATACTATATTTGCACCCTCAAGCAAGCTTTTCAGTTGCGTTAATATGGTGGATGTGGCCATATATATTAACTATATAATCACATTATAATCTTTGTTATTGCAAAAAAAATTACAACAAAATTTGGTGGATGTGGCCATAATTATGGTCACAAATGCAATGAATTTTTTAATATACCTTTCAATTTTCAACATTCATCTAATACCTTCATCTCTTTTTATCACATCACGTATTTATTTATTATATTTATCACTCCTCTTACTTCTATTCGTATCTCTGGGTGTAAAATAGAGAATTAGTATCTAAAAATCATTTTTCCAATACAATCATGAAATCTTCCACGTACAAAACACTTGGAGAAATATATATAGATTGTCATGTCGTTCGGGTGAAGTGTCTTCAAGGTGTCATGAAGTTGCTGCCAGTGTCCTCTGACCTTTTTACCAAAGCTTTGAAGCCTCAACCCTGCAAGTGCAACCACTTGATTTCCAAGCTGGGAATGGTCAACATTTGCCAATCCTTAGCTTGGGGGTCTTATGATACAGTTAGTTAGTTACAGTTACGGTTATAACTGTGATTACAAGTTAGTTAGGCGGTTGTTTTACAGATACTAGTATGTATAGCATGTTCCTGTTGAAACCTCGCATTACTCAGATCAATAATCAGAAACAGTCACTCTATTCTCTCTTTTCTTCTTTCTGTATGACTCTCGATATTGGCGGTTATGCACTATTATTTTAAACTATGCCAAGAACCTTTTGTGCTTCAAGCAATAAAAGAGAGAATCAAACAACAAGAATCAAACTCTCACCACAGATTAATTATCGCAAAAGCATAAACGATATAAGGAAAAAACAAATAAATATAACTAACTGATATTCAAGCTGGTTTAAAACATATCCTTAATACATTAAATTTTTGTTAACTGGACATCGATTTCACCGACATGGGGTTTTTAAATTAAAGCTACGTTACGTGTAAAATAGCCTAAATTAAATTAGTTAGAATTGCGTCTTTCAAATGTGAAAGGTAACATGCACAGAATCTATTCGGAGAATATTTGACTTTTAAAATTTATTTTTTAGAGCAAAAAATGAAAGTTAAATCGGTACATTACAGGATCGAATTATATTTGGAGTTTCAGCACAAACCTATTCATTAGGTCAAATATAAGATTAGTTTAGATATGTCGGTTTTTTGTTCGGGATGTTGTTAGGTTAGAATTATTGCTATGGAAAAAATTCAAAAATAGAGAGACGGTCGTCAACTAATTAGTCTAAAAGTGGATTGCCCATATATCTAAATTAATGTTTTTTTTTTAAATTATATATCTAATTTAATATGGAACATTATATAAGTTAGGATTGATTGGTATGCCATATTATACATGATATGATATGTTTATATAATACATTTTGACCATATATATCAGTTATTTAGGGCAAATTAACATTATGTTTTACATATAAGTTTATCTATCAAATTTCTCTTACACACAAAAACATTGATAGATATATAATTTAATCTATCTTTAGAGGGTGGGATTAGGCTTCATTAGATTTTGATATATAAATTACGTATATAAAAACTTTCTCCCCCTAAAATATTCAACTATGATACGTATAGGTCAATTGAAGATTTTTTGAAGTCATCATTTTTAGACTTTAATTTTATAATTATAAAGGAAATACTAGTTATAACGAGCCAAACCAGACAGCTCGCCCCGGTTTTGGGTACTGAATTGAGACAATGATATATTAACAGATGAAGATGGTTAATTATTTAGATATAAAAGATGCTCTGATAGTCAGTACTTTAAAAATTATTATATTTTAATATTTTTATAGTAATGGAATGTAAATTTATTAAGTATATGTTCTTATTATAAATTATTCATAAATTAATTTAGTGTCAAATTTTTCATAATACTTTGAAAGATATTTAACTATATATAAAAATATAAAGTATGATATTTTTACCTTTTTGTTTATTAAAATGCACATTGCTGTCATTTTATTTCTTCAGGAACTTAGGGACTTTTAATTATCCAAAAATTAGAATAACATGTAAAGGTGCCGATTAAGGTGCACCACCCAAGTACGTGGTTCACTTTGAATGGGACAAAGAAATTAAATTTGATGCTCCATTGCTGGCTATGTTAATTTCTATAATGGAGGGACAGAAGGATGCTTGTATTGTTTTATTCAAAGCATGTTTGATGCTAGAGTGTGTTAAATATCGAGTTTGGGCCGCGGGTCCTCAAGGGTTATATATGGTCTCCCATAATTAAGAAGGGGTTTTGCTCTATTTCAAAAGAATAATTACGTTAATCTCTTTGACAGTGATCTTAATTCACAGGTTGTCAATGAAATAAGAAGCCATCCGCCTGCCATGGTGGATATATATACGTCATGCTCGGTATTACGCAGTTGGATGGTGATGGGTAGAGGTGTCAATGTGTCTGGTGACGTGTGAATCAATCCGACTCAACTCGATTCATGGGTCAAACGAGTTATAAAAATATTGGCTCATCAAAACCCTGGGTTATTGGACCCGACTCACTTAACCTGCGGGGTTGAGGTGGGCTGATCTTTTTTATTTTTATTTTTTTATGTTGTGTAATAGATGTCTTTTAATTTTAATTGTTTTAAATTTTTTTAAAACTCATGTTTAGAAAAATTAGATTTCATTGTATTTAAATTTTTTTCCTTCTATTTTATTGCATTTTTAGCAATTTTGTTTTTAAAAAATGAGTCAACTCGTGAGCCAACCCATATAAGCTATCAGCTCAAGGTGGATTGAGCCGACTTGTGTATTTTCCTCATGTGCTATCCATAAGAAAGAGTAGGAGTACATGGATTGGAAACTGAGGAGGTTGGAGATCGTGAATCAATGGAGGAGGAGTGGCGGGGTGATCGAGCGATGGAGAGCAGGGATGAGGGTTTGAGGAAAGAGGTTGAAAAAGAGTAACATGGCTTCATTTTAGTTCCTGCTGACCGGAAAGACAAATGCGAGCACATGCATGTGAGGGCCATACAACACTTATGCCAAATCGGCAAGATCATATAGGCACTTAATATGCCACATCGGCAAAAATGTTAAGGCTTGTTGGCTTAAAATAATATTTAAACTAATGCAACATATGATTCACATGTTTAGGATTTTTTTTTTAAATTATTAGTTTTAGAGACTAATGATCTTTGACAAAAAAAAAAGACTAATGATCTAAACACATAAGAGACCAATTCTAGGATACCATGATATGATATATGGTAAAAAAAAGTTTTAATTGCACTTTTGGTCCTCTTGTTATTGCAATTGTGCGATTTTGGTTTTTCAATTTTTAATTGTGCAAATTGAATCTTCCAAGTATCTACAATCAAGTCATTTTATCACTATGTCGCCCAATTTTTAACACGAGGAGCCTACATGAAACACGTGGACTGATTTGGCACTGGGGCATGTCACCTTGGCACGGTGCATGTTGCAAAATATTTTTTCCAAAACAAGTCAGTAACATATGTTATGTAAGATTTATGACCTGAGGGTCTTTGTCATGTCATCAATGCTAAGTAGGTGTTTGGAACCCCGTTACAAACAAGCAAACGCACGGTCAGGGCAAACGAAAATCGATTTTGGGGTGTTTGGCTCTTTTGTCTTGAATTGCTTCTGCTGTTAGAATCAATTCCAAGTTGAAGCTGATATATCTAGCTTTCACGGTAGAAGGTCAGAATCAATTATGGTTTTTAAATGTTTTTCTCAGTCATACCCTTTTCACTGCCCTTTTCAATAAATTGCCATTACTTTGCACTTTCCTGTTACAAGTCTTCTTCTCTGATATAAGATACGCAGATGCCTTTCTGCTGGGAGAATCTTAAAGGTGAAGTTCAATAAATTCTCATTCATATTGTCATTGTATTTTCCTGTTACAACCCCTCTCCTCTGCTGTAAGATATGCATATGCCTTTCTGCTGGGAGAATATTAAGGTGAAGTTCAATAAATTCTCATTAATATTGTCATTTGCATTTTCCTGTTACAAGTTCTCTCCTCTGCTATATGATACGCAGTTCTATTGGGAGAATATTAAGGTGAAGTTCAATAAATTCTCATTAATTTTGTCATTTGCATTTACCTGTTACAAGTGCTCTGCTGGGAGAATTTACTGGTGAAGTTATTGCTGTTAGGAGAATTTACTGTTGGGAGAATTTATTGATGAATTTATTGCTCAAAGCTCACTCACCAACAATATAACCATGTGAGGGAGCTTGTTCTACGTAGGAGCAAAGACTGAAGGACAACATTCTGTAGGAGCAAAACAAAAGGAAGAGGTAATTTTGGGAGAGAGCTTGATATTTTGTTTGATTTTTCTGCAATATTCTTGGGTGATTAGGTTCTAGTAAAAGCTTGCTCAGATGGTGTATGATAAAATGTGTATGATAAAATGTATCTGCCTATCTTTTTGTTATCTAGTTTTCATATTGCTAGCCTTTCACATAAATTATGTTGCTTACAATTTGATTCCCGATCTTCAGTTTTGAAATATTTGTGATGCTTGTGGCTTTATCATATTTGAAATTATGTTCCACTTTATCTTGTACTTTGCGATGTAGTATGATTTTATCATATTTGTCTATTTGATCCAGTTCTCATTTCAGGTTTAGTTTCTTAGATTTAAGTCACTATTAAAATCTGCTCATTTAAGCAATAATGGCTCGGGACAGTAAACATATTTTAGTAGATTTTATAAGAATGTCTTTGATTTTAGGAAGTCAACTTTTGAAAAAGGAGTCAAAAACTTCTACTGTTATCTTTTCTTTATACACATGAAAGCTTGCCCACATGGTGTATGATAAAATGTCTTAATAGAGAGTTTATGTCTCAATCATTTATATACTTCATTCCTACCTCGTGTTTAGAATTATGAGTACTCTTAAGAGGAATACTGTGGATCCTCCTTCAACTAATGATGAAGTGCAGAAAGGAAAGGCTGTTTGGGATACTAGAGCTACTGAATACTTTATTCAAGCATGTCTCAATCAAGTTTCAAAGGGAGAACGTGTTGGTACTAGTTTTACAAAAAAAGGATGGAAAGGTATCATCTCCCAATTTGGTGACTTAAGTGGAAGGAAATATACCAAGGCTCAGCTAAAGAACAGATATGACAGCCTGAGAAAAGATTGGCGAGCATGGTATAACTTATTTGGGAAAGAAACTGGATTAGGATGGGATGGGGTGAAAAATACTGTTCAAGCATCAGATGAGTGGTGGGAGAACAAGCAATTGGTATGTGTTAAACAAATTTGGTGTTTGTAGGACTTACAATTATATTTAGTGTTTATTATCTGTTGATGAGATACATGAACATGCAGGAAAATCCTCTATATGGCAAATTTAGGAACAAAGGACTTCCATTTGCTCTTGAATTAACCACACTTTTCAAGGATGTAGTGGCTAATGGAGAGTTCATGTGGGCACCATCAGGTGGGGTATTACCAAATGGGCCTAAAGATGATGACAATGATGGATATCGCCCATGCCTAGAGAGTATTGGCCTAGATATGGAAGAAGACTCAGGTGATAGTGAAGATGCAAGTGTTGGAGCAACAAATGAATTTGCAAATATGGATGCTGGATATCCAACACCAATGGGGTACCTTGGTCCCTACAGATGTGAACGCTATCACCTTCCTGATTTTAGGCGTTCTCACGGGTTTGCAAATCATAATGAAGTTTTCAATTACTATCACTCAAGTTTAAGGTGCACAATAGAAAGAACTTTTGGTGTATGGAAGAATAGGTTTGCAATTCTACGTCACATGCCTAAATTCAAAATTGAAACTCAAGTTCAAATAGTCGTTGCAACAATGGCTATACACAATTTTATCAGAAGGAATGCTGAAATGGATATTGATTTCAATCGTTATGAAGATGAAAACATAGATCTTCACCATGATGATTATGACAGACCAATTAACTTGGATTCATCCCAAATTTTAAATATAGCTTCTTCATCAGAGATGGAAAATGTTCGAGATTCTATTCGAGATCAAATTATAAAGTACAAGCAAAATAATTAGTATTATATTAATATTGCAATACTGCATTGTACTTTAAATTATATTCTCTATTTGTAATTTTTATTTAGACACTCTATATTTCATTGTTGTTAATTTAGTACTTTTGACGTCTATTTTTATCAAATTTGAAATTTTTTTAATTGTCAGAAAGAAATTTATTCAATAGAACAATAAATTCAGTAAGTGAAAAAACTCACTCGAACAGTAAAAATCCCACTGGTGAAAAATTTCATACCTCCGGTGTGATTGAGTCTGAGAAAAGCTGCAGTAGAAGCCCCTTTTCCAAACCAGAACTGATCACACCCGGTGGAACTTTTACACCACGGGTGTGGAGAGTGCAGACCTTTAACCCCTTCCACTAGATAGGTCGCCAGAGAAGACCACAGGAGTGCATATTTTCACACCCCCAGTGCGACAGAGTCACACCAACCAGTCACACGACACCAACCAGCTGAAAACACCCTCGTGTGTGTCCCCAATTAACAAATTTTAAGTTTCTAATATAATTTTATGTGAGGACGCATTTTGGTAATTATACACCCAAAAGCAATTTTGACTCTAGTTATCCAAACACTAAGAGTTGATAAAAATCACTTTTTTCTAAAATGTATCTAAACATAAATCACGTTACGTTCAACTCACTTTTAATCAAAATCAATTCTACAAAATCAATTCTGTTAGAATTAATTTTCGTCACCGCAGAACCAAACACACACTAAGATAGTTTGATTCAGTGTCAAATCAGTATCACATATGCCACATAGGCCCCTAGCATTAAAAACCGAATGACATTGTGTCGTAGTTACATGATTGTTTGTAACAACTGATATTTGGGGAACTCAATTTGCGTAATTAAAAACTAAGATACGAAAATTGTACGATCGCACTAATTAAGGTCAAAAATACAATTAAACCAAATAAACAAGTTCAAAGTACGAAATTATCATTGGTTTTCTTCGGAAAAACGAATAAATATTAAATATAAACAATGCACAGATCCTCCGAATTTGGATCTCTACATCGATTCCCTGCCCTGCTTCCCTTCCCCCCAAATCCTAAAGCCATTCCTTTGCAAAAACAAAACTATCATTTCGCATAGGAGCAGCACTAACACGTTGTAAATTTTCCATTTTCCACAACTACGGTCCATTCAACCAAAATCTCATCATAATCACTATCAGTTTATCATATTCTCTCAACTTCCAAGTCCAGATCCTTCCGTTCTCTTTGTAAAAAGTGAACATTTTCACTACTCTCTCCATGTAGCTTCCTGTCCTCAAACTCCGATCCAATGATTCAGTTGCATCGCTGCACTCTCCATTCATCAATGTTCCAGTTCCATCACTTCCCCTTTTCCAAATCATAAGAAGAAAAGAGTAAAATGAACAATTTCCCTTTTGGATCCCAAGGCACCAAGTCCTTCCCCGCATACCCAAGAAGCGACTTCGACTTAGAATCCGGAACAACCACCATCAAACGAACCAGAAAACCCAAAATCTCCCCTTTCAGAATGATCAAAACATTCGGTAACCGCTTCCACCACTATTTCAAGCTCCACCCTCTCGCGGCACTATTCCTAGTGGCCCTGTTTTTCGGGGGAGTCACACTTATCGTGTTCTTCCTCTCTTCTTCTTATAACGGAATATCGTACCGGGCGCGTGACGGTTACGACGCTAAAACGGATCCGGGTTTGGAGGATTACCCGTTCCAGAAGCTTCGGAACCTGGTGATGGTAGCGGGGCATTCGATTTACACGAGCAGCAGCTGTGGGAAGATTGAGAAGGAGGATTCGTGGTTCTTGGAGTCTTATCAGAGGAATCCAGGTCAGGCTTCCACGTTCGTGACGCATATTCGGGAAGGGGTTGAGATTGCGGCAAGAGATGACTCTGCTCTGCTGCTATTCAGCGGTGGGGAGACACGGAAAGATGCTGGGCCTCGCAGCGAAGCCCAGAGTTACTGGGCCGTCGCCGATTACAAAGGATGGTTCGGTGAGTTTCTGGATTTGGGATGCATTATGGCATACATGTTCATCATATAAACGATACGCCTATTAATAAACTATTTTTATAATCGAAGAGGAAATGTAATGAAATTGATTTCAAGTTATAAGATGTATTGATAAGCTATTCTAAAAAGCTTATGAGCCGGCCATAAGCCAATCTACCCTGTTTAATATAATATCAATCCATTCCATTTTGCTCCATGCTTTTCTATCAACACATTTCAATTCGCCTGTCCTAGATATGTGACTGATTGTACTATTGTTATTCATCATATGCTTGGCTTATCAGCTTTAACAATGTAGTTTGGTACTGTCTAGTGTAAGTGTATCATTAGCTATATGTGAGACATGAATGTCCTAGAACAAATTGTAAACTTAATGATAAAAGAAAATAGAACATTGTAGATTAGCTAGTCAATTGAGCTCATATTTAGCTGCACTTTTGCAACCCGCCTATGTTAATAGATAGAACATGAGAATCGGTAAATGTTTCATTGTTTTTCTTACTGTCTTGCCACCTTGTCTCATTAGCAACAAGATCAAATCTTATGTGAATTCCAAATTTTATAATTAAAAATTATCATATGTTATCTTTTAGCAGAATTATGTTTCATATTTTTTTGCTCAAAAAATTATGTTTCATATTTTCGTGTTATACAATTTTTTTTAAATGTTTTACAGCTCATCAATCCTAGCATAAATAGGATTTGTTCATGAATTAGGAATGTAAATATAAAAAAAATGTTTAGAAAGCAACTTCAACTGCAATATTTGATTTTAATGCTCCATTTGGGTCCAATTGTGGTGATTTGAAGTCATGCACTGACAGGGATTTCTTGGCCTTGGTTATAATTTAGTGATACAGAGACCTTAGTTTCATCAGTTTGTACTCTGATTACTAGTGTATGCCGCTTGACGTACTCTATCATCACAGAGACCTATGATAATAGTACTCTTTCTGTATTCATTGTGTTGCCTCTGATTACTGGTGTATGCCCCTTGACGTACTTTATCATACTCTATCATCACAGAGGCCTATGATAATAGTACTCTTTCTGTATCCGTTGTGTTGCCATCGTGTTTTATATTGCTACTAAAATTGCTGATATGAATGACATAACAGTGATGCACCTTTAGTTTATTTGCATATGCTTCCCATATAAACTGCTTTTATAGAAATTGTCTTACTCTTTTGGGCTGTCTGTACAGGTAAGGAAGAAATTGTGAAATGGAGAGCACTTACAGAGGAGCATGCACGAGACAGCTTTGAAAATCTTCTATTTAGTGTCTGTCGATTCCGAGAGCTTACTGGCACCTATCCCCAAAATATTACTGTATGTAAGCCTCACTTATGTGAGTTCTGAAGCATTCTGTTCCTTTTTGTAGCATGTCAATATTTTTATGGAATTATCAAAGTAAATGAGAAAGGGGAAAAATAATTTATTAAAATCTGTGGCCATGCTTATGTTGCATGACAAACTCAAGGACTCCTCATATTTTTATTAATGTGCATACAGAATACATGTTGCATATGAATATCATTTTGCATTCCCGATAAAAGTAACATGGAGTTATCTTTAATGATTTCGCCTGCTCCTACTTTGTGCCTATAGTAAATATTAAACATGCAAAATTGCAGAAAAGCGAGTAGGGATTATTAATTATTAATCAGTGATATTTAGTGGGGAAGAATAGTGTAACTGTTCACATTCTTCTTATTTGCAATATGATTTAGTGAAGTTTTTGCTCTCACTAATTAACTTTATTTTACTGATGGTATCTATAATTGCACCATATCTAAATGTGTATCTATGATTTTCTAGTGAGTATATCTCCATGGACTAAACACATTTTGTGGCCTTTATTGTTGCATTTAGAATTAGACCTTCTTTGCATGATAGCCACTATTATCCCGTTCCATACATTTTTGTTGCATATAAGGTGTATAGGATGCATCAATAGGAGCATAGAATGGCATATTAAGTTTTCTGTTTCAAAAGTCATTTCATACTTCTGTACAAATATAAATTAAATGATGGTTGGAGATTCTTTGACCAATGTGTAGAACCTCTGAAATTTTCAAAATTACCAGTCAAATCATGATCTGCATTGTTTTTCTCAGCTGCATCACGAGTTCAATCTGATTTGCTAAATCTGGGAACCAGGTTGTAAGTTATGATTTCAAGGAAGACAGATTTGCGCATCTGCATCGATCCGCAATTGGCTTTCCAGAGTCAAGGTTCTTCTATGCTGGCACTCCTGCTACATCAAATTCAAAAGCAGCCGCTCTAAAAGGCGAGGAATTGGTGAGAACGCAATTCGTAAGAGATCCATATGGATGTCGAGGCTCACTCTATCACAAGAAACTAAAGCGTGACCCTTTTCATCGGTCAATTCCGTATCCCAATGGGTGTCCTGAAATTGAAGCTTTGTTCAGATATTGTGGACCAACTCCTTATCCTGGTGCACTCCCGTGGGCATAGTAATTCTGCCTCGGTGAAATTATACAAGTGTAAACTGACAACATAGAGATATTAGATACAAATTACAATGACTTGATGCTGCATGAATTTGTTGATACTTGATAGATGATATGGAGATTGAATTTTGTTAGATTATGATAAATTGTGTAGATGAAAATGTTGTTGCATCTTGGGTAGAAAAAGTCTATCAAGGTTTGTGTAAGACTGTAAGGTGCTTTATTAACATTCTTGGTGTTCTCAAAGTGACAGTTCAATATGAAATCTGGTAACTTGTGAGAGGGTGTGCATTTTGTTGCATGTCCTATTGTTTTTGTCTGTGTCCAGGATGAATCTTTCCACAGCTGGATTTATTGGCGCATAGATGTAGGACTCGTAGGAGATGATAACACTTACTACCTCCGTCCCTAAATATAAGAAACTTTTAACTAATTCACACCCTTTAAGAAAATTAGTTAAGTTAGTTAATAGTAATAAATTTGTCAATGATTTACTATACTTTTTCAAAATTATCCCTAACACTTATTACTATCTCTCTTTCCCCCTCTCTCTCTTCACTTAATGTATTGGAAAAAGTAGAACGGTTGGGTGATTTGTTTTTATTCACCAATTTTTATAGGAGAGGGAAATAATATACAATAAATATATAACATTTATGGTTTATTGGGTAAATAAAATTGTACAATTAATAAGGGCATTTTAGTCAAAAAATAATTAATGCAACTCATTTTTTTGAAAAAGGTTCTTATATAAAGAGACTTTCTTTTTTTTTTGTAAAAGTTCCTATATTTAGAGACGGAGATAGTATGTATATAGCAATCTTATCTGAATTTATGAAATGATCTTTTTTAATAAGCCCCTAAAATTTGTATTTAAAAAACATATTAGTCTTATGGTAACCAAGGAGTCTTGGCCTAGTGGTGGAGCACTAGGATTCTTGGGGGGATCGATCTATTGGTAGCGGGATCGATTCCACCTGAGGGTAAAACCATGCATTGGCTAGTCCAAGCCTCTACGAATGAGCGCAAATTAATCTTTCATTGAAAATATTGGGACACTGCGTGGAGTTGGAGCGATCTCCCCTCGAACAAAAAAAATTAGTCTTATGGTTGATTTTGGTCATCACACATGAAACAGTAAATTTTATGGATTTGGCTTTTTTTTTTTGGTCAATATGGATTTGGCTTTAAAGTAAGTAAAATTTTGATGGAACAGATACGAGACTTTCGACTTTCTTATGACCTTATTCTTATCCACTTTTGTTATTTCTGAACATAAAATATATGATAATTGACCGTGCATATTACATGAGTGTTAGAAAAGGGGGTATGGTATGACAGGTTGTATTGCAACCTTAATTTTTTGCTCCAACTCTACCTGGTATTCCTCAACATAGGACAGCCTGAAAAGGCATCTATATAAGACAGGACCTTTCAGGAGATCTGGAAGGAGTTCAGCAGGATCATAAAAGAACTCCACCTCGACAAATATCATATGCTCGTCCAACTGTAACTGATGCTTAAAAAAATCAATGATTCATTTTATTTATTATTATTATTATTATTATTTATGGAGAATTAAAAGGTTTTGGGTTAGGGAATTTTCGAAGTAACTATTCCTATCTTTTGACTTTTGCAATATTTGGAATGGATCAACATGTTGGGTAAGTTGTGATTATTTTAAGAAAAACAGGTTCTCCAGTCTTCCATCTTTTATCAGCCTATTTTTTCTCTTATTTTGTGAAGTTAAAAGCCTTTCTTTAATAATTTTAATTGTCTTTGGTATCTCTGGAATCAATTACGGCCCCAACAGATTTCTATGTTCAGTCTATTGCGTTACAAAGGAGCTCTGCGTTTCTTGTCTATAGGTAGGAACTTCGAATTATGAAAGAAGCTCCTTAGCAAACCATTCATCGATATGTTCATATATGTTTTCTTCTTTAAATAAGCTTCACAGCAAACCATCCATTGCATAAGTTAATATGAACAATTGTATTGTGATTTAGAAAGATTTAACTCCTCTAAAGTGAGTAAAGTGTAAATAAATTAATGTTAACTGTTAATGAAAAAAATCAAAAGATAATATTCTAACACATTCATGATTTGAAATGGATCTCAGTACCTTTTCACCCAAAAACAGAAAACTGAATTGATGAATAACATGATTAGTTTTAAGAAAAAAAATCATAAGTAAATTCTTTAGAATAAATGCAAATTAATATTAATATAAAAAATATTCAACTAAAATATAATTCATATCGAGTAATTTATATATTAATATGATTTAATGCAAAATGATCATCTATATATTTTTGTTCTGTAATTTAAATATTAATAATCGTTTTGGTAGATAATAATAATGTTTACATATATAACATATTCAATGCAGTAAACTTTACTCTTGTAATTTAAATATTAACAAGTTTTCATTTAGATATTAATGTCTTTTATTGTAAAATTTTCATCTGTGTATAAATTTTACTTTGTAATTTAAATTTCAATAAACCTTAAAATAGATACCAAATATATTTTCCTCGTAAAATGTTCATCTTTAATTTTATGATAGTAAAATGTTCATCTTATTATATATGTTATTATATTTTCACATATATTTCTTTTATGACTTGATACCAATATCCTTTCACATAAATTTTTCATTATGCATTAATACAATTGCATAAAGTTTTCATTTTTAGATAATATAAACACATGTTTCTACGGACAAAATAGATTGAAAAAACATAAGGGTGGTGATGTAAATAAATTTTTCATTTCTACCTAATGAAATGCTGATTTGGGGTTTTAGGGAAACAAATGTTCTCACAAAATTAAGTAAAAACAAATTGCAGGTTGGTTACTGGATTTTACAAACTCCAGTTCTTAGCGAGACAAACGAACACAAAATAATTTAGTAATAACAACGTGACGAAAAAGATGAAAAGGTGATCAACAATTGCACAAGAGGGAACCATCAGAAACCAGAATTTCATCCCCAGAAGCCATAAAGGCTGTACGGTCCGCATCATGGTTAGGATCAAAAAACCCCGCATCACCTGGTTCCCCCTTTTGAATTTAGTTCCCAGCCACCACGTACTACTCAAATAGCACTTGCAATCAAATCAAATAAAAACCAGAAAAGCTCAAACCCACAACAAAATTTCGATTTTTTTTTGAAAAAAATAATAACTTTGCTTTGTGATGATGAAAGGAATAGAGCTCAGATTTAATGGGTATGAGAAATTATCAGCACTGAAAAATCAGAGTGGTGCATGACTATCTCTATAGTTCATCACAGCTCATAAAATTCGGTGTTAAATGCAATTAAGAGAAACAAAGCAAATAAACGCAAAAACAGATAGGAACAGAGAGATTGGGAAGTTTGCCAAGAAGATGATGGATGTACAATAGCTGCGGCAGCGCTTATATAAGGGAAAGCAAGGAAACCCTAAGTGGCCCATTTTGAAAGCCCACACGGCCCAGTTCTCCTTCTTCAAACCAAGTGAGTCCTTTCCCAATATTGCTCTTTCCGTAACATTCAAATTTTCATTATTTATTATGAAACTAAATTCTTATATAAAATACCTTAATTTTTTGAAAAAAGAACAAAAACAATATTTTCATTTTTTGGTTTTTAATTAGTTAAATATGTAAATTAACTATTATTTGGAATAACTATTATTTGGAATATACATTAGTAATTTCATCACATAAAGCATTATACAACTACATTGTACTTAGCAAAATGCATATTAAAATGGAAAATAACTATTCAAAAATAACTTTTAATATTAATATTTTGGCTTAAATATGTTTTTAGTTTTCGCAAATATGTCTCTTTATTATTTTAGTCTCTACATTTTTTTTATGATCCCTGAAAAATGTAACTTTGTTGACTCTTGTAATTTTGTTATAATCCATGTAATACTTTATTCATGGTAAATTAATTATTGTAATATAGATAATTTTGGTTTTAATCCCTAAAATATTATATCAATTTTATTTTATAGAGATTAATTTTATATTATCTAAATATTAAATAGTTAATTCAACATATTCTAAATATTTTAGGGATTAAAATAAAATAATGAAAAATAAAAGCAAAAATTTCTATTTTGCAAAGATTATAAATAAAAACATTTGTCAGGACTAAAATGAAAAAATAGACATTTTTACAAGGACTACAAACATATCTAAACCTAATATTTTTATGATTTTATAACCATACACTATCAACATAGACATATTTTACACAAACATATAATTTATATTTTACCATCTTATCATATATTACTTGAAATAATGAGCTCTTTAGAGAAGATTTTACATAATTAGCTATTATATAAAATTTATTTACAGTAAATGTATAATTATTAAACTCCTTACACATGCTTAAAATAGATCCAAATAGTCCCAAGTATTTTGTATCATAATATAATATCATAGTACACACCAGTATTCTTTTGGTACATATATAATCGTACACATCAGTTTAATATCTTATTTGAAATATGTTATCATTTCCATCCTTCCCTGCCTAAACGTATTCAACAACTACAACTTCTGGTACATTTCACACGATGCATCGTTGATATGCCAATGCGGGTACTTTCTCAGCCAGCCAGCCAGCCCTCAGCTCTTTGGATGCACATGACAATTCCTCTTTCGTTACGTGATGTTAGACATCTACCATCTATGTTAACAAATTCACCAAATTGTATCGACGTAGCTTAAAAATTCACGTCGAAATCAATTTGAAATACCCCCTTTATGTGAAAAACTATTTATTATAAATTTGAACTGCAAACACTATCTTCTAAATCTGGTGGCTGGTTCTTTGGATTGGAGATACTGTCTCTTTCTACTGGGCAAGCCACTATCACTGACACTTCCTTCAACCATAGTATCATGAACATCAGAAAATTCTGCTGTCTGCGAACGCAAGGGAACAAGGTAACTATCATCCTTGGCGCTTCTCGTCCGCTTCTCATGGTGTTTCACATTTTCTGATATCTGATGGAAGGTTCTGTTTATCTTTGCAATACCCCTTTCAACAGGTTCTACCACGTGTGAAACCGTATATTTCATGTCATCAACAATCTGAAACATAACAGCCCCAGTGAGTTAGATATACGAGGAAATTTAAACGTTCAACTGTTTAAAGAGTGTTGGAATCTCACAATTTCACCACTTCCAACAACCACATCACGAACACTATGGGTAAATTTCATGGGCTTTTCTCTCTCGTGACGTCCTCCTCCCAGCCAAATTCTAGTTGAGCGCTCAGAGTCTCGAATCTCCTCAGGGTCAGGAGGTGATCCTAGTGATGCATAGTTAGCCATCACTGCTACATTACGGACACACCTCTCTCCCCTTTTGTAAGGTGTTGCAGGGAAGACATACAGGTGCACGACAGCAGCCACGCCCATCTGTTAACAAATTTTAGATGGGAAACCACATGTAAAAGGCCTTCCTAGAACTTTAAAATGATTGTAGACATCTTTCAAGTAAACGACACTGAAGTATTAAAGTGAACATACGATAACACTTGAAATATAGAAACTTAACATACTACAGTCTACAGCTAACCAGTATAGCATTAAGAAAGGCCTGGATCAAGGAATTGATCCCAATCAGATTCTGCGGGTCTATCGAAATGTAACTACTTAAATAATGCAGTATTAGACAAGACAATCAAAAGCATAAGAAGCTTACCTCTATACAGATGATATAGTCTTGTATACGAGTTTTCAACTCCTGAGCCAATGACCCTTTAAATGCTCCAACATAAAAAAGAAATGCAATGGCCACACTTTGCCACCATGTCAGGAAAACAATTGACTTAAAAGTCAGAAACTTTGCCAATGGTTTGATTGGTTTCAACTTATCTTTAGTGACAGAATAGAACTGTACAAGGCAATAAAGGGCCCATGTCTGGCTAAAATTAAGAATAAGTGCCAAGTAGGGGTACCTGCAAGCACAATAGAGGATCAGGTAACAACAGGGGTCATAAAAATACCCTCCACCCCTCCCGACCCAAAAAAAAAGTGAAAAGGTATAGTCATCGACATTCATCATTCAATTGGTACTCTAGAGATTTTAGATATATATATTTATGGTATGTGTCAAGGACTAACTTCCTAAAAGCTTAAGCAATTAGGAGGAGACCCATGAATTTTATTTCTAACATGCCTCCCTCAGGCAAGATTTATTTGGGCTTCAAGCATGAACAATGCACAGACCCAATAATGGTGGTGTCAACTCCTAACCACTTGGTCATAGAGACTTTCTGGGAGTAGGACCATGTCGAGAACCAACTCTCCTAAAATCTTAAACTGCTAGGTGGAGTTACAACAATGATTTTCATATATCTAACAATACACATGTAAACAACATCAGGACACAAGCCAATATAATCTTACCCATATTTCCATTCAAACTTCCCCTCTCCATAAACACCAAAGGACTGGAGGATCATTGCCAGTAATGCACAGATCATCTTCAGTAACATCTGGAATGTAGATTTTAGTAAGCAACGAGAAAGACATGGGTCCTTGAGATAGAAACCGCTAGTGGGGGGTAGGGGTGTATAATTGTATGCTATATTCATTGTGCCAAAATCATACATACATATTGTACAATGCCTATTTTCACAGATTGATAGAAATCAGGGCCGAGATACCAATCCCTTATGAGAAAATTTAAGGGAAATGGATGCTCTACAACTCCATATGCATATGCTTCTTTCAGAAGAGGAATGCTGGAGTCTGTTAAGCTCATACTTTCCATAAATTCAATTGTTTTCTCCTCACCACCTATAAGCAAGCATACAAAATGTTGTATTAAAGATCATGACAATATAACAAAATTCAACAGATTAATTTGAGATGTATTGCATTCACACCTATCACACAGATTTCATAAATTTTGATGAAACGTGGGAGATGAGGAAATAAGCAGAGGAAGGACATTCTATTAAAAGATCTGACAATTTTGAACTTTTGAAAAACAAAATTACATATCAACAATGGCTAAATGAATGAAAATCACATGGACATATAATCTGTTTGACACACCTAAGCAAGCTATCAGGTATCTCTCAAAGCAGTATAAGGCAAATGCCTCATAGCATTCCCGGATAACCTCACTGTTAAATGCTGCACCAGAATCCAATATTGACAAAAACTGCATTATAGAAACATCAAAACTTAAGAATACATTATTACATTATTACATTATATTTAAAAAAGGAAGCATAAAATATAAAGAAGATTAAGCACTGGATTATGTACGCAAGCAGAAACACCAATACTAATGTTTGTTGCAAAACTGAAGCTCCTTGTGGGGATTAAAAGCACGACATTTTAGTTTGACATTCAAACAAACGAATGCATAAACTCTTCCACCTTCCACTAATAAATAGTTCTTTATGTAATGTAATCAGCAACAATGGTTGATCCGGAAGCTGAAAAACTAACTAAAGAACATGAAACGAAAGGTAAGTCCCAACCTACCTCTATGAGCTGGCAATTGAGTTTCATCGAAAACAAAATTTGAAGATTTCAAAATAGGTGCAAGATGAAATTTATTCAGATTGCATAGAACAAAATGAAAACTTGCATGTTCATTAGGATGAATGACATATATCCGACTTAAAAATGTAATATTGAGAGAACAAATAGTATTAGGCTATTTAGTTAGTGTCTCTTACTGATTCCAATGCATAAACTGGAACCATTAAAATGAGGCCAATCAAAAACTTCTGTTCCTGAATAAAAAAGAAAAAGAAAAGAAAAGTATTAGCTATAGACATATTGACATATTATGAATGGAAAGGGAAATAAAATGCTGTGGCGAAATAGCAAAGTCAGTTGAAAGGGAAAACAGGAAGCACCTCAGGCTGATTATAGGCAGCTAAATGCTCAAATATTAAATATATGGAGAGAACCAGAGCAACAAGCACAAATATACTTGAACTGAAGACTGTCCAACTGACAGTTCCTATGGACTCTCCACCGGGGTTTGGAGGCCACATATTAAATGCTCTGTGAGTAGCCCCAACGGGGGTAAAAAGAAATATGGAATAACACAGAATACCCGCCAAACCCATTCAGTAGAAACTTGGAATTGATTGTAACAAATGACATGCCATTCATTGCATCTATAATTGACTGTGTTTCAGGTGATGTGAGGCATCCGTGCTACCCAGAAAACTTTAGTCTGTGTTAAGTTATGGTAACCAGTAACCTGTCAAGTATTACTAGCAATGAGAAAATCACCCTTCTTCTGTCTTGACCGTGTGGTAACTAACACAAGAATCCTGCAATGACAATCAGATTAATTAAGCAGTCAAATAGTAAAAAAAAAGATAAAAAAAAAAAGCAAAATTTTGAAAAACTATAAAATCTGCCCTTCAGAGCAAGTACTAGTAGTTGAATTAGTAAGCAAATACAGTTATAATCTTTAACAGAAGATTTTATCTGGACAAATCCTAGAGAGAGATCAACTAGTACAAGAAACATAAAAGGTTAGATATGTGCCTTCGGGCCAAAAAATAGAAATCTTTGAAGCCCTATTCAACACTAATATATATAGTATAGATATCAAACCAATTACTCCAAATCAGTATATATAGCGTACTTGAGTTCGGTTTGGGGATAATGTGCCATTTAAAAAAAAAACATGTATGGACATTATCCAAACCTCTATCTGCTATAAATGTTGCCAAAAGATAGTTCAAAGTTCAAACACTTCAAAGCAAACCGTCCATTAGAAACAAAAGGAACACATAACAAGTCTATCTATTACATTTAGCTAGATCATAAAAATAAATAAATAAATAAACGATAACAGACACAAGCAGGCCCACGGAGAATTGGACACTTCATCATTTGACGAGTTCAGTTCCATCTTATCAAAGAGGAAGGAAGAATAAGCACATGAAAAGAGTTAAATTCAATCCATTTCTGAATTATTTGGTTACTAGTTGTATTCTTAAAATTTTCATTCATATGCAAATCCAGGACGCAGTCTATATGAAAATCATGAAAGTCAACATCAATTATTTTACCTACATCCTCCATTGCAAAATATTGCTGCTGTGCTATGAGACACAAACAAAAAATGACACCAAAATGAGTGTGAACAACACACACATACGCACACAATAGGGATATTCAATAGCTTTTACCGCACAATAAACCGTTGAAACCGCACGTGATGTTCGTTACCAGCAGGATATGTTAAGGAATAAAGGAGAAGAAGGAGAAAAGGAAAAACCCTAAAACTCGAGTGTCAGGAGAGGGGGAAAAGAAATACACTGCGTGTAGAAACAAACTCTCTGCTAGAGGAACAAAAGAACGAAAGTAATACAATGCAGAAACCGTCAAAAGAAAATTAAGGGAGAGTTCAAACCTGCACTCGGCTTCTACTTTGTTTCCTTTTGTTTTTTTTCTTTTGGGAAAATTCGAGATAGGTAATTTGCCACCAAATGGAAGAAAAGTTTGCTTTGGCTTGTGGGAAAAAAAAAACACAAATCACGAAAACTGACTTTGGGATCATGGAATGGAGACGAAATGCAATTAAATCACAGTAAGATTTTATTGATTGTTTTTAAAATAACATCAGATAAAATGGAATAGGAGGTAATTTATTATTTTGTTTTGTTTAATATTCAATTCAATTTCACATCAATGAAATTTATTTTTTATTCATTTCATTATATATCTCATGCCATTTTATTATATTAAAATTCTTGTTAAATATTTATTTGAAATCAAGAATTTTGACAAAAAAGGGAGTTTTTATTTTTAAAAAAAATGGTTGGCCAATATAATTAAATTTATTATTTATCTGCTTATATATATATATATATAATTTATTAGTCTGTAAAGCCTAGCACAAATGGTTAAATCCATCTTATGTTGCTAGGTTGGACGTGGTTCGAACCCCGGTTGGAGTACTTGTGTGTGTATGTATTTACCATTTCTACTGGATAATATATATATATATATATAATTTAATAACTATATACTGATATTCTTTTCAAAAAAAATAACTATATACCGATATTAGTGAAACATAGTTTAACATTCTTACATTATTCATTTTCGAAAAAGAGCTTAATTTTTATTGATCTAACTATTGAATTATAATTACCTATTTTTTAGATTATTTGTTCTAAGTCTTATAAAAATTAAATAACAAAATAGAAACATGATTAAATATTTTTTAGATTAAATTATAGTTTTAAGTCATTATAATTTTTTTTGGATGTCGATGGAGGAGGAAGGGGGAGGAGTGAGTCATGGCGAAGAAGGGAGGAGAGAGAGAGGGTTTGGTAACGTGTAAGGTAACGTGTTAATATATCATGACTCGTGAGAACGAAGAATAGACGATAATCATAGACGCGTGGAAGGGGGGTAAAGGGTGGCATTGGCCCCACCCTCCCTCACAACTTCTTAAGTATATACGTCTTTCAATTCAAAACAATGATGCTTCTCAATTCTCATATAATGTGTAGACGTATTAGGCCCTGTTTGGATAACAAGCTTATCTAGTGCTTATGGCATAAGCTGTATAAGCTACTTTTATAATCGAAGAAAAATTATAGTGAAACTTATTTTATATAAGCCATAAGCTGTTTTAATAAGCTATCCTGGGTAGCTTATGAAAAATAAGCCCAAGACAGCTTATGAATCAGTCATAAGCTGTGTTCATAAGCTCTGCATAAGCCAATCCAAACAGGCCCTTAGTATTGTTGATACTTGCTTAAAAAAATTATTGTTGATCGGGTTCGGTTAGTCTTCTATATATATATATATATAATTGTAAAAACACACACATTTTATATTATGATAAAATCACACACAGGTTATATATCTATATTATATTTTTGTTGAATAATATTATATTAATTTATTCATTTTAATACATGATACTCAATAATAAACAGTATACGACTTTAATTTATTAGTTTATTTGAGTTGAACGATATATACGACTTTAGTAATAAACAATATAATGTATTTACTTATTGTGATTTAATATTTAATTAATATTTTTTAGCAAAAAATGTTTAATTAATATTTATTTTTAAAACAATTTGGCCTCCCCTTGATAGAACTCTCGATTCGTCCCTAGTCATAAATGTATCATTTCAATATTTAAATGATGTCAACTCACTTTAGGGACAAAAAAAATTAACGAACTAGAAAACATTAATTTTTTATAAGGGACTAAAATCAAAATAACTTTATATCACAAATGATAAAAATATATTTAAGCCGAAAATGTTTAAACGATCGATTAACAACATGTTTAGGTAACTGTTGTATTCCAATTTCACGCGTTCCAAAGCTCCATCACGTGAGAAGCAACAATTTGTTGCTGTGGACTGTGGTTTGAACGTACGTTTCAGTGAGTGCTGAATGGGAAACAGGCTCTAATACGGTAACATATATATTAATTTAAATTTTTTACGTAAATATATGTTTTGTCCATTCAAAACAAATGACACCTGGACAATTTTACATTTCTGATTTACAGTCTCCCTTTATAAATGCAGAACATTATAGACTAGAATTGGTGACCACTGTTTAGTCAAATTTAAGTTCTAAAGCAGTATGGAGCATGGAAGCCCCTTCTTTAACCATACCCATCAAGCAAATTCAAGCTCCGGTAAGCACTCTAAAGAACCATACACTGGTTTTTATATTTTTTTACTAGAGTTTTTGTTTTAGTTTTATTAAAAAAAATCTTAAATTCTTCTCACCTTGGATTCTCATCAAAGTTGATATCTATATTGGTTCTTGTCATGTTTTTTAAGGAGTTCTTATCTCTCCTATTATCTCAAGGCCAAGATTGTTGTGTGAAACGAAAGATCTAGAACTTTAATGGGTTTGATTTGCATTGGTAATTAACATTCTATTTGTCATGCGGAAATACTTAACATTTTGACTTGAGGGGATGACAAAAATAAAAATGTATGGATCATCTACTTGACCGGTCTTTCAATTTTATCTTATTTGAATGGGAAATACTTCATGGTATGAAGGACATTTTGTGATTTTAATTTTATCTTAGTTTCTTTACATTATTTGAATGGGAAATAATTTATGATATGAACGACATTTGCACAAAAGTGAACGAATTCAAACGTGGCATGTTGTAATTGCCTCCTCTTTTATTGGGTACCAGCCCGTGAATTCTAATTGGAAAAAGATATTTGTTACGACTACGAAAACCAACGAAACCATTTCCACCCTTTGATTGCTTTTTATCTGAACTTGTACCAATTTATATTTATTTCAAAAATATCAATCAACGGCATATAGGCGTTCGTTTTTATCGTATTTTACTTTTGTCTTGCTAAATAGCACCTCTCATTCTAATTTTATTCAGATTTGATTGGTTTAAATCACATTCGTGCGATTTTAGTGCTTTTGTTTTTGTACGATATAGCATTACTCTATTTAAATATAAAATTAAGAGGAGTACTAATTTCTACGAAACATTTACTTTACGAAATATTGCAAGAATTATCACGTGTATTTTTAACAAATGGAAAAAGGATCATTCCGTCTTTGGCGAAAACATGGAGGGCTGGTTACATAGAATAACCAATTAAATCCTTTTTTGTGTTTTTGTCTACTACTATTTCGTAAAATTTATCATTACCCTAAAATTAATTTGGATTGAGATATTGAAGCTGCCTGTGCCCTGTTCATTGAGTGTGTGTGTGTATATATATGTTGCTCTATTTTAACCATAAAGCTCATTGGTAGAATTTATCTTTTCCTCCGCTATTTGTTCATATAATGTTCCATTTCTCTTCTATCATTAAGCATGAAATTTGCCTTCTTGCAAGGAATGAAGTGATGGAAAAGGTGGGCCCTATTATTATAGACGGCCCCACATAGAGTACATAACACAAAATAATTAATTAATAAGTAAAACATTAACATGAATCACTCAAGTGCGTCAGTTTTTTTGGACAAATTTCATTGTCCATCTATCTAATGATGCGAAGCTAGCCAGATAAGAAAGATGCTTCTTTCCCTTTTTGTAACTTCACCGTTCTCATTCCTTCCATAAAAAAAAAAAAACCGTTCTCATTCCTATACGTGAAAATCTTATTCACGCCAAGTGATATATATACATGTGGGAGTTGAGTTTTTCTTTATTTTTTTTATTATTATATTTTTTTGAAATAATAAATAAAATAAATAATATTTACGTATCACATTTATGTTATTTATTTTTTTAAAAAGTATAATAACAAAAAAAAAATAAAGAGAATCCTGTCCCTATATATGGTGGCCTCCGTCAACAAGCCGTATCTTGTTTTCCACTTTTGTCAAAGTCAAATTATACGTTACATTTCCTTGTTTTCAAATAAAATATTATTAATTATGCATAAAAATAGTTAATCATGACAGGTTTCATTTTAATTTTTCAATCCCTTTCTTCCTTGTCTTTGCTTTTCTTTATATAAATATAAATATAAATTTTCTTTAGAAGCTTGCACAATATTAATGATGCATTGTAGCTATCCACTTGTAACGCCTATGTAACACTAGCCAGCATGTTTTGATCTTACCATATATGATCACGCAACAGGTTATGTACAATCCCAAAGCTTTTTACTGCAAAATTATGAACTTTGCAATTATTTCCCCCAATAAAAAAAACTTGGCAATTATTTACCAATATGGTTTTTGTATTTAATTATTTTTTTGTAACGTTATTTATTTATTATTTAATGTTTTTGTTTAATATTTAATTATTTAATTGAAAGACCCTCAATTGAAAAGTGAAGACCACAATCACATAATCATATGAATAAAAAGTTCTAAGCCTTTTTTTTTTTTTTTAACTTTGCGTTTATAAAATCTTAACCAAATACACTCTTAGCTGTGTTCTTGTTTGGATTGTTTAGATGCAGCCCATAGGCACTTGCAGGTAGGGAACCCATCCACAAACGCTGAAGCAGCTCAAAACAACCCAAACAATGTCGTCGCCGCCGGAATCGAGGAACAACAACCTGCGGTTCCTGGCAACATGGTGGTGCAGTACGAGGAGCAGCGAGTGCCGGTCGTCAACGTGTTACGAATCATGCGGCGTGCGCTTCCGCGGCACGCGAAAATCTCCGACGATGCCAAGGTGGCAGCGCAGACGTGCGTGACGGAGTTCATAAGCTTCATCACGGGTGAGGCCAACGAGCGATGCCAGCTGGAGCATCGAAAGATCGTGAGCGCTGAGGATGTTCTGTGGGCCATGGAGAGGTTGGGCTTCGATGACTATGTTGGGCCTCTCGCTCTTTACCTCCAACGCTATCGCGACAATGAGGCTGAGCCCTTGTTACACCGTGTGGTGGGGAATGTTCCTGTGTGGCAAGACGTTGCGAGTCTTGGAATGCCTCCGGTTCCACCACCGGCATTGCAAACGCAACCACCTCCACTTGGTTCTTATGGGTCTGATAATTTCCCTGTTATGCCCTTTGCGCACAAGGATGATGGGTCGAGTGCTAGTGGAAGTGGCAATGACCGGCGTTGATCCCATAAATTAACGTGATTGCCTATGTTGAGAGAGAGGATGGTAAAGTTGCATTTGTGGAGTAAGAATTGCTTTTGAATGTTACATACTAACGTTAGGTGGCACTTAGTATGTACAAATCTTAAGATTTGTGTATGTGCACAAATGAGTGTAGACCGTTGATATATTATTAATAAATTGTAATGGTTTGAATTGATTGATGGTTAATTTTTGGTTAGGTTTTTAGAGATGCAAAAAATAATTGCACAATAGGTGCCTTAGTTTTATGTTAGTTTTGCAAAATACTTTCATTAAAACCCCAACCTCTCTCTCTCTCTCTCCCTTCTCCCCCTTTCACTCTCCTCCCTCCCCCCCTCACCTTCCCCATCCGTCTAGCCCCCTCCTCCCTCCTCCTTCCCCACATTCTCCCAACCTCCTCCCTCAACCCCCACCACCACCTCCATCCCCCTCCCTCCTCCCCCTTCCTCCTACCTTCCTCCTCCTCTCTCTCTCTCTTCCTTTCAACCCCATAATCCAAAACAGAGTCCCCACACAGACAATAAAATTTAAATAAAAACAACCATCATTCGACAAAACACAGAAGGTTCAAAAGGCGAGAGAGGGGTGGTGAAGGAACCAAACGTTTTCAAGGTTTTGAATCCATAATTCCAATGCCTCATAGAAAACCAAAAAAAAATAAAATCAAGAGGTTTCAAAAACATTAAAAACCATGAACAAGTCATTGAATTCAAATGATTGAAACTTTGGTCTATCAATCAAAAAAGCATAAAACCACTGACCACAAACAATCGAAACATCAATAAAATACTTAACAGACATGGTGAAGAAGAACCCTAAAAAATAAAACAAAGTTTCGGTTTTTCTATTTTTTTTGGTTGGTTGGGATATATATATGGGAAGAAGATGAAAAAAAAAAGTGCAGAATTGGGTTATGTTAGTAGTCTATAATAATCTATTATCAGTAACAATAATGAAAGTAGATCAACCCCTTTTCAACAAAAATTGCAGCAAAAAAATCTGTAAAGAGGGAAAAACCCAATAAGGCTACGATCTTGGAGCCCCCGCAGCCCATGTCGTCAACCCAGCAGTAGAAGAAGCAAGATCGGTGGTGGGGGTGGGGGTTGAGGGAGGAGGTTGGGGCAAAGAGGTGGTGGTGGGGGTGGAAGTGGGTTGAGGGAGGAGGGGGGATGGGGGTGGATGGAGGGGGAGGGTGGGGGGAGGAGAGAGAAAGGGTGGAATTGTGCCCAATAATTGCCCAATTCCTTACAACATGTCGGTTTTAATCCATTTTTTACAACATTTGGGCTTTAAATTGATAATGTTCATATCTAATAGGGTCATTTCATAATTAATCGAAAAACTGGCAACACCTACTATTGCAAGTCACGCCCGATTTGTGCACATACACAAATTTTACTATTTGTGCATACTAAGTGGTACCCTAAGGTTATGGTTATTTGTGCTTCAAACTGGATAGCATTGAAAGTGTGTTGGTTCTTTTTTCTTTTCTTTTCTTTTTGATTTTTTTCCGTTTTGCTTGCTTCGTTGGTTTTTCCTGAATTATTGAGTTTCATGTATTGGTAAGACTTTGAGAAATATAAAAGTTTATTCTCTCTCTCTCTCTCTCTCTCTCATGTTGGGTGGTAGAAATGGTTGGTTGTCCAAAATAGGTCAACTTGTGATTGAACTATAATCCCAAACATAATTAAATTTCACTTACAATTTTTTTACTCAACTTCGGTTATTTCTCTTCATCAAAGTTCCAAACCAAATAATTGGACCAGTCATCTCAGTAACTAGATGAGTATATTAAATATCTGTATAGCATGTGAGTGCTATGCCAAATAATTCATCCATTTGAATTCCGAAATAAGGGTATTTATGGCTTTTCAATTAAAAAAGGAGAAAGGGGTGAGAAAATTAAGGCTAATTGGGCTCTTTGATTTTATTTGGGGTAAGATTAGTAAGATTTCAAGTATCCGTGGCCCAGAGAGTAGTTTACAAGAAAATGTCCAATCCTTTCCGTGTAATAAAAAAATTGATAAATAAATACAGGGAAAATTAATCAAAATGCTACTATATATGTTCCATGCGAAGGAAAGTCTCATCGAAGACTTGGGCAACAAGAAGAATAATATGGGGAGCCTAACAGAGGAGCAGCTGATTCAAATGGTTAGAGACTTCATTGAATCTGAATCCGATTCAGTGCTGCCAACTTCAGACTCATTCTCTCGAAATCACAAACCCAGATGCCTCACTACTTCTTCGCAGGTTTTACTCACTTCTCCTTTTGTTAATTATCTCTTTCTATAGTCGTTGACGCGCGTCAACCATCATCTTCTTCCCTTATCTATTATCTCACGGTGCACATTATCTTTTTTTTTTCTGTTAATTTTTTTTATTTACCGTACTTGCCCTTCGTAAGTGGTTCCAACGTTAATTGATATCATATTGGTTAATTAATTTGTGTCAGCTTCAGGAAATACTGTGAGAGACCACAGATGCTGAAGCTGAGGTTCTTCAACAGATCTTTAAGCATGCTAAAAGCGTAGAGTTTGATGTTGGGGATAATCATCATCACGCCGATTCTAAGAAGCTTGTGGTGATGAAACTTAAACTAGATGGCTATGATGCTTCACTTTGTAAAACATCCTGGGATTCCACTTCTGATTCCTTTAAAGGTCCTGATCTCCATAAAACCAATGCGCTTTTCTTATTAATTTCTTCTTCCATATTCTTGAATTCATGTGTTAATTTGAAAGGAAAATAATATTTGATAGAAGAACTTAAAGTATGACATCAACTATACTAATATTAAATATATTTATGATTTTTATTATACATTTACAAATAATATTAACTTACTTATCAAAGATTAAAATTATTTATTAATTTCATTCTCTCTAATATAAATTAGCAAATTACTCACTTTTAAAATCCCCTTTGAATCTATGTACATAAAAAAAAATACCATTGGGAGTTTTGCTTTTTTGTTTTTGCACTTGATAATATATATATATATATATATCTCAATAAGAGAGTAATTTTTTTGGTAGAAAGCGGCTATTAATTTTTGAGTGTTCTGATTGGAGCTCTGTTTTCCTTTCATTTGTAGTTTTTCACTTTACGGGTCATTACGATTACATTGAGGTGGTGATTGGGGACATAACACCAACGAGGCTAATCGTTGACATGGACTTTCGGTCTCAGTTTGAGATGGCAAAACCAACGAGGGCGTACAAAGAGCTCACTGACACTCTTCCTTGTGTGTTTGTTGGGAGTGAAGCAAAACTGGGCAAGATAATCACTCTGCTTTCTTCAGCCGCTAAAGAATCACTGAGAGAGAATGGTCTCCATGTTCCTCCTTGGAGAAAAGCCTCTTACATGGAATCCAAGTGGCTCTCCAAAAACTGGAAGAAGATCTAGCTAGCTAGCTCCTTCACACCCAACTTTATTATATATAGAGACTAAAATGTTGGTTCCTTAGGATAAGTGAGAGACTGATTAAAATAATTGAGGATGGAAGTACTTTTGGTTTTGGAGACGGGAAAGTATAGTCTATGGATAATTGAATTTGGATTTTGGATTAATTAATCCCATGCAGCACATAATTAAGAGCCAATAGAATGGAGTGACTTGGGATCCAAGTAGAGAGAAGCCGCGTTAATTAAGATTGAGAGAGCTTATATTATAATACGCATTCCGATGCCGTGGAATTCAATGTGCCACGGTGCGAGTTGGAGTTGGAGTACTCTTTCCCACTTCACTAGTCGGGTACAAAAGAAAATGAATGTGGTTAAGGTATACTAGTAGAACGGAAAAAAAATGTGTATACGATAAATTTGGATTAATGATTTATTCCTTTTGCTATTATTTCGAATGATCAACTAACCATTAAGTATAGCGAAAAATGTGAAACAAGCTCTTCCAAATTTCCTATGCAGTATTTTATGCTTCTTCTGGTTTTATATTAGTCGCATCTATGACATGGGATATTTTGTCCTTTTTTTCTATACTATTTTGTCATTTTATGGAACTCTTTGCTACAATTTAGCTAAGGAGTTTTCTATAACTTATTTAGATACTACCTCCGGACTCGAATATAAGAAGAAAAAAAGTAATGTTTTATGGTCTAAAATATAAAAAAATTTAACTACCTTTATTCTCTTTAATGAGACCATTCCAAAAATACTCTTATTTAACTCTAATTGTATTTCCAATGTTCCTTTGAGAAGATACAAAGACACACTTCTCTTAATTTACTATTGGACTATTGATTTTAATTGTCCTAGTACTAAATATCCACTAAAGGGTAAATTTGGAATAAAATTTTTTTAGCTGAAATTAATAAAATTTAATGTAATTAACCAACTTTCTTAGTTAATGTGATTCAATTTTTTTTTCTTATATTTAAGTCCGGAGGGAGTAAGTCGTTTATAGATTTTTTTAATAAAATATAAAGATTGCCTACAATTTTTCCCAAAAAAAAACCGCAGCACGTTTTCTAAAAGTTACAACTTTTTTATACAAAATATTGCTGCAAAATTTCTCTATTGTGAAAAAATTCTGTAAAAAATATTTTGCAAAATCTAAAATCAACTAAAAATAAATTACCTACAAAGATATTGCATGGTAGTAAAATTTTGCAAAAAAAATCTATAATTTTTTTATGGATTTTTATATAAAACCCACATGAAAATACATAAGAAATCAATTTTTACAGTGGTAATAGAACATCTTAATTAAGAGGATAAATCTCACCTATTTTTTCCCATACTCAAATTTAACATTTTAGTGGTATGAATCCCTTAGACTGTTTTCAGTGTCTCAATTTGGAACATTTGTCTTATAGTAATGAGTTGGATTGTTGGAATACCCTTTATATTCCATTTTAATATATATTTTTGCTTATAAAAAAAATCCACTTTTAGCGAGGACAATTTTTTTACCGCACGGGTTTGATATTTTGTTATCATGTGTTGACAACACAGTGATAATTAATTTCCACTTCAAGATGATAATAGTTCAATAGGAATGACATATTTGAGGCAAAGTTATGAATATATATATAGGTTTCGCAATAGTTATAACCTTAGTCCATTTGTCGTATATGAATGCTTAGTTGTCAATCTTCCCTCTACGATCTTTTCCTTCTTCTTCATCCACCAGAGGAGGGTGATTTTGGGTTATTTTTTAGTCTAGAATTACTCCTCTACTTTATTTTTTCTTTCATTTGATCTAAATAAATGATTTTTTCCACATAGATCTGGTTTTCTTTAGTGGTTTTTCGTGTTTTCGTCGTCTGCGTGCGGCGGTGTTTTGATCATCGTCTTGGTGCGACGTTGTTCGGTTTCCCATCTTGTTGTGACGTTCATTTGGTTTAGATTGACAGATCAGCTTCGATCCATTACAGATTCAATCAAGACTTGAGCGTCAGATCTGGAGGCATGAGTACCCCCGTCACTTTGATTTTGTCACATTTGTAGGCATTTTACCGTGTTATGCTATTAACTTCGATGTTGTTAATTTGTTCGCAGATTCATCTTTTTCAATTTTTAACGATGTTGAATTTGTATTTGTTATCGATGTATTTTATCAATTTGAACGAATGAACATATTTTTTAGTTAAAAAAATGCCTAGTTGTCAACCTGCAGTGCATATTTTTGTTAAAATTAGGTATGATAGAGCTTTATTAGGAACAACAAATCATTTGATCGATATATAACTCAACATCATATATATATATATATACTTCAACTACCACTACAAATCTTTTGACAACGAAGAATATTTATTGATTAATGGAGTAAGTTCTCTAATCCTCCTTGGACGAATTCCAAACAAGCGCTATAATAATTCCAACCGCATTCAGAGAGATATATTCAGAGAGATATATAAACACTAAAACACCGGCACAATTTTGTTTTTCCAAAAACGTCAAAAAAGGTTGGTAATAGTTGGAGGGACTCGGGGTGTCTTGTTCTAATCCTTGGTCTTGCACTATATATATCTACTATTGTTTCTCCAATAGGAAGTGCAATTCAATAATCTCAAGGTTGTGTTTGTTTCTTATTTCTTATAATTATATTTCGTAATAAAAAAATCTTATTTAAAAGTATACAATCCAAGCCCCTTTTTATCAATAGAAACACAAATTTTATTCACCAATGGAAAGAATTTAGTTATCCAAGGGCTAAACAAAAACTACAATTTTCCATTTGATAGGATTTGTTTTGGTTAAACTAACCAATTTACTTATTGTCTCTCTCTAATAATGTGTTTTGTGGGAATAAAACATTATTACTCCTATTGAGTTTGATAAGATTTGATGGACTTGTAAATTTTAATGAATTAAAAATTATTTTAAATTTTAAATAATTAACATATCCCAATAACTATTGTACACTACTACTACACTTTCTTGATGTTAAGACGTATTAATTAATGACAATTAATGGTGCTTAAATTCTTGAATTTCTCTCTCTATAATAATATTTTTAAAATTAAGTGTGTGTTGGCAGCATCAAATAAAAATAGTCAAAGGACTTAGACTCCGTTCATAGTACTTCTTATAAACAAGACTCGTCAACACAACATGAATTAACCGCTCCCTGTCATGGCTGCTTCCACCACCCTCCATCCCCATTGTTGATCTACCTCACACCTTTTCTCTTCAACTCTATTCCCTTCGTTTTCAAGCACCCTCTTCGTTCCTTCTCTCCAGAAAACTTTTTGAATTTCCCATTGGCTTGCATTCGCATCGAAGTTTTGTCCTTTTTGTTTCTTCTCGATTCTTCTCACTTTGGGGTTTTATTTTAGCTCCACAAATTCTGCTCTATCAGACACTGGCTTGAGCTGAATCTGAGATGAGGGGACCCTCCCCGAGCACCGTGGAGCCACGTCACCGGTCGTCCAGTTCCTTCAGGTCAGAGTTTTCTAGTTTAGCTTATTGTGATTTGAGTGCAAAAAAAGTGACGAAACAAAAAAAAAAGAACCCTGATTTGATTTGTGTCTTGGTTTCTGAGTTTCTTCTTCTGGTGCCGCTTTACTTAATTAGTGCTTATTGGAATGTCTTTGTATTTCTCAAATTGGCTCATCTTAGCTACCCAATTTGGTGTTTCTGTAATGGTTTTGTGGATGAAGCTAAACTCCGTATTAGATGTCACGGCTATTTTAGGAACTTGGGTTATATATAAATATTAAATTCCTATATATCACTTTGAGATGCTCTAAGTGCTTGTCATTGTCAGTCTTGCTCTTTTTTTGTGTAATTTTTATTTATATTTTTTGTATTAAACCTAATGCTTTAATTAAGTCCTATTTGGCACTTGGTAGTAAGTGGAAATGAACTAAGTGTGTGTTTGGGTGAGCGTTTAGTGAAAGTGGTTTTAAATGAATTTGATTTTGTAAAATTGATTTGGTTAAATTGAGTTTAAAGTGAAGTGATATATATATTTTGGATGTTTTTACTCTGAAAACAAGTTTGATGTAAAACTTAGTGTAAAAATTCTGATAGTTCCCACCACGAAACCGAACACACACTACTTACAACTTTGAAGGAGGTGGTTTTAATCGTATGGGTCCAGAGATTGGTCCAAATCGTAAGAGTAAGCTTGGCAAATACAAAGTTCTGGTTCCAAATGGTCCTAGGATGCAAGAACAAAGCTGTTAAATAGATCCATAGAGACTAGCTTTTATTGCCCTGAACAGACTCTTCTGATTGTAGTTTGTGCTACTGAAAACTATTTCTGCCATCTGTAGTCATAATTTAGAATTTGTACTCAACGTTGATAGTACCTTAGTCCTTAGTATTATATTATCAATTTAGTAAGAGCTTTTTTCTTTTTTGCTTCCTTATTCTTCTAAACTGTAGCATTATTATGATTACATGTTTAAATTTTGGTCCGCGACCACGATTGTGGCCGCAACATCAGAGGTTGTTGAGGTCTCCATGACTGCAATTGCAGACGTATTAGCTGCATTTGTCTGCGATTTTGTGCAATATCAAGGATCGCTATGTAACTGTGACCGCATCCACAATTTAAAACCTTGTACAAGTCTACCTTGGGCTCTGCTTCTTGTTCTATCCTGGCATTTTCTCTCAGGATCTTTTACATGGTTGCATTCTTAAATGAACATTTCTTACTCAGTTGTTGTACCTTGTTATATGAAGCATTATCAATTGATTTAGATTCGATATACATTGGAAGAGGCATTGATTCTGACTCAATTAACCAAAAAGAAAGGTCAAGAAGGTTAAGTTTGAAAGGGGACATAGGCATTGTTGTCTAATTCTTTGGAATTGGTTTTCTTATTTCATACCCATATTGTTAGTGAGTAACGATGAAGAAATATACCCTGCTCTTACATATATGCTTATAGCTTATTTGTATATGTTGACAAAGACACAAAGAATTGTCTTAAAGCTCACTTTATATATATCTGCTTCCTTTGTTGCTACTTGGATTCTCTCACATTTATAAAGCACTGATTCTTTTCTCTGTTCTTGATGCAGTGAAGAGACCAACAAGAGAAGGTCTCAAAAAAATAAAGATTTTAAAGATGTTGAGAAAGCAGTGCATTTTCCGTTACAAGATAGGAGTATAAATTGTAGGCCAAATTGGAAATTAGTATTGGTTATTATTATATTGGGAACCTTAGTTACAATTTTCCATCCTCCAGCTGTTTATAATACTGATCATCTATCAAATTCTGTATCACGGTATGCCTATGTACTTTTCACCATGCTTTCATATTTTGTTGCTTCATCATAAGATTTGGTAGATTCTTGCTATCATATTAGTTTCATTTCTATATTTGGGCTTTTCTGGAAAGACGAAGTTTGCTCATGGATTCCTTCTCTGAAATTGCAATATCATCAATTGCTTCTTAGCATGGAGAATTAATTTACAATTATTAAATTATTTATGTCTCCTTTTACTTCAAAGCATGCATCCTTTTCTAGGAGTATGTCTTCTCTCCTCACTTTGTAATACAATGGCAATTGATTTTTCCAAATTGTTAACAGTGATTTTTATTTATTCACCTCTTTTATTTTTAATCTTATTATCGTGTGTTTTTTGGTTGCAGGCCAACATTTGTAAACAACTGGAATGAAGAGTTTGATGGCATTGATCCCCGTTATGTATCATTTCTAAGTATTGACTGGGACCAAATAACTAAAGTTCTTGTAAATTTGAAGGATAAGGACACATATCAGGGTGTTGGCTTATTAAACTTCAATGACAGTGAGATTGACCACTGGAAGCAGCTGGTACCAGAAGCAGAGCATGTCGTCCTTCACCTGAACTATGCTTCTAAGAACATTACTTGGGAAACCTTGTATCCAGAATGGATAGATGAAGAAGAAGAATACGAGTTCCCTACCTGTCCAACACTACCTAGGATTCAGGTACCAGGTAAACCACGGCTTGATCTTATTGCTGTCAAGCTTCCCTGCGACAAGTCAGGGCGCTGGTCAAGAGATGTAGCTCGTTTGCACCTGCAGATTGAAGCAGCAAGACTTGCTGCGTCTTCAAAAGGATATCGTCCAGTTCGTGTGCTCTTGGTGACTGATTGCTTCCCAACCCCAAATCTCTTTACTTGCAAGGAACTTATACAACGTGAAGGGAGTGCCTGGCTCTATGAACCCAACCTGAATAAACTCAGAGAGAAGCTGCAGTTACCAATTGGTTCATGTGAACTAGCAGTTCCTTTGAAGGCTAAAGGTCAGGTTCAAATGAACTTCTTGTGTTTCTATGCTGTGTTCACTGTGTCCTTATTCCTTTTTCTTTGTCCTTTCCCCCCCAAAATCTTGTTTGCATCTTCTTGTTCCTTAAACAGTGATTAGGTTAAATTTCTAGATGCTAGTGCACTAGTCCATTTTCTTCTAGTGAAGACAAAAATGAAAAAATAAAGTCAACTAAGAAGCATGATGTACCTGTTGCAACTAGGTCAGCTATTATTGTTTTGTGTAAAAGATTAATATTAATATACCTTAAGTAATACTCTTTTCAATGTTAAAGTAAACACCAGAGATACTAGTCAAGGTCTCTATTAGGTATTGGATCTGAATATTGAAGAAAATGATGTATTGTTGATGAGTATTTTACCAACTCAGAGGCATTACCAATTGTGTACATGACCAGTGAAGGGGAAGAATAAAATACAGAAAGTCAATATGACTTTTGAATGTATACTATTTTGTTTTCTTTGAAGTTCCAGTATGTATGAAGTTAACTAGATAAATTGATCAGAGACTAACTATGTACTCTTAACAGAAAATTTTCACTCAGAAAGGGCACACCGAGAAGCTTATGCAACAATCCTGCACTCTGCACATATATATGTTTGTGGAGCCATTACTGCAGCTCAGAGTATCCGCATGGCGGGTTCAACACGGGATCTCGTGATTCTTGTTGACGAAACGATCAGTGATTATCATAGGGGGGGCTTGGAAGCCGCTGGATGGAAGATCCATACAATTCAGAGAATCAGGAATCCAAAAGCAGAACCGGAGGCATATAATGAGTGGAACTACAGCAAATTCCGTCTCTGGCAGTTAACAGATTATGACAAGATCATTTTCATCGATGCCGACCTTCTTATACTTAGAAACATCGATTTCCTTTTCGAGATGCCCGAAATATCAGCCATAGGAAACAACGCTACGCTGTTCAACTCCGGTGTCATGGTGGTTGAACCGTCGAATTGTACGTTTCAACTGCTTATGGACCACATCAATGAGATTGTCTCCTACAATGGTGGGGATCAGGGGTATCTGAATGAAATCTTCACATGGTGGCATAGGATTCCAAAACACATGAACTTCTTGAAGCACTTCTGGGAAGGTGATGAGGAAGAGAAAAAGGTGATGAAAACTCGCCTCTTTGGAGCCGATCCACCGATCCTTTATGTCATCCACTATCTGGGTAACAAACCGTGGCTGTGCTTCCGAGACTACGACTGCAACTGGAACGTGGACATTCTGCAGGAGTTTGCGAGTAACGTGGCTCATGCGAGGTGGTGGAAGGTGCATGATGCCATGCCGGAAAACCTGCAGAAGTTCTGTTTGCTTCGGTCCAAGCAGAAGGCAGCATTGGAGTGGGATCGTAGACAAGCAGAGAAAGGAAACTACAGTGATGGTCACTGGAAAATTAAGATAAAAGACCCGCGTTTGAAAACGTGCTTTGAGGATTTCTGCTTCTGGGAGAGCATGTTATGGCATTGGGGTGAAAAGAATTGGACAGATAATTCTACTGTTAACAATTCGCCACCTGCTGTCAAAACCAAATCTCTCTCTTCTTTATGAGTTTACTTACTCTTCATACTTCCATATATACACGTTTGCACAATCTTATTTCTCTCATTAGTCCTGTTCGTAAACAAAAAGGAAAAGACAATTTATATCTGCACATACATACTTTGCTATCTACACATACATGACTGCGGAACTTATAGTTCCGCAGGTGTATTTTTTCCGAACACATACATGATGCGGAACTATTAGTTCCACACGTTGTAATTCAATGCGGAACTATTAGTTCCGCAGACATTTTGAACACATACATGCTTGCGGAACTAATAGTTCCGCATTGAATTACAACGTGCGGAACTATTAGTTCCGCACCATGTATGTGTTCGGAAAAAAAAATACACTTGCGGAACTAGTTCCGCATGTTGTAATTCAATGTGGAACTATTAGTTCCGCAACATGTATGTGTTGGAAAAAAAATATACCTGCAGAACTAATAGTTTCGCAGTAATGTATGTGTAGATAGCAATGTATGTATGTGCAGATATAAATTCCCAAACGAAAAATGATGGCTAAATTGTATTTGGGCCCAAAGTATTATGTAGCTGCTTGTCATTATTCTTTTTCAAAGGTTTATAACTTATAAGCAATTAAGCATGAGCAAACGTGAGTACATTTTTTATTTTTATTTTTGCATTTAGTCAATGACTTTTCAAAAATTTATTTAAATATCCACGTCATGATTTTTTTTGATATATTTTTTATTATTTGGTAACATTTATACAGGGTTAACTAAATCATGTGGGTTTTACTCTCTCTTTGGTAGGATTCACATGAATGTATTCAATAATAGTGTTGAAAAAAAGTGTGTTGTGAATATTTTTCTTTTTTATTCTTTTATTCTGCAACTTCAAATGACTAATAAGCATGAATTGGATATTATTTTCTTATGCTTCTTGGGGTCGTGAGTATCATGAAGTAGATATGTTTGTTACTTGGTAACAATAGTTCTGTAATGATTCCTAATATAAGCGTAATAGTCTTAAACCACAGATTTGTTTTGGTGATTGATTTCCCCTCTAAAATAAATTTTGAGTTATTCAAGATTTAAGGCGAAAAATGGTAGTTTGTGAAAAAAATAGTTGTTTACTGTGTATATCTATTTTAGTAGCTCTAGTTTAACCGATCAAATTCGCATTTGAAATTGTGGTAACAAGGTATAATTGCATATTGACAATTTAATAGAACGTTAAAGGCGGAAAACGCAAGAAAAAAACAAGGAAAATAATTTCCTAAAACGCAACGTTCAACTTGGGTGTTGGTAAATACACCCCCATTTTTACACATACATCCCACTTAATCCATTAAATTCCCAAACTACCCTCATTGATTTGTTTTTTTTTTTCCAGTTTCGCACTTTTACTGAAAACTCAGTTTCCGGAATGCATTTTTATATTTTTACCGGAAACTCGAGTTTTGTATTCCAGAAACTCGAATTTTCGGAATATATTTTTTTAAATTCCAGAAACTCGAGTTTTCGAAATGTATAAAAACTCAGTTTTTTGCATATATTCTAGAAATTCGGGTTTCTGGAACACAGATAAAAATGTATTCCGGAAACTAAGTTTTCGATAAAAACACAAAACTGAAAAAAAAAATCAATGAGGGCATAAAAATAAAATACCATTTAAAGTGAAATATATGGATAAAATGGTGGAGTGTATTTAGCAGCACCCGTTCAACTTTCAACGGCAAAGGGGGTAGGAGGATAAACCCATTGGGTGTGGCCCAGTGAAATAAAGTTAGAATATAGGCCGTTCAACTTTGTTTTTCTATTGGGCTTAGTAGTTGTTTAGTTTGTTTATGGTTTAGGTGTGCTTTATGCACTATCAGCTGTAGGCCGGTGTGTCTACTGTGTAATCCATTGTGGCTTTGCGATGAGCTGATTTTCGAGGATGGCCCTTGGGCCTTTCTTCTGGAGCTTCCCATTTAGACTTTTTATATCCACATATACACTATTTGTTAAACACACACACACTAAAAACTAAAAAGTCTAAACTACCCTCTCTTCACCCTCAAAACCATTGCACTATCCCTCACTTCCGCACAGCCATACACAGATCCGCCGCACAGCGTCGTAGTTCCGCGCCTCCGTCTTAGTTCCGCGACTTCGTCGTAATTCCGCGGCTCCGTCGTACTTCCGCGCGTCCATCCCTTTCTTCTCTCTCGCATTCCCTCGTCGTCGTTCTCCCTTGTAGAAGGTGGTTGTCTCCCTCACAGAGAGGAGTAGTTGCAGCGCCGTGACACCTCTGTCTTCACCTCCCGTGGAACTATTAATTCCGCGTATATAAAAAATGGCACATACGGTTCCACGAAAAAAATGCACTCGCGGAACTAATAGTTCCACGGAGCTGTGAAAAATACTCCGCGGAACTAATAGTTCCGCGGGCGCGTGTGCATTTTTTTACGTGGAGGAGTATTTTCACAGGAAAAATGCTCCGCGGAACTATTAGTTCCACGTAAAAAATGCACACGCGGAACTAATCGCGAGTGCATTTTTTACGCGGATCTAATAGTTTCGCGCTCGATACGTATGTGCCATTTTTTATATACGCGGAATTAATAGTTCCACGGGGTCCTTAAAACGCAAAAAATTTAACTCGCGATTTTACCTGACGACGGTGAGTTTTCTGTTCGGTTGTGCTGCCTGTAGATGCAAGAGAGACTCCTTTGCTTGTTGTTGGAGGGGATAGGGGTGAGTAGAGAAGGGAGAATGAAGAAAAAATTTTAAAAAGATGGATGAAGCAGAACGTGCGCGCGCGGAGAAGAAGAGCGAGAGGGAAGAAGGAATGAAAGTGGGAAGAAGAAGAAATAAGTAAGGGTATTTTGGGTATTTTAAATGTGTGTATGTGTTATTAACAAATGGTGTATGTGCGGATATAAAAACTCTCCCATTTATGATATGAGGAATTCATGACAAAAAAAAAAGTGAAAAAGGATAGTTCTTTGACCAAAAAAAAAAGTGAAAAAGGATAGTAAAACAAATTAGGCAATTTTGACCAAAAAAAAACAAATTAGGCAATGATCTAAATATAAATAAATTAAATTAAATTCGACCAAACAAATTAAATTAAATTGAGTTCCTTGAGATTTATATTAATAAATAAATAAGTTAAATTGAGTTCTTTGAGATTTATATTTTTTTTAAAATTTATCAATATCTTTTATATATCTATTCTCTTTATTATATTCTAGTTTTATTTGGATGTATTTATATCATTTCATAAATATATTTTTCTTTTCTCTCATTTTCTACACGATGAAATAAGAGAAGATGAAAGTTAATTTTAGCTTTTTTTTCTTCTTGTTTTCTCTCATACCAAACAACCATAAAATATTCTCCCTTTTTTCTTTCTCTCACTTTCATTTCTTTTATGTGTTTAACCTCTTACTTTCTTTCATGGCCAAACAAAGTTCAGAGCTCGTTCAATCAAATTTAATAAAAATATATAACTCTTTTATTGATGTATTACTATTAACACCTAATTTTGAGTGAATATTAATAAAAAATTTCACATCAATTTTATACTTTGCTCCCAGAATATGCACAAAGGTCCTGTTTGGATTGGTTTATGCAGAGCTTATCTGAGTTTATCTATTGACAGAAACACTTGTCAGCGTGTTTAACAGAGCTTATGAAAACAGTTTATGGCTGGTTCATAAGCTGTTTTGGGCTTATTTTCATAAGCTCCCTAGGATAGTTTATAAAAATAGCTTACAGCTTATATGAAATCAGTTTCACCGTATTCTCTCTTCGATTATAAAAATAGCTTATATATAAGCGTTTATATGATAAGCGTTTATGTCAGAAGTGCTTAAATAAACTGTATGCCGAAATTAAGTTTTCCAACATCACGTACAGCACAGATCCTACCAATTTTTCAAATAATGAAAAACGGATCAACAAGCAAAATAAGCGAAGGAAGCCTAGCAATGAAGAAGAACAAGCAATATAAGCAAAATAAGCTAAGGAAAGTCTAATGTGAGAAGTGTTTTCCACTGCAAACAACCCTTGCAGAAACTTTGAATGAGAGTCAAGTTAAATGCTAGTAAAACAATTGCACACCATTTCGTACTAAAATATTTCTTATAAATTCATACGATCAAAAGAACAGTACCCAAGCCACACAGCATAAGCACAAGATCAACTTGTTTTGGGAAAACCATCAATTGATTGACACAAAACAAGAAACAAGATGGCCTCAACTCAACCCAACAACTTCTACTTCCCACACTTCCCTCCCCCATCACCCTACCACCCCTTCAACCCTCCACCATCACCTTCCCACAATTTTAATAACCCTCCACCACCACCTTCCCATTCCTTCAAATCTCCACCACCACCACCCCATTCATTCCCTTCTCCTCCTCCGCCTCCACGTGGACACCCCCCACCACCACCACCTCATCGATTTTCTCCTCCTCCACCCCCACACGTGCGCCCACCCCCCTCACCACACCATCCATCTCCGCCACACGTGCGTCCACCCCCACCCCCATCCCCACTTCCACCCCCTCCATCTCCAAACAACCACCCCATAGTCATAGTGGTGGTTATCGTCTCATTGGGTGGCCTTGCCTTGCTTTCAATGCTTGCTTTTGCACTCTTCTGCTGCATTCAGAAGAGGAATAAAAATAAGAAGAGTGCTACACAAGAAACCGATATCATCCATTTCGATGAGCATAAGAAAGTGAAGGAAACCATCGTGCCTGGTCCTTTTGGACAACAAGCGGTGGTGGTTACGGTTGAAGATGACGTGCATGTCGATGCAGAGATAAGAAAGAATGAGACAGTTGGTCATCATGGTTTACATGCCAAATCACCATCATCATCAGCTCATGAAGCGGAACAAGCTGGAAATTCTAGTAGCACTGAGGTGGTGGGTGGAACTGCTACTTCTCCTGGTGGTGAACAGCAACATCATCAACAACAACTTGATAACAAGTCCTGATTGAAAGAATATTATATCCTCGTACTACAAGGATTCCCAACAAGGATTCCTATTTCGCGCAATTTACTTTCATGAATAAATGTCCTTAATCTGTTTTTTTTTTTCACTCTCCTGTTGGTGTAAATGTAATGTTCATCAATTTGTTAATCAAATATCCTTTCTACCGTGTTGATATTTAAATGTACATGGAGTTAATAATATTGTTTCTTTTTCGGGGATTTAACACAATCTGCTCGTAATTATGAATTCGGTCATATTGAGCATGTTTAAGATATGGGAGCTTCTCTAGTACCGTTAAAAATGAAAAATGATAAATGGGTGCGACAGTTTTGTACACGGATCAATATGATCAATTGATAATATAACCGTGCGATGATACTCTGATTTTAGTTTGTTTTAGGGGTGGAAATAGGTAAGATCGCTTGATAGGGGTCTATGGCCTGGCCTATTTAAGGTCTAATCTGACCCAGCCAGTTTATTAAAAATGTTAGGCTCGGGCTTTTTAAAAAATCTATTTAGTTAAATAAGTCAGGTTTAGGCCTATAAAAAAACTATTAACCTTAGCACGCAGACCTATTTATATATATATAATATAATAAAAAATAGGTCTACTTGTTTCTTTATTTGTGAAGGCCTAGAGACCTATTTATCAGTAGAGGCCTACTGACATCTTTATCATTAGAGGTCTACAAGCCTATTTACAAGTAAATGCCTAATAGGTGGATGCCTATTTAAAAGTCTTATTGAAATGTAGGCTTTTAAACATGTTTGTAGGTCAGATCAGACTTTGAAATAGGTCAAACCATACCTTAAAAATCGACATATATCAAACTAGTAGGCTAAGCTCAAGCCTTAAGATTTCAAAGTAGGTCAGACTCAAGTCTTACAAAGTCTAACATGGCTTATTCCCACCCCTAGTTTGTTTTATTTTTTTATTTTTATTTTATAAAAACAAAACCACCGCTTTATTTGAAATCGTGTAATTCGTCTGTATTCTTTGTTGCACCAAAATAGCAAGGACGTTCTAAAAAATGATCGGTTTTGGTACCGTTGGTAATTTGACCAATTGGAGAATGGTATTCCAACATATCGACTTTGCTCTATAAGTAAAATAGAAAATAAACATGAACAAATCATTAGTATTAATTTTGCGGTATTTGCTGGCATATTATGATGTCAATGCTAAGTTTTTTTTATCTCCTTATGTTGTACAATTCATTAGTATTGATTTTGGAGTATTTTTAATTAGGATATGGGATGAGAATAGATAGAGAAAAATTATCTTCACAAAAGCATATTAAATATTAATAAAAATTGATTGGAATATGATAATAATTCAAAATCAGATAAGCAACAGTACCAAAACCGTAAAATTTTTAAACGTTACTGTAGAAATTTCCTTTAACTTTTTGTCTGACCGACTGGCCGGCCTCCATCAGAGAGAAAAAAATAAAACATTAAAACCTTTTTACGACATATTTTATTCTTTGATACCATCTATATTTTAACATATACTACCTCTAGTCCTATTTATAAGAAATATAGTACTAAAATCACACAGATTAATAAATGTATTGAAGTGTATTATTTTTCATTAATGGTGTTATAATTTTAATTTTTTTTTCAAAAAATACCCTTATATTAAATGAAAAATAGGTAAACTCTTAATAAATGATGTGATAATTAATGATGGTAAAATCGAATAACAACAATTAATTTTGTTGAAAACAAAGTATTGTTTTTTATAAAAAGGACAAAAAAAAACTACTTTTTGTTTTTTATATGGATAATTAATACCTTTTAGAAGTGATAGAGTCATTACAAGCTTTCACATAATAAAAGTATGTAATAAATTATTCAAAAAGAAATTTGTTCACTCCCTTAATTTGGGGTTTATACATCGTAGGGTGGAAGAGAGAAATACAAAACTAAAAGAAAGAAAGTAAGAAATGTGATAAGTGATGACGAAACAAAAAAAAAGGAGAAAAAGAAATGTGTAACATTCGTGTAAAAATGGAAGTGTGAAAAAATTTATTCGATTAAACTTTAGATCAATCAGTCCTTAATATGATATAATATATGTCCGTATTGAGTGGATATGACTTTTTGCGTTTTCGTTTTCAAATGTACATTTATAAACAAAACATGCTTGAATAAAAATAGTGTTAAGTTGGTTTTAAAACACAATTTTAAAATAGTCCTATCTTTTGGTGGGAATCAATGTTCAATTGAAGTAAATAACCACAGATCACAAAATCTTGTTTAATTCAATTCATTAAATGAGTGCTTGGTTTGAACCCAATAAAAAATTGCCTCAATTGAAGTTTAGATTCTCTATATAGAACAAGATAGTACCTATAATTTGATTAATTCAAGAGACAAAGAAATAAGAAAACTTCTAAATTCAAGAATAATATAAGTCACATAATCTCAAGCCTATCAACTATATATACTAAGCAAGAAATATAAATTTCACCAAAATAGGGAAATTAATAAATTATATCAATGCAATTTGAAAAAATATGGTAAATTGATAAATATATTGACAAACAAAACAATTAACATATATGATGGGTAAATCACCAAATTACCATATGTACTCATCTCAATTGGTAAATATGTAATATATGAGAGTGCTCGGTAATTATCATAACAGAGAAAACTCTCAAAGATAGTCTTTTTAATTTAAAAGTCGAAATTAATTCACATAGTCATCATATCAAAGTTTTGAAAATTGTAATCTTCAAATTAACTTTTCAAAAATTTAAACATCATTATATTAGTCTTTTAAAATTTTTTTCATCAAATCAACATTTTTAAAGATTTTTTTCACAAAATTTATCCTATTCTTTTGTTTTATAATTTAATCTTTTTGTCAGGACGAATATAGTAACAAAAATTGGGGAAAATAGCCAATACAGTAATAACGTTTTAACTTATAAATCGAGATTAGATAAGTAATTAAAATTTTTAAGAGTTTAATATGGTGAGTGATCTATCTTTATAATAAAAATGAGTTTCGATAACTCCAAGAGCAATGAAAAGATCTTGTGAGAAATGCGCTGGCAGTTAAAAATACGAACACGCCCACAAAAGCAGCTAAAGATCCCACAGGAATCACTAATCACTAGTCTCTCCAATTATTCCTCTATCAAAACCACAGCACCCCCTGTTTTATAAACCCCCCCCATTCATTTATTCAACTGATGAAACTTTCGTCTCCCCCGTTCTGGCCGTTCATGCCACATAACACTTCCTCAATGACGATAATACCCTTTCCTATCCAGCCATTACTTCCTTTGACTAATGACATCATTTTCTCAACTGAAAACATCCAACGAGGAATTCCCCCACTTTGTCTATGAAATTGGTGTTGATAAATTTTAAAAAATAAAAAAATGTTTTTAAAATTATAAATTGCCAATTATCTTAGTCTAAATGTTGCCATCTAAATAACATTTTGAGATATAACTAATAAAATTGAATACTAAATTGATATTTATAAATAATTTTTAAAGACTAATTAATTTAATTTTTAAATATTCAATTTTAAAGATTAATTGAAAATATTTTTTACAATTAAAAAAATCAACAATATTTTCGTGAGATCAACTTAAAATTCACTAAAGATTTTCAACCATTTTATTTATTTATTTTAAAGACAACTTTTTGGAAAATCCCTTTTCCCTGTCACAAGTAACCAGGTCCATAAATTTAAAACATGAAATGGCATTTTTGAAATTTACTCACCAAAAGAAGGGTAAATCACCAGCCCCACTTCCTACAAATATCTCCCCCAGTCACTCACTATTTCCACTTGTAACATTCATTTCCAAGCCAAATAACCCAAAACCATGCAAATTCAAACCTGCCACCACCACCCCATCAAGAGTACCCTTCCCCTTTCATGGAGTGGCCGCCACCACCGAACGCACCGCCACCTCTTATCGCCACCGAAATCCGCCGCCTCGGTGTCACCGCCGCCGCTGAAAACCAAAAGGACCCACTCAATGCCACCAGAGAAGGTGGAAATATTCAAGTCACTGGAGGGCTGGGCCTCAGAATGGGTTTTGCCACTGCTTAAGCCCGTGGATCAATGCTGGCAGCCACAGAGCTTTCTCCCCGATCCCTCGTTGCCGTTCGATGAGTTCACCGATCAGGTTAAGGCCCTACGCGACCGCACCAAGGAGCTTCCCGATGAGTACTTCGTGGTGCTCGTCGGCGACATGGTGACGGAGGACGCTCTTCCGACGTACCAGAGCATGATTAACAGCCTTGATGGGGTTGGGGATGAGATTGGTGCTAGCCCAAGCCCATGGGCCGTGTGGACCCGGGCCTGGACTGCTGAGGAGAATAGGCACGGGGATTTGCTCAGGACTTATTTGTACCTTTCGGGTCGGGTTGATATGACCATGATTGAGAAGACTGTTCAGTACCTGATTGGAGCAGGCATGGTGAGTTTTTCTTTTTTTGGCTTAAATATATTTTTAGTATTTTAAGTGTGAGAAACTGTTATTTTTAGTCTTTTAAATTTAAAATATATATTTTTGATCTTTTATTTTTAAAAGTGTGTCACTTTTAATCTTTGGGATCATATTTTAAATTTAAAAAATATTTTTAAAATTTAGAATGGTCAAAATATAAATTTAAAAATTTTTTAGAAGTTAGTAAGAGAAACAGAATAAGGTGAAAATCAAGATTTAAGAGGGGTTAAAATATAAATTAAAAAATAGCCCAATGATCAAAAGTGACACATTTTAAAAAATAAGGTACAAAAAACATACGTTTTAAATTTAAGGGACTAAAAATAATAATTTTTAAAACTTAATAGACTAAAAATATATTTAAGTTTTGTTTTCTTTAATGAAGTTAATTTATGTTCAACTATATTAAATGTAAGTAATTAATAGGCGTTAATTAATACGGTGCTCATAATTTCAGTACAACAGTGTCGTACTAGATTTGAGTCCTAACTCTTGTGTTGAAAAAAAATAATTTGGTTCTTTATGATGAGGCATTTTTGCCTCTCTTTATCATGTAGCTTTTGGTGTGTGTACCACACTAAAAATCTAAATAGCGGTGATATTATACACATGCACAGCCAGCCTTCAATAAATATAGTTAACATATAATTTTTTTTATAATAATCTTAGTCTCTCTTCAAAAATTGAAACATTACTGTATTGTTTGTTTAAGAATTTTATTTTATTACTAGTTTTTTACATAAAAAAAATTATCACTAAACCGGTTACTTTTTTCACTATGTTATATTTTTTGATCAAGATCACTATGTTATATGAATGTGGCGATATTTTAAAACTTTTTAAAGCCTCAAATGAAATTTTTAGAAAATTGACATTATTACTTTGTAAGTTTTAAGCGAGCTTAAAAAATGCTGAAAATTAATCTCCTGAGGAATAATGGGTTATTGACCTGTACTTTAACATGTACTGAGCAAGTTGAAGGCATACATAATATATAATATGATAATAGCAAACCATTTTCAGCATCCATACGATTTTGGTTTCTTCGTGACATAAAGAATGTGGCCTTGTTCAACCAATTGTTGAAGATTTAAATTTAAATTAAATAAAAACAAAGTTTAAAATATTGTTTACGTTTAATTATTGTTATCTGAAAATGAAAATGTGATGTGTAATATTGGATTATTGTTTGGATTGGGCAGGACCCTGGGACAGAGAACAACCCCTATTTGGGGTTTGTGTACACATCATTCCAAGAGCGAGCAACGTTCGTGTCACACGGAAACACCGCTCGCCTAGCGACGGAGGGTGGCGATCCGGTGCTGGCGCGCATATGCGGGACCATAGCTGCGGACGAGAAGCGTCACGAGAACGCGTACTCGAGGATCGTTGAGAAGCTTCTAGAAGTTGACCCCACGGGAGCGATGGTGGCCATAGGGGACATGATGGAGAAGAAGATCACAATGCCGGCGCACCTTATGTACGATGGTCAGGACCCCAGGCTATTCGACCACTTCTCAGCCGTTGCGCAGCGTACGGGCGTGTACACCGCCAACGACTACGCCGACATCTTGGAGTTTCTGATCGGACGGTGGAGATTGGAGAAGCTGGAGGGATTGACGGCTGAGGGGAAGAAGGCGCAGGATTTCGTGTGTGGGTTAGCGCCTAGGATTAGGAGGCTGCAGGAGCGAGCTGATGCGCGTGCACGCAAGATGAAGCCGCATGGGGTTAAGTTCAGTTGGATCTTCAATAACGAGGTGGCCCTGTTGTGATGAGTTTTTTGGTTGAGACTTTTAATTAGTCACAACAACAACTCGTGTTACACAGAACAAGGAACTTTGTGTAGTGGGAAGTGGAGACTCTGATGATGGAAAATGAACAATATTGTGGGTTGCGTGTGAGTGTGTAACGGAGACAAAGGGGATTGGTCTATATGCATAGTTGTTAAGTGTGGATGAAAAACAGGTGGGACTTTTGGTGTGAAACATTTGCCTTTTATGAGTTTTATCTTGCATGCTACATATTTATTTAAAAAAAAATAACAGATAAAATATCACATTATGTTAGTTTGTATAGCTTGAGCTTGCTTACTTCTGTTTTTATACCCGCATTCATTATTTGTTTCGAAGTTTGTGAATGAAAAAAAAGGATGAAGTCTAAGGTGGAATTGTTTTCATGTGATATATGGTGGAAATGTTTTTTTGAAGTTTAATAATAAAGTTTAGTAACCGTTAGATTTAATGAAAGACTTAGATTAATTGAAAAAAAAAGAGAACTGGATAATCCTATCTCATCCAATACCCACCCCTCCCAATGCAGTGGCACTGCACACAGAGAGGAAGAATGAGAGGGACTGGAGGCTATGGAAGGAGGGGGAGAGAGTTGATCGACGGTGCCCCAACGTGCTCTCCGGCACCCTCCCTTCGCCATCCCCGAGACCCATCGCCGTCAAGCTCCCTTGGAAAACCAACTGACGCTGAAGCCGAAGAAGAAAGGCCTACTACCTTCGAAGCTGCCGGTGGTGATAACAAAGGAGAGCCCCAACGTGCTTTGCAGCCACATCCTGAAAACCACTGGCCACGGCGATGTCCCCAGATGGAGCTCCATATGGGTCACGACTGGAGAATGGCAGAAAATTGAAAAGGGGAAAAATGACGAAACAGGGTTTTCTCTAAAAACAAGGTGAAACCGAAAAACCCAACTTTGAACCAGCAACCAAACACAGAGCCTGGAAATTGATGATGGTTCCTCGGTTACTATTACATCCGTTTCGCTTTGTTTCAACAAATTGAGGTCCAAAATTAACAGGAATTGTAGATTGGGAGATGGGTTTGAAATAGAATAAGTGTTCGGCAGGGGAAGATCATGGGAGTGAATTTGGGTTGGGACATTGTCGTTGGTGTGTTTATAGCTTTCCTGTGTTTCAATTTTTTGATGTTGGTGCCTCTGTTATCGCCGCACATCGTAGCGACGACGGTAGAAGGAGTGGCCGCGAGGGAGCTCCACTGCGTTCTCCGCGCATGGGTCACCTCTTGCTCTCCTCCCCCATCACACTCTCGTTCAAACCCTCGCTTGTTGGTAGGGAGACTGGGATTGCAGAAAGAATGGGTTAATAATATACGGAGATGTTTGCGCAACCTTGTGGTGGCTGCTTTTGTTTTTTCTCTCCTCTCTTTCGAGAATTAGTAGTAATACTTGCCATTTGATCAAAAATGAAAAAAATTGGGGATTTCCTATATTTTGTTACTGGTTTCAATCGCATGCATTCTTATTAGGCACAATAATAGGAAAAAAAGAGGGCTATCAAATTCAAACATCCATTGTTGAATAACATATTTGATTGATCAAGGAGTCCTCCTGGTTGCGGTTGCAATGAATACGTACTCGTATCCTTCTTGTCCACTTTTAATGTTGGAAATCCATTAGTTAATCAGAATAACATGTTGGGGGAGGTTGAAGGAGGTGGAGGGTGCTTGTGCATTGGTTCTCTCTGTGGTGGTGTGGGGAAGGGTAGGGACTGTATGTGGTCAAATATTGGTGATATCATTTTTATTCAAACTGATATCTAAGCCATTAATTTTCTTATAAATAAATCCAGTGGTTATAAAAACTATGCTAAAACTATTCCACCGGTGAACCACATGGAAACAATTCCACTGTAGAATTCACCTAAAAGTATTATGATAGTTTTATTATAAAGATTGCTCTTGGTTTTTGATGGCTGCTTCGATTAGCGGTCTATGTTTACTTTTGTTTTCATTCCCAACTTTCATTTTTTGTTTTCTATTTACAAAATGGACACTTTGTTTTCAATATATGATATGATTTCTATTTTAATTTTTTTTCCAAAAATAAACTAGCCACTTTTTTTTTCACATATTGTGAGTGAGCTTTTTTTTGGTCAAAATATTGTGAGTGAGCTTAACTACCATTTCTTCTAGTAAAAATCTTTTTTTTTTTGTCAGTAAGAGAAATATCATTGCATGGGTAAAACTCAGCCATACGACATCTACAGTAAAGAAAATAGTATATGTAGAGTCACACAAAATACAACACTATAATTCAAGACCTGCTACTGTAACAATCCTAACCTATGCCAGACAAGGAAAACAAAACACTAAAAACCAAGCTGCCAACGTAACAAAAGAACACATAAAGAATAAAACCAAATACACCCAAAAGGATACAAAACTAAGGATACATGTAACTAGACATTGAGCAAGCACTAAGGAGGGTCATTGGGCTTGGAGATCGTAAGTAGATAAGTAGATACTACCTTAGGCATTCATAGAGCTCGGCCAAGATTGGTTTGCTCTGGTAAAAGTCCATTCCATTATAGAGAAGTTGGGCCAATGGTAAAAAGAACTTGAGAACTTTGACCAAAAAAAAAACTTAAGAACTTGCAAAGTCCTCAGATAAAAGGCAAAATAAGGTAAGCCAAATAAGAAGAAGAAATTTGACCCAAAAAAAAATAAGAAGAAGAAAAACATGCTCTTTATAAAAAACAGGGTCTGTTTCGACCAAGTAATTCGACCAAAAAAAAGGGAATTTCTAAAGGCACATACGTCTTTTTCTAATCACACATACATAACAGGTCAAAAACCTAAAATGCCCTCATCGTGTTTCGTTATCGTACAGAATTATTAATTCCGCAATGATGCAGAACTAATAGTTTCGCACGTGCTATTTGTATGTGTGTGCTACAAATAACACTTGCGAGTACTGATGATGCGAAACTATTAATTTCGCACTGATGATGCGGAACTATTAGTTCCACACGTGTTATTTGAAAGTGTGTGCTACAAATAACACGTGCAGAACTATTAGTTCCACACATTTATGTCAAATGCGGAAATACTAGTTCCGCTTCAATCCGGTTTGTGCCTCAACGTAGAAAAAAACTCAGAGAATGGGGACAAAAAGATTGTGGTTTGGGGAATCGGAACTCAGTCCCTCCCTCCGCCATTTTAATTTTCTCTTCTTGTCTACACATCACATCTCAAATCACAAAAACCCAAACTCCCTTCTTCCTTGCTCAGAAGTCTTGGAAATTGAAAGTAGAAATAAGAAAATGAGTTCGGAATTGATTTTCAGAGGGCACGAGACCCAGCAGGTGTACGACGCGATGGGGCCACCGCCACTGTATTGCCACCGCGATGGCAGCCTGCCCCGCCGCGAGCGAGGGACGATAGTGGGATAGCGAGGGACGGTTATGTGCGAGATCCTCGTCGAGAAGAAACCACCACGGGCGGAACTGTGGGTGAACAAAACTTGGGTGAACCGCTGAGAACAGAACTGTGGGATAGTGAGGGACGGTGAGTGTGCGAAACTTGGGCAAAGAACCAGTCTTTGTGTGTGCACGGAACTTGGGGTTAGGAGACAAAGGGTCTTTTTGTCTTTTGAAATGTTAAGTGTATGTGTGAAAAAAATTGTGTATGTGTATTTAGAAAAGGCCAAAAAAACCATGTTATGATTAATGAATTTGTTGAGAGTTTTGTGAAATTTGGCCTGGGGTTTTGTTCTTAGGTTTTTTTTTTGGTCATGGTTCTTAGGGGTTTTTGTTTGGTCCAGGAGGGAGAGTATATTTGGCCAATGGGCTCGAGCTTACGAATTGCAGCCAACCCAACAAGGTAAGTCTAATCAAACAATCCCTACATTTGGATTTGGATTACCAATCTAACGTGTGGCCAACCAAAAGCTCTATATCTTAGAGCATGTTTGATACAAAAATTTTAGCTTTTGATTTATACAGAAGTTAGTTTTATTTTGTATCTTATTTTTTTTTCATATATGCACAAGAAAGAAAGTTGTTAAATAGTCATTTATAAATAAATAGGTGCTTTTGAAGAAGTTAAAAAAGTTAGCTTTTAAAAAATGTAAAAAACAAAAATTAATTTCAACTTCTATGAGAAGTTGTTAGTTAAAAAAAATATACTAAAAATGTTTATGGAGAAATTTATCCAAATTGGGCCTTAGCTTTTGCATACCAAGACGGGATAATAAAGAGATACCAAACATACATTATATGTGTCTTTGGTTGGCATTGATTCTCACATCCTGAGGTATATTCACCATGGAAGTTGTGTCTTGGAGCTTCAGAATCATCGCGTGGTGGAAGCTCGCACAACGTGATTCCAAACACGCATTATATGGTTCTATCGCGAAAATTCACCATAAACAGAAATAAAATTCATATAAGCAATAGAGCTAAAGATGAAGGTTAGAATATCTAAGTCGATCGAGTTTTAGTAAAATAAGGTTTCATATCATTTAAAGAACATGGTTCTTTGTAGGGATATTTTAATGTATTTGACAATTATACCAAACCAGGCTTTAACATTTATCAATGACGGGGAATTTGTTTGGATTAAGTGTTGAAAACGTTCATCAATATATTATTATCAAAACATATATACTTCAGAGAAAAGGCAAATCCTAGGAAAAGGTTTGCAATCTCCTTTCTTGGCAACAGATAATTTATTGTAATAATGTTTTTCAAGACTTTCCATACTATGTCCATACCTTGATAATTTGTTGGGAAACACAAGTTTTGGAATATAACAAACCTTATTCTGTCACTGTTACATAGTCACACCTCATTCCCCCACCTTAATTTTTCATTAAATAAACATAAGAAAAACTCTTTTTAATGCCTTAATTCTGTAATCATGAGTCCTCTGTAATTCACATAACAATCAATTGCTATATTCTCATTGGTTTGCTATATCAAAGACAAAAAGATGTTCACATATAGCGTGCCATAAATTTGGCTAAATGTTGCCTTCCTACTTTTCTTTTTGTTTATTTATAATTTGGGGGATAAGGGGTCAACATTTGTTCCCACAACCTTTTCCAACCTCCAACAAGAAGAAAGCAATATCTCCTACCATAATAATTAGTAGTGATAATATTTATTTCCCTTTCGGCTACCACTAATCTATGTAGTAGGACATGTCGAGGAATTATAAACCCTAACTGCTACTACTCTTTGTGTCATCTAGTCACACCCCTGTATTACATGCAACCATAACACAATTTTGGCTTTTGAAGTATTGGCCTAAAGTCAACCTTCTCTGCAGGTAGTGTCTACAATAATGGAAAGCCATCTTACATAATGGTGGTCGGTGCTGACAGAATTATGGGGGAACATAGAACCTTTGCACAGCTCCAACATAGTTTACTACTAGGTAGTGCTATCATAGTTTGCGTTATACATTTTTCAATGAACTGATTCTTCTTTGAAGTTGTAGTTTTTTTTCCCCTTCTTTTCTAACTCTTCACAAGCCAAGAAATATGTAGTACACGAGAGTTATTGGTAAGGAAACTAACATGCCAAAGATAACCCTGCAAATGAAAAAAGAAGAGCAAATCAACATTAGCTTGACTTAATTTGACTTTAAGAACCACTAGAAAGCTACATGGCCTCTATGTAGGCATCAAATGGGTCAAAAGTCTTAAGTGATCATTAAGGTTTGCAAAAAGTCTTCTAAGTTTTCAGCATAAAAAACTATTCTCTAGCTACTAATAATGATTACATGCTAATAAGGTAAAAGAGAGAGAGAGATAGGGGGGGGGGGGGGTCAGTAATACTTCCAGGGTTAAAATTCTGCAAGAAAAGGCAAATGGATTTTCAATCACCATTATATGCATAATTATGTGTGTCCAAATTATAAGTGCCCTGGTTGTTACGAGACAATCTGTTTGACAGATTCGGTATCCTAGCTATATCTAATAATAATCAATTTGTTACGTGGGGTAGGTTAAAAGTTCAATAGGATGCGTGTGAAGTTACTACACATTTTACTTCTGTCTTCCCATCATTTCCTTCTTCTGAGTACTTTATCCTCCAATCAATCTTCTACAATGAATAGCATCCACTCGTACAGAACACTATAACATCTTGATGTTGTATCATTAGATTTTGAAGCCTTGAAAATTGATTGCAAAGGAGATAAGAGGTGTGTTTTTGCAACAACAAAAAAATGCATTGGAACAATAAAAAGAACAGAATCGTGGTAGATAAATCTATAACAAACAGAGTAAGTAATTTTCCTACACATGTATTTCAATGTACCGGAATATTGACATGGGGCAATTAGTGTAATTTATGAATTTTATCACATTAGTATATGTAATTTAGTTTTAGTAAAATTTTCAACTCATGATTAACGTTTGGCATATTGCAAATAACACTGTCTCATCATAAATGGAGTTTAGAAACTTACCCCGTGCTCAAAATATCAGGATGCAGCCCATATTCCCTTGCAAATACAAATGGCACTATCCCTTGTGGAAGAGCAGCCTGGGAATTAAGCAATTGAGTATTAATGAAGGCAAAGTTAGGTAACATATATATATATATATATATTATACAGCAATTTCAGCTCAAGGCATCATATAGATGATATTTAATTTTCCCTCTAAAGACTACATTTATTAATTATTGTGGAAGCATACACACATAGTTCTCATAAATGAGCTATATAATTTCCATGTGATGCATGTGCCAAAACATCATTCCATAAATATACATAGCACAAGTACCTGTACAATGGCAGTATGCAATTTTTCTCCTCTCAATCCAATAGCAATGGAGGATACTGACATTACAAGAGGTCCGCATAGGAAGCGGATGGCCATTCCCATGGCTGCTCTTTTGGTACCACAAGCAATGATACGAGGCTGAAGTGCCATGAAAAGCCCTGCATATTTATTTTTGCAAATGAGTATCTGTCATTGTTTGTATGGATAATATGATGACCATTTTGGTGTACTCATTTTAAACATTCATGTGCTATGTTGGGACATCACATTTATTTTCTTGGGTTGCCCCAAACACCTGAGTACAAGACAGTACATGTGTTTGCTTTTCCTCCTTTTTTTTTTCTCTGTCTTCCTCTCTGTTTTGATGTTAGGTTAACATGGATATATCTATAGAAGAAACTGAACTTGTGCGCATGTGTGTTTGTCTATATGTGTCTGTGTATATATGAATGGTATAAGTGATTATGTTTATATAGAGTTGTAATGTACCTAAGCTAAACATAGCCATCCCAAGGCCTGCATCCGAGATGATTTTGATAGATGATTTGATCAGACTAGGCATTTCTATATTCCATCTGCAAATTCACATCATAAAATGTATGAAAACGTACATACTGCACAGTTTAGCTATAAATTATATATTAACACAGTTTTTTTATGAATATAAAATTATATGATATAAGAGAATAATTGTCCAATACATCCGGATTGCTTGCAGTAGAATAATAATGCAGTTACAATATTAGAACCGTTGGATAGAGATCGAATGACTCGTATTTCTACTTTACCATAAAATAGATTTAAAACAATACTTGAAAAGTGAAGCATTTGATCTTCATCTAACGGTTCTGATCTAGTGATTGCATTAACTACATGTAATTTCTACTACAAGCAATCCGGTCTGATCTAAGGTCAAAACTTTTAATGTGTGGTGTAGTCACATTTGGTCTCACTTGTTCACTTTTGGATAAAGCCTCAGGATATCACTTACTTGAAGGAGATTAGAGACCAAAGAAGTCCTAATACACTAGAATATGTATTCGGGTTTCGAGAAAGTTTTCTTCCAACTACGAAAAGTATAAGCCTTAACATGACAAAGGCGTGTGGCATTTTCTGGTTACTTGCAATTGCGTCTTTGGGTTCTGCAGCTTCCCCTGCCATTGAGACTTTGGTGCAGTCTCTGAAGCTAATTTCTTTATCTGTCATATAGTAGCCAAAATAATTACAATAAAAAAACTATTGATTGTGAATCAAGCTCACACATTTCTCTGCCACTTGCATTACATAATTGATTGTGAATCAATAATGAGGTGACACTAAGAAAAAGAAGTATTGAGAAATTATAATTTTAGGTGCTCTATGATTCGGTGTTATGATTTGGAAAGTACTGTGCACCATTTTCACCACCAATTCGGAAATCATACTACCTCGACCATCATTACACACGTGCTCTCTTTCAAATGATGGCTACGATCAACTAAGCCTCAGACTAAGTAAAGTGGCAAACTTATATAAATATATAAAAGTAAATGTTTCTATATTGCTTTGACCACTTGGTTATTTCTATTTTACTTTTTCAAGTAGCTGAATGTATTTTTCACTTTAAAGATATGGCGTGTGAGGGTGGGAGGGACCACCTGTCTAGTGCCCTGTAATTCTCTTAATCGTGGAAATTCAATTATAAAGCCATCCTATCAAACTCCTTTTTGCAGAGTTTACAATATAGTACATTTATATTCATTCCTCACGTGCAGTCGTGCATAGTTTATAGCTTATATGATGGAAACATGTATAGCTAAAGAAATTATACTTCTCAAAGAATTATTAGAGTTAGAATCATAATTTCTTAAATGAAAGCCCACTAGTCTTCTTTCTCAAAATTTTATAGCTAAAAAATACAAGATTAATTCTCATGAATTAACCGAAAATGCATCTACACTCACAATATTTGTGCTTTTGCAAAGAGAATTGGCATGGTTATGTCTAAAATTTCGAATTAGTATCTAATGAGTAATGCTTAATAAAAAACAAAACACAAATAACTCAGGTGATAAGGGAGCTAAACAAATTAGAATTTTGGGAAATGAAAAGCAAAACAGAGCTCAACAAATAGTAACACGAACAATGAATGAGAATACGACAAAGACATTGGCTGACGATGGTGTCGGGGACAAAACGTACACGAAAGGGTCGCATGGGCATGGGGGCATGCGCTAGCTCAACTCAACATATATATATATACCTACATTTGACGTACGGTGTATTACTTTATGATGTTACACTACTATTGCCAACACTCTGCCAGTACAAATAACGTGTCTTTTTCCTCCCTTTCATTCCCGCTACACGACGGCGTTTATTCACGGGACAGTTAAAAAATATTTTCAATTTCAATTTTATTTATAGAGTTTAATAATATGCACCAACACCGTAAAAAGATTTTACATAGTCATATGATCACATTTTACCATTATAACATTTCATAATTCCTAAAATATCTATACAAATATTTATATGATAAAATATCTTTGTAAAATATTTTTATACTATCACTTCATAGAAATTAAATTCTTATTTTTATATGCAGAACTATAATGAAATAATTCAAAATAATTCTATTTAGTTTTTTTTGTCTATTGTCTTATAATTTTAAAAAGTTGTAATTTTTTCACTTAAAAGATAAATAAATGCGAATAATTTTAAGAGTACGTTTGGACAAACGATTTAATTAGGTGTTTACTCAATTGTACAAGGTGCTTATGTATAATATGATTACACATTATACAAATTTATGGACTCAAACTCTACGTAAATTCTGTATAAGATGTTTTTTCATAAACTATTCTAATTTTCTAGAAAGTTATGAAAAGAAGCATAAAAGCAACTTACGAATTTATCATTAACTATTTTAATAAAGTCTTTCAAATACTCACGTGAATATTTACGCCATAAACTCAAATAAATTCTTTTAAATCCACCCTAGAACAGATGTTAAAAAAATCCTGCTTCTGTCATGTTATTATCGGCTTAGAATTTACTCTCTCTTTTCTTTTTTATCTGTCATTTAAGGTTATTTCATCACAACTAAGAAATCAATTAATTGATAAATAGTTTCCTATTATACCCTTATTTATTCACTACTCTATTTGTTGAGAATAGTAATTAGTCTTTGAACTCTTAACTATGCATTAATCAATTTTATGAAAAATGTGAAGAACAATTAATAGAGTTAAAGATATAATTGCCAAAATATAATCTTAAACTATTAAAATGATATATAAAAATGAATAAATTTTTTCTCAAAATCTGACAGATAAAAAGGGACGGAAGAAGTATTTATTTTTGATAAAAATCGGCTTAGATTTTTATATCTATCTATGTGCGAGAATAACTGTTCATGACGGTACGAAACTTAACCAAACGTACCTGACAGAGTAAAGTCCTTGCACCCCTGTCTCTCTTCTCCCAAGCATTTCCCCGGCGACTCCCACACCACCCTCGCCCCAGACAACGCCGGCGAGGTCTGCCGGAAGTCCCTGCAGCCGGCGACCGGAGACCTCCCCCAAACGGGCGTGCCGGCGGTGTCCATCTCATTGAAATTGGAGGCGCGCGGCGTGGGCTGCAAGGAGTAGGCGTCAGAGGAGGCGTAGCCGGAGAGTCGGGGACTCGCGGCGGGGTATCCCCCGAAGGGGAAGTCTCCGCCGTCGAGGACCTGAAGCGGCGTGTTGATGGAGAAGATGTCGGCGTTGGAGAGGTTGGAGAGCCTGGTGGGAGTGACGATGCCGCCGGCGTTGCCCATTGACGAGGTCGATTCCGGTGGGGCTGAGGAAATGGATCGCCGGATTCGGACCCTAATGCGGCCGTTGTCGTCGGTTTCCGATTGCGTTCGGAGCGGCGCGTCGTGGCCGTCGAGGGAAATCACGTCGCCGTCCAACTCAAATTTTGTTATGGACGCCGCCGTGTTTCCCGGGAACTGGCTTTTGATCAAAAGTGTTGCCGCTCTGTATTCCAATAGGAACAGCAGCAGAGTATACCTGAAGAAAAAAATTGAAGAAAAAAAAATGCAATCATTCATTCAACATGTGCATTCAGTAAGAAAAATGTTGAACGTCTATATAACTTATTGCCATTTTTTTCTTATTAAGAAATTAAGAATAAAGAAAGAATGTTGCTATTTTTTTAAAAAAGATTTTGGACACCCAATGTGTGATATTAATTAGTTATTTGATGAAAAAAAAGATAGAAATAAAAAGAGATATTAGAAGGGTGTTAAAAATGAATGGGTATTCAAATATTTAAAATACAGAATTTTTTTAACAATGTGTTATTTTTCACTTTTGCTAAGAAAATGTATATATTTTCTATCCATTTGTTGGTAGTGCACGTAATAATTTGTGTAAATATAAATAGGTGACAGAACATGAGAACACAGTTAAATTAAATTTATCATAAAAAAAAAACTTTATGCCATTTTTAGCAGCAATCCTAATTTTTCTCACCCCCAATTTTCACTACCACTTTAAAATTCTATTTATTTTTCTCGCTTTTTCAATCACATCAGTACTTATTATGTTAAATATTTTGATTATTTTCTCTTTCTACTACCAAAAGTGTGAAAAGAACTTTTTACATTTAAGAGTGTGATTTGATATACTTGTTGCCAAATTTGTTTTTATGTTTTTTTTCTCCATCTCGTCTTAAATCAACAGAAAATGTCTATCTGAATGAGAGAAATAGACAAGTAATTTCAATCCATTAATTTGTTTGTCCTCTATATAACTTTTAGTAAACATATATATATATATAGATGAGCGAAGTTGTTAATTAAATTGAAGAAATGAATGAATATAATTGTTACATACCATATGATGCATTGAAGGACGACAAGTTGCACCATGAGGCTTTGTGTGAAGTCACCATACATGGCTTGTAGGAGAGGGATACCCATGACGAGTGTGTTGGGCAAAGTGGCAAGCGAGAAAAGCGTGATGAGCCAATCCAAGGAGCCTGATCTAGAGAAAAAAATGGCCCAAAGGGAGAGGAAGAAGAGAACGAGTAGCTTGGAGAGGGTGTCAGCTATGATGAACTTTGTGTCCATTTGGTATGGGTTGTTTAGGGAAATGAAGTGGAAGGAGAGAACCGGAACAGCAAAAACCGCCACGAAACGGTTAATTCCGGAACACTGGTCCGGTGTGAACATCTTGCACCATTTCACCGAACCATAGGCTACGAGCATTGCGAAATATAGAGGGACCATGGCACACATCACGTTGTATAAATCATCCCCCGTTACCATCTTCGATATCTTATATGGTTCTTTGGAAGGAATTGGATCGATCGAGATGTGTGTGTGTGTAGTGTGGTTAATTAATTAATTATGGGAAGGGACTGGAGAGGGGTCTATATATATAAATAAATATTATAATAATAATAATATTATAATATCGTGATATATATATATATATATGTGTGTGTGTGTGTGTGTGTGTGTGTGTATATGCGTGTGTGTGTGTGTGTGTTTATGAGAGTGGTGGAGAGAGGGGGTTTTATTTTTATAGGAGGATTCATGGACTGGTTTGCCCTTTCTAAAACCCCGAATTTACTTGGGGAGGGTATTGTAATGTATTGTGCTCTGTGCTTAGTGACATTTGCGGTTGTCAGCGTTAATGATTGTCATGGATCACACGTTTCAGCGTGGCAAAAGTGGAGAGGAAGGGGGAAGAGACGCAATGTCTGCATTTCTTTGCTTTTATTTGGGATAACAACAGAAAAAGATAAGAAGAAATAAACAATTATCTAGAGATTAACGAAAAATCCAGTGTGTATATACTATCTTCAATTTTGATTTTTTTTGGGTGCAACTATTGCCACAGCCTCTCATTTACATTAATATCCTATTTGATGTTGCTTAAAATATATGTGGATCATCTAATGGGTGTGGCTGATCAGTAACTTGAAATGTGATTAAGTCTCGAATTGAATATTAATCTCATAGATAACCTAAAAGGTTAAAGTCGTGGAAATACCTTGGGGCCAAAGTCCCTAATTACGGTATAGTTTAAAAAAAATGTGTCGAAATGAAAAATCAAATATATGTGTTATCTTTTTTGACGGAACATGTGTTATCTTGAATAAAATTTTAAAGATCATGAATAAAAAAATGTGGAGAATTTGAAACTTCGTTCTATTAATTGAACTTCCACTTCTATTAATTTAAATGGGGAGGAGGCGTTTTTTACAAAACTGTGGGATCGTGGGGCACCGCTTAAGGTCAAGGCATTCGTTTGGAAATTGACCGTATACCAACTCGGCCAAATCTGAATCGGAGGAAGGTGCAAATATAGTCATTATTATGTAGAGCGCCGATACGCTAACACCAATTCCACCACACAACACCCCGATGGCATGAGTAAAATTCAAAAGTTGGATGTGTCATGGGTGTAGTTTAGGGTCCGTGTAATATTAATCTATTATGTATGGGTTGTGAGAAAGAGGTTGAATATGCAGATCATCTGTTTTTTAAGTGTGAGATGTTCTCTAAAGTATGGCAAGAATGTTTGAAATGGTGGGGGTTGGTTGCACCACTGCATACAGAATGTAAATCCCATTTTTCGCAATTCCTTGGACTTGTTACGGGTTCAAAAATACAAAAGGGATATTGGGAGATCATATGGTTCGCAGCTGTATGGGGTGATTTGGAGTGCGCGCAATGCTGTTATTTTCCAGGGAAATAAGGTGGAGGTGGGAGAACTGGTGGAACAAATTAAATTGAAGTCATGGCTTTGGATTACTACAAAAAGCCCCAAGTTTAAATATCCAGTGTCCTGTTGGTACTCCAGCCCCATGGGGTGCTTAGGCCTAGTCCAGGAGCCCTAGCCTTGTGTTTGTGTCTACTGCACTTACATGGCATTCAGTTGTGTCAAGGTGCTGATTGTGTGTAGATGCTGGAATTGCTTGGAACCTTAATGCAAGCACTGATGGGGTGGAGGAGGTCATGTTCCCCTTTCAAAATCATTGTGAGGCAGGAGGAAGGAGGTTACTTATATGGGTACTCTTCACGGTTTTAATGCAGGAGGTGGACTTCATAGATGCATTGTTATTTTTAGTGCAATGGAAAAATTCTGACTAACATTTCTTTTATAATGTTGATAATGGTTCACAAGTGCTGGTTCAGGTTTTTCGGGTTGTAAAGGATGGGTGGTGCCGAGGCAATTTTTGGTCAGTTTCGTATATCATCGTTTGGAGTTGTTCTTTTCCAAGTGCCCACAAATGAAGTAGCGCAGGATTTTAATGAGCAATAAAGGAATGAAGGAGGAGGAGGGTGTTATATCCTTGCTGATTGAACGATGCAAAGATGACCTTGGCAAGGATATTTGTTGCATGGATGGTTCTCGGTCTTTAAGCAACTTGGCAGTTAGCTAGGTTGGTTTATTGTGTAAGACGTGGGGGTTGTTGTTATGGGTTGGGGTGGTTTAAGAAAATTGTCATCTGAATATGTTGCAGTAGCGGTGTTTATAAAGTAGTTCCTTTGTGTTTATGGGTTACTGAGTTAAAACTAGCATGCGAAAAGATACCCCTTTGAGGCTATGTAGGTTACTGGGAAATTATTTTTGAGTCTCACTTCACTTGGTTGGGTTGTGGGGTTGATAAAAGCACCGTTTTGAGACTAATGGGTTATTGGGGCATACATTGACATTTGACTAGAACCCTTTGAGACCTTGTAGCGTGGTGGGGTTACTTTATAAATGCAGGTCACCTTATTCTTCACAATACAGGAGTGGATTTGTAGTAAGAGAGTGGGGTGTTTCAGTTTGTAAAGGATGATAATCTGGTTGTGAACACTACTATATATTATTTCGATTGGGCACCACTTGTGCTTTCAATCCTTTATTAATTCATTTTCGCTTTTAAAAAAAAAAGTTGATGAATCAACGACTAAACGCTGGTACAAATTACAAGAAAAAAAACATGTATAAATTATACGTAATTGCATGTTCTCGCTAAAACCCAAATTATGAAATTCTAATAGATAACATGTGATTATAAAATCACTTTTTAGCTAACAACAAAAAGTATACACGTCTATTAGATTAGATACATAAACATTCTAAAACTGTAAGGACTGGAACTTTACCTATGTTTGTTTGTGTCTGCTCTATAATGGTTCGGCCTGCAGCAGGGCCCGTGCTTGATATGTCGCAGCATCAACACCTGTAACTCAACAAAAAATATATATTGTCTCTCTAGCATGGTAAATTAATGACCCAATTCCCGTGCAAGGATGACTCATCTCTTGTATGTTGTATGACAAAATTAATTCTAGGACATTCATATGCTACTATACACTATGAGAGAAATTAGAATTAAGGCTTAATTGCAATTTTAGTCCCTCATCTTTCGTCTTTGTGCAATTTTAGTCATCCATCTTTTAATTGAGCCAATTGGGTCCCCTATGTTTTATAAGTGTGACTGTTAATTCACAAACAGAGTTAGCTGACGTGGACAAACGTTGCTGACTAGAAATGCTGAAATGGCATCCTATGTGGCAAGTGAGTTTGAGTCCATCCAATTAAAAATTTACACATCATTAAAATTAAAATAAAAAATCCAAGCTGTAAACACTCTCAACAAACCCTTTCTCTCTCCTCCCTCCCCCCACTTCTTCCTCCAGCTGTCCCCAGCAACCAAGCCCCCAACGCCACCACAACCATAACCACCACCATCCCTCGATCTCCCCAAGCCCCTATCTCCCACCCTAACCTCAACCATCCCCCACCACAACCACAACCACCATCCCCCGATCTTCCCAAACCCCCACCCCTCACCACAACCACAACCACCATCCCCCGATCTCCCCAAGCCCCTATCTCCCACCCCAACCACAACCATCCCCCACCACAACCACAACCACAACCTTAACCCCACCACAACCACCACCAACAGATTTCAGTCCAGCATTAAGCTTTCAACAAAAACACAAATAAAAAAAACCCTAACGCCAGTGCTGCCATTATTCACGGCGGTGAAACTATATATCGTCTTCGTCTTCGAACTGAGTGGAGGAGTAGAGAGAAACGAAATAGGTGAGAAATGAGGGATAACCATTAACCTAATTGGGAGCTAAGAGGGAATGGAGGAGAATTCGGAGGGTGTGTGAGGAAGGAGGAGAACCCTATCGGTTAGGTTTGAGAAAAATAGAGAAAGGGAGGGAGGTGGTTCTGAAACATGGCTCTGGAACTGGTTCCACCGGAGACTGGTCACATCCCAGGGAGACTGGTTCAGCTGGCACACGTGGCTCTGAAACGTCTCCACCGGAACTGAACCACCATCACCACCTTGCTGCGACGACGAGAAGAGAAGAGGGGAAAGCTTAGCGTTCTTGCAGATCCACATACGAGAAGATTGGAAACGTCAACACTGGACTGGACGCCAATGGCAACGAGAAGAACAAGAAGAAGAAAGGGAGAAACGGAAGTTCTCCTGAGAATCAGTATGATGATGGCGAAGGACGAGAGAGAGGGGGAAGGGGAAGGCGAAGGCGAAGCAAGGGAGAGAGAGAGAGATGATGTTTTTATTTTATTTTATTAGGTGTAAATTTTTGATTGGTCAGTCAAAGTTCACTTGCCACATAGGATGTCATTTCAGCATCCCTAGTCAGCAACGTTTATCCACGTCAGCTAACTCTGTTTGTGAATTAACAGTTGGACCAAAATTGCACACTTATAAAACATAGGGGACCCAATTAGCTCAATTAAAAGATGGAGGACTAAAATTGCACAAAGACGAAAGATGAGGGACTAAAACTGCAATTAAGCCTAGAATTAATGTAAGTTGGTGACTCAAAATCTAGCTTTTCCTGTCAAAGATTCACTTAGCTCAAGTTTTTCGCTCAAGCCAGGATGTGCAGACCTCTGAGGTGACGTTTCTGCATAAAATTCGCTTAAGCCAATCTAGCTCGCTTAAGCGAAGACCACTGGGTGGTGTTCCTGTCTCAAATTCGCTTAAGCGAATCCAGCTCGCTCAACGCGCAGTTCAGTAGCAAAACCACAGTTCCTAATGCTGTCAAATTCGCTTAAGCGAAATTCTCAGGCTAAGCGAGCAGCTCGAAACAGAATCAGTTATAAGTTCGTTTTGAAGCCAGTTTTGGGGTGTGGATCATTTGTGACTTTGGGAAACACGTTTTGGGAAATTTTGTGAGCTCTGCTAGGGTTTCAAATTGGGGAAAACACTTGAGGATCAATTGAGAGAAGATTGAGAGATTGGTGAGATTGGGGATTAGTGTTCATACAATTGTGATTCACCTAGAATCAGATTTGGAACCAAGAACAAAGAGGTTATCATCAACTACTGTAATCTATAATCATTGATCATATAGTGAAGATTTTGGTTGCTCTCTCCCGTGGATGTAGGCTACACTGGCCGAACCACGTAAATCCGGTGTTCAATATCTTCTCCCTAATCTCTTTACGTTTCGTTTGATTTCTGTTCTTGCGATTCGTTTAATGTTTGTTCTGAGTTTTAGTTTACTGCAATTTCGTATTGTTCCATTGTTCGTTCTACTCGCTTTCTCTGTATTGCTTGATCGTAAGATTCGTTCTATTTCCGCACAACCAAACCAACAATTAAAAAAAGAGAGAAGTAATAAATGTAATATAGTGATTATGTGATAAGAAATGAGAAATATATATATATATATATATATATAGTGTTACTGGTAGAATGGTTAGAATAACAGTTTGTTATAGGGATTAATTAATGTAATTAGTTAGTTATTTTCTCTTTGTAGCCTTTCAGTTTTCTTCCCTTAGCCTATTCTAGCTTGTGTATATATAGAGGTTGCTGTTCATCACTTCATTGTGCAGATTTGTATTCATTTTTCAATTGAGATATAAGAAATCATTGTTTCCCCCATCCCCTGCGCACTCCGTTATAATTCATGGCTTAATAGATAGAAAGAGAGAGGTATTATATGAGTATAGGAAATAAATGAGTATTTTTAAGTAAAAAAAAGGAAATAAATGAGTATTCAAATATCATTGTTTATATAAAATAGGTGCTTTGTTTTGGACAATTACATTTTTTTACCAAAAAAAAAAGAAGAATACATAAATAAAATAAATTAAACCTGCCAATAAAATCCAAAAAAGAAAACGGGTTTTACTTGGGGTATAGTTTTAGGGTAGTACTATTACAGACCAACCCAAAATGGCCCGAATTTGCTCCTCATAAAAATGAGTCCGAAGGTGTGAGATCTACCTTGAAAGCCAGGATATTGGTGTTACAATCATGTCTGTAAGTTATTCTATATTACTTTAATATAAGAGATAGTACCCCCAAAAAAACCTCCTAATAATAGTCAACACATCCTCGGTTCAACCATATTGCTAAAATGCCACCCTAATATATTCATTATTCAATAATCAAGATAACATTTTTACTATAGGAGAAACCTACAAAACATTTAAATAAAGTGTGAAAATATAATGATGCACGATGAGTCTAAGTCTGGTATTAAATTTAAATATCTTGTCTTATGTAATCACGATAAAAGACTTATGTCTTCAATAGCTGCACGGAAAACCATTGTAGATCTGGTAATGCATTTATATTACCCAACAATTAAATATCGAAATTAATCAAGGATTCACATTACTAATTAACAACAAATACTCCCTCCTAGGCATGGCAACGGGGCGGGGCGGGGGCGGGTTTTACATTCCCCGTCCCCACCCCCGATAATGCTCAGGTTTCCTCGCTCCGCCCCCGATCTTGGTCGGGGTTGAAAAATCAACACCCATCCCTGCCCCCGGCGGGTGTCGGGTTTCCCCGCCTCACCCCCGCACTCGCACCTAGTATTTTAGAATCCAATTTTTTATTTTAGAATTTTAATTTTGATAGAAACAAAGAAATTTAATACTCTATATTTTAAGACATTTTTTTAATATATTTTGTTAGACAAATAATAATGAAGAAATAAAGAATTAAAAATGTAATTTTTTATAATATTAATGCATTAAATATTATATTATAAGTGTAATAAATGTACGGGACAGGTTTGGGGACGGGTTCGGGGTGGATATTAGTTTCCCCAACCCCGACCCCAACCCCGACTTTTAAATGCGGGGAAAACCCGAACCCGTCCCCGACCCCCGGTCAAAACGGGTTTTCCCCATCAAAATCGGGACGGGTTCGAATGGGTACCCACGGGTTCGGGCCCCATTGCCAAGCCTACTCCCTCCGTTTCTTTTTATCTGTCGTTTAAGGTTGTTTCACCACAACCAAGGAATCAATTAATTGATAAATAGTTTCCTATTATACCCTTATTTATTCATTACTCTATTTGTTGGGAATAGTAATTAGTCTTTGAACTCTAAACTATACATTAATCAATTTTATGGAAAATATGAAGAACAATTAATAGGGTTAAGGGTATAATTGTCAAAATATAACCTTAAGCTATCAAAATGACAGATAAAAAGGAACGGAGGGAGTATTGCAATCAAGATCTCTAGTACTTACCGTCATTTCATCTTTCTTCAAAACTAAATAGAACTTTTACATGCAACAAGTACAATATCTTTATTTTAGTTTACCACATAACTTGTTTTAATTCATCCTAAGAAAAAACCATGTTTAACTTTCTCATGGTCTTTTAACACTTCCATATTGGTCATAATATGTATTTCTTCTTCCAACAACTAATTGATTTTCTGTCATTCTTTGATTTCTATTCAGCGTAAAAGATTTTGAGAAAATAATAAATACATAACAGAATCTACACATGGATTGAGCAATAATATTTGGCATAAATTGTGCACTTAAAAATACAACACGGTTCAAGAGGCATGTATTTTCACTTTGGAAAAAATCGAACATCAAAGACATCTAGACTTACAGATCTTTGAAACTTGAACGTCAACCAAACCTAACAAAATGTATCCAAAAGCAATTCCATGAGAAGCGAGTCAAATCTATTAATGTGTATTCAATTGGGTGGCTGATTCTTCGAGATGGTCCAATTCCATGTTTGCTAGTGCCATTTTGTACTATCTGCTAAGCTAAATTATTTCTGTGACATTATTTCTGAGAAAAATATAAGCGCGCGGTGGTAATTTTTCAAAGTACAAAAGCTTGATACTTTTAATAAATAATACGTCTTGATTATTGTTGACATCCTCTCTCAAACTTGAGAGAAGCGACTAAACTTGCACAAATTAAAGGATGGTCAATTCTTGAAGAGAGATTTGAATGGTATTTTCCTCAATATGCGGTGATTCATTTCTTGATATTGCTAACATGGCCGCCAACGTCATAGATAGATTCACCTCATTCCTGTCAAGCTTTTTCAAAGGAAAGATAACAAACATTATTACAACCTAAATAACAAGGTGAACCCATAAAGAACCCTTCTCAACCTTGCACATTATAAATAGGAAAAAAAAACAAAATTCAAATAAGATATACTAAAATTGTCCCAACAAAATGTATAGGTCTAGCTTTTTCCTTTATTGGCGTTTTGGTGGCACAACTTTATATCTTATTTGAATTTGTTTTTCTCTATTTCTATATGCAAGGTTGAGACTTGAGAGGGTTCTTTTTGTTCACCTTGTTGGCAAGCTAGGTTGTAGCTGATCTTCGTTATATGAACTCAAGAAAAGCTTCACATGAATGATAAGGATTTACCATGTTAGCTTTCAGCAGTCATGTCAACAATATCAAAAGTGGCCCACTACAGACTGAGGAAAATATATCATTCAAATGCTTTCCTCTAGATCGAACTGACTATCTTTTGTGCAATTTTAGTGGTTTTTTTTCTCAAGGTTTGAGAGAGGATAACCACAATAATCAAGAAATATTATTTGCGAAAAGTATCAAGATTTTGTAAATTGAAAGATTACCACCGTTTTACATTTTGCTCAGAAATGTCACGAAAACAATTTAACTTTGTAGATAGTACAAAATGCCAATAGCGAACACTGAGCTAGACCCACTATACAAAAAAAATTGAAATGCCGATAAAAATTAGAGATGAGAAAAACAATTGTCTTTAATTCTGTCTCTAAATATTAGAGACAACATAATTAGAGACCAAATTTTTTTTATCTAATATCCGTTATTAATTCAACCTTTTCTAGTAGTGACAATTTCAAAGAATTAGTCACCCATTGGACATGGTTTAATCGATTTGATTGCTCCTTACGCATTTGCTTTTGCAATGGAGTTAACTTGGTCACCAAGGCTCCGCCTGCATCTTTTACTCTCCTTGTTGCTCCTATCGTTATAATATTATATCATTGAACAAAAGATTTCAAATATATATTGCATCGAAAAATGAATATAGGAAACTCCATGCATTTACATTTAAAATTTAATGAATAAATTAATTCATCTACTTATGTGATATCATGCTTGGCTACAGAAGCAAAACAAAATAATGACAACACGTTTGTAGATATATTTTCATGTGACAAGCAAACTAAGAGCGAAATTGGAGATTATAGTGATTCCAATTAGAGGCAAGCAAAAAATAAAATACAAAGGCCCTGTTTGGATAACGAGTTTATCTACTGTTTATGGCATAAGTTGTATAAGCTACTTTTATAATCGAAGAAAAATTATAGTGAAACTTATTTTATATAAGTCATAAGCTGTTTTGATAAGCTATCCTGAGTAGCTTATGAAAAATAAGCCCAAAACAGCTTATGAATCAGTCATAAGCTGTGTTCATAAGCTCTGCATAAGCCAATCCAAACAGACCCAAAGTATATAAAGCATCTGGCAAAAAGAAAGATATTTAAGACAACGAGAGAATAGAAAGAAAAATGAATTTGGCATGGTTGATACCTCTTTGAGGCTATGTAGGTTTCTAGGGTCATACTTTTTATTTGACACTTGAGTCACCGTGTGGGTTTTTGGAAAACTTGAGTTTTGCCCTTCTACTTGGTTGGTTATCGGGTTGGGCACGTCTTGTGCTTCCCGACCCGCTTTAATGCAATTTGAATTATATAAAAAAAAAGAGCAAAAAATGAATTACTCAAGGTCTAGAGGGCTTTTCATTTTGTGAAAGATGGTTAATTGGTTATGAACACTACTCTGTATTATTTGGATTGGACTTTCAATTTTATTTTAATGCATTTTGGCTTTTCAAAAAAAAACTCAAGTTCTAGAGGGAGAGCCTGTGGTGCCATGGTGGTGATTGAAGAATGCCATAGGTGTCATGCGAATAGGCTAACTTTGATAAAAGGAGAGAATGTTGACCCAAAAAAAAAAAGATAAAAGGAGAGAAATGGATGGAAACTGGAAAAAGATCAATAAGACTGAGCGAAGAAAACAAGTAACATGTTTTTATAGAGACGAACAAGCTTGACACAACTACACACACAACAGTATAACTTAATTATTTCGTTTCATACTATTCAATGTACGTTCCTTCCTTAATTTCTACCTACTACCGAGGACCAACCCTTTTAATGAAAATATTTTAAAATAGGGTTAAATATATTTTTGGTTTCTCATTCTTTAGTAAAGTTCGTTTTTAGTTTTTTATTTTTAAAATTAAACTTTTTAGTCTTCATTTTTGGAAATAGGCTACAGTGAGTCTTTCAAATTTTAAGAGTATGATTTTAGTCCCCATTTTAAGGAAAATATGACACATTTAGTCCTTAACCCTAAATCTGTTAAGTGTATAATTGCCTACGTGGCAAACGGTGTTACACGTAAGCATTTGTCATGTGTCTCACTTATCCTAGTTGGCGTCCTAAGTGGATTCAACGGTCCAGATCGTTCCAATCCCACTCTCTTCTAGACCATTAAATCACTTTGGACACCAACTATGATACGTGAGACACATGACAAGTGCTTACATGTAACGTTGTTTGCCATGTAAACAATTATAAACTTAACAAATTTGGGGTCAAGACTAAATGTGGCATATTTTTATTAAATTTGGGACTAGAAAAATACTCTTAAAATTTGAGGGACTACCATAGGATATTTCCAAAAATAAGGGACTAACAAGTTCAATTTTAAAGATGAGGGACTAAAAACAAACATTACTAATAAATGAGGGATCAAAAATATATTTAACCCTTTAAAATATTATTTTATGTTAACAATATTTATCAAATTTAGGTCAATTCTATTTTTAATATTTTTTTATAATAAATATACATTTAATTAATTTGTTAGTTGAATGAAATTTTTTTAATAGGTAGGTCAAATTTAAAAAATTTAATATAATTTAATAGGTAGTAAAAAATAGATTATATTTAATTTTATCAAAAAATTATTATTTTTAATATAAAGAATTATCTACTTTTAGATTACATATATATAATCATAAATTTATATAAAAAACATTTTTGGAATATTTCTCTTGATAAAGAGAACCATTAAAATAAAACAAATACATTTAATATATTAAAAATTGAAATATATATATTAATTATCTCTCTTAAATAATTAAAAGATTTATGTAAATGATCTTTTCTTGAAATTGAAAACTATAATAAAGAAAGGAAATATAAATTATTCTATTTCTAATTTCTAATCAATAATGTCTGCAACATCATTAACACTCAATCTCGTTCTTTGATATTTAATTTAACTATTTTTTAAGAGTTATTTTTTACAATATATATCATTGTTATTTCATTGTAAGAGTCTTAGTGTGTTTTGCTATTGATAATTATCTAAATTAATACATTTTTAATAAATGAATTAATGTATTTATTTTTGAAAAGACGTTTATATTTGAAAATATTTTGTTGTTAGTAATTTCTTAATAAAACATAAAAAAGTATAAAATTTTGTTATAATATCTTTTTTTTGCCAATAGGGAGATTTTTTTGTAATATCATTGTTAGTTTATTGTATGATTTTTACTGTTTTACTATTACAATTTATAATAATAATAATAATAAAATTTTTAAAAAAAATTAAAAATTCATTTTCAACTCCTAATTCTCAGTTTCTAATTTCTACCCAGGACTCATTCTCCATTTCCCATCCTGTGGCCAACCACCCTAAGAGCTGTCAAGTCGGGCTGCAGACCCAGTTCATTCGGCCAAATTGTAAAATTCGAGTCAGTTGGGTCAGCCCATATATATTTCGAGTCAAGTGTTAATTTTTTGGCCCAACACAATCTAAAACACATCGAGTCGGGCTTGGCCTAGTGGGCCATGCATTATTTACAAATGAAAATATCTCAAGTTACTAATTTGAAGACATTTTTTTTTGAAGCATGTAAAGTTTTGGGATTGTTTTGAAGCAATTAGAATTAAGAAGAGCGCATGACAACATTTGCTGCTAGAGAAAATGGAAGAGATGGTGCAGATCATAAGGAAAAGAAACATGTATAAGCAAGATGGCGATGAGGCTGTTAGTGAAAGGGGGACAAGGGGATGGTTGGCTACAGGAAGGGGAATGAGCGAGGAAGGAGGGTTAGGTGGAAATTAAGAATAGAAAGTTATGAAGAATGAAAATAAATTTTAAAAAAATATTTTTTAAATTTACAAAAGAGCTATGGGAAGTAAAAATGATATATTTTAAAAAATATAGAACTAAAAAGAGATAATTTTTTTAAAAAACTAAAAATAAATATTTACATTTTATATTCAGAGATTAAAAACATATTTAATACTTTAAAATATAAGAAAATGTCCAACACCCGTCTTGCATTATTAATGTTGGCACACATATCAATATATATGTGACCAAATGGAGTTGGTCGAAGGTACTGCAACACTAAGCAATACACTTCCAACATGCATTCAGAGAAGACCACTCTTCTCAAGCACACTTCTCAATGTCATGTAATCCCTTAGACTCAATTATAAGCAAAAAAATTAACTCACGCTAATTAAAAAAGTTATTTAACATCAATTAATTTTATTAATCTTATCGAAGAAATAAACTTCAATATCTAAATTGCCCTTAATAAAAGAGCAATTAAAATTAAAATCTACATTAAATGAATGTATTTTATGGAAAATAATTCATTAAATGAGGTGAAATTATTTATGATTTGCTTATATTTTAGACCACTATATTTGAGTTTTTTTGCTTATAGTCGAGTTCGGAGGAAATACAACACTAATATAATATATTAATTACTAACGTTTGGTTATTAAAAAAAATGAATAGTACTATAACTCTGCCCATCTAGCTAGTACTGCAAAAATATTTTTTGAACTATTATATGTCATTTAATACCTCGAGATGAATAAAAATATAATAGAGAGAAATAATAAATGTAATAGTATGATAAATGAGTGATATGACAAAAAAAAGATATTCAAATTAGTCCCTTATGTTTACAAACATTTACAACGTTGGACCAAACGTTAATTTTTAGCAAACGTCGTTAGTGAAACACCTACGTGGCCATTAAACATAAGTGTCCCGATGTGGCGTTTGCGTATTGATGACCTAACGTTAAGTTTTAATAAGTTTCAATTTGTCAATTTGGTTCATTAAGTTATTAATGAAAGTACTAGTATGGCTAGTCCAATACAGTTATTTTAGTTAGTTTGTTTTACAAACAGTTAAGTTGGTTAATTTTCATGTATTAAGTTTATTAGATATAAAGAGTACCAATTGAGATTAATTTCTCAGTTCGAACAATTTCCTCTTTCTCCTCTTGTCCACTTTCTCTAGTCCAATATATGGTATCAGAAGACTCCAAAATTCTTCCTCTATTCTCTTCTTCAAATTAATTTGTAGCTTTCATCTTCTGCTTCTTGGTTTGATTCTTGTCTCTAGCAATTTACTGAGATTAATTATTACCATATTCACAGAGACCTGCTATATGCACATTGCTCGCACTTATTACTGAGAACAAACATGCATTTGATTATGGCACAATTTGTCCTTGGAATGAAGATGAAAGGCCCTTGATATCAATATCATGTCATGCAAGGGAAAGAAGCAACAATTTCATTGCTACCTGGTTGCTAAATTCTTCAATAAGAGATCAATGCAAGTGTAATTATATCTACTCATCCACTGTTACTAATATATGGAATGTCCTTCAAGAAATTTTCCAACAACAATATGGCCCAAGAATCTTCTCCAATTGAAGAAAAAGAAATTGTAGGCTACTGATCTTACGGTTCAATATTGACAATAAGTTATTACTTGACAACATCCAACCCCCTTTTTTTATAACCAAATAAATTTATTAAGAAAAAACATAATTTAGTTCAAGCACAAGATGTGCAGAACTAAACAGAACAAAAGTCCACATGAAGCTGTAATCACAAACAGCTCCCCCTTACAAAAGATTGCCTAGCAAAACTGCCCCAATTAACTAAAATACTTAAACTATTGAAAATCATCAAGACCATATATAGTTAAGTAACCAACATAAAGAACTGCAAACTCAAACAGTGACTTGGTAATAATTCCTACCAAATCTTGCATCAGCATATATAAGTATTGCCCTGTTGAACCACTTTTTTTTTGGTGAAGGATGAAAATTACAGAAAAAAAAAAAGAAAAAACAGAAAAGGAAAACAATAGGTAACGAGACTAAGAAAGATGGCTCAGCCCAGGGAACCCCCGAGGGAAGGTCACCCCAGCCGCATCTCCTGCCAAGTTCACGCTCATCTCCGGTGGGGGCTCATCAAAAATCTTCAAACGCTCAGTAAAAGAAGCTCCCAACTTCGCCAGGTGATCTGGGCTTTGGTTCCCCTCACACAGGGTATGGTGCAACGCAACTTTCCAAGGTAACATCAGCAAACCCTTGATATCCTGAATAATGGTAGCATAACTATGATAATCAGCCTGTTGCTCCTTGATGAGCTTCATCGCACACATATCCGTGTAGCAGAGGATATCTCTGAAGCCCTTATCCCAGGCCAGCTTCAGGCCATTGTAGATGCCCAACAACTCAGCCTTAAGCACGTCAGAGTGGCCAATGTGGCCACTGAAACCAAATAACCAGCCACCATCAGAATTTCTAGCAAGGCCCCCAAAACCCGATGGTCCTGGATTTCCCAAACTGCTCCCATCCACATTAAGGATAGTCCCTTCCCTATCCTGTTGAAACCAGACGATCTGTCTTGCAGCTGGGACGATGATATTATCCTTATCGAAGCATGCCTTGAAGATGGCATGAAGATTGAGGATGGAGAACATCAACCTGTGGAAGGGGATATCTTCATTGTTGAAACATTTGGCGTTTCTAGCTTTCCAGCACCACCAAACGGTGGCAATAAAATGCTTGTCGTTCTCTCCAGTGGCTCCTAGTTTGAGCCAGCTCTGAACATTGGCTTGCTGAAAGAAAGAGCCCTCCCCAAAGCCCAACTTCTCCCACATTCTCCTAACTCTAGGACAATCCCTTATGCAATGGACTAAGGTCTCTTCCTAGCCTAAACAATTTTTACAATCTGCAGATTGAATAATCCCTCTATGGTGTAGAGTAGCAAGCGTAGGAATAGAATTGTGGAAGGCAAGCCAAAAGAAAAGTTTGATATTCTCTTGGGTAGGGAGATTCCATATCCAAGTCCAAGCTTGATCCCTCGAAATAACCACTCTCTGATTAAGAAGCCACTGAAATCCAGCCTTGGTGGTGTAGGTACCATTGGGGCTATTCTTCCAGATGAATAAATCCTTAGTTTCAGAATTAAGGTGGGTGTGGCACCCCTGTATGAAGGTTTTAAGGTGATCCGGGATGGGGGTATACAAAGAGTTCCAGTTCCACTCTTGGTTCACAAACACCTCATTGAGATTAAGGTCAGAATCATGGATGTCAATGTAAGGCAGTGAAAGGTGCAGAGGGCCGATGTCGCTCCAAGAGTCAAACCAGAAGGAAACCTCACTAGCCCCAAGTCTGAAATGGTACCCTCCCTTGAGAAGATTTTTGGCTTTAGAAATAGCTCCCCAAGTGGGTGATCCCGCTTTAGTAGGACAGTCAAGAAAATTCCCTCAACCTTATATTTATGCCCTGTTGAACCACTTGTAATTGTGGTGGCATGCAGACTTTGGTGAATACACAAACTTTGTCAAATAATAATTTCTCCTCGTTTTCCTGACATATTTATAGGAAAGTAATTTAAATTGCAAACTTTTGTTTCTCCTTGGGTACACTTTGCTTCTTGCAAATTTGTTTCTCTGCCTCTGTTACTCTCCATCTAATTTAATGATATGTTCTACCGATTCCATTAGGATAGGAAAATTTACTGCAACTTTCATTGAGATTTGAGTAGAACCCATTCTTTATTTTTAGTATCAGTGGTTAAAATCACCACTACAGAACGCCAACCAATCATGCTGTCAATTTCATTGATTTCTCATTGGGTCAGGCTTAAAGGCCTGTCTGTCAGAGTAGTGTATTTACATTATTGAGATTTAATTTCTACAAGCATCTTATATATATCAACTGTCATTTTGCTCGTTACAAGGGCCATGGAAAAGAGAAGAATAAGAGAGAAAAACAGTTGGTGCTATGAAAAATCTGAGTATTTACAAATTTTGTTATTGATGCAGCAAATTTATCCGGATGAGGAAGATGAACCTCAAGACATAAAAGGGGTTGGATGATATATGACATACTTGGATGTCTATAACTTTTATGGACTAATTTTTTAATTTAGGGAAAAAAACATGTAAACTTCTACTTAGCTTATGGATATTTTAATGTTTTGTTTTAGTTTTTTGGATTTTCATACTCAGAACATATTGATGCAAGATTATACATTTTATTGAGAGTTCTATAATTCTAGTGTTGTAGAATATATTTTTGTTAAATCTGGATATTCTTCACGCGCAAACGTGGACTAAACTCTCGAGGTAGTGTCTATAAGACAATAAACACATGTTTGCATTAGAAAATTATTTTCATGAAATAGAAAAAAAAATCATTTTAAAAAGTCCAATCAATTGATAATTTAATTTTTATTGTGATAAAATTAAAATAAAATAAAAAATATTTGTAAATTCGTTAATAATCGATCCTGAAAATTAACTTCATTTATAGAAAAATTATTTAAGTGATTTTGAATATTGTCTCACTTATTGTTTCGTTAATTTATAATTTTTTCTCTCCTTTGACTTTTGAAAAATTAAACCGGTAAGTATGTACATGAATGAAACAGATACTTTGTGAAATATAAGATATTAAATTAAAAAAATTGTTAAAATTTGACTTTCTCGAAAAAATATTCATTTTAAGGAAATATAAATAATTATAATACTGTAAAGATGGATATTATAATTTTTGTTTTTGAAAATTGATAAACTTATTTTATCAATAAAAACCCATTTTAATGATGATATATGTGTCGTTGTATAACTTTTATATTTTTTGTTTTACCTATTTAAATTTTATTAATAAACTAACAAGTATTTCATGCATTATTCTTGTATTTTTAGTCAAACATTAAATAAATAAATTAAAAAATATATTGAAATTTGACTAAATTAATAATTATTATTTTAGTGGTTTGAAAAATAAATGTCAATTGAAAAATACAAATATATAAATTTATTAATTTAATAATGTTAAAAATTTGTTTCATTAATTGAATATTAATTATTTTAGCAGTGATTGTTTTAAGGTATTATCTTTGCATTAATTTTTATAATTTTTTTTCGATAACTTAAATTTTTTATAATTTTGAAGTCAAAGCAACAAGTATGCAATACATATATGGATATTTTGATACAATATAAAAATATGAATATTTGTGTTTGAAATTTCTTATTTAAACATTTTTTAATGATTTTTATTAGTTAATAATTAATTTAATGATAGTATTTTAATATAATATTTTTTAACAATATTCATTTCCATTTCTTTCTTCTCTTTAAATTTTGAAATTAAACTAACAAGTAAGAAACTATTCTTCCTATGAAAAATAAACCTTTTTTTTAGTCAAACCTTTGAAGGGAAACAAATTTAATTAGGAGAGTTGGCTTGTAAAATCTTCCCGTGATATTTGCAATATAATTAAGGATATATCAATGTTTTTTCCCACCTAAACTCTTTATATACTTTTTAATCTTTACACCTAATTCGAGACCAAAAATAACATATTCAAAACACTCTGATCCTTTCTTTTATTTGCAAAGAGGGTCGTAAGATATTAATCTTAGGAATAAAATTAAAAAAAAAAAGAATTTCCTTAAAAATGTAAAGCATGAAGATGGAGTGTGTTTGCAAACACCACTTTCTTGATGTTTTCTTTCTCTCTGACCCAGAGCCTGAGCCCCCGCAAGAGCATGTCATTTACTCCATCACCCTCATGAATTATTATTACACTAGCCTCTATATACACTCAATTGCGTTTAATTTGCGCAATTAATATTTAATATTATTATTATTATTACTTAATATTAATATTTTAACTTTAGTATATAAAGACAATGCTACCGTCTACCGATATATGAAGCAAAATGGGAAGAAGAAAAAACCTGTTCTCCCCATCGAATCTCCGCGGATAAGATCAAAACACAGTGTTCTGTATTTTACTGCCAGAAGTAGTTACCTTTCAATTCTTCAGTTTTCCTCCCTCTAGTCTATATATATAATCCATCTATAACTACTAGCACATTACCCCTCCCTCTCATTGGAGCCAGTTATCACTTGCAAAAGAAACCAATTATTCATTCTTTGAGCACAAGTGGTTTCTTCATCCTCTCCAAGGATATTTTCTCTAATATCCAACCCTCTCAATCAAGACCGCCATGGATATTGCTCATTTCTTGTTCGGGATATTTGGTTGGTTGCATGCCTTTTCTTGTTTAGCATTATTATTCGTTTCCCTGGATTTGTAGCTTCCTCTGTTTCTGATCATGGTTTTCTTTTCCCATTTTGTGGTGCAGGAAATGCCTCTGGCCTCTTCCTCTTCTTGGCCCCAACGTATTCATTCATTCATTCATCTCTTAACTATTCCTCCTTTTTAAATTGTTTGGTTTCTTATAAGGGGCTTCCAAGGACCCTCTTTATTAAGTTTTTTCATTCAATAATCTTGTGTGGTGCAAGGTTTGAGTAATTAAAAACTTGTGTGAAATTTGGCTTTGTAGAATCACGTTCAAGAGGGTTATTGTGAACAAGTCCACAGAGAAGTTCTCGGGCATTCCTTACATTATGACACTCCTCAACTGTCTCCTTTCTGCTTGGTAACTTTCTCTTCTCTTGTGTTCATTTTGCTTTATTAATTTGCATAATCTTCATGTAAATTTCATATGGGCAGATAATATTTTATATATATTCATAGTAGTTAAATTTTCCCTTTCAATTGCCAACTATACCCTATTAATTCTTCTTACATGGGACATCTTTTTTATATTTTATAATTAGTTGGTTCAATTCATAAAAATGAAATTTCAGGTGGGTTAACATTTGATTCTATATATACAAGTTTAGTTTTGATTTTAAAGGGCAAAAAGGTTCATTTGATTGATCAATAGTTGTAGTACATGTACATGTTCTGATTTTGCAATTAATCCGCAGGTATGGTTTGCCGTTTGTGTCTCCACACAACATACTTGTAACAATCATCAATGGAGCAGGAGCAGTGATTGAAACCATATACGTTTTAATCTTCATCTTGTTCGCACCCAAGAAGGAGAAGGCCAAGATCCTTGGCCTTTTCGCCTTCGTGATCGCAGTGTTCTCTGCTGTTGTTTTCGTCTCTCTGTTTGCCCTGCATGGTAATTCCAGGAAGCTCTTTTGTGGTTTTGCTGCCGCCATATTCTCCATCATCATGTATGGTTCTCCACTCTCAATTATGGTAAGCTAATTAATTAAGCTCACACTTTGCTTCCACATCCTTATCATGGTCGTCATTGGAATTGAAATCACGTGCCTTCCTTGTCTTTCTAATAATGATATGATTCTTCAATGATTCAATCAGTTATTCACTTACTTGTTTTTTCTGTTCTGATGTGTTATATTTTTACTATAGAAAAATAAGGAAAAGGACAAGTGATTTCAATTTGTGGTGAACTTGTTCATGCCTTTGTCAGTTTTCCTTTTTGCCTGTTTTGGCAATTTACTTTTTCTTGTCCCTCCTAATCATTGTACATGCAAACCTGACATACTCATTCATTCACTTTTAAAATTATAAAAATGTGTACCCTTCAAAATTTGGATCCAGATCCTCTGTGTGTAGTCTATGCAGCAGAGATCTTGACCGTTGAAACTGCTGTATTAATTCAACTGTGAAAGTATTATACTCTCCGCCACTGTATTAATCCAACGATCAAAATTTTTACTATGGACAGTGGCAGAGTATCTCGGCTCTCAAAATTCAATTTATAACTATGTCCCTGGTCATGAAATATGGTAGCTGTCCACAGATTTTTTATGAATTGAGCTTTTTTTTAACTATGGTTTGTTGTGGTTGTGCGTAGAGACTAGTGATCAGAACGAAGAGCGTGGAGTTCATGCCTTTCTTCCTGTCGCTGTTTGTGTTTCTCTGTGGTACTTCGTGGTTCGTCTTTGGCCTGTTAGGTCGTGACCCATTTGTTGCTGTAAGCACACAATATACCGTTTCCCGCTGTATTATCACACCTTATCACAGTAATTATTATGTTATGTTATTGGAGATTTGAATAATGACTTTCTTATTGCTTTAATTCTTATGTTTCCCAAATTATTTATCTATTTTTAACATTTATTTAATGTCTGTATTTTTTTTATTTTTACTTTTTATGACATCATTTATCTGTCACATTCATTTATATTTTTATATTTTTATCTCTCTCGAATATGTGTAATAGCTATGGAGTATCCATTAACTATCATTTTTGTTTGTATTTTCAGGTACCAAATGGTGTGGGCTCTGTATTGGGGACAATGCAACTAATATTGTATTTCATATACCGTAAAAACAAAGGTGAGACAAAGAAGGCAACAACACAAGAGGAATCTATGGAGATGGGCACCGCGAAAACCCCATCATCGTCCAAAGAAGCAACCCAATCCAATTAACTGCCAATGGAGCAATTCAAGGGGGACACGTCTAGGGACGCGTGTTAGCTTCAAACATTCATTCATCTTCACACATCACAACACAACACAATCATAAACCCATGCACCGTTATCTTTGTCTCGATCTCTATTGTTTTCCACCATCAGGCACCTCTTTATTTTGGATTCTGCTTCTATCTTAGTACTGTTACCCATCGATCAATCAATCAATGGTTTATAAATTACTTATTCGCTATGGCAATGGCAACTTTTATAGCACACAGTGTTTGTTGTTGCACACGGTCTCAGCAAGTTTGTGTTGTGTGAGTTTCGGTTTTCGGCTTATTCACCGTGCAAGAGTTTAATTACTACTGACAATATAAAATAACTTTATATAGACATTTAATTATATTTTATCATAGTGTCATTTTGTAATATTATTTTTTAAAATATATACATAAATATCTATATAATAAAATATGATTAGATGTTTGTGTCAAATTTTTTTACACCATCGGTACATAGTAATTAAATTCGATGGTGCAATACATTTAGTACTTTATCAAAATGGTGTGAATTGATATTAGTGAATTGGAATAAGTCATAACTATGATTGATGATTTTTTTTTTTTGAAAAAACATAAGTAGTTGTTGATCTTGCGGCTTATATTTTTTTAAAATAAATATAGAAGTCACTCACAAATAAAAATTGTGACTTTCAATTTTTTAGGAAGAAATTGCATATAATTAATAGTGACTTGCAATTTTTTTAGAAAATATAAACAGAAGTCATAAGTACTATTAACAATTTGCATTATTTTGGAGAAAAAAAAAAAAGGCATCAATCACAATATCACTTATGTATTCTGGTTATAACTTTTTCATTTATACCATTCAAATAAATTAATATCTAATCATTCTACACTATTTTGGTAAATTAAATTAATCTTGGTTTTCATTGTAGTTTTTCATGCAGTGGTTCACACTTCACACAATATATATATATATGAAAATTGATGTCCCGTCATATGTTGCAATCTTTATATTACAAATTAAAAGTTATAGATAAATACAGTTAATGTAAATGTAATTGTAATTGTAATTGGGAACATAATTTGGTTACGGTACAATCGCTCCTTTGACCGTTCAACCGCAATTTAAAATCCAGGCACTTCCTTGTGATTTTGTGTTTCAATGGGCTGAAAAGTGAGAAAAAAAAACTAAAAAAAGTGTAATTAATTTACGTAAAAGAATCTGCAAATTTGTCGTCTTGCAGTGGAAAACTTGTGGAAAAGGGCGTTGGTCCATGGGTAACTTTATCCCCGTATTGTTGTCGCGAATTGGGATTGTATTCGAGGTTGACAGGATCCAAACGAGGGGTGTCACAATAATGCGACAAAATGTATTACTATCAGTTAACGTCAGCTTGCACGTTATCAATTCAAGTTGTTTGGAAGAGATGGGGACACCAACCTATCATGTTACTGCTTTCGATTGAGGTACCCGGCTTTTCAACGTGTGGAAGAAGTGGGAGAACATCTCATCCATTGAATTCATGTGAGATTTTAGAGTAACATAACATGATCTAATTTCTAAATAAACATGATCTAATTACAAACGTGATCAAAATAAAATTGTTAACATCTACGCAATAAAGTGTGTGTTTGGGTGATTATTTGCTTAAGTGATTTTGAATGAAATTAATTTTATAAATTGATGTTTTGGTTAAAATTGAGTTTAGAGTGGAGTGATTTCTGTTTAAATAATATTAATCAAAAATATTTTTAAATGTATATTACTGAAAAGGTAATAAAAGTAAGAATTAGGATTTGTTGCAGTCAGCAGAATCACGCAGTCAGACGATCTGGGCCGTTCGATCGAGATCGGATGGCTGGTGATTTTTTGTTTTATTGTAAACCGAGTTCATCTTCTGAAAATCGTCAGTCATTCGATCTCGATCGAACGGCCAAAATCGTCTGACTGCGTGATTGTATGATTCTGCTGATAGCAGCAAATCCGAATTCGTAACAACACACAATGGCCTTCAATGCAACAGATAAAGATGGGTAAAATTTAATTAACAAAGTTGTTGGCATTTAATTCAAATCTTAACGAAAAATGAGTTTTCAAAAAATACAAATTGTTCATTTCCCTGTGTACAAACGTAAAATTGATCAAAATCATATTTTTGGAACAAGAATTTAACCCCCAATGAGAAACCAAACAAGACTTGCTATCTAATTTTTTTGTCAACGTATGTTTGGAAAGAGAGAATGATAAACCAAACACACTCAAAAAGAGGAGAGTGTAAAATTTTTATTTAAACTAGGAATTATATAAAGTTTATAGAAACAATCGGGCTAAGATATAGTATTATCAAAATTAAAATAATATATCAATTTTCCTTTTATTTTTGAAATTATTGAATTAGAGAAATATTTGTTTAGAATAAAAATTTTACTCTCTCTTTTCTTTTATTTCAAAACCCTTAATCCACACACACACACACATATATATATATATATAGAAAATTCTATACTATCGAGAAACTTTGAGCCATGTGACCCGAGAGATATATATTTTAGAGAATAAACTGTTGATAGAAAAATAAAAAGTTTGATATCATGATTAAGTACTTATATATACACCATAAACTTGTAAATAGGGGTGTTCACGGGTTCGGGTAACCCGTGAACCCGAACCGATCTGATTCGAATCAATTCAATCCAAAATTTTCATCTTTTTGTTTAGTTCGGGTCCAATCCGAACCGAACCGACTAAATCCGAGGTGGTTTGGTTTGGATGACGGATTTCAATTTTTAGATCCGTAGACATGTGAATCCGAACCGATGAGGTGTCATATTTATTACAAAAAAATTTATTTAATTAAGTAACAACATCCCGTGCTTCATCTTCGTTCTCAGTTCGCCAGGTGCCTTCTCACTTTAGGTTTCAGATTTCTTCTCCACCCACCGCCTCGGCCACCAGCCGCCTCCCACCCACACCGTCGCCGCCGAACTACCGCCCCCACGCCACCGTTGCTAGCTTTGCTGTCTGTGATTTCTAACTATTTTTTGCATCATTCTTAGATCTGGTTTTTGAAACATGTGGGGGTGTTCGAATGAGCACTGAAAGTTTAAGGAGAGGGAGTCGCAACATCTGCATGTGATGTTAAGAGTTAATCTTAAAGGGTGTTGTTTCATCATCATCCAATGGAGATGTAATGGGAGATCATCTGGGTGTTCTTAGCGCAATGCTTGCTGGATTTGAGTTTGACAATTTCTATGAGAAAGTTTCCAACCTAAGCATCTTTGTGATGCATCTGTCAACCATGGAGAGTGAATTTGAGACCTTGGTTATGGAGAAGGATCACATGGTTCTTTTTGGGAAGAGTCTGGCTAAAAATCGCGTCTTTCTTCTTCTTTTTTCTGAAAAGTGTCTTTTTTGCGAGCTGTCAGTGGTCAGATTGTCTAGCAATTTTTTGTTATTTGTTAATCAGGACCCGATGATCCGACTCAAACCAACCCGTTCTTAATCGGGTTGGTTCGGTTCGGGTTTAGCTAAAAAAATTAATGAATCTGAACCAATCCAACTCGTATACTTTTGATCGGTTTGGATAACAGATTTGGTCAAATCCGATCCAAACCGACCCTTGAACACCCCTACTTGTAAAGTTGTTGTAAAGTCTTATAATTTCTTATGTTGGAATCTGTCTTTTAGACCATTTTTAGTGGGGTGCCCACTTAAATGGGTTTCACCTGTACACAACACTTATTTTTATATTTTTCAACACAAGTATCCAATAAGTACTCAATCCCTCCAATCCAGTAACAACTCCAAAAATTTTATTAAATGGGTCCCACCAATAACTCTACATCCAATTAAAACCCACAAATACATGTGATACCCATCAGGATAGAAAAGAGAGAGAGTGTTTGTGCAAGCATCCCTCACACGTACTTTTTTTTCCCACATTAAGGGTTTCTATTAATTAAGCACCACATTGAAGTTGCCCTTAGTCACTCCCATGAGAAGGTAATTCATTCGATCGTTGATTGGATGACAAAGGAGGGGAGCAATTTCTCGATCGGGTCTTGGATGGAGGCTATAGAAACCAGTGTCTACCTCAATTGTTTTAACATTGTTAGCTAATGCATTAGGCATTTTTAGATTGAGAATGTAGATACTTTCTTTGTTTTCTTTATTCTATCTGACTAATAAAAATAATAATGATTTGTTTTTTTTACACACATCTTCATCTTCATGTTTATATTTATCTTGATTAATTGTATACATATTTAATTTGTTTTTTAGTGTGCATTAACATTTAACTTGTTCTATTATAGCTAGGTCCATTATGGCATCTCTCATGTATATTTGTAAATTTTGTCCATGGAGTCTTCCAAGCTTTGTCTCTGATGCGTAATAGTATAGTATTTAATAATTATATGTTTGCTTTTGTTTATGTTCCTTGACTGCTGTAAATTTAGGTATTTCCATTTTGCTATTTTTAGATTTTTAGATATAGTTGCATCTCCTTGAATGTTGTTAGGTCGACTATTGCTTGTCTATGAATTTATTCATTCTAGATGAAACTAGTCTTTCTGTTTATAAAATTGCTTTGTGAATTCTGATTGCACTACTAAAAAAATGTGTTATAGAGAAAAATTAGAGAAAAAAATAAAATTCATCTATAAACTCAGAGAGAACAAAATTATAGACGAATTTCTTTTTTCTTCTCTAGTTTTTATGGCAAATAATTTTTTTGAGTATTAAATACAAGTTACTGTTAAGTTTAATTTGTGTTTGTGTGCAAGAGAAAGGAACCACTGAGGTATGCATCACCTAGCTTAGTGGTTCCTTAGGCGAATTGCTTACCATGTGCCTCTCTTACGGTAGCTAGCTAACATTTCCAGAAAAAGATCATGGAAACTACAATAGCAATTCACTATGTTTCTCATCTGTTAGCAGGTTGCAAAAGAAACCACTAATTAAATTGAAATAGGTTAGCAATTCCTAATCACTAGTGTATCCACCTTATATTAGTATTGACATACTTAGTAACTAGCGGCCAGACGGGCACTGTCCTGCCCATCTATCCGCTTTTTTTTATGGGCAATCATGTGTAGTTACATAATAATATTTTGATTTTAGTGTATAATTAATTAGTATTTATATAGGGGCAAAATAGTAAAAGAATGACAGAAAAAGCAGTTAAAGTGGAAGTTTTTTTTTAAAATCCAAATAGAAGTTATACATTGTTGAAAGTGGAAGTTATAGGGGTAAAATTGTTCCTGAAAATGTGTACACCAAAAACTTGTATTCTCTTTATAATAGTTATAGATATAGATTATAGATTAAAACCACTAACATTAATAACACGAAACCGCTAATAAATACTTTTCTGGCATATAGTGGAAACTAGATTCAGCATCTAATACATAGCAAACAAATAAAAAAGAAGGAATATAAGAATAAAAGTACTTTATAGAAATAATGACATTTTGATTTTCAATCATCAAGAGATTCGTGTTTAGGTGGCTCTTTTCTCTGCCAATCAGTCTTTCTCTCAACAATTGAACAAGATTCCCTGAAGGGCTTAAGGCGCACAAAAAAAACGATTTATAAAACACCACAATTTTGTTTTTGTTGCTGAGGAGAGCCAAGCGGCCCAAAACAAAACTACTACAGGTTGAATCCAATTTTGTTTTTGTAGTAGCTAATCCTATCTACGGGTTGAAGCCAATCCCAATTGAATACATCATTACATCACCATGCCGCAATGAACACCATAAAATTGAAGTGCTGAAATGCGCGTAAGACACATTTAAGACCATGTTGCGCGATCATCACGACACCAAGACCCCTTGCTGACCACAAGAAGTAATCTTTCCATTATTGGGATGCCGGTGTTTGGGTGTTGATATATCAAGTTACTAGGCTTGTGTACTTTTCACCCTGCTTAGCTTCTGTCTCTTAAATTGCGGCTAATTTGCACATTTTTCTTAATTTTCCAACACATGTAGTGTCGTATCTACAATCATTCCAATCTATTTTCTTCATGATAGACTTAATTACATTTTAGTCCCTCATCTTTCATGATTGTGCAATTTTAGTCTCGATTTTCAATTGAGCAAGGTCTCGTGTTCGAGCCTTATAGAAAAAATGTGATTGGAAGGGGAGACCCCACTAAAGGCGGCCAACCAGGTTCCCCGACAAAGATTAGTCATCGACGAAACCAGTTGATACTTTACACCAATAACATTATGACCTAAAAAAAAGATCCTCATCTTTTCTCCCGTGTGCCAATTGAGTCCATCAGTCCATGTTTTGTCAAATCAATGACTTTTTTTTTGCTTATATGATGAGTCAATACCGACTATAAAATCACATTTGTCATCCTACGTGAAATTATTCATCAACAAATTAAGAAACCAAGTCCAACAAAAAAAAAATCAATAATCAACATTTTGAAGAATAGAGGATATCTATATACTTTTAATGTTTTTTTTATTTTATACCCATGGTATCCCAAAGAGAAAATGATCCCTAGACTAATTTGTGTTCGACCGAGAGATAAATAAAGTCTATATGCTTTTAATGTGAATATGAACAAAAAACAAAATCATAGGAATGAAGAGTAGTTAATTCTTGCTGATTTTTTTTTTATCAGAATTCTTGCTGATTGCTATATGCTTGATTGGGAGTGTCGATAATTTTTAGGGTCAAACGTGGGCGCTACACTTTTTTTTTTGGTCAAGGGTGCTACACATTTAAAATTTTAAACTAAGAGCTTGCATGGAAACCCAACGCAAAATACAAGTTGGGCCATCAAAAAGTACAGTCTGAAAATAACAAAAAAAAAAAATACCACACTCCAATGGAAATTTCTAATAACATATATATGGTTTTTTATGTGTACATACATGTCCGCAGAACTATTAGTTCCGCGAGTTTATTTTTTTTCTAACACACACATGTCGTGGAACTATTAGTTCCGCGAGTTATAATTTTTTGCGGAACTAATAGTTCTGCGGGTTTATTTTTTTTCCAACACACACATGTTGTGGAACTATTAGTTCCGCGGGTTATAATTCTCCGCGGAACTATTAGTTCCGCGGGTTGTAATTCTCCGCGGAACTAATAGTTCCACGACATATGTGTGTTAAAAAAAAATAAACCCATAAAACTAATAGTTTCGTGGATATATATGTGTTATTAGAAATTCCCCACTCCAATTGGTAGAAAGATAAGAATTCGACCATTGGGCTAGGCCTCTCTAAATATCCAAAAACATGAATGAACAAAAAAAGAAGGCCCAAGAAGAGAAAACATTGTCAATCACATACGGCACATCTCTGGATAAATTTTACACACACACACGACACATCTTGCTTAAAATCTCTAAAAAACTGGTAAAAAAGACTAGAAGCTCATGTGTTGAGCAAAATTAAATTAAATAATAAATATTTAATATAAAGAATTCAAGCTTGTGAAAACGTTGGAGGCGATAACCTCGTCACTCAGATTAATAAGATCAGTGTCAGAAATAGCGGTGAAAATAAAACAGGTTATTTGAGAAATAAGGGAAACACTTTTTCTTTATTTAGCCAATGGATGCTAAACATATGAATTGAGAAACGATTTGTATCAAAAGAAAAAAAAAAGAGAGAGAGAGAGAATTGAGAAACGATGGACTGCTGTTTTTAGTCTTAACCGCTATAGCCCATAGAAAGAAGTGCTCGGGTTGCATGTAAATTGCTAGGAAAAATGTATAAAGCATGCGTACAATTCTAATCTAATCTAATCATTGACAATAAAATAAAACAAAACGTAATCAAAATATTAATTAATAACTTGTACATGAAGAATATGAGTGTTTACACAAGTACTAGTACATGTTTACATTACATTTATGTATATTTTTTTGAAAAATATTAATTCAATGAAATTTTATACTATAATTCCTTTCACAATTTAAATTATATACGCATTTTATATACTATACGCAAATACTTTTTATAGACAATTATAACCATGATCAGCGTCAGCCAATAATAGTAGTCCATGTCTTTGTTTTTGGTCCATTAGCAAAACAAAAAAATTATTATCAATATTTACAAAATTAAAAAATTTCATAAATGACTAGTCTTTTTTTTTTTGCTCAAATCATAAATGACTAGTCTAATTGAGTGGTAACTATAATATGTGTTTTTACCTTGTGGGACATAGTTCAATTATTGTATAAATAAAACTTATATTTATTTTATTAAAACCCCAAATTTTAATGAAGTCTTACCTCGAAGTTTATTTTAAGCCTAAAAATATATTAGGTCAGTCTTAATTATGATATTTAACAAATTTAGCTTAACATAAAACACATTAACTTAAAAATTATTCAAGTGTCATTAACTACACTTTTTCAATTGATTAATCTAGACTATTGAGTATTTTAATCAAAATATTATTTTAATCCAAATAAAAAATATATATGGTTACAAAATATGTTTGGTGAATGGTGAGGGGATGTGAGGGAGAAAGAATATAGTTTTGATGGTGGTGCAACTGTTAGCTATCAAGGGTAATGACATTCATTCATTCAGCTTTAAACGGCCGTTATGTGGCATGCTTTTTCCCCGAAACACAACCATAACGGTGCATTTTCGTTAAACCACGTGACCCAAATCCCAACGCGTGTCATGCCACGCCATGCCACCCATCATATGATTGATCTCCGTGGCATTAAACTCACCATCATTCATGAATCATTCTATCTCCATGTTCATGTTATATATATATATAAGGTAAGCGCTTTTCGCATAAACACAAGTATTTGTGTGGAAGTTGCTTTTATTTTTATAATTAAGAAAAAATTGATATTAAACTCCGCTTAAGACATATGTTATTTCTATAAATTATATTAGAAAGTTTATTGAAATAGGTTGAAAACAATTTATGAACAATGATTTTAATTTTGATGTATTTTGATGACACATTAAATGATTTTAAATCGTTGTAAAATTTTATAGAAATGATCTGTATAATAGTAAATTTCAATTAGACAGTGAGTATTATAATATAATTATATGATAAAAAGTTATTAGTAGTATAACATTGTTTAAATATTATACCGGTGTATTTTGACCCCTCCTATTTTACATTGAGGAAAAATCAAATTATATCAGTGTAACACTTGAATAATGTTACACCGTTAATAACTTTTTATTGAATAATTATTTTTATAACTCACCATTGGATTAAAAGTTATTATCACATAAATCATTCATATAAAATTTTACATTAATATAAAATCATTTGATGTGTCATCGAGATACGCTAAGATTAGCATTTTTAAAGTATATGAATCTTGACGTATCTCAGTGACACATTAAATAATTTTAGATCGATGTGAATTTTTATAGAAATAATCTACTAGTATGTGATAGTAACTTTCAATCTAACAATGATTTTTATAATATAATTATATGATGAAAAGATATTAACGGTGTAATATTATCCAAAATATTACACAAGTATAATTTGATCCCTCCTCTTTTACATTAGTTGAATTAGATAAATAATGCATAATCAATACATGTTTTGTACATAAATATCACTAAATATTTCAACCTATATTAACATTAATTATACTTAATTGCAATCAATTAATTCCCAAAAAATACATGTAAATGAGAATATCCTAATACAGTAAATTGTGTCTCGGAGGGAAAAAACTAATACAATGATAACAGGTCGTATGAACACACCGAGAAAACATAAATGTTAAATGAACTTAATAACTATACATTAATGAATGAAAATATCATAATATAGTAAATCGTGTTTTGTAGGAAAAAAAACTAATACAATGATAACACATCGTATGAACATACTAAGAAAATATAAACGTTAGATGAACTTAATAACTATATATAATAATTAATATACAAAATTTATACATATATCCAATTATATTTTATTCTTATCACGTCATAATGTAACTATTTTTTAAAACATGTTTACATTGTATAGCAATATCGTGAAATATGATTGAACTTCTACATAACTTGATAGAGATCAAGGAGGACAAATGAATGTATATGACTTTCATTGTTTTATTTTATTTTATTAAGTCTTTGACAATTTTTAATTTTTAGATTTTTGGGTTTTAATTTTATGTTGGGTTATTTTTTTATATAATTTTTAGACTTTTTTAGTATTTTTCCTAATATGTGGTTGAAGTCTCACATTGGATAAGAAATCGAAGAAAAAGACGCCACACTCCATATAGTGATAAGTCCGATGAGAATTCACCACAAAGGTATAGAAACCTTTGATAAGAACCTATAGATGGTCCACTCAAGAACCCATTCCTATTCCTATAGCCAAAAGATGATGGCTCCGTCCCATTCCTATCCAATGTGGGATTTCAACCACATATTAGGAAAAATACTAAAAAGGTCTAAAAATTACATAAAAAAATAACCCAATATAAAATTAAAACCCAAAAAACTAAAAATTAAAAATTGTCCAAGACTTAACAAAATAAAATAAAACAATAAAAGTCATGTCCGTTCATTTGTCCTCCTTGATCTCTATCATAACTTAACATCTCATATAATATGCTATCCAAATTTCTCACTACTAATTCAATCTTAGTGGCTTAACTCATAAATACCTATTTGTATTGTTAATATGTTAGTATATAATTATTAAACTTATATTATGCATGGAGTATACAATCTTGTAATTTTTCAAAAGCTTTTCTTATTATATAATATAGTTAAAAATTTCTAAATCAATTAGGGGCAAACATGGACAGACACAACAAATATTTTGCCATTTAAAATATAGATAAGCCAATTATATCATTTAAGAGAGAGACGACCCTTAAATGCACCGTAGAATCTCAAATAAATTAGTTTTTACGCAAAAAATACTCTAAAATAAAAAAATAAGTCAATTCTACGAGGGACCGGAGAATAGATGACATATGATGTAACCATATTTTAGAGTGTGATGATGATGCATGATGTATGGATGGACGGACGCGATGTTAATGTTGAATTGATATTGATGATGGTGATGATGATGATGGATGGGGGAGTGCATGTGTATGGTACATGTGCAGAAGACAGACAGGCCACGGAGAAGAATAAGATTTGACTTGATTTCAGAGACAGAGAGTGTGCAAGTGTGTTAGAAGAATAGAAGAGGAAAGAGGAAAGAGAAAGCGAAAGCAAAGCAAAATTCAATCAGATCGAATACAATTTTGACGTCCGCAGCAACAGAGAGTGCTCTCTCTCTCTCCCTCTCCCTACTTTCTCTCTCTAAAAAAAAGGAAGAAAAAAACTCAGCGGGATAACACAGAACAGGGGCCCCTCCTCCACTGAAGAAGAAGAAGTAAGAAACCCTAGTTGAGAAAGAAAAGGAAGAAGCTCAAATTCAAATTTCATTTGTTTCCATTCACCAGTTCCATTTTCATTCTCACCACTACTTCTCTTCAATTTCAACTCCTGGTGAGTCTCGCCCCAGTCCAACTCGTCCGAGTCATGGATCGTTGAATTCGCTCCACACAGGGCTCGATCGACCCCTTTTATTTTATTTTATTTTTTAGCTGCTATTTTTGGTCCTTTTTTTTTCTTCCTTTCGAAACTAAGCAGCGTTTCATTTGATTAGCTATTTTTTTTTATCTTTTTTATTTTCAATTGAGCTTAGACTCGGTTGAGAAATAAGCTAATTTTGAACTATTCACTGATTTGGTAATTATTACTTTTTCTTGTATTGGTTTACTTGGGTAGTGTTTTTGTGGATTGTGGCTGATGATTTTGGATCTGTGTGTTCATGTGTCGAGCAGAGATTCATTTGGAAGGGGTTTGAAGATTGCTACATTTTAATGGAGGTAGCGCAATTGTGATTTTACCCGTTTGTTTTGGAGGCACAGTAAAGGCTTGGACTTTGGGTTAAGAGAAAGTTTTTCTTTTTCTTTTTTGTGTTTGTCAGTGTTTGTTTCTCACAACTCACAAGCTTGGTGTGTGTAATTGGTAACTTGGTTGAGCTCATGTTTTGTGCACTTAGCTGTTGTTTGTGCTTAGTTGAGTGATTGTTTGGAAAGAATGGTGCCTCCGGGGCCACCCACTCCGATTGGTGGTGCCCAGTCTGTGTGTCCTTCGCTTTTGAGATCGAATTCAGGAATGTTGGGGGGTCAAGGTGGCCCTGTGCCTTCACAGGCTTCATTCCCTTCGCTGGTTGCACAGCGAAATCAGTTTAACAACATGAACATGCTAGGCAGCATGTCCAATGTTGCTTCCATGATGAATCAGTCTTTCCCCAATGGAATTCCTAACTCGGGGCTCTCTGGACCGGGAAGTACCCAGCGCGGTGGTATGGATGCTGGCGCTGAACCCGATCCCCTGTCAGGTGTTGGCAATGGGATGAACTTTGGCAATCCTTCGTCGTCGTTTGGGCAATCGAATGTGGCGAACCCTGGTTCATCTGGTCAGGGTCAGGGTCAGCAGTTTTCAAACTCTTCTGGTAACCAGATGTTGCCAGATCAACAGCATTCCCAACAACTTGAAGTTCAAAATTTCCAACATGGTCAGCAGCAGTCAGCGCAGCAGTTTTCGGCTCCTCTGAACACTCAGCAACAACAGCAGCAGCATCATTTCCAACCAATGCGAGGAGGGATGGGTGGCATGGGACCTGTGAAGATGGAGCCCCAGGTAAACAATGACCAGTTCGGGCAGCAGCAGCAGCAGCAGTTACCATCACTGAGGAATCTTGCTCAGGTGAAATTGGAACCGCAACAGCTTCAAACAATGAGAGCTCTGGCACCTGTAAAAATGGAGCCCCAGCATACTGATCAGCCATTTATACATCAACAACAGCAGCAGCAGCAACAGCAACTCCTCCAGATGTCAAGGCAATCATCTCAGGTTGCTGCTGCACAGATGAATCTTTTGCAGCAACAGAGACTACTGCAATTCCAACATCAGCAGCAACAACTCTTAAAGTCAATGCCTCAACAACAACGGTCCCAGCTACCACAGCAGTTTCAACAGCAGAATATGCCTATAAGGTCTCCTGTGAAACCAGCATATGAACCTGGGATGTGTGCTAGGCGGCTGACACATTACATGTACCAGCAACAACATAGACCTGAAGTAATAATTATTTTCACTACTGTCTTTTTCTCAAATATGTATATCTTCTGTCTTATTATTATGATTTCGCACTCGATTTTTTGTAGGATAACAACATTGATTTCTGGAGGAAATTTGTTGCCGAGTATTTTGCTCCTAATGCCAAAAAGAAGTGGTGTGTTTCTATGTATGGAAGTGGCAGACAAACAACTGGAGTTTTCCCTCAGGTCTGCTGCAAGGGAAAACCTTATAAACTATTTTTGTTGCATGTATAACCCCATCTTAATTAGTATCTTGATTATTGAATGATGTCCATAGTCCATTCAACATAATACTATAACTCATTTATTAGCATCTTGATTTTGTTGTTATGATTGCCATTTTGTTATGTCTCAAGCAACTATTGCCTTGAATATTCTATGGGATTCAAGGTGCAGCAATGTTAGATTCATAAAGTTAAGCATTAGTTTAAGCTAACATATTGATTTTTGAAATATTTTCAGGATGTATGGCACTGTGAAATATGTAATCGCAAACCTGGTCGTGGGTTTGGTAAGTTCTTTCTGTTATTTTTCAATTTAACTTTGTCTAGTCCATTTTTGGTTCTTTACCATCTACATGTTGACATTACAAACTTTTTATACTTTTTGGTAGTTTATACACTTGATTATGCTGCACTATCCTCTTTCTGAAGTTTTTGATGTGTTTTCAGAAGCAACTGCTGAGGTTCTTCCCAGGCTTTTCAAAATAAAGTATGAAAGCGGTACATTAGAAGAGCTACTGTATGTTGACATGCCTCGTGAATATCATAATTCCTCTGGCCAGATTGTTCTAGATTATGCAAAAGCAATACAAGAAAGTGTTTTTGAGCAACTTCGTGTGGTTCGTGACGGTCAACTTCGAATAGTTTTCTCTCCAGACCTGAAGGTTATGGATAGGAAAAATTACCTTCAGCTTTTAACTAAAACATGAGCTTACATTATTATTGGTATTTTCTTTATATCGAAAAGGAACTATAATTGACATTCTTTTGTTTATTATTTCTTTTTGCAGATATGCTCTTGGGAATTTTGTGCTCGGCGCCATGAAGAGCTCATCCCCAGAAGATTGTTAATACCTCAGGTTGCTGATTAAATAGTTTCTTTATGTATTGATCTCGTCTCAACAGATGCTTACTAAATATTATGTTTTGATTGTTGACATATATTTTATTTTATATATTAAGAGTTATATGAATTTTATATGTTTGTTTCATATTACTGTTGCATTTTTCATATGGTAATATGTACAGTAAGCACCACTCGACTGTGTATTCTTGGTAGCTAGTTATATTATTTGCCAGTAACGGCTCAGAATTTTAACAGGGTAATACTTACATAATTAGATCGTTGTTTCCAATGACAGGGTGTGTTATTATACATTATGATTATTTATTCTTACATTAATTGTTGTATTCAGGTTAGTCAGCTTGGAGCAGTTGCTCAAAAATACCAGGCATTTACTCAAAATGCAGCACCCAATTTATCTGTTCCAGAGTTACAAAATAATTGCAATATGTGAGTCCATTTTTCCATATATTATTTTTTTGCTTTTCTGAGCTTGAGTCATTTCTAAATTATCTAATTGTTAAATTGTTATGATGACCACTCTTCTTAAAAACTTGAAAGTTTTGTTTGTTAATTATCTTGTAACTTTCTTCTTCTGGGATCATGGATTGGGCCTTGGTTTATTTTCCTTTTGAGAAGCAATTTCATGTGTTAAATTCTCACTGTACTTATTGTCTAAATTTTAGTCCGCAATCTGTTTTGTTCTCTTCTCGGCCGTTCTTTTTGGTTTACCCTAATGGGCCTTCTTGTATATAGATCTCAGTAATATTTTTCATATTGATTTCTAGTAAAATCTTATTTTTAATTTGTTTATTCCAGGAGATGATACAAACATTTGTCTCATCCTTGTTATATCAAATTTCTATGTCCAGAGTTTTTTATGTGTTCTTCTGCCATTGCTTGTGTCCTAGACTGAAATAAATATGGATTTGCAGCCATTTTGATTTTATCTACGTGGCTGAGCTGTTTCTCAGAAATATTTGTTTTCACATTTTCCTTTTTCATTTGAAAAAAAAAAAAATTTGTTCCTGGGTTTTAATGGAACTTCTAAACTCGGGTGTCACTGTTGTTAGGATAATGGCATCTATGTGCCTTTGCATGTTAGGTCTCATCATATATATTTGGGCCTCAGGGATATGTGTTGCATACTGATATGTCCACTTCCTATTTTGATTGTGCTGCTTCTTTTTCATCATCTATGTGTGGTCTAAATTAGGTTCACTTGTTTTAACGAGTCTCTGTTTTCCTTTGTCTAATTTTACATGCTACATTGTTGCTTTTCCAGGTTTGTTGCATCAGCCCGTCAGTTGGCAAAAGCTTTAGAAGTTCCATTGGTTAATGATTTAGGATATACAAAGAGATACGTGCGGTGCCTACAGGTATTGCTCTAATTGTTGGGGCACATTCTTTAGTATAGTTGAGAGCCATTGTGACTTTAACTACTGTACCTAAGTAGACTGACAGATGTAGATTAGTTGTGTCCATTCTGTGGTCATCTAATATTTTGCTTGAGGTACTTCCACATTCGGAGGGAGTGTATGACAAATAGGTTAATATCTGTTGTGAAGCATGAGTTTGCTAATGGTTTATACTGGTTTAATACTCATCTTTCAAGAACATTTTTTTTATATCAATAGTTTATGAACTTAAGTTTTGGAGCATTTTTCTTTATGATATCATGAATCTTCCTGCAATTGAGATTTATGTAGTATTTGGCACAGGGATAGAATAGGATGGAATAGACTATTTTGTTTTATTATATTTTGTTCAATCTTTCTAAGGGAACCAAAATGTACTACTATTTTACCCAAAACAGGACTTTGGACCCAGTAATGATTGGCTGATATTTTCATGGTTTTTTTCTTAAAATATTTTTCTGTATTTTATGGGACAAACTTTTAATTTTTCTTATTTATGTCACAGATATCGGAAGTGGTAAATAGTATGAAAGACTTGATAGATTATAGCAGAGAAACAGAGACTGGACCTATGGGTAAGTTGATCTGTTTACTTTTTGTAACACATTTGTGAATGTGGATATGAAGATGGTTATGGAATAGTATCATGTTTTATTAAAAAGGCACCATCTTGTCTTACTCCATTTAGTGTTGCAATGTTGATTTGCCGTTTCTAATTGAGCATTGAGCTTTATATAGACGTGGAAGGCTTTAATGCCTTTACTTTTATCAGCTTATATTATAATTTAGGTTAAATTACTTATTTAGTTCTTATAGTTTTGTACTGAATAAATTCAGTTTAGTCCCTGCAACTAAAACTGATTAAACAGGTCCCTATAATTTCCAAGCTATGAATGGTCTTGGCTTGGCTGTCTGATGTAGTTAAGCCCCATGATAAGTTGATGACTATGTTGACATTAATATGGAAAATGCTATCGAATGATGATAAAAGTGACAAACATAATATGTATTTTTAATAACATGGTAAAAAAGTGTCACACGTTAGTCCTTGTGAGTCACTTATTATCATTAATTAGACTTTTTTTCCCTAAAATATTTATGCCAGCATGAACTGACACATCACGTGTAGCTTTTAGCCACCAGGTATTAAGATATTATTTGCCACATGGTATTGCTGTATCCTCACTAATCATTTTCCTTATGCACTATTAGTGGGGATTATCTTGCACTGTGTTGAAACTACGGGGGTCAACCTAATTGGTTTTGAATTGTTGATACTAAATTGTATTTAGCATGAAAATAGAGGGTCTAAGTGAGTAGTTTGAACTACGATTTAAATTTGTTTTGGACATTCAACTAATTCCCACAAGAACGTTATCTTACTTTTTGGTTGGTATTTGAAGACCGTGTACAAAATTCAAAACAATGCTAATGGAATTAATTCCAGGGAAAAAAAAGAAGCCTTTATTTTGTTGACAAAAGTTTGTTGTATTTGAGTGCATTCCAAGGCTATTGAAGGTATATGTTCTTAATGCACTTCATGGCTTCATGCTATCTGCAGTAATTTTTTTCTCATTCTGGTAAAATACGGCTTGTGTTTTAACTGCTGAAGTAAGCCTTGTATTGCTGATACAAATTCTTGAGTTTTGGGTGCTTGACTTGTTGGTTTGTGGATGGTAAGAAGACATAGTCAAACCATTTTTTACCGAGATAAAAGCTGAGTATGACTGCATCTCTTTTGTCGCTTTTGACTTAGTTGGGAAAGTGAGGTCAAACTCTTTACATTGTGTCTTGTCCCCTGTCCCTTGTCAGAGGAAAGTTTTGGTCTTTGAGATGATTTGGGTTGCAAATTTTGGCGAATATTTTCTTACTTGACTTATATTGCCTGCTGTTTGATTGTAATGATATATGTCAATAATAGAATGTTTATTTTTATTTTTTTGTTGCGTTCTCTCAGACAGCTTAGCCAAATTCCCTCGGAGAACAAGTGGTTCATCTGCACTTCATAGTCAGGCACAACAGTCTGAAGATCAATTACAGCAGCAACAACAGCATATGGTGGCCCATGGCTCAAATGGTGATCAGAACTCTGCGCAAACTGCTGCCATGCAAATTGCTTCCAGCAATGGTGTGGCAAGTGTAAATAAAAATGTCAATTCAAATGTCAATTCAGCATCTGCATCAACCACCACAAGCACCATTGTTGGACTTCTCCACCAGAACTCTATGAATTCTAGACAGCAAAGTTCAATGAACAATGCGAGCAGTCCGTATGGAGGTAATTCTGTTCATATTCCATCCCCAGGTTCCTCCGGTACAGCGCCACAAGCGCAACCAAACCCATCCCCTTTTCATTCACCAACACCATCGTCATCTAACAACAACCCACAAACTTCTCACCCTGCCTTAACATCTGCAAATCACATGGGTACAGCAAACTCACCAGCTAATATTTCCATGCAACAACAGCAGACATCTATTTCTGGTGAAGCCGACCATAATGATGCTCAGAGCTCGGTCCAGAAAATCATTCATGAGATGATGATTTCCTCCCAGATGAATGGCACAGGTGGAATGGTAGGTGCCGGTTCTCTCGGAAATGACATGAAGAATGTAAATGGGATTCTACCATTGAGTACCAATACAGGAGGGATCAACGGTGGCAATGGCCTGATGTCTAATGGGACTGTGAACGGTAATTCTGGTGTTGGGGTTGGTGGTTATGGCACAATGGGTCTTGGTCCATCAGGTATGACCAATGGAATAAGGCCTGCAATGGGAAATAATTCAGTCATGAATGGAAGGGGAGGAATGGCATCCATAGCTCGAGAGCAAGCTATGAATCATCAACAGGATTTGTCAAGCCAACTACTTAGTGGGCTAGGAGCAGTAAATGGTTTTAATAATCTTCAGTTTGATTGGAAACCGTCTCCATGAGAGCCTTTGTAATCTTATGGATGTAATGGTTCTTGGGCAGCTGCTTGTGCAGCATGAGGAATGCTATAATTTGCCTTCAGCCCCCTGATGATGGCAGAACACAGTCAAGTAGGGTCATAGGTCTTTGTACTAATCTGTTATTTTATATATATAAAAAGAATGAAAATTTGTTGGCTGGTTGTTTGGCTGATGGGGCTAGTTCTTCTTTGAATTCAAATGTAACCTTTATTATATTTTTGTATTTTTTAAATATCTTTATGGCGTTCACAAAGTTATCCATTACCCGTCCGCATGAAAGAAAGTTGATGTTTTTGGGGTGCCAACAGCAACTGGTTGGGGGCATAGATCAATGTACATCAGTGGTGGATAAGTCTGGCACAGGTATAATTTTTGAGCCCCCAGTAGGAGTTTACAAAGAACTATTTTTCGGGTGCCATTTGTTGCGACCTCATCGCGATGCTTAGTTTAGAGACAGCTAAAGGCTATGAAGACATTGGAAACTCCCAAACCTGGGGTAATGGTGCCCAATCAATCTGGCGTGACAAAATATTTGACCACTGATAGTAATCGCAATTGGAAACTGAACTCTGATAGATGAAACAATGAGCAGCAGTGAAGACAAGGACTGGATATTTTCCATCACCAGGAATTTACATAATGTAATCTTTACAAATTGTTGAAAAGGATATGGATACAAAGAACTATTTAAAATGGGCAAAGGTGGTCCTTAATTTATGATCAAGCATTCCTTTGTTATTATAGCATCTTTTTTTTTTCCTCTTCTTCTCAAGTCATATATCAACATATTTCTCCACTGTTGCGGACAAAGTGGACTTGGGAACTGCACCAATTACGCTTTCTTTCTTTTCTCCATTTTTGAAGAATAGCACAGTTGGTATGCTTCTGATTCCGTACTGCGTGGCTATGTTGGGACACTCATCTGTGTTAAGCTTGTAGCATGCAATTTTTCCAGCATACTCTTTGGCTAACTCATCAATAATCGGGGCTATCATCCTGCATGGACCACACCATGGTGCCCAAAAGTCTACCAGCACAGGGGTTTCACTTGCAATGACAAGGTCATTCCAGGTTGAATCTGTCACTGCTTTTACTGCAAAATTTGTATACACGCATATACCATCAGGCAAGACACCACAAATAGGACCTGCTCACTTAAAGGAAATGATTGTGCATGTTTGGTTTTCAGTTGGAAAATTGTAAAAATACGTTTGAACCCAAACTAACTATAGAGTTTCTTTTGACAAATATATTTTTAAACCTAAACGTACGTTTGCAACTGAAAACCAAAAAAACCAAACATGCCTGAAACTGCTACCTAAATGCTTTAAGTACAAGTAGCATGCAAACTAATACATTAACTCCAAAAGGATATTCATCATTCTTTTGGGGTGGTGGTGGTGGTGGGGAATCATTCTACCATGTATCCTCTTTCAAGCATATACTTTGGCTGTCAAATGCTATTGCCAAATATAGAGTTTTATACAATGATGTTCTTCCTTTAATGTTACACTATCTACTTCTATCCCTTTGAATTTGATACCTCTTTAAGGAAGACTTAAGAGTTAAACTGGAAAACCATGTATGTCAAAGAAGGAAGAGTATTTCTTTGTGTGTGTAAAAAACAAGCAATAAAAAGGTAAAAATCAGCAAAGTGCTGTGTCACCTTCATTTACTGCTTCACGAGCATGGCAGATAAACCGAGATTTTCTGTTGCCACCAGCAGCAGAGTAAAGAGGAGAAGCTTTTGATAAAGCTGATTTTGACAAAGATTTCTTGCACCCTGTGAAAGTTGGGAAAACAAGCTTTCCCCTTGAACTGAATGGATGGAGGAGACATTGGGGTCTGGCACCTGTGCCAACTGTGGTCACTCGTAAACAATTCTCCATGGCCATGCTGCTTCTCTGTTTTCCTTTGTGGGGTGTAGTTATTATGCTTAACAGCTTAAAACTTAACTGAGAGTGTAGAGAAGGCAATGCAGGATCTTTTGAGTTATGGATAAGCCAATGTTTTGGTTTTCAAGATTGTAAGGTTCTGAGAAGGCTCAAATTCATGTGGATGTTATTGATGTCTTGAAACCTTGACTTTTGTCCCCACTACAATTACTCACGGAACCAGAAGAAGAGGTGTATATAACTGCACACAAAGATTAGTAAGAAAGACAGTCTCCACGTATTTTTCTTTTTTTCTTTTTCCAATTTTTTGGTTCGGATACCTTTGAGTCATGTAAATTCAGGGAAAAAATCTTATATGTAAATTCAGGGAAAATTCTTGGGAGAGTTCTTACCAATAGATGTCACTAACTATATGGGTCCCACGACATCCAAGGGTGGAGAGAAGGTTACACCTAATTTAAATTTAAATAAGGTTAAATTAATTTATAAATCCTTCTAGTTTTAATTTTTTTTTAAATAGGCCTCTATGTTCAATTTTTTTTAATGGAATCCTTGTACTTTTAAAAATTTTCAAATGAGTTCTTACTATTCTGATTTTTAAATGAGTTCATAATGAATTCTTATTTTTTAAGTATTTACGGAATAACTTAACCTTTAATAAAAGTTGATGATGGGTGATTAGAAATTTATTTAAAAATTGTTAAAAGTACGAGGATTCTATTTAGAGAAATTTTAAACTATAAGGACCTAATTGAAAATTTAATAAAACTGTAAGGAGTTGCAATGTAATTTAACCTTTATTAAGTTACATAAACTTAGCCGAAAGTTGGAATAAAGACTAAAGACTAATTCAGCGACATTGTTTTTCAAATGATTATTGTAGTTTATTAGTTAAGTATATCGATTTAATTTAACAAAAACTTCATAAATTATTAATAAGTTTGTTCTAAAACCCAAATAGAATATGCATAAATTGATATTAAAAATAACTAAATATGCTTATCATCAATGATGGTACATAAGAGACAAACCACTTCATTTTATTATACCACTTTAGCAGAACTACGACCGTCTTTAGTTTCATGTATATGGTACATTGCATCGCTGCCAGACCCAGAGAAAAACCGAAGTACATTAATCTTGTCACTTGTAATAGAGCATGCTTGATGTAATTTCAATTGAAGGATTTCCAAGTGTACATTATACAATAACCACAACACTATCCTGACAAAATTGGCACAAGTGTCAAGTATACGCACAAAACATCGCATAGAGTGATTGATTACTAGTAACATCTCTAAAACACTGATAGTCCACTCAAAATGAATAATCCTTCAAATCAGATTTTGAGTCGACCAATTCCATATCTGCCATGCACTCTTCTTCAGTGAGTGGAGGGAGTTGCCTTGTTTTACGCTTCATATTATGCTTGTGCCACTCACTCTTGTGGTGTTCCCTGTATAGCTTAGAATCTTCAAAAGAAACATTACATGTGTTGCATCTGTTTTGCTTTGATTGCTGTCCCTCAGTAGGCTTACTCATAGATGAAATTGTTTGCTTTTGAAGTTTATCATTCAGCTCAAGCACAGATTCACTAGTTTCATTGGGCAATGGTGCAGGCATATCCTCATGATCGTTGTATTGCACCACATGGGTATCCCCCTCCACATAAAAAGAGTGGGCAAGAACTTCAAATCTTCCATGCATCTTATTCATCACAAAGTCATGACAATCCTTATATAGACCAGGTTCCAATTCAAAAGTCTGCAAGCCAATAAAAAATTATACCAATTTCCCTCAACAAGTTAGCAGAATCAAGATTAGGTAAAGGATTCTATTTTCAACTGTTGATGGTAAACAGGGACTGTACGGTAATAATATTTGAAATGGAAGAATCATGGAACAGATATGGTAATGGCCTTCCCTTTTGCATTTTGTTGAGATGGGGGGTTGGCCAAAATGGAAATTCATAAATGAAACTGAACTCTGCATATCTTAGTACTCTTATTTGTTTTGCAGATTAAACATGGCCACAACTTACAAGAAACAGCGAGACATGAACAGCTACAGCAACGAATGAATAGTTGGTCATGTTATTTCTAGTCTTATTTTACCGATGATCATTCGCTCAAACTTGTAAACAATAGCCACATAAAACACAATAAAAGAGAGTTAACAAAATAAGCCTATTCCTAGAATTATCACAACTGTTCAGAACATGGCCCTTTTTTGTATTGGATAAAAGGAGATGATAATAAGTAACCCTTTAAACCACCAACCATAATGATGCTACTAGAACAGAAAACCCAGTGTAGATAAAGTGAAAATGAAATGGAAGTATGGAACCATGAAATAAAGGTGTACAACTATATGAGCAATAAAAGGTACTTACAACAGATAACTGAGCAGCAGTTCCTTCTTTAGAAATAATGGTTGCATTCCACTCACTCAGCTTCTCTAAAAGGGCAGGTACTTGCTCCTCAGGAGTGGCAGCGCGTATTCTCAGCGGACACCGTTTTATGGGGAAGTGCTTTTGAAGCTCGTGAATCAACTCCAGGGCCTGTACCATCATAAACAACAATTTTGAAGGACCCAGAGTTATATACCAAGGCAACTTTCATTGCTTGCATCATCATCAAATTATCACAAGACAAAATATGGAATTATTTAGAATGACAGAAGAGAGACCTGCTTCTTGGAGGTGCTATTTGGATCAACGGCGAAATGAATTTCCCTCATGAGGCGTTCGATCATGCTGATAGTGTAAGGGTGCTTAGTCTCGGGATTGTAAGTCTTGTGCATTACAATGGTGGCAATGTCCCTGAACTGATTGGACAGCATTGACTCCCTCTCTTTGCCAGCAACCTGAAGCTCCCCTTTCTTTAAAATCTGCAACAGCAAATCATTTCATAGGCATAATATTCCATTCACCAGTGTCCTGAACTAATAGTTCAGCACTAGTTATATCAGTCCCTAAACAACATAAATTACTTTCGAAGTCCCTAAACATGTACACTGTCGATCAAATTAGTAGCCCTGTTTGATATTTCGAAGACAAACTTGATCGATGAAAATGCAAATTCACGAATAATTTGTTGGACAAAATCCATTCAGGGACCTATAGCATGAATTTGATTATTTAAAGAGTAAACTGTATTTTTCAGAGACTAATTTAACCATTTACTCAAATTAAAATCAAATGTCATGTTGTTGTTGGTGTTGTTAGTTTATTATGTGAGACTGGTATCAGGAATGGAAGGGGAAGAGAAGGAAAAGCTTGGAGAGGTTTTGAGAGAGAGTTAATCTCTAAATGAGGTTTCATATTCAAAGATGCAGAATGCAATGGATACATACAAGGTCTATTTTATAGACATTATCATCATTGTTCACAGCTACTAACTGTAACAATCAACTGAATCTAACAACTCTTAACAGAATTGTAACAAAACTAACAGAAACACAAGTTCGATTTTATATACATTATTCACAGCTACTAACTGTATTAACAATTAACTGAATCTAACAACTCTAACAAAATTGTAACAGAACTAACTGAAAAACAACTGATACAGCCTGTGAACAAGACTCTCACCTCTAAGCATATCTGGGAGTGGTCATCGGTGCCGAAAGCAGCGATCAAGTCCTTTGACTTGGCGAGAACCCCTTTGGAAACGTTGGTGTAAACGGTGTGAGACTGCAACACTTCATCGATGTCCTTCTCCCTGTCATGATTAATTAATTAATTACATGATAATGATCATGATGATGATAAGCTTAATTGCAAATTTGGAGACTGTATTGAACAGAATAGAAGTAGTGATTAGTGGATAGAAATAGTTATTACACGCCGGAACGCCAAGAGAGGACGGTGTTAGGGTAGCATGCGATCTCGAAGCGCATGCCGTGCTTCTTGAGACGCACCACCGCCACGTTTGTTAGCCTCTTCTGCCCTATGGGCTGCACCAGCGACCTCGACATCTCTCTCTCTCTCTCTCTCTGTACTTTCAATCTCGCTCTGGATTATTGATGAACTTAATTGCTATCTCGAACCTTCTATGAGTTAGGTCACGCTACACTCGGCTGGGTTAGGGAAAAAGAAAAACCTGAAGAAAGGGAGCACACGGCAGCACGAGCATCTTATTATTCGATCGGGTTATTGGTTTGGGTTAGCGGGGAACTGAGCCGCTACTTGAACCGGCGTGTATCGGTTTCGACTCGGAAGAACCGGCTGTGTCATTTTGAAGCTGGGCTCGTGGCCCATCGAGGTTTTGTTTTGGGGAATTGGTAAATACACCAATTTTTTTTGACATACACCCCACATTTAAAAAGAAAAATACCATTATACCCTCATTGATTTGTTTATTTTTTTTTTCAATTTCGTGTTGTTACCGGAAACTGAGTTTCCGGAATACATTCCGGAAACTCCAGGAAAAATTTACATTCCGGAAACTGGTCCGGAATGTAAATTTGTATTCCGGAAACTCCAGAAAAATTTACATTCCGAAAACTCCAGGAAAATCCAGTTTCCGGAATGTATTTTTGCATTCCGGAAACTCCAGAAAAAATTTATATTCCGGAAAATCCAGTTTCCGGAATGCAAGCAAATTTGCAAACTCCAGTTTCCATACAATTTGTATTCCGAAAACTGGGGGTGTATGGCAAAAAACTGGGGTGTATTTACCAACTAGTCAAGTACCCGTGCTGTCGCACGGGTTCTGCTAGTTGACACGCAATTTTTCAATATAAAAATTATCAAAAACAAAGAAATATAAATAGAATCCATAAATAAATAGTATTTTATTGATCATAAATAAATAAAAATTTTATCAGAAAATAGAATAGAACAAAAAAAATTAATTATAAAAACATAGTGATGGTTGCAGAAGAAAAAAGAAAGAAAGAAAAATAAATTTATAGAAATACCGTTTTGGTGATAGAAAATAAAATCGAAATAAAAATAAATTTATAGTCCATAGGAAGTTATTGGAACAAATAAATAAGTAAAATCTGTAAGCAAACACCGTTTTAGTGATCAAAAACAAAATCGAAATAAAAATAAATTTATAACCCGTATAAAGCTATTGGAATAGACAAATAAGTGAAATTACTGTAGCGAAAATAAAATCGAAAGAAAAGTAAAATTATAGCCCGTAGAAAGTTATTAGAATAAATAAATGAGTGAAACCTGTTAGCTAATACCGTTTTGGCGATCAAAAGCAAAATAAACTTATAGCCCGTACAAAGTTATTGGAATAAATAAATGAATAAAAAGTGTAAGTAGACACTATTTTGGTGATAGAATATAAAATCGAAAAAAATAAATTTATTGTCTGTCAAAAGTTACTAGAACAAACAAATGAGTGAAATTATTGTAGCGATTGTTGTATCAAAAATAAAATCGAAAGAAAAATTAATTTATAAACAGTAAAAAGTTATTGGAACAAATACATAAGTGAAATACTGTAGCGAAGATAAAATCCAAATAAAAATAAATTTATAGCCCATAGGAAGTTATTGGAACAAATAAATGAGTAAAATTACAATAATGATTTACTGTAGCAATTGCTGTATCAAAAATAAAATAAAAAAATAAATTTATAGACCATAGAAAGTTATTAGATCAAATAAATAATGAAATTATTGAAGCGATTTACTGTAACAAAAATAAAATCGAAATAAAAACACGTTTATAGCCCTTAGGAAGTTACTGGAACAAATAAATAAGTGAAATTACTGTAGTGATTTACTGTAGCGATTGTTATAGCGAAAATAAAATAAAATAAAATAAAATTTATAGTCCATAAAAAGTTATTAGAACAAATAAATGAGTGATCCCCATAAGCAAACACCGTTTTAGTAATCGAAAATAAAATTGAAAGAAAAATTAATAGCCCGTAAAAAGTTATAATAACAAATAAATGAGTAAAACTTGTTACCAAATACTGTTTTGCTGATAAAAAATAAAAATAAATTTATAGCCCATAAAAAATTATTTAAACAAATAAATGAGTGATATTAATGTAGCAATTGCTAGCGAAAATAAAATCAAAAAAATAAATAAATTTATAAACTGTATAAAGTTATTTTTATAATTCACAAAATAGAACACAGAAGTATACAACTTGAAAGAAAGAGAGGAGAAAAACATAATGAGCTCAAAAGTTTGAGAATTCGAATTTGTTTTTGTTCTATTTCCAGGTTATGTAATTTTTTTCACTTTCCACTTCTTTGTCCACTTCTTTTCCCATGTAATTTTCTAATGTTGAACTTGTCTCAATATCAAACTTGGGACAGAATATGAGAACAAAATAATATTATTGATTGATTTAAGCTGATAAAAAAAAATAGTGGAATTGTGTACAATTAACTGACTCAAGCAATTCAAATCCAAACTTGAATCCAAACTTGAACGTGTCTCAATGAAGAGATATAAAGGGAAAAAGAAGCAGTGAAAGCAATTGCCTAGTCATTCTTCTTGCTCAATCGGAGACAAATTACTAAATACAAAGCTAACACTAATGCTTCCTAGAATAATCCAGTGCCGCATAATTGCCAAAATATATCCCTGCAAAGCAAAACAAAATTTAAAATAGACATTATACCTAAAATAGAGTAAAAAGTGTTAACAATCATCATAAACAAAAAATTTCTAAAGAAAATAAAAATTGCACATATTCGATTCAAGTGGTGAATGGAATATGTTTACTTTGGGGTGCTCACTGAAAAAAAAAAAATTTAACACAAAAATGCTTCAATGCATGTGATGGATTTAAAAAGATGAATATGAATGGATTTAATAGCTGAAGAATGATCAATGTGATTTTGAAATGGAAACCACATGATTCTAATTTCTCCCAGATCTTCACCACATGCTTCTAATATGGTCTAGACTCTAGAGGCTCAACCTGTCAACCACCATCTAACTATATTTATAATTATTTGGGTTCCTAATTAGGAGTCAGAACTATCAAAGCATGCATTTTAAACCATGTTAACCACACTTTACGACTATGATTCTAGTCAGCATAATTTCAACATCGTAGGAAAATAATGAAATCTGAAGAATGGCAATATTGGAGATTGTGGATTAAGATCTGTAAGGAACTTTATTTTTGTATGTATAATTACTATAGGTAACCTGTACATCTTTCTATACTTTCAAAATTATGCATATCAAATGACTTGTCACATAGATTTGAACTCAATAAAAATATGCACTATTTGATTGAGAATAAACATTTGATGAAGAACTACCTTTGAAGGTCACAACAGCAACTACCTAATCTATAGGTCAATTATTTAGAATTCCAGTAGATCTAACAAAAGTATAAGAACAATATTAGAAGCACAGAAACCATGCCTACACCGTATTTGCTTTTATAAAACTATGCTCAATAACAAAACTGAAGCATTTACCAAAGACAAAAAACATGACAAAACCAAAGTTCTATCAAAAGAGTTCATAGGTATCCAAAGTTCTATTCAACATTGATCAATAAAATACATGACAGTCAACATATCCAATCCCTAAAACCCATGCACAAATACTCAATGCAAGTGTTGGCCTGACACCATTTTTCAAAGTATATTTTCCACTATAGGAGGCCTTGGAGCAAGAAAGGCAGAAGACAATCATCATACAAAATATTCCCCATGAGCATATCATAGGTATTCAATCTAAAATAAGGAAACCATGGTTTGCACCCACTTTATTTGCATCACACACCTTCACACACCTTATCTACATCAAATATTAAAAAGAGGACCACCTCAAGGGCATGTTTCATGTTCAACATTGATTCATTGATAGAAATCTCTAAAAGCTAGATTAGCTCATTCTGAATTTCACCTTGTTATACATTTCAACAGCTAATTAAACAACTTTCCTCAAAACGAAAATTATTGTATGCAGATCACTTCACAACAACCCAGTGAATGTTAAAGTCCAACTACAAAGTACACAATTAGTTGCATCATAAAGATCTAGAGTTTCTCTACAAAAGATCAATCTTTGCCTTGAGTCTAATATACTCAATGGTCCAATTTCTGTGCACAGATACACATAGTTAGTTGCTCAGTTCTATAATGTTTTACTTTATATCATTTCAATCCATGTGCAAGAATTGTTCATTTGCTACACAAGAGACCCCACAAGTGTGTGGCTCTAAGCAGAAGCCATATTCAAACAGTAAAGATTATCTGTAAATTGAAAAACATAAGCACCTCTCCATTGGTCACGCTCTCTATTTTGAAGTAACAGATTTTTCTACCTTAGTTTGCAAGTAATAACTGAAGAAATTGAATACTTCTACACAAACTCAACATTTTTCTTTGTAGCTAACTATTAAGTTTAACTTTCTTTGCATAATTATAACAACAGAATACCCCAAGAGGAAATCTATTCTCTAACAATACCCCACTAATCATGACTTGCACACTAAATAATATTAACAACAGAAGTGAAAAGCAAAAGGGGTTTAAATCACATTACAAGAGAAGACTATAACAATATAACAGAGGTGCTAATTTAATAAGTGATTCATGATAATAATAAATAAAAAAAGAGGAATAAAATGAGTTGTTTTATTTTGCTTCCTGATTCAAATGAAAAATCCTAGATATAATCCACAGTCACACAAGTCCAGAATGCTCTGCCTCAACTGGGGGAAAAATCAGACCAGTAGTTGGCAAAAAGGTATACCACATGTTCCTGCAATGTTCCTGCAATACATATTCCAGTTAGCCCAGCAAGGACACTGAATAAAAATAAACACACACTATGGGCATACCCTGTTACCAATATATAAATTGAAACACTTATACTGGTACTATCCGGAAAATCATGAGACCCCTATTCAACCCTTAAACAATATATACCACTTAAATTTTGTGAGTTTGACAAGCCTGGTGATGTACACATGCTTGATCAAGAATTTCTTCATAAATTTACATATTATAAAAATAAAATTGATGGAAACTAAAAAAAAATAAATTTTCCTGCAGAATATGCTTTTGAACTATTTGATTGGAGAGAAAAGAAATTGGTAAATAATTTTTTCTGTACCAATGTTTAAAAGCAATAACTTATTTAGTCTTTCTAGTTAAAGATTTGTAGATTCCACCGCACATAAGAATTTTAATTAACTGCCCACAAGTACCAGGTTTTAAGCATTTATGAGAAGTGACATTCAAAGTAACAGATAGATTTCCATCTCGAAATTGAAACATTCAAAGTAAACCAAAAAGAAAAAGAAAGACATTGTAAATTTGAATGTAAGATATTGCAATGAGCTAAAAAAATAGCAGGAGACATATCAATTACCGTTGTAATTGTAGCCAAGAAATAGATCAAGTTCCCATTTAATGCCGCAAAGGCCAGAAAAGGTCAGCATGAAACATGAGTTTTATTGTGCAAAGTCATAAAGAGGTTTACACTTGAAACATGCACCAACATCATCTTATGCATGTTATGAACCAAGCTGTCAGAAGAAAAAAATGCATGTTATGAACCAAATGATAAGTTTCTCTTTCGTTGAAACAACTTCTATCTAAATGCCTATTCAGACTATAAGCCTCAAGTGATAAGAAAATATTCATATCATGATAATGCTAATATTGAATTGATGAAAATGCTTCTCTAATCTCCATTTCTAAATTGATGCCTTAGAGCTGAACTTACATTACAACCCAAAGACACAAGTTTTTCATGTATTGCACCTTACATACGAAAATAAACAATGATCTCTAACTCCCTAAACTAAAGACCAATAAAAGAAGTGCAAATATATCATCGTGACATTTCAGGAATTACTTAACATCGTGACTTAGTGGCTTTCTATCAATCAATGCAAATTTCACAATCATGTTAAACATGAAAGAGGTTTATTTGCTGATAAACATACCACAAAGAAGCAAGAAGAGATCAATTACCGTTGACCATATTGTTGCTTTCTTCAAATGTCAAGGCATCCAAAGCAGTAGGTACAGGGGAGAAGGCCGTGAAAGCAGAAAGATCTAGTGGGCAATCCAATAATTTAAAGCATGAAGAGAACTTTCCATACAAAATAGAAATAGCAGATTATTTTGTACGCCACTACACAAAAAAAAAAGATACAATGACTCACAAACTTCATAGAGAATGAAATGGATAATCTCTTGTAGATTCCTGCAAAAGGCAAGTCATCCAAAAAAAAACAAAATTCAATAAAAATTAGGAAAAAAATTAACTAAAAAAAAGGAAAAAACAGTTTGTATGAATATTCATGAACTTGTAAGCTGCAAAATTGTAAGCAGAAGTTCATGCATTCTATCTAATAATAATTAATAACTTTAAAAATAATTAATTTATCCCGAATAAATGAGAAAAAAAACTGAAAGTACAAAATGCCTATAGAAAAAGTCATGTGTATATCTTGCTAGGCTTCATAGACAGATAATTAATTTCATCCGATTTTTTACCATAAGTTAGGGTTTAGAAATTATTCTAGTACCAAGATGGAAAAAAAGTGAAACTTGAAAAGTAACTCATCCGCAAGCGGTGCTTCTGGTTAAAACCCATCCAAAGCAGTGTTAAGCAAATAAGTATGGATGAAAATACTATTAAACCAAAGAAAAAAAACAGAGATTAGAGGAAAAGTATTGATGTGTGCACAACAACGTGAAGAAGAAATCTGGCCAAAAATGAGTGGTAGTGTGTGGGATGAGCAAATGAGCTTCATCTTTGTATATCATGTAACACATCTCCACAAAGGTGGAGAGAGAGATTGACAGAGAGGGTGGGAGCAATGAAAGGAGGGAAGATAATTGGATGCATTATAAAAGAAAATTCCATTCACAAATAACCAAAAAAAACATATAAAAAATAACCCTTAGCTACATCCAAATGAAGTCCAGAGAAGATATGGGGTCCTCTTTTAAGCAAATCAACTTAATATTGAAAAAGACTGAAAGGGAAATACATCTCCTCTCCTGATGTTGATTCATTGATCAAATCAAAATATTCAAACCTCTGATTCCGAGTAAATTATGTTACTGATCATAAAGAATGACTAAGAAACACCAAACCTTATGTCAGTTAGTGTAAACCACAATGACTTAAGGATTCACTATATATATATATAAAAACAATCTAAAGCTACTTAGAAGCAACAGGAATTTAAAATAGTAAGCAACATTCATAAAAATAAGGTTACTTATGACACAATGAAGCACTCTCAAGCACCAAACTTGTGGTTGATCTAAAGCTACTTAGAAGCAACAGGAATTGAAAATAGCAAGCAACATTCATAAAAAAATAAGGTTACTTATGACACATTGAAGCACTCTCAAGCACCAAACTTGTGGTTGAATGTTGTGGCAAGCAAGCACTCAAAGAAGTATAGACAAATGCCCAAACCAATGGCCAAAAAATTGACTAAAAGTATGCATGAAAATGTAAAAACAAATAATTTAACTTACTCGTATAGAAATTGGACATGAGGCAAAGAGGTTTGCTTCCCTAATACTATAAATCCATATAGTGATAAGAAATCCATATATGAAAACAGTAAAATATATGCTATTAACCCAAACTATGAGTCATACATATAGCAGAAGGAACTTTTTTTTTTGCCACTTCCAAAAAAATAAATCAGCAGGTCCAAATAAAAAATGTATTTTCAAGTCTCCTATTTCCAACACAAAGTTGTAATAATATGCATAAGGCATGATGATCCCTACACATGATAAAACACACAGCCAAAGAAACCCAAGAAGAAATTAAACAGAGAGTAGAGGGAGAAAAAAATGATGCTTTGTGCGAGATAACCCGAGAAGAAATCTGATTAGGGCGGAGGAGCAAATGTGTTCTGAAAGGATGATGGTCAAAGCCGATGTATGTCAACCCTAAGCTTCAGCACTGCTGGCGAGACTCTCGTTGCAAGCTCCAATGGAGTGAAATGTCAGTGACATTATTGGCGGAGAGCTTGATGGCACCCATGGAGGATTATGTTCAGGGCAAAGTGTTTGAACTGGGAGAAGAAGAATAAGGAACCGTGAGAGCGAGAAACATCGTGTTTTAGAAAAAACTTATGAATTAGCTTGATTTTTTTTTGCACAAATAGTAACAGGAAGGAGAAGAGGGAACAGTGTGGTGGGGGAGAGTGAGACAGAGGCAGGGAAAAAAGGAGAGATATTTGGAGAAGAAGGCTGATCTGCTTTTTTGAGCGGTAAAAAGTGAAAGAGAACGGGAGAAATTTGTGGAAAGTTGATGATTTGAATTTGAGTAGCAGAAATTTGAGTAGCAGAGAGAAAGAGAACGGGACACGTGTTGAAGTTAGGTTAAAAGCTTAAAATAAAAGAGCATAAGACACGTGTCCAGAGCAAGGGCTTGCTTTCTTTTTTTTTTGGTCAAAAGGGCTTGCTTTCTAAGAGAGTAAATAGAAGGCAATTTATATTCGCACATACATACTTTACTATCTGCACATACATGTCCGCGGAACTATTAGTTCCGCGGGTGTATTTTTTTTTCAACACACACACTCCGCGGAACTATTAGTTCCGCGGGTTATAATTCTCCGTGGAACTATTAGTTCCGCGAACTCCGTGGAACTATTAGTTCCGCGGGTTGTAATTCTCCGCGGAACTATTAGTTCCGCAGGTTGTAATTTAACACATACATGCCTGCGGAACTAATAGTTCCGCGGAGAATTACAACCCGCGGAACTAATAGTTCCACGGAGTGTGTGTGTTGAAAAAAAAACAACCCGCGGAACTAATAGTTCCACGGAGAATTATAACTCGCTGAACTATTAGTTCCGCGGAGTGTGTGTGTTGAAAAAAAAATACACCTGCGGAACTAATAGTTCCGCGGACATGTATGTGCAGATAGTAAAGTATGTATGTGCAGATATAAATTCCCAAATAGAATAGATTCCCTTGTTTTGGGGCGAGGCCCATCATTTATAAACTGGGCTGAAAATCCCCCAGCCGACCCAAACCATCCCCTAACCTACCCAATTACACAGTCTCCTTATTGTTCTCAATTTCGGTTTGCTTGGGATGAGAGTTAAGACTTACGAGTTAAGAGTTATGTTGACCAAAAAAAAAAAGAGTTAAGAGTTAAGACATTCTGTGTTCTGTTTTTAGTTTTAATTTTTATTTTATTTATTTAAGTTAGTCTCCGAACAAAGTCCCAGGTAGCAGCTGCCGCGAGAATGGATTCTTCGTCGGAGAGGAAAAGCGAAGCCCTCTGTAGTGTCGAAGAAGAGGATTCTACGGATAACAACAAATGCAGCAACTTCTACGATGTCTATGGACCCCAAGTAAATTTCATACACATGTCTTTATTATTATTATTATTATTATTATGCTTTTATTTTCCTTTTCAATGGCAGAGTTATTTATTTATTTATTTTTTATTTTTTTAGACTCCTTGGGAAGAAGGTTTTGTTTACTGCTTTTTTTCTTTCTCACTCTTACTCGGTTTGGTTTTTTCCTTTTTGGATGTGAAGTTTGGTCTTTTGTCTATGGCCTATGGGGAGGTGCTTGTAGCTTTGGGCTAGAGTTGTAGTTTGAATTAAAGCTAAACCGTTCATTTGATTAATTATTTCAACTTTTGTTATAGAACCTTGTCGTCTTAGCTGCTTACTGGGTAACGGTGTGAGAGTTAACTGTTTGTTCTGTCATATTTATGTGTTTTCTGATATATATGTTGTGTGGTATTAGGTTCAGTCTGTAAAAATTCCCCCTTTTGTGTGTTTAGGAATTGACACTTTTAGATTTATGCATTGCTAATTCTTTTCATGGATTGTCTCTTGAAATGCAAAAGTGCTACGTTGCTATAAGCACACACATATATGCACCCCAGCACTGATAACCGGTAGTTGGTTTTTTAAATGCTGTTTGAATCTGCTATCTGCATTAACTTTTCCCTGTGATGCTTTTGTTGTTTGTTTCTTTGGAGGGTTTTTGTTTCATTGGTATATATATTTAACAGCAGTTGCTTAATCTGTTATGCTTTTGCAGGGCAAGGCTGATGTTGTTTTCAAGTTAGATGATAATTCAACTCTGAATCTTACTGTAGGTTCCTACCACTGCTGTGTAATTTGAATTTTGAATTTAACTTGTCATGACTGGGGACATGTAAACAGGACATTCAAGGACTTGTAACTTGGGTGCTTGGTGAAGGATTGATGCCATCATGGGTTTTTATCAAGGTACAAACAATCTGTTCCTTTCCTTTATTTCAACAAATATCTTGGCAACGGAGTCAACCAAATAAATTTTATTTCTAATTGTTCGGTACTTGTTGTATTTCAAACTGCTTTCATCTGGTAGGTTTAGCTCCTGTTATGGTAGTTGGAATTGCATGAATTGCGATTCAGTTCATGCAAGTTTTAACCCAAATTGATAGAGATTGCATGAAGTATTGTCTTGTACTTTTGTCACTGGAATCACATGTTGAATTGTGGCTAAAAACAAAGAAGGGTTTCTCTTGCAATTTGTAATACCATTATGAGCGAGAGAAAATCATAGAAAAATCCCAATTATAGATGTGATAGAAAAGGAAATAAAGAAATCATTCTATTTCTATACTTATTTTTACAGTTTTATTTTGTAAAATATATTTTATGTTATTTAATAATTGATCCTAAATCTACTATTCTTGATACATTTTGATTAACTATTTGGCTTTCTGACTTGCATTTCGATACTTGATATATGGTGTTAGACCTTCAATTTTAACCTCATATGGCATATCAGTCTTTGTTTTGATACTCGATATATGGTGTTAGACCTTCAATTACTAATGCAGCACTCTCATGATTTTCAGAATAAGCCTCTTATTCCCAAAGTGGTTATACTCTATATTCCGGGCCTGGATGCAGATTTGTTCTTGTCATATTCTAAAATGCTTCCCAATTTAAAAAAATTATTTGGCAAACCAAGGCCGGTCCTTGCTCTCAGGTCTGTAGAAAATGCATCCAGTTACTATTTCATTCAAAATGTTGTTTCTCTACGCTTAATCTTTTCCTTTACTTTTATTTGGCTAGCTGTGTATCAGATGGTATGCAGACAGTAGATGCACTCCTAACATGCAAGCAGAAAAGAAAGAGGGATCAAAATGATTCAATTTTGAAGAAATCTACTCTCATATCTCATCAAGGTATTCATTGTGCAAACCATTATAGAAAAGTTTAATTTGCTCGGGGGAATCATGTCTTAAATCTGATGCTCTTTAGTTTAAGTTGTGCAAGGAAGAGAATGGACAAAATTCCAAGAATGGCTTTGTCTGAAGTGCTGTGTAGTCAATAACGCTAAAGGAATTGCCTTTTTATATTTCTACTCTCCGAGTCAAAGTACAAGTGTACAACTATGGCTGGCAGTTTTCATATAGTTGATATCAGTCCCTGTATTTTTCCTATTGATTAATTGTTAAGTTTATTTGTATCCCTGCAATAAGAATTAGCATTATCCCTTCTGCCAAACTATTATGTTTAGTTGGTGAATGTTGGCGTACATGAGTTGAAAAATAAAGCTATTAAATTCAAATTTCCTGGGGATGGCATGTTTTTTGGTTTGTAATATCTGTAAGTGGGCTGGGGAACAGATAAACTCTTCATTATACTTGACTTGGCTATGCTTGGTATACTTGAAGGCCTTTTTTATACATTGTAACATGCTTGCATATTCACATTGCTTGTTTGTGCTCAAGACTGATGTCCATGTGTGTTTGCAAGTATACAGTCTTAGAATGGAATGCATGTTATGTCAGCAAGGAAAATAGGCTCCTTGGCAGTACTTCTCCTTCTGATATGCATAGTTTAATTTTCATTTTTCATTATTATGAAGTTACATTGGCTTTTTACACCAGTAATTTATGTCATATAACTTTCCTCTTGGTTCACTCTCACTTATCATGTTCTTGAAATTCTACTACCATGCCTAACTAATAATTCTGTAGAATATTTTCTCAATTTTGAATTCATTTTAAGATCACCTTCTTTGTAGTTTAAATAAGAAAGAAAAGATTAGAAGCTGACTATACAAATGCAAGTGAAGGCCTGTGATTCCTTTTACTGGTCTATGCACATTTAAAAAAAAAATTGAATTTTTCTGCTTCTAGTGTGTTGCTTTTTATACTTGGAGCAATTTCTGGCCACAGACATGGTTGCATCACTATCATCAATAACCATATGATTTGGTCACTGTATGAAACATATGACATCTTTATGCAGAAGAAAACTGTGGTGGCACTGACAATCTATCGTTTATGGAGCTTACAAAAGACATACCTTTCCCTGTTACATACTATACACTAACAGAGAAAGATCTGGAAGAGAATGGATATTCTGTTAATAAGCCAGGTGATTTTTATTCTCCTACCAATTATATTTATATATGTTGATCGTTATGACCATTTGCATACTGGACACTTTTTTCCCTGGCCAATTTTGTACAGGTTTTCTTTCTACTCTGCCTGCTCCTGTGGGATCTCCTTTTTATGAGATGTTGGCAGTTGACTGTGAGATGGTAAGTCAATCAACATCAGTTTATCAGTTTAATAATAATGCTGTTTTTATCATTTAGAAATGAAGTTCTGGATGGTGATATTGTTAAACTTATCTAGATTTTGTCAGAGGGATTGAGTTTCTTTGTTTATGGAAATGTGGTCATATTATGTTACTCCATCAGCTTTATAGAATGTTTGTTTACTATAGTGAGAATGAACTTGTTTAAATTGGTGGATTATGTATCATAGTGTTAGAGGGATACCATATATATTTCTTTCAATTTTCCATTCTGCAAAATAAATAGATAAAATGATCTGGATATCTACTATGAGAGAATGAGTTATTTATCTCCCATCATTTTTAATTCTGCCTTCCCTATTTTGTCTTGAATTGATTTATCTGAATGCAAAATTGCATGATTAATACTGATTGGCCATTGATACACCAAGTGTAACTTGTTCAAGAGAAACTTAATACTACTGGGTTCATTTCATATTCACGAAATTAAGATGGAGGTAACAGACTGGTATTAACTGGGGTTTTATTTGAATGCACACACCAAATTTTGAATAACTTCATTCTATATATTTAGACAAATTAATATAGTTATGGAAATTTTCGGTGGTATTCTGTATTGATATAATCTCAGTTAATCTCTTTCTCTGATTTTTTTTTTTTTGCTTAGTGCATAACAAGTGAAGGTTTTGAGCTGACAAGAGTTACTCTAGTGGATTTCAGAGGACAGGTACTCAATATATCTTTTGAACTCCTTTTTGTAAAATATATAAAATATAAATAAGAATGGACTACTGATTTTAGGATGAATGGCCATTAGTTTTTTAAGTTTCAATCAATTATCATTACTGGTCTAATTTTGAATCTTGTGTTGGTTTCTATGTGTCTGTTTCCATTGGGTCACATATAAATTGGCATGTCTGTTCTTACTTAAGCTTGCTGAACTTGGAAGTTTTTTTCTGAGCACTCTATTATGGAAAGAACTCTATGTTGGTCATTGCTTTCTCTTGGATATCTCATAGAGCAACAGAAAATATTCTGGTCAAGTCTGTATTATTCACTTAAAAAGGAGCTCACAGCTCTTACAAGTAACCTCTTAGATTTAGTGGTTTTTAGAAACTGGCTTGTAAGGTGAGAGGTGTCCATGCTTTTATATAGTCTATTTAGGCCATATCTCTAGTTGATGTGGGATTTAGGTTTTTTGCAGTGAACCCAGATAATACTATAAGAGCCTAAGGCTCCTCAAGGATAAACCAAGCCTTGGGCCTTGTTGGGTTCAGGTCCAATACCCAATCCTGTCCACTGTCACCTCTTAACTCTGTTGTAGCAGGACTAGAGCCATTTAAGCCCATGGCTCTATCAATTTAGTTGTTGTCTAGGCCCTAGAAAATTTGGCATTAAAAAAGAAACCTGAATGCTATCGCATTGAGATTCTGTTTTGGGTGCCCATTATTCTATCTCATTTACAATTTTAAGAACTTTATTAATGTCAACTCATCAAAAGTGGGAACATTTACTTGCAAAGTGATCGCTTATTTCCTGTTATTTGTCACCTTTAAATTTTATTTTTACAGGTTTTGTTAGATAAATTGGTCAAACCGTCAAATGCTATCACTGATTACAATACAAGGTGAGCTGTTTACTTCTAATGTTATCCCCCACTATGAGTGATCTGTGTGCTCGGTGGATTTTATATTTGTAAGTTGTAACGTTTCTCTATATTCTTTTTCCCTTTAGGTGGGGGATAGTTTGGGGATGAGACTCAACTGATTATAAAATCTACTAAGGCTTATTAGTTTTGTTTCATTGCAAAGATACATATATGTATGGCTTGGTGGTTTCCATTCAAGGTGAGGTTGACATTTTTATGAAATGAAGAAATTAAAAGGATTTAAAATATCTTGTCTAGTTCTAAACACTGAAACAAATTGGGGACTATTGGATGATATTCCTCAATTGTGGGATACTGTAATCTATTTGTAACGAAAGCAAATAAATAAATGATAAAAATCAAAAAATTAAAAATAGAAAAGTGAGAGAGAAAAAAGAATTCTAAAGGTATTTTTTTTCCATTTGATCTGTTCATTTTCCTTGTACTTGAATCAAAATTGTTGGCAGCAAGTAATAATTATGTCATGTGCAGATTTAGTGGAATAACACCTGAGATGTTAGATGGGGTGACGACAAGACTGAGAGACATTCAGGTTGTGTTACTTGAGTTATCTTAATTTTTTTTTTATCTTATTCCAGTTAATAGGAACAAATTGCTGTTACAGTGGTGAACTATTTCAGTTGGAACTATTTGTTTTGCTGACTTAATTTGAATTGCTTCCCATGTTCAGGAAGAGTTTTTAAAACTGGTTTACAAAGAAACTATCCTTGTTGGGCATTCTTTGGAAAATGATTTATTGGCATTGAAGATATCTCATGACTTGGTCATTGACACAGCAGTATTATACATTAACCCCAGAAGGTCATCCCATAAATCTGCTCTAAGGTTTCTTGCTAAAAGATTTCTCTCAAGGGAGATACAGCAATCAGAGAATGGACATGACAGCATCGAAGATGCTAGAACTACCATGGAATTGGCACTATTGAAGATCAGAAATGGCAAGTAATTCTTTTGCATTCATTATTGCTGCAGGCTTTGTGTTGAAACTTGAAAGTTATTAAATGCATTGCAGTTTTGAGTACATCGGCAGTTTCGATACATAATCTTTGAATGCTGATGTTTTTGATTTGGATTCAAACAGATCTTGTGTAGAGATCTGTTACCATTCATATGTATGTTTATGTACAAAATATGTGTTCTTTATTTAATCCCAACTTACCTTGTGGGAGGTGATTTTGCTGTTGTTGTATATTTGCACACATCAGACAATGTAGTTTTTCTGTTGAACCATATCTTTTTCGCATGAATTATGGCTTTTTAATTTCTTTTCACTTAAGTATCAAAGGTGTCTTTGCTTCTCCATCATTGGAGAAAGGAAATAGGATGCTTCATAAAAATTAGAAAGTTTATTTTATCATAAAAAAATGTAGAAGACAGTAGTAAAACTAAAATATTATTTGTTGTCTTGTGACTCTTGTCACAGTTTAAGCAAGTCTTGGGGTATAATTGACTTTATTATTTTCATCATTCCTGTCCTATTTCAAATCTTTCATTTATGTTTAATTGTGCTTGTCATTCCCCTGCGATTTGACTATCGTATATATGATGGACTATTTTGTATGAGTTATAATTCATGTAGGCCTCAAAAACTAAAGAGTGCAGGGAAAGTAATATTTTGATTTTTGGTTATTTATTGTTTTATGTTTCTTTATTATCCATTTATATTCTCTTGGTTAGTGTTGTTGTTAGCATAACTGCTGTGACATGCTCTTGGCTTCACTATTGGAACAGGGCCTGACTTTGGTTCCCCTCCATGCTTTATGCGGAAAAAGCTCCTTTCCATTTTGAGCGAGTCTGGCAAAATTTCATCATTGATTGATGACATATCTATAGTAAAACGATACACCTCAGAGTCCTCTAACGCAATCCCAGTGACCTCTGATGAAGAAGCACTTGTAAAGACCAACAAGGAGGTAGATGTTTAGCTGGCTATATTTGTTAGTATTTTCCATCCTGATTAACAGTTAGAACTGGTCTTTATGTCTTGTTTTCATGCCCCCTTTTTTTGTTTCAGTTGAAGAATGAAAAGGTACATTTTATCTGGACTCAGTTTTCAGAGTTACACTCGTACTTGAAGAAACAAGCTGAGGATTCAGAGAACTTGAATAAAAAACTTGCAGAGATGATGGCATTACATACATGTCAGAAGAATGATTCGAAAGGGAAAGGCTTCAAGTTGAACAAATCTGCTGAGCTGAAGGGAATTCTGGCTCGCATGGATACTAGAGTTCATAAGCTGTATGCGTCATTACCAACAAATGCGATGATGATAGTTTGCACTGGTCATGGAGACACAGCCGTTGTCCGCAGGTAAATAATATGCACGCGTTTGTTTCTTTATGTCCAAGTATTCTATCTTTCTATTTTGTTTTTACTGGTATACATTTTCCACCTGTATAATGCAAGGTAAGGAGTAAATTAATGTTTGAACCCGGAATGATATAATATTTCCCAACTGAGTCTTTGTATGGATAATTTCCTCAACTGGGTATACGCAAGTTCCTATTTGGATAAATGCAGAAGTTCCATCAACCCTCGTCCCTTGTCAATTTTGACTGGTAGATTTTCTTATGCAATTTGTTTATAAAATTGAGCTAATTATACATATGAGGATTCAGCTTATTCATTTTCAATTTAGACAGGTCTGGAACTTAACAAAGCTAGGGTTTTACCTTTTTAACTGATGTTATTTATTTTGGATAAAATTTGATGGTTTTTTAACCGTTTTTTCTTTCTTTTTGAAGGTTGAGGAAAATGCTTGCGGAGGAGAATGAGAATGAAAGTAATTTATGTCGTGAAAAGATTGTGGAAATTTTGGAAGAGTTTCAGGCTAGAGCTGAAGTAGCCTTGTGTTTTGTAGGTGTAAAGCACTGATTATGAAATAATACAAAATGAACAAAAGTTATTTTTTATAACCTGTGGCCAGGACCCATAATTTGATGATAAACGTTCTAAATGTAAATATTGGTTAGGTCTCAAGGCAAGAGTTCTACACGTGACATAACGATGTCATGAAGAAAAGAAAAAAAAAAAAGAGAAGAGTCCCAAATATTATAGATGATCCTTCTTTTTTCTAAAATTATTCAATGTTTTAGCCATCCGCATTTTTCTCCACAAACATTTTTCTTCGTACCGGATTTAAAATTGATCTTAAATCTATTCAGTTTATGGTAATAAGTTGATTTTGCATTTCAATCAAGTAATCTTCCATTCGATAGCAATAAATTTGAGCCTAATGTCTTTTTTTTGGTCGAAAATTTGAGCCTAATGGTTGAATGAGGTTTGTGAGCATTAACAATTGCATTTGGGAAAAGAATTAAGCTGTAATGGCTGAAATGGTTTTACTATTAAAGAGTTATCATCTGCAGAACAAAATATGAACATATATACTTTCAACAATTACATGCATTTTTACAATTAATTATCAGTGTCACAAACTTAATGTTAACATATCAACCACATTTTGAATAATGATTTTGTATGTCTGATTTAATATTTTATTTCTGATCCAATAAGATAAGATATATATTTTAATATTTATAAAGATTGCTATGGATTGTGTTTTTGCTTAAAGTGATGTTATTATCTGTGAGTCGTGCATTTCTCCATAGTCAAACTTTTGACTCAACTAATTTGGCCCCATCATTGCATTACTAGCCGGCCTGATGAGGACCGCCATCTCAATTGATAAAAAAATAAACTTGTATGCTTAAAATGCACTTCTCATCTTGAATTGTCAAAGGCTTAAACAAATTCTAATATAATAACTGCCGCAAGCTATTACTATTAGCATCTCAACGTGACATCCTAACCGAATTGAAATAAAATGGTAACAAGTAATGAAGACATTACAATGCGTAGCTGTTCTATGTTGTCATATACTCCATAATGTCTTCCTAGTTCCTTCCAGTCACAGTTAAAATACTTCAATTACATGAAAGTTTCATATTTGCTTAAGATATGCACGTTAGTATTATTATACATCTGGATCTGGATATGGACCACAAGCTTAAACTAAACATATTACAGATATAGACTAAACAAGCAAGCAAATACTAACATCATTAACACTACCAATGAGTCCTCATGTAAAGAAAAAAGAATTGTCATGGTCACTTCCATGCTGAAGCAACAATCAAGTTTTTGTCTCCCCACCCAAAATGAAGTGCCCCCATTTCCTCCTTTATCTTGTACCTGTCACAGTACTGCCTAATGAGTTCCCTAATTGCTTCTTTCACATTTGCACTCATTGGGGATGAAGTGAAGCCAGCCATTTTCATCCTCGCCCTCCATTTCCCAGCAACTTCATAGCGTTCGATTCTGTCCTCGCCCTCGCACGCAATGATGTTGACAATGTCCCTCGCCAGGCATTGCCTTTCCACATTTATCCTGTCCTGGCTCTCTCTTGGAAGAGTCGCATCGAGCGAGTCAAACACAGCAGAGTAGTAATTGTAGGCCTCAACGAATCTCTGGAGAAAGGGGGAGGTGTTGGTGTTCATGTCTTGTTCCACAACTGTTACAAGTTTTGGGTTCAGTCCCTTAACCATGCGAAGAAGCTGATCTCGCTCGTTTACCGTTGACACACTTTCGTCGCGCATGTGGTGAAGCTGGAACGCGAAGTTCACCACAAGTGCTTCCCCGGGGCGACAGTTGAGCATTGATGGAGTGACAATTGAAGTCCTTGATGCCACGGCTTGGAACTCAAATGGCAATCCGAGTACTTCTGCCAGCTTTTCAAGTCTTTGTCCTATGATGCTTAGACCTCCAACAGATCGCTGCACGGACTCAGGATCATCGACCCCGGTCAATCTCACATGAGGTGGCTTGCCTGGCCTTGAAGCAAGTGTTTGTATTAGAGTTATGTATTGACTTCCTTGGTTGATGTCAAAATCTATTATGTGGACTTTCTTTTCATCTTTGATAGCCTCAGCAATTGCGCCATTCGCAGCAATGAATCCAAATTTAAAACACGGGCACACCTCAAATAGTATCTGCATTGCTGCTAGACGATCCGAAGAAGGAGGTTCCTTGCATTTCAGAGCTTTATAAATACATTTTCCAGATGAAGCCACACGAGCCGCAAGACCTTCCACCATGTAGGCTGCGATTCTTTCGGAAGGATCTCCCTGAATTGAGACCATCTTCCGGAGATTATCTATCATAGACGAGGCTTTTACTTCATTTCCTTCTGAAAGTGCACTGGCACATTCATATAGCAATTGCCTGGGGGCCTGAGGAGAGTTCTGTGATATTTCTTTAGGGCTACTGCTGCTACTGAGGTTGGAATCTGCGGACGAAGATTCCTTTGGCGAGTCATGAAGCAACATGTTCTCAATGGGGTTGGTCCACTCCGCGATGTCAGGATCAACCTCCATGCTTTGAACAGTCCCAAATATGTCTTCCTCATCATCATCACAATCATCATTATTATCAGCAAGCAATGCCCTCTCCAATTCTTGTAGTTTTAATCGCATTTCACCATCAAAGTCAAGGCAATCCAGGCTCTCGCTTTCCAAGAAATCCGATGCAAGGTTAGACTGGTAGGCATCACAATGCCTTGTTGTAGACAAAAAAGAAGTATCAAATGGGTTAACAGTGACCATAGAAGCTCCTGAACTAGCTCTGAGTGGGTAAGAAGAAGCACCATCAGGGTGAACTGAATTTCCTGACACACTGGAACTAGATGGTTCTATCAGTTCTTCTGTAGGTGAATCAAGGAAGTACTTTTCATAGCTCTCACTGGAGTAAGAATCAGTCATGTACATGTTTCTGTGCTTATCAGGAGCAAAATTATGGGAGGACAAGCCAGGTGTAACATCAGTTCCCTTCAGCGAGTAGAGCTTGGCATTTCTATACGACGTATCGGTGAGCTCTGAAGATATAATCAATGACATAGTTTGTCTTTTATTCGTTCAGCTCGCTTAAACCAGTCTGTACCGAAAACAACAGAAAGATCAGTAAGGACAATGCTATAAATTATGCAATCCATTAACAAAGCATTTTTCTCCCACCTTGAGAAATAGTAAAATAGGCCAAGTAGCTCAGTGATGAAATTTTGTTGAATCGTCTTGGATGTCTTTGCTGAGATTGGAGAAACAAAAAGCAGAAGACAACATTAGAAGATGCTTTCAGTTAGAACAACCAAACTAGATAAACATGACAAAACATACTAAATGCACCTGGAGTTTAGTACTTTACATAAGGAAAAAGCTAGTTGATAATTAATTCAATTCACAAAAGATTTTGTCTAGAAATTGAAGAAAACCTATGTAATTGTGGGCTTTATAACAGAATTTGTTCCGACTTTGAATGTGCTCAAGTAGTAACTATGATCTCACTTGTCAAGCAAACAGAATTCAACCTTCCTTTCTGAAAAAATTTAGTTGTTAGCTTTGGTCAAATATTAATTGACATGGCAGACAAAGATCCATCATAGCATATCAAAGAATATCATATCGTACCTAAGATAGTGGACTCACTGTCTTTAAGAGAAATAAATATTCTAGGCATGTCCCTACCCCCATATACACAATAAGGTACTCTATCTGTAGATACTAGCTGGATTAAAATCCAATTGACATAACCAAACGCAATCTTGGAATCAAATGAGAATTTTTCAGGAAACAAAAACTTTAATATTGATCTAAGATTCCCCAGACATCAATCTTTAAACTTATCTTCAACTAAAAAAGGATTAAATATTTGCTCTTCTAATATGATATATTTACTCTAGCCAGAGAGAACACAGAAATGAATCTCCTGCAGTGAAACACAACTGATATTAAAAGCATATGAGGTTCATGCAACAATTAGTCTTTTTGGATAATACCCATCACCATGTTTGTGTTTAGCTAGAAGAATCTAATAAACAAAACTCCCTGCCAAAAGTCAATTTCGTTTGAAATCCCAACTCAAAAAGATGATTGAAAAGGCAGAAACAGAAAACTAAAAATATAGGGTGAAACAAAAACCCTTTTGGGAGAGGAACAAAGACATAACCCTGCTAGGACAAACCAAAACTTCCTTTAGAACAACGAATTTTCAGCACAAAACATGAACCAAGTTCAGAAACCAAAGAGTAAAGACCCAATTTTTTTCCCCCTCTTATCTTCTTCCTTTACCTTAATTCACAATCAATCACTAGGATAGCAGGATTGTAACAGATAGTACCTCTTATCTGAAAGAAAAACCCAAGTTTACAGAACTTAAAAAGCATCTCATAAAGAAATTAAATAGATAAGTGTACCTCAACCAGAAATAAGGAAGAAGACACAACCCAAAACAGTCTCTTGCACACAACCTGAGAATTGCCTCTAGATGTAGAGAAAGAAACTCAGCTAAGGCTTTTGACCAAGGTGCCAGAGAGATTATATCAAGACAACCCCTCTTGATGACTCATCAATATATTAAAATATTTTTGTTTGATTAGGAAGGTCCGTTTGGTGAAAACCAACAAATTGGATAAAAAATAATACAAGGAACTTTCAGAATTTTTACATGTACAATAGGAAGAAAAATAAAATAAAATAAACTTTGAAGTGTAAAATTCACCTAGAATTAACGAAGCTTCTTGGCATTCACCACAACTTGTCTGTCTCTGACTCACTAAGGATGGGACAAAATGACACAGATACCCTTCGTGGGCGGTGCAAATTGCAAATGGAAACACTGCACTGCCCCTTTCCTTCAATGTTCACACCTGCAACTTGCAAGCAACCATTGTAGTGGTAATTGTGTCTTTTTCATTTTACCTCAACTCTAATGTCCCTTTATTTATTTACTAAAATATCTTGTTATTTACGCAAATTATAACAAATTTATTAAGAATTTTTAAGAAAAAAGCATTTTTTTTGGTGCACATTTTTAGGGTGATGTTATCGTAATTGGGTTGTATAGTATCCCTATACATACATTTTTTAAATAAAATTTTTATTTTGATTATAAAAAATAACAAAATAAAATTAATAACAAAAACCTACAATAACGTGTCACTTTGGTAGTGCACCGCTAGTGTCACTCTAGAAACACACTAAGTGGGACCGGACAGACAACACAATAGGGTATAACATTAATCAAGCGAGACACTTGCTTGGTTATATCTTAAGATGGAACGTAAAAATTCAACCGTGGCTAGTGACGTAGAACCTTTCATCATCACTAACTCCATCTTGTGTACATGTTTCTGTTTCTTTTCCAAGGTGTGGATTGGATTAATATGGAAATGGAATTTAACAATGGTTACCACACGTTCGATTTTCTTTTTTAACTTTTACATAAAATAACATTCAATATTAAACCAATTTCTATTTTATATTGTTATGTGCAAAACAAGTTAATCAACACAACTATACCAAAAACCAAAATACTAAAAAGAAGAAAACAAAGGAGATAATGGTACTTTTTGACGAAGTCAGAGTTTTGCAAGTCGTCTCCTTTTCCTATAGTTCAAACCTTACTTGCCACTAAACAGTACACCACTATTGGTAGGCAAAGGTGGACAACTTTCTTCTTCTTTTCTCCTACCGCGTGAGATCTTCAAAGAGTATGAGAATTAAAAAGACATAATAGCCCTTAATTTCCACACATAATTTTTTTAAGTGAAGTGATAACGAACATTTCAACAAAGGTGAAAGTAACATCTTCTTCGAGGATCAATATAATTGTATTCAAATAATATATTTAATTACCTGCCTAACTTATTTGCTTGTGCATCTAGTGGGGAAGGACAAGTGTATACAATAATTTCATGACTACAATAATTTCATGACTATAGTGTGAAATGAATCAAATATGTCATCAATCATGTACGTCTTTTGATCAGTATTAAGTGGAAATTGTAATGATCCAAGCTATTAACATCCACACAAGTTCTATTAATTAGTAATTATGCTTAATCGTTTTCTTAGTCTTATCCAAAACGGACGACCAAACCAAGAGAGTTGGAAATGCAGGACAAGAAATTGAATAGTTGACAAAATGGTTTTTGAAGGGGGAAAAAGTACTAACATTCTTTTTGTTGGTTTTACTCCAAAGTTATCCAATGTTTGAGCTGTAATTACATACATATATGATTCCCTTCATCCTTTTTTTGATCATTAATTAGTATAATACTCTTTTATTGTGTATATATATAGCAGATTTTCATCATACCAAACAGGGAACATTTAAAGCACAACGTGCAAGTACACGAATAATTATAAAACTCGTTGTGACTAAGTGGGGGAGAGGTTTAATTGAAGTTTTGAAACAATGGTCAAATTTTAGTTTCTGAATTTTGTTATACATTTTTATAAATATATAATATTATTATATAAAAATGTAGATAAATGAGGGTTGATTTTAAATCATACTAATAGTTTGCTGGCTTTTATTTATATTTATTTTATCTCTTTTATACAACTGGCCTTTAAAATTAAACCTCTTTGGTGATCGATTGGCGTTCCTTTTCTTCCATTTCACAAAACAAAGGCGACCATAGAGATTTTGGGACACGGTTTTCAGCAGTAGTGTATAGTACAAGCCTATCAAAATCTTAGTCTCATGATTCAAGATTTGGGTTGTACCTAACCCAAAGAATTTAAATAAACATTCACACTTGTATTTAAATTAAAGTACTCTTTGAGATTAAAAATGAAATCACATGGAGGTTGCATCTCACTGTTAATAATTGGAAGGGATTTGTCTTTCAAAAATAATTGGAAGGGATTTTGTCGGGAAAGGAATAAAGGAGGGTAAAAAAAATTATTTTTAAATTAAGAGAATTACATAAAATTTATAAAAATGATCAAAAACGACTCCGATATTAAGTTTTACTATAACATATCCTTTTTTTTCTTTCATTTTAAACATTATTAATTAGAGAATATCTGTTTTGAAAAACTTTTCCTTTCCCTCCAAGTTCGTCCCTCACATATCCTAGCTAGTGTTCTTGCAATTAAGTACTATGTTTTTTCCGGTCGAAAATTAAGCACAATGTTTTTTTTGTCAAAAATTAAGCACTGTGTAGAATGCCCTAATGTTGTCAATAACACGGGCCCGGTTAACGATTTTTCATCTCATCCTAGCAACAGTTTTTTTTTTTTCTGGACCAAGGTTTCCTTACACACGGGCCTTTAAATAAAAAGTTCATTGAAGGCAATATAAAAATATATATATATGTTTTTAGTCCCAGTAAATATTTCAAATTTTGTTTTTAGTTCTTCAAAAAATTGTCTTTTTTTAGTTTCTTATTTTTTAAAATATATCATTTTTAGTCTCTGTAGCCTTTTTTAAATTTAAAAAATATTTTTAAAATTTATTTTTACCTCTCCTAATTTTTGATTTCTAATTTTTACCAAACACTCATTCTCCATTTCGAATCAGACATTTTCTGGCATAGCCCAACCTAAAATACATCGAGTCATGCTGAGTCCGACATGGCCTGATGACATCGAGTCGGGCCAAAATAACTCAATTTCTTCAAAGTCTGTAATTAACGAGTTCAGTGTAGCCTAAAACACGAGTCCATCGGGCTAGGTCGTCGAGTCAGGCCAAAATTGACATATCTAGAAATAGAAAAGGAGGATTGAGTGAAAATTAAGAATTAAAAATCAGGAGAGGTTAAAATGAATTTTAAAAAAAAATATTTTTTGAATTTAAAAAATGGTCATAGGGGCTACAAATGATACATTTCTAGAAATTGGAGACTAAAAAGAGACAAATTTTTTTTGTTGAACTAAAAACAAACATTGAAATATTTGCAAGGATTAAAAACATATTTAACTCAAAAAAAAATATATTATTTTCATTTGTGTAGTTGAGAGTAGATGGCAATTGCCAATTTGTACGTGTTGGTGCGGAAAATGTTTGGGTCAAGTTTGAATAATGGGCCATAGTTAGTCAATGAAATGGGCCTGGTCCAGTTGAAAACAACCGCCTAACGACTTTGGAAGCCAGCAGGGAAGACAAGTAGCTGAATGTATTTCATATTTTACTTTTCACACCTCTCTTTGTTATAACGAAAGCACTTGAACTTGTTTCTTCCTATCAGACTATATATGTTACATGTATGATACAGAGAGGGTTATCTTATTAAGTGTATATATCAACGTACAAAAAGAGTTGGATGGGATGGGAGGAGTCAAAAGTAGTTTGTTGAGGACTTTCATCTGCTGATGTCAAATTAATGAAGCTGAAGAAGGTAAAGATATTGGTAGGTATATATGTTGCTTAAGTTACGTGGAAAAGTGAGAGAAAAAGGTTCATTATGGTTTTCATACAAAGACAGTTTGAATTTTTTTTTATAAATCAAATTGCATTAAAACGGGACTGAAAGCAAAAGATGTGCCCAATCCAAAAACCAGTACAACATAGTATCCATAAACAATAACTGCTGACCTCCACAAAAAAATCTGCCTCCACCCTCTAAGAGTACAATGCCTCCATCCCCATCTACCAACCAGCTGCCACTAACTAAAAGTGTTTTAACAAGTATTTCAAAGCTATTTCATTAACAAGTGTTTTAACAAGTATTTCATTAATTCACTTCCCCCAGTTTGAATTTGAAGGAAGTGAATGTTAATTTGCCCGTGCGCAAGCTTTGCATTCACTATTGTTTGAAAGCTATTTCAAACCCTTCTCTTTTAATTTGCGCCACACACTCACCCAAATGCAAGACGACCAGTGAGGTAGTATATATCATCATCATCATCATTCTTCTTCTTCTTCCTCCAATAAAATGGCTCCATTTGGTTTAAACGGTTTATACCGCCAGCCACAAACCAAAGTATCATTATTCTTCTGTGTATGTCTATTGAATTGTTGCTGCAATGGTTGAAAATATATACAGTACATAGGAGTAAATTAAAAAGGAACATGTTGCATCGTTTAAGGTTGTTTAAGAATTAATGGAGAGTTGAACTTAAAAAAGGATCACATACATTCGGTCGTCTTTAACTCCTTTTTTAAGGTTGTTTAAGATTGGAGAGTTGAACTTAAAAAAGGAGTGTGTGTGTGTGTGTAAAAAAAAAAAAAGAGTACGTGTGTTGCAATCGTTTTCAAGTTTGTGAGGGACCATCACCTCAACTTGGCGTCGAGTGTCTTCTTAACCAAAAATTCATTCATCCTTATATACACCATTAATTTGGACAGTCCACCCTATCTGCCATAACAATTATTTAGTTTTATAAATCATGCTAGGGGGTAGGGACAACCAAATATATAAGCTTCATCGATCATATGCCAAAAACGATTCAAAATCTTGTAACCTGTTTGATTAATAAGATTGCATGCACCAAAAGCAATGTTTGATATTGATCAGTCAATCAGTCTTCAGGTGTGCTATGCAAGAATCCATTGGATGTGGAAATAAGACAATATGCTTTGATGATATCTTCATGGAAATTGGCTTTAAGTTGTATAAGACTTCAAAAATGGTTAGTTTTAGTGAATGGTAATTAAACCATGCATTATTCTTCCATCGATAACGAGAGACTAATCCTCATTGAGATATAGAGATCAATGAAGTGGACTTAATTTGTCTACCACCAACAGTGCCGACCTTGAGATTTTTTGTGTCGGATGAACGAAGAAAATGATACTCTCATTTTTTAACTTGACGGCCAAGTTAGCATAGTGTGCATGTCAATATGTTATTTTTATGTTTATTTGCTAAAAAACAAAAGAAAGGTAGTATTTTATTTAATTTGTTAACACAAATATTAAAAAAAATATAACTACAAATACAACACAAATTTTAATTATATAAATTTTTTATTATAGTACATATATATAGTAAAAAAAATTGGTGATAAAGTAAATAATTCATGTTATCAAAAAAAATGGTAAAACATTTCAACCATTAGAAAAAACCAACAAGTTGATATTTTAACAAGTTCATGATTAATTTTTAATCAATAATTGAGATGTCTAATTTTTAATCTAAAGCTCACTTTAAGTTGATAAAACATTTTTAAAATTCTATGTTTGCAATACTATATTTTTTTTTGACAGAAAACAATACTATATGTAATTTTGTAAGTGCTTATCAAAAAAATTTATGTAAATTTGTAATTAGTCCTAAGATATGTTTTTAATTTTTTATTAATTTTTCATATTATAATCACGATTATAGCGGCCGCAATTCAAAATATGTGTAGCTGAAATTGAAAAATCAGACGCCATGTGCAGGACAAAATGGTGAAAGAAAAAGTCAAATTAATATGCTTTGACTCAATCAAAAAAATATGCTCTGACTCAATAAAAAAAACGGTCTGTGTGTTCGTATCAACGTGAAGCAACTTATCGAGCGGCCAGAGTTCATATATAAAAATTTTAAGAAAACGAGATTTCATGTGAACTAGAAAATAGCACGGGTTTTTTTAAAGAATACTAATAATATACTCTTTTTAATATATTATCAATAATTGGTGGAATTATTATGAATATCATTAAATCATGTGAATCATATATCCTATTTGTACTCATTTCTAAAATAATAGGATCCACTTGAATTTTATCAAATCATGGATAGTGTATTGAAAAAAGTGTGTTGCTACTTGCTAATATTTATGTTTTTTTAATAAATAAATATATTAAGAGTGTATAATTAATTTAATGGGTAAAAATATTTATTGTAGCATTTTTAGTGATGTAGATTATTTATATAATAAGACAAAACAATATTTCACATAACAAAGTTTGATCCAGCAAATGACTTCCGGGACATGATTTCACTATTGCAGCTACTGTTATTAAACTCGAATTCGCGATCAATTTGGTTAGAATACTTAGTCAATGGGTACCACACTAGTATATTTAAAAATTTATAATATTTATACCAAAATAAATTAAGGATTATAAAAATATCACAAATTATATAAGTCAATATTTCTTAAATTAGGTTAACTAAATACATTTATAATTTTATATAATACATAAAGTAATAAATTAATATATTAATTAAATAATATGTATTTATAAAAGCGATATCAATTAAATTGAAATAACAACCATGCCTATATATAAATAAATTGCCACTTACATACTAAATAAATCTTGTGGCCCAATGTGGTTAATACGTATCCTGTAAGTTTTTTTTTTTTTTTTGAGGATTTGGGAATTGTGCAACATTTTTACTGTAGTGCAGTACTGTAGCGATTCGGGAGGATATTTAATTATACTATAGATAAGCTTTTTGATGTGTAAATTAATATACCCACCACTAATATTGTATTCCTATTTAATTCCCAAGGAGCTGTACTTAGATATTTTTACTGTTTGATGGCGTATTATGTTAATGTTTCTAGAGAAACTGTATACATAAATATATTTCATTGAGAAGATGATGATGAATTTGATTTCGTGGGGTATGAAATCTCAATCAAGAAACACTTAGAAAAACAGTTACTTCACAATGTGTTTCGATGTTTTATTTGACTTGCCATCTGCACGAAATTGAATTTATGGAAAACAAAGGCAGGCGGTTTAGAAGTACTTTTCTTGATGCTATATACACATACATCACATAATATGAATTAATCCTTACGATTGAACTGACCTTGACACCTATCTGCTCACTCACCATGCCCATCAAAATGACCAAAGAAAACAAATAATTTTTTCATAAATATTATTTCTGATTAGAGTATCGTTGAAACTAGTTAGCCTTGTCGTCGACCGTTTCTTCTACGGTTAAAAGTTTTTGGCCAACATTTTCTTAAGTCACGTGCAGGTTAATTTAATTCTTTGTAAATAGGGTATTTTGGGAGTAAACCACCACTTTTAGTCGCTCAAAGTGGCCGACGTTGACACTTTAATCCGTGAAAGTAATGAAATTAAAAAAATATATTTAATGTGCAATTTCTTAGTCAATCTGACGCCACTGTAATCACTTATCGTCATTTTGATGGCTGAGTTGACACGTTTATTGACCATAGGACATCAATTGTGTCAGTCCACATGTGTGCTTCCTTGCATACCATCTTGGACCTTGTGACAAGGCACACTCGTGGACTCACACAAGTGGTGTCCTACGGGTCGTAAATGTTTTTTATAACTATTTTCGACAATAAAAAGAGATTTTAAAATTTAAGACTTCAAATTTTTGTAGTTCTATATATATTTTAATTTAGATTTGCCGTTATTAACTAATGACTCGATCAATATTTAATGAATTAAACTTTTTTTTATCAGCAAAAGAAAATATTATTAATGGATCCTTAAGTATTTTTTAAAATTTCACATTTTTATATTTTACTTATATTTAAAGCACGATATGCATAGATACTTAATTCATTAAATGTGCTACTTGTAAGCTCAATGTATATGTAAATGTTAATCAATTAATTGTATATATTATGAAATGAGCTTTAATTGTAAAGGGAAAAATAATTTATTCTAGAGGTGACATATTGCATTTTTTTACTGAAGGTGACATATTACATAAAATGTCAAAATAATACTTTATAATTAATAACATATAAATTAGAATATTACAAAGGATTTTATTTTACATTAAATTTTAAGATTGGTAATTCTGCAGCGACTTCACTGCTATTGCTTAGAAAATGCTTCAATATTATTAAGGTCACGAATTATATATCAGATGCCAGAAAACAACCAGTGTTTCATCAAGGAGAGATGTCCCTTTATTCAAAGCCATAAGGTAACCAAACTAGTGGATTTGATATAACGCATGGTTTATTCTACAATAGTTTTTTTTGGGGGGGGGGGGGGGGGGGAGATTTGAAAACGAATGGAAGAAATAGTAAAGTTTTTTTTTTTTGAAAGAAAGGAAAATTAGATGAAATTAAATATTAAAGTAGTTATGGGGGGACAAATGTGACATATATACCAAGTAGGTCTTTTCAATTGTACAAATGAATGTTTACAAATGGCACAATCTATATCGTGTGAAGGCAACTAAAGTGACCTCCCATCCACAACCCTAAACCAACCTATCCCCTCATTGTGTCCACATTTTTTCCTTATATTTAATCTTCTTCTGGACTTGTCTCTGCTGTACTGCTTTGATTGATTTTCAATAGTCAATTAATCAATCTTGCAACAGAAACATTTTGTGTGGTGTGTCCTGATCAGCCTGTATTAGGCGCCACCCACCATCATCCACAATATGGAGGATTCTTCAGCAGGAGCAGCAGCAGCAGCAGCAGCTGGTGGTTATCATCATGAGGAGTATACCAAGAAGTACTCTTTTCCCCGTGGTCACTGGAGGCCCTCTGAGGATGAAAAGCTCAGGAAACTTGTTGAACAATATGGTGCCCAGAACTGGAATTCCATTGCTGAAAAGCTCCAAGGAAGATCAGGTATGTATATATTAGTTAATAATCAATAATAATAAAGTTGGTGGATATAATTTATATTTTTTCCCCTTAAAATTAAATTTGAAATAGTACTCCATCAAGTTCTAGCTAATTAATCAAGGGTTTATCTTGAATACTACTCCATCTAGAGCGAGCTAACTTGAGTAGATCATGTTATGTATATAGTCATCTATATATCTATCTATTTATTGATATGAAGTATATATTAGATGAGAGCGTATATACTCTCATGAAAAGAGTTAATTGTGACCAAACAATATAAATGAATAGTAACAAATTGGATTTAATTTTAAAAAAAAAATCATAAACATCCTTGCGTGTAATTATATTAGGTGCAAATTATCATCTTCTCTAGCTATCATATGTATTTAATTTGTTCCATCACTTACTTATTAATTGCATAAAAGTCATGTTAATTGCAGTAGCCTAGCCTGATCATATTAATTTGATATATTATTTCTTATGTGCATATATATATATATATATATAGGGAAGAGTTGCAGATTGAGGTGGTTTAATCAGCTTGACCCGAGGATAAACAGGAGGCCATTCACGGAAGAAGAGGAAGAGAGGCTACTAGGGGCACACCGCATCCATGGGAACAAATGGGCACTCATAGCGAGGCTCTTCCCTGGTCGAACCGATAACGCCGTTAAGAATCACTGGCACGTCATCACCGCACGAAAACAAAGGCAACACCAATCCTCCAACTCCAACTCCAACCTCAACCTATGCGGGAACAATAACACAAGCTTCTTCTTCCAAGAGTACCTTTCTTCTCATCATCATAATTATAAAGGAACTACCAAACACAACCATGAACAACTATTATTTAGGTCAAGAATTGGTTTAGACAATGCAAGCAGCTGGTTCATTAATGACAAAGAAAGGGTGGTTGGTAATATTATTAATGCAGCAGCAGCAAATCCTCCTCCTCCTTCTTCTTCAAGTTCTTCTTTGGCACTTTTGAATTTTGGATCCATGTCATCATCGACCTTGATCACAAACACTTCAACTACTTCAAAATCACTGAGGAAAGAATTGTGGAGAGATAGTTATTATAACGATTTCAATTCCAATGTTTATTACCCAAATTCTTCATCCTTAATTGGAGCTGGCTTTCGCGGTAATTCCACCTTGTTCACTCTTCCAAGCTACAATAGGAATAATGTAGTTCCGAGTTATTTTGAGTATAACCTTGATGCTGCTGGTGGTGATGGAAATAGGATGAAAAGGGAGCTGATGAGTAGTTTCTGCGATAACGTCTCGTCCACATTGACAAAGTTAAAGGCTTCTTCTTCTTCTTCTTCTTCTTCTTCTTCTTCTTCTTCTTCTTCTTCTACAGAGCAAGCAGATCAAGCAGAAGAGTCGTCCAATAATAATGAAGTTCCTTTCATTGATTTTCTTGGTGTTGGTGTCTCTTCATCATGATCATGATGACACCAGTGGATATAAAAGTAACCATATTAGCTTAGTTCTCTCTTCTAGATATACATATATAGTTTAATTTCACTACTCCATTAGGAAGTTTTAGTCGTAGCTAGAGTACTGCATGCGGTCCATATAATTTGTAAGTCTTTCAGTTCAGGTTCATAGGTTGATGCCTCACTACTTTCTGTAGGTTGAAATTAGAGTGATGAAAAATACAAGAGGTTCAAAACTCTCTTGTCCTAAGCTTTTACTTCGATCCTAAGCTTTAAGTAAGAGCAAAAGTGGTGCCAGATATGCATCTCTCTCTTCTGCCATGTTGGCATGTATTATATATTAATTGCTAGTTGCACTTGCAGGATTTTGTCATTCTAGTTGTAATAATAAAGGGATGCATTGCATGCATTGATTATTCCCTGCTGAACGATTTGGGAGATCGCAATACACAAGAAGATCCCTTGTTGCATGTGTGCGCATGCAGAAAAAATGAAGAGATTAAGGCGCTGATTGAATTGACTTATCGGAGCTTATTTGAAGTTATTTACTGACATACACTTGTCTGCGTATTTGACAAAACTTACCAAAATAGCTTATGATATGATCATAAGCTGTTTTGGACTTATTTTCGTAATCTTTTCATGATATCTAGCTTATTAAAACCGCTTATATGAAATTAATTTCACTACATTCTCTCTCTTTGATTATAAAAATAGTTTATACATAAGCGTATATCATATAAGAGCTTATGCCATAAGTGTTTAAATAAATTATTTTTTATCCAAAAATGCCCTAATTCATGGGGTTGCTAAATCAATGTGGATCGAGATATTGCCTATCATATATACAGTAAACATTGATCACTACCGTTTGGTTATTTAGTTATCATTTTTTTTTTCCAATATGAAATTGTAGCTAGGACTATGATTATTGAATTTATGATCTCGTGCTGTAATTGTGCTTCATTTTTGAGTTATTGATAAGTATCTTTCATAATTAGCTAAAATATGTTTGATTTGTTTTGTTTCAGATTATGATTTTAAAACTCTATATACTTTTTGGTTGAAAAATTAATTAACAGCCAAGTAGGATTCCAGAAATAACACGTGTTTAGGATTGCTTTCCTCTGAATTTCTCCTTCTTAATTATTTTTTTATCAGCAAAGCAATTGTTAATTATTGTATAAAAAATTAAAAGAAAAAAGTATTAAAATGCTGGATAAATTACTCAAAAGTGATCCCATTTTTAATGCTTTCCTAAAGATTTGAAGTAGATCGACTGGATACACATAAATTAATACTAAAGCATAAAAACTCATATTTTTCATCAATTCATCACATTGCAGTAAGTATATAACTTTTATAACATTATCCCCGGTTTTTTTTAATTAACCTTCCCCCCGTTGTTTTTCCTTCAAAATATAAGGAAGGCTTCATTATTCTTTATTTACTTTTGTAAGATTAAAACGTTTGAAAAATCAAATCAATCGAGCATCACTTTAGTCCTGAATCCTAATTTTAAAATGTTTTACGTAAATTGTAAACTCTTACGTTATAAGTATATTCACCCCTATAAAATTTAAGAGAAAGTAAAATATAAAATCTAATTCATTTTCCCATATCGCCATCTCAAAATATTTGAAGTGAACAAACAAACAGCTACCACGTAAATTTGATTAAAATATACTAGTATACTTAAACGCTTCAAAACAAGAGTTGGTGGGTGGTCTGTTTCTTCTGGACATTTAACCTCCTATTTTTTCTCTCTCTGCAACTTTAGTTAATGAAATTGTATATATCTGAACAGACACTGGAATCAAACAACCGTCAATATTTATATAGCCGTGACAAAATACATTAATCTCGATTAATGCAGGCGTGGCTAATCATAGCACCGTAAATTTAAAGTTAGCCACAATTAATTTAAATGTGAATTAACCACAGTTACTATATTTTAATTTAGCCACATCTGCACCGTTTCTAAATTGAGTAATGTCATATCCTTACTACTTTATAAAGTAAATATTAAATAAAAAATAAATGCATGAAAAAACATATAAAAACATTTAATTCTTTCTCAATTTAGTTATGATAATTAATAGGAATAAAAAGTATTTAAAACTGTTCTTTTGAATTAAACAAAAAGACTAAAATCTATTATTTAGCGACTTATAATTAAGTGTGGCTACATTGAAACTTTGTCATAGCTAGTTAAGCGGGCAGAGATGGGTACTTTTTTCCTATCCCTGGCGAGGTTGGGGGCAGTTCAGGGAGTCGATCGGGGTCAGGGATGGAGAAGACAAAATCCACCATCGATCACCCCATTGCAAAGTCTAGTGATGCGCTATATCACCTTTTAGACCATAGCTCGAGAGATTGTGAACCATCTTGATCGTCCACAACTAGCCTACCCGGTTGAACTCACTTTGTGGTAATTAATCATCCAATTATCTGTGTGCAATTTCAACGCACCCCGTCGAGGATCGATCCCGTGATTTCCTCAATCACTAGCCACATGATCTTAACAAATGTCAATCCTACATTTTTCTTAATTAAAATTCAAACCCATAATCTCCTCAATCATTAATCTTGTTATTCTCTTAGCTAGGCATTTGTGAGGACATCATATCATAAAAACAGAGGTAGGCACTCCATGAGGGATAGGACTCTAGAAGCTGGAAAAGATCCTTGGACTCAACATCCTAATTAATTAAGCTTACAGTCAGGAATTGGTCACAAGAATCGGAACATATATACACAATCCCTAATGAGTGAGGGAGCTTGATTTGTAACTCGGTGTCAGTGTTTTTTCATGAATTGCTATATATTTTGAGTATTGCTCCCATTGGACATTTTATGTTAATCAGGATAATAACACATTCCTTTTTGGGTGGTTTATGAGTTGTTGCTCAATCGATTAGTTATAAAATATCATTAGGATTAAATATGTTTAGTTCCTATAAAATTAGAAATATGTAGATTTCAGCCATTATAAAATTTTTATGCGTTTTTAATTAGTCCCTAAAAAAATGCAAAAATAGGGTGTTTCTAGTCTCTAGTGAAAGACCGATGAGGGTTCAACAAATTATACTATTTTGTTAAATATAGGAACTAAATACTATACAAAATTTATCGGGACCAAAATTAACACATTTCATATTTTATAGAAACTAAAAATATATTTAATCCAATACCATTAACTATATAATTTGTCTCATCATCATCACTAGCAACTAGAGCCAGAAACTTTTTTTTTTAAAAAAGAAAGCATCTAAATAACCATATGATTATATGACCGATCATATAATATTTTTTTTGGTACAAAAAAGTTTAGATTAGGGTAAGAACCGATCCCATATAAGGCCAGAGCCAACCACCAACCTCAAATCGTGGAGAAGTGGGGTTCGAACCCCTGTTCTAACTGGTAGGACGGAAGGTTCTAGCCAATTGGTCCACCGCACGGGAACGGCCGATCATATAATATGAGTATATGACAATGATTATTTTAACGACAATAATATTTTTTTTATAAGTACGACAATAATATTTTTAGGAGCACTTTTACAAATAAATTAAATAAGTTCAAATATTATAAAAAAGAAAAAAGAAAAATAGCCAGATTTATAAAAGAAAGATATTATAAATAAATATTCCAAAAAAAGTGACACTTGCCGAAAAAACTGCATGTTTGCAAAAAAAAAATCCATAACAATCCACATATTTCTTTTAATTTTTATGTAAAGAAGGCATCAAGAGACCCTAGACCCTTTTAACAAAACTCTTGATAGTAACTTTAAATTGTACTGTCGGTTTGTCTCCAGAAGAAGTACTATGTTGATTGCTATTGCCTATTGATACAAATTGGCAATCTCAATCCTCAACATTGAGGAAGACAAGCTCTTAGCTGAAGAAGACCAAGAGTGGGATCTTCATGAGGCTGGGCTTGGCACGCGTAGAATGAGTCAACTTTGTTTATTTCGGGTTCGGCCCTTTTCGCACGCAATGGAATTGCTGATCAGTGCCCATCACTCCAAATTCAAAGTCATTAATTGACCAAAAAATAATAATTTCAAAGTCATTACCGACCTCGAAATTAATTTAGTGCAAGAAAAAATGTATATCTTATTTATTTCTAGTAATGAAAGTAAATTATATTCCACTTATATGCACCAGGGACGGCCCCATGTTGGTGGTTTTGGGGTCATTTGCCCCCACTATATTTTAAGTATTTTTGTAATATTTTATACATATAATGTGTGTGATGGACCCATATTAAGTAGAGTGGGGGTAATTCTCTCCACTTAAATATTAATTTTTTTAAATAAAATATAGATTTGTGTTTTATTGAGACAAATCTTTAAAAACAATAAATATTTTTGTAAAAAACTAAAGGTAAATCATAGTTAAACACTTTTTCCTTTATTAAATGTCTACTTAATGTCCCACTTGGACATTAGATATATATAATTTCTGAAATGTTATGATATATTTTATACGTTGTAAATTTATATAAGAGTTTTGCCCCCACAATGTAAAATTCCTAGGTCAGTCCCTGATATGCACTCATCCAATATATTCATGCAATATGTGACTTTTACAAAAAAAAAAAATCATGCAAAACAGGGGAGCATTTACAGTGTCGTATTTTTAAATAGTGCACTGCTACACCATATATGCTACGACCAGCAAACTGGTATAAATTTTTCAGTTGATACAAATCTAAGGGCTGTATAATATATGATAGATGCACCATCAAAGATTGGATGCACCATAGTCCATAACAGCCACTGCATAAAAGTAATTAGTTACAAAAAAAAATTCAAAGTGAGAAAGAGAAGAATAGTTTTTGCACAAACAAAATTTCCACAAGAGTTTTGCTATCTGATAGGAGGCCAGCGTCCGTCCCAGCGATATGAATGTGAGAAGATAGAAAATCAAATATCACAAGGGAGAAAAAATTGAAAGATATAAAATAATAATTTTCAATTACTGTAAATAAGCCACGTGAGATTTAAGGTTGTTGTATTCCCATGGTAGAGATAATTTAAGCTAATACTGAAATGGTTTTCATAAGTTTTATTATTGTTATGCATTTTAGATTTTCAAATTTCTAATTGCATATATTTATACATACATTGAGTGCTTACCATAATTAAGACCTGTTTGGATTGACTTATGCAGAGCTTATGAACACAGCTTATGGCTGATTTATAAGTTATTTTGGGCTTATTTTTCATAAGCTACCCAGGATAGCTTATCAAAACAGCTTATGGTTTATATAAAATAAGTTTCACTATAATTTTTCTTTGATTATAAAAGTAGCTTATACAGCTTATGCTATAAGCAGTAGATAAACTTATTATCCAAACAGACCTTAGTCAACAGCGAAATGTTGTTAGACTATTACCCCATAAAAGAAAAGGAAAATAATAAATATAAATAGTATACTAAATAGGAATATCTATAATATATATAAAGACGAACCCTCTCAAGACCAATTTTTACACGTGTCACTTTGAGAGTATTTCAAGGCTCAATTTGACTGATTGGATTTGAATAGGTTTATTGATTGATTTGTATTAATTGTATTCGATATGATATTTATTGTATTGAATGAATTTTAACCCTAATATAATTTAATATTGCATTCAGATTTATCTATTAAAATTTGAAATACGAATTAAAATAACAATAATAATAATAATAATAATAAATCAAATGAGATTTCAACATCACCATAGAAAAAGGATTACACCCATTTTTTCACCCATTTCAATTTCAATAATTAATAAAATCATGATTCTTCCTTCCTCTTTTAAACGATGATTCTCTCTTTATTTTACCCCTTTGCAATTCTTCCTCTTTCAATCAAACTATTGTGATTACATCCATTTTTGCTTCTACAAAAAAAAAACCTGCTTCTTCATTTCCTCTTTTATTCCAGTGATTGTCCTCAACCAACTGAAATTTTGAATTCTATCAAAAAATAACTCGCACCCTATGTCAACATCTATAAATCATGGGGGCAGGAAGGATTCTTATAAGATCGTGGTTCTATTTCTGATATTACTCCTAACACCGACTCCCGGACGTTGCTGGTTAGGATTGTCTGGCTATGGAGTACCGAGTTTTGGAAAAGTCAAGTTGCCCTACTCCCAAGAGATGATCTTTATGGGCGACAAGGTATTGTTAACTCTTTTAATTTGTTTGAGTGTAGTAACCTAAATAATACTTTTTTTGTTTATTTGAAAAGGGTGACAAGATCCATGCGACTATGAAGTGGGAATTGATATATAAGCTTGACAAGAGTTTGAATGAAAATTTTGTCAATGTTATGTCCACTTTTAAAGTGGATGTGAATGATGAGTGCTATCGAACAACAAGTCATTTGTATAAGCTACATTTTTCCATCGATTCCACGATAAAATTGGTGACCACTGTTGTCATTCGAGGGAATGAATTGTCTTTTACTGAGCCAGTTGATTTTTTGAAAAGGGAGTATGATTGTGATTACTTGGTTGGTGAGTGTGGCTTCGATTTATTTTAATTTTTTATTTTGTCTTTTTAATCTTAGATCTTAATATATATACATGTATTGATATTTTTTATTTGTTCATTTTGTTTTATTATTTATATTATTGTCATTCTTATGTTTATCAACACTTTCTCATCTAAGATAAGTTCATAATTATTGCTATTTTTTTCTATTTTACTATTAATCATTTTTACCTATTACTTTTTAGTATTTATTCATTTTCTTGATCATGTTGTTAGGTTTTTGTTTGATTTTTTCGAAAACAATCGTTGATCTTCTATATATTCGTCAAGCCAAACTTCTCCTGTAAGACGAGTATATTTTATATTAATAATTTTTAGTTATGGATTATTTTTTAGAATTAATGATTCTAGATTTTGCGCTATTAATTTTTTTTATTTTTCATTTTCTTTTGTAATTATTTTTTTTTGTTTTTTACATATACATTATTCTTCTTTATCAAATAAGGAAAAACATCATAGATCACAAAAATTTAGTTATTTATTTTTTAATATTTTTCAAAAAATTATATACGGGATAACAATAATTATAATTTATATATATTACTATGTTTATTTTAGAAAATATGTGTAATACTTTATTAGTTGTTTTAATTACAAATATATATAAATTATTTAAATTTTCCGTTCAATGTTTCTATTTTAGTAAGTTGAGTTTTATATAAATTGTATGTTCTTAATTTGTAATTGTATATCAAGCAAATCATTTGTAATAGTAAATCAAATATAACAACATTGTAACAAGAAAATTAAAAAAGGAAAGAAATTTAATTTATAGAAACATAGAATGTGGAATACAAAATGATGGCTATGTCATAAGCGATGAATATATTGAAAATGGTAATGAAAATGAAAATTTACAAAGAGAAATATGAAGGAAAAAAGGCAATAGAGGAATAGATAATTAGAATTATTTGCTTAAATTGGAAAGAGAATTGTGCGATTAGAATCACATGCATTAAATACATTAATTGATTAATTTCTTTTATCGATTTTATTAGGCTTGCAATGAGTATTTTGAAGAATCATAATTGATTGATTTCCTTTATTGATTTTATTAGACATACAATGAATATTTGGAAATAAAAAATAGAATGTAGATTAAACACATTAATTGATTGATTGATTCCTTTCTATTTTTGGTTTGTTTATTCTATTTTCGATTTTGTTAGGCATGTAATGAATATTTTGAAATGAAAATAAATATGTAAATTAAACACATTAGTTGATTGATTCCTTTCTTGATGTTGAGGTTGTTGAACAAGTGAGAATGTGATACGTATAAAAAAAATGGACAGAGATGAATTACATGATGATACATAGGTCTATGCTCTAAAGGTGACACCAGTATTGAGTTTTTTATAGGGTAAAAAAATATTTGATGAGTTCAAATTTGATCTTTTTAGGATTAAAAAATTTAAAAAGATTTGATTTTTAACGTTTATAGTTATATAATAATCTTAGGATATCAAAAAAGGTTTAAGATTTGATTTTAGGATGTGAATGTTTACAATTATATAAATAATCAAAATAATCTCTTCAATCTTGATTTGATTTATAAATTTTGAAATTAATTTTATTAAATCTTCATTTGAATTTCGTTTTTGTCAAGATTATATCATTTCATAAATAAAAGAATGTGATGGATATTTTTTTGATACAATATGGTGGATACTTTGCAATAATATGGTCGCAAAAAAATTATCTCTTCAAAATTAGTATGAATTTTAAATTTTTATTTTGATATTTAGGAACAACTAATAAAAAATATTTTTTTCCATCTTATTCAATATTATAATCATTGTTTCTTTCAGTTAAAAAAATCATTATTTATTTTTTATTTAGCATTTTTACCAAATAAATTCATTAAATATTCTTTTTTTGTCCAAATAAAATTGAATTTTCTCCCATTAATGTCTAATAATAAATTGATAAGATAAAAAGTATGAATAAAATACAAAAAATGAGAATAGATATTTCTTGATTTATTTTTATATTACCATCTAACTAATTTATTGATCATTTTATATTTTTGAGAAAATTTGGTATTTTTATAAATTAATATCTGTAAATTGATTAATGTAACAAGTAAAAATAAAATATAACATGCGTGATAAATATTTTATTTGAAACTATATCATTGTGTCAAATTTTTTACGTGAAATCTCATCGACATGTGAATCACTTAAAGAATTAAACTGTATAATATAATTTAAATACTTTTCTATTTTACTTTATGATAATTTTAATACAAATACATTTTTATTTTTTTTATTTTATTATCAACTAATTTATTAAATACTTTCTTAATCTAAGAAAATTTAAATTTTATTTTACGCAAAATTATCTATATTTATGGGATGAAGGGAGTACATTTGTATCCAAAATATATTGTATTTTTTTTATTAATTATTAATTCATATGCAATAAATTTGTTATTATTAAATTTAATGTGATTCTGATTATTACTTCTTATGAAAACATCTTATTCATTTCTTATTCGCGTAAAAAAAAATATCTAACCCGGGTCACATGCAAAAATTCAAAAGGCGTCGTTGGATGATGAATTCTCTTGCTTTTATTTTCCTGTAATTTCGTGGGAAAATTCGTGCAGTCCCGTTTCATACTTTTCAGCTTAGAAAAAGCTAGTCATTCATTGACCGTGACTTCAAAAAAAAAAAAAAGCATAATTTATTTATGGCACATACAAGTCCAAACACCAACCTCATTTTAAATCGCCATAAACCTTTGCCACATTCTCTTTACCATTGTAACCTGCTCCACCCTTTCATCAACACAATCCTAATTCATCACCACAATCCTAATCCTCACCCTCACCTCTACCCAAAAACCATGGACAGAGAACAAGAAGACATGCAATTCCTCGGGTTCTTCGGGTGCTGCAGAGAATCCTCAAAGATCATATTTTCATGGAGGAAAGTCTTCAGCCAGATCACCATGACCCTACTCCTCCCTCTCTCCTTCATCTTCCTCATCCACATAGAAGTCTCCAACACCATCTTCAAGAAGATCGCACACAACGAAGAACAAATCACAAGAACCCAACAAGGCACACCAAAGTTCGAGAAGCTCTCTGACATGATCTCTTCAGAACTTGTCACACTTTGGCTCTTCAAATTCGCTTACATCACTCTCCTCCTAATCTTCTCCCTCCTCTCTACCTCTGCAATAGTCTACACCGTTGCCTCAATCTACACAGCAAGAGAAGTAGCCTTCAAAAAAGTCATGAGCGTTGTTCCCAAGGTGTGGAAGAGGCTCATGTTGACTTTTCTTTGTGCCTATGCAGCCTTTTTCGCTTACAACATCATGGCCCTTGTGGTTATAATCTTGTGTGCAATCACAATTGGGGTAAAAAATGGTGGGGTTGCAGTTTTTGTGTTGATAGCAGTGTTGTATTTCATTGGGTTTGTTTACCTCACCTTGGTTTGGCAACTGGCTAGTGTGGTTACCGTGTTGGAGGATTCTTCTGGGATAAAGGCTATGGTGAAGAGCAAGGAGTTGATAAAGGGGAAGATGGGTTTGTCGTTATTCATATTCTTGGTGCTAAATGTTTCTTTTGTTTTGATAAGGTTGCTGTTTAAGGTGGTGGTGGTGGATGGGTCAGGGACTTTTTGGGGTTCTGTGGACAGAACAGCTTATGGGGTTCTCTGTTTCTTGTTGTTGTCCTGTTTGTTCCTGTTTGGGCTTGTTCTGCAAACTGTGCTCTATTTCGTTTGCAAGTCCAATCACCATGAGAGCATTGATAAATCGGCTTTAGCGGATCACCTTGAAGTCTACCATGGAGAGTATGTGCCATTGAAGGCTAGAGATGTTCAGCTGGAGCAGTACCATGTTTGAATTAAGTGAAACATTATAATTTGTCAAATTTGTTTTTTTTTTTGGGTGTATTGATGATATGGTTATATTTGCTTATTGCTATTATAGTTTCTTGATGATGCCATGAGGAATACTACCTTTCTGTATGAAATTATATGCCATATAAGACAGGTATGAAGGGAATTCCCAGAACTATCTAAAGATTCTAAACAATCTTTATTATTATGTTTTTAGTATTGTTTTAAAATGGGACAGGACGGCCATGTGGGCTGCTTCTGCAACTTAAAGGTATTAATTAATGCTCCGACTTTTTTTTTTGTAAATTTTTAGTTAGCAGTATCAATCAATCAGCGAATTTTCGCGTAGAATAGTATGCTGAGGAGAATTCGAATCGTGTCTATTAAAAGACCCGTTCCCGGAAGTAATTAATTAAGTGGGAGGAAATAAAGGAAAAGAAAAAATGTGAAAAATGAGATGATTTTTTTTTTAGAAAATGGAAGGAAAGATAGTTATAACTTTTCTCTTCTCTCGTTTGATCGGATGAAAATTGAGAAGAAAGAATCTATTATCTATCTAAGAATTATCTATCTAAGAATAGAAATTATTCTAGAAAAGACATCAAGCTCCTTCTTAGCTAACTGACACGTGTACAAATAAGGGCTTTTTGGTAAACTTGGCAAATTTCAATTTACACACACCGTTTAACTCTTTCAAATTTCACATTTCAAATTTCAAATTTCAAAACTTTCCCAAAAGGCTTTCGTTTGCAGCGTACACAGGCTTTCCCAATGCTAGCTGCACACTCAAAAGCTAGATCCAATAAGAGTTTCCTTCCCAAAAAAAATCTCATCGTTGGCTCGAAGATGCAGCCAACAATGCAGCCATGGATGTACGCCGGTGACAGAGATGAAGCTTGGAGGAGCTGGGACTCACCGCCGCCTGACCTTCAACGGCTGCTGCATTTGGACGCCATGGGTGTACGATTTCGGTGAGGAGCAACTCTGTAAGCAAAATGTTGTGTCTTGCTGTGTTTTAGGTCTCTTTGTTTTTTGTTTATCTCTCTTTTGTTTTTTCCCCCTCTTTTAGCAGAACACTACAAAAAAAAAAAAAGGAGTAACTACATTTGAAAGAAGATGCGGGTGAGCCAGGCTTCAATGGTGGAACACACACCGGTTAACTCTTTCAAATTTCACATTTCAAATTTCAAAACTTTCCCAAAAGGCTTTCGTTTGCAGCGTACACAGGCTTTCCCAATGCTAGCTGCACACTCAAAAGCTAGATCCAATAAGAGCTTCCTTCCCAAAAAAAATCTCATCGTTGGCTCGAAGATGCAGCCAACAATGCAGCCATGGATGTACGCGGGTGACAGAGATGAAGCTTGGAGGAGTTGGGACTCACCGCCGCCTGACCTTCAACGGCTGCTGCATTTGGACGCCATGGGTGTACGATTTCGGTGAGGAGCAACTCTGTAAGCAAAATGTTGTGTCTTGCTGTGTTTTAGGTCCCTCTGTTTTTGGTTTATCTCTCTTTTGTTTTTTCCCCCTCTTTTAGCAGAACACTACAAAAAAAAAAAGAGGAGTAACTCAATGGTGGAAGGATAATGGGTTTCCTATCCCTCTTCTCTCTTCTTCTATTCTTTGCTTTTTCCAGGTTTTACAGAAATTGGTCACTTGGGTTTCCATTGTCCTCTTTTTTCAACCATTTTTTCTAATTTTATTCATTTTATTACATTGTTTTTCCTTATTCCTTATTCTTGCTCTTAGTTTAATTTGGGAAGGAGTAAATGTTGGTCAGTTTAGTTTTGCTCTCAGTTTAATTTGGAATAGGAGTAAATAAATGTTCCTTGACTTTGTTCACTCTATTTAATTTGCCTTTTCTTTTCTATTAACTGAAAATTTTGTGAATTTTTTACGATGGTTATCTCAGATGCAAATTTGCTCCATAATATTGATTTATTTTTTATTATTATCTTATCTCGGGTTTTAAGTTGTGCTTAATTATCTGTGTTGTTTTCACAAGTTGGGAACATGTTTATTGTATCTGTAGGAATTTTCAATGTGTGTAGATGGAAATTGGCGAAGCTTCATCCAGGTACAAAAGATATAGGTTGTTTTACTGTGAATTTGATCTTTTTTCTTCATCCAATTTTTCTTCTTTCTTTTGGGTTGTAAGTTCTGCACATTCAAGTGATTACGCTCTTCAAGGGGTTTTGTTTGTTTTGTGATCCCTCAAAAGATAGATTGAAGAAATTGGTAATATTGTTTTATACCTGTTGGTGATGCATTTTATAGAGTACAACAAATGTTGATTTCAATAGAGATAATTTGCCATTTCTGCATGTTGATCCCTCAGGGATTGGACGCAGGGACTGGACTCAGGGAATGGACTCAGGGACTGGACTTAGGGATTGCAAGGATAGAAATTGCCCCACTTGGAAGAAGCTTCACCTGTTGAAGACGGACAAAATTAAATAAGAAGACAACAAAACTAGGAGCTAAGGGGAGGGAATTCAGTATTGCTAACAAACTTCAACTTGGACTTCAGCTCAGTTTTCTCTTCATCAACACTGACATTGTCAACTTAGACTATGTAGATTTTGTTTAATTCTACATAAGCTTCCGGCATGAATAACCTTCAACCAAAGCTGTTCCTGTTTTGTTTTGTATTTTGGATATCTAATACTATTAGCAATATCTAATCATGTTTATCGTGTTTGTGTTTAGGTTGACTCTTATTAATGTTTTGTTAAATACTTTTGTCAAATATTTGGGTTAGTAATGCAACATTTTGGTGTCTTTTGGTTTAACAATAGCCTTATATATTCACAGGAAGACATCAATTGATCTTTGCCTTCCCTACAAAGAAAAATGACTCTCATTAACTTTTTTTACACTAACTTTGAATAGTTTTTCCCATACAATTCATGTAGTAGTGTTGTGTTATCCTTTAAACTTTTTGCGGAAAACATTGGACGCAGGGACTGGACTCAGGGACTGGACTCAGGGAATGGACTAATACAGTTGAGGAGACAATGAAGACAGAAACGCTAGAACCTAAGACACCTTTGGAAGAAACAGTGAAATTGGAGTATGAATCTGAGAAAGCTTCAGAGGAAAATAAAGAAAAAAGCGAGCCACTTTAAAGAAGCATGCAGAGAGGCCAAGGAGAACAGTATGAAAAGCCAAGTGATGAGAGTTTTTTACAATTATTTCTGTTATGATTTATGTCATTGGTTTGAACTTTGAAAATAGTGTGTATAGTTTGAGCAAAAAGGTTGGGAGTTTTAGTTTAAAGATAGATTTTTGTTGGTTATGATTTATCAATGGTTAGTTTTCTTATTTCTGGTGTGAAGTGAATGATAGAACATATGTAACTTCCTACAGTTCAAATAGTTGTGGGTGTATTAAATTTATTTATGAAGTATTTTATTCTACTATTCTTGCAAACTTGAAGCCATTGCTTTTGCTGGATTTTTAATATAAATTACATGGATGCATTTTCTCATGTTTATGCACATACACAAAGAATCATATTCATGAATCATATTCAATATACTTCATTTCCACTGGAGAGCACATCTTGTAATTTGATCATTGGACTCAGGGACTGGAAAGAAACAATATGAGACCATGCGTCCAATGTTTCTCTGCGTCCAATAAACAATATGAGGCAATGATGTTCTGCGTCCAATAATCAGTATGAGGCAATGAGTCCAAAGAAGCAGAACCTATAAGTATCCAAGTCATGGAGACATGCTACTCATGGAGGAGAATGGCAAACATCCAATAATAAGCTTGAGGCAATATGTACAACACTGCCTGCGTCCAATGTATCAGAAGGACAAAAGTCCAATGATCAGCATAAGGCAAAATGTACAACACTGCCTGCGTCCAATGTAACTGAAGGACAAAAGTCCAATAATCAGTTTGAGGCAATATGTACAACATTGCCTGCGTCCAATGTGACAAATGGACAAAAGTCCAATAAATCAGCATAAGGCAATACGTACAACAGTCTGCGTCCAATGAAGCAGAATGGGACAAGCACAACAATCAACTGTTCTGCGTCCAATGAAGCAGAATGGGACAAGTACAACAATCAACTGTTCTACGTCCAATGGAACAGAATTGGAAAAGGCCAACAATCAACTGCTCTGCGTCCAATGGAACAGAATGGAAAAAATCCAACAGTCAACTGTTCTGCGTCCAATGAAGCAGAATTGACAAAAGTCCAACGTTTTAGCACTCTGTGCGTCCAATATTTCAAAAAACACTGTGAGTCCAATATTTGAAATAAGCTGTGCGTCCAACGTTTTTCACAAGCCAGCGTCCAACATTGCGAAAAGTTTTTAAAAGCTTAGAAACACAATTCAACCCCCCTTCTTGTGTTTCATACTGTTAACTACAGTTTTATTCCTTCAAATGCTTATAGGTTTCAGAGCAATAAAGTGATTTAGTGGAACCAAAATCATAAGCCAAGAAATCTTTGGAGCAAAATCAGAGCATTAATACAGTTGAGGAGACAATGAAGACAGAAACGCCAGAACCTAAGACACCTTTAGAAGAAACAGTGAAATTGGAGTATGAATCTGAGAAAGCTTCAGAGGAAAATAAAGAAAGAAGAGAGCCACTTTAAAGAAGCATGCAGAGAGGCCAAGGAGAGCAGTATGAAAAGCCAAGTGATGAGAGTTTTTTACAATTATTTCTGTTATGATTTATGTCATTGGTTTGAACTTTGAAAATAGTGTGTATAGTTTGAGCAAAAAGGTTGGGAGTTTTAGTTTAAAGATAGATTTTTGTTGGTTATGATTTATCAATGGTTAGTTTTCTTATTTCTGGTGTGAAGTGAATGATAGAACATATGTAACTTCCTACAGTTCAAATAGTTGTGGGTGTATTAAATTTATTTATGAAGTATTTTATTCTACTATTCTTGCAAACTTGAAGCCATTGCTTTTGCTGGATTTTTAATATAAATTACATGGATGCATTTTCTCATGTTTATGCACATACACAAAGAATCATATTCAATATACTTCATTTCCACTGGAGAGCACATCCTGTAATTTGATCATTGGACTCAGGGACTGGACTCAGGGACTAGACGCAGGGACTGGACGCAAGGACTGGACGCAGGGACTGGACTCAGGGACTGGACTCAGGGATTGGACGCAGGGACTGGACGCAGAAAACAAAAAATTTGGTTAAAAAAAATGGGCCATCAATTCAGAAAAAAAAAGTTTTTTTTTTCTTTTTTAAAAAACAAACAATAGAAAACGTTAGGCCCAAGAGGCCCATTTTGGCATTTTCCTTTCTCAACGGGCCAAAAACAAACAATGGGTCAAATCCCAATTTTAGGAAAATACAAGAAAACCGGACAAAATTGGGTGTCTACAATTTGTTTGAGTGTGGTTTAAAAAAAATAGCATATTCAACGTTAACGAATTCAGCTATCAAATAATTCAACCTCCTTTATATCGATACTATATAGTTCACACCCGTGCGGATGCACGGGTAAAGTACTAGTATATATATATATGAAATGACATAAATATACAAAATAAAAAATGAGATATAATAAACAAATAAAAAAATAAAAAATATTCTAATCAATGTAAGAGTAAAAAATAAATCATACATTTAAAACACTACATAAATTTAAAAATATTAATATTAATAGTTAATAATTAATAAATTTATAATAATTTCTTTCATTTTCTCTGTCGTACATAAAAAGAGAGTATTTGGAGTTCTTTTTCCAGGTGACTTTTATTCCCAATTTGAAAGGAAAAGGAGTTTGGAGTGGGACCCACGTTTATTTTCCTTTCCTTTTACAATAGTTTCCAACCAAAAAATTATGACCTTTCACAATAATCCTTCATATTCATTTTCTTTCCTTTTGATAAAAAAAAATCCTTCATATTCATTTGTAATAATCTTATGACAAAGAATTAGTACAAATGAATACAACAACTCAATTTACTTCAAGGGTCATTTTCATCCATTACCTATGCAATTCACATTGATTATAGAAGAGGGTCAGGCAAAGGAAGAATGGAGTCACTAGCAACCCCACAACCACAACCATAACTACCAACAGTGGTTGCTCAAAATGCAAGAACATAACCATTAGATGGCTTACTGGTGTTAGGGATAGTCATTGCATCCCCGACTTTCCAAATTGCCATAAACCCACCAGGGGTGTTTGACAAGCAAACCCAAAAAGTGCCCTAATGCATGGCGAGCTCGAACTGGCTACTTCAATATTTGCCTACAATAAAGATCAAACGCCTAGATATCAGATGTTCATGATATGTACCGTAGCATTTTCAACATCTCTGACAGTGATCTTGTTACTGCTATGTGGATTTTCCCTCCGGAACTAGTTGTTTGTGTGGTTGCTCATTACAGTCATGTGCATTTCCATATTATGCGCTGCAGGAGCATATGGAGTTTCTCTTGCAATGATATTGCCCCATTAATTGATGAAAAAATTGACACCGTTACCTGGTATTACACACGGATTTGGGTTGGCTTGTTTTCTCTGTGGTGTTTCATATTCTTCTGTCGCTTTGTGTTTTGACTATTGAATAAGCTTTGTCCGCTTTGTGCATTGTCTCTGGTGCCTTTTCCATGGATACTAAAAAATCAGTGCTTGCCTGCCTGCACATATATGCTATATGTATGTACAGACATGCAATGAATCTTTAGTATCTATGAAAAAAGCGCCATAGGCAAAGCACAAAACGACAGAGCTTCTTCAGTAGCCAAGACATAAAGCAATAGAAAAATATGAGACAGACCAGAGAAAACAAGTCAACCCAAAATCGTCTATAATACAAGGTGATATCAACTTTTTCATCAATTAATGAGACAAATATCATTAGAAGAGTAATTCCATAGACTCCTGCAGTGCAGGATATAAAAATACACATGATTGAAATGAACAATGACATAAACAACTAGTTATAGAAGAAAAATCCACATATCAGTAACAAGACTACTACGCCAGAGATGTAGAAAATAATATGGTACATAACAACATGAACATATCTAGCCTTTTAATATTTTATCATAGGCAAATAATGAATTGCCGAGTTTGCGCTTGTCAGGCACTGGGACACTTTTTGGATCTGTTTGCCAAACACCCCTTGGTGGGCTTATGACAATTTGGAAAGTCAAGGATGCAAAAGCTAACTATGATTTAAAAAATAGCCAGAAGTACTACATCGTCATTGCATCCCACTTACTAATCCTAATTTTATAATTTTCAAGAAGGTAATTGGGAATTACTAAGTTGTCGTAACTCAAGCGAGAAAATCTCAATAGTGCGTCATGCTCAAACTAATCCAAGTTTTAAAAATTGAATATTAGTATTTATTTATTTTTATTTATTTATTTATTTATTTTATATTCTCATGAGAAGAAAATACAAATAAAAACCAAATCTATTTTTACTTTCATTTACGGATTATAATATCATGCTGCAAAGGTAACACTTAGCACTAAAAATTTAGTTTCGTCTATCATATTATTCTATTTCTATCTAATTCTACAACACCTATCAGTACTATTTGCTTTTATTGTCAGTTTTCATACTTTATTACAAAGAACACACATCTACCAAAGACTCCACTCAGATTAGCGCAGACCCAAACCAAAGAAAACAGCGCACACCCAAACTAAATTAAACATGGAATCTATTTACTATATATAAAAGAACAAACCTTGGCTGCCACGTGTTCAATGTTGGGAAAAAAATTTCCCTCCCAAAACATCACAATCACCTACGGATGCTGCATGTTATTTTTTCTCTTCTATTTTTATTTTATTTTATAATAGTAAAAATAACTGTAAATAAACAATCTATTTACTATATTCTATTTACTATATATAAAAGAACAAACCTTGGCTGCCACGTGTCCAATGCTAGGAAAATTTTTTCCCTCCCAAAACATCACAATCACCTACAGACGCTGTAGGTTATTTTTTCTCTTCTATTTTTATTTTATTTTATAATAGTAAAAATAACTATAAATAAACAATAAAACTTATAATAACAAAAAATAATTAAAATTTTTTCTTTCATTTTTATTTTTTATTAACAAAACGATATTTGCTTACAAGTTTCACGCATTTATTTCTTATAATAACAAAAAATAATTGAAATTTTTTCCTTTCAATTTTATTTTTTACTAGCAAAACAGTATTTGCTTACAAGTTTCACCCATTTATTTGTTCTAATAACTTTCTACATGTTATAAATTTATTTTTTCTTCGATTTTATTTTCTACTAGCATAATGGTGTTTGCTCACGGGTTTCATTCATTTATTTGTTCCAATAACTTTCTACGAGTTATAAGTTTATTTTTCTTTCGATTTTATTTTCTACCATCAAAACAGATAACTTTCTACGGGATATAAATTTATTTTTCTTTCGATTTTATTTTCTACCAACAAAATAGTGTTTTCTTATGTGTTTCATTCATTTATTTGTTTCAATAGTTTTCTACGGGCTATAAGTTTTTTTTTTCAATTTTTTTTCCACCAGCAAAACGGCGTCTGCTTACAAGTTTCACTCATCTATTTGTTCTAATAACTTTCTACGGGCTATAAATTTATTTTTCTTTCAATTTTATGTTATACCAGCAAAACAGTGTTTGCTTATATGTCTCACTCATTTATTTGTTCTAATAATTTTCTACGGACTATAAATTTATTTTTCTTTCAATTTTATTTTCTACCAGCAAAACAATGTTTGCTTACATATTTTATTCATTTATTTATTCCAATAACTTTCCACAGACTATAAATTTATTTTTGTTATTTATTTTCTACCGGTAAAACGCTAATTGCTTACAGGTTTCACTCATTTATTTATTCTAATAACTATCTATGGCTATAAATTTATTTTTCATTTGATTTTATTTTCCACCAGCAAAATGGTGTTTGCTTACAAGTTTCAATCATCTATTTGTTCCAATAACTTTCTATGAACTATAAATTTATTTTTCTTTCTATTTTATTTTCTACCAGCAAAACAGATAACTTTCTACGGGATATAAATTTATTTTTCTTTCGATTTTATTTTCTACCAACAAAATGGTGTTTTCTTACGGGTTTCATTCATTTATTTGTTTCAATAACTTTCTACAGGCTATAAATTTATTTTTCTTTCGATTTTATTTTTCACCAGCAAAATGGTGTCTGCTTACAAATTTTACTCATCTATTTGTTCCAATAACTTTCTGCGGGCTATGATTTATTTTTCTTTTGATTTCATGAACCACCAACAAAACGGTGTTTGCTTATGGGTTTCGCTCATTTATTTGATAGTGGCACTTAATATGGGTTCCTGTCTTTTGATCCCACCAATGGGAAAGACCTTTTCTGACGTAGATTAGGTATGAAAAAGTAAAGACTTTGATCCAATGGATTAGATTTATTACCTGGTACCTGCTACTAAAATGAAGCAAATAGTGTTATATATTTGCAAATGTAGGTCTTCAAAAGTTTGAATTTGTTAAAAAGCCCCAATCTTTAAAAACAATTAGGCTCGTGAATGGAACCCAGATTTCTCCTCTCCCTTTTCTCTCTCCTCCCTCCTCCTTCCCAGTACGACCAGCAATGGAACCCGGATCAAGCTTGTCACAAAATCAATGTGACAGGGACCTTGAAAAGCAACATAAAAAAAAAAAACCTCTGCTCCCTCCCTCCTGCCAGCAAGCTCATCCCCACCCTCCTCCACACCAACATGAGAGAGAGTCGTTGTCTGCTGCTGCAACCCAGGCGATTCATCGCGGAGGAGAGAAAAGAGTTGATGTCTGCAACTACGACCCCTGCAACCCATCATGGAGGAGAGAGAAAAATCAATTGTACATCGCGCTGCAATCCGTCATGGAGGAGAGAGAAAGAGCCGTTGTTCGCCGCTCTGCAACCCATCGTGGAGGAGAGAGAAAAAGTCATTGTCCACCGAGCTGCAACTCATCGCGGAGAAGAAAAAAAGAGTCATTGTTCGTCGCTGTAACCCATCACAGAGCCATTTCCTCCTGGTCGCTCTGGTGACGTGAACAGTGGAGGAGGTGGTGAGGACTGAGGAAGGTGACAGCGCTAGGGTTCGTGTGATGTGTTGGGCATCCCCTTTATTTGCAATTATTCTATTTTGCACATGAAATAACTATATTTTTCAGGGGGTACAATGCAATTATTTTTAACCTGTAAAACCTTCTATATCAGGTAATTGACTTGCTTCCCATTGATGAGACCAAAAGTGACCTTCCCAAATTAAGTGTCACCTTATTTGATTTAATAACTTTCTATGTGCTATAAATTTATTTTTCTTTCGATTTTATATTATACCAGCAAAACAGTGTTTGCTTACATGTCTCACACATTTATTTGTTCTAATAACTCTCTACGGGCTATAAATTTATTTTTTTTCAATTTTATTTTCTACCAGCAAAATAGATAACTTTCAACCAGCTATAAATTTAAATTTTTTTTATTTTATTTTCTAGCAGCAAAATGGTGTTTGTTTACAGGTTTCATTCGTTTATTATTTGTTCCAATAATTTTCTACGGGCTATAAACTTAATTTTCTTTCAAATTTTTTTCCACCGGCAAAATGGTGTCTGCTTACAAGTTGCACTCATCTATTTGTTCCAATAACTTTCTACGGGTTAGAAATATTTTTTTTTTCAATTTTATGTTATACTAGCAAAACAGTGTTTGCTTACATGTCTCACTCATTTATTTGTTCAAATAATTTTCTACAGACTATAAATTTATTTTTATTTCAATTTTATTTCTACCAGCAAAACAGTGTTTGCTTACATATTTTACTCATTTATTTGTTCTAATAACTTTTTGTGGGCTATAAATTTATTTTACTTTCGATTTTATAATCCACCAACAAAACGATGTTTGCTTACAAATTTCACTCATCTATTTGTTCTGTGCTATAAAATTATTTTTCTTTCGATTTTATTTTCTACCAGCAAAATAGTTAACTTTCTACGGGCTATAAATTTATTTTTCTTTTGATTTTATTTTCTACCAGCAAAATAGTATTTGCTTACGTGTTTCATTCATTTATTTGTTTCAATAACTTTCTACGGGCTATAAATTTATTTTTCTTTCGATTTTATTTTTCACTCGCAAAATGGTATTTGCTTACAGATTTCACTCATCTATTTGTTCCAATAACTTTCTGCGTGCTATAAATTTTTTTTATTTTGATTTTATGAACCACCAGCAAAGTGGTGTTTGCTTAGATGTTTCGCTCATTTATTTGTTTCAATAACTTTCTATGTGCTATAAATTTATTTTTCTTTCAATTTTATGTTATACCAGCAAAATAGTGTTTGCTTGCATGTCTCACTGATTTATTTGTTCTAATAACATTCTACGGGCTATAAATTTATTTTTTTTTCGATTTTGTTTTCTACCAGCAAAACAGTGTCTGCTTACAGGTTTCACTCATCTATTTGTTCCAATAACTTTCTACGAGTTATAAATTTATTTTTCTTTTGATTTTAATTTCTACCAGCAAAACAGTGTTTGCTTATAGGTTTCACTCATTTATTTGTTTCAATAATTTTCTGTGGGCTATAATTTTTTTTTGATTTTATGTTATTCCAGCAAAACAGTATTTGCTTGCATATCTCACTCATTCATTTATTCGAATAACTTCTACGAGCTATAAATTTATTTTTCTTTCGATTTTATTTTCTATCAACAAAATAGTGTTTGCTTACCAGTTTCACTAATCTATTTGTTCAAATAACTTTCTACGGGTTATAAATTTATTTTTCTTTTGATTTTATTTTCTACCAACAAAGTGGTGTTTGTTTATAGGTTTCACTCATTTATTTGTTCCAATGTTTAGCTCTCTATTTCAATGAAATTGGGCAAGGAATTTTAAATGTGTTTTAATAGGATGTTGCTATCATGTTTTTGTCCGGTGCCTTCGACATGTTAAGTTCAAGGAATTAGATGTTAAAGTTGAAGTTCACATATTGGTTTCTATCCCTCAAGCAAACTTATTTCTCAGAGGATAGTTGAATTGCATGATTTATGCTTGGTGATGGATTTGAGGTTTTGGGGACTTTGTGTCTCTAACATGTGTTTTGACTTATCACAACTTTAAGTTCAAGCAAATTAGTGTTAGACTATTTGCTCACGGTCATTTGCTAAAGAATTTAATTCTTTCAACTATTTGTTGATCAAATATGTTCCAATACGACTTGGCTTTGCTGAAGCATTGGAGAACTTTTGTTGTTGAAATAATATTTGTCATATTTCTTACTTTGTAATGCTTATTACTTACTTTTGTTTGGAACCAGTTAAATGAAATAATATAGGTAATTTGGTAAGATAACATTAAGAAAAATATATGAATTTTAAATATATATAACTGCTTATATAAAAATTATATAAATTCTAAAATTATAATACATGTAAAAATGAGTTGAATCTTTTCTCCCAGCACTTTATATCCTTTTATTCATTGGTTGAAATTAATGAATTTTTAATTAATTTTAGATCAATTATTTTTTATCACAAGAATTATAAAAAAAATGCTAAAACTGTTCATGCTTATCAAGTTGTGAACAAAATTGGAACAATGACAGTTCATTTTTTCTAACTTAGTTATATTGTCATAATCACACGGGATTGACATAATCAGTAAAGTGATCTATTGTATTGATAAATTTATACTATATTATATCTTAGCTTATTAATATATATATAGGTCATTTTATAATATGCGTAAAAGCGAATATGACCCGTGCATTCGCACGGGTCCACCGACTAGTAACATAATAAAACTCAACACAACACACGGTATAATTAAGACAAAAGATGAAGATTAAAGTTTGGTCTCGCAAGTCAGTTTCGTCAAATTAAGGGGGAAATAAATAAACTACGGAAAATAACACCAACAGTAGGTGGTGGCGCAGGTCCGCGAATGAAGAGAGGCACGAGTTTCACTAAAGAGAAAGATGGAACCCCTATTTATATTGATGTCTGTTGCGTGAAAGATGGAGGAGTGACCAATTAACAAACTAGGAGATAATATTGTTGTGGGATGAGAGATTTGGGGGAGGTTGGCGAAGTTGAAGAATTGTGGGGAGTGGGAATTCACGTGCAGAGGGATTAGGATCAATATTTTGATTTCGATTGAAAGATGGTGGGTGAGGGAAGGATACGATAGGCGCCGAAGATGGAGAGGAAATAGGGGTGTTATGTTATGGTTCCACAATTTTGGGCTCTGGATTTTGTACTTATCTTTTGATTTCTGCAATTTTTTATATTTTTCTTCTTAAGTTTTCTGTTTTTTTGTGAAACAAAAGAAAATAATCTTAAGTTTTCTATATCTTTATTTTATTCATCTTCATCAATTTTGTATTCTATATTTTTTATTTTATTTTATGTTTTTTTGTATTAAAAATTATTTTGGACAAAATAATGGGTATCACAATAAGGCCCTGTTTGGATAACAAGCTTATCTACTGCTTATGGCATAAGCTGTATAAGCTACTTTTATAATCGAAAAAAAATTATAGTGAAACTTATTTTATATAAGTCATAAGCTGTTTTGATAAGCTATCCTGGGTAGCTTATGAAAAATAAGCCCAAAACAGCTTATGAATCAGTCATAAGCTGTGTTCATAAGCTCTGCATAAGCCAATCCAAACAGGCCCTAAGTATATATATAAGTTTGTGTCACGTAGACTCGGTGAAAGAAATAACTTGATTCTATTTCTAGATCAAAATTAAATCTTATTTTAACCAATCTTTTAGCATTGTTCCTATTTGTATTGTTGAATTTTGTTTTTGGCTCAAATGTTTGTATTATTGATTGATTGATTGTTGTTGTTTATAATGAAATTCAATAAGCCAGTTATTGCAAAAGTAAAATATTCACCATGCTTTTTTTTCGTTGGGTTAACAGGCACGCAGGCCCAAGTACCAAAAATTACTTAAAATAAACAACCTTAGCCCCGTCAGCAAGTAACTGCAAAGAACAACACGAGAGAGCAGAGTTTTTTTTTACAAACCATATTATTAAATAGTTAAATTGTTTAGTCTATATTTTATAAAACGTTATTAAGTAAATTAAATTTTATAAAACTTACAGGTAGAATAAATATCTAATTCTAATCAATTCAACAAACGTTGTCTTTTTTTTTTAATAAGCTATTGTTGTCTTGTTGCAACGTTTTAGATTAGCTAAATTCTATTAACATTAATAGTTATTCACTTATTATGAATTCAAGTAAATTAGCGAAGCATTTTAATTTTAATCTCCACATAAATCAACCAATCAATTATTAAACTAGCTGAACAAACTAAAGAAAAAGTGGGTTGAAATTATCCTAGAGCTAGACCCAAAGCCGCGGAGCACCACACTGCAGCGGCACGGGGAAGAGAAGCTGTTACTCTTTGTTTCTTTTTTGAACATCAATTTCTGATTACAGGGAAGAAATTAATAATGGTGATTTTTGTTTGTATTGAAATTTGCTTTAAGAGCTGGGTTTGATAATAGGAAATACATATAGGCAAACATGGGAGAACTTACTACGGTAATCTCAGAACTAGCAATTCATGTATCAGTTCAACAGAAATAGTAATTAAGATTGAAGAGCCTACCTCTTACTCCTAGTAGCAAAGTAAAGCATAATGTCCCGTGCTTCTCATTCTCAACGGCCTTTTTGCTGTTGCCAAATTCTCTATGATTGCTGAATTCTCCTCCGTTTTCTCATTAATTATTTTTGACCCTCACTAATCACTGTTTTTCTTTACTCGCAGAATACAAACCCCCCCTCTTTTTATAGGGATGTGTTGCTAACAGACTTGAGAAAGATGTGCTTGTGGGGCGACATACGCGGAAGTGCAGGTTTCAATTTCGCAATCTCATCCACACGATAGTTCCACAATTTTTGGCTGTATTTTCTGTATTTTTTTGACTTTTTGATCTGTTATCATTTATTTGATTGATGGTTGAATTATGGAATCACACCTAGTAATAACATATTGAATAGTTTAAGATTAATATAAAATTTTATAAATATAATATATAATATTGCTTAGAAAATGCTCCAATATTAATAAGTTCACGAATTATATATATATCAGATGCCGGAAATCAACCAGTATTCCATCAAGGAGAGATGTCCCTTTGTTCAAAACCATAGCATAACGTAACCAAACTAGTGGATTTTCAGTGGAAAAAAAAACTAGTAGATTTTCAGTAAAAAATAAAAACCAAACTAGTGGATTTAACACATGGTTTATACTAGAATTAAGCATTCGTTTGGTAAACAAGATAGAATAAGAATGGATAATATAATGTGATAGGATAAGAGTAGGATAGGATAGGGACATGATAAACTTTTATTCTATCTTATGTTGGTACACACCGGATAACAAACGTAATAGTATTATATTATCTCAATATTATATTTGAGATAGACCAAATAATAGTATGATATGATATAAACAATATAAAATAACAAAATTATATATATATTTTAAATTTAATTTTTAATTTTTTATTAATTTAAATTATTTCATATTTTTAAATTTCTATTATGAATTTTTACATTTTGTTTTTATTTTAAATATTTCTAAATATTTTTATATTTTATTTATTTTTGTATTTTTTATTAATTTTTTAATTTTTTTTACTTTTTTGGATTTTTATCAATTTAAATCAATTCTTTGTATATTCAAATTTTTATTTTACTTTACTTAATTTTTTTATTTAATAGATAAGGGTGAACATAAGAAAAATTTTAATTCTATCCTATTGGTTCCTAACGCCTCTCCTCAGAATAAAATTTTAACTAGGAAGACAAGATACGATAAGGTGATAGAATTGACTTATTCTATCTTGTTGGCTCACTAAATAATAGATTGAGATATAATATAATAGTTTATTCTATTCTGTCTGTCTTATCCTATGCTCCAAATGAGTTCTAATAGTTGGGGGTGGGGTTGATTTGAAAACGAATGGTTTATACTAGAATAGAAAAAAAGAGTGATAGATATATTACTCCCTCCGTTTCAAAACTATAGCTCTTTTAGCCTTTTATTTTTGTTTCAAAACTATTGCAATTTTACAATTCTAAAATATCATTAATTATTTTCTTCCACCCATACCTTTATTTAATAACTATTAGTGGGAGTAGTTGACATTAATAATATAAAGATTTGTAGATAATTTGTCATAAATACTCTTCTATTAAATAAGGGTATTTTAGTCTATCTATAATTATATTGTACTTCTATTAAATATTTCTTAATCTGTGTGTATTAATCTTAAAAAATTATAGTTTTGAAACGAAGGGAGCATGTGATATATAAGAAGAGAAATATAAAAAAAGGAAAAAAAAAAAAGAGTTGGAAATAGGATATGTTCTCCACGGATCCAATTGGAACACGCAGGTTAGTGGGTTACCCATATTTATCGGGAAGTTAACAAGTGTCCAGATTAGATGGCAAATCTAGTCATATTGAGACATTTGAGTGGACAATGCTCAGGACACCACCTCTCCAGTTGGGTATTTTGCTTAAGGATGATGTTAGATGGTGTTATCTACCTTGTAGTATAGTTTTGTTTTGTTTTTGCCTATCAAAAAATGGAAGAAAGAGGTATTAAATAAGTGTAAAAAATAAACGAGTGTTTAAATATTATTGTTTTGGTTTCCTAAAAGTGGGTCCCAAATAATATCCAATTGAACTATGCCATATGGTTCGAAAAATAGATTACACGTTTCATGATTTGATTTTGAGTGCTAAGAAATACACAAGAATAATTGACCACGTAATGCATAGATGGAATTTATATGGAATATCATCTGTTGTTCGTATGAATTTGTGTAAATACATACTATTCACTATAGATCGAGGACAGTCGTCTTAATTAGGTTTAGCAAATAACAATGATTTTTGAACATATACATATTTTCAATACTCTTTCAATATTATTTTTTTATTTCTCTCTTCTTATCACGTCATCTATCTATCATGTTTATCACTCATTTATCTCTCTTATTTCTATCTCTCTAGGTGTTAAATGACACATTGCGTGATTAAAAAAAGATTTTAATTTGTTTAGCAAACTCATGTTAGTCATGTACCAAGTGATGTCCCTTATTAATGCAAGTTTATAAGTTTTTTTCTTTCTGAAAGAGCGAGTTTATAGGTTAAAAAGGAGAAGAAAGAAAGAATGTAAGACAAGTTGAATGGGAAAGCACCAAAAATCAAAACAAATAAAAACAACAATAATTCTAATCCTCGTATTTTTCTCTTACAAGTTCTCTTAATTATTAAATTGAAAACTATTTTTTTATTTTTTATTTTTAAGATATTAAATTTATTCATTTTTTCATTTAATACTTAATTTATAAGGTAATAGAATGATACCTAGAAATAGGGGTGTAAACGAGTCAAGTTGAGCTGAGTATTTAAAGTTTGAGTTTGACTTGTGAAAAAATTAGTGTTTTAAGCTTGACTCATTTATTTAAACAAACCTAATTAAAAGCTTGAGTTTGGACTTGTTAAAAAAAGTAAGCTTGAGTTTAGCTTATCGGCTCATTTATAACTTAAAATTTGACACTTATAAATTTTTTTTAAATTATTTTAAAATTTTATTGATTTAGTATTTAATAGAGATTAGTGCTCAACATGTGATATATGAAGTTCAAAAATCCCAAACTATTACATTTAGGTAATCTAGTAAATAAAAAAGTTCATAATTAAACTTATTGACAACTACAAAAAGAAAACTTCAAGATTAATACTCAATAAAATTCTACATATTTCTATAATATCAATAAAAAGACTGATAAAATCCCCATTATCAATTTATTGATAGAATAATTTCTTTTAAAATGTTGTCTACCTGAGCTCACAAAATACAATAATATATAAGTATTAAATATTAAAATTTAAACTTAATAATAGATTAATAAACCAAATAAAAACATTTTCGTACCTTTGGCTTCTTTTTCTTGCCATTCTTATAACATATCCAATTAGCTCCACAAATCAATGCTTGGACAAAAATATTTTTATACAAAATGTAGAATCTATTTAATTTTAATTTTTGATTATATATATTATTTATCTTATATATATATATATAAACGAATTATTCACAGGTCCTTAATGTCGACCTTGTAAGGCTTAAGTTTGATTTATTTAAATATTCGAGCCTAATATTAAATTTAAACTTAACTTATTTAATTAAACAAACAAATTTAAATAAATAATTAATGAATCGAGCCCAAATAATTTACGTTTTACTCATTTATACCCATGCCTAGATGTAAAAAAAGAAAAAAGAAAAAATGAATGAATGATACCCAGAAGTCCAAAAAAAAATAAATGGAAAACAAGTCGAATAGGAAAACACCGAAAGGCGAAAACCGAAAAAAATAAACAAACCACCGCTGCAAAGCATACGACAAACTTCAAACGGGGTTTTCTTTGACTTTCGGCAACCTTCTAAATACTCGGTTCCTTGATTGCCTTTCTCCTTTCCCTCTGCTTCCACTTTCCATAGAACTCAAGCCAAGTCTAGATTTCAGTCACAAGGAACTAAACGAAAAAGTAAAAACAAACAAACAAACAATCAAACAAAAAAATCTCTTAGATCCAATCTAAAACAATAGCCATCCAGTTAGAACCCAAGTGTGGTTGATTGAATCAGTTTGTTTGTTTTTCCCATTTTTGGGGTTCTGAATGGATGCTTCGTCCTCGTCGTCGAGTCACCCCGAATTCGATTACCTGTTCAAGCTTCTGATGATTGGGGATTCTGGGGTTGGCAAAAGCACGCTGCTTTTGAGTTTCACCTCTGATGCTTTCGAGGACCTTTCTCCCACCATCGGTCGGTTTCCACTCCCCAAACATAACCGTTACTTCCCACTTTTCTTTTTGTTGCTCTTCTTTTTCCCTCTCCTTTTAATTTTTTAAACTATAATAATTATTGCATTTTGGTGTTAAGATTGGATGAGAGAGGGGTTTGTGCATTCTCAGTTTTTAATTGTTGTTGTTTGCTTCTCCTGTGGAACCAGCCTCTTTACTTGCCTCTTGTGAACGCACGGTAAGGTAATGTATAATAGGCTTATCGTACTTGGGGTAAATAACTTAAGTAAGTACTTATTTGATAATCGAAGAGCTCATGAAGTTCTTAAGAAGCTGTTTTCTTAAGCTATTACGGGAGCTTTTAAAAAAAAGATAAAAATAGCTTATGAGTACATGATAAGCTATTTTCATAAGTTTTTCAAAAAGTTACCTTGTAATGTGTTTAGTTCTTGCTGAGACCCGGCCATGGGGGATCTGGATTTTCTAGTGCAGTAGAAATCTCGGTTGTTGGATTAATCCAACTACCTGTTGAGAATATAATACTCTCTCGGCCATTGGATTAATCCCTGGCCGAGATCTCTTCTGCTGGGTGCTGCCATGGGGTTATCCTTACTGTTTGCTTCTCTTGTCAAGAACAAGTGTGTCTCTGCAATTTTTTTCGAGTCTTCAAACTGTTGGTATTTTTGTCAATACTTATAGACGGTGCTGGACTGCTCATGTTTTGCTAAGGATCTTGGGATCTTGGTACTCTACTATAAATTTTCCTGGAGCACGTGATTGTATGAATTCATCGGTATAGTTTGTAGGCAGAATGGTCCATGTAACTGGACTTGGCAGTAGTTACCCGATATATATTTTGGTTGCCAATGTACGAATCAGTACTGAGTCTACTAACAAGATATGACCAGTTAAATCAAGCTTCATACATGTGACTTTTTATTAATATCTAATAATGTGTTGTAATGGACCAAACCTAAAACCAGGGTTCGACAATGCAGGTTGGACTGTTTTGTTAATAACATCTTTTTTTTTTTTTAAATGTTGTATTTATATATCTAGTGTGCATCATATGAAATGTCATGATATGAAATGAACAAATTTATTTATTTATTAAGTTGCATCATATAACCCCTTGCATTGGTGTGAGACTGAGAAGCCATATCAAATGTGATAGTCTTTGTATGGTTCATGATACTATTTTATGGACCCTACCACCAATTATGCATTAGAGAAGTATACCTTTCCTCATCTATATGCATTGACTCCTGTGGACATGATGCAGGTGTAGATTTCAAAGTTAAATATGTTGCAGTTGGTGGAAAAAAGTTAAAACTTGCTATTTGGGACACAGGTAATGTGCCACTTGTTAATTTAGTTTCCTTGAAAGTCAAATTTTTGTTATTTTTCAGTCATTTATGAGATTCCTTTTTATTGTGTTCGCTTCCATTTAATGTTTTCAAAATTCTATATTAGTGAAGTTGTGGGATTTGTTTTTCTATTATTACAAACTCTTGCTGCATATTGAGTGTTTGCGCTGGAGCTCTCATTTACTCAACTGTTTTGAGCTGTAATTGCAATATACACTATACCAATTTAAATCTTCAAAATTTATTTTTGAATATTTCACTGTTGGTTCATTAACGTATCTTAGGATGACATGTGTAGGCTTGGAGGTTAAGGTTACTAGTCTTAACTGTTAAAGTAACAACTAACAACAGAATTTTGCATAATTTTGTATTCTCTTTGTGCAGCTGGACAGGAAAGATTTAGAACACTTACTAGTTCATATTATAGAGGAGCACAAGGAATAATTATGGGTATGCTCCTTGATTTTCTCCATTACTTGGCTATTTTCCTGTTTGCCATCCTATGAATATGATGTACCCTTTTTTCCTTCTTTGTTTGAATTTTGTTATTTTGGTGAGCTGTAATCACGTAACATGACTATGTGTATAGTTCATACCCATTTCTTTTCTATCCCTTTCGAGTTTTTATTGAAAACATATAGCAAACTTGGTGATTAGGATAGATTACTTTGATGGCATTTATGGTATCACTGTTTTCACAGGTTAACCTCTTGCTTGCATAAGTATGGCATCACTGTTTTATTCTTCTGCATGTGGCACTGTTTTATTGAATGATTTCTTTGAATAATTAAGTAAATAATGCCTAAGTAAATAATTTTCAGGAAATTTCCTTTAATTTGGAAATATTGAAAATTTGATGACTGAGTATTGCCTGAAAGCTTTTTCTTCAACTCAGAATGTCGCAAATCAGATAGTATTGCAATTAGAGTATCCGAGATATTTCATAGAGGATTCATTAATGTTATTGTATCTCTTTTGTTGAGCACTAACTCAGTTTTATTGTTAATATTATATTTGATTTCTGGACAATAAATTTGCCTAAAATAGTTATTGCAGTGACCTGGTTTGCTTCTAAATGTAATGGGATTGTTTAAATTTTTTAGCTGTAGCAACCACATTTATATATCAGTTTATATTATAAACCTATTCATTGAATCTGGGTTATGAATACAGTATACGATGTAACACGGCGGGAAACCTTTACAAATCTATCTGATATATGGGCTAAAGAAATCGACCTATACTCAACAAATCAAGATTGCATCAAGATGCTTGTAGGAAACAAAGTTGATAAGGTACACAATCAATGAATTTGCATTTGTGGAATTACTTTATTCTAGCAAATTGTGTGGTAAGTTTTGATTCACCGATTCAGTACAAAGTTTGCTTAAGAATATGTTTTCACAAATGCTGATTAAGTGAGCTATCATATTTAGAGTAGACATGTATGGAGGTATACTAGATCCTAATCATGTCATATTTCAGGAAAGCGAAAGAGTTGTCAGCAAAAAGGAAGGGATAGACTTTGCAAGGGAATATGGATGTCTTTACACAGAATGTAGTGCAAAAACCCGAGTCAATGTTGAGCAGTGTTTTGAGGAGCTTGTAATGAAGGTACACTAATTGGCATGCATTGCAAGATATACCTTTTGCCATTTTATTTATAAAAAAAATGTATGGTTCCCCCCTACCCGTGTACCCATTTGCTTCTATATATTTGCATTAAGTACAATTCAACACCTTCGGAAAATGGAAGAAATGATTAAATTTTGGATTCCCTTTTCCATTTACAGATTTTGGACACACCAAGCCTCTTGGCTGAGGGGTCATCTGGTGTGAAAAGGAACATCTTCAAGCAGAATCCACCACAGTCTGATGCATTGAGTAGTGGCTGTTGCTCATGGTGATTATAATGTTTTCTAGGGGCTGTCATCTTCCACTTTTCAGTATGATCTGGGTTTCAACTGCTATGAAATTTCGTTACATGTACCAAAGAACTAATGGGTGTGAGCAAGTAATCAACTAGGAATTTGTATTTCAAAACTGCCCTTGCATTCCTCTAAAGAGAGTCCTCTGTCTACATTTATGCTTTGATGTTTTAACATGATCATGTTTTATTTTAATAGAGGAAATTTAAATTGAGAACTTTCTCTACATATGCATAACAACTATCATGGTACCATCATTGTTTCGACCACTGCCACAAACATAATTGTTCTCCATCTTCACAACTTGTTTGCTTCTCTTTTCTGATATTGGCAGAAATTCTAAGGTAATGTTATAGTAATGCTCACAATGGTCAACATTTGACACTTAATTTGAAAAATATTACATAAAATTTTAAATTCAATGTTAGGCAGTGCATGCTTAAAACAAATCGCAATACTCTATAGGGTAATTAAATTTATCCGGTAAAAGGTCATCCTTGTATAGTCCACAACAATGTGGGCTATGACCGCATGAAGAAAAATGGGAATTTCTAATCACACATATATGGTTTTCTATATGCTGTTAGGCCTCTTATTAGTAAGCAGTATAAGAGGAGGCCCAAGATAGATGGGCCAGTCTAAAGTTATGTTTATGTTTTAGGAGTTATGTTAAATGTTAAATAAATAGGGAAGTTAAGAAAAGGGGTGGTTAGGCAGTTATTGAGATGGGAATTGGGAGGGAGAGACCAAGCTCTCGAATCTTGGAGGGAAACCCATTGTAATCTGTCACCTACTACTCAAGAGTTCCTTTCTTCTCTATATTTCTCTAATTCTGTTGTTGTAATCAGTTTCTACTCAGTTATATAATTCAGATATAGTCATATTTCTCATCTATGAAAACCAGTTTCTATCAACTGGTATCAAAGCTATAAGATCTCAGTGGCCTTGATGGTTTCGACAAGAGGTATGGAGGCACGAATCGAAATTCTGGAGTGCGGGTTTGAAGGGTTGCTGGCTATGAAGGAAAACCTGGAGAAAAGCCTTGAACAAGAGAGGCTTGAACGCCTTGAAACAAGGAGGCAGTTGAACGAATTGTTGAACACAGTGCGGCGATCTGTTCGTTCTGCAGAGGAAGAAAGTGTTAATGAAGGGAGTCAATCCGAGAATGAAGAAAATCCTGACACTCAAGTTAATTCTCGGAAGTGTGAGGAGCGATGGAGGAAATTGGAAATCCTAGTTTTTGAAGGAGTTGATGCACATGGATGGCTGAACCGTGTGGAACGGTATTTCGATTTGAAGGAAATGAATGAGGCAGAGAAGTTACAAGCGGTTATGGTGGCAATGGAGGGGAAAGCGTTGTCATGGTATCAATGGTGGGAATTTTCTGCGCAAAGTCCAACATGGGAAGAATTCAGATCTGCAGTAATTCGCAGATTCCAACCTTCCATGCTTCAAAGCCCATTTGAATTGTTGTTAAGTCTCAAACAAACTGGATCCGTTGAAGAGTACAGGGAACAGTTTGAACTGTATGCAGGCCCTCTGAAATGCACTGAACCATCTTATCTGAAAGGAATTTTCCTTAATGGACTGAAGGAAGCAGTAAGGGCAGAACTGAAACTCCATCCAGTGGAAAGGCTATCTGAATTGATGGATTATGCACAGAGGATTGATGAGAAAAACAGTTTGCTGAGCAAAGGGAATATGGGCGCAAGTTCTGGAGGAAGACCAATCAGAACTTACAACAACACTCGAACTGTAACATGGGAACCAGGGAATAAAAGTCAGTCACAGGCGGTTTCTGGGGCTGGAAGTTCAGTGGGAGAGGTGAGTCATACGAAACCTGTTTCATCTTTTAGAGGAAGAGGGTTTAGAAGATTGACTGATGCAGAAATGCAAGAGAGATCTAAAAAGGGGCTCTGTTTTAGATGTGATGAAAAATTTAATCCTGGTCATGTGTGTTCCAACAAGCAATTACAAGTACTATTGTTGGAAGAGGATATTGAAAATGAGACAAAAGAGGAAAATTCAGAAGAACCGGAGCAAGAACTTGAGATGAAAACCCTGCAATTGTCCATGTATAGCATCACTGGACTTACTTCAAAGAAATCTATTAAATTGTGGGGAACCTTAGAAGATAAGCAAGTGGTGATTTTAATAGATTGTGGAGCCTCACACAATTTTATTTCTTCACTACTAGTCCAGGAAAGGGGATTGGGAGTGCATGAAACCCCACCCTATACGGTGGAGGTAGGAGATGGAAGAAAAATTCCTTGTCAAGGGGTCTGTTCTCAAGTAAAACTGTTAATTCAAGGTTTAGAAGTGCAACAAGACTTCTTTATTTTTGACTTGGGGGGTGTGGATATGGTGTTGGGGATGGAATGGTTATCTAGCCTTGGAGAAATCCGAGCTAATTTCCGGGAATTAACACTCAAGGTTCCCATTGTTGGAGGATATCATGTATTGAAGGGTGAACCGGGTTTGGCTCGTGCAGTGGTTTCTTTCAAATCCATTATCAAGGCAATTAATGAAGAAGGACGAGGTTTTTTGTTGGAGTACCAGAACCTGCAGGCTGAATCTGAGGCTAATACAAATCTGCTTGACTGGTTAAATTCCATTTTGGGAGAATATCATGAAGTGTTCCAAGAGCCAACTGAATTACCTCCACCCAGAAGACACGATCATGCCATTATTTTGAAGGAAGGAGCCAACATTCCTAATCTCAGGCCTTACAGGTATCCACATTACCAGAAAAATGAGATTGAGAGGTTAGTGGATGACATGCTTAATTCTGGTATCATTAGACCGAGTGTGAGTCCTTATTCTAGCCCAATCATATTAGTCAAAAAAAAGTATGGAGGGTGGCGTTTTTGTGTGGATTATAGGGCTTTGAACAAGATTACTGTACCAGATAAATTTCCTATCCCAATTATTGATGAATTGCTTGATGAATTGGGCGGAGCTATCATATTTTCCAAATTGGATCTGAAATCTGGTTATCATCAAATTAGAATGAAGGAAGAAGACATACCCAAGACTGCTTTCAGGACTCATGAAGGGCATTATGAGTTTGTTGTCATGCCCTTTGGGCTTACTAATGCCCCGTCTACTTTCCAATCTCTTATGAATGAAATGCTTAAACCATATTTGAGAAAATTTGCTCTAGTTTTCTTTGATGACATTCTGGTTTACAGCAAGACTGAGGAGGATCATAAAAGGCATCTACGGGCAGTTTTGGCTTTATTGAGGGAGCAGCAGCTTTTTGCCAACAAGAAAAAATGTACTTTTGGCCAAACTCAGTTGGAGTATCTTGGTCACATCATTTCGGCTCAAGGAGTGGCAGCCGATCCTCATAAAATAGAGGTGATGTTGGGGTGGCCTACACCAAAAGACCTTAAGGCTTTAAGAGGATTTTTAGGTCTTACTGGTTACTACAGGAGATTTGTGAAGGATTATGGCAAAATGGCACGACCTTTAACCCAACTTTTGAAGAAAGATAATTTCCAGTGGACTGCAGAAACGCAGGTTGCTTTTGAACAACTTAAAAAGGTCATGGCAGAGTTACCAATACTAGCTGTACCAGATTTCTCAAAGGTTTTTACTATTGAAACTGATGCTTCGAATAAAGGATTGGGTGCAGTCTTGTTACAAGAAGGGCGGCCAGTTGCATTTCTTAGTCAAACACTTTCAGATAGAGCTCAATCCAAGTCTGTTTATGAAAGAGAATTGATGGCTATAGTCATGGCTGTTCAAAAATGGAGACATTACCTACTTGGCCGCCACTTTATCATCCTTACTGATCAGAAAAGCCTCAAATTTTTAACTGAACAAAGGATTTTGGGGGAAGAGCAATTCAAGTGGACTTCTAAATTGATCGGAATGGATTTTGAAATACAATACAGGCCAGGAAGTGAGAATAGCGCTGCTGACGCTCTCTCTAGAAGAATGACTTATGCAGCATTGTCCAAAGTTCAGTTTGATGATTTGGATGCTTGGGAATCTGAAATTCAGAATGATTCCAAGTTGCAAGGTATCATACAAGGCCTTCTGCAGGATGCTGCCTCTCATCCAGGTTATAGTTTCAAGAACCGTAAACTGTTTTACAAAGGGCGATTAGTGCTACCCAAAGGCTCTTCTCGAATTCCTATCCTCCTTGACGAATTCCACAATTCGGCCATGGGAGGACATTCAGGGTTTTTTCGAACTTACAAGAGGCTTTCGACTATAGTTTATTGGGAAGGCATGAAGAATGACATCAAACGTTATGTAGCCACTTGTGAGACTTGTCAATTGAATAAATACCAAACTTTGTCTCCTGCTGGACTGTTACAACCTCTTCCTATACCAACTCAGGTTTGGGCGGATGTATCCATGGATTTCATAGAGGGCTTACCTAAAGCTCAAGGTAAGAATGCAATTCTGGTTGTGGTGGACAGGTTCACTAAATATGCTCATTTCCTAGCACTAAGTCACCCATTTACTGCTAAAGATATTGCTGAGTTGTTTATGCACGAAGTGGTCAAGCTACATGGTTTTCCTTCTACCATTGTCTCGGACAGGGACAAGATATTTCTCAGCCACTTTTGGACAGAGTTATTCAGGATGGCAGGCACCAAATTGAAATTTAGTTCTGCATATCATCCACAAACCGATGGCCAGACCGAAGTAGTCAATCGATGCTTGGAAACTTACTTGAGATGCCTCACAGGGACAAAACCGAAACAATGGCCTAAGTGGCTCAGTTGGGCTGAGTTCTGGTTTAATACCAACTATAACAGCTCCACAAAAATGACTCCTTTCAAGGCCCTTTATGGACGTGATCCTCCCCACTTACTTAAAGGCACAACTATTCCATCAGTAGTTGAAGAGGTCAATTTGATGATTCAAGACAGGGATCAACTTCTTCATGATTTAAAGAGCAATTTGTTGAAGTCCCAAAATCAAATGAAGGCCTATGCAGATCAGTCAAGACGCCCTGTTAACTTGGTTACGGGTGATTGGGTTTATTTGAAGTTACAACCCTATAGGCTCAAATCTCTTGCTAAAAAGCGAAATGAAAAATTGAGCCCCCGTTTCTACGGCCCTTATCAAATCGTAAAGCAAATCGGTCCAGTGGCATTTGAGTTGGCCCTTCCATCTGACAGCAAAATACATCCTGTGTTTCATGCTTCTTTGCTCAAGAAAGCTCTTTCTCCTTCAGTCACGCCTCAGCCACTTCCACCAATGCTTTCTGATGACCTTGAGTTACAAGTTGTCCCTACTGCAGTCAAGGCTGTCCGCAATAAAGTTGATGGTACTGCAGAAGTTTTAATTCAATGGCAAGATCTTCCAGATTTTGAAGCCACTTGGGAACCAGTTGCAACTATTATGGAGCAGTTTCCTTCTTTTCACCTTGAGGACAAGGTGACACTTCTGGGGGGGAGTATTGTTAGGCCTCTTATTAGTAAGCAGTATAAGAGGAGGCCCAAGATAGATGGGCCAGTCTAAAGTTATGTTTATGTTTTAGGAGTTATGTTAAATGTTAAATAAATAGGGAAGTTAAGAAAAGGGGTGGTTAGGCAGTTATTGAGATGGGAATTGGGAGGGAGAGACCAAGCTCTCGAATCTTGGAGGGAAACCCATTGTAATCTGTCACCTACTACTCAAGAGTTCCTTTCTTCTCTATATTTCTCTAATTCTGTTGTTGTAATCAGTTTCTACTCAGTTATATAATTCAGATATAGTCATATTTCTCATCTATGAAAACCAGTTTCTATCATATGCACATACATATCCACGGAACTAATGAAACTATTAGTTCCGTGAGTTTATTTTTTTTCAACACACACATGTTCGTGGAACTATTAGTTCTGCGAGTTTATTTTTTTTCAACACACATATGTCCGTGGAACTATTAGTTCCGCGGGTTATAATTCTCTGCGGAACTAATAGTTCCGCGAAGAATTATAACTCGCAGAACTAATAGTTCCGCAGACATGTGTGTGTTAAAAAAAATAAACTCGCAGAACTAATAGTTTCGCGGAAATGTATGTGCACATAAAAAATCATGTATGTGTTATTAGAAATTCCCAGAAATATCTCAAATTGCAATTATACATTTTACGGGGGGTGTACATGATCAGCCCAGTCATAAATAGTGGTTTAATACGGTCCAGGATGAGATTTTAGAGCATGATATATAATCTATATAATTTATAATCGACTTCTTGTCACAACTGGTTCTATGGTGTAGTGGTTAGCACTCTGGACTTTGAATCCAGCGACCTGGGTTCGACTCCCGGTAGGACCTTTTTCTCTTGCTTTTAATTCCTTTTACTTTCCCTTGAGGTCCACGGACAAGGGTGACACTGAAATGTATAAATGAAAAAAATGATGATGTTTGAGCTTTCAGCGTGGAAATAAAAATAAAAAAAATGGTATTTTATTTCATTTCAATAAAAAGTAGTAAATATAAAGTAAATTATAAATAAAAAAATACCGAAGCCCAACAAGTACAACTGAGAATGGAACCCATTAAAATAGGCCAAGGCCCACTGACAGCTCCGAAAGGCAAACTCTTTTTCCATCTTTTGAGTACGAATGAATATGATGATGATGAGAGAGGCACTGACAGAGTAAGAGAGGGACTTAAAAAACTGTTTTTCTCCCGCGAAAAAGCATTCCCCGTGATATACAATATTGCACTATCAGAACTGTAAAGCCCACACTTCCTCGTGAATACTGAATAACCAACTCTTTCTCTTCTTTTGGTTTCCCCTTTCCTTCTTCCTTCACAGCTTCGGAACCCAACCAACGATCCACAATGGTGAAGGAAACGGAGTACTACGATATCCTCGGAGTCCCTCCCTCTGCCTCCGAAGACCAAATTCGCAAGGCTTATTATCACAAGGTTGGTTTATTTAATTTAACCAACTTTTATTCATCCATTTTCTTAATTTCTTTTTTTCTCTATGAAATCATTAATACTGCAAATGCAAATGCGAATGATGAATAGGCAAAGCAAGTTCATCCTGATAGAAACCCAAACGATCCCCATGCTGCCGAGAAGTTCCAGGTAGCTAACTAACTAACTCCACTCCGCTTATTATTCGTAATAATTCAAGTAATACTTTGATATTGTGATATGTGATGTTGACAGATTTTGGGCGAAGCGTACCAGGTTTTGAGTGATCCGGTACAGAGGAATGCCTACAATAATGGGAAGCATTCTGTATCTAGGTACACGATGATGATAAAAATGATGATCATCATGATGTTTTTTCATTTAGTATGTATTTGGGTGAATGTTTGAAAAAATTGATTTCGAATAAACTCGATTTTACAAAATTGATTTTAGTTGAAATTGAACTTAAAATCAAGTGATTTTTTTGAGATGTTTTTATTTTAAAAGCATGTTTGTAGTAAAATTCAGTATAAAAGTTTTGAACTTAACACAAAAGCCACGTCTAATTATTTTTAATCAAAGTTGGTTTTCAGAGTAAAAATAATTTTTATTTATAACAACCAAACATTTTCATCTTTAAATCAAATTTAAAACATGCTATAAATCTCATTCTATGAGGAGCTTTATGGTGTTGGCTACTAATCAGGGTTACTAGATTGATAGATTTGGTTCCTTATTGAACTTTGATTATGCTGATGATCTTGCTGGGAAAAAAAAAAACTCATATTAGGCATGACTAGCATTCTCTCTTTGCATGCATTATGTATAACATCGTGCACTTCTCCATTACCTAAATTGTTGCCCGCTCAAGCACCAGTAAAGATTTCTAGCTGTGTTGATTTTCGGTGATGTTAACTTTCACAAAAGACTTTGTTGGCTAATACAGAGCCAGATTACAGATTGGCATCTGAGTCGCAATTGAACACAATCATGCTAAAAGTTATTGAGTAAAACCTTGGTTATCAAAATCAAAATTCCTCAAAGAGGAAAAAAACAACAACAGTGTAATCATCAATAAAAATCAAAAGATGATCAGCATATACACCCCGTTTTATTGTCCTAAATTGCTATCTTTCTTCTCTGACAAGATATTAATGGGTTCCTTGACAGAGAAACTATGCTTGACCCCATGGCTGTCTTTGCCCTGCTCTTTGGAAGTGAATTGTTTGATGACTACGTAGGTCATCTAGCTGTGGCATCGATGGCTTCTTCTGAACTAGCTGATGAAAGTGAGGATCTGCATGAAAAGCTAAAGGCAAGTGTGTTTTGAAATTCTGTTTTGGTTATAACTTCGTTTCTGTCAACACACTTTTGGTAAGAAAGAGAAAAGGCTTAGGTTATGGTTTGGGGGCTTTACCATATTTTCAAACTACTACTGTCTTTTTTTCAATCTTACCCTGGAGTAATTCTACCTTATGTATGCTGTGCTTCAATATAGGCTGTCCAGAAGGAGAGGGAAGAAAAGCTAGCAAGATTTTTGAAAGATTTCCTCGGCCAATATGTCCGTGGTGACAAAAAGGGTTTCTTCCAGCGCGCAGAATCTGAAGCAAGACGCCTTTCTCATGCAGGTTAGTGAATTCCTAACTGCATTCATTTGTGATATTTTCCTTGGGGCCAAACACATGGTACAATTGCTCATCATTAAAGGATTGAATAGCCCATGGAACTCCAAAGCTTGACTTAAGACTTTTCTTATTGAAATTTTAAACGAGTTGGACTAAGACATTTTGCAATCAAAACTGGAATGCTTTGTCTTCACATCCTGTCTTGAAAGCCATGAACTGTCATGATTTATAAGCACAGTAGTGCACAGTAACGACTTTATAATTATAAAGATTTTGCTTTTTAGCATGTTAATGTTATTGTATCAACAATGTTACTAACTAGTTACCCATGTCTCTGAATGCAGCCTTCGGAGTTGATATGTTACATACCATCGGCTATGTATATTCAAGACAGGCAGCACAAGAATTAGGTAAAAAAGCCATTTTTCTTGGAGTGCCATTTCTGGCTGAATGGGTTCGCGGTAAAGGACATTTTTGGAAATCACAGTTCACAGCTGTTAAAGGTATAATCAATCAGTCATGACAGACAGTTCCATTAGCAGCCCCTCCCTTAAATGTCAGTTGCTTCTTCTTGGAAGTTAGTTAAGTCTGATTTTATTGCGCACATATAATTTAGGTGCTTATCAGTTACTTCAACTTCAAGAAGACATCAGCAAGCAATTTAAAATGGGTGGTCGTTGCCCTGAAAATGATGTTGACTCTCATATTCGTCTTAATAAGGATACGTTGTTGAATTCCTTGTGGAAGTTAAATGTAGTGGACATAGAAGTGACCCTTGTACATGTGTGTCAAATGGTGAGTTTTCAACTCGTTTTAATTATATAAAATACAATATGTTTGTCTGTCTGTAATCTGATATGAGTAGTTGATCAACAAACAGGTTATTGTATTCAATGCCATTTATCCAAATACCATGAATCCATTGGTAGGGGAAATTAACGGTTATTACCATTTGGTGAAATGAGGAATTGTCAGCTATAAGGACTTGAGCCTAGTATATCTGAGACGAGTGATAATGAATATTAGATATGACTTCTTTTGTGAGAATTGTTTTTTTTTTTTTATGACCAACCACCAGAACAAAGGAAATGAAAAGGCTAGCAAATTCTTATTCATATATTTATTATATTATTGCAGGTGCTAAAGGAAAATAACGTTAAGAAAGAGGAACTTAAAGTTCGGGCTACCGCTCTTAAAATTCTTGGAAAGATATTTCAGGTGCACATTTTATCTGACTTAGCATCAAATATTCTAACTTTCAGCTTTCTGTACAGGCCTGAATTTTTTTGTTTATTTAATTCTTGTTACCCACATGACCCCCTATTTCCCACAGTATACAATATGTCTGCAAATTCTTTGCAATTTGCATATTTATATAAGGCCAAATTCATTCCTGACTCATCTGTGTATGTTTGGAAGGTTTTTTGGGGGATGTGATTTTGCTTTGCAATTTTCATTTTAGGTATCTAATTTGATATCTTTTAGAAAGGAAGAAGTAAATGATTAATAATGAAATTAAACATCCTAGTCCCTTACTCTTTTTCATAAACATTATATAACTATCTTAATTTAAATATAAAAATTTTAACTCAGTTTTCCCCCCTCCAAAACCCTCCATTTTCAAACACTCCCTGGGGAGTGAAACAAGCTATCATCGAGTTACAATGGTGAGAAACTGCCTTTTTATATAGTAACTGATATAATGTGATGTGCTTCCTCCAGGACAAGAATTCAAAAGAAGGAGAAACACTGAAGAAGAAAATCGCTGCTGATTCTGATGACGAAGGAAGCAGTTCTGATTCATCAGAAGATGAATCGCCTAGAGCACTTTCCTATCGATCACCCTTTTTCACTCAGGTATATATAGAACTATATGGAGCTAATCACATACTTACGCATAAGATCTGCCTTCAAATTTAGGGTTTATAATATCTAAAATTAAGTTTATACCACCATGCATATATAGATATACTTTGATTACACAGATATGTACATATTTCTGTTTCTGCAGGGTCTCGGTAGACTCTTCAAATGCCTTTGTAATCCAGCATTTGATGTGGATGATGAAGAGATAGTTTACAAAAGCAAATGATCCATGTATACGTACGGGATATGAAACAGAGAAATTCAGCCCTTGTCAATATTTTGTGAGATAATACACCGAAAAGAGCTTGTTTGTTTGAACGTAGTTTTGGGAAGACAATGGTGCAAGCCATGAATATTTTGTTGTTTGTTGTAATTACACTGTCATCAAGTTACACGGGTCATAACACTTGGTCAAGAGTCAATCTTTCAAGTCAATTCAACAGCTCATTTTTTCTTCTTTCATTTTTCTTCTCCTTTTGTCTGTTACCGAATTGGAAATTCATAGCAAGTTCTGCTTGGGATCAGATTAGAAAATTCCGGGATTTTACTTGACAAGTGCGCATGACAAACTTTAGCTTCATATCACGGTTGACTTTAGTGACACTAATGGCAAGAGTTAATATACAATTGGGGTACTTAAGTGCTAACTTGTGTTGTTTCAATCATTTTTTTTGTTTTCAATCTTTTGTTTTAAGAAATTGTGAAAACAATAAAAAGTTATTTTTATTATTTTTTTACAAAAATTTAAAAACAAAACACTTAATAGAAACAATGTAGTATTTTTTAGAGTGAATAGTCAAAATGGCCCTCAAAATTGTAGGGCGCTCTCAATTTAGCCCTTGAAATTAATGAAAACTCAAAATAATTCCTCAATTTGTAAATGGTTACTCAATTTAGTCCCTCCGTTAACCTCAGTTAGTTGACGCCGTTAGTGAGTATGACGTGTCACGTTAAATGACATGCTGACTCCCACGTGGCGCACACATGTCCAAGGACCAATTTGACAGTTGGTAACATGGACTATTTTGAGAATAGTGAATGTCAAAATAGCACCCAAAATTGTAGAATGCTCTCAAATTAGCCCTTAAAATTAACGAAAACTCACACAACAAGCTCCCCCTTATGCAACTGCAACAGCTTTTAGGCCTCCCCCTATTAGAGGGATCACACAGGCTCCACCTCCAGCTGCATACCAGATTCCAATTCCACAGCCACCAGGTGATGCACCATCAACCACACACCAGCTTGGAGTCATGACATTCATCCCAACCCCTGGCCTGCCACCCCAGAGACCAAACCATCCTTGAAGTCCAGCAGAGATCACAATAGCAGCAACAACATATCATATATGTTTCTTTTTTTTTAAATTTGCAAAATTTGATATTGCAATTGCACATAGAAGGTGCCATTGTTTTGAGTGATATAGATCGACAAGTAGTTGCTGTTGATGAACAAATTAAGACCCTCTTTTTTGGCTTTCTATGACAAGTAGTTGATGTTAAAGAACATATTATGACCCTCTTATTTTGGCTTACTGTTACTTGTAGTTGTTGTTAATGAACAGACTAGGATCCTATTTTCTTTGCTTGGTCTTGCAATGTAATATGTACTTGGGACACCTTTTTGGTGCTGTAGCAGTAAATGAACTTCTCTTTTGGTGTCCAATTATAGTCTTATTTGTGTTTTTACCATTTTTTGCTCATCCAAAAGTGATTGTAACGTTGGAGCTCATTTGGTATTATCATGATACCAACGTTCATTAATGCCATGCAGATGACAAGTGCAATTAGACAAAATATGAGAGACTATTTTGAGTTTTCGTTAATTTCAGGGACTAATTTGAGAGCATTCTACAATTTTGGGGGCCATTTTGACATTCACTACTCTCAAAATAGTCCCTGTTACCAACTGTCAAATTGGTCCCTGGACACGTGTGCGCCACGTGGGAGCCAGCGTGTCATTTAACGTGACACGTCATACTCACTAACAACGTCAACAAATTGAGGTTAACGGAGGGATTAAATTAAGTAACGGTTTACAAATTGAGGGACTATTTTGAATTTTTGTTAATTTCAAGGGCTAAATTGAAAGCGTCCTACAATTTCGGGTACCATTTTGACTATTCACTCTAATTTTTATAATTAAAACTGAAAATAGAAATAAAAATGGAAAATGTTTTTAAAAACCAGATCCTAAGATTCTTTCTTACTATGTTCAATTTTATTCTGTTTATTTGGCACTACTATCTTCTTCATATCCTCCGTAGAAACCTGATTTGAGAAATATCTCATAGGCATTATGCTTATATAGGAAATGAAACGAAAAAACATGATGACCCCATATCCAGGGTGGTGGGGATGGATGCCAATTCAAGATTCCTGCCATGTCAATATATATCCACCATCCAGGGTAGCACTAGCAATCAATACCTATTTCTACCAACTCAAGATCTTCAATCTCGACAGTATCCCTGACCCTGACTCCTTGTTGGTTTTCAACACATACATCATAGTCAAGTGATGAAAAGGACCACCAGAGATTCTATATTGGTACCACACTAACAACTTCAAATTATAATTTTGGTGATTGCAAAATAGTGTCTTCTTTATAATAGTTCCTTTTTCCCAGCACAATGACTTCCATTTTCCTTCAATTTACTTTAGCAAAGACATTTAACAAAATCGATTCCAAGAAGTGCATTTTTTCAATCAGAAAAATCTAAATCAAAGAAATCAAACTTGCCTAAGGTTTTGTAAACAATAAATAAGATAAACATCTTATGCACATCCTTCCATGAAACCATTTAAAAGTCCATGCCTGATGTCTCGCCGTAAATTCATAGCCAAACTTGGAATAAATCCCAAATTTTACATCCAAAATGTCCTCCTACGCCTCACATGCAATTCAGAGATTACAAGAAGAAACTCTCAGGCAACAAGTTCAAGCTCTTCTACATATAATATGCTGCAAACAACATAAACATTTCTACAAGGGGCAAACTCCTCCTCGCTTCTCTGAGCCCTTTTTCATCAAGGGCACTTCCTAGAAGTGTCTTTTGTACATCAAAAACCTCTCTGGCTCAATGAGCTGGATGAGGGAGAGCGCTGATAGCACGGTGTGGCTGGACGGCACATGCGCAATGCACAGATGTCAGATTGAGACAGCCACTCATGATGAGTGAATGTCTTCCTGAGCAGGTGTGAAGTGCAGGGGAGGAGTCACATACAGCCTGAACAGCAGAAGGGGTGAGTGCTGTGCACTGGCTAATGTTCAAAGTCCTTAGGCCATCCTCATCATTTCCACCTTTCACAGATGATCCCCACATCATCCTATTGTTCACTTTACTTTGTGCCAGAGAATACATTGCTCTGTCTGTTATGTTTCTGCAGTAGTACAGGCCAAGGGACCTCAGATGAGGACACCTGTTTGCCAAGGCTATTACACTATCATCTGCAAGTAACAACATCAGAGTCAAAGGGTTGTACTGTTGGTGGTAATCTAGAGATGAAAAGCATTCATCCTAAATGGTGTTGTGTTTTTTTATGACTTGACAATATTTCAAAAGTTTCTTGTCCCACGTGCTTGCTTTTGGAACATATTGAGGCTTTATAAGCTAGCTTGTGGTTTGGACTTACAAACAACATTATTGGGAGAAGAATGGGCTCGCGCACTTATAAATGAGCCCATTCTTCTCACAAGAATGTTGTTTGTGCTAGTTACTGTAGTAATTACTTGAAGAATAACAAGATAAGGTTTAGGAGATTATAGATTTTGAAACAATAGAAACTATCCACGTTAGATGATTTCTGAACTAGTGCACTACAGCACTAGGGGGTAGATATTTCTGTTTCTCTTCCATATAGACAGCTCATTCCCAATTTTTGTTCTTCATTAATTTGTGTCTTCTTTTAGTTTCCTAAATTAATTATAACAACTTACTTTTCATGTCCAAATACATTAACTATAACAACCTACCTTGCATGTACAAATACATTATGTTGCCTCATTTTTTGCAACCTCATCCATTTAAAATATTTAAACACAGTTTAGGTGGTTAGTAGAAGTGCTCATCAAAATCAAGTAACAGGGTTTTCATGTCATAATTAAAAAGTTAGCAAAAGGCTTTCATGTCATGATATCTAAGGGAAACGGAAGAGTGATAGACTTGCTGGATTCTTCCATCCCAAATTCCCAATAACATTTAACATTCTACTACTGGATCTGCTTACATCCACGGCTTACATCCACGTGTGTCTTATAAGACCAAAACCCTAGAATAAGCTCAAGTAAATAAAGAACAAAACAATATGGAGATGACGCAGTCAAATAGAATCACAAAAAGTAAGAATACCGCAAACAGTTGGCAATTACAGTAATTTGGGCTGCTGAAATTTTGAATAAAATACCTGTTATAAGGACACAACCACATAAGTCAAGTGTTCTAAGATCAGGGCATCCATATGCTAAGCTCATCACTCCAACATCACTGACATGTTCACACCATCCAAGGTTCAAAGACTGTAACTCATTGCAGTAATGTCCAATTGCCTGCATTTCATTTATATATTGGATTGAATTATTTATAATTCATAACCATCTTAGTTCTTTTATTTATGATTTTGAAGACCAACTAGTCTCTCATTCATATTCATATACCTGTAATGCAGTATCTGATGCAGCTCTAACACATCCACAGAGATTCAAAACTTTCAGCTTTCGGCAAAAACTGGCTAGGTAAGCCAGAGCATTGTCACTAAAGGCTGAACACCCACTAATGTTCAGTTTCGTAAGATCGCGACAACCAAGGGCTATGGCATACAGCGAACGATCGGTAAGCTTGAAACTTTTGCTGAGGTCCAGGATCTGCAGGTCGCGGCAGAACTTTGCAATAGCCTCAACAGCATTGTCTTCCAGTTGAGGCTTGTCTTGACGAAGGATTAGAGTTTGCAATTTAGTGAACTTAGGGGCAAGAGACAGGACCAAGTTATTCATGTTCTTGCTACACCTGAAAAGAGAGGGATTACATAATACAGTTATCATTAGTAGATTTTTCATGAACTACACAAGACCTCTATGCATAAAGCATACATCAGTTTTTTCAACCTCCCCAAAAAAATATAAAATAAAATAAAGGTTGCACTGTATTTTATGTGTATTTCTGAGCAGAGTGCAGAAATTAGAGGAAATGAAGGGAAAAAGTATACAAAGTCCCCTACCAAAGAAATCTCAATACTCGCGGTGCATAGCTATCTGACGTGCAGCCGGCAAGCCCAAAAGCTACTCTATGTAGCTTCTATCTTAACTCGCGGTGGCAGAGTGAACGCACACTCAAACATGCGCTAAATTTTCGACCAAAAAAAAAAGCGCTAAATTGACCCAAAACAAGTAACTTCTAGCCGGATTAAAAAACTAAACCACCTTAAATAACACAAAAGACACCTATTTACACATTCTCATGAGAAAATCAGAGTCTGTACTTAAATGATTGAATAACAATTCAAGTTCATGCAGTAGCATGCATATAAATAAAGCTTAACAATTCTCCTAAAGAAAAGAAACCAAGAAAAATACACTTTAATTGTGGGATAATTAAAAAAGAAAATATCATATTCAAGGGCTCGTCTACTGAGAAAGTGATTCCTGTCTTCATTTTCTGTTTTCAGTTTTAATTACAAACTGTCACATTGTTTTCGGTCTGCTTCCTTATTTCCCTTCTTTTATTTCCCCTGTTTCCTAAGCATAGCCTCAAGAGAGAAAGCATTAGAAGAATGAAAAAAAGGAACATGTACCATGAGAGTGATAAACGGGTAAGGCCAAAGCAAATAGCATCTCTCCACCCACGACAAACTTCAGAAGCTATCATCACCGTCCGATCATCCACGAGTGACAAGATTTGCATCAAGAGTTCAACTGGAATGTCCTTCCACTCTGTGATCACCCCACCTTCCAAGTTCACTCCTTTCCCAAAATTTCCACCACCACCACCACCACCAACACCAACACCAACACCAACACCAACCATCATAAGCTTCTCAAAGCACAAATTCAATTCCTCATTCCTCATATTCTCGATCATTCCCACCGCCACCGCCCTTGAAATGCACAATAGAAAAAAAAATCTCAGAACCTTGTTTTTAATTTATTTATAACCAAAAAACATAGTACACAAGTGACGTCAGACAAGGGAAACGGATAAGGCACAACAAATTCCAGAACCTGGATATTTTGTCCAAAAAGCATGACAAATCAATAACAACCACGAAACAAAACAAAAACACACACGTGTTCGAAGCCATCGTGATGATGAATTGATGATAGTGATCGAAGTTCCAATAAATAAATTGCAGGTACAGTGATAGGTTGTTACGTAACAAATCGTGAACCTTGATAGTGATGCAAATGGACTACATTAAAAAATGGGGTCTAATCTAATAGCTAGAACTAGAATTCTGTACATTACAAAAATACCCATCACAAGTTTCTCAATTATACGATTACGACTCAGCACTAGAACTTGGCTGAGAGATCAAAAAGTGCAGCACAGGAAAATCACATATTACACATAACGATGATCAAAACAGCTCCTCCTTCTCAGAAATTGAACCCCTTTTGATCAAATTCGACATGCATGAGGAAAAAAAAAACTCAAATGTCCGAATCGTAAGAGGAAGGAGCAAGTGATCCGAGACCAAGTTGGACCATAAAAAAAAAGAGTTAAACCTTTTCTCTAACACAAAGCATGACACGAAGCAGTAACCCCCATTTACTGAAACAGAAGAAAAATTTGAAAACCACACAATTACCATTCTAACTGAAAATTTATAATCAACAAAATAAAATATGATCAGGGAAAACAAACATGCACAGTCACACAAAAAAAAATATTAGTAAAATGAGGAAAACAATGTATAAGAGAAAAGGTTAATGGCTGTTACTTACAAGTGAGTAGCGATTAGATTAGTAAAGTTTGGTTTTTTTTTTTATGGCTTTGCTAGTAAACAGAAAACAGAGTGGTTTGAATTTTTTCACCTCTCTGCAAGCTGCAAATTGAAGAGAAGGGGAAGGCTAATATTGAAATGGAGAGAGAGAGAGAGAGAGAAGGGTACGGCGCTGGAGAGTATGGCGACGCGTATGGTGCCACGTGTAGGTATGATGTGAAAAGTCGTGTGGGACCTTTGTCTTTTTCTCCCCATTTTCATTATTACTATGTTTCTCAAGAAATAAATGATACTCTTTTATTTTGAACTAATATATGTTCAGTAAGTAAAACTTGATTTGTGATTATTCTATTTTAAAAAATTAAACATATGTACTCGTCGAGTATGTTTTTTTTAAAAAAATATATTAATTACTTGTACTAAATTTTATATTTAAAATAATATTATTATGCGTGTATCATCACTATTATATTTACTTTTTAAAAACATAAAAAAAATAAAAAGAAAAAAAATAAATAGGATATCTTTCCAAAAAATTAAGCAAGAAAAGAAATCGCTTAGCCAAGAAAAGGAAAATTCCTTATTTGTTTTTGAATTAGCTGTATTATTTTAAATAATATAATAACAAAATGTGTATTGAAGTGATTTTGATATTGTTTTAATTTTATTTATTTATTATGCTTATGAATGTTTTGTTTGTAAATAAAAAATTGTTAGAAGCAATAGAATATAATAGGGATGGGAGAGCGTTGAGCGATGAGGTGTGCGTGTGTAGAAGTTTCGATTTGTCGAAAACCGAAACCGTGCGTAACAGGAGAAAACGATGCGTTTGATTAGCGGTACGCAAATTGAGGATAATGGGGAGGGACATGGATGGATGGTAGGGTAGAGTGGGTAATAGACTTTGCTGTAACGCAGTCTCTTTTGTGTTTTGTTTTCATTTCAATGGCTAGAAAGATGCTGGACGGGTCTGAGCCATCCCACGCCGCACAACCACATTAATTGGGCAACTTAACTGTTGCGCATCACTTCGGTTGAGTCACAACTCAAACTCAAATGGATTGGACTCATGGACTATACATATGTTGGGTAGCTATTCATTTTCAATTTTGCACGAATTCTAAAATTGTTTGTGTTTAGGCCTCGAATTGGACCCCTAGATCTAGTGTTGAGTTCGAAGATAATCCCAGTTGAGATGTGAACTTGACTTCTCCTGGTGTTATGTGTCTTTTTTATATTGTTCGGTCCATAAACGAGAGAAGATAATCAGGGCATTTGATTCTCTTTGATAAGCACACTATTAATGTTTGATTTGATCTCCACATTGGTGACAACGTGGTGCCACAACATCACCCTTTGTGGTCGACCCCTATGGAGATGGAATTCGACCTATCATTTTATAGTTACTCGATCGGGATAACATCAGGATGCTACATTTTTTTATAGACAAATGCTAGAAAATTAATATATTATGTTAGTGAGAGGTGTTTGAACTCATTTCTTTCTTATTACTCCAACCCCTATGCTTCTCTACAAAACTTGTCAACCACCTTATGACTCTCAAAATGACGCTACAATTTGTGACAAAAAAAATTGTTATTGTGAGTTAGTTCATGTTGAAAAAAGATAAATTAATAATCAGATTGATTTGTAATTGATTTGATTTAGATTTAAAGTAAAACAAACCAATTATTCAAATTTAAAACAAGCTTCGAACTTGCTATACGATGGATTGCCCCTTGATGGTGTTATGAAACTCAACACGGATGGATCTAGACAAAATAGTCTTGGTGCTTGTTGTAACATCCATTTTCTGAGTTACCGTTTAAAATTTCGTTTTATATGAAATTCTATGATCTAAGTGCTAAGTGATTTATTTTTATCTTATAATTAGTGTTTTTATGTGATTATCAAATTATTTAATTAAAACAGATATTTTTTCTTTGACATTTGAACTTTTTCAGACAACCATATTTACTGTAATTAATGGATAAAGATTTTAAATAGATAAAATATATCAAAACAAACTAGAAAACAAAAATTCTTTCACAAAAGTTGATTCTTTTAATATTTATGATTTTTTAGAATTTTTGATTTTTTTTTTAAAATTACCGTTTTGGTCCCTATAAGTTACAGCAAGAACTAATAACTGATTCAGAGATAAATTTGAGGTCAGAAATTCTTTAAAATTTTTGAAAAAGCAGATCAAAAGTTACTAATTCGGTCCCTGTAATTAAATATGAGAAACGAGGGTTTTTAGAGCAGAAATAGACTTTTAGTGATCAAGAAAGACTCAAAATCCTTTTCAAGAAGGATCATTAGTATCTAAATTAAATTTGTAATTTTATGAGAATTTTCAAAAAATGTCCGTTTTATACTTACGATGCGTTCGTTTTCCTTTATTTATGCAAAGCGCGAAGCATACCCTTACCGTAAAAATCCAGAAACTCTTTCATGAATTACATGTTGCTGTAATTAGCATATTCTCCCACAGAAGAATTCATGTTTTATGCCTCTAAAGCAAGAATGTAATTATGGTAGGTCGGTAGCCCCGAAAAAGTGTCTAGTGGTTGGAAGATTCTTCGTGCGGTTCCTTTTATTTTTATTTTATTCGATATATATATATATATATAAAATTAGATCGGAGACACTTCATATCAATGTTATTAAACCCGAACCGGTCATCGACTCGATCGGGATACTGGGTCAGTGAGTCACTGGTCGAACCAGTGGCTCACTGGTTGAACTGCACGAACTGGTGTGTACTTAATTTATTAATTTTATATTAGAGAATATATATAGATATATATCATTTGTCGCAAACATGACTCGTTGGCACAGTGGTAACATATCTTACTGGAACTTTGAGGACAAGGGCTCAAAACAAAGATGAGGAGGTCTATTTTTCATATGCTTTAAATATGTTTCTGGTCCTTATAATATAGGGGTGTTTTGTTTTTAGTTCCTGTAAATTTTTTTTTTGCTTTTAGTCTTTTAAGTGAGTTGACCGCTGATGTGTCCATTTTGAGTCCAGTCAGCACGCTTACGTGGCCAAAAATACTACCACGTAGGATGCCACGCCAGCCCCTTCTCTCCTCTCTCTCCTCCCCCTCTCTCTCCTCCCTCCCCCCCACCACCTCCTTCTCCCTCCCTCCTCTCCTCTCTCTCTACTCTCTTCTGCTCCTGACCGTTTGATTTCCGCGCTTTGCTACTTCTACCCTTTCTTCGATGGTATACAGTATGGAAAATATGTAATCACTCAGTTCTACTTTGTTCAAGCCATTGTTCAGCCACTTGTTCCTGCAATACAAGTGTTCAAGAGCTTTCCCTTTAATGGGTTCCTGTCCCTTTACTTCTTTGTTGTCAGAAACCCCAATTTCAGTTTTCTTCCTAGGTAGACATAATAAAGTCATAGGCCGCAAAAATTCATTAAAAGAAACCCACAATAATGTGAAGTCAAGCATATTTAATTGTTTGAAAATACGATCAATGATATTATCACACAAACATATATATGGATATATAGAGTAATTAAGATTAATGGTGGGCACTGCGCTGATTGACATGTATGCTAAATCTGGTCGTGTGGGTTCTGCTAGGTTAGTGTTCGATCAAATGGGTGTCAGAAATTCGGTGTCTTGGAACACGATGCTAGATGGGTACATGAGGAATGGGGAAATCGAAGATGCCCTCAACCTGTTCGATGAATTGCCCGTGAGGAATGCTATTTCTTGGACTGTGCTCATTGGTGGGTTTGTTAAGAAAGATTATCATGAGGAAGCCCTGGAGTGTTTTCGTGAAGAAAGCAGAGAGGGGAAAGGAAAAGAACGAAAGGAAGAGGAGAGTAGAGAGCAGAAGAGAATAGAGAGAGAGGAGATAAGGGAGGGGGAAGGAGGTGCTGGGGGTGGAGGGAGGAGAGAGAGGAGAGAAGGGGCTGATGTGGCATTTTACGTGGCAGTATTTTTGGCCACGTAGGCGTGCTGACTGGGCTCAAAATGGACACATCAGCGGTCAACTCACTTAAAGGACTAAAAGCAAAAAAAAAATTTTATAAGGACTAAAAGCATTTGATTTTTTTATAGAGGCTAAAAGCAAAACACCTCTATATTATAGAGACCAGAAACATATTTAAGCCTTTTCATGTTCATTCATTTGTGTGAGACGTGAGCATCAGATCAGGGGTAAAACGTACAGATGCTGCAAAAGACTTGGAAAGACGCACAAAGCAGCATAAGTCAAATCTTGGAATGTGCGCAGCAATTGGAAAAATGTGCAGAGCAGCAAGTTTACCTCTTGGAACGCGTGCTAGCAGCAGCTTTTAGGCCATTTTCTTTAAATGGTATAACCCGGTTCAGTCGCGCGAATCACCGGTTAATCGGTAAAACCGACCGGTTCGAAGCGGTTCACACTGGTTGCATATCCGATCCAAAACTCAGCTCGGATCGGCTATAGCACCTGTTCCTCGTCTAACCGGTTCGACCGCCTGGTTCAAGCCGAGTTTAATAACACTGCTCCATACAACGCTAAGGAGAACCACTAATCTCAGTAAAAATTTATAGTAGAATTTATATATAGCCAACCAACGGAGGATTTCAATTGAATCCAAATTCATGATTTGAACTCAAGTCACAGCTAGCTAGTGCAACACCTTTTCTCCAAAAATGATATTATACCATAGTAACCAAGAATTTCAAAATAACTTAGAAAATATTTAGTGAAAACTCAACATTCTTTCTTTGAAAATATGTGTAAATTTTTTTCTTCTTTTAACAAAGAGAAGGATGGAGAATAAGTCTTAATTCTTTTCAAAAAGGTTTGGCTTAATTGCAGTTTTGGTCCCTTATCCTTCGCGAATGTGCAATTTTGGTCATTCATCTTTTAAACGAGCCGATTGGATCCCCTATGTTTTAAAACTGTGCAATTTTGGTCCAACCGTCACTTGCACTAATCCCGTTTGCTAACATGGACAAACGATGCTGACTAGGAAGAGTGAGCTGGCATCCTACTCCCGTCCTTGTCCTCATCTCTCTCTGTCGCACGTTGAGTTTGTTACCTTTAACACTTGACCTAATTTTTTATGCTCAATGTGTTTCTAAATCGCAGACAACAAATAATAACAGGGGGTTAAGATTTTGTCTGATAAAGTGGGCCCACTTTGTTTGATTAAGTGGTGTGTGGGGACACAGGACGCCACGTAGGATGCCAGCTCACTCTTCCTAGTCAGCACCGTTTGTCCAGGTCAACAAAGGGGGTTAGTGAAGTGACGGTTGGACCAAAATTGCACAATTTTAAAACATAGGGGATCCAATTGGCTCGTTTAAAAGATGAGGGATCAAAATTGCACATTCGCGAAAGATAGAGGACCAAAACTACAATTAAGCCAAAAGGTTTGGCTTTAAGTGCGGAAGCCTAAACAAAACTTGTATGAATGTAATCTCATTTCATATAATCATCAGAGTTTTTACAAGGAAAGATTGAAAATGATACAGTGAATATCTGAGTCAGTCTAATCTCTAAACCTCTACCCAAAATAAAATAGTATATATAGATTCTTCTCAGAATCTCTATCAATCTACGCAGCATCCACATTCAGATCCTTCTTCTAATAGTTAGCCCACTTCTTGGGTAAATCATCTACTTAACCATGTACCAACTACATAGAAAGTAGGCAAGGGTGAAACTCTAAACAAAGTAATAGGTAAAGTATAAGCACAACCAAAACACAGATCACACATCACCCCATTCATATGTCAAGAACATATAAATAACATATAGCAGACATGCTGCACACAACAGATGAATCATTCAACATCATAAACAGAGAATTTCACACAGTAATATATCTCAAGGAATTATCAAACAAGTATGGTACTTTCACACAAGACTTTCTATACTTTCGGGACACACCCACGAGCATCTTGCCCGCTACTCTTGAGGATTTTACTTAACAATTTCGGGACACACCCACGAGTAAAAAAACACGCTACCCCGAGAGATTTTAAAACATAATTTCAGGACACACCCACGAGAAAAGAACCCGATGCTCCGTGAGATTTTACCACTTAAATTTAGGACACACCCGCGAGTAAGTCACTCGCTACTCTTGGAGATTTTACCTTGGGAATTTCAGCACACAGACACAAGCATTAAGCTCGCTACTCCGAGAGATTTTACTTAGTAATCACATACACCAACTTACAACTTAACTCTTTAATAAACATAGAATTACAAGTAAACATTTCTCAGATAAGAATACCAAATCACATATCTCAGGTAAATCACAGAATCACAAGTAACTGTAGAACCAAAACGTATTTGATATAGACTAAGTGAAATTAAGCTGTTTCTTTACCGAAATACTTAAGCACCAGTTATTTTTCAGGAAAAAGACCCGTTGAAAGCCTATCTCACTAATTTCTACTGCCATAGACATTGGAAATTAAACTGAGCTACTTGCACATACACACACACACACACACACAGAGATTGGATACCCACTCGATATTTTCCACTAATAACATAACAGTAGAATTCACCGAGAATCCATTACCGTTATATTAAATTCTGAAAGATACTATAAAAGTAGGATTCACCGTGAATTCATTACCGTTACACTCTTTTATATAATCCAATCTATTTATACATACGTTATTAAGAAATCACTTCTTTTCCAATTTATCTTAGTCACGTATATACCGGATCCCTAGGTTAAGAATTCCCCAAACAACATATCAATACAGTTCCCAATAAAGAGAGACAGACTTAAACTAGCCCCTTCAAAGGTCTCTTTCATTCCTAGACAGATCCATACTGATAAACCTTTATTTTAACCATCACCTTGTATATAAATGATAGACAATATCAGGGTTTTCACAAAATAATAAATTGTATTTTCTTCGCGGTAAAATCATATTTGTGGTAAATCTAAATTTCGCAATTATAACGGTATGTTTACCCCTTAAAAAAATGGTATGTTTACAAAAGCTCAAAATTAATTTTATCATCCTCACTTATCCCACGAAAATTTAAAAAAATTTGAGCATTATAACACTACAATTCATAAATAGCACAAAATAATTAATTTAAAACCATAAACAATTAATTTGCAAGAGGTTCCCCTTACCTTTGCTACAAACTCATACTTCTCAAATTAATTTGCAAGAGGTTCCCCTTACCTTTGCCACAAATCTTGAAAGAACTAGGCTTGAGGAACCAAGAACACCAAGAGAAAAACTAAGAACTTCAAAGGAGGAAAAGGGGAAAATTTGCTTGTCAACACAAGGCTTTAGGAATTGTGAGAAATTATGAAGCATGAGGGGTCCTATTTATAGGGAGAGTGGGCTGATTCCATAAGGGCAAGGAAGGAAGAAAATTATGCTTGTGATGTAAGCCATGAGGTCCTATTTATAGGTTTAATTAATCTTTTTCCTAATTGGTCTATTCTCATGACAAGGCTCATGACTCATGGTGATGACTCAAAATTGAGTTCTTCTCCCTTGCCTCATGTGGCAGTTTTGAGGTTGATTTAGAAGGGAAGTGAAGTTACATTTTTACCCCTAGGTTTTAAGTGAAAATCAAGGGCAAAATAGACTTTTTACTAATAAAAAATTTTCAAAATTAATTTAAATGGTGAGAATCAATGGGAAATCACACAAATACCATGTAAGAGCTTCATGGAAGAGTTTTTGGATTTTTACGGTAAGGGTAAGCTTTACGATTTGCAAAAACAAACAAAAACAGACGCGCCGTAAGTGCTAAACGAACATTTTTCAGAAATTTCCAGAAAAATTTCCAAAAAATCACAAATTGAATATAAACACCAATGGTCCCTCTTAAAAAATGATTTTGAACATTTATTGATCATTAAAAATCTATTTTGGTTTTGAAAACCCTCGTTTTACGTGCTACAGGGACTAAAAAGTAACTTTTGCTCTGCTTTTCAAAAAATTCCAAAATTAATTCCATAAATTATGAAAAATGTAAAAACATGATTTAGATTCTCAAAATTTCGTTCTAACCTCAGGCTTTTAAATCAGTTCTCAGCTCATATTGTAAACTATAGGGACAAAACGATAATTTCAAATTTGGTTATTTCTAAAAATTCTAGAAAAATTTTCAAAAAATCACAAATATTAAAAGAACTAAATTTTTTGAAGAAAGTTTCATTTTCTGGGTTATTGTGATATACATTTAAAACTTTATCCGTCAAGTATGGTAAGTACGGTTCTCAAACATCAAAGGGAAAGTGATTGTTTTAATGAATCAACTTAATAAGCCTATTAATACTATAATTATAAGATAGAAATAAATCACACAATACTTATTTCACACAATTTCATAGAAAACAGATAATAGACAGTTTAATAAGAAAACAGATGTCATATAGAACCTAATCCTCTTACTATTTAAGCTATAACATCATCCATAACTCATCATTCCTATTTTTCCTAGATCCCTAATTGGTCTTGTAGTCTCTATCTTATTCTTTCCTCAGTTTTCGATATTGATCCATTTCTTAATTAACAGATTATGAAGTTTCTCTTCGAGGGACAAAAACAACAGTATTCTTTTATACTGTTCTCTAAAATTTCAAACTTAATTTCTACAAACCTTTATATGAAACTAAGTTAATATTTATATCCTCAAATATCTCTTATGAATGAAGTCTAAAATTTTCATATCATTATGAACTTATTTTGACAGTCAAAACGTCCGTAAAACATCGTTTGACTTCTACGTCAGTTCTAAACCATTATTTATTATCCGAAAATCTTAAAGGTAATTCTAAACCTCTAAAATTAATACTGTCTCAAAGAGTAAAATTTTAGGATGTTACAACAGTACAAGTAGAAGGTCCAACTATCTGTGCTAACTTCGTTAGCTTTTATTGAACATTGCATAAATAAATGTTCCATATAAAAGGATGTAATATGGTTCATATTTTAAAGTAAATAAATTACACTCGTGTCACATGAATTGAGACAAATCACTAGTATAACTCTTAATTTCTCAAAATTTGAGAGACTTTATTTATTTATTTATTTATCGACAAGCTTGAGAGACTTTATTTTATTGTAATAGTCGTATAACCAGTTAATTGACCCAATTTATATAAAGTATAGAATATCTTTTCTCCAAAAAAGATATTACACTATAGTAACAAGTATTTTCGCAAAATATTCTTTAGAAACCTTTAATTAAAATTGAGTTTTGTTTCCAAAAATGTGAATAAAACTTTTGCAACGATAAGTAGTAAAGAACACTAATATAAAAATACCTCCTCATATATATAACCAAAAACTTGCCTCAGTACAAGCGTGGAGTTTTTCTACAAACTACTGTATATCAAAAAGCTGTAGAAAACTCTAAAAAGACTAAAAGAAAATGTAAGTAAAATGACAGAAATAAAAAGCTACTAAGTAATATAAAAGCAAAGTTCAATCTCTAACAACTACCCGAATTAACGTTCCACATCCGAAAGTATAACAACAGATGTATCCTTCCGGCTCTAAAACGAAGGGTACTCCTCCACGCTGGCTTCCTACGCCTTCCATAAAATGCTATAAATGGTTCTTCCAGAGCTAGCACCTTCCTCATCTTTCTTCTCTGCAAGTCGGAGTAGATCTTCCGCTCCTCCACCTTGAAAAGATGGTTACCAGACCTCGGACCCATACTTGATCTAATCCTCGGACACATCGTCTACTCAACCCACATACCAAAACATCATGGAAAGTAGATAAGGGTGAAAAACTTTCACAAGTTAAAAATGATATCACAAAGAATATACACACAACACATATATCATATATTATTAGAAACTCACAAACACAGATCACACTAAGAAGTAAAATACCATAGAGCAAAATATAACCAAGAATATATTATCAATCACAGATATATTATCAACCATAAATATATCATCAATCACAGATAACAAGATGACAGTGAATATACCACCCAAACCACAAAACACTCTTGAAAATAAGATCAAACCAACTTGAAAAGAATTTTCCCATACCTTAGCCTCAAGAACAAGGAAGAACAATCTAAGAACACAAGAACAAAAATACAAGAGGTTGATTAGAAAACCAAAGAAAACTTAAAGAAAACAACAAGGAAAGAAAAGAGTATTTGAGTGAGATTTGCTTCAAGTGAGGGATGAAGAAAATGAAGAGCATCCCCTCCCTATTTATAGGGGAGGGTCACGGCCAAAGAGCAAGAGGGAGGAGAAAAGATCTTTTAATTTTCAATTTTGGAAAAATAATAAAACCCTAATTACCAAATGAATATCTAACAAAAATATCTTGACTCTAGAAAAATTAAGAAGCTCCTAGACCCTTCAAGAGACATGGGGAGGCGGCCAGAACTGGGCTGGAAGGAGGAGAAGTGATTTTACCAAAATATCACTAGGGTTTGGATGAAAAAGGATAGAAATCAATGGTAGTTTTCTCATTTCATAAATCAAAAATTGAAATAATTGATTAAAATTGATGAGAACCAATGAGAATGCAAGGAAATACTGTAACACCCGCATTTTTAGATCAGTAGCTAATTCTATGACACTGTGTGAGTAGATCAAATTACATATTATAAGATGATATTAGAAAATGAAATGTCATGATTATAGTCGCTCATAATAAAGCAACTAGGATTTCGAGTTGAAATTAGAAATTTCAACAGAAAACGATTCTCGTTATAGACGGAGAAATAAGATTATATTGATATGAAGGCTCAGACAATACCACCATGAGGAATTAAAGAGACAAATAATATTTTTATATTATTTAAGAATTTTAGAATTTTAGTTTGGAATTTTTTGAGATTAGAATAAAGATGTTACAGTTTTAGTCCCTGTAAAATGATATACGTGACACGTAATAAACAAATAATTACCAGAGGACTACGAAATGATCCAAATGGAAAGTTAGGGATATCGTTAGTGTTTTTAGATTATTTATGATTTTTACATGGGTAGAAAGTGGAAGAACTCAAAAAACTGAAAAAATAGCGTAAACCGTGACTCGGTTTGAAACGTCGAAGGTTTTATATTTTTCCGGAGACCGTTTTTATGTCAAAAAATATTTCAATGAAACCAAAGTTATTTCTTTAATATTTCTGATTTTTAGGAATTTTTCTAGAGTTTTTTAGAAAAAATTTATTTTTAACCGTTTTTAGCACGTTACGGGTAACAGTAGCGCAAACGGGGTATCAGAAAATGATCAAAACTTGAGTTTTGAAATTCTAACCTTTATTATATTAATTTTAGGTCTCAAGAATAATTTTTCCATTAATCAATTATTTGGAGAAATATTTATTTCAAAATATATATTATAATAAGCAATTTGGCCCACTTGTGCTCCCAAAAGCAAAACCCTAACTTGTGAATTCTTCTCCCTTCCTTTCCAGCTGACTTTTGCACGAAAATTCAGCCCCAAAATGGTGCTTTATGCCCATGTGCTCTTGTCTTAAAAGTCTTGGTTGGAAGAAATATTAAAACACCTTTAATTCTTAATTTAATGCAAGATAATACCAAGTGGACAAAAGCTTATCCTTGGCCATTTCTTTTTGGGTTCAGCCGTGACTTAGGAAGGGAAAAGGAGAGGGTTTGCTTTACTTTTCATTTCCTTTCTCTCTCCAAAGCCAAATACGCCATTGTTGCTCTTAAGCTTTCAAGCTTTTTCCTAAACTATTTCTTTGATTTCCAAGAGCTTTAATCCATCAATCTTCTTCAACCAAGGTTGGTTTATGATTCTAAACCATCAATCTTTCATATACTTTCATGATCTATCTCTTTTGGTTTTTAGATCATGTGTTTCTTCATTATTTTGAGGAAATATCTTTGTTTTGAGCTTTAGGTTCTTATCCTTGGAACCAAGAAGCTTAATCTTCATTTTGATCCATTTTTCTTCAAGATCAAGAGTAAGAACTCCTTGTCTCATGTTTTTGATTTTAGGATTTGGGTAATTTTCATAAAGGCTTGGTTTTTATGCTTGTGTTTTATGATTTTATTTTGTAAGGGTTGATTTCTAGCTTGGAACAACAAGCTAGGAAAAGTGAGTTTGGTGTTTAAAGCTTCTCTTCAAGAGGTAAGGGCATGTTCTTCTAAAAGACATAATTTTAATGTAGTTTTGTGTTGTATGAATTGGGTGGCATGATGACAACTCAATAACCTTGAGTTCCATCTTTGATTTGAGTGGTTAAACCATCCTTGATGTGTTTAAATCACTAAGCTAATATTTTTAGCTCTATGGTTTTTGTATGAGGATTTTTAGAATTTTAATTCTATGTATGTTTTTATAAAAGACTTGGATTAAAAATGAAGAGTGAAGAAATTTACCTAATAAGGAAAATGTGTGTGTATGCTTGGAGTTATTAAAAATGTAAATTTTGGCATGTGTTAACTCTATGGTTTTTGTATGGTAGAAATCTTGTGTTTTGTTATAGGATTGTTCTCTTGATTGTGTATGAGAAAATGGTATGTCTTGAAGTGATTGAGTGTATTTAATTATTTGTGATTCATTTGATCCATTTGGGACGATTGTAATATTTAAAGTAGTGTTATGCTTTATTTATTATGTGTATGTGATGTTTGTTGTGATTGGGTAAATATAATCAAGAGAAAAATAAAACAAGTGACCCAAGCATCATGGAAGAGGAAGTAGAGGACTCTATAGCAAAAAGTATTTTGAAGACAAAGACTAAACTGATTTACATGCAAGCCAAAGTTTCATTTTGGACTTTACTAATTAATTCTTTTGAATAAGTCTCCAATGGGCTTTAATGGGATTTTTCTTAAAATAAAGAAGTTTTGGAAGTTCCATTTATATCAAGTTTAACACATAAGTTTTTAATCAACAAGATTAGGCAATTATTTGCAAGAAGGAAATAGAATGGGTATAATTCAATCTTTTTTTGAAAATCCAAAGCTAAATAATTAAGTTTCATAGATGGGTAATTAAATTTTGAGGTTTAAAAATATTGGTATCGGAGGATTTAATAAAATTCAAGAAGAAAAGTGAAATTTTTGAATTTTAAATGATTTGGGGTCAAAAGTGTACTTTTTTGAAGTTTTGGGGTAAAAAGTCAAAATCTAGACTTTTGGGGTCAAAATCGTAATTTTGAAAGTCTAGGGGCAAAAATAGAAATATGGATGTTTTGGGGTCAAAATATAATTATAAAAAGTTTTGTGGTTTTAACAAATAATAAGAAATAAGGGGCATTTTTATAAATGCGAAGAGTCCCACACGTAGTTGGAAAAGAGTCCAAACGTGGCGATGTTAACTTAAAATTTTACACGTTGTTGAGAGAGGGTCAACACGTGGTGAGTTGAAGATTCGAGGAATAATACTACACGGTGTTGGGAGAGAGCTAACACGTGGCGATGAAAATCCTAAATGAAGGCTTGCATTATTCTCCTTGTATGTGTGTATGAAATTGTATGGTCATATGCATTTGAGATATTGGTTTTTGCCAGGCTAGCTTTGTAACACCCTCTTCCCCAAAGGCATTACATTTAGTAACCAACCCAAATGCTAAAATAAATTTATTTAATTACTGACTTTCTTTCAGAAAATAATGCCAAAGTTATTTAATTTTCACAAATGATTTTCTTGATTAAATTTTTTTTAAAAGATGATTATGTGAACTAACATTCAAAATGAAGTTAACTTAGGAATTAAAATTTATTCATTAATAAAGGAATGTCAAATACAAGAATACCTTTTCCCCAAATAATTACAGACTCTCTATGTTGGTCAAGCACTAAAAATCCCACCAGGACTCAAATAAGAAAATTCAAACCGCAGCTAAAACATACACGTCCATCCTCTTTGTTGAAGCATCACCACTGTCCTTCTCGTTCTGAACTTCTATCAAATCTCCGGCGGAACAACTTAAGAAAACATATTTGCACACAAGAAAACAATACATTGCAAGGGTGAAAATCTCATTCACAGTTATATCGCCACAATTACACAAACAACACACAGCAGTTATAATGCACACAACAGTATGTGCCCGCATAGTGTTATACTCATCCTCAAAAGAAATCATATTCAAGAATCACATATTCAACGTAGGTCACACAGACAGAAATCACACAGATCATCATTTCCAACTTCACACAGAAGTATCACAGTTTCACACAGAAACATATCGTAAGAATTCAATATATGTATATGCATGACACTTCAATAATCTTCGTATTTTTCGGCACACAGCCACGAGCACCTAGCCCGCTACTCCATGGAGATTTTTCTCTACTTCCTTTTGAGTGATAGGCGCAGCTAAATACTTAACATGATTGCACAGCCCTTTCTCTTCGGGTCTGCTCTCACAACCATTCCATAAAAGCCACTCTCACCATATCATGAAATGACCAGTCAGTCAGGTTTATCCAAGTCGGGTATACGATTTTCCCCGGCTCAAGTGCGCAAATGCTTGGCCATTGGTGGAAGTTCGAAACCTGGATAACCCCAGTAGGCAATTGTAGCCCAACCGTATCAATTCCCAACCACGTATAACGTGAATTGTAACTCATATGGCACACAGCCTGATGGAACGGCACACGGCCAATTATGAATGCATAAACACATAATTCCTCTCATCCCATAGCGTTCTTTCTCATCACAAGGTATTTCGTCACAAAGACTGTTCACTCAGAACTATGTCACAAAGACTATTCACTCAGAACATATGTCACAAAGACTATTCACTCATAACATATGTCACAAAGACCGTTCACTCAGAACTATGTCACAAAGACTATTCACTCAGAACATATGTCACAAAGACTATTCACTCAGAACATATGTCACAAAGACCGTTCACTCAGAACTATTAATTTAAATCTACCATTTTTTTAAAATGCTAGGATCAACACTCATTTAAAACCCTAGACTTACATCTCTCATTTGTAAGAAATCACCTGATAAACTCCTGAGAATCTCTTTTTGGGAAAATTTTGAACTCATTGGACTTTGACCCCTTTTAGGAAAACTCTTTGATAAAAGTTCCTCCACTTTCTCTTAATCTTTAAAACCTCACTGTTCTATCCTTTGATAAAATATCCGTTTATTTTAATTAATTATCAAAATGTCAATTTTTTTCAAAATTTACATTTTGGTCCTCGAAATTTTCAAATTACATTTTTAGTCCCCTAAACTTCAAAAATTACATTCTTGGTCCTCTAAATATTCAAATTACCATTTCAGTCCCTGTACTTTAAAAATTTACTTTCGAACCCTAAACTTTCAAAAATTACACTTTTGTCCCTAATCTTTCAAAAATTACATTTTTGGCCCTTGTACTTTAAAAATCGTATTTTTTCACTGGCAGAAGAGATCACAGGCTGTGAAAATATCACACCACGGGTGTGAACAGTTCTGGAAAAATGATCCAAAAATCCGAAAAATTATTTCTCTTTTAGAATTTGATTATTTAATCCATTTCCATCCTTTTTAAGCATCAAAAACAAATTTTAGCTTCATGAACCTTGGTTCATTTACTTAGGTTTTCAAAAGTTATTATTTTGCCTCTTTGGAAACACTTTTTGAAACTTGATTTAAATCTCTTAATCCCTCTCTTTAATCCTCTTGAAAATTCAACTCATAATAACATTTCACCACCCCTTGCTCTCTTGGAAAACTCTCATGGTAAGAACATCTCTCCACTTTTAACTTTCTCCTCACATCAACATACTTCAATCAACATAAACAATCTTCCACACCACACATGATAATTAATAATAAGACCACACCTCAACATAGGAATTAATCCATCATCACATAAGAAATCCATTACCAACACAAAAGAAATCATTTGCCATCACTTAAGAAATCAATCACCAAGAACACATACAAGTCACATAGAACACACACATGTTTATGTAACTATGATAACTAGAGAACTTTCCCCTTACCTTAAATCTTTCTCCTTCAAAATTTTCTTGATCCCCAAGTCCAAGAACTCAAACTCCTTCACACACACATACAAGAACACAAGACATCAATCAAATGGGTTTTCACCCTTTACTAAAATCATCTAACCCCAAAAAGGAATAAGATAGAGTAACTTGTTCACAACCTTTGATTATAAATAAGATATCAAGATTGATGGCTTACCCAAAGTCCAAAAATCCTAGCTTGATGTTCTTGAAAAATAAGAACACTTGATGATCAAAAGTGGTGAAGGCTTTGTGTTTAAAGTGTTTAAAAGCGATCACCCACACTTGATTAGTATGTGGAAGATCAAGATTATGGATCAAAGATTGAGGAGCTTAAAGAAAATAATGGAGGAAATCAAAGGAAAAGATGAAGAGTTTAGAGATAAGTTAGAGAAAATGGCATGTAGTGTGAGAAAGCCTCTTGAAAAATGAGATAACTCTCCTCCTCCCTCTTCCTATCTCATGCCCTCTCTCCCTCATTTACTTGGCCAAGAATTGCTTGTCACTTACAAGGGTGAATGACACATCTCAACCCTACACTTGTCCAAATCCCATGGATGGATTTCAAACCATTATCAATTAAAGCTTTGAAAATAAAATATCTCTCTTTAATTACACAAAAATGAACCTAGACTTAATCTTAGCCTAAAGGGGCGAATTTGGGCTGACCAATAGGGAAAGGATAAGCTCAAATTCAATTGAGTGGAAATTACCAAAAAGGACAAAGGTTAAAAATGTATTTTCCATGGTTTTGGTAATTAAAGAGTGAGATCAAGGGTACTTTGATAACTTCCCATGTCAACATAATAGAAGTCAACTATACTATACTACATGGGTCCCACTTTCCCTGCAATCCAATTTCTGGTACCCGGTCTTTACCCGTTCTTCGGTTTTTCCTATACCAAGGGTATAATGGTAATTTCACTAAACTCTTCTAGAAATATTTTCTAAAATCTCCAAATAAATAAATAAAAATAAAAATTACCATTTTTGGTTTTATGAATAGTAACTAAACTGTTCCAGGTAGGGGTATTTTGGTCATTTGCTAATTACAGTGGCATTTTGGTCATTTTCAGAATTTTTCCCAAAAATTCTAGAAAAATTCCCATAAATTCTAAATAATGTAAAAACACTTTTTGGCTCGTCGAAATAATTTTCTAATGTGTTCTGGTATCCAAACTCACTCGCAGTTTCATCATAGTCATACTACATGGACCAAAACGATACTATTTCTGCTTTGTTTCTCAGAAAATTCCCAAATAAATTTCTAAAATCCTAAAATATTATAAAATCACTATTGGTATCCTCAAATATCTTTTTCGACTCCAATTAGGGTTTCTATATCATTATGTTCCTATTCTGACTGTCAAAACGTCTAGAGAGTTTTCGTTTGACTTTCTACGTCAGTTTTAAACCATTGTTAATCTCATCGAAATCCTATTATTAACCATAATCCTCCCTTATTAACACTCTGTCTCTTAGAGTGAAAATTTGGGGCGTTACAAGCTTTATGCTATGATGAGAGTATACAATCCTAAAGTGATGGATTGAGAATAAGCATAGTCTGACTATAAGTCTTTGAGGGCGTTCAGGTCACGAAATTCTCAATGGCCTTGAGGGGAATCTCCTTGTGCCGAGAAGAGTAGTATACCCGACTTGAATGATCCTGACCGGCTTGCCTTATTTATGATATGGTGCACGAGTTAGCACAATGGGCCATACTGAATAAATGACAACGAGGACTAAGAGATGGCCAGGTTGCATTTATGTTAGGTACAAGCACCGCCATATCGCTCTATTTAGTTGAGGAAGAGAAGTCTCCATGGAGCAGTGCACCGGTGTGATGAGAGACGATTGAAGTGTCATGCATATATATATCTTGATTGAGATAGATGATTTTGTGATGATGTGTGTTGGTTGTTTGTGAACTTAGAGTAAAGTTTTCAAATGATATTTGCTTATTTTTGAAGTATAATAAGTAGTATTTTTCCTTTTACTACGTATGTTTCGTGATTGTGACTTTGGGAGAAACTCACCCTTGCTTATATGTTTTGTGCCCTTCGGGACATGATTCATATAGATTGATTACTAGCTGAGTGGACTAGACAGGACTCGAAGAACTAGACGTGCATTGAAGACATGTCAACCAAGTGGAAGGACGAGCGAGTCCTAGTTTTGTTGGAGTTTTTTTTTACTTGAGCTTCTTGCAGAAGTTCTTAGTGTTTGACCAGCATAGGGAGTCTGCACTGGTTTGGGAAAAGAATTTCTTGTATATGGTATGTTCCGTTATAAATGAATGCGTTTTATTTCCTATATTGTTTTCTAGTTGGTGTTTATTTTCATAAGTATTTCTTTTCTTGCAAGAGAAAAAAATTGACAGAGAAAATCCATTTGTGAAAAGTAAATAAATTTTGACAGCGTTTTTCGAAAGAAGAATTGGAAGAAAGATTTAATTTCCGCATTAGAGGTTCGGTTACGAAGTATAATGCCTCCTGAGAAAGGGGTGTTACAAATACCATAATAGCTCTAAATAATTTCATGGCATCATTTTTGAAATTTATTGATAGTGCAAACTCTTCGGTTTTCACCGTTTTGCAGGTATAACCTCGAAAAATCTAAAAAATAGGATTTTTGAAACTTACACAGAAATAATTTCTAAAATTATGAAATAAATAATTAAAATTAAAAATTAAAACACTTGTGGACCTTTGTCACGAAAATAACACTGTAAAATAAGATTTTTACGCTATACGCTTCCGTTTAGCGTATTTTTCGAAAGTATTCCAAAATATTTCAGAAAATCAAAAATATTAAAAGAACCAGCTTTTGTGAAGGAAGTTTATTTTTGGATTTATTTGACACACTCAAGCTATTTAAATCACCTTCCGTCACTTAGACGTAAACCATTTTCTGTAAAAAGACCTGATATTGACTGAAAAACTACCGTTTCAGAAGTATTTCAAAATATGTATATTTTATTACTAATTTTAAGCTAAAAATAAATCACACAACATTTATGCCACAAAAATTCATATAAAACAGAAAAAAAGAAGGAAAAACAAAGAAACAAATGTTGTAACTAGACCTAACGGAAGCTGAAAATCAACTGTTTTCAGAAGTATTCTTAAACATGCATATTTAAATCTTATTTTTAAGCTAAAAATAAATCTCAAAATAATTATATCGCAAAAATTTATATAAGACAAAATTAAATAGTTAGTCACAGAAACGAATGTTACAAAATACAGATAAAAAAAATCCAACAAATAAAATTATTTTTGTTAAAAATAAATAAAATTAAGAGATAACATATTTGGCTTAAAAAGATTTTTGGTCTATGCAAATATATCGATTTTTGGTTTTCGTCCCTGCAAAATTTTTTTTTTACTTTTTCATCCCTACAAATTTCGCCGTCTACGTTTTTAGTCATTGACGTCAAGTTTTGTTACAAAAAAGCTGACGTGGCTCACGGAGGCTGAGCTAGCTCTGCCACGCTGCTGACATAAGCTACATGTCAGTAGATGACGTGGCTCACTTGCTGACTCAGCATTATTAACATTTTTAATAGGGACAAAAAGCAAAAGATGGTATATTTGGAGGGACGAAAAACAAAAAACTGTATAATTTCAAGGACAAAAAATATTAATGATATTTTTCTTCTCTCCCACGATCTTAGAACTGCACCACCACCATTTTCTTATTCTTCTTCTTCTCCTCTCACACCACCCTAAGCTGAGCTCAGAATCGCACCACCACCCCCATTCTTCTTCTTCTCATCTTCTTCTTCTTCTTCTTCTTCTTTTCATCTCCCAACCGCTCCACCGTTATCCCCCTCACTCGCCCTCGTCGGACCACCTCCACAATAGCCACTGTTGTGGGTGGGGGTTGGGCTTGGGCTTGGGGTTGGGGGTGGGGGCTAGGGAAGGGAAGGGAAGGGAAGGAGAAGAGGTGGTGGTTGTTGGTGGTGGGTGGGGGTGGCAGCTAAGGAAGGGAAGGAGAAGAGGTGGTGGTTGTTGGTGGTGGGGGTGGGACTGGCGGCTAAGGGAAGGAGAAGAGGTGGTGGTTATTGGTGTTGTTTTTTCTGGGTTTGTGTTTTGGTCCCTACAATTATACAATTTTTTGCTTTTCATCCCTGTAAAAATGTTAATGATGCTGAGTCAACAAGTGAGCCACGTCATCTACTGACATGTGGCTTCTATCAGCCAGCGTGGCAAAACCAACTCAGCCTCCGTCAGCCACATTAGCTTTTTTGTAATGGAACTTGACGTCAAAGACCAAAAACAGAGACGGCGAAATTTGCAAGGATGAAAAAGTAAAAAAAAATTTGTAGGGACGAAAACCAAAAATAGATATATTTACGGGAACCAAAAATCTTTTTAAACCTATTTCACAATATGAAAAGTGTCACATATCACAATCTCGTCTATTGAAGAGATGACATATGTGCTAACCTCCTACGAGATTGAACTTATTTTTGGGAAATACTAAATTTTACAAAAACTAAAGCAGGAAAACACACGAAGAATGATGATTGGTTACTTTGATGAATCAATCTATGTTTTCTGTCAAATGATTTCTTAAAAATATTCCACATGTTAATCCATACATTTTGTGCCGTGAAACTTTCGTAATAAATAGCAGCTCTCTTTATTTTTTATATAATAATTGATAATTAAAGTACTAATTTGTGTTTTCTCTAGAAACTTCCTAGTTCAAGTAGCATTCGACAGAGGGTAATATGTCACGCAGTGGTCCAAAGGGGTTGTACTTTTTTTTTTGTTCTACATACTGATTCCCCACGTATAAAAGCATTATTTCATTTTTAATTTAAATAACTTTTTATTTCATGTAATATGATTTTTTTTGGTTTTTGTATTTGTTAGAAAACAAAACAAATATTAAAAAAATTGTTTTTGGTCCTAATTGTATGTGAAATATTGCCTTTAACATCTCAGTTTAGCGGCTCAAACAGAGTTATGCAGTGGGTTGCACTTTTTTTTTACTTTCATGAAAGGCGTGAGATGCTGGTCGAAGTTGAACAAAGTTCATGGCATAAAGTTTATCATCGCGGGACGTATTGATGCAATTTTTTTTTGGATATCATTGAATATAATCTCTAGACTCCGTCGTAACCTTCAGACAGTTACTTGCACCTAGGAATGGCAATGGGTAGGGTATGGATAGGATACTATAGTACCCGTTCCCATACCCATAATTTGAAAAAAAATACCTGTACCCGGCCCTATACTCACGTGGGTAGCAACTTTGATCTCCGTAGCTTTACCCTCTGGGTACCTCAGTACCCATACCCATATCCATTACCTGCACTTTCACGAAAAAAAATCAAAAAATTAATTTCTCAAAAGTAACAAATAATATTATATACGGTAAAAATTAAGTACATATTACAATGCATAATAAGGTTCTAAAATACAATACATAAAATCAAGCCTGAACATTAAATAAATTTCACAATAAACTTCTAAAATAATAAATTCATGAACTTGTGCTAGTGAGGTTGAGTTGGTAGTCACCAAAATCTGTTTAAAAATAATATATTACAGTAATTAATTTGAGTTGTAAAATCAACATTAATAAAAAAAAATTTGGTGTATTTGTTTCAGGTTATAAAATTTTATTCCTTGTAATGGTATATCTGGGAATGTTATTATTGGGAATATTATTCCTGGGTATATTTCATATTGTGTTTGTTGGTATCTAGTATTCCTAGGAATATTCATTATTATTTATTTAATTTAAAAATAAAATATTTAAAAAATATAGTGAAAATAAAATGCGAGTGAGAAGTTATATTTGAAGTATTTGAAAACTATCTATATTTCCATGAGAATGTAACATTCTCATCCCCTAAAATGGGAATAAAAAGTGGAGAAAACATATATAAACAACATTCCAGGGAATAAATTATAGCAAGGAATATCTTTTTAAAACTTAAAAGAAACACGGAATGTCACATTTCCAAATTTATTTTCTTATATCCCTTCAAACAAACACACTCTTAGACTAGTTTACCCTCATCATCATAATCTAAGTTGTGGAATGACAACAAACACTTATCTTTCACATGTAAATATTGTTTGGGTCTAGTAATACCAATAAAAACTACAACATTAAAATAAAGTTAGTTAATAAACTAAACACAAATTTATTGAATAAATATATTAATGCAACATATATTATCTTCCTTTTCATGCTTCAAACAGCTTAATTTGTGCACACATAAGCGCCTCCAAAGTATCCTCAGGAAACCTAGCTAGAAACGATGATACATATATATATATAGAGCGGGTCTGGGGTGGAGTGGGTACTAAGGTACCCGCACCCATCCCTATCAAAATATGCAGGTAATTACCCGTACCCATACCCATTAAACAGGTAATTATCCTCTCCATTGTAGGTAAATTTTGCGAGTACCCATTAAATCTGGTTCTAATTGCCATCCCTACTTGCACCCTCAAAATTTATCCTAAGGAGAAAAAGCATACTGATTCCCCACGTATAAAAGCATTATTTCATTTTTAATTCAAATAACTTCTTATTTCACGTAATATGAATTTTTTTGGTTTTTGTATTTGTTAGAAAACAGAACAAATGTTTAAAAAATTGTTTTTGGTCCTTATTGTATATGAAATATTGCCTTTAATATCTCAGTTTAGCGGCTGAAATAGAGTTATATAGTAGATATGGGAGTAAGGACTATAGTGACTAACATTTGGCACAATAAATAATTTTTTTTAATTTCGTATCTATTAGAAATTAAAATAACACCGTCTACTATACATAGATCAAAGTGATTGTTTACTCAAAACAAACATCTTGAGCATGGTTCAAAAAGCTCCAGCCCTAGCAATTCGAACAAGGGAATTGGTAAATACACCATAGTTTTTTGCCATACACCCCACATTTATTCAGGAAATTACTATTATACCCTCATTGTTTGGGTTTTTTTTTTTTTATTTTGCTTGTTTTTCGGAAACTGGCCATACACCCCCAGTTTCCGGAATGTAAATTTTTCCTGGAGTTTCTGGAATGCAAAAATACATTCCGGAAACTGGATTTTCCTGGAGTTTCCGGAATGTAAATTTTTCTGGAGTTTCCGGAATGCAAATTTACATTCCGGAAACTGTAAATTTTTCCTGGAGTTTCCAGAATGCAAAAATGCATTCCGGAAACTAAGTTTCCGCTAACAACTCGAAATTGAAAAAAAAATAAACAAATCAATGAGGGTATAATGGTATTTTTCTTTTTAAATGTGGGGTATATGTCCAAAAATATTGGTCTATTTACCAATTCCCTCCGAACAAAGGGAAAAAGAAAATAGTTGGCCCAATCTTATGTTCTTATCTCACTTATCTCTCATTAATAGGCTCGGCCCATCAGTCCAAAAGAAAATGAAGCAAATAATAAGAAAAATAGAAAGGATCAAACAAAAAAGTGGACCAAAAAAAGAAGAAGAAAGGATCAAAATCCATGATTACGTTTGCGGATTTCTTTGGACTTGTTTGTACTTCGGTTTGTTTCAGCAGCTATTCTTGCTCATATTTTTGTTCGAACCCCCCCATGAGAAAGAAGCCTAAGCCCCGATACACCGAAACCTCTGATTCCGGTCCTTCATCCGAACAAGAAGATCTTCCCGTGGACTCAACAGGGTTTTTTTTGTAACTTTTAGGCTATGTTTAACAACAAAAAAAAGGCTATGCGTATGCTGTTACTGGGTTCTTTTTACCCCTCAGTTGGGCCTTGGGGCCCATTGTTGTGCTTATGCCGCAAGGAACATTATGGGATTAAAGACACTTTGTGAGAGTGTAAGTAGTGCTTGTTTTCAGCTCTACACGAGAGGGGAGGGAAACAGTGTTTAGCTTGGTTGGTTTTGTGAATTCTTTGTGATATGGAGGTGGGTACCCCTACCCTTGTGGCGGAGAAAAGATCTCTAGATGAAACTACTATTCAACTCGATGAGGAACTCAAAAGGATACTGATCATTTTGCCTTAGTAGGTAAGGTAATGTCTGATAAACCTTTGAATAGAGGGGCGGTTAAGAACATATTAGCAAAGACATGGGGAAACCCAAAAGACTTGCAGATGGTGGATATGGGGATAAATTTATTCCTGTTCACCTTCAATAGCAGAGAGGAAGCTCTAGTGGTGCTGCAGAGATCGCCCTGGTATGTTATGGAAAAACTTGTTAGTCTACAGATTTGGAACCCTCATATTGCCATATACGAAATAATTTTTTCAAAAGTTAGTTTTTGGTTTAGTTTCAGGGTCTTCCGTAACATCTTAAAATTTTACTCTAAGAGATAGAGTATTAATTTTAGAGAATTAGAATTACTTTAAAATTTTTGAATAAAAAATTAGTAGTTTAGAACTAAATACGGAAGTCATAAGATTATATACGGACACTCTGAATATTAGGATAAAATGATAAATGTTGTAAATATTTGTATTTATGGATGACTATCAAATTATACTATTTTCATTGCTCCTCATTATGTAGCTCATAAATGTGATCCCTCCACCCCCTCTATAAATAGGAGCATTAGGTTTCCCATTGTACACACTTGATCAATTCACTAATACAAGGATTATAGTTGGTTCCTGAAGAACTAGCCTTTGAATCCTAGTTTCTGAAGAACTAGTCATTGTCTCTATTTCTTTCTCTCATTTCTTCGATCACTCCTTTCTCTTCTTTACTTTTACAACAATAAATGAATTTAGAAAATTCATTCTACACTTCCAAAAGATATTTCAGGAAATAAATAGTAGCTTGGTGACATATAAAGGTTTTAGAAATTAAATTTGAATTATAAGAGGAGGATATAAAGAAAATTACAGTTTTAGTCACTCTAAAGAGAAACTCCATAGTCTGTTAGTAAGAAAAAGAATAAATACCAGAGATAGAGAAATAGATAAGATAGAGACTACAAAAACTTGATAGAAACCTAAAAAAAAATAGAATGATCAGTTACGGTTAAGTATTATAGCTTAAATAGTAAAATAGTTAAGTCTTATATAGACTTTTGTTTTCTATATTTTCATCTTTTATCTGTTTTATATGAAATTGTGCAATCTAAGTGATAAGAAAATTATGTTAGTCTTATAATTAAAATTTTATCATACTTATCAAATTATTTCATTAAAACAGTCACTTTTCTTTTGACGTTTGAAAATCGTATTTACTGTAAGTAACGGATAAAAGTTTAGTTAATAAAAAATGTTAAAACAACCCAAAAAATTATCTTTCTTCACAAAAGTTGTTTCTTGTAATATTTATGATTTTCTAGAATTTTTCTACAATTTTTGGAAAAGTTAATTTTTAAAATTACCGTTTTGGTCCCTACAGTTACAGCAAGAGCTGAGAACTGATACGGAGACCAAAATGAGGTCAAAACAAAATTCTGGAAAAGTATATCATGTTTTTACATTTTTGTGATTTATGGAATTAATTTTGGAATTTTTTGAAAGACAGATAAAAAGTTACTTTTTCGGTCCCTGCAAACACGTAAAACGAAGATTTCAAAACCAAAATGGATTTTTTAGTGATCAGTGAGTACTCAAAATCAAATTTTAAGAGAAATCATTAATGTTTAAATCAAATTTGTGATTTTCTGAGAATTTTTCTGGAATTTTTTGAAAAATTACTATTTTGTACTTACGGCACGTCCATTTTCCTTTGTTAGTGCAAACCGTAAAACCTACCCTTGCCGTAAAAATCCAGAAACTCTTTTATGAAGCCCTTAGGACTATTATTTTTCATTTTCGAAATTATCCAATAGGTTCTTACCTTTTAATAATTTTTTTTGGACTTTTACTTGTAAAAGGACTATTTTACCCTTGGTTTTCATTTTAACTACCAAACCATAAAATTTTTGGACAAGAAATCAAATGGCCCTCCTTCCTTCTTGAGCTGGTCGACATCCACTTAGGATTAGGGCCCTTGGATGAGCTTTTTATCTTATGAGTCATGAGCATAGTCACGAGCTTAGGCCAATTAGATAAAAGCATGATTAAAACTAATTAATAAATAAGTAACTTATGAATCATGGCTTACATCATGTTCATCTTCCTTCCTCCCTTCTTCTTGCTTTGGCTGACCCCTCTCCCATGACTCACTTCTTCTCAAGCCTTCTCATTTGTGAGTCATGCTATGAGTCATTGGTTTAGGCCAATTAGGAAGTAGTTAAATGTTTTGATTTATATTAAAAGCCAAACCATGGTTGCTTTCCAAGCCAAACATAGTCTCATTAACCCAACCCCTTGGCTGCCCCCTCTACTATAAATACCCCCTCATGCTTCATATAATTCTCACACCAAAACCTTTGTATTGACAAAGAAAATCCTTTCCAATCTCCTTTGCATTTCTAGCCTTTTTCTCTCTTTGTTCTTAAGTTCAAGCTTGATCTTCAAAGCTTTGTTCTTCCAAACCTTTGATCCTAAAAACCCGCCCCTCTCCTCTTAAAATACCCTCTTTGATTCATAAGAATTCCCACATCAAAAAGTCTTGTGTTTGCAATCTTCATTTTCTACTTGAATTTCTTTGTGTTCTGGCTTGATGGTCTTGGATCTTCAAGCTTAGTTCTCCATCGATTTTTGGTGAAAGGTAAGGGGAACCTCTTGCAAATGAATTTGAGAAGTATGGGTTTGATTCTTGTTTGTGTTTTAATTGTTTGTTTATGTGTTTATAGATTTTATTTATTTAAATATGTTTTATAATTGTTTTATAGCTTTAATTTAATTGTTTTGTGCTATTTGTGAATTGTAGAGTTATAATGCCCAAATTATCCTAATTTTCGTGAAAGTGGAGAGACTATGGCAAAATCATTTTTGAACTTTTGTAAACATATCGTTATAATAGCGAATTTTAGACTTACTGTAAATATGATTTTTTCGCAAAGAAAATACAATTTATTATTTTGTAAAAACCCTGATATTATCTGTCATTTATATACAAGGTGATGGGTAAGATAAATGGTTTATCAGTATGGATTGTCTAGAAAGGAAAGAGACCTTTGAAGGGGCTTTTATAAAGTCCGTCTCTATCTGGCCTAGGATCTTTATTGATACGTTGTTTGGGGAATTCTTAACACTAGGGACCCGGTATATATGTGACAAAATAAATTGGAAAAATTTCTTAATACCATATATATAAATAGATTGGATTGGATAAAAGAGTATAATAGTAATGGATTGTCGGTGAATTCTACCGTTATAGCATCTTTCGGAAATTAATATGACAGTAATGGATTCTCGGTGAATTCTACTGTTATATAATTAGTGAAAATATCGAGTGGGTATCCAATCTGTATATATATGCACGTTGCAACACCCTTTCTCCAAAAAGGATATTACACCATAGTAACCAAAAGTTTCGCAAACGTTTAGGAAATATTTCATAAAAGTTGGTAAAGCTCTTCAAAAATGCGGGTAAAATTTTTTGTTTTTATAAAAGAAGATGAGAAGGATGGGAAATAAAATCCCTCATTCTCTATTAAAGATTTTAACTGTAAAACAAACCCTCTTGTACAGAAAAGTACCTCCTCTTATATATATATATATAACATGATATTTTACAAAGGAGTTTGTCCTAAGACAAACTTTGTTTTTACACTGTAAAAGAAAGAGAAGTCAAAGCTACTCTAAACCAAAAAGTACAAAAGTAGTAAAAGAAAAATACATGCTACTATGTACAGTCGAGCCATGATCCCATTATTTACACCGCAGGGATCTATTACACTAAAACCCTAACTCATATATATACTCATGGACAAGACCAGGTAGATCCTCCTAGTCCAGGCAAGCTGGAGTGTAGAGGCGGGACTCTAGTTACCGGAACCCAATCAAAGTTAAATCCGGCTATATCTGGTCTAGGCATAGTATCACTGGTCAGGTCAGAGGTAGCCCAAGAGCATATAAACTCTTCGGATTCCTCTTCCATCTCCTCATCCGACAAGGATTCGGATAACCAGATTATGTCTTCTGATTCTGATTCAGAAGGACGGGGTAAGGGAGAATAAGTTGGAAGATTCGCTTCTCCCAGAGGCGAAACTTGTACATGACCTACAGAACCCTCAGTTCTTGCAGGCGCTGCTGCGGATGTGTCTTCGGAGGTTCCATCCTGGTTTTTGTCAGAGGACTTATCCCTTGACTTTGTCGGTACATGATCAGAACCATTCCCATCAGGTTCCGAGGGATGTGAGCTACCACCCCCATTGCTATTATCAACATTACTATCGAACAAGTCTTCTGGGTCAAGTACCAAGAGTTTTTAACTGACGTAACGGTAACTTAACATCTAATATCATTTGTTCCTGAATAGGAAATGGGTTTGGTGAGGCTCCACCTCCGATATATGTGGTTTCTACCATTCCTACAAATCGACCCCATTGTGTGCTAGGACAGATGTTCCACCATATATGCTCTCCACCTTGAGGTTCTAAGGTTAGGTGCCGGACAGTTCCTAATCCTCTATCTTGGGGGTTCATCTCCATCTACTCAGTCATGTAAGGCGGAAGTAATATACATTATAAGAAAGGTGTGATAAATCTCATACTCAATAAAAGTCTTTTTATAAAGCATTTAATGAAAACTTACAAGAAGAGAATTCTCTAGATGTTCAGACCAGAGAAAGCTCAGAAAAACTCGATGATAACCACTGAACTGAAGTGCTCATTTTATAATTGAAGGAAGGCACTATTTACAACAGTAATGAATAATTAAAAATACAACAGTAAAGATTCTGCCGACACTAAGTGCTACAGTAAAACTAAAAAGTAATCACATGGGAACAGTGTTAATGTCTGCCAATAATGCCGAAAGTAAGGAATCAAATCTGCTTTATGGGATTTCGGGAATCCCTTCAATTCCGTAATCATCTTCATTCATTAGGGGGTAATTCTGACTGGACCCAGCTTCAGACTCCTTGTCTTCTTCGTTGTCTCCAGACATAGCCATTTGTAATTTCTTTAAAAATTCTTCTTTATTACTGGAGCTTGATAATTCTGCCATAATTTTACATTTTTCTGACAAAAATAAAGCTTCAGTATCACCCTGCTTGACTTGCTTCAGGTAATTTGGATGCTCTCGAAACCAACGATCAAGAGCATTAGAACTTAACAAATTAGGGTTAAACTTATTCCACCATTTAATTTTAATTTCTCTAACAACTTGAGAAGTTTGACATCCTTCCCAAACTTTTTGAGTTTTGTAATTCCAAGAAGTGATCCAGGTAATTCCAAAGCTAGCACAGAATGCTAGTAATTGCATGGATGGAGGAAAAGTAGTTTCTGTAATAAATCTTTCATATGCAGTAAGGGCAAATTTAGGGAATATCGATGTGTCTGCACCGATATCAATAAACCACCAAAGGAACCAATGAGGAAAATGTAATGGAATGTCTTTTTTAAACCAAACAAACCAAGAATGGTTATATGGTTCAAGGAGAAGCATATTGTACCATGCTTCCATGTAATCCACATAATTAAAGGTTTGAGGTACAAATTTTCTGGTAAATGATTTGTGAGTAGAAGGATGGGTTCCCCATACCTGAGGAGTAATAATTTTAACAATTTTATATTTTGAATAAGTAATTCTCTGAGGATCAGTGGGATCCTCTCGGTTATGAGTAACTTCTATAGATCCAGTATCAACTAGGATAAACTCATAAAATTTTCTAGTATGTTCCGGGGTTCGAGGATAGTAATGAAACCTTGGAGGGTAAAACTTACTAATAGTTTGTAAAAGAGAGTTGTTTCCTCTCAGGTATTCAGGTTCTAAAGTAAATAAGGGTAATGGATATGATTTTGGTATAAAAGGGCAGGGAGGTGTATCAGCTGGTGGAGTGTAAAAGGGTACTTTCTCTTTTTTCTGGTTTTTTAGATTGTAGTGGGGTGAAGGTCTCTTGTAATTGTTGAGATACAGGGTTATTTGCTATTTGGGTGTAATGGTAAGAGGTATTGGCTAATTGTACTAGCTTAGAGGAAGAGGATGAAGAGGGTAATGCTAGAGGGGTTGAGGCTCTTGGCCTGGGTGTAATAATTTGGTAAGGAGATAGGGGAGTATAACGATTTTGTAATGATCCCTGTAATGATGATGAAGGACCTTGAAGTAATGCTTGCTTTGAAGTAATAACTTTTTGTATCTTTGGATCCTCCAGAGGAGGACCATAATCATCTCTCGGATCTTTTCTTTTATCACTCATTTCTGTTTCCCTATAAAAATTCTCTAGTTAGAAAATCAGGTAAAGAATTCTTGACTCCTTTAATATGTTCTATATTAAAATCAAAACAAGAAAGTAAGGCTTGCCATCTAGCGAAAATATGTTTTGAAACTAAATTTTTAACATCTTTTTGTAAAACATCTTTTGCTGCTTTACAATCGGTTTTTAGTAAAAATCTTTTTGAAAATAAATCATCTTGAAATTTTGTAATACAAAAAACAATAGCTAAAATTTCCTTTTTAATAGTACTGTACTTCTGCTAAGCTGGATTCCAAACTCCAGAGTAATATCTAACAATCTGTTCCTTCTGTGAGTGGGGTAACACCTGTTTAAGAATTCCACCGAAACCTAATTCTGATGAATCCGTTTTGACTATTAAAAAGGCTATTGGGTCAGGTAAACCTAGACAGGGTAATCTCTTAACAATGGACTTTAATTGCTTAACACTCTCAGTCATAGACTCATCCCACTTAGGCAGGTTCTTCCTAAGTCTCTTAAATAAAGGGGCACAAATCAGTCTAAGGTTAGGGATAAAATCCGCAACATAATTAACACATCCTAAAAATCTTTGTAATTGTGTTTTATCCTTTACTTCATCTGGAAATTTATCAGCAAATTCAATGGCCCTACTGATAGGAGTAATAGTTCCTTCAAATACTTCAAATCCTAAAAATCTTATTTTATTTTGAAATAATTTCATTTTTCTTTCTGATAATACTAATCCATTTTCTTTAATAATGTTAAAGAACTTATTTAAGTGTTCAAAATGCTGAGTAATAGAATTTGAATAGACTAAGACATCATCTAGGTATACTAAAGTGAATTCAGAGTAATTATTAAATATTTCATTCATAATATTTTGAAATTCACTGGGAGCATTTTTTAAACCTAAAGGCATAACATTCCATTCATAATGTCCAAATGGTACTACAAAAGCAGTTTTATATTTATCTTCTTCTATTAACTGTATCTGGTAATAACCTGATTTTAAATCAAACTTAGAAAATACTGCAGAGTTGTATAATCTTCCAATTAAATCTTTTTTATTAGGAATGGGATATCTAATCCATTGTAAAGCTTTGTTTAATGGTTTATAATTAATCACTAATCTCGGCGCTCCTTTTTCTAATTCAGAAGCATTCACTACATAAAAGGCTGAACAGCTCCAAGGAGATTTACTTGGTCTTATCAATCCTTTTTCTAAATATTCATTAATTTCTTTTTTACAGTAATCTAGAAATTGTTGATTCATCTGTATTGGCCTAGCTTTAGTTGGGATATTTTTCTCATTAAAATCTGGTTCATAACGTAAAGAAATGACATGTGTCTTTCTTTTCCAGAAAGCATTAGGATGTTCTGCACATAATTCTTTAGAAAATTGGTCTTGTAAACCCTTAATCCTGTCTTGTATTTTAGAAGACTTTAATTGTTCATTTATTCTTTTATAATGAATTTCTTTATTTATCATAACTATCTGTTTTTGTTTTTGTTTAATCAAATTAATGTACGAAGTATTTTGTTCCTGTACTTGATTTAATTCTTTAATATGTGGAGGCTGAATAAATTCAAAACTAACTTCCCTTCCAGGGCTTTTGAGGTAATGGCTGTATTAGATACTGAAAATGGGTATAGTAATGATAAAAAGGGGGTACCCAATATAATATTTTCATGTATATCTTTAACTAATACAAACGAAGTTGTATAGCAAATCTTATTTTTACAAATTTTTGCTTTAGATAATTTATAAGATATGGATAATCGAGAGCCATTAGCTCCACTTAATGATTCAGTAGTTTTTTCATAATACTTTGTTGGTATTAATCCTTCTTGTATACAATTCAAGTCAGCTCCAGAATCTATTAAAGCAATTAATTTAAATCTTTCTTCTTTAATAATTAATTCTATTGAACAATACCATTTATGTGATATTAATCTATCTATTTTATATAATTCAGGATTAGAATTTTCTCCTTTCTGAATATTATTTTGATCATTAATAATTTTCATACCTTTAATTTCTAAATATTTTAATTCTAATTCTACATCCTTCTGTTTTAATTGCTGAATTTCTTGCTTTAAGTTTCTAATTTCATTTTGTAAATCTTTTAATGTTATTGTAGATACTTTTGGTTTCTTAAATTTATTCATAATATCTTTAAATTCTATCTTTTGCAATGTATCTTTCTAATTTTCTTCTTCGATAATAATTTCTTGAACTTGTTTCATAAATTCTTGTTTTAAATCTGAGTCTTGCATTTTCCCTAGTATTTCTATTAAAGTATTTGCTTGAGTTTTAGTTATAACATTAATTCTTTTAATACAATTATTACAGTCACAAATATCTATTCCTAAGCATTCAGAATAATTATCGGATGATTCTTCTTCTTCAGATGTTTCTTTTATCTGATTAATGACTTCTTCTTCATAATCAGATTCTTCATATGAACTTTCAGATTCATTATCTGAATAAATCATTATATCTTCCAATATATTAATAAGACTTGTCTTTAAATCTTCTTCTATAGACAAATTATTAATTTTATTAATTTTTTCTTTAACTCTGCAAGTTTTTGCATAATGACCAAATCTTCCACACTTAAAACATTTAATATCTGATAAGTTTTTCTTTTGATAATTTATCTTTCTAGTTTGCCTTTGCTGCTTGGATTTGTAATTTTGTTGTGGCTTCTTATAATTTCTGTAATTTCTTTTCCTATAATAAGGTCTTCCACTAAAATTTTGTTTTCTATTCTTTTTAATAATTCTACTAGGAGCTTTTAAAGGTTCTACTCCAAATTGCTCACAGAATGTTCCTAACTCCCTTATACTTTGTAAAGATTCATTTTTAATTTTATTTTGTAATTTATAATCAGTACAGATTTGTATACCAGTTTCAATAATATAATTTGATATTTCACCCATGGTTAATTGATTATAAGGAATAATACCATTAAAAGCATGGCTAATATTAGACTTAACCTTTTCTGCAAATAATTTTGGTAATCCTCCAATAAATCTTTCTTTCCAGTAATCAGCTGCACCATCTGGTCTTAAATAAAGTTTAGATAAAAACATATCTCTATACCATCTATAATCAGACATAGTTGGACAGTATAAATTTACTAATTGATCGGCCATTCTTTGTTGTAATTTTAATGGTTCTCCAACAAAGTGTTTAGTAATTGTATATAATAAAGTTGTAACAATATCTTCCTGTGGTACTCCATTTTCTATTTTAATTGCACTGTAAATTTCATTCTTTTGTTGCTCCGTAATAATATTATCCCACCAACCTTTAAGTTGGCCTGTAAATCCCATAGTAATTGCCACAACAGTTTTTTTATCAGTATTTCCACTTTTTGCTTTAAAGGCAGTAGCAGCCATAGTCATTTGTTGAATAATATCTAATATTTGTTTCTCGCTGGCTCCATCTATATTCCATTCTACTATAGAGTCACCCGAATAACTATTTTCTATAAAGTTGGGTCTTTCTTCAAATTGTACATCAGCAAATGAGGGTCTTGGATAATAATTTCTAGTTTTAGGTCTTGGATTATAATTTATTTTATTTAGTATATGTTCTTCATTTTTTAATACATTAATTTTTGTTTCTGAGGAACTGGGAATATTAGATAATGATAATTTCTCTAAACGAGTTATTAAATCATCAGATATATTTTTTCCCAAATTAAAATGTTTTAATTCTTTATCAGGGGTATAATTAAAAATAGGTGTTTTAGGATCTAAAATAAAATCTTTTGGATTTTCTATTCTTTCTCCTGCAGTCCCAGCTAATTCTATTCTATCTAATTGTTGAGACATAACATGTAATATTTGATTTGAATAATTTAATTATTCTTGAATATTATTTCTTTCTTTTTGCATACCATCAATTGGATTTTTAATAGCTTTAAATGGGGATGCTACTACTTCAACTCCTTCTTTTGTAGTAATAATTATAGCTTCTAAGGGAGGATATATACTTTCAGAATATTTTTTAGTATTAGTATCTAATAATTTCCATTTGGTATTTAATCTAACATTAACATCAACATATAAATCCTGTAGAAAGGGATTATCGATATTATTTTCATGGCAATATAATTCAAACCAAGTAAAAAAGTGAATATTTAATTCTTGATATTCTAGAAATTCGTAATATTTATATAAATAATCCTTTGTTTGTTCTTTAGTAAAATTACTAAAGTACCAATCTCTTTTATCTTTATTATGGTCTGAATCAAATTCTTCCTTTAACCAGGGTTTATCTATTTTAAAAGGTTCTTCTTAATTAGTTAATACTAATACTTGTGATCTCGTAGGAGAATATTGAGGTGATCTAGATCTATTAGAATTTTCATAAATAGGTTGAGGTATTTCTGGATTAAAGTTAACTCCTGCTAAGTTTAGATGTATAGTAGAGTCTATTGAGTTTCTTGATGATCAGTTACTTGGGGTAATTGGTTCATTAATTCGTAATGACTGACTCCTATTCATTCTAATTCTTACAGTTCCATCATCATCTTCTATAATTTCACTAACATTTCTGTTTTCTACTTTTGGTAATTCTGTTATATCTTTTAAAATCCATTCTTCAGGAAACTTATTAATTACTTCAGAGGCAGTTAATCTTTTAGGGGTTGTAATATTTGATCTTTTAAGATTAGCTTCAATAACAACAGTTTCATTTTTCGGTGATGCTCTTAAGGCTTTAAAATCATAGTTAATAGTAGAAACTTTATAAGTGATTTTTGTAATAACATTTATATTTGCTACTCCAGGTTTAAATATATTATCTAAACAATGAATATTAATGGCTAAAGCATCTTTCGTAAAAGGGTTTTTTAAATCCATGGAAAAATTTGGATAACAATTAAAGTACACTGGGCCATCATTTAAATTAGATTCAAGTATTGCCAAAGTAGATTCATGAAATCTTTTAATTCTAGTATCTCTTAATACTAGTAATACTGGTGTATTTAATCCTATTTTATGTAATGGTTTAACCGCTACCTACAATGGGGTCGATTTGTAGGAATGGTAGAAACCACAGATATCGGAGGTGGAGCCTCACCAAACCCATTTCCTATTCAGGAACAAATGATATTAGATGTTAAGTTACCGTTACGTCAGTTAAAAACCCTTGGTACTTGACCCAGAAGACTTGTTCGATAGTAATGTTGATAATAGCAGTGGGGGTGGTAGCTCACATCCCTCGGAACCTGATGGGAATGGTTCTGATCATGTACCGACAAAGTCAAGGGATAAGTCCTTTGACAAAAACCAGGATGGAACCTCCGAAGACACATCCGCAGCAGTGCCTGCAAGAACTGAGGGTTCTGTAGGTCATGTACAAGTTTCGCCTCTGGGAGAAGCGAATCTTCCAACTTATTCTCCTTTACCCCGTCCTTCTGAATCAGAGTCAGAAGACATTATCTGGTTATCCGAATCCTTATCGGATGAGGAGATGGAAGAGGAATCCGAAGAGTCTATATGCTCTTGGGCTACCTCTGACCTGACCAGTGATACTATGCCTAGACCAGATCTAGCCGGATTCAACTTTGATTGGGTTCCGGTAACTAGAGTCCCGCCTCTACACTCCAGCTTGCCTGGACTACGAGGATCTACCTGGTCTTGTCCGTGAGTATGTATATGAGTTAGGGTTTTAGTGTAATAGATCCCTGCGGTGTAAATAACGGGATCATGGCTCGACTATACATAGTAGCATGTATTTTTCTTTTACCACTTTTGTACTTTTTGGTTTGGAGTAGCTTTGACTTCTTTTTCTTTTACAGTGTAAAAACAAAGTTTGTCTTAGGACAAACTACTTTGTAAAATATCATGTTATATATATATATATAAGAGGAGGTACTTTTCTGTACAAGAGGGTTTGTTTTACAGTTAAAATCTTTAATAAGAGAATGAGGGATTTTATTTCCCATCCTTCTCATCTTCTTTTATAAAAGCAAAAAATTTTACCTGCATTTTTGAAGAGCTTTACAAACTTTTATGAAATATTTTCTAATCATTTACGAAACTTTTGGTTACTATGGTGTAATATCCTTTTTGGAGAAATGGTGTTGCAAACGTAGTCAATTTATCTCTCTTCTGAAATGCTTAAACTCCAATTATCTTCCAGGAAAAAGGCCCGTTGAAAGCCTATCTCACTAATTTCCACTGCCGTAGACATTGGAAATTAAACTGAGTGATGTGCATACATATACAGATTGGATTCCCACTCTATATTTCCCACAAATAATATAACGATAGGATTCACCGAGAATCCATTACCGTTACACTATATTCTAACAGATGCTATAACAGTATGATTCACCGGAAATCCATTACTGTTACCCTCTTTAATCCTTTCCAATCCATTTATATATACGGTATTTAAGAAAACTGCTTCTTTCCCAATCTTATCTTGTCACGTATATACCAGGTTTCCACTGTTAAGATTTCCCCAAACAGCATATCAGTACAGATCCCAGGCCAGAGTGAGACGGACTGCTTTAGCCCCTTCAAAGGCCTCACTTCCTTTCTAGACAGATCCATACTGATAAACCATTTATCTTAACTACAACCTTGCATATAAATAACAGATACCAATGGGGTTTTCACAAATAATTATTGTTTGCTTTGCGGTAAACTCTCGTTTGCAGTACGTGTAAAATTCGCCATTATAATGGTATGTTTACTAAAGTTCAAAAGTGATTTTGCCATAATCTCTCCTCTTACTTGAATTCTTAAATAAAATTGGGCATTATAACTCTACAATTTATAATTAGCACTAAACAAATAAATTAAGACAATAAAACAATCATAAAAGCATACTAAACAAACAAAAAGCTATAAACAACCAAACAAGCAATTCCACACACAAACAAGATCAAACTCATACTACTAAAATTAAGATGAGAAGAGAAACCCCTTACCTTAGCCAAAATCTTGATGAAGAACTACCAAGAACACCAAGAACACCACACAAAGAAATTTAGGAAACTAGAGAGAAAAAGAGAGAGAACTTTGTTGTTGGCCTTGGTTCTTGTTGGTGTGTGGAAAATTTATGAAGCAAGGACCCCTATTTATAGTAGTGGGGCAGCCAAGGGGTGGGGACCAAGGAGGAATAAAAATTTTGTGACCTCATCTAGCTTTTTGGTCAATATGTCATAATTCCTAAAAATACAAAAGATCTAATTTTCTAATTAGCCTATTCTTATGACTAAGCAAGTGATTCATGACAAAAAAGTTCATCCAAGGGCTCCTAATTGATGAGATGTCGACCAGCCTCAAGGAAAAGGAGGGCCGTTTGATCAAATAGTGAAAAACTTTATGGTTTCGTAAATAAACCGAAAACTGGTGGCATTTACGTCCTTTTGCAAACAGATCTTGAAAATAATTAGTAAAAAGATGAGGACTCATTAGAAAATTTCAGAAATAGTCTCTAATAGTCATAAAGACTTTATACAAGAGTTTCTGGATTTTTACGGTAAAGAATAGGCTTTACGGTTTGCCCAAACGACGAAAAACAGACGCGCCCGTAAGTGCAAAACAGCAATTTTCCAGAAAATTACAGAAAAATTCCCAAAAAATTACAAATTTGATATAAACACCAATGGTCTCTCTTAAAATTTGATTTTGAGCCTTCCCTGACCACTGAAAATCTATCCTGGTTTCTGTAAACTTCGTTTTCCGTATTTATAGGGACGGAAAACGCAACTCTTTATCTGTATTCCGAAAAATTCCAAAATAAACTTCATAATTTTTAAAAAATATAAAAACATGGTGTACTGTTCCATTTTTTCGTTTCGACTCCGTTTAGGTCTCTGTATCAGTTTTTAACTCTTACCGTAAACTTGCGGAAACCGAAATGGTACTTTTCAAAATTAGTTTCTCAAAAATTCTAGAAAAATTCCAGAAAATCATAAATATTATAAGAAATAACTTTCGTGAAGAAAGATAAATTTCTGGGTTGCTTTAACATATTTTTACCAATTAAATTCTTTTCCATCTATTACGGTAAGTACAGTTTGCAAACGTTGTAAGAAAAATGACTGTTTTAGTAAAATAACTTAATAAGTATCTTAAACCCTTAATTATAAGACTACAATAATTTTCTTATCACTTAGTTCCTACCAGAACATATAAAACAGACAAAAGACAGAAATACAGAAAACAGAAACCTATAAAAATGCAACTATTTTACTATTCATGTTGTAACACTTAATCGTAACTGGTCTTTCTACTTTTCTTAGATTTCTATTAGATCTATGTAATCCCTATCTCATCTATTTTTCTATCTCAGGTATGTATCCTTTTTCTAACTAACAGATTACGGAGTTCCGTCTAAAAAGGACTAAAACCGTAATTTCTTTATTTCTTCCTCTTAAAATCCAAACTTAATTTCTAAAACCTTCATGTATCATCCATACTACTATGTCTTCCCTTAAATACCTTTTGGAAGTGTCATATGAATTTTCCAAATTCATTTTCACCATTTATCTTAATAATTAAAACGTCCGTATATAATCCCCTGACTTCCGTATGTAATTCTAAACCACCAAGTTTTTATCCGAAAAACTCCAGAGTAAATTCTAATCCTCTAAAATTAACACTCTGTCTCTTAGAGTGAAATTTTAGGATGTTACACACGTAACTCAGATTACTTTTCAATGTCTACGACAGTGGAAATTAGTGAGACAGACTTTCAACGGGCCTTCTTCCTGGAATATAATTAGTGCTTAAATATTTCATAAGAGAAACAGTTTGATTATGTTCACTTAGTTATAGTAGATCGATTTTTAAGATTGGGTATTGATTACCAAAGATGGCTCTGCCGTCGTGTGATCCTTTCATCTTCAAAAATTAATTAAAGCCGGAAAAGAATTAGCTTTACTTCGTTCATTAAGTATATATCAGGTTTTCGAAAAGACGGACTCTGATTACCGCAATTGGCTCAGTCGCCGTGTAATTATTCTATTCCCAAAGAGCAATCTAAAATCTGAGAATAGACACTTGCTGATTAAAAAGTGGACGTAAGTTTAAATACTGTTGATCTCTTCTCTCTTGATCAATCCTAGGTGGCCCTGCCCCGTTTTGGTCTACTTGAAATAAATTAATAACCTTTAGTTTATATATCGAATCACTCTGTTGGGCTACTCACCTCAGTTTGGCTTTGCCGCGGTGTGAACAGTCGTAAATTGACTTATTGAAGCCGGACAAATAAACTTTAACTCATAAACAATCCATAAAATGAGTAGAATGAGCAAGAGCTATTTATTTAACAACAATAAAAGAGTTTTCTGATATAAAGTGAAAAATATGGGTTTTAACAGCTATCTGTCTATTCAAAAGTATTTCTATCCTAAAGAGATGAGTTATTTCATAAAAAGTATTTTGGTGAAATTTAGAGATTTTCATAAAACAGCTACAGTAAAACAAAGGAAGTTTTCAAAGAGATACTAAAGAGAATTTGTGTGCAAATATAGATGGTCATTTGCATAAAGAATTTTTTAGCATTACAACCCGAAGAAGTGTGGTTGAGAATAGGGTTTAGTTAGGCTACAATTGCCTACTGGGATTATCCAGGTTTCGATAGTCTTATGTGGCCGAGTAGGTAATGCCCTCGAGCCGAGACGAATCGTATACCCAACTTGGATAAATCTGATTGGCTGACTTATTCTTAAATTGGTATTAAGTAATAAATGTTAGTCTTACCAAAGGATCCTCGGAAATCCTAAAGGGGCTATCTAGTTGTTCTGTTAGGTTGGCTATAGCCAATTGCTCAATGGTGTTAAGGTTGGTAAAGTCTCCTTGGAGCAATACACTGGTGTGTTTTGAGAGATATTGAAGTGACATGCATAATATACTTAGACTTGGTGATATATTATTGTGAGTGCATTGCTTTTGTTGGATTCCAGCACAAGGTAAGATCTGCTTAAACGATATTTGTTTAAAAGTCTTGATTAATCTATAATTTTGTATATGTGTCTTATTGTGCAAAATTGGGTAAGGTGTGATCTGTGTTTTGAATGTGCTTCTACTTTTCATATTATTTTGTCTTAGAGTTTCACCCATACCTGCTTTATGTTGTGTTGATGCATGACTGAGTAGATGGTTTATCCAAGAAGTGGTTTAGTTCTTAGAAGAAGGACCTGAAGGAGGATGCCGCCTAGATCGATAGAGACTCCAAGAAGAATCTGTATTTACTGTTTTAGATTGGATAGAGGTTTAAAGACTCCACTGGCTCAGTGTTCACTATATAAACCTCTGTTGCAAACTCTGATGATTTCATATCTGAGATGAATAATTTTTGAGTACAAAGTTATGTTTTACTCTTTATATTCAAATATTTACAAAGAGAAAATTTTAAAGGGATTTACTCCCCATCCTTCTCATCTTCTTTAGAAAAATGAAAAATTTTACCCACATTTTAGAGAATGATTACCAACTGTTATCACAATATTTTCTAACTCTTTATGAAACTTTTGGTTACTATAAAATGTTCATCGCAAACTATATTTTAGAGTGTAAATAAAATTTACTAATAGCAAATTATTTCATGTAAAATGTTTAAAACAAACTATATTTTAGAGTGTGAATAAAGTTCACTAATAGCAAGTTATTTTATATAGAATGTTCAAAACAAACTATATATTATGGAAGCCCGCACTACGTGCATACTAAAAAAATATGACTTTAAAAATTTAGATTAATACCTAATTTCTATTAAACTCTTCTATATGTTGATAATGTTTTTTCACATATAATGTTTAAAGCAAACTATATGTTACGTAGGTCCATGCTATGCGCGGTATATATTAAAAGAATATGACTTTAAAATTTTAATTTCTATTATACTCTTTTATGAGTTAGTAATGTCATTTTGTGTAAAATATTCAAAACAAACTATATATTATGTAGCCCATACTACACGTAATATATACTAAAAGAATATCACTTTAAAATTTTAATTTCTATTAAAGGTCGAATCATTTGTCAACCAAATAAATAATGGTAGCTAAAATAAACATTCATTTATAGATTTTTTTTCACCATTTCAATCATTACAATACTACTATAACATTATGATTAATACTATAACTACCGAACCTTCTTTTTTTGAAGCCGCCAAATAAATTGATTAAATAGAAGTCCAACTGAGGCATAAGAAATAAGAAATTCTTAACAGACCAAGAATACAAATTACATCCATCAAAAAGGACCCCCGCATTAATCACCCTACCCCCAAAGCAGGAAAATGGACCCCGAACTAATATTACATTACATTACGGTGCTATTTTCACCATGGACCATTGAGTATCCACAATAGATCAGCGGTTATTAGAACCATAGATATATCAATTTTTAAATCAAAGGGTCAAGATTGTTAAAGAGTGTCAATTTCATTAAAAATAAAAAGTTAATTACTCTAGTGCCCCTTGTAATTATGGTATTCGCAAAAATAAACAAAAAAGGTAATATATTAAAAAAACTCTCCCTCTCTCTTCCCCCTCTCTTCCTCTCTCTATCGCTCTCTCCCGACCCCCTCTCTTGCTCTATCTTGCTTACTCTCTCCCACTCTCTCTCACCCTTATTTTCTCTCTCACTCCCTCTCTCCCTTTCTCTCTCCCCCTCTCTCGCTCTCTCTCTCTCTCCCTCCAACCTCTCTCACAATCTCCCTCTCTCAATCTCTCTCTCCCCCTGCCCGTCTCTCCCCACTCTCTCTCTTCCTCTCTCTCCCCATCTCTCATTAATTACCTCTCCCTCCCTCTCTCTCGCTCTCACTCCCCCCTCTCATTCCCCCTCCCTCCCTTTCTCTCTCTCTCGCCCACTCTTATTTCCTCTCCCTCCCTTTCTCTTTCGCTCTCTCCCCTCTCTCGCTCTTTCCCTTCCCCCTCTCACTCTCCCCCTCTCTCTTTCACTCTTCCTTTCTCTCCCCCTCCCTCTCTCTCTCTCGCTAGAGAGGGGAACAAGAGGGAGGGAGTGATAGAACACGCAAGAGAGAGGGAGAGAAGGAGAGGGAGAGAAAGAGAGGGGGAGAGAGAGGTTTCTCAGAGAGTGGGAGAGAGAGACAGAGGGAGATGGAGAGGTTTTTAGAGAGCGGCAGAGAGAGGGGAGAGCGAGATAGGGAGGGAGGGAAAGAGAGAGCAAGAGAGGGAGGGACATAGAGAGAGCAAGAGATGGGGAGAGGGAGAGAGAGAGAGAGAGGGCAAGAGAGAATGGGGGAGGGAGGGGTAGAGAGAAAAGGAGAGTGAAAGAGAGAGGGAGAGGTGAGAGAGGGGGAAGAGAGAGGGAGAGAGAGTTTTTTTAATATATTAATTTTTTTCATTTTTGTATATCACAATTACAAGAGGCACTAGTGCAATTAATTTTTTATTTTTAATGAAATTGACACCATTTAACAATCTTGATCATTGGATTTAAAAATGAATATATCTATGATTCTGACAACCGCTGGTCTATCGTGGACACTCACTGGTCCATGGTGGACCACTTTAAGGGTGGTCCACCCTAAATGGCACTGATGTGCCGCTTCTTAGGGTGGATCAATGATAAATTGGTCCACCAAACACCAATCAAATTTTGACCATTAGTATAATAATATTAAAATGCAATAGTCTAGATTTTACATGGGTTACCTTTTGTATCGGAATTTAAATATATTTGACATAATTAGGCCTAGACAACGGTCGGGTGCGGCCGGTTTCGATCTCAAAAATGTCAATCCGAATGAAACCGACATGTTCATATCTAAGCCCGTTCCCGGTCGTTTCATCCTTCGGTTTGGTCGGGTGACGGGTTGGTCGGGTTTCGGGTTGCACGGGTGGGTTGAGACAGGTTTGGAAAAACATAAGAGGCACTCTAAAAAAAACCAGAATGAGTAAAAAATATAGATCCGATTTCCAGAACCAAAAGGCAGCAGCAAGCATCAAAAGCAAAGGCAAGGAAGATGCAAATAAAAATTCAACCTTTAACAGAAAAACTAAATAAACACTCACGTACAATATATTTTAGTTTTTGGTTTATAAAAAAGAATGAATGATATAGAGAAGAAGAGGATTGCTATAGAAATAGAAGTAGAAACTTGGAAAAAGTTGAAAATTTAAACCAAAACCAACACGGTTGGCTTGCTATAGAATCAAAAGACAGTAGCAAGTATCAAATTTCAAACAAAAACCAAACAGATCTAACTTCCAGCAAAACTAAACCAACACAAATGGTCATCATCATAAAAAACATCGGACAATATCCAAATAAAAATTCAACCTTTTAACAAAAAAACTAACAAACACTCACGTACATCATATTTTAGTATTTGGTTTACAGAAAAGAATGAATGATGTGTAGAAGAAGAGGCTTGCTATAGAAATAAAAGTAGAAACTTGAAAAAAGGTTAAAACTTGATTACATTCCTCTCTAGCAGAAGACTCTCATCTATCCAGAATTCCATATCCACATGCGAGAGCAGTGGAAAAAAAAAAAGACAGCCGGAGATGCAGGCTAGGAGCAACGGTGAGCCACTGCGACCCCGGATCTGTGCTATGGTTGTTCTTCCCGTGCTGTGCTGGTTGCAACGCAAGAAGGATAAGCCTTGGCGGTTCTTTCCTCTCTCTGAGAGTGCTTGCAGCGGCGAAACTTGAAGAAAAGTAGCTGCTGGCAGCGACAACAGGAAAAGAAGGAGCACCTACGGTGGTTTAAAGATCGAAAGGAGAAGGAGAAACTGTTGTTTGAAGATCTGAAGAGTATGGTGGTCGAAAATTGGGGGTGGTTTTGGTGAGCTCTTGAGAGAAAAGAGAAAGAAGGAGATCCTGTGGTGGTTTGAAGGAGAAAAGAGGTGGAAGGCGGTGGCTATGGAGTATGGACCTGTGGTGAGCTCTTGGGACCAAAGAGAGAAGGAGAGCCTCTGAGCCTAAGAGAGAGAAAAAGAAAGGAAAAATGAAGTGGGGTAGCGGCGCTGAGGCTTTTGTGAGAGATTGGAATTTAGGGTTTACAACATAACATGATCAACGGCTCAGAGTCTGTAACATCTGTTTTTCTAGGTAACAGTTCTAATTTCTGTTTTATATGAATTTTTACAAAATAAATATTTTAAGATTTATTTTTAGGTTATAAATAGATTTTAAATACACATGTTTAAAATTACTTCTGAAAATGGTCAATTTTCAGCTTTCGTCACCATTTCTTTGTTTTTTTGTCCTTTTTCCATTTTATATGAATTCTTGGGACAAAAATATTTTGAGATTTATTCTTGGCTTAAAATTAAGAGTAAAATACATGTGTTTTGAAATACTTCTGAAATGGTAGCTTTTCAGTCAACATCAGGGCTTTTCACGGAAAACGGTTTACGTCTAACTAATGAAAAGATATTTAAATAACTTGAGTGTGTCAAATCAATTCAGAAAACAAACTTCCTTCACAAAAGTTGCTTCTTTTAATATTTTTGATTTTATATAATTTTTTTAGAATTTTTAGAGAACTTTCGAAATTGCCAAAAACCACGCTAACCGAGGACGTATAGTGTAAAAATCTCATTTCACAGGTATAATTTTCGTGTCAAAGGTCCATAAGTATTTTTTTTATTTTTAATTATTTATTTCATGATTTTAGAAATTATTTCTGTGTAAGTTTTGAAAACCCTATTTTTCTGCATTTTCAGAGTTATACCTGCGAAACGGTGGAAACTGAAGAGTTTGCGCTATCAATAAATTTAAAAAATGAGTGCCACGAAATTATTTAGATTTCTTATGGCATTTTCTAGCATTCTCATTGGTTCTCACCAATTTTTATTAATTATTTCAATTTTTGATTTATGAAATGACAAAAATACCATTGATTTCTATCCTTTTTATCCAAACCCTAGGGGTATTTTGGTCAAATCACATCCTACCTCTTTCAGCCCCATTTGGACGACCTCCTCATGCAAGTGGGAGAGGAATTCAATTTTGAGTCACCACTTTGAACCAATCACAAAATTTCTTGATTTTTCTTAATTTTCTAAATACTTAACTTAGTGAGGAAGAAAAGGAAAAAATGATCCCATGCTTTCCTACACCCCTTTGAGCTCGAAAATTTGGCTATAAATAGAGGGGAGGGGCTTCACTAATTCCTCATTCAAATTCTTGATTCATTTCAAGGATTTTCTAGTTCGAAAGTTCTTAGTTTTTCTTGTCAAAGTTCTTGAGTTTTGAAGCTTTGATCTTCAAAATTTCCCTTGTCTTCAATTTTGAAGGTAAGGCAAAAATTCTTGAGAATTTTGAAGTGATTATCCACTTTTGTGATTTTGGGTGTTATTGCTTTATTAATTGTTTTATAGCTTTTATTTATTTTAAGGTTATAATGGCAAGATTGGTATATGCCTTATAACCATTTTAATGCTTTTATTTAATTATGCTTTTATAGTAAGGTTATAATGGCAAGATTGGGATATGCCTTATAACTATTTTATAGCTTTTTAATTATGTGCTTTTATAGTAAGGTTATAATGGCAAGACTGGTATATGTCTTATAATCATTTATTTAAGTTTTATAATTGTTTTATAGCTTTAATTTAATTGCTTTGAGTTTTAGAAATTGTAGTGTTATAATGCTTAAATTGTGAAAACCCTAATATTGTCTATCATTGATATACAAAGTGATGGTTAAGATTTTAGTGGTTTATTAGTATGGGTTTGTCTAGGAAAGAAACAAGAGACCTTTGAAGAGGCTTTAAGTCCGTCTCTCTTTCCTGGGAACCATACTGATACGTTATTTAAAAATCTTAATACTAAGGACTCGGTATATACGTGACTAAGATAATTTGAGAAAAATAGTGTAACAGTAACGGATTCTCGATGAATTCTACTGTTATATTATCTAGCGAAAATTTAGTGATGTAACATGAGATTCTATATTTTATCTGAGTTAAGGGATTCTGTGTTTTAATTAATTGAGAAGGGTTATTTTGTTCTTATATGATTTTGGTGCTTTCTGAGAAAGGTGATTAAGTGTTTTCCTTGTGATTCGGTGATTATTGAGATAATATGATTCGAGATTTTAACTAAGTGTTCATACCGTGCGGAAATTAATTGGACTGTGTGTCCCTGTGCGAGGAAATGTTGGACTGTGTGTCCCTGTATGTAAAAGAGATTATATTTATCTGAGTTGAGTGATTTTGTGATATGATACTATGTTTATTTGAGATAAGTGATTTAGAGTGGTTTGGAGATGAATGAGAAAGGCTTTGTATGAGCGATGTTCCCACACGATGTTCTCACACGATGTTCTCATACGATGTTCCCACACGATGTTCCTATATGCTTTGTTGAAAGCGATGTTCTCATATGTTTTGATTGAATTCCTACCTCATGATTTTCATAAAGATTTCCTTAAACTGTTTCATAAAGTTCTTCTTATATGTTAAGCGAATAAGCCTGTTGTGTGCCTAATATCTGTTGTGGGTCGCTTATGTTTTCTTTTAGTGATATAATTTAATGATTGGGGTTTTCACCCTTGCCTACTTTCCATATTTTGTTCATATGTGGTTGAGTAGATGTTTTCCCAAGGAGTGAATTAAGTCTTAGGAGAAAATCAGAAAGGAGGTTGTTGCGCAGATTCCGAGAAGAATCAGCGCTTACTGTATTATTTTGGGTAGAGGTCTAGAGATTTGACCGGCTCAGATGCTCACTGTATAAAATTATTTTGAGTATCTTGAAATTTATTTGTAAACTCTGATAGTTATATATATATAAGATGAGAAAAATTTTACCTATCTGTTTCAGAGCTGTTTCTGTTTAAAAACGAGTATTATCTATGTAATTTGCGAAAATTTTTGGTAACTATGGTGTAATATTCTCTTTGGAGAAAGGGTGTTACAGAGTCTCTGCATAAGAATCAAACGCGCATATCATTCCTTGGTCGGTTTCGGTTTCATTCGAAAAAAATTCATCCAATCCGAGCCCGCCCGATTGGACCCACAAAAAACCGATTTTATAATCTGAAAAACCGAAAAAAAACCACCCAAACGCATTTTCTTGTCCTCGGGTTGTTCGATTTCGGGTCGGGTGATGACCCGCTGCCCGCCCCTAGACATAATTGCATAGATGGGTCTAGAAAAGATGATGTTTATAATATTATTATTCCAAAAATGGCCAATAATTTATGTAAAATTAAAAAAATGGCCAATAAATTCCCATAATTGCATAGAAAAATGGCAATTTTTGCAAGTTTATTTGTTATAATCATAATGTTAGCCAAGAGTGGAAATGGTCTTTTGTGAATTATAATTGGGTAAGCAAACACTATTTTTGTTTGTGTAAATGGAAATGACATTTTTTACAAGTTTATATGTTAAAAATACTAATAATTTAGTAACATGAAAATTTACACAAACAAAAATATGAATAAAAATTGTAAGCAAACACTACTTTATTTATCTAAAACAAAATTTACAACTTAAAAATTTTTAGGATTAAAAAAAATCAATGATACCTATAAGCAAATACCATTTCATTTATAAAAATAAAATAAAATTAAAATTTTTTACAGCTTGGAAGTTTACACAAAGAAAAATATGAATTAAACTCATAAGCCAGCCAACACTATATTATTGATCAAAAATAAAATAAAAAATAAAAATAATTTTGCAACTTGCAAAAAGTTTACATAGAATAAAAATTATGAATAAAACTCATAAGCAAATAGAACGTTATTGATCAAAAAATAAAAGTAATAACTTTATAACCTTAAAGTGTATATGAACAAAAAAGTGAGTGAAACCTATAGGCATATATTACTTTAATTATTAGAAATAAAATTAATCATTTTATAATTATTATAACATTTATTATGATCATTTTTATTATTGTAAAAAATATGATAGAGAATAGAAATGTTTTGATAGTTTTGGGAGGGAAAAAATTTTGAGCAAAGAATAACATGCGGATAGAAAACCACGTTTTTCTTAATAGTCATGTTTTTAATTTTTTTGGATGTAGGGAATATGCTGCAATATCAAAACTTTTTGTTGTTTATTTCATAAATAAGATAAAATGGTTTTATAATCATCAGATTCTTTTGGGCATTTTTTATAATAACCATAAAACTGGGTTTCCCTCCTATAGTGGGTAAAAATTTGATTGGTGTTTGGTGGACCAATTTATAATTGATGCACCCTAAGCGGCACCTTTCTTTTGAAGGCTTGCGGAAGGCAATTTGGATTCATGCATCAATTGTATCTATAAATAAATAGGTGCAAGAGGCAAAGGAAGTAGATCAACCGTGAAAAGAAGAGAGCTTCACGAGAAGAGAAAAGAAGAGAGGAAATAGTGAGAAAAATAGAGAGAGACTTGGTGACTTTTTTCTTTGAGAGAAAAATAGAGAGCCAATTTTTGAGAGATTCAGCCACAAGGGTGAAGTTTGTAATCCTATTATTGTTATGGTGGCACTTAGCATACACAAATTAATAAATTTGTGTGTATACACAAATCAAATTTGACCTGTAATAGCAGGTGGTTACCAATTTTATATTAATTACAAAAATACTCTACCAAATATCAAAATTATCATTTTAAAAATTGATATTAAAAATTGATATCAAGATTATACTTCTCTCTCTTCCCCCCTTCTCTCTCTCTCTCTCTCTCTCTCTCTCTCTCGGTCTCTCCCCCCTCTCTTGCTCTCACTCTCTCCCCCACCTCTCTCTCGCTCCCTCCCTCACTATCCCCTCTCTCCCTCCCTCCCTCCCTCTCACACACTTTCTCTCTCCCCCTCTCCCTCTTTCTCTTTCACTCTCTCTCTCCCCATCTCTGGCTCTCTCTCCCAATCTCTCTCCATGATCTCGCTCTCTCTCCCTTCCCTCTTGCTCTCTCCCTCTCTGTTGCTCTTGATCCCCCGCTCCAGCTCTCTTCCTCTCTCTTCCCCTTCTCTCTCATTCTCTCCCTCTCTCTCCCTGCCCCGCTCACTCTCTCTATACTTCACTCCCGCTCTCTCCTAATCTCTCCCCCTCTCTTGCTCTTTCCCTCTCTCTCTCTCTATCTCTCTCTCCCACCTCTCACTTTCTCCCACCCTTTCCCCCTCTCTTGCTCTCTCTCACTCTCTATCTATCTCCCCTCTCTCTCATTCTCTCTCTCTCTCTCTTGTTAGCTTTTAAAATATTTATTCTAGTTCAAAGAAAGATTTTTTTTAATTTACAAAAAAACAAAAAAGGTAAAAAATTATGAAAATTTATGGACTGAAATAAAGATATATGATTTTTTACAATTTTTTGTAGATATTAATATTTCCTGGGGCCGAAATGTAATTATGTTGAACTATTGAGATTTTATTGCAATTAACAAGCAAAACCTAAGCAGCAGGTAACCTTGAATGAATTCAAACCCTTATAATTTAATAGTAATTTATCGGTGGTCCAGATTCGATTTGTGTACATACACAAATTTATCAATTTGTGTAGGCTAAATGCCACCTATTGTTATAGTGAAAGTTTAAGTGGCCTATGAGTCCCGTGGTTTTTACGTTTAATCTTGGAGGGTTTTTCACACTAAAATATTTGGCGTTCTCTTCTTTATCTATTTGTTTTGGAAAATTATCTTAGGTTTGTGAAAATTCATTATCTCGCAAACACATCTCACAAAAATGGCAAATTAAATAATAAATGCTGATGGATATTATACAATTCAACTAGACAAGACGGTATTGATCTAACAGAAAAGCTTAAGCTGAAGATCCTCGGATTTTGCAACGTAATTAAACAATGAATTCCACAAATTTTAGAAAGAACACCTAACATGACTGAAATAAAATAAGTAATTTGCAGCGAGACAAATAAAACTGAGCATTAGATAAAATATGTAATGCATAAAACATATAGGAATTCTTCACAGATGCAGTCTTCAACAAAGATACAAGGAAGAAAATTTCTCTCTAAATTCTAGGCATGAAAAGTGAGTTAAAATTTATGGTTATAATAGTGAATTTATTTGTGATTCTTTTATTTATTGGATTATCAAAATGTTAAGATTTAGAATTTTTGAATTTCACATGCCATGAGCACATATTTCAATTTGTAGATTATCATAAAATGTTAAATTTTTTATTAAATACCAAATCAATAAAGTTCAAGTGTTAAACTACGATATTAGACACAAGTGATTACTACACTCAATCTAAAAATAAAAAGACGAGTCCAGTCGAACATAGATTAGTCTATCGGCCCCTTTCACATGAGATACTGTCGGTGAAAATCCAAAAAAATTGACAAAGCTCAAAAATAATTTAAAAAAAATCATAAATGAAAAAATAATAAGTTATAATTGAACTAAAAAATTTCTCTCAAGTTTAGTCCTTGTTTTCCCCTCATTTATAGACATGGTACTGCCGTTAACTTGTCTCTGTTATTTGTTGATGTGGTTGACATTGATCCACCTAAGCAACTGCCACATGGATAAATAACATGAGCTAGCAGTCACGTTGACCCTCCCACTCAGATCTTACATTATTATAATTTTTAAAATAAATTATCTAATTTTTAAACAATTAAATATTTATTTTTAAACTCTAATCCCCATATCTTCTCATTCTGGTTTCTCCATAGGGACCAGACAGTCATAGCAAAATCGTTGCAACACCACACACATTTAGCACCTGAAAAACCAGCTCAATGAGGGTGTCAACAACATCAAAGTGGGGGGCAATGACACCCCATAGCCCGCATTGTTCCCAACTTGCTTGGCTATAAGGGCAGCCCATGAATAAATGGCAGCTATCTGATCTCAATTTAATCATTCCAATCTGTTAACTATGTAATTGCATGGAATTGGTGACAGTGAAAAATCTAGCTCCCTTGCAAGATGAAAAAAAAAGCTAAGAGAAGGCCAACTGATTGCAATACTCAAAAAGCAAACTCACATGGCTGTTGCTCCCCAGTCCCACCTCATGCGATCTTCGTCGGTTTGTATGCAAAACTCACAGCTATTGCCCCCAATCCCACCTCATGTGATCTTTGTCGATCTGTCTTTATTCTTTTTTTATCTTTTCAAGGCTAAATGTTGTATTTTATCCTTTGACTTAATTATTGGTTTCAATTTAGTCTAGTATTTTTTTTTACTTCAAAATAGTCTCTTATGTTTTTTTATTTATTTTTTTATTATCATAGACATATATATTGCATCTATCTTTGTCTATGTACTCTAATTCTAATATATTTTGATAAACTCAAATATTTTATTTGCCTATTTCAGTTTATATACACACTTGATTTTGCTAAAAAAAAACTACTTAAGCTTGTTTTTAAAACTTGAAAGACTAATTTAGAGCAAAAAAAAATTATGAGACTAAATTGAAAAAAATTAAATTAAAAGAGTAAAAATATAATTTGCTATCTTTTTAATATTGTATTATGTGTAATATGATATCAAAAAGTCTATAATGTTTAGTATAAATGGTTAAATCCATCTTGCGTTGCTAAGTTAGACATGGTTCGATCCCCAATTAAGGCACTTGTTTGTGTTTACCATTTCTACAAGATAAAAAAAATATGATATCAAAAAACAAATTGAAAAAGGGTAAAAAATAAAACTCATAAAAAAATCCCATCAATTCTACATTTTCACCTGTGGCGGACCTACATTGGTTTGAGGATAGGCACATATCCCCACTCAAACTTTAAAAATCTCACCTAATATATGTATTTTTTAAATTTTGTCCCCTCTATTATATTTTTCCCCCAGTCAACCATTAATTGCACCCAAACACTCAATTGCCTTCTTTTTGTCCCCACTCAAACATTAAAAATCTCACTTAATATCTGAATTTTTAAAGATTTTGACTCCTCTGAAATTATATTTTTACCCCTAGACAACCATTAATTACACACAGACACCCAATTCTCTTTTTTTTTTCGCAAAAGCCTCAATCTGCAAATAAGATTTAGTTCAACAGAAACCTAAACTTTTTAAAATTACGAGTTGTACCCCGTGTAGATCCAAGGGATCAAACCCCTACTTATTCTTAGAAGCAATATAGACCATTGGATGAAAAAATAGTTTCTTTCTCACCCCAAACCCTAAAACTCCCTTATTCTCTCTAAATAAGTTTTTATTTCATCCCTCTCAGGTGTCTCTCTTCTTCTACTATTCTACAAATTACAGTTCCTTTGAACACAATAAATTGGCAAAATGTGTCATCTAGATAAAATATTCTTGAAAATTAATAATTAATTGCTCCAAAAATCTATAAAAATATTGTTGATTCTGCTACATTGAAAACTACTAATATTATTATTATTATTATTGATTTTGAAGATGAATAATAACAATTATTAGTAATTAATTTTTTTCATAAAATATCCCCACTGGTCCAAGGTCGCCATTGATTTTCACCCATACTTTTCTTTTGATGTAACATTTCGACCTATACTTAAAAAAGGGAAGAAAAAAACGACAAAATAAATGATAAAAGGAGCATAGAAAGAGAAGGAAAAAAAAAAGACAAACCGAGAAAAGACCACGGGTTGAGACTGGGGGGGCCAACAGCCGCGAGCTTTGCTCTTGGAGTATTGCAATCATTTGGCATTCTCTCAGCTTTTCCACCTCTTGCACAGGACCCAGATTTTTGTCAATTCCGTGCAGTGACAAAGTGCGATTTCAATCCAACGATTAGATCACCGACTGCACGTAAAGCTGACAAAATGGGTTTATGGGCCGATCTGAGCCTAGATTGCATTAGATTTGAGATTTATCAGATCGGGTAAAAAAACTCGAATTGAAAATAAATTTGAATTTATGTGTCTAAGTTTTTTATTTTTTGGGCTCGAGTTTTATTTTATATTTTTTGGATTGCCCACTTTGGGCTCGAGTTTTACCGAGTTTGGATTTTATCAAGTCAGGCCAAAAAAATCTGAATTAAAAACGGGTTCAAATTTGTGTATCTGAGTTTTTTATTTTTTAGACTTTTTCAACCTAGCCCACTAAACCCAGCCCATTTTGCTAATTCTAACTGCATAACTACTGCTAATCCATTTCCTTTATTATATATATATATATATATTAATAGGAGATTATTAATATACCCCCACTTCAAAATTAGAAAAGATATATTAGCAACTAACACCTTCTCATTTTGGACAAAAAAATCCATTTTTTCATTTTAAGAGCAATTAATTGAGGGCTATAATTATAATTTTGAATTTTACATTTATTATGTAAATTAAAATTTATACTCTCTCTCTCTCTGTCTCCACTAACCCGTTCTGGCTTCCTCATCTCTAGGTTGTCTTCTTCGCCTCTGGTTTACAAAATATTACTTTCGTCTCTAAATATAAGAATCTTTTAACTAATTTATATTTTTTTTAAAAATTAATTAAATTAGTTAATAAAAATAAATTTATCAATAATTTATTATATTTTTCTAAAACTAGCCCTAACACTTATTACTATCTCTCTTTCTCCTCATCATTTAATTAATATATTGGAAAAAATAGAGTTGTTGAATAATTTATTTTTATTCACTAATCTTTATAGAAGAGAGAAATAATATATAGTAAATAGCATTTATGATTGACTGAGTAAACAAAATTATACAATAAATAAGATATTTTAGTCAAAAAATAATTAATATAACTAACTTTTAAAAAATATTCTTATATAAAAGAATTTTTATTTTGTTTGTAAAAATTCCTATATTTAGAAACGGAGGTAGTAAACAATAATTCTCGTGGCTCCACTTAAAAGGCATAGATTAAATTGATCCACCAACTTTCTCTGTTTCTGGTTCTTGATTTTCTTTCTATATCTCTGTCATGAAGAGAAACATTATTTGTGATTGTGAGCAAACCCATGCTTCGAATTCATTTATCCATTAGTATGCCTGAACCAATAAAAAACATTATTTGGAGCAACCATCACCTTTAATTTCTTGTTGATATTGGGTTTGCAATTTATTTTATTTTTTAAACCCGTCAAAGAGGTAACAGTAGAAAGAGAGGGAAAGGGTGATAGCTGCAGGAAAAAACCATAGATATTGTGAGGGTGAGGGAGTGACTTGGCCACACTCTCTCTTTCGATGCACCTCTACCGTTAACGCAGAGGAAGAAGACAACACAAAAGAGGAGAGAGAAGGCGATAGTCTCCAAACAAGAGAGAGAAATTGCATAAATTTGGGTTTTCAAAAATAAAAAAATTTAAATTACAATTATATGCGTTAAGTTATTTATTTTTAAAAAGAAAATGATGATTTTTTTGTCATGTTAATGTGTTCTTTTATTTTTTAAGTGGGAATATACTAACAATTCTTATATTAATATTAGTAAACAATCACTTTGGTCAAAGTGTCGTGCAGTGTCACATTAGTCTATAATAAATATAAAATTACAAAAATTCTCAATTAGTGTAATTGTTAGTTATTTTAATTCTTAAAAATAATTATCTACTATTATTTTGATCTCTAAAAATGATTTTTTTACTGATAATATACTAAAATGGCTAACTCTTAATATTACTTGAGGAAATTTTTTTATTTAATTTCATACGACCAAAACGACAGCACCTGAAATTTTACCAAAGTGGCCGTTTACTCCTGTATATAACGCTTCTTCCCCCATCGATGATCATTCATCAGTCACAAAGTCTGCCACTCACTATTCCCATTACAGCATTACTTTACCATTTTCGTGTTTTTCTCTCTAGTTTCAACTCGAACGATGGCTGTGAATGAGCAGATTCCTTACTGTGTAGTTGAAAGCATCTGGAACAAACTTAATTCACCAGTCTTCCATGAATCGGGGCTGATTAAAGGTGTCGAGTGTGAATTGCAAAGGATTAAGGAACGAATTGGATACCTCAAAGAACCCCTCCTCCAAATGGCGTTAAGACGAGAACAAGAGCCAGGTGTACAACTCTGGACAAAAAGGCTCAAAAATGTTCTTCTTCCTGCTGATGACTTCTTCGATGAAGTTGCCACTGAATATTTGCGACTCAAACGTGATGGTGGCGCTGGGAAGGTACGTAGTTTCTTCTCTTCCACAAATGCAATTGCTTTTCGTATACGGATTGTGTAGAACTAAAGTAAGGGAAGAGCTAGTAATTTCTCTTTCTATAACACACACGCACAACGCGGAAGAGAAGTTTAAAATTTTCCAAAATGTTATTTCACCATTCTACTAATCTATGAAGCTGAGATACTCTAAAAATGGAAAAGTATCGGTATCCGACAGTATCTGATACCGATACGCATCTGATATTTTGCGATATGTACCCAAAAAGTATTCAGGGACTTATTTTTACTTTTTTAAAAAAGAAATTTTTTTGATACGGCATAGATACTTCTTAGATATGGCTAGAGTTGTCAAAATGAGCTAGCTCGGCTCACACAAGTTGGCTCATCACGGGTTGGGGTTGGGAGGAAAATAGGCTGAGCTGAGTTGGTTCGATTTTTTCATGGGTTAGGAAATGCACAGCTCGGCTCAGCCCATCACGAGTTGGTGGGTTATGCGAGCTGGCTCGTGGGCTGATTCACTAAAAAAATTAAAAAATCTAAAAAAATTATTTAAAATGCTAGAAAATAAAAAATTATAAAAATGATTAATTATTATAATTATTAATTTTTTAATTATTAAGTTGGCTCGCCGGTTGGCTCGACTCGTAACGGGTTACGCTTCAGCTCACGGGTTAAGTGAGCCGAACCAAAAAGATCTGGGGTTAAACGAGTCAACTATTTAGTAACCCATTTAACCCACAAGTTGGGCTGAACCGAGCTAACTCGCAAGCTGCAGCTCATTTTCATAGCTCTGGATACGGCTGAGCAACTTCAATTAGTTGCTATCGGTTCTCGATCCTTTTTTTTTTTTGGTCAAGCGGTTCTCGATCCTTTAAGTTGCGGAGTTGCTTCTAATTCTCGCTTGACAATGGATGATGAGGAGGTTAATACTCCAATACAGCAGATCAGGCCCAAGCGCAATAGAGTCCAACCCAAGTGGCTTAAGGACTATTTGACCCCAAAAAAAAAGTGGCTTAAGGACTATGCAATGCCATGACCAAAAAAAAAAAAAGGACTATGCAATGCCATGAGTTGTCTTTAGGAGGTCCCGATCGAGGAAATAAGCTAGAAGTGTCTAGAAGCTTTAATTTTCCTTTACACGTTTCTTTCCCTTGTTCGTTATGCGGAGTTGGCTATTTTGTTATGATTGAGCACTATATGTAATCTTTGCGTATTAGTGGATTGGCAACCAGTATAGCCGGCAAAATGAGCTTAGCCCGCCGGGTCGGTCCGAGCCCGCCCAAAAAACACCGGGTTTGGACACATAAATTTGAGCCCGTTTTTAATCTGGGCTTTTTTTGGCCCGGTTCGATAAAGTCTGAACCCGTAAAAGCCCGAGTCCGAAGCGGGCCGCCCGAAAAACGTAGGTCAAAGCCCGAGCCCGGCCCGAAAAAAAACCTGAAAAATAGAGGGCTCGGACCCACAAATTTGAGTCTGTTTTCAATCTGGGCTTTTTTGGCCTGGCCCGATAAAGCCCGAACCCGATGCGGGCCGGCCCGAGCCCGGTCCGAAAGCCCGAATTGCCACCTCTAGCAACCAGAATGAATATTGAAAACTTTTGTTTTTTTGCTTTAAGGAGGTCGGTGACTTCTAGGGTGGTGAAGTAATAAGATTTTACCATAATGGTGAAGTGTACCTATGATAGTAAGTAATTCGGTTTTGTTCTAAATTAGAATTTTCTCCTCATAAGTTGTCATAATAGGTTAATATGCCCAGAATTTTATAAATTACAAAAATTGACGTGATATAATATAAAAATTACAAATAATCTCTTTTTTAATTAAATATTGGATAAATAAAATTAAAAAATCATTTTATTTTTTGAGTAATATTTTATCTTTTAAATATATTTTTCGTCTCTGTAAATATATTAATTTTTATTTTTAGTCCATGTAATTTTTTTATAATCTCTGCGGTGTTTAAACCTTTTTTTTTTTGTCCTAGTTGTTAGTTTTTGTTACAAAAAATGATTACGTGGCTGACGGAGTTTAAGCTAGCATTGCCACATGGAATTAGTTATATAATCATATAATGACTTGTCATAATGTTAAGTCACCATTTACTGTTTTGGATTTAATTATTTTTGTTAAATAAAAATTAAAACAATTCCGTATTCATTTTATATATTCAGGTTAGGATTATTTTAATACTAGGATGAAAACCTATTCCCATTTCCTTTAAACATTTTTGTCTTTCTTTCATTTTTAAATCTTTTTGTTTGGATGGAGTAATTAAAGCTTCATATTCTTAAAATTCTTTGCTCGGATATAATAATTAAAATTCTCCATAAATTGCGTAAGACATTTTTCGTTAACTCCCTCACTCTCTCTTTGAAAAACATTTACCTCTCTCTTTCTCCCCCTCTCCCTCTCCTCTCTGTCCCTTTCTCTCTCGCTCTCTCTCCCCCCTCTTCTCTCTCGCTCCCTCTCGCCGTAGCGCTCTCTCTCCCCCCTCTTCTCTCTCGCTCCCTCTCGCCATAGCGCTCTCTCTCTTGCTCTCCCCCTTTCTCCACCCTCTCGCTCTCTTTCTGAAAAATCTCTCATTCTAACTCGCTCTTCCACTCTCCCTCTTTCTCACTCTTTGTCTCTCTCCACCTCTCACTCTCTCCCTCTCTCTCGCTCGCTCTCCCCTCACTCTCTCTATATTGGCAAATCTGCATTCAATTATTCATAATGGAAATAATTGTATATGTGTCAGGTTCCGTTGAGATCCATCAAAACTCACTTGGAGTCAAAAACAATATTGTTTTCCTACTCACAAATGTAACTTTCAAATTAGTGCCAACACAAATTTAAATGAAAGCCAAACACACCATAATTTATCATTCTTACCCAAAAACCGGTTTAAACCAACCTATATAGAGCTTGTTTGATACAAATAAAAAAATGACTTTGATATAAAATAATTTAGTGATTATTTTTTAGAAATTTTTAAAAAATAGAAGTTAACTTGTATTTATTTTTAATCATAAAAATCACTTTTAAAAAAAATAATTTTTAACTTGTTTGGATACAAATGCAGAAGTATTTCTTTTTTAATAAAATTACAATAAAAGACGTAAAGAATCATTTTCAATGACACATTCTTGTTTACGAAAATATTTTTTAGTCTTAGTGATAATTCTTAAATATATTTTATATGGTAATTAATGTGATTTTTATTAACTTTAAATATATTTTATTAATAAGTGAGAAAAGGGTAAATCTGGGTATCCGAAGTCATAACTCATAGTTCATTTCTTTTTTGTCTTTTTTTTTTCTTTTGTTATATTTGGGTTAAGGTGAATTCTATGATACCTGGAGAAATTTAAGTGTTTGTGTACCTTGACGAGATGGTCCAATAGAAACAAGACAAGTAAGAAAAAAATTAAATATAAAAATGCTGACTCAACATTTACGAAAAACTTCATTATATTTGTGTTATTTTTTTTATATCCCCAAGGAGATTTAATCAAATACTCAAAATCAAATAAAATTTTTCATATCACTTGTTACAATTTTCTTTGTATATAATTGATTTTTAATTTTTGACTTATTTTGCGCTTTTTTATTTATGGATGAAATTTCTGAATAATGATTTAGGACCTATTCATTACGGGTTTAAAAAATAAGCAATTTTGAGATAAAATGATTTCCATTTGTTACAGATGAAAAATAAGTGATTTTCATGTAAAATAATTTAGAAATTATTTTTTAGAAATTTTGTTGTGAATCAAGAATCTAATTTATGTTTGTTTGTAATCCTAAAAATTACTTTTTTTAATATTATCTCTCATCTCTCACCTTATTAAAATCAAATTATTTCTCAAAAGCTAGTTATGGATTATTTCATAAAAAAATCATTTTTAACGAAATAATCACTTTTAATTGTTTACGGATTAAAAAATAAGTGATTTTCATGTAAAATATTTAGTGATTATCTTTTACAGATTTTGTTCTGGATCATAATCTAATTTGTGTTTGTTTGCGATTCTAAAAATCACTTTTTTAATCTTCTCTTTTATCCCCCACCTCATTAAATCATTAAAAGTGATTTTTTAATTCTTTTTTTAATATAATAATCTGTAACAAACGCACTTCAATAGCTTCTCATTTTAAACTTGAAATTATTTTTAGATTCTGATTATTTTCAAAATCTAAAACAAACAGATAGAAAATCATTAAAAATGATTTTTAAAAATAAGTGATTTTTTTTATAAAATAATCCGTAACATACGGGTTCTAGCTTTTTTTTAAAAATGATTTTATTATAAAAACCGCTATAACAACTCATAATCTAATTTGTGTTTGTTTACAATTATTAAAATCATTTTTTAATCTTCTTTCTCATCTCTCACCCCATTAAAACCATATTATTTTTTAAAAGTTACTCCACATAGCTTCTCATTTTAATCATTTTTTAGATTTTTTTCGGCTTCTGATTATTTTTAAAATATGTAACAAACACTCAAAAAACTCTTAAAAGTATTTAAAAAAATGTTTTTATATAAAAAAAGCTGTAACATACGGGTTCTTAGTGATTATGTTTTAGAGATTTTCAAGAAATGCATAAGCAATTTATGTTTGTTTATAATAATAAAAAGCACTTTTTTAAAAATTATTTTTAACCTGTTTGGATACTTAGTGATTATTTTTTAGAGATTTTCAAAAAACATAGAAGCCAATTTATGTTTGTTTATAATAATAAAAATCACTTTTTTAAAACAAATTAACTTGTTTGGATACAATGATTTTCCGTGTTATAATAATTATAAACACGATTTTAAATAAAACCCACAAAATAACTACATCAAATCGAGTCGAATCGAAGCTTGAATGGTGCAAAAACTGCGCTGACGAGAGTTTGAAAGTCGAAACTCGAATACAAGAGTTCAAAAGTTAAAACGCGAAGACGATATTACGAGCATTAGTTTTTCAAAAAAAATCAAAAATGATAAAAGGTATGTATTTGCAAATAAATAAAAATTAAAGGATGTATTTATAAATAAATAAAAATAAAAATAACAAGATGACATTGCTAAAGAAATACACGTGACATCTTACTATAGGTAGAATACTGATACCCATAAAATTCATTTGGATACCATAGCAATCACCTTGGGTTAATTACTAGTCGCTAGTTGTAGTACAAATTGGTCCGATATTGTTTTGTAGGAAAGTGAATGCTTGAATTGCAACTAGTGGCATTTTCAGAAAAATAGGCGTCTTCGTGTTGGACTACTGGTTCTGCAGAGTTTTCCGAGAAAAAAAAAGTTAGGGATGAAAAATTGGGAAGATCCAGGGGTGGGCAGTGATAAGGGAGAGGGATGGGGAAGAAGATGAATTCTAATCCCAAATTGGGGAGAAGGGCGAGATCGCGGATGAGGAGGAAGAGGAGGGAGAAGGAGTCACCCATCATTAACACTATACGTAGGATTAGGAAATTAGGTGATGATAGTATATAGCTTGTTCTCTCTTCCTTCTTTTTCTTGTTTCTTTCCTGCTACTGCTTGTTCTCTGGTTCTTTTTTTGGGGTGTTGTTACTTGTTGCTGGTCTCCTACAGATTAACAATGTGTGATTTTGTTCCATTGTGAAAGAGGGGGTTGACCCCTTTTGGCTGTTCTATTGGCAAGCTTCCTCATTTTCAAAAAAGAAGGAGCGACGGGGCAAATTTTCAATTAAATACAATTTTGGCCAATAACTCATATTTTACAAAAATGTGTACCAATAGTTTAAATAAGTAACAGACCTATTGTCCAGTTATCCTGTAATTGATCCTAACCGTACAAATTTTAAAGTATTAAATCAAAAGCTATTATCATTATTGGATCCACTTCACCATGGTGGTGAAGTCTTATATTACTTCACCACCCTAGACGCCACCGTCCTCCCCTCGAAGGAGAAGTTTTATTGTGTTTTTCTTCCCTCACCATTTTGTTCCTTACACTGGGCTTCTTAGACTAAATATGGTGTAGGGATGGCCTTTATATATGGACAAGTTTCTTAGAGCATTTACAATAGAGTATTTTACTTTGGAGTGTTTAAATGGGTCTCATTAATACACATCACTCATTTTTACTTTTTTAAACTTAAGTACCTTATAAGTATTCAACCTCTTCAACCAAACTCTTCTAAAAAAAAAATCTTAAATGGACCCACTAATACCTCACTTCATTACATTTTACCAACAATAACCTTTTTAATTTTTTTAATTTAACTTTTTTAATCCATAAAACAAGACATGACCTACCATGCATTTAATAAATGGGTGCTTAGGAGAAGTGTTTAACTAAGTACCTATGCTTAATAAACACTCCAAGAGAAATGCTCTCTAATGCATGATTTTTAATAAGCATTGATACTTATTTGGTGAAATGCTTAATAAGTACTCCCATTAAAAATGCTCTTATAATAATTTAAAATAAAACTCCATACTTCATGGCTAAGTAAAGACACATTCTTAATAGCTAAGACTTAATGACTAAGTAAACAAAATGGAAGTAGAAAAGTTGAACTCATCTTCTTTCTTTGACATAAGAGATAATTATTATTGATTTTCTTAATAGATTGCTTGTGAAATAAAGAGGATAGACAATGAGGTTAACGATGCGCTGGAACAGTTGGATCTATTGAATATGGATATGGATATGACTCGGTTGAATTTAAGCCAAGGACCTGAGAGTGCGCGGCACATAGATTCAGATCTCATTGGCAGAGAAGATGAGAAAATGAAACTTGTGAGACTGTTGACGCAACCGCCGCAAGGTAACGAAATTAATGTTTCCTGGATTGGTATTGTTGGTGTGGGTGGCATAGGTAAAACAGCGGTTGCTCAAATGGTATATTTTCATGAAGATGTCAAGGCGTCCTTTGAAAAGCGAATGTGGGTGCATGCTTCTGGTTATTTTAATGTGAGAGCTGTTGTGAAGAAAATTATAGATCAATTGTTAACTAGTGACAAAAGCGATGGTCCAAAACCAAAGGACTATTTGGTACATAAGCTTCATGAAATTTTAAGTGATAAAAAGTATTTGTTAGTGTTAGACGATATCTGCAACGAGCCTGAAATATTGATTGAACTGAAAAGTATTTTGATGTGTGGGGCTCGTGGTAGTAAGATTATAGTGACCACTCGTAGCGCTGTTGTCGACAAAGTGATGAAAGACAGCTTTTCGCTTCATTTGAAAAGCTTTAGTGAGGAAGATTCATGGAGCTTGTTGAAGAAATTGGTGTTTAGAAATGATGATCAGAACCATATAATGGAACTAGAACCAGTTGGGAAAGAAATAGCAATGAAGTGTAGAGGATCTCCATTGGCAATTAAAACTGTGGCAGACAAATTATCTGGTACATACAAAGAATGTGAATGGATTAAGGTTTTAGAAAGTGACTTTTGGAAACTGGATGGTATCATGTCTGCTCTTAAATTGACTTACCTACGCTTGTCACCCCGATTGAGACAATGTTTTGCTTATTTCCTCGTGTATCCTAAGGATTGGGAAATTGAAAAGAAAGAGTTGGTTCAACTGTGGATGGCACAAGGCTACCTTGAATCTGTATATGATCAGCGGCAAATGGAAGATGAGGGTGATCAGCGGCAAATGGAAGATGAGGGCAATGAATTTGTTGAAACTCTTCGAAAGGAATCATTTTTTCAAGATGCGAAAATTGATGAATATGGTAATCTAGTTAGTTTCAAACTGGATGGTTTGATTCATGATCTTGCATTGGTGGTAGCCGGCAATGATTATTATTACTTGAATTGTGAGAGAAAAGTCAATACACCCATGCACGTGTGCTTCACAGTGGAATCTAACACCATTGATTTGTTGGGTTCATTAGATGCGAGTAGACTGCGAACATTTTTTCTACAGCGGGCAGATAATCGGGAGTTTGCTCAGATTACGGGAGAGTTGTATGTTATTTTAAGATTCAAATGCTTGCGTATCTTGAATCTGTCCCATTCTTCTTTAAAGAAGTTGCCAGATTTTATTGGAAAATTGAAGCATTTGAGATATCTTGACTTATCTTGGTGCGTAAAACTAGCCAGTCTTCCCAAATCGATAGGCAATCTTGTTAACTTACAGACATTGAAGTTGACTGGTTGTGAGACACTTGAATTTTCTACTGAAGTTGTCACAAAGTTGATCAATTTGAGGCACCTTGAGATTCATCGTTGTAAGGCCTTTGAGGACATGATGCCGGCTGGACTGGGGAAACTGTCGTCATTGCAATCCTTATCAAGCTTTCATGTGGTGGCTGCTGATGATCAGAAGAAGAAAGCTGGCAAACTGAATGAATTGCAGAACTTGAATAAGCTAAGTGGCAATTTAGAGATTAGCAGACTCGATCAGGTAAGAGACGTGAGGCTGGAATCACAGGATGTAAATCTGAAAGACAAGAAACTCCTTGTGTCCTTGGACTTAGACTGGGGGAATCAGGAAAAAACAGGGGACAGCTTACAACTATTAGAAAACCTTTGCCCCCACGAATGTCTAAAAAGATTGAACGTGCGGTGGTATCCAGGTGATACGTTTTCTAATTGGCTTTCTTCTATCCAACATCTTTCCTACATCTATCTCTTCGGCTTTCATAACTGCAAGTCTCTCCCACCATTAGAGCATCTCCCATGCCTCAAGTCTCTTGAGATATGTTCTATGAAAGCATTGGAGTACATATGTTCTGATGCGGTGTCTCTGCCGTCTCCAGCAGCATTCTTCCAATCTTTGGAGAGGCTCCAGTTAAGTGGCTGTGAGAAATTCCAGGGATGGAAGAAACTTCAGAACCCGGAGTGGATGGAAGATGCCCCGTTGCCTCTGTTTTGTCGTCTCTCTCAATTAATAATCAACAAGTGCCCAAAGTTGATCCGCTTTCCTGCTTTTCCAAATGTTAAGGAATTGCAATTGCAATCGTGTAATTCTATGGTGATGCCACTGAGAGCAACACTGGACATAGCGACCTCCTCCACTCCTCTTTCCATGCTCAAGTCACTGAAGATAGGAGGCAAACTTCTGGACACCGGAGACTTGCCATCTCATTGGAAAGGAAACCTTACTTCTCTTGAGTATCTTGAAATTGGGGATGTTGAAATATTGGAATACTGGTTTGAGGAAAGCTTCCCTTCTCTGCGGGAAATCGTGATATATGATTGTGATTCACAAGCTTTGCCGGATAAGATGTGTGACTTGCTATCACTTGAGCATATCAAGATACTGGGATGCCACAAATTGGCGTCGCTGCCGGATAGAATGTCTTACCTTATCAACTTAAAGACACTAGAAATCTGGGATTGTCCACTCCTAGTTGAACGATGCCAGAGAGAAACAGGAGCAGATTGGCCCAAGATTTCTAAGATCCAGAGCAGAATATTGAAGAAAAATGAGAGGCGCTAAAGGTACACTGCTTGCCTTTCATAACTAGAAATTTTGTGCTTTGAATTTCTAACCTCAATAACATTTACAATTTGAATTGAGTTATGAAAAATAGGATATAGCAAAAGGTCAAATTCTTTTTAAATGTTTAAACAGAAACTCCTTTTGTAACAACTATAATCTGTTTCACTTCCATTGTCTCTTAAATTTATTTCTTTTATTTCATTTTCTAATAAAGCATCTTTAACTGGTTTCATATTATCCAAATGTGGTTGAGAGAAAAAAAAAATACAATTTAGTAGAGAAAGATTTTACAATTGCAATTTCTTCCATACTTATTCTGGCATTCTCAATTTTAAATTCAAGGTACATTTTGCACTTGCAGGAGTGTTGCCCAAGTATTCAATTCAGAGTGGTCAGTTGCTAAGTTTCACTTACACAAGGGCACTCACTACATAGTTTCCTTTGGTCTCCAAAAGAATACAGTCATAATTCTTGGCATGGATGGAAGGTATGATTTGAGGAAATGATACAAAGATGCTACATTTTCTATAAGCTGTAAAGTGTAGACGGTACTTGTAAGGCTATCTTTTTTCCTCTGATACTAATGTAAGGCTATATTTTTTCTGTTAGATTTTTTGGAATTGAATTCAATTTTTACTTGTAGTTGCCTTTCCGATTGAAATGTTAAATACAGGTTCGGCAAGTCATTGCCACTGTCATGTTTCTAAATGAGGTTGGAGGAATTCTATTTGCGTTTGGTTGCACACTTGGGGTCCTTTCTTTTGATAAGGGTTTCCTCTCTTAGCTTTTGAATAAATAGACATTGCCATTCTTAAATATACTCGAATTCAAGTTTTGATATCCTTTTTGGTCCTAAAATATTATATTCCAAATTGACATTTTCCTTTTTATTTTTTTAGCTTTCGCGTCTGGCGCTTACTACAAATCTGTATGATTTCTATAACTATAGACCTAATAAGTCCAAAGTATAGTTTACTGCTGAATGATTTCATTCAGGTACGTGCAAATTTGAAATTCAAAACAAAAAGTTCAAACAACTGAGGTCTTATTTATATGTTTTTTTCCCACATATTTGGGAATTGCTACCTGAAATCTTCAAGCACCAGTGCACCACCAAAAGCAATCCTGGATCCCCTACCATATCATCACTTTTAGATTCAGAAGTGGAGAGAGAGAGCAATAAAACGCGAAGAGGCAAGTTCTTATCCTTGTCCCATACACTAGCCTTGCACTTTATGGAGGGACTAAAGGTCATAATAGCTTTTCCATTTTTTTTTTTATTTCAGTTCTTACAGAGGATGGATGAAACTAAATCCAAGGAGGAAGAGAAAGTTCAGCTACAAAGGATACCCAAGGTGAATAATTTTATAATGGTACTGCTAGCACAATGATTTACCTTGTTTCTAAGCAAAACTATTAGTGGTTCATAGAGCCGTTAACTAATCAAAAAATGCCAGAAAGTTGGAAACACTGAATTTGATCTGATATGTAACTATAAGCAGTAATGCCTATATGTATGGTGTTTTGTCTCTGTCCTGAGTTGCACTATAATTTAAGAATGAAGGAGCTGGTCAAGTTATAGTTTCATAATTCATTTTCAATTCCTCTTTATTTCTTAATAATTAGGTGATTGATTCATCCTCTTTAATTTATCTCAATTTTTTTGAAATGCTTGATCACAAGAAGTTGCAGCAGAGCAGGCCAAGTGGATCACAATCACCAGGCAATCAGATTGGAAAGGTATATTTGCTTGTTACTTCAGATTTTGAAAATGACACCATTGACCACATGCTATATGACAACAACCTACTGGGATATATATGCTCTTTTAATTGTGATAATTAATGTTTTGCTTGCTATTTTCTTTGATGCTGGGATATGTTCTTCTATCTTAACCTTCAATTTTATGTATTTTTTCTTTCCCAGATCTCACTTACATTGCCGCAATCACCAAAACCAGTGAGGAAAGCAAGTTCTAGTACAGTCCAGAACAAAAAATTGTGAAATTCATGGAAGCCTTCAATCAGTACCAATAAGTCAAAACATATTACAGAAAAAAATTAACTGAACAAGGCAATCAGGAACCTCATTATCAAATACCACATGGGAAAATGCTTCTCCAAATATCCAACATCGAGAATATGAAATTGGGGTACCTGAGGCTGAGACCGTCTTTTGAAGAACATGCTGTCAAAGACAAATAGACTGAAAGATGATACTGTGTTTAGTAGGTTTACTACAAAGAGGATTATTAGGAGGTTTATATGGTGATGATATTCATTAACATCTGTCATTATTATGTTAAATTGTAATGAGGTACATGTTAATTGTAAGAGTCCTTAATTTATATGAATTTAAAATTTAACAACAAAAATTTCGTACAGATTTACTTATAAATGTTTCTTGTCTATCTATATGAATTTATTTTTGGAATAATTTATTTTTGGAATTTTCGGCAAGTGTTTTTTTTTCTTTATATAGAAAATTCTATCGGAGAGTGGAGACATATGGATTGGTGAGGGCTTGTGTTAGTTGTGGTTGTGGTTCAGTTCAATTGATTATGGCTTAGTTGATGGAGATGACATAGGGTAATATTTTAGTTGGCGTGACAAATGGCAATGGCTAGGCAAGGATAGTGAAATTTTGAATCGAGAAGGGAATGAAAAAGGATTTAGAGCAAGTTTGGATTGCAGTTTGGAGTGCCCAAAAGTATTTTTAAATTGCTAAATTTAGTTTGCATTAGTTTGCATGATGTGTGGTTTTTTCCTTGCAGTATTTTCAAGCCTCAATTTGGAATTCTTTATAACTCTTACCCACTCTTTTAGGGCTGATCACGGATTGGGTCATGTTTTGCCCAAAAATGGGGCCTGAACCGATGAATACAGTCCGGGTCGGGTTTGGATCGGGTTCTCTCTATTTGTCACTTCACGACCCGACTCGACTCAACCCAGGCATAGGCGGGTTGAGTCGGATCAGGTCATCGGGTTCTTCTTGAAGAAAAAGAAAAAAAAATTGTTTGAATGAGAAGAAGACAGATCAAACAACTCTTGCTCAAATCAAACAAAAACAAAATAGATCTTACAACTCTTGCACAAATCAAACAAAAACATAACAGAACAAGTGAGGACAGCATGGGGTCACGACTCTTGGTGGAGCTTCAGCACTGGTTCACGGCACTAGTTTGAGCGATGACAGAACATAATGGCGCACAATGGTGGTGCATGCGCTGGGAGGTTGCAGACAGCGCACAAGTTGAAAGTCTGTCTGTGAAAGGGTGAAAAGGAAAAGCAAAATGAAATGGAAAAGTGAAATGGGGGAAGGGGAAGGGGAAGGGAAAGGGAAAGTGAAAATGTGAAAGCAAAAGAGAGGGGAAAGGGAACGTGAAATGGAAAAGGAAAAGACGAAGTTAAAAAGGCGAATGGGCTAAGAGACTGACTAGTGACTCATGAATGTGATTGTGTGTGAGAAACCAAAAGTGAAGGTGAAAATGGGAAAGGAAAAGGAAAAGGAAAAGACAAAGTTAAAAAAGGCCAATGGGTGACAGAGTGACTAGTGATAATGACACATGCATGTGATTGTGTGAGAGAAACTAAAAGTTTTCACTTTTTTTTGTGTACTTTGGTGGCTTTTTTATCCAAGTAATACCCCTTTTTTATTTATTTATCAAAATAATACACTTTTGAATATAATATTTATTTAAATATTTTTTAATGAATTAAATATTAATAGTTGGTTTAAGATTGTGATTAAGTTGTTAATTAAATTAATATTTAATTGTTAAATATTTATTAACCCGATTTGTCACAAAAGACAAAGATATCAATGTCTCTGTCTCACAAAGGCCTCTGATTTTTTTTCCTTTTTTATTTACTCGTTCTCACAAAAATCCAATTTCAGAGCTGACTTTAGGTCTTCCAATATCTTGGGCCGGCCCTGAGTCTGTGAAAGGGTGAAAAGGAAAAGCAAAATGAAATGGAAAAGTGAAATGGGGGAAGAGAAAGGGAAAGGGAAAGTGAAAATGTGAAAGCAAAAGAGAGGGGAAAGGGAACGTGAAAATGGAAAAGGAAAAGACGAAGTTAAAAAGGCGAATGGGCTAAGAGACTGACTAGTGACTCATGAATGTGATTGTGTGTGAGAAACCAAAAGTGAAGGTGAAAATGGAAAAGGAAAAGACAGTTAAAAAAGGCCAATGGGTGACAGAGTGACTAGTGATAATGACACATGCATATGACACATGCATGTGATTGTGTGAGAGAAACTAAAAGTTTTCACTTTTTTTTGTGTACTTTGGTGGCTTTTTTATCCAAGTAACATCCCTTTTTTATTTATTTATCAAAATAATATTTTTTTTATTATTTATCAAAATAATACATTTTTGAATATAATATTTATTTAAATATTTTTTAATGAATTAAATATTAATAGTTGGTTTAAGATTGTGATTAAGTTGTTAATTAAATTAATATTTATTAACCCGATTTGTCACAAAAGACAAAGACATCAATGTCTCTGTCTCTGCACACTGATCGAAGCACCCCTTTCACTTCTTTTCTGTCACAAAAGACAGAAACATCAATGTCTCTGTCTCTGCACCGATCAGTGCAGAGACAGAGACATTGATGTATCTGTCTTTTGTGATAGAAAAAGAGTGGAGGTGGGTGCTCCGATTAGTGTGCAGAGACAGAGACATTGATGTTTCTGTCTTTTGTGACAAAAAAGGAGTGGAGGGGGTGCACCGATCAGTGTGCAGAGACAGAGACATTGATATTTGTCTTTTGTGACAGAAAAGAAGTGAAGCGGGGTGCTCCGATCAGTGTGCGGAGACAGAGACATTAATGTCTTTGTCTTTTGTGACAAATCGGGTTAATAAATATTAATTTAATTAACAACTTAATCACAATCTCAAACCAACTATTAATATTAAATTCATTAAAAAAATACTTAAATGAATATTATATTTAAAAGTGTGTTATTTTGGTAAATAATAAAAAAGTGTGTTATTTTGGTAAATAAAAAAAAAGGTGTTACTAGGGTAAAAAGGCCTACTTTGGTCCGGGTTGGTCTAGGGGCATTTTTACCCACATAGCACTTTTTTTTAACCAAAATAGCATTTTTTTTACCAAAGTAGTACACTTTAAATATAATATTTATTTAATTATTTCTTAATGAATTAAATATTAATAGTTGGTTTAAGATTGTGATTAAGTTGTTAATTAAATTAATATTTAATTGTTAAATATTTATTAACCCGATTTGTCAACCAATTAATAATATAATTATAAAAAATAGCTCAAATTGATTCAAAATTTAAAAATACAAATATAATATTAAATGTTAGTTTAAAAAACAGAGACATCAGTGTCTTTATCTCTGCACATTGATCGGAGCACCCCATTCCACTTCTTTTCTGTCACAAAAGACAAAGACATCAATGTTTCTGTTTTCGTACACTGATCGGTGCACCCCCTCCACTCTTTTTCTATCGCAAAAGACATAAACATCAATGTCTCTGTCTCCGCGCACTGATTGGAGCACCCTCCTCCACTCATTTTCTGTCACAAAAGACAAAGACATCAATGCCTAGTCTCACAATGTTAAGAATTGCACCAACACTTCAACACTCTTTCTCGTATATTCATCTCATAAGTTAACACATTTATCTCCATTTCTTACCTAAGTGATGGCTCAACATATTGCCTCAGCATGTTGCCTATCACTATCCACTCAGGGCATTGATCTTAACACCCTACTCAGGGCTGGTGTCCGCAATGAAGAAGTTGGTGACTTTAGTGAAAATGAAGACGACCTTCTTACAAGATATGATGCCAAAGTCGATGTCGTCGATGAGGTATTTCTCGAACAAATTTGGCCATTCTTTGTCATTCCTAATGAAGGTCCCTCAACAACCCTTCCTTCTTACGAACCGCCATCACACTTCCGTAATGTGACCTCTCACGAAGGCAATTACTCGAATGAATTTGACCATCCTTTATCCCAGGACAACATATACCACACTACAGACCCTGGCAACCTACAAGTTGGGATGAAGTTTCCCACAAAGGAAATGGCCAAACATGCGGTAAAAGAATACCATATGAAGAAGTCTCTAGACTTTAGGGTAGAGTACTCCAATGCCACTAGATGGATTGTCTGTTGTGTCAACAATGATTGTAAGTGGAGATGTAGAGTCTTCTTTCGCAAAAAATTACAGGTTTGGGAGATCAGAAAACTGGATGAGCAGCATACATGTGCATCAACACGACTTTTACAAGATCACTGCCAACTGTCCTCAACCGTTATATGTGAAACCATTATGCAGCTGGTAAAGGAAGATCCCACAATATCAGTTCCAGTGTTGATTGCACATGTACGATCACTGTACACATATACCACCACGTATAGGAAGGCATGGGTGGCAAAACAAAAGGCTATTGAAAGGATATACGGGAACTGGGAGGAATCATACAACGAGCTTTCACAATGGCTCCTCGCTTTGCAAACTTTTGTTCCAGGTACTATTTTTGATTTGCAAACAGTGCCGACGTACGAGGATAGCCAAGTAGTTCCTGGCAAGGTACCTTGCATCGCCTGTTCTAGACCTTCCAACCGTGCATCAATGGGTTTCCTCACCGTTCATATTGGCCAGAATACAATGGAATTAAATTGTGTCACAATCCAACATTGCAGAGAGATCCAAATGGTCGTCCACAATCGACAAGAATTCGTACAAAAATAGATCAAACGGAAAGGAGTCATCATCCCAAAAGATGTGGACTGTGTCGAAATGAAGGGCAAAACAAGAAAAACTACCCTTACCGTTCAGGAGCTAATACTCAACACTAAGAAAATTTCTAACATTTGCATTTAGTTCACTATTTTATCATTTTTGTTTGTATCACCTTTCTATTTGTATTTTCAAATTTTGAATCAATTTGAGCTATTTTCTATAATTATATTATTAATTAGTTGACAAATCGGGTTAATAAATATTTAACAATTAAATATTAATTTAATTAACAAATTATTCACAATCTTAAACCAACTATTAATATTTAATTCTTAAAAAAATAATTAAATGAATATTATATTCAAAAGGGTGCTACTTTGGTAAGTAAAAAAAGGGTGCTATTTTGGTAAATAAAAAAAGTGTGTTATGTGGGTAAAAAAGCCTGGTCTAGGTTGGGTTATGCAGATTTAATTTTTCTTAACCCACTTCCCGATCCAATGTGGTTGAATTTCACTTATTTCAACCCAATTAGACTCGCGGGTCGGACCCAACTTGTAAGCTTATGTTTGGACACCCCTACTCTCTTTATAGTAGCTAGTATATTATAAAAGTTGTACTCTTTTCGATAACTACACATATTCAAAAGAGATTTTGATTAACTAGAGGTGTCACTATTGGTTGGCCCGTTTGACCCATGTTTTAGGCAGGGCCAGGCTCGATAATTATAGGCCCAAAAAACACCGAACCAAAATGGCACGGTCCGATTGGTCCGCCGGGCTGGGCCCGATTTTTTTGCCCTTTATGATTCTTTGACCTTTTTTCCTTTGTAAAATAATCGGATTAGGTCGGGTCCAGCTGGACTAGAAAATATGTGGCCTATAAAAAAAAATAGGCTGGCCCGACCCGACCTAGTTTTGAAATTTGGCCCGGTGGGCCCCGCCAGCCCACGTGGCCCATTTTGACAGCTCTATGATTAACATCATCCAAATAAATTTCATTTTGTCTAATATATTTTTTTTTAAAAAAAATATCTAAAGATAAATCACATTAGCATAAACTCATTTTAACCAGACTTAGTTTACAAAATGAGTTTATTCCAAAGTTCCTTTTACAAACTTTAATCCAAACATACACATAACTCTAGTCATTTGGTGTTTGCGGTGCTAAGATGATCAATTGGAAGGATGATTCTATTAGTGAAAAAATTATGGTCTTATCAGATCTATTTTATCCAATGCATAAGACTATATGGTCTTATTTGAAAAGTTATGGTGATAGTCTCTTGTTAGGTTACTAGTGAAAAATTTGTCCATTCAATTTTTTCATTAAAAAATCTGTGGTCATGTATAAATAGTGCACTGGTACCCCATATTTTAAGTGAGATACCACAGTATTCACTTAATTTTTTTTTGTTTCCATAGATCTCCTCCATTGGAAGCATTCCTGTTCCAGGCATGATTGAGCACTAAATATAGATATTTCTACTAGTGAGGATTTGAATCGTGGTTCGTCACGTTGTGAGAGACTAGTCCATTTCACTATACCCAACACCTGTTGGTAATTCTCACCTAAATTTGAGTACTTACTTTTGAATTGAGTATGTGACCTAATTTTTTCTCCATCAAACATCTCACTTAAATCCTTCTAGAAATTACGTATATATACTTAAATTTTTTGTTGTTAATATTAATTTTTTTTTTGTAACTATATATTTAGAGTTGGAAAAACCCAAAAGAAAAAAGAGTTGGCAACAACAAGAGGAAACTTGGCTACAAGGAGTGTTCTTCTCCAGGAGGATTCAATGTGTCCGACGTGCCAAATGCCAATTACATCAAAAATCGGAAGATCATTTGTTTTATGGCTGTCATGTTTTTTCTCAAGTTTGGACAAATTAAGTGCAGTCATTGGTGGGGTCTACGTTGTGCATGGCATGGTGAATGGTGGGGTGTTTTGCATGCTGCTATGCACAATATGCGCGAAATGATCTACTGTTTAATAATGTTCAACCGGCCGGATTTTGACAGCATGTTCAAATCAGTACACAGCTGCGCTCATGGCAATGGTTAAATCAAAGGCATGGGAAGTTTGGATATCCTTTGGCTTCTTGGTTCTCAAATCCCAAAGAATGTGCCCTCAAGTAGTGGACATGTGTTGGAGATGCATAGCTTGGTCAGTCAAATCTAGATTGCAATTAGTAGTAATATAGCCGAATTCACACAGGGGATGGGAATTTCTTCACTATTGTGAACTGTTCTGATTTATACTTTGCATTTTCACAATGACAACTTCACACAAGTGGTGTCATAATTTTCACAATCGTGAAATTCTCCGGATTGTACTCACCGCGAAAGCACTTGGGGTCTGACACCTTTACCCCAAGGGGTGGGAATTTGTCCATAATTGTGACTGGCTCTGGATTGTACTCTGCGCTTTTGCACGTGAGAGTGATGCCTTCACACAGCGGGTGGGAATTTTTACATAGTTGTGAACTGTTTTGGATTGAACTCTGCATTTTCGCACTGATGACTTCACATTGGGGGAGGGGGAATTTCTTCACAACTGTGAACTTCTCTTGATTGTACTCTGCACTTTAGCACTTGGGTCTGATGCCTTCACACCGGGGTTGGGAATTTCTCCACGGTTATGAACTACTCTAGATTGAACTTTGCATTTTCGCACTTGGTTTTAACGTCTTCATGTCAGGGTTGAGATTTCTTTTACAATTGTGAATGGTTGATTTTGCTTGTTGTGTTTTTGGTAGATTGGGGGAATTTATTAGCATATCTTTTTTGTTGGATTTTTTTGGCATGCTGTAAATGATATATTAGGTCTAGGTGATAACTTAGTTAGGATGTCTTTTTCTATAGTGACACCTTTATACGATATTCACAATTTAAAAATTTTTATTACAATTTTATTTACAATTTATACTTATCTCACTTATAACTTTAAATATTTAATCTTTTAAATATTTTCTAATATCATTTTTAAATATTAAAAATACTGTACAATATAACATGAAAGTCACAAGTATTTTTTTTTTACAAACATCGGGGGTCGTAGCCCAGAACAGAGGTATAGATACACAATAACACGCCGTGGGGTAGAGACCCCTAAACAATCATAACCCACAGCCGGCTCTAACACAAGTATCTATTTACTATTACTATATATAAAAACAAGAAACATCCATTGACACGTGCCCTCTCTCCCAGATTCTATTTCTCTCCAAAAAAACATCACATCTCACTTACTCTCTCCTCATTTTATATAGCTATACTTTTATTTTTATTAGTTATTATTTTCCTTTTAATTTTATTTTCATAAAAATTATTGTTATTTGCTTACAGGTTTCACTCAATTTTGTTTTTGTGATTTTTCGTGTTGCAATTTTTAATTTTTTTAATAAATAAAATGATATTTACTTTTTTATAACCATGTTATTGGTGCGAAGTATCCATAAGCTTTGCGAGTGACTAATATCCCACCGAGAAATCTGGCTTACTACCTTTAGTGGGATCTCTCCTCCTAACCATGTAAATAATATTTACTTATAAGTTTTGTTAATGGTTTTTGTTTTGGTCAATTTTTAGATTGTATTTTTTTATCTTATTTTTAAAACAGTATTTATTCTTAGGTTTTGTCAACATTTTTGTCTGTTTAAGTAAGTCTTCAAGTTGTATCTTTTAATCTTATTTTTTATAAATATAATAGTATTTATTTCTGAATTCATTCAGGTTTTTATTTTTATTTTAATTTTATTTTTATGAAAATGTTATTTGCTTACCGATTTCAGACATATCTTTTTCCAATAAATTTTGGTAATGCAAATTTTCAATTTTATTTCCAATAAACAAAAGTTTTTGCTTATGGATTTTGTTAATTTTTTTTTTGTTTTGGTAAACTTTTGATTTGTATCTTTTCATCTTATTTTTTAAAAATACAATAGTATTTACTTACAAGTTTTATTTATGTTTTTATTTCTTTTTAATTTTATATTTGATGAATAAAATAATATTTACTTACGAACTTCATTCATATTTTTCCTATAAACTTGCGTGTTGCAAAGTTTTACTTTTAATGTACAAAATAGTGTTTGCTTATTGGTTTTACTATTGATATTTTGTTATGGTAGGTGACAACATGTTATATTTTCCGGTTACAAATTTTAAATTTTATTTTCTAAAAATAAAATTGTATTTTTTACAATAAATAAAATAGTATCTGTTTATGGATTTCATACATGTTCTTTTCTTTGGGTAAAATCTTAGGTCCAAAATTTTAATATTATTTTTGATAAATAAAATAGTATTTAATTATGATATTTATTCATGTTTTTCATGCCTATAAAATTTCAGGTAGCAACCTCTTAATTTTATTTCTCATAAATAAAATGGTATTTGTTTACACATCCCATTCATATTTTTCAATTCTAGAAAATTTTCAATTTCAAACTTTTGATTTTATTTTTGATAGGTAAAATAGTGTATGCTTATGGGATTCAATCATTTTTTTTTGTTCCTGTAAATTTTCAGATTATAAGCTTTTAATTTTATTTTTGATAAATAAAATAGTGTTTGCTTAAACTTTTTACTCATTTTTTTGTTCAGAAAAATTGGAAGGTTGCAAAAATTACTTTTCTTTTAATTTTAATGTACCTCAATAAAATAATATTTGTTTATAGGTTTTATTTATGTTTTTATTTTTATTTTTAATTCATTTTTATAAATAGTATTTACGAACGTGCTTCATTTATATTTCTGGAGTAAATTTTCAGTTCCAAACTTTTAATTTTATTTTTGCTAAATAAAATAGTGTTTGATTATGATATTTATTCATATTTTTCATTTCTTGTACATTTTTACGTTACAAACTTTTAATTTTATGGAGTATTTTTCAAGTACATTTTAACGGTGCAAAATTAGTTTCCTTTTATTTTATTTTATAAATAAAATAGTATTTTCTTATGTGTTTCATTCATTTTTATTTTTTTTTAAGATAAAAATGTGTTTGTTTAGAGGATTCATTCATGTTCTTATGTTCAGAAGAATTTTTTGTTCCAAACTTTTAATTTTATTTTTGTTAAATAAAATATCATTTATTTATGAGATTTATTCATGTTTTTTTATGTTACAAATTTTTAATTTTATTTTGGATGAATAAGATAGTAGTGTTTATTTATGGATTTTATTCATGTTTTTTTTTGTTTCATTTAAATTTTCAAAGTTTCAAAATTTTTTTTTTTATTTTTTCTAAATAAAATAGTGTATTTTTATGGGTTTCGCTCATGTTTTATTTTTCCAATTTTAGTTTTAATAATTAAAATTATGTTATCTTACGGTTCCTTTGATGTTTTTGTGTTTAGGTATACTTTTATTTTTGATAAAAAATAGTATTTATGTATGAGATTCACTCATGTTTTTTGTTTCTGTAAATTCTTAGATTGCAAACTTCTAATTTTATTTTCAATAAGTAAAGTTCCTTAATGTAAATAAAATTGTGTCTGCTTACAGGTTTTATTCATATTTTTTGTTCAGGTAAATTTTCATGTTATAAAATTTTTTCTTTTATTTTTATTTTAGATAAATAAAATTCTTTTTCATTGCATATTCTCATTCATATTTTTATTTTTCTTTTAATTTAATTTTTAACAAATAAAATAGTCTTTACTTATGAATTTTATTCATATTTTTTTCAGATAAATTTCCAAGTTCCAAAATTAATTTTTGTTTAATTTTATTTTTGCTAAATAAAATACTGTCTGTTTACGGGCTTCATTCCTGGTTTTTGGGTTAGGTAAGTTTCCACGTTAAAAAATCATTTTTTGTAATTATATTATTGATAAATAAAATAGTATTTACTTATGGGTTTCATTAATGTTTTTTGTTCTCAAAAATTTTTTGTTAGCAAAATTTTAGTTTTATTCTCGATAAATGAAATTGTAATTGAAAAATTGTTTTTTAAATGAATGAAAAAATTATTTTGCAAAATTAGTCAGCAAAGGTTTTTGTTCCATTCAATTTTTATGTAGCAAAATTGTTTTTTTCTTTTTTTTTTGGCAAATAAATACGTAATTGCTTACGAATTTTATTCCTATTTTGGTTACTATAAATTTTTCAGATACAAATTGTATTTTTGTTAAGGTAAATTTCAATATTACAAAATAAATCTTATTTTCGCTAACTAAAATTGTTTTTATTGACGTATTTCATTCATATTTTTTTGTTTTGGTAAATTTTTATGTTACAAAATTATGTTTTTGAAATTTTAATTTTGATGAATAAAATTATATTTGTTTATGGGTTTCATTTATGTTTGTGTTTTTCTAAATTATCAAGTTGCAAAATTAATTTTTTAAATTTTATTTTCAATAAATAAAATAGTTTTTGCTTACGTATTTCTTTCATATTTTTTATTTTTGTAAATTTTTAAATTGTAAAATTAATTTTATTTTGCGTTTATTTGTATCAATAAAATGATGTTTCCTTACATATTCATTTCATACTATTTTGTTCATACAATTTTTCATGTTGCAACTTTTTTTCAGCATGGATTAAAACATTATTTTATTTATTTTTATTTATTTGATTTGACTTCTATTTTTTATAAACATGAAATTCAAATTGTTGATTGAACTTAGAGTTTACATATTTCATCACCAAAAAAAATGATTTTAGATAAAAATCAACACAATATCACAGAATAAACATTGTTAAATTATTACTTCATAAATAAGTCATTTTATATAATTTATAAAAATCAACACAACCCGTGCGAATGCACGTGTCAACTTGCTAGTTAAATATATAAGAAAGAACACAATTGTACTAATATCCTCGTTTCTTCGCAAGGAAGGAATAGGATTTCACATAAGAAATGCAAACCTCTAAAAAGAGGCGCAATAGCGAGAACATAAACACCAAGATTGGAATGATTGCAAATGCTATGGTTGCTATTATGGTCCAGCGATACCCCTTTAGCATCAGAGCAAGTGCAGCACAAAAAGCACACATCATGGATACCACAGACAAGAAGATGGTGAAGAGGCCAAAGAGTAACTTGATGGGCAAGCTCGTCATGAAGTCTTCCTCGGCATAACGCGATGTAAGGATCCCAATAAACGTCAAAACGGAGGACGAAGATGCGATGAGAGATAGTGCATCTGCCATTATGAACAGAGAGAATACATTTTTACCTAGGAAGATGGGTGAACCATTATCTTCATTATTTCCCCCTGGAACCGTGAAAGCCGCAGCAAACATGATGGTAATGATAAGAGTACCCACAATTGTGAAAGAACTTGCCGTGTCTTTGGCCCATTGTCGACCCTCGTTCACAAGCTGCTCATGATTTTTGGTAAATAGATCACGAGGCTTATTACCGTCTGCATTTTTAGCTTCCTTGCACATCGGAGGCAGAATGTTCTCTACCACCTGTAACGGATCGATAATAACTCATCAATTGTTAGATTTTCGAGATTAAATATGTTTTTGGTTTCTCATTTTTTGTAATTTTTATTTTTTAGTCTCTCGTATTTAATTAAACCATAACTTTTTAGTCTCTTTTTTGGAAATAGACCATATTTAATCCCTTTGACTGACTCTATTAATTTAAATGTTGATGTGGATAACGGATTTACACATAAGAATATGCCACTTGTTTTACTTATCTAATGTAGCATCATATGTGGATTGGACGATCCTATTTCAAGAATAATTGATAAATTAATTTAATTACCTTAAACCACTGAAGTTCTCTTTGCATTTGAAGAGCTGCATTGGATCTGCGACCACGATCAGAGGAAGGCCCTAATTCTGCTACGAGGTGTAGTAAGTTATTTCCAAACACGTCTATGGATGTAACCAACCCTTTTCCACCATCTATATCGTATATGAGTTTAAACACTTTTTCTTGACGATTCAAAATTGCATGAGCAAATATGCCTCTTTTATTTTTGTCCATTGCCCACAAAAGGTCTGGATTTACTTCCCTCATTGACTCTGTGAACTCAATAATTCCATACTTTGCTGCTTGTAACATAGCGTCGTGAACTGACCAGTGATGCAACTCTGATACTGATGATATTTTCTCCATTCTTTTGCTCAAACATTTTATAATCTCACGTACTAGGTAATGGTTCATTTTTATCTCATATATTTTCTTAATACCTGAAAGCATTAAGTAGAAGTTTAAGAAAGGATAACAATAATTAAATAGAAGACAAAATGGAAGGAATGAAAAGAACCACGTATGTATCTATATATATATATATATATATATATATATAGGGGATGTATCAAGTGAGAAGAGTTTTAATATGAGAAAGTGAGAGAATTAAATCTAGACCGTATAACTATACATGGATGGTTGGGATTAAAAGTTAGTTAGAGATCATATGACTATTTAAAAAGTCATGTGACTTTATGTTTTAATCTTGATCATTTATGGTTTGATCTTATCGCTATGATTTATTGCTCTCATCCTCTCATAATAAAAGCCCCCTCATTTAATATGGTCCCTATATATATATATACACACACAATCTTTTATAAAAATATGCCTTAAATATATTTTAAGTCCCTAGAAAACGAGTTAGGATCATCTCTATCTACTTTTTTTTTCTATTTCCTCCATTACTATGCTTTTGCGGGAAATAAATGACATAAATGTGATACATGAGTGTCATTTATTCCATTATTCCCCACAAAAACATAGTAATGGAAGAAATGAAAATGATCCCAACTCCTACAAAACAGGTATTATTTGTTTTTGTCCACTAATTAATTTTTTCCTAGTTTTTGTCTGTATAAATTTTTTGGCTTAATTACACTTTTAGTCCCCCAATTATCACAATTGTGCAATTTGGGTTCTTGATTTTCAATTGAGCTAATTGAGGCCCTCTGTTATTCCAATTGTTACAATCATATCCTCCTATCACTATATTATCCAATTTTTAACACCCCGAGCCTACGTGGCACACTTGGGGACTAATTTATACTAAATCGGGTTACCTTGACATGATGCAGTAGCCAAAAAAAATTTCAAAGTAAGTCGGGTAACACGTGATGCAATACATGTTGTTTAAAATTTCTTACCTATGAGACTCTTTGTCGCGTCATTAGTGACAAGATGTCCCGATTTAGTGTAAAATCAATCTCACGTGTGCCACGTAGGCTTTAGGTGTTAACAATTGGACGATATAATAATAGGGGACTTGATTGTAACAACTGAGATAATTGAGCAACCCAATTCGCTCAATTGAAAACTGAATGACCCAAATTGCACAAATATGATGCCTGGGGGACCAAAAGTGCAATTAAGCCAAATTTTGTCGTTAAGGGATTTAGTCAAATCTATTAAATTTTGCTTATCTAGCTAACACTTTGCTGAATATTGTCGTCCATGTCACTCTAATCACCGGTGATCGATCATACCATCTAAACATGTGCCTTTCACGTGAAATTGGACCATAAAATCAACAAATAGGGACAAATATTTACACGTAAAATGTGCATGAATATACACGTAAGTTGTACCCATTTGTTTGATTTTAGGGTCCATTTCACTTGAGAGATACTTGTTTAGTTGACTTGGTAAGTAATTAGTGTAACATGTACCAGATCAACAAAAGATTAGATCGATAGATTAACAAAACTTAATAAAATGGACTAAACTCCATAATGAACAAATTTAGAGTCTAAAAACTAAAAAAAATAAAAATAAATTAGGGACCAAAATAAAAATATCTATGTTTCTAGAGACTAAAAATATATTTAAGCCAAAAAAAAAATTTAAACAAAGAAAAGGCAACATGCATAATTATTTAGGAGCCTTCATGATTGCACGTACCAGGTAATTTAGTTAGTATTGGAGTTGCAACGAACCGTTGAATTTGTCCAAAAGATCGATGGAGAAATGACCATACCGGAGGAGAATATTTTTTTATAGCACCTTCAAGAGAATTAACCAACCTGCAAATTTTACCTGAAGGAAGTATCACGTAATTATGTTAGGGTTCAAAAACTGATTTAAGTGCCATGTTAGTATTTTCTGTTATAGTAAATGGACGGAAGGAACAAATCGCATAATCGTAATAATTAAGATACCAAAAGTACAATTGAACCTATATTTTTATTTTATTTTTTGAAAAAGCAAAACTTTATCTAAAAGCATTGTAATTAAAAATCTCTCCAATAGTAACCAGCAGTAACTTGTGTTAGATTTCTAATTTATATATGTCCCTTAATTACACTGTCCCTTAATTACACTTTACAAGGGTGAATTGGAAACATGAGAAACATACCTGCTAAAGCGTATGATCCTCCATCATGTGATTCGATGTAGATTCTTTTGGTTCCAAGGTCTATGTATGTCGGTGGCAACAAAACTGTGTAATGAAAATTAAAATATATTAGAAAAAAGAGCAACGCTATTTGGTATGAGAATGAGAGATGCTATATATTACGAAAAATTCAGCGAAAAACACTTAAGGAGTTCTGATAACCGATCAAAGGGATGAATAAAAAATCGATAAAAAAAAGGGATGAATAAAAAAATTGATAAAAAAAAGGGATGAATAAAAATACATGGGCGGGTGTGTAAAAGAGTTAAACCCAACACAATAAAACGTGTGTTTAGTGCTTTACGTTTGGGGCAGTATTCGTAAAGTTTAGCATTTCTGTAAATAATAAAAGGATCATTGGTAACGACAAATGAGATAATGCCAATAAATGGATTATTGGTCCCTACAAAAAAATCACTTTTTGCTTTTAGTCCCTATTTAATTTTGCTCTTAGGTTTAGTCCCTGGCTTATTTCTCATTTACAAAATTTGTCCCTATCGTTAAATTGATTCCGTTAAGTGCTGATGTGGCAAATGGAACTCCACATCAGCATGTGCCATGCGAACATTTTTTATGATATGGCATCCACATATACAAATGACTCATTTTTGTTTTTTATTTTAAATCTCAATGAAATAAATAATAAATTGTTTAATTAAAGTAAATTAAAAAAACCTAATCCCCTGATCCCCACTTGTACCCACTCTCAGAAGAAGCAGCAAGCTTTGTTTCAATTTTTTTTTTCTTCTTCTGAGAATTGGTAATGCTCAAATCAATTTCCTGCATAAGAAACAAAGGGAAGGAGAAGAAATTGACAGATTTCCGTTCAAGAATGGCTTGCAGAATTGGCAATGTCCTTCTTCTCCCTTACCTCACCAATCCATACACTTAACTTGCTCTCCCACTCTTCGTTCTTTCTCTGTTGAATGCTCATAAAAATCCATCTTTATATCTCTCTCTCTCTCTCTCTCTCTCTCTCTCTGGAATGGGTTGGGATTAGGATTTTTAATTATTAATTTTGTTTTATTTGTTTTATTAAACAATTTATTATTTATTTAATTGAGATTTAAAAATAAAAAACAAAAATAAGTCATTTGTACACGTGAATGCCACATCGTAAAAAATGTTCGCGTGGCACATGTTGATGTGGAGTTTCGTTTGCCACATCAGCACTTAACGGAATCAGTTTAATGGCAGGGACCAATTTTGTAAATGATGAATAAACCAGGAACTAAACTTATGAGCAAAATTAAGTAGGATTAAAAACAAAAAAAATAATATTTTGTAGGGACCAATAACATATTTATTCCTTTCTTATTTCACTAGTTTATAGTTTTTTTTTTTAGAATAGACATTGAGCTTTAAGTGTGACCTAGCTCCAAACCTAGAGGTGTCAAATTGAGCCTCCCAACCCTACTCATCAGAGTCTAATTACAAAAACGGCGAGGGTCAGCCCATATATTAGAGGATAAAGTAGGAGATTTTAGAGGATAAAATAAGAAATTTAACTAAACCATTGATTTTGTCAAAAAAAAAACACTCCACCATCGATATATTTAAACAAATTTATCATTTGCATGCATGAACCAAAATTGATTTTTTTTATATCAAGATTTTTTTAATTTAACTCTAAAGAGAATTGCTAACTCTAGAATACCGGAGAAGGTTTTTCTAGTGATGAAGAGAGATGAACATACTTTTGTAAATAATCCACTGACAACAATTAAGTCGAGTTCCACTTGGAAAGGCGGTAGGGATATGAGCTATTCCATACATAGGTCGCGTGCATTGATAAGACTCATAGCTCAAAGGTAATTGTGCACCCTGGTATTGAAGTAATGTTGCGGCAACATCTAAAAAAAAAAAGAAGTAAATAACTAATAGAAAACCATTATAATGTTGCAGAAAACAGGAAATTTTAGAGCATTTTAGAGTATTTCCATTGCAGCACTCCAATTTTACATACTTAAATGGGTCTCACTTTTCTATATCACTTATTTTTACTTTTTCAACTCAAGTACTTAATAGGTACCCAACCCCTCTAACCCAGCACTTCTAAAAAAAATCTTAAATGGACCCCACTAATAACCACACATCACTCATTTTTATTTATAAAATTCAATAAACCCACACAAACAGTATAAGTACCAAGTTCTTGTAGAGGTACGCTCGCTGGTTAAGTTCCCTCACTGTCAGAACTCTAGTGCAGAGTACCTAACAAGAAGTGGTGCTTAACAGGAAAAAAGGCACCGATGGAGATGCTCTTACACCAACTAGGCTTATTATTCGCGGGACTAGCTTTAGGGATGACAATGGGTAGGATCTGGATAAAGTGTTATATCCTTATATCTGTAAGTTAAAAAAAAACATATACCCGCACCTATACTTGCATAGGTTGTAACTTTATTCCTCGTACCTTAGCAGTTGGATACCTAAGTATTTGCACCCATGTCCATTTCCCACAATTTAACTATAAAAATTCAAAAACTAATTTGTAGAATCCAACACATATAATATTATGTCTCAAGAACGCATGAAGAAATTTGCCGGTAAAGGATGCTAGAATGAGGCAAAATGGTGTCGGTGAAGGAGATATGAATTTTTAAAAAATATTTTTTAAATTTTAAAAAAATGGCTATAGGGACTAAAATTGATACATTATCGTAAATAGAGACTAAAAGTAAACACATTTTTTTGGGGATTAAAAGTCAATATCTATCTCTATGGGGCCGGGATTAAAAACATATTATCCAATAATAAATTTTAGGGTAAATTTTATTTTAAAAATGAAATTGAACAAAAACTTAATAAGTCAAGGGTTCCCAACCCCGGATTTCCTACCGTCATAGAATTGCAAAGTTAGTGCAATCATATTTGGGTAATGACGAGTGATAAGGTGGTTTGGATATTAAAGAACATAGAGGTTGGATTAATGAGGATGTTATAACCGAGTTTAAATTTCACACTAACATAATATACTAATACTATTAATATTTGTCTATTAAAAAAAAGTCAGCTCTGGAGACCTCCCTTCAAAAAGAAAACAAATTAATTAAATTTCCAAAATCAACTCTTACCAAATATTTCTGCCTCGATGCATAGTGAAAGAAGCCTAGCGCCGTAATAACAATTGTCATCGAGCAAGCTAAACCAGTAAGTCTTGGAGAAAAGATACCTAGTCATTTCTTTGTTGCCCTTAGCTGCTGCAAGAAGCACTGGGATGTCCCCTTTATCATCATCTGCTTTGATTTTCATGGATAGTAAATCATCTCCTCCTTTACTAATCATCCACTCTGCAATCTTCTTGTCATCAGTTGATACAGCAACAAGAGCAAGTGGTGTGTACCCTTCCCAGTCCTTCTCTGTCAACAATGATTGCTCTATCTTAACCAACTCCTCCATTATCTTCTGTTGTCCTGCATCCGGGAACAAATCCATAAATCCATTAAAGGGAGTCAAAATAATTATTGAGATAAAATTTAATGTTAATTCATAAAAAAAAAATTCACATTGAATGATATGTAAAAAAAAAATTTAGATCTAAAGTTGAACCAAAAGTAAGAAATTTTATCATATTTATTTTCACAAAATCTACTACTAATTAATCTCGTATATCTTAGTATCAAGTATAGTAATATACAAATGAATATGACAATAATATTTAATTATAAAATGATATATATTTTTTGGATAAACAAAAAAATTATTAATCAGAAAGCAAAAAATATTATAAAATGATATATAACATATATGTGTGTGTGTTTACAATGTAATATTAATATATATGTGTGTATCTATACCTATATATAAAGAGAATTGCTAAGAATAGCTACTTTTTTAGTGTCATATTTTCTTACCAATTTTGCGCTATATAATTTAATATTTCAATTAAAATATAAGGGTCAAACATGAGATAAATTACACAATTAATTAATAACACATTCTACTAAAATAATACAGGCTCACAACTCACACCCCAAAAGCTAGTTCATGAGGGGAGAGACTCCCCATGCTTATAAAGACTTCACAGGCCTCCTGACCATCCAATGTGGGACTCCCAATACGCCCCCTCGAGCCTACACTCCACACCATAGGCGAGGGTTAGCGACAGTATCCACACCACTGGGAGGAACTTGGCTCTGATACCATACTAAAACGGCACGGGCTCACAGCTTACACCCCAAAAACTAACTCATAAGGGGAGGGACTCCCCATACTTATAAAGACTTCACACACTTTCCATAAATTATCCCACTAACCCCAGACACACACAAAACCGTCTCACTCCCACTACTGCTTCCGACAATGGTAATAGAAACTCTAATAATGTACTATAAATAAAAAAAATCAAAATTAATGTTTGAATGTTTCTAAAAATTAAATAATGTTTGAATATTTTTAAATATTAGGATTTAGGAATTAATAATTAATAAAATCTATAGCTATATATATAAAGGCAATAAGCCAAATTAATAACTATTTTTGGTGTCCTAATTTTTGTATCATTTTTTCCATTACATAACTAAATGTTTAAATTTAAATTTAAACAAAATTGAATTTTTATCCAACGGTTGAGATAAAATCCAAAAGTAAGTAAACATTTAAGCCATTGATAGTGTTAGGGTTGTTAACATAATTGTAAAAAATGTTGGAGTGATTAATATAAAAATTAATTACAGAGAAGAGTTTCTGCTAAGCAAAAGGCGGGGTTCTTCATAGTATTTTAAAAATGGTTGGGTGTTACTGATATGAAAGTTACAACATATTATTATTATTAACATCTTAATATGAATGCGCATATATATAACCGATCAAATTTACACATTAATATATTATTTTCATATTAAACAAAAAAATGAACAGACAGACATTAAACATCAATATATGATTTTTATAATGAAAATAGAAAAAGCGGACAGAGAAACACGGAAAGCACGATAGTGTTCGTCTATCTTCCGGTAAGGAATAATGAAGTTGAGGGGAGAGAGGGGCCTTGGCTTGCCCCCTTCCCTCTGTCCCTACCTGCATCCACTGCAACGTGAAGAACGGTCCAGCCGTTAGAAGAGGATTTTTGGAAGATAACATCTCCGCCGCGGCCAATGATGGACTTTGCTTCATTCCATAAGCCTTTCTTCACTGCATTTTGAAGCTGGCCAAAGACATTCTGAAAATGACCTTTCTCCATGTCATCGTTTTCGGCTTTTAAATCTTCGCTGAAGGTGGCTTTCAAGTGATTCCAAGCTTCTTTGGCGGTTTCACAACTTCTTATTTGGCTGAGAGTTTGATATCCACATGACAATTGAATGGCATGTAAAGCCTGCCTATTTTTAGATTCCCAACTCTCATCATTAAGCTCAAGATCACCCTCAACTATATTGTGCCAGAGACGTTTGCCCATCAAGTAGTTTTTGACGAGTGTGCTCCAATTCAAGTAATTTTCTCTTGTAAGTGCTTCAAGAACGATTCCCGTCGACGCAGTGTGTGTAGCCGCCATTATGAACCTGCTTCATAATATCACAGCACAAAAGAAAACAATAAAAGGCAGTTACATAATAGAATTAACGGAGACTCTCATTATTCATAGTTTTACATTTGACTAGAGATATAACCAATGTAGTTTTTATAAGAGATGAGTTGAGTAGTCACCATCTTACAAGTTAATTTTATAAAGTCGAGTTTTAAGTCTAAATTCTAAGACTCACAATCAAGATTTTAAATTGTGGTTCACAACTGCAATTGCAATCGAAATATCAAGATTTTTAGAGTCACAAAAACTATATTACAACTACATTTATGGCTATATCAACTGCATTTATTTATAATTTTTTATAATATCAATAATTACGATATAACCACAATCGTGATTGTAACCATAATTTAAAATTTTACCACCGTTCAGATAAGAAGGAGAAAAGAGTCAAGAGACTAACCTGACCTGCTCGTCGTCGGTGCTAGAGAGAAAAGGTTGGTGAAAGCGAGACGTTCACTCTGAAGTCTGAACTCTCACGGTTGAGAAAACTTATATCCAAATCTTTGAGTTGTTCAAATTTTGCATAAAAATATCTGCTAATAATGAATGGAAGTCAGCTTTATCGGTCTCTGTGTGGTCATCCCGACAGGAAGACAACTCCCTCCCTCTTAGCTGTCTTCCACCAACCTTGTGCAATCAAATACCAATCATTGGGGAAGACTTGTGTTGCCTAACAAAACTCAGTCATTCCGATTTATATTAATTGTCGTAGAAATATAAAAAAAATTTGGGTTAAATATGTTTCTAGTTTCTATAAATATTTATTTTTTTATTTTTAGTCTTTACATAATTTTTCTCTTATGTTTAGTCTCTTATTTTTTTCACACTTACAAAATTGGTCTCTGATGTTAAGTTAACTGATGATATGGCAAATGGAGTGCCAACTCAGCATATGCCACGTAGATAAGTGAGATGATGTGGCAGCCACGTGGACAGGTGAGTCAGAAATTAATTTTTAATTTTTTTCAATTAAATAAATAATAAAGATTTAAATTTAAACTAAATCCCCAAATTTTAGACCCCTTTCTGCGATCCATCTTCTTCCTCCTTCCTCCCCTTTGTTCCATGGGTCACCTTCCTCCTCATTCATCCATGCAGCCAACATGTTCACCTACGACAACAAATCCAAACTCCAAGATTCATATCGTTAACCCCACCACCAACATTATTCCAAACCCACATAGTAAAACAACCCATTCGTCAAATGTTAAACTGTGTTGTCTCTCCTGTCCATTTGGGTGTTTCGCATTGTTCACAAAAGGAGGATGCAACATTGCAAGAGCTTGAACAATGTTAAACTAGAATATGGGAGCCACTATCATAATGTTAGTTACAATCCCCTTGGTGCTGCTGGTGTTGATAAGTTGCCTGGTTTCATGCACTGTTTATGGCACTCGATGCGCAAAGAGGCGGACAGTGGCTTTATGTTTCCATTTTATCCGAGTACCACGTTGGTATCTAAGGAGGTGCGGGATGAGAAGGAGAACCCTCTTCCTTCCTAAGAAGAGGGGCGCAGGGAAGAAACGGGAGGAAGGAGGAAGAAGACGGATTTGGGGATTTAGATTTTTCTTTAAAAAAAATTTGTTCTTTATTATTTATTTAATTGAAAAAAATTAAAATTAATTTCTGACTCACCTGTCCACATAGTTGCCACATCATCTCACTTATCTACATGTCATATCCTGAGTTGGCACTCTATTTGCCACATCATCAGTTAACTTAACAGCAGGGACCAATTTTGTAAGTGTGAAAAAAATATAGGACCAAACATAGGAGAAAAATTATATAGGGACTAAAAATAAAAAAATATATTTATAGGGACTAGAAACGTATTTAACCCAAAGTTTTTTTTGACAAAAGAAATATAATAAAAAGTTTGTCACTTTTACTCTTTAATAAATATAACAATAATCTTTTTCACAATTTTGGATTTTTGTCTATGAGCACCACTTTGAAAAATATAAAAAATAATTTAGTAAAATTATTCTATTTTCTAACTCATTTATTATTTTTGTTAATCTTGATAAAAAACATTAATTGACAATTAATGTGAAATGTAACACCCTCTTCTTCGGAGGACATTACACTTAAGTAACCAACCCAAACGCGAAAAATAAATTTCATTAAGTCTGATTTTCTTTTCAAAAAAATACGGACAAACTTATTTAATTTTCACAATTAGATTTTCATTGCCATTTTTTTCCTAAAGATATTAAAAGAAGACAAAAATAAATCAACACTCAACATATAAGAATGAAATACAGTCATTGAATACAATTTACATCTTTCTTTATAAACCTGTGTTGAAAAATAATATATCATACAAGAAACTTTTTCTTTCCAAAAGAATACTGACTCCCTATGCCGGTCAAGCACTAAGAACTTCTGCAAGAAGCTCTAATAAGAGAATTTTAACTCAAAACTAGGACCCGCCCGTCCTTCCACTTGGTTAATGCATCCTCAGAGTACGTCTCAATCTTCAAGTTCTGACAGGTCCACCCAGCTAGTGGTCCATCTATATGAATCATGTTCCAAAGAGCACAAAACATATAGGCAAGGGTGAAAAATTCTCATACACAAGTTATCGAAACATAGTGACACAAAATAGAGAAAATAAATCATGCTTACCAAACATATGGCACAGAATAAACATAAATCACACTGCACATATATACCTGCAGTGCTATACTCATCCTCAAAAGAAATTACATTCAATAATCACATATCCAACATAGGTCACACAGACACCGGTTACATAGACCACTATTTCCAACTTCACATAGAAACATCACCGTTTCACATAGAGCATATCATAAGATTTCAATATATATATATATATCCACACAAAACACTTCAATCTTCCTTTCTCTTTTTCAAATGTTAGACATGCAGTTACGAGCACTTAGCCCGCACTCCATGGAGATTACTTTCCCCATACTCCTCATATATTCGACACTTAGTCATGAGTGTTTAGCCCGCACTCCATGGAGATTACTTTATTTTGCACACAGCAGTTGGCACACAGCCCGGCACACAACCCAATAAAAACACAATCCACAGATATCCAGTCCAATGACAATCAGTCATAGACACTCACAGTCCAATGGCCCTCCGTCCATAGACACCCAGTCCAATGACATTCCATCATAGACCCTCACACCCAGTCCAACGACATTCCATCATAGACCCTCACAGTCCAATGACACCCTGTCCAATAACATCTGTCATAGACCCTTACAGTCCAATAAAATGGCATAAAGCTTGGCACATATCACACCACATTTATATCACATAGCACTTTACACATCACAAAACATTTATATTCCACAGTATTTATATCACACAGTACTCATATCACACAGTACTAAATGGTACATACATTAAGTATACAAAGCAATCATCTCAAGCAGTACTATAAATCTTCGGTTTCTCTTGTAATTTCATTAATCTCTTCTCTAGGTTATCTCTTGCACAATCACATATAACCTTCACTCTTGGTTATAACAGTCTTATCTCTTATGATATTCATATCTCTTTGTGCTTATTCTCAATCAACATGTCTCTTCCTCTTCAATTAATACCTTTTAATTCAACTTTGTCTTTTAACTAAAAAGCATTTTCCAAATTCAATGTTTAAGCTCTAAAATAATTAGCCAAAATTCTTACCAACCTTTAGGTTCAAAAATGACATTTTTCTCTTAAACATATTTGGTTTAAAAAACTGAAAAAGATAATTTTCGCAAAATCAAGGCTGTTTCATTTTTCAGATTACAGAACTGTTCACAGGCGCGAGGATTTTCACACCCGCGGTGCAGACAGTTCTGTCCCCTGTTTTTTTCAGATTTCACAGCTTCAAAAATATACACACCCAGGGCATGACAGAATTCGAGATTTGCCAAAATAAAACCATTTTGAGTTATTCTTAACATGTTTTAGCTTAATTAGAACCAATTTAACATAAGAACATACTCTTGGTTTAATTCAAAAACTCAATAGTATTCAATCACAACCCAGCATATTTTCAACTATAATCAAAGATCAAACTCATGTCACCAAGCTTTAGAAAATAATCACCACAACAACCACCCAATTAATTCAAATCAAGTCATAGAGTCAAGGTCATTATGTATACAACATAAAGCAAGATCATCTCACACAACACAATTATTTCTCCACAATCAAGAACAATCCACATCTAAGGAAACCAATCTCACTCACACAAAGTTCAAGCAATCCAAACTCCTCATCGAGTTAATCAATCATGCTAAAGCCACTTAAGAAAATTCATATTAAGCATGAACACACCTCTTGGGTCATCCAACACCATAGGAACAAAAGAGTACTTAACTTCATGTTCAACATGCTCTCTAAATAAACTTACAAGCTTCTTGTACAAACCACCACAAACATAGCACCCATGTGTCATCCAAGCTCTAATAACCATGTATAAGAAAATTTTCCCTTACCTTGCCTTCTTCCTTGAATATGAACAACCCTAACTCCTTGGTCTTCTATCACCCCTTGAAGATCACCTTTTAAATCAAACATATCATACCAAAAGCTCAAGGTAAGCTTTCATATCTATTAAGAAAAATCTTTAGAACTTCAAGAGGAACTTAAGACGAAATTAACCCAATCAAACCTTAGTCTCATGAACCCTAAAGAGATGGTACCGACTCAATCCATGAAGCTCTACCTTCACCTAACTCCCTTGATGCTTGAAAATTAAAAATCAAGAAGAAAAACTTGAGAAAACTTAAAAATTTTTGGAAGAAAAACTAGAGAAAATATGGCAAGTGTTCTTGGTGCAAGAAGATGAAAATGGATGAAATGAATGAGTAACTCTCTCCCTCTCCCTTGTTCTGGCCGAGCTCCCTCTCCCCCTTAGAGTTCTTGGACAATTTTGCCCTTTAGCTATCATTACATTAAAGATATTTTGTAAAATAATTGTTAAGAATTTTTCTCATTGGTTGATAAATATGACTCATAAGTTCAAGAGTCTTCCACACCCTTCTCCATCCTTCTAAGGGGCTCCCAGGTGGTCTAGGAGGAGGGTAAAAATATTTTTCACTTTTAACCATGGTAAGCGGTAACTTACAGGTAATAAAGTGCGGTAACTTTTGAGTTTCATGGTTAAAATTGTCCAAAAATAACCTATTGAGGTAAAAAGCTCTCATGACCCTTATAATTACCCTAGACCACGAAATTAAGGTGCCAAAAAGGTCTTGGTACATAAAAATCAAGTTTAGAAGTATTACGGTAATTTTTCGGTTTTACCGTAACCCGTAAATTAGAGTAAAAATGAACTTTCTCTGAAAAATTCCAAAAAAATTCTAAAAATTCTAAATATTATAAAAACACCATTGGTTACTCTTTTGGTTAATTTTGGATCATTTCCTAAGCTTCTGACATTCATCTGTTCTGCCGTTTACCCTGTTTTCGATCTACAGGGACCAAAACCACAATTCTTGATCTGCTATTCTAAAAATTTCCAAAATAATTTTTAAAATTCTAAAATAATATAAAACACCATTTGACACCTCCAAAAATATTTCTTAATTTGTTCTGATCTCCAATCAACTCACAGTTCAACCTACTCAAACTACAGGGACCAAAACGGTAACATTTTTATCCGTTTCTCAGAAAATTCTCAAATAAATTTCTAAAATCCTCAAATATTATAAAATCACTATGGATATCCTCAAATCATTTTTCTGACTCCAATTAGGATTTCTATATCATTATATTCTTATTCTGACAGTCAAAACGTCTACAGACTTTTCCATTTGACTTTCCACGTCAGCACTAAACCATTACTAATCTCATCGAAATCCTAATATTAACAATAATTCTCCCTTATTAACACACTGTCTCTTAGAGTAAAAATTTGGGGCATTACAATTCTAGCCCTCTTAAAAAAATTTCGTCCTCGAAATTTTGCAGTTACACCCATATCTTCGCTTGAAATAAAACCTCAAACTTTCACCCTTAGAAATTTGACAGATCAGTTCATACAAATTATCATTGCAATCTCTCTGCTACCAGCAAGCCAATAGGTTGATCAGGCCTATACCTTGACCTTAAGCAGTGAGAAAACAATAATAACTTTATGACTAATTCTATCATCATCCAAATCACATATATCACAAACATATATATACAACCAACACAACATTATTCACCAAGAAACACACCAATATATATATATAGTAGATATTTACAAACATTCCTAACAGGCCCTATACCTATAGGACACCTCCAAAAAGTACTCCTCAACATCTAGTCTCTCTTGTGGCATAATTCAAAACCTCCATTCGTCGGTGTACAATCACAAGCAAGGAAACATTAACACCCAGCATGGTGTATAATTTTCCCTCTCTTAGTCTCCCCAATCATAGAGTAAGTCTCTATCAACTCACCCAAGTCATTAACTCTAAGAGAGAGGAAGGTTTGTGGGGGACTGTGTTTTTAGAGAGGAAGAGATGGTTGTGGTGGCGTACGGTGGTGGCTGTTGTAACATCCATTTTTCTGATTACTTTTTAAATTCTGTTTTATATGAATTTTTGCGATATAATTATTTTGAGATTTATTTTTAACTTAAAAATAGGATTTAAATATACATGTTTAAAAATACTTCTGAAAACGGTTAATTTTCAGCTTCCGTCAGTCTAGTTACAACATCCGTTTATTTGTTTAAAGCATACATGTTTCTGTTTTATATGAATTTTTGTGCCAGAAACGATTTCTGATTTATTTTTAGCTTAAAATTAGAAATAAAATATGAATACTTCTGGTTTTTCAAGTGATATCGGGTAGAGCTGGCAAAATGGGCTTAGCCCGCCGGGCCGGCCCGAGCCCGCCCGAAAAAACACCGGGCTTGGACACATAAATTCGAGCCCGTTTTCAATCCGGGCTTTTTTGGCCCGGTCCGACAAAGCCCGAACCCGTAAAAGCCCGAGCCCGAAGCGGGCCGCCCGAAAAATGTAGGTCAAAGCCCGAGCCCGGCCCGAAAAAAGCCCGTAAAATAGAGGGCTCGGACACACAAATTTGAGCCCGTTTTCAATCCGGGCTTTTTTGGCCCGGCCCGAGAAAGCCCGAACCCGATGCGGGCCAGCCCGAAGCCCGGCCCGAAGCCCGAATTGCCACCTCTAATATCGGGTCTTTTACAGAAAACTGTTACGTCTAACTGACGGAATGATATTTAAATAGCTATAATGTGTCAAACAAACCCAACAAATAAACTTCCTTCACAAAAATTGGTTCTTTTAACATTTGTGATTTTTTGGAATTTTTCCAGAATTTTTAGAAATAATAAGTTTTAAAATTACCGTTTTGGTCCTTATAGTTAACAACAAGAGTTGAGAACTGATTCGGAGATCAAGATAAGATCAGAACAAAATTTTAAGTAGCTTAATCATGTTTTTATATTTTTTAAGATTTTTGTAAATTGTTTCATAATTTTTCGTAAGCCAGATCAAAAGTTACTTTTCCAAGTCTTTGTAGGACACGTAAAATGAGGGTGAACGGAAAAGGATTTCTAGGAAGCAGAAAATGCTTAAAATCAAAGAGGGATCATTAGTGTTTATATTAAATTTGTGACTTTTGGACATTATCTAAGAATTTTCTAAAAAATATCCATTTTGCACTTACTGCACATCCGTTTTCCTTTGTTTATGCGAACCGTGAAGCATACCCTTACCGTAAAAATCTAAAAACTCTTCCATAAAGCTATTAGGGCTATTACATGGCATTTTCGAGATTTCCTATAGGTTCTCACACTTTAAATTAATTTTAGAAAATTTTAATTGTGAAATGACATTTTTACCCTTGATTTCTAATCTTTTTCATACAAACCCTAGGGTTACTTTTGTAAAATCACTTCTCCTCTCTTCTCAGCCAGTTTTGGGCACCCTACTCATGGTCTTCAAGGATATAGGAACTTCTCAATTGTTCTAGGATTTTTAGATATTTTTTTAGATATTTGTTTTAGATATTTTAAAAACTAAACCATGGTTTTGGATGAAAACCATGGGCTCCAAAACCACCTCCCTTGGCTGCCTCCTTGAAACACCTTAACTAAGATTTTAGTAACTCATTTGTAATAACTAACATCTTCATCATTAAAAGAAAATAATATCTACATAACATTCACACTTGCCTTCAAAATAAAAGAGAGAGTTTAGTGAAATACATAATTTCCTAAACAAGTAACTAGCATCAATCATGTGACTAGATACCCACTACAACTAATAAGTTTGTAGCTATCACAGCTGATCACCCATTACAAAATAAAACATTCAGAACATAATTACAAAAAGATTGGTATCTTGAGACTCCAAAAGAGACTAAGTCTCAAGCTTAATGCTCCTTTCTGAATTTACACCTGCTTATCTGAAAACATTTAATAAATTAATGAGAACAAATCTCAATGAGTGTCATTACATACATATAACTTAATAGTAAAATGGAAATGTCACAATCTTATTTCTCAATTTCATAAAAATAACATACTAAACTATGACTAATCTGTATTCTTTCTATTAAGTGATTTTTGGGCAGATTAGAGCTCTTAATAATTGAGAAGTGTAACACCCCGTCCTTCTCTGAAAATGCAGATAATTTTTTTCTTTCTTTTCTTTAGAGAAGATGAGAAGGACGGGGAATAAATCCCTGTAAGGTTTTCTCTTTGAAAATATTTTCGGTGTAAAGAGTATAACATAACTTCATACTCAAAATTTGATTATCTCATATATAAAAATTATCAGAGTTTACAACAGAGTTTGTACAGTGGACTCTTGAGCCAGTCAAGTCTTTAGACCTCTACTCAATCTAAAATAGTAGATACCAATTCTCCTCAGAATCCCTATCAATCTACACAGCATCCTCTTCAAATCCTTCTTCTAAGAGCTAGCCCACGTCTTTGATAAATTATCTACTCAGTCATGCATGAACACAACACAAGCAGGCAAGGGAGAAACTCTAATACAAATAATAAGACAAGTAGGTACACAAACAAAACACAATTATATATATATATATATATACTTTGCACAGCAATACACACACGTCAAATCATAGAACAATCAAGACTTATAAACAGATATTGTTTCAGATAAATCTTACCTTGGTGCTGCAACTCTACAAAACCATACATTCACAATAATATATCACAAAAACCAAGTATTTTTATGCATGTCACTTCAATATTCTCTATTCACACCGGTGTAATGCTCCAAGGAGACTTTCCATCCTCACATCAATTGAGCGATCGGCTGCGATAAACCTAACAGCACAAACAGGGAATCCCATCCTCAGACCCCTGAGAGTACTTCAGAGAACCGCATTTAAAACTAAGTACCAGATCATAAATAGATATGCCAGTCAGATTCATCCAAGCCGGGTATACGATTTGTCTCGGTTCAGGGGGATTCACCGTCAAGACCATTGAGACTTTCGAAACCTGGATAATCCCAGTAGACAATTGTAGTCCAACAGAACCTATTTTCAACCCCGTCTAGTGGGTTGTAAGCTCATCATCTTTAATGCAAATGATATAACACCTCTCTTCATCATCTCTTAAAAACCTCTTTCGTCTTAATGTAGCCCCTTCTTTTGAAAACCTTTCTGGAATGACTCACTCATTTTGGAAGAAATACTCTTGCTCCTATTTATTATGTATTAAGTTATTCTTCCGGCTGTAATAATTCAATTATGACTAATCACATCGCGGCAGAGCTGAACGGAGGTGAAAAGCCCAACAGAGTGATTCGATATTTGATCTGCAATAAATCTTAACTCATTTCAAGAAGACCAAATCGGGGTAGAACCTCTCTAAATTTGATCAAGGGAGAAAGAATAACAGTAAATAAACTTACGTTCGCTTTTGAACCCAATAACGTCTGTTTTCTATTTTTAAGTAAATCTTTGGAAATGGAATAACTACACGGCGGTTGAGCCGACTGCGGTAATCAGTGTCCAGTTTTCTAAAATCTTGATATAAACTTGATGAACGAAATAAAGCTAATTATTTTACCGGCTTTACTTAACTTTGAAGATGAAAGGATCACACGACGACAGAGCCATCTTTGGTGATCAGTTCCCATTAAAATCGATCCACTATACTAAGTGAACGTAGTCCAATTTATTTCACCTTGGAAAAATACTTAAACACTGATTATCTTCCAGGAAAAAGGCCCGTTGGAAGCCTGTCTCACTAATTTCCACTGTCTTAAGCACTGGAAATTAAACTAAGTTATGTGCATATATATACAGATTGGATACCCACTCGATATTTCCCACAATTAATATAACGGTAGAATTCACCGAGAATCCATTACCGTTACATTAAATTTCGAAAGATGCTATAACAGTAGGATTCATTGAGAATCCATTACTGTTACACTCTTAAATCCTTTCCAACCCATTTATATATACGTTATTTAATAAATCAATTATTTCCCATATTATCTTGAACACGTATATGCCCGGCCTCTAGTGTTAAGATTTTCAAACAGCGTATTAATACAAATCCCAGGCCAGATAGAGACGGACTTTATATTAGCCCCTTCAAAGGTCTCTATTCCTTTCTAGACAGATCCATACTAATAAACTGATCAAATCATAACCATCACCTTGGAATATATAAGCTTTAGATAACATCAGGGTTTTTCTCAAAAGATTTAATCGTATTTTCTTTTACGGTAAACGGTAACTGTCATAAACTAAAATTTGCCATCATAACGGTATGTTTACTAAACTCAAAATTCATTTTGCCATTCCAACCTTACTTCCATAAAAACCTCAAGAAGATTTGGTCATTATAACCCCACAACATCAAGGACAAGCACTTTTAAGCTATATAAACACCAAAAAGCACTTAAGCACACAACACTCAAGATCAAACACAAACTTCTCAAATTATTTTGCAAGAGGTTCCCCCTACCTTTCACCAAAAATTGGATGAAGAACAAAGCTTGAAGACCAAGAACATCAAGCAAGAACACTAAGAACTTCAAAGAGGAAAAGAAGAGTTTTGCTTGAAAAACACAAAGCTATTGGATGTGGGATGTTTTTATGAATCAAAGAGGGATATATCAAGAAGAAGGGGGCGGGTTTCTTGATACTAAAAGTGGGAAGAACAAAGCTTGGAAGATCAAGGCTTCATCTCAAGAACAAAGAGGAAAAAGGCTAGGAATTCAAAGGGAGAAAGAAAGGATTTTGCTTTGTTAACACAAAGACTTTGGTGTGAGATTTATGAAGAGGGAAGGGGGTATTTATAGTGGAGAAATCAGCCAAGGGGTTGGGTTAGAAGTGATCATGGTTGGCTTAAAACATAACCTTGGTTAGGGTTTAAAATAAATCAAAACAATTAACTAAATCCTAATTGGTTAAACCAATGATTCATGGTCATGACTCACAAAGGAAGACTTAGGAAGGAAGGAAAAATTATGTGAGTCATGAAGAGGGAGGGGCGGTTTGGGCAAAGGAAGAAGGAAGGAAAGTATGCATAGTCAAAGTGATTAAATACTATGTTTTAAACCATCATTTTTCCAATTGGCTTAAAGACTTTCACAAGGATTGAATCCATGTAAAAACCATCATCCAAGGGTCCAAGATGAGGAAGAGAAATCAGCCAAGGCAAAAGGAAGGAAGGAAGGAAGGAAAGCCATGATGTAAGCCATGACTACTAAAATACACATTTGACTACTTAATCTAATCAATTCTTTTTCTAATAGGTTCAAAACTATGATTCATAGAACCAAATGAACCTAGTCCTCTTCTTGGATTTAGAGTAGGACGGTTTTGAGGGCTGAAAGAAGTAGAAGGCGAAGTTACATATTTGCCCCTAGGTTTATAAGTGAAAAGGATACAAAATCAAGGGCAAAAATGACTTTTCACTAATCAAAAATTCATAAAACGACGAATTTGAAAGATGATAACTGATAAGAAATATTGGGAATACCATGTAATAGCCCTAATAGCTTCATGGAAGAGTTTCTGGAATTTTACAGTAAGTATAAGTTATGCGTTTTGCATTAAAACAGAAAAACAGACGCGCCGTAAGTGAAAAACAGACATTTTTTAGAAAAATCCCAAATAATTCTCAAAAATCACAAATTTAATTTAAACACTAATGGTCCCTTTTGAAATTTGATTTTGAACTCTCACTGATCGTTATAAATCCATTTCGGTTGAAAAATGTTTGCTTTCTGTACTAAACGGAGTTTTGAAAAAGTGACTTTTAGTACGTCTTTCAGAAAAATTCAAAATAATTTTCATAATTCCTAAAAAATGGAAAAACATATTTTGGCTATTCAAAATCTTTATCTGACTTTAACTTGAGCTCCGAATCAAACTATCAGCTCAAGCGGTTTACTATTTGGACCAAAACAGAATTTTTAAATTTCTTTACTTCCAAAAATTCTAGAAAAAATTCAGAAAATCTAAAATATTAGAAAAACAAACTTTTGTGAAGGAAGTTTATTTATTGAAGTCATTTGATGCTTTCAAAGTATTTAAAACACTTTCCGTCAGTTAGACGTACTGCTTTCTGTAAAAAGACTCGATAACGATTGTAAAACTACCGTTTCAGAAGTATTCCGGAATACTTGTATTTTATTCCTAATTTTAAGTTAAAAATAAATCACAAAACACTTTTGGCATGAAAATTCATATAAAACAAAAAAGTACAGTTTCAGAATTAGAAACGAACGTTGGGCGAATTGACCGTTTTCATAAGTAATCTTAAACTTGCGTATTTAAATCCTATTTTTAAACTAAAAATAATCCACAAAATATTTATATTGCACAAACTCATATAAGACAGAAATAGATGGAAAAACAGAAGTCTATATAGAACTTTAACTGTCTTACCGTTTTAACTATAATACCAAACAAACTTAGGATTTCTATTCTATCTAAAGTATACTAGATCTTAGAGTCTATATCTTAACTATTTCTCTATTTCCGGTATCTATCCATTTCTTAACTAACAGAGTACAAAGTTTCTCTTAGAGGGACTAAAACTGTAATTCCCTTATACTGTTTCTTTAAAATTCCAAACTTAGTTTCTAAAACTTTCATATAGCTAAACTATTTTTCATATCCTCAAATACTTTCTATAGTATGAATTTCCCATATTCATTTATCAACTTATTCTGACTGTTCAGAATGTCCGTAATTTACTGTTTGACGTCTACGTAAGTGCTAAACCATTAATTACTATCTGAAAATCTTAAGAATGGTTCTAATCTTCCAAAATTAATACTCTGTCTCATAGAGTGAAATTTTGGAATGTTACAAGAAGCGTCCCTCTCAAGTCATTTCCAGGATACTTTTAATATATTGAGAAGCGTCCCTCTTAATACAAAGAGGAACATTAAACACTTAATAATAATCATCTCTCATATTTCTCTAGTGTTATAAAATTCCATAGATACTGTTAAGTGTAAATTAGCACTTTCACAGTTGTGAATAAATTCACACCATAGATGTGAACAGTGCTGGAACGAAATTCAATCTAACAGGATTAAACCCTGACAGAATCACAGCTGTGCCGAAACTGACACCCCGGGTGTAGTTGTGAACAGTTCTTAACACCTGATTGACGAAACTATCGTTTTCACAGTTGGGATTAAACTTACACACCTAGTATGAACAGTTCTGACTTGAAATTCTTACTCTTTTAAATTCTAAGTCAAATTTTGCATTTTTTTACACCAGTAAAACAACACTTATAAAACCCCAATCATCTTACATTCAAAACTAAAGGGATACTCCAAATAATCGTATAAATTTCCATCTCAACTGCATCAATTCATACTAATTTTCCCATTTAACAGTAAACTGAAACCTAAATAGTACTTTAAAATGCAGAACAAATATGACTCACTACATCAAATATGCATGTACAAAAACTCAAGAAAATCAACAATGCAAATCCTATGACTACTCAATAATCAAATATCACAGAATTAGAGAGTGAGAACACAAATCTAACATTCAAGAACACTTATAGAAGGGAAAAACCCAACATGCATTCCCAAATCAACACAAATCAAGTAGAAGATAAAAGTGCACAAGCCCAGAAAAAGAGGAAAGAATAGACACTCACTTGATTGATTTAGCTTAAACAAGAATAAGAGATGAAGAACCCTTAAAACCCTCTTCTTCTTCCTTCTCCTTTCTTCTCTCCTTCTCCCTTCTTTTTCTCAGACTTTTCTCAGTTCTCCCATTTTCTTCTTTTGTGCGTGTGTCTGCCGAGTGAGGGAAAAGAGTGTCTCTTTTTTTTTTTTTAATCCTCCAGCACTAAGTGAGTGAGAATTAGATAGTTTCCTTCTCTTCTCAATCTCTTTATTTTCCAAATAGTCCTTCAAGTTTCTTTTTATTTCTCAACAAACCCCACTTGTACTTCCTCTATTTACACTTTTCACTCCCATTACAAACCATCATAAATAATAATAAAAAAAATCACACTTAGGAGTAAATTAAATGACTAACACAAATATTTTGTCATCAAATAAACACATATAATTTTAGGGATGTTACACTCCTTGCCTATAAATAGAGGGGAGGGATCTTTATAATTTTCTCATCCAATTCTTGATGCATTTTAAGAGTTGTCTAGTTCAAAGTTTTTAGTTTTCTTGTCAAAGTTCTTGAGTTTTGAAGTTTTGATCTTTAAAATATCTCTTTTTTTCAAGTTTGAAGGTAAGAGAAAAATTCTTGAGAACCTTGAAGAGATTATCCACTTTTGTGGTTTTAGATGTTATAGCTTTTATTTAATTATAGTAAAGTTATAATGACAAGATTGGTATATGCCTAATTATAACCATTTTAATGCTTTTATTTAATTGTGCTTTTATAGTATGGTTATAATGGCAAGATTGATATATGTCTTATAATCATTTATTTAAGCTTTATAAATTGTTTTATGAGTTTAATTTAATTGCTTTAAGCTTTAAAATTTGTAGTGTTATAATGCCTAAATTATTCTTTGTGAAAACCCTGATATTGTCTATCATTGATATACATGGTGATGGTTAAGATTTGAGTGGTTTATTAGTATGAGTCTGTCTTGAAAAGATAGATATCTTTGAAGGGGCTTTAAGTCCATCTCTCTTTTCTGGGAACCATACTATACGCTATTTAAAAATCTTAACACTAGGGACTCGGTATATACGTCACTAAGATAAATTGGGCAAGAAGTTATTTCTTTATAAACATATATAATAAATAGATTGGGTTGGATAAAGATTATAACGGTAATAGATTCTCGGTGAATTCTACTGTTATAGCATCTATCGAAATTTAATATAAACAGTAATGGATTCTCGGTGAATTCTACTGTTATATTATCAGTGGAAAATATTGAATGGGTATCCAATTTGTATATATATATATACTTAACTCAGTTTAATTTTCAATGTCTTTGGCAATGGAAATTAGTGAGGAAGGCTTCCAACGTGCCCTTTCTGAAAATAATCAGGGGCTTAAGTATTTCAGTAATAAACTCAGTTTGATTTCGTTCACTTAGTTTATGTTTTATCTGAGTGGTAAGATTTTGTGTTTTACCTAAGATATGTGATTTAGTATTCTTATTTGAGAAATGTGATTTTGTGTTTACTTGTGATTCTATGATACTATTTCTGAGTGGTTTGGAAGTGAAAGAGATATGTTTTGTTGAAAGCGATATTCCCATATGCTTAGTACTAATGCGATGTTCCCATATGTTTTGTTGAAAGTGATGTTCCTATATGCTTTGTTGAAAACGATGTTCTTACTCGATGTTCCTACTTTATGTTCTCATATGTTTTATTTAAAGCGATTATCTGCTAATTTTCATAAGTTTTCCTTGACCTGTTTTGGTGAAGTTCTTATTATTTTTTTACATGGATAGACTGATTGCATGTGTGTGATTTCCTTGGTATTTGTGCTCTATATTGTTGTGTGCATTACGCTGTAGCTTTACTATGCATGATGTCTGCTGTATGTTGCTTATATGTTCTTTAGTGATAGAATTCAATGATAGGATTTTCACCTTTGTCTACTTTCTATGTTGTTGGTGCATAGTTGAGTAAATGTTTTCCCAAGGAATGAGTTAGCTCTTAGAAGAGGACCGGAAGGAAGTTGCTGTATAGACAAATGGAGATTCCAAGAAGAATAAATGGTTATTGTATGACATGGGTAGAGGTTAGAGACCAGACTGACTCAGATGTTCATTATATTATTTTTAAACCTTTCCTTGTAAAAACTAATAATTTTATAAGATGAGATTACATTCATAAAAGTATTATTTTATGCTTCTGCACTTAAAAATGTTTTGAAAGAATTAAGGCTTATTCCCCATCCTTCTCATCTTCTTTAAAAAGGCAAAAATTTTTACCAGCATTTTAGAAGAAGGATTTGCAACTTTCACCAAATATTTTCTAAGTTATTCAAAATTCATAGTTACTATGGTGTAATATCCTTTTTGGAGAAAGGGTATTACAGCTGTGGCACGGTGGTGGCTGGGGTACGGTGGCGTTCAGGCTCGGAACGATGGCGGCTGCGCTCGGAGGAGAAGAGATAAACAGCGGCGATGACGTTCGGCACGGTGGCGTTCGATGGCGGCTCGAAAGAGAATCGATCAAAGAGGGAGACAGATGAATGGCAGCACGGTGCGAGGAGGGTGGCGAAGAGATGAACGGTGGCGCGGTGTAGGGGAAGAGAAGAGATGAACGGCGTGGAGGAAAAGAGATGAGATAGATGAAGGAGATCTGAGAAATGTTGAAGAGATCCGAGAATGGAGAGAAGAGGATTATACTTTGTTGTTTTCGACGGAAATAACCGTCGGTATTTTGAAATTTTCGACGAAAATTTTGTCGGTAATTTAAATTTAAATTTTTTTAAAAATCACGTCTTTAGCAATGGAAACTTTCCATTGGTAACGTTTTTGATGAAATTTTCTATTGATAATTCAGTTATCTTTATTTTTTCGACGAAAATAGACCGTTGATATTGATAAACATAAATTCAAAATCAAAAATAAATTAAAAAGTTGTTAACGGGAATAAAATCCCATTTACCAACGGACACTCTTTTTTACCGACGAAAAAAATTCTATCGGTAATGTCAGATTTACCAACGACCTATTTTCCATTGGTAGAAGTCGTAGGTAATACAATTTTCTCTTGTGGTGATGCATCTCCCCCTCCAGATTTGCTAGAGTCCATCGATGTCTCCTCCTTACCAAAGTCGTCTTCATTGTTCCTGCGCCACCCCCTCTATGCTGCCGCTGTACCATTGTTCCCCCACTCTCTTCTAAATGGTCACTGTCTCACCTTCATCCTCTCGCATTCCTATGTTTCCTCTGTTTTTAGCAATTTGCCCACATCTGTTCCTTCCCGTTTTTCATGGCTCTTTTGTTGAGTTGGACAGTGTTTAATTGTTTTATTTGGTTTCTATCTCTCTTATACTGTCCTTTTTGCTGGCCCCCACTTTGCTAATCCGGTATCCTCTCCACCACCACCAGAGCCGCCATCCCTTTTCTTTTGACAGGTTGGCATATTAGCCTGGCTCAAGCTCTGTGTAACTATCTTCTTTGTTTTGCCTTGGTTTTAGAAGTTCATTATCCGCTGGTCTTGCCCCAATTTTATTGTGTATTGAAGCTCTAATAGAAGCAATACTGGTGGCCTTGGTTGTCCCTTTCTCTGCCATTATCCCCAGCTCTTGGGGCTGCAGGTTAGGCATGGGTCTGGTGTTTCAAAGAAACGGTGATGTAGGCTTAGTGGAGTGTTGAGGGATAGTTTCGTCTATCTCATTTTGGGTACTTGGAAGCCCTAATGTTGGTAGCTTTTCGGCTTGTAGAATCTCGGGCAAGATAGGGTTTAGGGAATTTCTTATGCGTGTTGGCGGGCTTTTTTTAGTTTCTGTTTTGTTTTTCTGTGCTTCTGCATTTGTCTGGTATGTGTCTTTGGCTTAATGCTAGCATTCTTAGTAAAACTACATTAAGCTTGACTCCGGCCTAGTCGTGCCATTTGTATGTACTACCTTTAGGCTTTGTCTGTTTTCAATAAATCTCTCCTTAACAAAAAAGGGAGTTTCAAAAACAAAATTGCTTCACTATTTGAGCAAGTTTGTTATAAATTAACCGATAATTTTGTATAATTTTAAAAAAAAAATCAATTGTTAGTTTTATATTATATTTTTATTTCTCTGTGTTAAAAAATGAAACAAAAACTATAATTATTAACAATAAAAAGAAGGATATAAATGGAGAAGGCGCAGCTCGCCAGCTTCCCACTAGTAACAATAACAATGATTAATTTTTTTTTTTTTGAATACAACAATGATTAATATTTTGAGTGTGACCGCCCAAAGACAACAATGTAGTGGCCGACACTTTATAGGTCGAAGGGGGACCTAGGAATGACACGTTTCGCATATGGAGGGACCCCCACCTGAGATTTGTCCAACTTTTACCCTGTGTTTGTTACGTGAGAAGTTGATGAGAAAGAAACAAGAGCGAGAGAAAGAGAGCAGAAGAAGCGTATCTCTTTCGTTTGGTTTATCAGAGAAATAGCGAAGAGAGAAGAAAACCACATGGGTCCCACAGATTTTTGAGTCTTCGCAGATTTGCGAAGAAAGGGTGAAGAAAGAACCAATTTTTTTGTGTATTCCAATGATACCCTTGGATAAAATTGCCGCAGATGCAACAGCCAAATGGGACCATCATTTTTCTTCTAACAGAGATGAGTGGTCACTACTTGACTCGCGATGGAGTAAAAATAGGGACTTGTATGGCACTGCCGTGATTTTGGCTGCCAATAATGGTGGCCGGTGAACAGAATTTTTTTTTTCTTCAGAAATTGTAACAATTTCTTGATGAACATCTTAGTCTATTTTGTGTTCTTGAATGAAGAGATGAAATAGAAGAAGAAGAATAATGGCTAGTTGGAAGAGGAAATGAAGAACATGGAGTTAACGAAGAAGAAGGAGAACAGCGTTGCGGGTTGAAAAAGATGAACAACTGCTATTGTGAAAGAGATACAAATAAAAAAATCATAAAAACATTTTTTATAATAATAAACTTATCAAATATAAAACGGTAAACTTTCATTTAACTTCAATTTTAATATTAAAAAATTGATAATTAATTTTATATAATTTTTCTATTTTACCAAAAAAAATTATAATTTAAAATGTATAAATATAATAAGCTTTTAACATAATTATATATTATTATATTATAATTTATAACTAGGGGTGTTTTTGTCCAATGAAAAATATTATCATTTCTCTCTTCTCACTTTCTACCCAAACAAACGAAGAGAGAGAGAAGAATACACTTCTTTCTCTTCTATTTCTCTTCTTTTTCTCTCATACCAAACAATACAAAAAATCTATTCTATTTCTCATCTCTTTCTCTCTTCTCTATCTCTTTCTCATCTCTTTCTCTCTTCTCTCTTTCTCTTCTCAACCAAACAAAGGGTTAGTTGCTGTCTCGCTGTAGGCTTTAGTTTGTTTGTTGAGAAATGTTATATCTTTCTACAAATTTTTTTTATATTTTTTATTATTTTATAAAATAAAAAAAAGAATATAATTAATATTTTAAAAATATATTTAATATTTTTTTTATTTATTAATTAAAAAAAATTATAAAAATAAAAAATAAAAAGATTTAAAATTATTCTCGTTTGTTTTTTTGCTTTCTTTCTTTCCACTGTTACCAAAAAACTTATGTACGTGCATTTAATAACAGGTCACATTCTTAGATGTGTCATAGAAATAGACTCAAACGCCAAACTGTACCGTGAGGGTTCCATGTGGCGTGCGTGTAAAGTGGCATCAATTATTACAACTATGTTGACCCCTGACGATTGACGAAGACTTACTATACCATACATTACACATGGGTCGATTGAATTATTTGATGTCCTGACAATCTTGCCGGAAAAGGGGAAGTGACAGTACTCTGTGTATTTTTCCTCTGCAGCACAAACATCAGCCATTGGATTTAATCCAACGGATGAGAGATTAAAAAGAAAAAATAAATAAAAAAAGACTGTACACACTGGATTCTGATCTCTATTTCTACAGCGTCACTCTGTCGTCTCCTTCGGCGATCAGATCTTCGTTCCAGTGGTGTGGGGTTGGGACGGCGGTGACCGGAGAGAGATATAGGCCCACCAAATCTTGCCAACTCCCTCCCTTCTTCCTCCTCCAAGTCTTGTGTTGCGACCTCAAAGGAGATAAAAGGTAGGAGGAGGAGGAGGAGTTGCTCAAGTTGCGTGACCGACGGCGGCGGCGAAGAGGAGGAAGAGAAATGATGGATCGGCGGCGGCGGAGGTGTTCAAGGAATGGAGCAGAGAATTAAGGGTGAACGGGAACTGCCATTCGGGTGACTCTACCCCTTTGTTGCCGGGTTCCGCCATCGATGGGACGGCGCCGGTGGTGGTGATGGATGTCCCGGTGAGTGTGACGGTTGGTGGTGCGATGGGGAAGAAAGAAGAGAAGCGATGGCGGAGGTTCCAAAGCAAGAGATGGCGATTTGCAGCGACGACAACGGCTTGCCCGTGATTAATGGTGACGGTGGCTTGCTCTCATGACAGGTGGCTTGCTCTCATGGCGTGAAACGAATTTTTTATCAGATGCGGGAATTGAACTTTTTATGTTTTATCCCTTTTAATGTGGTAGCCGTTGGATTAATCCAACGGTTGATATACCTGCGGGAGAGAGCTGTAGAGAAATAATGCGGCAGAGGATCCATACGCATTTTTTAACCAGTGTGATAACCGGTTAAATGCTTAGTTGGCGTGAAAGAGACTTGCGGAGAGGAAGAACCAGCCATTGAGAAAAAGAAAAATGATATTTTTATGCCCATGGATAAGTGATGTGAGAAAAAAATATATTAAATAAAGGTAAAAAATTAAAGATGTTGAAAAAACAAAACTAAAGAAAGAAAAAAATATTTGGATCCAGTGTAAAATAGATTATATGGGTGCATATTGGTAACGGAATAATACGGCCTCTAATATTGTCAGTAATACCAAGTATATTTGTATTTATCCCATAATACTCTGTAACTAATTTTAGAAAAGAAAAAGAAAATGAGGAAAAATAACTTATGTGAACTATATATGTTTTAGGAAGCTGAAGCATACAAGAAAATTCAATTCTTTCAGGACCCCCACCAATGAGGCTACAGAAGGCTGCCATTGCCATACACACTCCTGTAAAATATTTACTATAAAAATTATTTACTATAAAAATTACTTTTATATTTAATAATAAGTAAAATATGTATTATAATTACTCGTTTATGCTAATAACCATTTTTAAAAAAAAAATTAGACAACCACGATCTTTCACATTTATATAAATAAATTTAATATTAAAATCCAATTTGAATTACTTTTGCTTTTCAAGTTCCTATATTATTGGCTGGCAGGGGTTTGTGTGTACCAATCATTCTCACCAGTATGTTTTTGTTGTGATGCAGGACATTACATCAAGAAGTATAATATGCCATTATAATTATTTCAGAAAATAAATAAAAGTATTAGTCATTGAATAATTAAAGAATATTAATATCAAAACGTTTAAGAGGTACTTTTTATAAAATAAACAAAAAAATAAATATTAAAATGTCTGGGTGTGAAACTCACAATTTTTTTGTATTTTTACACAAAAATTATTATACTTTTATCACCCGAATGAAATTATCCCCCGTAACCCTTTCAGTTTGTTTCACTTAGTATATATTTTACCAAACATTTCTGTTTTTTTAATCCCCTTCACTAGTCAAATTCACTGTCAGTTGAGACTCGCCAAACAGCCTCTATTGTATCCTCACTCGTCCTTTTCTTTCGGTTTTGATTTTTTGTAACCACGTCCTCTTCTTCATCATTTTTTGCATGAGTAATAATACATAGAAATCTCAATAATATCACCATCCATCTAAAATCTCTTATCTCTCTCTTATTGTCACATCATACTACCTATCACATCTATTACTTTTCTTTCTTTTATGTTTTTCTCTCTCTAGGTATATAAATCGAATGGGTGTCTATGAAATATTATTCTTTTTGCATATACGCGCGGTAGAAAGTTCAAACTTATGATTCATAAATTTTCACCAATATTCTTATCCGAGAGGAGACTTGGGTCAGTCTTCTTTGCAAGTCAACAAAGTTTGAATGATTGGCACCCGCACTGACGGAGAAGAAAAACACAGTGATAAGTTACTATTATAAATAAATGAAACTTGGGAGGGAGCCACAAAGGCATGCAGTGCTAACTCAAAAGCAAGCAAGCAATATCCATATATTGTGTCTTCCAAATAATTAATGCCTATTTTTCTAGTGTTTTTGTGATTGAATTGAAGACAGACAATATGAAAGTGAAGGAGAATATGCACACGACGCAACTGTTGATAATGGTTGCATATTTAGCCCTGCAGTTGGTAGGAGCAGTAGTTGCAGCTGATGATCAAGCAGCCCCTTCTCCGGCACCAGCACCAGCACTACCACCAAAACACCTCCCTGGCTGCCCTTCCGCTTGTGGAGATGTAGAAATCCCTTACCCATTTGGCATTGGCCTTTCATCTACCCCTGGTGATAGTCAAAAACCCTGTTACTTGCATCGCAAATTTAAACTCACTTGCAATGACTCCAAATTATATAGGGATACGGATGGCTTACCAATCTTAGAGATAGACATCCTCAAAGGTGAAATGGTCGTGTCGTTTTTTGTCGCACGGTATTGCGATATTAATACAATTGGCAACACTAGTCCCAGGCTCGGCACTTCGTTGAGCATTTCAAGCAAGGAAAACAAGTTCGTGACTATTGGCTGCGACAGTTATGGTTATCTCAATAGCTTTGTTGACAATCACAGGTATTCAACAGGGTGCATAACACGATGTGATGGCAACGACATAAGTGGGCTCTATAATGGAACGTGTTCAGGTATAGGGTGTTGCCAGGTGGACAATATTCCTCCTAGAATGTGGAATATCAGCGTGAAAGCTAAAACCTTCTCCAGTTCTTCAAAGGAATCTCCGAAAGTGGAAACCTGCACCTATTCCTTCGTTGTCAAGAAAGACAACTACACTTTTTCATCCCGTGATTTAAAACAAGGTTTTCCTCGCCGCAAGACACTCCCCGTGGTTCTTGATTGGACCGTAGGAAACCAACGCTGTACTGCTTCCCAGAATATATCCGACTACGCGTGCAGGAATAATAGCTACTGCGATGACACGGACACGTATTATGGTTACCGGTGCACATGCAATCCAGGTTACGAAGGAAACCCGTACCATCCCGATGGCTGCACTGGTATTCTTTTTCCTCTGTATACATAACTGTCATTACTCTGTTTTCATTTTTGTAGTTTCTTTGATTTTTTATTAATTATGCTTCCCTATGTTAATTCACTATTCCCTTAATTATTTGGGTAATTGCTTGCAGACATAAATGAATGTGAGAGGGGAAGTCATAGATGCATAAGCAAAGATAACTGTAACAACATCGATGGGAATCACACATGTTTCTGTCCTATAGGGCAATTGGGAGATGGAACAAAGGAAGGAACTAGGTGCTACCGACATAATGTGCCCTTGAATATTGTCATCGGTAAGCAATTAAGCACATCAATTTTTCTTATGTTTTTTTCATTGTTTTTGTTAGACCCTGTTGCATGTACTTGTTCATTATAAGTTAGGATAAGTATTTAACAGTTCAAGAATTGGGTTTGACATATTTTGAAACCAGGAGCTGGAATAGGAGTTATTGTTCTATTTGTAGGGACTACCTCACTATTCTTGATGCACCAGAAAAGGAAACTCATCAAAATGAGAGAGAAATTCTTTCAACAAAATGGTGGTCCCCTTTTGAAAGAACTACTCTCCAAAAGAAAAGACTCCCCCGCTCAAATATTCACAGAAGATCAACTAAAGAAGGCCACCGACAACTATCATGAGAGCTTATTCCTTGGCAGAGGTGGTTTTGGCACCGTTCACAAAGGATTTCTACCAAATAATACAATCATTGCTGTCAAGAAGCTCAAAATAATTGATGCGAGCCAAATCAAGCAGTTCATTAACGAGGTGGATGTCCTTCTCCATATAAATCATCCAAATGTGGTTAAACTCTTGGGGTGTTGTTTAGAGGCAGAGGTTCCTATGTTGGTTTATGAATTTGTGAGCAATGGTACCCTATTTGAATTTATACACACAAAAGAGGTGAATAATGAAACATGGAAAATTCGTCTAAAGATAGCAGCAAAGGTAGCTGGAGCTCTATCATATCTACAATATTCATCTGCCTCGATACCCATTATCCACAGAGATGTGAAGAGTGCCAACATTCTATTGGATGTCAATAATACGGCCAAAGTGTCTGATTTTGGAGCTTCAAGAGTAGTTCCACTTGATCAAATTGAATTCGCCACAGTGGTGCAATGGACTATTGGCTACTTAGACCCAGAGTATATGCTAATGCAAACAAACCAATTGACTGAGAAAAGCGATGTGTATAGCTTTGGGGTAGTGCTTGTGGAGCTGCTAACAGGGGAAAAACCTATTCCCTCTGCTAGGAAAGAAGTGAAAGAGAAAAGCCTTGCTATGCACTTTCTATCTTGCTTAGAAGAGAAACGTGTTTTTGAAGTTATTCAACATGGCATCTTGGATGATGAAAATGAGCAACAGATCGAGGAGGTTGCTAATCTTGCAGGGAAGTGCTTGACACATAAAGGGGAGGAAAGACCTACCATGAAGGAAGTGGTTGTGGAGTTGGACAGAATATGGTTAAAGGAGAAGCATTATTCTTGGATTAATTCAGACATAAATATAGAGGAGCATAATGAAACATTATCGTCTAAAATTTATGAACCTGGTGACAGCAGCAAACATGGATCTGCTGAGTATGACAGCTTGAAAGATGGTGTACAACCAATTGTCTTGGATGATGGAAGATGATTATGGCATGGCAACAAATATATGCTCCATTTTATATCAATAATATATGTTCTGCTACGACCTACTGTAATATTTATGAACAATCATCCTTTTGTTGTTTTGTTTTCGTCAGATCTATGTGTATGTTTATGTAGAACATCATATCTTCAGTTCGGTTATTTCTTTATATTGTATTTTGTTTATTACTGTTTGGCTAGTTCAATGATGCACCCTAGTTTCTTCTCCCATTTTCTATGTTAATTTGGTCGCATGACATTACTTATCTCTAAATGAAAATAATTTATGAAATTGCTTAAATTGAGATATTTTCATCGTTTATGATATTGTCCTGCTAAATTTTCTCCAATTTTATCATTTTGTCCATTTTGAATATTTAGTGGGAAACAGTAATACAAAAAGTGGGATGTCGAATTTACTCTTGGTGATAATTGAATTTGAAGCCAAATGAAGGATCCGTAGGGGTTCCAAGTTCCAACACTCTAATGCACATTTTGTCAAGAGTATGTAGAGTGCATGCTTAGATTAGTTTGAATTAACTTTTGACTTCAAAAAAACATATCACACTACAACATATTTGAGTTTTAGAAACATTTGAAAAATGTTACTAAATCATGTCAAAATGTTACTATTTAGATTTAGCAACATTTTAGCAAATGTAGTATAAAGCCTATGTTGCTAAAAGGCTTTAGCAACATTTTAGAGTTCTATTAGTAACATTTAAAAAATGTTACCAATTTATATCTTTAGCAACATTTTAAGTGCCATTAGTGACATTTAAAAAATATTACCAATTTATATTTTTTGTAACATTTTAAAAATGTTACTAAATTGTATACATAAAAAAATGTTACTAACTTTTAAAAACTGTTACCAATATATTTAAAAAAAAATGTTACCAATATATATTACTTATAAACTTTGCAATCATTTAGTCCTACAAGAAAATCTAGTGTCCTTGAAGAAGATACGGAATACTAAAAATTTTAATACAAATTTCCATAAAAATATTTGCTACCAATCATTTGAGGACAATGTCTATGATTGGTCATCTCTAATGCATAAGAGCAAAAACTGTTAGTAATCCTTGATATTTGTTGTATAGCATTTCCAGGATATGATCACAGTGTTCTTTCATTTCTAAGCTACACATTGAAATCACTTCGGCTAAGCTAAAAGACTGAGAGTTTTACATCTAAGATTTTACATAAATTAGTTGATAGTCATGCACTCATGCTTGCTTATCAAGGTATTCTCTGGATGCATTGCCATCCCATATATGAATGCTTTTTTTCCTGCAACACCTGTCAATATAACACGTTTTACAACTAAGGTAATTAGCCAGCCTATGAATTCCTGACTACAATAACAGATATGAACCAGCAGCATGTGAGTTAAGTGTAAGCCTGACATGTAACTATTTAACTAAAGAACCAAGAAACTTTAAATAAAGAATAATTCTATATCCTTCTATCTTTTATTCCTACAAACCTTCCTACTTACTTAATTGAGAAAGAATTAAATGCATTTTATGTTTTCAAATATGCTTACTTTTTCATTTATTATTTACTTTATAGAGTAATATGAGGATATGTAGGAGGATAATTAGGAGGATATATCAATGCTCTTAAATAAAATTTCCCCTTCAAAAACAGGGTAAAACACTCAGATACAACTAATACTTTTCAATAAATATACAACAATTTACTAATAATACAGAGATAATAATGATAGAAAATGTACAATCGAACTTTGAGCAAAATTACTACAGATTCCTTGCTCGAGTGGTTTGAGGCAGCAACTTCAGTTTTCTTTGTAATACACCCTCTGCTACCCCTTGCTCTTCTCAAAGCATGCTGATAAAAAATCCTAAGATGCCATGTTCCCTTCCGTGAAATTAACCTTTTTAACATGGAAGCAAAGAAAGATTAAAGAGCTAGGCATGGCATCTTCTAACAATTAACTACTATAAGCAGTAGGGTAACTTGAAAAGCATATATAATTGTAAACAACTTGAAAAGCAACTTGGCACAAATAATTTATTTACATTGCAAATAAAGCATAGCTAGAATATTGATTAACTAAATAAGACAACTGCACTGTACACGTTCCTCTAAAGTCCAAATTGTAATTTTTTCAAAAGACTGTTTGAATATTAAAATAATCGAAACATACAAACTACAGAACCAAACTACAAGATATGGTATGAAAGATTGAGGGAGCTAAAAACCGACACTACAAAAGTAATCACCTCAGTTAACATAAAATTAATTCAAAAGATCCATGAACTAGTGACAACCTTGATGGATCTCCATGAGAAGCCAACCAAGACTCAACCACGGAACCTTGGTCCACAACTCTAAAGCAGGAAACCAATGTCTCAATGTTAATACTTCTAACAACCCTCCTAGCTCTAAAATGATGATAGTTGAATTTCCAGGAAAATAGAGATAAAAATACATATCAGCTTATCTTAATCCCATTATTTGATTATAAAACAAATAGAGAGGAAATGACAATACTTTACCTGAGGTCTTTCTACTCTGGAAGAATCAAACTTGCTCAACAAACATCAACATTAACAATTATAAGAAAATAGCAATGTACTAATACTGATAACAATTAACAATTGGTCTCTATGAATTGGATATAGACACATTAAAGAAACCAAATTCAGCCATACCCAGCGCATGCAGCAAATTTACCACCTAAATAAAAAGCTTTGACCATTGGATTTAAAATGTAAGTCTAGCAAAGGATTTCAGTAATTAGATCACTAATATTAAAATGGAGAAGAGAAAGATAGGTACCTTCATGCTTCAAGGATGCCGTTAAAATATTAGATCACTAATTAAATTTGGGACCATAGGCAAACACGTAAGAATAAAAAGAACACAAAATATGTCTTTCCTTACAAAAGCAAGCATGCCATTTAGCCTACCATAAGAGACACATTTTGGTTGAAATTTTCTTATACACCATAGCTGGTCTGCGCACATGTTACACAAAAAATGAAATAGTTAGCAAGGCATCAGTGGGGGAAAACTAAAATATTAAAATCAGTTCAATGAAAATGAAAAATATTTGATTACAGAAAGGAGAAGTAATTCCAAATGGCATACGGAAAATACATGCAGAACTCTGACTCAGAGAAATAGAAAACAGAAGGAAAATAAAATACACATCATTTCCAATCATCCCCTAAGTCCATGGTAGGTACAAATATCGACTCTGCATCTTACACAACCATTGATTGCTTGTTATTGCTTGGAGAGTCATAGAATTACAAAAATTCATTCAAAAGTCTCCAATTCTTCCTTCAGAAGACATGGGAAAATGACAAACAAGAAAAAAAGAACTCATCACAAGAACATGAAATTACATACAAAAACCATATATCATTAAATTACATACAAAAACCATATATCATTAAATAAATTTGATTTCAATATTGAATAAAATGACGTAAATCCAAACAATGTTGTATGTGCAACCACATATCAAGAATTCGTAATGAAACACAAACTCATTGGCAGATCCGAATGAACAGAGATAAGCAGAGAAGTTAGTTTCGCAACTGAAGCTGCTCCGATTCAATGATCTGCAACAAAATAAGAAGAAAAACAATAAATGACTAAGTAATGATAGATTCAAGAGCAAAAAAGAAGGAGACAAACCCTATCGCCATTGGAGGATCAATTAACTTAAATTATTGGGGAAATAATAATTCAAAAGATGACAAGAAGCAAATTGAAGACAAACCCGGTGAGGTACTATTCTCTCTAACCACAAACCAATGCGAGGATTGAGATCGAATTCAAAAAAAAAATTGCGATTTGGTCACAACAAAATCGAACAAGCTGAGCTTCATTCTCGCACCGGATTTGAACCATGCAACAGGTTCGTGAGCTCATCGGCATTGGTACTCGGCGACCTCATGGAGTGGAGGGAGAGGATTGCTCAAGCATCTGGTGTGAGAGTGTATTCTGTTTTCAAACGGTGTGAACAGTGAAAGCTGAGTTGATGGAGAGAGCAAAGGGACCAAAGCGAAAACCGAAGCGTATTCTTTTTTGAAAAAATATATATCTTATTTTGAAAAGCATGACACGGAAAATGGATAGGCCACACTTAGTTTCAAAAATGTTACCCTAGCATAATCAATAAACCTTTACGTAACATTTTAATGAATGTTACAAAACAAATGTTGCTAAAAAGGGGAAATGCAGTAGTGGGTTTATAGACGACGTCGAATAAGAAATAGATAAAAGAGTTTTTAAAGTTGTTTGAAACTCATCTTAATTACTTTATGCAAGAAATTATTAGTTAAAAATCTCGTTTTTATTTTAATTTTATTTTCAAAGTATTTGTTAAAGATTTTTTTCCAGAACATCTCTCAATACTCAGTAGGGACTTTAGATGTCGCTTTACTTCAATATATCCTCTTATATACGTGATACTTGCTAACAATAATTAAGGCTTGAAAGTTGCTTCTGTTAACAAAATATCTTTCAAGATTTTTCCCTTTTTGGTTTGTGTGGATTTATATGTTATGTGGATGACGCCTGTGGGATCAAACCTTTTGAACTCATGGGATCAACGAACAACAAATATGTCAAAAAGAATAGACAAATAATTTCAGAGGAGTGTCCTACTCGGAGGTGGTCAGATTCAGAGGCAAGGTGGTGAACTAAAAATGGCAAAGAAAGAACACAAGTGCAGAGGTGTGGAGAGGATTGGATTTTCAGATAAAGGAAGATGAAATGGCATGGTTGAACCAGTGCTTTGTTGGTTATGTGCATAACCCAGACGCAGTTTATCTTCTCCAAGATAGATTAGTCGACGAGGGTGTGTTCTCCTTCACCATTGTTCCGATGGGTGGCGAGATGGTGTTGATCAAACCAACTGAGGGGGAAGATTTTGTAGAGTTTGTGAAAGATTATGAGAGTCTGGTAGAGACATGGTTTTACGACTTAAGACAATGGTCTCCGGATGTAGTAGTAAAGGAAAGGGAAGCATGGATTAGATGTCAAGGAGTCCCACTTCATGCTTGGTCAAGTCATTTCTTTGAGAAGCTGGTGTCTTCATTGGGCAAGTTTGTTTCGATGGATTCAAATACCATGTTGGGAAAAAGGTTTGATGTTGCAAGGGTCTTGATTCGGACGACGTCACGGGAAGCGGTTAATAGACTTATCAAAGTTCGAATAAATGGTGTGTTTTATAACATCAGATTATTAGAGGAACCTTTTCCTGAGTTTGTTTTTAAGTCTATCAATAAGAGTGGCAAAGGCGTTAATTCTTCAAGCTCTTCAGAATCCCAGTCTCTGTCAGATTTTTCCCTGGGGTCTTTGGTGGGTAATTCAATCGATTCTGATGTTGAGTTGGATATAGAAAAGTTGTTTGAGGAAGAGGAATTAATTAGTGTTAATGGGGAGGTGGAAGGGCGGCGGATTGTAGAGGAAAACAATAATACTATTATAAATATTTTAGACTTGTGGTTTATCTTATGAAAAAATGATTGCAATTATCCTATACGAGGATAATATTGCATGCATTGCTCAGATGAAAAAATGATATATCAAAGGAGATAGAATAAAATACCATTAAAGTTCTTTTTCACTCATGATCTTTAAAATAGTGGTGATATAAGCATTCAACAAATTTGTTCATATGATAATCTAGCAGATCTCTTTTCAAGGTCGCTACTGAGTAAAATTTTGAGCAACTGGTACAACGAATTGGTCTTTGTCGTCTTAGAGATGATTGTGTTCATGAAAGAGAGAAATAGATGCGTTATGCACTCTTTTTTCCTTCGCCATGGTTTTGTCCCACTGAGTTTTCCAGGCAAGGTTTTTAACGAGGCAGATCTTACGCAATGGATATTGTACTCTTTTTCCTTCACTAAAATTTTTTTTCCGCTGGGTTTTTTCTTAGTAAGGTTTTAATGAGGCATATCCTTAATGGACATCCAAGGGGGAGTGTTATAAATATTTTGTGGATGTCCATCTCCTGAAGAGATTGATAATGATAAGATTTGATGAGATATTCTGTTGCACTATTTCTATTACTAAAATATCAGATTTGTTACGCTGTTACTCTTATTAAGATAGGATCTTATCCATATTTACATTAGGGTTAGGTTTCCCGGTGGCCATAAATACCACCGCTATTGTACATGTTTCTAGACCCCAAAAGAGCAGCAATACAATACATTCTCTTATTCTTTCTTCTATCTTCTCTATTTCTCTCTTATACCTATTATTTGTATTTCTATATTTTGCCTTTGCGTCGATTAATTTCATAACAAATACTAGGATTTCTAAAAGCCAACCAATAATTAATCTACCAACTCACGAGGTGTGTGTGCCTAAGGAAGTGGGTCCAACGCTTCATGCCTTGGTGGGTAGTAATGAAAGATTGATTTTTTTTTTGGGTCAACGGATCAATATATATTAATCCAGATGGGCAAGCCCAGGCAGAAGCCAATGCAAACATGGGCCAGGCCCAAATATAGCGATTGCAGCACCCCAACAACAACAACATTAGCAACTTGGGTGTGCCACTGAATCTCAACGAAACCAGGAAAGCAAATAAAATAAGGAAAACAACATAAACAAACTAGGCTACCAGACAAAGCAATAAAAACACCTAATCCCTACAAGCAAACAACCTAAAACAGACAAGCAATAGCCACCTGAACTACTAAAAAGCCAGCAAACATAAAACACTAAAACACATAAAAGCCAATGAAACTACAAACAGAAAGAGAAGCAGCCTGAATCATCTACTACATCTTTTCCACCAAGCTCCTCAAATTCTTTGAAGGGCAAAGGCCCAAGCAGAAAAACTAGGGCATGGATTACAGAAGACAATAACACAGCAAAACCCATGGCCAACCACTAGTCCTCAATCACAATCTCAGATTGCAGTAGTAACCTTTTTTTTAAACAGCAGAACCAGAATACACTAACAGTCTGCAGAGTCAAGGGCTCACCAAAAATTGACTTCTTAGAGCTGCAACAAGAACAAGACATAGATGTCCTAAGAACAGAGGTGATGGCTCAGGAGAAGGGCTTACGGGCACCGGCTTCGCAGACGGAGATGGTGGTGATGGGGAACAGAGATGGTGGCGTGAAAGGTCACCGGCAGGACCAAGGGCGATGGCGATGGCGAAGAAGATGACAACAACGGCGAGGGAACGAAGAAGGAGACGAAGGTAAAACCCTCCATCACGGCGACATCTCCACCGTGAACACCAAGCACAACGACGACGACCCCCACATCCAAAAAGCCACCCTAGGAAACCAGACCCAAACCTCCATCACAGATGAACCTCCTTTCCACAAGGAGACCAACACCCAAGGAGGTTGGAGGAAATGGAGAGGAGGGATAGGATAGCTGTAGGGAGGGAGGAAGGGGATGTTGGGGGCGGTTAATGGGTTTAAACTTTTAGGTTCAAAGGGGAGCGGGGTTGTTAGTTATCATCAAGATTATTTCGTATAATATTAGGGGGTTGGGGTTAGGGTCAAAAAAAGGGAGGTGAGAGAGATGGTCTTATCCCAAAAGCCAGATATGTTGTGTTTACAAGAGTCTAAGATAGAAGGAGTAGATAGGAAGTTGTGTTCAATGTTATGGGCAGGAGATGATTTTGACTGAGTAGCCAAAAATGTTGTAGGGAGGTCTGGAGGGTTGATAGTAATTTGGAGGAAAGACTGTTTTTGTACTTCAGGCTGAGTTTCAGGGGTCAAATTTTCTGGGGATGGAAGGGTTGTGGGGAAAGGATCAAGTGCAGGTTACTATTGTAAATGTCTATGCCCCTTGTGATCTGAGGGGAAAGAAATTTATGTGGGAAGAAATAATCAATTCAATGGAAAATAGGGGTGGCGATAGATGGTGTGTGTTGGGTGATTTTAACTCAACTAAATCCTCAAGTGAAAGGAGAGGGGTGGATGGGTTTAATAGAAATGTGGAAGTTCAGCTCTTTAGGGACTTTCTTGCGGAGTCTGGTTTAATTGATTTACCACTGGTTGGGAGGAAATTCACTTGGTACAAGCCGGATGGTTCAGCTATGAGTACATTAGATAAATTTCTTATTTCTGAGGAGTGGTTGAGTACTTGGAGCAATTTATCTCAATGGGGTTTAAAGAGGAGTGTTTTGGATCACTGTGCTGCGGTTCTAAAAGAAAAGGAGATTAATTGGGGTCTAAAACCTTTCCGGGTGATGAAATGTTGGGAAGATATGGAAGGCTATGAAAATTTTGTGAAAGAAGCTTGGAAGGAGATTGAGGTTGATGGGTGGAAGTGTTATATTTTAAAAGAAAAATTGAAGATTATAAAGAACAAACTCAAAGAGTGGAATAAGGATCATTTCTGAAATTTAGATGTTCAGATTGAGGTGTTGAAAAAAGAATTGCAGAATTTGGATCTGAAAGGTGAGAATGAGGGTTTGTCTGGGGAGGAGGAGGTCCAAAGGAGAATCTATTTGTAAAAAATTCATGCTCTTTCCTCTCGAAAGTGTAGTTTTCTTTGGCAAAAATTAAGAATGAGGTGGTTGAAGGAAGGGGACGCAAACACAAAATTTTTCCATAGGTGTATTCATAAAGGGTCAAAAATTAATAAAATATTAGGTCTGAATTGTGATGGAATTTTTATTTTTTATTGAGGGTGTTGACCCTCTTAGGGTGGAAATAAGGCGGCATTTCGAGACCCATTTCAAGGATGGTGATGGAGGTAGGTCTTGTCTGGGTAATATGAACTTTTTAGTTTTAGGTCAGACGGGAAACAATTTCTTGATGGCACCTTTCTCTGTAGATGAAATAAAATCTGCATTTTGGGATTGCGAAAGTTATAAGAGTCCGGGGCCAGATGGTGTTTCATTCTCTTTTATCAAACAATTTTGGACTGAGATTAAATATGATTTTATTGGTTTTTTGGAGGAATTTCATGAAAATGGGAAGTTAGCAAGGGGCTCAAATTGCTCCTTTATCGTGTTGATTCCAAAGAAGGACAATCCATGTAAGGTGAGTGATTTTTGACCTATCTCGTTAATTGGGTGTATGTATAAAGTGTTGTCCAAGGTTTTGGCTAATAGACTTCGGGAAGTGGTGCATCTTGTAATCTCGGATTGCCAATCGGCATTCATTAAGGGTCAGCAAATTCTTGATGGTGTTTTAATCGCAAATGAATTGGTTGACAATGAGAAAAGATCAAAGAAGGAGGGTGTTTTTTTTAAGGTGGATTTTGAAAAGGCGTACGACTCAGTGAGTTGGGATTTCCTTGACTATATGATGATGAAGATGGGTTTTAATGGTGTTTGGAGGAATCGAGAATGTATTTCCATAGCTTCTGTGTCTGTTTTGGTAAATGGGAGCCCAACGGAGGAGTTTTCGATTGGTAGAGGGCTACGTGAAGGGGACCCGCTTTCCCCTTTTCTGTTTCTTATTGTGGCAGAGGGTCTAAATGGTATGTTTAATGAGGCTGCATCACTAGGTTTTTTTGAAGGATACAAGGCGGGGGAGCTGTCTATCTCTCATCTTTAATTTGCAGATGATACGTTGATAATTGGTGAAAAATGTTCCAATAATATCTGGACGATAAAGGCTTTGTTACAGCTGTTTGAATGTGTGTCGGGGTTGAAGGTGAACTTCCACAAGAGTCAATTATGTGGTATTAACGTGGTAGAGGGTTGGTTAAATGAAGCGGCTAGAGTGTTGAACTGCTCAGTGGGGGTGTTTCCTTTTGTTTATTTGGGACTGCCTGTCGGGGCTGATGCAAGGAGAAAAACAACTTGGCAACCAATGTTGGATAAGATTGGGGGTCGGTTGGCATCATGGAATAGCCAGCACTTATCGCTTGGGGGGAAGTGGTCCTTTTGAAATTTGTCCTGTACGCTCTTCCCATCTATTTTTTATCTTTTTTCAAGGCGCCTGAGTGTGTAATAAATGCAATTGAAAGGATGTTCCGTAGATTCTTGTGGGGAGGTGAGGAGGGGGAAAAGACGATACATTGGGTTGCTTGGTCAAAAATTTGCATGGATAAAAATGAGGGTGGTTTGGGTCTAAAAAATTTAAAGGCCTTCAATTTTTCACTACTCGATAAGTGGTTGTGGAGGCTGGGGACAGAGGGTGAAGGTTTGTGGGCTAAGGTTTTAAAGGAAAATATGGTATGGAGGGTGATTTGGTGCGGTCAGGTGGGAGAAAGAATTCGGGATGGTGGAGGGAAATTCAAAAGTTGGAACAAGAGGGCTCCGGTTTTAAAACAAATTGGTTTTCTGAAGTTACTAGAAAAGAGGTGGATAATGGCATGAATACTTTTTTCTGGACTGATTCCTGGATGGTAGGGGGCCTTTGAAGGGGAGGTTTGAAAGGTTGTTTTCATTAAATCTAGATAAACAGAGTATGTTGGCAAATATTGTCTCTTGGAAGGATGGGGTGATTGAATGGAAGTGGCATTGGAGGAGGGAATTATTCCAATGGGAACTTGATTTGCTAGCCGAGTTGCAGGGGTTGGTATTAATTGCAGGATTGAAAGGTGAGGGGACGGATCATTGGTTATGGATGAAAGATAGTTCTGGTTCATATTTAGTTCGGACAGCCTACAGGTGGTTGTGTCTCCTAGATGTGAGTGGTGCAGATGCGTTTTTCAAAAACTTATGGAGTGGAGAGGCTCGGTAAAGGTCAAAACATTTGTTTGGAAGTTGGCTCTAGATCGGGTCCCCTCTATTCAGAATTTCCTTAGGCGTAGTATCCCTGTTCAATTGCCAAACTGCATTGGTTGTAATAAGGTTGAGGAATCTACAAATCATTTGTTTTTCCAATGTGAGGTGTTCTCCATGGTATAGTATGAAGTTATGAAATGGTGGGGAGTGTCGACTCCTTTGCTGGATCAATGCAAAAGCCACTTCTCTCAGTTTTCGGGATTGTTTTTGGGAAACGTTGATCAGATTGGTATGTGGGAGCAAATTTGGTTCGTTGTAATTTGGGTGATTTGGTTATCTAGAAATGTTGTGATATTTAAAGGAAAACAAGTGAATTTAGGTGAGATGGTGGAGCAAGTTAAAGTCCTGGTTGTGGATTATTGCAAAAAAAACCCAGTTTGGCTACCTGATTTTGTAACATCCTAAAATTTCACTCTAAGAGACAGAGTGTTAATTTTAGAGAATTAGAATTAATCTGAAGTTTTCCGGATAAAAAGTTAGTAGTTAAGAATTAAATATAGAAGTCAGGAGATTATATACGGACATTCTAAATACTAGGATAAATGGTGAAATGAATTTGGAAAATTCATATGACACTTCCAAAAGGTATTTAGGGGAAGACATAGTAGTGTGGATGATACATGAAGGTTTTAGAAATTAAGTTTGGATTTTAAGAGGAAGAAATAATGGAAATTACGGTTTTAGTTCTTTTTAGACAGAACTCCGTAATCTGTTAGTTAGAAAAAAGATACATACCAGAGATAGAAAAATAGATGAGATAAGGATTACATAGATCTGATAGAAATCTAAGGAAAGTAGAAAGACCAGTTATGATTAAGTGTTACAATGTGAATAGTAAAATAGTTACATTTTTATAGGTTTCTGTTTTCTGTATTTCTGTCTTTTGTCTATTTTAAATGTTCTGGTAGGAACTATGTGATAAGAAAATTATTGTAGTCTTATAATTAGGGGTTTAAGATACTTATTAAGTTATTTTACTAAAACAGTCATTTTTCTTACGATGTTTGCAAACTGTACTTACCGTAATAGACGGAAAAGAATTTAATTGGTAAAAATATGTTAAAACAATCCAGAAAATTATCTTTCTTCACGGAAGTTGTTTCTTATAATATTTATGATTTTCTAGAATTTTTCTAGAATTTTTGGAGAAACTAATTTTCAAAAGTACCGTTTCGATTTCCGCAAGTTTACGATAAGAGTTAAAAACTGATACGGAGACCAAAACAGAGTCGAAACAAAAAACTAGAACAGTACATCATTTTTTATATTTTTTAAGAATTATGAAATTTATTTTGGAATTTTTCGGAATACAGATAAAGAATTGCGCTTTTCGTCCCTGTAAATACGGAAAACGAAGTTTACGGAAACCAGGATAGATTTTCAGTGGTCAGGGAAGACTCAAAATCAAATTTTAAGAGAGACCATTGGTGTTTATATCAAATTTGTGATTTTCTGGAAATTTTTTGGAAAATTGCTGTTTTGCACTTACGTCGCGTCCGTTTTTCGTCGTTTGGGCAAACCATAAAGCCTATCCTTTACCGTAAAAATTCAAAAACTCTTGTATAAAGTCTTTAAGACTATTAGAGACTATTTTTAAAATTTTCTAATGGGTCCTCATCTTTCTACTAATTATTTTCAAGATCTGTTTGCAAAAGAACGTAAATGCCACCAGTTTTCGATTTATTTACGAAACCATAAAGTTTTTCACTATTTGATCAAATGGCTCTTCTTCCCCTTGAGGCTGGTCGACATCCTCATCAATTAGGAGCCCTTGGATTAACTTTTTGGCCCTTGAGTCACTAGCCTTGTCACATGGCTAAGCCAATTAGGAAATTAGATCATTTATGTTTTTATGGTTTATGACATTTGCATCAAAAAGTAGTGTGAGGTCACAAATTTATATTTCCCTCTTGGTCCCCACCCCTTGGCCGCCCCACTACTATAAATAGGGGGTCTTGGCTTCACATTTTCACACACCACAAAACAAGAAGCAAGACAACAAAGTTCTCTCTCATTTTCTCTCTAGTTTCCTAAATTTCTTTGTGTGGTGTTCTTGGTGTTCTTCGTAGTTCTTCATCAAGATTTTGGCTAAGGTAAGGGGTTTCTCTTCTCATCTTAATTTTAATAGTATGAGTTGATCTTGGTTGTGTGTGAAATTGTTTGTTTTGATGTTTATAGCTTTTGTTTGTTAAGTATGCTTTATGATTGTTTTATTGTCTTAATTTAATTGTTTAGTGCTAATTATGAATTGTAGAGTTATAATGCCCAATTTTATATAAGAATTCGAGTAAGAGGAGAGATTATGACAAAATCACTTTTGAATTTTAGTAAACATACCGTTATAATGGCGAATTTTACACGTACCGCAAACGAGAGTTTACCGCAAAGCAAACAATAATTATTTGTGAAAACCCCATTAGTATCTGTTATTTATATGCAAGGTTATAGTTAAGATAAATGGTTTATCAGTATGGATCTATCTAGAAAGGAAGTGAGGCCTTTGAAGGGGCTAAAGTAGTCCGTCTCACTCTGGCCTGGGATTTGTGCTGATACGCTGGTTAGGGAAATCTTAACAGTGGAAACCTGGTATATACGTGACAAGATAAGATTGGGAAAGAAGCAAGTTTCTTAATACCGTATATATAAATGGATTGGAAAGGATTAAAGAGTGTAACAGTAATGGATTCCCGGTGAATCCTACTGTTATAGCATCTGTCGGAATATAGTGTAACGGTAATGGATTCTCGGTGAATCCTATCGTTATATTATTTGTGGGAAATATAGAGTGGGAATCCAATCTGTATATGTATGCACATAACTTAGTTTAATTTCTAATGTCTACAGCAGTGGAAATTAGTGAGATAGGCTTTCAACGGGCCTTTCTCCTAGAAGATAATTGGAGTTTAAGTATTTCAGAAGAGAGATAAATTGACTACGTTCACTTAGTACGTAGGATCAGTTTTATAAGTTGGGTACTGATTACCAAAGATGGCTCTGCCGTCGTGTAATCTTTTCACCTTCAAAAATAAACCTAAACCGTGATTAATCAAACGTAAATTCGATCACTAAGTTTGTATCAAGTTTTCAAGAAAACTGGACACTGACTACCGCAGTCGGCTCCGCCACCGAGTAGTTATTCCATTACCAAGAAGCTATTTAAAAACTGAGAACAGTCATCTACTATTTCAAAAGTAGACATAAGTTTACATACTGTTGATCTTTTCTCTCTCGGTCAATCCAAAGTGGCTATGCCCAGTTTGATATTCTTGAAATACCATTAAATACTTTTCATAAATTCACCTTATTGAGTACTTAGAATTATTTAAAACATAGATAATAATCTATTCCGTAATAAACAGAAAAAGGAAACCAGAGTTGTACGTTTTCAAAGTATACAGTGAAAAGAGAGTTTTTATGGGAAACAGTGGTTCTTAAACAGTTATCTGTCTATACAAGTAGTCTGTTCATAAAAGGATTTGACTTATTTCTTACAAAGAGTTTTTGAGAAGAGTCAGAGATTTTCATAGAGAAATAGTAAAACAGAGAAAGTTTTACAGAGAAAGAGATTTCAAGAGAAAATGATTTGCAAATTTAGATGATCATTTGCATCTGAGAGATGAGCATACAACCTACGAGACGGGGTTGAAAATAGATACTGTTGGACTACAATTGTCTACTGGGATTATCCAGGTTTCGAAAGTCTCAATGGCCTTGTCGGGGAATCCCCCTCAGCCGAGACGAGTCGTATACCCGACTTGGATAAATCTGACTGGCAGTTCTATTTAGGATTTGGTATTCAGTTTTAAATGCAGTATTTCTGAAGTATCTTCAGGGGTCCTGAAGGGATTCCCTGTTTATGCTGTTAAGTTTACTGCAGCCGATCGCTCTATGATGTGAGGTTGGATAAGTCTCCCTGGGAGCAATACACCGGTGTGACTAGAGAGATGTTGGTGTGTCATGCATTAATAGAACACTGATATGATATATTCTTGTGAAATGTATTGTTTTACAGGGTTGCATGGACAAAAGGTAAGATCTGCTTGTTTGATGTGATCGTGTGTTTTCAATGGCTTGCTGTATTATTCTGTTGATTGAAATGACTTGATTGTCTGTGTTACCTATCTGTTTTGAGGATTGAGTGTTGTGTGTTCTTTGTTTGATAGTATACCTGTACTATTTCTATTAATTTGAGTTAGAGATTCACCCTGCCTGCTTTGTTGTGTTGTTACATGACTAAGTAGATGGAGATAAACCCACAAGATAGAGGATTGGGAACCGCCCGACATCTACGTATAGAACCTTTAGGTGGAAACACTGTACGTTGGAATATCTGTCATAGTACGCAGTGGGGAAGATTTGTAGGAATGGTAGAAACAACAGATACCGGAGGTGAAGCCTCACCAAACCCATTTCCTATTCAGGAACAAATGATATTAGATGTTAAGTTACCATTATGTCAGTTAAAACTCTTGGTGTTTGACCAAGAAGACTTGTTCGATAGTAATGATGATAGTGGTGATAGCAGTGGGGGTGGTAGCTCACATCCCTCGGAACATGATGGAAATGGTTCTGGTCATGTACTGACGAGGTCGAGAGATAGATCTTCTGACAAAAACCAAGATGGAACCTCAGAAGACACATCCACAACAGCACCTGCAAGAACTGAGGGTTCTGTAGGTCATGTACAAGTTTCGCCTCTGGGAGAAGCGAATCCTCTAACTTATTCTCCTTTACCCCGTCCTTCTGATTCAGAATCAGAAGACATAATCTGGTTATCCGAATCCTTGTCGGATGAGGAGGTCGAAGAGGAATCCGAAGAGTCTATATACTCTTGGGCTACCTCTGACCTTACCAGCGATCTATGCCTAGACCAGATCTATCCGGATTCAACTTTGATTGGGTTCCGATAACTAGAGTCCCGCCTCTACACTCCAGCTTGCCTGGACTAGGAGGATTTACATGGTCTTGTCTGTGAATATATATATGAGTTAGGGTTTTAGTGTAGTAGATCCCTGCGGTGTAAATAACGGGATCATGGCTCGACTGTACATAGTAGCGTGTATTTTCTTTTACCACTTTTGTACTTTTTGGTTTAGAGTAGCTTTGATTTCTTTTTCTTTTGCAGTGTAAAAACAAAGTTTGTCTTAGAACAAACTCCTTTGTAAAATATCATGTTATATATATATATATATGAGAGGAAGTACTTTTCTATACATGAGGGTTTGTTTTACAGTTAAAATCTTTAATAAGAAAGTGAGGGATTTTACTCCCCATCCTTCTCATCTTCTTTTATAAAAGCGAAAAATTTTACCCGCATTTTTGAAGAGCTTTACAAACTTTTATGAAATATTTTCTAAGTATTTGCGAAACTTTTGGTTACTATGGTATAATATCCTTTTTGGAGAAAGGGTGTTGCAGATTTCTTGTTGGTTTTCTAATCCAAATGGGTGCTTAGGGCTTGTAAATGAGGTATAAGGTGACTGGTTGTAGTCTTTTGGGGGGTTGGCCAATGTTGTGTGTTTTTTTGGTGCTAAGGTTTTTGCATGGTGGTGGGTGCTCCCTGTTTATGCGCTTCTTTATTTGTTTGGGTCACTGCATTGCCTCCCTTATCTGAATTGGGAGGCTCTTTTCTTACTAATCAGGGTGCTTTGCTTACTGCAAGATCATTACGTTTCATGATAGAGAGTGGTGGATGTGGTACTAGCAAAATTTGTACTGCTTATCTATTTTGGTATTATTACCCTTTAATGTTTGCAGGTTTGCAAAGTGGGAAGAGAGGTTGTTGTGGTTCGGCTAGGCAAGAGATTAAGGGGGGTGGTGTTTGATACTGGTGTTGTGTGGGAGGTGGAATTTATTAATTTTTTGGAAGACTGACTCTATGGTTTAATTGTTTGGGTTTTTGTAATCTACAAGATTTTAAAGTTATTGTTGCAAGTGGTGATGGAGGTGATGTACAACGGCAGGAGAAGAGTCTCTTTGGATTGTTAAATCATGTACAAGGATGGGTGGTGAAGTATGCCGACGAGTCAACTTCTAGACATACTGGGTGCTATGGCGGTTGGATATTTATCAGGTGGGGGTGGTTTTATTGGATTGGGGTGATTTAAGTATGCTTGTAAACTTGCCATCAGTTGGCAATGTATGTTTTGGATGAGTGTGCTCTGTAAAAGAAAGTCCAGGTTTCGTTGTTTATGAAGTTTTCCCTTGTGGCTCTGTAAAGGATATGTTTTGGATGAGTGTGCTGGGTTAAATCTAACATGCGAATAGGTACCCCTTTGAGACCATGTAGGTTACTGGGGAAATGTGTTTGAGCCCCAATTCACTTGGCTGGGTTTTGGGGTTGATAAATGTACCCCTTTGAGACTGATGAATTATTGGGGATTATCTTGGCATTTGACTAGAACCGTTTGAGACCATATAGGTATTGGGGTTCTATTTCATAAATTCGTTTTACCTTGGCCTTCCGTGTGTTGGGGTGGAACCGTATTAGGAGAGGGTTTTTTTTTTATTTTGTGAAGGTTGGTCATCTAGTTATGAACAATACCGTGTAAATTTGGTTGGGCACTACTTGTTCTTTCAACCCTATGTTAATGCTTTTTGGCTTTTCAAAAAATGGAATACATTTTCATTGTGAGCTTATGTGATGAACTTTTCGTGCGGTTGAAAGAGGAAAGACTTGGTGCATAAATAATGAATCCAGTTTTCAGAAGGGCTTGCCTACAATAAGTGGTGGGACATGGCTCCTCTAAAGTGAGCAATTCACTTTAAAGTATAAATGATAGATGTATTAGAATATCATTCTTTGATTTTCTCATTAATGGTTGAGATTAATTACTTTATACTCTAAAGTGATTTGCTATTTTTGGCCTTTACCAAATCTCTCACAAAATAATCCCTCTACCTCTGCTATAAAGAAATGTTGATGTTTTATCGATTAACCCTGTATAATATTAATTTTATTCTTATTTTCGATGATGAAATAATTTTAGAATATACTTTTTTTTCCACATATATTACACTCTTCTTGTCATAAAGTCACTTTGTCTTTCTATAATATATTGTAATATATATCATGTGGTATAGTATCAAATTAAATTAAGTCAATATTTATTTTTTAAAATTAATTATTCAATTAAAAGAAAATTTTGATATCTTAATTTTTTAATTAATATTTGAATTTCTTCAGTCAATATTCGATAGAATGAAATATTCATAAATCATTACTAAAATAATATTTTTATCTATCATACTAAGTTATAAAACTTTCTAAAAAAAATTCAAATGTACATATTTAATTTTTTAGGGTTTTTTAAAATAACCATACAATAAACAACATTTTAGGTAGAAGAATGAATGGAATTTTTTTTTTGGGTCAAAACAATGAATGGATATTTTAACTCCAGCATTGGCTCAACCTTCGTTTGTTTCCTCACACACGGGAGCATGCAATTTTTTTTTTTGGTCAGAGAGCATACAAATTTTCAAATCAATTAGGGAGTTTCTCCCTCCACCCACATTCATTACTCCTTACACCCACTTTTAACCTTTTATTAAATAAAAAGATAAAAATGCCCCAGGTAAATCGCGAGCTATTTTTTCCTGCGATTTTCTAAGTATTCTAGAATATCAATTGCCGAACACAAAATTTAAGCTCCGGAATTTATATTTCCGGTACATTAACCATAGTGTCAGTATGCACCAGCAAATCAGAATTTTGACAAGAGGAAGCCATCTGCAAATCACTTCATTGTCCCTTAAACTTTTGTTTCTTGAGCTTTCCGTGACCCTCTTGCTCTAGTTTGACTGGTGTTTCTTTCACAAACTAAGCAATGGTGGATGAGGTGGTTCTACACTTCTACTTGATTACCAAGCATGTTGAGGATTAGGGTCTGAAATTCTTTTGTCAAATAACGTAGGTGGTGATATGTCTGTATATATGGTTTAATTGTAGCTTTCTGAATTTCCACCTCTTCAAATAATGGGGTTGTGGTGTTATAGAGTTCCAAAGTTCTATGCTATGTGGTTATACGGAGAGGGTCAGAGACGGATCCAGAAACCTATTTAACCATGGGTCGACAATTTTTTATGATAAATTTTTATAAAACAGTAAATCATAGTAGTTAAATACATTTCGTGAAAAAGTAGTTAAATACATCATATTGTTTATCTAAGTAGTGCACGTCATTTCTTTGTATCATAAAATTCATAAATAATATAATATGTATCAAAAATTTTAACAATTCTTCTTTCAATGTAAGAAATCAAGCAATCAGTAAAAAATTCATCTTCCATCTTGTTTCCTTTTTTTCAAAAGGCTTAAATATGTTTTTGGTCCCTCATGTTTGGCTTAAGTTCGTTTTTAGTTCCTCAAATACCAAGAATATTATTTTAGTCCCTAATGTTTTGAAAATGTGCCACAATTAGTCCCTGAGGCCATACTTTAAATTTGAAAAGTATTTTCTAAATTTATACTTTGACCCCTCCTAAAGCCTAATGTTCACCTTAACCCGTTTTCTGTTCTCCTCCCCTTCCACTGATGCACCGCGGCCCCCCATCCCCGCGCGGCCAAGGGAGGAGCTCCGCAAGGACAAGGGAGGTTGCGCACAATGGCAGGAAGGGAAGGGGCCACCGCGATCGCACAGGGAGGAGAATGAGAGAGGGGCCGCATCTCATGGCGGCTTCGAGGGACGACATTGGAACTACTCCTAGCAGGGATGGGGGTCGCGGTGCATCAGTGGAGGGGGAGGAGAATGGAAAAACGGGTTAAGGTGAACATCAGGCTTTAGGAGGGGTCAAAGTATAAATTTAAAAAATATTTTTCAAATTTAAAATATGGTCCCAGGGATCAAAAGTGACTGATTTTCAAAAAATTAAGGACTAAAATAATATTCTTAGTATTTGAGGGACTAAAAACGAACTTAGACCAAATATAAGAGACTAAAAACATATTTAAGCTTTTTCAAAATCTTCATAACTGAAAATGATTTCTCAGTTGTAATTGTTGAAATAGGAAGAGTCAATATTAAACGAATTAAACGATTAATTAAATGATAAGTCAAATATTTTCTTATCGATCTTACAAAGCTTTATGTTTTTGCCTTTTGATTTGTATAATATATATATATATAATATAATAACATGAGAGTTATTGAGTTTTTTTTTTATTTGAAATTTAATTTTTGAAGAAATTTTAGATAGAATCTTTATTTTAAAAAACACTTTGTACTTTTTTTGTTATTATATAAAATATTATAATATAAATGCTAAATTAATATAGATTTTTCCTGATTTAAAATTTGAATAAGTTTTACATAGAGTATTTGTTATTTTTGTAGATTTTTATCCTTTATATTATTTATATATTATGTTTTTAATTACATTAAAGTAATCTCAATAAATTTAGTGATAGTTTAGATTTTTTTTTAAAATTATATTTTTAATTAAGTTAATGTAATCTCAATAAATTTAGTGATAGTTTAGATTTTTTTTTAAATTTAGATTGGATGAAAGTCAAATATATATTTATAATATATAAAAATAAAAATTAATCAAGAAAGTCACAGCAGAGCTCGATCTCGTCACCCGAATACTACAGCCTCGCGCAGAAACCACTACACCATCAGCGCTTTTGTTTTATTTTATCTTAAGGCTTAATTATGTTGTTGATCCTTTAAAAATTGTCAGATTTGAGTTAGGTCCTTTAAAAAAAAGTCAAACTTTTTTAGTCTTTTAAAAATTTTGTTTGATTTAGGTCCTTTAAGTGAGTTGACTTGCTAGGTGGCAATATTTTGACCCAGTCATCATGCCTACGTGGCACGAAACGCTAACGTGGCAATATTAACTTTTGAATTTAGTCTCTTTAAAAATTGAGTTTTGATTTTAGTCCCTTTAAAAATTGATGAGTTTTGATTTTAGTCCCTCTGGTTTCTCTCTCTCTCTCACCTCCACCATCACCACTCTCTCTCTCGTTTTCTCTCTCTCTCACCCCCACCCCCACCACCACTCTCTCTCTCACCACCACCACCACCACCACCACCACCACTCTCTCTCTCGTTTTCTCGCTCTCTCTCACCCCCACCACCACCACTCTCTCTCTCTCTCTCACAATTTGTTACATAACAAATCATGAACCTTGATAAATCAATAACAAATCAATGGTGGTGGTGGGGGGTGAGAGAGGGAGAAAACGAGAGAAAGAGAGAGAGTGGCGGTGGTGGGGGTGAGAGAGAGAGAGAGTGTGAGAGAGTGGTGGGGGTGAGAGAGAGAGAAAAAAAACGAGAGAGAGTGGCGGTGGTGGGGGTGAGAGAGAGAGAAAAACCAGTGGGACTAAAAATTAAAACTCAATTTTTAGAGGGATTAAAATCAAAACTCATCAATTTTTAGAGGGACTAAATTCAAAAGTTAATATTGTCACGTCAGCGTTTCGTGCCACGTAGGCATGATGACTGGGTCAAAATGTGCCACCTAGCAAGTCAACTCACTTAAATGACCTAAATCAAACAAAAAAAAATTTAAAGGACTAAAAAAATTGACTTTTTTTAAAGGATCTAACTCAAATCTGGCAATTTTTAAAGGATCAAAAACATAATTAACCCTTATCTTAAATATACTTTTAAAAAAATATATGGATGAGGTATAATTATCTTAAATATACTTTTTTTTTTGGTCCAAGTAGAATTCATTCATTGATAAACGGGCAAAGCCCGCAACCCAAAGGGCAGTACAAACGGCCCAAGGCCAAAGTCAAGCTTAAGCGTTGTCTTAAAGTATACGCCTTACAAATCAAGGACAAGCACCTGACGTAGGACACATAAACTAAACACAACAGACTAACATCAAACTAAAACAAAGCAGAAAAAACAACACTCAAAGACCACTAAACAAACACTAACACACCGAACCACTAACAGGACACCCAAACACGCCACAGACATGGTAAAAATATCATGAGTGGGTTGGGTTTAGCCCATTTAGGGCACCCAAACCTTTCAACCTCAACCAATTCAGCACACATGTCAACAAATTGTTTTTTTCTCTTTTTTTTCATCTTTTTTCCTTGTCTTTTCTTCTCTTCGTCTTCTTCCCGGACCCAAACCACCACTTCTTCCGCCACTCTCCCAGCCAGAACAGGGAGGACGAAAAGGGCCTGGACCGCTCCAGAGCAGGCGAGATTGGTGTTCCATTAGTGAGGCAGAAGACCAACGAACCAGACAACAACAAAACAGGGTAACAAAAAAAGAACCACGAAACCAGAACAACTAAAAACCAACTGACAAACTAAAAACTAACAAACCAGAACAACGAAAAAGAACAAAACAATCTGACAACCTGACAACCTAACAGCCATCAAACATGGCACCGGAGCTCTGGACGGCACGAACCATAGGAGCACAACCCACAGCGATCTCCGAGCGCGACGAGGAAGACGACTAGCAATCCGACCGAGGGAAGCCACGCGTTCCTCCCAAGACGATGCAGCTCTCCCTTCACTCCAACCCAAGACGCTGCGACTTTGAACCTCGTAGGTTCGCCCCAGAAGCACCCTAGATTTGGATCTGGCGGGGAAGAACACTGGTTGACGGCGACGGTGTCTTCAGGAATTTGCTGCGCTAGGGACCAGTTGATTATGTAACCACGTGATCCGGGCACAGTTCTTAAATATACTTTAAAAAAAATTATGGATGAGGTCGCACTCTGGGCCACCCCTCCCCCCAATCCGTCGCTGGAGAGGGTATGATGCTGGTGCATTGCTAACGAGAAGGAACAGAAAAAGATAGAAATGTGACATGCAACAACAATATAGATAACATTGGATGCGCTAGCACTGCAAATAGAATAGCAGAGAGTCGGCGCGAACTTGTGACACTGTGATTAATGTACGGCTTTTTATATTCACACATGTATAAATAATCTAAAAGAGGCTTTGATTTAGAGAAAGAGACATGTTTAGCGAATTTTAGCAAGTTGTTTCTTTCATTTAGCAAGTGTTAGCATGTTGTCTACCCAGTTGGCAGATCTCTTCCCATCTTAAAGACTTTCTAATTTTGGAATCCCATTGTAGAGTTATTTTCTCTTCCTACAAATTTTGAATTTTTTTTAAAAAAATATTTTTAAAAATTTTAATAAAATATGAGAAAACAATTATATAATCAATGTGTGTTTTTGTAATTTTAATTTTAATTTTTTATATATTTTTATATAATTTATTGTAATACCTTAATAAACTAGGAAATTTGATATAATATCGTTTCAACTAATTTGAGATGGTGGAATAGTGATTCTATTGAAATAGTAAAAATAGTGAAACTGAATCAAATTTGATTACTTTCCCGGTGGTCTCGACTATGTAATTAGATTTTTCTGCTAATTTGATTACACGATCTTATTTTATTGAGAAAGTGATCTTATCAATACATAGAATCAATCTTTAAGTTGATTAATTTGCTGGTGGTTGTTTCAACTGATTTGAGATACTAGGATCGTGATTTTGTTGACATAATGAAATTTAATGAAATTTGAATAATTTGCTGGTGGTCTTGAATATTTCATTGAATTTTCTCGTTAATTTGAGTAAACAAGAAAATGTTACACGATCGTATCTTATTTAGATAGTCACCTTAAAATTGATATAAAATCGTTCCAATATATCGATTTGATATAGTGGAATAGTGATTTTATTAAATATTGAAAATGAATCAAATTTGATTATTTTCCCAGTGGTTCTTGACTATTTAATTAAATTTTCCCGTTAATTTGATTAATCAAGAAAATGTTACACGATCTTATCTTATATATTGAGATAGTCACCTTAAATTGGATATAAGATCATGTCAACTGATTTGATACAATGGCATTGTGATTTCATTGACATAGTGAAACTGAATGAAATTTGATTAATCTCCCGGTTGTCTCGACTATTTATTTAAATTTTTCAATTAATTTGATTAATCGATAAAATGTTACACGATTTTATTTTATTGAGAAAGTGATTTTATCAATATATAAAATCTGACTTTAAGTTGATTAATTTGTTGGTAGTCTTGACTGATTTGATTAAATTTTATATGATATTATCTTATTTAGATTGTCACGTTATCTATACATTTAAATTGAATTTCATAAGATTATAAATTATAAATGTATTAAGTATCTATGTATATGTATGTATATGTATTAAGTATTAAATTAATATTTTTTTTTAAATTTTTTATTATTTTATTATAAGAAAATCTATTTCATACCTTTATGCGGTTTTAGTGTGCCGTTTAGGTAAAAGACAAAACAAATAAATCCTTTTTAAATTTTGTGGTTATTTGATCAATGATGGTAATATAAATATATTTAACTTAATCTTTAATTAAATAAAACAACCGATTGGCAACCGATTGGTAATATAAATAAATAAATAAATAAATTTAATTTAATTTTAATTTAAATATTAAATATTAAATGGTTCGTTCTAGGGTGGGCTACCAAATTAAATGGTTCACTGTGAACCATTTAAAAAACCCAAACATATGAGTGGTGCATGGTGGACCACTAATTGTAAAATTTTTATAAAACTTTAGTAGCCATTAGATATATCAATTTAATAATCAATGACCCAGATGAGTTGAGAACAAAAAATGAGAACACAGTCCCTTTCCCCATACAATCTCTACCCCCACCCTCCGCTACCACCCCCAATCGTGTTCTCTCTCTCCTCTCCCTCTCTTCCCTCATCCACGGTGGCGATGGTCATCTCTTCTCCACCCCACTGCAGCCGCCACCACCCTTCCCCTATCCCACACCACCGCCACCACCCTCTTCTTCGCAACCACCCTTCGCCCACAGTCAAGGTTGAAGGCTCACCGGAAAAGGAACTCACAGCCCACATTGAAGGAAAAGCTACCCTCCGAACCACCATGAGAGCTTGTATGGCTCCCTCTGCAACCCCAACCAACACCCAGACCAGATCCAGAAAAAAAAACAGATGCAGATAGAAAACGTTGGACGCTGACTGTGAAAACGTTGGACGCACAGCGTATTGAAATATTGGACGTACAAGCAAATTGGAATATTGGACGCACAGGAAAATTGGAATATTGGACGCACAAGGCTTCCGCTGGCTGTGAAAACGTTGGACGCACAGGGTATTGAAATATTGGACGCACAGGCAAATTGGAATATTGGACGCACAAGGCTTCCGCTGGCTGTGAAAACGTTGGACGCACAGGGTATTAAAATATTGGACGCACAGGCAAATTGGAATATTGGACGCACAAGCAAATTGGAATATTGGACGCACACGCAAATTGGAATATTGGACGCACAAGGCTTCCGCTGGCTGTGAAAACGTTGGACGCACAGGTATTGAAATATTGGACGCACAGGGTATTGAAATATTGGACGCACAAGCAAATTGGAATATTGGACGCACAAGGCTTCCGCTTCACACAATCCATAACCCACCTTCCTCCCTGTCCCACCACGACTCTGCGGCCTCCCTCCACCGACCACCACCACCGTCAGATCATCACCACCCCACCCCACCCCCTCCTTCTCCTGCTAAACCCTGCTTCCACAAACCGCCTTTCTGCATTTTCCAACTCCCAACAATGTCACCCAGCTTCGTGTTCGAACTCCCGAGCGACGAAGAAGTCGAACACTCTGAACACGAAGAAGAAGAAGAAGAAGAAGAAGAAGAAGAAGAAGAGGAAGAGGGGGAAGAAGTAGAAGACGAAGTTGAATCAGAATCAAAAGAGGAGGGCAAAAGAGGAAGTTGAATCAGAATCAAAGAGGAAAGCTCGAGTCTCTCCCTATGGTGAGATCGTCGAATCGAAGATCTGTTTGTTGCAGGGGTCGTAAGGACGACATCAGCACCGAGATCAATTTCAGACCATTGCTCACTGGTTTTCATTGCAGGTTGCGAAGTGAGCAATGGTTGGGGGTTGGGTTGGGTGGAAGAAGAAGGAGTGTCCCGCCGCCGTTGTGGCCGTGACAGTAAGTAGAAGAAAGGGATGGGGGTTTCGTGGTGGTGGAAGGAGCGAGGTCCATGGCGGTGGAGCAAGGTCCATGGCGGCAGTGGAGAAAGGTCCATGGCGGCAGCGATGGAGGAATAGAGTGTGTCTTGTGTAGATAGGAAAAAATATGATGTGGAGAGTCCATGATAAGATCAAAAAAAGGAGATTAATCTAAGGGCTAATAAAAATGGTCTATGGTGAACCACCTATTTAGATAATTTAAATCATACTTCACCATGGTGAACCACCTATTTGGTGGTTCACCCTAGACGGAGCCATATTAAATTAAATATTAAATAAATATATTTACATTAGACAACCGATGGGCAATATAAATATATTTAATCTTTAATTAAATAAAACAAAATAAAATATCGTAGCTGAGAATATCATTATTTTATCATTTTCTCAATGCCATTTAATGCAATTGGTTACAGCAGCAGCCTTTTTTCTTTTGCGTGTGCCGTTTCTAGCCTTGGAAAAATGCAAACCGTGCTTAGCAGTAGGCAGGCCATTCTCGGGAGTGTGAGATTGTAGCTGGAGGGAGATGGTTTTTCAAATTTATGTTTTGTTTTCCAATGTTCATCGAGCACCCATTTTTCATTGGAAACCAAACAGGTCAACCTGCAAGCCTCTCTCTCTCTTTCTTAATTTCTCTATCATACATACAGAGTCACAAACACAAATCACACTCATACTCACTCTCCCATCGCCGATAACAGGAGCAGATTGCAAAGCTCCACACCTCATTTCAGGTTATGAATCTCACAGCACCATAGCCACACCAATCCTCCATCCTCCACCCACCCAACACTTCCTCCTCCGCCCTTAGAACCATCTTCCGTCCACCACCACCGTTGTTCTTCTCGGAGCTCTGCCGCACGAAGTCGCTCTCGACTACAACAACAATAATAGAGACGAATGATAACGAACATGGAAGAAGCTTCACAAGTCCCAGTACCCATCGAGCCAAAAGAAGAAGATGAGGTTCAATTTTTTAAATTTTTTCCTTATTGTTCTTCAGGTCTTCATCTTTATGCTTTATTGCTAATCACTCTGTGATGTTGTAACAGATAGTTGCTGGAAAAACTTTCTGAAAATTGTTCTCTGCTTCTCGGGTAAAGCAAATGAAAGCAAATTCTTCTTAAAGAGGAAACAACGTAAAGTGAAGCTGTTTTTATTTAGGGGAATCATGGAAGAGATTAAATTGCTGGGAGTGAAAGGGAGTGGGATGGAGGCCATTTTTAATTCGCAGAATCTGAATCGCAGAGATTATATAGTGAGTTTTTTATTTAATTTTTGTAAAATAATTATAATCGGCTACCGCAGGTATTTTAGAATTTGCCTACATATTAGCTTAGTTGTAAAAAATGCAGGATTGCCTTCATTTGGGGTCTATCTGTAAGTTACATCTTAAGGTAACTGCCTGCTTACTGAAAATTGATCCTTTTATACTTTTATTCCTGTTCATCAACAATTGTGATATCAGAAGTAACAGTGAAGAAGGGAAGTAAAACGGGAAGAAGATGAATGAGCTGAGTTGAAGAAGGAAATAAAGCATGGAAAGGGAATAGAGGTGGAGGAAGGCAAAGATGCTCTACCTGTTTTTATAGGTATTTCAGTCATGATGTCAAATATCAAGCTTGCCTTTCACATTTACCATGTCACACTGATAAAACTGGAAGAACAGGTGATGCTTTGCTCTATGGGCTTCTTCTCATTTGGAAAGCTTTGCACATGTAGCCTATGAGACAAGCATCTCTTGCAGGGGAGTGTATGGGATTGCTTTTGAATTGGTGAGAGTTTGTCTTAAACTGTTGAAAATTGAAATTGAAATTTAAGTTTGCTTATTGTTTGGTTAGTTTTAGAGTTTGTCCTGTAAGTTGAAACGGTTAATGGATTGCAGGCGAGTTTTATACCAAGGATTGCAAGAGAGTTGAAGTAATCTCAAGGTTGTTTTCACCCATGTCTTTGATAACAAATTTGGATTATTCGCTTTTATGATTTTGGTTTTTATTTTGCTTATAGATCATATATTGCTTACTTTTTTGGTTTTGATATCTCTTTGTCAGGAACATTGCGTATCGAGTATACTTTTTTTGCAGGAGGTGCAATCTACAGAGGGTGAGGTTGTTCATAGGAAAGAGAAGACCGTGGAAGAATCAAATATTGAATATTAAAAGCTGATTGTTACATTTTTTAGATTGAAAACCATTTGGTTGATGCTCAAAAGCATGCATACCATGGTAACAGTTGAATTTAAGGTTTCAGTTTGTACTTATTATTATTATTATTATTATTATTATTATTATTATTATTATTATTATTATTATTATTACTGTCTTCTATATATATTGTCTTTTGGTTATAAATTTTTCTTCCTCTAGAGTTCTGGTAAGATTAATTCATAATTTAATTTGTAATTTATCATGTTCCTCTAGAGTTATGCGATCACGGTCAGATTTTGGAAATGGCATAAAACTTCTAGGTTGTTTTTGTAGGAAACGCTGTTGGGATAGTATTCTTTGACTTTGAACTTGGGATGAATTCAGAGATCCCATTTGCAAAGCTGCAAAAGGAGGTCAATCTCCAATTCCACACATCTTTGTGATTTTTATTGACAAAAAGAACCACCGAGGAATTTCTTAGTTATTGACAAGTTTGACACTAAAAAATTTAAATGGTAGAATTTTGGTGAGTTCTGTTTTAATCTTACATTTATTTGCCCATTATTTGTGCAATTGTCTTGCAGAGCGAGGTGTCAAGGAAGTGGTGGCTTGAAATTCACTAATGAGTGGAAGTTCTCATTTCTATAAAGTACCTGATTACCAGTGTGTGGCAAGGAATGGATTCAATCAAAATTCAACTTTTTCTTGAAGCTGCAATGCATCATGTCAAAGAGACCTTTCAGTGGACAGTATCATAATCTGCAATGCATGGGGTGATTCATTTTATTTAGTTTTTGTTTAATTGTGCAGATTTTTATAATGGAACGGTAGTGTATTGTTTAAATGGAACAGTGGTGCAGAAGTTTACATTACATCTCTTTCGGTTTTAAATATAAATGACATTTCATTGGCGCTAATCCTGATGGTACTTGACTTTTTTTTTTCTTTTGCCCACTTATTACTCTAGAATTTCCTTCTTTTTGCATGATTCTGGTTTGCATCAAGAAATTTCCTTTGGGATAAGACGAAATATTCTCCTTCTTATGAAAAGAGCGTGAAGAATAGGGCATTATGAAAAGAGCGTGAAGAATATGTTGTACACGTCTGAACCTACATATTAATATTTTTGATTTGAATATTTTATATAAAATATTATTTTAATTTTCACATTTATTGCCTAAGCTATTAGTGAATTTTATTTACATCCCTAAATTTCATTTGCTTTGAACATTTTAAATGAAATAACATTACTTATTCATATAAGAGTTTAATATAAATTAAATTTTTAAAGTCAAATTTTTTTTAGAAAATACTATGTGTAGCAAGAGCCTATATAATATATAGTTTGCTTTGAACATTTTATATGAAATATTTTTAACTCACAAAAGAGTTTAATACAAATTAAATTTTTAAAGTCATTTTATTATATACCGCGCGTAGCGTGGGCCTACATAATATAGTTTGCTTTCAACATTTTACATAAAAAAATATTAATCATAAAAGAGTTTAGTAGAAATTAAATTTTTAAAGTCATTCTTTTACTATATACTGCACTTAGTGAAGGTCTACATAATATATAGTTTGCTTTGAACATTTTAAATGAAAAAGCTTTATTAACTCATAGAAGAGTTTAGTAGAAATTAGATTTTTAAAGTCATTCTTTTACTATATACCACGTGTATCGCGGATCTATATAATATATAGTTTGCTTTGAACATTTTACATGAAAAAAAATTATTAACTCAGAAGAGTTTAATAGAAATTAGATATTAATATATATTTTTAAACTCATATTCTTTTAGTATATACCATGCATAGCGCAAACCAATATATTATATAGTTTGTTTTTAACATTTAGCATTAAATAATATTATACTATTATATTATTAATACTAATATAGATATAGATATTATATCTATTTGATCTATGTTTTCATTGCCTTAAGGAGGGTTGTTTATATAGTGCAGACCTATGCTTTCAATTATTGATTTGTTATATTTGTTATATTACGCACCAAGACTTACATTGACATGTTTTTACTTCTTTTTTCATGTGCAATAGATGGAGACCTCACCCACGTTTGCTCTCAGGGCCAAATATAAAAAATTCTATATTCTCATTTCTGGAAAAACTATTTGTCTTATAAAACTTTTCTTACTTTTTTAATTATTATGCGATTAAAATTTGTTATAACACTAAGTTTTATTATTTAAATTTTGTTAAAACAAAATAGGAAAATGTTGACATTCCCGATTTATTCTACAGAAGTTTTCGAGATCAACTTCTAACGAAAGTGTGGTTTATAGATCCAGCTGGTACTAAAATTGGAATAATCGTTGACAAATTTGATGACTTTGGTTATTTTAGCCATGGAGTGTTTAATGTTTTAAGACACTATCATTTGCTTGATGGAGCCTGGCTAAAGCTATTTTACCCAGGAGGTAATGTGTTTAATATCAAAGTTAAGGATTTGCATACTTCTCCCGTCGTTTATCCAGTTCCTGCCATAGAGGTCGACTTTGTTCTGAAATATCTACCTCAAGAATATCACGATTTCGCCACTCAAGGTAAATTGTCTGTTTCAATCGCTTGTGAGGTGAAAAATTTGTTTGACTAATAAGCAAGCAACAAACAACAACATGGTATTTATATTTCTAATCTTTTCTTTTTCAGTATACATATACAATATGTAATATAATGAATAGTAATATCCATTTTATCGTCATAGAACCTGCCAGTCAAAATGGTCAGACATTTTTTTACAAGTAATGAAACAAAAGAGGTTTGAATTGAAGACGAACATGGAGAGACTTTTGCCTGCACAGTCTGGTGTGGTAAAAGATTTGGTCAGGCTCATCTAACTCATGGATGAACTAAATTTTGTGGCTCAAATGCATTGAAGGGAGGCAACAAAATTGTCCTAGTAGTTGATTCAGATGGTCATCAACCACGTCTTTTTTCAAGAGTCCTAAACCATTGAGTTAAATCTTATTTGAAATGCCTTTTGGTTAAAGTTCAAGTTCATGTTGTTGTTTTGTCAAAAAAAGAGTTCATGTTGTTGTTATGTTTTTTTTTTTTTACTTTTTCATTGATGCTCAATTTTATGTTATGTTCAAGTTTATGTTATTGTTCTATGTAATATGTATTTTGGATCATTTAGTTAAAGTCTTTTAATGTTTTCCCCAATATTGACAGTACTTCTGGTTTAATTAAATAGATGTTATCTAAATTAATGCTATTTAAATATTAATTAATGGATTAATAATTTTTATACCATTTTTTATGCTAAATTTGATATAAAAACTATTATAATATTAGTCACAAGGAACTGATTATCCCATTAATTTTTATCTTTTCAACTTAAAATTCTAAAAATGGTTATTTATTATTTGGTTTATCAGTTTTTGGGTTGCTTAAAAATTAATTGTTAACTCATCTTCTCAAGTAATTAAAAAATGCTCACAAATTACTTCAAGTAAATAATGAATTTACTTACTTCTACACTTTTATACCTATTTTCGTTCAGTATACTTTTCTATCTATTTTGCATAAAGCTATATAGATATCTTTGGGCTGATGAATATTTCATTTTATAAATACTTATTTTGATTTATTTTTATAAAAATCCATTAAATCTAATACGCACTACGATTAATCCCGTACATCGCACGGGTAACACACTGGTACCTATTTATAACTATATATAAAAGTAGAATAATAAAATAGAAAGTGTGTGAGGTGTCATTCTCTCAAGCAATAACTTCTCAAACACACTTTAGACACCTTTCTATTTAAAGTAACTAGTGAAATTACCCGTGCGATGCACGGGTTTTAAATTTGGTGTATTATATGACATATGATACGCTTGACTCATAAAATTTTATTATTTTAATAAAAAAATGATAAAATTTTATTGGTCTTATTGAATAAATGAATTTAATTTCCTAAATTATCCATTAATAAAAAAGCCACTAAAATTAAAATACATATTAAATAAAGGATATTTTGTAGAATAGAAATTGTTAAATAAAGTGGAATATTTTATGATTTTATTATATTTTGGATTACCACATTTAAATGCATTTTTCTTATAATTAAGTCTAGAGAGAGTATATTTTTCTTATAATTAAGTCTAGAGAGTATATTTTTTACCATGCGAGTTTGAAGGCTGTTGTAGTCTGGAGAGAGTATATATATACTAATTATAATATATAATTAGGAAAATTAGCAAAAAATTATCGATACTCATATTTTTTTGGATAAATATCGATACACATTGCATTTCAAATAGGTCACAATTTTTTTAATGTTTACTTTAATTTTCTTTTCGGTAAGAAAAATATTTGAAGTAAACCATTAAAAAAATTGACTTTTTAAAAATTCTATTTCAGATTAGTAATAGTAAGAACAAAAAAGTTGAATCCCCACACCGAATAAAGATGAAGTTACAACTCCAAATGAACTTTTGTTTTGGCTGAATGATCACCGAATAAAGATGAAGAGTTAAATTTTAGATTACTTAATACAATAAGAGGATAATATTATAATATTATAATATAAGAAATATTGACATTATTAGTGTTTCATCGAAACACAATCTAGACACCTGAATATTGGTCTGCTCTACATAATTCCAGAACTGTATTTTGACTTGAACCTTAAACAAAAACTGTTTGCCTTTGAAGGCATCAAATTCTTGAGGATACAACTCATCAGCATCACCCTAAGCACCACAAAATTATTTAGAGCAAATAATAAGCTTGAAATGTTTTATATTTAAAGATTTAAGTATGGGTAACATATTTACCCTTGCAACATATGACTCCAGGAGGTTAGCAGCACTCTTTTTAAGGAAATTCTTTGCTTCACGATCAAATAACGTGAAGGTCGTCGAATCTGTCCCATCAGCAACCCTTAGCTGTATGTTATACCTGTAGATACCAACATAGGAAATATTATACTCTAAAAGTGTAGGGCTGCGAATGTATTTTTGAAAACAGTGACTGGTAATACCTCAACACAAATGTCCCGTAGTTTTTGTCACACTTTCTACAGTAATACCCACCATCTTGTTCTCTTATTCCAGCCAAACAATTTTGGGTTGGACAGCCATGGTAAGACCATCTTGATATGGAGTGAATGTCCTTAACAACCCCAAAAGTGACAAAGGAGGCACTCTGGTTGTATCAAAAAACCACCCCAAGTCAACATAGTAAATTACAAAAATAACAATAAATCTAAAGACGAAGTGATGAATGAAAAATCCAACCTCCCTGCAGCCCTTCAACTCGTCAATATTCTTGTAAGTGGACACATTCAGGAAGTCATTCTTCAATGAGTATGCTGACTCTATAGCCAACTGAGGCAATGCTTGAGAATCTGATTTAGAATTTATACTTAAGTACCTGAAAATTGTGAATTTCAATCAACCACATATCAAATCAGAACCAATTGATAAAGATTGATTATTAAAATGAACCAAATAGAGTGAATGGTAAATATGTCAAATATAGCACATAATACCTTGACTTGAGTTGTTCTACCTCAGGGATATCAATATCTATCAATAGCTTGGAGTTATAGGTCGTATTAGATATTCCCATGGTCCCTAAAATTTCATAAATTTATGACTTTAGATACGCAATATTAAAATATACCTTAGGTGAAAAAACAATAATAGAATGTACACAATAGAAAGAGCACCTTTAAATAACTTCATTTTTGCTAACTGCATAATCAGAACAACTGGACCAGTTGTGTTTTCAGAAAGAAATTCCAAAAGTTGACTTGCATATTCTCCCCATAATGTGCATCTCAGCTTTTCTCCTCCCTTTTTTATAAAAGAAACTTTATATAGTAATGCAGTTGATATTAGAACGAACAAATAAATTTATAGTTATACTCACTCTAGATTGTCTAGCTCGACAACCATATATGCAGTTGACTTGTCATCACGTTTAAACTCTAGCAAGTCACCCTTTGCGGCTAGTACTCCAATTACATCTGAACATAAATATTGTTAAAATGAAAGATTAATGGAAGTAGACGAACAATGTCTAGAGTATACTCAATAACGACATAGTAACATTACCGACTAAGTGCAAGTCTTCCCGACTTGCTTGAAAGATATCTGAGTATGGTGTGAAATGAAAGCCAAAAAAGGGTATGATTGCATCATCGACTGGCTTTACTGTAGTCATCATTTTAAAATATAGTCTATATTCATGTGTTGTCGGTCTAAATTTATAAGTATTGAGAGCCACCGTCAAATTGGCTAGCTCATAACACCTTCCCTCTTGTAACATGTTTTCAAACCTCTCGACAACATTACTCCATACTGTGCATTGGACCTTATCAAGCTACACGAAAATGTAAAAGCATTAACAAAATAATATAAAAGATAATATCGTAATGGTGGTAGTAGTAAAAATATTTGATAAATACCTTTTCATCCATTAACATGTCAATAAAATCAGGTTGATCTGGTTGTTTGAAGTTCGGCACCCTCCACAAGCGAATTATCCTAACACAAAACCTCCATATTCTGCGCTCATTTTTGCAGTTGATGTCTGCAATGGCATCAAATGTTGGAGACATGTTGAGAAGGGAGAAGTTGCAGTTGTTGTGAAGGGACAAAGTGATTGTTTTAGGTCACATATGAAAAGGTCTTCAAATGTAGGAAATAACAACTTAATATATAGATTGGTTTTCCTTCCTTTCAAGTTTGTTATTTTATAGTGAAATGGTGATATTGTATGTTTCAGACCATATTTGAGAACGGTAATTGCTTGTCCATTGAAGACATTAAGCAAAAATTGTGCTGATTGATATGGTAATAATTTGCACCTTTGAAAAAATGAATGGAAGGCATCTGTTTGGGCCAGATATATCAGTGCATGGCAAAATTGAAGGGGTCTAATGTAATTAAATAAATTACATTAATTGTATTTGTCATCTGTCATAAACACTATAATTGCCTGGTTGAATTATTTTATAGTGAAATGTAATTTATATTTGTGATTTGAGATAACAGTTTAATTGCCAACAGGAAGTGAAGATGGAGGCATATGTCCGGGACCAAGAGCAAAAGTGTAGGGGTTTGTGATAAACACTTATTCCCTAGTTGATTTACCGATTGTGTAACTGGAGTTGATTTAGTCAAAAGAGATTTAATGTGTATGAATTTGCAGATGGAATTTGATAATGATTTTAAAGAATGAATTTGCATATGGTTTTAACCGATGGAGTTAATTTTTAATTTTAGAAATTAGTTAATAGTGTACACTTTAATTTCCAGCACGAGGCAAAGATGTAGGCAAGTCATTGGCCCAAAGCAAAAGTGAAGGAATCTGATCAATTGAATAAATAATATATATTAATTGTATTTGCCATTTGTGACAAACATTATTATTTGTGGTTGATTCACTGATTGTGCAAATCAATGTATTCGTATTTGATTTGATTTAATGTGTATGATTTTTGCAGATGGAATTTGATGTGTAACAATTTATTTGTTCAAACACTGCATTCTTGAAAAAAAAATATATATATGAGGAGGGATCAAATTACACCGGTGTAACACTTTAGTCAATGTTACACCGCTAATAACTCTTCAATGAATAATTATATTCTAAAACACACCGTTAGATTAAAAGTTACTATCATATAGATCATTCCTGTAAAATTTCACATCAATCTAAAATTGTTTGATGTGTCATTGAGATGTGTCAAAATTCATACACTTTAAAAGACATTAATCTTGACGTATCTCAATGACACATCAAATGATTTTAGATTGATGTGAAATTTTATAGGAACGATCTACATGATAGTATCTTTTAATCCAACGGTGAGTTTTAGAATATAATTATCCGGTTAATAGTTATTAGCGGTGTAACATCGTTCAAGAGTTACACCGGTGTAATTTGATCCCTCCTCTATATATATATATATATATAGAGAGAGAGAGAGAGAGAGAGAGAGCTGCATATGGAATTATTTTTTATTTTTATCAATGAGTTAATAGTTATATGTATAAATATTGGAGAATGAATTTACATAATTTAATCGATGGAGTTAATTTTGAAATTTATGAATGACTTAATAGTGTTATTTTAGTAATTATAAAATTAATTTAAAGAATTTTTGCTTTAGGCGGGAAAGTAGAATGATTTGGGGGGGACATGTGGCATAATGTAATGTGGCAAAACTCTGCTTTATATAATACTAGCTTAATAACCCGTGCCTTGCACGGGATAATATTATATTTACTTAATAATAAAATTTAGCTAAATTGATATATAATCTGTGCTAAATTTTAAATGATTAATTAAATGTAATTTTTTGTGTATCAAATTATATATTATCTATTAGTAAATTAGAAGAAGAAATATATAATTCTAAATTTTAAGATAATATTATACAATAGTGTAGGTTAAATCAAATTTTTTATGAATGAGATAATTTTATATTAAAGTAATATTGTTAATTGTCAATGTATTATAATGTTAGTAATTTCTTAGATTATATTAATAATTAGTAATTTAAATTTGAATATTAAGTTTGGTATTTTTTTGGTTTACATAGTTTGGTGGATAATATTAATAGTATTATTTAATTTAGATATTTAGTTTAATATTTTATATTTCAATGTCCTATGTACTGAACTTCTAATAAGTATTATTAGCTTTTTTTTTATTTGATTCAGTATTATATTATTAATTCAATTTAAATTTGTATTAATTTATTGTCCTATTTTTGCTAATTAGTATTTCAAATTTGGTCGTCTCAATTTGAAATCAAATCTACAATAATAATATATCATTTGAAGTAAATTAGCATTACATTTGTAATTATATTTCATGTCAATTAATAAAATATGTTAGTACAAAGTTGAAGTGACCACAAAATTTTTGAATAATTTTGTAAGCAAATTCTTTTTTTGAATAATTTATGTTGTGGCAAGTTTAATTGTAATTCCAACTTCATCTCCCTCTCTATCATAAATGAAGTTTGAAGAAAGAATGCAATAACAACTTAAGCATATACATAATAAGGTTTATGAAATCCAATTTTCTCATAGAAATCAATGCAATCATTTCACAGTCAATCAAAAATCTTAATGATAACATTCTACCTATAGGTAACACTCATTCTATATGCACATTATAAATCAAAACAAATGAAAGTTTTCTGTTTATCTATGTAAGAAAAGAGATATAATAAATATCAATAATTGAGTATGTAAATGAAAACAAAAACTTATTTCCATCCATAGGAATGACATGGTATTTTTTTGCCAGGACCGAACACAGGTTCTAGCCGAGTTTGTCCCCTTAGATAAACCACATTAACAACTTGTGTCCAACTTCATGGTTATGACATAGTATTAATAATACAAATTGAGCATTAGAATTTTGAAAATATTATACAAAGAAAAAATGACTTCTCCTAATCTCAAAATTTCAAACTAAACCTAATTCAGATAATACATTTTTTTAAAAACTTCAAAAAAAATAGAAAAGGAGATTAATCTTATATACTTTCTGATTTTTGGCTTAAATAAACCCCACAAAATTGTTTTATAAGGTGAGAATTATTGAAACTTAATAAGCTCTATTTATATCAATTTAGCCAAATTTGGCACGGGTTATCAATTTAAAAATTGGCTAAATTAATAATTTCAAATTACTTTCATTAAAAAGTAAATATAACAATATCCCATGCAAGACACAATTTATTAAGCTAGTATAATAAAATATTAGTCATTTAAAAAAATATAGTATTGATTTAATTGAATTCGGAAACTCTAAACGTGTTTCGGTTATAAGTTATTATGACAATATTAATTACTTGTCATGAAATATCATCAAGTGAATTAACATATTTGTCTCCACAAATGAATCATTATTAAATAAGTAAATAAATAAATTAAAAATAAATTAAATATTTGTTTGTCCAAAAACTGAATGAATTTGAGGGTGACAAATTGCATAATCTCACGGGGCAGAATGTTATATATAATACTAATGTAAGTACCCGAGAGATACACATATTTTAAATATAATTTATTAAGTAATATATGTAAAATTCATAATTAGAAAAAATAATAATAATATCATAATTTAATATTTTAAATAAATCATTTTTATTATATATTTTTTAAAATTGCTGTACCTATAAACAAAATAAAATAAGTACAAAGTTTATGATCACGATCATGATCACGATCATATTGTATTAAAAATATTAAAATAAAATGCAATTTCTACCATAGTAATTTACATACAAATAGTTTCACCTAAAATGTTCAGTTTTCATGTGGTATATTTTTTATCTGTAATTTAAAATATTAGTAATTTTTTATGTATATGTTAAAATGTTTTTCATGTACGCAATATAATTATATATATATATATAATAAATAGGTAATTAAATTATGTTCTTATTTTTAAAAAAAAAATCATTTTTTCCTGTTCATGTTGTATATTCCTCATCATTATTTATAATTGAATTTAATTAATTTTAAAATCCCAAAAAAATCTATATATTCTATAACAATATGAAAATGATATTATTTCAAAAAAATCGTTATTTATATGTTTTTTGTTATTTAAAATATTAGTATTTTTATATTTAAAAATTAAATAATTTCAACTATTATGTATTTTTATTAAAAATAGATAAAATGACATTTAATATGAGAGAATTAAACTGACATTTAATTGTAATGAGAGAATTAACTTGCATTAAATCTATGATATTAATTGTGTGATATAGTTTAAATGATTTAAATAAAAATAGAAATAATAATTAAAAAATGAAATAAAAATTGTTTTAGGCGGGAAGTTGAATGATGAGGTGTTGACACGTGGCATTGCTAACCGTTACATAAACCTTGTTTTATAATATATAATAGATAGATAATAGATTTTAAAAACTTAAAAATTAAATAAATTAAAATTAAAATATGTAAAAATAATTAATTATGAGTGAGCTGTACCTATTTAATTAATTTCCATTTCCCAGTAATTAACAATTAATCATTTCAAATTCAAATTCAAATTAACAAATTGCGTGCAGTGTGTTATTAAATGTGTTGGCTGAATACAACAATCATGTGTGCGTGTTTTTGGAAGAAGAAATGCTGAAATTTTTCGTATTCTTCCATAAATTTTTTATGGGAAAAGGGTAAGAAATAACAGTGAAGTGTATTGTGTGAAGTGCAGCTGCACAATAAAGAAAGAAATTGCTGGAGACCGTCACCCGCATGCAGTTTTTCTCCTTCCAAAAACAGAGAGAGCTTCCTTTTTTGGTTATTCTCCTCCTTGGCTCCTCCTCACTTGATCTGGGAGAAGGACAAAAGGTTAGGGTCTAGAAACAAGGCATATTCGATAACTGTGTCTCCATCCTTTTCACTTTTCTCTCCCTATCTCTGCCTCCTCACGCCGCTCAAGTCCGAGCCTGTGGACGACTCCCTCCCAGAGCGTGTACTCGCTCACTGGCATCCAACTTCCAAGAGCAATCATCCAAGCTTTGTGGATGCTTCTATCAGAGTGAGTTTCTATGTCTTGAAACAACTTTTTGGATGCTTCTAGATGCAAAAAAAATTAAAACTATTATCAGAGGAGAGAGTGCAAGACGGAACGACATTCCAATACATCAAACCCCATTTTCCTGAACCAGAGCAACTGGATATGGATTGGAGTGAAACCAAAATGGGTTTCAATCGTGGTGGGTTGGCGAGCATGGAGGTGAGTTGAATGGGGAAGAAGAAGACAAAAAAAGGTCACCGAGGAACGCTTCACACAGAGATCTTGCTTTGCTTTTCTTTCTTCCATCGTTTCCCACACAATAGAGGTAGTGTTATTTTTTATCCCTTTTTATCTCCAATTAATTTACGTTCTATTTTAAAAATTAACACATCTGATTGTTATTTATTTATTTATTTTTACTCTTTTGTAGCCTTTCCCTTATCTTGTCCTCTTTTTATGTAGTTGTAGATGCAACAACTTCGAACAGAGATTGGTATTGTATCCAAAGCTAATCGCAAATATTTTTAACTTTTGGCACTCAAACTTTTTTTAAATTAAGTTGTAAATTCTCCTGGTATTTAGCAATCTAGAGATTGTTGTTATCCTCAATTTCGCTAATGTGTTTTTTATTTTATGAGATTCTTGCCTATATGTTATTCAAGTTTGTATTTGTTAACTTCCTGGAGTTGCTGCAATTTTGTTGTTCAAGTTGAATTTTCAAGTTGTTTCTAGGGGCTGCATATTGGATTCACTTACTTTGGTGTAGTCTTGAACTTTATCTTTCCCTTGTTCTCGCTGATGATAGGTTGGGGCCAAGAGAGTGAGTTATTGTATATTTTTAAACATATATACATTTATGTGTGTCTACATGTATCATTTTGCTCATAAAATTTTCTGCTCTGCACTTATTGAACAGGGAAGAAGGAGAGAACATTGTTGTACCAGGTATTGATATAATGTTTGCTTCCTTAGATGTCTCTTTGATTAAATTTGAGATCCCTTGATTTGTGATTATTCTATTCTTAAAAATTAAACACATGTACTAGTCGAGTTTGTCTTTCTAAAAGGAGTATATTAATCCTTTGTACCAAATCTCATATTTAAAATAATATTATTATGTGTGTATCATCACTATTATATTTATTTTTCTAAAAACATAACAAAAAAATGAAGAGAAAAAAATAAAGAGGATATCTTCCCAAAAAAATAAGCAATAAAAGAAATCGCTTAGTCAAGAAAAGGAAAATTCCTTATTTGTTTTTGAATTAGCTGTATTATTTTAAATAATATAATAACAAAATGTGTATTGAAGTGATTTTGATATTGTTTTAATTTTATTTATTTATTATGCTTATGAATGTTTTGTTTGTAAATAAAAAATTGTAAGAAGCAATAGATAAAAGGGATGGGAGAGCGTTGAGCGATGAGCTGTGCGTGTGTAGAAGTTTCGATTTGTCGAAAACCGAAACCGCGCGTAACAGGAGAAAACGATGCGTTTGATTAGCGGTAGGCCAGCCCACGCCTCACAAGGGGTGGCAATGCGGGTTGAGTCCGGCGGGCCAGCCCACCAAAAAAGGGCGGGTTGGTTGGAGTTTTCAACCCATTATCCTGTTTTGGCCCGCCCAAAGGTGGGTTCAAAAACGGGCTAGCCCGCTAGCCCTTTCTTTTTTAATTTTTTTGTGTGTTTTTTTTGAATTTTTGGGCGGGTTAGGCGGGTCAACCCGCCGCTTTTACACACATTTTTTTTGGTTTTGGGCGGATTAGGTAGGTTGGCGGGCTGGACTGGGGTACCCCAGTCCACTTTTTTGGCGGGCCAACCCGCCCGGCCCGTTTTTAGACGGGTTTTGACGGGTCAGGACGGGCCGACCCACTTTACCAACCCCACTCACAACAACATTAATTGGGCAACTTAACTGTTGCGCATTACTTCGGTTGAGTCACAACTCAAACTCAAATGGATTGGCCTCATGGACTATACATATGTTGGGTAGCTATTCATTTTCAATTTTGCATGAATTCCAAAATTGTTTGTGTTTAGTCCTCCAATTGGACCCCAAGATCTAGTGTTGAGATCGAAGATAATCCCGGTACGTGAACTTGACTTCTCTTGGTGTTATGTGTCTTTTTTTATATTGTTCGGTCTATAAATGAGAGGAGATAATCAGGGAATTTGATTCCCTTTGATATGCGCACAATTAATGTTTGATTTGATCTCCACCCTGGTGATAACGTGGTGCCACAACATCGCCCTTTGTGGTCGACCCCTATGGAGATGGAATTCGACCTATCATTTTATAGTGACTCTATCGGGATAACATCAGGATGCTACAGTTTTTTTTATAGACAAATATTAGTAAATTAATATGTTATGTTAGTGAGAGAGATTTGAACTCATTGTCTTCTTATCACTCCAATCCCTATCCTTCTCCACAAAACTTATGACTCTCAAAATGACGCTAAAGTTTGTGACAAGAAAAAATTGTTATTGTGAGTTAATTAGTGCATGTTAAAAAAGATAAATTAATAATTGGATTGATTTGTAATTGGTTTGATTTAGATTTAAAGTAAAACAAACCAATTATTCAAATATAAAGCAAGCTTCAAACTTGCTATACGATGGATCGCCCCCTGATGGTGTTATGAAACTCAACACGGATGGATCTAGACATAATAGTCTTGCTGCTTGTGGAGGCTAATTTATTAGAAATTTTATGGGGCAATTTGTTTTGGGGTATCATTGCAATTTAGGATCTGCCACGTCTGTCCATGCGGAGCTGTGGGGCTTGACTCTTGGTCTTCAGTTAGCACGTCAACTGGGTATTCAACGCCTTTTGGTGGAGCTTGACTCAAAAGTTGTTTTCACCATGGTTGCGGTTAGGAGAACTCATTGTGCGCATCTTCAACCAATATCGGATGAAGCTCTTTCGTCGATTTAGCAACATGACTAATCATATATTTCGTGAGGCTAATCAATGTGCGGATATCCTTGCGGGAATGGGCCATTTTGGTGGATTTCAGTGGACAATCCTTTATCATACTTTGTTTCAGCTCAGTTTGGCTCTACAGGCAGATGCTAGATGATGCTCTTTAATTTGTTCAAATTGTTAGATAGTTTGGTTTTCTTTATTTTCCTTCCTTTGTATATAAAAAAATATATATCCAACAATTTTAATTGACTTGAGTTGGATTATCATAGTCGAGTCAATTCGATACAATAAACACCCAAAAAAATCATAGACAACTTTTTTTTTTAATCTTATTTCTTCCACATTAGCTGGGAGTAAGAGTTTCGACCAATTTTTATTAGTATATTAAATTGGTGTGATCTGAGTGATAAGTGACTCAAATTTATTAAACATGTAGTCTTTCTATAGTTGCACGCGTAAGATATTCAAGAAAAAAAAAACCAATGTTTCTAGAAGGGAAATCGAGTGGTAGTGAGTGCAGATGAGGTGAGATGGTCCCAACACTATACTACTAGGCAGCCAACATGCTTAAGTTAAGACCCCACATTTTGCTATTTCAATGTTAGAGAAAGAAACATCAAAAGCGCATACACACAACAAAACCCAGACCACACAAAAACAAAATAAAACTAACTAGCAAAAAATAATGGCAGGCGAGGCAAGCGCAAGCCGCAGGAGAGCAAATGGAGGCACACAACACGGGTCACGGAGGTACGATGTTGGTGTTGGAGCGAAGCTTTTCGGCGGTCTGAGTTTTACGCGCGATTGCCAATCGTGGGGTTACAATTGTGGTGTTGGTGGACGCTATGGTGCGATGATGACACAATAACAGTTGGATGTGGAGAGTGCGGAAAACGGAGATGGGCACAACCAACCTACCACTTGTTTAATAAAAAATACTAAAAGAATTACCATTAACTACTTAACATTATACAACAATATCAATTTAGTCTTTATGATATTTTAAATTGGAAATTTTTAACTATATTAATTCTTTTCAAACAATTTTAGAGATTAAATTAACTTACCAAAAGAATTAATATGATTGAGAACTTTCAATTTCAGGTACTAATTTAGAATATTAATAATTTTAATACTATATTAAAAATATTTTACAATTTCAAACGATTTTGGTTATTTACTTCTTATTTAATTACTCAATAAGCTATTTTGATATGATTAATTAAGTATTGATTTTTATATTAAAATATCAATATAAATTATAAAAAATCTAATGAATTCTTTTAAATGCCCTTTAATAAAAGGGAGTACTGAGATGTGAGAGTGAAAAACTGAAATTTAGAGCTAAAAGAGCAAGTGATTATGTCGGTCAAGAAAAAAAAGAGCAAGTGATTATGGAATCTTTACTACAATGGGCTGCTTACCAGTCAAAAGTGACGGAATTTTGTTTTTAAATTAAAAATTGGAATTTTAATATTGCTTTTATACATGTTATTAGCATCTGCAGCGGCGTTGCTTAACTAGTTTCTTAAAATTAAGCAACGTTGCTTAACTTGATTTTCCCGTTGGAGCATTTGACGTGGCGTGTCTTATATAAGATGCACTTCCAAGAGTTGCTTATATAAGATGCGTTGCTTATGGGTTGCTTAAGCATAAAAAATAATAAAAAACCTTTGGGATCTACAATATTGCAACAGAAAGAGGAGGGAACTTAACAGAATATAGGAACAAAATATCATAATATTTTCAACAAATCGAAAACATAATCAAACCAAATCCAGCGAAAAAATAGAAAAAGAGGAAAATTACAACAGATCCATAATATTTTCAGATCCAGAGTACATGAACCAGTATTCAGTAAAAAAAAAAAAGAAGAACCATAGAAGCATGAACAAAGCGAACAAAAAACGCAAAAGGAAAACCAGACCTGGGAAATTTCAAAAAAAATTGAGAAAAGAAACGCAGAAGCAAGAAGCACAGATCTCCGATTCTTCCTCCGTCGTGGACTGCCGCATCAAATATTCATGGATCTTGACCTCAACATCCCTTCTCCATCACTGCATGGCCGTTTGAGCTTAAATGTGGTTGAGATCCCGGAGTAGGAAGAAGAGCAAAGATTAGGGGAGGGGGCAGGGTGAGCTCCGGTGAGAGAGAGGGTGAGATCCGGGATGAGGAGAGTTAGGGGAAGGTGAGCCGATGAAGAGGATGACGGGGTGAGCACCTGTGAGGAGGTGGAGGCAGAAAACAGAGAGCGGGAGAAGCAGAGGGCTGACAGAGAGAAAAGGGGAGTGGGGCTGATTTTGCTGGAAGTGATATATCAAAATGAGGCAAGAGGAAGAACGAAAATACGATAGATTTTTTTTCACTGATGGTTCTAGAATGAGACGGAGGGTCTCCTTTTTTCAATAGGGTTATTATACATGTACACCTATTTTTTTTTAACACCCATCCAACACCTATTTTTGTTTCTAACTCTCTCTTCCTATCACATCATTTATCTATCACATCTATCACTTATCTCTCTTTTATTCCTTTCTCTCTCTGGGTGTTGAATGGAAATTGGGTGTCCATTAATCATTTTTCTTTTCAATATTGAATTGAATTTTTTTTTTTACAACAAAGGTATTCATTAGTTCAAATCGAAAAAATACATCGAAACAACACAAATTCAACAACGCTAAAAACCAAAAAGGTAAATCTGTGAACAAACTCGCAGCACCCAAGTTAATAGCAAAACATAGCATAATGCCTACAATAGCAAATCGTGGCAAAATGCCTACAAAAGAAACATAATCATACTGGCCGGAATACCTATGTCTCTGGGTCTGTAACGTTGGCGCCCAAATCATCTGTGAATTTGTACTGGGACGAAGCATATCAGCCAATCTGAAGCAAACGAACACCGCACCAAGACGAGAAAAACAAACGCTGCACGAAGACAGGAAGCACCGCCGCACGTAGACTACGAAAATACGAAAAAAAAACACGAAAAAAAAAACTAGATCTGTGTGGAGCAACCACTTATTTAGATAAAAGTAGATAAAAAAATGATGTAGAGGGGTGGTTCTAGACCAAAAAATGGCCCAAAATCACCCCTCCAGTGGAAGAAAAAGAAAAAAAAAATAACTCTTTCAGAGAAAAGACAGAGAAAATTCTCTCTCTAAAAAAGAACGACGGCTAGGTCTCATCAATATTGAATTGAATTGTTAATTGTTAAATTGAGTTATAAAATTAGGCGAAGGTTATAGAATTAAATTGTACCCTTTTTATTTTATTTAATTCAAATGATTTATAAATTTGGGCCTTTGAATTGATTTATAGAATTGGGCCATTGTCAAACTTTTTTTAATTTATTTTATTAATTTGATTTGGTTTAATAAATTTATTTTTGCTGAAATTTAATTAAATTGATTAAATTATACATGAGTTAATACTTTAATTTAAATTAAAATAAATTTAAATTTAAATATAATTATGTGGGATCAATAGTGGGACCACTAAAAACTTAAGCAACTCAAATTAAGAAACTTCCATTGGAAATTTTTTTTGTAAGAATTGCTTAAATCCTACTCCTTTCGGACTGAAATATAAGAAAAAAAATACATACATATAGTCTAGGTGTATGTATTTTTTTTCTTATATTTCAGTTCAAAAAGAATATATAACAATGTTGGCCCACTAAAATTTATTAAGCAACTCTATAACCAACCCATCCATTGGAGATGCTCTAACTTTTAGTAACACTTGTTGGTACAAGTAATCTGGAAACAATGGCTTCTAAAGGGTATATTATTTGGTGCAGGTCACCATAGCTGACTGCATCACTAGGGAAGCTCACCATTCTCATTGGTTGGTGCAGGTCTACACTCTTCTCCACTTTCACTTCTCTCCGTTTTCCTTTTAATACCTATTTTATTCGCCTTCGATTTTTTTTATCTTCCCCCAACTTCTCCTCGTGGCACATGAATTAGAAGAAAGAAAAAGAAGAAGAAATCTAGGTTTTTCAAGGTTATTGTGTTGCATTTAATATATGAATTATCGGCATATTGAGCTGTGAAAATGCCTCACTGAAATCCGTTTGTGTTATAGGTATTGTTGGTTCAGTCATTGCAAAAGAAGGGCGCTTGCCAATGCCAGATGTTATAGTCTTATCTCAGTGCTTTCATGGTTAGTTTTTATACGTTTATCACAGCTCTTGTAAAAAAAGAAAAAAGAAAACCAACCAAAGACTGAAATAGAGAGAGACAAATTGATGACATGAGAATTAAAATAGGATACATGAGAGATAGAGATGATAGGGTAGGGAAGAGGGCATACAAGTTAACTTACAAGCATTGGTTTAAAACAAAAGGTCCCCAAGTTCAAGCACTGTCCAAGTTTGACACACAACAGCTTTATTAATTCTTATACACACATTGTGATGTGTGTCATTTACATTAAAGCCAACCAGAAAATCAGCTGTATGCATGCATGATTCCCAACTCGTTTTTTTCAAGTCAAGAACCTTTCCAACAAGTTTCCAAAGAAGAAGCTAATTTTAGCCCACCCTTTAGTTTCTGGTGCTTTGGCATTTGCTGGTACCCTCTTCACATTGACCATCACAGTCTGGCCAATTTCCTTACGCAGTGCCTCAATGATCTTCATGTCCACAGGGTTCCCATATGAATCTCTCACGTAGAACACATTTAGTCCTTTCTCCCCTATGGTTGACACACCTGCCCTACACACTGTCAAGCCATTCTCTCGTAGGATCCTAGTCACTTCTGACAGCAAGCCCACTCTATCCTTTGCACACAGCTCAAGGCTCACACCCTGTGTCCATCACCCAGAGGATCAATGGTAACAAGACTATGCATGATCTTCTGTGTTTTTTTTTTTCTTGATAATTGATTAGTTATATGAAGAAGAAGAAGAAGAAAAATGTCAAATAGGGAAGATGATAATATGCTGGCCCAGCATATGACTGAGAGTGACATTTGTGTCACATTAAACACCATTAGTTATAACAAACCTTTTCATTTGTCTTTTTGAGGAGGGCTTGCAACACACTTTCTAATTAACACATTATTTCCAACACACTCTATGTGATTGAGTGAAATTCATGAGTCTCACTAAATCGGATGAGTTTCATACCTACTTGGTGGGACTCATTCCCAAAGTAATGAGATTCACATGAATTTCATCTAATCACGAAGAGTGTATTGAAAAGAATGCGATAAAGGGTATGCTGCTAGTATTTTTTATAATATATATTTTTAAGGTTTTAGCTAGGGATGTGGATGATATTACGTGGAGCATATGGATTCTTAAGCTCTATTGAAGACAAAAGACCATCACTGTCACCGATTCATTAGTGGATACGATGGTCAGATACAATCTGAGTGGAACTTATCCCCATGTATACCGTACCATTCGCAACAATACAAGTAGCTAGCTGCATGTGCAAAATGCATTAATTCGGTCAAACTCAGAAGACTTTCTTGCTGAAGAATATTCACATATGCACGGAAAGAAAGAAAAGAGGGAAAGAAAATGAGCAGATCAAAAAGAATAGTAGATCGGGGACTTCAGCTGGGGTGAGTTCATGTGATCAAGAGAAAATTTAAGTCACTGGATAAGATAGTTAAAAATAAACACTACTGGGAAACCATCTCAAGGCATGAAGACTTACTAATAGTTGAGAAACCAGAAGTTCATCCCTGTCTTGTTTTATAGCTAAGGGTTAAAGCAGCATATAAAAATCAATTTTTAAACTGCACATTAGTTACCTCGCTCACTCTTCTTTGAATAGCAGCTTCAATGCATTTGATGACCCTTTCTTTCTCCCCTTCAGTATCAAGTGTGCATCCATCCACGTGCCGGATGAAGTACTCCTAGAATTTACCACATCAACTACATTTCTCACCAATTTCGTCTTTCTACTTCAAATTTTGTCAATTAATTCCTTGTATGAATTTAGTCACAATTTTATGTTTCCTATTTTTCAGAAAATCCTGACCAATTTCTCACAATCCACTAATTGCACCCTCAGAATTTGAGTTAGCAGACCAAACCAAAATGTTAAATGATGATGTGTCTGTGTGTGATTATTGTCAATAAATGGATGTATACCTGGGAAGCATAAGGCCCTTCTGAAGAGATTGAGGCATGGAAAACAACATATTGCATGTCAGTGAGAGTGCAGACAATGTCAAACATCAGTTTTGCCCGATCTCTGCATCTCACACTAACCACTGAGTAGCCTTTTTCCTCACAACGCTCTATTCTGATATTTGGCCTGAAAGAGGGAGGACAATCAACATTTGTGCTGCTGCTGGTGGTTACTCCAGCACTTTCATAGTCCCTATCAGCAAACAGCATTTGGTGGAGCCGCCTATCCATGTGGGTGAAACCCATTGAGAAACTGGTCCGAGCCACTTTCTCATCATCCTCACATCCGCGTAGGATGTGGTTGAGCTGCTCCTCCATAAGAGACAATCTTTGTGGGTCATCCATAGCTTGGTTTTTGGCATCATTGACATAAAGGACACATGCTATTCGCCTGTTATGGGTCCAAACTTCAGCTGCAATCACATTAAATTGGAGGCTGGCAAGGACAGCTGATATCTCAGACAAGAGACCTGGGCGGTCCCTACCAAGGAGCTCAATGGCTGTATGATCACCAACAGAGTGCACCCCTACCCGTTTGCCTGACCAACTCTTCACCTCTTCTGTGCTCTTGCCCTTTGGTCCTAGAGCCTATGGTAATGTTCACTCATTCTCAGTATTTGATGTGTGTAAACATACTTCAGTTGGTAGAAGGGTCCAATACTGCTTTATGTAATTATTGATTTTTTTTAAATTGTGAATTTTATTATATGAATAGAATATTTTAAATCATTCTATTTTCTATTTTCATGTTTTTATAAATTTTTTATATTTAGATTCTATTTAAGAAATGGCAGGGTATATATACTTGCATGAACTCGATCAATTGTTTCTTCTAGATTTATGAGCACTGTCTATAGGGGATTTCCTAGTGTGTTTGGATGTCCCTACTTCCTAGCTGAGCTTATAATATTTCTCTCCAAGTTTAGAAGTGCATTAGACAATAAAAAAGAGAGACGGGTACAGGTCATATCTGGTTTCCAATATGGTGTCAATGTTAGGGTCTGGTTTTTACTAGTGTCATTGCTTTTCAAAGAACAAAAAATAAGAATTGGCAATCATGCATGGTTCCGTTTTTGAATCCTCCATCTAAATAACTCTTAAAATGGTTGGGCTTTGTATTAAATCAATTAATCAATAAATTGAATCCTTTTATATAATGGTTAGATTGCTATGATATCTTACTACAAGAATATGTCGGATAAATATAGAGGAGAAAGAAGAAGTATACCTTTTCGATGAAGTCAATAATTTTGCTGTCTGTTATCTTCTTTCCTTGCTGATCCGTCACATGAAATACTGTTTATTCCATTAGCTAAACACGTTAACTACTATTTTGAATAGGGTGTGTTCTGGTACAACTTAGCATGAATGTGTCTCAGTTGTGTGATTACAGATAAGGGTTTGGCTATAAAATCATCTAAAATTCATTTCCAAGACAATGTCTGCATAACTATCTCCGTGAGAATTACAAGTGTGCTGTTTTCTGTTCAAGTGCTTCATCTAATAAACAATGAAAATTCCATCTTGGTGACTAAAAGATGCAAAGAGACATAGAAATACTTCATGCATATTCATATATGAAGAGCATCTTTATTTGCAACCAATGTTCACAATAATTACCAGCTTTTAATTAAGCTAATCACAAGCATGAACAGGACACATCTGTGTAGTATCAGTCAATGCATTACCGGTTCAAGTTTCAGTTCAATCGCAAACATACCATCCATAAACCATCCACCATCAGAAGATATGTAAGCTTTGGTTATTATGAAGTCAAGGTCTGTCAGGATTTGCACGACTTCCAGCAGAATTCCAGGTTTGTTAACACTATCAATCTGCATTGTTTTTAGGAAAATAGAAGGAAAAAAAAAAAGAATCCATTAGATATTGCATCAACTTATATCCACAAAACCGTGGAAAAAGATGATCTAAGAATGATGTCCACTTGGGGTAGCCTATTGTTTTGCATAATTTACTTGGAATAAAGAAATTATTTAGAAATTGACTGAATGAGGTTTTAATAGGACTTTTGTCTGTTAGACAAGCTTTCAGTTCAAATTTGATACTAGTTTTAGTATGAACTTTCAAAGTAGAAAAGGGAAGAAAATATTGGTAAAGATAAGTTTCTGCAAAAGTAGATTAATCATAGGCAATCCAAAAAGTGGTATCACAGGTGGGTAAATTATGAATGATCTCTTGTCAGATCAAATTTGGCTTTTTTTTTTGGTCAACTCACACACACATGGGGATATGGGGGAAAGGGGCTGGGTGGGGATTGAACCCCTATCCTCTTAAATGCATCCCAGCTCTTAACCACTTGAGCTACACATTGGGTGCAAATCAAACTTGACTTAAGTTTTGACTTTTGGTCAGAGAATTGACTGAGGGCCAATAAAGTCTCATTCATCATGTAAGAATAAAGTTTTTTTTTTTTGGGTCAAGAGTTCAGTGAAGTTAAATTCAATGAAGTTATGAAAAACAGAAGCTGCAGGTTATTTTTTTGGGTCCACAAAAAGCTACAGTTTTCAAGTAACGTTAAAATCCAGAGAGTCAAGGTTGCTAAGATGCTCAGCGGCCAAATCAAGACTCACGGTGAGGCCATGAAATATGTTACAATCAATTATTTTGAGAAATTATACCTTGATCAGTGTACAATCATGGCAACTATCGTTGTCCATAGAGACCCTGCGAAGTGGAAACAGAGTTCACCATAAACGAGTCACTTCTTCTGGGTATTAGAAATTCCCACCATAAACCCTCAATTCCACAAGGAGTTTTAACCTCTGACACCACTAGGGATTGAACTGACGACATCTTCCTTATGACAAAGACTAGTTTTTTATGAACTAAAAGAAGCTTTTAATTTTATGTTGTGCTGTTCTTTTTCTTTCTAACTTTTAAGACTATGTTAATGCTAAAGCAGTTAAGTTTCTTTTTTTTTTTTTTTGAAAAATGTTAAAGCAGTTAAGTGACACTTGGGAAAATCTGGAAATGTCTAAATATATCCATAATTTCCAACACTGAAAATCGTTATATTGTAATTCAATAATACTTTTTCTTTCAGTGCCATTTTTTAGAGTTTACATAATTTGCAGATCAATGGAAAAGAAAACAAAAATTGTATTTCAAGGGAGGATAACAGTGAACCTTGGAGGGTTGATTCTATTGCTGAAGTTCTCATACTCTGGATCAAAATATGGCCAACAAACTTTTGCCATTCAATCACCTTCTCCAGTCAACAACTTGCTTAGTTTTCCCTTTATTAAAGTGAAAAAGTCTAGTTAGAGGGGGAAAGAGAACCATTACTTTCTTATCCTAATCTGCAGATTCCAAGCTGCATCACTAGGGTGAGATACAATAAGCACACAGGAAAAAGTACAAAAAAGCAATCTTTTCTAGAGCGGGACAGCATAGCAAAAGGAAACAATAAATTTTGGGTTATTAGAGTGTTTCTTTAACAGTTTTAGCATATGATCGGAATAAGTTTCAAAGTTTCACCATATGACTGGAATAAGGTTAGTTTTACCATATGATTGGAATAAGGTATCAAATAGGAGTATAGCCACAACCAAAGGGTTCACGGTAAAGTCGCATTGTGCAGTGTATACAGCATAATTCTAAAAGTATTCACATGACAGCAGATTAATATTAATGCGTGCAAAGCAGGACACAGTAACAAAGGAAACTATACAGCAAAAGATATTGATCCAAAAGTCATTTTTTCCTGTTTCTTCTAGTCAAATCTCTTGATTCCAATTTAATGGAAAACATTGTTGCACTGTTGCATGTTGTCAGCATGCATCATATGAAAAAAAAAAACCAAGTGAAGGGTACACCTCCAAATATACCATCATCAAATAAATGAATGCTATGTGGTGCATAATAGTTTAATGGAGTGTCTATTTTTCTCTCTCCCCAATGGGTGAGTGTTAGTCTTGTCTTGAATATAAACTGTGGTCCACAACCAGGCTTGTATTTGCCTCTTAATTTTGATAATTAACAACACTAAATGCAACTCCAACTCAAAACCATGAATTTAGAACCATGATGATGTCTAGTCAGTAGTGGAGGTGATCGATTGAGAGCATTGGTCAATGAAAGTGCTTTAAGCACAACACACTTGTTCATGCATTTCTCGTGTAAAAGAATCCACATGCTCCCTCTCTTGACCTATGAACATGACTTTAGGAATAATAATTTAAGCACTGAACGTTCTGTGTCCAGTAGAATTATCAAATGTGGAGAGAGAGAGAGAGCGGCTACCAGGAGAAATAGAATCACGGCATCAGTAAAAGGAGACATCTTCGGTGATAAACTTGGATGGGTACATAGTACACTAAAAAGGAGTATAAAAAACATAAAATAAATGAATAAAAAAATTGTCCTATATTTGCCATTATTCTTCATAAAAAAATGAAAATTACGAAAATGGAGTAGTGGACACTAGGAATGAGCAATTTAAAGGAACAACAAAGCTCCATGTGGCCAAGAGACTTTTCATTCCTAGGCTTTCCAAAGCCATTTTTATTGTTGTATATTCTCGTGCCCAAAAGATTAAAGTATGACGATGAAACTTCGCTACTACCGTTTTCCTTCTTCTTCCGTCTGGAGGGGTGGTTTTGGACTATTTTTTGATCTAGAACCACTTCTCTATTTCGTTTTTTAATTTTTTATTTAAATAAGTGATTCTTTCACATAGATTTGATTTTTCTTTTGTGTTTTTTTAAAGTTTTCGTCGTCTGCGTGCGGCAGTGTTTTCCGTCTTCGTGGAGCGTGTGCTTTCCCGTCTTGGTGTGGTGTTCATTTGTTTCAGACTGGTTGATCTGCTTCGTTTCAGTACAAATTCACCTATGATTTGGGCGTCAACGTTACAGACTCGGAGACATGGGTACTCCGGCCATTATGATTTTGTCACGTTTGTAGGCATTTTGCCATGCTTTGCTACTGTAAGTATTTTGCCGTGTTTTGCTATTAACCTGAGTGCTGCGAGTTTGTTTGCAGATTTACCCTTTTGGTTTTTAGCAATGTTGAATTTGTATTGTTTTTTATGTATTTTGTCAATTTGAATGAATGAATACATTTGTTGTCAAAAAAAAAAGAGGAGACAAAAAGAAGAGAGTTTGTTTGCATATTTACCCTTTTAGTTTTTAGCGGTGTTGAATTTGTATTGTTTTTTAGGTATTTTGTCAATTTGAACGAATGAATACATTTTGTTGTGAAAAAAAAAAGAGGAGACAAAAAGATGACATAGTATGAGAACGTTTACAGCCTCAGGGTTAATATCACATTGGGATTTATAATACTTCATAATTAATTAAAATGTATTATAATTTATTTATTAGCTCTGTAAAATAAACTGGGATGTATCACAGGTGTGAAAAAAGTTATCCTTTTTAGACCTGGTAACAATAATAAATACTACCTTAAAATGAATATCAATCTATTTTTTTAATTAAAAGTCAAGGTTAGAAAAACACGAACAATAATCAAAACACGTGGTTTACTGTGAGTGACCATCAAAATTTATCGTAGAATATATATTGTCTAAGATAATCATATTTAATTAAACGGTTACGATGAATCAGTAACTCATAAGTTTTTTGTATAAAAAAAAAGTAACTCATAGGTTTTGTAATTTGCAACTTGATCCTTTACTTAGTCGAGGCAAAAAAAATTGAGACAGAAAAAGAGAAGGCAGCACCAAATAAAAAATAAGAGGTTGAAGCCACTTTCAGAAAATCTGAGAGAAACTAAAGGAGATTTCTCTCACAATCATAGCACTTGGCCGCAGAAACCGAACACTTGATCGAAAATAAAGAACTCTTGGAGTAAGCGACGATTTTGTTAATGAGTTTTACGTCGTTTCAAGTGAAAATGAGTAGAACTCGAAACGATACAATAGAGTTATTAGTTTGAATTGATTTGCAGGATAACTGTTCTCAGAACTGCAGGAAAAAACAACAGCCACAATACTCAACGAAGTTGCAGGGGAAGAGAAAAAAGGTACATACAACATACCTCTTGATTATTACCCTTAAAAAGAAAGTTGATGCAAAGATTCCAACGCCAACACACAAACTTAATTACAGAAGCTCTTAATTCCTCACATCCTCCGCAGTGCAGCGCAGAGGGATACTGATGCTGGCATAGAGAGAGAGAGAGGTGAGAAAGAAGAGAGAAGAGAGAGCACTTTTAGGAGAAAAAATAAACGCTTTGTGACTCTGTTCCGCTGTCCACCGTCCACGTTGGAATGACAAACAGAGCACTATAAAGTGCTGAGCAAGTGGAACAAACGACACTTGGGGGCTTCGCGAAGGAAACTCATCTTTTATTGCTCAAATAATAAATAATTTAAGTCAATGCTATATACAATTTTTTTTCCGGTAGTATAATAAAAAGTTCTGTTTCAGTTTATTATTACTAGTATAGTGACCCGTGCAATGCACGAGATAAATATTTTATGTGTGTGTGTGTATATATATATATATATATTAATACTTTATAATTTATATAAATCTTAAAGAAATAGGTTATGTGCATATATCTTTAGGCGAAATGAATTATAAACTAACAATTTCTAATACAACTGTTAAAAAACCACAATTTCTACTACAACTGTTGTCACTCCAATGTGTTAACCCGTGCAATGCACGTGATACATAATGGGCATTTACTATTTGATTAATTTTCAACTTTAAAGTAGAGTGTAACGAAAAATGAATAAATTATTATTGAAGTAGTAAGATGGTTTAAATAATTGATGTAAATAGGCATGCCAAAAACTCAAATCTGTGGTACTCACTCAAACCCACCTTAACTTTGATGGGGTTTGGGGTGAAGTTTCAATTTTTTGCGCTTTTCAAGGACATAGACATGGTGGCTTCTAAGGTGAGGGCCCCTGCAAGACCCTCACCAATGAGGGGCCAATGAGGACCGTTTGATATAATAATAATTTAATAAATAGAGGAGATTGAATGAATTAACCGGTTAGTACCCTGATGTAAGAAGTTTACGATGAATTCTGAAAACACCCTCGACAAAATAGGGTAATTACAAAGGAATCGGGCCATATGGTTTTTTTTTTCTCTCTGCTTCCTCCGCCCCCTTTTTCTTTTCTACTTTCTCTGTCCACTGGATGGGTGAATACTGTAGAATTTGATTCTCAAATATTTTGTAACTCCAATTTAATTGTTCTTTAAAACTGAGGAATAAATTCCACTCTCAACGCCATCGCCGGTGTCTCCACTCTCAACCTCGCCGATTGCGCACTGTGCAGTGACGCCGTCGTCCTCTCAACGAGTGCTCTATTGCTCCGTCCAATTCCAAACTAGTCACAGTTTGAGTCTTTCTCTGATTTATGCAGCAACACAACAACAGTAAAATTAAGGGCAGCATTCCTCACATAATAGGTGCATCACACACCGAAAAACGATGGATCAGGGGAAACTAGTTGAAATTATTCTAATAATTATATTGTATACTCTGCCTAAGTCAACCAAACCACCCAATATTTTCTACAAGTCATAATCACGGTGTATTTCTTTGAAATGCATCTTGCCATTTTGTGCATTACTTGATTTACTTCCTTCATTTGAGTCACATTGACATACTCTGTGCATAATTAATATTGTTAACAGAGATTTCTTAATGGCTTCCCAGCTCTTGGAGTCAGTTTGTTACGGATTATTTTATAATTTTTTTTTTAAAGAAATAAGCATAGTCCTCTTGTCCTGATTCGGTCACTTTAATATTGGAGCTCCTATTGATCCTATGATTATTATAGAGGTTGTGATATTCTGTTAAGTTGTGGAAATGTAAAGAATATTTGTTTTCCTCACCGAGGCCACGATCATCACAATTCATCGAAAATCTGGAAATTGAAATTGAAACTAAAACAATTGGCTGGACTACTTTGCAATTTTGTAAGTTTTACTTTTTTGACACTACACAATTTAATATTGCATATAATACCCCATATATACCTACTATGTCAGGTTAAATAACCCCTCATTGGTGAGGGCCTTGTAAGGCCCTTCACTTTAGAAGGCACCATAGACATTGGTAGGGATATTGTACTCACCTCCTGAGAATTGTGAGCCTTGATTTTTGATCTTAGATTGGTTAAAGAAATTTGCATCTCTTAGAAACTATTGTTGAGCTTAATTCTCGAATTGTTTCTTGCTGGGTTCTCATGGGTCAAGCGCCTTCAAATCAATTTGGCCAAACCCTGCCACATGGAAAAAGGTTTCCACTTGATTTATATTCAGGATTGACAAGTCTTTGTTGAACATACCTATCAAGAGCAAAAATTGTTATGGAGATTTTTTTTTCGGCGAACATGAGATATTCAAATCATTTTTCTTTAACAATTTTAGAAATGACTTCTTCTCCCCTTAGTTTGATGCTTAGAGATGATGTAACGTGTGTTTTTTTTCCCGTGTTGTACTTGTTAGTATGTATTTTAAATAGTAATATATTTTAATATAGATATTAATAAATTTCTTGTATAAAATATTGGTCATCCCAATGTGTTATATTTTAACTTTCATGTATATATATATATATATACATGTTTATCCATGAAATCTTTATCTAGTGCATTGCACGGGTCACTATACTATTTTGACTCCTATACTATATACGTTTATCCCATATAAAAATAATTTCTTATATCTTTATTAAAAATTTGTCTTATATAGTTTTATCCCTATGAAATAATACTTGCAAATATAAATATTTAGTGTTTTTTATTTTAGTCACTTTACGTATAGAAATTAATGTTAAAAGTAAATTCTATTTTGTTCATATAAATAAAATATCCACAATAAAGTAAATGAGATAATAAATTATAATTATAAATTGATTACAAATATACTGCTAACTGATTTGTTGGGTATTGATTTATATTTGTATGTAATGAACATGAAAAAATGTTAACTAACGATGTGACAAATGGTATAATGTATCAATTATTGGCAAAATCAATATTTTGTCAAATGTCAAAAGACTAAAAAAAATCTGTAATTAAGAAAATCTATATTAATCCATAATGTGTGAACCCAATTTAATTCGATTATATTTATTGACAAATTGGAGAAAAGAAACTATTATTATTATTATTATTATTATTTTGCTTGAAAATGAGGCCTCAAAGCCAATGTTAATTCTTTAGCATTATTATCGTAGTAGGAAACCATATCCTACAATGTACTCAATTTAAAATTTAAAAAGTAAAAAATTGCGGCAAATCAATCGTTATTCTGGTGACAAAAGAAATATCTTGCCAAATGTTGAGTAGTAATTTAAAATGTGTAATCATGGAAATCTATATTAATCCATAAAACCAAATTTAAACAGATTCTATCAATTAACAAATTGGAGAACCAAAATCATTATTAATTTGTTATTATTATATATTACCGTAGTATAAAATCATATCGTGCAATGTAATCAATTTAAAATATGGCAAATCAATCATTAATTAATGTAATAATACTAATCCTAAAGAGATCAAATTTGAATCAACACAAAAATAAATTTTTTATTTATTATCTAATCTTGAGAAAAATAATTTGTAATTAAGATCAAATAAAATTATTACCTAAATTTGAAAAGCAAATTCAAATCAAGATGGAAGAAATCTTCTAAAAAATCAAATTCAAACTCATCAAAGATTTTTTTTACCATTTTCTAAGTTACACTGAGCAAATTTAATAAAATAAGAAAAAAATTATAAACAACAACTACCAATTGAGAATTTAAATAATCTTTAAGTGAAATCATGCGTTGAATTGATTATTATTAACATAAAATATGAAAATAAAGAGTAGCTAAGTGACCAATGTTATTAGTTTGTGTTCCACCAATCTCTCTGTCCAGCCAACATCTATACATTTGATTTCATCTCTACCAAAAGAAAAACTAATACAGTATTAGAATATTTAGAACCATGAATCTAGTTTTCCAGCAAGATAGTGCTGAAAGAAATATAAATACTTCTAGAATTTAGTATTTCTCTATAGAGATTAACAATTTAAGCCAAATACAATTAAAATTGTTCTATCGATTGGCGTTAAAACACCCTTCAAAGGAATCACATTTTCATGTGTTGAATATTCTAAACAGTTTCATTTGTCTTTCCACAAAACCTGTTCTCAGAAAGCAGGTGTCACCGGTCTTATATTTGGTACAAATTGCATAAGTAGCATCCCAAAGCCTAGAGAGACCGAAAAAGAATGCTCAACTCATAATCTTCCATGTAATCTTGCAATTTTGATGATGTTGGGTCATGCCTTTATCAAGCTAAATCTTATACACTAAAAGTTTTCTATTTTGTATGGATGAAACATGTACTACCGTGGAAAACCACACCTTATCGGAATTTGAATATGTCATCATCACTGTACCAATAGGTACTTTATCTTGCTCATTATATTTTGTTTCAACATCCATATATGGAAATATGAATAAGCAAAAAAAGTACAATCCTATGACCAACCAACGCAATATTTCCCAATAAAAAAGAATTACAGAAAAATATACAGGACTAAAAGAACAAATATAGACAGCAAAGCAAGTAGATCTATCATCTCAATTGTCACACTCCATCCATGGCTACTGAGAATCATCCATTGTCGCATGAACCACTACAACCAAGATCTTTTGTGAAAGAGATCAGGAACCTATGGCAAAATCGCAAGGAGGAATTGGAAAACTCGACAGATACCTCAAGGAAGAAGATGGTGAGGGCTAGGAGCTGGAGACAGCGATGCTATGGGAGAGGAGAGGGGGAGGGAGGCATTGGTCGCAGCGATCAACTCTATGTCTTAAAAAGATCGAAGCCAAAAAAATGTATTAAAAAAATGTTAATTGAATACAATATCGAATAATATTAGTTTGTAAATTCATTTAAATTCGGATCCCATTTGATACACTATTGATTTGATTTGGATACTTTCAAAAGAAAATTAAATACAATATTAAATATTACATATCAAATACAATACAAATCAATTCAAATCAAATCAATTAATTAAACCTATTCAAAGGCAATCAGTCCGATTGTGCCTTGAAATGCTCCCAAAGTGACACTTGTAAAACTTGGTCTTAAGAGGGTTCGTCTTTATATATATTATAGATAAGGCAATTTTTATGGTCCTGTTATAAAAATCAAAGTAGTCAAAATTGGATCGGTCATTGAATCGATGAGAGCAGATGTCAGAGATTCGATTGGGGGTTTAATCGGGATATAATTAAATAATATTATTTTAATTATAAATATAATATATAATACTATATATAACATATAATATTATTTTAAAACCTAAACTCTATACAATATTGAACAAAAATTAACATAAAAGTCATCTATAATCTATAATATATATAAAGACGAACCCTCTCAAGACCAATTTTTACACGTGTCACTTTGAGAGCATTTCAAGGCTCAATTTGATTGATTGGATTTGAATAGGTTTATTGATTGATTTGTATTAATTGTATTCGATATGATATTTATTGTATTGAATGAATTTTAACTCTAATATAATTTAATATTGCATTCAGATTTATCTATTAAAATTTGATTTTTTGCATATTTATTGTTAAAATGATTTGAATAGGATTTCAATTAATTTATTACTGATTCAAATCAAATGTTTCGAAATACGATTTAAAATAAATATGTTGTTAAAATGATATTTGCAAAAAATGAAAAATGTTAAGTTACTATGCATTGTTCTCATAAAAAAATCAACAATTATTTGAATCTTCAGGGCTCGCCCATATGTAAAAATAATAATGTAGCTACTATGTTTTTCTTAATCCATTTTTAGAATCTACTATGCTTCTTCTCATTTCTTATGATCAAAATTAAAATTTAATTTTTTGTGCATTTATTGTTAAAGTGATTTGAATAGGATTTGAAATAATTTATTATTGATTCAATTCAACTTTTTCGAAATACGATTTAAAATAAAACTAATAATAATTAATAATAATAATAATAAATAAAATAATATTTCAATATCACCATAGAAAAAGATTATATCCATTTTTACACCCGTTTCAATAATTAATAAATTAATAAAATTCTGATTCTTCTTTTTCTCTTTTATTGCATCGATTCAAATAATTTGAAGTACGATTTCATTTGAACATATCATAATTTAAATAATATTATTAACCTTAAATAATTTATTATTGATTCAAATCAAATTAAAATGGGATTTTAATATCACCATAGAAAAGGGATATCACCATAGAATAAATTTGTTGTTAAAATGATATTTGCAAAAAATGAAAAATATTAAGTAGTTACTATGTTTTGTTAATCTATTTTTTGCAAATAATTTACTATGTTTTTTCTCATTTCTGATGATCAAAATTAAAATCTAATTTTTTTGTATTGTTAAAATGATTTGAATAGAATTTTAAATAATTTATTATTGATTCAAATCAAATTTTTTGAAATACGACTTAAAATAACACTAATAATAATTAATAATAAATAAAATTATATTTCAATATCACCATAAAATCAACATAGAAAAAGGATTATATTCATTTTTACACCCATTTCAATAATTAATAAATTAATAAAATCCTGATTCTTTTTTTTCTCTTTTATTGCATCGATTCAAATAATTTGAAATATAAAATCAACCTATTTAAAATACAATTTCAAATCTATATAATATATATAAAGACGAACCCTCTATAGACACATTTTTACAAGTGTCGCTTTGAGAGTATTTCAAGGATCAAATGGATTGAATTGATTTGAAAAGATTTTATTGATTAATGATTTCACGATTCATATTTAATGTGCCTTATTTAAAATTGTAATGATTGTATTTGAAATAATCAATTTAAAATCGTATTTTCAATTGCCTATTTATTAGAGAATATTTGTATGTCTTATATCTTTAACTATTTATTTTGCGTCTGGAAACATTCGTGTTTCTTCAGCCTCTTCATTCTCTGGTATGATTTTTCTATCATATCTCTTTTTGTTAATCTTCTCTCATTTCATATACATTTTCTTCTCATTATTCTCATCCATTGCAGTTACTAACACTTGAGACTTTCGATTAAAGGTTAGTTATTGTTTTCTTTTTCATGGTTAATCTTTTATATGTTTCAGTCTTTGGATTTTTAATTTTAAATCTTAATATCTGCATGTATTGATAAAATTTATTTGTTTATTTTGTTTTAGGTGTTATTCCTTTGTTTGTCAACACTAAATTTTCATCTAAGGTGAGTTCGTAATATTGCTATTTTTCTATTTTACTGTTAATCATTTTTACTTATTATTTTTTAGTGTTTATTAATATTCTAATAGCCTCCAAACTATCGATGTTGTTTGATTTTTGTTCTTTTTCTTTTAGGCAAACTTCTCCTCTAAGACAAATATTTCTTCTAATTGTTGATTAATTTTTTTTTATTTATCAATTATTTTTTGAAATTAATGCTTATCTATTTTACATTATTAAGTTTTTTATTTTCGATTTCCATTTGTGATTAGCTATGCAGATACAATATTATTCTCTCTCAAACAAGAAGAAGTATCATATATCACAAGAGTTGCTTATTACTTTTTTAATATTTTTCAAGAAATTATGTATGGAATTTCAATAATTATATATATTACTGTGATTTTTGTATCTTTTAGAATATATTTATTTTAGAAAATATATGTAATAGTTTATTAGTTGTTTTCATTTAAAAATACATATAAATTATTTAATTCCCGAATTCAAGTTTTGTATTGTGAAAATTTTGGTTTGATATAAATGTTATGCCCTTAAATTTTTTGGAATGTCTTAAATTAATTTGATTTTTTTGAAAATGTATATATATTTTTATTTTTATACTATTGTAGTTTTTGTGAAATATTTAGGTATTAGTAAAAGTATTTGAAAACAAGTATATAGATTTTATAAATCTCTATGATAGAAATAATTATAAAATTTATGTATAAAAAAGTTAATTATAAAACTTTCAATTTACAAATGAGACAAATTATATTTATAGAGATTAAGTTGAAATTCAAAAAAGGAGCATGTTTATCATAGGAATCAATTTAAAACCGTAATTGAAAGAAATTATATATTTGTGATTGGAACCGGTTTTATAAATCTCTATGATAGGAATAGTTATAAATTTTTTAAGTTTGAAATGATACAAAATGCATCTCTAGAGATTACGTTGAAATTCATAAAAGGAGTGTATTTATCATAGGAATTAATTTAAAATCATAGAAAAAAATTGGATTTGTATGATAGAAACCAGTTTTCTAAATCTATATGGTAGAAATCATTATAAATTTTTCAAATTTTAGTTTTATTAAAATTGTATCTATAAGGATCAAGTTGAAATTCATTAAAGGAGTGTTTATTATAGGAATCAATTTAAAATAGTAAATGGAAAAAACTATATCTTTGTGATAGAGATCGATTTTAAAATCTCTATAATAGGAATAGTTATAAATTTTTTAAATCTCAAAAGATGAAAATTATATATATAGAGATCATGTCGAAATTCATAAAAGATATTTTTTATTGCTGTAACCAATTTAAAATCGTAGTTGAAAAAATTAATAGGGACTGTTTTCATAAATTTCTATGATAGAAATCATATTAAATGTTTCAATTTTCAAATAATACAAATTGTACATTTATGGATTATGTTGAAATTCATAAAAGGTATATGTTAATTGTATAAATTAATTTAAATTGTAGTTAAAAATATTGTATCTTTGCTATAGTGACTGTTTTTATAACTCAAAAACTTAAATAGTAATAAAAAATATTTTCTTTCATATTAATTGATATACATTGTAATCATTATTTCTTTCTCATTTAGCATTTTTTACTTATTTAATTTATTAAATATTTTCTTTTGTCCAACCAAATTTGAATTTTTCAATAATTAATGTCTATAAATAAACTGATTAAAATAAATAGTTTGGATAAAACATGACAAATGGAAATAAATATTTTTTTCTTTATTATTACATTATCATCTAACTAATTTATTGGACATGTTTTTTTTCTTGAGAAAATTAGGAGATTTTATACATTAATATATAGGTGTAAACTGGTTAATGTAAAAATTATAAATAAAACATAACACATGAGATATACATTTTACATTAAAGTATACAAGAAAATATTGCACATATAACATTATGCCAAATATTTTACGGGGAATCTTATCGACATGTGAATTACTTAAAGAATTAAATTTTAATATATAATTTTAATAATCTTCTATTTCACTTTATGATAACTTAACTAATTTGTTGAAGTTTTTTTTTTATTTGAGCAAATTTGAATTTTTTTGGGCAGTATTATCTATAAAATAAAAAACATAAATGTTTCAATTAATAGTGAGTGATTTTGGTAGTAATAAAAATAAATTATTTATATTGCTACATGAGAAAATAGATTGTGAAATAAGTTTCTACTAATTAAATATACACGATAATTGGACATGTACTTTATAGGTATAGGTATAATTGATACAAGTACATAAAAATAATTTATGATATAGATTTATAGATAATTGCAGTTGATGGGTTGCCCCATCAAAGTAGATACGAGATCAAGTGGGTACTGTAATTTTAAATTTTTTGTCATGTCCACTCACAATAACTATTTAAACTATTTTATTACTTCAACTATAATTTGTGCTATTTTTTTGTTGTATTCAACTTTTAAGTTGTGAACTAATCAAATAATTAACCAACTATTTTCAATAGACAACTATAATTTATAATTTATTATATAATTTATAAAATATAATTTAAAAAAAACTCAAATCCTTTATAATTGTTCAAATATATTTTCTCATAAATTTTTATAAAGTACGTTATATGTCCCGTGCGTTGCACGGGTCACTGCACTAGTAATTTTATAAAGAAAACTTAAACTTCACTACTAAATGTCATAATTCATAATATAAAATATTCAAAATTACAAATAATTGAAGAAAATGATATCTATTTCTTTTAAACAAAATTAAAAAATTAAAAATTTGAATTTTTTTATTTTTCTTTATTTTTTTTTAAAAAATACGAACCGGTCAAAAAAATAAAAATAAAAAACACGAACCAGTCCAACCGGGTTTTACCAGGTTTTGTCCATTTTTTGACTGATTCTTGCGCAATCCAGTTTTCAGGGCATATCGGACCGGACTGGGGTCCGGTTCTCGGTCCGGTCGGTCCTGTCCGATTTTGACTTCCATGATAAAAACAACGGTTTCGATACCGTTGGTAAATATATTTTGCAATTCAGTCCTTAAATTTTAGATTTATTTTCATTTCAAATTTTATTTTAATATTTTGTGTAACTGACGGATTCTCGTATTCTCTCTCACAAAACTCACCTCTCCCTCGGAGCACAGAGCACGACAAAACTCAAGATATCTCCTATCTCTCCCATGTGTATCCCTTTCATGTCTCAATACAATCAATTGTTTGTAGATATATGATTATTAGTCTTTTCCATACAGACAAATTTGTAAAATAAAAGAGATTAAGAACTACGATATAATATAAAAAAATTATAGTCCTTATAGAAATAATAATATAACGTGATAAAACTCTCGTTTATCATCGGTTAATAAAACAACGATTTCAAAACTGTTGTTTTATCAACCGGACCGTAGAAGTTCCCTTATTATGAACCACATGATCGGACACATTAGTACCTGAGTTCGATCCTCAGTGATAAAACAATATATGGGGTCACATTTTACTTACCTGTTAACGTCCAAACACGAATAAGTCCAATGACACATTTTTTATAATATTTTATTTATTATTGAATTAGTCTATACAAAATAAAGCTGATGTCATATTTTAGGGGCTAAAATTAATATACTCTAAAGCATATTTTACTTTCTAAAGTGTTTAAAAGAATAACATATAAGATGTTCAAAGTTAATTATTAGTGACATCCACAGTCACAGAGCATATAAAATATCAATATTGCTTCAAAGTTAGTCATCTTGATTATATTAAAATTGTATAAGGTGTAACACATTTTGTTTATAATGAGGAATATGATTTTTAAAATTAAATCAAGATTTATGTAATATTGAGCATCTAGTAAAGAGAAAACGTAAATAATTTACCAAAAAAGGAATGATTCACACGTACTCTCAGAAATATATAATTTACCAAAACTATATAGAGCACCTTTCGAGCCGTCCTCTTAATAATAAGTAATATATAATTAGACTACCTTTTATATATGAGGGTATTCTTTATGCAAGTGTGTGTGTGTACTATACTATATGTATAATGTATGTATGATGATGTAAACTATCTATAGAGAAATTGGAATCTTCTGATAAGTGAATTATACGTTGTATACTAATTTTTCCCAAGGCCAAGAGTTCTGCAATAATCATAATATATGTGTGAGAGGAATTAAATATTTTTTTTCCATGACATCTCGAATACATTATAAACTAATAATATCAATATATTTACATGTTCATAGGAATCAAACTTTTACCCCGTATAATGGCAATTTTTTTCATTTTAAGCACTGAAGCCTTGAAAGATTCCGTCTCCATCTTAGCTATTGGATCTCATTCTCCACATACAGCTCATCACACTCACCCCACATATGATATTCCCAGCTCTCATGTTTGTTTGATCGCAGGACCCACCCACACTTCTGTCACTTCATTCTAGTTGCTATCTACCACCCAGCCAGTATTAATTCATCAAATTAATTTCAACTCCAACTGGATGCACTGTTTCTTGTTCTTCCTCTTACATCTCTTTTTTTTTTTTTTTCATTTGGGCGGAGGGATTTTGGGGAAAAGGAACCCCATTACAATGTCACCCCTGCTCTTTTCCACATGAGCTGCAGTGGGGGACCCTCTTACATCTCTTTTGACATTTATTTTTTCCTGTTCCGGACCAGATCCGGGCTCATAAGCCCAATCTGAGTCCAAGCCCACTATAGGCACGTGTGACAAATAACCGTCTCCTGATAACACACAGACGGTGGAACCACTTCCAACCAATGATAAACTATAAATACTTAAACTTCTCAAAAGTAATAAGGTACACACTTAGACACTTCTGAATCCATCAATTACTCTACTCTCATCTCACACAAACACTGATTTAAGCGTTAAGTGTTGCGTAGATGGCCCCGGTTATGAACCAGTAAGATCCGATTAACCCTACGTTTTCTCATTATTATATCTTTGCACTTGAACCCATGCACATGAAGCAAATATGATGTGGTGATAATTCCATATTGAAAGTAATAGAATTATGATAAACTGAGAAGATGAGAGAGAGTAATAGAGAGATGGAGAGAGAATTCTCTGGAACAATCTTTGATTGAATATTATAAAACTGAAAGCTAAACTGTGTTACACTGGTTTATGATATTTATACCAAGAGAAACCGAGACTGACTTTGGCTAACTGCTGACTCAGCAATTAGCTATTACATGAGCTAATGAATAATAGAAATATAACTATTCTCTAACAGAAAGAAGTCAAATAATATTGTGAGTAGTTAATACGCAAAAAGGTAGGTATCAATTCATTGAATTATTTTTTTATTAGACAAAATAAATCATGAATAAATTCATTATACAACAAAATAGTCAAAATATATCACAACCTATAACAATATTACTTGCAATCCCATATGCATAGACTATTACAAGGGAAAATTCATTTTTCAGGTGAAAGTACTTTTACATCAGATAATTAAGGTGTGACTTGAATAACAGCCATTAATTATAATATAGGCAAACTAACATGTCTTTCTATTTCAGACCCTATATATATATATATATAATTCCCCTGTAGTCCAAAAATGGGAGAAATTGAACCAAAAATTCTGGGATGGACAAGCAAAAAGAATTACATCATAAGTAATAAATTTTGAGTGGGAAAGCAATATTAACGTGATAAGCAGATGGAAATCTCACTTTTTCTTCACATTTTCTATTTTGGTAAGAATTGTTCTCCAATGGTGCTAAAGTGGTCATTTCGTCCCTCAAGAAGGCGTACAACCTAATTAAAGTAACAAGTTATTAATTGGAAATAAGCACAAGATAGAAAGAAATTGAAGATAATACACAATACTACAATTTCTAATGACATGGCAAGGAAAAGCCCCCCATTTTAGAGTCATAGATTTTTCTTTTATTTGGGTATTCCCACAACTATATATGATGTTGGAAAATATAATTGGGGGCATTACAATGACAAGGATCAGTCCTAATAACAATTTCCTTAATTATCCATGGTTTAAACTTTGGTCCCCTTTTTGGGAATGAAACTATATCAGATTTACACCCTATTCTTTGTGGTTGTTGAAATGAGAGTTCATGCAAGTTACGTATAAACCTTTGCATACACAATCTCTTCCAATATCATATAGACTTTTTCCTTTTTGATAAAAGATATTAACATGTTTCAATAAGATGAATTTCTATACAACTAAAGCCATAAATGCATGGTTTTAATTTTCCAATATTGTCGTAGATGTTTATGTTTAAAATATATGGTTTAAGGTGATTTACTCTTGTCAGAAAAAAAAACAGGGTGATTTACAATGTGCTACATGATAATAATCAGACTAAAAACATTGTTCTTCCTAAGTACAACGCTGATGAAACTTTATAAATAAATTCCCTAAATCAAACTTGTGTTAAAGCTAATTAGATGTTACAATGTGCGCACACAATATGTTGAGCAATATTATATCCATGTCGTTTAATTGGTGAGAGATAAGTTTGTTTAAGATAAGGCATGGTTTAACTTGTTTTCTTTTTCACTTCTATAGACACTGAAGTCTATATTAGCCTTAAAATCAAATAAAGTTACTCACGTTAAGAATTATTGTAAGTAATAAGTAATTTTGATAAACTAATGTCAACAAATTGTACCAGAGTAAAATTAAATTAAAGGCCATAATATAATATCCAATTAATTAATTACCTCTCCCATTGTTGGGCGCTTCTCGTGATTTCTTTGCACACAGTAGTATGCTACTTTCGCCATGAGGTATAGCTCATTTGAGTTATATGACTCCCCAAGACGAGAGTCCACGAGTTCATCAAAAGCTAACTTCTCAATCTTTGGCTCCGCCTAAAATTTTAGTTGGTAATATTATCAAAAAATAATATTATCAAAATTAGTCAAATCGAAATCTACTGGGGTACTGATCTTTTGTAAATATGAGTACTGAAAAAAGAATCATAATAAGATAAATGATAGAAGAAAATACCCATTGTCGAAGAGAGAGATGTTGCTCTGGACTAGAGTTGACCTTGCATCCTGTTATCAATTGTAACAACACAATGCCATAGGCATACACATCTAGCGCCTCAGAGACTATGCCATCTTCTGCGTACTCTGGAGCAAGGTACCTACATTAAAAAACAGATCCAGTTTATTAAGAGAGTATTGGAAGAGCTTTAGACTCATGTTATAACATAAATATTTGTATAAGTATTTGTGAAAAGTTTATAAAAATAATTTATGATAAACCTGTTTTCAGCTTATTCTTGTAAGTTCCACAAGTAATTTAATTATAGAAATGACTTATTATCATAAATAGAGTTTACACATAAGTGCTTATTAAATGAATGCTTAAATATGTTTTTGGTCCTTCATTTTTTACTCATGTTTGTTTTTCATCCCTCATATTTCAAGAATATTATTTTAGTCCCTATTGTGACACATTTTCAAAACATTAGGGACTAAAATAAATATTCTTAAAACATGAGGGATGAAAAATAAACACGAGTAAAAAATAAAGGACCAAAAACATATTTAAGCTTTAAATAAATTAACATGTTTACTCAAATGCACCCTAAATTTGGCATAGAAGTAATGGGAAGTTTGACTAAATACTCACCCAAATGTGCCCATTATCCTTGCTTGTTGAGTCTCATCACCAGTAGTCTTCCATTTGGCAAGGCCAAAGTCACCTAGCTGCATTTATAAGTGTCACCCAATTGACAACACCCACCCTCTAATGTGACCAAGTGAATGGAATTGGTGTAATAGCCTCATCAATAACCGAAAGAGAATGAAGCAAAATTGTTTTATTATGTTACCATGGGAACAAAATCATGGGTGAGTAGTATATTGCTTGGTCTCATGTCTCCATGAATAATAGGACCTCCACGACATTCCTCGTGTAGAAAACGCAATCCCTTTGCAGTTCCAATGGCAATAGCATTTCTTTGGTGCCATGGGAGAACTTCTGCATTTTTATCTGCAAAAAACATTTCCCTCATTTATGAAATTACAAATCTTAGTGTGGAAGAGACTCAAAATTATAAGAGGGTTTTATATTGCGGTTGTAACCGCAATTGTGGCCATATCGTCAAGGCTTTTGGGGTCTTTGCAACCACATCACAACTGTTACTGTGACTGTATCAACTGCATTTGTTAGTAATTTTCTGTAATATCAAAAATTGCGACAATCGCAGCTAGGACTGCAATTTAAACCTTGATTATAAAGTAAAAATAAAAGCAAAGAATGAAACTATAGTACTTACCGAATAAATGCCAGTCGAGAGACTTATTGCAAATATATTCGTACACCAAAATATTTAGCCTTTCTTTGCTATAGTATCCCACAAGCATCACTATATTCTTATGTCGAGCAAAGCTCAAGACATAAACCTCAGAATGGAATTCAGAAAACCCCTGTGTGCTTTCTTCCTTCCTTACCTTTGCAGCTATTTGTTGTCCATCTTTAAGCGTGCCCTTGTATACGTGACCATATCCACCTTCACCTAACAAGTTGTCCTTTGAAAAATCATTTGTGGCAAGTTGTACATCAGAATAGCTGAACCTCGTTAACTCCTTGACATATAATTCAGTCCTTGTCCCACAACCAGCACATAGAATTGGAGCATCTGAAGAATTTGATAGAAAGCCGTATTTGTTCTGCTTTTGTAAAATGTTAGAAGTAATGTGATGCTTATGTTCTCCTTTCCTGCTTATGCCTGGAAGATAGTTAAAAACTTAGTACAAAATAAGGGGGCTAATCACAGTGCAGACTATTGGACATTCAATGGATTGCCTCTTCAAATGTAGCAATTAAAGTTAGGAAAATGTTTTGCAACACCCAAGTGATGGATATGATAGGTGATATGATGTGACAAAAAGAAAGACAGAGAAAGATATGAGAGGTGTTAAATGGGTTATGATACTATAAGGATGTCCATGTATCGGTGCTATTAAAGTTTCTAGACCCAGCTAGGGTGAGAGACCTGTATAAATTTCTCACTGTGAGAGACCTAGTCATAGCCATCGGATATAATGAATCTCTACCACTTAATAATATAAGCAACAACTATCCTTTTTCATGAATAGGAATCATCATGTCCAACATGTTTCAGGTTCTCTTCATCATTGTTGCTTCCCCCACTACAACGCCTACAAGTGTTCACTTGTATTTAAGATTTTTTTTTTAATAGCTTCCTTAACCCTACAAACTTGTTGCTTTTTTTTTCACCAAAAAACACTAGAGACCTCATTGCCTTAAATATATAACAACAATGATGTTTGAATATCTACGTATTTCTAATACTCATCTAACACTTCTCTCTTTCTATTTCTTATTCTCTTCCATTTTATCACACCATCCATCTATCACATCTATCACTCATTTCTCTTCTATCCCTATCTCTCTCAAGTGTATACTTGAATATGTAGAAATTTAAGAACAAGATTTAGATTTAAAATGTATGTAGTGAAAATTTGAAAATGGTTACTGACCTGAAGAAGACCCAAAATGTGTTGAAGAACTAGGCTCCTCTGACCTGTTAGCATTTGAATGTGTCGTACTGCTGTTAAGCATGCTAGAGCAGTCAGAAGAAGTTATGGAAAGGGGATAACTTTCACAAATGGTAACTGATTGCTGCTCCACGTCTTCATTACTAATACTATGACTATCTGATAGCGAAACACACTTTGACAAAGAATACGTAAGCTTTTGTCCCGTGACATCTGTTTGATTTACATGATGAGATCTCCAAATCTCTACTGAGAGGTCATCTTTAACCAACGCAACCTTACATGATATCTTGTTTTTGTAGAATCTCAGGTCACGCCTAAGGTGCCTGTCCAAAATTTCCCATTACTATTAAAATTCATTAGGTGAAATATAATAAAGAACCTAAGGAAAATATGACACTATACTCTTCACTTTCATTAGTGCAAGAGAAGAATAGGCTATGGGAATACTTATTTAACATTGTGAATTGAATTAGTAGTATTTACTACTTTGGTCAAAACTCAGTTTTAGTGTTTTGGAATTCATGTGAGGTTCTCCAAACAGACATTTAGTAGTATTCTAGTGAATTTGGAAATGTACTTCAGGTAAAGTTGAGTTGAAAATACATATGGGAGTGGACCTGGTCCAGGTCTTGTAATGAGAATTTGTGAACTGGTCTTCTAGTTTGAGAGTTGCAATTTTATCCAAAAAGCCTAAGGCATTTTGGACTAATGCACTTCAAGCTTATAATCATTTTATTACTCTCAGTTTCAGTCAACGTGGGACTTCTTATTCTTCAACAATCTGGTTCAACAGAGAAATTTCCTACTGCCTTTTTAAGTTGAGACATGGGAAAAATTGGGTGAATTCTTGAGAGAACAGGCAGCTTTAGTTTATAAGCTAGTTCACCATATTTCTCCACAATTTAATATGGACCATATTTACGAGTAGCCAACTTTTAATTAATGCTCCTATGTGAAATAGCACCCCCTGCCTATAGTCAAATAATCCTGGCCAAGACTTCGGATCTTTTAGTGGGTCAATGATGATTTGTTGAAGATGAGGGTCAAAATTATCCAATATTAAATAAGAAATTTCACAATAAGTATGCACTAGACATATTTAACCTATATTAGCAACTTTTGAACAGACAATTAATTGGTAATATATCCAGCTTAGACGAGTCATAGAACTCGTCTGTGAAATGAAAGAGATAATGGTCATTTACAAGTGTATAGAAAGTTATACCTATCAAGAATAACCCAAGATGCGTTATAGTTTGTAATCTCTTGTACAATAACCTGTCTAATTGGAAAACCTGCAGTCACTTTAACTTCGATGCTAACCTGGACAAAAAATTTACAATTAGAATCATTAACCAAAAAACTACTTGAAAATTATCTTCACTCTAAAAGTGATGCTGATTTATGGCCTCATAAAACCCAAAGCAGAAAGCACTACATGGTCTATGTGGGATGTCGGGTGTAAAGAATTGAAGGGAAACCATTTATCATTCATTCATTCATGTTGTATTTATACTACAGTGGTATTATGGATGCAATTGGTAAACACCATAAGTAATGTTATATATATTGGATACAATTGAGTTTCTGATAGTGTATCAAGAATCAACTATTCGAAATGCTTAAACTATTAAATGAAGGCACATAAACAATTTTAGATCTACATTTTTGAAACAAACATAGAGATCACACGTAAAAATTGTGACTCATCCTCATCGAGCTCCCTTCTTACTCTCAGACATGATGAATAGTAACATTTGGGATTACACATAGAAATTCAAAGTCTTGACGGCATGCAGCATCATGATACATTCTTAACATGAAAAAATAAAATAAAAAACCGTTGCAATTACTATATATGTTTTCCATCTGCATAGATAATAAGCATGTCGTGTTCATGAGAACTATAAACTATGTTTGCAACTTTTAGAACTTAATAAATGGTTACCCCTTTATTTTCACATTCTTCATAACTCTGGAGAAGCACACTTCTATATGCATCAACTTTCTTGTTAACTACTTCCTCCATTGCACGAATGTTGGTGCCAGCAAAAGACTCCGGGCATGCTAATGTCTGGTATCCCACTGTTAATCCAAATGGATGGAAGAAGATGAGAGTGATACTATCGAACCAACCCAGTTTTTAACTCAAAACCTTGAAAGTCGAAACCATATATATGGTCTTTATATTTATATTTACATTGTCTTCACTTAATCCAATTTTAACCGATGTGGGGCTTCACTTACGCACTTGGATTTCTAACAATTAGGCCAGTGACACAGTGAGATATAAGCTTATATATATGATATATGAAACTTAACAGGTAGCATTAAAAGCTAAAACATGCCAATTGTAATTCGCATTACAATTCTCTGACAAAAGATCCAAATGTAACTACCAACACAAGTAAAATCAAAGAATGAATTTCACAGTTGTCATGGATCACAGACTTACTTGGGTGAGGCACCTTATGCAAGACACCAAGCAGAAGCAAGGTGTCACCGGCAGAGAGAATGTCACCACCCCTGCTGCTTCGAAGGTGATCAACCACAAGCTTGATCTCATGCTCATTGCGATCTTTTGTTGTGTCACACGCCATTATGACATAAGACTTGTTCTCCATGCTCAAAACTAACCAATTTACCTTGCAAAAACAACCTAATCCCCCCACACAAAAATGGGTATATATATTTATTTCAATTTCGAGTCCATAAGCATTAAGCATCTTTTATATTTATTATTATTATTGCTTCCAATATCTCTCTGACACATTGTGATGTCTGTGAACATAAACATGATATGATAATCGAAATCCAATGATTTCATGACAGAAGGCTTGTTAGTTACTTGTTACAGTTTCCTTGTCCAAAAAATTGGTCTCACCCACAACAGTATACTAACTAGTCGTCGTCTTTCTCTCTCTAGATCGATTGGACGAGCCAGAAGGAGTTCGACGATACCGAGATAATATGCTTGAGGATATTCTGGGAGGACAAATTTCGCGGGAAAATGGCCGGCAAGAAAATGTGCCAATGTCGGAAAGAGTACGAGGACTTCAAGATAGAGTTACTCGGACATGCTCTCTTATATTCCAGATTCTATTCTATTTTTGAACATTAATTAAAGCTATCGATCTTTTTTTTCCCGCCACGCTTGTTTCCTACAAAACTGGCTTGTAGGGTGAGATTGACTCATTCTTTATATATTCTATTTGTGTCTTATCTCTAGTCGATATAAGACTTTATCTTTTCTCCAATACTCGTATACGTAGTGATACACTGATACTAGGCAAAAGTTTTTTAGCTTATGGGAAATCTACAAAAGTTTTTTAGCTTTAGATAACATCGATGCCAGCCAGTGTTATAAGTACTCACTGAAATGCGTCTTGGTGATTCTTTTACTCCTTCTGTGAATTATGCACTAGTTTTTGCTTTAATTTCCTACATGAAAAAAGGCTGTCTGACTTATTAGTATAGGAAATTGATAATTCTTGATCATGAAGTATAGTCATCATTCTTGGATTATAGGTGTGTTGTAGGTTTAGCAACAAAAGTGTTGGTGGCCGAAGAAAAGGCATTAAGAGATGCAACAAGGAAGATGGATTTCACCATAAGGAGGCCTTGGAGGCCGGGTGTTGCTCAGACAGGGTAGAAAGTAGATGACCCACTGATGCCGCCTGAACCACCACTAAGGCTCATCTAGTACGCAGTGCGGGTATGGACAAATTGACCCATTTATTTTGCAGTCTCGGCCGGCTCAGCCCGTTTTAAGTTGCGGGTCATTGTGAGGTGAGCCTAAACAGCTGGGCCAGCCCATATATCCAACTCCACTTAAAAGCTTGAAACAAGTATATATACCGGTATCCATATACCCAGTACAATACATCAAATGTAGAAAGCATGCTTAATTGCTTAGTTAATTTTCTTATACAGTAATTCCTATTTAGGAATTTGTAGGGATGTTTTGGGTTAAGAATACTGTCAGTATCCATATTATGAGTTTCATGTCTATGAATAAGATTCATCAGTAACGATGCATTTTTGTCCTGTTTCTATAATGTTTCAATGTATGCTTCTGTTATACTTATACCTGAAAAGTCAAGCACAAGTAAACATATATATATATAAATTAGTACATTTAACAAATACACTAAACCATGATGGAAAATAATGGTGGTGGCGGTCTGGGAGAGAATACGAGTAGAAAGTCTTTACTCATTCATAAGATACTTTCCCATTACATATAACAAAAACTTTGGTGTACTGTTATTAATTTGAAAAGTATGAGATTTTAATTTGAGTAAATTGAAATCGGAATGACCAAAATTACACATCTAACAAATTGTAGGATTAAAAATATAATTAAGTCTTCATGTGTTATAAGTCATGAAGAAAATAATCCGAGAAACACCAAAAGAGTTCTCAAAGATCAAGCAACAAATCCATTCCAGTGATTCGTCACAACCAATAGTTGTAGTTCTTTTCTTATTTCTTACAAGTAGGCTGTGCTAAACCACATGAAATTGACATATTTGTCATCATTGTTTGTGCAACGCGTGTACATTTGTTGACTTGGTTTAATCAGCCCTAGATAAGATATAACGATTAGTAAAAGGTTTTGTTTAGTATTATTTGGGTTCTAGATTCTTGATAATTGTTTGGTTCTGTTTGTCCTTCCCCTGATTTTATACAAAGGATTTGACGTATAAAACAGATTGCCGGGAATATATACATAGCATAACATTTCTTTGATATATATATTTCTCTGCTCTGCTCCCCTAGGAGTGTTAGAGTCTGTCTCACGTTACTATTGATCTCCAATTATCTCCTTTGACGAAGTCTTTCAAGAAGCTATATATAAATTATAGGCAAAATTAGTCCCCATAATTTAATTATTGGCTTCAATTTAATTCCATAGTTTTTTTTTTCAAATTGATCCTTTAAGTTTATTTATTTATTTATTTATTGTCATAGACACGCGCACACATTGTCTTTATCTTTGTCCACATAACCTAATCCCTGGCCTATTTTAGCATGTATACACACTTGATTATATTACAAAAAGACTATTTAAATTTACTTTTAAAACATACTATTTTGTTAAAAAAGAGACAAAGAACCAAATTAAAAAAATAAATAAAATTAAAGAACTAAAGATATAATTTTACCTAAATTATATTATTATAAAGATATTAAACATGATAATGTCCTATTAGGCTACTGCCATGTTTTTATTGATGTGATACATAGTAACTTCAATTTTCAACGAAACAAGTTATAGTGAGGAGTACGTAAATTGAGATGTAGGGTCCAAAATTATTGCGGAAAGGATTGGTTTTAAAGTTGTGGTGGATGGACAAGCAATGTAATGTACATGAAAAGGAAAAGTTTAACAAAATATCAATATCATGCGTGACGTGTCTATATATTACTCTATTTGAAACAAAATCTCGACCTCAACCGCTACTTATAAAGTAAATTAAAGGTGTTAAATATCATTTCATTCGCTTTCAAGGAAGAGTAATGGAAACCCACTCAATAGTCTCATCAACCATGAACCATAGAAACTTTTTTGGGTACCATGGCATTGGCAGGAGTATCCTCTGACTATTAGCACAGAGACTAATTTCCATTGGGACCTTGGCTACATTAAAGCTATCCCTCCCAGTGCCATTTTTTTATCAAACATAAGACTCGAATACGAAACCTTAAGATGAGGACCAACCGCAGTTGCCAATTAGACCAACGAACGTCGGTATGAACCATAGAAACTGGCAATTGCTAGGAGACACAATTTATTAGCCTACAAGCAACGGTGTCACTACGAAGAAAAAAAAAGTCTTCAAACATTATACACGATTTCAAGTTATGAAGGAAATTATATGCCTCTCTGTGTTCTGCTTGTGACACAACAGAACGGAGCATCAATTTCCAACTTCTGTTGGGTTCTATATTTTCAACTTCTTAATTTCAGATTTGCAATAAACTAGATAAAAAAAAACCCGGGCCATGCAAGGGGTGTGCTGGACATGAATAGTTTAATACTCCAATGTAAAATATTTATGTTCATTTACAAAGCCACTTTCTATTTTGAAATTTTGTTTGGGGATAAATTTGTCCAAAACAAATCCTTTTTATTTTGGATTCTAAGTGTTTCTTTCATTATGGGTGCAACTTTTAAAAAATTACTCGATCGGTTTTAGTAAAAAAAAATTTACTCATTTTAAAATTTAAAGTAATTTACAAACTGACTTATTTTTTATTTTCATTTTATAAAAGTTTATCCAATTGATTTATAACATTCTAAAAATAATAATACGTTGATGGCAATACTGTAAATATGATTTTTGTCGATTCAACTGTTAAATTATAATAATTTACTACATTGATTAATTATGTTAAACATTATAAAATTCAAAAAACAAAATGTCATTGATCAAATAGTTCTTATTTCTATATATTTTAAATATGTATATGATTTTAATCTTGATTTATATATTTCAATGACATTAAATAATTTCATATTGATATGAGATTTTATAAATATGATCTATTCAATAGTAACCGTGAATCTAAAAGTGAATTTTGAAATATAATAACGTGACAAATTTATTGAATGGTATTGTAACTGTGCTTAAGTATTACACCTATATAATTTGATCTCTTCCGATAAATATAAATCAACTTTTAGTTTGCGTAGAAATCTCTAAAAGATAATTAATAAATTATTTTATATCAAACCATTTTTTAATCTTAAATAAACATGTCTCAATCGAGAATTTCAATTAAAGCATAATGAGAGATCAAAGGAAGTAACCTCACTCAATTTACATTGAAATTAACTGTATTTTTTGTTATCCTTACAGTTGAGAAAAAAAATATCTAAAACTATTTATCTCCCTCTTCTAGATAATAACATTCTCTCCTCAATGTTAATTTCAATTTAATTACTGATATATTTTTAGAAGTAGGGGGTGGGAAATACACCCGCTCAAGTGAGGTTCCCTAGTTAAGTTTTAACGGCTAAGTAAAAAAATCTTAAATTGTGTCATTTTTGGAAGAAAAAAAAATTATAGCTTCTTGCTTGGCACTCACTTGCACTGCAAGAACAGATTTTTACAGCTACCAACTAAACTACCCCCCATCTCTCTTTGCAGCTACACTTCCATGATGGTAATATATGTGCTAGCTGTTAGGCGTTGCTTGGGGAACATTCAATTTGGCATTGTTATTGTTAATTTTCATTATTATCAAATTGATGAGGTGATATTAATGATTAATGAGGACCGATTCGTACCAACAATGGTTATCAATGAAAGAAAGACAACATTATTGTGATGATATATAGCTTTATGATCCACTCCTACATCTTAGTGCAGCTCCTGATGTGGGGCTATTATGCATGCCATCGCAATAATTCTTTGGGGCCCTCTATTTTCGATCTCCAATATTTGACACACACACAATGCAAAAGCAAATAATTCCAAGAACCCGATCCTTATGTTGGAGGGGTGGGGATTGCTTTCCTATAAGTTCTTCATAACACAGCTCATAAGGATAAAAGGAACAGACAGTGAAAAGAAGGGGCACAATTAAGGAACAAGTCCCTACAAAATAGATCGAGCGCTAGGCCTCTAATCGAATAAGCTTCTTAAAATCTTTTTATAAATTTGATTCATTTTTTGTGTTTAATTAGCTGGTCTTCTTTATTTAACTTTTAATTTATGCATCATACAAATATGTATTTTTTTTTATGAGGATACAAATATGTATTTGATTGTATTGTATAGAGGACACCAGAGCGCAAAATTAACGAGGCATATATAGGTGCATGACGTGTTACCTATTTAACAATGTTGAAATTAACTTGCACGTGTTACCTATTTAATTAATTATGTGTTGTAACGATTTATTTATACTCTCACACTTTATCTTTATATTATGTTTCTGTTTACATGCTAAACTTTTAATAATATTATGACCTTTATATCGAGAAAAAATAATATTATGACCTAATTTATTTTATGTTTTTTAATCAATTTCCAATTTAATTTTAATAATATTATGACCTTTATATCGAAAAAAAATAATATTATGACCTAATTTATTTTATGTTTTTTAATCAATTTCCAATTTAATTTTAGCTTGCAACATACGGTACTACGTTAGTGCGGATGTAATATCAATACTTGAGATACTACAAGGGAATTGGTAAATACACTTTTAGATTTTTTGACATACACTCTACATTAATGTGAAAATTTTAAAAATATCTTACCATTTTGTGTTATTTTTGGAAACTGGAGTTTCCGGAATACAAATTATATGGAGACTGGAGTTTCTGGAATACAAATTTGACTGGTGTTTCCGGAATGCAAATTTGTAATACAAATCGATTTGTATTCCGGAAACTCCAGTTGTTGGAATACAAAAAAGAGGGTTTTTTCCAGTTTTCGAAATACAAAAAAGAAGGTTTTTTTTTAATTTCAATATTAATATGGGATATATGACCAAAACTGAGAGTGTATTTACCAATTCCCTACTATAATTCTTTGTTTATCAAGGAAGAAGACACCTTGAATCACCCAAGAAAATAACAAAACTGAAAACAAATGACCAAGCGAGAGACACGATCATTGGTCACCGTGTATCCGTGTTTTCCTTCTTCCACACAAATAGAAAAAGAGAGAAAAAGCAAAAGACAAGTGCTCATTGAAAGACAAAAATCAAAGTAAGGGCATGTTTGGACTTTGGATCCATCCTCAAAGGTGATTTTGCAAGACTGAATTTAGTAAAAATTTAGGTGTTTGAATTTTTGAAAGAAAAAAAACAATTATATTATCCAAAATTAATTCTACTTGAAGTAGAGATATGTAATTTTTGTGTTAAGTTAAAAATTTTACACTAAATTTTACCATAAATTTATTTTTAAACTAAAAACATTCAAATATAGATCACTTCACTTCAAACTCAATTAACCTTTAATTAAATTAATTTTACAAAACTAATACAAGTCAAAATTAATTTTAGTAAATGTTCCAAACACACACTAAATGGGTGAATAAAAACAAGGAAGAGAATGGGCCTACGTGATACCCCATCTAGAATCCCTTGACTTTTTAGGACGCTCTCTCACACTCTGCATTCCCAAATATCTTAGTCACCAAGAAATTAAAAAGCATCCTCGTCATCACCTTTCAAGGCAACAACAACGGCATTTTTGTGGGTGGAAGTGTAACATATATTCATCCAAATTACCCATCCACCCTCCACCCTCTGCTTTCAAAACCAAACCACCCACACACACAAACACAAACAAACAAACCTACTACTCATATTTTCTCTTCCTCTTGAACCCCAAAAAGAATTCATTTTTCTTAGAAAAAACAATGTTTGATCCAGGAAGAGACCAACCCACAATTTCATTTCCAGTTTCTGATAGAATAGGACACAGAACTCACACTAACAACAACAACAACAACACTTGGGGATCAAACAAAAAACCACCCAAAAGCTACAACAACTATCATCACCATAGCTGGAACGATGTGGGAGTACTTCAACTGGGAACAACAGAAGAGTCTGGTATTTGTTCCCCTCCTTTGTGGAACACAAGCCCAACATCAATGAGTCCCCATCACAGAAGAAACCACTATCGTTGCCTCTCCCCTGAATCAAAGACCCAAGCCATTGCAAGAGGACAAAAAGAGCTCATGGAAATGGTTAGAAACATGCCCGAATCGAGTTACGAGCTTTCCCTAAAAGATCTCGTGGAGCAGCAACCCAGGGTTGAAGAGAGGAATAATTCGAGCAACAAAATTGCGCAAAAGAGAGAAGGGGTTGTTGCTAGTAGTGGTAGAACTAGGAAGGTTGATGTGAATAATGGAAAGGTGAAGAGGAGTAGTGGGAATATTGATAGTGGAGGGTTCTATCTCAAAATGGGGTTCCCAATTTCTTTGGGGTCTAAGAAGAAGAATAATAAGAAGAAGAACGAGTCCTCGGTGAATAATAATAGTTCAAAGGTTTCTCCTAGAACATCATCGGTTTCTGATAAGGGACTTGATAAGGAGTGGTGGAAGAAGAAGAGTTTTTCAGCTTCTGGAGGAGGAGAGAGTGATAGTGGTGTGTCGAGTATCAATAGTGGTAGCATGAAAAGCACTGGTAGCAGCAGTAGCACCAGCAGCAGCAGAAGTAATAGCAGGTATATATGCTCTAACCAACAATAATATTTATTTATTTTTAAAAAAAGAAAATTTGTGATTGTAAATGTTGAAATATATGATATGATATCATAGAAAATTTCAATTGACTACCCACTTCTTAAGATGGTCTTAAATCTTAATTTTGTTGGGGTAATCTGTTTAGAATGTTCTTCAGGTAGCAGTTTTTGCAGAGTGGAAATTAACTACTTCAATTTCTGGATTTTATTTATGAGTTCTGCGGAGATTTTTAAACTGTCCTCTCTTTACAGAGTAGATGGCATGTTTGAATAAAAATTGTCACACACTTGCACCTGAAAATGATAATATATAAACTTTACTTAGCATATGCAGTTTCTTACTATCTGTTGAACCTTGTAGATTTTCCAATGCTTCTCTGGTTCTAATCAGAACACTCGGTAAATTTTTTTTTTGTGAATGAAAAAAATAAATCTATGATGGTAGTCAAACTATGCACGGGTTTTCTGGTAGATTGGTTTTTGCTTTAACATGGTTGGCCAATGTTGATCCGTGAATGTGAAAATGTAATTGGGGGTTAAAGGCACCAAGTACCAACTATTGCAGTCTTTTAATTGATAAAGTGTTATATGGCGTTTCTTTTGAGGACTTTAAATCAAATCAAATGTTCAATGTGTGCAGTTCTTGTTGTTGGTGGATAATAATAAAGAAAAAGGAGTCACAGTCCTGTTTGTTTGTTAGGTGCAGTTTTGTCGGACCTTAATCTGATTATTAGCCACAGAATTGTTTATTTGGTGGTATAACAACTACGTTTGTTACCTTATGAATTACAAAGAAAAATGCCTAACAAATTGTGAATAATAACTAATAGTAGATTCAGTTTAATGTGTAATATCATATATATGCTTATGATTATCAGTTTGTAATGAATTTTTTGGATGCAATGCAGGCATGAAATGAGTGCTAGTAGTTGCTGGCCTTTCCTACGAAGACCCGAAAGCCTATCACAAAAATAATTGTTGCCTCTGATAATCCAAAGTATTGTACGAAACATATATTGTTTATGTAATGTACTTATATTTTTCATGGGGTTTTAGACATGAGAGGCAGATAAAAACAAGTATGCAAACTGAAGAGTGTGTGTGTGTATATTTTCCGAGAGAAATTTTAACATGTATCCTTTATGCTCTCTGTATTTAAAGATGAATTTAGGTTTAAATATCTTTTTTGTCCCTGCAAATATAGCGAGTTTCACTTTTAGTCCTTGTAAAATTTTTTGTTTGTTTGTGATCCCTGCAATATACGAATCGTTCCTTTTTTAGTACCTGCCGTCAACTTCCGTTAGTTTTCTGCTGACGTGGACAATAGGTGTCTAGTGTTGCTTGCCATGTCAGATTAATGAGGCCACATGGCGCTGACTAGGACGATGATGTGGACATCCATTAGGGTTCATCTTCTTCCCCCTCTTCCCCTTTTCTCTCTCCTGTTGCAGGCCCACCAGCGCCTCCTCGTCCTCATACCACCACCACCACAGCACCGCCCCACCATACTCGTCATTATTCGTTGAGCGTTGACCTTGTTCATGCTATCAGCCCATCACTGACTTGATTTCCGCACACAAACAGGCAGAGCACTTTCACAATCTAAGTTGAATCACATAAAAAAAAGAAAAAAAAAGTGAATAAATCACTCCAGCAACAGCCGATCTAATAGCTTCCGTTATGATACTATTAAGCAAGCAATTAAGGGGGTTGCAGCAAAAAGGTGAGAACCGAATCAGTTGATGAGGAGGGACAGGTGGCAGGCTGAAGCAATATGTGTGCTACCCATTTAAAAGGAGAAGTTGCTAGGTGCGGGTGGGCATTATGTGAAGAGTCATTATCCTCCTCAGTCCTCTCTGAAATTTCCCTTCTCTGTAACCTTTCTATTACTGCTACTTCACATTTTTGAGTTGTCCCTTTATTCAATTTCCATCTATTTATACATAGTGAAGTTGTATTTGCCTCCCATAGTTGAATACAATATTAATTATACCCATCCAGTTTCATTTTAGAATTGTTTGAGATCCATTACATTGGCTTCTCACCTTCGAACTTTTGGATGGAAGGATTTTAAGAGAAATTGCCAATGAAATCAACGAGACCTTCACACATACATAACCACAAAATAATAGTTGGATATGTACTTACACGGTTAAAGACTAAATGGGAAGAAAAGATAGTGGGGGTGGGTGCACAAGGGTCAAAATGAACATGAATAAAAACCAAAAGATAAGAAAGTGCATGTTCTGTTCTAGCTTTCTTCTTTTTCCTTGAGGTGTGTTGTGGTTAGATGAATTTGGTGAGTACTTGGCATGAACTAGGACTGTAGGACCTGTTGCGGACAAGACATTGCACCCCTCAAATCTCAATCCTTCTCTCTTATATTGTTTGCCCCAGAAGACTGATTAGATTAGCTGGATTTGTGCAAGCGATTGCTGTCCTCTTCTTCCTTCCATGGTGGTGGTGGTGGTATGAGGACGAGGAGGCGCTGGTGGGCCTGCAACAGGAGAGAGAAAAGGGGAAGAGGGGGAAGAAGATGAACCCTAATGGATGTCCACATCATCGTCCTAGTCAGCGCCATGTGGCCTCATTAATCTGACATGGCAAGCAACACTAGACACCTATTGTCCACGTCAGCAGAAAACTAACGGAAGTTGACGGCAGGGACTAAAAAAGGAACGATTCGTATATTGCAGGGATCACAAACAAACAAAAAATTTTACAAGGACTAAAAGTGAAACTCGCTATATTTGCAGGGACAAAAAAGATATTTAAACCATGAATTTATATATGGCTTTAACATGTTTTTGGTCCCTTTAAATATCGGTGTTTTGAATTTAGTCCCTCTAAAAAAAGTCAAAGTTTTTTGATCCCTCAAGAAATCAATTTTTTGATTTAGGTCTTTATTTTGCGTTGACCGCTAACATGGCACACGAGGTCCCTGTAAAAAGCTGACGTTGTCAGTATGCAGTGTCATGTCAGCTAACACGTCATCTGTATGGACTACATGACCTACGCAATAGGGACTAAAATCAAAACTTAATATATTTAGAATGATTAAATCAAAACTTAATATATTTAGAAGGACCATGTGACATCAATCACATCAACACCACCACACTCTCTCTCTCGTTGTCTCTCTCTCCACCACCACCACCACCACCACCACCACCGCCCACCGCCCACTCTCTCTCTCTCTCGTTTTCTCTCTCTCACCCCCACCAACAAGCACCCTCTTCTTCTTCTCCCTCCTCTCATGGCTCCCCCCCCCCCTCACACCACCACCACCACCACCACCACCACCCACTCTCTCTCTCTCTCTCTCGTTTTCTCTCTCTCTCCCCACCCCCACCACCACCACCACTCTCTGTCTCACCCTTACCCTCAGTTTTTCATGCATTTGGGTTCCAATTTGGAACTGTTAAAGGTGGAGCCTTCGAGATTTCCTACTCTTATTGTCGTTGCCGAGTTTCTGGAGAGGGGATATATGCCAATGTCAGCTTCGGATGCAGGGACAAGCCGTACAACAATAGAAGCATTGGTGAATCATATGGGACAATAGGCTATGGCGGCCAAACCGTGAGACCATTGCGGCAGTGCCTACAACTCATGACTTTTTCATATGATTGTGTGGTGGGGGGAGAGAGAGAAAACGAGAGAGAGAGAGAGTGTGTGGTGGTGGTGGTTGTGGTGTGATTGATGTCACATGGTCCTTCTAAATATATTAAGTTTTGATTTAGTTCTTCTAAATGTATTAAGTTTTGATTTTAGTCCCTATTGCGTAGGTCATGTAATCCGTACAGATGATATGTCAGCTGACATGACACTGCATAGTGCATACTAGCCACGTCAGCTTTTTACAGGAACCTCAATGTGTCATGTCAGCGGTCAACGCAAAAGAGGGACCTAAATAAAAAAATTGATTTCTTGAGGGACCAAAAAACTTTAACTTTTTTTAGAGGAACTAAATTCAAAATGTCAATATTTAGAGGAACCAAAAACATATTAAAATCTTTATATATTCATGCTCTCGGGTGTCAATTGATCTCGTCCCTATATGTATACGTATGTGTGCGTGTTGCGAGCATTGGATAACGTTTTATGATGAGTTACTGCGGAGTGAAATAAAAGTACCTTGCTATTACAGTTAATAAAAGGAGAAATGGTAAATACACCCCACACTTTTTAGATATACACTCCACTTAATGTTGAAATTCTAAAATACCCTCAAAATTCGCATGCATTCCAGAAACTAGAGTTTCTGGAATTCAAAATTGCATTTCGGAGTTTCCGGAATACAAATTGTATGGAAACTGGAGTTTCCGGAATACAAATTTGACTAGAGTTTCCGGAATATAAATTTGTATACACCCCACAATTCAAAAAATTTACATTCCAGAAACTCTAGTTTTCGAAATATACGTAAAAATGAAAGGTATTTTAGAAATTTCTATAGTTAAATGGGGTGTATAGCTAATTTTTAGTGGTGTATATACTAATTTCCTAATAAAAGTATCTCCTTGAATTCGACCCAAAAAAAAGTATCTCCTTGAACCAAAAAAAAAGTATCTCCTTCGGCCAAATAAAAAAAATATCTCCCCTATCTTATATAAATAAAAAATCTTCCCACCCCTTCTTTCAATCAAAGAGACCCTAATTGCAACAGAGAAACTAAATCAAATGGTAAGTAAGCCAAATTGAGAAAACATTGCAATCCCCATGTTTGAGCCCATGTCCCATTGTTTTAGACACACAGTACATCTACCACAAAATCAAATAACTCATTTATTTTTTTATATATATCATTCTTAAGCACAATTGACTTTTATATATAAACTATTTTTTTAATATATATTATTAATATACTAATGACTAAAATAATAAAATAAATTTTAGGAGAAAATATAATATTAATTTATATTAGTAAATTTATTATATATATATATATTATGGTCATATAAAATAAATTTTGTAAATGTGTATAAAATATTTGCATAATAGTGGTTTACCACCACTTTTACATACATACATATTATGGGTTATGCAATTTCTCCTATATTATAATATATAGAGGAGGGATTGACAAATTCCAGGAGTTACTCCGCTTAATAATTTCGTATAGACATTAAATTTTTTGAATGAATTATCTTTTTTGTCAAAAAAAAGAGAGTATCCTTATAAACTCTTTTATTCATGTGTATTTAAAAAAGGTGATTGAATACAATTTGATAAAACATTATCATACACTTTTTTAATAATAAACATGTTTCATATATTTTGTCAAAAAAAAAACATGTTGCATGTATATTATGCGTTACCAATAGTGATAGATAAGTTTCTTTATACTTGTTATGAAAAAATATATGTTATTATCAAAACTATTTTAAAATATCATGAAATATAATAAGATAAGCTTTTAATATTCATGAAAAAAATAAAAAAAAATTTACTTTAGTATTTTTTTATAGTTGTTACAAAAAATAAAAATAAAAATAAAAATAAAAAGCATTACTTTCAAACTGCTCAAAACACATTAATGATTAATAATTGGCAATTTCTATGGTCCCGTTGTAAAAACAATGGTTTCGGTCCCGTTGGCGAAAATGTTTTTCATTTTAGTCCCTAAATTTTAGATTTATTTTTATTTCAAATTTTATTTTAAAATTACGGATAAACTGACGGATTCTCATATTCTCTCTCACGAAACCCACATCTCTTTCGAAGCACGGAGTACGGCAAAACTCAAGGTATCTCCTATCTCTCCCACGTGTCCTTGGAAGGTGCAATCTACGAACCGAAGTGTGCCCCCTGACGACATCCCACCAGTGGTGTGAACTAATTTTAATTTCACACCTCGGGTGTAAGGTCTTCTGTCCCTGAAAGGTACAATCCTTATCCTGTTATCCAGTATCCACCAACCAGCCTGTGCCACTGACGAAATCCCACTGATGATGTGAAAAAAATTTCGTTTCACACCCCCGGTGTAAAGTCCTCTGTCCTTGGAAGGTGCAATCTACGAACCGAAGTGTGCCCCTGACGACATCCCACCGGTGGTGTGAAATAATTTTAATTTCACACCCCGGGTGTAAGGTCCTCTGTCCTTGGAAGGTACAATTCACGAACAACTGTGCTCCCTGGCGACATCCCACTGGTGGTGTGAAAAAAATTTCGGTTCACACCCCGGGTGTAAAATCGACTGTTCATGTAAAAAATACTTTAGTGGTTATTTTTTTTTTATAGATTTTGGCCTGAAGTAGAATTTAATTTGTCTTTTTTATAACCCTAAAAATAATTTTTAAAAAAGTTACTTCATATAACTTCTCATTTTAATTAATTTTTAGATTTTTTTTAACTTCTGAATATTTTTAAAATATGTAACAAACACGTAAAAAAACTCTTAATAGTAATTATTTTAGAAAAAAAAGTGATTTTTGTAATAAATAACAAACAGACCCTTAATCTAAGGTAGTGTAAAGAATTTAAAATATCAAATAATAGTTGTTTATCTATACATCTTCTATTCATATGTATACATATAATAAAGGGGATATTCCCTTTTATTAATGCACAAAACATAGATAAATTGAGAAAACACCATATTTTTTTCCCTTTTCCCTTTCAGGGTAAAAGAAGCAGCTCTTATATAAAGACCAAATTATAAAGCATACTGACATAACATCCACAACTTAAATTTCAACTTACTTGGTTATATATCACTCCAAGAAACCATTGAAAACTTCAATTATTATTTTTTTCCCTCATAAGCAAAAACCGATTATCCCAAAAAGCTCATAACATTCCGGTGCTCAACCTAAATAGTACGAAGAAAAAGCTCAAATGCATTCAGATGCTCATTTTGAAACAGAAACATCTGGAAACACAAAATAATATTAAAAACCTCAAACAGTGAAAATTGAAAGTGTAACTTAGAGTCAATGTTGTTAACAATTTTAGTTTACTACACCTCACTTCCACTTCTTACCACACCTCATTGCGATCTCAGAGAGAGAGAGAGAGAGAGAGAGAGAGAGAGAGAGAGAGAGAGAGAGAGAGAGAGAGAGAGAGGAGAGAGAGAGAGAGAGAGAGAGAGAGAGAGAGAGAGAGAGAGAGAGAGAGAGAGAGAGAGAGAGAGAGAGGAGAGAGAGAGAGAGCGGAGAGAGAGAGAGAGAGAGGTCAACCTGTAGTCGGAGGGAGCTCAGAAGTTGGCGTTGGAGAGAGCTTCGGGGCATCGGCATGGCGTTGGTCGTCGTCGAGAGTACTACCGTACTCGGTCTTGATGGACCATGAGTCAGCGGCGATGGAGCGGTCGTTGTCGGAGACCAGGTTGGCGAAAGAGATGGCAACCTTCGTCGGTGGTTGATCGGAGGTCATAAGAAACAGAATATCAGGCATGGAGGATCGCTGATCATAAAATTGAAACAGGAGAGGGAAAAATAGGACTTTCACCTACAAACACAGCTCTTTTTCACACGGACAAATTTGTAAAATAAAAAAATTAAGAACTATAATTTAATATAAAAAATTATAGTTCTTAAAAATAATAATTTGACATGGTAAAACTCTTGTTTATCATTGGTTAATAAAACAACGGGACTATAAAAGCCCCCTTAATAATTATAAGCATGCGAAATATATTGACATTTTCATTTAGTATATTTTTGTTTCGCGTGATTATGAACAATTAGCCATATCTTTTTAATATCATAACATGTTTTGTTACAATATGTCGCATGTATTGTGAATATAATATTATTAATTACTCATAATGAGGCGAAATAAATAGACAGAAATAATATAATAATTACTTATTTTACTTAAAAATAAATTTGTGACTTATAAATTTTTCAGGATTTAATTAGCATGCAATAGTATAAAAATGTTTTACACACAATATTCAATCATATCTCAAAATATTTGTGTAGAGATTTTAGAAAGTAGTGTCATGGGATGACACCATGATGAAATATGATTGGATATCGGTGTAAAATTTTTTGACATTATCATAGCATTGCTATTAAACTTAATTTTTATGTAGCAGATAATGCAAATAATAAAACAATTATACCGATAAAGTATGGGAAAACAAAATTATAGTTAATTTTGATCTTAACCAATTGATCATTAAAATTTCTTGATTTAGTTAAACACCTTCTATTTATGATAAATATTTTATATTACAATCGCAATTATGACTCTTTTATCATCAAAATTTATACTCGTGATCAATAATCCTAGTCATGCTATTTAGATTATAATCTTCTCTGACTCTATAAATTCAGCATAGTTTACACATGCATCTCCTTTCAAGTGGAAAATTAAAATATTCTATCCTTTTACTTCTTTGTTTCATTCAGTCAAAAAGTCAGGGACTATGGAAAAGGGTGATGGAGGTAAGCATAGTACTAATGGGAAAAAGAACCTATTATATAAATGGGTTTTCTTTCTCTGTATTAATTAACATCTTTTTGTTATGTTGTAATTCTCCATTAAAATTGCAAATTTCATAGAAGCCCCATGAAAGCTTCCCCGGCCTTTTTCTGTTATGAAATTAATGTTATACATCTGAATTCTTTTTAAAATATGGAAAAATGGAAATAATTAATTTTGCTATCTAGTCGATGAAAGGTACAAATTAATGCGTGGAAATGGAGAAAAGGAAAAACTAAGAGCCCGTTTGGTTTTAAAGGTCATTCCCTATTTTCATTTCCTAATTTTATATTTAATTAATTACAAAATTATCATATTATATTCACTTCATTTTCTATTTTTAAAAGTTTGTACAGGAAATAGTGGAAACAATTTTGTTTTTGTTTTTGCTGTTTCTTGTACAAATCTTTAAAATAAAAAATAAATTATAAACAATAAGACAATTTTGTAACAAATTAAAAATAAAAACAGAAAATGAAAACGAATTTGTAAAAAAAATGAAAATGAAAACGAATTATCTTTGTACTATACATACAACATTTTAATTTCACTTAGCATATATGTGTATTTCTATGGCTTCTTCGTATAGGGACGGAGTATAAACTTAAGCTTTTGCCCAAAGAGACAGTGACAAGAATCATGCGGCAAGCTCTTCCAAAACACGCAAAAATCACCGATGAAGCAAAGGAGACAATGCTGAAATGCGTGACTAAGTTCATAAGAGTTGTCACGAGTGAGGCCAAGGGTAATCGTGAGAAGGTAATTAATCCAGAGGCATTGCTCTTGAGGTTGGAGAAATTGCGCTTACATGGGTATGTCACTATGTTGAGCCTTTGCTTGCTTTCTATGACGGCTACCTATTGCATAAGGCTCAAATTAATAGCTCAAATATGAGTAGTGGGGTGCCTCCACCACCGCAACAACCAACAAGCACTAGTGGTTCCCAAGTAGTAATGGGAAATTTATACAAAGGTGGGTCAAATGACGGTGCCTCCACCAGTGGTGGTGGTGCTAATTTGGACATCTTTGATCAATTTGTTGACCTCATCATTAATCTTGACGACTACCCAGATGACTGAAATGGTTTGGTTTATATATATATATGCCATAGATAGAAGAATAGATGCAAGTGCGATATTATAGTTCTATAGTATAAGAGTGGTAGCTATAAATGTTACAATTATAGTTATAATGTTTATGAACGTTTTGAAGAAAAATAAAGCACTTTTAGCGGTCAAAAAATATTGGTTTTATAGGCAATAAAAATTGCAGCCACAAGTTTTATCGACAACTAATTCATATACCCGATCCGTACAAAGTATAGATTATTTTTTAACAAAAATACTAAAAAAAAAATCTCATAAACAAAATAATGTTACTTAAAAATAAGAAAAAATATGAAAGTGACACGTGTTATAATCTGAGAGGTGACACGTGTCACAACATGAAAGACTGGGGGTTGATTTTCTTATATAGAAATAGGGTGCAAAAGGTGGATTCTACAGTGAGGAGGCATGTAAGCCCCTCACTCTTGTGGGGTCAAAGTGACATGTGTTAGCATGGAAACGCGTGGTACGGTTTGTAATTTTAAAGTTTGTTGGGTAAAATTTGAAAAACTAATTTATTTGCAGAGTAGACCTTAGGTTACTATATCTGTACAGATGTACTGCATTGGGGTTGGGTTCATTTACTTCAAGCTCTTTGAACAAGTCGATGTAGAGAGCCAGAGCAACGCCACCGAGCTCCCACTCCGAAGTCGTTTATTGACGCAGAGGCTGTGTTTATTGTGAATTTGCACCGCTGTTGAAGGTTAGTGATTTATAAAAACTGTGTTTATTGTTAATCTGCACCGCTATTGGGAACGGATCTGGATTGTACTATGTATTTTCGCATTTGGGCCTGACGCTTTCACTCCGGGGGTGGGAATTTATACACAGTTGTGAACTCCTCTGGATCGTATTCTACTATTCTACAGTTTCGAATTTGGGTCTGACGCCTTCACACTAGGGGTGGGAATTTCTCCACAGATGTGAACTATTCTGCCTTTTACTCATGCAGTTTTTTTTTTGGTCCAACTCATGCAGTTTCGAACTTATCCAAATGAAAAAACTAGGGGAATTTCTAATCACACATATATCGTTTTCTATATGCACATACATATTCGCGGAACTATTAGTTCTGCGAGTTTATTTTTTTCTAATACACACATGTCCGTGGAACTATTAGTTCCGCGAGTTGTAATTCTCCGCGGAACTAATAGTTCCGCGGGTTTAGTTCCGCGGGTTTATTTTTTTTCTAACACACACATGTCCGTGGAACTAATAGTTCCGCGAGTTGTAATTCTCCGCGGAACTATTAGTTCCGCGGGTTATAATTCTTCGCGAAACTATTAGTTCCGCGAAGAATTATAACCCGCGGAACTAATAGTTCCACGGAGATGTATGTGCACATAGAAAATCATGTATGTGTTAATAGAAATTCCCAAAAACTAGTGGCATTAAGTTCATAATTTTGGGCCTCTATAATGGCCCATTTTCTTACAAAAGCAGTTGACCCAATAAAACAACAATATTTTGACCAAAAAACAAAAATAAAACAACTACATAACTAAAAAATGGCCGAAATACATAACTAGATTGACTAAACAAAAACTAATTACTCAAAATCGGACAAGATAACAAGCGCCATGGCCATCATCGCCATCTTCATCAACCGAGAATTTTCTTCTGTGGTATACAGTTTCTTCTTGATGTCAGTAAGGTCTTTTTTGATGCTCAACCACTTGGTGTCCTCGGTGTTAACCTCAGAGTCATTACTCTGATGATGCATTTGCTCCATGGAGATTGGGTTGCACCACTTAAAGAACGTACAAGCCCTGTTTTTGCAGGTATAAAACAACCTTTTTGGATTTTGTTGTGTGTTTGACACCTTAATATCAGCAACAACTCCACAGTGGCAACTCTTGATAAAATACGAATATATGTAACTTCATTGGCAAATTTGTTAGGGGAATATAAGTTGGAATTTTGGTACCTCAGTGGTTGTGTCAGCCAGTTGTCTTGCACCCAAATGAATCATGAAATCGCTAACTAAGGACATCCATCCAAACAAAACTCCTTCAGAGTAAACATATAAATTTAGAAGATCAGGATCACATGATTCAGATCAGAGCTTATCTATCTCTGTAGGAAGCCAATACTGAGGGAAAGCATTTCCACTTTTCCAGCCATTTTACTTGAAACATTTCCCCATTCCTAGAAAGACAATAGCTTGTGAAAAGTTAAATACAAGGTCAACAGGCAAAAAAATTGATGCAAAAGTGGTTGTGAACTCATGTCAGTCATCATAACTTCAAACAAGAAGTTGATGAAAAAGATTACCCACACATGAAAGTGAAAAAGATTATTCGAATTAACAATTATATCTAAACGTATCAGCAGATTACAAAGCATATAGTAGTAATGCTCATTATAAATCAGTATTAGTCATTCTAGTTGCCAGTTGCCACACATTCTACAACTGAATACACTTGAACAAAAATGAAAGACCATGTGCTACTGCATCATCACATTTAAGTTTTCACCAATTGGTGCCAAGTGCTAACCACAATAAAACTTTTACTTGAGACCTGAATGGAAGACTGGAGGCGAAAGGGGAGGTACCTGGACTAGTGGGATCACTGCCAAACGTGCAGCAACACTGTCTGATGATTTCTCACCTTCCCTCCATAGCAAATTGTGAGCTGGCATATCTCCATATCTAGTAGTTGGAAAAAAAAATGCAAGAAAATCAACACAATCAACTAGATTTGGCCAGGTGTGAACATAGATGTCAACATGAGACAATATTCCACTTGAAGCACCTCAAGTCTACCAAGGTTCAAATTTCCTTCAAATAATCTGCCATGAACCCAAAAACTTAACACCCAAAAAACACATTCTTGAAACGAACACACCAATTTGGGGATCTTAACAAACAACAATTTCAGAAAGGATGATGAACAAGCATGGGGAGACCAAATTTCTTCACCTTCACAAAGCTTTCTTCTGGATAAACCCCACGATAAAGGATGATGAACAAATTTCCCAGTTAAAAATACTTGTCAATTTTGCAAAATTTCAAGCCACACATAATTGGGATACAAAAAAGTAATAAAACTCTAAAAAAAATGCTGGACGCAGAGTATCAAACCTGTTAGCAACATATCCTGATTTTAAAAAGAGCACAAAAAATTAAAATTAAAAATCAGCCATAACTTCATAGAGTGAAAAATGCCACAGCCCCAAGTATACTAAAATGAAAGGAATTAGAGAAATACCGAAGAACTCGCAACGATTGCTGCAGAACCACGAAGTGTGATTATGTCTTTGGCAACTGGTTTTGAGGCCATGCTATTTATTCCGTTGTGTGTGTAGTGTATATCGTGGTATGAGTTCAGAAATCAGAGTGTGGTTCGAACGTTGACGATTTTCGATTTAAGGAGCGGTAAAACTTGTTTTGCTATTATCAAAGTAAAATGGGAACGGTTTTCGGGTGTTGTTTGAACTGATTCGAAAAAAGAGGGAGAAGAGGATAATAAATTAGGGATTCGTGGGGAAATGAAACTTGAATCGGACTGCCGCCGCCGCCTAACACCTCCATTCTAGGTTTTCTGCAAAATCGCAGTACATAACACAATTTGAAAAATCTGGGGCCAAATATGCGAACTCCACAAAAATCAGGGGAAAATTTGCCAAGTTACAAAAAACAGGAACAACCGGTTACGAGATTTAATCTACACCATCCACGTGTCGGGCTTATCTATCTAACGGTTACATTTCATTCCTCACCCGGTGAGGGGCTTAAAAGCCTCCTCACGGTAAAATCCACCTAGAAATAGATTAAAACATTGGTTAGCGTTAATTAGCGACGTAAATGGGGTGGGGTGGGCAGTAACTACTTACTACTCGCCCCGTTTAATATACCCGTTACCCGTATCCATTTCTTACCCGCACGGGTACCTATTACTTAGATTTTAGCGGATACCCGTGAAATCTTTGGGCATCCGCGGATATCCATGGATATTAAGAAACTAGTGTAGTGACCCGTGCAACGCACGGGACATATGACGTACTTTATAAAAATTTATAAAAAAATATATTTGAATAATTATAAAGGATTTGAGTTTTTTTTTTAAATTATGTTTTTTAAATTATATAATAAATTATAAATTATAGTTATCTATTGAAAATAGTTGGTTAATTATTTGATTAGTTCACAACTTAAAAGTTGAATACATAACCAAAAAAATAGCACAAATTATAGTTGAAGCAGTAAAATAGTTTAAATAGTTATTGTGAGTGAACATGACAAAAAACATGAAATTGCAGTACCCACTTGATTTCGTCTCGACTTTGACGGGACAACCCATTAACTGCGATTATCTATAAATCTATATCATAAATTATTTTTATGTACTTATATCAATTATACCTATCAAGTACATGTCTAATTGTCGTGCATATTCAATTAGTAGAAACTTATTTCATAATCTATTTTCTCATGTAGCACTATAAATAATTCATTTTTATTACTACCAAAATCATTCACTATCTGTAAACTATTAATTGAAACATTTATATTTTTTATTTTATAGATAATATTGCCCAAAAAAAATTCAAAATTGCTCATATAAAAAAAACTTCAACAAATTAGTTAAGTTATCATAAAGTGAAATAGAAGATTATTAAAATTATATATTAAAATTTAATTCTTTAAGTAATTCACATGTCGATAAGATTTTACGTAAAATATTTGGCACAATGTTATATGTGCAATATTTTCTTTTATACTTTAATTTAATGTAAAATGTATATCCCATGTGTTATGTTTTATTTATAATTTTTACATTAACCAATTTACACCTATATATTTATGTATAAAATCTCCTAATTTTCTCAAAAAAATAACATATCCAATAAATTAGTTAGATGATAATGTAATAATAAAGAAAAAAATATTTATTTTCATTAGTTATGTTTAATCCAAACTATTTATTTTAATCAATTTATTTATAGACATTAATTATTGAAAAATTCAAATTTGGTTGGACAAAAGAAAATATTTAATAAATTAAATAAGTAAAAAATGCTAAATAAGAAAGAAATAGTGATTACAATGTATATCAATTAAGATGAAAGAAAATATTTTTTATTATTATTTAAATTTTTGAGTTATAAAAACAGTTATTATAGCAAAGATACAATATTTTTAACTACAATTTAAATTAATTTCTACAATTAACATATACCTTTTATGAATTTCAACATAATCCATAAAGATACAATTTGTATTATTTGAAAATTGAAACATTTAATATAATTCCTATCATAGAAATTTATGAAAACGGTCCCTATCAATTTTTTCAACTACGATTTTAAATTGGTTACAACAGTAAAATATATCATTTATGAATTTCGACATGATCTCTACATATATAATTTGCATCTTTTGAGATTTAAAAAATTTATAACTATTCTTATTATAGAGATTTTAAAATCGATATCTATCACAAAGATATAATTTTTTCATTTACCATTTTAAATTGATTCCTATAATAAACACTCCTTTTATGAATTTCAACTTGATCCTTATAGATACAATTTGAAGAAGACTAAAATTTGAAAAATTTATAATGATTTCTACCATAGAGATTTAGAAAACTGGTTTCTATCATACAAATCCAATTTTTTCTACGATTTTAAATTAATTCCTATAATAAATACAATCCTTTTATGAATTTCAACGTAATTCCTAGAGATGCATTTTGTATCGTTTCAAACTTGAAAAATTTATAACTATTCCTATCATAGAGATTTATAAAACCGGTTCCAATCACAAAGATATAATTTCCTTCAATTACGGTTTTAAATTGATCAATTCCTATGATAAACATGCTCCTTTTTTGAATTTCAACTTAATCTATAGAAATATAATTTGTCTCATTTGTAAATTGAAAGTTTTATAATTAATTTTTTTATACATAAATTTTATAATTATTTCTATCATAGAGATTTATAAAATCTATATAATTGTTTTCAAATACTTTTACTAATACCTAAATATTTCACAAAAACTACAATAGTATAAAAATAAAAATATATATACATTTTCAAAAAATCAAATTAATTTAAGACATTCCAAAAAATTTAAGGGCATAACATTTATATCAAACCAAAATTTTTACAATACAAAATTTGAATTCGGGAATTAAATAATTTATATGTATTTATAAATTAAAACAACTAATAAACTATTACATATATTTTCTAAAATAAATAAATCTTAAAAGATACAAAAAGTCACAGTAATATATATAATTATTAAAATTTCATATATCATTTCTTGAAAAATATTGAAAAAAATAATAAGCAACTAAATTTTTGTGATATATGATACTTCTTCTTGTTTGAGAGAACAATATTGTATCTGCATAGCTAATCACAAATGGAAATCAAAAATAAAAAACTTAACAATGTAAAATAGATAAGCATTAATTTCAAAAATTAATCGATAAATAAAAATAAATTAATCAAAAATTAGAAAAAATATTTGTCTTAGAGGAGAAGTTAGCTTAGAGAAAAAGAACAAAAATCAAACAACATCGATAGTTTGGAGGCTATTAGAATATTAATAAACACTAAAAAATAATAAGTAAAAATGATTAACAGTAAATTAGAAAAATAGCAATATTACGAACTCACCTTAGATGAAAATTTAATGTTGACGAACAAAGGAATAACAACTAAAACAAAATAAACAAATAAATTTTATCAATACATGCAGATATTAAGATTTAAAATTAAAAATTCAAAAATTGAAACATATAAAAGATTAACCATGAAAAGGAAAACAATAACTAATCTTTAATCGAAAGTCTCAAGTGTTAGTAACTGCAATAGATGAGAATAATGAGAATAAAATGTATATGAAATGAGAGAAGATTAACAAAAAGAGAGATGATAGAAAAATCATACCACAAAATGAGAGGCTGAAGAAACACGAATGTTTTCAGACGCAAATAAATAGTTAGAGATATAAGACATACAAATATTCTCTAATAAATAGGCAATTAAAAATACGATTTTAAATTGATTATTTCAAATACAATCAATACAATTTTAAATAAGGTACATTAAATATGAATCATGAAATCATTAATCAATAAAATCTTTTCAAATCAATTCAATCCATTTGATCCTTGAGATACTCTCAAAGCGACACTTGTAAAAATCTGTCTATAGAGGGTTCGTCTTTATATATATTATAGATTAAAAAAATTCTATAAAAATTTTATTAAAAAAATTGTTTCCACACAATATTTGTCATAATGAACATCATATTAATAAAATTAAATTATGCCAATCATATAATTTTAACTCAATTGTTATATCAATAATTGTTTAATTAAATAAAAACAAATAAAACTATAAAATGAAAAATATGAGTGTGAGAATTAATACATGACACAACAATGATACATATTTTGGAGTCACTTTGTTCAATATTAAAACAAAGCAAGACAACAACTAAAAATAATGCATCACAGTCTAATACTTGTCAAATTGTGCATTGATATTTTAAATTTTTAGGTATATATATAAATGAAAGAATATTTTTTTGTAATTTTACTGACGGGTACGAGTACCTCATTACTCACCTCCATATCTATTTATTGACAAGTATCTCAAATACCATTTAATTTACCCACAAATACCCATTAAGATACTCACCCTGTACCATAACAGATTTTATCTATGGATATTCACGGTCCCTGGTAAGCGTATAGACGGTGTCAGAAATTGTCTTACCAACAATAATTTTAAGATATACAAGACTTTTTGCCGTCTTGTTACACGCATTTGTAATTCGTAATGGCCACCAAAATGGGGGTATTTATTTACATTTCTCTACTCATTTACTAGTTATTTGTTAGTGCCACTAAAAATTGAATAAAACATTGCTGACAATTACTTTGCTGGAAACTTCTAAAATTAAGGATATATTATTTAATTAACAAAATTTCTACAAACGTTAATATTAGTATTTTCTTAAGAAAACATAAATAATAACATATTCAAAATAAATTATCTAAAAATTCTTTGTAAAAATATATTTTAGGCAAAATTGATATTTTGGTCCCATAACTTATTTTTTGATTTCACTTTGGTCTCATAATTTTTTTTTGTCGCGTTAGTCCCTTAACTTCGCAAACGTTTACAAAGTTGCACCTTCCGTTAGTTTTTACCAAACGGCGCCAGTGACTTGCCTACGTGGCCGTTAACTTATCTGACATGGCACAATGAGTTTTAAGTAAGTTTCAATTTGGTCCTTTAAGTTATTAGTAAGTTTCAATTTGATTCCTTAATTTTTAAGTAAGTTTGTAAATGGTCCTTTAAGTTGACCATGCTCTTGTTAAGAGAAAAAAAAAATCTTAAGATTTAAATCCCACATTTAGAAGGAGATGTAAGTGCATATAAAATAGATTTGGCATTACAATCATCCAATAATTTGAGAAGAAATTTAGAGCATGTATTTTTTTATTGTACAATGGTGGTATTGAGTTTTGAACATAACTTTATACTTACTATCCAAACCTCTCACTATAGTGACATGAAATGAAATGATGCTATAATTATGACTATCATCTTCAAGGTTGCATATCCTGGCACATAATGTAATAGCGTTTAAGTATCATTGCATGGTAGCATATGCTGCTTATGCATAAGATGTTCTTTGCTAATTCCAAGTTTTTACGTACATTGAACATGTTCATACAAAGTGAATTGAATTAATGTGTAAATTGTATTAAAAAAATAATGTGTAACGTGATGGTGATGTGTGTGGTATAAGACAACTGGCCAAATAATATAGACAACATAAAAAACCATTTAAAAACTTACTAAAAAGATAACGTAGTGTTTGATTTGAGGGAATTGGAAGGAAGGGGAGGGGAAGGGAGAGAATATTTTAAAGTTTTCTTGTTTGGTTTATTTTTTAAGGAGGGGAGGGAAGGGGAGGGGAATGGAGGGATTTGGCTCCCCTTTAATATTGAGGGATTTGGAGGGAGAGCAGAAGACTTTAAATGACATTTACTTAAATAACCTTAAATTAAATTAAACATAAAAACCTACAAAGGTCTAAAAAGTAAATCAATATATTCTCTCAATTAAAATCCCTCCCCCCCCCAACCAAACACAATTTCTATTTAAATCTCTCTTCTCCCTTTCCCTCCTCTCCCCTCCATTAAAATCTCTCCCCTCCCTTTCTTTGAACCAAACAGACCCTAAGGGACCAAATTGAAACTTATTAAAAACCCATTGTGCCACGTTAGATAATTTAACTGCCATGTAGACAAATTACTGACGCCATTTGGTGAAAACTGACGGAAGGTCCAACGTTGCAAACGTTTGGGAAGTTAAAGGACTAACATGACACAAAAAAAAGTTATGGAACCAAAGTGAAATAAAAAAATAAGTTATAGGATCAAAATATCAATTTTGCCTATATTTTACTAGTTAATTTCATAACAACATATAAAATACTAATCGTATTTTTTTAGCAATTAACCTATATTGCCAATTGGTACCCGGGTCCCTTAAGCATGTGAGGTTAGATGTTCGACTCTTGGCTCGTGTATGAAAATTCATCATTTAGGAGATGCAACTCTTAAATGCACTCCAGATTCTCAAATGAATTAGTCTCTTACTTGAATAAAAGTAGGATAAGATATTACATGGTAAAATCTTATTCAGTCCACCGTTCTAGGTGAAATATACATGAAATCTGACATATCCTATATTTGTATATGGTTATATCTCTTATCCATCTTATTGATCATGACTTACCAACCAATTACTTTTTCTTGTCCTTAGTCATGTCCTCATCTTCATTCCTATTTGGCTGTTTTTACATATTTTATCTTTCTGATTCTCGATTTCCATATACGGATCATTGGAATGGGGTGAAAATTGCTGGAATAAAAACGTAAGTCATCAGCAGTAAGGGAAACCTTGAGAATGAAACGTCATTCTCCTAATTTATTTATGAAATTTCAAGTACATATATAGAGGGGGAAGCAACAGAGAGTGAATGGTTCTTTTCATAGGGATGAAAGCTTATGTGCACGTGCTTTTCAGCTTACTATGTATGCTGTTTGTTTTCAAGGGTGGCCCTGTGGGTGGACAAGAGGAGCGACTGCCTAGGATTTCATTTTTAAAGGGGCCCAAAACCTTTTTTTTACTATATATATATATATATAAAAGTAAATTTTATATACATAAGAAAACACACCGCCAATTTAAAAAAGAGAACTAATGAGATCATGATAAAATAAGTTATCAGGATCAAATCATAACAAGTCAGTGTGCATGCAATTGTTATCTTGTGTTATTAGCCTACAATCATGTAATATCAATTCGTATAGTATAAGACCTAATCTTAGGAATATCAATCTTAATGCATGTATAATTTATAGAATAATATTAATTATTTTTGTAACTGTTGCATTTGTTGCGATAAGTTTTACTAAATTGAAATTATTAAAATCTTATTTGGGATCTATTATGTCACAAGGTAGATTTTGATTTCTATGGAAAATAATTTTTTAAAGAGCCTTAATTATGAACATATTATTAATGAATTTGTAACAAAAAATGCAAAAGGACAATATTCAAATGATTATCAGGGTATTATTTTCTCGGTTCGCCTAGAGCATCTAAAATCTCAAGTCCGGCCTATTTGTTTTATGTGTCGTGCTATATATATATATATATAAACTTTTCTCTGTTTTTCCCCTGTTCACTACTGATGTTAATTATATTCAACTCAAACATGGATAATATATATATATATATATATATATATACTGCTGCTGTTAATTTTTTCCGAAATGATTTGAAATTCAAGATTAAAAATTGAAATTAAAATGTGTAAGATATATAGAAATCAAAGGAAGATATTATGAAAGACATATACGCATTTTAATGTGTCAATCGTAAGCCAATTTTTGAAATAATTGTGACCTAATTTATAAAAAAAATGCTGAAATTTGGAGGGTGGAATTATTCTTCACACTTAACCCACAAACATATTAAATTTGCACCCAAATTCTATAGAGCACCTGTTCCACGCATTTGCATAGTCAGTCGATTAAAACTGTTGGATCGAGATCAGACGGATCATAATCTCAATTCATATTTTAAACTCAATTTTATCCTTGAAATTGTGAGCATCCAATCTCGCTCCAATAGTCTCAACCGCCGACTGCATGAATGTGTGACTAACTACATGGAATCCATTTCTATTAAATTTCACTTATGGAGCACGTTAATCGTTTGCATCATCCTTTGTGGTTTGGATAGAGGTATATATAATATATTAGATTAATTATCATAATCATTATAACTTAACACTAGCCTATATTGAAACCATATTGACCTATATTGATGGCAATGAAAAAAAAATAAAAATGCCTTAACAATCACAAAAATTGAAACCGCATATATATGTCAAAATTAAATAATCTTATAACATGCCGTACGAAGTAAGTAGAATCAATCATCAATATAAGTTACATGAAAATTAAGTTCATGTGATCAATACAGCAGGGAAGCAATTCAATTCAATGCGACAGATATTAATGTGCCTCAACTAATTAACCTCCAGTAAGTAAAAGCAGAGCAAAAAGCAGAGAGCGAGCAGAACAGAACCTAGCCATTTGTTTTTGTCATCGGTTAACTAAGTTAAAGGGGATTGTATTTGTGGGGGTTTGGAGGATAGTAACCACTTGGTGAAGTTTTGCAGGGTAGCTTCGTCGGCTCTGTAGTACTTTTGTGTGAACTGAAGCAGATTGGACCATGTGAAATCTGGATACTGTTTTGTCCCATCACTGAGCACCAAATCCTCTGGGGCTCTCACCACTTTGTCCTCTTTTGGGCACAGAAAGAATGCTAAGGACCTCCTCTCTTTGTACTGGTTCACCACTGCCCTATGCAAGCAGCTCTTGTATCTCCCATTTGATAATGCCTAACACAACCCAACATATAATAAGTTAATATTATATTATTATATACCTTACATACATGCATGATTCCTTGTCTAAGCAGTTTCATGTATGTAGTCCAAATTATTCACCTCCACATATGTACCGAATGCCTTAATTTGTCTCTAGTACAATTTTGTGAAAAGAATATATATAAAGGAAAAACTAAACAAAGGACGTATATAGATCACTTTTTTATGCATCCTTCATTTTTCCAAAGAGTTAAGCAGAGGAAAATGGTGATTTTAAGGTCTCACCCTCATGAGGTATTTTTTTTTTGGATAAGACCCTCATGAGGTATGATGATTGTTGGCTAATAAATTCGGGTAAAATGATAATATATAAAATTTATGTGTGTATGTGCTGCTTGATCTCAATAATATATATAGTGTGGTGAAAAGAGGAATTGCTTCTCAAATAAATACAAATATAGAATCGGTGTGTTCTAGAGCATGAGGTTTAATTGACCATCTTGGTTTGTAATAATTTTTTGAACGTTGACAAAACAACTTTTTATTAGTAATCCGTTTAAAGTGTTTGACAAAGAAAAATTAAAAATATAGAGACTTTTGGAATATGGGTAGTGCACATTCTAGGCAAGATTCTATCATTCCTTAAAACGAAACAACAAAAAGAATCAAATTAATTTTATATTCTACAAAATAATGTTACTGAAATTAAATATCAATATGTCAACCAACTTAGGTTGGCGTGAGTGATTAAAGTCTCTCGCCCCTTAATCAAAGTCTCGGGTTTGAGCCTTGAGTATGGAAAAAATCTCAGCTTGGAGAGATGCCACCCATTAGAGGTGGCGAACAAACTCCAGCGAGAGATTAGTCTCTATCGTCCAGGCGGTGAGATACTCCTCAATGTAGAATAAAGAAATATATCAATATGTCAAGTTTAATGTTTGGTGCAAAGTATCCTGACTTATATATATTATTGATGATATTTTAGTACAATGACTTATCATGTGAGGTATATCCTACATGGACAACCAAAATCTTTGATACACAAAAGTATCTGAGCATTTAATTGATGGGTTTGTCATGTTGCAAGGGATAACAAGGGCCACAGTTGTTGACAGCCACAAAGCAAGGATAGGTAAATATAGGTATACACAAAAACAACATTTGTAACCATTATGCATATATGTGATATGTACAAACACATGATGTTTTTTGAGAGGGCCTACGTACCGTGAAGGTATCACCAATGTTAACAACAAGGGCATCTGGACGAGGTTTAACCGTCTGCCACTTGTTATCTGCAAACACATCAAGCCCTCCAACTTGGTCTTGGTGAAGTATTGTTAGTGTTGTTGGGTCACAATGCGGTCCCGTCCCTAGTGCAAGACTTGGTTGTTGGCATGATGGGTAATAGTTGCATCTCATGATGGAGCAACCATCCTCAAACAAGTACATATAATGCAACCTATCCACTCCTAAGCTTATAGCCAATAGCTCCATCAGCTTCATCCCCAACTCCTTCATAGCTGCACAGTACTTCTGAAATGCCACTCTGCGTATCATCAATGCACAACAAATTACTAATTATACATTGTATTGTTCTCACATTCTGAGATTTCGGCAACATACTTTCTGATACACTTTTTTTCATTATATACTTTCTATGAATGACCAAAATTCACTTGTGTTCCACCGTTTTGAGAATGGATCTCACTGAATTAGTGAGACTCATATGAATTTCACTCGATTATAGAGAGTATGTGTTGAAAAAAGTGCGTCAAATTAAACACCCATATAAATTTCACTCAATTATAGATATTATGCTTAGAAATGGAGGGAAATTAAAGGAAAAATGGGTATGTGTGTCAACACACTTTCCAACTTTGTAATCTTTTCAGGTGTACTTTTTCATATATATTTATCTAATGATCTTATAATATAAAATAAATAATTTTTTTATATAATAAAAAACATGAAAAGGATGGTTTGATGGGAGGGGCATAGGGGTTAGAGTGATAAGGAGATTATGACTTCAAATCTCCCTATTAAGATAACGTACTAATTACTGCGATAACATGAAATTAAAGCACATTATATGAACTATATTAGTCTTACCCAGCTTGTTCAAAGTCTTCCCCTAAGTTAGAGCTAAAGAAGTTGGTGACAACAGGCTCTAAGGTGGTGGTGGTGTTGTCATGGAAGGGGAAAGAGAGTGTCTCCTTCCATGGCAATTTGGAGGAAAACCGGTCAGCATGTGCACCAGAATAGCCCCACAAGGAACCGGGTGTCTTAAGGACACCAAATTTCTTTTGAATTGGGAGCTCAAAGAAAGCGTCCATTTGGTCATAGGCTTCACCAATGAGGCATGGGTCAACCCCATGGTTGATCACTTGGAAGAACCCATGTCTCAAGCACGCTTTTGATATGAGCCTAGCGGCACAGAGTGTGGCGTCTTCGTTACCATTGAGGAACCCTTCAAGGTCAACAAGTGGTGCTTGTAGCTCTTCATGGGCATCCTCTAAACACTCCTTTGGCCAAACGAAGTTCATGGGAACGTGGGGTTGCATCTTTAGCCAAGAAGGGTCAAAGAAACGGTTTTGATGAACTTGAACATCTTGATTATGATGATGATGATTCACTAGTACTCCTGACACCAAGCATAGACCTGAATCCATATTATTATAGGTTTGAGTGAGAGTAATTAAGGAAGGAACTTAAGTAAACACACACTACACACAAAGTGGAGTAGTGAGTGTTATATAGGCCAAGGAATGGCATGTATTATTTGTAGGGTTTGAGAGTTGGAATAATGCAGTTCTGTAAATCTTGAGAAACAAACAAACAAGAAGAAAAGAACTTAGGAGTGGAATCAAATGTGAAATAAATTAAAGTGAAGGGGCGTTTGGGCATGCGTGAGGGGGCTTCGTGCGTGCAACCGCACGCGTTATTATTTTCCGTACGCATTTGAGGGACTTTTTTTTTAGTCAATATGAATAAGTTCATAAAAGGGGAAACTTCCGTCATACGGCATCTACAGCAAGGAAAACAGCATATGCATAGTCACAAGAAATAAACCAATCATAACCAAGACACGCTGCTGTAACTATTCCAAGCTGTAACATACTACAGACAAGGAAAACAACAAAAGCTAAAAAAACAAAAACTAAAAAACAACACCTTGTACATCAAAAAGGATACCACAAAGAATACAGACATGAAGGATATTATTGAGATTTGTTTGGCTCTTTATGCCCGATTTGGGCCGAAGACTTTTTTTAGTATCATGATAAAAATAGGGATTAAAATGGAATGAACAAAAAAATTGCCCAAAAAAAATGGAATGAAAAGAAAGGATGAAATGAATCTTTTTTTTTTTTGGGTTAAAATTGCTAAAAGAGAGAAAAAGGAAAAAAAGAAAAACAACAAACACCAATCAGCCCCTACAATCGAACGAAGGAGACACCACTAACGTCTGCCAACAACAAGAGATTCAATTATTCTTAAAAAGAAATTATTTACCCTTGTAATGCCTTTACAATTACAAAAGTGATGATAGTAGAAGGAGCCTAATTAATTTAGAAAATGTTCTCTATTTCTATTTTTTTCATAATTTAATTATAAAATTGTAACTTAATTTTTTCATTTTATTTTTCTATCTTATATTTCTGAATATTATACCATAAAAGTAATATTCTTTTCATATAAATATTTGAAAACAATAAATAAAGTAAAAATAAAGTAATATTTTTACAATCAAAAGTAAAAACAGAAATAAAATAGAAAACAGTTAAAAAAAATCAAATAAGCCTTTTAATTGACATCATGGTAAAAGAACAAGACATACTGTTTGACAAAAAAATGCCAAAAGTGATTAAATTTAAATCCTCAACATTTTTGTCCAATATTATTTTGTTGTCCATATTTAAATTATAAATGAGAAAACCTTTAAATTTATTTATCAGAAATTCATTTTTAAACACATTACTTTCTAAAAAATTATCTTGATATTGATGGAATCATGAATCATATGTAAATACAGTTACATCAATCAGTCCCTAGATATAATAACATCAATACTTAAATAAATTGACATGATATTTATAACTATTTGAAATTAAGTTTAAATTTGTATATAAAAATAATATATCCGGCACTAATTTTTTTTTCAAAAACAAAATCAATAGTTTATTCAATTAGAAATGTACTCCGATCACATGCTACATATATAAAACATCTAACTGATTAGTGCTTCCACAGTCACAAACAATCCATGATTCCATGATCATATCTTCTTCCAAAGTCAACAAGATTTGGCATGGCACCTTATAAGTCTACGGAATTGCGACTTGAGATATATATTTAAGCATATACACAAGTAGTATATAGGGAGGGAAATCAACTTTTGCATTGCAACTAGTTCATTTTTGTAATAAATAATTGCGTGTGCATCCGAAAAGGCAATGCATTTTAGGAGCCCGGTAAGGTAATAGATTGACTATCTTGCCAACTAGTTTTTAAAAACTTGATTCAAATCCAAAGAAAGGACCAATGTTTATTAGTCCAAGTGACAAACAATATGGTCTCTCTTAAGCAAAGTTTTAGATTCAAATTTTGTAAATAAAGCTCGTCAGACTAAACCAAACCAAAGGTTTATAACAAAAAACCCAATGGAGAATATTCTTCCTTGATTCTCAAAGTGCTAAAATTTAAGATAAGTACCCATATGGCATGGCTACATTGGAAAATAAAGGGCTTCAATTTTTTCCTGTATCGTAACCTACAATTGGCATCGTAACCTACAATTGGCATAGGCCGGACACTTAATTTCAATATGTCAATTAACTGGGGCTAGCTTTGAATAGATGACTATCATTTTTTTTTTGCTTAAATATGTTTTAGGTCTTTTCAAATTTATTCGTTTTGATTTTAGTCTCTAATTATTTTGGTCAAATTTTTTTGGTCCAATAATTTTTTTTTATTTTAGTCCTTTTAGTGATTTAGGGCTGAGGTGGCATGGACACGTCACCTCATTAATCAGACGTGTCATATTAAGTGTCAATTAAGCATGCCACGTAATTTTAAATTTACAGAGACTTGCCACGTAATTTTAAATTTGCTGGGAATTATTCTCTCTCCTCTCTCCATCCGCCACCACCCCCTCCCTCCCCCCCTCTCTCTCTCTCCTCCCTTTTCTCTCTCTCCTCTCCTCCCACCAGCACCGCCACCTTCCTCCACCCCCGTTTTATTGTTCCTCTTCCTCCTCCTCCTCCTCCTCCACCACTACCACCACCACCCCCTCTCTCTCCTCCACCACCAACCCCCTCCTTCTCCCCCCTCCTCTATCACCACCACCACCACCACCACAGTGGCACACCATTTTCGATTTCATTGCGTTTTTCAGTTCCCACTTCCCATCCTTCCCCTCTCGTGCTTCTCTCTTTCTCGGTATTCATCGACGGAACCATGGACATCTTCAGGCTTGCCGGTGACATGACCCATCTTCTCAGCATTCTCGCAATTCATCACTTTTGTTTGTGTGTGTCACCGTGTTAGTAAACAGAGAGTGATGAATAATTAGTGATTAGTTGTTAGTTTGGCATTTGATTCAACTAATTGTAAGAAAACACAATAAATTGGGGTTTATTTTTAGGGATTTCTCTCTAGACTCAAGAGCTATACGCAATAGTGAGAGAACCATCTTTGTCAAAAAAATTTACCCACTGAGACATATTTGTTGCGCTGTTGTTCTATTTTATTAGAATACACCATTTGGATTGCTTTGTTTGGTTGTCTGCTTGTGGGTGGTTGTTGTGGTTATCTATATTCGAAACCAATTTGAAGGAATTCAGTTGAGAAAGCCCGCAAGAAAAAAATGAGGACCAAACTCATGGGGGTGGGGGTGGGGGTGGGGGGGGGGGGGGAGCAAGGAGGAAGAAGGTGGTTGTGGAGGAAGAAGGTGGTTGTGGTGGTGGTGGTGGTGCGAGAAGAGGAGAGAGAGAGAGAGAAAAGGGAGGAGAGAGAGAGGGGGGAGGTGTGGTGGCCGATGGAGAGAGGGGAGAGAGCAAGTCCTTGCAAATTTAAAATTACGTGGCAGGTCTTTATAAATTTAAAATTATGTGGCATGTTTAATTGGTACTTGAATATGACATGTTTGATTAATGAGGTGACATGTCCATGCCACCTCAGCCCTAAATCACTAAAAGGACTAAAATAAAAAAAAATATTATTGGACCAAAAAAGTTTGACCAAAATTATTAGGAACTAAAATCAAAATGAGTAAATTTGGAATGACTTAAAACATATTTAAGCTTTTTTTTTTTTAAGGCACAAGATGACTATGAATTGTTAACCGTAGAAACATTGCCAAAATATTTCATTGTTGGAACTACTACCTCTGGTCCCATATATAAGATAATTTAAGATTATTTTCTTTAGTACAAATTATAAAAAACATATATCTATTTTAAATGCATTAATTGTATAAAATTTCTTTTATACCCATTGGAGAGAGAATAATATGATTGAGAATTAGGAATGATTTAATGTCACTAAATATATAAGTCATCATTTTAATCATTTACTATGAGGAATAATCTTAGAATAAAGTTTATATTGATTATAATTAACTTATTTAATTATCTTTTATTAATCTTTATAAATTAAGTATTTATCTCTTATACATGTGATCGGAGTTAGTATTATATATCCCATATGCGCTTTGCAATTTATCCTCCGCAAACTAAACCCTCCTCTCGTTATATATAGTTTCATAACTAAGTGCATATCCTCCGTACGGGAAACAAGTACTAAGATAAGGTGAAGCACTGAAGCTCAACATCAAAGATTTTTTGATGAATAGCTCAACATCAAATTGAATACAAGAAGAAAATTCATACCAAAATAAGAACAAAACAAAGTTTTTTTTTTTGGTCAAAAGAACAAAACAAAGTTTATGATCCACAATAGTCCTATGTTGTGGTGCGTGAGACAATACGACCCAACCCGACTCATAAGTGGGTTGGGTTAGAACAAAATGTGTTTGTTGACCCCAAAAAATGAAACAAAAATGTCTTTATATTTTTTGGTTATTTTAACTCGACTCACTTTTGGACCAAAAAAAAAAAACTCGACTCACTTAACTTATTAATAAATGTGTTGACCAAAAAAAAAAAAACTTATTAATAAATGTAGCAGATTCAACATTAGTTTTTGACCCAAAAAAAAAACATTATTTCTACACTGCAAATAAATAAGATCACAAGTCACAACTCAGCTAAAGTACTTGTAGCAGATGTCTGATAACAATGAACGATGAAAAGCAAAATATGCTATTTATATGTTTTTCTGGGAAATGCGAGAAGAGATGGAGTATGAATCCGCATGAGATGACAAAAATGGTGTGTCATTTCCTTTTCAATGTAAACCCATTGCTGTACAAAAATCACATCCATAATTTCTATTCACCAAGAAAATTGAGCGACACTATCTTCTGATATATAAGATTTACAGGAAATATTATTGAGGTAAATATAAATGATAACAATCGATCAGGATGTTACATGAAAGAAATATAATATTATAGCATATATTGTTGAAATGAAAGGCCAACATATTTATATACTCTAAATTATCGTTACCAATAAACTTATTGTGTCCGATGAGGAATTGGTCCTCAAATATATATCTTTTGCAAGAGACTGTCTTCAGACCATGATCACGAATCTAGGAATCAGATTTGTTAATTGGATATGCTTTCTTCACATCAGGACTGTGTTATGAATGAATATGACTACACGGATGTACAATTAGATAGAGTACTATAGAGAACTAGAGTTTGCTATATAGTGGTTGCTACTATGTCGCAACCTTGATATTGCAGAAAATTACCAACAAATCGGGTTAATACGGCCGCAATTGTGGTCACAGAGATCCCAAAAACCTTGATGTTGAAACCGCAATTACCGTTGCAGATCACAATTCAAAACCATGGTTTGAATCAACATTAGACCTTTCCATCAGATGTAGGAAGCAGACTATCAGTTTTCAAGGTCGAGGTTGAGGACGAGGTAGACACAGAATTTGTCCCTCTGGAGGGAGAAGAAGAAGGTGAAGGTAGCTTCTTTGGCAGCATCTGATCCCAATATTGCTTGGGTAGTCTTGAACCTTGTGATAGAACAACAAAAGCAAGAAGGGTCAAGAGCAAGCACTGGTGCCTCCAAGAACCTATCATGATGATAAATATTGAATAGTAGTACTGTTACAGACTCCAATTGATCAGGTAGTGTGTGCACTGCACAGAGCCCTCCCTTTGGCTTTGAAAAAATAGGAGCAGCTTTAGAGAGCTTATGGCAGCAGACATGTTCAGTAATGTAGGGAGGGTGCCAACTTGTTTGTGTGGGAAAAAGGGTATGTAAATGGCAGACAACGAGGTATTAGATAATTCTAAACTGTTAAGCAAATCTGAATGTGCATGTGTGTGGAATATGAGTTGAAAAGTACTTAAATATTCTCACTCAAACCTTTAAGGATTTGGGAACTAATATTTAACTCTTGATATGTCTTTTTTTAGCATCTTTGTTTTCAGACCTTGAAAGTGTATGATTAGCAATGTCACTGTCGGCTCTGGCAATTATGAGGCATATATGGAGAAGAATTTCTTACTATTTTTGTATTGAATTTTGGTTGGATATTTGTGTCACCCTTGACAGATGATCATATCTGTTATATTAATACTTACAGAAGCTTAAGAAATGATGATTGCGTTTATACTAACCTTAAATATTTCTTAATGCACAATATAGTTTCAGGCATATGCACATTAATGAATAATGGTGCATGCATTGATGATGGCCAACCTTAAAACCACATTTTGGAGCCTCGTTAATACTACCTCCGGTCCCATATATAAGAGAATTTAAGGTTATTTTTGTGGTCCAAATTATAAGAAACATAAACTCATTTTAAATGCATCAATTGTATAAAATTCCTTTTATACCCATTGGAGAGAGAATAATATGCTTAGGAACTATGAGTAATTTAATGTCATTAAATGTATAGGCCACCATTTTAATCATTTACTAAAAGGGTAATTTTGGAATAAAGTTTATATTAATTACAACTAACTCATTTAACTATCTTTTATTGGTCTTAGTGAATTAGGTATTTGTCTCTTATATATGGGACCGGAGGTAGTAATAGTATCATCATCATATTAGCAAAAATAAAATAAAAATAACAATGAAAAGCATTATATAAGCCTTTCAATCTATGTTAACTAGGCCATTTCCCAATTCTATTTTTCATAAATTTCAATCATGCAAACATGAGGAGAGTGCTGATCTTTCTTCAGTAGTTTCATGTAGCTTAAAAGCTAAACATGCTCAAGTTAAACTAAGGAAAAAAGTTGGTACGTTTGATTGAGTCCTCCAAAAGAAACGCATGTTGATCATATTTTTGTATGATGTTTACCCAACAAGAGTGAATTAACAATACAAAGATAATGGCATCCATGGTGTCAATTAAAAGTGGACACTTTCTAAGAAGCACCCCTTCCATCAGTTAAAGGGCACATATACATAAAGGGTATCCATTATGTTCTTAAACAAACACGCTGAAATGCAGGTGGTATGTGTTAGGGTGGTTCTAGTTAAGTGGCTACAAGCTGTAGCTCTTAGTTCTTTGTTCCCTACCTTCCATTCCAGCACGATTTGAAAATGATACTTGACTTCCAAGTTAGAAATGAATAATCCTTGCAATGTAATTCAGAGAATATAAAAAAAAAAATACTTGTGTCTAAATTTTAATGTAATAAAAGAATCTATTATTGAAAGAAGAATGTCGGGTTAAAGCTACTGTATAATTATTACTTGCGCAGTTGGAAGGTCTCCCAAGTGGTAGGGTCAAATTCGTTTCTCAAATTGCTTTTTTGTCTCCCCACTTCACCCACTATTAAATATTTATTTTTCTCCTTACAGCTTTTATAAACTCTTGGCAACTGGACAAGAATACAACTAGCACGTACTAAAATTGAGTCAAAAAAGTTCAATATTGACTAGTCTCCTTGCATGTTGTGTTAGCGAATGAGATCAAGAACAATCTCCTTGGTTTAAGGAAGGGGAACCTCTGTGATAATAGAGAGGAAAAGACTGAAATGACTAAATGATTTTCAACTTGTGTCGATCATTATTTGGAGGTTACAAGTGTATAGGCTGTATCACTTTAGAGTGCTCCAACCGGTGGAAGCACTCCTCCAAACACCAAATTCTTTGTTTTCTTTAGAGGGAGGAGAAGGAGGAAGAAAGTCTGATGCTTTTAAGAACCCAATATTATTGAAAACACGAGCAAACAATCACAATATACATGAATATATGCAATATATGCAGCAACGTATGGATTAAACCAGGTACACACATGGACAAATCATACTCGGAAATTATGAAGACCACCATAAAATGGGTCATCTGAGTGATCTGAAGCAAAAGCTGACAAACATTCACAAGCTGCACCAGCAAAAGAAATACAAACACAATCTCTCAAAATGGCCCACTGGGTTTGGAAGATGATGAGGTTTTGGATTTTGCAAAGTCAACTAGGTCTTTGAAAAGGGCATCTTCTGGTTTCTCTTGTTTGGTTGGAGTAGATGGATTCAGAGAAAGATTCTGAGTCTGTTTCAATAAGCTATCATTTGAGGAACTGGACCCACTACTTGGATGATACACACCCTGTTCAAAAAACTGCTGCCTCTGATTATACCTTGAAGGTGGGGGCGGAATGATGCCGGGAGATGGTGTGTCCCGTGGAGCCGGTGGAAGGCTCTCTGAAGATTTGTTGATGGGAGAGGGTTCATCATACACTGGCTGCGTGCTAAAAATTGGTGATGAGGAGGTATTCATGGCATGAGGAGGTGATGAGGAAAACAGTGTTTCAGTGGCTGATGAGGCAACATTAGAGCTAGAATGAAGAGGTGGCTCAGAGTTTTCATGGGCTCCGTCTGTTTTGTATGCTTCGCCACTGAGATAGTCCATTGTTCCAGAGTCTGAGAAGACTGGTTTCCTTGACGCTGGCAGTGGGGGAAGCTTGTTGGCTTGTTGCTTGTTCTGTGCATGAGTATCTCGTGATGACCTGCAATCACGGTACATAGACAAATAATTACAATGATTAAACCAAAGAGAGAGAAAATGAGGGAAGCGAAGGATATGTATAGACCAAAGTGTATCAAATGAAAATGGGTCGTCAGCCTGACACAGGTAACCAAATGCCCCCATATAATTGAGAATTCACTAAGGAAGAGAAAGTGACTAGCAACAGGTTTAATATAGTGCAGAAATTTTGCAGGTCATACCTATGCGCTAGTTGGGCAAAATCATCTTCTAACTCATCCTCCTCATGGTTTACATTTACAAGTGGCAGAACTGATGTTTCTGTTTCTCTTGTGCCTGTATCAGCAATTCCTTTTACAATATCATCATGCAGACGAAGTGCACGCTGAAGGGTGTCATTTAGTGCCAATCCCTGAATTAAAAGCTGTTCATCCCTGGAAGTGCATTACAGCCATTGTTTTTTATTACACAAACAAAATAGACTTGGTTTAGGTTATCTAATTATCTTAGAGAAATATTCTTACGTAGTATCATTCACAAGAAGCGTAACACGCTTTTGGTATGAACGACATTGGTCAACAAGATCAACGATCACTTCCTGCTTCACACCCTGCATGTTTTGTTCAGAATATTAGGACACTAATTAAACTACTTGCCATGACTGCTTTGTGCTGGACAAAAAGTTAATATTGCAGCATGCAAAAGAATTTATGTTTAAAATATATCTTAGTACTACACTACATTTATTAGATTAATTACTCTCAAAACTAAGCTAAATAGAATGTCTTTTCAGAGGTCAGGAGCTAAATAAATACACTTCAGGCTAGAAATTAGAAAATAAAAGGAGGGGCAGGGGAGAAGGGGAATTATCATCAGGATCTCATTCAAGGCTAGGAATGGACCCTGACAAATGTTTCACTCTTTTGAATTATAAGTAAATTGATCCTGGCTTATTAGAATTTAGTAAACCAAAATCTTTATATAACGACTTGATTATAATAGTGTAAGAGTGATAAGAAGATAGAACAAAGAGTACACCACCCAGATGCCCTGGGCTTTTTAGTTTATTTATTGAATTCTCATAATATCTAGTGGCATCAATTGATTCATGTAGCTGAACCCATTTAGCGGGGGCAAAAACTTGTTTCTGTTGTTGAGTTCTTACAAGTTACATCACTTCCATTGTAAATCCATCTTACAGATTACTGATTGATATCAAAGTGATATCAGCAACTGCAGCAAATAACAAATGATACAGACATCTTTTCATTGAGATCTGATTTAGTTTCACATACCACTTCAAAGTTCAGACGTATATTTTCATAAACAATCATAACTGAACAGAGATTCCAGAATGAAGGTAGTCGGGTAGTAGACAAAAGACAACAAATAAAAAATAACATCACCTCAGGATTTTTAGGATCCAAGGCATTAAGCATTTCAGTCAATACATCCGCTAGTCCTTGAGCATTCTGAATCTCTAGCAAACTGATTATAAACAATTTTAGTTAGATAGGGATAGAGCACAAACCAACAAAAAACTTATTTCGTAGGAGAACAATTCATTAAGAGGAACGATTAAAAGGAGAGGATAAGAACTAGAAATACTCCTAGAACAACCAGAATAAACTAACCTTAAAAATGGTTAAATATGTTTTTGGTATCTGAAAATATGATTTTTTTTTTTTTGCAATTTGTGCCTATTTAAATTTTATTCAATTTTAGTCCTTAAAAAAAATTCAAAAATTATGTGTTTTTAGTCCCTCATGATGAGGGACTAAAAACACACTATTTTTGTTGAATGTACATACTAAAAACAATTAAAATTTAATTATCGAGTAAAACAACAAAAATGTAATATTTTCATCGACCAAAAACATATATAACCCCAAAAACAAAAGAAGCAAACATTATCTCAAAGGAGCTCCACAATCCTTTTGTATATCCATAAAGAAGGCCTCCTAAAAAACAATCACTGCATATGCATCTTTAACAAATTAAACAGAAATACACCTTTAGAAGGTGAATCTACAATGTGGCTAGATCTTATTCTACATTAATTATAATAAAACTTTACATTCACCATAATCACTCAAATATAAGACAAAAGTAGGCTAGCATTGTAGTGGATTATTATAAATTCCATGCTTTCTGATTAATTTTAAAAACAGAACCATGATCCCAAATTGACATGGCACAAAAACTAAAATCCAGCAAGCAAAGAGATACCATGATGAAACTACGGAGATGTGGGTAGGGAAGGAGGAAGAGAGAACAGCGACATTGAAAATATATTCTTATGTATGGTAATGTGGTGTGATATGATATGATGTGATAAAAAAATATAAAGTACTAACTCCTAGTTTTTAGTAATACTAGACTCCTAATCCTAATTAAATATGGAAACAAATCATGAAATATAATAGAATATGGAAACTGCTCCTAAGAGATTGTCTATAATAATCTAAACTATCTAAGATACAATAATAATATAATGAGATACTTTCTAAATACTTAAGTTCTAACACCTTTACATGTAATTGACTTTATAAGAGGAGACACAAACTACTTTGTTACTTTCATACAGAATGTGAAACGTCTAAAAAAAAGACACTATTAGCCACACACAAAAATAAAAAACAAAGGAAAACAACAAGAGCATGATGCAGTTACAGAGAGCACCTAAGCCCAGATGCATCAGACTGAAGAGAAGCCTGAATAACAGCATCATCATATTCATCACCAGCAAGATGAACAACTGGCTGGGTTTGAGGAGGAGTGAAGAAAGGAACACCACTATCTTCTCGAGGTGGAAATTCAACTCCAGCAGACTGCCATTTGTTAAAAATAATACATAATACATTACAGAAATAAAATATTAACGTTTTAATTCCAAGTCAAATAATATCAATTTAATGATATTATATGTGTGAGTATGTGTATGTGCATGCACACGTGCATATTGGCACGTGTGTGGATTTGTTAACCAAAAACTCAGATTATACAAGTACACATTTTTATGAAGCTAGTCCAACAATAGAACAACTTGTTAAAAATATTGGGGGAAAACACTGATGACATGTAAATTTGACACGTCTTGATAAAATGCATGCTAATTCTGTCCTGGATTAAAGTAGTGACTACAAAAGTATGTTGCAGACAGGCACAAATAATTAACATGTGTCATGACTCCAAGTGAAAATTATAATTTACTAGAGTATAAATGTACATGAATAGAAAATTAGAAATGTCAATACATATCAGTTCACAGTAAAATTATCTCTTGAAAAATATAGATTAACCCTCAGAAAGTAATATCTAAATTCATAAGAGCAATCACCTTTAATTCATTATATGCTGCATGGTATTGGGGATACCTTCCACTTGGTCCCCCAAAAGCTTCTTGCCACGTATCAATCAAAATCAGTATCTTTTCCCTCACACTTAAGTCTGGCTGTACAATTGGATTAAAACAATGCAACACTTGATAAGCAAGTTTCTTTTCCAACAATCAGTTGCAGAAATGACACAACTATAAAATAAACGGGCCAATAACAGTTGGAACAACTATTAAGGGAAAACCACACCAACTAACTTAACAGGTGTTCTAAACCTGTTCGAGTCTATTGGCGGGACAGCCTAGGGGCCTACCTTGACCCTCAAATGGGACAACCACCCTAGAAATTTTATCTACGAAAAAGAAAAACCTATAAAAGAAATGTATAGTATCGACAGTCCATAAATACCTTCTTCTTTACTATCTTAACCATTTCATGTAAGATATCCCGCTCAATGATCTGCTGAAATACACTTTCACCACAATTTTTACTAACGGTCTCCAGTGCCTACATCAAATATTCCAATACAAATTAATGAGTTTTTGGAAGAAATTTACACCTAATATCTTGCAAGCAGAACAGAATAACAACTCCGAGGAGCTATAAATGATTTCTCAAAATTTCGCAGAGATATAGTAAAAAAATTCTAACTTGTTATATCTGAGTACATGAAACATTAAATAATTATCCACAAATAAAAGATAAAAAATACTGACAAAAAGAGCCAGAAGTTGTATTTTGGGATTTTTACTGCTCAGACGCTTCTTAAGTATCTTTACTGCATCCTTTGCTTGCCTGCAAATATAATTAGTTGAACATTAAAGATCAGGAAAATGCAATTCACGGAATCCATACGAGAAAAAAAATCAAAGTAAGAGTTCGAGCAATTTTAAACTTGAGAATGAAACCTAAAAAGTAAGATAAAATTCAAAATTGGCTTAATCTCACTTTTGATCCTCCTATTTCATCAAAGGTTGTTTTTATTTCCCTCTTTCGAAACTGCATCAATGTTACCTCAATAGTTTTCAAATTGCTGTGATTAAATCCTTCTTCTATTCATTTATGGTTGATGTGGCTTTATCTGTCCTCATGTGACACTCTATTTGGCAGACATTAAGACAATATTGCCAGAAAAGTATGCCTTATAAATAGAAGATTGAGAATACCAATGATGAACTTCCTAAAACTTGATCCAACGAACTATCAGTAAAATACATGGCCAATCAGGCCTGGTCATGTCTTGATTGAAAAAACAAATGTTCATAAAGCATTCCTGAGACCAATATAGTAGATCCATGTTGGGTGACAGGATGATAAGGCAGTAGAAGAAAGATACCTAGGGTCCATATTAATGATATCACACAACTCTATGTTAATTGCCCAGTCTGGCCCAATCAGTGTGTCACTAGTTGCCCTCTCGGCACAGGTTGCTGCAGTATTAGCCATTTCTCCCTCCCTCACCAGTCAAGTCTTCAATTTCAACTTAAATCTTCTGCAAGGTCAAACCCAAAGTAATATCACCAACGAGATTAAGCCAAAGCTACATCATAGAGCAAAAATACATCATTAAAAAATAAAAAATAAAAAACTTTAATAGTAATTGTGTGATCAGTGATTCCACTCACAATCTACTCTTCAGAAGATCAAATTTTAAAACGTATAAGCAAGAGGGCACAGAAAAAGGGAAGGTCCCAATTAGTCAAAATTACAATTGATACAAGAGAAACTAAGTCAACTAATTCAGCTAATAACAATAACAACAACAATAGTAATAATAATATGTTAAAAAATGGACAAAATGCTAACTAAACCACGAGGAAACAAGACAACGTTGTGAACTGAACATTCTCAATTTCTCAGTTGCTCAATAAAAGGACAAACAAGCAGATCGATCATATTGAAGCGAAATTCACTACCTTCAAATATTTGAGGAAAACCCCCACACAGAGGAGAATGGAGAATGGAAATCGGAAGCAGAAGCAATTGGGATATGCGAAGCCAAAATGAGGGAAAACTGGGTCTGGGATTGGGAAATAAAATAAAAGGGTGTTGTATTGGTGTCACTGTCAGTGTGTGTGTTTTTCTGTTTGCTTTCAATTTGGACTTCTTCCCCCGTGAAATACTACCTTAGTTCCTAAGAAATAAATATCTAATTTATTAAGATTAATAAAAAGTAATTAAATAAATTAATTATAATTAATATAAATTTTATTTTAAAATTATTTTTTATAATAAATAATTAAAATAATGACTTATATATTTAATGATATTAAATCACTCTTATTTCTCAAGTATATTATTCTCTTTTCAATGGATATAAAAAGAATTTTATACAATTGATATATTTAAAATGAGTCTATATTTCTTATAATTTAGATAAAAAAATAACTTAAATTTTTTTATATATGAAACCGGAGGTAGTATTCATTTTCTTTTTTTATGATTTTAATAAGATTTATTGCCTATTCGTATGTGTTTAGAAATAAAAAAATAGAGTTCTTCTCAAAATAAAAAATGAAATAAAAAAATGGAGTTAAATTTCTCCCACATTGACCAGGAGACGAGGTGTCAATTTAATTGGCGACGTGTTATATCAATGAGAATGCTTAAGTGGATACTCATTAGCCACGTTAGCACGTGGTGGAAGTAAATGTCGTGATTTTAGACTTTGTTTTTATGGTCCTACAGTGGTTGTAGACTTTTTTTTTGGCTAGTGGTTTTGGACTTTGAAGGAATGAAAACACATGAAGAAACAAACATATTACATGATTAAAATAATAGTTAATTCTAAAATGTAATAGTAATTAATTTTAGAAAAAAATACACTCTCTTTTCCTCTTTAGAAAAATTTGAATTAAATGACAAAAAACTTAATTATTTCATTATTTAGAAAAAAATTAATTATATACATTTTTTTTATCAAAATACATTTGTTTTATAAAAATAAAAATAAAAACCCAACGTCACCGGTGTTATTGGGCCCAATTTAATAACAAAAAAGGGAATTAGTAAATATATCCCAGATTTTTTAATATACACCATATATTAATATAGAAATCTTAAAAATATCCTCTAATTTTGTCTTATTTTTAGAAATTGAAGTTTTCGTAATACAAATTTTATGGAGTTTGGAGTTTTCGGAATACAAATTTATATTTTGAAAACTGGTTTCCAGAATACAAAGCTAGAATACAAATTTGTATTCTTGAAATTGAAATTTTCGAAATGTAAATTTACATTCTAAAAACTAGAGTTTTCGATATAGATACAAAATTGAAAAAAAAAAAAATTTAAAATTTTAGCATTCACGTGGGTCTATTTTCCAAATCCCCAACAAAAATGAAGGTCCAAACAGGAAAGAGGAGTATCGACCAAAAAAAAGGGGGGAAGAGGAGTTGGACAAAGAGGAGCTTTGACCAACAAAAAAAAACAGGAAAGAGAAGCATAGAGAAGAGAAGGGTGGTTGAAAGAGAGAAGAGGCGGTGGAAATGAAAGTAACATGGAAGAACAAGAAGAAGAAGAAGAAGAAGCTTTGTTTACCACACTTGAGTGACCTTCCTTTCGAGCAACACGAACAACCCAATTCAGACCCTAACAACAACAGGGACACTGAGGACAGTTGTGATGGAGTGCGTGGTGGTGATTCCAATTCTGAACAATCCTTCCGCCACTCTGACAAGGAGGAAGCAAGACTATTGGCTAAGGAATTTCAAGCTCAAGGAGACAACCTTGCTACGGTATGTTTCACGTGCCCACATGGTTCTTTTTTGTGTGTGTGTGGAAAGGAAAGCTGAACTAAAGAGGCATAGAAGAATAGTCAATTTAATGAGCCAAGGGTTACCCAATTTATAATTAACAGAAAAGTTATGTTCTTTGGCATTAAAGTTGAACTGGGTACTTTGGTATATTGTTTATTATGTGGCTGATTTCAGATAATTTTATTATTGCAATTATGAGTTTGAGAGACTTGAGAGTGTGAAAGACTTGCCTCCCTTTTGTGTTCCTTTGCATTTTTATGGTACAATCAACTGGTTATTTCCAAATTCGAACCACACTCTTGGCCCATTTTTTAAGTCCCTTCTCGGGTTTCTTCTCCACACTTGTCATTTTGTGCAAGTCTTTCTTAGGATATGCAAATGAAGCTACACTGGAAACAGTGTTGGTCCGTTTGAGTCCTCAGATATGTGGACTATATATGATGATATTCAGCTGTATGAACATAGCAGCGCTGGCAGCCTAAGCTTGCAGGCTCTTTTACACATTACTTGCATTTTCTGTAGTATAAACAATGACATGGACAGATGAAACAAATTGGGATTTGGTGAATTTAATTTCTGATAAGGAATAGCATAAACGGATTCATGATAAGGGTCTCAAGTTGTTTTAATATCTGGACTCATGTAGAACAGGTGAAATTTTGGGGTTAAATGCTTGCTGGTGCTGCTGTTACTGTAATTAATTTTTCTTCGATCAAATTTGAGTGTTTTTTTTTTCCTGAATGCTTAAATATTGCAAACCCAACATTTGGTTTCAGATTAACTTCTGTCAGTGTAAAATTGACATTTTCTTATGGTCGAGTATGATCAGTCACATGATAATAAAAGTGGCACACTAGTGGATATGACATATATCTACCTATTGTAAATCTTGAAGGTTATATTTATGGTAATTATTGTTAATGTTTTTCCTTAAATTTTCAATATGTATGTATGCATGTATGTCATGTTTGTATCCTACAATATTTAGAAAAGTGTGTTTCCCATGTCGTGACATATGTCCTGTTAGTGTCTATAATACCAAGTTCTTTCTTGTAGGTTGGGAAGTACCGGGAAGCACTGAGCAAATGGGAAGCTGCTCTTACTTTGGCACCTGATATTCCAGTTTTGCATGAACAAAAGGCCCAAGTTTTACTAGAAATTGGAGATGCTTGGAATGCTTTAAAGGCTGCAACTCGTGTGTCCCCTATATTCTTCATAACTTGTTTATTTGATGTATACTAAATGAAATTTTAAAAATTTAAACTACTAGATGTTATTTTAGCAAGTCTCATGTTTTCAGTGACATTTAAAATTTTTCATCTTTCCTATATAAAGTTTATATTCAGTTGTGATGAACTTAATTCCAGCAATGAGGTAGATCTGTTCTGTGCCAATTTCTAAATTTATTTGTTTTGGGCTTTGTTGCTGATGTTTGTTATAGAATTTAAATTTAAATTGTTATTGTTTTATTGCTTGAAGTATGATAATTTTTCGTCTCTGTGTGGCAGGAGCTACTGAATTGGAACCGTCATGGGCTGAGGTATGAGACTCATTATTTGCATACTCAGTGTAAATAGTCAGTTACCCTCGGTCTCTTTGATGCTGGTGTGGCTTCTATTTTCTGTCCATGTTAGATTTGGTATATAGTCACTGTATGAGCGGGAAAGTAGCCTAAACTAACATAATATCCGATAGTTAAAGGAATATAACTGGTCATGCCTACTACTACTAGGGCAGTTGCTGTTCATTTTGAAGTCTCCAAACTCATGCATATATTTCTGTATTGATCCTTCCAGGCATGGGTCACACTTGGCAGAGCACAGCTGAATTATGGTGAGCCAGATAATGCTATTGAAAGCTTTGACAGAGCTTTAGCTCTCAAGGTCAGTCTTCATGATGCTTGGTATAGTTGGGTTAGATGTTGCTCAAATTTTTTAACCATCTTTGAGTTTGTATGCATATTTAAGACATCAGTAACTATAAGGTTGATTGGTTACCCCAAATTAGGAGCAGGCTAATCTTTGTTATGTAGTTGAAATAGTTTGTAGTATTGGAGAAAAAACCCAAGTCCCATATCACCTAGAAATAAGGCCTAAATAGAACAATAAAGGTTGAGCAATCATCACCTCACAAGCCAGTTTTGTGGGGTTGAGTTAGGCACAAAATCTAAGAGTTAGATAGATGGAGATGACAGGGCATAAACAATAGTAGCTTAAGCTGAACCACCAAGGATGCATCTTTCCCTTTATTTTCTGTTTGATACTTAACACAGTTTACTGTTTTGTGCAGCCTGATTATGAGGAAGCTCAAGATGATAGGAAAACCGCATTGCGTCTTGTAAAGAAGAGAAAGCAACTTCACTCATCAGGTTTGAGTGCCACTCAAAATCGGTATGTGGTAGGTGATAAGGATGATGAAAGCTCATGAAGGTATACATACAACAGGGGAGAAAGTTATCCGAATATTTGTGTGTAATATTTGATTATCTCAGTTTCTGTTGAGATAGGAAATTTTTGTTTACTGTCAGCAGCTCAAAATGCTAGAAAGTTCACAATTCATTAGGATGTACATGTGGCATGATAGTTATGTTAATGTGATAAATAGTGTACTTCTTCCGTTCCTTTTTTCTAAGTATCATTCTTTTTTTTGGTCAACTAAGTATCATTTAAAGTAAGGTAGATTCTAAGGTGACGGGCGAACTGGGGGTGAATACCCGGTATAGTAGGTAAAAGCGGGGTCAAGATTGAAAATTTTAAATTCTGCAAGGCCTTTTTTATAAATTGTGACAATTTGCCAAATAGTCCAAGGAAATACGTTGTCCAGGAATGCAGAACAAGGCTTGCACAAAATTAGCACCGAAACATTGGATTCTAACGCATTATTTGATTTAATTGATTATCAACTAGAGGGATATTGATTATACAAATCTAAAGAAGTATTGGCTTAAAACATGACAACCCAAAATATTATAATTTGCATGGAATGGAACAAGCGAAGCAGCCAATTAAACTTCATATCAACCACATCTATTACAACAGTATCTGACCTGCTTAATTCAGCAGACTGCACTTTTCAAAGTTGCTATTGATTTTTTTTTTGCTCTTTGGCCTCTATAGTCCTATCTTTCCTACGTCATGTATCCAAAAGTCAGCAAAATCTACCATAGTTTTACAACCTAACAAAATCGGTCATCAAAAACAATTGCAGGAAATATGAAATATTAGGTATTAGCTGTTACACATGCCCTCAAGAAAATTCACGTTCTCTGTGAGTCAACTTGTATTGCAGCTAAATTCTCTTCAAAATTCAGAGTATTGGCTGCAGTTAAAAGCATGTCCATTCCTCCAACTTTGTCCAATTCTCCTTTTTCGTTCCATTTCTTATCAATATTATCGCTTAGCTTTGAAACATTTTCACCAGCTCTCCATCTGTTCCTCTCATATGCCTTTTTTGCCAGGCGAATTGCTTGGATCCCTGCATCACAGTTTCTGCAGAACCATTTCCCTTTTGGAATAGAATTCTGTGGAGGTTTCATGCAATAGATATGGTATGCATGATCACAGCCATCACAGAGAACAATCTTATCATCATCACGATCAGAGAAGCAAACTTGGCATAAACAAGAAGGGCAGTACCAGCAGCGACCAAACGACTTAATTTGCTTTCTTGACAAACACCTTAAATGGTAGTATTTACTGGGGCAAAAAGAGTGACCACAGATTTTTATTTTTTCACCATTCACCTCTTGTCTACAAATTTTGCAGTCAGATGAGTTTCTTCCACCTATGGAAACTTGAATCCCATCATAAGTGCAATTTGAATTCTCTTCCGATTCATTTAGTATTTCCTCATTTCTAGGGATGCCTTCATCACCAACAATGTAGCTCAGGGTCTTCGGGACATTCAACCTTTCACACACCACACAATTCTCATGCCGAGATCCAATTCCGCTAGCAGTGCAATTGGCGCAGAACCAGCTTTTGTGGGGTATTTCTTTCACAGCAGGCTCAATACATGATACATGATACATCTCCTCACATGAATCACAAACCAAACAGTCGGTCCCATCTGCTTTGTCACCACAATGCCTGCAAGTCCAACTTTTATATGTAGCACATTCTTCTGTCTGCTCTGGTTTCATGTGAGAGTTGGATTCCCGATTACGGAACTGTTTGACATGACAATATGAAAATAATTTTCAAGACCAGTTTAATAAATATAAAGTGAAATATCATATCAAATAAAGTGCATTTTTTACTTATCCAACAAGATAAGAGGACAGAGTTTTACAGTGGAAACAGATCCTGGGCATCATCGATAGTGAAAGCTTGCAAAACCAAATTAGATACATTCACCCAAAGAAAGGTATTAAAAATCAAACACGTCCTTTACTTACCTTGCTCAAGAAAATTATTAGATGCCTGAGGAAAAATTAACTACACTTTTCATATCTTTCTTTCTCAATCAGATGAAAACATGTTTCTGTCATCTGATCATGCAAGCAGAATAATGCAACAGAGTTAAGTGCTAGAGATGGGGAATTCTTTAATCTAAGATATAACTAAAACAAAACTACGCAATAAGGAAAGAATCAATTTTGGTCTCGGATCATTCCTACTTTGATCTGACCAGATTGCAATCTTAGGTTTGCACTGGATTGGAAAGAAGCATGAAACTCATGGATCATGCAATCCTATTAGTAATCATGCAATTTTGACAACATTGATTATAGAGGCTTTCTTTACCTGTTCATGGTACAAAGCTTTTGACAAGTTGGAGAGGCTCTTAGCAATAGCAACAATCTCATTTCCAGTGTCTTGAAGCTTTCTCCAAACCTAACAAAAATATCAATATGGCTAAGTCATAAAAAAAAAGAACTAGAAATTAAATTCTCCTGTCATCTGCTCAGAGGCAAGAAATTAACAAGTACACTCTAAGAATTACCCTCAATTCAATAATACAATTGTGAACCAATATGATATCTCCTTTGAAACAAGGCATGAGACAGTTCAAATCAACAGTTTATGTAAATAACAAACATTGTGGGAGAAATAGTTAAAAGAAATAAAGATAAGATGCACAAAACTATTTAAGAAACTTAACAGAGCTTAGTTACCAAAGTAGTTCCAAAGCTCAGTCAAATCAGCAAAGACAAAAGCAATCCAGATCTATATAAATCAAATAGAAAAGACTATCCTCACCTGTGGCAAAATTTCATGTAACTTCACTGGAATTCTATGGGACATGCAGTATGACAAAATATTTAGGCTTCCTCAAGTTTCAAATTTTTAATGTATTACCATTTTGTCCAGCAAAATATGGATCATGCAGTATGACTTAGTTTCTAAATCATTTTTAAAATGGAATACTATGGATCATATGGTATGATATATTACCATTTAATATATTACCGTTTTTAATGTAACTTGAGTTACTAAATCATTTTCTCTCCCTCTCTCTGTCTCCCCTCCCCCTCCTCTCTCAATTGTATACCTCTAACAGAGTTAAATAGGGATATTGCTTTTAAAAAAGAAATTTAAACTGACATATGGATCTGTTTTCTCTAAAAAGGGCCCTGGTGCTATAAAGCTTTTGCCATGCAGGGTCATTAAAAATTTACGGTAGTGAGCTTTGTCTTGCATTTGCAAAAGGCTGATTCCACGTCTCACTCATTACCTTTTAGTCGCAGAGTAACAACTCTGTCTCTCCAAAGAAAGGATCTCATATGCCTATATTTAGTATTTACTTTCCAAAGAAAGGATCTCTTTGAGGAAGATAAGCCTCGATCAAACTTAAACATTGGATGCATAAATCTTCATGATTGTAGATTAAATTTTCATGAATTACTATATCTAAAAATAAGACCAAGATTTTCACCTGGAAAAAAGGGAAAAGAAAAGAGAAAGTCAAAACAAAGAATGCATAAAAATCAGTTGGATAGCACATCAACATCGTGACACTCGGGTGAATAACATATTCAATATTTAAATTTTATAAATTTCTCTAGCAAAATCATACACCCATATAAAAATGTTCAATTGTAACAAGGCTATTAAAAATTACCTGTTGAATATCTGACAAGAAAAGAGTAGGCGATTGTTCATAATCTTGTTTTTTCATCCTTGAGTTAATGACACTGAAGTCAAATACACTTTCAGGTTTCATTCCTTGGAAATTTTCAAGTAGTACTTTACATAATGAACTGAACTTTTCAGAGGCTAAGATATTACAGAACACACGCTGACACCTCTCAGTGGTCCCATGCCTATCTGATTCACTAGAAAATCCATTGCACATGACATTTGTATGCTCATTAGCTTCACTCTGTAATCTATGCGACAACCACTCAAACTGCGAAGAGCATGCTTGATCATCTTGGTCAATTTTAAATGATTCCTGCAGAAAAATAAGATGGAATGTTAAATGGAATAAACAGAAGAGACTTAGGACAAGTCATGTAAGTGGGATATATGTAGTTCTAGCTGTATAACAAACCTTAATTTTAGGATGATTCATGAGTGCTTCCCTTATACAACTCTCCATGCCACTATTGTCATTGCCTAATGAATGATATAAATTCTTTAGTACAACATTTCCCCAATGTCCATGTGAATAATCTTTTGAAGTATGGCCTACAGCTAAATCACATGGTTTCTTCACAGCCTGCAATCATTAAGAAAATTTCAAATACAGCTTTGTAGAAACAATCAAGAAAGAGTATTTAGCGTGCTTTAACTAGTCTAGGGGCCAAGGTTGGAATGATTACATGCCTACATTGTAAAGCACAAATCTAGATGAGAGCCAAATATTGTCTCTTCCCATCAGTCAAATACTAGTAACTAGAAGAACAAATAATGAAAGTCAACCAAAGTGATGGAGAGACATAATTGAACCCCACCAGATGGACTATTTAACATCTGCTCAACATAAATTTAGGTTTTGCTTGTGAAATAAAGGGGCAACATGGTGCGATAAAGCTCACCATGGCGAGCTCTAGGGAAGGTTGGGACCCATTGTGAGATGTGAGTCTATTATAGGAAATCTTACCTTGCATTTGGAAGAGACTGATCCATAAACATTGATTTTTCTTTTCAACTCAACCTTTAAATTAATCATCTTAAAACATACAAAAGGTATCAAAAGCTCGAGGAGATTGCTTCAAGTTACACACCAAACTTGACTCCCCAAAGCAACAAACCCAAGTGATTGCTCTCTGTGTGAGAATATAGTATCTCGGTTATACTTGTACTTTAGTTAGTTAGATGTAACTATTTTCAATTACTTTTCTGTTAAGTTCGACCAGTCTGTTAGGACTGTTACCACTAGTATAAATAGGTTTCTGATGTAACCTTTCATTCAGTTAATACAATCTCAGTTTCACAAATTAATCAATCTCTCAATTCTCTCAAAAATTTCTAGAACCCTGATATGGTATAAGAGCTTGTTGAAACATATCCATGGATTCAGAAGTGCCTCCTCTTCCTCCCCCTCCTCCTCCTCCTTATATATCTCTTCTTCAAGTATATGATAGCTATAAAAATAAAATCAAATTATATAACATTAGGTTGTAATAGCCAATCCCACCTAGTGGGAAAAGGCTTCGGTTGTTATATAACATTACCATTATCTATAGCATATAGGAATATGTGCTTAGGAATCTTGTACATGTGAAGAGCGAGATTTTTATTCCAACGGTTTAATTTTTATGTAACACACAGCTTAATAAATCTTTTACAAAAACTCACTACCCTGGATTTAGAAGCAACAGTAGGCAACCAAAAGCCTGACATCCTAGATTAGAACAAATGTCTTAGAGACCTGCTAAAGGAAGCAACCACTCCACTCCATCTCTCTGAACATAGCCAGGCAGCAAAAACAGCCATAAATATTAAATAACCTGTAAGTATAGTACCTATCTATATCTATCCACAATCAAAATTTCTCATCTATATGACTAAGATAACTATAAATAATTACAAGTGCAACCGCAATCAATTTAAAACAAGTAAACTACTTTATATCAGCACTCTTGCAAATTATTTGATAACGACAGTCTATAGGCACACTTGCAAGCTGATTGATTACTTTCCTAGTTTCATGTGTGTCAACATATAGCACCACTGACAATTCTACGAAATGTTAAAACATTATAGGTAACACAAGAAATCTCTTATGCAAATTGACAAGTGACATTAAAGAACCATCACCGCCACACATGTTGTAAAAGGAGTAGTGGAAACCTGGTCTGACAAGTGACTTGCAGCTTTCACAAATACGCTCTCCTCCCGAAATTTACTCTCTGAACTCGACTTTACACGCTTGCGCCTCTTATAAGTTCTTAAACATTCAACTCTACCAGAGCCCCCTCCAGTGACACCAAATCCATGTGCAACTACCACTTCATTATCTACATTTCCATTCTTCAAGCACTGGACCATATCACCTTCAGCAACACCATTCCCATCAACAGCAATTGCCATCCCATTATTCACAGCTTCATTCTTCGAGATCTGCACTCCTCCACCTTCAGCAACATCATTTCCACCACCATTATTTACAGCTCCAGAATTCAAACTCGGATCCAATCCCAACGCGTGTTCGGCGTTATCAGCATTGCCAGTTCCCTCCTCAATTTCCATCACAATAGAACCTCACTTTCAAAGTCCCGTAGCAGAAAATTAGGGTTTCACAGCAAACAGATCTAGAATTTCACAAGATATGTTGCTCACAACCTTCACAGAGCAAAAACACAGAACAAAAAAAAACAGCAAAAGCTATTAATACAACTACAAGTTAAAACACACACACACGCAGCAAGATCCAAAGAAAATAATAAAACAACCAAAATTAAAATAAATAAATAAATTACAAACTGAAGCACCGAGGTGCATGTAGTTCAGGAATCTTAAAGAGATTGTAAACTCAAGTGAAGCAACACCAACGAAGCAACAAGCAAGAGGCACAAATTTTGGTAAATATGCAGAGACAAAAAAAAAATTAAGAAACCGCAAAGCGTTAATGTCTTTGTAATCATCTTTTGTATTTTATTTATTTATTATTTACTATGTAGGAAGTCAATTTCTGAGAAATGAGAGAGAATTAAAGTTGTTGGAGGAAAAGGAAGAAGGCTTACGGTTAGGGAGAATGGAGGAAGAAAGTTGAGGTTGCGAGGGAGGAGTTGGTGAACTTGTTCCCCAACTGCAGTGGTAGCAGAAGCAAGCAGCACCTCCTCTGTCTTCTTCTCTCCAAGTCTTAACTCTTTCTTATCTTTGGTTTTTTATTTTTTATTTTTAAATAAATAAAAATCGAAAGTAAAAACTTTGAAATGCAACCGTCCCTCCTTGTTTCGCCGGTCATTTCTTTTCTCCCTTTTTCATTATTTTAAAAAAAAAATTGTTCAGCAGGACCCATAATGAGAAGAGTTGTAGTAATGCATTGCGGGAATTTATTACAATATTTTTTTTACTTTATAAAATAGTAATAAAATAGTAAGAGAATTTATAAAAAGATATAATATTTTTTTTTTGTTATAATGAGTTGGAGTTAAGATTGTTTTTAAAGTGAGATAATTTTAATATTACTTTTTTATTTGATATTTTTTATATTTTTATTACGTATTCATTCAAATTAAATTTTTATTTTCTTTAGTATTTTTTAATTAGTTGAATTTATTTTAATGTAGCATTAGGTATAATGAGATACTTATAATAACTAATAAAATAATCTTTTACTAGTTAAAAAGGCCCATAATAATAAAAATAAACGTGTATATCTCTCAAAATAATCAAAAAATCAAATATGAGATAATAGGATAAGTGAGTAATTATTCTAGACACTAATTATCGTAACATTTTGAAAGTAACCAAGAAGTCTTGGCCTAATGGTAGAACACTAAGATCCTTGGGGCGATCGACCTATTGGTAGCAGAATCGATTCCACCCAGGGGTAAAATCATATCTTGATCAATCCAAGCCTCTACGGACAAGCGCAGATTAGTCCTTCGTCTGTTTATGATTTGCTAGTTTCTCCATAAATATTTCTACCATATATTTTTTAACTAACAACTCATATTGTTCTTTACATTTTTTAAAAGCCGTCTTTTTAAACTTTTCCAAAAGTACCTATATATCTATTAATAACTCTTTAACATTTTTTTTGTATATATAAAAAAATAAAAAACAAAATAAGACTAATTTTTCCATAAGTCAAAAACTAAAACTTTTACATCCAAACATAACCTATATGGAATTCGTTTGAGATCAATTGACCTTGCCTAAACCAAAATTTGTTGTACTTGTGCACGTCGTGAAACAACAAAATAACTTCCCATTCATTTTGTGAAAGTATATGCATGTCTGGTTTCGAACATTCGGCTATCTTGTCTCAAAAGCCAAAATAACTGGTTTCAAATCCCCCAGGTGGTGAAGGCGAAAGGTAATTAAATTTTGAACAGACCAATATTACAAGAGGTGAGGCTTTCTTTCCCAATAAATGACAAATTTTCCAGCACTTGGTCACCTATTAGAATTGCTAACCTAAGCTTACATCACACAAGTATCAAATAGACAAAATTGACATCTAAGCATCTCTGGTAATACATTAGGAATAGATTACCGGACAAATAAAATTAAAAAATTGTGTGTTTACAAGAAAACCCGTTAATAGGGATTCAACATTGGTATGAAGTATAGAACTGACTTTTGAATAACAATGCAAGGGTTAGTTATTGTTGTTGTCACATTTCTGGCACTAAATGAGAGATTTCAGGTACACTACTACCATGTTCCGGTTGCATGAACCAATATATGGTTCTCTTAAGTTACTGATGATACAATTGAGCAATTCAGAAGCGCTTCTCACACCTTAATATCTTCCAGCTTGCATAGGGACCCTCTCCTACATCATTCTGGGCACTCACCCATCCCATTGCAGTTGCGATTTCTTCAAGTTCATCGATAACATGGATGGTGTCACGTATATATACACGCCCACCCGGTCTTAGCATCCGATCCATCTCGAGCATGATGGTTGAGATATTGCACTTATTCCTGAGAAATAAATCATAATTTATCAAACACCAAGTGGTAGGTGCCTAAAGAGAAATAAGTATAGAATTATGATTAACCTCTTTTTTTCAATGGAGAAGAGACCAGCTGCATGTAGCAGATCATATGTTCTTGGGTACGTATCAAATGGCTCGCACCTGTAAAGATGAAAAAAATTCCAAGCATCAAGATAAATTCCCTATTTCTAGTCAGGGGAATAAAAAAAAAACAGACATGAAATATTTTGGCATCTAGTTTGAGAAAAAAGAAAAAAGGTCAATTACTGCCAAAAATTGTTTAATCTTACCTAGTTACAATCTCAACAAGAACCAAGTCTTATCCTAGTAAATGGGGTAAGATATATAGATTAGACCATGCCATAGATCCCTATCATGTATCTTCCAGTTACAATCTTATTTTGCTATATGCCTATTATTATGCACAATTACCTCAAGTGATACTCTGTTTTATTATTGACTGAATTCTTATAGTGCACTCTCATCCCACTCTGGTAAAACTAAAATGCATATTGACATATCAACTTTAGTCATATAAACTTGACAAACTGAAAATCAATCATGAAGAAGCATATGGCATATATATTTGCAGATAACAATTATAGTATCGTATCAACCCCAGAACCTGTTCATTTTTATAATAGCTTAAAAAGATATAAATGAATTGTAAATATAGGTCAAGACTGTTTGAATCATTTTCCTCGTGCTTTTCTAAATATAATAATCCAGAACAAATATTGTAGAACTTGACCATTGGTCTTACCCCAGAAACCAATAAGACCCTCCTAATTTTATGTTGTTATGACGACAATGCATTAAGTATGAAATCACCAATCACATCAAATGAGAATAAAAACAACCTAATTAAAACATAAGCAAAATTTCACTTACCAATCATGCATAAGTCCTATCAGCCCTCGATCATATAGCACAGGCAAGGTATTGAATCCACTAACAGGAACAACATTCATAACCCAGCAGTCAATCTGGAAATCATGCAGTGCTGCAGCAAACCTGCCATTATCAAAATGAAAATTATCTCATAATACACACGGACTACTGCAAGGTTGGACAATCATTCTACAGAAACCTGATAACTGAAAATGGAATGAAAAACAGAAAAGAAAGCAAGAAATAACACACTTCCATACCCTCCAAATCCTGCCCTCATGTCCATTACATTTCTCAGGTTGTACTCCTTCCAATGATAAGCCTGGACATAACTATATATTATTTCATTCCAATATTTTGATTCGGCGTTAAAGAGTTCCTTTCTTGATATAACAGCATCCATTTTGATGCTTCGAAGTCTGTCTGGTGGTTGATGAAGGCGTGAAGGCCACTTAGTAACATTCACTCCATATCCACTACTAGGTAATTGAGTTAAGCATGCCTTAAGACCGACATACCTGCAAAAAAATTCATTTTTATCACAAATTCTTATGAAGCATGTCTACGAGTTGATTATTGATTCTTCAAGAAGGTTCTAGCTCTTCCGGTGTAGATTCTTTCTAGCCAGTGGCAACTTCATGCGTTTTTGTAAATATTTATAACCAGGATTATATAAAATATATATACACATACTACGATAGCCTCGTATAAAATTGGAAAGACAAATTTGGAAGGAAGAAAAAGCATGCATTAGTGATGAAATGCAGGCATCTATTGGCAATACATAAAATTCTAATTGACAAGCAAACTATTATATTATGCTTCCATATAGAAGGCCAAAATTACAACAATTTCTTAACAAAAACTTTCAGGAAAAGATTTTTGGGATTGGGATGACAATCAATCTTTAACATCTTTGACTCTTATTAGCCACTCTGTTCTAGTTCAAGCAATCATGATTCATGAAGACCAGAAATTCAAGCAATATGTAATGCAGGTGAATTGGACATTTATGTGGGGTCATACCAAACATCATCTGGATCATCAGTGGACTCACATAATGGAGGATGCACAGCAATGTCACGACTAAGATAGCAGCTATTGGTCATAGGTTTCCGCCATATAGCAATATAACCCTCCTTCCGTACAAGTTCCCAACACATGCGAGCTGTCAGGTTCTCCATTTCTGTTAAGCAATAAGTTTAAAGATCATGTAGTTTACAGCTAATATCTTAATTATCAAGATCTAGGTGATTTGATACCAAAAATTAGGACATTGGTGTCACATCACAGAAAGAGGATGAAGGAAGAAAACAGTAGACCCTAACAATGCAGTATCTAACAACCCATGCAAAGATATATTTTCCTTTTGCAGTTCCCGGCAGTTGGTGATATCTGGAAAAGCTTTAAGAAAAGAGCAGATATATTTACATCTATTACTACTGTCGGGGGGTAACACAGAAATTATGAGTTACCTTTCCATTGTTCTTGAAGGCTCTCTTCATGTTTGTATACAGGCTGCGCTGCCCAGACAAAGTAGCGACCTGCCCTCAAAAGCCTGTTGGCCTCAAGAAGCAAAATTCCATCTCCATTGAAGCCATATAAAAAAGAGGATATCAGTGCAAAGAACTAAAGTCTTTAAGCATAATTGTGATATACACAACAACTCTATGTGCAAGACCATCAAGAACAGATCCAGCAATTAAAAATCTATAGCAGGTTTCTTCCCTATGGAAAATGAACTATTGTTTCTTCTTAGATGCTTGAAATGAGGGATAAAAGGTTTTTAAACAGAGAGAGGAGAAGTACCATCACGAGTCCAATTAATCCTGCATCTTGAACAATGGATGAGGTCAAATGCCTGGCTTGGGAACAACAAACGGTGTGTAGCAAATACTGCTACAAGGGCGGGCACACCACGCTCAAGAGCAAATTGAACCTGGTTTTCATGAACATCTTTTGGTGCTATTGAAAGAGTGGTCACATTGCGTTGCATTAAAAATGCACCAAAACTTGCCACTCCACAGCCAATGTCTAAAGCAACTCTGGTGTTGTGACCAAATGCAATGTCAGGTACCATCTGCACATTCAATTTCAAAAGTACTCTCAATGGCTTAGACACAAATATCAAATTGAAATTGAATTGAATAAGAGACTAAACTAACCGCTGAAATCTGATCCAAGTATTTATCTGCACCATGTATAAATTGTGTTCCACCTCCAGGGAAAACAAATTTATCGTTCTTTATTGATATCCAATTTTGGCCACCTTTATCCTCAACCAGACGTGTATGGGGTACATTACTGAACCAAATCTGTCATTTACATACAAGTTAGCAAACCCTTTCTTCCCAATCCGAAGTCTGAAGCAATTAAAAAGTGTCACATCAATTCAAAAGTGAAAATGCATATGCTAATTTAAACAACCGTTCACTAAAAACTACAAGTACAGTTTTGATCACTTTATATATACACCACAACTATAAGTACGTAAGGATTTTTCGTGAAAAAAAAATGTACCAATCAATATGAATTAGCTTAATACAAGTGAAACAAACGTGAAGTTACTTCTGGACTGAGCAACTTTCAAATGAACTCTCCCGTATTACTACCATATGCATTCCTTTTTAAGGCACTGAATAACATTGCTCCACAACTAAACGCACCCCTTCTTTGTTGTTTTGGGTAAACCACCATAATTAGGCTTTTGGCCCCAAGTCCCAACGCCATCCCAAGGTATCCCACGGCTTCAACCCTTTGGGTCGGCTGATCGGCTATAGACTAATCCTTTCTCGGGGGTTAGTCGCACTTAATGAAACTTGAACCCTTTGGGTCGGCGATAGCCTATAGACTAACTCTCGCCCCTCCCCAATAGTGTGTTTTGTGGAGATTGAAACTTGAACATCCCATCCACAAGCTCAGTGTGTATTGCCAACAATTACCAATTGAGCCACGGCCATTGGATATCACACTCCTTCTTCTTCTCACGTTCACCAGTCACCACCCCAAAAACAAAATACCATAATAATTAAAAAAAGGAAAAGAAATGAATATTTTCACTGTATAATTAACGATGACGAAATGAAACTTACAGAGTCCGAACCCGAAAAGTACCTCGTCTCTGCTCTGGGGCCAAATGATGGGGCTCCGATACCCACGTGGAGCAGGCACCACGCAATTCAAACCCTTCCCTTCCTCAGGACAATGCCGCTCGTACCTCTCCCCTCTCACGCTCCCGTTCCCCTTTTTCTCCAACCCCTCAATCGCTTCCACATTATCCAAACACGGTATATAATCCACCATTCCCACATCGCACACCTCATACCTCTCCACCTTCTTTGATCCCTTCATTATTTCCCCACCTCGTGAATCGTTCTTCCAACTCAGCAGGTCCTCGACCGGGTCGGGACCCGAGTGGTCCTCCTCCCCTACGGTGAAATTGTCGGTCATGACGCCGTTTTCGTCCACCACGCCCATTCGCTCCACTGGCGGCAACGGAGGGAGACGGAAAACCTTTGGTCTCCGAGGCGGAGGTGGATTAAGAGGAGGTTGTTGTTGTTGATGATGCTGCTGCTCCGGCGAGGGGGAAGCGGGGAAGAAGAAGGAGGCGAGGGAGTTGTGAGAGTTAGTGGTGGTGAAGAGGAAGAGGAAGAGGGTGAGAGAGAGGAGTGAGAGGGCGGTGATTTTAACGAAGGAAGATGTTTTCAGAATGTCCGTTGTAAGCAGAGACTTCATTATTATGGAATTTGGACACACACACAGTGGCAAGAGAAGAAGTAGAAGTGATGGAAATTTTGGAAATGGTTGTTGATAGAGAGAGAGGGTGGATCTTGTTTTGGAGAGAGAGAGAGAGAGAGAGAGAGAGAGAGAGGAGGAGGATTGATTGATTGAGCGTGCAAGTTACTCACGATGTTGTTGAGTTGAGACCCCCGAAACGGAAATGAGACAAGAACCAGGAATGTGATGTGTACTTGTGTACTTGTGTGTGTGTGTGTTAGTGTTATGGTTTGGTGTGTTGTGTTGTATGCATGAGACAGTGACAAGTAGAGAGAGAGAGAGAGAGACACTGTACACACACTAGGGAAAAGCCAGCCAGCCAAGCAAGCTTCTTCGTCGCCATCTGTTTTATTTTTTATTTTTTATTTTTTATTTTTCATAATATTTATTATTTATCTATTCCTAAAAGAAAAGCAAATTGCTTAATCAAAATGAAAAAAAGAAAGGCAAATTGTTGTTCCACCTCTTTAAAATGTGAGTATTATTTCTATTTTCTAACCCTATTTCTATGCTACGGTGGTGGTGTTTGTTTGGTGACTCATTCCCAGTCCACACGTCGCCTGGGATTGGCATGTTGCTATTGGCTTGGCTTGGATCAACTTTTAAAAAAGAAAATAAAAAATAAATAAATATTGTAATAAAATATTGATTGATTGTGAATAATTTTGAATACAGAATAAATAAAATTTTATGAATAGGATAGGCCATGGGACCATGAGATTGCGTGGGTGTGGGGTCCTTGTATTTATGCCTACTTTAAACTCTGTCCTGTATTGTCTCGTGTCCCAAAGTGCACAACTTACGTGCTACTCTGTTTTCGTCTTTATTATTGCCTTACTTTAGAAACGAGGGACGGTTTGTATAAACAAGGCACAACTGCACAAGTGATTATGGGTATGTTTGAATTGACTTATGTAGAGTTTATGAACACAGTTTATGATTAATTTATAAGTTATTTTAGGCTTATTTTTCATAAGCTATCCATAATAGCTTATCAAAACAGTTTATGACTTATATAAAATAAATTTTACTATAATTTTTTTTCGATTATAAAAGTAGCTTATACAACTTATATTATAAATAATAGATAAACTTGTTATCCAAACAGGGTCTATATGCATATAAGCTTTCCTTCAAAAAAAAAAAGATTATATGCATATAAGAGTTATTTTTATAATCAAATGAAAAATACATGAAATTAATTTTATATAAACTATAAATTGTTTTATTAACTCTTATGAAAATAAATTTAAAAAAACTTGTGAGTCAATCATATTTATAAACTCCATCAAATACTATTATAAATATTTATATCAATAAATAAATTCTACATAAATAAATTCAAATAAGCGTTAGAATATAGGCATTTATATATTTGATGGGCATCTTTACTGTAGCTTCAAACTCTTTCCAAACAAAAAAACACTCTCTTTCCAAACCCAACCAAAATATTAGGATTTAGGCCACACCCTCTATTCACATCCTCCCTCCGAAAGTGGGTTCCTTACATCATAATTACCCCATTAATACAAAACAGCAATAGTTACATGTGGAGTGGACGAGACATCATTCCTTTATTATCATCGATAAAAGCCAAATTTATTCTTCGGTTCCATTTTCACATATATTACATAGAAGCATCATTCTCACAGCAGAGAACATTACTATTTATTTCACTCTTCCATGCGGATGAGGCACCTAATGCCTTCCCCTTTCAGCATGTATTCAAATGCTTTATTAATCTCAGAGAATGGGACAGAGTGAGTAACAAACTTCTCCAAATCCAGCTCCTGTATGATCATAGTAACACAGTGTCACACGATGATTAACACTGGAAAGCACGTACTCCACATAATATTTTTTCACAAGATTAATTCACCTTGTTCATGTACTTCTCTGCAAGAGAAGGAAGATCGGTGCGGGGTTTGTAGTTGCCATAGAAAGTACCCTTAAGAGTTCTCCCTTCCATGAATTTCATAGGATCAGTCCTGAATTCATTATCCTTATCTATCAAACCAACGAGTACAGCAACACCCCACCCCTGAGAATAATTGTAGATAATTTGAAGTTCAAATTTAATTAGTAACATATAATTACATGTTAATATATATATAGTGACAAACAAATAAAAACTCTTTGGGGTTCTAGGGAAGTACATCGTGTACACACTCAAATGCTGAGATCGCAGTTTGGATGTTCCCAATACATTCAATAGCACGATCTACTCCTCCATTTGTCATTTCGACAATCACCTTAATTTCCACCAATATTAAATTTCACACATCAGATAGCAAGATACAGAGCATTAGTTTCTTGGACATAAATCATAAGGTATATAAAATAAAATGATACTCTCTCTAATCTAAAATATAAGTAATATAGTACAAAATACATACACCAATAAATGCTTTGAAATTAGATAATCATAATTAAAACTCACTAGTTTTAACTTTTGTTTTCAAAATTACCCACTTTGAAGTCTCTCGTAAATATAAATATTGCATTAAATGAATGATATAATTAAAAAACTAACATTTGATTTATATGAAAATTAATGAATATTGTTTATATTTTGGACTAAGAAAAAAGTGACTTTGCATTTGAAAAACATTGGAAAAATAATGAATATAATGAAAACTAGAGCTAGAACTATTTGTGGACATATTGAAATTAAACTTAACTAAACTGTATCTACCGAGTATGAACTAACCTGTTGCACAGGTTTGTTATGGTCTTTGGGGTTCACAAAGTCAGTGACCCCAAATTTTTTGGCTGACCAAGAATAAAATGGAGATTCATATCAGTAATAGCAATATAATTAGCAGCTAAATCTTATTAAAATTTGAATAATAACGATTGTACCTTGTTCAAATCGGCTGGGAACTAAATCGACCCCAATAATTCTAGATGCACCAGAAAGTCTTGCCCCTTCAGCGGCCTAAAATTAATACATATATCTTACAAGCTAATGGGTATAGTTAATTAGTAATTATGGTATTTTATAGCATTGAAAAGCAGAAAGGGACAACATACAGCAAGTCCAACAGCTCCCAATCCAAAGATAGCAAAAGAAGAATTAGGCTTCGGTTTTGCACAGTTCACAGTAGCACCATGACCTACATGCATATCAACAAAATAGATTTACATACTAATGACATGTGTGAAATATTCTCCGTGACACACTCTTTTCAACACATTATTTATTATTAGGCGAAATTCACATGTGGGACTCATTTTTAAAATGATAGAACCCAATGAATTTCAACCAATAATAATGAAGATATTAGAAAGAGTGTTAGAAAATATATTGCTAGTACGGCTCTGTAACCTGTGCAGAATCCGCAACTGAGAACGCAGAGTTTGTCAAGTGGGGCAGCAGGGTTGACCTTTGCAACACATCCAGAATGGACAACAGTGTATTCACTGAATGAAGATGTTCCCAAAAAGTGGTATATGGGCTGTCCATTTTTGGAAAATCTTGTTTTGCCATCTGAGAGCATAACTCCCCTTACAGTGTTGACCCTTAATAGCTCACACATATTGCTCTCAGTTGACTTGCAATGTGCACATTCACCACACTCCCCAGTGAACACTGGGAGGGCATGGTCACCTGGTGTTAGATGAGTCACCCCTTCACCTATGCTCTCCACAATCCTAATCATTATATGATATGATTCATTAACATTACCTATTTTAAATGTGTAATTACCAATTGCTCATGTAATCTCAAGCAAATAAATTAAAAGTATTATGGATGATCTAATTTTCTTGACTTTCATTTCTTAAAATTTGGGTTAGGCCTAACTCAACCACAAAAGTTAGTTCAATGGATTCTCAAAATCACTTTTTACTTCTTTTTCTGTTGTTTTCATTCTCACTTTTTGGTTTGACACAAAATCACTAAACAATATCATTGAAATTTAACCCATAGAAATCGGCCAAAACAAAATGGATATTAGAGAAAGTGAAATGTATACTCAGCCAAAATTAAATACTAAAGGAAAATGGTATACAAAGAAAGGGATCATTTGCAGACATCTAACTTTTTATGATAAACAATAAGGAATAAACCAACTTTGCTTCGAGAGTGGATGTTGTTAATCAGAAAATGCTGAAAATGGGAAAATATCTATGACATATCAAAACAAAATTGGAAAATAAAAAATTTCTTATGCATATGATTCATTTTTCTTACTCCATTTTTATTATTAATTTTAAGTGATGAGAATTCCTAAGTTCAACATGTGGATAATTTGATAGAATGAAATTTTGTTGTTTTACACAAGAAAATATATAAAGAATGAGTAATTCAAGTAAACATCATATTTTCAAAGAATAAAAATATATTTAAACACTTAGCTATTGATCAGTTGGGCATCAATCACCTAGTCAAGATCATTTTTAATTATTTTTAAAATATTTAATCAGCCTCATAAGAACACTAAATAAAAATATATTTAAACACTTAACTATTGATCAGTAGGGCATCAATCACCTTGTCAAGATCATTTTTAATTATTTTTAAAATATTTAATCAGCCTCATAAGAACACTGACTAATAGGGCATTTCTTCTGTTTATTTGCTCAATTAACAAGTTTTAGAGATGAATTATTTTTTACAAAGAAATGTTGAGTTATTACTTAAAAATTGTTCTCTCCAGAAATCCCATACCCTGAAGCTTCGTGACCTAAGATACGAGGAAACAGTGGAATCTGGCCCTGAAATAGAAAAAGGACAAAGCATGAGCATCAAATTCAAATGTCAATTCCTATCTCATAAGTAATATCAATCATTATAAGATAAGATTGATATTTTATTATATGAGGCAAGGATGGGGAATGTAATGTAACACCAGACTATGCCCTCTTGCCATGCGCCTAAAACCAATCCAGCCATAAGATCTACTCTGGTACTAACATTATATTTTAATCAATCATTCTTAAACCAAATCAAATAATGATGTCTTAACATTATTTTATTCCACTAAATTTATATATATATATTTTTAGGAGATAAATAAAGTCTGATTACGGATTGCTCTATCACAAGAATCAAACACGAGTTGTAACCAAGTCTGTCTCCTTAAATAGAGCACAATAACTACTTGTGCCCAACATTTATTGTGAGGCTATCAAGTGTGCGGATCTTTTGCTGAATGTGGATTGCGACCTGGGTAAAATGGAGGTGTTTGATCAGCCGCCTACGGTACGGTGGCGACTCCCATGGTGCTCCGTGATGTTCTTGGAGTTTCTACCCCTTTTTTTTTTTTTTTGGTCAACGGAGTTTCTACCCCTTGGTTAATTGCTTTGTAGTTTTCTTTTTCGGCCTTTGGCCCTCGTCAGTTTAAAAAATATATATATATATATTATTTTTTAAAATGATAAAAAAAAAATACCCGGGTCAGTAAAAATAGGGGGGGAAATATTTTTTTTTTTTCCTAGCTAGATTGCTGGGTCATATATACGACATATATAAATATTCATCCGGTTACCTTGGCATGCCACCAGTGAACATCAGTACGGCAAAGAGAGTTGAAGAGGATCTTCAAACGCACTTCACCTTTCTGAGGTGGCGCTACCTCTATCTCTTCTATCACCAGTGGCTTCCCTGCCTCCCATGACACCGCAGCTGCATTCGTTCATTTGTAACACTTTTAACACGCTAGCTTCATTCAATCACTTTTTAAAAATAATTATGTAGTGTATATTTAAGAATGTTAATTCTCAATATAACTCAAAATTTTAATAGTAAAAAGCAAATTTACAAAAACAGCACCTCTGCACTTGATGACCTGACCAGCTGTGCTAGACATGGCTACTCAAGGAAGATGATTGATTAATTGATTATACGATCCCATCTTTGGGAGATTATTTATAATAATGCAAAAGTTTGAAACTAGCTAGAATGCAAAATGTACTAGAAAACAACATGATTGCGCGTGACACAAGAGAACAAATAATATTGTACCAGCTAGCAGGTCATCAAAATGGATAAGAATGGTGCTGTGCGCGGTGATATTTTCTTTGTTCTGAAAAAAGAAAGTAAAGTAAAAGATTAAGTTCTCAAGATAAAATCATTAATATAAAGTATACTTGAGAAGGATAGGATCGGAGAAAATATCAACCGATACAAATCTACAAAGGACGGTGGGCTAGCTAAAACAGAAGTGAAGGACACAAATCAAATCAGACACCTGGCTGATTTTAGTGAAAGGTTTCTAGACCGCGCTAACAGCCGTTCTTTTTATCCATGGCTTTTCAAGAAAAATTTTGTTCTTTTTATTTGTCATTTTAATAATTTAATATTATATCTCAATAATTATACCATTAATTTTATTAATTATTTAACATATTTTTTATAAAATTAATTAATATAGTAGTTAAAAATTTTAAAGACTAATTACTATTCTCAAAAATTATTTTACTCCTACTTTTCAATAATATAACTTTTTTTGATCAATCCAATAATATAACTTTACTACTAATATAATGTATCTCACCCTAATTGTTTCACCTTAATTCAAAAAAGAAGACTCATTTCACGTGTATAGGTCTCAAGCATACGAAAGATAAATTGGATAATTGAATAAGAAGATAAAAATGATTAGAATAATGGAATACATTAATGGAGAAATAAAATGAGATAGTAAAAATAAATATATAATAAAAAATTCTTTATCAATTAATTGATTTGTGATGAAACAACTTTAAACAATAGATAAAAAGAAACGGAAGGAGTAACGGTCAAATTAAAAGCCAATAATTTTACTCCTCTTATTTTTTTATTTTTTATTATATATAATTTATTATATCTCTCATTTTTCACTTTTTAAAATCTTTCTTTTTATTATACTTTTTCACACCTCATTAATTATCTTTTTAGAGTATTTCACTTTATTTCTCTTTATCATAGTTTCAAGTCTCATTAATTATGAAGTGTACTTCTTCAGTACCCAAATATAAAAAAAATACCTAAATTCATATGGATTAAATATGTTGATTAGTTAAGCTCATTTACTTTTTTTATTTAAAAAATGAATCTCATTTCTTAAATTGTTCGTAATAAAAGAGATCATTGAAATTAAAATCTATATTAAATAAAGGATATTTTGTAGAAAAAATATTAAATATGATGAAATCAATTAAGATTTGCTTATATTTTAACTACTACATTTGAGTATTTTTTTATTTATATTTGAGTCAAAGGGAGTAAGAAGTATTTCTATTTTTATTTATAATCACCATAAGTAGTATCTAATCTCAAACTTGTATACATGATGAATTGTATAAATAAAAGTTCACATATAGCTATATATATATATAGAGGGAGCATATCAAGTGAGAGGACTTTTATTATGAGAAAATGAGAGGAGTGAATCATAGCCATAAGATCAAACCACAAAAAAATCAAGGGTCATCTTTATTCTGATATACAATTTGTATTCAAATAGGTATATATCATGAATATATGTGATCTAGGACGGAAGGATTCGAACCTCCGAATAACGGGACCAAAACCCGCTGCCTTACCGCTTGGCCACGCCCATTGTCGATTCGACACTAATAAACACTATTATTGGTTGTTCGTCAATTCCAGTGGTGAAGATTAAAACATAAAGTCACATTATTTTTTTAAGTGGTTATGTGACCACTAACTAACTGTTAATCAACACCATCAATGTATGGTTATACGGTTTAGATTTAATCCTCTTATCCTCTCATATTAAAACTCCTCTCACTTGATACATCCCCTCTATATATATATATTTAAAAAGTGGTAAAATACTTGATAATTCATATGGCTCCATGAATGTTGTTCAAGATGCTATTGCTTGCATACTTAATTTTGTAGAATTGGTGAATGTAGAAAAACATCTGTAAAGTTAATGGGGATTGATCGTTTGAAGCAGAAATTTTGTTCTTTGATGTGACATTTGACAAGCTAAAGTTAATTCATTAATTATTCATTACTTCTAATTAATTAGTGCATGTCTTCTTCATAATTTCCTCTTCACAACCTTGTGTCAAAACACCAATAGAAGAACTAAGATGAATGGGAAGCAAATTGGGAAGACACAAGGAGACGGAGTATATCTAACAGAGTGGGGAGTTGTGTATATTGCATGTAACAGAGGTATAAGTACATGCACTGCTTGTTAGGATAATGGGAAAAATAAAAAATAAACAAATGTGATTTCAACACGAGTGGGGCTCTTGTGGATAAGATTAAAAAACAGTTAATGAGGGTAGCTTTTTTTAATTTTAAGCTCATTTGTCTAAGTTTTCCCTTATTTGAAAGAAAGCTATATTTTATTTATCAAATAGCTTCTTATAAAAAGTGTTTGGCTCATTGTACATTTAGGAAGAAGAGAAGCGGAAAATAAATTAGGTCGCTGACTAAGATATTGGCGTGAGCTACTAATTAAACTCTCCTATTAGTAATTCATATAACTCGGGCTTACATTTAATAATGCAACTAGACTTATAATAAACTAGCTAGACGCCGAGCCGAATATATATAATCAATATATAGTAGTACTTGTTAGTTATTAAGGTTAATTATTTATAAAAATAGGACATTATTTCAGTTTATTAAAATTAGTATATAATTAGTATGTATGTGTCGCATAAGGATTTTTTTTTTGGTTCTCATGCAGAACATCATATAAGGCTGGATGGAGCAAGATACCTTCTTTGGCTATGTAATTAGAAGCAAGAGGCTCGCCCCTTGATGAATGCCAAAGGACCTTTGAAAAGCATATATTTAGAGGAAATTAATAACGATGGAGTAATCTTTATGTGAATACAGTATTCATATATAGGTATAATCAATGAAAAATTTAAAACATATTAAAATTACAATACATAATTACATCAATATGATAGCTCTTCTTAAATTTACTGTAATTATTTTAAATCATTGCTTAATCATATTTAAAGGCACTTTATTTTGTAATATATAATTGTTTTGATGGAAAGTGTTCAAAATACGATCTGTTTTTGTTTTTATTTTTCTTCTAACTATGAAAATATTTTTCTGCTTTTAGAACTATATAAAAAATAGCAAAAAAATTTAGTTTTAAAAATAAAAAAATAACGCATATCTAATTACACATAAAAATAAAAAAAAAATAGCATATATTTAATTTAAAAAGGAAAAAATACAATATATGACCTTAAATTTGCGGCGTGGCCATAGCACCGACCTCTTTTCTAAGAGTATCTTCAATGGTGCAACTCAAGCGGGTTGCTTAACGCAATTTAGTGGGTCCTATCATACCACATCATATTTTAAAAACTTCAATAATTTTGTCACTCCACTGGTGAAATCGTTAAGAGCCCACTTTTTACTCCAATCGGTTAGGTTCCTCCACTTTCACTTTTAGTTTTAATGGTTGATAACATAAAAAATATTTTTTTATTATTTAAGGACTGAAGCTTATATAAGCTTAGAATCAGATGTCATGTCATTGAACTCCAATGGTGAGCTATGCAAGGAACGGTTCCTTAAATTTAAGAACTCACCGAGCTCTCCTCATCGGAGATGCTCTAAGAAATCAAATTAATCAGATTCTCAGACTGAGAATTTTCCTGCCACGTGTCCCTCTTGAAAAGTCCCAAAAAAGGTACGATTTAATGAACTCTTTTCCGCAAAATACCCTCCATTTAATGTAGATTTTAGTTTCAATATCTCTTTTAAAACTCATTTATTTGATAAAATCAATAAAATTAAATGATGCTAACTAATTTTCTTAATTAGTGTGAATTGATATTTTTTCTTATAATCGAGACCGAAGGGAGTATGGCATAAGTGTCTATATGCGTATAAATATTTATATATTAGTTATTTTTATATTTGAAGAGAAAATGTGATAAAAATTAATTTTATATAAATCGTAAGTTGTTTCGATAATGGAGAATTTATGAAAATAAACCAAAAATAGCTTATAGACCAATCGTAAGTTGTTTTATAAGCTCTGTCAAATATTGTCGTGCTTATGTCAATAGATAAATTCTACGTAAACTAATCAAAACAAACCTTAGTATATAGGCATTTATTATATAAGCTCTCTTTCTTTCTTTTTGGTCCATTTTAAACACTCTTTTCTTTTTTTTTTTTTGGTCCAATTCAAACTCTCTTTCAAGGTGGCACTTAGCATACACAAATCATAAGATTTGTGTATGTGCACAAATCAGATATAGACCATTGATATATTATAAATAAATTGTAACGGTTTGGATTGATTGATGGTTAACTGCTAGTCAGGTTTCTAGAGATGAAAAAAATAATTGCACAATAGGTGTTTTACTTTTATGTTATTTATGTAAAAATAATTCCATTAAAACCCCAATATTTCAATATAATTAAATTTTGGCACAATAAATGTCATTATTTGAAAAAAGTTAAAAAATGTCAAAATTTGTAAATTTTGGGCCCAATGATTGATGGTTCTCTCTCCTCTCTCTCGCTCCCTCCCCATCTCTCCTGCTCTCTCTCTTCCCCTCTCTCTCACTTTGAAAAACCTCTCCCTCGCTCTATCTACCCCTCTTGCTCTCCCTTTGAAAAATCTCTCCCTTGCCCTCTCTCCCTCTCCCTCTCTATCGCTCTATGAAAAATCTCTCCCTCTCCCTCTCTCTCCCTCACTCTCTCGCTTTCTCTCACCCTCTCTCGGTCGCTCTCTGTATCTCTCTCCCCTTTCTCTATCGCTCTCTCTCTCTCTCCATCTCTTGCTCTCTCACTCTCTCCCCCTCTCTCTTGCTCTCTCTCCCTCCCTCTCGCTCCCCTCTCTAGCAAGAGACAGTGAGAGAGCGACAGAGAAAGAGAGACCAAAAGCAAGAGCGAGAGAGGGGGAAGTGCAAGAGGGGGAGAGAATGAGAGGGAGAGGGAGTGAGAGAGAGGGAGGGAGAGAGCAAAAGAGAGAGTGAGAGAGATGGGGAGAGACAGAGAGCGAGAGAGGTGGAGCAAAAGAACAAGAGAGGGAAGGGGGAGAGAGAAAGTGTGTGAGAGAGGGAGGGAGAGAACTAGAGAGAGGGGGAGAGATCAAGAGAGAAATATAGAGAGAGTGAGCGGGGGAGTTGAGGGAGGGAGGGAGAGAGGGAGAGAATGAGAGAGAACAGGGAGAGTGAGGGAGAGAGGGGGAGAGAATGAGAGCGGGGATCAAGAGCGACAGAGAAAGGGAGATAGGAGAGCCAGGGAGAGAGTAAGAGATATAGAGGGAGATAGGGAGAAAGAGTGAGAGAGGGGAGAGAGAGATTGAGAGTGAGAGGGAGGGAGAGAATGAGAGGTGGGCGAGAGAGACCGAAAGCGAGAGAGAGAGAGGGAGGGAGAGGGAGGTATAATCGTCATATCAATTTTTAATATCAATTTTTATATTTGGTGGGGTATTTTCATAATTAACGTAAATTCAATGAAATCGACATTTGGGCTTTAAATTGATAATATTCATATTTGATAAGGTCATTTCATAAATAATCAAAAAACTGACAACACCTGCTATTGCAGGTTAGACCCGACATGCACAAATCTTACCATTTGTGCACATGCACAAATCTTACCATTTGTGCATACTAAGTGGCACCCTCTTTCAAAACCGATATGTATAAGGTGAAAAAAAAATTCTTTCCAAACCCAACCAAAATACGAGGCCACACCCCACACCCTCATTCACATCCTTCTTCCTATCAAAAGCCCAAGCCAGCCAACCCCGTAGCCTCCTCCCTGGGTTCCTTTTATTTTGATGCCTGGTGTGGTGTGAATTCTTAGGTTCCTTTTTCATATTACACGCAAACAACAGTTTCTCCCATTGTCCAATTTACCACTTACATCATTATTATTCCCTTAATTATTTTATTGATGAAAAATATTATAAAACAGCAAGAGTTACATGTGGACGAGACACCATTCCTTTATCATCATCGACAAAAGCCAAATTTATTCTTCGGTTCCATTTTTTTTCTTCATATATATTAGATTAGATTAGATTACATAGAAGCATCATTCTCATAGCAGAGAACATTATTATTTATTTCACTCTTCCATGCGGATGAGGCACCTAATGCCTTCCCCTCTCAGCATGTATTCAAATGCCTTATTAATCTCCGAGAATGGAACAGAGTGAGTGACAAATTTCTCCAATTCCAGCTCCTGCATAATTATACAACACACTGTCACATGATGATTAACACCGAAAAGCACTCTACATATATACATTTATTCACAATATCTCTTATATATTATTAATTCACCTTGTTCATGTACTTGTCCACAAGAGAAGGAAGATCAGTGCGGGGTCTGTAGTTGCCATAGAAAGTACCCTTAAGAGTTCTCCCTTCCAAGAATCTCATAGGATCAGTTCTGAATTCAACATCCTTATCTGGCAAACCAACAAGTACAGCAACACCCCACCCCTGAGAATTGAAGATAATTTGAAGTTCAAATTTAATTAGTAACATATAAATACACATATATTAACAAACAAAATAATAAAAACTCTATGGGGTTGTAGGAAAGTACATCGTGGACACACTCAAATGCTGAGATCGCAGCTTGGATGTTCCCAATACATTCAATAGCACGATCTACTCCTCCATTTGTCATTTCAACAATCACCTTAATTTCCACCAACATTAAATTTCACATTTCAGATAGCAAGATACAGAGCATTAGTTTCTTGGAAATAAATCACGATATTGAAAAACATTGGGAAAATAATGAATATAATGAAACTAGAGCTGGAACTATTTGTGGAGATATTGAAATTAAACTTAATAATCTGCTAAGTATGAACTAACCTGTTGCACAGGTTTGTTATGGTCTTTGGGGTTCACAAAGTCAGTGACCCCAAATTTTTTGGCTGACCAAGGATAAAATGCAGATTCACATAAGTAATCAAGTAGCAACGTAGTTAGCAATCAAATCTTGTTAAAATCTGAATAATAATGATTCTACCTTGCTCAAATCGGCTTGGAATTAAATCAACCCCAATAATTCTAGATGCACCAGAAAGTCTTGCCCCTTCAGCGGCCTAAAATTAATACATAATAGGTATAGTTAATTAGTTATTATGGTATTTTATAGCATTGAAAAGCAGAAAGGGATAACATACAGCAAGTCCAACAGCTCCCAATCCAAAGATAGCAAAAGAAGAATTAGGCTTCGGTTTTGCACAGTTCACAGTAGCACCATGACCTACATGCATATCAACAAAGTAGATTTACATACTAAAGACATATGTGAAATACTCTCCGAGACACGCTCTTTTCAACACATCCTTTATTATCAGGTGAAATTCACATGTGGGACTCATTCTTAAAGTGATAGAACCCAATAAATTTCAACCAATAATAAAGAGGGTATTCGAAAGAGTGTTAGAAAATATGTTGCTAGTACGGCTCTGTAACCTGTGCAGAATCCGCAACTGAGAACGCAGAGTTTGTCAAGTGGGGCAGCAGGGTTGACCTTTGCAACACATCCAGAATGGACAACAGTGTATTCGCTGAATGTAGAGGTTCCCACAAAATGGTATATGGGCTGTCCATTTTTGGAAAATCTTGTTTTACCATCTGAGAGCATAACTCCCCTTACAGTGTTGACCCTTAGAAGCTCACACATGTTGCTCTCAGTTGACTTGCAATGTGCACATTCACCACACTCCCCAGTGAACACTGGGAGGGCATGATCACCTGGTTTGAGATGAGTCACCCCTTCACCTATGCTCTCCACAATCCTAATCATTATAAGATATGATTCATTAACATTGCCTATTTTAAATGTGTAATTAACAATTGCTCATGTAATCTCCAGCAAATAAATTAAAAGTATTACGGATGATCTAATTTTCTTGACTTCATTTCTTCAAATTTGGGTTAGGCCTAACTCAATCACAAAAGTCAGTTCAAGGGATGAGAATTGTTAATTTCTCTTATAGAGTTAATATCTCAATATCACTTTTTTTAACTTCATTTTTTATGTTTTCATTCTCACTTTTGCTTTGGCACAAAATCACTAAACAATATCATTGAAGACATCTAACTTTTTAGAGTAAAACGGCATTTTGGTCCTCCATTTTGTAACTTGCTTAAGAATTGGTCCTCCATTTTAAAAAATAGGCAAATAAGTCCTCTAATTTGAAAAACGTCGGTCACGTTAGTCCTCCTGTCATCTCAGTCAACAAACGGTGTCAAAAACACTGATTTGTCACGTTAAGTGCCAAGTTGGCGTCTAGATGGACACACACGTGACAGCTTAGTCATAGGGACCAAAATGACATGTCTCATTTCTCTCTTCCCCCTTCCCTTTCTTCTTCCTCCTTATCCCTCCACCTTCGACCAGGGAAACATCTCCGTCTAACCAGTGAAACACTGAAACTCATCACTGTTATTTGATTTGATTCTATTCTATTTCACTTTATTTCAGCAATTTCGATCAACATAAACACACAGTCACACTGGATTCCTCTTCCACTTCTTCCACCTCCACCTCTCTCAACCCCATACCTCCACTCCGGCCCTAAACAGTACCTTAGCCTGCGGTTGCGCAGATCCCTGAAAAAGTTGCTTGACATCGATAAGGCGTGGATCAGTCTTGGCTGGGTCCTTGTACCTAAGCCCCAAAACATATATCTCAGCAGATTCAGATCCACTAGCAGCTGGTTTATCCAGTAGATTCAAAACCATTCACAACGAATTCTACCGAACCAAACCACAAAAAAACACAAAACCCAATCATTTATTTTAAAAAACAATCACTTGCTTCAAGCTATACACTACGGTGTAATCCTACGACTTGAAAATCTGTTACACAACAAAGTAGCAGTAATAATAATTAGAATCAGAACCAGTAATGATGATGATAAAATAATAATCATGAATATTTTATTTTCTAAAGAGACATGTGAGTCCCATTAATTAGCATGACGCTACCCAATCGAATATTGTTTCCAAAGTGAAGTGGAATACAATTATAAAAATGAATTTTATTTAAAGTTTGTGTCTTTTGCCATTTCAAATCGTGCAATCGGTATATGGAGTGTGAGGTCGAAGGCCATGTAACCGTGCTCATTCATGAGCTTCTTGGCTCGGGACTTGCACCCTGGTTTCGTGATGTACTCCTGGATGGCGATGGCGACACAGATGGGGCAATCGTTCCACGACGATGAATGAATGATGTAGAAGGTTGATCCATGGTTTTTGATTTCAGGGGAGGGGATTTCAGAGAGGGGAAGAAGAACTGGGAAGGGGAACATGTCAATTTAGTCCCTATGACTAAGCTGCCATGTGTGTGTCCATGTGGATGCCAGCTTGACACTTAACGTGACAAATCAGCGTTTTTAACACCGTTTGTTGACTGAGATGACAGAAGGACTAATGTGACTGACGTTTTTCAAATTTGGGGACTTATTTGTCTATTTCTTAAAATGGAAGACCAATTTCTAAGCAAGTTACAAAATAGAGGACCAAAATGCCGTTTTACTCAACTTTTTATGATAAACAATAAGTAACCTTGCTTGGAGAGTGGATTTTATTAATCAGAAAATGGGAAAATATCTATGACATATCAAACCAAATTGGAAAAGAAAAAGTTTCTTATGCACATAATTCATTTTTCTTGCTCCATTTTTATTATTAATTTTAAGTGAGAATTCCTAAGTTCAACATGTGGAGAGTTTGATAGAATGAAATTTTGTTGTTTTACTCAAGAAAATACATAAAGAATGAGTAATTCAAGAAAACATCATATTCTCATATTTTCAAAGAATAAAAATATATTTAAACACTTAACTATTGATCAATAGGGCATCAATCACCTTGTCAATATCATTTTTAATTATGTTTAAAATATTTAATCAGCCTCATAAGAACACTGACTAATAGGGCATTTCTTCTGTTTATTTGCTCAATTAACAAGTTTTAGAGATGAACTATTTTTTACAAATAAATGTTGAGTTATTACTTAGAAATAATTTTCTCCTGAAATCCCATACCCTGAAGCTTCGTGACCTAAGATACGAGGAAACAGTGGAATATGGCCCTGAAATAGAAAAAAAGACAAAGCATGAGCATCAAATTCAAATGTCAATTCCTATATCAATCTTTATAAAATAAGATTGATATTTTATATGAGGCCGGATGGGGAATGTAACAACATGACTCAGTTTGGATAAATTTTTCTATAAGTATACTTTTAATATATTTTTTACATAAGTTAAAATTAACTTTTGCTCTTTATATTTTTTAAAAGCTATCTTTTTTATTTTTTCCAAAAGAACCTATCTATCTATTTAACAATTTTTCGTCTTGTGTATATATAAAAAAATAAAATATAAAATAAAATTAATTTCTTGTTGTAAATTTTTTTTTTATTTCTCTATAAGTCAAAAGCTAGAGTTTTACATTGAAAGATGCTCAATGCCCTCTTGCCAAGCCTAAAACCAATCCAGCCATAAGATCTACTCTGGTACTAACATATTATATTTTAATCAATCATTCTTAAACCAAATCAAATAATGATGTCTTAACATTATTTTTATTCCACTAAATTTATATTGATTTTAAAAATGATAAAAAAATACTCCGGAATTTATGTTAATTTTAAAAATGATAAAAAAATACTCCGGTCATTATCTTTTCTTTATAAAAGTAGGAAAAAATATCTTTTTAAATATTCATCCAGTTACCTTGGGATCCCACCAGTGAATATCAGAACGGCAAAGAGAGTTGAAGAGGATCTTCAAACGCACTTCCCCTCTCTGGGGTGGCGCTACCTCTATCTCTTCTATCACCAGTGGCTTCCTTGCCTCCCATGCCACCGCTGCTGCATTCATTCATTTGTAAATAATGTAAGAAGGAAATAAAAAAATCATGCAAAAATGAAGTTCGAATTTAATCCAACATGTTTTTATACACTTTTAACACGCTTCATTCAATCACTTTATAAAAATTCTGTTGTGTATAATGTTAATTAATTCTCAATATAACTCAAAATTATGGTAAAAGCAAATATACAAAAAATACTGATGGAGAATCATGCTTGTATATGGCTCACCTCTACACTTGATGACCTGACCAGCTGTGTTAGACATGGCTACAAGGAAGATGATTGATTAATTGATGATAAGTATAAGATTCCATCTTTGGGAGATTATTTATAATGCAAAATGTACGAGAAGTTAAATTAAACTATGATATTTGCACGTGACACAAGAGAACAAATAATATTGGACCAGCAGGTCATCAAAATGGATAAGAATGGTGCCATGCGGTGATTTTTTCTTTGTTCTGAAAAAGAAAGTAAAAGATTAAGTTCTCAAGATAAAATCTTTAATAGGTGGTTTCTAGGGTGCACAAGCAATAAAATTATCTACCGGAGCACCACTAATTTTTTACCGTTGGATTTCAATTTTTAAAATATTTTATTTATGAATGGTCCAGATCTAATAATGACTTTAAGGGTATAATAGTAAGAAGAACTTCCATTCATCTGCCACCATCGACATGGCACACACCTCCGTTCCAACTTCCATTCACAGCTACGAGTCATCATCATTCATCATAATGTTTCCAGAATCTGGGTCAAAGATAACTTAAGTGTGAGAGAAAAAAGAGGGTTTTTTTTTTATTTGCATTAGAGAGAAGAAGGAATGAATCACCTCATCGGCTTATGGCGTCAGGGAAGGGAATTAAAATTAAAGACTTGGTTTTTATTATCTCATAGTATTATCAATCACTGAAAATTGATGATACAAAAAACAGACATATTGGGTCATCATTATTGATAGAGAGAGACATTTCTGAGGAAGAAGCAACAAAAAAATGAAGGAACTTTCAATAACTATAAAAGTTAATAGAACCAAAAGATGAACCACCAGCTTCCACGGCAACACAAGGCACGGTGAGCTCAACGAAGAAAGAAGAACAGCATGGAAGGGAAAGAGGAATAAAAATCAGCATATGCATCTGCAATATGCACAAGGATTACAAAGGAAGAGGAAGTGTTTGGCCCGAAATAGGAGCCACTAACCCAATTACTATTTGCAGGAGGAAAAAAACTGCAAAAGGAGGGGTGATTTTTCTTCTTCTTTTTATTACAAAATGGCATTGTCTAGTTTGTCCCCAGTCACAATTTTATTGATTGTGCACCCTAGTCCCCACCTCTTTAATATATAGATATATACTTGAGAAGGATAGGATCGGAGAAAATATCAACCGACACAAATCTACAGAGGAAGGTGGGCGAAAACAGAAGTGAAGGATACAAATCAAATCAGACAACTGGCTGATTTTGGTGAAAGGAGCAAGGCTAGAGCCTAGAGGTCTCTAGACCGCTAAACAGTCAAATTAAAGGCTAATCATTTTACTCCTCTTATTTTTTTTATTACATATAATTTATTATATCACTCATTTTTATATTTTTAAAATATTTCTTTTTATTATACTTCTCACTTGGGTGTCAAAATGGGTCAAGTTCAATAGATTAGAGTATTTTTATTAGAGTATTTATTTTTGGGTATTTAAGTGGGTTCTATTAGTATATATTATTTATTTTTATTTTTTAATTCAAGTACTTAATAGGTATCCAATCCCTCCAACTCAACAACTCTAAAAAAATTTACTAAATAAGTCCTACCAATAACTCTACATCCAATTATAACCCACAAAAACACATGGGACTCACGATAAGAGAGGAGAGAGAGGGTGCTTGTATAAGCAACCCTCCCCATTAGGTACCCAAAATTATTCTCCCCCATTGGGGATACCTAATAGGTACCCATTAAGTACCCATTGGTACTCACTAATGAAGATGCTCTTAGTCCATTTATTCCGATAAAAAATAGGTTGAGCTAGAAAAATCTAAACCCGAAAATATTTTGACCCAACCCGGCCTGACCCAAAAAATCATTGGCCCAAAGTGGGCTAGCCCGGGGGTGGGCCGGGCTGGCCCGCCTATCATTTGCTAAAATTGCTTACAGACTGTTTCACACTAGGGGTGTGAATAATTACACAAGTGTGGAAGCGTCAAATTTCTTGGACTACCTTTTTCTGGTACTAAACTCGCTTAAAGATCGTTTCACACCACTGGTGTGAAAGCATCATTCTCATGCCACTGTCTTATTTTTCGGTGCTACACTAGCTTACAGTGTGTTTCATACCCAGGGCGTGATTAATTCCAAGGGTATGAATGTGTATAAAAAATATTATTTAAAAAAAATAAATGAACCCATAGGCCAGGCCGTGGAGAGATGGGCTGGACCGGCATATTAGTAGCCCACATTAAAATTGGCCCAGCCCAACTCAGCCTAACCCAAAAATATATTAGCCCATTGTGAGCCGGCCCAAATAGACCTGGTCAGCCCGAATAGACAGCCCTACTTCTCACACTCTCATTAATTCTCTTTTTAGAGTATTTCACTTTATTTCTCTTTATGATAGATCACATATCATTAATGGGACTCAAATATAGAAAAAAAACATAAATTCATATGAATTAAATATGTTAATTAGTTAAGTTCATCTAAAAAACGAATCTCATTTTCTAAACTATTTTTAATAAAAGAGATTATTAAAATTAAAATCTTTATTAAAAATGATAAAATCAATTAAAATTTGCTTATATTTTGACTACTATATTTGAGTTATTTTTTTATTTATATCTGAGTCAAAGCAAGTAAGAAATATTTCTATTTTTATTTAAAATCACCATAAATAGTATCTAATCTTAAACTTGTATACATGCAGAGATGAATTGTATTTAAAAAATTATGATAAAAAATATATCAATAAAAAAACATGATTTTTTATTGTATAGATAAAAGTTCAGCTTGATGCCTCTTCTCCAGCTTGACGTCTAATCTTGACAACAACATCAACCTACACAAAAGTATATTAATTGTGACTAAATTATAAGCTGATTGACCCAAAAAATAATGTACATACAAGTAAACCAAGTAAGTTCATACTTGATTTACAAAATCTGTCAAACTTGTTTTGGCATCCAAGAATCTTTTCATTTAGAGTAATGATATTTATATACTTTAAAAATTAATTCATCTATTTAACACCTCTTATTTCTCTCTATATCTCTCTAATTATCATATCATATATCACATCATTTTATTACTTTTCTTTCACTTCACTCTATCTCTCTCTAATAGTATACACCCCTTGGGATGTCTACCCATCTTTATTCTTTTATATATGAACTAGTCGGTGGACCCGTGCGAATGCACGGGTCGTGTTCGCTTTTACACATATTGCAAAACGATTTGTGCATATATTAATAAGTTTAGATATAATATAGTATAAATTTATCAATGCAATACATCACTTTACTGATTATGTAACATAGTACAATATTGTTAAAAGATGTCAATTTCATGTGATCATGGCAGTATAATTTAGTTAAAAAAATGAATTGTCATTGTTCCAATTTTGTTCACAACTTGATAAGCGTAAACTGTTTTAGTATTTTTTTTATAATTCTTGTAATAAAAATTAATTGATCTAAAAGTGATTAAAAATATATTAATTTCAACCGATAAATAAATGGATATAAAGTGATGAGAGAAATAATTTAACTTATTTTTACATGTATTATAACTTTTAGAATTTATATAACTTTTATATAAGCAGTTATACATATTTAAAGTTTATATTTTTTTTTTAATTTATCTTACCAAATTATCTATATTATTTTCATTTAACTTGTTCTAAACAAAAGTAAGTAATAAGCATTACAAATTAAGAAACATGATAAATATTATTTCAATAGTTATTTCAACAGCAAAAGTTCTCCAATATTTGAGCAAAGCCGAGTCGTATTGGAACATATCTGATCAACAAATGGTTGAAAGAATTAAATCCTTTAGCAAATGAATGTGAGCAAATAGTTCAACACTAATTTGCTTGAACTTAAAGTTGTGATAAGTCAAAACACATGTTAGTAATACAACACATCTCCCAAAATCTCAAATCTATCATCAAGCATAAATCATACAACTCAACCATCCTCTGAGAAATAAGTTTGCTTGAGGGGTCTAAACCAACCCGTGAACTTCAGCCTCAACAACATCTAATTTATTGCCCCCATTCCATTACCTAAATATCCTTGAACTTGACATGTCAAAGGCACTGGACAAAAACATGATAGCAACATCCAATTGCAAGCCATTTAAATTTCTCTGCCCTTTCATTGAAATAGAGAGCTAAACATTGGGACAAATAAATGAATGAAACCGAAAAACAAACACTGTTTTACTTGTGGAAAATAAAATCGAAAGAAAAATAAATTTATAGTCCATAGAAAGTAATTGGAACAAATAAATGAGTAAACTTTTAAGCAAACAACGTTTTGTTGGGGGAATGTAAAATCTATCTTAAAATAAATTTATAGCGAGTAGAAAATTATTAGAACAAATCAATGAGTGAAACCTGTAAGCAAATACTGTTTTGCTGGTGGAAAATAAAATCGAAAGGAAAATAAAATTATAGCCTGTAGAAAATTATTGGAACAAAAAGATTAGTAAAACCGGTAAGCAAACACAGTTTTGTTAGAAGAAAATAAAATCGAATGAAAAATAATTTATAGCCCGTAGAAAGTTATTTAAACAAATAAATGAGTGAGACATGTAAACATACATTGTTTTGCTGAAATAACATAAAATCAAAAGAAAAATAAATTTATAGCCGGTACAAAGTTAATGGAACAAATACATGAGTGAAACCTATAAGCAAACACGTTTTGCTGATAGACATTAAAATCGAAAGAAAAATAAATTTATAGCCCCTAAAAAGTTATTGGAACAAATAGATGAGTAAAACTTGAAAGCAACACTGTTTTGCTGGGAAAAATAAAATCAAAAATAAAATAAAATTATAGAACTTAGAAAGTTATTAGAATAAATAAATAAGTAAAACCTGTAAGCAAACACCATTTTGCTAAAAAAAATAATATCAAAAGAAAAATAAATTTATAGTCCACAAAAAGTTATTGGAACAAATAGATGAGTGAAACTTGTAAGTAAACACTATTTTGCTAGTAGAAAATAAAATCTAAAGAAAATTAAATTTACAGCCAGTAGAAAGTTATTGAAACAAATAAATCACCGAGACATATAAGCAAACATTGTTTTGCTGGTATTATTACATAAAATCGAAAGAAATTTATAACCTATAGAAAGTTATTGGAACGAATAAATGAGTAAAACCTGTAAGCAAACACCGTTTTGCTGATGATTCATAAAATCAAAAGAAAAATAAATTTATAGCCCAAAGAAAGTTATTGGAACAAATAGATGGGCGAAACATATAAGTAGACACCGTTTTGCTGGAGGAAAATAAAATCGAAAGAAAAATAAATTTATAGCCCGTAGAAATTTATTGAAATAAATAAATTAATGAAACCTATAAACAAACACTATTTTACTGGTAGAACATAAAATCTAAAGAAAAATAAATTTATAGCCTGTAGAAAGTGATTGGAACAAATAGATGAGTGAAATCTATAAGCAAACACTATTTTACTAGTGGTAAATAAAATGGAAAGAAAAATAAATTTATAGCCTTATAATGTTATTAGAACAAATAAATGAGTGAAAACTGTAAGCAAATACCGTTTTGCTGGTAGAAAATAAAATTAAAAGAAAAATAAATTTATTGCCGGCAGAAAGTAATTGGAACAAATAAATGAGTAAAATATGTAAGCAAACATTGTTTTGTTGGTAGAAAATAAAATTGAAAAAAAAATAAATTTATAGCCGGTAGAAAGTTATTAGAACAAATAAATGAGTGAGTCATGTAAGGAAACACTGTTTTGCTGGAATAACATAAAATCGAAAGAAAAAATAATTTATGACACGTAGAAAGTTATTGGAATAAATAAATGAGTGAAACCTGTAAGAAAATACTGTTTTGCTTGTAGACAATAAAATCGAAAGAAAAGTAATTTATAGCCCGTAGAAGGTTATTGGAGCAAATAAATGAGTGAAACCTGTATGCAGACATAGTTTTGCTGGTGGTTGATAAAATCGAAAGAAAAATAAATTTATAGTCCGTAGAAAGTTATTGGAGCAAATAAATGAGTGAAACTTGTATGCAGACATAGTTTTGCTAGTGGTTGATAAAATCGAAAGAAAAATAAATTTATAGCCCCCAGAAAGTAATTGGTATAAATAGATGTATTGTGAAAACTGTAGCAAACACAGTTTTGCTGGCGAAAAATAAAATCGCAATAAAAATAAATGTATAACCCGTAGAAAGTTTTTATAACAAATAAATGAGTGAAAGTTGTAAGCAGACACCGTTTTGCTAGTAGAAAATAAAATCGAAAGAAAAATAAATTTATAGTCCACAGAAAGTTATTATAATAAATAAATGAGTAAAATATGTAAACAAACACTGTTTTGTTGGTAGAAAATAAAATCGAAAGAAAAATAAATTTATAGCCTGTAAAATGTTATTGGAACAAATAAATGAGTGAAACATGTAAGGAAACATTGTTTTGTTGGAATAATATAAAATCGAAAGAAAAAAAATTGATGGCACGTAGAAAGTTATTGGAACAAATAAATGTGTGAAACCTGTAAAAAAAACACTGTTTTGTTGGTAGACAATAAAATTGAAGGAAAAATAAATTTATAACCCGTATAAAGTTGTTGGAGCAAATATGAGTGAAACCTGTATGTAGACATACTTTTGTTGGTGGTTGATAAAATCGAAAGAAAAATAAATTTATAGCCTGCAGAAAGTTATTGGAACAAATAAATGAGTGAAAACTTGTAGCAAACACCGTTTTGCTGGTGAAAAATAAAATCGTAAGAAAAATAATTTTATAGCCCGCAAAAAGTTATTGGAACAAATAAATGAATGAAACCTGTAAGCGAATATCGTTTTGCTGGTAGAAAATAAAATCGAAACAAAAAAAATTTATAGGCCGTAGAAAGTTATCTGTTTTGCTGGTAGAAAATAAAATGGAAAGAAAAATAAATTTATAGCCAGTAGAAAGTTATTAAAACAAATAAATCAGTGAAACTTTTGAGCAAACACTGTTATGTTGGTGAAAATTAAAATCGAAAAAAAATAAATTTATATGAAGTAAAAAGTTATTGAAACAAATAAATGAATGAAACCTATATGCAAACACTGTTTATAAAAAAAAATTATTAGAACAAATTAAAAGTATATTGTTCAAAAATTTATAGAAAAAAATATGAAAGGAACATGTAAGCAAATAATATTTTTTATAAAAATAAAATTAAAAAGAAAATAATATCTAATTGAAATAATAGTAAATAATATATAAATAAATAAATAAATAAATAATAATATAATATATATAATATAATATAATATAATAATAATATATAAGAGAGAATAATAATATAATATATATATATATAAAAGAATAAGGGAAAAGTGATGTGATATTTTTTGGAGGAAAATAGAAAGAGGGAGAGGGGGACAAGTGGAAGGGGAGAGTTGTTGTTTTAATATATAGTAAATAGATTTATAGATTGTGATCGTCTAGTTGTCGTCATCCCAGCAAAAAAGAAGTCATTCAAATAAGCTAGGGCCCAAAATTTACGATGGGAATAGAGCAAGTCAATATGCTTATCCATGCTTAGACCAAATTGTGCAACCATCAATTTCCATTCTCGCTCAAAATCATCTGCACATTCTAAATGGCACAACCTATGAAACTCAGTTTTAAAGTCATTATTATATGTAGACTAGAACCCAATGGAAAAGAAAACCAACTTGACAACTTCGCCACAATATGCCATATGCAAAATGCATGTTTTGTGTTTGGGCGCAACTCCATTGCAATAGCTTCTTTAAGTGCAAGATCTTGATCCGTAAGCATTGTTTGCAGATATTTACCTTTGACAAAATATAGAAAATTCTGAAAACAGTAAAAAAAATTTATAAGAATCTATTAAAATCTCAAAAGTTAGAAATTAAATAATAACAATAGTAATGATAGCTTCAAACAAATAAAAATGTACCTTTGAAGCCCATGCGAAGGAAGAAATCTTCTCATCTCGCAACAGAACACAGCCAAAGAAAATTGAATTTCCATGATTATCAACCCCAACCCATAATCCAAGTGGCATATCATAACGATTTATCCGATATGTGGTATCAAAAACAACCACATCTCCAAAAGCTTCACATGCTCGAATTGAATCACCAAAATGCCCAAATAATATGCTCTAATTTATTATTGTCGTCTATTGTGAAATCATACTTGAAGGCATCATCTACATCTTTCAAACTTTTGCATAACTTTCATTTTCTTTATCAATACCGCTCTGCGATTGAATAAAATTCCTAACATCTTTCTCCAAAAATGGTAAATCGCCTGCACCTATTCCTTTCTCTAGCTCAAGCACTCTCATTATGAAACTTAATTGAGCAACCAGCTTTAATTTTGACAATAATAATATACGATCTTGATCTATAGGTTGGATGTTACGATAAGCAGGAAGAAAGTGGACCTCTTTATCATCCAATAACTCATGGTTATGGTGATTGTTAAAATATTTAACCACCCATTTTTCCTCAAAGCCAATTGTTCTTTTAGTAACCAACACACATTTTTGCACTACAATTACATCTTCAAGTTTTTCGTTTCCTTTGACTTTCCACATCCTTAACTTTGTGTTGTTTAACAGTACCGGCACGATGACAAACAAAGTCCATTTTATAAATGCCCAATGGATTTTCTTGAGACATATTCTTACTAGATTTGTAGTTGCGATGACGTCTTATCGAAAAATCACTTTTTCGAGCAAATCTTTATATATATTAAAGCAGTTCGCATGTTATAGATTTTGGGGGGAAACCTCGGATGCATTCCCTCTCAAAACTTTGCAAAGTAGTAGTAATACAAATTCCCGCTCAACCTTGAAGTGAAGTCAAGGAGTAGGTGGGGTGTATCCAAAAAATGATTATATAGTCAGACCGTTTCACATTCTTATTGGCTTAGCTTGGGCGGTGCCATCGTATCATAAAATAAGAACGTCATTCTACCGTCCAAATATCAAAAGCACACGCCAATGGTCAGATAGTTTGGGTTTCCTATTGGCTATTGTTGGGCGGTGTCATAAATTAAATGCAGCTGAAATCGTGAATCGAGAATGAATGCATGATAAGAAGTTCAGACGCAATTGTAAAAACGCACACAACCAAACGGACTCCCCTTCTTTTGCATAAACCCATTCAGAGAGACAACCTCATGACTTGGAAGCACCATTAATGGACTCCGTGTGTAGAAGAGAAGATTTTGCAACCCATTTGAAGCTTCCTTCTGCTTCTCAATAAACACAGCGAAAAGTGGTCTTTTTCTGCACATATACAGAGGCGAAACAGTGACCCATTTTCGCACATGCACCGCCCACAAAATCAGAGACAGGAAAGGACTGTTATAGATTGTAGGAAGTTGAATCGGCGGTGGTGGATGCTCGTGGAAATAACGGTGGAGGAAAAAGGACCGCGTCTCGCAGCGTGACTTCACGGCACAACGACATGGACAGAGGAGGCCGTAAGCTGCCATGGGAGGTACGGTGGGGTGAAGACGGGAGAGAAGCCGTGCACATGGCAGCTATTGGCCGCCAGCACGGCAGTGTCAAGGCTGAAGCCCTTTGCTCACACGTGGCAGTGGACGTCTTTATCGATCGCAACGTCGGTGGCCACAACAAAACCATGGCTGCGATGGTTCACGTGGCGGTGGACTCGCTGACACACAGCGGTGAGAATTGAAATTTGTTTAATTTTTGTTTGCTTCCATTTTAGTATGTATGTATGTATGTATGTATGTATGTATGTATAGCTTACATGAGCCCACTCTGATATCTTGAAGTTGCTCACTTCAACTGGCGTCTAGGGAAGTTCTACATGGGAAAGAGGGAGAGACGGCTGAAGTTGAGATAAATATATGATCTGCTTATATGATATCTATTCATTCACCCATTCATCCCTGTCTCTACTCTCTATCTCTATCTCTCACTCTGTTTTCTTTTTTTATTTTTTTCTCTCTCTCTCTCTCATTGCAGAATAAATTCGATTTTAATATGTGTTGAAAAAAATTCAGATTTTCATGTATTCATGGATAGGTGTTGGTTGGAAGCAATTTAATTTCTGACCCGTTGTTGTTGAGTACAATGTAATGAGCTAACGACTGCTACTATCTTTCTATAAACTAAAAACAGTTCAGAAGGTGCATTCAATAGTCAATACATCTTTCTTGCTTTGACATTTCTTAGAGGTGGTCTTCTTTATTTCTGTTGGGTTTGTTTCACCGAGTCTATGTTTTTTGTAGGGATAATATCCAGGTGCACATTTGCTTCATCAAGTCTGGGGGTAATATTTTTGGTATTTCTGTCATCGATGTTTGGGTGAAATCTTTTTTAGGTTATTACATGTTTTCTTATGATTTGTACCCTTTGTTACCAATTAGTCTTTAGTTTTCTCAGTGTGGTTATAAACTCTCTGTATTGCAGATGACTGGATAACTCTTGCTAACATTTTATAAATTAAATCACGAAAGTCTAAAGTTGAACTATTGAAAACTTAGATAATTTTGGCCAAAAGCTTAGCCTAATGCCTCTGCGACATTGTCTTGGTCTTGATCCTTTGCAGGATGTGGTGGCAAACATATCCCTCTTGCTTCCATTACTTGGCATATTATTAATTGAGTCACGTGAGGATGACACTAAATTGCTTTCTATTGAGTTTTTTCTTTTCCTATTATTTCTAACTCCAAAGTGTTACAAAATTAAGAAAACCTTGGAATTCTTTATTCACTTCAAAATTCAAACTTACTACAAAGATTCAAACATGTTAAGAACCTTTTTTTTTTCTTTCTAATAAATACTGCATGTTTCTCTAATATTTGTTGATGATGGCTTTTTTATTGAGATTTTCATACTTGCATAATATCCTTTAAGGATTTACATTGGCATAAAGACATTATTATAAACGTTATGCTTTTACAGTTTTACTATTGGCTCTATGAAAATTTCATAATGCGTTTGATGATAGCAATGCAGGTAGTAGCTGGGAGAATGGAGAGAGCTTATGAAGCAGACACTTCCAATTCCTTTTTCCCACTGCTCATAGGTGAGAGGGGGTCTTAGCAATTAGAAGATATTGGCTCAAAATAGAAGGAATAGCCATAAAGGAATCGACTATATGAGAAAAGAAGAATAAAAGGAAGGTCCAATATACATGTTATTGAAATGGCTTCCCATATGCATGTTAATATTTGTACTTCTGCTAATTTTCGGTTCTTATTTGTACTTATCAGTATAGCTCCAATGCTGTCATCAACACTTGGGTTTTCTAAGGGCAAGGGGAAACTCTTATCTCTCAGCTGTTTTTGTTAGCTGGAATTGTGGGAGGATAAGAGGAGAAGCAATTCTGTTCTAATGGATGATTAAATAAGACAGTGGTGGTTCTGTGTCAAGGTCACATATCCTAAAGTCTACTGCCAGGAAGCATTGATGCAGTTTTTGGGCTGCTAAGAAATCAAATGGAACCAGTACCTTTAATTAGAGAAGACCATATCTTTAACTGTTTCTTTTATTTGTTTTAGAACCAGTTGACACATATATACATTACTCTTGATTTATGTGAATGTTAAACTTCAGAACATTACCCTTACCCCACTCTTCCTTATAAAGGCATACTGGCTAGCAACTTTATTTGCCCAGCAAAGAGCTATCGAAATTATTTATAAGTAATGGGGGTCAACAATTCTTGCTTGCACACTTTGTGTCCCTATCTATACATTTCACTTTTCCGTAACCCTGTAGTTGAATCATCATTGGTCTCCATATTGTGTTATGTTCACAGTTTGAAAAATTCATAGCAATAAAGCAAACTAATAGAGTGATTGTTGATTTGCCTACTGTCAATGTGAAGAGGGCCCAGAAGGTGTTGCAGTTGAACAGAATTAATTTATTGAATTATTGATTTGTTTGCTTATAAATCATATTATTGTCTTATAGTGAAAGTGAAGGTTCATTTCAGCGTGGTAACTACTAAGAGAAGTTGAAGACCTACTCAAAGTTGTAGTCCAACACTCAAGTGAGGAGAAATATGTAACTACATCAATTGTTGGTCATAATAAAGGCCAGATATTGTTATGCTCATGCTTATTATATGAAACTGAATTTGGTAGTGGACTGAACAGACAACATATAAGGAATACTTTAGTTGTAATTAGAAATTGTCTTCTCTCCTGCCTAATGTAACAAAGAGGGTTATGGCATTTATGGGATGTAGATTGTTAAAGCGATGGTTTTATTAGCTCACTTGAGACTCTTAATTGTCTGCTTTTGCTGCTGGCTACATTGTATTGGAGAAGGAGGCAGAAACAGCTGTCAAAATTGAGGCAAGGGAAAGAATAATGGGTACAAGGTTTTAGTTAGAAAGATTAAAAGACAACTTACCATTGCCTACCATGAAAAGGTGGTGAATAATGGTGATTAGTGGAGAGACATTGAGGAGTACTACATAAGTTGGATGTGAGAAGAGGGACAACCAAAGTATCGGCGGGTACGTTGAGATATGAACTTATATGGAATTTATATGCTTTCACGTCATAGGTTATCGTCATGTATCAATCGGATGCATATGTATGTGTATTTATATATATATATATATATATATATATATATATATATATATTATATTTGAAAATGTAGTGTGTAAGGGGCATGGTGACTTTGTATATAAGTTTAATATTCACATCGGGGAGAAATGGTATGTCAAATTTATTGGATTAAGATTCCCTGTCTTTGATTTAGTTTTAATATTTAATAATTTTAACATACAAAAAGGAGAGATTTGTTTAAAACTTTGATAAAATTATCAACTGCACATCCTGCAGTTGTTTTTGAAACCGCAGGGGTCTGTATTCCACTATATTTTAAAATTCTAAGTTTATATGTTATATAGTATGTTGTATATTGTATATTGGTGGTGAGCTCATCAGTTAAGTCAAATAACCTCTTATAGGAACAACCAAGGTTCAACACTTTGAAAAAAAAATATGGAAAAACGGTTTCCAGCTTTGTTATTATGCAATTGATTTAAATTATTAAAAATTTCTGCTATATGCATTCATAATAACGTTTCAGAAATTATTATTATTATTGTTGTTGTTGTTATTATTATTATTAAAATGGAGTGGTCTAAGGTTATTTTACAATAAAAAATGAATCATTATGTTTGCATTAAGTTTTCAACAATGCCCTTATCATTTTATGTTTCATATTTTTGTGCTATTCAAAAAGTATCGAACTGCAACAATTTTTTTTTTCTTTACCCGTGCATCGCACGGGTAGATCGACTAGTAAATAGTAAAAGCCATAAGCATCATCATCACTATTAAATATTTATTTGTCCTTCATAAGGAACCCAATCATCAGTGTTATTGGCTTGAGGAAAAGATTCAGGTTCACGTTGTGGCTCTTGAAAGGTTGGAGAATTTATATTTTCATCATCTCCATGTATAGAAGTATAATCTTTAAGAAGCTCTAAGGGCCAATCCAAGACACTATTTCTTAATTCAGATGTCATATTGATCTTGGTTCAAATCTGAACCATTCATATTTTCAAAAGAAAAATAATTGTTAACAATTAGAAATCAAACAGAGGGCTATATATATTCAAACAGTAATAATCGAATACTCACCTTAGCAGCAACGCAATGGTTCAATAAGTAGAGTTTCCTTTCATGTCATGGTTCTTCGCTGTGTAATGGTTTTTCCCGCTTGTGCACCGAAGCAGAGTGACCGGTGGAGAGAAAAAAGGAGAGAGGTAATTGAAGAGTTGAATTGTTAAATCACTTAAATACCCACGAATTTAATTTATTTAAAAAAAATAGAAATGGTTTTTTTGTCTAGATAAAAAGGTGTAGGTTGCTCCCTTTTAAATTTTAAGTGGGATATATATATATATAGGGAGCATATCAAGTGAGAGGGTTTTTATTATGAGAGGATGAGAAGAGTGAATCATAGCCATAAGATCAAACCATAAATGGTCAAGATTAAAACATAAAGTCACATGATTTTTTTAAATGATCATGTGACCACTAACTAACTTTTAATCTCAACCATCCATGTATGGTTAGATAGTCCAAATTTAATCCTCTCACCCTCTCATATTAAAACTCCTCTCACTTGATACATCCCCATCCCCATATATATATATATTTAAATAGTGGTAAAATACTTGATAATTCATATGCATATGGCTCCATGAATGTTGTTCAAAGATGATTGCATATATACTTCCAAATTTTGTAGAATTGGTGAACGTAGAAAAACTTCGGTAAAGTTAATGGGGATTGATGTTTGAAGCAGAAATTTTGTTCTTTGAAGTGACATTTGGCTAAATTAATTCATTAATTATTTATTACTTCTAATTAATTAGTGTCTTTTTCATAATTTCCTCTTCACAAGCTTGTTCAAAACACCAATAGATGAATGGGAGCAAATTGGGAAGATACAAGGAGACGGAGTATATATATGTAACAGAGGTGAGTTGTGTATTGCATGTAAGTGTAACAGAGGTGTAAGTACATGCACTGCTTGTTAGGATAATGGGAAAAATAAAAAATAAACAAATGTGATTTCAACCTGTTTAAGTTTTCCCTTATTTGAAAGAAAGCTATTTATTTGTTAAAGAGCTTCTTATAAAAAAAGTGTTTGGCTCAACTTGTACATTTAAGAAGAAGAGAAGAGCTGAAAATAAAGGCAATTTATATTCCCACATACATATTTTGCTATCTGCACATACATGTCCACGGAACTTTGAGTTCCACGGGTGTATTTTTTTTCAACACACACACTCCGCAGAACTATTAGTTCCGCGGGTTATAATTCTCCATGGAACTATTAGTTCCGCGAACTCCGCGGAACTATTAGTTCCGCAGGTTGTAATTCTCTGCGGAACTATTAGTTCCGCAGGTTGTAATAGTTCCGCAAGTTGTAATTTAACACATAGATGCCTGTGGAACTAAAAGTTCCGCAGAGCAACCCGCGAAACTAATAGTTCCACGGAAAATTATAACCCGCTGAACTAATAGTTCTGCGGAGTGTGTGTGTTGAACAAAAAAATACACCTGTAGAACTAATAGTTCTGCGGACATATATGTGCAGATAGCAAAGTATGTATGTGCGGATATAAATTCCCAAAATAAATTAGGTCGCTCATCGCTGTCTATGTTATTGGCGTGAGTTACTAATTAAACTCTCCAATTACTAATTCATATAACTCGGGCTTACATTTAATAATGCAACTAGACCTATAATAAACTAGACGCCGAGCTGAATATATATATATATAAATATAATCAATATATAGTAATACTTGTTAGTTATTAAGGTTAATTATTTATAAAAATATGACATTATTTCTGTTTATTAGAATCAATATATAATTAGTTATTGATGCATGTGTCGCATAAGGATTTTTTTTTTGTTCTCAAGCAGAACATCATATAAGGCTGGATGGAGCAAGATACATTTTTTTGGCTATGTAATTAGGAGCAAGAGACTCGCCCCTTGATGAATGCCAAAGGACCTCTGAAAATATATTCAGAGGAAATTAATAATGATGGAGTATCTTTATCTGAATACAGTATTCATATATAGGTATAATCAATGAATTTTTTTTTAACAACAACGGTGCCGAAGCCCAATCAATGTAAAACATATTAAATTAAAATTACAATACATAATTACATCAATATCATAGCTCTTCTTAAATTTACTGTAATTATTTTAAATCATTGCTTAATCATATTTATAGGAACTTTATTTTGCAATACATAATTGTTTTGATGGAAAGCGTCCAAAATACGATCTGTTTTGTTTTTTATTTTTATTTTTCTTTTAATTATAAAAATATTTTTTATGCTTTTAAAACTTTGTATGAAAAATAGCAAGAACCTTTCATTTTTAAGAAATAAAAATAAAAATAATAACGCATCTAAGAAATCAAATCAGATTCTCAGACTATGTGATTTTTCCTGCCACGTGTCCCTCTTGATAAGTCTGAAAAAGGGACACCACACACGCAATGAACACGTATTTGAATGCACTTGTCACAGTTTTATTATTCCCAAACAAAGTATATATATCGCGCACAGACCAAAATCCATGCTGAAAGTGATCCAAGATATTGAGAGAATACGTACATAGAAAACGGCCATACCACTGCAATACTCAAGTACATCAAAGGACTAATTAACAGTATAAAAATTGAAAACCATATATATATATATATAAATACAATTAATCAATTTATAGAATAAATATCGGCTACTAGAAAATTCTAGTCTTATTGTTAAAATCGAAAGTTGCTTTCAAAGAAACTGCTCTGAAACTTCCCGCACAATTGCCTCAATGACTTGGATATTTCTCATCCACAATATATGTCGTTAATTACTATACTGTATATAAGTTAGGATTGATATTTTCATATGCTAAATATTTACCAAATTAGTTCGATCCGATTAGTAAACAGCTCGAGTCTTTTAAGTATGCAGTCAAAGGTTCGATTCTCAACTCATGTGTATGAAAATTTATCATTTGAGAGAGACACCTTTTAAATGTCTTTCAGATCCTCGAAAGAATTAGTCTTTGCAGTTGAGCGTCGATCTCGGAAAATAAAAAATACATATGCTAAATATTTAATTTCCGTACACAATAAAAAAAGTGGTCCCTGCATATATTATGCGTATAAATTGACACTAACATGTATGAGTATATATATAACTGTCGCGCGCGAGCTTGATAAACATCAGAAGAAGAGTATAGACCGATCGAGGACTTAATTTTATCATAATTCATATATACCCTTTTGTGGCGATCTTTGCCAATGATGTGTCCCTTAACCCGCAATGAGTTGGAGAGGATTTTTGAGAAGGTGGACATGAATGGAGATGGGTATTTGAGCCTAGAGGAGCTGAACCGGTTGCTAGAGAAGACACTAGGCTTCAATTTCAGCATAGAGGATATGGAATCTCTAGTGGGGAAGAAGAGCCTAGACTTCAATGAGTTTTTGTTCTTCTATGACTCTGTATTGAGGAACAACAATGGGGATATTGGTGATGATGAGATTGTTGTTGAGGAGGTAGAATTGGAGAGTGACCTTGTGAAGACTTTCAAGGTGTTTGATTTGGATGGGGATGGATTCATCACTAGTCAAGAGCTGGAGTGTGTGTTGAAGAGGCTTGACATGTGGAGTGGTGGCAAGGATTGCAGATCCATGATTTGCTCCTATGACACCAATTTGGATGGCAAGCTTGATTTCCAGGAATTCAAGAACATGATGCTTCTTAAATCATCATGATCATGATCATGAATATGAATATCATTCGCTTTAATTCTGTATTATTGAGTTTCACTACAAATCAATCATGATGTGCATGTACCTTTCTTTTTGTGTGTGTGTACATGTTAAGTGAAAATCAATCACTTCAAAGCTAATTTTTCTACAAGTTAGAAGTTGGGGGTCACCATATATATATATATATATATACACTAGCTAGTTTTTTATTGCCTATGCTATTGTTGATTAACAAATGCAGGCAGGCCATTAAAATGGTAATGCAAAGTTGTCTATGCTATAATCATTGCTCTGTAGCTAGCTATACGTGTATTCTGAATAAGATGAAAACTAAATGGAAGAAGCTGCAGCAGTAGTTCTAGGAGCTCATAAATATATATATATATATATATATATATATATATATATATATATATATATATATATATATATATATACTGTTAAAAATATCAAAGTTAATGCTGGCAGTCATATTCATCAAATGGCAAATAGGCAAATATCTATTATTGTTTAATGTGTAATACATACTTTTCTAAAGGTCAAAACAAACAAAATTGACGGCGAAAAAACTGTACTATAGTCATTGCGAAATTTGTCTCCTGAAGATAAATCTCCCCTGTATTACAAAATAACAGTGAACTAGTCCTGGAAAAAGTCCAGCATGGACAACCAACCTGGTAGAAAAATCTAATTTTGAATGCAAATGGTGATCGATGAAACTTGCGAAGCGCGCGAAAAAGACGTTTAATTAAGCAATTGAAGATTATATTATTGACTTAATACTGGCTAGGCTTTTCTATAACCAAATGGGCGGTGAGTATGGTGACATATATAGACACATACATTGTTACAAGACTTTTTCGGATTATACGTGGACCCTTGAGTTTTTCTGTGAAACTTCGTTCTAAACTAATACTAATTCTTGGGTTAAACATATTTCGAAAATTATTTGTTTTTGGTCTCTCAATAAAATCACACATTTTGCACAACTTTGAAGAAAAATTCTGCAAAGGACTCACAGCAGTCCAGAAATTGTTCCAATTTAAATACTATAATGCTATAAGAGTCAGACAAGGAAGAAAAAAAAAAGACAAAGCGAATACAATAATACATATTTACGTAGAATTCATGAAAATAAGGGGGAAAAGTTAACGAAATTTAAAACTTGGTAACCTTAAAATTAAATACATTTTTAAGAAACTATAACTATTTAATAAAATTTAAATAATATTGAAAACTTTTAATTACTTACTGACAATGATAACGAGTGCATTTAGGATATTAATTGAAAAAATAAAAAATAAATATAAAAGCTGTTTAATTTTTATTTTTACGGTATAATTATAAATATTTGTATTTAATATTTAATAAAATACATTAAACAGTTTTTAATTAATGTATTTAAGATAATTGTCACAAAGACTCTCAAATGAAAATAGAAAACCCTTACAAAGATAAACTCCTCCTCCGATCAAAAAAATATTTTGGTATTTGTTTTTTTAAACGATATCGTATCATACAAATACAAATACAAATACAAATACATTACATTTCAGTATCAGTTACTATTTATGATAAAAAAATTAAATATTTTTATGATGAAATTAATTAATTAATTTATATTTACTAAATATTTGTGAACCTTTATCGGGTAAATAACTCTGCAAACTGGAATTAGTGAATTACTAGTAGTTTGTGTGGTGTCACAGTGAGGCGGGTATGTAGAAAGCCGCGCCAACATATATCTCTTTTCACTGCGAGAGAGAGAGAGTTATGCGTGTCTTCAATTTCCAGTTCAGCTTGTGTTCAGTTCAAAACTCGCTCCGGTTACGATTTCCTTCCTTCTTGTTTTTCACATGACCCACTACCACCGTTAGGTAACCACTTTTGCTGCTTTGACTTCATTTTGTTTTATTTTTTCACAATCTCCTTGTACAGTGATATAGACATTTAGGTTTTTTTTGGTGTGTGTGTGTTTACTTTTTAATTGGTTTTTTTAGTGATAATGTTTACCTTGTTTTTAAGGATTTGCCATTTATAAAGGGCCAAACCAAAAATGCCACATCGCCTTAAGTGTTATTTGTATGTAAATTTGTGGTAATGGATCTCACTTGTTTTTGGCTGAGTTAACTAATGGGGATAGCCGGATAGGTATGATTATCATGGGTCTTGTTTATTTGGTTTGTCTGCCTATAAAAAATTGAACTTTCATTGGGCTTGATGAGATGGAAGAGTAATTAGATGATGAGGAATGAGGAATTTACCTGAGTCTCCCCAAATCATGTGCTGCAGTTTTCTATTTGATGGGACCTTCTCTTTGTTTGGTGGTATTCATGTAAATTTCACCTAAAAAGAATGTGTTACGAGAAATGTATTGTTGATATTTATCATTGAAAGATACCATTCATCTGGGTCATTCCACTGAGTGAGGTAGTAATTTATAATTAGTTCGATAAAATATCAAGTCTGTCCTGGGGAGAATTTTCAATTTTGCCATCAATTGCTGGTTGTGTGGCATTGAATCACGAGTTTCGGCTCTCACAAGGAATTGGTATTCTTCTTCAATTCATTTTATCACGATTGCCTTGTTTGAAGTGCTACACCATTATAAAATGTGCAGAATGGGTAGGATGATTATTACCGAGTATTTTTAGCTGTGCATTTCATATAATCTAGCTTTGGAATGTCTTTGGAACACTGTATTTGAGTCTGGGTGTTAGCTTAAGAGCACCCGTCCCTCTTTTTCCCAAAAAAGAACAGAAAAATTGCCTTTTCATGGTATTGTCACTGTCTTCAATTGAGCTTAATTAAATGGCTAATAATGCATTTAATTTAGCTTCTGTTGCAGTGTAATTTGGTCCTTACCATTATTTGTATATGTAAACCAAACAAAAATGACTCTTTCCTATTGATGCGTTTAATTAAGTTGCTTTTACTGTGTCTGTCGTTTGGATTACATTTTGTTTCCAATGATGCACTAAACAAAATTGATTCTTTCCTTTTTGTTTTCTTTTGGTCTTTACAGTGGAGAGTGTTCCTGTTTAAAAGGAAGACATTGTTCTCATTTAAGGAAAATGGGGCGTGCTTCAATCAAGATTGACCTGGATGATTCTCTTATGAGTGAGAATTGGAAAGGTCCTTATACTGAGGACAAAAGAATAGGGGCTGAAAGGCCATTGAGGAGACCAGAGGTCATGAATGACAGTTTGAAGCACAATCATTGTGCTAGTGCTGCAAAGAAAACTGTCAAGACTCATGGAAATAAAGCTGTCTTAACAGATCATAAAGGTCATATGACAGAGGATAATATAGATGGAGATTACAAATCATATTTGGTTCTATATGCTTCTGATGTTGACCGTGCCAGTGATATCAATGTTGGTGGTTCTGGTATTGGCGTTGATACGGGCTACAACAGTCACAATGATGTAATAGATGAAGATTACAAATTGTTCTTTGATACATATACTTCTGATGTTGACCGTGCCAGTGATTACAATGTTGTTGGTTCTGGTATTGGCGTTGATACTGGCTACAACAGTCACAATGATGAAATAGACGAAGATTACAAATTGTTCTGTGATACATATGCTTCTGATGTTGACCGTGCCAGTGATTACAATGTTGGTGGTTCTGGTATTGGCGTTGGTACTAACTACAACAATCACAATGATGAAATAGATGAAGCTTACAAATTGTTCTTTGATACATATGCTTCTGATGTTGACCGTGCCAGTGATTACAATGTCGGTGGTTCTGGTATTGGCGTTGATCCTGGCTACAACAGTCACAATGATGAAATAGATGAAGATTACAAATTGTTCTGTGATACATATGCTTCTGATGTTGACAGTGCCAGTGATAACAATGTTGGTGGTTCTGATATTGGTGTTGATACTGGCTACAACAGTCACAATGATGAAATAGACAAAGATTACAAATTGTTCTGTGATACATATGCTTCTGATGTTGACCGTGCCAGTGATTACAATGTTGGTGGTTCTGGTATTGGCGTTGGTACTAACTACAACAGTCACAATGATGAAATAGATGAAGATTACAAATTGTTCTTTGATACATATGCTTCTGATGTTGACCGTGCCTGTGTTTACAATGTTGGTGGTTCTGGTATTGGCGTTGATACTGGCTACAACAGTCACAATGATGAAATAGATGAAGATTACAAATTGTTCTTTGATACATATGCTTCTGATGTTGACAGTGCCAGTGATAACAATGTCGGTGGTTCTGATATCAATGTCAACACTGGCTGCAACATTGACAATATGAAGGAAGAAGAAGAAGAAGAAGAAGAAGAAGAAGAAGAAGAAGAAGAAGAAGAAGAAGAAGAAATTGATGCAGATTACCAACAATTCCTTAATTCTCATGGCAGTTTTGTGTATAAGCCTGATAAGAATACAGCAAAGACATCTGAGGTGGAGGGTGGCAGTAATTCCTCTGACTCGGATCTGATTCTTATAGAACCAAACCCAATTTGTGAAGACACTCCATTCATTTTTTCAAGAGTATATGATTCATCTGTAAGTGTCTTCAACTTCACTGTGTGTAACTGTATTAGTCATAATTTGCAATATGGTACATGCACATGCACATTATTATGCAATTTCGAAGAAAAAAAAATTAATAAGCAATTTCAAACAATTGATTTTTAACTTTCTTCATTGTGTCTTTGTGTGTTTAGTGGTTTGAAAAAGAAACGAACCCAGGAGATAGACGGAAATTATATTCTTATGACCACTCTCAGTTTAGGAGAAGACTTATGGAATATCTTGAAAGGCCTTATGACCAAAAAGAGTATGATGTATTTCTGGATGAAGTACACCAAAAGAGGCAAACGGAACGTCATGTAGAAACACGGCACAGGGTGGTTAAATCATACCACACTCAAGGTGTCAACAAGTCATATCTTGAGTTGTACCCTGGTAGGTCCACATTTTCTCAAGTATTCTGATTTCTCATATTTTCCTCTTTCATATATAGAAAGGGTAGCATAGGGTTTGGCCCCTAACTATGCAATCAAGATTGAATGGTTTTGATTCATTCCTCACCTCTAGCATTAAAAAATGTCTCACTTGATACTCTGGGTGGAGCAACCAAAACTTGGTTGAAGTATATGAATTAAGAGCAAGTTGTAGTGTTACACACTCCATCACCCTTGTCACAAAACCTGCAACTGCCTCCGTTTTATGTGTATTTTTGTCCTACTGTGATGGTTGTTTGTGTCTGCTGAAAATTTAAACAGGATTGTCTGTGTAAAATTTTTAATGTGGGGAGGTTAAGTGTTATTTCCAAAACAATGTATAAGAGTAATTTAGAGCCTCAGGAATAAATGCAGTTTGCTCATGAACTATTGAATTAATTTATTCTTTAACTTAGTGTGTAATAGTTGAGGAACCTTTGATTTCTCTTTAGTCAAGGTAGACAATGATACCTTTTAGACTGAGGGGCTCGTTCCGTGACTGACTATTACTGATTTCTAATCATCAGTATATTTGGGTCAGATTTTGCTGAAAGAACATAATTTTGGTCTGTGTTCCTATCTTTGGTTTGTTTAAGTTTTTAGGTAGCTTCTACTTCTTTTGGATTTTTCAACTTTTACTCTCATTATTGCACAACTCTTTCTATGCTCCATCTGATTCCAGGCCTCTATCAAATATTTGGTTCATAATTGTGCAGATCTAGCAAAAGCTATTGCTGAGTTCAAGGAACCACATAGGATTTTGTTTCTCTTGCGTGGATTTATTTTCTGGTTGAAAGTAAGTGAATATATTCATGTTCACATAATTTCCAATATTAGATCATTGATGTGTATAAAGAATTTATTGTCGGTTGAAGCATCTGGTAGCAATAGGGTGAACCAACTTAATATGGTTGCTATGGTGTACTTGGAGTTGATGGGTTTTTATTGCTTCAAATTTAAAGTTCTTTCTGGTTGTAGTTGTTTTGATCCTTTGTGCTAAGAAAGTTCTTAAAATGAGCTATATGACCACACCTAGTAAGTTTTAAACAAGGATCTCCAGTAACGTACCCTTTTCTTAAATATGAGAGAATGACATTAGACTCGAAATTCTACTTTTTTTCCTGTTAAGTGAAAATATCTATTATGGCAATATGTTTTACACTTGACATTTTCCCTGTTAGATTGATTCATATTGGAAAGGGGGACACTACTATTTTAGAACCCAATAAGTGCAATTGAGGGAACCATTTTGAAGGTGTTGAATTCTGAAACAGATGACCCTTAGATTTATTTATTTGCTTGTTTGTACAAATGACCTTTATATTTCTGGTGCTCAAATTCCACAATATTTTCTTTGGTCAATACTCTAAATTTAAAAGAAAATACAAATTAGTGTATGTGGCAATTGGATGTAGATCTTCCGACCGTGTCTCATTCACTAATAAGAAATTGCCTATTTAGTAGTACTTATTGTTTTGATGATTTCTGTGACTTAGCATGAACTTTATCTTCTCATGAAATTTATTAGATTGCGTTTGTTGATTCATTTGGTGCATTGTTTCATAATGTAATTTTTTAATGTTTGTTCCAACACATTGGAGAATATGTGAGTTCTTGTATACATCTGTTAATTGATGTGAATTGCATGTAATTGCAATTATCTTGATGTACTTTGTCTATGCACTTTTGCAGAATTTGTGCAACGATGGATTTCGGCCTTGGCTTGACAAATCGTGTTTGGAGATTTTACGAAAAATGTAAAAGTGGAATCTTGCTTTATTAAGATTTAGAAGCAAGAATTCTTGAACTTGCATAGGCAACAAAGTTTATGTGCAGTTAAATTTATACCTGAACTATGACCCAGTTGGGGAAAAGCTTATGGTTATTTTCCTTATTAGGAGCTCTTTAAGGAAGATGGCCACATATTAGAGATTTTTTTTTCTTGTTAGGGGTTAAATTGTATTTCCAAGAATTTTTCAAATCATGGCCTTTTTAACAAAAATTTTAGACGATGGTATCATCTTATGAATGTCAAACAATTCACTTACACCGGCTCTAAATCGTCTATTAACCCGAGATGATAGATCTTATTGAAAAATATGCTTGAGACTCTGAGAGGCAAACTTTAACTTTTTGTTAGATGATTATATCACATAAGAAAATAAAATGCAGAAAAAAGATTAAGATCGCACAAATATTAATCTTAGTTTATCCCCTAATCAATTTGGGATATAGTCAATTATTAACCTCTTCAGCTAATTTTTTTTTACTAAACATACCAAAAACTAGGAAAAGTTACAACCGAGTTCGTTTACAAGTATATTGACATGCTTAGCCTTTTCATGTTCATGACTGCTGTAACTTAAAAAATAGATGTTTTCAAGAAAAAACCTAGCGCCGCTCCTGCGTTCCTTTTCCTTTTCTTGAAGACTAACCAGCTGCTCCTCTTGCTTGGGGCTGCTGCGCCGGCGGTCTTCCGCCGCGCTAGCAGCCCCCCACCCCGTTTTTTCTGTTTTTTTCTTTTCGTCCCCTTTCTCCTTTGTTTCTCCTTTGTCCCCGTTTTTGTTGTTTTTTTTCTTTTCTTCTTCGTTGAACTTGCGCCACACGGTGGGTTCACTGTTGAAGCCGTGAAGCTTCGTATCCAGCCTTGCTCTTCCCTGGCGCCCCCCCCCCCTTTCTGGCTTTTGGTTTGGCTCATGATTTGTGAGGCTGTCTTCGGACGGGTTTGGCCGTTGTCGTCTCCTTCCTCCGCTGGGAGGTGCCTCTCTGCATGATTCTGTGGGTGTTGGCTTGCGTTCTGTGGGTTCACCGCCACCTTTGCTCGGGTTGGAGGGGAGGTCTCTCCGCTGCTGTTTCATCTCTGGTGCGTTGCTTGTTGGGCTGTCTTCGGACGGGATCGACTTCTGCTAGGTTGTCGTTGTCGACTCCTTCCTCTGCTGGGAGGTGCTCTTTGTGGGTTCTAGAGTTTGTTGGGTGGTGGTTTGGCCAGTCTTGGGTTGGGCTGCTGTGGTTTGTGGCTTCCTTTTCGTTTTTGTTTTCCTTTTCAGTTTTTTGTTGTGTGTTTTATGTCTATTGCTGGTTCTTGTTCTGGTTTTTTGGCTGTTTGTGTTTTCGTCGTGCATCTTGAGGGACCACCAGTTCTGGATCTGTGACATGTGTGCTACATTAGTTATGACAGAAGGTTTTGGGTGCCTCAGATGGGCCAAACCCAACCCACTCAAGGATATCATTTATGTTTGTATCCTTTTTGGTATCCTTTTGGTGCACTAGTGTAGTTTTTTTTCTGTGGTTCTTTTGTTGTTTTCCTTGTCTTTGTACGTTACAGCTTGGTATAGTTTATGGCAGCGTGTCTTGGGTTTAATTGGTTTATTTCTTGTGACTCTGCATATATTGTTTTCCTTGCTGTAGATGTCGTATGGCTAGGGTTTTCCCATTTATGAACTTGTTTCATCTGGACAAAAAAAAAAAGCCTTTTCATGTTCACCATACAAATTTTTATAAAGAAGAATAGGTATAAAAGGTTCACTCGAGGTTACAATTTGAGTGAAATATATAATAAATTCTTCAAGGAACACCCAAAATCTCACATGTTAGTATACAAGATGTAGGGGATATGAAATTTCAGGACTTAAAGAAGTAAATGAGAAAACCGATTATAATGAATGAGGTTAGCTTGACGCCATTATTTTCTCATTCTCGTCTTCGGTCTTTAGTATAATAGTATTTCTATTTCTATTTATAGCACTTCCAAGACCGAGAAGTGTTCGACACATTCTGTTCTTTCTGAATTTAAATGTTGAGCAGGATTAAATGCAAATGGATGTTAATATTGTCTTTACTTCTCAAAAGTTATGTAGGTGCAACAATTGTACAACTATTGAATCAGTAGAAGAATTGTTAGATGACTTTCCTTAAAATGGTTATAAAATTCCAAAACATTTTTTTGGGAATCAAAACTGCATAATTTTTTAATAAATTAGAAAAACAGATTTTTTTATTATATATATGATCTTTTAAATAGAGAAAAATAAAAGTATACAGTAATATAATTCTCATCATGGATTAATTTTTACTTATAAATTATAAAATCTATTATCTTTAGTTCTAATGAAAATAGTATTTGAATAATATTTATTTATTTAAAATAGTATACTCTTGCTGAGGGGAGATAATGATATAGTTAACCAAAGTAAAACGGCATTCAAAAATTCTTAGCTCTTAAGTATATCAATCAAGTCAAAAGAAGTACACTCGAGTTTGAAGGCTCAGGATTCTCGTAAAAAACCTATGTTCTTGTGAGAGCAGGTAATTTTTCTTTCTCTATATATGCCAGACGTTATTGTACAATATAGTATACATAAAATTCAAGGGGAGGGGGGAAATATGACCTGTGTAGTGTATACAATGATAATAGGAATTCAAAATCAATGAGGCAGAAAATTTCAAAAAAAAAAAAAGGAAAAAAAACTCTGTACTACCTAGATTACCTCATTTACAATTGCCTGCATTCTCTGCCACTTGCCTAAGCTTGCAGGCTACTGGACTGAGATGATTGTGATGTGAATTTTGATATTAAAAGAAACGGTTTAATAAGCTCATCACAAGTATCCAACTGTAAATCCAAGGAATTATTGTCACAAAATGTTGATGGCTCAAATGATTGATCAACAGTGTCTGCAGCTTCTTCTTCAATCACATCAAGACTGATGTAGTCAGAAAGTTCTTTTTCAAGTTCATCGTTCTGTTGTTGGTGTTCCCTTGGAGGCAGCATTGTCCCAGGTTCAGAAACATCAACGGGAATAGAACCAAAGTAACGCCCCCTACAGTTGTTCTGATCTCCAGATCTTTTCCTCTTCTTTCCCTTGCTTTGTTTTTTGGGGTGGTGAAGCTTGCATTTGGTTCCTTGAGCACAGGTTCCTGTTGCTTCAAAAGTAGGACAGACATAGCTGTGCTTCTTCCGACACTGACAACACACAAAATTTGTGAGGGTTAAGTGTAGGATCACGACAAGGGGTAGGTGGTGGAAACATGTAAATAAGCAGGAGGAGAGTTACTGAACAAGGCAAAACTTTTCCCAAGAAAGAACTTCTAGTGTGAATTTCAGACAAGGGATTAAAATTTAGCAAATAGCAATTTGTTGAACTGCCAATTCACTCCTAAGTAAGCAAACAATTTGTTGAAAGTCTAGATTGACTTTATAGAACCCTACAACCACCGTAAGTATATAACGAATCATTTGATAGTACACCCTGTTCTCGAAATACGGATGCATAATGAACATTCACATGCACAGAAACTGATTAATTGCGGCAAAAAGAGGAAAATATTCAAAAGTCAAATTATCCAGTTGTTCAACAGGAAGTAAACATGATTGGTTAATACCTCATTCCCATCAGCACAATAACCCTTAAGAAATCCTTCACAAATAGATGCCTTAGGGTTCACATTGACATGTCTATATGGACAAGTTCCGTTTGAGCATAAGCCTGCCAAGAAACTTGTCAGAATCATGCTTTCATAATATTCACTTGATGAAAAACAAAACTTTCTATAATGCACCTTGTAAAAAATATGAACAATCTGGCATTCTCTCTGGAATAACCTGCACAACAAATCAATTAAACTTAAAATTTAGACAGATCAGTAAATGCATGCAACAGACCACATTCAATTCGTTGGACCCCATATATTTTACAAAACCTTGTGAGTCAATTTGCAGTTGGGAGTAGAACATAAACCATTCAGGAACTTAGTACAGACAGCAATTTTTGAGGGATCGTGAATATAAGGACACTTCCCTCCATCCTTGTTGCATTTCCCAAATCTTGTGAAAAACTGACAATACTTCTGCTTTCGAGCCAACCGCTGTCTGGCCGTGTGCAAGCTCCATCTAACTTTTTCATTTGCCAATTTTCGAGTTCGTTTCTTTGGGTCTCTGATAAGTTGGTTACCATTGCCTATTCGGACATATCTGCAAATATTGATAGCAATAATTTGAATACTCAAGTGTATAAGGATGAACAAAACTTCAAGACTTCATATTATACAATTTCCTCCCTCTTATTCACCTACTTTCTTCTTAGCTCGTTAAACAGGAGAACCAACATAGATGAAATTTGACACCACCATAAAAGATATTATTAAAGCCAATGAAAAAGAACAATACACATACTCATCATTTCCAATCATTAATCTCCTTGGAATGTATGCTCTTTTGGCAGCCAAACCCGAACAGATGGAGGAGGACTGGGATTCATCGTCTACAAAGAAAATTAAGAGAAACTCTGTAAGATCAATATAGTGGTAAAACCTGTTAACTTGCTGGGAAAAAGATAGCAAAATATTCAAAACAATATAATCATAGGAAAAAGGAAAATCAGAAAGAAATGAAAGAACATAAAGGCCATAATTCTGAAGTATTCCCAGCATGGCAACAAAAGAAAGGAGCTTAATGATTGTCATTATTGATGTCACACCCTCTCCTTGTCCAAACCGACAATCAACCCTATAACACAAACTAATTATTTGGAGTATTGTATACAAAATCAGCTGTAAGGAAAAATTGAGAAGATTCCAATTTCCAAGAATGATACATCTGCATTTTCTTCCAGCATCTAACCATTATATACACAAATTTAATCCCAAAAATTGTATTGATCGTTCAACTAACAAAACCAGAAACCTTTGGAGGAGTAAATAGCAGCAGTGATTTCAGAATTGAAACAGGCATTGAACTAGTAAAAAGAATGATTTAAGGTCCAATATCTAAAGCATGAGAAATGTCATATGTCCCAAAAACATGTAGTTATTTAGGTAATCTTTAAATACTAAGAAATGTAGAAAATGTAAATGTAAATTGTAATTCAAAATCGAAGTAAAATAGTTTAAATAAAAATGTCGTTCACCTGAAATCCTCTGAAGTGTCCGCCTGGAAGGATCCATTCTATAGCGAACTGAACCAATACGAAATATACGTTCTCCTACACAATCAATCGCTACTTTCAAAGTCAGAGTAACAGACAGAGATAATTAATACATTTGAACATAAAGAAATTTTAATAACAAAAAAGAAAACATAGTCTTGGGCATTTTGATATGACAAACACTCATGGATAGAATGCTTCCTACTCTTTGCCTGAGAACCAATGCAAGCCACATCTTTATGCTCTCTCTTCTTCTTCTCAACTGCAGCAACAGCAAGTGTGGCTTCCTAAAATGATCATGAGTAATTGTAAGAATAATTGTTAAGAAAGGCATATTATACTTCGATCAAAAAATAGCTAACTTATAAAAGGAAACTTAATGGAAAAGCATCGTATTATCAAAAACAAAACTAACCTCATTAGCTTTCTTTGAGTGCTTCTCAATGGATTTTGACCATTTCAAACTAGACCCACCAACACCTAATACCTTGGATTTCCAAAGAGAAAACCCATGGGTTGACCTAGTGTAGACAGTATCCCTCTTTCTCAACAGAAGCAATTTTTTGCTGAAAGACAAACATTAATTCACTATTGCAATTGAATATTGTTGAGGCACCCAACCAAATGAAAATGAAGAAGACAAACATAACGAAAGCAATAACAAATGCTTAAGTACCCGATTGCAGATAAGGAACTACTATTGAAGCTTGAAGCAGAATTATGAATGAAGCTTCTTAAATACGTTGTTCTTTTCCATGGAAACAAGTGAGGTAAAACCTTTTGATAATGCGATGAGCCCCTGTCATTTTCCGATGAATTTTTGCTACGAAGTGTCCACACTAAGGAGGCTCTTGAAGATTTGCATGAAATCCCAGCAACTGCAAATGAAATTTACAGTCAATTCTTTCTCTAATCACAAAGAGTGAAAAGGAACTAATTGGAACAGCACCAGGGTTCCAGAATCCTCAGCCAATGGGGAGTTAAAATACAATGGTTAAGAATGACAGGCAACATTTATCAAAATCACTCCACTATCAGCTCAAAACAGAAACACAAACTATTATTCTCCAGGGTTATCAATCAATCATGCATCATAGCAGTGCAAGCAATAGTACTGCCATAGTCATTGCAGATGCTACAGATCTCAATAGCAGATCTTTTTATGTCACACTGTGTTTACAGCCATTCACGCTGCTATTGCATCGTGGAAGGTAAAGCCCCATTCCCCATTCCCCCCTCTTCTGACTTTTGATGTTTTTGCCATTCCCCTAAACATGGCATCAAAAAATTGGAAACCCTCTCCATTCATTTACAACCACTGTTCACATTTGGAGCAAGCCACTGACTCATCTACCCTTACAAGCTCAAGCCACTGATTGCCAACAACATTTCTCGCCATCCCGGTATTTTCCAACATCCCCACTGGTCACCAGCATCCCCTGCTACTCAACCTCAACTATACAGTCTCTTCCTAGACCACTGCTCCCCTTCTGTTTGCATCCCTTTGTTATGAATGGGTTTTAATTGGGATATTATTTTATTCTAGAGTGCGCGCACACATACACACATCATAAATTATGTATCTTGGATCTATAATCTTTGGTATAATGGCCATCCTGCTATCCACAAGGTATAGCATTTTTGGGCTTGCTGCTCTGTGCGCAATTCAGGACGGTTAACTATGTTATTCCCAGGAAAAATAAAAAAAGAAAATAAAAAAGGAAGCCATACAAGAAAGGCTCAAGAGACATCGGATCGCTATTTGCAAAGCTTACATTTGAAAAAACATTCAATATCTAAACATGCATATAAGAAGAAAAAAGATATAGACATGATCCTTAAACAGTACAAGCATGCTAGCAAGTAGCAAGTAAAAGACAGGCAGTGACCGCAAGCAATTACAGCAGTTCTTAACAAATAAACCACAGTATGCAACTGAATATATCTACTGGAGCCTCAGGCACAAAGAACCACATTAATTTTCAGTTACATCCTTCTCAGTTACAATCATACAAGTATTGGGTCAGAGAGATAAATTAGGTATCATAATAAGTTCTTTATGCATACCCTTATGTGATCGCCTCTTAGTAAACCTCCTGTTGCTAAGTACTTTACTAGCCCTTTGCCCATCAGAATTTACAGTGCTATTGGGCATTGCAACTGTCTGGTTGATATGACTTTCAAATGTTGTCCTAACCAATTGGTTTTTTCTCCTCTTGTAGTAGCTATCAGAGAAGGCTGTTTGGCCCTTGTCATCAGTAGAGATGATAACATCACAAGCATTTGAAGTCGCAACCAATTTATTTGTTTTGGGCTTTATATAAACTATTTTCTTTGAGTTCAAAGAAGAAATATTCCCATCATTTGCTTCAAATTGGCTCTCCCCATTGTTAGATGGACCAGTTTGATTTTCAGGAGTTTCATATTGCTTCAGCACATCTTCAGAAGAGTCTGGTGCATCATTAGTTTCTATAAATTTCCTAGGATCTGATGTATTTTCACAGCAACCACTGGAAGGAGGTTCTACCAATGGGGAAGATATTTTTTCCTCTGATTTTGTATCAATGGGCAGTGGAGGTGTTTTCTGCCTCTTCAGAGGAGCACTTGATACTGCTGTTTTCAAGTAAATTGACTGATCGGTCACATCGGCCCTGCCTTCTGATCTGGTGTTCTTTGGTATTTCATCTAAGCCCAAAGGTGGCCGATTTGCTGAGGAGACTTGAGGTATAGCGGAGGCTGGAGTAGGTTTCCTCACAAGACTGTTACCTTTACGAATGTAAGAAGTATTTTGAAAGTTCCCTTTCCTCTCCAGAGTTGGCCTTTTGGGAGGAAATGTTCCTGCTGAAGGCTTGATTCTAGGTAGAGAAGTGGGAGGATTATTATTACCTGCACGATGCCAAGTTCTAGATGTTGAATTATGGATTGAAGAGGAAGATGTCTTTGTCTTTGACTTCGAAAAGGCGAAAGAATGACCCTGGAAAGTTTTAAGAATGACACCACCTGGCTGATTTTTGCTCCCATCTAATCCAGAACAATATGAATTTAGACCCTGTGTTGTAACTTTGGGATAAACTTGGGTTGGTTCTGGCATTATATTCCTCTTTATCGGGTCTCTATGTCCAATTGCATGATCTGACTTCATAATTTTTTCAGTATGCTGCATTGATGGAGTAAAAGTATGTGAGTCAGAACCATGTTTGACCATAGATATGTCATTTGGATTTTCTTCATCCCCACAAAAGTTTTCATCATGGATTGCGGTCAATTCTATAATACTTCTATCTGGTACCTCAGACACCATCCCTCGAGAACACATATCTGATAAAGCATCAGGTGAATCCTGAATCAATTCATCATTTGAATCACTGGTAGTGACTCCATCACCATTGGCTGGGCAGGACATAAGGTTCTGCTGGGCAAGTAAATCATCCTTCATATTGAGATCATTAGATTCCATATCAGCCCTTGGAGACCTATGCACAATGTCACTATAATGGTAATCTATTTCAACAGCCTGTGAATCTGTCTTTTCTCCTTCGATATTTCTAGTAACCAAAATGTCAGTTTGAGTATTACTATTACTTATAGGCACAATTGGAGTAATATTCTCTTTCGGCTCACATCCAAACACTGAGAACTGAACATTTGGAAAGGCTGACGGTGAATAAGAGACCATATCTGAGTGCTGCAATTCCAAATGCTCAGAACTCATGGCTTCCCTATTTGCATCGATAGACCCAAATGATCCTCCAGCCAAAATACTGTCAGACGATTTAGCAATATCATCTGAATAAGGCATCGACCGAGCAATAGACAGAATACCAACGTTTGACAATGCAACTTCTTTCTGATGTGCTCGGTTATCACTAAAACTGATAGGAAATTCTGAATTAGATGTGGTAGCCACAATCGCATCACTAAATTCAGATTGACACTGAGTAAAATTTGGGAGACTGGCAGTGACTTTTTTCCGTTTAGAAACTGGTGAAACCTTATTTGCATCATCATTGTCATTATTTCCAACACAAAATTCAGCCTCTAAAATACCCCTTTTCCCATGTAAAGCAGTGACCCCATCCAGGTTGGATTGTAAGTCAAAATCTAAGCTTTGAACAGAATGATCTAAAACTTCTGAAGGACATGGATCCTTCAATAACAGATTTGAGCCTCTATCAGCATCATTTGCATGGCTAACTAGATTAACACGGTCTGGAGATATGTCATCCCTATTTGAGCTCACAAAATTCAAATGAGTCCTAACTTTTCTCTTTCTATTCTTATTTGTATCCCTTTGACAATTATCAGAGGATATAGCAACTTCACTGGGGAATACCTGCTTTCCAGAATTATTCATGATGCCAAAATGTTGAACAGTGATACTATCTTCTAAAGTGGATGATCCATTGTCAGAACCCTGCTTCAGTACACCGGCATGTTGTAGGCAATCTAGACCATCCTGAATCCTAGTGTTTACTGAACTTGAAAGGGCAATCACTCCACTGCTTGGATGAGGGATGGCTGCATCTGAATTTTCTTGCAAAATAGCATCATGAGTGAATGTAGGGGCCATATTTGTATCCCTTTCATCAGATCCAACTGAAATATTAGAAATCGGGAATGTTTTTTCTGTGTCACAATTATCAGAGGATATGGCAACTTCACCAAGGGATACCTGCTTTTCAGAATCTTTCATGATGCCAAAATGTTGAACAGTGATACTATCTTCTAAAGGAGACGATCCATTATCAGAACCCTGCTTCAGTACACCGGCACGTGGTAGGCAATCTAGACCATCCTGAATCCTAGTGTTTCCTGAACATGAAAAGGCAACCGTTCCACTGCTTCTGCTTGGCATAGGGATGACTGTATCTGAATTTTCTTCCAAAATAGCATACTGAGTGATTGAAGGGGCTATATTGTCACAATAAGCCTTACCAACAATGTCATTATTCCCACTGTCAGTAACAGTAAATTTCTCTTCTGAACCTGTAAGATAATTGGAATTGAAGCTATAAACCCTGTCATTGGCAGAATTATGTGTATCTATAATATCTGTGGAAATGACACTGTCAGCCGAACTAGACAATTTGCAATTCATTTCATCCCCTACATCTACAAGATTCCTATTCTCTGGGCATCCTACATTTGAACACTTCCCAGGTGATAGAGACACTTCATTCTGAATTAATTGCTCATTCCCATAATCCATGTGACTGATTTCAGATGATGTACTTCCATTTAATGATTTAGTAACCTTGTCAATATTTGGCATGCTAAGCAAGTCATGGACAGAATTATTAGCATCTAAACAATCAGAACCACTATTTTTAACTTCACTACTAGAAGCACGAGATGGAGAATTTGAAATGCTTCCACCTCTTTCAAACCTGGACACTTTCCCAAAATTAGAATCCTCATCAGCCTTACATTCTTGTGACCTGCAATCTGGCCCCAAACTAAGCAGGGATGAATCTCCCTTGTTATCGTCAGTCAATACATTCCCTTCCTTCGGCAAAGAGTGCGAACAGTCTGGCACAGACACCTTGTCAACAGCAGTGTTTTTCTCCTCCAAACAAGTTTCAGTTTTGACAGGACCAGAGGCAGTGGATGAACTAAGTGTGACACTATCTGCTTGCACAGTTCCACCAACCGCATTCGCAGATGGCAACCTTGACACAGTTGATTTAGGGTTTACAACAGCTTTCTTCACCACTCTCTTCACAATTTTCTTCTTCTTGACAACCCTAGCAGACGATTTGCCAGAACAACTATCACTAACTTTACCAGAAACTGCCACCTTATTTTTCTCATGAGGATTGCTGGTGGTGCAAGGCTGAGAACAAGTATCACCTTCATTCTTCTGCGAGGTATTATCATTTGCTTTGCACGGCGAGTTGTTTAAACTTCCACCACCAGAAGACAGTTTAGCCGGTTGCGAACCAGCACAATCACCGTCTGAGACCGAAACCTTTTTACTCTTTTCCAAATTTGCATCAGAAACAGAAGTCGTATTCGAGTCAGAAACAGGAGCACCCGAACTTGAAGGTGCCGGCACAATAGCCTTAGCCACCAGAGAATTTGATTCAAAAGAAATATCAAGCTCAACCGAGCTTTCTTCTTTTTCTTCTGCCTTCATCCCATGACCTGAAAAATACCCATGTTGCTCCTTGTTACCCCTGAAGAAATTATTGTTGTTAGACTCAGGAACATAGCCAGCATAACGTAACTGTTCGACATCTCGGCTCCTATGATTCGGTTTCACCGTCTGGAGTCTGAGCAGTGCACTCTTCTTCTGTATCTGTTTCTTTGGCGGGGTGCGAGTGAATTCGTGACCATACTCTCTGCTGTTGTTCCCTCTGCAGTTATTACTATTATACCTAACAATTTCAGAACCGTAATACTCTCTTTTCACTGGAACACCACCAATCTCGTTATTCACCAATTCAAAAGAATTAAAAGAATCATGTAACTCTCTGAGTCCTTTTCTATCATTCACCCACCTTCTGGTGTCGACCCTGCCAGCCCTGGTGGACACGTCAGCATCGCATTCCACGTCATAGACGCGACCGTAGCCGCCAGATTTCGAGTCGGTGGCGGTGGCGGAGTCCCGCGACATCGCTGCTTGATTCGGTGCAGCGTCGGCGGGTACGCGGCGGTGGTAACTGCCGTCACTGTTGCCCCTGCCCCAGACGAAGTCTTCCCTGGTGTTTCCTTCGTGGCGTTCCCTCGCGCAACCGCCCTCGGCGTCGTACCGGAGTGGCGGATAAGACAGCGGAGGCGGCGGGGGAGGAGGAGGACGGTGGTGGTGGTGATGCAATTCGCGGTCGAAATCGAGGGGAGGGTAATTCCTTGTTGGGCGGTCATCGGTGCTAGGGTTCCAAAGGGGTTCGGGGTTGCAGCGGTCAATTCGGTCAATTCGTCGGGGGTGGTGGTCGTCGGGGAGAGTGCGGTTTGAGAAGGAGGAGTGGTGGTGGTGGTTTGTGGTTGATAGAGGGCGTTCTTCTTCGATAGGTCGGTGGGGGTAAAATGGGAATTGTGAGGATTGGTGAGGAGGGGGAGGGTTGTAGGGTTGAGGAGGAGGGGTGTGGATGGTGCGGTAGGAGAGAGGAGGAGGAGGAGGAGGTTGCGGCAGAGGGGGAGGCGGAGGGAGGTTGTGAGGGTTGTGATGATGAGATTGTTGAGGGGCTACAGGAGCGTACCTTGTGCGGTGTTGTTGGGGTTGTTGCTGTTGGTGGTGGTGGTGATGGTGGTGGTGGTGGGGGAAGTGTTGATCCATGACGGTTGATGGTAGAATTGACGGTGGCGGCGGCGATTGGATTGGATCCTGCTTGCGTCAACGACGGCGTTTGGGTCCTGTAGTTGCGTTGAACGCATCTGAGAGGTGCGAATTGAAGATAAAACCTATCTTCTTCTTTTTTTGTTGTTGTTTATTTAATTGCTTAATTATTGGTTTGACTGCTGCGTGGGTTTGGGGCAACTCACTGGTCTCACATCACATGCAAGGAATAGTGTGCTTGCTTGTGAGTTAATCCAATCCTCCTTCACGTTTCCCACGATGTCTTGTGTTTTCTCTCCCTTCTCCATGCTTTAGCTTGATGCCTTCTTTTTTGTCCTCTATTGATTGATTGGTTTTAGGAAGAGGGAAAAAAAAAAGAGAGACATCCAATCCTATCTCTTTGGTTTTATTTTATTTTACCATTCTATCACTTTGAATTTAAAATCAAATTCGTTCTAATCTAATTCAATTTAATTTTTTTTTGGACAATAATTCAATTTAATTTCGATTTGAATTTGAATTTGATTGGTTTTTAGTTTTTTTTTTAAATATAAATATTTTTAAAATGGACTAAATAATTTATTGAAAGTTTATTTTTATTTTTATCAAAGAAATCATATATGGATGTACAAATAAATAAAGGTTTATCCTAATTGTAAGAGCATTAACGGACAACTTAAGGAAATAATTACAAAAGATACTGGTCACACAGAAATTGGTCCAGGTTGGATTGGGTTGAAGTGGTTTTCACAATGGAATAAAAAACTAGTCCAATCTAATAAAAATGGGAATTGGTAAATATACCAATTTTTTTGGACATACACTCCACATTTAAAAAGGAAAATATCATTGTATCCTCGTTGATTTGTTTTTTTTTTTTTTCAATTTCGCGTTGTTACCGGAAACTTAGTTTCCGGAATGCATTTTTGCATTCCGGAAACTCCAGGAAAAATTTACATTCCGGAAACTCCAGTTTCCGGAATGTAAATTTGCATTCCGGAAACTCCAGAAAAATTTACATTCTGAAAACTCCAGGAAAATCTAGTTTCCGGAATGTATTTTTGCATTCCGGAAACTCCAGGAAAAATTTATATTCCGGAAACTCCAGGAAAAATTTACATTCCGGAAACTCCAGTTTCCGGAATGCAAATCTGTATTCCGGAAACTGGGGGTGTATGGCCAGTTTCCGGAAAAGAAGCAAAATCAGAAGAAAAAAAAACCCAAACAATGAGGGTATAATAGTAATTTCCTGAATAAATGTGGGGTGTATGGCAAAAAACTGGGGTGTATTTACCAATTCCCATAAAAATTTGATGTTTTCTTGGTTTTTGATTTTTTGGGTTCGGCTTGTTTGATTTTCGATTATTAGATTTGATTGTAGCAGTTTATATTAGATTGGATCTGTTAATAAACACCTTTACTTTTATATATATATGAAATATTAAGTATTCTTGTTGACTTGTAATTGCCCAACATCCACTTCCATACAATAGTGTTTGTCTTATAGTTGTGGGATAAAGTTTTCCTATGAACTTGAGAGGTATTTTCCCATAGCACATGTCACACCCCAAAACATTTTTCCATTTTATCCACCCAACTTGAATAATACGGTTGGATACCACTTTCTTTGTTTTTTTTTTAATTGTCTATTTTTGAGAAAAAATTTATTATTATTTATCTGTCTTTTTGATGATTTAAAGTTATATTTTGTCAATTATAACATTATCATCGTTATTTTGTACATTTTTCATATACTTTAATGTAGAAAACTAATTCATGCTAATTAAAAATATTAGTCAATTTTATTTTATTTTATTGATCTTAATAAACTTCATTATCTAAATTATCATGAGCCATTAAAATTAAAATATATATTAAATAAATAATATTTTATAAAAAAATTCGTTAAATAAGATAGAAATATTTTTTTATTTACTTATATTTAGACCACATATTTGAGTTTTATTTTGATTCAGGAGGGAAGATACAACTTATTCGTCCTTTATTTTTGCCACTACAACATATTACAACTCGATCCAATTGAGACCCACCGACAAAGGGTAACTCGCCCTACAAATTACAAGGCGTAGTTTCCCAACAAAGGGAAGGAGGAGGGCACACACAAACAACCTCTCATCCTAACCCCCATTTATAAAGTTCCATATAGAAGATGCCTGATTATGACAATGGAACATGCAACTACAAAAGGAAAAATAAACTATGTACAAAAGATCAAGATTAAAAGAAATTAAGCTTGCATGCTTCTAGCAATATGCTAGGAGTTTGTTTTGCTCAATCAAAGCTTGAGGAGCGGCTCCACCTGCCTCTCAAGTAGTCCTCCAATGAGACATTCTGGTCAACAACACTGCATAGGGAGAGTGAGTCATCCTCCACATCAAGCAGTGCAAGGTTAAGATGTGACTGTAGGTTAGAAGGTGGACAGGCTTCTAATTCATCAACCATTTCTGGTGATTTCAAAGCATTGACTTCTAGCCTTGCCCACTTGATTACATCAGCATCACCTTTGAGGAGCTTTGAGATCTGTAGTCCAATGGGAACAAATTATACAAGAGACGGAAAAAATTAAATTGGTCTCTTTCTAATTCTGTTGTCTCTAATACTTATAGACGAAATTAAAGTCAAGTTTCATTGTTTTTTTGTCTCTAATTTCTGTCAGTAATTCAACTTTTTCTAGTAATGATCGTTGATTAAGGCATATGCTATTTGAATTCAAGTACTACATGATATAGGATAAGCAAAGGCATTTATGAGGCCAATTATGAATCACTTACAAGGCTCATTTGAGGCCTAGCTCTTGGAGAACGTCTGATACAAAGTGTGGCTGCTAATACCATCCTTTCCATTTCTTCATGATCATAGTTATCACCCAAACTAGGATCCAACAATTTTGACACCTTCCCACTATTTAGAATTGGACTTGCCTGCAATTGATATGCTTTTTTCCATTAATTTTTCCTCCAATACATATGATTATGAAATAAGTAAGTAGCTGAGTGAATGCAAGACTACAATAAGATACAGAGACATACCCACATGACAAGGCTCTCTTGACCTTTGGGATAATCACCACTTATGGGCTTTCTCCCTGAAAGAAGCTCAAGAAGCACAACACCAAATGCATAGACATCAATCTTATCATTTACTTTACCATACATGAAGTATTCAGGAGCCAAGTAACTGCATAAATGAGTGCAGTACATAATTTAGAACCATTTCAAGAACAATTTCAACCCTGCAGCATGTATGCATGATAAGAATGCACGGTCTAGTAATGTGGGAGTTGAAGGTACAAACCCAAAGGTTCCTGCAACATCTGTGCAGGTTATATGTGATGACGAGGTTGATGCCCATTTAGCAAGTCCAAAGTCAGAGAGCTGTAGAAAATCAATAGAACCAACATGAGGACTGAGAAATACAAATAATTGAAGTCAACCAATAGAGAGAGAAATTAGTAACCTGGGGTTCAAAATCCTCAGATAATAATACATTTGACGATTTTACATCGCGATGGATCACGGGTTGGCCATCATTGTTATGCAGATACTCCAAAGCCTCAGCAACACCCATTGCCACCTTATACCTCTCAGTCCAACCAAACACAAGTGGATTTCTCTTATTACCTATTTTGGGATGAAACAAGAAAGAAGCAAATAGTAAGTTAACAAGGTCACATAGAATAGAATAGAAAAACATTATTGTGATGATGTATATGTTGTGTACCATGAAGATTTTCTTCAAGGCTTCCTCTTGATAAGAGATCATAGACCAAAAGAAGATTGCCATCTTCAAAGCAGAACCCAAGGAGGGAAATGATGTTTTTGTGATGCAAGGTGGTGATGATTTCTATTTCTAGAACAAACTCCTTCAAAACATCATCAGAAGGCTTTAAGATCTTCACAGCAAGTTCCTTGCCATCAGGAAGGCATCCTCTATAAACCTGACTACTCCCTCCTTTCCCAATCAAATTTTCTGAAATCACATAGGTAAAAATTAAAATAATACAACCATGTCAAAAAACAAAACCACTTTTGGACAAATGGAAAGAAGAACTCATATATTCAAACTGAGTTCCAAAGAGAAAGTACACACCAGGCAAGAAATTTGATGTTGCTGATAGAAGCTCTTGGTAATTGAACAATCTGCAAGTGGAGGAGTATTTCTCATGAAGTCCCTCCAATTCCTTAGGCATGCTTCTCAAATTGCATTCAGGCGAAGCAGCAGTCCCAATTTCAGCATCCACCGGAACAAGAGCACCACTTTTGCCATCTAGACCCAAGAATCGATCTTCACCACGGTCGCAATCATTCGTTTTATGGTCATGATCTGCAGCATATGAAAGATTCCTAGATGGCAACCGCATTGCCCACTGAACCACAGAGATTTTCCTGTCTGATAAAATCTTCCTATGCAGTAGTGGCCAACCAGGTTTCAGTTCAACTACTTCTCTATCAGCACCAGTGGTGGCCTTTACAGGCACTATAGCCAAAGAGTTCTCACCATTACCATCACCAGAAGACTCTTCCACAGATGAATCTGGCAATGCTGGGGTTGAAGAATCACAAATGGAGCAACTCTTCTTCTCACCAACTTCTGTAGACTCCATAAAAACCTTAGCTAAGCTGTGATCTGAAATCTGGGTAGTGCCACTACCCTTTTCATGAATCCCTACACTGTCATCATTTAGTACTTTTGAACTCTTGTTAAGTGTCCAGTGAATCGAACCAAGCAACCCATTTCCTGCAAAAATGCATTAACTATAAGAACTCTACTATGTCATCATTGAGATTTAACATTTTAAAAAATAAAATAAAAAAATCCATCCAAAAAAGAACCTTTTTTGAAGTCAGCACGAGTTGCTGGTGAGCCATCTCTCTTGAACACAATTTTCCCATTGTTAACAGCAAGAACCCAACAATCCTTTGATAGCTTCTTAGCACAGTACCTAGCTACAGAAATAGATGGCCGAATTTTGTGAAGACCTTGAGGAGTTCCGACTATAACATGAGTTGCAGAATACGCATTTGCTTCTCGAACCAGAATTCTCCTCACTGATGATCCCCGACAAATTTTTAGCTTCAGATCCACCTGAATCATTTCCACACAAAAAAATTAAATACATAATAAAAATCTCACATTTGATATAATTTCAGGAAATTAAATTTCCTCAAAATTCAGGCTAAAAAACATAACTTGTTAAAATTGTATTGCATGTATTGCAGTTTTCAATTAAGAGAGAGTTTGAGAGACTCAACCTGTTTCAAATTGCAGAATCCATCATAGACAGCAAGAACAGAGTCAAATGCTTTGACAAGAGAAAACAGAGACGATTTCCCATCTCGATTCACAATTTCTACACCAACCCAATTCACCAAAAAAAAAAGGGAAAAAAATCAAAATCCACACTAATTAAAGAAGGAAAAAAAAAAATCAAAAACCAAAAGGATCATGTCATGTTACCAACCATCATTGGCAAGAACATGAAGAGCAACGACAACATCACCAGGCTGAGCGACTTTGACCAATGCCCACGTGAGCAATTCTCTGCTATGAGAATCCATATTCACACCCACCACCACCGTCCGGCCACCGGAGCCTCCGCCACCGACGGTGTCCGTTTGCACCATTTTCAACCACGTTGTAGTGTGTCGGTGTCGTCGCTATCTATCAGAATCCGTTTGTCCTTTTGTTGTCGGTGATTATTGCACAATTCGCAGGTTCGTTCTAGGCTCGTATCGCATTAGCATCAACCAGCTATTCGAGTTAGTTTAAGGCCTTGGAAATTGGAATAAAAAAAAACATAGTTCGGTTTTAACTTTAAAACGTTGTTGTTGTTGTTGTTGTTGTTGGTTTGTTTGGTTTGGACTTTGTTTTTTGTTTTTGTGAGTGCTTGCTGCAACTGTATAACCAAGTAACCAACCACAACTATTGATGATGATTGTGCTTGTGATTCTTTCTTCTTCTTCGCTCTCTAATAATGATGATGGATGGGTTCGTGTTAACGTGGTTTTTGTAAAAGTTTTAAATGCACCGAGATTTTGACTGCTGGGTCCCTTGTGGGAAACCCATTAGACCTAAAAAAATCTCTTTCATTAAACAAATTGAAAATGAAAATCTAGAACTACAAGGAAATGGTCTTGGGTCAACGTGATTAATTAAAAAGTAATTATCGGATAAAACTAGTTGAATAACTGATATGAACGGAGAAATTGGTATATACATCTATTTTTTTAATACTCCCACCAGTTAATATTAATTATAAGACATAAATGTTCAATTTTTTTAAGATATAAGAAATATACATCAATTTTTAAATATATTAAATATTAATTTTCAATTATACTCTTATTAATTAGCAAGTGATTGGCAAGTTAATTGGCTTTCATTTATTCAATCATTTCATATAAAGTGGGAGTATTTTTTTATTACATCATATAAAGTGGTATTTTTTAAAAAAGAATTAAAAACATTTATTGAAATTACCTCATTTTGAAAGCATTTCTTTGATTTGTATAATTTAGTACTTTGTTTCTTATAATTATAATATGGACCAAAGAGAGTAATTGTAATTACTTCAAATACTAGATAATAGATATGCTTTAAACAAATAAGAAAAAAAATTATTAAAAACAAATTATTAAAATTTAAGCAAGTTTCTACTTTCTTTTTTATATATAATATTATTAATTATTTTTTTAACTTATAACACTTTGTTTTTTCTTAAAAAAAGAAAATTTATTGTTTTAAAATAATTAAATCTCATAAGCACAAATCTTTGGCAGTCATATTGCAGCCAATTTTGAGGGAAATACTTTTACTTATTTCCCCCTTGTCTTGTCAAACATCGTGCTTTAATTTCCGATTGTTATCTTTTATGTTAACATTAAAATCTATGATCAATCTATTTCTATGCATGCTTTGGAAAAATAGACACGACACGTGTTTTATTAAGTGTGTGTTTGATTTGACCGTGGCAAAAATTGATTTTGGCTGAATTGATTTTGTAAGATTAATTTTAATTAAAATTAAGTTGAACGTAACGTGATTTATGTTTGAATACATTTAAAAATAATAATTTTTATCAATTAAGATTGTTTGAATAGTTTAGATTAAAATTGCTTTTGGATGTGCAATTACCAAAATGGTCCAACATATATTTTTAAATTTCTTAAACTCAACGATTAATTTTTTTTTTGGCATAAAAACTCAAGGATTAATATATTTTGTTACTATCACAATCGATTTTTTAGAGTTAAGACTTCCTAATTTATATTTCCTCTAGATATATATATGACACGTAACATATCAATATTTAATTTTTTGTTTTAATATTTTTATTTTTCTTTTTTGTTTTGGTCAAATATTTTTATTGTTCCTTTTACATAACAGAATTGAGCATCCAAGGGCAAGGATTGTAGGCCGCTTAGTGTAGTTTAATATGAAGAATATGGGTTAAACGTAAGCCTAAATAAGAATAAATAAAATATGTACTTTGATTACTCATTTACTCGAACTCAAACCCTAAAAGCCTTACAACCCGAAAATTGGTGAATGGTGCGTAGCCACACCTACGGTGGAAATGGAGAAGCTGCAATGGCAATCTGGTGAAAGAAGCTGTGCATGAAAAAAGAAGCTACGCGGAGCAGCAATTCGATGACAGAAAGAAAAATAGTCATTGCAGTGAAGAAGGAATGAAGGGCAGTGAAGGAAAACGGGGAAAGATGTCTCCATCAACAATAACAAAATTTCAGAATCGATTTGCAATGACCGTGGAAGCTATAAATTTTAGCTTTATCTAGAATTGATTTTGGGTAGTAAAATTATTTTTTCTTTGAATATCCAAACACCTTCATAAAAGTGTCAAACCATGTTTAGCCCATACTACTGCGCGGTGGAGAGCTGTGACCGCGGTTCCAAACAGGCACTAAGTAGTGATCATTTAAAGGCAGACACAAACACTAGAGAGAGCATTTTTAATTTTACCTTCTCCTTTTACACCAGTACTAGCTAGAATTATTTTCATTTTTAAGAAAGGTAAAGCAAAAGTGATTCCATTAAGCTTAATATGTCATTGTTATTGTAAAAGGCGTGGACCATATTGTCGACCTATTATTATCATCAATATCATCATCTCTTCTATTCAAATGGCTATATTCAATTCATATAGCCTATATTTCTCTTTAAAAACAAGTCAATTTTTTCTATATAAAGTTATACTGCATAAAGCATGCATCTATAGTATGAATTAATTAGTGGATGAAATTATAGCGATACTGCACTATCAAGAAAAACATGGGAAATTTTGGCACTTACAAGATTATGCACGCGTTACGCGAACGTACGACCCGAATGTTTTCGTTATTATACGGCTCTTGCTTATAGTAGTAATTAGTTTCAATTCTTTTCACAAGCGAAAATAATATAGCCGTCACATTTAACAAAAGAAGTTATCATGAGCGCATAATATTAAATTTCTATGTTCACTGAACATAATATAGTTATCGATATACGTTATTAGATAATAATGACGATTAATTAGCTCATAGCTTGCTCTAAATTAAAGAAATGTAATTTCTACGTTGAAGTCTTATTTTGTTTTTCATGCACCTAACTGGCTGCTTTCTTTCCCAGTTGCTACTAATATATAACTTGTAAAACTTGTCTTCTATTGTTTATTCTAGCTCAAACTAATAATTCATTCCAATCAGATTCTTAATTTATTTGAAATCTTAGTCAATTTAAGTCTAACTATATATCTATATTATATTATTGTTATTTAGAAGTCAAAATTGAATTTAAAAGTTTAAGGGAAAAAATAAAGGAAGGAAGGTTGGGTTTTCAATCTAGAAATAGAGGGGGGAAGGTGAAGCATATCAATGTATCATCGTGTGGTGGGCGGTGAGGCGGGGAAATCAGGTTTACTCGTGATTGTGAAGCCCCTTGTTAATTAACGACCTAACATTAAACTCAACTCTGTATCCAGTACGTTGTCGTTTTGGAGTACATCGTAAAGTGATGAATCTCTATCAAGTTCCATCCACGTGTCTCTCGCTGCTACAGCCACATTGTCGTTCAAGAGTATCAAATTATCAATACCATCGAGTGAAATGAAACCCAATCAAATACCATACACGTGGCGACTTGGTGATACACGTGCACCACAAGCTGGCCCTGACTCCGGAATCCGGATACACTTCAATTAATTCAATTATCATCATCCATCATCATTATCATTATTAAGACAAAAAATGTATTGAAATAAGTTAATTTTAATTAATTTTAATTAATTATGTTATAATTTTTATTTTTTTTAAAAAGTACTTTCTTCGGTCTCAAATATAAAAAAAAATATATATGTATCTGGACCATATATGTATTTTTTTTTTTACATTTGAGATCGGAGGGAGTATTTTTTTTAAAGTTAAAAAGCTGAATGGTATTAATAGAATCACTAAATCACAAGAAGTGTTAGAGTGGTTGAAAGTGTTATTTCATATTGTTTTTTTTATTTGTAAAAAATTTAGGTTTAACTATTGTGAATAGAAAAATAAGTGTCAGGAGATTTCCTCTCCTTAAAAGAGTTGAAGCCTAAGTCCAATTAACTGGAATGTAACGTGTCTTTTGGATATTGAAGATATCAAACCAAAAAGATCACCTTATATATTAGGGTTGGAATTAGATGTTCTCTCTTTTCTATCTTTTTTAATAAAATTACCTTTTTCTCTTTAAAATTGATATTTTCTACTATTAAGATAAGAAATTTATATTAAAAAAACCAAAATTCTAAGTTAATTATCTTAAATGACATCTTATTTATCTAAATTATTCTTGAATTTTCTTTATTCTAGTCTCTACTCTTAAATTTTTAAGAATTAAATATATTTTTAGTCTATATAATATAACACATTTTTACTTTTAATTCTAATTTAATTTTGCTCTTAAAATAGACAAAACTCTACATCAACACATGTCCCGTAGAAATTTTTGATGACGTAGTATCCACGTGGCAGCTATCAAATTCGAGATTTAATAATGCCTTAATTACATCGGCGGTTGTACATGGAATCGCTAACATTAATTAACAATCCCTCATCCTAGACTTCGCGCTTATTTCAATAATCTTGAAGTCATGTCATGCAACTGATTGCACTATCCAAACTTTTCATTTTAATTTTGTGCACTTCAATTGATTTTAAGAAACGGGCAAATACTCTTGTACATATTAGGATTAGGATTAATCCTAATCCTAATTACTAAATGGAAAAATATTAAATATTTTTTATATTTTAAAAAATATTAAATGGAAAAATATATAATGATATTAATTATATATTTTTTATATTTTAAAGATATTAATTATATTCTCTTTTTTATTTTATAAAATAATAAAAAAATATAGTAAAAAATTTATAAAAAAATATAACATTTCTCATTAGGATTAGGATATAGTCCCCCAGTTGATTAATGTTGCGTCTCGTAGTGAACCGACCATATATCATGATTCAGAAGAAGTAAATATCGGTGATTGTGGTCCCTTAAAGAACGTGATGGGTGCTTTTTGTTACATTAAAAAAGAAAAAAGAAGCGGTTTCACTCCTCACATCTTCGTGTGGGTCAACTAACCACCATTTATCACATACTACAAAATGATATGTACAGAGGCATTAATTAATACAAATATCCTAACTACCACTTAATTATTAGATTTGTTTTTCCTTTAATATTAGGGTCTTGCTTTCTTTTTTCCTTTTTTGCGCCATCCTCACAGTTAGGCTACGAGTTATAAAAGGACTGCTTAACAAATTAGGGGTAATAAAACAACAAGTTGTACTGCTATTGACAATCCAACCCTTGATACAAAGTATTTCTCTTCTCTCTCTTTATATTAAAACAAATAAACATTAAAATTAAAGCAGTGTGATGGAGTATCGAATACTTTTTGATGTACATGAAATTTTATAGACGTAATCTATTATATAAGAACTCTTAATTCAACGGTTGAATCGGTTAATTAATTTATATTCTATAACAAATTATTAGCTAGTGTGACACCTGATGTCATTTGAGTGAGAGACACACACACTTAAGCTTCATAGTATGATGATGTGATCCATTTTCCCGCAAGGAGGGCAGCACCAATTGTCGGTGGCTTGTTTCACAACAAAATGTGGACTACACATAAAAGGTTTGACTGAAATACTGAATGAGGAGAATTATGATAACTAGCTAGGCTTTAATAATTTTACTGACCCAAGTAGTTTCGAATCTTTGGCCAATATAATAATGCCGATCGATGCTAACTAGGCTTTAAGCGTTGGTTTTATATGTTATTTTTCCTATAGTAAAATATGCTCACATTAATGTGTAAACAATTGTCTTGCCAAAATGAATACGATGAGTAAAAGTTTAGCATTATTCTCGAATCAAATCCAAACAAACTAGTAGTACGTACGGATTGCACTACCATGTGATGAATTTCTATATGTCGGAGATTGGTGAGACTAAGGGCCTGTTTGGATTGGCTTATGCAGAGCTTACGAACACAGCTTATGACTGATTCATAAGCTATTTTGGGCTTATTTTTCATAAGCTACCCAGGATAGCTTATCAAAACAGCTTATGGCTTATATAAAATAAGTTTCACTATAATTTTTCTTTGATTATAAAAATAGCTTATACAGCTTATGCCATAAGCAGTAGATAAGCTTGTTATCCAAACAGGGCCTAACTCCAGTAGGATCCCATTCCAATTACTAAGCAGCAAAAGCAGCATCGTGCTGTGTTTTTCAATTCCATTAACATTATTGTATTGAAATATGATCAAGGAGTCATTTGATGGTGATGAATCACATCTCATGGTTGGAAGAAACATTGTGTTGATTACTTGGATAGTTGGTGACTTTCCCTACGCCATAAAAATTAACTTTTTGTAGCTTTTATTTTTTATTTTTTGTAGTGTTTTTCAAACGCTACAAAACTGACCGCTGCAACAGATGGAGAAACTTTTTATAGTGTTGCTTGGCATAGCCTTTTAGGCCAAAAAAATGCTACAAAAGATAACTTGACGTAGTCTTTTATGGGACATATAAACTATTTCTATAAGCTATTTTAGAAAACATGAAAATAAATTAAAAATAGGATATGAATATATTATAAATATTTATTGTCAAAAAAATATTATAAATGTTTATATGTTTTTTTAATAAGTTTTGTCAACACTTACCTAAATACTTATATTATATGATAAATATAAATATAAATAAACTTTTCAAAATGCACTTTATAAAATAATACTACCTCCGTCCCTAAATATAGGAACCTTTACAAAAAAATGAAAGTCCCTTTATATAAGAACCTTTCCAAAAAATCAGTTGCATTAATTATTTTTTGACTAAAATGCCCTTATTTATTGTACAAATCACCCAATCATTCTACCTTTTCCAATGCATTAACTAAGTGATGAGAGAGAGGGGGGAAGAGAGATAGTAATAAGTGTTAGGGCTAGTTTTGGAAAAATATAGTAAATCATTGACAAATTTATTGTTATTAACTAACTTAACCAATTTTCTTAAAGGGTGTGAATTAGTTAAAAAGTTCTTATATTTAGGGACGGAGGTAGTATATAGTGTAAGTGGATAGAGACCGACTACATAGTATAGTTTGGTGGTTTGTGGGGAAAGACACAAGGGTCAGGGTAATAAAGAAACCATATATTCAAGTTTTCCACTAATATATAACATATCAATTACTAACATTTATCAACCTATTAAAAAAAACTAAAGGATATAGAGACTAGATGATGGGATCAAAATCTAATTGGAGGTGGAATTTTGTGGTCTGAACAAAGGCCCATGTGCCGTAACATGGGTAGGAAGACACACACAATCCCACTAGATATATTTCACTTTCTTTTTAATTAATTTCCCCTACGTTTCATTTTCAGCAGGGATGTATAACCATGATCTTAATTCTTATGCTAGATGCTGTTTGAGAAATATTTGGACCTACCACTTGCTTTACCCCAACTTAAGGTTAACCCACTTGTGGTGTATATATGCGCCAAGATGCCATTTATCATCGGTTAGCTCTCTCCTCCTCTTTTTCATTTACTTGAAAAGAGCCAATTGCTATATTTTTTGCGTGTGAGGATTAAAAACCCCACAACCTGTATTTTTTCAATTAAGAAGAGCTTCATCCACCTCTCTCTAAACACCATGCTTTAACTTGTTTCCGTTTGAAACTCATTAACCAGGACATCTCATTTTCCAATTAATTAGTCGTGTCCGCCGCCATATGGACAATCATGAAGGCCTCTTAATTAGGATGGGTTGTTAATTTGCATTGGATTAGACAAGTTCAAGCAACCATGATAGGATCGGAGAACATTGTATATTGCTGAACAAGAAAATTATTACTCGCTGGATTGCACTTGAAGAAAGAGGAAAAAAAAAAGTGAATCGTCAATTCAGTTCTTGAAATTGTTAACGACTGTGAATTGGTTTTTTTTTGTAAATTATTAATATTTTAAATTAGTTCTTAAAATTAAAAATATTTAATCATATTAGTTCTCATCAAACAATTTCAGAGACTAAATTGATTGACCTAAAAGAACTAATATAATCTAAAATTTTCAATTTAAGAAACTAATTTGAAGTATTAATAATTGTATGTACTAAGTTGACAATATCTTACAATTTTAGAGACATTTTGGTGATTCACTAAAAAAAAATAAACGATGTTAGTTCTATCTATCTTATGTGGATTAAAATATATTGGTCTACATGTTCTAATGGCTTAATTAGGGCCTTCAAACATGGCATGGACATAGCTTGTCACCACGTACTCCCCAAAACCCAAGATATACAAAATTTTGGGTAACTTATTGACCAAACAAACACTTGGATGATGCTCAAATCCTGCCTAGCTACAAGGGAAGCAAGCAAAGCTAAGAATCTCATAAATGTGGAGTCAGATATCTGCAATGATATTGGGACAATTTTTTTGAGTTTTGAGTCAATATATACCTAGCAATTATAATGGCCGTCAAAATGGGGTTTGGAAAACCAAGACGACAACATGAACAAAAAGGGTAAACAATTGATCGCGGCAATGGCAAACAAGAGCCCCGTCTTTCTGGCCCTCCAAGTCTTAGTTTTATTTTTTGTTTCAAAAGTCTCAGTTTTATTTAATACTCCCATTTTTTTAATGGTTGGTGGGCTTATATATAGTGCATGGAAAAACTTTAATGAAGAAGTGCCCCCTTCGTAGCATTTAAAAAGATGTTAGGTAGAGGAAATCCAACTTAAACTTTACAAACAAATTACTTTAATTTTTGAAACAATACCTTAATTAAGGAAAATCACTCGTAGATGACTCACTTGGTTGAACCAAAAGATATAAAGTGGTGTAAGTTGGAGTACTGGGGTTCGAACTCCTCACTCCTCTCTTCTAACAACTAAATATTACTAATTAATTACTAGTTGGCCTATAAAAAAAAAATCAATTGCATGCAACAAAATCGAAAAAGGGATAGCCGATTAAAGAAAAATTAACTATATCAAAGAAAAGCACGAGGAAATGTCATGTGGCCTGTATAGTCGCGCACTTTATTTTTTTTTTTGATAAGCAGTCACACTCACATATAGGAAATTCAATAATGTTAAATTAGAAGGTGCCCCTGCCTTCTCCTTTTCCCAATACCTTTGGTCCTTGCAAAACCAATATATATCTATCTATATATCTATATATCTATATATCAAAGACAATCAAAAAGCTTTTCTAAAAGCAAAAAGAAAAAGAAAGAAGGCAATTGTGCATTACATGATAGAAGGGGATCTTTTTTTTGGTCAAAATAGAAGGGGATGCTTAATTAGCAGGGTATGGCTTTGAGTGTCCTTAGAAAAGCTTTATATATTGGTTTTTAGATTAAATAACTAATTAATAACCACTATAGTACAGGTGAATTATGAGCTATATATATAACTTACAATAACGTTATGTAGCTAGGGATAGTTTAGTGCAATAAAACCAATTATATTATATGTATATATAATTGGAGTAGTATGCCAAGGAAGTAGCTTTAAACGGGATCAAGTTAGCATTTATTAATTTTGAACAGGATCAAGTTCATGAATTGAAATCGTACCCGCAGCATTAAACAAAATTGTGATTCTTGTAGAATTCAATTGAAGGCACATTCCAGTTCAGGCAGACAAGCAAAATTGGTTGGTGCCTCTGTTTGGCCTACCAATATTGATATACGTGTGTCCATTATCTAACGTGATATTTTTGGTTGAGATCGATGGTGTTTTAGTTCTCAGAACAAGAGAAGATATATGGGAGAGAGAAGTCATGGTGAGTTAATGTGGATATATAATTTAAGTGCATAGGCACTGGCTAGTTAGATGTCACGCATATATGTTGAAGATATATTTGGGTACCACAAGTTGGTATCACTCTCACTCCATGCATGTGAGGTGCTGTGGATTTTAGACTTATTAATAATAGTGCTATATTTGTTCAAAATAGTTTTGATGCTTGACAATGAGAGCCACTTAAACTAACGGTTTTTATTTTGCTTGTTCTTTTGAGGTTTGGATCTTAATTAAAATTGAGTTAGTTGAGGGGGTTAGCGAATGAGGGGGAGGTTTGGCTTTATTTAGACCATATTATTTGTATTGATTACATCTCAATTTTCATTGCCCAAATTATCCAAACCACGACAAAGAAATATGAATGAATTGTTTGATTTTAATTAGAAAAGAGGGTTAGTTGAAATAGATTACTCAAAGATTAATTTATTTCATTATATGAAAGATATATGAAAAAAGTAGTGCATAATTTAAGACGATGTACATAGTATAATTCTTTTTTTTTTTTTTGGGTCTAATACATAGTATAATTCTATAACATCAATTTACATGAGTTACAGTACTTGAGCAAAAATATCAAGAACTTGAGCAAACAAATTTACATGAGTTACAGATTAAAAAAAAAAACCAATTTTTGGGGCAAACCGGGCGGGTCCCCAAAAAAGATAGAATGATTCATTAGTTTTTTGGTGGGCAGAATGATTCATTAGTTGGAGATTATGAATCTGAGTCAAGAACCATGAGTGTACACGATTTTTTTTTAAAATAAAAACACTTTTTTTTGGTCAAAGAAAAGAAAAGCACTTTTTTTTGTCAATAGAAAAGAAAAGCACTTCTACAACAACTTTTACACAATCTATACCTATAATAAAGAAAACAAAAGAAATAACCGCAAATTTAGTGTCATAATTTCCTTTCCTTAAATGCCCCTATAGTAACTTCCACTAACGGTAAACTTTTTAACTAACTTTTTGAAATTTAAATTTAAATGCAAATTCAAATTTAAATATATCAATAATTATATTTTACCATACATTCACCTATTAACTATTATTAATGGTAAACCATATTATTAACTTTTTTTTTTGTCATGACCATATTATTAACTTTAGAAAATATAGGCTGTCCACTAGTTACTGATAATGTTTTTTGTCAACTATTGATAATGTGTTTGGATTTTACGAAAAAACTGTAGAGGGCTTAGAAACACCGAGGTATTTTTTGTCCAAAACATAGTGAAGAGGTTTTTTGGTCAATAAAAAACGTTCTTTTTTTGGTCGAATGTTTGTGGATTAAGATTGACAAGCCCGAATGTTTGTCTTTCATCCTCGTGAGCCCATGAAAAATGGGCCAATTTGATATACGAGTGTGACTCTCACTCCAACTTCATTCTGGCACTTCACCAAAAAAAAAACACTTTTGGCATGACACTTCAACCGAGGCCTTAAAATTGTGTCGTCATTCTAAATTACAAGATATTTGATGTATTAGGAACCTATTTTTAATTGATTAAAAATTTTGCATGAATATCTTATGTTTTTTTTAAACAATCTTATATATATGTATGTTAAGTGTACAGGAGTTGTACTTAAAAGAGGCTCAGATCATTATCAAAGAAAATATAAATCACAAATATATCATCTAAGTTTACTAGTTTAGCACTCATCGAATGTAGATCATCTATGTACATTGTCTATGCACATCGATCATTTGAAGGTCAAACGATAATCATAATACTATCAAAGAAGTTAGATGATTGAACTATTTGAGGACAAATTAACAAGGGGAGAGCTGGAAGGATAAAGCGTGTTGGGGAAGAGGCTTGGTACATCGATCAAGAGAGGAAATGATTAATTTTACGAAGTTAGCATTACACGAAAATTCACATGAAGAATTTGATTGACTATTTCCATACACTCAACCTCCATGATTTCTATCAAATCCGAAGTGACATGCTTTCCATTTTTAACAACTGCCGCGTGTCATTCATTGATTTCGTGTCAAAACAAGTCAATTCTGAAAACTCACGGAGATCTCCCCAACTAAGTAATTTACTTCTTTCCGATCATATATATAACAATGATTGTTAGCTGTCAAAAAATTAACGACCGTTTTTATCACACAAAGTTGCATGCAATCATGTTAGTCTTTAAAAAATTAGTCCCTCAAAAATTAAAAAAAAAATGTTCTAAAAATTTTGTTCCAAATTAAATTCCCAAACCATATTTTGTAATTACGAAGAGTACTAAAGTGATGAACAAAACAAAAGGACTGGTTTGTTGATATAAAAAGACAAATTTGGTGATATAGATTAAATGTTTGAAGGACTAATCTACTAATAAATTTTCTAAAAGACTAATACAGTGACAGTTTATCATACATTACCTTTGTATTGCTGAGACAAGTTTTAATGAAATGCCAAAAAAAAAATATAGTGACAGTTTATATCTTTTTTTTTCTTCAAAAAGTTAATTAATGATGTGGAAATAATGCATTTATCCGCAAAGTTAACTAATTATACTTGAAAGTTTATATACATTAAATGATCCATTTCTTGCTTCTTTGACCTCTTGGTTACCAAAGTTGTAAATAGTAATTATTTATATTTTGAAAAACTTTAAACATATAAATGTGGCTGAATAAGAGTGAACATTAAGCTCATATATATATATCAGAAATGTTACACACACGCCCCACACACATCCAACACACACCCACATTCTCTATTTCACTTATTAACATTGTGTGGTGTGTGAATGTGTGGTGGTCCATGTATCAAGCCTCTATATATATATATGCAACAAGCCACCCCAAATAAGTGATCAAAGTGTAGGCACAAGCATAATATCTGGGACAAATTAACACACAAAGAGGTCATATAATATAATGACCCAAAATGGTACTCACACAAAACCAAAGTTCTTCAGCTAGCCACTTTATTACAATATCACATATCAACATACTTATTATTAAAAGTTTTGACACATACGAGGATTGTGTCAAAATGCCAAAGTGCAGGAGGAGGAGTTTTTGATTCAAGACCAGCTGTGGCTAGAAAAGCTTATATATAAGATCTTAGCAGCGAATAATTTAGATCCTTTCTTGAAGATTTGGCTGCATTGGCTGAACACGAAAGGCAAATGGCATTTGGGAATTGAAATCCCTTACGCTCTGATCAAATCCATTATCCACTTCTCTCGCCCCTTCCACTGCCATGCGTTGTTGCTGTCCAAAACACAATACAAATATACAAATGATGATGATGATGATGATAATAAACAGTTACCGTTTTTGTGCAATATAATAAGAATATATATGCCATGTGGGGCAGAAGATTATTGTCGACATTCCTTGACGATAAATGAATATTATTATTGCTTTTATTTTATTTTATTTTATTTGCTTTGATGGAGGCCCGAAAGCCAATTAAACTACACAACTCTATAATATGATCATATTTTTTTTTTATAACACATCTTATACCAAGATAGGCCTTACTCTTAATCTTTAAATGATTCTTTCTCACAATTGATCAATATAATAAAAATGACGACTTTCCAGACGAGCGAGATATCCAAGACAAATTTCCATTTTCAATATATGGACTGAATTAAAACATTTCCTTGACCATACTGCAAATGGGTTTTAAACATTTTTTTGACAAGTATATATATAGCCTCAACAAAGTAACCACTTAATTTTCAGTTCTAATTTATTTCGTTCCTGGCAGTAGCTATATCTATGTGCTCAAAGGTAGTGTGACATTTTGGTCCATATATAATTGTATTGATGAAAGTGAATTTATGCACAATAGTAGAAAAATTATCCTAATTAAGTTTTGTCATTGAATTATGGGTAAGTAACAATATTTTCAAACAGTGAGTATGCAATTAATGTTTCAGAAAGGTATACCAGGATGAAAGTAAGTTCCCTGTTCTCCTCCTCCAAGATCTTGTCCTGAATGTGCATAAAAATTGAATAAGTTAGTAAGTGTTTTATAAACAGGATTTGCATATATTATTATAAGAATCAGAGAGCTAGCCAAACATACGTTTCTCCTTAGCATCCCGTATACTTCCATCTGCAAAGAAATAAAAAAAGTTTATCTGTTAGATTTTGATTTTTTTGGCTACCATTAGAGTTTTAAATAGAAAACCGAAATTTAGCTACCATACCACGCACACTCTCCTTGTTGATTTACACATTTTATTGAAAGCTCACATAGGTTTTATTAATAAAAAGTTATATATACTATCAGTAAGTTTGTAAATTTTTTCAATACACACATACACATACATGGAAACCACCAAATTATAAACTTAAAAAAAAAATTAGCATGTTGAAGAAAGATTTGAATGAAAAACAAATTAGCATGTTGAAAATTAATTTGCCTGTTTGTCGCGGACACTGAGAAGACCATTTTGTAAGGCATCCTCTAAGCCCATCAACTCCTTGTAGTTCAATGAGTTGATATCCTCTCCCTTCAAGTGCCTGAAAATTAATGTATTCAAAGATGAGTAATTGTGTGTGTCTATGTGTGTGTGTGTGTGTGAGAGAGAGAGAGAGAGAGGTGTGAAAGGGCTTAATATAAGTTGCATTAATGTTACATATACCTGAGCTCAACTTGCATGCTATCATTCTCTTTCTTGACTCTCTCAATTTCATTGTTCAGGTTCTGCAGTGAATTCAATTCAATCAAATAACATTAGTGGTTACTAACCCTAACATACTTAGTTGTCTTTTTGAAAAAAATGAAAAATTTTAAAAAAACAAAATGAAAAATCAATATCATGGGGAGAGGGGTTATATAATGTTTTTCAAAGACAGAAACCCTCAAAAGGAAGAACCAATATTTGGTGCAGATCTAACTCTCTAGCTATTATATTCTGGTTATTTTAATGTCAGTCAATAGATAAGAGAGATCTGCAATGCAAGTAAGAGGGAGAGACATTTCTGAAAATCTTTATTAATTCCTATCTATATTTATGTGTGTGTTCAGTCGTTGTTTCATTTTTTCTTTTTCTGCAAAGAACACAGGAAGCAAGTGAGTAAACGGTTTTATTGCCAGATCTGTTCATGGATGTTACATTTCTTCTTGTTCCTCCTTATCGATCGATCTTTTACAACAGAAAAAAAATTAAACAATATATATATAGGCATAGAAGGTACACAAGCCAAATTTAGATCTACACAGAGAATTCATACTTCATGTTCCTTAGCATATTTTTAGCAAAAAAAATGACTATCTCATTTTTTCCTTTGGACAAAGGAAGAAAACAAAACAGTAAAAATAATATATATAGGAGATTAGGAGCTATAGCTAAGCTAGGTAGAAAGCCCCATAAACCAAATATACCTCATGCTTGGCGTCCCAGAGCCTCTTCCCAGATGTTTTGTGGTATCTCTCCAGGATGTCAACCAACCTTTGAATTAATTAAGATCCAAAAACCCCAGAAACAACAACAAAAAGTGAGTAGTTTAATTAATTTATTTTGTAGATATATATATTTTTCATGCCCCATCATGAATAATCAAGAAGGAAAAAGAGAAGAAAAAAAAAAGATCATAGAAACTCCTTACGTGGTAGAAGGGCTGATGTAGTCATGCATCTTCCCAGATGCAGCAAAGATGATAAGAGAGACTTGGGCATCACATAGAACTGTGATTTCCTTTGCCTTCTTGAGGATCCCATTCTTTCTCTTTGAGTATGTAACTTGCCTGTTGCTTGAGTTCTCAATCCTCTTGATCTCAATCTTACCCCTCCCCATCTCTCTTCCTTTCTCTCTCTTTTCTCTCTTCAAAATGTTCTGGTCTTGTTGTTGTGGATGGAGAAGAAGGGTAGCAAATAAATTAGATAATAAAAGTAACAACGAAGGTACATAATAGCAACTTTGCTAAAACGGGTTTGTGGATAGATAACTTTCTGGGTGGCACAGTGGACAGTGACTAAGCCAACCGAAATATATATAGCTTTTACTTGAAGTTTGATTTGGCTTTGATAGTAAATGTCACACCTCCTTATTGACCATTGGTCTCCTTATTGCACACTCTCATATATACATGGTCCTTTAATTGCTATGTTTAATTTGTGGGAATGTTTCAAGTTTCCTTTCATTCGGTTATTTCAGTGCTTTATTTATTACTTTATTATATATAGTAGCTAGGGTTAAGGTAGGAAAGACTAGGGTGTGCCTTGACTTGTGAAATTGGGTTTGGTGGTGGCTTTGGAAGACACGTATTAATTAATTAACTTGTATTGAAGTTTGTGATATGATCACTGCTGTAATGTTTGTATAATAATCAGGGATAATCAACCATCAAATCAAATCAAAAGGAAATTAATTAATTAATCTTTCTAATATATATTCCTAAATGAATTAGCTAGCATTAGAAGAAGGAAAGTCTAAAAATGGCAAGGTAAATACATTGGAAGTGTTCCAAACATAAAGGGAAGATTCACAATTTCGTCTCAGTCAGTCAAAGTCATATTGCATCAAAGAGGAGGAAGACCAAAGATTAGGTGTTTGTCATAAGTACCTGTCGGTGATTCCCCGGTTGGGAAGGGGGGTCGATCCATGATGATTTGAAAGGTTGTAAAATATTGGTGTTTTGTACAAACCATGTTGCAACCTTGAATCACTCAAAGGGCAGTGCAGAGATTTCGTGACATGACTACAATCAGAGAAGGGAAGGAGTAACATATAAACTATCAAAAATCTTCGCATGCCGAGAAAGAGTATGAGATGGTGTCACTATATATCTCCACCGAAGTATATTGAGCAATTCTTATATTTTTTTCACCATTTTTTTGTGGAATATATCGATCTTAAAATTTTGAGATGTTATGTTACTAAATTAGTGTATAATAATTAACCTACCGCCAGGGTTATTATGTAAATTAATTTGGTGTATTACACATGTTAAATATGTTTTTAATCCCTATATATATATATATATATATGCTTTCCGTTTGATAAAAAGAATCCCTATATATGTGTGTTTCTTAATTTTTTGATTTAATCCTTCCAAATTTTTGTTGTTTATAATTCCTGTAAAATATAAATTATGTTTTTGTTTTTGTAATTTTGTTTTAGTTCCGGTAATATTTGGTTCATGATAAATTAGTCAGTGTAATATGTGAATAATTTTGTTTTTAGTTCTTAAAATATTATATTATAATTTTATTTTATAGAGACTAATTCCACATTATCCTAAATATTACAGAGACACGAGTTAGGCTTAGAGTTTAGAAAGCTTAGTGCCAAAGTGACCCTTAATCAGAAAATTCTTGATTAATTTAATGGTCGAGATCCTACTGCAGTTTGCATATTGATGTAGGACCGATGTAGAGGATCCAAGCTAACCAAACTATTAATAATTAGGTTTGTTTATTTTTTTTTTTGATAGGCAAATATCAGCTAGTATGTTATATATATTAGTGGGAGAGATTTTGAACACATGAACTCCTTATCACTCCCTTAATTAGATTTGTTAATTAAAATCTATTTAGGATATGGGCAAGCTTTTAAATGGACTTATCTCATACTTTTAAGAGACTATGTGTGAGTGAGACCTTAGAAAATATTTATTATGTTTGAAAAATAGGAGACACTAATCCCTAACCCACAAAAAATGTGTATTTTAGCTGGTCAACTATAAGCACGAGGGATTTAATTTGAATATCATAATTAAAATAACTTTACAACACGCGATAAGTCTTGTTTGTTTCTGTTTTACTACTCTATTGTGGATATAGATCTCAATCATTTTTTTTTTGGTAAACTAAATTGTATTAAAACAAGACAGATCGAAAATATAAGAAGTGTCCCGCCCAAAGATGAATACAAATACATGTTTATGAACCCAGTTTCCTGCCTCCTCAAATGAACAACCCCACGCTTGAATACATCTCACCTCCTTCTCATAAATGTCAACTCAAATTAAAAGATAATTATAAAGCATTTCCCCAATAAGGTCTCAAAGGGGAATTAGGTCATGTGCCAAGGTAATTCCCCAGTAACCCATCAATCTGTGTTTGTTTCAAGTTATCTTAATTTATTCCCGGGAAAGTGAGCTTAGGAATATAATATTCATGTGTTTGTTTCAAGTTTTAAAAAAGTATTTTCGGGTATCAATTATTCCCAAGAATCTCATGCATTCACATTTTACTCAATTTTTATTCCCATGCTAAAAAGATGGATATCTCATATTTCCATGAGAATAAGAGTAGTTACGAGACTTTTCTAATAATAACTTCTCACTCCCAACACATTTTATCATATTTTTTCTGAATTTTTTATTTTTAAATTAATAAAATTTAAAAATAAACATAGGAATATCTATATTTGCCAAACACATTATAGATTATATCTAGGAATAACATAGCCAGTAATAGTATTCCTAGGAATCACATTCCCAAGAATAATTATCGAAACCATGAAACAAACGCTCTCAATAAATAGTGCTTTTAAAAAACACTATTCACAAGCTAAGTAAACAGGAGATTAAAACAATAGATCTTAGTCAAATGAATCAAACTTCTGCAAAGGGTTTGATGAGATCGATGTTATATCTACACCAAATACCAATCCGCACTACATTGTTTGAGAGAAATTAATAGCTAGCTAGGTAACTTTCCTTTTTCTCATTACTTTTCCGGCATCTCTTTAACTTCGACCCAGTTTTGGAAATCTGAACCCGATCTAAAGATTGCATAGTGCAAACAAGTTGACACTATATCTTTAGTCTCTACTCTAAGCAGATCGATATGCAGGATATAAGGAAAATGGGGCATTTTAAATCTAAAATGGCGCGCCCTATGAACATAGCTAGCCTCCACAATATTACCTAAGGACAAAGGAAATGTTCCTCGCTTCCTTTTTTCATCCAACAATATTTCAACATCTTATTATGGCTGCACTGTGTCTTATAGATTCATGATGTGTGGGGTCCTATGTACATCTGATGAGTGTATAAGGCCTAGTGATCTGGAAAGATTCGGAAACATATATAAGCAGACCCTATGAAAAAGAATTGAACCGGTTGGCTAATGTCGACTAATACTAATTAATCTTATTAATACTATAATATAGTTTGACTCTTTTTTTTTTGGTCATGATAGTTTGACTCTTATCACCATTGTTAAGTATGTGATTGCAGGTGAAACATGTCAGGTGAAAATCTTATATATGGTGAAAATCTTATATATGTATGGAAATTATATATCGTCTTTTAGAAGTGAACTCGTTGGTTTTAAATCAAATCTCATCATGTTAATGGTAATTGGTAATATATTAATATAAATGAAACGAAAGCAACAACCCTATAGTTGATATTTATTTATTTATTTAAATTATAACTACGAAAAATTGAAAACCAATACAATCTAAACCAATACAATCTAGGAGGAGGAGGGTGTTTTATCCTTGCTGCTTGAACGATGCAAAGATGACCTTGGCAAGAATATTTGTTGCATGGGTGGTTCTCAGTCTTTAAGCAACTTGGCTGTTAGGTTGGTTTATTGTGTAAGTCGTGGGGGTTGTTGTTATGGGTTGGGGTGGTTTAAGAAAATTGTCATCAGAATATGTTGCAGTAGCTCTGTTTATAAAGTAGTTCGTTTGTGTCTATGGGTTACTGGGTTAAAACTAGCATGCGAAAATGTATCCCTTTGAGGCCATGTAGATTACTGGGAAATTATTTTTGAGCCTCATTTCACTTGATTGGGTTGTGCCGTTGTAGGGTTGATAAAAACACTCATTTGAAACTGATGGGTTACTGGGGCATACCTTGACATTTGATTAGAGCCCTTTGAGACCTTGTGGTGTGGTGGGGGTTACTTTATAAATGCAGGTCACCTTATTCTTCACAGTACAGGAGTGGATTTGTAGTAAGAGAGTGGGGTGTTTCAGTTTGTAAATGATGGTAATCTGGTTGTGAACACTACTGTGTATTATTTCGATTGGGCACCACTTGTGCTTTCAATCATTTATTAATTCATTTTGGCTTTTAAAAAAAAAAGTTTCGGATCGGAACTTCATTTTTAAAGCAACCCGAACCGAAACCGTTCCACATGCTTTTTTAAACTTTGGATCAGATAGCCTTTTGCCTTAAAATCGAATCGAACCAAGCCACGAATACCCTGAGCACAAAGTTTGAGAGTTGTGGGGTTCGCTACAGGTATGTAGTCAGTGATCTGGACCGTTAAATTGAGATCGAATGACTCACGATTTCAAATAAAATCATGTTTAAAATACAAACTGAAATTATGAGCCGTCCAATCGTGATCCAACAATCTTGATCCGTTGACTGCATGGAATTGGTGAACGCATGGAACCCGATTCCTATTTTAAACTCATTTTGATTTAGTTTATTTTGTTTAAAAAATCACCTTTTTATAAAAAAAATGATTTTTAAAACATTAACTATGTTTGTTTTAACTTTTTAAAATAATTGAAAGATGAACAAAATTACAAAAAATAGATTATATTGAAAAGCTATTTTGAATAGCTTTTGAAAAAAGAGCATTGCAATAGATGGGAGAGAATAATGAAGTTAAAAACACTAAGGTTTTTATCCGATAAAAAGAACCTCATACATTTTTAGACTTTCCACACTTTTCAATAATATGCCCATGTCCCACTTGATAAAGAACCAATAAATAAAGAGTAAACAACCACTTTGGTCACTAAGAGTGTCAGACAGTGTCATTTTGGTCTCTGCTGACAGATGTGAAATTTAAAAAAGGTTATTAACTGTCAGTCGTTAGTCACTTTGATCCCTGAAAATGGTTACTTATTGTCATTTTAGTTTGACGGCAGGGATCAAATTAAAGTGACTAACGGCTGACACCAATTGATGATCTTTTTATAATTTTGCATCTGTCAGGACTAAAATGACACCATTTGACACTATCAGAGACCAAAGTGACTTTTTACTCAAAAAATAAAAGGAAGCATGAATGATTGTCTTAGAATATGGCTTCCACCATCTACTAATGCAATACGATATGCATGTTGAACATTGAGGTAAAATGGCCAAAACCACTTCCTTAATTAGTGCAAGAAAAAGGATCCTATTCTACGACTAGTTGAGGTAATGGTTTATAGAAAAAAAAATACAACTCTTATAACTGTGGGCTGTGGCAATAACATATCCGGTTCTGTATCTGTATAATTTCTAGCTACACGGCTTTCCAAAATGCTAAAGGACTTGAAACAATTATTTGTGCCTATATGCATTTGAAATACAAGGCGCTTTCTGGGATTGAATATAGTCATTGGTGGACCACCACTAACAAAATTATTAAAATAATATTAAAATTAAAATAATAATATATATCTAATAGATGTAAGTGGTAGACTATTGGTGAACTATATCCACCCAAGACACACCCTTGAAATACAATGTATAGTAATGTTGGGTTTACACAAGGATCTTGTTTGGAAAGTAGAGACGAGAATGTGTATATAAATGAAGTTGAATTGTTACATTATGCTTTTGGGATTTACAACTAGCATCGCCATCTCAATGCAAATTGTACATTACTCTTCACCCAAATAACAACAACAATGACCACAACCACAACAACAAAAACAACTCCAACAACATAAGACAATATATTATCTAGTTTTTCGAGTTTTGTCCTCTTATATGAATTCATTCAAAAATATTATGTGTTTGAGTGATTGTTTATAAACTTAATTTTGTAAAATATCGGTTAAAAGTGAATTTAAAATAAAGTAACTTATGCTTGTATTTTAATAACTTCAGCTCAAAAATGAAATAGAGTTATTTTCTCTAGAATTACCTTCAAACCAATTTTTCCTGTTTGGAAAAAAAAAATAAATGCATTTCCAGTCCTAAATAAATATTAGAAATGGGGGTTTGACCAATGCAATAGCAAGCTCAAACTATAGGAATGCACCTAGATATGTTATTATTAGAAATAAAACATTTTCTCCCCCCTCCCCAAACCCCCCAATGACCAAAAAAAAAGAAATAAAACATTTTAGAAAGAAGTTCATTTTCATTTTTTAGTATGTTTGTTTAAATTTTTTTTAAATTACATCTTTTTGTCTTTTGAGAAATAAGTTTTTGAGCTTATTAAACAAGATTTTATTTATTAGTTTATTAATTATTAAAACCCTTTAATAAATTGGATTAGGATCTGTATCCAAAAAAATTGGATTAGGATCCGGCCCATTACGATACCCGCCCCAAATCCCTTTTCCCTCCCTCGTTTTCTCGGAAAAGAAAGAGCTGGAAAATTTTTACGACGGAGTCGAAATTGCAGTTAAACTTAAAACCCCTCGGCACTTTTTTTTTTCTTTTTCATTTATTTTTCCATACTAATTTTCCTTTTTCCTTCTCAATTTTTGAATCCCGCGCAATCCCTCACCTCACCAATTTTCTCTTCTTCTCGGTCTTAGGGCTCAGTCTTTTGTTTCGGTTCCGCCATGTTTCTCGCGCCCTAATTCTCCCTGAAATCCTAGCACTGACGCCCGAGAAACTCGCTCGCCGCGACGCCAATCGATAACCGCTCCGATGGCGGAGGATAACGCTCCACCTGACGGCGGCGCCGGCGCCGGCGACTCGTCGAGGCCTCCGTCGTCGTTCGTGAAGAAGGGCGACCGTCAAATGTTCACGGTGGAGCTCCGGCCGGGTGAGACCACCATAGTGTCGTGGAAGAAGCTGGTGAAGGACGCTAACAAGGTCAACAATGGATCCGCTTCCGCACCCGAGCAACATTCCAAAGTGAACCCTGCGCTCGAGTCCAGATTCGCTCCGGTGAGCCTCTTTTTTTTTCTTCCATTTACATTTCAATTTTTGAGTTTCTCTGCAGATTCAATTTCCGAATTTTGAGTGCTTCTTCGTGTATCTGTGAGGTTTTTGTATGCATACATTGTGATTTCCTGTCAGAATAGCAATATGTGAAAGTGTTATTATGGAACATGAATGATATCTAGCATTGTAAAAGTAGCTGTTAAGTGAGCCATGACTGTGTTTTCTCCCCTTCCTTTGGCGTAGAATTTTAAGTCAGGGTAATGCTGATTGTTATGAACATATTCTGCCAAACCCTTCACGATTGACCTAACATGATTTCTGTCTGACAATTTAGTTACCTTTTTTAAAATTAAAATAACGTTTGTTAACTGGAAAACAGCACAAATGAATGCCATGTTGTTTCATAATGCTTTCGGTAGTTAACCTTTTGTGCCGATTAGCATTGCCCACACCTCACACACAATAGTATTTTGAATGGGTTTTGTGTCTTAAGTTGCACCTCAAAGTTCTCCCATTGACTTCAAATATTTTTGGTTGAATGGTTGTCCCTGTTCGAACTAATGTGTTCCACCTTTAAATTTGGTGGGCTTAATAAACTTAATGTTAGTTGCATTCCTTTAAAATGATATTAGAGTGACAAGAGCTAATGTTGCATTCTGGTATGCTGAAAATTTATGAGCTGAATTTTGTATTGAGATTAGCAGATAGCAGAGTTAGTAATTGCGCACTATAGTGATTAGTGATACAAATACAATAGCGGTGTCTGGCTGGTTTCCGGCACAAAACTCAGGTCGCGGAGCGTTCGTATGTCACTCCTGTATGTTGCAATTTACAGGTAAAATTTGTCCTTTTGCGGACAAGCAGACTGCTACTGGATCACGGAGAGTAAAGCCCCATTTTGCCCCCAATTTCTGACTTTTCGAACCCTTTTTTACTATATATTTTCATCATTTCCCTGTCATATTTGGCACCAGAAAGTCAGAATTCTGCCTCCCCATTCATTTCCGATCATTATTCCCATTTGAAGGATGCCTTTGTTCGTCTTGTCCTCCCTCATGTTCTCGAGCCTGCTTATTGCTGGTGGTATTTCCAGCCATTATTGGCATTTTTTGGCACCCCCATGGGTTGTTGGCATCCCCTGCTACTCAACCTCAACCATACACTTTCTTCCCAGTCTGCGCTCACCCTCTGTTCATGCTCCTCTGTCGCAGCTTGCAGCTCTGTTCTTTTTCTTCTTTACCATCTACTCAAGCCCGCTATCCAGGATTGATAACTATGGCAGATAGATCTGATCAAGGATCTATTAATATGAGAACACATGAGGGTAGCTAACACATACAGTTTGCTCGTATGTGGCACCTACTCCATTGTCCCCTGCAGTACGATAAGTGTTGTTTTGAATTCACTCTCATAATTGATAATTATATGGTATATGTTGTAAATTTATTTTTTATAACATGAAATATATGGAGTAAAGGTAATCTAGGATTTGATTTGATTGACTCTAGCTTGTTTTATGGTGCAATATTTTATTATTTGTCATTTTGGTATTTGTGAACCTTCATGAATTTTGACTTATTATCTTTTTGAAATTGTATATTGTTTTGTGCTTCACTATTTTCACAATCCTCACTTGTCATTTTTTAGGGACAACCTACTGAGATCAATGAACAAGATGCTCCACAGACAAACCGGTTCAGTGCTGTTATAGAGAAGATTGAACGCCTTTACATGGTATGTGTATGTTACTCGCTGAAATTGTTACTCAATGACCTGTACACGCATGAATTAGTTTCTATAATAAATTCATACTGTAGATGTGTATTTAAGTATTACATTAAATTTTTCTAGGTAGCTTCCATTTTGGGAATAATGGGATACTGAATCATTTTCAGGGGAAAGAAAGTAGTGACGAGGAGGATCTACTTGATGCTCCTGATGACCAGTATGATACAGAAGACTCCTTCATCGATGATGCTGAGCTGGTTGGTGTATTTGATTTGTACATTGTTTTTTTATTATGACTCTTTTGACCTTGGATTGCTGACAGGAATATTATTGTTCTATATTATGGACTTGCCCTCTTGTATATTTTTTGTTTTATGTTTTTCAATTGTCCTTTTTCCAGGATGAATATTTTGAGGTTGATAATTCTGCGATCAAACATGATGGATTCTTTGTAAACAGGGGGAAATTGGAACGCATGTAAGTGTTGTTTTGTTTGAATATTTGCCTAGAGTATTTCCTATTTTTTCTTTATAAACCACTTATTTAGCAAGCCTTTGCAATTTTTTCTTTTCTGGTTTATGGATGAAGTACAGACTGCAGAAGTCAATGGAACTATATTGCCACAATGAGTGATTCTCTTTAATGGTCATTTATGTGTGCTTTTGGTGTTACAAGAACATGAAATTGTCTATAATTCATGGTCATCTTTTGAATTTGAGTTATGACAACAGCTAATACTAGAATTTCTGTATGAATCTCTTTATGTTTATGTTTATAATCTGTATGAATCTTTTTATGTTTATGCTTATAATGTCGAGAATTTATATTTGCTGAGTGCAATACAACATCCATGTAAAGGAAGGTAGAACTTTATACCTCTTCTTTATGTGCAGATGCTAAGACAAAAGGTGTAATAAATGTTGGCAAATGTTAAGGGCACTGGTTAAGAAATCAAAAGTAGAATTTTTTTCTCGAAAAGTATATCATTTAATGTTGTCAATGCATTAAATAATTTGCTTATCAATAAATAATTATAAGGGCACTGGTTAGCTGGACCCTTGAGTGTTTTCTCATTATAAAAATTTAAACAAATCCTAGAAGGGTATTGAATTACTAGCTCACAAGGGCAGCAGGGTGGAGTTATTGGCTAAATGCATGACTAGAAATTTTGAGTAGCAGTTCATTTACACTAATTAACTATTTCTATAAAACGTTTGGCACAGCCTTTGAAAAATACCGCTTCATTGCAATATTAAATTTAGGGTCCAAGTTGGTGCTGTTAGCCTGTTAATTTTAGGTAATACTAATTTTGTTTTATCTCCTGCCTGAAAGGGAAATAATATATTTTCAGCCAACTCATTAACTTGTAAAGATTAAACAAATTAATGTAAAGCTGGCTTCTCTGTGGTCATTAAACAGTTCTCTTACATCATATTTGAATTTGTCAAAGGAATAGAATCAGGTAATACCTTCCAAACATAAAATTTGTTGTCAGAATATCCTATAGCATATTTTATTTTTGTTCCGTGACACTTGTCTACAAATGTTGCACGAACTCTGTAATTTATTAAATTGAAGATTACAGTAAATAAACAATTCTTACAAATTCTTGATTATTCTTATTGATTTTCTCTTTCTTTCTATATTACAAGAAATGAACCTCCAGTGTTACCTAATCAGCCAGCAAAGAAAAGGCGCCGAAAAGATATATTGAAGAATCCTGGTGAAAATGTTGATGGTCATGTATCAAATAAACATGTAAAAGTGGGCAAGACAGCTGCTGGAAAGACTGCATCATTACCTTTGAAGAATACATTTAATTCCTCACAGAATTTGGCTGTACCTGGTGAACATTATGAAGACTTGAAATTTCAGAATCCATTGGATGTCTCTGGAATTAGTTCGAAAAGGAAAACGGCTGATGCTAGACCGATTTCAGACCCTTCTGCCTGTTTGAAAGTATCAAATGATGATGTTCCTTCTTTGGCAGAAGCAAAAGATGCTGATAAACAGAAGATAGGAGTACTTCAATCTAAGAACACAACTGATAAATATAAAAATGCAAGTGGAGTACTTGATACTTCTCATCACAAGTACCAAGAAAAAAGTGCGCATGCACATTCCAACTCCCAAACTGGAAGAACCGCAAGTAGCATTGATGATTTAGAAAATAAAGGTCGATCAAAGGATAAAAATGGTACCCGCCAACTACCAGATCTTAACTTGTCTGAGGGAAAATCTGCAATGCAGGCACCAGTAAGTTTACTTCTTTTGCTTTTCTGTTGTTTTTATTTTAATTTTAATTTCAATATATTAAATAATTTAACTAAACAAGTAATGTCAAAATTTGCAGCACTTGTATTATTTCATTTTTGCTATTTAGCATTGAATTAAAGGGTTCTACCCTATGAAGCCCATATATATACTCCAAAATTGCTAAAGTATCAGTGTCATTTGCGTTTCCAATACTGATGATACGCACACAATATGCCTAGATACCTGTTCAGGGAGTATCCTTTATTTTTTAAAAACTTTTGGCCAATATGTTTGGAAGCTGGCTTCAATATGTTTGGGAGATAGTAAAACTAAAAACTTGCCTTGAAGCTTCTTGTACAACCTTGTTCTTCATCATATTGTAAGTGAAATTGGAGTACATACTCCTTTATTTATTATTGGAGGAGAAACATAATGGATCCAAAAGAGGATGATATGGTTTATGTGCTGCATCACGTTGTAAGAGGAATTGTTGTACATACTTCTGTATCTGTGCCACATCATAGCCTCATCATATTAAGCATCTGGGCTTCATAGTTTCTACTTTCTACCACAAAAGCCCTAATTACCCCATGAAGCACGATGGAACTGCCCATCAAATAAGCACTTTCTTTGTAGAACCGATTTTCATTGCAATTAACAGATCAATCTTATATTCAACCGTGACATGCTTTATTAGACTAAGTGCGTGCCACATTTCACAAAAATATGCCAACTAATAAGAACTAAGAAGAAATGCTTTGCTGACTCCCTGTCTGTTTTGCATGAAGAGCATCACTGCCCATGAATTCTTAGTTTTGTAGCTTCATCGCTTGGATCTGCTCCCTTGACTTGTTATCTGGGCTGTCATAGGGCATTCTTTTTCATTCAAAATAATAGCTATTTAATTTAAATAAGGGAGAGTAGCATTTGTGAGTGGGTTGATTTATCTGTAAAAGGGATTTGATGAGAGATTTGTCAAACTATACTACCTTGTAACATACACTTGGTGAGATAACATTAATTATGTGACTACTGATGGTGAAAGTTGTGTAACATATAATATAATGTATTAGTAACGTGTTTAGTTGCATCTTATGCAGAAATCTGAAAACACACTCAAGAAAGATGGTTCTAGTGTTAGGCCAAAAACTACAATGCTTGAGAAAGCCATTCGAGAGTTAGAGAAGATGGTTGCAGAATGTAAGTTTGGAAATTGTTTTGAAGTTTACATCTTTCATAGATAGGCAATGTGGAAACTTGTTGCTGAAGCAAGTTTTTTTTTTTTAAATATTATTACAGCAAGGCCACCAACTATAGAAAACCAGGAGGTTGATAGCACATCCCAAGCTATCAAACGGAGATTGCCAAGAGAAATAAAGCTAAAGCTTGCTAAAGTGGCTAGATTAGCGGTACTGGCTAATTCTGCTTTCCTGCTGTTATGCTTTTAAATATATACTCAATTTTATATATTTTTTCTTGAGGTATTTGAACATTGTAATATTAAATTATATTTTTTTGTTGCAGCAGGCAAGCCAAGGGAAAGTATCAAAGGAGTTAATTAACCGTCTTATGAGTATTCTTGGGCACCTGATTCAGCTCAGAACACTAAAGGTATTTCAGCCTCTTTTAGTCTAACCCTTTAGTATCTATTATTTCAGTTTCCAACTATAATATACCCCTACCCTTCTTTTAGCTGACATATATAACTTGGACTGCTATTGGTAAGAAGAAAGTCTTAGCAATATTTGTTTACTCATTTTGATGATACAGTTCTGAAGAATGCTTGGTGATTGGTGCTTTCAAAAAAACCTCTACTCTCAACACCATGAAATCAATTTTAGTTTGTGGGACTCTAATTTTCAAAATAAAATCACTATAATTACACTTCAGAAGTTATTTTAAAATTATAAAAATCAAACAAACTCAATTTTGAAATCCATTCTTTTAAATCCAACCCAAAAAAGCAATGCCCCACCAATTATTTTTTGCATATGTTTTAATCTTAAAATTTTCGGAACTATTCTTATCTTTGTTCATATTAATTGTTGTATAGGCATATTTTCTTTCCCGTAATGCTTGAAATTACTAATATTCTCATGTTATGAATTCCTGCTACAGAGAAACTTAAAAATTATGATCAGTATGGGGTTGTCCGCAAAGCAGGAGAAAGATGATAGGTTTCAACAAAAAAAGAAGGAAGTTGTTGAAATGATTAAGATGCAGGCCCCATCTATGGAATCCAAGGTTTATTTTAGTTGCACTTGCTATTTCATGAAATGTCAAATATTGGTAAACTGGTTTCAATTTGTTATATTTACACCCATTCATTATTCAATTCTCCGTGTTGCTTATCTTATGTGGTTTATTGATACATTTTTTTGTTCCCTTGTTGTACTTATTTCATTCTTTCTTATGGATGTTTATCTTAATGAATTCAATCCCATTTTGAATTTGCTGTGTAAATCCCAGCATGCTGACTTTTGGGTCATTTTACTTGGAGTGGGGTTTCATCAGTTGTAATTATGACATTGAATCATGTTTTCTTTCGATATCTTATATTTGCACTGTATCTTGATTACAAATTCAGGTAATCATGCTTTTGATTAAATATTATTTTGGTTGTTTAATTTTCTGTCATTTCAGCAACAGCAGCAAGCTGGAGCATCTGGGGATCAAGAATTAGGTCCTGATGGAAAAGCAATAACTAAAAGGAATTTTAGTATGGACACTGCATTGGAAGACAAGATTTGTGATCTCTATGACCTATTTGTTGATGTACAGAAGATTGAGCCTTAAATACTTATTCTGATGATCCTGTTTGGTTTGAAAAAGCTTGTCCTTGACGAATCTTGTTTGCAATTGTTCCAGGGGTTGGATGAAAATGCAGGTCCGCAGATCAGAAAGTTATATGCTGAGGTGGATTAAATTTTCTAAGTCTTCCTCTCAATATTAGTTTAGCAGAGTTTTTGGATTGCTTGTGTTACGTTTATCTGCATTGGCATTATAAATTTATTCTACTCAGGATCACAAACTAAACTTGGTTTTTCATCTCTTGACTTGCTTCCTCTAAATTTAATTTGGTTTATTTTATTTTCTGTGCCTCCTCATATATTTTAAAATTACATATTTGAATATAAAATAACATCAAACAGTGTGCTACTTAATATCCCTTATCTTCAAGACACTAAAAAGAGAAGGGTTCTCAATTGATTTTTCACTTTGGAAAATTTCTTGACTGCCATTTTGATGTTTTTCGTTTTTATCCTGAGTCCTCATCAATAATTCTATTCTTTCAGGAGCCTGTGTTACTTCATGTGGGTATCTGTGTCTGTTTAATGTTTTCTGGTGTCCAAATATAAACAACAAATTTTTTCCTAACTTTTAAGTCCTATGTCTTCAGCTAGCAGAGCTATGGCCAAATGGTTACATGGATAACCATGGGATCAAACGTGCCATTTGCAGGGCAAAAGAGAGGCGCAGAGCACTATACAGTAAACATACGGTATGCCTTTAGCATTAATAATAGCTTTAAATTTATTGAAGTAATATTCTAAAATCTCTCTAAAAATGGATAACAGTCTTCCTTTGTTCTCAAATTTTAAAAAATTTAAGAGAAGAGTTTCAAGAACGTAGTTTGCGGTCTAGCTTGCAAACACCCATATGGAATGACTACATTGGAAACTACTAATACTTGGTGCTTTAATTCTTTTTCTGTATCCTAATGTTTAATTGGTATAGGAACACTTAATTTCAATATATTAATTGGGGCTTTAAATAGATTACTATGAATGATGAACTACAAAAAATATTGTCATTTAGTTATTGGACATATTTTACTTACCTCTTGGTCGAACACAGATTAGTCTGGGGCCCTTTTCCCCCCAGGATACTGTGGGTATAAAACCGGAACTATTATGTTCTGGATGTATTTAATCATATTTACCATATATACAAATGGAAATTCAGATTTTGCAATTTCTGGATTCTTAGTTAGACATTGTTGTGTTTTCAACAAGAATCTGATAGACTAGTTGTGGGAAATTTTGTTTTAAAAATGGACTAAATGGGAATATATTCCTATTTATCATATTTAACCTTAAATGCTATGAATCCATCTTGGCTATTGATGTCAGAAAAATGGGAGAACCTGCTTTTTTTGTTCTTTATATGTACAGTGATAAGCAGGATTTGATATATTTTTATCAGGATGATGTTTCAAGTTTGTTTCTATGTCATTGGTTTACTCAATTGTTAGGATCAGGAAAAAATGAAGAGGAAAAAGTTATTGGCACCTAAGCATGAGGAGAATGTTCAATGTGATGCTAGTTCAATTGCTTCGCAACAGAACACGCGAGAGAGATTAGCTTCAGAATCTAGCAGTCATGCTCATGCTTCATTGAGTAAGGCAGTTTCTAATACAGTTACCGCTGCTCGGGTTCCCAATCCTTCTGTGAGTGGTCCAAAACAAGAAAAAGCAAAGGGAAGTTCAAGCGGTTCCCAGGACGACGTCAGGGTTGCAGATGGTGGTTTAATAAAGAAGAAGGTAAAGAGAAAGCCAGAACATGAGGTGGAAGGAACTCATTTTCGCCCTGAGAAGCTGGCTTTGTTGCAGGGAGAAGAAAGGCCTATATCCCTAAAGCAAGGTGTTCCCCCCAAATCAAACCTTCAGCCAGCATCTCTCCCTGGCCTTGAACAGTCAAGCTAACATGATGTCAACTACTAGGATGTTTACACAATAGTTTTTTGTTTACCTAATTTTTATTTCTCAATCCTCATTCCTCCCCTCGCCAAATCAAATTGTATCCTATTGATGATTACCATTTTTGTAATTAGATGTCCTTGCAAGGTTCCTTCAAATATAGATAGCTTTGTCGATTTAGTGATATTGGCAACCCGTGAATGGGGATCGAGTATAGAAGGTATTTAATTTTTTCATCAAGTAGTATATCATTTCTTAGTATCTTTACTAAATAAGATAAAAGACAATAGTAAAGGAAATATAAAGTATTTCTTCTTATAGCAAACTACTTAATAGCTTCTTCTTTTTTACAATTACCTTATAAAACATATATTTTAAAGGATTATTATTTAAATTTTCACACATAAAGCTATATATAGCAGTGAATAATTAACATTTGACTGTATATGGAAGGACTTGTAACTATAGTTGGATGTATATCCATGTACAATAAGCGTAACACTTCCGTATCAGCATTTAACCAACCCGGTGTTTATTTTGTTCAACATGGGCATTACTTTGGTATCATTATTTGGCGAGTACCATCAAGTATTTCATTGACTGCTAGTTATTTCACTGACTGCTAGTTATATACGTAATAGAATTTTAAATATTTATTATCAATTTAGTATTTAATAAATAAATATTTGATTAATATCTTGGAATATCATGCCCATCATAAAGGAAGAAAATAAACAGAAAATGAGCTTATAAAATACGCGCAAGGGAACTCTAAATATTTTTTTTCGGTGGGATGGCAGATCGATCTGCACGCAAGGGAACTCTAAATATTGCAATGTTTATTCTTATAAAAATTTATATGATTTTTCTTTGGATTCCAAATTTATATGGCGGAGAATTCCAATATGATAGAGATGCTGCTATTGACAAAAAAGTTTCTGTATGTATGAGTTCGTGATTCCATAGTTTGGACTTTGGAGATATAAACGATAACATTGAGATTAATAAATTATTCAGAGTTGCTCTTTTGCTTCTTTTTGTTTCATTTCTATTATTCATATTAATCGATTCTTAATACAATATGTGTTTGTTTAAGCAAATAATATAATTATTACCATCTTATAATTAAAGTAATCAAATACATGTAATGATTTTATTTTCAAAGAAAAATAGAAATAAGATAAATTATAATATATACTTATTTAGTAGAATTAATTTTTTGAACTAAAACTTAGAAAATGCATCTAATCACTCAGCGAACTAAAATTGTAATAAAATAATTTTGTAATCAATAAATCTGAAAATTTAATTTGACCTACAAAGCATTCAATAAGTCTAATAATAGTATATTTAAAATTTTAGAATTATCAACTTTATTGATTAATCGCATGGTTTATTTCATCTAATGATATTTGGTTTTATTCACAATAAGTTTTTTTTATTAACCATTTGTTTAATCCAAGTCGAGCCGGGTGGATCTATATAAAAGAACAAACTCTCCTAGCGTCTATTTTTTCCATTCATAAGATTCAGACCCAATATCTTACTTAAGGAAAATCAAGCCTCTAGCCACTTGGACCAACAAATATTGATATTCACAATAAATTTTTTTGGGTACATATTCAATTACATTTATTACATCTAATAATAATAATAATATATGATTCGAATCAATTTTATTTTTATTTTCAATAATAATAATATGTATAAAAATTGGTACAAGGCTAAGGTTATTTGGGTAATTTATGTGAAAAAAATACACATTTTAAGCGCTTTTTTTGGGTCAAAATTAATCTTGGAAGGCACAATGATATTGAGATATTCTAGGGCTTCTGGTCTCGGATCTAATTTTCTGCTTGATGCTACATATACCCCGATAATTACTATTTACACTCCCTCCTCCATTTGTCTTACTTGAAAAGACTGAAATGTCTGAACCCCCATAAACCACCCCAAACCTCATTCTCCCTCCTTCCCTGACGCCGGTGAGTTATGGGTCTATGTACTTGAGGTCTTGACAGTAGTGGATGTTTCAATATTGTTCTTTGGAGGAGGGAGAGAATAGGGGATTGGGCAGAGGTGGGAGGTGACAGGTGCAACAGGGAAGGGTGGTTTATGAGGTGGGGACATTTTAGTCTTTTTAAGTGAGAAAAAAGTAGGAAGGGGTGTAAATAACAATTATGGGGGTGTATTTGGCGTCAGCCAATTTCCGTTGTAACTTGTCAGTAAATCAAACCCACGCTGAGCGCCTTTGACCAAAAAAAAGAAAAAGAAGCTTAGTGCCTGAGCCACACTAGAAGTAGAGAGTGCTGCATCAGAGAACAGCGCCATCTACTTACTTCCAGAATCTGAATTAGCGAAGAGAACTCACTTTCCCGCGTTTTTGTCTTCGCTCAGCACGCACACCGCACGCATATCCTCTTTTCCCGCTTCACACATAAACCCCTCTCATCTCACCGAGCCATTTTCTTCTTCACTTCACTCCTCTCCCAAGATTCAATTTCATTCTCAATGCATGGAATCACACTACCACCACCACTAGCACCAACGACAACTACTACAAGTGCCTAAACTTGACACACAGAGAGATATAAAGAGAAATCGAAGAAGAAGAAAATGATGTTGAAGACGAAGGCATTTCAAGGCGCAAACGTGTTCATGTCGCGAAACCTGGTGCCGCCCGAAGTCTTCGACGCGCTCCACGACGCCGTCAAAGATAACGGCGCCCTAATCCACCTTTGCTGCGATCCTTCCCGTAACGGCCCCAACGATTACCACATCATTTCTTCCAGTAAACACGTACTAATAATTATTCCTCAATTCCACTCTCATACTCTTTGCCTTTTCTATTCCTATTCCTTTTTTTTTTGTAATTTCTTTCTTTGTTTTGCAGGAAAAGTTTGAGGATCTTAAATCCAAGGGCTGTAAATTGCTCGGTATGTGTTAGAAACTTAATTTTTCAATTTTCAATTGATGCTATGAAATATTGAAGATATGAGAGATAGAGAGAGGAGAAGTTTGAGAGAATTTGATTGTTTCTGAAACCTGAATTTCTCAATTGAACTCAATAGCACTAGCTACAGAATGTTCTAGATAGAAACAGAAAGGTAATAACTGATAACTGACACTACTGACAGAACCTAACTGTCTAACAGTTATGCTTAGGTGGCATAACTATCAGTAACTGAATAGAAGTCTCAAGAACACTCGCAGTGGCAGTGTTCTGAGTCACACCAGAATAGGTAGCGTACTACAAACACACTCCTATCATGAAACAGCAATGTGATTGATAGTTGAAACAGTTTTTGATGTTTGTGTTAGATTAGACAATTGGAGCGTTGAGGTTTCAGTTTTGGAATTTTATTAAGGTTTAAGCATTCAGTGATAGTGTTGGTTTCCATAGTGGAAGTTGAAATTGGTGTTGTTCCTCAGTTTTGTTTCATTTATTATTCGGCAGGTCCTAGATGTGTTCTTTCGTGTGCTAAAGAACAAAGGCCCCTGCCTAAACAAGGCTTCACTTGTTGCCTTGCTATGGATGGTGTCAAAGTACTTGCCTCTGGCTTTGATGCTGATGAGAAGGTATTGTGGTTGTTTGCCCATGTGTGCATGTTCCTATCTTTTTTATTTTACCAACAGAAGGTTGCTGTGGTATATTAATTTTTCCTTTTGTTCTCCCCCATAAGGTTGACAAGTACCCTTTTTTGCTCGCGTATGTTGTCAGCATTGCAATGAAGTTCTTGCTTGCTCTCTCTGGATTGCATACTTTCTCTTCTTGAAGATGAAATGAAAATGACAAAGGAAAAAGATGAATAAATATTTATTTTATTTATTTCTAGTTTAGAAATATTCTAATTTCAAACAAGAGTTATAAAGTTCCTTCTATAAGATAAACAACTTCTGATTTTATATATTGTTACTAATTGATGAGAATCAAGACGCAAAAAGAAGCTAGGAATTCAAGTTGGAAAACTTTATTTGAGTGATGACCCAGCTTCAATGTTTTGAACGTAACTTAAGTTCTAGATGTCCGTTTTAGGCGTTCTTTGATGCGTTCAAAAGCTCAGAAGATTTCCTACAAGTCGTATTTCTAGTCTCAAGTCCTAATTCTGCTTCTATCATGATGAAAATTGGACTGGAAGTTAAGCACAAAATTATGGACGAAAATATTACTTTTTTTGTTTAGACTTTTTAGTGTAATTTTGAATTAGGAATATGTGATTGAAGTCCCACATTGGAAAGAAAGAGGAGGGAGGCACCACTTGTTGGCTATAAATAGCCATTCATTTGTCTTATGTAAGGAACTTTTGAGTCAATGGAAATTTGAGTACTCCTTTGGAGGTTTTGGGAGCTTAGTCTCTCTTGGGTTCTTGAGTGGACCATCTTGGTTCTTATCAAAGGTTTCCATACCTTTATGGCGAATCCTCACCGGACTTATCACTCTCTCTAGAGTGTGGCGTCTTCTTCTTCCATTTCTTATCTTTTCCGCCTTTTATTTTTAATATTTTGTTCTTGTTAAACTCATCATTTTGCGCTGCACTCTTCTTTATATTATCTTCATCTTTATTTTACTTCAAACACTTAGTGTGCATCCTGTTCTTTGTTATAACAAGATGTCAATTCAAGGATGATCCGTATAAAAACAGATGAACCCCCCCTTTGGTTCATATCACTAATTGTGCTTTAGTTATTGTTTATTTCTATTCATATTTTCAGTATTTTCTTTTTCTTTTTGTTGGTTTTCATTTAATGGATGAACTTTTGATATTTTTGTTCTCTTCCTTGTTTTGACTTTCTTAATTTTGATTAATATTTTGTTACCATTGCGCTCAACTTATTTTCTCTCAGTGTCTTATCCTTCACTCCTCCCTTCTTAGTTTTGCTCTCAATTGGCAATGTTAATGTATGTGACCCTGCAGGTTAAGATAGAAGAGTTAGTGACTGAAATGGGGGGAGCTCTACAGACTAAAACATCACTGGATTTGAACTTTGTCATTGTGAAAAATGTTTTAGCTGCAAAATACAAGGTCTGGTACATGAAGTCTTTGTTCTATATTTCCATCTTATTCTTAATAATCAGATACATTCTTCTTGAAGTCATGATTCAACTTATTTTCTTTTCCTTAGTCATGCCTCAGTGTTCAAGGAAAGTTGATATATCTATTTATTTAGATTTTTAGAATGGAAAGCATTATTTGTTGGCACTCATTTTTTGTGTTGTGCTTTGCATGGTTTTGCTGCCAAATTGTTGGTGGCTAGTGGTGGCTCATATGGATCTTAATGGAGCTCATGTGTTTTGTGTCTTGCTCTATCTCATTTATTTCGAGTTTGGATACATCTCAACACTGCATCTAGATTGCGGATGGCCACTTGGTTATTGGAAAATAATCAAAATTTTCAGATTTACAAATGTAAAAAATTCATGTGCCTATTATAAATATTCAAGCTGTTGGTTCTGCTTGTGTGATAGTTTTAGCTTAGTAAACAAGTTCCACTCTCTTATCTAATCTTTGTGGAGTTTTTAATTGTCAGTGAATTTATTTCCACACTATACAATCTAATTTACACCACTTTATGTCTGGCAGTGGGCTTTGAATATCCTGAAGAAACCAATAGTTACTTATGAGTGGTTAAAGCAATGCTCAGACGAGCATCGGGTTGTTCCTCAAGAGTCATACAAGGTCCTTCCTTTCTCTGGGTTAAAGATTTGTGTGACTGGAATCCCAGCAGGTTGTAACTTATCTTTTTGTTAGTATTCGTCATAATAGAATGCTTTGTTGGATGCTAATTTGCTTTTATTTTTTTTCAGAAAAGCGCAAAGAGATGGAAAAGCTTATTCTACAAAATGGTGGAAAATACTCTGCGGAATTGACAAAGAACTGCACACATTTGATTTCTGATATATCCTTTTGACAATTCTATTACATGATGTTTCTATTGCACATGCAAATATTCACCTATTATTTGCGATGAGGAGAGCAAATCCTCCTTGATTTAAGTGTCATCTGCATAAGTGTCTTTCGTAATGTTGCTTTAAGGTCATTTCTGTAGTCAGATCATGAACTTCTTGGTAGAGTCCCTAGTCTGCATTAACATTTTCCTTATTTTGCACAAATGAAAATATCCGCCTTGTGAGACCATAATGTTACACATATTTGTTCTTATTACTAATCAGTGGACAAAAAGATTGACCTATTGCCTATTAGAGAGCATCCATTTTTGTTCCTATCATTAGATTCAGCCTGCTCCTCCCCTTATATTGACAAATTTTCTAGACATTTTGAGTTTAAACAGGTAAGAACTGAGATTGATTTAGACAATAATTCATGATTACCTGCTTTGATGCATAAATACTTGGTAGTATTCAACTATTTGTTTTGGTTTATTAGAGTATCAATACTCGGATACACAGTAGTGTTTCCTGCTCTCTGTTGGGCCTGATTTTCTTATCTTTAAATTGGTTAGAGTTAGTTAGACACTTAGACATTCTGTTACTGTAACTAACTGAAGAGTCTTCAGTTAGTTACAGATGAATAGACCTCTATATATATAGTTAGGTTCGAGCTCTTGAAAGATAAGTTTTCATTCATTTTACAATTTCAGAATACAATCTATTTCAGAATTTTCTCAAATTCTATTATGGTTATTCTTAATCTGTTAGAATGAATGCCATCTATTTATATATATTTTCTACCGGTCTGCAATGAATTTTCTGATTGCTTTTTTCTACACTAAATAGCAAAATTGAAATTGAAATTTTGTTTCATAGGAGTTGTATAGTTAACCTTATGAGCAGACAGGTTCCTGTTTATGAAATTTTGCTGTAAGGTGTTATTTTGTATTTTGCTTGTCTCAGTGTCCCCTATTGTATTGCTTTAGGGGTTAGACTCCCTGCTTTACTTGCAATTTGTGTAAAAGTTTGAAAGGTTTGTTGTTCTTATTTTCCATGCATGTGATACTCTATGAATAATTCAGTGTTTGAACTTAAAGATCTGTTATTGTGGTTTCAACATGGTGGATATTTGTGTTCTTGACTGTTCTTACGCTCCTGAAGGTGACAAATATAAGGTGGCAAAACGTTGGGGCCACATTCATATTGTGACAAGGAAATGGTTTGATCAATCTATTGCTCGAAGAGGTAATTCTATGCTTTAATGCCGTATATTGCAATACTTTTTGGGTTTTGAACTAAACGGTAGGACTCCACTTGTTAGAATATTAGTGTTATTATGGTGTTAGGAGTCTCGTTACATTAGAAGTTATTAAGCTGTCTTAGATTTCTAGTCCAACCCAACACTATTTAGGCCATATCTCTAGTTGATGTAGGACTTGAGCTTTTCTCCAGTACACTCCCTCATGCCCCGGGCTATTGGGCCAAGTGTGTGGACAATAGGGGTGGCCCAACATCTAGGATTGGCTTTGATACTATTTTAGATTTCTAGCCTAACTCAGCCCCACAAAACTGGTTTGTAAGGTGAAGATTACCCAAACTTTATAAGCTCTATTGAGACCGTATCTCTAGTCGATTGGGATTTGGGCTTTTCTCCAATAGGCTGGGCTTATACTTGTTTAATACACTTGTACTTGAATCAGATTTCATTTGGTCCTTTAGAGATATACACGGCATCACATAGGTTCTCCTTTCATCAGCGATATATAATTGGTTGTTAAATGATATTTAATGCCATTGGTTATCTCCTTCAAGAACCAATTCAAGGAATATCTTTTAAGGACAAATTTGATGTTGCAAATATCTTTGGAGGACCAATTTAATGTACTTATAAATGGAGGGCTGACATGTTTTGTGTTGACGGAAGACTAAAATGGACGTTTGCTACATAGGAGTTTAAGGTTTGTGTTTTGTATCAGTACACAATGAAAAAATAAAAAAATGGTCGCAAACATTTTCTGATAAGAAAAACCAAGAAGGCTAATCCAGAATGCCAATTTACAGTGCTAATGTATTGCAAAAATAACTATATTTATATTTATATATTTATAATGGCAATTCTCCAACCATATTTAATCCTTTTTTTTTAAAAAAAAAAAAGGGATAAAACCTATAGACCCACACTCCAAAACAGACCCAATTTAGTAATTATATGTACGTACTAATTTAATCAAATCAACAAATACAATAACCAGATGATCTAACCATTAAAATGACGAATATAAAGAAAGACTAGGCATGGATGGACACCATATTTCTCTTACCATTTTTCTGGAAAGTTGATTCTTTTGTTATCATATCCGAACCTTAATCCTCTATGATCACAATGAAGGGTCATTTGAACAAAATAAATTCATAATTTTTTGAATTATTAAACCTAAGTCAATAAATTATTTAGTGTTCCAAACAATATTTGAAATCTTGGAGATACTATAAATGCTAAAAGAACAAACATCTGCAACCCCTATCAAACTTCAATGAAAAAATATGAACTCATTTCTTAGCAAATTATTAAAAATAACAGGATTAATTTAGAAAATGAAAAAAATCATTAAGGAAGAGAAATTATTCAATCAAAAAGTGAATAGAAATCATACCTTTTTTTGAAGAGATAATTGCTTTGAAAAATTTTGGCTGATGAAGTGAAGCTTGGGAGGCCAATACAAACAATTTTGTTGATCTTACATTTTTGTTATATTTCTTCCCCTTGTGATTTCATTTGACCCTCAAGCTGGTTCCTCTTCTGAACTCCTTTGAAAAGAAAATTCTTTAAAAGAGATAGGAATAAAAAAAATGAAGCACAAGTCTTACACAAAAAAGGGGAAGCATATTCACTGCGATTAATAATGATGTTATAGGTATCATATTCATTTCTAAAGCAAATAAGCAATCTAACAGTAAACCACATAATGTCCTGTAAGTTTTAAGATAAATTACCTGAGTTCATCCATCAGCTCTAGAGGTCATGGTATCCTCGAGATTTGATGTCTCAGAAGTCTCTTTGGCATCTTCTTGATGAAAATTACTCTTTGATGCACATTCTGTCCACATTTTACAGGCTTTTTGGGATATTGTTTACCATTAACTCTATAAGTCAAAAAGCATACAAATTATAATGATTAGAGCATAAAACAAAATCACAGATGTGCAATAACAATCTCAAAATTTTCACTTACATTTTTGTTTTTGTTTTTTTTGCTTGGGGAGATACTTGAACCTCCATGTATTTGCTGAACACTACAATGTAATCAAGAAAATCAGTCCATGAAATGGAGACAGCACACTTAATGGGGTATAAGGCCGTGTTAATTAGCTAATATTTATACAATTCAACAATCCACCTAAAGCAGGTAACATGTATTCAGCCTTTTCATTTTCTAAAATACCGGAACCATTTTCATATTGTATATATAGTAAAACACATAAACAATTCAGATGTAACTAAAATAAAAACTAATTTGTTAAGCGGAACTTCTTCCCAAGTGAAGACTGCAGAGGGGTTTATCTTGAAAGAAATCAACAAAATGCATTGAATATTCAAACATTAATCATAATTGACATCTTTTAGTGAAAATAGAAAATGTGGAGCACTAAAGGAAAACAAGACACCTCAGTAGATTTACGACCCTTGTCAAGAAGATCCCACCAATCCATTTCCAAATAGAGTATTTCTACATCTCCATCATATAATATCTTCAACATGACATGACACAGTAACATTGTATCAATATTGTAAGTAATATATAAAATTATAAATAGTATGCAACAATATATGTGTGGTAAGGCTTAAGTGTGTCATGACACAGCACCGAATTTAGAGGGCAAGCTCAACATCATTCAGCATACTACATGTTTTTCTTTTAGAGGGTCATAAGGCTTAAGTGTGCTTCCATAAAATCTGCAGAACATCAATATACCAACATGAAAACTGATGAGTTATATAAAACTGATATCCATCTATTTAGGCATAAATTAAGCTAATTCTTGATAGCTAAGGACTAATGTGTAACAGACAATTTAGCTGTGACAACCTCACTTGTAATATTTGACATCAGTTTTTATTTATTTGTATTTTTTTAATGGATAGGATGTCTGAGTGAGGAGTCCTACCCCGTTCAAAGTGGATCTTTATCTTCACATAAAGTAACTAGGGACTTAACAGTGCAACATAGCCAGGAAAAGAATATTGGGAAAATGCAATCTATGGCATCCTCAGGAGCTATAGATTCAAACATGCCAGCTTTTTCTTGCGCTGAGTCTATGGATGTAGATCTAGAAGCTACACAGTCATCACTTGTGTCCTCTGTTTCAAATGTTGTCAAAGAGGCAGATGCTGAAGCACCTCCATTACAGACGAGCAATGAATTAAACTTAGATGGTGCTGTTGCTAATGATTCTGAATCTGATGACAATGACCTGTACTTATCAGAGTGCAGAATATTACTTGTTGGTTTTGAAGCTTCTGAAATGAGGAAGCTAGTTAATATGGTGCGTAAAGGTGGAGGCTCCCGCTATATGTCTTTTAATGACAAGTTGACACACATAGTAATTGGGAATCCTACAGAAATGTAAGTTTATTCTGATATGAAGAATAAACTTTGTGGATACATATAATGTCTCTATGTTTCTTGATAGTTTCCATGAATTTATTTGTTAGATTGTTAGCAGTATCAAGGTTGATGATTCCTGGATGTTACTATCACTAATATGGCTATCTTATGGACTTAATTTGGAAAACGTTAATCATTTTCTAATATTTATGATTTATCTTCACACGCATTTGTGTTTTTCAAGGGAAAAGAAGGATGTAAGGAGTCTCGCTGCTTTGGGTGTCATTTATGTTGTTAAAACCTCATGGCTTGAAGATTGTGACCGTGAAAAGAAAAAAGTCCCTGTTCTTCGGCGGCACATTGCATATGACGTACTTCTTCCAAAAGGTCTGCTATTATGACATTCATGTTTGTGGTCTGTGCCTAATATCTCTTAGACATGTTCAGGCCGGAGAGTATTTTTTGTTAATCTATATGAACTTTCTTAAATAGGTTGTGAATATGCTTTTATGGAATTCATGGCTTTATTTGTTCTGATTTCTTAAATTCAGCTAACTTGGTAAAAGGAGCAGTAACAGGCATTATGCCCATGGATCAAGGTAAAAGCTCAGGCTTTCATCAAAGCTTGCAGGCTGATCAGGTGGTGGGTATTAAGGACTTTGGAGATGTAATGCCAGAATGTTTGGAGAAAAAACAAGAGAAACCAGATATGGGTATAAATGTTCTCACATTAAGTAAAGCAAAGGGCAGGCAGCAAAATCAACTTCCTGATAATAAGCTGAGGGTTCGAAAGATGACACAAAATGACTCCAATTCACATGTGAAGCCAACAAATATTTTCAGAGGGAAAACATTTTGTTTTTCAAATTCATTTCCTGATGAAAAGGTAAGATATATGGATCTTTAGAAGTATAAAGATGGATATAATATGCTTCTGTACTAGAATTGTGAGTTATATGGGATCTATTAGTATTAATTTAAATAGGGTAGTTATGGATTGGATCTGGCTCCTCTAAAATAAGCAACTCACTTTAGAGTGTAAAGTAGGTAATCTCAACCATTGATGAATAAATAAATGGTTGATATTAGAACACATTCATAACAAATCATGGATATGATGAATAAATAATTTTAGTTTTGATCTCTTTTGCCAGAGAGCTGAGATCGTTCAATGGATAAGTCAAGGGGGAGGAGAGATACTAAGTGGGCAAGCAAAACAGAGTGTCCACTATACTATTGAGCGTCATGGTGTAAAACCCAGGTTGACAGGTGATTATGCAAGTACATACGTTTCCAGTCACTGGGTACGATCTTGTTTGGAGGTAAAAATGCAAATTTCCCTTTTCTTATTTATTTTTCAGTGTTTTTATCTTCTTCATTTTCTGTGCTGTCGTATAATTAGTTTCCGTAGTCTCCTTAGTTTTCTTATATATGTAGTTTCCAATATTAAAGATTGTAAACCTTGCTTATATATAATTGATTGTGCTGAGGGTTTCCTCAAGCAATTCAGTAAATTACTTGCCCATCTCAAGAATAATAATAAGATGTTTTTGTTGTGAGATGGATTACTTACAAATTTTTGTCTGCTTGCATACTAAATACTAATACTGTGATTTTGATGTTTTTGTTCAAGGATGGATCCTTGCTGGATGTTGACAGTCACATTATTTATTCTCCACTTCCCTGCTGTGTTCCCTTGCCTGGTTTTGAAAGCTTCTGGTTTTGTGTTTCACAATATGAGGTGAAAGACAGAAATCTACTTAGGAACTTGTGCCATGTTCTAGGAGCTAAAAAATTTGGGGAGAAGTTGACTAAGAAGGTCACCCATTTATTGTGTAAATTCACCAATGGGCCCAAGTACGATGCTGCTTGTAAGTGGGGGATCCAATCAGTTACATCTGAATGGATATTTGAATGTGTCAAACAGGTAATATATTTATAGTAGCTAGGTACAGGGCAATGAGAGCTTGAATGATTGCTTGTGCATAAACATCTTGTTATACAAGCATGTCTGTGTGCGTTTTCTGTTACGTACTTTTGACAGGGCAAAAAAGGTCCTTATCAAAATGCAATTTTTTTTTTCAGAATGGAGTTATTGCCATCGATCAATTTTTACCCAAAGAAGTCACTACTCAAGACCAAGAGGCAGGAATTTGCACTGTGAGTCAATATCCTACTCAGGCTGTTCGAATGATAAGTGACATGCCCTCCCAGTTTCCAAGTCAATCACAAAATTTGAGAAACACGGCAAATAAAAATGTAGGTAGTGGAGTTGACAATAACGAGACGAATTCTAAAATATCAAGTATTTATAGCAAAAAGGCAAGGCTTGTGGAAGAGCCTGGCCTGTATAACAAGGTGCCATCCGAAGTAAATTCAGGTATTCATGTATCTGAAATGGACTTTTCTAAAGACAATATACGCAATGATGCTGGGGAGGTTATGCATACTGTTCCTGATGTTGCTGCTGCAATTGAAGACCTGCTAGAGCAGACAAGTAAGGTAAAAATGCTGATTTGTTAATGGCATCCTATGAAGACATATTTTTTAAAATTTGTTGTACTCCACTTTATCTGAATCATTCCTGCTTAACCTGCTCTCTTTTTCTTCTTTCCTCAAAGATGCATGATCAAAGGTCCCCAGGGAGTACAGGGTGCGAGAGAAGTGTATCCTTCAAGTGTGAACAATTTCATGGAGGTTGTACTTTGTTTTATAATTTTATAATTTTTTAAATATTTTTTGTAAGCAGTTGTGATCCTTGATATATGATAGATTTACTCATCTGATTGTCCAGTCCTTGGTGAAGACAATTCAAATAATCCTCATACTGTATTCGGATTATCTAAACACTGGTTAAACAGGTCAGCTTGCTGTCTTTGAATGTGTTGCCTTTGTCCGCCTTTGTAAACAACATTGTAGTAAAATTGTAGGCTTGCGCAATCAAATGTGTTTTTCTGGAGTATGCTTCTAACAAAAAGGGGTACAAATGCTAGCACCTTCTGGGGTCCTATCCTCCACCGACTTATCTTTCCCCCTCTCCTACTCAGGTGCTTGCACCCTAAAGTTAAATGTGATCCTAAAAAAATGGAGGGAGGAAAGTGTTAAAAAGTCTCTCTAATTTTCAATTTTTCCAGCTTCAGCACCAAAATTCATGTGTCTACCAGATGGGTATTTAACTTGATCATCAGGGTTTAAACTGTTTTTCATTGCAAGCTAATGATAATCTTTATAACAGTGTAAACTATTCTGGAAGCATCATGCATATCATTTTTCACCTATGTCTAAATCAGTACTGAGCTTATGTTTTTCAGAAGTGGCAGTAAAGATGATAATGGTGAGGCTTTTCAAGACAGAAGAGCAGGAATGTATGATGGTTTTAGTGAAACACAAACAGAATCTCAGGTTTTATCTTAGTCATATGCAACTCCTTTTACATTTTAAGTTGTCCAAGTACTTTGTCTATCTCTCTTGGGAACAAGAACTAGTCACCTTCTGCACAAACTTTGACTAAAGACAATTTAAAGTATACTACGATATCCTTGTTACAACTTATAATTTATAAGTTCTGTATACTTTTCATGCAGGTTGTTGGTTATGAAGAAGATTTGTCAGGAAGGCAAATGCTTATAGATAGAGTCCGAACTAGAAGTAGCTTGCACTGAAACACAACTCTCCCTGAAGGAAGATTTCAGTAGAGCAGTTTCCTTATTTGATGGTCTGATGGTATATCTAAGCTTACAAGCTAATGCACATGAATCCATCTTGTCCTTCATGATTAGCACATGATAAAAATAAACACAGCCTTGGTCAGCTAATAGAGGAAACTTAAGCAGCAGGTTAGTATACGATGTTAATATCAACTATATTTGTTGTACCTAGATGTTTGAACACATTATGAATTTGGTTTTGAGAAGCAGGGGTGTTCTAATCGATTCTTTGTAACTAGCAAATGGAAATAAGAGACTCAGCCAAGTTAAAATAAAATGTGGTGTCATTGAATCACCCCTGCCTAGTAGCATTATACCAGATTATCAATTAACTAAAGAGTAGCTCTCTTTATTGTTATTATTTTAGTGGAAGGGATGGAAGAAATGGGAATTACCATATGCTGAGTTGTGTGGATGAACAATTTCTGTTGGCATGCCTTCTGATTGGATAAGCAGGTAATCTGATTCATGTGACATTTGCACCGAGACATGCAATGGATTATCAACAAGAATCAGTCTACTGGACTATCGAATGCTTCAGTGTTTAGGTGGAAGCCCAACAACAGTTTGTGCCCTAGAGGATGTTGAAATTGGTTAGATTTTCAATGTAATGTACTAATTGTTTAGCTTTGACCTGTAAGTTAAATGCAACTTCTGTTTCCCTTATGTTGTACTTAGTATATGTGATGCTCACTAGTCAGGTTCAATAAAGATCCTAGCGAATGAAAACAAATATTACATCATTAAGCCTTGTGTTTGATTTTTCTCGTTAATTTAATTTAATACTTTAGTCAAGTGAGCTTTTAGTTTCCGGTAATTACGTCGTTGGCGCCTTAAGTAAGTCACTGGCTACTTAAATATCCTGGCGCCCCAGGTTATATTAAGCCGTTGGCATCTTAAGTTTCCAGTTACATACATTCAGAACTCAAACAAGATTGATATTAAGTGTAAGAAATAGATTCACCCTGTTCTACCTTTCATTCTACCCGTTTGAATGAACATTCATGACTGATAAAACGGAACCTCCAATATTGCTTGTAGCTTTTGTTGCATCGTGTTAATGGATTTGCCAACTGCTAGCCAATGGCATTGCTATTGGCGACACATGTGCAATGGGATTTTCGATCATTGATTCATAAAACAATGAAGAGAAAAAAAAATTAATGTTGGTCTAAATTAGGTTTTTGCCATGAAATGGTAACCGAGATGCTTCATGAAATAGATATGAAATGCAGTAATAACCAAAGGTTTGAAAGCATCAAACAAAAGTCAGCAACTCATTTTAGAGTGAAAAATTGATGATAAAATTGGTTGGTTTAATATTAAGAACAACCTAGAAAACTAATTAAGAATTAACCAAATCAGTTTAAAATTCATAAAACAAACTAGGAAGTAAAAAAGTAGTTTAAATCAATTTGTTTAAAAGTTTTTTTTTTAATTATTACTCTTTATTTATGGTTTTGTCATGAATTAGGTTATCCGTTGCTAGGTTGACAAGGTTCGATTCTCGATTGGGGTACTTGTGTATGCGTGTGTTTACTATTCCTACTAGACAAAAAAAGAGTATTAGTTTATCTATACAACATGTAATGGCACGGAAAATATCTATTTCCTTGTGGTTGCCGTCTACTATGAAGTATTTTACTTCATGGTACATCAATGTATCACCAAATTAAAAACTTTTTCCAAAGTTTTACTCGTGAGTCACTTATTTTTACCATTAAATTTATTAATTTAATAATTAAGGGTCTGAATGAGTTTAAAAAAATGAGAATATCTATATTTTTCAAAGACAATCTCTCCTCCCCACCATCCACTATCCATGTTTTCCTTCCACCGCCTCTCTCCACAGCAACCAAGAGAACGAATGAAAAATAAATATATTAAATTAAATAAATAATTACGTCAGTCTGCAAAGAGAAAAAATAATTTTTAATCATTTTTTTAATCTATAACAATATATAATGGCAATAGCTTATTTTGGTATAGCCTTTTACTTGATAAAAAGTATCCCTAAACTGCCACTAAAAATCGACTCATTTCAATTTTAAATTTCAAATACTTAGAGCATCTCCAATGCGGTTCCTTACTGCATTGCTTAACTTTAAGATGCGTTGCTTAAATGTGTTTTACCGTTGGAGCAAATGACATGGCGTTCCTTATATAAGATACACTTCCCATCGTGCTTTAAAGCAACGATGCTTAAGTTGCTTTAAAGTAAAAAATAATAATTTTTCACCTTCACAATCAACAAAATAGCAATAGAAAGAGGAGAAAGAGGAGGGAAAACAACAGAACATCCATGATCAATTAAATTTAACAGATCTAGAATAAAATCAAACTCAGGTTTAGAAAATCAAAAAATTTACAAATCCCAAAAACTAAAAAATACAAATGTCACAAACAGATCTAGAAAATTACAAAAAAAAAGAGGAAAATTTCAAACGCAGAAGCATCACCACCACACTGGAATAATGTATCAAACCCAGGTCTCTGCAGAAGACTCCATAGACCGAGGGAAGAAAGCAGAACCGAGGCCAAGGGAAGGGGGTGAGACCCAGTGAGAATGAGGGGTGGGGGGGGGGGCAAGAATGAAGCGTTGGGGGAGAGAAAAGCGAGGAGTAGGAGGAGAAGGACTTTGGGTCTCAGGTTGGGGCAGAGAATAGAGTAGTTGAGTGAGGGCTAAGTGATATGGGAAGATTTTTTTTGGGTAAGTTGGAGAATGTTCTAGATGAGATGAGATTAATTAAAGGGAATTGGTAAATATACCAATTTTTTTGGACACACACCCCACATTTAAAAAGGAAAATACCATTATACCCTCATTGATTTGTTTATTTTTTTTTTCAATTTCGCGTTGTTACCGGAAACTGAGTTTCCGGAATGCATTTTTGCATTCCGGAAACTCCAGGAAAAATTTACATTCCGGAAACTCCAGTTTCCGGAATGTAAATTTGTATTCTGGAAACTCCAGAAAAATTTACATTCCGGAAACTCCAGTTTCCGGAATATATTTTTGCATTCCGGAAACTCCAGGAAAAATTTACATTCCGGAAACTCCAGGAAAATCCAGTTTTCGACATGTATTTTTGCATTCCGGAAACTCCAGGAAAAATTTACATTCCAGAAACTCCAGGAAAATCCAGTTTCCGGAATGCAAGCAAATTTACAAACTCCAGTTTCTATACAATTTGTATTCCGGAAACTCCAGTTTCCGGAATGCAAATCTGTATTCCGGAAACTGGGGGTGTATGGCCAGTTTCCGGAAAAGAAGTGAAATAAAAAAAAAACTCATACAATGAGGATATAATAGTAATTTCCTGAATAAATGTGGGGTGAGGCAATTGGCATGTGAGTTCTTTTGTTTTTTGTCAAGATTGGCATGTGAGTTCAAGAATTACATTTTGGGCTGGTAATATTTTGGGTCAAAAAAGTGGGCTATAATGTGTCTATAAATTTAGGAAATTGGTAAATATACCCATCATTTTTTTCCATCCACCTCACTTGTCACTATTCAAAAATTTTAATACCAAAATACCCTTTTATACTACCGGAAATTCGAATTTCCGGTAGTTCTAAAATTGAATTTTAGAACTACCGGAAATTCAAATTTCCGGTAGTTGTAAAAGACCGAAAATTCATTTTTAATATTTTTTTAGAAATTCGAATTTTCAATAGTTATAAAAATTAAAATTTTGTGCTATCAGAAATTCGAGTTTCCGGTAGTTCAAACTTGAAAATTTGCACTACCGAAAATTCTAGTTTCCGTTAGTTTCATGAAATTTTGCACTACCGAAAACTCGAATTTCCGGCACAAATTTGAATTTTTGAACTACTAAAAATTTGAGTTTCCGGTAGCAGTGGGGTGTATGCGGGAAAATACAAAAAAAATGAAAAAATGGTATTTTTGTATTTTTACATTGATCTGACTTTTAAGTGGGATGGATGGCAAAAAAGAGGGGGTGTGTTTACCAATCCCCTAAATTTAACCCAAAAAATGTGTCTAAATTAAATGTGGGGATTGGTAAATACACTCCCTCTTTTTTGCCATCCACCCCACTTAAAAGTCAGATCAATGTAAACATACAAAAATACCCTTTTTTCATTTTTTTGTATTTTCCCGCATACACCCCACTGCTACCGGAAACTCGAGTTTCCGGTAGTTCAAAATTTGAAATTTTGTACTACCGGAAACTCGAATTTCTAGTAGTTCAAAAATTCAAATTTGTGCAGGAAATTCGAGTTTCCGGTAGTGCAAAATTTCATGAAACTACCGTAAACTAGAATTTCCGGTAGTGCAAATTTTCAAGTTTGAACTACCGGAAATTCGAGTTTCCGGAAATTTTGAACTACCGGAAACTCGAATTTCCGGTAGCACAAAATTTCAATTTTTATAACTACTGAAAATTCAAATTTCTAAAAAAATATTAAAAATTTACCGAAAATTTGAATTTCTGGTAGTTCTAAACTTCAATAAAATTCAATTTTAGAACTACCGAAAATTCAAATTTCTGGTAGTATAAAAGGGTATTTTGGTATTAAAATTTTTGAATAGTGACAAGTGAGGTGGATGGAAAAAAATGGTGGGTGTATTTACCAATTTCCTTAAATGTGCTTTGCCAATTTTTTTGATAACAAATGTGCTTCGCCATTTTTTTTGGTCGAAAATGTGCTTTGCCATTTATATCATTATTTTTGTAGTTAATTTATAAATGTAATAATTGCTTATTAATTAATAATGTAATTGCCTCAAGATATCCAATTGTGTATTTTTCATCATTTTAATTTTTTATATATTTATTTTTCAAAATTAAAATATATATGAATTAATATTTTAATTTGAATTAAAAATATAAAATATAAATATGTGGGGTCAATTGTGGGACCCACTAACATAACTTAAACAATCCATTTTAAACAACTCCCATTGGAGTGAAAACAAGTGAGTGTTGCTTAAAGTCTATGTGGCATTGTATGGCCCACTTAAGCAAGTTAAGCAATCCAATTTAAGCAACATTATTGGAGATGTCCTTACAAAACAAAAATAAATAACTGTACAAAGATTTGACTTCTTTAAAATAAGTAAAATATAAAGTAAATAATCTTAACTATTAATAAAAAAATCAAAAATAATTTATTATATATATACTTATAATATTAATTTTTAATTTTTTTACCAATAATTAAAGTTAATTACTTTATACTTTAAAATAATTTATTTACTTTAGTGGAATCAGATATCATGTACAAAAATCTGAAGAGAGACGGATTGGTGCCTGTTTTCTCCTAGTACGCAATAAAATAGCAATAAGATGTATCGAATATCGAAAAAAAATAAAATAGCAATAAGAGATATCAGATTTTGCACCGGTGACGTGGTCCAATCATATGGAGAATAAAAATAAAAATGGATAACGAGAAAGAAAAATAGGCAAAGCCATACATACATAAACCATCGCATCAAGAAGCAACGGAACGGCAAATGTCCATCGAACAGACCACGCATGTTGCCTCCACCACCAAAATTATTATTATCCAACATTTTTCTTCATCACCTCCAAAACAACATAACAAAATTTAAAATCAAATAAAAAAACATTATTTTGAAAAAAAAATACAGATTATTGTCGAAGATCTTTGAACTTCCGATGGTAGCATGTATGTATCGACATGACATTCGCCGTGGACATGACCGGAGCTCCCTCACCTTCGTGCCTCTGCTTCTTCAAGCCGTCTCCATTGTCGAGCAACGCTAGAATACTGGGCCTGGGCCTGGGCCTGGGCTTGGGCTTTGAGTTTCAGAGGAAGGGAAGAAGGATACGGCGGCACCTCAAGTTCGTCATCGGTGCCCAACTTTCAAAGTCATTTTCCTTGAGTTTCGGACTCGACTCTCCGGTATTTCTCTATTACTAGATGTTATTAACTACACAAGTTGCAAGCTTTTTTATTTATTTATTTATTTTTACTGTCACTTCTGGAACTTGGTGTTTCTAGTTGTTGTAAAATTTATGGCCTTATTATCTGGACATTTATTTTTTTAATGTAGTGTGTAAGACACTCGACGGCTTTATTATTTTTTTATTATGAAATAAAATAGTGTGTTTGATGTGGAAGTGTTTTACTCTGACAGTATATGATATTTAAATAATTGTTTTTTAAAAATATTTAATGCTGGGTATGTTGTGATATTAGCTCCTATGAAATCGTTGGCTGGTTTGTGTGATCATGTTTTGAAATACAAGTTCTGGAACATAACTGAGCTCAAAGTTCCTTTGTGCACGTGAAACTGATTGCCTCAGAATGGGTGAACTGAAAATCATTCTTGCTCATGTTATCATGTTATTACAATGTGATTTCACTACACTTGTTGTTGGTGGACTCTTCACTCATAGTGGTATGGTTTCTTAAGCAAGCATGCACATAGGTGAATAATCATTTGTCCAGTTGTCCTTCTCTCTGAATGTTGCGGCAAGACTAAAATTAATAATTCATGTTTGTGCATTTTTGGTTGCTTTTTTCATTCTTTTAATTCCTTCTTTTTTGGAATGTGCACTTTACCAATCCTGAAGCATGCTATTAAAGAACCATTTGCTCCCTTTTATTAGTTGCTTTGCATTATGAACTGTAACTGATAATATGCATTGGTGAGTTAACTCTTGAAATTATTGTTATGGACTGGCACTCATCTTTCAAATTTGTTTTTGATTCTTTTCTTTTTAGAACTTGAATTCCTTCCAATCCCATGATCCATCACAGTTGTCCTGGATGGGTCCAGTTCCAGGTGATATTGCTGAAGTCGAGGCATATTGTAGGATCTTTAGGAATTCTGAAAGGCTTCATTCTGCATTAATGGATGCATTATGTAACCCATTGACCGGTGAATGTAGTGTCTCATACGAGGTTCCATCAGATGAGAAACCTCAACTAGAAGATAAAATAGTTTCTGTCCTTGGATGCATGGTATCCCTTGTGAACAAAGGCCGGGAGGATGTTCTTTCTGGAAGGTCCTCAATTATGAAGCCCTTTCATGATGCAGATGTTAGCACAACGGAAGATAAGCTCCCCCCACTTGCTATTTTTAGGAGTGAGATGAAAAGGTGTTCTGAGAGTTTGCATGTTGCTCTTGAGAAATATTTGATACCTGACGATGATCGAAGCTTAAATGTATGGAGGAAACTTCAGAGACTGAAGAATGTCTGCTATGATTCTGGTTTTCCTCGTAGAGAGGGTTATCCTTGTCACACACTATTTGCTAATTGGAGTCCTGTGCATTTATCTACTTCTAAAGATGACACAGATTCCAAAGACTTAGAGACAGCTTTTTGGACAGGTGGCCAGGTAACAGAAGAAGGACTGAAGTGGTTACTGGATAAAGGATATAAAACGATTATAGATATCAGAGCAGAGGCTGTAAAAGATAATTTCTATCAAGCGGCTGTGAATGATGCTATTTCATCTGGAAAAATTGAATTGGTAAAAATCCCAGTTGAAGTTATGACTGCACCAACAATGGAACAGGTTGTGAGGTTTGCATCTTATGTTTCAGATTGCAGCAAAAGGCCTATCTATCTTCACAGCAAGGAAGGAGTTTGGAGAACATCTGCCATGGTCTCCCGATGGAGGCAGTACATGACTCGCTCTACATCACAGATAAATTCTAGTCCACCAGTTACTCCCAATAACAAGTTATCACATTATATGAATGTATCTAGGAAACTGCATGATTCTTCAGTAACTGCAGCGAGACCCCCCCTCGAAAAGGATATTAATTCATTGCAAGACAGTTTTGATGCAACACTTAATTCTGTTGGAACATCTGGCAGAATTTCCTCTGAAAAGAAGTATAATGAAAAAACACAAGGTAATACTTCCTTGACTGGAATTTCTCCTGATAATAGGATATCAGAAGCCACTGCTGCTAATGAGGAAGGATCTTTTCCAAGTTTCTTCAGCAAAATTAACCCTTTAGAAGCTCAAGTTCCTCCTCGTGATATCTTTTCCAAACCAGACATGTCCAAATTTTTCAAAAGCAGGAAGATCTCACCTCCCTATTATGTCAATTATCAGAATAAAAGGGTGGAATACTTACCGCGATCTAAAACCATGCGTATTGGAAGACTTCAGGAGGATGCGATTGTTGGCAATGGTGCTAATCCTGTACCACAAATTGTGGGTCCTGATATTTCAAATGGGTCAGCCCATGTTGATTATCCATCAGGTGAACCCCAGATTACAGTTGATGGCAATCAGAAGTTATTGAATGGAAATGGGAATACTCCTAGTTCTGTTAGGACAACATTAAATGGATTTAGTAAAGGGGAATTGCATTACGTGACTAATGCCAATGTCTCCAACATTGTGAATGATGATAATGTCACAACTAACTCTCAAAGGGTTGAGGATGGTATGGTTAAGGCTGGGTTAGCCTTACCTGATGAAGAGTTGGGATCCATCGAAGGTGATATGTGTGCATCTTCAACAGGAGTTGTAAGGGTGCAGTCAAGAAAGAAAGCAGAAATGTTCCTAGTTCGAACAGATGGATTTTCTTGTACCAGAGAAAAGGTGACTGAATCTTCTTTGGCTTTCTCTCATCCTAGCACCCAACAACAGATGCTTATGTGGAAGTCTACGCCAAAGAATGTGCTATTGTTAAAAAAGCTGGGGAATGAACTAATGGAAGAAGCAAAAATGGTAATTATTTTCTTAGACTCAAAGAAGCATGAAAGGGGTTCAAAGTAATGGTCCTCTTTGATAATTCAATTGTCCAGACATGAGAGTTTCTGAAGTTGATGTATAGGAGCAATTTAATTGCAGAAATATTTAGCATCGAAGTCAATATGCTTGTAGCTGTATCTTTAATCAACCTTATATGCTCATCCCCCAATTTATCTGAAGAAACCGTAGTTGATGGATTGTAGTTGAGCAGAGCTTTTAGTGCGAGGGATGGACTCAGCTTGTCCCATATAGTAAATAAATCGATCTTGATGTAGGCATGAAGCCTATTTAATAAAGAAGCCTAGCTTGAGAATTACTCCTTGGTTTTACTTGTTAATACTTCATATAAGAATAAAATAATAAAAATATGTTTTATAATTATGTGTTATATAGAGTTATTTTTTATATATAAAATATTTTTTCTATTACATAAATATATTTCATATTATTTACAATTATATAATTATATTACAAATATGCATGGAAGTTTTGTATAGGTTCTCATTAAAATGTTTGTATTATATAGGATTTCATTTAAGGTCGAGTAGATTTATATGTGCCTATTATGATAACCGCTTGACAGATCTTTATTATTTATTTTAATGACTTATGCTTCAATTATTTTGAAGTTCTGCAAGAACTATTGAAGATAATTTTTAATCCAAAGCTTGTTTGTCCATTCTTGTGTTCAATTTCTAAGGATTTTTCCGAAATGGAAATTGGAAAGCTGAATGATATTGATAAGAAAAAGTGTTATATTGACAACATTTAGGTGTGAAATATGAAAGGTAGGTTGCAGGATTTTAAACCTAGATTTAGTAATAAGAATGGATGGATCAGAGAAAAAGAGATTAATTATATTTCCTTTCGTAATAAAGGTGTGGGATTTAGGAATAAAATCTGTTAGGGAACATGAAACTGGGGTAGTTTTGAGTTTGGAATAATATTCCAAGAGTGTTTGGTAATTTATGAATTCTTATGGAAATTTTGAGTATTTATTATGAACTTTTGTAAATAATTAGACTACATCCATTCTCAATACAGTTTCTATATCTAATCTGCAGGTTGCTTCTTTTCTATATCACCAAGAGAAAATGAATGTTATTGTGGAACCTGATGTGCATGATATATTTGCTAGAATTCCAGGCTTTGGATTTGTTCAGACCTTCTATAGTCAAGATACCAGGTACTGGAGTTTGTAATTATAAATTTATGTGAATTCACTTCAGAGCATTTTTGTATCCTTATAAAGCTGTGCCTTTGATTCAGTGATTTACACGAGAAAGTAGATTTTGTGGCATGCTTGGGCGGAGATGGTGTTATACTGCATGCATCAAATATATTCAGAGGTGCTGTTCCCCCTATTGTGTCGTTTAACCTTGGTTCCCTTGGTTTTCTGACTTCTCATAGTGTAAGCTTTTCAAATCATAAATTCATAATTTATTTCATCTTAAAATAATACAGGTAGCTTCTATGTCATTTGTTTGACTTCCATTCTGCTCTTTGCATATAGTTTGATGACTACAAGCAAGACTTGCGACAAGTCATCCATGGAAATACTTCACGAGATGGTGTCTACATTACTCTTAGAATGCGTCTTCGATGTGAAGTTTTTCGTAAGGGTAAAGCAATGCCAGGGAAAGTATTTGATATCCTCAATGAGGTTGTTGTTGATCGGGGTTCTAATCCATATCTTTCAAAGATCGAATGCTATGAACATGATCGACTTATAACCAAAGTGAGTTTTATTATGTATTTATAATTTGTGCTCTAAATGTCTACACATACTTTGTATTCTATGATGAGAACAGCCAATATTTGAAATTTCATATCTCAAAACAACTTTATGAAGCGGTCAATATGACAAGTGTCATGTCTTTCAGGTACAAGGTGATGGAGTCATCATTGCCACCCCTACGGGAAGTACTGCCTATTCTACAGCTGCTGGAGGTTCCATGGTAAGCTTGTAATAGATTTTTACTCATTATGAACATATTAGATTTATCGACCTGATATCCATGCCTTGAAATACTTTGATAATAGATATTATAAATTTTCAGCCATTGTTGGTTCTCCTAAGCTTCCCTTTCATGCTCTCTCTGCACAAAAGTGGCAAACATTGAATATTGTGTTGAGCTGTCTTTGGCACTATAGATAAAAACTTCAAATAACTGGATGTGATTCTTTATAATGTTCCAAGGAGGCTGAAATTAGTGATGATAGTTATGTTGTTTAAGGTGTAAGCCTCTTTTTCCTTTTTCCCTTTTGTGAAATAAATACATAGATTTCTCCTCTCTTTTCTTGCTTTCCCAAAAAAGGGCTCCATGTCATTAGTACTTACATTTAACTTGTCTCTCTTGAAGGAAATATCCTCTTTTTGATGTTGGATGGCGTTAAATCACTACCAAGAAAATAAGTTCAATGTTGCAGAAATGCGAATGTTACGATGGATGAGTATATCCACAAGACATGACATGGTTAGGAATGAATTAGAGTAAAAGTTGGGATACCTATCGTATTGTGGAAAAGATGATAGAATCGCGTCATAGATAATTTGGACATGTGTGGAGAAGACTTGTAAAAGCCCTAGTAAGGAGAGTAAATCAAATGGAGGGTAGTCCAATAGTCAGAGAGAGACCTAGAAAAACTATAGGTCAAACAATTAAGAAGTTTTGGATTTAAATGGTTTGTATTTAAGCATGATTTACGATAGGATATTATGGTGTCATTTGATTCTTGTAGTCAACCTCACTTATTGGGAAATGGCTTCTATTGTTGTTGTTGCAGCTTAACTTCTATCACATGTGAACTAGAAAAAGTGAACATATGTAGAAGGAGTACATTAAATTTTAGATGACATGTCATAAAGTAAACATTTGTTCCATTTTTGGATGGTGGATACAAGCTTGTATCTAAAGAATTGCTATCCAAAGTATGAATTAATATAGAAACTTCATAAAAGTTGTGAAATTTATAGGGTTAGACCGGTTAGTCTTTTAGGTTTACAGTGTTAGTCTTTTAGGTATAGAGAGGGTGGCAAAAGAATAGTCAGAATATTAAATTTATGCCGATATTGATGTGAATGATATGTTTGGTGTTATTACAAAAGATGTTTGTTTACACTAATATAGTAAACTCCTAATCCTAATTAAATATGGAAACAAATTATGATATATAAAAAAATATGGGAACCAATGGTAAGAGAAAATCTAAAATACTCTAATATATTTTATGATAGAATAATGTTGTGGTGAGATATTTTTCAGATATTGTAACAGAAGTCATCATGTATAATTTTCTATGATAGAACAAATCTAATATTTGCACATCTTCTAATGGCAAGGTATCAGTACAGTATACTGAAATTTATCATTGCCTTCCATGATGTTTTTATCTAATGACAAAAGAAAACTGCAGGTCCATCCAAACGTTCCCGGCATACTGTTTACCCCAATCTGTCCACATTCACTGTCATTTAGACCAGTTATACTTCCAGATTCTGCTCAACTAGAATTAAAGGTAAAGTTAGTCATTCTCTGTGGTGAAAAAATCATATTGGATGTTATTATTTCATGGCTTATGATTATTCTTCTATGCCAGAAGATGTTTCCCTTTATAAGCTATGCTAAGTTGTCTTGTGGGCATGTGCTAGAAAAGGCCAAAGTGATGAATTATGATTTTTGATTTAGGCATTCATTTGTCATTAACAATTCAATGTCTAGCAAAGGATGTGAGTTACATAGGTTTTTGTTAATAACAGATTCCGGAAGATGCAAGAAGCAACGCTTGGGTTTCGTTTGATGGGAAGAGAAGGCAGCAACTCTCAAGAGGAGACTCTGTCCGAATATGTATGAGTCAGCATCCCCTTCCAACTGTTAACAAGTTTGACCAAACAGGTGATTGGTTCCGTAGCTTGATTCGTTGCTTAAATTGGAATGAGAGGCTTGATCAAAAGGCTCTATAATGCATGTGAAAACTGAAGAACAGATATGGTAATTTGTCCTACCTTGAAGACAAGGCTTGTATAATTACTGTACAGATTGTACATTGAGATTTGAGATTACTGAACTGAGAGCAGATACTACCAATATATTGCATTGGCTTCCATTGTAAAGATAGGGTTTGCCAATGGTTTTTCAACATAATGGCAATAATATACGGTTGTGTATATAAACTTATTACGAAAGCAGTAAATTGTAGATTTTGGAAGCAGCTCATTGTTCCATCTGAAAATACATCACTGTTTGCTAGACCCCTTTTTTCAATATCCTTATTATTATACTCTTTCAGGCAAATATGAATTCTCTGTCACCTACAGGCTATTTGTATATATTTTTTTTTTTGCAACTATGTGGGGAAGAAACTGCAATTCTTGAACTGCTTTGTCAGCTGACTGGGTTGCAACTTGCAAACTGTGGCCAAGTATTTCCCATTTCTTTGTCATGATTTTAAGATTTATTAGTGTTTAGCCATTTTTCATTTTTGATTAATTTGTTCCTTGTTTGGTATTTGTGAGGAAGAGAATTAGATAAGTTGAGAGGGAAAGAAAAATGTTTACGGATCCCCACAATTTTTTATTTCATTCATTTTATGGGTCTTTTATGTAAAATAATTTGATATATTCTTAAATATGCATTTTCATTTTTTTTAATAAAGCCAAACCAAAAAGAACAATATTAATTCGTTTTTAATAAATGATACCAAACAAAGTAAATAATAACTCATTCACTTTTTTCCTTTTCCTTTTTCATTTTCTATGGTATGCTGCTTAATTTGCTTCTCCTTTTCTCTCATTTATATCCCTTAGATTACCTTGTTTAATTCATCAATCGAATAACAATGCTAAATGGGTTTACCTACCGCGTTCTAATAGCTTCAACTTTCATATCAAATTAAAGATTATGGACTTTTTCCAGCTGGCTAAGTTAGATTAGTAATTAATATACTCGCAAACCAACAAAGCATATAGTTAAGAGTTGGAATCTTTAGCTGAACATAATTGAAAAACTTGGGCAGTTTGGCATGCTACCTGGTAAAAACTTAAAAATATAATATACAGGTTTTTTTTGACTTGGTCAAGCTTTCCGGCCATTAAAATGACAAGTGGTTGTTGTGGCGGCGAAGAGCACGTGTTTAAAACATTAAAAGAACAAAATAACCAAATAAGATAAGTCATGGAGAGAAAAAAACTTACGTGGAGTAAATAATTTGAGTTGTAGACTTTTACTAGTTTTCAGGGTAAATCATTCCTTCATATATGTATAGTATGATATGATATATATTGATGATTTGCTATCAATTATCGATGTTTGTTAGTCTAAATGGTAAAGGGTTTAATTTCTTTAAATAAGATATTAAATTTGAGTCTTATAGATGGAAAAAAATAAATGCCAAGAGAGCAATCACCATTTTACATAATAAAAACAAAATATTTACCACAAATTAACCACTGATTATTTAACTATGTATTACCTATAGATTTGTTATAGAATATATCGTTATCTATTGTGAACAACCTTGGAGGTTCACTCTTTGACAAAAAAGAAAAGGAAATTCTGGTATTTGTTTGAGTTTGACTGTCATCTCAGATCATTGTAAACTCGAGGTTCTTAAACATCTGTGCAGTTCAGCGAAGCAGATAAGAATCTTTATAAACCTTTTCTTTAACACTATACTGTTTAACAAATCAAACATTTTCTTCTATAATCGTATAGGCTCAAATTACAAATGTATACACAAAGGGAAAAAAAAAATCAAGATATTTATGGCACCACCTTGAACCTTGGAGGCTAATTTGAACCTTCAAATAACAAGTGGAAGTGGTGGCAGCGAATCGAATTCCTGACTCCATTCCTAATTCTGATTGATCCAAACACTACCTACAGAAACAAACTGGTGGTACACCTTTTCCAATCTACATTGTGCTCATCATACTTGTTGAAAAAGATGAAGTACTATAAGGTGTTGATCTTCCACTTCTTTGCATACCATGCAATAGAGAAGATCTAAACGACTCATGCCCCAATGGTACTGGCCTATCTGGTAAATTGGGAATGTCAATGTCACCCTCTAACATCTTGAGTGCCTCAGCAATAGTAGGCCTCAATGCAACCATTGCATGAGCACAAAGAATCCCAACAAGAACAAACCTTTCCATGATTTTCTCTGGCCCTTCTTCTTTTATTGACTGATCAAATATCTCACCCATCTTCCCTGATTTTGCTTGTGTCCATGCCCAATCAGTGATTAGAACCACAGGTGAATTCATAGTATCAAGCACTTTCCTTCCACTCATGATCTCAAGTATCACAATACCAAAACTGTAGACATCACTTTTCTCTGTTAGTTGCCCATAGAGAGCATACTCAGGTGCCAAATAACCATATGTGCCAGCAACCCTTGTGGTGAGATGAGACTGCCCTTCATTCCCTTGCTTTGCCAACCCAAAATCTGAGACTTTGGCTCTCATTTTGGAATCCAATAGTATGTTGGTGGCCTTAATGTCACGGTGGTAAATTGGGGGTTTGATTTCATAGTGCAAATAAGCAAGCCCCTTAGCCACATCAAGGATTATGCTCTTTCTCTGAGGCCATGTTAGCCTATTAGCCCCAGAAAGAGACAATTGGTAACTGAGGCTTCCATTAGGCATAAAGTCATAAACCAGAAACCTCCTCTTACCTCTCAAGTTGTGACTTGCAACACAACAACCCCTTAGAGCAAGAAGATTCCTGTGCTTTATCTTGCTTATGATCTCCACCTCATAGCAGAACTCTTCATCCCCTTTAGTATCCAAATCAAAGATCTCCTTCACTGCCACCAAAGTGCCATCAGAGAGAGTCCCTTTGTACACAACCCCATCACCACCTTGACCAATCAAATTCTTCTGTGAGAACTTATTTGTGGCCTTTTCAAGCTCAGATATGTGGAACCACTTTGCCCCAGCATTAGGCAAGACACTGTTCCTCACACTGTTCTCAATTGACCTGTGAAAAATGTCCTCCCTCCTCTTCCTATCCCACTTCCTGTACAAAACTATGAGCACAAAAGCAAGCAGAACACCAACAAGGGCACCCAATAGCCCAAAAACAAGTTTCAACACCTGTTCTCTATTTTTTGATGACCCTCTTGAAGAAATTGGCATCCCTAGTATGCATCCAGCAGTGCCAACATTAGTTGGACCAAGCTCGTTAACAATAGCTGTAGCATACAAAACTGTGAAGTAGAAACACTTAGTAGCATTATTAGGGGCAATACTAGTCAACTGAGAGGTCACCTTAAAGCCAGCATCAGTGCAAATGCTGCAACTTGTTTGAGCACTGAGGTCCCCATTGCAGGAAGTGTCGAGTGGGCTCATCAAGCCCACTTTTTGCTTCCAATCTTGGAGTGTTTGGATCCCAGCACAGCTTGAGGAGTTGGTGACAAACTGTGTAGAGTTGTGGAAACAAGAAGGGACCAAAGATGGTTGGAGTGAAAGGGCTTCAAGCTTGACTTGGAAATCCTTCAAGCATGTGGAGGATGTGTTTTCATTGGGGAGTTGGAAGAGGGAAGTCTCTTTGAGGTGTTCTGCTAAACCTATGCCAAAGAGGCTGAGAAGTGATTGGCAACAGTGTTGTGTGTCAATTGGGTCTCTGCAGGTTGATGTGTCCCATGGAAAGGTCTCAACATAGCTCAGATCCATGGGACATGATGATGATGATGATGCAGTAGCACCAGATGTGGAAATTGTGAAGAGGGACATGATGATGAGGAGGGGAAGAAGAAGGAACAACAACATGGCTTCTTGCTTATCCATTTTTGGATTTGTGTTTGGAGAGACACTAAAGATTGAAAGAACAATGATTTTGAAAACATTGGACGCTTTAATAATAACCTTTCCTTTTTTTGTTTTCAGAGAACTCTTGTTTTACTAGTCAACCTTGGCTTGCTATGGTCAAAAGGCATGCTATAACTATATAAATAATAAATAAATACAGAATAAAACACACTTGTGTTGTGCCGATTCATGAACTAACGTGATCTTGTTTCTTTTTTGCTGGTCGTTAGTCAAATTGTTACTATCCATTTTCTTTAACAATATTATTTTTTTGTCGGTGCTAGATGGCACGAATTTTTTGGGTGGCTTTACAAATAAGTAAGGAACCAAACAAGTTCTTTATTTATTGGTCTGAGAGTTGTTTCAACCATTAAAATATATTGTTAAAATAATTGAAGGATTTAGGTTTTTCATCTTTAGTTGGTAATCCCAATTCCATAAAACAATTGTTATTTGGTCCCTCGGTCTTCTTTTTTTAATGCTATCTATCATTAAGGATGTAATTAGATATATATTTGGGGACTAATATGCAATTTATTAGACAACTTCAGGATATGTTTACTTCTATTTTTTTTATTCTAAATACAGAATTATTATCTTATTTTCGATATATTTTCTATTTTAAAAAACTTATACACGAAACAGAGAGAACCAATTTTATAATTAAAAATAAAAAAAAACAAGAAATATAAACGGAAAATTTGTTCAGAAAGTGAACGACACTAAATATTATGCGTCAAAATTACTTGTCTATTTTGCTTTCTTACTAGTGAAGGACTTGTGTTGACCTTCACCTTATAAGTAACCATCATATTTTGTTTTGGCATGAAAGTGAACCAAACAGCATTAGATTAATTAACAAGGAGGGACTTGTTTAGCCTCATCTTAAAAGCCGCCATTTTTGGTTCGAAGACTCAAGGAAACAACATTAATTAGATTAACACATGCACACAACTGATCGTAGCCACCATGCATGCATATAGTATGTTTTGGCACGAAGAGTGAAGGAAACTGCAGTAGATTAACACAATTGATCATGCAGCTATAGCCTATATATATATATATACAAAACTAAAAAAATTACAAAATTACAAGAAATAAAAATTAAAACTGTATTAATATGTTTACATTAAAACTAAAATAAGATAACATTTAGCTAATTAATAATTCAAATTCTAAATACATGAACGATGCATGAGTACAGAACTTATTAATTAGTGTACACTTAGCTAATTATTTCAATAGTGAATATTTAGAAACCGAAAAAGTCATACTTAACCAAACTGCAGATAGATATATTTTCCATTTGAAGCAGGCTGTTATTATCTATAGTATAGTAATTGTATGGAAAATATATGATCGGTTCTACCGGCAAGGATATGGGTTTTCTATTTGCAATGAGTGCTGAACTAATTGATTCAAACAAAATACTCATAAGATCCACAATTCACAATTTAATTTGCAAACATGGGTGAGTAATTAATATATAAAAGTCCGATACTAAAATCATTTTCTATTTTTTTGCCTTTTTCTTTGAGGTAAATCATCACGCTTGATTTGAAGTGGCCGGATTCTTCTGTATTATTTTAAGCACACAATCTTTCTTTCCCTTGGTCTTTGGAATCCTTCTTTGATCCTCCATTACAAATTAAGTAATTATTTATTATTTACCATCATAAAATATTAAAATATATATAGAGAGAACACTTTATACAGAGGTCAGAAACTTCCTTCCACTTGTTTATAGTCAAAATTCAAAGATTAGGAGTCTCACAAACTTCCTACCATTATCACCCACTAACCCACTAACATTCGTGAGATTTAGATCCTAACAAGCACATGTTATGTTAATTTAGACATTTAATGACTTTTGAAATAGAGCCAAATCTTGATTTTTCTATGGTGAATTCAGTTGTCACTAGTGTCTTACGTCATGCAAATATACATTGCGAAACGTGCAAATATATGTGTGTATAAAGGAACTTTTTCCAGCATTTTAGTAGCTTACTAGCTTATTGTCCTTAAAAATTTTGGCACAAAAAGTACCACTGAAAGCCAGAATGAAAAAAAAAAGCCAGAATGAACACGCAACATACATAAGTACGATGATTCCCTGTGTTCATAAATTTCGTGCACTCCCACATTCAGCAGATTAATACTATTGAACTGAGATTAGATGACTCACAATATCAATTTGTATGTTAAATTTGATTTTATTTCTAAAATCGTGAACTATTCAATCTCAATTCAACTGTCACAATCACTAAATACCGCATGAATGCGTGGAATCCATTTCCCATACATCACGATGTTAGGAAAATAATTAATATTGTTTAGGCCGGATAGGAGATAGACTTTAGTACCTTACCTACCACACATTATTAAATAAATAAATTTTATCACGAGTTTAATTATACAAAATGTAGACATAATATATGAAAACATATATTACAAGATGCTTTTCTTTAAAAAAAAAATGCTTCATAGCTTATCACTCATCATCAGTACCCTATATGGCTACCCACTCCACAAATTAAATGATCCATCACTTTCAAATTTCAAGTTTCAGTCAGACATATTGGAAACGGTTCAGCGGTGTGCATTGGATGGTCTAGTATATCAGGGCATATGAACCCGTTTTTCGTTTTGTCCGTGTGTATGATGTATCACATTTTGCACTTTCATTCAGTGGGGTATACTTATCTAGTGGTGCCCCCACCCCACCCCAATGCCACTTCCTCCTTGTTAACATTTTTCCAATTCCTAATCAGTCAATAACCAACTTTCAGCAATATATTAATCTACCTCTGCCAATAATTTAGCAAGGTTATGCCATGCTACCCATAACCTGAAACTCACATTTTGACTGTCTAATTTGTCATTTAGAATTAACGTGACTAAACTCAAACTGTTATTTTATTTGACACATCATCAACCGATTAAACAAAAATACTAAAAAAAACTACAAATGGTTTATTGATGTTTTAAAAATGAGAGATTCAAAGTAAATAATACCTTATTTAGGGAGACTAAAAACATATTCAACTATATTAAATTTGTGTTTATTATTGAATCTCTTGAATCTCTATTACCTTGTAAGTTGTTTTTCACAAGAGGGCTGATGGCCTTAATAGAATATTTCAGAGAAAATGGAATAAAAGCGTGTAGCAAAAAGGAAAGCTTCGAAAATTTGAAAGCTTTTGCTTCATTTCTTCCATTTCTCATTGGAAATTCAGAATACAGAGCAAGTTACAAAGTAATAGAACACCAAAAAGCTAAAATTGAAAAATAGAAGAAAAAGAAAATAGAGGGCTACTAAGCAATAAACTAGAACACCTCCACCATCCTATAGGTTTCAAATGAGCAAAAGAATTGACTTTTTTTTTTTAATTGCTATTGAAATCCTTCCTTGATAATAGGGTGAACTTCTAATTAAGTAATCAATCCTAGCTACCCAGTTATTAGTTAGTACTTAGTAGCTGGTAACGAATGGCTTGTAAGTTTTAAGATCCGCAATAACCCCAGTTATGGAACCTGCTGCAGCTATTAAAGAAATTACACAGCAAACAACACTAAGCGTGTTTAGGCACATCCACTTCACGCTCCACTTTGGTATCTGTTGTATTGCAATGTACATCTCCACCGGGAGATACACAGTGAGTGGCCAAAACCCAATAGCCCCAATAAGCCCCACAATGTCATTGAAGAATGGGAGGAGCATGGACAAGAGAGTGGTCGTGATCACAAAACATGTCCTCCAAACCATCCTGAAGAGGTTCATCTTGAAGGGTCCTGCTTTGATCTCTCTGCAGAAAAAACTGCTGTTTGGGAATTTGTTTGTTGCGTGTGTCTCAATGAATGAGAAGAGGGGTTGGCAGTAAACTTGGTATGAACCAACAAGGTGGAGAACAATGGCGACATTGGCTATGTCAATGAGCCAATATGGTTCGTAAAAGCCGAAACCTGTGAGGAGGTTCCCTGGGCTTTCGTCTCCAAATGCAGCATACCCGAAGAAGCCACACAGCATGTAGAAAATGGTTGTCACTATAACACTCATAAGGGTCGCCTTCTTCATTGTTTTGGACTCTGCTGGTGGGGATTTGATTGTGTCCTGTTTCATATCACAACATAAAACACCACCAATTTGAGTTGAGACTTCCAATTTAGAAGAATAGAATGCTCCGTTTACTTTGAAAAAGTGTTTTCTATTTTTATTTCTTGGTTTTTCATTTTAAATTATAAAATTGTCACCTTATTTTTAATATATTTCTTGCAATTAAATATTTGTAGAAAAAATAATGAAAATAGGAATTGTTTTTACTATTCCTTTTCACTATTTTCTATGCAAATATGTGAAAACAAAGTGAAGAATTTATAATTAAAAGTAAAAACAGGACGAAACCTGAATATGTGTGTGTGTGGTTAGAGTGTCACAAGTTTTAGTGAAACTAAATTTGTACCTGAATCTCTATAAGGATCATTGAGAAAGAGTAGGCAAAGGCTATGTTACCAAGAGCTTGGAAGCCCCTCCAAATCTTTTGGGATTGTGTCACAGTAACACCAACAGTAACACCAGTTATGCTTCCTTTAAATCTTTTGTTTTCTGTTAGATGTCCAATTCAAAGTCAAAATTAGCCCAAAATACTTTAATCCTCATACACCAAAAACAAACAAAAAGGAAAAAAATTGAAAATTTTAATCATGGCTTACATGGGTATATATAGAATCATACCTATAACTTTAGCAACACCCAGGCCAAGCCCGATAAATGAGTATACAAAGGACATAGCAGAAGCTAAAGTAGAGAGCCACCACAACTCATGGAAGTCTGGGATTTGACAGAAAATGATTTCCGTAATACCATATGAAATCATGTAAAGATTGCTATTCATATGGCATGGATCTTTCCCTCCACTTTTGTGGAAGCAATTAGACCTCTTGATTGCCCTGTTAATTTGATCAATCAACAAACCCAAAAATAATAATTAATTAAACAACCAAATTAGCACATTTTTATTTTCCTAATTAATTACACTACTCTTAACACAAAAAGTAACAACAACAACAACAACATCTTTCAACATCACCTAGGAATTCCAAACTCACATCATGCTTATGGAAGCTGCTATTGTGTACCCAACGGCGACTCCAAAAAGATTAGCATACTGAACACACCCACAAAATATGACCTTAAAGCCACCTGCACAAGATTGAAATTTTGAAACTTCTTAGAATTAAAGGCACCCCAAATTCATTTTTCTTGGTCAGAAGGGGAATTTTGCTTTGTTTAATTGAGTGCATAGCATAGCATAGCATACCAAGGTTTGACCTAACAGCTTCACTGTAAGTGTAGTTTCTCTTGCCATTGACTTGGTCACCAGAACGGTAACAAGCAGCAAGAAGGGTTGAGGTGTAGTAAGTGACAGCAGAGAAGAGAACCATCATAGCAGGACCAGCAATCCAACCAAGCTGAGCTATAGCCCAAGCCAAAGACAGAACCCCAGAACCAATAACTGCAGTTATTATGTGTGCACTAGCTGTCCATATAGTTCCTGTTTTTTTTTTTTGTGCCACACAAGTAGTTGGTTACTAGTTATCAACAACACAAGGGAAGGGCCCATCAAAATACGGGCCGATATGTTTGGTTTTCAGTTGAAAATATAAATTTGTATTAATAAAATGTACATTTGACCAAATGAAATTCTATAATTAGTAATTACTTTGTATTGAATTCAAATATACTTCTGTAATCTTCTAATTGAAAACCAAATATGCAATAATTTGTATTGATGATTACCCGTTCGTTTTGGACGGCCATCATCATCGAAGCACTTGGAACCTCCTTGATGCGTGTCGATGGAGATTTCAAATGGCGCCTGTTGTTGATTGTGCTTGCCTCCACCGTTCACAGTGTTCATCTTTATCATGACAGAGACAGAGAGACCAACCCAAGTTAGGCTTCAGAGTGAACAAGACTCAAATTCTATACGTGTAGTAATCTCACAGTTTGTGTCACAATACTTCTGACTGAGCAAGATTATGATCAATCAATCAACACACAAATAAAGATTAAACTTTGAAGTTATGCAGCTGAAAGAAGATATATAAACTTCAAGTGCTGGCTGGCACAAGTTGTGGCAGAGTTTGACACAAACTAACACACACACACACTCCTAGCTCACAAGAGTCAAGAAAATGAAGAAAACCAGCAGAAATTAAACTGGTGCTAGCTCTTGGAAGTCAAAGAGCGAAGGATGTGTGTGTGTGTGTGTGATGTGATGGTGTTCAGAGTTCAATCAATGTGTTCCAGTTTACAGCAAGTTAAAGGGGGGTTGTGCATGAAATGAAGAGGTGTGTGTGGGTATAAATAAGTGCTGGGAGGAAGAAAGTGGTGTTAGAATTTTACAATATAGTCCAATATTTAGGACAATTGTGCAGACCCACATGCCAAGTGACATTAAGAGTTCAAAAAGTGATGTGTCAATATGTTCGGTCAAACTTGATCATTTTCAACATGTAGTCATATATACATATTCTTTATATGGATACAACATAAAAGGGCAAAGTTAAATTAATTCATTTTTTGGGTGAAGGAAACATGGGTAGGCCCCAAACAGAAACAAAACGAAACAGCGCAGAAGCGCTAAAAACCCCTTCGGAACACACTCCCAATCAGGTCTGCTTGGAAAGACAAAGAAGCAAAATTAGACACACAGTAGAAAATCCGACTACACACGTTAAGAGTCAAGCCAAATTTGGCAAAAGAGTCCGCAACTTGGTTCGCCTCTCGGAGTCAAGCCAAATTAATTCATAGTATCTTACTAACAAGTAACAACATTTTAGTAAGAGTTCTAATATGAAAATAAAAATAAGAGTATGTTTAGATAAATAACTTATTTAAATATTTATGGCATAAGCGCTTATCATATAAGCGCGCGCTTATGTATGAACTATTTTTATTATCGAAAAGATAATGTAGTGAAACTGATTTTATATAAACTGTTTTGATAATCTATCTTGGAGAACTTATGAAAATAAGACCAAAACAGCTTATGAGTCAGTCATAAGTTGTTTTCATAAGTTCTGCTAAACACGCTGACAAGTACTTATGTCAATAGATAAACCCAAAAAAGCTCTGTATAAGTTAATCTATTCGGGGCCTAAGTTAATCCATATATTATAGTCTAGCTATAAATAAACTTTTCCGTTTATGATTAACGGTTAATTCCTAAAATTTGATATGAGAGGAAGGGGATATTTGAATCCCAGCAATACACGTAATGATATGTGTTGGCTTCTGCCGTTTACACACACACACACACACTGCTTTGACGCAAACCGTGTGTGGCCACCGGCCACTGTGCTAAATTTTGATTTGTATGTAAAAAGATCTCCCCCACCACTCTTTTGGCCACTTTCTCAAATTCCCAACTCGGTTTCCTTCACATTTCGTTTTTCTTTTTTTTTTAAAAAAAAATAATGCTCCACGCATTAATGATCACTTGGAAAAGAAAAGACAAGCTTCAATTTGGATTCTTCATAGTAGTTCATGACATGACAGGTAACTGCTGCTTGTGTTATGCGTTTTTCTGTGTATCAGATTAGGCAATCCTTCTATGTTCTACCTTTCCTATAATATCACTGATAGGTTAAGTGTATGTGTGTGTGTTATTTAAGTAATCACAGCAGAATTCGGAGCCAAATATACCTAACCTCGTCTCTTTCTTGCTAGAGATAGAATTAAGGGGAAAAAACATTCAATATATATATTGAAAATAAAAATGCTTAATATTTTTATAAAATTTAATTAAGAAGATTATTAAGATGATTTTATTAAGAAAATATAAAATAATGATAATAATAATCAAAGCCTAATTTTCTCAGTATATAAGAGAATATAAATTATTAAAAGTTAATGTGAATAATTCTTATATAAAAGTAATGTAAGAACAATTTAATTGATATATATTGTTAGTGTAATTTTAAAACCAATATATATTAATGTTTTAACACATTAATATTTGGGGGAAATTGTATTCACACCTCCCTAAGGTTTGTTTAAATGACACATATATCTCCTCTATTTTATAAAAGGCTCATACATCTTATCAATCACGTATACTTACCATCTATTTCATAAAATAGAGGGAGTAAGTGTCATTTAAAATAAACTTTAAGGGGAGGTGAGTGAAACTTTCTCAACAAATAAGGGTGGTAAGTGTTTGTTTTAAAATTAGAGATTGTGTATGTCATTTAAGCATACCTCAAAAGAAGGTGAGTGCAATTTTCCCTAATATTTGTTGTCTTTATTTTATTATTAAGAGAATAATCTAATGATGATAGGCAGGGAATATAGATGCATACAAATCCAATACTTTTTTTCTTGTCTTTTTTTTTTTAAAGCTTCACTCAAATGTTTCATACACCACTTCAACGATAACTAAAAATTAAGAATCTATTTAGTTTGAGAAAATATCTTTTTTAAACTTTCATTTTTAATGACAAAATATTACTTTTCCCTTTCTTTCCTATTTTAAAAGATTTACATAAAAAAAATGAAAATGATAAAAAGTTATTTTCAATAGTACAAGTTTTTCAAACAAATACATTGAAACTGACATGATTTGTTTGTATAATTAAATATAAAAATAAAAATAAAATCTAAATTTATTTTTTAACACCTACAGTAGTTAGGGGGAAAGGGACCTATAAACTAATCAGTATTTGGCTAGGAGATAAGTAAAGTCTAGACACAGATTGTTCCATCACTGGTGATGGAACACGGGTAGTAGCCAAACCTGTCATCTTTGATGGAGAACATTAACCGTTTGTACCCAACCTCGTGGTTAAATCATAAAATATGAAATATTTTGTTAACTTAAAGTCTTAAACCAACACTAATACTAACTGCGTTACAAATTAATTAAAGCTAATTCAGAACTCTGTTACCTTCAGCTCCAGGCCGGCTTTCTCTCTGATCTCTGTGCTTGGCTGTTTTCAGTAACCCCTTTAGTTTATTAAATGCAATTTAAACCACTCAAGTAGCTGCAACATGCAGCAGTTATATACACTGAGGGGGCCGGGGGCAAGAATCGGATAGAACCTAGCTACAGTATTAATTACTCGGGTAGCTTTTGTGCCTTTCTTAGATTAATCTGTGTCTCCCTTATATAGTGGAACACAATGTGTTATAACTACAACAATATAATTGTTTAATGTTTATATCTTTAATGGACCACCCTTAAAAAAAATATCATGTGCAGAACTATCATATTCCACCCTTACTGAATGAGAGAACAAGGTTCGTTTATTATCCATTATTATCAGAATTGAATGGAATGCCTTATAAAGTGCTACAACTGCAAGCATATTTATCAATTATTTCAGTCCAAATATTATTTCTTTTCTATGATTGTGGTATTAAAATAATCCATAAATAAGAGCTAAGAGTGTTCCTCAATCGGAAAATGCATACTGAAACTCTTATAATATATAGGGGGACAAGTAGCATCTAATTCTTATATCTTCTTGTTCCCTGAGAATAGAAAGGTTATTATAGCGAAAGTCTCTTGGGGATATCTTCAAAGATGTTTATTCAATAAAAAATGGTAGTTTAATTTATTCTATTTTAGTTTATTAATAGACCAAGGGTCTGTTTGGATTGACTTATGCAGAGCTTATGAACACAGTTTATGACTGATTCATAAGCTGTTTTGGGCTTATTTTTCATAAGCTACCAATGATAGCTTATCAAAATAGCTTATGACTTATTTTACTATAATTTTTCTTCGATTATAAAAGTAGTTTATACAACTTATGCCATAAGTAGTAGATAAACTTATTATCCAAACAGGGCCCAAATGTGACATAGTGAATACTTTCTTCACTTAAGACAACTATAGGGTGATACTCGATCGAATATATTAGGAGTAATAACATGTAATGAGATAATTAAGCCCCAAAGGCCCCTTCTAGGTCTCTCACCATGAGCAACCCCACTTTTGCAAAAAGTAAAATACTTTTTGCCTTGGTCCTTCAATTATTTTAAATTTTGAAAAGTCAACCCATTAACTTTTGTGAATTTAAAAACTGTACCCTCACCCTGCACCTACCCAGTCGCCGCCGCCCCCACCTCGTCCAACTACTTCTCCGGCGACATCCAGTGGTGCGGCTTCTTCTTCAAGAAGCGAAGGCAGAGGGAAGCATTATCTTGAAGTATTTGATGCAACGTCGTTCAGTGCCGTCGACGACGGAACCCGCTTTAGCGCCTTCCAGATACGGTGGTTGTGGGGAAGGTTATACAGAGAAGCTACAACAGCACCGAAGAAAGAAGCCGGAAGCTAAATCGAAAAGAAACATCGAGCGAATCTTGTGAGAATTCTTGCACAGAGTCGGTGGACGAGGCAAAGTCTTCGATGACGTCGTCGTCTTCGTCATCGACATGAACAACGGCGTTGAAGGATTGGAATGGAGTGAGGGAATTGGCGAGAACTCTTCGAAATCCTATTGTTTTCTCTTATTTTAACTCATAATTGAATACCTTCTACAACTTTAATGGGAATTCGGTGGAACTATATATGGTGGCAGGGCCATACATTAACCATCACACCAAGAAGAAACGTAACGGCAAATGTCCATCGAGCAGATGTTGCCTCCACCACCAAAATTATAAGCGCTTCCTTTTCATGACCTCCAAAGACTCCAAACAACATAACAAGAATACAACTCAAATAAGAAAAACATTTAAAAAGGATTATTTTTTAAGATCATTGTTCCTTGAACTCCGATGGTAGCATGTATCGACATGACATTGGCCGTGGACATGACCGGAGCTCTGTCACCTTCGTGACTCTGCTTCCTCAAGCCGTCTCCATTGTGGTGGGGGTGGTGACGCCGGAGAAGTAGTTGGATGAGGTGGGGGCGGCAGCGACTGGGTGGGTGCAGGGTGAGGGTAAAGTTTTAAAATTCACAAAAGTTAATGGGTTGAATTTTCAAAATTTAAAATAATTGAAGGACTGAAAAGTATTTTATTTTTTGCAAAAGTGGGGTTGCTCATGGTGAGAGTCACTGAGAGACCTATGATGGTCTCTCACCTGAGAAGGGCCAAAAAAGATAGAACAATATTGGTTAGCGGTTCTAACGAATCTTCTCCTAGTAACCATGGCTTGACTCTTACTTTTCCCCTAAATTCGTGACACGTGTTCCTTATGAGAATTGTCTTCTTCTTTCACCCTAGTTCCCAAGTCTAGTCCCAACTTAATTTCTCTATTCATAAGGTTCCCCTGCCTCATTTGGAAGCATCTCTTTTCTCTATTCACAAGGTGCCTCACTTTAGGGTTTAGCTTAAACCCCTTAGAGATTACCTATTTTTTGTTTGTTGGGCAAATACGACATGTTCTCTCTGTTTTTTTTTTATTTTTAAATGTAGATATAGATGTTCTTCTCTCCATTAGTCCTGTCTCCCGTTTATCAATTTTGAATTTTAATAAGCTTTAATTTTACGAGGAATGATATATAGACACTATCTAGAAAATGTTTTGTGCTATCTTCATTGTTTAGATTGAGATAGAATGTTAAGAAAAACCCGCACATTGATCATCATGTATGTAAATAAGTGTTAATAATACCTTGTATGTTTGAACATCCCACATCAAATCAATATTAATTCCAGATTATTGGGTCTCTAACTTCTTCTTTAACTAAACCATATAATTTAATGTCCCAACATACAAAGTGATATGCATAGGTAAAATTTTAATTAGAGGAGGAATTAAGTATATAAAGTCACCTGGAAAACAGAGGGAGACCCCTCCTCTCTCTCTATTTCTGATCCTCCATGCATTCCATCCATATTCTTGTAATCGGATTATATATCAATTTTCTTCCTCTCGTTCAATCCTTGTTGAAAGGTTTTGCCGCTTTTCAACTTGGGTTGTTTATCATCAGGTCGTTTCTTTTGTTGGCTGATAATAATAATATTAGCTTTGGTGATCATATTTTGATTGGTTCTTTTATGAAATAGGAGAAGCAGAGTCACTTCTTCAATTTGTTTTATCCAAAAAAAAACCACTTCTACAATTAGAAATGTGTCCCTCCTTATAATCAATGGTGGACTTGATTGAGAGCATGGGAATTTAATTTGTGGGTTATATCCAATGTTAACAAATAGATATTGTGCTAATTAAAATGCATGATGCACAGATTCATTTAAGCCAAGAAGAATGAAAAATTAAAAATGTCTGCAAAAGCAACAATCGACATGTGTGTGTGTGCGCGTGTGTATATATATATAGGGATGGATGTGTAAATGTCATGGTTTACTTTTTATTTACTGTTAATATTTTTATATTTATTAGTAATTATAAAAATATTACACTATTTTTATTTATAAAGTTTTATGAAAAATGATGAGAATATAAAATGTTATTTTTATCATTTGTTTCATAAAATCTCAAAACATTATATATACAAAAGTATGTGAGATCTATGTAATTTTAATTTTTGTATGATATATATATATATATGTATATTAACTTTTTTGTAGAATGCAAAATTAACTGATCCAACTGTTAAATAATGTGATTTTATCATCTTCATCTACTCACACATGAATCCAAAACTTCACCAAATCACAACATCAAAATACCATGAAGAAGAACACATGTCATCTACTTAAATCAAGAATAGATAAAGAAATAATTGGTTGTTTTAGTAGCTAAACATATCGGGCAAGAGATTCCTATTAAGTAGCAAAGTCGTTGGAATAGTACCGTCAACAGATAAAAAATTGCTTTCAGATTGTTGGAAAGAAAGGAGAAGGAATGTTGTATCATGACATTAACCACTGCCCTATAAAAGCAAATTTTGGAGGACCTCCGGTGCAACCCGATATCCGACTTACTCCCCATGGTTTACACAATTGCATGTAAGAACCCATGCGCTCGAGACCAAAACACGTTGGAGCCTCACAAAATAATGCATGCCCAGAAGAACACATAGTAGAAGGAAAAAAATATAAGGAAAAGGTAGAGAGAAGTGCTACAAAATAGAAAAAATGATTAGGATCTCTCAAGACTCAAGCTGCCAATCCTTATATAAAATATGTAGCTTTAGTCCATTGGCAAAGGTTTATAAATTCTCTATTCAATTATAATAAAATGAAAGGCCAATAAAGTCATTTGAATACAATTTACCAAGTCAAATACAATGGTAATATAGGACTAAGAAGAAATTAATGGTGTTGGTAATTTGGTATCCAAAAGAAATGAGTAATAACCACTTACATGTCATTTTTTAATCGAGAAATGGCATGCAAAGACATCACAATAGAAACTGCGATCCAAGCCAGGTTGGCACCGCAGCCACTACCAATCATTTGCAGCACACCATCATTGCTCCTACACTCACTTAGTTAGTAGTTGGTAACGAATGGCTTGTAAGTTTTAAGATCGTCAGCAATCCCAGTGATGGAGCCCGCTGCAGCTATTATAGTAATTAGAAGACAAACAAAACTAAGTATGTTTAGCCATATCCACTTTGTGCTCCACTTTGGTATCCTCTTTACTACAATATACATCTCCACTGGGAGATACACAGTGAGTGGCCAAAACCCAAGAGCCCCTATAAGTCCCACAATGTCATTGAAGAATGGAAGGAGCATGGACAATATAGTGGTCGTGATCACAAAACATGTCCTCCAAACCAACCTGAAGAAGTTGATCTTGAAGGAACTTCCACCTGGGATCGGCACCTCCATGTCCTTGTTCACAAAACTGCTGTTTGGGAATGTGTTTGATGTGTATGTCTCAATTAATGTGAAGAGGGGTATGCAGTAAACTTGGTATGAACCAACAAGGTGGACAACAACAGCGGCATTGGCTATGTCAAGGAGCCAATATGGTTCGTAGAAGCCAAAACCTGTAAGAAGGTTCCCAGGGCTTTCGTCTCCAAGTGCAGCATACCCAAGGAAGCCACAGAGCATGTAGAAAATGGATGTGACTGAAACACTGATAAAGGTGGCCTTCTTCATTGTTTTGGACTCTGCTGGAGGGGATTTGAGTGTGTCCTGTTTCATATCACAACATAAAACACCGCCAATTTGAGTTGATACTTTCAATTTAGGCCCAGATTGGATAAACTTCTCCATAAGTACTTCTAGTATGTGTTTTTTAACTAATAACTTTTCATAGAAGTTGAAATTAACTTTTGCTCTTCACATTTTTTAAAAGCCATCTTTTTTAACTTCTCCAAAAGCACCTATCTATCTATTAATGACTATTTAACAACATTCATTCTTTTATATATATATGAGAAAAATAAGAAGCAAAATAGAACTAACTTCACCATAAGTCAAAAACTAGAGCTTTTGCATCCAAATAGGACCTTTGAACAATATAGGGGCTCGTTTACTTTGTAAAAAAAATATTTTTCTGTTTTTATTTCTTTTTTTCACTTTTAATTACAAATGTCATCTTATTTTCAATCTATTTTTTGTTTTAAAAGATTTGTACAAGAAACATCGAAAACAACTATTTTCATTATTTTCTATACAAATTTTTTAAAACAAGAGACAGATTAAAAATAATATAACAATTTAATAATTAAAAGTGAAAACAGGAAGAGCTTAAATATATATGTGTAGTGGGAGTCTTACAAGTTTTAGTGAAACTAAAATTATACCTCAATCTCTATAAGGATCATCGAGTAAGAGTAGGCAAAGGCTATGTTACCAAGAGCTTGGAAGCACCTCCAAATCTTTTGGGATTGTGTCACAGCACTACCAACAGCAACACCAGTTATGGTTCCTTTAATTGTTTTGTTTTCTGTTAGATGTCCAATTCAAAGTTAAAACTAGCCCAAGTAGTTTAATCCTTACACCAAAAGAAAAAGGTAAAAAAAAAAATGAAAATTTTAATCATAGCATACATGGATTTATGTATACAATCATACCTATAACTTTAGCAGCACCAAGGCTAAGCCCAATAATTGAGTATACGAAGGACATGGCGGAAGCTAAAGTAGAGAGCCACCATAACTCATGGAAGTCTGGGATTTGGCAGAAAATCATTTGCACAACACCAAATACAATCATGTAAACATTGCTATTCATATGGCATGGATCTTTCCCTCCGCTATCGTGGAAGCAATTAGACCTTTTGACTGCCCTGTTAATTTCATCAAGCAACAAATTAACCCAAAAATAATAATTAAACCAATTAAATAAGCACATTTTATTTTCCTTACACTACTCTTGTACAAAAAGTAATTAACAACATCATCTAGGATTGAAAACTCACATCATGCTTATGGCAGCTGCTATAGTGTACCCAACGGCAACTCCAAAAAGGTTAACATACTGAACCCACCCACAAAACTGGACCTTAAAGCCACCTGCCCAAGATTCAAAACTTCAAATTAAAAATCACCCCAAATTCATTCATTTTTTTCATGGCCAAAAAGGGGGATTTTAATTTGCTTTGTTTAATTGAGTTGTGGGGTAGCATAGCATAGCTGATAGCATAGCATACCAAGGTGTGATCTAACAGCTTCCATGTAAGTGTAATTTCTCTTGCCAGTGACTTGGTCACCGTTACGGTAACAAATAGTGAGAAGGATGGAGGTGTAGTAAGTCACAATAGAGAACAGAACCATCATAACAACACCAGCAATCCAACCAAGCTGAGCTATAGCCCAAGCCAATGACAGAACCCCAGAACCTATAACTGCTGTTATTATGTGTGCACTAGCTGTCCACATTGTTCCTGTTTTATGTGCCACACAATTAGAGAGGGTGGGTGAGTATGGGCCAATAAAATAAGTAACATGTTTGGTTTTTAGTTACGAATGCACGTTTAGGTTCATAGGTTCAAAAGTATGTTTGCTCAAAAATATATAATTCTATTGAATTCAAATATACTTTTGTAGTCTTTTAACTGAAAACCAAACTTGTTGAAAGCTTTATATTTAAGGGAGCTTATGATTGATGATTAATTGATTACCCGTTCGTTTTGGACGGCCATCATCATCGAAGGATTCGAAGCACTTGGAACTTCCTTGTTTGTCGACGGAGATTTCAAATGGCTGTTGTTGATTGTGCTTGCTTCCATCGTTCTCAGTGGTAGTCATCTTTATTATGACAGAGACAGAGAGACCAACCCAAGTTAGGCTTCAGAGTGAACAAGACTCAAACTCTATACGTGTAGTAATCTCAGAGTTTGTGTCGCGGTACTTCTGAGCAAGATTATGATCAATCTATCAGCATCTAAATTAAAAATAAAAAAGAAAGGAGTTTCAAGTGCTGGCACAACTACAAGTTGTGACAGAGTTTGACACAAACATATACACACACACTTCTGGCTCACAAAAGTCAGAAAAATGAGAAGACCAGCAGAAAATTGGTGCTCTTGGAAGTCAAAGAGCAAAGGATGTGTGTGTTTGTGTGATGTGATGGGCGATGCACGGGTGTCGTTGGCATTTACACATGATATGAAACGAATTATTTATTATTTATATAATAATAAATTGATATAAGATTTGGGCAATTAGTGTAGACTCACATGCCACGTGACATTAAAAGAGTTTAAAAAGTGACGTGTCAATATGTTCAGTCAAACTTGATCATTTTCAATGTATATACATATTTTCTTTAGATAGAAGGGTTAGTTAAATCAATTCATAGTATCTTACTAACAACATTGTAGTAAGAGTTTTATCATGAAATTAAGTTAATCCACATATTATAACTATAAATAATTTTTTTTATTATATCAAAAAAATTGTAAATTATTGATTAATTTCTAATTTTCTTTGAAAGCAATTAATTCCTAAAATTTGATATGAGAGGAAGGGGATATTTGAAGCCCGGCTAATCAGCTATACACACAGCGCTTTGATGCAAACCGTGTGTGCCACAGGACATTTTTTATTTTTATTCCACGCATTCATGTGATTACCTGGGAAAGAAAAGACAAGCTTTAATTTAATTTGGATGTATCATAATAGTTCATGACATTACAGGTAACTGCTGCCTGTGTTGTGCGCTTCCGAGTCACAATAAAAAACCGGAAGAAAAGAAAATTCAGAATCCCAAATCAAATGCAGAGTGACAATCGAAAATTAGAAACTGAATACAAAGGAGAAGAGAAAGGGTGAAGGAAGGAGCACCTTCTGGCTTCTGGTGTCCACTGCAGAGAAAATAAAAAAATAAAAAGAAAGAATGTGGTAACAGAGTCAGAGAGGGAGAAGAAGAAGGAGAGAGAGTTGAAATTGAGAGAAATGGCGTGGGGATCGACACGTTAAGCAACGTGGTAATGGTAAGCAACCCGCATTGGAGGAATTTAAGTAGTAAATCACTAACAGGTCAACTTTGCTATTCTTTTTTGAGGAACAACTTTGCTATTCTTAGATTATGCAACTTCTACCTTCCTTTAATATCACTGACAGGGTAAGTATGTGTGTGTTATTAAGTAATCACAACAGAGCATTCGGATCCAAACATACCTAATTAACCTCCTTTCTTTCTTTTGACCAAAAAAAAAAAAAAACCTCCTTTCTTTCTTCAAAACAAAAATGTTTAATATTTTTTATAATATTTATAATTGAGAAGATTGTTAAGATGATTTAGTAAGAAAATATGCAATTATGATAATAATAGTCAATGCCTTTTCTCAGTATATATTAAGAGAAAACAGAAAAAAAAAAGTATATATTAAGAGAATATAAATTATTAAAAGTTAATGTGAATAATTCTTACATAAAATTAATTAATGTAAGAACAATTTAGTGCATGTTTGGATTTACTTTTGTGAGAGGTAAATTCTAGAGACAAAAAATTAATTTTGATAGGTTTGAATGTTTTCAAGTCGAAATTGATTTTGCTTATAGAATGAATTCTAACTTGAAGCTAAGATTTTGAGTTTTTGTCTCCAAACGTGATTTGGCAACCACATGAAAAGGGGGATTATAGGATGTGGCATGAACTTGGATAAAGTCAGACACGTGTCAATACTTATGTGGACTTTTGTTAGCTATGCCAACTACAGAGAAATTTTAATGGCAAGGACTAAAAAAAATTTATAAAGACCAAAAAATTTATATAGGGACACAAATGCACAAAAAAATTTATAAACACAAAAATGATAAAATAGGTATATCATAGGGATAAAAACGTATTTAAGCCTAAAAATAAATATGCATAATTTTTTAAAATAAAACTTTTTAAATTGCTGGGCCTAGGTGTAATAAAGGAAATTGCTGGGGCCAAGGCCCCTTTTAGCTTAAAAAACTTTTTAAATTGCCAAACAAATTGCATCAAGGACATTTAAAATTTAAATTTATAAATTGCTGGGCCAAGGCCACTCAATATAGTACTACCAGACAGGGCATCTAGGACATTTAAAATTTAAATTTATAAATTCGATGTTTATAGTTCTCAAAAGTTTTGACATTGATAATATAAAAATTTATGATTAATAGATTAAATTTAAGCAATAATATAATATTTATATAAAAAAATTAAAGAATACATGCTTGATTAATAAGTGACCCATGTGATGCATCGAGATGATAGTTGTAATGTTTTTAAAATATTTGTTATATATATATATATATATTTTTATTTGAATAATTAGTTATATATGGTAATAAAATTCTAGGTATAGACTTGATAGGAAGTAAGTTTAATTAATCAAAACACTACCGTCAACGTGATGCGTGGAACAAACTCTTGACCACAAATTCTCTAGTAGTGGACAATAGTTAGAAAATGTCTTTTTTTTTGTCAAAAAGTCAGAAAATGTCTGAAATATCATGTAGAGGAACTATAGGTCCACCACACTTGTTTTTGTGCAGTGGGTAATGATGAGCTTTACCGGACCAAAAGAAACCCTCACCTTTTGGGATTCTTTCTATTTCTTTTATTAATATATTTTTAAAAAAAATAAATGATATAAATGTGATTCATAAATAATAAAAAGTATTATTTATTGTATTTATTTTTTCAAAAATATAATAATAATAATAATAATAATAAAAAAAATAGAGAAAATTCTAACCTCACCCATTTAGTTTGGCTTACCACTTCATTAATTAATTTATTAAGCTAGCCCCAACATTTCGGTAGCCACCAGGAATAAGGAGTACTCCAGAGTCCTCCTACTTGATCAGGTAAATGCACGATCAACGATTACGCGCGGGAGAGTGGGACCCGCAAAGACCATACCATGTTGATGATTCGGGTCAACAATGTGAGTCTCACGCACCATTTGCTTTTTCTAATCTCATGTCTTTAGTATCCAATTAACTTTATTTTTTTGGAAGGATCGTATCTAATTAACTTGAACCATATGCGATATGTATAATAAATAATTATGGAGATACGTATATTATTGGCTGTTTGTGATCAATGAGTTTTTTTTATGATTATTTTTTTTAGAGAATTGCTATATCCTCCTACATCTTCCTTCTACAAATCTTTCTATCCACTAAATTTTGACATTTGTCATTTACTGCTTTTTCTCAATTAATAATTAATATGGCCTATTTAATATTATTGTTTTGACAAATCTATCCTTTGTAACAACCGAGAAAAACATTGGGAGTTATTTTTTTTCTCTCTCTCTCTCCCTTACATCGAGTCAGCTAGTCCCTCTTCCATGGGTCTCTTGACAATTTTCTCTCCTTTGAATAAAAATCTCCAAATCATGGCAGATAATGGCAAAGCACCACCTCAACCCACGAAGCGATTAGCGACATCTTGAGAGGAAAGTTGGTGTCCGGCGTCTCTGCCACTGCGACGCCTCCGTCGTCTACGGTGCGAACCCGTTTTGGATGGAGATGACAACGTCTCGAAGCATTCGTTTAGGAACTCAGAGTAGAGTGTCGAAGCTGTTTGGGATAAGGTTGGGTGCGGTTGGTGTTGCCCGTGTTGGTGTACGAGGAGCCCGTTGTGGGTTAATGTCGTTCCCCATGCCCCAGTGGTGTTGCCAGAACTGGTGCTCCGACGTCTCTATTTTATCAGTCAGAACTCAGAAGCTAGGTCGCTGCCATGCCCATGAGTAAACCATTATTCATTGTTTCGTGAGATTATTGCTATGCTACATGTATTGGCGAGCTATCTATCCCAATCAACAAGATGATTTCTTCTGAGTCTGATCCTATCAGTTGGCTCTGGTGACCATTTGTTCTTGGCGGTTTTATGGAATATATAGCTGGACCGAAACAAGCACATTTTGCAAGGGTCACTATCCAATTCCATTCAAGTGGTGGCAAAAGTTCATCAAACTACCAGAGACATTCTCCTTTTAAGGAATCCTCCTGCTGTTCATTTGAGGCTGTAGCTTTGTTTTATTTTCTCTATGTCGCCAAAAAATTACAATACTTCTTCTCATCAGTGTACTGATATTAAAGACTTATTGTATGATTACGGTTGGGTATATAGATGCTAATAGTGATGATTCAATTAAGTGACCAAAATTCTTTAACTTTTGTCAATTACCTTGTAGAATGTAGATGATGTGCATATTTTTGTACTTTATACTCGTTGAACGCTGTAACAGGTGGATTATTTCATGATTTAATCATTAATGCTGTGAAAAACAAAGACTCAAGGACAGCGAGAATTCTTCATCAAAATCAAAAGAGTTAATGAATACAAAGATTAAATGTATTACAATAGGTTGTTATCTTCCCATATGAATGTAGTAACAACTAGACAACAATGTCTACTCATCAAAAAAGTAAGTTTGAATCAGTCATTGTAGCGCTCAACAAAAAAACAATCACTAAGCATAACTTATAAACCAAAACAAGCCAAGTTCCCTGTCTCTGAACCAATTGTGCCCAAAAAAATTTGCCCATGTCACATAACCAATAGTCACGAAGTGCTTCAGCATCCCCAACTCCAAGTCTTAATTGCCTCACCTTTGCAATGTAATTCCTACAATCTTTCTCACCAAATTGCAAGTTCTCATATCCTTTAGCTTCAACTACCAATGAATGAAAATTTTTGTTTAATGGAATTCCAGCACAATCATTTAACTCAAGTCTCCTTTTCGAATAACAATCCATTTTCTTATGAGACCTTTGAAATCTTGACTTTTTTGGACTTAAGGGATTATTATGCTCTAGATTAACACGGGAAATAGTACACTTTCCACTACTATGAACAATCACAGAAATTTTTGCTTGGCATTCAGTTTTTCTCGACATTCTCATATTAGAAGAACACGCCTTACTTACATATTTATCCCCTCTAGAACATCCAAGTGAGTAATATTTGACTTCACCATCTGTTTTTGTGCTAACTTTTCGAACCCCAAATCCAATTTCATAGCCATATTTCTTATAAAAATCATAAAGTTCCTCTTCAGACTCCAATATCATTCCAACCTCTGGAGTTTGTTCAGGTGAAGATTTTTTGAGCTCTTCATTTTCTTCTACAATTAAAATATTTTCTGCATTTATATCCTTAACAATGACAAATATAACAAAATAGAAATAATAGTTTCAGATAAATTTGAAATATTAACGAGTATATTGTGCTGAAAATATGTAACAATGTAATATAAACAAACAAAAAGTTGCAACTATGCCAGCAACAGTGCTTCCTACAAAATCCAAGAACTACCATGCAAAGGTACTTATATTTTATTCATCAAAATATAAAATAGTGATTTCAGCCCAAGTTGCAACAAGGTGAGCAAAATTGAGTAGTACATATTGTGATAGTACAACGAGAATGAAAAGACGTACCAGAATATAGATAAATATATAAATAAGTGAGAAAATGATAAATATGGAATGAAAAAGACGTACTGTGTTCTCCATTGCTGCACGGGCCCATGGAGACTAGGGGTGACAATTTGGGTTGGGCCCGGCGGGCCAGCCCGCCAAAAAGTGGCGGGCCTAGTTGGGGTTTCAACCCACAACCCGTTTTGGCCTGCCCAAATGTGGGTTCAAACGGGCTAGCCCAGCGGGTTAGCGGGTTGGCCCGCCAACCCGTTTTATTTTCTCTTTTAATTTTTTTGTGTGTTTTTTGGATTTTTGGGCGGGTTAGGCGGGTCAACCCGCCACTTCTACACGTTTTTCCTTTTTTTTTAGCGGGTTGGCGGGCCAACAAGCTCGCGGGCCGGGCTAGGGTACCCTAGCCCACTTTCCTTGGCAGGCCAGCCCGCCCCGCCCCGCCCCGTTTTTTTGGCGGGTTGTGGCGGGGCGGGCTCGCCCGCTTTACCACCCCTAACGGAGACACAAATTTGAAGCGCGAAGGGAAAGAAGGTTACTGACGTTTCAGAATGAAGGCTTACTTTGGCGCGTTTCACACAGATAAACTTTTTTTTTCCTTCAACCCGTGAAAGTCGCAACATAACAACCCGTGAAACCTAGCGCCGCTAAGTCTTCTGAGTAAGCTTTTGCAGATCTAAGTTGGGGCCGCCGCGCCGGTGGCCCTCCGCCACTGCGTGAGCGGCCCCCCCTCCGTTTTTCCTTTTCCTTTTTTTCCCCCTTCTTTTGCTTTCGTTTCCTCTCCTCTTTGTCCTTCTTTGTTTTTCGTTCATGGTCGTTGTTGGGGCCGCCAGCGGTCCTCTGCCTCTGCGTGTGCGGCCACCACCCCCTCCGTTTTCATTTTCTCTTTCCCCTCCGTTTTTCTTTTTCTTTGTTTTTTTTTCGCGTTTGCCTGCTTGTGTTTCCTTTCCTTTTGGTTCTATTCTATTTTCGTTTTGCACTGTTCGGCCACCCTCTGTTCTGCCGTCGCCTCTGGTTGGCTTGGAGTGCCGCCGCTGCTGTGGTGTTCCTTGGACTGCTGCGAGTGGGCTCAGTTGCTGGGGGTTGGAGGGCGCCGCTGCCGCTCGGGTTGGGATGTGTTCCACCCTTGGTCCTCCTCTCTTAGACAGGGGTGTCTCTCTACAGGTCCTTTGGTTTCATCTTGGTGGTCTTTGGCCTTTGCTCCGTGGTGGTTCGCGGGTTGGTGGGTGGTTGTGTTTTGTTTGTGTTTTTCTCAGGTTTTCTTCGGTGTCCTCGCCATCTGCGCTGCCGAACAACTAGTCGCAGTACTACCACTCTCGGCCTCTCCTGGGTGTATTGGCCGATTCTTGACATGTGCGCAAATCCGTTGAGGTCGAAGGTTGTAGGTGCTCCAAATGGGCCATTCCCGCTCAAGTGTATCTTTTTCATGTCTGTGGTGTGCTAGGCTTGATGATAGGTGGTGTCTCTTGGTTTTGGTTTCGTTTGTTGTTTTTTGTTATTGCTTTTTTGTTGTTGTTTTCCTTTGCTTTTTAGACAGTTGGGGGCTGAATAGGTTTGTCAGAGCATAGCATGGGGTTTATTGTTTATCGGGTAGCTTTAACATATCTGTTCAGGGCCTATGTATTCAGGGCCCCTTCTGTGTATTTGTTGGGCTCGACCCTTTATCAATATCAATCTTATCTTTGACCAAAAAAAACACAAATAAACTTTTTGTCTATTGGTATTCTTCTAACTCATTTCAAAGGGTAAATTTGTAAAAAGCATAAAGTTAAATAGTTATTATTAATTATTAATTCAGAGAAAGCAATAAGTGTCAAATGTCAAAATTTAGTGAGTAGGAGGATTTATAAGAAGAAATTGTAGGAGGATATATCAATTCTCTTTTTTTAAGATCAATGATAGCAACTTGCATGTAAGTTGGATGGTTCTAATGTAATGTTTTCTTATGCCTACCTCTTAAAGCCATTCTCGAGATAGCACGTGTCGACAAATTGGGCACGTGTTTTTTTAAGAGTTAAACCTCTTTTTGGTCTCTTATTTTTTATTGAGTTTTGTTTTTTGTCTCTCAAAAATAAAATGCATCTTTTTAGTCCTTCATTTTTGAAAAATAAAACCCCTTGGCCGCGTGGAGCTCCTCCCTTGGCCTCGCGGGGATGGGGGCCACGGTACATCAGTAGAAGGGAAGGAGAACGAAAAAACGAGTTAAGGTGAACATCAGACTTTAGGAGGGGTCAAAGTATAAATTTAGAAAATATGTTTTAAATTTAAAATATGACCACAGGGACTAAAAATAACAAATATTAAAAAATAAGGACTAAAAAGATGCGTTTTATTTTTGAGAGATTAAAAACAGAACTCAGTGAAAAATGAGAGACTAAAAACAGATTTAAGCCTTTTTTCAATATTAATTTTGTATGCTTAAATAAGTTTTTAGTCCCTATAAACTAAGAGTTTTTTTGTTTTAGTCCCATAAAAAAAAAGTTAACCATTTTTAGTCCCCATAATATTTTATTTTTTCGTTTTAGTTCCTATAGTGAGTTGACTGATGAGGTGACTCACTTATGTCTGCATCATCTCACTACGTGGCGCCAACTCAGCAGACACGTCACCCTCATCTCTCTCCCGTTTTCTCTTCCCCTTCCTATTCCTCTCCCAACTCAGCCGCCCCTCCCCCAACTAGAGGTGGCCATCCCTAATCCATAGAACCATGTAGCAACATCACAAGATGATATCCGACACTGCAAGAAGCTCGTTCTGCAAGTTGGAGGTTGCAAGAGTTCTCGTCCTTTGTCAAGGTTTCTCATCTGTTGTAGGAGTATAGTTCCTCACTTTCCTCTTTCTCATCTTGGTCTTTATTTATCAACAGTTCTACTCTGTTTTTCTCCATTTAATTTAGGCTTAATTGCAGTTTTAGTCCCATATCTTTTGCGAATGTGCAATTTTAGTCCTCTTTCTTTTAAATGAGCCAATTGAGTCCCCTATGTTTTATAAATGTGCAATTTTGATCCAACTGTTAATTCACAAACAGAGTAGCTGACCTGGACAAATGGTGCTGACTAGGAATGCTGAAATGACATCCTATATGGCAGGTGAACTTTGACTGACCAATCAAAAATTTACACAAAATAAAATAAAAAAAACACCATTTCCCTTTCTCTCTCTCTGCTGCCCCTTCCCCCCTCTTTCTCGTCCTTCACCAACCCGCCGAAGAAACCGGCGGTAAGAGAGTCTTCAAGCGCTCCGAGATCCAACAGAGACAGATCCAGAAGCTTCGCGAAGAAGAGAAGCACAAACTCGAAGCCAAATCTCACAAACGCCGCGCAACTTCCTCCGACACTGCCTCCTCCGCCGCCGCAACATCATCGACCCAGTAAAAAACATAGCCATTGAAGATGTGAGAGAGAACATGGGTAGAAGAAAGCCTCAATCTTTTTACTAGTTCTAGAGAGAGAGAGAGAAGATGTGTGGAGAAGATGTATAGAGGAGCTATTATCTCCGATTTCCTTTTCTCCGATTTGATCTAAGCCCTTTCTCATGAAACCCTAGATTTCATCTCAGAAAATGCAGAAACATAAAATGCAGAACATGAAGAAACATAAAATGTAGAACAAGAAGAAGAAAGGGAGAAACGGAAGTTTCTCCTGAGAAGCTCGTTTCCAATGTTGGTCTGCGAGTTAGGGGAGTAGTGTTGTGTAATTTATGAAGTAGGATGGGGTTAGAGAAGGATGAAAAAGAAAATGAAAGTGGCTTATGGTTAATTGAAGGGTGAATCAGTATGATGATGGAGTTTGAACATGATGATAGGTTTTGAGCAGAATGGGTTATGGTTGAAGGCAGGTTGGCGAAGGACGAGAGAAAGGGGGGAAGGGAAGGCGAAGGCGAAGCAGGAGAGAGAGAAAGGGAAATGATGTTTTTTTATTTTATTTTATTAGGTGTAAATTTTTGATTGGTCAGTCAAAGTTTACTTGCCATGTAGGATTCCATTTCAGCATTCCTAGTCAGCATCATTTGTCCATGTCAGCTAACTCTGTTTGTGAATTAACAGTTGGACAAAAATTGCATACTTATAAAACATAGATGACCCAATTGGCTCATTTAAAAGAAAGAAGACTAAAATTGCATATTCGCAAAAGATAGGGGACTAAAACTGCAATTAAACATTTAATTTATCAACTTTTGTCTTCATTTTTCTTCTTCTTTTAAATAAAAAATGACCCCATTTTGGCGTTTTTTATTTTTCTTATTAATATTTGGAATTTAGGATAATGTGTGTTTTCTTAAATAAATAAATTGAAGAAGATACGCAAGACCATAGACAAATTGTGACAGTGTGACGCGATTTGATGAAAGTGATGCGGTTACTTAGCACACTGTTGTTTCTAGTTTTGCTCATATTTGGCATTGCACGTTTACATATAAGGATCTAGGATCTATGGCTGAGTTGGTGGAGAGGGAGGGGGAGGGGAGGCTGAATTGGGGGGAGGGGTGGCTGGGGAAGGGGAAGAGAAAATGGGAGAGATGAGGGTGACGTGTCAGTTGAGTTGGCGCCACGTGGTGAGATGATGTGGACATAGGTGAGCCACCTCATCGGTCAACTCACCATAAGAACTAAAACAAAAAAAATAAAATGTTATAGAGACTAAAAAGTGTTGACTTTCTTTTAGCCCCTGTTTGGTTGGAGGGAAGTGGAGGGGAGGGGAGGGATTATTTTAAAACTTTTATGTTTGGTTCAAATTTTTGGAGGGGAGGGGAGGGAAAGGGAGGGGAGCAAAATCTCTCCTCACTTGATTTTGGCTCCCCTCCAATAATGGGGAGATTTGGAGAGATTTTAAAATATTGACTTAAATAACCCTATTTAAAAACTAACAAAAAGGTTGATAAGGGCATAAAATGTAAATTAGACATTTTTTTCCATTAAAATCCCTCCCCTCCCCTCCTCTCAACCAAACATGATATCTAATTAAATCCTTCCCCTCCCCTCCTCTCAACCAAACATGATATCTAATTAAATCCTTCCCCTCCCTCCCCTTCCCATCCCCTCCATTAAAATCCCTCCCCTCCCCTCCCTTTTTTTGAACTAAAACAAAAAAGCTCCTATTTTATATGGATCAAAAACTTATTTAAGCTTTTTGTATAGAGAAAGAAAAGGAGAAATATTTCAAACATACTTGATTGAACCATATTTATTAGTAAGATTTTTTTCTTAATTTTGAAACTTTAATTATTACTATAGAAAAATTGCAACCTTTATAATTATTTAATTTATAAATGAATTTTAAAAGCAATTTTGTTTTTGGTCCATGGGGAGAGCCATGAAAGTTTTTTTTTTTACAAAGCCATGAAAGTTTTGATGAAGGGTGAAATTTGTGTTTTGGAAATTATATTCATGAGGAGGATACATTGGTGTGATATTTTGGGTAATGTTACCGTTAATAATTCTTTATCGGATAATTATATTTTAAAACTTACCGTTGGATTAAAAGTTATTGTCGCATAGATAATTTCTACAAATTTTTTTATCAATATAAAATCATTTAATGTATCATTGATATACGTTAAGATTAATATCTTTTAAGATATATGAATCTTGACGTATAGTTAAGTAATCTAACGTAGACTAGTTAATAATTCAAAAACTAATATGAATTAAGTAAGCTTCTCTGTCTTCTTGTTTTTGGTCATTGGGGAGGGGGGGGGGGGATCGAACCCCCACCCTTCCCTTTCAACATATCATCCCAGCACATATACAACTTGTGCTACCAAAGGGAGATAAGCTTCTCTAGGTCTAAGAGTGGAAATGTTTAGCTATTATGATGGGCCAAGGTGTATGTGCCCCTCTGAGATTAGCATCAGTCATTGACAATGAGAATAAAAGGGACATATATATATATATATCCATGCTAAGTGTTTTTTGACTTAATTTTTTTTCCAGTCCAAATGCTAAGTGTTTTGACTTAATTTTTTTTCCAGTCCAAAATACGATGGTTTAAGAGATGTACTCCATGTGTACTTCAACTTTGTACAATTGTTGGCATTAATTAAGAAGCCCTAAATTATTGGCTGAATGTTTGCCTATTCCCACTTGTGGAGGTCATCATGAGATATACCAAGTTGATGGTGTTTATCTTGACAAAAAAATACTACTAATAATTTTGGGAAATTGCTTGATGGCGTTTATCATGCGTGGTTTTGAAATGCGGTTGCTGATCCTCTCAAGGTTGTTACTCATGTGTTGTAATTTTAAGAATTGTGGACAAGTTTCTGTAGGTTTTGAATTGGGGACAGACTGGTCCGATATTGCGTGAATGTGAATAGCATCAACACATACACATTTCCGTGTCCGAAATTTAGGGATCATATAGCTGAGCCTGAAACTGAAAACGACGGTACAATTTTGAAGAAGCATTTTTGTTGTTTCTCCCCCTATTAAAATGTACCGTTGAATTTTTTCCCCCTTTTTCTTTTTTAGGGGTAGCACAGACCATTGAATGTCTCCTATATCATATATCTTATTTATTGCACTATTTGCTCCATAAATACCAGCATATAACAGTATGGTCCTTTGAAATTGTATTTAGTTGGGACTCTTGGGACCTAAGAAGAGAGACAATTAGCAATATCTTCCAATTGGAAAAACCTAATTAAGTCTTTCAGATCATGGAAAGCCGCTAGCTTAATTATACTATATCATTTAGAATAATCTTCCGAATAAATGTACAAAAACAATGACAGACCCATCCATAATTAATCTCAAAAGGACATTTCATTTTATTTTATTTCTTGACAGAAACATTTCATCTTTGAAACTCTCTGCCCGTCAAAAGTAAACACAAATTAAAATGCTCAGTCACATATAATATATTGTGTGCAACTGCAAGTTCCTATTAGAACTAGGGAGTCAACTCCACCTAACATAGACTCCCTCCCTTTTAAAATGATTGTCTACTACAGTGTTTTTATCAAAATTAAGAAAGATAATAAAAGAGTTAAAAAGTTAAACAATTTTACTAAATTATCTTTGTAGTTAATGCTGCATTGATAATATAAAATGTCAAACTATAAAATGCATTAATAAAGGTAAAAATTGGAAAAAATAATACTCCCTCTTGTCCAAATCTTTGGTAGTTTTAGTTTTTTATTTTTATCCCAAAACTTTGGTTGTTTTAGGATTTCAAGAGATAATTTATTATATTTTTTCAACTATACCCTTAATATAATTAATAAGTTTTGAGTGGAGAAATAATTAAGATAATTGAGAATGATGAATAATAAATAGGGTTATTTTAGTCTAAAATTTGTTCAATTAATTATTTCTTAATCTATGTGTCAAAACCTTAAATAATCAAAGATTTGGACAGGAGGGAGTAATTAATACTACATTAAAAATATGAATCATGCTATTTATTACGAAACATGGAGTACGAAATCATCAAGAAAGTGTTTTTAACAGCTTTGATTCAATGAACTTTTGATAATCAGTTAGCAAAACAAAAACAAACCGCAGTCTAAGGGCTACTCCATCTGTATTTGAATATAAGTAAAAATACATAAACTCACGTTTATTAAGGAAATTAGTTAATTGCAATTAAGTTTCTTGATCTTATATAAAAAATTAGTATAGTTTTTAAATTACTCTTAATGATTGCATATTAAATTGTTACTTATAAACAAACTATGCATTAGAAAACAAAATTTAAATTAACTTAAGGGTATTATAGAAATAATGTTATTAAATTAGATAAAATTAGTTATTTTTTACTTATATTTAATAACAAAATATTTTGATATTTTTTCTTATAATAAAATACAAAGAGAGTATAATAGCTTTTGTATATCGCAAAAACAATCATTTCCCTAAAAATATAAAGTGGACAGTTAATGTGAATCTTTTTTTTTCAACACGACAATCATTTTAAAACCAAGGGAGTATGTCATTAATAATTAAATCCATAATTAAACCTCCCACGCCTTTAATTTCGCGTGGACCAAACCCATCACTGATCTCACGCCTCTTTGTCACCCTATTATTGAGGGATAAATGGGTTGTTACATACCGTTGTGTGAAAAAAAATCATGGTTTGTTATATAAATGCACCTTAATTGAGAGAGAGAATTGAATTTGAAGTGTTGCTTACTAGTAAAACGTGGAAGTTGGAAACAACATTGGGCATGGGTGATTATTCTTTCAAGAAGCAAGGTGCAATTCCATTCAAGTGGGAGATCAAACCTGGAGTCCCCAAACATCCTCAGCAACAACAAGAACGACAACAACATTATGAGCAAAATCGTTCACCTTCGTCGTCGTCATCGGAATTTCCGTCACCGAAGCTGACGCCACCACCGTCAATGTCCTACGTGTTCTCTTCGGTGGAGCCCTGGTCGACCCGTTCCTTCCGCTCAACTCCCCCGGTTCGGTCTGGCCGATGGCAGTTCGACCGTCCCATTACTGCACGGCCCAATAGCGTTCCACCATCCGGTTGTTTCTTATCTCCTTTCCTCAAGCGGCTGTCGAAGTGGAAGAAGGTGGGCCGGAACCGGAAGCCCATGGTTGAACCCGAATATGACGGGTCGGATATGGAGACACTTTCGGTGTGGTCCGTGTCTTCGGGAAAGCTCCTCTCACCACTACCATCGAACCAGTCCTCCGTCGTGAGCCATGCTGGGTGGGTCGGCTCAGGACCACTTTATTAGGTTTTGTTCTCAAATATATCCAATTCACGACTTCATGGAATTGGTTACTTGAAAATGAAAACCTGCATAGTGCAGAGTAGAATAACAATTTAGAATGATTAATTAACAATTAAATAATAATTGTGTTATAGATTAGAGAATGTATGGTTAGAATTTTATATTAGCTTTTTATCTTCATGAAAATTAAACTAGATGATTCATTCCTAATTTCCTATAAAGTAAGATTATTCATTTTTAGAGCAAGGGATAATATGAATACAACCCATGATCTCTTTCTGTAACTTTTTCAAGGCGAGTATCAAGTTCTTCGTTAGTAGTAGCGAAATTATCCATAATATTATTAGTATCTTCCCATGCTTTAATAATTTCAGCTGTTATTTTCACTATTTTTTTTATACAAATAATTGAAAATAAGAAATAGATTAAGTAATATATCAATTTTGTAATTAAATATAAAAATAGAATATATATTTTTTTAAATGAACAACCCTATATTTTTTATTAACAGTACTCAAACCCGAATTTGCGGTGGTTCTTTTTCTTTCATTGAACTTACAAGTTACAAATACAATTTGGCGCCAGAATTGCTCGCGCGAAACCCGAATCTCCCAAGCGGTAACAATCAATCAATCAATAACTATTCAATCTTCATACTCATTTCTCACACCATACTCTCGCGCTGTCGTGAGTCCCTCCCACAGACACTCCCAATCCCAAACCTACACAGTCTCAGTCCGTAAACCGTTTTGCATGACATCAAACCCTCTGCGCCCTTACCACAAACACCTCGCGAACCAAGCCCTGGTCGCCGCCATCAAAGACCGTCCATTCGACGCCGTCCACTCCTCCCCCGGCGCTCCGCCATGGACCTCAACCGCCGTCACCGAAGTCCTCCGCTCCATCGCCCGTTTCTCCTTCCAGTCCCCTCGCTCCATCGGCCGCCAGAGCGGCTTCCGCCGCCGCACCTCGCTGCGGCAGCGCAACCTCATCGAAGAAGACCACAAGCTCCGTGACGGCGCCCTCGTTCTGGGCCCTGCGGCCCACAGGGACCCATACCGGGCCAGCCTTGGGCCCCGTAAGGCCCTCGAGTTCTTCCGCTGGGTCGAGGCCCGCTTCGGCTTCAACCACGACGAGGTCACGTGCCGCGAGATGGCGTGCGTGCTCGCCAGAGGCAACGCCACCAAATCCCTCTGGGAGTTCCTCAAAGAAACTTCCTCCAACAAACCAAACAGCAACAACCCCATTACCACAATGACCATCACGTGTTTGATAAAACTCCTAGGAGAGCAAGGCCTTGCCAACGAGGCCTCACTCACGTTCTACAGAATGAAGCAGTTCCGTTGCAAACCCGATGTTCAAGCCTATAACGCATTGATCAATGCCCTGTGTAATGTTGGCAACTTCACCAAGGCAAGGTCCTTGCTTGAACAGATGGAACTCCCCGGGTTCCCGTGCCCACCGGATGCCTTCACTTACACCATTTTGATAAGCTCTTATTGCAGATACGGTATGTGGACCGGTTGCCGGAAGGCTGCGCGGCGGAGGATATATGAGGCCGGCCGTCTCTTCCGGCTCATGCTCTTCAAGGGAATTGTTCCCGATGTTGTCACTTACAATGCCCTGATTGATGGTTGCTGCAAGACTTACCGTGTTGGGAGAGCATTGGAGTTGTTTGAGGACATGAAGAAAAGGGGCATTGTCCCCAACCGTGTTACTTATGATTCATTGATTAGGTATTATAGTGCTGTGAATGAGGTTGATAGGGCTATTGAGGTTTTGAGGGAGATGCAGAGGTTGAATCATGGAAGACCTGGTTCTAGTTCTTACACGCCCATCATTCACACGCTTTGTGAAGGTGGGAGGGTTGTTGATGCTTGGAGATTTCTTACTGAGTTGGTCGATGTGGGGTTGGTACCTCGAGAGTATACTTATAGGTTGGTTTGTGATAAGCTTCGTTTGGCGGGAGAGGATGGGTTGTTGTTGGATGGTGAAGTGCATGACAGAATAAAAGAGGGGATATGGGAGAGGTACACGCGAGTGATGAAAGTTAAACCAATTATGACTCGCAAGGGGTATCCTGAGATAGACCCAGTTTGATTTCTTTTCCTAGAGGAATTGTTTGTGCTCAATTGTTCATAGTTGAATCAAGATGCTCAAATGTTGAGTTTAAGTTTCAATTTGGGTGAAGTGAGGGTGCAGGGTATGATTATAGAAGGCACTGACAGTAAGATACAATACTTATTTTTCTTAAAACAATTGAAGAAAGTAGGTGATTGTTTGTATCCTTATTCTTCTGTGTATGATAATATAAGATGGAGCAAGTTTGAATTCTTTTCTTAGAGGAACTGTTTGTGCTCAACAGATCAACATCTGATATCTATTTCTCCAGTTAAGGAGAATAATCAAGAATAAATATCTGAATATTTGATTTTCTCATGTATATTTTCAGGCATTCCACATTTTCCACTACCTGGATCAGGAAGATGCTACTGATTTCGCATCTTTCTCTCTCTCTCTCTCTCTCTGCTTTTGTTCGTTTATGTTACCATAAGCACTTACACTCTCTCCTTTGTGAGTAGTTTTACACACTGCTAATGCAATTGATGCTGCTGTTTGCAATATATGCCTGACCTCCTAAACAGCAAGCATATGCATGATGAAGTTACCTTGTCCTAGAAAATGACCCAGAGCCATACACTCAATTCTCATTGTAGTCATTGTAACAAAAAAAAAAACTCAACTTGCCATTATTTACAGGATAATGTACTTCCTCATCCGATACTTTAACCGCTAGGTTATTGAAGAGAGTAATATAGTACTAAAAAGTACAAACATGATTATACACATGGATCCCTCACTTTACAAGATACAAGGGTGCCGAGAAGAGTTCCATGATATAAACTATTTCGAAATTATTAGCACTTCTTGAAACATCTCCAGCATTAGCTCCCTATCCGCATGACGAAAAAAGGTATTTATTTCATCTCTAACATCATATATCTTACCAAAATCAAATAAGAACGTGAAACACCCTTTCTTTAACTTGTGCAACCGGTACACCCAAGCCTCATTCAGCCTATCCAGAACATTTCCTGAGTTAAGATCTTCCAGTAGGCTTTCCTCACAGGCATCTTTGAGATCACCAATGTCATATTTATTGGCTGCTCCAAGCAATGCAAGCCTGTGCTTCCAGAAATCTTCTTGTTTTATTGTGCCGTACAAGTAACACAGAAAGGCCATGCAGGATTCCTGTGACATGTCTTCTATGTGGATTGTTGATGACTCTTTCTCCTCCCCGCTGTCGTGGTACAAGCCCTGGAACACTGGAGAAGTTGCGGACAGAACTGCCTTGTGAGCCCTCAGTGTACCATCCATTGTTATAATGGTGAGGTCAGCATGTATTGCTTCGTCGAGCATGCGGGAGAGGCATTGGAGAGTGCTTTGAGTTGCAACAGATTGCAGTTTTCCATCAGATGGCCATATGGAACTGCCTTCTCCACCCTGATTTTCAGACCCAAAAAAAGATCAAAGGTTAAGAAGCAACAATCTAATACTAGTTCAGAGGTTTCCTGGGGAATATGCAATTCATCAGATAAAAAACATGATATGCTGCTAAGCAAGTAACTCATAACAATATTTAATAAACAGAATTCATCAGATAAAAAACATGATATGCTGCTAAGCAATAACTCATAACAATATTTAACAACAATATTTAATAAACAGATAGACAGACAGATAGTAGATAGAGAAGAAAAAAACACCATTATATTTATAAATAAGTCATGCAATTATCTATTTACATCAATACCATATTAACATGGTAATGATTATAAAAATTAGGGACTCACATTCAGAGGGCAGCTGATCCTCAGGTCAAGAAATTCAACATCAATAATGAAGCGACCAAGGAATGTAGTATCCACAGGCCAGACAAAGTCATCACATGTCTTAAGTATCCTTTCATAAACTGCAGCGTTACAGCACAAAATTGAAGTTGCAACAGGTAAATGCAATTTTAAACTTATTGGTTGCCAATTTGAGGTTGTGACACAAAATTAGCCCTATATTTATTGTTGGTACTTGGTAAATAGAAGTAAAGAGTGTGTGTACACTAGCAGATACCAAAAAATTCAGATATAAATAACAATTTTACCCTACAAATGGAGTATCCATCAAATGTTCTATCCTATCTTCACGCAATTAATACCCCCAAAGCTCTGTCCCTTTCAATCACAGCTCAAAGCCTCAAACGCGGATCCGACTCAGAGAAAATGGGATCATTATAATTTTACATGATTCATTAATTACAGTCACAACCTCTCAATATTAAGAAGAAGAAAAAAAAATTAGAAAACTCAAAGCACGGGAGAAGGGGGAGAAGAAAAAAAGGTCCTTACAATAGAGCTTGTAAAAGCTCATTTCATATAAGCAGCACACAAGATTAAAATTTGACAAATACCCAACAAGGCAAAAAGTGTCAGAAGAGGAAGAAGAAAGACCAGGGGAAATGTAGAATTTGCGGGAGGAGCCAGTGTTGGAGACGCGGACAATGAAGCGAGCGACGGGTGGGTGTTCCTTAGAAACCTTGGAAGGCTCAGGGAAAAGATGAATGTAGAGATACCTGTTTCTCTCTATGGACAAGTACCTGCAAGAGAAGGGACACACATAGTAACCAATTCAACAACATGTTTTTAAGCTCAAATCAATCGATCGATTGAACAACGTGGCGTGCATACCAGTTCCAAATTCCGAGCTTGAAAGGGTCGGATTTCTTGTAGGAACAGGGTCCGAAGTTGTCGATTTTCCATTGTGCTAATCGGGCAATTGTCTCCACCTTTGAATCACCCATGTCTTCTCTTTCTTCGCTCAGTTGGCTGTTTAGAGATTGCAAAGACCGAACGATACAACAGATGCGCACCGAAGAGACCAGAGATTGACTTTGTCTATAAGCATCCTCACTTGGGTCCTCACTAAAGTTTGCAGTGGTTGATGTGTGCCGGAAATTGGAGGAAATTGCCTTTACTTTTTCTGCAAAGCTTAGATCACACGTCCACTTCTTTTTCCATTATTTTTTATATATAAAATATAAATAAATATAAGAGATAAGAGATAGATTACAACATCATTTAATTTTCGTCCCAAAAAAATTATAATGTGCTAACTTGAAAAAAAAAAGTCACTAAATATGTTTTTTGTTGGCCAATTTAGTCTCTAATGTCACTCTTATCAGTTAATGTTATTAAATGTACTGATTTGGCATGTTGAGTGTCACACGCATGACACATCCGGTCATTAGAGTCAATTCATCTTTTCACACTTACTATCCTCTCTCTCTGGACCCTTTGCCACCCCATAATAAGTTAAGATTCTCTCCACGATTTTTTTTTTCTATTTTTTTTATTATTATACTTTTAGAAGAAATAAATGATATAAATATTATACATAGGTGTTATTTATTTCATTTATTTCTTCAAAAATATAATAATAAAAAAATAAAAAAATAAAAATAGAGAGGATCCCAACTCCCCCATAATGCCATTGCCACTCATCCCACCATTATCCCCTTCCCCTCATCCTCTATAAATTAAGTATATGAAAAGCCTCCAGACATGAAATTGTCCTCCGATTCTCTTTTATTGCAGAGCTCCATTCGTGGTTTTGGTTTGTAATAAAGGAATTGTGGCATAGGGGAGAGGTAGTTCACTTTAGGGTCATAAGGGGGGCATAAAGGGATCTACATTAAGAGGAGCTAAGATGGTACTATGGATGAACTATAGGAGTAGCGGCAAGACTAATCTTAAAAGTCGGGCCAAGGTTAGCAAATTCGTTCTCTTGGGCAATAATGTTAAACGAAGATTCAATGATGAATGTCATTCTCTGACATCAATCGAACATTCACACCATGGACATGGATAGTGTTTGTTCATGCCTGGAATTTGACCACCAACATCTGGTGTCAAGCTTGAAGGTCAATCCCAGCCCAAAATGTGTCTGCTGTTGCGTGCCCCCTTTTATATTGCTCGTCCAATAAATGTCAAGAGGTAATTGTAGGATATGTTTCTCAATCATAATGAAATGATATAATGTTAATTGTGGTAATCTCATAGGCTAATCATGACTCATTAAAAAACCACTGTGTTTGTTTACACAATGAACCCCCCCGCCACTGCGAGTTTGAGGAGAAGCTATAGAGAGTAGTTTTTGCCTCCAAGGGTGTGAGACACACATTCAAGGATGCTCCACCATGAAACCAAACGTACACTAAGTACTTTTAATTTATCAATTTTGCAGTGATTCGATTGAGACGAATCAAACACTGTGAAATCAAACATTGTGTGAAAGTGGGCTAAAAGAGTTGCATTTTGCAATTTACCCCCACAGGAGAGCAACAAACAAGTCATCTTTTCTGCAATTATTATTATTATTATTATTATTATTATTATTATATATTTAAAGATGCAAGTGGGGCCAAGCAAGAGGGGAGAGGGATATTTCGGTAAAGTCGCATCACACAATAATAATTAATTAATTAATTAAGCCCTCTCACACTAGCCAGCCACCTGTCTGCTGTCTCTTTCATTCAGTGACAATCCAAATAATAAAAGAATTTCGATCTGATCGCTGCAATGCCAAACCAAACCAAATAGCCAATCAATCTATCTAGATCTATACCATCGATCGACATTACTTTACACTTCCAAAGAGAAAGAAGAGGGAGTAGAATCGGAATCCAATTAGGTTTTAATAATAACAACAGCCATGGCAGGCTTCAGCGGCGACGAAACTGCTCCCTTCTTCGGCTTCCTCGGTGCCGCTGCGGCCCTCGTTTTCTCCTGTTCGTTCCTCTTTTCTCTCTCTCTCTCTTCTTTTCCTTTTTTTTTGGTTTATTTATTTTGTCCACACAAATCAAAAATTAAATTCTATGTTAAAACCACCAATTTAGTCCATTTCTGGGGAAATATTTTATTCACTTCGACAATAATATCATTTGTGCTAAATGGTTTGATTGATCCTTTACTTTTTCTTTTAAATGATGTGATTAGCAGCTAAATCCCAATTTTAAGGCCATAAGAATTTTAATTTTAATATGTGTGCGTGTGTGTGTATGAGATGTATCGAGTGAGAGGAGTGTTTGTAGGAGAGCGAGAGAGGAATAGATAAGAAAATCAGTTGAATTTTAAGGTGGTTTTGGTGGTGATGATTGATGGATTGATGATAGGTATGGGAGCTGCATATGGAACAGCGAAGAGTGGAGTGGGGGTGGCTTCAATGGGTGTGATGAGGCCTGAGCTTGTGATGAAGTCCATTGTCCCAGTGGTTATGGCTGGAGTGCTGGGAATTTATGGCCTCATCATTGCTGTCATCATCAGTACTGGAATTAACCCCAAGGCTAAGTCTTACTATCTCTTTGATGGCTATGCTCACTTGTCCTCTGGTCTTGCTTGTGGCCTTGCTGGTCTTTCTGCTGGAATGGCCATTGGAATTGTTGGTGATGCTGGAGTCAGGTATCTCTTCCCTTCTCTCTCTCATTATCTTTTGCTTGTAGTGATGCCTGTGGACAGTGCTAGAATACAAGATTGGAGTAAGACTAAGAGACAGGGCACAAAAATTAAAATATAAGTAATTACTACTTAACATAAATTAAGCATCTAAACCATATCAACTGCAATGTTAAATCGTTTTGGTTGCTGAGCTGACTCAACCTCTGAGTAATAAATCCCTTGTTTTCCAATGAGCTGAAACTGGTTAAGTTTTAATCTTGTAAAATATAGTGCCTAAGCAGTATTTTAAAGTCACAATCACAAACTTCTAATAGTTTGCCATGACTATGTAAAGAGTAAGCTATGATAATATTGGTCTTTGAAATGTATTACTTTTTTTGTAATTTTGTTCCTGATTTATTTAGTTATATGATGATTTGGTCTTTTAATTATTCAAACTCGTTTTACTGTTAGTCCTAAAAAATGTTAGGCAGATGGACTAATGCAAAAACGTGTTTGTATAATTTAAGGCATTAAATCACACACTTGACTAAAATTAGAGACTAAATTGTGAGTGAGAAACATTTTCAAAATGTGCCATTTCACTTCTGTAAAACATAGTGTGTTCCTTTCTCCCTTTCCAACAATGAAAGGCAAATGCATAACCTTATGTGCTACCTACAGAGACAAGTATCTGAGAATTTCATTTTGGAACTTAAGATTTATTTCCTGTTGTTTCTGTTTAAAAGAAATGTTGACCACAAACATTTTTGTTTGCTCGCCATCTCTTTCTGCCCCTTCATACAAATGTTGACAGTGAAAGGTTGATGTGAATATTGAATAGTCTCTACAAATAATTTCAGACGCCTAGTGCTTATTTGGTTCTTGGGGCTCCTCCATTTGATGCTTAATTTATTCTCTTTAGGCCATTTCGCTATATTGTTGTTGTATCTCTATGCCATGCCATCTTGCTTTTTCATCTTCATGTTGTGTCTATGTGTGTGGTTGCGCACTTTTCTCAGCTAAAATTATCATTGCATAGATGTTACTGTTTAACTGAATGCTTGGACACTGAGTAAGCTGGTTTCTGTGTGACAGGGCTAATGCCCAGCAGCCGAAGCTGTTTGTTGGTATGATTCTTATCTTGATTTTTGCTGAAGCTCTTGCTCTCTATGGCCTCATTGTTGGTATCATCCTCTCATCCCGAGCAGGTCAATCCCGTGCTGAATAAAATGAAACCAAGTCAGTGATAGCTGGTAGTCCATCCATTATAATTACAGTACCTGTCTTGCATTTGAAATGGGACATGTTTTACTTTAGTAGATTATTACTATTATTTCATTTATTCTCGTACACAAACTATGTATCTGAACTCTGTCAGTTTTGTGAAGTGTTTTCCAATGGATTATTCATTTTGGATGACTGCATAATGATATGATATATTGATACATGTTTGTTTTACAGACACGGTGCAACTTATTGATACGACTAATAAAGTTAAAACTATTGATGACTCCTCTATCTTTGATGACAATATGGACTTATAAATTAATAATCCACCCACATGCATTCTTGAGGTTAGGATTATTGTCACGTTTTTACCACTGCCTGTGAGAAGGCATCCATTAGAAGAAAAAGGAATGCTTGTTTCCTTTGCGATAAAATGTTTAGGGGAACTATGATCTAAATCTTAAGACTTAAACATAGTGCTTTGATTCTTATTAGCTAAACTGACCCTGTCGCCATCGTGTCTATGAGTACGTCTATCTACTCATATCATCTATGTACTTCTGTGGACATGTATAACTAGCAATTTTTCATGCCTAGTGCGTAAGATGCACATAAAGTAAACAAATCAAACAATGGCTCAGTTTGGATTAAATGGTAGTTTCCAATTAAAATAAGTATGGTTTTTCACTTACGAAATAGTCCTCAAGGAATTGAAAAACTGATAAGAAGGGATGGAGCATGGAGTTAACCATTTTTTACTTTAGCATGGAGTTAACCTGAAGCTTGAAATTCTAAGAAGAAGATATGGGAGCTTGCAGTTCTCGCATAAAGCCTTCTGCTATGTTTAGCTTTTTTTCGATATAATGCTATGTTTAGTTTTTGTTTGATGAGCTAATTGCCCTTTTTGTTAAAAAAAATGGAAGAATTTTTATGAATAAAGCCTTCAGTTATCCCATACTTACACAATGTTAGATTTCTCCCTTTGCTATTGTTTTATAATTTCTCTCACATTAACACAAGTGGTTGAAATGGATAGATTAATTAAAAGCACAAAATGTACATTAGGAATATATTATTAAACCAGCCATTCGTAGAAGAAAATATCCCATTGAGACTTCATAATTCAAATCTTATTTATTATTTTTACTTTTATAAAAATCAATTCCGTTCACCATACATTACTATGTTTACTGTAACAAACTAAAAAGAAAGGAGGAACCTAGTCAGTGAAGTTTATAAAAAAAAAACCAGAAATAAAGAAACCTAAAAAAAGGTTAGTGATGAAGTGATCAAATAGTTCCTGTGAAATGAAGCCAAATTCACTGCAATCATAAAACAATGCAATCACTGCAATTATCATATCAAAATTATTATTAGATGAAGATAGAATGATTCACACTTTAAATTTATGTTTTAAATATGATTTATTGAAAATAAAACATAAAACCGTCCAATATTCATTCAATATTTCTCATTTCTGTACCCATTCCACTATCTGACCAATGATTTGGAAGAGAAGAACACGTGGCAGACAACAATTGGGTCCCCCGTTCAATTTTATTTTATTTTTTTGGTCAATCCCCGTTCAATTTTAGAAGAATGGAGATTAACAAAACCAGTGACCCCTTGAAAGAAGAAAAACCCCCTTATCCCTTTTTTTAGGTCATAACCCCGCTTGTCCCTTGATGGGAACAAAATCGCATTTAGAGGAGATCTATTTACTGTTCAAGATCAGAGGGGGGAGGGGGACCCCGCAAAGATTATATATGTTTGCTTGGACCCATGTAAGATTTTCAAATATTTACTCGATGGGGTCCCATATATTATATTGGTCCCAACCATTGCCTTCATTTTTTTCTTATTCCTTTTACTACTCTTATATATGTATGAAGTTATGAACATTAATATTTAATACCACAACTTCTGCATCAAAATTTTCATTTCACAATATATATTAATGATAATTCAATTATAGGTATTTGCATTATAGATTGGTTAAAAACTATTTAAACTTGATCATTGCTTAAAGTATAATATCATTTAATTTAATTATATACACACGTACGTCAAATCATTAGACTATCGGAATAATTCTTAAAATGTAACTAATGTGTTAGTTTATTATTGAGTCGTTGATAATAAGTTTCAAATTTGATATATTTACATCCAATGAGTATGGCTCAGTTAACACACACTAAATCTCCACGAGTTGATGATTAGTCTCATAATTGGCTCGAAAGTCGAAGTTGTGGGAATATCTTCCGCTGTCACTAGGGGCCAAAAACTGTGGGTCTACAAAAAATTGATATATTTACACTCTGAATTAACTCTTTGTAAAAATCTAATCCAACCATTGAACTGAAAATTTTCATCAAATAGAATAAGTTTGCAAAATTTTATACATATGACTGAAAATCTATTTGATACTTTATCACATAACTTATTTTAACACGTAATAACACATAATATGTTACTTAAAATATACTCTTCACTACGCAAAGCATACTTGAAAAAAAACCTAGCGCTGACACTTTTGGTTGAGAGAGAAGACAGCTTCTCTCTAACCGTTCCCTCTTCTTCCTCTTCCGCTGGAGGGGTGGTTCTAGGCCATTTTTTGGTCTAGAATCACCCCTCTATACCGTTTTTCATCTGCCTTTGCCAAAATAAGTGGTTCTTCCACATAGATCTGGTGTTTCTTTTGTGTTTTTTCGTGTTTTCGTCGTCTTCTTGCGGCGGTGTTCGTTTGGTTTCCTATCTTTGTGCAGCGTTTTGCTTTCTCGTCTTGGTGTGGTGTTCGTTTGGTTCATCTTGGTTGTTCTGCTTCGATCCAGCACAGATCCACTTATGATTTGGGCACCAGCGTTACAGATCCAGAGACATTGGTATTCCGGCCCTTATAATTTTGTTAATTTTATAGGCATTTTGCCGTACTTTGCTATTGTAGGCAATTTGCTGTGTTTTGCTATTAACTTGAGTACTATGAGTTTGTTCACAGATTTATCCTTTTGGTTTTTAGCGATGTTGAATCTGTGTTGTTTTCGATGTATTTTACCATTTTGAATGAATGAATACATTTGTTGTCAAAAAAAATGTTACTTAAAATATAAATAAATTTTTACCATTTAATCATATACTTACAAATTATTGTCTGAGATTTTGTATGCATAATTATAAAGATAAGATAATATGATTTAATGTTTGAATTAATATAATCCAATTTACATTCCACATAGAGATATTAAAAGTGTAAGCATATTGTTTACACCATGATGTCAATGAATTATAGTGCAAAAACTTTTGCACTAACACTCTACATGTAACGTGTTTTGTGTGACAAAAGTGGTCATGACTTTACTATCTATCATCATTTGTGTTAATTTCATTCCTCAATGTTCTTTTCAATTCTAAAAATTCTAATAGTCTTTAAGGTTGGTGCTTGTGACCACATCCCGTATATATAACCAAACTGAACAAGTAAAAGGCTAAATTAAAGGAGGGTTTGTTGCCTTTTGTAAGTCTACACAGTTGAAACATATTCACTGCAACAACATTAGTGTCTTGAGTCTTGTGTGTGTTTGGTTTTCTATCCATTCCCTCTCAAACGCAGTTTGCAAAAAGAAGAATAGTGTTACTTCTCCCTTCAATGACATTGGAATATGTTTTGGATGATAGCGATGTCACAACAATATTACGTCCAATTTCAGGTAAGCACGATATATTATAGCATGTCACATTTTGTGATTTCCGCGTGAAAGTAAAAGCAGTTAAGAAAGAAGTTTGCTTTAATTTAATTTCAAAGTCTTTGATATGCATAAGTACCATAATCCAATTCTATCCACACCAAAAATCAACCCTTTTTTCCACCATGCATGATGATGGGCCAAATGGGAACAAAGATCTTGGGTGTTTTTTCCTTGACAATCAAATAAAATCCAATTGAAAGTGGAAAGAGAGAGAGAAAGTCATGGGTGGTGGTTGTACCAATAAGGCAAGAGAATCTGAGGTCAAGATCTCTCAGCATGAAGCACACCAAAAAAAAACCTGTAGCTGTGTGTGTGTGCAGTTTTTCTCTCATCATGTACCCACTTATATAAGAAAGCTACTGAGTATAGACAATTACATTACATGCCTCCTCTCATTCTCATTCACCATGTTTCTCTCAGCTCATTCTGACCCTCTTCCCCTCTCACTGTGTAATAACACTAAAGTATGTATATTAAATAGTTTTTAGGAGACAAGTGTTAACTAAAAACAAGTTAAAAGTATTGTTTATACTTTATATATACTACTGATTTACTGAACACTGAGAATATGGATGAGGATATCCAAAAGCTACAACAGCAGCAGCAGCTGCAACAGAATTTCCATGTGTTGGTGGTAGATGATAGTGTCATAGACAGGAAGCTTTTGGAGAGGCTCCTCAAAGATTCTTCATGCAAAGGTGAGTAGTTATTAACTCTTGGCCTAATTAATTCCCTCTCTTTCATGGTTCTCTCTGTCTTGGTTTGGCGTTGGAACATTAATTAGTCTCATCTCAATTTTTTTGCCATTTATTTTGGTATTTAACTGATTGATTCAATTTATTATGGGTTTAATAACTATATACTAATATTGTAAAAGAATTTTACACAAATCGATATTCAATCATATCTTATCATAGTGTCATATCTTAACATTATTTTATAAAATATATGTACAAAGATCTACATGGTGAGATGAGATTGCACAACAATTAAATTCTACTATAATATTTCTGACTATATGTGTGTGCATGTGTTTGGCTTGTTGAGCAGCTACCTTCGTGGAATCCGGAGACAAGGCTCTGAAGTACCTTGGCCTCATTGATGACCTCGATAATGCTTCCTCAATTTCTTCAGAATCATTGCAACAAGAAGAAGTAATATTAATCTTCTTCTTTCTCTTTCTATCTTCTATCTATTTCACTTTGTCGATGTTTTAGATTATTAGTTACTATATTTGAACTAATAGTCGTTTAGCTGTAGCATTTTTTTCCTTTATTTAATTAAATCACGGAATTTCATTGTCAGAATTTTCCTCCTTGTCTTTTTTCCCTTAAAAAGTAAATTATTTTAGAATATATGTGTGCGGGGGTGTGGAGGGAGAAATATGATCATATATGATGTTGAAGATGATATTTGGCAATGTTTTCTCCTAACTTGTCCATTCAACTATATATTGATTATTATGGAATAAATAGGGGGTTTCTTGACTTGTTAGTAATGTAAACAACACGAAATGCTAGTGAAGCCACGTATATAGAAGACTAGTCCCGGAAGGCATATCTTATGATGAAGTGAGGATATATCTTACCATAACCTTCAAGTGAATTTTTTAATTTTCTCATATTTTTTCTGTATATTTTATTTTTTTCTTTTTTTTTCTTTCTTTTTTAACATGTCACTCATCACATCTCTCGCTTTTTTTCCTTTTCTCCTTTTTTCTTCCATATCTGTGTCTCTTCTCTCATCTCTACACATCTCTCATATCTTTCAAAGGGATGTGATATAATCTTTATCTCTTTTTCATGAGGTTTAAATCTATATAATCTCATACAAAATTATATATTAAATTAATTCATCACCATTGATCTAATCCTAATGACTTGTAAAGTGACTTTTTACAATCTTATTTATCAAAATGCACAAGGTTAGAATCATTCCAGTTCACTTATATATAGATACTGCATATATATGTAATTCATTCCCCCAATATTGGATAACTATATATAATGGGCCTCAATATATGAGATGAAATTATATTAAGTTATGCGAGTGTTAGCCTCTTGATTAGTTTTCTTGCAAAATTGAAGTAAGTTTACATGTTAACCATTTTCTTGTCTCTTCAATGAAAATGTAGATAGCTAATATTCTACTCTTTCGGCTTCTCTTTTTGAATCTCTCTCCATCATGGTCATTTTTCTCCCTTTTAAGTTTTAATGCTATCTAGTTTTAGTAGAGCTATATAATCTTATGTACATATATATAATCCTAATTAGATGTATGTACTGTTTAATCTTTTGAATTTCAGGGGATCAAAGTGAATTTAATCATGACAGATTACTGCATGCCAGGGATGAGTGGCTATGATTTACTCAAACGAATCAAGGTCAAAACAAAGTTCTCATTCCCCATCTTAACATAAATTCCCTGTCTTCTTTGCTTAATCTATATGTACACACACACGGAAGAGATGTCCAACATCCTCTTCCCCCAACAGTTTAGAATTCATAATGATATTCAATATTAATTTGCAGAATGCAGAGCACCAGGTTTTACTTATATGGGTTTTGTGTTTTTGTCACTATCTGATATGCAAAATATATGAACAACAAAGTATATTATACTCTCATCTTAAATAGCTCTCATTTTTTTTGTTTTAAAAATTACACTCCTCTCTTTAAAAATGAATATGCACACATATATGAGTTATGCTTTAACAAGTCTCTTATAGTGATATATTTCTCTCTCTCTATGATTCCTATAGCATCTAGCTTTCAACCCTTGTTTATTGATTGTAAGACATCGAAAAATGAAATAAATTTTTTTGGTGAAGTTAAATAAAAAGGAAAAGATCCAGATTACAGGATCATGGTTTACTTTTTCATTTTCCTTTTTTAATTATATCCTTTTTATTTCCCTTCTTTCTTGTGTTGACATTTGTTACTGCTGCAGGGATCTTCTTGGAAAGATGTACCAGTCATGATCATGTCATCAGAAAATGTACCATCCAGAATCAGCATGTAAGTTGGTGAACGGACCCTCTGCAGCTGCAACCTCTGCAGCCGAAAAAATGAGAGAGTGAGAGGAGAGCGAAAAAGAAAGAGAGAAAATAAAATGAGAGAAAGATAGAGAGAAAGGACCCCTCTGCAGCCTCTCAAGCGCTGTAGAGGATAAAATTAAAATTAAAATTTTTACTTTATCCCTTGTACAATCTATATTGTTTGTCACATCTTTCGTAAGCAATTTATTTATTTTTAGCGTTGAGAATGTTTGTTGATAGGTGCTTGGAAGGAGGGGCAGATGAGTTTCTATTGAAGCCTCTTCAATTATCAGATCTGAAGAAACTTCAGCCGTACTTTCTGAAGTCCTTTGATGAACAAGAATCTGCCAACAGTTCCGTAGCTTCGTACAATGACAATAGTAATAGCGATAGTATTAGTAAAAGGAACGCCATGTCACATAAGCATGGTTTTCTGAAATTGCAGTTCGTATCAGCAATTGCCACTACAATGCTGCAGTTTTGGAGGTCTTTATAATTGCAACACAATGATAATTCTAATTGCATCAACTACATTTTCCTGTAATTATACGCAATTTCTATAACTACACATAACTGCCATTGCAATCACAATTTACAACCATGGTCCTCGACCTTCGGATAGAACAAGGTTCAAAATGTCAGGGTTAGCGGTGGGGTACAAAAGTACTATGCACATAGATGTAGTTTATAATTATTCGTTATGATCATTATTATTATGATTTTCCTCAACTTGAGAACTTAATGCATTCCTACTTAGATGGTCAAAATAGTAATTACAACTCTCATTAGTAACAGACCGGAACTGAGTAATCTGCTGGCAAGACGCTACGGATAACCAAGAAGACAAGACCCTACATATGGTCTCAGATTTCAACGAGTCATACATTGAACAAATTTTTATATGGGATACAGAGCTTAATTTTAACTACATGTGTTTGGTTGGGTTTATTGCTCTTAAAGTGTTTTTCTAGCTAAAACCTCTCAACTCACATTTTTGGGGACATATTATAAGTCAAACTGAAAAGGACATATGAATAAAAAATGTTACGCATTTTGGCTCTCGTATACATGTGAAACTAAAGAAAACATAACAGTATAGGGTGTACAGTTATAGGTTGACAGGGGTGGGAGTGACCACTTGTGCAAAGAGATGTGACACAGGCAAAGGGTTCTAGGTGAAAGGGCATATAAATGAACCAAATTCATACCGAAATGAGAGGGGTTTCGAGATTGTGCAAATTTGAGACTATACAGTTGAGAAAAGCTTACTGTGAGTAAGAAGCTGAAAAGACTCGTGTTAATTTGTGAGGATAGTCGTCAATCTGAAAAGCAGTCAAGATGTTACATGTTTTGTCCATACACCAAACACTACCTTAAAGATATTAGAAAACCCATCGGTGATCTAATTGCGTCTACTAATTTAACAATGATCGAACAATTTTTACACCCACAATATTTTAGTATTAAACTAAACTGCACCAAGGCGGAAAAAAATCTCCATTGTATTCAGAAAATTGTATAAAAGACAAAACTGAAAGGATAAAATATAAGGAAAGAAACTCACTAAGAAGCTTAATTTAAAGCTACAAAGACGTGTTTCCTACATATAAGTTATAACTTGGTGTGTCTACATCCCGAATAACAGCCGCATTCCTACAAAGGAAAGACAACTAAATCAAAATATGAATGAGGAGCTATGGGAGACAGACTTTATGGTTGGCTACAAGGCAATCGAATAAGGATGGGCATATATGAACTAATGGAATGCAAATATATACCTCTTCAAAGCTCATCTTTTACTTGTTCTTGCTTATCCAATTTATCCTGGTTCTTTTCAATGAAATCTATGTCTTCCTTTGTCCTATTTCCATCATACTGTGATATTTTTCCGCTTGCGGACCTAAAGTACAGAGTTGGATAACCTTGTACCTCAAAGGTCTCACTTGGGACATCATTGGCAGTTGCATCCTGGAAAGCAACACAAGTGAGGTGAATAAAAAAGTTTGGCAAAAAATATAAAAATAACCATGATAATTTCTTGAAGCATATTTCTTTAAAATCAGTACATACAATCACAGTGATTATTGTGTGATTATTAATGTACCAAATCCCTTTCAGTTATGCCGTCATCAAGCTGCTTACACCTAAAGTGATTGATTAAATATCCGCACAGTCCTCATAGCTTAAAACAATGTGATTCTCACCAGTTTTGCAATTACAACATCAGGATTACTTTGATATGAAATAGCTACTTCCTCCAATATTGGTGCCAAACTTTTGCAATGACCACACCAAGGAGCATAAAACTCCAGCAGAACTGCAAGGTATTTGTGTTATCAGTTAATAAACTCAATCTCGATAGTTAATAGACGTGTAGTATGAGCGATGATGTTTCATGTGTGCAATATTAATGCTATATATAATCACAGATATTTTGGAGCATTGTGTTCTTTCACATGCAAGCAATAGAATTACCTCAGAAACATGATATTTAATTAGGACGCAGCAAAAGCCAAAATATATCAGATAATTGATGGAATAAAACCATATAGACGAAGCAAAAAATTATACCATTTTTCCCTGAGTTGAAAACCATGTCCTGAAGACTGTCTGCAACTACCACTTTAACAGGTTCATTGTTAACTTCAGGAATAGATTCAGACTTCTTATATGGTTCGATATTTCCATCCTGAAATCATACAGAGAAATAGCTTGATAAAAATATACAAACTCCAAGGCAAATAACACAAAGAATAAAGTTGTTATAAATAAATATTACCAAACCTATATATCCTAACAACTAAAAATACTGATAGCAAATTACATCAAGCAAAAGATAAAGCTACTGATAAAATAAGCATCACCTTGTATGCCTTCAACCAAGTTGAAATGTGATCACTTTCCAAATTAGACTTCAAAAATTTCTTCCCATCATTATGTTGAATGACAATTAGAGGCACTTGGTCTTCCTTAAGTCCAAAATACTGCCAGGACAACCAAATTCATAATGTCAAATATCAATAATAAGCAAAAAATAACTACAGGATCAGAATGTAAACTATTTCGATGCAAACCTGGAATGCACCTTGACTAGCCTCAACATCTCCCACTAGAAAACTTATGCCCTCTTTTCTATATTGCTCAGCAGTTTCACGGTATTTTAATTTCAGAGAATCAGCAGTTTCAGCAGTGAAGTTGATGAACAACATTGCCTAACAATTTCAAAATCTTAATTTAGAGCTCTGGGAACTGGAGAATTAAAGAACCAGACAAAATTATCTGAACCTAAAGATCTAGTCAAAATAGAAAATCTAAATGAGGATATGATATATCAGTGGCGTAATTATTGCAACTGAAATATTGCATAAAAGAGAAGAATTAAAAAAAAACTAATTATTTCTATAAAAAAAAACTAATTATGAGTAGTAAAGCAATAAGAATATACGGATAAATGAAAGGGTTCAAGAAAGAAAGAAAAAGAATATCAAAGATATAGAATTCTAACAAGTAAAGGTCCATGGGTCATCTCATAAAAGGTACTAGTGTAATAAAGCATCAAAATCAGTTAATCCATATATGCATGAATATATTCATAGAACAAACAAATCAAGAGCCCTCATTCAATAAAAACTGAGAAGGTTGATTCAAGAAAAAATAAAATCTTATTAGGGAGGCTCCATTGTAGAATTCAGAGTCAGACCTACCAATAATCGAGAAGCAAAAGAAGTGACAGAACCTATGAATGCCTTAGATTTTATTGAAAACAAATCTTAACGATTCAATAGGTAGGATGGCAGAACAAACCAAGAACCAAATCTTACTTTTGTTATTTTTTTAGGAGTCATGGTCCAACCCTACATTATATTTGAAATTGATAATGGAAGAGTAAATATTTGCCCAAGAAAATTTTGGATTTAAATGATTTTATAAATTTTTGCCAATCCAATATGATAATAAAGTGGATAAAAAATAGGAGTAAGGGGAACAAAACCAAAAGAAAATAATAAGTATTTTAGAATGGGTAGTGAAAACATGCAAATTATGGAAAATAGAAGGTGAAAACATGGGGATGACAATGTAGAAGGGGGGACTAAGTAACAAATATAAAACATTGCTATAATAGTATGATTAAGACAAATCTGCCAGCTTAATATTGAAAGAACAAAATTGAGTTAGATAGCATACTACCTTTACATTGGGATTGTTAAAGAATTTGGCAAGAAAAGGGTGATTGCTTGGGTCATTGTTAAATACAGTCACGATGGGGACACTAGATTCTTCAACAAATTTCTCTAAAGCTTCCACGTGAAAATCCTACAAGCATGAGACAGTTAAACACAACCAGATGAGATAAACATGTTCAACATAAAACAAATCTATCTGCAGAAATCAAGACTTACCTGGAAGTCAACAAAAAGCTCATCAAATGGCTTGAACAATCTAACTAAGGGCCCAGTAACTGATGATTCTCCCTGCAGAAGGTGTTTGGCATCCAAGGTGTGACCAAAATCATATTCAGAGCGCAATTTCTCTGCCAATGCAGTGAAGTTTTCAAACTCCTCCCCAGAAAATTTTGGGAAAACCCCAACCTGAAAAATCGTAAAATATAATTAAAGGCGAATGCAAATCTAAAACAACGCAGAAGCACAATGGAAGATCACTCACAATAACAACTTTATTGTCACCAACAAAAACACTAGCATCATCAACAGATTTAATTTCAGTTGATGCGGGACCACTTTGTTTCTTCAAATAGTCAACAATACCATTTGCTTCGCGGGGACCTTTGTATTCTTGAATGACCTTACCCCCATTTCTCAGAATCTTAATTGTTGGAAATCCCTGAATGTTAAATTGACTTGCAAGTTCTCTGTTCTTGTCATCATTGGCATCAACTTTAGCCAAAAGAACTGGAGGATCGTGACTGCTCAAGCTAGAAGCAGCTTTCTCATACTGCACGAACAAAATTTTTAGAAAATTAGTATTCGCATAATCTTAACAGGTGAACTTAATGGAAATCCCAAAATAAAAGAACAACGCTACCTCTGGAGCAAGGCTCTTACAGTGGCCACACCTAGAAAGAGAAAAAAATATTATATATATTAAGAGTTAAGAGAAAGAAAATTGTTAAAATACACTAATACCGAATAGATTGCCATGAAAAATTGGTCTGATAAAATACACATATTGCAACTATTTTCAGTATGCATAACTCTATCCTTCTCTCACTTCAGTAAATAAATGCAAATATGTAGCCCAACAGTGACAGCAGAAACATGGAATCTCAAAAGAATTGAAGCATTAAAATCAATAAATTAGTTAGACAACCTAAATACTCTCAGACAGCATTGAATTAACAAGGTAGAGTCCTCTCCCAACAGTATTTTTCTGCCATACACGAGAGTCTCAAGATCCAACCTAAGACCCCATGCTTAAGAAAACTGGGTCTCTTTCACTCAATCCTACACACATTGGTAATTAAACAAATTTTATACTCGCAAAAATTAGAAAACGTTGGAACATACAAAGTGTGTAGTGTTTTCTAATTCAGGATGACACTACACACATTGAGACATCCTGAATTGTAGTGTTTTCTAAAATACAAAGTAGAGATATCAACATAACACTATCGAAAGTCCATCAAAGATCTAAAACGTTACCACCTTCGTAGGGAGAGGACTATAACAGTAACACGAAATAACGAATATGATAATAATTGATTTTTTTATCATTGTGAAAGTGAAACTGATTTTGTGGCAAAAATTTGTAAAAGGCTAACTGTGATCCACTAATATCGATATTAAAGGATTTACACTGAAAAAAAAAAAGCAAGAGAAAGTGAGATGTGTAATAACACGCTAAACGCAAATGCGGGATGAACAGAGCATAGTATAGTATACCAAGGTGCGTAGAACTCGACCACGATGAAATCATGGTTGGTGACGGTGTCGGTGAAGTTGGAGTGATCCAAGGTGAGCACGAACTCCTTATTGTTGGCTTCGGCCTCGTCTGCTGCGGAGATGCGAGTGGAAAGCGATGCGAGGAAAGGGAGAAGGAATGCGAAGAGGAAGCAAATCGAAACCCTGTTGTTCGCCATTGCCAGGACCAGAAGCGCTTCCTCCTCGCAACAGTTTCTGGGTTTCTGAGATGCAGTTGGGGGGTTTTACGGTGTGGAAGGAGCACGGGAAACAACAAACCAAAAAACGAACATGGCAAACACATGTCATGTGACTGTGTTTCAGATATTTTGGACCATGCAGTTCCACCAGCTCCAATTAAATAATTTTTTTTTTATTTATGACCATCGTTAGTTACTCACAGAGTGTCTTAATGCTTTTAATGAAAGATTAATCTTCACTCGTTCAAGAATCAAATAAAAATTGGCCAACACATTTTTCAACTCTATGGGAATCGAATCTGAGAGCACCAAGTCGACCCCTCGAGTCTCCGAGCTCCAATTAAATTTAAATATTTGTTATTGAATTTTTTTTTAACATCATAATATCTAAGGCAAAATGGATACTGAACTAATTTGTGTTCGATGGTAAATAAAGTCTAACCATGGATTATTCCATTATCTGTGATCGAACACGGATCCAATAATGTGTTAACGGATCTTATAACACATATTATATATGCTTTCTTCACAAATTCAATTAAATATCCCTTGGTTATGAAAGCAAAAAGATCAAGTGTTTTATTCATATTGTGATATATATCTTTAGTTTTTATGTTAAATTAAAGAATATTATTAATTTCTTTAATCGATACTTAAAATTTTCAATCAGTCAACATTGAATTAAATAAGATATTTACAAATCATCGTAAATTAATTTCAAAAAATTTAATTATTTGTTGAAATATTTCAAAATTAAAAAATTTTATACATTCAAATTTCAAAATTCACAATGACTTAAAAATTTACTCATAGACCATTCCAAGAAGAGGAATCTATATGGCAATTGACAAGGCATAAGACAACAGACAAACAGCTCCCTCAGTCGGAGATATCCACACTGTTTTTCTATATATAAAAGAAGGAATAAGACAAATAATAAGACCGGAATCGCAAAGCATAAGACAATAATATTATCGTATTTATTAGTTTTTATACATATCATTACATATATGTAACGGTTCTGTGTTTTATGCTCCATATTCAATTTCATCGTGTATCAGCATAGCATAGCCAATTAAGATGGCATCTATCATCAAGAAGAAAGTGTTTGATTCAGAAGAAGCTTCAGCGATGGTTAAGGATCTGAGAGTAACGTTTGATTCTGGTAAGACTCGGAGCTACGAGTGGAGAGCTTCCCAGTTGAAGGCCATTGTGGAGTTAAGTGAACAGCACGAGCATGATATCGTTCGAGCTCTTCACTCCGACTTATCCAAATCTGAAACCGAATCCTTGATCCAAGAGGTACTAAAATTTACCATTTATTCAAATTTATGTGCTTTATCTTTTTCAGTTTCTTTTATTATTATTATTATTATTATTATTATTATTATTATTATTATTATTATTATTATTATTATTATTATTATTATTATTATTATTATTATCATCATCATCTAAGCGTTTTGAGTTTTATTTGCTTGCTTTGTTTGACTTTAGATTGGGGTTGGCTTGATTTTATTTTAACCTTAATCTTAACTTAGATAAACGAATAATTACTTAACATCTTCCAATTAAAAAAAAGTCTGCAGGAACAACTTTATATATATATATATGCATTTATAGTTGTAGATCAATAACATTTTAAATTAAAGTGTTAGAAAGGAGGATGACGTTAATCAATAATTAAGACCAAATTGCATAATACAATATCGAATATCAACGTGACGTACCTATAACATAAATATTATATTTTATCACACACCTAGAATTGTTTAAAAATTTCTCAAGAGAATTGTTTAAAAATTAAAAAGAGTATATTTATGATTTTGTTCATTATTTGTTGGGTTAAATATATTTTTTGTCCCTATAAAATACTATATTTCACTTTTAATTCCTACATAATTTTTTTCCCAAGTTTGATCCCTTGTTTTTTTTATCTATTTACAAAATTGGTTTCTGCCATTAACTTGGTTCTGTTAACTGCTGATATGACAGATGAAAGTCTACATTAGCACGTGTCAGCTATACTTTTTTGAACACATGGCATCCATAGGGGTGGCAAAACGGGTTTGCTTTGCCCTGTCCTGCTTTTGGCTCTCCTTAAACTGGGCTGGCGGGCTGGCTCACCGAGAAAAATGGACTAAAAAAATGCACCAAATTTGTTTAAGGGTGGGTTGACAAGGCACTGGGTTGGCCCGCTTTTGGGGGGCTAATGGGTTTAGACAGATTGGCCCACCAAAATCCATCCAAAAAATTAAAATGGCTTTAAAAAAAAATTTAATTAGAAGAAAAAATTTCAACACAGCGGGCAAAAATAGGATGGGGCAAAACGGGTTGGAGTACAAGCAACCTCCTGGGAGGGTAGGTTAGTTGGTTTTTTATGATCATAGAGGGGCTTCCGTCGGTCGCTTGGTTATGGTATAGTTTTGTATGATTTTGGGCTTTAAGCCCCTCTTTTAATTAAAAAAAAACTAATTCAATCCAAATCAAAATTGAATTAGATAAAATTGTTGACCAAAAAATTGAATCAGATAAAATTTAAATAGCTAAAGAGTAAAACTAAAAAAATTAAATTAAATATTTTTTCCTCTCAAAATCAATTTTATCCAATTTGCCCATACCCGTAGTTTGCGTGATGAGGCACTCGAATTAGGAGCACCAATTCAGACCAAAAAAAAAAAGAATTAGGAGCACCAAACATGATCCAGAAGTTCAAAAACAAACGTCAGGAGATTAAGCACTTGGATTCAAGTAACTTTCTTGCACGCTAGTCCGCCACGCGCCTCCAACTTTGAGTGCTCAACACCCTCCTCGTATAACACCCCAGCCAAGGATCAAGGAGAGCAAATAATCATCTACAGTATTATTAAATCTGTACATTGTAATCATTAGTTTTTCACTGTTTGACCACGTGTTAAGCTTTCATGTATCATGTTATCCAATTGTATACGGTAAAATATTCAGTTTTTGATATATTTTCAAATTCAAATTTGAACTCTTTTTTTCTCATATATAATAATATAAATATAATATATTATATGATATAATTATATATACGATAGGATTATATTACATAATATATAATATATAGTATCATATTATTTTCAGCTTGTAAGATTATTTTTCATTTAATTGTATTTTTGATAAATAAAAGACTGTATATTTATGGGTTTCATTCATAATTTTATGTTCAAGTAAACTTTTATTTTGGAATATTATTTTTAAAATTTTATTTTTATAAATAAAATAGTGTTTACTTACGAGTTCCATTAATTTTTGTGTTTAAGCAATTTTTTCTCATATATAATAATATAAATATAATATATTATATGATATAATTATATAATATATTATCTATATATTATATATACGATATGATTATATTACATAATATATGATATATAGTATCATATTATTTTCAGGTTGCAAGATTATTTTTTATTTAATTGTATTTTTGATAAATAAAAGACTGTATATTTATGGATTTCATTCATAATTTTATGTTCAAGTAAACTTTTATTTTGGAATATTATTTTTAAAATTTTATTTTTATGGATAAAATAGTGTTTACTTACGAGTTCCATTAATTTTTGTGTTTAAGCAAATTTTCAGATTGAAAAATTATTTTTTATTTTATTTTCACTAAATAAAATAACATTTGCTTATGAATTTTATTCACGTTTTAATTTTTCTTTTAATAAATAAAATAATATTTGTTTATGAGTTCCATTCATGTTTTTTGTTCCTAACTCCTATATATTTTAATTCGTCAAAAAAAATCCTATAGATTTTAAGTTACAAACTTTTAATTTTATTTTTGATAAATAAAATAATATTTACTTATGATAGTCATTCATGATTTTCTCATCCTATTAATTTTGAGGTTGTAAACTTTTAATTTTATGTTTGATAAATAAGATAGTGTTTGTTTATGAGTTTTATTCATGTTTTTTTTATTTCAGTTAATTTTTAGCTTGCAAAATTATGTTTCTTTTAATTCTATCATCGATAAATAAAATAGTATTTACTTACAGGTTTCATTTATATTTTTTGTTTATGCAATTTTTTAAGTTGTAAAATTATTTTCTTTTATTTTTATTTTCGATAAATAAGATACTATTTATTTACATGTTTCATTCATATATTTTGCTATTAGATATAACTTATTACTATGGACCAAAAATTTATTTTATTTAATTTTTTATCTATTTATTTTGTTTATTAGATTTGACTTTCATTTTTTATCATATGAAGGAGCAATTGTTGATTTATTATATAAAGTTTGCATATTTAACTAAAATACACAATGTCATGGATTCAACACTATTATAAATTTCGAGTATATCATATATGAAATTATTCTTTTATAAATAAATTATTTTATATTATTTATAAAAAATCAACACGACCCGTGCGAAAGCACGGGTAATAGTCTAGTTCTTAAAATAAATAAATAAAAGATGAAAATAATCATGTAACAAATTAAACATTAACCTGAGTAAAATGTATACTAGTCATACTTAATTTTAAAATATAATTAATAAATGGAGAAATAATAATACATATATAATTAACAAGTGATTCATGTGGACCATTTTTATTAGTCGTTGGATCGATTCATTTCTCATGATCTTACCGTGGACCCTCTACACCAGATTTTCCACCATTACAATACCACATCCTCTGCAATCCCAACACGGCTTCGCCGACTTCCTCACTTCCGTCGCCTCCTCCCCCTCCGCAACCACCTCTACAACCGTTTGGAATTTTGGCTGCAATCTCAGCAACCTCCCTGAATCCCTGTCAGTGTCACCATGAGTAGGACAAGCACAAAGCAAGGCACCCCACAAGGCAGCAGGGTCCATGGGCATGCTTGTAATCAAGTCAAGCAAGAGCTTCCCTCACATAATGAATACAAGGAATTAGTAAATCTCTAATTCCTACTATATATACAAACAACAACAGGGCATGTTAATCAACAACGCATGAGTCAATAGCATACATACATAGTAGTGGTTATCGATTTCCCGTGGGTGATAAAAGGGTAGATGACACACGCTTTTAGTAATGTACTTATTTTATTGTTTTGATCGTTTTTGTATCAAGTAAAATTTATACTGTACTTCGTATAATCCTCAAAAAGACCCAAGGGAAAAATGGAGAGATCAGAGATGACTAAGACCCAAGGGTGGATATCGGTAACGGACCAGTCGAACAGAAAGAGCAGCGCGTACGCAACTGTAGTTACCGATTTAACTACATAACTTAAAATTGATCATCAATCTTGTTCCCAGCAGAACAGCCCCCCGTAGCTGCGATCGAGTTACGATTTGATCTCCCATCAACCCAGTTGTGCAGGGACTCGGGGTGGGAAGTGGGGTCCGGTTCAGGAGGAGAGGTGGGAGTCGCAAGGGTGAAGGGGTCGACGGGGGTGGGTTTTAGGGAGGTTGGGGCGATTGATCATCATCTCATACTGGGCATGGGGTCCGAGTGGGTAACAGAAATCGCAAACACGATGACAGCCATGGGTTGGGGAGAGGTGGGAGAAGGGGTTGGGTAGGGATTGTGTAAGGTAAAGTGCAGTTGTTCTCATTCTAGTTTCAAACTCGTCTAAACCTTTGAATTTTATCTATTAAATCCAACGACGTATATTATTAGTGATGTTACTGGTTCATGGTAAACCATTTGATGCAATGGTTCACCCTAGAAGTCACTTTTTTCCCAAGATAATTATATAACAATTACTTACGCAGTTATGTTTAAATTTAATTTTAAACTTTTAATTAAATAAAGACAATATTAAAAAATAAATTAAAACACTAAAATGGCAGTTATTATTTTGTATTGTCTTAATGTCTATATATATATATATATATATATATATATATATATGTGTGTGTGTGTATGTATATCAACGTCTGTTGGTCTGACCGGTAACTGTAGGATACTCTCATCAATGCTATAGTACCCAAAAATATGTATGTATGTATGTATGTATAGATGTTGCTGGTAGTATATTTTTAAGTTGCCTTGTCAATAAATAATCATCGATGCGCCATTATTTTAAATCAAATAACTTTGTAGATCTTAATGTTGTTGGTTCGATTAGTTTCATATTCTATAAAAGATTATTAATTGGTGTAAATAAAAAAGTTAACACTAATTGATTCTGTCACATTTACAATATATTAGTGTATTCACCTGTGCTATGTATAAGACATATAATGTATATTATTTGATTAGTTTTCAATTTTAACGTAGATTACAATGAAAAAATATATTAATTATGGTTAAAATAGTAAAATAATTTAAATAGTTGTTGTAAGTAGACATGTCAAAAACACAAATGAGCATGAACTCACCCGAATTGACCTAAATTTTGGCGGGGACAACTTGCTTTGACGGATTTAGTGGTTGAGTTTGGGTTTTTACTGTTTTTCAAAGACAGACATTGGTGGGATGTTAAATTGCCCTCGAATCCACCCTGATATTTAAAATATTAACCTAAAAAATAATAGAATTGTGGGACTTAATTTATGTTCTTAGATTGGTTATAGAAGTTTGCACCTTTAGAAAATTATTGTTGAGCTTGATTTTTAAATTGTTTCTAATTGGATTATCACGAGTCAAGTTCTTTTTTATTTAACAATTTTAGAAATGGCTTATTTTTCCTTTAGTTTGATGCTTATAGATGATGTAACGTGTGTTTGGTTCCCGTGTTTTTTTATTAGTCTATATTATCTTTTGATATAAACGGAAACAAAAACACAAAACAGAACACTACCTAACTGAACGAGATGTACTCATCTCATAGCATTCTTAGCTACATACAACATGAGAAAATGAAGAATATCCTCAAACACAGTCCAATCACAAGACGTAGCATACCCACGAGAAGCAACAGCATGTGCAACAATTGTTTTAATGTAGATATAGATAAACTTTCATGTAAAATATTCATCTTAGTCTCGTACATATATTAAAAATATATAAATTATATATTAAAATATTCATCCAACCAAAAAAAATAAATTATATATTAAAATATTCACATTAATATGTATTTTATATTAAAAGATTTATGCATAAGTAATTTATTTTGATATAAAAAAGCTTTTACATCTTTAATCTATATTTGTACCCATATATAAATATTTTCTTATACCTGTATCAAATTTTTTTGTCTTATATTTGTAGTTTTAATTCCCATGAGATAATACTCACCAATATAAATATTTAGCGTTTTGATATTAGTGACTATATGTATAGATATTAGTGTTTAAAAAAATTCTAATTTGCTTATATAAAATAAATTCCACAATAAATTAAGTGAAAAAAATAATAAATAGGATAGAAACTAAATCTAAATTTTGAAAAAATAATAAATAAGATAGAAACTATATCTAAATTTTATCTGTGTATTATATTTTTATATAATTTGTTTACTAATAATCACTTTACATATGATATTAACATTCAAAAGAAAAATATAATTTGCTTACACATGTTTTTAATAAGTTTGTTGATAGGAAATAAGATGTGAATTAAATCTATATTTTTCCAAAAGGTATTTTATTAGTCCCTGTACCGATATAGATTGACATTTAAAACAATTTTCAATTTGCTAGCTGTAATAATGAACCACTTATTTTTAAAACCAATGTAACGTAATAATAATTTTGCATAAACTACTTTTACATAAACTTTTGTTTTTGGATACAATTTTACATGAACTATCGTTTTGTTTGTTTAGTTGTGCTGGAGCTTGTATTTTTCTTAAATATTTAGTTTTTTTTCCTTTTATTGCTGAATAGATAATTTAGTTAGATACTTGATTTTTTTTCTCAAATAGTTAAATACTTGGTTATCATCCTTTTATAGTTACTGCCTTACCGATGTCATATTATGATAGAAATAGGTTGGATGTTATTTTGCTTTTATTCCCCCTGTTATGTCAGTTGTCAATCCTTCTATTCTAGTGATATGATTACCATCAAATTAAAGATTTATACTTGAAAAATGTATTGCATAAGGGGCTTGTGATATTCATTTATTATTATTATTATTATTATTATTACCATAGTAGAAAACCAATATTAACCAACGAACCCAATTTAAATCATTTTTTTTAACTAACAAATTGTGGGAAAGATAACCAATACTAATTTATTATTATTATTAGCATAGCAAAAAAACCACATCGTAAAATGTAATCAATTTAAATTTAAATAATTGACTACTATTACCATAGTTGGAAACCAATATTAACCCACAAATCCAATTTAAACTGATTTTGATAATTAATAAATTGGAAAAAAAATCAATATTAATTGATTATTACTATCACTTGAGGGAAATCATATCGTGTAATGTAATCAATTTATAATGCGGTATACCAATCATTAATGTTTTGAGAATCCGATATTAATTGAATTCATTGGTATGTGTGAGTTGTATATGATTGTAAAAATATTGATTAAAAACTATATGTATTCTCACTTATTGTGTTTTCTCAATATTTTTTACAATAATTAGTTTATTTATAGGTATTAAAAAGAAAATAATCAAATTTTCTAGGACAAAATAAAATATTTAATGAATAAATTAGTTAGGTAAAACCACTAAATGAGAAATAAATAATGATAACAATATTGATTAATATAAAATAAATATTTTTTATTAAATACCCCTAAATATAAAAAATTAAAATTCATATTAATATTTAAGATATCAAATTTGAACTAATATAAAAATAAACTATTTTATTTATTATGTAATCTCGAGTAAAGTCAATTTTAAATTAAGATCAAATAAGATTATTTCCTAAATTTGAACATCAAATTCAAATCAAGATAGAATAGATATTTTTTTGAAAAAAAGATGAAAGATATTCTTTTATTTATTTCATTCATTATTAATTGTTATAATAAAATATTTTAAAATTTGAACATTTTTCCCAAAGCCTAAAAAAGATCAAATTCAAACTCATCAAAAAAAAAATTTGTCACATAAATTCAAATCCGCAAAATTTTAAAATTATTAGAACATCTTATATAAATAAAAGAAAAATAAAAGACAACACATATCTACCACTATCATTATGCAATCCAATCAAAGAAAATAATATTTTTAATATTTTTTCCATTGTTTTATACAAAATTTCTTGAAAAATATTGAAAAAAATACGCTACTAAATTTCGTGTCATTAGTGATACTTCTTTTTTGAGACTGCATAAAATAAAAAATCGTAAATTAGAAATATTGAGAAAAATAAACTGCTAAATTTTGTTTTATTCATGATGCTTCTTGTTTGTAAGACAGAAACGATGTATTTGTTTTGAACTAAACAAATAATCACAAATTAGAAATGAAGAACGAAAAACTTTCTAACACAAAGTGTAGAAACATTAATTCTAAATAACTAAAAGTGATTAATCAAAAAATTTTAAAAAAAGACTCACCTTAGAGAAGAAGTTTAGGTTGATGAATAGAAAAGTAGTGATGATATTCGATAGAAGAATCAAAATAAAATCAAACAATATCAATAATTTGGTGACCATGAGAGAATGATCAAAATATGGATATATCAAACATTGAAGAAATAATAACTATAAATGATTAATAAAAAAATTCATATTATAGTGTTGATGATTAGGAAAATAACAATCATGCAAATAATAGAATAAAATAAACAAATAAAATATATCAAAACATGAAATTATTAAGATTTAACATTAAAAATATAAAAACTAACATGTAATCGAGAGAGAGAAAAGACTAAAAGGAAAACAAAAACTAACCTTCAATCGAAAGTCTTGAGTGATAGTCATCACAATGTAAGAGTAGAATGAAGAAGAAAATATATATGAAAAGAGAGAACCAAGAAGAGAGAAAAAATTCATACCAGATAATGAATAGTTAATAGTTGAAGAGACATGAAAGTTTGGACAGACACAAAAGGCTGAAAGGATTTTGCTATGACTTCGAGGCTATTGTGCATGTCATGGATGCTAATCAAATGCTCATAATGTTCATATAAATTTTATTAAATAAAATCGATGATAATTAGCATTTTAGGAAGAGGTGAAATAGGACAATAACATTTAAAAACAAAATCACTAAAATTATCCTAATATCTAAATTGAGATAGCAACTTCAACCCAACGAGAGGATCAACCACTAACGATGGCAGAGTGAGAGGCGGGTCGATAGAGACACCGATTGAATGCATTTTTTTAAAATGAAGAATAGAATGATGAGAAAGAAAATCAAATAAATAGACATGTGAGAGAAAGCAAAACACGATAATCTTCTGATTTTGATTTTAAATTTATATTTAATGCTGATTTAGGTACAATAATATTAAATTAATCCTGATTTGCATATTTTATTTTGAATTAAAAGATAACCATTCGATTTCCATTTTTGTTATCTTTAGAATAAATGCTGAGTAAAATTTTTTCAAATTAAATGTGATATTGACACGTGTAAAATTTCTTTTTTAAAAATATTTTACTTTATTTTATTATATATATAGATATATAGATATATAGATATAGATACTACATATTACTTTAAATTTAAATTTAAATTATGCATTACACATGTAAGTAATTTTATTTTATGATAATATTTTTTAATTAATAATTATTAAAAGTCAGAAGTCAAGTCAAATGAGTTTACTGCTCAGTGAAAAATGCCGCAAAAGAAGGGGCCCGCCGCGATCCTATAACAGAGCAAGACAGCGAGAGGCTACCAGTACCACCCGTAGCTGCATCCACCCCCAAACGTGTGCTTGCGTATGTATTTGTTCCATTCTCAGATTTTTTCCACACTTACTTATACCAAATCCAATTCAACTCACACCCCAACTCACCTCGATTTCAACGGACTCACTATATATCAACAACCCCTATCCCTCTGTTCCTGCGTTTGCAGTTTCGCTTTATCCGACTAATAATGTCCTCAACACAGGAAGAATTAGAGAACACGAAACAGCAAAAAAAGCAGAAAGAGTTCGACGCTGAAGCAGGTTCGAATCTCGTGAAGGAGTTGAGGGAAACCTTCGCTACCGGTAAAACGCGAAATTACGAATGGAGAGTGTCGCAGCTTAACGCACTCTTAAAACTCGCACAGGACCATGAACAACAAATCATCGATGCTCTTCGAAATGACCTCGATAAGCCCCCACTCGAAACCGTTGCATACGAGGTTCAAAATAAAACTGCGCTTATTTTTAATGTTTTCAATTTCAATTTATTTTTGCAGCGTGCGCTTTTGCTTTGGTGTCATGGTGATTGCAAAATCTGAATAATTTCAGATTACTTGTTGCGTAGTGCTCCAGTCCATTTTTTTCTCTGGTTGATTTCTGAGTAAAGCGCTATTTCTAGATGAGTTCTTGGCTTTGTTCATTTATTACACAGCACAGAGTCCAATTATATGGGGACAAAGTGATGAATGATGATAGTGATTGTTCGGGTTTTAATTGTGCGTATGTGTGTTTCTGTTCACACCTCGGAAAATTCCGAGAGTGATGCTTCTGTTTTTCTGTGCCAGCGTTGACGTGTGCTTCTGTTTTCGGGATACTATGTTTTTTTTGTTGTAGTAGGAGATTTGTAATTGTCAATGTGGTTAGCGTTTGGTTGTTGCCTTTGGTGGTGCAAATCGTTGCCGTATGGGTTTGGTGTGAGCATTAATGGCGCTCTCACTTCATGTCCCCCTTTTGGGATTGGCCCAATTTTCTTCTGGTCCTCTCTTGTGATTAATGCATAGGGGATAGAATAAGTGGAATAGTATATGAATTATATTGTTTGAATTGTTTAAAACGGGATAGAATGAAATGGAACCAAAATAGAGTCTCTTCCATGAAATACTTCTCTTTTTGTTTTCCTCTAATTTGAGAGATATGGGATGGGAATATGGAGTCAGTCTTTTTCTTTTTTAATTCTACTGTAAAAATATATTCAAACAATTAAATGGTAATTTTATTTCATTTTATTCTATTTCACTCCTTTTAGTTAAACATCCAAACATACCTCAACTGTAGAATGATGAGAGTTTTTATTAAACTACAGTCACAATATGTGTTGTTGCTCCCTTCTGGTATTTGTGTGTGTGTATTTTTTTTAATGTTATTGTGGTATGTTCTTTGGGTGGTCATGCATTAAGTGTGTGGTCCTGGATTTGCCTTTCCAGATCATTATTAGAAGCACTAGCATTCTTTAATGAGGTTGCATTCTTTAATGAGGTTGACAAATAAGATCTTAGTTTAGCACTGGGATGCCACTGGTTAATGGTCATAGTATATAATCAAATAGTGAATGATGCATGCCCACCTAATTTGGTACTTATATTTCAATTTCACACGTTGTGTGCTTATTTAAACAGGAAAATTTGGCTAAATTGGTAGGTGGTGATTTCAATTTAGCACAAATGAAAATCTGTGCTTGAGTTTGGATAAGACCCAGGGGTCTTACTCTATTTACATTTTTAAGTAATGCCAGGTGTATAGTGGGCAATTTGTAGTTAAAATTTCAGGTAATCATTTTTTATTAGGTGTATGCATATTGAATCAGTTATTTCCTATTTGAATGTTTTTGTATCTTAGGCTGCCCATGCTGCTCAGTCCTGCCCAACCCGTTTCTCTAAACTTTTCCACGTGTTGTTGTATGTCATTCAAGTTTTTGAGATTTGACTAGCTTGTTATGTCTGTTTATGGATTGGAAATCTCTTATTGTGTGCAACCAGTGGTCCTGTACATTCAATTACTACTTGAGCAGGTGTGAACCAGTTGTAGTATTTATTACCTGAGAAATGTTATATCCTCCTACAAATCCTCCTACAAATCCTCCTACTACTTTATAAAGTAAGAAAGAGAATACAACTAATATCTTGAAAACATAAAAAACATTTAATACTTTCTCCATTTAGTAATTAGGAGGATTTGTAGGAATAAAAGGTAGGAGGATTTAGAATTATTCTTATTACCTAGATACTGTAGTCTTTATTTTACCCCCTGGATAGGAACTTATATCACTCATGTTCCTTTTGATTGTAAACTAATGAGGAATAGACACTGAATCTATTTCAGCCGAGACACTGAAAAGTTTTTTACAGATTAACTTAGGATGTAAATTGCAACTACACAAATATTTTGAAGCTTTCAATAAGGACATGAAGCTGAAAATGTGGAATTGGAAACCTGGTTTCCTGACTATTGCTTATTAGGTTGTTGAAGGGTTGGTGTAATCAACACAAGTGTTAAATATGATTATTTTCTATCTTCTAGTAACTGGTGTAGTTGTATTGCAGATTGCTATGTTGAAAAACTCATGTAAAGTCGCACTCAAGGAATTGAAACATTGGATGGCTCCGGAAAAGGTATGTGTTTTATGTAAAGTTCTTTGAATGACATTATTTGACGTAATTCTTTTGATTCATCACATGAATTCCCCTTTAATGCAGGTCAAAACTTCACTCACAACTTTTCCTTCTTCAGCTAAAATAGTATCTGAACCACTGGGAGTTGTGTTAGTCATCTCTGCATGGAACTATCCATTTTGTATGTTAATATTTACTCGACCTTGTTTCATATGCTTTTGAGTTGACATCTCACCTTTTTTCTTCCCTCCAAGATCTATCTTCAAAATCTATAATGATGATAATATTACATTCTTTATCTGTCTTTTTCCAGTGTTGTCACTTGATCCAGTCATTGGAGCTATTGCAGCTGGTAATGCTGTGGTTTTAAAACCATCAGAAATTGCTCCAGCCACATCATCACTGCTGGCAAAACTGTTAGGGGACTACATGGATAACTCATCTATAAGAGTTGTTGAGGGGGCAGTTGATGAAACATCTGCATTACTGCAACAAAAGTGGGACAAAATTTTCTACACAGGTTGTTTGTCAATCTTCTGGTTTTCTTTTCCTAGCTCAAGATCCGCAACTAACCACCAAAATATATGGCCAAACTTTTCTGTTAGAATACCTTGTGTCACGAGTCTCTCGACTCGTGAGCATTATTGCACTTTTAAGGAGGACAAGGAGTAAGGTTATTGTCTTAATCCATATTCAGTGGGTGAAACCCAAGTACCCTTGTACTTGTTTCAGACTTTCAGCTGTATTGACTGTCCTTGTATCTGAGACATTGTCATATTGCCAAGACACTTGGTGTCAGTCTTAGTCTTATATAAAGATCTAATGCTAGCTGTTCTTGAATGTTTGCCTGGAAGTTTATTACAATGATACTTGGATCTGGGGATATTATTTACTCAGATAAGTAATTGTTGGATTTTTAGGTAATGGGAGAGTGGGACGCATTGTGATGGCTGCTGCTGCAAAGCACCTTACACCAGTTGTGCTGGAGCTTGGAGGAAAATCACCAGTTGTTGTTGATTCAGATATCAACTTAAAGGTCTCCCTTAGCCTCTCTTTTATTTTTAACAATTAATTTCTATCACCCTGGCCACATTGCATCTCATTTATGACTTAAATTAATTTGGATTTGAATTGGCAAGGTAGCAACTAGACGGATAATTGCTGGAAAGTGGGGTTGCAACAATGGACAAGCTTGCATTTCTCCAGATTATATTATGACAACAAAAGATTATGCACCCAAGTTGGTAAGAAGCTTTTTTCCTTAGTGTAGTTAGTTTTCTAATTCTAAATATGTTTGTTTGTTTAGTGTTTGGTGCCTCCTATTTCTAGGTGGATGCCCTGAAGAATGAATTGGAGAAATTTTATGGAAAGAAGCCATTGGAATCAAAAGATTTGTCCCGTATTGTAAACTCAAACCACTTTGCTCGCTTGACAAAGCTCTTGGATGATGATAAGGTTTCTGGTAAGATTGTTTATGGAGGTGAAAAGGATGAAAGCAAATTGTAAGCTCTCTGTCTTATATTTTTCATCGATGAAGTCTCGATTTAGTGAAATACAATATTGACACTTGCATTTCTCTTTTTCCTTAAATTACAGAAGGATCAGCCCCACTGTTCTATTGGATGTTCCGCGAGATTCCCTGATAATGAGTGAAGAGATATTTGGTCCTTTACTTCCCATTCTCACGGTAGGAATTGAGGCACCACACTAACTGTTTCAGCGAGATCTTCAGAATTTCATTGTTTTCTTTGGTTGTTTGCTTGTTTTTACAATAGACTAATGAAAGCAAATATGTACATATTTTTTTCAAATGGTTTGCAAGCTGCAAGAATAAATTGATATGTTCTTCGTCATGTATGAAAAGAGTCAAAATATCAAATTTCACCTTTTATTATAAACAATAACGACAAGATATAGCATTTTATAATTTATTTATTTTTTCATCGCTTGAAACAGGTCGATAAACTAGAAGAAAGCTTTGATGTGATTAATTCAGGACCAAAGCCTCTTGCTGCATATATATTCACAACCAACAAGAAGCTCAAGGAGCAGTTTGTCATGACTGTTTCTGCTGGTGGTTTGGTCGTCAATGACACTACTTTGCATGTAATTTTTATGTCTTATACAGTCTATCCTTGAATCCCTGAGTTTTATTTTTCAATTGATGCTCTTATTCACTGTTTTCAATAAGAGAAATGTTAGCAACACGTTTTGTAACACACTCTTTGCTTTCCAACACTCTGTTACTGGCTAAAATTCATGTGGGTCCAATCACTTCGGGAACGTGTCCCATAAAATAGAAAATGAGACCCACGTGAATTTCAACCAATAATAGATAGTGGAATGGAAATAGTGTGTTAATGTGAAATGTGAACACTCTTAATCCCAATGTTTCTGTTTTTGATTTGGCCTTTTTCACACCCCCGGTGCAGCTTGCGGTTCATACTTTGCCATTTGGAGGAGTGGGGGAGAGTGGAGTGGGTGCATACCATGGGAAATTCTCATTTGATGCTTTTAGCCACAAAAAAGCAGTTCTTTATCGCAGTTTTGTTGGTGATGCATCAATAAGATACCCACCGTACACGAACACAAAGATGAAGTTGCTCAAGGCTCTCATTGGTGGCGGCATACTTGGTATAATTCGTGCTCTCTTTGGATGGTCCTAAGAGTTCTTGTCTTGGAAACTAGCACCTATTCATACATCTTATTTTTCTGGGTTCCTTGTATTTTATTGTCCAGTTAACTATGATTTGTGCTTGAGGGTAAATTATGTATTTCTATTTTTTTTTTCTGTATAATAAATTAATAATTGTTTTAAGATGCCCCATCAGAGGCCATGCCAGTACACCGATATTATGTGTAATGGTATATTTATAGCATTCCATTCAAGTATAACTCATTGAGTATCATAAATGCAAATCCTAGTTTTGATTTGTTTTGTTTTTGTTGATCTATCTTGGCAGTAATAGTAAAGACATGTCTCTTGCGAGCAGTTTTATTAATATTGAAATCTATTTATAGTATATGAAACCTAAAGCGTGGCGATGACACACTTCAACCCATCTTCCAATGTGAGTTGATGAATTGCAAATAATTGGCTTAAAATCTGTGTATTTTTGTCCCTATGAAAAAAAAGAGTTTAATGCTTATACCTTGCTAGACTTGCAGTGAAAGAGAACCACCACCTTCATCACCTCTATGTGTGTGCATTGATCACTAAGTGCATGTTTGGAAACTCATTGGTATTCTTTCCAATGTATACCAAACCCAGTTTGGATAAACAACTCCTTTGTCACTTCTTCATTCACCAACATTAAAAAGAGTGCTAAAACAATTACAATGAAAATCCAAACATACTCTTAGGTCATGATTGATCAACTGAACCAAACGAAACTCTACTAGGACCCTCACAGAACAAGATGGGAGAGAAGGTTCGAGTGGAGGGAACATGAAGGGTAGTTGCCTTGTTAAGGTTTCTTTTGATGGAGTTTGGGAATTTGAGAGAACACTATCATGTTTTGTTTAATTTAATTTGGGGTTTAGGATTTTTATTTTATTTTAACTAGTGGACAGACGGGTGCCGTGCCCGACGGGTGCCGTGCCCATCTGTCCACTTATTATATTTTCTGAAGTTAATAATATAGTTTACTATTAATAATAGTTAATAGATGAATGTATGGTAAAATATAATTATCGATATATTTAAATTTCAGAAAGTTAGTTGAAAAGGTTACGGTTAGTGGAAGTTATTGTATGGCCATTTAAATCTTTAGGAAAGGAAATTAGGACACCAAATTTAGAGTTATTCTCTTGTGTTTTCTTTATTATAGGTATAGATTTAAATTTCAGAAAGTTAGTTGAAAGGGTTACGATCAGTGAAAGTTACTATATGGGCATTTAAAGAAAGGAAATTAGGACACCAAATTTATAATTATTCTCTTATGCTTTCTTTTTTATTATAGGTAGAGATATAGATTACAGTTAAAATTGGTTTAAAATTTCAATTTCAAATATAATACAAGTGACTTGCTTGACATGTGGATGTCATGTAATTAAATCTAGAGTAAAATACACTCCCCTCCCCTGAGAGATACCAATATTAGACTCTCCTCTTCTCTTGTTTGAAAACAAATACTCTCCTCCCCTGAGAGATATCAATATTACACTCCTCTCCCCTCTTGTTTAAAAACACACACTCTCTTTTCTTCAAAGATAAAACATGAGACACTTTTCTCCAATTTTTTAATTTTCTGTTAACGTAAAAGTTAGTCTCCGTTAAAATATTTGTATCATAATAACCTTCTATCTTTTATTTCATTTTTGTTTTTGCTTCATTTCCTTTCTCATTTCAATTTCTGATTTCTGAAATCAGACCGCTTCACTGCCGTTCACCACCACATTCCACTAAAACTAAATCGAAACCATTGTTGGTGAAATGTGGTGGTGAACGGCAGTGAAATAGTGATTCTGATTTCAGGAATCAGCAATTGGAATGAGAAAGAAAATAAGGCAAAAATAGAAATAAAATAAAAAGTAAAAAGATATTATGGTAATAAAAAAATATTTTAACAGAGGCTAACTTTTACGTTAATGAAAAATTACAAAAATGGAGAAAAGTGTATCATATTTTATCTTTGAAGCGAAGGGAGTGCGTGTTTTCAGACAAGAGGGGAGGGAAGTGTAATATAAGTATCTTTCGGGGGAGGGGAGTGTGTGTTTTCAAACGAGAGGAGGAGAGTACAATATTGGTATCTCTTAAGGGAATTGAGTGTATTTTACTCTTAAATCTATCTACGTGGCAAATATCGTTGTGACGTCATTAGTTGTAGCAATGAATTATCGGTAATAAAGAGCTAAAGACCAATTGTAGAACATTGAATAAATCGGAGATTAAAGTTAAGAGAAAAAATTAGTTATGGTGTGTAAAATAATTCTAACAAAAGAAAAATTCGTAAGAAAATGAGAAAGAGAATTTGATTTCAAATTTAATAAATTAAAGAAGATAAATAGACAAAGAAACATATAAAAGGAAAAAAAATGAAAAATACTTATATTGAAGAGAGGCTTCGGCTTTTTAAACCATGTAACACACCTTTTTTTTATTTATCAAAATAACACACTTTTGAATATAATATTCATTTAAGTATTTTTTAATGAATTAAATATTAATAGTTGATTTAAGATTGTGATTAAGTTGTTAATTAAATTAATATTTAATTGTTAAATATTTATTAACCTGATTTGTCACAAAAGACAAATACAGCAATGTCTCTGTCTCCATACACTGATCAGAGCACCTCTTCCACTCCTTTTCTGTCACAAAAGATAAATACATCAATGTCTTTGTCTCCACACACTGATCGGAGCACCCACTCCACTCTTTTTTCTGTCACAAAAGACAAAGACATCAATGTCTCTGTCTCCGCACACTGATATCAGTTCCGGTGTTTGTCTTTGTGACAAAGACAAATACGATCAGTGTGCAGAGACAGAGACATTGATGTCTATGTCTTTTGTGACAGAAAATGAGTGGAGGGGTGCTCCGATCAGTGTACGGAGACAGAGATATTGATGTATTTGTCTTTTGTGACAAATCGAGTTAATAAATATTTAACAATTAAATATTAATTTAATTAACAACTTAATCACAATCTTAAATCAACTATTAATATTTAATACATTAAAAAAATACTTAAATGAATATTATATTTAAAAGTGTGTTATTTTGGTAAATAAAAAAAAAGTGTGTTATTTTGGTAAATAACAAAAAAAAATGTGTTACTTGGGTGAAAAAGCCAGAGGCTTCACTCTTTACTTCTTTAGGTATAAACCATCATTATTTTTAAGTAAATGAGAGACTCGGTAGACTTCTTAACATTTTTATTTAAAATATACAATGAGAATAAAACTTGCATTATATAATTACCATTCCTGCTAAATGTTTCCAGAGAGAAAAATAAAGCCCTTCAAAATAGGGCTGAGCACGAGCCGAGTTGGGCCGGATTTGGCTTAATCCGTTATCCAACCCGTCCAAATTTCATCAGTTTGGTTTGGATCAGATTTACAGTTTTTTTTGTCAAATCCGAACCGAACCAATTCGATTAAGAACGGGTTGGTTCGGTTCGGGCCAATCGGGTTTAATAGATTTAAAAAACATAAAGCAGAAATGAAAGAAGAATCGGCTATCCTAGCCCAACTACAGGAGAAAAAAGGAAAAAAAATACTAAACAGGCTTGAGTCCAACAAAAACACTTAACAAAAATAAAATAAACTTAGGAAAAGGGTTCTTGACAAAAAAAAAAGGGGACAAAAGGTCTGAAACCCTAACCTAAACACACACACACACACACCAACAACAGAGGGGGGTGGGGGGAGCGCCGCCAGGAGAGGGGGGAGAGAGATCCACGCGCGGCGGCTGTCCAGGAACGCACGGTTGCTATCAAACTCACAATGGCTGTCGAGAACGCGGTTGCTGTCAAACTCGCGGTGGTTGTCGAGGAACCTGCAGTTGCTGTCAACGCTCGCGGTGGAGATGTTGGAAGGTCGCTTCTGGTGCGGCGGCGACTTCCTGCAAAAACGAAGGGGAAGACACAGTGCGGCGAGGGAGAACAATGAAGTGAGCCTTCAAGCCTTCGATGAGATGACGACCAACGACGCGGTGGAGCTTCTGTTGATTGGGTGGCTTGTGGCGGAGCTGGTGATGGTGATGGTTGGGTGGCTGTGCGGCGGAGGAAGATGAAGGGAGAAGGTAGGTCCGCTGTGCTGCTACTTGAAGTTCAAAATTCAAAATTTCTCACTCTTACTCAGGCAGCACAAGTACTAAGGCAAAAAATAATATTTTATTAACATATGCCACGTCACCGATTCGGGCTCACGGGTTCAGAAAATGAAACCCGCGAACCGAACCAAACCAAACCAAGCCGGATTCCATCGATTCAGTTCGGTTCAGACCCAGTAATCTTCAATTCTCTCAAAAAAAATCAAGTTGGACCGAATTGGTCCAATTCGGGTTCGCGGGTGAACCAAACCGCTGCTCACCCCTACATCAAAATTCGTAATGGAGCATCTACCGACACATAAATTAAGAAGTGGTCTTCTAGAATTTGAAAAACGGTCATTTCTCTCTATATATAAAATTCATTTTTTTCCCTCTCGGTGCACAAACTGCAACATATTCTTTTAGCTTTTTTTTTTATTACAACATAATTCTTTTAGCTTTGTCTACCAAAAATAAAAACTACAACATATTCAAAAATCTAACTCTAATATTTTTTTGGTTAATTTTCTCCCCAGTCTTTATTTGTTGAAATAATAAATAAATAAAACATGACCCGAAGTCAAACCCACTAAATTTTTCATTTTTCATTTTGCTTTTTCTGGATTAGGCATTAAAACACGTTGGTATCTGCCAACTGCCACCGGTCCAAAACTCGAGCCAGAAAACAAGACACGCCAGAGTTTGCTCTGTTATTTCAGTGTCACTCCAATTTCTTCACTTTCTTCCCTTTTTTCCCCCAATTTTTTTTTGGTTCGCTTCATCCCTTGCTTCATTGACAACTTTTCCTTCTTGAATCATTGCAACTTTTTCCCCTCTTCTGATTAAATCATTTCTTAAAAAAAATGGATTTTAAAAGCAGGGGAAAAATAATAGCATTGCACACAGTTTTGCTCTTTCTGCTATTTTCTGCCATTTTCCCACTCTCTTTCTCAGCTGCCAATCAACCCCGTAACTCCAATAATAAGCCTTCTGATAATCATCGCTTTGGCTCCTCAGCTGTTTTCCGGGTTCAAGGGAATGTTTACCCTCTTGGGTCTGTGTCCTTTGATTCCTTGAACTCTTTGTTCTTTTTTGTTCAAACTTCATCCTCAAGCAATAACAGCTTGCTTTTTTTCTTGTTTCAATTCCTTTTTAGTATTATGAATGATTTCTCTTTGGATAACTTTGTTTAATTGTGTTCGGATTTGAGCTATGCTTATTGTTTTAGTTACATTCTTCATCTATCTCCAATATGTGAAATAAAGTTTAAAAAAAGCATATAGTTTTGTTTCTGATCATCAGTTCTTATAAATTAGTTCCTTTTTTTACTTCTTAAGAAATTTCAGATAGCTTATGTTGAGTTTATCTGCTGTTTCATTGAGTTTTATTACCTACCATTCAATTTCTGATTTTTTTTAGAGAAAAAAAGGGAAACCTTTAGACCTTGGTTTTTTTTTCTTCCCCTTTTCGGTTGTTTCTCCTTTTTATGCTTCACAAATTGGACCCCCTTTTTGTTCATACAAACTTTGGAAGAAAAAGAAGCATGGTTGTTGAATTTCTAAAGTGAATTATTTTTTTGTTGTAAAGTTTAAATTATATTGATTCCATGAAAAAAAAAATTATTTGTGGTCCCTCTTTATTATGCAGATATTATACAGTGTCTCTCCACATTGGCTATCCCGCCAAGCTTTATGACCTTGACATTGACTCAGGTAGTGACCTCACTTGGGTTCAGTGTGATGCACCATGTAAAGGTTGCACCAAGGTAAATTCAAACCTAGATTAGGCCCCCATTCTTTTCCAATTCGATACGATCCGGTGCATGGTTCATAGAACTATTTACTCTATCACAGACTTTTTTTTTTGGATAGGCAAATGTTAGTGATTAGTATGTTATGTTAGCTGGGTGATTTGAACTCATGGCATTTTTATCACTCAAACATTTATCACTGGCGTTTCTGAAACACCTTTAATAGAGAAATGAATAAATAGTCAATTTTGAAGTATGGACACTGACTAATTATTTTAGCCTTGACATCAAATTTTCACATGGTGTCAATATTTGCAGCCTCGTGATCAACTTTACAAACCCAACAACAACCTTGTGCAATGTGTGGATCAGTTGTGTGCTGGAGTGCATTTATCAACAGACCATCATTGTGCTGCCCCAGATGACCAGTGTGACTATGAGGTTGAGTATGCAGATAATGGATCATCTCTGGGTGTCCTAGTCCGAGACTACATTCCCCTTGAATTCACCAATGGCTCTGTGGTACGCCCTAGGATAGCCTTTGGGTGAGTCTTTTGTTTCCATCCTTATGAGTGTCAGTTGTTGCATCTACTACTTAATAATTTGTATTGGTGAACTTATGATGGCATAAGAAAAACAAGTTATGGTGAAATTGTGATAAATAGTAAATAGAGCAACATAACAGAATTGATCTGTTGAGGAAAAATGTTGCCATGGCTTCAACTTGGAACAACAATGTCTTGGGAATTCAAGTGGGAGTTGAAGGGCTAAATGAAATAATATATGAGAGACAAGATCTATATATCTAATGCCTTAAGGTTTTGGGAGGAAATGTGGTGTCGAGGTCTCTTAATATGTTACTTAACCCACTGATAAGGTCCCCTGAACTCCTCAACACAATGTCCTATTAACCTTTGTGAATGATTGAGATTTGAGAGTTTCTTTCACTGATGCATGGCTAGGTGTGGATATGATCAAAAGTATTCCAGTCCTACCTCCCCACCTTCTACGGCAGGAGTCCTTGGCCTTGGCAATGGCAGAGCAAGCATTTTGTCCCAGCTTCACTCTCTGGGTCTGATTCGCAATGTCGTTGGCCATTGCTTAAGTAGTCGAGGAGGAGGGTTTTTATTCTTTGGAGATGATCTCATTCCCCAATCAGGAGTTGTTTGGACACCCATGTTACCTAGTTCTTCTGAGTAAGTTTTAAATAATGTTATCTGTTTTCTTCTGAGATGTTTAAGTTTCATACATGTATCATTTATTTCCACTCATGGGAACTTCCATTTGATCATTCCTTCAGAAAACACTACAGTTTAGGACCCGTGGAACTGCTTTTCAATGGAAAGACTACTTCTGTTAAGGGTCTCGAACTTATTTTTGATAGTGGGAGCTCTTACACATACTTAAATTCCCAAGCTTACCAAGATATTGTTGACCTGGTAAGATGGAGACATGAGAGCCTCAATAATATATTCATCAATTCCATTGCTTTATATGGCCTAAAGATAAGTATTCTGCCATCTTCAGTTAATAAGCCTTGATCCATAATTCAGGTAGTTAAAGATTTAAAGGGAAAACAGTTGAAAAGAGCCACTGAGGATCCATCACTTCCAATTTGTTGGAAGGGTGCAAATTCTTTCAAATCTGTAAGTGATGTCAGAAACTATTTCAAGCCCCTAGCATTGAGATTCACAAAAATGAAGAATTTGCAGATGTTAATACCACCAGAAGCTTATCTCATCGTCACTGTGAGCACCTTTTTTAGACTACGAGCAACTTCCCTGCCTCTTTAGTGAAGGGAATAAATTAAACTAAGTCTTGCATGGTGTCCTTTTCCAGAAACATGGCAATGTTTGCTTGGGGATTCTGGATGGCACTGAAGTAGGATTAGGAAATCTTAACATAATAGGAGGTAAGGCATGCAAATGCCAACAGAATATAAGCAAACCCACTTTTCTTTTCCTTTCTTTATTTGATAATTTGATGGTAATATACTTCCTTTTTCTCTCAACAGACATCTCTTTACAAGATAAAATGGTGATTTATGACAATGAGAGACAGCAGATTGGATGGGTCTCTTCCAATTGTGACAGGCTTCCCAAGTCATAAACCTATCTATATATCTTTTGATTTCTTCTGTAATTTTGAAGGCCAATAAATCTTACAAGGATTTTTAACCCCATTGTTCATTAACAGTATGGATCGTGATTTTGAAGGTGGTTTTCCACACCCATATGCAGCCGATTTGGGTATCTTTGAGGACCGGTGCCCTGTATCTTCTTAAGTAACAGATGGTCAATAAGTTGCTTGGCAGAGGATGTTTGGATAAATTGGATAGCATATATAATTCCATATGGTACAACATATATACATAGATTTTTTGTCAGCTTACTACAATATTTTATGCTTCATAAGCTACAATTAATGAATTTGTAAATGATAGCTTCCAAGTTCCAACCACACAAGATACTGAACAAGTAATCCTTGCTAGACAAAAATTCATGAAGAGGGGCCTAAATTCCCATCTTTGCTAGAGGATGCACCTTCACTGTCCCTTCCACACACCAGCACAAGGATGACTGAGAGGTGGTTGTCAGTATTTTGTAAGTGTACAAAATATACTGTACTTGAAATAAAGTTCATACTTGGTTAATTAGGAACATAATTCCTGATGTACCATATTTCTATGGATTGATGCCAACTTCAAAACTCCTGTCTAATACTCACCGCATCCAATAGTAAGATGCTATATGTTTTGATTTGCATACTGCAAGTTGTAAAATAACCTTTATCAGTCATGGCAGGTTAGTCACAAGATATTACAATATTGGACAGAAGATAACATACAAGAAGGCATATTGTTCAAAATACAATACAACTAAACTATTGAGTATGCCGTCCCCCCCCCCGCCCCCCCAAAAAAAAAAGTCTTTTTCATTAATCGGTGAATGAGGCTAATCCATTATTTGGAATTTAACTTCTAACATGACTTGTCTTCGCATATGCAGCCTCTTAAAACATTGAAAATTCATAATATTGATAATATTCATCTGATACCGCAAAGGTAAATAGATTTTCCAATTTAGTAATTATTGTGTTAAAAAATGGAAATACTCTTCAAGACATTGATTCATTTTGTAAAAAGTCAATACATTTTTAGAAGTGATCGATTCACAAGGTAAATGTAAGTATATCCAAAGGTGTATTACTGGCACTCCTCTTGTCAATACAAAAAACCATCCAAAACAGCGTCCAAGAGTAACTGTACTTTCCTAGGATAGAAATGAACACAAAAAATGACCCAGGGCAGAAGCAAATACTTGATTCATGTAAGGACTAGGCAATGGCAATTTCATATCGAAAAGAAGGCAAGTGAGAAAAGTCACCTTTGCATGGCAAATCTTTGTTATTGCGTCAATATGAAGGTTTTGAAGCTCTTCAAGGGCCATTACATCCAGACCAGCAATGTCTTCACCCTATCACATGGTTAAAAGTGATGTCATTTGCAAGTCTTTCTCTTAAAGTACAGAAATCAGAAAGTTCCGTATTCGTCTTTATGGTATCATTCAATTCGTGTAGTTGATCCCACTTAATGAGAAAAGGGTTTTGTTGTTGTTGTTGTTGTTATTGTTGTATTAGTTATAATATTATAGAACTTGCTTAATAGTTAATTATATTTTATTAAGAGTTCATCTTATTGATCTTCGCTTTGAGATCTACCTTATCCAAATTTTCTCTCTCATCATCGTCTCTCTTTCTTCTAGAAACCAGCCACCTAAACTTATTCTCACCCATGATCTTAGTTTTAAAACGTCAACCAGAAATTCTAACAATGCAGATTATTGCCATGAGTAATATTATCATGACACACAGATGAAATATGACACGTGATAATGAGAATGAGGTACCTTCAATCTAGAAATATGGCTTTCTAGTTCTTTGCATCTTCTTCTTTCTCTTGGATAACTAGCCTTTAGTTCTTCCAATGCAATCATATCTTCCATGTTTCCTAAAGTTTCAACCTCTTTGTATTGTTTTCTAAAAGAGTGACCATTAGAAGGGGCAAGTCTATTTTTAACCTTGGTTTGTACATCATTAGGCATATGAACTGTTGACTTATCCTCAATATTAATGCCAGTCTTTCTCATGTTTGCTACCAGCATCCGCATGCTTGTAAGCTCATATTCCATATCTTGTTTTTGGTGTTCTATTTCATCAAGTGTCCTCCTTAGGTCAGCTTCTATTTCATCTTTCACAGATAGAGCTGCTTCTAATGCAGCTTCTCTTTGGAATCTAGCATAAAGGTCCTTCTGCAACTCCTCAATACGAATTTCATTCCCAAGCTTTTTTAATTGGCCATCTCGTTGAAAACTATTATTGATATTTTGCATGCAATCATATGCAGATATCTGACAAAAGTTAGATTTGCAACAGGCTTCTTTTGCAGCTGCCAGATCACCACTGAGTTCTGCATTTTCATAAGTAAGTTTAGTTACTTGTTCAGCCAGGTTTTGGAGTTCAACTGCAGCAGCTGCTGCCAACTCCTTTGCATATGAAGCTTCCTCTGCAAGCTTCTGGCTTTGAATTTCAAACCTCTCTTTCTCTTCAACCAATCTCACATTCTCTTGCCTTAAATTCTCTATTTCAGCTGCCTACACAATTTAATAGTAAAAATGAAAATCATTTCTACCAAAACTCAAACATAGCAAAAGAATCTAGGGATCTATTCTGATAATTATCTTTTATGCCAACAGCCCAATAGTAGTTTATTTAAGTTCCTTCTGCTGAAGGTGCCAGAGAGAGAGAGAGAGAGAGAGAGAGAGAGAGAGGGAGAACCTGCTCAAGAATTTGGGAATTTACAATTGAATCAGTACTTCCCTGCCCTAAGTGTTCTTGAGAAACTGTTGCATTCAGGTTTTTGACTGCCTGTTTTTCGTCAGTCTTTCCCAATATCTCTTTAGGACTGTCAGTCTCACTATCAGCAAACTGCTGAGAATTAGTTGAGGTTTTATCCAGCAACAAATCTATCTGTTTCCTTAGAGAAAGAACTGTCTCTTGCATCCCAGCATTCTCCGAATTCTGTAGAATGTTAGCAAATGTTAGGAATTGCAGTAAGTCCCCGTAAAAGGAGGTCATCATACAATTGGATAATATACCTTCAACTGTAGTTGCTCTTGAAGTATCCGATTGTCGGCTGACTTGATCTTGAATGATCAATTAACATGAGATCACCTTAGTATGATACCATAGCATTTCTGCTCGCTAAATGCAATGAATCAAAACCATCTTAAAACTCTCAAGATGAGACAACTAACCTCAAGTTCGAAAATCTTTTGACTGAGCTCAGAGGTAAGCTTGGATAGAGCCTACATTTAGAGAGTTAACATGTTAGTTGAAGTATACATTTAGAGATCAACACAATATGAACAAAAAAAAGTCATAAACTACAAAAATTTCTTTTACTAAAACCTTCGGTAGGATGGGTCTTATTTTACTCAAAATAAAAAGTGGGGAAGGATCTCTCCATGAGGGAGAAGAGAAAATCAAATGACAGGTCCTCATGGGTAAAGCAAAGACACTGTTGAAAGGGAGAGGGCAAGTCAGAGTATATAGAGGAGATTGAGGGCCAAAACCATACTGTTGGATGTGAGAAAACAAGGATGAAAAGAGGATGTGGTGGTTGATGAGGAACTACAGTTGAGTATACCTGTTTACCGAGGGTTGTAGCACGCTGCATTAGACATAATTCTTTGTTTTTAATTCATCATGATGCATGTATGCTAACATGAAATATATACTCTGGAGTCTGGACTTTAACCTTTAACCAACTATTCTTGTAATGATATTTGGTTCTATTAAACTGATCACAATGCAAGTTTATATAACATGAAAGAACAGCATAATGTTACAGTTTCATGATAGAATTCTTTGAATTGTCTTTAACTGAATACAGCTGTATTTTTAAGGTGGCTTTAAGTAGATTTTACTCTCAGAGTTACCTGAGACATTTCGCTGTTACTTGGTGCATGTCCTAGTGACCCAATCATCCGTTGCTCCAGAATACGGATTTGATTCTTCTTTTGGCTGATTTCACCCTTCAGCTTATGCATGTCCTCCTATCATCACCACCAGAATAAAATACCCAATCTCATTATAAAATATTAGATTTGTCCTTCATATGTCAATCTTAAGTAAAAAGCTTACTTGTAGTTGGATATCTTCAGGTCTGTTAGCTGCTTGTTCAGACAATCTTTTCAGAGAACTAATACAGAATGCCACCTCCCCGGCCAAATTTTTACTTGTTCACGAAGAAGATCCATTTGATCTGTAACAGTGGTCCCAGTCTGCAAGATAGTCATTTGGCACAATTATGGTTCACATCTATAAGATTCAAACATGTTTTCCAGCATCATAGATCGCAAGTATGTTAGATCTCACCGGAGGAAGTTGACGACCTCCAACAGTTGCACTGAACAAGTCACCTGCTTGAGTTTTTCCCGGAAAAGAATTGACAGCTGAAGCATTATCCTTTTTGCCGACTGAATTCCTGCGTGAATCCTTCATATCACAATGCATAACTCTATTTGGCGATAATTTTGAATCAGATGCTGGTGACCCATTTGCAGAGCCCTCACTGTCAACATTTGGCGATAATCCATCAAGATTATCAGGTTTCTGCACAGAAGGCATATAATGTTTGTTGGCTGGATAATAAGAGATATAAGATGCTAATTTTTTCACACAAACCTCAGCTTGGCAAAAATTCCCTAGTCTTTCCTATACAGATCTTAATTACAGTTATCTATCATTTATCAATTGTGATTTTTGTACATTTATCTTATACATTAATATTATCCTTAAATATTTATTAATCGGTTAATCAATTATTTCTGACATAATAAATAATATAGTTCAAATAACTAGGAATATAACTTACTCTCAGCTTCAACCAACCAAGCATTCCACGTCTTTTGTTCCTTTTATAATCTTTGACCAATTCATCTAAATTGGTAACATCATCCTTTTCTTCCACTGAAGGAACTGAAGCATGGCTCCCGGCGTCATCATCAATTAAGGACTCACGTTTTCTATCTGGCAAATATGCTAGCTGCATTTACAGAAGGACAAAACATATGCCATCATCAAGAAATAATATTAATGATTGTACTAATCATTCCAAGTAACTGGAAAGTTGTCATGTAAAGCAATACGAATTAAACCTCAAGAAATCTAAGATCAAATTCCAAAGCATATAATTTTCTGCTGCACAAACTGAAGTGCCCTTATAAAAACACACCTCATCTTCCCCAAAAGAATGCCTTCGCATATGGCTAGGCCTTTCAGGAATGCTTGATGACATTGCATTCTTTGTAGAGACCAAGATTAATTTGGTTAGTCGCTGAATTCTTCCCATCAATGCTGCTTTAGCTTGTTCCTCCTCTTCCAATCTTGACTTCAATTTGGATTGGCCAGCTTCAAGCTATTACATGATGAAGTAATGCTTATTAAGGGGAAGTGACAAAATACCAACTAAAAATATCAGTATTGATGTGCAGTGACGGTGAGGAAAGTAAACATCATCCAGTCAAAGATTCAGGAAATAGCATTTTTTCTGGCATATTTTAATGTCGCCCACCAAAGTAAAAAGTCAACTTTTAGATGATCTATGATAGATGCAACAGCACCAACCTGAAGCTTCACAGTAACCAAATCTTCTTGTGAAGATGTGGCCATATTGGGATTCTCAATCATGCCACGCTTCCACTGCTCAAGCTCCTGCTTTAACTCAGAAATTTCCCTCTGATACTTTTTGATCAGAGACTTCTCATCCATAATCTAAGAGAATTGGCTGAAAGTTAATAGAATGAAATCACTGTGCCTAGAGGTTATCACTTTATTAGCATTTCACATAAACTCACCTTATTTTGCGAGGCCTTGATTTCAACATGCTTACTCCGGTGTGCAAATTTTAATGTGTTATGTGTCTCTTCACTACTGCTAGAGGCAGGAGTAACTGTGCAAATGAGCTTCAACAATTAAACCATAGTGAGTCATTTTCAAATATTATTTAACCACGCTAATGTGTACAACAAAGCAGAAATTCAAAGAGCAATTGTACTGACAGAAATGCGTCCGTGGCCACTAAGGGATGATTGCAACAACCGTGTGAGCTTTGAATCTCGATAAGGAATATGAGTTGCCTTCCCATCTGTTAATTTAGCAATCACCTGCAATTCAGAAACAGGAAGATAGAGAAATTTAATTACTTCACTAAACAGAACTTGAGAATGGGATTGTTATACACCACAAGAATGGGAAAACACCAATGCACCATCAAACCGTTTTTTAAATGTAGAACAAAATACAAGCTGGAACCATAGCATAGTCACAGAAATGAAACAAAGATTACAACTAATATCCTCATGTTATTGACTTATTGCACTGACTAGATGTCCTCCAAAAGATTGTTGAGACAAAGGGACTCATCAAATCATCGACAGCATACAGGGAGCATATAGGCATCTTTAAAAGCTAAGAAAGGATTGATGAAGAAAAAAATGAAACTAAAAAATGAATAATTGCTAAAGAGGAATTTTTTTTTTGTTGTTACACGTTTTAATAAGCAATTAGCCACAAAAGTAAACACAAGAAACATGTACAGCAATGTCAGTAACTATCATTCAAAATACCTTGCAGATTAAGTATTGAATATAAAACAACCGGAAGAGAAAAACTAGCATTTAAAATCTAGGATAGCAGCCATCATGTAAAGAGTTCAGGAAAAACAAAGACAAGCAAACAATTATCATTACCGTTCCAAGAGTAAGCAAACTTTTATTAATATAGGAACCCTCTTTCCTTCGCAAACCAATAGTCTCAGTTTTAGAACTTTCAGATCCTGCAAGATCAATTAAGTGCTGGAAAAGAAGAAACAAATTAAAAAAAAAAAAGTTTTTAGATGTGATAATAAACAGAACACTGCAAGCATTTATTGGAGCAATATAGTAATAGTATAATGTTTGGAATCCCAGGTTTATTAGTGTTACCAGGTGGGACAATGTCACATCCTCTTCCTCTATATTTTCCCCTCGCGAACTGCTTTCAATAGTCTGATAGAAACAATGTACTCAGTAACACAGGATAAGCAATATAAAGAAACAGAAACAACAATAAGGTGCAATCCCATTATGTTATCATTGTTTAAAACACATTCATATTGAATTGCATTTGATATGACAGCTGCTCTGCTCTAACGCAATTAAAACACTATGGTTTTGAAGCCACAAAACGTAGTTTTAAAGAGTGCATACATGGAGGCCAAAGAAAAGGAGATATATGTTAATATATTTTACTTAGACATTGTTGATTGAGCTTCAACTAGGCGTGAACTTAACATAATTAACCAAATAATACGAGCTTTAAGGATTTCTCAAGTTAGGCTACATGACACACACCAAAACACATCCCTTATTTTATTAAAATATGTAGTTCAATTTGCCTTGTCCCTTTCCATCTTCTTTACAACAAAAAAATGACAAACTGATTCATTATCTTAATAAAATTAGGTATATGCACGTATGTTGCCTAAGTTTCAAGAGAATAATCAATATAATCACTTAATAAAACTAACAGATACCCTTCCTCTAGCACCTCATATCTGTCAAACATTCGGGAATTGGCTGTTTGGTGTGGCTTCTGAGCAGCCAAAAAGTCATCAAAGCAATATTTGGGACTGTCGACAGAAAAGCAGAAAAGCAGAAAAGCATGCTTGCAAATCTTAAACATATGGAAATTACTCTGACATACCAAGGTGAATATAGTGTGGCTTCGACTGCTAACTAGATTGAAATTATTTGAACCCACATGTCTATGCTCTGCATTATTCCAGAAACTAAACATACATTAAAATGCATGAATTAAAAGAGATCAGCATCTACAAATAAAAGACCAAAGAAAATATGAGAACCATAAATAACTCTTAGAAGATCATAAAATTTGCAGTATGCAAGAATTTTTAGTGAAAAAGATGGTCATAGTCCAGTTGGAGCATTAAGGAAAGCATTGTAAAGGAAAAGTTTAGACATTACAATGCTACCAATGGTTTAAAATGAGAACAGGAAGACAAACACCAAGAAGGTTGTTATACCTTCTCCTGTAGCAATCAAAGAAAGGGCATGAGCAGGGGATAGCACAACTTCCTCTTTGATTCCTTCAACATACGTCCCCTGTCACCATTATATACCTCGTAGTGTCATTATAAGATTCAAATAATTGGAATATCTCGTCTTCTTCATCCAATGTCTAAGATAAGAGAAATAAGTGTAAACAGATGTTTGTTTGTATGTGACAAATGTCAACATCAATATCACAGTACTCACTACCACTTGGAGCAGTGATGATAAATTAGAAGCTTGAAACTGAGATTTGTGCATGAACTCATGATGATAATTGACAAAACAAAATTATGTATAAACTGGATGAATACCATAACTCCACACTTTGATAAACATGAAAAGAATGTTATTACATTGAACTTGGCAAAGCAAAATGACTTTGTAATTGTGTCTGTTAGAAATTCCATTTTATTATTTTATCTTATTTTAAATAACAACATAATATACTATATAGTATTTTAGAAAATATTTTATCATTATAAAGAATCTGATTATTCAGCTCCAAATGTAATTCAAGTGTCATATCCCAGTGGAATACGAATGATTATGAAGGAATTATTATGCATTAGGTGAAGTATCCAGTATTGCGTACTTTCATGTTATTCTTCCTCCTTCCCTATTAAACCTTATTTCAACAGCAATCCTTCAGCTATTCTGAGTTTTAGATAAATTGACTCCGTCAAATTCAACAAAGTGAAGCTTTTTACAGTGATAGCAAGGAGGTAACAACCCAGTGTGCTTTAGGAAAAGGAAAAGGAAGTCAAAAGACTCTCAGCTAAGAAACTGTTGACATGAAGAGCATGAATTCACAATGACAAAATGACAAGCTTTTGACTACCCAAAATTAATAAATATAAACACCTGAGCATCCTCTCGTATTCTTAGGTTCTGCCCAAGTGGATCCAGCAAGTCGTTAATGACCTACAACAAGAGCAGATAAAAATGTAAAGTAATGCTCATTAAGATACAAATACTGAAATAATTCAAGAGAGAGAGTTTCTGATCTGAAATCTGTAAAATATCATTCTGAATCTCTGAGCTTAGAGACTCCTATTTATTTATATCATACAAATTAGCTTATCTAACTAACTGCACTTGAGTAACTGCTGCTAACTAACTCAGACTGCTGTCATAACAGAATGAAAACCAACAATACATAATAATAATAATAATAATAATAATAATACCATACAGATTATTTACTCTATCATTCCCCCCACAAAGTCAGGTTGACTGGAACTGAGAGTAACTCAGCACCCTGGGTTTGTCTCCGAGTGTATAGAATCTAAGTTTAGAAAGTGGTTTAGTAAGGATATCAGCAACTTGATCCTGTGAGTAATGTTGTATGAGGGTGTTGGTGAACAATGCTGTAGCGACTTGAACAAGATGATGGTGGTGATAATGGTTACACAAGTAGATCCAAAGCGTGTGTAAACACACTAACCTTTAGGTTCAATTCGCCCCCACTAGTTTAAGTAAACTGGATGCAATTGGGATGACCAGCGAATCCCCTTCAGGATACGATGGATTCCTTGGAGTGTATTGCACTTCCACACCAAGCTTATCGTCAATGGTAGTTTACAGAACAAAGTTTCTTTACTTACTCTTGTGCACTAGAAAAGAAAAGAAATGATTTAGAAATTGAATTTGGCAGAGTTTTGGCATAAACAAGAAACAATTTTCGTATTACTTTCTGGTTGCAAAGTGCCTCTATTTATAGAGCAAGTCATGCCACTTAGTGAAGGAAAACAACTCTTCATAAGTTTATTGGTTAATCTGAAATGATATATACTTATTCACGCACACCCTATGACAAAGGAGGCGCGCTGGTCCAACGGCTGGGGCATGCACCTGTACGAGATAGGTGCCGGGTAACGACACACTTTTTCGTTTTAACTATCCGTTATTTAAAATAACGTTCCAAAATTAAAACTGTCCTCGAACGGAATCAAACACGGGACGCCTCCCTTTGATCAAGTGGTACAACCACTAGACCAACAGCCATCATGTGATTTAACCATTGCAACCTTCCAAATATATTTTGGAAATTCCCTCACAAGTAACCACCAATGACTGATCCAGAACTTTTTCCCTGACAGAGAAAATATCCAGCTCCATATGCTTCGTTCTAGAATGCAGAACTGGATTGTGACTCAACGCAACTATGCTTTGATTGTCACAGTAAATAGTAGTAGAGATGTCAACTTTCTGCTCATGCAGCAGTATTTGAACCCAAATAAAGATGAGAGCTCAATAAAAACATTGTACATGATGCTAACCTCATTGTAAATCTCCAGATATGAGACACGGAGCAGGAATTCTCGTCCAGGAGTCTGAAAATGACAAACGTGAACTGTCAGATATATGAAAGGATTTATTGCTAAGTTTGGAAAACTTAACTCTTTACCTCCTGTATAATACTAAAAACATCCTTCACAGCGAGAGGGATTATTCCTGGTGACTTTTGCTCCCCCTGGTAAAATTATATAGCAAAGTTTAGAAGTATTGGTCCGGAAATAGAAAATAAATTTAAAAATTTCAAAGAGGTGCTCCAGCTTTCTACAAATCCACAATAGGCTTGACCCTTCCCTAGACCCCGTGATAGTAGAAGCTTTATAGAACCAGGCTGCCCTTTCTTTTGCCCCAACTACTCTATGATCAACCGACAAAAAAGTATTTAAAGACAGTTGAATAATTTGAATAATTGTATTGAAATACACAATGAGTCTGTACATGTTTATTTACATGGGGAAATCTCTCAAAACAAGGAAATTAGGAAACAACTAAACTAAGGAAACTATATCAAATAATAAAGAGAAAGACTAACTAATAATTATAATTACAATAAACATCCCTCCTCAAACTAGAAAATATAAGCATCCAGCTTGTTTTATATATAATCTATCTGAGACTCCCGTAAATAGTTAGACATCCCATTCTACTGGTTTGTCTTGTAGCTATGTCAATCAAACTGAAGGATCAATTAGACAGTTACCAATTGGGCTATCAAACGTATTTCAATGTTACAAATCACAGAAATAAAACAATGAAAAGTTTTGGTACCACACATGACGGCACTTCTAGAGAGATGAATAAACATTTGGACCGACTTACATGCATTGTGTGAGTCTTGCCACTACTAGTAACACCATATGCAAAAACAGTACCTACAGATCAGCAAAGCAACTGTCAGACAATAATCACATTGGGTACCAAGTATGGAAAAAAAAACTAAGACGCACACAAGTTATGAGGCTGTTTACCAAATATGTTTTGCAATAAAATAAACTAAAAAATAATAAGATTCCACCTTGAAAACAAAGAAAAAATTTATTAGACTGAACCAATTCCTTATTATCAGGAAATTTAGCCAGCACCTCTTCTCACATCTGTTTAATTACGAACATAATCAAACCATAATCATAATTAAAAGTCCTTATTATTTCTTTTTCCCTCTTTATCTAAAAACCTATAACTTCAACAACTTCAGTAGAAAATTTTATTAAAGCTATCTATTACAATCATTAACTTTGTACAGGTCCTCAATCAATCCATTAAATCCTTCCTTTTTTCAAAAGACTATTTGACATAGACAAGTATAACTAGCAGCAAAAACATTACCATTGATCCCTTCCATGGCACCGCTTACAACATGCAGAGCAGCCACATCATAAACATGTTTAGTTGTTGTTGCAGGCCCAAATACCTTATCTGCCACAAGAAAAATATAACAAGAAGAAATACCACAGAGAAAGCATGAATCCAACCAGCAATGCCCCTTGCAATTGAGTAATGCTAGTGACACAATTCCTACGCTACAAAAAGGCCACAACTCTCAATCATATCTTCTTACTATTAATCTATGAAACAGCTTTCTTAATCAGTGGAACAGATACGGAGTTGTGACATTTTGTAATTTCAAAGTCATGATTATAGCCAGACCACAAGGCAGTCTAACATGCTCTGCCCACTGACGCCCCCCTAAATATAAATAACAAAATAAAAAAAGAAAAAGGAAAAGCTAAAACATATTTCATAGGTGAAAGGCGAATCACTAGGTAGTTACCCCCCAACAGACAGCTAAGGACTATCCTATCTGAGAACAGCACATTTAAGAGACTCAACTATCTACCATCTGTGCCGAACAACATATTTACTTAACCAAACCCTAAACCCTAATAAATGAACAAAAACATTGAAAGTGTGAACACAAATAAATGAAGGAATGTAAATAATTACCGAAAAGGACAACACAGTTAGTAACAGTCAACAGAGTTTCTATTTTTGGGTAATTTTAATTTTTAATCAACAGTTACAGTTAGTAATAAGAGAGATTAAGTAACGATACTAACCGAAGCCATAAGCAAGAGAAGGATTGTACTCATTTCTCACTACACGGTCTCCATCCGCGTACCACGCCACCTCATTCCCTTTACTAATTTCTCTGTTACTGCACCCCCCAAAACCATAACACAGAAACCACAAAATAATAATAAAAATAAAATAAAAACGAATTCACTCACGTGAAAATGTTTTGTATTTAACAAATTTGTCACTGTAATATAACTCCACCCATTTCAATTCCAAAAGAGAGGTAGAAACGAAAGTGTGAAATTTTTAACTCCATTTTCAGAAACAAACACTCACTGCTTGCTACATACACTGGGAAACAAAACGGACGAACCTGAGAGGTCGGAACCGGACGGTGACAGTGACGTTCTCCTTGGCCTTGCTGTTGCTGACGTCAGAGGAGAAGGCGGCGGGGGGCCTCGACAACGCCGAAGAGGACGACGGAGTTGTGGGCCTTACGCCGGGTTTTACGACGGGCGCCGGTGACTTCCTTGACCGGAGGGGTGAGACGGTGGCGGAGGCTCTTTGGGAGGAAAAGCGGGTGTAGCCGGCGGAGGAAGACATTGACGGAGAAGGGGAGAGGTGAGAACAACCCGAAGCGAAGGTTTTAGAGAGAGAGAGGGGTGTCACGTGCCGGCCATGGAAAATGAAAATGCAGGGCTTCAGAGTTTGGACTGTGCTTGTTTGTCTGTTGTTGGCCTTGGCCACCGTGCTCAATCTCCCTCCAAAACGAGGCCATTTTAATTTCTTTTTACTCTTTTTTGTCTTTGATTCTCTGAAATTTTAATAATAAATAAGTTTTGGTCTCGGTAAATATTTAATTTTTTATTTTAGTCTATTAAAAAAAAATTAAATTATTTTAGTCCTTTAAATTTTTTTTTGTTTTGGTCATTTTAGTACTAGGTGACACATTATGACCCAGTCAGCATACCTACGTGGCAGAAAACGTTGATGTGGCCTATCTACGTTTTGAATTTAGTCCCTATAAAAATTTTAAATTTTGAATTTAGTTCCTCTCAAAATTGAGATTTTGATTTTAATCCCCCTTTCTCCTCCACCACCACCTCCTCCTCCTTCCTTCGTCCTCCACCCCCTCCTTCTCCCCCTCTTCCACCACCACCCCCTCTCTCTCGTTTCTTCTCTCTCTCCCCACCACCACCCAACACACTCTCTCTCGTTTTCTCTCGAGTTCTTGTAAGTTCTTTATTTCTTACGTTGGTTTGTGTTGTTATGTTATGATGTGTGTAGTTATTGACTTCTCAGTGTTTTTATTGTTGTTCTATTTCTAATGCTATGAATATACCTTTCCTTGAGTTGAGAGAGAAAACGAGAGAGAGTGTTTGGGTGGTGGTGGTGGTGGGGAGAGAGAGAGAGAGAGAGAGTGTGTGTGTTTGGGTGGTGGTGGTGGTGGGGAGAGAGAGAGAGAGTGGGTGTGGGTGGGGTGGGGGTGGGGGTTGGGGTGGAGGAGGGAAAAGGAGGAGAGAGAGAGAGAGAGGGGGGGGTGGTGGAGGAGGGGGGTGGTGGGAGAAGGAGGGGGTGGAGGACAAAGGAAGGAAGAGGTGGTGGGGGACGAAGGGGAAAGAGGGAGGGGGGAGCAACTTGCACTTATAAATTTAGACTCAGTTGATGTACTTTAGTCCATGTAAAAATTGTAAGTTGTTTAATTAGACCCTATAAAAATTATAATTTTTGATTTTAGTCTCATGATAGGAATACAGTCCTAGTCAGCAGGTCATTATAAATTTTAAATGACGTGTCAAGTGATGACAGAGACATATGTATGCCACATCAGCACAATACAGTGGTAATTCACTAAAAAGACTAAAACAAAAAAAATTAAAGGACTAAAATAGTTTGACTTTTTTTTAATGGACTAAAATAAAAAATCAGATATTTACGGGAACCAAAAACTTATTTAATTATTATACACTCACGATGTAAAAATTTTTTGTATAGACGTTTAATTATATAGGCTTAAAAAGAATTTTGGTCCCTGCAAAAATATCCATTTTTGGTTTTCGTCCCTGCAAAAAAAAATTACTTTTTCATCCCTGCAAATTTTGTCGTCTCCGTTTTTGGTCCTCGACGTCAAGTTCCGTTACAAAAAAGCTGACGTGGATGACGGAGGCTGAGCTGGCACTGCCTCGCTGGCTGATAGAAGCCACATGTCAGTAAATGACGTAGCTCACTTGCTGAATCAGCATCATTAACATTTTTAACAGGGATGAAAAACAAAAAATGGTATATTTGCAGGAACGAAAAACAAAAAAACTGTATAATTGCAGGGACCAAAAATATTTTTAAACCTTAAATGGTTTACAGTTTAAAATTAGGGTTCATCTTCTTCCACTTTCTCTCCCCTCCCAGCTGCCACCCCTCTCTCACCGCACCACCATCATCTCCAAGTAGAGATCCCCACCACCATCAGATTTGCAACAACAACAACAAGAAGCAGCAACAACAACAACAAGCAAATTTGCAAAACAACAATCAAAGAAGACAAAAGGTTGTTGTTCCTCCAATTTGAAACCCTAATTGTAGTGTTGCCCCATTTCAGATGCTTGAAGAAAAACGAAGAAGACAAAGGTTTGAGTCACCATGTCATGGCTCACAGGAACCTTCTTGAACAGAGACGGGATACCACGGCGTTCGGCGCGTTCGGTCTCTTGGTCGAGCTTGGGGTAGTGGCTAGGAGGGGGAGAGGAGGAGGGGAGGGGGGTCGGTTTTGGTTGGGTATTTTGGTTTCCACACTGATTAACGTTTGATGATGTTGTTAGGATACATTTCTTTGGGGATGTTGGGTTTAGATTTGGTTGTGTTGCGGTGAGGGCTATGTAGGAGAGGAGAAGAAGAAAAATGGTGGTGGTGGTGGTGCGGTTCTAAGCTCAGCTTAGGGTGGTGGGAGAGAAGAAGAAGAAGAAGAAAATGGTGGTGATGCAGTTCTTAGATCGTGGGAGAGAAGAAAAACATCATTAGTATTTTTTGTCCTACAATTATATAATTTTTTTATTTTTTGTCCTTGCAAATATACCATTTTTTACTTTTCATCCCTGTTAAAAATGATAAGAGTAAATTACATTCCCCTCCCTTAAAGAGATGCACACATTACACTCTCCTCCCCTTTTATGTTAAAATAAACACTTCCATCCCTTCACAGTTAAAAATATAATACACCTTAGTCTTTTTTTAAATTCTCTGTTAAGTCTCAACAAACCTCCGTTAACATAATTTTTTTACTACCAAAATACCCTTTTTTCTGCACATACCAGCGTCATCTCTTTCTCCCTCGTCCACTTCGACTATGGTAAATGCTGACCCTCAAGACCGATCAAGAATCTACCACAACTTTGTTTTTTCTCACAATTAATAATACGTTAGACTGATTTTAGGCACAGGTTGTTGATATTTTCCTTGGGGACATATTCAGATGGTTATTCTTTACCTATTTCATTCGTTGTTTCTACGCTCCCATAAATAATAAATAAATAATAAATAATGACAATACATTCAGTGATAGAATGCTTTAGGGAGAAGGGGGTAGGGGTGACATCAAGATTCCATGTGGTGATGCTCTACTGACATTAAATTGGACCCGGATTGGGTGCAGTCAGCAAAACGGTGCAGTCATGCAGTCAGGGCCATCACAGCCGTCGGATTAAGATCAGTCGGCTCAGGATTTTAGTTCAAATTTTAAATTTAATTTATTGTCGACCATCTGATCAAAATAGACGGTCCAGATTAGGTGCAGTCGACTGCCCTCCCATTAAATTGGGGGTTGGGGTGGCATCGAGCATATATCTTGCATACTTAAAATCAAATTGTAGAATTTTGAATTTATACGCTTGTAATGATCGTGTATCGATGTAATGAGAAATACAACTACTCACTGCAACCAAGATTAGGGTGGGAAGGGTTAAAAAAAACAAAAAGGTTAAAATCGTAATCTAAAATTAGTTTAGCATATAATTTAATTTAAAAATATCTTTTAAATTTTTTTAAAGAATATTCCCTAACAGTGTTAAGTTAAATTGACTAAAATATATATTTTGATATGAGAGGGGAGGGGAGTGTAATATATGCATCTCTCAAGGGAGGGAGATGTATTTTACTCAAATGATAATGATGCTGAGTCAGCAAGTGAGCCACGTCATCTAGTGACATGTGGCTTCTGTCAGCCAACGTGGCAGTGCCAGTTTAGCCTCCGTTAGCCACGTCAGTTTTTTTGTAACGGAACTTGACGTTGAGGACCAAAAATGGAGACGACAAATTTTTCATAGATGAAAAAGCAAAAATTTTTTTGCAAGAACGAAAACAAAAAATAGGTATATTTGCGGGGACCAAAATTCTTTTTAAGCCAATTATATATTACTATATAAATATTTGTATAGATATTTTAAAAAATATTATTATCAAGTGACACCATGACAAAATATTTGTGTAGATAATTTAGAAAATATTGTTACCAAGTTATAACATGAGTGTATAGCAATTAAACTCTTTTAATAATAATAGCGGCCAAACGGACACTATCGTGCCCGTTTGTCCACTTTTTTATTTTTTTGGATTAAATTAAAATTATATAATAAGTTTTTAGCTGTGGAAATGAATTTCTTTTATTTTTTTGTAACATAGTCTACGTTTGAATTTATCTCATTTTTTGTTATTTTTTATCTTTAGATTTATCTCACTTTTTGTACTTAAATTTGAATTTAAATATTCAATTGGAAAAAATTATATAAAAAATAGGACACTAAAAGGTAATTATTTTGGTCTATTGCCTTTATATATAGGTACAAAATTTAAATTTAATTTAAAAATAAATAAATAATAAATAAATAAATAAACAAATCAGAATCTATTTACTATTATCTATTCTATTCTGTTTACTATTATTAAAAGAACAAACATCCCATTCCACGTGTCCACCCCTCCCCCAAAACTTTTCCCTCGCAAAACCATCCAATCATCTATATCTTCTTTCACTTTAATAACAATAATCAAAAAACAAAAACTATAAAATATTTAATTTCGTTTCCTATAAATAAAATAATAATTACTTACAAAATTCATTCACATTGAATTTGCTTCCCGGTTCTATTCACATTTCTTTGATTCTTTTTTATTTGCAAAATTATTTTACTTTAAAATCAAAAGAAAAAAAGTTTTATTTCTTATCAATAAAATGTTGTATTCGTTTACATATTTCACTCATTTATTTCTTTCAATAATTTTCTATGGGCTATAAATTTATTTTTTTTTCGATCACCAAACCAGTGTTTGCTTACATGTTCCACTCATTTATTTCTTCCAATAACTTTCTATAGGCTATAAATTTATTTTTCTTTCGATTTTATTTTCGATCACCAAAATGGTATTTGCTTACAGATTTCACTCATTTATTTCTTTTAATAACTTTCTATGGGCTATAAATTTATTTATTTTTATTTTATTTTCGATCACAAAAATTATGTTTGCTTACCGATTTCACTGATTTATTTGTTCCAATAACTTTCTACGGACTATAAATTTATTTTTTAGGATTTTATTTTCAATCACCAAACAATGTTTGCTTACAGGTTTCACTCATTTATTTGTTCAAATAACTTTTTACGGACTATAAATTTATTTTTCTTTCTATTTTATTTCTGATCAATATGATAATATTTGCTTATGGTTCTTTTTTTTTCTTAATTTCTGTAAGTTTTCATGTTTATTGTCACAAAATTAATATTGTTATAAATTTAAAATATATTATATATTAATTTATTATTGTATAAATTAATTATTTTATATCATATATAGAAATCAACCAGCGGACCGTGCATTGCACAGTCAACTGGCTAGTTTAAATTTAAATGAAGAAGTTTTACTATTAAATTGAATTGAATTGAAAGCTTAGAATGATTGGCCCCCCACTTACAACCATGGCCCCACAACACCCTCTCCCACTTCTTCTGCTTCCACGCTGACACTTTGGTTTGAGTTTGTAAAACTACAACACATGCATGTGGATCATGGTAAATATAAATAGGAAAATAACATTTAAGTCCCTTAAATTTTAATTCAATCATTAGTTTATTAGTAGGAATTGGAGGACATTTCTGTCTAATGAAATGTGTACACCAAAAAGAGATATTTTTTTATTAATTATTATAGATTTTAGATGATAATAATAATAAGGTTTAAATATGTCTTAAGTCCTTTTAAATATTTGATTTTTGAATTTAATTTCTATTTTAAAAGTCAATGGTTATTTGTCTTCTAATTATCTAAATTTTAGAGTTAGGTCCCTATATTGAATTGACCACTGACATGACACACTGATTACACTGTAAAATGTCTATGTGTTATCTCATTAAACCTACATAGCTTACACGTCACCTAACACATAGCTATAAAAATATTAAAATTTTAACTTAGTCCATCTAAAAAGTGTGTTTTGAATTTAGTCCATTTCTTCCACCACTCCCTCCTTCTCCCTCTCCTCCCATGGTTTCCCCCTCCACCACCCCCTCCTCTCATGGCTTTTCCCCTCCACCACCACCCACCTCCACCACCCCCTCCTCCCCTCACGGCCGGTCAGCATCATGCCATGTATTGAGAGCGTGGACCATTAACAACGATCATATCACAGCACCGTTTGACTCGTGTGATTTGTATAATCCACATTTCTAGTTCGTTGATGGTAAAGGTAAACTAGAATTGATATAAGGCACCATAGTCCATAACACGGTCTCTGAGCTGTATCGAAGACCACCATGGAGGAGCCTCCGCTATCGGGTACAATTCAATTCATGCCCATGACAACGTTTCCCATAAAGTTTCAATTTTTAATGTTGACCTTGAAATTTCATCACGATTTTGATTCTGAGTTAATTTTGTTGTTGTGGGTGGAACCAATTCTGGGATACCTACTTCATTGGCGGAGGAGGGGGAAGCCAGGAGAGGAGGGAGAGAAGAGAGCGGATGGTGGTGGAGGAGAGGGGGAGGAAAGAAAGAGACTAAATTCAAAATATATTTTTTAGAGGGTCTAAGTTAAAAGCTTAATATTTTTATAAATATGTGTCAGATGACGTGTAAGCCACGTAGGTTTAATGAGGTGTCATGTAGACTTTTACAGTGACATCAATGTGTCATGTCGGCGGTCAACTCAACACAAGGACCTAATTCAAAAATTTAAATAATTAGAGGACCAAAAACTATTAACTTTTAAAGTAGGGACTAAATTCAAAAACAGAATTTTTAAAGAGATCCAAGACATATTTAAGCCTAATAATAATAATTAGCCTTGAAAATTTTAAGCTTAAATATGTTTAGGGTCATTCCAAATTTTAGAATTTTGATTTTAGTCTATACAAAAAAAATCAAACTTTTTTAGTTCAATAATTTTTTATTTTTGAATTTAGTCCTTTTAGTATTTTGGAATGATGTGACACATACACATTATCCCACTAATCTGACGTATCATATATTTGTCCCACGTCAACCTGCCACGTAATTTTAAGTTTGGAGGACCTGACACCTTCCGCCCCACATTCCTCCATCCACACACACACTCTCTCTCTCTCGTTCTCTCTCTCTCTCTCTCTCTCTCTCACTCACAGCATAGCCCCCACCACCACCCTCCTCCTTCTCCCCACTTCTCCTCCACCACCACCACCGCCACCACCATCCAATAAAAGTATGAGCTGAAACTCCAAACAAACAAAAAACGGAGATTCACATCAAACCCCAAACATGTGAACAGTTACACCAAACCAGATGATTTTCTTCATTCCCATTTCCCACACAGCAAGACCATTGAAATGAAAACATTTGAAATTCAAACCCCAAGTTGAATTTTATGCTCGTGAACCCTGAGAAAACATTTGAAATCCAAAAGCAAGATTTCCAAAATAAAAAAAATCATCTTATGGCAACTCGTGCCTGAGAACACCGAGAGAAAAAGGAAAGGAAAACTTTAAGAAAGGACAAACAGAGAGGAAACATGAAAACTTTAAGAAAGGACAAACAGAGAGGAAACATAGTTGATATTGCAAGAAAAGCTGCTCAACAATATTAATAAGCATCTGTATAACTAATTTTAACTTTCCGACATGGAGTAATAATTAACACAATATTTTGAATTGGAAATATTTGCACAATAATTATGCACAAATAATAATCTCTTAAACATGGAGCCTTTTTTTTGGTCAAAATTAAACATGGAGCTTTGAAATGGTTTTTATGGGTAGTGAGACAAATTGCTTTTCAGTCATCATAATGTTTCGACTTTTAACAAATTTCACATCCTCGTATAATTTGGCTGTTTCTAAATAACTTGATTCAATTCTTTATGAATGCATGATAAATTATTAGCAGGATAAGGATGACGCAATTACAGCAGACCTTGGAATAAAAATACATATAGATTATAAAAACATGGAGAGCAGATCATGAAAGGGGATATGAATGGAAGGAAGAGCATAAAATAGAAGCTCATCTTGCAAATTGATTGATATGATTGTAATGGGATATAAGGAGGAAAAAAGTACTTATCTGTATATTTATCCTGATATAATGGGTCATATATATTCCCTTGCCCTTATTATGAGCAGTGTGAATTTCACATTGTTTTAACTTTTAATGGTGTAAATAAGCATATGATATAAGTAGCTGTACCCTGTTGGCACTTACCCAAAAAAAAATGACAAATTGAGAAGATATGCTCAGATTGCGCCCCATGCATTATGATACTTAAGTCTTTTCAATGCTACATTCTCATAGTTCTAAGGGCATCTCCAAGGGAGAACCCATTTTGGGTTCTTAAATAGGCCCCACATAGCCACATCACTTATTTTTTACATTTTCTAATACAAGTACTCAATAAACACTAAACCCCTCCAATTCAGCACTTTCAAAAAAATTCTTAAATGGACCCCACAAATAACCACACATCACTCATTTTTATTTATAAAATACAACCGGGCCCACACATACAGTGTAAGCACCGGTGCTTGTGCAGGGACCAACTCCTATTAAGAACTCAAACTGTCAGAGCTCCAACGGTGTAAGCACGGTGCTTAACCGTGCTAAGCACCCACCGTTAAAGATGGCCTAAGGCTTTATTTTCTCCTTGTGAATGATCAATTCAAAATGACCATTGATATGTCTCCTCTACCAACTTATATGCTTTGTCATTTTCATGCTGCTAGGTACACGTTAGGTGGAAGTAGATCTGTAACACGGGGCTCTAATTATTATGACATGCCCTGTATATAGGTCCCTTGGTAAGTATGTCCCCCTGTCCACCATGTTCTTCTCTCCTAATGTTGTCTCCTCTTTTGTTTCCCCTTGCCTCTAGGGCCTTGAGTGACACAAGGGTAATAGTTGAGTGCAGTTTCATACCCTGAGATTTGACATGGCTAAGTGCACCGTGGAATATTATCTGGTTAATCATTATGTTACTTTGAGACATAAAGTGTGAAGATAATAATAATTATTATAATATAAAATCTTTGTTTATTAATACTCATCTAAGAAAAATAGAAAGTTCTGTTTTAAAAATGAAATTTTTAATTGGTTCATTTAAGAAAAATAGACCCACAGTGGGTTAACTCTTTTTAAGTTTCTCTCATAAAGAACGGAGCATAATTTTTTCCTTTTAAGTTTTGGGTCCATTTAATTTGGGAAAGTTTTTAGCTTTCCTAGCAATGGGAAAGTGACATTTTAACCGTGGATATGAGTGACTTTTAAAGCAATGGCTGAGATGCATTACCTGTAACCTGATCAACTAATTACATATGTATTTTACATTATTTGTTAAAAGGGGTCTAAAAAATAACTAAATTTAAAATATACCCACTTATTAAAATATTAAAATTATAAAAACCCTAAAAAATCCTAATTCTTCTCCACCATTGCTGTCTCCTTTTCTACCCTCAACATCTCATGATTTTGACAACACCTTTCGACCCATGTCTTCGACCAATGGCAGGCCCTCGCCATCGTGCTTTGGAATTATTTTTCATGCATATATTGATTAGCAGAGAATATAAAACCCTTACTTGAGTAGCATGATATACAATGTTTTGGGATTTTTTTTTCATACAATGTTCTTGTTTTAATGCTGCATTTTTTTGGAATTTAACTATTAATTCACTTTCCTGGTTACAATCTATTCACTTTCCATTTCATAAATGAATGATTGGGCATTGTTTCCAAGGAGAAGAGGAAACATGCCAATCGAGGCATTAGAGGAATAGGACATGGGTGATCTTGTAAGGCCTAAAAAGGTAATCTTCCACACCCATCTACATAGATAGAAAAGGGCAAATGGCGGAGAAGAAAAAATGGAAAAGTTGCACACTTCACTGACATAGAAGGGAAATCTGCAAGGCCCTACAGTGTGTTGAAGCGAAATAGAGGTAGGAGGCGCCGAGTGAAGAAAGAGAGAGAGAGAGAGAACGGTGGCAAAGAACATCTTTTTGTTTTTTTGTAACAGAGAGGAAACAAAAGGGAAAAGGAAAACTACAAGGACTAAAACCCAACTAGGTCATCCCTCTTTGGAAAGGTACACGTATCTTATCAGCAAGGAGAATACCCCCCATCTCCAGCGGCGATTCTTCAATGGTGCATAGGTGCTCCACCTGAGCAGCGCCCCTTTTAGCAAGGCTGTCGGTGGCGAAGTTGCCTTCCCTCAGCGTATGGTGGATGCAGACCGTCCAAGGCCGGTTGACTAGCTCATGAATGGAGCGAATTAGAGAGGCGTATTTGTGCAGAGGTTGATGCAAAGAAGATCATTTTAGCTTTTTATAATTTAATTCAATTACATTATTTTTTTTTGTAATTTATGCATTTTATTGTGGAGAAAAGTATAAATATCAATTTACAGGTTTACTGTCAATAGCAGGTAAAAGTTAACTTTCTCATTGCTGGGAAAATTTTGAGTTTTCCCAAATTAAATGGACCCTTAAGTTTTATCCTCTTATTCTCTGAATCCAAATCTGTGGTGGACTGGGTTTGTGTGCAGTCACCGATGTGGTGCAGTCATACAGTCAGCACGATCATAACCGTCGAATCAAGATCGGACGGCTCACGATTGTAGTTCGTATTTTCAGCTCGGTTTATCCTCATTTGTCTGATCTAAATCGACGGTCTTGATTGCGACTGTACGACTGCACTAAATCCAAATCCGTGGTACTATCAGGTTGAACGGGTAAGCATCAATTTACTTCTGTTTAAATGGTATTATTTAAATGGAATTTAAACCTACAACATTGGCCATGAATAAAATAGATTGGTGTTGGGTGGGGGCTAATGTGAAAAAAGAGTATGTTCCCGATTGAAATGGAAAATGACATTGTCAGTTTATCATCTCTTGTGGCTTACAAACAAAACAAAGCCACTTTACAGGTGACTAATGAAAGAAAAACAAAGAAGCTTTTGACATAAATTTAATTAAAATGACATTTCTTCCTATGATTCAAGTTTCTAATTCCTATGAACTGACCTGTACAATTCTAACCATTTTTGTTTATTTTCCTTTACCGTGGGAACCTCCTTTTCCAAACGCTTTTTCCCAAGACATTTATAATTTAATTTACACTTACAAATGAAGCAACTTCTTCTGCCAGACTACAAAATTGGATCTTCCAAACATGTTGATAATTACAAGCAAAACCATTTCCAACATATCATGCATGCTGCAGATTACTTTCTCTATGCTTCCAGACCGAAAAGTAGAGTAGCTTGCTACCCCTTCTCAAATGTCATCATTAGAAATTCTGTTGGACCATATAATTTCAATTTCAAGTGTTCGGGAAGAACCATCTTTGTTGCCGTCATGATTAAGGCTGAATAATCCACTATAAACCCCTTCTGTCACAACTTTATCAATTTGGATAGTGACTCTTCCAAGAGTTGTCTGGATGAAAAACACAACACTTCTAGTCAGTCATTACAATAGATTTAGTGTGTGTCTTGGCTTAGTTAGTGGGAAGGTGAAAAAAGAAGTTAAGGGCCTATTTGGATAAACAACTTGTTTAAGCACTTATAACATAAGCACTTATCATATAAACGCTTATGTATAAGCTATTTTTATAATCAAAGAGGAAATGTGATAAAACTGATTACTTATAAGCTGTAAGCTGTTTTGATAAGCTATTCTGGAGAGCTTATGAAAATAAGCGAAATACAGCTTATGAGCCAGTCATGAACTGTTTTCATAATCACTGCATACGCCAATCCAAACAGGCCAAGTAGAAAATTGTTTTCAACCGAGTGAAGCGCATTTTATTTTCCACTGCCTCAACTTTCACCTACTCAAACAAGCACACATAATCAAAGGCAACTAGCATAGAGAATAAGAAGGCAGGGTTGTTATTGACATAAATAGGCAGAGATCCTTCCAGTAATAATCAACAAACTAATATCAGTATCCATCAAACAAAGAACAAAGTAGTAATTCATCCTTTCACCAAAGGAAGAGGCAAGCACTCACTTACCGGTTACCCTACAGAAAAATAGTCAAATAGAGAATGAGTAATAACTTACAGAATGAATATCCAATTACCTTCCCAAAAGTATTCTTGCTTTTGCATATGATATGGAGCTTTTGGCCCTTTGGAGGTACATCAAATGCCCATGTGAATCCTTCTTTCCATTCTGGAGAAGTACTATGATTCACAACCTATGGGAAAAGCAAAAAAAGAAATGGTACTCTGTAATCTTTTATGATAAATCTAATCCTCACTAGAGACAGCAGACAAATCAATTAATAACTGCGTAAATAAAGTTTGGACAACGAAAAATAAATTTGCAAATTTTGCATATGTAAAACTGGAGTGATTCAAGGATAAATTACACCCTATATGATTCAATGAAATGGAATTCTACAATCAAAATTGGAAACCTTTTCTGGCAGTTGGAAATTTGAGAAAATGAAAAATATGCCAGGAATTTCTGAAGTGTGTTGTACACCTTGATCTACGAACATTTTAAACAAAATGATGGAAAACTTCTGTTGTCATCCATATCAAATGCAATTGGCAGCATGTTGCTTATAAGAGAATCAGGAACACTAAAATGAAGCTCATTATTAAAGAAGAAGGAAAAGGGAAACAGACCGCACGAAGAAAATACCAACGGTTTCAGCTTCAAAAGCAATTGAATAACTTTAACAAAATACAAAGGCTAAGACATATTATTGGGTGCTTTTGCAGAATTCCTCAATTATTCATGGGAGTACCTTGGTTTGTTTAGGAGGACCATTGCCTATTGTCAACCGGCAGAATGCATTAGTGCTTCCCATAGTTTGCTTGAGGTTGTTTCCGCGTTTAATGGTGACGGTCAAACAACCTGGTAAGCAGTGCAGAAGAGCATCTGCCCTCTCATGGAAACTTGGTGGGCAGGTTTTCATAAGCATTTGTAAGATGGGGATAGCTTCAGCAGCAATCATAGCTTGAGATTTTGCTATATCTATTGGCATGGTTGACCAAGATTGTTTTAGCAAGCAAAAGGTGTCAAGCACAGAGTCCTGAGCCACTTCGCTGCCAGACTTGAGTGCCCCTACCAAATGAGGAATGCAAAGGGTTGCTGCTTCAGATATGTGGAGCTTAGGAAAGTTCATGAATATCACGTGCAGTGTTTTCAAAACCTCCTCATTGATTGTGGCAGTTGACCACAACTCTCTTTCCAGTGCAGCTGCATAACATAGCAACACAATATAATGAAATACAATTTTTTTAATAAATATAAAGGAAAAAAAATCACCAATACACCATAATTTATGTGAAGATTTATTTTTCTTGATAAGTAATATGAATTTAAGATTGATATAAAAAGGGAAAGGAAGCTATCCCGCTAGCTGTCAATCTGTCATGCTGCAGAAAATCTTCGATATCCTCCATTTCTCTAAAATGAAACTAGAAATAGCAATATGAAACAAAGATTTATACTAGTAAAGACTACAGAACAGGGAGGAGATTAATTCATTTGTATATGTTGACGATTTCTGTTGAGATATGATGTGCGATCCTCGTTGTACTTTTTCCCTAGTTTATCTCCCTTTATTTGTTTCCTTTTTTTCTTATGTATTTAATTAGAATAGAATTAGAAGGAAATCTATTCAGTATCATCAGATTAGGATAAAATCTGTTACCTGAACAGATGATAAGGTATCTTTTCAGTTTTGATTTATTCCTGATTCTGCAGATTGGTTTCCTTAATTGTAGACCAACTCTGCCTTTATATTCTCTCCCATTTACAGATCGTTTAATCATCAGAAATAAGAAATAAAAATTCCCTCTCTGTTCTGTCCTCTTCCCTTTATCGTTTTAATTTCCAATTACTCTAAAGCTCTTGACAAAAAAAAAAACTTGGTTGTTTTACTTTTTCTAGTTCCGAAAAGAGTCCACCAAACATTGAATCATAATTCTAAGACATCTTTTCAAATTCTAAGTAAGGAACTTGCACTTTAAGTAAGGAACAATTGGCAATGTAAAACAGATATGCTTACAGCATTGGAAAGCATAAGTGTAGATCATTAATCGCTGTCAATAGGGACAATCAAAATGTACCTGTCAAAGATCTGATCAGCTCATTTGACACGTATTCCTGCAATGTGTGGGTAGAAAACAAAAATTTGATGAGTAAAGCTGCTTGTCCAGCAACTTCTGTATTTGGAGACAGTAGCAATTCCTGAATCACCAGTATACCCCCAGCTTCTGCAACGGCTCGTCTATTGGTTCTGCTGTTCATGACAAAGTTTTGTAATGCACATATAGCCACCATTGTCATTTCTTCAGTTGGCTGATCTTCAAGTAAACTTATCAATGCACGACATGCAGATACAGAGTCACTGGCTCTAGCATGTCCTTCATGCTGGGAAAGATCTCCTAGAGCTAAAGCAGCAAGAAGCTTTCCAGACTGTGATCTGGTTTGTGGATCCAACAGATACTGGGATAAGGGCGCTATAGCATACTTAGATACCTTCATCTCTCGTATTCTCACATTGTTAAATAAAGCTTCAAGTAATCTACCACATGCTTCTTCACAATGATGAGATCTTAAAAGGTCCAATAAAGCATCTACAGCTCCAGCTTCCATCATCTGTTCAGCACTTGAAGCATCGCTTCTTTCATGAACTATTAAAGCATTAAGCGCTATGCTAATTGTACTCTCAAGTGTTGAGTGCAACAGTTTTACAAGAACCACTACAGGAACCTTAAAATAGTAATCAGCATTGGAACGTAATACATTAGAGAGCACTAAAGCAGCTGATTCCCAAAGTGCATGCGGTGGCTGAGGGTCATCTTGAATAATAACTTTTGCAAGCTCAAAAATACCTCCCGCGTCAGCAACAGCCTTTGGCCAGCTTGTGGAAATTTTTTCCAATGCTTTTATTGCTGTTTGCTGTAAGTTTAAAATTCCAATTCCTGCAAGCTGTACAAGGGGCACAACTGCATTTTTTGTTGTAATATCTTGCTGAAAGTGTTCCTGTGCAAGAAGATGAGATAACAGTTCCGTCCCAAGCTGCTGAATAACTTGGGATGGGGATTCCAGAAAAGTAATCAAGGGTTCAATGACTTGGCTAGGAGTAAGCTTCAAGGTTGCAAGACTTTGTGGTTTCTCCAATATATTTACAAGTGCTTGTAAGGCACTATGCTGTCCCCATAAGTTGAAGTCCCGACGGAGCAGAACATGGAAAAGGGGTTCTACAATTTCTGCAGCATCTGAACTTCTAGCAATTGCATTACTATTAGTTAAAATGCGAAAAAGCTCAGCTATTGTAGAGCATAATGAGCTAGGTGCTGATTGGAGTAGCTTGAGACAATTATCAATAATGCCAGCTTTGACCATGTCTAGTTTGCTAGGAGTCCTGTCCTTTCCCAATTTGATGAGAGCGGAAATAGTAGCCTCAATAAGCTGATAGTTTGTACCAGAAACCAAGCTAACAAGGAGATCCACAACATTATAGGCTACTGCAAGCTCTACCAGTTGTTCATCTTCCAACAATCTCTCAAAAGCACAAACCCCGTATTCTATTGCTGTCCCAGAACCAGACTGCATCAGTGATATGAGGGGTTCAAGGCATTCCGAGGCAACTGGATTTGCTCTGATCTTGCTATTACCAAAAAGAGCAAAGCAGAGTTGTGCAGCATGGCTTTTCAATTCCAAAGATGAAGCAGAAGACAATACTTTGTATAAACTTTCAAGTGGATTCCCTTCCACATCAGTAAAAAGAGATGCTTTTGACAAATCTCCTGAGGTTAACTTGACCAAGGCCATGAGAGCAGCCTCCTGCTCACTCCCTGATGTTGTGTTAAGCATGTCAACCAATGGCTGAATGGCCTGTTTAGCTAATTCTGAGTCTCTAATATTGTTGGCATCAAAAAGTTCATGAAGTGCTCTTGCTGCACTATATCTAGCATTTCTTGATCCAAGACGCAAAACAGCTATGAGTTGGTTCAATGAACTTGTTGATGCTTCATGTTTAATAAGGTCAGAATTACAAAATAATATTCTCAATAACTCTGAAATAGCAGTCTCAGTTGAGTCTTGAGGGCTCAAGGACAGGTATTTGTTCAAAGCTTCCAGAGCTCCAGCTTCAGCCAGAATTAATTTATTTGTATCACTTCCATCTGCAATGGATATCAAGAGTCTAACAGCAACTGGTGGAGCACTAGGCCTTTCTGGTATTGGTCTCAATAGGTCCACTAAGAGGGGTATAGACTTCCGTGCTGTAGATCCCAATCTTACATCTTCAATTTCAAAAAGGTGATCTAAAACAACTTGATCAGGGTTTCGCACCAAAGAAAATTCATCCGATAAAGCCACGAGATTTGGCATATCTGACTCAATATGCCCAATAATAGTTATCAATCCAGCAACGGCACCAGAATTTGCAATGGCTAGATTTATCCCCCTATTACCATTACAAACAAGACTAGCCATAGCCTGGGCAGCAAAATATTTATCAATTACTTCATCGGATCTTAGCAGAAGAGCAATAGATGGAATAATTCGCATTGTTGCAGGCGACAGAATGATGTTTGCATCTTGAAATAAAATGGCCAAGAGCAAGGCACTTATCCATATTCCTTCTGTATCCTCATATTCTGCCTGCCAATAGGAGAGGGAGGAAATCTACTTGAATCAGAAACTAAATTTTTAGCATGCTTAAACAAGACTGAAACAAATGTGCAATCCAAATGCATAGATCACCAGCACAAATCATCAACGTTATGAACTAAATCTAGTATTTGGGAAAAAATGTACAATATATATTAATAAGAATCTTCAGTTAAACATTGATTGGTCAATCTCCAAATCTCTGTTTCCTTTTCCTTAGGTGAAAACTTTTCCAATCATTTATTTTCACTAAAATTTAAGGAATGGCTTTAAAAATCTATCTAGTTCAATATGTCATGCATTGAATGATCAAAAATGTTGAATAGAAACCACAATAATTTTTGTTCTGTCTTTTTTCTTCCCAAATCTGCTTCTTTACATCATAACGAATTTTAAGTTGTAGATTCATATAGCCTCCAAGTTATTGTTGTTTGTCCAATAGCAAAGAGATACTTTCAAGCAAGCATATAAAGCATTGCCATCACACAGCCTGAGATGGCACATTTCATTTTTCCCATTACAGGGATATCAGTACCGGAGCTTTAGGACTGACTAGCCAAAAGACACAGAAATGATAAAGTTGACTTCAATAAAAAAAGTTTAAATTGGTAACAAATGGAACTGATAAAGGTGACTTTAATATAAAAAAAAGTTTAAATAGTACACCTGTGGATTTGAAGTATGCCTCACAAGTTTGTCAGAGAGAGCTTCAAGTCCACCAGCTTCCACAATTGTGAGCTTGCTCTTCATGTGAAAAGAAGCAATAACTGAGAGCAACCATAGGGCAACAGTACCTCCTAAGACTGTGGCCGGATCAGGAATATCAAACTCATCAACTTCTTGAAATGCATTCCTCTCCATAAAACCTTTAGTAGTGAGAACTTCAATATCTAATGAAGAACCTCCACAACTCTGCTTCACCATATCAAGTAAAGAATATATTAATGGTTTTAGATACCCAGAAGAGTCAAGTGAATCCATCGAAAGCTCTTTCTTCTCCTTTGCAGCACAAATTAGTAAGGCAGCCCCTCCAACTTTTACTTCTAAACTGGAGGAGTTTATTATTCTATTAGCCAATGAACCAATAGATCTGGAGCTAGTAAATAACAAATCACCAAGAACAGCTGGCTGATCTCCACAAAGCCTAGACAGAATTTCAATTGCCTTGTCTTGCACAAGGGAAGGCCCCTCAGCCAGACAATAGACAAGAAGTTCTAAGCTTGATGGTATTTCCGCCAGAGCTGACCATGGAGGGTAAGCGAAGTTGACACCCTGTTTAGTCCTGGCTAGCAGTGCAATTACTTCTAATGCATCTGCAGCATCAGTTCCCTCCATATCCATAGCTCTTAATGAATCCACAAGTGCAAGCACAGTGAAACGGCATTGAGCAGTCCCCTTGAGAACATCACCTACTGGAAAATGCTTCAATAATTGATGAAGTGCACGAGATGCATTTTGTTTCCCTTCCAAGGTTCCTTCTGCCAGAACTCTTGTCAAAGCTGAAACAACATCTTCAGCTAGAGCTTCAGCAGCAATAAAAGGATCGAAGAGAAGATTGGCCAATGCGGCAACAGCAGTTTCAGCAGCATCAACAGAGGATGTTTTCGCTAACTTGATTAGTGGCTCAACATCACCCTCTACAATGTAAGACATCTTATTTGCAGCTTTGCTCTTTGTTGGACGGGACAGAGCACTTAACGCTCGAGCAGACTGAGTGGCAACAACTTGAGTTTTGCTTGTCAAAAGCTTCATGCAAGGAAGCACAATCTCATCAGTTGCAAGACTATCACATATGTCTTGTCTTGTGATAAATAAATCAGCAAGGACTGAAGCTGCGTGTTCCTGGGTTTCCTCATTCGACGAGTTGAGAACCTGAACAAGAGATCTCAGGCCTTTATTAGCTGCAGAACCCTTTTGAAGGAGATCCTTCTGTGAAGCCATAGAAAGTACATGACCTAAAACTCGAATTATATGGGCCTTTGAGCTTGGAGAATCCCCTAGGAGCAATGCTAATAGCTGATTAATTGTGGCAGAATCAGCTACTCTGACAAGCTTTGTGAGTGCCATAGCAGAAGCTTCTTGTCCTTTTGGTCCACCACTCTTAAGAAGCCACAAAAATGCTGGTATGGCTCCAGCACTTTCAACACAAGCACGAATATCTTCACTGTGACAGCACAAACTCCACAGAACATTAGCTGCTTCCTCTCTTGCTTTTTGTGATCCTGTCTCCAACAACTGCACCAATGGTGGAATCCCTCCAGCAGCAGTTATTGCCCACTTGCTGTCATCAACCTGGTCAGTTAAGATTGCTAGCAATTGAACTGAGTACTCTTGATGCTGCTCACCGGATAATCCCACCAATGATATCAGCAACTGGATACCTTCTCGTTTTTTGATGGCCTCCCATATTCCAATCCTATCACAACACAAGCTTGTCAGTGAAAGTATCAGATACTCTTGCACATCAGGGGCAGCCATAGTTATAAGTCCAATAAGAACCTTCTTTGAATCTGCTTGAACGAGCCACTTTGAGAGATAGACATTTCCATAAAGGCTAGCCATGGCCTCGAGGACACGCTCTTGAATCAGCTTGTTGTCTCGAGGCTTTAAAAGAGTTACTAGAATATCCTCTATCTGAGTTGCATCAAAATGTTCCTCATTAACATCAAGTTTTTCTTCAAAGATCATGAGAGTATAAGCAAGAGCACCAATTATATCACCAACCGGTGCAGCAAGGCGAGGAGAATGGGAAAGTTCTCCAAGATATAGTATTAATGCAGACATGCCACCATAGATGTTGGCTAAAGCTCGAGTTGCATGCTCCTGCAGAGCCTGGCCACCATCACCTTGCATACCCTCTTTAGAAGGAGCAACTATGGCTCCAATAAGGATTGGAACACCATCTGCACTAACAATAGCCTTTTTAGCCTTGGTAGACTTTGAAGAAAGGGCCTCCAGGGCATCAGCAGCACTAGCTCGTACAGAAACATCATTCTCCTGACCGACAAGTCGAAGTAAAGCTTTGACTGCTCCAGAGTCTATTACTTTGGGGATGCTATCACTGAAAGCCAGCATTAAACGTGCCAATAAAGAAGCTGCATTTGACTGAGAAACAGAATTATCTGAAGACAAGAGACCCACAATGATATCCACACCTCCAGCTTCTAATGTTGCTTTCCAATAGCCATCTTTGTCCCCACATAGATTTCTTAATGCTCCAGTAATAAAACCCTCCACAATTTTGTCTTCCTTGTTCTTTGGATTTAGTTGATTCCATAAGGTTGGAACTACGCCTTCTGTAACAAAAATTTTCACACCAACATGATCATCTGAAAGACCGCCAGAGGAAACTTCATATATTGCTTCAGCTGCAGCCTTCCTGGCATCAGTGGATTCATATTTTAAAAGCGACAGTAATGGTGGGATACAACCACCAAGAAGTACTTTTAACCTTAAGTCTTCATCTTTGCACAGGACACTCAGAGTGGAAGCTACATTAACTTTTGCAAGAGGGGTTCCATTTCTGAGAATGTTTATGAACAAGGGCATGGCTTGGGCATGAGAACCGATAAGTGCTCTAGCATCCTTTCTTCTCCTGGAAATACCAAGCAAGCGTGCTGTAATAAGTTCTTTCTCAAGTGGTGATGACAAGTTGGCATGCAGTTGCTCCATAAAATTAGCAACTGTTGCCATTGTAGATTCTGGATCATCCATTCCTGTTTCGTCATTGAATTCCCTGCATATAATTGGGAATTTATCTGCCACTAGTTAGCATTTTAACTATTTCACATTTCCAAGTGAAAGGCGTGATATAAAACTCAGCCTGTGTTCTAACTAGCCATCAGTGAAACATTAAATTCCAAACAGATCATAAACTAATTTCAGTTACTAAAATGTTTTTAGCCACATTCATTATAATATTATTTGTAGTTTTTATAGCACAATAATTTCCCAATGAGTAAAAAAACAAAATTACTGACATAGGCTGAGAAGCAGAATAAATGGTTCGCCATTGTTCAGGAGAGGGAGACTTTGACATTTGCACCAATAAGCCAGTTTATCCTCCTTGTAGGACGCCTGAAAAATCAAACATTCTAAAATTTAAGCATGCCAAAAAAATTCATCCCAAATCGACATCCAACCCAAAATGCTGACAAAAGATAGCTCATAGACATCATAAGGACTTCGTTTCTTATGCTACATTCACAAGACTCATTTACATGCAAGACCAGTAGGCAGACCACTGTTTTAAAACATTCATATTATAGAGAGGCCTATTTAATAAAACAAATCTCAATCTATCAATTGCAACATGAATGAACGGCTAGCACCCATCCAAACCCAAATACAATCAACACTCTACCAAGGAAGAGAAACAAATTCTACGAACACACCACTCGATTTTACACTGAGTGATCCCAAAAGCAAAAAGCGACCAACATTTCAGTCTCTAAGTTCCATATACTTTGCTAAAACGCCACAGTCCAGAAATGTAGAAGAAGCACGCACGCAAACTCGCATCAAACACACACAACACGAACCAAAACAAAAAAAAAACGACACAAATTCAAAATTCACCAAAACCAAAAGAAGCTACCTCGCCGGAATGCAAATGCCGCAGAACTCCTCCCTCCTTCTAACTACCTCCAACACCGCTGCATCCTCAATTCACCGCTAATTCCCTCGGAACCGATCCAACACTGCAAAATAAAGCCATCACAACGGATCAAACCGAATTCAGATCTTCGCGAAGAACAACTGAATAAACAAAAGGAGAAGCTCGAAGAAGATCAGATCAAGTAAACACGGATCGTTGTCAGTAGCTAGGGCAGAGAAGAACGAATCGAAGCGTGCAGGGAAATTAGAAAAGGCAAAATGCAATAAAAAAAACATAATAATAATAATTATAAATATTATTATATATATGGACAACTGAAATTTCAGAACCTGTAGAATGACCTGAATGAGAGCAACGAACGTTATGAGAGAATGGAAGAATGGAGTCGCAACAAAGCACAACAGAAACAGTGAAAATGGAGAGAAAGACTTGAAAGAGAGTGTGTCTGTCTGGGTTGTGTGTCTCAGGCTTTTCCTTTCCTTTCCATGTGGGCGCTGTCTTTGTTTCTTCTTCTTTGTGTGTACAGTTTTAAAAATAATAAATATTTATTAAAATATTATCTTTTTTTGATAAATTTTAAAATATTATCTAATACCATAGTTTTTAAGAAATTAATTTTAATTTTTTTATACTTATGTTATCTCAGAAAAAATAAGCGCCGATTAATTTGTGTTTGACCTAAAAGTAAGTAAAGATTTGTCACAGATTATTTTTTTATCAGAGATTAAACTCATGTACCAATCGATTTGATCCATTTAGATAAAACACATTAATCACTTGTGTCTAACTTTGTAATTAATTTTTTAATTCATGCCTAGAGAGTATTTACTGTGTGATATTTCTAGTAGGAGTTTTTTTATTGGACAAATTATTATTTTCGTTGTTTTTTTTTTATTTTGACGGCGTCTCCTTATTGGGTGGTAAAATACGTGTCGGATATGGGTTGTACTGAAAGTCTGAAATACAGTTGGTTCGTCCAGGTCCATGTTATATTGCTTGCTTGCATCTATGACTATGAGTCCATTTCTAACCAATTTTTTCTTGCTTGGGATTTGTGCATTTTTTGGTTTTTAGTTACTGTCAGGAGTTTACTTGAATTTTTTTTACGGGTTTCTTCTGAGAGAGGGTGTGCTACTGTTGGGACATATATTTTAGAATTAAATTAAAATAGCATTTGATATATATTTTAGTATTTATTATAAAATTATAAAATATTATATTTATTTTCAAAAAAGTAAATATTAATAGTTTTTTATTTTAGCTTTTTTACTCGTTTCTTTGAAAGAAAGGTTAAAAAGTTTCTTTAATAATTAATTTGAATTTCAATTGGTGCGCTACTTTGGAAATTTTTTCAAAATGAATTCTCTCCACCATGTTGCCTTTATAGGGAAAAAAAAAACAGTGTGAGACGATATGATGTATTAAAATTGGGGTGTCATTGTGATTTTAGGAATGTTGATGGCCACATTGCTCTTACCTTTACCAAAATTGCCTCATTCATCAGCCCCATCTTTCTTTGATAATTTCATTCAAAATCAAAAGATGAACAAATCAAAAGAAAAATACACACATAAAAACATCCCCAGTTTCCTTCAACCCTTGTCACCATTTTTCATTCACCCGCGAGAATCATTCAACATTAGCAAGGACTTTGTCTTATTTTGCATCTCTATAGTCACTCGTGCCTCCAAGCTAGTTTATTGACCTCGTCTTTACTGAATTGCTACCGTAGAGTTGCATTGTGAATCATGTCATATCAGTGTATCACTGTCTCATCTATTTGTCTTTTTTTTTTTGTACAATAAGGTGGTAGAACGAAGAGACACCTCTAATATTACCAAGTAAGATCGAGCGCCGATAACATACTAGAACTACTGGCAAAGGCTCACTCAAAGGATTGTCACGACCTACATTGGTAGCCACACAATCTCTTGTAATGTGGTTCCATTGTGCCATTGGGCAATTAGGGTAGGTGTTTTTTTTATCTTATACTTTATTCAAAATTCTATTTGTAACCAAAAAAAAATTCTAGAAGATAAAGACTCACAAAATAATAACAGAAAATGTATGCAACCTAATATAACGGTTAAAAACACATTTCTATCGCGAATCACCCATTAAGGGGGTTCATAATTATAGTTATCTCCTACCAACACAGTATGGCACAAGTAGTAGATACTCGAGTTCCTTAAACATGATGTCGGGGGTTCGATCTCTGACCATGTGTATGGAATAGCATACGTTAGGAGAGATCAACTCCTTAAATAAATCTTAATATCTCAAGGATTAGTCCCTACAGTTACGCATATGGAGGATACCCGACTTCAACAAAAAAATTATATTCATCTCCTAAAATTTGTATATCCTATCACTCGATAAGAAAGAATTTACCTATTATTTTTTCATTCTTCTTGTTTCTCTGCTAATCTTATTTGGACCATATGGCCCATTTGTATCTGTGACACCCAGATCATTATTGATAATTTTTATAAGAACTAATGGTAGAAAAATAATTATTTAATAGTCTTTTATTTTCAATTAATTTATATTTGTTTACTTTTTGATAAGCAAAGAAATTTATTAAATTTTACTAAATATATATATTTGATTATAAAAATATCACTTTATTATTTTTATATTAATCACGTTTTTTAAAAGTTACGAGAAAAAACGATGATAGCAAGACTTTATTTTTTTTATCATTTCCCTTATATATAATTCTTGAAAATATATAATATAATATTTTTATAAGTATTAATAAAAGCACATTAGTTAGACTAAACACCGTTCGATCCTCGGCTATGTGTATGGAGAAGCATATGTTGGGAGATGTCAACCCCTTAAATAGATCTCAATACTTCGAAGGATTAGTCTCCACAATTGCGCGTGGAGGTCCCAAGTTCAGCCCAAAAAAATTAGACTAACCACCTAATAAGTATGAATAAACGAATTAATTCATATATATATATTATAAATAACTCATTCAATTGGGAAAACTAACTCAATAAATTGATCCAGAGAATAATTAAACATTCACAACCTCCCGTACTCCAATTTCCATTGGGGGAATCAAAGGGAGCATGCAACTGTGGAGTGGATTATAACGTGTAGAAAAGTCGCAGTAGCCATTATACCTGAATTGTACCCAGAAGCAGGTGTGGGTTCAAACGCCGCTCTCATTGTCTGTAATCCAATGCCATTTCAGTCACAGTTTCGTTCCACGTTTTATGAGATGCTGATGTCCGTACTGGAACATTTTTTTTTCTGAAAAAAAAAGAAGAAGAATGCTTTGGAACAAAATTCCTTTATTTTTATTTTTGGAGTTTTTTTTTCTATCAAATTGATTGCCGTACGTACATCTCAATGTAGTTAGATGCTAACTTGTATTGTTAGCATTGAGTGTACTGAATATTACTTACCATTATACAACATTTAATTAGTATTTTAGTCTTTAGATAGATTAATGTTATGTTGCTAATCTTTTTACATAGATAATCATATATATTTTGAGAATGTTTTAATTTGGATAAACTTTTTAAGAAGTAATATTCATGAAAAAAATAAATATTGAAATAATCTTATAATTATAACTACAAAATTTTTAAATAGTAATTTATCGTATAAATTGAAATTAATTTTTGTATCTCAATTTCTTTAAATGTTTTATTGTTTAACTTTTTATAAACATACAATTCTTTATAAGTAAAAAGCTATTTGAGAAGCTTATTCCAAATTATACCTATATCTTTGATCAATGCATCTTTAAAATTTATTATGAATTAATTATATTATGTAATTTTACATTTATGTTAATAATAATAATAATATTATTATTTCTTTACAAAGAGTATTTTTGGTCTAAACTGAGGTATTCCCGTGCGTGTACATGGACTAATTCATTCTAGCGGGTAAGACTCTATAGGCGTCAAAACTCTACTACGCGAGATTTAATGTTGTTGTATTCACATAGCTAGATTAGGATTCTTTACAAAGAGTATATCAGATATATCATATTTGTATGGTATATGAATGAATTAATTGCTATATTAATACTAGCTATTATGAGATAATCGCTTCACGGAAGAGAAATAAGATAGAGATATGTAGTATTTTAAGGATGAAATAATATATATTAATTTATGAGTGGAACTGGATCTGAATTGAGTAGGGCATTATTTGATGAAGTAATGAGTGGAGCCTACAAAACACAAATGTAGCCGACAGACAATTCATGAGAGTAGTACATGACCCCTGTATGTAACAGATACAAAGGTCGTTGTGATCACTGACTGATCCGTCCGTGGTTAAAATATTATAATTATTTAAGGACTATACTATACTTACCCCTCAAGAAGAAAATATATACTATTATAAAGGACAACAACAACAATAACAACAACAGGGGGTGGGACGAATTGATTGAATTTGGATGGTTGTGGAAGAAAAAGGACAACTTGATTGATTGGACTCAGAATTGTGAGAATTCGCAGTAAGTAATTAGGATGATCAGTTTTTTTTTTCATCAAAAAAAATGATCAGTTTTTTTTTTTTAAATCTTTTAGCAGAGGTCTGTTTCAATGGATCCATGAGAATCTACCATGCTGCATTTGCATGTGCCTTCAGGGATGCTATATCTTGACTCCTCTCTTCTCTTCTCTTTATTATAGAATAAAGGAATGCATGTTTTTGTAGTAATATCTTATTATATATTATATATTTATTTATTATCTTAACCCCTTATGAATCAAAGCGGCAAATCAATTTACATATTTCACATCTGAACCCCATTAATTTAATCTCTGTGAATCTTTAACTGTTTGGTCAGTGATATCATTTTTATTATTGAGTCCATTTGATTTGATTCGGCAGCGTACAGAGATGTGTGTTATATTATATGATTCTCCCACTTAATTTTATAATCGTTTCTCTCATGTATTCTTAAATATTTTTATTTGATGTCTAATAAAACAAAATTAAGCTTTCACGCAATATCATTTGGTTAATAAGAATTTTATTAAATGATCTTTACTATCTGGATAAGCTTTATACAAAACAAAAGGAAAATTGAAAGAAAGTAAATGGTAAATAACTGTTAACACACTTTTTTTATAAGAGCAGTGCTATACGGCTTGAAATTGTTTCACACGATAACCCTGCGAATTCAAAACCAACCAATCAAAGCAAGGACAAGAGAGAGGGAAAAAATTAGCTGAGGGAAAGAAAAGCAATCCAATGTTTGGCCCATCCCTCCTTGGTCTCGTTAAAGCTTTCTATGGCGCTAGAAAGACAGTGTAAGCAAATTAAATTCTGGGTCCATTAACAAAAGATGATGGGTAACCTTTGGGTGTTGGTAAATACACCCCTTAAAATTGTCCATTCACCTCCCTTTAAGTATGAAATTTCAACAAGACCAAAAAAAAAGTATGAATTTCAAAACTACTATTTCTAAATATCACGTTTTGTTTCTCAGAATCCCACAATCGCGTATTTTCTAGAAACTTGAGTTTCCAGAATACAAATTTGCATTCCGGAAACTCGAGTTTCTGGAATGTAAATTGTGTTCCAGAAACTTGAGTTTCTAGAATGCAATTGAATTTCCGAAATACAAAATTTGCATTGAGTTTTCAGAATGCAAGAGTTTCCGGAATACAAATTTTGTATTCCAAAAACTCGAGTTTCTATTCAAAAATTGACTTTTTATACATTTCAGAAACTCGAGTTTCCGAGAAGTACCCAATTTTGTGGGGTACTCGGACAAAACGTGATATTAAGAATGGGTAGTTTTGAAATTTCATCTTTAAAGTGGGGTGCATGGCTAATTTTGGGGGTGTATTTACCAACACCCTAACCTTTTGTGGTTCAACCCCTTGACCAAAAAAAATCTCTTGTGGTTCAACCCAAATACAATTTCAGACCAAAAAAGGGAATTGGTAAATATACCAACAAAATTAGACATACACCCCACTTTAAAACAGAGAATTACTATTATACCCTCATCGATTTGATTTTTTTTTTCTCCAATTTCGCGTCTTTACCGGAAACTAGAGTTTTCAGAATACAAATCCAGAATACAAATTTGTATTCCGGAAATTGAATACAAATTTGTTTTCCGGAAACTTCAGTTTCCGGAAAAAAAATGCAATTTCAGGATCTGAAGAAGCAAAACGCGATATTAAAAATGAATAATTTTGAAATTTCCTTATTAATGTGGGGTGAATGACAATTATTGTGGGGTATATTTACCAATTCCCCAAAAAAAAACACAATTTCACAATTTCCAATAACAATTCCAACAAAAAAATTTATTTTACCAAATTCGTGAAGAGAAATTGATTGAAATGACACGAGTCTCTTTCAGCTTATCCAGTGATTTGCCACATTAACTACTCCTTGGAAGGTATTAAGCAAGCATTTGCACAAGCTATCCTTGTTGATCAGAATATAAAAAATTTGTGAGAAGTACTTGGATAATTGGATTAGTTTATTAGTTTATTGCATTACACAGGAGTGCAGCTTTGCTCAATTGCTTATCAGTACCGTAGCAATTGCCTAATTGGAACTACATCCCATTTGCATCGAACAGTCTGTAACTCTATCACAAGGTTCATCTAGATTGATGCATAATTTAGGCAGAAACTTTTTGCACGTTTTAGCATTTCCCTTGTAATAATACAATACACCCAATTCACTTCTAACAGATTAATTTAACTTTTAAAACCTTCATAGGGTAATTTAATACCGATTACATTAACTAATCAGATCGGATTTCTCAGTAAAAAGTGTTCTTCCACTCCACCATTTTATTTTATATAAAGGCACACCACAAAGTCTGTTGTTTTCTAAAAAATAATAACTAATCACTCTACTAACCAAAACATAAAACATTTGATACTAATATTAATTAGATGGTTCGAATTCGACTTCCATAACATGGACTGATCATTACATCTACATATATACGCATGCTAATTTATACATACCTACAAGCAGTACACTATACCTAATCCTAATTAAGAGAGAAGATTCCTACAATATGCACCCTTGGAACAACACACACCAAATCATTCGGTGCATGATACACCTGATATACAACCCGGTTCAATTCTTGTATTTTTTCCTTGTCCTACCTAAATTAATGACCAATAGCGACAGCTGAATCCTTACACGAACAATGTATCAAAATTTAAGTATTTATTAAATTAATAAAATTATTAACACATCACTAATGGATAAATATCTATCATTGTTATTTTAATGATGTGTTAAATTATTTTATTAACTTAATAAACTCAAATTTCAAAACACATTGTTCACGTTAGAATCTCTTCATCTTTTCATTTAAATAATGATCACCTACGGATGCACTAGCACGGGCACACTCATGGACCTTTCAATAAGAGTCTCGTGCCACCGTTGCATTAATGCAATCCACTCACTTGCAAAAACTTGTGCCCAATAATTTTCAAAAGGGCTTGGAGAGGTACATGAAGATATCCTGCAGCGGCGACATCTGATTATTACCACTCTGGAACTGGGAACCGAAAGTGGTATCCACGTAATTATAGGGAAAATCGAGGGCGTTTTTCTCATTCCACTTGGGCTCGCTCTGCACCTCGCTATTAGCGAACTCCGGCGACACAACGTGCTCGGAACAGCTAGAGTCCGTCGTGTGCAGCTTCGGTACCGAGTCGGAGGTGTCAAAGTACACGCAATCCATCGCCTGCGCCGTCGCAAGCGGCGGCGGCAGCGGAGGGAAAAGCGCTCCACCGTTTGCCAGAATCTCCGGCTTCTTGTCCTCCGTTTCGAAGCATTCCATTTTTCGGTTATTGTTCGGTTGCTTCTCAACGATGCCTTTCTTGTTGTAAATGCGACAAAGCACCCAATCATCGAGCTGCAAAAAAAAGAGAGAATCCAATTGCGTCATTTAATCATGCGCACGAGATAAGTCATTTCTTTTTTCCCTAACCTTCCTTATTTGAATGAAGATAAGAGCGAATACTTTCTATAAACAGAAAGTAATAATTGGTTGGCCAAACATTTTTGATATTTTTCCACTCGATAATCATTTTCTTTTTGTTATTATCTATAAAAGGATTGTTTTCACTTGGTTAAAAAAAATTACAAGACATTTTTTCCCCTATAATTTATTATATAAATTTCATGTAAATTCTATCTGAAACGTGATTTAAATTATTTGATAAAATTCATCTAGTGATAAAAATATGAAAAACCATGTTAAATATTAATTTGTATTCATGACTCATCATGAGGCATTAGAACCGTTCATTTGATATTGTTTTTGTTTTTAAATAAAAAAAATCCTGATTGGTCCTTATCTGCTTTATCATAAACCAAGCTTCATGCACTTGCACCGCACCGCAACTACATGTGGCTCGTCAATGGGCCGAAGTGGGGCCCAGATGCTATGTTCGATTGTTTCGGGGACAGAATAGTAATTTGAATTCGAGCGGGCATCGAAATGTCCATTATAATTATAATTATATCCCTCGCTAAAATCGGAAGAACGAAAGGCACAGTTACGGCGGTGTGTTGTGTTTATACCCTCAAGCTGTTCTTTTTGCGAACGGAGCGGTCCACGTCGGCGAGTCGATACTCGTGCATGATCCAGTTGGTTTTCTCTCCCTTGGGCGCTTTCCCCGCGTAGAACACCAACGCCTTCTTTATCCCAACCGGTTTCGGCAGACCAATAGGTTTATCCGCCCCGGTCGCCTTCCAGTATCCGGTTCCAGCCGCCCGGTTCGGCCTCGAACCGTTCGGATATTTCCTGTCCCTCGGAGAAAAAAAGTACCACTCCTTCTCTCCATACAACGCCATTCCTACACCAACAACAACAAAAAAAATAATTTATTTTTACAAAATATAATAATAATAATAAATTATATAATAATTGGTTAATCAGCTACCTGGAAGGTCCCAAGGGTCGTATTTGTAAAGGTCGATTTCGGCGATGATGGGGACGGCGATTGGGTGCGACGCGCATTTACGGCAGAGGTAGTGCATAACGAGTTCCTCGTCGGTGGGGTGGAATCTGAATCCCGGTGGCAATTGAAGCTCTGCTGCTGCCATTTCTTCTCTTTTTTTTTCCTTCGGCGCTGGGAGAATTGGTATTTCTGCGGCGGCGCTGTTTTGTGAAACTTGAAATGGAAGGGAGAGAGGGGGTTTTATAATGGGGGAGGGGGCACGTGGTGGGGGCGATGTGATAACGTGGCGAGAGAGTGGGGGGGTAAGAAAAGGGGAAGGGGTTGGGTTGGGGGTTGAAAAGGGTGGTGACGCGGATGGACACCTGTCGAGTGTGGAAGTGTGGTGCATGCGTGTCGAGAACCCACATGAAGGCGGGGTTTAGTCACTGCTTACGACACTTGTTTTGGACTGGGGTGTCGTGCCTGTCGGTTCGGGTCTACCCGTTTAGGGGTTCGCCCTAGAGTCGGCGCGTCACTATATGTAGTACTACTGGTAGTAATTTTTTTCCTTTTTAATTTTTGCAAATAGCGATCGCGATAAAATTGATTAAATGGTTATGGACTATGCTGGTAGTAAAAAATAATTAATCATTTCACCAAAAAAAAATTAATAAAAAAAATGGTAGTAAAAATTAATACTCCGTACTCGTTTAAATTTTATTTTATTTAATTAATAAGCCTCGGTGGAATATTTGTTAGTGTTTTCATTCTTTTTTCCGCATGTAGCAGGAAGGTTCATCGATGGAGAGGGTGTACGTCACTCTGATCCAGCACTTGATTTTGGATCATCATTCCCTCTCGCGTGAATTCTAATTTGTCCACTCCCTGTACTGTTTTTTTTCTTTGGGTGGTTTGACCTAATACCATCTCCACTTGAGGTGTTTATTAAGAATTTTATTAAATAAGTATTGATGTTTATTAATTAATAGACAAAATTATACTTTAAGTCATTTAAATTATTTTATTTTTTTAAGTTGATTTTTTATTTTTATTTTTAAATAATAAGGTCTTTTATGCTAATTTATTTTTTTAATTTGTTTTTTTTATGACGTGTCAATTACTGATTGGTCTGAGGTGATGGTGTACAGTAAATCGAGACCAATCAAAAATTGACACATCATCAACAAATGAAGAAAATGACCAAATTAAAAAAATAAATAAATATAAGGGACCTTATTATTTAAAAATAAAGATAAGAGACCAACTTGAAAAAATAAAATAACTTAAGGGACTTAAAGTATAATTTTGTCTAATTAATTAATTAATAATTATACATTTTAGAACATTTCTCTTGATGTATTTATTAAGTATAGATATTTAATTAAACACTTCTCTTAATTACTCTTCTATTAAATGTATAGTGAATTATGTCTTGCTTTATGAATAAAAAAATTAAAAATTAAAAATTAAAAAGTTGTTATTGATAAAATGTAATGATGTGAGGTATTGGTGGAATCCATTTAAGAAAAAAATTTGAAGGGGTTGGATTGAAGAGATATAATACTTATGTAATACTTAAATTTAAAAAAAAATGAGTGATATATACCCGTGAGATACTCTTTTAGGAATCCTCTTACACAATTACATTTCACTTATATGTGCATGTCGTTTTATCCTTTGCTTTTTTAACCTGTTAAAAGAAAAATATAAAGGGTGTTCGGTTACTGCTGTTTTAATCTTGTTTTTTTAATCCTATTTTAAATTTTAATAAAAGTTAAATTTTTAATTGAGAGCTAATCCACTGTGTAGTGTCTACTCTTATGCTAGTAAGTCTGTAAATCAGAAGGCTCGCTACCTTGCTCGTTACTCGTTAGGAACTCCACTAGATTTGCGAGGGACTTTGTTTTCCATGATCTCCACCCTCTTGTAATGCTGGTTCTGTTAATTAGTAAATATATGCCATAAGCATGTTACTTCTCAAAAATCGAGTTAAAATTTTAAACTTAAATTTGGCGAGTTTAAGAATATGGTGATATAAAATCCAATTAAGATTGAGTTTAAGTGAGATGTTATCGAATTAACTGAGGTTATTGAATTAACTGAGGTTATTTGATTTTGATTTTAATTTTACTTATTTTTAATATATTCATGTTTTAATTTTATCATTTATACATAAAATATGACAAATGCTAAGTATACCTTAATCGCATTAGTTAAAACTTTTAAATAAAAAATTCATATTAAAAATATAGCTTTAAAATTTGATAAAAGTTTAATACCTATACATGAATAGTATAAACAAATATTACATTTTCCCTAAGATACTGTGGGTATAAGAAATATATAAATAAATATTATACAAATATTTAATTAGTTTTTATCATCTTATCATATGATAATCTTGTTTTATATCAATTAAGAAGTAATGAGGCGATTTTCTAATAAATTGTTTCAAATTTTAATTTTAATTCCTTAATTAACCATCACTTGTTACTATGTATTTATTATTATTATTATTATTACTTGGACTCACAAAATAGTTTATTCGGAATGATCAGGAGACAAGCGTTTACCGTACGGCCGTTACGTGGAAAGGTTTATCCTGTGCCGCTTCACTTTCGGTGTGTTCGGTGGTCTCCTTGCCACTCACTTCACTTTGTCGTAAAAAAGCTGAAAAAATAACCGCGATTGTCCCTTTATTACATTACAGTTTCAACTTTCTATAGTCAAAGTTATTTTTTTATGTTCATAAAAAAAAAAAGCAATTTATGACATTTCAATGGTTAAGTTGGTTTTAAGAGCACCTAAAAAAAAGTTGGATTTAAGAGGAACGAATGCAATAAATTGGATAAAAAAAAAGAGATGAAAAAAAGGTCTTATATCAATTATTAAAGTCCCTTTTGCATCAAATAGAGAAAAAAATATGAATTTTAAACACATAATTTCATTTATTTATTTTTCTATCTTATCTAGTGTAAGATTTTTTAATTTTATTTTACTAATAGTGAAAAAACCATATCAATTATTTTTTCTTATTTTTCATTTAAATGAACAAGCAAAGACAACTTTTCATTTACTTTTTTCTATTCAAATAGTATAGAACATTTATCTATTTTTGTGTTTTTATTTATTTATTTCCTTCCTTTTTTATTTCTATTCGGATGCGAGGAGAAAATAGAAGGACGGAAAATGAGAGAAGATAAAATAAATAGAAAACTGAAGAAAATTATACAGCAAATAGAAATTTAAAGAAAATGAAAAGAGAAAAAGCAAGCATTTTTATCCATTTATTTGAATGAACAGAAAAAAAAAAACAAATAGAGCAAATGAGTAATAAGAAGAACAAAAAACTAAAGAGAGAGATCTTCTGTCAAAACTCAAAAATAAGAACGGCGGCCCATATTATATGAATAATCAAATAATCTTTTTTGGAAAAAAAAAATCAAAGTATCTGAAAGAAAAGAGTTAAGCGAAATCATTCGATTCATTCTTAATTACCCTGAAATCCAACAGATATAACTTCGGGTATTTCTTTCATATTTCATTTCATATATATAAAATAAACAATTATCTACATTAGGTTTGATATAAAACAAAATTAATAAAACTAAAACTAAAAAGGTAATTCTTATTTCATTTGCACATGCATGCATCAAATGATGAAAAGCAAAATGCCTTTTTAATTCAATAAATGGTTCGGATACTGTAACTAACGCTGAATTGACGTGTGGGCTCCATCGAATTAGTTAGTCATCACTCATGCAACACTAATTCTCCGACTTTATAATTCATCGTAAGAATTCAACACACATGAATTGAAAAGTTCACGACACACAAGATTGATAATTAAGCTCCTTCTCTTTTTTAGTGCTTGTTTGGTTCCACATAGGAACCCACCTAACGTGAGCTTGAAATGATTAAACGTGAGTTTAGAATGTTTGGGTCTCAATTGATGGAAGTGATTTTTCAGCCAGAATCAATTATAATCTGAAGCTGTCTAGGGTAGCTTTCACTTTTAGGTTGTAAAATTGATTTTGGAGTCATTTGTAATTTCTCTTCTCTGGTTTATCCTTTAATAATTGTTCATGGTATGTTTTATATTTTTTGATCAGAATGATAATTGTTTTACATAAAGTATAGGCGCAAATATTAAGATCCATTTTGGTAATTACATACTTAAAAGTGATTTTAATCCAAACTATTCAAACAACGTGCATTGATAAAAAAAATTACTTTTTTTTATAAATGTATCTAAACATAAATTATGTTATATTTAATTCACTTTTAACCAAAATCAATTTTACAAAATTAATTTAGTCAAATTCTTTGGAGACAAATTAGTCTTTATTGGGGAAAGACTTTTAGCCATCTGTTATAAAGGAAAATGTTTTTGCGGCTTTAATTAACTAGTGGGGAGCACTAACTACATTGTTCCACACAAAAGATTGAATAACTTTATTATATCTTGCTAGCATGAATAACTTCATTATAACATGGTTGAACCAAAGAGTAGTAGGGGTATATTATTTTTGGTTGAACCAAATTAAAGGGTAGTATTTATTATTTCAGCTACAAGCCAACTTAATAAACTTGCCAATTGACACATATATATGGCTAGGTGAATTGAACATGTGTTTCAAATTGGTGTATCCAATGTGATGTTGAAACCTGATCGATGAAAGATGGATCACGCGGCAGCACAAGATCAGGAAGTGTCTTTGTCCTCAATTCCACTTCACAAAACAATATTGGATTGAGAACTTTTTTAAAGGATAAAAAAGTGATGCTCAAGTAACCGGAACTAATCTATACTATATAAGAAATGAATAATTGTGCATGATGATATATGGGTATACTTTTAAATTAGTTAAAAAGATAAAAAAAATTCAATAATATTTTTACTCAATTTTTAATATCATCTTATAACTTTATAAAAGATAAGTTATTAAGGTTAGAATAAAGGAGTTTAAATAATTTTAAACCATAAGTGCACACTTCACCGTTGCACGTAAAAAATAAGTTTATCAAAGATCCTCCAAGGGATCAGTAAATAGTCTCAACACCCCGTGTTAGGAACTTAGGATTAGTTTTATATACACTCATAGTGTAAGAATATTTCATAAAAATAAAAAAAAATCTATAAAATAAAAGATTATATAAATGTAAGTATTTATGGTACAGCTCCATTTCAAAATAAATAACATTTAAGGTTTTTGTACAAAGATATAGTCATGAGTTTCGAACCAAATATATTATCTCATGTAGATGACCCAAGTCGCTCACCGCTGACCAAATCCTAATGGTTTATTATGGGATTTTTCATTTCTATTTTTTACCATTTTTCCAAAAAATTAACTAAAATAAAAATTAAAACAAAAAATACTAACTTTTTTAAAAAAAATCATTAGTGAAAATAAAACACGAAAACAATTTATTCTTTTTCAAAACAAACAGGCGCTATTTTCTTCGCATCATAAGGAAATTCTGGCAATAGAAGGGTCTAAACCAAAACAAGCAGTTGATGACAATATATTATGGAGGATTTAATTTTCACTCAATTGTTCTTCTTCTGTCATTTTTAATGTTACAAAGCTTCCGTGCTGCTTTTATTTTTTTCTCAACCATTTTCATTCAAATTCAGATTGCACAAATTTCTGGACGTACATAAATAAATTTTACAATATGCTATCTAAAACAATATTCAAGCACTCTTAATCCACCTTCTGGGGAACAGAAACTTCACTGCTACATATTGGACAAACCTTCTTAATTTGAAGCCACTTGGTTATGCAATCTGTATGATAAGGGTGGTCACACTGAAGTGCCATCAAGGCTTCACTTTCTTCATATTCAACCTGACAAATCACACAGAGGTCAATAATATTACCACTTTTGTTTTCAGCAGCATGGTAAGTGTAAGAATGCAAGCATGAAGATATCTCTTTTGCTGATAACCCTTTCTTCTCTTTGCCTATAAAATCTCCCAACTCAATCAACTCTTCATAAGTCAGTTCATCCACATCAATGCCATCATCATCGTCGTCATCATCTTCTTCCATTTCTTCCTCTTCATAATTGCTTCCTTCACTTTCAAGAAACTGAAGATCCGTTTCAAACTCTTGACTCAGGAAAAAATCAGCATCCCCATCATAATCATTACCAGAAAAGGACTCACTTTCATCTTCACTTTCAGACGATGAAAGTGTTGGGAATGTATCATCTTGATCTTGCAACCCAGGTGCTAGAACCAAATCAGGGTTGACTTGCTCATGTTGAGTGTGCGGTGTTTTTTGGGGAGATTGTTTGGTTTCTTCATGTTCCATTGAAGAACAGAAAAAAAGGGGTTGGTTAAAAGACAGAATTGATGATTTGAGAATAGAACAAAGGGATTATGGTATTTGAGGAGATGAATGGAAGCATGATTTTAGAGATTTCTTTGAGGGTGAACAAAACTTCCATGTCAAGTAATGGAAAACCATTCCCATGGATTCTTAATAACCATATAAAGGTTTCTCTTTTTGCACAAGGCAGCTTGTGTGCAAAGCAATAGCAAAACATTCTCCATAAGTAGCAATATACCTTATTCCAAATTCCAAAATTGAACTTATCTGCTAACAATTGGTGCTGCTTGTTACCTCAGTCACAAACCCTTCATTATATCAAATTCTTAACATAGCTAGGTTCTATTTTGCATTCATATTTATCAATTTCTTGAGACAGAAAATATAAATACACAATACTTTTTAGTATTTTAGTTTCCAAACAGAGAACATGTGTGATCGGAATTCTTATCATTAGAAACAACATTGCATTAGAGGGCCTTTTCACCGTGATTGCATGATAGGATTAAGAACATTTGAATAGATAACTCAAATTTAATTCACATGCCCCACTCCAGAATCTCCTTTCGTTAAATATAGATTCAGTGAATCCGTTTGCAACATTTTCAGGATAAAGGTACATTAACCATGGATGCTATACGATCTGCTATTCAGCTCCGAACCAAACAGAAAACAGTGTGTTGTGAAATGGATGACAAGGTAGGTGTCTTAAAAAGTTAATCCATCCTTCCCTTCAAAATCCGTTCCTTTACTTCAGTTGGTGTGCTGCAGCAGATATATTAAAGGACCAATAAGACACTACAATAATATATTATAAATAGGCAAAAAAAAAAACTTGAATGCCCTAATTTCAATGAAGAAAAATAATTAAAAAAGGAAGAAACCAACATTTTGAAGAACAAATAGTACTATAAGTTTCTCTTTCAAAATGATTGCATCAGTCAGATGAAGCATAAAGATGAAAGAGTAAACGTGTAGCCTAGTGGCACTTCCCTAGTTAGGATTTGTTTTCGTCATGCTTTTTTGTCAAAATCATTTTCATGGATGCAAAAGCCACATCAACCTGAGGGCATGTAATATAAACAAGTGCATAAAAAACAAACACTTATGACTCACTTATCTCAGAGATTGACAAAAACAGTATGTAAAAATCTCAAGGCCAAACAACTAAGAGAACAAAGAAATTGTAAGCTTACACAACATAGACATGCCCGCCCCAGCCACTTAAACAGTCACGATCTACTGATGATAGAAGTGCTTGGGAGATGGTCTCAAACAATTCCTCTGGTTCCTGTGTCAGGATAAGAGCGAAAAAAAAATAAGCCCCATCAATTTAATGAACATGGAAAAACTATGTTAAAAAAAATTCCTTCAAGCTAAATCATAAGAATGAAAATGAGCAAAACTTTGATGCTGAAACAAAACTGAAAAATTGAGACACTACTAGTGGCCTTTTCTATTTGAATCCCAAACTCCAACATACTGATACCACAGAATATCTTATTTCTATCCAACAATTCTGTCCCCACAGTATGAGATTGCACAACTAACGTTGCATTACTTGATATCTACTTGAATTAACCTCGTATATGTCTGCACATGCAACAGCATTTTACACATAATTTATGTTCAAACTTTTTCCCCAACCAAAGAAATTACCATTGTGATTCACTTGTGGTTCATAGTGTTTATTTGAATGAACGATAATACGTCTTGTATGAATAAATGCCAAATGGTTATGCTACATGACCTTTTAAAGACACTTTGATTGGAGTTTGCTGCTGCTTCCATGAAGAAAAGATTCTGTTCTAAAACAATTTTTCAAATACGGCCTTATACATAAAACATTCAGCTTCAAGTACAAGCCATCAACTTATTGAGCTTTAAAAATTAAAACAATTCCATTTTTCATCTATACTTTGACAGTGAAGCTTACTCTACAACTATGGTGCAATATAATTTCTACAATACATGGACGATGTTCTGGATCTAAAGCAAGATTCTAGCCATGCTAGTTTGTGGATATGTCCATTTAGAGATGTTAATGTGCCACTATAACCCGACCAAAACAAGCAAAAAATAAATATCACTTCACTAATTGGTAAAAGAAGAGTTACATAAAATAAAAGATAGAACAAGTTTAACTTCTCTACAAACCATGTCAGGCTTAAACATCGACTCACAAGCACCATATAGGGACTCGGATGCAGTGCCAGCAACAACAAAATCTTTTGCAAGCTCCCTGCATGCAAGAAAATGAAAAGATGTTATCACATACATACAGCTCATATATATAACATTTTCATTGTTCTAATAATTAAAGAAAAGAATAAAGTTGCATAAAAGAGAGAATGAGGAATCTTCCTAAGAAAAAAAAGAAAACAGAAAACAAGAAGACAGAGAGAGAGAGAAACAGTGGAGCAAAGCTGCCCAATCCCTCATCATATCTGCTAGCAAAACCAAATTAAAATTAAAAAGGCAATGTTCTTTATAACAAGTAGAAGCAAAATGCCTAATCTTATCCCCAATCAAGTTTGTGCAATATAAATCCATTAGTACAAACCTTTAGCTTCTAATTTCACAAATTTTTCCCGTGACTTTTTTTCTAAAAATAATAATATTGTTGTCAACTCCAAATTGCTTTCATTTTTATTATTTACTACTTGTTTAATTCTTTTTACCTGCTTTCTACAGCAAGATAGAGACTGCCAATTTTACACTATTGAAACTTAAAAGAACAAAACATTTCTGAAATTCCAATCGTGTCTAATTTCCAAGTAGCTGGAATAGCTGAAACTAATAAACATCCGCAGAACTGTTCAGATATATGCAGACAATGGTTGTCCCAAACCTCCAGCTCAATGCATGACAAGATGTAAAATACAGCCCAGAAGAAATGTATATGGCACATGGATATTACTAAAATAGCATTTTATACATTTATACTGCACTGTACAAGTTGATAGCTTTTAACACATACTAACCTCCCTTTACAAGAAAATATGGACTGTAGAATAATTCAACTTACTTTGCTCCGATTGCATCCATTGTGCAAATGAATGGTTTGTCTTCATCCCCTAATCCAGCAATTACAGGCTGACAGAAGTATGGACCGAACCTGAAAGTCACAAGAATGCCTACTTTGTTTTTAAAGTTTCAACATATTGAGTCCATCAACATAACAAAATAACTCTAAAATCTTATGATTTATTGTGATTTGTTATAACCAGGTATGCAAACAACCAAAAAGAAGAAAAACAGACACATAACACGGTTCAACCTACAATGAGCTGTTTGTCTATGCCCATAGGCAAAACAGAGAGAAAATTCACCGTGATCAAAGATGATTACAAAGAGTAGCTTCTCAATGCTCAAACCCTAATCCTGATACACACCTCACTGTTGCTGAGATTTAGTAAACCATGCTCTATGATAAATAATAACCCAACTGGCCAATCACTCTACTTCCACCACTAATGTCCATAAAAGTCCAAGTGGAATCACACTGAGAGCTTTATGGGTTGCTCACGTGTTTTGCCAAGCTCGGCCAAAACTAAATATAAGACACTTTTTAACAGAAGATAACTGCCATGATAAAGCATTTAATTTTCTTCTCAAAAATGTGCCTCTCTTTTCACACATTTACCATTAGTTGACTGAAACATGATTCGTTTCAAATCTCGAAAATTGAATGTCCAATCCAATGTACGTCCTGACTTTGCACTTCCTGTTTTTAAAATGCTCACAAACCATATGGGGAAAGAAAAGCACATAAAGAAAGCAAGGACATGCACAAAGTCCAGCACTTACATACAATGTTTTTAATTAAATTTAAACAGTATTTTGTCCATAACTGACAAGTCTCTTCTCTTTCTATCCTTGCCAGAGAAGAGATTGTTAATGATTTCAGTTCAAAATAAAAAAACTCAGTATCTAAAACTACAGCATAACTTCATAAGAGAGTTAAAACTACCAATCAAACATTTGAAGTAGCGGATTCAAATGAAACACTACATTTTATCAGTCTTATTAGGGTCAGTGAAAAAATTCCCATAATTTCCTTCCAATACATTCAGAACTCACTAATAAGCAATAATAACCCATAATCAATTTTCACTCAGTTCAGACAAGTAAACCACATAGTACAACTTCAACTATGCAAAACCATTTTTAATAAATAAAAAAAATTAACCTGTATTTTCCTTGAATAAGAAATTCGGATGATCCATGGAAATAGCATTCATTTACCTTTTTTCATAGAGAAGAGCAGAGACCAAGCTGGCGAAACTCTCGGGTTTCATATCCCTCTCTTCACGAAGCTGATACAGCTTGTGCCGAAAAACGAGACGCTGATACCTTTCAGAAGCAGAAATAAAAAAACAAAATTCAGAAATTAAAAAAGAAAAATTAAAAAAAGGGAACAGAGTAGAGTATAGAGTTACAGTGTTTGAGCATCGGTGGCGAGGCCAGAGAGGGCGAGGAAGAGCTTGTCGTGAATCTGGAAGATTCTCTGGAAATCGGTGGCTATGGTCTGAAGCTGAACGCCGAGCCTTCGATCGCTGGCAATGGCGAAGCAGTTCTTCCCAACCATCGCCACTAGGGCACTCCCGTTGTACTCGAAGATCGACATCTTTCTGATTTTGATGAATCACAACAATACAGTATGGCTATGCAAATCCAAAATGCTTAATAGTATTCGAAGGCGCCGTGGTTTTCTTTGGGATCAAGCCACCAAATAACAATAAGTCAATAACAATAAATGAGAAAAAAAATATATATAGTTTTTTTATGAATTAAATATTTTTCAATAGTGTAAAATACTTGAACTTTGATTTAGATTCATCTGTTACTATATTAAAAAAAATAGGTTTTAGTTGAGATACATGTTTTAATACAATTTTGTTATTTTTTGATTGGAACATGTGCTATTTCTTATACTTTTTTATTTCTCACAAAAATTATTTTGTTTGTTAGTTTATTTATTATTTACGTTAAGAAAAGACTTAAGGTGAAGTCTAACGTGGAATTGTTTTCGTGTGATGTATAGTGGAAATATTTTTTAAAGTTTAGTAACTGTTAGATTTAATGAAAGACCCATATTAATTTAAAAAAAATGAGAACTGGATAATCCTACTTCACCCAATATCCACCCCTCCCAATGTAGTGGCACCACACACAAAGAGGAAGAATGAGAGGGACTGGCGGCTATGGAAGGAGGGGGAGAGAGTTGATCGACAATGGCCATAGCTGGCCTCGTAGAGAGAGAGAGAGACGGCGTCTGGCCAAGGGAGGCCGCGTTCGGCCACGGCGGTGGAGACGAGGCATCTGCGCCCTCCCCTTCCTTGCGAGGAGACAGTTCCTCGTGACGGTCACGTGCGATCCCAAGAACCTGGAGCACATCCTCAAACTTCGCTTCGACAACTACCCCAAGGGCCCAACGTGGCAGGCCACGTTCCACGACCTTCTTGGGGAGGGAATCTTCAACTCCGATAGCGACATGTGGCTGTTCCAACGTAAGACTTTCACACTGGAATTCACCACCCAAACTCTTCGCCAATCCATGGGTCGTTGGGTGAAACAAGGCCATCAAGCACCAGTTCTGCCCAATCTTGGCCACGACTCAAGAAGAAAAGAACCCAGTGGATCTCCAAGACCTCCTTCTAAGGCTCACCTTCGACAACATTTGCGGGTTGGCATTCTGTCAAGACCCGCAGATAGTAGGGTTGGCAAAGTGGGCCGGTTCGCCCCGCCTCGTCAGCAACCCGCCAAAAAAATGGGTTGCAGGGTAGGGCCCAACCCATCCGCGCGCGGGTTGGCCCGCCTAACCCGCCCAACAAAAAAAGATAAATAGGTTGTAGGGTGGCGGGTTGGCTCGCCTAACCCGCCCAAAAATGCATTTTTTTTTGGAAAAACACAAAAAAATCTAAAAAAATAAAATAAAACGGGCTAGCGGGCCAACCCGTTTTCAACCCATCTTTGGACGGGCCAAAACGGGTTATAGGTTGAAAACTCCAACCTGCCCGCCCCTTTTTGGCGGATTGGGCCCTTGTCACGCCTATCCGTGGGTCTTCCAGAAAGCGTGTTCGCCCTTTCTTTTGACCACGTCACCGAAGCCACACTCCAACGCTTCATTCTGCTGGAGATCGCGTGGAAGCTGAAGAAGTGGCTCGGCCTCAAAATGGAGGTTAGCCTCACCCGAAGCCTCAAACACATTGACCAATACCTCTCCAACATCATCCAAAACCACAAGCTGGAGCTCCTCAACAAACAACAACAATAACAACAACAGATTGGTGGTGGCGGAAAGAGGAAAGGGGTTCCACGGTGGCCCCAAACTGTGCGTGGTGGCGGAGGTTGCAGGGGGTGGCACAACTGGATCCGTTAGAGGGGGTGGCGGCAGTGGAGGAGGCAGAGTAGAGGGAGGCGATGGTGGAGGAAAAATCGAAAGAGAGAGAATGTGAGAGGTGGGGGAGGGTGGGGGATAAGGGTTGTGTGAGGGCAAGTGTTGATGTTCTCATATTTTTTTCTAGCTGATCTGGACCATTGATAATCTTATCACAAAATCTAACGGTTACTAAACTTTAAAAAATAATTCCACCATACATCACATGAAAACAATTCCACTTTAGACTTCACCCATAATTTATATAGATAGAGTCCATTCACTAGTTTTTTTTAAATGGTTTTTATCTCTCCAAAACTTGAAAATCGTTGTTTTCATATTTATCGTCATTTAAATGCTTACGTGTTGTTACTTGTTACACACTAATAATGTCTCTGTTAAGGATAAAAAAATAATTTTTTCATATTTTAGATAGATGCAAACCAACGAAAGAATTTTTCAAGAGACCAAAACCAAAATTCTCTTGTTTAACAAGGACTGAAAATATTGATTTTAGTCTTTAGAGGATTGAAAATCAAAGAAAAGATTTATAGAGACCAAAATCATAATTCTTTAATTTTACTGAGACAAAAAAATATATTTAACCCTATTATTTCTAGGTAAATAAAAATGGCAACCTTGCACACTTCAATAGTATGTCCTGACAACAAATCACAAAATATAACAAAACTAGAAGAAAGTAAGAGGTATCAATAGACAATACAACACTTTTAAGAACATATAAAAATATTTTTTATTCATTTTATTGTTAGTGGATGTAGTGTGCTTGATTCGGTAGGGATCGAAGTACAAATACTTTGGTTGTAAGACAAAGGTTTTGATAGGTTTATGGAAAGATAATATGTAAAGACACTCTCACATTTAGAGATATTTTATCAAACATTGAAGGTATTAGAGTTAAACAATAAAGAAGTATACAAGTTAACGATGCTCACAAGGCGATCTCAAAGGGAACACCCAAAATGGGTGTTTAAATGAGCTCCACATTGCCACATCACTTATTTTCACATTTTCCAACACAAGTATCCAATAAGCACCCAACCCCTCCAACCCAGCAACTCCAAATAATTTACTAAATGAGTCCCATCAATAACGTCTCATCATTACATCTCAACAATAATTTATTTATTAATAATTTCGATATATGATATATTAAATTATAAAATATGAAATTTATTTATACTATTTTTTACAATTTTTTATAATTAAAAAATAAAAACATTGTCAATTTTCATAAATTAGATTTTATTTAAAACAATGACAAATGGATAAAATTACATAATTAAAATAACAATTAATTTTGGTGGCTACCTCAACCGATCTTTTTTTTAATATTTTAAGACTTTTACCTATGGCTGAAATCGTAGGTAAAAGTCTGTTGCATTTGTCAATTTTTCCTCTGACGCGACACGCCCATAAGAGAGAGAGGTTGATGTCATTATACATTTTAAGACTTTTACCTACGGCTCAAACCGTAGGTAAAAGTCAGTTTTAGTTTTTTTTTTTAAACTGACGCGCGGGACCCACCGGAGAGAGGAGAGAAAGGGTGATTGTATACAAGTACCCCTTCCTATTAAGCACCCTCATTCTTTCCTCTCCAATGAAGATGCTTAATAGGAACCCTCTAAGCACCCTTTAGGAACCCCCCTTGGAGATGCCCTAACTAATACATCGAGGAACAAGTATATAAAATATAGCTACAATTTACCCTTGGACACAGGAGATCGAGGGTTTCTCTACAACTGTTCAGAATAAGCTCTTGAAAGTGTTAGACCCTATTTGGATGCAAAAACTTCGGCTTTTGACTTATGAGGAAGTTAGTTCTTATTTTTCTTATATATATAAAAGAGAAAAAGTTGTTAAATGGTCATTAACAAATAGATAGGTGCTTAAGGATAAGTTAAAAAATATAGCTTTTGAAAAAAGTGAAGAGCAAATGTTAATTGCAACTTATGTGAGAAGTTGTTAATTAAAAAACACATGCTAGAAGTGTTTATAGAAAAGTTTATCCAAAGTAAATGAAAGTTTTTTTTTTATCGTTGTTAAGACTCAACAATAAATTCCGACAAGCATCACACAAATAAAACAAATGGATCTTCCTTGTAAACAATCAGTTTGGCATGATACCTTCTTTGTATAAGAAAAAAGAATAAGAGTAATTGAAGGGTAGTTTATTAAAGGGCAAGGATGAGAAAATATAGTTGATCTCAATAAATTTCACAATCAATTACTATCAACTTGTAAACGTGAAAGCTATCCACATCTACTTTAGCTTCGAATCAATTTTGGAGACAAAATCACATGGATGAACACAAAGTCAAACACGAGAACTGTCCCATATAACCATGGATGATCAGAAAATCTACATAAACATGTCTTAGTGAAACCATTCAATTTGCCATCCACAAAAGGGAGAGGAATTCTTTGACGAACGACTTAAAAAACAATTTAATCGATAGTTAATCACTTCTTGCATTTCCACAAATCTTCACATAACACAAGATCCATATTCGTCACTTATACAAGACCTCCACGAGTAGCAAGGCTTGAATATTGTTTAATAAATATGTCATACTCGTTTAGTTTAAAAGTTCCCGAAAGTGAAGGTTGATAAGAGACTCAATATTAATTAAGAGTGACTGGACTCGAGTAACTCATTATTAATTAATAGCCTCGCATGACTAATTAAATGTAGCATATAGTTCTATTTAACAAGAAATTTTATCTTATTGATAGTCCTTACTAAAATTTTAAAAATTCTATAATAAATACAAATAATTACTTAAAATCTACTCAAAATAATTAATAAGATCCTCTCTAAATAATCAAAATCTCCTCGGATTAATTATTTAAAACCTACTTAAAATAATCAATGTAATATTATAAAAAGAACAAATTAAATAAAATATTCCTTAATAATTGTAATCCCTTCAAGCCGGGTAGGACCGCTGTATTCCCATGGCTTGGGTTCGAATCCAAGACCTCTGGTTAAACTGAGAGAGACCCGTGTCATCTCACCCAAGCCCCGGTGGTGAGTTTTTTTTATATAGTAAATGTAAGAGTGAAATTCAAGTATTGAAAATATTAAAATATATTAAGAATTCACACAGTCCATCAATCTACCGAGTTTCTCTCTTCTCTTCTTTTAGTTGGTATTTACTAAATTCAGTTTCTCATAAAAAAATTAAATATGTACATGGAATGATTATTAAAACTAGACCAACAATATTCACAACATTTAAATTAGCAAAAGATAGTTACTCCAATTTAATATTAATGATAATCATATACAATAAAAAAAAAGAATGACCTGTGGCATAATGAACTTTTTTAAGAACTAAGTTATGTCACGGATCTAAAGACTAAAATAATATTTAATTTAATTTAGAACCAGAACTTGGACCAAAAAATAAGAATATTCAATTTAAATAAAAAACTGAAATAATTGTATTTCAAATTTTTGAGTAATGAGAATTGAAGAACAAAATTACAAGACTGTTTTACTGTGATTCAGATTATAATTAATCTTTTTTTTGGTCAAGATTATAATTAATCTTTAAAAAATCTAATAATCGAATTTGGGAACGACACAATGGGCAAGAATAGGATTGACCGGTGTCACAATGTTGGATCCACTTAACAATGCAATCTTCATATGGAAAGCATGCATACACTTGGTACGAACATACTTTGGTGTCTGTGATCCATTCCAAAATTCCTCCAAACAAATTGCACATGATCGTTCCATCGAACAATTAGAGGAAGTAGAGTCATTGATAATTTTTAACTTCTCACAAGAGTCGCAATAGATGCATGTGGGTGATCATCATCATCAATTTCATCACTAAGCGTTGTGCTAAGGAGAACTATATGACATCCATGCATCTCCAATATACGAAGTCCTTCATAGTTGTTCTCAATCATGTACCTAGCATATTCACCCATGCAAAGGAGAGTTGTGTCTAGCATCTCGGAGGGCATAGGCACGGACGGAAAGCGTTGTACAAAACGGTGTTAGTGACACTATAAAGTGTCAAAGAGTTTAAAATCATCACAATGATCACATAAAATGCTTTGGGGAACCAAGAAGGTGTCTTGGAATGATGAGGAGTGGGATTGTTTGGATCGAACAATGTGGGTGTAGTGAAATTTTATGTTGAAACATTCAAGTAAGTGACTGCCTTGTGGGATTGAATATTGACCTGATTTTTCAATGTGGATGAGATGGGAATCACCAGAGGATGACATGGGAAGAATAAGAAGTACTTGGCTTGGGACTTAGAGAGAATTGATTTCAAGATTGTTTAGTTAGCATGTAATGTATTTATAAAGCAAAAGTAGTTTCAAGAAATTTGAATTAGTGAAGGAATCTATCTTATCTATATCTATAGATCTATATCAATACTAAATAATAATAATTTAAATTTAAAAGATACAATAGATGAAAATTTTGACACGTGTCACAATGTTACGAAAAGTTTATCGTTCTACTTCCACTATTTCTTTTCTAAAGTGAAAAGTTATCTAATTTAAAATATGAATTTAAACTTTTTTAATTGATTGATTTTTGTTGCATCGAAAAATCTATTTTAACTAAAAAATAATTTAAATTGAAATATCTATCTATACTCTATACTTTCTACATTCAAAAGATATCTATGTGTCATAGTATCATGAAAAGGTGACATGTGTCCCTAATTGAGAAGTTCCAAACAATACTTACTTTTCTAATATAGTAATTGATTGCTTAATGATGTTTGACTTAAAAAAATGAAAAAAAAAAAGCGAGAAACTTGGAGGTATTTTTTTTATTGATTTTCTATAATTTTTCATGTTTTTATTAGATTAACTTAAATCAGTTGATAGAAACTCGCAACAAGCTAAGCTAACAAGGTGACTTGTCTAAGATGAAATTAAAATAATTTTGGGAATTGGTAAATACATCTTTGGTATTTTGTCATCCACCCCACTTAAAGATTTTTTCAATGTAAAAATACAAAAATACCCTTTTTTGTTTTTCTTCATTTCCCGCATACACCCCACTGAATTTTTATAACTACCGGAAATTAAAATTTCTGAAAAGTTTAAAAATTTAATTTTTCAAAAATTAAAATTTTCGGTAGTTATAAAATTTAATTTTTAAACTTTTGGAAATTCCAATTTTTGAAAAATAAAAAAATTAAATTTTTAACCAGAAATCTGAATGTTTGGAGAAAAATAGATTTTTTTTATCGAAAAATTAAAATTTTGGTAGTACAAAAAGTGAAATTTTTGTGCTATTGGAAATTCAAATTTTCGGTAGAGAAAAAATGAAAAATTAAGTTGGGTGAAATAAAAAGCCGTTAGAATTAATAAAAGAAACATTGCAATTGGGTCAACCAATCTATTTCCGGATTTAGATTCTCTGCTGTAAACTCTCTCTGTCTCTCTCTATTTGTATTTTTTTATTTTTTATTTTGATAAAATAAATCAACAGCTATGATGATAGATTGGATAGATCAAATGGTTGATATTACACAACAGTAGTGACAGCAGGAAATAATGACAGCAGAGAATCCTGATCCATCTATTTCCCAATATGTTGAAACATTGCGTGAAACATTGAAACGTTGCGTGAAATTTCCCAATCTATTACTATTTATATAAAATCAAATCATTAAAGTTACCGGAAATTCAAACAAATTTTTCACTTTGTACTACTGGAAATTTGAATTTTTAGTAGCACAAAATTTCTAATTTTTATACTACCGGAAATTTAGATTTTCGGTAAGATATAAATTTATTTCTCTTCGAAAATCCAAATTTCTGGTTAAAAATTTAATTTTATTTATTGGAAATTAGAATTTCTGATAGTTTAAAAATTAAATTTTATAACTATCGGAAATTTCAATTTCTGGAAAATTAAATTTTTAAACTTCCCAAAAATTCCAATTTCTAGATAAGATGGGAAGGACAAAATCGTATTAAAAATTTTAAACAGTGTAAAGTGGAGCGGATGACAAATTGTCGGGGGTGTATTTACCGATACCCATAATTTTCGACCCAACAAAATAAATTACGAACTTGGGCCCAGTCAGCCAATAGGGCCCAAAATATAAAGAGCCCACAGCCGCGGAAGTCGCAGGAAAGCTCCAGAGAGAGGTCACTGAATCGAAACAGAATAACAAGCATAAACCATAGATAACAGCATGCATTAATTCACGCAGGGAAAGGAACAACAACAACAACAACATCATTCATCAAAAGTAGTGAGAAGAAGAAGTGAAAGAAAAAGCACAAGGAATAAGGGTTTGATTTAATTAATTAACGATGTTCTTCTTTTTTGCGGGAGGGTTAGAGCAACAGGTGAGGCAGGTGGTGAAATCCGGTGTGGGGAGGTGCATCAACTGCGGCTCACGCGCCGATCTGGTGGAGTACGACAAGGTTCTGAAGCTCTTCTTCGTTCCCGTTTGGCGATGGCCTGGCAAGGACCCTCTCTTGTATTGCCAAAACTGCAAGTTCCTTTTTCCCCAATCCTATTCCCTTCCTCCATCGCCGCCGAATCCCGACGGCGGTGCCACCTTGCCGGATGCCTTGCGCTGCCGGTTCTGTGACCGGGAGGTGGAGTCCGATTTCGCATTCTGCCCCTACTGCGGCTCCCAACTGTAAACACACTTTACTTGCTGAAGGGTTTTACCTTTTTTTTTATTATATATTTGTATTTGTATATGGCGGGTTTTTCCGAAAATAAATAAAATGTATAATAAAATGTCAACCTTGTGTCTTTAGTACAAGGGGTTTTGTACTTTGTTTGTTTACACAATAATAAAGTTAAATCATAACCATGCAGTTGTCTTAGAATGCATAATGCCTTTGTTCTTGTGAATTTCGTATGCTATGAGTATATTTCGATGGATTTTAATGCCCACGAATTAAATTCCTCTGAGTCGAGTTGAAGGTAAAAGTAAATAATCTTAATGAATAATATTACTAACTATTGATATTATTAAATGTTGATATTATGTATACATACATAATAAATCATAGATATATTGAGGTATTAAGTATTATTTTTTTTCATTATTAAGAGTCTGAAGAGTGAAGAGAGCTCCCAAATCTCATGTTAAATATGCATAGTACACTTTTTTAAATATATTTTTTGTGATTTTTTTTATTTTTTAAAAGTCAATAAATTTCTTAAAAGGTGATTAATTAATTTACAAAGCATGTGTATTTACTTTTAAAAAATAGGTTAATCATGATAAATGTATTAGAATGTATGTATGAAAATGTATGTGAAAATTTCATGAATTTAGGATGTGGAAATTTGTTTTAACTGCAGACCACTTGGTAATGTCTATCTGAGAGGCATAAATTGAAAAAAGAAAAGTCTCGAGATTGTTACCCAAACCAATCAGGAATTCTGAATTAATGGACTAAAATATTTTGTCATACAACAAAACCCTTTTACTCGAGGGTGTGGTTAAGCCACCAGCTGAGATGGTGAAACATATCACAAGGGAAAAATGGATTTTTGATACTGTACATAAATTTAAGGGGGGGGGGAAAGTGTCAAGACTCAAGAGTACAACCCTGTCATTTTGCAAAAGAAAAAGGTACAACCTCTGATCAATGTAACAGTTCCCGGGTGGCCTAGCAGGGTTGATGGAGAGAACCATGGAAAGCAAAGCAGCCAATCTGATAAATAGCCCTTCTAATGCAAGGTTGTCCAAGAAGCCTTGAGTTAAAAAGAAGAAGAAAAAAAAAATCCTTATTGGATCTAAGAAGCATCACTGAGTGAATACAAAAAAGCACTGTTTTAATTTGTGTATTTAGTTGTATGTGCTGAAGGGTAGTTGCTTAGCTCCTCTCTCCAATGCATCTCTCCACAACCTGTACCTCACCCCAAGCTTGTCATAGGAAACTGGGACATTCCATACATTTGCACCATTGTTCATTCTCTCTTGCTGGCCCACTACTAGCCGTAGATCCTCATTTAAAACCTTTGGTAAGAAAAATATCAAACACATCATTAAGCAGAAGTCAAAGTCTATATTCAGAGTCATTCACATGCATACACAAACAGAAGTAAAGCATTTATCCTAACAATAGAACAACGCTTCATCAATAATCAAAACTGAACACATTTAAACCACATTGCTTCATGCACAGAGAATTATGTTTTATATACAAAGACTTTTTTATAGTTTATACCAGTGTTTTTGCTCCCTCTTCAAGCATTAATACTAAAATTTAGGAATTCACAATTAAAAAAAAAAATCTACCTGTTGGGCAAAATGTCTCCATAGATATTGCATAAAAGGTATATGCTTAAGCACAGGAGCAAAATCCAGTGACATTCTGTATAGCAATCTTGTTTTTTGTTTTGAAGATGGTAAGCAGACATGAAGCTGGTGCAGGTGTGTTGCACATTCGTTGGTGCTTTGTCCCTCCAGTTTCCCGGGCTTTGATATTCCAATGGTTGAGAGAACCATGCAAGGTGGTCGAAACTCCATATCAATTGGATAGGGATCCCAGTATCCTTGCAGACCAGATGCAGGTGTCAAAAAATTCACCAAGCTGCAAGTTCAATTTCATGTAAAGAGACTAAGTAACCTATAAATTTATTATTTCATAAGATAAAGCTCTGAGTTATAACTAAAAGTTGAACTATTCCATGCATGATTCAAAAATCAAAACATGACACAGTAACTAGATTATGATATTGGGACCGTGAACCCTGAAAAAACAACACTCCAATGAATTTACCATAAAATTGTAAAAAAAAAAAAAGGCTTCTAAGAGTGCATTGTTATAACAAATTGACTATTTTGAGGAACATAAATCAATTTAATCTATTGAATCCTCTATCTGCATGACAAAATTCCATCTCTTTCGTACTCATACCCCATTTTGTTAAGGAGCCTTTTCTAGAAGCCAAAAAATTCAAGCGAAATTGGTGGAAGTAATTTTCAATCAATTTGAAATGAGCTGATTTGTAACGCATCCCCAAAAGGCATTCTGATCCCTTCATCACTTGTATTATGTAATGTTTATCACTTTTGAATGGCAATTGCATTCAGTTTTAAGGGTATAAACGAAACATACCTGGGAACACTCCATCCCTTAGCAAACGTTGAAGTATGAGTAAAAGGGGCATGTGCAAGATCCAAAAGGTTGTCCAACAGTAACCCATGTTCAACTGGAAGTTCTATGACAATCTGTCATGTAAAGAGCTACCAAGTAAGAAAACGCAGCGTTTATTTTTTTCCCTTTATCAATCAGACAATTGTAATTCGTTGGTCCTGCATAGAACTATATTTATTACATACCTCAGCATGGACTTGAAATCCAGAAGGAGGTAGTAAAGATGGAAGTGTGGCTGTTGGGGGGTCATTGCCAGGCCAAATCCAGATCATCCCCTCTTTCTCAAAACACGGAATTGACTTTATCTTCACATTTAGCAGACGCGTAGACGGCATTTTCTCACATTTTCCATCAGTGGTATATTCCCAGCCTGATATCCAACCATTAGGTAATTTTAGATTTTGTCTAAATAAATCTGTTGGTTGAGTCATGTCATGTTGTTATGCATACATTATGAACAAGTGCATGTAACTCATTGCTAAAGTATAATCATGTGTCCAGAAGATACATCATCAAGTTTCGTTATTTGTTCCGGTGACTACTAACCGTGGTAGGGGCATTGGATACGGCCCTCGTTTACAGAACCAAGGTGCAGAGGGCATGCTCTGTGTGCACAGGTATTCTGGACACATCCAGGTTTCCCATCTTTCCCTCTAAAGATAACCCATGGTTCCTCAAAACATTCTAATGGGACCTGAAATAGAAAAGGAGTAACACACTTAAAAGAATTCACATTCAGATTAGAGTAACTTTTGTAAAACCAGAACTTTCTATAGGACTGTCCCTTATCAGACATGGCAACCCATTACCCACAAAAGAAATTGAATGATAAAAAAATGATAAAATAAACTAACAAAAAAATAGTGAAACATTTTCAGCAGCCAGTCAAAATGTGCCACAAAAAGGCATTTTAGTTGCCGCACACAAATGGCACCTGAGTATAGTCAATATGGGTGAATCAGGGTAGAAACCTTAACTTCAACTCTTATAATTTTTTTTTTAAAATAGAAGAAGAAACATCCAATAGAAATTCCAAATGCTCGTCTATTTTACTCTGTTAGTTGATGACAGACAATGTTTCAATATCATAACAGTTTCCAGTTGATAATGATATTTACAAATATATGAATCAAACATTAAAAGTATAAGAATTTTATTTTTTAAAAGAAGAGGAAAATATTGACTTACCATGGTATCATCCTTGAGGTCAATAGAGAAAGCAACAGGATACCAGAAATTCTTTAGGTGGGGATGGTATGACTGAACTGGACCGGATACATTCAAGCTTTTCCGTGGCTGCCTTCTCCTTTCGGTTTCTACAGATTTTGCAGAAGTACTGGGAGAAGAGGATGTCTGCGCAACTTCAGCTGTACTTCTGTCTTGCAATAGTCTATCATTTACCAATTCTTCCATGTAAGCTAGTTTATCTAAAGCAGTGGTAACCCTTGCTTCAGATATATGGACCTGTAGTCATTCATCGTCCAGTTACATAAATATCGTGACAGATTAATAACTAATGGACAAGTTTCTGCCAAGCTAGATAAACCAAAGACATCTGAGTTCCAAGTTGTGCAGTCCACTGCTGCTAATATTTTTTTTTTACCTGTCTGTGTGCTTCTGCTAATTCTTCCTGCAACCCAGCTAGCTCCTTTTTCATGGTGCCAATTGACTTATATTCACGAGCTAGGGGATTAAGAACTTCGACCACCTACACCCATATTTTTTTATTGTATAAATCAACACGTGATAGGATGCATTGCATAGCTCATTTAGTGAAACGGGGATAAAACAACAACAACAACAACCAAACCTTATCCTACAAGGTGATAGTCAAACAACAATTATATAGTACCGGCGCTATAATTTGATCCAGTGGTCAGGTTCATAGATGTCCAAATTCACACACAAAAAAAAAAAAAATCAACAAACACCATAGTCCATTCAAGCATAAAATTCAATTTCGAAAACGTATAACAATGACAGAAATTAGTTGAGACCTTTTCATGGAGGAGCATGATGGTAAGCACATCTTGCCGAGCTCGCCAATCACAGTACTGAATATCCTGTCTAGCCACTTCTAAGGCTTGATATATATCCAAAAACTTCCCTTTACACTGTGGGACTTTAGATCTTGGATCCTCTACATGAAATAGTGCACCCCAATCATTTTTCTTCTCTACATCTTCTCCAAATACAGCAAACACTCCAAATCTACCTTTCAAACCCTGAAATTTCACATGCCCCAAAAAAATATATATATAAGCTACACAGTACAGACTATACACTCCTTCAGCTATGTAGGAGCCAGAAAATGTAGGTCCTATTAAAGTAGAAACTTTTTAGTTGCTATATTAACTGCTTATATTAGCTAGAAAACCTGAAAGAAACAATGTATATGAATGCCAAGCATTATACTGCAAGCCACAGCTGTGCTAAAAGCTAACTTGACCATGCCAAATTTTCATCTTGAACTCAATTACATACCCAAAAAAACATAGAAGAAGAAGAAAAAAAAAGAAAAATCAATTTTTTTTTTTGTAAAAGTATATTTAGATCAACCAAATTTCCCTATGTGTCTAGTATGTACCCTTATAGCTTCTAAGTTCAGCAATAAAACAAACAAGAATTACAAGTTATACCCTCACCACCATTATTAGCAACTAACTTCATGTTGTCACTTTAGTTTCACCTAAGAAAACAAGCACCCAACAAAATTAACAAAAGAAAAGAAAAAGAGAGGTAACTTACCCTTTTGGAGTCAAGCTTGGAAGTTCTACAAAAGATTGGAAGAGTGAGAGCAGAAGCAGTTGCTATGGCGTTCATGGCGGGTTCAAATGTAAAAAATATTAACAACAAAAAAATCAGAACCAGTGTGGTGTGAAGGGAAGGGAAGGGAAACGTAATGAAACATTAACGAGGGAGATTTATTGTTGTTGTTTTTGTGGATTTTTTGTTGATAAGAGGTTGGTGTTTCACGCGATCTCGGCTTGCCTCCTGAGGAGCGCCACGTGGACGAGCGTGGACTCCGTTGTTTCACACGTGGCGGCTGTTTCCTCCACATGTTTTTAGAGTATCTCACAACTGTGGGGCCCTCAAGCCTTGCCAGCTCGGATTGGGAAGATATATTCTCTATCCTCTCCGCGCTGTGTCCTTTGTCGTTTTTTTTGAAGTGGAGAGAATGATGTGGGCATTAATTGGGTGTTTCGTATTTGTGTGTGTGAAATTAAAAGAAGAAGGCCCCTTGAAAAAAAAAAAAGGTCATTCATCCACGAGTCGAATTTGTTGCCCAGAAGAAATTGATTTGAAGTTTCCAAGGTCCGGTTAGAATTTTATCAAGAGGGGAGAAAAATGTTTCTTTACTTTTATCTTATAAAGGATATTTTTAGATAAATAGTTTATTTAAGTATTTAGAATATAAGATTTATTATATATAAATTTTTTTCTTATTGAAAAGAAAATGTGATGAAGATAATTTTATATAAATTGTAAACTTTTTGATAATTTATTTTGCAGAATTTATGAAAATAAACCAAAAATAACTTATGAGTCATAATTAAACAATTTTTATAAACTCTCCTAAATACTGTCATAAGTGTTTATGTCTGCATAAACTAATCTAAAGAGGGGTAAATTTGTTGCCCGGGAGAAACTGATTTGAAGTTTCCAAGGTCTGGTTAGAATTTTATCTATAGATATTTTTTCTAGGGAGAAAAATGTTTCTTTACTTGTAGTACCTTATCAAATCATAAATATTTTTATCTATTCTTAGATAAAAAATACTGAGTTTAATAATGAGACATACAAACTAGCTAAACTTTAGAGATAATTAATTAACGACAAATGAATGACACTGACTAAGATTGGTGACATGGCTGGGATGAATTTGCTCCACCTTGATCGTTTTAATTCTTCTAAGAGACAGAGAGAGAGAGTAATAAACCATCATGGATGAGAGAAGACAAAAGAACAAGACTAATAGGCTTCGGTTTGTATTAAGTGCAATTATTTCTCTTCCCCTTTCTCCATGATGAAAAATGGGAAACGAAGCATATTGATTCACGGGTGTATTGAGTGAGAGAAGTATTTATATGAGAGTGTGAGATGAGTAAATCCGAGTCATACAGCCATACATGGTCAAATGACTAAGATTAAAAATTGTTTAATGATTATATAATCACTTAAAAAAATCATATGACTTTATATTTTAATTTTAGCGTTTCATAATTTAATGGCTTAAATATATTTTTAGTCCCTCAAATTTAGGTAATTGTTGTTTTTAGTCCCTCAAATTTAAAATGCCTATTTTTGGTCCCTCATTTTTAAAAATGTGTCATTTTTAGTCTCTGGGCTATTTTTAAATTTATATTTTGACCTCTTTTATATTTTAATTTTTACCTTACTCTCATTTCTCTAACTTTTAAGGATTTTTTAAATTTATATTTTGACCTCTCAAATTTAGAAAATACTTTTTAAATTTAAAATATGACCCCAGTGACTAAAAGTGACACATTTTTAAAAATGAGGGACCAAAAATAGGCGTTTTAAATTTGAGGGACCAAAAACAATAATTATCCAAATTTAAGAGACTAAAAACATATTTAAGCCTAATTTAATCTCATAAAGAATATTCATTCCTCTTCCTTTCTTATAATACAAGAGCTCTATCACTTGATATGCATTTTTGACACATATAACTATTAAGTTGCAATTCCCATTCAATTTAATCCAAAAGAAGAAGAAAAAAGTCTGTGCAATTGAAGCCTAGAGGTTAACGTTAATTGAAACTGCTCGCAAAAGGAAATTTTTCAAAAGGTCCCACCGGGAGTCGAACCCAGGTCGCTGGATTCAAAGTCCAGAGTGCTAACCACTACACCATGGAACCAAGCTTGATTGGCCAAAACAAAATTGTCCTTATTTAGTAATATTATTCTTCTTAGGATCGCTTTACAGTTATTAGAAATTACTTGTAGGAAAAAATAAACTGATTACCAATAGCAATTGTTGAATCATTTGAAACTATCACTAATAATTATCAAGTTTGCTTATACCACCTTGAAAGGGAACATCCCTTTTCTCTAAACTTTTCTTTTGAAAAGAGATTTTCTTTTACTGGTTAAAAAGAGTTGTTATTTGTTACTGATTATGCTAATATATACACAAACAAGAACAATCTTCAGTCAAAAAAGAATAATCTATAAAATGGTAGTGGCGCTTAATTTATCTATACAAAAAATTTTAAGATAATCGTTTAAAAGGTAAACAGTCAAGTTACATTAATCAAAGAATTTGGGTCCCTGCAATTTTTAAAAAAACTAAGGAGAGCAAATATTATTTATTATCAAGCCGTTAAAATTTTTAAGTTTAATTTTGAAAAATAAATGTACCATATATTAAAATAAATTAAATGAATGTGGTTCATAAAGTTTTTTTTTTACAAAAATGTTAGAAGAGCATATCCTTCAATAAATTATCAGCATTAAGCAACAATATCTAATAATAGAAGTTGTGACGCGAAGAATAACTTGTTATAACTTCGCATCTTATGTAACTTGGGTGGCTAGGTGCACAATAAAAAAAATTCTATTTTGTTTTCTTTTTGATAAAAAATATTCTATTTTGTATGCGTTTGCTCTATGTATTTAGAAAAATATTACCTAGACACCTATTTAGTGTATACACTTGAGTGAAAAAGAGATAAAAGAGAAATAAATGATAGATATGATAGGTGATATGATGTGACAAGAAGAGAGATAAAGATAGAGATAAGAGGTGTTGTATGGGTGATAAAAAAATTTAAGTTTCTAAGTGTCATTGTTGATATATTTAACACTACTTATAATTTTATGCTACTATACAAAAACGACAATTTTTTTATTTTTGTCTAAAACATACTACAGTCAAATTTATGTTTGTTCAAAAGAACGTGACTAATGTTTTGTTTCTGTGGATAAATAATAATGCCTTGATTTTTCACAAGACGCACAAGTTGCTCAACCAATACAAAATGTCACTTGATATTAACCCACATAATTCGGATTTATGACGATGAATACATTAAACAAATTCTCTATTATTAAAGAATATTTCGGGGGATATATCAACATGGGGTGGTGGCGCAGTTGGCTAGCGCGTAGGTCTCATAGCTTCTGAGTTATCCTGAGGTCGAGAGTTCGAGCCTCTCTCACCCCAAAAACTCTTTTTTATTTCTTAGGCTATGTTTGGATGGGGGTTTTTGGAGGGGAGGGGAGTGGAGGAAAGGGCTTATAATTCCTAATTACCTTGTTTAGCTTTAATAGGACAAATGAAATATTATTTTAGAAGATAGTAGACACCAAGATGTAAAACTTTTTTTTAATTTTAAAAACTCCCAAACAAGATAATTAGAGATTATAAATTTTTCCCTCCCCTTTATTCCCCTCCAAAAACTCCCATCCAAACATAGCCTCAAGGTTTTCCCTTTTCCTGCAGTTAATGGCACTCCCTCCTACTACTTAGTGACTGAGAAGGGAAATGCTATGCGATGTTACTGGTGACATCACGTGGAACACTTCATGACCATGATAAAAAAGGATGTCAAAGAAATAGCATTACTCTTGTTTGATTTAATTTTTATAATATCTCAAAAGCGACACAACACAACACAACCCTTATTGCCAGAAAGGCGTTCAAAATTTGTGTTCAAATGTCAAAGGACATATAAAAACCCAACACAAGATAAATTTTTTTCAAAAAAATATATGATAAAATTGATGCCAATTGAGTGTAGTTAGAACTTTTCTTTGAATGACAAGATCAATCAATCTGTCTACAACTCTGAGTAAAAGAATGATTTCAGTTCTATCTAAATATCTAATGCACACTAAATTTCTAGCCGGATTCCACTCTTGGTTCGCGAGAAAAATTTCGCGAAGCCATTTCGACTCTTCTCAGAGTTGACATGGTTTGGCAAGGCTGCTGATGAAGTGGAAGAAGACGATGAAGGCGGCGAGCATTCCTCATTTTTGTTCAGGGATGATGGACCAGAGCAGCTACCACCATCAGCCAACAACTTAGAAGAAGTGGAATCTCTTTTAGGTGAAAATGTGTCATTTGAATGCAACTTCCACATCTCTCCACCAGCTTGAGCAATGAGTGATGGACTTGGAGGAATGCTAGCAGTGTCAATAAGGAAATCCTCAAGAGTGGCCAGGGATTTCAACTGATTCCCCAAGGATGCTATTGTTTTCTGGCACTCTGCGAGCTTTCCGGCGGCCAGTGCTAGGTCCTCCTGACATAGAGAAAGGATCACACACATGCATTACATGAGTTCAGTAGAAAAGTATATAACCAATTCTTTACTATTTTGTGCAAGTTTGATTTTCAGTTGAAAGATTACAAAAGTACGTTTGAAGCCAAAGTAATTATAGAGTTCATTTTGAGCAAACGTACTTTTAAACCCAAACGTACATTTGTAACTAAAAATCAAATATGCTCTTTATACATCAAATCTATGATAGACCATTTAATATATAGATGTCAATGATGAGTATGACCAACCTGCTTAATTTTCTTTTCTCCATATGAGCTAGCTGTTGACCTGAGTATCTCTTCCTCCAATTCCCTACACTTCATTGCAATTTCTTCAGACATAGCCCTCTCCTTCTCAACTTCAGTTTCTAACAAGTCAACCTTTGCGGATTTGCTTTCTAGCTCTTCCTCCAGGTCCTTACATTTCCTTGTGATTTCATCTGACATAGCCCTTTCCTTAGCAACCTCAGTTTCTAATAAGCCAACCTTTTCAGATTTGCCTTCTAGCTCTTTCTCTAGGTCCTTACACTTGATCGCAATTTCATGTGACATGGTCCTCTCCTTATCGACCTCGGCTTCTAATAAGTCAAGCTTTGCAGATTTGCTTCCTAACTCTTCCTCCAGGTCCTTACACTTCATTGCAATTTCATGTGACACTGCCCTCTCCTTATCAACCTCTTCTTCTAATAACTCAACCTTGGCAGATAGTGTTTGAGCCTCTGCATCCATGCTCATTAGGCGATTTTCTATCTTTTGCTTTGATTTGTAGGCATTTTCTAGCTCTCTTTGCAGCTCCTCCAGTTTCTCTTCTGCCTCCCTCAACTGAAGTTGTGACTCCTCAATATACTCTTCACTTTTCATCAAAGCTATCTCTAGTTCAGCTTTATCTGCTTCCACCTTCTCTAACTTCTCTTTTAGTTCATCCATTTGCTGAATCATGATCTCAAACTCAGCTCTAAGAGAGCTTTCTTTGTCAGTGCATTCATTGGCAACAACCGACTCCTGGGCAGAGCTTTCATTCTTAATCTCGGGCAATGCAACAAGGCGTTCCATTTCGAGAAAATCATCCATCAGATCTATTTTAACCGAACTAGATGGAGCTTGTCTGCACTTTTCATTCTTGAACTGATCGAGCTCGGCAATTAGCGCGGATGCCCACGAGTCAGAACAACTTGGCTCATACTTGTTTGGTTCCGAACCACTTATCTTGTGGATATCACTGTCCACTGCAGTAAGCCGCTCCCCGCTGTCAGATTGACTATCTGTGAGAGACTCAACACAAAATGAGGATGAAGCAACGGATTTATGATCATTAACTAAGGATGCTCTAGAAGCCATGCTCTTTAGTCTCCGGCACTCGGCCTCAAGCTTGGCTACTTTCTTGATGCTTTCTAAATGTTGCTTGCTAGCTGTCTCAGCAGCTTGTGTGCTTAAATCCCTCTCAATTGTCCTGATTTTCACCTCTTCTGATTGGACTAGGACCTCATGCCTGAGAGCCATGTTCTCTTTCTCCAACCTTTGAACCTTTTGACACATATCAGGATCAACAGAAGGTCTGGCATTTGAAGCATCTAATTTGTTCTGGAGCTCAACGATCTTGCTCTCGAGTTTAATTTTGGCGGATTCCATTTCTTGAATCTTCTTTGCTACAGCATCATGGATATTCTCTTCCTGCTCTTCTCTTGTCTGTCTTAGCTGCCTAACACACTCCTTAAGTGCTCCATCTAGATGGGTGACTCGGTCTTCAAGAGCCGAATTCCTAAGAGTGACTGTGTCAAGTTGCTTCCTTAAAACTGCTACTTCATTTTCAGCCTTTTCCCAGCCTAAGCAATGAAAATGACTCAACTAAAAGACAATCCAAAAACGGGAGAAAGAGAAAATGAAGGCAAAAAATATAACAGGGTAAAGGATGGAATGGTAATCAAGCAATAGAGTATGATCAGTGATTTTTTTTCGAAATTACAGAAAGCAATAGAGGAATGTAAGGAATGTACTTATTAGTAACAGCATTAGTAGTACCTGCAATGGCTTCTTCAGCGACTTTGGCATGCTGCTTAACCAAGTCTTCTTTGGCATTGACATTACAAAGTGCAGAAGATAGCTTCCCATGTATATTCCTCAACTCATCATTTAGATCATCTTCCTTTACATTTGTTATATTTTCATTTTCTCCATTTTCATCTTTCTCTAATGAACCATCATTTATGATGCCTGTAGACAATAGAAGTTTTGAGGTGACTTCTTTAGGCAACTGTGCATCGATAACTGAACTATCGTCAACATCTTCAGCACAGGCCACAGCTTTTGAGGTGACATCAGGTGAGTGATTGTTTCCATTAGGAGATTCCTTTGATACCTCCTGCTTTCAAGTTTCAGAGACACAAAGATACTAATCAGAAATGAAGGATAAAAATTGATGGCAAACTTTGTCATGTTTGCAAGATATAGCAACATGGACAATACATGCTGAAACTACTAGGATCACAATTGAATTTCCAGGTGGACAGAGAGATAAAAATACGATATTTATGCTTGAGTTAGACTAATGTCTGGCAATGAAGCTGTGAAAATACATTCTTGAATGCACTCAACAGCCACAATGGATCCATTTTCAGAACAGCTACTAAATAATACAGGCTGTATAAAATGAGAGCTTAATTTCAATCATGTATGCATTGCTACCTCAAACTAGAACAAAAGAGAACTCGGTAACTAAGTTCAAAAGGATACTTATGCAGAAAATATTTATATATTATGATTATGAGCACAACGTGTATATTTAGCTCATATTAGGACATCGGATTACAGAAAATAGGAGAGAAGGAAAAGAATAGAGAAAACAATATTAGCTAGCCAGTAAGTGACTGATTAAATTCATCCACTGATGAGGAAGAAATCTCATGTTTGCCATACAAGGAGTCAATTTGTAATTCAAATCTTCTGAAAGTGCTTGTGAGATATCAAAAAGACCCCAAGTATTTTAAGAAAGTACCAAGTGCTATTTTAAGAAGCCCCATTTTGCTATTGATTCAGGACTAATTAGCATACCTGTTCATCTGAAAACCTCTCAGAATGAGAAGAAACAGATCCTGAACTTTCAGTTTCTCCAGGGCTCTTCTCAGAAGACTTCCTCTTCCATAACCATCTCTTCTTATCCATCATTGAGTCTAACAATCCAACATCAGCATGAACATTACAGGGCATTCATCTGCAGACATTAGTACCCATAAATGTTTAGAAGCTCAATCAAAACCCACCGCATAGTCCTGTTCAAAATGTTCAATACTCTAATGAAGAGAAAACATGAACAAGCTGTAGCCAAGTCTTCAGCTTGCTACAGAACAGATACATCCAATCTACATGCCCTAGTAGCCATCAGAAAGCAGAAACCCAGAAACACACTTCCTCACAAAAATTAAAAGATTTTTTTTAAAATAAAATAAAAAAGAAGATAAGTATGCTTAACATTCTGCACCAGCTTTGCTTAGAAACACAAAAGATTATAAGAACAAAAGAATGAACTTTAGCTTGATTTAATTAAACCAGGTAATAGTTGGAAAAGAAAAAAAAATCTTTTTGAGCTCCATACTCATGTGACCCTTTTTTCCTTCACAGAATTGAAATTTTAAAATCCAATAGCTACATAACATTCTGCTGCACATTTACTGACCCAAGGTAATGAAACAGTATATGGTTGCAGAGAAGGGGTTAAAAAAAAAACAGAGGACTAAAGCATATTACTGACTACCCAATTGAAAATATCCAAAAATACGAGTTACCCATTTCAGCCATTGAAATTAAAATGCCTCAAACACTCCCAAAAATCCAATGTATAATGAAAAAAAATCAGCTTTTTAAAAGCTCTATGAACAGTTAAACAGATAAATGCAATGAAGAAAATGAAATAGAAAAAGAAAAAAGAGCTAGATCAAATACCTTTGACCAGCGGTGCCAACTCAACGAAACCAAACTACAGAAATAGCTGGAAGCAAACAATAAATGGAAGCAAAGGGATAGCTCAGAGTAGAGAGTAGAGATTTAAGTGTGTGTAGAAGAAAAGGAAACAAAGGTAGTAAATGACAACATTAATTAGTTTAAATAAAAGCAATGATAGAATAATGGGTAGGCAAAAATCTGTAGAATGTCAGTTAACAGTAACAGTGAGCATTCAAATTAGGCAGCAAAACAAGACAGGTAGTAGTAGCAGATAATGGATTGGGTTGGGTTGGGTTGGGCGAGGAGGGCTTCTTTTTCTTGTTTTTCTTGCTGCATGCTATTATTTTTTAAATTTTTTAAATATAAAAAAATAGGAGGGCCACGTGATTGAAGATGTGTCAGAGTTATGGAAATTGAAGGGCGTGCTTGTGTGAGGGTGAGTGAGTGAGTGGGGGTACCACAAAAAACACTTTTTCAGCTTTTTACGAAAATGTTTTTTATTTTGATTTTGATTTTGATTTGAACTTGAACTGTTATTATTCCCGCCCATGGCTAGTAGTCATTTGTTTTAGAATAATTCTAAAGATATGTTTGGGTTAGTTTATGCAGAGTTTATGAACATAACTTATAACTAATTTATAAGTTATTTTGGGCTTATTTTTCATAAGCTACCCAGGATAGCTTATCAAAATAGCTTATGACTTATATAAAATAAGTTTCACTATAATTTTTTTTCGATTATAAAAGTATCTTATACAGCTTATGCCATAAGCAGTAGATAAGCTTGTTATCTAAACATGACCTAAATCTTTCTATTTTTTATTCCTACAAATCCTCCAAATTACTAAATAGAGAAAGTATTAAATATTTTTAAGATACCAATTATATTCTCTTTCTTAATTTATAAAATAGTAAAATGATATATAAAAAAATTTATAGGAAGATATAACATCTTTTTTTAACATGCATGGTTAGTACTTAGTAGTCATTCGTTGTCCGTTCTATTTTTTAAATTTATATTTTCCTTCCTTTATAAAAAAAATTATATTTTCCTTCTTATTAATTAATTAACGTCTGTTTCGGTGCCACCTCCGTGTTTGTTTTGTTGCGTTTTTTTTTTTACTTGTGATTTTTCCTTTGTCAACCTTGTGATTGCTTTTGGTAAACGTCCCTTCTTTCTTTGGGCCGTTTTCGGCTCTTCCGAAAGTAATTAAGACACTATTGTAATTTCTCTAAGAGAGAATTATAGGCAAAATTGTTATTTTGATTCTATAATTTATTTATTTGTTTTAATTTAATTCTATAATTTTTTTTATTAAGTTAGTCTCTTAATTTTGTAAGTATTTAATGATATTTTTAGTGTATATATCTCTTTGTGTGTTTATTGAAATGTTGTATTCTTTGTTTCATATGAAAGTAAACAAAAAGTATTTCAATTTAGGATTTGGAATGACCTAATTTGAACATGTATTGGAATAGAAATTATTCTCTCAAGTTTCGGATGAAGAATAAATTTTTGATATGAAGTCTTTTTTTTAGGACTAACAACATCTGAAAAAGTGTACATATCTAACTTGAAAGAACAATTTCTAATTCAATACATGTCCAAATTAGGTCATTCTGAAGCCTAAATTGAAATATTTTTGTCTACTTTCATATGAAACAAAGAACACAACATTTCAATAAGCACACAGAGAGATATGTACACTAAAAATCATCATCAAATATTTGCAAAGTTAAGGGACCAATTTGACACAAAAAAAGTTATAGGATCAAATTGAAACAAATAAATAAGTTATAGGACCAAAAGAGCAATTTTGCCAGAATTATACTATTACTACTACTATTAATTATAGGAGACAGTGATAGGGTAGTTAGGTGATAGGACATAGAAGTTGGAGTGATAAGCACAAGTTCAAACCTTATCTACTAATATAATATATTAATTTACTAATATTTATCTATTAAAAATCTATTAATTATTAGAAAAAATATATTTTTTTAGTCATTTAAAAGTTATGAGTGTCTAGTTCTTTTTTTCATTTTTCTTTTTTGCAAAAATTTTTATTAGTCTTTGGCGTTAACTTTGGGTTGTTAAATGAGTACCACGTCAACATTTTTAGTTGGACATTTTCATTTTACTTGGATATTACATCATATGCTAAATCACCAATGTTTCACCAACATTTCTCTGTGTCTTTTTAATTTCATAAATAAATTCCCCTTTTATTTTAGTATTTTAATTAAATTCCATTAATAAATTAGTGATTTGGTATGTGATATGGCATCCAAGTAAGATAGAAATGTCATAAGGAAAATGGTGATGTGGTGCTTCATTAGTCATGTCATCACTCAATAACCCAGAGTCAACATCAAAGACTAGTATAAAATTTCCATAAAAAAATAGGGACTAAAGTTGTAAAAAAATTTGAGGAATTAAACTTCAATGCTTGTGATTTTTCAAGGACTAAAAAGTATTTTTGTTCAAAAACGCCAAACCAAACATTCACGTGATACAATGTTATCTTTGACCTTGTTTTCTTGCTACCCCGACCAAACTGGGAAAACTTGTTTTCTTTGAATCAAAATGATAAAATGCATCAGTTTCGTCAAAATAATATTACCTCCTATCTAAATCTTTGGTTGCTTAAGATTTTGACACATAGATTAAAAAATAATTAATTGAACAAATTTTAGACTAAAATGACCCTATTTATTATTCATCATTCTCAACTATCCTAATTATTTCTCCACTCAAAATTTATTAATTATATTAAGGGTATAGTTGAAAAAATGTGATAAATTATCTCTTGAAATCTTAAAACAACCAAAGTTTTGGGACAAAAATAAAAAACTAAAACTACCAAAGATTTGGACAGGAGGGAGTAGTAAGTTGGGACTTTGAGAGGACAATGTAGGGTCACTAAATTGCTTTAAAGTCATTTTACTTGACAAATGGAAACTTGACTTGATGGCCACATGAGCTCTCTTCACTTCACATGACCAAATACAAACTCTTCCGTCTTCATAGTGCTGGTCAAAGTAAACAGCCCCTATATATTATTTGATTTGATTTGCAAGTATTGGGCATTGAATGATATTGTATACGTTGTATACAAAATAGTGTATGAAAATTTCCATTTGAACTTTAGATAATTATCATGTTAAGCAATATAAAAGATTTCTTGATGCTTCAAATGTCTTCAATTTTGAAATTTGAAATTGGGGAATTGACTATTTAGAAGAATAATAGATTACATGCTCAATTACAATAATTGATTATCTTACAAATGAAAAATAAAATCCCGAGTTAGTTCATTTCTTCAATAATTGATCATTCAAGTCAATAATAGATCATTTTGTTTAGAAAGGAAACGTACTATTTTTATGTTGGTTGTCGACAATAACATGTACTACTTACTATTAGTGGTTGATTTTTTTTGGACTAGAAATAGATTGGACCAAATAAGATTTAATTTGCTTAAATAAGTCTATATATCTTGTTTAAAAATTTTAAGACTCAAGTTTTGTCTATTAATTGTTATAGAATTGTTTTTACAAGTCTGATCTAGCCTTTTTAAAAGTCTAGCTTTGTGTGTTAGCCTACCCAAAGACCTATTTGATATTAAGATATTTAAATAGGTCACCTCATCTATTCCTAAATAGACTACAAGGCTAATAAGCCAATTAGAACAAGTTCTAGTATAACAAACTATAAGGGTGAGAATAAGTAGGCTAGGTTTTATAAGTATCGAGTCTCATTGTTTACATTATATAGACTTTTTTTTTGGGATTACAACCGGGCCAAATGAGACATCATATAGACTTTTATTAAGGTTTAATTAACTTGACATTTTTAAAATTAAAGCCTAACCTAATTGATTGACCAAGAAAAAGCCTAACCTAACATTATAATTTATTTAAAAGCCTATTTTTCAATAATGCCTTTAAATAGACCATGCACTTTCAAATAAACTTATAAGCTTGGGTCTTTACGTAGGTCAATATACTTAAACCTTTAAAAATATCTGAGAAATAAGTTTTCCCTCGACGTCTAGGCCATAGGCCCTGTCAAGCGGTCAAACCCTAATTACTCCAACCAATAACATATTGTTTGTTGGGTTATGAGTTTGATGTTTTCTGTTGACCTAAATAATCAATTATAAGCTTAATCATACTTTTAGTCTCTATACTATATATAGCTAATGTGTGATTTGTCACAAAAAAATATAATGTGTGATTTCAGTCTATCAATTATTGTTTGACAAAATTTAGCCCCAATTTTATTAGTTGTTACAACTGAGTTTCTCTATCACTTTTCTTTTACTGAAAACTCTCAACTTATTGTTTTTTAATCAAAGTTTTCATAAATTAACTTGATTAAATCGTTTTAAATCTTATTCCATTTAAAACTCACAAACCAAAACATCAAATTTCATACAGAATAAAAAAATATCAAATTTTGTCTTTACTAACATCCTATAAAATCCTTCAAATTTTATCAAATGTCTATTAAACTTTTTACATCTAAAATTTGCAAATTATTTCATATTCCAAATTCATCATAAACACCCAAAATATTTAAATTAAAAAAAGGAAAATTTAAGGGTTTTAGGTAAAAGAAAATTGATGACATGACCAAATTTGCTTAATCTTAAAAATATAGGGATTTGATTAGCTCATAAAAACTAGAGAAACCAAAATCATACATAGTCCAAAATAGAGGGACCAAAATTATAACAAAATCTTAGTTATATGATTAAATGATTGATCATTTGTCAAAATTGAAAAGTTCGAAACTCTTTTAGATGATCAAAGATTGTCACTTTAGATAATCAAATATTAGTTGAATTTAAAACAAAGATGTAAGTCTTATGAACTTATACGAATGGAGACAAAAAAACACGGATAGAAAAAGAAAGAAAAAGCCAGGGGAAAGGAAGTTTTGAGGTTTGTCTCAAAGAAAGAAATCTATATTAGTGGTTAAGATAAATGGAAGAAGAGTACTATAGAGTATCGAAGAGTTTTTACATCAACCCCTAGGCCAAACACAACCCTCAGCTTTTCCCTAGCTAGTAGATTTATTGAAGCAAGTTGAAGTAATATAAGGAGATGAACATGACTTGTTCTTGTTTCATAAGATGATCTTAATGTTGTAAAATCTTAATTAAGGTGTTATTTAGCAAAAAAAAAAATCTTAAGGTGTTAGATTAAGGTTCTTTTTTTTCTACATAGTTTAAGGTGAAACGATGGTTTTATCTATGCATAGATCGATATCTCCTAACATTGGGACATTTTTAATTTGGCAAGAGTGGGGCATATACCGTAAACATTGCTATATATAAAGTTGACATGATGACGATAGTGACTATGCTATATAGTCCGTGACTTAGAGGATGCTCAGGTTTAAGAGTAGTTGGCAATGCATTATATGCATACCCCTTTTTGCTTTTTTTAAGCTCTAATCATGTCAATATGAAAGTGTTGGTGAATAAAATGGCATCAAACTGAAACAGTGAAAGATAGCCTCGCACACAGCCACAACTTTCATGTTCATGGTTGTACACTAAAAAGATCCACAAATCAAATACCGTGTGTGACCCACTTTGCCTTTGAGTGGATTATTTTTCTTCTTTTCTCCACCCACAACTTGGGAAAAAGGGGTTTTGGACTAATTTGTGTTCGAATGAGAGATACGTAAAGTCTCCTCGAATTTGGGTACCAGCCAAGCCCATCCCTTTACATGAATCACAATAACCATTTGCGCTCAACCTTGTAGTTAGGAGGGACCGTCTATTATTAGAAGAAACTCATATAAAAAACTATTGTTTATTTGTTTTAGATATTTATATTAAATGCAACATAGTCATCTGAGGCTATGTTTGGATGGGGGTTTTTGGAGGGAAAGGGAGGGGAGGGAATTGGAGGAAAGGGCTTATAATTCTTAATTACCTTGTTTAGCTTTAATAGGACAAAGGAAATATTATTTAGAAGATAGTAGACATCAAGATATAAAACTTTTTTTTAATTTTAAAAACTCCCAAACAAGGTAATTGGAGATTATAAATTTTTCCCTCCCCTCCCTTTCCCTCCAAAAACCCCCATCCAAACATAGCCTAAGTTATTTAAATCTTCATTTGTCATGCAAATTCAAAGAAAACATTTGTAGCAGTTCTTCCAAAGCAGTTGCTTCAAGTGTGAGTAGTAGTTATAAATCGACTATAAATGGATTAAGGAAAGATATAAAAGATAGTACTTATATATCCAATGTCTTAAGATTTTGATTAAAGATGTTGCATTGAAGTCTATTGGTGTGTTGCTTAACCTATTGAAATTTAAACATAGATCCATATGTTGTATCTTATTGAAAGATTTCTAAATCCTTTGTTTTTTGAAACAGAAAGATTTCTAAATCCTGAATCCATAAAAATAATAATTAAATATAGTAAACAAGAGATAGGGATCTATTAGTCATTAATGCATCTCCATCTCCATCTGGAACTTTTTCTTTTTTTGTTTCTTTCCAGGTTAGGATCTAGCACTATACAATTTCTTTTTCATTTTAGCATGCTTTGAGTCAGGGTTGGGCACATGTTAGTATCTCTACTCTAGACACAGTCTTCAGCTTCAAGTTCAAGGAACTGCCATCTATCTGCATTAATATTCCTAACGTGGCTCTATGGTCTTATTGGCGTGAAGGCAACGCATATGTTGGGGAGGTATCTGAGAAAACAAGTGAAAAAAAAAGCACAGACAATGCTCCTCAAAGAAATTAACAATATAACAGAGAGAACTATTCTTTCTTTTCTTTTTTTTTTGCCCAAAAAGACAAAAAAAAAATAGTTAATTCATTTCAGATAACTGGGGTTACTACATTACTATGCAGAATAGGTTTTTTTTTGTCAGATGAAACAAGTTGATAAACGGGAAAACCTCAGCCATACGACATCTACAGCAAGGAAAATAACATATGCAGAGTCACAAGAAATAAACCAAACAAACCCAAGACCCGCTGCTGTAACCCAACCCAAGCTGTAGCGAACACAGACAAGGAAAACACATAAAGAAACAAAGAAAAAACTACACCTAGTGCACCAAAAAGGATACAGACATGAAGGATATCCTTGTGTGGGTTGGGTTTGACCCATTTGGGGCACTTATAACCTTCTGTCATAACTAATGAAACTCACATGTCACAGATCCAAAACTGGTGATCCCTCAAGATGCATGGCAGCAAAGACACAGACAACCAACAACACCAGAAAAAACCAGCAACAGACATAAAAAACATAACAGCAAAGAAACAAAACTGAAAAGGAAGCCACAAACCACTGCAGTCCAAGCCAGGACCCAAGCCAAACCACTACCAAACAAACACTAGTACCCACATAAAGGCACCTCCCAGCGGAGGAAGGAGTCGACAACCCAGCAGTGGCCGAACCCGTCCAAAGACAGCCAAACATGTGGCGCACTAGAGAAGAAACAGCAGCGGCGGAGACGTCCCCTCCAACCCGAGCAAAGGCGGCGGTGGACCCACAGAACGCAAGCCAACACCCACAGGACCCGCAAAGAGGCACCTCCCAGCGGAGGAAGGAGACGACAGCGGCCGAACCCGTCCGAAGACAGCCTCACAGATCACGAGCCAAACCAAAAGCCAGAAAGGGGGGAATGCCTGGGAAGAGCAGAAGGCATGAAACCAAGCAAGCGGATTCAACAGTGAACCCACCCTCGAACATCATCGTCCAATACACGCGAAGCTAAGAGTGGTGTCTCCAGCCACTGCAACGATACACCCTTCGCAGACCAGCATCTGCAGCAACAATGGCATCCAAAACAACAACCATAGACGACTCACAAGGCGGCAACCAACAGGAATGAAGCCAGAGCCGATCTCAGAGACGAACGCAAAGCAAAGGTTGAGCGGAGACGAAACAGGGAGAACGACGGCGGCAACACCAGCCCGAGGTGATGGCAGCGGAACCAAGGTGAGCGGCCATAACAAATCAAAACGAAGCAGAAAGAAAGAAAACAGGGGAAAACAGGAAAGAAAGGAGGAAAGGAAAAAGGAGGAAAATAGGGGGGGGCCGCTCGCGCCAGTGAAGAACCGCCGGAGCGGCGGCCCCATTAGCGCACAAGGAAGGTTAAAGCAAGGCAGCGGCGGCTAGGTTAGATTTTTGCTGTATCTAACCTATGCTCTTTGAGTCTTGACCACTTACGGATATGCAGAATAGGTCCAAAAGCTAGTCAATACTTGTCATGAGTTTTTTTTTTTGGTCAAATACTTGTCATGAGTTATTACCCTGCTTCAGCCCCTGTTCTTTGGGCTTTTATCCATTCCATTTGACAATTTTATTTTGAGTTCCATTCCATATGGGCTTGATTAGTTAGTATTGACCAAAAAAGCTTGATTAGTTCCATGCATATTGCTTGTCAATCTGTTTCATGCAGGCAGACAAAGTTTTGACAAAAATAAATGAGGAAATCAACAATACTAAGCATGGGTGTAAATTGTTTTGGGTTGAGGCCAAACCAATATTGAACCCAACAAGATTCTTCTTGTATTCTCTAACTCATCAAATTGTATTGGATTAGCTATATTACCAAAATAAAATAAAATAAAAAACTAAGAATATCCGGTTGCACTGTACTTGGTGGATGTGTCATATCAGGATTTGTCACCTTCAGATATCCTTGTCCAGATCACCCCAACAACTGGTTGGTAGCTTCTGAGTTTCAATTGCAACTGTTCCAAAATACTTGACATGTGTCCCATGTCCTAAGCTGCCCTTGCTTTTGAATTGCACAAACACATGCAAAAACAACTCAATTCCAACTTGAATTGGATTAAACTCAACAGGATGAAAACCAAATAGAAATAGAAGATAAATCCAATGGAGTGAGTGAACTAAAGTTTAAGCCAAAAAGGGAAGTCCCCAAAATTTTTGTTTTTACATAAATTTAAAACATTTTCACCATAGCCACATATGGTAAAGGAGACGTGGCACTTCCACATGCCCATCTAAGATGACAGTTCCATTGTACCATATTTTAGTAAACTCTTCCCTTCTACCTTGAATTTTAAGCACACATGAGTGAGAAGTGAGAACATTGTGAAGGAGCCAAGAAACTAGATTCTCAATAATATATACTAAGCAAATGGCTAAAACCATGTTGCTTATGTCTAGTACTGTCCAAGCTGGCTATTCCATAGATCTGAAGAGAGACTCTTTGATCCAACTAAACAGTCAAAGATTGTGGCCTAAGTTCTCTCCTCACTTGTTCAATCCACTTCCTTCAACTTCTTTTTCTTTTTCATCTTCATCATCATCACGTACATTCACAACTTTGGCACTCTTCAAATCAAAGACCAAAGCCCCTCCAAGCAAGGTAATTAATTGTTTTTCAAATTATTTTATTATTCTTAACAATTTCTGTACCCTATTCATTTTTTTTTTGATTTAGCATACTGAATTTGATCATGCCACGTGATCTATACAGGTTGTGAAGCCCAAGCCAAAGGCAAAGGTTGAAGATGGCATTTTTGGCACTTCTGGGGGTTTTGGTTTTACCAAGCAGAACGAGCTATTTGTTGGTCGTGTTGCCATGCTCGGTTTTGCTGTGAGTCAAAGTTTCATTCCATAGCTCTATTAGCTCTACTGCCACATGATTTTTTATTTCTTCTTATTTTCAACAGATTCATTGTTTCATACACACACACTCATGTCATGTATGACTGCAATCTGATTGGCTAGTTGTCATAATAGTTGTGTATGAACATCCTAGGACACATAGCCACTCCTAAACACCATTTCAGTGTGTGTTTAGTTTCACATTGAGAAGTGTCATGATTGGTTTTGTCTCTTGCCAAAAGTGATTTTAGTAAATTTATAGATGATAGGCATTACTGTCGGACAAAACTGATATTGCCTCCAAATCTCTGTTTGACTAGAAATGATAAAAAATAGTTTTTGCTTTAAATTGACAAACTTACACTACGTATTATGTCAAACTTCCAAAGATAAATAACTTAATTTCCAACTCAATTTTAACTAAATCAATTTTACAAAATCAAGTTCATTCATAATCACTTTTAATGAATGCACTCTCGAAATTGATTAGAATTTGCTTTTGAATTGAAAGTGCCAGCCATAGCCACTAATTGATTAGTGGGGTTGCTGCATTTGCAGGCATCATTGTTGGGTGAAGCAGTAACTGGAAAAGGAATCCTAGCACAACTGAATCTGGAAACTGGAATTCCCATTTATGAAGCCGAGCCTCTTCTCCTTTTCTTCATCCTTTTCACACTGCTAGGAGCCATTGGAGCTCTAGGTGACCGTGGCAAATTTGTTGATGACCCTCCCACTGGACTGGATAAGGCAGTCATTCCCCCAGGCAAAGGATTCAGAGCAGCTCTGGGTCTTACTGAAGGAGGTAATTAACTTCCACATTTCACACAATATTGCTTCAAGTCTAAAACCACATTTCTAAACACCCCACTCTAGCTGGGGTTCAATAGAGCTAAATTGAAGTGTCTTTAATACCATAAAGTTTCTTGCTTTTGGTCTCTGCACAAAGCATCAAGGTTTTAAATTAAAGTCACGGTTGCAGTTGTAGTGACGTCTACATACTTGAAATCGCTAAAAATTTCTGATAAATGCTGCTGATATACTCTAAAGTTTTATTATATGTTTGATTTGTAGCTGAAAAACCTCAAATGTACATTTGGACCTAAAGTAATCATAGAGTTTCTTTAGTAAACAATAAATATATGTTTGCAACTGCAAACCTAGTATGCCTTTAATATTGCAAGATGATTGTGATTGTGATTGTGATTGTGAAATGCAATTTAAATGCATAGTACCACAAGGCCTAAATCTAAAGTGAGTCAAGTGACTATAACTCTTATGAGTGTTTTGGGATGCTTTGTTTTTTTTGTTTGTTTGTATTTCTCAGGTCCTTTATTTGGATTTACGAAAGCAAACGAGCTGTTTGTTGGAAGGTTGGCTCAACTGGGTTTTGCGTTCTCCTTAATTGGCGAGATTATAACTGGGAAAGGAGCTCTGGCTCAGCTCAACATTGAGACAGGGGTGCCCATTAATGAAATCGAACCACTAGTGTTGTTCAGCGTTGTGTTCTTCTTCTTTGCTGCTGTGAACCCTGGAAATGGTAAATTTGTTACCGACGAGGATGATGAAGATTCATGAATGAATGAATAGAGACACTAACATCTTTGTTGTACTGAAGAAAATAAATCTTCATGTTGCATGAGAGGCCTTAAAGATAATGTGGTGCATTAAGTTCCTGATAAATTGTTGTACCCAACGCAATGCGTAGACAAAATAAGTAAATACTTTCTCTCTCAAAAAAAAAAGTTGAATTGTGAGCTTAAAAAAATTTAACAACATCAAACTTTGATACTGCAAAATCAAAGACGCCCAGCATAATTAAGATAGAATCATTGATTCATTATGATTTCTCGTGGAGAATATTCCAAAATGCATAAAAGACTTATAAAAAGCACGATACAAACATGTGGGAAAAAACCATCCGAATATCACCTTAATCTAAATTGAAAAAAAAAAGTAAAACAAAAAGGTAAATGACAATTATATAGGAGGCAATTTGCACGAAAACAATTTCTTTCGTATCGTCGGAAGGAATTATGAGTATGGAAATAGGGCTTTGTCTAAGGTGCACAATGGTGTACCATATACAAGTAGAAAATAATTGCAGAGAAGTCCTTGCATACCCATCGCCCTTCTTCTCCTTCATCGTCATTGGATTATGCATTGCCATTTTCTTCCTCGTCTTTTTGCTTCTCAACCCCAAGTAATAAATCGCTCTAGCCACTACAATTCTCACCACTAAAACTCGCAATTCAGCACCCCAATCACCTTCCCATCAAACCCTTCCGCAACAAGAACTCAACTATGGGGCCACTCGTAGACAAATGCCTCAACACCTCAACCGCAACCTCAAGGCTCTAAACCTGTGGGGCCGAGTCCCATAAATTCTTCACACACCCCACCCCACCTTCCTTAACCACCTTCACATCGACAACGACAACCAAGTTCAACACACTTACCATCACCTTCAACTGCGACGAGCCTCCTTTCTCAGCCATTAGCAGCCACCCACCACTCCAAACCTCTGCCATCAACCACCGAGTCTCATGAAGCGACCATTGACTCATACTCAATGGTCGAGTCAGGCCCACGAGGAAGTCCTCCTCCTTGTCGCTACTCTCGGTCTCCGTTGACCCGCCGGGGAGGACCTCTCGAACTCGTAGAAACTCAGAAGAAAGACGAGCTTCAAAATCGACATTGGAACCGTTTTCCTTGTCACAAACCATAAATATTCCTCACCACCGACGTCTCTGCCATCACCGCTGCTGCGCTGAGACTCTGCAAAAGAATGGATGAAGGATGGGTTTGCCTATTGATTGGAAAGAGAGACACGAGAATGGGTTTGTATTGAAAGGACTAGTTAGCAATTAATTTTTACTTGTGTATGGTACACAATCTATGAAGGTTGTGCACCATAGACGCCGCCTGGAAATAGATATCCAAATAGAACTGCTATTTTTTCTGTAACAATTTGTACGAAATATAGCACGAAGAAGAGAATAGCCAATCAGGGAATGAGCCACAATACATGTTTGGGTCAAAAATATAAAATGATTGGTTAAAAAAATTAAAGGCGTGCTTTTTGTTTCGTAAAGTCAAGCATTATCCATGAACAAATCCACCTTCTTCATTTTTTTCTCCATTTTATTTGCTTTCAATCCAGAAAATAGGAGTAATTCACAGCTAGATTGTTCAAACTTCAAATGCATTTTCGGGTTGACCAAAAAAAAAAAGCATTTTCGGTTATGATTGTACTAATGCATTGATTGATTCCAACCATAATAGCTCTTTACGTCCCCAAAAAGATACGTTATTAATGACTCCTCCTTCCGTTTCAAAATTATAGATTTATAAAGTTAATATACATAGATTAAGAAATATTTAATGGAAGTAAAATATAATTATAGATAGACTAAAATATCCTTATTTAATGGAAGAGTATTTATGATAAATTATCTACAAATTTTTATGTTATTAATGTCAACTACTCCCACTAATAATTATTAAATAAGGGTATAGGTAAAAAAAATAATTAATAATACTTTAAAATTATAAAATTATAATAATTTTGAAACAAAAATAAAAAACTAAAAGATCTATAGTTTTGAAACAGAGGAAATAATGAGTACGGCGGCATCTCAAAGGACATTTTGCGTTATATAGAATCATATAAATTGCATTAAATTATTGCTCTCTTGGAGAAATATGATGAGAAAAAAACAGAAACTGGCCCCACTAACGGCTGTCGGCCGGTGACCGATTATAGATATTTTTTTTTGATGGGGTCCTATTATAGATATCAGCTATACTATTTTTGGTTTGTCAAAAAAAAAAAGCTATACTATTTTGGTACCAAAAATATTCATATGTATGAATTATCATTTTTCAAAAAAAAAAAATAATGGTAAAAGAAAAAAATGTATGGAATCCTTTTACATAAATCAGCCACGTATTTCATGCATATGTTCGCGCCTTATTTTTTATACCTATAAATCATTCTCCTTAAGTTATACGTGTTTCAACAAAAGTATAGTGGACAATTATCTCTTTTTCATGAACAGCAAATTGGATGAGAAGACTATTTAAGAATGTAAGAGCAATAAATAAGAACAAACTATAAAGAAAAGAGTTTGTCAAAAAAAAAAACTAGAAAGATAAGAGAAAAAAATGATACTCCAAGTGATAGTATGATTAAAAAGAAGGAGAGATGAAAATAGAAAAAATTTAAAAAAAAGAAGTTTGTAGACTATATATATATAACAGTCGAGTCTTACTAACGTGTACTATAAAATATACATTAAGAAATATTTAATAGGCTACTATTAAGATATGAGTTTTTTTACATTAAATAAAATATTGTCTTTTATATTTTAATAAAATAATTATTAAGACATTAGTCTTTTCAAGACCTAAAATTCAAATAAATAAAAATAAATGGATTGATCAAAAAATTGTTTAACTTACCATATTCGTTAATCTTCCCAATTAGAAAAAAATTAAAATTTAATTCATAAAAACTAATTTCCTTTTAATCTTTCTATTATACTTTTTTTTTGGTATATAATCTTTCTATTATACTTAACAAACGGTTTCAACTCGTCAAAAATTTATTATTCAGATCTAATCTATTAATTTTTTAATTGTTAAAATTAAGTTCTTCACTTCTTTCTTGTATTTTTTATTACACTTATAATTTCTTATTTTTGTTTAAAATCTACCTAAACTAAATCAGATAAATCATTTCAAACATTTTTTCATATAAAATATATATGAATTAAAATGTCATAATTTATTTATTTAAATCAAAATATCCTAAAATTTTCTCCTGTTTAAAAATTTAATTCCAATTTCCTTAAAATACAATTTTATTAATTTTATTTTTATTACTATGAGAGGATCAATTTTCTTCAGCACTTCTTCTCCCTTTGTATAACTGAAACATTTTTCTCTCATTCTCCGAGTCCAGTTCCAGTCCCCTTGTAAAACTGCGTCGTTTCGATCGCGTTCTAGTTCTGCTCGGTCAAACTAGCGGTTCCGAATCGTCCGAGCCACGCTGTTCTCTGTCAGCACAGCAATTCCAAACAGAGCCTAACTTCCTATAACTCCTCTCTCTCACGCGCTTCGCGCCAAGGTGGCTCTTCCACATTTCGCCGCCGCCGCCGCCGCTGCCACCGCCGTCACCGGAGAATCTTAATCAATGGATAAGTCGGTGTTTAACAGAGATGTCCACTTTAACCGGACATTCTCCACCTATTCTTGCCCTTCTCAGCGTGATGTCCGTTACAGGTTCCTTTCTCACAAAAAAATACGATAAAGTTTATTGATCCAAATTCTTCGATTTTTAAGGTTTTTTGTTGTTGTTGTGGTTACGAGGTTTTGGAAATTCACAGGTCATTTTCTGTGTTGTCGATCATGATAAGGATCTTCCCTATTTGCTTTATATGTGTAGAAAATGCATTGTCAATTTTAACGCTATGAAACTACAAATTAGCATAATTAAAGGGGTGATTTCGATTTTAAATTCTTAATTGATTTAAGAGAGAATTTTCAATCAAGGTTTAAACTGTGGTCACGGTAGCAGTTATGTCGCTATCAAGCCTATCCTTGATATGTAGAAAATTGTGGACAAATGCGGCCGTAATTGCAGTCGTGATGTGGTTTCTGAGACTCCAAAAACCACAACATTCAGTTGCGGACCACAATTTAAAACCATGCTGGTAATACAACATAAGATTGATTGGGTGCTCTCTCAATCATTTTCGCAACTAGGATTTGCTTGTAATACACATGTTATGCCTATTTGATGCATAGAAATCGGATTGGAAAGGTACTACTCTCAGTAGTCATCTGCATTTGCATTGAAAGTCTCGTTGGAATTAGATTTGTTTTTCCTTTGTCCTTCCTTGTAGTTGTTAGAAAATTTGTGGACAATATTGAAAATAGGTGTGCAAAACCTTTCTTTGAGCTGTATGGCTCAGTGGTTGGGTTTGGAATGTTGAATTTTGAATGATGACCAATGATTGTAACGAGACTTTTGTATTTGGTGATATAAAGTTCCCATCATGGCAGAGTCGAGGGAAGGGTTTATCCATTGTGGGTCAGGCTGATTCCATGACTTGGAACATGTGATTTTCTAGTCACAAAGCAGCAACTCGTTGTGCCAAGCTACCCTTTAGACTTTCATCAATAATATGTTCATAAAAAAATGATAAGAGCATGGGCGTTAAATATGATCAAATTTCCATGGATAGTATGGTCAAGCTCTGTTAGGTAGGGCTCAAGCACTGAGCAAACAGACACCTTAGATAAAAAAGGACCTAGTCATATCTAAGTTTCTAAGCTTTTTTAGCAATTTCTTTTGATCATTTCCCCGAGACTTGATTGATGGCTGGGGGTTTCATGATTTGGATGGCACAGCATGGGAAGTGCTATAGTTTAGGCCTCTTGAACTTAAAAATGGAAGACAAGGGTTACATTCCATTTCCCATTCAGTGTAAGGGCCTTATCAGATGCACAGCCAAAATACTTTTGTTATGATATGCTGTGATGATAACCACGTTTTCTTCCAAATGCATTATTTACTGTCATTAATCACTATATCTGTTTATAAACGCATTATTTTGATACTTTTTGTTGCAATTACAATACCTTGTCTCTATATTTTTGGCAGCTGTGGCGCTTGTGGTTATGAGCTGAACCTATCCTCCTCAAACCGGAACACCTCATCCATCGGATCTAAATATGGAAAGTCCATAAAGCGAGGTATTATATCGTTCTTCAACATTGATGATAGCAGATTTACCCAGGTTGATGAAATTCAGTGTGTGCCTTATTTTCATAAGCACTCATGGGGCTTGTTCCGCCGAAGAACTAAGCTTCTTTGTCGCAAGTGTGGCAACCATATTGGAAATGCTTACAATGGTAACAATTCATCCTCCCCTCTCGTGTCAGATGGAGAAGAATCATCTCCTGGCTCCAAAGCAGCCAGTCGTGTAAAGTATGACATTCGCATTCGTGCCTTACAGCCTTCATCTTCTGAAGAATCTGGAGTTCCTGTGTTCGCTTGAAATTCCTGGTAAATATTGTGCTCTGTTCCTTCCTACATAGTAATCCCTGGCGACATGGAGGTTAGAAGTTCATGAATATATGCAGATCTGGTTTGGCATGAGTTTTTGTGTTTTCCCTCGTCAAAGTGTGAATAATAGCTTTATGTGAGAGTTGTAAAAATTAAATTATAAATCACTAAAGGTGTGGTGGCATTCTGTGAAGTTGATTAAATTGGCAGAACTTGCAAGGTATAATATTGTATTCACAAATGCATTTTTTTTCAGCACAAAACACAACTGCGCGAATTGGTAACCTTGTGCTTTTTTCTTCTTCACCATTTCATATGTTATCTCTCTTCCTTATCTGACCTCTCTCACCTCTGATTGGTTGTTCTTTGTTTTGCAGTTTTTCGTACCAATTTTTTTTTATGCAAAATAGCACTGCTCATATTATATTAGTGGGAATAAAATGAGAAATTAAGAGGAAAAGGAAAATAGCATATTTCATGAATAAGGTTAAATTAGTTTTATTATTATACGGAAAGATATAAGCAAGGATAGTCAGATTGATTGTGCGTCTGAAGTAGGGTCTTGTAGCTTCAGATTGATTGTGCGTCTGAAGTATACCCAACGCGGTTTCAAACGTGCTAGAATTTTCCTTTTTTTTCCCCTTCTCTTTTTGATGATTCTATGTTTCCAACCATTATACTAGTACTATGTTTGGACCACTGTTTCAAACTTGTGTTAGAATGTTGACAAAAAAAAAAAAGCACATGTTAGAATCAAACTTGCGTCGTAAGTGGAAGCAACAATATGAGAGTTACTTCTCCGTGCAGGCGTCTTGGAATACACGCCACCAATTTTCTAATTATGCAATACGCGAAAATTCGAAATTTGAAAAGTCTAGAAATCTTATCTTATCTATATCAATCTATATCATCCGTGTCTTGAATTTTTTCGACGTTTCAATTAGTGACGGAACATTATTTTAATCAAAGTTAATGATGTCGGATAATTATGTGGCACGTGGCGAGTACAGGTTCAATTGAAAGTACCACATGTATCGTGCACCAATGTCGAGCAAGATCAAGACATTGGAAAAGTCTACCTTTGTAGCAGCATATAGATATAGATAGATAGACTACAGAGATCGTTCTTCCTTCTTAATCCCACCGTGTGCTCAATTAATGTCTCTCCAAATGGAGTTTCTTAGCACAAACAAGTTTCACATCTCACACGTGTCATTTTTGGTGGTTCTATCCATGGCTACCACCACATTGTTGATTAACCCTGTCATAATTGGTGCAACCAAAGAGTGCTATTTCCCTGCCATATTTAACTTTGGTGACTCGAACTCGGATACCGGTGGCTTGGCTGCTTCCCTTATAGCACCAACTCCACCCTATGGAGAGACTTATTTCCACAGACCCGCAGGAAGGTTCTCTGATGGCCGCCTAATCCTTGATTTCATAGGTAAATAAAAATTTTAAAATCGTTTTCTACTTCTTTAATTTGTGATGTACATGTTTAAGTGTATTTTTGGAAAATCGTTGGCACCAATTATGAAATACCAAAACTGGGTTTTGACTAAAACGTTAAGACACATGTTTTGATTTCAAGACTCGGTTCTATTGCTTTGGAATTTACGCAATGTTTTACCTAACACACTTTGGTTGGGGCTTCTTTTGTTTAGAAATTCAAGTAAAGAAGTCAGTGGTGAAAAATATATATACTTTTGTTCACCTAAAAATTGTAGAACATGGAAAGGAAGTGCATGAATGGATAAGATGGTTTTTGCAGAATTGCTGTAGTCGTAGCAAATAGGTCCACCAAGCATTAAAGCATCTTTCTACGAATCATTTAATGCCACCTTATACAAAACAAACTGAGATTGAGAACTTATAATAAGAAGGGGTAGAGATAGAACAAGTGTTTGGATAAATTTCTTAATTAAGTGCTTATTGGATAAACGTTTATCATATAAGTGTTCATCTATAAATTGTTTCTGTAGCTGAAGAGTTTATGAGGGGAAAACTTTGTATAAACTATTTCTATTTTCTAAAAGCTATCCCATAGAGCTTATAAAAATAAGCTAAAAACAGTATATTGGTATATAATAAGTTATGTTTATAAGCTCTTCCAAATACCTTATATAAATATTCATGCAATAAGATAATCTCAAATACTCTTTCAAACACATATATTATTCTCCTTAAACTTATTTTCTATAGTATTTCAGATAAAACATGATACCATCCTTATTGGCAGTACCAAATTATCAAGTCTAAAGTCCGAATACTATGCCACTTGCAGCAATTTAATTCAATCAATTTAACACCAAATGAAATAAAAGGTTTTAAAATCCAATTTTTGATCCGTGATTTTGTAATTTCAGCTGAGAGTTTTGGGCTTCCTTACCTGAGCGCATATCTTGATTCCTTGGGGACCAACTTCTCATATGGTGCAAACTTTGCAACATCAGCATCAACAATCACACCCCCACCTAGTATTCTACCTGAGGGTCAATTCAGTCCTTTCTACCTTGATTATCAGTACTTTCAGTTCAAAAATTTCAAACCCAGAACACAATTCATTAGGCATCAAGGTAAAGGAAAGAACTTTATATTCAATATTCACTGATATTTTTTTAGGTGGTTCTGTGTAATAAGGAAGATCAAAGTTTTTTGTTTTACTTTTTGTTCCAATTTTTCTCTGCAGGAGGTGTATTTGCAACCTTGATGCCCAAAGAAGAGTATTTCCATGAAGCTTTGTACACATTTGATATTGGTCAAAATGATCTTGGTGCTGGCTTTTTTGAAAACATGACTGTACAGCAAGTGAATGCTTCTGTTCCTGATATAGTCAACAGTTTCTCAAAAAATGTTAAGGTAGTTCAATATCCCATCTTAGATATTTAATTATGTAGCTAATAATTTCTTAACTTCAATTACAAGTAGGTTCATGTCACTTTTCAAATTTTTTTGTTTTCTACCATTTTTTTTATTTGTTGGATTTTTTTACTGTTTATATTAGAAAAAAAAATCCGCACTTTATACTGTCCTTCCTTCGACTAATATTGTTCTAAATTGATGAACTTGGTGATCAAGGACATATACAATTTGGGGGCCAGATCGTTTTGGATACACAACACAGGACCCATCGGTTGCCTCCCTTATGTTTTTACTGCTTTTCTATCAGCTGAAAGGGATGGCTATGGTTGTGCAAAGCCATTCAATGATGTAGCTCAGTATTTCAACCTCAAGTTGAAGGAAGAAGTAGCTCAACTTCGCAAGGACTTTCCTCTGGCTGCTTTCACATATGTAGATATCTACTCTGTTAAGTACTCTCTTTTCAGCAACCCAGAGAAATATGGTATTAAAACCATTCTATTCTCGTATCAATCAATTATTATATAAGAAAAGTAGGTTCTGACTGAGACATTTGTCATCTCCCTAGCTGGGACACGTGTCAACTTCTAGCTCTTTTTATTTCTTTGTTGGATTTTTTTATTATTTATATTAGAAAAGAGACTCGTACTTTTTACCGATCCGTTGGCTAGTTCCTGTCTACAAACTTGCCTACAATGTTTGTTACTGCTTGAGTGATTCATTGATGTGCAGGATTTGAGCAACCACTAGTTGCTTGCTGTGGCTATGGAGGGGAGTACAACTTCAGCACTAGTGTTGGATGTGGAGGAACCATAGAGGTGAATGGCACTGACATTTTTGTGGGTTCATGTGAAAGACCATCTGTAAGAGTGAACTGGGATGGGATCCACTACACAGAAGCAGCTAACAAGTTCATCTTCCATCAAATTTCTAATGGTGCTTTCTCAGATCCACCCATTCCTTTGAATATGGCATGTCACACAAGTTCCACCCAAAACTATTGAGCTTGAGTTGCTTGTCAAGGCAACAATTTGTACTACAAATAATGTGTTCTTCCATGTCATTATGTCAAATCTAAATATTTTAATTTATAAACGCATCATATGAATACAATTATGGTATCATAGAATAAGAATTGACTCAGTCAAAAAAATATATAAAATAAGAATTGAAACAGATGTTTGATATCTCTCAAGCCCCACTTCTCTCTTTGACTTTCCCCCTCTTGCAAGACATACATCGAACTAATAATGTCTGATTGCAATATCAATTGCATAACCGTAATTTTTGTAGTGAGAAATAAAAAAGAAATATATTTCACCATTTCAGTATAATTATAATTTATAAGTCACAATATCAACAAAAAAAAAATCTCAACATGGTAACTGGCAGTGGTATGGGATATAATAAAGGATGTATAAAATTGAATACCACGTGTGTAACCGGGTCAATTGAAAATTACTCGCTCCTTCAGCGCAGGACATTTTTTATTACCCAAATTGAATTTTTCTGGTCTAAAATGGACCCTTCAGTCCATGTTATGTTAGACAAAATATGGGGCAAACGAGAAAAAAATACTTATATATTATGAGAGTATTTATTATGCAATAAAAGTAAACGTTCTTATCTTGTTAGTTCAATAACCATTCAGATACTTCACCAAAAAAAAAAACCATTCAGATCTAGTTTGATTTTCCCGATCAAATTTAAAATCGCTTATAAAACTGAACTTTTTGACAGGCATTTGATGATCGCCTATAGGTTCCTTGGTACTTTTCATGGCTCTAATTGATCAGTTTCTTAGTCACACCCCTCTTGTGACTTTTATTGTGCTTTTGTCTATTACTACAACAAAACTAGTGAACCCTGTGATTGCCACAAAAGGTTGTGATTTCCCTGCCATCTTTAACTTGGGAGCCTCAAATTCGGATACTGGTGGCTTGGCTGCTGCCTTTACAGGTCCACCGTTTCCATATGGAGAAACTTATTTTCACAGGCCTACTGGAAGGTACTCTGATGGCCGAATCATCCTTGATTTCATAGGTAACAACAATAACATCGTTTTTCTCTCTTTCATTTGTTAATTAATAATGTTAATTTAGAAAAATCTCATCTCTATGCATTCACTTTCCTTTTTCTTTCTCTCTCTTCCTTCTTCATCGTTCTTGTGTTGGACAATGAAAAAAGGTTTTGGTCAACGGGTACTGGATTCGCTTTGTACGATCAACAAGCCTCTCATTACAAACGATTTTTACACAAGGGACCACCTTATATTATATTATATTATACAAACTCAGGACTAATATGCATTATTGATTTTCAGTTACAATGTACATTTGAGTCTAAAAATATGTTTATTTAAAAAAATTATAATTATTTTAAGTTTAAACATATTTTTATAAAATTTTAATTGAAAACCAAACATATAAGAATAGTCATATATGGAGTAACATAAGTGATAAAGAATTTGGTTTCTTTTGAATAAGATATTGGTTTGAGCCTTTATCAAAGAAAAAAAATTAGGTGTTGAGCTGTCCTTTTTTATGGTCCATCCGGTCAGACTAGTAGGGTCCAATATATATAACTTTTAGACAAAAAAAAAATGTGTGGCCTTAATACTTTTAGAATTTAAGACAAATACAAACATTTTTAGAATTTTCCAGCTAATATATCCTTTTTGGGGTTGAACGAAATTAAGTCTGAACTCTAAATCCCTTACCACAAGCAGCAATAACCAGACTATTGCTATATATATATATGAAGAATTTTAATTCTAACTTTGATTTGTAATGTTGTAATTTCAGCACAGAGCTTTGGACTCCCCTATCTCAGTGCATACCTTAATTCCCTGGGGTCCAACTTCTCACATGGTGCAAACTTTGCAACAGCAGCATCAACAATCAGACTCCCGAATAGTATTATACCTAACGGGAGATTCAGCCCTTTCTCCCTTCAAATTCAGTACACTCAATTCAAAGAATTCATACCCAAAACAAAATTCATTAGAGATCAAGGTAAACTGAGAATTATTGTTTTCATGAGTTTAATTAAGGACATGTTTTTTGTTTAATTGTTTAATTATTTAATTTCTTTCCTTTTTTTTTATCGCTAGGAGGTGTATTTGCAACGTTGATGCCCAAAGAAGAGTATTTTTCCAAAGCTTTATACACATTTGATATTGGTCAAAATGATCTTACCGCTGGTTTTTTCATGAGTAATTCGACTTTACCGCAAGTTAATGCTACTGTACCTGACATAGTCAACAGTTTCTCAGCGAATATCAAGGTAGTTGAACACCCTTCTTTGATAAATTCATCTATGAATAAATAATCAAATTAGGCCATGTTACAACATTTTTTTATTAGTAATTAGTTTATGAATCATAAAAAAAATACTAAAAAATTTCCAAAGATATTTTATCTATTAAATTAGTCTTTGAAAATATATTTCATGATCAAATTAGTTCCCAAATATTTAATGTGAGAACTAACTAGCCAAGCAAAATAGAAAATACACGTTTTATGTTTAGAGAATTGAAGTGTAATTTTAACTAGTCAATGAACTCGATCCATATAAAACATGAGTTTGTTCTAAAATAAATAGAAAAATTCTAATAAATAAAATAATTTTAATTATGAAATAAAAACTATGGTGGCAATACTTTAGGAGTTCAGAATCTAGTTTTCTATAATACTAATAGATAATAGAATATATAGTAAGCATATTAATATGAACGATTTTATATGCTCTCGACACTAATTAGTCATAATTAAATATCTAATTATCTGACTATTTCTCAATTTCTTGTTCAAAATTGATGAAACTACTCGGTGAATCAATCAAGAACATATACAATTTAGGGGCTAGATCATTTTGGGTACACAACACAGGACCCATTGGATGCCTCCCTTTAATTTTGGCCAATATCCCATCCACTGAAAAGGATAGCTATGGTTGTGCAAAGCAATACAATGACGTAGCTCAGTATTTCAACCTCAAGTTGAAGGAAGCCTTAGCTCAACTTCGCAAAGACCTTCCTCTTGCTGCAATCACATACGTAGATATCTACACTCCCAAGTACAATCTTTTCCGCGACCCAAAGAAATACGGTATATACTGAGCCAAATGAAAAATTAAATGACCCCAATTAATTCTCAAGCTTATTTTACCTATAACGTATATTGCTTAATTGCATTTTTGGCTCCGTAGGTATCAAATTGTGCCATATTTGGTCTCTAGGTATTACGATTGTGGGTTTTTGGTCTTCAGATATTACAAATATAACAATTGGGTCTCTTTGTCAATGTCGTTTTTAATACGAAGAACATATGAGACACACATGAGAGAGTCAGGTCACCTATGAACTGCATTGTTATTGGCGTTAAAAACGGCATATTGACAAAGAGATCTTAACTGTAACGATTGGAATACTGGAGTCAAATTAAATTGCGCAATTGGAACCTGAGAACTAAAATTGCATAATTGAAAGTCGAACTTGGGCGACCAAAAATGCAATTAATTCATGTAATTGAAATTAGCTTTAATTTTAACGTGCAGGATTTGAGCTTCCACTCGTCGCATGCTGTGGCTACGGAGGGGAGTACAACTATAGCGATCGTGTGGGATGTGGATCAACCGTAAACGTAAATGGTAAAGAGATATTAGTGGGTTCATGTGAAAGACCATCTGCTAGAATTATATGGGATGGGACCCACTACACAGAGGCAGCTAACAAGGTCGTCTTTGATCAAATCTCCACTGGGGCTTTCACAGATCCACCCATTCCCTTGAATATGGCATGTCGCAGAAATATTTAATGGTGATTGCTATGGTAGCTTGGAAAATTTATGGGTATTGGTATTTGACCAATAATATTTTTTCATGTGTATTTCTTTAGTCATGTTATTTTATCATTTTTAATTGGTTTAAATACTTTTTTCGTCCCTGCAAAATGACTGAGTTTCATTTTTCGTCCCTGTAAAAATTTTTGTTTGTTTGTGATCCCTGTAAAACAAAAAGTTTTATTTTTAGTCCCTGCAAAATTGTTTTAGTCCTTGTAAAATTTAGATCATGTTGAATTAGTCCCTGTAATATGTGAACAATTTTATTTTTAGTCCCCATTAAATTTATTTTACAAGGACTACTTTGGCAATTATCTAAATATTACAGGGACTAATTCAACATGATCTAAATTTTACAGGGACTAAAACAATTTTGCAGGGACTAAAAATAAAACTTTTTGATTTACAGGGATCACAAACAAACAAAATTTTTTATAGAGACGAAAAATGAAACTCGGTCATTTTACAGGAACGAAAAAGATATTTAAACCAATTGAAATTTTATCAATTTGCAAATATATCCTTTTTTTGGACCCTGCAACAGCAAGGTTACGGTCGATCAATAAATAAAGGGAAAAGAAAAGAATTGAAGGCAGAACGGAGGAAGCAATCCTTTGTGGTTGTGGTTCAATAAGTACATGATTTTTTATTTCTTTTATTGTTAATTGTCCAGCTTGTGGTTAGTTTGGTTCATGACTAGCAACACAATCACTCCAAAATTGTTGACAGCTTGTGATCAAATGCCGTTGATTGAAGCGGTTATTTTAAACAATCCGCCCCTTCAAGATGATTTAAATGAACAGCAAAGAACTTGATGCCGTTGCTTTTATATTCCACTCCATGACGGCTCGTGCTTTTTTCATAAGGCTACGATTGTAATCCATGAATACACATCCATCCCTCTTAGACATGTTGTCAAACAGGTTCTGGGCATTTGAGAGAGCTTGCCACACTTGACATATAAATGGAGGAGTTGGTTGTGAATGAAGTAGTCTCTGGGTCGAAAAAGATAAAATTCCATGCGAGACTGTAATCTCTTTGGCTTGAATTCACTGGTTTGGGCAAGCACAAGTGTAGTCATCGAAAGAAAGAGGGCCACGAGCAAAAATGGCTTCGCGAAGTTTTTGCCTGACCTGTTCACAGGAGAATGATAAGTATGTCAATGCGTAATAAATATCACTATATTGCTTTGTCTCGTTCGCATAATTAACACCTACTAATGGCTGATGCAACCGTCTCAATCCCCTGTTATGGAATTGGTACTAACTTACTGCTGCATTGATCAATCTCATAAAATTCAACCCTCCAACTCAATCTCCTATTTTTATCACTATAATAAAGAGATATATTTACAAATAGAAAGAAATAAAAATAATAAAGTGACATGGCTATGTTAGTATACATAGAAAAATATTATTGATTAGGTATCGATACTCATAAATTTTCCTAGGTACGATAGAGTTTGCCATATTTAATTAGTTGCTTATATATATCATCCAACCCATGCATAATAAATGTTATAAACAATAATGATGATTTTTTTTTATAACAACCAATAATGATGATATTTGTCAGATGGTAGAAAATTGAATGAAATTTCTGATACGGATCTCATCTCTCGCGCAACTTTGGGTGCGAATTATATTTATAGCTGGTCAATAAGGGCATTATATAGTTCAAATTCCTTTAATTTAGATGCAGATGTGTTTGAAGAAATATTAAGTTGAAATTAGACAAGTGCAAGTGGTAAGTCTAATTCCAAATTAGCTAGGAATGAACTAAATAAAGAATTTATAAGAGACGTGACTAATATATATTCAATGTCTTAAGGTTTTGTGTAAAAGATATGGTCTTAGAGTCTCTTGGTGGTTATGACTATTAAACTATAAAACCTGTAAGCGCTCTCCATCGGTGCTCCCAATGTTGGGTTTTGGGCTCCCTTCCTATATGGAGAAAGACCCAAATATTAAGGTTCACTTGTGTCTCACTTATTCAAGTGGAGAGGGGTTAGATTAGGGTTAGAAGAAAGAGTCATTCTATTGAGAGAATAGCCACCAACAAAAGAGAAGAGAAGAGAGAAAGCCAACTCGCGTACTCACCTGACAGCCACCGTAAGACCGCGACTGAGAATTCGTTCACCGTTGGATCGGGTTGAAATTTGGATAACAGGTTCATAAGGTGTGGTTCTTCGTTTTCAACGGTCGGATCGGAGATTAGAGGTATGGAGTTTGAGAAAAACAGATCACACTGCAACTCTGTTTTTGGAGTATTTTCATCTTCTTGTTTCTTATTTGAGAGCATTGGTACTTTGTTGTTTTGGCTGATTGTAGGCACAATTTGTGCTGTTTGTTTGAGACTCTTTTGTACCCTATTTGATCATAGTAGAGCTATTTCATTGATCTGGATGACCCGTGAATTTTTACTCTCACATTGAGGAGTTTTCCATGTTAAAAATCTTGGTCTTTTTGTGATTGTGTTGTTCTTATATTTGCTATTGTTCATCGCTGATTCTTGCAAGTTTGGAGAATTTTTTTTTCGCTATGTATTACTATTTCTGGTATTGTGTTGTTTTTTCCCATCACCCCAGACCCCAACAACATATTCAATTTGTGCTAAGAAAGGTTTATGAGCAGCTAATAGATAAACTTCAATACCCTACCATTCATAAGTGATTAGTTGCAATGAAAGTGAATTGTAACCTCAAATTAAAATGAACTTTACTTGGCAATGTGTAAAAAGATTTAAATAAGAATTTTATACTTAATCACCCGCTCGAGCCTAAGATATTGTAAGTCTTGTAACTAATGTATATGGAGATATCCAGTTCAAAATGATGAACTTCAATGGCTAAAGAAAACAGATTAGTACATATATACCAATAACTGTTCTAACTTTGAAGTTTGAAACGAAATGAAAAAGAAAGTGTACCAATGCATGCGTCCTCAACCATAAGGACCAGGGGGAGGGGGGGACTGTGAACACTGAACAGAGGCCTAGCTAGTTAGAGTCTAAAATGCCATTATTGATCTCTATTAATCTATACAAAGAGATACAGCAACTTCACCTTTAATGAGATTTGACAAACAAAATAAAGTGAGACTACTCTCTTAAAGGCTATTTTGACTGAAAGGCCTTTTGAAACTTGTAGCTTAAGGGGCACTGTTGCTCATCTACATTGTCATCATCTCTCATGGTCATGGATGATTATTCCTTTCATCAATAGTGGGTGTGAGATGAGGGATTAGAACTTTGAGGGTCCCTCACTTTGACACAAGAAGCTTCAATGTTTGAGCAATGTCATTACACAGGAGTAGTATACCAGTGGAGCACATGTGGATACAGTATATAGGCCTCCACCACCTCCCTCTAAACATGTCTTTTGCATTAGTAACTAGACGGTTGATTTGTGCTTTTCCACGGATTGACGGGTCATATTGGTTTTTATCTATAATTTAAATTAATTTATTTATATAGTAATAATTTAATATATAATATATTCTAAATTTATAATAATACTAATTATATGACATGTATCTTAGTCAAATATACAAACACTGTGATTTTAACGGTTTTTAATTGCTCATGTTTTCTTTTAAAAAAACACAATTGCACATCTTGATAAAAATGAAGGCAAAATTAGAGAAACAAAATAAATAAACATAAAAAATAATTAAAATAATTTTTTAATCTATAGTAATTTGTTATATTTAATAGAGATAACATAAGTGAAACCTGTAACCAAAATAAAATTTTAAAACCTAATTTTGCAACTTAAAAATTTATAGAAACAAAAAAATTAATGAAACTCATAAACAAAAACTACTATATTCATTGGTGATAATTTTTTTAAATAAAATATAATGTTGCAACCTGAAAACTTATAAGAACAAAAAATATGAAGAATACCCATGATGAGTAAACACTATTTTATTTATCAAAAATAAATTTAAAAAAAAATAATTTTAAACCTAAAAATTTATAAAAATAAAAAATGAATGAAGCATGTAAGCAAATACTATTTTTTATAGAGAACAAAATTAAAACAAAAATAATTTTGATACCTAAAAATTTACAAAAACACGAAAACATGGTTCAAAAGAATCAAAACTGTAAGTAAATATTATTTTATTTATTAAAAATAAAATTAAAAAAATTTAACTTGAAATTTTACTTTAAAACATGAATATAAACTAAATAAAGCAACATATAATTTTATAATGTTTTGAAATTCATTTTCTTTCAATTCTTTTAATTTTAATTTATATTTAAGTAAGCAATTAATTAATTAATTAATTATTTGTATTTTATTTTAATTAAATAATTTTACTTAAATTTAATAATTGGATATAATTAAATTATACATTTTAGTTTCCCCACCAGGCCACCACACCAACATACCCACCTCGCCCACCCGAAATTTTCCTCCGTTCTCCTCTACAGTAATAGTTCCTATTTGAGCACTCACAACAATTGAATTAATTCTTCATAAAAAAAAAACAATTGAATTAATTGAGAGTAAAGCAGGGACTAACTTGACCGACGTTTTATAATTTTATGGACTAAATTGCCTTTTTGTTAATTTCAGAGATCTAAGTGAGACTGTATTACAATTTCAGGGACCAAAATGACAGTTAACTCTTTTTCTTCTCCGTTACTTCACAGTTAAGCGGAGATAAAAAAAGACAGAGATTTAAAAAACGTATAGGTCCCACAGTTTTGTTCTCTCTCTTTCCTATTTATCTTCTAACTCTCTTTTTTCTATTTCACCCCTAACAAATAAAGGGTAAATGTCTGAAAAATAAACTTTTAACGTGCAAAGTTGGATCATAATTTTTTTAATCTTTGGGATCTTTCCTGAATTGTACATTGGACCATGGCGGGAATACATTGATGTGACCTTAACCAGAAATTATATAGTTATTGATAAGAACCCATATATCTAGATTTCCTTGTTAGAAAGGTCATGCATTAGTTCTAAGCCCAAACTCACAATATATAATAAAGCAAGAGAAATCTCTTATTATACATTATTAAATGTACCCTATAACATTACAAATGTAGATAAAATAAGAGGAACAGTTAATAATATAAAACATAAGAATTTTAGAACCCCATAAGCCACTAAGAAGTTATTCACAAGCAATGTAAAATTTTTAGGCTTCTTTCTGTACCATGTATCAATCATGTATTTTCCAATGATCTAACTAAATGGTGCCACACTTCCCCCATGTTCCTCTCTGATGCACTTGTTGATTTTAGTTGGGCGAAGATTCCATTATGTTTAGTCATTATCACCTCTAGTCGATACCACTGGTCCTAATGTAACCACTTGATGGTCCCTACCCATAATGCCAATAACTTGGCTATAAAAAAATGGTCTTGCATAGCCACAACACCATTAAGCAAATTACAAGGGCCTAATCGGATATGAAATGTCTTATAATTTGGGCTTTAGGGCTTAAAGCACGCTTAGAACTAGATATCTAGAGCATGGACAAACATGAGTGGTCTAATAACATATTTATGATAGGCTCTGATACTATCTTAAAATTTGAACTTTAGGGCTTAACGCAACCACACAAAACTGACTTGTAAGGAAGAACTGTTCATGTTTTATAATTTGACATTAGTCATATCTCTAATCGACATGGAACTCTGAACAGGAAGAACATGATTGGGGTTGATTATATGATTATTAGTAGCAAAACAATCTGTGATCTAATTTTATAATTTGACAACAACATCTATGATAAACCAGTACACATTCGAGTGTTCTTTTGAAAATTGTGGAAACCAGGGCGTTTTCCCACCATCAAGACAGGTCCTATAGCACAATGGCATAGGGCCCCTTATGCTTTCATGCATGGTTTCCCACTAGGGGTACCTAACATGGGGTAGGGGGTTTTATCAATGCCGTATAGAATTAGAAATAGAAATGAATATATAGTCAAATGTTTATCTTATTTACAGCCTGTATTGGATAAAACAGAAAAACATAATAGCAAAAGAATTACAAGAACCTCATTCCCAAGTACTCAAATCATGCAAAGCTAGCACTCACTTTTTTACCTTCTTTTTCTTTTATGTAATCTAAAGCACATTTTTGGGAGATTAACAAAGCTATATATTTTTTTTACTCTACCATCTGAATAGTAAGCAATATGATATGGTATGATATAACTTCACATTCACACTGAGGAGTATTATTCCCAAACCCCACAAAAGAAAAAGGGTATAATTGGATGAGAGAAAAGAAAAAAAAAAAAAGCTTTAGTGTTGGTGTTTACTTTTTAATCCTCTTTATTCCACGGTCTTCCTCTTTGTCAGCGTTCTCATCCAACCCTTTCTAACTTTCTTCACTCCTTCCACCTTGCTGCCAACTTTGGTGGACCTCTTCCATTGGATGAGGTGAAACAACCGCCCCAAACGCTTTCTCCACCTGAATGTGTTGTTTGATTTCCTATGCTCTATCACACTCTTGCTCTCCTTGTTGTTGTTGTTGTTGTTTAGGATCTGAAGGTTTTGATGATTCCACAACATCTTCTTGTTGTTGCTTCTGCTCTCTACACAAACCTTATTATTAGAAGAAGAGACTGTGTTTTTCTCCCATGATGCTACCCCATTTTCTTCAAACTTGATTGAGATGAATGAGTCTGAAAAGTTAAAGCCAAGAAAAAAAACAAAATGTCATTACAATTTGTAGATGCATGTCATTCTTGACAAGTTATTGAGAAGAAAAAATGAACTTAACAGAGAAGGCTAATAAGGCATGCCTAGTTTTTGGTTTGAACTTCAAAATTATGCAGTATTATTGGACCTATATATGTAACAAAACTGTTAATTTTGGATATACATGCAGCATAAGAAATAAAATCAGTCAATGCAATAGATTTGCACTAATATGCCAATTTCTGCATGTATACAAAATCAAATTTAGTTTGCACATTAGTCACTGACTTGTATTGAATAATTGCATCATATAAGTTTGAAACATGAATGACATTCTGCCTAATTTGTTTTTGTATATGTACCCTATTTCCCCACCAAATCTATATAATCTCACACAATATATTTTCAGTGTCCTAATGCTCTTGTCGTTTGCATATCTGCATCACATACCCAACAGAAGAAGAAAAGAATTAAGGAAAGATGATTAAAAACCTTCACCTATCCTGTCTGTCTTGGACACTCTTAATTAACAACTAATACCCTTTTGAGCTTAATTAATTTCTTCAACATCAAAATCTAATCTTGCACATGAAGACACGCACACATGCAATAGCTAATCATAATCCTCCTCCAACAATTAAAGCAGTGCATGAAACACCAACCCACTTCACCATGAACATTAAACAATGGAAAAATAAAGAAAGGAAAAAAAAACCCACCAAAGCTAACACTTGAGATTAAATACTAAAAGCATAATAAATTATGAATGTACACTAAAATATCAACCTTTGATTTTTTTTCATTAGCTATTAAGGATATGTTTGGTTTAGATTCTAATAGAAACAAACCGGGGAAAAGTGCTTCCAAATATACTTTTTACCAAAGCAACAGTATTGTGGTTTTGGTAATTAAAAGTGCATTGAGAAGCTTTCCCCCCCCCCCCCCCCCCCCCTCCCTCATTTGCTTCTATTAGAATCCAAGCTAAACATAAACTAAGATGTTTAGTCTTACTTTATAAACTGGCAAATCCATCATTTTTAATCCCACCCAAGATAAATCTTTTTCCTTTTTTTTTTCTATTTGACTTTTATATATAAATTATAAACACAGAGGAAGAAGGGTACAACAAGAATAAATTAACAAAATTTGAGAACGGCAAAGCAATGTGTAAAAGAAGCTCTTTCCTTCTGGACTGGGAGAGGCATCATAATCATAGTTGTGAGATTTCAATTGCTGAGATTCTGGACGACTGAAAAGGGAACCAAAAGCAAAGATCTTGTGAATAGAAGCTGATGATGGCTGCTTTCTGTGTGTGGAACTTTGAAGCCTAATTTGATGAGAAGCTGTGGATGAGTGATGGTGGTGATGGTGATGGCCTTGTTTTGCAGCCACAATGAGGAGCCTCTCATTCAAGCACAAAGGGCACACCCCAATAACTGCTTGTTTTGGGTGAAAATAGCAGCATGGTGTTTCTTCCTCCCTCTTTCTATTTGCAATATTCATGTTTTTGGTTGACAATGAGGAATGAGGTGTTGAAGAAGAATATGAATGAAAAAGAAAAAAGTGGAAGCCCAATGTGATGTGAACTGAATAAAAACTAGAAGAAAAATGTGGAAGGTATTGCTGTTGAGAACATATATATGTATGTCTACGTGTGGAGAAAACCAAATGGAAAATCATGAGCATGGCCCCCACTAGATGTATGGTTATGAGTATGACACTCAACTATATTGTAAAACTGTTGTAAGCTGATGACCTGCAGGTTAATTAATTAATCAGTAACGTAATGTAGGCAATATGTAAGCATGTGTGCCTAAAGAGTTCTGATTTTTGGATATCTACGTTTTTTTAAGACTCATTTAACTCTTTTTTCTATATCTTTTTTTCTTATCGCATCACTGATTTATCACATTTATTATTTATCTCTTTTCTATTCCTATCTTTCTCTCTGTATAAATTGGAGTTAGAGTGTCTATCGATCATTTTACGTGTGTAAAGCCTTACATGCGCGCACACACACATAAAGAGAGTGAGTGAGTAAAAGAGAGACACAAACCAAGATAACAATAGTGTTTACAGAATTATAGTTTGTTTTCATCTTTATTATGCACTCAAAAATAATTAAGCCAATTGAATTTACAGGTGATTTTCAGAGTTTGTAGAGTTAAAAAGTCTCTGAAATGTCATTGGAAAAGAGTGTTCGAGTGTGTTTGATTTATCATTGTGTTTGGTTTATCCTTGTGTTTCGAAAAGATAAATCTTCCGTTAACACCAAGCACAAACTTTGTTTTTTCAATTCTTTTCTCTCCATCCCCTCTTGCCTCTAGTTTTCACTCCGGCTTAAAGAAGAAAATGTATGCTGAACTCCCCCCCCCCTTCTTTTTTTTCTTTGGTCATCCAAACATGAGGAAAATCGATTTTCTACTCATTTTCAACCCTCCCTCATCCCTCTCTTGTTTTCCAGCAAAAGAAGCAATATATAATTACTACTAGGATTGTTATCGGAGGAGGGATCAAATTACATCGGTATAACTCTTGAACGATGTTACACCGCTAATAACTATTAACCGGATAATTATATTCTAAAACTCACCGTTGGATTAAAAGATACTATCATGTAGATCATTCCTATAAAATTTCACATCAATCTAAAATCATTTGATGTGTCATTGAGATACGTCAAGATTAATGTCTTTTAAAGTGTATGAATTTTGACATATCTCAATGACATATCAAACAATTTTAGATTGATGTGAAATTTTACAGGAATGATCTATATGATAATAACTTTTAATCTAACGGTGTGTTTTAGAATATAATTATCCGCTGAAGAATTATTAGCGGTGTAACATTGACCAAAGTGTTACACCGGTGTAATTTGATCCCTCCATATTATGATATTATGATATGCATTAAAGTCCTACCTTGACCATTAGCATTACAGAATAAAATGTGTGCAAAGCGTGTCAAACACTTGTCATAGACAGTAGCTAGAGAAATGAAATTTGATATCACTCTGCCCTTTTGCCAAACATGTCCCAGTCTATTGATCGATACAACGTATTCACCTTCTTCTTTGTACAAGGGCTTTAATTGGGCCTTTGGGAAAGAGAGGGAAGGGAAATGTATAGTGAAAAATAGACTTAAAAAAAATGTGAACATACATAGGAATGGAAGATTGGAGTGTAGAGTGTCCTTAAAGTTAAAGACACTTTAAACAAAACATGTGGCAGGGAGGAAGAGGAGGTATTGTATGGTTGGCTTCGAGTCACACTGAAAAAATGGCCCAGTGTTGGATCTGGGTCTCCTTCTTGCTCACTTGCCTCTTCTATCATGGGAAGTCTTCTACCTCCGTATTGAACTCTTGTCTCACACCTAGCTAGCTAAGCTAGCTATTCGTTCAACTCTTTTTAGGACCCGAATTCTCTGTATTCATTAATTCCACGCATTCAGCATATTAGGATTATTGGGTCGAGATCGAACGACTCACAATATCAACTCATATTTTAAATCCAATTTTATTTCTGAAATCGTGAGCCGTTTGGTCTTGATCCAATGGTCCCAATCACTGATTGCGTGAATGCAGAGAATCCATTTCTCTCCTTTTTAGATAGAGATTTTTTTTTTGAGATTTTTTGGATAGAGATTGATCGTTACAAAGTAGTATAATTTTATTAATTTTTGTTGATAAATAAAATTAAATTATCATTATCTTAAATTGATTATATATTCGGATTCCAGTGATAATTAAATGAGTATATTTGTCATATAAAAATATAATAAAAATTAAAGTAGTAATCATAATTTAACTATAAATACTACTTTTTAATGTTTATTATTAAATTGTTTTAGTATGTTGTAGTACACATGTGACATGTACATTACAATCTTTTTTATGTGCACATTGGATAAAAATAACATTTTGATATATTAATAGGGTACAATAACCAGTGAATCGTAGTTACAATTGTTTTGTTTGGAAGGGAGGTACTATTCGGTATTTCAACTAAATTTCATTATAAAATACTGAAAACAATTTTAGAATTCAATTATTAAATAGTTTTATAATATAATTGTATTAAATATTATTTACTAATTATATCTATAACATAAAGTTTATCAAGAACAGTTCCAAGTTACTTATAGTTTACTTCTCTTTTATTAAATAAAATAATTTGCATGGATGATATATGTTTATTATGCAAAACTCTAATGACCATAGTTAGGGTACATTTGCTTATAAACATCAATTTTGTAACTTTATACAATGTAAATGGAATTTGATAATTTTAAAATGAATGATTCATTTTAGAAAGAAAAATGTAAGTTATATTGAAAAATTAATGGTTGCAATTTAAACAATTTCACTGCCTATAACTTCTCATTGTCTATAACTATAACTTGAACATTTTAATTCTCACTACTCAGCAAGTAATCGATTGTAGGAAAATTGATACAAGATGATAAAGGGTACAGTACAGTAAAATTCACCTCATACTTCAGCAAAGAATAAGCCTCAGGCTCACCATGCATGATGAACGCATAACTTAACATGTCAAAGAATAATTAGGGGGAAAGAAAAGATACAAAAGCTCGCCTCATATCAACCCTTATAAAAGGGAAGCAATTTGATAAAAAGTTGGATTGTTAGCCTATGAAGCGTATAACTTCAAAAGTTCTTCCTGGAAAGTCTTTTTGATGGCCTCTCTCTTGAGCTTGAGAGCAGCAGTGACTAGGCCAGACTCAGGGGTCCATGGATCAGAAAGCAATTTAATTTTTGCTGGAATCTCAAATTTCTCCAAACGAGCTTTCTTTGCTTCCTGCAAAATAGTTTCATGAAACTATAATTCAATAATAGAGAAAGAATACTAGTCAAACCTGTGCAACACCAAAGGCAACACATCATAGGTTGTAATTCCTCGGGGTCTCAAAATGTTGGTACATAGAGTATGCATACTATAAATCATATGTAGATCATTTTTTTTTCCTGTGAAATTATGGACTGATACTCAACAAAATTAATTAGCGGCACTGCCATGCGTTTCAAAGCACATTTGATGCAACAAATAGTTGTTTTGGACTGAACAAATGTTTAAACTTTCCAAATGTGAATCCAAACACACTATCAGTGTGTGTTTAGAAAACCATTTGTACGAAATCCAAAATACCGATATTGAGTTTTGACCTAAAGCATGTGTTTTGATACTTTGGTGAAAACTCAGTTTTTGTGATTTGGAATTCGTGTAATGATTTTCCAAACACAATAAATGGGGGCACCCATCATTAGTGTAACGGATGTTATAGGGCACAAAATCAAGGCGCCCGTACCAAGCTATAAATTAACTTAATTTACTACCGTACGTCCCTTTTCTATAACCTGTGATGATGATAATAATATTTTTTTTTTTTTAAAAAAATGGGAAGATAGAAAGTAGCGAGGGAAGTAAAAATAAAGTTGGGATGAAAAAGTTCTGATTTTTATTCATTCTTGCTTGGTTGAGGGTAAAAGGTCACTTTAAACTCAGTTTCGTGCTAAAAAAGTGACCAAAATTTGTTGGATGAGAGTGTAAATGAGTTACAAGTTGCAACTTTCAACCAGTTCACATTTTTTTTGTACAAAATAATAAGTTCGAAGTGATTCTAATTTCAAATTTTCCTCTTGTTCAAACAAGCATAACCTATGATAATTTTGTATGTCTCTCTGATCTTGACAACTGACTTCAACTCTCTATATGTACCCAAAGACAATGCATCTTCTTAAAACTGAAAAATTAATATCTAAACCATCACCACTAAGTTGTTATTATAGGATATTGATATGAAGGCATACCTTTACAAGTGACGCATGCACCTCCTTCACGGTTTCTTCTTTCGTGCAAAGTTCTGAAAAATCAGAATAAGGAATTCCTTGCTTTGATGCCCATTCTTCCAATGTGGACTGAGAAGCCACCACAAGTGCCACACAGTAACTATGGAAAGGATCAGCATGCAACATAATATTGTCCACAAAGGGGCTGGCAATAAGAGCTGCCTCAACCTGTATTTGATAATAAATTAGTGGGAGAGGAAATTGTTGAGAATGGTGCATTCTACAAACGAATATCCATGCATACCTTTCCCAAGGAGACATACTCTCCATGCTGCAGTTTAACAATGTCCTTTTTACGATCAATGATTTCAAGGCAACCATCTGAATGAAATCTACCTATGTCACCAGTGTAGAACCATCTCATTCCTCTCTCATCAACCTTTTACAACAAAGATTCAAAGTAAATACATGCAGGTTCATAACCCCCTCTCCACCAAAAATAATATTAATAAAGCAACAGATACAACTTTCAGATTCACTAAGCAGAATTATTACAGCAACAGCAGAAAATCAGAAGTGATATCTTATCACACCATCTTTTTTTTCCCCATGAAAAAAGAAAAAGAAAATTGATGTTTACCTTGTATGATTCTTTTGTCTTCTCTTCATTTTTGAAGTACCCAAGAGTGACATTTGGACCACCAATTACAATTTCACCACGGGGCATTGGTGAGTCATTAGTCAAATATCCACCTTCAGCCCAGTCGATTAGCTAAGAAAACAAAATGTTCATATAAGAAATATTATTTCTAGATACTACAACAAAAAGTACATGTCTTTTTATGTTAAAATATATGAAGGTAAAATTGATAATTACCTTAATAAATGAGCAAGGAAGAGGTGGTCCAACACGGCCAACAGATGTATCATCAACATCAGAGAATGTCCCACCAGCACAAGTCTCTGTAAGACCATATCCTTGACCTATTGGAGCACTGGAAATGACTATCCAATATAAGCGTGACAGAAAATATGATAAAGGAAAGACAATATGCAAAATAGGTGTACAAGAGTAAAATCTAATAATATTTCCTCCCTTAGCAGAACATTCGAGAGGGAACATGGCAATATACACCTTTAGAAGGTCATGAAGTTGAATTTTCAAAACGAAATATGCAGATCCACAGAAAAGTTTCAATTATATTTGTTGATATCAACTATCAAGCTCATTTGTAGCATACAACTCATAGGTCAAAAGAGAGAAGAGCAGTTTATATTTGAACTTTTTGTAGCAAGCCTCTCTATGTTGACTTTTAGTATTACTTCCAATTACTCAGCCTACAATATTATTTTCAATACTGATTTGGGCATAAAAGCAAAAACCTATATTACTACCAAGACATCATGAAGATTGATAGAATAATCACTGTATATTTCTTAGTCCAACTTTTTCTTAAGCTGGTGCTCTGGGTTTAGTGCTCTAATGCACAATGGGCATCATAGGATAAGTAGTTGAAACTTATAATAGTGAAATGATTGTTAAAGAGCCACTACCTTAAAATATCAATAATTTCACTCCAACGTTAAAGTCAGGCTACTAAAATTTGACATATCTATGCATGTTGTCATTTATTGTGTATGGTTGGAGAGGAAGGACAGAGATTTCAAGGATAATTTTTTGTTGTTTGACATGTTTTCCTTTTTATGGAATATAGTGGTCTTCTCAGCTGATGTTCATTTTCAATGGTGGTTATGCAGAAAGACTGGCTAGGTCTGAGTTAATGTGTCTTTCTTGTTTAGTCTGTCTTTTGTGCTTTTAATGTTTGATGTTTGATTTCTTTTAGGAGGATATCTAATCCTCTGCTCTTCTTCACTCATTTTCTTCCACAATCATATTACTTCTTCTATTTGAAAAATATATGCATATAAATTGACAACTCACCCAAGACAAATATTGATGAATTGTTGTGTATCAGCAGAAAGGGGAGCACCACCGGACAGTATAAAACGGATACAACCACCCAGAACTGCTCGGACCTTTTTAAACACAAGAAAATCCCAGAGAGCCTTTTCCAAGCCCCAAGCTCCAAACCAGCTACCATTAATTGCTTGCAACCTCCGCTCATAGGCTAAATAAAACAACTTCTTTGATATTCCCCCTGTTGCATTTACCTGCATTGGTAAGTCTGTCAGTCTTGCTCATGCAAGTAGCTTACCAACACACACATGATATACTCTTGATGCATATGAGTATGACATAGGCAGGTATTCAAATGGAGTCACAAATCAAAATACCTTCTTGAACACTCCATCGCAAACACGATCAAGAATTGCTGGTACAGCCGCCATAAGAGTTGGCATCAGCACAGTAGCGTCTCCCTTTGTTCCTTTTTTGATCTTGTTTGATGTATCAGTTAGGGTCAAAGGAGATCCATATCCTATAGCAACCCCAACAGCTGCCATCAAATTCTAAAATGTATTCGAGTTTGTCAAAACACAAGAAATGGAAACAGAATATTGAATCTATTCACAAATGTATATCCCACATACCTCAGCTACTAATTCAAGGATATGAGCCATTGGTAAGTATGCTAGATATACATCCTTTCTCCCAATGTTAGGAACAATTGTCATCACAGCAGAGAGTGTAGCTAAGACATTGCCATGTGTCATCATGACACCCTGTGCAAAAGAAAGAAAGAAATTGAAGAAACGGTACCACAATATAAACAAGAGAAAGAAAAGAGAACAGGAAGAAATAAAGTACATAAATCATGTTCCAATATAAAATATATGTAGGACTGTCAATCCAGTTAAAGGGGTTAAAAAAAACTGATATTGGTAGAGCTACATATCTCAGATGCTTCGAACCTTAGGTAATCCTGTGCTTCCACTTGTGTACATTATAACTGCAACATCTGCTGAAAGAGGTAAATCGGCATCAACAGGATTTTCTTTACCAAGTCTCTTAACATCAGAAAAGGAAGTGATTGTCCAGCCATGTCCAACGGATGAGGCATCAGATGGGATATCATCATCCAAGCATATCACACGTTTCACTGAGTCAAGTTGTCCGCTAACTTGTACAAGCTTTTTGAATTCCTTTTGCCCACAAATCACTGTTGTAACCTCTGTCTGGCACAACAGAATTTGGAAGTCAGTTCACAATGAAACAAAGAGGCAAAGAGCACATGAGATAATACAATGGCTAACACATAAACATTTCAGTAAACCATTGCAGACCATAAAAAGTTCCAGAAAGTAAATCACAATACTGAGAGTGAAAACAAGATATGGCTAAAATAACATGAGAGATCAGTTTCGATCATTAAATAAACTATAAATGCCAGAAATTGTATGTTAAGCAGTTGTGTGATGTTTAAGTTTATAAACAAGTAAAATTATAAACAACACCTCAGTTGTTTTCTCTTCAAAACTTACAAACATACAAGTTACAATTAATACTGACCCTAAGAGCCTTCAGCCTTGCACTAGTTATTTACAATATTCCACCTTAAGATGTAGCCAATAACATTTGTTTAGTGTACTGAGTTGGAGAGGAATTGTGAGCAGCAACTTATACATTGACATTTGTGACAGAGAATTGTCTCGGTGGCATCTCTAGCATTTCTTGTGGAAGCTATAATTTGACATACATCAAAAGAGATACATCATACATAGAAACAAATCTGGCAAAGACCTACCCATTCATCCCTTGATAAACATGAGGCTAAAATCAACTGGATTATTATCATTGTGAAGGGAGCATAATTGGGGGGGGACATAGCAGTATATCACTTAGCAAGACATTCCATGCAGACAAGTATGAAAAATAAGAGATAGGGGAGAAGGGAAAACCTCATTCAGTGAGTAACACAAAGCTTCCTCTCCCAATGATGCATATATAGTCACAACTGTCACATTTCGCCTGAAACAACCCTGAAGGACAAAACATAAGGATAAAAGGGAAGAAAAAAAATCAAATCACATTATTTATCCTACAATTAGACAATATAAATAAATACTATTACATAACACAGTACTAATGTAGTAAGGTTATCTTAGGATAAGTTGTAACAGGGTGCCATAACATTTAAGTTTTCACTATTTCTTGTGACCTAAGTTTCAAATACCATATTATTTGATGAGATTTTCCTATCATTTTTCGTATCCAATAAAAGATTGGTAGCGATTCCTTTTCAAATTCTAACATAGAGTTCGTGAGAAATTATTATTATTATTATTGTTGTTGTTGTTGTCACCTTAATTACTTAAATAATAATTATTATTTTTATTTTCTGTTTCACATTTAGTTACAAAACTATCACATTGGTTTCAATATATTTTTTGTTTTTACATATTTAATATTTATACAGGACATAGAAAGAAAAAAAGAGTTATTATCACTATTTCACATATAATTTTTTTTAAAAAAAAACAGATAACAATTTTATAATTAAAAGTAAAAAAATATTTTCTCAAAATGGCACTAATAATTTTTTTAAATGTAATATTAATTTCTATGACTAGGTTGGTAAAACGAACCTGCAGCGCAAGGAACCACTCTTCCCTCGTGTCAGCGAAGATGGCGGCACGTTGTTCAGTGGCATGTCCGAGTGCGGCCAAGCCAGAGGCGAAGCTCGAAACGGCGTCGAAGGCATCGGCGTACGATAGCCACCGGTAATCTCCCAAGTGAAGCTTCTCGAAGGTTCTACCATCGTGTCCAGTTTCCACCTCCCTCGATATCAGCTCGCGCGTCCCCAGCAAGAGCGTCTCCCCACCGTGCTTCCTGCACGCCTCCTCGAACAGCTCCGCCAGCGTCGTCACACCTTCCCACGCCGTCTCCACCGGCGAATCGAACCGCCGGTTCCTCACCGTCACGCCGGTGTCTCCGCCGGCATCGACAGGGACGCCGCGGCGGCGTTTGGAGTGCTTGGAACGGAAGAGGAAAGTGAGGACAACGGGGACTACGACGCCGACAATGTAGGGATTCATGATGGTTGTTGAAGCTGCTGCTGCTGCTGCTGCTGCTGCTGATTCGGTTTTAATTATTAAATAGATAAGAGTGTGTTGGGGATGGAGATGGGTGGTGGTGAGAACGAGGAAGGAAGAGGTGATTGATTGATTTATTGGAGTTTCAGCTGAGAACGAGTTCTCCAACTTCACGCTTTGGCTTCTTTTGTTCAAAGTCCCTTCTTTTCGCTATTTGTCGTCGTCTTTGTCTTTGTGTGTTGATTGCAAGAGAAATTTTTTACCCCTTTGTTTCATGGCCGGATTTGGTTGGGTGCATGGATAGGGAATCAATAAACTAATCCAAAAAAATTATTGAGGAGTATCAATTACTATATATAACATCAAAAAAAATTACTATCCCAAAAAAGGGTTTATTATATAAAAAAATTATGACTAATTTTTCAAGATGTAACCTGTGTCACTTTTTAAATAGTGACATATTATTTTTTTAATGTTATTTATTTTTTATTAAAATTATTTTATTTATTAGATCAGATTTTTTTTATTTTCTTTATAAAATGACTAATATTTTATATAGGTCGGTATATAGATTACTATAATAGTAAAAAATACAAGAAAAATAAAGTGGATAAATTTTTGAAGGGGCGTAACATATCCCATACTGACATACTCCCTCCACTCTATATAGATATATCCAAAATTGATTTTGCTTTAATTAAACATGAATATGTGTTTAGTTTAATTTTTTAAATCTCTAAAGAATTGATTTTTCACCAAATGAAGTATGAAGCTCTTTCGGGAGAAAGTGCACGAGATCCTTTTGTTTTTTGCCTCCAGAATCTTATATCAACATGACCTCAATTGATTAGAGATGATTAAAAATACCTTTTGCTTTACTTGATTTATATAAATTTTATATCATATGTTGTTTTTAACTACATATGATTTTTTCCATTTCAATTTTATTAGTTGTAGCCAATTTGAAATATAAAAACAAAATCCATTTTGATATATTATAATATTATATTAAAGAGATTTAATTACTAACATACACTCACTTGATTTTAAAGATGAATACATAAATAAGTTACATCTTTTGAGTACATTACATGTCCTAATTTATATTAGTCATTCAAAAATATATTATAGTGGATAAGAGTAGAAGTATTTCTCACAATGATAAAAAAAAAAGACAAGTAATTAGGTTAGTAATGAGATCTTTGAGTAGTTTATTTCATTGTGACCATTGTAAAAAAAAAAAACAAAAAAGGAACAAATAGCATGCATGGCAGTATAAGGTAGATGGCAAGGGTGAGAGAATCTACAACAACATTCAGTAGCTGGGAGTTGGAACATAGCATGCACACATTCAAATAATCACTACGACAAACAATTACTAGCCACTCACTTGGACAACACCCTTGTGGTTGTGATTGTAGAAGATTGACTCATCTACCACGTGTACCCTACGAAATGAAACTCCCTCTTGCATGTGAAATTAGAAGACTTTTGTTTGGTATCTAATGACGACAATGGAATCTCCCCCTTTTTCTTTTTTTGGTAATAAAAGTGATAGAAATCGAGAGACACCCAATGCATGCTATTTGGCAGAAAGCCAACGGCATGCCAAATTGTCAATATATAAATCCACCCCAAAGATTACTGCATAAGTCGTTTCGCTAGTTCTTTGAGTAAATAATAAATTATTAAATATTTAAATTTAATAAATGCAACTTATTTATTATTGGAGTCGTTTTGTCTTCACTTACCAAAAAAAAATATATTATTGGAGTCATTATTACAATTAATTTTTAAATGACCCAATGTATGAATTAAAACCTAACTTTTATGTTTTGAACTAAAAAAAATTGGTCAAAAATAAATAATTGTTAAACAATTGGTCAGAGGGAATTTCTATCTACACATATATGTTTTCTATCAACACATACATGTTGCGGAACTATTAGTTCTGCAGGTATATTTTTTCGAACACACATATACCACAGAACTATTAATTCCGCGCGTTGTAATTCACTGCAGAACTAATAGTTCCGCAAGCATTTTTGATTCGTTATGTGTGTCCGAATTGAATTACAACGTGCGAAACTATTAGTTCCACAATGAATTACAACGCGCAAAACTAATAGTTCCACGGTATGTGTGTCTGAAAAAATACACCTGCAAAACTAATAATTTCGCAATATGTATGTATTGATAGAAAAATATGTATGTGTAGATAAAAAAACCCTTAGTCAGGCCTAAAAGATAACCCATCACCCAACCAACCCTGCTAGCAAGCAAACAAAAAAGGCGTTTTCTTTTGACACATACATCATTTTCTTTGTACACATACATACCTAATTTTTTTTTAAAAGTCCCAAAACTACCCCCCATAATCATGAGTTTTTTTTTTCCGGGATTTCTTGACAATGCGGAACCGTACTAATGCAGAACTAATAGTTTCACAATATATAAAAATTACACATACATGCGCAGACCGATCCTTAAAATGCAAAAGAAAAAAAGTCTTGTGGAACTATTATATTAGTTCCGTGTCAATAAATGTTTATGCGGAACTAATAGTTATACAATGTAATTTCTTGTCAAAGTTACAATGCAAAAGCGGAACTAATAATTCTGCAACTAATAGTTCTGCATTGTAACTTTGATAAGAAATTACATTATGGAACTAATAGTTCCGCAGTGTAATTTTTTGTCAAAATTACAATGCAGAACTATTAGTTCCATATCAACAAATGCATTGCGGAACTACCGCATAAATAAATACAATACAGAACTGATAATTTCACAATGTATTTTCTTGTAAAAGTTACAACGCAGAACTATTAGTTCCACATTGTAACTTTGACAACAAATGAGGGTATTATAAACTTTTCAAGTTTTAGTATGTGTTTAGAAAGTGATATATGTGTAAATAGAAAGACCCAAACAAAAATGAGCTACATTTTACACCTTGGTTTTTGACTTATGAGGTCTTTTGAACCTTAATCTGACTAAACCCAACCACTGATTAGCCCTAATCACATGCTACATTATCCCAAACCAGTGGCATCACACCTCCATCCTCCCCGTTCCTTCAACTGGTAATCTAACCGGATGAGACAAACAAGAAAATTTGCATCACAGCATATCCAACAAAGATTTTGCAAGTAATAACTAGTCACAATAATGCCCTTCAGTAAAATAACCTCCTAATCCACAAAGATTTGTAACCTGTAAAAGTATGGCTGCCTCCAAGAAAAGGATGGTGCCTCAAAGCTCTATATGATGATGTAAAAAGGGAGAAAACCTTACCAATTAATTCTGTAATCTGTTAGAATATTTTTGATAAAACCAATTATTTTACATTTTTGTGAGAGTCTTTACAGCCTCAGAAATGCTTAAGCAGCCTTAGTTTGGTGGTGTTCTTCCATTCATTTGATCATGTGGTTGCCCAGGAGGAACAGACCCAGATAACATTTCCATCATAGATTGAAAGGCCCCTGTTAGATCCTGAGGAATTTGGTCAAGGTTTACACTAACATTGCCCCCAAACCTTATTTCAGGTTCATTAGCTCCACCAGTGTTGGGGGCAGCATCTTCTTGCCTTTCCTGAGGATGTGACCCAGCCGGATATGCATTATTTGTAGCATTTGTCGCCATGTTCATGAACATGCTTGCAAAGTCATTGGGGTTAAATGGCAATCGGGTAAATGGAGGCGGCGCTGCACTGCTTCTTGATCCTTGTGTTGATTGGTTTTGGAAATCTTGAGATGATCTTGAATTCTTTGAAAGAAAACAAAAAATGTTAGTTTTTGATATTCAGATGCAAATTGAGACATTAGAGAAGCACATTGAAGTGAGCTAACAAGCTAAATTGTATTCCCATACTACATGTTTGTTTTTAAATGTGAGAAGCTAACAAGTACAGTAAATTGATAGATTCAAGTTGATACGGAAAAGTAAATGAACAATAATGCAAGAAGCAATGGATATGTTATCAAATAATTATTTTGCAAGAAAAAGAGAAGACCAATTAATTAAGACTGGCATGACACGTACTCCGTAACTATGATCATGTGCAATAGCAAAGTGGATAAGACCTGATTTTACTTAAAAGAAATAATAATAATAATAATAATAATAATAATACCTGATTGTGATCCGCATGGTGTTGCTCTTCCATCAACTTTTGCTCAGCTACCTGTGGTTAACAACAACATTATGACCACATAGAAAAAGTAATGAGAAGAAAAAGGAAAAGGAAAAAAAAAAAAAGAACAGACCCGTATATTTTCTTTAACTGACTCATTATTGGGATCCAATTGCAAGGCTGTAGACACACAAATCATGTTAGGGCTAAATAAGTTGAGTTCTTCGAGATTCAATGGATTTGACATTTCCATATTCCAACCAGCTTAAAACTCAAACTCATAATAATATAATAAATCATTAATTAATGGTATAAATTTCACCGGACTGAATCATTTTGTAATTATAATTTTAATTGATAGAGAATGCATTTTTGGTTGAATCAATTCTTTTGACTATAATGGTATAATGTTTAAAACATGCTCCCATACATGTAGGAAGCCCAAATTGCAAAACAAAGCTAATCAATCATGAGTTTTGAGAAAAAACTATAAGTTTTTGTTAACATTGCATTAATAAAGTGACGGGTCTGCACCATTTAACCTTGATTACGTAAAACAGATGATAATAAGAAACAGGAAATGAATATAAAACTTTACCAACCTTTATTAAACCCTTTATCAATAGCATCTCTGTAGTTTCCTTGTGCATAATAAGCTAAACCCAGACGACTATATGCCTTACTGTAGTTCGGATCAATCTCGATGGATCTAAGACAATCATGGATTGCTTCAGCATATTTGTTAATTTGAGTATAAGCAGCTGCCCTGATATTCACCAAAAAATGAAGTCACAAATGCAGCTCCATCAGTTAAATAAACTGGTGCCTACGGTATTCCAAAACAGACAACTGCCCAGTCCACAAACTATAAAATATATTCACACGTACACCAGAAAAAGATACATTTGAAACTAGAGAAACACACAATATAGGGTCTTGTGATCCACCATCACTCCCTCTACCCTCATTCTTAACGGTTAAGGGTGTACATTGAACACAAAGGACATTAGCCAAATTGCCAAAACAAATTTGGCTTATATTAGTACTTTTGATGAATGACTTGATATAATTTCTCCCCATTTGAGTTACAGCAGATAATGATATTCTTAGTTCTTCTCTACACTACATAAAACATAGCTGTTTAGAACCTTCCAGAATTTGTTTCTCGCAATTATTTGGTACAACATAACAAGCTTACTTTTTAATAAAATTTGCCATCCCAAAAAATTCAAAAATTAACTTAAAAAGTGTCATACCATCCCAAAAAAGGTGGAAGTTTCTATTTAAACATCACAACACTACCTTCTGACCTATAACAAGCGTATCATAAACTAACACTTCATATTAGTTATTAGCTATTTATTACATATAAAGAAAATTAGAAGCAGAGAAAAATGTTTGACAATACTGATAAGTTAATATTCCACATTAAAACTACATACAAAGTGCTGTACTAAAAATAATATAATAATATTGTTCAGAAACAGTACAAACCAGCGGAATACCTGTTGCAGTAGTAAACAGCACTTTTCTCATATAGCGCAATTGCACAATTATACAACTCAATTGCATCATAGTATTGCTTGGATTGCATTGCCTTGTTACCTGAGTGAAAACCCAATCTCAAGTATTAAACCATCTTGCAAAAATCCATCACTGTATAGAAGATATTCTTTAACAAAACTTGAAAAGATCCAAATTGAAATCCATTTAATCAAAGAAATTTGCAGTGCAATATAACGACACGTTTTTGCATACAAACATTAGGAATGTGTTACATGTTTCTTTGGATAAAGAAATGTATTGCATACTTCAATTCTCACCTATAAAGGATCAACCACGTGTGTGGCAGTGTGTGTGATAGAGAGAGAAAGAGATTTCCAATTCATCCAAGGATAAAATCAAGCTTCTTGAAGTCAAAGTCACTTATCATACCTAGCGATTTTAGTGATTCAGCCAAATTCTTCAAATCAAACTGCTGACACCCAGATCTTTCCATCTCCTACATAGAAGCAGAATTCATCAGACTTAGACAGTTTTGCTGAAATTTGGCTTTTGATAGAAACCATCAGCCAATGCAATTGATTAATCAATGTAATTAAACAGTCTATCATTTCTCTATTATTAGAAATGACTTATGATAGAGTACTATGGTGTCATTTGATACTGTTCTAAACTTCTAATAGTATAAACTACTATTTTGATAAAAGCCAAGTGGTATATGTTCAACATCAGATGGGAAGTGGGAACGCAACATATGCATATTCATGATGTAGTATGCCATACCTTCAAACCATCATCGAATAACCGAGATGCTTTCTCCAATTGCACTGGGTCATCACTCCCATCAATATTGGTCTTGAAATAGTGATTTTTCTCAAGAGCAGCAAAGAATTGTCCACAGAGTTCATCTTTAGATGCTGCTGTCAAATGTTTCAAGAAAATATCAAAATAGTTTACCTTCTAAAAAACATGACATAAAGTTCAATATTGACAAAACTAAATCCAGCATTCCATTTGGACTAGACCTAGATAGGAACTCAACTGCTGTGCCCAAAAATTTAGGGGGGTCATTCCATGTGTAATAAAAATAGCATTTATTATTTATTATTCATTCTAGGGAGATAAATAAAGGAACAGAATCCTTCCTAATAACAAATAAAAACTGCCTAATCATATTTCTAGGTAAATCCCTGATATTATGGGATTTCTGATTGATTATCCTAATGACTATATTTACAGCGAAAATTCACATATTTACAGCTTAACAAAAATCATACTTTCGGGTTATGTCTTTCATCAAATTCAAATGACAATAAAACATGGGACAATCTTACTATTCTAATATGAAGACATTTTTTGTGGAGTGAAACCATAAAACAACCTAAACAGACTCTTTTGGATTAACAACATTTTTTTTTTGTATAATAATTAACACGAAAATTTTAATGCCTTTTGCCCTTTTCTTTTAACCATTCCCAATCAGATAAATCATAAATAGTTTAAACATACTAAGATTATTACTTTTTTTCAAAATATATTACAAAACTGTAATATTGACTTCCAAAATTTTCACCATCCAAAGAAAGGACTAAGTTGAGAAAACTTGTCATGCAAAAGAACACAGAATGATGTAGTTACTTATATACGTAGTAATGTTTGTCAAAGCGGTCCAAACCTTTTAGCATGCTCAAGGTACAAAAATAAATGAATATAAATGTTACAGAACTATAAACATGTCCAGCAAGAAATGTTCTCTCATTGAGAACCCCAAGATCATAAATAATTGAAAAACATTCTCTATATGTATGGTTTAAGTTTATAATGACTTAAAATTCAAATAAAATGAAGGGCACAGATTATCCTACCAAAAGTGTGAGGGCCCTTTGTCCAATCTTCATCCTAATCAAGACACATATTATGAGATAAATCAGGACCAAAAAACCAAAATTTAAATACAATTTAAAATCAATGTGATAGAGTGATACACTGCTAGAAAAATGAAAGTAGAGTAGATGAATCATGAAATACATCAGCATCAATGAGATATACATTTGTTACAAGCTTAAAGCTGAAGGTGAGTGTTAGTCTGTTAGACTATCTACAAAAAATCTCATGAAATTGTTATTGTATCTTAGAACATCTTAGATATTCTCTTAGGAGTAGTTACCATATTTTATTATTTGTTTCCCTACTTGAAAAAGGATTAAGGGTCTACTATCAGTACAATGGGGGGTTAACACATATTAGTATTACATAGCAAATATCAATATTATACCACGTATTACTGCAAGCTCAGTGCTCAGTGCTCACCACGCATAAGTCCAATAAGAACAATTCAAGTAAAGCATGTTGCGTCAAGAAAGACAAAAACATGTTTTAATCAACTAAATAAGTAAGGGAAGACACATTAGCTCAATTCATCAATGAACAAAGGCCCCACAAAACAAACAGACAGACAAAAAAAAAATTGATGTTTAAAAGTCAATAAGAACAACTACACAATTGATATATGACATGAGTAAAGTGACCTAATGCAAGGGGGGGAAAAGGTAAGTGGGCGAATTAACCTTGGATTTCGATGCCTCAGAATGATTTTTAGCATGAGCAGCATCCTGGGCAGAGAGTGTACTAGAAGCTTCCACAGAATCTGGTCGAGAACCAACATCTGACCTACTACTTTCACATTGCTTGTTAGCTTCAAGCGACTTGAATATGTCAATCAATGAATCAGGATCACCAGCTACAGAAGATGAGTTAAGCTTAAATGCCTCTACCAAACACTCCCTAGCAACCTCAATCCCTTCAGCATCAACCCCATGGCCAGGTTCAACTATTCCACAGGAAGAAAATCAAAATGGTTATTACTATTCATTCCAATAAAATAAATAAATAAATAATAAATCAACCAACAAAATTGGCAACTTAAATGAAAATCAAACAACAATTTTCTCTACCCTGTTACACATTAGCGGATCAAATGATAATTGGCAAATTGAACCTAATTGGCAAAAGAAGGATAACACAAACCGTGGTTAAGGAAGTGGAGGAAGGCACGAACTATGCGATGAGAGAGAGGGGAATCGGTGGGGATGCGACTGTGAGGCATATCTGAATTGAAGAAGGAAGCTAGATGATGATGATGAAAGTGTTCATCTTTTATTACCGAGGGATACTTCTGGAAAGTTCGCACGACAGGCAGGGAATCTAGCCGTAACAGCTTTGAGTCGCAGACACAACACACTGAGATGCTTCCTATTTCATGGATTTACAAGTTTTTGGCACATTAATCACATTAAAAAAATAGATATTATATCACAGTAACTTAAAATATGTTTATTCTCTTATAAAATAATTACGACTTTTTGTATATATATAAAAAAAATACGTCTTTTATTTGAATTGGAATTCTCTTCGTTTCTTTTTTTCTCCGTTTCTTCAATTATTATGTTTTTGGGTATCATATTTATATTATTTATTTTTCTCAAAAGCATAATAATAGAGAAAATAGAAAAAAAATAGAGAGAATCCTAATTCCTTTTATTCAATCCATTTGAGTTCATCATTTGATTGCATGTCTTACAAGCGATTATCTCGAGCAGTAAATTTGAAAGTATTTTGCCGAGAGATAAAGAAAAAACCTGGTCATATATTATTCCGTTACTAGATATCGAATATAGGCACTAGCCGAGTCCATTCCTTAAACGGAATGTATTAACTCACTTGCGTCCAACTTCGTGATTTTTGGAACCTATATCTTAACTCACAATATACGAAGTCAAACTTATTTTTTAAATAAATCATATTAAGACTATTTTAAAAAAAACTTATGAGTTAAAAAAAGGCCAAATTCTTTATCATCCAAAAAGCTTTGAATTTAATTACTATATATTGATGATATAAAAAAGTTTCACACAGACATCCAATTATATCTTATTATGGAGTTTTTTTTTTACGTTTCCAAACTCTTAGACTAATGATTATTGCTCTCTTGTTGAGGCAGTGTCTATCATGAAAATATTTATACAAATATTTTAAAAAATAATGTTATCAATTAACACCATGGAGAGATATGATTCCACGACTATATATATATTTTTTTATCAATACATAATTATTAAACTCAAACTTTTAAGCTTAAATAAGTTGGGGACCAGACGTGTCATAATTATCTATCATGTATTAATTTAAAGATAAATCATTTATATTTGAATTTGTATAAATAGTTTTGACCTATAAGTGTTCTTAACCTACCTCTTTGTAACAGCATAGTCTACAGTATGATCTAACGGCAATTAAACATTTTTTTGTTTATAAATTTTAATTTTATACGAAGTCATTTTTCAATACTTTCTACAGACGATCCTAATCCATCTTTAACCAGGTACAAACTAACACGTTTGCGTTCACAGTACACCTATTGAGAGTAGCTTTCACGATACAATTGCCTCGGCACGCAATAAGTGTTGTTTCCAAACACACTAAAATGTTTGTTTCGTGTGAACAATTTGCTAATGTGAAACAATTAACAATGTCATGCCTATAAGAACATATACAACACAAATATTTAGTAGTGAAGAGATGTAGACAAAAGGGTTGAAAGAAAAAGTCATATACACACTCTTTATTTTCTCAATACGGGGAATGGTGCAGAATGTGAAGGATAGTGATCAACACATCACTTGGTATTTTGAGAAAAAGACATACATATGTTGTACTAAAATGCTTTTGATAATTGAGCTAGAGTAACTATTTTTCAATGCAATCTTTATCCAGCATGCTGCTATAAATTACAGAACTGTCAGGTTCTTAACTAAATCCTTTTCCAATCAGAATTTACGCAAGGCAAATGCAACGAGGAAAAGAGTAATGAATCCTACGAATGGAACTGCAGAAATCGCAGGGCGGGAACACGGTATGATATTTATACTTTCCATCTTGTTCTATCCTGAAAATAAGCAACAAAGTTTCAGAGCCAAAAACAACTTTTGCTAAAGAGGGCAGCAAAATATACCAGGGCAGAACTTACAGCACATACACTCGCATTGACAACTTCCGATGCTGATGTCTCTGCGACCTTTTCCCTTCCATTTGCTGCACCAAGATTTGCAACATCATGGAAAGAAATTTCTTGAGGATATGCAAAACGTCAGGCACACATACAAGTATTATAAACCATGATGAATCGACAAGCAGCAATGATCATTTTGCTTGTTGCCTCTCCAACATCTCTTCGGTAGTGGGTTTTCCCCTTTTGCTAACTATGTTGTCTTTCCAAACTATGGTTTCAGGTGCCTACACCATACTTTTCTGTTATTTTTCATGGTGTTTAATTGTGACAGGAAGATAGCTTTTTATGCTTCAGCATTAAAAGGAATATTAGCATGTTAGAACTATTCTTAAAAAAAATTAGTTGTACTACGCTAACATTTAAATTATTAGTATAAAAAAGCAGGTTTTAGAGGTTTGTATTGCAACTACTAATACTATAACGAGTTTTAATTTTGATCCACAGTCAAATGTAAAAAAAGAAATTACATTATCATCCAATTATGTGTTAGCCATGCACATCTAAAAAGATTTTGACTTCTCATTTAGTTATCATAGTCAAACTCTTAATAATGTAAAAATACCTGACTGGATCTGGATGATAAATGTGAAAAAACTTTTATGTTGAAAGTGTATCATAATTTCTCCATTTCCGTTAAACCCAAATTATTTCTAGCCCAAATGATTGACACCACCAAGTCAAATAGACGTCAGTTAACCATTTTATGCAATTTTCAGGATCACAAATTAATACAGCTACAAGATCCATCTGCCGGCCGGTTGCTGCACTACTTACTATTTTCCTGATTCAGCAATGTTCCCTCTTTGGTTGCTAGGCATCCTGTTGTAGCAGTAATTTTCTTTATACTACTGAGAGAAGAATGTTCGCCGGGATCACTGCAACATGCAACAGGTACCCTTATAATATTTTTAATAAAAAAATGGCATGTTGAAGATAAGTTATATGGGCAAACGAGAGGAATTGGTGATAGGAATGCTTGAAATTTATAGGCCGTTCAAGAATTTAGAGCAGTTAATCATTTCAGGAATTTTATTTCATCTTATCTTATAAAGATACAGAAGGCACAGGCAGTGTCAGCCATTCCCTTCCCTCCTCCCCCCCCCCCCCCCACAAAAAAAAATCAGTTTTTTTTAGTTTTGCACTAGACCATAAATATCACCCAATAAAACTCACCAGTTGCATTTAGTTTTGCACTAGCATCAAATAAAACTCACCAGTTGCACAAATGATTTTTGTTTGAAACATCTGCCAGTATATCTTGCTTCTACACAAAAAAGTTAAATGAAATTCATGAGGACTGTTTCCACATTATATATTATTTTTTAATGTTTCACAAAAAATACTTATATGAACATGCAAGTATTAAATAATACTCGACTTTCGATATTTCAATGATGTGACCACAAACCTTAGAGCCACATGTATCTTTGAGGTTGGTTCTAGGGCATTTGAAGTGTTGAACAGTATGTTTGCTACTTGTCACAGCATTCTCCAATGAACAAGCAGCAGCTCTTTTGGATTTCCGGGTCGGCACATGTGATTCAGCTAGAGAAACCTTACAGCTCACAGAATCACTAGATGAAAGCAGTTTTTTGTCTGAACTTTTCTCACCTTGTTTTGATTTTTGTTGCTTCTCAATTGTAGAGCATTCATGCAAAGCAATTGATCCAGAACCAGATGGAGGCGCATGTTTTCTCCTTTTCGAAGAAGGGATATTGGGCTTCACAGTTTTAGCATTTGTTATTTCTCTCCTTGGTAAATTGTCTGCTTTGGTAGATGCCAAGTCCAGCACACCATAAATATTAGTAATGGACCTTGGGACATCGTGTTGACCCTTGCAACCATGCTTACGAAGTGTTTCTGCAGGCTATTATAAAAAGAAAAACAGAAAAATAAATGGCGTCAACCAAAGGAAATATAAAGCATTCACGGCCTACTTTGCATATAGCAAATATACCTTCTGAGCATATGCCTGAGAGGCACTAGCTTTTTTAAGTGTGTGAAAGACTCTACTTAGAAAACTTTCATCAAAAAAGGACCTCGGACATTTTGAATTAGCCTGCAGTTAACAGATTCACCAAAAACAAAAGTTGCATTAATAAGATGGAATGTGTTCTAATTAATTATTCTGTATGAAGCAAAGACAAGCCTACAGAAAACTCACATCATTCTTAGTGAGTCTCACTCTATACAACGACGAAGGCAGCAAAACTTGTCGCGGGGCTTGTGATATAGAAATTTCACCATGATTTAATGCATTTAGAGTAAATACACCAATTTCAGCCACCATGTGCAGCTTCTGCATTTATGAACCTCAAATAAAACTTATATACGTACGACAAAAAAAAGCAAGTAGTTAATGAACATGTTGAAAATATTTTACCGTTGTCATCTGCGCATCAATGGCATCCTCGGCAATTCTGATTGCTCGAAAAATGCTAAATAGATATAAGACAGCATCATTAACAAGGTCCAGGTCACCATCAACAATACTGACATCAACTAATGCCTGCAGCACAAAGAAGAGTGGACTACAAAAGTAATCCAGACGTGTCACCATCTATAGAGAAAATATTATATGCCATAATCAGTAAAACTAAAATCATATTGAATAATAGCAATATATTACCTACAAAGATCAGCCCACAAATTTTCATCTTGACAGGCTTCAAATGGAAAGTCATTATTCTCAGCAAGAACATGAATCAAGAAGACCAATATGTATGCAGGGTGATCAATGATTGTTCCTTGAACAGTGGAAGTTTGTCGTTTACGAGCTATTATACTGTAATCCTTAATAAACTCTGCCATATGTTTAAAGTTCTAAAATGAGCAGCATCAGTAACCATTAAATAGCAGAAACATACATCAACCTAATAGCAGAACGTTTTTTAAAAAATAACATCAAGAACTAAATAGCAAGGAAATTGCGGGCTTCCTTCTGGGATATAATGGGGAAATATGAAAACACTACATTATCCCCTTCAACAAAATGGTTCATAAGTCATGACATGGTATCAAAGCCTCTATAACCAAATGGTTTAGAGTTCACTCTTGTCACTCCTATTCTTCGAATGAATAGTTGAATTTCAGCTCATGGTAGGTAGGATAGTACATCGTTCATGCTTCAAGCCCAAAGGACTCTTGCCTAAGGGAATGTGTTAGAGATATAACATAAAAATCATTCATGTGTCTTACCAACTTCGATTTTGGGGATATTCGGGTTAGTAAGAAAAAACAAAGCAGTTTAATATGATTAAAAAAAGTAACAATGAAACGCATAAAAGACAAACATACATGATAATGTGATATTGCAATGACACATTGTAAAAGACGTAAACATACATGATATTGCAGATCCTCAATGCTATCTTTCACTGCCAATGCAAAAGCACAAGCAAATCTGATAGGTAGCTTATGCTCCTTCAACAATTTTTGTATTTTACTAAGAAATGTGCTCCTAACAAAAGAAGAAGAGTCCTGAAAAACGAAAGGAGAGGCAAAAAACAGTTGAAATGAATAATACAATAGTGAACCAAATGAGAATCAATAAATAATTTATAGTTGAAGGAAGAGCCATAAAAAAGAAAACTTAGCATAACGTAGAACTAAAGACACTTGATTCCTTCTGATAAATATTTTCAAATATTCTAGACAGTAAATATTTTTTATTTCCTCATTGAGAATAATTCATTAATGGTGATAAAAATATATGCAAGGAAGCACAACACTTCAAAATGCAGTTGTGCCGATAATTCTGTTGTATTTGCGATTTTTTGCTTTTATTTGAAAAACTTTTATACCAATACAAAGTGGGAATACCATAATATTAAATAAATGGTAACATTTTATTATGTCTAGAATGACTGGTGTGGTCGTGCCAACTTTAAAATTTGTATTTTCATATTAACTTTTTACTAATTTTATGTTTTTCATTTTAGTCATGCTGTGTCCTATAATTATTAAAATTTACTGTATCCTAGTGTCGTGTCGTATTTATGCTTCCTATCTGTATATAAATTACTTGGATTGTTCAATGAAAAATAATTCCAGCCCTATTTCATAACAATTTTCCAAATTATTCCATGTACAACTATATTTCCTAATTTATTTTTAAGAACAGATTTTTACAGCAGATATATAGCTTTAGCTTAGAAAAGTAGCAACTAAGCCTATATTATGTAAATACTTTTGTGGATGAGAAATTGTTCAAGAATAATATTCAGATAATTGTTCTCTCTTTTCAAGTTTAACCATTGTTATTGCCTTATTGGGCTTCTCCAATATTCTGCTTCTACTTCCATCATTGGAAACTATGATAAAATGCAGAGTCAATCTACTTTCCCAACCAGCTGAATTATTTCAAATGAACACAGGGCAATATACAAACCTTCGCAATCAAAATAGTCAAGTGAAAAATTTCTGGAGTGATGTGTAAATCCCACTTCCTAGCAAGACGAAGAATTGCCTTTGCAGCAGCTAATCTGATATGAGCCTTATCATTTTCACTACACACAGTAAACACGGAAAAAAATTTAAGCAATTTCAGTGCACGTATATTAATAGCTCATGAACATCAACACAAATGGAGAGATAAAGAAATTCAGCCAGAAATAATATGACAGATAGGTTAGAACTTAGAAGTTCAGTGAATAAGAACATCACTTATATTAGGTACTACCAGGATTTAGCAAGATCTTTTACAAAACAATAATAACCAACTATAAACTGTTTAACAGATAGATTAGAAGTTCGTTAATTACAAATATTTGTATGTGATCTCATTCTAAATGAAGCAGCTGAGCTGTACTAAGTTCATAGAATTGAATGGGAAGGATATTGAGATTTCATATACAAAAGCAATAAAATATGATGTAATCATGGAAACAAGCCAAGAACCACTCAGATTGTTTTGGTAAAATGACAGCATGGAAGTTAAAGTCAATGACCTCCTACAAGCTACCCAAACCTCTCACCTGAGAATTTTTTATTGCATGTCAGCTAGTCTCATTTGACAGTTTAAATCATCATGAATCAATGTAAGTTTTTAGATAAATAAAGTAAAAGCATTGTACCTAGAGCTAGTGCCTACAAAAATTTGACAAGGAAAATAAGAAAAGTAACTACAAAAGTCATACCATGAGACTGTATGTGTATTAACATAATTATCACTTTCCCGTAGCATTCTTGATAAAATGTCCAAGAGTCCATTAATATTCTGCTTGACCTGGTTCCCTGAATACGGCAAAAAACTCTTCACCAGTGTTTTCAGCCCATAAATCTGCAAAATAAGGATGCTAGAGGAATCACAAAGACATTATGGAAGATATATAATGTACACCACTTAAAATATTCCCCCCTCTTCCTATTAAATGGCATCCATACCCTTATATTGCACTGAAAATGGTAGTTGTTTTATAGGAAGATCTTCCATTATTTTCTTCTAGTTGCATAGATTTATTTCCTCTTATTTGCATAACTGTTTTTCATTTTAGACCCATTCTCTTTCCTTTAATTTTATGATAGCAATTAATAGAATTTATGTACTTCTTCAGTCTATAAATTTTTAGTTGTGTCCTTGTACAAAATAAATTAATTCAGAAAATATTCAGCTCCTTTTCCAATCAATTTTCTCTCTTTAAGTTGATATCGAGTTCCCAATCTGATTGGGAAACTCTACTTCCACATCGAAACCCTAGCTGCCTTTACTCCAGCCACCCTGGGCTACCTTTGTTGCAGCCTCCAGCTCCATCATTGTGCCTATGTTTTAGTGTTGCCACTCGATCACAAAATGCCACCTATAACGCCGCCAACTTTTTGACCGGCAACCTTACCCAAAGGTTTGCACCCTTAGACTGGCCAGAACCCAAAATCACAAGGCCAATTGTCCATCGACACGCTCTTATGTGCAGTGGTGATGGTCCTAAAGACCAATCCCACTTAACAGAACAATAACAGAAAACAGTTACAAAGTGTAACTGTAACTAACAGACTAACTAAAATAACAGCACTGTAACCAAGATATACACTCACAATTTTTGTGAACTTTTTGTTCATCAAATTGTATTTATATTGCTTTTGAATTTCGGTATCCTGTAGCCCCCTTTTTTGCTGCTTTCAGTTCTATTTTTTCATGTTATAATTTAATAATGCATGAGCATTGAACACTAAGTCCATGGCCAATGGCGTAGTGAAGAATGAACATTTAAACATATTAAGAATATTGTTGCCTACAAGTATTTAAGGTGACTGTCATTTTAAAATCACACAAGTAGATGTAAAAAGAGTTGCAATTTGAAACCAGTAAAAAAAAAAAGCAATACAAATTACAAAGTATAGACATGGACATAGGAAACAAGCACAAGATGACACCAATACAACAGCATAGCAAATTATTTTTTCCCCATTTTTCATGTCCATATCTATGTTCAGATGAGCACAAATGATATCAAATAAACTACCAAATTCCTCATGCTAACCTTCAATTGACAAGATTTGCTACACTGAGAGGTATCTTTAAGATCATCGCCATCATCCAAGCACTCCATCTAATCAAACATGTAACTTATTCTGTGAGCAATTCAAGCAGCCAAAAAGACTTCTACTGGATATCAACATTGTTTTGGCAAAATAAATTAAACAAGAAACACCATTGATGTTAAATTCAATTACTTGAATAATTTTCTGACATATATATGATGTGATCTCTTCATCTCGGGTCTCATAAGCTGAAACAGAGTATTGTGCGATGCATCCCAAGGATTGCAAAATTGTTGGGACATTCCACTGGCTATATAAAGAATCAACTAGTCCCTAGGCACACAGAAAAACAGAAAGAGATAAAGTCAGTTTGTCATTACTAAGAAGCAAAACACCTACTATTAATAGAATGCCCCATATTACATATAAAGATCGATGGGCAGAATGAATTATTCACTAATAGTGGTTTGATCTTTCATAAATTAATTGACCAGCAAATGGATGTGTAAGATAACTAGTGCAGCTAGAGCTAACTAGTTATCAATACTGGGGAAACAAAGCTTTTCTTCAACTACAAACCTTAAGCTTATATGAAAAACAAACCAAACCTCATGCGTAGGCTACTATGGATTGCGGGTTGATATAGTAAGAAAATATAATTGAAAGGATTTGCCATTCTTGTATTCTTAGAATTTAGGCTTCTAAGGTGAGAATTGCTCAAGCCTTATAAGGACTACATTGGCCATATTTTTAGTTGATTTGGGACTCTCAACACACCCCTTCATGCTTAGGACTAGACAAACCTGGGTGGCCCAATAACAGATCTAGGATAAGTTCTGATACCATGTGGGAATTTAGGCTTTAGGCCTACTCAACCCCACAAAACCGACTTGTAAGATAAGGATTGTCCAAGCCTTATAAGGACTATATTGGCTATATCTCTAGTCGATGTATGACTCTCAACGTGTATAAACTATTATTTATATAAACATCTTTAGATGATTAAATAAACTTATAACAATGAAACTGAGATTATTAACAGTTGCATGTCATTGCCAAAGACTAAAGAGTCAAAGAAAGTAAAACCAGTAGCAACCTTCAAACTTAAGTATAATCAGCATAAAAGGAATGACTACAGAAGAAGTATAAAAATCCAAAAGGCATAATTATCAGTTTGAATATCTAAAAAACATAAAAGTGTTGTTTAATTTTTTTCCGAATTTGGGCTAGGCCTAACTTAGCCTCAGAAGCAAGCTCAAGAGGTGAGGAATGCCCAAGCCTTATAAGAACTACTACTTTGACAATACTCCAGTCGATGTAGAATCTAAACACACCCCTCACGTTGAGGACTAGACATACGGAACATGGAAAAATGCAGGTGGCCCGATAAATACGAGCAACCCAATAGATAGCCCAATTGCCTGGAGAACCATTCAACAAAGTAACTTTGTTAAATTTTCTTAGTATGTAAGATTAACTAAAACACTGCATCCTAACACTAGATATTTGTTTTTCGACACTTAATTATTTTAAATTCCTTAACCTATCTTGGATTCATAATTTCAAGATTTTGGAAACAAATTAGAGAAAAATTTGAGCCCAAATCTTTTTCTACAAAACAGATTGGCTTTATTTGGTGATGTCCAAAGCAAACAAATGAACAATATTTGCTTTTGGAGCAAAAAAGATACTAAAAATTGTGTTTTAATTGTCCATGCAACACAATAGATGTTTTCGTCCACTAAAGTGAAAAATTTATTGCCGGAACCAGCATCCACACAAAAAAAGTGTACCTCATATAAAATTAAGAAAACTGATTGTTCAGAACTCAAGGCAGCAACTGCAGAGACTGCAAATTTGGCCTGTCTTCGAGTTCCATCTAAGCACATTCTCTCAAGAAATGGATAAATATCACTGAAAAGTAAAAACAAAGCAAGTATATTAAAATGGTAATCAAAGACTAGTTTACTATAATCAAAGGAATTAATTCAAATCTGAAATTTCTCCATTTAAAAGGAAAACTTACACTTAACTCCAATAAACTCACTACTTTAATCATAAAAATAAATTTTATAGATCATTTAGCCAACTTTACAACTTGGTAATGCCCTAAAACCAGTATCACCCTAACAAAGGAGAAGAGAGACCTATTTTCAATCAGCTAAGAACATAAATATAGAGTATCTACAAATTACAACAAAATCTTGAACCAATCTACTAATTGCATCTGAAAGCCAGGAAGACAGCCATCCTTTAAAAAAAACATTACAGAAAAAACTACCTAGAAATTCACAAAAAAATTAGTTTCTTTAACAAAATTCTTTCAAATTAGAGATATGTTTCCGTTTAGTTAAATTTTGTCTATGATTAGATATGGTTCATGATAGAGCATTATGGCATTGTTTGATCCATGCAGATGGCCAAGTGGAAAAAGGCTTTGGTGATTGTTATTGTTGTTTACGAAATTCTTTCAAATTAAAATAAACAAATAAGTGTTTACATTCCGTTCAAATATTCTTTGAAATAGTAAGGACTAAATTCTAAGTCTTGTTGAATGAGACTTTCTGATGCATAATTTTGTTAGAAAAACGATTTAGAGTTTTTCAACATACATACAAAACACAAAGTAGACCAGAAGCTACCTAAGATTGAAAGAAATGTGAGATCCTGCTTTTGCTATAACTTCAATCAGCTTGTCGTTAACAGGACTTATCTGCTCCAACAACATTTGGAACTGCTTTTCTGAGCCTTTCAGCATTAAGGGGAAAATTCTGACAATAACCTGGTTCAAATAAAATGGAAGAACAGTTTATTAGAGAACCAACATTAAGAAACTATATCTGATACGTACAACGAGAGACTTTCTTCAGTTTGGCTACTATAGCCAAAATAATCTAAAAATGTTAGAAACCATCAAATCACTTCATATTTGAAACCCTCTCTACTTTTTGAACTTATTACTTTCACATATAGACAGGGACAATTCTAGAGAATACACATGCACGTATGAAACTTTTGGATCTTATTATGCTGAATACCCTTCTTTCCCTTCTATAGTTGGTGAATTGCAGTATGCAACCCTTACAAGATGTAAAGACCAGAAATTTCTTACGCAGTTTATGTATTAAAAGTTTCTTTATGTGAAAATGTATTTTGTTATTTTTAAGTACTAATCATGTATCGCATGATTCATAATAAGATTTCATGCATAATTTGGAAAATAGGTCTTCCGATTCATGAATTGAATTCATGAATCTCGATAACCTTGCTTTCACCGACAGCCTGGGTTTGACTACACAGAGACATTATCTCCTATGGTCAAACCTGTTACAATCAGAGCAATTCTCACCATTGTTGTTCACCAACCATTGGCTAATTCAACAACTAGATGCTAACAATGTACTCTTAAATGGATACCAAAATGAGGTGTACATGCAGCAACCTTCAGGCTTAGAGGCAACAGATAGTTCTCTAGTTTGCAAGCTATATAAAGCTCTCTATGGCTTAAAGCAAGCACCCAGGGCCTGGTTTGAGAGATTGCAATCAACACTACTGCAATTTGGGTTCACAGCCAGTAAATGTTACCCCTCCCTCTTTATTTTGCATGGTTACTCTCGATGCTTATTTTGTCTAGAGCCTAATTTCATTTTCATGCAGCAGGGTCAAATGATTTATCCCCGCCCTCCCCAAAATACAGAAGAACTAATTATCCAACTAAAAGAAAGTGTATTAAGAGGCACTAAGCAGCAACTTTTATTACCAGCAGAAGATTCGAGGAAGAATCCTCCAAGTCCTTATTTCCACTTTCATTATTGGAAAGATAATCTAAGATACACTGGACATGCTCTGAGCTAAAAATGTTGGATGAACATTTGGAGAAGAGTGAACGTAAAAACTCATAATACGGATTGTTGTCTCCAACCATTACAAGAAGTTCATCCTGCCAAAACATTAAAAATATATATATATATATATATAAAAGGGGGGAAAGGATGGTAAAACAAAGACAAAATAACCACTTAGGGATAGATAAGTATGACAAAAGTGCAGGGAATCATGGCACGAGAATTATCGAAAAATTCAAGAAATTTCACACAAGAAAAGGTGATTAGATATCCACAAAATACAGAGTGATGTAAAAATCTAATGTCTGTCCTAATTGCAATTCAAACTATATGTGCAGTGATGCAGTCACAAATTATAGTCATACAACGCACACCTGTTACCATAACCAATAACATCAACTTTTATGATCTATTATGTCAAATCATCATCACAGAAGTCACTTGTCATGGAAGATAAACAAAGCTACTGGAAGAAGTACAAGCAATAAAAAGAACAAAAATGAGACAGAACTCAAACCCCTTATCCAACAAAAACATTTTTGCTTCGAATCACCACAAGAATAATGTAAGAAACTTAGAATCAAATAGGATATCACTAATCACTAAAAGTACAGAAAGAAGAATAAACAATTCCCTGTACACGGTTACACACACAAGAACACTATGCATGATGCTCCTGTAATAGAGTATTACAGATAGTCAAAATTCTCAACCTATACAGGTAATACTGTAAACATAAGACTAGTTAAATTATCCTCTTTTATCACCCATCTAAAAAATGGCATGTGAACAGCAATGACATGCACCATCACCCGTCAAATTTCAAATATAGACTAATTTTTAAGCTACATGCATACATAATTTTCAAACAACACTTCAACAAATGGCTGATATAGAATATTTTAAACATAAAGTCAGAACAAGAACGTAAATGGAATAACAAACAACATACTTTGATGGCCTGTCCAGTTGTGAAATTCTGTTCCTCCAACAATTTTTCAAGCAACTTAAACACATTATTATCTTTGATTTGGTTTAACTTATGAAAGCCCTCTTCTGCTTTTTGAGAATCTGAGAAGGATGCAGCCATTTTTGTGAACATACTTTCAATCTTCTTCTGTATTTCTTCAGAACAAATTTCCTGAAAAAGAAATAAAGTTCCATCGCTTTCGAGCTAATAAATCATAGTCAGAAAGCATAAAAGTGCCCATGTACAACATGCTGACACCATATAAGATCTTAAGAATTAACTACCAATTTGAGAAAGAAATACACAAGTCTTACAGTAAAAAAATTTAGTTTAATATTCAACGAAGGAAGATTTTTACACCATAAGAATAGCAAACTGTAATTTTTAAAATTAAAATCATAAGAAGCATGTAAACAGGCCAAACCCTTACTCTCAAAACCCTCATTGCAGGAGAACTCCAATCTTGGTCCATATTGTCCTACGGGAAAGTTGCACTTCACAACTACCCTAATTATAAACATAAGATTGTAAAAAAAACTCTTTTTCCACTCCCAAATTTGTCACTGGTTACAGTAGCACACACCTACTCAGTATTCATTAAAAATTAGTTTGTATTCAAAATATATCCTCTATATGGCATTTCATCACCAATCATCAGTCTATTAAAATAAAAACTTTTTAAGAGTATTCGACCTATTTCGAAATAAAAAAGGTCTAAAAGGTGTGCCCTAAATGATGAGAAAAAGCACTCAATCACTGCATTTGTACCTTCATTTTCTTTCGCATAGTCAAGTAGTTTCTCATTTCATTTTGCAACCTGAAAAAAAAAAGGAACAATCTGTAAATATTTCTCCATTCGATCCTGTTCAAAATAGCACGTTGGTACAGGTACCTTCTCTTTTGAGTCAAAATAGCATTCAGTGCCTTTTCATGAAGAGAGCTGAAAAGAGAAAATATGTGTATCCAGTGCTTTGTCCTTTCTTCAACAGAAAGATGCTCGGGAAATAGATCATCAGCAAGAATAGATTCCACGTTCTGTGACCTGAAATTCTATGAAAAAACATTTACTTCTGACAAGAGAACTCTAATTTCGATTCAACTAGCAATCTAGAGGTCATAAGCAGACCTGAACTCCTTGCAATCTTTATCATAGCAAAGCATCATAATTTTACATGGAATCTCTTCAAAGCAATCACTAATCGACATGCTTCCTTCACAACATTTCTTGCAGTAATCTCGATATATTTCAATCAGCTTCTGCAAGGCCTTCTTTCTAACAGATATCTGGAAAAGCATTTTAATTGTTAGGAATTATGTATTATGTATTTAGTCCTTCAGCAGGCAAAAAAACTCAATAGCACATGCCTTTTTGTCCCGAAGTCTTTCAGTGGCTTTAGATATTAGTTTTGATGGAACAAGCATCAGGTTTGAACTGGAAATATCACAGGCAACAAGAACTGCCTGCATTCTCACTCGGTCATCGAAGTCTAATAATCGACCTTCAACAGAAGCTGCTCAGTTGAAAGGTTATCAGTAATTACGAGGATTAAATTATGAGGACATTGAATAATGAATACAGAACCTAACTATATAACATCAATACACGATAAACAGAAACAAGAATTTCTGCAAAGCAGCTTACCGATAATTTCGTGAGATTCTCTCGCATAAGGATTCGCCACATAGAAAGCTTTGGCACATTGTAGAGCACTAATTCTAACATCCACAGATTTATCGGAAAATCTATTCAAAAACTCTACAAAAAGATCATGATACTTCTGGGCAACATGGTGTTCAGGAAGTGCAAAAAGTTTCCCCACCAAATTAACAGCTTTTATCCGAACATCAACCTGATCAGCCTATGAAGTGGATTGTAGATGTAATAAAAAAAAAATAAGAACATCAATACATTTGAAGAAAAGAAACAGAATAAGCATGTCAAAAATAAATGAACTAATTTGAAGCAATTGAATCCAGCTTGTTTAATATTTTAAAATTTAAAATTAAAATAATATTTTACAATTTGACTAAAAAGGGAGGATATACCAATAATTCTTCAATTAAGCTAGGGATAACAGCGAGAAGCATCTGAGGTGCATACTGAAAAACTTGAAAGATAATTTCATGGTAAAATTCTTTAAGCTCACTGCCCACAGCATCTCTGTCATATACGCAGGAAGTTAAAAACCTACAAACTAGGTGGTTCAGCTCATCCCCTCGAGCACAAGTTTTGATGACTGATGCAGCAAGTTGATAAGCAGCATAAGTTGCATCCTGTTGTTCAGTCAGGAACCTAAGTGAGATTTTGAAACAATCTGGGTTTTGTTTAACATAGAAATAGAAATGTATTTTTAAAACCCAGAACATCCAGATGGGAAAAAAAAAAACATGACATCTAAACATCTAAACATGAGTATATAATGACGACTCCATACTCATAAGCAATGGTATTCCTATAAATTAATGTGATAATAGAATTGCTCAACAATTTGCATGTCTCCTTATAATGCATTGGTCCTGTCAGACTTTACAATTGAAGTCCAAAGCTAAATGCTTTAAACAGAGTCATTACAGTATTTCATTGACAAGATAGTGTCAACTGTCAACAAAAGATATGTAGCCAAGACACGGCTAAAAAAATGACTTCACATGACTTGACTGCAGCAAAGATTATAAAGAATTGTGGTCAATGTAGCTATGAAGTCAAGCAGATATTTATGGCAAATATTTCGGCAATGAGAGGATAGAAATAGTCTCTCTGGGAACATATAAAATTTGTTGTGTATCTTGAAGCAAAAAATAAATAACACAAGCAAAGCAAATTACTAGAAAAACAATGAACCATATTTTAGGATAATAGCCACATTCTTGCAAGCAAAAAGGACAAATATATGGAAATGCATTATGCTCAAAATATTTGATATCACTACCAACTTCTCTGTATAAACTATAAAGCTTGTTTATCATGAACAAAATATTTGAAAATAAAATATATAAACTAAGCTTAAGAAAATAAAACAAAAAACAAAAGGGGCTCTTACCTTTTTTCGCTTTATAAGATTTCGTAAAATCACTTCCAATAGTTGCTGAGGAGCCTCCTCACTCTCATTCAATATGTTTATCATTATAGAAGACATGGCATAGATCAAACTATCATGGTGATCATCTCTGCAAAAGGGGAAAAGTAGAGTAGGCGTCATTAACACTTCCATTATAATTAACAATCATTAATGGACTGACTTTTTTCTGTAGTTACTAAGAAATGGCTGATGCACAGGAAATGACAACAAAGGTCAAACTAGAGCCTCCCAGTCTCCCACCAACTGGCGCACTCCATCACTTTATGATATTGTTAAGTGCAACTCAATAATATATATATGGCCTATGCATTATAAGCTAAAAGCTAATACTTTGTCTCACAATTCGAATATTGCTAGTGCTAAACATAAAAACCTTTTATGAATCAAGCAAAAACAAAGAGGTTTATTTCCCAATTAAATAACAAGCTCAGAAATCCATTTGAACAGCTAGGCACAAGGAGGGAGAAGGTAGACGTAGATCTCAACCTCACAACTGAAAAGAAAACATTGAACATCTCAAGAACCAGGTCTATGCAGTCAATCTCCAGCATTATCACACAACACCTCAATTGAGCCACAGTGTCCAGTACTTTAACCCTTTTTGAAAAGAATGGACTTGCAGTATCAGCCAGATCAGCAAACAAACCAATGATGAGTTTGAATACATCCTGAAATCAAAGAACAAACACAGTTGCAGTCAGCACAGAAAGAAAATGCAGCTCAGAGTGCTTACGAATATAACAGGCTAAAGCGGGAAGAAAGCTTCATGTATTTCGATTTATGTTATGCATGATAATAACAAGTACCCTTAAATGCTTGTCTTCAAAAGGAGGTTCGGGAGCCTTGACTCTGAAAAGTTCAGTTGCGCAAATAGCAACCAGAAGCCTAACTTCCTTGTCCTCGTGTTGAAGCAGACCGCAAACCACAGCATCTGTCAGGGGCTTCAAAGCAGCTTCCCGTTTCTTTGCAGCTTGTACTTCTCCGGCCGTTTGCGGCTGAGGAGACTGTTCTAACTGAGACAAAGCATTTGCAGCTTGTACTTCTTCGGTCATTTGCGGCTGAGGAGACTGTTCTAACTGAGACAAAGCATTTGCAGCTTTCTGCACAAGAGCATAAAATAACAATGAATAATGATAGTGGTGATTCGCGCATCATAAGAGTATCTTGGATTACTGCAATTTGTGTTGGAAAACGTCGTACAGCATAGACAGGGAAGAAATTGAAATTGATTTCAAAATGAAGCCACAAAGTAACCTATATGCTCCTGGAGAAGTAAATAATGATTCAACTGATTGTCTAACAAACCAAATTCAACCAATTAATCACACGGAGTACCACTCGAGACTGAAAATCCAAAATGTGAGTGCGTTACGTGTTCTTACAGCACAGATAGAGTTGCAACATTGTTCGAACAAATTCATAAATCTATTATTACTAGTTATATTCGAAGTGCTTGGAAATTAGAGGCAAGAGATATAAATCACAAACCGCTTTATAAATGATTGATACGAGCGATATATGAGAACACACACGAGAGAAGTGAAGCATTCATATATATATATATATATATATATATATATATATATATATATATATATATATATATATAAAAGCAGCGAAGCTTACTTGGAGAGATTTGACGATGAAATCCTTGTTTGGACGAGTTCGTCGGGCGAGGCGAGTTCCGATTTCGAAGACGAATTGCAGCGAGGGCTCGTCGTCCATGGAGACCATAGGAGTTTTTTTGGGGAAACGGAGTATGGTGGAGGAGTGGAGTGGAGAGGGAATGAGGGAAGCGTTGCGAGTGAGTTCACGAAATTTGCATTGGCTCGAGTGAGTGATGATGGGGTCGTTTTGCTTTTTCTAACAGAGTTTAGATGGTGGAGGATCCCGCCTTTGCACGCGCGTGAGGACTAATCGCCAATGCCAAACGAATTTCAAAAACCCAAAACATGCCCGAACCCGAGTAGTAGGATACTTTTCGGTCTTTTCCAATTCTTTTTATTTCTAATAATCTATCTATTATCTATCTATTTCTATCTATTATTAATTACTAATTACTAATATTAAAAACCTATCAATCTATTCTATTTCTATTTACTAATATCAAAAAGAAGTATTTTGTTGATCTCAAAAAAAATTGTAGTATACGGGTGTCATGTAATTGATGAGACAATTACAAAACTACTCTATCCAAAATCATCATGTCAGCTATAGTATTTTTTTTCTCTATAATTTACATTACTTTTAAATCTGACCTGCTTTTTCTCTCCAAAATTCTCATTTCCTGTTTGTTCTTCTTTAGTGGGTGGCACAATTATACTTGGAAGATCAAAAGTGCAATTAAACCTAAATTATTTATGATTTAGTTTTTTTTAAGTTTATATTGAAATTTGACTAAGTGAGTGCTTCATAGCCATGACAAAAAATTTGCATTTTGAAGGGGGAAATCTATTTACTAATATTAAAAAGAAGTATTTTGGTCATCTCAAAAAAAAATTCTAGTACGAGTGTCATATAATTGATGAGACAATTGCAAAACTACTCTGTCAAAAACCATCATGTCAGCTACAGTATTTTTTTCCTCTACAATTTACACTGCTTTTGAGTCTGACCTGCTCTTTCTCTCAAAAATTCTCATTTCCCATTTGTTCTTCTTTGGTGGGTGGCACAATTATACTTGGAGGATCAAAAGTGTAATTAAGTCTAAATTATTTATAATTTAGTTTTTTTAAGCTTATATTGAAATTTGACTACCTGAGTACTTCATAACCATGACAAAAAATTTGCATTTTGAAAGGGGAAATCTATTTACTAATATTAAAAAGAAGTATTTTGACCATCTCAAAAAAATTCTAGTATACAAGTGTCATGTAATTGATGAGACAATTGCAAAACTACTCTGTCAAAATCCATCATGTCAGTTACAGTATTTTTTTCTCTACAATTTACATTTGCTTTTGAGTCTAACATGCTCTTTCTCTCCAAAATTTTCATTTCCCATTTGTTCTTCTTTGGTGGGTGGCACAATTATACTTGGAGGATCAAAAGTGTAATTAAGTCTAAATTATTTATAATTTAGTTTTTTTTAAGCTTATATTGAAATTTGACTATGTGAGTGCTTCATAGCCATGACAAAAAAAAATTGCATTTTGAAAGGGGAAATCTATTTACTAATATTAAAAAGAAGTATTTTGGTCATCTCAAAAAAAATTCTAGTATGTGAGTGTCATGTAATTGAGGAGACAATTGCAAAACTACTCTGTCAAAATCCATCATGTCAGATATAATATTTTTTTCCTCTACAGTTTACATTGCTTTTAAGTTTGACATACTCTTTCTCTCCAAAATTCTCATTTCCCATTTGTTCTTCTTTGGTGGGTGGCACAATTTTACTTGGAGGATCAAAAGTGCAATTAAGCCTAAATTATTTTATGATTTAGTTTTTTTTTAAGTTTATATTGAAATTTGACTATATGAGTGCTTCATAGCCATGACAAAAAAATTGTGTTTTGAAGGGGAAAATTTAGCTATTAATATTTGGATTTGATTTGATTTTAAATTTTATTGGATCATTTGACTAAGCGGTTTGATTCTTTATGAGCTTTTCATAAACAGTCGTGCTATATGGCACAACAACGACAATAATACGAACTGAAAAACTACTAACCATGATAAAAATAAGAGAGAGAAGAACAAAATCAATGGAGGGAGAAAACACAATCCGATGGCTAATACACATTCTTGTATATTTGTATTACTGTTTGTCTGTCCAAAATGTGTTTCTCTTTCATAAATAGCCAAATATTTGGAAATGGAAACCCAACCTTAGGTCCTTCTCTTTGTCTTCCACTACTCTCTTTGTTGTTCTTTATCTCTCCCACATATCCAATGCGAGAAGGGAAGTTCAAGTCGTGCACTGTCGATTTTGCGGTTTTGGCAAGGGTGGCATACCAACAAGACCCGCCTATATTACATACACCTATTTTCATTGATGAACTCAACTCATTTCTCGCTTCCAAAGATGTGAAAAATATTTAGTTTGCCAAAGTCAAGTCCTTCCAAGGTTGTGCTTTCTTGCCTAATCCATCAATCTTTTAATTTTTCACTTTTTAACTATTTGATGTTCCATGAATTTGTCTATGTAGACAAAATTCATGTACAAATTTGCATGAATCGCACAGTGTTAATCTTCAATCTTGCGTGTCATGAGGCCCTCAAGCTTAGAAAGAAGTTCTTCTATTATCTTTACTTCAGACTTCATTGCTTCCATCATTGTTATATATGTCTACATTTTGCTTTAACTATTGCATGGTTGTTGGATGTGTTTTAACTACAAGAATGATGAATGACGACTTGGAGTCTCCACCCCTACCATGTACTGAGTCAGCTGATTGAATTTTCCAAAATTAGTATGGCGAAGGATTTTTTGGAGCTGACATCTAGAAAGACCCTTATGAGTTTGGAGATATGCAAGGAGGTAGATGTTAATTTCAACGACACCTATATTATATATTATTTTATTCCTGATTCTTAAAATCCCCCACACCCTCTTCTTCATACCTCCTTGTCACTTTCTTTCCTACTGCTCCATTTTCTTCATTTCATTTTCTCCTTTTCCAACATTTTTGCCCACTCTCCCTCTATTTCCTTTGCAAAATCTCAAACATCTTTCTCAAACATTGTCTTTTAGGATTAGAGTCACATGAAAATTGTGTGATAGAATGACATGGTAGTTATTTTGAGTGATATGAAAGGGCTTACTTGACAAATCAATAAACCACTAGACAAATTATCAAAATCTACCATACTTGACTGAATTCCATAACGGATAATTTTATATGGACTAAGGCCCTGTTTGGATAACAAGCTTATCTACTGCTTATGGCATAAGCTGTATAAGCTATTTTTATAATCGAAGAAAAATTATAGTGAAATTTATTTTATATAAGTCATAAGCTGTTTTGATAAGCTATCCTGGGTAGCTTATGAAAAATAAGCCCAAAACAGCTTATGAATCAGTTATAAGCTGTATTCATAAGCTCTACATAAGCCAATCCAAATAGGCCCTAAAAGCTAAGAAAAAACTAATCGGAACCAAAACAAAAAATGTCTATAATTATATACACAACTTTCTCATTTGTCTACCGTATAGTGCCCCACCGCATGACACAGACACAACACAACACAACATAACATACTGAGAATAAAAAAGTTAAGAAACGTTCGGAATTGTAAATTGTAAACAATAAAAAAAACAGAGCGAGTGAGGCAAATCACATCTGAGAGTGGAACAAGAGCTGCCACTGCCACCTCCTCCACCGTTACAAACTCTCTCTCTCTCTCTCTCGCAATTCCCGGGGCTCCGAAACCACCTGAGTCGGGTTGTGTGATCCGAACGGTGATGGAAGAAAGCCTAATTTGCCAGTGGAGCGTGTTTAGATCTCTCTTGGCAATCCTTCAATGGTGGGCTTTCAATGTCACTGTTATCATCATTAACAAGTGGATCTTCCAGGTTCCCCCCCTCATCTCCTTTCATTCTCTCTCTCTCTCTCCAATTTCTGCAATTCACACTTCGTTTGCTTTTTGCTCCCCTTGTGTCCACAATATGATAAACATTTCGTTCTATTATGTTCAAATTAATTTTAAATCTAATCATTTTTTATGTAATTTGGCTTCCAAAACAATGAGGAATGGTTTTCATATGTGAATGGTTTTCTGATCTCTGGAGTTTTGATGAGATCCACCTGTTAGTAATTTAGCATGCTGAAGCTTGAAGATGTTATCGATTTAAGAAACTGCCTATAATTGAATTTGTCAATGTTTGACTTTGCCTTTTGATCCGTAGCATTCTGGGCTTTATACAAAATGTTTGGTCTGTTCTGGTGTCAGAAGCTGTGGTTTTCTTTTATGATCTGTCGTTCTACGTGCCCTTCTTGTTGTACTTGTACATTAATTTTGCATAACTTTAGCTTCCCATAAATTCGTAATTTATTTAGTTGGAAGTTGAACATAGTGTAGTGTGGATTCCTTGAATGAACTTGATTTGCTCATATGGTGAGTTCTATATAATTAATTAATTATTAATAAACTCTGTTGTTCCTTTTGAGCTACATGCATTGCTTGGTAATAGTTGTTAAACATGCATTGCTTGGTAATAATAGTTGTTAACTTCTTGTTTCCCCCCTACAGATCTTGGATTGTGTAATAAGAATTAAATTAGTTAATCAAAATATCCAAAATCACATAATCTAGATGTCCTAGACCAGGACATATTTAGTGTCCTTAAAATGAAATAAAATTGTCGAGATAAGTATGATTAATTTGAGACAAATTAAAATGTCACGTTGAAAAGCTTTTAGAAAAGTGTCCATTTTTTTCCTCCCATGGAGTTTGGGCAATCCCCGCTTATATAATCCAACAAAACTCAATTCCACTTTGTGCTGGTCGGCAATTAGGAAAGACATACAGATATTCTTATTTAGTTATATTTGAGACTCTCAAAATATTTGTCCCATTATGACATTGATGTGTGGAATGAAGCTTTTAATCAACCTCAAGTGATTCTGATCACCAGATTCTTTAGATCTTCTATGTTCTTGTTCCATTTGTGAGGAAAAAGTATTTTTTACCAGTCTTCATCACTTTCTCCACGAGTGTGTTTGGGTTTCCTTATTGCTCACCTTGGCCCCTCAATCATCATGGTAAAAATCTGAACGGGTTATAACAAATAAGAACAATGAAAGCTTTTTTTCCATTAGGTGGATTTAGCTATATGGACCAAACGATGCCATAATGTTCTATAGTAAATCTTTGTCTAATGACAAACCATTTAAATACAAATCATTTTTAATGGTTTGTCCTATAATTTTTCTTAGTCACTGTTGGACTACCCTCCATTTGACCTATAATTTTTTTTTTCTTTTGCAGAAATTGGATTTCAAGTTTCCCCTATCGGTATCGTGTATCCACTTTATTTGCTCAGCCATTGGAGGATACGTAGTAATTAAAGTGCTGAAGCTTAAACCACTGATATCTGTTGACCCTGAAGATCGCTGGAGAAGAATCTTTCCTATGTCATTTGTGTTCTGCATTAACATAGTTTTGGGTAATGTGAGCCTACGCTACATACCAGTTTCTTTTATGCAGACAATAAAGTCATTCACTCCTGCAACAACAGGTAAGCGTCAATAGTTGGTTACATATCTGCCACCTGCTTTATGTTGTAATTTTGAGGACAATTGCATCTGATCTTGGTGAACTTGTGCAGTTGTTTTGCAATGGCTAGTATGGAGAAAATATTTTGACTGGCGTATTTGGGCTTCTCTTATACCCATTGTTGGAGGGATTCTTCTGACGTCTGTTACAGAGCTTAGTTTTAATATGTTTGGATTTCTTGCTGCCTTATTTGGCTGTTTGGCTACATCTACAAAGACTATCCTTGCAGAGTCTCTGTTGCATGGTTACAAATTTGACAGGTGCAGAATTTATGCTTTGCCTTTTCTTTGATGTTTCTATCTGTTAATTGCTGTTTTTGCTTTCTTTCCTTTCTCTCTTTATTCTCTTTCTAGATTTTTCCATGTATACTTCCCAGTGATTGGATCTGTAATCCGTTCTCCTTCTAGTGGACAACGGGTTTTTGATCTCTACATTGACTTTATCAGTCATGTTTTTCTAATTTTTTTCAACCTGGGGGTTGGGGTCGAGGAACTAGGGCTAGGAAGTGTTCTGTATTAAAGCTAAGGAATTTTTTGTGTGCTGTTAAATTTGATCACAGCACCTGCTACCAGTATCCAGCAAACATGAAACCTGATACAAATTTGCAAAAAATTCCTGGATTTTACATATAAAATGGGTGTGTCTGATTTTGATTCATTGACCTATAATCTAAAACTATAAGTACTTCATTCTCACTCTTGATCTGTACCTGTGTACATATGGTAATTAAAGATTGCACTTATCCATAACAACCTCCTTTTCTAGCGCTTGATGCTTTTGTTATGAGGTAAGTTTAAAGTAGAGGAATGTTTATGCAGTCTGGATATGACACAGTTGCACTTGCACATGCATCGTTTTTGGAGCTATAAGCACTAATAAAATAAGCAGATATTTTTGTACAAGTAAAAAACCAGGTAGGTTGAATCTCTGCATGGTTGGTGCAAATAATTCCAGTCTATATCTTGATGTTACTGTTGTATGTAAACTCAATAAACTTTCAACTGATCAACTTAATATTAACATTCCCAACCATATTTATGATGAGGTAACCTTCTGCAAAATATTTTCTTCTGTGATATTTATGTTAACATTTGATATTCATGATTCTGGATATATGAAATGATACAAGTGGAATCATACAATTTATGCAACCATAACCACTGTGGAGTGAAATTGCACTCACTGTTGTGTTCATATTATGCTTCTGTCCTTTTTATTGGGTTACATTGGAGGGCAATCACCTTCGTAGGGAAGGGGGAGAGGTTGTGGAGGATCAAATCTCCAACATCAACCTCACACTCAAGTCTCAAAAGCTTAGGCCGGTGCTAATTGAGCTACAAGCTCATTGACAGTGCTTCTTTCTTTTTCTTTTCTTGAAAGACTGTATCCTAAATGGACTGACATCTGGAATATTCTCTCAATTGCTCAATTAAAAAAATAAGATTTACCGTCTGTACCGTAAAGTTTCAACGAATACCAGAACCAAGGAGTATGTAATTACTAGTTAAACAGTCTGTACCGTCACATCTATGAAAGCATCTCTGATAAAAATCTACTTAGGTGCTGACTGCTGAGTTTTCAACATTTATTCTTGTGTCTCCTTTTATGCATAATTTTAAAAGAAAAGGAAAAGTGTTGCCACTGTGTAAGTGGTGATATTTTTCATTCCCTTTGTTACCCACTTTGTCTTAGCTATGCTTTACCTTGTTCTATTCTGTGCTTGTGTAGGTTTGCTTTGGCATGATTTTTCTGCAGTACATAATTGTTCTTGTTTTGTGTTGTAGCATAAACACAGTTTATTACATGGCACCTTTTGCAACCATGATCATGGGGATACCTGCTCTGTTACTTGAAGGCAATGGAATTCTTGAGTGGCTAAGTAGTCATCCATACCCTTGGTTGGCTCTGATCATTATTTTCAGCTCTGGGGTTTTGGCGTTCTGTCTTAATTTCTCCATTTTTTATGTGATTCACTCTACCACTGCTGTAACATTTAATGTTGCTGGAAACCTTAAGGTGAGATCTATCAGGCAGATTCAAATCCACTATACTGTTTTGTCTTAACATTATGATTCATCATTTTTGTTGTCACTTGGTTCAATTCATGTATTATATTTGAGAAACTGTTCATATTTTCTTATTTAATACCTGGAGAAACCATTGCCACAGTATCATCATTCCATTAACACACCTTTTCTATTACTTTGCCTTATGTATAGTTTCATTGAATTCTACACTTCAAAATTGCATGTAAATCACTAAATGCGCGCCAGGGTAGCACACTAGCACTGATTGGGGGTGGGGGTGAAATGGTGAAACCAAACTCTAATGTCTTAAGTCACAGTTATTCTGCATTTACCAATTAACAGTAACCATGCTTTTTGTGCAGGTTGCAGTTGCTGTCCTAGTTTCTTGGCTGATATTTAGGAATCCAATCTCATATTTGAATGCTGTTGGATGTGCCATCACTCTTGTTGGATGCACATTCTATGGTTATGTGAGGCATATGCTCTCCCAACAGCCACAAGTTCCAGGAACTCCTCGGACACCCAGAACGCCTAGGAGTAAGATGGAGTTGCTTCCACTTGTAAATGATAAATTAGATGATAAGGTCTAATTGCTAGTGAGGTTTCTGCCGTTTGAAATGGCAGTAATAGCTAAAGGTAAAAAAAAAAGTATACAAGTAAAGTGACTTTGATTATTTATTCTGTTAGATTACTCACAGTTTTTAAATTACATAGTTCTTTTTTTTTTGGAGCCCTCCATCTGTTGTTATCTCTCCATTCGAGATATGATAGCAACCTACATGTGATGATAGATAATGGTTACTGTGTAAGTGCAAAACTGAATGGACAAAGCTAACAATGAATTTAAGTTTAACAACTCACAACGATCCTTTTATTTTTGAGCTAAAACTCACGACTAAATGGTGGTGATGGAGATTAAAATTACAGGTGTGTCTAGGGTGGATGGTGGACCATTACTTATAACTATTAGATATATTAAATCTAAACTATTTATTAAAATTAAAATAACTAACAGTTGTGAATGATAATTAACTGATGGACTATAAAAGTCCCCATTATTATTATTGGTCTCCAAAAATTACGACTTCAGTCCTTCGCTCCAAAATATCGGTAGCTTCATTAAAAAAAATTTAGTATTATATATGCGTAAGTTTTAAGTAGCTTCATTAACAATAATTTTAGTATCATATGTAGCAAGTTATATCTACAACAATACTTTTTACTGGGTGGAATTGACTATATGAATCAGTTAATGCTATAAAATTCTGTCATAGATTAAAATATATATATATATATATATATATATATATATATATATATATATCATGTACCTCTAAGTACAATTGTTATCAATTTTTCTCTATTTCTAGCTATTGAATTATTATCTATTTGGTCTACTCTCTTTATTAGTGTTTTTATGAGTCTTCATGCCAAAACCATCTATAAGAGGAGCAGAATATAATCATCAATTATAACATTTTCATCTCTATGAGATTAATTTACTTTCTTGTTGATTTTTTACTGCTCAACATTTAGTTTCATACAAAATTGTATGTCTTATACTTGTGCAATACAATTTTTCTATTATTGAAGCATTGCTCCATGTCATTAGTCTTGTTTAGATCTTATGGTTGACATCTTCCTCTGTCTCCTATCACTTTGTAAGATGGACCCAAGGTACATAAAACATGAGACTCGTGATATTATTTTTACTTTTACATTAGAATTTGTTTCTCTTATTAAACTTGCATTTTATGTGCTTTGTTTTACTTCAACTTAGGCAGAAACCATGCATTTAAGCTTGCTATCATATCTCTAATTTTTCATTTACCTATTGCTCGACTCTCCATTTCTTGAATATGTTTGGTAAACACGTATAGAACAAAGACAAAAAGATATGGATTCAAAGTTAACTCTTGATGCACATCTTCAATTATAAAAAAAAATCTTATCTGTTACTCTTCAAAGATTGTTCCGAATGTAAGCAACGTGAACACATTTCTTCTCTAAAGCATTCCACAAAATCTCTCTAGATGTACTCTATCACATGCCTTCCCAAATCAATAAAAATCATGTGCAAGTTTTTTTTTATTCCTTTGATATCTCTTCATTAATCTATGATGTAGGTTTCTCATATTAATTTCTTCTCAACCACTCTTCCAAAGAGTCATAATATGACTCATGGGTTTAATCTATCTATAATCTGTACAGTTTTGCATGTCACTTTTATTCTCAAAGGTAAGAATTGAGGTGCTCCTCCTCCTTTGAAAACCTAAATAAAAAAACAAACATTCCAAAAAAAAACTAGGCTAACTCATGACTGATATACAAGAAAATCGACAGCTAAAAGTCTAAAACCAATCCTAGTAAGAAAAAATGACATCTCAACCACCACAAAAACAGTTAGATAACTCAATGAAAATATATTATTTATTTAGTAAATAGACACTGTTTTATTTGTCAAAAAATAGGTCATTTCTATCTATTTTCTATACATTTACGTAATACAATTACCAGAAAAGGAGTGCTGGAATCCAGTGCTGATATAAATGATTTCTTCTGGGCCCTGCCTTGTGGTCCTGCATCTATAGCTAGGTGGTAGTCCCGTGATAGATATGATTTCACCGAAAAGAAATTCAATTAGTTGTCTACCATTCCTTCATTCATTTAAATTTCTAACGTTGAAGAAACATCTAAACTGAAAAAAAGGAGGGTTGGAAAGATATGGGTCACAATCATGTTTTATCAATTACCATATGTTATTGATGCCACCAAATCATTTTCATTAGTACAAGGAGGACAATGTAGTTAGAAACCAAGGGTACATACTACATATTATTATTAGTGTTAATCTTCTCATTTGTCCCTAGTGAACAATCCTAATCCTAATTATTATTAGCAACTAAAGTCAAGAACTAAAAGATCTAAGCCAATAGCCAGAAGTTCTTCTGCCATCTTGTGCTAATGAAGTAGCCATTCGTTCCTTGACTTCTCTTCCTCACTCCTATTGCCAAGCATTCTGCATTGTTGATGCAATGCTCAGTAAACTCCTCAGTGCTGCTGTTAGTGCTGCTTCCACACAAGCTGCACACATTGATTAATTAGTATAATAAAATTAAACATGCTGAATTGTTTTAATTCAAAGAAAATTTCTGAGTAACAGAAAAGAAAAATGAGTTTCCAAAGTTTGAGAAGTGAGAGTTTGGGATTGAAAGTTGGAAAAGTGCATATTAGAGGACTGATGATTAGGATTTAGGATCTCACCAGCTAAAGAGAGTAGAAGGTTTCTTTTGTCCCAACACCAAGACAGATACCTCCAGCTTCTTCACTTGGCTCATCACTGTGGCCAGTTTTGGGCCTTGGATTACAAGTGCTTCCACTTGCACCTATGTTAGATTAAAAAAAAAAAAGATGATAGTGTCAATAACTTTTCTTTTTTTTAAAAAAAATTGACCAAAAAAATAATAATTTTGTTAGGGGGGAATCTAAAAACGTGGAAAGAAAAGCTGAAGCATCTGTGCATTCTCATGATTTCTCTAAGGAAGGTGAAAAATAAAAAGATAGGAATAATGCAGGAAACTCAGACCCTTTTCAGTTTGCCCTCTAAAGAAGAGAAAAAGCTGGAAAAAAATTGAGGGTAAAAAAGAAAATATTTAAATAAAAAAATGGAAGGGACTTCCTACTTCTTTCTTGTTGAACAGCATTGAAGGTTCACAGAACAACTTGAATCAAGATCTACCAAAAACAACAATGACAATAATGAAGGCAAATGAGGGGGGAGAGAAAAACCTAGCCTATGTTCTCTCTATGACCTCAAGAAATGAAAGCAAAAAATTATAACACATTCAGGACTTATTACCTCTGGCTTGCAATCTTTACAAAGGGACCCCAGATAATTGACAAGATAGGTAGAAGAAGAGGAAGAAGAGTCAGAATCCCTATGTGGAGGGACAACATGAAGAAGAGTGAGCAAATCAGGTTTATTCACAACATGGGTGAGTGCCCACATCATTGCATGCTTGGAATGTGAAGTGTGATCAACCACAACCATCACTCTCTTCCTCACCATCACCCCAGTACCATTGTCCTCTTGCATAACATTGCCAAAACCTTCCATTTGGTTCACACTACTGTTGTTGTTGTACTTGTCCTTCCCACTACTACTCCACCTATTTGATGTTGATTTCCAAGCCTCTTTCACACTCAACTGTTTCAACAACACTGACCCTGGACTACTCTGCATGCTTCTCTTTAATAATTTGACACTTGTATCTGAATTATAGAACTTGGTGAAGAGATAGAACACAAGAGGGGATGAGGGTATAGGGTGCCAGGTTAGTGCTATAGAGTGCTCAGAAGAGGTGTGTGAGTAGTACTGCAATGTTTTAACTTGTGTGTGAGGATTCGAAGTGTGTCACGGGGATACTTGGTAGTTATTGTGACTTTACTCCCTGTGATGCTGTGTGTTCTGTTTTGATGATGAAATGAAATGGAGGATTTCTGTACTATCTTTTTCTAATTTATTCTGATTCTGATTCTTTTATTACATTATTCAGTGACAATAGTTTAACATTTTTTGTGTGATGATGAACTGACAAATAAATGAATAATTAACCATTTTCTGTGTGTGATACTGTTGATAAGAATAAAACAAATTACCCTCTGATATATATATGATGATGGGTTACCTCATGCCACTGTACGATGCACATGATGTAAAGTGGTCCATCGATCTTAAAAAAATTATTATATTCAGGGCCCTCAACGCTAATTGGATCTGTATCGACGAATCCAGATGGTCTGTATTCAACAAATTCATGCATTCATGCGGTCAGGCGATCTGGATCGTTCAATTGAGATTAGATGGTTAGAGATTTTTATTTTATTTTAAGCCGAGTTTTACTTCCAAAAATTACTAGTCATCTAATTTCAATTGAATGGCTCAGATCGCTTGACTGCGTGATTGCCTGCAAGGAATCCGAATTGTGTATTGACACATTCAAAGAGCATATGGTGGTGGCAAGCAATTATGGGCAAACGCATAGGGTGTAAGAACAACTTTTGCATGCATAGTGATTTTGCATTGTCACATCAATCATTATATGATGAAGTTTGATGCATTACTATTCATGGGTAGTGTTCAATATTTAGTGGATAGCTATATATTTATAGAAAAAAAATAGAATTAAAAAAAATAAATGCGATAAATAATATAATATGATAATAAAAGAGATAAAAAAAAATATATGAGGTATTGAACGGGTGAAATACACATGTTTATGTGTTATCCAATTAAGCTTTTTTGCTAAGATGAATGTGTGTGATCTTATTAGCAGGAAGCTTCAGAGTAGCATTCTCACCTTCCAAATAAGAATATTGATTGCTTTAGAGATTCGAGCTAATTAACGGGTGTAGGAGGTCATTAATGAAAAGATTCAAGTTTAACATGTAAGTAGAAAATACCACAAACATATAATATATAATATAATATACCAACATCTAATATACTATACTCTATTATCACTATCGGTTGTCATCATCCTCGATCCGCATAGAGATTTTGAAGTATAAAGATATAATTTAAGTAGCAATAGAATAGAATACTGCCACAATGTTATATATATAGAAACAAAATACTAGTCACTGTACTTCTCATTCATTTCATCATAAATGGTCAGAAACAGGGAAAAAATGGTGACCAGAGAACCTATAATAATGATAATTTTGATATATAAAAAATAAAACCATTATATAATATTTGTTTGAATGAGAATGAAGGGGAGGAAAGGAGAGGAGAGGGGAAGGAAGAGAGAGGAATTATTTTAAATTTTATTTATATAGTTAATTTTTTTGAGGGAATGAGAGGAGAAAGGAAAGGAAAAGAGCTCATTTTTTATTCAATTTTGTTAAGTTACTGTAGCAATATCAGAAACTAAAATGACTAATAAATTACCTAATAAATAATTTTTATTTTGTTATTATCAAATATCAAAATAACAGTATTTATCACTTTTAAATATCAAAATAATGATTTATTTTCCTTTAATTGAACTAAACAAACTTTAAAAAATATTATTTTATTTTTTGAGGTTTTAACTCTTATGATAGCCACGGGTATATTACTATTGGGCTTTATGGGGTCTATCGGGTCAATACTCTCCCCTCATGGTCTTTTCTATCCTCTATATAGAGTTTTTGTCTTTTATAAGATTCAAACCTTATACCTAAAACTAAATACAAAGATTCTTAAAAATTCACTATCATTTAAGCTTATTTAATTTATGAGGTGTATAATAATGTTACGTATAAAATAAAATAGGGGGAAGGTGTCAGAAATCATATTTGGGGACCCTCGTGAATTGGGTCCTGTTTTGATTTCTTTTGGGTGCTGCTGTTGCTGTTATGATAAAGTACGACTGGTCAGAAGTCAGAAGGCAGTCCCAAAGGGTCGCAATTGCAAATAATTGCTCCCGGGTGGGTCGCTGAACTGATCCACCCTTCAATTTCAACCCCCTTTTTCCTTTTCTCTCTTTCTGTTCTGATATGAATGAATTATTCAGATGAGAGTATTGAATATGGTTGAGTTACAGGGAAGTGAAGTGAAGTTGCTAGCTAGTTAGCTACTATATTTAATTAAAAGAATAATAATATTTATACACTTTAAAAATTAATTTATCTATTTAATATTTTTTATTTTTTTTATATCTCTCTAACTATCATATTACATATTACGTTATTTTATTATTTTTTTCTCACCTGACTCTTTCTCTCTAGTAGTATATACCCCATCTTTATTCTAATTGAAGAACCCATGTGGTAAATTCAATTGGGTGTCAGGTCTCTTTAATTAACATTAACATGATGATCTTCCTAACACAGGTAGACCAGATTAATAGCATTTTCCACTAATCATTAGGATTAATTTGAACACAAAAGAAAAAAAATACATTTTCAAAATATTTTTTTTACTAAAATATATATTTTTTTGCTTTTACTGAAATTAATTTTAAAAGTTTTTTTTTCAATAACTAAAACAAACAGTCTCTTCAGATGCTCCAATAAAAAAAAGTCACATATAGTGCGAACAGACATCTGTGCCAACTCCTATTGTCATCACTCCTTATTTTTTGTTTGTACTTTTTAAACATATTAGTGTACATAAATGGAATTGCAGCCACAATATTAATATAAGCACATTACAATTGTAATTACGGTTATAGTACCAGTTACATTTATTCACATTATACATCCATGTGTGACTTAATGTAAAATGTGTGCTGTAAATACTTACACGTTATAATGTGTGGGATCTGCATTGCAGGGAGGTACACCGCTTTCAATTTTGTTTTTATTTCTGTGTGGTCCCGTACACGTTTTGATGGGCAATCCAATTAAAGTAAACCATCACTTTCATCCATCAATTTGTAACTCGTTAGTAATTTAGTCTTTATTTTTAGAAAATAGGTAAATTAGTCTCTTACATTTATCACCGTCGATCACTTTCATTTCTCTGTTAGTGAGCGTTAACTGACGCTGTTAACGGTGCTGATGTGGCACGTTAAGTGCCACCCAAGCGTGGCCACGTGTCAGAGACTAAAATGACAGTTTTTAGCAAACAATTGAGGGACGTTGGAGGGACGAAAATGACATTTATTAACATCATCTTCTTCTTCCTTGTGAACAATTCAGAATAAATCAGTGAACAATTCAGGATAGAAGAGAGAAGATGAGGGTGAGATATAAAACATGGAGATCCTCCTGAGGCAGAGGGATGGTGGAATGACAGACCCTCATTCCCTACCAACTCAAATTAATATTCTTTATCCATGAAATATTGCAAAGAGAGAAGCTCAGTTGCACTGATTCTTCTTCCAGAAAAAAATGTGATCCTATGTTGAACTGTGACAACACTCGTATTGAACTCAAGTGTAAAGTTAAAGGGTTTGGAAGGTGCTCAGGAAATATAAATCAATATAAAATAAGGAAGACGTTATTCCTGTAACAATTTTTTTCTTTATCCTGTGCTCTTTTTGTTAGGATACCAGTACTTTTGTATTTATATTACAATTAAATAGGGCATGTGACTAAAATAGTTGACTGTTTATTGCCGCTAATGGTTCCCTCATAATTCAAAAAGACAAAAGAAAACCCAACTTGATCGACCATGTATGTATTTATGTAAGTATAAGCCAGCATCCAGAACAGCAATTACCCTTTTAAGTGCTTCCAGAAAAATGGCAGCCAAATCATCATCTTTTTTCTTTAGAACCGTGATCAGATGCTTTACAATCTCAGCCACACTTGTCCCATGCATTACAAATTGAGAAATAATCTCAGGAGCAAGATACTCCTGCATTAGTAATAGCCAAATTTTGTCAACAAAATAAATTTCACTACTAAGAAAAACATTTTTGCCAAAAAAAATGACAATTGTCATAACTTTATAGAAATAAATAACAATTTACCTTTGGAACAACATCATTAGCAATCAGTTTTGCAGCAGCAATCATAACAGCATCTCTATTTGTCTCCTCAGTGTACTCTTTGTTAACATCTTCATCTTCTGCCTCATCTGAAAATTGATAGGCAAGTGAAACAGACTTCTAACGTTATAAACAAGATGAGCGGTAGACATATGAAGGATCAAAGACGCATCAATGAGAGTATTTAGCATTATTAACTCCAACTTGAATAAGCAAATGAACTTTAAATGCATTGTTCAATCTAGAGACAGTAGACAACAAGAATTTCGACATTTTGTAATAATTTGTTTCAAGTTAAAATCAAGAAACATAAGATGAATATTTGCACTAGTTCATCATGTCTAGCATATCCATCTGGGGTTACCTGAAATATTAAGCTGTTGTTGACAAAGTTCCCAGAACTTCTGAAGCACGTGCATCAGGCTGATATCCTAACCTTTCCAGCTTTGTCTTGCTGAAATTTGTCGTCCTAAATAAGAATCATGTTTCTGCAAGTATGGTGCATACCTTTGAATTATGAGGGAACCATTAGCGGCAATAAACAGTCAACTATTTTAGTTACATGTCCCATTTAATTGTAATATAAATACAAAAGTACTGGTACCCTAACAAAAAGAATAGGCACATGATAAAGAAAAAAATTGTTACAGGAATAACGTCTTCCTTATTTTATATTGATTTATTTTGATTTATATTTCCTAAGCACTTTCCCCAAACCCTTTAACTTTACACTTGAGTTCAATACGAGTGTTGTCACAGTTCAACATAGGATCACATTTTTTTCTGGAAGAAGAATCAGTGCAACTGAGCTTCTCTCTTTGCAATATTTCATGGATAAAGAATATTAATTTGAGTTGGTAGGGAATGAGGGTCTGTCATTCCACCATCCCTCTGCCTCAGGAGGATCTCCATGTTTTATATCTCACCCTCATCTCCTCTCTTCTATTCTGAATTGTTCACTGATTTATTCTGAATTGTTCACAAGGAAGAAGAAGATGATGTTAATAAATGTCATTTTCGTCCCTCCAACGTCCCTCAATTGTTTGCTAAAAACTGGCATTTTAGTCCCTGACACGTGGCCACACTTGGGTGGCACTTAACGTTCCACATTAGCACCGTTAATAGCGTCAGTTAACGCTCATTGACGGAGGGACGAAAGTGATCGACGGTGATAAATGTGAGGGACTAATTTGCCTATTTCCTAAAGATAAGGACTAAATTGCTAGCGATTTACAAATTGAAGGACGAAAGTGATGGTTTACTCAATCCAATTATTAACACTACGTAGTACCTCTCTGGACTAATTGATTCTAAATGCAACCTTTACTCCTTTTTTTTTTTGTCTACTGTGGGTGGGGTGATTGGGGTGGGGGTTGGGTGAGGATCGAACACCTCACCCATTACATGTCCACGCAGAGCATTACCATCTGTGCTACTAGGGTCGACGAATGCAACCTTTACTCTTGTGATGTGAGATACATTAGCTCTATATATCATGCATGAAGGCTTGTATTTAAAGGTTGCTCCTAGAGTGAAGGCTTGTATTTGGCTGCATGTAGAGATGTTCTTCCTACCAGAACACGTTTGCAGCTCAAGGGTGTTTCTTGCACGAATGTTTGTGTATTTTGCTCGAATGATTTGGAGAATTGCTTTCATTTGTTCATCACTTGCCCAAGAGCTGAACAATGTTGGCGACAGCTGCAGATGTGGAGTTTTACTGAGCCTTTAATCCCTCATGTTGATGGCTTTAGAGACCTTTTCTTCAAAGTCATTGGTGTTATATTAGTCATGATCAAGCCTGTTTATTTGCTACTACTGTTTGGTCTCTTTGGAAGAATAGAAATGATATGCTATGGGATAACAAGGATAACCCGATTAACCATGTGGTCATGCAAGCAAAGTCCTTTTGTGCTGATTGGAGTTACTATAACAAGAAACATCTTCGCCCAGGACCAGCTCCCACACCTGTTATCGCATCTGACTTGGGTGCTTGGAAAAAACCCCCATTTGGCTCATACAAAGTTAATGTTGATGCAGGTTTTCGCTTTGATGTGAGTGCAGTGGGCTTGGGTTGGTGTATTAGGGGTGTTAATGGCAATTTTGTTCTTGCACGTTCCTCACAAGTGGCAGGATTATTCACGCCAACTGAAGGTGAAGCTCTCGGCCTCCTACTTGCGATAAAGTGGGTACTTGATCTTGGCTTTGAGAATGTCATCTTTGAGACCGATTGTAAGGTGATGGTGGATAAACTGCACAACACCCAGTTTGATCACACAGAATTGGGTCTCATTTTGCAGGAGTGTTACGATGTTCTGAGGGTTCATCCAAGTTTTAGTGTAGTGTTTGCTTCGAGAAAAGCTAACACGGTTGCTCATGTTTTAGCCTTCAGGGGTCTGTTGATGAATGTTTCCCAAACTTTTCATCTTGCACCACTTTGTATTGCTGAAACTATTATGAATGAAATGCTTTGATTTTGGTTTCGTAAAAAAAAGAAGCTAATACACCGTATTAAAAAATTCATCACAATCCGTAAAAAAATAAAAATAAAAACATATAGTTAATTAGAGCGGCGGAGCATATTGGAGGGATCAGTTTCATATACTTCATTTTACCATATAAGATTTTGGTGGATTTTTTGAACAAATATTTTTGAAAATTGATAAAATTGAGGGGTATGCGCCGCATTATCACTTGGTCTGAGCATGTAAAGCACAGTTGCTTCTGATTGTTGAGTGTTTTCTTTGTGACTCTTTATTTTACATTGGACTGATAGAAGAAATATCCTTGGGTTTTTTTTATTCACACATACACTATTTGTTAAATACACATACACTAAAAATGAAAAAGACTAAACTATCCCTCAATTAAAAAACCCGTCAAAACCCATACTATCTCTCACGGAATTATTAGTTTTGCGTGTGTATTTTTTACGTGGAGCTATTAGTTCTGCGTGTGTATTTTTTACTTGAAAAATAATCTACGGAACTATTAGTTCCACGTAAAAAATGCACACGCGAAACTAATAGTTCCACAGAGTATTTCTCATAGGAAAAATACTCCGCAAAACTATTAGTTCCGCGTAAAAAAAATACACTCGTGGAACTATTAGTTCTGTGTGTATTTTTTACGTGGATCTAATAGTTCTGCACTCAATATTGTTTACATTCATTACGTATGTGTCATTTTTTATATATGCGGAACTAATAGTTCCATTATTAGTGTGAAACTAATAGTTCCACCGGGTCTTTAAATTGGATAATTTTAGTATTTTAAATGTGTGTATGTGTTTTAGTAAAATAGGTACGTGTGAATATAAAAAGCCAATATCCTTGCTTATTACGAAACAGATTTCGCAAGTCATTTTGGTACACATCCAATCCAATCCAATTATCAAATAATAACAACACACTATGGAAAAGACCAATGTATTGATCATTTGACTACTGAAATGAAGGAATGATAGAAAGATAATACAAACGAAATAGCGTTCAGAGCAACACTTTGGTAACTCGTGAAGTGGTTAATAACAAATGCCATCATTTTATACTAAAAAATACTGACACACCACCACAATCCATAATCTCTTTACGAGCGGTGGCCATTTCCCGATATATTCTGTCTTTTTCAAACTAGCAGCTGTGATTACCATTTTTTTAATTCTTCCTTGTCTTATGCCTAGTTAAATTAAAAACATATTATACAAGACATCGGTTATGATTGATAGAATTATAACAGCCAATCTAGGAATATAGGAAATGTTATGGTTATGAATCTTACGACATAGGTATATGCAAAGTTAGTGTAAAAGTGACAATTTTCATACATAAGCATAAGGCAGCCGCTATACAATTCTAGTGAAAAATAAGATTTTTTCAACGATGAAAGCATGCATAGCATACAATGAATCATTTTTATTTCCACATCTTGTTCGAATCCTATCACTGCTCTAGTTTAATTTACAAACCCGGCCCATGATCACAATCATAGGCGAAAATAAACCATATGGCCATCATCTTATGCCAATAATTAAATTAAATATTATATCAAAGAATGAATGGCCCTATTATTAAATCTACGCTACAATGTTGAATCATGTACAGTTACTTTCCATGTCAGCGTCATATTGTGAAGAAATCTTTCTGTACAAATCACCTTCACACACCAATGATATATCTTCAGGAGACAACATCATTTTACCTCTGCTCAAATAATGTTGAGCACTCCGCCTGCATTAAAACATTATGCAATTGAGCAATTATTTAAGGATTCCTGGTTAACTTTTCCAATCAATCGAAAGGCTGAAGAAAAAACTGAATTTGCTTCACTAGCATGTACCTTCCTTTCCTCATCTTTTTAACACCATGCGAAATGCGAAAACCTTCTGAAATTGAAATCTGGCGTAGTGAAGATAGATATTCATTGAATGCAATGCCTTTCATTGCCATTGATAATCTCACAGGAACAATGGATCGGACGACGTCGAACGGAGATGTTCTGTTTTCATGGCATTGCATGCTGCTAAATTGAGGTTGACATTAAGAAATACTGGCAAAAAAAAAAATTTAAGGAAAGAATACAAGAAAAAAGATAGAATGCCAGACAGGTGTAGAATTGTGTGTAGGAACTATTAAAATGAAAGCCAAGGCTAAGTACCTCTTCTTATCATTTCTTGGGTTGTTCGCCTCTAATAGCTTTTTATTATAGTTACTCAAGCATTTGTTGTGGTCCTGTCTAGATAACTTCCCCAGTGCCATAATATTAGTAGTAGAAGCCAACATCTCTGAAGTTATATCTACCCTGTTCTCACAACCCAATTTTGATCCCACATCTGCTATGTGCTTGGCATAAAAACAAAAACCATGTACCGCAACAGTGGACATCATCATTTGCTCATCATACCAGCTAAATGTTGCTTCATCTGACAAGAAAATTGAAGGTTCCATAATACCCTGCACATTCATTATTATCACAATCAAAGTTCGGATACAATACAATTGACCCAAAAAAAAAACTTTTTTAAGGAACTTACACATTGTTTTTGTTGGTGATTACGAAATAACAAGTCAGCTTCTGAAATTAGATTGCTCAGCCCACTAGCAAGTTTAACAACTTCAATAGCACCTATCTCTTCTGAAGTGGCATGCTCTCTTAAATCTGTTCGACAATCATGAAGTTTCCTCCATAAATTTTGCACCATGTCTGTCTCCATAAGTGGACTAGAATAAATGAATTTTGACTCCAACTTAAAATCGGCATGACTGCACTCATCCATCGTGTTATACGCAGGTGTGGTTTCCATGTTCTCATCTCTAAAATCTTGCACATTTGTTTTTGGAGAAGATTTGGGGATTTCAGTATTCACCAACGAATCCAAATTTTGAGGCAATTCGGTTAAGCGCTGACAAACACTGAAAGAGAATGGTGTCAACTCATTATCCAGAGAAACATCTACCGGACCAGCAAGATGGCCAGAAGACACTACTCCAGACATTGTTTCTATTCTATTTTGAATTGCATTCTCAGGAACAAATCTTGATTCTGGAAAACAGGATATATCAAATGATTTACATGTTTCATTTAACCATGCATCATAAGTTGTTTCTAAATATTTACGCTGTTCCTCTGAATCCTCCAATCCAGAACACACCAGCTTGCAAAATGATGCACTGGCATAACTTTGATTCAATTGAAACTTACAGGGAGATTCACTGTTGCCTTCAAGGGATTGTCTCTTGTAAGCTTCATCATGAACGTCCACAGAATATATATTATTTGGATCCTTGTCCATAGAATCAGAGGACATCAATACAAGTTTCCTTTGGTCCTTTTGCAAAGAGGATGTTACTGGGGATTCAAAACAATTAGAAAGCCCAGAAATAGCACTATATTGACTTCCAAACTCACTGCAGTCTGTAATAGATTTATTCCTCTTCATGGTCTCTTCCATGGGCTCTAAATAATCAGTCCCCATACACTGCACATCTAAATCATTTTGCTTTTCATTTATGCAAAGCTCTTCCTCAACTAACCCTTGCGAGCATGAGGCTTTTTCCATTGTGGTTATTGACTTGGCAACTTCCTTCTCAATTAGTTCGGATAACTCTGAGGGAAAATTCCAGGGCATTATCTTTGGCAGTATCTGATGACCAGCCTCAAGATCAAATGGAAGTGAGCCATATGCTGTCTGCACTTTCCTGTCTGGACAGTGAAAAAATAAATGACAAGTTTCAACAATGGCAATAAGATAAATTGGAATTGTAAATTATATTAATTGTAAGAGAACAATCATATAATGAGCCAAAATTTGAAGAGTTATGGTTTTCTTGTAAGTCATATACATGCACATGTGCAATCTAGTTCTTAACATAAAGAACATAACAGGTTGAAGATAAGGAATAATAGTTAATATATAATATATTTCGATCTATTAATCCATAGATATATCAAATATATGATCATCAATTAAACAATATCTTCATCTTAAAAAACCTATGCTGTGTGATTCACCTTTTTTATATTTTTTATTCTGGAACCAGAACTGAAGATGCATAATGGTTTTACGAATATCTCTGTCACAAGACTGGATAAACTTCTCCAGTAAAAGAGGATTGATGTTGACTTCTTCCGTAACACAAACCTGCAGGTCATCCACAGAAGACATATAAATTTCACTTTCAATCTTTTCATTTTACCTTCTTCTAAGGGGTTGGAAATCCTAAAGCACATACCCTGTACAAATGGCAAAGCAACTCATCTGGCAATGGCAATGAGAAAGGAACATGTAGCCTAACAAAATTATCTGGAAGGCCAGCATTATTACCTAATTTACAAAAATGATATTGTTATTAATATGAACTCATTGATAAAAGCTATATGTTGAGCAAAAATGCACTATTGTAACAAGTCATCTCACTGTTGCTGGTCAATATAATTGGCCCTTTTGCTGTCTCAGCAATGTGTTGTATGGCAGCAATACATCCACGATCTTCAGGAAAAAGGATGTCCACATCCTCAACTAGAATTAAAGTTTGGACACTATCAGATGTAAGTACATTATTTTCGTCATGTAACTTCCAAGATGTTTCACCAGGACTATGAGCTCCATCATTGGATATGTTTATCAGTTCAATCACGCCATTGTCCATCTCTTCAGCTGCTTTACCACTAGGCAAAGCTGGAGCTGGGGGAAATTCCACAGTCTTCTTCTGTGAACTCACAGTGTGTTCTCGTAACCTGAAAGAGATACACCATATAAAATATATTATTATCACAGATTAGATTGACAGATATGCTTCTTACAACGAGTAACTTGATTTTATTAAAATAAGATTGAATTAAGGAATACCCTGTAATGAAGTTCAATCTTATATTCCATATTTCTTTGTTTTTTCCCCCTAGACATACTCATTTACTTTTCTATTTCGAAGAATAAATACTTATAAATACTTATACAAGAACCAATCCAGTCCAAATAGGGACTCCAACAACACTTCTTATGCTTAGCTTATGGTTGTTTTGATGATTGCTATTTGCTTAATATCTTGTACATCTAAAATTTGTTTTTCTCTCTTCAATTGGATAATCACCATACTGGAGCTTAAAAATATCAAATTACTAACATAAAGACGGCATAGAAATACTTGATTTGATTTTACAATAGCTACTAACACGTCACTTTTTGATATCCAGCAAACAGCAGTGTTTATCCTATGGAGTTTCTACAAGGGCATGTATATTCCCATTTTCAATGAAGTACTGATTGACTACCTGTGAAAGAAGAAATTGACTTCCTCAGACAAAAGTAACATTCAAATAAGCCAATAAAATATTGCAGGAATGTAAAAGCACAGGTATCAGGAAAAGTATTGTCGGATAAAATTACTCAGCTACAGATGATTTTATTCACAATAGTTATTAGTAAGCATTGACAGGACAAATTAACAAACCTTTTCAAACCACGTGATCCAAGAGCATCTCCAAAATAATGCTTGACAGCAGCCCCATTTCTACAGTCTGATGCATTGAGCTGTTGAGAGTTGAGACATGACCACCTTTAATATTTTTTGGCCAAATTCATAATAAAAATTACAGATACATAAAAATAAAGAAAGTAATTGTTTTTAGCAACTAAGAGAGGTTTCGACTTCTCTTTTCCTTCAGCTTTGTGGTTTCTTTTGGAGGATACCTAATCCTCGCTTGGCTCACTTATATTCTCCCCTTACTATCTAATAATATTTCTTTTTGTACATAACAACCAAAGACATTTCTTTTTTTATCCCCAGCAAAGAGAGGGAGAGAAGAAAACAATGCTTTTGACTATGACACAATACAATCTTATAGATTATCATTCTTCATATTTGGCATGGAACGGCATAAATCCAAAGTTCAGAAAAAGGAAAACTTAACAATAAATCAGAATAAAACCCAATTTCGCTAATTAATTGCTATGCTTGACCTTAGATATTCAATTAAAAAATTGACTGTTTAGCATTTCCAGGTGCATGAGATCAATGAATAGCATCAGGACAAAGGTGGATCAGTTGAAAAGCATAAATAACCAAAATTATTTATGAACGGTGATACCTCTAAAACCTCAAACCCTTGCTCTCGGGCACAGGCATAGACAGCTGCAGACTTGCCACTCTACAATATGACAGACTCAGCTTCAGCAACCAATATACAGTTATAAACAAGAAGTGTTTAAACTGAAAATTTTGTATCTGCAGATAAATAATGATTATTCTCTACAATTATGTTGGACTTAACCATGTCAGGAAACTTTTAGAAGGCACAAATGAGACATTTTAGATTTTATACATATACCTTTAATCAAAATACAAAAAATGAAAATCATTCCTGACAACTATTATGATAAACCAGATTAAAAAGTTACGAATTTTTCTTGACAGCTATTCTGCACAATTGAACAGAGATGCAACTATGTTATACTAATCCAGGCGGAAAAAAAATTTAGAATGTACAAATGGGAAATTATGGAATTTATACACATTTATTACATCAAAATCAAAATACCAAGAAAAACAAAGATAATTGTTCCATACCAACTATCATTAGAAACCTAATTAAAATATTGATTTTTTCTGAAAATTTTATGATCATATATAGTTAAATGGAGGTGACAAATACTTAAAATGTACAAAAAAAAACTTAGGTTCTATAAAAAAAATTATCTAAAAAAAAGACTAGTATTAACCATGAATGCAAATGTTAGCCAGTCTCTAGTTAGTTAAGAATTAAATTAATTTTTATTCTCCATACCACTTTGGATTTTCACCCATCAAATTATATATATATTAATCAAATAGCACAAGAACAAGATTATCCATCCATGGCGTGTATGTCACACAGTCATGACAAAATATATATCTACATACCCCAACTGGTCCTGTAATTAAAAGAACGTTCTGCAGGGAACCCTCCTCATTAATATCTTTTGAAATATGGTCACAATCAGAACAGTTATAATCATCATCATCGTTTGGCATGTCAGTTTGATCCTTGTTAGAGGAATCCTTTCTGCTTTGATAACGTCTTTCATGCCAAAGATGTAACCAGTCACGCAAGAAATTCAGAGATTCATCATTACCGCACACCTAAAAAGGGATCACAAAACAAGAAAAAGTATGATCCACAATGTTCAAACATTCATAATCAAAACAAGCAACTTTAATTTTTATTTTATTTTTCAAAAAGAATACGCTATGAACCAGAAATGTCTAACCTCAAAGGCTTTCGTTGGCTTGTACTTGTGTATCCATAAGCTGCCCTCAGCCTTATGTTCACAACTATGGTAGTAAGACCTCATACTGCAATGCGTGATACAAGGGAAAACCTCACTATTAGGAAATAAATTTTCTAGCCAAGCCTTGCATAGGGACTCAAAGATGAAGTTACAACTTACAACAGTCCCAGATGCTGCAAATCCCATCAGAAAAACAAGCAACGAAAATACAACCATTTTCTTTTAAATGAGCAATCAATTCCATTGCTAAACTACTGAGGGGAACTGAGTAGTGAGTATACCAAAACATACTTAAGTAGGTTAAGGCAAAGAATGTGGAATGAGGGTAACAGAAATAAATTGTTAAAGTTAGTACACCACATCTATCAAGATGTAGACATTAGACACCACAAAATGATCTCACAACCACCTTGCTTTCAGCCAAAAACACAAATAAACCAATTAATTACGGCATGTATCTTTTCTAGACATAATGGTCACATAATTGAGCTCCACACAACAGTTTGGTGACTATTTTTGTTAGCGAAAAGAAAAATGAGCAGAAGGAAACAGTGCAATATATTCAGCAAAAGGTTGTTAGCAGCATCTGCAATATAAAGGGAAATTGCACGACATAAATATGAAATTCCCAAAAAACAAAAAATGGAATTCGTCAAATGACATAATTGGCTGTGGTAAAATGCACATTATTTCAATGAGGTGTGGATCACATGTGTGTTAACCTTTCTTGAAGAAACCTACTCGGTGGCTTAGTATCTGATTTCCTGAAAATGCACACTTGCCCTGATACAGTGCTGACTTCATCCTCCTCCAAGTCCTGGAAATAAATTTTGGCAACATTAACAAATCATTGGTACAAAGGTGGTATATTTACCCCCTCTAAACTAGCTTCCCCTGATTACCTACAGCTGTGCAAATGGGGAAGGTTACTAGGGACAGAAGGTATTAACTAGATTCAGACAAATTATATACCACAATGGCATCTTCTGGCTTCAAAGGACATGCTGGTTGCTCATTAGCTAGCACAGCTGAGTTTGCCGGTGATTTTTCCATCATATTATCTGGCTGTATAGAAAGTTTATCTGAACAATACAAGGCATTCTGAGAAATTGCAGCGCTTGAGGGTTTTAAAGTACTAAGAAAGTTATCCAAATTTAAGGATTCAACAGAACCCTCCAAAACAGATAAATTTGAACTTTCTAGACTACAATCCACTAAGGTGGTATTCCCCAAAAATGTCCAGTCACTCCAGTCAAGAGATGAAGTATCATCCTGCAATGATAAATTTAATGCCAAACTCAAACACGATGAAATTACAGAATTTAAAACCCAGATATATATATATAGAAACCCCATAAAAAAGGCCATGTGCTTTACACCAAAAAAAAGTTAAACCCCTAATATTATCTCAAACCAAGCTACCTTCAATCATAGTAGAACAAACATCAAATCACAAAAAACAACTACCATACCTGGACGTCTTCAAATACATGAATAGGGCCGCAGATAATTCTTCCACCCTCGCTCTTAGCTGCGGATAAACTGCTTTCTGAATCAGCCGTCTCCTGAGATTTCTTCCCCACTTTCCACAATGAAAAAAACGGATGTATTTGCCGTCCTGCAAACATCCTTGAATTTTCCTGATCCAAAAAGAGGTAGAAAGCTCATTAAAAAAATGACATAACATATCATACATAAGCAGCAAGGAAACTGAAGTCACATGCTCAAATCATAATAAAGGTTTAAGTTCAATGCAGCAAGATTTCATAAATATTATATATAAATATATAAAAAAATAAAATCCCTCAAAAGTCTTACATAAAGTCAGACACAAGAACGCTAACCTCAGCTGACAATTTTGCCTCCAACCGCAAATTAATTTTCCGAGCCGAATCAGGCGAAGGTGTCCCGTTAATTCCATTAACAGAATTTTTCTTTGGTGTGTTATTCTGCTTTAGTAATAAAAACATACATTAGAAAACCCTCAACTGTCCCATTCATTCTCTTTTCAAGTCTCAAATAAATATTCAATGCACACTGGCAATTAAGAGCAACCAAACAGTGAATTACTATGATTCACCACAATGCAGGTATAACACAATAACTAACAGCTTAAAAAAAACATTACTAATAATAATAATTATAATAATAATGACCTTAGAGCTTCTTTTTCGTGGAGTGACTTTTCCGGGGGACTTCCTCTTCTTGTTGCTGTTCTCGCCGGCACAGGATCCTTTCTCCTCTTCTACTTCTTCCCCTCCTGCTCGGCGCTTCGGGGTGCCGAGATCGCAGGGGTCCTTCATTGTACGAGAATTGAATTCAATTGATTTTTGGGGGATTGGTGAATTAGGGTTTTTGAGTTTGGGAGTGTAACGGAAAACAGAATTTTAGTTAAGGAGAAAATCTATCTATTCTATTGAATATAAAAATTTGGAGGGAATAAACTCCCACAGTTGGTAAATACACTCCAGTGTTTTACCATCAACTCCACTTAAAAAAATTTTCAATCAAAAAATACAAAAATATCATTTTTTGTTGTTTTTTATTTTCCGCATACACCCCATTAGATTTTTATAATTATCGGAAATTGAAATTTTTAGAAAATTTCAAAATTTAATTTTATAACTACTAGAAAGTTGTATTTGCAGGAAGCTTAAAAATTAAATTTTAATATTTACCGAAAATTGATATTTCCGGTAGTTATAAAATTTAGTTTTTAAAACTACCAGAAAGTTGAATTTGCGATAAGTTTAAAAATTGAATTTTGATATTTACCAGAAATTAGAATTTTTGATAGTTATAAAATTAAATTTTTATAACTACCGAAAAGTTGAATTTGCAGGAAGCTTAAAAATTAAATTTTGATATTTACTAGAAATTGAAATTTTCAATAGTTATAAAATTTAGTTTTTATAACTGCCCGGAAAGTTGAATTTCGGTGAGTTATAAAATTAAATTCCAATTTCCAATATGGGGACTAGGTATATATACAACCACAAGTGGGGGTAGCTTTAATTAATACATGGACAATTTTGTTTCTAAATGAATGTTCTTTTACTATATTTTCTAAGGTTTCACGTTAAGATGGTAGTTTAATTTTAATTTTTGATAGTTATAAATTTTATAACTATTAGAAATTAGAATTTGCCAACATCGAAAATTGCCACAAAGTTGAATGTTTGTGCTATTCACTTTGTACTACTGCAAATTTAGATTTCCAATAAGGTCTAAATATATTTTTCTCCATAAATATGAATTTTTGGTTAAAATTTTAATTTTTTTATTTACCAAAAATTAGAATTTATGGTAGTTTAAAAATTAAATTTTATAACTACCGGAAATTTTAATTTTTCAAAAATTAAAGTTTTAAACTTTCCAAAAATTTCAATTTCCGGATAAGATGGGAAGGACAAAATCGTATTAAAAATTTTAAACAGTATAAAGTAGAGTGGATGACAAATTCTCAGGGTATTTACCAACTGCCTTTGTTATTATTACTGGTTCCTGATTATGATCATTTGGATTGGACTTGGATCGAGTCCTGTGACTTTTTTAATAATTTGATTAATATTGTACACTTTTTTTACAAAGTATATCTCAATTATAATATTATTTGTGATACTTAGTGAATATTTTATTTGAAAGAAGTTAAATTTTTGTGTTAATTATATGATTTTTGTAAGATATTACATTCAAATGTAAAATGTAAAAATTCTTTAGTTTTTTGAAATAGAAATAGCAAATTAGGTCAATTCATTTGGTCTATTCGGTCCTATCCCAGCTCACCGGTTACAACATATGTCATGTGATTGGTGTGAGAAATTAAATACTGTATTGTTTAAAATTTCATTTGATACTAAAGCTCAAATCAGACGTGATTTCATTTTGGTTTAAAAACACTGACCACACCCATTTTCCACAAGAGAATCCAATGAATTAACCCTCATCATAAAAGTCTTGGACTCTGTTTGAATAATTTTTTTCATAAACACTTCTAATATATATTTTTTAATTAATAATTTTTTACATAAATTAAAATTAACTTTTACATTTCACTTTTCTCAAAAGCTATCTTTTTTTAATTTCTCCCTAAACATTTATTTATTTATTAACAACTATCTATTTAACAATTTTTTCCTTTTTTATAAACACCTAACTTCTAGGTAAACTAAAAGTTGAACTTTTCCATCGAAATGACTTTAAAGCGAGTGTAAGAAAAACACGAGCATTAAATCATTCAATAACAAATCATTCAATACAATTTACCAACGAGTCAGCAGCACTTTTAGGAGCCAATGTAGGATTTGTAGCAAGAATTAGCAAAGAACAATTTTATTTACAAATTATTTACAAAAGCTAGGTCTTGTGGGAAGTAATTAAACAAATTGGTTTATACTCTCAGACTAGGCACCATGAGCTCCATCCACTAGCGTTCATATTATACATTTGCCATGGTCGTGGGAGCCGCCGTCTTTAGAGAGCCTTGAGAGCGAGTTTACTGCCTGAATGAACACCCTTTGCAGCAACTTTTAACAATGCACGACTTTGGTACAGCCTGTTATCAAAATATTAAATAGCAAAAAAAATAAATGTAAGGGAAATATTGCTATTGACATAGGCTTTGGTAGCACTAATTGTAAAGAAATTGAATTGAATTAAGGCAAACAATAATTTACCTAACTTAGAAATTTAAGTTGCAAATATGAGCATAGCAGAGACATTTCACACGATGTCAACATGATCACAACTTCATTAAATAGACACAAAAATTTAGCCAATAAGATTAAAGCATTTGGAGTCACTGATAATTTGATACATCGAACCTATGTTCCTTGCATTTATTAAATAGTTTCCGTCTTCACTGTATTTAATGACGATTGATCTGTATAAACTTTCATAATCTCTCCCCAAAATGATACGACGTGTACTCGATCTGTATAAACTTATAATAATAAATTTCTTTCTACGGTAACATGTTGCAAACACAAAATAGTGAAATACCAACACAAGCACACATCCATGCAGATGCAGGTTTATGAGGAGATCCCTGCTGAAATCCCACATGTCAATCATATAGCTCTTGGTATATCATCAATGTAGATACCCGGTAATAAAAGCCTGTTTTAGTGTATATCTAACTAACTAAAAAGCATAATAACAGTTTGAGAGTGAGAGAGAGAGAGAGAGAGTTACCCTGCTAAAGCAAGTCCCCAGGTAGACAGAGCATAAAACAACTTTCCAGCATTCCAAATATCTAAAATCCTTTCAAGTTTGCTTGTACCAGCCAGTGCTTTTGATAGAGCTGTCATCAGATAATTTAAAATATGAAACACAACATTTTGTTGCTTAATTTAATCACAATAGCAAAAAGTGTGTATATGATATCAATGTAAATATTGACAATGGTTGAAAGGAAGATGAATAAAATAATTAGTTAGGACATTTTGAACCTGTTTTCTCCCCCTTCCAAATCCCTCCCAATTTTGGAGGGAGCCCAAAATTGAGAGGGGAGCGATTTTAGCCCACTCCATTCCCCTCCCCTTGCCTCCAAAATTTTAAACCAAACAAGAAAAAATTATAAGAATTCCTCCCTTCCCCTCCTTTCCATTTCTCCCCACGAAATACTATGTAAATCTAAAAAGGGAAAAGGAGGAAAAAGGAAAAAAATCATTAGATTGGAAGATTATCTGAGAAAATAGTATTATACCTCATCCAGCATGTTTAAAAACGGACTTCATCTACTTAAACTATTCATGTTAAACAATAGTCATCACTTAACGACTCAACAGTTCAAGTCAGATGATAAATTGATAAAAACAAGTTTGTGGTTGCTATAAACAAGAGTTTCCCCCATCCAGCATAAAAAAAATGGATTGGAGAACCTTTAGCCAATCCATTTGAGCAGGAGCAGATATTAAGTTACAATTACATTTACAGATCCTTCTTACAATTTGGGTAAGGAAATATGAAGGGAAAACCATTTAAGATACAATGATCTGACAGAGAACTTACTTTTCTGCAGTTCCTCTGGCGACAACTTCTGCAATTATAATGAGGCAACCATCAGATGCAGCAAATAATAATAATAATAATAATAATAATAATAATAATAATAATAATAATGCATATCAGTGTGTGCGTGTATATGTATGTATACCAGCGCTTTTGGGTTTGACAGAACACATCTTGCCATAAAGTTGGCAACTCCATCAATCACATGTTCTTCACCGATGATCAAGTAACTATCATCATCAATTCCACTCCATTCCTCAACATTAATAGGATCTGTCTCATCTGTGACCCAAACCCACCAACTGGGTTCTTGAGAGTCAACATTGATTAAAATGTCAGCGGATCGATAATCAACATCTGTCAAATGCCAACAAAAATGCCAAACAAATTGTCAATATCCAAGTAGTTCATTGCACACAAGGCATAGCCATCAACAGCAGAGAAATTAAACTGAATACCAGTGGCCTCCTTAAAAGGAAATTGATTTCCTCCACTAGCAGTTTCCTGTTGTATGGACTTGAGCCGAATCAGGTACTCATCAGACCTCATGGTAGCAACTAATCGAGCGTGCAACTACAGCCAAATAGCACCCCAAAGCATAAATTGTGAAAAGGGAAATCATAATAATATCACCCAAAACACAATGCTGCTAAACTAACAATCCTTGGAATAAAAATATGAAAATGCATCCTGTTTTGTAACTGTAGGTGAAATAACATTGCATAACATGATTACCCCACATACAAAGTAGCTTAATTTGTATCCAATTACCAAGCAACTAACAGCACTCAAATAAATAAATAAATAAAACAATTGTTTCCAGAAAACAGTTTTTTCCCCCTCTTTTATTTCCATAATTCGGTCAGAAATAGAAGGTGGTGACTCTCCATCAAGGTTTTAAATTGTGAACCACAACTACAATGACAGGCGAAAGCAGCAATATTAAGGTTTTAGAGATCCTAAAAGCTTAATATTAATTATAGCCACATCAAGGGCGTATGTTTTATTTTTTAGGAATTGTGACATAACCACCCACAATCACAAAACCTTGCTGTCTATATATATTTTTTTTATAAACGCACATACAGAAATTGAACCCGGAACCACGAAGAATCTAAACTCTTTTCACTCGGACCAATATACGTTCATGAAAGTTGGCTTGTTCAATGAAATTAATCTATTTTCAATCCATTTATTAGTGGAAAAAATAGTACCCGGATTTAACAAATTGAGTTTTTTTGGGAGGTTTTTAGAGAATTATAGTTCATTTGATGAAATGAAACAATGAAGATGCAGGGAATAAGGGGAATAGGGTATTGTGTATTATACATCGGGAGGGCAATTGTGGATGAAAGGGGGCGATTCGGAGAGGTTATGGAGAAGCTTCAGATTCTGGTCGAGCAAGCTCCTGAGTCGCAGATTCTCCGATCGCAGAGACTCCACGTCTTCGTCGGAGGGGCAGTTGTCGTCGTCGGCGGTGACGGCGGGATTCCGGTAGCGGAGATGGTGGTGGCCACATTCTACGGCGGTCCAAGCTACGTCGGCGACCTCGAGCACCGTCTTCGCCACCTCTACAGCGTTGTGGCCTCCCATGATTATTGATTTGGGTGGATCTTTGAATTGGGCGAATCTTTGGTTCCTCCCAAATCCCTAATCGGATTTCAATTTCTCGCAGGAAACGGCTCGTCGTCGTTTTACGTGTTGCGAGGGTGAGGGAAAAATATTATGAGGAGAAGTGGATTTGGTTTTGTCGTTTTGCCGTCTCAGGCTGGGCCCGCTCCTCATTTTTGGCATCCTCCATGTTAATAGTTTGGCTTTAATATTAATTTAGGCCCTATAAAATTTTTGATTTTAAATTTAGTCTCTATAACAAAGGTTAAATTTTTGATTTTAATTTTTTGAGGAACTGACCGTTGATGTAGCACTGTGAAGTCCCTATAAAATTTTTACGTGGCTTACACGTCACTTGACACATACCTATACAAATATTAAATTTTAAATTTAATTCATCTTAAAAAAATGTATTTTGAATTTAGTATATCCCTTTCTCCACCGGTCCACCCCTCTCCACCAACCCCACCTCCTTCTCCCCCTTCTCCACCACAACCCCCATCCCCACCTCCATCACCCCTCTTCCACCACAACCCCCATCCCCACCTCCATCACCCCTCTTCCACCACCCCCACCTCCTTCTTCTCCCACCTCCTCCACCACCACCCCCCACCCCCACTCCTACTCCCACCACCACCCCTCCTCCTTCTTCCCCCTTCTCCACCACCCTCGGTCGGTTTCTAAATTCTCAAAATTCTACTTTATCTCTTCATTCCTTTTCAATTTAGATTATTCTCCACGGATTGTTGATCCCTGATTCTTTTCATCAACTGGGTTCTCAAAAAAGTTTGCAGGAGGATTTTTTTCAAACCTTTTTTGTGGTAGCATTTTCCCTGTTTTGGATCTCTGAAATCCTTTGTTCCATACGTGAGTATCCAAAACACCCAATTTTGCCTTTTTACTTCTATTTATATTTAGTTCAATTATTCCATCAATTATTGATCTTTTCTCACAATTGGGTTCTCAAAAATTGCATCTCTCTACTTGGTTGTGCATCCACTAACGCTCTGAACCAAACACTCTTTTTTCAGTTTCCTCTGTTTTTCAGCAGAAGCTTCTTCGTGGCCAGTTTCTTCTCACTTTGGCCATGGATGACGGTGAAGGAGAGATGGGGGAGAGGGATTACTTGAGATGGGGGCGGTGGAGGAGGGGGAGAAGGAGGTGGAGGTGGTGGTGGTGGTGGAGGAGGGGGAGAAGGAGGTGGAGGTGGGGGTGGTGGAGGGAGGTGGTGGAGAAGGGGAGAGAAGAAGAGGGACTAAATTCAAAACATATTTTTTAAGAGGGACTAAATTCAAAATTTAATATCTATATAAGTATGTGTCAGGTGATGTGTAAGTCACATAGGTGATACGTATGAATTTTATAGGAATCTCACAGTATCACATTAGCGACCAACACTAGTGAGGGAATAAATTAAAAAAAAAATAAGACTAAATTCAAAAAAAAAAAAACAAGGACGAAAAAAAATTTGACTTTTTTATAGAGATCTAAATCAAAAATTCTCTATATTACAGGGACTAAATTAATATTAAAGTCTAATAATTTTTACCCTTTATAAGAAGTAAACCAATTTTGTGATACATTGTGTTTTGACCACATTAAAATCCAAAATATGGCAAACCAACCACAAGAAAAAAGAATCTCAGTTTTTGACCCGACCATTATTTTAACTAGCTTATTAGTTTAATAAATTTATTAGTTAATGTCTTTATTGTTTTTTGTCTGCTTTATTCTTATTCAATCGAATCAATCTTCCTACTTCCGTAGGATGAGCTTATAATAATCTTTCCCTTTCACAATTTCAATTTTAAGTATAATTAAAATTTAAATGTGTAATTTTAAATTTTCATTTGAATATATTTTAAATAAAATAATATTTAAATCAAATTATCCTGTTAATGAGAATCTTTATATGTAATTATTTACTTAAAAGACTATGAGGTTGGACACAAGTAATTAATATGCTCCGTCTAAGAGATGGACTCGGCTAGGGCTTAAGTTCGATTCCTGGTGACAGAATAATTTGTGTTCAGACTTTACTTACCTCTCGGCTGAACACAGAATAGTTCTGGCAAAAAAAATTACTTATTTAAAAATGACTTTTACATATCAATCCCAAAACCTTAACAACACAGTAGGAATACTGTATACAACATAATTTATGATAATCCATAATGGTATAAAATTAATCATAAATTAATGAACACAGATATATACATTGATATATTTAATTTTTATCAATCGTCATCACTCTATTTTGGTGCTAATCGACTCATATCTTCCATTGCTATATTATTTGTTTATTTTTTATATTTGCATTATATTATATTTATATCTATAATATAAATTTAGTATTTACTTATAATTATAACTATAATTCAGCAGCACAAGTTATCGTAAAAAAAATAATTCACCAACATAAGTGGGCTACCTGGTTTTTTTTTGTTGACAATACTATTTTTACATAAACGATTTTTTTTTAGAATATTTCTGTTGTCATAATTTTTTTATTGGGCTTGACCCATTTGTACTTGGGCTTCTGCCTTTTATAATTAATTGACCAAAAAATTAAGTTTTATATGTGGCCTTTTTAATAATTTTACTTTCTTAAGGGACTGTACTTGGAAATCCTGACAACTTTTAGAATTACCAAAGAAAGAGTACGTAGGTAACCAATCATATCCATCCAATAAATTGTCAAACAAATCAACGCTAGAAGGTGTTTTGCCTATTGGTGGTACCATTTGAAGTTGTATCATGCTAAACGGAACCATATATTAATGGCAGCATATATATTACAGAAATAGCAATTCTAGTATATAAAATTTGCATTTCAGAAGTGGTAGTTCCGAAATATAAAATTGCTTTGATTCATTTTTTTTTAAATGGCAATCCATCAATTTAATTTAATATGTTGCATGTATTCATCCACAAAAGCCCATTGAGTACCACAAAAACATGTACTCATTGCTTTACGTGCTTGAATAGTAATATCTATATTTGTTTATTTTATTTTCTAATGTTATGTAATTTGTTGTTATTAATTGATAACTCTTATAGCAAATAGGGCTGGGCAAAAAATGTCTACTGAACCGAACCCGAGCAGACCGAACGCAGAGGCATGCATTTGGGCGGTCTCAATCAGGCTGTCGGGCTTCTGGTGAAAAAACACGGGTTTATTTGGATACGCTCGGGCGGTTTCGGATTGGAGAAAAAAATTTCGCATGAAACCGAAATTGACCGAGTTATGCGATCACATGCAGCAGTGATACTAGTTTTAGAAGCATTGGTTGGAGAGACAAACGCGTCAGAGCCTCCGAAGGCTCTGAGGCTGAAATCATCACATCGCAGAAAAAGTGTGTTGGGCTCAAAAGAGAGAAGAAGAGACGGTGCATTGACTCTTTCCTCCGCTCTATCTCTTTCCTTCCACATATCCCCACATGATGATATCACATATTGTTCTCGCCAAAATTTGGCCAGAGGTCGACCCTATTTCCCAGTGAGAGTGCCTAGAATCAGTCTCTGGCCACTAGCGGGTTTTTGGAACATGTCTTCTCTAGAGCTGGTATTTCTCTATTTAAACTAGGCCGCTTATTTAACGTCATGAGTAGAATTAAGGAGTATTCAATGGTATGAGCTTGATTTGGGGGATCCCATTAATGAGGGAAGATCTGGTGCGTGATCTCAGGGGTCAACTCTGGGTCCTCGGGCCACCTCAGTCATAGAGCACCTCGATATGGGCATTTAAGTCGGCGTTAGGGGATACGTCGGCTCTAGACTAGTTCAGCGGTGCATGTCTCGGCTAGGACATATCAGGTCGGTGGTGAAGGGAAATCTCGTCATCTGATCAGCCTTGGAAAAGCTAGGACTCCGTGCTAGGTCGAATGTTACTTGGTCGGACGGTACACAGCCCCCCGAGCGTCGAGCCAGAAAGGTAAAGGCGATCGAAGTCTTTGTTAGGTCGAAGGCAGTCGAAATTATGGCTAGGTCGAACGTTACTCGGCCGAACGGTACACAGCCCCCCGAGCGTCGAGCCAGAAAGGCGAAGGCGATCGAAGTCTTTGTTAGGTCGGAGGCGATCGAAATTATGGATAGGTCGAACGTTACTCGGCCGGACGGTACACATATATAGGGGATGGGATCCGTTGTAGCGTTATTCCATTGTATGATCAACAACCACGCTCTTCATTGGTGGTAGTATATTATTGCGTAAAGTTGCTCGGGAGATGTAGTCAAGCAGTCAACTGCAGGAACACGTACACAAGGCTCGCGAATGACACAACAAAACCCCACTCATTGTTATGTCAAATCAAAATAATATAATAATAAGTATATATCATATAAATCATATAATATAATATCACTCATGGGTCTCTTTTAAAAAAAAACGTTATTTATTCATCTTTAACCTATTCATCTTCTTCGATGAAATCTATGAGACGAAAATGGCGAAGAGAAGTTCTTCAATGAGAAACGGCACATATCAAAACCGCTCGGTCACAACAACGGCAATATCCGAGCGAACCCACCCGTGCAAAACTGCCACCCGCCGAACCCCCCACCCGCCTTATCCGTTGACTCAAGCGGGCGGAGATGGGCCTAATAATATTGTCTTCAATTTCATTCGGTTGAGCAATTTTTGGACTAAATCCGACCAAATCCGACCGACGCCCAACCCTAATTATTAGCAAAGAGATGTTTAACTCTACATGACCAATATCTTCTTTACCTTTCTTAGAACATTCCTCTTTATTTAGATGTCCATTTTCTTTACGTTCCACAATGTTTTTTTTTTGGTAAGATGTTCCCCAATGTTGCATCAGCAACTTTATTGATGTGATGTGATGGATATTATCTTTTTATATACATGTAACTTTCATCTTATGGTCCTTGCTCTATTTTAATGTTTTTCATCATCCGAGAAGGAAGATGATTTTGGCTCCTAAAAGTTATACCATAAAAATATACCTATTCGCTATTTTCTTTCTCCATGTTATGTTCTTGACTCTCTAGTCAAACAAATACCCATGCCATATGACTTGGCTAGGCTAATTCTTAATTATGCGGCCAACATTCAAGTTTCTTATTATTTTCTTCTCTTGCTGTCTTTTTTTTTCTCTCTAGTCAATGTTGATTCAATACTGCAATTTTTTTTATCAACTGATTCAATGCTGTAATTACTTTAATGGTTAGACCGATTAGTAAATTCAGTTTGATTAAAATAAAATCAAATTGAACCAAAATATTGTTGTTACGTAATGTCAATTTAAAAAAATTTAAAACCACTGAGTCTAAAATGATTATTTAAAATAGGTTTCTCAATAGGATTGGATGAAATTTAAAAAAAAAAATCAACTCCTTTAGAGTACATATAAAGGAAAATATAACTATTAATTAAAAAAATCAATAATTGATATTTTAATAACTTTATAATTTATTATATATTATTATATTATCGCAAATGAATATTATCCTCTTGAAAAATATCCTCTGACTCATTGGATCAAAATGACAAAAAGTCATATATAAAGAGAAAAATAACCACTGAATTTTCTTTTTTCTTTTTTTGTTGATTCTAGGTAGAGTTATCAAAATGAGTCAGCTCGGCCCACACGAACTGGCTTACCACGAGCCGAGAGGTAAACGAGCCAAGTCGAGCTGGCTCGAATTTTTCAAGAGCCAGAAAATTAGAGCTGACAAAACGGGCTACCCGGGCCGCATCGGGCTCGGGCTTTATTGGACCGGACCAAAAAGGCCCGGATAAAAAATGGGCTCACATTTAGCTGCCCGAGCCCAAGCCTATGCGGGCAGCGGGCTTTTCGGGCTGGCCCGGATAAAAAAAATGCGCTTTTCAGACCAATCTTATTTTTTATCAAAACAAATTTAAAAAAAATAGTGCTGCCAACAATACTTAAAATGCTACCAAGACTGCACAATAGCGCTGCCAAGAAGGACACAACAGAGGTACATAACCTACCAAGACTGCACAATAGAGCTGCCAACATGACTAATTCGGCTAACATTAATTCAAGCTCCACAAGTCTAAAACAGTTGAACAATTAATCATATCACATGACCCACTGCCAACAATACTTAAAATGCTAACCTCCACAAATTTAAAAAAGCTTCAAAGCAGTCTAGAACCACATTAATTCAAGCTCCACAACAAGACTAATTCAGCAAACAACATTGTTCATTAACTTAAACAACTCAAATTCTAAACTTCAAAATTTAAACCCCAAACAACAGTCAACAATGCCTTCAACTTCAAATGCCAAGAGTAGAAATTCAGAATCAAATACTGCAAAAAACAGATTAAAAAAATCAGATTTGGAGATTAGATGACAACCCAACTTTCAACATGTCAACTACCGACAAATGGAAAGGAACTATCCAAATTGCATGTGTAAATATGAACACAGAATCTTACAACCATTCAATTTTCTCTACAAACATACATTTATGCACATTTATCAAACCAATGTCATTCAGCAAAGTGAGTAAGTGTCTAAGTGATAACAAAGGAACTAGCACGAGTAAACACCTTGGAAACACTGGAATTTCACAAGCATTACCTCAGGGGAAGAATTCTCAAAAGTAATATTCTCAGCAATAAAGTCCTCCCCTTCCACAATGGTACTTCCACAACCAAACGTCCCAGTCCCTATCACCCTAGCAGGCTGCAACAGAAATCCACCACAAACCAAAAATAAAATAAAAAATAACAATTTCGAAACATACTCGCTAACCTCAAATGAGTAAAATACTTAAAAAAAATTAAAATTTTGACACATACCTGCTAACCCAAATGAGTAAAACACTAAAAGAATTGAAATTTTGAAACATACCCATTAACCCAAATGAAATGAACATAGAATAAAAAATGAACAAATTTGTGACATACCCATTACCCCCCAAATGAGGAAAACATGAAGAGAGTGTGCATACTTGGTGGTGATCGATTCTGGTGGAAGTGTTGTTTCAGGTAAGCACGGTGTCCTCAGGGAGCAAACCAACAAGGGTGAAGAAATAGCTCACGGATTGAAGCACACTGGGTGAGGTTGAGGTGCGATGTTGCCTGTCACTGCTAGATCCGAGCAAGACGAAACAGAGGTGAGCACGACGGACCAAGGCTTCAGGCACCGCGATGAGGAAGATGGGGAGAAACGAAGGCTTCGGGCACAACGGAGCTACGAATCGCGGTGAGGAAGGTGAGAAGAAACCAAGATGGAACGAAGGTGAAAGCTCAAAGCTTGAGGAAAATGGAAGGATTGAAGAAGATGGAAGTTGAGGAAGGTGATGGAAGCTCAAAGCAAGCACGGTGGCTCTAAACTCTCTGACCCTAGTCTCTATTCTCTTCTCAATCTCAAACACTGAAAAAAGATCCCACACGCTGACTCTGGCTCGGTTTATGTCTATCTATCATTACTTACTGAACCGGGCTGGCGGGCTACCCAAAACCCGGCTGGGCTAGCCCGGATCGGGCTCGGACTTTTTAGGTCGGGCCAAAAAGGCCCGGAATAAAAACGGGCTCCAAATTTTGTGTCCGAGCCCTGTGTTTTATCGGGCTTTATCGGGCCGGCCCGGTCGGACAGACCCATTTTGCCAGCTCTACAGAAAATACACAACTCGACTTTGCCCACCACGACTCGCGGGTTACGCGAGCTGGCTCACGGGCTGCCTCGCAGGCTGAATCAATAAATAATATATTTAAAACGATTAAAAAAATTTAAAAAAAATATTTAAAATGATAAAAAAACTAAAAAAAATTAAAATGATTAATTTTTTTTTTCGTGTGGCACACCAGCCAGCTTGACTCGTGACGAGCTGATCCTCTTCAGCTCGCGGGTTAAATGAGCCGAGCTAAATCGGTCCAGAGTTAAATAAGCCAGTTATTTAGTAATCCTTTTAGTCCATGAGCCGAGCCGAACTGGCTCGCGAGCCAGATCTTACTTTGACAGCTCTAATTCTAGGAGTATGTAAGACTGAACGTGGGCATGTACTATGCACGCAGCATCAAGTGATCAACATCAACGTTCCTTTCCTTTCCCATATAGCCTCGATTCACACTTCCTTTCATTTTCAGTTTTTCCAGCCAAAGGGAAAAATGTTAAATAAATTCATCAGTAGTTTCATTCAATGTTATTTCATATTTTAAATTATATTTTAAATTATCAAAGCATTATAATTAATCCAACAACATTTAATTATGAGGCCAACATAATTTTATTAATGTTTAGTTTATGTCACTTTTTACTGTGGTTACCTCAACTGAGTTAGGATCCTCTTTATTTGTTTCTTTCTCTATTTCCTCCATTACTATGTTTTTGGGGAGTTAGGATCCTCTCCATTTTTTCCATTACTATACTTTTAGGGAAATAAATAGAATAAATGACACATGTATCACATTTATGTCATTTATTTCTCCCAAAATTATAGTAATGGAAGAAATGGAGAGAAAAAAAATGGAGAGGATTCCAACTCATTTTTGGGAGAATAAATGCAATAAATGACACTCTCCACTATTTATGTATCACATTTATATCATTATTTCTCTCAAAAGTACAGTAATGGAGAAAATGGAGAGAAAAACAAATGGAGAGGATCCAACTCTACCTCAACTTATTTCAAAACACACGAAACAACAAAACAGAACCTGTTACTATTGGGTGTTGAGTTTGAGTTTCAAAGTTGCTATTGGTTCTCGATCCTCTGAGTTGCAAAGTTGCTTCTAGTTCTCACTTGTTTTTTGGATGTTGGGTTTGAGTTAAAGAGTTGTTAGTTCTCACTTCTCTGTTAGGTGTTGGGTTTGTGTTTTCTAAATTTTTGTTTATTCTTACAACTCTACTGATTAATTTTGTGCAATATTGGTTCTAGTCCTATTGGCGGGACGAAAAAAATAGCTCTAGATAGATAAGAAAGCTATGGTTTCAACATTATCAATAGATTTTCTTCTGTGGAAGCTCAAGATGCTTGTGGTCCACTTTGGGTATTTGTTACATTAGCTTAATATAAGATAAGATTGTATATGAAAGTTCATTTCTGTTATATATATGTGTGTGTATGCGTGCGTGCATGTGTCTGTGTGCGTGCGTGTGTGTGCGTGCGTGCGCGTGCGTGCATACGTGGGGATTTCTGCTAATGTAATTAAGTCGTGTCGTATCTTGAATTTTAAAAATTTGTCGTATTTGCGTACTCGTGTCATATCTTACCCGTATCTGTACTATGTATCCAGGCTAGGCTTCATAGCTACATGATGTTTTCGCTTCAGTGGTCGAGGACAGTATGTATCTTCAATGGGTCGTGTACCACAAGTCCCTAAAAGTTCACCATCCATGGCATGTGACCAAACAATAGAACTGGCAACCAGCCAGCGTATTGCGACACAGAAGCATTTGACCGGAATTTGGTGAGTACATATAACTTTTTATTATTATTTCTTCTTCTTCATTTAATTTTATTTTGATTAACAATAGTCTTCTTTTTAATGGTGATCAATAGATTCCACACAGCCTCCCCGACATGTACAGCTAGTGGCCAGACCTCCATGGAAATGACATTAGGTTTTGGGATCTAGAGTGGAGGAAACATGGTACATACGCCCTTAGCTATTATGACCAGCTTGGATACTTCACAAGGGCGTTGGTTGCCAAGCAGAGAATAAATATCGAGGATATACTTGCACAAAATCATATTTATCATGGTGCGGCGTTCCCGCTTGCTGCACTTGATGGGGTCCTACGAAATGCTTTCTTTTATGACCCAGAGATTGTTTGCAATGATCCAGGATTTGGGAACTTAAAAGAAATACGCATATGCCTCGATCAACCCACAGACTGGTTCATAGATTGTCCAAATGCAACAAGTACAAGATGCAACTCGATAATATATCTTCCCTGATCGATCGATTATAATGGCTGGCTATATGTATGTACTCACAAAGAATATATAATTAAATAAGTGGGATGATTATAATGTGTGGCTGGCTATGTGTGTTTTTAAGTTTATGCAACTTGCAAGTCCTAGGTCATACTAAATTACCTGTTAATTCATTTGACGAATGCGGATCCTCTCCCGCAATAGTTTTTCTGCAGGTTCCTCAAGCAGCACTCCCAGTCGTTAGATTAATCTAATGATTGAGAGATTTAAAAAGAAAAAAAAAACACTCAAATGTTGCATCCAAATTTTTCCTCTCGCGCATATACACCAGCTACGCATGCGTTTAATCCCCCAACTTTGTCTCTCAGCAGAGCATTTTTTTTTTGTTTTGAATACGTCAATGAAAATGTTTCATATTATTCTTGCATGCCACGATATTATTTTTGATCAAATCCTAGCCTCAAGAATAAAATTACAATTTTATTAAAAGAAAATACTAATAAAATTCCAAATTACATGTACACAAGATTACAAAAAGGACAAATTGAGATAAATAATATAAAAGAAACACTAAATAATATAAATATAAATAAAGAAAAAGCAATAGATGAAAATGAAAACATTAAAAGAATTAAAAAATTCTTCAGCAATTAGAAAATCTTTTAGAAGATAAATAAAGTAATAAGTGAATAGAAAAAAAGATTTAGAAAAATTAATGGATACTAAACCAGAAGTATTGAATAAATTAATTAAACAATAAACTTCAAACAAGATCTCAAAAACTTTTAATTTCAATAGCGTTATGGAGGAGTTAAAAGAAGAATACACGAAAACATTATTCTTCTTAAATGATATCGATAAAATCCTTCAATTTAGAATAATTAAAAATAATTGAAGATGAAAATAATTAGATACAAAAAATTAACAAGCTAAAACAAGTAAAGAAAATACAAATATTACATTGGTCTGAGTGGAACTGGGTTCAAAACAATATCTATGTGGCTAGAAGGGGAGATCTCACTAGAAGTGTGTAAACACTCAATTTTGTCTGGTTTTTTTTAGGCTTAATTATGTTTTTAGTCCTTTAAAAATTGCCAGATTTGAGTTAGGTCCTTTAAAAAAAAGTCAAACTTTTTTAGTCCTTTAAAATTTTTTTTGTATGATTTAGGTCCTTTAAGTGAGTTGACTTGCTAGGTGGCATATTTTGACCCAGTCATCATGCCTACGTGGCACGAAATGCTGACGTGGCAATATTAACTTTTGAATTTAGTCCCTCTAAAAATTGAGTTTTGATTTTAGTCCCTCTAAAAATTGATGAGTTTTGATTTTAATCCCTCTAAAAATTGATGAGTTTTGATTTTAGTCCATCTGATTTTTTTCTCTCTCTCACCTCCACCACCGCCACTTTCTCTCTCGTTTTCTCTCTCTCTCTCTCACCCCCACCCCCACCACCACCACCACCACCACCACTCTCTCTCTCACCCCTACCACCACCACCACTGTCTTTCTCTTTCTCTCTCTCTCTCTCTCTCGTTTTCTCGCTCTCTCTTACCCCCACCACCACCACCACACACTCTCTCTCTCTCGTTTTCTTTCTCTCACGATTTGTTACATAACAAATCGTGAACCTTGATAAATCAATAACAAATCAATGGTGGTGGTGGGGGTGAGAGAGAGAGAAAAAGAGAGAGAGAGAGAGAGAGAGAGAGAGTGGTGGTGGGGGTGAGAGAGAGAGAAAACGAGAGAGAGAGTGAGAGAGTGGTGGTGGTGGGGGTGAGAGAGAGCGAGAAAACGAGAGAGAGAGAGAGAGAGAGAGGTGGTGGTGGGGGTCAGAGAGAGAGAGAGTGGTGGTGGTGGTGGGGGTGAGAGAGAGGGAGTGGTGGTGGTGGTGGTGAGAGAGAGAGAAAACGAGAGAGAGAGTGGCGGTGGTGGGGGTGAGAGAGAGAGAGAGAAAAACCAGAGGGACTAAAATCAAAACTCAATTTTTAGAGGGACTAAAATCAAAACTCATCAATTTTTAGAGGGACTAAAATCAAAACTCAATTTTTAGAGGGACTAAATTCAAAAGTTAATATTGCCACGCCAGCGTTTCGTGCCACGTAGGCATGATGACTGGGTCAAAATGTGCCACCTAGCAAGTCAACTCACTTAAAGGACCTAAATCAAACAAATTTTTTTTTAAAGGACTAAAAAAGTTTGACTTTTTTTTAAAGGACCTAACTCAAATCTGACAATTTTTAAAGGACTAAAAACATAATTAACCCTTTTTTTTTGTCAAAGTAGATTTCATATCAAACGGGTAAAGCCCGAAGCCCAGAGTGTTGTACAAACGGCCCAACAACAAACTGGCCAACATCAAGCTAATGCATTGTGTCAAAGCATACATCTTATAAATCAAGGACAAGCACCTGACATAGCAAACAGGAAAATAAAACAAAGCGGTAAAAAGAAAGCAAACTAAAGAAAGCAGAAAAACATCCAAAGCACAAACATCAGAAAAGGAGTCCAACCAACAGATCAAACTAGCACACCCCTGACATGATAAAAATTTCTTGAGTGGGTTGGTTTTTGCCCATTTGGAGCACTCAAACCCTTTCTGCCTCAAGTCCTCAATCAATTCAGCCCACATGTCAAGTAATTCTTTTGCTTTTTTCTTCTTCTCTTTTTTTTCCAGAGGACCCAAAACCTTCACCCGAGACCATGGGTGGCAACTACCTCTTCACCGCAGTTGTGCAAAAGCCAGGGGCATTCTGGAGGCAGTGCATCAGTGATCCTGTGAATCAGAACTAAATCCAAGGTGGTGGTTTAGGAGGGGGCGAACAACCTGAAAAAACAGAAAAAAAAAAACAACACAACCACAACGCATCCCCCTCCAACAACTGCGAACCACCGCGAACCACCACCTAGCACAGGCCAATCAAACCAAGACTAACCAAAAAACCTGCGGAGAGACACCTCCCATCTGAGAGAGGAGACGACCACACACACAAAACGACCAAGGGCGAAACTTGTCCTAACCCAAGCGGTGGAGGTGACCTCCAACTCCTAGTAGACGCACTCGCAGCAGACCAGAGATCAACACAGCAGCGGCGACAACACCATCCAGAGGCGGCAGTGGCGGAACTTAAGGAAGAAAGGCGAAGAACGAGATACAGGGAGAAAGAAAAAAACAGAGAACGAAAAGAAGAAAAAACAAGGGGAGAAACAAGGTGGGGGGCTGCTCACGTAGTAAACGGCGTAGCAGCCCCATCGTTGGTCGAAACACTTCTTCAAGGCAGCAAGCGGCGTTGAGTGCAGGGTGAGTGTGATTAGGGCTGTTCACGGGCCGGTTTGGATCGAATTTGGCTAAATTCGTTATCCGAACCAATCAAAACACTACGGGTTGGATTGGTTACATACAACATAACACACTTCTTTATCCATACAGAACAAATCAAAGGGGAAGAATCAAAGAATAAAACATATACAGAGGTCAGAACACATCTTTATCCATGAAACATGATTTTAATCCCCAAATCTAGTACCTAAAAAACAGGGATTCACTGGAAATGGGTTGGCACAAACGAAAAAGTGCCACATCATCGGTTTGGATTGACAGGTTCACGGGTCCAAATCCTGAAACCCGTCATCTGAACCAAACCAGGCCAGGTCTGAGCGGGTTGGATCGGATTTAATCCGAACTGAGAAAAAATCGGGTTGGTTCAGTTCAGGCTCGCGGGTTGCCCAAACCGCTGAACACCCCTAAGTGTGATGGATCCTCAATAAAAATTAAGATTGGGCCCAATGTTGTTTTGTTACTTTTTGGTCTGATTAAAAAATGTTTTTGGGTCGATGACCCATTTTTATCCGTTTTTATTTTATTTTTTCCTTTTCCTTTACCAAGGTTTTTTGGGCCTATTGGGCCCAATGTTTTTTAGTCAGTTTTAAAAAGGCAATTTCTATCTGCACATACATACGTTGCTATCTACACATACATTATTGCGAAACTATTAGTTCTGCAGGTATATTTTTTTTCCAACACATACATGCTGTGAAATTAATAGTTCCGCATTGAATTACAACGTGCGAAACTAATAGTTCCGCAGGTGTATTTTTTTCGGACACACACATAATGCGGAACTAATAGTTCCGCATGTTATAATTCAATGCAGAACTATTAGTTCCGCAAGCATGTATGTGTTCGAAAATACCTGCGGAACTAATAGTTCCACATTGAATTATAACGTGTAGAACTATTAGTTCTGCATTATGTGTGCCCGAAAATAAATACACCAACAAAACTAATAGTTCCGTAGCATATATGTGTTAATAGAAAAACATGTATGTGCAGATAGAAATCACCTTTTAAAAAACGATTTTCTGGGCGAGAGCCCAAACTGATTACCAAATTTTTATTTTATTGTATTTTATTTTCCTTTTAAAAAAATTATGGGCCTGACCCAATACTCAACCAATTTTTTTTAGAAAAGACAAAAAAAATCATAAATCATAAATAACAAAAAAATAAAATTTTCAACAATGGGGGCACCCATGTTGTAGCTGTTTTGTAGGGGAGGCACCCCCAGTTTTTTCTTCTTCACTTCAACAAGTTAGCAGCTGCAACTTCTGTTGGTAATGATGTTTTGTTTACAAGTGGGGGGAGGATGTGGGTCGAACCCCTCACTCATGGCATGACTTCCTAGCGCTTAACCACCTGCGCTACCAGGGGAAGTCCACCACTTCATTTTTTTGATATGTTGTATAGCATTTGGGCTTAGCCCAATGCTTTTTTGTGGCTTGGCTCGACGAGCTGAGCGGAGCCTGGCTGAAAAAATACCTGGTTTGGACACACAAATTTGAGTCTGTTTTCAATATGGTCATTTTGGCTCGAGCCCGATGCGGATCGGCCCAAAAAAACAAAGCAAAAGCCCGAGCCTGGTGTTGCCCGACACTAAGCAGGCAAGACTTAGACAACTAAATTAGAGTCCGTTTTCAATTAGGGCTTTTTTGGCCCATCCCAAAGCCCGCCCAAAAGCCCATTTGTCAGCTGTAGTGTTTACCATCTCCCAACTTTTTTCTTTGGTTTTGTGGGCTAAGCCCAGTACGTTTTTTGGCGGATAGACCAATTTTTTACTTGTACATTTTGTAAAAAGACAATAAAAATAAATTTTTGTGAAAAATAAAATAAAAAAAATCATTTTTAGTATTAATTAGATGTGACATCTTTTTAATGCTCCAAAATTTAGGACACAAGTTGTGAAAGTTTGATAATTCTAAAGCTAAGTTAAACAAAATCGTGTTTTCCAAAATATCAAACTGCTCAAAGAAGTTAACTTAGGTGCGACACCTTTGTTAATTTCTTTTTTCGGATGTATGAGTCTCGACAGTTCAGAAATCTGAAACCCTTTTATTACAAATTAAAAAATCCTTTTTCAAAAATAAAATCAACCAACATAGAAGCATTTTCTACATCAAGAATTGTGTAGCTTTGATTTTCCTATTGCACTGAGGGATACGTAGGAGCAAGGGCACACCCTTGTCAAGCGCAAAAATAAATTTTTATTTTATTTTTTTCTTTTATTTCAAATCCAATGTTTATAAATAAATAAAAAATTCATTTTTTGGGGTAAAAATAAGTAATTTAAAAGTTAACAAAGTTTTGCACATTTAATTAGCGGTAACTGTTTTTTAACAGACGTTGTAAGGTGCTAACACTTTTCCTACTCGTACTCGACTCCTGAATCCAAATATGGTTTCGAAGACTTTTTTTTTTTGGGTTTTCCATTGTTTTTCAATAAATAAACATTGGTGACAACTTCCTTTCAATTTTTGAAAAGATTCCTTTCTGGAGATTTTTTTGGACACTTCAAAGTAATTAGTCAGGTTCTCAAGCAGAGATTAGTCATCGACAAAAATGGTAGATACTTCGCACTGATTATATGGTGAACCAAAAAATAAAAAAAAATAAAAAGTAAAGAATGCAACAAAAACATTGTCTCGAGTGTGGAATACCAAAATATAACACGAAAAAGAGAGCCTTATGCTTAGGAAAAAAAAATGAAGCATATGCACATACGCATCAAGAAAGGGTAATGTTGTTATATGCAGATAATATAATTTATTTATTTTTTACATTTTAAATATTTGAGTAATTTTTTTGAAAATAATATTTGAGCTAATTTAATATATAATTATTTCTTGTAGTGATTAGATATATTTAATTTCTTATTTATCGCTCTAATTTGATGATTAAATATTATATACAGTAAATAAATAAATAAAGGAAGGTTTAAAAACTTAATGCTTCATTTAAAAATTAGAAATTAATCTCAAGAAAGATGGGAGTCATGGGACTAAATACGCGTGGAAGACAGGCAGTGAAAGGTGAAGTGGGTGGGACTATACGCGAGAAGAGGAGAAAGTTGGCTGCAGCATTTTTATGTTTACTGTTTTTTCTTTTTAAATCTCTCAACCGTATCTATTTCTATTTCTATTTTTGAAAATCATGCCCTAGACACATGTCGTCATATAAGAGAATCATTTCCTAAGTTTGCCACGTGGCCGCATTAGCTTTCGCCAGCACCATAGTTGAACAGTTTTTTCATTTTGGGAAACAAAATGTGTCACATGGCACTAGAATTGATTGGACGGGACGGGAGCACTGAATGTAGCAATTCAGCAAAGGCACAGTAGCAAGCACTTCCTCCTTGGCCTCTCGTCCTCTCTCATGCCATGCATTAAGTGTTTTTTATTTTATTTTTTATTACATTTTTTTTCCTAACACTCTGATGCCTTTAGCTTTCATATTCACATGTGTTTATGAACAAAAATGATATATTTGAAAATTTTATTAACATGTATCAAAAAATATAAAATAACTCAAAGTTTAGTTTTATTAAATTGATAAAACATAATAATTTTTTATTTTATCAAAATACATTAACATATATTATCACGTTATTATATCATTGTAAAATTTTATATTGTATACAAATTTAATTCTCTATTATATGGGTCAAGACTAACATAAAAAATATTGTTCAAATTCTACTCTTAGCTAGACCACATGTCACAATTTTTTTTGATAAATATGATAAAAAAGTTTATGAAATTCATGATTTTAAAAACTACATAAAAATCAATGTAACCCGTGCAATCACACGGGTACCATACTAGTATTTACAAAAAATAAATTTGAATTCAAAATCTTCAACAGGAAGTGCTAAAAGGGATTGTATCAAAAAAAAAAAGGTGCCAAAGGAATAAAAGGCAAAACAACTAGAGAAACCCGCTTGTAATAAAACATGGGAATTGGTAAATACACCCCTAGATTTTTGTCATCCACCCCACTTAAAGAGTAAAAATACAAAAATTCCCTTTTTTGTTTTTTTATTTTCCGCATACACCCCACAGCTTTTTATAACTACCAGAAATTGAAATTTCTAGAAAATTTAAAAATTTATTTTTCCGGAAATTGAAATTTTCGGTAGTTATAAAATTTAATTTTTAAACTACCGGAAATATTCCAATTTCCGGTAAATAAAAAATTTAAATTTTTAATCAAAAATGCAAATTTTCGACAGTACAAATTTTTCACTTTGTACTATCGGAAATTCGAATTTCCGGTAGTACAAAAGGTGAAAATTTTGTACTACCGAAAATTCGAATTTTTGAATTTTTCACTTTGTACTACCGGAAATTCGAATTTCCGGTAGTACAAAATTTTTACTTTTTGTACTACCGGAAATTCAAATTTCCGGTAAGATATAAATATATTTTTCTCCGAAAATTTGTATTTTTGGTTAAAAATTTAATTTTTTTAATTACCAAAAATTCGAATTTCCAAAAAATTAAAATTTTTAAACTTCCCGAAAATATCAATTTTCGGAGGGCAAAATGGTGTTAAAATTTTTAAGGAGGGTGGATGGCAAATTCTTAGAGGTGTATTTACCAAGACCCTAAAACATTAGACAACTACAAAAACCCGGCCCAACCCGAAGGAAGAGGCCACCAGCCACCCTACCCTCAATCGATCACCGGCTAACCCAGGGCGGAGCTGAGGCGGTGCCTTTCCGTTTTACAATTGCTTCTCAATCAAGTCAAGATATAATCTTTTATAACATCAATTAATTATTTAGTTTTAAAAATTTAAATGAACAAAAGAGATAATAATTATTTTCTTATATAAATATAAATATAAATGCAGACGAGAAGTCATCTGGCTGAAACAATTTTCAGTCAGCATTCCATCAGAATGGGTTTCGATCTGCAGGCTCTTTATCGATCAATCACATTCTGAAAGCCAACCTTGTCCTGGGAGCTCATGCATCTCGAACTCGAGAAGATGGAGAAATCTATGATGTCTCAGACGATTGAAAAGGTTAGCAACCAACACATACCTACCGATCTCGCCTTCTCCATTCTCTCCAAAATCTCTAAAGCGGTTTGGATGTGTGCAGAAATCATGGGCCCACTTATTTGAAAACCCCCATTTCATGAGTTTGTACCACTACAATTTCCTATCTAATAATCACTCTTACTACGACGATACATGTCGTGTCCTCCTACAGCAGACTCCGAACCGTGACAATTCCGTGTTGCATTTGCTCTCTGGTGAGAGACTTGAGAATAGGGTCAAATTAGATTATCCACCTCCGTTTCAAGAGAATGAGCGTGGTATTTTAATCTTGGGTTCTGTTGTTAATGACACTCTTTGTCTCTACCAAGCGAATGTAAGAGTTGTATTGTGGAACCCAGCTACTGAGGAATTCAAGGTCATTCCTTCCGGCCCCCGTGAGTCTCCACCACCTTATGATCCACCACCTTATGAGTACGTTGTGCTTAGACTTCATGGATTTGGTTATGACTATGTTAGAGATGACTATAAGGTGATTCGACATATGGGTTATGTTCGAAATCTAACTGACTATGACGGTGTAGATTTTCCAGACGACGTGCCACATGACCCCTTGTGGGAGATATACAGCCTAAGAAGTAACTCTTGAAGAAAACTTGTTGTCGATATGCCCGAGGGTTGGGCAGGTCTTATCGGTGCCCATGTGTACCTGAATGGAGCATGTCATTGGTGGGGTGAAAGAGAAACACATAGTGATGAATTGCATTTGGTGTCATTTGACTTGAGCAATGAGGCATTCTTGACAACACCCATACCCTCATAAATGGATGGTAGTCTTGATTTTGAATTCGTGATGAGACACTTGGTGGTGTTAAATGGGTCCATTTCTTTGATCTTAACTGGTGCAAAGACATCGATGTCATTCCACATTTCAGTTTTGGGTGAACTCGGGGTGAAGGAATCATGGACTAAACTCTTCATTGTTGGGCCCTTACCTTGCATTGTGCATCATTCTATTGGAGCAGGGATGAAGGGTGATATATTCTTCAACAAAAATGGTGATGAACTAGCCTGGTTTGATTTACGTACCCAGATGATTGAGGAGCTTGGCATTAAAGGATAGTCATGGTGGTGTAAAGTAGTAGTTTATAAGGAAAGTCTTCTTCCGATCGGAGGAATAAATAATTAATTGTTTTTCTTATTTAAGTTTTAAAGCTTTCACCCAAGAGGTTTATGATTATGGTTGTTAGGATTTTATCTTGTCTACAAAGTGGCTTGTCAATTGCCCATATCATAATTATTATCAAGTATATGGCAAATTAAGAAACTAGTTGATAATATGTATCTTGCTTTGTCATCTTTTAAGGTTTGTTCTCTTTCTAAGGATTCTCCTCCCCATTCCTTTCTCTTGGTCTTTCATGCTGGTGTTGTTTTTATATTTAAAAAAGGTAATATTACTAGTTTTGTTAAATAAACCAACTATGGGAATCAAAACACATATTCCATCCATCTTTCATTAATTTTTTTCACTCTTATTTCTAAAACATGTTCTTGCAGTTTATGATTTGGTCATGCTTAGTCTTACACATTTTGCAACTTCTAAAATTTGTTGTGGCTACAATGCTTGGCATATTTGGTGTTTGATTCAGCAAGGAGAGGTGAGGGATACATTTCCTATGGAAGACAGAGACACGCGGATCGTGAATTCTTTTACTGATGTTGCAGTGCTGTTAGATTCTTTTGCATTACACAAAAACATAAACTAAAGGGTTGAGTTGAATCAATTGGTTAATATTAAACTTGTACGATCATCTGAAACTGAGAGGAACCACTCTGTGATTTTATAGCTCCAGCTAGGGTGAGGCACCATAATAGGTGGTTTATGAGGGATATGAGTGCGCCATAGGATATATTAGTATGATAATAGATCACTTGTCTTTGCTCTATATTTTTCATTGTGGTGTGAGTTGAAACTGAAAAGAGTAGAGAACTTACTATAATGTAAATTTTACTCGTTTTGAGTTTATTGTATTGAGATCTTGTGTTATAACGATTTAATTGCTCTGTTGATGTATACCAGCTGCTATTTGATGAAAGAATGGGAAAAGTATAAGAGACAGTTATCATTGATGCCTTAACTTTTTGGTTTTTGCACTCTAGTTGTTTTATGAAATGCTTGGGTGAGCATGTGCTGGTATTCCTACTTGAATTTTAGAAAAAGATGAGTCTTCAATTTGTGGGTGGTGTTTATGTTGATTTCGTACGAATTTGAGCATCCTCTACCATAGATGATGGAATGGCTCTACATTGATATGCCATTTACACTGTTAATTGAAGTCCCTGGCAAGGAGTCTTTAAGGGGTTGGCCCTAGCAAATAATGCGTGATGGGATTGGAGAGATTTATTATTTTTCTTGATTTGTTTGATTGATTTTTCAGTGTTTCTTTTTTTGTGCCTGTTCTAATGAGGATTTCTTATCCTCTGCTTCTGTACTTTATTCTCTTACTTCTAACATGGCTTTTTTTTTGTCCTAAAAAAATGTTCGTCAAGTTAAATTTCTAATGCTTATAGTTCTATTGAATTTCTTTCTGGCGTGTCTTCATGGTAGAGAAGTTTACAAAGTACATGATTATTAAATTTGCAGCAGGTTCCTACCCCTGTCCCGAAGTACATGATATCCATCCTTGTGATTTAATGTTCACAGTATGTAGCTTCAATAATTATGAGTATGATAGTGAATGTACTTTTATGCTGGATCTTGAATCTTTTATTAAGGTATGAAGATTTTTATATCATCCTTTTTTCAATGTCGGAGTCTAACCATTTTGGGACCAAGTTGCTAGTCACTTTCTTGAGGTTTCCTCTTCTCTCTCTTTTGTTTCCTTGATGTGGCAATGCTAGTTTCATTTTCATCCCTCCTGATATTTCGATGTGCATTTGCAGCTTGTTGATGATTCTAATCCACATTTGAAAAACATGGCACTTGATGTGCTTGATCAATCTATTTCTGCAGTGTTAGGTTCTGATCAAGTCCAAGACTAAACAATCCAAGTCTCTCGAAACTCTCATGAAGTGAGACCTTCTACCATTTTTATAGCTGGCAACGAGCAACCCATACTCTTGCAAGACAAAACTTGCTGTTATCTATACTGATTGTCTATCTGCACTTCTCTTGCGGTTTTCCTTGAAAATTTCTCTCTAAACACAATTTTTAGTTATGATTCTTTTGCTGTTTGCTTTTCCTTTTTACAAGGAATTAGTCTAATAGTTTTAATAGTTGATTATTAAAATCTTCCTTCCCCCTATTTTCCTCATATTTACATACCTCCCCTCTTTTTTCTAAACCGACACAAATCACTGTAAGTTATAATTACGTATGAATTTATTCTATTACTCTTGTTGATTTAATTTTATTCATGCATCCAATTCATAAATCTCATTCTTTGATGCTTCTTGAAAAATCCTCTTACTTGCCCTAAAGGGATTCATGAACAAGGTATCAAAGAAATGCATCTACACACTACATTTTGATTTGCTTTGCTGTGCAAAAGGCAAGATATGTCACCCTTGGCTGACATGGGAAAGTAACCAAAACTAATTGATATCCTTAGTATAAAGATTACAACTTTGATTTGTTTAATATTAAGTGCATCAGCACATGACACATCAATGACTTGTGCTCTTGTGATGGACATGTGCTCTTCCTGTAAGGCTATATAAAGTTTATATTATTGCTATCTGAATTGAATTAAGGCTAATTAAGATTCTGTTATGAACCCAAGAACTTGTCATGGACATGTGCTATCTATCTCATATGGATCTGGTAAGGTTTTTTCATTGATTGCAGGAATGCTAATGGACCTCATTTCTCCATTGTTTCCATCAGCTTTTGTTGTTTGCTTAGGAAGCATATCAAGTTCTTTCAGTAAGTTCTAATATTTCAATTTATAGTTGATTTACTGAGTGGATTGCTTGCAATTTTTTTTTGAAAGTAACACTTCTATGCCCTTATTAATATTATTTATTAGGAATCATCACTGCACTACCATACCTTCATGTTTTTCTGGCCGTTTTAAACGGTGTGTTTTATATTCATTGGATTAGGCTGTTGCTTATCTGAATCAAATATCACTAAACAGAAGTTCTCAAATTCAGTTTCAGTCTGAAGTATTTTCCATTAGTAGGCTTTCATTTTCAAATTTTATTTGTATGCAAAGATGCCAAAATGGGCCATGTTTATTTGACTTTGAGTAATCTCCTATTTGTTTTTGATTTATCAGACATATGAGATGCTAATATAAATTTTTGTTATTCCTTTTAAATTTTCAGGAGTGGAGTTCAGAGTTTTAGTTTATTTGTAAGATTTTCAGTAACCACAAGAATGTAAGGTTCTATCGCTCCTTTGTATTTTCAGTTTTAGTGTTGTGTTGTTTGTTATTTTTACTCTGCTGTTGTTGCTTGTTATGCTTTACTACTGACCTGAGTTGTTATATTCTGATAAAGTGAAATACATGTGGGGTAAATTACGCAGATGGTGTGATTAGTAGGGGAAGGGTCTCGAGTAATATTTTTGGCTGTATTGAAATATGTAGTGTTAATTAGGTGATACGGTTGGTTATTGGTTTTGGTTGTTTTGTCTACTTTTGTTATTAGTTTGGATATTGTGCTATGCACTTGATTGAGGCCAATTGATGCTGTTGCACAGCTTGTGCTTCAGCAGGTCGTTTGGTTCCTTAATAAATTTGGCTTACTTAAGAAAGTTGTATAGTGTAGAAATGATAAAACTGTAACACCTAATTCATTTGTGTGAAGCAAACCAAATAAGTTAGGCTCTGCAAAATGAAATATTGCAGTGATATGAAGAAATCTTACAGTAAAGTTGCCCGTGGCTATCGACATTGCTTTGTTTGGCTTGATAAGTTGTAGTTTGGGAGTGACTGCTCTTCTATTAGAAGGTAATTCTTGTTTGTGATTTTATAGGTAAGAGGGAAGGGATGGAAGGATAATGTTTGATTGTTTGTTGCTTTTAATTCTTTTGCTGCATACATAATGTTATAATTTCTGTTATAAGGGATCCTCTCTTAATTAGTGCAAGAAGCACAGAAAAAGTCAAAAAATTGGCTATAAATCAGAAGTACATTGGTGAGTTCTCTTTTTCTTAACTGTATATTTCTCATAGAACAAAATGTTGTGACCAGTAAAAAGATTGTCTCGCATATCCCACTTACATGATTCGTGCCACTCCAAGTAATTCATCTGATAATGTGTTTTGCACCCTCCTTGCCCAAAGTGTTGTTCATGGTGCAAGCTGGATACAGAGGCTTCACATTTTGTGTAGTTTTAACTTTTAAGCAAATTTCGATTGATTAGTTATAGTTTTGTAAACTTGTTTTAAACCATGTTTGGGGAGCTACTAAACTGATATCTTTTATTGGTTTATATTATCAATTTAGTTGGGGAGCTACTAAACCATGTGTAGCGTCGGAGCGATCTCCCCTCGAACCAAATTTTTTTTTTTTATCATTTTAGTTGTTTGTTTGAATTAAATTATTATTGGCTATGGATTATAAATATAAATCGGCTAGGGGCTACGGAATCTAAGATCTAGATTAACCCTAAACTATGAATTAGCATCAAATTAGCTATGAGAGTTTTAAGATTTTCACTATACATTTGCTATGAAATTACTTTGATTGTATCCTATATAGATTGTTTTAGCTAGGAAGTAATTACAAAATTATTATGAAATTTTAACTATAGATTGCCGACAAAACTGTCACGACAATATCCTCCTACTTATATAGCTAGAAAAAAAAAATACTCCCTCTGGTCTCGAATATAAAAAACAAGTTACTTTTTTGATTCATTGAATAACTCATGTATCTAGACTATATTATAGACCAGATACATGAGTTATTCAATGAACCAAAAAAGTAACTTGTTTCTTATATTCGAGACCGGAGGGAGTATTAAATAATTTATTGCTATGAATCAACTACAAAATGACTGAGATGTTTTAAAGATTACCTACTATTCAGTCATGGAATCATTTTTTTTTTCTATCTAATTGCCGCCTAATTTTTTATTCTGCTAACTGAAATGTGGTTCCTCTGATATCATCTTTCTATATCCGGAAAAAAAAAACAGATTATCTGGGCCCCTACACAATCCAAACCCCAAACTTTTGCTTTAATAAAAGACCAACAACACCAACAAAGATGGGAGTTGGTAAATACATTTCACTTTTGGTTTTTTTTGCCATTCACCCTACTTTAAATACATTTCACTTGACCAAAAAAAAATACATTTCACTTTTTTTTTGTCATTCACCCTATTTTAAAACTTTTATATTTGAAATCCTAACATTAATTTCTTTCTTAATATCATGTTTTGACACTTTAGATCTCAAAATTGCATATATCTCGAAAACTTAAGGTTTTTGGAATTTAAATTTATATTATGAAAACTTGAATTTTAAAAAAAAAATTATTTCAAAAACTTAAACTTTTGAAATGTATAAAAACTCACTTTTTTGCATACTCTCAAAAATTTGAGTTTTGGGAATACAAATTTGTATTTCAGAAATTAGAGTTTTTGGAATGTATAAAAATTTAATTTTTCGTATACATTCCGGAAACTAGAGTTTTTAGAATACAATTTTGTATTCCCGAAAACTCGAGTTTTCAAAAAAAAAATCTAATTTTGGAATCTCAAGTTGTAAAGCGTGATATTAAAAGGGGTAATTTTAAAATTTTCAATACAAAAAATGTTAAAGGGGGTGGATGGCAAATTTTGTGAGATATATTTAATTATTTACCACCACCCAGGCCATTGCTCCATGCAGTCACATGAATTGCTTTCTACACGAGTTAACTCGCCACACAAATCCCCTTCTTCCACCCTGTTAATGCAACGGTCCCCTCTCCACTCTTCTTGATTTTTTTCTTCCTTTTCTCCTAAGTTTTCCTTCTTCTCTCTACCCACAGAAGGTCAATAAAACAACCATCCATCCCCATTGGGAAGTTCTACAACTGCCCAAAGTTCCGTTAGCTGGTCACCGTTGCTAGGTAAATAGCAAAATATTTTTTTTTGTGATTTCCTAACTTCTTAGAAGTTGTAGTTTCAGAATTAAAAATTTGTATTTTGTAAGTGCCATTTTCGGAACATAATAAAGTAATCGAATTAGAGTTCCAAAAATGCCAATTCTAGTATTTAAATAATATATTCTGGAACTGTGACTTCCGTTAGGGTGGTACAACTTAAAATGGTACCACCAATAGGTAAAACATCTTTTACCCTTTATAAGAAGTAAATCAGTCTTATGATATATCGTGTTTTAAAATCCAAAATGTGGCAAACCAACCATAAGAAAAAAGAATCTCAGTTTTTGACCCATCCATTATTTTAAGTAGCTTATTAGTTTAATTAATTTATTAGTTAATGTCTTTATCGTTTTTTGTCTGCTTTATTGTTATTCAATCGAATCAATCTTCCTACCTCTGTAGGATGAGCTTATAACAATCTTTCCCTTTCACAATTTCAATTTTAAGTATAATTAAAATTTAAGGAATAGGATCAAATGATACCAGGTGTCAAATTTTACTTTGACACCAAATCCTATCCATTAATTTGTGTCTAACCCAAAGGCTAAGATTCATTCACTTAAGTTGTCATGTGATATATCTACTGGTGGGACTTCCGATGTAAGACTTCTGGCGGGTGCACTCCCTAATGTTATTTCCTTCTTCTCCTCCTTCGCATGTTCTGCATTTCGCTCTTTCTCTCTGGTTTCATTGTTATTGGCCATTGAAAATAAGACACCCATTGAAAATTATAAATACGAGAGAGGAGGGAAACGCAAAAACTGAACACACTAAGATTGGTATGACTGGAAACTAAGTGCACCGAAGTCCCACATCGGAAGTCCCACGAGTGGATATACCACATGACAACTTAAGTGAATGAATCTTAACCTTTGGATTAGACACAAATTAACAGATAGGATTTAGTGTGAAAGTAAAATTTGACACATGTTGTCATTTCATCCTATCCCAAAATTTAAATGTGTATTTTTAAATTTTTAAATTTTCATTTGAATATATATTAAATAAAATAATATTTAAATCAAATTATCCTATTAATGAGAATCTTTATACATAAGTATTTACGTAAAGACTACGAGGTTGAAAACAAGTGATTAATGTGTTCCGTCTAAGGAACATACTCGGCTAGGACCTGAGTTCAATTCCCAGCGATAAAATAATTTATGTTCAGCTTTACTTACCTCTTAACTGAACACGAAATAATTCAGGCAAAAAAAAATTACTTACTTAAAAACGACTTTTACGTATTCAATCCCAAAACCTTAACACAATATAGGAATACTGTATACAATATAATTTATGATAATCCATAATGGTATAAAATTAATGATAAATTAATGAACACAAATATATACATTAATATATTTAATTTGTACTCAATCGTCATCACTCTATTTTGGTGCTGACTCATATCTTCCATTACTATATTATTTGTTTATTTTTTATATTTGCATTATATTATATTTATATATATAATATAAATTTACTTATAATTATAACTATAATTCAGCAACACAAGTTATCGTAAAAAAAATAATTCACCAACATAAGTGGGCTACCTAGTTTTTTTGAACATTTCTTTGGTCAATTTGAACTTTGTTTTTGTTGACAATTACCTTTTTACATAAACGAGTTTTTGGAATATTTCTGTTGTCATAGTTTTTTATTGGGCTTGACCCATTTGTACTTGGGCTTCCGCCTTTTATAATTGATTGATCAAAAAATTAAGTTTTATAATTAATTATGTGTGACCTTTTTAACAATTTCATTTTCTTAAGGGACTGTACTTGGAAATCCTAGACAACTTTTAGAATTACCGAAGAAAGAGTTTGTAGGTAACCAATCCTGTCCATCCGATAAATTGTGAAACAAATCAACACTAGAAGGTGTTTTACCTATTGGTGGTACCATTTAAAGTTGTATCGTGCTAAACGGAACCATATATATATTAAAGGCAGCATATATATTACAGAAATAGTAGTTCTAGTATGTAAAATTTGCGTTTAAGAATTGGTAGTTCCGAAACATAAAATTGTTTTGATTCATTTTTTTTTTTTTAAATGGCAATCCATCAATTTAATTTAATATGTTACATGTATCCACAAAAGCCCATTGAGTACCACAAAAGCATGAACTCATTGCTTTACGTGCTTGAATAGTAATATCTATTTTTGTTTATTTTATTTTATTTTCTAATGTTATTTAATTTATTGTTATTAATTGATAATTGTTAATTGTTTTTACCCGCAGATTTTTTACGTTGAACGCTTGGGGGCTGATCAGCCTATTTCTTCATTCATTATAGTAATATTATTATAGCAAAGAGATGTTTAAGTCGTACCTGACCAATATCCTTTATTAATCTTTACCCTTCTTAAAACATTTCTCTTTATTGAATAATTCTAAATTTTCTTATTTTTTATTTCTATAATTTTTTTTAATTACTAAATGGAGAAAATATTGAATATTTTTTATGTTTTTAAGATATTAGTTGTATTATCTTTTTTACTTTATAAAGTAATAGAAAGATATGTAAGAAAATTTGTAGGAGGATATAACATTTCTCCTTTTTATTTAGATGTCCACTTTCTTTACGTTTCACAATTTTTTTTTGGTAAGATGTTCCCCAATGTTGCATCAACAATTTTATTGATGTGATGTGATGGATATTATCTTCTTATATATATGTAACTTTCATCTTGTGGTCCTTGCTCTATTTTAATGTTTGCCATCATCCGAGAAGGAAGATGATTTTGGCTTCAAAAAGTTATACCATAAAAATATACCTACACTATTTTTTCGCTGTCTTCTTTCTCCATGTTATGTTCTTGACTCTCTAGTCAAACAAATTAATACCCATGCCATATAACTTGGCTAGCTAATTCTTAATTAAGAGGCCAATATTCAGGTTTTTTATTATTTTCTTCTCTCGCTGTCTTTTTTTTTCTTCTCTCTAGTCAATGTTGATTCAATGCTGCATTTTTTTTTATCAACTGATTCAATGCTGTTACTTTAATTTAATGGTTGGACTGATCAAAAATAAATCTGATAAATTCAAAAAATTAAAAATCAGAGTTTAAAATGATTATCTAAAATAGGTTTCTCAATAGGATTGGGTGAAATGAAAAAAAAAAAAACACCTCCTTGACTGGTTACTCGGTTGTTTTACACTACTTACATTGTTTAGATTGTTTTGGAAAAGTGCTTTCTGTTGGAGGGGTCTGTTTTTCTGTTGACATTTGCAAATACTTTAGCATGTTCTGCTGGTTATGTGCTGTGATATTGAACCTTGGGCAGGCGCTATTGACGATTTCTGGAGGCTTTGGAAAGGGAAGAGTTTCATGGGGTTTTCCTTGGTTTTTTGCGTTTCTGTTTCTGTCCTCTGGGTTGAAGATGGGGTGTGTGGGTGGCTTTGGTACATTCATTATTGCAAGTTGCTGGGATATTTGTTTTCTTGCTTTCGGTTTTTTCTTTTACGTTTTTTGTCCTGTGTACTTTTTGCTTTGTAGTCTTATGCTTTATGCTTTAATTTCCTTTATTGCTCTGTCCTGATTCCTAGTGGGAGTTGGTAGTCAGCTGCGCATTAATCACATAGGGTCTTATCTGTTCAGTGCTGTATAAGCTGCTTGCTTGCCTTCGGGCAGTTCCTTGTGTATGGGTACTAGGGCTGAGCCCAATTTCTAATTAAATGTTTGTTTCATGACCAAAAAAAAAGAGTACATATATATAAAGGCAAATATCTTGACCAAAAAAAAAAGAAAAATATAACTATTAATTAAAAAAAAACAATAATTGATATTTTAACGACTTTATAATTTATTATATATTATTATATTATTGCAATTGAATATTATCCTCTTAAAAAATATCCTCTGACTCATTGGATCAAAATGACAAAAAGCCATATATAAAGAAAAAAATAACCACTGAATTTTCTTTTTTCTTTTTTGGTTGATCCTAGGAGTCTGTTAAACTGAACGTGAGTACGTACTACGCACGCAGCATCATTAGTGATCAACATCAACGTTCCTTTCCTTTCCCACACAGCCTCGATTCACTCTTCCTTTCATTTTCGGTTTTTCCAGCCGAAGGTAAAAATGTTAAATAAATTCATCAGTAGCTTCATTCAATGTTATTTCATATTTTAAATTATCAAAACATTATAATTAATCCAATAACATTTAAATTGATTTTTCTTTTAAAATAAGAGTGACAGATATTTTTTGCAAGAATAGTATGTTAAAAAATTCAAGTATATGACGGTTTAAAAAACAATTTCAATTTTCATTTCTTTTGTCTAATTAAGAGGCCGTTCGTTATTGATTATTTTTTAAAAACAATAAGTACTTTTAATATTTTTATCTATTTGTTTGTTTTTAAAAATAATTAAAATCTAAAAATAATCAAAAATTCTGATTAAATGAAAAACTATATGTAGTTGCTTTTCAGAATTAATTAAATTTTAAAAAAGAAAGAGAGGAGAGAGAAGATTAAAAAAATAATTTTTAGGATTATAAACAAACATAAATTAGATTTACATAAAAATCTCTAAAAAATAATCACTAAATTATTTTACATAAAAATTACTTATTTTTTAATCAATAACAAATGGGCACTAAGTTGTTGAATGGGTGCAAATAGGAAACTTTGCATTAATTAATGAAAAAAGAAAAGGAAAAAAAATATTTTCACATCAAAAAAATATAAATTCAATTGCAGCATTTCAACATTGGAGATAGAGGTTGGAACTACCTTTTGACTCGTATGTTACACATCATTTTCTGTAATAAATTCCATACTATATATGCTTGTCAGCTGTGTGTAGCTGTGTACTATAAGAGTAACCTAAAATTTATAGCTGATAAGATAAATTTCAATCTTTTTTTTTTTGCTACAAAATAAACTTCAACCTTTCTAGCTAGGTTGACAATAATTTCAAAAATGAGAAGTGTCGTTTAATATTCATATTTTTATTTTAATATGATTTTACTGTACGTCTTATAAATTCAATAACGCATACAGTTTTTGGTTCATCTCAACTGAACAGATTTCCTATAATTATCCAGAATGTATAAAAGAAAGATATATTTTTAAAAAAATAAAATAATATGGCAACAACGATCATGCTTCCTGCTTGCTCGGTTTAACAATCCCTCTGTCTTTTGTGTAAATCACAATCAATCAATTAAACAGCGCCTTCTGAACTCAACTGAGGACCAATCTATACTAGTATGGGTCTACACCCTAAACGCCACCATGTGTATGCAAATGCAAATTTTCTTCTTTCGAAACACCATCACCAGTTGTCCACTTCCCCATCCTTTCTTCTTTCGACGTTTCATTCTCTTGTCACGATTGCTTTATTTTGTTTTTTTTTCATCAATTTCACGAAATGCTTTATACGCATGAATAGTAATCACCTAGTAATCTACATTTGTTATGTTTCTAATTCTATGCCTTCACATTGAACGTACGCGCGCTGTGGGGGCCTAATTAATTAATTAGCCCATTTCTTCATTATTATAGTAATACGTACGCCAACATTATAAGAGAGTTCTTAAGTCTATAGAATATGGCCAAACCATCCCTTGTATCCCCTATATATACATATATAAGTATCACTCCTCCCGAACCAACCAACCTCACAGCTAGCTATCTTTTTATCCAAAAAACCTTACACAGCTATCTTCTTGATCTCTCTCTGATACCCCTCTCTCTGATCTTTCTGAAACCATGAACAATAGCATATGTCCTCCTTTTGTTTTTTGTCACTATTCCACTATGTTTCTCAGGTTATGAAAACACGATGTTTTGGCTTTAGTGGCTGAGGACAGTATGTATATATCTTCAATGGGGCGTGTACCACAAGTCCCTACAAGTTCACCATCCATGGCAAGTGGCCAAACAATAGAACCGGCAACCAGCCATTGCGGCACAGAAGCATTTAACTGGAATTTGGTGAGTATGGATAACTTTTTATTATTATTTCTTCTTCTTCTTCATTTAATTTCATTTTGATTAACAATAGTCTTCTCTTTAATGGTGATCATCAGATTACACACAGCCTGCCCGACATGGACAGCGAGTGGCCAGACTGGTTTAATGCTGCACATGTTGGACAGGCTGTGTGTAATCTGATGATCACCATTAAAGAGAAGACTATTGTTAATCAAAATGAAATTAAATGAAGAAGAGATAATAATAAAAAGTTTTCTATACTCACCAAATTCCAGTCGAATGCTTCTAAGTCGCAATAAGCTAGCTGGTTGCCGGTTCTATTGTTTGGCCACATGCCATGGATGGTGAAATTGTAGGGACTTGTGGTACACGGCCCGTTGAAGATACATACTGTCCTCGGCCAGTGAAGCGAAAACATCATGTAGTCATAAGCTGAAAAACATGGTGCAACAGTGACAAAAAACAAAAGGAGGATGTATGCTATTGCTGTCGTGGTTTCAGAGAGATCAAGGAGAGGGGTTTCAGAGAGAGATCATAGATTGTTTGCGATGGTCTAGGATTTGGGAATTTAAAAGAAATACGCATCTGCCTTGATCAACTCGCAGAATATTGGTTCATAGATTGTCCAAATGCAGCAAGGACAAGATGCAACTCGATAATATATCTGCCCTGATCGATCGATTATAATGGCTGGCTATGTGTATGTATGTCACAACGAATATATAATTAAATAAGTGGGATGATTATAATGTGTGGCTGGCTATGTGTGTTTTTAAGTTTATGCAAGTCCTACGTTGTACTAAATTACCTCTTAATCGAATGTGGATCCTCTCCTGCAATAGTTTTCCTGCAGTTGCCTCCAGCAGCACTCCCAATCATTAGATTAATCTAATGATTTTCTAATGATTGGAAGATTTAAAATGTTAAAAATAGGAAACACACAAATGCTGCATCCAAAATTTCCCTCTTGCACATATACACCAGCTATACATGCGTTTAGTCCCTTAGCTTTGTCTCTCGGCAGAACATTTTTTTCTTTTGGTTTTTTTGTTTTGAAATATGTCAATCAAAATGTTTCATATGCCACGATATTCTTTTTGATCAAATCCTAGCCTCAAGAATAAAAATACAATTTTATTAAAAGAAAATACTAATAAAATTCCAAATTATACATACACAAGATTACAAAAAGGACAAATTGAGATAAATAATATAAAAGAAACACTAAATAATCACTAGTGGAAAAATGCCATTTCAAGTCGGTTGTTTTTTACTTTCCAAGTCGGTTGTAACGGGGTCTTAAAATCTCCCGACTTAGAAAGTCAAGAACTTTTCATGTCGGGGTTTTCACCGACTTGGAAAGTGCCACATTACAAGACGGTTACCCGACCGTTTTGGAAAGCCCTACTTATTGTTTAAAAATTGACTTTCAAAGTCGGTTATCAGTGTAACCGACTTGAATAACCAACTTTCCAAGACGTTAAAACTGATTTGGAAGGTTGGTTTTCCAAGACGGTTAAGCTGTTACCCGACCTGGAAAGTTGGCTTTTCAAGTTGGTTACAATGATAACCGATTTTGAAAGTGGGCTTTTTTTTTATACCAGAGTCTGTTTTCCATACCCCCTCCATGTTCTAATCCAGTACAGAACAATAAAAAAGCCAAAATCACAATTAATCACAAAGAGAAAATACATAAACATTAAAAGAGGAATATAATTAATCAAATAAAGAAGACTACATAAGGATGGCCAAAAGCTGGTTGCTTGTTAATGCAATCAACAATGTACCCAATCTTTGTCTATAAAAACCAAAACAAAAAATCATTATAAAGCTGGTTGCTTATTAATGCCCACGAGATTACATCGGTTAATTAATCATGTGAAAGAAACAAATTAAATACTTAGATTTTTAACTAGTCTCACTCAATAATCTATGTCATGCTTTCACACCAATCTAAAATATAAAAATCATAATTCAGTCATATTGTAAACAGCAGTATTAAAAGGAATTAACTCAAGTACCTAGTGTGAAGAAGAGTTCAAATTAGGGAAGCTAACACGCACACAAAGAAGTCCAAACTAAAACAGTCCAAACCTGCATCACAACAGAAAAAATATTTTATTATCATACTATTTTATTCACACGTGATCATCACAAGCTTAAACACATCACAATATTTTAGTCACACGCCAAATTAAATACAACTTAGCATTCTTTTCAAGAAACTATGATTTGTATTCTGCTACAAAAGCTTACAATTTATATTACCTTCCAATTAATGTAATTAATAAGCAATTCTAGTTATACAATTCAGAAAGGAAAATACAAAGTAATAGGCCGAATGAAAGGTAAGTCCTAGCTAAGATCCCAGTGTTAAAAAATGTCTATTTTTATCATATCAAGTGGGAACTGTATAACATTTTTCATTAGTAAAATTTATAAATATAATGAATCGGTCACAAGTTTGTACCTAACATTAGAAACATTATCTAATGGAAAAGAGACCAATTTGAGCTTGGTTTGAACCTAAACTAAGCTAATAGAATAAAACCCAAAACATAACCATGAACATCACAAGTTACATATTAAAGGCTGCATTGAGATGATCAAACGCAAATTCTAAGCAAATCACCAACAAAATAAAGAAGTAAATGTCACACACTGTCAAGACTAAAACGATACTAAAACACAAAAGGTATAATTATAATTTAAGGTATATATAAAGAGGACGTAAATGGGGGGGAGGGACCAGTCACTAGTGATATGGTTTAGTTTGATGAGCAAAGGAAGTTTGACTTTGAAAATTTATTACTACTTTATTGGATGAGTTCATGAATGAGCCCATATCCTGTCACAAACGTTTAGTTTAATGAGTCTAAGTTTTCTGAATAAGAGCAGGGTATATACTATATAGAGTTTAACTATATACCCTTTGAAGATAAAATATCTTAAATTGTCAAAATAAAACCAGTGAGAGCGTGTATAACTGTATATGACTTTTACAAACAAAAATCTTTTAGATATAAATCCTTAGTATTCAGAACCATATGACTATACATTTGTGCACCATAGAAGCCACCCTAAACCGAACCATATTCCCAAGTCCAGCAGCATGCCAAACCAAGTGCTATAATTAATTCCCTCAAATCTGTTATGCAGATATCAGAAAAAATGTTATGCAGAACCAGTGCGTATATCCTCTTCCTAATCATTAACTAATTAACAAGTTCAAAATAAGAGTTTCAGTGTTATGTCCTTCCTTGCTAAATAAATGATACATAGTGATATCAGTTTATGGGTGTCACACAATTCATAATTATGGATAAGTAACTAGCTAGCAAAGGATATTGGTGGCTACCACTCACAGATTATGATCTATCTATACAGGCTCCTTTACAAATGTCCTTGTTTTCTTTCACAATCCACCGCTGCATTATATCATTAGCACAATTATGCCAAATACAGAAATTAAGATATGAAAATAATGATAGGTATATTTATAAAAGATTTTTTATAAAATACAACAAAAGCTACAAATATTTTTTTCTTAGATAAATAACTTTAGGATTTAATATCAAAATCAATATAAGGAAAGGAAACTAATACTAGATACAATGAGAGTTCAAACACACACACATACACATGTCAAACTCACTCAAAATTCGCCCAGCGAAGACTTGGGTTTGTCTAGATAATTTAAGCTGGCAGAATTCTGTTTTCCTCTGCAGCAACAATTCACCCAATGACTAGTGTAGTTTGCCCAGCGAATTGTTCTGTAGAATCAGCAACAGAAAACAAATTTCAACACAAATCAATCCAAAAAGTCATCCAACACTAATTCAATCCATTAAAGCATGCAATACACCATTTTATACTAGTTCTGACAGATTCATATCAATTTAAAGAAACATGCAAGTGGCAATCCAACAAGCAATTACACAAGTGGTTTAAAATGAGCATAACCTTGAGAAAAAGATTTCCTGCTTATTCTGGTCACAATTGAACAAAATAAGCAACTGACCAAAAACCAGAAACAAGGAATCAGACAAATAACCCAACAAACCAAAAATCTAAAATTTCAAAGAGATACAATTCAACTGATCCAAACACCAATTAATTAGAAGAAAAAAAACCAGAAACCATTCTTGTAGGCAGAAAACCAGCTCTAGAATCGATCAAATCAAAAGCACCGTTATTAAAGACAATATCATTCCGCACCGTTATTGAAATGAAAGTGAAGATAGATGGTGATTTTTGGGGTTGGCGAGAGAAGAGAGAATGGAAGAAAAGTTTTGAATGGAGGGGGCGGCCGCTGCGTGCTTCTTCTCCCTAGGGTTTTTTCTGCTAGGGTTCCCAACGAGTGCGGAATGTGCTGTTTTATAGAGAGTGGAGTACGCTACGGTGTGTGAGCGGAGTAGAGCGTGCATGGTGGGGACGCAGAGTTGCGCATGCCACAGCGGACTCGGGCTTTTCTCTTTGGGGGCGCTGTTACCGTGCGCGCGGGTGCATGGGTATACGGTGAGGACGCGGAAAGATCTCTTCCTTGGACGCTGCTACGGTGTGCGAGGGTGCACGGAGCTTATGGTGAGGATGATGCGTTCCTTTTTTCATTTTTTCCTTTTATTTCTTTTCTTTTCTTCTTTTTTTTTGCTTCTTCTTCTTTTTTTTGTTGTCTTTTTTGTTCTTTTTCTTTTCTTTTTTCTTTGTAATTTTTGAAAACTCAGACAAAATTGGGTGTCTATAATAAATAACAAAAAAAAAATTAGAAGAATTATTGGATACTAAACCAAAAATATTGAATAAATTAATTAAGCAATAAACATTAAACAAGATCTCAAAAACTTTTAATTTCAGGAGCTGTATGGAGGGGTTAAAAGAAGAATATATGAAAACATTAAAGAAATTAAATGATATCGATAAAATCCTTAAATTTAGAATAACTAAAAATAATTGAAGATGAAAATAATTAGATACAAAAAAATTAACAAGCTTAAACAAGTTAAAAAAAATACAAATATTATATTGTTCCAGCTGGAACTGGATTCTGAACAAGATCTACGTGGTTAGAATGAGAGATTTCACTAGAAGTGTATAAACACCTATTTTTGTCTGGTTTTCTTTTATTTCTCAACTAGTATAGTGACCCGTGCAATGCACGGGATAAATATTTCGTATAAAAATGTATGTATATATATATATAATTAATAATTTATATAACTTTAACTAAATGAATTATAAGCTAACAATTTCTACTATAACTGTTAAAAAAATACAATTTCTACTACACCTTTACCACTCTAGTGCGTTAACACGTACAATGCACGTAATACATAATAAATATTTACTATTTGATTAATTTTCAACTTTAATGTAGAGTAGGACGAAAAAATGAATGAATTATGGTTGAAGTAGTATGATAGTTTAAATAGTTGATGTAAGTAGGCATGTCAAAAATTCAAATATGTGGGTACTCATCTGAACACCCTCAACTTTAATGGGTTTGAGGTCGAGTTTCGATTATCCTGTTTTTCAAAGACATAGACATTGGTAGGGATGTTGTACTCACCCTGAAAATGATGAGTTTTTATTTTCGTTCTTAGGTTAGTTATAAAATTTTCACTTCTCAGAAACTATTGTTGAGTTTGATTCTCAAATTGTTTCTTATTGGGTTCTTATGGGTCAAGCTTCAAACTAATTTGTTCAAACCCTGCCACATAGAGAAGGGTTTCCACTTGATTTGTCTGTTAAACATATCTATCAAGAGGAAAATCGTTGTGGAAATTTTTTGGCGAACATGAGGTATTCAAGTCCTTTTTCTTTAACAGTTTTAGAAAGACTACTTCTCCCCTTAACTTGATGTTTTAGAGATGATGTAATGTATGTTGCTTCCCATGTCGTATTTGTTAATATGTATTTTAAATATTAATATATTTTAATGCAGATATTTTTTATGAAGAAATATTTTAATGTAGATAATGAGCTTTCATGTATAAAATATTGTACATCCCAATGTGTTATATTTTAACTTCCGTGTGTGTGTGTATATATATAGATATAGATTAAATTTATCTCATGCATTGCACATGTTACTGTATAATTTTAACTCCTTTACTCTATATTTTTATCCATATAAAAATGTGTTCTTATATCTTTCTTAAAAAATTATCTTATATGTTTTGTCCCCATGAAATAATATTTGTCAATATAAATATTTACCTTTTTATATGTAAATATTTAGTATTTTTTATATTAGTCATTTTACGTATAGAAATTAATGTTTAAAAGAAATTCTATTTTATAAATTATATATAAATTAATTATAAAGATACTGCTAACTTATTTGGCTTAATATTGATTTATATTTGTATATATGTAATGAACATGGATAAGTGTTGATTAGCAATGTGACAAATGGTATAATATATCAATTATTGGGAAAAACAATATTTATTGTCAAGTGTCTAAATAGTATAAATTAAAATGTGTAATTAAGGAAATCTATATTAATCCATAATATGTAGACCCAATTTAATTTGATTCTATCAATTAACAAATTCCGAAAAGGATACCAATATTAATTAATTTATTTTTTGCTTGAAAGGAGACCTTAAAGCCAATGTTAATTTTTTAGTATTATTACCATAGTGGAAAATCATATCGTAAAATGTAATCAATTTAAAATTTAAAATATTGCAAATCAATCATTATTGTGGTGGCAAAAGTAATATTTTGTCAAATGTTAAGTAGTCATTTAAAAAGTGTAATTATGGAAATATATATTAATCTATAGCCCGTGTAATCAATTTAAAATTTAAAATATTGCAAATCAATCATTATTGTGGTGGCAAAATTAATATCTTGTCAAATGTTAAATAGTGATTCAAAATGTGTAATTATAGAAATCTATATTAATTCATAACCTACAGTCCCAATTTAAACTAATTCTATCAATGAACAAATTGGAGAATCGATAATTTATTATTAATATTATTATTACCGTTGTGGAAAACTATAGCGTCCAATGTAATCAATTTAAATTGTGGCAAATCAATTATCCTAAAGAGATTAAATTTGAATCAATTACATATTCTTGAGAAAAATCAATCTTAAATTAAGATCAAATAAAATTATCACCCAAGTTTGAAAATCAAATTCAAATCAAGATGTAAGAGATCTTTTATATTTTTTTGATTTGGAGAGATCTTTTATATTTTTTATCAAGTCTAAAACATTAAATTGAAATCAATTTACATTTTGAATTTTGTCCTAATTCTAAAAAATCATATTCAAACTCATCAAATTTTTTTTTCACCATTTCCTTATATCTATATTAATCCATAACCTATGATCCCAATTTAAACTGACTCTATCAATGAACAAATTGGGAATCGAAACTCATATCAATTTATTATTATACTGTGGTGGGAAACTATATCATGCAATTAATGTAATCAATTTAAAATGCGAAAAATCAATCATTAATGTATCATACTAATGCTAAAAATATCAAATTTGATACAAAATAATCTTGAGAAAAATCAATTTTAAATTAAGATCAAATAAAATTATTACCCAAGTTTGAAAATCAAATTCACATCAAGATGGGAGAAATCTTCTTTAAAAAAATGGAAGAGATCTTTTATATTTTTTTAAAGTCTAAAATGTTAAATTGAAACCTTCTTAAATTTTGAATTTTTTCCTAATTCTAAAAAAAATCAAACTCAAACTCAATAAAGATTTGTTCACCATTTTTTTTTTATATAATTTGTTCACCATTTTCTCAGTTACATTAAGCACAATTAATAATTAATAATATAAGAAAAAAACATAAAAACAACAACTACCAATTGAGAGTTTAAATAACTTTGTAGTGAAATCATGCGTTGAACTGATTATTATTAACATAAATTATGATAATAAAGAATAGCCAAGTGACCAATCTCATTAGTTTGTGGGCCCCCAATCTCCCTGTTGGGTTCATCTCTACCAGAATGACAACTAATAGAATATTCAGAACAATGAATCTAGTTTTCCAACAAGATAATGCTTAAAGAAATATAAGTACTTATAGAATTCTATTTACGTAGGAACATGTCTATCATCAAATATAGTCCAATAATCTTATTGGAAAAAATAATTGATAGAGAAAACACAATTATATCAGAGCACAAAAGCATAATTCTTTATAATTAGAATTAAAGAATAAATAAGAAAGGCTGAAAAAAAAAATCATACCTCATCCGAATTTGAACATGCACTCATCATTGTATCAATGAGGAGGTATGTTATCTTGCTCAATGCAATATTAATCCATAATATTAATAGGTATGTCATCATTGGACTAATAGGTATGTTATCTTGCTAAAAAAATACAATCGTATGACCAACCAATGCAATGCAATACTTCCCAACAATATACAGGACTAAAAGAACAAATACAGAGACCAAAGCAAATAGATACATAAACAAAAATAAAAAAGAGGATCTCCTATAGTCTCAATTGAGCGCCACACTCCATCCACGGCTATTGAGAATCGTCAATTGTCGCGTGAACCACAGTAGCCAAGATCTTTTGTAAAAGAGATCGAAAACCTGGGGCAAAATCACAAAGAGAAATTGGTAAATTCAACTGAGATCTCGAGGAAGAAGGCGAGAGCTAGGAGGAGAGGGGGAGAGAGGCATTGGTCGCAGAAACCGACTTTGCATCTTAAAAATATGAAAGCCAAAAAATGTATCAAAAGAAAACACTAATTAAATACAATATTGAATGATATCAATTTGTAAATCCATTGAAATTTAGAATCCATTTGATACCATATCGATTTGATTTGATATACATTAAAAAACAATTAAATACAATATCGAATCAAATCAAATCAATACAATACAAATCAAATCGTCAATTCAATTAAAATGAAATGAATTAATGGAGAGGTGCTGAGAAATGCTCCCAAAGCGACACGTGTAAAACTTAGTCTTGAGAGGGTTCGTCTTTATATATATTATAGATAAAAATTATAATTAGGTGCAATGTTGTTTTGTTGCTTTTTTGTCAGATTACAAAATGTTTTTGGGCCAATGGCCCATTTTTATCCAATTTTCTTCTTTTTTTCTTTTCCTTTTTAGTAAGGTTTTTTGGACTTGTTGGGCGCAATGGTTTTTGGTCAATTTTAAAAAATGGTTTTCTGGGCCAAAACCCAAACTGATTATTCAATTTTTATTTTATTTTATTTTCTTTTCTTTTTTTTTTTAAAAAAGATTTTTTTTCCCATGCCATACTTGGCTAGGCTAATTCTTAATTATGCGGCCAACATCCAGGTTTCTTATTATTTTCTTCTCTCGCTGCCTTTTTTTTTTCTCTCTTCTCTCTAGTCAATGTTGATTCAATGCTGTAATTTTTTTGATGAACTGATTCAATGCTATAATTACTTTAATGGTTGGGCCAATCAAAAATAAATCTGGTAAATTCAGTTGGATTAAAATAAAATTAAATTGAACCAAAATATTGTTGTTAAGTAATGTCAATTTAAAATATAAAAAAGGTTTAAATAAATTTTTGGTCCTTTCAAATTTTAGACTTTTGATTTTAGTCCCTGCAAAAAAAAGTCACACTTTTTTAGTCCAATAAATATTTTTTTATTTGAGTTTGGTCCTTTAAGTCATTTTCGGGTGATGTGGCACCTACGTGGCATCCCACTTAGCTGACGTGTCATATAATGGTTCTATGTCAGTGTGCCACGTAATATAATTTTTGGAGGGACCTGACACGTCATCATCTTCTTCCTCTCCTCCACCACCCCCACCCTCTCTCTCTCTCTCCACCCGCCACCACTCCCTCCCCCCCTCTCTCTCTCCTCTCCTCCCACCCCCACCACCTTCTTCCTCCTTTCTCCACCACTACCACCACCACCATTACGGGCTTTGCAAATTAGACATGAAAGCATCCAAGAATAAAAACATAAAACAACAACCTTGTAGATTAAGTGAATACAAATGTACAGGTAATGAGACTAAAGGAATGTTTTGTTGTATTTTTCGGCATGCACTATTGCATTTTCATGATCATGGCCTTGAGTTTTGACAAAAAAAATGATCATCGCATAAAACAACAACAATGATGTGATGGTAAAAGCCCTCTCTCTCTCTCTCTCTCTCTCTCTCTCTCTCTCTCTCTCTCCCTCTCTCTCTCTCTCTCTCTCTCTCTCTCTCTCTCTCTCTCTCTCTCTCTCTCTCTCTCTCTCTCTCTCTCTCTCTCTCTCTCTCTCTCTCTCTCTCTCTCTCTCAATTGCTACCATTGTTGGGTTGCTGTTGTTGTTGTTGGTGATGGTGAAAAAATGCAGAAAACTAGAAAAAAGAAGATTGAAGAACATAAAACGTAGTTGGATCTAGTCCCTATAAATATATGAATGTTTTGGATCCAGTCCTTACAAATATGTTACGTTTTGGATCTAGTCCCTATAAATATATGAATTTTTGGATCAAGTCCCTACAAATATATGAATTTTTTCGATCTAGTCCCTAAATATGTCCTATGTGACAGTGAAAGGGTGGTGGTTGGTGGCGGTGGCAGTGGTGGGGTTGGGAATGGGGGTGGGAGGAGAGGAGAGAGAGAGAGAGAGAAAAAAGGGAGGAGAGAGAGAGAGGGGGAGGGAGTGGTGGCGGGTGGAGAGAGAGAGAGAGAGGGTGGGGGTGGTGGAGGAGAGGAAGAAGATGATGACGTGTCAGGTCCCTCCAAAAATTATATTACGTGGCAGGCTAACATATGACCATTATATGACACGTCAGCTAAGTGGGATGCCACGTAGGTGCCACATCACCCGAAAATGACTTAAAGGACCAAACTCAAATAAAATAATATTTATTGGACTAAAAAAGTGTGACTTTTTTTTGCAGGGACTAAAATCAAAAGTCCAAAGTTTGAAAGGACCAAAAACTTATTTAAGCCTATAAAAAATTAATAATCACTGAGTTTAAAATGATTATTTAAAATAGGTTTCTCAATAGGATTGGGTGAAATTAAAAAAATAAAAATAATTCAACTCCTTTAGAGTATATATAAAGGAAAATATAACTATTAATTAAAAAATCAATAATTGATATTTTAATGACTTTATAATTTATTATATTATCGCAATTGAATATTATTCTCTTGAAAAATATCCTCTGACTCATTGGATCAAAATGACAAAAAGCCATAGATAAAGAGAAAAATAAGAGCAATTATTTAATGCCCACTGAGTTTTCTTTTTTCTTTTTTTGTTGATCCTGGGAGTCTTAGGGCTGAACGTGGGCACGTACTACGCACGCAGCCTCACGTGATCAACATCAACGTTCCTAATTTCCTTTCCCACACAGCCTCAATTCACACTCTTTTTCACTTTTAGGTTTTTCCAACTGAAGGGAAAAATGTTAAATAAATTCATTAGTAGCTTCATTCAATGTTATTTTCATATTTTAAATTGAACAATGATGCATATATACTCCAAAAATATATCCACCCATCCAACACTTCTTATTTCTCTCTATCTCTCTCTAACTATCACATTACATATCACATTATTTTATCACTTTTCTCTCATTCCTCTCTTTCTATCTCCAGTGGTAGATTAGGACATGGGTGTCTATTGTTCATTTTTCTTTTAAATTATCAAAATATTATAATTAATCCAATAACATTTAAATTGAATATTTTAAAAAAAAAGAGTGACATACATATTTTTTGCAAGAATAATATGTTAAAAAATTCAAGTATTTGATGGTTCAAAAAACAATTTCACTTTTCATTTCTTTGGTCTAATTAAGTTGTTGAATTGTGCAAATAGGAAATTTAGCATTAGCTAATGAAAAAAGAAAAGGAAAAAATATTTTCACATTAAAAAAGATAAATTCAATTGCAGCATTGCAATATTGGAGATAGAGGTTGGAGCTACCTTTTGACTCGTATGTTACAAATCATTTTCTCTAATAAATTCCATACTATATACATGCTTGTCAGCTTGTGTGTAACTGTCTAATATAAGAGTAACCTAAAATTTATTGCTGACAAGATAAAACTTCAACCTTTTTTTTTTTGCTATAAAATAAACTTCAACCTTTCTGGCTAGGTTGACAATATGATTCCAAAAATGAAAAGTGTCGTTTAATATTCAGATTTTTATTTTAATATGATTTTACTATGCGTCTTATAAATTCAACAACGCATACATTTTTTGGTTCCTCAACTGAACAGTTTTCCTATATATTATCTAGAATGCATAAAAGAAAGATATATTTTTAAAATATATATAAGGCAACAACTCATGCTTCCTGCTTGTTCGGTTTAACAATTCCTCACGGTCTTTAGATGTTCATTTTCTTTATGTTTACATAAAAAAATTAATGAAATGTGCATTATTAATTTTATATAAATGTAGCTTTAATTTCAACCGTCTTTTGGCTCCCCATCCCCTATATATACATAAGTATCACTCCTCCCGAACAAACCTTACACAACTAACTATCTTGTTATCCAAAAAACCTTACACAATTATCTTATTGTTCTAATCTCTCTCTCTCTCTCTCTGAAACCAAGGCAGCAATGGTATATGTTCTCCTTTTGTTTTTTGTCACTGTTCCACCATGTTTCTCAGCTTATTACTACATGATGTTCTCGCTTCAATGGCCAAGGACAGTATGTAATTTCAACACGAGGAGGCCGTGTCCACGACTCCCAAGGCGTTCACCATATATACATGGCCTGTGGCCAAATAATATTACGGGTAACCAGCCAACGTTTTGCACCGGAGAAGCATTTGATCGGAATTTGGTGAGTGCAAATAACTTTTTATTATTTCTTCTTCATTTAATTTCATTTTGATTAACAATAGTCTTCTTTTCATATGATCATCGGATTACACAAATCCTGCCCAGGATGTCTAACGAGTGGCCAGACCTGTATGGACATAAGTGGAGGTTTTGGCGGAGAGAGTGGAGGAAACACGGTACCTATGCCTGCATCTATTCCGATCAGCTAGCATATTTCACCAGAGCATTGGTTACCAGGACCAGAGTAGCAAATATTGGGTATGAATTTGTACCAAAAAAGATTTTTCCTGGTGCGAGGTTCTCACTTGCTGCAGTTGAGGGGACCATCTGAAATGTTCTCCATGTTAACCCAGAGATTGCTTGTGATGGTCCAAGGTCTGCATATTTGAAAGAAATACGCATCTGCCTCGATCAACTGGCAGATCAGTTCATAGATTGTCCTAATGCAGCAAGGACAAGCTGCAACCGCATAATACATCTGCCATGATCATAATGCATGTGGCTATATGTACTCACAAATAATATATTAAAAAATATGAAATAAGTGGGGGATGATATTATAATGTATGGCTATGTGTGGCTTATCCAAAAAAAATTATAATGTGTGGCTATGTGTTTTTAAGTTTGTGCCAGTTGCTGCTCTTTTTAGCTCATCCTGAGACTTAATTCTACCATGCATCTCCTTTTAGCAACCAGTTCTTATGATAACGAGAGGAAAAAAATTAACCGATGGATTTATTATAAACAAGCTTATCTACACAAATTAACCAATCAAGATATTTGTTTGCTAGTACCTCACAACAAGTCACTCTCTCAGTACTAGCTAGTATCTCACAACACAACAAGCGCTAGCTAGCTTTGTGTGCTTCCGGCAATAATTAATTAATATGTGCCCCGTCTTGTTTTAATTAAGAGAGAAAGTACGTAATTATTAGGGTGCTTCTATATCTGTCTATCACAATATTCTTCAATGGTAATGTTGCCCGCCCATGTCAATCGAGAGATGATTATTCTCTTTTAATTTCTATTTTACATATTTTTCCTTTTAATTTCTTTTGACAATGATAAACCGAGGGGGAATACAGAGCCAATTTTCACTCCTTGCTATCCCAATATTAATTATCTTCAAAAGAAGTATGAAACTGATAGGAACTTCCAACCAATTTCTGAACTTGTATCCAGGGCCGTCTTAAACATTTTGGGGGCCCTATTCTAATCTTAAAAATTGGACCCCTAATAAAAAAAGACAATTTTAATAATTAAATATTATTTCAAAATATTATTTAAAAAAGACAATTTTAAATATTATTTTAAAAAGGACAATTGCTCTAATCTTAAACACTCACTTTAGGACAATAAATACAAAGAAAATTATTAAAATCTTACCAATACAACTTCAAGCTAATATCAACCTTCTAGCTACTTAAAAAGAGCCACAGCTATCACCAATTAAAAAAGTGCTCCCACGATTTCAGTCAAACGTGTTCAACACTCAACAGAGTGAGAGGGGAAAAGCAAGAGATGCAGCAATCAACAACTAACACAGGTCACAGAAATTTTGGGGCCCCCAAATTTGGCCCAATATTTGGGGCCCAGTGCTATTGCACTGTTTGCACACCCAAACTACCGGGCTTGTATCCAATGCCATGGTATTCAAAAAAATTTAGTAAAAGAAGAGGCAAGAAAGGGCTAGGCCCTAAAAGCTAGAGATATTCTCTGATCCTCCAACTTAATTTAATTGAAAATGATGGATTGGTGCTACGTATGTAAGTGTCATGCATGTCATCTAATTATCTGGTTTTGGGTCTTAGGACCATGCAGCTTGCAAGTCCTACGTACTAAATTACCTCTTAATTTGACATGTCATAGCAAAATGGCTTGATCATACAATTCATGCTTTACATAAATAATATTTACCAAAAATAAATTTGCACTCCAAACTCAATTAACACATTGAGAGAAGTAAAAATAAAAGAGAGCTCAGTGATAAATATGATATGATATATGAGCGATATGATAAAAAGAAGGAGATAAAGCAGAGAAACAGATGTTAAATGAGTATTGACATTTAAGGGTTTTTAAAAAATCATAATTTTATAATATTTATTCAAGGAAATTGCTTAGGGACATAATATATCAGGTACAGAAAATTTTGGTATATTCACTGTTTATTTTTATTTTTTTGAAGGGGTGGTATTTAAAGAAAATGGTATGTTGTTTATTTGATCATTTAATTGGTTTGTTATTAAATTTTAATTTTAACTTAACTTTTTTTTTGGTCAATAGTAAGTTCATAGCATGAGTAAAAGTCAGTCATATGGCATCTACAGTAAGGAAGACGGCATAAGCAGAGTCACAATAAATACAACACTACAGACCAGGACACGCTGTTGTAACATAAACCTTACAAACACCAGCAAAGGAAAACAACGAAACTAAAAACAACCAAAGCTACCAAGACCCCAACAGAATACAGAAAACATAACCAAGTACCCCAAAAGGATACAGACATGTTCATGAAGCTTAGGAGGGGGGTAAGCCCATTTGGGGGCACCTGAGACCTTCTTCCTCCACAAAATGACCCCACATGTCCATTCAGAGTATCCAAAGTGAAACCCGGTCACGTAACAGCATTCCAGAGATCAAAGCAGCTAGGGACAACAACCCAGCAAAACCGGCAAACGTAGAGAGGAGAAACGGAGACCACCAAACAAGGCAAACACCACCAGCCAAAAACCACGGTGAACCCGCAACAACAGCATACCACCGATTATGACAACCGGCAGAACTGACCACTAAGCATGAAGGAGACAACAACACAATCCTGACTAGGGGGGATCTCGTCCAGGTCCTTGCCGATAGCGGTGTCTCCAAACCCCAGCAAAATACGTCAGCAAGGTCGCCCAACCACAACTGCTCCGCGCCACCGCAGCCAGAGATGACTGAAACCTCCCAGCGCCGCCACAAACGATTGGAACTCCATCATCTTCTACCTCCTCTGCCCAAAAACCAGTAGAAACAGGGACCTCTTCCCCCTCCACCACACACCAGACCTCACGTGGACCTTAGCATCGCCACACACCATCACCGAACAGCATCCCGGAGACGAAGCTCCGAACAACGACAGCGAGGAGACAACAAGGAACGACCTTAGTACCGCCGCACACCATCACCAGCCGCCGCGCTTGCACGAATCAGCATCACAGAGACGCAGCTCCAGCGCAGCCACACAGAAACCGAACCAGCAGGGGGGACGACGACAGCGAATGTGCACCTGCACACGAACCGGTAGCGCCCCACGCCAACAGAGACGGAACCGGAATAACAGAGGCAAACCAGCAACGAAATGACAGAAGGAAGAGGAGAAACGCCATTTTGGATTGATCGGGGACGAAGAGAGAAAGGATCGAAGGTCGGTGTCTCCAAGGAGCAAGGGCGGCGCACGCACTATAATTTTAACTTAACTTAAAGAGGTTTGATTTGAGTATAGTCTTTTGGGCCTTTTTGATTCTTTTTTTTTTACAAAGTTTTCGGGAACTATTTTTAAGAAATAGAAAAAAAAAACATGTTTAATAATATTAATGTAAAAATAGTTTTAAGACTTAAAAAAAAGTGATTGACAAGTTTTCGTCCTATAGTAAAAGTTAGCTTAATTTGTGGTCTATTTAATTGATTTCACATTGCTCAGCCTTTATCATGCATAGTGTATGATGCCCCAATCAAGATGATGCAAGAAGATTGACTATGGTTCGCATCTCCATCCATTCCCTCGCGAACATAGTAAATAACCCGTAATATTAAAAGTGTTCATATTAGGGGTGTAAATGAGACGAGCTATTCGTGAACTGTTCGGGCTTGACTTGTTAATTATTCGCTCAAGATCGTTTGTTTAATATTTAAACAAGTCAAGCTCAATCTTAAGATTAAGCTCGATTATTTAAATGAGTCAAACTCAAGTCTTACATGCTCGATATTATGGGTTTGTCAATAGCTCGCGCGCACGCGTGTGTGTGTGTAATCAAAAATTAAAACTACATAAATCCTACATTTTGTATAAAAACACTTTTATATAATTTGACAATGACAAGTTTTTATAAAAAAATTTATGATATAAATAATAAAGTAAAAAAATAGTATTTCAGTTGTTATGACTTTTGAGTCTCTCTTTCATTTTTTCTTTTTTTTTACCTCATAATTTTTAAAGATTTTTTTGACTTTTTTGTTCCTTAAGTGTTTTCTACTCCTGAACTTTTACTGTTCATCTAAGGATTTAATTACGAATTTGTTATCCGCTATGTTATCTAAATATAATAGTCAAAAAAATTTTAATTTCATATACGACATGTAGAGCACTAATATTTATTAAATACTAAACCGATAAAGTTTAAAAATAATTTTAAAAAAAATCATAAATAAGCCCGCAAGCCAAACCCAAACTTTATTTTTTTAATAAGCCCAAACTCAAGCTTTGAATTAGGCTCGGTTAAAGAAATGAGTCAAGCTTGAGCCACCAATTTTTTCGGCAAGCCAAGTTCAAATTTTAAGTATTCGACTCGACTCGTTTACACTCCTAATTCACATCATTGAAGGGATACAATGTATGTCCATTGTTAATACACAATTAGAGTAACACATAGGTGTGTAGAGAAGAAAGACGGAGCACAAGTGCACACTTGATAATGAGATCAACTGACAATGGTATAAAATGGAAAAAAAGATAGAGGTGTGGAAAGGCAAATTAACGTTGAGAAAGTAGACAAAGATGTTACCAGTCAAAAGGTAGTTCCAACCTCTATCTCCATTGCAATGCTGCAATTGAATTTATATTTTTCGATGTGAAAATATCTATCTTTCCTTTTCTTTTTTCATTAATTAATGCAAAGTTTCCTATTTTCACAATTCAACAACTTAATTAGACCAAAAAAATGAAAATCGAAATTCTTTTTAAAGCATCATATCCTTGAATTTTTTAACATATTATTCTTGCAAAAAAAATGTGTGTCACTCTTATTTTTTTAAAAAAAACAATTTAAATGTTACTGGATTAATTATAATATTTTGATAATTTTAAATATGAAATAACATTGAATGAAGCTATTGATGAATTTATTTAATTTTTTCCCTTCAATGAATAATATAGAAAATTTCTTTTATGTATTTAACATTGTAATAATACATAATTGTTGTTTTCAAATTATATATATTTGACATCTCACACACGAAAACCAATGTCAATGTGAAAAATAATATTTTACATCATCCAAGTAACCCTGATAAAAAAAATCATCTAATTAACAGTATTTAAAAAATTTATTTTTCAGCATAAAAAATAAAAATATCAAAAATTATTCATTCATGGTCTCAAATGACATGCTTCAAATGTTTCATATATAGCACAACCTATTAGCAACATTTAAGTGTGTTAATTAATTTTACTAATTCACCAAATAATTAAAAAGGAGTCATGTGGTGGTTTGGTGGTTCAGATGGAGGAACATAAGGATTAAAGTCATGAAGAGGTTGTGAGTTCAAATCCTCCTACTAACATTTGCCTATCTAAAAGAAAATTCACAAATAAAAAGTTTACAATAAAATCTTTACTAACTAAAAATTAACTGATATAATCAATATGCATACCACATATTTAATAATAAAAATACATATTATCAATGAAGTTACAAAGCTGCCATGAAAACTTTGCCCGGGGGCATGGTGACAAATTTACAAAATCTTTTTTTTTTCTCAAATAAATTTACAAAATCTATATTTTAAAATGCTATTTCTCTTTGAGCCCATTTGAAGTACTGAGAGGATAAGAAATGATAGAACAAGAGAGTTGGATAAAGATAGAATATGATATACATGCATGATAAAATCTTATTCTATCATATGTTTGCTGTACACAAATAACAAACTAGATAATGAAATGATAGAATATAAATTTTATTTAAATGACAAAATTACTCTTGTAATAGAATTACATAAAATAACATTACATGTGTATTTTTTATTTTTTTTTATTTTTAATTTTTTGATGAACTTTTTTTTATTAATTAAAATGAATTTTATATTTTTAATTAATATTATTAGTTTTAAAATTTTCATTTTTTTACTTTTAAATTTATTTTAGATAATAAGTCGACCCTATTACTTTATCTTATACTATTTGTTTGTTTCTAAGCTATCTCCTACCACATGATAAAATGATAACTAAAAAACAGGACGAGATATGATAGCTTATCTTATATTATTTTTCTTATCTTGTGCTCCAAACAAGCCCTTTAAATACATATTTTAAATAATTGCAAGAAGTATATTATTATCTAAACTATTTTGATGCTCGCGTTAATCAAATATTGTTAACCATGAAAAACTTTTTCCCGTTCCCACACGGCCACACCACACTAATGGCTCACTTTTTTCTTTAAAATTTTATAATTTAAATACACCATTAAATAATGAATTATTTTCAATCTCTAAATATAATAACTTGTAAAAATAGTAGATATCATATAAAAATTGGATTTGATTAATTATTAGTCATTATATTCCCCAATCATCTTTGCCACGTATATACCGAGTCCCTAGGTTAAGAATCTCCCAAATAGCATATCAATACAGATCCCAGCCCAGATAGAGACGGACTAAATAAAAGCCCCTTCAAAAGTCTATTTCCTTTCTAAACAGATCCATGCTGATAAACCATTTATTTTAATCATGACATTGTATATCAATGATAGATAATATCAGGGTTTTCACAAAATATTGAATTGTATTCTCTTTACGGTAAAATCATATTTACGGTAGTCTAAAATTCACCATTATAACGGTATGTTTACAAAAGTTCAAAAATGATTTTGGCATAGCCACTTTACTTCACACGATTTTGAGACTAAATTTGGGCATTATAACTCTATAATTATTAAATAGTATAAAACAATTAAATTAAAGCTATAAAATAATTATAAAGCATATATAAATAAATAAAGGCTATAAACATATAAACAGGTAATTAAAACATAAACAAGAATCAAAAACTCATACTGCTCAAATTAATTTGCAAGATTAACCCCTTATCTTGGCCACAAAACTATGAAGAACAAGCTTGAAGAACCAAGAACACAATAGTAAGAAATTTAAGACTAAAGAGAGAACTAGTGTTTGTCTTCAGGACTTCTTGGCTTGGTGTGTGAAAAATTATGAAACCAAGGGGTCCTATTTATAGATGAAGGGGGCAGTGAAGGGGTTGGGTTAGGAAGACTATGGTTAGCTTGAAAAGTAACCATGGTTTTGGTTTAATAATAATTAATCTTAATTCTAATTAGTTTAGGCAAATGACTCATGGTCATGACTCAACACCTAGAAGAATTTAGAAACTTCAAGACCATGGGGAGTCACCATGGAGGTCGGCCAAATGGCTTTCCAGAAGAAAGAAGTGAAGTTACATCTTTACCCCTAGGTTTTAAGTGAAATTCAAGGGCAAAATAGACTTTTCATAAATCAAAAATTCCAAAATTAATTAAAATAATAAGAACCAATGAGGAATCTCCAAAATAACATGCGAGAGCTTCTTGGAAGAGTTTTAGGATTTTTACGGTAAGGGTATGCTTTGCAGTTCGCATAAACAACGGCAAAACGGACGTGTCGTAAGGCCAAAACGGACATTTTTCATAAAATTTTCAAATAATTCTCAAAAATCATAAATTTAATTTAAACACTAATAGTCCCTCTTGAAAATTGATTTTAAGCACTTACTGATCACTAAAAATTTATTTCCGCTCACAAATCCTCGTTTTACGTGTCTTACAAAGACTTAAAAAAAAAGACTTTTGATCTGTTTTTCAGAAAATTATGAAATTCATAATTTTCAAAAATCTCAAAAAATATAAAAACATGAGTCAGCCTTTTAAATTTTTTTTCTGACCTCAATTTGGCCTCCAAATCAATTATTTAGCTCTTACAGTAAGTAATAGGGACAAAACGATAATTTTTGAAAATTTTCAAAAATTCCAAGAAAATTTTAGAAAATCACAAATATTAAAATAAGTAACTTTTGTGAAGAAAGTTTTGTTTTTTGAGTTTTTTTTATATACTTTAGCTATTTAAAACCTTATTCGTATATTACGGTAAATACGATTTTCCGTAAAAACCCAAACGTTGAATGAAAAATGTCTGTTTTAATGAAATCACTTGATAAGTATTTTAAAATTTTAATTCTAAGACTAACATAAATTACTTAGCACTTAAATCACACAATTTCATATAAAACATGTAATTGACGGAAAAATAGCAAACAGAAGTCTATATAAGACTTAACTATCTTACCGTTCTAAACTGTAATATCAACAAGACCTATTATTTCCATACTATCCAAAGTATGCTAGATCCTAAAGTCTCTTTCTTAACTATTCCTCCATCTTCAGTATTTATCCATTTCTTAATTAACAGATCATAGAGTTTCTCCTAGAGGGACAAAACTATAATTTTCTTTATATATTTCTCTAAAATTCCAAACTTAATTCCTAAAACCTTTATGGAATATCAAGTCACTTTTGTCTATCCTCTAATATCTTTTGGGAAATCAAGTATGAGTTTTCCATATTCATTTATCACCTTATTCTGACTGTCAAGAATGTCCATAATTTACCATTTTGACTTTTACGTCAGTTCTAAACCATTTATACTTTATCTGAAAATCCTAAGGATGATTCTAATCCTGCAAAATAAATACTCTGTCTCATAGAGTGAATTTTTAGGATGTTACAACCCCAAAAAATGTAAAGAAGTATTTTTGTAATGTTGATTATGTTTAAGGTTTCGTTTGTTAGTTAAAAAATGGCATTTATGTTATATTTTATTTTAATGATTTTTCCTTAGCACCCATGGGATTTGATAAACGTATTTCTCAGGTAATAAATGTGGTGTTATTGGACAATAACTTGGCAACTATACGATACAAGGTATAAAGTGTATCTTTTTAGTATATTTGTTAATGTATTTTTTAATGTAATAATTTGTTCATAATGAGAAAAATCGTCCAATAAATTTTAGAGTGTATGTGAGAAGGTAGACGACTAATGTAAATGAAATTAACTTTTTTTCTTTATGAAATTGTGTATGTCAAATATTGTTTCTGCGAGCTATTTGATTTTTTATTAAATCATTTTTTATGTAAAATTGATATATATATATATATATACTGTGAGTTTTTTTGAGCTTTTTAAGTAGATTTTTTTATGTGTAGAATTTATTTATTAAAGAATTATTTTGACAACATGAATGTTTTAAATAATTTAGACTAAGTTAATGTTCCAGGTTAGCCCAAACGTGACATAGTTTGGTGAAATACTAAAATGATTAAATTGATATTACGATTGATGAGATATAGTTTAACATTAAAGAGTCAAAAGTCATTGTGTGGTAACATAATCAATGAGAGCCATCAATGTTCTTAATGCGTTTCTTTTTTTCTGCATAAAAACTCAATGATTTTTTTATTTTCTGTTTATTTTTCTAAGATATATTCATGTATGTCAACACTCTAATTAATAAATTATTTAGGTTATTCACAATTTCTGAAACTTTAAAGTTACAATACGTAATGTCATATTTTTTGGATATAATATTTGAATTCTAAAAATATTAGAGTCCAAATTTATAATACAACAAAACTAGTTCCACCCATGATAATGAATAAAAATACAATAACATATTTTTGGGACATAATTTCAATAACCCAATTTAAAAACCACGAAGCCAAAATCATCTTCCATCTCGGATGTTGAAAAACATTAAAATAGAGCAAAGACTACAAGATGAGAAGAAAATTGGAAGTAATGGTCTCCTGACGCATGCATTATTTATTTCTTTATATTTATGAATTAAGTACGTAATTAAAAGAGTGTCATATATGACCACAAAATTTCACCTAAATGGCACAAAAGGCGGTTGAAAGTTACATTCATCTCCATCACTTCAAAAATCAAATCAACAAAAGGTTACATTAATTGTTGATGCAACATTGGGGAACGTAAAGAAATTGGACATCTAAATAAAAACAGAGGCTTAAATATATTTTTAGTTTTTTAAATTTAAATAATTATTAATTTTAGTTTCTCAAATTTAAAATATTTATTTTTAGTCATTTATTTTTAAAAAATGTCATTTTTAGTCCCTAGAGCTATTTTTTAAATTTATATTTTGACCACTTTTAAATTTTGATTCTTACCTTATTTCTTTTTTTTAACTTCTAAAATTTTTTAAAATTTATATTTTGACCCCTCTCAAATCTAAAAAATATTTTTTAAATTTAAAATATGACCACAGAGACTAAAAGTGACGCATTTTTTAAAAATAAAAGACTAAAAATAGGCGTTTTAAATTTGAAAAACCAAAAACAATATTTTTCTAAATTTAAAGAACTAAAAATATATTTAAGCCAAAAATAAATCATCAAATTGATATGTGAAATTGTGAGACGTTACGATTTTAGTTTAACATTAAAAAATGAAAAAATTAGACTCTAAAATTGAGAATTATTTATTAAATTAGTTTCTCCATTAGTCTAGTTAGAAAATGATGTAAAATATACTGACTTGACATATTAATTGTCTAGGTAATATCCACGTGGATTCACATGTAATAATCATTAAGGATTAAAATGATATTGGTCTCTAATTTCTCCTCTCGTTTTGAAAATTACAAAATGATCCCTCTCTCTCTCTCCCCTCACTCTCTTCCCCCTCCCCCGTCCCTTAGCCCCACGTAGCTCCACTCCATCTGCACGACTGCACCTATCTTTTTCTATATCCAAACACTTAGTTACACATCATAGAGCAAAATCACCACAACACTTTACAAATTGCATTTTCTACAACATTCATTGTGCCCGACAGGGTTCAGCAAGAAGCTTCAGGAAGAAAAAAATTAAACAAAAGTGGAGAAAAACAAATACAACCAAGAGAAGCTTTTCTATGTTTATAAAATACTGCGCTTCTTTAATCAACATGAGCAAAGACCAAGGAATCGTCCGAGTCTACTTGCATTTTTATTTCTTATTTTAAGCATGAAAATAGATATTTTTGGATATTATATGTGTGGTGTGGTGGGGTTTTAGATTGCCAAGTTAGATTGTTGAGCATTGAGCGGTTGAGTTGATTATTTGTTGCTGCACTCTTGAACTGGTGCAGGTTTCTGTCAGTAGCACTGAGGTGATATACTTTTTGATCATTTCTTTTTGGTTTGGGTGTGGGCTGTGCAGTCACTGCAGTGAAAGGGGAATTGTATTATGTCCGTAATTCTTTTTGCACACCTTGTGCTGTTGTGGTTAATTTTGGTAGTATATTATGTTTTGCAATTAAAAGAAGATGCAAGCCAGTTGGTGAGGCTCTGGAAATTACAGGGACGATGGAGCGGAGGTGTGGGGTTGAGGGAGAGGGGTGGAGGTGGAAGGAGAAGAGAGTGGAGGAGAGTGAGGGATCATTTTGCAATTTTTAAAAAGAGAAGAAAGCTTAGGGACAAATGTCATTTTGGTCTCTAGTGATTAGGCTGTCACATGTGAGTCCACGTGAATACCACCTAGGCACTTAACAAGTCAGCATCTTTGACTCCATTTGCTTACTGGATTGACGGATGGACTAACTTGTTAGATAGTTCTTAACTTCAGGAACCAATTTGCCTAATTTTTAAATGTTTGAGACCAAATTAATGGTTTACCCAGGGATGTTCTAAGAAAGGCTAAGTGTGTTTGGATTAAAGTTGTAAAAGTAAATTTAGAATAAACTCATTTTGTAGTTTGGTTAAAAATAAGCTAATGTGATTTATGTTTAGACTCAAAAGTATGTTAGACAATGAATTTTGTTTGAATGATATTAATAAAAAAAACTTCTAAATTGTAATTGTTACTTATTAATGATCCAAACAAAGAAGTAAAAATAAAAAATAACCTTATTGTCCATTTTACTTCAAACTGGATTTGGGTCAAACTAGATTTTAAAACTGAGAACCAAACATCATACAAAACAAACTAATAGAAATAGAGTTTAACAATCCAAAAGTTCTTTTGGAATACCCAAAGTGCAATCCAAACACATAAGAAAGGTAAAGATTAATAGTATGTGCCATTGGTCATGTAGACTTAAACATCTCTCTGAACAATTAACAATTATCAATTAATAACAACAAATTAAATAACATTAGAAAATAAAATAAAAAACATAGATACTACTATTTAAGCACGTCAAGCAATGAGTTCATGCTTTTGTGGTATTCAAAGGGTTCTTGGAGATACATGCAACATATTAAATTAAATTGATGGATTGCTATTTAAAAAAATGAATTAAAGCAATTTTATGTTCCAGAACTACCACTTCTGAAATGCAACATTTACATACCGTCATTGCTATTTCTGTAATATATATACGTTGTTATTAATATACACCAGAAGTCACATTTCTGTAAATCTTTTTCAATTACTTTATTATGTTTTGGAAATGGCACTTACGAAATACAAATTTTTAATTCCAAAACTGTAACTTCTGGTAAGTTAGGAAATCGAGAAAAAAAAATACTTCAGATTTACCTGACAACGGTGACCCACGACGGAGCTTTGGGCAGTTGTAGGGCTTCCCAATGGTGACCTTTTGTGGGTAGAGAGAAGAGAGGGGACGTGACCGCTGCAAAGGGTGGAAGAGGGGGATTTGGTGTGGCGGATTAACTGTGGGTGTAGGGAGCAATTCATGTGAATGCATGGAGCAATGGCCTTAGACCAAAAAAAAAAACTATGAGGATATTGTTGTGAAAATTTTGTAGGCAATCTATAGTTAAAATTTCATAGTACTTTTGTAGTTACTTCCTTGATAAACCAATCTATAGCATACAATCAAAGTAATTTCATACAAAATGTATAGCTAAAATCTTAAAACTCTCATAGCTAATTTGGTGCTAATTCTTAGTTAAGAGTTAATCTAGATGATGCATAGCTCCTAGCCTTTATATTTATAATCCACAGCTAATAATAATTTAATCAAAACAAACAACTAAATTGATAATATAAACCAACAAAAGATATCAATTTAGTAGCTCTCTCAACATGGTTTAAAACAAGTTTACAAAACTATAACAAATCAATCCAAGTTTGCTTAAAAGTTAAAACTCTACAAAATGAGAAATAAAAGCATACTACAAAATGAGAAATAAAACTACACAAAATGTGAAGCCTCTGTATCCAGCTTGCACCATGAACAACACTTTGGGCAAGGAGGGTGCAAAACACACTATCGGATAAATTACTTGGAATGGCACGAATCATGTAAGTGGGATATGCGAGACAATATTTTTACTGGTCACAACATTTTGTTCTCTGAGAAATATACAGTCAAGAAAAAGAGAACTCACCAATGTACTTCTGATTTATAGCCAATTTTTTGAATTTTTCTGTGCTTCCTGCACTAAGAGAGGATCCCTTATAACAGAAATTATAACCTTATGTATGCAGCGAAAGAATTAAAAGCAACAAACAATCGAACATTATCCTCCCATCCCTTCCCTCTTACCTATAAAATCACAAAGAAGAATTACCTTCTGATAGAAGAGCAGTCACTCCCAAACTACAACTTATCAAGCCAAACAAAGCAATGTCGATAGCCACGGACAACATTACTGTAAGATTTCTTCATATCACTGCAATATTTCATTTTGCCGAGCCTAACTTATTTGGTTTGCCTCACACAAATGAATTAGGTGTTACAGTTTTATCATTTCTACACTATACAACTTTCTTAAGTAAGCCAAATTTATTAAGGAACCAAACGACCAGCTGAAGCACAAGCTGTGCAACAGCATCAATTGGCCTGAATCAAGTGCAAAGTATAATATCCAAACCAATAACAAAAGTAGACAAAACAACCAAAACCAATAACCAACTGATATAAACCAACATGGGGTTCATTGTTTTTATGGATCGTCCTCGAAAAGACTTCTTGTTATAATAAGGAAAAGATGATCTTAAAAGAAAAGATGCACACTTTATGCTAATGTAGCGCTACGGGAAGAAAGCGCATAAGAAATAGTAAAGCGAGTAAAGGATGCAACTTTAAGAATCAAAACAAGATAAGAACAAAACAAGAATCGAAATAAAATGAAAAACGGAAAGAAAGAAGATGGAAAGAAGACGCCACACTCTGGAGAGTGATAAATCCGGTGAGGATTTGCCACAAAGATATAGAAACCTTTGATAAGAACCAAAAGTTGGTCCACTCAAGAACCCAAGAGGAACTCCTCTCACGCAACTCTTTTAAGAGTGCAAGTTATAATTCAATTCAAAAGTGTCAATAGAAAGAAAATAAGAGGTTATTTATAGCCAAAAGGTAGTGGCTCCCTCTCAAACCTATCCAATGTGGGACTTCTTAAAAATATACTAAAAAGGTTAAATAAAAGAAACATAAATAAATGACTCATTTTTCCTTGGCTAGACTTGATTCTCATCATAGTCTCCCACCTCAAGAGAACTCGTCCTCGAGTTTATTTTGTCATCTTCAAGTTCCCTCATTGAGCTCTTCTTTTGATTGGATCAACTGTAGCAATCTTGATCCTTCCTCTGGATTGTGATTTTGGCTTAGGGAAAATATGATATCTTGGCCCAATGCTTGAGAGAGAAAGTAGTTCACTTCTTGGTCCAAAGCTTCTTGAGCTTTCTTTTTCCTAGCCCTTTTCATTGGTCCTCCAAGTCCTTGTAGAGCATTGTTAGGCTTTGTGCCCGTTGGGCTTTCCTTGTCCTCATGACACCCTTCTTCTTGAAAAGAACTCATGGAATTTGGTTGTTCATCACTTACATCAAAAGGACTTAGGTCAGCAACATTGAAAGTGGCGCTAACTCCATACTCATCGGGGAGGTCTACTTTATAAGCATTATCATTGATCCTTTCTAAGATTTGGAAGGGTCCACTCCTCTTGGTAACAGTTTTGATTTCCTTTGTGAAGGAAATCTTTCCTTTCTCATGTGGACCCAAACCCAATCTCCAGGTTCAAAGACAACTCTTTTTCTCCCTTTGTTTGCTTGCTTAGCATATTGCTCCATCTTTTTTTCAATTTGTGCTTTTACTTTTTCATGAAGCTTCCTCACATATTCAGCCTTGGCTTTGCCATCCTTATGATTCAAAGAAGAAATGTTAGGCAAAGGTAACAAGTCAAGAGGGGTTAGGGGATTAAATCCATAAACAATTTCAAAAGGAGAGAAATCTGTAGTAGAATGGACAACCCGATTATAAGCAAACTCGACAAGAGGCAAACATTCTTCCCAAGTTTTAATATTCCTCTTGATGATGGACCTCAATAAGGCCGAAAGAGTCCGATTTACCACTTCAGTTTGGCCATCAGTTTGTGGGTGGCAAGTTGTAGAGAAAAGGAGCTTGGTGCCCAATTTACTCCAAAGTGTTCTCCAAAAATGGCTTAAGAACTTAGAGTCCCTATCAGAAACAATACTTTGGGGCATCCCATGAAGCCTTACAATTTCTTTGAAAAACAAGTCGGCCACATGAGTGGCGTCATCTACTTTATGGCAAGGTATAAAGTGTGTCATCTTTGAGAACCTATCCACAACCACAAAAATGGAATCCTTTCCATTTTTTGATTTGGGCAAACCAAACACAAAATCCATAGATAAATCAATCCAAGGGGAATTGGGGATAGGTAAAGGGGTATAAAGTCCATGAGGCATAACTTTGGATTTAGCTCTTTTACAAACAATGCATCTAGCACAGAACTTATGCACATCACACCTCATACGAGGCCAAAAGAAATGTTCATGCAATGTATCTCAAGTCTTTTGAATCCCAAAATTTCCCATTAATCCCCCTTCATGTGCTTCTTTTAAAAGGAGTTCACGTAAAGAACACTTAGGCACACATAAATATTTTTCTTTGAACAAAAACCCATCATGCCTAAAGTACCCATCATGTGCCCCTTTTTCACAAATAGCATACATCTTGGCAAAATCATCATCATGCAAGTACAATTCCTTTATGTGTTCAAAACCAAGCATTTTAGTTTCAAGCATGGCAAGCAAAGTATATCTCCTAGAAAGTGCATCAGCCACTGTTGGAACCAAATTGGTTAAAAGTGTTTTTAATACAAAAACTCCCTAAGTGATTTTATGGTTTTGATGATAACAAAATGTATTAAGGTTTTTACAAAGGATAATCAATTTGTATTAAGCTGTACAATGAATAAATGCTGCCTAACTAAGCTTGTTGCAGTCTGCGTCCAATAAGTTCTTCATGACATTGGCTGACATTCAAAGTGAGCCTTGCGTCCAATGTTGGCACTGGAATGGACACAAGAGTTTTGCGTCCAATGTTGGCACTGAAGTGGGACACAAAAGTTCTGCGTCCAATGTTTGAGCAGAAGGAAGAATTCTGCGTCCAGCGTCCAATGTTTGAGCACAAGGCAAGAACAAAGTTCTGCGTCCAATGTCTTCTGAAGAAGCAGAATCGCAGAAGTAGAAGAAATCAAGTCTTGAAGACACGCTACTTTCTGCGTCCAATGTTTTCCAAAGAAGCAGAATCAGTAAGCGTCCAATAGAGCAAGACTGGCATAAGTCCAATGATAAGAACAAGGCAATACTGGCAGAGTCCAATGTTTGTATAAGAAGCAGAATTGCAGTAAGAGTCCAATGATTTTCAAAGGAACAGATTCAGTGAGCATGAAGGATAAAAGTCCAATGTTCAGTGTGAGCAAGAGTGCAACTCTGCGTCCAATGAAACTGAACAAACAAAAGAACTGCTCTGCGTCCAATGAAGTCAGAGTTACTCAAGCACTGTTCTGCGTCCAATAAATAAGAAGGACAACAATATTGCTTTGCGTCCAATGGAGCACAAGGAAGCAGATTGACAAAGGTACATCAAACGATTGTTCTGCGTCCAATGAAGCAGAAGAACAAGTGTACAACAATCAACTTTGCGTCCAATGGAAATGGCAAAAGTCCAATACTGCCTTGCATTCAAATGGAATAGATTGGTAAGCATCAGGTATGCGTCCAATGTTTGCATGAGTTCTGTGCAAATTGGTAAGTGCAAAGGTATGCGTCCAATAGATTCTATATGCTGCGTCCAAAACGCAGAGTCCATTACATGCTATTTACTGCTCATGCATTTAATATGAAACATATTTATTGAGCAAATGATTTGAAATAAATAGCTGTATGCAATGCTTTCTGTACATCTTTGTCAACGTGTGTGAATGTACTTCTGAAAAGCATAAAGTACTGTGGAAAGTGTACTAAGAGAGAGAATGTACTTTTAACTACTCTATATATCTCTGAACACACCTTTCTGCTTTACACAGTGTATTCTCTCTGTCTCAATAAGATATTATTATTAACCACTGTACAATTGAGACTTTGAGTACAGGTTGCTTCTGATTTGGGAGAAAGAAACGCAGACATGCACAATGAAGTAGATCTCCTCAGAGCAACGGGAAAATAGCATTAAATGCTATTTGAGAACGGTAACTTTTATGAGAGCTGAAGTTGAGCAACTGAAGAACAAGTCTGAAGCTTCACTACTCTTATAAATACCGAGAAGCAAGAAGAAGAAGACAAGATACTGAACAACGAAAAAGAAAGAGCAAAAACGTTGTGCAAACAATTTGTTATACTCTGTCTAGAAAGTCTTGTATTTCTTTATCTTCTTGTAAAAGAGAGTTTGCTTAACTCTCAAAGTGCTTTAGATTTCATATCCTCACTTGTGTGAGTTAGACAGCACTTGTATCAAAACTCTGCTGAGTTGTTTAGCCTGAAGAGGCTGTGTCCAAAGAATGCTTGGGTTTTAGCCTGGAGAGGCTGTGTGCAAAGAATACTTGGGTTTTAGCCTGGAGAGGCTGTGTGCAAAGAATACTTGGGTTTTAGCCTGAAGAGGCTGTGTGCAAAGAATACTTGTATTCTATCAGGTTGATAGTGAAATCTCTCTAGTTTGAGGGGACTGGACGTAGCTCTTAGGAAAGGGTGAACCAGTATAAAAACTTGTGTTATTTCTTCTTTCCTTTATCTCCTTTTATATTTGTGTTTATTACTAACCAAGGGGATTGAATTGATTTTGTTTAAACAAGTTTTTCATACACCTCAAATCGCACAAAGAAAACAAGTTTTTAAACCAAGAGGGAAAGCCTCAGCGTCCAATCTTTTGTGCGTCCAATATTTCACATTTCTGTGCGTCCAGTGTTTTAGCACTCTGTGCGTCCAATATTTCAGAAAACACTGTGCGTCCAATATTTGAACCAAGCTGTGCGTCCAAAGTTTTTAACAGCCAGCGTCCAACTTTTGCGAAAAGTTTTAAAAGCTTAGAAACACAATTCAACCCCCCCTTCTTGTGTTTCATCTTATTACCTACAGTACATTTACTTTCCCTTGCTTATTCTTAATGACATAAGGAAATTGTTCAAGAAATTCAACCCATTTAGCATGCCTTTTATTGAGTTTACCTTGCCCTTTCAAATATTTTAGTGATTCATGATCACTATGGATTACAAACTCTTTGGGCAAAAGGTAATGTTGCCAAGTGTGGAGAGCTCTTATGAGTGCATACAACTCTTTATCATAAGTGGAATAATTCAAAACAGCCCCAATACCCACATTTGATGCATCACATTCAAGTTCAAAAGATTTGGAAAAATCAGGCAAAGCAAGTATGGGTGCATGAGTTAACTTTTCCTTTAGGGCATTAAAACTCTTTTCTTGGGCCTCTCCCCACTTAAAAGTCACATTCTTTTTAACCACTTCATTCAAAGGTGCAGCAAGGGTGCTAAAGTCTTTCACAAACCGCCTATAGAAACTAACCAACCCATGAAAACTTCTCACTTCACTCACAGATTTTGGGGTAGGCCACTCTCTAATAGCTTTTATCTTTTCTTCATCCACTTGGACTCCTTTTGAACTTACCACAAAGCCTAGGAAAACTACATGATCAGTACAAAAGACACATTTTTCTAGATTAGCATACAACTTATCATTTCTAAGCACATGCATAACAACCCTAAGGTGTTCAGTATGCTCTTCTAATGTCATGCTATAGATCAGTATGTCATCAAAGTACACAACCACAAACTTTCCCAAAAACTCCCTTAAAACATGATTCATGAGTCTCATAAAAGTACTAGGAGCATTTGTAAGGCCAAAAGGCATCACCAACCATTCATACAAACCATACTTTGTTTTGAAAGCTGTTTTCCACTCATCCCCTTCCCTTATGCGAATTTGATGGTACCCACTTTTTAAATCAACTTTAGAAAAATAGCATGCACCATACAATTCATCAAGCAAATCATCCAAACGAGGAATGGGGTGTCTATATTTAACAGTTATATTATTAACAGCTCTACAATCAGTACACATTTGCCAAGTGCCATCCTTCTTAGGAACAAGGATTACCGGGACAGCACAAGGACTCAAACTTTCTCTTACACAACCTTTTTGCAGCAACTCCTCAACTTGTTTTTGTATCTCTTGTGTCTCTTGAGGGTTGGACCGATAGGCGGGTCTATTGGGCAAAGAGGCCCCCGGCATAAAATCCATTTGGTGTTCAATTCCCCTCAAGGGAGGTAAACCGGGTGGGACACTCTTTGGGAACACATCTTCAAATTGCTGCAAGAGAGAATCAACAACACTAGGAAGAGGGTTAGAGTTAGAATTCAAATACAAGTCTTTATACACACAAATGTACAATTCTTGTTTTGCAAAACATGCCCTCTTGATATCACTCTCCCTAGCAAATAAGCTTTCTATCCTTCTCTCAAGCACAAGAGTTTGGTTTTTATCATGCTGTTCATGTTTAGCTTTAGAAATCTTTTTCTCTTGTTCTCTTTTCATTTTCAAAGCAACTTGATCTTGGCATACCTCTTTAGGAGAAAGTGGTACAAGTGTTATTTTTCGAGAATCATGAGAAAAAGAAAACTTGTTAGTAAAACCATCATGAATAGCATGCTCATCAAATTGCCAAGGCCTTCCAAGCAAAATATGGTTGGCTTCCATAGGCACAACATCACACAAAACATCATCCTTGTACTTACCAATGGAAAAACTTACCATCACTTGTTGATTAACAACCAACTCACCATTCTCACTTAGCCATTGGAGCTTGTATGGGCGCGGATGAGGTTTGGTGCTAAGATTGAGTTTGCTCACCAAACGAGTGCTTGCCACGTTGGTGCAACTTCCTCCATCTATGATCAAGGAGCACACTTGTCCTTGAATGACACATCTTGTGTGGAAGATGTTTTCTCTTTGGCTTTGGTCATCAACCACAATCTGGTTTCCCAAGAGCCTCCTTACCATTAACAAGTTACCTTCCGGAGCATAAGCTTCACAATCATCTTCCTCTTCACTCATAGGGGCATTTTCGGGGCATGAGTCACTAGAAAGGTGCCCATTGTCCCTTAACACCATGACACGCTTATTGGGGCATTGTGAAGCAATGTGCCCATTGCCCAAGCACTTAAAGCACTTGATGTTCCTGGCTTTTTGAGTGACAGAAGAAGGAGAAGCATTGTTAGTAGAAACCAAAGGACTAGAGTTTTTAGAGATTTTATCTTCCTTGGTTAATTTGGGTGGATCTTCTTTGGGTTGCCTATCCTTCCAAGAAGAGGAGTTGAAGTTTGAAAAGGGCTTTCGATAGGAATTCCTTCTCTTTAGTTGTTGTTCAACCTTGATGGCTTGATGGACTAAGTCCTCAAGCTGCACATAATGTTGTAACTCTACAACATCTTGGATTTCCCGATTGGGTCCATGAAGGAAGCGCGCCATTACAGCTTCCGGCTCTTCAACAACATTTGCCCTCACCATTGCAATCTCCATCTCTTTTTGGTACTCATCCACACTTCGACTCCCTTGAGTGAGTCTTTGGAGCTTATTGTGAAGCTCTCTATGGTAATGGGGAGGAACATATCTTTTTCTCATCATTGTTTTCATCCCCCTCCAAGTACTCACTGGTTCATCCCCTATCCTCCTTCTCTCCTTTTGTATTTGGTCCCACCAAATTAGAGCATAATCTGTAAATTCTATGGCTGCCAATTTCACCTTCTTATCTTCTCTATAGTTATTGCAGTCAAAAATTTGCTCTATTTTCATCTCCCACTCCAAATAAGCCTCGGGGTCATTCCTCCCTTGAAATTTAGGTATTTTAATTTTAACCCCATCAAGTCCTTCATCCCGCTCATTTCTCCTCCTAAGTCTTTCTTCTCTATCATTTTCCCTATGCCTCCTTTCATTCCTTCGCCTATCCTCACGCCTTCTAGGTCTCTCTCTCTCTTCCTCCTCCTCATCATCTCCACTACCACTCATTGGGGTGGAGGTTCTAGACCTACGCCTTTCTCTTCTGTCCATCCTCTCCTCCATCCTCCGATTGTGCTCTAACATTTGAGCAAATTGATTGGTCAACTCGTCTATGTGAGCTTGCATTGCAATAGCTCGAGGGGTAGGAGGGTTACTAGCACCACTAGCCATTGTGCACTAGTATGAGGTAAAATGTAAATGGAATGCGAAAAAAAAAAAGGACCTCACCACTTCTACTCACGTGTTTCACTCAAAGATGATCACTCGTGTTTTACTCAAATAATTGGCTTTTGATTTTTTAATGTAAACGCTCTTGCCTTTTACCACTCAACGTTCTCTTTAGGTTCTTAACAAGATCAACTGCGTTTCAAAATCAAAAGTTTTTTATAAAAATTGTAGCAGTCCTCACAAGAGTTGATCACTGGATTCGCTGAAAAGAAAAGAAAACTGCAAAGACAAAACTGGAGAGGAATTTAAAAGACAAACAAGAAAAGCTAACAAAGAAAGCACACTCAAAGAAGAAAGCCAAAAAAAAAAGACAAAAAGGAACTAAGAACAGGAATATCAAATGCGCATAAGTAGTAACGTTATAGCACCACACAAAAAGAATTTCCACAATTGGCAATATTTTTTTTTAGTGCAAAGGGTTCTCTTATCAATTTTTTTTTAAACAAGCTGCTTAAAAGAAGCACTTCTGGGCTTCCTTTACTATGATTATAAGAAGCACTTCTAGGCTTCTCTTGTCTCTTTTTTTTTCTATTTTTTTAACAGCAAGCAGCTTAAAAGAAGCACTTCTGGGCTTCTCTTGCCTTTTTTTTATGTAAAATTCGCTACCCCTTTTCTGTCTCACACTAACGCAAATGATTTTAAGTTTATGCTCAATTGTGAACAATAAGAGTTCAATTCAGAATAAGGTGCTCAGAAAAACGTCGTTACAGCAATAAAATGAACAGAATATAATGAAGCTGTAAATTGCGCAAAAGATAAAGAACGAGAAATAAAAGAACGGAATGATAAAGAACGAAAACAAAAGACAGAAAAAAAAAAGGACAGGAATTAAAGAATAGAATATAGACAATGTAGCCACTCTGGAAAGAATGGCAATGATCAAGAGATCAAACTGTGTACAATGGATTATGGCACCGAAGCAACTAGTTATGCTTGGTGTTGGAAAGCGAAAGAACAGTTTACACAAACACAAGAAATTGGCCAATTCTAGGATCCGGGCTCAAGATACCACATGATATAAACCAACATGGGGTTCATTGTTTTTATGGATCGTCCTCGAAAAGGCTTCTTGTTATAATAAGGAAAAAATGATCTTGAAAGAAAAGATACACACTTTATGCTAATGTAGCGCTACGGGAAGAAAGCGCATAAGAAATAGTAAAGCGAGTAAAGGATGCAACTTTAAGAATCAAAACAAGATAAGAACAAAACAAGAATCGAAATAAAATGAAAAACGGAAAGAAAAAAGATGGGAAGAAGACGCCACACTCTGGAGAGTGATAAGTCCGGTGAGGATTCGCCACAAAGGTATAGAAACCTTTGATAAGAACCAAAAGTTGGTCCACTCAAGAACCCAAGAGGAACTCCTCTCACACAACTCTTTTAAGAGTGCAAGTTATAATTCAATTCAAAAGTGTCAATACAAAGAAAATAAGAGGTTATTTATAGCCAAAAGGTAGTGGCTCCCTCTCAAACCTATCCAATGTGGGACTTCTTAAAAATATACTAAAAAGGTTAAATAAAAGAAACATAAATAAATGACTCATTTTTCCTTGGCTAGACTTGATTCTCATCACCAACCCTATCACCTAATTAACACTACATATTCCAATACAGCCAAAAATATTACTCGAGACCCTTCCCTGCCAATCACATCATCTGCATAATTTACCCCACATGTATTTCACTTTATCAGAATATAACAACTCAGGTCAGTAGTAAAGCATAACAAGCAACAACAGCAGAGGAAAATAACAAACAACACAACACTAAAACTGAAAATACAAAGGAGCAATAAAACCTTACAATCTTGTAGTTCCTGAAAATCTTACAAATAAACTGAAGCTCTGAACTCCACTCCTGAAAATTTAAAAGGAATAACAAAAATTTATATTAGCATCTCATTAGTCTGATAAATCAAAAACAAATAGGAGATTACTCAAAGTCAAATACACAGGGCCCATTTTGGCATCTTTGCATACAAATAAAATTTGCAAATGTAAGCCTACTAATGGAAAATACTCAAGACTGAAACTGAATTTGAGAACTTCTGTTTAGTGATATTTGATTCAGATAAGCAACAGCCTAATCCAATGCAAATAAAATACACTGTTTAAAATGGCCTGAAAAACATGAAGAGGTATGGTACTGCAGTGATGATTCCTAATAAATAATATTAATAAGGGCACAGAAGTGTTACTTTCAAAAAAAAATTGCAAGCAATCCACTCAGTAAATCAACTATAAATTGAAATATTAGAACTTACTGAAAGATCTTGATATGCTTCCTGAGCAAACAACAAAAACAAAAGCTGATGGAAACAATGGAGAAATGAGGTCCAATAGCATTCCTGCAATCAATGGAAATCCCTTAACAGATCCATATGAGATAGCACATGTCCATGACAAGTTCTTGGATTCATAACAGAATCTTAATTAACCTTAATTCAATTCTAATAGCAATAATATAAACCCTACATAGCCTTACAGGAAGAGCACAAGCCATTGATGTGTCATGTGCTGATGCACTTAATATTAAACAAATCAAAGTTGTAATCTTTATACTAATTAAGGACATCAATTAGTTTTGGTTACTTTCCCATGTCAGCCAAGGGTGACATATCTTGCCTTTGCACAGCAAAGCAAATCAAATCAAATCAGTGCAATGTAGTGTGTAGATGCATTTCTTTGATACCTTGTTCATGAATCACTTAAAGGCAAATAAGAGGAATTTTCAAGAAGCATCAAAGAATGAGATTTATGAATTGGATGCATGAATAAGAAATTAAATCAACAAGAGAGTAATAGAATAAATTCATAAGTAATTATAACTTAAAATGATTTGTATTGGTTTAGAAAACAGAGGGGAGGTATGTAAATATGAGGAAAATAGGGGGAAGGAAGGTTTTAATAATCAACTATTAAAACTATTAGACTAATTCCTTGTAAAAAGGAAAAGTAAACAGCAAAAGAATCATAACTAAAAATTGTGTGTTTAGAGAGAAATTTTCAAGGAAAACCGCAAGAGAAGTGCAGATAGACAATCACTACAGATAACAGCAAGTTTTGTCTAGCAAGAATATGGGTTGCCCGTTGCCAGCTATAAAAATGGTAGAAGGTCTCACTTCATGAGAGCTTTGAGAGACCTGGATTGTTTAGTCTTGGACTTGATCAGAACCTAATACTGCAGAAATAGATTGATCAAGCACATCAAGTGCCATGTTTTCCAAATGTGGATTAGAATCATCAACAAACTGCAAATGCACATCAAAATACCAGGAGGGATGAAAATGAAACTAGTATTGCCACATCAAGGAAACAAAAGAGAGAGAAGAGGAAACCTCAAGAAAGTGACTAGCAACTTGGTCCCAAAATGGCTAGACTCCTACGGTGAAAAAACGATGATATAAAAATCTTCATGCCTTAATAAAAGATTCAAGATCCAGCACAAAAGTACATGCACCATCATACTCATAATTATTGAAGCTACATACTGTTTAATGTTTATATCACAAGAATGGATATCATGTACTTTGGGACGGGTAGAAACCTTCTGCAAATTTAATAGTCATGTACATTATAAGCTTGTCTACCATGAAGACATGCCAGAAAGAAATTCAATAGAACTATCAGCATTAGAAATTTAATTTGACAAACATTTTTTAGATAAAAAAAAAAAAAGACCACGTTAGAAGTAAGAGAATAAAGTGCAGCAGGAGAGGATAAGAAATCCTCATTAAAAGAGGCACAAAAAACGAAACACTGAAAAATCAATCAAACAAATTAAGAAAAATAACAAAGCTCTCCAATCCCTTCATGCACTATTTGCTAGGGCCAACACCTTAAAGAGACAATTTACCAAGCACAAAAAAGAGGCCAAGAGTATCATGACCTGAAACAGAGTTGTTAGGCAGAAAGACTCCTTGCCAGGTACTCCAATTAACAGTGTAAATAGCATATTAATGTAGAGCCTTTCCATCATCTATGGTACAAACCCCTGAAAACAAGAAAATATAACTGATGCTCAAATTCTTACAAAATCAACATAAACACCACCACAAATTGAAGACTCGCCTTTTTCTAAATTTCAAGTAGGAATACTAGCACATGCTCACCCAAGAATTTCATCAAACAACTAGAGTGCAAATACCAAAAAGTTAAGGCATCAATGATAACTACCTCATATACTTTCCCCATCCTTTCATCAAATAGCAGCTGGTATATATCAACAGAGCAATTAAATCATTACAACACAAGATCTCAATACAGTATACTCAAACAAGAGTAAAATTTACATTATAGTAAGTTTTCTACTCTTTTCAGTTTCAACTCACCACAATGAAAAATATAGAACAAAGAGAAGTGATCTATTATCATACTAATATATCCTATGGCGCACTCATATCCCTCATAAACCACCTATTATGGTGCCTCACCCTAGCTGGAGCTATAAAATCACAAAGTGGTTCCTTTCTGTTTCAGATGATCATACAAGTTTAATATTAACCAATTGCTTCAACTCAACCCTTTGGTTTATGTTTTAGTGTAATGCAAAAGAATCTAACAGCACTGCAACATCAGTAAAAGAATTCATGATCCGTGAGTCTCAGTCTTCCATAGGAAATGTATCCCTCACCTCTCCTTGCTGAATCAAACACCAAATATGCCAAGCATTGTAGCCACAACAAATTTTAGAAGTTGCAAAAGTGTAAGACTAAGCATGACCAAATCATAAACTGCAAGAACATGTCTTAGAAATAAGATTGAAAAAAATTAATGAAAAATGGATGGAATATGTGTTTTGATTCCCATAGCTGGTTTATTTAACAAAACTAGTAATTTTTTTTTTAAATATAAAAATAACAACAGCATCAAAGACCAAGAGAAAGGAACGGAGAGGAGAACCCTTAGAAAGAGAACAAACCTTAAAAGATGACAAAGCAAGATACATATTATCAACTAGTTTCTTAATTTGCCATATACTTGATAATAATTATGATATAGGCAATTGACAAGCCACTTTTGTAGACAAGATAAAATCCTAACAACCATAATCATAAACCTCTCGGGTGAAAGCTTTAAAACTTAAATAAGAAAAACAATTAATTATTTATTCCTCCGATCGGAAGAAGGCTTTCCTTATAAACTACTACATTACACCGCCATGACTCTCCTTTAATGCCAAGCTCCTCAATCCTCTGGGTACGTAAATCAAACCAGGCTAGTTCATCACCATTTTTGTTGAAGAATATATCACCCTTCATCCCTGCTCCGATAGGATGATGCACAATGCAAGGTAAGGGCCCAACAATGAAGAGTTTAGTCCATGATTCCTTCACACCGAGTTCACCCAAAACTGAAATGTGGAATGACGTGGATGTTTTTGCACCAGTTAAGATCAAAGAAATGGACCCATTTAACACCACCAAGTGTCTCATCACGAATCTAAAATCAAGACTACCATCCATGTCTGAGGGTATGGGTGTTGTCAAGAATGCCTCATTGCTCAAGTCAAATGACACCAAATGCAATTCATCATTATGTGTTTCTCTTTCACCCCACCAATGACATGCTCCATTCAGGTACACATGGGCACCGATAAGACTCGGCCAACCCTCAGGCATATCGACATCGAGTTTTCTCCAAGAGTTACTTCTTAGGCTGTATATCTCCCACAAGGGGTCATGTGGCACGTCGTCTGGTAAATCTACACCGTCATAGTCAGTTAGATTTTGAACATAACTGATATGTCGAATCACCTTATAGTCATCTCTAACATGGTCATAACCAAATCCATGAAGTTTAAGCACAACATACTCATAAGGTGGTGGATCATAAGGTGGTGGAGACTCAAGGGGGCTGGGAGGAATGACCTTGAATTCCTCAGTAGTTGGGTTCCACAATACAATTCTTACATCCTCTTGGTAGAGACAAAGAGTGCCATTAACAACAGAACCCAACATTAAAATACCATGCTTATCCTCTTGAAACGGGGGTGGATAATCTAATTTGACCCTATTCTCAAGTCTCTCACCAGAGAGCAAATGCAACACGGAATTGTCACGGTCCGGAGTCTGCTGTAGGAGGACACGACATGTATCGTCGTAGTAAGAGTTATTATTAGATAGGAAATTGTTGCGGTACAAGCTTATGAAATGGGGGTTTTCAAATAAGTGGGCCCATGATTTCTGCACACATCCAAACCGCTTCAAAGATTTTGGAGGCAGTTTGGAGAGAATGGAGAAGGCGAGATCGGTAGGTATGTGTTGGTTGCTAACCTTTTCAATCGTCTGAGACATCATAGATTTCTCCATCTTCTCGAACGTGATGTATGAGCTCCCAGCACAAGGTTGGCTTCAGAATGAGATTGATCGATAAAGAGCCTGCAGATCGGAAACCCAATCTGATGGAATGCTGACCGAAAATTGTTTCAGCCAGATGACTCCTGGTTTGCATTTATATAAGAAAACAATAATTATCTCTTTTGTTCATTTAAATTTTTAAAACTAAATAATCTTTCAGCTTGGATCCTCTGCAGCCAATTTTTTCTACAACCTTTACATCCTCTCTATCTCTCTCTTTGTTTATTTCTCTCTCTTCATTATTTTATTTTTTGGTTATATTTTCTCTCTCCTCCTATCCCTTTAATTTGGGTGCTGCAGAGGCAGCACGCTGTAGAGGATCCAAACTTGGTTCCCCCAAATCCTTGATCGGATTTCAATTTCTCGCAGGAAACGGCCCGTCCTCGTTTTACGTGTTGTGAGGGGAAAATATTATGAGGAATTTGGTTTTTGTCGTTTTGCCGCCACAGGCTGGGCGAATAATAATACAAGTAAACCATCATATTAGTCCTTGAATTTGTAGTGCAGTGTCAGATTAGTCCCTGAAATTAATAAAACTAAAAAAAGTCCCTGATTTTGTGTTCCATCCGTCATTTTAGTCCTTAACGTCATCTCTGTTAGTTAACACCATTAACGGTGCTGATGTGGCACATTAGATGCCATGCAAGGTCCATGTGTCCCTCCCGCTGTATGCCTAGTCAATAATGACCAAAAATGAAAAAAAAAAATCCCCACTCCTTCACCTTTCCCTCTCTCCGTCTTAGACCTCTTCCCCACCACCACTGCTGCCCCCTTCCTCATCCCCCTTCCCCACCGTGGGGTGCATTTTGACCAAAGATTTGTGTGGCCAAAACCTCAATAGCTTCCAACGGGATACCGAATGGCGGCTCATGAGGTGGATACGAGGTCGCACATTCTGCTCCAATGGGTTTCAAATCGATGGTGGTCTAAGGAGGTTCCTGTAACATGGGTTCATATAGGTTTCATACGCACATAGATAAATGCTAAAATTGCTCAAAACTCAATAGTATTCTAATGCACAAACTATATTCAGATTTCAGAGTAATTCCTCAACCTAAGTCTTATTATAAACAAGTCAAAATATTAACCCAAATTCTTCAAATCAAAATGCTTTAGGGAAATGACATAGAGAGAGTATGAAGAGGAACAGAAACATAGAGGGAAAATAAAATAAAATCAGAGTACAATACACACCTAACCTCTATTACCTACACATCAGCACAAAATCAATCAACAAAAGAGAAAAAAGGGAGAGAAAAAACCAATTCCAGGGGAACCCACAATACCCAAGTTGTTGCCAAACCTCATCTTAATCTCCCATCACAAATGAACCAACAGTCTATAACACCATCTGGATCCAATCAAAAACCCCCAAATCCCATTAGTGGAGATATGTGCTTGGATTCCCTTTACTCTTGCGCGAAAGGGAGAGGGGAAGATAGGGGAAGAAGACGGGGAAGGGGGAGAAGAGAGAGAAAAGGAAAAAAAAGAAATTTTAATTTTTTTCTAAATTAATCCCTAATGACTTGGCATATAGCTGGAGGACAAATGACACCTTGCATGGCACCTAATGTGACATGTCAACACTATTAACAGTGTTAACTAACAGAGATGACATTAAGGACTAAAATGATGGACAGAACACAAAATCAGGGACCCTTTTATAATTTTTTTAATTTCAAAGACTAATTTGACGGCGCATTACAAATTCAGGAATCAATATGATGGATTATTCTAATAATAATAATAGTTTCTATTTATAAAAAAAAATAGTCATAGTTTCTACAAAATATTTTTTTTTATTTCGCTTGAAATTTTCATCTGAATAAAATTTTAAACTCAAATTTAACTTTGTAAACAAAAAAAACTTGGCGATAATATATGAGTAATTTATATAAAGCACAAGTTAAACAAAATCATGTAATTTATATTAATGTTTAAAAGAAAAATAGTTCATGAAATTAATATATATTAAATCTATAATCTATATATTTGTGAACCCTTACTTTCATATGTGTCATCTTAAGAGTATTTTTAGGCCTAAGGCATCTTATAATTGTTTCCTTTCCATTATAGATTTTTAATTTTGAAATGAAAAACAACAATCTAATCTTCTAATTCTAAATTCAAATAAAAACAACTTATCATGTCCATGAGAACATATCCTATCAATACCGGTAACAAACTGATATCTCAATCCTTATCTCTAATTATTATATAATTTAAAATAGATTCTGATACCATCCTTATGAATGGTGTAAACTGTAATCAGGTCTTCTCTCAAATCGGTTACCTCAAATTCATTGTGCTCCAACGATTGCTTTGACTCAGTTTCGTTCTTTATAATAGCCAAACCAATGAATTCTCTCCCCGTATGTAATCTTCTAACTTTTTTTCTTATATATAAATTGTCAAATTTTTTTCTTTTATTGTTATTCTCATTAACAATTGTTATTCTCTCACCAATTCTTTTGATTGAATGTAGGTTGTTTTTTATGATTTATCTTTTCTACATTTCAATCTTTGTATTCTTAATTATAAATCTTAATAGCTTCATGAAATTTTATTTATTCATTTTGTTCTATTATTGGTATTGTTAAAATTATTTTGATCATTTTTAATTATTATTTTTTGTCGAGTTCTCCATATTTTGATACTATTTATTCATTTTTTCGTAGCCACCAAATTATTGATATTGTTTGATTTTTGTTTTGATTTTATCGAAGAATATTGTTACTTTTCTATTCATTAACCCAAACTTCTTCTCTAAGGAGAGAGTTTTTTTTTTTTTTTACTTTTGGATAGAATTAACAATTCCTTATTTTGTATTGTTACGGTTTTCATTCTATATTTCTAATTTGTAATTATTATTTTGATTCTATGTAGGTATGTCATTTTTGCCTTTCACACAAGAAAAAAAATTATAAACAACATGAAATTTAGTAGCTTATTTTCGCAATATTTTTCAACAAATTATATATAAAATAACAATAATCTATAATATATAAATTTGCAAACTCTTATTTTTATATGTGTTGTCTTGAGAGCATTTGTAGGCTTAGGTGCCATCCTATAATTATTTCTCTCCTATATATTGATTAGGCATCGCACTTTCCTTAATTATTGATAACTAATTAATATTCTCTATTATTTTTATTTTTTTAACTCTAATCTAACCTGCAACTTAATTACTTTCAAAAACGATAGCAAAGTAGTTTTAATTTGATTTTATAGGTTTGTTATACACTATTGTTATTAGGTATACTTTGTTTTTTTATTCAAATATAAAAATGTGCATTATTTTGAAAAATAATATTTCATTATAATTATAATTTATGTACCTTGAAATAGTTCATTATAATGTTTTCAGAATTAATATAATTTGTACTTATTTATTAATTTCTTGGACAACTAATTTGTTAAAAACATTTTTGCATCTATGTAAACTTAATTTTTTATCAAATTATTTTATATTTATGTTTAAGATATAATATTTGGAAAAATAATTAATTCAGTACTCATTTCTTATTTATTACATTCTCATCTAATTAAGTTATTGAAATTTTTCTTTTATTTGGCAAAATTTGAATTTTCTTTTATACAATAATATCTATATGCAAATTTATCAATATACAATTATAGGTAAAATATAACATATAAAGGTGAACATTTTTTATGATAGTACACTAAAATTAATTAATATTTAATTAAATTGTTAACTTTTAAATTTCAAAAAATCTAATTCTTTTATGGCAACTTACTACTATTTAGTTTTCAAAATATAACTATCCATAATATATTAATAACTACTCTATAATCACAACTACTTTATTATTTTTTATAAAAAAAAACTACTCTATCATCTAATTATACAGTAATATCTAAACAAAAAAGAGAACAAATAAGCCAGGCACTTTTCGTGTCTGGCTCCCCTAGTACATATGTAAAGGGAATATCAAATAATAACTACCTTTTGGTGTAGTCTTTTTTGTGGACAAAAATGTCCTTAATTAAATTAAAAATTGATAACCACAATTATTGTCTTCTTAACTAAGAATTTGAATTTAAATATACACAATAACTATAAACAACTACCTAAGGGCCTGTTTGATAACAGCTTTCAAAAACTATTTTTTGTTTTAAAAAACAAAAAAAAAATCTATTTGGGCAACTTCTTTCTAAAATCGGTTTTGCAAAACTATTTCCAAATGAGCTGTTTTTAAAACCAAAAAACAGAAATAGGGAAAGGCTGTTTCTGTTTTCCCTTTCAATTTTCTGATTCCCGAAACTAGCAAAAGAAAGAGAATTGAGTTTTCTCATTAATGGCATATATGTAAATAAGTGATAAATTTATTAGGGTTTTAGAAAAAATAAACGCACAGTGCATCCGTTCTACTTCTCCTCTGCGCCCCCAATCTCCATGTTTATGTTTCTCGTCTCAGCCCCGTTTTGAAGTCTCTTTGTCATTAACCTTTGATTGAATCTCATTCCTCTTCAACAAATACAATACAGAGGTACTTCTTTGTAAAATATCTAGGTTTCGATTATATGCTGGGCTCGTGAAGCATGTGGCGCCTTGATGTGTTCTTATTGTTTTATTGGTCCATTGTTTGTAAGTAGTATCCGTTTGTGTTTTTGCCTTGGTTAACGAGTAAGACTTTGTACGCATTCTTTCTTGTAAATATTAACCCCGACACGCATTCTTTAGTTTGCAGGGAGGCAGGGACCCTTATTTTGTCTTTTCATGAACAGCTGTTCTTGTATCTTTCTTTCTTTTTCTTTCTTTTTTTTTGTTTGGCTTCCTATAGGAGTTGCTTATTTTGATAGAGAAATTGTTTATCAATTTTGGTTGGCTACTATCTTGCTCTTTCTCACCTTGTGTTTGAGCTTGAACCATTTCATTTACTGATAAATTCATTAGCTTTTTTATCAGAAAAAATGGGAAATTCGATTATCCTAGATTTTTATCAGCGCATCACAAATATCATGTTAGGTGATATTCCCCTTGCCTTGTTAGCACACTACCTATGCCTTATATGTGTAAGAAAAGGATTATCTTCTTGGGTGCAGGTTTAATTTTTGATAGTTTAAAGTGGTTGTTGTGTTGTGTGTTTTTATTATGTTATGTTTTTTGGAGAATTGGGGAGTTGGTTCGCTTTTAGGAATCTTATATACTAGATAAAATATAATATATTAGAAAAGAAAAATTAATATATATATATAGGTTTAAGGAGATTTTGAGTGTATGTACTGACAACATTTTGATTGACTTTTCTTTTAAGAATATTTTAAGTTGTGCACTTACTTAAATATTTAATGATAGATGGAATCTAATGTTGATAAAAATGACTCAAAGATTTGGCCCGACTCATTAACTAAAGCATTCATAGACATTATGGTTGATGAAGTTACAAAAGGGAATATGCCAAATGGTGTCTTTCACTCTAGAACATGGACTTCCATGACCGCTAGATTAAATGCCGCAACTAATCTTTTTATATTATTGTTTAAGCATTTGTTGAGAAAAAATTGTGAATTGCAACTTAATTGTTGTTGAAATGATTCCCCATTTTGCTGGTATGTAATATTTTTTTACAATAAAATCGACATATGATTGACTTTAATCTTATTTTTAATATTTGAAAAATATATCCAATTTCTTTTTATTTCAAAAACTAAGAAAAGAAGTTAAAATAAAATCAAGCCGATTTTCTGTTTTTATGTTTTCAAAACATGTTCTCAAAACATATTTGCCAAACAAGTTTTTTTTATTTTCTGTTTTTAAAAACTGTTTTCAAAACTATACTTACCAAACAAGTTTTGTTTTTGTTTTCTACCAAGAAATAGTTTTTCAAAACTATTTTTCAAAATAGATTTTAAAAACAAAAAAACAAAACAGTTTCAAACAGGCCCCAATTCTTTGCCTAAACTGTTATGTGTCACTTTGTAAAAAAGAGAGGGAGATACAGATTGCATGAGGTACCCCTGGTAATAATAATAATAATAATAATAATAATAATAATAATAATAATAATAATATATAAGTTTGTGAATTCTTATCGGACGAACTTTTACTAGTGTCATCTATAAAGTTTTTTTATGCCTAGGTGTTATCCTATAATTGTTTCTCTCTAGTTTTTTGATTATATGTTGCACTCTCCTTAATTTTTGAAACTTAAATAATAATCTCTATTATTTTTATATTTTAAAAGAATTTAATCTGAGCTATAATATATTTCCAAAAATAATATTAGAGTTGTTTTGATTGTCATTCTAACTCTTTTGTTAACTTTTTTCTTTTCTTAAACCATGTAATATTATATTATGTGGAGATAAAAATTTATATGAAGACGTATTAAGATTTAGACTAAGTACTTATGTCATAAAGAAATAAAAAGTTTATATAAAAACACAATAACATCTAAGACATTCAATTAACTGAAAATAAACATACGATAAAACAAGTTAAAGAATAACACATTCAGATGAACATTTTATATGTTGACCAAAAAAAAAAGATGAACATTTTATATTAAAGCTTTTTATTAATGTCTACATTAAAATATATTAATATTCAAAATATAGACTAACAAATAGAATACGGAAAGCAAACACATGCTATATAATTTTTAAGTATCAAACTAAAGGGGGAATTAGCACTTTCTAAAACTTTTAAAGAAAAAAAACTTGAATGCCCTGTGTTGTTTGAAAAACTTTGCTTGCAGCATCATGGTTTAAAAAAATTGGTTTTAAGTTTGATATATGAGAACTCAGTTAAAAACAATTTGAGAATTAAGCTCAACAATAATATCCGAAAGATCTAAACTTATATAATCAACCTAAAATCGAAATCCAAGCCCAAAAGATTCTATTGTTTTTAAAATTTATATAATATTTTAAATAGCGGGTGGTACTAGGGCAGGTGCAACATCCACGTGCCAATGTCTATGCCTTTGAAAATGGAAAAACCACAAACTTGACTCCAAACCCCGTTAAAGCGAGTTGTCCCCGTCAAAGTTAGGACGGATTCTGGATACCCATAGATTTGAGTTTTTGACCTGCCTACTCACAACACTATTTAAACTATTTATTACTTCAGCCATAATTTATATATATATTTTCATTATACTCTACTTTAAAGTTGAGAATTAGTAAAATTACTAATACACATTATATGTCCCGTGCATGGCACGGGTCGCTATGCTAGTATAATATTAGAATTAGAATTAGAATGTATATTGGAATATCTTTTAGTATAGACCAAATCTTTTTCTTTATTGTGATTTTATTACACTACTTAAAAACTATAATATGTTGATTTATGTATAAAATATATACTTTTTTAAAATAAAAATATGAAAATGATTTTAAAAATAAAAGTCACAATAACTACGAGATTGGTTACAAGTGGTTAATGTGCTTCATTCAAGGAGACAGACTTAGCTAGTACCATGTTCCATCTCCTATAATCGAATATTTTGTGGTCAGACTTTCCTTACCTCCCGGCCGAATACAAATTAGTCAAAGGGGCTCTTTTCCCTATGATACTGTGGGTTTAAAAAAAAACTAAAAGTCACAATGGGACGAGTCGGGTATTTTGAATGTTGGTATGAAATTGTCTCTAAGCTTATAGGGTCATAAGACAATCACTTTGAATGTTAATCTTATTTTTGTTATAATATAGGGTTGACGTCTCTTTAAAATTACTTGAGTGGGGTTGGATCACAGAGTTAGATCAAAACATGCTCCCTCTTAATATCAGTATAGTTTTAGATTTTTCTCAGTTGTACTATCCCATATCGGTACAACTTCAACACCAAAATTTTCAGAACCAAACAAATCAATCAAATTTTACACATAATTCACATAACATAACAACTTATCAGAATTCACGCAACTTAGGCTGAATAGACCTATACTCTAACACTCCTAAAAAGACTGAACCATGCAACACTTTTCTCCATAAAGGATATTACACCATAGTAACCAAGATTTCGTAATAGCTTTAGAAAGTATTCGATGAAAACTTAGTATTTCTTCTCCGAAAATATGGATAAAATTTTTGCTTGTCTAAAAAATGAAAAGGATGAGGAATAAATCCCTTTCTATGTTCCTCATAGAAATTCGAATGCTGAAAATGTAAATACACATTTGTACAGGAATAACCTCGTCTCATATATATGCATTAAAATTGTACAAAAGACTTGTGTCAGTATAAGTGCAAGTCGGATAGGTAAAATAAAAACTGTTAAGTGTACATATGAGCCAGTTTAGTCACTACTAGCTATCCAAACTATATATGTATCCTAAGACGGACACTCAGAATTCTACTCTTCTTCCATCTTTTTTAAGTCGCTTTATCAGATCCAACCTATTTCTCGGATAATCTCATCTACTCATACATACACACAAACACAATAAAGAAAACATGCAAGGGCGAAAATCTTCACAAAGTCATAGAGAAAAGTACAAAGATATAAAACATAACAGTCATGCTTCATGTCTTCATTTCTACGCAAACATAGATAATGCTTTGTATTTAAACACAATAAAGCAATGCAGACTCAACAATATATATCATTAATACAAGATATATTTATACATGTCACTTATGTATCTTATGAAAACACATTGATGTAATGCTCCAAGGAGACTTTTTTAACCTTAACGCCAGTGGGCGATTTGGGTGTAGTAAACTTATCAGAACGACCAGAGAATCCCTCCAAACCCCTGGAATTCATTCAGTAATACTACATTCAAAATGAATATCAAATCATAAATAGGTTCGTCGGTCAGATTTATCCAAGTCGGGTATACGACTCGTCCAGCTCGAGGGTTATCACCTACCCGACCATTGAGACTTTCGAAACCTGGGTAATTCTAATAAGCAATTGTAGCCCAACAAGACTCTATTCTCAACCCTCTCTGGGTTGTAAGCTCATACGTCTTTATGCAATGACAATTCAAATTGCATATAAAATCCACTTTAATTTCTCTTGTAAAACTTTATCATGTTTTACTATATTACCTCTTGTAATACAAATCGCGTAAAATACTATTTCATTCTCAGATAAACATAGAATCACATTTATTCATTAACTCACGTAAAAACCCTTTATTTTATCAACAGATGAATAATTCCCATTTTTGTTACTAGTTCACAAATCATTACGCGATGTCTGATTTTTCCTGGCTTCAATAATTTTATTAAGGAATAACCACACCGCGGCAGTGCCGAACTGAGGTAATCAAACCCTAGCAATTAAAGTGAGCCCAGGAATCTGGTTGGCCAAGAAATCTGAGCTTAGTTCCACTCGAATCAATGTAGTGCTGGTTGGCCGTTGCAATCTAATGCATATTAGAAGCCTTTGAGCAGTATTATGAATCAAATTGGTTGGTCATACTAATTCAGAAAATTAACTTATTTCAAACAAATGAATAATTTAGATATGACCTCTAATTTTAAATTTGCTTCCATATCTCATATTATCTTTGATCATATAACTATATTTAGGCTTAAATATGTTTTTAGACTCTCAATTTTGGATAATTGTTATTTTTAGTTTCTCAAATTTAAAACGCCTATTTTTTTTATTTTTAAAAATATGTCATTTTTAGTCCCTGGGGCTATTTTTTAATTTGAAAAATATTTTTTAAATTTATATTTTTACTCATCTCAAATTTAGAAAATACTTTTTAAATTTAAAATATGACCCCATGGACTAAAAGTGACACATTTTTAAAATAAGAGACCAAAAATAGGCGTTTTAAATTTGAGAGACCAAAAGCAATAATTTTCCAAACTTGAGGGACTAAAAACATATTTAAGTCTTATATTTATTATATTAAAAACAAATTTCAATATAAATATATAAAATACTAAAATAAGACAAAAAGCCATCAACAAAAACACAAAATAAAAATATTTGTAAACAAATAGCAATATCAATAATAAACGTTAGTCGTGAATTAATATTATGTTAGCCCGAGTGGAACTGGATTTAGATTCATTAAGCAAGGCCCTCGGTTCAAGACTACGTTAGGTGGAAAAACCTCACTAAAAATTATTAGCCAGGTTTTCAACGGAGATTAGTTATCAGCAAAGTCAATAAATATTTCATACCAATAACATGGTTAAAAAAAAGTTAGTCATGACATTGCGCAATTTTTTAATTTAAAATAAATTGTATTAATTTTAAATTTATAACAACAGATTTATGTATAAGATATTTACTACTTTAAATCATCGCATGTTTAATAATTTATTATATAACTCAAAATAAAACAAAAATAACAAATCTATTCAAATCAAAACTATTTAACTTTTTTTGGTGCAATTAAAATTAAAATTTAAAATTTAATAACAAACCAATTAAATGATCAAATAAACAACATGATCTTCATCAAAAAAAAAAACATGACATATTTTTCTTTTTCAACAGTTCACCAATTGCGGTTCAATCTTTTTTTTTTGGCGGAAAAAAAATAGAGTGCAGAAGCCTTTGTTAGCGGTTAATAGCGTAAATAGCTTTTTGTATCGACACTTCCTTCCACTGTGTTGTTGTGCCCTAAACCTCTCGCGTCCACAGTGGTCGATCCTCTCTATTTCTGATTGCTTCTATTCAATATCAGGTTGTTTGGCATCAGGTACTCTTTTCACTCTTCACCACCTCCAACTTCTATATTATTTGTCATATAACACCCATTTCGCATTTTTTCATTCACTCATAATTTCTCATTTCAAAATTCGATTTTTTTCCATCCGATACCCTTTGTTGTCACAAGGAGAAAAATAATGCGTATGTGGGCTGTTTAAATCTGGTAGTCATTTTTTATTCCTCCCCCCCTTTTTTTTTGCTAAAGTAGAACACTGATATGCAAATTTTTGTTGCAATACCTATCTACTAGCTGTATTTGTCCTTTGATCTCTGTTGAAATGATGATACTGTTTGTCTGTGCACTTGTTGTTTGATGAAATCCCAAACAAATGTGCACCCCTGTGTTGGCGTTCTAATGTTTTACTGTGTTTTAATTTTCTTGCAGGTAAATGACTTCCCCTACTGATGATAGTGCTCCCACCACCCAGGAAAAGAATATGAAGCGTGGGATGGCCGTTATGAAGGTGGTCGTCCGTGCAAAAAGTAAAGGAATAAAATTTGAGGTAACACACTGCTGTATGTAACACTTTGATTATATATATGTCGTTTCTTATATCTTAAACATTATACTTACTCTATTATTTTGATTAGCTTGGGTGGAATAACAAAGGTCAACCAATTAATCCCAACAAATCAAAATTTGTTAGTTATATTGGGGTTGTTACTCGAAAGACAGTGCCGATTATTTATGATAATTGGCGAGATGTTCCAGTCAAATTCAAAGACAACATTTGGGATGATTTACAGGTAACAGACTTGCTCTAGCTCTATGTTTATGCTGTCTCTTTTGTAAACATACTTGCTCTGACACTTTGATTATTATTCTGTAGTCAGCTTTTGACATTGATGAGAGTCGTAGGAAATTTGTACTTAAAGAAGCTGGTCGTTTGCTTAGACATTTTAGAACTTCGTTAACAAGATGTGTAAGAGATGCCGATGGGAACATCAATGAGCATCCACCAGAAATGTACACGAACATTATATCTGAGGATGATTGGAAAGATTTTGTAGCTAAACGTGTAGACGACTCTTTCCAGGTAATATCATTTGGTACAATATCGCGATTGTCCTTATATTTTGTATATGTTTTGTATATTTGTATAAGTATGTGTTGATACAGGTACTATTTGTTTAAACAGAAATTAAGTGATAAAAACCGGCAAAGAGCGACAAATCATGCCTATCCATACAGAAAATCACGTATCGGATATGCATGCCTTGAGCAAAAGATGGTATGTATATATAAATAAATGTATTACAAGTCTCATGTATTAGCTATTTGAAAATGTTTTTTTTATTAGTTAGGTTAATTATTTTAATGTATATAGCTGGAGGAGGCTGGATCAGAAGTTACTTCCATACCTCGTCATCTTTTGTGGAAGTCTGCTCGTGTGAACAAAATGGGTGTGATTGACCGTGAAAATGTTCAGCAAGTTTGGGACCATTGTGTAAGTATGATAGCATTTGCATTTTTATTTTTATTTTTATTTTCATTTGTTATTTTTTATAATAATGCTTAACATTTTTTTTACACTCGTGTGTCAGGAGACTCTATCACAGCGGAAGATACAAGACTGTGACATTCTTGGCAGAGCCTTAAATCTTCCAGAGTACCCTGGTCGCGTTCGGGGTCTTGGATTTGGGGTCTCTAAAAAAAACTACTTCCCACCTCAGAAGCGCTCAAAACAACAAGATGAAAGGGAACTACAACACTTGAGAGATATGGTGGAGAGCCTTCAACACCAAGTTAATAATTTGATGCAAAAGGTGGACAGGCAGACAAATTTTTCCTCCCACAACACCAAGGAAAGCTGCACGCTTGCATCTGCCCACCTTTCTGAGGTAATTGCTTTCCTTGCAAACTAAGTACTATATTATAATTATAAATTATAAACTAAATACATTCATAGTTAAGTTCGCATGTAAGTTGAATCGTGGTCAATTAGTGATGATTAAATATTAGTGATAATTAAATATTTTTTAATATAATATATTATATATTATATAATATTATATAATATATTAAGTAATAAATTAATATAAAATATTAAGAAATTATTTTAAATTAGCATAAAATGATCATATATATTTTGTAGGACAAAATTAATAATAAAAGATAATAAAAAATTTACGCATATAAATTTTTGTAATTTGTCAATGTTCTTTTAGTTGGCTAATATTTTTAAATAAAAAATAAAATATTTACAAAAAATTTGAAAAATGGCTGGCTCAAATCGGTTCTTACCACCGGTTTTTGATTAGTCTTTGCCAGTTTTGGGCAAGTTTGACTGATTCTGGAACCAGCTGGTTTTTTTGGTTAAACGAATTGAACATCTAACCAATCTTTTTGAATCACTAGATGAAGCATAACTCTACTTTTATCCCACTTGGATTTTGTCATTTATGAAGGACAATGGTTCTTTTTGTTTAATTGGGAGCTCAGCGGGACTAATCTAACCAGAATTTGAATAATATGATCAATTATAATAAAGCAGTATATGGTGTTTAATATATTCTTTACTAGCAAGTGGCAATAGGTGATAGCAATTTGCTTTAGATTGTACTTTTATCGGATTAAATTTTGTAGATTCTGTCATGATGAGGAATGCTCAAATTTTGTCTTATGCCTCAGTATCAATGTTTTCTCTCTCATTATGGCTGATAGTGCTTAGAAGGGTTTGGTGATGAAGATACCACAAAGACACCTTGGGAGGCAGGGGAAAAAGGTGCAAGTACACAAGAAACTGAAGGATCAGCAGAAGAATGCCAACCCCAAAAAGATGCAAGTACACAAGACACTGAAGGATCAGCAGAAGAATGCCAACCCCAAAAAGATGCAAAGGATTGCTGGTCTGAAGATAAGGAGAAAATGGAACACTCTCTAGCATTTGGTCTGCTTAAACTTAAAGAAAAAGAAACAGTTGAAGTTGAAAACAAGGAAGATAAAGACAACGGAAGAGACCTAGTTCTAAGTGAGATCCTAATTAAGAAAGCCATTAGAAAAAGAGCCTCTTACATCAGAGCTAACACAGAGTATGCTACTGATTCTTTCAATTGTTTATCATTCTGACTTATTATTATGACACACATGCTTTCCGAGTTCTGAACTATGTTGTTTATTCACATGGACTGATGTTTTGGCTTTTTAATTCATAAGGTATAATATGGGTAATTTTGACATGCTAATTTCAGGACTCTCACAATGGCTGGTCTTCGTCGATTATTAGAAGAAGATCTTGAACTTGATAAATTTACCCTTGATTCTCATAAGAAGTTTATAAGTGAACAGCTAGATGAGGTGAGTGAAAATACTGTCCAGAAAATGTGATTGCTGTTCATAAGCAGCACACACTATCTGATTCATAACAAGTCTCTGTTGAATGTGAAGGTGTTAAATTATTCTGAAGTTTCTGAACTTCCAAAGAATGCTAAGAAAATTGTCGAGAAGAAACCTCATACCAAAGTAATTAAAAAGGTAAGCTGTGAAGGGAAGTCTGATACTTCAGATAAGGAGAGTGTCGAGGAATATGAAGTGGAACCTAGAAAAAAAATGGTTCCAAAAGTAAAGATGCAAAACTCCACTAACACTAAAAAGCGAAAAGGATCCACAGGGGAGATCAATCTATCCAGTAAGAAAAGGGTCAAGCTGGCTGAAGCCGCCTCAGAGTACAATAATGATGCAGAAGTCAACGGAAAAAACACTGAAGATAATCAGTTGCATTCATCGCAGGAAAAATCTACCAAGGTATACTAACTAATCTTTTTATGATGCCAACCATGAAGTCATGGTCTTTTAACTGAATAGCTGCACTCTATAATGGATTAACTTCATGGTTGATCTTCTGTTTTTGAGTTTTCATGAAGTTGTCATCAACATTCTATTTTACTTCTCAATTTCAATTCCTACAAGTTGAATGGATAATGCGTAATCAATTGGATCATATAATCTTTATTTTCTATGGTGCCATTTTTAAAGGAACAATCATGAATTCATGTTCTTTTAACTGAATAGCTGCACTTTTATAATGAATTAACCTCATGGTTGATCTTCTATTTGAGTTTTCATGAAGCTGTCCTCAACATTCTTTTTTACTTCTCAATTTCAATTCCTACAAGTTGACTGGATAATGTGTATTCAATTGGATCATATCTTTCTTTTCTCTTCAACTGCAGAAGAAGGAAGTTTCAACTCCTTTGTATGGTAAACAAGTGGAGCACTTAAAATTTAAAATTAAAGCATGTGGAACAAGGTTATTTTCTTCTTTGGATTCCATTTTATATTCCAAGATCCATATTGAGGACGATAGCTTGACATGTTATTTACTTCTGTTACAGTGGTCCTCCAATTTACAAAGTGGTCAAGCTGGTTCCAATAAACAAGCCAGAATCCCAGCGGAGTAAGGGTTTGAAGGAGATACAGTCTAGAGTAGGATTGTCTTCTAATCCTTCTGAAAAGGGTAAGCTTAGTTATTGAGCTTCTGCTTGTGAGTAATCCATGTAAGCTGCAATGTTTTCATCCTGATTGAATAAAATGCATTTTGCTTTGTGAATGTAGCTCTTACTGCTGTAGTTATCAGCTGTAGTCAGTTATCTTTAATACAACCTGAACAAAAAGAACGTTTGCTAGCTTTATCTCGGTCTTTGTCTAGTGAGGTTTGAATCATGTCTTTCATGTTCTGATAACCTAAACTTCTACACGTAAAAGAATAATATAGTTCATAATTTTTAAGCTCTCCCATAGTTATTAACTAATACCATGATTTTTTTTTTCTTTTGGCATCTTTAGCACATTAACTGCATTCATTATGTATTTATGTTTAGTAGTTGCAAACTGAAATGTTGATATTAAATTTTGAGCATAGTTTGGTTTTGTTTATTAATATATGTTCTTTTCCTTTTAATTGTCATTCTATATATTATTGGAATTAATAATTAAGTGGATTATAGTCTTAAATAACTATAAAACAAGGGAATGGGTAAAATGAACTTGTAGCTCAATTGGCAATAACTCAGGTCTTTGAGACTCAGGTGTGATGTTGATATTGGAGTTTTGATCCTCCACCAGGCAACCTTCCCCTCAACTATCAAGGTATTACATGCTTTGTAACGGAGAAAAGGGGAAGAATTTTATTGTATTGGTCCATTGCCGAAAGAATGATCTTGTCAGCCTTGTTCATGGGTTTTCAATTTGGGAAAATTATACTATCCTTCACTTGTAGAAGGTGTTTGTCTTGTAAAAATTTAAAGGAAGGGGGATTACTGTAGTTTCTTAAAGCCGGGGGGGGGGGGGGGTTACTGTACTTTCTCAAAGAAGGGGTTTGTTATTCTATCTTTTCAAATAATGCCACCTATTCTTGTCTTTTTATCTCTTTTACTCAGAAATCAAGGAAGTAAGAAGGAAGACGGAAAGACCAAAAGAACTTCAGGGTATTGATGTCAGTAATATTGTGTCAAGTTCATCTAGAAGATCAATGACTAGTTTTGCGTCTCCTCCAAAGCCCAGGATACCAATTGAAATTAATAGCAGTAGTGCTGAGCATAGTGATGATGACATTGATGATGAAGACAATGAAAATGAAGAGGATGGTAGTGATGCTGAGCATGGTGATGATGACATTGATGATGAAGACAATGAAAATGAAGAGGATGAAGATGAAGAAGAGGATAATAGTGATCATGATGGAAGTCAAAGTGATGAGTTTAATGAGGGTAAGTCTATTTAAAAAATGATGTGGCTCTACATTATTTTCATTTGTTGGTTCTATGTGAAAGTAAACGTTGATTCTGGAGTATGTGTTCTTTAGTGCCTTTTTTAGTGGTTAGGTTGTTTGTTAATAAAAATAAATGCTTTAATTGGACGTACTCTGGATAGTAGGGGCTATTAAAACTTTGTTGTTTCTATCAAATGAACTACGACATTTCACATCTAGATGCTGTCAACATTCACCAGTAGTATTTTTGTGGGAAAGGGACGTCATTTATGAACCACCTTTGGATGGGGAGACATGCAAAAACTGTCCGAGTAAAATACATGGTTATCAATGGCCCACGATGTTATCATGGAATGATGAATGCACTAGAATCGTGGTATCCACCCCTCATTTAACCATGAAGTTCTTGTTGGAAAATGGTGAGATCAGAGTAACGAAGGTGGATTAGCTGGTAGCTTGGAAGTGGTAATAGGACAATCTGAAAACAATGCAAAGGTGGGTGGAATAGCGACACGACTGATCACCAGGTTCACTTTTTGGATCTTGATCTCAAGGAGGACATTACTGTTCGATGCCCCCCACAACTCGTCGAGGATCTTATTTTAACTTTAATGTGCAATATCATCTGTATGATAACTTCATTCATTTCTTACTACTCTTTAAACTTAATTAGGAAATGATTTAACAAGTCTTTTGTGTCCTTACGTTGTTCCCTCCTTTTTGCAGATGAAGAAGATTTCAGTGATGGAAGCCAAGGAGGTTACGGATACTGAGTGATTCCCCCCTATGTTTTTTTGTTCTTTTCCTTTTCCTATCCAACAGTGGTTATATGCAGTGAAAGTGGAATGTTATATTTGGTGAATTTTATCTGTGCCATATCAGAAGTTCTGAATATAGAGCTGTTGTCACTTCAGGAAGATTTGTACTACTTGATCACCATTTTTGGCCTGGAACTAGGTGAACAACATAAAACAGTTTTTTCTTTCCAGCAAGCAATTAAGATGTGATGATGTAATGTCATATCCTCTCTCCTTTTTCTGTTCTCTTCTATTTTGGCACAATGGTGGCAATGTAAATATCTTACTCTTTTGCTTTTCTGTTCCACTGATGGCCACTTTGTTTGGAACACGGGTATTGATACTGGTTCAAAACTATACCCTTTGTCTTAGAAGGGCATTTGCTTTTTTTGAGATAATTTTAGAATAATGGGATAGTGTTTTAGTTCAAGACAAAGAAATGCTTTAATGCTAAAGAAACATTTATAAAACAAGAATTTATATTTACCTCATTTTAAGGAGAGGGACGGGACTTAAACCTTGAAAGGGCATGCTTGCCATTAGACCCGGCAGCATGATCATTGGTCAATAATGAAGGTAGTATTAATAATCTGTTTAAGCTTCTGTCAAATTTAATTCATGGATAACTCAATAAATGGGACGTTTACACTAAACTGAACCTGAAATGGAATTGAATTGTTTGAGAATTGAGATATTTGATTCGCCTGAAAATGGGGTATACACAATCTTGCTTCCCCTGTATGAAAAACAGAACAAGTAGTTGCACTTATTCGCATTTTTTGGGATTTTTGTTAAAGATTGACTGCACTCAAATTGGTTGACATATGGTTGATTGAAATAATCATAGAGCTGCATTATTTCAGAGTGAATTTTTTTAATGATTTAGATTGCAGAACTGCTATTCGGTGAGGTAACAAACATGGGCAACTAATCATGTTGCTCCTTGTGAGAATATACATGTGATTTCAATCATATATCAATTATTTTTAAAATGTGATTTTTTAATAGACGTTAACTAGACCTGTTTGGTTTGTGTGACTATTTTTTATTTTCGTTTTCAGTTTTTACTTTTAATAAATTACAAAATTGTTTTTTTAATCTATTTTTTATTTTTAAATATTTATATAGAAAACAATAAAAACAAACAAATGATTATTTTTACTGTTTGTAGTACAAACCATTAAAAATAGAAAACAGATAAAAAAACATAAGACAATTTTGTAATTTATTAAAAGTGAAAACTAGAAATAGAAAAAAATGATCCCTCATACCAAATGGGCCCTAATTTTTTTGTTTTAATTCATAATATTTTTATTTATTCATCTTTATTTTTAAACAATTTTAAAGTTGTCATTAAAGTAGCTAAAAATGAATATTTTTTTTTGAATAAACAAATATTAATAATTAACATGTTATGTCAGTAAAGGGATTTAAACTCATAACTTCTTTATTACTCTAACCCTATGTTTCTCAATTTCTCCCCCTGAACCACTTTATCACTCCACTAACAATTGAGTATAAATAGACTATTTGGAGCATCAGTAGCCTCACTATATAATAAAAAATGGAAAAAATAAAAGGCTGTAAAGCGTACTAATGCAATTTTTTATGTCAATCACGTTGATAATTTCACATTTTTCCTATTTAATTTTTTAAAATATATTCACAAGCCATGGCCACTAAAAAAGTGGGCAGAAAGAAGCACGAACGTGGATGAATAATCAATATTTTAAATCATTGTGCTATATGCATTGTAATTGGGCTCTACTATTGCAATGGTTGATTTCCACTTATACTTAGCTGCCAATATACAAACAAGACATAAAAGCAAGATGTTACATAACAAGATTATAGGCATAAGAAGCTAGAAATGGACATCATCTCCCACTAACATTCTTGAAAGAATCGAAGTTTCCAATGGATTCAAATAAAGGGCTTCTCAGAAAATGTCTAGTGCAAATAACAACACTGAAGAAGCTTTCAATGTTTCTCTGAAAGAATACGCCTGACTTCATTTGCAAGACCAATGACATGCTCATCTTTGCACCCTAAATGGTGATCAATAATAAAAAGGAAATTCAGAGAGAATAATTGAAAAAATGGCCTTTGAACTCTAGTTAAAGAACCTCACCTATTTTCAGGAGAGCATCTTCAAGTAGGAAAACATACTCTCTATTAGGTCCTGTGGGACCTTCAGCTTGAATTATTTGCCTGTAGGATGAAAAAAAGAAAGAGGTCAAAGGCAATAACTTTGAGCAGTAAGTCTAAATCTACACAGGGCATGCAAAACAAAACACAGTTACAATACATGAACCATACATAACGACTAAGGTCCTGCTTGGGTTCAAAAGCTCAGCTTCTAGCTTATGGAGAAGTTAGATTTGTTTTGCATTCTCATATATGTTTCTAAATGTAATGTTATGGAAATAAGAAAAAGCTGTTAAATAGTCACTCTTAAATAGATAAGTGTTTATGGAGAAGTTAAAATGAGAGAGATCTTGAAGTGCAGAAGTTGATTTCAAGTAACTTATATAATAAACTATTATTAGTTAGAAAACTCATATTATAAGTGCTTACAGAAAGGCCTATCCTAACAGACTCTAAAAAGTAGACAGAAAAATTTAGCATGATCCTATATCTAGGTAACCTGATTACCTAAACTTCGAAAAGTGGCATCTTCAGTCATATATTATAACACTGACAATTCAAAACAAACTAATCAATCTTCACCTTTTAAATTTTCAGTAACCAGCCTGTTAAAAAAAATGCATAAAAGAGTAATTCTAAGCCTCTGAAGCCAAGAATGATCTCCAAACCATTTATAATCATGAATACTCAAGAAAAGTATAAGTTTAAGCCATAAACTGAGACTAGTAATACTCTGGATGAAAGATGAAAGATGAAAGATAAATAAATACCTTGCAATCTCTTCAACGGATGCAGGGCCTAAATAATTTACATTAACTTTCTTGTCTGGGGATGCTATATATCTGCAAAAGTTTTCACACTGATCTAATTAACAATGATAAAAAATGCAAAAAGTGAAAAAGGTTACAAGGTTGTTTCTTTCACTTACACCATTGCCCCAGAAATGGCTGGAGATGTAGCAGTAAGATCCTGAAACAAAATTTCAGTAGATGCAAACCTCCTTAAGTTGAATAACTACTATTATAAAGCAGAACAAAGTAATATAGCTCATTAGTCTTAATGAGTTTTGGCCTATGGCACTTACAGTGAAAACATCTACATATTCCTTCTTGTCGTATTGCTTCTCCCTCACTTCCAGATACTGTGCAGTAATCACACACAAATACAACAATCTAAAGTACTGACATTTGATAAAAGAAGAAAGAAAGAAAGATAGATAGAAAGTCTCTTAGGACTTTGGAGTGAAGTGTTGTTTTCATGATTATGTCAAGTATAGCAACATCAAAAAATGTGGGCTCCTATCAATATTTGAGTTCAATACACCAAATCCACAGGTGCTTAGAAAGCACAATGTGATTTCTAAATGATACAACAAACAAATATAATATTTTTTTTTGATAAGCCAAAATGCATTAAAACGGTGATTGAAAGCACAAGTAGTGCCCCAACCAAAAAAATACAAACAAGAGTTCACAGTCAGAAGGAACACCCCCCCCCCCCCCCCCAAGAAACCTCTTGACACTTGTGAACCAAATTAAAAGTACAACCCAGGAAACCTACATGGTCTCAAAGAGTTCTAGTCAAATGGCAAGGTAATCCCCAGTAACCCATTAGTCTCAAAGAGGTGTTTTTATCAGCCCCAAGACCCAACCAAGTGAATTGGGACTCAAAAACAATTCCCCAGTAACCTATATGGTCTCAAAGGGGTGCCTTTTCACATGCTAGATTTAACCCAATAACCCATCAGTTTCAAGGGAAATACTTTAAAAACAAGGTTACATACACCTCCCTTTACAGGACTCATTTACAAAATTCCAGACAACACCCACCCAAAGTTAAGACATTAACATCACACATTCTCCTCCCTTTCATTAAAAGCTCAACACTAATCAAATGCTCCCATCCCACCAAGAATGATCTGTTTTAGTTTCCGTCAGCACTCCATCACACTCACCGGCATTACATAAAAATCCACCACCAAACAAGCTGTGACAGCATCGCACAAAACTCAAATAAAAGTGTAAAGATAAACCCAAAGTGGGAGAACAAACAAAACTCATCCTCCACAAAAGTCACATAAGTTTTACCCCACCATTGCAAATTGCCAAATATAATATTGATGACTCATCAGTAAGAAATTAGATAGCAAGATCACAAAGCCTAGCCATTTTAGGTGGTGTTAACTCAAGAATAGTTTTCAAGCTTGAGCTGAGGCTTAAACCTCTCCTTTTTAATTGATCACCCAAGGCTACACATAACAAGCCTATGTTTATCAGTGTTTCTTCTTTCCAGTATGGACCTCAGTGTGATGTTCACATTATTCAGTAAGTCTTTGGAACTTATGTCCAATAGTACTATGAACAATTTATTCAGTACAGAAAGAAGTCAATAGTATAACTTTAACTAAGAAACTAAACTCAAATACCTACTCAATCCGAACAATTTAAGTAACTGGATTCAACTAATAGGCTTAAAGAAAATAGCTAAAACCTCCTTTATTCATGAGAGGGGAGAAATGTGTAATCTTATTATGAACATTAAGAGACTTTAAAAATTCCAAATATTAATCTTATCATGAAATGTGTAATCTTATCATCTAAATAGCTACACAGTATGTAAATTGGACAACTAAAATGCACAATTACTAAGATGATAACAAAATTCCATTTTGTAGGCTGAGTGGATATCAATCCCATATCTGACTTGACAGGTATTGGTCATTGGAGAAAAATGAATAATTATACTTAAGTTTGGACTTTAGTTGAAGCAAATGAAAATTCATTTGATATGTAAACATTTTAACAAAACATACCGTTAATGCAATTTCTTTATCTTCTTCCTTTGAGACCTTGTAAGCAGCTCCCCACTATCTCATTGCAAAATAGAGTAAGTATCCATTTCAAATATTGATTGCATTTGAAATGGTAAACAAAACATATATAATCAGCAAATATCTTGCCATACACCTCTCATTTACAAGGATAGATTGTAGTTATACAACGAGTACAGGGGCAATGGATAATTTTTTCAACAGCACACACCATAACAGAAAAAGTAGTACAAAACAGTCAAACGCAAATAAAGCAAAAGGCACAGCCAAAGATTGTTCCATTCTAAGTTAACACCTATTCACAAAACGATTAAGGTAAGCTATTCTAGGGAGTTTAATTAAGTGTTGCAGTTATTTTTAGGAGTTTATTGAAATGAACTGAAAATAATTTACGAGGATATAAGTTATTTTATAAGTGTATCCAAACATAAATATAAGTATTTATATCATGAGATAAATCTAACTAAGCTCCTCCAAATGCCCTCAAAAGAGAGTACATTGCACAACATTAACTTTATAGCCCACCAATTTTCATCAAGCAAACCATATAATGTACTGTCATTTGCACATGATAAATGTAAAGAATAGTCATGGTTTGCTTGCACACACATACATACTAGGAATAAACTTCACATAACAAGTGAATACAACAACTACTACATTAGAGCTCACACAAGTGATGAATTATGGGATAACTTGATACATCATTGTTAAAAAATCAAAACTTGGGAAGACTTACACATATTTCTCCTTCAGCAGGCTCAAGTGTGACTGTTCTTCCAGGGAACTCAGGGGTCCCTCTATGGTCAGTAGAGCCTAAAACAGAAGAAGAAGAAGAAGACCCTCAAATGAAGATTAATTTTTTATATCTGTGTATTGTTGGGGTGGGAAAAGGGGTTTAGGAAAAGTGGAGAAAAATGATACCTTGGTAGAAGACACGTCGATAGCCTTTGATGAAACCAACAACACGTTCATCGTAGTGAAACCCAGCTTTATAGATCAACGAACCATACCCAAATACCCACATTACCATCTTCTCAGTTTCAATTTCTGGTTGGTGAGTGATGGTATGTAATTGGTTGGATTGGTATATCACAACACAAAACAATACAACTGAACTGAACCAAACAATTGTTGGCAAATTCTCTGTTTTATCAGAACTATAAGAGAAAATAGAGTGTACCCAACCAATCACATGGGAACTGGAACTGCAGTCACTGATTCATTGGTGGACAGTAAAGATTCGGAGACCTGTGTGCATCATCTGCAGCGATGACAACTCTTTATTTATTTACTTTTTAATTACATATTTATTTATGTTTTTTTGACAGATTTATTTATTTATTTGTTTGTTTGTTTTCATATCAAAAAATAGATTTGTCTATGATTCACACAAAAAAAAAACGATTTGTCTATGATTATTTTTCCATAATCATCAAATTTAGATAAGGGGAGATATACCCCATGCAAAACCGGGAGAGTCACCAACCTCAATGAAAAAATTTGTCTATGATCTATCTCCCTTTTTTAAGTTTCAACAATATATCTTTTTTATAATAACCTCGACACTACTTTTTAATTAATTTTGACATAGATATTACTTATCGATAATGAATGATTCCTCATTTTTATATTGGTTAAATAAATAATTTATAGGTTTAGGATTTGGCCAATGGTGAGGGGTTTGGATATAAATATAATCATGAGATCATTAGTTCAAACCTCAATATCATTGTGTTGCCGGTTAAATTACTGTGAGAGTTTGTGATAATTTTTAAAAGAACTATACAATGTTAGAAATTTTTTGGAAGTGTTTGTGACATAAAAAAACTTGCCAAATTTAGATATTTTAGTCTCCTAATTACATGGTTGGACAACATATATGATTTTTATTTTTTTACTTAAAACTTCTACCAAAGATTTTCCAAAAGTTTGCTTTGATATTTGTTAGATTTCTATTGGCACATACATAGTTTTCTATCTGCACATATATGTCCGCAGAACTATTAGTTCTGTGGGTTTATTTTTTTTCAACACACACATGTACGCAGAACTATTAGTCCCGCGGGTTGTAATTCAACACATACATGTCTGTGGAACTAATAGTTCCGCTGAGAATTACAACCCGTGACACTAATAGTTTCGCGGACATGTATGTGTTGAAAAAAAAAACTCGCAGAACTAATAGTTCTGTGGACGTGTATGTGCAGATAGAAAACTATGTATGTACAGATAGAAATTGCCTATTTGTTTGTAGTGAGGACAAACCGGCCCAATGCCTAAGGTGTTAAACCAAACACCAAGCATTGGATTCAGACCAAAAAAAACAAACACCAAACATTTGACCAAAAACAAAAAAACCAAACACCAAGCATGTAAAAATCTAAAATCATCCATTCTCACAAGTTTGAGGGTATCACATAATGACAACCAGCCATAGATATTGTCAGAACTTGAAGATTTTCTTGATAGTATTCAAATGGAAACATAATTCTTCAGTGACTAAAAGATGCAACCATCACTTTGAATAGAGTACTGTCTAGAAATTTTGGATTACTTAGTTAAGATTTATGTTCAAGACCCCGAAGTTTTTATAAGCAAATATTTATTAATAAGGCACATGCCGGACTACTCTAGACATAAACACAAGTTGTGTCCAAGCTAGCAGCAGTATAAAGATATAGATTGCATAGCTCAGAAGTTCCAATAAAAAAACAGAATACTATCCATCCATACGTTATAATCCCCTCCTCCTATATAAATGGAGTAGGAAAACAAAATAAGACAAAATCATAGCAATGGATACAAAGAAATTTCCCAACTGTATTATAGCAATAAAAATCAAATTCTGGTCTTTTCACCTCCCAAAATCATCCTACATCCTCTTCATATATACAATCAATTGGATTGAAACACCATTTAGAAAAAAGGCTTCCACTCCCGTTCTTCAAAACTTTTATTTGAATGACATTATTACTAAAAACAATAAACTTCACTCTAGCTAACTCTGTTTTTTTTTTTTCTTATCAGCTTCTGCAGTGTATGAGTATGTTAGCAACACAATCATCAAGTCCCTAGCATCACACAGCTTTTTTGGTTGGTGTATACTTAACACAAACTTGACAATGAACGTCTAATTAAGGCCTAGTCTAAATTTATTGTATTTTTGGTAAGCAATATATTATTACTTCACCAAGTGTTAGATTAATAAAATTAATCATAGTCTCCATTTAATAACAAGCAGCTGTTAAGTAATGGCCACAAGTTATTGATTTTATATCTCTCGTAATAGGTTGAATTATTGATTTTATATCTCTAATAATACAAAGCACTGGTGATGATTTGATTATTTGTTTCTTCCAAATTGACTACACGCAAGCAAAAATGTTGATGTTGGTGCAGGCCACCATATTATGACACAGATTGTGAGTTTTGTGATAGCACACTCAAATGTGTCACGGGTCAACCCATCATAGCCTGCCTGTAGCCTTTGTGGTGTGTGCTTCTTACTCTACATTGCATATCCTCACTTGGCATTTCTCATTGGTAACTTTTCGTCTGTGCTAGCTAACTTTTTGAAGTTGATGCTAGAAGAAACCTTGTTGTTGGTCTTGTCTAAACACTAGTGATTAACTTTAATATATTGAATTTTTAATTGATTATATTTATAGGCATTAAATGTGTGGTTATATACATATGAATTGTCTAGTCTAGTATAAAAAATATGAAAAACATTATTGTATGAAAAACGTTGGTAACTAGAAAAAGGTGCTTTTCAATGAATCGTGTGAGAGTTGAACTTGTCTACCTTCTTCAATGGATGAAAACAAGTTGGGGATGACATGGAACAGTGATAAGGCCAGCACTAATTAAACTACCATGATAGGAACACACGCATACCCCAAACAGTAATTGTTGTCTGTAGTACTACTTACTAGTGGACTAGTGGCAGCATTAACAGGGAATGTAAGAAATGGCATACAGTGGAAAAACACCACCACCTACAAATAAAGTGATGAAAAGTGCACTTGATTGGATTTACGAATCAGCCTGGAGAAGCTCTAATTTCTTAAGAGCTCTTTGATTCATTATTAGCTTATATCAGTTGTGGGCTAATGTTATAGGCTCAACCTCATCAGCATATCATCATCATCATCATCATCATCATCATCATCATCAAGTTTTTTATTACTTAAAAGTTTTGCTTGATACCTCAGTGTATCCTCCACACACATCTCTTATCGAGATTCATTAAGGGGTTGATATCTCCCAACAAATATGCTCTTCCGGTATACACAATCTAGGGATAAAATATTCTTTAGTGTTGATAGAACCAAACTGAATCAAACATATATCCAATTTGTACGTAAACTAAACATTTTTTTTTAATAATTTAGATTAGTTTTATAACTGAATTCACAATCAAATAGACACTGATGTTTCTCTTGCTTGTTGGGGCCAGAATGTTGCTTAGCAGTGGATGTTTACCTAAGTTGAAATTAGGAATCTGAATTTGATTCCTCTTCACTGTAGTGTTGTTCCATAATGGATTAATGGAATTGCTGACACACACTCAATATATGAAATGGTAGAATATTACTTGACATATATAAGCAAAACATCAGCTTGTGTCATTCTCAATTCCAAAATAATATTGTGTTTCCTTTTGTGAATGTAATCTCTGCTTTAGCATATATAATTTGTCAAATAGCAACCATATCTAACATGAGGAGAGAACAAATAAAAAGAAAGAGAACCGAGTTAAAGGACAAAAACAGAGACAAAAGCACTAATGTATTATTTTATTTATTTATACTATCTTGGCTTCAGAAACAGAGAAAAAAGAAAAAAAGTTAAAAAGCCAAAACAAGAAAGGTGCATATATATGAAAATGCAGCCGTATAAGGGGCACTGGCATGGAAAGATTTGTACATTGCACAAAATCTCTCTTTGACTTTCATTTTAACTATATAGTAGGAAAATTGGTAATGTTAATAAGTCCTAATTAAAGGACCTATGATGATCTTGCTGATGGTTGGAAATTACTCTTTCCTTCCCCCTTCATCTTCATATCACCAGGAACATTGACCTCAATGCTGTCAAAAATGTCTGACCCTGATCTTGTACCGTCCTTTATTGGCAATTCTTGTCCCTCACCTTTTCCTGCATCTGTTGTTGTGTTCACACTGTCTTTGCTTTTCCCCCATACCACAGTATAGAGTCCACACACAATGATAACAGCTCCAATTATACTGTAAAACATACAAGAAAAAAGAAGTTAAATTAGCAAAACACATTTGTAATGAATTCTGGCTTTGTTGTTTCTTTATTCTAGTTTCAAAGGATTGATTAAATTGATATGTTTTACTTATTAAGAGTACTAGCAATACGCTCTCTAACACACTGATCGAGTGAAATTCATGTGAATCTGGTGGAACTCTTTTCTGAAGTGGTAAGATCCACGTGAATTTCCCTCGATCATAGAGTTGTTAACATTTATCATTCTTTATATATCTACTTCTTAGTCCTCCAATTATTAAAAGAATGACACATTGATAAAATGTTTTTCTTTATGGTAAGTGGCAATATCATCTTTATTATTTATGTTTTTTTCTTTGTTGTTGTGTCACTTTCTGATTGGGGAGACAAGGAAAAGGACAAAAGATACATAACAAAACATGTGATTTTTTTTAATCAAATTTTAAAATAAAAAAGGGGTGCGTTGATTAGTCAACTAATCAAGCATTGGATACCTTCCAAGATGAACTTGTTCAGCCAAGACAATGGAACCCAATGCAGCTGTGATAATCATACACAGAGGGCTGAAGGAAGTCACAAACACAGGTCCACGTTCCCTTGTCACAACTCCTTGTATATAGTATGCCATTCCAGAGCACACCACCCCCTATACTCATCACCACAAATTCATGATCAATGTTAATTAATCAATTAATTAATTACCCAATTGAATCATTAATTAATCATATTGTGTATACACTTACAGAGTAAACACAAGCGAGAAGCCTGGAGTCCATGCCTATGGACCAGACACTCATGTCACGTTCAAATATGAAAGTAGCAATTGCACCCTCAAAAATACCCAAGAAGCAAATCCAAGCTGTGACCGATAGCTCTGCCGGGTAGATCTTCAAAGTGAAAGACTATATATAAAAATATTCCACAAATTAAACACAAAGTCAGTCACATTATTATTAATTAGTTCATATATATAAGAATTAAGATTAATTAAAAACAATAGGCATGTAATGTAAGGTTATTTATGTATGTGTGTACATACTTGTAAGATAAAGAAGCTAGCCCAACCACCGCAACTAGAAATGAGCATGACTGTGCCGATCACCCAGTTTTGTTCAGAGGGTTCGGTGGTTGAACTCTCGTGCTGGCTCGCTGCTTGTCCCTTTATGAACTGAAGGGCAGGGCCATGGTACAGAGTCATAACCATTGCCCCTGAAACCGTTACTACCGTCCCAACTACCTTTGCCACGCTGTGTATCTTTCTCAAGTTCACCGTCTCTAACCTGCTCAATATATAATTAATTAATTAATTAATTAATTACCTCTGAATCAGATATAAATCATATGAAATTCTCATATATTAATCTCTAGAGATCAATTGAAATTTCACTGTCAAATTTCAAATGATAATAAGATATTAAGTTCAAATTAATATCTAATTAATATGCAATGACACATTTACACAAAAATCCAATTAGCATATGTCACCGCGGTACCACCTTGTAACATTACTTTATAAAATATCTATATAAAAATCTATATGGTGAGATATGATTGAATGTTTGTGTAAAAAAAATAAATTAAATTGTCGGTGCATAGTTATTAATTAAATTGTATAACATGAGTGCTAATTATGAATAAGGTTATATATATCTTTCATACATGAATAAGGCTTTTAGTTAGTTAGTTAGTTACCTGAAAATGAGTGCCATTATAAAAGTAATGGCTGGGAGGACGTTAACGGTGGCAGATGCAAACGTTGTTGAGGTGTTCTTCATTCCCATGTTGTACAAGTTCTGATCAAGCACTGGCCTGTAGTTCGTTTTCATCATCGATCAGACACAAAATTTAAATTCAGACCACAAATTAATTATTTTCTTGAAACAAAAAAAAACTATAATATGTTGTAACATCTTATAAGCACTCGGTTATTTTTTAAAAAAAAAAAATTAAGTGATAGTGAAAACACGTGTTTAGCATTTATATTGTTGGTGGGGTGAGAAATGAACTCTCTTAATTGGAAACATTGCTTTTTGTTAAATATATTTTTGTGGTGTGGGTAGCTTAATTTCTTCAGCATGATGTGTCCACTAGATATGGCGGGCCACCATTAATTACCTACGTTGCATTCCTCTTAAGTTTGGACATTATGGATATTACGCAGAATATTAATTATTTCTTTTTATTTTTTTTAACCATTTGGGTCTTAGCTAGTGTATTAAAGAAAAACACACACAAGTATAGCTAGTGTCTCACTCTCATAGTTGAGGTTTAATTACCCAGCAAGCAAGAATATAATCTAGGTTTACTAATGAATTAATTTAAAGGATAAGGGTGTATATAATATAGGCATAGCTAGCCAAAAAGGCATGCATGCATGGTACTTCAAATAATTTTCACGAGGGCCCATGAAGAGACATGTTACCAATGGAAGAAACAGAATGTACGATTCGATAGCGCGAATATATATTGAATAATATTGATGAAACACAAGTGGTGGAGAGGGTTTTGAAGAGCCTTACTCAAGGAAACCGAGCACCGCCAACCTCAGAAAGATGGGGAGAGTCATCTTTGGCCGAATTTTTCTGGAAATAATTAAGAGGATGAATCAAAATGCATGCACACATATATGTAGCTAGCATAAGGAAATAATAAGAAGAAAAAAAGACGGGTTTCATGTACGTGAAGTGTGTTTGGTTTTGAGTTTAATATTCGTAAACCATAAAATTGGACAAAAAAAGTAAGAAAAAGAACTCAAAATTATATATGGTTTGTGACTTCCATATATATGCTAAAACAAACATGCATTTATATTTGTTGGTGTACGCTCCAAATCTCTTTAATGCCATAATAATAATTAGTCATTGTTAGAAAAGTTAAAATATTATTGACAGAAATTAAAAATCAAGGAAAAATGAAATCCATTTCTAACGGTTAGTTAGAGACGATAGAACTTGAGACTGATATTATTTTTTGTCTCTAATTTTCGTCATTAATTCAACTTTTTCTAGCAGTGAATTGAGCTTTCTAGATGTCGGTTAAAATATACTTATTTGTATAAGAAGGGAATAGGGAGAGGGAGGAAGGGGGAGAGAGAGAGAGAGACCTTTCAAGGACAATGGCAAAAGGGGCCATGAGGATAGTGGCAAAAACATGACGGTAGACGGAGAGCACCCAATGACTCATGCCATGCTTGAACGAAACCATGGTGATGATATACATTCCTGCATAGCCAAACTGAAGGGACACCATAGCAAGGTAAGGCTTAATCTTGTGGAGCATCTTGCCCAACTTATCACTTGCATTTTGATCCGTCATATTCTCTCTCTCTCTGTTTATCTTAATTAATTTGTAAGCTAGCAAGCTAATATTGCGACACACCAAACACAAGAACACACACACTCACAAACAACTGTCACTATGGAGCAATTGGTTGTGACTTGTGTGTGAGTTTTGTGGATGACACACTTGGAAAATGAGGAATCGCCTTCTTATAGGCCCAAAAAGCAAAAACTCAAAATAAAAATAAAGAAAGCCACAGTTTTCACAATAGCGAGCGCCATGCCACTAACTCTCTCACCTTAATTTTCCCTCCCACAGATTCCCTTATCCATATCCATAAAAAAAAATACATATTCCCAGAATTTTCATATAATAAATAAAAAGGTTTATACAATAGGTATCATATTGCCTGACATCATCATATGTAGTACGTTTTTCATATTCTCTTTATTTATTTATTTATTATCTGTTATTTATATCGATCCTAATTAATATAATTATTAAATATATTATTAGAGACAACCAATTTAATTATTTCTTATTAAAAAATTAATATATAGTTATCATATCATACCAATTCAACATACCAATTGAATTGTTAAATTATACTATTTGTATTAATGTATAATATGTAATTAACATACAAGTAAGTACGTATTATTATTATTAAATTTATACCTGCATATGAATGTATAAATAATCTAAAATTTTGTATGTATAACTATTTCAATAATACAATTGTTTAATTTAACAATTCAATTAATTAATTTTATATTTTACATAAAATTATTAACTTTAACTATATATATATATATACCGATTTTAATATTTAGTCTCAATGAATATTAACTCTGTCTCTGTATATATACGCATATGTCATAATCCTTAATCATTATTGTGTGATATCATATCTGAATTGATTACATGTGTTGCACACTCAACTCTGTCTACTGTATTAATTGAGAACTCATTATTTATCCACTATCTGCTGGACATTTCAACATCGAATTTAACAAGGAGATGGTAAATAGTATAAATTTTCGTTTTTCACATTATTTTTCAATTATTGTGTCCCATGTTGAGGCAGGTGTACTAATTAACAAGAGTCACAATCAGGAACAATTCGAATAGGGGAACTAGGTTATGTATCGCTGCAAAGTTAGTGCGAGTGACGTGGGTAGTCATTCACGAGATACCGCATAATGATAGTGGATGGGTCTGAAAAGCATGTAAATATAATAACAATAAAATCAATAACACGTGTTTCAACGTCAGATGGGTTATACTCATTTTGGTGTACACCCACACTCTCCTAGTTTTTTTTTATAAGTTAATGTTAATTGTTAATTAATTATTAGTATTATTAATTTTTTAGGGTGAAGGAGAATTGAACTCACTTTCTCTTTATCTCTCTACTCTTTATTTTCTCTTACTCAACCACCAAGTCATCTTTATATCCCACCCACACTCTCTCATAGTTAAAGGATCACTGGACTAATTTATATTTGACGGGGAGGTAAACAAAGTTTGACTATGAATTATTTCATTAATGAGAATCAAACATGAGTATTAGTCAAATTTGTCTAATTAGATATAACACATTAACCACTTAACCCAACCTCGCTCATTTAATTTAAAGAAATTTAAAGAATTTGAAAGAAATGATATTTGAGGTTGCATGATTTATTTGGGAATGTGGTGTATGCTAATTGCTGGCCTCCATGGATTTCAATTACCACAAATTACAGTTGATAATGTATATGTATGGTTCCCACTAAGGAAAAATTATATAGCCACTCATGTCTGGCCCGCATCTAATGGCGTTGCGTATGAAATATCCCAACCTCAATATAATATTTTTTTGGTTTAAATATGTTTTTAGTCTTTGCAAATATGTCATTTTTCAGTTTTAGTCCATGTAAAAAAAAAATTATTTATCATTCCCGTAAAATAGAATGTTTTATTTTTTGTCCTCGTTATTTTCTTCTAATTCCTGTAATTTTTAAATCATGTTGAATTAATCCTTGTAATATTTAGATATTCGTCGAATTAGTCCCTGTAAAATAAAATTAATATTATATTTTAGGGATAAAAAAAATTATCTACATATTACAAGAACTAATTTAGCATGAACCGAATATTTCATGGACTAAAACAAAATAGAGAGGACTAAAAATAAAACTTTATATTTTACAGGGATGATAAATAAAATATTTTTTTTACAAGGACTAAAACTGAAAAATAACATATTTGCAAGGACTAAAAATATATTTAAACCTATTTTTTCTCTCTCTAGAGTGGCGTTTTTGAGAATATAGAAAATTACTTTTAAACAAAAAAAAACTCTTTCTTTTTAACCTTTTTCAGAATTAATAGAAACATTATGTAGAGAATTGAATTTCTAAACTGCACAATAGTACAGGTTTAGCTTTTCCCTCTAATATATCACTCGTCAATTCATGTTTCCTTTAAAGTTAAGTTGCGTTTTTCCTCTTAAAAACTTAAAGGCATGCATGCATCTAAAAGGAAAAATGGATAACGGAATAATACTACGTACAACATTTTCGTATCATTAATCAATTGTTTGTGTCCAAAATAGTTATTCCAAAACTTGGCCAGAAGAGCAATTTCGGAAATCTGATCTGTATGGTTTCAAGTAGGGGTGGGCATAATTCAGTTCACTGAAAAAACATGAACTGAACTAAATCGAACTATTTTTTTTTTCTGTCTAACCGAACTGAACTGTTTCTTCTTTACTCCAAACCGAATTGAACTAGCTTATTGGTTTAGTGCACTATTTCTAAAAGGTTCGAACCGGACTGGTATTATCTTAAAGAATTGAACTGAGAGTGTCTAGAAGCTTCTCTCTATGGCGTACCAGAACCAGACTCACAAATCAAGTTCGATGCACTACGCTGTCCAATCAAGTTCCAAGAACCAAATCCATAGATCTCTACAACCCTGACAAGGACCTTACTGGTGTTGCGGCTACCTCGCTGGTGGCACCCGACGTCGACGTTAAATCCTTTCCGTCCGGCGACACCATGAAGGTACGAGACACCATGAAGATCCAAATCAACCGGGTCCTCAACTTGTGTAGACACCCGGGTCGAGTGTGGAGTAACCGACAACGAGAGCGGGATTGTGGCGGCGGAGGATGGACTTCATGGCGGAGAAGAAAAGTTTTACTCCGTCTCCGAGAAGTCAAAGTTGTTGAATGCCTGGGTTGTACTCCGTGAAGAAAAGCTGGTGAATGCTTGAATCGACTTCCCTGATTGCCCAGCCATGCCCACTCTCACCAACGAGGAGAAGAAGTAGACGATGATCTAGTGTGATGAGCACCTCTATATTGCCTCACAGAATCGGTTTTCAGTTCTCACGTTCACCAAATATTGTTTTAAAATAGTTTCAGCTAACTGAACCAAATTTCTAAAGTGTATCACATTTTCGAACTGTGTCAATAGTTCGGTTCTTTTTGGTGTAATTCGGACACAGTTCGCAGTTCAGTTCAGTTTTTATTAAAACCATGCCCATCCCTAGTTTCAAGAATGGAGAGCCACTTTCGAATATCTTCTTATCGTTTTGTATCACGAGTGTGGGTTACGACAAGGGTACTTTGGGTCCTTGTTATTTTCCAATTTCCAAACAATGTAGGAAGACATCAATTCAAATATATTATTGTAATATACTTTTCTTCTTAATGCTTCGCTCGCATAGCTTCTTTTACGTGTACACTATACAATGGCTCTATTTGGCAAAAATAGCTGATAAGCTAGCTAGCTTATAGCTGATGAGGTAACTGATAGCTGATGGCTAATAGCTTATGGCTTATAGTTGAAAAGTTAGTTGATTGAATTTAAGATGTTTATTAAAATTAGTTATTCAACTAGCTGATAAATGTAAAATGATATAAATGGACATGTGGTATGAATTATATATATTATTTTAGAATAGTTTTTTTTTTGAGAAAATTATTTTAGGATAGTTACTTTATTATCTTAATTTATTTCAAATTATTTACCATGTTAAAAATTAAGATATTAATTTTTTAGCTTTTTTATTAATTATTTCCATGAAATGAAATAATAAAATAAATAACACGTTTATATGTTTCATAATATAATTTTTGTTTTATAGATAAAAAATGTATATTATGAGTCATGATATAGAAAATTTGTGTCTCCTATGATATAAAAAACTTAAATAGGCAAAATAAGCAAATAAAGTAAAAAAAATAAAATAGTACAATATTAAAATAAAAACTTAAGATCTTTTATTAATTTAAGATATTTTAATTAAATTTAACATCTTTTAACTTAAAGAGAGGGTAATGGAAGAATAAGATTAAAGTAACGATGGTAGAAATGTAAGAAAAAACAATAATCTATAAGTTACAAGCTTCATGCGGAAACTTCTCAAAAAAGTTATAAGCTAATGTAATAAGTTCATTTACCGAACATTTTTATTGTGGTCAAACAAGCTTATAAGTTAGTTAAATAAGTTATAAGCTAGTTTATTGGTCTTACCGAATAGAACCAATATGATTTGATTTAATATTGAAGCTCAAAATACGAGGCATAACATGAGAATGATCCAGAGTTTTGTAAAGAGTACATATCAAATCTCTAAAATTGGTTTCATAAATAGAAAGTTATTGTAAGATAATTTGTAAATATCTTATTATATTTCATTTTGATTAAAAAATTAAGTATTAGTTAAAGAAATTAAAAATTTATTTTGACTGAATAATTTATTAAGGAGGAAATTAATATGGATTATTGATTTGATTAATATAGAAGCTCAATTAATGTGTGTATGTATAGCAGTTTAAGACTAATTCAATACTCTTAAATAATTTAAAAATTTCTTTTTTTTTTACGGAGAGTTTAATAATTTCTTATCACATAGTTTTATATCAAAACCCATTATTAGATTAAAAGTTTCTATATATCCAAGAGATGATATTTATAAAATTATACTGAATATATCAGTTTTAAATTATTTAAATTGAGAGAGACAGAGAGAGAGAGAGAGAGACGTGGATTGTGCCATTGTGGTGGGTTGTGTAAGTGAAACACAAATATCTGTTCACCGCACTGTAGAAAAAGTTATTGCATATTGAAATGAATATTTTCATTGGGTGGGGTGGATGACATCTCCGATTAATATATACTTAAAATTAATGTGGCAATAATGATAACCACAATAGATTAATTAATCCTGATAATACTCACAATTTTAGTTTAAAAAATACTAAAAATGGCATGGCAAGAAAATGAAAGTAAAATTTAATTAACAAATTAATTAAAAACATTCAAGATATTAAAAATATACAAGCTATTCAATACATATTCAAATTAATTATAAATATTTAATATAATGTGCTAACTGTCTAATACTTATAGGATATTCGTTAGCAAGATTTTATTAATATAAAAAAGAAATTAATACTAGTAACCATTAGCCACACAACTTGGTATAGTATAACGTACGTGGATAGATTACAAGAGGAAGTTTTTTTGAGTAAATCATTTTACGCAACAATTACGAATCGAGCATAAAAATATGGGCAGGCGCGCCAATGAATTAAAGTTGGTGGTTTCTTGTTTGGATTCCAACAAGCAATTAGGCTCAGGTTGGTGGAATCCACCATATATAAATTTATATTGGGGAAGCACTATGAACAGATGTGAAACGAATGCTAGCTACCTAATTGGTGGGTAGGTATAAAATAAACAAACCACGTTCTCTTTTGGTAAATATAAATACATTGCATATACTATACGTGACTCAAACTTTGATTATGTAATTATTTATCCCCCAAAACAAATTAATATGACGAAAACACTAACACATATATTCCCCATCAATTATTGGATATATATCTATATCGAATCGAGAAACCGTGGTTAATTAGATACTTGGAGTGGTCAACCTTAACACACAACTTCTTCTTCCCCAATCTCCCTTGTAGAATTAGGCCTTGTTTGGATGCAAAAGCTATAGTTTTTCACTTATGGAGAAGTTAATCTTATTTTACATGTTAATTTTTTCATATATGCAAAAATGAAAAAACTGTTAAATGGTAATTAATAAATAGATAGGTGTTTCTAAAAAAATTAAAATAGATAGTTTTTGGAAAATGTGAAGAGCAAAAGGTAATTTCAACTTATGTGAGAAGTTGTTGGTTAAAAAACATATGTTAAAAGTGTTTATAGAGAAGTTTATTTAAACTAGACCTTAATACACCCTCTCATTTATATACTCTCTCCGTCCCATATTTTCCATATTATTTGTTGTTTAAGATTGTGGCACAAGAACTAAAAAATACATTTAATAGCTTAGAATTTATGGAAATTATTTTTGTCTTTCCTAATATACCATTTGTTACTATCTCTCATAGTAATTAACAATCAGTTACTTTCTCACTCTCTCTCACATAAACCTATAAAACTATATTAATGCTTTAAGGGTATAATAGGAAAAAAAAATATTAAATGTTTCAATGATATTGTAAAATAACAATCAAAATGAGATAATTTGTTTTGGCTAAAACAACAAATAATATAGAACAGAGTAATAGGTTTAATTAATTGAATAATCTTTGTCACCCTTTTTAAATGTCTTATTCCCAAGAATTGATTCATATTCTTCCACCCAACAATAGGAATAGAATGCTGGCATGTATCAATCAGTCTCAAGTCAAATCTCAAATCAGTGTTGAGATTAGAAGGGATAAATGGATAATTACATATCGGCCGTATATATACAATGCCAACGGACCAGAGAAATTAGCATCGTTTTTTAAATATTTGTTGGTTTTTATGATCTATTCTGCTCTCGTACTTTTTCCTATTATTGTCCAATCCTTTTGTACATTCTTCAGAATACAATGTGCACCTAATATAATTACTTTGTGAGTAATGCTATCATTATTTTCCTTTTTGTGACTTGGTTTTTCTCATTTCAGATTTTAGTTAAGTTACGCATGCATAACTAAATAGTAAATATTACTTAATTTATATGTATATAAATCATCAATATAATATAAATTAATTTGTTGCATTTTCCAGTATTAATTGTTTGCTTGTAAAACAAATTAGCTACGAAAAAGTAAATAAGGCATCATGAGAGGTGGCAAGAAACTAAATAAGAATATGAGAGTGACATGCATTACCCGTGTAACTATTAGTCAATAAATTTAAAATGGGCTAGTGACGAAGGAAATAATTTTAGAACATATGTGCTCTGACGCATCATAAAAAATAATTGATTTCCCTCTTTATATAATTAGTTGAATGAGCTCATATTTTGTCTCCAAATAATACAAAATCGTGGACCACATCCCTAACGATCTTTTGTTTTCTTTTTCATTCTTTGTTGTTTTGTTTTTAGAAAAAATGGTAAATAAGGATAAGTACGTATATCTTACTTCTCTCTCTTGCTTGATTTTTTCTCCTGCCGCAAACATAGATTCGATCATGAGAGACACATCAATACATCATGGTGCTTAGAAGTTTCCAAATTCCAACACATCGTGTTTATAGTGGGGTATATTTTAATTATTCAAGATTTGAGTACTCCTGCATACATAATAAGCAAATCAAGTAGGATGAGTATAATTTATTAAAAAAATAATTAGAATGAACCTAATTTATGAGTATAAAAAGATTTTACACAAATATTCAATCATATTCTATCATATCACCTCATAATATTATTTTCCAAAATATCTATACAAATATATCGGATTGCTCTTTGAGCTTCAAGTTATATGTTCAAGTTTTTTTTGGTAAAGATGTTCAAGTTTTTTTTGGTCAACAAGGATGTTATTTTTTTTGGTCAACAAAGATGTTCAAGTTTGAAGCGCATGTCTTTGGCTATAATATTGGGCCATTTTGTACTGCTCTTCGAGCTTCAGGTTTTGCCTGTTATCAATGAATCTCCCTTGACCCAAAGAAAAAAGTTTGAAACGCATGTGTGAGGCCCAACACATTATCACATTGAGATAATTAACTCTATCTTTTGACAAAAAAAAGTAAGTATCTATTTTCTCTACATTCTATTATTATTGTTATTATTATTATTATTATTATTATTATTATTATTATTATTATTATTATTATTATTACTAGCCTAAAGATTCTTTTTTTCAAAAAAGATTAAAGGGAATTAGTTTAGTTGTAACAACTTGTTAATTAATTCCATATTTTTTAGGACACGTGATATATAGCTGAGTTATCGATCCTAAAATATATATGGGGACTTGGATCGTCTAGAGGCTAGAGCCATACCTCTCTACTATCATTTCTATCCTTTTTTTTTATGACATCATTTCTATCTCTTTATTAATTCTCCTCTCTACTCTCTTTATTATTTCTCTAATTTTTTTTATCTTCTCTCCCCTTTTACTCTCAATTTTTTCTGCCGGAGAGACATGGGGGATGAAGAGGATCCATTTTCAAAATATGGAAGCATTACTTTCGTTCTTGGAATATTATCTTATTAATTATTTTTTAGTAGTTTTTTTTAGATCCCCCGACATTATTTTTTAGTAATTAAGGTGTGAGAAATTATCTCATTCAAAAGGCAAAGCGTGTCATTAGCTCCCCGCTCACACTCAATCGTATCTGCAATATAGTAAATTTGGAGTAAATTATCAATTTGGTCCTTGAAATTGTAGGGTGCTTGCATTTGGTCCTGCCATTAAGAAATAGACAAATTGGTCTCTAGAATTGAGTACCATTCGTCAAGTTAGTTTATCCGTTAGTCTAACTCAGATAAAGTTAACAGACTTGGTGGTGTGTCACGTTAAGTGCCATGTTAATGTTGGCATGCACATGTGTCGTCAGGGACCAAGTTGATAGCATTTTAAAAGTTTAGGGACCAAATTGACAACATTTATAAAACTCTCTCTCAAGGAATGAGAGTGTAGTAGGAACACCGCACACACCCTTCTGCAAAAAAAAAAAAAAATCCAATCATATCAGGGATAGGTATCGTATAAGAAGAAGCTTGAAATTCCACATCTTCCCATCATTTGAGATGATCATATGGATGCAAGATTGGTTGCCATCCTTTTGCTAAGAACTTAACTCATGAGGTGTGCATGAACTGGTTCTAAAACTCCATGAACTGGCTCCGCCTTATAACAATCCCTTTCCTTGAAGTTGAAGCGAACCCCGGCCCATAAATAGATGGGAAACCAAAATCTCACTTCGTCCCTCCAGCAAAATTGTTTTCTGGGATGGCTCTGTTCATGAATTTGATCAATCACTAACGGTGACAGAGCTCATGTTGGAGCACCCACAACAGGTATTGGTTGAGTTCCACTCAATTTTGCAGCAAAAGGTCAACCCCATTGCCTGTTGACAGAAAACTAGACACGAACAAGATATATCTGATGCTCCCAACGAAGCAAGGGAAGCCCGTCACCAATTTGCTGGTGTGTGCGGTGTTGCTACTACACTCTCGTTCCCTGAGTGAGAGTTTTATAAATGTTGTCAATTTGGTCCTTAAACTTTTTAAAATGTTATCAATTTGGTCCCTGATAACACACGTGCATGCTAACATGGCATTTAATATTTTAATTTGGGTTGACGTTTTTGAGAGGAAGGTGATATATTCAAGTGTGGGGGTTGTTAATTTGAGGAGGGAGTGAGTTGGGTTCATAAACAATTCTTTGTATTCATTTTTTAGGATGAGACACTTCTTTGTTGTTTGTCCTGTTTTAATACATTTTGGCTTTTAAAAAAAAAAAAAAACATGACACTTAACGTGACATGTCACTAAATCGGTTAACTTTAATTGAGTCAGACTAACGGATGGACTATCTTGACATACGGTTCTCAATTTCATAGACCAATTTGTATATTTCTTAATGCGAGGGACTAAGTGCCACTGCTCTCCTATTTCAGATACCAAATTGATGGTTTAATGTACTCGTAAATTTGAGATGAATTTGAATCCTCTGCAGTTTCAAAATGAAATATGCAGGGTGTGCAGTTATAAATCTAACCGTTAAAGTTTGTAAAATTTAATTTTCAAAAATAAATTTATCACTTCATGATATAAATCTGGACTATGCATGTTCTTTTCGGAGCTGCAGAGGATATCGCAATACACGTAGTCACGTACCCATGAAGTTTGACGTGTATAAAAAAACTGATGATGTAAAATGGAACTGACCAGATACTTATACATTCTAAAAATTAATTCATCCATCTAAAATTTTTCATTTTTCTCTGTATTTTTCTAACTATTATATCACATATCACATTATTTTATTACTTTTCTCTTATTTCACTCTATCTCTCTCTAATGATATACACTCTAAAGAGTATATACCCATCTTTATTCTAAAAGAAATTCTAATGTTGATGCAAGTCATATCCAATGGTCACAAGACGTAAAAGCGAAATCATGCACATGTGATGTATGATCAGATATTAAAATATAATGAGTCATGCCTTTATCAAAAAAAATAATAATGAGTCATGCCTTGTAGATATTTACGACTTGTTATTTCTTTATTGTTTTATTGGAAAATTGTGAAAAAGACATTAATGTTTTATTGAAAAAGTAAAAGTGATAGTTAATCTATTTTTTTTTCTAACTTCACAATTAATATGAAACAGAGGGATCTAACTTGCAAAAATATACTTGTGCAAAAGGGACTCTTTGAGTGCACCAAGACCTCAATGATGGTTAACTTCGTCTGAGTGAAAAATATATTATAGGCTTAGATATATATATTTTTAGTCCCTATGATATATGAGTATTTTGTTTTTAGTCTTTAAAGATTTAGTTAAATATTATTGGTTCATTAAATATTTTATTATTATTTTAGTCTCTAATATGAGTTGATATTATTTAGAAACTAACATGTCATATTTTTTACTCAATCAACAATCCTATGTGGCTAAAAAATTAGCACGTCAGTTGCCATGTCAGCCCCCCTCCCCCTCCCCCTCCCCCAGAGCGAAGGATACATTATAGAATTAAAAAAAATGATAAAATGAGAATGTGTACGGCTATATACTTAATAAGTACGAATTTAGAAAGGAGTTGCTACTTGCTAGATGAATGATATAGGCATAGCCTTTATAGAAAGCTAGCTGTAATGGATCTCTTTGTTTTCACTCTTATATTAACTATAAAAAGAGTACAGTGTAGTGAAATAATAATAACCAACATATTATAAAAGAAAGCATATATCACCTATGTACGAAAAGAAAGAAAGCATCACTTGATTCTATACCAATCCATTCTGGTTTAGGTTAATTTGTGTGCGATTTTATTTGTAGTGATCCATTAAATTTTTCTTCTTTTTTACGATGTCGCATTGTAATTGCAACAATGGCAAATATTTTTATAAAATAATTAGTGATGTTTGTTGAGATTTGAGAATCGACGCTGTTTACCACAATTTGTCGTTTACATAAAGTTGATGGTGGAGCCGTACGTAATTATAAGCGACTTTCGATTTGTTTAGCTCTACCTCCATTTTTCCAAATATTGTTTAAGGCATGTTACACAAGCATTAAACAAATAATTAATCTTTTATTTATATTAAAATTAATATTTAAATTTTTAACATATTTTTTCATATTTCTTTCTATTATTAGTATTAATTAGATAAAAAATAAAGATATTACTGACTAAAAAGTAATTAATGTTATTCGACTTTAATTAATTAAAATGACATCTAAAAAATTAAAAAAAAATCTTCTAAAATAACACTTAAAAAAGAGATAACAGTGATATTCAACAACGATATTAGAATAAACTATATAATCTATTGGTGAACACTAGGACTGATGGTAACAGATTAAATGACAAGGAATCTGTGTCTGGAAAATGTTTGCAATAAAATATTCTAGAACACTGCCAGCCAAAATTAGGATCACGAATCACACGCGGCCGATCATCAGCCGGACTGTTTTGGATTTGAAAATATTGCGCATTGATTCTAATTCATTAGACCAGGCTACTTCACACATAAGTGAATGACAATATATTTTTAAAAAGAGAGAGTAAATTTTACCGGTGTAATATTTTGGATAATGTTATGCTATTAATAATTTTTTATCGGATATTTATATTCTAAATCTCACCGTTGGATTAACAATTACTATCACATAGATCATTTTTCTATAAAATTTTACATCAATCTAAAATTATTTAATGTATAATTAAAATACATAAAAAATATGTCTTTTAAAATATATGATTCTTAACGTATCTCAATGATTGAATTATTTTATATTTGTATTTCATTTTTTCTCACCAATCGAGCTTATTATTTTTTGAAGTTGGATAAGAGGCAGTCTTTGAGTCATGTCTTTAATTTCTAGCATCTAATTCGTGATAAGACCATTATCTAACTATAGAAGAATTTAATTTGATTAATTGTGCAAGTTTATATTTGATTAAAAGAAATCAAGGAGTTGTTATCAAAAAAAATAAAATCAAGGAGTCTTTCTTGGTTCACCTTCCTCTGTTTTCCTTTAGAACATAGAGTCTGTTTGGATTGGCTTATGCAGAGCTTATGAACACAGCTTATGACTGATTTATAAGCTGTTTTTGGCTTATTTTTCATAAGCTACTCAGGATAGCTTATCAAAACAGCTTATGGTTTATATAAAATAAGTTTCACTATAATTTTTCTTCGATTATAAAAGTAGCTTATACAACTTATGCCATAAGCAGTAAATAAGCTTGTTATCCAAACAGGGCCATAGTCATATTCTCTTTTGGTATTTGTTCTTTAAATTTTAACTTGATTTTAAAAGATGTTTTTTTTTAAAGCTGCCTTTAAAAGATGTTACAAGCATAACTGATCACTTCCGATCTTTCTAGCTTAAAGACTTCAAGGTATACCTTTCCTTTGTTTGTACTTTGTATGAAATTTATAGCATCCTTGTCCCTCGTTGATTTGATCCCAGGGTGGCTTTTAGAATGAGACATCACAATTATGTCCCAAGAATAGGTCAGTGCAGTTTTACCTATAATCAAAGGTGAACCCAGTTTTGCTGTATTCGAAATTTGAACCCTATTACTTATATGATTGAAATATTGTTCCCAGAACATATGAGATTACGAATTCTAACCCTTAAGTTTGTGAAATTGTGCAACACCCAAATCATTTATTAATTATACTGTTGACACAAATGAATATGTCTTAGAAAATTAAATAGAAAATTAAAGAAATCCGTTAAGTTGTCGCATAGTGAGAGACAACCCTAACATTTTCCCTATTTTCATTCTAACCTTCACCACTAACCAGTACTCGACATTTTTCTCAGTGAAACAGAACCATTACTCGACGTTTTTCTCGTAGAGGCAGTAGGGGTTAACTTTTTTTTTTTGTTGAACAAAAGCCGGGACAAAGCCCAAGAGAAACCAGTTACATAGTTACATCCTGGGGAGTAGAAACTCCCATAGCATCATAAAGCAACCCCAATCCTAAAGCCCAAGGAGCAAGAGCTTCCTAATCTGGTTAACCAATTGAACACCACGAGCACATCCAGCATTGCGACCTTGAATACAGGCCACCACACTAGTAGAATCCACACATAGCTGGACACGCCGACAACCCCTTGCCTAAGCCAGCTTGAGACCCTCCATCACACCCCATAGCTCTGCCTCAAACGCAGAAGCTCTCCCTAAAGTTCCTGCAGAATCCGCCCAGCCATTCACCTTGATTACCCAAACAGCAACTTCATCAATGGTAGCACCATCAGGATGGAACTCAGGCTTCCATTCACGGACCGTAAGATAATGATCAAATATTAACCAAGGTCCTTGTGTCAAAGCGGTTTTTTTTACCAAAATGGTGTAAATTGGTTTCAAAATTATCAAAATGGTGCAAATTTAAAATTTATTACCAAAATGGGGTAAGTCGCAACTCTCATTGGCGACTTTACTTTTTTTTTCTCTCTCTGCAGCAAAATCGCAGCTAAGGCGACTTTGCTTTTTAAAAAAAAAAAAATACAGAAGTCGCAATCTACAATGGCGATTTTCATTTTTTATTATTTTTTTTAGAAGTCGCCGGTGTGAACGGCGACTTCAATTTGCCAAGTGCTGGGGCGTGTTACGGTGTATAGGGATGCACAGATTGCTTGGTGAGGACGCAGATCAAGGGTATGGAACGATTCTATGCCTTTTCCTTCTTAGGAGGCGCTGCTGGAGTGTAGCGAGGGCGCAAGGCGTTATCGTGGGGATGCGGTGAACATAGCACCAGCATAAATTTTTTTGTCAAAAGAAATTTAAATTTTTTGGAGTTGCATTTACTTATTCTTATATAAATATTTAAAAATTAAAAGTAAAATAAAAATGAAGTGATATTTTTATAATTAAAAATCAAAACATAAAATATTTGCTTAAATTAAACAAGCTCAATTTTTTTATTTCTTATGTGTTTTTTTAAAATAAAAATAAAGTAATATTTTATAATTTTAAATAAAAACTCAAAACAAATAAACCCTGTAGTTATCAATATTCTCATAGGACACCAATTCTTTTTAACGTGCTATTGTCTATGATCCAGAGTACGTATGCTAATGCTTTCGTGCAATTCTCTTCTCACTTAGTGTTCACTTGATAGTTATTCTATAATTCATATGGTTTTTATGTACATGTACTAGATGTATTTCTCCACTATTTATTTAATTAAATTCTCGTGCACGTGGCGTACTGCAGAGAATATGTTCTCCCCTTATTGCTTGAGGCATTGAACAGAGGATAAGGAAGACGGTTTCATCAACAAACAAAAAAACAGAGGTTGAGGAAGACGGAGATGGATAGTGAGATTCCCTCCACAAATCAATGATGATAATATTATCTAAGCAAGCAATTCTACAATTATTTTCCTTTCTTCAGACGGAGATGGACAGACGCGTCTCTCTCTTTCTTCTTCTTTTGGACGCGTCTCAGGTCTTCACCGCATCCCCACGATAACGCCTTGCGCCCTCGCTACACTCCAGCAGCGCCTCCTAAGAAGGAAAAGGCAGAGAATCGTTCCATACCCTTGATCTGCGTCCTCACCAAGCAATCTGTGCATCCTTATACACCGTAACACGCCCCACCACTTGGCAAATTGAAGTGGCCATTCACACCGGCGACTTCTTAAAAAAAAAAAAAATGAAAGTCGCCGTTGTAGATTGCGACTTCTATACTTTTTAAAAAAAAAAAACAAAGTCGTCAGCCTTAGCTGTGACTTTGCTGCAGAGAGAAAAAAAAAGTGAAGTCACCACTGAGAGTTGTGACTTACCCCATTTTAGTAATAAATTTTAAGTTTGTACCATTTTGATAATTTTGAAACCAATTTACACCATTTTGGTAAAAAAAACATGTGAAAGCAAATTCGTGATCCTCAGAACTGGAAAATGTCACCAAGAAGAAATCATTGCTCAAATCAATGATCTGAATAATTCCCTTCCTGACCCACAACTGCTTTAATCTGGTTTCCAACACTTTGAACCCAATTTTGCACCCTAGCAGCTTGATAATCACCCCTTTGCGCCATGGCCTATGAATACGCTTCTCCTCCCTTTCAGACAACACCAGCGCTGGATAGTCATGAGTACCCCTCTTGTTTTTGACAATAGAAATCGCCAATTCCACAGGTTCGGGAGTCTCCTTCTCCCCGAGAGAAGCATCCGAATCTCCCTCCCCATCGGCTTCAGCCCATTCTTCATCCTCGCTGCAGCTCAACTCGTCATTAACATCCCCCTTATCCCCCAACACTGATTCCTTGTACGATTTTCGGAAAGATGGACCAGAACCCCCACCCAATTCATCGTGAATCCTGTCATAGGACACAGGCTGAGAAGACGTCGCCGAGAAGCGATGTTCTCCTCCCCTAACTTTCTTGTACCGCCGCGCTTTCTAGTCGTCCACGTAGACGTTCTTTATCGTTCATCTCGCTGTGCACGTTCTTAGAGCGTTCTTGGAATTTAGTCTTTGTAGTCACAATGTTATTGGTTAAGACGGATCAAATTTAATGTTACTAACTAGGGCCGGGGTTAACGTTAATCAAATATGTTGTCCTTCACTTAGCACCTCACCGTTCTTTTGTGTGTTTAATGGTTGTCTTCTCCGTTTGCTGCAACTGTTCATCCGGCGTGGCTGAGTCGTCGATGGCCCAACTTCTGAAGCGCTGGAGTGAAAGACAAACGAGGACACAAAAAAATCAACTTCCTTTTCCATCTACTTGTTTTGATGTGGGTTGTTATGTTAGGGTTTTCAGTTTTTGGTATTCGTACATGCTCATTCTCTTAGGGTTGGGTATATGTTTCATATCTAAACGCCCCCTTTAGATGTCGTTATTAGGGGCTTCCGACTCTACTTGTTTTTTTTTTGGGTTAGGCTTCCACCTCTGTTATGTTTGTATGATCATGTCACTCTTGTTTAATGTTTAATCTTATTCCAGCAATTAGTTAAAATCCCAAACATTTAGTGCTTTCATTGATTCTCTTACCACACAATGGCCTTGGACTCTTTCATGTTAAACTATATATCGTCATTTGTAATGCCGATTTAACCATTTTAGTATTTCACCACAACCATTTGACGTTGGTTCTAACTTAGAACATTAAATTTGTCTAAATAGTTTATAATGGTGTTAAAATAATTCATTAAAAATTACCTCTACACCTCTAAAGCTCTACTTATAAAGCACTAAACAAGTCACAATATAAACAATAAATTCACCATATTATTTTATTATATTGGTGCAGACGAGCGCAATCACGTTATTAGACCAATCCGTCTACCTACCTCCATATAATCTCAAATTTATTGGACCATTTTTTACATTATCAACACATTACTACCTTAAAAAACTTATTTAACCAAATTAGCACTATCCTTCTGCCTTGTATCATTTATTTACCAAGTTAATTTTCGATAACAACACATTTAGTTCGTGAAAAAAAAAAAGATTTAACCAAACCAAGTTACAAACGAATAACAACTACATTAAATCAACTATAACATAAAGGTCATTTTCCAACCAACTAATGTAACCCTAAACATGGTGCACAAACGAAAATAGACATTTACATTCATGGGGGTAACTTTCATAATTATTAAAACTCTTGGCATACTATTGATGCACAAACGAATAATTATTTTTTCTAACTTGCTTCTTTCAAAAATTTGGCATACTATTGATGCAAATGTGAGAAAAACCCGAATCACTACTCTGCAAAGAATTTTTTAGATTAACTCCACTTACTAAGTTGGTAACTGGTAATCTATCCTGCCCGTTGAATTTTTTATTTATTATATCAATGGTGGAAACATTATGACCTATTCTTGGGACATAATATTGATGTCCCATTCTAACCCTCACCTTGATCCCGGTCACACTTTAACAATCTAGTTCACTTATCGTTAATAGAAAAGATGAATTATCGATGAGAATTAGAGATGGAAAAAAATTGAAATTTATCTCTCTAATTCCGTACCTAAACTCAAATATGACAGAATCAGATTTCATGTCTTTTTGTCTCTAACTTCCATTGATAATTCATCTTTTCTGTGTTACCTTCCATGGCTTATAGTTTAATTTACATGGAGTTGGACACATAGGTTTGTAGAGATCTAAAGGGAATGTTTTATGAGAGTTGCTAAATTGCAACAGGAACTTCAAGGTAATATTTCAGTGACTGATTTCTTTACTGAATTGAAAGTGTAGACCGATTTTTTAGTGTGTATATGTAGTTCGATGTTCATGTGAAGCTATATATGTGTAATTCTGAAAAATATAGAGAATAGGATTACATTGTCAATTTTCTGATAGGATTATATTTCATCTCAAAGAAAATTTGCTTTAGAATAGTGCAAGGTTTGGAATGCAAGCAAAGTTACAAGATGAAATATTTTGTAGAAGAGAAATACTAGTCATGCACTATTTTGGACACACTCTTGAACATAATCTCCATAATTGGTTATTGTTTTTTTTTTTTAAAGTCAACAATGCAATACGAAGCGAAAATATGTCTTTCATATTTTGTTTTATGCGGAGGCTAATGAAGCTCAAAATTCAGACAAAATCATCAAAACTTGGGAAAGGATTTCTGAAACATGTAAAAAGTTACAATTCACCACACATTGCCAATGGTCCTAGGCCAATGTAACTATATATATGGAAATGGATATTATCCTAACATATGGTGCACTTAATTTGATAGTGGTCACCGGCTTTGTGTGCTTGATCCACCCACTTCCACATCGCTGGTCGTTTTATCTCCAATTATGACCAATTGAGTTTTATTATTATTATCATCATTGCCTTCAATTTTGGGCACAGTAACTGGTAGTTGTTGTTGGCCTTTCTCTGGGGATGGTGGCATCACACATTTTTGTTCTTTAGATTTGCCCCATACAACTAGATAAAGCCCCATAACCACGATGACTCCTCCAACAATGCTGTACACAAAATCAACAAAGAAAATGGAAAAACAAGGTTAATATTCTTAATGTAAAGTTCAATTTTAGTAAATGAAACTAAGAATTAAAAAAAAAAGAAACAAGTGAATTAAATATTTTTGTAGCACTTCAATTGCTATAGTACCTTCCAAGGTGGAGTTTCTCTGAGAGGAGGATGCATGCCAAGGCCGTGACTATGATCATACGCAAGGGATTAAAAGCAGTCACAAAAACTGGGCCCATAGTTTTAATAACCGTGCCTTGCACATAAAATTGGATTGCTGAAGTTACTATTCCCTGTGCAAAAATATTGGCAAAAAAATAAAATGTAAAAAACAATAAAAAAAATATAACACTATTGTTATTAGCTTAATATTGTTGGGCCGTTGAGTGTTTTTTTTGGGGTTATTGGGCCATGGAGAACAGTTTTACTGACCGAGTAGGCTGAAGCAAAGAGCCTAGAATCCAAGCCTAGAGACCAGGCTTCAGGGTTATTGCGCTCCATGAAAAGAGTTACTGCACCGCTTTGAAGTGCACCAATGAAGCAAATCCACGTGGCTAGTGACATCTCTGCTGGGTACTTTCTTATTGTTGTGGCCTGCAAATGATCAAAATCATGAGTTATGTCAGTATACTGGTGCAAAACTCATGAAGAACAATTGAAATGGTTTGATTTCATTTTTTTACCATCAATATTTTCAAATTCAATTTTTGAAACAAACAGGTTATGAATAATCTCTCTAAAATTAAAACAATGTACCAACATTATGTTTGTCTGAGTAGAACTGGATTTGAATTTCTAAGGTGACCAACTAAAGCAGGTTGATACTTTGCACCGTAAAAAAAAAAAAGGTATTGCAACTGGGTTCACTTACTTGAAGTATGTAGAAGGCGGAGAAGCCTGCACAACCAATGAGGATGAAACAAGCACCAATGAGCCAGTGGTCCCCAGTGGGGTCGTTCACATTCTCAGGCTGGCCCACATGGCTCGTTGATGACCCACCAACACCAAGAACTGGGCCTTTGTACAGTGCCATTAGAAATGCTCCTCCAAGAGTTACCGCAGTCCCAATCACCTTGGCTTGGCATCCTCTGTCCTTAATTCTCATGCGTTCCAATCTACACAAATATATAATTATCATATATCAGTACATACTTTTTAATATAGCTTCTGAATATTGAGACTTAGTTCTAAGTAAAATAATTGTTTACTAATTTGTAATTATAAAAATGTTATACAATTTTTATTATAGTTATACATCCGACCCGTACAAGGTACGAGTCATTTTCAACAAAAGTAGTAAAAAAAAAAGTAAACAAATAAAATAATTTTAATTGATAATAAAAAAGAGTTAAAGAGGTGATATGTGTCACAGTTTGGGAGATAACATGTGTCCCACTCAAAGAGACAAAACTCTAATTTTCTTATATATATATATGGCAATTGATTTCTATTTTCCAAATTATTCAAAAATTTAAAACAACGCTTTTTGTTTTTACTTTTATACCTAAACATATGAATATGTTTCTAATTACAGTGAAAGCGCATAGACTATAATAAAACGAGAAGAAGAAAAAAGAAGCAGCAACAAACATCGTTATCTACTTAATTATCTTGCAACAAAATTGAGCAGCATTGATTCATTAATTATATAATTAGTTTAGCTAGTGATCGAAGATATAGAAAATGGACTAAATGCGTTAATGGCATGCGTGAGTGCGGTGACATATACCTATCAAAACAAATATACGTGTGTGAAATTAAATATGTTTCAAAACCACTTAGAACTGCCCCCAATCCCCATGGTCATGGTAGTGGGATCTATGAAGGATATTCACAGAGTACGTGCTTGTTTCTATTACAGCCTTCTATATGCGTCATCTAAACTATACTACTTATTAATTAATAAATTACTATTTTAGTGTCTTACCGAAAAATGATTGCAAGCACAAAGGTAATGGATGGTACGGAATTCATCACGGCAGATGCAAAAGATGCTGATGTTAGCTTCATCCCCAAGAAGGTGAAGCATTGATCAAGTATTATCCTGTAAATAACATAACACAGTTAATTAACATTAACATGCATGTTACAAATAAACCAAAACAATTACTTAATACAACATCATGTACATCTTTACAAAAAAAAAAAAACAATCATAATTTACTCAAGATAAGGAAAATATGATAATTACTCGACAAAAGCCACTGCCGTAATTTCTGAAAATATCCGAAGTGTCATCTTGGGCCTAATTTTCCTGAAAAAAAGAGTAGAAATAGAAATTAGAATATATAGTTAATCAGCAAGAGTCCCCAAGTAATCTAACACTACTAAAAAAATAAATTACTGACAAAAATTAGAGAGAGAAAAAAATAATTCTTCTCTAATTAATTAAAGATTATTTATTTTTTTCTAATGGTGTAATTATATTGCCAGCACTAACCATTGATCATAACAACGAAGGTGGCTGGAATATATTAAGCTAATAATGAAATTGTAAATGATCATGAAAATCTAGTTGCATGTGTGTATGTGGAACATATGCATATATATGTGCATGCATGATTGATATATGTTTATGATGAATAAGAGGAGAGGGAGAAATTACCTTTCGAGAAAAAATGCGAAGGGAGCAAGAGCTAGAGTGGCGATTATGTTACGGTAAACGACGAACACATAATGACTCATGCCCTTGTTGAGAGCATCCATAGTGATAACATACATGCCGGCTGAACCAAATTGCAAGCTTATTATTAGCAGATATGCCTTTGAATTGCGGAGCCACGAATGTACCTTCCCACAATGTGTTAGTTCCTCCATCCTAATAATCTCTCTCTCTAGATTGCTATGTGTTGTGAGAAGTGAACTTGTGGGTGCTTGATTGTGTTTGCGTGGTACTGAATGCAAGAGTAAGGTTAGCCTTCTCAATATATTTATACCCAAAGTTCGAGTTAAATGTTATATAGTTTATTAATTAATTAATTACTTAGTCGAAAATCCACTATGACACACGATGCCCAGTCTCTACGTTCTACTTTCCCTAAGTGTTGAGTGTCAAAAGTAATGGTCTAGCTATTTAAATATTTGAACTAACAAATCTACTAGCACTATCCAGTTACATTAATAAAATTGTATTCATTATAATGAGGTTATTGCCCCATGCAACTTAGAGTCTCTTATTTAGTATAAAATTTGGATTAATTAAATATCAAATATATAGAGTATTTATTGATTTAACTCGCGCGTGTAATTATTTTTGTCATTAGGCAATATTCATATGTGATATATTACTTTTGTTATATTACATATTATAAGCAATTAGACTCATGCATATATGTTGGTTTTGTGGATATTGTGATACATTTTTTTAATGGATTAACCCATTAATATTCTATAATAACTCTGTTACAATATTGTTAGCTTGAATTTGTGGTAGGTTAGATTAGAATCTCTTTGATGTGTATGATACATGTTTTAACTGAATTGATATTTAGGTATGACAATGGAGTAGATTTGGTTTGGTGCGAGTAGTAGTTCTCTATTGTGCCGGATGAAAACATGTCTCATAATTATGAGCGCCCCTTATGCGAGTTTTAAACGCTTTTATGAATATTTGTGGATATCCACGGGTATCTATTGATATTTGTTAATATATAAAAAAATATTTGAAAAATATAAAAAATAAAAATAAAACCTAATTTAGTACTAACACAACTAAACTACACATTAATCAAACATATTTTTGCCCATCACTGGGAGTTTCACACCAGCGGTGTGATTTTTGTTACAGGTGGTGATATTGGGAACTTGAAGCAGATGGAAAATACTATTAATTATTGGTCTATTAAAAGGAGTTGTTTTAAGAGTTTTTTAATTTTTTATTTTGGGTGCCTACTTGCATGTGGAACTGGGTTTGGAAATTGTTAATGTATTCTCATTGTTTTTAACCGAATTATCTTCTTGTATCTTTTTTTAGTAGTTAGCTATCGCACTCTTTGTGCTTTATTCTTTTTTTTTAATTTTATATCAAGGAGTCTCGAACCCTAGACCTTGGTTAAGGGGCGAATGACTTTAACCATTTACGCCAATCTAAGTTGGTTGTGTTTTATCCTATTACTCTATTAATAATATTTTTGTTTATAAAAAACACATTAATGATTAATCAAAATAATTCAAATTAGAAGCTAAATTTAGTACATTTAGCACGAGTGAAACGATAATTATCAAATCACACCGATCAAAATTGTGCATAAAAGTATATTAAGAATCAAAAGTTCTTTGAGTTTTGTATATATTCACCCCCGCCCATTAATAAATAGATCGATAGAGAAAAATATTCGTTTATTTTACTCATATATAGATGTCCATTAAGCTATCTAATTTGTATCTAATTTGTACACGTAGCAAATTTTATCCATGAATATCCACGGGTAGTTATTTTGCCATTCCCTATGGATATTCATGTGATCTTAGTACATACTATTCTTTATAATAAAAATGGACAAAATTAACAAATTGATCTTTTATTTTTATTTAATTGTTTCAATAATAAAGCCCTTTATGTTTATTTATTTTTTTAATTTGGTCATTTTTTTCGATTGTTGATGATGTGTCCATTTTTGATTGGTCTCGATATACTGTATATCATCACCTGAGATCAATCAATAACTGACACGTCATCAAAAGAACTAAATTAAAAAAATAAATAAATATAAGAGACTTTGTTGTTGAAAAAATTTAATAAAAAATTAAATTAAAAAAAATAAAAATAAAAGACAAATTTACTAATTTTACCTAAAAATTTTTAGTACATACTATTTTGAGATGCACGTAACTTAGGGGGAAATTTTGCAAAAATTTCACTAAAAATTCCTTCAATTTAAAATATAATTTTATAAATTAAATATTACATTTTCTTTTTTATATAAAGTTGGACTTGGCTAAAACTTGTTAGGGTAGAATAATAATTTGTACGCTAATTATGATCTGAAACGATCGAGTGGTTACAACATTGATCCTTATCCATACATCGAATCCTTAATAATCCTGTAAGAGGAGTACTTCTTAATTTCCATACCTAATTTGCTTTACCTGTTTTCACTGAAAGGGGCTCATTACAATTATTAATATTTGATCTAACTTATACTAAACGATTCGTTATCCAATTAACTGTTATTTTTTACTAGGAATGATTGATTTCCTTTCTCTTGTTTGGTTGGTACCTTCTAATAATTTCTTGCCACATATATACCCTTCAATTTATTTGATTTTGAAGCGTCTTTTTCACCCAGGTGGCCATGTCATGTCATTATTCTAATTAACTGCACAAACATATACACGACTTGTTAATTTCGTTTTCACTCTGCTAATTTCTCTGTTTTATCCAAATTAATTGGCCAGCTTAGGATAGGGAAGTACTGCATTCAGAACATAAAAAATAAGGCTACATACGGCCAAATATACATCTCGGATTGGAGATACGACAAACTGGAGACACGTTAATTAGAGTTTAGAGTTAGACCACTGTTGTGAACTACTCTGGTCTTTACTCTGCAGTTTTACACCTTGGTCTAACGTCCTCACACTAGAGGTGGGATTTATTTCACAATTGTTAATGGCTCTGACTTTGCCTCTTGTGTTTGGTAGATTTGGGGAAGCTTGTCTTTGTTGTGGGTCATTTTTGGACATGCCGCAAATGATATATAGGATCTGGGGTGTTAACTTAGTTGGGATGCCTTTTCCTGTAGTGATATCTTTGCATGCTAGCTCTATTTATATAACGGTAGGAGCTCGACCGATTTTTGTACAAAACACATTACTTATTCTTTTTCTAGTAGTTATATCTGGGCATAACTTGTGCTCTGATTTAGTTGTTTTCTGTTTAATAATATTTTTTTGCTTATTAAAAAAAAACAGCACATATATAAGAGGGACACATGTTATATCTTTATCGGAAACATATCATCATACTGCAAGAGTCAAACTGCAACGAGTGTAGAGTACAAGAGACTAAGTCATACAAACACTCAAAAAGAGGATAATTTATGGATACAAAAAATAAAAATAGTGGGAGTCATAAGGTGGTTCAGCGGTTTAAGAGAGAAACATAGAGATTGAAGTGATATGAAAGTCATGAGTTTAAACCTAATTCACTAGCATAACATACTAATATACTAGCATTTGTGTATAAAAAAATAAAAATGGTTATTAATTAAAAATATAATTAAGCTAAAATTAATCCAATTGCCTAAAACACTAACAAAGCCAATGTGACAAAAACCTAATTCATTGAAATGCTTAACTATAAATTTGGTGATGGATGTGTAATGTAAAACACTAGCAGAGTCAATGTGACAAAAACCTAATTAATTGAAATGCTTAATTATAAATTGGGCACTGGATTAAAATGGTAGGGATACGGTCGTGCTGACCAAATTTCACACACGTTTCTGCAGTGGTTTAAGTGCGTTCTTTGTTGTTTAATTTAATTTAATATCCCTGTCTGCCCGGAAGTGGATTAGTTCAGATAAGAACTGTTGAAAATGTATAAATTCATACTATATGACGTTTAACGTGATGTGATGTGTTGATACAAAAAATTGTATTTATTTTATATAGATATTAAATAAGTAGTATATATACTTCATATCAAAAATATTTATAAAAAGTGAAATACAAGTTTTTACGATTCATAGTAAAAATGTAAAATACAAGTTTTTCAAGTAGCTTTACTTAAAAGTTTTATTTCCATTTGTCCGTATAAATAATCATCATTATACTAGTTTACTATATATCTATAAAAAATTCTTGGTCTAAAAGTCTAAACAAGGGTATCCCGCATGTGTGCAGAGACAAATCCTTTCGAATTGGATAAAATCTATTAGGACAACAAATTTCTATCACGCGAGATTTAAGATAAACCTAACATCAACTTAGGTCATTTGGCTAAGGCGTCACCTGTGAATATTTGTTAAAAGGAGAAGTGCCACTATAGTGACGCAAGTACGTGGATGGGGGGCAATGGTGCGATCGAAACCTCAGCATCATCAGCATTATCCTCCTGTCCACTTGGAAGAGGGGAAATGATGGTGCTGACTCATTGGAGATTTTGGGGAATATTGACGAGGGTGTGTGGCTTTCGCAACAAATTTTTGGTCATATGACGAAATAAAACACAACTCCCAGCTTGCATGATGAATAGCGTGCAATTGACGGGGCGAAAACTTGAGCAAAACATATGATGATGCTCCATGACCAAAATTTGACCAATTTCCTGATGGTGACTGGTTCTGCCCACCAATGTTATTGTATTGTACAGTATACATGCCACCCAGATGCAGAGGTGAATGGGCAGAATCATGCATGTGGATAACAAAATTCTCACTCATGTGGATAACAAAATTCCTCATTTGTGTTTCAATGCGAGCAAAAACATCAGCTTTTGGAAGATAGAATATTACGGTGAAAACAGGGTCACCGAACAGAGTCACCAAATAACCTGGCAAACATGGAAGTCCTTGAAAAATGATATTCTTTTTTATAAATAAAAATGAATTAATACGCAACATGAGCAGTGAGCACAAGATGTGCCTAATCTAAAAAGTGAAAACAATACAAGCAGTTCAACTGGACTGGGATACTACAACCCACCCCCACTCAGCTGCGAAATTAGCACATCAGAACCCAGCCGTTACAAAAAATTGCTACAGGAAAAAAAAAGTCCACGTCTCAATCTGATATACTTGTCCTTATTTAGTCAGTTTACTTGTTTAGATGTGCTTTTTCTTCATAAAATATATTCCTTACAAAAGCTTTTGTTATATTTTTGTGTATTGCGCTGATTATTTTTCAAAGAGGGAGCATTGAAGTTTTCAGTTCGAATTTATATATACGAGTGTGATACTGAGTAAGAGAAAAAGGTTATTGATGAGAACGTCACTCCTAACCCTCACCGCAGAATACACAGTAAGCCCCTTGCATATTAGCAATCACATTGTTCAAATTCGTCACAAATCACTCATCTAAACACACACAAATTCACTTTAAATTCCCTTTAAATGATTATAAATTTTATAAAATTAACAACTTATACAAAATCAATTCACGGATAAGTCGAAAAGGCACTTAATCCACGCTGGTCGTACCTCCGTATAGGGAATATCTTCAAATTAATCCTAATAAACAGTGATTGTAACTGTGTGGTTCTTAATTTCTCTTTCTTTCGTCAAATTTCCTTTGTTCCTATTTAGTTGATTCCCTATCAACGCGCAACATCAGCAGCAATACCAACCCACTGTCAAAACTTTATATTACTGCGTTATTATTTTTTTAATATCACTATCATATATCGTTAATGCTTGCTAATTCACTAGACATTATAAGATTCCTCCAATAGAATGGCCGTTAGTTAATGAACAGGAGAAGAATCTTCTAATGCATGCGTAAGACAACATGAACTTTATCAAAACAGGGAGAAAATACACGGAATTAGCAACGAAAAGCAATCATGATCCGGTGATCAGTATACTAGTAGAAACAATGTGTTGGGTATTAGTGGGCATTAACTTGTCCTTTAATCACTTAATGGTTGGTCTTATAAATCTCACTTTTTTTTGGATAGGCTTATAAGGGTCTGTTTGGATTGGCTTATGCAGAACTTATGAACACAGTTTATGACTGATTCATAAGCTATTTTGGGCTTATTTTTCATAAGCTACTCAGGATAGCTTATCAAACCAGCTTATGACTTATATAAAATAAGTTTCACTATAACTTTTCTTCGATTATAAAAGTAGTTTATACAATTTATATCATAAGCAGTAGATAAGCTCGTTATCCAAACAGGGCCTAAGTCTCACTTTTAACTGTGATTATCGAAGTTTAACACACTAGACTTTCATTTACCAAAAAAACACACTAGACTTTCTAGACCCGTCAATTGCCCCTATAGAACTAATTTTCGGCTTTGATGTAGTATATAGATGCTGGGGAGGACCTCAATGTGCATATTACCTTTTGATAAATGGCCGTACATCTATTTGGTGACAAAAATTTATATTATACTCCATCTGTCTCTTATTTTTGGTGGTTTAATATTTTAACACATAGATTAAAAAATAATTAATTAAATAAATTTTACACTAAAATAATTTTATTTATTATTTTATAACTTTTCATATTTTTTATTATTTTTAACTATTCTAATTATTACTCTATTCAAAATTTATTAATTATACTAAGAATATAGTTGAGGAAAAATGATAGATTATATCTTAAAATCTTAAAATAATCAAAGTTTTGAGAAAAAAAATTAAAACTATCAAAGATATGAGACAGAGCTAGTAGCCTTTATGGATAGCCATTTTATGTGTATTTGCACATTAAAAAATCAAACTAGCCATTATCAGGTATAAGTTGTAGTATGATTAATGTAATTTTTTTTTTGCAAAAGAGAAAAGAAAAGAAAAAAATGCCAAAAAAAACAGCCCAGCAGGCCGGATCAAACAAGAGGGAAGGAAATCTTCATGGCTAATTTCTATCTGCACATGCATAGTTTTCTATCTACACATATATATCTGTAGAATTATTAGTTCTGTGAGTATATATTTTTCAATACACACATGTTCGCAGAATTATTAGTTTTGCGGGTTGTTATTTAACACATACATGTCTGTGAAACTAATAGTTCTGCAGAGAATTACAACTCTCGGAACTAATAGTTTCATGGACATGTGTGTGTTGAAAAAAAATAAACCTGCATAATTAATTATTTTCACAGACATGACATGTATGTGCGTATAGAAATTGTCATCATCATGGCATCAGCAAGAAGCAAGGGCCCATCTCGGGAGGAGGTGGTGAATGACGACAAAATGCACGTCCATTGAAGAACCAAGTTTGGCTAGATTATCAGCGGCTTGATTTTCTTTTCAGGCGAATATACACCATCCACTCTCTATCCAGTAAGTCGTTGATCAAACACAATTCATTTGCATACAAATGGTGGACCGAGACCCCCTGGTGCACCAGCTGGACCGCAAGCATGGAGCAAATTTAACTCTTAAGCAATTATTAAGTCATTGACCAAAAAAAAAAGCAATTATTAAGTCTGCATGCTATAAGAAATTATTTGACATAAAAATTGCTGAACACTATAACCAATATTCACAATTTAAGAAATTAAAAAACGAAAAATAAATAAAAAATCTCATTTTATTTTTCTCTTTTAATAAATTTAATTTTCAATCAAAACCAGATATTGATGACCAAAGATTCCAGGTGCTTGCGACACGCCATATATACTGGAATCAAAGATGTCGTGGCAGACATGATAAATAGTTAAATTTGGCATGATAATTAAATGAAGGGTATATAGAGCTGACTCGAAATATTCCGGCAAAGAGAAAAAAAAAACGATTCAAATTAATTAATAGTGGATTTTGACGTTTACAAATTGATTAATTAATGCAGTTTTCACCTTTGAGCCCGAAGTGGAAGTACACGATGGGTACAAGAAGGGTACAGCCAGAAAGTGGATTTACGGCTCGCACGATATGCTTAATGCGGTTTAATCCATTTTCAGCCAAACGTAATCAAGTGGATAACAAGTGTCCATGGATTAGTGTGATTAAAATTTGAGAGAAGAGAAAATCTAAACACATCACATTTAATCAAATTGGCATGGTTTGATTCACGTTTCTTAAATTCTTTTAGCAAATTAAATCAAACTAAACCAATTAAAATCATACTGGTAATTTAGTTCACATCATCGATCGGCTTAAAATAAAATAAATTGTTAATTTTTTAATAAAACAATCTTCTCACATAGTATCTTCTGTTTTATATAAAATTTTAAATTTTATTTCATTACAAGTTTGAAACTTAATTTTTAAATGATTTTAAATAATAATTAGATCAATTTTAAATATTAATTATCAATCATATATATTTTACCAATGCATCATCTTCATAATATTATTTCCTAAATTATTATATATATTTTTTACTAAAGTAATAGATATCATATGCATGCGTAGACGTTTGTATAAAACTTTTTTACAAAACTTTTTTACATTATCCCCCTCATCATCCTCGCTCATTAGTGCTTATACAACATTTTAAGGAAGCACCTAATTAATTAAACCATTTTTTTTGGTACGTACAATAATTAATTAAACCTTTCTTTACCACACCAATAATTCTTTCTACGCGGCGATGACTAGGTGAGTGGAGCAAAAGGGTTAATTTCTACTTTATAGAAGACGCAAGCAATTATTATAAATTTATGAACAATAATACACATACACCTAAAAAATATATCCACCCATCCAACATCTCTCATTTCTCTTTATCTCTCTCTAACCATCACATCACATATCATATTATTTTATCACTTTTCTTTCATCTCTCTCTTTCTCTCTCTAGTGGTAGATTGGGATTTGGGTGTCCACCAATCATTTTTTTAAATTTATAATAATTAATATATTATATATGAATTCATAAGTTACGTACGATTTTTCCCCCTAATGGATAGTTACATATGATTTTACGTGTGAAACATGATACGCATGATACCTTACATGATATGCAAACTGATGATCAACATGATATCTTACACTACCCATTTCAATTACAATATATCATTAAGATACGTTTAATTGTAGGTTATTGCTATGGTATCCAGAAAAATTTATAGATATCAGTAGCTGACTAATGATATTTTTTCATATGTACTCCCTTTAACCATGTCACTGACTTCACTTCATCATTTGTATTTTATCAATTTGCAAATATATCCTTTTATTAATTTTGAATAAAAATATTAAAACAATTGCCCAACCGGCGAGACAGACGCTGCAAACAATTGTCCACGGAAGATTTAATCCAATCCCTAATGAAGGGTAGCCATCACTTCCATTCAGTTTTCGACATATAATATAACACACTGCCACTGGCTTGAACCAAGCAATATGTTGCAATATATATTTGCATATGCTCCACAGCTTTGACAGCGATGGGGGATCGCGCTGTAAAACGATCTCAAACTAAATTCTGTACAATTCAGGTGAATACCCAGTAACTAGCCATCGATCAATCCTAGAGAGGACTCTGTTTCATGTAATAGAAAACAGAGCAATAATAACAAATCCCTTTTGCAATGTGTTTTCTTTTTCCCAAAGAATAATTTTTATTTTTTTTATAAAAAAGGCTTGAGTTTTGACTCCAAGAGAAATAGATCACCTTCTAATGCTCGAGCTGCACGTACGTATGAGGGGGACATGTGAATTCAATGTTGAAGATAATTCAGGGAGTCGGAGAGATGAGTAATTAGGAAGGTTATGAAGGGATATATTAAATAATAGTGTTTTTAATCAAAAATAATAAAATTATATATTTACAAATAGATAAAAATACAAATGATAAAGTGATATGGCTAAAGGAGAACACATAGAAAAATACCATATTGCGTTGTTATATGTATTTGCCTTAATTGCAGTGTTATATGATAACACGTACGGAGTAATTAACTTCAGATGCTTTCTTGATCTCTAACCCTGTTATATTGCGCTTTTGTATAATTTCATTTTAATTTCTTTCGGACTAACAGAACCCTCCCTACGTACAGTTTGGAATTTATTACTTAATATTTTACACCATTAGATATTTTACTAACATAAAATAACATACCAGAAAATTGAATAATAACATGACAAAAAATAGCCAAAAAAAATTATAATTATACACTATTATGAAATTATTTCTACCAAATCTCGTGAAATTTAATAATAAAAAAAATATAATCAAATATATTTATTATTTTTTCATATTTCTCAAATTGCATTTCATATTATTAATCTTGATATAACAAGTACTGAATAATATGATTTATATAATAAAAACTTTTAATTTCACAGTTAATTTGAGATAAAATTATTGTATAAAAAATTATTCAATGATGTAAAAGTGTTTTTATAAAATTTATATAGCTAATTATTTCAGTTAAGTTACACTGTGGTTTGTCTGATTATTGTATTGGCTTGTTAATTTGACCAAACTAGAAATATTAGTCACTAGTTTATAGATTAACTGACTAGTTATTGCTTATGCAATGTATCTTGTTCATCACCCATAAATTCTTCAGTTCTATCTATTTTCCCTTATTCAAAAGAAATTTCTAAATGGGCAACAACTTAAAAATTGTTTGAGAAAGGTAAGGCAACTAGTGTACTATTTGAAATAAGAATGCGCAATTAGGACAAACGGACTCATTTTTTTGGCAAACATTGGATAGTTAATCCATTAGTTATACGACATCCCTATGATGTGATGCCCGAAAACCAAATTAAGTGTAACTTTGCTTTGGCCAATTGAGTGCATGTTAATTGCAAATTAATTTTATGAGATTATATGAAATTTTCTATTATCAATAATTGATTTTTTCTGTTCAATGGTCAATAATTGATTTTTTCTGTTCAATGGTCAATAATTGATTTTTTTGGGTCAAAGTAACATACATAGAATAAGCTCAACGACACTTGCATAGTTAGAATGCTAAAATGAGAGTATTAAGCAGTGTGCATCCAAAAAAAAAAAAGCAGTGCGCAACAAATAAACAATAATAAAGCAGACACGCATACTCTATTTACATTAGCCATCCTGAAATAATAGCACAAACCAAACAATCACTCCTCCTAAACGTTGATAGAGTTACAAGCTTTATTTTTTTCTCTTTTAAATTTCTTTCGGATTGACACGTGCTTTCGTGAGACAACTCAACCCACAATAATCTGAGTAAAACGGTGTTGTGTAATAGAGTTATTGACAACATATCTGAGTAGAGCAGTGTTGCATCGACAAGAAACGGCTCTAACAAGGTCCGTTGGAATGGAGAAATGTGATGGAAGTGGTGAAGGAGGTGGAGGAGAGATTAAAAAAGTGGTGAAAAAATAGTAATCAAAGTGGAAACAAAAATACATCGTGTATATATAGTTAAATTTCTAGGCCAAATAACACTATTTTTTTTTGGTCAACAACACTAGTTTGTTACGAAGTGGAGGAAACAAAAATGTAGAATGGGCCTAATTAACGTCAAACACGCGCTCATGTAGGGATTTGGTAAATACACCCCTAGAAATAGACATACACCCCATATTAATATTGAATTTTCAAAATTACCCTTTGTTGTTAATATCACGTTTTGGGCCATACACCCCACAATTTTGCATATATTCCAGAAAATAGAGTTTTCAGAATACAATTTTTTGAATTCTAAATTGTATTCCGGAAAACTCCACTCAAATTTGTATTCCGGAAACTTCAGTTTCTGGAATACAAAATTGTATTCCGAAAATTCCAGATATGTATTCTGGAAACTTCAGTTTTCGGATCGGAATGCAATTTTATATTCCGGAAATATACGCGAAATTTGAGAGTATTTTTGTAATTTCCACATTAATGTAGGGTGCATGGCAAAAAAAGTGGGGTGTATTTACCAATTCCCGCTCATGCATTGTCCCTTTGTCTTTCTAGCATGTGTTGGGCCTTATGGAATTAAATTCATTCAAAATTAAGTTTGAGAACGATCAATCCAAAAAGAAAAGATTTTCTACCCAATCCCCAATGATATAGGTATTCAATTATAGAACACATTTATTAAACGATTGCAATAAAACCCTAGCACAGCTTTTCCTTGAAGGCACCACCGCTGCCATCCCCAATGTTCTTCCCCGTCAAATCCAAATTTTAGGGAGAATCTGAGGGCAAATCTAGGAGGTTCATCGCTGCAATGGCTTGGGCTGGAGCGAAGGGAGAGATGCATTGGCTTGGGCAGACCGCGTGTCTTCCCTTGGTAGGATTGCGTTGTTGTCTCCCTCGTTGAGCTTGGAGCTCGCTGTGGAGTTGTGCTCCTAGGATTCGTGCCTCCCTGAGATGCTCTGTTTTGTGCCATGTCTGGTGGCGGTTGTTTTGTTGGCTGTTGGTTTTTTTTTCTTTTCCTTCTCTCGTTGTTGTTCTTGTTTCGTTGTTGTTCTAGTGTTTCCGGTTTTTGTTGGATTTGTTGGCTTCGTTGGTTTTCTGGGACACTGAAGGATCACCGTCCTCGCCTTCTCTGGAACCAGGCTTCTGTGTAGGTGCTGTGAATCGCCCTCCCTGCTTCGGCTTGGAGCAATATGGTGGCTGGGGTCCGAGAAGAAAAGGAAAAAAGGAAGGAAAAAAGGAAGGAAAAAAAGGAAAAAAGGATAAGGGTTTGTAGACATGTGGGCCTAACCCAAGCCACTCAAAAAAAAAAATTCAACATGTCGGATGCGTGCTTGGAGGTGGTTCTGTAAGTGTTCTGTTTAGTTAGTGTTCATCTCTGTAAGTGTTCTGTTTAGTTAGTGTCCATCTTGTTGTCTTTGTTAGTAGTTTGTTCTGTTAGTGTTCATCTAGCAGTCTTGATGTGTTGTTTGTATGCTTTGAGTTTGTTGTACTTCTGCTGTGTTTAGATTATGTTTGCTAAGTCAGGTGCTTGTCCTTGGATTGTAAGGAAGATGCCTTGAGACAATGCTTAAGCTTGACTATGATCAGTTTAATACTGGGCCGTTTGTATTGCCCTTGGGGCTGCGGGCTTTGCCCATTATCAATGAATTCTACTTCGACCAAAAAAAAAAAAGAAAAGAAAATATTTTTTTAATGATTCGATTTTAGAGCCAAAGCTGCCGTTAGAAATCAGATCAGTTTTACTCACTTTATAGTTTTAAAGCCGCACCTAGGGGTGGGAATAAGTTAGATTGCTCGATAGAGGCCTACAGCCTAGCCTATTTAAGGCCTGGCCTAGCCCAACTTATTAATTAAAAAGGCCAGACTCGGGTTTTTTAAAAAGCCTATTTAATTAAATAGGTCAGGCTTAGGCCTATTAGGCTGGCCTATATATATATATATATAAAATAAAAATATAGAATAATAATATAATATAATAAAAATAAAATATAATAAAAAATAGACATACTTGTTTATTTATCTGTGAAGACTTAGAGACCTATTTATCAGCAGAAACCTATTGACTTTTTTTTTATCATTAGAGGCCTACAAGCCTATTTACAAGTAAATGCTTAATAAGTGGAGACCTATTTAAAAGCCTTATTGAAATGTAGGCCTTTAAACAGACTTGTAGGTCAGGCCAGACTTTAAAATAGGCCAGGTCAGACCTTAAAAATCAGCCTATATCAGGCTAGTAGGCCAGGCTCAGGCCTTAAAATTTCAAAGTAGGTCAGACCCAGATCTTACAAAGCCTAGTCTAGCCTGACCTATTCCCACCTCTCTAGCCGCACCAAAATAAAAGAGCTAATAATAAGAGTAGAAGAGATACCCCAACTCTTATAAAAAAAGAACTAAAAATCATAGCAAACCATAAGCATACAACCCAAAAGATTATAAACCAATCTGAGTACCTCAAGCCTAAATGCCTACCCTCTCTATAAATAAACCACCCCAAGGATTTTGATAGTTTTATATATTACCCGATTTAATGTTTTTGTATTGCACGAGCACCTGGCATGCATACTTAATTAATTCCAACTAGCAATGCGCGTAAGCAAAATGTAAAAGCAGCAAGACCCGATCGAGGGCTAGCTCAACCTAGCTAGCTGGATATAGCCAGGGACGGAGGGAGAGGGGGACAAGGGGAGTGCTTGGCCCCCTCCCTCCCCTCAATTTCATTGGTTTATATACATCTAATTTATATACACACATTAATATTCTATTATAAACACATACACACGTTATATCATGCTATAATATTATTGTCATATTAATTTGTTTATTGTTATACTTGATATATATTTAGATACACAAGCTTAATTAGTATTAGATTTTGTAAAAATATGATAAATTTATTTACATTTTGTTCAATTTTAGATCTAAAAGCTCTGTACATATTATTCAATATGAAAAAATTTATAAATTGATATCAATTTTTTATCTTAATAATTTTTTGGCCCCTCCCTTAACGTATTTCTGGATCCGTCCCTGGATATAGCTATTTGCATGTCTTTGGGAATTGAAGGTAGGTGCCACAATTGTGATCTTAGCTAGTGTTTTGGGTCATCGGGTTAATTTCTATTTAATAATCATGCATCTTTATACTAACTAGTGCGTGTACCCGTGCATCGCACTGGCAAAATATGGGTCGGTGGTATCAGACATGAGTTGGTGTAATATATAGTTTTAATATAAAAAAAGGAAAAGAAAAATGTCTTCACAAATGCAAGTATATGTATATATTATTTTTTAATTCACCAAAAAAAATACATATTATATTTTAGTTGTTTTGAGTCTAAAAATTAACCATTCTATCTAACACTTAATTTGGTTGGAGTTGGTTTTTTGATGAATTAACATTATATTCGTGACACGTTCATGTTACATTTCAAATTAAATAAATGAAAGACAATCGTTGGGGTATAAATATGTATGTTCTCGTATATATCTCAAGTCAATAGAACAAACAAAAGGTACGAGTCCCACGAACATTGGCTGGCGCCACAGCAAAATCCCTGCAGATTGCGTGCTTTGATTGATTAATTAATTAATTAATCAATGATGATTTCTTTGTCTCACACATCGTTTTAATTCTCTTGTCGTAACATGATGATGATGAAATGATATATAATTAGTACTGTTTCAATTCGTTGGTGCATATATATTTTAATAAATAAATGTTAATGATCAAAGAAGTGAGTTTTAAATTCAATGTAGCGCTGAAACCGCGGGATTTCATGTTTAAAGTCAAAATCTAATCTCTGTAATAATAAGACAGATGTGCAGAACAACATGCATGATATATATAATGTATGCATAAAGCATAAATAAATAAAACCAAAGCTATAAGGAGAAACATGACAACAGTTTGCCTTTCTTCTGGCATAAGAAAACAGCTAAGCCGCGGTTTGCCAGAAAGAGATTTTACACTTCTAAAAAAACAAAAAAATAATAGTAAATACAATTTCTCAAAAAAGCTTTTCATATATGGATCATTTTCTCATTTGTTTTTGGTAGACACTTATGATTTTACAAGGTTTTCCTTTCTTGGGGCAAAAGAAAACAGCTGACCCGCAGCTTGTAAAACAAGATTTAATTTACACTTCTCAAATGATTGATTAATATGCAATAAACTGTTTGGTTCGCATTCAAAAAATACTGTAGACTACACTATGAACGTGGCTCATTTCGCAATACATGATGAGCTTGTGGGGATCACTTAAATTCAATTCCCACATAACACATCAACAAACTTAAAGAGTCGAAGCTTGTGGGTTAGCAAAAAAAAAATCATAGATTATAATTGGATAAAAAAATCTATTTATTGTAATTTATATCTATATCTATATAAAAACATTAACCGGCCTCTAAACTTTCAGGTTGTGGCATGTGTTAATTTTTAAAATATAACACGTGTCAGTACCTCTTTAATTCTTTTCTCTAAACCTTCGGGTTATTTGTTAGTTTTTTTTAATGAAAGACCTATATTTTATACATGTCGATTACATAAAATAGTTTTTATTTAAACTGTGGCTTAATTTGGGTGTGCTAAACTAAACATACTGCGTTTTCTACCACGATATTTGCGTGGAGTGTTAAAAGGAACTATATATGATGGGTCAATCCAAATAAGCTCACATAATACGTGGATTGACACAATTTGCTCTAGTCCAATTTAGTCAAGCTTGAAACAAATAGATTTGTAAACTTGAAAATGCCATAAGTAACAACTAATTATTAAATTTAAATTTTTTCCAAATTTATCTAAAAGTTTTTTTAAAATATTCAGGCATCTATTTCAAATAATATTTTTAAATCTTTTAATGTGTCAATTATTTTATTTTTCAACACACTTTGATTGCATAACTTATTTAAAACTAATATTTTTAGAGACTTTATAGTCACATAAATAAATAACTTCAAGAAATATAGGTCGGTGAACATCCAATTCTAATTCTAATAATAACTCACATAAAATCCGGTTCCACTCACCTTCTCATGAATCCATATGTTACCTTCATGTTGTGACACGTTTTCTTAATAAATCAAATCAATATTAATTTCTTTTTGATAACAATCGATATTAATTTTTTTCTTACTTAATCATTTAAAAAAATAAAGTTTTAGTACTTACTCAATCGATATTATATATAATTGAATAAAACTACAGAATTAGACCAAGTGGTTAATGTGATTTGGATGAGCTCAACTGGTATACCGAAGATACGACGTGTAAAACTAAAAAAAATAAAAACTAGATTAAAAATTTAGCAGTTCAAATTATATAATTTGACCCGTGTTTAGTTGAGTTTACAGCCAGCTAGCTAGCCCGAAGTTGACGCGGCTAATTACTTTACTGTTCAGGAGAGAGCTATGCCTATGCTTTGTGTTTGTCCCTATGCTTTGTGTTTGTGGGACAACTTGGGTCATTATTGGACATGATCTGTGTTTATAGGACAGCATAAGCTAAGCAATTGTTTAAGGGCAATGATAGGTAGACACCCCACCACCCATCACACACCCAATCCCAATGAAGTGGGGGGTGTGCCATGGGTGTGGGGTGGTGGTCCATGAATCATTAGCCTTTGTATAATGATTAATCGAATCGAATCTTAACACAATTTGGGCTTACAACTTTATTGTTGTCTATATATATATAACGGGGGAACCGCTTCCCTCTTAAACGTACACTTCGGTACCCTCAAACTTCAACCCCTTTTTTCTCCCTTTCTCTGTCTCTCAAACTACTCTGTTTCTGTTTCTTTGCTGGAAATTAGAACCAAGGAGAAATAATGGGTATTATTGATTATCTATCGGAGCGTTTCTCTGTTTCCCCAGTCACTGGAAAGAAACGCAAACCAATGCAGGTTTTCATCAATTCTAACTCTTATTCTGTGTAATATATGGGGGGTGTGTGTGTGTGTGTGTCTAGTTTCAACCAAGTTCTCATTTTCTCATGCTTTTTTCGTTTTTTTTCTCTTACTGCAGACGGTTCAGATCAAGGTGAAAATGGACTGTGATGGCTGTGAAAGAAGAGTTAGGAACTCGGTTGCCCACATGAAAGGTACAACTACTACTATTTCTCTCTTTCTCACACTTGAACATTCATTTCTTCTAAGAATACCACATAGATCATTAATCCTTGGTGCAGTTTTTTCTAGCCAAAAATGGAAGAAACTATAGTATTTTTCATCTTTCAATATATATGTACAAGTCAAAAATAAACTATACTTCAATTGTTTCCTCACCTCTTATCTATGGATTAGTTTATTTTGAGAAAACGTTTTCGGTGTTTCTATTCTCAGTTTTTACTTTTAATTACAACATCGTTACCTTATTTTTAATCTATCAAATATTTGTACGAGAAATAATAAATTCTTTTTTTGTTTTTACTATTTTTTATATAAATTTTTAAAAATAGAAAATATATTAAAAATAAAATAATAGTTTTGTAATTAAAAATAAAAACACAAAATAAAACTATGAAATGAATATAAAAGTAAACAATTTCTTAAGTTTTGTTTTTGCTTCTGCATGTGCAACATTCTAGTATTACCAATGGCATGATTTGGTGAGACAGGAGTGCAGTCATTTAATATTGGTACACAAAATTATGAGGGAGTGGTGGAGACTATATTTATGCGCGAATGACTCTGTTTTTCGTACTGCCAAATGCACCTAACATTAATTATAGGGGTAGCTTACCCAAAACAAAAATTATAGGGTTACTCCAATTGCCTTACAGAATTTAAGATGTCTCACAACAATAGAGCAATAAAGTTACTATTCCACTCTTTCCTTGTTCCCCAATCATTCATTCAAGACCACAAAAATTCCCATAATAAATGCAACATGTTGGTAGACTTAACTGGTGTTGCCCTGCTTTAGCCATGAAGTTGTGAACCACTAGAAACCTTTTAATTGTATCCATCTATCAACCATAGATTTCCATTAACCTCTGTTTCTGCACTGATGGATTTATTTAGTTGTCTAAAATTGCATAACCTTTTTTTCTTGTTCCTTTTGCTCACAAGCTTCGTGAGAATGCTCAAAAACAAAAAAAAAATATTCATTTTAATGTTCTTGGTTGTTACATGCCCATTTGTCTAATATTAATCAAAGTAATTATTACATAAAAATAATACAGTTATTGTTTTTCAGAGATTTCACATAAAGCATAATTTAATTTGTGTTTTTTTATAATTAAAAATCACTTTTTTTAATCCTTTGTTTCATCTATCATAGTCATTAAAATTAAATTATTTCTCAAAACATATTCAAAATAGTTTTCATTATAACCTGATTTTATATTATTTTCATATTCCGATTATTTTTAAAAACTAAAACAAACACATAGAAAATCCTTAAAATAATTAGTTTAAAAAAAATTAACTTTTTTCTTTCCATAAAATCATATGAATCAAATTAACATGATGTAAGATTATGGTAAGTTGGGCTAAATCATTTTAGGACTATATATGCAGGAGTGAAGCAAGTGGAGGTGAATAGGAAGCAGAGCAAGGTAAGTGTGACGGGTTATGTGGACCGAAACAGGGTGTTAAAGAAAGTGCAGAACACGGGGAAGAGAGCAGAGTTCTGGCCATATATTCCATACAACTTGGTGGCTTACCCTTATGTGGCACAGTCATATGACAAGAAGGCACCAGCTGGTTATGTTAAAAACTCAGTGCAAGCACTCTCTAGCCCAAATGCAATGGATGAGAAGCTCACCTCACTCTTCAGTGATGAAAACCCCAATGCTTGTTCAATCATGTAGTTATTAGTTTGTGTAAAGCAATTGCGAGTAATGTACTTAATTAGGACGAATTAAGGGCTTGTGCAAGTTGATGATGGATGATATATGCATGTCATGTCCATGGTTCTTGATGTTCACATGGATCAATTTTGGGGGACTATAGTTTCAATATCAAGACTTAGATAGATAGAGGTTGTTTAGTGTTTTGTACTCTTGTAAGATGTGTTTAGGTGTTGGAGTAGAAGAATAAAAGTGAGTAATTCTGTTTAATCAGCATCATATTATACTTTATGATCATATATTGTATAAACGGATTTGTTTTCTTTCTATGTGTTTAATTATTTTATTTGAATTAGATAAGTAGCATTTGATTGAAAAAGAAAAGTTAACACAAGACATGATATAGGAGTTTTGTTATGTTTCATTCTATGTTTGGTGAGTAATAAATATATAATAAAATACAATAAAAGATAGAAAAATAGTATACTTTTTATTTTATTAGAAAAGGTACAAATAAAACAGAACATTTGTGTTCTGTTATATCCCTACTCAAACGTTATCATAGGGTCTTTTATAATCATAGCAGGTGCATTTTAGTATGTCCATCTAGGACATTATTCAAAACTTAAAATACACTAAAATAATAACTATAAAATAAAAATTCTTTATTAAAATTATTTCAATAATATTTTGTGTTTCTTAAATGATAGTACTTAATAGAGACCTGCTCATATAAAATTTACTCATACTCAATAGTAGATAATTGTAGCTTCATAGCATTTTCACACTATTTTATTTTATGAAAAAGTGATCTTGCACAAAAGGAAATTATGGAATTATATCCTCAAAAATAGCAGTTCCATGCCCTTTTATCTATCTCTCTTTTTCGTGATACTTTTGTAATCTCTTGTCATCAAGGGTACGTGGAGAAAGAATTCTATCCACATCAACATGTATGTCCTCCCCTCCACCCCACTTCAACAATCATTGTCACCTGGACTAGAAGACAATTCCAAAAGAACCTTCTCTAGACTTTTTTTAGCAGTATATGAGCACCCATATCTAATAAAGTTTAAATTAATTATCCACCAAGGATCCTGATTCCTGCTCTCTATCAGTGTACCCATAAAATTAAAATCCATGCTAAACTATAGCCTTACTCGTTTTTGTGACTTTGTTTTGGGAAATTTCAACTGTGAAGTGTTCAGACTTCAGAAATTTTGATTTAAATGTTCAATGAATTGAATCACTTTCATTGATATTTGACTTAATTACACTTGTAGTCTCTTTAAAAACTGAAAGTGTTTGGATGATATTTTGTCCTTGAATTTTTAATTGCAATTTTTTAATTTAATATTTGATCTAAATTATTTGTACATATAAAACAATGTAATATTTTTATAATTCAAAATAAAAAATGAAAATAGAAACCAATTACACCTTAAATTTCTTGACTTCCATTGTATTTTTTTTTCTTCTTCTTTAAAAGCACATTAATCTTGGTTTGCATTTGGATTGGGACATGAGGATTGAGAATATTTAAGTCATGTCTTGATGGAAGCAAGCTTGCCATCCCCACAAAAGTGTGGGCTGTGATCAGGACCTCTCCATATTCCCAAGATCATCATAATGAACTCAGAATTTCTGCATGCCATGGATTTACCTGAAAGTAGCTTTTTCAAAAGTAGGATTCAAATAGGATTACTTATCTATGCAACACCTCAGTCTCTTTCCTGTTTTGTCTTTGCCAAATTCGCTAATCATTGGCTTTTGACCCTTAAGGTATATACACCAATAGAAAAAATAAAATTAGTGACAAAACATTAGTAAAAGAAAATATGTATAATTTATCTCTAATTTCATCACTAAATTTTAAATGCTAAAATTAGTGATGAATTTTATGTTTTCTGTCTTTAATTTTGTTACTAATTCATTCTTTTCTATTAGTGATATAAAGACACATGTATTCTTTTTTTTTGACAATGAAAGACACATATATTTAACCATAAGGAGTTTAGGCCTTTTTTTTTGTGTGTCCATTGCTCTCCAACCATATTATATATATATATATGCATTTTCTAAAATTTAGAATTATATACTTGGACAATATCTCATGGAAACAGAGAATCAATGAGTAAGCCACTAAGATTGGTTAGTGGTAATAGATTTTGGTAGTTTGTATAAGTTCACGAGTTTAAACTTCATTGCTCTTAGTTATAAAAAAGGGAGAATTAATGAGTATTATACTATTATTATTATTATTATTTGGCCTAGATTTTTATGTATTTTTCTTTTGCGTAGGAGACGATAATAAGAGGGTCCATCTTTATATTCTACTATAGCCTGATCTTCAAAAAAACAAAAAAGAAACTGGAACATTGAGTATTTCATTTGGCACAGGATCCCACCACTCGGGAACAGAAAGAACAAAAACATTCTTTCTTTTTTATTTTGGACATTGCAGCGCTCCTTTTTCTTAGCAATGAAGAGAGAAGAAAATTGGATGATTGTGGGCGTGGTGCGTACTTTGGGAATAAAACGAATGAGGGAAAACAAAATCCAGTACATTTGAATTTGAACTGAGAGAAAATGACATGCAAACCTTTATATACATGTTAATATTGGAGATGGAAATAGCTTTAGTCAAATTTATTACCCCCTCCTATCTAAATCTTTGGTTATTTAAGGTTTTGTCACATAGATTAAAAAATAATTAATTAAATAAATTTTAGACTAAAATGATCCTATTTATTATTCATAATTTTCAACTATTCTAATTATTTATCTACTCAAAATTTATTAATTATATTAAGTATATAGTTAGAAAAAAGTGATAAATTATCTCTTGAAATTCTAAAACAACCAAAGTTTTGAGACAAAAATAAAAAACTATAAAACCACCAAAGATTTAAATCGGAGGGAGTATATATAAAAAAAAGAAATAGCTTAAGTCAAACCGAGTTTAATTTTATTAAAGCTTTACCGTGTCCTATTTTCCAAACTTGAAAGCCTGAATCTAACAATATATCCTATGTACACATTTTTTAATGGTTATACTAACCTCTTTATTACGGAGTCATAAAGTGGTTTAGGAAAGAGATATAGAAGTTTGAGTGATAAAGAAGTCATATGTTCAAACATCCTGTACTAATATAACATATTAATCTACTAACATTTGTCTATAAAATAAAACTGACCTCTTTATTTAAAACTCTATTTTATAATCACGTATTTAAATAATTTATTAATATATTTTTCATTTGTTATCAAAATTTGTTTTGATAAAATGGAGATTCAAATTGTTCGATATAGATTCAATAGGGTGACTTCTAGGGTGGTGAAGTAATAAAACTTCACCACCATGGTGAAGTGGGCCTATTACTTATAATAAAAGGTAATTTGGTCTTTTTTCAAATTAAAATTTTCTCCCCATAAGTTGTTATAATAGGATAATATGCACAAAACTCTATTAATTACAAAAGTTGACGTGATATAATATGAAAATCGCAAATGTTCTCTTTTTTCTTTTAATTTTATTTTTGATAAATAAAATATCATTTTAATTTTTGAGTAATATTTTTTTGTTTTAAATATCTTTCTTTTCTCTATAAATATATCGATTTTTACTTCTAGTCCTTGTCAATTTTTTTTATAATCCCTGTAATGCTCAAACATTTTGTTTTTGGTCATATCCATTAGTTTTTGTTACTAAAATGATTATCCCCCTCTCTCTTCACTCTCTCCCTTTCTCTTCCTCTCCCTCTCCCTTTCTCTATCCCTTTCTCTCTCGCTCCATCTCACCCTAGCTCTCTCTCTTCCCCTCTCTCTGAAAAATCTCTCCCTCTTACTCACTCTCCCACTCTTTCTATCTCTCCCCCCTCTCTCTCCCTCGCTCTATCTCTCTCTCTCTCTCGCTCACGTTCTATCTCATTCCCCTCTCTCTTGCTCCCTCTCCCCTATCTCTCTTCTCGCTCCCTCCCCTTTCTCTCGCTCACACTCCCTCCCTTTTGCTCTCTCTCTCACTCTCTATCTCCCCCTCTATCTCACTCTCCCCCACTTTCTCGCTCTTTCTCCCTCCCTCCCTCTGCTCCCCTCTCTAGTTAGAGAGAGACAAAGGGAGAGAGTGAGAGAAATAGCAAGAGAGAGGGAGAGAGGGGGAGAGAGCGAGAGAGAGAGGGGGTGAGAAAGTGTGAGAGAAATAGAGCGAGGGAGAGAATGAGAGAGAGAGGGAGAGAGACGAGGAGAACAAGAGAGAGGAGAGAACGAGATATAGGGAGGGAGAGCAAGAGAGAGGGGAGAGAGATGGAGAGAGAAGGAGAGAGGGAGGGGGAGAGATGGGGGTAGAATGAGAGAGAGGGAAAGAGAGGTTGGAGAGAGGGGGAGAGAGATCGAGGGAGAGGGAGAGGGAGAGAGCAAGACAAAGGGGGATGGGGGAAACGGAGAGAGCAAGAGAGAAGGAAAGAGAGACTGATAGAGCGGGGTATTGAGAGCGAGAAGGGGAGAGCGAGAGAGAGAGAGAGAGGGAGGGAGGGAGGGAGAGAACAGAGAGGGGAGAGAGATAGAGCGAGAGAATTTTTGGATTTTGAACATTCTCATATTTCGAACAGAGTTTCAGTGCAAGGGTCAGACTGGGAGTGAAAAAGAGATTTAAAGTTCTCTACTTTTGGGTGTTATTTAAAATTCCTCAAATTTGGTTATAAAAAAAATCCGATAAAAATCGTTTCATTTTAAATTCCTACACACTTAACATCCGAATAAAGTAATTTAGATTGATGTATTTTAATTACCCTCTAAAAATAAATTAATGCATTAAATTATCTCATCCAAACACAACTTTATAATATCACAAAAGGACAAAATTAGGCTATCTCACAATTTTTTAAAACAAATGGGCCAAATTCATCAAAAGACAAACTTTTTAGAAATATTGTGATTACTAAATAGTTGCTAACCTCTATTGCAAATACATTAACCTTCCACCTTTACTTATTCTCCACTTTTCAGGTAATTCATCATAGCCATATAAATATAAAACTATTAAATCAATGACCATCATTATTTGCAGTCCCACTTCACTTTGGTGGTGAAGGATTCCTATTTCACCACCCTAAACAGCACCATTCAATAGTCCCATTTCATGACTTAGTTGCTTCGTGATTTTCCGATTACAGTCAATGGCAATTTGGATCTCCCCCAATACAGGGATAAGGTAGTACACCCAAAAAAAAACCTGTGATTTTCACATGCCTTGAAATAATCAATGGATTATCCTTCTACTTTTTTTTTGGTAAACTGGATTATCCTTCTACTTTAATGTAAGTAACATTAGATGTTTTCACCTTTATAAGAGCCTATTTTTTGCATCAATACCAATCAAAGGGTATTCTAAGAATCGGGGAGAAAAAAACATCTAAAATGAAATTTATTGGTGCTTTTAAAAATTCTAAAGGTGATAATAACTACCAATGTCAAAGCTAGGCGAAGTCTGGGGCTAACTTGGCAAACTTTTTTCACTTTCGGCCTGATTGCTTTTGTATTCTTTATACATATTACATATTCTGGTGCTCTCTTTTTAATATAAGGAAGAACATTGTCTGGGAGGTATGGACGAATGGAAAGAGTGTGGTCCTCTCTGGGTTGCTTGTGGTTGAGGAAAAGAAAAATTGGAACTAAATGCCACAACTTGTGATATACTTTTTTTGTAAAATTAAAATTAAAATTGATCAATATTAAATTGGACTCCACAGGTAATAAATCGATTACTATCCTTAACTACACCATCTTACAAAAAAAATGGGAATTAAGTAAAAAGTTTCACCTCCTTTTTCAGTAAATTTTTGTTTTCAAACTAGAATGCAACTATATAATATTTTGATTATTTTCCGAAAGACCAACATCAGGCCACAAAAATGGCCTAAAACTGAAGCCATGGACACGGCCCAAGACTGCTCAAATAGGGATTTGGTAAATACACCCCAAGAATTGGACATACACCCCACATTAATCTTAAATTTCCAAAATTACCCAATTCATTTCACGTTTTGGGCCATACACCCCACATTTTTGTGTATATTCTGAAAACTGGAGTTTTCGGAATGTAAATTTTTGAATTGTGGGGTGTATTCCGGAAACTAGTTTCCGGAATACAAATTTGCATTCTAGAAATTCCAGATTTGTATTCCGGAAATTCCAGAATGCAATTTTATATTCTGAAAACTTCAGTTTCTGAAAATAACTCAAAATTTGAAGATATTTTTAAAATTTCAACATTAATATGGAGTGTATAACTAATTTTTTGGGGTGTATTTACCAACTCCCCTCAAATATGAGGAAGTGGTAATGACCCATATAAGTCAAGTTGGGCCTTAGATCATGACCAAGGAAAAGAGTTAGGCCTTAGATTTGGGCCTGACGTTATGAAGTTTTTCATCACTTTCATATATATGGAGTATTTCGACCAAAAAAAAAATATATGGAGTATTTCTTGACCATATATATATATATATTATGGAATAGAATATTTTTGACCAAAAAATGGAATATTAAATATATTGAATTGACGGGGGAAAAAACTGAATTGGCAATTCATTTATTTACACCGATCCATCATATCTTCAAAACCATTCACAAATAGTAGTTATAGAATTTTCATAGGTATTTATCACAACAATCATTGTAATAATTGTATTATATATATATATATATATATATATATATATATATATGCATGCGGGATTTTTCATTCAGATACAATCACAATATTAATGCCCACCAAATGCATACTCAAGAATGAGTTCTCGTGTACGAAAATGCTGACATGTTGTGGATATGCATCACTTGCTCAATGTTTCTTCTTTTGTTGTAAGTCCTTTCTATTATTCTCATGGTCTCTTCTCTTTGCTTACGAGCCTTAGCAATGTCCCTGTTTTAAACAACCAATTTAATTTACACTTCAAGAACCCAAAGTGAGGAGAAAAAAAAAACAAACAAAAATAGACAAAAAATTGTAGCAAATACTCAGTCCTATCTTTTTTATCATCAACACAAAAAAAAAATGAATTGAAATGAATTAATTATTATTAATGATGTTATAATTTTTCAAAAGTACTCCTTATGGGATTGATGTTTTTTTGTAGGTCTTATAATAAATAATGGTAAGGTTGGTAATGAAAAATTAATATTACTAAAAATAAGATATTATTTCTTATAAAAAGACCATAGCATTGACTACTTTTGTTTCTTATAAAAAGGATCGAAGGGAGTATAATACAATTAATATCATACTCACATCTATCTTTTGGTAAAGTAATTTCTATTATAAATATATATGTGTCTTACTTTGTCAAGTTTGCAGCCTTTTCCTTTTCCCATACATGCAGTATTTGTTCCAGAGTCATTACATTGTTCCTGTAGAGCTTGCAAAGCATGATTTTCATTGTTTCCAAGTCATCCCCTGTTTTGTCCATTTGATGCCGATAACAATTTAGTTTTGTTCTCACATCTTCAGCAATGCATTCGACAAGATCATATTCAATCCTGCCACATACATAGAATGAATAATATAAAACAATATGTGGACAAGTATTTTATTGGCAATGATACACATTTTATCATATAATCTTAATTCAAAAAGACTATTGATTTATGATTTATAATAACAGATCGAGTAATTGTTATATAATGAAAGGATTGGTTAACTCAACTAGCGAAATAATCTTTAGTGGATGTAAAAACTTAAAATCGAACCTAATCTTCAACAAATAGGAGTACCACATTTTAAGAAAATAGAGGCTATATAATTTGCGTCAAAGTAGAGTTATTGTCGAACCCACTGAAGTAAGTTAAGAACCCAAAATAAATTCTATTATTACAGTGAAAGTTAGTAAAACTTCCTAAATATCCTATAGAATCCTTTTATTTGCATATACTCATTGGTATCCCACTTGTGATTCTACTTATAATATATCTGATCACACACTTAATGTGTGTGAAGCCATGTTATGTTAAAACCTATAGAACATTGACCTTATTTGTGACGGAGGTGTTAAAGTGAGTTGACTCAGTTTACACGTATCGGCTCACCACGGATTAGTCAAAAAAGAGAAATCATTATAAATTCTACATAAGGAATTGTATGTTTTAATGTCATAAAACATTACATAGATCAAGGTGATTATAAAGTTAATTATTAGGCATATAATAAAATCATGCAGAGAGACGTGAGCAACTTAAACTAATGAGATTCGTCCCTCCTACATAACAATAGTGGTCATATACACACACTTACTGATTGGCTGAGCAGTGCCACCCACATAAATTGGCTGCTTCTCTCAAGGCATCTCTCCACCTAGGCACTTTCCCAACGTTCTCCTTATTGTCAAGATGAGCTGAGAAAGCCTCAGCGTAAACCCCAGTTTGGTGCCTCACATCCGTTGGATCCACGTGGTAGAAAATGGGCAACACGATCTGTTCCCCCTTTCTCTTGCACTCCATTATTTCAGCAATTTCGTCCAGGCACCACCTTGAGGAAGCCGTGTTCTCCGAAAACACAATCACCGAAACCTTTGCTCCTCGGATTGCAGACACCAGTGTTGATGAGATTTCATTCCCTCTCTCCAAATTGAAATCCACATAGGTTTCTATGTGTCGCCTCATAAGTGCCCCTCGTAGGTGGCTTGTGAATTTGTAACGCGTCTCGCCACCAAAGCTAAGGAACACACCATGACCATGGGTTAATTCTTGATCATTGGTTGAGTGGAAAATACGGAGACACGAAGAACCCATTATTGGAGATAATTACGTTTAGAATTTAGATTGAATAAAGATTAATTGATGATGTGCAGTAGTGTCGCACTTCACAATTGAGATCGAGTGAGAATTTTGAAGCTAAATATATATAATGATTGAATTAAGAAATAGTAGCAAAGAAAGTATAGTAGGAAGAAAGTTTCCAAGAAATTGAGGAGTGCATGGTTTGGTAAATTTCCCGTTGCAATAAAATATTAAGGATTGCGAGTTAATCAATAGATTTATTAATGCAAGTCGGCAGCGTTCGATCGGCAGAAAATTGTCTTCGACTAAAGATGTGAAATTCTATATATTTTATCTTGTCAGCTCCCTCAGTCAATCAAAAAATAATCCTTTTAAAACAAATATTTTTCTTTTTCTCGTTTTATTCCATGTCTTTTTAGTCAATAAAAATTTAAAAGTTAAAAAATGTTAAGAGATTAAGCAACAAAGGTACTCCCTGCTTATATAAAAACAAGCTAGAATTAGTAAATAAAATAAATTAATTCTGCAATAAATCAAGTTATATATATGAATAAAAAAAATTTACTTTAACAAAATTAGAATCGTAGCTGTGCAACATTCAAATATGCAAGATGGAAATGGCCACTGCCACTGGTAGACATGGTGAAAGATTTTGATGCTTTTGGATGAATGAATGGGAATGAATGAATTTCCAGTTGGATTCGCCCCGTCTTTCATTTGTCTGATATCATGGACTGATATGTATCATTTTTGCTACCGTGAAATGCACGGTGTTTTCTTTGTCTTTTCCTTTTGTTCATTTACTCATAATATAAGTGTACTTAATTATTATACACTCTAAAAATTATTTTCTATATCTAATTCTGTCTGTGGCATGTATGTTGTGCTAAACTCCTACAGCACGACTTTTTCTTAGCTAACACGACTTGTATATCGGGTGGTGATTTTAATAAATTTTCCTTAATGGTAACTTGACTCATTCATAATTCGATTGCACTTATTAATATCTTGATTTAAATCTATTTTAAATCACTAAAAATATAACTTTAAAAAAAATTATATTGTTATTTGAATTTTATTCATTTTTATTTTATGCCTTTAATAAAAAATAATATGTTTCTAGTCATCATTAGGAACTAAAATCATATGCTTTTATTAGAAACTAAGAATATATTATTTTTATTAAACATAGGGAATAAAACTGAATAAATCTTAAATATACACTAATTTCAAAAAAGTTATATTTTTAAGGAACAAACATATTTAAACACTAAATATCTATATATATATATTGAAAACACCCAAATTTTATATAAAAATATAAGTTAAATTTATATATATAGATATATATTAAAATTTCAAAAAATATTTTTTGATTAAAAATAAAATAATATTTAACTAAGAAAATAATTTTTCTTGGGTTTCAAAAATGGGCATAGAAGCTTTGGGCTTCATATGTAAACCAAAATCATGAGCCTATTCTTCTAATTTTGCAAATAAAGACTCACACTTAAAAATCGCTAATAAACCTTTTTCTCAACTATTTATTTAGAAATCCCTAATAATACAAAAATTGCAATCAAGCCCTCTCAACAATAACACAACAAACAAGATCGAATCAACCATCTTCAAAACCAAAAATAGATCAAAGAGAAAAGAAATGAGTGGTTAAGACCCTATTTTCTTCCTCACTAGGTGTTAGTTAGTGATTGACAATGGAAGAGGAAGCATATAGAAGTGGGTTACAATATCTTTCACACAAAGAAACAAAGCTATTGGGAGTTATAAGGTGGTTTGGTGGTATGAGAAAGGAATAGGGGTTAGAGTGATAAGGAGGCCATAAGTTTAAACTTTCACTAACATAATATACTAATTTATTAATACATGCTTATCCAAAAAAAGAAAAAAAATTATTTTCTAACTACTTATATGAGTAGCATAAGAGTTAAATAAGTGATTTGATTTGTGTTGATGGAATTGTGAAGGAAATGATAAATATTTATAGACGGTTATAATTGTAATTGTGAACCATTAGCTTATTTCATAGTCTAAAATAAAACAATATAAAGTGGTGGTTAGAGCTGGGTATATGGGTCTTGGCATGTAGACAATTCGTTTAACCCACGCACCTGCACAGGCTATGACCCACCTAAATATAAGTCTGTTTAAATGTAGGTTTCTTTAGCCTGGCTCATTTAACCCGACGATTGAGTGAGTTGGCCCGTAGACCAATTATTTTTATTTAACTTTTAAACGTCTAGCTTTTTTAAAAAAAAAATTAATTGTTTTTTATTCTTTAGTCAGCCCATGAGCTGACCCATTTAGCTCGTGGGCTATGCAGAGTAGACTACAATACGTAGGCCCATTATGGGCCGGGGCTGGCATGATCCATTTATATGTGAGCCAATGCAGACTAGGCCTAAATGGATCAGCTCGGCCCACATAACCACCTCTAGTGATGTTCCATGCTAGAATTCACCAAAATTTAATAACTATATTCATATTAAAAATAAACATAACAAATACAAATTTTCTTTTTGATGATTTCAAACAACCCTAACGTTCGGGAAAAAACTCTATATTTTATCTAAAAGGAAAAAGGACATTATTATTATGGTACGAAAAAAATAAAGGAATTTGGATACAAATTTTATTATTGAATTTTTATTGATCCATATAGTAAAAATAAAAAAGAACCTTCTATTATATTTCCTTGGAATTAGTATAGTGAAGTAAAATTAGCAAATGGACAAGAGGGAGAGGGATGACCGGATGAGGAATAAGAGACAGCACATACTGTAAAATGCACGGTTTGTTTGAATAATTGCATTCCCACCCCTCTCCCTTCCGGTAACTGTCCAATACGAAAGGAAGAGTTGAGGAACAAACAGCTTCTCAAACTCAAAAGTGTGAAGAAGAAAATGACAGCATTCACTGTCAGCAACCCTCCAACAACCCCATCCTTGTCTCGCCGCCGCTGCTTCAAGTTCAACAAACCAACAACCATTTCCTGCTCCTTCTCTTCCCAACCTCTCAAGGTCACTCCCTTTTCTTATCCCTACCCTACCCCTCTCTCACTCTAGCTGTAGTCAAATTTATACTATTGATTTGTGGGTGTTGTAATGTGTTGTGTTTGGTTGTTGAATGCAGTGTAAGAGGGAGTACACGAGCGTGATGATAGTGCCGACTGGGACTGGTGCCTCTATTGGTGGATTCGCCGGTGACGCTTTGCCCGTCGCCCGCGCTCTCTCCTCCGTCGTCGATTGCCTTATCACTCACCCCAATGTATGTTTTGCCATTTATCACTTCCTAATCCAAATTACTTGTTGACAAAGCTGTGTGTGGTCGGTCTGTTTTTCCTCAAGGATAATAATGAGCCGTTTGTTTCACATTATTTTATAAATAAAAAAAAAATCATTTTTTAAAGAAATAATCACTTTTAATGAATTTTTTTATCCATTTGGTTTAGTTTTTAAAAATAATCAAATTCTAAAAATGATATGAAATTCAATTAAAATGAAAAACTATTTGGAGTAGCTTTTGAGAAATAATATGATTTTAATGAAGTAAGAGATAAAAGAAAAGATTAGAAAATAATTTTTAAGACGGTAAACAAACAGTCAAACACAAATTAGATTATTAATCTAAGTATTACTTAATGTGGCGTTTTTCTTAATTTCACCACTATATTGTTGTCTTGAATGATAATGTCGGAGAAATGCATTTAACTTTCTTGGTTGTTTGACTTGTCAAATTTTTGCAGGTGCTTAATGCAGCAATGCTATACTGGCCGATGCCTAATGCATTGTATGTTGAAGGTTATGCTCTTGACCGATTTGCAGAAGGGTCATGGGCCTTACAGCCTGTACACCAAAACAGGGTATGACTCAACCATAATACTTGAATGTGTTGCATCCTTAACTAGTTTATGTCATGCACTGTTGCAACCTAGAAAGGTGCTTTCTTCAACATGCTATTTCTTTCCACTTCAAATTATGTACCGAGCTACCAATGCCCTTGTGGGTCAAGTGGTGAAGAGTTTGGTTTCTCTCGAGCAAAGTCTTAGGTTCGAGTCCTGTGAATTTTAAAAAAAGGTGTTGAGAGAGCTTTGCACCCTTATATGGGTCCATCCAACTCAACTCGTACTAGTCGGGTCCAATGTGACTTCCACATACCAAGGATTTAGAAGTAAAAAAAAAAGCTATGTACTGAGCTTTGTTGTGTAATAAAGCAGGTGGGATTAGTTCTTGATGCTGGAATTGAGGAAGAGCTCCGGCTACGCCAGTTACAAGTTGCTGATGCTGCAAGAGCTTCCCTTGGATTACCTGTTGTAGAATATATTGTCACAGACACTCCCCTGGAGGTATACAGTGTCTTCTTGTTTTAACAAGTATAATGAAATGTGAACCATCCGATATTCTCAGCCAATTTTTCTTGAACTAGACATATCTTTGCTGATAAAGTCATACAATTTGAATTGCACAACAATCAACATATATAATCACTTATTTTGTGTCAAACAATGGTGAAATTTTCTGCTTGTGTTCTTACTTGTTTAAAGAATAAATAAATAAATAAATCATATACATATCAAAGTTATAGGATTTGTAATTGTAAACACTTAAGAAGATATGCTATTTGTGCACTAGAAAGAACAAAATAAAAATAGAAGAGTTTCAACAGGATGAAACCATTGCCAGGTTATCTTGCTGTTTTATGTATTCTTTCCCCTATTCCTCTAATTTTAATATCAGAATAACTTTTTACTCATTTCAGACATGTTTTAAAGTTGTATTTTGTTTGTTTTCACATCTCGGACTTATTTATTTTTGAAGTCGGATAAAAGGCAGTCTTAGGCATGTCTGTAATTTCTAGCATCTAATTCATGATCTGTAGCAATTTAAAATGCCTAGCCAAAGTCAAAGCAAGCTTAGCATCCTACACAATACAAGAGTTTGACTTGCAACATATTTCACAGGTAGAGAAGTGGGTCAATCCAGAAACTGGCCAATCAACAGGGAGGATTAAGCACCCTGATTCTTTACTTAGAGCCGTGCAGACCTTAGTGAATAGGTCAAAAGTGAATGCCGTTGCTGTTGTTGGACGTTTCCCAGATGATGATATTGATGATGTAGATGACTATCGGCAGGGACTGGTATGACAATAATGACTATTGTAATTATATGACCATGATCTAAATACAGAAAATATAAATGCTGGCAACTTTTGTTATATGTTATACTTAGTTTCTTTTGAACTTTTCTAAGTCATACCTTTGCATGGTCAGCAGTTCAGGAATGAGTATCATTTGTTTACTGAACATTTACATCCCTCTTTTTCACCTTATTCAGGGAATAGATCTACTGGCGGGAGTTGAGGCAATTATAAGCCATCTAGTGGTGAAGGAGTTCCAAATTCCTTGTGCACATGCTCCTGCAATGTCTCCACTTCCCCTGGGCCTATCTCTAAGTCCAAAATCAGCAGCTGAGGAGGTTGGTATACTCTAGATAACAACTCATGATCATGTGTTCGACTATATTAGAATGGGGTAGCTGCCATGTCTTGACTAATGTAACTTGCATCATGAGGTCCAGAATATCTTATGATAGTTGACATTTAGGTGATAAAAATCATAGGCCCCTTACCACCTGCTTTAGAGAATTTGATTCACAGTTAGGATTGACAATTTCTTTGTGATAATGTCCCAAAGTAGCATTTTATAAAATTTCAGTGTAGATGAAGTAAAATAAATTTAATTTGTTACATTTTGTGAACATTAACAATTAGAAAATTTAATTCTAAGAAACAGGGTACCAGGTTATTAAGGTAGAACGAAAATGAAATTCCCCCTGCTTTTTTACAAAGATTTTGTTCTTTTCATCAATTTTGTCTGCGTTTGTGTGGATTAAAATAGATTGGGTACACCTTCCTGCCATGTGTGCTTGCTGGTCTCAGTAAAGCTCCACAGTACCTGGTCAGGCATGCCGAATCCATGGAAAAGGATTGCATATTGGCAAGTGATGTGGATTCTGTACTCCTTCCAAAAAATGCTTGTGGAGGGGATGGGACTCTTGCATTTGCAAGAAGAGAAAAAAATAAGGTATAAACTGAGACATTAATTTTTTTATTCTTCCTTATTTTTTATTTGATCAGCAAAGCAACAACTTTTGCCTGATGGCACACTAAACTGTATGCAGAAATTTCTATGAAACCACCGTTTCTATGTATGACAATACCAAAATTTTCTTGCAGCCACTTATCATTACTGTGGAAGAAAATGAAACTGTACTCGATGATACTGCAGATAAACTTGGTTTTGAAGTGGTACGCAATTTTTCGTTTTTGTACATTTGTTCTCTTAGAAGCTTGGATAGGGTGTCTTTATCTATTTGAATCAAAGTTCCCAAGAAATCAATTGGCAAGAATTTCTCTGATTACATTTGCAATTTGCTCACTAAGGAATGAATTCGGGAAAAGAAGTAGAAATATAATTTTACCATTTTAGGCCATTCAAGGTCAAGTTCTATTGGAAAAAACCCAAGTCGCACATTGACTAGGGATAAGGTCTAAATAGAATATATAAAGCTTAGGCGATCCTCACCTTACAAGTCAATTTTGTGAGGATGAGTTAGGCCCATTAAATCTAAGAACCACTAACATCTAAGAAGTTCTTCTGTTGTTGATAATTAGAAGCCTCGAGTTAAATTAGAATATAAGCACTATCTCAACAGTCAGGACATGTTTTCTTCCATTGCAATTAAAATGAAAGCATTTTGGTTGATGAAATTACCTCTTCTGCAGCTGCATGTCTCAAATTATTGGGAGGCCATTGGAGTTATCACAGCTCACAAGGCGGGGATAGATCCATTTTCACTTAGAAGAGATAAAATTCTCAACATTGGGTGCACTTCTGTTATGCCATTGCCTGTCAATGGTCACTCCATTTCAAGAGAAAGAGCTATCCCCTGATTAAGCATTTGAGAGCCCAATGATATTGTATATCATTTTTTGTTGCTGTTATATATTAAGCATAGGAGGAAATAGTATATTGTCTTCTGGGTTTTAGGTCTTAATAACCATATGGATTTCCCAGAAGGTAGTAATTGTTCAACTTCTAACTATACTGTAACACAGGGTAGGATCAAGTTCGCAATACTGCTAAAGATTTTTCTTTCCATCTGAAGATTGAAACTTTTCATGGGGCGGGCAATGGACTAGCAGTCATAAAATTGACTTATGATTAGATGAGGAAACATTTGATAATGGGGATGATATAATTTCTTCTTCAGAAGGTTAATAGTCACTTTTTAACACAAGACATTCAAAAAATAGAACTAAGTTGGTGGTAAATATAATAATCATAATAATAAAACTATAATTTCTCATGTAAATGTAATAAACAAAATTACAATTTGTTGGATAATATAATACTATGAATTTGTTTTTTGTATACAAAGCGATAGTGATAATAAAGTTTGAAATCTATGATCTGACGAAGTATCCAAATCTCTTATTATTAGTCCAATTTAGTGACTAATATAAATATAAATTATTGGCGAATTATTAAACTTAAGCTTGATCAAAGATATCACGGCCAAAACTTCAACAATTCAGAAACAATTTATATCATTTACATCCTAATTATTAGCTGCTCTTGGCATAACAATTAAATCTAACAATCAAATTCAACAATTTATATGTGTATATTTAATTTGATTTATATTTACGTATTGAATATGAATTATTTCATAACTATCTCATACAATAATAATAATAATAATCTTAAATGATTAATAACATAACTTTTCTTATCATAAAAAATAGTAACATAATTTTCTTTCCACTATTGCCCCGAACTTTCTAGGGCTCTCGGTGCTGTCTACTCTAGTTGAAGGCTTGAAGCGGAAGAAACAAGTAGCCAAAGGTACCCATTTCGTGGGTTTAGTAATAATATTAGAGCACAGGGTTTTTGCCACCTTCTCTTCCACTCGCAGCCATTCAGAACAGAAACACGAACACGAAGAGTAACTAAGCAAGCGTAACCAAACATGGGGATCAACTTCCAGCCATATGGGATTCAATCGATGCTCAAAGAGGGTCACAAGCACCTCTCTGGTCTCGACGAAGCCGTTCTCAAAAACATCGACGCCTGCAAACAACTCTCCACCATCACCCGCACTTCCCTCGGCCCCAACGGTACTTATTTTCCTTCGTTTGTTTCATAATAACGTCATTTTTTGCTCGCATTGCATTGGAGTCTCCAATAGTCTCACTAGATTTAGAAGGTGTTCGTTAGTTAGTTAGTTAGTGATATTTGTAACTTGTTTCATTCAGGGATGAATAAGATGGTCATTAACCATTTGGACAAGCTTTTTGTGACCAATGATGCCGCCACCATTGTCAACGAACTCGAGGTTCAGCATCCCGCCGCCAAGATTCTGGTCTTGGCTGGGAAGGCTCAGCAGGAGGAGACTGGGGATGGGGCCAATTTGACTATCTCGTTCGCCGGGGAGCTTCTGCAGGGTGCGGAGGAGCTCATTAGGATGGGTCTGCACCCGAGTGAGATCATCAGTGGATACATCAAGGCCATTAATAAGGTTTGTCATTGTTGACATTGTCAGTTTAGTTCCTTCATGAGAGCCGAGCCTCTGGTTATGTTTCGAATTTCGATTGATACAAGAAAATGGATGGATGGAAATGAATGATATTATTAGGTTCCGTCGTTTGGTTTGGATTGTTTAAAATAGGATAGAATGGATAAGGAATATGATGGAGTGTGTCGTTTCCATCCAATACTACACTTTTTCTTCATCCCTGTTGCTTTTGAGATATGGGATGCAACTGGCTTTCCCCCTATTTTATGGTAAACAGGAAACAGATTGAAAACAAGGTGGTGGTTTTGTAATTAAAAGTGAAAACAGGAAAAAAAAATACAAAATGGTTTCTCAAAGTAAATAGGCCCTAAACATTTTTTATGGAGGGGCTTGGAGGGAAAGAGAAGGAAATGGTCAACTTTCCATTTTAAATTGAGAGAGTTATGAAATGATAATGAAAATAAATAAGGGATTATCCTAAGATTACATGACAGACAATCTCTCTTTTAAGGAAAATGTTTATGCAGAATGAAAAGATGAGCCCCCTTTCTCAGTCTCTGACAAAACTTTCTGCCCAAACATGCTTTAATGACTCATCTTTAAATGCCATATACTGTTTCTCTAAGTCCTTATCGTGTTTCAGACTGTTGAAATATTGGACGAACTTGTTGTGGATGGTTCAGAGAATATGGATGTCCGTGATAAGGAGCAAGTTATTACTCGAATGAAAGCTGCTGTTGCTAGCAAGCAATTTGGTCAAGAAGATACTATATGCTCCCTTGTTGCTGATGTGAGTATATCCTGATTACCTGGCTTTGCTTTGATAACATGCTCTGTTAGTGCAACGCTTGGCATTCTGACTTTTGTTTGGATTTTGGAAAATGTAGGCATGCATTCAAGTGTGTCCAAAAAACCCTGTAAACTTTAATGTGGACAATGTTCGTGTTGCAAAGCTCTTGGGAGGAGGCTTGCGTAACAGTACTGTTGTTCGGGGAATGGTTTTGAAAAATGATGCTGTTGGTACTATAAAGAGAATAGAAAAGGCAAAGGTTAGTATTCTATATATTTGGGACTTTTGGGGTTTCATTGGAGAGTCTACTCTACTATATTATTTATTTATTGAGATTCTTCGCAACTTCGTCATTTTTCTTTTATGCTTGATGATATTACAAGTTATGTGATCTCAGGCCCTCATGTGCCTTTTCATCGGTTCATTATTTTGATATGTTGTGCCCAATTGATTCATTAAAGACTCTACTTTGTTCATGATTTAATCTTGAACAAATTAACAAAAGTAAGGAATGCTTGGTTTTGACATGTATCCAGCTCATTTTTGCTTACTTTTTCTACTGAACTAGTTGTTACGTCTTGCATTTGACATTTTATAACTCAACTGTGAAGTTGAAGTAATTTCAAAGAAGAGTTATTCATTCACTCTCATTTTTGGTTGAATTTCGTATAGTTTACTTTCATCAAGGAGGATCTGTTGCTATTTTCAGTTAATTTGATAAGAAATCAATATACTGGCCCTTTAATTTCCCCTCGCTATGATATGCTTTTGACAGATCTGCATACTGTCTAGTACTGAGGTCTTTTGTCAATGCTGTTTTAGGTTGCTGTGTTTGCTAGCGGTGTTGATTCATCTGCAACTGAAACTAAAGGAACTGTCCTCATACATACGGCTGAGCAGGTATATCAAAATGACTATAATTTTGATTACTGTAATTTTTTCTTTTCTGTTTTATTGGATTATAGTATTTATTCATTGTCTAAGTGTGGTAAATTCATTTGTATCTAGAACAAGCTAGAGGTCCAATCCCCTCTCCCTCCCCTCTTCTTCTAAAAAGACAGTTGAAAAGGGATTTTGTGGTAGGGTGTCATTGCTATTGATGCTAATGTTGGTCCTAAACTACTGTGTCATTGTTTAGTTCACAAAGATTATTCCCACAAAAATTTGGGAATGATTTATGTAAGGTATTGTTTTGGGTCCATTCCTTGTTGTCTTGTAGTTCTTTGCAGGTGGTAAAGTTGCTTAAGTTCCTACGTTCATTTTAGCATGTCATGTTTTCTGCATGGAAATGCTTTATTGTTTCTATATATTCTTCTAAGTATTGAAATGCATTGGTCAATTGTTGATTCAAGTTGATAAGAAATTAAGAACACAAGATGCTGAGCATTTTCAGCTTTATGACAAAATCAGTTTTGTATTTGCATAAGCAAAATTATAATTATGTCTAAGGTCAATATTCTACTCTTGTGTGTATGAAACTCAGTTTAGATGCATAAGTTTTTGAGGTCGAGCAGGTTGGCTGCAAGCTTAACATCATGGGCTGTGTTGTTGTTCACCAGCATGGGGTTTCTCAGGGTGTTCCTTTATTTATGTCATTATATGCCTTCATCTGCTTGTGTTGTGCTTAATTATTGCACAATGCATACAGTGATTTGTTGCTACTTGCTAGAGCTTTTGTCTGGAAATTATTTTTAATATTTAAATTTAAACTTTAACCGACTATGGCAATAACATTTAGGGTAACTCATGTCTTCAATTTTCAACTGTTACTTGTTTGTAAGGCAATTGTTTTATTCATTGCCTGATGCTGTTATGATCGGATGGACTGAGATTTTCCTTTCGTAGTTCATGAAGGACTTACTTAGATTTTTTTTAATTACTTCGACTTCTTCAGTGCTTGATGCTTTGTTTTTGAATTTATTGTTTTCTGTAGCTAGAAAGTTATTCAAAAACTGAAGAGACTAAAGTAGAGGAGCTCATCAAGGCAGTAGCTGATTCTGGTGCCAAAGTGGTTGTAAGTGGAGGGGCAGTAGGAGAGATGGCTTTACATTTTTGTGAGCGTTACAAGTGTGTGGATTCTTATCTCCTCATCTGGCGGTTTTTAATTGTCTTGTGCTATTATACATAAAAAATTGATGATAACATCGTCATTGTATTGATTTGAACCCCTTAGTTACTTAAGAAAGTTAGTTAGAAAGTTTGAGATGATAGGCTATAAATAAGACGAAAGGAAGATAAGTTTCTTCTATATTTTGACTCAGTTCCTATCACATGCTATACATGCTATGAGTGTATTGTTTTCTAACTCAAAATTCCTTCTTGTAGGCTTATGGTTTTGAAAATCAGTTCTAAGTTTGAACTACGTCGATTTTGTCGTACAACTGGTGCTGTTGCTATGGTGTGTTTCGCTTCTTTGGTTTCATAGAGAATATTTTCTTACCTTCTTTCTAATTCATTTTGTTTCCCTGCAACAGCTGAAACTTAGCCAACCAAACCCTGATGATCTTGGATATGTTGATTCTGTTTCAGTTGAGGAAATTGGCGGAGTCACGGTATGTTAAAGGGATTGTTTGGCTTCTGTTATATTCTTGGTTGATTGATTGCTTATTTGTGTGTGTGCATGTGTGTGTGTATAGTTCATTTCCTAGCATCCTTTACCCCTTTAGTATTTTCCTCATTTTTACACGTGGCATATGATTTCCCCTCTTGTTATGTATAATTATGCAGGTGGCCATTGTTAAAAATGAAGAAGGTGGAAATTCCGTATCCACTGTTGTCTTAAGAGGAAGCACTGATAGTGTACTAGATGATCTTGAAAGAGCAGTTGATGATGGAGTGAACACTTACAAGGTGATTTCTGGTGTTGCATGCTTTAACAAGTTGATCTTGAAAGTCAATCTTGTTAATAGTATGGCTTCTGCAAACATACAGATTGTTACAACATCTCTTTGGATTGCCATTTGGAAGGGATTTTATTTTATTTTTACTAGAAATAATACTGATTAGTCTTATTCTATTTGTCAGGCCATGTGCAGGGATAGCCGTATTGTACCTGGAGCTGCAGCAACTGAAATTGAGCTAGCTAAGAGGGTGAAAGATTTTTCTTTCAAGGAGACAGGGTACTATGTATTTCCCTTAAGTTTTCATTTTTCAATATAAAAGACATGAGTTTGTTTTCTTGGGGATACATCGATGTGTTTATACGTAAGTAAAATTTCTATTGAATGGTGTGATTATTTATGTGTAGTATAGGAATCTAAGTGAATGTTTGGATTTGCTTTATTTTTAGGGAAAATTGCCTTTTTTCCCCCAAAAGCTCTCTCAAAAGGATTTAAGTTATTTTGAACATAAATCCTACCAAACCAAAGATACTGAAATTTCCATAAAGATCTTATTTCATTTGTTGAAGTCCATGTGAAGGACGTTTCAGCATTTGCAATACTGAAGAGATGCTGTATGTGGGTAAATGATGGACTTGACCAAACAATTTGTGCTTTTGATATGATAATTCCCATGTTTAAGCAGCAATATGTAAAGAAATCATGGGACTTCTATGACAGATTTTGTCTGATCAAGCTGTCCACTTCCTTGTGCGCTTCAATGTGTATTGAGTATCCTGTTTTGTGTGTTTGCATTTCTTTGGATTTTGACTTGCCCTTCAGGGTCATTAACTACTAAAATATTATCATAAGACTCGTTTTATCATTTTTCATAAATCTCTTCCTCTGTTACACGAATGTGACTCTTTCTGATCACCTGTCTGATGCAGTTTTTTAGGTTGTGTCAGTATCTTTCTCACTAGAGATGTTGACAATTAGTGGAGTCAGGATGACATAAATGTTCTAAAATCAAAACTTGATTACAAGTTAGTGGGTTCCATTATTTACATAGGACTTGGATTATTTTGCTGATTATTTTGGAAATAGGTACTATGTCTCACTGTTTCAGTATTTATTCTATTTGTTTAATGCTTCTTTGGTAATTGAGACATGGATGGGAAGTACTAAAGATTCGCAATGGCCCTGCAGGTTGGATCAGTATGCCATAGCAAAATTTGCTGAAAGTTTTGAAATGATTCCTAGAACATTGGCTGAGAATGCTGGGCTAAATGCAATGGAGATTATATCTTCTCTATACGCAGAACATGCATCTGGAAACACTAAAGTTGGCATTGATTTGGAAGAGGGTGCTTGTAAGGATGTCTCAACCACAGGCGTTTGGGATCTCCATGTGACTAAGTAAACTACTTTCTTTCTAATGCATGCATCTCTTTTATGGTAGAAAGTGGAAACTCCTTTCTTTTCAAATAATGGACTTGCTTTTCATTATTGGAAATGTAGATTTATCTTGTTTTGTCATATAGGTTGAATACAATCAAAAGAGGGCACTTGTGATTATTGTGGAGCCTTCTTTCAACTGCTTATATTTGAAATAATTGTTTGCCTCGTACCACTTAAAGACAAATTTCATCATTGTTTTTTTATTTGCTCAGGTTCTTTGCTCTTAAATATGCTGCTGATGCTGCATGCACTGTACTACGGGTGGACCAGGTAATCAACTAGAAGTAAATAGTATTTGATTGTCCCTGTTGATTCTAGATTGTCTCCAACAATAAGTACCTCAAAGCACATATTTTTTCTTCACAAAAAAACTCAGAAACAGAAAATGGTTGATGGTTAATAAATATAGGGTTAAATAAGTTTTTGGTTTCTGGAAATATAACGTTTCTATTGTTTTGCCCCTAATTAAATTTTATTCCTTTTTAGTCGCTACATTTAACAAAGATGGTCAGTCATTCCCTAGGGACTAAAGCACATGTTTTTTGTATTTTTTTAAAGACTAAAAATGAATAAAATTTAAATAGGGATTCATTACAAAGAAATGCTAAATTTCTGGGGACCAAAAATCAACTGTTAATTTTGAGTGCATAAACTGCATTATTTGTACACCATGAGCACACAGGACTTTTCCATAGCAATATAACTCTAGGTAGGTGATACTGGTTCAGAGAGTAGCAATTAACAGAAGGTAAAAAGAGTCCCTTCCTATTCTGAGTCAAGAGAACCCGAATTGCAGGGAAACATTCGAAAGCTTACAGTATAATTCTCAAGGTGTTTGAAAGCCTGGTCTCTTCATCTCCACTCAATAACCAACTGAATTCACTGTCAATTTCTTCCCTTATTTATGCCCTGCCTCTGCTACTGCTGTTAGAGTCTAAATAACAACTTCTCTAACATCTTTAACTAACAAGGTCAAATTCTTACTTTTAACATATACTTCCCTAATTGGGGTCTGTTGATAACAGTAGGTTTTGATATTCATTTCAATATAAGACTGTTAATTGCTTCCCTATTCAATCTTGCGAGAAATTCTTGGGTGCTAGAATTATTAAAAGCCTTAGGGCATATTATTTCCATTGTTATTTTTGATACACTGAAAGTGACAGTATAAAGGATTTTACACAATCAATAAAAATAGTGGTTAGTTACTTAAATGATATGGCAGTTTGTTGTTACTAAAAAAATGCAATATATTGGGGAACGAACGCTGGTATGTGGTGTATACTATTATTCTTTTTGACGTTGGGTATGCATCTTCTCCGAAATTGGATGCAAGATTTTGATCCTTTTTTCTCTATGCATAAATTTATGGAGAAGGTATTTTGATGTTTTCAGATTATAATGGCGAAACCGGCTGGGGGGCCCAGGAGACCGCAACCTGCTGGCATGGATGAAGACTAACGTTGTGAGAACTGACTCTTGCTTTGGTCCATGTTTGTTTCTCTAACATGATGTCCTCCACTTCCACTTCGCGACTTGGCTTTGGGCATCTTGTTTTAATTTAGTAATGGCACCTTACAAATTTAAAATTTTGATTTTCCATGAAATATAAAGAGATGTGATCTGTAAATTTAATGTTAGACCTCTTTTGAGAATGATGGTGTTCATTTTGTTAGTTTTGTTGCTGCTCTGTCCTACGTGGAATTTTGTTTTATAGAATTTATTTGGGTTTATTATATTTATCTAGAATATTGACACTATTATTTTATTTTATTTTTTTTAATGTTGCTCCTCTGTCATGTGATATTTAGATTACATTGAATTAGTTCCTGTAAAATAAAATTGATATTATGTTTTAGGAAATATGTTATAAGGACTAAAAACAAAACTTTATATTTTGTAAGGATTATAAATAAAAAATGTATACAAGGACTAAAATTAAAAAATGACATTTATATATAGAGACTAAAAATATATTTAAATTTATACTTTTTAATTATCACCTGTTTAGTCCATTCAATCAACTACACTTTAACTCAGTACCCTAATAACACTGCTATGAAGTCTCAACTTGATCAACAAGAAATCGACCTTTTAATTATTAACTAAAACAATGAGATGTGTTCAAGTCTCAGATCTTCGTAACGTTTTAAACTTTCTCCATGTCCTTTTCCTAAGAATTTTGGTAGAGTATTTATATTGTTTCCTCTGGCGGTAGGTTTCATATTACGCGTTACAAACTGGACTTAGGATTGAAAACTATATCAATGTTAATTTAAGACGCATCCTTTTGGCCTTATATTGCTTGGTTGTGCACAGAAGATTCCATCAACGCGATATCTTTTGTTGTTTAATCCGTTCAATTTGGCGTTCACGGATTTCTTTTGTACAAATCAGCAAAATTGTTCCTATAGGAAGTGTTTGTTTTCGTCCTTTTGCATGTTGGTGTCCTATTGCCGGCAGAGGGCCACTTTTCTTCTCTATTTATTTATTTATTTGTTTATTTATAAGGTTTTTCCTATGTATATAAGTATTTCAAGGAATGTCTGCGGTTTAATTTTCTCCATTCTTTCTTTCAAAATTGAAAAGAGTTAACGTGACTTCAAAGCCTCTTAAGGTTTTCATCTTTAGGTGCGAAAGTCTAGAAAGAAGAGGTAAATCATTTGTGCTTATAATTATGGGTTTATATATATGATGTATCCTACTGTTTAAGTAATATTTGGTTGTTCTGCTGGAAAATGCACGGTTGGTATTTTAAAAGAAACTCAATTGCATGCTGAGCGAATTCACTTGACTGCACTTTGGAGAAAGGAATTTAAATTCGCGATAACAAATCCTCTTGACTTCTGATTTAAACTAGAAACAAAAATGCTTAATAATGTTTTCACAGTTGTAAGTTACAAAATAATGATTTCGTATGTTAGAAAGAAATATAGCTGGCAAGCAAATCTAGAGAATCCTCCTACTTTATAGCCTCCATTAAATTATCCTATATTCAATCTGAATGTTCTGATAACAACTAGCCCTCCTTTTCTATATATACAGGGGTTAATCGCACTTAACTATTTGAAAGTTGAAGCTTAATTTAGTTATTCTAATAAACCGATATTGCCTAACACAATGCTAACTACGTAACTGTTAATTAATACTATTTGTATCATTGTAAATATAGTTATTTTCTTCAAAATAAATCCACTTGGAACCTGACAACTTCATAAGACTGATCACTACAAATCAGGAGAAAATACTTACGTTCGTCCGTGTGAAAATCATAACAGTATGTTTTTAATGAAACAACAAAAGTACTCTTCAAGTAAGAACTCTAAATCAAAGATATCGAGTTTGGGTATCCTCAATAGCCAACAGAATCCAATTAAAACGAACTTGTACTACCTTATTTATTTCCAAAAGCTGCAACTTTGTACATAAGGAGCGCCAAAATCATGTAAAAAATTATTATTTCTTTATGTTTTAGTGTCATTTTCTTTAACAAATAAAAATAAATAAATAAATAAAATGAATCTCCTGTTAAATCATAAAAAATTGAGCGAACTAATTGATTTTGTTTTCGTTGATCCAATATTGATTGAAAATATAGTTAGAAGTATATTGATTGGACATATAGTTAGAGATATATTCATTTATAAACGAATTTGAAAGATTCAAACGTAAGGAAAATGCAAAAAAAAATGAGTATTTATAATTTTATTTCGGTTCAGAATAAAATAATTATACACATGTCTTCATTCATGTTAGTAGTTAATAAATTTGGCATTTTATATGGTTGTCAACACGTTCAATTGTGTAAAATGGTTTCATGTGGACATTATATCACAATTACAAACTGTGGACATAATATTACAAACTGTTACATGCAACCTTTTAGAACTTCCTAATTTAAATATAAGAAGATAATTATGAGTATGATTATGGTTTGATCACTAGAAAAAAAAAGGTATGTTGTACTAATTTTTATCAATTATATATTGGACCATGCATGTTTTTCCAGAATTATGGAAGAAGGAAATAGGAGTTCAAGTTTAGTAGCAGAAGACAAAAACATTAATGTGCCTCCACCAATAAAGCTGAAGTCATTTGAGAGCTTGTCCAACTATGGGAGAGCACTTTTGTACACCCCATGTAGGCTAATGGACCGGGCCTTGGCCCGGTCCAAGGACGAGGTGGAGTTGGTGGATGTGAAGAAGCGGAGTCAACACGAGATGAAGAAAACGCTGACGTGGTGGGACTTGATATGGTTCGGCATGGGTAGTGTCATTGGCTCTGGCATCTTTGTCCTCACCGGATTCGAGGTCAGGAACACAGTGGGACCCGCTGTCGTTATCTCCTACATTGTCTCTGGCATTTCTGCCATGTTGTCTGTCTTTTGCTACACTGAATTTGCTGTCGAAATCCCCGTCGCTGGTACGTTCTTTCTTTTTATATAACTAGCCAGTTGACCCGTGCGATGCACGGGTCCGGCTGGTGGTTTCTACACATTATAGTGCTAAATTGATATATGATATACTCTAAATTTATAATAATGTCAATTTTGTGACAGTGTTCATGAAAATTTACAAAAATATGAATGGAACACGTAAGCAAATACTGCTTAATTAATCAAAAGAAAAATAACATTTTAACCAGAAAATTTACAAGAACAAATAAAGATGAATGAAGTATAATAAAAAAAAGATGAATGGATCCCGTAAACAAATACTATTTTATTAATAAAAATAAAATCTAAGGAAAAATAATTTTGTAAAAAGAAAGATGGCCTATAAACAATCACTATTTCACTGGTCTAAAATAAAATTAAAAGAAAAATAATTTTGCAACTTGAATGTTCATAAGAATAGAAAAAGAATAATAAAACTTGTAAGTAAATATTATTTTATTGATCATAAATAAAATCAAATGAAAGATTAATATAAATGGTATGCAAACACCATTTTATTGATCAGAAATAAAATTATTTTTCTTTTGATTTTAAAGGAAAATAATTTTGCAAATTGAAAATTTAAAAGAATAAAAAAAGATGACTGAAACTCGTAAGCAAACATTGATTTATTGATCATAAATAAAATTTAAAGAAAAATAGTTTTTTAACTTAAAAATTGACAGGAACAAAGAAAGATAAATGTAATAGAAAAATTTATAGGAATAGAAAAATAGTTTTGCAACATGAAAACTTATAGGAATAGAAAAGATGAATAAAACACGTAAGCAAATATTATTTTATTGATCAGAAATATATACAAAAGAAAGATGAATGGAAAAGATGACCCGTAAACAATGACTATTTTATTGGAAAGAAATAAAACCAAAAGAAAAATATTCATGAATCCTGAATGTTAATAAAAATAGAGAAAGAAGAACAGAACTCGTAAGCAAATATTATTTTATTAATCATAAATAAAATCAAAAGAAAGATGAATAGAACCCGCAAACAAATACCATTTTTATTGACAACGAATAAAATTGTTTTTCTTTTGATTTTTAAAGAAAAATAATTTTACAAACCAAAAATTTAAAAGAACAAAGAAAGATGAAAGAAACACATAAGCAAATATTGTTTCATTGATCAGAAATAAAATCAAAATAAAAATTATTTTTTAACATGAAAATTTATAGGAACAAAGAAAGATTAATGGAAACCGTAGGTAATCACTATTTTGTTGTTAAGAAAAAATCAAAAAGGAAAATAATTTTGAAAGATAAAAATTTATAGGAATAGAACCCGTAAGCAAACATTATTATATTGATTAGACATAAAATAAAATGAAAAGTTGAGTGAAAAAGATGACCCGTAAACAATCGCTAATTTAATGGTCAGAAATAAATCAAAGGAAAAATAATTTTGCAAATTGAATGTTCATAAGAAATAGAGTTAGAATAATAGAATTTGTAAAAAAATATTATTTTATTGATAATAAATAAAATTAAAAGAAAAATAAATAGAACTCGTAAGCAAACACAATTTTATTGATCAGGAATAAAATTATCTTTCTTTTGATATTAAAAAACATAATTTTGCAATTTGAAAATATAAAAGAACAAAAAAAGTTGAATAAAACCCGCAAGCAAACATTGTTTTATTGATCAGAAATAAAAAAAAATTAAACTTAAAAATTTACTAGAACAAAGAAAGATAAATGGAAGCCGTAAGCGATCACTATTTTATTTCTCAAAAAAAATCAAAATAATTGTTCAACATAAATATTATTTTATTGATCATAAATAAAATAAAAAATGAATGGCAAACATGACCCATAAACAATCACTATTTTATTGTTCTGAACGCTAATTTTGCAACATGAACGTTAATAAGAATAGAGAAAGAATAATAGAACTCATAAGCAAACACTATTTTATTGATCATAAATAAAATCAAATGAAAGGTGAATAGAACCCATAAGTATATACCATTTTATTAATTAGAAATAAAATTATTTTTCTTTTTATTTTAAAGAAAAATTATTGATCATAAATAAAATAAATTGAAAGATGAATAGAATCCGTAATCAAACATCATTTTATTTATCAGAAATAATTTTTTTTTATTTTAAGGATAAATAATTTTGCAAATTGAAAATAAAAAAGAACAAATAAAAATGAATGAAATTCGTAAACAAATATTTATTTATTGATCAGAAATAAAATTTAGAAAACAATAGTTTTTTAACTTGAAAATTTACAAAAACAAAAAAAGATTTATAGAAATCGTAAAGCAATCACTATTTTGTTGTTCAGAAAAAATTAAAAAGGAAAATACCTTTGCAACATTAAAATTTATAGGAATAGAAAGGAGGAATAGAACCTGCAAGAAAACATTATTTTAGTGATCAGAAATATAATCAAAAGAAAGATGAATAGAAAGGATGACTCGTAAACATTAACTATTTATTTATATGAAATAAAATCAAAAGAAAAATAATTTTGCAACTTGAATGTTTATAAGAATAGAAAAAGAAGAATATAACTCGTAAACAAATATTATTTTATTAATCATAAGTTAAATCAAAAGAAAGATGAATAGATCTCTTAAGAAAATACCATTTTATTCATCAGGAATAAAATTATATTTTTTTTATAATGAAAGTTTAAATGAGTAAAAAAACATAAATGAAACCCGTAAGCAAATATTGTTTTGTTGATCATAATTAAAATCAAAATAAAAATAATTTTTTGTCTTAGAATAAAGAAAGATGAATGAAAACCTAAGCAATCACTATTTTTTTGATCAGAAAAAATAAAAAAAGAATATAATTTTAGAACATGAAAATTTATAAGAATAGAAAGGAAGAATAGAACCGATAAGTAACTATTATTTTAATAATCATAAATAAAATCAAAGAAAAAATGAATGAAAAAAATGACCTATAAACAATCACTAATTTATTGGTCAGAAATAAAATTAAAAGAAAAATAAATTTGTAAATTGAATATTCTCAAGAATAGAGTAAGAACAATAGAACTCGTAAGTAAATATTATTTTATTGATCATAAGTAAAATCAAAAGAAAAATTAATAGAACCCATAATCAAATATCATTTTCTTGATCATGAATAAAACTATTTTTCTTTTGATTTTAAAGAAAAGTAAATTTGCAAATCATAAATTTAAAAGAACAATTTTTTTTTAATAAAACTCATAAGCAAACATTGTTTTATTTATAGGAACAAAGAAAGATAAATGAAAACCATAAACAATTATTATTTTATTGTTTAGAAAAATTCAAAAAAGAAAATAATTTTATAATATAAAAATTTATAGAAATAAAACTCGTAACAAAATATTATTTTATTAATAAAAAATAAAATCAAAATAAATAAATAAATAAAAATAAACCGTAAACAATCACTATTATAACAGAAGAAAAATGATTGGTGGACACCCAATGCCAATCTACCACTAGAGAGAGAAAGAGAGAGATGAGAGAAAAGTGATAAAATAATGTGATATGTGATGTGATAGTTAGAGAGAGATAGAGAGAAATGAGAGGTGTTGGATGGGTGGATATATTTTTTGGGTGTATGTGTATCATTGCTCTTAACCGAAACAACAATGTTGTGAGGGCATGAGCCATGAGGAGAAGTAAATTAGCCATTAGGGATGAAGTGATCGTGGAAAAAAATATTTTTATGAATAGTATGTAACCGTAAAGAAAAGAGAGTTGATCAATTTTGACACTGTAGCCGACAAGATGTTTTTTAGCGGGCTAGTTTCGTATTTGTGTAAGTATTTTGTTGACACGTGGACCTAGCTTTTTTGTAAAATGACCAAAAAACATGTTTTCATTAACAGTAAATAATAATAATAATATCAGTAATAGATAGATAGATTCTAGTGGTGTGACTCTGATTAATGATTACTAATTATAAGAGCACTACCAATTTTATCTCATATAAGCCATGAATTAACTAAGAACTTGGACACAAATGATTCATGTACTTCATTTAAAGAGACAGACTCAGTTGGTATTTGAGTTCGATCTCGGTGATGGAACAATCCGTTACCAGACTTTACTTACATCTGAGATATTGTAAGCATAAACAAAAAATATATATAAACCATAAATTATTTTAATAAGTTATTTTAGAGAGCTTGTAAAAATAAGTCCAATGTATATTATATGTTAGTTATAAACTATTTTGATAAACTCACACAAACACTGTCACAAATATTGATGTGAATAGATAAGCGCAAATAAACTCTACATAACTCAATACAAATGCACCATTTTTCTCATACACAACTTGTGGGAGTATTTTAAAAAGTGATTTTTTATAATTTCCTTAAAAATTAATCGAAGTAGGCTTACATGCTTGATAAAAATCTCTTGATACATTTTTGTTTATTGATATGTCAAATAATTTTATCCTAGTATAATAGACTTTTTCGTTTTATTCTGAAGATTACATATACACATGAATATATATGTCCATGGTTACTTTTTCTTTTAATTTCTCACTGAACTAGGACCTAATTGAATTTACTACATATATATAGAATAACAGACCAGTGGTGACTGGTGAGGGCTTTGGCTTTGATTAACTTGTTTAGCAGGTTTGGAAAAGGAGAGTATATAGTTGAAAACTCTGTGCAAACCTTAGGCTAATTAAATGGTGATTTTCTTGCCTTTAGGTGGTTCCTTTGCTTACATCAGAGTTGAGCTTGGTGAGTTCTTAGCATTCATAGCTTCAGGCAACATTCTCCTAGAGTATGTGATTGGTGGTGCTGCAGTGTCACGCTCTTGGACATCCTACTTTGCCACACTCTGCAACCAAGAATCAGACAAGTTCCTCATCCAAGTCAATCATACCCTTGCAGACAACTACAACCAACTTGACCCCATTGCTGTTGTTGTTCTCGCAGTCATTTGTTGCTTTGCTGTTTTGAGCACAAAGGGTTCCTCACGTTTCAACTACATTGCCTCAATAGTCCATGTTGTGGTCCTTCTCTTCATAATAGTTGCTGGCCTAACAAAAGCCAATGCTGAAAACTACAAAGACTTTACCCACTTTGGTGCAAGAGGGGTATTCCAATCTGCTGCTGTTCTGTTCTTTGCATATGTTGGGTTTGATGCTGTTTCAACTATGGCTGAGGAAACAAAGAATCCTGGGAGAGACATACCTATTGGTCTAATAGGGTCAATGACATTGACCACATTTATGTACTGCATGTTGGCAGTGACACTTTGTTTGATGCAGAAGTTCACACAGGTTGATGAGAATGCTGCTTTCTCAGTTGCATTTGAAGCTGTTGGGATGAAATGGGCTAAGTACATTGTTGCATTTGGTGCATTGAAAGGGATGACAAGTGTTCTCCTTGTTGGTGCAGTTGGTCAAGCAAGGTACCTCACACACATTGCTAGGACACACTTGTTACCCTCATGGCTTGCTAAGGTGAATGGAAAAACTGGGACACCTATCAATGCCACACTTGTTATGTTTGTTGCCACTGCTATTGTTGCATTCTTCACAAGCCTTGATGTTCTTGCTAACCTCCTCTCAATCTCAACCCTTTTCTTGTTCTCCCTTGTGGCTTTGGCTCTTTTGGTTCGAAGGTATTGTGTTAGAGGTGTGACTTCAAGGTTTGATGTTGGAAAATTTGTTGTGTTCATTGTTCTCATATTGGGATCTTCAATTGGGTCTGCTGTTTATTGGTCTCAAACCACAGGGTGGAAAGGTTACACTGTATTTGTGCCTCTTTGGTTTGTGGGGACATTTGGGATTTGGGGTTTTGTTCCACTTGCAAAGAAGCCAAAGGTTTGGGGTGTGCCATTGGTGCCATTCTTGCCATCAGCATCTATTGGCATCAATGTTTTCCTTCTTGGGACATTGGATAAGGCTTCATTTAAAAGATTTGGAGTGTGGACTGCTATTTTGGTGGGGTATTACTTGTTGGTGGGATTGCATGCTTCTTATGATATAGCAAAGGCACAAAAGGAAAAGGAGAAACTAGAGATCATGACTCATGATCAGTCAAAGTTGGATGAAGAAAATGTTGTTGTTTCATCAGTGACAGTGTCTGATACAAAAAATGAAAATCATATATAGCTGGTTTTCTTAACTCATGTTGATAGTTATGTGATGGATGTTTATGTGAATCAAGGCTTGTTTGTGAAAATGGTATTTCTCAGTTTTAGCCTTCCCTATTTTCCTATATAAAACCATCCATCAGCATTGGAAGCTAATACTTGTACTTAATATAATATGAATATAAATTATTGATTCACACTATGTTTTTACATTTGTATGTCTACACTCCACTCATATAGATAAAAAGGGGAGAGAGAAAAATAATATTTCTGTCTCCTTTATACCATACAAGTTTTTTTTTTTAATAAGCAAATTGAATTTATTGAGAAAGAAGAGCGCTTGAGTACAAGTAATATACTCAAGACAAGACAATTAGAGTCATACTTGTAGCCAGAGCATGGCAGGGAACAAGCCCATACAAAGCCCAAGCAAAATCTACTCAAACATAAAGTAACTAACCAATAATCAGCAAATAAAAAATAACCATTATTATGCAGCAAGAAGTATCATCAATTATGCAGCTAATATTAGTTAGCCAACCAGAACAGACAACAATAGTCATTGAGGCTGAACTCTCTACTAGTCTCTTCATTTTTTGTTTGTGATAGAATCAATTTCCTTCTCACAGAACAAAGAAGAAAGCAGAACAGAGCCTTGGTGGTACTTATCCCATCCCATCCATGCTAATTGTTGCCTCCAATATTGGTTTCCTCCAAAGCTTGCCATAAATGCAAAAGGCACAAAAGTATTAGGTGACACTTTATTTTAATGGTTCCTAACTGTTGACGTATCGACACTATATTAGTATCTCGCTATTTAACAATTCAATCACATCGCTAATGTTGGTGGTACAAAACCGTTAACAAATTACTAAGGCTTTTCCTCGCACAGTGCAGGGTAATATATATATAATAGAATTTGACATCTCAGAATTTGCAATCATCATCTATATTTTTGCAAACGGAATTTTTAACTTTAGTGTCTAGTTTTTATCTTTTGAAATTATTATTGATTACTTATAATGATTTAAAGAGATTTATAAACAGAATAAACCTATAAATATATTTATTTAATCACACGCACACACATAGAGATAAAGATTAAAAGGACAATTCTGCCACTCAATTGATTATAAAAAAGATTAAAAGGACAAAATTATATATAAATATTTAATTTACTGCTGCATAATATATTGGTTAATTTTTAATACTTCTTAACTTATTAGTATATATAATTATACACTCTTGATTATTATTTTTTAATTAATAAAAAAACCGAGTTTTTCTTTTTGATAGGCCGGGGAGGGGAGATTTAAACTCGAGTGTTAGGAGTTACAAATGCTAAACTGTAAACTCTACCAATTGAGAAAAATCCGAGTTGACCATGATGCAGTACGAAGTTTTATGATAATCACTAAAGTAACAATTAATTATCTATGCATGGAATACCTTAATTTTATTGTATTATTTAAACAACAATAATTGTGGTACCATATATATATATATACGTATAATTTGTATGCATATAATTTAATTTATTACATCATTGGTCCGTAGACTACTATTCTAATGTCATTATTTAAGAGCTACGAGTCTATGATGCTAAAACAAATAATATAAATAATACAAATTTGACACCCTCTTGATTATTTATTTCAATTGTGCTAACTAACTTGTGAGGTTAACATATAATCTGCCGCATAATAAAATGCTCATATATCCATTCATATTTCGTATATGGGTAATGATTTTTTTTACAAATAAAAACAGACAATTTTTTACGCGAATGGAGCCTGTGATTTTTGTTCAGTCATTTTTTACACTTTTTTTCAATTTTTAATAACATTTATTTGTTTGAAAAAACCTACATCTGTCACATTTCTTTCGTAACGATTCTTGTAAGATTTCTTTCGTAAAATATAACATTACTGTTCATATATATAGGCAACAAGCGAAATTAATGTGGATAAGAGTGTATGAGATTATGATGAGAGGGCTTTTATTGGCCTGCAGTTTAAACATTAAGCATTTCATCACGCTACATCGATCTAACTAAATTCAGTTTGTCGGTTCTGCACAGGATAATGATTCTTCCATAGATATATTTGTATAATTTAAAGTTTATTAAAAAATTATTAAAGTTGGTTGCGCTGTTATTTATGAAAAAGTAGGTGCGGAAATAATACTATTCTGTCTGTGCATGCATAATTATGCATGTATTGAATATACAATATTAAATCAAATCAACATACATATTAGAATAGAGTGCATGCACCTACTAATTTGTTTGTTTTTAGATTAGCAACACTTGCAGAAAAGGGTGAGTTTTATGCCAATCAGTGAAGAAGAGGGAGTCACATGTCCAATAGCTTTGGCTTCGCAACCAGATATTTCACCTTAGATGCCAAACAGGTTGATTGATATTCCTGGTATAGTAGAAAATGCCAAGTGGCCTTTGATTCTGGAGTCGGGGAAAGATAATTTATATAGCAATACTAACAAGATCATTTCTAAGCAATTTGGAAATTGTGAATTGTATTTTTTAAGAGTATCTTTTATGCGTAATTGTGGAGACTATAATTTCTTGAGAAATACCTCAATATCGTGTTCAAAGGGTTCAAATTAATATCTACTACTCGTGCCACATGTTAGGTTGTGAATTGAATTGTCTTTTTGTTTAATGTTAATATATATAACTTATTATTAAATTATTAATTTTAATAATTGATTTTTTATTCATTTTCTTAGGATTGATATTTTTCTTTAAAAAATTCTTTATTATCATAATAAAGAAAAACCTTTTATTTATCAAGGATTAGTTTGCAAATTCTTTATTTTTCATCTACAATATCTATTTTAAAAAAATTTAAAAAAAAATTATGCCCAATTATTGGACACGTGTCAGTATATCTTAACAAATTCGTTTCTCTAATTAGCCACGTGTCACTGTGTAAGACACGAACGGACGCCGCACACAATTTGAAGGTTATTAGTTTTTTTTTTTAAAGAAATTTGAGAAGGTTGGATTTTTTTTTAAAGAAATTTCAAGGTTGGGTTATTATTTTTGGAAATTGGTAAATACACCCACCATTTTTTTCCATCCACCTCACTTGTCACTATTCAAAAATTTTAATACCAAAATACCCTTTTATACTACCGGAAATTCAAATTTCCGGTAGTTATAAAATTTTAATTTTACAACTACCAGAAATTCGAATTTCCGGTAGTTATAAAAATTGAAATTTTGTGCTACCGGAAATTCGAGTTTCCGGTATTTCAAAATTTCAAATTTTGAACTACCGGAAACTCGAATTTTCGGTAGTTCAAACTTGAAAATTTGCACTACCGAAAATTCTTATTTCCGGTAGTTTCATGAAATTTTGCACTACCGGAAACTCGAATTTCTGGCACAAATTTGAATTTTTGAACTACTAGAAATTCGAGTTTCCGGTAGTACAAAATTTCAAATTTTGAACTACCGGAAACTCGAGTTTCCGGTAGCAGTGGGGTGTATGCGGGAAAATACAAAAAAATGAAAATAGGGTATTTTTGTATTTTTACATTGATCTGACTTTTAAGTGAGGTGGATGGCAAAAAAGAGGGGGTGTATTTACCAATCCCCTTATTTTTTGGTCGAATTTGAAGGTTGGGTTAAAAAGTGGGCTTTGGTAAATACACCATTAGCCATACACCCCACGTTAAAAGGATAAATTACTATCATCGAGTGGTTTTCTCTCTCTCTAATTTCGCGTCTTTTTTGGAAACTGAAGTTTTCAAAATATAAAATTGTATTTCAAAAACTGGAGTTTTCGAAACGCAAATTGTATGGAGACTGAAATTTTCGAAATACAAATTTGACTAGAGTTTCTGGAATATAAATTTGCAGAAACTGGTGTTTCCGGAATACAAATCTAGAATACAAATTTGTATTTTGGAAACTCTAGTCTCTGGAAAAAAATACAAAATCAAAATCTTAAGAAAAAATGCGATATTAAATAAGGGTATTTTTAAAATTTCTAGATTAATATAAAGTGTACGGTGAAAAGTGTAGAGTGTATTTTTCATCTTCTTAAAAAGTTTAATTAGCAACCGGACCTTGAGGTGAGCTGGAATTGACATTTTGGATTGCTATGTGCTATTGTATAAAACCTTTATACATTAACATGTATTTTGTATTTCCTGCTAATTTTTTTTACAATTCATACATTTTCTATAATTTTAAATAATTTATCTCTTAAATTTTAAAATGTTGAAAAAATTAATGAAATTATATAATACTTGTTTTATAAAAACTATAATTTAAAATGTAGGGTTAAATCTATTTTTTGTCCCTCATTTATTATTAATTTTCGATTTTGGTATCTCATTTTCAAAACTCGTTTTTTTAGTCCATTAATTTTGAAAATTGTCACTTTTAGTCCCTAAAATATAAAACCTGTCTTTTTAGTCCCTTATTTTTTAAAAATTGTCACTTTTAGTTCCTGGGGCTATATTTTAAATTTGAAAAGTATTTTTTAAATTTATACTTTGACCCCTCCTAAAGCCTGATGTTTACCTTAACCCATTTTTTCTGTTCTCCCCCCCACTGATGCACTGCGACCCCCATCCCTGCTAGGAGTAGTTCCAAAGTCCTCCCTCGAAGCCGCCATAAGATGCGGCCTCTCTCTCGTTCTCCTCCCTGTGCGATCGCGGTGGCCCCCTCCCTTCCTGCCATTGTGCGCAACCTCCCTTGGCCGCGCGGAGCTCCTCCCTTGGCCGCGTGGGGATAGGGGGCCGCAGTGCATCAGTGGACAGGGAGGAGAATGGAAAAACGGGTTAAGGTGAACATCAGGCTTTAGGAGGGGTCAAAGTATAAATTTAGAAAATACTTTTTAAATTTAAAATATGGCCCCATGGACTAAAAATGACAATTTTAAAAAAATGAGGGACTAAAATGAAACATTTTATTTTTAAGGGACTAAGTTTTATTTTTTAGGGACTAAAAGTGACAAGTTTTCAAAACTGAGGGATTAAAAAAATAAATTTAGAAAATGAGAGACTAAAATAAAAAATTAACAATAAATGAGAGACAAAAAATAGATTTAACCCTAAAAAATATATAAAAACTAACACGACTCGTGCAACCATATGGATACCATATTAGTTTAATAAAATATATTGTTTTAAAAGAATACAAATTTTTTTGCTCTCTTAAAACACTTGCCCACGTGTCACTTTCCTCGCCCACAGGCCTGGAGCACAAATTGCATGAAAGAAACATTAATTAATGCACTTCGTCTTTTTTTTTTAATCAAAAAATGCACTGCGTCTAAAACAGGAAGTCTCAAAGTCGACCCCATTATTCAATTGTAAATGGAAAATTAGTTACATGAAATAGACGTGTAGTCAAAATTTTATAATGTGGCCTTTATGCTAATTTATAAGTTGCTTATATAAAAGAAATGCTAATCATAAGTGGGGTACGTTGTTTAAATGCTAACATGATGATTGCCATTAATTTGTGAAAATGAAGCAATAATTTTTTACTTTTAAATTCCATATTAATAATTATCATAAAAATATTATTGAAAGGATTACTCTTAATTTAAGAATTTAACAATTATATACTGATAATTTAAATAAGTTTTACAAATATATCTAATATATTTTACTATTTGATTATAGTACTGTAAATTGATATGATATAACAAAATAATAAAATATAATAAGACATCTCTGTAAAACTTTGTTTTTTTACAAATATGTAGAACTTATTTACATCTTCGGTATATATCTGTTGAGAATTCTTAATTTAATATTTTAATTTTGATTAAACTAGTACCATTATTGTTCAGACGATTGAAAACCAGCAACCCAACAAATATGGCAGGTAAGTTGGAATTTGGCTGTTGTGTATCCTGAATCTGATAGAGAAGTGCGTCATTGTGACATAAACCCAAAGGTAAAACATACCGCGGTAACAATTTGAAAGTGAAAATTATAATTATTAATTGTATGTCTGCATGCTATTACAATTTCATTAGTTTTTTTTTTGACAAAACAATTTCATTAGTTTACTTCTTTATTAATAACTTTTTTTTATACTTTTCCTATTTAAAAAAAACCCTTTATTTTAATTAGAGGAGATAAATTTGGTATACTAATAGTATATACTTTTTTATTCTTTAATTTAGTTCTTTCTAGATGTTGTGAGGAAGAAGGGGTGTTTCACTGTTTTGGTCCTTTTGGAAACTTCAAATTATACTGTTATACTCTTATAGATTTCATTCGGGCAACAACATCTCAACAAAACATTGAAGCAGAAAGTACCTTTCCAAAGTGTAAAATTCACCACCCTTTTTCCAATATCCTTTTTGAAATTAATGCCACTAGCTAGCTACTTCCAATTTGATGAGCCGACTATCAACTTGGACTTCATTTTAATTTGGAGTTCAATTTTCAAATCAAATTAACTTTAAGCAGCTTGTTTATCACATTTCGTCGTTATTAATTAGTCTCTCCTTTATTCACTTTGACCAATGTTACCCATTACCAAAAAACTCCATATATATTTACTTTATTTGGACTTAATTGGATATAGATTATTTGAGCTAAATCACTTTTCACCTACTCACAAAACTCCATAATCACTTTTCTCTATTATGAACCTCCATAATCACTTTTCAACTTCAACTACTCACAATATGAATATGGAACGGAAGTTACGGAACCCCCTTGGTGGTGAAATTTTAGTGTGTTTCATAAACGAAAGTCAAAATCGATGTGACTTCACGTGCAACAAAAAAATGCCCCTCCCTTTGAAAAATTCCTCGAATCGTTGAATCTCCGCCGTGATTACCGTTTGTCACATCTTTGCATGAAGAGTTAAGAAAACCAAACCGAACACACTTTGCATTTAAAAATCTGGCAACCGGGGCCTCAATTTTGAAAGATTAAATCATGGTTGTTGAAAAAACAATAACATGAAGAAAAAAAAAAGACAACAAGGGCCTATATAAACAAGTACCACTAGTATTTTATTTTTGTTTTCTTTCAAGAAAAAATAGACTTTAGACTAAATTTATATTCGATTAGGAGATAAGTAAAACTTAATCACAAATTATTCCATTATGGTTGTTGAAAAAACAATAACATGAACAAAAGACGAGAAGGGCCTATATAAATAACAAGTAGCACTAGTATTTATTTTTTCACCCACAAAATCTCAGGTGCACAAAGAGATCTTGGACTAATATGTGTTCGGCAGAAGGATAAATAAATTCTCACCCATCATTGTTGTTGAAAAAACAATAACATAAAAAAAATGAGACAAGGCAAGGCCTATAACTAACAATAACAAGTAGCACTATAGAATAGCAAGTACTATATATGCTTATTTGTGCTACTTAGTATAGTGTTTTTCGTTTTGGTACTTTGTCAAAATACCTGTCCTGCTTTTTCAAACCTTGCCTTCTTTATTGACCAAGGAGCCAAAAATCCACAACCACCCATATAACAAGAACAAACCATGTCATTATCTCACAACCTACCATTCACCCATGTGAGTGTTGCACAATTTGGTGGTTTGTGAGGATTGCACAGAACAATTTACTCTTTTAATTAGTGTGCTAGCTTATTCAGACCCCAGGGGATAGTTTTAATTAGTACTAATAATGGGGAATAGCTTAGGGGGAAAAAAGACCACAAAGGTGATGAAAATTGATGGTGAAACATTCAAGGTGAAGACACCAGTGAGAGCATGTGAAGTGCTGAAGGACCACCCTGGTCTTGTTCTGTTGGATTCAGAGGCAGTGAAGCACTATGGGGTAAGAGCAAAGCCTTTGGAAGCACACAAGGAGTTGCAGCCAAAGAGGCTGTATTTCCTTGTGGAGCTCCCAAACACAGTTGTTAATCCAAGAAGGGTTCATTCTGGGATTCAAATGAGTGCCAAAGATAGGCTTGAGAGTTTGGTTCTGTCTAGAAGGTCTGCTTCTGACCTCACAATCATGAAACCTGTTGCACAGAGAAGTAGCAGCAACATGAAAATGCAGGGTGGTGGTGTGGTGTCACAGAATGATTATGGTGGTGGGGTGAGGTTGAAAATGAGGCTTCCAAAGGCAGAGGTGGAGAAACTGATCCAAAGTAGTAAAGATGGGGCTGAGGCTGCTGAGAGGATCATGAGTCTTTGCATGGCAGCCAATGACAGCAAAAGCCAAGTTGGAGAGAGGAATATGGTGCTGAAACAGGAAATGCATTGGAAGGGTGGCAGAGGAAGAGTTGGTGAATGTAAAAAGATACCTGAGGTATGCTAGAAAAACATAAATTTTGTGGTTGTTTTTTATTTTCATAGAAGATATAGACTAAATTTTCAATTTAGTCCGTGAAATTGTAGGATGTTGTCGGCTTAATTCCTATAATAATAGAAATTTTAAAAAGTCCCTGAAGCTATAAATAGCCAGTCATTTTACTGTCAAACTTATCCTTGGTAGTAAATATTTCAAATTGGTCTATGAAGGTTAACACCTTGACCATTCACAATTAACTTTCAAGGATCAATATAATAAAATGACTGTTCATTTACAGTTTTAGGACTTTTTTTTTTTTCTCTCCTTATTTGTAGTAACTTGACAACACTTTTCAATTTTATGGATCAATTTGGGGTTTACTCAACTGGTAATCCTGTAAAAGTATAACCTCACCATTAATTTTTGGAGAATAGAAAATTATGTTGAAAGACATTGATTGATCAGTCAATTTAATTTAATGGCCCTTCAGTTTTAATTTTTTTTTGGTCATGACCCTTCAGTTTAATTTAAACATTAATTTTTTCATTACAAATATTTTTTGGTCAAGTATCATTTCATTACTCTAAATCGATAAGACTCTAGTCCTACTGGCCCAATAGCAAGATACTGAAATCCAACAAGTGGTTAAGTAGTCCTCCCTCGGTAGCACAGTTGGTAGATGCATTGGGAGGACACTTGAGGGTGAGGGGTTCGACCCCCTCCCATCCCCCCCTGTAAGACCAAAAAAAAACAAGTGGTTAAGTGCAGGGAGTTGAAGGTGTCCTTTTCAATTTGTTGGGGTTACACGGGATAAAGATTCTTCCCATAGATATTGTATAATTTAAAGTTTATTAAAAAAATGTATTAGACTTGGTTACTATTATTTATGTGAACGATTATGCATGTATGTATTATCTATACAATTGGTAGTTATCAAATCAAATCAACATATTAGAATTAGTTTGCATGCACCTACTAATTTGTTTGTATTTGGATTAGCAACACTTGCAGAAAAGGGTGAGTTTTATGCCAATCAGTGAAGGAGGGAGTCCAATTGCTGTGGCTTCGTAACCGGATATTTCACCTTAACCTTGAAGCTAAACTGAGAGCCCTCGCGGTTGCTGCTAGTGCTACGAACCGAATGAGCTTTCTAATTAATGCTATTGTCAATGCTTAGTTTATTGTAAGGGTGATGTTACTTATGTACTATAATTATGAATCACAAGTATGGTTACAATAATTATATGGGTGAGAATTCAGCAAAATGTAGTTCATTATCAATACAGGCACCTATATAGTTGTGAATAATGGGGAATGTATCTGGTTTCAATAACATTACTCATTATATTATGTACATTTTGGAGAAAACTATAACTTAAGATGAAAGTAGAATAAAAATGAGACAACATGCTGGACAGTCCAATATTTCTTTGTGCTTTCTTCCTGGTATGATTTCATTTGTTTAAACCAAAAAGGAGAGGGAAAAAAAAGAAATTTTATGATATAATTACTTCTAAAGTTTGTCAATAATTATTAAAAAAAATAGAGGGTGTTAAAAGCAATGGTCATCTTTTATTTTAGGGAATTGGTAAATACACCCCACACTTTTTGACATACACTCCACATTAATGTAGAAATTCCAAAAATACCCTCCAATTTTGCATCATTTATGAAAACTTGAGTTTCTAGAATACAAATTGCACGGAGATTAGAGTTTCCGGAATACAATTTTGTATTCTGAAAACTGAAATTTTTGGAATACAAATTTGACTGGAATTTTCAGAATACAAATTTGCATTCCGAAAACTTCCGGAATACAAATTTGTATTATGGATTTGTATTCCGAAAACTTCAGTTTCCGAAATACAAATTTACATTCCGGAAACTCCATGCGAAATTGGAGGATATTTTTGAAATTTTTACATTAATATAGGGTGTATGTCAAAAACTATGGGGTGTATTTACCAATTTCAAACGAGCTAAAAATCTTGTTTTACATTGAATTGTTCCAATTTCAAAAGTATTGCTAACTGGTGGAACAGCGCTTAGTCTTTCTACCCACCATCTAGTCAAATGATGGTAAAGAGTAATTCATCTCCAATTTACAAGATTCCTTATTAACAAAGAAAAATGTTCAGTACTTCTCTACATCTTTAATTTGAGTTGTATTTTGTTACTTTATGAAAGTCACACCAGACTGTAACCATAAGCCGATTTAAGATATGCATGCAGCATAGTGAGGATCAGTGCAGCAAGAAATAATATAAGCAAATATCATGATCAAGCTCGTCCGGTGCGCCTTCCAACTTTAAGCGCCAATTCGGTATCAATTTTGAGGGAGATGTCAAGTGCTTTCACTGAATGAGTCAAGGAACCACTGCAGAAAAGCCATGTCAGTACTGTAGTGGTATTTTAAGGAAATAGTACCCTATGCTAGTTTCTGAAGTTGTACTACATTTGTTTGTAACTTGCAATGTCCCAATAACGCATTGTTTGTCTTAGAAATATTAGCAACTCACTCTTTTTGACACACTTTTTGTGATTAGTTCATTTCTTAGAATGTTACTACGTTAATTTACAAAAATGTAGTGTGTTTTAAAATATGCTTGCTGAATGCTGACGATTCATAGACCCAAATATAATTCCATTGATCAGAAGGAAAATACTAAAAAATTCACAGCATACCATTTTTTTTTTTTTGATACAAAAATTCACAGCATACCATGATATCTCAAAAACATGTATAAATCCAAAAACAATTCATTTCAACACACTAGTTTTCCTAGAATGCGTGAATAATAAATCCATGAAAAAGAGAATCACAGTTCTATACTCCTATTTCCCGATACAAAAATTGTGAACTTTTTTATCTGAAGCATCATTACTTGAGACATAAATTCCAAACACAGCACCTCTCTAAATGAGGTAATTTTATGCCTGGGATGCATCAGAAATACAATGATAGAAAGTCGACACAATGTCCATTTGATGAATTCAACAATACAGGCATAAATGGAAGGAAAATATGCATTGCGATTTATGATACTAGATGTTATGAAGTGCTGTGAAACTGAAAGTTTACCTAGAAATGTAGGTTACTCCACTTTGCCCGATTTTATGTACCGTATCCATAGTAACATTGCCGGATGCCTGGCATTAAAAAAATGACAACAGAAATTAGTTAAGAACGTTAAGAGGAAATTATTTGCTAAAGTCATCCTCAACCAAATTCAACAGTTTGCGTTACATATTACTCAAGAGTTTTCCATCAACCTCTTCAGAAACAAAAGGAAAATGATAGAAATAAAAAATATGAAAGCAGTACCAAAATACTCTGGAGCATTTAATCAACAAATAATCCTAATAATATGATACATCTTAAACGAAGCAAATTTAGTCATAAATACCTCAGTTTCAAATCTCCCATCGACCAACCGCACAGCTTCTTTCAGCATAGATATGTCCACATCTCCATTTGGTAAAGGTACGACCATATTATCCAACATTATTCGAGTTAAAGAAGTCTTTGTTTCAGATGCATAATGTAATACTTCTTCCACTTCTTCAAGAGTCCTGGTCTCAACCTGGGAAAAACACAACCTTAAAATATTACAGCTGCAGCCAGAACTGGTCCTTTCCATGCATGCACAGCCATATAATGAACACCAAATACACACATACAGTTGACTTTATACCGAGTACTTTAAGATCGAAAGCCCAAATGATGTCATTATGCACACAGCTAACATCATGCATGTACAGACATGTAAATAAATTATAAATATCACGATTTTATAGATCTTTCTTAGGTATTACTCGGTGAGCAAAAATGAGGTGACTAAAGATTAAGATGGGAATTTAAGTTGTAACTACCCAGCAGATGTGTCAGGTAGGAGTGAAGAAGGTGGGAAGTGATTGTGAAATCTGTTTAAGGAAATGAAAAAACAGCCACATGGTGGAGAGAGGGAATGACACAGTTATTCAGCAAGGAATTGGGGCCTTAGGGCACGGATGAAGCAGACCCTCAAAGATCTAAAGGTGTTTCTATCTTTGTTTTCTGTTTCTCATTGTAATCAAGACAGATTTTCCCTGTTGTGAGGTGTTATACTCCATTATTAGTTATCAGTAAAATCTGTTCCTACCATCTTGGTGCTGCATCAACAAAATCATTTGTTACACAAATAGTTATCATGTCACAAAATTGACAAGAAATCATTTTAAAATTTTAAAATTCAAAGAAACTGCAAATAAGCCAGTTGGAACACGGACAGGCATCAAAATTTTCGTTAAGTTTCAAATAGAGAAAATGCCAATATGACCTAAAAATGGAAAAGGAAAAGAAATGTGCAAATTGATGAAAGAGAGCACTACCTCAACCTCCATTTGGAGGTTATTTTGCTCTAGATACAGGTCGACAGCTTTGAGGGCAAGAAATCATTTTAAAATTTAAAAATTCAAAGAAACTGCAAATAAGTCAGTTGGAACATGGACAGGCATCAAAATCTTCATTAAGTTTCAAATAGAGAAAATGCCAATACGACCTAAAAATAGAAAAGGAAAAGAAATGTGCAAATTGATGAAAGAGAGTACTACCTCAACCTCCATTTGGAGGTTATTTTGCTCTAGATACAGATCGACAGCTTTGAGGGCATTTGTAACACCTCCAGCTGTTGATATATGATTATCTTTTATCAAAACCATATCAAACAAGCCCATCCTATGATTTCGACCTCCACCAATTAATACCTATGGAAAGAAATGTACACTAGTTTATTGAGTAAATTTAAATGGTCAGTAATAAAAGCAAGGAAGTGATCCATACCGCCCACTTATCCAATAAACGTAAACCTGGAGCAGTTTTTCTAGTTTCCAACATATATGCAGGGTGTGCTGCATTTGCCATTGCCTGTGGAAAAACATAAGATAACAAATGATAAATTCATAAGTTCATAAATATAAGAGTACTAATGATAATTTCACTAATCACAAGGCCTAGTGAGATGTAACACAACCATTTTTTAATCCAGTCTGAGTTCAAAATATAAATCAACTTGTTTTTCATATTTGTAAGTGGAGAGTGGTTAGACAAAACTGTCTTGAGGGAGGTTTTGAGTGGGATTGGGCCGATTGGCCACTCCTAAGGCTGGGATTCTCGCTGTTATGTATTTTTTTTTCATGAATCACCAAAATCGTCTCTAAAATTGTAAGGCCTTGTCAATTTAGTCCCTGAAATTATTAATATTCCAAATTAGTTCCTAAAATTGAAAATTCTCAATCACATAAGTCCTTTTGGATCAGTAATTTGGTCCCTAAAATTGTCTGATCGGGACTAATATGATTCAAGATTTTCAATTTTAGAGACTAATTTGAAATATTAATAATTTCAATGACTAAATTGACACTGGCCTACAATTTCAGGGACTAAACAGTCCTTTTCTGGTCTGTTTGTATTCCAAGAAATCCCAAGTTCCCTTGTGGTGAAAGGAGCTAGTCTCCACTCTCCACCTTTTGTTATTAGTGAAATCAATTTCTATCAGAAAGTAATAGAGACTACATCTCATTAGAGATTTGCTTCAAGTGTAAGCTATGGTTGCAAAGTGACATCAAACTCAAATGAAAATTATACCGGATCCCTATAAGACCAGCAATGCCATATGGTAGTGAATGTTGGGTAGTGAAGCCAACAAGAGCACAAATTAAGTGTAGCATAGATGAGAATGCAGTGGTAGTTGAGAGGACACATGAGAAAAATTAAGTTTAGGAAAGAAAATATACAAGAGAAAGTTGGAGTAGCACTCACTAAGAAGATTATGGAAATGTGCCCAACTGATCCAGTCATGTGAGAAGAAAAATAATAAGAATAACAATAACAATTAAAATGACCTTGATCTAAACGGCTGTGTTGTAAATACAGCTCTGGCATCAACCAATGCATGTAGCCAACCCCACATTGTGGGATAACACTTGACAATTGTTGCAATTTCCAAAGTTTCTCCTAAAATTTAGCTTAAGATATATGTGACAGAACTGGACCAGAAAGAGGATGTAAAGATGAATTTTTATTGAAGAATAGTCTTGGCCAGTATCAGCAAAATACAGAACCAGAAGCCAAGAATGCTACAATGGGAACGCTCCCCCTTTCTAAATTCTAACCAATTCATCTATTTTTCAATTTCAATCAAATATTCACCATAATGCCAATAATTAACTTCAAATTTTTTCAATAGCCTTACAAGGACCTTTAAAAACAGCATATAATGTTAGCTAGCTAAGTTCAATCATGGCAATCTGTTAGGTAGCTATAAGCATATCAGAGAAAATTTAATAAAAGAAATTTATTTAAGAAAGCAAAAATACCTTAGTTAAAGTTGCAATGCCACTCATCCTCTGCATAAAGTTTAGCACTACCCTTTCAGCTACAACAATGTTATGTGCCCGTCCTACACATGAATTACTGAGGATTGATAGAAGCCTTTCATGAAACCAATTACAAACTAATGATGCAATCTATCCCATTTGCATTTGTAATTAGGTTTTCCTAGTAATTATCTTACCATGAACTTTTCCAAACTGTAGTCCTTTATGGATAAAATCTCCATCATTTTTAGACCACTCCACCTGATATATGAAAGTGATCCTACAATGATCAGCCAAGTACTAACCACACATATAATGATAGGACGTCTGCTCATTGATCATACCTTTAAAGAAGGATCAACCTCATGAAATATCATCTCTGCAAGTGCAATTCCAGCAACGATGCCATCCTCCTTTGCCAAGAAATAAGCTTCTACTTCCATGTCAGATGGAATGGTGGCCATGCATGTTACATCACCTACAATTGAAACATTTTTGATACTCAGTGCCATGTATACAACATAACTTCCAAATAACAGTATGATTTTTTTTCATTTTAGCAGAAGCCCAACAGAAAAGAAAAATTTACAGTTTTTAAAAAAAGAAAAAGAAAAGACAGAAATTAAAGAGTGCATATATATATATATAATAACAAAAACAAAAGTCAGGAAGAAACAAGACATCTAGTGCTTGAAATGAAACTTGAAGAAAGTTAAGGCATAAACCTCGATCCCCAGCATCTTCTGCAAGGGCTAACTTGATAATGCCCTTCAAATCATAAGTAGGGTGCACGGGAGGCTTTATTGCAAAGGACTCATATGAGATCCTAGGGTTTGTGAGTTCAGTTGCAGACATTTTAACTACCCTCCTGCAGTTGCACACAATTAAGAACAAATTAGTCCGAAAAATACAGAGACATCTATCCAGTGACACATGGAAATATCGCCATCTATGAACAACAAAAATGACTTTTAATTGAGTTTCTACTCATTTAATCAATTACACATGTAACTGATTACTTAATTCTGATTGCCAGGACTAAACACCACGGCGCCACCAATTAACTCATACTTAAGCATTGCATATACAATTGCAATTCTCAAACAAGAAAAAGAAAAGAGCCTACAGCATAGAAAGAAATTAGCTACCCAGATGAGTGAAAAATGCGAGAATTGGATAGACAAAACAAAACAAAACAAAATTTATTTAAAATATAGATCAGCAGTTAAAGGAATTTACCTGAGTTTTGGCTGGCGTTGGAGTTTAAGCGAGAGGCTGTAAAAGAAAATGATCAACTGTGAGAAGGTTTTGTAGAGAGGCGTGTTTGCCAAAGAATATTAAATGGTTCTGTTATTACAGTGGAATACAAAATCCCTTCCTTTTTAAACACAACTTTACTAAGGATAAGAAATAAGAGGAGAAAAGAACACCCCCCACAAAAAAAGTAAATAATAAATAAATAAATAAGAAACAAAGGCATGTATGTGTGAGTTACAAAGTAAGAAACCTGAGGGGAGGTGGGAAGGCAGTGCTTCGGTCTCTGATGTGAAAAGCATGCGGCACGCACCCTTGTCTGCAGTTCATAGCCATAATCAGAGACAACTTTGAGGCTTTTTTGTTACAATTTCAAAAGTTGTGTCCTAAGAAGAGCTAAGACCACCAGTTATCAAGCTCGCTCTCTTCTTTGGAACTATCGGCGGGAGGATAAGCAATGTAAGCAAGTTAGAAGTGGGAACTCGATTCTGATTCTGAAATCAAAAAGTTCGTTAACTTGTGTGTGTGTGTGTGTGACCCATCGAGCCCTTCGTTTTTTTTTTTTTGGGTAGGAAAAGCTAAAAAGGAAGGAAAAACAACAGCAAAAAGGAACACAGAAAACAACACTCGGGTTCAGCCCTTCGTTTTTTTTAACGAGTATTTTTTTTTTTTTTTAAAAAAAGGGTTGTTCTTGCCATTCATTTTTTTCCTTAAAATTTTTAATTAATACTTGAGTTTTATTAATCAATATTAAACGTAATTAAATATTTATATTATTATTAAAATAATCATCTATCGGTTAGATTATTTTTGGAATTTATCAGAATTGAAAACTTTAAACTTTTTATTTTTTATATTTTTATTGCTATTAAAATATTCTTTACCAACTAGTTTTTAAAAAATATAATTTAATTTACAAAATATATGCATGAGATACTTGTAAATTAATATTTGAGATTTGCAAATAATACACTCTTTTAAATGCTCTTCTCAACACATTATTTATTTTTTGGTGAAATGAAACGAGGAAACAAACTAAATCTCAAAAGGAAACAAATAGAGGAAGTATTCGACAATAAAGACATAAAGACAGAGAAATAAAAGGAAGCAACATTAAAAACACTATCGCCATTATCTAGAGACTAGAGATAGTTCAAACTTTGCCATGGAGTATTGGAGTTAGCTCCTTGGTTAACTTCCTTATAATATGCATGAGTTATATGAACATATATGGATTATTGGGATTAAAACTTTTAGTTAGTGGTTATATGACCACTTAAAAAAATTATGTGACTTTGTATTTTAATTTTCATTATTCATAGTTTGATCTTATGAATATGATTCACTCATCTCACCCTCTCATAATAAAAACTCTCTCATTTGATATTTTTTATTTTTTTATGCACCGAAAGGGATTACACCCCCAGCAAACAACAACAAAACTAAAAGCCTCTGCAGTCCCACTCGAATCTGCATGAAACAGGATCCCAATAGAGGGCGGAAGGGATTCAAAGATCCTGCTATAAGCATCTAGCTGCAGTCCAAATTTAGCTAGACCGTTCGCCACCTGGTTGGCCTCTCGAAGGATGTGGTTCAAGGAGTGCTCCCTCACTCTCTACCGATAATATTGAATGTCCCTAACCAAGGTGTGGTTCGGGTTCAAGGTGGAACACCCATCCTTGATCAAACGCACAGCCAATAGGGAAACAGATTCAATAGCAACTCTTGTGTAACCTACTTGAACTATCAACCTGAGACCCATTCAAATAGCATTCAATTGGTAGATCCTGCCAGATGAAACGAGTACCTAAGGATGAATGCACCATGGTCATTCCTCAGATATAATCCTGCCTGCTGCAGCTTTCATACCCAGCTGGGTCACTATTAAGCTTCAACCAGCCTTTGAGCGGAGTCGTCCATCTGATGATATATAACACCCTGACTCGCTTCGTTCCTGGCACTAGTGAGCATAGGACGCAAAGTAAGGCTCGCTTCAACTTGGCTCCATCTCACTTAATATGTTCCCTGTACACACATATATGATAAATCTTTTTTATTGAGCATATAATTGTTCCTTTTTTTATGACTTAATTATCATATGGATTCCATTTTATCATGCAAATCTCTTCTACTATACTACATTACTACCTTTCTGGAGTTCAATTTTCGGGGAGTTTTTATCTTGATGATATTATTTTCAATATAGTTAATTATATGTACTATTTTACGATTAAGAAGCAATTGCCTCTTTAGATATAATATTATGCAATAGATTACTATAAATATTAGTATATATTTTTTTATTGTCCACGCTTTGAAGTTCTAATTTGTGGGCATCAATTTCAAAAGTCCCATTTTGTCATCAGTTGTCATTTGTTTTCCAAATAGGCTGCTGTTGTTCGTATATATTCAACTCTATAACGTTTTCACACTCTTTTGTTCAACAGAAGCTAATTATTCAGTACAGAAAAAAGCATCTTTCGATCGATTATGTTTTATAATTTTCATCAACGGCGTTGAAAACCTGCAAGAGTACATTTCGTTTTCCTTGACGGAAAAAAAATTCAACGTACCCCACTAGCTTCAATCGTTCTTAACTGCGTATATAGTAAGATATTCTCCTTATTCAGAAAGGCAGTGATAGAGTTGTTTGAAATATTGTCTCATTCAGGAGAAGTGGAGATAAAGCAGAGCATTAGCCATGTCGTATTATGGGAGGAGATCATCATCTGGTTTAAACTTGGGTTTGATGATGTTTGTTGTGGCAGTGCTAGTACTCTTGGGAGTGGTTTCAACAGGCGAGTGCATCAGAGACTTCAAGAGCTTATTTGAAAGCCAATTACCAAAAGGGCCAGTGCCACCATCTGGGCCTTCCTTATGCCATAACAAGCTCACTCCTAACAAATATAACAAAGCTTCATTCCCAGATGATTATTACATTATTTGTCCATAGCAATAGCATGTGTTGTCAAGGATATCATGAGAAATAAATATATATGTATGTAGGATCTCATTTTCATTATTCTTTTTCCCTTTTCTGTATCCTCGGATCTTGCTATTGTAAGAGGACAAAATCAGCTTAGGCATATATATGTTGATTTGAGTTGCAATAAGTTATTTTCTTTGGTCAGATGATAATATATGCACAACCTGTGCTTATACATGATCAAACTGTGTGTAGTAATCTGAATTTCATCTTTGCTCAATGGGTCAACGGTTTTCCCGCTCAAGCCTTTTCTTCTTATTTCTAGTCTTCATGAAGGATCAAAGGAAGCATGGATATAGAAAAATAGAGTTCTCAATTGATCATTACGCTTACAAAAAACCTCTTATAATGAGTTATTTGTCTTTTTGAAATATACAAGATTTAGGGCCTATTTAGACTGACTTATGCAGAGCTTATCTACTGACATAAGCAATTGTCAGCGTGTTTGGCAGAGCTTATGAAAACAGCTTATGACTGGTTCATAAGTTGTTTTGGGCTTATTTTCATAAGCTCTTCAGGATAGCTTATCAAAACAGCTTATATGAAATCAGTTTCACCGTATTCTCTCTTCTATTATAAAAATAGCTTATACATAAGTGTTTATATGATAAACACTTATATCATAAGTACTTAAATAAGCTATTTTTCCAAACAGACCCTTGCTCACTTTAATTTCATTAATTTGTTTACACCGAACCAAAAACACCAAATGATAACGACATTCAGCCAATGTAACGCATTATCTAAAAACCATGGAGCTTTCATATAACACTATCTGAAAGTTTACGTGAGATAACAATTACCATGGAGCTTTCATATACCACTGCAGATTTCACAATTTTGCATGACATTGTGGAGTTTGTGGGCAAGGCGAAATTCTATCCTTTGGGAAGATAAAGATGAGCCTATGCAGGGAGTTATTGAGCGAGCATGTGCTGTTCTAAATGCTTGGGAGATGGCCAGATCTGTTGAGCATACTACAAACCGTGTAGATCAATGCAGGACAACTGTCAAGTGGGAGAAACCGCAGATGGGCTACTTGAAATGTAATATAGATGCAGCGTTTGATGCCAACACTGGTGCAACTGGGATCGGTTTATGCCTCAGGGACGGTAGTGGACAATTTTTGCTTGCAAAAGTTGGTTATTTATTCCCCATGCTAGATGTTAAGGATGGAGAGACAATTGCTATGCAAAGGGCGCTACAATGGCTTATGGACCTACAGGTGGACTTTGCAATTTTGGAGATTGACTCGAAGGAGGTAGCTGACACCATCAACTCGGTTGACAGTTTCAATTTATCTGAATTTGGTGCTATTATTTCTTCTTGCAAACATTTGTTAAGTTTAAAACCAAGATTTAAGGTTCAGTTTGTTAAGAGACAGACTAATGAAGCTGCTCATAGACTTGCTAGAGTGGCTGCTTGTAATGTCCGTTCTCATGTTTGTAGCATCTTGCCAGGTTGTATTACTTGAGTTATTTTTAATGAAATGAGATAAACCTATTTCAGTAAAAAAAAAAAAACAATTACCAAACAATCATTATCTGAAGGCTCTATATATTTTTGTAATATGGGAAGGGAAGAGAAGGGGAGGTGGTGGCTACCGGCTATGGAAAGAGAAAATGGAAGGGACAAGGGAAAAGAGTGATGGTGAGGTGTACCGCTTATGTGTGAAAAAATATCACGTGTCAATTGAGTTGGTGTCATTCGGCAGTGACGAGGCAGACTTCTATTAGCCACCTTATCATTAAATCGAGTAACTATGACAATAAGGACTAAAACGAAATAAAACATTTTATAAGGATGAAAACAAAAAGTACTTATATTATCAATAAGGATGAAAACAAAAAGTACTTATATTATCAAGACAAAAACATATTTAATCCTTAAAATTCTGTTTACTACTACCAAAAAAATTCTTTTTTTTTATAGAAAAAAAATTCTATTATCCAATGAACCAAAAAAGTGACATGTTGTTTATATTTTTGACCGAAGGAAATACCTAGAAAAAACACTAAATAAAATAGTGTCCTACAGGCACAGCAAAGCACCGGAACCACATTAAGCTCATATTAAGACAATTTTAACATTAAAATGAGACAATTTTCACCTACGTGATCCTTAACAAAAGAAAGAAAACAGAATTGAACTATATAAATTATTAACAACCAGTTGGGGTTTTAAGATACAAACTTCACACTTCAAACGATCAATTGATCTTCTTGTCCATGTTCTTCACTAGCTGTCCCATCTGGAACCTCCAATACAAGAAATAGGCCAACCCGATTCCAACCATCACATACATCCAAACATTCTCATCCTGCCCCTCCTTCGGGGACCTCGCCTCCTCAATTCTAAAACTCTCCCTCCCCGAATTCCCCAAAATACCCTCATCCACATACCCGTACAGCACATACGCCCTATCCCTCTCCCTCGCGACAACCGAAGTAGGGTACCCCTCCTTGTCGAGGTCAATTTTGTCAAACACCACACCCTCCCCCCACCCGTCATTGCTCTTCAGGAACCACAACTTATTGACCTCTGGTGTAACCACCAAAACGACGCCGTCACTCCTCAAAGCGACGCCGTCAGGTGCCGTTAGATCCTCGTTGAGTAGCACGAGCCTCGCGGTTCCGTCTTCCGCGTCGACTTTGAACATCTTCCCCGTGTTGGATTGCACCACCAGGAGGTAACCGCCGCTGCTGACGTAAGCAATTCCGTTGAGGCCGCAGAAACTATACGATGCTTCGCGGTCCACGGGATACTCCGTGAACCTCGTGGAGTTTGAGAAGATCGAGGCCTCGCCGTTTGAGTTGACCTTCCAGATGTAGTTCCCCGCGGAGTTGGTGACGTAAGCGTTCCCCTTGGGGTCCACTGCGACGTCGTTTGCGATGGGGCTTTCGGAGGAATCGGCGGTGGGAAGGAGGGAGAGGAAGAGGCGGCGTCGGGTGCGGATGTCGTAGGCGGCGAGGGCGTCGAAGGGAGGGAGGGGTTCTATGGCGTGGAGCACGGCGAGGACGCGGTTGCTGCGGGAATCGACGGTAAGGCCAAGGATGGTGACGTTTTCCGGGAGGGAGGGGTCGGAGATTAGGGTTTCGACGACGCCGGCGTCCGAGACAGAGGAGATGGTGCGGTCGTGGAGGGATCCCACTAGGAAGTGCTGCCCTGTCGGGTCCCACGTGAGGCCTTCCGGGTAGAGGTTTCGTGATCGGAAATTGACGACGTGGGGGTCTCCGGCGAGAACTGTCATCGGCGTTGAAATCTCGACGAGGAGGAAGAGGAGGATGGTGGCGGTGGTTGGGTAAGTGGTAAAGGAGTGTTTGGATGAGTGCATTGGCATCGTAAAGGAGTGTTTGGATGCTGGATGTTTCGGTTACAAGTTACAAGCATAGTTTAGTTCGATGTAGGGAATGAGATTGGATATAGTGTATTTATTTAGCTCAGGTATAACCACCCGATCATGTTCACTTTCTTGTCAAGGGGGTTTCTTCGTCTTGTATCTTGTCAAAGGGGAAAGGTTAAGTAGCCCTGTGGGTGGTACATGGTGAGGTACCATTGTTTTACCTGCTATAGCAAGTCACATGACTGCTTATCTTCTCATAATTTGCAATTAACACCCTATGACGGAGCGAAGCCAAGCATGATCAAACGATGAAAGCAGGGCGAGGTTGAAGAACCTTCTCTGTGCAAATTAACGAGGGAGGTGGCGTATGCAGTGGAGGGTAGCGGTTTACCAGCGCCCACAAAAGGATCCAAATGATTTCCCCCTTGTTCTCCGATCACACATCACAGGTATTTCTTTCGTGCTCGAAATTGCTATAAAAATTTTCACTGCATTATTTATGGTGTGTTTGATTTATGGTTTTTTTAAGCACCAGCCACCAGATGCTTAACTGATTATCCCATAGTCCCACAGAGATAGAGAGCAGGCTGTATCATATTAACTACAACTATATTTCTTTGCTTAGAAAATTCTGCATGGGAGTGTTGGTACAAGAAAAAAAAAACTGAGAACACAAGTATGAATTTTCACTGAATTGCTGAGGGAAGCTCCTGTTTATTCAACATAGTTCTAGCAGTATTTATAGCTTTACAACGAAACAGAGAAAGAAATATTTGCCCACGATACTTTCTTTTATCACTTAGGAGCCGTGCGAGATGAAAGTCTCATGCACGGTTTTGATTTTTGAATGAGAGAAAGAAGTGAGGAATCCTCTTTTCGACTCTGGAGGCTCATTGCTTCAACTAGTCCTCATGTTCTTCGATATAGAGATGGCAACTACGGTTGCTGTTTCCATTATTATACGAGATCGTGATATCGATATATTATTTATGAATTGAATGAGTATGAATGAAATAGATTAATTGTAAAAACAAAGAAATAACCGAGCATCCTTATTATTACACTGATCTAAACACATTGAACCACTACAACCACTACAGAGACAGGTCCTAAACACTGGAAAACTTAACAATCTTAGCGTGTACAGTCCAATTGAGTTGAATTGACTGCCTCTGGTTCAATTTTTCCTCTCCACCACCCCATTTTGAGTGTACGCAGCTTTTGAATTCAATTTTAATCACGAAAGACAGTAAACTCTTGTGATGTGAATTCACTCCCATGATCAGTTTGAAGAATCCTTATGGACATCATTTTCCTTTTGAACCTTAGCTTTGTAAGTTTTAAAGGCAGCTAAGGCTTCTGGTTTTTCCACCAAAGAACATTAGCCAAAATTTTCTGCTAAAGTCATCAATAAAAGTAATAAAATACCTTTTACTGCTGTTTGAGGAGGGATTTATAGGTCCACATATGTCAGCTTGCGTATCAACTGAAGAATCTTAGATGCCCTCCATGAGGTTGCTCTTGGAAATGGATCTCGAGCTTGCCTTCCCACCAAGCAATTTTCACATACTTTCAGAAGAGCTTTAAGCTGAGGTAACCCTTCATTTTATTTTGATGGAGAGAATGTCCATATCGATGATGCCAAAGTTGGGGTTGATCTATGTTCAGTGAGGAGAAACACCTTTGTTCCTTCGAAGGATATCATGCAATTACAGTAAACATTCTATTGAACATCATAACTCAACTCATAACAGTTTCCATAATTAATCCTTTCTCGGGATGAAATATCTTACATTTTCCATGTTGGAAGAGTATTGTGAGGCCTTTCTCTTGCAATTGACCAATGCTCAGTAAGTTGTTCTTTAGTTCCGGTACATAGAAAACTTCACTAATCTCTTGATAGATCAATTTTGCAGAGCTACTAATGATCGGCTGAACAAGATCATCATATATCCTGGGAGCCCCATGCACAAACTTCCAAGTAGTGTTTAATTGTCAGAATTTAATTACCCTGACAAGATCATACCGAAACACAACACTTTTACCCTTTGTTTGGTACGAGTGATTTTAGAAAAACAGAAACAAAGAAGAGAGAAAGAGGAAAGAGAGAAGGGAACTTCTCTTGTTTGGAACATCAGAGAAATAGAGAAGAGAGATTAAAATATGTGGGGCCCATGCCTTTTTGCATTCTCTTCTCAGGTGGCGAGAAAGAGCGAAGAAAGAGAGTTCTATTTTTTTAATTCCATTCCTATCCTCCACTGCTTCTTTGTTTTTTGCCTCCACTAACTAATTATCCATCACTAACTAATTATCCATGACGTATGAACATGGATTAATTGTGTGTACTGTACTACTGTATAGCTTTTCATTTCCTATAATATAATTTAAAAAAATTCCATATAAGAAGTAAGAACGTTCCTTTTTTACTGAACATAAGAACATCATTGGCCTTCTTTTGTTTAAGTCCATGTTGCAAACAGTATCATTAATATTTTATATTATAATGATTTATTATTTTTTATTGACAATACGAAAAATAATTTAAGAGGATTGTGGGAAAATATCAATTCAGACTCAGCAAACCATAATATATATTGGAGCTATAAATTTATGCAAAATAAAGACTAAAAACAATGGGGGTATTTTTGTCTTAACATAAAAATTATCACTTCTCTTTTTATTTTCTATCCAACCAAACAAAAGGAGAGAGAACCCAACACTTCTTTCTCTTCTTTTTCTTTTCTATTTGTCTTATACCAAATAATATCATAAATCTGCTCTATTTCTCACCTTTTTCTCTTTTCTCTATTTCTTCTCACAACCAAACATAGCATTAAGTAATCTATCTTTTTATACTTTTTTTTTTATAAACTCATCTTTTTATATTAAACTAAAAACATTTCCGTGGAGTTATTTTTAACTTAGCTTAAAAATGACTTAGCATCCTATAACTCCCCCTTAGAAAGAAGATATATGTCATTCGTAACATTTTTTAATTTTACATTCAAATTATCTTACGTAAATTATACATACTTTTAATAATTTTAAACATTTTTTCTTTTAATTTTATTTAAATGAATTATACACACACTCTCTTATAATTTAAATAATTTTAAAAGTATTTTTATTTATACTTTATAAGATTTATTTAAATTTAAAAGTACCCAAAAAATGTATATCAGTATATGAATCGAGCGGTTAGATCTTAAGAACTTTATCTCGTGAACCACGAACAACATTGTCTAATCAATATTATGTAAGCGGATATTTGGTCCAGCATCATTTTTCATATTTTAATAGCAAAATCTAAAAATGTCAACTTATATAGATGCTTTGTGATGTCCAATGACAATAATGGATTAATTTTTATAATTTTTTTTGTTGATTTCAACAAGCAATGCACTATGCACATAATCTGAAACCGCTAGTGCATAGAGCTGTTGAACTATTAATTTTAGCCAAATCACAATCTTCTATTTAAGGGAATGTATTTCCACCTTGTAGGTAATCTAAATAATCCTCTGTTTATATATTGCTGTGCATTTTAGAGATCAGTACTAGAGACATGGCTCTAAGTGGTAAAGTGGAGACTGAAATAGAGATTCAAGCACCGGCTGCTAAATTCTACAACCTCTTCAGAAAGCAACTTCATCATATTCCTCAAATCTCCACAGAAATGGTACATGGTGCCAAAGTGCATGAAGGGGACTGGGAAAATGTTGGTTCTGTCAAGCATTGGGACTATACCATAGGTAATTAATCAGATTGTTATCTTTGATCGTTTAATTTGTTGCTCAATATTAAAGTAGGATGAATGAACACACCCAACACTCTTTTGCTTTTGTCCTGGCTAAGCTGGCTTATATTGAGTGATCAGTAATAAATAAGGATGTTTTAGTCTAAATTTAACTCAATTATTAAATACTAGTATTTCTTAACTTGTGTGCCAAAATCTTAAACCACAAAAGTTTTGAGACGAATAGAGTATTTGACTTGATCGATATTAAATACTCGCAGAAGGAAGAAAAACAAGTGTTAAGGAGAAAGTTGAAGCCATAGATGATGACAACATGTTAATCATATATAGCCTCTTTGATGGAGAGGTCAGTGAGAGTTACAAGAGTTTAAAGGGCATATTACAAGTGATTGATAAGGGAGATGGTGGGGTTGTGAAATGGACCTTTGAATATGAGAAGCTAAAGGAGGATATTACAGCTGCATCTCCTGATTCTTACTTGGACTTTGCTGTGAAGGTCACGAAAGATATTGATGCTCATCTTGTCAAGGGATAGCACCAAATATGATAAAAGACGAAGATGAAGTGTGTTAATGCTTATCAAAAGCATCGTGTTATATAAAACTTTGCTATGATGGATTGGATCTGGTTAATAATGCGAGTAAACTTCTATTTTCATCCAAATTTCCAAAACTAGTTAAAATAAAAATGAATAAAGAATCTTTACCTATATTTCTATCATTTATGTTAATTTTCGACCTGAGCTCTTATTGTTCGGGTTAATCTTTCACTAACATGAGTGATGGAAATTATGTAGAGAACTTATATTCGTGTTTATTTTAATATAGGGATAAATTTGGAAAATATTGTCAAGGTTGGATTGAAGGATTTACTCTTGATAATTATATATGTTTTTCGGTCGCCCATGCTTGATTGTTATGTAATGGATGTTTAATTTGTTCGATTGTTTTCGCAATGTATAAATGCCTACTGAATGCTTGTAAATAACTCAACATATATACATTTCCATTATTTGTTCTCACGATTTCTTCTTTGCGGGTGTGCATAAAGTATTATTCAACCATGATAAGAAAAAAAACAAGTTAGGATTTCATTGAAAAAGAGAACAAAGACTTACAAAAGCAAACATTCAGGAGTGAAGTCTTACAAAAAGCAAGTTACGATTTTAAGAATAAAAACTTAGATGCTTGTAGAAACAAAAAGAAATGAACATATCCTTAAGGGAAAAATACACTCACCTCCCCTCAACTTTGTGTAAATAACACACACCTCCCCTCTAGTTTTTAAAAGACAATCACCTCCCCTCAAGCTTAAACGGTGTTGCAATCGTCAGGGTAAAAGAAAGGAATTCAAGCCTCGACCTCTCCTCGCTTTCATTTTGCTTTTTGCACCAATTCCATCAATAAATGTCATACTCTAACTTCACAAGCATTTCATTCTCATCATTTTGCCTCTAGAACAACATTTCATTTCATTTTCATCAACACATATATCTCAGAGACCTAAAACCCCTTTTCTTCGTTCTTGTTTTGTTCGGCAATGTTCCTCTGGCACAACACAACCTTGGTGCATTGGACAGCCATTTTAATACCATGTGCATACTCATACCAAAATCAGTGTATATGTCATTTTAGTATTTCTACTCAGTTTTCAAACCGCTCAACACTATTATGCACACTCAATACCAAAATCATTTTCTGATAGCTCTATTTGCTATGATTCTATTTGCAGAAAACATTCTTAAATAAAAATAGAATAGAAAATGAAGTGGGTCTGCTAAGTGAGGTTGTGTCGTCTCCGATCTCTGAGTTTGAGCTGAATAAAACAGTAAGCAAGGTTGCGACACATGGGGAGTGGAACTGGCCTGCGCTCGAACTCCTGCTACCTCCTCAAGTGTGCGCTAAAATTGCCAGCATCCGCCCTCCCTCTAATGGCATGGATGACATTCCCGTATGGACTCACTCTACAGATGGAATCTTCTCCATCAGGTCTGCATATGGCGTGCTTTATTCCGATCTACAAAAAGACACTCTTGCGTTCCCCTTTGATTCTATTTGGAAGCTGCGTACTCCCCCTCGCATCAACACATGCTTATGGCGAGTTGTCCATAACAGACTTATGACGAACGAGGAACGTTTTATCCGCGACATTATTGATTCTTCCCTCTGTCCAAGGTGCCATTTGTATCCAGAGACTGTCATGCATACACTTCGTGATTGTGATTGCACGCTTGGTCTTTGGGAGTCAATTGTCGATCCCAACCAGTGGCATCGATTTGCTAGCCTAGGCCTTGAGAAATGGCTTGAGTTCAATCTGCGTTGGCCTAAAATGAGTTCTCTTGAGTGGAATTGGCCCATTGTGTTTGCGTCCATGGTGCATATGCTATGGATAGACCGAAATCATTTTGTCTTCTTTGGTTGTTCTGCGATTCCAAATTGTTACTTCACAAAGTGCTTGGGTAGGTGGCTGCAATTCATTGTCAGTTGTTGAAACCGGGCCCATACTTTATTGAAGCAAGCCGCGAGATTGCTATCCAATGGCTGCCTCCCCCTGTGAACGTTCTAAAGCTCAACATAGATGGCTCCTATCGAAAAGACCATGCAGCCTGTGGGGGTCTGCTGCGCAATTCAAGTGGTCAATTCATGCAAGGTTTCTACTATAACCTGGATGTAGCAACCTTTGTTCAAGCGGAGTTATGGGGTGTAGTTTATGGTCTTTGGATGGCTAGGAGAGTAGCGCCACGATCATTGTTGGTGGAGGTGGATTCTCAAGTTGTGATCAATATGTTGACTGCTAGAAGGTCCCATTTTGTTCATTTGCAACCTGTTTTGGAAGAGGCTTTGGGGTTCTTGGATGATCCTTGGTGGTCTTGTGCCGTAAGACATGTGTATAGGGAGGCAAATTAGTGTGCTGATTTGCTGGCTGGGTTGGGGCATAGCGGTTCTTTCCATTGTGCTATTTTAGAGCATGCTCCCGCTGCGCTTAGTCTAGCTGTAGATGCTGATTGTCGAGGGGTTCCTTGGCATAGGCTTGTTCGTTAGTGTTTGTTTTCCTTTTCCTTTGTATAAAAAAAACCCCCCTCTTTTTATTTTTACTTTTTTTTCCCTTTTGGATATTACCTGGCTGGGGATCACTCGAACATCCTCAGGCCCAATGATTTGTTAAATACCCTTCACGGCTTTATATCAGGAGTAGATAACTAGATATGGGCCCTGTTTGGATAACAAGCTTATCTACTGTTTATGGGGTAAGTTGTATAAGCTACTTTTATAATTGAAGAAAAATTATAGTGAAACTTATTTTATATAAGTCATAAGCTATTTTGATAAGTTATCCTGGGTAGCTTATGAAAAATAAGCCCAAAAAAGCTTATGAATCAGTCATAAGCTTTGTTCATAAGCTCTGTATAAGCCAATCCAAACAGACCCATGGTGTATGTACTATTTACCATGGGATGCCGTTTGGCTTTATTAGCGATCTAGGATATTTTATATGGCACTAATTAATATATATACAACAAATATATTTGATCTAAATAAAAATGCTTGCTGCTAATTAAGAGTGGGTATATTTCAGATTATGTGGCCGCAGGGCCAGCACTGAGATTTTAGGTACTTTAGAAAGAACCGATAAAATGAGGCCCTATTAACTTTTTGCAATTTTTTGTTGTGAAATCATTAATGATTCATAATTAATCAGAGTTCTTTAAAAAATCATTTTCAATAAAAATCAAAGCAAAATTATTTAATCTACCTTGTAATATAGTTGTCGCAAATAAAATTTTAACAATTTAAAATTAAAAAAACTTTTTTTAGCATATACAACAATAACAGTGACAGTTAATATTATTCTATAAGTTGTACATACATTAGGTAAACAATTAAATGTCTTCAAGGAACTCAATATCATAAAGTTTGATTTTGATTCAACTGTTAAAATCTCTCTAATGACTTTTAATTCTTCAAATAGAATTTCACCATCAAGATCATAACAATTATCATGTTTTAGATAAGTTTCAAGATGTTTACAACATAATTTCAAGTCCTAATTAGAGAATGATTTAAGTCTTTCAATACTAAACAAAATTCCAAAAATCTCCTCATTTATATGTGTTATACTACTCCTATATATATATAAGTAGTAAAAAAAAATTGGTGTCCTCTAAAAAATGAAGCTATGGGCGGTCACCCTCTTGCCCATCCTCTGAGCCACCCTTGTGTGGCCTAATACAACTCAAAATCTCAAATAGCATGTGAAGAATGAAATTGTGGAATTCATTACAAAGAAGAATTTATTGATTTATAATTCCAGACACCTTAGTTCAAATCACCTCTCATGTAAAAAAAAAAACTTATTGATTTGTTTGTTTATCACATGAACCGACAGTCGCTAGCGTAAGCACTAATTAAGCAGGTTTCCATTATTCTAGTATCTAATATTTATTTATATTGGATATTATTTATCATTGTTAGTGTTAGTAATTAACTTTTATGATAGTACAGGTAGGATGATCCTTCGCAAATCAAACGAACCTTCTTCTGTGCTCGGCTGCTCGCGATTTCTTAATTAAATTAAGGTTTGTACCTGTCTGTCTGTACCGCAAGATCAAAAGGGGTCTATTCCACGAAGATGCCTCAAGAAAATGGGACGGTGGGGTGTTCTTTAATTTCTACCTGCTATATATAAATCATGGAGCTATACTCTTGTTTTGGTGTATATCCACATTATCTCAGGAAAATTATGAGTTTCTGAATTAGTCTGTATTTAACTGAGAGGTAAGTAAAATTTGGTCACAAATTGTTCCGTTTCTAGAAATTGAACTAGAATACTAGTCGAGCCCTGAGATACCATTGTTTTAATAACTTTCTACATTTTACTTAAAGTTAATTGTTTAATATTCTTTTGAAGTAAAAGTAAAAAAATTCGACATGAAATATTTTTCATTAATTAAAAATTTAGTCTAATCTTCATCAATAAATTATTCATTTTCTTAAAATGGAGATCTAATTTCTATGTCACACTAATTTCCTTGGCTCTAAACAATTGTTGAGAGAAAAGATGAGGAAAGAAGGGAGAAAAAATATATATAATAAATAGTCATATTATTATAAGGAGATATCGTGAAGATAAGAGATGGAAATACGCAATAATAAGAAGTAGGTGCGGGATGACTTTGATGACTCAGAAGAGTCAAGAGTAGTGATAATGACCACTTGCTTCCCCTTTGATTAGGGTAGAAAATAAAGACGTGGCAAGGGATGAGACCTACAATAAGGTCGCCAATGCGTCTTTGTTCAAATATAATAATAATAATAATAATAATAATAATAATAATAATAATAATAATAACAACAACAACAACTAGCAATTTAGCATCCATCTTATGGGTCAATTCCATGGAGTAGAACCAAACACATGAGGACAATGTTTATGTGTTTGTGGCTAAAATTCATTAGTCATGTTTATAGTGTCTTAATAAATTATTCTTGGACATACATTTTAGTTTTTATACAAATTCGAATTTGATGTTAATTATTTTATTTTCAATTTTCTTATTTTAACCTACTTTTGGTCTTTTATATTTTCAAATTTGCAGATTTTATATTTTTATTTTTTCTATATATATTTATTTTCTAAAAGTGAATTACTTAATAATTATGAATATAAGTATTTTTTAATAGACAAAAGTAGTCTTTTTTTTTTATAAGCAACTAGTCTTTTAATTAATGTTTTTGTTATAGGCTAGGCTTTTACTGAAGCTATCAGATTGTTATAGTCTGGCTACAGATTATTTCATTACCGGAGATCGAATTTGGTACTATCAATTTAAATATATATATACCAAATGTTTATCTATTTAATAAAAAATCATTTTCACGAATAATGAGTATAAAACAATCTATCCAAGTCACAAGGCAAGCTAAGTACTGGTTTTATATTTAATTGTTGCGCGCTAACGTATAACATACTAACATATATATATACCATAGAAAAGTGTTCGAAATGAATTATGGTTATGAAAATTGTTGAATTTTATAATACCATGGTCAATTATTGGATGTTTTTGTCCGCAGAGTACCCATCAGAAAAGGTTCTCACTTTAATTAAAGAAAAAGGAATATTACTTTATCGTCTTTGGAAGCCATTGTTCCCTATAGATGCGTAGTTTTCGCTGATGACTCTGCTACTCTCGAATCGAGTAATTGCCCCCAAATTTTTCCAACTTCAATTTAAGCTTACATTAATTAAACTAAACAAAGTAATATGAAACCAACTTTCATGCATGTGCAGAAGGGCATTATATTTGACCGTAGAAGTTATGCAAATAGCAATTACTTGATCCAAGATTAAACCCAATTGTGCCAAAATTCAACCATCAAAATAGGACAAGATTAATGTTAATTATTGAGGAGTGATGAATTTGTGCGCATGGTGGAGCCCACTGTATACACAAGCCACATGCTATATGGGGGATTTATATTCCACGAGATAGACCTCTCCAAAGAAATTAAGGACCACAAGAACAACTCTCCCCTCACTCCAATTCCCTCCTCTCTACTCTCTAGAAAACCAAATTAATTAGAAACCCAAAAGGTCCCTTTTAGTGCCCATAGTAGTTTACATTTCTTCTAATTAATCCCTCTCCTCTCCCATAGAAATTCTACAATTCACAAAACAACATAACCAATAGTTGAAATCACCATCAATTCCCATGTCAATAAGAAGTCCTCAAACTAAAGCACTACCAAGGATCCTCATCAATTGGATCCTATTGCTTGTTATTTGTGTTAATTATGCTCAAGTCAAAGGCATGGAATCAAGGAAGCTTGATGAGGAGAAGTGCGGATCATGTGGCTACCCTTCATCACCGCCACCAATAGTCTACCCATCACCACCGCCACCAATAGTCTACCCATCGCCGCCACCACCGCCGCCAATAGTGTACGAATCACCACCGCCGCCACCTTCACCGAAGAAGCCACCGTCCTCCTCAGTGTATTGCCCTCCACCACCATCGTCGTCATCATACCAATACATAACGGGGCCACCGGGAAACTTGTATCCCGTCGATGAGAATTTCAGTGGAGCATCACCCAACCGCCGCCAATTTGCTGTGTTCCTTCCACTTTTGGTTGGCTTGTTGACCCTGCTATTGGCCTTTTGATGATTTATCAGTTTGAGAAGAATTAAAGTAGTACAAGAATTTTCATGGGTTATTGTTTATAAGTTAAAAGAATGCCAAGAAGATCTTACATGAGGTAAGGGGCATGTGAATTTTGAACCCAATAATTAGTACTTTTAAGTGTTAATTTTAACTTCCTCTTAATATGTGATCCCATGCATATTTGTTGATGATACTTGTTTTTCTTTCCTAATTTGCTGCCAATTTGCAAGCTGTGCTTTTATCTTTTATCTTTTTTTTTTCCTTCCCTTTTGTACTTTGTTTTGTCTAGTGAAATTTCTGTACCATAGAAAAGGAATAAACTTCTGAGAAGTCTTTTCTTAAGTTTGCATATGTAATTTCTGGAGATGGTATAGCAGGTGATCGATCAGAATTATATGCCCAGCTGGTAAAAGGAGTTAATTTTCTAATTATAATTATATACAGACAGTGATATTAGATTCAAATAAAATTAATTTTAATTAATTATATATATAGTTACACCAGTATATTAATTCATCTTTTTCTGTTGCGCTTTAAATTTCACTTAATATGCCTACCACACAAAGAATGGATTCTAGCTGCAATTAAGTAATCACTATACCTCTATTTTTAGAAGAAAAAATATACTACTATTTATATTTATATTATCGATTATTTTAAAAAGTTAATTGTTAGTCTATCAATTATAATTTTAATCTGTATGTCATTCCTTTAAACGATACTTAAAAGTAAATAGAAGTTATATTATATTCAAAATCACAAAAATTCGATATTGAGTTGTCGCGCTTGAAAATAAATTATCATGAATTAATGTATATCAACCACCCCAACTTAAGCCAGTTTGATAACAAAAAAAAAATAATGGAATCAGTAGTTTTGTCATAATATATGGATTGCTGTATCCAGCGAGGAGCATTAAGCAAACGTACTTCTTAATTCCCAGTTATATTTTTTTTTGTTTTTATTTTAAAATAAAATAAAATTGAAGGGGACAAATTATGAGAATGGATCCACGTATATACTCCCTCCGTTCTTAATTATAAGAGGTTTTTACTTAATTTTTTTTCACTAAGGAAGTTAGTTAATATAGTTTATAGCATTAAATATGTTAATAATTTACACTATATTTCTAAAATTGTCATTAATAATAGTATCTCTCTCTTCTCACTTTCTATCTCCTATTTAATTAATGCATTACTACCTCTCTCTTCCAATAAATAAGAGTAATTTGGGAAAAAATTAATTAATACATGACACATTTTCAAAAGTCTCTTATAAAAAAGGATAAATAAATTTACAAAAAATCTCTTATAATTAAAGACGGAGAGAGGAGGGAGTAGATGAAAATGGAACAGTTAAACTCAAGGATAAGAATTTTGAAGACAAACTCAGTTGGATTCATCCGTGTGAGATCGAAAGTGTCAGATGTCAGTTGTCAATGGTCTGAATGATCAACTTCGGTTTTACCAACGAAACTATTTAAAACCTTAACTATAATATAAAGTGGGGACCCAACATGCAAGTAATACTTTTGGGATCCCTACCGACTCATTTCAATGTTGTTTTTACTATAGCTCTAAACACACGTTATCAATTTCATTCATTCATCTATCTTCTGACAATTTGATCATCCTTTTTCAACTAAGAAGAATACAAATTGGGCACGGCTTTTGGGTGCACCGAATCAGTGAATGGCATGGCATAATCATTTAATCATAACGGTGTGCTTGGCTGCTTGCTTGTCCTTGCCCTCTTCAAAGTATCCCCACCTCCACTCTTTTTGTTTGGATGTGCATTTTCTAGACAGTACCAAGTCTAGGTTACTCCTTTGTAATGCCTAAGTAGTATACAAGTTTTAAACATTATTTTCAATAAAATTGGTTAATTATTAGATTTATAAAATTCTCTAAGAAATTATGTAATTTAATTGCAAATAAATAAGAACAAATTAAACAGACAATTATTAAGTTGGTTGGGGTAAATAACTATTAATAAAAATATTGACAAAAAATTGATAAAATATCAAATTTGACAGACATCACATTTTGCATGTAATCTCTGAAAAGCTCACAGACATGAAACTCCTTCTATGGAAGTAGAAAATAGAGCCAATGCTGAAGGGCCACTCACTTCATTATTTCTTGGTGAATCCAATCATCGCGCCTCAGTTTTTGACAGAAAAGAATATTAGGATGCAAGAGTATTTAATGAAAGCATACTCCACCTGGGAACAACAGGATCAACTTCTGTTGTCTTGGCTGCAATCCTCACTCTTTGATCCAACAAGATTAATTGGGTACATACGATTGATTCTTGGCAACTCTGGGAACAAATTCACAATCATTTCAATGCTTAAACAAGAGCAGGAGCAAGGCAACTCCGATCCAAACTGAACTTAACACACAAAGAATATTGCTCCATTTCTGAAATAATCTTTCGCGTAAAGGCCTTGGTTGATTCATTGTTCTCAGTTGGGTTCTAAAAACAAAGAATGATACTACAAATGTTCATAAAGAAACAACTTTAAGTTCATACAAAATAGCCTTACACCTGTCCTTGCTCTACTAATCCTGAGGCAAAACAAATTCAAGGGCAATACACTGAAAACAGGATGATACAATGTCTACAAAGCTTCAATAAGCTTAAGGGAAGTAAACAGAATAAAGGGAGAGAAATACAACATGCTACGAAGTCTGTAAAAATTATTCATCTTCATCTTCATCTGATTCTGGATCTGATGAATAGCAATTCCTAACGGCTTTACGGAAATCTTGAGGGTCATACCACCAGGTTGGGGTATTCAGAATGGCCTTCTCCAACCAGTACTCATCAACCTCTTTTTTCTCTGTCAGGCTCTTATAGAATAGTCCCCATTTCATCATGGTATTCTTCAGTCGAAAACTCTGGTTTCCGCTAAATATATACTTGATGTAGTCCTTAGCTAGCTTTATAAGCTCCTCGCCAGTGAGGACATAAATGTACTGGAAAAATAATAATGCAGAGCTTGAACATTAAGAAATTATGGCCTATTCCCTATCATCTCTGTTAATTAATCATGTCCAAGGGGACTCCTAACTATCCCACCAGAAGTTTGCATATGAACATATTCCATGATCAAAAGCCTCATACACCCTAAGGACTTCGGCAGTTAGCTACTATTATAAGTGATTTGCATATATTAATGCAGTTTAATTTCTTCCACTAATCACACACATAAGTACCATCCTTTTTTGCGTAGCTTCTTCCACTTGAACCTTTTCAGTTTTCAAAATTAACAGTTTTGCACACAAAATAAAGAATGCTTAAGAGTCCCGAGTGAACAAAGATGAGCTACTTATTTGTACACAACAGAGAGAGAGAGAGAGAGAGAGAGAGAGTACCAGAAATATCAAGGCAAAGGTTGCTAAAAACACTTGGAGATTCTCATCCAACATCCCGGTAAAGCTTTCATCATCTGATCCACCAGTGCCATCGGGACTGCCACCGCCACCGCCGCCATCACCACCTGGTGGTTTTGCTCCACTGCCACCATTGTCATAATATTCACCTTTTTGGATTTGCTGCCGTAAGACATCCTCTAACGATTGTCCCTTAAATTTTTCCGTAGCATTCTTAAAAGATTTCCATAGGGAATTCTGATTACTTTTATAATGTTAGTAACATGAAGGAATATCCAAACCAAAATATATAATCAATAGAGTAGTTCTCCTGTATTTCAGAGATTCATGATAGACAGAAATTAGTGACAATCTTTTGTGCTTGAGTGGTATCAAAAAGGAAAAAAGCTGCTTATAGTCTATTCTATTCTATTCTAACGGTTTGGGGACAACTAAGCATACTATTGGTAAAAAAACACAATGTCAACTGCGACTTAGCTTCATGCTGTATACCCTGGGTTCTTTATTATAGCAATTTATCCCCTTTAATCATTGTAATGCGGCATTTCCTAATCCATGCTTCTTTAAATAAAACATAAAATTTTTCCTATTGCTAATTCATGATTCAAATCAGGAGCATCAACCACAACCAGAAAACAAATGAGTTCAAGAGCTAAACAAGCAAACAAAATAAATGAATGAATGAAATATTTTTCTAGTTTTGAGGGGACCAAATTGCTATAATATAAAAAATCATGGGGTAAAGCACACAGATATATGGTGAAAGGAATGTTGCGTATTCTAGCCCAATTTAACTTGGCTTTTGAAAATTGAACTTAAAGCAATATTTTTTGAGTTGCACTATCTTCCTTCCAGACAAACATAGTTTACAAGGAAACAGTGCAACAGAGCTACAATAGACATAAATCCCAGGTGCAATAATTGGGCAAAGTTTATCTAGTGAAAAATGATAGGATCCGTGATATGGGTGTGGGCTTGAGTGACAAAAGAGAGAGGCCCAAAATATGGAGGGTCTATACTAGGAGAGGAAAAAGAAACAATGAGAATGCTGAGGTGGCACAAGGTAGTGGATTGTGCCTTAGGGAGTGGAATTCGGTTATATGAGGAGGGAAGATTGGAGAGAGAGAGAGTATCTTTTGGAAAATCATTTTGTTGGTTGTAAGGAGCTTGGTTCTGGGCAGAGGAACTAACCCTTCCTTCTGCGTTTTCCTTTCATTGATAGTAAATAATACACTGAGAAACTCTCCATTGATTCATTCCTTTATTGTTAATTGCATATTTGCGTTGTTAGTTCTTGGTTCCTAACAAAAAATATCAGGAACATGAAATCTGATACACAACACCCCAGTTTTTCATAAAAAGCATTATAAGCAAGCTTACCATAAACATTTCTAATATAATAACAATAACAATAACAAACTAAACAGTAACTCAAAAGAGAGTGCAATACCTCATCATTATTTCCCATCATTCCTTTTCCACCAGCTAGGCAAATATGGAGAGGTTTCTGAGGTCTCAAAATGTGCTGACATTTCAAGCCAAATGATGGTTTTTCTCTTAGGCTCATCAGAATCCGAGAGCAAGGATTGATACTCATCGGTAAAACGCATGGTTTAGAATCATGCCGGTGCAACTGACATATGTTTTTCACACAAATCCCAGGCTGGCATGCTGTAACTTGAGCGGTATTCATTTTTGTCAAGCAGATCGGCTACCCCAAAGTTCAAACATTTCAATCTAGCTATTCACACAATCAGGCTTCAACTCAGATTGCTTCAGCTGAAATATTAAAGTACCACCTACCACAGTACGACCAAACACATATATCAAGAGACATAATGATATTTCGAGCATTATTTCGGGCATGTTTGGCTTTCAGTTATAAACGTACGTTTTCCCAAAAGGAACTCTATAGTTACTTAAGTTAAAACATACTTTTGCAATCTTCCAATTGGAAACCAAACGTGCACTTCCTTCAACAATTTCCAAACAAAAATGCTTATGCCACCATCCCCGACAACTTGGCAACTTCAACAACAAAAAACCTCACCCAGAAATTACTGGAAATAATCATTACAATTTACAAAGCCCCAATATAGTTTGAAATTGGGGTTCAGATGAGTTTGAAATTGAAATGTAGGAGTCCAAACTATGTACTCATCACAAGAAAAACTTTTGATGCAATATTTCAGCCCATGTATCCTACCCAGGTTTATTTATTATTATTTCATGAACTGTTTTGTTTAAAAAAAAAAACCAAAAGTCCTCCTGAGCTTCATATAAGAAGAAATATAAGCAATATATACTTGGAGCTAGTTCTCTCAGAAGTGCAGCACATTTCAAGCAAACCAGTAAACCTTTTTTCCCCTAAGGCTATGCTTGGATGGGGGTTTTTGGAGGGAAAGGGAGGGGAGGGGAAAATTTATAATCTTCAATTACCTTGTTTGGGAGTTTTTAAAATTAAAAAAAGTTTTACATCTTGGTGTCTACTACCTTCTAAAATAATATTCTCTTTGTCCTATTAAAAGCTAAACAAGGTAATTAGGAATTATAAGCTCTTTCCTCTGCTCCACTCCCCTCCCCTTCCCTCCCTTCCCCTCCAAAAACCCTCATCCAAACATAGCCTAAGAAGAAGATACGCAACAACTCTAGTTCTTCTTCTTAACACATAAATTTAAGTATCCAAAACATATAAAAATTCACGAACCCCAGAATAAACCAGCCACATCAACTAACGGGGAAGACTGTACTCTATGTGATTCATAAAATACAAGATTGAAAATTAAAAAGAAACTATTACCTCTGCATAGCGTAACTTGAAGGATAAGAGAAAAACTATTTACCTCTGCAGTGGCACTGGGCAGTGGATTATCCCCTTCTTTGATTTTCTCGTCTAATCCACTGCTTCCTCCTTCCACTGCTTTCTTTTGCTACAAACGGTTCGTTATGCGCTTTGAAGAAAGGGCACTAATTCTTATGGGCTCACATGAAAATGAGCTCAAGCCCAAATTGGTTTAGGAAGCCCAAAATTGTCTAACAAACCCGTTTAGTCTCCGTCTTGAAGCCCAACTTATGGTGGGTCGAACCCCATATGAAACTTTGTTTAATTTAAACGAAAAATTGACCCCAAAAAAAGGAACCAAAAATTATTGACCAAAAAAACCGAGCCAATTTATTTAGTTACATATGGGCTTAAATGGCCGTGAATTTAATTGCTTTGCTACTTCGAGTACATCTGGAAAAACTTGTTTGATTTATTTTATAGCATAAACACTTATGCAAGTATTTATTGTATCTTTGGAATCACGGTGATTCCACGTAAATCGCAGTCCACCAAAAACTATGTCTCATAGCTTCCACGGTGAAATGATGCACACCGTATACCTTTAGTCTATCTTTGTTGCTGTGGTGAAAATGTCACAACTCACATGTGTGTTGATGTTAAAGCTACTAAGAAGAGCTTCTTGCTGTCGTGCCTCCAGACGTGATATTTTACATAACCAAACACACGGTTAGTAAAGCTTATAATAATAGCTTAAGGCTAATATTATGGCATAAGTTTCAAATAGAAAACATGTAATTACTTTTGGAGATCGTAAACAAGATTAAAGTGAATGTTGAATTGTACATAAAAAAAAAAGTGGATGTTGAATGGTTACCGCATATTTGTATGAGGCATTTTTATCTGGGTTACAAAGAGCTATAATAGACGCTATGTTGGAGCAGACAAGTTGTGGTTTATGGAGATGATCGAAAAGCCAAGAAATGATAAGTTCATAATACTTTAAAATTATTAATTATTAATTATTAATTAATTTGACACAAATAGATAAATTATTATATAAATAAATAAAGAAAACATGCGCACGTACAAACAAAGGATGATGAAGTGGCGAATTTAATTCGGAAACAGGGGACCGAAAGAGAACGTGTATGTTGATAGTTACTTGCTAGAATTTTTGTGAGACATGTTAGCAGGTATTTGGATGCACACTTAATTTTCATGATAAGCTCACTTCTGTACCACGTGGAGCTACCTTTCTGGGCTCAAGTTATATAACCAACCATATATCTATAAGTTCTAAAACTATATATAATGGCAATATATCAGTTTAGTGTAGTTTTTTTGGACAATTATACCCCTTTTGATTTAACTTGTTAACTGCTATTGAGTGATCTACTTTTGCTTTCATTTTTGCCTTTTAATAACTGAAAAATTTAAATTCAAACTTATTCAAAACTATGTGATAATTGTCTTTAAAAAAAAACTATGATAACTATAAGAAAAATAAAGGTTCACACAGGCACTCCGTGTCTGCACCCCACTAGTAGTCTCTAATGTAAATTCCCGATCCAACACTTAATTCATCTTCACTTTTATCTCTTTTTCTTTCCATTTTTATGACATCATTCATTTATCACATCTATCACATTTCTAATTTTTGTTTCTATTTCTCTCAAAGTATATACTAGCACACAAGATATCCAAAAATCATTTTTGATATTAATAAAGAATGTCAATAACTACCTCTTGGAAAGTTTTCATATCTATGGTGAGGCATCAAACACAAAATGACCTAACGAAGTCCAACATATAAGGGTAATGTTGATATGTTATACGATGTGATAAAAAAAAATGAGAGGTATTAAAAGGGCAATGACACTATAAAGGTGTACGTGTGTTGAACATATAACCACCCATCCAAACTCAAATCTCCCCAAACAAAATAAGAAAAACAGAAAAAAGATAGAGAGAGAGAGAGAAAGAGAGAACTTTGGTTTTGTAGATTTTATATTAAAAGGAACTTATTCTCTTTAATTCTTTTTTCATTGTCCTTGTCAGAAAAACTGAACCCACCAATGGTCCATGCAGGCTCATATATGGTCCACCCCCCATCTGGGTGATGTCCGTGGTTCACCCTACAAAGATCATGACCCTTCTCCCTCCCCTTCCTCCTCTGCTTTTTTTGGGTTTTGTTTGCATGTGTTTAACTCCCATCTCAACCACGCCCTTCAATATTTATATAATTTTGGTCCAAATCCCCCACTTGTGCCTTAAAATTCAATATCCTCCCCATTGTATATATCTTATCCAGAAAACGATGTTGCTTCAAAAATATACACACTTTCTTTTCACCTGAATAAATTCGAACACCTACACATTTTAATTTAATTTGTAAAAGCTGGCCTGGTGTACATACATGGATATTTGGTAGTATTTATAAGGGTGCAAATTCTTATAACTGTACTTTCATTTGGAACCACTGAAGTTAGAAGGAGGCCCTGGCCCAAAATGTATATATGTATATATGCTTCAATATAATGCCACGCACACGAGGGTAGCACCATATGTATCTTGCATTATACCCTACCATGCATTTTTCTTGAATAGCATAGATGCAATGTATTAATACCTCAAAATCATTTCAATTGATCACCTGCTTTTCACCATCAATTCGAAAAATGTATAGATTTTGATGTGTCCATTCTTAGTGCATGCATGCGTGAAAGAGTTAATTATGGTTATATTTAACCACTTACATGAAAGATAACAATTAGAAATCGACAATGTGATGCCCCAAAAAGAATTAAGAATGTGATCATAAGTCTACTTCAATTGACCACAAAGTGAGAAAATACATATATATGAAGCATGTTCTCATTGGAGTTTAGTTCAGTGTTTGTGATGATCAGCTGATGGAATTAAAGGTCCTTGGAAATGATGAATTTAAATTATCACAAAAAAACAAAATATAAAAAACAAAAGAGAAGAAACATAGTTGCAACAGTCCCAAGCTGGGGTTACAGAGACATGATATGAAATGAAATTTCGCTTTCATTATCTAAGAGAGAAGATTACCAAGCCAAATCATATATATCTTGTAATCAAGAATTGAAATTCAAAAAGTCTTTGACTCGGTTATAATGTTGCACTTTTCAATACATCAATCACTTAGCAAGCTATATAGTACATTGTACACATATAGTACATTACCAAAACACATTCACAGTACAATTTCATCCTCTGTGTGATATATTATGCTAGAGTATATATAATAGCAAAATAATTAATTATCCGAAACTCTTGTGAATTTCTATGTACTTGAGGGGTATATTCACTAATAATTCAGATATACCAATCACAAACACACTCACTCACACAACACATACACAGCAGGGGAAGAGACCAGAGCCTCTCTGACCGAATTAATGGTAGGACCTTATAATGCATATATATATATGATTCAGTGATTGATAATTTCCAATTGGGGGTCCATTCAATTTGTTTTCTATGATCAAAAGGGAGGAAATTTCCAAATGAGTAACTTCAAAACTCTACAACCTGAATTTGATTAACTTCATGCTCCCCTATAGTCCCTACCTTAGTTGGAATTAATTGAAACCTAATCTTCTCTAGCCTTCTTCAATTTTCCCTTTTCTTTCCCTTTCTCTAATTCGCTTCCATTCAATAATATAAATTCCACTATGCATCACTGGCCTCCAATATCCAACGCTGTTGCACTTACACAAAGCCAGCAGCATTCACATGAACCCAGGATGGGCATCCACATGAGCATGGACCCCATGCATGGCATCGCTTTTGCCACGTGTAACACTATCGGCATCGTGATAATTACCCTTTACTATACTAGCCCTTTAATTATTTGTGTCAAAAAGCTATTGCCAACCTAGATTTGGTCCAGGACTTTATGTGTCTGTTGTACATACCAATCGGTCCCGTAAACATATAGTGACAACCAAAATGGTTGAGACTAGTTTCTTAATTCACTGGACAGTGGATATGACTCTGAATTTGACAAGGGGCTTGTTTGGATAAATAATTTATTTAAATATTTACGGCATAAGTGAACGTTTATATATAAGCTATTTTTATGATCAGAGAGAAAATGTGATGAAACTAATTGCATATAAGTTGTAAGTTGTTTTGATAAGCTATTCTAGTGAGTTTATGAAAATAAACTCAAAATAATCTTAAGTTGTTTTTATAAACTCTGCGCCAAACACTCTGACAAATATTTAATTATGTTAGTAGATAAATCCAAATAAGTTCTGCTAAACCAATCCAAATAGGATAAAGGTTTTTCCCCCTCAAAAAAATTTATTGGTTATCAAATTACAAAAGGAGCTAGAGTTTTGATCGATAAAATGGAATTCTTATTATTTATTTGGACAATAAAAGTACGGATCTTTTCTACACTTGCCTTAAATTTATTTACCTATGATAGATACCGGAGAGTAAATGGAGCCACCCATCCCAATCGCAGATATCCGTTCTATATCCTCAAGCGCCGAGGTCCCCCATGAATTTCTTTGCATTTAAAACTTGAAAACGAAATTTTAAGAATTATTAAAAACAATGTAACTGAATAAAACTTAGCATCATATTACAACTTCGTGCCACAACAAGATTTGGATATGGTCTTTAAGATGGAGAACAAAAGTTCAATTCTCTTTTTTGAAAAAAATATTTATTAGGGAGGAGTGGAGGACCCCCTTATGGCGACATTGCTCAATGAATTAGTCTTGTAACAATGCATATTTATACTTTATTTAGCAAAACTAACCAATAGTAGGGTTATAGCCTATAACATATAAACCAACAGCCGACAACGAATAAGATAGCTAGTTGGATATGTTCGGTAAAATTAGCAATTCAACTAATTGATAAATATAAAACGGCTAAATATATTATAGTCATTGAAATTAATATGGAAATATTCATTTTTTTATAACAGGAAATATCTGTTTTTTATTTCCTAAAATAGGTCACATGTAATCACCATTTGAGGGTATTTTTGCCGGATTACATGTAGTATATTTTAGAAAATGAGAGACCAAAATAAGACATTTTAAAGTTGAGAGATCAAACGTGAATATTTCTCAATTTACAAGGACTTAAAATATATAAAATTACATGTATATATATAGTATTCTAAAAATTCTATTTATTTTTAAAACTTTAATATATTTTAAATTATTTAGCTAAAAATTTAAAATATCAATTTTTATTTTATTTTAAAATACTTTTATTAAATAAAATGAGATAATATAAATAAAATAAGATTTTCATATGTTCTTGAAATAAATTTTATTTTTATAGAAAAAATATATTTTTATTATTTTTATCCTAAATATATACAAGAACTTGTGTGAGATGTGAGAATTTTAGGGAAAATTTAATGCTAGTGAAAAAAATATGTTTACCACTTACCTTTATTTTGATCAAATAAATTTATTCACTATCAGTTATCCAGTATAAGTTATTGGTCTAAACTTGCAAAATAGATCTTTAAATACTTTAGTAATTAAAAAACCAAGCAAATATTATATATAAATAATTGGTGCTTGTTATTTATTGGGTGATTTTTTTTGTAAGTAATCATTGATTCATTGAGTGGCTAACATAAAATTTTATATAAAACATAAAATTATGAAGAAAAAAGGAACTTATAAATTTATAAATAGTCAATAAATGACTCAGGCTAGGCTTAGCCTGTATTTTTTGCACTTTTATAATATTTTGACTTTTTTTCTTTGTAAATAATTCAAGTTGGACCTAGCTCGATGTGTTTTAGATTGGGTTTAGCCAATAAATATAGCCTAAAAGAAATATAAACTGCCAACCTGCTTTTTTTACAATTTGGCCTGGTAAACCAAGCCAAGCCGAGTGACCCAATTTGACACATCTAATCCCAAGTTATGTAGCAACAAAAGTAAGCAATAATGGCACTTTTGCGTATATGCATAGCCATCTCCCCTTACGATATATAACCTTAATTATATATGTTTATGTCTGCATAATTAAATTAGCTAACCTTTGACCTAATAGTATTTGACCACCATAAACTTAAGACCATTTTCCGGAGATATTCTTCTTGTGAATGAATTTTTTTTCCGTAGTTTCCTTTTCCCTTTTTTTTTTATCATAAGATGATCTCAATAGTTATATATAATTTATGCATATGAATGATTCTCATCACAGTCTTAGCTTCTGGAATCTTGGTGCATGCGTCAACGTCATTCACAGATATATATATCTTTAAACTAATCAAAAGAATAAAGAAATAAATAAATAATGCACGCTTGCCTAATTAAAATAAACATTCTTAATCAATTAATCGCTAATCATGGTCAAAACCGTTAAGGATTATATGAATTAAAACATCAAAAGGTCATTTTCGCAATGAATACTACAAAACATAGACAGAAAGAAATTTGTATATGTTGCTTTAGATCAATATATGTGTGGTTGGTCCAACCAAGGCCAAGATTTAAGGAAACCCATGGCTTTGAGTTTCATTCCTTTTTTTTTATTTTAATTTTTTCTTGATTAATTAAAAAAAAATGGGTCAGAAGCAGAAGCACACGTGTGGGTGAAACAAGAGTGGTGGCCATGTACGTAGTTTGTTGTTTGTGCCCTCAAAACAAAAGCCATGTGAATTGGGGTAAGGAATTCACACTGTGTGTTGCAAGCCACGACGTCTTGGGGTGTGTCGTAACGCACGAGCAAAGCAATACCCATCGTTTTCACGATTGAGCATGTTGGTCTTTGCGTGATTTAGTGGCTTTTTGTCTTAAAAAAAAACCCCATTTCACTGTTTCCTACGTACATAAATATTGGACAAAACTACAAGTACCCAAAACCCCTCATTGGAGCACACTTGTTTCATGTGTATTTGGTCGTTGGATTTTGATCAAAGGCTTCAAAAAAATATTAAAAATTTGTGACTTCCAACCAAACAAGCAAATTGATATACGATGTAATTAGATTGAGAGATTCATTTTTGTTTTTTTGTGGGGAAGGGAGAAAGGTAAAGAACCATTCAGGGTTCTTCTCAATTTATGGAGATGGTAAACAGATAACTTCAAAGCTACTTTGTTGTGCGTGTGTCCCCTGCAACTAATACATGTTACTATCGATATATGCAGAGAGAGGTGGGAAAAAAGGAGGAGACGGGGGGGGGGGGGGGGGGGAGCTTAGTCACACCATCAATCCACCTAAAAAGGGATGGGAGAAGTTGAATTAGGAAGATGGATTGAAAATCTCATCTCGCTTCATCCATGGTTAGTGAGTTGACCTATCAAAAACAGATTTTAAAAAAATAGGAAAAAAGTCAAAAACACTAAAAAAGTTTTAAAAAAAATTCGACAAGTTAATTAACTTGCCCACAACTCTTTTTTTGCAGGTTTCGCAGGGGCAGGGGCAAAATGGGTTGATGGTTTGGAAACCTCCAGGCTCCAACCTACGCCGAAAAAAAGTTAAACAGGTTGATTTGACAGACCCAACTCATTTTGCCATCTCGACTTGGTGGAGAAATGTTATTTAGGGCCTGTTTGGATACACATAATTTCAGCTTATGGGAGCTTCTCTTATACCATAAGCTCTTATGGAAGTGTTTGGGTCAATTTTTTTAAAGAGCTTGTTGGATTTTCATAAGAGCTTATAACAAATTTTCATAAGCTCCCTTTCCAAGCTTATGGGTCTGGCTTATGCGGAGCTTATGGCTCCCTTAAACCTTAGCAGCCCTTTGATCCCGTGGTCGAGTCCTGCTTCCCCCGTTTTCTTTTCTTTGCATTTTTTTTCTTTTTTTTCACGCGGTCTCTCTCTTCTCTCACTGGTGCTTCGTCCCCAAATCAGAAAGCCCTTGTTCCCAAATCAGAAAACCATCATTCCCAATCTCTCTGCAAATCCAAAGACCCTCGTCCCTCGTTCCCAATCTCTCTGCTCGATTCATCGTCTCTGCCTCGATTGCTCTTCTCGTGTTCGATAAGCTTCTTCTTCTCCTTCGATCGCTCTTCTCTGCGTCGAAGCTTCTTCTTCTTCTTCTTCTTCTCCTTCGATCGCTCTTCTCTGCTTCCATTAAGGTTCTTCTGTTGCAATTCGAGGTAAGCCTTCTGCTTCGATTTCGATTGCTCTCTCAATCTTCACTCTTCTTGTTCTTTGCGTGTGGTTCCTTTCTGTTCTTCTTTGCCTCTGCGTATCCTTGTTCCATTTGTCTGTTGAGGTCCTCAAAGGCATCGATGCTCACATTATTGAACCCAGGCCCAGAAGTAGTTACTATTAATTAATTATTATTATGAATGAAATGTGCAAGCTCATGTATGTCCTATGTTATGTTATTTTCTATGTAAATAAATTATGCATGGTTTCTTTTATCTCTAATGTCATATGTATATCTGTTAATTAAGAGGTTTGTTCGTAAGAGTCTTGTGGTAGTAGGCGTGTGATCTGCACAAGTCCACCTTCAATGGGTTAAGCATTTGATAATAAAGGTTATGTGTTATGTGTGTAAATTGTGGCATATATATGGGATTATTGAATCCCTGCGAATGGGGTTGTGTTATGTGTGTAAGCATCAATTTTGGTGCTTGACCCATTGTAGTATTAGTGGCAATCAATTTTGGTTATGTTGATAAACTTTGCTTGCCGACCTTGTTTTGGGGTATTCTATTTGGTCATTGGTCAACTGGGATTTCTGATCAAGTTAAACTCTATTAAGCGATTTCACATTATTTGCTGAAATCCAAAGTTGTTAATTAATTAAGCCAACTTTCTCCTCTGAATAATGGGTTGCTGAAATGAATTTTGGAATGTCTTTCCTTTTTACAAAGTGATCATTTTCATTGATTTGTCCTCTTGCAATCAATTTGTCTTTCTTTATAATTATAAATAAATTAACAACTTGGTCTGTATTATTATTATTTAGTACCCTGACCATTGCATCATCTTTGTGCCAAACAATAGGCAGCAGACTTGAATGAAGTTTTGAGCAACTTGGGGGGTCTAGGTATCAATTTGGTGTGTTGTTAATTAAAATTTCATTGAAAAAGTTGGAAGTGCTTCTTACAGCTTTGAAGTATTTTGATGTTGAAACTGAATGGCTTAATCTTTGTACCATATGTTGACAGGCTCTTGTTGATGCACCTGATATGGTGAGGTCCCAGATGAATTTCAAGAGGCTGCTAGTTGGTGCAAATTTCCATTAAAAAATTGCCCTTTTTTTCTTCTGAAATCATTCCTTTTTGTTCATTCATGAATTTGTGTTCTCCTTAAACAGATGTTAAGAACAAGTGGGAGAAGAGCTCATGGGGAAGAAAACTGATTGTTCAGAAGAGAAGGGCAGCCCTCAATGACTTTGATAGGTTCAAGATAATGTTGGCAAAGATCAAGGTTAGTTTCAAATATACATGCCTATTGTATTATAGATAGGATCCTTTCTATATTGTATTAATGTTATTGCATTTATAACTTGTGCAGAGGGCAGCTGTTGTAGGCAAGAGCTTGCTAAGCTGAAGAAGACCGCATCTTAGAGACTTGATTTAATCTGCAATTTTCAAGTTTTGTTATGAATTTCCTTCAATTAGTACACATTGGTGGTTATATGAGTTTTTGAGTATCATTGAGTGGTGACTTCCTAGAAATGTTTATTTTGAGGACTCATGTTAGTGGATTGATGTCATTTCTTCCAGTTAGATTATTTTTGGTGCCAATTTTTGCTTTTGCTTGCCTTGAACATTGTTTTTTAAGAAAAGGAATCAATGATAGTGTTTCAGAGTACCATTTCGCTTGTAGGTTATACACCATGAACAAGTGCTTAGGCTCTATTATACAATAAGCTTTCCAAATCATCCGAAAATCTTGGGGCTTGATTTGTTACCATTTTGTAAACAGCATTTTGTTTTAAAAACCTGAAGTACAAAGAAAAATTAAACTTGTCACCAAAATGATTGGGTATATAATTATTTTTCATTATTTGTATGTTGTTTTAAAATTGTGCACTAAATTACAATTACATATTTAGTCATGTTTTTATTATTAATGTTACAAAAATTAAGAACAAAGGAATGATGAATTTTTTAATTTTAATCATGATTTATGATAATACTAATTTTTAGTTTTTTACTCTTAAATTTTTTAAAATAATAATTTTTTATCATTTTCTTTTAAAATAATAATTTTGTGCTATGGTCATTGGTGACATAGTTAATTTTTAATATATTTTAATTTTAAAAAATTGTAACATCTTATAAGTGCTTATAGAATTATGCATCCAAACAGCTCAATTTTTGTATAAGTACTTGTAAATGTGCATATCCAAACACAAATACTCTTATGTCATAAGCTCTTATGACATAAGCTCTCATGCGATAAGCTCTTATGTCATAAGCTCTTAAATAAGCTGTGTATCCAAACAGGCCCTTAGTACTTTTTTTTATGCAAGTTGGTCAGTACTCATATATTTTTATTTATTTTTTCCGATATATATTACACAAATAATGATGGATGGATAATATAAAGAAGGGGAAGAAGAGAGGGTTCAGGGTTAGGAGGAGAGAGAGGGACTAAAATAAAGAAAGTTAGCGCCGTGAATCAAGTCGAAAGAAAAAAAAATTATAGTGACAAAAATACAAATTACAAATTTTGAAAGAATTAAATGGATAAAATTGGTATATTATATTAACTAAAGGCTTATTTAAGCCAACGACATATCATGAGTTGGTGCCATGTGTCAATGTTTATATAGACTTCTGCTAGCCACTTCAACATTTATAAGAAAAAAAGCTAATGGTAATGACTAAAATGTATAAAAAAATTTACAGGGACAAAATAAAAAAAATTGTGAGGTCCAAAATGATACAAGGAGTACATTACATAGACTAAATACTTATTTGAGGCATCAAAATATATACTTACAGCATTTCACTCAAGGGAAAGGATTCTCTATATTTTTTTTCTCTCAATTTTCTCTATTACTATGTTTTTGAAAAAATAAATGATATTCCCTATTATGTGTGTATCATTTCTATTTCATTTATTTTACAAAAATATAATAACGAAAGAAATAAAGAAAAAAATAAATAGAAGAGATATTTTTCTTCATTTTTTTGGTCAATTACACATAGGGGTGGCAATATGGCGCCGGGCCAGCCCCGCCAACCCGCCAAAAAAGGGCAAGCCGGGTTGGGGTTTTCAACCCATAACCCGTTTCGGCCCGCCCCGTTTTGGCCCGCCCAAAGGTGGTTCAAAACGGGTTGGCCCGCCAACCCGTTTTTTCTTTTTTTTTTCTCATTTTTTGGGTTTTTTGGGCGGGTTAGGCGGACCAACCTGCCATTTCTACACACTTTTTCCTTTTTTTTAAATTTTTTTTGTTTTTGGGCGGGTTGGCAGGGGCGGGTCGGGCCGGCCGGCCCATTTTGCTACCCCTAATTACACACACATGGAGATGGAGGAGAGGGGTGGAGTGGGATCGAACCCACTCCCTTCTACAAGTGTCCCCCTTAGCTTATCAACTGAGCTATCTGGGGGGACATATTTTTCCTTCACTTGAAGAGAGTCTTGGTACTGAGAAAGAAGAGTGTTCTCCCAATTGGGCTTTGTTCGAGTGATAGTGATGAGATTTGTATATAATGCTCAAACAAAGAACAAAACTAGAGGTAAAGAACTTCGGGTGTGTTTATAATGGGTGGGGTTCGATCCCCACCCTCCCCATTCTCCCTCCCCCAAAATCCCCCACCCCCCACCTTTTAATCACCCCAAAAAAAACTAGAGGACCTAGCGGCCAGGGGTGGGCGGTGGCTGTAGAGGGAGGAGAGGGTGAGGATGGGGTCAGATTTGGGGTGAGGGTGTTTTGAAAATTTGAAAACTTAATGGGTAGGACTTTGAAAATTCAAAAGAAATTAAAATGACTTGAAAAAATATATATAAAATAAGTTTTGTCCACACACTAGTCGGAACAGAGAATCATAAGGACCCTCGTATGACATGTCTTTGTCGTTCGTCCTAGCTACAGAGAAACCCATTATCTATATAATCAATTAAACAAGTTCTTGGATGATGGGCGAGCTGATAGAAAACCTTAACTTTCAATTTAGAGTTCGATTACTTTGTCAACTTCACAAATCACGAGGTATCTCATCTTACCTGCTTAACCATTTCAATCTGAATTAATCATTTTCACATTATTAACAACATCCAAAAGGTAGCTTAAATTGGTGGACTAATTTTTACACAGTACACCGTAGGCAATGATTGACTATTTCTAATTCGTTAAAATAAAAACTAAATAAACTACATAACAAAAGATAGATGACAAACGCAAATAATTGCCGGATCCATGGACAATCAAAGAGAAAACAACAACAGCAGCAATAATTAAATAATATGGAATAAAGGGTGAAAAAAGCAGGCTTTTTTTTTTATCTTTTTCAATTTCATTTTCTCTACTCAATTACTAATAGAGTATTCAGAAATTTATTTGAGATAGCTCAAACATGTAGGTTTGAGGCAGTCTATTATCTCTCTCAATGGATCAAATCTCTAGTGAATTTCAAAGCACGCAATAAACCATCTTTTGAACTTGATGACCTACAACAGATTTTTCCTTATAAAATTTACAAATGCTGACAGAGAGGGAACCATTTCTAGATATCATTTGACTCTGCTCTAACGCTAGCTTTCCCCTGTTTTCCTGTGTTATGTCTCTCCCATACACTCTGTTACTTGCTCTTCCTCTTTGAGGTCCTTCAAAGCTACACCACCATTCCATATGACCTTGTATTTTCAATAGAGAGACGTTAGAATTATGGGGCCCCGCTAATCTGTCAAATTTTTCTCAAGTTGCCAAAACTTTTGGAAACTTGGAATGACAACATCTGTTGGTGAAATTACTAGTTAGTGATATTTTTCCCCCCTCTTGAAGCGAAAAATCCTCCTCCTTGTGAATAATAGAATATACTCTGTCCATGCATGTTTACTAGCTTCAAAAGTACCAAAGGCTAGCCGAAATCATTTGCTAAATTCTTCCTTGTATATATGTTGGTTACTGCGGAAGAGGGGTTTTACAAACCAAGGAGTATGTAGTAGACTAGCGTAATGGGAAGGGCTATCAACATCCCAAATATAACCCTGCAATTCAATTTTTTTTGATAAAAAAAGGAGTCAATTTGGCGATGTATTAGACATTATATTTACATATTAGCTTAACAATGAAAATGTGATAAAAAAAAGGTGGTTTTGATTGCTTACGCTGTACTAAGAATTGCTGGATGGACGTTGTACTCCTTTGCAAACACAAATGGAACAATCCCTTGTGGAAGTGCAGCCTATTTTCAACCACAAACATTTCCACGAGTTAACAATTTGAGCCTTTTCCTTCAGATACCGACAATTTTGACCGTTTGATAACCATTCACACTCCATTATAAAATTCAATTAATTTCAAAAGAATTTCGTGTTTAATATGAGAGCAATTCTTGTGAGGACTGTGTACAAGTACAATCAACCAAAGAATGTATATAGAGGGATTGAATTAGCAAGTGCTGATTCAATATCTACATGAGCATTGGAGATATTAAACTTGCCATATTTTACTCCTTGCTAATTCACATATTTTGCTAAGACAAATCAATATGCATGATAAGAAAAGTATTAGTTGATTGGTAATTAACCTGAACAATAGCTACATGTAGGAGGGTACCACGGAGGCCAACGGCGATAGAAGCTGCCGCCATAACTGCCGGGCCAGTAAGGAACCTCACAGCCATGGCAAATGTGGCAACTGAATTCCCACATGCAATTATCTTGGGTTGAAGAGCCATAAACAGACCTAAAATACAAACATCAAAAAATGTCATTGGGAGCAAATATTCCACTAAAGGTTAATTATCAACGACATGAATACTTCGTATCAATAACACGGTGTCCAAAACCATATTTCAACTTTAGATGTCTAGAGCATAAGTTTTTGAAAAGAAAAGCAAAAAAGAGAGAAAAAATAAAACTATATAATATAGGACTGCGTGATTCCACTAATTCAACTACCACCTATGCTTTGTCACAAAAAAAAAAAAACTACCACCTATGCTTAATTAGGGTCCAAAATGGAGTAGATGTCACCACCACCGTTGTCCATCGCTTTTGGAGCACAAGGTGACGTAGTTTTAAATGGGGCCCCACGTGTCGGGGACATTATGCTCAACCAGTGAACAAGATCATCTGGTTACTAGTAATTGACAACAAACATCACGAGAATGGACGGCTATGAATTGTTTACTTGCTTTGTCCCCGAATCCAAGCTTTTCACAGATTCATACGCACCCAGAATCAATCATGTGGGATTGCACGATTCAATTTATTGTCCTCTCTTTTCATAATTACCAACATAATTTAGAAAAAAGCAGTGAAATTAGTGACATTAATCTTGTTACCCCCGTTACGCAACAAATGCTTTAGTATAAAAATTATGAATTTGGCAATTTGGAGAAATGAATTTGCTACCACTCACCTAAGCTGAACATAGCCATTCCAAGACCAGCATCGGACAGTATGGAAATTGATTTCTCTATTATTTTTGGCATGTGCGCATCCCACCTGCATGTAAATGACCAATAAATAATTACATTACTGATTCATTGTAATAATGAAAAAACTGCAATTACTGAATTTGCTATTATTTTATTTTATTACAGTTCACTTTTGTTCTTTCATTTATTTAATTTAAATTGTTGACTTTGATATTGATATACCTACCTAAAGGCAACGAGGGACCAAATGACACCTATGAGGCTCGAGTAAGTGTTGGGATTGCGGATAAGCTTCCTCCAAACCATGATGAGTATGAGACGGGTCATGACACTCGCCGGAGGCATGTGTTTGCTGGCGCCGGAATCGGCAGCTCCGGTAGCTTTCGGGTGGAGCTCTGCCGTGGAACTGGAGCCCAGTTTATTCAGCCCATTGGGCCCTTCTTTCTGATCTCTCCCTTCCTCTCCCTGTTCTGCTCCCTTTCCTCCACTGAACTTGAACTCTTCCCCACCAAGTTCCCCTTCTGGACCAGCTTCAATTTAAACCCAAAACAAAACCCATCATTATACCAATAACTTTATCTTTTACAAAAATAAAAACCCACAGTTATAGTTATAACTGTCTAACTGCAATTTAAAAAATGAAAGAAAAATATCATATTGTTAATTAAAAAAGAATAAATTAGCGACCAAAATTAAAAACAAAAAACATAAAACAAAATTTAATAGCAGAATTAGATATTGATTTCATATCTTTTCCTCACTAATTTAATTTTTTTTCTACTAGTATGTACTATACCTTTGTTGTTGGTTTCCCCATTTTGATTATGTTCATCAGGCACCACCATCCTGATCTCTTTAGCACCCTGATCGGGTTGCTCGGAAGCGTGGAATACATTGAGGCCGGCGGTTTCGGAAACCGGCGAGGCACTCGAGCTCCACACAAACATGTGCAACTCCTTAGCATCATGGGAAGAAGCCTTGTTCAGCGGCAATGGAGCCTGTTGCTGCTGTATCTGCTGCTGCTGCTGCAAATTTTGGTTATGGTTTTGGTTTTGATTTTTCACTGGTTTAGTGGCGGAGGAGAATTCCGGGTTGGGTGGTGGGTACGGAGCGGGTACGGGCACATTCTGTGCCGGGTAAAACCCGAATCTGGGTGAACCCGCTGACGTTTCTTCGAAATTGGAGGGTCTGGGAGTGGGTCCACGAGAGGATTGAAAATCGTTGGGTCCAAAATTGGAATGCCTCGGCTGATACCCCATCATGGAGTAGAAATCGGCATGGTTGAAGTTGGATCCTCTCGGCGTGGAGCTGAGACTATAAATCTCAGCTCCGGTGAGGTTCGACGGTCGTGGAGTCGCCATCATGAACGACCTCCGCGACGCGTTCGACTTCCTCACCGTGACGTGGAGCTTCCCGTCGTCCCCAACGGCCGCGTCTGTCTCAAGAAAGTCGCGGCCGTCGAGAGAAAGAACATCAGAATCGACTTTGAATGAAACAATTGAAGCAGCTGTCTCAGGGAACTGCTCCATGATAAGAAGCTTAGCGCCGCGGTACTCGAAGAGGAATAAGAGGAGGGTGTACCATATGATACACTGGAGCACCACCACCTGAACCATGAGGCTTCCAGAATAGTCACCGTACATGGCTATTAAGAGTGGAATACCCATAACGAGGGTGTTTGGGAGCGTGGATAGGGAGAATATGGTTATCATCCATTCCAGTGAGCCGTTTTTGCTGAGGTTTGTCCAAAGTGCGAGTGCGAAGAGCATGATTATCTTCTGGAGCGTGTCAGCGGCGATGAACCGCATGTTCATCTGGTAAGGGTTGTTGGTGGAGATGAAATGGAAGGAGAGGAGTGGAACCGCGAATACCGCAACGAAACGGTTTATACCCGAACATTGGTCCGGTGAGAATATCTTCCACCACCGGACCGAACCGTACGCTAAGATCATCGCAACATACAGAGGGACCACTGCCGTTAGAACCGTGTATAGATCCTTCCACGTTATCATTTTCTTTTTTTTTTTCTGGGTTGTTCTTTGTTGGAAGGAAATTGAAATGGGAAAGAAAACCGTTAGTTAACTGTGTGTGTTTCGTGTTTGGTGACTACTCTGTAGTACTAGTACTGCTCTGTTGTGTGTGTTTGTGAGAAGATGACGGTTTTAGACAGAGAGAAGTGTCAGAGAAAGCAGAGGTGAGTGAGAATGCTTATGCCAGTGAATTTTGCAATTGTATATAGTGTGTGTGTAAGTTGCATAGTGTGTATATATAGGGTATAGGTGTGTATAGCAGATGGAGGATTGGATTATGTCAATGATTTTTATTAATAGAGATGAGGGTTTTCTTTTGTCTTTTTTTCTTCTTTTCTAAACATGGATTAGAAGTACAATTTGGAGTGTTTTGTTTACTATAATTTGCTTTGGGAATAATGCAAGATTAAGTGTAATTTGTAGCTGAGTTTGGGGGAAGAGGAATACTGGGAGGGAGGGAAGGGGGGACCAGGGAAGAAGAGCGAGGGCCCAGGGTTAGGGAGTGACCGCGTGCTGTGGTTATATTAACCAGACATGGGTTAAGACTTAAGATGCATTCAGATCAGAAGGTTGCTATGTATGGGCCTATGGGGTCATGTAGGGAGGGAGGGGATTGGGATTTTCAGTGGCCTTTTTAGTCCAAAAAAAACTCACTTTTTTTTTCATTGAAAAACTACAATTGTATTTGACCAAAAAAAAAACTACAATTGTAAAATTTGGGTGTGTAAATAATATATTCCCTTTAATTTTAAAAATTATTCTTTTATTATGAGAGATAAAATGTAAAAATATATACCAATTCGACTACTGTTAAATCATTAAACCTTGGACTAATACTTTTACCGGTTCAATCATGGGCTAGTTTTAAAAATATTGGTATTAACACGTTACGGTAGGTAGTCATATCAAGATGCAAATGTTATATTGGAGAAACCATTTTACATCCTAATTTTAATTCACTTAAGTACTTTTGATTAGCAAATATTAATTGATGGGTAGGCTAAATTTTTATATACCAATTAAAAATCCTTATTTGACAACGTTACAGTACCCTTTTCTGTCAGGACTTTTATATACAAACCTTTGAGCCTTCATTTGGATCGGATATTTACATTTGTTACGTGTCCTGGAAATGATGAAAGTTTAGAATCATATATCTGTTAATTTTATAAACTGAAACGCAGACTATAGGCTCACCCACATCCAATTAAACAAAGCTTTGCAGGACAATGCACACGTGCATATATCTATATCACAAATAAACTATATAAGTATGACCCACCTTAATCTCTATTTTCCTTAGTGAATTTTAATTCAGTTTTCTTATTGATCTCTTTCGTTGCTTATTGGAAAGAAAATATAAACAATAAAAGGAAAAGTTTCTACCATTAATCCTTGAGTAAACAGCCACTTTAGTTCCTGAGAATATCAGACAATGTTACTTTGGTCCAGGTAGATAGGAATGTAATCACTTGCAGGGACTAAAATGACAGTTAAATAATCAATTTCGGGGACTAAAATGACAGTAAATAATCACTTTCAGATACCAAAGTGACTAACGGTTGACGGCCGACAGTTAATGACCTCTTTTAATTTTGTATCTATCAGAGACCAAAGTGACACCTCCTAACACTCTCAGGGACCAAAGTGACTGTTTACTCGTTAATCCTTCTAGTTCTAGCTATACGGGACGAAAACTTCGTGTTATTGCCACCAATTACCATTCTTGTAAATTTGTTACTCACTTACTTCTACAGCCTAATGAATTGTCGGCGAAGGAGACAATCACACACAAGTAAAGTTTTTAGTTTCAATTTATTACCATGTGTACAACAGTAATTATTTTCCAATTTAAACATTTGGTCTTTGGTTTATAGGCTTCGACATAAGAGAGATACATGGATATAGTTACTAAATATGACGAAGCATTCTTATCAAAAAAAAAAATGACGAAGCATGAATTTCATAATCTAAATAGGAAATTTAAAAGTCTTACTAATTATTTCAACCTTCATGGAGATGAAATAATATAGCTCGATCTTCTTATAGATTGTCATCATATTTTTTTTTTTTGATACATAAGATTGTCATCATATTTGATCCATTTCAAGTCTCTATCAATTCATATGAAAGCTACTTTATGTAAAAATAATTGAACTTTACGTAAAGGAAATGAGAAACAAAAACACGCACGAATGTCTTTATTCTAACCTCCGGTGCTTTGACCAAAAAAAAAACCTCCGGTGCAAAAGCAATTAAACAATTTAATTAAATAGTGATACAAGTTAATGAGGATTGATTCCCTTAGTATAATCAAACAGCATATCGGTTTTAAAGTTGAATTTTATTGTTTACAATCATATATATTTTATTAACGAGTTATCTGTAATAGTGAATATAAATCTTTGCTTAATTATATTTATAGTATTGAGTAAAATTCAAGGTGGTGCAATTTTGTTTTGGGACATGGAGTTTCAAATTTTCAATAACAACAATTGAATAAAATGCTCAAGTATATGTAGGGGCGGGTGTTGCCCCCCAAAAAAATGTTCTGTAAATAGGTGAGGCCGAAGTTCTTTGCATAGAAGAAAAGGGGGAATAAACAGAGGTTACTGTACTATTTGGAGAAACTGATGAACCAAGTAATAATAAGTATAATTAGTAATTTTGGTCAAAAAAGGTATAATTAGTAATTAATTTGTGCACTGGCTTGGGGTACTATGAATAAAGCTAATAAAGGGTAAACTATATAGTTGTGTATAGATGAAGAGTAACTATCAGTTATAGGTAGTATAGACCCACAAGTTTGAGTGGCCAATTATAGGGTCAAAGAAAGGAATCAGAGACATGTGAGGGATAAAAGTAAAGGGTTAAAGGTCTTCACAATTCACATGCACAAAATGGTCCCCTAGCCTAATAGATTAATTGAGTTGTTCAATGTGGCTTTTTTCTTCTCTTTCTGTTTCTGAAGTAAGTATAGTTATCATAGTTTGGAGATATGTGAGTCAAAATATGTGAGCTTGTCCCCCCCCCATTGCACCCTCTTCAAACTCCCCTGCCATCCCATGCTCGTCATTTTAAAATATAAGCAGCTGCACCTGTATTTACAATGTGAACATTGCATATTACTCCCATTTTTGCCTAATTCTACAAGAGTAATATATACTAGTAAAATATTATTTTTAATATATTATTTAACACACATTCTGTTATTAGTTCATCTTCTAGATTAGTTTAGTTATCTGGTAAATATATTATTTTTTGAAGAGTATATTAATTTTTTGAATAATTTAGCAGCAAATAATAAGAATATGCATGTCAAAAAACATATTATTATAATATCTTGTTCTAGCAAATATCTAGTTAAAGGATTTGAATCCTCTCATGTTTGGAAGTAACATGATATGAAGTTTGGATAAACTTATCAAAAAATATTTATAGAAAAAAAAATTAAAAAAGTACTTTTCGTATAAGTTGAAATTATCTTTTATAATTACTTAATTTTTTCAGAAGTCATTTCATTTAATTAACTTATCCATAAACGTCTCTAAGCTTACATAGATGACTAATTAATAAGGGAAAGTAGCTTTTAATATATAAGTGAAGAATTGTAATTGATAAAAAAACTATCATAAGTTTGTCCAAAAAAACCATCATAAGTTAAACTAATTCAAATTGGATATGGTTCATTTAGAGAGAGAAAGACACAATTTTTAGGGAGCAACCAACTTGGAAAAAAAGGGAAATGGAACAAATGGGAAATTCCAACATTTGTTATTGGCACAATAACAACCAGTAAGTTATACATACAACCAATCACAATGGGTTTTGTATGAGGAAAAATGTCTCTCTCTCTCCATACCCTGTAATTATTTCCAAACAGAAGAGTATCCAAATGTTCTAACTAATTAAATTCATTTGGTCCATAAATCTATTTCTTTCCTAGGTTACTTTGATACACTCAATAACAATTTTTTGCTTTTGCAATTATTTGTTGAACTTCTGCAAGAACAAATTTTTTTCATGCATTGCATGAGATGGCATATTATATATATATATATATATATCAGGTGCATGGATATATTTAAGGGACCCTACCTCTTTTCCGTAAAATAAATCATGGTACCTTTTTCTTCTTTTATCTTGATTCTTCTTTTTGAGAAGGATAAGCTGCACTATTTCAGAGACCCGTCTTATGATTTAGCACAAAGGCTTTGTAAAACTTGATAATTCAGGAATATGTAGGACCTTTTGACCCAAAAAAAGGAATATGTAGGACCATAGCACATGAAAAGTGGTAGTGGTATATATGAACGGTGTGTCAATGTTTGACTCATCCAACAATGCGGTAAGGTTTCTAGCTAGTTTTAATCATGACGCTTCTAAGAAAAATTTGCATTCCTCTTGCATAATCAAAATGATTGGGAGAATATATGAATTGATAGAAGATTGTGACCTTTTTGTTGAAGAAAATATGCAATAATCTAATTAATATGGAAGAGTTTTGGGTAAAATAACGAGTTTGGACGCATCACTGATGGGTTTCTTCTAACGAGTTTGATCACACCCTTACTTTGGAACGGGCAAATTAGTAGCTTTTTTTTTTTTGGGTCTGAGGGCAGTTTCTCAATGCGCGTATGGTTAATTAATTAAGGGCTTTTCTAATTACACATACCTAAATTTTTCCTCACACACACTAAAACGGAAAAAGACCTAAATATCCCTTTTCTCTGCACACTTCATTGTCTGCACACTTCCGCAGCCAAACCACACTTCCGCAACGCACATTGAAATTTCTCTCCCAAGCTCTCTCTCCATCGCTCATCACCATCGTCAGCCCAGACGCCATCACGCTGCTGCGCTGCGCGAGCGCCGCCACCTCCCTTTGCCGTCGCACATCACTGCCGTGTCGGTTCATTCCGTGATCGCACCTTACTATCACTGGTTTAGGTAAGTGTGTGTGCGTGCTCAGTTTTTTTTTCCAATGTTGGCGTGAAGTCTTGCGGATCAGAGAGGGAGAGTGTGGTTCGAAACAGTGTAACGAGGAGTGTTTGTTGTTGGGTCATTTGATTTGAAGTGCCTACCTTTTCCTTTGGCTGTGGGGTTAGGGATGATGAGCACTGTGTGTGTGGGGAAGTGTAAATTTTGATGTGTACGGAACTATTAGTTCCGCATGTGTTATTTGTAGCACACACATACAAATAACACGTGCGGAACTAATAGTTCCGCACGTGTTATTTGTAGTACACACATACAAAAAACACGTGCCGCATCAGTGCAGAACTAGTAGTTCCGCACAATAACGAAACGCGATGAGGGTATTTTAGGCTTTGTACTATTATGTATGTGTGAATAGTAATGTGTGTATGTGCATTTTAAAATTCCCAATTAACCTGCCCGTGAAAGAAAGCTTCTACCCTTTATTGGGCCTATTGGAATATTTGGGATCAAGATCAACATTGATTGGCCCAACTTTTACAATTTCACCCTCCCCACCAACAAATTTATATATGCCCCACGAGAATAATAAAATTTCACGAGTTTAATTACTACGCACCGTAAGTGCAAACAAATTTTACACAGGCATTCATTGAATGTCTGTGTAAAACTTTTTTATATTATTAGTTCAAAATGTATACCGATCAAGAGATTCACCTCTTTTGATAGAAAATCTAAGGATATACACATGTTCTATCCTTGGAAGTTCAATTTTTGATAATCAAATGGTTGAATTTGGAGAAAAGAAGCACTCCCCTCCCTGGTGTGAGTGAAAACATAATCTCTAATTATGAGTACTGAGAAAACACTCCAATTCTAATTCATGTTATATGTTTGGATTGGATCAAAGCTTATGAACTTAAGTTTGTATTAAATTTATTTTGTAAACTGAAGCAAACTCTCCTTGCTTCCATTATCAAAAGTGGGACCTATGAAATGAGGAGGACTTCTGTAAGTTCTAAGATCTCCATGAATCTCAAGAACAGTCCACTTTTTTAGACCCGACCTCTCAAGTTACGTGAAGAACATGCATAATCACCATAAATATAGCATGGAGATTACCAGATATTCAAATACTTTCAGCAAAACAAGAGATCAAATTCCCCTCCCTGTTAGGTAAAGTTTCATTTGATTTCACTTCCTATACCTATGTCAGAGTTAATTAATATAATTTGTTCTCCCATTTTGTTTATCAAATTCACAAAATAATTCAAATCCTAATTTCTTAGCTAGATGAACTTCTATTCCTAATCAAAAGCCCTAATTCCTTAGGCGAATCCAAAGACACGTAAAGATTAAGAACCCTTAACGGTAACGACCATTCAATGACTATTCCTAACCTAGAGATCATTCAAAATTGATCATCACATAGCACATTCATACACCAAATTTCTATTCAATGCATAAATCAAATATCATTCCAAGTTGACTCCTTATTTTTTGAATTCAAATTCAGAGCATCTATCCCAGTTTTTTTCTATATCATCTCATAGTATCAACTACCAAATTCAAACTAATTATCTCATAATATTGGCATTCGGCAATAGTAGCATGGACTTCGCTGATGCCGATGGATTTTCATTGGATTTATTAAGCTTCATGCTTTTTTTGGGTCAATATTTTTTTTTGGTCCAGCTTTTGGGTCAATATTAAGCTTCATGCTTTTTTTTGGTCAAAGGGCTTCATGCTTTAGAGGGACATTTTGACTAACCGAAAACATGTTTCTAATTGGGTTTTGGTAAATACACCTCACAAAATTTGTCATTCACCCCCATTTTAACATAGAAATTTCAAAATTGTCCTCTTTTAATATTACGTTTTGCTTCTTGAGATCCCCAAATCGCATTTTTTCCAGAAACTGAAATCTAGAATACAAACAAAATTGTATTATGGAAACTCCTGTTTCCAGTTCCGGAATACAAACTTGTATTCCAGAAACTGGAGTTTCCGGAAAAGTGCAAAAAACTAAGTTTTTATACATTCCAAAAACTTCAGTTTCTGGAATAAAAAATATATATTCCGGAAACTGATACAAAATTGTATTCTGGAAACTCCAATTTCTAGAGAAAAAAATGCTATTTTGGGATCTAAAGTAGCAAAACGCGATATTAAAAATGGATAGTTTTGGAATTTTTAGGTTAAAGTGGGGTGGATGGATGGATGGCAAATTGTGTGGGATGTATTTACCATTTCCCTTCTAATTTATAAGATGTAGCTATGGGCCCTCAAACTCAAAGTCCAACCGACCATGTGGTGGAACATCCTTCTAACTTCGAGGGTGTCGTTTCTGAACTCTCATTCCTCGTTCCATTTATACCCCCTTGGATAACTCATGTGGATAGAGCTAGGGGTGTCCTCGTTCCATTCCATATACTCAAAATTTAATGTCATTCCCATCTTTTTTTTTTTAAAAAAACTTTCGAAGCATTTTCTAAAATTCCTCCCAAAGAAGTAGCAATTTCCAAAATACAGCTAAGGCATTGTTCCATATATAATCTCATGACCTATATATGTGGATTTTTGCTGGCTAGCTACGTTCCATTATGTTAAATCGTTGGGGATCAAAACAGAGGAGATATTCAATGGGTCTGCTAGACATGTTTGATGTATGTTTGGGACAAGAATTTAGATGTATGTTTGGACATTAAGAAAATCTTGGACAATGCGTGGTCGACAGATGTGTAATTGTGGCCATTCATTTGGAATAAAGCTCAAGGTTGTATGAGGCCCATGTGATGTTGTTTAAGTGCCTTTGAGTGAATTTATTCTACTTTGTTCGGTTGAGAGGGTGTTTGTATTAACTTCTTGATTATAATTTCTTGCTTGTTTTGTACCCCCTTGCTTGCTTTTCTTAGTGCTCTTCTTCCCCAACACCAACAAAAAATGGAGCATGGGAAAAATGGAAAAGGACATATACATTAAGTTCACTCTTAATATAAATGTTCATCCTACAATTATATCTTTTTGAGTTTCATATGTGTATTCCTAGTACTCAACTATAATATATATAAATCAAATTTAAATTGTTGTTAGAAATTTATCTAACTAATTATTTTACTTTTGTAATCAGTTTACATATGAAAAGCATAAATTTTTAAATCTCAATTTAAAATTTCAAAAGTAAAATGATATAAAATTTATTATAGGAAAAATATTTTTCCCTTTATCTCTTAATTTTATTACAAGTTCCATTTTCATTTTATAAGTATATTATTAATTCTATATTTTAACCTTAAATCTTTTGAAAACTCGTTATATATATTCATCCCCACCCACCACATGGGGCACATAGTTTGGTTAAGTGTTGGCTATGCACGAGTGTCTAGCAAGCATAATTCAGTTGTTACTTATTATCATTTGCTAAAGTACATACACACGAGTTGAAATCCTCTTCATTTTTTTTCTCTCCATTTCCTCTATTACTATGTTTTTGGAGAAAATAAATGACATAAATGTGATACATGAGTGCCATTTATTCTATTTATTTTTCTAAAAGCATAGTAATGAAAGAAATAGAAAGAAAAATAAATGGAGAGAATCCTAACTCCTTACACACACATAAGCCATGTGCCACATTTCAATTTGTACAAGATGTTTGAATGGAAGAGAGTCAATTGCTTAATGATCTTGTCCCTTTTCGTATGTATCAAAACGAAACTCGCAGCCCACCGTCTTTTCTATGCTTCATTCTGAGAATGTAATGTGGGGTATGACATGCCAATTTGTTTCCACAGCACAGGCACGAAACTAACTAGCCCTGCTATGCTACTCACATGCTTTTCGTTTTGGGCTCTTACTGTTTGGCTGCTTAGTTTCTGGCTGTAGCATCTCTTCATACACTAGTATGTGATTTATTTCTTCTCTGTCCTGCTTTTACTTTGCTTTCACATATAATATTGATGAGAAAGCGTGACCACCAATAATATTGGTGACAAGGAATGTACATACATAATCAAATTATAGGAACATTCACTTTGATGTGTTGTTTGGAAGGGGAGTGAGGTGGAATGATATAAGAGAGAAAATTTGATGATGACAATGAAGAGAGAAAATCAATGTATATATGCTTTGACAAATATTGATCAAACAAATGAGGAGAAAATGAAGGCAACCATGGTGCTAGACAAATTGCTAGAAGTAAGCTGAGGATCAAGTGGGATTGGATTGTCCATGTTAATTATTTAGTGAAAGGAATTAATGTGCAGATTTTATTGTCAATGTCTGTTTAGAACATGGTCTAGGACCACTCTTCTCTGGTTGGCTTTGATCCTATGTGATCTTATGCCAGTGCCTACTCCTTGGAGAAAAAAAAATGAAACTAGAGATTCTAATCTTTATTATGAGTTTAATAAAAATGATATTTCATATCAGAGTAAAATTTCCAAAGTTTTTAAAGATAAACAACAATTATGATTTTATGTTGTGTACTTGTGTACTTATGAGACAAAACAAAAATTCTATTACTGTGTAATTATATTTTTGGGCATAATACATAAGTTTCAAAAGTAAGTACATCCGCACTTAATTGATTTATAATATATTATGTGATATTTTCTTTCTTTCATTATTTATTTATTTTTTACAATTTTTTCTACCTTTTTACCTTTTTCTGATTTTTATTTTTAAAAATATTCTTATAGTTTTAATTATTTTGATATTATATCAAACATTTATTTCTTTTAAATCTAAATCAATCCAAACCAATTAAATTTAATCGGGTCGGGTTCAAAATTTCAGATACGGAGCTAACCCAACCCATCACAATTCCCAACCCTGAAAATATGTACACAACCACGTAGGTCCTTCCTTCGATTCCAGACTACATTCCAGAGTAGCTTAGTTAATGCTGCGACTTGCACTTGCACTGCGAAGAGCTTCTTCTTCTGCTTCTGCTTCTGCTTCGGCTTCGGCCAGCGTCATTAATAGTAGTTGGGTCCGGTTCGTAACCGGTTCGGCGTCGAAGCCAAGCCTTTCGATATGGAGGCGGAAGAAGGAGTTGGGGAAAGAAGGCCTCATCATTGCCAAAGAGCTCAAGAGGCTCCAATCCGATCCGGTCCGGCTCGACCGCTTCATCCGGTCTAGCGTCTCTCGCTTGCTCAAGTCCGACCTCGTCGCCGTCCTCGCCGAGTTCCAGCGACAGGACAACGTCTCCCTCTCCATGAAGGTTATTTGTTTATTTATTTATTTATTTTACTAATTATCTTTGTTTTTCAATAGATTGATTTCTGAGTGTTTTTTTCTTTCTCAAATTGGGCTTAGCTACTGTATGAGTGTTACGATCAACTTAATTAAGCGCTTATTCAATTACATTTTATTGTATATCAAACTTGTGCGGTTCGAGTGGTAAGTGGCTTGGGTCATGTGGTCGGGGTTTGATTCCCGGCTCATGCGAATGGAAATTCACCATTTGGGAGAGACAACCCTTAAATGCGTTCCGGATCCTCGAAGGGATGCATAAGCTCCTTTCATAAACTATCTTGGAAAGCATGTGAAAACATTCTGAAAATAGCTTATAGTATCTCAAGGCTCTTCTAAACACTTATATAACTGTGTGTTAATGTTATAAGATAAGTCCAAGTAAACTCTTCAAAATGCTCCTGTAGTGATTTTTTAGGAGTTATTATTGTTTCTGTCTGTCTGTCTATTAGGTGGTGTGATGGTATGAGAAGGTTAAGTGATGGATTTGATCGCACTTTATATGTTTGTTTACTCAAGGAGATACAGGGACATTCAGCATTGCTTGAAACTGAAAATGCTCTTTTAATGTTGAATCGAATAAAAAAATAAAAGAAAATTCTTTTTATGCTAATTAGTAGTTAAACAATGTGAAGTCACTTGTAGTCAAGAGCATGCATCGCCTTGCCCTGTCTTAATCTCAATGGGATGCTACATTCATTACGTTTCTTACATTTTTCATTGTGTGGTGTAGCCACCCAGTGACTGGAATAGAGTTGAGCTCTGTCAGATTGTTATTGTTATGCTCTTTAAATGTGATCTTTATTTTGGTCTTTGATATTGACTCTTGAATGTTAGAAGACATCCTTGATGTTGTTGAGGTGCATATGAAGACTTTCATAGGCTGCATGAAATCAGGGAAAACGTTGATTCGAAGATTCCAATAAACCTATCATTATAAACTCTTAAACTCTTACGAGTTTATGATTCTAACACATAAAAATGAGTTAAATCACATGTAAACTCTCATGTTGATTAACTTTGACAAGATTGATAAACTCTCAATTCTATTAATTAGTAAGTTTATGAGCCTATATTTATACATGGTTTTGGCCTCAAAATGTACAGTTGGTTGATGTTGTTAGGTACTTGGTTTGAATAGCTTATGTTCTTTAGTATATGCTAGGTAATTTTATGTTTTCGTTTTCATCATTATTTTTTTCCCCTCTTGTTAACCACAAGATATTGTAAGTTCTGGGCTAAGTACAGTATAACATTGAGTTAGTTCAAATATTGAGTCATGTTTCTACTTTATTACTTTTAGTTTTAGTTGCTTTGTTATAAGGTTGGAATGTTGAATACTTGCTATGGGTATGGTATTATATATGTTTGGATACCAATATATGTTTTCTATAATATTTTTGAAGTATGTAAACACAAAAGAGATTGAGAGTCAAGTTTAGGATTTGAGTTTATTAAATCTTCACTAGTTTACCTAAACTCTTGAGTTTGACAAGAAAACAAACTCTTACCATTGCCGGGGATTAACCTCTCAAGCATTGACAGTGGATGAGCAATCCTGCCTAATAGGAACAGGCTTTCTATTTTATTGAAATTATGAAGATTATTTTCTCGTACTTATTTTCGGGCCATCTTTGCAAAAAAAAAAAAAACTTGAGCAATTTTGCCTCTTGTGTTGAATTGCTTTGTTTAATGCCCTTATGCTGCTGTACTTTATGACTAAAATTACCTGTTTAACCATAACTTGTAGGGAATATCTGATATAAATTGAACCAGAAGAAGAAAAAAAAAGAATGGAAGGTCTTTAAATGCTAAAAAATTTTCCAACATTTTATTACTTACTTTTGTACTGAATTCTTGGTGTTGACTTCGATTTAGCTAATTGATCTCAAATTTTGATATGCATTGGTTATTTTTTTTGACAAATCTTCATTTCTCAGTTGTACAATATAGTGCGCAAAGAAATATGGTACCGACCGGACATGTTCTTTTACAGGGACATGCTTATGATGCTTGCAAGAAACAGAAGGGTGGAAGAAACAAAGAGGGTTTGGGATGATTTGAAAGGTGAGGGAGTTTTATTTGATCAGCATACATTTGGAGACATTGTTAGAGCTTTTCTAGATAGTGGATTGCCCTCAGAGGCCATGGACATATATGAAGAAATGAGACAATCTCCTGAGCCCCCTCTGTCATTGCCTTTTCGCGTGATATTGAAAGGGCTCATTCCATATCCAGAATTAAGAGAGAAAGTAAAAGATGACTTCTTAGAGATTTTCCCGGATATGATCATCTATGACCCTCCTGAGGACTTGTTTGAAGATCATGAGAAGCACAAGGATGGATATAGATAATAATATTATAATTGCTTGTTCCCTAGACTCCTATACCATTATCTGCACTATGTTCTAAAAAAATTCTTTTCATATAGAGATATTGATGTTTGCAGCATATTTTATATACTGAAGTAGCCCGATGCCATGCAATGTTGAGAACTGGTAGCTGTTGTTTCAAGTAACCTCAAATTGTTTCCCTTCTCTCTTTCGGTCTCAGCTTTGAGATTTTCCAACTTCTGAAGCTCTCTCTCTCTCTCTCTATATACACACACACACACACACACACACACACACACATATACATGTGTGTGTGTGTGTGTGTTTAATCATTGTGCTTTGTACATGGGAACCTCAACAGTATGAATGAATATTGATGATATATTACCTGATAACTTTGGTCAGAAATGGATGCAGCAAGTTGTTCAGTTCGGCAATACACACAAGATACTCTGATTTTTCTTTTCTGATAATAAAGTATTCAGTGTTCTTATTTTGGTTCCATATTTGACTTAGAGCATTTCTATGTCAAAATACCAAATCTACGGATCTCTTATACCACCCCTTGAACCTAAGTTGGAGCCACCACACAAAATTGTTCCTTCTCACATAACGAAGTAGTACATGCGAACACTTACCCATATGACCAACTAGAATTCAAGTTGACTTTGCTATTCATTCATTCACTTGTTTAACTATAGACTGTAATATGAAAATTATACAATCAATTATCACTCACTTTCTGACTGAATGATAATTAACCAAAATCTTTAGTATGACATTACCAAATTCAAACATTTAGGGTATGATTTACCTAAAATCGTAGTCCACTTTTAATGCGTCAACTAAGCACGAAGGTTTGCAATTTTTTGTTTTATAACGTTTAGGCAGCTGACAGATATCTATTTGTTACGTACTTTGGTCTAAATTTTCCTTCTTTTATACAATAAATAAATTACAGCAATTATAGTGTGTCCATCAATAAATCTTTTAGGAAATATTTTTGTATTTTTGAAACAATTAATAAAAGAGCAAACAAATTATTGACGATAGTTTAACTAACCGCTTATGGGGGAAAATAAGGAAAAAGATTTCCCATTGCAAACCCTGCTAATTTTTCTCAGCGTGGCCCCGAGACACTCGTGTAGACTACGCACAAAAAACACAAATTTTACTGAATTTACAATGCGTATAAAGGGGAACCAGTTGAAGAAACATTTGAGAGCAGTTGCTACTAGAAATGTTAAAAACAAAACAAGAAGGAAATCAAATAACAAGGAAAAGATAAGCAAGTGAAAATAAACAAGAGTAAGCTTACTAAGATATTTTTTTTTTTTTACTTGACCTTTTTTTTAGTGAATTGTTTTGATAGAACTTAAGATTACAAAGATTGCTACAAGTCTAACACTGAATACAAGGAAGAATCATGGTCAATACAGGATAAAAAGATAATTTAGGTCTTTCAAGATATTTTACATCAGCCTAAAGGCTAAATCATATTTACATAACCAAAGAAGAGGCCAATAATTTACATTATCAAATCAAAATTATCACAATGACCACCGTAACTGCTAATACAACATCATGACTGGATCAATCACCTAGCAGGCAAAGCGGCTGTCTCATGCCAAGCTCCAGTTTAAGTGCAGGAAATTGCTCCAGATCATGGGAAGCACTTAAAATTTTCTGCCAACAATCACAGTTTTAAGACAATTGGAAATTAATCTATTGTTATAATTTAAAAGAAATAGCATTATAACTAGATCCTATTGAAGTATAATGCTATGAACAAATCACCATAAAAACAATTAGCAGACAACTTCTACTAGAGAATGTCATTAAACAACAATATTTACCAGTGCAGCAACATGTGCGTCTTGTAAAATATTTCCATCAACTTCCAATCTGGTAATAGGAAACTCAGGAAGATGTCCAGATTGTTTCTTGCCAAGCAAGTCACCAGGTCCACGTATTAATAGGTCCATATTAGCAAGATGAAACCCATCTGATGATTGCTCCAGTACTTTCAAACGATTTAGGCTACTGGCGGTTGATGCGATTAATATACATTTTGACTGCCTTGTTCCGCGCCCAACTCGTCCCCTGAGTTGGTGTAATTGGGCAATTCCAAACCTCTCAGAATTCATCACAACCATCATAGATGCATCTGGAACGTCAACCCCAATTTCGATTACTTGAGTGGCAAGTAGTATGTGCATTTCTCCAGTCCTAAACTTTTTTAATGTTTCTTCTTTTTCGCCACTTCTCATTTTTCCATGTAATAAACCGCAATTGTATCCTTGAAACCGGCTTGATATAACTTCAAGATCTGCAGAAGCAGCACGAAGCTGAGGTAACTGCTCCGAAAGTTCAATAATTGGGTAGACAAGATAAACTTTTCCCCCATCTTCCAACTCATCCATCATCATCTGTCAAAAACGCACTTTTTACACCAATACCATAGGGGGAAAAATGAACAAAAAAAATCCTTGTTCTAATCATATTAAATTATAACTTATGCTCAATTCCCCAAAAAAAAGCAGGAAAAATACATACCAAAGACCGTACAGATAAAAATATGAAAAAAATATAAATGAGAACATCTTTGATAGGACTATCACCTTGTAGACATCCTCGAATCCTTTCTCATTTCCTTCAATGGTATACGTTTGAACAGGAATTCTTCCCGGTGGTAAGCCGTTTATCTGTGACAAGATAAGGCAAAAAAAGTAAGCATTTACAATAGCAAATAATTTTACATACTAAATCATGAAAATTAGTGATAACAAACCAAGTGAAACAATAACCATGAAATTTCTTTTGAAATTTTTTTAAAGGTTGTTTTCTCTTTTTCTACTATTTTCTTCTGATCGTAAAATCACAAATGAAATACCAGGAAAGACAGAAAAACAGATGAAACATAATATCTTATGTACAGTATGCAATTCAGTTTATTATTTATTTAGGGTTTTAATTTAGTAATTAATGGTTTTTATTTGAGAACTATTCAGTCCAATTATTTAATTTAGGGTTTTAATTTCAAACTTATGATTTTCTTATTTGGGTTACTTATGGTTATATGCCCTACATCAAATTTGGTATAGAGAACGCAAATAGCGATTTTGATTTGAGATTATTCAGTTATTCAATATTTAGGGATTATATTCTATATAAAAATATCTTATTCAAGCTTAGAATGGTAATCGCTTATTTAGGTCTATAAAAGGAGCTTAAGTGTAAACATTTGAGACACTTCTGATTATTGTATGATATATTGTTAAGAATATATAATATTTGAGTCAAAGTAGCAATACCTTGCCAAGAGGGACAATACAGGTCTGTTTGGTTGAAAAGAGGGGAGGGATTTCAATTAGTGGTTGAGAGGAAGGGAGGGAAGGGATTTTAATGGAAGGAAAGGACTAATATATATTAAATGCACGTTACAAACTTTTTTGTTACTTTTTTTAGTTAAGTAAGGTTAAGTCATTGCATTTAAAATATATTCTCTCCCCTCCAAAAAATTGAACCAACCAAGAAACATTTACCCTCCACTTCCCTCCAACCAAACACCATGTAAGGCTTTGTTAGGGAGGATAATCCCTCACCTCGCTTAAATGCCAAAAGAAACGAGAAGGGAAGGCATTGGAGGTTGGCATGATGAATGTACTATTTTACCCTTTTCTTCTGAAAAATAATATCTTGCCTTTTATTTCATAAATTATTTTTAAAAGCTTAAAAAATGACAATTTTTTTTAAAATTAATAAAATAATAATAAATTAAATTTTCTCTTTTTTATAAGTTTTAATATTGGCTTCTATTTTGTAATTTTTATAAAAATTCAAAAAATGTAGGCAACTGTGGAGTGTCTTTTTAAAAAAATTAAAAATTACAAAATATAAGGCAATATTAAAAAAATAAAAAATAGAAAATTTATTTATTATTTTTTTATCAATTTAAAAAAAATTGTCAATCTTTTTTGAATTTTTTAAAATAAATTATGAAATAAAAGATAATATATTAACTTTTGAAAAAAAGGGTACATTGGTACATTCATTATGCCAAACCACCGAAGTGGAAGGATTCCCCGCCCTTCCTAACTTTCAAACAAAGCCTTAAGGTTACCTGTCCTATATCAATAACACATGGATGTAAAAATAAAGTAAGATCGAACTCAAGTCTTTCACCCCCCCTATATGCCATAGGAACTCTGTTTAGATTCCTCTGCAATTTCTACAACTGGTATTAATATAAAAAACCCCAAATCTAACCTTAAATATAATACTCAGGACCATGAAAAGCTTGGACAAGATCAAGATGAAAAATAAGATGAATGTTGATTATACACATTGAATAAATTCAAACATATTCAAGGCAAAAGAGACACATAAAGCAAGTGGGGAAGTCTAGTATTGGAAAAATGGACAGGAAAAATTAAGTACCTGTGTCAGTGACATATCACCATATAAAGCAAGTGCAAGTGTCCTTGGGATGGGAGTAGCAGACATGGCAAGAACATGTGGAGCCATATAAGCATCACTCTTTGATGACCCATCTATAACAGCATTTTCCATGCTCGAGATTGAAGATGTACAAAATAACTGAGAAAAATTAGGACGACAACAATAATATTAAAACATCAGATACAGAAAAAAAAAAGGAGCAATGAAGACCTGACTTTTCGCAATAAATTGATGCATATAGCTTACAACATTTAGCAGCACAAGACTTAGTTGTTGTAGTTATATGGACATAAACATAACCATATTAAAATCCTGAACAAAGAGATGTGAACCACCTTACTGTTAAATCTTCCCCTTTGAATCACACCAAAGCGATGCTGCTCATCCACCACAGCAATACGTAAGGCTGAGAATTCCACACCTTCTACAATCAAACTGTGGGTTCCTATGACCATTGAAATTTCCCCAGTCTGTATACCCTGCAACATCATATCTTGAATAAAATTATAAGAATTTCACACAGGCGCAAGAAAAGAATAACTGGATTCGCATCGTACCTTACTTTTAATACTCAGAAAAATAAGTAATCACACCTTACGAATCATCCGCGATTGTTTTAGTGGGGTTGAACCAGTGAGTAAAGCAACAGTTGGCTTGAACTTGACCCCATCCAAGTTTTCAAGCAAGGTAAGCAGGTGTTCATAATGCTGGATCGCAAGCAACTCAGTTGGAACCATGAAAGCGGCCTAATCATTAGATAAGAAAACCAAATAATAGTATGCATTAAATGTTAAAACTTTATAAAATGCATAAAACTCCAAAGGAAAAACCCAGCAATCACAATTATGATATGCTATATATCCATGAGACCGAGATTCTAGAAATCAAGGGATTAAATGGACAAACAGGGTGCAACATGAAAAGGGTGCCATACCTGATAGCCAGAGCCAATAACCTCCATGCATGCAAGAAAAGCTACAATAGTTTTTCCACATCCAACATCACCCTGAAAGTGTCACAAGACAACATCAAATGAGAATATGTAATTGGTTTTTACAGAAGTAAAGAAGCTAATTTTTTTCTGCCGATGTGTCTTTTATGCTACACTCGGTGTATATGGTTGGAGTTTAATTCTAGAATGTTTAATAAGAATCTCTGGATGAGTAGCTTCTTTTAGATAAGATACAGTGTTTGCCTTCCACTTGGTGTAAAGCTCATGGTTCTTTTAACGGGGTTCCACTAATAGATATGTTTTGGGATTGGGTAGTATTGTATCACTGATGTTTCCTTTTAGGGAGGATCTTTTATCATCCAATCTCTCTGTAATTTTCTAATTTTATCTTAAACATGTTCTCCTTTAATTTAAAAAAAAGTTGGTTAGCAAATCCAGTTTGAAGTTTTAACTTGAGGGCTGGATTGTTAGAATCCTCGCATGAAAGTTGTTGAACAAAGTTGAATTGAATTGGTGTTTGCATGCTTGAGGGGCTTGTTTCATAACATCTTATTTCTAGCATTATTTTTTCTATATTAGTAAGTACATGAAACAAGAATCAATTAGAACTGGATGAAATAATCTATAAATATGGTAATACTAAAGCAAGATCAAGATAGGCAAAATCAAAACCTGCAGTAGCCGATTCATGGGAACTGGCCTTTTCAGATCCCAAATAATTTCTGAAACAGCTTGCAGTTGACTAGAAGTAAGAGTATATGGAAAGAGCTCCAAAACCTTCTTGGTGAGACAGGACCATTCCTCTGTACTCACAGCATTATTTTCTGGTCTTCTATATTTATCTAGCAATCCATCCTTTTCTATTTGTGTACCAAGACCTTCGAGCATTTGGAATAATCGTCCTAACTAACAAAAGATAGTAGAGACGTAGAGTTAGGTTAAATCAAAGAATGATTTAAGCATATAAAGGGAGCAATAAATTATTACAAGAAAACATGATAGAGAGCAATAAATCACTGGTGAAAAGGTCAAACAACTACTGCACATGCGCAGCATACAATTCACCAGAAGTGTAATTCAAAAGCATTGTGAACACCTAAAAATGTGAAGAAAAAATTATCTTAAAAGTCGTCAACTGCATCTAAATTTAGGTGAACCTTTCCATAGAAATAATTCCGGACTTACAGTCCAGATAATGAGCTGAACAATGACCAAAACTGAATGCTTATTTAATAAGCTATTCTATGGAGTTTAAATAAGTGTTTATTCATAAGCTATTTTGGGGAGCTTATTGAAATAAACTGAAAATAGCTTATGAACATTCTTAGAATTTAAGGTTAGGGTCTAACTCAACCCCACAAAACTGGCTTGTAAGGTAAGGATTGTCCAATCCTTATAAGGACTAGATTGGCCATATCTCTTGTCGATATGAGATCTCAACAGACATGTTATAGGTTATTTTTATAAGGGTATTCAAACACTATTGTAAGTGCTTATATTATGAGATTATCCCAAATAACCTCTAAATGGGCTATTTCAAGCACCTCTTAAATGGCACTTGTTAACGGTAAGTGCAAGGAAACAATTCATACCAAGAACAATGATCAATGGTAACTTCCAAATAGATAACTGAAAGAAATGACTTTATATATGAACTCGTGTACACAACAATCAGCTTGATAATAGTAGCGAAATAAGGGGGAAATTTTAGAATTGTCCATCCATAGATGATACTGCAAACAACATGTGATAAAATGATAACCTCACCTGCAAGTAAAAAAATTCGTCAAATATAAGTCTCTTGCGGGCCAAATCAGCTTCACTTATATCCTTTGGTTTGTGAATTCCATAATATGCCTATATTGTTAGCAATAAAAAATTTAAAATCTCAGTGAAAATATGCAGAAGCATATAACAGTAAATATTCACAAAATAGGAATGAATCAGTAGTTTTTTCTTAGGCATAGAGAGTTCCTCAATTCTCTCCAACCAAATACACCATGGGGCAACATAAAACACAAAAATGCAGTTTAACACACTTATAGCAAATAGAGCAATACTTATTCTTAGAATTTGAGCCTAACTCAACCCCACAAAACCTGCTTGTAAGGTGAAAACTGCTCAAGCCTTATAAGCACTATTTAGACCATATCTCTAAGCGATGTGGGACTAAATACACCCCATCAAACCCAACACAGTGAAGGTGTCGGTGGCTGCAACGAAGGCAGCTCAAAGTTGCCACAATTAAGGCAGCTAGGGGCACACCACAATTAAGGCGGATTTCCAACACATCCTCTCACGCCCAAGGCTATGGGCCTGGAGCATGGATGATACGGGCAACCCAACAATGGATTTAGGACAAACTCTCATTCCATCTTAAAATATCAGAAAAGAAGGATTTCTGAATATATATTGAAATTGTGCAAAATGTACAAGCACTAATCTCTATATATAAGCCAACTCTAAGTAATGGGCCAGATTAATGGGCCTAATACACTAGTTCATAATAATTACATAATGTGACAATAGTTACATGTATTTACAACAAAGTCTATACAGCCAAGTAAGTGCCAATAGTCAGGTTACATATGGCAGGTAGGCTTCATCAGTAGAATAAAGAATTCTAAAAGAGATACTTACATCGTGAAGATTTAAGAGTCCGAATTGCTCTGTGATATCTTTAGGAATTGGATCAACATTGACAGGTAAGACTTGTAAAGCTCTAGAAGAAATAAAACAATAACATATTTAATACATTGTTATAAGATTTGAAAGGAATTTACTGAACATTATTACTTGATAATAGTACAGACATGATTTACATTAAATTAGATTAGAATAATGTACATAATAGGTAACCTAGAATTGCAAGAATAAATCTCTCTTAGTCTCCTTACAGAAAATACAGAAATAAATTTGTACAAATAAAAAAGGAAATAAAATAAGAGTTAATCACACAACACAACATAACACTCACCCTCAAGGCTCGAGCTATTAAACGAATACCTATCATTCCCTACTTGCCAATAAGAACTTGAAAGGGTCTATGGAAAGTCCCTTGATTCACAAGAATTTGGAAGCACAAACCTTGCAATAATGTCTCGAAGAAATGTTGGGTTCAAACCCCCTTTTGAAGGGTAGATAGGATATGGCCTCTCTTTAGCACAAAAGGATAAATCTTTTCCATCTTCAAGCACATCAATATTATATTCTCTCATCTCATAGTGATCTTTAGCATGCATAGTCCTGACCTACTTGAAAAAACAATAATTATGTTTAGTCTTATAAAATTCTAAAATTAAAACAGAATATTCATGTATAGCTTGGAAAAATGCTTAGTGCAAGGCTGCAGCTGCAAGCATGAAAACAAGTATGACAAAAGCAAAGCAGACTCAAATTCAATCATATAAATATAACACAAATTTAAAACATGGGACATGTTAGAATATCTACAAAATATGTTACAGGGAGACAATGACGCATAATAGATTTAGATAATTTATGTTATTAAGGATAATTGTGTTTCCTTAATACCTTCCCACTCACACATGCTATGTCTCCCTCTTGATACTTTCCTGCAATACTATTAAGGAAAGGTTTAAAGGTGAAACGTGTGCCACGAAAAAATTTCTTTAAATGCAAATAAATTGTCTTCTCTTGCATAGCAATGCCAGTTACATGCTCAGAAACTGATTCACCGTCTGCAATCTGACAACCCACAATCACCTCAAGAAATGAAAATGAACAACTAGCTTTGACTCCCCTGCAAAAGAGTACTAAAATTTATCAACATAAAATGTAATAAATCACCCTGTTTCAAAAGATATTAGCAAAAAGAAATTTTTCACATGGTGACATGCACATGCAGAGTGCAATGATGTCCTAAACCAACTATCCCAAAAGTTTAGGCTAATAGGGGAAGTCACATGGATGGCTTGGTTCCCCAGCCTGGTGCTAGTGTATATGTGATAAGCAAGCATCTTAGATGGACATAAAATTATATACATTAGCATTCAAAGCTCAACAGGATTATAATGATTCATTGATTGTGAAATTACAGATGAAAATTTTATTCCTATGCCAATCACTGCATATATATTAACTAAGAATGTTGGCTGAGCAGGTGGAAAGTGGAAGGATATAACATGTGGAATGAAAACTACTTTACATTATCTTGGTAAATTTAAAATTAAAAAATGAGAAGGTGGAAAGAAAAATGTTCCTCAATTCATTCTTGGTTGAAAATCATTTTAAACTCATCTTCTATTTTCCACCTACCCAAACAAACATACCAAGCTTCAGTACTAAAGACAATAAAGAACACATGGATAATGACAAATATATGCAGGCCAAGGTCACCCATATCTTTCACGGTGGGAGCATTCATTAGCCACAAGCATCTAAGTTTGCCTCATTAGGCTTTGTAAAATACCATTACTTGTGATACTTAATAAACCATATAATGTAGCACTGACATCGGTTTCATTATGTGCCAAAGGTCGAGAGGTGGCAAACCACACCCTCATTCAAGTGACAAAGCAAGTGTCAACAGTGCATATGCCAAGAGAAAAGGATACAAACATGCATAAATCTGGTCAACAAATGATATGGAGGATAGTCACCTTGCAGATAAGATTTTTCCAACAAAAATCAAATACTGCCCGTCATCAATTTTAGCATGTGCATTCTGTAGATTAGCATATGATCGCGGAAAATGGTGTAGCAATTTCCGCAACTGCACGTAAACAGTGGGATTAATGTAAATCCAAGCCCTATTTTCAAAACTGAAAATCCAAAGAACTACACATTTTCCAAAGTCCACAGTTTTGGGTACCCACCGTATGAAACCCACAGTTATCTAGCTGTTGGTATTGCCTCTTACTTAATCCAGGTAAGTAATTGACAGATTTGTCAAGAAATAACTCATTAAGTGTAAGGTTTGATTGTGACTGCAGCCCCACTTTCTTTTGAGAATCCTCCCTAGTAACTTGATCCAATTTTTCTTTATTTAATGAAGACAACGAATGAGGTGTCAAAGGACAAGGAAAAGAATCATCTTTTCTTAATGCTGAAGATGTTACACTAGAATGATCGACATACAAAGAAGGCTGTGCTTCAGAGAGAGTATTTTGTCCCTGCCTTGCCTCTGAAGAATCATAAAAATACTTTTCAAAATCTTCTGTTGCTGAAATGTTTGTTGTTTCAGAATATGATGCAGCCCCATCATACAAATCCACTTGAGGAGCACTGCCCAAAGTAATTGATGGAAATCTCTTACATATCAAGGAGATGTCCAAATCATCTAATGCATCTTTCAGATTCATTTTAGATTTCATTTCACCTCTTCCATTTCCAATTAGGTCAGGGATGTTATAATCCATAAGAGCAAATACCTGTAAGTATAATGAATATCAATCAATGTCACCTTCATATGGCCAGTCATTGGGATTTATTAAAGAAATATCAAAATATGTCTTCTGCTGAAACATTCAAAGCAGTATACTATATAAAATATGATGCCTAAATGCAATCTATCGATACTATATATAAGATTCATAAAAGAATGTGGAGGGTCAAGAGAATAAGCACGGGAGTTTCCAGTGACAGGTCATGCCATAAAACATTTGATACAAGTAGCTCTCTGCCAGTAAGAACTATCCAGCCACATCCACAACAAATTTCCCCATACTACACAAGCTCAAATAAGAAGCACAACCACTCTGCTATAAGCTGCAATTGCGCCAAGCTTACTATAAAATACTCATTTTTCATCCTTGAATCACAACCCCTACGCTATTATTGGAGCTGAAGTCAAGCACAATAACAGTGCTCAAGCTTTCATCAAACACAACAAAAAGCTCCATCCAAATTGACAGATACCAATGTACACAGGCATTCATCTACCTTCTTTCGCGACTTTACCACACTCCTTACACCGCGTTGGTCTGTTTCCACAAACCTCTTCTCTGTTAACTTATGCTTCAGCCGATAACACATTTTCGAAAACTTGAAAGGGAGAAAATTACTACACCTGCAACAAGCACCGAAACATCAAGCCCATATTGTGTCCTCAACTTTCACCCATCCTCACATATGTCATAAATAATAAAGAGCCTAAGCTTAAACTAAGAATGAATAATGAACCATACCTCATTCTTCTATTGAAATAGATGGAATATCCACCCTTCCCTTGAAAGACCACAACACTTCTCAGTTGCTTGCAACTAAAACACTGAAAAGACTGAAGAATCACTTCAGGCAACAGGAATATCAAAGAAATGATGGTGGGGAAAAACTAGAGGGCATGTAAAAGACCATCTTGTCCAAATCCAGCAGCATAATGTAATCATTACAGGCCAATTGTCTAGGTCAAATAATAATAATAATAATAATAGTGTTGATATGGTGGCCAAGGAACAGAGAAGTCAGTCGCATGGTGAATTTAAAAGCGTTATGAAGGAACAGAGGTTGGTTGAGAAATTACCATTGCAATGTTGTCGGCATCGAAAGTGATGCAGCGACGAGGTGAGTGTCGGAAGTGGCGGTGGAATGTGGTGGCGAATCGGAGACTGAGAGAATCGGAGACAGAGAGAGAGCTGCTTGGTCTGTCTGTCTCGTCGTGGTGGATGGTTTGGATTTGTGTGGGGTTCTTATTATTCAGTGGTTGCAAAGTGGGAAAATTGAAAGAAAAAACAATTTTAAAAATTAGGTTAAGAGTGTTTTTAATTTTTAAAAATAGGCTCTAGGAGTAACGGTTGCTTGAGTTATTCTGTTTAATAATTTTTTATCGATATTAAATTTTACCAATTTAGTCGTTGAATATTATCATATTATTTTAACGATTATATATACAAAATTTTAAATAAATTAAACATTCATAGCTACACGAGTCTTATAGTTGATATATTACTTGTATTCTAAAAAATATATTATACGTTAAATCAAAGTTATTTGCTGAAGTATCAAATAACTTTTAAATTTTATAAAAATTTGTAGACTTGACCTATTCAATAAGAACTTTTAATTCAACGGCTGGATTGGTAAAATTTAATGTCTATAAAAAGTTATTAAGTAGAGTAACTTAGACAATAGTTACTCCTGGAATAAATTGATCCCCATCCTTTCAAAATATCTTGTTTTCATTTGTTTTTAATAATTAAAAATAAAAGTTATATAATTTCAGTTTTTTTAATTCACGTTTTTTTCCATCCTCAATATTCAAACTCGAGAAATTGCTTAAAAAATTCAAGCTCGGTTCCAGTCAAACTACCATAATGTTGGTATATAAAAAATTAATAATTTTAGTTTATGATAAGAGACTAAAATCATACTATTTTTATAAAATGTATAGATTAAAATGAATAAAATTTCAATAAGAACTAAAATATACAAAACAGTATATTTTTAGGAATGAAAAACAAATTTAAATCTTAATTTTATTATTTTCATTATGTCAAGCAGGTAGGAAATTATAAATACGAAAAAATATCTCTTTGTTAAAGTTTTTTTTTACTTGTTAAAAAGGTATAAAAAAAACAAGTCTAAAATAATATTTTCTAATTGTCTCAAATTCTTTATTCTTTATACAATAATTATTAATAAAACCAAATAAATAGGTCAAAACATTTACCTCACATTTGTAAAAGTTAAATTTAAAATATTTTATAAACTTTTCTCTTTCCAAATTTGTGTAACTCTACAAGGTGGCTCACTCACAAGTCACAACTCACTTTAACTTGCTTTACAAAACGGCAAAAAAAAAAAACTCTTTTGCTTCATTTTTACCAACTATTTAATGACTTGTTTGTTTTTTCATTTCCACAGGGAAATTTAAAAGAAGAAAAAACTTTGAAAAAACTTACCTTAGAATGTGTAAAACAAGTGTTTTGAGGGTGTGGCTCCTTATTAGCTTAGTATTTATCTTATTAATATTTTTTGAATTTTTTAATATTTATATTATTAAAAAAATGGATTTCTTTTTATTAACCATAAGGTCATACTTTCTTTAGAGTTGTCGTAACAAAACTAACAAACACATGGATTAGATGGTCAATCACGCAACTCTTCCATATTTAGTCTATCAATCCTCTTTTCTGCTTCACTAATTGGTCTTACTCTTATCCGTGTTCTAGATATTTGAGCTCAAATTGAGCTTTCTTGCATTGTTCAACATAGTTGTAAATTTACACTATTTCTATATTTTAGTCATATCTCGAGTTTTATAGGTCTAAAAATGATGAACCTTATCTTGTAAGAAATATAAGACAAAATTCTACAACTTTCATGTAGAGTTCAAGAATTGAATTAGATGTATAGTTAATCAAATGGGACTTGAAAGTCGGAATAAAGATGTCATCACAAAAAAGCTTGAGTAATGTTCTCTTGAGATACAAAGGTACTGCAAAGTCATGATTACTATTGCTCCTTGTAATTAGACACTAAGTCGTGATCACTATAAAAATTGCCCTCAGTCTTCAGTTTTCAGCCTTTCTTATAAAAATTGCTCCTTGACCTTGTACTTAGGCACTAACATGATCACTATTCTGCAGCATGTTGCTTCCAACTTGATTGAACAGTTCTATACACACTCACAATCATCCTCGCAGCAAGAGGTTTAGAAAAAGAAAATTGGGCATTTGCACACATCTTATTATTACAAGAAGAAGGCAAGTACCTGATGGGAGAAGTTCTAACTATCATCCATTTACAAAATAGCTGAGTGCTAATCCAACCTCAGTAAGTAAGTGAAATTAGAAAAAGAAAATGGAAATGAACTACATTAATGCATACACTCATAAATAACATTCACCACTTTGTCGATTTACATTTTGCAGATACTGCATTCCCTTGAAAGTAAGGCTTGAATGTTCTTATAACTTCTTCATAGGTTGGTCTCTTGTAGTCCACTGCCTGTAATCGGAATCGGTTATCAGCCCCGCAATTAGCTTCTTCTTTTTTTTCAAATGGGGAAAAATAAATACTCATTTCAAATCTCTGTTTTTTCTCAACTAACCTGCTCAATAACTTCTTCAGGGCTTGCCCATTTCCATTCTGCAAATTCTGGGTCTGCTTCACCGGTAGCCAAGTTGATTTCGCTGTCATCTTTTGTTAGTCTCATGAGAAACCTATTAAATGTTGATGATCAGATTCAGAAAAGCAGGTTTGGTAGAACATACACATAAAAACACTCAGTTAAAGCACCAGGCTTTGTTAACAGTACAATCATAGAACTGGATAATTAAGTGAACATTCATTCTCACTACTGGAAAGTAGAAAGTGTGGGACACTATCCACTTGCAAGTTATTCCATATTTTAACTAACTTGGCAGGCCATAAGCAAAATCTTGAGTAGTGAAAGACCTACTAGGAAAAAATGGATGATTTCTCTCATCCACATTAAAGTAGACAATTGACAAAACAGGCAGGGTACCCGGCAATTTTACGGTTACTTTTTTAAGCATTTCTTATATTTTTGTTGATAACTCGATTTACATTGCCAACACTTCACTAAATGACTGAAATTGACCAAACTTAAAGGTAAATAAAGCAATGACAGAAAAGGAAAATGATCATATGATAGAGACAAAAAGAAGAAACAGCTGATCTTGAGAAATGTATTGACTAATATGGACCAAACTGTCTTATTTCATTTATCCTTCAATCAGTAGAAATGCATTCAGGATTGTCACTGGGGTTAGCAGCAGGGGGAATAAGATATAGAGATAAAATTTGCAGAAGTAAGCATATTCTATCTAAAGTGTCAAATGTGTAGTTACATCGAGGAAATGAAATAAAATAAAATTTATAGTTCATACCATTTTTGTGCTTGTCCATGCCATTCACCTCCCCAAAGACGATTGACTTTAGCCTTCACAGCAGGAGGGAAGTCATATGTCAACCATTTATGAACCTGAAATGCACAAGCTCTGTCAAATGGATGAAAATATTAACATCCACCGAGTTATCACAGAGATATCAAAGAGGTCTTTATATAATGCGCCAAATCACAAATGTGTACATATGTTTCTCTGGAATCTGATTCCAGCCGTTCCAGTTTCTTGCTTCTCAAACAGTACTGTTGTTGTTCATTTTATTACACAACAATAGTAACAGTACTCTGAACTCATCAAATACATAGTTTAATGTTGTAAGAGATCATTGATCTATGGAGCTTAGACGAGATATATAAGTATCACAAATTGCTGTTTTTGCAGAAGAAACTCAATAAACTAAATCCAGAAGAGAGAAGATTTTGCACAAACCTCGGTGACAATCTCAGCAGATACTATTCCAGTTTCTTCTCGAAGTTCCCGAATGGCAGCATATTTGGGCTCTTCACCATCTTCAATTCCGCCCTAAGAACCCCAAAGAGAACAGTCAACTTAAGCAGAAAATTTTAATACCATAAAAGAGCTAGAAGATACTTTACATGTTAAGAAAAAAATGTTATGTTAAGGCATATATAGTGCATAGTGTGAGCTCACCTGAGGCATTTGCCATGCTCCTGGAACATTCAATCTAGAAGCCACAAATATCTGAAAAAACAATATTAGAATCATGATTTTCCCTTGCTCATACATATAACCATCATGTAACAAAAGGGCTGCACTATGGCAAAAAAGCAACAAAAAAAAATGTTTTCCTTTCAATCCATCTCCAATTCATAGAACAGGTTAAAATAATAGAATATATATAGGTGTTGAATAAATAATTTAACATTTAAGTTAAATTTCTAAAATATACACACGTAAGAAAATTAAAAATCACAAAATCTTAAAGTCATATTACCAGTTTGCTAGTGAGCATTTTTGCAACATTTTGGATTAGCTTAAACGTGGAAAGTGATTCATCCAACAAAGCTCACAAATCACGGCAAGGGTATGAATGTAAAACAGAACAGAGCATAGGATCTCAGCTTAACCTTCGATTGACTCGAATTTTCCAAATCTAGACAAGGAAAACACTTTGCCATATACAAAAAAAAACAAAAAAAAAATCAACCAGGGAGTTTATTTGAGTTGTTTATTTATTTATTATTTGTTCAAGTTGAGTACGTCCTGCTTTATGTCTTGTAAATTTAGATATAAACAATCTTTTGCTAACAGCTAAAGAATAATGAATCTTAACCAGTGAATTAAAAGAGACAAATTAACATCCCAAAATAGGAAAACAACCAAATTTTTTGGAGAAAAAAAAAAGTAAAACAAAAAATAGTTTAATTTTCCAGCTTTACAGCCGTGAAAAATATGCACCCAAAATTCTGTCACCCAAAATTAAGAAACAAGAACAAACAATAAGGAGAGAAAAAAAAACGTATAGACACACTACATTAATTAAATATTTGACAGTTAAAAAAACAAAACAAGAAACAGAGCTGAGATTCTTATGAATTGAGCAAGACAGAAGAGAGAGAGAGAGAGAGTAAAGAGGAGGAGGAACCTGATCATCAGAGTTGATGAGACAGACACCAACGTTGGGACGGTAACCTTGGGGAAGACCCTCCATGAGTTGTTTGTTGGGTTGGATGATGAGTGGTTGAATAGAAGAAGAAAAAAAAGGCTAATAATAACAGAGAATATTTATAAGCTTTATTTGAAGTTGGAGAGGGGAAGAGTGTGGGAGTGTTGGGGCTGAGATGAGGATGAGATGGGATTATTGGTGTGAGAAGAGAGAATCTTGAGAAGTCAGATGGGAAAGGACGGGGAGAGAGAGAGAGAGAGAGAGAGAGAGAGAGAGAGAGAGAGTGGGAAATTAAGCAACAAGTCAAGTGGATGCTATGCTGTAATGTAATATTGTGTGCTGTGCGCGTTGAGGATTTGGTGTTTGGGAATAAGTGAGGGAGTGACGCACGCTGACTGTGACAGCTACCAAGGGGAGAGAGAGACACGGGTGTGAGGGTGAGGGTGGAAGCGCAGTAGTACTCTTATTTGCGACTCCTACGCTGCGCACTATTACTATACACTTCCTATGCACAGGGCAATGATATCATGTTGCTCTCTCCATGTTCAACCCTGTGAGACCCTCCACCCTCACGCCCTTCAGTCCCTTTTCACGGATCCAGATTTCTGCGGTCACGATTTTCACACATTTGACGCAAGTTAGTAAATAGCAATCATTGGTTGGATGAAGAATAGACGACTCAGCGTCCGTTTGTTTTAGATTTTAGTATAATTGTGTTTGATAGAATTGTGTTTGAAGAATTGATTTTAAAAAAAAATGTGTTGAAAAAAATTGATTTGTGTTTGGTAATAATATTTTAAAAGTGTATTCAGAAGAATTGATTGTGTTTGGATAATAAGGGTAGAATCACTTTTGATATATAAATATAAAGAATTATGTGAGTCCTATACCTAGAATTGATTTTGGCAAATAGAAAAACAAGTAAGTTTTTACTTCCATTAGAATCAATTCTACCTAGTCAAAATCAATTCCTACCCTCCACTTTTTGCCAAAATGTCAAACTCAATTTTGGCCCCCAACAACAGTTTGAAAATCTCAAAGAAACAGGGGCTCACATTCCTACATCATCAAATCTATTTCAAAATAAGAGCTTAAACTATGGATCATTTGATTTGATATTTATCCAATGATTTTGATTTGCTGATGGTGGCAAATGTTTACAATCATGACGATATAGAATTCAAAATCATTATTTCACTTCTTTTTGTGTTTGGCTTAAAAACTCTGCACCGATAGGGTGGTAGATGGCTAAAACTTTTTCTCTAATTATAATTCAACAATTAAACATATAATAATATTATAATTATAATTTAATATTTAATATAAGTAAAATTTGACTAAATTCACTTTTGTGTTATCACATCAGAGATGGCATATGTCACAATTAACCTCGTAAAGAGATAAAAACACACAACTTAATTTTTTTATATAATAATAAGTAAGACTTTGAAAATCCCAATTCTAACACAATAAAAGGGAAATACGAGAAATCTGAAGGGAGAGCTCACGGAAGTAAGATGAGGTCCAGCACATACTACAGGAACCAAGATGGGGAGGGGGCGCAAGATAGCAAGAAATGCGCCGATGGTGACGCAGTCAATGAGAACAACACGGGGAGGAAAGAGCACTAGCCAACAAAATCAATCAATAAAAAAGCAGTGGGGGCCACCACCGAAGGCGTTGACTTTCAGTAGATCGGATTATGGAATTGGATCGAAGAATCATTTCCTCGTTTTTTTATTAATTTATTTCCCTGCTTTTTCTACGGAGTGAGTACAATAAAGAAAGTCAGGTTAATTAAGGAAAAACCAACAGAGTTCAATTCAAACTCCAGCGCGTAAGATACACGTCAGAGTAGACTTTAACTTTAATTTATTATTTATTATTCACGAAAATAAAGGTTTTTTATATAATAATTTAAGATTGAAAAATTATTAAGGTTTTATATATAATAATTTAAGATTGAAAGACAACTTTTCAATTGTCGAAAGAATAATTTCAAGAACACAACAATTTACTATAGATTAGAGTCCCTCACTTCAATTAATTGTTTGGGATTTGCATTGGTTTCCCAACACTCCTCTACCTTATGTATGCTCTCTATTTAGGTATAAGTGAAGAGGAGGGGGAGAGGGAGGAAAGGAGAGGCGGAGGAAGAGGAAAGTAGGATTTTATTTTTCTTTTGATCTCTTTTTGGTCAACCTTTGATTTTCTATTTTACCACCCATGCATCGATACTATGGGCGAATCTATATAGTATTTAGAGTGGGCACATCTCTCTACTCAATTTTTGAAAATGTCATTCACTATCTATATTTTTTTTAATTTTAACACACTAAAATTTTATTTTTGACCACACTCGATAGAATCCTAGTGATACATGGATGAATGAGATTGTTGAGTGACTTATATTGAGAGAGACGTATTCAATAACATTGACAATAAGCTAATCATTCAACAATTTCAAAATATGAAAACATGTAGACAATTATAAAGTATATAATTTATTTGATTAGATATAAGTTTAATTGCAATTTTGGTCTCGTAGTTATTGCAATTGTGCGCTTTTGGTCCATTGATTTCCAATTTTAAGTCCCCCAATTGTCCCAATTAGGTCACTCTATCACTATGTTTTTCACTTTTTAACACCCGGAGTCCACATGGCACACGTGAGACAGATTTAACACTAAATTAGCTCACCTTGGCATGGTATAGTTGCCAAAAAAAATTCAAAGCAAGTCGATAGCGCAAGTAATGCAATACATGTTTAAAATTTCTTATGTTTGAGGGTCTTTATCATGTCATCAATGCTAAGATGGTCTGACTCAGTGTCAATGTAACTTGTTTTAGTGTCAAACCAATAGGCCCCGAGTGTTAAAAATTGGACATCACAGTGAAACTAGGGATCAAAATCGCACAACTACTATAACTGAGGGACCAAAAGTGCAATTAAGTCTTAAATATATTAAATTTTTATAATTTTAACATTTATGTCTTTATCTTCATACGCATGATAAGAATAATTATTATTATTTTTCATTTTTTATATGAATTGCCTCCATTGGCCCAAGGTCTGAATAGGCCACTGTAATCCGGTACACTACAATATTGCGAGAATTTATATCTGCACATATACACATTACTATTTACACATACATAAACAGGACAAAGCCTAAAATACCCTCATCGCGTTTCGTTATCATGCGGAACTATACTAATAGTTCCGTATGTATCAGTGCGGAACTATTAATTCTGCACTGATGCGGCACTATTAGTTTCGCACTAATGCAGAATTAATAGTTCTGCACGTGTTATTTGTATGTGTGCGCTATAAATAACATGTGCAGAACTATTAATTCTACACATTTATTTCAAATGCGAAAATAATAATTCTGCAAAACATCCAAACACAAAACCCGAAGGTACAAGCAAACTTCAAAAGTCAAGGAATTATTATTTCTGACAAGAAGAGACATCAGCAAAGGCAAAATGACCCGTCGAGGAGGGAAACAAGAAGGAAATATCTTTGGTTCTCTTCTTTCTTTCCCGCACTATTGTTTTTGTCCCTAGGCTCTACTTTCCTTTATTCTTCCTTTCTTTTCTTTTTGCAGAATGATGATTGAAAGGATAGTAAGAGAAAAAATTACTTTTCTTTTTGTCCCTAACAATAGTGCCTTCATGTCTCTTCTCTGTCAGAAATAATAATTTTTTGATTTTTGAAATTTACTTGTACCTTCGGGTTTTGTGTTTGGACATTTTGCAGAATTATTATTTCTGCATTTGAAATAAATGCGCAGAATTAATAGTTCCGCACGTGTTATTGATAGGACACACATACAAATAACACGTACAGAATTAATAGTTCTACACGTGTTTTTTGTATGTGTGTGCTACAAATAATACATGCGGAATTAATAGTTCCGCATTGATACAGAGCTATTAGTTCGGCACGATAACGAAATGCAATGAAGGTATTTTAGGCTTTGTCTTATTTATGTATATGTAAATAGTAATGTGTGTATGTTCATGTATAAATTCCCTACTATTGCCTTTATAATAATGGGCTTGCTGCAATTTTGGGCCCAATTGATTGTGTTGGTCAAATGAACCTTTTTTGGGCGATTGGTCATTGGTGGTCAAACAAAGACTCAAAGCCATGAAGGTAGCAGTAATGATACACTAGTGTGTCTAGTAAAATGCCATTGGCGAAAAAGGGAGACATCTGGTAGCTGCGGTAAACTCAAATTAGATGAACTAACTCTTGTGGATATTTTCCCGTTTTCCAACTCTAGTTCTTCCCAAATCATAAAACCAATAAAAATATTATAAATTAGATGAACCAACTCTTGGATTTTTTTCCTGTTTTCCAACTTCAATTCTTCCCAAATTAAATATTATCAACAAAGATGAACTTCATCGTTGTATCTCTCCCCTCTCTCTGTAACATACAGAATAAGAGTTGTCATCCTACATTTGAATATCTGGTGCTGTAACTTCACAGTAGCCAACCACCTTATTACACCAACATAATAAGACGGTTTTATTCAAATACAAGAAGGTGACCAAACGAAAAGATTATGCTCAGACTCTTTTTTGGTTCTCCAAACTTGCACTATCCCAATGTCCCTCCCACATCTCTAGCTCTATATAACACCAAGCACTCACTCACACAATCTCAAAGCAAATTTCCTGTTTGCACATATCCCATTTTCAAAATCTCTCAATTCCTTCTTGCAATCCATCCGGCCATGGCGGCCTCACGAAAATCCTTCATCACAACAATATTCCTTCTTGCTCTGACCTTCTCGAGCATGAGCATGAGCCTAGCAGCTCGCCACCTCTTGCAAACAACTACACCAGCTGCACCAAATTTTCCCACTTTGCCTAAACCAACATTGCCACCTTTGCCTTCAATTCCAACAGTACTGCCTCAGGGCAATGCTCCCCCATTGCCCACTATCCCATCTTTGCCACAACCTACCCTTCCAAGTCCAATCACCCTACCCACTTTGCCTCCACTTCCTAGCACCATCCCTACTACCATTCCAACAACAGTCCCACAGGTCAACCTCCCTCCATTGCCATCCACTTCCTTGCCCAACATTCCCTCTTTCCCATTCCTCTCCCCACCACCTTCAACCTCCACCAGCCCTTAAAAACTCCCACTTTTTCATCCTCCTCCGACTCTGCCAGGTTGCATAATGTGGTCAGTGGAATGCATGCAATAGATCCATGGTTTGATTCCTTTCATGTGTGTAAGAGTTATGATTGTATCTTTGTTGTTTCGCGTGAAAAAAAAATAGTGTATTTTCTTTTGAATTCATGAGTTTCTTGTTGTTGCTTCTATTTTTTCTTATATTATAGATTGTGATTGAATACACAGTTATAGTATTATACAATTAATTACGACCTCTTTTCCTTTTAAACTATTTCAATATCCTAATTTTCCGTCCAAAGATATACGGCTGACATTGTATAGGTAGATAAAGTAAAGATGGAAGCATTCCACCAAGTTGTACCAATTCATATTCTTTCCACCTCCCTATACAAAGTCTTTAAAGAGTAACTAAAATGGAAGGGTAAATATGCAAACAAAGCCTATATGATCCAATTTAAGTTATGGTGCTATAACCTGAAAAAACTTTGACCAGTTATCAACACAGATTTCACATCTTTTGTATATCAGAAAGTGCACAATATACTTCATTTATATCTACAAAGGTTTACCACATGTCAAAGCTCAAATTTACAAAACAGACAGAAAAGGGAAAATGCAATAACAATCATCAATATGAAATCCTTCTGAACAAGATTTGAGCACCATGTTGAGGCATCAAAGTTATAAATAGTATAGGAGCATGTACATAGCTGGGAGATACCACAAAGCTATAACGTTGAATGATCAAAGCAAGAGCAATCATTGCCTCAACCAAAGCCAAATTTTGCCCAACACAGGTTCTAGGGCCTAATCCGAAAGGAAAGAACGCTGCTAAATGCTTCCGCGGCTCACTAAATCTCAATGGGTTGAACTCATGACAATCTTCACCCCAAATTTCTCTGTCATGATGAATAGAAGTCAATGCCAAGAAGAGTTGAGTCTTAGCAGGAACTTCAATGCTCCCTAGCATCACATTTTCAGAGGTTTGCCTCATTAGCATTACAGCTGGAGGATAGAGCCTAAGTGTTTCATTTATGATCATGCTCACCTGTTTATAAAAAAAATTGTATTCAAGCATTTTAACCAAACAATTAGTCTATGAACTCAATTGACTGTTTTGTTCATTTATTTATACAATACAAAAACTGATTACATGAACATACTGCACTATTTTTAAAGGTATTAATTACATTCTCAATTGATTGCACTAAAATCATAAAATTCCACTGTTTCTCCATCCATGGCCAAATTTTGGGCATTTAAGCATAGGCTGAACGTTGACAATAGACAAGTTGACTATTGAGCAATCATCTAGATGTATTGACTAATAAACCACTGTGCTCCTACTGGCATTCAGTGGAGCAATTTCAGTGCGATACTCATTCTAATACTGATATCAACACATGCATTCTACTAATTCTCTTATGTAACATGGTAAGGTAAGTTAGATTATAAAATTGAACTTACAAACTTAAGGTCATTTAAACTGTCTGCAACCGGAGGTCGATTTTGTCCAATGACACGAAGAACTTCTTCACGTGCCTTACTTTGCCATTCCTGATGCTTTGCTAAAAGAAGAAGTGCCCAAGTCAACAAATTAGCTGTTGTATCCTTTCCAGCAAAGTAGATTGTTTTACACTCGTCTATAATTTCTTCCAACCCTAACTTGTCTTCTCCACCAACTCCATTCTTGTAGGAACCCATCAGAGAACTTAGTACATTTTTTGCATTTTCTCTTGCATTTCTCTTGGTCTCGATCAGCTTTTGAATTGATTCACGCGTTTCTTTATCTAGTCTCCACCTATCCCTATTCTTCTTAGTTGGCAAATATCTATCATTTTGTCAAAGTTTTGGAAAGAAAAGGGTTAAAACTCAATATCTCAAAGTCAAGAAGGCAAAAAATATTACCAGGCAAGCCATAAAGTTTATTTGGAGACATCTACAAAAGCAGATTTAAATTTACAGTGCAGCATTTAAAGTTTGGAACAAATAAAAGTATACATGGTTTGATTTCTCATCCTATATTTACTATAAAATGGAGATCAAATGGATGGAACAATTCACAAGTTATAAATTTTGTAGATCAAAGTTATAGCACTTATACATAGTGAAAAATGACCTGCAGTTGGTCTATTAGGAGAATACCTTAAGTTATGGTGCTTGTTTTCTTATTGATCCTGGTTTTGATATAGTAAATATCTTGCAACCACCCACTGCTCATGTTTTGTATTTAGTAACTTGAAATAATAAACTACTTATTTTGGTATAGTTATAACTTATAAGTTATAAAAAAATTTTTTTTTTTAAAACAAAAACTTTCAAGAAGAGTTGAATAGTTACCTAAATCCAGGGATATAGACACTTCTAACTGCCTGTGAGAAAAGATGCATTTGCTGTTCCTGTAAGTTGAATATATGCTTACCCTCTTCATAATTGCTGCCAAAAGCAGTCCTTGATATAACATCTGCAGAAAGGTCATGAAGCTCCTTGTGCACATCTATCTCAAATTCATCTCTTCCTCCTCTTTCATTTTCCCATTTCTCCAGCATCTTTGTGACACTTGCCACAATATCAGGCACCCATCCCTGCAACAGTTTTCACAACACCATCATCAATGAATGTTAAATTCCTACACAGAGAACATCAACAAAAATGTCCTTTTATAACCAAACACAACATTCTTTCAGATTGAAATCACTTGTCCCTCTTTATATCCCTTTCCTGTTCCTTCAACAAAAAAATGACTAGTACATAGTCAAATTAATCCCTGAAAAATTGGTCATATTAGTACCTAAATAATTCAAATTAATGTGTATATTGCCGATCAAATTAGTACCCGTGTCAAGAATTTTAAGAACTGATTTGACCTATGGGATCTAGACTAATTTGACTGGCAAAATGTTATTCAAGGATTCATTTAAATGAAAAAGAAAAAATCATTCACAGACTTTTAAGGGGTATTCAAGATAACAACTTAATTAAGCGTTTATTCAATCAATATTTATCGTATACGAGCTTATGTATGTATTCTATAATCGAAAAGGGGACCACACAGACTCCATGTAAGCTATTTTCGGAGCTTATTAAAATAAGCTCAAGACAGTTTATGTGTCAATTATAAGCTATTTTTACATGATATTCCAAAAACACTTCCTCGATATAATATTTTGTTATTCAGGGAGTCCCTGAAATCAAAACTTCTTGAATATATTAGTCTTTTGGATCGGTCAATTTTGTCTCTAAAGTTATCCAATAGAAACTAACATGATTTAAAGATTTTTTAATTTCAGTGACTAATTTACAATTTAAAATATTAATGATTTCAAAAACTAGGTCAATAACATTCTACAATTTTCAGAGTGACTCACTCACCTTAACAAACTCCATGTTGAAGGCTAGGTTTATTATCCTTCTATGAAAAGTCCATTGATCACCCTGCAAACCCACAAGTCCCTGTCCAAAAAGCAACTTGGATTGTGGGTTGTACGGAACCTTCCCATAACCACTCCTGTTGTTCACCAACACCTCCTTGACCATTTCCGGGTCGGATATAGCCAACCGGGGTGTTGACCCGAACCAGTAAAGGAAAGTTTTCCCGTACATGCAAGACCACCTGTGGTAATATGGAACCACACGCTTTAAGATGTCGTGGTCGAATACTGATGGGTTTGTTGCTGCCGCCTCTGATTTGGCTTCTGCGTAGAGCCGTTGGATCTCTGATGAGTTCCCGAAGATCGGACGGTAGGCAGGGCCACGTATCCCTTGCTTCCTGAAGTGGGTTTGGATTTTCCATGGGACCCAGAAAAGTGATTGAACGAGTTTCACCAAATAGTAAACAAGGACAGCTAAGGGAACAGCAATTACAAGTACATGATTCATCATCATCATCATGTGAAAACTGCAACTGCGAGAAAAAGGAAAAAAAAATGGAAAAAGCAAAAGGATCGTAATTGCTTTGATTGTTTGTTTTGAAGGATTACATTTGCAGTGTTTGGAGTAACCCAATTAACTGAATGAATCAAAGAAAGAACAAGCGTTGACTTTGGGAGTGGGAGAGAAGAAAAGCTAGAGAAGAAGCAATGAAGGATGAAGGGAAGTGCAGTGAGAGTGAGAAGACTTGAGAGTGCAAAAGATATACTAGCTCATAAAGTGAGGTAGTGAGGTGAAGTTTAGGGTGGAAATGTTTTCATGTGATGTACCATGGAATTGTTTTGTAAATTTTAAGAATAGTTTTTTTCATAGTTTTTATAGCTATTGGATTTAATAAATGACTCAGATCGATTGAAAAAAATATAAGAACAAGATAATCCTGTCTCACCTAATTCCTACTCATCCCCACCTTCCACATACACCCACAGCGAGAGCAAGGAGAGCCACCCACCAGCCCAACCTTCGAGCGCCATGGCCTCCGTCGTCACCACTTGCGGCGGACCACAAAGCCGATCGTTGACAGGATGACGCAAACCACCGCGAAGATCCTCCTTGGCAATGACGTCACCGTTCGTCACCTTCTCCTTCCCGAGCGCCTTGATCATCTTCGCCCCGAGGTCATACACCGTCTCCATCTCTGTCGTCTCTAGCGTAAGCTTCCTGGTCTTCGCGGCGGCTCCGACAGTCGTGGGACGGTCGATCTGGACCTCCGTCTCCTCCTTGATGCAGACGCCGATGGCCCGTGTGAGTGCTTCGGTCTTCGACATCTCGAGGGAGAAGAGCTCGCTCGTGATTTCTTTGTTGGCTTTTGTGATGTAGGCTTTGGAGGTTGTTGAGATTCGTTCCCGGTCTGGGATTAGTGTCTTCTGGAACTTCACGGGTAGATCTTTGAAATCTGAAACGAAATCGCCATCGTCCTCGTCTTCGAACCACCAATTACAACTGGTTGGTGGTGATTGTTTCTTCTTCTTGTTGTTTTTGTCGGTATTGCTCTGTTTGTTTGGCTTCTCTGACTTTGTTTGGCTTCTTGTTGTTGTTATTACTGGATTTGATGGTTGATTTGAACAAAATTCGATGGCGCCATCGAGGTGTTTCCACCACCGGAGAATCAATTCAACGGCGCTGCTAACAACAACAACACACGCAGTAGCAATGGTACTATGCAACTTGCAGATTTAATCGATAATAATAACCCACATATGCCTTGGTCTTCCTCATTTATACCATCCACCACAAATACATTCTCCTTCACCAACAATAACAACCACCCAATGCTTGATCAAGAAAACCAAGAACAATTACAAATCCAACCACAAGAGAAGTGGAACAATTCAATGGCGGCGATGAGGGAGATGATATTCAGAATAGCGGGGATGCAGCCAATAAACATAGACCCTGAGTCAGTGAAGCTACCGAAGAGGAGGAACGTGAAGATTTTGAAGGACCCACAAAGCGTGGCGACTAGGCACCGGAGAGGGAGGTGATGGCGGAGGAAAAATCGGAAGAGTGAGAATGTGAGAGATGGGTGGGGTGGGGGATAAGGGTTGTGTGAGGGCAAGTGTGGTGTTCTCATTTTTTTTTTTCTAGTTGATCTGGACCATTGATATTTTTATCACAAAATCTAACAGTTACTAAACTTTATTACTAAATTTTAAAAAACATTTCCACCATACATCACATGAAAACTATTCCTCCTTAGACTTCACCATAAAGTGAAGTGGCAAGTCTTGTCAGTTTGTAATTAAACAACAAATACTTCACTTTTATTAATTTTTTTGATCAAATTCAATTCCTTAATTTTTTTTTATTATTACAATTAGATTTTTCCGTGAAATTTATTTTATTTAAAACTCTCAAAATCTTTACAAGTTCAATCAATTTAATTATTTTAAACATTTTATCATTCTAAGATTAATTTATCAATCAAAATATCAAGTTTCACTTAAAACATAAAAACATTCAAAACTTTCTCCTCTTTATCTTATATTTCACAAATTCTTTCAAATTTATCAAATTTTTACTTATTAAATTTTAAAAGTATTTCACATCCCAGATCTATTGTAAACCTTAAGTATTACAGGAAAAATAAAATTTAAAAGTTTTAAGAAAAAAAGAATAGATGACAGCACAAAATTACATTTACCAAACATTCACTACACATACTAAGCTAAAAAAAAAAACAGAGAGGACCCTAGCAGCAGAAGAGATAAACTTACCTTAATGTAATGCCCATCAATTTCCAATAATTTATTTAGACTTATTTGTTGAGATAGACACATATTGATATTTGTACATACTTATAAAAATAACTTATTTCAATAAACTTTCCAAAATAACTCATGAATACACATTTAATAAACTATCTAGAATTGTTTATTGAATAAGCACTTAGTTAAACCTTTTATGGTAATTGATACTAACTAAACATTTCCAACACAAATCCAATTATGTGTTCATTTCATGCTTTACCCCCATTCCCATCTGGGTTTCCCATAGTAAAATTGCTATTAAAACTTCAGAAGCATCAAACAAAAAAGAATTAGCTTACCACTGAAAGCTACATGGTACACTAATAAGAAACTTCAAACCTGCCAGCAAACTAATGCCAACGGACAGATTTCCATATCTCTTTCAAATTTATAGAAGTTATTTGCTACTCAATTCTTCCAATCCAAACGGAAAACAGGCTTAAAAGTTAATTTCCCGTCTCTCAGCAAAAAACTTTCCCATAATAGTTTGGTCATGCAGAAGGGCAAGCCATACTCCAGTATCAGCTCCTTCCTCAACAGTATTGTTCCCTGCATAACCTGTTAAAGCCGTCTTCACCCAACCCGGGCAATAGCAGTTAATATAAATCTTCTGACCGTCCGGTCTCTCAGAAAGCTTCCTTGCCATAAGCCTTGTATAAGCATTAACTGCGAGTTTTGACACCGAGTAGTCGGTGTATGTTTGAGGCCACCCACCAGATGTCCAAGTTCCATCTTCTACTTGCTGTAAGAAAGCAGATAGAGTCCTGCTAATCAGTTCCTCTGAAAGGGACACCACATTACTCAGTTGCTCCCTCAAGTCTACATTGCTGATTCTCTGTCACACAAGCAACACATTATCAGTTTTACATCTTGCAGAAGTCACATAGTGCAAAACTGGTCCAATCAAAGTCACCAATGAAAATGTTTTACCACAAACGGTTTGTTTTGGTAAACTGTTTTAACAAATACATCACCAGAGAATGGTAGAAGGAATTGCAGCATTTCAAAGGATTTTTCATCTTATTTATATAAGAACATATAGTGAACAATGGAATTTTGCTACAATATATGCAATTCAGGTTCAGACTATAGCTTCTGTAACCATCTACTCCACCATATGAAACAATTTGTGTTAGAAAGCAATTTTGGGTGATGATATCAAAAGGAAAAGTTTTGCACATTTTTATATTTCAGAACATGAACATTTATGTGTGAAAAAATTGTTTAGTTTAGCCCCAAAAAGAAGACAGTGAGATGCATTTTTTGCTTTGAAGGTAGGAGAAGCCTGAGCAAGAAATGAAAGAATGTTGAGAGTACTCACAAGGGAAAGGACCAAAGATCATTTTTTTTTAAACATTGTTTATTTCATTTTGACCATTTTTATGTTAGTGTAAATAAATTTTACTTACATTCCGTCTTCCATTTAGTCGACCTAGACGCGAGCTTACATTTACAATTTGAGCACCAACAAGGGATGGTTTCATCAATGGAATAATGGCTTCAGTCATATTCTTGATGCCATAATAATTTGTTTCGATAACCTTGCGAGCATTTTCAACAGAGTTATCAGACCCAAGATTGAAATTAACACCAGCATTGTTTACCTGCAGGTAAATGATATTGGTTAGAAGCATAAAATAAAGGAATGTGTTGTGTTAAACCATATTCTACACACTTCCTAGTAAATTTTAATTAATTATCTTCTGTGTTTAATTCCATGTTCACAGTATTTAGATCAAATATGAAAAAAAATCTAAAACAACTTGATTTTGTGAATATAATAGAAGTTGACATAGAAAAGAAAGGCCAGAAGTAATCAAAATGGATAAAACTCTTGGATAGATTCCAACAGCATATGCTAATTCAATTAAAACCAAACTCTATGGAAGAAAGCACAGTTTAGAAACTGACCAGAATATCTAAGCCACCATAATTTTCCTGCAACCATTCAACAAACTGGTTGATGGATGGATGATTTACTATGTCAAGTTGATGATAAACCACGTCCAGGCCATCTTCTTGCAAAACCTTAATTGATTCAGCACCAGTACTAGCATCTCTTGATGTCAATATAACAGTCAATCCATGAGCAGCAAGTTGTCTACAAATCTCAAACCCAATTCCTCTGTTTCCACCAGTAACCACGGCAATAGTTTCCTTGGACCACCACCTACAAATACTCAGAGTCTCAGAATCAACGGAAATTAGAACAAGCTATTGAGAAGTGTGCTCTGCAGTTTCATAAACTATGGAAGGTTACGGGATTATGGTCTATTTCTTTCAAGATTCTGGTAGAACTGATTTATATTTGGAAATGATATTTTAAAAGTGATTTTAGATGAACTGATTGTGTTTGGGAGAGCGCATTTGCCAAACGTGATTTTGAATGAAATTGATTTGGTTAAAATCGAGTTTGGAGGCAATATCAATTTTAATTCAAAGTAACAAAACATCTAGATTTTTACTAACATCACAGTTTGACAAGAGACAAAATAAATTTTCACCCCGTCCACGGGGAATCCAAACACACGACATTTGCAAGGCAAAATCAATTTTGACACACCTCCACTGTGAATCCAAACACATACTTTGTTTGGATGGTGAAGTAAAATCATTTTTCAAATGTATTCCCTTTCATTTCAAATCAACGGAAAAAAAAAAATCAATTCGCTCGAGATCAATTCTACCTGCTACATAATTGATTTTGAAAACCCAGAAAATCACCCAAGGGCATTTGATTAAAATCAATATTTGTAGATGGAAACATGATTTCCACTATATTCAAAACAGGCACCTAAGCAACAATGGTTGTCAAAACACATGCTGAGAGTTAGTGTGCAACTGGCAATACTCTCAGACCAAGTTCAATTATCCCCTCTCATCCTATGTAACATTTGGACATTCACTTGAAGTTAAATAACAGTATTTTTTTTTTCCTCATTTTGATCTATCAGCACACACCAAACATTGAAGAAAAAAAGGAAAAAACAATCAGAAGTTTTAAAAATTTATAACCAACTCCTAAATAGTATAAATAGTAAAGAACTGACAGCACTACCTACAAAAGCTCTTGCAATCTTGCATTCACAGTGATTCACATCCATATAGATGGATTCACCCATGTTTAGGTACCCCAACTTTTGAAAAAGCACTGAAAAATTGAAGCTTCTTTCTCCCACGGGATATAGATGAGTTGTCAACAGTAACAAAGTAGTACCCTTTTTAACTCGGTGTGGGGCGTTGTTGAATTTGTAGATTAGGAAATCCAAAGGGGTTTTTCAACAATTATAAATCTAAACAACTGAAGAGAAATGCCAGAGTCAAGAAGTAAATTGCAAAAATGAAAAATAATAATAATAGGAAATTGGGAACCTTTGGTGATCAGAATAGGGAATGGTCCTAAGAAGCCGTATCTCTTGCAGTCTCTGTTCTCTTCGTTCCTTTGCCTTTTCCTTCTTACCCATCTCTCCTCCCTCTTTCTTTCTGTTTTGTTTCGCGGCTTTGGTCACTTTGCTGCAGCCGGGTCCAACTCCAGTTTCACTCTTGAGATTAGTGGCGGCATGGGGAATCACTGTTGAGATTGAAAAGGTATCGGAGCTTGGTAATTTAATAACAAAAATTGATTTTGATCAAAGTCATGGAGCAGCTAGATCATAAATCCCTCGCTAGTATACAATGGCAATTATGGGGTAGCATTATAATATGTAAATTTCACAAGGACATATCCATAAATTTTGTTAAATTGGTGAAGAATCCGGTTGCGTTGATGAGTGGAAGTGCTTTGGCTAAGCCCTACAATTTTGAAAAAGGAAAATGGTTGGTGTCTTTTTTTTTTTTACCAGCAGCAATGGTAAATACACACACACAAGCGCCCCAATCGGGGTTAGAACCACGTCTAACCTAGCAATGCAAGATGAATTTAACCATTTGTGCTAGGTTTTATAGACAAATGGTTGGTGTCTATACCAAGAGAGAGGAAAAATAGAAGAGAAAAAAAATGATAGATGATATGATGTGACAATAAAAAAAATAGAAAAAGACGAGATGTGGTGATATTATCGGGGTGTCCAAGTAACACTTTGAAAGCACGAATCCGTATCCTGAGGCAAAATGACTGCAAAAGCTATCTCTAACTGCTTTGGGTTTGCCGTGTGGTGGGGGTGTTTTTGATTGTGGTTCCAAACGAGTGCTAAGTGTGTGTTTGGTTTTACTGTGGATGAAATTGATTTTGATTAAAAGTGGATTAAAAATAAAATAATTTATATTTAAATACATTCATTATAAAATTGATTCATGAATTTTTAGAATTCACCGTGAATGTTAAAAGGGAGCTTCAACATAGAATTCATTTTGAGGCTAGAATTACTTTCTCAGATAGGGGAGCAAAACACTTTCACATCTAGTCAAACAATGTTTAACATTTGCAAACTCAAGTTTGATGCATCTAACTATGGAACCAAACACAGGGTAATGAGACACGACAATCGATGGTATTGGTGCATCAAGGGGAATTCACAGTAGCTTAGGGCGACATGGAGCGAAAATGTAAGAAAGGGGGCATGGTTTGGTGAGAGACTTATTTTTTCTCTATACCCTCGTTCTCATTCTCACTCGCCCCCATTTTGGGTTTGATGGACAGGTGGAGGCTAGCTTAAAAGTTGCTAGAGGTTTTATGAATCTATGATGATTGACATCTCCAGTAGAGGCGACCTACTAAGTTTGCACATTTTGGATTTGATGGTTTTGTGTTTTCGCATGATTGTCTATTTATTTTAGATTTCGATAGAACTGATTACAAAATAAATGATGTTAAAAAATTTGATTTGTATTGATTTTGTCTCAAAATTATTATTTTATTTTCAAGTACTCCTTGTAACATTTCATTTAACTGACTACATATATACATGAGATTTGCTAATATACATTAGTTTGATTCAGTTACCAAGTTATAATTTAAAATTTGATATTTGTTTAATACACACAAATGTTTAGTTTGGTGACACACTCTATCTGAAAAAATAAATGAGTGTATGTTAGCAAATCTCTTAAATTAATAAGCAATTCAGTTCAATAGTGAATAAAATAACATGATGTAAGAAAGAAACCCCAAACACTAAATAGTAGGACTCATGCAAGCAAAAAATATATATTTTATTTTCTCTTATTTTTTATTTTTTTTATCATTTCATTTTTCCTCTATATTCTAACAAAACATAAAAGAATATGAGTTCAATTGATATACTTGTCGTGGACAATGTGATTGATCTAGTAATTTGAATAATTTGTACCGGTTAATAATTTCAAATCGACCATTATAAAAGGAAAATGATCAAAACTATACATTGATAATATAACCACCATGTGTTTATATAGATATTTAATCATATTTTATCAGTTTACCATAATATAATTCATTTTTTTTAAAAGAATATAATTCAAATTTTTAAAAAAAATATTATGATATCTTAAAACAATAGTACTAAAATATAATGATATATTAACTCAAAACTTATTTATTCTATTGATGTATAATTTGATGTATAATTAAACTTGGAAGAAAAATATTATAAATAAACAGATAAATGAACTAAATAAGGATCAAAATTTAACTCAAACAAGCATCATGTCCATCACCATCATCAATGATGCCCCACTTCCTCAGCACGTGCGCGCTCTTTTTTTCTCTCTGTGCTCCCCAGCACGCTGCACGCGCCTCCCCTCTTTCTCTATAGTCACACTTCGTTAATTTTTGTATTTTTGAATCCATCCCTCCTCCCAGGTTCCAGAAAAGGAAAACGCTGTCATTGTTTTTTCTGGTTCCGGGTGTCTCTCGCCCTCTGCATTTCCCTTGCTAAATCCTCAACAAAAGGGCTTGAGAGACAGAGACACACAGATATAGATAGAGAGAGAGAGAAGGTGCGCGCGCACCTTAACTATGATGTGACGCCGATACATTGGATCGCCCAATGCACCCTTACAACCGGCTACCTAGCAGTGGCCACTCGACGCCCTCTCCTCCGCCGTCGCCTCTCCGTTCTCCCCGACTCCGTCACGCCCGGTCCAAAACCGGCCGGTTCTCCCCGGCCCAACCGGCGGCCCGAACCGTCTCGCAGCGGCTCGCGTGGGTGTTCCTCTCTGTCCTCCTGCGCCGCCAGGGCGTGTTCCTCTTCGCGCCTCTCATCTACATCTCCGGCATGCTCCTCTACTTCGGCACCGTATCCTTCGACGTCGTCCCCATCATCAACCACCGCCCCGCCCCTGGCTCCGTCTACCGGAGCCCCGAACTCTACGCCAAGCTCCAACCGGAGATGGACGCCGATGATTCTTCCGCCGATGCGGTTCGTTTCCTCTGGCGAATTCTCATTCATTTAATTAATTGTTGGTTCCTGGTTGTTATTTGATTTCTATTTAAATTTTTGAATATTGAGGATTTTGTGATTGGGATCTCACTATATGCATAATGTATTCGTTGTTGTTTCTGTTGATTTTTGATAGCTTGCTAATGGAATGGAAGCTTTTAAGCTCTGTACAATGAATTTTGCTAGTCAAATTGTTTACTAGTCTGGATCCATTCTCACTGTAAAGTAAACTGCGATTTCAGTTAGAGGAAAATGATTCCAATTGCTCTCTCTTGTTTTTTTATATGATATGATATGATATAATGTTGCCTTAGCTAGTAGAGAAAGCGTTTCAGTAACCCCCTGTAAAAGAAGTACAATGGATAGTGCACTTGCTTGTAGGGGCTTGTTAATCGAGAAAACTTGTTTGTGTATTAACTGACCTGTTATTTGGAGATGTAGGGAGTAAATATTTTGGCCACATGCCCACATTGATGTATAGTATAGAAGGGTCTAGCTCCTTCTTTATTTTCATGATGACAAGGGAGGTTTTAAGATCTGGAGTTTGGATAGGAAAAATCAGCCTAAGTATCATGCAATGAGAATTTGGGACTTACTAGACATCAAACCTAACCTGAGGTGTTTGGTAAGGATTCAGGAAGTTGTGTGTCACTAGGATGCAAACCATTGCAGAAGCATCAGAGTTCTTGACTGCCATTTGTTTGTTGGTGTATACTGTCCTTCATGTGAATTACGTCACATCTGGCACTGTGTTGCTACTCGCTACTAGATGTCAGTGCTGTTAGCAAGCTTCAGTCCTTTACTGTTACATGGGGATTCTTGCAGAATTTGTTATGAGGTGGTTATTGCTAGCTACTATTATAAAATATAAATAAATATCTGATTGTACGAGAAGTCAACCATGAATGGAAAAACAAAAGACTTTCAGTGCCAACTTCTCCTTCAGCCTCTTCTTCATCCCCCCCCCCCCCCCCCCCCCTTCTGTCACTTTCTACCTGATTCTCTGAAATCTATCACTGTTTACTTACATGCTCAATTTCTAGCTATTTCCCCCCTTTTTTATAACAAACCTGCCTCCTTTCCCTGACCTACCAAGCTATTTGTTTGAGATGGTATTATTAATTATTAATGGTTATCAAAGCAAAGAAAAGGGAAATTCCCATTTATGTTTAGAGTTTAGTAAAATATCACGATAGCTCTCGTTAGCAGTTGAGAATGTATTCTTTAAATGCCTGATAATAAAATTTTAGTAACTTGGTACTTTATTGGAAGAATAGGGAAAATCTCCCCTGATTGTAGATAAAGCACTGCAGATCTTCAAGAGTTCACACCTCCTTGTCCTAAGGCTCCAATTCTCTCTCAAATGACTAGCTAGTCTCCCTCTCACCCCTTCCTATTATTTATATACAACATAGCCCACCTCTCTAACTATCTCAGTCCCAACTAATCCTGACTAACTCACTCACTCAGTCACTTTAACTCCATAAACTAACAGACCTAACATAAATATTAATATAGTATTTGCCTACATATGATTCCAAAAATTTGGACTCTTGGAACCTAAAACTATGGGCTGTATTTTTTTTCCAGCATCTGTAAGGGTCATCTTTTGAATCTTTCATCCATGATTCTTGATGTTTACCATCACTTGCTATGTACGACATTTTGTTCTGACCAAGTGTCTTTTTCTTTTTAATTTATTTAATTTATACTTCTTTCTAAATTTTTGAGTCTTGTTAATTTTTCCCATAGTACTTTACAGATTTTCATACCTTTTGCTACCGATTTGTTTTTCTGTTAAATTGGATACTTTTAGTGACAAAAGCAATTAACTTCCTTTCAGATATCAACAATATGGAAGAGTCCTTATAAAGGCGGTGAATGGAAACCATGTGTACACAGATCTTCAGAAGGTATAATATGATAATATGATTAGTGTTGATGTACAGTATGCTCAAAATTTTCTTTTTCCACCCTTATGCTTATTTGGTGGTTTGGTACCATTGACTAAGTTTTTATACTTCTCTTGTAAAAATAATATCTAATGCATAGGCACATCTTGGTGTTACTGTTGATAAAATTTAAAATATTCATTCAGCTTACTGTTTGCCATTCATATACAGTTCAAAATAATATCCTATTTATTTGGTGAGTAAATTTCTCTGTCATCTTTCATAAAATTCACTTGTGTAAATGGAATTAGTGAAGTCTAACTAATAATCACGTCAAGTAGATTTATGATTAATAGGCACCAGAAAATGAGATTAAACAGAACACTGAATTACTGTATTAATACTGGAAATCCAGACTAGTATCAAGATGATGCCAGTGCTGGGTACTGAAACTACAAAGGGAAAATGCAGAAACCAGAAAACAATAGCCCAGGCAAACTTGAGAGTGCCTGATCTCTCCAAAAGTCTTAACTAATTCCAGCCTACCTTCTCTCTTCACCTCCATACATATACTCTCTCTCCTCCCCATTACTCTCCTAAATCTGATCAGATGCATCACACCTCATACTCTGATCAGCTGCATCCCTCCTCTTGGGCCTCCTCTCATCGACTTAGTTATTTTGGGCCTTAAGGTCTGCATCAATGATTTAATTATTTAAACACTAAAACTGAACAAAAAGAAAGTTAATGCTCTTTTTTTTAGGTTTGGTGCTTAGTTTTCCTTATGGAAGAGGGTGAGAACTTGCCACACCAAAGGCACACCACACCTAACATTCTCCAAAAATGCTAATTAAAATTTCATAAAGATGTAGTGGCAGAGTGATGTAGGTAGGCATGGCAACGGGGTGAGGCGGGGGTGGGTTTTACATTCTCCATTCCCACCCCGACCCCCAACTTCGCCCCTGTCTCCGCCGGGGTTGAAAAATTGGCACCCACCCCCATCCCCGCCTCCAGTATTTTAGAATTCATATATATTTTTTAGTTTGGATAGAATTAAGGGAATTCAATACTCTATTTTTTAAGATATTTTTTGTTAGACAGATACAAATGAGTAAATAAAGAATTAAAACTAATTTTTATTAAAAAATATAAGTTTTAATAATATTAAAACTTTAAATATTATATTTTAAGCAAAATAAATGTGTAGGGTGGGTTCAGGGTGGATATCAGTTTCCCCATCCCTGTCCCCGACCTTGACTTTTTAAAGCGGGGAAAACCTGAACCTGGTCAAAATGGTTTCCCCCGTCAAAGTCGGGGCGGGTTCGGGTGGGCACCCATGGGTTCGGGCCCCATTGCCAAGCCTAGATGCAGGAATAGAGGAGGAACTGATTTTGAGCTTGTTCCATGCATAACACTTCAGATGAAATGTTCTTATGTAGCCTACAAACCTGTAGCATGTCATTGGTATTCATTCTTTTAAGTGCAGCTGTCCAAATAAAAGAGTTAATCACACAGGGGGCTTTGGGTTTCCAAGGGATTTATCAATGTGGACATTTCTCTATTCAATGAAGGAGTGAAGATTTGGAAAACAAAATTTGCAATTGCCCCAGAAAGATCAAAGAGAGCAAATTTTTATATGGACTTTAATACAAATGAACAAAGTCATGGACATCCAAAAGAACCTTCAATATAGAGATTCCCTGTCATTTAATTTATGAAAAAAGAGGAAATCCCAAATAATGGAATTTTGAATACTGTGAAAATTGTGGATCGGAAAGTTGTGCAAGGAAGACAGACGACAGAACCTAGGAAAGCCAAACTCTTTTTGGTAAAAGTACTGAATTGCTGGTTAACTTAAGAAGTGGGTTGTTGTAATTGCAATACCTTACATTGATCTTATTATATTGTTTACTTTTATATCTGGGAAATTATGGTTGAACATCTACCAATATACTGTATTCTATTAAATATTAATGTAAATTCCTGATGAATTTGATAGGCCTTCCTGAATCAAATGGATACATATTTGTAGAGGCTAATGGTGGCTTAAATCAGCAGAGGGCATCGGTTAGAGTTTTCTATATATTACTTATTTTTGTTTGTTTTAAGTGCGCTAGTTTTAGCATTACTCTTTACTTATTCATTTAATTAATTTTGTGCTTTCTAGATATGCAATGCTGTTGCTGTGGCTGGCTATCTTAATGCTACACTTGTGATCCCAAATTTCCATTATCATAGCATATGGAAAGATCCTAGGTATGTTTGTTTTCCTATCTTTTAATTTGAGTTTTTCAGGACTAGAGAAGTCTAGTAATTTATGTTGGTGGCATAGAATTAACTAGGTCTTTGTTAATTGTTAGTACCACACCCCCAATCAGGAAAGTATATAAAAGAGCAATAAGGGTATTGTTAAATATAGTAATTAGGAGAGAATAATAGTTAAATAAAGATATTGTTATAGTAATTTGGAGAGAAAAGTTTTAGAATGGAACTATTTGAAGTAGATATTCTTAAATATATTAATTTGGAGAAAATAATTCTATAATGGAATTATTAGGAGAATAGGGCAGAATAAGAGAATTAGGAAAAGATAGTAGGTTCCTAATAATAGAAGAGAAGAGAGGGAAATCATCTAGGCATTTTGTGAGAGAATTGGAGGAGGTGTTGTAGACCCTCAGAGATCTGCGGTGCTGTAATAAGGGGATATTTTCCCTTTTCTTTCTAATAAAAGACCATTTATCACTCGTGTGTTAATTGGCCTTTTCTACTAATTTTAATAATAAAAATTACAAGTAACTGCATAACTCCATGTTTGTCTTTTATTTACAGGATAAGGGCATCTTGACACCTGTGTTAGTGTGTGCTAACCTGCATTTTATTTTATTATAATAATATAATAATTATAATTATAATAATACAAGACTGCTTGATTTTTTATCTTTTTAACTTATTTTGTTTCTTTGGGAAAAAGAAAGATGAGAACAACTACCCCATTGACTATAATTTCCTGCTTTTTATAAAAGTTTGCATGGTTTTAACTTTTAAGATGTTGGAAACGTTTATCATTATTTTTAGGTTTAGTATAAGTGTCTTCGTTTGGTGTATCATTGAAATATAGTAATTAGGAAAATTGTATCTTATTTTTATTTTATTATAATCATTATATAAATATTGAGTTTGTAGTGTGGTTGAGACATACAGTTTATGCTTCTCATTTCTTTCTCTCAACATGGCATCCAGAGCCTAAAGAGAGGCAATGCCTGCTTCCCTGCTTCTCTTTGCTCAGTTTCATTAATGATGATTGTGTCGCACCATGACTTTCGCGTATTAATGATGAGTATATCTTAAGTTTTTGGAGTACTTTTTGAGTTGTGTTCTTTTTTTTTTGGTGATTTGAATTTTGAGTATTTTTATATGTGGATTTGAAATTCTTGTCATTGCATCCACTATCTTCAGTGTAGTGGTCACATCCGATATAGCATTTGGTTGGCCACTCTGCACCATTATTTGGGATTAACTTCTACGATTTGTATAAAATTACACTGTTGTAATGACTAATGGGTTCATTGGTAGTTATTGCAATGTTGATCACGGTGTTACAGACTAAATTGTTTTATAATTTTTTTATTTCCAGCAAATTCAGCCACATTTATGATGAAGAATATTTTATTAACACCTTGAAAAATGATGTTCGGGTGGTTGAAGAGATTCCTGAGTACCTGATGGAAAGATTTGGCAGCAACATGACAAATGTTTACAATTTCAGGATCAAGGCATGGTCATCCATTCAGTATTACAGAGATGTGGTACTTCCAAAGTTACTTGAAGAAAAGTGAGTGTATGATACTCGTTGGATGAAACTATTGCTTATTGTCATTGATTGGTAATGCTTAAACAGTTTAGAGCAATTGGTACTTGTCCATGGTATTTGAAAAAGGGGGTCCAAAACGTTGTGGTGTGGCCTTTTTCCTGTAGCATGGTGGATTTTGCTTTAATAAAATTCTATCTTTTAGCAAATGTCATTATTATTTTTCTAATAAAAGAAGAAACTTGTTAAGACAAAGCAAAGGATTTTTGCTAGTTTGGTTTCAAAACATTGCCTAATATGGCACCCGCCACCCAGTTTGTGCACAAATGTATTTTGAAATATACAAGGATTTTTGCTAATAATGAAATATTAATTGATAGCCATTTGATCAGTTAGTTATTCTACTATTCATGTATTGTCAACGCATATGCAATTCAGACTGCATGTGTTTGGTTCTCAAATTGAATTCTTATGCTATGATGCTTGGTGATCTCGTATGGTTATAAGTTGGCAAGAGGAAAACTATTGTGTTTGCTGTTTAAGAATTTCCCTATTCAATCATGCAGGGTTATAAGGATTTCACCTTTTGCAAATAGATTGTCATTTGATGCTCCTCCAGTTGTCCAGCGTCTTAGATGCTTAGCAAATTATGAGGCTTTACGATTTTCAAGTCCTATATTGACCCTGGGTGAATCTTTGGTTGCACGAATGAGGAAACAAAGCATAATGAATGGTGGCAAATATGTCTCCGTGCATCTTCGTTTTGAAGAGGTTGGTTTTGATCAGATATGAATGTTGTTTTGAAGTATGAATGGTGAGATTACATATTGATCTTGCTGTATCATTTTTTAATTGCTTCCTCATGTGCAGGATATGGTTGCTTTCTCTTGTTGTGTTTTTGATGGTGGAAAACAGGAGAGGGAAGACATGGTTGCAGCAAGAGAAAGAGGTTGGAAAGGGAAATTTACAAAACCTGGACGAGTTATACGTCCTGGAGCAATCAGGATCAATGGGAAGTGCCCCCTCACTCCATTAGAGGTATTATCTTCCTAAATTTTCAGTTATCTTGGTCTGTATGAAGAGAGTTGAAGTTATAGAGTTAGTTTTGTTTGGCGTAGAAGGAGGAAAAGGAAAACTCAAACTAATAAAATTATATTGATATGATGTGAATGATATGGTGGATGTTATTATAGAAGACAAAGCACTAATATTTAATTATTTATACTAACACTAGACTCTTAATCCTGTTAAAAGATATGAGAATATATTATAATATTATTATAATATCTTGATATTATCTTAGAATATCTAAGATTATCTCATAGAATTAGTTTCTTATCTTAGAGTATCTTAGAAGATTAGTTTGCATATTATCTTAGATTCTTAGTTATTATTGTGTTTTGTTTCCCTATTTAATCTAATTAGGATTTGGTGTCTTGTATTGGTAAAAATAAGGGTTAGTGCTTTAGTCTTTTTGTATCAATCATATCAAATCACCATATTCATTTAAATTCTTTATTATTTCTCTTCTCTTTATCTAAAACCCTTTAACTTCAACAAATCTTAATTAAATTAAATTAAGACAAAAATCATAAAAAAAAAAGAAAATTCGAAAATCAATGTTATAAAACCCGGACTAGTCATAAACTCAGTCAACACACTAGGTCAATGGGCCACTGGCTGATCTAGTGAGTCATTGGTTGAACTGGAAATATATTAAAATAGGTACACTTATAACAATGGTTGGTCATAGCACAGTGGTTTAGACTTGGTTATGTATTTGACTTGGACTTTTTTAATCTAGCTAGGAGCATCAAAAGTTTCTTAGAAGGTGCTCTTTTGCTTCATCACTTTCATGTCAGCTACTCTTTATATATGGTGATTTTATAATTTTTTACAAGTAGCGTTGTTTAAATTATGGTCAATGCCTTTCTACATGTCTTCAGGTTGGCCTTATGCTGAGGGGAATGGGTTTCACAAAGAACACATCCATCTATTTGGCATCCGGAAAAATATATAATGCTGAGAAAACAATGGCTCCTCTGCGGGAAATGTTTCCTAATTTGCATACTAAGGAGACTCTAGCATCTGAAGAGGAACTTGCTTCATATAAGGTATAAATTAGTACTCTACATTACTCATGCACTCCAAGATTAAGTGCTATGATTTTGACTTGAGTTACTTCCTAGAACTTTTCTTCCAGGATGGCTGCCATAGATTACACTGTTTGTCTTCATAGTGAGGTATTCGTCACCACTCAGGGTGGTAATTTCCCTCATTTTCTACTGGGCCACAGAAGATACTTGTATGGTGGACACGCTAAGACAATTAAGCCTGATAAACGAAAGTTGGCATTACTCTTTGATAGTACCAATATTGGGTATGTTTTGTTACTTACGTATATATTTCTTTCTGTTCAATTCTGCTATGAGACATGATTGTTATATTAGGCAAATTCCCTGGCGATGATTTTTTTTTTTCTGGTCAAAATTGATAGGGAAGTAATTATATATTTGAAGATTTGTGATAAGTGAATCAGTGATACAGCTGGGAGTTCGTTTCATAACAACTTAATGTTATAAGATATGATTGTGGTCATTATTGTTATTATTATAAACATTGATAGTGACGGCACTCATTGAGATGTCTTGTATAAATGGGGCTAGAAAGGAACTACACCAGCCTTAGTCGCCAACAAATGTTTTCTTATAGAACATTGATGCTACGTAACAACTCTTGCATTTTCATCTATGCATAATTATACCCCTGACTCTATTTTAGTGTAGAGAAAGAGTTTTTTTTTGCCATCTAAATTGGATGCATTTCCATCTACTATTTGTGAATGCAATTTGTAGCACTCCTCTATAGATGATGATCCTTGTTGTTTTATCAGTGTGGATAGAATTTTATATTATTAGTAGTAGTAGAAAGTATCTGACTCCTCTACTTTGATTACTTCACAGATGGAAAACTCTCAAACGTCAATTGCTGAACATGAGGTCCCATAGTGATGCCAAGGGAGTTGAGCTCAAAAGACCAAATGACTCAATATATAGCTTTCCATGCCCAGATTGTATGTGCCGTGCAAACAGAACGGATGATTCTAGATCTTCATCAGCAACTTGATCTACTGACAGAATTTTATGGGTGCTTCTGTTTCCTTTGATTTTATGAGCATGCCTTGCTTCCTTTTACTGATATTGGTGATTATTTCATTTTTTTTCCCTTTCCATCTGGTGAGAGGGAACAAAACCCAAAATTCGGAGGTTAACAGGATTTTGTTGGAGGCTTCGTAGATCTGATTATTTCTTGTGACTCAATTTCAAGGGAGTGGCATCATTTTTTGCACATGATGCAAGTTGAGAACAGAGTGAAAATTGTTCAATTGAAGGATTCTCTCCCAGAACAATTGACTGAGCTTTGTTTAATATATTGAATTGAATTAGCAGCTGCTATGTCTAACAAGCTATGAAAAGACCAACTAACATTCCGTCACACCCTGCCTGTACATTACCTGGAGAATGATCTCCATGTGTTTAAGGCTGCAGCAACAAATTGCTCCGTGTACATTAACAAATTCAGCTTCTGCGTTAAAGCTTTGTATTTTCTTTGTCCTTCTTACAAATTTTGTTTTTTGTTTGCCCTCATATTGAGGAGCCCCATTGTTAGTTGTATGTCTGTATCAGAGTACAATTGTTATTCGTACTCCATTGTTTTAGTGATGATACCAGTGAATGTAATTACTTTACCCATTAATGAGTAGCAATTGCAGAAGTCTCTTAAAAGATATTGTCTTCGGATTTCCAATGACTTTGGGGCTGCTGGGAATTCATTCAAAAATATGTTCTATGTACATGGTCTTTCAAATATTTTATTTCTTATTTATGTATTTATTTTTTATTCTGCACAATCTGTTGAGATTTCGTATTAACTAAAAATCAAGTTTATATATATATATTAATTACAGGAAGCAAGCTGATTCTGGTTCACAAACTCATCCTACATTTAATGTTCATGACCTGTTTGTTTAAGATTCAAAAAATAATTTTTACATAAAATTAGTTTTTTTTATTTATCATTTTTAGAGATTTATGTAAAACTACTTAAAGTAGCTTTTTTTATCATTATAATAATCAGCTTTCATATTATTTTGGATTCTGATTATTTCTAATTGGATAACCGTGAAGATCATATCATAATTGAAGCTTAGATTGTAATTATAATTTATCATTTTTAGAGATTTATGTAAACTACTTAAAGTAGCTTTTTTTGAACATTATAATAATCAGCTTTCATATTCTTTTTGGATTCTGATTATTTCTAAAACCTGAAACAAATACTTTGCATTAATGCCCTTGGATAGCCGTGAAGATCATAATTGAAGCTTAGATTGTAATTATAATATTGTAAGAATCGGATACTTCCTAACTTTCACCTCCATACTTTGCATTGAATAAACCTCGTCTCCTTCTCCCTTTCTCACAATTCATAACCACCAAATAAGAACATTAGTTAAATTTATACTCCTTAAGATAGAAATAAAAATGAAAGATGTTTTATAATCACATGTTCATTAAGCAAGAAGATTAACTGGCAGTTTTTGTCTGCACAAATCCCTTTGTCCAATAATTTTAACTAAAGAACATCCAACTACTACAACGGGAGAAGGTAAAAATATTGGGGAATCCAATTTGGATTGAACCCCATCTACAATATAAACCTAATCCAAGAGGATAATGTACTACTTCATATAATCTTAATCATGATTACAGGGTAAACTCGGCAAATTATGTTGATGCTATTCTTACTCGGAAGAGAATGCATGCTTTCAAGCTTTTGATTAGTGTATGCAATGCACCCCTACTCAAGAAGCTTATTGCAGGTGCCTACACCAACAGCAGCAGCAAGATGCCATGCAGCATGAAGGTATGGAGTTTCAGGAAATAAATCATCGGCTATAAAAAGCATCCCACCCGCTAATGAAGACATCTTATGCACTGTGTGAGCCATTCTCAAGTCTGGATCTTTCAATGCCCTTTTAGCAAATGCTACCTGAAATAAACATTTTTTTTCCCAAAATAAGGAAAGCATAATTTTTAAATGTTTAATAAAAAGTATGTTTATGCATATACTTGTCTATGCCTATTTGTTTCACAAACTTGAACCACTATATTTCATTAAGTATATCTTAATAATGTTTATATTTGGGTAATATTATGGTCTCAGGATCAATGAATTTACATATTCAATTATGGTCATTGGACATTTTAAATATTTAAGTTGGTCTGTAGGCTTTACTAGAGCAACACAAATATCTATTGAAGAAATGAACACTAAATTGTCATATACAAATATTTAAAAGCAATTTACCTCCATCATCCCAGTGTGTAAAGCTGAAACCATAAGTGGATTAACTGGAAGAAATACTGCAGATGCCGCCATTAGCAACTTTGGGTTCTCGTTTCTGAGGGCCCTTGACAGACACTGCAGAATGATTTTAATGTAAAGGCGATACCAATATGATTTACTCACGCACAAACCCAAAGTAATATCAAATTAGGCTAATATAGAAAAATGCAGAAAATGAAATACAGGGAAAACATTTTAGATTGCATCACATATACATTAACACACTGGACTTGGGCAATGTTGGTATCTTCTGCCCCAACCCCACCCCCACCCCCACCCCAAAAAAAAAATTCTAGGAGAGGGGGTGGAGTTACAATCAGAGGAAAATGTAGGCAGCGTAAAATTCAATATATTTAGCATACCAAAAGAAAAATTAGAAATAACTTCCAAAGCAGTCAATTATATGAATTATGAAATTTAATTTTGAAAGACTAAAAGTCGAAGTTAGAACCATTGAATTTATTTAAAAATTAAGGAGGCACCTTCTGGCTTCTGCATATAATTGTTCAAACCACATGCGAATACTGTGCATAGACTAACTCACCAATTACTATAGCGTAATGATAATCAGATATCTCCTATAAAGAATGGTACCGAATTCAAACAACCCCTTTCTTCATGTGTCAGTGTCTCAGTATTATTATCAAATATCCAATATGAAAGAAATATAAAAATGAAATCTTTAAAAACACCAACTGTAGGTCTGCCAAATAAACATTCTCTCTGACAAAAACCATATATAAGAAATCAGTTTCACTTGCTGGAAGCAGAATTTTGGCATCAATATTCATTTTAAATATTGTAAAGCATATACAAAAAACTTGTCCCCCTAAGCAAAACAACAGGAAAAGGACATGTCTATATGGGGTCAATGTGTGAATGATCACATCATGCAGAATCATAGTCATACTTCTCCTAACCAGAGCCAGATAGATTGATTGTAATGATACATTTTCCAGTAACTTGGTGTATACAATATTGTTAAATGCTTTCTCAGTCCAGAACATAACCAGATATAGTGAGGATTTTGCATGCTATTTACTTGTGTCTATCTATGGATACGCTACTTACAACAGTTGCTGTAGCTATCATTGTGTAGTCAACCCATCTCAAAAATTTCCTCAATTTCCCTCTTGAACAGTGGTACACGCTTGAGGCCACTCCAACTCCAATCAATGAATTAGCATACAACTTAGAACTGAGATTCTTCCTACATTACACAATTATTCATAAGACAACTAAGATGTCTTTCTAGCCATAGGAATTTAAGATGCTTGGGGAAAAATATTACCTGGGGGCATGCATTCCAAGAGCTATAAAAGGAATTGAAGTAAGCACATTGGCAACTGTTTCAGCAAGATGCATATCACCTGATAAGGGGATGTAGCAATATATCAATTATTTACATGAGATTAGATTATTCGCAGGAAAACAATAACAACATCAAATGGAAAGAAAATTTCTTTAACAGTACCATGACAACTAGTACTGCAGTGGATTGGTCTCAAGCATGCTGGTCTTTGTTGCCACACTCGCCTAGAGAACATATTTGTAGTCAGTTAGTATGCATGACTTTATAAATTTTCAATTCTTTTTAATGTCACAAAAAATTACTATCAATTAAAAATTGTTCTGATGGATATATATTTCACTCACTGCATTAACAGCAGCTGATTTGCTTCGGTAGTTGAAGTTCCCCCCATCGATGGATGAAGGTCTGCACTTTTATTAGTTTCTGCCAAAGCCAATGATGAATGAGATGCCACATGGACCCCATGGATACCCTCAAGGGCTCTACTTTGATTAAGAGTCCTCTTTTGACTCATGGGCTTGCCTATAAGAGATGCAAGTCAACTTGAGTACCAGCAACAAATTGCTGGCACCAGTTGGCTGGAGAGTGCTGTGTGCTAGCTAATAATGCTGTAATAAAAATAGAATATTGGCATTAGTTCATAAAATCCGAGACATGTATGTAGTTTTAGCCACACAAAAATGTTATACAATCACAACCAACAGCTAGAGACAGCTATTAATTATATAACAAGTTCTATAAGAATCTAACTCAGGTGACCTTCCAGTATTAGCTGTAATTAGTTTTCATTGCATGTCTCCCAAACAATCAAGAGATGACAGATTATACACATGTCAAATCATATGTCATGAACAAAATTAGGTTGACATCCAACTTAAAAAAACTGTCATGACTTATTTTTGGAATACACACACACACATACACAAAATGAAACGAATATCCCTGAATTCATCCACAAGAATTTCTAATTCGGCTAACTGAAATGTGGTCCCTCCAATGTCATCTTTCTAATCCAATGCATTCCGATATGAATATGATAGCACAGCATTTCAGCTTGTTTACAGATGCTGAGTTTGAGTTTGAGCTAGCTAAACACCATATATATCCCTTCAATCTTTCTATATGATAACCATAATGCACCTCAACAACACATATACGCTATCTAATTACTATACCATGTTTGATCCTCAGCATTACCAAATCATAAGAAAGTTCATTTAATTATCATGGAAAAAAAGTTTATCAGGGCCCTTAATAAAAAACCAACAACAAAAATAATGAACAATAATGATAAAGAACAGAGAGGGCCTAAACTAACCAAAAACTAAAATTTAAAAAAAAAAAAAATCAATTACCTCCTTGACTAGTACTTACTTATTTACTTCACAATTTTCAACCCCAAAACAAGTCACCCTTTAATCGAACTCCAACAACCACAAAAACCATGGAGTGACCTAAACTAAGAACCATAAGTTCCGAAAAAAGAAGAAAAAAAAAATAAAAAACAACAACGACAACAACATCCCTTGCGTTTTGAATAATTGTAGTTGTATTCATGTTTACTACACCAAAAAAAAAATCTAGCATTTTGCAGAGATCAACTGCAAGCAGCATCGATAATCAATAGTCAATAATATAATATAATAGTAATAATTCAATACAAAACCAATGTTTTGGCGCGCGTGTGTAGAGAGAGAGCAAACCTAAGGGGTAATTGATGCTGAGAAGTAAAACGCAATGTGTGTGACGTCTGTGTGTGTGTGTGTGTATATATTGGGGAAGGATGGGTAACGAGATGTGAAGGTGGTGGTTGATGTCAGTTGATAATAAACGGAAGAAGCGCTTTTCTGAGTTTTGTTATTATTAACATATACAGAAGAAAACAAAAGGAAAAAAAAAAGGGAATAGAATAAGAGAGAGGAAGATGCTCCCTTTACTGGAGAATCTTCCTCTTTCCCTCCACGCATATTCGCCTCCTCCTTCTAAGTTCTACCCCCTTTATCATGTTAGTCTTACGGTCCTGTTTGGGAAGCCAGCTGAGCGATTTTTAACTTTTCTTTCAATTAGGGGTGTTGTTCCACCGATCCAATCCAAATTAAACCAACCCGAATTTTTGTATATTCTTATTTTCAAAATTACACATTATTTTCCTATATTTTTATGCAATAAATGTTAAGATAATTTGTATTGTGATATGTAACGTGTGATTCTATAATTGTAAGTATATTTTATTTATTTATTTGTATCTCGTTGATGAGATGGAGAATAGAAATAATATTTTTTTGTCAATTTTAAAAATATTTATAGCTTTTTATAAAAAATTAAAAACCAATTCAATCTAAACCAAAATAAATTAGGTTGGATTAAGTAGGATTTTATTTTAAAATCACACCGTTCATATTGTCAAAGAGCAAAACTCAAATGATTAAATCGGATAATTTTTTTTCCTCAAAATCGATCCAATCCACCAACATCCCTATTTTCAATTCTTATTGTTTCAGCTAGGTACTTTGGAGAAGTGGAAAAAAATACCAGACTAATATAACTATTAGTTAGAAAACTCTATATTATATATTAGGCTTAAATATGTTTTTAGTCCCTTAAATATGGAAAATTGTCGTTTTTAGTCCCCCAAATTCAAAATGTATTTTTTTGGTCCCTCAAATTTCAAAATGTGTTAATCGTGGTCCCTGCCGTTAACTCCGTCAGCAGAGCTGCTGATCTGTTAAATAGATGGACACGTCAGCAGTTGCCATGTAAGCAACTTGGATTAAGTGGCATCCAATGTGGACTAACTAGCCACATCACGCAGTCAACACTTAGCAAGGGTAAATTGAAATTGAAATCCCTAACATGGCAATTTGGGGATCTATTATTTCTTCTTCTTCTTCTTCTTCGCAAAGGGCAGAGGAGAGCTACTTCTTGTCAACCTAAATGGCTTCTTCTTCGCAAGGTGGTAGGAGGGGTATTTCGTCTGGGTCATTTTCTGCTGCTTCCTCGAACTGTAGACGTTGCGATTGCGGAGTCAAGGTTTTGAAATACACTTCGCACAGTGGAGACAACCCTGGGAGAGAGTTTTATAGATGCTGGTTCTGGAGGGTAATTTTCTTAACCTTTCATGCTAAATATCATATCCTCTTGTTAATCTGATGTTCTTTTTGTTTTACAAAATGCAGAAACCATATACCTGCGATTTTTTTAGATGGGTTGATGAGGATGTTGAAGAAGAAGATGGAGAAGAACTTTCAAGCCACTGGAATGTGTCATATTTGCTGGAAGATTCAAATGCAAAAAATCTGAAACTGAGGAGGAAGCTCTCTGAAGAGAGAAGAAAAGTGTTCATTCTAATGTGTGTTCTCCTTCTGTGTTGTGGAATGATGCTGCTAACATGTGGCCAATGTGGCAAATGCAATGTGAAGTAGGAAATAAAGTAGGAAATAGATATGCAGATTATGTGTTTGTAATTTTGTTTTACTGAGAAGTGACAATGTTTAGAGTTTTAGGGTCTGTAATTTAATAGTAATTTGACAATGTTTGTAATTCTGTACCAAACTTCTAATTTGTTGTTTTGGCAAATGAAATGGTGTAATTGTGTTGGAGGTAAATCTGTTTAATTGTTATGGGTTAATTCTAAGTATTGCTTGCAATTTGACATCAAAAGTTTACTGCATTATTGGCTACTGTGCTGGTTTTATATTTGGTTTTTAAACCAGTTTTTAAACCTGTTCAATTGTGATGGGATGAAGGATAAAAACAAAGATAGTAGATTCTCTTTAGCATTCCTAAAAAAAAAGTACTGCACAAAGGGTTCTTAATTACACGCATGGTGCCTTACAAGTCATGGCTTTACTTGCCAAAATACAAAGCCTATAGGCCACATGTGGTCCACATGACAGCAAAGGGAAACAAAATAAATTCCACCCATGTGGTCCCCTGACAGCAACAGCAAAAAAAAAACAAAGCATAAAGTTGACATCAAGTTTTGTCATTACATATAGTGCCCTAATTACATATTGAACTCTATTTCATATCCCAAAAAAAAAGGCACATCTAATGGACAAGATGCATTTCAGCCTTTTTTTAAGCTTGATTGAGTTGAGGCCAGATCAACATTCCCATTCGAATTTTGCTTTGCTCCAGCAGCCTCATCCATAGCACCTTCACCCCCATTTGCATTAGGCTCCCTAATCTTCAAGCCACCATCCTGTGCAGCCAATTGTTTTTGTGTTTCTTGCATAACATTTTTTCCCATACCCTGTCAAGAATATTAAATGCAGCAGGTGAGTTAAAAGTATTTTTGAATTATGAAATATCAGATCTGAAATATGAGAGGGTATAGATCTAGATCTGACCCGGATCTGATTTGTCCTCATGAGGTATTCGAGCAACTTTCCAACAGACATTTTGTGTGCATAGGAGGGTAGTTCTGGGCCTGCAGCAGGTTCAGATCTACCCTCTCCAGCACTAGAAGCTTTTCTTTTTCCAGCATTAGCAACAGATCTACCATCTTCAGCAGTAGAGGCTTTTCTTCTTCCACCAGTAGCAGTAGATCTACTCTCTGCAGCGATAGAAGCACCAGATTTACCTTTTTCAACATCAAAAATTTTTCCTTTCCCAGTAGCAGCAGATTTTCCTTTCCCAGTAGCAGCAGGTTTAGATTTTCTACCATTTTTAGGCGTACCAGCTCCCTATTGCAGAAATGTAAAAATTCATAACAGATTTTTGTCAAAAGAATATGAGTTTCTAATATTTACCTTATCAGTTGCAACAGTTTGTTGTGGTTGCTGTGGCTGAACCTGACTTGTGGCATGATTGTCTTCTTGTGGTGTTGGCTGTGTGTTTTTTCCACCCTTTGTTTTGTATTTTTTCTGCACCAATTATATAAAAAATGCAACAATGTTATTGAAAATTGTATCATATTATAATAAGCAGCAGGTTTATAATCACACTTACCCGTGGAGCATTTTGTGTTTCAGTCCCTATGACAGGTTGTACATTAGCTTCAGTTTGATTAACCGTTTGGCTATTTTGTGTTTCAGGCCCTTGGACAGGTTGCACAGTAGCTTGACTTTGATTTACGGTTTGTGAATTTTGTGTTTCAGGCCCTTGGACAGGTTGTGATTGTGCCTGTGGAGCCTCTGCAGGTACTGGATCCACTGGTGGCGGGAGTGTGCATCTTCTACTATTATGACCAACTGTATGGCATCTACTACACTTGAACTTTGTGTTGGTCCTTCTCAATTTTGTTGGGTTAGGGTCCTCATCAGGTTCCCTCCTCCTCAACTTTTTTGGTCTACCAGGGCCTTGTTTGAATGCAGGTGGCATGATAGGATCGAAATTAGTTGCTGGCCATTGGTCTTGACCATTAATAGGTGTAATGGTCTGCCCATAACATAGTTCATATGTCTCTCTATGATAGTACCTATGCACATAATCCTCTGGCCTATTCCCCTTCATAGTAATAGCAGCTACAACATGCCTACAAGGTATTCCTACTAACTCCCAGAAGTTACAAGAGCAAGAATAGGTGCTAAGGTTTACAACAAACTTTTGACCCCACATAGTATGTGTCACTTCAAACATTGTGTCACTACACATAGTAGGCAACCAATTGCCACTCTTTTCTACCTCTCTGTCTAACTGTTTTCTAGGTTTTGGCATTATATTTCCCTGATACTTAGCCAACTTTTCCTTCAATGTGGCAAATCTGCCCATTAAATAAGTTCTTATCCATTCAAACATCGTAATGATTGGCTTGTCCCTAGCTAGTAGGATGGTACTATTAAATGACTCAGATAGGTTATTCATAAGTACATCACACCTAGGATAAAAACTAAAAGCATGCTTACACCAAGCCTTGGTAGGGATTGCCATCAACCACTCATATGCCCTTGCATCAATCTCTTTGATTTGCTCCATCTTCTCAATCCAAGCAGGTTGATATGTGGCCTTGGCTGCTCCCATCATAAGGTCTCGTAGTAGTGTTCCCCCACCAAACTTTTTCTTGAAGTTGGCATAAAGGTGTCTCAAGCAGAATCGGTGTTCCACTCCCTCCAACATCTCTTCAAATGTTGGTATCAACCCCTATGAAAATTCATTACAAAAAATAGTTAGAAAAATTGTCACGAATAGGTAAATGCAATAGAAAACAATTGTACATAAACTACCTTTTGTTGATCAGAAATAAAGACCCATCTATTACTCCTCACATCACCAATGTCCTCTAGTAGAAGAGTTAAGAACCACCTCCAGCTGTCCTTTGTCTCTGTTTCTACAATAGCAAAAGCAAGTGGGAAGTATTGATCATTAGGATCTCTTCCCACTGCTATCAACAATTGTCCACCGTACTTATTCTTAAGGTGACATCCATCAACCCCTATGAAAGGTCTACACCCTTCTAGGAATCCCTTTTTGCATCCATCTAAGCACATGTAGTAACGTTCAAACCTTGGTGGCAAATTAGGTACTTCTCTGTTCAGTTGTATCTTGCAGGTATTTCCCCAGTTAGACCTCCTCAATTCTGCACTATAAGACCACAACAATGAGTACTGCTTGCTTGCATCCCCTTCAACAGTTTGTAATGCAATTTTTCTAGCTGTAATAGCCCGAGACCTTGTAATTCCAGTAGCATAGGTCTTCCTTACTTCATCTATTATATCATTCAATGTCACTCTTTGTGATGTTTTGAATTTATCCATAATCACCTTTGCCACCCACTTAGATCCAGCATTTTTGTTGTCAAAAACTCTCCCACAAGTGTGGCTTGGTATCAAGGTGTTCATCCTATAAGTCCTCTTACCTCCAACTTTACTGACTAGTGCAACGAAACCACATTCCTGTTGTTTGCACACAACCCTTACTCTCACTTTGTCATTTTTTGCAAACTTCACTTGCTTGCCATTAAGAACAGAGTGTTCCAAAATATCCTTTTTGAAAACTTTTAGTGAAGTAAACTCCATCCCAAGTTTGAACTTGTACTCTTTGTACAAATCCTTCATTCTAAACAATGGAAACCTTGGTCTTCCACTTGTGTCATCCCCACTGTCACCATCATCACTAAGTAGTTCCTCACTTGAATAACCAGCCTCTATATCATGCATCCCCTCAACATTTTCTGGGATAAATGTCTGCACATAGGGTCTGTCTCTACCTCCAACTTCACTGCCTAAATTTTCATTAACTCCATCTCCCTGGTTATCATTATTCCCATTCACTCCATCACCCTCATTACCTACATTCCCATTCACTCCATCAACCTCACTACCTCCAATCCCACTAGGTACATTCTCATTCTTCATTTTAGTTATCTTCTCATTTAATGCAACCTCAGCATCTCCAACCCCATTTGTGTCAAATCCATCATCAAGTCCTAGATCCCTCTCCTCTTCAGAGTCATCAAACTCCACCCCCTTCAATGAGTCATCACTATCAGACTCATCACCATCAAAACTATCCTTATCAATAACCACTGCCTCTGCCTCTGTGTTACCACTACCACCAACACCAGAAACTTTCTCATTCACACCACATTGTACCTCTGTATCATTCAATACAGACCCCACATCATCAGCAAAATTGGGTTCTGACACAACATGTTCCACATATATTTCCACTTCACAGTTCTTACTCATAGCATAATTAGCCAGTTGAAGTGCGTCCCTGTCAACCGATAACTCTTTCAAATTCCCCTCAAAACTACATCCAATGCCTTTCCACCAGAGTTTGAAATTTCCCTTGTATCCTAACTCTAACAAAATACCCACAGCTTCAAAGTATGACCATCTATCTTCATCTAGATTGCGAATGACATGGACTTCACCCTGTTTGTAATGCAACTTTGTTTCATGGATAAATTTACCCATGTGATGAAATGAGACAGTGAACCTCATACCTACACCGAAATTAAAAGGCATCAAACATGGACATTTTGCAGAATACTGCACAGAAACATCAGAAATGCCCAAATATTTGCAGAAAAATTCAAACTGAAATGCGCACAGATTTTTGCATCTCCTTCCCCATACATTTTGAACCCCATACATTTTGAACTATTGAACAATAGTAAACGAAACCTTACCTCTGTAGAACGTGCACAAAACGAACTGAAATCGCAAACGAAGTTCTACCGTAACGGGTTCTTCGTGCTTGCCGTTGCAAACGCGAGCACCAACCAAAGGCCAGGCCATTCCCAACACGGTGTCCCCGACACACAAACGCGGCCCACACCAGAACGGTACAAACGAAGAGAGGGAGAGAGCAAACGAAGAGAGGGAGAGAGCTCACGAGGGTCATGCGATTCACAGATGAAAGTTAGGGTTCATTGGGAAAATTTGCTAAGTTAAGCAATCTGAGGCTATATGAGTGTTGACTGCGTGATGTGGCAAGTTTTTCCACATTGGATTCCACTTAATCCAAGTTGCTTACATGGCAACTGCTGACGTGTCCATCTGTTTAACAGATCAGCAGCTCTGCTAACGGAGTTAACGATAGGGACCATGATTAACACATTTTGAAATTTGAGGGACTAAAAAAATACGTTTTGAATTTGGGGGACTAAAAACGACAATTTCCCATATTTGAGGGACTAAAAACATATTTAAGCCTATATATTATATTATAAGTGTAACAATTGGGGGTTGAGATTAGTGGGAGTGACTAGTCTCCCACAAAGCAGTGAGCCATTGTTAAAAAATTTATTGCTGGTTTGGATTCATTTTTGTGAGAGCTAAGAGTAATTCTAGGGATATAAAATTGATTTTGATGACATGTTTGAAGTAAAATTGATTTTGTCTCTAAAGTGAATTCTGACTAAAAAAAATGAAAGATTTGAAACTTTTGCATCTAAACATAATTTTTAACTTCAAATTTATTATTCAATTCATATCTACGTGAATATGTCCGAATATAAATTATTTTCTGTTATTCTCAAGTGAGTAGTGCTATTTCTTACGAATTGTAAAACAAACGAATTAAACGAAAACACAAATAACCAGAGAAAGTCTTGCATGGTCACACATGTAACGCGTAGGATTTAGACACACCCAATTAAAAAGTGCCATGTCAATAAGTTTAAAAATAAAATAACAAATAAAATAAAATAGCTGTACAACACAACACTGGTAGAATCCAAAAAATCCTCGATGACAGCATCGCGCCTCATTCTATGCAGCGGCGGGAATAGCGACATAGCTGTCACCGCGCTGTGCCTGGCGACCATGGCAGCAGGCGGTGGCCGGCACCAGAGGGAAGTGGCCTTGGCCCCGCGGAGGAAAAGGGCGGTGCCATTGAAGCCAAGGGCGGGCTCCTCAGTGGTATCAAATGTGCCCAACCAAACACACATCTTCTTCCACAGGTCGCGAATCTCGGCGGCGTAGACGAAGACGAAGACGAAGACGAAGAGAATCTCGGTCGCGAATCCAGTAAACACAAAGAAGTTCCTTTTCTTCTTCACACACCTAAAACAACCACCTAGCCCCTTGTTTCTTCATCTCTCCATCGTTGCTATTACCCATCAATCCCCGTCGAGCACCACCCCTTCTCACGAGGCTTCCACCACCATCCTACCACTGCTGGAACAACTGCCGCCAACGTCTATCCGAGCCACCACGTAGTCACCGGGCAAACCTTTCCTGTCGCAGTACGACGGTCTCATCAACTCTCAACAACAAGAAGGAACAGGGAATTAAATAGCAAACACGCTGCAGTTTTCTCTTTTTTTTTTTTTAGATTTGTTGAACGTGTATGAGCAGTTGCAAATCTTTGAGCAGTTTTTAGGAAGTTTGTTGCTTGTATTTGAATTTTTTCTGTTGCAAAACTTTGTATTTAAGCAGATTATCATTCAATAAAAATTAATTCCTCTTCCTTCAGTTTTGTGAGTTACGCTTATTCACCATCAAGTTTGATGTAGATCCTTCCAAAATGTATTTCTTTTGTAACAATAGTGTTGTCTTGATATTTGTTTATCATCCTGAGAAGGCAAGAGTATCTTTCGGCAATGAGGAGCAGGTGGCTGTGTGGAGTTTTCCGGCAGATGAGGAGGTGCGGTCATAGAGAGAGGGAAAGAGTTGACAGAGAGAGAGAAAATGTTTTACTGGGCTTTATTTTATTTTATTTTATTTTAATGACGTGGAATTTTTTAATTGACTGTGCCCAACAATGATGTGTTGGGTTTGTTTGTGACCATGCAAGACTTTCTCCAAATAACCAATTAAAAGTTGTTTGGCAAAAATCACGGGAGTAAATACTGTACCACATTTACATTTATCATTGCTTCTATTTTTTGTAAATTTCAGCATTTCCCTATACCAAAATCAATTTTAAAAAATCAATTCATCTAAAATTAATTTTTGTTACCATAGGACAAAAACATACACTTGTTCAAACAGAGATTACGTGCCGTTTTCAATCATTTAACCGCTTTTGATTGGGCTTTCTCTGGTTTCATTTGTACCTACACACTATTTCTTCGCTGTCTTCTTTGTCCATGTTATGTTGTTGACTCTCTAGTCAAACAAATACCCATGCCATATGACTTGGCTAGGCTAATTCTGAGGCCAACATTTGGTTTTTTATTATTTTTAAGAATCGGTAAATATACTCTTAGGCTATGTTTGGATGGAGATTTTTGGAGGGGAAGGGAGGGGAGGGAAAAATTTATAATCTCCAATTTTTTTGCTTGGGAGTTTTTAAAATTAAAAAAAAAAATTACATCTTGGTGTCTGCTACCTTCTAAAATAATATTTTATTTGTCCTATTAAAGCTAAACAAGGTAATTAGGAATTATAAGCCCTCTCCTCCACTCCCCTCCCCTCCCTTCCCCTCCAAAAACCCCCATCCAAACATAGCATTAGTATTTTGTCATTCAATCTACTTAAAGGTTTTGTTAATGTAAAAATACAAAAATGTCCTTTTTTGTTTTTCTTCTTTTCTTGCATACACTCAATTGGATTTTTATAACTACCGAAAATTGAAATTTTTGGGAAGTTTAAAAATTTAATTTTTTGGAAATTGGAATACCTGGTAGTTATAAAATTTAATTTTTAAACTACCAAAAATTTCAATTTCTGGTAAATATAAAAATTAAATTTTTAACTAGAAATCTAAATTTCTAGAGGAAAATAGATTTTTATCTTATCGAAAATTCGAAACCAAAAATTTGAATTTTTGGTAGTACAAAGTGGAAAATTTGTTCTAAATTAGAAATTTCTGGTAGCACAAAAATTCAACTTTGCCATTTTCGGTAGTATAAATTTTCCACTTTGTATTATCGAAAATTTGAATTTTTGGTTGCACAAAATTTTCACTTTTTGTACTACCGAAAATTCAGATTTCTAGTAAGATAAAAATCTATTTTTCTCTGAAAATTTGGATTTCTAGTTAAAAATTTAATTTTTATATTTACCAGAAATTGAAATTTTCGGGAGTTTAAAAATTAAATTTTATAACTACTAGAAATTCCAATTTTTGGAAAATTAAATTTTTAAATTTTCCAAAAATTTAAATTTTCAGTAGTACAAGGAAAAGGCAAAATCGTATTAAAAAATTTAAATAGTATAAAGTGGGGTGAATGGTAAATACACAAAAATGTATTTACCAATTCCCTTATTTTCCTCTCTCGCTGTCCTTTTTTTGTCTCTCTAGTCAATGTTGCTTCAATGCTGCAATTTTTTTGATCAACTGATTCAATGCTGTAATTACTTTAATGGTTGGACCAATCAAAAATAAATCTGGTAAATTCAGTTGGATTAAAATAAAATTGAATTGAACCAAAAGATTTTTGTTACGTAATGTCAATTTAAAATATAAAAAATTAAAAATCACTGATTTTAAAATGATTATTTAAAATAGGTTTCTCAATAGAATTGGGTGAAATTGAGAAAATAAAAATAATTCAACTCCTTTAGAGTATATATAATGGAAAATATAACTATTAATTAAAAAACCAATAATTTATATTTTGATGACTTTATAATTTATTATATATTATTATATTATCACAATTTCCATCATTAACTGAATATTATCCTCTCTCTTTTTGTTGAAACTGAATATTATCCTCTTGAAAAATATCCTCTGGCTCATTGGGTCAAAATGACAAAAAACCATAAATAAAAAGAAGAAGAGCAAACCATCTTGTTAGTCCTCCGATTTGTAACTCACTGACAATTTGGTCCCTAATATTAAGAAATATGTAAATTTGTCCTTAACATTGATCACCGTCCATCAAAGTAGTCCTTCAGTTAGTGACTGTTAAGTGACAGTATTAATGGTGTTGATGTAGCAGGTTAAGTGTCACCTTAGCACAGACACATGAACATAGACTAAATTGATGGTATATTTAGAACAATAATACATGGACAAACAAAACAATAGTACAAGGACTTAAAAGATAATAAAAATTGGTGGGTTCCTTCAGTAAAATCATTTCCCCCTTTCAGTAAAAACTAAAAACCCTTCTTTTTGTTACAAATTGGAGGACTAAATAAGAGCAATTATTTAATGCCCACTGAATTTTCTTTTTTCTTTTTCTGTTGATCCTAGGAGTCTGTAGGACTGAACGTGGGTGCGTACCACGTACGTAGCATCAAGTGATCAACATCGACGTTCCTTTCCTTTTCCACACAGCCTCGATTCACACTTCCTTTCCTTTTTAGTTTTTTCCAGTCTGGCACCTCAAACAACAACCTCAACGTTCTCATTTTTTTTTTACTCTCACTCTCTTCAGTTTCTTTCTCATTTTTACCTTCTCACATTCTTCCATCCATATAATGCAAAAAGAGAGAACCAAAAATAAAGAAAAACGTGTTTCCTTCAACAACGGTGGTTTTGTTGAGCTCTTCAACGACGTCGTTCCCAAAACCACCTTCATGTGCTCTAGAAGTCACACTAGCACATTCATCATTGTTAACCGATGATGGAGTGTTCTCATGCTCTTCCTCCTCTACTACCTGTTTGCATTTCCTCCTCTCATTCTCACCGTTTTCAGTTCTTCTTCCCTTTCTATATTTGGTAAAACACACAAGCCCACTTTCGCTTACCACTGGGCGAGATATATTTTATCTCAATTTTAACCCACCCACACAATATTCTGCAATAATGCCCAATCGACTGAGAGATTGGGTAGTATTGCAGATTGTGTGGTTGGGTTAAAACTGAGATAAAATATATCTCGAATTTTTATATCTACACATATATCCATTTTTAAACACGCATACACTTAAACTTAAAAAAATCAGAAGACCTTCACTTTCCAAAAAAAAACCCAAACCTTTTATCTCCCGTGGCTCTCCACACTTCCCTCACACACAAACACACAGACTCAACTTCCGCACTTCTCCCTCTTCCTTCCCATTCATCGTCACTCGTCAGTGGTAGTAGTAGGTAACTTGTTTCTCTTTCTACTTTAACTCGTCATTGCATTAATTGCTCAAAGGGGTTGTGTAGTGTAGAGAAAGAATAACCCACACTCATTTTCCAAAGGGAAAGAACCTCTGTCAAACAAAATAGCTGTCAGCACAAGCTCAAAATCACATTTCTGATTACATGACAATTATGAATTATCAAGGTAAAGGACAAGCTTCATCTTCTCTTATGTGAAATTCTTCATGTCAAAATGCACAAAATTAAGTTGGCTAGCTAACTTATTTAGCTTGAGAAAACAATTACTCTGTTTTCGTTAACAATTATAAAAAGGATGCCTCTTTTAATTTATATTTTCAAAGATATACTACTCATATAGAAAAAATGAAAATAATTTTGTTTTTTCACCGTACCTTGACATTTCCTGCTTCTTTGATAGCAGAAATGATCTTATCTTGATCACCTAGCTGCAATGCAAGTGTCCCACGGTGGAAATTACCACATCGACCTGTTTTATCGCCTTTACCAAACTCTGATGAGTGACGACCATTTAGATCCCCTGCATATGATAAGGTGAACACCCTGTTCAAGTAACAATACCATGAAACACATCCATCGGAGAGAAAATTTTCTAATTTATGGGAAAGAAAACAAACTGAGTTATATACTTATATTATGTTCCCAAAATCTATATGGATATACAACGATGCCTATTACTTTTTACCATAAAACCCTGGAGAGTCATGAAAGATCGACAAACATCTTCACAGGGAAGGAAGCAGATAGAGTAGAGAGAGTGATAGAGAGAGAAAGAGCCCTGAAAGCCTGTCAAGCCATGTTGTCATAGAATGGAACTTGCCGTTTCACTGTACAACTGGAAAAAAAAAACACTTCACGGAACTGCAATGGCGAGAACGTGACGGAGGGCAAAGCTTTGAATGAGGAAGAAGAACAGTGTGTGCAAGTGAACGAGTTCGGCGAGCTCGTGTGCAGGTGCGGAAAAGGGCTTTGGGGATTTTTTAAATTTGAGAGTATTTTAGTCTTTTTAACTTTTAATATATTTGTGTCTAAAAATGTATGCATGTGTAGATAGAAAAAAACCCATATATCTCGCCACCAGTATTAACTGGTAAGCGAAAGTGGGCTTGTGTGTTTTATTATAAGCAAGTGTTGGGCACTTGGGCGTAGGTGTTATTTTTTAGGGAAATGATTTACTAACCCCAAAATCCACCCATCACATACTTACTGTCACCATTTCTTTCACCAATTTTGAGTGTGTTGTGGGTGTGTGGTGGTCAACCTATCATCACTCTATTTTTTATTGGTTTGCTACTTTGTCTTTGGTTGGGTGAGAATACTGTGTACTTACCTTGAGAATTTTGAGAACACTGAAATCTACAATCGAAATCGAACACATTAAGGCGTGGTTTGAATTTTTTTTTGGTCAAAGGCGTGGTTTGAATTTTGAAGCGTCTAATTCTGCTGCTGAACAACGATGACATTAACGGCCCCACCAAAAGGGGTAGCAATTGAGTACACAACCTGCGGGTTCTCAGACTTCCAAATACTAAATTCATTTATGTTTATGTGAAATGCCAAAAAATAAATCGACCAAAAAGTTTATAATTAATTTATTTTAGGTTTTTTTGTTAAAATTTTATTTTGTTTTAGATTTAATTTATTTTAGGTTTTAATAGAATTGATTTTGAAATAATTAATGTAAAAAAATTGATTTTAAAAAAGCATATGTTAAAATAGTTATTTTGTACTATTTGGTAATTGTTCTTCCTTTCACCCCGGACTTGCTCGGTTTGGACTCCTCACGGTGGTGGACCTTTGGGCTCCGGTGGTTGGCGCGGTGAGAGTACCTGCAAAAGGTATTCTGATGCTTAAGTGAGAGGGTATCTCAGCAGAGTTTAGGGTTTAAGTTAGAGCAAACACACATATACCTTGAGCTAGGATTTATCCCTCTATTTATAGAGAGGTCGTGGTCTCCCTGAGAGACAGCAGGTCGTATGATCCCAGTACGTAAGGATGACAATCCTGTCCCTTCGTATGAGAGGATGTTAATACTTTTGAATCCGTCACTAGACACGATTTACACAATTCAAATATTTTTATGAGAGTAGTAAATCATAGTCATATGATTAAATCATGAACGGTCAAGATTAAAACATAAAGTCAGATAACTTTTTTATGTGGTCATGTGATCATTAACTAACTTTTAATCTCAATCATCCATATGGTGTATGATTCAGATTTAATCATCTTATCCTCTCATACTAAAACTCATCTCACTTAATACATTCCATATATATATATATATATATATGGAGAGTGATCAAGTTACTCCAAGAGCAATTTTAAAGAGTTACTCCAAATCTCAACCATTAATCTTATTTTAATCTAATGGTCTATATTAATTTTTAATTATAAATCACGTGCACTTTTTCCGCCTTATTCTTCGAATGTCCCTCAGGAAACACCGCACTCTCACTCTCGCTCGTTCTGTTTTTTTATTTCTTCTTCCTTTCTTCTTCAAGTAATCCTCTAAAAAGGCCAGATGCTCATTCCTCACTTGTTTTCTCGCTATAGTGATCTCCTTTTTTGCTTTCTTGTTCCAATAATATATCCTATGAAAAAATGCACGTACCCATTGGCCATTCAGTGATTATCAATACAATGGATATATCAACCACACTACCGGTATTTGTTTTAATAATTCCAATATATATGGTTGCAACGTTTGTAATTCGACCTTTGCTTTGGTTTGATATCGACCGGATCTCATATACTCACATGGTGTGTGTTTCTCCGATTTGAAAATGCAAAAATTGAAAATGATGATCACTGAATTAGACACAATTTAAATACTAATTCACAATGCTATACTATACTACAGATGAGGTTCAGTTCTTCTTTCATGGTTGGGGTAGTAATGTAGTATAAGCACCTGGCATTTTCAGAGGAATATTTGAAGAAGAAAGGAAGAAGAAAAACAAAACAAAACAAGCGAGAGTGAGTGCGGTGTTTTATGAGAGACATTCAATGAATTAATTAGGAGCACGTGATTTATAATTAAAAGCTATTATAGACCATTAGATTAAAATAAAATTAATGGTTGAGATTTGGAGTAATTTGATCCCCTCTATATATATATATAGGGGATTGCTAATGTACTCCCACTTAAAATTTAGAAGGAGCACATTAGCAACCTACACCTTTTTATCTGGACAAAAACACCATTTCTATTTTTTTAAAATAAAATAAATTTGTGGGTATTCAAGTAATTTAACAATTCAACTCTTCAGTTGCCTCTCTTCTTCTTCTCTCTCTCTCCACTGGTCACTCTGCTTCAGTGCACAAGCGGGAAAAACCATTACACAGCGAATAACCACGACGTGAAATGAGACTTTGCATCGAAGTCGAGATCGAGAAGAACCACGACATGAATGAAGACTCTGCAACGATGACATGATGTGGTAGAGGTTTAGGGAGGAGTCTTCATTGTAGAGTTTTCATTTTTCTTCAAAAAGATGTTGTAGGTTAATTCACCTAACTTTGGTTCTTACTGCATCAATATGGATGATGTAAGTAAGTGTTTTATTTATATTATTCTTCTAGTTTAATTGCAACTGCATAATGGTTTAATATTAGGCATTGGAAAAAGCAGTTGTGTACCTAAGATTGTTTCCTAGGGAAGGTATTGAGCATTTGGAAAAGTAGTCACTAAAACTTCCAACGTGTACATTACGGTGACTTTTAGGATGGTGAACCAAATAAACCTGACCACATGGTGAAGTGGGCCCACAACCTGCAGTAGTAAGTAGAACCAGTTTTGCTATATATTATATATTTCTCCCCAAAACTAAATACAATAACTAATATGGACCAAAAGACTGATATAATTATAAAAATTGCCCAAAACTAACAAAAACAGTAACTGTATCAATTTCATTTTCTTTTAACAATCCACTACTGTGTCTATGCACAAGACAATTTTTAAAAAATCAAAATTTGCGTTGACCAAAAAAAAAATCAAAATTTGAGGGTGCTAAGAACAATAACAGTAACAGCACAAAAAGAAATTTTGAGATCTAAATACAACATTTAAAATTTTCCAAGACCAGTTGTTTTGTTTTAGGAAGTCTAAACCCAGAGATACTGTATCAATTTGCTCAAACAAAAACTACTACTAAAATATGGTGCATATAAAATTTAAATCTCCAGGCCTTTTAAGCTTGCGTTATTGTTTTCATTAAATATACTACAGACCAAAAATATACTACATAGTTGATAATGCAATCCAAAAATCACAATTAATTAAACAAAATTTTAAATTACAGACCAATGTATTCAATATGTAAGTTAACATTTTACTCCTTTTAGTCACAGCAAGATGTTCATGAAAACGGACATTACGACATTACACTATGAACAACGATGTTAATTTATTTACTATGAAGTTTGATAAATCACATTTTTTCCAACATTATATATTATTTCACTATATCACATTTTTTATACCTTATATTTTTTTCCATGAAATCACTTATATTCTTTTTTTCACAAAATCACAAATTTTCATCACACATAAAACAACAACGAAGTTTCAGAAATCACAACAAAATTTTTTATTATTTTTATTAATGTGTCATATTCTCAATATGTTATAGATTCGGGCATATTTTATATATATATACAACAAACGATATATAGGAAATGCGTAAATGTATATAAGAGTATACCCTCATTTGCAATAATCATAAAGAATCCTGTTGACCTACTCTCCGGTTATCCCATTTTTCATCACAACCGTATGAATATTAAACTATTATATTTGGGGCATCTATTTCTTTTGACCCCACTTCACCATGATGGTGAAGTTTATTTGCTTCACCACCTTAAAAGCCACCGTACATTACTATTTTAAGGTGTCGTATCAACTGGTCCACCAAACCCCAGTTCACTTTTTACGGCCTATGATAGTGGGTTCAACCTATTTATGCCTTAATTACCTAATTTGCCTAACAGTTATAATATTATAGAATGATTAAAACTTTGTAATTACAAAATATGCCCAACAATTTTTAAATCTATAGTTATATTTTTGAAGTATTAAATTAGGATTAAATATTACATAATCTTTCAAATTATATTTTGGATTAATATTTTTGATCCTTTGAAACCCCAGCAGCCCCCTCTCTCCCACCTCTCTCTCTCTCGCTCTCCCCCTCCCGCTCTCTCTCATTCTCCCCCTCTAACTTTCTCTCTCCTCCTCCTATCTCTTGTTCTCTCCCTCCCCTCTCTCCCTCTCTCGGTCTCTTCCCCTCTCTCACTCTACCCCTCCCTCTCTCCCTCACGTCTCTCATTCTCTCCCTCCCTCCCTCTCTCACTTTCTCCCTCGCCCTCCCTCTCTCACTTTCTCTCTCCCTCTCTTGTTCTTAACCCTCCCTCTCTCTCTCTCTCACTTTCTGTCTCCCCCTCCTCTCGCTTGTTCTCTCCATCTCTCCCCCTCTCCCGCTCTCTCTCGATCCCTCCCTCTCTCTCGCTCTCCCTCTCTCACTATCGCTCTCTCCTCTATCTCCCGCTCTCTCCCTCCCTATCTCTTGCTCTCCCCCTTCTCTCTCACACACACCTCTTCTTCTCTCTCTTGCTCTCCCCCTCCCCCTCTAGAGTGAGCGGGGAGGGGGAGAGCTAGAGTGAGAGGAAGCAAGAGAGAGGGGAGGGGGAGAAAGCGAGAGATAGGGGAGAGAGGGTGAGACAAAGAGCAAGAGAGAGGGAAGAGAGTGAGAAAAAGGGGGAGAGTGAGCGAGAGCGAGAGAGAGAGAGGGGAGGGAGAGGGAGCGAGAGAGAGAGAAAGGGAGAGAGAGGGAGAGGGGGGTAGAGAGGGAGCAAGAGAGAGGGAGAGGTTTTTCAAAGAGAGAGAAAAAGAATTAAAAAAAATGTTTCACGCAAATTATGGAGAATTTTAATTATTATATACAAATAAAGTATTTTGAGAATGAAGAAATTTAATGACTCTATCTAAACAAAAAAAATTCTCTATCTAAATTAAAAATTCCCTTTAATGCACCAAAAAAAACAAAAAAAATTAAAAACAAGTAAATTTTCAAGAATTTTAAATTCTTTAGTATTTTGAATTTCTCTATCTAAACACAACATAAGGGAAGAAATTGATGCAAGAATTGATGTTAAATAATATAATAAAGTATTGTCCATTTTTATAATAATATTAAGGTTTTGGGAAATTTTGTAATTATTTTTACCTTAATTTTTGTATATTATGACACCCATCCTACAAATATCTTTTAGACTAATGAAACTGATATAACAGGTGACAGGGAATGAATCCGAAACATTACATTTATTTAATATTATATCTATGGTATAGAAATAAATTGGGGTTTGGTGGTGATACGACACTATTTTAATAATAGAAAAACCAATTCATGATTATGGTTTTTCAGATGCGGAAAACTTTAAGGGTATTTGCTAACTTAATTACTTTCAAGAGTAATGGAAAATAGCTTACGAATTTTGAGATAGTTTTAGCTGATGTTATTTTCTGTGTGCTATATCAAATTGGTATAAGCAGTAGCAGATCGAATGTCTTTAATAAAGACTTGCTCAATTTTTACAACATACTCAATTTAATAATCTTGTTAATATTTTATTTTGCACATTGACATACTTAATTATTGTTGTATTTTGTTATACACGATGTATTTGATATATATATCAAATACATCATGTATAACAAAATATTACAATAATTAAGTATGTCAATGTGCAAAATAAAATATTAACAAGATTAAAAATTAGATATGCAAAATATTTTAATTTTTTTAATGGAGAATAAATTAATGACTGATTTATTTAAAAAGTAAAACCAATCTCTAAATTAGTCATTAAATCAATCTCTAAATTGATTGCTACAATATCGGTCACTATAGATATTAGTGACTTTTTTGGTTACAAGAGTGTTAAAGGATATTAGTGATTGAAATAAATTCGTTGAAATAAATCCGTCTGCGATCGATTTCATCACTTTAAGCGATCGATTTTTTAGTCTCTACTCTCTATCTGCAGTTTTTCTAGTAGCTAGTGACATGCACGCAAGGTTCATAAGGAAGCAATTACTAAATTTGAGGATACGTCCATCAATGGAAATGCATGCCCTAAAAATAAGATAAATGACACGGTAATGTGAAGTATACTAAATGTTGGCTATTCATGAAGATATGGTAAATCTTTTGTAATTATGACAATGCAAATCCTAATGCATATAACAACTCATATTGCTTGTTCGGTTTAACAATATCTTTAGTAATTATTATAATGACAATGCAAATCCTATCTATTTCACGTACGATTGCTTCATTTTATTTTATTTTTTATCAATTTCACGATTGCTTTATATGCTATATATATTAATAGTTTTGTTTTTAAAAGCAAAACTGAATTTATTTATTACTATCTCTGGTTCAAAATATGAGCAATATAGTACAAAAACACACAGACCAAGGAATGCCTTGAAAATATGATAGTCTTAATTAATACTCATTAGTTTCAATTTTTTTTTTCAAAAATATCTCCCTTGATGTCTCTCGTAAATATGAATATTGCATTAAATGAATAGTATAATTGAAAAACTATCATTTAATTTATTTGAAATTAGTAAATATTACTTATATTTTAGATAAAAAAATATATTTATTATTTATATTTTGGACCAAAAAGAATAAAATAGTAAGATGCAACAGCACAAGATGTGCCCGTTGCAATCCAAATTTACAAAGTATCAGCAACGCAATACAATGTATCTGTAACCAAAATAACACCGTATATTTAAATGATAAAATCTTAATGGGAAAAATGCCCCATTGGGCCATTGGTGTGGCCACGAAAAAGTTTATTTAAAAACAACAATTAAGGATACGATTACAATTTTAAATACATAAAAATAATTCTATATTATTCATTGAAGGGGAAAAAATTCATCAATAGTTTCTTTCAATTTTATTTCATATTTAAAATTATATTTTAAATTATCAAAAATATTATAATAATTAATCGAAAAACATTTAAATTGAAATTTAAAAAAAAAGAGTGACATACATATTTTTGCAAGAATAATATGATAAAAAAAATGAAGGGACTCTTTGGTGTAATTTTTTTTCAATTTTCATTTCTTATTTTTGTAATATGTCATATTTAAATGTCATTTTATTTTTTTTACTGTACCTTTTACTACTTTTAGAATTTTTCTAAGAAACTATAAAACTATATATACCTAGGTCAGTACGTATAGTACTCTAATATAAGATCAAAAAGATCAAAAAAATTATTGATAATGTATAAAAGATAAGTTTAAAATTAATTATTTGGTTCAGTAAAAAAAATTAATTATTTGGTAATAACTAATATTTAAAGATAAAAATGGAAGTAACTAATTCTTGTACGTAACTGAAATTCAGAAAGAAAAAAAATCAAAATAAAATATGAAAATAATTAAATTGACGATTCTCTCACGTGTGTTAGAGATAAAACATAGTAAAATATTATTACTTTTAAGAATGTGGGAGAAGAAAAAAGTATGAAGTTTAACAGATTGGAATTGCAACACAAGTTCTAGAGTGTCATTCAATTCTCCTGGCCCTTTATCACAATCAATCTTTGAAATCTACACCATCACTTTGCTACTCAACAAATACAAACTCCCCTTAATTAAACATTGTTTCAACCTCAGTTCACAACTATACACTTATCATAGTATATCATAGGATGTATATACCCAGTACACTAATGCTTGTGTCATAAGTGTGACCTCATGCATGCAATGTAAACGTACCCTCTCTGTTGTGACCACTTCAAAGTGTGTGTGTGTATATATGTGTGTGCGTGTGTGTGCGCGCACGTGTGTGTGTGTGTGTGTGTATGTGCATGTGCGTGCATGCATGCGCGTGTGTGTGGGTGTGTGTGCGCGCGCATGCAATGAGATTACAAACTATCAATATATTCAAATTTCTCTCTCTCTCTCTCTCTCTCTTCTATTAATACTCGTCATTGGCTCGTTGTTGCTAGCTCATAGATAGGCTTCACAACTCACGAGTTTTCCACCATAGCGGCATATTCTCTTCTCCTTTTCATTTTTTTGATACAATTTGTACCGTCTTTAGCCAATTACGACAATTTGATGCTCATATAGCAATAGCCGAAGACGATATGCACGCATACGGAGTACTATCCCCATCGCTTCCTTCTTCATCATACACGGGTTGTGGCCCTCCAACTGCAGTGGGCAGCAGTCAGCTAACTACTCACCAACAACACCATTTGATAAGAATGTGGTGAGTTGATCTTAAACAAAAACTTCTTATTAGTTGTTTATTTCATTTCATTTCATTTTGAATTAAACGTTTTTCCTTTTATTTCATCAGACTAAAGGCTTGCATCCTGATATTGGAACCCATTGGCCAAATTTATATGGAAATGATTTAAGGTTTTGGAGTCATGAATGGGTTAAACACAGAACTTTTTCTCTAAACATGTTCGACCAACTTGCCTATTTCAAATTGGCATTAGATATCAAGATGAGAATGGCCCCAGATCTTATACATGTCCTTCGACAAGCTGGTATTGTGCCTAAGATAGGAGGAACCCCATATAACACAAGTAGTATTGTTACGGCCATAAGGACTATTCCCCATGTTGACCCTATAATTACTTGTGATAGTGGCAAGTCGTCTTTACAAGAAGTACAAATCTGTCTCGATTCTACGGGAACTTCATTCGCACCCTGTCGCAATGCTGCTAGGAAGATCGCAAATAGTTGTAGCTCCTCAATATTTCTGCCACAATAATGATGTGATTAATGTGGCTATATATGTACAAATAATATTAAATAATGAAATGAGAATGTTAGATGAATATGTCTGAACTGATTTGATCTTTTGGTGCGTACATGCTTGTTTTAATTTAATTTAGGCTTAAATATATTTTTAGTCCCTAAAGTATGGGAAATTATTGCTCTTAGTCCCCCAAATTCAAAACATATATTTTTGGTCCTCCAAGTTTGAAAATAGGCCAATAATAGTCCTTGGGGCCATATTTTAAAATTAAAAAATATTTTTTAAATTTTTATTTTCCCCCTCTTAATTTCTAATTCTCACATTAGACCCTTTTCCCCTCCCCTCTCCCTCTGCAAGTCTGCAACACCCCATTGCACCTGTTTCATGATGCAAACCGGTTCGGTCGATGAGTTCACTAAGGCTTCTAGAAAGTTCGAATATGATTTCATGGCCAAGCTCAAAATCGACGATGAAAATGTGGAAAACGAAGACAAGCACAATGAGGAAGAGGAGGAAGAGGAAGAAGAGTTTAGCTTTGTTTTCACGAATCCCGATGGATCGTCGATGCCACCGCCTGAGGAGGAGAGCGCTATGGCGGCGGAGGGACCGTACTACGAGTGGGCTCCGAAAGCAGCGGTGAAGAGCAACTCGACGAGATCCTCGAAGATGTGGAGGTTATGCGATGGGAAGCTCCATAGCAACAACGACGACAAGGATGCCTTCATATTCCTGAATCGGCCAGCGCCGAAAAAGGTGAGCTTCGGCGAGGATAGAAAGGTGTAGGTAAAGAAGGTAAAAGCGGCGAAGGGGAAAACGACGGGACCTATTTTCGAATGGAAAATAAGGTAAAAGCTATTGCAGAGGGAGAGGGGAAGGGAAAATGGTCAAATGTGAGAATTAGGAATTAAGAGGGGGGGAAAATTTTAAAAATATTTTTTAATTTTAAAATATGACTCCAGGGACTATTATTGACCTATTTTCAAACTTGGAGGACCAAAAATATGCATTTTGAATTTGGGGGACTAAAAACAATAATTTTCCATACTTGAGAAATTAAAAACATATTTAAGCCTTTAATTTAAATTTAACTGTACTTAAGTCTTAATTCAATGGATTAACAACATGTAAATTTAACTATTAAAAAAAGTATCACGATCGATGAGTAAGTGACAGAAAGCTACCCGATCGTCTTACCCAAGATTAACAAAGAATGTTCCTGCGTGTATTTTCCAACAACGAGTCACTCTCTGTCATACGCCGATGTTTCTGTCTAATGTTTGGCTTCCACACTGTATCATCAATCTCAGTTGCAAAACCATTTGTTTCTACGAATTGTAGGATATTAGGCCTTTGTTTTTTATTCCAAGAACAATAAGGACACCCGGTTCTCACTTCTCACAGACACAGTCACATGGTTGGTTGACCGGAGGACCGGGCTAGGAGCAGCAGTGGCTGGGACAAAGTAGCAATCAATTTATTTACAATGCCATTAATTATCGGCACAATATTGAAGTTGAAACAGCAGTTGAACTTACCACATTATCAAAGAAATCTTTAAATAAGATTATTAAAAACGAATATGAAAACATTTTAGGATCTTCTTAATTAAGTTACGGGTTCGTAGGGGGTACTTGGAACAAATTTGTTATACCCACACGGAGTATGAGTTTGGATATTTTATTTTTGATTCAGTAAAAATGGTAAACACACACACAAACGCCTCAATCGGGGATCGAACCTTGTCCAAGGTAGCATCACAAGATAGATTTAACCATTTGTGCTAGGTTTTACAAACTGGATATATATATATGTATATGTATGTAATTTTTTTAAAATGTGAGAGACAAATATTCAAGTACTTTATCCAGATATTACCTATTGTCATCCCTAGAGGAAATAAGATAAACATCAATATGATCATGCCATTTCAATAGGTAAGGAAAAGGATTTTGTTTTCGAGTGAGTGATTGAATGGAGATAGGTGTAAAACGCACCAACAAATGGTTTAAAATGGGGTAAGGTTCGGGTTGTGAACCAAAAATCGAATTTAGCAATCAATTTTAAAAAACATCCAAACAAATCCAAAAAAATATCGATTTTGATTAGTTTTCGGTTATTTTGAATCGAACTGCGAGTTTTTTTTCATCTATTTCGATTTGGACACCGGCACTACAAGAGTCACTTACACGTGAGCATCGAAGGCATCTATTTTGTTGTCATATATTTTTCTTTAATTTAAAAAATGTCACATCTGTCCCTAATATAAGAGATTTTTAACTAATTCTCACATACAACAAAATTAGTTAATTTAGTTAATAATATTAAATTTGTCAATATTTTACATTATGTTTTTAAATTGCACTTAGTATTGAGAGATTTGTCTCTTGAAATTCTCCATTCATCATAGGAGAAAGAAACTATATCATAAATTCATAGCATTTATGGTTTATTGACTAACAAAATTTTTTTACAATAAATAAGAGTAATTTTTTGGTTTCCCAGGGTATCCTACACGTGCAATTGCAGAGACTAATTCCTTCGAGGATTTGGAATGTATTTAAGGGTTGTCTTTCCTAAATGGTGCATTTTCATACATACATGATTGAGAAGAAGGGGATTCAGGGAATTGGAGACGAAATAATTACAAAAATTAAGTTATTTTCAAATTAGTCTCTTTTAAAAAGAAAAAGTTTCATTCATTTAGGTCCCTGGTTACATGGCAAGACACGTAGATTGTCACATGTGATTATGTGACACGTCATCGAGATTAACAGATTTGACGTCAGAGATCAAATTGACCGATAGAAGTATCTTTCGTGGATGGGTTTTTAATTTCTTGGCATCCAAAGATTGAACTATTATAAAGGCGATGCACCCTTTTGCTGTAGCTTTTTTTTTTTACCAAAAATGCCCTTCAACTATTAACTGTCGATAAACTTTTATTTTCATTTTTTACTTTTTAGTACCTGAAAAGTTAAATTTAAATTTACTTAAAATCATGAACTATCTTTAAAAAATTGTAATTAATAGTAAAAAATAGATATAAATACAGGAGACACAATATGGATGCAGGCACAAATATGTGCCTACTCCCCACTAGTTTTGATATCATCAATGAAATTAAATGAAGTTAACTATCTTTCTTAATTAATGATATAATTAGTTATTTTTGCTTATATATGAGTATAGAGTATATAGAAATACCCGAATTTTAAGAAATTATCAACAGGAGCTTCCTATTTTTTTTATAATTATCATACTAATTTTATCGATTTAATCACAATAAGTTAATTGACTTGATTATATAACATATGAAAATGATAATACATCTTAATATATAAATTTATTATCCTATTGATAATAAAAAAAATTGCTAGTAAAAAATAATATGATGGTTACTAAAAAAAAAATGATGGTGACATGTGGCATTTATTTTACCAAAAAAAGTTTTCCTTTATAATATTAGATATATATTGGATATTAGACATGTTTTGTTCTTTTTTCTCTCATTCTGTTGGCTTGAATAATCATTCTTTTTACCTAAAATGTATATCGACATCATTTTATTAAAAAGAAAAGAAAATCATTTAAGACAGATAAATAGGGAAAAAAGATAGCAATCAGGAAAGAGTATTAATCAATAAAATACGAAAAATGACAAGATAAATGAGATATGTAAAATCTGAATGGTTAAAGTTAGTCCTTAATTTGATTCAAGAAAAAGCCTTAAGTTACCACGTGATTAAAGAAATCTTTAAATAAAATTATTAAAAAAGAATATGAAAATATTTTAATATCTTAATTTATTTAGATGAATAAATTTGAATTCAAAATCTTCAACAAATAAATAAATAAGACAAATTTTTCTTGGTGCCTTACCATGTTACAATTGCTTCTCAATTAAGTCAATTAAGACAAACCTTTCTTCCGCGTCAGGGAGTTTGATCGAGAAAGCAAGGACCAAAGGTGCCTAGTAGAATTTACAATGGGCGAATAATCTTCTAAAACATTATTTATTTATTTATTTATTAAAATTTAAATAAAAAATGACATAATTATATTTTTTATTTAAATGCAAACCAGAAGTCATTTGGCTGAAACAGTGTTCAGCATTCCAGAGTGGGTTTCGCTCTGCAGGTTCTATCAAAATCTCATTCTGTCCCTCGTTAGAATTGCAAGCCAATTAACCTTGTCCTGAGAGCACCCACATCACTTTCGAGAAGATGGAGAAATCTATGGCTCAGAAGAATGAAAGGGTTAGCAACCAACAAATACCTAGTGATCTAGTCTTTTCCATTCTTTCCAAATTGCCTCTAAAATCTTTGAAGCGATTTGGATGTGTGCACAAATCATGGGCCCACTTGTTTGAAAACCCCCATTTCATGAGCTTGTACCATAACAATTTCCTATCCAATAATCACTCTTATTATGCCGATACATCGCTCCTCCTACAGCAGACTCCGCAAAGTTATGGGTACAATTCTGTGTTGTATTTGCTTTCTGGTGAGAGGTTTGAAAATAGGGTCAAATTAGATTATCCATCTCCATTTCAAGTGGATGAGAAATATATTTTTATTTTGGGTTCTGTGGTTAATGGAACTTTCTGTCTCTACCAAGGGTATGAAAGAATTGTATTGTGGAATCCAGCTACCAAGAATTCAATATCATTCCTCACAGCCCCCTTGAGTCTCCACCACCTTGTGAGATCAATCAGCTTCAACTTCATGGATTTGGTTATGACCATGTTAGAGATGACTATAAGGTGATCCGGTATATACATTATCGTGAAGATCTAACTGACTTTGAAGGTGACATGGAAGATGTGCCACAGGACCTACCGCATGACCCCGTGTGGGAGATATACAGCTTAAGAAATAACTCTTGGAGAAAACTTGATATCGATATGCCTGATGGTTTTATGGGTCCAATAGGTGTCCATGTGTACCTGAATGGAGCGTGTCATTGGTGGGGTGCAAGCGCACCACATTATGATGAAGCATATTTGGTGTCATTTGACTTGAGCAATGAGACATTTTTGACAACACCGATACCCTCAGGAATGGACGATGATCTTACTTTTGATTTATTGGATGTAAACTTGGTGGTGTTAAATGGGTCCATTTCTTTGATCTTAAAAAATCCAAAGACGACTTCATTTCACATATCAATTTTGGGTGAACTCGGTGTGAAGGAATCATGGATTAAACTCTTCATTATTGGTCCCTTACCTTTCATTGTGCATCCATTCGGAGCAGGGATGAATGGTATATTCTTGAGCAAAAATGATGATAAACTAGCCTGGCTTAATTTAAGTACCCAAATGATTGAAGAGTTTGACATTAGAGGATAGTCATGCTGGTTTCAAATAGTAGTTCATAAGGAAAGCCTTCTTCCGATCGGAGGAATAAATAATTAACTGTTTTTTCTATTTAAGCATAAAGTTTTCACCCAAGAGGTGTATGATTATGGTTCTTAGGATTTTATTTACCTTGTCTACCAAGTGGTTTGTCAATTGCCCATATCATACTTAAGAAACTAGTTGATAATATAAATCTTGCTTTATCATTTTTTTTAAGGCTTACTCTCTTTCTATTTGCAAACCGATCTAATTTCTACTTCAAATTCAATTGTTCGAATGATATTTTGTCTTTACTAAATAGCCTCCAATTTTATGTAGAAATAACTTATATTTGCAAAACTTGATAATCTGACATAAGTCTATTTCTAATTAGGATTCTCCTCCCCGTTCCTTAATTTCTCTTGGTCTTTCATGTTGGTGTTTTTTTTATATTTAGAGATTTTGTTAAATAAACCAGCTATGGGAATAAAACACATATTTCATCCATCTTTCATGATTTGGTCATGCTTTAGTCTTACACTTTTTGCAACTTCTAAAATTTGTTGTGGCTACAATGCTTGGCATATTTGGTGTTTGATTCAGCAAGGAGAGATGAGGGATACATTTCCTATGGAAGACTGAGACACGATGATCATGAATTATTTTACTGATGTTGCAGTGCTGATAGATTCTTTTGCATTACACAAAAACATAAACCAAAGGGTTGAGTTGAATCAATTGGTTAATATTAAACTTGTATGATCATCTGAAACTGAGAGGAACCACTTTGTGACTTTATAGCTCCAGTTAGAGTGAGGGACCAAAATAGGTGATTTATGAGGGGTATAAGTGCACCACAGGATATATATTAGCATAATAATAGATAACTTCTCTTTGGTCTATATTAGTATAATGTAAATTTTACTCTTGTTTGAGTATACTGTAATGAGATCTTGTATTATAACGATTTAATGTCCTGTCTGAATATATGGTAGCTATTTGATGAAAGGATGGGGAAAGTATAAGAGATAGTTATCAATGCCTTAACTTATTTTGTATTGCACTCTAGTTACTTGATGAAATGCTTGGGTGAGCATATGCTTGAGCTAGTGTCTGTGTTTCTACTTGAATTTTAGAAAGAAAAAAAAAAGACAAGTCTTCAATATATGTGAACCATTCACTCGAGTTATTGTTCAAATCTCTCGTTGATTTTTAAAATATGGTTGGAAGTTAATGTTTGATTTGATGAATTGACCAAGTTCTTGTTATTATAGTTTGAAAATAAATCTCAAACAAAAGAAAATCTAGAGTCTCTTTCACTCTGGGTTATGGTTGAAAACTAAAGAATAAATCTCTTGTTGAAAAGTGCAAAATTATATTTATTTCATAGCCCCCTAAGATTATACTGTCTTTAGCCTTTCAATCATTTGATCAGCATTTTGATTCCCACCAATTATTTGGACACCATTTGGCATACCATTTCTTTGCACATTAGTATCTAGTAGGGTATATTCTCGGGTCGTTTTGAGGTTCATTCTATGGTTGTGGTTTTGGTTGAACTTGAGTTTCAATTTGATATTGAATCTGTGATTGAGAGCATGGACAACTTGATCTACAGCTGGATGAGCAGGGGCCCCAAAGGCATCAACTATTCATCCCAATTGTCTTGCCATAACACTATACTCTGTGTTACAGTGAGAATAAAAGCAACTAACAAATTAACTAATATGCGGATGCCTAACAACTTTACCAGAATAACTAAATGATAACAGCAAGAGATAAACAGAAAACTAACTGGTTTTTTGTATCAGATTTATCATCTAATACAAGTTGAAAAAGGTGACAAAATTATGGGAAAATATATATATAGTTTCTACGAGAATTTGCATCTCATGCAGCATCAGTTCACAGCTTAGTTTCCAAAGGTGACTAGTTTAGTGAATGTAGCAAGGATGGATAAGTAAGCAAGCACTAATTAGAAGTGCTTGAAATGACATTTGATGATTAATTAAAGATAAATGCCAAGTTATTGATTGCAAGCTATTGGTTTTCTATTGCATGCTCCGTTAGGATCCTGGTCCCTGTTATTTGATGCCTGTATCATGCGCTTTTGTTACCTCACCCACAATTGTCTGCCATTTTTTCTCGAGAATTTTACTATTTACGATCATGATTGATGCTTTTTTGCTCTGTGAGCCCCTGGCTAGAGCCATATTATTGATTTGCCAGCAAGCATCCTAGCCGGAATTTGAGAAGGGAAATTGTTCTCCAAATGGTGGAACTAGTAAAGTCTCCAATTATACATATTCTTTTAACAACTAGCCAATAAATAACTATTGATTTTGATAGAATTGTGTTTAAAATAATTTATTTGTGTTTGGTAATGATATTTTAAAAGTGTGTTATGAAGAATTGATTGTGTGAAGATGATAAAAGTAGAATCACTTTTGATGTGTAAATATAAAGAATTTTGTGGATCTCACTCCCAGAATTGATTTTGTTCAACGCAAAAGGTAGGAATTCTTACGTCCATCAAAATCAATTCTACTAACCTCAGAATCAATTTTATCTAACGCGAATCTAAAACAAACAGACACTTTATTGTAGCAACGTGGCCTTTGATCAATTCAGAGCCATCAACTTCTGTTACTATAGCAACACAAATATGTAACAAACAGACACTCAATGCCTTAAGGTTTTTGGTAGAGATGTGATGTCGACGTCTCAGTTGCTTGGCCCATTAGCACAGGTTCTCTGCTGTTGGGCTCTCTCCCCAAATTCCCTACACTCTTCAAATGGAGTATTCACTTTAGAAGAGCTAAACTCATTGTTGTTATCTTTTGTTCTACCTTCCCTGTGGGTCCATCAGGCTTCCCAAGTGCCACTACCACAATGGTGGAATATGATAGTCTTCAAATATAAATAAATTAGTAACAGTGTAAAAGTTTCATTCTCTAGCTACAACTATATATATAAGTAGCAACGCTGATTAGTATTCCTCAACAAGATCGTGTCGAAATTTTTCGTTGAATTGTTAAGTACAGTGTATATTCTGAAGTCATGGCTCAAGTTTGTGTCCTTGAGGCAACTGTGCAACTCAAGTCGTGTCCTCAAAAGTTCTATAACTTCCTCAAAAGCCAAAACCAGCACATCCCAAAGAAAGCACTCAGTGAAAACTTGCATGGTGTTGAGATTCACAAAGGCGATTGGGAGACTCCTGGCTCTGTCAAGATTTGGAAATATAACTTAGGTTTGTGATATTATTATTCTTGTTATATATATCATTATTTTTTTTTGTTGGGGTTTAAATTTAGATCAAGAGAGACACATCTCTATGCAAGGTCAGAGAGAATCATAGTTACCAGGTTCGAGGTACTCGCCGGTACGTGGTACGGGTACCGGTACGCAACCTTATGAAGTATTCGGTACATGGGGGGTATACAGAGTCGGTACGCTATTTGAGTTCGCGGTACATTATAATATATTAATTAATTAGTATGCGCTATAAATAAAAAATTATAAAAATTAAAATATATAAAATAAAATATAAATGAAATATTATAAACAAAAATTAACTTCAAATATTAAAAAAAATATATACATATTTGATGATTTTTTATTTTTTATAACATTTAATTTTTTTTTAACAGGCAAAAGAAGAGTTTTTTTTGTATTGGATTTTGTTGTGAATAAAACAATTACTACTTTGCGGTCTCGTGGACAAAGCAAAAAAACAAAACACACATAATATGGGCTTTAGCCCATTATATCATGACATAACCTAACCCTGTTGACCAAAAAAAAATAACCTAACCGTAAATTTAATCCGTAAGATGTGCCGCCACACCCCCATTTCAGTTTTCTTCCCCTCTTTCCTCTTCTTCTCTGTGACGCAGCAGTAGTGCTGCTTGCTGCAAATGTTGCTTCTTCCTCCTTTGTTTGACAAATGCTTCTTTTTGGGTTTTTTTTTCTTTGTTTATTTTTGCTTCTTCATATTTCCTTCTATTTCTTCTTCTTACACGTTTTCTTCTTCTTGGAATAGTAAGAAGCAAAAGCTGCAAAAAAGGGGAAAGCTCCTTCACCCATTGGTTCTCCACTTATACGAATTCGATGGAGAATTTGCAAGAACCAATACGCAAAAGTACCGCGAATTGGTACGCAAGTACCAATTCGCGGTTCTCAGGGAAGGGAAGCGAATTCTGTTTCTATGGAGAGAATCACCAACCTAAGTGAGGGTTCATGATATGGAATTTATGTATAGCTTACCAACAGGGGAATTCATGATGATTTGAATTCAAGTCACAGCTAGTCGAGCGGAAGGTGGACACGGATTCTCTGTGGTCGTAATTTTCACACATTCACACAATTAGTAGATCGGGACCATTGGATCGAGATCAAATGACTACGATCTTAGCTCATATTTTAAATTCAATTTTATTTCAAAAATATTGGTAGCTGTCCGATCTCGATCCAACGGTCCCAATCACTGACTGCGTAATTACATGACTGCACGTACCAAATCCATTTTCGAGTCCGACCATCTGTGTCTATTGGGAAAAACCCAAGTCCCACATTGACTAGAGATAAGGCCACACAAGAGTATATAATGTAATGGCGCTATACAAGAATATATAATGTAAGAGCACCCCTCTCTTTACAAGTCGATTTTGTGAGGATGAGTTAAGCACACTAATTCTAAGATAGTATCAGAGTCTATCCTATAATATTGGGTCCCACATTTACTAGAGATAAGGCCACACAAGAGTATATAATGTAAGGGCGCCACACAAGAGTATATAATGTAAGGGCACCCCTCACCTTACAAGCCAGTTTTGTGAGGATGAATTAGGCCCACTAATACTAAGAGTGCCAACTCCGTATATCGTTTTATCTTTATCACTACTACTATATATTTTTAGGCTTAAATAACTTTTTGGTCCCTATAATATAGGGGTGTTTTACTTTTAGTCCCTATAAAAAAAGTCAAACGTTTTTAGTCCCTGTAAATTTTTTTTTTGTTTTAGTCCCTTATGTGGGTTGACCGCTGATGTGTCCATTTTAAGCCCAGTCAGCATGTCTACGTAGCCAAAAACACTGCCATGTAGATGCCACATCAGCCCCTCTCTCTCCTCCCTCCTCTCCTTCCCTCTCTCCTTCCTCCCACACGTCACCCCTCTCCTCACTCCTCCTCCCTCCACCCCAACCACCTCCTTCCCCCTCCCACACGTCCCCTTTCCCCACATATCCCCCTCTAGGCACAACACCACCACCACTCAACACACAATACACATTAGACACAGAATCTGAGAGAGAGTGTGTGTGTGTGTGTAATGGACAACACCCTCTGTAGCGATCTCTTATGAGAAATTTACAGAAGGGGTGGGTGGGTGACTTAAATTAATTTTGTCAAAAGGTGCAAACCTTGCTTTGAGTTTGAGGTAGTTTCCCCTTTTATTTCAACGGGATTTAAATTAATTTTCTACACGTTCTTTCTTTTGTTGCATTTCATCAATTTTCCCCTGTTTCACAGAATCATTTTAGGGGTTTCTTTTTTCTTGGTCTTGCAAAATTTTTGACTTTAATTTCTCCGATTCTTGGCGTTCATAACTCTTTGCGTTTATAATTCTTGGCGTTTAATTTCTGTTTCTCGGATTTTGATTTATGGGTAAGAGGTTTTTGTCCAGATTATTGGGTATTCTTTCCTTTTCACCATTTTTTTTACAAAAACTCGCTCGGACCTCAAGGCCGAGCTCGCCTTGCTCCTCGTCAACGAGGTCACTGCCAGTGCCCCCAACAAGCTCTCCAAGATGTAAATATCCCTCCTTTATTACAATAAATTCAATCAATGGGGTTTGTGGGAGGTGGTGGTGGGAGTGCAGGGAGGAGGTGGTGGAGTGTGGGAAGAAGAAGGAGAGAGGGAAGGAGAGAGGAGGAAGGAGAGAGGGGGTTGGGGGAAGGTGGGGGGTGGAGGAAGGAGGAGAGAGAGGGGAAGGAGAGAGGAAAGAGAAGACTGATGTGGCAAGCCTATGTGGCAAAAATTTTGGCCACATAGGCACGCTGACTGCGCTTAAAATAGACACATCAGCGGTCAACCCACTTAAGGGACTAAAACCAAAAAAAAAAATTTACAGGGACCAAAAGCGTTTGATTTTTTTTATAGGGATTAAAAGCAAAACACCCCTATATTATAGGGACCAAAAAGTTATTTAAGCCATATTTTTATTATTATATAGTTAATAGTTAATACACTAGCTAATTATGTACGATACGCATTTCCTGAAAATTATTGTTAGAGTAAATTACACTCTCCTCCCCTGATAGATACAAGTATTACACTTCCCTCCTCTCTTGTGTTAAAATATACAGTTTAGTCCATTTAACTTAACACCGTTAAGAAATATTCAATAAAAGATTTTAAAATATATTTTTAATTAAAATAGATAATAAATTATTTTTAGTTTACCATATTACCCTTTTGTCATTTTGATGCCTTGTCTACCCTAACCTTGCTCAGAGTGATTAAACGTCGTCTTTCTCGTGATTCATCCCAAACTTTTGCACTTCCATTACAAGCATCTAAGTCTTTTTTATTCATTAAAAAAGCCTAATATATTATCTGCGAGTAAAGCGATCCCACTCCATCGATGTAGGATTCTCACACCTGTTCACACAAGGTCGTTTGGGAAGAATTAGAATTATATGGCTTTCATTTTCAAAGTGAAGAATTTAATTTAAAATTGAGAAAAATGTCATATAAAGGATAATAAACAAAGAAAAAGGATAGAAAAAAAAAGGAGGAACCGAACAAATACAAACTATTTATGTCATTTCTTAGGACAAAAACAACATATAAATTGCTCATTAGATTTGCATCATTTTACAAGTAGTGTGACTTGCCACCAACACAATGAAACATAAATAATAATGATTGAAAGACAAACTTCAAGTGCAATCATGTCATTACTGGCGCAATGTATCCTCAAAACGCACGGGTTCTCAGTTACAAAAACAAAACGCACGGGTTCTTGGGCCATGTACTCCCTTGGATGCAGTTGCTCCTCATAACAATGTGCAATTCATATCGATGCAATTCACAATTGCGCAAAGTGGTTGTAGTGCGATTTGCAGCGGAAGCCGTTGATGGGAGTAGAGGATAGGAAAAGAAAGGGTAAAGGGTATTTTGGTGATAAAAATATTTTTCTAACAGAGGTTAACAGAGCCTTATCAGAAAATTAAAAATTGGATTTAAGTGAACTATATTTTTATGTGTTAAAGGAGAAAAGTGTATGTTTTAAAACAAGAGGGGAGGAGAGTGTCATACTTATATCTTTTAGGGGAGGGGAGCATAATTTACTCTTATTGTTATTATTCTTCAGTACTGTTTCTTCTAATTATTGCAGAAGGAAAGGAGGAGATATTCAAGGAAAGGATTGAACTGGATGAAGAGAACAAGACTATAACTTATGTTGCCGTGGGAGGGAATGTGTTGGAGTTGTTCAAAAGCTACAAGGCCATCGTGAAGGTTGAGAATGGGATTTTGAAGTTGAGATTAGAATACGAGAAGCTCAGTGACGACATCCCTCCTCCAAAGAAATACCAGCAGTTTATCATTAATATTGTTAGAGACATCGATGAAAACTTGGTCAAAGCTGGTTAAAAGGTTAAACGTATTGTGTGTGCGTAGTTAATTAATCTGCTAGTTTCTGACTATGTAATAAAATTACAGTAAAATGCTATTAATATATTTTCTTCTAGCTATACACTTTTTACCATGAGGTGATTTTTAATTATGTGGGACGTCCATTAAGTAGTAGGCTTAATTAGATTACTTGGTGGAACTGTCGATCACATTAACATCACTCAATAGTTAGAGTGTATTAGAAAAAGTGTATAAAACAATATATTCCTAGTATAATTTCTCCACAAATATATGAACAAATGAAAGCCTTGTTAAATTAAATTGTGAGAGTTGAGCATTGCTGACTCCTATTCGATAACATTACTTAGATAGTTTTTTTTTTGTCATATTACTTAGATAGTTTAAAGACTTTGACTTCCTTATTGGATGTCCGATTGATTCAAAGTAGATCAGGGCTAGTCTTGGCCCTGAGGGGGGCAAAATGGGCAACTGTCCCGGGGCCGTTCTTAATTTGAGGGGCTCCAATTTTTTTTTTAGTAATGCTAAATATCATTGTTAGTGTTGTATCTGTTGAAAGAAATTTTTTAAAATTGAAATTGTTGAAATATTATTTGTGATGTTACAAGATAGATTAAATAGTTTTACTTTATTTTTTGACAAAAATGATTTTTAAAGAACTTTAATTGTAAAGGGATTATTAATAATTTTACAAAAAAATACAAAGAATATAATATTCAAATGATTATTAGGGTATCATTTTCTTGATTTTTCACAGGCACTTAAAATTTTAGGGTTGTCCCTGAAGTATATATATAGTACTCGTTTGATATAGATTCTATTAAAAATTTTGCTTACTTAGCAAATTATCAGATATATATGCTCACACGTATTAATCCATGGCACATGACTTTATAATTAACTAGCTAACGAACCGTTCCTTGCACGGGATAGTTATATGTATATATACTAAGTAATATATATTTATGTAGTTAATATTTTATCAAGATGTTATAATAATAATTGCTCTATTTTTTTAAAACCAATATAATATTTAAAAAAATAGAATTTCTTCTTCAAAAGAAAAATAGAATTTGTTTATTTTTTTATATTCAAAAATAGAATTCGCTTAGGCAAAAACTTTTATGTTAATACTCATTTCTTAAATTCTTGAATATGTGAGACACAAGAAATCAAAAAAATGAATAGTAGACTTTGTTAGTATAATAAGACATATATAATTAATTTTTCACTTTTGTGAATGTCAATATTTGAAAATGTATAAGTTGCATCATAATCCTAGTAACCGAATCTTAAATATTGTATATTAGTGATAATTTAAAAAAATCTTTAAAAAATAAGGAAAAAAATATAGGAGCGCACCTTACTTTTGAAAACAAAGAGGGATGAATCCAATAATAATAAAAGAGATATCTCCAACTAAAATAAAAATAAATAAATAAAATTGTAAAACAAAAAAATCCAAGCAATATGTAAGAATGAGACAAGACCATAAAATCCAAGCAATTTCAATTTAGTTTTAAAAATTCTTAGAAACACACACACACACACAACATAATTGATATATATATATTCATAGAATAAATAGATAATTAAATTATGTTATCATTTCATTAAAAGTATTTATTTTTCAAATAATGATACAAATCCCCTATAATGATTTATAACTGGATTTAATCAACTTTAAAAGCCTAAAAACAAATCCATATATTCTATAATATGTTGTCAAAAAAATAATATGAAAAATATTTTTTTCAAAGAAATAAATATATATGTTCTTTTATTATAAATATTAGTGTTCTCATGTTTGAAAAATAAAATAATTTCAATTATTATGTGATTTCAGTATAAATTGATTGATAAATTGGCATTTAAGTTAAATTACTCGTACGCAACATATTAATTTTTGAATAAATTGATGAAAAATAATTTAATCTAATTAAAATATATACACGCACATCAAAATTGTTGAAATAATAAGTTGATCTAGTTGAAATATAAACATACACCGAATTCATTAAAAAGTAAATTATAAACGCAAATATTCTAAATAAAATCAACTCTCTATATTTAAAAATTAATTAATTTTTATCATTTTTAATAGATAAATAGATAATAGATATGAAGACATCAACACTAAAAAAAAGTAATAAATAAAAATGATCAATCATATAATATAGAAAAAGTTTTCCTCGTATAAGAAGTCAATATAGAAAATAGAAGAATATCAATAATAGTGAAAAACATAATAAGAAAAAAATACAAATAGATTAAGATTAATATTACAAAAATTAGAATACATAAAAAATTAATTATAAATAGAAAATTTATGTCTAAAATAAAATAAAAAATGATCAATTGCCATCAATTAATTAATAATTAATTATTTAATTTAAAATTGAATATTAGTAATAAATGATTATTGATGACTCATGATTAACACTAATTAAAAACATTAAAAATATGGTGAATAAATTAATTACCATAATATAATAAATAAATATAAAATAAAAATTTGTTTTTGGTGGAAAACTATATGATTGTGGTGTTGACATGTGGCATAACCTTGCTATATAATATATAATAATAGATAATAGATAGATAATAGATTATTTGAAATATCCGAATATATATACATACATATATATATTTGCTTATAAGGACAAGTAAAAGTGTAATATTAAAACTGCCACTGCCAACGAATCTGTGGCAAGTAGAATGCGCAAGGCAAACACTTTAAACCATGGTACCAAAAACAGTTATAAGGGTCATTCATGTAATTTTAAAACATTAGAAAGGTTAAAAATTGGCTTAAATATATTTTCGGTCCCTGTAAATATCCAATTTTTTATTTTAGTCCATTAAAAAAAAGTCAACGAAAGTTGGTCCTTTTAAAAAAAATTTGTTGGTTTAGGTCTTTTTGGTGAATTAACTTGCTAGGTGGCACATTATGACCCAGTTAGCATGCCTACGTGGCAGAAACGCTGATATAATCTATCTACGTGGCTTACATAAATAACACAGCACAAGACAGATCCCTATAAAAATTTTAAGTTTTGAATTTAGTCTCTTTTAAAACTGAGATTTGATTTTAATCCCCCTTTTTCCTTCACCACCTCCTCCTTCCTTCCTCCTCCACCCCCTCCTTCGCCCACCACCACCACCACCACTTTACCATCTATGCATGTTTTCAACCTCAGATTTTAGAACTGAGGTTGAAAACATGCACGGACGGTAAGGTGACAACATGTAAGGAGAACATTGAAGTCCTTGATGAAAAGAACAAGTCAATCACGTTCAACCTCTTCGAAGGGGATGTGGAACAACATTACAAAATGTTAAAGATAAACCTACAAGCGATTGATAAGGAGGATAATGGGGGTGGGGGTGCGATTGCTAAATGGACTATTGAATACGAGAAGATCAATCACAATGTTGAACCTCCATATGGCTACTTGGACTACTAAACCAAGGTTACTAAAGACTCGGATGATCATCTTCTCAAGGCATAGACAAATAAAAAAGTGCCTTAGTTTGTTATGAATAATAACAAGGGTGTTTGGCTGTTTGCTTCTTCTATTCCTTCTTTTGTATTTGATGTGTTGTTGTCTTGCTGTGTGTGTTGAATATTATATTATATATTAAGGCTCACTTATAATAAAATATTCTTGTTTGATGGTATTTTGTTTTCTCCAAGTTTGGTTGTCCAAAGTCCAAATTACTCTCAACAGTCTGAATCAATTTTTTTGGAAAAATAGTCTCTTTGGTTGAAAGAAAGAATGGGGAAGAGACTGTTATGTCATGTACATGGTTTGGAGATCAAACCTCCAATATCATACTTAAAAAAGTCAGATATCTAATACCCGTGTCACCCTATGTCAGTAGGAGGTTGGAATTGAATTTCAATGGGAGAAAATAACTAATCTACTTTTATACATGCACTTATAATTTCTATGTTACATTTTATTTATTATTATTGAAGTCAATGTATTCAAAACATTTTAAATTTACCTTCTCTGGATTTTGCTATCCTCCGTTCCCTTTCATTCATTAATTAATAACCACCTATCTGCTAGGTATAAATTCAGGTGTAAAAGAAATGTTTCCCACATCAGAGTGACTACATACACACATAATAACGCCTGTCAAGTCAAGATTCTCCATACATAAATATTTCATTACTTACTATTTGCACATATATTAATTATCATGATCAAGCAAAATACTAACAACATTTCAGCAATTTACAAACTACTATATGCCTAACTGCATAAGATAGATTCCAGAGTAGTTGCAGCTTATAGCTAGGATTAAACATACAACAACATTAGCATCCCAAAGATAAAGCAGGACAACACACATTTTACCACAACATATTTATAAGCTTTCAATGCTGGGAGAGGCTCATTTAAAGTTCTACCCCAGATAAGCCCTTGCAACCTGGAACATCAACCCACTCAATTCCCACAACTAATTCCCCTCTCTCAACATTTCTCAATCTCAAGATCATTTCTTGGACAATGTTTCCATTCTGCCAAACACAGCTACTCTCTTCAGCAAGGCAGTTACTCCTTTTTGGTTGAATCCTCTTGACTGCACATCCATTTGGGAGCTTCTCCAACCGCATCTGGAAACACTGAACATATGGTTTCAAGTCTATATCTGCATCACCCATTTTGTCATCCACAGAGAATGTGTCCTTGTCAAAAACCGTCTGCAGAGAGAAATAAAAACAAAATGTATTAATAATAAAGCTATCAATAAGTTAAGCATTGAGCTTTTCCTGTGGCATAACAAAAGCCACTGGAACGATAAATACAAATTAAAGGATTTGACTCCTCTAAAGACAGAACTCACTTTAAATGAGAAAAGTGAGCAGTAATAGCTATTGGGATTCAAATAATTTCATAATTCATTATACATGTGATTATATATAGTGTGTGTTTGGAGGTGTGTTTGTTAAAAGTGATTTTAACTTGATTTTATAAAATTGGTTTGGTTAAAATTGAATTTAGAGTGAAGTGATTTATGTTTGGATGTTTTTACTCTGAAAACAAGTTTGGGGTAAAACTTAGTGTAAAATTTTCAACCAAACGCAAAAACTACAAATCTTTGCTTAAGGTAGAATCGATTTTGGGCAGTAGGGTTGTGTTCTCTTCAAAAACTCAAATACCTAAATTTTTACTAAAATCACTTTTGATGAAGGCAAAAATCGCCCACTGTGCATCCAAACAAGCACATAGTCGATTTTCTAATTAACAAGCTATAACTCCTCACTTTTCCCTTTGAAGTGATTCTCTTGCTTTAGAGAAGTCAAATTCAAAAATAAGCTCTTTGCAATGCTAAGGTCAGTACTACTTACCAGGTGTATTGGAGTTTTAACATCCTTTACAGAAAGAGTCAGTTCTTCATTCCACTCAGGGTTGCAGTTGTTCTTCACTACACGGGTCTTCAGTTTCTTCATGATCAATAAAAAAGTAATCTTCAGACTCATTTATTTAATGAACCATAATGTGTCTACTTGCCAGCAGATCACATACAGAGACAAATATAAACAAAAGCTACTTAGACTTTAAATTAATTGAAATCACTTCTTTCATGTACTCTCTCATTACTCGTGTAACTTCAGTAATTTTGGACAGAGTTTCTCTTGTGTGAAAAATGAGTTCCAAGTCTCAATAATTATATTTCCTCAACATAAATAATAAATATTAATGAAAACAATTAAATATAGAGGGAATCGGATTTAGTTTCTCTGAAGTCATGAGCAACTCACTGCAGAGGATAAATCGATAAAGTAATCTCAATCGTTTATAGATAAATCAATCGTAAAATCATGAATATGTTATGTTAGAATATCAATAGTTAATTTTCTCATCAATTATTGAAATATTTTACTTTGTCATCTAAAGTAGCCAAATTCGAGCTGTTCTTACATCCGGCACAAAGTATATAAAACATTTTAAACTTTCGATTGATTGTTCTTTTAGACACAATCCTGGTACAATACAACTAATAAAAAATGAAGATATTGTCTTTTCTATTATTTTTAAACTTTTAATTAATTGTTCTTTAAGACACAATCCTGGTACAAGCCAGGACTTAATCTAGAAAGTATCACAAATGACAAAATTAGGTAGAGTAAAAACCATTACGAAACAGGGGATAAAAAAACAGTTGTTTTCCCAAATTCTAAGTCTCAACACAAACAATTAACCCCCCAAATTCTCATCAAAAACACCTTGAAAGGGAAAGGGGACAAAAAAAGAAACAGAAGAGCATAAAAACAGCAAGGTTAATTAGAACCTGTTCACCCATGTTGACAACAACATAAGGGTCGCTAGAACGAGCATCGCGAATAGCGAGATTAATTCCTCTTTTAATACGAAGTTTGAGAAGACCCAGAATACTATCCATCGATCGAAAACACAAAACTTGCGTTCGCAGAGATCAACCTACAACAAATGAAAATTTCCACACGGAGACAAACGCGATGATGATGATGAAGGATGTTAAAGGAACTCTAGTTACCAAACACCGACAATTGGGGGAGTTTACAGCGTTTTGATTATGTAAATATAGAAAAGCAGAAGTTCAACGTGCGTTTGTGAAAACTGACAAAAAAACAAAGCACGGAACAGAAAAGTGGACCCTACTAACGGAATCTTAATCTTAATTAATAATGTTATCTTAGGTACCCTGCTTTTCGCGTGTTCTGACTCAGTGACTTGATGGAAACAGAGAGAGTGGAAAGGAAAGAGAAAAAAAAAAAACCAAAACAAAAGTGAAAGAAAGAAGGAAACGAGAAGAAGCGTCAACGTCAGTTTTGGCGGGTAATGGAATTAGCGATCCTTGTTCATCCAAGCTGTTCTCTCTCTCTCTCTCTCTACCAACCCTTAGCCTCTCCTGTCCCTACAAGGTTGCAGGATCGAAGATATCCACAAATTCATTTTTGTTCCTATCTCGTCTCGATATAAAAATCTTAAAAGAGTTTAATAACTGCACACTTAGTTACGGTGTAAAAGCATCTAGTACGATAAGAACATATGGTATAAGCATCTAGAGCTTGACCTTACCATTAATGAGTGAATCTATTTAACAATAATGCAAAGGTAGTACGAGATGAATCTATTTAACAATAATGCAAAGGTACTAAAATGTGTGCTTGACTACTTTAAAAGTGATTGTTCTCTATTAGAGGATAAGCATGATGAATCCACTTTGCATTTGTTTGTCTTTGTGAAATTTCATCTCGGATTTAGTACTTTTGGCTATAGAAATCTTTAGTATAGTTGAAGCTCATTACACTTATCGTTTTTCATGCAGTCCCTCAAACTTCTTATCATTTTATGGGGGTTAGTCTCATGAAATATATAAAAGCACTATTTTTTTTTTTTATATCTTGTGCTTCAACAAGAGTGATATTAGATTTTTACTTATCAATTAAGTCATTATTTTCAACTTTAGATGTAAATTGTAAGGTAGTCACAAAATATTATTACTTCCACACACATAAAACACATGTCATGTTCTAGTTTTTTATAATAATTAAAACAAAACTAATAAGGTGTTACACCTAAATAGTTTCCCATTGAATTAAAAATATTTTAGAATTAATTATTTTCTTTACATTAAGAGGGAACTAACAAGGTGTTACACCTAAATCATTCAATATTGTTATAATTAAAAGAAAACTAACAAGGCGTCACACCTTAATCATTTCCTATTGAATTAAAAATATATTTATAATTTTTTTTTTAAATTAAGACAGAACTAACAAGGTGTAGCTTGTAAAAAAAACTAACAAGGTGTTAAACCTACATCGTTCAATATTGTTTGAAAATACATTAAGAATTAGTTTTAAACATTAAAAATAAATTATTTTGAAATATATCAGACCCGCTAGACTATATATAACAATCCATTTAATCTATAGAAACAAATGACCGCTAAAATATATCACATTCACATCTAAGTATTTCCCACTGATATATATATATATATATATATATATATATATATATATATAACATCTAAATTAGTACTTCTATTTCAAAGATTGAAAACAACTTGCTTTATCAGCACATATTCTCTTATATCCATTTCCCCTTCATTTTTTACTATTGTTTATTACATATTAATACTACATTATATTTATTTATCTCTCTCATTTTGGTGGAAATCTCTCTCTTTATACTAATATTATATTAATTAATTAATTAGAAACCTTTTTTTTTTGGTCAATTAGAAACCTATTTGAAAATTGGTGTCCCAGCCCAAATATGTCACAAGATGGGTCAGTACCCTTTTAGTCCTTATTACAATAAAATCCTTAATTGATAATATTACGGACCAAAAAATATGATTCTGATTCTGAAATATTACATAGGACCAAAAATCCTTGTTTTTATTTATTGGATTGAGACTCTAAAGGATTTTGATAAACTTTTTTGTGATAAAAAAATTTTGTGGTATTTAATTAAGACTTTTTAATAACATAAAAAAATCTTGTGGTATTCAATTAGGACTATCATGACTTTTTAAAGAGTGCAATAAAAACCAATGGTATTCAATTAGGACTATCACGACTTTTTAAAGAGAGCAATGAAATTCGATGATATTCAATTGAGATTTTTTACAACTTACAAAAAGTCTCTTGATATTCAAAAATATACAGATTTTAAAGGATTATTTTGTATAGTAGATTTCGTGAGACTTTTTAGTGTAAATTATAAATATTAGATCCGTCTAACAATCTCACCCAAACCCTCAAGACTTTTCCTATTCTCTCGCCGACTTTTTCTCTCTGCCATTGCAGCAGTGCCACACTCACCAAGTAATTTTCCTTTTTTTTTATTTTCCCGATTGTTTTTCTTCGTACATTAATTCTGGGTTGAATATACTTGGATGACAATATTGTAAATATGTGTGTGTACATTACCTCTCCAAACGCTATAATAACCAAACTTGATATTTCCATCTTTTTATTTCGTAATCTTTCGCTACAGTTTCTGGTCAAATGTGATCTTTTCATTTTTTCACAACCTCTTTATATTTACTAATTTAATTAATATTGTATAATAAATTTATCCTTTTTCAAATTTTAATTATTTTTCCATTCGTTACCCTCTTTTTTATTTTTATAAATATAATAATTTTCTTAACAGGTTTCATTCAAAATTTTTGTTACTATAAATTTTCAGCCTATATTCTTTTTTTTATTTTGATAAATATAATAACATTTCTTAACAAATTTCATTCATATTTTTTGTTTCTATAATTTTAGGATATAAAATTCTTTCTTTAATTTTATTTTTGATAAATAAAAAGTATTTTTTACCAGTTTCTCATTTATTTTTATAGTTTCATTATTACTATAGATCGGAAAACTATCATTTATATATATATATATATATATTGTGTGGTGTCTTTAACATAAAAAGAATTTGTGTTAGCATGTGCTGCACTACATAACTTTCTTCACAAAGAATGTTGTTATGATGAATTTCCAATTAAGTCAGTAGACGAATAATCACTTTTGGTATTACCAGTTAACGAAGACGATAATTTTGAGCCAACAGACGAATCTTCACCTTCAATATTACCAGCTAATAAGACTTATGTGGAGAATTATTACTTAGAAGGAGATAAGATACAACCAATTTCTTTATTTTTGTTTTTATTGACTTTTATAACTTTGAAAGTTTGCTAAAAATCCATGAGATCATGTATAAATCCATAAAGTCCTTTCAAATCTTATAAATTCTTATGACATAAAATTTATTTAAAATCCGCAAGACTTTTAAAAAAAATCTAATAAGTCATTACATTCCTACGTAGTCTTTTAAAATCTACAAGATTTGTTTATGACAAAATAGTCTTTTAAAATCTCAATCCAATACACCCCACTTATTATTCGGAATTGCTTAATCTGTTTTTATCTGAGCACTATAAATGGGAAAAGATTCTCTTTATTTTTTTCTTTCTATTTGGGGAAATAAATTATACTTTCACTAATGGGGTTGACGTAGATGGTTGAACTCTCTATTTCTACTAGCTGTGACTTTGGTTCGAATCTTGAATTCCCTCATTGGTAGGCTATACGTAAATTTTACTATAAATTTTCACTGAAATTGATGGTTGTCGCTGACCTTACATACATAGGGGTGTATCTCCCCTAATCTAAATTTAAGTTACTAGCTAAAAAAATGATACTTTCAAGTTCAACTATATTCTGTGTATCATTTACATTTAATTTATTTTTTCAAAATCATAGTAATAAAAAAATAAAGATAAAAAAAAGAGAAAATGAGCTTTATTGGGGGAATGTCCTTTTTCTCAAATTTGAAATATATTTTGTTTTTTATTTCTTGTTCATGTTTTTTTCTTCTTCCTTCTAATGTTTCAATTGAAAAATGTGTGAAGAAGAAGATGAATCAGTTGAGCATATGCTGTTGCTGTGTAGCTGGACGCGGATGGTGTGGTTTGGTCTTCAAATCCAATGTGTTCCACAGAGAGAGGACATCACAAATATTCAAGAATGGATAGAGAAGAAGTTTGAGGTGTCAGAAGGACAAAAAGACTTTCAGGGATTTTTCAGAATTGCCATTTGTTGTGCCCTGTGGTCTATATGGAAAGGGAGGAACCAAGCTGTGTTTGAGGCGCAAAATCCTAATCCTATCGAGGTTCTTCATAAAACCAACCTCCTTCAACATGATTACTATTCTTATTGGACAAGCCTAAATCAAAATACAGAAATTCAGAGACAGCTGGTTGCTGTGCCTGCAGTTTGGCGCCCCCTCCTAAGGGAGTCATCAAACTAAATACAGATGCAAGCTACAATGACAATCTTAAATCTTCGCAGGCAGGCATTATTGCTAGAGATGAGAAAGGAGTTGTGATGACTGGGCTTACCAAAAAGTTTCCTGCAGTTTCTCCCCTGGTGGCCGAGGCTCTTTGCTTCAGAGAGGCCCTGGTCTTTGCTGAAAATATGGGTATGGAGAACATCATTGTGGAAAGTGACTGTCTGGAGTTGATTAGAGCCTGCAGAGAAGAAGTAGTAAGAGGGGAAATTTTCATTATTGTGAAGGATATCATTTTCATGAGAAATCATTTTCAAAAATCTGCCTTTACCTGGATTGCTAGAAATGGAAACAAAGCTGCACATTTAATTGCTAATCTGGCTAGCAAGTTTCTTCTGCCCACAAATTGGGTATGGAACCCGCCCCCATTGTTGGCCGCTGTTATTGGGGATGAAAAGTCCTTGAATATCAGATCTAATTTCCCCTTTGATCCAAGGAGACTCGCGGCTTCGGAGCAAGCATAGAGGTCATGTATTCGCTTTCTCATATAGACTAGCAAGTTTTTTTGGGAGCTGAGATTGGGGTGGTAAGTGGATAGTGGTTGCTGGAATCATCTCTCGGCTGTGGGGTGCTGGTTGGATTCTTCAGTCCCTCGGTTCTTTGGTCTCTCTTTGTCTTGGGAGTTGCTGGTCTATATGGGTTGTTGAACCTTGTTCCTTGTTTTTACTCTTTGGAGTTATTTCCGTGTAATTCTAGTTGTGTTAGTCAGCAGCGCATTTAATGCCTTCATGTTTATGTATTTCCAATGTTGCATATGCTGTGTTTGGAGCCAGTTGGTTGCCTTGTTTGTATTAGTTATCCTTGGGCTTGGCCCTTTCTCTAATACAATCCTTATCTTTGGACCCAAAAAAAAAAATGAAAAATGATAAAGGCAAGACGAGAAAGAAAACATCTACAATTTGTAATATTTTTACTAACCCCTTTTTTAATTTTTGAGTTTTTAGATTTAAAAAATCTGAGATAAGATAAAGACAAAATTTAGTATTAAAAAATAAATTTAAATCTTTTTTTAATTTCAAAATTTTGGAAGAAAAAAAAAGTGAATAAAATGCTAGATAAGATGAAATTAAAGAGTGATCTCAAGACCCAAAATTGGGTATTTACAAATATAAAATATAAAAACAGAAGTGATTATCAAGTGTCTAGAAAAAAAAACCCACAAACTTTACAAATTAATATGAAAACAATCCACTTTAATGCTTATTTTTACATTTTAATATAATTTTTTTTACCAACAATACAGATATTTTCTTAAACATTTTTACCAACAAATTAATATAAAAACAATCCACTTTAATGCTTATGATTTTTTATTTTAGTTCTTATAAACATGTAATATTTATATAATAGTTCATGTAAATATAATCCATTTTGAGTTTAGTCCTTACTAAAATGTTAAACTCAACATAAGGTCTCTTACGCCATCTTGTCCTTCGAATAGCAACCACATTCGACGCAACAGGCAGACTTCACCGTCTTCTTCTCCTACGTCATTCGTCAAAGCATAAGATGGAAGGGTCATCTTCTTCTTCGATGAAACTAGAGAAGAGAGGGAAGGGTCTTCTTGTTTTCTTCTTCGATGAAACTAGCATGAGAGAGGGAAGAAAGGTTTCTTGAAACAATTGGGTTTCTAATTTTAGAATTCCCGTGTCAGTAAAATTTTGTTACTGTGCCTTAACCATGGTTTAAAGTTATAGGTTGAGTTAGTCCTAGTCAGTAGGTCTTTATAAATTTTAAATGACGTGTCAAGTGATGACATAGATGTATGTATGCCACATCAGCACAACACCATGGTAAATTCACTTAAATGATCTAACTCAAAAAAAAAAAATTAAAGTACTTAAAAAGTTTAAATTTTTTTTAATGGACTAAAATTGCTATAATATTCCCACTAGCTTTTACGAAGGTGTAAGTTAGCGTCCTACACCTTTTTAGTTGGAAAAAAATCATTTCTTTTATTTTTTTTAAAAAATTAGTTTCTGGATAATAGTGTAATTTCTCATTTATTGTGATGATCCCTTTCGCGTTCTCTCTCTTCCTATTCCTCTGATACACCGACAAAAAAAAAAGAAATTGTTCCTTGGTGACAACAATTTCCCACCAATTGTGCTGCTGTTTCGTCCTCTCTTCTCCTCCTTCCTCTTAACTAATCCTCTTCAAAGTGAAAGAAAAAAACAATTGCATCCTCTCACGAAAATGGCAAGTAAACGTAACAAGTTTCAGTCCGGTGAATTGAGCCTCAGGTACAATGCTGCCAAATATGTAGTTGGATTGTGTATTGTTGAGTCCTCATGAAATTGCACAGCAAATAATGTTTCTATAAAGGACCCATTACCGTCTCATTCTTCTTCTTAGTTAATAAAAACATAACTAATAGAATTCTTTTTCTTCTAAAATGTCATAGTTGGTGATGTTTTGATCGGACAGATAGAGAATTGGAATAAAAATGGGACTTGTGATTCATCTCAACTCATTCATTTACTTGCAATTGAAAGAGGCGGGTCTATTCCACCCCCCTTCTATTTAACTCATTTAGGCACTTAACCGGTTAAGTCAACATTTATTTAATGATTGGAATGAAAGAGAGACTAATTTGACAAATAATTCTCAATTTTAAGAATATTTTTGTTAATTTCTTAATGTCAAAGACTAATTTGACAATATTTCATAATTTTAGAGACTAAATTGATAGTTTACACTAAAATTTTAGCGGAATGGATACAAATTTTGTGGGTGTATTTACCGTCGGCGTCACCCTACCAACCCCCTTCTTCATCCTCCTCCAATTTAAATACCCCCTATTCTCATCATCTTCATCCTCCCACATCCCTTAACCCTTTCACTGCTCTCCAAATTTTCCTCAGATCTTCAACTTCGTTGTGAATGGTAGAAACCCTTTCCACCTTCGATTTGATGCGCTCCGTTTCCCCTTCAACAAGGGCGAGCGCTTCTTCCTCCTTCGCTTCTTCCATGCAAGGCTGGTACTATCGCTGCCTCGGCCTCGACCCCTAAAAATCCCACACATTCCTTCATTCGTTTTTTCCCCATTAATTAATTAATTCGTTACCAAATTCAACATTCCATTGCCCCCCCCCCCCCCACTCTGATTTATTCAGATCTCTGGAATTTTTTTTTATTTTACTTCAATCGTTTTTTTTTTGTGTGATTTTTTTGGGGTTTGTGGTGTGAGTACACAATGTTGCTACTGAGCAAGCAGAAGAAGAATAACGCGAACAATAACGAGAGGAGGAGGTTGTTGGTGAGCATCAACGTGATGGGAAGCGCTGGACCGATTCGATTCGTGGTGAACGAGGAGGAGCTTGTTGCGGCGGTTATCGACACTGCACTCAAGTCCTACGCGCGTGAGGGTCGCTTACCAGTGCTTGGGAGTGATAACACCGCTTTCTCTCTCTACTGTCCCCCTCTTGGACCCGATGGTACTTCCACTTTTCGCTTCAACCTTCTCAGCAAAAATGCTCAATTTAGTTAATTATATATATTTGATGAATCATAAAAGTTGTGTTCAAACTAGGTCTGCTTCGTAATTGAAATTGTTAGTTCCTTCAATGTGGATGAGTAAGTTGGGGCCTGATTGGATAAACAGTTTAATTAAACACTTATTGAATGAGTGTTTATCAATGTGATTAAATTGTTTTCATATAAGCTGTTTGTTGTTTTGATAGACTATTTTGTAGAGTTTATGAAAATAAGCCCAAAATAGCTTATGAGTCAGTCAGAAGCTACTTTTATAAACACTATCACAAGTACTTATGTTAGTAGATAATTCCAAATAAGCTTTCATAAGCCAATCCAAACTCACCCGTGATCCATGAATTGCATACGCATTTAGGAACTTGCTTGACTTATATAATGTTATTCAAGTTTTTTTAGCGTGGTTTTAGTTTTTGGGAAATTAATATATCTGGTGTTTTAACTTTCTAAGACTGATTTGGTTCCTCGTGTATCTGTTGATTAGTTTCTTGCTAATTTTGCATTGACATTGCGTTTTTTAGGATGTTTGAGAGTGAGTTTGGCATGATTTTGTAGTTTGATTTATTGATTATTGATTATTTTTCATTGTATAGTTTGTTTGTAGCGTTACTCAATTATTTGTTTTTGGGTTCAAAATTGGGATTTTAATATGGATTTCTTGGGGACCCTCTCTTTGAAGAGGGAGGAGAGAGAGAGAGTGAGAGAGAGAGAGAGAATATGGTTTCCTTTGGAACTGTGATGAATGCAGGGTATATGCAAGCTTGATTTTGAACTATAATTTTGATTTAGCAATTGATTTAGATTAAATGTGAGTTTGAATAAAATAATTTGTTTTAAAATTTTCACCCTAAATCTATTGTAAATCTTAGTATATGAAGTTCTTTACTGTGCAAAAGCTCTGTCTTTTTACTTCCGGTCAAACAAATGTGAAGCAAAAGGCAATTTTTACTCAAAACAGTTAAGCTTGATTTTCAAGGCTTAGAACTGTTTCTCCAAACAAGCAATCCCTGTGTCTTAAGTTATAAATTTGTGGTTTGATGGTGTTGCAGCTTTGAGTCCGTGGGATACAATTGGATCACATGGAGCTCGGAATTTCGTGCTATGCAAGAAGCCACAGATTACAAATGAGGCTGCTGATGATGGAGGTGGGACTGTGGCACTTCCGCGCAGGGGAAGTGGTAGTTGGAAGGCTTGGTTCAACAAGTCCCTCAACCCGAAAATTTCTTCCCATTAGTCGAGATTGTGGGGGAATCAAACATTTTCTTCCCATTGGTCGAGATTGTGTTTGTGATACTAGGTTGTCTCTGTTCATGCTAGCCAGAGACAGCAGCCTTGATTCTGGCAAGAATAAAGCATTTCTCATGTATTTGGTGAGGCACTTTTTAGCTTTGATTGAATAAAATTTTCATGTTTTGCATTTTGCCAACTCTTGGCTTGAAGCCCCCTTATTATTTGAATGCTTTGGGGATGCATTGAATGTAGTCTGGTAATAAAATTTCCATTCAGTTGACCAGTGTTGGTGGGAAAAGAATCGAAGTTTTACTCTGACCCCGGCTGGTCTTTGTTTTTATTCAAATAAATCTGCGCCTAGTTTGGTTGTTGAGCAGGGAATTTGGCAACATCGCAAGCACAGATTCTAGCATAATAGGGCAGGGCTTATTCCGGGAGTGTAAATATGCATTCTTTGGTTATGTATATGTGAATATTTTGGCTGGTCAATATGCCTGATTTAGCACGAAATATTGAGCTAAAAGGTGTTAGCCTGAGAATGGTCTAGTGCGATTGAGGAATCATTTTCCAGCGATGAAGGATAATATACAAACAACACGCCTTTGAATATTGTCTGGTGAAAAATACTTTAGGCTTATTGCATTGATTGATGTAAGGCATTAAATAACACGTTAGTCATGCCTTAGCTTTTTTAAATAGTGCGTATCGGGGACATACTTATCGTACTTTGTGCCAGTATATTTTATCCGAGTTTTAAATATGTAACAACATATTTAAAAATTTATTCCAATTGCAACAACATTCAACATATTTAAAACTTCTTCAACACAATCTAATTTGTAACAGTTAGAATAAATTTTTAAATAAGTTGTTACTTATTTTAAAATATGTTGAAGGAGTTTACAATGACATATTCTAACTGTAACAACATATTTAAAACTCCTTCAACACAGTCTAATTCTAATAATCATAAACTATTTTTATAAACTCTTACAAACATTACATGAACACTTGTGTCGTAAAACATCAGTTTTTCCAAACACACCCTAGTTATGCCATTGTTTATAATAGACCAAAATAATTATCATAAGCCACAAATAATGAATCAATATAAACCCAACACTATCCATGCAAAAATAAAACGTTTTTACTACCAATAGTTTTCCAACGAGCACAATCTAAGCAAACATACTAGTAATTAAGAACAAGATCACATAAAATTTAAGGCAAATGTGATAGGCGAAATTTTCAGGAATGTTCCTGACTTTGCTTCCCATGCTGTTAGAGCTGATGTAACTGGGACTTTTTCCATGCTTCCCATGATTTAAATCCAAAAGATAATATTTGGCCTTTCTAACAATGCTACTGATACAACACGTAGTTGATGGCACCAATAAACATGCCCCTGATGTGTTTTTCACTTGTTTTCAGTCACAAAATTTAAAGATGTTATGCCAACCACCGTTCAAAGACAAAATCCCCCACCCCCTTAAAAAACAACAAAATAAATATAAACATGATGAAGCACGAGGAAGACTGGAGCAGTCTCAATGGAAAAAGGCATATCTCCACACACAGATTCAAGGATCAAGCTGCACCATTTGGTGAAGGGCTAAACTTCAAGTCAGATAGTCAGGCATTTGGGCAAGTATACTCTTCTAGACACATGCAGGATTTTTTCTACAACTAGCCTTGGGCAATGGCAAGAACTTCCTCAGGCTCGCAATCTGTTTCTGAGATTAAGGAAGCAGACTGAATCTTTCCGGCATGATCAAGCCGCATCAATCTAACTCCCCTGGACAAAATTCACCAAACAGAATAGTCATTAAATAACCAACAATCCACTAGTAGGTATCAACTCAATGACATGATGTCAGTAGGCCTTAAATTTCCACCAAGATGTAGAAAGAAATTAAGGCATACTAGTGCTATACTACGTCAACTTTGGGGTCCTATTGAATGATGTCAATACAAACTGAGATAATAAAATAATAAATCTATCAACATTGTGATTACCCTCCATTTGATCCATTCTCCTTACTTTATCTAAGTAGAGGTTGGACTTATGTGTGTACTACACTTGTATGTACCCTGATTTCTAGGTATAAATACACACACATGGAAGCTAACTTGCTTAGTACATTCCCTATTTAAACTCTCTCCTGACTTTTTTCCAAGACATTAGTCACATGCTTATAACCATAAAGATACAAACAAGCTGCAAATATGCAAATAGAACATAATTCAGTTTTACCTTGCAAATCGAGATTGTATTGAAATATCTCGAACCTTAATTCTGTTGACTGTACCACTTTGGCTTACAAGAACCACTTGTTCATCACTTTCTCCATCCTCTGGTAGAGACAATTATGTTTTACAATAAAACAATTTTATAGCATAATAATAACAGCAGCAAAATTAGTACTTATAATTATCAAAACCAATAATTTAAAAATCGAACCGGACACTGAACAGTTAAAGGTACTGCACTTATTAATGGTTCAATGATTCAACCATGGTCGAATTGGTAATACTAAAATATATATTCTAAATATTATATAATATAATAAAGTAATAATTTAACATAAAATGTTAAGAAATTAAGATAAATTAAATTTTAAAAATTAGCATATAATGATCATATTATATGTTTAAGACAAAAAATAATAAAAGGACAAATAGTAAAAATCCATGTAAATTGGTCTTTATAACTTGTCATTAGACCTTTATTTGGCTAAAAAAATATTTTTAAACAATAAAAAATAAAAATAAAAAACTGACCAGTTTAAACCAATTTTTGCCACTGGCTTGTGACTGATTTTCACCAGTTTTGAACCAGTTCAACTGAATTTTGACTAGTTCTCAGGTTTTGAATTCAACTGGTTTTTTGAATTAAATGGACCAGACACCTGACTGTCTCCTAGTTCAACTAGTCAAACCAGCCGATGCAATCCAATTTTTAAAATAATGATCAGAACTGTAACCAAAGATATCAATATTGAACTAAGAGTAACATGTAGAAAATACCTGCTAATGAGAATCCAACAACAAATACGGCAGCCAAGCGATCCTCAGCAGAAAACTGAATATATAGTAGATGAGAAAGACACAAGACGCTTTAAATGAAGAGTTTATTATCGTCAAAAAGGGCATTTCTGCATAGAAAAAAAAAATACCTTGTATCCTATCAGACCAACTCGATTCAAAGACGACATTCGGAAACTGCTTAAAGGAACTCGCTTTCCATAACCACTCTCAGAAACAAACAACAACCATGGGCCATTTTGGCTCTTTCCACTGGGGGCATAAAGTAAACGAATATATTAGGGAGATGTGTGATAAATTACTCCCAACTAGCCTTCGTAAGACAATTATTCGTCAGAAAGTCTAAACACTTCCTGTCATTTGGAGTCATATCAAGAGCTAAAGACATGATAGAAGTAGATCAACTATAACCTTCACATATGTTGCAGACAGAAATATCATGATGTTCTTAAAAGCCAAAAAGGACAAAATAACAACTAAACAAATAGATTTCAACCTTTTTATTATAATATATAATAAGCTTATGCATGCCGAATAGAATCCTCAAAACACAACGCCATTTCAAAACTAAAAATTTCTATTGTAATTTAAATATGTTTAAACCTTCCAAGAAACTCCAGATTTTTAGGAACTATAGTTGGTAATATTAGAACTATAACATGGTTGAAAGTGCAATTCATGTCGACAGATCATTTAAACAAATATACCAACATTATTGAAATAAGTTTTAAATAAGAAATTATACAAAACATATAATCAGAACACATGTGGAAACTAAATGATAATTTTGTTTGTTGAACTTAAAATGTTCCCATCATGGAAACACAGTAATTATAAGCAGGTCAGAACATTAATCCTAAACAATTAAGAAGATCTAGGACAATGTTCTCAATCAGATCATACTTGAACTCTGACAGATGGCAAAAATAAACTCAGACACAGTTTAACACTTATTAATCACTACCAACAAAAGCATGCAGGATCTCGTCAAAATTACTTGCTCCCAGGAAATTCTGATAAGGTTTCCAAGTTGTTCCACATGGTTGCTGGTATAATGTCCACACTTGCCATCCTATCCCCTTCTCTGAGTCTCATTGCCAGTGCACCCCTTGTATTTCTTCCTAGGGTGCGAATCTGGGCTTAAATCAAGAAAAATTAATGTCAAGAACAAATTCACAATAACACATCATGGCAACAAACTGCAAAAAAGTTTTGGCAATGAAAACTTGTATTTTTAGCAGTTAATTTTGACAGTCTTAATGGAAAAAGTACATGGGATTTATCTCGCTTGAGAGATTTTAAAACACAGTTATCAATGGCAAATGGCATGGCCAACAAAAAATCCACCATCTATCTAGTCGACTTTACCTTGGGAGAAAAGGCTTTGGTTGTTATTACAGAAATAATGAAAGATAGCAACTTGCCTTACTACATAGGCTCAATATGACCATTCCATTATGTGAAGCCATAGCCACAAAGTCATCATTTGTGCATACACGGACCCATTTCAGCTCATCACCGGGAACCTTTCAAGTTAAATGACATGCATGAATATTCATAGACAAAGATTTTAACCAATAATCCAGTGATAGGACAATACAATGAAGAAACAGAAATGTAGACACAACTCAAATAAGAGAACAAACCAACTGAATTGCAATGATTCCAGTCGATCTGATTGACGAAAATGAATTCAAGGGTACTCTCTTGATATAGCCTTGCATTGTAAGCATCAGCAAAAACTGATCTTCGGAGAACTCACTCACAGGAATAATGGATGTTATTCTTTCACCATCAGATAAAGATAAGATCTGGCTCAAATGGGTAAAAGCAAAAAAAAATGTTATTTTAAGATACTTGTGTTTCAGGTCCTTATTTTTTTCAAGTTTTTTTTTTGGCTAACGTCTGTGGGTGTGTAGGTGTTAGTGTATATAGAGAGAATAAAGGACAACAAAATACTTGAACAAGTGGTGTGCCAGCAGCAGTCCGGCTACATTCGGAAATTTTGTAGGCTCGAGCTGAGTATACTGTTCCCTTATCGCTGAAAATAAAATTCCACAAGCCACAATAATATTCAAATGTAACTAGATCAGCTGCAATGCAATGATTTCAAATACACACAGAAACATAATTAACCATGACTAAGAAAAAAACAAACACTAAATACTCTGAAAAAAAACCACATAATGCCATTTCTTACATAAAAAGTGACTGTTAATAACTCAATAATTAAAGCCAAACCATAGAACAAGCCCACCTGCAAGTTCAGTGTGTGCTAAATAGCCTTTCAAGAAAGAAGGTGCATACTATCATAAAACTAAGTTCAGGTTCTACACATACCATGATGAAAAATAGAGTTAATTTTTTTTGCAGGTTATATTAAAGGAAATGCTAGCAATACACACTATTGTCAACATTATTTATTATTGGGTGAAATCTCATGCTGACCCCACTAATAGATAATGGCCAAGGTTATTTACTGGGATCCACATGGGATTTTACTCAATAGCGAAAAGAGTGTTATGATGTGAGTAGCTAGCATTCCACATTATATTAATTATGGATTATGTAATTTGGATTTGAGGTTTAAAGCCAAAACTTGTGTTCAGGCAATTTGTCCTAAAGATTTGGGCTTTCTATATGACTTACTGTGTCTCCAGAGGTATACGCATCTTGAAACTAAAAATAAATAAATTTTAACACTTTTCAAGAGTCTTCTTCCTGTTTTTTCTTCATCAACCTGTAGGTTTGCATAAATTTCTATAGTCAAAGCATTTCACTTTAGGAACCAGAACAAAAATACACCTGAAATAAAGGACATGATCGTGTGCACGACAAACAAGAAAATCAGACATTGTATCGTTCACTTTCAGTTTGCCTACTGATTTGCCAATTGTTCCACGATTTTGTAGGTTAAAAGTGCTTGGCTTCATGCGCTTCACATAACCTTTTTCACTAAGTGCCTGAAATTAAAAGACACTATCATGAACACAATAATCATTTAGTGACCTATAGCTAGAAGTAGTTCAAAATAACACTTATACTCTAGCTGTCACATACCAATAGCATATCTTCATTTGGAATAACATCAATGTCTTCAAGTTGACCATTATCTGTGTCCTCCAACATTGAACGCCTTGGATCAGCAAACTTATTTTTCAGCTCAATTGCTTCTTCTTCTATAAGCTAAAAATATGAGAAGGACAACAAAATGGTCATCCCAGATAAATAAATTTTTTTTTCCAGCAACGCTAATAGCCTTTCTAAGGAGTCAAGAGTCACAGTAAAAAAGATCTACAAAGACAGTATGGTTCATTAGATATCCCATAAAGTTCAGCTATAAGGAATTGCAGTCAAACCCAAAAACTTTCACCCGAAGGTTGTTATGAATTATTTAAGACAATTTTAACAGTTTTGGTCTGAGAAGTTTTCTATTTTTATTTTGTTTTCACTTTTAATTACAAAAATATCACTTTATTTTTATTGTATCTTATTTTTAAAGATTTGTATAAGAAGTGAAAAGAGAGCTCCAGTGCAAAAGTTGGAGTTGCTATAATGTGACTAAAAGGTTGGAGTTGCTATAATGTGACTAAAAGGTCAAAGGTTTGAATCGTAAAATCAGCCACTAGCAAATGCAATGTAAAGGCACCTACAGTAGCAGAAGCTTTATAGCACTAGGTTGTCCCTGTATAGGAAATAGTGAAAACATTTTTCCACTACCCCCTATACAAAATCTTTGAAAATAAGAAACAAAATGAAAACAAAAAATCTTTTCTCAACCAATAGGCCCTTAACGATGTTAATAGTCATCTTACTCAAGTGTATTTCTCCGAATGATTAGTGTTGGAAATTATGTAAATGATGAGCCGATGACTACGTTCAATATGTAGGAATAAGTAATAACCAAATCATGTACCTAGTGAGCTTCAAGTAAATATTAATAGCAAGTTGAGAACTTAGTAAGCTTAAGTTTGAGTGTTAGAATACTAATTTCATTGACAGAGTAGTCAAGACAGGTGAGCATATCTAACACGAATTAGAATATTTTGTCATTTATAATCATATCTAATACGAATTAGAATATTTTGTCATTTATAATTATGACTGCATTTAATAGCTGTAATTAATTAGCTATAAAATTAATCCTTGATTAGCTGCTTCGCTTAATTAATTCACAATATACACAACTTCTCAAACAGTGTTTCAACTTCTACATTTCCCCACTTGTTAATTGGAAGTCTACTGATACGAGACCCTTATTAGGAGGGCATAAGAAAGGAGAAAGGGAATAGCAGGGAATCACGACCCCAAGCTGAGAATAACTAACTACAGACAGGTAATTAGATTAGTTGGAAAATAAATAGAATTGAGGAAGGTGGGATGGGTATCGGGAAGTTTGGGAATTTTTGTGGAAGAGTAGAGGTTCTCTTGAATAGTCCGGGAGTTTCTGTAATTCTGACCAATCCTAACTCTGACCCCACTGGTGCACATTTGGAGATAGGAATTTCTCAATAAAAGTTCATTCTTTTTCTTAATTTCTGATCCAGTTCTATCATCTGTCATCTACTTGTGCACAATATCTCTGTCAATTCTTTTTTCTCCCAAGTTTCCATTCTCTGTGCTTGAGATTTAATCCTATGGAGCATAACAATTTGCACGAAAATAATACAATTTCACAAATTGCCATAAGTTTTGAATGCTCTTACCAACCAGTATAGGCTAACTCACTAATTAGCCTCTTACCAACCAGAATATTTACAATGCTATCCGTAAGTTTTGAATAACAGGAATATAGATTCGAAGTGAAACAATACCTCCAGTATATTTTTCCTGTTGGACAACAGTTCCTCTAACTTGGAAATTTGTTCCGTCAAAGATTTATTTTCAGCCACAAAGTTCCCACTCTGCAAAGCACAAAGCTTATAATTCTAAATATGCTCCTATCACATGTATAGTTATAGAAATAGAAATATCGATAAAATAAAACAACAATTATTCTAGTCTTGTAATAGGCATGATTCTAGTGCACCTCACGACGGGTAAGCCTTCTTAGGCTCATGTCCAAAAGAGCTTCGGCTTGTTTCTCAGAGAGATTGAACTCTGCAAATAGATATTACTCATCCACATTAAACAGCTAAAAGATAGAGAATTTCAAGCCATGATTGCATGGATTTCATTTCAATAACAAGTAGAACTTTTCAAAAGATAGGGATACAAAATAGAGTTTCCAACAGAACATCAGCATCTAGGAAATCAGCCTCTTCATATCACATATCTTCAAAGTACATATTTCAAGGAGAAATTTACAATCAAGGAAAATCAATAAATATTAAAATAAGGAGTTTACCATCACGCAAGCCAGCTGCAGCAACCGAATTACTTGAAGCTTCACGTATTATACGAATCACTCCATCCAGATTATCGAACCCAATAAGAATACCCTGAGTTTGTACAGAACATATGTTTACAGCCAAAATGCTCACTAAAAAACTTCAATAATTAGTCGCATTCAACACTTGTTAGAAATATAATTATAATATAAATTATAAAACCGTTCATGTGTCTTCACCTAACAGCTTATGCATTGCCTTTGGGATAGTTAATTACTAGCATGGGATCAAAGCCTCTTTAACAAAGTGATTAGTGACAGATACCCCTATTATTCTAATGATAAATTCAACTTCAGTACAAGCTATGTGGGCTTGTGCATTATCCACACTTCAAGTCCAAAAGACTCTTGAGTGAAAGGGCATGTTAGAAAATTATAATATTAGAATTTGGGAGGCCTAACTCAACCCCAAAAGCTAGTTTAAGAGTTGAGGATTGTCCAAACTTTATAAAAAGCATTTTGGCCATATCTCTAGTCAATGTGGGATCTTAACACATCCCTCACATCCAAGACTGGACAACTAAAGCATGAACTTTACAGGATTGGACATATGTATGAGGCCCAATAACAGATCTAAGATACGGTCTGATACTATGTTAGAATTTGGGCTAGGCCTAACTTAACCTCAAAAGATAGCTCAATGAGTGAGGATTATCCAAGCCTTATAAAACTACTTTGACCATATCTTTAGTCAATGTGAGACCTTAAAAATATAAAACCAGTCATGTGTCTTCACCTACCGGCTGGAGCTTTAGGGAAAGTTGTTCATGACCTACCTTCAAGCAATAGATTTCCCAAATGAATTTCTTTTTCCTTTTTCCTTTCTTCTAAAAGAAAGTTTAAATATTTTCGCACAGAAAATGGAAGAGACTACAAGAAAATTGACAAGAAAACATCCTCCAAGAGGAAAATGAGAAAAACAAAGAACACCCAGAATATGCCTTTAAGATACTCTTGTTTTGTTATGCATAGCGGCCTCAAATTGTTCTCTATTCTTGCATTCTGCCTCCTTGTTTCAAACCCAACAAGATTTCACAAGGATCCTGGATCTTGGATGACTGAAAATGCCTAATGATTGAGTTCCTAAAAATTGCCCAAGTTGGAATTGAGAGGACCTTGTCCTCACTCTCTCTAGAAGTCCAGTCCTTTCTTACCTCTCTCCAAGTATTGAACCAGTGAAGGGGATAGTTCATGGTTCACACTATGACCCGTATACCCAGCTCTAGTTCTCAGATTTATCTAAGGACAAACTGGTGAAAATTAAACATATACTATTAAAAATATAAAAAAAGTTAAGAAATAAACTAACATAATATTATCAGAAATTAAGTTAAATAAAATTTAAAATCTACAGAAAATTATCATATTATATGTCATGAAACAAAAAAATCATTAATAAGGTGCTAAATAACAACAATCCACATGTTGGCTTTTGTTGCTTGGCATTGGGCCTTTATTTGGGTAAAAAAATATTTTTAATTGAATTAATCAATTTTCCACCAGTTTGACCAATTCTTACTGATTCTGTGATCAATCAATTTTTTAGGTTGAACAGACCGAACATCTAGTGATTCACAGATTTTTCCAGTCAAACTAGTTGGCCTGGCTTTTAACCAATGATTATAATCCCTCTACTGGTAAAATATGTCTAAGCATATGACAATACTCTATGCACATGACAATATACACAAACACAAATAGATCTTACAGTATTTGTGACATACCTCAACAATATGCCTTCTGTTTTGTGCTTGTGACAGCTTAAATCTTGCACGCCTCTCAATAACAGAGCATCTGAAGTCTAAGAATGCCTGAAGTAAGGTTGAATATTAAGCCGGGAAAAAAAGAAAAATTAAGATGGTATACTCCAACTTTAAAAACAAGGCCACTACATGACCTTATGCACAAATGGCTACATGAAACATGTGCTTGACCTCATACAAAATTACCACTCATGACTCAATAGATGTAAAATATCATGAAAAGGGAAAAGCCAAACCTAATACATCTCTGATTTTGTACATGAATGAATGTATGGTCATGAGAGTTATGAAAAAATATCAATAATAAATAAGCCTTAACAAACAACTTTTTAAGGCAATAGTAAGCGTTTCTCATTCAAAATAACCAAAGATGATATGAGGCAAACACTGTAGACTTCTAAGGCCAGCAAGTACTCACCAGCAGTAATTCCTTCAACCCCATTTGTTTAGGTTGTCCATTAAGAATGCTACAAATAAATCATACAAAAAGGTATGTTCAGGTTAAGACGTGAAGTATAAATAATGCATAATAACTCAGATATAACATACTCAAGAAGAGAGAAAGAATAAGCTGACAGATTAGATAGAACACAGATCATGGTTTCTATCTACAATATGCTGCTTAAACATAATGGAAAGAATATGGTTTCTATTTACAATAGAGAGAAACAACATGCTGCTTAAACATAATGTTTCTATCTACAGCCCTATAACTTCAACATAATGTTCTGAAGGAACTTCCCTCCAAAAGAAAGACAGTCAATCTCATGTAACCGAAGAATGGAAAGAACATTTGAGGAGCCTTCCCTAGTTCCCATTCCATCGGGAGTAAAGAAAAAAGTATTTGTCAAAGCCTATGCAAGTCCAACAAACTTTTCCTCAAATATCCACAAGTACAAGTTCTATGCCAGTAAAAGAATCCTGTGAGCCCCAAAGGGGTCTAATGAGTGTAGAATCATACCAAACGATATTTATCTATCTATTAAAATACAATTCCTAGATATGGGGAAAAAATACCAATCAATCATCAGAAGGTAGCATCAGTGATTGGAGATTCAGAGTATTTAGGCTATTTCAAAACAAATGTGTAAACTACAACCAACTTACCCCACCATGTTACAGCTAAATGTAGACTGTAGAGATGTTAAGCGATAAAGATTATTCAAGACAATCAATGGGTCTGATCCCCGCTTCAGCTGCAAAGTGGACAAAGTTAGTCATCATCTAATACTCAACAGTCTCTTTTTTTCCTTTTCTAATTTTTTCTCTTTTCTTGTATGTGCCCACCAAAAAAGAGAATACAGGAATTAGGAGCAGAGCCATATTTATATATTTCACCTCAATCACTATACGCATTCCAGAACGATCGCTCTCATCCCGAATATCACTTATCCCATCTAAACTCTGTACAAAAAAAAAAAGCATAAAGAAAACAGTTAAGTTACAAAATATACATGCTAGCTGCCTGTAAAACAAAGGCTTAGCTACTCCCCTCAAAAGTGACCTGACAGCACTTAGATATCTAGTTTTATAGAAGTTTCCAAACACTCCCATAGTCATCGATATCCCTTGGATAGTACCTCATTTCTCTTTAAAGAGTGAGTGTCGAAGCAATTTCAAGAAGACAAGTAAATTGACATCAACATTTACAGCATTTTGGGCAAAAAAAAAAATCTTATTGAAACACATTAATACCTTGTTTTCCACAAGGTCAGCAATCTTTTCAACTAAAGCTGCTTTGTTTGTCTGGTAAGGAATCTATTCCAATCATAAAAACAGAATTTGTAATGAACTTTCTGAATAAAACAAAGCAAGTATTTATAATGTCAGACTCTGAGAGAATCTAGAGTGTCACCTCTTTAACGATTATCGCAGTTCTTTTTGTCTTAGAATCAAGCAATTCAATATCAGTTTTCCCTCTGACAATGACACGTCCTCGACCAGTACGATATGCATCTAAGATCCTTAAGAAAAATGAGCATATATCAAAACAGACATCAAACAGTACAACATTTTCGGAAAGGCACAAAGTTAAAGGAGAAGCAAAAATGCATTACAAAATATTTGAAACAACAACAAATGCTACAACAATTACTCCTGAAGGTTTAAAAGCAAAAATAATGATTCAAATAAGGTCACACAGGTTTCAAGTTTCACAGGCTTCTGTAACAGAAGTGGCTAGCTTTTCTTCAAGGCTCATTTTATTTGATATAAAACACTCAATTTCTACTGTGTAATCAAGATTCTCAGTTTAAAAAATGCAAGAGACTATGGTGCAAATAACTTGTGATGCAATGCATCAACAGTCTATATACCATCACCAAAATATACACCATGTCTATTGATGTTGGCACTGATAAGTAATTCATAATTAAATTGCCACTGTCAACTGAAGGAATGTTATGAGCAACACTTTTGAAGTTTATAATGACATAGGTAATACAAAATTGTCAACCAACATAAAAAAAAATCATAAAAAACTAAAAATATTTATGGAATATTCATAAAAAAGGGATATTCCCAAACTTGATAGACTCACCCAAGATTTCCCATAATCAGCCCTCCAGTTGGAAAGTCGGGTCCCGGCATGTATTCAAGCAATTCCTGCAACTACAACAGACCAAAACTAATCAGAAAGTCAAGAGAAAATATTAGGATTTAAAAACACATAAAATAGTAAGTGAAAAGTAATAAAATGACTTTTCTTTCATTTCTTGAGAATTATTTTACTTACCAACTCTAAATTAGTATTTGTGTTATCTTGTTATGTGTATGTGCAGTTCAGAATCAGTTACACAGCAGTTCTTAATATGTCGATCAGCTAGTTTGTTATGGAATAGGCTGTTTGTAGTTTGTGGAGAAAATTTGGCTTGTTGTAATAGAGACTTTTGTGTTCTGTTACAAGACATGCTAGAAACACACTCTTTGGTGTATTCTTTATGATTGATCCTTTTATAAAATAAAACTCAACACATTTGCCTCATAAACTAATCACTTTTAAAAGTCTGTTTACATTTTAAAAAATGCACCAATCATTAAGTGTGTGTTAAAGAGTATTTCCAGATAAGTATATTGTTAGCATTCCTCTAGCGACAAGAAGGTTTAAAAGGTTTGGAAGAATAAAAGATGTCAAGATTCCATGAAACTGTGGTTTGTTTGCTGTTCTGTTGTGTATCTGGCTGTATCTATGTATCTCTCTTAAAGGATTTCCATTATATCAACAAAAAAAAAGACTTAAGATATTCCACTCACAGTAGCTTCTGGATTATGTATCAAAACACAAAGCGCATCTACTACTTCCGCAAGATTATGAGGAGGGATATTAGTCGCCATGCCAACCTGGTGAAGATAAAAATTGACAGTTTTACATGAGAAAATGCATATTTATCAAAGAATAAATATCAGTTGTTGTTTCAAATATGCAAAAGGGGATTCAAAATCACCGCAATCCCAGAAGAACCATTCAACAATAAGGTTGGAAGACGAGCAGGTAGAAGTGATGGTTCTTTTTGTGAATTATCAAAATTTGGAACGAAATCAACCTGCAACAAGGAAACAAATAGGCATAAAATGAACTTGATATGATATCAAATAAAATCAGAAAAACCATAAATCACAGGGCAAAGAACAGCAGTGACTGACTGTATCTTGGTCTAGATCTGCCAACAACGCTGCTTCAGCCAATTCCTGCATATTCAGACCAAGAACCAAATACAATCCTTCAAATGTCAGCAAATATGTCAAATCAATTCAATAAAAATTAAAGACAATAAAAACAAATCCAACACTTTGGACAACTACTTTAGACCTAATAAAACCTCATGTTGATCCCTTTACACCAAATCCTATTAATCACTAAATTAGTACTCAAAGTGTACTTCCAACATCCTCTGCAAAAATATTAAAATGATAATGACCGGTTTAATTGAACACAAAGTTCTTAAGTCATAATCTTCTATATAACACCCTCACGAAATAGAAAAAGTAAAAAAGTAAAGAATAAGACTCTTGAAGAATAGTTCAATCACAATCATTCGTTAAAAACAACAGAGCTTCAAATAAGAAATATGCATATGATGTCCAAGCAACACAATTACTAAGATAATCAACTAAAACTCAAGAACTGAACATTCATGTTTATGAGGACAAAAGTTTCATATTTCCTGGAGGTTCCTTGTAACGTTAATCCTGCAAGACCTAATTTTAACGATTCTTTTTAGCACATCCTTCAGTAGTTTCTCAAGAACACAGATCTTTATATATATCAAGTACAAATCAATAATTTAAAAACTCACAATCATTTCAATAACTGAGGATTATTTTTTAAGTATATATCCATCATGAATATCTAAAATTTACACAAACTTCCAATTTTATTTTCCTTCTCACACTTTTGAAAAGGAAACAGATCTCCTGAATATAAAATTTCAAGCTTGGCATCTCAAATGTTTGATAATTTTAAAATTGCTTGCAATTACTAAACATGGATAAAGATTAAAAAATGAATGTCTGTTTGCTGACATCAGAACTCTGGCATATAGCGCATGACTTCTTTACTTGCCAGTTATTAAAAGCACAAACAATTATTGATTGGAGAATCCATGTATTACACTTTTTGGTATAAAATTGAAGATGATATGATTAAACAACAAGTAGAGTTCAGATTTAAAAGAGTAAACTAGTTGTTAAATAATTACTTCCAGTCTGCACTCTGTGTAACGCATGGCAGCAGGAGGGTCAGCATCAATTGACCCAAAATTACCATGACCTTGGATCAAAGGACAACGTAACGAGAAATCCTGAAAAATATTGGAATAATATAATTATAGCAGCAGAAAAGAAAAGAAATGTAAAAGTCTAAGAGAGAATCCACAAAAAAAGACATCACTTCCAAAATAGTAATCGTATATTAGAGATTAGATACCAAAAGAAACTAGGTAAAACCGTAAAAGAATATATATTTAAATGAAAGGACCAATATAACAGGAAATAGCATTCTCAATAAAAGGAGTTAAAGGACATTGCTCGCTTCCCATCCGCTAGAACCGCTAGAACACAGAAAAAGGCAGGCAGACCAAGAAAGTTATGTAATGTTAAATTTCCACAGGCAAGTCTCCAGCCTAACCATGTCCTAACTCAACAAGCTCAAGGAAAAAATATTTAAAGTAGGATATCCAAGAATGTTCTTCTTGGCACCGTACTCCACGAATAAACAAGCCAAGAGTACCCTCTTGAAAGGGCATTCTCCTGATAAACCTAAAGTGTGTCTCTAAAGCAAAGTACTCTTCTGAATCAAAGTTTCATATACTCTGTCAAAACAGAGTGTAATATTCCAAAGTCTTAATTAGTAATTAGTAACTACATAAGGCGCCAAACGGTTATATATAACCTAATGATAGTATAAAAATCATAGATAAATCTTAATTAGATACATAATCATAATCATCATATCATAATACGATACAAATTTCCATAGAATAGATATCTTTTTTTTATAGGCAATAGATATCTTATCTTAAGATATCAATATCCTAAATAATATAATTATCATCAAACCCATAAATTAAAAATAATACAAATAATCACAATCAATTCTAAATCAATAGTCATACGTCAACAGTCACACATTAGAGAAGAAAAGAAGTTATTGCGTGTTTACATTAGCTTATTTTGGGAAAATAATGGCTCCTTTTAGCAACTTTCTATGAGTGCTTGTGTAATAGAAAAAACAATTGCTTCCAAAAACTAATCAATTACCAAACACCCAATGTTATATGATACTACAGATAAGCAATCATTGACCCAAAATATATATTAAGATGAAGAGCAAATAATACAAAAAAGCCAAAAACCAATATTTTACCTGGGCCATCCGCACCAAGGAATCGTATACAGCAGAGTCTCCATGAGGGTGGAATTTTCCCAATACCTACAATAATAACATAATATAGTAGCATATCAAACAATAAAAATAATAATGGGTTATACGTTGTCCAAACTCCAAACATACTTCTAGATGAATCTATTGGGTGCTTCATTATTATTAATTAAAAATTAGAATTTTAACATCTATGGCTAGATATTAACCTCTCCGACAACTCTTGCACATTTCTTGAATGGTTTCTTTGATGAGAGACCGAGCTCGTGCATTGCAAATCTGCATTCAAAATATTAGCTTGCCTTGCAATCACATCTCAATAAGAACTATCAAATTTGAGCAAACTAAAAATGTCAAAAGTGTGGGCGATTTGTAGTTCAAAAGGTCTATTATGGATCCACAATAATTACTTTTAATTATAATTTCCTATATCTCTCTCAATTTAATAATAATGTGTTACACTAAAATAAGCAGTTGATGATAATTTTTATTTGTCTATTCATATTCACTTGAGAGTAACTTAGTAAATTACAAGCAGAAAAGTTAGTGGAGAGCGTGAATAGACATTAGGATTTAGGAGTTCAAATAGCATTACCCTAGATTTTGTTATTTCTACTTTGCAAACTAAAAGTGATCATCTCAGAATCTTCATATTATGAATGAAATAAGGAATGGTAGGTTTAAATAAACATACAATAATGCAAACATTATTACAATTCATAAACCAATGCAAGCAAAGAAGCTTTTGAAATTCGTCCCCTTTTAGGATTACAGGGAAATCAGAGAAGGGAAAATAGGATTCGTTTGGTTAAGCAGTAGATGATGCTCAGATAATCCATTTCCCTAACGATAACTAAGAATACCATAAGAGAAGAAGCTGACTCATACCACTAGAATCTTCAAAACAAATTACTTCACAAATTTCTAAAATTCCTCAAAGCAGAAAGCCCCCAATTGTTTAAAATATAAGACAGAAAACAAAAAACTCGCCTAAGTTTGTTTTGCGAAAAAGAAATATAAGGGGAAAACATTCTAAATTGTTGAAATTCCCCACTTCATAGGAAGAAGAAAACTAAAGCAGAAATTTTTCAAAAAAAAAATCCAGCAATCATCAAACAATAAAATAGAAAACACTAGAAAAACATCAAGAAAATATACTTCACAAATTTCTAAAATTCCTCAAACAGAATACCCTCAAATAATAATAAGGTGCATGTTTCGTTTTTAGTTAAAAGATTACAAAAGTAAGTAAGTTTGAGCCCAAAGTAATTGTAAAATTCCTTTTGGCTAACATACTTTTAGACCAAAACTTAAGTTTGCAACTAGAAACCAAACATGTCCAAAGTAGAAAGAGGTTTGAAAAAAAATACTAACAGAATCCTTCTGTGCACAGGCTTAAGGCCGTCACGAACATCAGGCAAGGCACGACCAAGCAGCACAGACATAGCATAAGCCATGTAAGCTTCCGTCGCCTCTCTGTGAAGCTCCGTCACCACAACCCTTCCATCACTCCTGTTACCGTCAATCGCCGTCACGCTTCCATTTCCGTCTTGCTCCGTCTCGTCGCGTCGTACTGCTGCCTGGATTGCCGTCGAGGGACGCCGCGACACACGTCGGGAGGAGGCGGAGAGGAACCGGAGCTCCGGGGAAGTGCGGCGAAGCCATGAGAGGCGCGTGGTGGGAGCGAATGGAGAGAGTCTGAGCACTCTGAGAGCGGAAGAGAGTGCCATGGAGGAGTTGCGGAGAGAGGGGTTGGGGTTTTGGAGGGAAGAGGGTTTCATAGGTTTGCTGCCATTAGAGACTGTGCTAGTTGGGAGGGATTTATGATTTTGTTTTTGGGAGATTTTTGATATTTTTTTGGGGGAACTCTAAAACCCTTCCTTTGTGTTTCGGTGTGTTCTTGCGCGCCAAGCTGTGGATTTGTTTTGGATGATAAAAAAAAATGTTTGTATATATATAGCTGTGAACGTGCGTGACGCACAATTTTTCTTTGTCTTGTCTTTTTTAAAATTTTAATTTTAATTTATTGAATAATAATATTAGAGGAATGATCAAAGGATAAAACTTATATACTGTTATTTATGTCGTGTGTTTGTTGTTCTCTAATGACAATCAAACACGTGGCCCACTTTATTAAAATTAACTGACGTCGTTAGTATTCACAAGAAGAGAGAATGACATTTTTGGCACCTGCATCACATGAAAAATAAACAAACCAAGCTTACACAAGCCTTTTCATCACTTAATTCTTCCTTACCTGCAACCCCTCATCCCCCACAGACCACAATCTATGCTATGCCTACCTACCTGAACCGAATCCCACCCACCTACGAATACCCAAGCCTCCACCATCATCAAGCCAACCGCCATAGCAAAGTGACCAAGGTTACAACCCCTATTCACCCTCATCTCCATCGACACCACACTATCCTCCATAACCTTGAAGCCAAGCTCGATCGAGTTGCAAGACCCAGAGCTCGGTAAACTACAAACTCGATTGTCGCTGCCATCGATCCCCTTCCGTGAAGCCACCTTCATTGCGGCAAGCTTCACCATGTCATAGCCCCAACAAATAGCAAGCTTATCGCAGCCATCGAGCTTTGTCGTGCTTCACCAAACAATATTGCACTATGAACCAGGAAACCACCCTTTACTCACTTTACTAAACCACCATCCTCCCCGTGAAAAATCAACTCCATCTCTTTCCTCCATAGCCACATTCAAAATGCCATGTCAACTCCCTGTTCAGCCAAACGCTAGAAAAGAGCTTCTTTCGGACATTGCGGCAGACTCATAGTCCTTGGTGTCCACCGCCCTGAGGACACCATCGAGGCAATTCCTGCGCTCGACGATGGTGTCGATGCGATGGACCAAGCCAACGCAGCACTAGTCCAGATGGCGGACCTTGCAACTGACTTGATCGGCGAGGTGGAGGAGACGTTGATGCAGGTGAGTGATATACTCGTGCAACAGCCACCACCTCCCATTCGCTCATCGTTTCGTCTTCTGCAACTAACATGGGAGATCAAACTTTTTACAAGATAACGGAGTTTCTAACGGTGTTAAGTGTTTTTAGGTGATCTGGAATAATTAACACACGTGTTTGATTGTTATTGGAGAACAACAAAAATAAGATATAAGGAACTGCATATAAGTTTTGTCCATGATCAAATTAGCATTCAATAATTTTATGACTTACCGTCGTTTGTTTTAGCTTCTCGGCCTTACACTGTTTTGGTTGATGGTTTAGGAACTCAATAAGTTAAAAAAATTAAATAAAAATTATGAGATACAATAAACTAGGCCTCAAACATAATTTTTGCTTAGGGCTGCAAAATTTCTCAACATGACCTTATCCAAAATAAGGGTAAGGATGTAATTTGAGACAATAATACTATGGTAGAGACTTGAGAAAAATAATATTTGATGATAGAGAATTGAGAGACTAGAATAAATAATACTTGATGGTAGAGCCTTGAGAGATTGGAACAAATAATACTTGATGGTAACACTTTGTTATGTGCCTATACCTACCTCAAAAATCTATGCAAATAAGTTGTTGAATATGGGAGGCATTAATACCTTATGGAGGTGAGTGAATAGCGAACAAGAAGAGACAAAACATTGATTTTGGTTGGATAGAAAGGTAGAGTATCTAATTGTCATATGTTTTTGTAAAAGTATGGGTGAAGATAAAAGAGAAGAAGGAAGAAGAGGTTATTCAAATTGATTTTATATTGTGCATTTGATTATTTTACGAGTCATCACATTACATTTGAAACTACAAGTTGTTATCAGAATTACATTACTTGTCTTTTATTACCCATTAGTTTTGAAACAGACAACACGGAAATCAAAATGTTTTAAAGGGAAGAGTGATTAACAGACTATTTGTTTTAGCTTTTTCTTGACGGAACATTAACAATTAGTGGCAAAATCACACCTCCCAATGCACTTTTTTATTGAAAATCTTCTCTTGAACTCCTTTTGGTGAACGCCTACTTGGAAGGCCGAGAAGCTAAAACAAACAACGCTAGGTCATAAAACCGTCTCTCTGGCTAATAGTTTAGCCATGCCCAATACCATGACATAGTAACTGGTATAGAAAAGCAACATGTGGCTAATGATATGCAAAACAATTGTCAATAGGTTACATAGTTTTTTAGCTAGGTCTTAATTTACTCACCGAATGTTATAATTGTTGAATCTTTTATGGTTCAAGTCAATAGAGACTATGTAGGGGTGAAAGGTATTCCCATCCAATTTTTTTTTTTTGTTTACGATGGTTTTTTTTTTATTAATTGTTTACGATGGTGATACGAGAGATATGAGGAATTGTGATTACTCATTGGCTATAAATGTGACGATTATGCACTAATGCACTATACTACTTCTACTAGCTTAAGAACAGTAGATTGACTCAAAGCCTTTGATCATGATATATGTACTTTGTCTTGAGACCAAGATGATATCTTCCTTCTCTAGTTATTGACCCTATTTGTTTAAGCTTAACGAAGAGGTGATTGAGAATATGCATGCCATGTTTCTAGATAGCAATACCCTATTAGTTTTTTTGGGTCAGAGGTAGCAATACCATATTAAGTTGAGGAAAATGGTAAATACACCCCACACTTTTTAGACATACACCCCACTTAATGCTGAAATTCCAAAAATACCCTCAAAATTCGCGTGCATTCCAGAAACTGGAGTTTCCGGAATGCAATTTTACATTCCGGAAACTGGATCCAAAATTGCATTCCAGAAACTCCAGTGGAGTTTCCGGAATACAAATTGTATAGAAACTGGAGTTTCCGGAATACAAATTTACATTGTTTCCGGAATACACCCCACAATTCAAAAAATTTGCATTCTGGAATACAAAATTGCATTCCAGAAACTCCAGTTTCCGAAATATTTGTAAAAATAGAGGGTATTTTAGAAATTTCCACGGTTAAGTGGGGTGTATGACTAATTTTTTGTGGTATATATACCAATTTTCTTAAGTTGACATTCTTAACTTTTCTTACTGGGCTTATCGTCACCTAGTGGTGATTGCTTTCTCCTAGTGGTGACAACAACCTCAAGTGCCTTATTAGCCATTTCCTATTAAAAATTATGTACTATTGCATATTTTAAATTTGTATTAACAACTATTAATGGTGTATACTTACAAGCACTTTCTTCGATCTTTTTAAAATTCTGCGTGCACACAAATGAAAATCAACTCCTCCAGTGCATGCTTGATAACACGTGTGGGAGGAGCTAAATTTAAGTTTGTGAGTCAAATGTGTCATGTGATTTGCCTTTTATGTAAATGTATTTGAGATTTTATAGTAAAAACAATTTTGTTGTCCATTATTGATTATAGCTGAAGTTAGAATTTGTATATTTTGTATTAAGTTAAAAATTTTACACTAAATTTTATTTCAAACTTGTTTTCAAAGTAAAAACATCAAAACATAAATCACATTACTTCAAACTCAATTTTAACAAAACCAATTCAATCAAAATCAATATTCGCCATCGCAGAATCAAATACACGCTAAGTAAACTACTTTATCTAGAAAGTAAAATAAATAGTTTTAACTATTAATAAATAAATAAATAATTGTTATTACGTGTGCATGCAAAATAAACCATATATATAGAAAATGAAAAAAATGTGCCAAATGAAAATCTCATCTTTTTTTTTTGTCCAAAAATCTCATCTTATAATAATTTCATCTTACATTTGGTTATCTGCTTACTTTGTAACTCTACTTTCAATTTTAATTTGCAGGTATATAAAGGCAGAAATTCCTTTTTATTAAAGGATTAATCACGCCTATCCAAAAAAAATAAAAAAATTAAAGGATTAATCACTTAAAATATTTCAATTGTTAACAAGAAATTTAACGTTGGTAAGTAAGTGGATTTTCATACAATTATAAATTATAGACTTAAATAACTTTTTGGTCCCTATAATATAGGGGTGTTTTGCTTTTAGTTCTTATAAAAAAAGTTAAACACTTTTGGTCCCTGTAATTTTTTTTTTGTTTTAGTCCCTAGCCTGATTTGACCGCTGAGGTGTCTATTTTAAGCCCAATCAGCATGCCTACGTGACAAGAAACTGTGCCACGTCAGCATCCCCTCTCTCCTCCCTCTCTCTCTCTCTATCTCTCTCTTCCTTCCCCCACGTTCACGCCATGCCAGTGTCTGTCTCTGCTCCCTCCTCTCTCTCCTTCCTCCACCCTCCTCCCTCCACCTCCTCTCTCTCTCTCTCTCCTCCCTCCACCCCACCCCACCCCACCCCTCCTATCGATTCTCTCCTCCCTATTCTCAGGGAAGTTCTTCTTGTAAAACTGAGCAAAGAGAGCAATGACGATGATGATGGAAAAAAATAACACATATCCATTTCAGAATCACAGACAATATGCTAAAAAAACACAAACTTTTCAACTTCATCTTCATTTTAGAGCAAAACTTTAACCTTTTATTAGAAATTAGAAATGAGGTGGAACAAAAACGCATAAACTCTCCAACTTCAATTTCACTTTTTTTTTTGAAAAAAAACAGGCACACCCATTTTAGAACCAGCCACTGTCCATGGTGCCCGGTTCAAGATCCATGAGAACCGCTTGGGGAACGAATCGGCCACCACTGGATCGACCCTCTCCTTCTTCCTCTACCTTCCGATTCAACTTCCACAACTTCTCCTGGGACCACCGCGCTCCGATGCTATCCCCTAGTGGAAGCTTCGCCTGCGCCGCGGTACCGTTTCGAGGGGGTGAACGTGGGGGCGATGGGGTATGATGCTCGTAGGGGGTGAATGTGGGGCGATGGGGAAAGGAGCTCGTAGGGGTGATGGGGTATGATGCTCGTGGCGTGAGGTTGGGGATATGTGGTGGGGTTGGAAGTTTCCCAGAAATGGGGGTGGAGGGGGTGAACGTGGGGGAAGGAAGAGAGAGAGAGGGGGGGGCTGACGTGGCACAGTTTCTGGCCACGTAGGCATGCTGATTGGGCTTAAAATGGACACCTCAGCGGTTAAATCAGGCTAGGGACTAAAACCAAAAAAAATAATTTTACAGGGACCAAAAGCGTTTGACTTTTTTTATAGGGACTAAAAGCAAAACACCTCTATATTATAGGGACCAAAAAGTTATTTAAGTCTAAATTATAAATATAAATATTATAAATGAGGAGAGATCAAATTACACCGGTGTAACTCTTGGACGATGTTACACTGCTAATAACTATTAACCGGATAATTATATTCTAAAACTCACCGTTGGATTAAAAGATACTATCATATAGATTATTCATATAAAATTTCACATCAATCTAAAATTATTTGATGTGTCATTGAGATACGTCAAGATTAATGTCTTTTAAAGTGTATGAATTTTGACATATCTCAATGACACATCAAACAATTTTAGATTGATGTGAAATTTTACAGGAATGATCTATATGATAATAACTTTTAATCTAACGGTATGTTTTAAAATATAATTATCCGTTAAAGAATTATTAGCGATGTAATATTGACCAAAGTATTACACCGGTGTAATTTGATTCCTCCTCGTTATAAATATATCAAATATAAAAACATAAAAATTATTATTTTATACCCAATTAAAATGCCGCCAAAATTGTTACACGTCAAAGCAAAAGCCCCCATAATTATGCAAACTCACCGAGTCGGCGGCGCAGAGGAGAGAAAAAAAAAAGAAAAAGAAAAAGAAATTGACAAGGACCTAGCTAGCAGCTTTGGGGGTTTCTGCCTTTCTGGGTATGTCAACGAGAGACCCTAATCCCACTCCCTTCGCCGCCGCCGCCGCACTGTAACCGTCCCTGGCCACAACAGTGGTGGCTTCTTCTTTTGATGGAAGGCACCACCACCACTCACTCCTCCAAGTTATTATTAGTCAATGACCCTCTCTTTCAGAGCCTCAAGAGCCTTCATCACACCAACCACCAAAGCGCGCTTCATCTTCCCATTCTGCACATGCCCCAACTACCACTCCCCCCGATACGACGCCGTTCGAGACCACAGAGTGTCCCACCACTTCCAAGCCGCGGTTTCCCACCCGGACCTCCTGGTTCGGGTCCTCAACTCGGTTCGGGACCGACCCTACGTCGCCCTTCGGTTCTTCCGTTGGGCAGAGAAGCAGCCAGGGTTCAAGCGATCCGAATTCGCCTTCGTCGCGATCCTCGAGATCCTCGCTAGGAACGGTTGGATGAGGCCCGCTCATTGGGTCATGGAGAAGGCAATTCGCGTTAGAATCGATGCCGCCGTCGTGGATGCACTCCTTGCCACCGGGCCTGGGCTTTCGGTTAGGCTCCTCGACCTGTTGCTTTGGGTTTTCGCGAAAAAATCGGTGCTCGAGAAGTGCTTGTTGGTTTTCTACAAGATGGTTCACAATGGTTTGTTGCCTGATGTGAGGAATTGCAATAGGGTTCTTAGGATGCTTAGGGATAGGAACATGGTGAGTGAGGCTAGGGAGGTTTATAATGTCATGGTTGAGTGTGGGATAAGGCCCACCATTGTTACGTATAATACCATGTTGGATTCGTTTTGCAAGGATGGGGAGGTTGGGGAGGCTATGGGGCTTTTGTTTAGGATGCGGCAAGAGGTTGAGTGCGTTCCGAATGATGTGAGTTATAATGTGTTGGTGAATGGTTTGTCGAGCAAAGGGGAGTTGAGGCAGGCTAGGGAACTGATTGAGGAGATGTTGAGATTGGGGCTGAAAGTCTCGGCTCACACATATAACCCGTTGATTCGTTGGTACTGTAAGAATGGGATGCTTGACGAGGGTTCGAGTCTTGTGGAAGAGATGGTGAGTCGGGAAGTTTCGCCTACGGTGGTGACCTACAATACGATCATGTATGGCCTTTGCAAGTGGGGGAGAGTGAGCGATGCGAGGCGGCTGTTGGGCGTCATGGTGAATAAGGATGTGGCACCGGACTTGGTTTCATATAACACACTGATTTATGGTTACTGCAGGCTGGGGAGCTTAGGGGAGGCTTTTCTCTTGTTTGTTGAGTTGAGACATAGGGGTCTTGTTCCCAGTGTTGTGACCTATAACACACTTATAGATGGTCTTTGCAGATTGGGGGACATGGATTTTGCAAGGCGGATGAAAGATGATATGATCAGACACGGGTCCCTTCCTGATGTGTTTACTTTTACGATTCTTGTTAGAGGGTTTTGCATGATGGGGAACTTGCCAATGGCTAAGGAAGTGTTTGATGAGATGCTTCATAGAAGATTGCAGCCGGACCGTTATGCGTACACAACTCGAATAGTGGGTGAGCTGAAGCTTGGCGACCCATCTAAGGCTTTTGGTATGCAGGAAGAGATGCTGGCCAAGGGCTTTCCTCCCGATTTGATCACGTATAATGTCTTCATCGATGGGCTCTATAAGTTGGGCAATTTGAAAGATGCAAATGAACTCGTGCGGAAAATGCTTCGTGATGGACTTGTTCCCGATCATGTAACATATACTAGCATCATCCATGCTCACTTGATGGCTGGGTATCTTAGGAAGGCCAGAGTGGTGTTCTATGAGATGTTGAAGAAAGGGATATTTCCTTCGGTTGTTACTTACACAGTTTTGATCCATTCATATGCAGTTGGGGGAAGGATGGAACTTGCCATTACGTACTTCTTTGAGATGCAAGAGAAGGGTGTTTATCCAAATGTGATCACCTACAATGCTTTAATCAATGGACTTTGCAAAGAGGGAAAGATGGATCAGGCATACAATTTTTTTGCAGAAATGCAGGAAAAGGGCATTTCTGCAAATAAGTATACCTACACTATTTTGATAAATGAGAACTGCAACTTAGGACGTTGGAAGGAAGCTTTGAGGTTGTATAAGGATATGCTAGATAGAGAAATTGAGCCTGATTCTTGCACACACAGTGCACTATTGAAGCATCTAAGCAAAGACTATAAATTGCATGCAGTTCAGCATCTTGAGAATGTAATTGGAGGTGGTGAATAAACTTATGATATAAAGATGGAGAAATGATCATTTGTTATTTTCATTTTGGCATTCCCACATGACAAATGAGTAAAAGACATCCCTACATTTGGATGGGTTGTGCCTCATTGGGTGTAAATTTCCCAAGATGTAATCATGTATATTTTTCTCTGTCATGGTAAGAATTCCCTTTCTTACCCCAGGTGCATGATACCCTGTCCCTGTGCTACTATTAAATTCCTTTGGCCTTGACACATTTGCTAATTTGTTACAGGATGAAGATGCCAATGGTTGTTTTCTGACGATTAAGATGGGCAAACTTCAACTATTTAAAGTTTTTCACACGTTAAATCCTGTGACTAGGTGATACTTGGAAGATTGTGGATTTTATCAGTTAAGATTCAAAGATATACGAGTATGTGACATTACGCGTCAAAGGCAAGTGGTATACAGATGAAGCTCAATCCGCTAGCAAGATATTTCAAATAATTTTATGACATAATCATACCCCATTTTTTGATTCATTTTCATTAGTCTTTTACGAGGTAGAAACGTTTTTTGATGCGGCGGTGCTTATTCTTTGCATAATTGTGATTATTACTTGTAAGCCTAGTGGTACACATTTTGTTTTCCATTTCAACTTGTATAATGAATGGAAAATAAAAAGTTTGACCTCTTCTATACTAGGTAATCATTGAATGCACAACAACCTTCTCAGTATTGTAATGTATCTTGCTATTCACTTACCTTCCTTTGTTAATAAATTTATTTTTTTATCAGTTACATGTTACTGATACATACTCTGTATCTTATTTTTTGTATCTTATTGAGAATTGAAAAACAGAAAATAAGTAATACTAGAAGAACACAAAACATTTAGTCTTTTCCTTTTCATTTGGTTGGCAATAAAAAACATTTGTTTTAATAGCTGCTGTGGTAACCATGTACAAAAATTATTTGTGTACCTTAAAATGTAGACAGATTCAACTATTTTTCATTTTTGATTGAATACATACAAAAAGTTAGAAAAATGTTTTGGTCGTTTGTGGCTGTTTGAATTATCAGTGGCCATGTCAATGGGAATTTGAATTATGTCTTGTTTGTGTTTGTTTTCCTTGACCGAAGATATAAATTGGAGTATATTGAATCTTGTTTAAGTGAATTGTATGATTTTGATAAGTGTTATGAGATGCTAAAAAAATTGAGTGATCTCATAAAAAGATTGTTTGATCAATATGTGGCATTGCATCCTTTGCCTCCTATAGTTGTGATGCTAGTGGCCTATCATCAAATGTTGCCTCCCAATCACAAAGTAGTAGTCAAGAGGCAGCTACTGCAAATCGTAGATTTAAGGATAAACTCATATTAATGCAAAGATAAAGGAAGGCGAGCATAAAAAGAAAGAGATAGAGCTCACCAAAAAAAGGTCACCAAAAAAATAAGAAAGAGATAGACAGATATATGGAGGATGAAGTTGAGGATGATTATGATGGGTTTGACATTCTGAGGTGATGGAGAGAGAAGACAACAAAGTTTTATGTCCTTTCTTGTATGGTTAGGGACATATTAGCTATTTCTGATCTACTGTATCATCTGAGGTGGCATTTAGCACTACAGGTTGTGTTCTTGACCCTTTTTGCAGTCCATTGAATGCCACAACAATTAAGACTTTGATATACACCCAAACCTGGTTGAGGCCCTCTAAAATCGGTAGCAAGTCACAAGCTGAAGTGGGTGAAATGGTAGAAGTTGAAACAGGTGCAGAGGTTCCATTCTTATTTCCTGATTTTGATTTTGTTATTTTAATTCTACATCATTTCTCTCTTGTATAATTCACTTACAAATATTGTTCTGTTTTCCAAAGTTATTAAGATATGTCAGGGGTTACAGGAATGGAGGAGGTTGATAATGTATTTGAAATCTTGCGGTAAAGTCAAACAAACTTTCATACCTCTTTCATTTGTTAAGTGTTGTTCCCTGCTTCCCTTGGTTTATTATATTTGATTTATAGTTCAAATCAAACTTCAAACATGTATCTCATTAATTTCAAACATTGCGGAAACAGTTTGAAGAAATGAGCTTGAAGAGAGGAGACCGAGACCGCTGATGTGTTATTTTCAAACATTGCAGAAACATTGTTATTTAATTGTGTTTGATATTTGTTGGTATTTGAAGAATTAATGACTTAATTAGAGTTTATTTCTACTTCTTATTATTTTCATTTGCAGAGACACTTTGTGTTATGTTGGTTTTTGAAGTAAATTGCGATCTTATATTTGGCTGGGGTTGAGGACTTGAGGTTATATCATTGTTCATATTCTGTCAGCCTGCTGCTGCAATTTTAATAGAAATGGTATCATTTCATGTTTGTTTTACTAATGTGTCAATGACTCATTGACAATGTCATGCTTGATGCTGTTGTGGTTGTTGATGAGAAGTGCATGTCAATGCAATGGAAAAGAGAGTTCCTCCTATTTAGCTTCTGTATAGATGCGATGGAAAAGATCCAAGGTGTATGATTGTCACGACCATTTCTTGCACATGAATTCCAAACATTTTTGTTGTTTCTACAATGAAAGTATGTAATTTTCTATAATTTCTTTTTTTCCCCCGAATTTGTTTCTGATTTTTTATTTAATTTTTGTGAATTCTAATTTTTTTAAATATTAAATCCGATTACCCAGCATGAATTAACCCAAAAGCGATACAATTGTCTGTTGTAATGTGAAATTTTAAATTTACCATTGGAAAGCAAAAAAAAAAAATAAATCAGGAAATATGATCGTTGAGAAGATACTTTTAATTTAAAGTGTCAATTCCACTTTGTTTTTGTAATTTTTCTCATCAAGTATTATCATGACTATGTTCATTTTACTCTATGGTGGCACTTAGTCTGGTGTCGCTGGTCAACGGAACCATCCAGGTGCCGTTAAGTGCAGCTGTGGATATAATGATTAAATAAAGCAAGGGTTGCGATCAATTACAGGGAGTCAATTACTTAGACAATAATTTAATAATTGCAAGGAGGGGTCTATTGAATTTAAATTTTACAAAATAAAAGTAGTTTGTGGGCCCTGCATTTTTGTGCAAGGAGGTGCTTTTCGGACACCAAATAAAGTCTGGGTTAAGTATTTAAATTGTTTTGGGTTTGGGAAATGTGTCCGTTTTGATTTATGAAATAAACTATGAACACCAAGTTTATGGTGGCATCTAGCTTGAGGTACTATGGAATGTGCCTCACCGTGAGCCACTAGAAATTATTGTTTATGTGAAATATGAACCATTTGATATATTAGTTTAATAATTAAGGGTCCAGATGATTTAGAAAAAAAATGAGAACACCTATTATTTCCCTACACAATCCATTGCCCCACCTCTTCCCTAACCTCTCGCCCAGACAGCCACTCAGTCTCACACTGTTGTCGTTTCTCTCAGTCTCCCCTGGTCGCCCTCCTCCTATGCCCTCCTCGGCCACGACAAATTCGGCCCCGTCTTCTCCGGCTCCCTACCCCCGGGCAAACCTGTCGTCTTCAAGGCCAAGTTCGTGCGCCTCACCGATTCCCGGCAAAGGAAGATGATATGGTAATAGCATCGGTTCACTCCATCGTTTTCAAGGAATCAGAAAACCTCCAGATTGAGGGCTACGACTTCAACCATGGTGTTGATTATCCACAGCTTCTCAGGTCCATGCTCACCACTGGCTCTCAGGCTTCCAACCTCAGTGATGCCATTCAAGTTTTTTATTTTTTTTATGAGAATGCCATTCAAATTGTTAATCAAATAGTTCGTTCCTTTTTTATTTTTATAATATATAAAAATAATTTAATTTCAATCTGCTACAATTACTTTTACTTGATAGCACCTAAAAAAGTAATTTTAATGTTTATGTAGGATGAAAATCTAATTACACATACCCAAGTTGCAAAAACGATATTATCATAAAAATTGAGAAAACTGATAGTAAGCAGTAGCAGTTAACGGCACCTGGATGGTTTCATTGACCAATGACACCATGCTAAATGCCACCTTACTCTATTTCCTGTCTTGTCTGATCCAGAGAAGAGAAAATAATGAAAAGGAAAAGAAGAGAATTTGATGAGCATAACACTTTCCATTGTGTTCGGCCGAGATAAAAAAGGAAGGAAGGAGAATACAAAACACCATTTAAAAATGTTTTTTTTTTCAAAAAGAAATATTGAATTTAATTACTTACATAAACCTACGTAATCAGCCCCTATTTTCAAAACCTATTGATTGATAAAACTGGATCAGAATTAGGGAAAATCAATTTTTTCCCGAAATAGTACCCAAAAAAAGTGATCAGTATCCTTTCATCTATTTACCCTTGTTTGAGTATTTCCTGGATTGTGTTTTACTTTTCTAAATTTATGCAGAAGATCCAATGGGGTTCTCAATAAAATATAAAAGTATTGAAAATATTTACTTAAAATTAGTTATACTGCTCCAACTTAAAAGCTAAAAAGGGTATCCAAATGTACCCGAGAAATCGCTTAGTTAGAATCTTCCTAGAGCACAGAATGCACAATTAAATGGAACATGATGTATGCATTATTTTAAATTGCAGTCCGTAATTACAATTGTGGCTATAATGTAAAGATTTTTGCAATTGTATTACAACCATAAATGCAACTTTATTAACTGCATCTGTTCATAAATTTTCAACTATAATTTTAATCTTGTATGTATGCATGCAAAGAAGAAGAGCATAGTCTTGTAATTTATCCAAATAAAAATAACACCACATGTACAAAGGCCCCGTGTGGATAATAAATTTATCTACTGTTTATGGCATAAGTTACTTAAGCTACTTTTATAATCGAAAAAAAATTATAGTAAAATTTATTTTATATAAGTCATAAGCTGTTTTTATAAGTTATCTTGGGTAATTTATGAAAAATAAACCCAAAATAACTTATGAATATAAGTTCTGCATAAGACAATCCAAACTTACCTTTAAGTTTAAGATAGAGAAAGAAAAAGAGTGTTGCGGATATTTTCGGGCTGGCCTGATCTTATCTGCATGTAGCGTTTTGTTTAGCGCACAGTTATGTGAAGCTGAACAGAGAAAGGCTCGCCATGTTTTGCTTACGCCAACTTCCCATAACCAAACCCATTGTTGTTGCCAATGCCACCCTTCCCCAAAAACCCGATCCTTCTTCTTCTTCTTCTTCACCCGAACACATCAATGCTCCCCAAAAACCTTCACTTGGCGCCACCAGAAATGCCACAATTCCTTTACCCGGAAACAGGCTTCCCCGTCGACCGCCACAGCCCTCTGTCGTCCAAATTGAACGCATCGTTGGCGCCGGAAGCTTCAGAGACGGCGAGCCTGAGCCCAGGCATGCTCCACGCTCTTCCTTCCTCTAGTTTTTCAGTTACTGAGTTTGTTTGATTTAGTTATAACTGCAGAAATTGTATTATATATAGCTGGCTGGGTCCAAGCATAACTGTAATTCAATTGGTTTAATTTTTTGGTCTTTGCCCACAGTATTCCAAGGAAAAGAGCTCTCGGATTAATCTGTGTTCGGCCGAAAAATAAGTAAATTCTAGTCACAGATTATTCTAACACAAGATCGAACTCAGATATTAGCCGAGTTCGTCCATTTAGCTAGATGGAGAGCATTAACTGTCTAACCTTGTGGTTTCAATTGGTTTAATTTGATCAAACGTTCAGATTACCTGTCTATTATCTCTGTCTCTAATTTTTCTCACACTTTCTTAGTTCTACAATTCCATCAGATTTCGTTGAAAATGCCCTGTTTTGATTCTGGATTTCGATTTTTTTTTAGATATATATATTTTTTAATGAATGAATGATGGAACAGGGATTCGGATATAAGGAAGTCAGTGTTCGACTTGTTTTTGGGGCAAGCATTTGAAGGGCCGGTGGAGAGAAAGCTGAGGAAAACAGGAGAGTGGCTTGTTGCCAATGGAGAGACCAAATTTCGTTCCTCAGGTGGGTAGTAACTACTACCAACAACTGGTATAGTAACGGTTTTCCCTTCACATTTTGTTTCGATATCTAATGAAAAGTGAAAAGGAATGAAATGGAACAAAATGGAATGAAGTTACCAATCTAATGTTTGGATGTTTTAATGATAAAATGGAGGAAAAGACTTGTTGCATTCCATTTTCCCCAAATTAGAGGGGAAGAAAAAGTGTGGTATTGGTTTGAATCAGATGGAATGCATTCAACCATTCAACCAAGTATCAACACATCTATGATTTGTTATGCATAGTGTTCACTTTATAGGAGTTAGATCTCATTCAATCATATTCTATTCCATTGCATTCTATGTGGTTTTATTCAATTCTATTCTGAACAATTCTTGACAATGGAACCGAATCTACACTATTCCGTTTTATTCCTTTTCATCCCATTCCATATTTTTTCATCAAACACATGCCTCCATATGTTGATCTCACTCTTTTGCCATTATGGTTAGAAAATCATCATCGTTAATGACTCCTCTTATTTGAGTTTGCGCTTTAATGTTATCCTTAGCACCGCTGATAATCGGAAATACTCTTTTGCACGAAACGAAACCATGCACGAACCACGTGGCGTGATTTCTGACCTCCCTCATTCTCAAGTATAACTTACAGGGCATTGAATATTTTATTTTAGTTATCCTGTATACTTTCATTTACCATCGATATTTTACATTGTAATTTTCTATTTCATTTTATCCTTTTTTAAATGATATCAAATATTAACTAGTCCTTGATAATTATTTTCTTTCTTTCTTTCTTATTTATTCATTGATTTAAATTGTTGCAGGAAAAGGAATTCTAATGTTTGTGTTCCAATGGATGATACCAATTTGGGTTATTTCATTCCTAATAGCTTCTGGAACCATCAAGTTACCATTCAGTAGCCCTTTGCTTGATGACCTCCTCTTGTGAACACAGGCCAGTTACTTTCTGTAGATTGAAATAGTAGTAAATTACTCAGAAGTTCAAAGGAACCCTGGTCATACATTTGTATTTAACAGTATAACATGTTGGGATTTTAGTCCTTTGGCGGACTTGCACAGTCACTTATTTGATAAAACTTATATTAATTAAATGTTAAATATCATAGAAAATTTATTGATTTCGGCTCGCTTACATGTAATTACTTTTGTTACCGGATATAGACTTAGTTTGGATAAGTTTCTCGATAAGTATTTTTAATATGTGTTTTTTAACTAACAACTTCTCGTAAAAGTTGAAATTAACTTTTGCTTTTTATATTTTTTAAAAACTATATTTTTTAACTTCTCCAAAAGCATATATCTATCTATTAATGGCTATTTAACAACATTCATTCTTTTGCATATATGAGAAAAATAAGAAACAAAATAAGAATAACTTCTCCATAAGTCAAAAGCTAGAACTTTTGCATCCAAATAGGACCATATGTCTATATGTGATTATTTTTAGGTTTAAATATAATTTTGGTCCTTTATATTTGTCTAAAGTTCGTTTTTAGTCTCTCAAATTTTAAGAGTATTTTTTTAGTCTCCAATTTTATGGAAATATGCCACATTTAGCCCCTAACCGGACTTCGTTAAGTTTATAATTGCGTACATGGCAAACGATGTTACATATAAACACTTGTTATGTATCTCACTTATCCTAATTGACGTCTTAGGTGGGTTCAATGGTCCAAATAGCTCTGGCCCACTCCCCTATTCCCCTTTTGACCGTTGAACTCACTTAAGACCCCAATTAGGATAGGTGAGACACACGACAAGTGTTTATGTTTAACATTGTTTGCCACGTAAGCAATTATAAACTTAACAGAGTCCGGTCAGGAGCTAAATGTGACATTTCCATAAAATTGGAAAGCAAAAGAATACTCTTAAAATTTGAAAGACTAAAAATAAACTTTAGTTAAATATGAATGATCAAAAATATATTTAACCCTTATTTTTATTATTGGGATATTATAAGCTTTTAGACTAGTGGATTCTGTTGAGTTTGTGGACATTGTGATGAATTTCACGAGCGGAGCATATCATAGAAAATAATTTCATTTAAGTAACATATACACACCCAAAGCGGTGCTACAAGAATAATTTTTTTTACCAAAAACTATTTCCCAGCAGTTCCTACAAGTAAATTGTCTTAATTAGAATCTCAAATTTTCCAACATGTATAATGAACAACTCAGCAAGAATGTGCCATATATATAAGAGAGAGTAAAGATTATGTTTTAAGCATTTGAAGTATTGTACACAAGGTAAGAATTGTTTAAAGATTTCTGCCCTTGGACTCATCATCATGTTTGCAAGCTCCTTAGTAAATGAAGTGCCCTTTGCCACTGTGGTTTCTGTGACAGAACAATTCTTCGCAAGGCTGGGACTGCTCCAGCAGCCACAAGTGCTGCATGGTTCTCACTGTCCATACTCAGATTATACAGTATTGCCAAGCTTGCTTCAACACCCCTTTCACTTCCTTCTTCAATCAGCTTCACCAAAGGATATAATGCCCCTCCAGAAATAATAGCTCCTGTGGAATCTACCACTCCTTCAGATATTATTCTATTAAGTTCCACAACAGCAGTTTCCTGTGCTTCTAGGGAGAATGAAGTTTTGATCTGTTCTACAAGTCTTGGGATAGTCTCATAAAGTGCAACTTCCACATTGATTGGATCGGAACTCGTGTTGTGACCAGAGAGAGAACTTAGTTTAACTAGGCAAGCAGCTACCCAATCTTTGTGGTGGAGCGGAATATTGGACTTGAGGATTTCGCGAAGTGTATCGATGAAATGGGAGAGATTTATTTTGTGGCGAAACTGCTCGCAATCAAGTAGTCTTGTCAGTAACCGGGATGCTGCAGATATTGCAAGACCGGCTTCTTCAACTTCAATAGCATACGTCTCTGAAAACTGATCTTCCACATCGGATTCCATGTCCGCTGCATAAGCATAACAAATTAATGAGTCACATTTTGATCGACAGATAGTAGAAGCTGAAGAAGGTTAGTTCCAAATAATTAGTGTTAGAGAACAACAAATAACATCAAAATCATTTTTCCACTATGTATACTGTGTTAAGAGATATAAAACCAGCTTTAAATCTTCACGTAACAGTTCTAAATATAATGATAAGATTCTGACTAATTTGAAAGGACTTTGAACGTTGCTGATGCTGGCCCATTCTTCGATAAAATCTCAGCATACCAAAGGACTCTTGCATGAAAGGCATGTTAGTGGTATGAAACAATTCCAAGGCTTTCACATAATAGCTAAAGCCCTGGGAAGAGTTAGTCCTTGACTCCTTGATAAATTTAAGATTTCCCACATTCAGTTTATGGACTCATTTAGTCATTTCTGGTGAAATATCTCCCTCATGGTAAATCCTAATGCAAAAGTTAAAACATGCCACACATTTAACAGAATAAAATTTTTACCTGAAAATTTCAATTTTTTTTGCTGAAAAGCATATTTGAGACCATTTTCAATATCCACGTGTATAATTGGGGCAAGTGTTGGGTCAGTCAATGCCACAAACTCGAGCACAGATGCAGCCTTTTCTTGTAAAATGGGTGAAGAGGACTTTAGAATCTCAACAAGGCGTCCAGTGAAAACTGAATCCAGTATATTGTTCCTGAAAGATTTACCAAATAGAAAATAAGCCAATGTTAACTATCATTCTGCAGAGCACTTATGACATCATGTTCAATTAATAATATGAAGATCAATCTTGGAACTCTATATACTTGAACTTCAACCGAAAAAAAAAGACCCTTCTAGGAACTCTGGTTTAGGTCCTTTTAGCTAACCTGGTGTTTGTTTTTGATGTGGCTTGTTCAGTGCTACTTAATCGTGCCGAAACACCAGCATATTTGGCTCCACCAGATGCCTTCTCAGAACCATTAACTGATCCATCATTAAACTGAGAAGAATCAATGTACTTGACAATCAATCAGAAAAAAAGGTACAGCACTAAATTCCCACACAATATGTGATACAAACCTTCAATTGCATCTCTTTACTGGGGTCTAGTATCCGGCCAAGCACGTCCAAAGACTGTAGAAGCACATCATACCATAATCAAAACCTTGTTAAATTTTCATCCTTTTTTATATTAGAGAACCTAGCCAGATTAATTAACACATAAGAAATACTAATACCTTTTCCAAAATAGTTTCAGCTTTGTCTGAGCATTTTAAAATACTAACTAAAGGACCTAAAGCACCCTCAGCTTCAATTACCCGGCAAACAACATTGCTGCATGAAAAAAATCACAAAGTAAGATTACAAATCGCATAGTATGATTACACAATCTAAAACTATTTAAGCAATTCATATTATAACAATGACCAGATCTTATCCCACTCAAATCCATGCTTTTTTGTTCTTCCAAAACATTATCCTTATTATGCAATGTTTTCCTTTCCTCTATTTTCTTCTTTTCCATTGATTTTTTCTATACCATATATCAGAAAAAACAAACTTACCATAGGATCTACCTTTAAACTTCTATGTGATACTGTTGTATAACTTCATTTTCTTTTCTTAATTTGAACAATTTCCTTATTTTCTTTATTTGCACAGCTGTATCTCCTTAATTCTAAAGTAGGATTTATTTCCGTATTTTGTGTTTTTAGGACAAATTTTATTTCCCTTAATTCTAGAATAGTAATTAATAGGATTTATGCACATTAGTCTATAAAATTATAATTGATGTCTGTACTTTTTTTATCATCAGAAATAATATTCCAATTTTTCATCTTTTCTCTATTTCAACTGATACTTTTTTGAAAGCTGAAATTCAATATTGAATTCCACTTGATCAATCAATGAAAAGAATTATTCTTTTCACTATAACATCCATATCTTGAATTTCTCGGTTTACAATGAAAGACAGTCTTTAAAGCTTTGCCAGTGAGAAATTTCCAAAATATCATCTCTTTTTTAATACAAATTAATTTGTGCAATTATAAAACTATTACCTAGCAGACAGCCTTTCCAAAGCTTGTGTTATTGCCAACTGGACTGCGTTATCGTCACAAGTCAAAAGCCGTACTAAATTCTTAATTGCTCCAGCCTCCTTGAATGCAATCCGCATATGCTCATTGATACATGCACTAGCAATTGACTCTGCAGCTCTTGATATTGCTGACTTATCTTCAAGTTCTAGTATCAGTACTAAACGAGCAACACCATCAATCCAAGGTAAGAGTGTAAGACGCTGATCATTTGAGCATTCAGAATGAGGTGTATTTTCTTCCATTTCTATAGCCCCAATACGAACAAGGAATTCCTGGTTTGTCTGTCCAATAATTGCATTCATTTTTGCTTCCTCTATGTCAGCATTCTTGTCATCAGTATTTAATCCAAGAAGTAATTCTGATGCGCCATATTTAGAAGGTTTTATAGAAGTCCTTTCGATTTCTGTACCATCTGGGAATGTGGGCCACTCATATAAACGTGGGGTGTATGACTTATAGGCTGCAGCACCTATTAATGGCACAGGAACCAAACCTTCCTCAATAACAAGAATTCTATAATAAGTGTCCTTAGCAAGCTCCAGCAATGCATTCCTTGCTTCCTTTCTAAGGACTGGAGATCCTTCTGAATCAGACTTCAAGAACTTTGCCTGAATTAGATAAAAGATAATCATATTTTGGATGTCATAATAAGCATCAAAAGAAAGGACCTTTGGTAAGTACTATGGAAATCGAAATATCAGTAAATTTCATAATATCATTCTCTCTAATTCTTTATTTTTCCATTCAACTTTTATCGGAAGGAATTAAAGACGATATTACTATTGAAATTTAGGGATTGGATGAAAAAGAGAAAATGATGAGACAATGAATAATTATAATACAAAATACTTATTTAACACCTTTATTTATACTAAATTGTGACCATAAAAAGACAACTAAACCCGATGTAGGGTTTGTGACAACTAACAAGTAACATCCACATTAACCAAGAAGACTTTCATAATCAATCAGGAACACTGTCATGTTCCTATGGAACAGGAGAGGATCCAGGGTGACATGGAATGGGACTCCTCACCGCTTGGTCACACAGGCTTTGATACCATGTCAATAACTATATCATCCTAAAAGCATAATGGTTTAGATACAAATGCAGGAATGGTTGTTTATCTTGAAGAAATTAACAGAATGGCATATAGCTCGTAGATCAGCAAGTAATACAAGTATGGCATGTAAATATTTTTTTAATTTCAAGGTAACATCTTCCAATTAACGAACTCAAAGGAAGTCTCACCAATCTTGGAATAACACCGGCTTCAACCATGATGTTGTGGTTAACATGGCTCAATGCTAAATTTGCCAAAATGCCCCCTGCAGCTTCCCTCACTTTTATATGCTCATCATCAATGTACTTAATAGCTAACAGCAGAATATCACTCTTTGATATTTTAATGCAGAGCTTCTCATCAACAGATAAATTCCACAGCGTACTCATACTCTGCTCCTTTACCTGCGAAAAAGAGTTCCAGATATTCTCAATTTTCTACATCAAAGAAATACGTGCACATGAACCCAAGTTTCTGTATACTGTTCCTATACCTCGGGAGCCAATGAAGATTGTCTCAGCAATCTATTTATCTCTTCTATAGCTCCACTGTCTGCTACAGAATTCCTATATAGGTCGACTGAAGATAGTGATCGCAGAAGGCCTGCAGCTGCCTCACATGATAAACTAGACTCTGATCTAAGGAGGTTCACAACAAGATTAATACAACCAGGAAATTGCATTATAGTGTCAATACACTTCTTTCCACCAAGTGAATATTTCCAGAGAGCAATTATAGCTTGTTCTCTTTCAAGAGGATCATGATCTAGGCCTAGCATACGAACAAACAAGGCCACATAACCATCGTCATGGCCAGAAGATGCACGTTCTACTGCATCAATTCCCTGAAAGCAAAATTCAAGCATTCAATACCACACGAATGAATTGCTGTCTGTTTGCACTGCACAATTTCTCAAAAATATCCACTTAACAAAGTGAGTGAAGAAGATGATGAAAACAACCACAGCCAAAGCATTTCCCCACTAAGTGTGGTCAATTATATGGATTAATCAACACCATAAAGTGAGTGAAGAAGAGTTACAAAAAATATAAAAAATGTTCTTAAATCCAAGATGCAACAAAAACACAGTAATCAGACTCAGCTATAATCTGAAAATGTACACTTAACCTTGTTCTCACAAGAAGGGGGGGTAACACCGCGAAGAATCCACACATGACCTTATTCCATCTTAAACTCATTAAATTAATTACATTATAAAACAATTTCCAGAAATGGCGACAGCATACATTCAATGTCGTCAATGGCGGTTGGCCAAAATTCCACCATATAAAGTGGGATTGCGACCTATGGGCTATGGCGCTGCCATGGCGGGTGGTGCTTCACAAATTGCATATGGCAGCTGGCACAAAATCCGCCACTCCATTCCGCCATGGCTGCTATTTAACAACACTGCATAGTGCATACATTAGAACTCAATTCAGTAATACAAACAAGGTGTGTGTTTGGTGTGAAGTATCAAGATTGATTTTATTTTTGCCTTATGTCAAACGTGATTTTAGTAAAAAATAGAGATGTTTGGTTACTGCCGGGTAAAATTGATTTTGCCTACAAACCTCGGTTTGACTAGAAGTGGTAAAAAGTAGCTTTTGTTTTAGGTTGAAAAATTTACACTAAGTTTTACACTGAACTTGCTTTCAAAGTAAAAAACATAAAAACATAGACCACTTCACTTCAAACTCAATTTTAACAAGACCAATTTCATTTAAAATCACTTTTAGCAAACACTCACCCAAACACACACAAAGCTGACATCTTTTCTCATAAACAATATTACAAATAGTGGGCCAATAAACATTTCGTGAACACCATAACAAAAAAGCATATAACAAGAAATTAAAAAGGGACTACCCATAAAAGAAAACGGTGTATAGTATATATACAATTGAACCAGTCTTCACCCCTCTAAAGTGAAGTGAATCATTTAGTGAAGGAGTAACCGTTGATTAAAAATTCATGATTATTGATTCATTCTTATGAAGCGAGTGATTCACTTAAGAGAGCTGTGCTAAAAGTGATAACTACAGATTATTAACTACAGATTTTTTTTTAAAAAAAAAAACGGTTGAGAATATAACTATAACTTACGGGTGAGGTAGCATCAACGGCGCCGTCACGGCCATTGCTACCACTGAGCCTGGCAACAACGGCAAGTTTGGAGTTTGAGTTGGGAAAGAGTGTGACTCTGCTTCTTGGAGTTGGGTGAAGTCCTGCGACTCTGGTGGTGGTTGGCGGAACGAGGTGCGAAGGGTTGAGCTTCGAGGGTGTTACTGTTAGGAGAGTGGAGGCCAACATGTTGTTGTTTGTTTGTTTAGATGAAAAGGAGAATAAGAGAGTTGCAGTGGAGAGCTATCTCTGTTTTCACTGCCCAGTTTCTCCCTCAGGGGAACAAGACGATGATAGGTTTTTCTGGATTATGTTGTATGGTTGATTCTCTTTTCTTTTTTTTCAATAAAAAAAATCTCAAGGTAGTGTTTGGTTGAAAGCAGAAAAGGAGAGGAAAGGAATTTACTAGATGCATTTTTTAATTAAAAATAAAATAGTCTCATGTTTGGTTTATATGGAGGAGAGAGAGAGATTCTAAATAATTAAATGAAATACTAATCTATTTTGTATATTTTTATTCTTTCATGTTAAATGTAGGGATATTTAAGTAAATATATCTAATATATTTAAAATTTGTGTTTTTTTTCAAAATCTCAAATATTAGAGGTTAGCTAAAAATTAAAATTGAGTAAAAATGGAGTTTGTTCCTCTATTGAAAATTAAATAAAATAAAAAATTGAAATAATTTCAATTCTCTTATCTATTTTATTCCAACAAATACTGCATAAAAATGTATTGTTAAAGGAACTAAATGACAAACTCTATACTAAACCACTCATTATGCCATTTTGAACTTACAAATTTCATATGCACACAATTTTCTTTCTCTTCCTCAAAATCTCTTAATCCATGAACCCTTCTCTCTCCTTATGCCCTTTCCTTTGTTTCCTCCACCAACTTCCATTTCGCAAAATTCCTCTAAGCATTCTAGCCCCAAAACCAAAACACTAAATTCTCAATTCCAAACTCCACCGCCCGCCTAATTATAACATTCTTCAAAATTACACCTGCATATATGCCACAAGGTCAATAGCATGTAGGTCGAGTGGCAGTCTAGGTGTTTGAAGAATTGGAGGGCTTTTAGGTTTGTGGTTCCATAAGTGCTTCGTAATCTAGTTCATAATAATTTTACGGTCTATTGAAAATTACGATTTGTTAGGTTTTGTCGAGAGATTCTAGATTTAATATGAGAACCAGTTTAATTATGGCCCATTTTGGATAAACTTTTTCATAAGCTTTTTCTAGTATGTATTTTTTAACTAACAACTTCTCACATAAGTGAAAATTGACTTTTGCTCTTCATATTTTTTAAAAGCTATCTTTTTTAACTTCTCCAAAAGTTTTTATCTATTTATAAATGACTATTTAGAACATTTCCCTCTTATACATATATGAGAAAAATAAGATACAAAATAAAACTAATTTCTCTATAAGTTAAAAGTTATAGTTTTTACGTCCAAACATGCTCTATGGTGGTTCGATTATGATGGTGAGCATGTGACGTGGAAGCCAAAATCAAGGCTTTGTTAGGAAAGAGAAGGCATAGATAATAGTAATCAATTGAAGTTTTGTGAGTTAGTTTTATCGGTAATCGACTAAAAAAGTGATGAAGATCATTGGCATGCACATCCTTAAACTCCACCAACTTCAACTTGTTTTCCATTATGATTATGATGTTCACACCCACCAAGACCACCACAAGAAAACCTTTCACAAAATAGAAGAAAAGAAGATTCAGGAGAAGCAAGAGTCGCAGGATAGATGCATGATGCCATTTTCCTGGAAGGACGAGGGGAAGAAAAGTAAAGAACGCAATATCTAAAAGAAGAATAGAATTAAGTGTAGTATAAACTATTTGATAAAATAATAATAATAATATATATCTAATGATTAAATAAAATAAATCTTAAACTAATATAATTTTGACAGGTGATTGTTTTCTTCTCCTATAATAATTTAATATTAATTATTAAAAAACTATTAAAAGTAAAAATAATAAGAATAATAATAAGGATGACGCAGTGGCACAGCTAAGCAGCAGCCGCCAAAACGCTTTGATCAAACAAACAAACTCTCATTTTTTCCGGAGACGAAGAAGAAACTTTCTTTGATCTTCTTCAAAACTTGAAATTGAAACTGAAACTTCTCTCTTCTCACTTGTGCTTCGATCCCATTCAATTTCATTGATCATCCCACTCGGCTTGAAGAAGAGAGAGAGAGAGAGATGGGTAGTACTAGCACCCTTCAGGGTTGGAGAAAAGCGTATGGCGCCCTTAAAGACACCACCAAAGTCGGTCTCGCCCATGTCAACAGCGATTACGCGGTATTCTCCTCCCCGTGCCATTTTCTAAACACAAACAAACACACACACACATTCATTCATTCATTCTTCTTTTTTTCTTTCATTGCTTCTCGAAATACTATCTCATTCGTTCGTCGTATCTATCTATCGGTTCCTATTAATAGGAATTGGACGTTGCCATAGTCAAAGCCACCAACCACGTCGAGTCTCCTCCCAAAGACAGACACCTTCGAAGTCAGTCACTCCTCATTTCTACATCCAATTTGTTCCCTCTTTTTTATTTTAATTATTCAATTCAATTATTCAATAGTTTCATTCATTAATTATAAATTTGCATTGTCAATTTGTCATCATCATCATAATTATTGTTATTTTGTTGGTTTAATGTAGAAATCATGTTTGCCACTACTGCTGTACGACCAAGAGCTGATGTTGCTTACTGCATCCATTACCTTTCCCGTCGATTGGCCAAGACGCGAAACTGGACGGTATATTCATTGATATCACTGACTGGAACTTACGAATTACGATTATGATGTAGTTTCGCTTTCCAATAACATATGTAATGTGTATGTTATAGTAATTGATATGCATTTTGCTGCTGCGCATGAATTTGTTTTTTTTGTTTTCTGTGATGGACTGGTGTTGTTGCATTTTATGTGAATTTCTGTGATATGGAATTTCTATAAAGGGTTTAAACTTGATGCTCTGCATTGTTGCTCTAATGATTTTTATTTTTAATTTTTTTCTATAATTTTTTAATAGTTGCTCACTTGCTTGAGTCTAATTTTCTAGCTAATAATTTCCTGATGGCTATAGGCCGATGTTTCACTTTCCTTTGTATTATACACAGGTGGCATTGAAAACATTGATAGTCATCCATAGGTTATTGAGGGAGGGTGATCCTACTTTTAGAGAAGAACTTCTTCATTTCTCACAGAGAGGACGCATTCTCCAAATTTCTAATTTCAAGGATGATTCTAGCCCAATTGGTTAAGTTTATAACCTTGTCAATTGATATTTTTGGTTCTATGCTCAATTGAGTTGTGTAATTTGACGGTATGTCATTTGCTTGCAGCTTGGGATTGTTCTGCCTGGGTTCGAACTTATGCATTATTTTTGGAAGAAAGACTAGAATGTTTCCGGGTTCTGAAGTATGATATTGAAGCTGAGCGTCTACCCAAGCATGCCCCAGGGCAGGACAAGGTAATTTCTTTCTTTCTTTTGTTTTCTTGGGATAAAAGAAGAGAAGGACGGTAATTTCATTAAACTGTCATTATATATCTTAGAATTTGTGCTAGGCCTAACTAAACACCAAAAGCTCAACACACCCCTCACACCCAGCACAATGAAGGTGCTAGAGGCTGCAATGAAGGCGGCTAGGGTTTCCAACGAAATATTTTTGTGATATCCAATCAAGTTAATGTATGATCTATGACAGTTTTTGCATGCAAAAATGAATGCAGAAAAACCACCTTTCCTCCATAATATTCAAGATCTGTATTTGTATCATTTTTGTACATTTTATTGGTTGTTCTATAGGTTCTCAGACCTGCCTGACTGTTGTCTTAAGCTTAATATTATATAGAAAAGTTTGAATATGTTAGCATTGAATATTTGTTGCTTACTGGCCAGACTTATAAATATCTGCCTCTAATTATTTAGCATTATTGAAATTGAAATCTTATACAATATGAAACATGGCCATCGTGCTGGATATGATGGTAATTAATTTTACACTCACTGTCCTCTGTTATATAATATTTCCTGTGCCTTACCACTTATGTCGATTCATGAACCTAGATGTTGTATTTCTCTGTAGCTGATGTAGGACCCGGACAAGTACAGCTAGGGATTTGTCAGTATAGAATATACGAATGGCAAAAGAAAGAAATAATGTTACCTGGATTTCAGTGCAAGTTTATGCAGTTCTCTGATGTTTTATATTGGAGAGCAATGCCCATAAAAAAAACTATTAATTGGCATTGTCTATAACTTTCTTCGTAAAATCTTATGCATTGCCGACTGACATTGTGATAAACTTTTTAATGGTTGGTGTGGATTTATATTACTTGCTGCTAATGAAGCATCCTTTTTCTTGAAATGTGCTGCTTTTGTTTTGTAAACATTTAATCAAGAAGTTTTCATGTTTGTTTGTTCTCCAAGCAGGGTCACAGCAGAACCAGGGATTTGGATAGTGAGGAGCTATTGGAGCAGTTGCCTGCTTTGCAGCAACTGCTCTATCGTCTTGTTGGTTGTCGGGTAATGTGAAACTTGTGGATATTCATTATCTTTTTATTTATTCTCTCTCTCTCTAATTACCAGTTCTCTCTCTCTCTAATTACCAGTTTACGTTCCGGTCTTACTCATTCATATGGTTTAATCATTTTTTCCATATAATATATTACTATATTGCTTTTGGTATTATTATTATTATTATTATATTTTCAAATAATCCTAACTGATTGTATGCTGCAACTTTTTAGCCAGAAGGAGCTGCTGTTAGCAACTACGTGATACAATATGCCCTGGCTCTGGTATGTACTGAATGTCTGTTTATATAAGGCCCTTTCAGATAGATGAGAAATTTTATTGCTTTGTATACGTAAAAGCATTTTGGATTTGACATTCATTATTATAGATTTATAACAGTGACCTTAGAGCACAAGGCTGGGGGGAATATGATATAGGGTTCTACAGTACAGCTGGCTTAAACTTTATTGGTTATCACTTGATCTTATAAGTTATGGAACATTTTCCCTTCTATTTCTATTTATATGGATTACAACAATGGAAATGCTAATTTTTGGGCCTAGAAATTTAAGCATTGAAGGGAAGAACTTTCAAATATGTAAACCATTTACTGATTCTTTGAAAGATGGTGGGAATGGTAATATCCTCCTCCATATTGGTTCCTCGGTAATGTAAGGATTGATTTTCAATCATTTTCATCTAATACACTGTTTTAGAAAAGAGACAGCAGATATGGGGATGATTTGTTTGAAATGATCCCTAATTGGTAGTTGTAAATTTCTAGAATTAAAATTACTGATCACCCTCCTGAGTAATAAGGTGTTATAAACGCCTTTTCTTTTTGTAAGATTTGTTCGATTGTACTGAATTTATATAGTTTTCAAAAGATATCTTTTAAATTGCTTACTTTGTTATTGATCTGGTTCTTATGCTTATTTAGGTACTAAAAGAGAGCTTTAAGATTTATTGTGCTATTAATGACGGAATTATCAATCTTATTGATAAGGTAAACTGGCATATGGTCATGTATACTATGGGTATCAGGTTTAAATAAAATCTGTGATAATTTTTTGATTTCCCTGCAGTTTTTTGAGATGCCCAGACATGAAGCTATTATAGCCCTTGATGTCTATAAACGTGCGGGTCAGCAGGTAATTATTTTAGGCCACTAGGCTTTTGCAATATATTTTCTTGATGCTTGTATTGAGATACCTAAGTGGTTGCAGGCAGCAAGTCTATCTGATTTCTATGAAATTTGCAAAGGTTTGGAACTTGCTAGGAATTTTCAGTTCCCTGTTTTAAGAGAGGTATGTTTTTGTTATTGTATCATTTTTGTTGTAACAAGTTCTCTGTTTTTAATTTGTTCCCATTGTTTGCATTGTTGATGCTTTTAGCCTCCACAATCTTTTCTTGTTACCATGGAAGAGTACACAAGGGAGGCACCACGAGTGGTTACAGTTGCAAGTGAGCCACTGGTTAGTACCATTTATTGTGTTCATGGGAAAGCATGGTTGTCATAATTCCTTTGTCTTAGCTTGTGTTTGTTTTGGTTTTGATTTATATTAGCCAGACATCAATGTATTCTTTCCTTAAAGTATTGCTTTTGGATTTAAGTTCTAGACCACTAATCTTCTTCTTTATCAACAGTTGCAGTTGACTTACAGACCAGAAGAAGTTCCTGCAATTGAAGATGTTAAATTGTCTGAAGAACAGGAGCCAGAGCCATCAGTTCCTGTCAATGATGATGTTGTCTCAAATTCTGAGCCTGCTCCTCCTCCACCATCTCACAACAATTTTGAAATTGGAGACTTACTGGTAAAACTTTGATCCAAGGTTCAGTTATGTCAGGATATGTTTGTCTACAACTTTCTTTATTCTTGTCCTATTTCAGGGGCTGAATGACAATGCACCTGACGCATCATCAATAGAAGAAAGAAATGCTCTTGCCCTAGCCATAGTCCCCACTGAAACTGGTGAGCTTTTGTTTCTCTGTTTTTTTCTTTCTGAAACTTAGTAACTTAGCATGGTTTCATAGATGGTATTCCTTACCTAGGAAATGTGACTGTTCTGTGCATCTATAGGCACTACATCAGCTTTTGGCTCGAGTGCTGCTCAAGTGCGAGATTTTGATCCAACAGGATGGGAGCTTGCCCTGGTCACCACTCCAAGTACCAATATTTCTTCGGTCAATGAGAGACAGTTGGTAGGTCCTTCGTGTGACATTTCTAGTATAAATTGACATCAGTGTAAAATCAAAGTTATGCAATTGAGTTTCAGGATTAAAACCATTCACTAAATCACATTGGACTTAAAGCTGGCGTCATGTAGATCACTCAGGATTTCTATTGTTTCATCTCAAGATTGATGTACCATATGATTTTAAACTATTATTTTAACTTGTCAATTTTAAACTGGGGCTTTTTTAAAAAAAAAAATGAAAACACCAGTTTGGATTAATGAAAATGACATATGAAGTTTGACTCAAGCGTCAATGCACACAGCATACATTCCCGATATGTAGGCTTTGGGGTGAATGTGCTGGTTTAAAATAAATAAATATGCATTACATCTATGAATTTTATTTATCAGTGCCGCCTAAGCTTGTTTAGATATGGTCTCGATCTTTTATTGTGTAACATCATTTTATCAGGTTACATACAGTTTTATGCCGTTGTTAAGGTCCCCGATATTATTGCTTGTTAATACCATGTCATTCATATTAATCGATGAACACAGTTTGTCCTTGCAAGTGATTTGCAGGTGTTTCTGGACATTATATTGGCACTAATTTGTGTAATATGTTTTAATTGCTTGGTTATTCACACGCTAGATTGTTTAATAGAATTATGAGTAACATTTATAACTCTGTCATTTGAATATCAGGCTGGTGGATTGGATTCTCTGACCCTTAACAGCTTATACGATGAAGGAGCATATAGATCTGCACAGCAACCAGTGTATGGAGTACCAGCCCCAAATCCATTTGAAGTGCACGACCCTTTCGCTTTGTCAAGCAACATCCCTCCTCCACCCAACGTCCAAATGGCAGCCATGGCTCAACAGCAAGTAAATCCATTTGGTCCTTACCAACCTTATCAGCCACAACAGCAGCATATGTTGATGAACCCAGCAAATCCCTTTGGGGATGCAGGATACCAGGCGTTTCCTTTGAATCCTGTTTCTCATCACCCACATAATAACAATCCGTTTGGAAGCACTGGCTTATTATAAGAACATTTTTTTGGAGGTGCAATGTATATTGAGTTGGTTTTTGTTGCTAGATAGGTGGTTCCTGGAATAGAATGTTTGTAATGTCAAGAATGGTGGGATATTTCCCCCCTTCTGAACATATCCCCACTCTCAAATTCTCATATGCATATGTATACAATGTTCATATACCTTGAATTGAGGATGTATAGATAAAATGCCATGTAAGATAACTGCCTCAAAAGAATTTTGTTTTGGTTAGTTCTAGGGTGGACCACTAATTGTGAAACTTATGGGCAGTTCATGGTGGACCAGTAATTGTAAAACTTTTACAAAACTTTAGTAGTCATTAGATTTATTAATAAAAAATCAATGACACAAATCAATTGAGGAAAATGAGAGAACACGCATAAGTTCTCCCACACAATCACACCCCTACCCCTCCCCCACCTCCATTGCGCTGCCCCTCTTCTCCGGTGTCGATCCCAAACCACCACCGACTTCGATTGCCGCAACAGGGAGAGAGACATGAAACTGAAACTTGAAGCATGAAACCCTCTCACTTCTAGCACCGATGCTTTCTCCCCATGTAGATTTGACAGAAGAAACCCATGTCGCGTCGTTCTGCTCCGCCCGAGGCCGTGTCCGAGTCGTAGCAGGCCGTGGCTTGGTCGCCGGCGACACACCACCCTGCCTTCCTCCATCGATTCAAATTTGGAGCATTTTGAGAAGTTGATAATGAAGGTTCGGTTGCACATTTGAACCCAAAGTTGTTGAAGAGGTCGATAATTGCGTCGACGTCTAACTCTTTGTTGGAACACGTCTTTCTCTTCTCCTTTGTAAGCGCTGCTTCTGACTTCTGCTTGTTGTTCTTTGTGATTCTGACATTGCTGCCGAAGAAGCTGCCGTGCCGTAGTTGTCGTGATGGAGGGAGGAAGAAGAAGCCGCTAGTTGAAGCGGTTGTTGGGATGGTGGTTTCATCCGGCCGGTGATCGGTTTCGTAGTTCGCCGCAAGCGGCTAGGGCGGAGGCCATGGTGCTCGAAGTCACTGCAAGTGGCCAAGGCAACGGCCATGGTGCTCGAAGGTTGGGCTGGTGGCCTTCTCACCGTCGGGGGGTGTGTGGGGAAGGAGGGGAGAGTGATTGGGTGGGAAAAATGTTGGTATTCTCACTTTTATCTAAAAAAGATCTGGATCATTTATTGTTTTTTAAATGAATCTAACAGTGGCTTTTTGTGGTCCACAGGTGAACCACTTGATGTGGTGGTTCACCCTTTTTTTTTTTTGGTCAATATGTGGTGGTTCACCCTAGACGCACCCTTTTGTTTTACACAGCTTTTGAAGCAATGAAAGAAAATTGAGGTAGCCCATCTAAAAAAGGACCCGCTAACTATATGTGCACAAACACACGACACACACAAACATAATTTTAGGATATTTGATAACAATAAATGCATATTTAGAAGATTTTATTCTGAAATAATGGTTGAGTATGGATTAGTAGTTTTTTTTTCCAAATGTCTTTCATTTTGTATTGTGTATAAGAAAAAGGATGGGATTAAAAGCGGGCATGTGGATAACCTTACCCTTATCTTAAACATATAATGAAATTCCTAAGGAGAATATTTCAAAAACCATAAGGTCTGAAGGTGGATATATAAAGAAAATAGAGAAGAAACACATTATGCTTTTAAATAATCTCAAGAAATCTCATCGTGATTTGTGATACTTCTCAAATGTATTGTACTTTCTCATTTACTTTATAGGATTAACTTTCTTCTTCTTTTTTTCTGTTGTTGTCCAAGATATATTGATAACAAGTTCAATTGCAATGGAGAAATGTGATGGAAAAAGAGTAAAATTAAAGAGGAGATGAAAATTAAAAAGAAGGTGGTGGAGAAGATGTAGCCCATTAACAGTATGGGAGTGGGATTCTCGCAATGCCTTGAATTGATAGAGATAATACACATTACTGGTGAGATATGGATGGAGAGTGGGTGGAGATTTTTCTTGCATTGCCTGATTCCATCCATTTTACGGCTTCTAATTTTGTTCTTTCCTTCTTTCATTGTCCCGTAAATAAAAATTACGAGTACCAAAAACACAATTAGGCAAAAATTAAATTAATATTTTTTCGAGCATTAAATTGTTCAGTTCGTGAATATAACCATTTTATGGGGTGCCTAAGCAGTGATGCCATAGCCTGATGTCACCTAAGCGGTTTGGACAAACCATTCATGCTTTTGACGTTTTTAAAATTTTAAATTACAATAGTCCTAAGATATTTGGTTTTTTCTTTTATCATCCTATCGGTTTGATTTAAAAATCAAATTTGATCTAATCTAATTTGCGATTGAGGTGTGCAAATTTGATTCACCCTAGCACTTACCATTTTTGTGTAACAAAAATAAATTGTTCACGTTTATAATATTTTAAAAAAATATAAATTTGATAAAACTCTTCGTAAAAGTAGAAATAAATAAAAATTTTATATGATAAGATCATATATTCAATTTTAAGGGGGGGAAATTCATTTTTCATAGTGTACATACAAACCTGAAATTTCATTTTGGAAAAGTTAAAAACAATGGAAGAAGGCCACAAAGTCAAGCATTGGGGGGGGCACAAGGTCAATGTGAACATGGCCAATAACACGCCTCCATTTTCATTATATCGGTTAAACTCATTCCACCCAAAAACTGTAGTTGTTAATTATTCAATCATCTTCCTCTTCAGTTGGCAAATTCCCAAGTACTCTCTTTTGCTAAAATTCTCAATCTTCTTCAGTTGCAAAACTTTTCCCACTCTTACCCACCCAATTCATCTCTCTCAAAATCTCATCACAGTTTGGCCTGAACAACTAAAGAATAAATTAATCCCCGAGTGGTGTTTTTGTTTCATGGGCCATAGAGCGCCATGAACAAACCCAACAATTTCTTTCACAATCTCATCAAACCCTTCAAATTCGGCTCCAGTAGAGGTAATTAAATTAACCAACAAAACCCAATTCTTCCCTTTTTTTTATTATTTAAATTTTGTTTAATTGTATGGATTTATATTGGAATGTTTGATTGTTATTAGAGGGAAAGAGCGAAGACGACATACAGAACATAGCGACGCAGGAGCAGAAGACCTTTTCCTACGAAACATTGGTAGCTGCTACCAAGAACTTTGACGTTCTTAACAAGCTTGGTGAGGGAGGCTTTGGACCCGTTTACAAGGTAAATATTTAGTTAAAGTAGTAAATCAATCGGCATGCAGTTTTCACTTTTATTTATTGATTTTCCATGTTTTTTGTTGCTTCGAAAAATGGCAACGTACGATTGAAAAGGGTTCAATTGGTTCAAACAAGCTTTTGTAAAATTGTGATTGCAATTGTTCTTGCAATTACATCGGTTTTTTTTTTTTTGGTGGATCACCACCAGAACCTTAATACTAGAACCGTAATTATAAATGCAGACAGCAATTTGAAACTTTTGATTCATGAAAATGTTTCTGCAAAATGAATCTACCCATGTCCTTGATGATTATGAAACTCGGATTTAACTTTTTTTATAGTAAGCCATTCACCTTAAATAGTAAAATAAGTAAGTAATCTCGAGAGAATCAACTCTTCATATTTTAATACATCTGTGATTTGTTACATATATACATGTAATATCAATAGTTAATTTTCTTTTTTATAGTAATAATAATTAATTTTCTCATTACTTACTTTATACTTCTTTGATTAATTTCCTAAACCGAAAAATGATGTACGTATATATTGTTATAATAATTAAATATTTTTGCGGAAATTTCAACACGGAAAAAAGCTGTTATTTATTTGGTTTTTACTTGGTAAGCCTAATAAGCTAAGACCTATTCTTAATTATGATGTTGTGGGGAATTCTTATTTTTTGTGTGTTTATTTATTTTGCCTCTTGATTGTGTGTGTGTGTGTGGGTTGATAAAAGGGGACATTGAATGATGGGAAGGAGATAGCAGTGAAGAGATTATCGCGTCGCTCGAATCAGGGGAAGACACAGTTCGTGAACGAGGCCAAGTTGTTGATACGTGTGCAGCACCGTAATGTGGTTAATTTGTTTGGTTACTGTACCCATGGCAGAGAGAAGCTTCTTGTTTATGAGTATGTCCCTCGCGAGAGCCTTGACAAGCTCCTCTTCAGTGAGTAGTGCATGTGTTTCCTAATTCTTTCCATTAATTCCTCTATATATTAATTCTTTATATCAAAGCTGTTAGGAGTCCTATATCAATTAGAAATATGATCAATATAGTCTTTATAAGATATGAGCAGTCTTCACTTTACAAATTAAGTTTGTGGAGTTGAGTTAGGTTCAAAGTTTAAATTCTAAGACTCTTAATAAAAATAAAAATGCATTTTCTAACCAAGGAGATTCTTCTGGTGTGAACATTGAACTTACCTATCTCTGGTTTTGAAATGCAAAATTCAATGAATGGAATTGACTTGCTAATAGTAATTTCATGGATATTCTTTCTCACCACAGATCTTTTCTATGTTTAAGTACATATGTAATTTTATAGACGTACAGGTCCACTTGAGTCAATATTTGGCTAGACATGAAGTGTGTACATGTGTGTGAATAGGTTTTTCTCCCACCACTCATTTCATTTGTGTTACCTAAGTGGTATTGGCCTCTTGGGATTAATTGGTTTTTGGTAGGGGTATTATTGGTCTTTCATAACGTGGGAATTTTATCATTATAGGACCATCGTAACCAACACTGTACGTGGTCCCATATACATCCTTTTTTTTTTTTTGTCAATGATGAGATATATTAAAAAAGGCTGAAGCCTAAACATTACACAGAAGAGACACTAAATACATAGACCCAGAACAGATATGCTATAGCTAATCCATACACAATAAACCCAAACTATGCTCTGGATGAGCCTATACAGTTCCCAACTGCCCAAACTAACAGCGAAGGAAAACAACGAACAAAACAAACAGAAAAGAAAAAGGAAAACCAGCCTAACAAACTAGCCTACAAACCACATACATAAAAATGATATTCTTGAGAGGGGTAGGTTTGACCAATTTGGGACACCCAGAACCTTCAGTCTCATTCAAAGTTGCTCATATGTCAGAGGGTGGCAAAGCTGCGACGAGATGCATGGCGAGAAAACCTAAAAAGCAGAAAAACCCAAACAACAAACACCACAAAACAAAAACACCAAACACCACAAACCAACCCAACAACACCAGATCTGGAACCACCACCACCGAAAGCTCCAACAACATCTAAAGCACTTTGTCACTGGAAATGAATTAATGGAAAGAGAGACTTTTTGAACTTTGACTTTAATTCACAGTGCGTTTGGATAAAAATTTCTCTTATAATTTACGCTTACATTATAATTTACGAATTTCAGATACAAAACTAAACACATTATTATTTATTAGTGTTTGTGCGTTTGTTTTGCTCCAAATTCACATCTGTGACAATATTTTGGTCTGTATAGCATACCATAACTAATGTTTTGGCTGTTATTTATTTTTATTTTTAACATTAATTTTTAAAATCTCGTTTTGATCATAATTTTTTCAAAACTGATTTTGTCAAAATCAGAATCAATCTTAATACATGATAGTCTATCCCGTCACGTCTATTAGAAGAAGAATGAATTCCAACCCTTTTTCTATTTTCCTTTTTCACTAAGCACACGTTTTGCAATTCCAAAAAAAAAAAGCTCTAGTTTGTAGCACACCTCTACTTTGGAGGAAGACTCATAGAAACTTCCCAAACACCAACTTCTTCATTTTTTAATTGAAAAACAAAAAAAAACTAAGATACGATCCCTAAAATGGGTCATACATACAATGCTCCAGTTTGGATAAGCTTTTCTATAAGTACTTTTAACATGTGTTTTTTAACTAACAACTTTGTATAGAAGTTAAAATCAACTTTTGTTTTTCACATCTTTTAAAAGTTATCTTTTTTAACTTCTCTAAAATTACCTATCTATCTATTAATAATTATTTAACAACATTCTTTCTTTTGCATATATATGAGAAAAATAATAAAGCAAAATAAGACTAACTTCTCCATAAATAAAAAACTAGAGCTTTTGCATCCAAACAGGACCAATGTTTGATTTGTTATCCAATCCAACCACGTGTTTATTTAAAAATTTAGTGAATAACATAAACATGTATGTGATGTGTTGAAAATTAATTAATGGTGCAGGATCAAACAAGAGAGAACAGCTAGATTGGAAGCGTAGATTTGACATAATCAATGGGGTGGCAAGGGGGTTGCTTTATCTTCACGAAGACTCTCACAATTGCATAATCCATCGAGACATAAAGGCTGCTAACATTTTACTGGATGAGAAATGGGTACCCAAAATTGCTGATTTTGGCCTGGCTCGTCTCTTCCCCGAAGATGAAACCCATGTCAACACACGTGTTGCTGGAACCCAGTAAGTAATATACTAGTATTTCTCTTTCCATCTTAATCTTAATTTTCACTTTTCAACAAAATGCATTAATTTATGTTATGTTATGTTATGACAATTAGTCTATATATGCCAAAAGTCAACCCATGTAATAAAAATCAAAACGTGTCTTTTCTATAACAATTTAATATAAAATGGAGTTTCATAAGTGAAAATTTGAGAATTATGATCATAAGCCTTTTGTGAACTAGTACTATATATGGGCATGTTTAGATTGGTTTATCAAGAGCTTATCTATTGATATAAATACTTGTGATATTGTTTGACAGAGCTTATGTACTCACATAAATTGTTTTTTGGCTTATTATTATAAGTTTTTCAGAATAACTTATCAAAACAGTTTATAGCTTATATAGAATCAGTTTCATCATATTTTCTCTTTGATTATAAAAATATTTTATATATAAGCATTTATGTAATAAACACATATGTCATAAGTGCTTAAATAAGTTATTTATCCAATAATGTCCTATATCTTGGATTTTAATAAATTGAATTCTTTTATGAAAATAGGTTTTTTTAACTAGTGTTATAATTAAGGACACTTGTTAAATTAAAGAAATAAAAAATATAAAACAAGGATGATAACTCGTGAAATTAATATATATGCAGTGGATATATGGCTCCGGAGTACTTGATGTATGGACATCTATCTGTGAAGTCAGACGTGTATAGCTTTGGGGTATTGGTGTTGGAGTTGATAACTGGCCATCGAAACTCATCATCATCTGGTTCGGCCATGAATGAAGAGAATCTCCTCATCTGGGTAAAATTAATTATAAGCTTCCTTAATTATGAGTATGAGTGTTTGCATATTTGACAACTTATTTAATTATGTTAAGAAACCTCTTTTATGAGAATAAAATAAAATACTCCATCCGATTTCAAATATATAAAAAAAAATACATATATCTAGACCATATATGATCCAGATGTTTAACAGCTGTTTTAGTTGACTTTCTAGCTAGTACAGTACTCCTAATTAAGATGGTGTTTCGGTCGGTGCGCTATATAACTAAGATGTCTTTCCACACACAAAATGACAAAGGCCAGGTTGACTACTGGTCCTGGCTGACGCCTACCAACATATTTTAAAATGGAAAAAGAAATTGAACATCATTTTTATACACTTTGTTTGGTTGTCTTACACGTACAGAGAGAGAGAGAGGGAAAGTAAAAAAAAATGCATATTGAAAAGTATATGTTGTAAAAAAAAAAATATGCAAATAAGATTTTTTTATTTAAAATAAATTAAATATATGGTTTAGATTTGTCTCTAAGCTCCAAACTAACACAAAATAAAATGAAAAATAAATGAAGATCACTTCACTTTAAATGGTTAAAAAATTGAAGTAGTAATTAAAAGCTATTTGATTTAGAGTTTTTTTTTAAAATTTTTTATTTTAACTTTTTAATACAAAAAGTATTACTTTATTTTCTGATTTATTTTCTATTTCAAAAAATCTGTATAAACAACGTATTTATATTCCTTTACAAACATTTAAAAGTATAAAAGAAAGTAAAAATAAATAATACTTTTAACAAAAGTAAAAAAAAACAGAAAATAACAACGTACAAGCATGATATGTCTCTTTTTCTATTTTTTTTTTAGAAAAAAAACAGAGATCAAAACAGAGTATAATAAATATAAAACATTAATTTCTTAAGTTGCCTTGTATTCTTAATTTGTTTTCAATCTTTTTTCATTTACAGGCATACAAGCTTTACAAGAAAGGGAGGTGCCTAGAAATAGTGGACCCCACACTGGGATCCTCTGTGGTGACGGAGCAGGTGGAAACGTGCATTCGGCTGGGTCTGCTGTGCACGCAGGGTGATCCCCAGCTGCGCCCAACGACGGGGCGTGCGGTGTTGATGCTGTCAAGGAAGCCAGGCAACAGGGAAGAGCCAATCACGAGACCGGGAGTAGCCGGTTCCAGATACAGAAGACTCCCTCGTAACCTTTTTCCAATCTCTTCTTCTTCCACTACCGTTGATGATGATGACTCTGATCGTTCACACATTGATTCAAGCAATTGTGACACAACTATTACTACTACTACTACCACTTCTGCAACGAGAACAATCTCCGGGACACCACAAGTAGACTCGCGAGGGAAACGTCCACTACACGGTTAGGCTTGGCTCTCTCGTTCGTTGGAGAGATTTTTTGGGCTGTGTTGTCATTTTGTTATTCTTTTTGCATCATAGTTTTTCTATGCGTGAGTACATATATCAATGATATATGTGAGTATATATAATTTTTTTGATCATTTGTAAGTATATATTAATGATGTAAATGTTATTTCGGAATAGGTTAGGATTAATGATCAATGGATTGAAACCACATGTATGCCGGATTTTTTTTCGATATATATGTGCCGGGTTTTTTTTTGTCTCCTCTTTTCTAGTTTCTTCCAATTTAAACATAACAACTCATGAGCATATAGGTTATTAACTTTGACCCCTAGCTCTGCTAGGGTTTGAAAGGCCGCCGCTTTGGGCGTTGTTGGGTCCCTAGCTCTGTTAGGGTGTTGTTGTGGTTGCCGCCGGCGCGGCGGACTTCTCGGTGGGGTCTCCACCGCAATGTCCTTCGCTTGGGTTGTGGTTTGTCTCTTTTTTTTCCCGTTTTGTTCTCTTGCTCTGATTGCTGGCTTCGGTTGGTCTGTTCTCCTTCGTCCTGAGCTCCGCCGCCACCACTGCCCTCGACCTCGTCTCACCCCACCCCTCCATCCTCTGGTTGCAGCCACTGCATCACCTTGGTGAAAGTGGGAGCTCATCTCGAAGTGGTTAGCATGTCGGACCGTCGTCTTTCGCTGTCGAAGCTGCTGTTTCTTGGTTTGTTCCATGCTGCTAAGTTCTAAGAAGCTAATTATTTTTGGTGAGTCCCTGTTTCTGCAGACTGTGAGTGATATACTGGTCCTACTGTTTATAAATTCCTTATGCAATCTGAGATTGTGTTGGAGGACTAGTTGGTTGGCCTTAGTTTGTTTTGCTTTATGTTCTTCTGCAAATCCATGCCCCAGCTTGTCTGCCTGGGCCTTTGCCCTCCAAAGAAGAATCTGAGAGGCTTGGTGGAGAAGATGAAGTAGATGAATTAGGCCCATTTTTATGGTTTCTCTTTTGATTTGCAGTTTAGATCTGAATTGGCTTTCTTCCTTGCGGTTGAATCTTTATCGCTTTGTTCTCTTTTGTTTTGGGTGGTGTTAGCTTTTAGTGCTTTGTCTGTTAGTCTTTATTGCCTTTTCGACATGTGATGTGCTTTTATTGCTTTTTTTTTTGGTCAATAATAGAAATATCATTGCATGGGTAAAACCCAGCCATACGGCATCTACAGTAAGGAAAACAGTATATGCAGAGTCACACAAAATACAACACTATAATTCAAGACCCGCTACTGTAACATACCTTACTTACGTCAGACAAGGAAAACAACGAAAAAACAAAAAGAGAAAACACATAAAACTACAACTACCAAAAAACAAAAAGGATACGAATCTAAACCAACAAACAACAAACGCAACAACCCAACTACACAACAACCGAGCATCGTCCGACATGTCAAAACAGATCAATGAGTGGTATGAGTTTGGCCCATTTGGGGCATTCAAACCCAGTTGCCTCAACCAATACAATCCACATGTCACCAGTTTCCTTTTTTGTTCTTTCAGGTCTGGGAGGTTGCACAGAACCACCGGTTGCGGAGAAGAAGCGCAGAGCGAAGCTTCATTGGTCCAAAAACCACACCCCAGAAACACCAACAACAACAACCACCACAACGCACAAAAACAAAAAGAAACCAACAGAATCAAACAAGACACCAGAAAATACAACACAAAACCAACTGAAACAAAGAACCAAACACCCAAAAAGGGATCAACAAACACGGCCATGAAACACAACCAGACCACCGAGGCCCACCACGGGCCAGCACCCAAACCACCACGCAGGACCGACAGAGAGCAACTCCGAGCAACAGAAGGAGGCATCATCGCGCTCCTAACAAGGACAGCACGCGTTCGTACCTATGCCGAGGGCGGTGCCACCCAAACCCCCCGCGGAGGAGCTTCGCTGGTCGCTTGCAAAAGAGGATGGGGCATGGCAAAGCAGTGGAGGCACAGGGAGCTTTGGATCTGACAGGCCAGAACAGGGGCAAGGCGAGGCGGCGTCTACAAGCAGAGCAAAATTTTTCTTTTGTGCTTTTATTGCTTTGTCTATTAGTTGTTGGCATGTAGCTTCTCGGTAGTGTTGTTTGGCTTTAGTTTTTGTTTTTAGATTTGCTTGGGCTTGTTCTTCTAGTGGCATACCCGTGAGAAAATTTCTGTACACTATTTGTTAAATACACATACACTAAAAATGAAAAAGACTAAACTATCCCTCACAGGTTTTTTTTCCACACATACACTATTCGTTGTCTCTCGCGGAACTATTAGTTCCGCGTGTGCATTTTTACGTGGAACTAATAGTTCCACATAAAAATGCACATGCGGAACTAATAGTTCCATGTAAAAAATGCACACGCGGAACTAATAGTCTGTGAAAAATACTCCGTGGAACTATTAGTTCCGCGAGTGCATTTTTTACGCGGAACTAATATATCCGCGCTCAATACGTATGTGTCGTTTTTTATATACGCAGAACTAATAGTTCTGCGAGGTCCTTAAAACGCGAAAAATTTAACTCGCAATTTTACTGACGACGGTGCGTTTTCTGTTCGGTTGTGCTGCTTGTAGATGCAAGGGAGACTCATTTGCTTGTTGTCGGAGGAGATAGGGGTGAGTAGAGAAGGGAGAATGAAGAAAAAATTTGAAAAGGATGGGAGGAAGAAGAACGTACGTGCGCAGAGGAAGAAGAGAAGAGAGGGAAGAAGAAGAAGGTTGTAGGGGTAGTTTGGGTATTTTAAATATGTGTATGTGTTATTAGTAAAATAGGTATGTGTGAATAAAAAAAGCCTTTGGGGTATTGCATACGCTATGACTTGTGGTTGGGCTTTGCCCATGTTCTGTACTGGCGTTTGCCTGGGCCGTTGCCCTTGTTGGGTTAATATACTTTGATCCATTGACAAAAAAAAAAACATAACGTCTCATCAAAAATGATAATTAAAGAAAAAGGATATTAGTTTTGAAGGGTGAGAAATATTTGTTATTAGGTGTTATGTTTTTATTGAAAATATTAGAAGAAATAACATATAATTTCAATCCCAGCAAAATTGGAATATGGCGAGGACTAAAAGAAGGAGAAGAAATAATAAAGTCACAAATAGTAAAATAAATTTTGTAGGAATCAAAGCAATAAAATGTGTATGTTATAGAGGCCATAAAATTATTTAAGCCAATTTATAAAGTGGAATTCTACTTGATAAGTCAGTTTTAGTTGTTTGGAAGGTAAATTTGATTTCACTTTTTTTAATTGATAGTTGTATTCTTATTAGTTTAATTATTTTAAATATAAACAACAAAGTATAATTAATAAAATAAAAAACTTATTTTTTATTTTCTATAAAAAAATCAATTCACAAATAAGTGCAAATTATACTCATATCACCATGTCGAATCCAATTAAGTTATTTACAATAAATATTTGAGAAAAAAATACCACATCTAAATGAAAAATCCACATTTTGTAATATATTTTTTTTTGATAAAACACATTTTGTAATATAATTTAGGGTAAGTAATATGAGATTCTGTAAGTAGCTAAAGTCACGAGTCAACAAACAAATATGAAAAATAGTGAAAAAGTAAACAATTATATATTTTTATAATAAGTAATTAAACATGAAAAAGAGTTATTATTACGATGTTTATTGAGAGACTTTAAAATGTAGAGTTATTAAACTCTAAAAAATATATATATTAAAAAATGTATAAATTCATTAAATTGTTCAAAACATTTCTCTTCCTTCTCTACTGTAAAAGGTCAAAAAAACAGCCAGCAAATAGTAACAGATAACCAAACAAGAGAATAAAAAAAAAACACAAAAATAAATAAAAATAGAGTGAGAAAGGGAAGAGTGACCAGCGGCGAAACCATCATACTTCACTTCACTGTGAGTGAGTCCCGCTGCTGCAGGGTGAAGAGTGAACTGAAGAGCAACACAGAAATGGTGATCACTACCACCTTCAGTGCTACAGCATCAACAACACCACCAAGAACAACCACCATCACATCCCTCTCTTCCCTTTTTCCCACAACAAAACTCCATTCTCTCACCCCTTCCATTCTCAAATTCAATTTCAGATTCAACCCCTTCTCTTCCTCCCTCAGCCCCATCACCTATTCCTCCAGAAGGCCCAACACCCCACCCACTCCCAAATCCTCCACTACTACCTCCGCCACCTCCTCCTCCCGCCGGAACCTCAAGTCCCGCCTCCGCTCCGGCGACACCCTCTACGGCCTCTTCCTCCTCTCCTTCTCCCCTACCCTGGCCGAGATCGCGGGCCTCGCCGGCTACGACTTCGTCGTCGTCGACATGGAGCACGGCCACGGCGGCATCTCCGACGCCCTCCCCTGCCTCCACGCCCTCGCGGCAGCTGGAACCGCCGCCATCCTCCGCGTCCCTGAAACCACCGCCGCGTGGGCCAAAAAGGCCCTAGACCTGGGCCCACAGGGCATCATGTTCCCCATGGTGGAGTCCGCCGAATCCGCCGCAAATGCCGTCTCCTACTGCCGCTTCCCCCCTTCCGGGCTTCGCGGCTCGGCCCACCCAATCGTCCGGGCCTCGTGCTACGGCATCGACGAGGGCTACCTGAATAACTACCTCGACGAGCTCTTGATCATGTGCCAGGTATTAGAATTAAATGGATCTGACTATCTCGAGGAATTAGTCTCCATACTTGCACGCGGATACCGGTTTCACTCAAAAAAGTTATTAGTTAGTTAGGCTTGTTAACTTTCTGTTAGTTTGTTACTGGTAGTTATCAACTGTATCTGTCATTCAGGTGGAGTCCGAGGAAGGGGTGAAGAGGACCGAGGAGATCGCGGCCGTTGACGGCGTTGACTGCGTGCAGATGGGGCCGTTGGATCTAAGCGCCAGCATGGGGTACCTGTGGGACCCGGGGAACAAGAACGTGAGGGACGCCTTGAGGGAAGCCGAGAGGAAGGTGCTGTTGAGAAACGACGATGGCGTTTACCTCTCTGGCTTCGCGATGCCGCATGATGGACCCAGGGATCTCAGGTCACGTGGCTATCACATGGTGTCCGGTGCTACTGACGTGGCGTTGTTTAGAAATGCTGCCGTGGAGGATGTCGCGAGGTTCAGGACGGGGTTCGTAGAGGAGGGTTCGGATAGTGAAAGGGAAGAGGGTAAAGAGGGTGATGAGAAGTACTGGAGTGAATGAGAATGGTGTTTTTTGGATTTTTCTTCTTCTTCTTCTTCTTCTTCTTCTGTTGTCTCGATTTTTGTAAAATTAGGCGATGTAGTTATGATATGCCTTTTAGGGTATGTTTGGATTGGCTTATGCAGAGCTTATGAACACAGCTTATGACTGATTCATAAGCTGTTTTGGGCTTATTTTTCATAAGCTACCCAGGATAGCATATCAAAACAGCTTATGACTTATATAAAATAAGTTTCACTATAATTTTTCTTCGATTATAAAAGTAGCTTATACAGCTTATGCCATAAGCAGTAGATAAACTTGTTATCCAAACAGGGCCTTAATCTTCAATGAATATTACTCTTATGATCTGTTATATTGACATTGATATTGATATAATTACAATTACATAGATAGTTTACAGTCATTTGGTCAGGGATAATGCTCTTTTAATCTGTTATGTATAGCTATTTGATCAAGTAATTCGAACTTGTGGCTTAAACTCTTTGGGCCTAATTATGATTTTAAGTAGCGGTTCTCTGTATCTCAATCATTAAAACAGGACATGTTTTTTGTTGAAATTTATGGTATCGAGTAAGGAGGGAGACCAAAATATTTCCAAGTTTGGCTGTATTCTAGTGTTTCTCTTTTTCTTATAACAGTATCTGTCTCTTTTATGGCATTTTGAGTTGTGATCAGTATATCAAGGAATTTATTGCTGTATGACTTTGTGAATCACCAATCAAGCAGACCACAAGTAGAGAAGCTATCGCGTCACTCCTTCAAACAAGAAGCAACCTCCTGAATCCTGATCTTTAGTGGAAGAAATTATACACTGGTCTACTGTCTATATTTCGAATAGTGTAATGGTACTCTTGGTTTGCTGTAATACATTTTGATACTATGGTGCTCGTTCCGTGATTTCTCCTGCCATGATCATTCTTTGCAGAGGCATCTCCAAAAAATACCTTAATATGGAACAAAACGAAATATGACAGGTAATAGCTGATATTGAAACGCATTATGTTTATTGTAATGTGATGTGGTAATTGATTGATTGGCTCTCTATAATCGTTCATTTCTTCTTTTGCATGAAAGTTGAATCCTGACTTTATTAGAGCTTGTTCAAGTTAGGTTGCTTGAGTTGCTGAGAAAACACTCTAACTCTAAAATCTTGTACTTGGAACTTGAAATCATACTCTTCTGGTTGAGCTTATTTCAACCAATTGTCAATTTGATCAAACATAGAGGAAGTTCAAGATTTGAAGAAATAGTTACTATTAGTAGTTGATGTAATCAGTTATAATTTATGATTATTTCTTCAATAATTAATTTTATCTACAAGTACCTTTGATATTTGATAGGAACCTCCTTTTATTTTACAGAAGAAAACAGAGGAATCCAACCGAGTTTACAGAAACAGAAATTAAAATTAACAGAAATGGAAATGGAAAAATAACAGCAACTGGATAGCTTTGTCCCAATCCCACTCCTCTACTGTATCCTCGCCCCACTCTTTCCTTCATCCTTACCACTTTTTTTTTTGTTTTTAATCATAACTGAATTTCCTATCTTTTCTTGGGTCACCTGACACCTCAGCATTCTGTCAAATTACTATGCACCAGATACAGAACTAACCATAATGTGCTTTATGAAATCATGAATGTATGTTTGGTTTTCAATTGAAAGATTGCAAAAGTGCGTTTGAAACCAAAGTAACTATAAAATTTCTTTTGGGCAAACATACTTTTAGATTCAAATGTATGTTTATAACTGAAAACCAAATATATTAGAAATATTTTCTGCATCGTTTAAAATTCCAGTCCATGTACCATGGTCTGCCTTAACAATTCTGGTGCAAAATAGTTTGACATAAGGCTGTCCTTGGGCACACAAATGGGGCAACTTTAGCTAGATAGTTGAGCTCTTTAGTATTACTGATTGCTGTCGAAAACTGATGATGTATTTTAAACAAAATAATACAGTATGCCAACCATTTCGGAATTATATTATCCAGTTAAACTGTTGTATAATTTATTCCAATAACAGTCACACATAGATGTTCTATGGATAACGGGGTTCCTCTTGGGGCATCATGTTTTATAAACTTCATTACATTGGTTATATTGGAGTTGAGTTATGAAAAGAAGTCCTATGCTCATATTACTTGATGTTACATCAACCACAGTTTGTGTATACTTGCAATTTGTGAATCCCTTAGTTTATAACAATTGAACATACTACTTTGAAAATCTTGATCCTTGGTGAGTGCATCCTTTTCCTTTTGGCAATGGTTCCCGCAATATGTTTCTTTTTGTTTTCAGCATCACCTGAAATGGTTGCATTCATTGTGATGAATGGACTTCCCAACCCAATTCCAGTGAGGTCACCTATAGTTATCACCAAATAGAATATAATCTTTTGGCCAAATGAGAAAACAAATTCATAGTCAATGCTAAACATTTCAATATCTAATCACAATTCCTCAAGAAGCATACCCATAGTTCTTACCAATTACTCAAATATCAATGAATATGGCACGTACACGGTACACCTATCAATGAACGTGGGTTTTAATTGGATGTGGAGTTATTGGTTGAACTCATTTAGTAAATTTTTTGGAGTTACTGTGGGTGTTTGTGTTGAAAAAAGTAAAAATGAGTGATGTGTACACGTGGGGCTTACTAAAGCACCCAAAAGTGGGTGATCCATTGGAGATGCTCTTAGGGGCTTGGCCCCTCCCATTTATAAAAAAAAATAGTTTTATTTAACACCCAAAGTTTACGTGAAACATGTGAGACGGATTTGACACTAAATTATGTCACTGAATCAAGCCATCTTGGCTGGCATGACAAAGGTCTCACACGTAAGAAATTTTAAACAACATTACGTGTGTTACTGATTTGCTTGCATTATGTGTTACCAGTTTTGAATTTTTTTTTTTTTGCAACCTACATCTTGCTAAGGTGACTTTATTTAGTGTCAAATCAATTCTATATGTGCCACCTAGTTTTTGGTGTTTAAAAATTGGACGACATAATGACGATGAGACGTAATTTACTCAACTGGAAATCAAAATTGCATTATCGCAATAACCAGGGGATCAAAAATATAATCAAGCCTAAATTTTTTTATTTTAAAACAATACTCATTCATATTTTTTTCAAGAGTTTAATAACCATGCATAATTTTTAACAGATATCTAATCATATATTAGCTATGTAAGTTGATATGCATAGTAATTAAATTAAATTAAATTCTCTTTTAACTATGCATAATTTTTCAACGCAACTATGTAGGTGTCAAGGCATAGTAATTAAATTAAATTAAATTCTCTTTTAAATTAAAACAATCAGGTTTTGAATCACAAATCTTCTCTTGACCGTGTTGTTTCAGAGATAAGGTTTTGAAGTAGAGCATTGCAATTAAGAGGCCACAGACACAGTAGCAATAGCAGTTTGCCATTGTTTCATAAAAATCACCACATCACATCTTCACCACTCTACAGTTGACGACCGGCGACAAGCCCATTAACGAAGCAGACACAGACAATCCCTTCTTCGCTCCGTTCCACACAGTAGACGCTTTAAAAGGTAATTAAGGTTCTATTCTATTTTGTAAAAGATAGTTATTCTTCTTATGCATTCTCCTCCGATCTTTGCCTTTTTTTTTTCTATTTTATTTTTGTTCCTATCCCAAGTGAATGTTGTGAAAGGGTCAAATATGTCATTGTATAGTGAAGTGAAAAAGCTGCTAAAATATGTTTGGTCTGTCATGAATATTACTTTTTTTTTTTAATAAACTGTCTTGTGATATTGTTAGTTTTGCTACCTTGAGTAACCTTTTAGTTTTTGAGCATTTATATTATGTGTATAGCATTAATTCTTTAAAAATTCAGAATAGTGGCGTTTTTGGGGTCTCTGTGTCTGGATAGTTGATTACTGATTACCCCTCTGCCTAATGTGTATCATGCTACTTTCTATCATCTGTGTTATAATTATAACATAATGTGAATCGGTATACCCTAGATGGATATGTTCTTCTTTTGGGCATCTGCAGTAGGCTCGACAAATAGCTTGAAAGAAAATAATTAGCCTTTTTGTATGGTCATTGGGCTCATAATATACTTGTTGATATTTGGGGAGGTCGTTTTACTTTGTTTTCATCTTCTGGAAACCAGCATTTGCTTGGAAGGCGACTTGCGGCATTTTACCATACCAGGTAGTAATGGCTTGTAGAATTTTGGAGCTGCTTTACAGTAGGAACCGTTTTAGAACCAACAAATCTGCAGCTTTTTATCTGAACTCAATGCATTATCACTCTTCACAAGATGTTTCCAACTCGGAATGGTATCGGAATGAGTTTCCAAAGGTAGCAAAGTTGGCCCATTTGCTAGCGAATGTGGACGCTATTAACGGAAGACTCATTGATATAAACAGTAATTCAACTATTTTCAATGATCAAATTGAGCATGAAATGCGTACCTTCAAGTCTCTTGTCCGGGTGTTTGTTGGGTCTCCATCTGTACAGCACAAGATGAAACATGTTCTGGCCTCCTCCACCACGAATACACAACATGATGATTCATTTACTCCTTTCAGTAAAGCGACTGAAAGAGAATCTATGGTGGTTGATTCGCTGGCCAAAGTGAGCAACTTTCTCAATGTTTCTTCTCAACAAAGGAAGCTAGTTCGATTTAGAGTGTGCCCACAAGTTACTCAGCATCGTGTGTGGACTGGTGCACTTAAGGAAATTCTGAATAATTTTGCAGTTGATTTGAATTCTTTGGATTCTCAGTGCTTAAATGAAGGCACTATATTGGGTCAGCAAATTGTTCATAGCTGCTTGAAGTTTCTGACTGAAACTGCTGCTTTGTCCGACACCGACTCTTCTTCATGGATGAAGCTTTCACCCGCTAAAACTGTTAATTTGTCTGATTCCCAGAAATGGGCAGATGTTCTTGCAATGTTCAATGATCTAATTGAATGCTGTAGAAGTGAAACGAGATTAAAGTGGCATGTGGCAAAGGCTGAGATCATGAAGGAGGGGCTTTTACATATCAAGGATATTTTAATTGACAACAGTACTGGATACAAGGAAGCTCGACATCAAGAAAGCCTAGTGCAGAAGAAGCTTTCCAAAACATTGGGTCACTCATCTCGTTGCTTGTTCACTCTATTGCAGTATTACCTCTTTGGAAGAGTTACAGATATTGAAGTAGATATGTATGGTGGGATTTATGGAAATGGAAATGACAGCAGGTTTTGCTTGTATATGGGAAGAATTTTGACTTCAGACAGTGAGAAGATGGTTGGGCGTAGTGTGAAGCAGTTGGACCGGGCACTTGGACTTTTCAAGTTTGTCTGGGAAACAGCTGGAATGAACGGAAATTTGGACTTGCAGGGCCATATGTGGTGTGTTGGAGCCGACAATAGGATGCTTAGGTATAGAGGAAACATGTATTTCATGCATGGCATTTGCCTCTGATCAGGATTTGTACCGCAGTATCATTTAATCCTATTCTATGGTTCTAAATTTGTAATCAGTCATAGGTTGTTTTTGCCAATGGCAACTCAAACTTAGGATGTGTTCAGGTTCTTCATTTGGTCTCGATTTGTCCTCATAAATGAAATTTGTTCCCCAGGTTTTATGGGAGATGAAGCAACAAAAAGAAGCAATAGATATTTATTTTACAATGGAATTGAAACTTTATTTTGTTCAGCCTATGGTATTATAATTTTACTGGCCATCCCACTATAATGTTTTTTTGGTTGGCCACTCTGCATCACTATCTGGATAGACAACCATAAGTGTGTTCAGTTTGGTGTTTGGAATCCGGTAAAAGCTAGAAGTGACCGGATTTTGCCCAAACCATGGTTTGGGACTTTCCAAATGTAAAACCAAACATGGAAATTGCTTGATAGGTAGTAGTTTTTGCTTTGTATTTTTAGTCACAAAATTTCTCTAAACTTTCAGTTGCAGGAATGGGGGGTTTATCTCTAGGAGAGCAGTGCTTCATCCAAGGTGGCATTGCTCTGGATCTTCGCTGTGATGGTAGAAAGAGATTGGCTTATCGACCAATCTATGTTGAAACTGGAGTCATTCCTCAGGTAATGCTTTGATGACTTGGCATATATCCAGCAGATTTGACCCCGGCCGACCATCTGAATTTTTCCTTCTTTTACTAGTTTTAATTTGCACATTTGACGAACTTCATGATAGGCAAATGGTTCAGCAAGAGTCAGAATGGGTGCCACAGATGTCATTGCCAGTGTGAAGGTTTGTTAAAGTGTTGGGCTTGATCTCTTCTTTCATGACTTGTGATTACCTTTTGTTTAATAAAGCATATCAATTCTTTTACTGACCATGATATATATTGGCCACACAAGTGCAGGCTGAACTTGGAAAGCCAAGCTTATTGCAACCGGACAAAGGGAAAGTCTCTATACATATTGATTGCAGTTCGACTGCAGAGCCAGCTTTTGAGGTTGTGTATTTTATTGCATATCTTCCTTCTCATTGTTTGATGAAATCATCCCAGTTTTTGGTTTTCTTCATGTTATTTAACTTTAACAGTAGTTATCAATCTCATATAGTAATGTGTAGTGGCGACCCCAAAAACGCTATAGCGGGATGGCTGCTATTCTGAAATTTTTTATACAGATTAAATAATTTATTTATACTATATACATAGGTTTTAATTAAAAAAATCATGACATTTTCATTATTGACAATTAAAGGTCACAAGTAGTGTGGACTCCAATCAGTAAATCCTTAAAATCTTGGAATAAGGATGGTGCAGTGGATCAATAAGAAGACTCATAAAAAGTGGTGTTTTCTGTTATTTCTGTCTTATTTATAATTCTTGATTTGTAGATATCTTTTAATGCTTCAATATAATTAGTTTTATTGGTGTTCTATATCTTTGGCATGTATATAGGGTAGAGGGGGTGATGAGTTATCAGCAGAACTGTCAATTGCTCTTCAACACTGTCTCTTGGGTGCTAAAAGTGGAGCAGGTCTATCTTCCTACCATGTTTTCCCTACCATTTTCTTGCCTCTTTTAATTTTATATTTATTTATATTTACTCTTTTTTATCAGGTGCTGGAATTGATCTCTCCTCGCTTATTGTTATCCAAGGAAAAATTTGTTGGGATCTTTATATTGATGGGCTTGTTGTTAGTTCAGATGGAAATTTGTTAGACGCACTGGGTGCTGCCATTAAGGTACAATTTAAAATGTAATAATTTAGCCATAAAATAATTAGCATTTCAGAGACCCTTTGAACTAAGAACCCCCTCCCCCCTCTTTTAAGTAGCAGTTTTGGGAAATGGTTTGAAGTTACCCAAAACATGGGGTCTTTTCTAATTGTTTCATTATTGAAAATATTTCTTTTTGATTATATCCCAAAACGATATTGCAATCAGTTTAATGGAGGTTTTTGCACATGGATTTGCTTTTTGACCATGATGTTGAGAATATAAAGCTATTTTCATAATTAACTGAAAAAGGTCCTAACGCTGCTAATGCCTGTTATTCTTTTAGGCTGCTTTGAGCAATACAGGTATTCCAAGAGTCCAAGTCGCTGCCGGTGCATCGAGTGACGAGCAACCCAAAGTTGACGTGAGCGATGAGGAGTTTCTGCAGTTTGACACATCTGGAGTCCCTGTTATAGTTACACTGACTAAGGTAACAACATTCTTGTGCTATCTTGTGTTGTGTTCTCAGATTCACCATGTTTTGTGAATTTCATACAATCTCTATTTCCTAGGTTGGGAAGCACTAAATTGTTGTGGATGCCACCTCTGAAGAGGAATCACAAATGAGCTCTGCAGTTTCTATGTCCATTGATAGGCAAGGGAAAATCTGTGGTGTAACCAAACGAGGAGGGGCAGGGATGGATCCAAGTATCTTTCTTGATATGGTATCTGTGGCTAAGCATGTAAGCGAGCAGTTGATAAATAAATTGGATTCAGAAATAGCTTCTGCTGAAGCTGAAGATGAGTCATGACATAGAACTTAGTGATCACTAGGATGTGTTGCTGTACACTCAAATTATTAAGTGTATGTTTGGTTTATATTAAAATCGCGTCATGAGGCAACATTACAGAGAAAGCTACTATATGTAGCTTCGAAGCGAACATGCAGTGAGACCCAATCCACCGCCGAATCAAACATATTCTAAGTGGTTGACTTGGACAATAATAGATTTTGTAATTTGGTTGCTCTTGCTAGCTAGGTAGGGATAAAAGCTAAAGTATATTTCATAATTTTTTTTTAATTGAGTTGTGTAGGCTGGACTTTAGCTTTGAGATGGTTGTTTGATGTGGTGGCAGAATGATGCATTTTTGGTAGCCACCAACTGAAATGTCATGACCACATCAGGCTATTTAAACTAAGATTTAAATGTTTTTATGCCATGAACTTCCTCATCAAGTCAATCGCGTCGTGAAGTTTAAAATGAAATGCTCAGAATAGTAAGAATTGGAACCTTAATTGGTACTTATGTTTGTTTAGACATGTTAATGTCATTTTTTTTTTCTATTCTCTCATATTTTTCTTGCTTTTTTTTTTGGACTTTCTTTTCCATCCTCTCAATATCTTAAGTGTGGCACATATATAGACCTTGCAGATATCAACGTATGATAGCTCATTAAGAATCACACTAACATGGGTATAGTGACCCCAAGTGCACTATTAGCATTGTACATAAAACATGCCTCTTAACCAGCCAAAGATGCATAACATAGCAAATATTTACGTATCCTTTAATTGATCATGAATGTAGATGTGGCCTGAAGTTTGCAATTGCAACAGCAACGTTGGAACGAGGGCGGACAAGATGCTTGGCAACTTTTCCATTTTAGGTTCTCTTGCAATATTTGCAAAATTAATAAATTTTTTTTGGATTTGTGGAATTTATTCGAACAAATTTTAATTCAAATATATCACATTATTTATTAGGATCTAATTATTATTAGTGTATATATATATTTCCTTAATACCTATAATTATGATACATATTTTTTTTATTATATTTTTCTTTAATACCTACCTATAATTATTATGATAGATATTTTTCTTACTTGTTTTAATACTCAAGTGCAAATCAATTTTACTACTTTTTTTTCTTTAGTAAAATTGACTTGCACATATGTATTAAAGAAAATAAAAAAAATTATCTATCATAATAATTATATGTAGGTATTAAGAAAAAAATAGTAAAATTAACTTACAATCATGTATTAAAGTAATTAAACGAGATAAAAAAACATCTATCATAATAACTATAGGAAAGAAAATACCTATAATTATTATTATGATAAATATTTTGTTTATTTCTTTAGTGCAAGTCAATTTTATTAATATATACACATAGAACTATGTGCAGGTTCCAGCAAAATGCACAGTCCCCATCACAATCAGAAAAAAGTTTTAAATAAGAATTGTTTATCATACTTTTGATATAGTTTATATATTAACAGAAAAATAAATACAGAATTTTATCCTATCTTAGAGACGTAGACCGCAGAACTTCCATGAGAAGGAGATTGCAAATCTTTTTCTGCATTATCACCGCAGAACAAAATAAATAATTTTAAATCCTCTTTTTCTTTATTCTTGATAATTTTCTTAATTACTAAATTGAAAAAAATTAAATACTTACGTATTTTTAAGATATTAAACATATTTACTTTTTCATTCAATGGACACTATAAAAAGCATTAATACACTATAAAAAGCATTTAACACATTTAATACTTTATCAATTTAGTAATTAGAAAATTTATTAAAATCTCACTAAAATAGTTTAAATTAAAGGGGAATATTTTAATTTTTTTTTAAAAAGGTAGTAATAGGCGCACTTCAAACATTTTCTTGAAAGAATATGCTTGAAAACAAAATTAACGAGATTTCACAATTATTTAAGTCAAATTCATATTTCAATAGAAGATCTATTAATCGAACCTTAAAACCTAACAAAATAGATTAAAAAAAACCCAGACAATGTCAAAATTCATGTTAATTGAACTCATTCAAGGCTCGACATTTTTTTTTACCACACAATCAAACAAGCTTAGATAGAAAAAAATAAATAGTCAGACATAGCTTTCTTAAGGCTAGCGTTGTGCATCAAAAACTGCTCAGAGCCCAGTGCTATTTCATCATTCATATGTATTTTGCCTTTCCTCAATCTCTCCCTAGCTGTATATATATTATAACACAAATGTCTTTTTAAGAAACAACAAAACAAACAATTAACAAGGGTTGAAGTGGATCCTCAGTGATTATGCTTATAGCTGTCATCAAATTATACAATCAGGTCTCAAAGATTCCATGTCATCATAGGATCCCACAATTTCTACCAAAATCAAAACTCAAAATCAAAGATACTAAAAGTATTCATATAAATAAAACAAAAATTTCATAGGTTTTTCAAACAGGTGATTTAGCAGTCTTATTATTCACTGCACCTGGGGGTAACACAAAGGCAAAGTGACTCAACTTGTCTGCGCAAAAATCCATGCCTCTTTTCTCATTGACGATGAGATAAACTCATAATCAAATGGCCTTTGAATAAAAGCAGCCTCAAGAGGCAAATGACAATGTCAAAAATAAAAACAATCAAAAAAGAAGATAACTATAGCTTCATAGTTTATGGGATAAATGCAGCTATTGGACCTTGCATCTGCAATGCATCCCAGGAAAATAAAGAATAAAAAATTGGAAAACATTTACAAACAATGTGAAATACTTTGTAATATCCGGAATCAGGGGCATATCTTCAACAATGCTACTAGGACCTCTCAATTCAATTAAGTGAAATCAAAACAAATCCACAGTGGAAGTACAACTTCATATGAACCAGATCAAAGTAACCAACAACTTGGGTGGATTTGTGAAAGTGCAAACTACTAATCACACAAAATGTCAATTCAAACTGCATCAGTTAAGCTAAATATAAAAGAAGCAAAAACTATGTTGGATTTCATATTAGCTCAGAGCTGTTAAATCAAAATATACTAAATCTAAGAGATGTGCATTCTGCTCAGAGAGAGCATACAAACTCATCGAGATATCTCGTATTTGCAGACGTATTAAGCAATTCATCATCACCGCAGAATACATACACCTCAAAATAGGACAGAATTATTATTGCTCTAAATCAGAGGAAAATGTAAAAAAAAAAATGTAATTTTGTTTGAAACGAAAAAGAAAATAAAAAATTAAGAAAACTAACAGTTCAATCTAGGGAAAGGACAAAACATGATGTAATTTAGAAATGAAATAGGGCATCAGATAATAAGCGGAGTTGTAGTCCACACAGTAACTTCGGTGTTAAGCATAAGATTATCTTCATCATTTGCCAAATCAAAAAGGGGAATTCATGAAGGATGATGGATGGGACAACAAAGAAGCACACACTTTTGTCAAAAATGACAATGAGTTGTTCTAGTATGAGACAGAGATCATGATTCTCTTCTCATGAGAGAGAGCTTAAAACCCTAATCAGTAACGGAGCCTAATGAGCAACAAGTTGCAGTGTCTCGTATTTATAGCTCTAGAGGCCTAAGGAGGCCTAACCGCCTAAGACGTTGTTTTTCCTTCAGTTTTCTAGGTCTAAAATTGAATGGGCTTTTTTTTGGTCAGAAATTTGAATGGGCTTGAAAAGACAAAAAAACTTGAATGGGCTTGAGAACCCAATCTTCTCTTGAGAATTGGTAAATACACCAACAAAATTGGACATAGTCCGCCCACCGTAGCTCAGGTGGTAGAGCATTGGGCAGGACATCTTGGGGGTGAAGAGTTCGATCCTCACCCAGTCCCCCCCGCCCCCCAAATAGCCCCCCACCCCCTGTTGACCAAAAAAAAAAATTGGACATATACCCCAATTTCATGTCTTTACCGGAAATTCAGTTTTCGAAATGCATTTTTACGTTGTATTCCAGAAATTGGAGTTTCCGAACTACAATTTGGCATTCCAGAAACTCTAGTTTTTGAACAAAAATGCGATTTTGGGATCTAAAGAAATAAAACGTGATATTAAAAAGGAATAATTTTAAAATTTTTATATTAATGTGAGATAGGTGACAATTATTGTAGGATGTATTTACCAATTCCCTCTTCTCTTTAGTTGGGGTTGGACTTTTGTGTTCTCTGCATTGCTCCTTGTGCTCCTTTTTTTGGTCCTTTGAGCTTTTGTTTTTCTTCTTGTGTCCTTAGTGAGTTAGTGGGGTTGGAAGGTGTGTGGTCTCAGTGTCTTCGGTGGATGGTGGTTACACGCCTTTATTAGGTTGGCCTTGTATTTATTGTTTCCCTGTTTTAGTGTCTTTGTTAGGTGAACTGACTTGTAGTCAGCGACCAGTACAGTAGCCCATCCATGTTGGATTGTCTTAGGTATTTTCTAAACACACATACGTATATTTTTAAATATACTTTTAAATATATGTACTTAAATTTTAAAAGACCAAAAAATCTCAAATATTCACATATATTATTCACGTGCACACACAAGTTTACGCATAAAACAATTACATTGCGAAATTATTAGTTTCGTAATATAATTTTTTTTGTAACAGAAATTTACATTGCGGAACTAATAGTTCCGCAATGTAAATTTACATTACAAAAAAAAATTACATTGCAATAGTTCCATAATGTAATTTTACGCCGAACTATTAGTTCTGCAATGTAAATTTTTGAAATTTACATTGCGGAACTCGTAAATTTACATTGCCCCGCAATGTAATTTTTTTTGTAATTTGAATTTGGATTGCGGAACTATTAGTTTCACAATGTAAATTTTTTATGCGTGAGTCTGTGTGTGCATGTGAACAGTGTGTGCGAAGATTTGAGGGTGTTTTGGTCTTTTTATATTTAAGTGTATTTGTTTTTAGAAGTGTATGTATGTGTGTTTAGAAAATGCCTTGTCTTATGCTTGATGATTGCATATGCTGATTTGGGCTTTGTCCCATTGTAATCCATTGGTGGGTTTTGGCCATTGATTACAATTTAGTAATTACAAAAAAAAAAACATACTATTTATCATTAGTTAAAATTCTTGTGGATTCATCCCCCTTCGAATAGCTTAGTGGATAAAGAGCTAGGGGTAATACCAAGAGGTTGGGGGATCGAACCCCACCCAACCCCCCTCCCCCCCAAATCCCCCCGACCAAAAAAAAATTATATAGATTTCATTAAATCATGTGAGTCCCATATACTATTTAGTGGGACTCACATAAATTTCATAAGATTTATAGAGAGTGTATTGAAGAGAATGTGTTGCTAGGATTTCTTCACTCTTCTCTTCATTGGACTCATTTCTACCTAATATGAAACTAACTTGCACTTAAATTCCAGACACTACCACTTCATAAGATTCACATATTCACAATGGAGAATAAGATGTATGGATGATTAGCTACGAATTCACTACAGAACATTTAACTATCAATTAGTTACAAATTTAGTACAAATTAACTACATATTATTTGCTATGGATTCACAACAAATGAATAAAGGGTTATTTTAGTCCCTGAGAAACATAGGCGGTGTCATTTTAGTCCCTAAGAGATAGGAAATCAAAAAATAGTCCCTGAGAGAGTCAAACGTTTGCCACTTTCGTCCTTGACGTTAACTCTGCCGTTAGTTGTGCTGATGTGGCACTGTTCAACGACACATAGGCTCACGTGTGGCAGCCACGAGTCTCTCTCTCTCCTCTCCCACACACTCTCTCTCTTCCCCTCCCCTTTCTCCTCTCTTTCTCTCTCTCTTCCGTCCGCCCCCTGTCAATCTCATCCCTTACCTTCTTCTGGATCTCTGGGTGGTTCACGAGCTATGCAATGCCCCATTCAATTGACCATTCAATTGCCCCATATTCTTTCTATCTTCGACGAAATAGTGATACCTTTTTTTTTGGCAAAATTACTAAATTGGTCCTTTAAGTTATTTTATTTTGTCAAGTTGGTCCTTATCTTCATTTTTAAACAATAAAGTCTCTTATGTTTATTTATTTTTTCAATTTGGTCCTTTTGATGACGTGTCAATTACTGATTGGTCTGAGATGTTAGTGTACAGTAAATCGAGACCAATCAGAAACTGACACATCATCAATAAATGAAGAAAAGGACCAAATTTAAAAAATAAATAAACATAAGGGACCTTATTGTTTAAAAATAAAGATAAGGGACCAACTTGAAAAAATAAAATAATTTAAGGGACCAAAAGTATAATTTTGTCTTTTTTTTTCCTTCTATTTTTTTTTCCACTCTAACATCTCTACTGGAAATAAAGGAAAAAGAATATTAAAAAGAAAATCATGTGCAATTACAATTAATATTTGGGGGGGGGGGGGTCCTGGAAGTTTTGTGAACGAGAAATTGTTCAATTCCAATGGGCAATGGCGACGACCTTCGCTATGGCCTGTTAATCGAAACCATCGACCCAGTTATCACTTCTTTGTCATATCCACTACCCAACAACAACAATAACGTCAACAACCATTCTTTATTCTTAGCTTCTGAAACTATTTATACACTTCACCACCACCAAAAAATGCTGCGATTCCACTTCACCAGACTCTCTCCTCTCTTCGCTTCCAAGGCCTCACCATCATTTCCTCTTTCCCCAATTTCCATTTTCGTTTTGATAGTAGGGCCACTACTATGGACCAGAACGTCAGGCCCAAACAGATTGCAAGAAGACCCAATTACCTACAGGATTACGTTTAGAGAGGGGGAACATTCCAGAAGGATAGAATTGTCTGAGTCAGCAAATAGTTTGTTATGTCTGCCATTTATTTCATCGCATAGAATCTTTTTTCCTTAGATTTTATTTCCGTTACCGCATTTTACGCATCACCGATGTTTGGTTTTGTACTCCACCTATATATATTTGAGGTTAATGAATGAAAAAGGCAGAGAATATTCAGTTATTTTTATCTTTCTTGAGGAGGCCCCTTGTCCTAGAAATCAAGGAATATTAAGAATACCCTATCAACTGGTCTGACCTGCTCCTTACCACCATGACTGAGCACAACACACGCTCAAAGACCGCCACCGACCGCCTCGAGGAGGCCGTTCTCCGCCTCGCCGAAAACCAAAACCACCTTACTGAAAACCAAGCTGCTCTTTCTGACAAAGTCGATTCCATTCTAAACCATCTTCAAACACTAACCATCATTCCTAACCCACCCACACCACCTACACCACCACCATCCCCTACACCACCTCCACACCCTCCCCCACCACCACCACCCAATAACCGCCCTCATATGAAACTTGAAGTACCCAGATTTAGTGGAGAAGACCCCATGGGTTGGATTTTCAAAATTTCTCAATTTTTTGATTATCAGGGGACTCCAGATGAAGAACACATCACAATTGCTTCTTTTTACATGGATGGTCCAGCTCTTAGCTGGTTTTAATGGATGTTTCGCAATGGTCTCATCACGTCGTGGCAGGCATTGCTACAAGCTTTGGAAACCAGATTCGCTCCTACATTTTATGACGACCCTAAGGGAGCGTTATTTAAGTTAGCACAGTGAGGGTCTGTGAACGAATACTTAACAGAATTTGAGCGTTTAGCTAACTGCATCGTGGGATTACCGCCACCCTTCTTGCTAAGTTGCTTTATTTCGGGTCTCTCCCTGGAAATTCGTCGCGAAGTTCAAGCACTCCAACCCATCACCCTTACCCAAGCCACAACGCTAGCCAAACTTCAGGAAGAAAAAATAGATGACCGCAAACGAGGGTACAAGGGTAAAACGCCCTTCCATTCCTCACCCACAAACCCAACCTCAACAACCACAACCTCCACTACTACCACAGCTCAACCTTTATCCCTTCCATCTAGCACCCCACCCAACCCAAAAGTTCATTTTCGCAACTTATCACCAGATGAAATGGCAGCCCGCAGAGAGAAGGGTCTCTGCTACAACTGCGACGAAAAGTGGCACGCGTCCCATAAATGCAAAGGTCGTTTCTTTTTTATCATCGCTGATGATGATGACGATGACGCGATGTCCATCCCACCGCCAATAGAATCACCGCATCCAGAACCCTCAGATGATTCAGCTGTCCAAATCAGCTTCAATGCGTTGTCTGGAACCCCAGCACCAGAGTCTCTCCGCCTATTTGGGTCGATCGCCAAAACTCGCGTGACAGTACTCATTGACGGCGGAAACACGCACAACTTCATCCAAACCAGGTTAGCAAAGTTCTTAGCCTTACCTACCCTTCAATCTCGTGCTCTACAAGTGATGGTAGGGAACGGAACTCTACTGGAATGCGCAGAAATCTGCCAAAATATCCCACTCACGATACAGGGTCACACCTTTGAGGTCGACCTGCATATCTTACCTATTAGTGGTGCGGATATTGTTTTGGGGATCCAATGGTTAAAACGCCTGGGCCCTATAACAACTGACTACCAAGCCCTCACAATGCAATTTCACCGAAATGGACAGCAAATAGAGTTTCGAGCTGACGCTCCTTCGGGGCCCACTGATGCCTCAGCCCATGAAGTCAAATGCTATTTGCAAACCCACGCAGCCTCAGCCTTTTTTCATATATCCATTACCCAAAACCCACCCCATGACCCAAACACCAACCCCCCAAACACAACCCCCACTCACCCGATTCCTGAAATCGCATCTCTGTTACATCAGTACAGAGCTCTCTTCAATCCACCCTCCGAGCCACCCCCATCACCCACAAAATCCATCTCCTCCCTAACACATCACCAGTGAACGTTCGTCCATATTGGTACCCACACTTCCAAAAGTGTGAGATTGAAAAACAAGTTGACGATATGCTCAAGTCCGGTATGATACAACTGAGCCGGAGCCCCTTTTCTTCGCCGGTGCTTCTCGTGAAAAAGAAAGATGGTAGTTGGCGTTTTTGCGTCGATTACCGAGCGCTCAACTTGATCACCATCAAAGATCATTTTTCGATGCCGACCATAGACGAATTACTAGACGATCTTGGCTCTGCTTCATGGTTTTCGAAGTTGGATTTGCGTCAAGGGTTTCATCAGATTCTTATGGACCCCGAGGACATTCCCAAAACGGCATTTCGCACGCATCAGGGCCATTACGAATACAAAGTGATGCCGTTTGGCCTGTGCAACGCCCCGTCGACGTTTCAGGCAACAATGAACGAGCTGCTCAAACCATTCATGCGCAAATGTGTTGCGGTATTTTTTGACGATATCTTAGTTTATAGCTCTTCCCTTCAAACTCACATAACCCATTTGGAATGTGTTTTCAGTACTCTGTTGAAAGGAAAATTTTTCTTGAAAGGGTCCAAATGTCTTTTCGCACAGTGCCAATTGGAATATCTTGGCCATATTGTGTCATCAAAAGGGGTCGAGCCAGAGCCTTCTAAGATACAAGCAATGCTTGACTGGCCTTTACCAACATGCATCAAATCTTTGAGAGGATTTTTAGGGCTCACTGGCTTCTACAGGAAATTCATCAAAGGATACGCCTCAATTGCCTCACCACTTACTGAACTCTTACGCAAAGATAATTTTAAGTGGAATTCTGAAGCACATAAAGCATTCGAACTCCTAAAAAAGGCAATGACAGAAGCCCCTGTTTTAGCCCTTCCCAACTTTGATTTACCATTTACACTGGAGACAGATGCATCAGGGTCAGCCATGGGTGCAGTGTTAATGCAGAATTCTCACCCTATCGCATTCTTTAGCAAGCCTTTTTGTCCCCGTTTGCAAAAGGCATCTACCTATGTTCGGGAATTGCACGCTATTACCACAGCAATGCATAAATGGCGTCATATTTACTGGGACACACCTTCATCATCCTTACAGATCACAAAAGTCTCAAGGAGTTAATGTCCCAGGTCATCCAAACCCCAGAGCAGCAGGTCTATTTATCCAAATTACTTGGATACGATTATTCCATTCAATATAAATCTGGCAAAACCAACTTAGTGGCCGATGCACTCTCCAGGATTACCGAAGAACCCAAGGCCCAGTATTTGATCCTCAGTATGCCTCACTTCACCTTTTTATCTCAACTCAAACAGGCACTACAAGTTGAGCCTGCTTTCCAGGATATGTTACTCAAAGTGACTAATGACCCGAATGACTTCCCTGATTACAAAGTTCATGATGGCCTAATCCTCTTTCAAAACAAGATTTGGCTAACACCCACCAACCCTTTTCGTGAGCTGTTACTTGACGAATTTCACAGAACACCATTGGGTGGCCACATGGGGATCAACAAGACCCTTCAACGTCTGCAAGCCAATTTTTTCTGGGAAGGCATGCGCAAAGATGTCCAGCTTTTTGTGGGTCAATGCAATATTTGTCAGCAGACCAAATATGAGACTAAGAAGCCTGCAGGATTGCTCCAACCGATCCCTATCCCTACTGCTGTTTGGGAAGATCTCTCATTAGACTTCATAACAGGCTTACCACCATCACAGGGTCATACAACGATTTTGGTAGTGGTTGACCGATTCTCCAAAGGTGCACATTTTGGTCCACTTCCTTATCATTTTACAGCTTTCAAAGTAGCTTCCTTATTTCTTGAACTGGTCTGCAAACTCCATGGCATTCCCAGAAGTTTAATTTCTGATCGAGATCCATTATTTCTTAGTAACTTCTGGAAAGAGTTGTTCAGACTTAGTGGAACCAAGTTAAGAATGAGCACAGCATATCACCCCGAATCGGATGGCCAAACCGAAGTTTTGAATCGAGTTTTGGAACAGTATTTGCGTGCTTTTGCGCATGATAAACCAAATGCATGGTGCAAATTTCTGAGCTTAGCTGAGTGGTCATATAATACATCTGTGCATTCGGGAACTGGTTTTACCCCATTTGAAATAATATATGGTAAGCCTCCACCATCCATCCCAAACTACATGATAGGATCCTCTTCAATAGAAGTTGTTGATACGTTGCTTACTTCAAGACAAGACATGCTGCAATTATTGAAGAAACGATTGCTGAAGGCCCAAGCGACGATGAAAACTCATGCTGATTCTAGGCGCCGTGATGTTTCTTACAACATTGGGGACTGGGTATATGTCAAGTTATGCCCATTCCGCCAACGTTCTGTTACGGGTTCATCTCATCACAAGCTTTCCAAGCATTTTTATGGGCCTTTCCAGATATTAGAGCGCATTGGCAAGGTTGCATATCGTTTACAACTCCCTGCAACAGCCAAAATTCACTCTGTTTTCCATTGTTCGTTGCTCAAACCACACAAAGGACCAACTCAACCCATCCCAGCTGAACTCCCTCCGGAAGCTTACGACAACCATCCCTTGATTGAGCCCATGACTATATTAGAAAGCAAATGGGACCACACTGCTGACCCACCCATTTTGCTAGTCTTAGTACAATGGTTGGGCCTAGCCCCTGAAGACACTAGTTGGGAAAAGTGGGAAGAACTGCGCACTCTATTTCACCTTGAGGACAAGGTGATTTATCCAGCAGGGGGTGATGATAGTAGGGCCACTACTATGGACCAGAACGTCAGGCCCAAACGGATTGCAAGAAGACCCAATTACCTACAGGATTACGTTTAGAGAGGGGGAACATTCCAGAAGGATAGAATTGTCTGAGTCAGCAAATAGTTTGTTATGTCTGCCATTTATTTCATCGCATAGATTCTTTTTTCCTTAGATTTTATTTCCGTTACCGCATTTTACGCATCACCGATGATTGGTTTTGTACTCCACCTATATATATTTGAGGTTAATGAATGAAAAAGGCAGAGAATATTCAGTCATTTTTATCTTTCTTGAGGAGGCCCCTTGTCCTAGAAATCAAGGAATATTAAGAATACCCTATCACGTTTCCACTGCAATTCCCAACCCCGTTAAGCTCAGATCACAGATGGCTTCTTACTCTTCTTCCAAACTCTTGTTCCGCCAGCTCTTCGAGAAGGAATCATCCACCTACACCTATCTTCTCGCTGATGCCTCACACCCTGATAAACCAACACTTGTAAGTAAAAAAAAAAATCTAATTTTGAAGTGTGTATTTGAATGTTTATGGGAATTTAAGCATTTATGGGTGTGGCCAGTATTATTATCATCGAACTCCTATTTTCTTCCACTCTTTCCCTTTTTGCCACCACCAACGACCCTTCTCCCATCCAGGTTGCAACCAGCGTTCTCCTCGCCGATTCTATCTCCGTCTTGCTCTTCTATTGTCGGAGAGAATGCTGGAGGCGAGTTCGGAGATGGTGTCACTGAGCTTCTAGGAGATGGACATGGTGTTCTTGGTTTGTATTGAAGGGATGAAGGGGGATTTGAAGGAGGACTGTGTGATATGAACCAAAGGGAGAATTCATTGTTTTTACGGATCGTCCTCGAAAAGGCTTCTTGTTATAATAAGGAAAAGATGATCTTGAAAGAAAAGATGCACACTTTATGCTAATGTAGCGCTACGGGAAGAAAGCGCATAAGAAATAGTAAAGCGAGTAAAGGATGCAACTTTAAGAATCAAAACAAGATAAGAACAAACCAAGAATCTAAATAAAATGAAAAACGGAAAGAAAGAAGATGGGAAGAAGACGCCACGCTCTGGAGAGTGATAAGTCCGGTGAGGATTCGCCACAAAGGTATAGAAACCTTTGATAAGAACCAAAAGTTGGTCCACTCAAGAACCCAAGAGGAACTCCTCTCACAGAACTCTTTTAAGAGTGCAAATTATAATTCAATTCAAAAGTGCCTCCACAAAGAAAATAAAAGGTTACTTATAGCCAAAAGATGGTGGCTCCCTCCCATTCCTATCCAATGTGGGACTTCAACCACATATTAGGAAAAATACTAAAAAGGTCTAAAAATTACATAAAAAATAACCCAACATAAAATTAAAACCCAAAAACTAAAAATTAAAAATTGTCCAAAAATTAACAAAATAAAATAAAACAATGAAAGTCATGTCCCTTCATTAGTCCTCCTTGATCTCTATCATTCCCTCCCGCTTCGAAAGAATTCGTCCTCGAATTTAATGGGTCTCCACCTACAACCAAAGGATGTGAATCAATCCAAAATGAACCGGGTAACAAAAAAAATGTCCCATAAGAAGGGTCATGCAACTTAGTGTCATTGTTTCGAATGATATACTACTTCCTCAAGCCACTTTTATGAATTTCTTTAATAAGCACCTCATGCATAGACCCCCTAGGCACACAAAACTTGACATTTTTGAATGAATAGGTTTGTTGCTTAAGAAATTCATTTTTTGCTAATTTTCCACATGCATCATACCAACTAGAAGGACCATCATCATACACACCAAGGTCAAACAATTTTCGTTGTAGAAGAGTAAGCAAATTATACATTTCCTCCAATGCAACTCTAAACACATTTACCTTTTCCAAGTTTTGAGTTACCTCAAAGGAAACTTGAGCCGGTAATTCCACCAATTTGACATGCTCTTCATGTAACTTAGTTTTTCCTTGCAAATGCTTCAAATGTTCATGATCAATAGGGACTACAAATTCTTTGGAAAAATTATAGCACGTATTAGTTTGCAACCCTTTCACTAAAGCATACAAGTTCTTTTCATGATTGTAAAAATCAAGTTTAGCTTCAAAAAGATTCTTGCTAAAGTGAATAGGTATTTGTTTCCCATCAAGTTTATCATTCAAAACATATGTTTGACGTCTATGCTCAAGGGAATTTGCAAAACCAACATTAAGAGCAACATGATCATAAAAACCAACATTTTTATAAGAACAAGTGGTCATGGTTGGCATAGTAAGAAGAACTCTCTTGTCCTCACTTCTTTTAATAATGAGGCTCTCAAATTCTTTTTCAACTTTTTCACCCTCTTTTTCTTTTCCCTTCAATTCATTCCTCTCTTGCTCTCTTTTCATTTTCATCTTAGCAAGATCATCACGTACCTCTAGTGGAGTTAGTGGCAAAAGAGAAATTTTTACATTATTATGAATAAGGGAAAATCTATTAGTCAAGCCATCATGAGTCACTTTTCTATCAAATTGCCAAGGCCTACCAAGCAAAATATGTGCAGCCTCCATGGGCACCACATCACACAAGATTTTATCATTATACTTACCAATAGAAAAGCTTACCACCACTTGTTGATCAACCAACAACTCACCATTTTCGCTTAGCCATTGAAGCTTGTATGGACTTGGGTGTGGTGTAGTAGTGAGGTGGAGTTTACTTACCAAACGAGTGCTTGCCACATTGGTACAACTTCCTCCATCAATGATCAATGAGCACACTTTTCCTTGGATCATACATCTTGTGCGAAAGATGTTTTCTCTTTGGCTTTGGTCATAAGCCATGACTTGGCTTCCCAATAGCCTCCTTACCATCAACAAATCTCCTTCCGGTGCATATGTTTCACATTCCTCCTCTTCCTTGCTTGTAGTTGGGGACCCGGGGCATGAGTCACTAGAAAGGTGACCACTTTCCCTCATCACCATGACACGCTTGTTAGGGCATTGGGAGGCTATGTGGCCATTCCCCAAACACTTAAAACATTTTATGTTCCTGGCTTTTGTAGAAGAAGAAGAAGCAATGTTAGTAGCAACAAAAGGCTTAGGATTTTTAGAATTTTCACCTTCCTTTGATTGTGAGGGTGGATCGTCCTTAGGTTGCTCGTCCCTCCAAGAGGAGGAGTTGAAGTTTGGAAAGGGCTTCTGATAGGAATTCCTCCTCTTTAGTTGTTGTTCTACCTTGATGGCTTGATAGACTAAGTCTCCAAGCTCCACATAATGTTGTAACTCTACAACATCTTGGATTTCCCGATTGAGTCCATGAAGGAAGCGCACCATTACGGCTTCCGGCTCTTCAACAACATTTGCCCTCACCATTGTAATCTCCATCTCTTTTTGGTACTCATCCACACTTCGACTCCCTTGAGTGAGTCTTTGGAGCTTATTGTGAAGCTCTCTATGGTAATGGGGAGGAACATATCTTTTTCTCATCATTGTTTTCATCTCCCTCCAAGTACTCACTGGTTCATCTCCTATCCTCCTTCTCTCCTTTTGTATTTGGTCCCACCAAATTAGAGCATAATCTGTAAATTCTATGACTGCCAATTTCACCTTCTTATCTTCTCTATAGTTATTGCAGTCAAAAATTTGCTCTATTTTCATCTCCCACTCCAAATAAGCCTCGGGGTCATTCCTCCCTTGAAATTTAGGTATTTTAATTTTAACCCCATCAAGTCCTTCATCCCTCTCATTTCTCCTCCTAAGTCTTTCTTCTCTATCATTTTCCCTATGCCTCCTTTCATTCCTTCACCTATCCTCACGCCTTCTAGGTCTCTCTCTCTTCCTCCTCCTCGTCATCTCCACTATCACTCCTTTGGGTGGAGGTTCTAGACCAACGCCTTTCTCTTTTGTCCATCCTCTCCTCCATCCTCCGATTGTGCTCTAACATTTGAACAAATTGATTGGTCAACTCGTCTAGGCGAGCTTGCATTGTAGTAGCTCTAGGGGTGGGAGGGGGACTAGAACCACTAACCATTGTATAGTAGTATGAGGAAAAAAGGTTAAAGGTGAAATTTTTTTTTAAAAAAAAGGCAAGAGAAGCCCAGAAGTGCTTCTTTTAAGCTGCTTGTAAAACAAAAAAAATAGAAAAAAAAGAAGAAAAAAAAGGCAAGAGAAGCCCAGAAGTGCTTCTTCTAAGCAGCTTGTTCTAAAAAAATTAAAAAAAAATTGCTTCATAAGAGAACCCCTTTGCATTAATTTATTTGCTAATTGTGAAAGTTTATTTGTGGTGCTATAACGTTGTTCTATTTTTGCGCAATTGATTTTTTTTTTCTTTCCTAGTTCCGTATTGTCTTTGTTTGGCTTTCTTATTTAAGTGTCTTTTTCTTTGTTAGTTTTTCTTGTTTATCTTTTAAATTCCTTTCCAGTTTTGTCTTTGTAGTTTTCTTTTCATTTCTGCGAATCCGGTGATCAACTCTTGTGAGGACCGCTACGTTTTTATAGCAACTTTTGATTTGAAATACGTGGAGGGTCTTTTTAAGAACTTAAAGAGAACTTGAGTGGTAAAAGGCAAGAGAGAATCATTACACAAAAGCCTAATTGTGTGAAACACGAGTGAATTCGAGTGTAAACACGTGAGGGAGTGTAAGGGCCTATTCTTGTATTATTGTGCTACTAACTTTGTTTGTTGTAGGCAACCATGTCAACGGAAATTATGGCTAAGTTAACCACCCATTTGACAAAGGAGTATGAAAAGAGATTGAGACAAGAAGCAAAAATGAGATGGAATGAATCTAATTTTGAAAGACATGCGGAGCATCGAAAAAAACATTGGGAGGATTGGTATTGGGGGCAACAAAAGTATCTTCAAGAAGAGAGAGAAAAGCAAGAGCGAAGAAGAGAAGAAAGGAGAAAAAGGAGAGAGGAGAGAGAAGAAAAGAGGAAAAGAGAAGAAAAAGAGAAGAATGAAGAAAAGAGAAGAGAAAGAGAAGAGAAAAGAAAAGAGAGAAAATATGAGCGAAGAGAAAGAAGAGAGAAAATTGGAGAGCTTTATCAAAAGAGAGTGTGAGGAGAAAGGAACTGTGTTAGCAAAATCTCATTGTTTTACTACTAATGCTAACCTTGAACTTTCTTTGCCTATTACTGTTAGTTCTTTTTTTAAGGGATTTGAAGATGTGCTTCCCAAAGACATACCTAAAGGACTTCTACCATTGAGAGGGATAGAGAAACCAATGGATCTCATTCCACGTACCTCATTGAGCAAGTTGCACAAGTCTAGCTTTTCTTTGACTTTTGTTGGTATTGATAGTTTGATTGAATTGCATGACTCTTGCCATAGTATTGGTTTTGTTAGGATCCATAAAGATTTGCATGTGTACTTATTTGATGGGTTAATTACTACATATTTTCTTGTAGCACCTATTCATGCAAATTCTTTGTTGATTCCATATGAGGTTCCTAATATGTTTGACAACATTATCTTGACTCAAAAGGAACCATCATTTGTTTGCATTGAAGAGGATATCAATGTAGCTCAAAATGACATCATTTGTTTGCAAGAGCAAAGTGACATCTCTTTTGTCACCAAAATAAAGCCAAGAAAGGTAAACATGGTGGTAGATGTAAGCTTAAAGAGGTATAATTTGCTTACTACCCTTGCACTTGAAATGTATGGCTTGATACTTCTTGTGGGTGATGAACTTCCAAGCATTGTGGCTACATTTGATGGAAACATTAGATTTGTGTTTGACCCCGGAGGTTGGGTTTGTCACACAAAAGGAATAAAAAAAGGTTTCCCTACACAAGGGAAATCGAAGGTCCACACTACAATAAATGGACCATTGCAAGTAGTAGGTCAATCGATAATTTTCCAATAAGTTTGTGTTGTCTTCCATGTGACTAATGCTACATCATTTTTTTCATGTAGGCCTTGAACTATTAAACTCGAGGACGAGTTCTCTTGAGGAGGGAGAGTATGATGAGAATCAAGAAGCAAGAAGAAGCAAGGAATTCAAGTTGGAAAACTTTATTTGGGTGATGACCCAACTTCAATGTTTTGAACGTAACTTGAGTTTTAGATGTCCGTTTTAGGCGTTCGTTGATGTGTTCAAAAACTCAGAAGATTTCCTACAAGTCATATTTCTAGTCTCAAGTCCAAATTCTGCTTCTATCATGATGAAAATTGAACTGGAAGTTAAGCACGAAGTTATGGACGAAAATATTACTTTTTTTATTTAAACTTTTTAGTGTAATTTTGAATTAGGAATATGTGATTAAAGTCCCACATTGGAAAGAAAGAGGAGGGAGGCACCACTTGTTGGCTATAAATAGCCATTCATTTGTCTTATGTAAGCAACTTTTGAGTCAATGGAAATTTGAGTACTCCTTTGGAGTTTTTGGGAGCTTAGTCTCTCTTGGGTTCTTGAGTGGACCATCTCAGTTCTTATCAAAGGTTTTCATACCTTTGTGGCGAATCCTCACCGGACTTATCACTCTCTAGAGTGTGGCGTCTTCTTCTTCCATTTCTTATCTTTTCCGCCTTTTATTTTTAATATTTTGTTCTTGTTAAACTCATCATTTTGCGCTGCACTCTTCTTTATATTATCTTCATCTTTATTTTACTTCATCAAACACTTGGTGTGCACCCTGTTCTTTGTTATAACAAGATGTCAATTCAAGGACGATCCGTATAAAAACAGATGAACCCCCCCTTTGGTTCATATCACTGTGTGTGAGGGGAGACGAGGCCAAAGGCAGGGATCCTCGTTGCAGACAAGTTTCTTGTTGAGGAGGATGGCGGACGGAAGAGAGAGAGAGGAGAAAGGGGAGGGGAAGAGAGAGTGTGGGAGAGGAGAGAGAGAGACACGTGGCTGCCATACTTGAGCTTATGTGTCGTTGAATAGTGCCACATCAACACAACTAACGGCCGAGTTAACGTTAGGGACGAAAGTGGCAAACGTTTGATTTTCTCAGGGACTATTTTTTAATTTCTTATCTCTTAAGGACTAAAATGACACTGCCTATATCTCTCAGGGACTAAAATGACCCTTTACTCCACAACAAATATAATGAGAGAGAGAGAGAGAGAGATTTAACACTGTTTTTCTAACAAAAAAACATAAAAATGATTTGAAATTATTGACCTGCAATTCTGCAAATAACAAAATAAACCCGGAAAGTAAGAACTCAAGATTCAGAGACATGTCACATAATTTATCTCTTCACTTATAATAATTGCGTGATTTTGGTTTTAAAGTCTAATCCCTGATGATGAGTATTCCCATTATAAATTTTGGCATTATCTTATGACAGGGAAATTTAAAAAAAAAAATTCAGTTTAACATGGAAAAGAAAGGAATACGCGTGAACTTGGCCGGTCACACTCACATGAAAGTGAACCAATGATATATTATATTAAGATGCATAATGGGAGATAAATACAAAAGGAAAAACTTTATTGCAGAGACTTGGGTTGACTTATGCATGTTGACAAGTGCTGATGTCCAAATCTTTGCTCATTTACCTCTTCTTTCCTTCAGACTAATGACCATTTTCCTGCTTCTCACTCATTTCTTGTTTACTTCTAGCTCTCGTTCCCTTCTGGAAGTATTGGTTATTCCTCACATTCCCTTTCTCGCCTGCTGTGCTTGCTTGCTATCAAAATGTCTTCACTTCAAATCTTCTTCATGCTTCCCTTCCTTAGTTGTTGCTCAATTATGTCTTCTTCATAAATAGAAAAAAAAAAAGTGACAAGGTAGTGTTTTTCGTATCCCCCAACAGTAGCAAAGATTGCAGTCACTGTTTGATAGTAAGCCTTTCTTATTGATATGCAACTTTAAATTTAGTAATGTCATCAATATGCAACTTTAACTTAGTAAAAAGTTAAAGTGTCTAGCTAAAGATTGCAGTCACTAATTGTTCTCACACTCAATATTTGCAGGTGACAAATAGAAAAAGAACAATTTCTCTACAATGATAACTGTGAAACACTGGGATCACAGTCAAGGCACTGTAGAATAGCGCTTAAAATCTTGGAGAAAAGGTAAATCGCTATGGAGAAATGTCTATCTATTTTTGAAATTATATTTACTTTCTGGTATTTTGTTCCTAATAAACACAGATACCAATGCTTACTTAACACTCTCTCTATGATCACTAGATAATAGTTTTAGACACTAGTATATAATGCTTGAATGTTTTAGTTTCTGCACACGTCTTCCAAGAAAATGGTCAAATTAGTTCCAGAAAGGTCTTTGATCATGTTACTCCTTGAATGATGGAAATTATGCTTAAGATCCCTGAATGTGCATTTCTTCCATCAAATTAGCACTCATGTCATATAACTTGAGGATTAATTTGACTAACAAAATATATATTCAAGAATTAATTTGACGACTAAATGCATGTTCAGGGACCATAGATGTAATTTTCCATCACTCCAAGACTAAATGATTGACACTGTATCTCTTTCAACATCAATTCACTTGAGGCCTTCCATACCATAAAAAATAAGGTTTTACCCACCAGCCACTTTCACAGCCAGAAAAAACATTGTGCTAGAAGCACCTAGATGGCAACGACTTGAAGCAAATCATTACCTGCGTTATCAGTTGTTAATGAATTACCTTTCATTTCAACTAATCTCATTCAATTTACTGATTTTGTTTTAGATGGCAGCAGTCCTTTCTGATTGCTTAAAAGTTATTGTGGAGAAATTTCTGGATCTGACTATAGGTGAAGCTCGTTACTTGTGTTGTTTCAAGACCATAGTTGAAGAGCATGAAAAGGAAAAGGGCAAGCTGAGAGCAAAGAGGAAGAGTGTACAAGAAAATGTGGATGTGGCAAAGAATAGAGCAGAGGAGATAGTGAATGATGTCACAGTTTGGATCCAGAATGCAGACAATCTCATCAGTGAAGACACTGAAATAAAAAGGACTTGTTTTTCTGGATGGTGTCCCAATTGCATTTGGCAATATCACCAAGGCAAGGAACTGGTGGCAAAGACGTCGGAGATTGCAGAACTCAAGGGACTTAACTTTGAAAGTGTTGGACGTGCTGCTAAGCTTCCAGGTGTGGAGTACCACTCTTCACAAGATTTTATTGAATTTGAGAGCAGAAGCTCCCAACGTAAACAACTCCTGGAGGCACTAAAAGATGAGCAGAACTATATGGTTGGATTGCATGGTATGGGGGGAACTGGTAAGACAACACTGGTGCAAAAAGTGGGTAATGAAGTCAAAAGATCAAACCTGTTTGATGAAGTCATCTTCACTACTGTGTCGCATGCTCCTGATATCAGAAAGATTCAAGACAGCATTGCAATCCCTTTAGGTCTGAAACTAGAGGAAGGAGACCAGTTGCAGAGGGCCAAAAAACTGTGGTCCAGATTAACTAATGGGGAAAGGATACTTGTGATATTAGATGATGTTTGGGAGGAGCTCAAGTTTGAAGATATTGGGATCCCCTCCAGAGACAATCACAATGCCTGCAGAGTTTTGCTTTCTTCACGCAAGCTTAGTGTATGCAATTCAATGAGCTGCCAAAGCGCCATCGAGCTAGAGCTCTTATCTGAGGAGGATGCAAAGATTCTATTTGAAAAGCACACAGGCTTAAGGGATGACTCATCCAAAAGTTTGAAAAAATTGGCACAGCAAATTGCGAACGAATGTAAAAGATCACCTGTGGCGATTACTGCTATAGCAAAAAGTTTAAAGCACCAGCCTCCAGAACTTTGGAAGGCAGCTTTTAAAAGCTTGAAAGAATTTAAACAAATCCACAGTGTTGATGAAGATTTGAAGATTTATAAATGTTTTCAGGTACAACAGTAACAACCAAAGTCTTTTCCCATTAGGTGGGGTCAACTATATAAATCATATCTAATGATGGGCCATTTAACTCCAAATTCTTAATGTTTTCAGGTAAGCTATGAAAATCTCAAGGATGAAAAGGCCAAGAAACTCTTCATGTTATGTTCTCTATTCCCTGAAGATTATGAAATTCGTGTGGAAGATTTAACCAGATTTGGGAAAGGATTAGGCATATTTGGGGAGGTGGACTCATATGAAGCGGCAAGGATAGAAATGCTTACAGCAAAAAGGAAACTCCTAGATGCTTGTTTATTGTTGAAAGGTCAGGAAGGATGTGTCAGAATGCATGACCTGGTACGAGATGCAGCTCATTGGATAGCAAACTATGGCATTCAGGTGATTATGGGATCCAAAATCCATGCAAGAGCAAAAAAAAGTGCCATAACGTATTTGTATTGCCACAATGTAAAAAGATTTTCCCTTTACAATCAGTTGGATTGCACCAAACTTAAGATTTTGATAATACTTTGCATAGATAAAGAAGGTTCCGTGGAAATGCCACAAGCTTTTTTCGAAGGAACCAAAGATCTAGAAGTTTTGGCTATGGCCAGGGCAGAAAACATTAGGGGAAAGCCAAGTCTAGCCCTGCCACGATCAATCGAATTCTTAAAAAATATCCACACTCTATGCTTGAGAGGTTTTAATTTAGGTGATATCTCTATTGTGCAAAAACTAGACATGCTTGAGACTCTTGAGTTGAGTGATTGTTCAATCGATAGACTTCCCAATGGGATTGTGAAACTGGAGAAATTGAGATTGTTAGGCTTGACACGCTGTGCAATTGAAAAGAATCCATATGAAGTGATTGGCAGACTTTCTCAATTAGAGGAATTGTATGTTATGAGAAGTCCTGACAGATTCAGATGGAAATTTGACAAAGAAGTTGTTGCGAGCATATTTGACAAAGACAACATTACACCAACATTGCAGAGGTATCATATACAGATAGGACATGATACTGGATTGTACCTCTCAGTGGATGATTCCATATCAAGAGCTTTGTCTATTGAATATTTTGATCCCAACTCAAATGCAACAATTAAGGACCTGGTGCAAAGAGCAGAGATTCTTCACTTGAAGAGGATTCAAGGAGGTTATACAACAGTAAACCCACAGTTAGTTGAAGCAATAGGAGGAGACATGAATGACATAATCCATCTCAAGCTTGAGTTTTGTTCCACGATAGAATGCCTCATTGATACTAACAACTTCTCATCTTCCTTTGGAAGCATCTTCTCCAAGCTGGTTAAGGTAGAAGTCAGAGGCTTGGATCATTTGAAAGAACTATGCCACGGTCCACCTCCTTCTGACTTCTTTGGGAACCTACAAGAGCTGAGTATACATTTATGTCACCAATTGCGTGGCAGATTATTTGAAGGAAACTTGAACCTTGGTAGACTTAAGGTGCTTCAAGTGGAATATTGCCGCATGTTGACATCTATATTCACACCTTCCACTGCTGCAAGTCTAGTGCTATTGGAAGAACTGATAATTGAGGGATGCAAGGAACTGAGAAACATAATAGCAAATGATGGGGAAGACAACAGACAAGATCAAATAGTTCAGTATGTTGATAATGATCAAAAAAATTATGGCTCAATGTTTCCCAAATTGAGAACTTTTGACATAATAATGTGTGACCGATTAGAATTTATAATCCCAGTATGTGCTGAAACGAATACCGAGTGTGCCACAAGAAGGGAGTACCTTGGACCCCTTGGCACTGCTGATTGCCTTTCGAGACAGTCACTGATCCTGCGCCATGTCAGAGAGATGAAACTCAAAAACTGTTTTAAAACAAAACTACTGTTCACTCTGTCTGTTGCTCGAACAATGTTGTTGGAAGAATTGAGAATTAAGGAATGCCATTCGCTGAAGACCATTGTAACAGATGTTGATGATGATCATAGTTGCATGACATGTGGCTCTGTCTTCCCAAGATTGAAATTGCTGAGTGTTTCATATTGTGATCAAATGCAATATATGTTAGGAAAAGACCATGAAGAACAGAATAATACCATTGGGATTCATACTGATCTCCCGGAATTGGAGCAACTAACTTTCTCAAATCTACCAAAACTCATCAGCACTTGCTCCACAAACTATAACGCCACATATCCATCTCTGAAGGAGTTTTGTTTGGAAGGATGTCCCGAGTTTACCATCAAATCTATTAGCGATTTCATGATTCATTTGGGTGTAAGACAACTGGCTGACACAACCACTGAGGTACCAAAATTCCAACTTATATTCCTCTAACAAATTTGCCAATGAAGTTACATATATTCGTATTTTATCATGATTATGAATTTGTTGCACGGATCATGAATCCTGTTGGGCCTAACTCATCCCCACAAAACCGGCTTATAGGGTGATGACTGCCCACACTATATAAGCACTACATAACTCATCCCTACAAAACCGTCTTGTAGGGTGAGGATTGCCCACACTATATAAGCACTACACTAGCCATATCACTAGTCGATATGGGCCTTCTCAACACACCCTCTCACACATCGACTCTCAACAACACCCCACATGGGTGATGGCCCACTACCCCACACGGGTGGCCTGGATCGAGCCCACTACCCCACACAGGTGGCCCACTGCCCACACTATATAAGCACTACACTAGCCATATCACTAGTCGATGTGGGACTTCTTAACAAATCCGTCCCTAGGTAATAAGTGTTAAAACAATTAGGCACATGTAAACTACAGATCCGGATTGGGTGCAGTCACCATTTCAGTGTAGTCGTGCAGTCAGATGATTGGGACCGTTGGATCGAGATCGGACTGCTCATGATCTCAGTTCGTATTTTAAACTCGATTTATCCTTAAAAATCCTTATCCGTTCGATCTCAATCAACGGTTCCGATCACTGACTGCACGACTGCACCTAATCCATTTCCGTAAAATACAGATCAGCTGTTCTTGTTTCTTGTAATTAATTCCTAGCTGTTAGCCCTTAGGTTTATCATCACATTCCTTTTGTATTGATTATAAATATACATGTGAAGACTGATTAGTCAGACATTCTACCAAATGATATCTAGCCAGTTCTGCTTCATCACAACAACTATAAGAATAGAAACAATGTTGTACATACCTTGGACATCATTAATACACTTTCTTGGTCTATGCCCAAACCTCATAACATGTTTTAAAGGAACAGTACTGGGACTGAAGTTGATCAAATTCTAGAGAGAGAGAGAGAACTCAGAAAAGAGAATCTGATATGTGATTTCTGAGAAATGAGCGTTACCTATAGAGAGTACTAACAGAATCTTCAGGAAATAGTTGGGTTTAACTGACTCATAACTGAAAATAACAAACTATAGTAGTGGTCACTGTCAATGTCTATACAATACTTTTCACTAACATTCCCCCCCTCAATTACCTGGACTGTGTTAGAAGAAGAGAACCATCATGAAAAATGCTCAACTCTATGCCTAGGAAATAATCCAAATTGATGAATTGTTTGAGAGCAAAAACTGAATTTAACTGAGAGATTAGATGCTGGATGAACCAACTAAAGCATAACAACAAGACACCAGAACCAACTAAAAGCCAATATATCAGTAGGAAAAACCACCCTGCACAAACCGAAAGATAAACTTCACTTCTACAATATTGCTGAGTATAGGTCCAGCTGCTCCACTTAGATCAACTGCACCTCTGCTTCTGCATCTGCAAATGGAGAAATTGCATGAATACCCCTATTCACACACTAAGAAACAATTCAAATACTTTCAAAGTAACTTTGCCATTGTTCTCACACTGAAATTGTTCTAAAATCCAAGCACTACTCAGCCGTGAGATTATGAAAATAAATTAGTCCTCATAATATTCATCACCAAATAATGAAATGGAACACACTACCATAAAACAAATTCATTTTTATATTTTGTGTACATTCGTGTCCTGTGTCGTATCCATACTTTCTAGGGAGCCAAATTTGGATTGAAATTTCTCACATCAATTTTAACTAAATACTGTATGCTTTCATTCTATAGGGATTAGGAGCGATTGTGAAGCATTTCCACACTTTAGAAAAGCTCTACATAGAGAAATCAAACATTGAAGGGATTTTTCGTCTTGAAGAACTTCCAATCATTGGTCAACAAATGAGCTCAAATTTACAATCCCTGAAATTGTACAATCTACATGAGCTAAGGTATACATTCATGGGTCCCAAACATTTTATAAGCCTCCAAAATGTCAAAGCTTTACAAATTGAGGGATGTAGTAAATTGAAAGTTATCTTCTCTGCATCTGTCTTGAGAAGCCTACCACAACTGATATATCTAGAAATCAAAGACTGTGAAGGATTACAGAAAATAATGGAAGAGGATGAGGAAAATCAAAGGCAGTCAATTCTTCATTATCGACAGGTATGCTTCCCGAAGCTCATTGCGCTTGTCATCGAGCGTTGCCACAGTTTGAAACACCTCATCTCTGTCACCACATTCCATGAGTTTCCAAAACTAGAGCTCATGATCATAAAAGAAGCCTCTCAGTTAGATGGCATGTTTAGAAATGAACAAAGTGATGAGTTTCCTCAGCTGAAACTTCGGCTTCCTAAACTTAAGTATCTAGTGCTCATGCAACTGCCAAACCTTGCCGATTTGAGCCAACAAATGGAGTTGCAGAATGTGACTTACAGTGTTGTGCACCATTGTCCGAAACTTTCTTTTGCTCCAACAACTACTCTTGAAGACTTAAAGAATATATTAGAAGGTATGCACTTCATCTATCATCCATCTATCATAACTGTCTACTTATTAGAAAAACTTTTAGTGTTATTAATACTCTATCTATTCATTTTCCTGGTAAAATGTGTGATTAAATGTTAAATTCAACAACTAACTTAGCCATGGTATGAAAATGACTTGTATGATAAAAAAATAAATGCCATCTTAGTTCCTTGTATTCCAGCCCTCTTAAATAGGTCAGGGCCAATCTCTTCTCGCACATTCTTATTTCCTAGTACTTGCTCTTTTGGAGTGCATTCCTACTCCTTTTTCTTTGTCCCTACTCCCTGTATGCTCTCCCCCCTCTCTTTTCTGTTGTAATTTTCATAGCATAAAATACTACCTCTAAAGTAAGAAATCACTTTTCGACTTTTTAACTAAAAATGTTTCTCCCATCATTCAATGTCATCTTCTCAACATGTATAATAAGATTAAGATACTAGTTTTCTTTGGAACAAGTTATTAGCCAATCACAATAATGATTCACAATTGAAAGTGAAGCTGGCATCACCTTTCTTTTTCTTTATAATTGTTGACAGTTTGTTTTTTATTTCTTATATTAGATAGTAACATTGATCGCGATGTCCACTGGGAGATATTTGAAATAATTGAAACCATAATGGAAGAGACTGAATATGAAAATCCAATGACAGAAACCATTCCACAATTACCAATAGTACAGGAAGTACAAAATGTGCAGGTTCAATCAGCACCTGAAAGGGAGCTTCCTTGTTTACAGGTTAATACTAGCTAATCCATCTATGCCAGTGTGCCACACTGCAATGTAGAAGTTTTCTATCATAGCTAGTTCAGTGACAGTATTGGACCAAACAACAATTCTTTTGAGTTATGCCATTATAAGTTAACCATATAATCAACATAACCATATCTTTTGCTATTGCTCAGATTATTGATGAAGCAGATAAGGAAATTGTTGCTATACATGATTCAGAAATGGCAACTTCATCAACAGATTTGGAAGTGATTACAACACCTTTTCAGTGCCCTTCAGCTATCCATCAATATGAAACACCACAAGTGGGTTTGCTTAGCTCTTGTTGTTGTTAAGGACAATTGGTGCACATGGAAAAAGATGGTTTTAAGAGTAACCCTTTCTTATCCATGAATTCATGCAGGAGATGGTGGATGAACAAGTGGCTAGTGAAAGAAATTTGATGGACCAACAAGACGCACTCACACAAACAAATTTCAAAATGGAAATTGCTAGGGAAACTGTTGTGCCTTTGCCTTATAATGTCACAGAATTTTAACTTTTAAGATGTAGTGCCCCTTAAGACACAATAGAACAACTTCAACTTATTTATCCTTTTGTATTCCTTCAGAGTACTAAAGAAACAGTGGAACAAAGTCTTCTGAAGTGTCCTGAAGCAGAGAAAGCCATAACAACAATATGGTCAACAAATTCAGAACCAAGGAACCCATCTCCAGGACCATCACTTATTGCAATACAAAACACATTTCCACGGGTAACTTATTTTCTATTTGAATAAAACAATACGTAGGACTATGTGAGCGGTGGGAAACCTTATATTTGGTACCATGCAGAGTATTGAAGGAAGTGTCCAAGGAGTTCCCACGTCAGGTGAAACTAAGATAGTAAGTTCATCATGTCATTCAGGACCACAAAGCCTGCAACCAGTACCATTAATTAATTATCTGAGTAAAACATCTATGCTGGTGATTTTATTTCATGCATATCATCTTTTGAATGTTTTCCCTTTGCTTAAATCCTGTTTTGTTTCTTATTTGTTTTAGTCACCCCAATTGGTTGAAAAACTGTCAATGGATGAACAAATTCCTATGGAACAAATAACAATTAGAGAAAATAAGAGCTTCAATGGAACTCCTCAAACAACTGATGAACCTTCCAACCTCACCCAAAATGTTAAAAGTTCTACAAATGGAAGTGTTTCTGAAGCAGAGTTAAACAAAACTGCATTAGCAGCCCCATCAACCCTTCCAGAGTTGGATGGTTCAGCGGTTGCTCTAATGGGTGATTTGTTGAATGAAACCTCTTCCATGGTAACTTTTTAGTTTTATTCATTGTTTACATTAGGAGAAAAGTTACTAATGGTTTGAAGCTATGATTTATCCTTTTTCTTTTTGTTTTAGATCTCTCCAAACCCTGAAATCAATTTAACAAGTTCCCCTTCAGTATCAATGCAAAGAATGTCAAGGAGCTTGTTGGTGGAAGAGCTATTCAACAACAATGCCAAAGTTCATAGCTTTTCACCTGATACTGAAAAAAGTTCTAGTCTGATTCTTGAGGCCAAGCCTCTCCCTGAGCTAAAGACTGAACTAGCTGAGCATCTCAACATGTCATTGGAGGCTATCATCAACACCAATGTCTTTGACAATGTAGAGAGGATTGTCGACTCTTTGGCCAGGGAAACTACAGATGTTTTCCAACAGAACATCCTCAAAGACTTCAAAAGTCGATTGAAAACTTTCAAAGAAAGTGTTCCTAAAGCCGTGACCACTTTGCAATCAAGCTCTGAGTTCATGTCCAATTATGAGAACCTGGATATGGAGTTGAATTACAAGTTGAATGAAGGACAAGCAAAAATTGAAGACTTGGAAACCAAACTTTCTGAGACCTTGGCAAAAGAGTATACAATTGAAATGGAGATTCAACAATTAATTAACCAGAAAAGTGAGATTCTTGCCCAGAAGGATTTCCTCACATCTCAACTTGACAAGTACACTCAGGTAGTATCTAGGGATTATGCGCAATGGAAGGCTTTGGGAGAGGAAGCGATATTATGCACTGATAGGTGGCTAAAGTCCAAGGAAGATTTAGCTCATGCAAATGCCAGCTGGAAGATCTTCAAGGAGATTTTACGTTTATAATTAAAATCGAGTAAACAATTATTTAGGTTTCTAAGAGTGTTACATATAGGAATTAGTCACTTTGATATTCAATTATCAGTCGTTAGTTACTTTTGTCATTGAAAGTGATAACTTACTGTCATTTAGTCCCTAAAAATGATTACTTAAATATTATTTTGGTCCCTAAAAATGATTACTTTCTTGATGATAAAGATTAAAGTGACTAATTCGCATCTATTAAACATCAAAACGACACCGTCTAACATTCTCAAGAACAAAAGTGGTTCTTTATAAAATATCATAATTTAGCTTACAAAACTCCTGAACTTAAAAACTTGCACCAATGATTAATGAGAACAAAAGGCTCATGAAGTGGCCTACCATGCTCTCCAAGTCCTCTTTCACCATTGTATCAGTATTCCTCTCTTGTTTCCAAGATTAATTGTTGGTAATTATATATGTCACTTTCAACCATTTAATACAAAGAATATTTTTGAAAATAATTATAGTATTATTAATACAATTAACTTATTTTAATATATTTCTTTAATTTTGATAATTTTCTCATATATTTCTTATAAAAAAGACTTGGACAGAGACATGGAGTATAATTTTTGTACTAATTAAAAAAATGTATTTAAAATCCCCGTTACATAAGCTGAATTAATTATTGTCCACTCCCGCAGCCCAGAACTTTTTTTTTCCCTCTCTCTCTCTCTCTCTCTCCGCAATTGCCGTTTGTATGTCTCAAAATTATTTCAAGGTCCTCCTTGCAATGCGGCACAGACCTCAGGGGGTAATCACAGACAACGATGACTTGTTTATGTTATGTATCATCAACAAATTGTAAAGGATGATAATGATAATGTAACTGTGAGTGTGTCATAGTTTATTTGATTAATTCATATATTTATTTAAGCAAAATAACATGTTTGGTGAATACTTTTATTTTATTAATTAATTTACAATATTTTTTTAGATACTACTAAGCTGATAATCAAATTGGTGTGGTGTGAGTGATAAGTGACTTGGGTTGATCATCGAAGAGATTAGTCTCTATAGTTGTGCACAGATGATACCATGGGAAAAAAATGATACTACCAGTTAGTTCTAGGGTGGATCACTAATTGCAAAATTTATGACTTGGGTCGATCATCGAAGAGATTAGTCCCTATAGTTGTGCACAGATGATACCATGGGAAAAAAATGATACTACCAGTTAGTTCTAGGGTGGACCACTAATTGTAAAATTTATGAGTGGTTCATGGTAGACCACTAATTGTAAAACTTTTACAAAACTTTAGTAGCCATTAGATTTATTGATAAAAAAACCAATGACCCAAATTAATTGACAAAAAATAGAGAACACACATACATTCTCCCACACAATCACACCCCTACCCCTACCCCTCTGCCACCTCCATTGCGCCGCTCCTCTTCTCCGGTAAAGTCACCACCACACCTCCACCATCAACTCCGGCGCCACCCCAAACAGACCCGCTTTCAGGTACTTGAAGATGAGAGCTTGGTGCTCCAGCTCCTACCACTGCGACACCGTGAACGGTGGTGGATGCGTCGCCGTCCACATCACCGGTGGCGAAGGAACGCTCATCTTTTTTTTTGTTGGGGGTGTTGAAGTTTTTTTTTCAACTAGCAAAAAACTCATCCATTAAACCATAATCAGAAGTTTCTCAGATTCAGTTCATCAATAAAATCAAAACAAGTAATATAGTCCTCAAGCTAATTAAAAACAAAAAACCTTCCTCCAAGCATCTTCCTCACTTCTCAGATGAGTTTGGTCCACGTTGTTTCCCGAATCCCACCATGGCGGCGGTTGTATTGCATGTGCTTGTGAGCACAGCCACGTGGCTTCTTCTTTTTGTCTTGCTTTGCCACTTTGGGAGTTTGGCCTCTCACTTTCCCAGCACGAGCAAGAGATCCGTGAACCTTACCCATTATAAAGAATTTCTGCTTCTCTTCCTCTTCGCTTCTCGTTAGGTTCAGTTGCAGCGACTACCAACAGAGCAGAAATAATGGGGGGTGTTGAAGTTTGAGTGAGGTAAGAGCACTAGGTGGTGGGTCGACGGAGCATGAGACAGTGGGGTCGAGACAGTCGATGGCGTCGGGGGGAGAGGAGAGGCTTTGGGCGTTGGCGAGGTGGAGGACAGTGGCTAGGTGGAGGCAACTGTGCACAAGAGGAAATAATCTAGTGTGAAGGGTCTATTATCACATTTGGTGAAACTACACAATCTAACCGCTAGACGGAGCCGATACTACCGCCTATAACTTTTAGTTTATATACTAGTAGTATTTTAGCACAGTGGCATTTAGCATGGACCACCTTTAAAGTGGTCCACCATGGACCAGTGAGTGTCTACTATGGACAAGCGGTTGTAAGAACCATAGATATATTAATTTTTAAATCCAAGAGTCAAGATTGAGGAAAGGGTGACTAAAAGTACCAATTTCATTTAAAATAAAAAATTAATTGTATTTACAAAAATGAACAAGGAAAGTAACATATTAAAAAACTCTCCCTCTTCCTCTCTCTTCCCCCCTCTCTCACTCTCTCCCTCTCTCCCTCTTACTACAAGAAATTTGCCATTTACCGACAGCCATTACCGATAGAATTAGAGTCGTCGGTAATTTTGGCTCTTTCCGACGGATTTTTTCGGTCAATAATAAGATAATTCTGTCAGCAACGATTTGCGATAGCACAGTCTGCCGGTAAGGCAAAATTTAGATCCGTTGGTGCCATTTAAATTTTTTTGATTTTTTTTAAAAATTACCGACGGAACCATTCCGTCGGTAACTGTGCATATTTTTCAAAATTTGAGTTACCGGTCGAAAAAATCGTCGGTATTAAAGTTAGATCCATCGGTAATATTACTGATGGAATTTTCGACCGAAATATCATCGGTATTAAAGTAGCCTTTATTACTGACGAAATTCCTGTCAGTAAATTCCGTCGGAAACGGTTAGTTAACTCAACCAGCACGGGCTTCTCCCTCCCCATTACACATTTATCAATCTCTCTCTCTCTCAAAATCGCTGCTCTCTCTCCACCGTCTCCGACCACCGCCTCAACCGCGCCCCCACCTAGCCACCGCGCCCCCCGCTGCAGCCCCCAACCGCTCCACCGCGGGGAGGTCCAGAGAAGATGGGGTTCTTCCTTTCTCTTTCTCACTTCACTAATTTCTTTTACTTCACTGTTTTTTTTTTTTTTGCTCTTTTTACTCACTCTCTGTTGTTCTTTTACTCACTGCTGAAGATATTCTTGTTTTTGCACACAGGATAAGTGAAAGAAAGGAAAGGAAAGAACAACAAAGAAGAAGAAAAGGAAAAAGTTTAATTTTCAGATTTTAATTTTTGCGTTTTTTGTTAGCTTTGCTCATAATCGTATAGTTCTTTTTTTACTGAATGCTTGTATGGTTGATGTATTATTGATCTGAAAATATTATGGATATGTTGTAATATACTAATATTCCTCTTTTTTTTTTAATTTTTTGGATTTGGTTTGATTTTGTTATGGGTTAATTTGTTGAAATTTTTGTGTGTTGTTCTGGATTTTGTTATGGGTTAATTTCCCGTTGGCAAAAAGATTTTTTTTAATTTCGGTGCGTACCGATGGAATAATCCGTCGGTAATAGCTTATTTTCTGACGGACAATTTTTGTCAGTAATTTCCGTCGATAATTACCTACGATTTTTTTCATCGATAATAATTACCGACGAGCTTCTGCCGTCGAAAATCGTTCGTTACCAACGGTTTTTTTGCGTTACTGACAGTTTTTTTTTCGGTCGATAATGGCCGATTTTCTTGTAGTTCCCTACCCCTCTCTCTCCTGCCCTTTCTCTCTCCCTCCGTTTCTCTCTCACTCTCTCCCCTCTCTCCCTCCCCCATTCTCTCTTGCCCTCTTTCTCCCCCTCTTGCCCTTGCTCTCAATCGCTCTCTCCCTCTCCCTCTCTCTCTTGCTCTCTCTATGTCCCTCCCTCTCTCTTTCCCTCCCTCCCTCCCTCTCTTGCTCTCCCCTCTCTCGCCGCTCTCTAAAAACCTCTCCATCTCCCTCTCCTCCCTTTGTCTCTCTCTCCCCCTCTCTTTCTCTCCATCTCTCTTACTTGTTCTATCACTCCCTCCCTCTTGTTCCCCTCTCTAATGTGAGAGAGGGAGGGAGAGGGAGAGAAATTAAAGGAGAGTGAAAGAGAGAGGGAGAGAGAGAGGGGGAAGGGAAAGAGCGAGAGAGGGGAGAGAGCGAGAGAGAAAGGGAGGGAGAGAGGGAATGAGAGAGGGCAAGAGAGAGAGAGAGAGAAAGGGAGGGAGAGGGAATGAGAGAGGGGGAGTGAGAGCGAGAGAGAGGGAGGGATAGGTAATGAAAGATGGGGAGAGAGAGGAAGTGAGATTGAGAGTGGGGAGAGAGGGGGAAGAGAGAGAGAGAGAGAGCGAGAGAGGGGGGAGAGCGATAGAGAAAGGGAGAGAGAGAGAGAGCGAAAAGGAGGGTGAGAGAGAGTGGGAGAGAGGGGGAGAGAGTAAGCAAGATAGAGCGAGAGAGGGGGTAGGGAGAGAGCGATAGAGAGAGGGAGAGAGTGAGAGAGGGGGGGAAGAGAGAGGGAGAGGGAGAGTTTTTTTAATATATTATTTTTCTTGTTCATTTTTGTAAATACAACAATTACAAAGGGTATTAGAGTAATTAATTTTTTTATTTTTAAAGAAATTAGTACTCTTAGTCATCCTTTCCTTAATCTTGACCATTGGATTTAAAAATTAATATATCTATGATTCTAATAACCACTAATCCATTATAGACACTCATTAGTTCATAATAGACCACTTTAAAGGTGGTTCATGCCAAATGCCACATTTTAGCACAGATAGTATACTAGCAATATTTAGTCAAAATGTTACGATTGATTTTGCAGAACTTTACAAATCTGTGTCATTGAGCACCGCGTGGCCTTTACTACACATCTTCTAAATTTGCAGCACTTATTAAGTGCTATATATATTTAGCAATTGCAGATAACACAGATGATTAAAGACACTTCAAATTTTGATGAAATGTTCCCATTTTACTTCTTATGTTAGTGTTTGTTCTTCTTAGACAATATATCAGGTTTTACGAGAATGGTGATTATTTTATCTTTGCTGTCTATAAGAAAAATAAAAATAAGTTTAGACAAATTTTCTTAGTCATAAAAAGAAGATCAATTAAATTAAAGTGGAACCTCGTGACAAAGATTGGCAAGCCAAAATTTAATGTATATATCATCTTTGAAAGCTAAAATCCAACCTGTTTGGTTTGTTAACCGACGAGATGTTAGAGTTAGACCATCCAAATTTTTGTAATTTCTAATGTTTTAAAAACAGATTAATATTGAAATTGAGGATATTAATTTATAATTTACTGATGTAGTCATAGTTAAATAATGGTTGAATCGATGATGACTAAAAATATATTTTAAATATTTTAAACATATATGTAAATTTTTTAATTAATAAAATGTGTTAATAATAATAATAATAATATCATCGATTCACGGTTCAATTAGTCGAAGCATCAATTTCGGTGTGATTTTTTAAAATATATGCACGTATCCTCTTCCTCTTTTGTCCAATGGCCTTGTCAACACGCAACGAAGACAAAGGAAACGCGCAGCGGCAACCAATGCATCAAAAGCAACAACTCAGCAGAAAGACAGAAGAAACAAAGACCAAACCTAACTGATTTTTTCACACCATTTCTTTTTATAATATATTTTCATTATATTTCTCTCCTTCATACTTATCACACTTCTATTAGTTCTATATATAAAAAGTGTAATTATAACGGGGAAAAGATGAGTGTGATAGAAATAAAAAATAAATATAATGAAATGAGTAATGAAAAGGAATAAAAATGTGGGAATAAATTCCTAAATTTATTATCCTTAATATTGTAAGATATTATCATATTAGTCACCACTATAAGAGAAATTCAAAGAAATCTCTAAATTGATAATTAATAATTATACAACGATGGTATATTTTACGTAAACAATTAATCATATTTCATCATAATAACATGTTGTAATATTATTTTTAAAATATTTAAATAAATATCTATATGATAAAATGTGATTAAATTTTTTTATATTGTCAATACATAATAATTAAATTAATTCAGAATTTTGAGTTTTAACTATCATTGATGAAAACTAACTTGTGACTTTCTCTTATTCTAAACACCGAGTTGAAAACGACACATAATTTCCAAATTGAGGATCCACTCAAGTATGAAGACATATAAAGCAAGTGTGCAAAAAGAGCTATGATACATGGACACTCATACACCCATATGACACCTCACCCTAATGAGTAAAATGAGATAATGGGGTGTGTGATGGGTGTGTGGTGGGTGTGTGTGTAACATTAATGGTGCAAAAATGGGGTGAACACTCATTATCATTATTGCAACTATATATTTCTTTGACACTGTAGTCCTGAACCCTTTTTGTACTATCTTTCTTGCTCTTCCAAGTTCCCATCATTCCACTACACTGTACATTTTTCTTTTTCTTTTTCTTTTTTTCCCCCAAGCCCAAGAACACAAGATATAGTTGCCAATGCTTTGAGCAGAAAGGGTTTGGTTTGGTTGGAGAGTGATGATGAGAGAGTGAGCTAGTTAAGTAAGTGGGGGCAGGCAGAGGAAGGAGCAGCACATGGAAGAAGCAGAGAAGGAGTTAGAGAGAAGGAGCAAGTTTCTAAACAGTTTGATACAGAAGAAGAAAGCCATAGAGCAACAACAAGAGAAGCATGTTGATAATGATGATAGTAGAAGACTCAAGGTTCATGTCAGAGCTTGTGACATGCCTCTCGCTTTGCAGAACCATGCCTTCCAGTGTGCACGTCACCACTTGGATTCTATGCTTCCCAAGAAACTTGACAGTAAACGCCTGGCACTGGCCCTTAAGAAGGTCACCACTTTCTTTTTTCTTTTTTCTTTCATCTTCTGGGAAAGTTTTTCTTTTTCCCAAAAATCTGTTTCTGGGTTCTGATCTTTGATGTATGATGCAAAATTTTGCATGTCTGATTTTGGTAGTCTTTTGTGTTATGGAAAATGGTTAGATATTGGGAAGGGTTATGTCTTAGCTGGAGCTGGAATTGGAGTATTTTCTGTTGTTTAATGTTTATTACTTTGTATTTTAATATTTGATAATCTGGCTCATGTTTCATTGATAAATTAAAAAATCTAGTAGCATACTCAGCTGATTAAGGATAACCAAATTTATGTGCAGATTTTGATCTTAGGTGTTGATATTAGGTCAATTGGGGGAACATCTATGGAATGTGTCTGATTTTGATTTCTTTCTGTTTTTTTTTTTGTCTTTATTGATGGTGGTGATTTTTCTTCATATATCCATGCTTCTTTTTTTTTTATCACTTCCACTGTCCATAGTATCTTGCAAGCTCACATGGTCTAATTGTTTGTTAGTGTTTTTGCTGAGTAGACATCTTTTCCTGATGGATGCAAATGCAATTGCTTTATTCATGTGCATATGGTGTGTTTAGAATATTGCTTTCTCTTATCTTGATCATCTTAGTTACGATTTTTTAAATTGTATGTTGTATCGAATCCCGCCTATGTTGTGCTTTGTTGCAAATCTATACATAGCCGATCCCAAGCCCAGATAAAGGGAGAGGGTTGTGTTAGGCAGTCGATAGCCAATGTAACACTGAGTCGAATCTTTATGACACAGATCAGCGTATGTTGTATCATGCTGTGAAAATGTAGTTTTTCAATACTCAATGAGTTGATGGAGAGAGATTCTTAACAATTGTCAACTTATGCTTGAACTCTTTATTTTGATCCTACAGTTACAATCCTTTCTGGCTTTCTGTTCTATCTTGACCCCAATTTACTCTAAGTCATACTTGGGAAGTCTCTGAACATATATCCGTGCTTCGAAAGTTTTATGGTAGGTTCCATGGAGTTTTCTGTCGCTTTGGTCTCACCTTCCTTATGAAGTACACCATGCCCACATATTCCCAGCTTGGATTTACAACAGTTCCTTGTACATTAGTTCACTAATACTAGAAATTTCAATTCTGTTTTCCATTTTTTTTATCAGGAGTTCTGTTTTCCATCTGAATCTCAATATATGAACATAATTTGATTCTTGTAAGAGGGATGTGCTCATAAATAATGTCGGGGGATTCTAGAATTGATGCAAAGTTCTTCAAACCTGTTTATTTTCCCCTTTCTTCTGTCAGTTTTTCCTGCTCTCTTTTCCTGGTTCCAAAATATGGATTTGGCTTTGATTTTTGACTTTGGAATATGATGATTATACTGTTATTTATTGTGACAAGAAATATTTGATTGCAAAAACATGTTTTTAAAGAAATGGATTGGAAAGAGGAGAGCTAGACATGTTAATAACTTGGTGGCTTTGTATTTCACCCCAAAAGAAAGTGGCACAGTATGGGTTATTTGTTTTTATTTTCATGTTGAAAATGTTACTTGGTCCCTCATTTCATTGATAGGACTTCAGGTTTGGCAGATGACATTGAAGTTATAATTCTAGGAGTCCTATTACACCAGTCGCATGCAAATCCAGTTTGTCTTTTACAAAATGTATATGAGGGATATCCTAATGAATTATATTATCTTTGGGCCAATTTTGACTCTTGCAACATTCTTGGTTGATGCTTGCTCCATCTATTACACTCAGATCATGTCATGCATACTTCGGTTTTAATTGGGGTTGAGGTTTTATTGTAGAGCTTATGTCCCAATGCTCCATTTCTAAATGGAAAATGACTTTGGCTAACAATAAAAACTTGTTGGTCTTAACAGGAATTTGATTCTTCTTATGGTCCAGCTTGGCACTGCATTGTGGGCACTAGCTTTGGTTCCTATGTTACACATTCTGTTGGTAGTTTTTTGTACTTCTCCATTGACAAGGTTTATATCCTTCTCTTCAAGACAGCTGTTGAACCTTTTCACCATTGATAACTTCCACAACTATGAGTCATGCCTCCTTGGCAAAATAAATTTCAAAAACAAAAAATTAAACCAGCTGATATGTAAAATTATAAATTAAACATTTGAAGACACTTATGTATCCTGTAATGTATTTGATGCACTTCTATTTAGATTTTTGTCTTCTGTGGGAGAGCCCTTAAAATGAAAAATCTATTGTGGCAAGTCTCAAGATATTCATTCATATTGTTCAGCTACTGAATTATAGTTTGATATTTTTGTATACTAATTTGGGTCCTACCAAATAGGATATAAGACCTACATAAATTTCATCCAATCATAGAGTATATTTGAAAGAATGTATTGCTTTTTTTTTTTTGACAGCATAAAAGAATGTATCGCTAGCACTCCTCAAATATGACCACTTACGAGTACAATGTTTTACTATTGATTGATTCAGTGTTATGCATCATTCTACACAGTTTATTATCAGAACGGACAATCATGAATGGGCTTATGTGAGTGCTAAGATCAAGGTTTTCTATTAAAAACATCAAGGCATCATGACAGTCACAGCTTCGATAAACTATTTTCATGTTTCGAAACTCTTAAATCATGAAAACTTATTATTATTATAAAAATAATTGCTTTCACAAAGTAAATCCAAAATATCAAGATCATACCAAGCAATGCAATGGATTTTCTGATTACATTGTGGCAAGAAAAAATTAGTCCTAATAAGATAATTACAGCAATGATGTAAAATAAATTCCTCTGGTTTGTACAAAAAAATTCAATGGAAAACTCAAACGTTACAATTGCCAATATACATTTTGACCAACCTCGCCACACCCTTGAAGAAATCCTCTACATGATGAGAGGAACACAAAATTGGGCATGCCTGCAATAAACTAGATTCTAATGCTGATTAGGGAAATGTGCCTAGTTTTACAAGACAAAAAGTGCAGTCAAGAGTAGAGCAAGAATCACAGAGCTTGTGAAAGATCCACCATTGTAGTAGTATTGTGACAGAGAGCCTGAATCTGTGGAATTGGTAGAAGGTGCCAGTGCTGTTCCATTTGTGCTGGTACCATTTTTACCACCACTGTTCACCACAAATATGTAATGAAAAATGTGTACATATAAGAAAGAGTGATAACATCTTAGATTTGTATCTTAGATTTAGGGGCCTAACTCATCCTCACAAAATCAACTATTTTTTATATATTTTATTTAAGCCTTATCTCTAGTCGATATGGGACTTGGGTTTTTCCCAATATGCAGCAGGAATTTGACAGATTTTAGTGCTGATGAGATGAGAATTGAAAAAGGACAAGAAAACTAGTATACATAAAATTAGAAAATAAAACAACATCAAGCACATGTTATGTTAGCATAAGCTTGAGATCATACCTTCCTGGAAATGTACAGGAACCATGACCTGTAACAATAATAATACAATTAATATCAGTTGTATCGAAATGCTAAGCAACTTGAATATGAGGTTTGTGAATGCAAGATTTTCTTAGATGTATAAGAGATGAGTCAGTCAACAGAAAATGGCCAATAAAGAGAAAAGCTGCAAAAGTAACAAAAATAACTAAATTGGCCACAAATTAATTCACGGGTTTAAGAGAAATGTTTTGAATCAAATGATAGGCAAAAAGATTGTAATCACTATGAGTAACTGGATTTTAAAAACTGAGCATAAAACAATTTTACCAGACAGTTTTAAGAAACAATTTGATCAATAAGAATATTTGAAGGCCACTATTCTTATACTCCTTGTCAAAAGTACTTCCTCCCCAAATAATGCAAGTTTCATAAGAATCCACATTGTTTGTATGTTAATTACGCATTAAATATGGCTATTGTGTTATGTATAAGCGGGTGCAAAGTGCAAACATGCATTTATCATTATCTATCTAGTTATGGTATTCTAATTTTTTCAAATAAAATGTATTCAACTATTCATACTTCTGTAGTCAACTTCACATGTAGATATTAATGACTAAGTAAAGATTCCTTACTTGGGTCTGTGGTGGTGACAGAGGCAACTCCTTTGAAATCACAGGTCCCAGGAGATTTATCCATGCTCTGATAATATGCATTGAAAGCATATGTAGCATGTGCAACTACATTATCTGGTTCAGAACATGGTTGACCCTGCAGCAAGGGTGAACAATCCACCTTCCCTGGTCCACAAGCCCAATCAAGTGCTGCCTGCAGCATCTTAGTATCGGCATTACTCTTGGCAACGCAAAAGGTTTGGTTTGTTGTATCATTTGCAAACGCAGTACCAGCACCGGTCAAGTGTAGGGTATACACCGGCACTCCATTCGCAGAAAAAAGCCCCCAGTTATTCTCAGATACCGGACCTGATCTCAAGTCTTCGTTATAAAGCTCATAGATATATGTACTAACTGCGATCCTAGGTTGTTTAGGAGTCCCTGTATTGTTAAGGACATGCCGGATCAGGTTACTGTTGTAAGTGTTAGCATTATCAACAGTTGCATCCGGCTCAGATGAGTCACCTTTGGAAGGCCATCCTGACTCAGTGACTAAAATAGGGATATTGGTAAACTTCAAATATGTCATTGCAAAATAAGCAGCATCAACAACTGCATCAAAGACATTGGTATAATGCAGGAGGGTATTGGTATCAACAGCTTCCTTATTCTGAGGTAGGGGGCGGAAAAGAGCGTAATCCAAAGGGATCACACCGTTGGATTGCATGTAATCGTAATAAGGGTATACATTGAGCATAAGATATGAACCAGTTGACTGCAAAAATTTAAGCAAAGGAACCATGACAGGATCCCAAGTACGGTTGAAAAACGCTTGAGACGGTGGGAAAGAGTCAAGTATGACAGAAGAAGAGTGTGGTGTGGATACTTTGATTTGCTCATCTAGATTGGCTGCAACAAGAGCAGAATGAATGAATTGTAGAGCGGAGACTAGGACCGGGGCAGCGTTTGGAAGCGTGGTTAAGACTTCAGAACCAACAGCTATGGCAGTAATGTTGGTAGCAGGGACATGAGCTATGACATTACGAGCGACCCAATTGGCGGCAGTGGCATTGGACTGACCAATGCCGAGTAGCTCATCATTAGGAACAGAAACAATCACGCGGATTCCGGTGTTGGCAAGTGCAAGGAGCATGGCTCGGTCGGCATCGTAGAGCCTGACATGTTGGATACTTTGAGCCTTGAGAAGGGCCACGACTTCTGTTGGACTTGGCATGTTAGTGACATCTGTACCAATGTTGACACCAATAAAAGCATCTGCAGAAAAAAGCACCAACAAGGACTTTAAATGATTGAATCATCCAAGAGATATGTAGGGGTCTTTCATCTTCAGGACAGTGAGTCAAAGTTACCGTATGATACCGATGGAATAAAACTATGAATGAGAGATAGAAAAAGTAATGCAAATGCAGCAACCATCCAAAAGAAATAGAAAATGAAGAACATTGTAGATTTTCTACATGTTACAGCAAATCAAAATATGGAAAAGGATTTCATTTCATGCTCTTCAATGATCTAAAACATCTAGCTCTTTGAGCCCATACAATATCAGTTAGGTATAAATCCTCAATCACAATTACAGGCACATCAAGAAATGCAGTTAAACTTGCACTAAATTTCAACAAACTGATACTAAAATTAACCTTCAAAAACTTTATTTAAAAAATGGGGCTATTGGGCCAAGTACTATAATAACAGAGACAAATTGTTCATCTTGCATAGACACACACACACAACAACAACAACTACCTGAATAGTTTTTTTTGGTAAAACTACCTGAATAGTTGACATTTTAATGCATGAACCATGACAAAAAATCAAGATTAGTTTACCTGTCATTCCAAGTGTGTTTCTTGTGTCTTATCTCAGGACATGGATTTAGCTAAAGAAGTGTAACATACTCAAAGCATGGCCAGTTGGTAGGTTATACATGAGAAGCAGATGATCTACTATACATAATACATATGCGAGAAATTCACTTTGATTATCAAGTTTAAAATCATAAAAATGAAATATTTACTTTTAATTTACATTGTTCCAGGGTAAATGCAGAGGTTAGAAAATGAAGTAGTTTGATTATCAAGTGTGATGGAAGCAGCAAGGTCACAATGCTACTAACTCAGTGTCACCAGACAGACCCAATTGATTATATTTTCCATCATTGGCATTTGGCATTCTCACACAAGGGTATTTTAGTCACATCACATTTTTTTTATTTTTAATAAAAAATGGAGTTTAGTTGCGAGCTGCACAAAAAGAATTGTCTGATGAGCTGGGACGCAATTGCTTCCCAAAATCCCACTAGAAAATTGGAAGGACAGATCGAAGATTCTGCAGCACACAAAGGAAAAACATTTTCTTACAAAAACCCTCTCTTTAGGCAAGGAATTAAAAAATAAATAATAAATTATCATTAAAATACACCTAGATACACCAAACTTTTTCCTATCTTTCTATTTCAGCATTGTCATGCCTCTTGTAGCAACTTTGTATTTATATGCCTTTAGACAGTTAACCTCAATCCTCCTATTCCTCCTTTCTTCTCAACAAAAACATACCAATTGCTAATGCAACAATCAAATGACTTTATCAACATCATTTCCCCATTGTGCCAAAAAACAATGCTCAGAACAACAGGGGAAGAATAGATAATTATGACCATGAAAAAAACAATGCCACATTCAATGAAGTTATGAAAAACAAGATGCAAACCCACATGAAGAATCCTGGGCTGGACAGAGAAAAAAAAACTTTGATAGATGAAGCTGCTGCATCAATATAATGAGGAAAAGAACAAAAACTAGAAGCCAAAGTGTACTAAGAAATGAAGCACATTACTCATTATGACATAGAAACAGGTAAAAAAAAGCAACAAAAAAAAACACTTACCTCCATAAGCAGATACAGAAATTGAGAGAAGGTAAAAAAGCAGCAGCAGCACAGCCATTGAAGCTACCTTAAGAAAAGCCACTATACACAAAAGAACACTCCCTCTAGTTTCAAGGTAAGGGAAGGGAAACCCAGAACAGAAAACACTCGAGACGAGCTAAAAAAATAACTTTTGGGATTTTGGAGGGAGGGAAAAACAAAAGAAGAGAAAGTTCGCACCTTTCGAGGCCTTTTGGAAGAGAAGAGAATATATATAGAGAGAGATGTTGTATTCTAATATTTCAGTATTTTATTCTGATTTTATTCTTAATATTTAATTATTTAATACATCTAATTGATATGATTGACGAAGCTTATGATTATTATTCGGATGAATGCATTAATGCTAATTGATAACCACATTGGTATTGCTTTTATTATGTTTGATAATTGATTGATTGATAATGGTTTTATTCTGATTAGCATATTCCTTTTATAAATGTTGTTTTTCTGATTCTGATTTATATTTCCATTTGTAATCTTTATTATAGCTATTAGTTAATGCTAACTGATTATTTCAGTTTTATTTCAAAATTTAAATGTTTTAAATTGTTTTATTAGGTGCCTTAAATAAAAAAAACGTGCAACTATGAGGGGAGAGAGAGAGAGAGGGAACTGGGGACTGTTGTGTTGTGAAGTGGAAGAGTAGAGAGGACTGTCGTGTTGTGTTGTGAAGTGGAAGAGTAGAGAGAACTAGACTTAGGACTCCAGAGTGTAAATGGGGACATGCTATCAGTATCTGTCTCATACCCGCGTGGGTATCCGTTATTTAAGTTTAAATAAGTACCCATGATATCCGCAGCCATGGATATTAAAAACGTAAACAAAATTTTATAAAAATTTTATTAAAAAAATCATTTTCACACAATATTAGTCGCGATGAAGATCATATTAATAAGACTAGATTATACCAATCACTATAATTGTAACTCAATTATTATATCAATAATTGTTCAATTAAATAAAAACAAATAAAACTACAAAATGGAAAATATGAGTATGAAAATTAATACATGACACAACAATAATACAAGTACATATTTTGGAGTCACTTTGTTTAATATCAAAACAAAACAAGATATCTACTAAAATTAATGTATCACACTTTAATATTTGTCAAATTGTACATTAGTATTTTAGACTTTTAAGTGTGTATATAAATAAAAAGATATATTTTATAATTTTACTAATGGATATAGATACCTCACTACTCACCCTTGTCTTTATTTATTGATGAATACTTTAAATATCTATTTAATTTACCCACAAATATCTATTAAAATATCCACAATATACCTATAACAAGTTTTACTCGCAAATACGGTACAAATTTTGTTGCCACCCTAAGAGTGTTTATTAGTTGTTGTTGTTGTGGTGGTCAAAACACAAAAGTAAAAGGGCAATGATTAGTGGACCACCACACACCCCCACAACACCCAAAGACAATGAAGAAAATGGAGATTGGGGGTGTGTGGTGGGTGTATTTTGGGGTCTATATAACATTTTGCAAAGTAAAAATGGGGTGACTGAGAATTTGTAGTTAAAGATGATGAATGAATGTGTGTGTCAGGAATCCAATGGTTGAAATTGAGATGCAGGGCGTATTCATTCATTGCAGGACAAGATACTCAGTCAGGCTTTATTAAACAAATAATGTTTGATTCAGTGTTTGTATTTGTTGTAATAATAAAAGGTGAAGTGTGTGTGAATAATGCTTTGCTGCACTGTTGCGTTTGCAGTGTGTGTGATGTGTTGGTGCAGTTCAAGGGGAATGGTGATTGGTGGGACACGACCTACGAGAATACCACTTGCTGACATGGTATCTTAGCTGCTCACAACCACAAATTCACATTGTATATAAAATAAAGGCTTAAATAAGTTTTTAGTCCTTTTAAATTTTAGACTTTTGATTTTATTTGTTAGAAAAAAAAGTCAAATGTTTTTAGTCCAATAATTTTTTTTTTAATTTGGTCTTTTAAGTCATTTTGGACTGATGTGGCGCCTACATGGCATCACGCTTATCTAACGTGTCATCCCATGGTCGTATGTCAGCCTGCTACGTAATATAATTTTTATAGAGACCTGATACGCCATCACCTTCTTCCTCTCCTCTCCTCCTTCCTCCTTCCACCACCCCCCCACCCCCTTCTTCCTCCACCACCACGACCCACCCTCCGCGACCACCCCACCAACCACCACCCACCCACCGCCACCACTCTCTCTCCATCCGCCACCACCCCTCCCCCTCTCTCTCTCCTCCCTTTTCTCTCTCTCCTCTCCTCCCACCCCCACCACCGTCTTCCTCCTTCCTCCACCGCCACCACCCCACCAACCACCACCCCACCGCTCCCACCACCGCCACCGCCACAAAAAACATATTTAGGGACTGGATCCAAAACATTCATATATTTGTAGGGACTAGATCCAAAACATAACATATTTGTAAGGACCGGATCCAAAAAACATATTTGTAGGGACTAGATCCAAAACGTAACATATTTGTAGGGACTTAATCCAGACTTTAACAATCAGGATACGAAGAAATAAATTTGTAATGAGAGAGAAAGAGAGAGAGATAGAGAGAGAGAGTGTCGTGGGTGGTGGTGGTGGGTGGGGGCTGTGTGTGGGTGGAGGAAGGAGGAAGAAGGTGGTGGGGGTGGGGGTGGGAGGAGAGGAAATAGAGAAAAGGGAGGAGAGGGGGGGAGGCGAGGGGGTGGTGGCGGATGGAGAGAGAGAGAGAGGGTGGTGGTGGTGGGTGGGTGGGTGGTGGTTGGTGGGGTGGTGGTGGAGGAAGGAGGAAGAAGGTGGTGGTGGTGGTGGGGGTGGGGGTGGAGGTGGTGGTGGAAGGAGGAAGGAGGAGAGGAGAGGAAGAAGGTGATGACGTGTCAGGTCTCTACAAAAATTATATTACGTGGCAAGCTGACATAGGACCATGGGATGACACGTCAGATAAGTGGGATGCCATGTAGGCACCACTCAGCCCAAAATGACTTAAAGGACCAAACTAAAAAAAAAAATTTATTGGACTAAAAAAGTTTGACTTTTTTTTTCAAAGACTAAAATCAAAAGTCTAAAATTTAAAAGGACCAAAAACTTATTTAAGCCAAAAATAAAATGATTTTCTTCTTTTATAGAATGAGTAAATTTTAAATTTGGATTTCGTAAAACTTTTTTCTGGATTGCATTCTCTGAAATTATGAAATCATTATTTCTAGTTTTTGTTGTCATGCATGTGATATCAGTAAAAGCCTATGTGGTCATGGCAGCTTATGACTCCTTAAAAATTTGTCTTAAATTCTAAAATGAATTTTATTTATCTATTCTGAAATGAATGTTAGAGTGGGGAATTGCTCAGTGAGTTACTTATTGGTATTTTTATATTTTTATATTGAGAACTCAATTGATCCACTGTTAATTTTAAGGAACGATTGCTTATATAAGCAATTGTCCTTACACACAGTAATAAAAATAATATTTTTTAATATTAAAAAATGATTACACAGTCACCGTTGGAGTTGCTCTTAGGAGCCAAAATCAGTAATTTTAGATTTTATAGAAATAAAAACCAAATAAAAAATTCTAGCTCAGCTTCGATAAAAAAGGGGAGGTACAACATAGTTCCCAAGCAGGGTGTGAAAACTTTCACATCTATGAAAATGAAACCCAACTTCGTAAAAAAATATGTGACAATAGCATTCGCACCCAGGATATGAAAAATGAAAATTTTAAGACCATTCTTCACACCCCAGGTGGGAACGTTGCTTTCGTCTCACTGAGTGGTGTGATCAGAGAAATGTTCTTAACAACATCATCAAGACCAACCATCAGGATTCGCATTTCCTTTTTTGCAAAAAGCCAACTTAAAAGCTTTGTGAAAGAAAATTTCAATTGAAAAAAGAACCAAATCTTCAAAATGAAAGAGATATCTTATGAAACTGTACAATTTCATCTTGCAAATCTATTCAGGCTATAATGGCATCGGTGTCACTGAAATCAGCTAGATCTCAAGCTCAATGTTGCCACATAATTGAGTATATTCACTTTGTGTTTGTGGAAGAAGAGGAATACGGAATAGAATTGTAATACATTATCAATTAAATAATAATAATAATAATTATTATTATTATTAATTATTAATTATTAATAATATCAGTTAGTAGAACAGATGCGCATGCAACATATGTGGAAGGAAACTGTACAATGATACAATCTGTTATATACAACAGTAAAGCCTCTAATTTAGGAAACTATACCAGAATAATTTGATTGATATGATTGCTAATATTAAGCTAACATATTCTGCTAAATATTTCTGCTAACAATATCCTATAATATGGTCTATCCATATGATTATGCTAACAAATATCTAAAGGGAGTATTTCTTAAGATAACAGAGGCTGCACCTACAAACTTAGTGTTTACAGGGTAAATTTTATGCACACACACACACACACTACTATTGTTGATCCTGTCACAAAGCACCCAATTACACCTAACACCTTACACAAGCAAATGTGGCAAATAAAGTTATCATTTATCAACAAGCTCTAGGCAAGGAAATGAAACATTCAAGTATGAGATCAATTGCAAAGCTGATCTATGAGTGCATGGAAAATAATAGCCTAGACTATTCTATTTTATTTGGTGAGTTATCATCATGCACATATATAGTATGAAAGAATATAAAACAAAAAACTTCAATACTAGGAACCATATTTTATTTATTTATCAAAATTAAGTCAAAATAAAACATTATGAAATTATCCTAAAATAGCACACTCACCCCTACTACTATATACTGGAGGATAGTGCACCATTACTAACATCTAAGAGGCCTTGAATTAGTGAAGACCATTATTATTCCTAAAGTTGAGGTGAACCGAAAACTAAAAAAAAAACACCTAAACTCTAAAGAAATTCCTAGCTTCTAGTAAAATCTAGTGCTTCATTTCACTGTTCACTGTTGTCTCACAAACTGCATCAACTGCAAGCTTATTCTGTGGAACTTTGCACCCAGTTGGTCCAAGAAATCTTTCAGTAACATGAATGGAACAACTCTGCTTGCCAAGACATTTCTGCCAAAAAAAATGCAAACAAAAAAGAATTAGATTTTCCTTGTCCTTATTACCCCTTTAACACGGAAGTTATAAAATTAGAATAAAAAGACAATTATAATTTAGTAAATTAAATTACCCTTTTTATGACAGATAAAGTATCAGGAGATTCACAATTGCCTTTCTTAAAGGATCCACATTCACCCTCTGGTGCACCAAAGCTGGCAAATTTGATCTCAGATATGACTTGGTTTTCATTGCATGCTAAGTCCAACACATGCCCTTCATAAGCATTAGCACAAGCTTTGGCAATAGTAACGGTGGCAAATTTCACATCATAGGGGTGACCTCCCAACTCTTCAAACAACACCAATGTATTTTGATCATCGTCGCGAAGGAATGATCGCGGGACATGATACCTGCAAAGATATTAAAGGTTACATATCGTTAGTATATATACATTAATTTCATTGATACATTAATTTTAAGTGGCCATTTTGAAAATTTTCATAATATAGTATATACCATCTTTGAGAAGGCCTTCCACACTTTGACACACATTTGTTTGAGGTATATGCTCCCCGGTAATCACATGTGGAACTGCAACCATTCTCATCTGCAAGATAGCTTGGCCAATACCTACCAATGTTGTTACCATTTACCCAAGCTGTACCCTTTCCTAGCCCCTTCAAATCCACCACAACAGGATCCTTTCCTACAGGACTCTTGAACATAGTCTGCAAGAAAGAAAAAAAAAACAGATTTTGAAATTGTAGATAAAAAGTAATACTATTTCAAAATTATCCTTTTTATTTTTATACATGATACTTTTATGTATGGAATGATAATTGAAAGACTAAGAGGCTATGAATTATACATTGTACCAATTCTAGAAACCCTTTTCATTTGTATGAAAACAAGTGTATATATAATATTTTCCATGAAATTGAACCAAGCAATTCAAAAGGGACAGTGATTATACCTTGTACCAAACAAATACTCTATCTGTTGGAAGACCATTTGTGAACCATCCTCTATTGTTATCCTGGCTGTAATGCTTCACATTCTCACCGTGCAATCCAACCTTATAATTCCATACATTTTTGGTGATATCCTTGATGACCTCAGTGTCATTCTTTAGTGCAACCAACTGAACTGGACCACTTATACCAACTTGGACATTGTCAAAGTAGGCACCATAGTTCTATTTGAATAAAGAGATAAATGTTAATTACTCACATAAAACAGAATCAATAGTGACATAAGTAATATCATTAATGGAGTGTGTATTTGTTACTTACAGGTAAACCAACGGTGCCACTGAGTAGACTTATCTCATTCTTTCCAAGCTTCAATTTGACATTTGCCTCATAAACAAATTGGTATTGTCCATTTTTAGCATATTGGGAACCTATAAGGTAGATGAATATAGTGAAATGAATAACATAAACTACAATTTTCTACTTGTTTTAAGCTAGTGGGGTAAGTAATTTTCCATTAAAGACTTACCAGCATGTCCTCCATTAACAAATAGATGAAGTACATGGCCATTGGTGTTCACTCTCAGCTTAACATCTTTATTGGACCAAATGGGATCACTTTCACTAATGTCAACACTGAAGAAATTTTTTCCCATACAAGTTAGTAGTTACAAATCAATTAATACACACCTTAATACAAAAGAGGGGTGAGGAAAAAAATAAAGAAATTATTACCTGGTGATGTACCACAAGTAATCACTAGTATCATTTGTGACAACCTTTTGATCAAAAAGTTGAGGAGCACTACGAGAAACTGAACCAAGGACTTGGCCATTCTTCATTTGCACATAGGGCTCATGCGTCCATTGCCAATTCAATATATTTGGTTCATCTTCTTCTGTATCTTCTTCATGGTCCTTCATGACCATTATGGATGTTTGAGCATTGACCTGATTTTTTCAGGTTTGTTTAATTAGTTAGTATTACTTTTACAAATTCCAATCCAATGTAAGACTCAAAAAAAAAAAAAAACACAGCAATATTTTATGTTTTAATATTCAACAATTAATTAACAGAACCATTCTCACCTTTGCAGTGCTGTAAGTTTCTGTATAACAATCTTGAAGGATAGACACAGACCATGCAGGAACAGTGTACTGAGTATTCTGAAAGTTAATTGTAGCATCCATTGATGAATGTGCATTTCCAAGGAAGCAAACTGATTTTCCAGCATAGCTGTAAACTGTGGCCTGTCAAAAGTAATTAACACATTTGGAAAATTAATTACAACAGAATGATTCAAAATAGAAAATAATATTATAAGTATAAATCCAAATACTAGCCATGAGATAAAGATAAAAAAAAACTTACTGTGACCATATTTCCATACTCAATGTTGTTTGAGGAACCTTGAGTTAAGACATCTTCCATTGATTTCAAAATTTCATGAAGTCGCTTAAGATGTCCCCACTTAGGTTGATTTAAGTTACCTTAGATTAAAGAAATAACATGTTATCAGATTAGTATAAGATATAAATAAATAGTTAAATCAAAAGAAAATATTATTTTTCAGTAATATAATAAATAATTTGTTGTGCCTTACCATATTCATCCAAAGGAGCATCATAATCATAGGAAGTTGTGATATATGGTCCTCCAGAAGTTCGTCCAAAATTGGTGCCTCCATGGTACTATAATGAAAAAATAGAATGTGCAACTTTAATAATAAAGATATTTTATAATTTTATTTATGGTTAATTTACAAAGCACAAATAATTACCATATAGTAGTTTTGGAATGTGCCACCATATTGGAAAAATCGCGCAACAGCAAAAGCAACATCCTCAGCAGTTCTGTGCGGAAGTTTTCCTCCCCAATTCTTATACCTGATTGGAAGCATTATATTATTTAAGTGAAAGTTTTTATAAGAAAATATGGAAAAATAAATAAGTGCAGTAAAATGAAAAAATGTGAATTGAACACTTGATGGAAATCAAGAACTAACCAGCCAGTCCAATTCTCTGTCCACATCTTTGGTTTATTGTTGCTGTTGGGATAAAATTGGTCACAGTACCAACCATTGCATGTGTTAATCTAATTTAAAACAACAAAAAAGGGGGAATTAGTAATAATCATAAATCAAATAATAAAAATAACAAAATTCAATACTATAAAAGAAAAAAACCTCATTACCATAGGATCTGGAGCGTCACTCTGTTGGCACATAATCCATGGTACACCAACTTGATAAGACTGAGCTAGTTGAGCACACCATTGAACATACTTTTTGCCATTATCACCATATGGACCCATAACATTTCCATACTCATTTTCAATCTGTTTTAGTGTACCCAACAAATATATATATATATATATATATATATATATATATATATATATATATAAATCGTAAGAGTTTTAAAAATGTTATAAATAATAAAAGTGATTAATTAGGAAGAGTGTAAAAAAAACTAAACCTGAGCAAGAATAATGGGTCCTCCTTGTGATGCAAAGAGCTTTTCATGCCTCAGTTTGTCAACTATCAAAGTTGTGAAATTTTGCATCTCTTCCTGCGGTTAATGGAGAGCAATTAAGGTAAACATAAAAGAATAAAGGAAAATGTTACTAGTGTTCTGCAATAATGGATCAAAATCAAAGTCAGAACAAACACATATGAAATCGTAATGACTTACCTTAAAAGCAGCATTGTTTGTCCTGAATTCCATGTTTGGAATATTATGCAACCACACAGGAAATCCTCTGGTGACAGAATAAAAATTAACAAATGAATAAACCCATAAATCACAATTTGCATAAAGCAATAAAGTAAACATATGGTTAGTTAATTATAACAGAAAAATTAATTTTTTTCTTACCCATAATTCCATTCTGCACATACATATGGACCAATTCGAAGCACGGCAAAAAGGCCTTCATTTTGAATGGTCTTAATAAATCTCACCAGATCTAAATTTGCTGAAAAATCATACTGAAAAATATAGAAAAAAAAATTAACAATTAAAAATCATTGCCATAAACAAAATGGACATTATCAGCTGAATTTTTCATTTTTTGGGTCCAAACAATAGAAAGATTTTGTTAAAATTAAAAACCTGACGACGTTGAGGCTCATGAGCATTCCAAAAGACATATGTTTCAATCGCATTGAGCCCACCTTCTTTTGCTTTCTTAATCAATGATGGCCACATCTATACAAAAATTAGAGAAAATAAAAAGTAGTATTAATTAAATGACCTTATACAAATCATAATACAATCGATGTTGATAAATAAGATTTTTTTTATATGCAAAAGGTAATGTAAAAATGAGATGATATGTATGATACATATATAGTAATGCTTACTTCGGCAGTGCTACGGGGATAGTGAATTGAACCAGAGATTAAGACTTTTCTTTTGCCATCAATCTTAATGGCCCTTCCATCATATGAAACATCCACAGCATTGATTGTTAAGCTAATCAATGCCAAACATAACAGCAAAAGTGCACGAGATGTGCCCATCTTCCCTACCGTCGTGAATGAATGAAGGTAAAAAAAGTAGTGATTGAAAGTGATATTAACTGTGTGAAAGTAACACACGGCCAGTAGGTCTATTTATAATAGAAAAAACGATGAACTTTTTCTGAAGTTGGATAGGATAGCTTTCAATTCAGATAAATTCGATCTGTTATCAAATTCAATCTAATCTAATCTAATATTTTAAAAGCTTATCCATATAGTATAATTCTGTTAAAAGAATTTTAAATTTTAATTAATATAACAAACCGAGATATTTTTTGAAATGTAACAATTTTTTTTTTAAAATTACAAGTTTTTGATAAGAACACGGTTAAATAAAGTGAATAATTTAAAAAGTATAGCTTATCTAAAAAATATACTAATTAGTACCTTCAAACATATCAACTATCAACTAGGGGTGGACATGGCTCCGATTCGACCCGCAAACCCAGACAAACCGAACCGGTGCCTAAATCTCGGTTTGGTCCTGTTCATCGGTTCGGTTTGGGCAAATTACGTACAAACCGAACAAGTCTGGTTCGGTCTTCGGTTCCCAGATTTTCCAAACTGATTAAACCGAACCAAACCGGGGGTCTAATAAAAACATAAAAAACTGGGATATACTAAGATCAGAATTCTTTCTCACTCATTCGATCCTTCTTCTTCCCTAGGGTTCCATTTCTTCTTCTTCCCCAAACCAGACCAGAGCTTGACGGCGGCGATCGGCGAGGCGACGACCTCTCTCCCGGTGAAGGTCCTGTGCTCCGCGACGTTCCTCTCTCCGCGACGGCGCGGCGGTGCCCTTCTGCGAGACTTTGATGGCGCTGTGTGACTACGAGTGCAACCTCTGTGTTTGATGCGATGGTGCGACTCCGATCTATCCCCTCCGATCTTCATTCTTCTTTCCCCTCTGATCTCCATCCCTCTTTCATGGTGGTGTGGCCATGGAAGTTTCAGTCCTTTGAGAATCCCCCCTCCCAGCTCTCAGAGTCCTTCTCGGTAGATTTGTGGTTCTCATCAACTTTATTTTTTATGATGCTTTTTTCTTGGTTTGATATTTTGTCCCTTGTTGATTTCATTGTGACTGGAAGAGAATAATTTTGTTCTAGTTATTTTTATTGTTCCTTTGCTGCGATGCTTCTTCAAGAAGGGATTTTTTTCAATTTCCCCTGATTTCTCTTATTATGTCTATGTCCCAATTTTTGTTTCTTAATTTTTTCCAGATTTTTTTTCCATTTCTTGCTATTTTCTCGTTTCTGATTTTTTTATTGTTAAACCCGATACCCGATCCGGACCAATCCGAATTACACAGGGTTGGTTTGGTTCGGGTTTGTACCCAAAAATCACAAAAAACCGAACCAACCCAACCCAAGTGTTGTTAATCGGCTCGGTCCCAGAAATGCGCCAAACCCGAACCGAACCGACCCGTGCCCACCCCTACTATCAACTATATTAGAAAAGTAGGTTTTGATCTCTTTGACCGGGACATGTGTTACCTCTTAGGCGGGTCACGTGTCACATGTCACATTTTTTTTATGATACAAACATATTTTTTTACATAATACTTGATTGATCGAAATGAGTTCATTATAAGTTCAATTCAATTTAAATTTTGAGTTTCACATTATTGGTTAATGTGAAGTTGTTTCAATATAAATTTCAATTTATTTAAATTGTGTTATTAATTAATTTAATCTAAATTTTAATTTACATCATCTGTTATCTCTATGGTTTCAAGTATTTGTATATACATATGCACCTGAATATATATATATTTTTTAAAAAGGTAAGTATAATATCTTAGTAATAAATTCATTTCAACTAACTTTAATAAGAGTAAAAAAAATGTAGATGCCAAAGACAACCATAGCACAACCATAAAAAAAATGACAACCATAGCACAATATTGATTGTATATAAAAAATTTCACGGCAAAGAAAAATTGCAAATACAAATAAAGCTATTATTTTTCTTGCAATTAATTATATTTTCTTTTCTTGTAAAGCTTCGACTTTTGATGTAGCTTTTAATTAACATGTTATAAAAATATTTTAAGAATATGCCTAATTAAAAAAATTTGTTTCCTTATAATAAAAAAAAATCTTATTTTTTTGTAAATTTATGCTGGTGTAATGTAAATAATTTTTAAAATTTAAAGAATAAAATCCTTATTTTATATTAAAGCATTTTACAAAATTAATAAGCATTTTATTGCTAAACGTTCTTTAAACCATTGATATGATAATTGTTGTCTCTCCTAGATGGTGCATTTACTTACACAAGAGCCAAAAATCAAACATTCGACTACATATTTAAGGGACTTGAGCCACTTATTACTCGAACCACACCGGTCCAACTTAATATTAACTTATATTGATAATTGTTGTGATTTTTTTTTTTATAAATCTCAAGTTTTAGTATAAAATTTACAAATTTTGATCTTATGCCAATTCAACTTGTTCAATGAATAAACTGTGCGGTGCGACTATGTTTTCTTTCCTTTATTTCTTCACCACTCTGTTATTTCTTTCATTATCACCAATTCATTATTTTTTCGTAAAAAATCTATTAAGTCAAATGGTTGGTATTGACTCTAATGCAAAACCAATCTGTTCATATGTTTAGATCAATTACATGTATGTTTTATTGGCCCAACAATTGAATTGATTGACTTGATCAAAACTTTATAACACCTAACAGTACCATAAAAATATAATAGCTTTGTTGAGGAGTGGTGGTGAGTGGTGACCCTGTTGAAAAAAGGTGTGTTTGGCAGTGTGGTCAATTTGCTCTCTGCATCTCTCTTTCTCTTGAAAGACTAAGCGTGTGTTTGGAACTACAGGTGGTCCACCGCAGCCGTGCGTCATGCCAGAAGCTACGCTTTGGAGCTTCTCCGTTTGCCCCTATTACCGTGCGTCTGTAGCCTACGGTCGCGGAACCAAACACGCTGTAAGAAAGAGGTGGTGGTGAGTGGCGGTGGCAACTCTATGCTATTGGTTTACTGACTTTACTCAAGTGATTATTTTTTTTGATACAAAACTTTACTCAAGTGATTAAGGATCTAAGGTTTTTGGATTCGAAATATTTGGAAGAATATTGCAAAGCGAAGGATTTGTTTGCAATTTTAAAAAATTAGAATATAAACCACAAAATAAAATAAAATAATATATCTAACTATTAAAAACAGTGGTGCCCTGAAAGTGTTCCATCCTATAATTCACCCCTTCTCGTACACAAACTGAAAGTTTGTATACCAATACACCAAGGACAAAATGGGAATGAGAATGGAAAAATAAAAATAAAAATAAAAAAAGCTTCGCCATGGTTCATGGTGGTGCATATGTTTTTTCTTGTTCAAAGGTTTGCCATCACGGTGGTACGTGGTGGTGGCAAGTACTGGTTGGAGAGGGAGAGAGAGAGGGAGAGGGGGGAAGGCGGGAGAGACTAGATTTAGAAAAGAACAATGATACACGTACACCCAAAAAATATATCCACCCATCCAACACCTCTCATTTCTCTCTATCTCTCTCTAACTATCACATCACATATCACATTATTTTATCACTTTTCTTTCATCTCTCTCTTTCTCTCTCTAGTGATAGATTGGCATTTGGGTGTCCACCAATCATTTTTCTTTAGAAAAAGGGGATGAGGTTAAGAATTTGATTTTTTTCCTATCTATTGAAGAGGACAATGAAGATAATAACTCGCCAAACGGACATCTTTAGAGCAAGAGGGATAAACTTATTATTGCCTTCTCCCAATTTCATTAGCTACTCCCTAGAGACGCTCATTGAGATAGCCAAGGATCAACGAGGCAATGTTTCGTTACCTTTAAATAAATTTTGAATAAGTCAATCCAAACACATCTTTTGTATAATTGTGAACCATTACACATTTTTTATTGTGTATCTTTTTTTTTTGGTCAATATTGTGTGTCTTTTTTTATGGTCAAATCAATATATCTCTTTTTCAACAAAAAAAAACTCCCCACTAAAACAAGAATAAATTTTCACTTTAGTCCCTAAAATTGTAACGTACTGTCAAATTAGTCCCTAAAATTAACGAAACTAAAAAAAGTCCCTGAATTTATCTTCCGTCGGTCATATTAGTCCCTAGCGTTATTCTCATCACTTAACACCGTTATTATTGCTGATTTGGCAATTAAATGCCGACTTTTTTAGGAATCTACCACTGTTTCAAATTTTAATTTAGAAAATACCACTCTTTTCAGATTAATTAGCAATCTACCACTGTTTTTTTTAGGTGAGAAGTCCCCTCCCTCAAAAGGGACTTCTCACTATCGTTTTATTTTTTTTTTCAAAATTTTCTATGGGAAGTCCCCTCCTCTAAACCCGACTTCTCACCATTGTTTTAATTATTTTTCCAAAATTACCTATGGGAAGTCTCCTCCCCCAAAAGGGACTTCTCACCATGATTTTTTTATTTTATTTTCTTTTTTTTGGTTTGATTTTAGTGGTTTTAGGTTTTTGTTAGAGTGGTTTATGATATTAAGTGGTTTGTGGTTTTAGGGTTTAAGTGGTTTTAGGGTTTTGGGGGTTATTTAAATTACTTAATTTATTTATTAATTCATAATTACCACAATTATATTTGTGGTAATTAATTAATGTATTAGTAAATAATAATATAATAAAATAATGAAGGGCGGCGTTGGGGGCACATGACGACTAACCTTGCAGAATGCAACAACAAAGTACTAAGGGGGACACGCAACCTTCCGATCACTGCAATTGTCCAAGCAATCTATTATAGGTTGTTTGAAACATTTGTTAAGAATGGAAGGCAAGCGCCGCAATGATGGCATCTGGCCACATTTACACTGAAATTCTGACCAAGGCTATTGAGAAGGAACGGGCAAAAGCACATTCTCACCACGTTCATACTTTTAACCGACAACAAAGTATTTTCTGTGTAAAAGAGACGATTAACCCACGAGAGGGGCGACCTGCGGGGACATTCAAGGTAGATCTAGATGGAAAAAAATGTGACTGTGGTAAATTTCAGGCAATACACATCCCGTGTTCACACGTCATCGCTGCTTGTTCATCAGTTTCCCACAATTACATGATATATGTGCCTCCCGTGTATAAGTTGGAAAACGTCTTCAACGTTTACCTCGAAGAGTTCAGTGTGTTGCCCAACGAAGAATATTGGCCACAATATACTGGACCTCAAGTGTGCCACGATCCGCAAATGCGAAGGCTACCACGGGGTCGACCACAATCTACCCGCATTCGCACTGAGATGGATCAGGTAGAAAGGAGTCGTCACAATAAAAGGTGTGGATTATGTCGAAATGAGGGTCATACTAGGAATAGATATCCTAATTACCATCCTAGACATTCCACATAGTAAGAAATGTGAATCGTTGTACCCTTTTTGAAATTTCAATCGTAATCATTTTATTGTATTATTATTTACTATTAAGGTTCTAGACCAATTTAATTATGATAATTATGAATTAATAAATTAAATAACCCCAAAACCCTAAAACCACAAACCACTCTAACAAAAACCTAAAACCACTAAAATCAAATCGAAAAAAAGAAAATAAAATAAAAAAATCATGGTAAGAAGTCCCTTTTGGGGGAGGGGACTTCCCATAGGAAATTTTGAAAAAAAAATAAAACGATGGTGAGAAGTCCCTTTTGGGGGAGGGGACTTCTCACCTAAAAAAAATAGTGGTAGATTGCTAATTAATCTGAAAAGAGTGGTATTTTCCAAATTAAAATTTGAAATAGTGGTAGATTCCTAAAAAAGCCGTTAAATGCCACATAGGCTCCCACATGTCCATCCAGCTGTACGTAGAGTTGGCAAAATGGGCTTTCGGGCCGGCCCGCATCAGATTCGGGCTTTGTCGGGCCGGGCCAAAAAAACCCGGATTGAAAACGGGCTCGAATTTGTGTGTCCGAGCCCTCCACTTTTCAGGCTCGGACTCGGGCTTTAGGCTATATTTTGTGGGCGGCCCGCTTCGGGCTCGGGTTTTACCGGGTTCGAGCTTTGTCGGGCGGGGCCAAAAAGGCCCGAATTGAAAACGAGCTCAAATTTGTATGTCCAAGCCCTCTATTTTTCGGGTTTTTTTGGCCCGGCCCGGCAAGCCCGACCCATTTTGCCAGCTCTAGCTGTACGCCTAGTCAACACAGGGACCAAAATAAATTTTTTTTTTCATCTCTTCGTCCTCTCTCTCCTACCCCTCTCCCCCCTCCGCCAACCCTCTTTCTCCCTGACTCCCCCTTCCATCCCCCCACTGCCACCCCTATACCACCACCACCCCCCCTTACCGGCTTTCCCCTTCCCCCTTCCCCTCCACCACCACCACCACCACCACCACCACCACCCCCCCTTCCTGGAACAGTGATAGACAACATTTTGTTTTTCGAGAAAGTAGCTTTTCCACCTACTATAGCACAACAACACCATCTTCTTCAGTTCTTCGTGGTTGTGTTCTTCTCTCCATGTAACTATGTTTTCCTTCTTCTATCTTCGAGAAAAATTAGTGATATATAGACAACAATGGGAGTTCCAGAGAAAGACCCTCTTTCCCACTTGAGTTTGCCTCCTGGATCCAGTTTTACCCAACCGACGAGGAGCTCCTCGTTCAGTATCTATGCTGCAAGGTAGCTGGCTACGACTACCATTTCTCTCTGCAAATCATCGCCAAAATTGACTTGTACAAGTTCGACCCCTGGGTTCTTCCAAGAATGGTTAATTATGCAGACAAGGCGATGTTTGGGGAGAAAAATTGGTACTTTTTTCAGTCTTGTTCTTAATGAATGCCCGGTGCTAATCTTAGAACCAAACCCAAGAAAGCTTTTTCCAACTTTATCAGTTTTCTATTTTTCCTAGAAAATATGCTTTCAAATTAATGAACTCAAACAATCTATCACATTACACAACTTTTTTATAAAATAAGAGATGATAAGTCAAGTTTATGTCATTCATATTCTATCCAATGTTTTGATATGAAACCATCGTGCAGTAACAAACAAGGCATTTAGTGGACAAAGTAATCAATCGCTGCACTGTTCCAGGAAGGGGGGTGGTGGTGGTGGAGGGAAAGGGGAAAGGGAGGCCGATAAAGGGGGGGGCGATGGTGGTATATGGGTGGCAGTGGGGGGATAGAAGGGGGAGTCAGGGAGAAAGAGGGTTGGCGCAGGGGGAGAGGGGTAGGAGAGTGAGGATGAAGGGATGAAAAAAAAAATTCATTTTGGTGGGCATACAGCTGGATGGACACGTGGGAGCCTATGTGGTATTTAACTGCCAAATCAGCACTAATAACGGTGTTAAGTGACGGGGATAACGCCAGGGATTAATATGACTGACGAAAGACAAATTCAGGGACATTTTTTAGTTTTGTTAATTTCAGGGACTAATTTGATAGTGCGTTACAATTTCAGGGACTAAAATGAAGGTTTATTCCTAAAACAAACAGCAGGGGCTAGGTATGCGGATCGGCCCGCCCGTTTAGGTCCAGCCCGCAATATAAACGGGGCGAGTCGGCCCGAACCACAAAATATATGGGCTGAGAAATATAGGCCCGCCCCCGCACCGCACGTGGCCCGTGGGCCTGCGGGCTAACGGGCTGGCCTGTGGCCATGATTAAAAGATTAAAGAAAATTGAAAAAAAGTTAATACAGACTCGTTCACACCTGGGGGAAATTTCACACCCCAGGTGTAAATACGTCAGACAAAGTTTGTAAATACTTCTTCCAAAGACAGATTCGTTCACACCTGGAGAAATATTCATACCTTGGGTGTGATTACGTCAAACATGTTGTATCTCACGAGCGAAGCGACTTCAACAAAATATATGATATTTCAAATCCTAAAACTATGTTTATTTATATTCCAAAGTAGCAACAAAATTATAATAAAAGAGATAAATTCAACAAAATATCTCAAGTTTTTCAAATTAAATAAACTTGTGTATAAAAATTCTGATTTTAAGAAAGCCCGCGGGCCAATCTGCAAGCCCACGGGTAAAATCTGTTTAATCCGCGGTTTATATGGACCGGGCTAAAAAGGCCTACAAATAAATGGTCTTTGATTTTTAGGGCCCGCAGCCCGCGCGGGCTGCGGGTTAAGCGGGCCGCCCGCGGGCCTTGGCCCATATACCCAACTCTGGCTGGCAATCGGTAAATACACCCCCTTGTTTTATCCATTCACCCCACTTAAAAGTCATATCAATACAAAAATACCCTTTTTTTCGTTTCTTTATTTCCCCGCATACACCTCACTTGTTTATGTTACTGTTCCCGCTTATTCTTCCTCAGTCCCGCTTTTTTTTCCTTGGTTATTTGATCATAGTTTAACTTCTTTACACAGTCTTCCAACTTCAGTGAGAGACGAGAGAAGAGACGATAAAAGAATAAGTAGCTGAAATTTCATCTTCGTTCGTCTTCCTTTTTGGCCGTTGAGGTATGGTTTATTTTTTTAAACAAATATACTATTTAAACCGGAATTTCCAATTTGCGGAAAGTTTAAAATTACTTATTTACCGGAAATTGAAATTTTCGGTAGTTTTAAGATTAATTTATAACTACCGAAAATTACAATTTTTGGTAGTTATAAAATTAATCTTAAAACTACCGAAAATTCCAATTTCCGATAGTTATAAATTAATTTTATAACTACCGGAAGTTACAATTTCCGGTAGTTAAAAAATTAATTTATAACTACCGGAAATTCGAATTTCCGGTAGGTTATAAAATTTATAAAAATTTCAATTTCAATTTCTTCTAATTGAGGTGTCTTTTTGTAGTGCTATTCAGTACATAATGGATGACAATTCTAATGATGCATTCCCTTCATTACTAAATAAATTTGACTGCACTGAAGAATTTACAACTAATGAGGTATTTATTTAATTTTTTTTTTAAATATTGTTTTGATTGTTAAGGTGATTTATATGTATGTCATTGCCCATTATCAGGTCTTCTATACTAAAGATGATTTATTGAACTGGGCTAGACCACTTGCTATGGAATGTGGATTTGTGCTTGTCATAACAAGATCAGACGACGGGGACAAAGGCCCAGGAAGAAAGACAGTTGTTGTTTTGGCTTGTAGTAGAAGTGGTAAATATAGGCCATACAAGAACAAATTACCGAAAAAGATAACTGCTACCCAAAAGTGCGAGTGCCCATCAGGTTAAGAGCAAGACACATGAGTAATGGTCAAGGTTGGTATATTAATATGGTGAATGGAACTCACAACCATGGACGGGCAGAGACACTGGTTGGTCACTCATATGCTGGTCGCCTAAATGATGATGAGAGATTTTTGGTTAATAGTTTGACCAAAAACATGGTTAAGCCTAGGAATATACTACTAACCATAAAAGATAACAATGCGTCCAACCTGAGTACAATAAATCATATTTATAATGAGCGAAAAAAGTATCGTCGGTCTCAAAAAGGGGGAAAGACAGAGATGCAACAATTACTCAGTTTATTGGAACGTGATAAGTATTTTTATTGGTTTAGGAGGCATGAAGAAACAAATATTTTGAGAGATATTTTATGGGCACATCCAGATTCTATTAGGCTTCTGGACATGTTTCACATTGTGCTGATAATGGATAGTACATACAAAACAAATAGGTATCGCCTTCCACTACTTGAGGTTGTTGGTCAGACATCAACAGAGCTCACATTCTCTGTGGCATTTGCTTATTTGGAGGCAGAGCGGACGGATAACTTTACATGGGTACTACATAAAGTAAGAGAGCTTTTTGTGAGAACTGACATGGTTCCTCATGTGATTGTGACTGATAGAGATGTTGCATTGATGAATGCAGTGCAAGAGGTGTTTCCATCATCAACTCAATTATTATGCCGGTTTCATATTGGAAAAAACGTAGAGGCGAAGGTAAAGTTGCATGTTCATCCTAATGATGTATGGCAGTCAGTTAGAGATGCATGGGATTTCATTTGTGACTCTCCTACTGAGACTGACTACGTCGACCGTCTAGCCATAAATGAAAGGATTTGTTCAGTGTGGCCTAATTTTTGTGAATACGTGAAGAATACGTGGTTGATTCCCCACAAGGAAAAGTTTGTGTGTGCATGGACTGATCAGGTGATGCACTTGGGGAACACAACAACAAATAGGTATGCACAAACTTATGCTGACATACTAATGGTTACTTCATTTTGTTACATGTTTTGATCAAAATGTTTTGTTGTTCACATTAGGGTGGAAGGTGCACATGGGAGATTGAAAAAGTTGCTTGAGGATAGCATGGGGGACATGTGTACTTGTTGGGATGCTATCAACAATATGATTATATTGCAGCACAATGAAATAAAAGCGTCATTCCAAATGAGCATCAACCACATTGAACACAGACACCAGCCAAGAATATTCAATGAGTTGCGGTATTTTGTATCTAGAGCTGGACTTGATCATATATCCAAGCAACTTGATCAAGTGAACTTCACAGGTACTGATTGTTCCCTCTGTGGTTGCCGTATTAAAAGGACCCATGGGTTACCATGTGCATGTCAGATTGCCCGGTATGTGACTCTGGGTATGCAGCCAATTCCACTGCGTGATGTGCACAGACATTGGAGGAAGTTAAGCTTTCACGACCAAGGTGAGGAGGATAAGGGGGCATGTTTGACACTGACATATGAGTGGGAGAAATTGATAAATCGATTTGAAGGACTTGACATTTATGGTAAAGCTGCTATGAAGACCAAAGTATTGGAGCTTGCTTGTCCGGAAGCAAGTAATATGTGTCCTCCATTTGAAAAGGTAGAAATCGTAAATTATGATGTTTATATATATATATATATATATGTATTGTGTTAAACTATTTCTGGAGTCATTTTTGATGATTTAATTAAACTTGACTAATTTATAGGTTAATACAAAGGGGGCACCACAAAAGGGTAAGATGTCAAAGTCAGACAAATCCACCAAACGTGATCCATCATATTGGAAACATATTGACAATCTTTATTCTGAAAAAGGTAGCACACCACCTATGTCGGGGATGGGAAAACCAGTCCAAAAGCCTAAGTCCAGGCCTAGGAAGGTTTTGCATATGTTGAAACAATTTCCAATGGAACTTCATCCATACATTGAGGACATTATCAATGTTGAGGCTGATGGTAATTGTGGATATCGTTCCATTGCTGCTTTACTGGGAATGGGTGAAGAGTCTTGGCCTGTTGTTCGTAATGACTTAATGAAAGAATTGAAAATGCATAGAAAACAATATACCAAGATGTTTGGGGTTGAAATTGTTGACCAGTTAATCGAGTCTCTGTGGATTGAAAATCATGCTACTATTGACAAGTGGACGACCCTCCCAGAAATGGGATATGTGATTGCCTCTAGGTATAACGTGGTATTGGTTGCATTGTCATCTCAATATGGCATGACATTTTTCCCACTAAGAGGTCAACCCAAAGCCAATGTCCCTGTCATTGCCATTGGATTTGTCAATGGCAACCATTGGATGCAGGTATGATATTGTGTTAATTATTATTTTAGTTTAATCGTGTAAAATTTTTGCGGGTTTATGAATTTTTCTTATTTTATAGGTACGTATGCAGGATGAGTCTCCGATGCCTTTAACTGCCACGTTGTGGTCTAAGAACGCTAGTCCAGAAACTCTACCTTGGGAATTTGTATTTATTCATCGTCAGGAACATTATAGTTCACTTTTTACACGAGAGACACTAGCTCATGTTAACCTTTCTGATGATTAATTGTAAGACATGGTTATTTATCTTATAGAGAAATTAATTTTATCTTGTATTTTTATTTTTTTCATATATGAAAAGAAAAATATTAAATAGTCAAATAGGTACTTAAGGAGAAGTTAAAAAAATAGTTTTTAAAAAAAGTAAAGTGCAAAAATTAATTTCAATTTATATACAAAAAATTAATTAAAAAACACATGTTAAAAGTGTTTATGGAAAAATTTATCCAAACAGAGCCAACATCTAATTACACATGAGAAAGTAATCGTTGTATAGCTGGACATTAACTTTCTCACGTTGTGGTCTAAGAATGCTAGTCAGATATCCTGAAGCTTAGAGTTTTCATGGGCATTGAACCATATCAACATAAAGATTCATGAACAAAAAGACTATGATTTTGATATCAACCATATCAGCCAAGCCAACTTTTAACATCCAAGGTTGGATGCAACTCGGAAACAACTAAATTGCTGTACAGAACCATTGGGTACAAAATAACATCGATAGTATTGACAGTCCATAAAGTAAATAAAATGATCTATCACTGTGTAGATCGATCCCCCCTCCTCCTCCTCTCATATGTCCGCTCGAACGGGGCACCGCGTGCAATAGAGTATATCTGCCTAAAATAGTCAATGTCTGGATGTGCCACCATAGCTTCTTCACATATATCTGCAATCTGGTCACACCTTGCCTACAATTACCAAAATACATGACATTAACATTTATAAACACCAAAGTTATTAAACACATAATTTAGTTTTTAGAAATACCGCAGCTATCTGAGATCCTCTGGGTGCAATCTCCTCCACATGGGGTACAATCTCCTCCACATGGGGTACACTGCTGGAGCTGGGACCCGGCATTCTTACCTCATCCTCCATAGGGGGTATGAGTAATGGGTGAGAAACCCGTCGATACCACGCCACATAACCCTCCTCAGTCTCATGTGGGTGTGTCACCACACGACCTCTAGTCTGTATATCAATAATGTGGTCTGCATAATGTGTCCACATGTCAACGATCTGTCTTGGGTCTGCAGGCATCTCTGGTGGGCATCGCGGAATCCCCTGGACATGCCCAAGTTGACGCAAAACCCTCTCTGGTAGATGCGGGACCCTCACTCTGTCCCACATTATATACCCAGAGAAGAATGAAATATCACTAAGCGGCACCACGCCCCTATGACTATCATAGGGGGTCCATATTGTTGGAACCAAATTGGTTAAAAGTATTTTTAATACAAAAACTCCCTAAGTGATTTTATGGTTTTGATGATAACAAAATGTATTAAGGTTTTTACAAAGGATAAACAAAATGTATTAAGCTTTTACAATGTATAACAAAGCTGCCTAACTAAGTTTATTGAAGGATGTTGCAGTCTGCGACCAATAATAAGTTCATCATGACATTGGCTCATATTCAAAGTCTGAGAAGCTTTGCGTCCAATGTTAAAGACATCGTCCAATGTTGGCACTAGAACATATATGGACACCAAGAGTTCTGCGTCCAATGATCAGTACTGGGAAATACTGTTCATCGTCCAATAATTCTCTGCGTCCAATAAACAGTATAAGGCAATACTGTTCTGCGTCCAATGCAATACGCAGTCTAAGAGCTTTGCGTCCAATAAACAGTATAAGGCAATACTGTTGTGCGTCCAATGTTCAATACAGACAGTACCACTCTGCGTCCAATAGAGCACGATGACAAAAGTCCAATAATCAACTGCTCTGCGTCCAATGGAACAGAATGAAGCAGAATGACAAAAGTCCAACAATACTGCTCTACGTCCAATGAAGCAGAAGGACAAAAGTACAACAGTCAACTGCCCTGCGTCCAATGGAGCATAAGTCCAATAATCAGCATGAGGCAATACATCCAATACTGTCTTGCGTCCAATGGAATAGAATGGTAAGCATGAGGATGCGTCCAATAGATGAATGAATATCATATACAAATGGTAAGCAAAGGTATGCGTCCATTTGTTAAAAGGACTGAAAGTCCAATATATTCTACATGCTGCGTCCAAAACGCAGAGTTCATTACTTGCTGTTTATTGCTCTTGCATTTAATATGAAACATATTTATTGAGCAAATGATTTGAAATAAATAGCTGTATGCAATGCTTTCTGTACAACCATTGTCAACGTTTTTGAACGTACATTAAATGAAAAGCATAAAGCACTGTGGAAAGTATACTAAGAGAGAGAATGTACTTTTATCTACTCTGTATATCTCTGAACACATCTTTCTACTTTACACAGTGTATTCTCTCTGTCTCAATAATATATTACTATTAACCACTGTACAATTGAGACTTTGAGTACAGGTTGCTTCTGTTTAGGAGAAAGAAACGCAGACATACTCACTGAAGTAGATCTCCTCAGAGCAACGGGAAAATAACATTTAATGCTATTAGAGAACGGTAATATTTATGAAGGCTGAAGCTGAGCTATTCGAAGAACAAGTCTGAAGCTTCATCAAAGCCTATAAATACCGTGATCAAGAAGAAGAATACAAGAGACTGGAAAAAGAAAAAGAAAGAGCTGAACGCTGTGCAAATTTGTTATACTCTGTATAGAAAGTCTTGTATATTTTCTATCTTCTTGTAAAAGAGAGTTTGCTTAACTCTCGAAGTGTTTTAGTTTTTCATATCCTCACTTGTGTGAGTTAGATAGCACTTGAATCAAAAACACTCTGCTGAGTCGTTTAGCCTGAAGAGGCTGTGTGCAAAGAATACTTGGGATTTAGCCTGAAGAGGCTGTGTGCAAAGAATACTTGTTTGAGCCTGGAGAGGTTTGTCTGTAAAAGAATACTTGTTGTAAGGCCTAGAGAGGCTGCTGAAGAATACTTGTTACCTATCAGGTTGATAGTGAAATCTCTCTAGTTTGAGGGGACTGGACGTAGCTCTTAGGAAAGGGTGAACCAGGATAAAAACTTGTGTTATTTCTTCTTTCCCTTAACTCTTATTATTTCTGTGATTATTCTAACCAAGGGGATTGAATTGATTTTATTTCAACAAGTTTTTCATACACTTTAAGTTGGACAAAGAAAATAAGTTTTTAAACTAAGAGGGAAGCCTCTGCGTCCAATCTTTTTGTGCGTCCAATATTACACAACTCTGTGCGTCCAGTGTTTTAAAACTATTGTGCGTCCAATATTTCAGAAAACGTTGTGCGTCCAATATTACACAACTCTGTGCGTCCAGTGTTTTAAAACTATTGTGCGTCCAATATTTCAGAAAACGTTGTGCGTCCAATATTTGAAATAAGCCAGCGTCCAACATTTGCGAAAAGTTTTAAAAGCTTAGAAACACAATTCAACCCCCCTTCTTGTGTTTCATCATGTTACCTACACATATGACATCATCTGTGGTCAACGCGTCTAAAGCACTCCTAATGGGCATCACCCGACCATCACCTCTTTTAGGTCTCCATTTCATTGCACGAGGCACCGTTTCACGTCTTTCCTTTGTGTCATAGCGAAGCCCAATATTGGGAAAATGTTTGTAAATCCATGCCTGCATAAAACATGAATATATACACATGAATTTATAAAAACTAACATATAAAATTTTAAGCAATACAAGGCAATTTATATAGGTCATTACCTGTAATAGGGACAAGTAACCACCCATCTGCTTCGTCTCTGCCTTACTAGCTTCCCCAAGATGGTCATATAAAAATGCAAGCGCGACCACTCCCCATGCATATCCGTGGCAAGTAGAAAGGTCGCGAAAAAGATCTAAGAATGCTATGTTAACATACGTAGCACTCTTGTCGGCAAATATAGTACACCCTACCAAAAAGAGTAGGTACGCCCTAGTAGCTGCCTGCCAGTTCTTCTCTTGTACCCTCTCCTCATACATATCTAACAGCCAGTTCAATCGAACATGTAACCCCCGTGTCGCCTCCATTTCTGCATATGCATTTGCAGGTGTGACGCCAAGGAGTTCGGTAAGAAGGGTATAACAACCATCTCTGTCAAAGCCGGGGTCTGTCCATATTGCGCCACTAGTCGGCAAATGGAGAAGTGACGCCACATCATCCAAAGTGATGGTCATCTCACCGAATGGCATATGAAAAGAGCTAGTCTCCTTATGCCATCGCTCTACAAATGCAGAGACAATACCCTTATCTCCCAACGCGTACGTGCACAAGCGGAGTGTGTCTAATCCTGTATGAGATATAAGATTTGAAACTTCCTCAGGCAGTTGAGGGCCGTCTATCACTTTCCGACCATGTGCGACTATCTTTAACTCTCCACGATCCTGACACAATTAAACAAGTCAAATTTTTATAAAAATATAAAAATAAATTATAATGTAACAAAAAAAAAATCAAACAATATCAAGACTCTGTCCACTCCATTCCATATGTCATAAGCAACATGTGATTCATAGGACCCCAGTAATGACAAATCCTCAGGCCCTCCAGGATATGATCGAGCCTGCACAGGTGTAGGTACAGGCTGGGGTGTCTCCTCATGAACATGTTGACCACCAACACGCTCTTTACGTGCAGATGTAGTAGGACGTCGTCGACTAGCCATATCTAAAAAATAAAACAATTACAAACAAAATAATGTAATTAGAATGTCAATTTGAAAAATATAAAAAAAAATCATTTCAAATTTTAAAGTTACACTTAAATAAACAATGTAATTATCATTAGAATAAAAAAAAAATTCAAATTTCAGTTGGAAATTTCAACTTTGAACTACAAGAAATTTGAGTTTCCGGTAATACAAAGTTGAAAGTTTGCTCTACCGGAAACTAGAGTTTCCGGTAGTTCAAAGTTGAATTTTGAACTACCGAAAATTAGAGTTTCCGGTGGAACAAAATTTCAACTTTGAACTACCGGAAATTCGAATTTCCGGTAGTTCAAAGTTGAAATTTTGTTCCACCGGAAACTCTAATTTTCGGTAGTTCAAAATTCAACTTTGAACTACCGGAAATCGAATTTCCGGTAGATCAAAGTTGAAATTTTGTTCTACCGGAAACTAGAATTTTCGGTAGTTTAAAATTCAACTTTGAACTACCGAAAATTAGAGTTTCCGGTAGAACAACTTTCAACTTTGTACTACTGGAAACTCGAGTTTCTGGTAGTACAAAGTTGAAAGTTGTTCTACCGGAAACTCTAATTTTCAGTAGTTCAAAATTTCAACTTCGTACTACCGAAAATTCGAGTTTCTGAAAATTTATAATTCCATTTTTCTCCGTAAATCCGAATTTTCGGTAACAAAACACAAGAACCAGAATGAAATAGACATGCGAGTTATGCAAACGTATGTGATCCAAAAGATGACAAAAATAAAATGCAAATAACAGAAGATGCCAACAATCCAGAAAATAATCAATGTGATTCACAAAAAAATAAAAAAAACAAAATAACGCAAGGGATACGTGGAACTGAGAATACCTCGTCACTTCTGCGAAAATGGATCCCCCTGTTCTGCAGGCCTGCGTGCGATGAGAAGAGGGAAGAGGGGCGTGCGATGAGAAGAGGGGAGAGGGAAGTGAGGTTCCTTTCGTTTTTGGTTTGCCTCTGCGGTTTGCTTTCGTTTTTCTCAGTGAGGTGTATGTGTTTTTTGAAAAAATATGGAAGAGGGAACGAGAATGAAGAGAATTAGCAGAAGGGCAGTTTCGGATTAAAAAATTTGAACAGTATTAAGTGGGGTGAATGGCTAAAAAGAAGGGGTGTATTTACCAACTGCCCTCTGGCTAGGGGCACGGGTGAACTGAATACCCGATCCGTCCCGACCCGCGCGTACATGGACTTGACATCCAACGTCTGCGTAGAAGACCAGAAGTGAGATGAGAAAACTCTGAACAGTGTATTGTTTGTGTTGCATAGCGCTGGAAATTGGATGAAAGTGAAGAAATGGAGCAAACACAGAACCAGAGATCAGCGGCAGCAACAGCGTCGCGTTCATTCCAATTCCACCCTGCTCGAGCTCCCATTTTTGATCTCTTCAACCTCTACTTAGGACTCGGAGTCAGTATTTCCATTTCCTCTATTTCTCTTCAATTCAATTCCCGTACGTAATGATTCTTCTTCCTCACTTCTTTTTCATTTCGCCAGAGAAACAGCCGCCAGAAATCCGATGATTCACTCCGCGAACCACCGTAAGTCCACACACTGCTATCTTACGATTCCGTCTATTTATTCATTTACTTATTATTTTTGCCACGTTCATTTTTGGGAATCGTTGCGGAATGTCCTTTGAATGTGTTTTTTTTTTTGCGTCTTTCTTTCAGCTTCTTACTTAATTCATTTTTTCAATGCTGGAAAAACTAATGTCAGGAACAAAACGCAAAAACGCGTGCACGCTCCTAACCGAGACCTTCCTCCGCCGAATGAGCAATTCATTCTGGATTTTGAGCAAATTCAGAGCCAGTTTCCTGTGAGTTTGGAATTACTCCATGCAACTTCTTGCATCTCCCTTTGTTGTTTGTTTCCTTCATGACAATGAATTTTTTTTTTTGGTTTCATTATCTATCTATCTATCTATCTATTTTTTTATTTACTGATGTTGATGCTAGAGATAGAGGGATATGTTTGGATGGAGGGTTTTGGAGGAAAGAGAAGGGAGGGTAATTTTTTTAATTTTTTAATTAAGAGAGTTCTATAATGACTATGTTTATAAAAATGAATAAGGGTTTAGGACATTAGCTTCCATGATAGTCTATCATGCTATTGTTCTCATTCTGTAAAGTTGCCAAGTTAGATAATATTTACTTGAAATGAAAAGTTTTCCCTCACTTCCATTTCCCTTCAAAACCCTCTATCCAAATATACGCTAAGGAAAAAAAAATAAGTCAATCATTAAAATGGATTTAGATTTTAGTGACCTGTTACTAGACGTGATTTATGATAGGATTTCATGTTGTTGTTTGATTCATATAGTTGACCCGATGTTTTTTTTCTTCTTCTTGTTGTATTCGAGATTTCGTTTATGTAGATGCTGTGTTTTACTTTCAGGACCAGGATCAATTACGTTCTGTGACAGAAGCTATTCTTATATCGCTGGTCGTGCAGTGCAGTGGTCATGGACCACGATCAGACTTTCTTCTTTTTGTTCTACGGAGTTTGTGTGGTATTGGGTGCATTAACTGGGACACCTTTTTGCCATCCCTTCTTTCTTCAGTTTCTTCAGCAGAATTGCCAGTCGGTCAAATGAGTAAAGCAGTGCCAACGGTTTCCTCTTCTAGCTTATCGCAGTCAGGAATGCTTCCACCTCCAAGCACAATTGCTAATTCATCTAATTTTCAGTCTTCAAATCCTGCATCTCCATTGACTTCTGTTCATACTATTGGCTCCCCTGCACAGTCAACTATTGAGCCGTTATCTTGTGCAGCTTTATCTCCGATCAAATCATCTGATACTTCCTCTACTGGACAACAGTCTAAACTAAGAGGCAGCCCATCTGTTAGAAATAATGACATTAGTAATAGTAGCCTTCGCCAGCTATGTTGCAAGATTATTTTAACTGGTCTTGAGTTCAGTTTAAAACCTGTGACATATGCTGAAATCTTCCACCATATGCTGAATTGGCTGGTCAATTGGGACCAGAGGCAACAGGGAGTTGATGAATCTGATATTCTAAAATCATGGAGACCTGACAAAGCCATAATTGCTTGGCTACACAGTTGCTTGGATGTGATCTGGCTTTTAGTTGATGAGGGAAAATGTCGGGTGCCCTTTTATGAATTATTACGTAGTGATTTGCAATTCATAGAGAATATACCTGATGATGAAGCATTATTTACACTCATACTGGAGATCCACAGGAGACGAGATATGATGGCTATGCACATGCAAATGTTAGACCAGCATCTTCATTGCCCTACATTTGGGACTCACCGGATCCTGAATCAGACAACACCAGCTATTTCAGGTGAAGCAGTAGCACACCTGCGACTATCTCCAATCTCATATTTAAGTGTACTTGGAGAACCGTTACATGGAGAGGTAACAAATCTCATTTCTATTTCAAGAAACTCATTACTGATGTATGCAAATGTATTTAAATAAATACTCAGATACTATCATATTTGTTATGAGTCCCACATTGGGGAGTCTCACCTAACAAGTGGGGCTTATAAGTTAAGGGGTTCTCCCACCTAATGGACTAGTCTTCTAGGCTAGACTCTCCTTTTGGCTTATGCTCATAACAAAATATGTTTGACATGTATGCAACTGTGGTTTATAAATACATACTTAAGCTGTTTTATATTTAATTATTACTTGTCCTAAGTTAGTAAATTAGTCTCTTAATGCTATCTGTAGGATATTACATCCTCTATACAGAAGGGAAGTTTGGACTGGGAGAGAGCTGTACGTTGCATAAGGCATGCTCTCCGTACAACACCATCACCTGACTGGTGGAGACGCGTACTTGTACTGGCTTCTTGCTATAGGCCTTCATCTCAAGGGCCTACTGCTGGTGCTGTTTTTTCTTCAGAGATGATCTGTGAGGCAACTATTGATAGAATTGTTGAACTATTGAAATTAACAAATTCAGGCAATAGTCTTTTATCTTTTCTATCTCTTTGTGTGTGTTGTATCATAGTGTTCTTTTAAGGCTTTGGTGGCTAGGAAAGTAGTTTTAAATTGCATTGTTTTGCTATGAATTAGACTTAAAAGATCTTTCAGAGTGGAATAGGGTTCTAATTTCTTTGTGACGCTTTCATCAGGTTAGGCATGTTAAAAGGGTTTGGTTGGGCTTTATGGAACCAACCTTTGAGACTTGCATTCCATCTTTCAAATGGAATAATAGAAGTTTAGGCACCGGTTTTATATTGCTAATGCCTAGTAGATGGACATCTGTTTTTCTTGTATGTTGCGTACAACTGAGGAGTTTGCTGAGGAATATGGTTAGTTGTTTTGACATTCCTTGAGGAGCATTTGATAATTTTAGTAATTAGTAACTCATCAGAGGCATGAATATGATTGGTTGAAGATTACTTAACATGCTTTTGGGCCTACCATGTTAGTCTTTTTATCATCGATGCTGCAAGGAGAATCTAAATTTGTCTATGCTGGTAGTGTTAAAAGGGATTAGTGTCAGACACTTATGTCCAAATTTTTTGTTTTTATCACGAACTATGCCAAAAGCTTAAGTCAGGGTTAGAGCACATGAATGGTTTTTATATCTAACAAGTCCGCTCATGTAAGACCCCTTTGGGCTAGAAGCATGGACAATGCCTTGGACCACCCAACCTTGTGTTGAAATATAACTTTTATGTAGAAGAATGGGGGGCAACAAGGATTTAATTCTAGATTGTTGAAGTTATAGGGTTTAGTATTTAATTTATAGTAAGAGCAACAGGAATACTCAACATAGTAAAATTATATTGATATGATGTGAACGATATTTAGATGTGTAATTACAAATGACAAACCAATAATCCTTATTCATGATGCTATTGAACTCCTAATTAAACAAGGAAACAAATCATGATATATAAGGAAACATGGAAACAATTCCTAAGAGATAATCTAAGTTATCCTAAATTACTCTAAGATACAATTAAGATATTACAAGACATTTTCCGTATGTTATAACACTTCCCCTCAAAACTAAAGATCACTAAGCTTTTAAGCTTGTTCCAAATGTACCCTTTGAAAGAGAAAGTAACCAAATAATATAATTTGAAATTAGAGACTGGCAGGACCAGATCACACTGGAATGAACAGTTGGGGCTAGGGACTGCATTTAGGACAAAAAGTAGGCCAGACAACATTGGAGAATTGCTGATCCTCTCCTTGCTCTGATGTTTTGCTAATAATATAATCTTCTTTTATCCCAAAAAAGTAGTTGATTCTGGGAAAGTTTTTTTTATCACATTTCAAAAGCTAAATTATTTCTGTGTATTTGCAGAGATAAATTGCTGGCAGGACTGGCTTGTCTTCTCTGATATTTTCTATTTTCTTATCAAAAGTGGGTGCATCGATTTTGTTGATTTTGTGGACAAGCTGGTTTCGCGTCTTACAGAGGGTGATCATCATATTCTTAAGACAAATCATGTGACTTGGCTGCTTGCACAAATAATTCGAATTGAGCTGGTCATGAATGCTTTGAACTCGGATTCTAGAAAGGTAGTTAATTTAATGTAAAACATTGTTATTTTCTCTTGCTTCTGTTGTGGACAAGCAAAGCAAATTTCTTGTTCTTTCTACTTTCTTTGTGATCCAAAGATAAACAGATTCTGTTAATTGCACAATTACTCTAGGAAATGAATCTTTTTCATATTCGGACTTTCTAATATTCTAGCAATTTAAGGAAATAATTTATGCTGGGACTAATACTTAGGTTGGTGTATTATTGCATTTTCATGAAATTATGTTTTGCTAATATTAAATGTATAATAATGCTCTTGGCACTGCATGACAGGTGGAGACAACCAGAAAGATTTTATCATTTCATAGAGAGGACAGAAGTTCAGATCCTAATAGTCCTCAAAGTATCTTGCTTGATTTTGTAAGCAGTTGTCAAAATTTACGTATTTGGTCATTGAACACATCAACCAGAGAATACCTGAACAATGAACAACTTCAAAAAGGAAAGCAAATAGATGAATGGTGGAGACAAGCAAGCAAAGGTAGATTAAAACATGATTATTTGATCATGGTTTAGTGTATGACAATGTCAAATTTCTAAATAATGGATTGCTGTTTGTTCATAAGGTTCATCTTGATTTATTTCTTATTTTAACTTGCTCTAGTCTAGTCTATGGATATGAAGAAACATAGGCTGATCACTTGACATCTTTCTTTACCTGAAAGTTTATATGCCCTGTCACGAGCATGGAAAAACTACAATTAATTTATATTGTGGGTTTTCTGTTGCACTAACTTATGAAATTTACATTCTCATTTCGCATGGAGAAGATTTGATGTAGGGTCTTTTCAAAATTAAACACATGCTTCTTATGCATATAAATCATATTAATTGTGTTTTAACAGACACACAATGCCTTAAACTCTTTTTCTTTTATCAGGTCATGTGTTAAGATCCGTCATTCCTCTTTGCATTTTCTTTATCCTTTTTTTATTAATTTTCTTCTAATGGTTATTATTTGGCCAAATAATTGTATGAAGAGCTGCAACTAACCCTTAATTTCCTGACGTTTAGAACATTATTATTATTGACATGTTACTTCTATAAAACATTTTAGAAATATCAATTCTCTTATCAGTTTAGATGAACATAGTTTATTGACTCTTACAGGAGATTTCTGTAGTTGATTTGCTGAAAAATTAATGAGCTCTTCTGTAGCTAATGTTTCATACTTTCTTTCTATCCTCGTGTTTTCTATTTTCTTGGTGTTGGGTGATTGAATATTTTTCTTTGTACTTCTCTCTTCTTTTCTGTTGACTATGATGGTAATTCTGAAATAGTTAGTGGTTTACTCTAGTTGCAATTTAGTTGTAGACTTGTAGTATCTCTTTTCATAGTTAACGTAAGTATAGGTGTGATCCTCCTATTATTCTCCTACTTTCTCTCTTTGTCATGGTTTACCACTTTCTTTTGCTATGATAAATTTTTTCTTAAATTTTTATTTCTTTTGCCGCAGACTCTTCTCATAGTTTTTGGGTGTTTGCTGAGTGAAATATTGTTAGACTGTAGTTAAATTATCATTCTGTTGTTGCTTGATTTTGTCATTCTAATAAACACTTGAATATTCAGGAGACCGAATGATGGATTATATGAATATGGATGAACGCTCAATAGGGATGTTTTGGGTTGTCACCTACACAATGGCACAGCCTGCATGTGAAACAGTAATGAATTGGTTAACATCTGCTGGAGTTATTGACTTGCTACCAGGAACAAATCTACAACCAGCTGAGCGATTAGTGGCTACACGAGAAGTGAGCCCTCTGCCCATGTCATTGTTATCTGGATTTTCAATGAACTTATGCTTGAAGCTGTCTTATCAAATGGAAGATTCTCTATTCTCTGGGCAGGTTCTCTCTCTGTCTCTCTCTCTCATGTTAAGACTCATTTACCACCACGATTGTTTTGCTATTTTGTTGTAATATGACTTTTACCATACTGATGGAGATTTAAGAGAGGCTTGGTTATATAACTTTTTTAGTAATGATTTCCTCATCAAAGAACTGGGAATGAGTGATTATAAATAATGTCCCTTCTCATAGGTAAGAGTAATAACTGTCTTTTGATATTTGTCTTGTATTTATGTGCAGGTTGTTCCCAGCATTGCAATGGTTGAAACTTATACTAGATTGTTGCTCATTGCACCTCATTCACTGTTTCGTTCGCATTTCAATGTAATTTCTTTCTCTTCATTGTTTGTGTTACTTTTTTTGTTTTAAATGGTGATTTGTGAATTAAAAAATGTCTTATCTTTGTGAATCCATTATCTTGGATGAAACTACGTTTGCTTGTCTTTTGTTGAAAGGTTAAATAGAATACTAAATGTGTGAAGTCCCGTGGTGGAACTCCTATCTTTGGTGGAGATTCGCTGGCAGCTTTTGATTAATGTAGCTTGTCATTATGGTCAATCTGAAAAATGTTGATATTTTTTTGTGCAGTACAAAAACATACTATAAGTCTCATAAAATTACAATATAGAGGTGTTCTGTCTCTCACCTTGTCTTGGTCATCTTAGTACCAAATTCTTGTCCTTTTCAGGGTTTCATGAAGCATTTGGATAATTTTTGTTGTCCTTTCTTTTTGCTCACATATTTAACTTATTAATTTCTCACTTGCTGATGTTATAATTACATCTCTTGGAAATGTTATAGCATTTGGTGCAGAGAAGTCCTTCTTTGTTGAGCAAGCCTGGCGTAACACTTTTGGTGCTTGAGATATTGAACTACCGACTACTTCCACTTTACAGGTGTTTGTTTCTATATTTCTATATGCTCCATAGTTTAAAATTTCTTCTGTCAAAAATAAAGATAGGTTTAACAAGTGGTTTTAGAACTATAAGATCCTTTACCATCCCATCTAGGCATTTCCCCCAAATTGTATATTTAGTTTCCAGAAATGAACTTAAATGAGGAGATATCTTCTATTTTGCTGGTGATTAGACATGCCAACCAGTTATGATTCAATATAAACTTTTCATTTTGTGTAGGTACCAGGGAAAAAGCAAAGCCTTGATGTATGATGTTACAAAGATAATTTCTGCTCTAAAAGGAAAACGAGGAGATCATCGAGTATTCAGATTAGCTGAAAATCTGTGCCTGAATCTTATTTTCTCATTGAGAGATTTCTTCCTGGTTAAAAGGGAAGGAAAGGTATTTTTGCTTTCGTCTCAAAGATGGAACTTCTATTTTTAAGTTATTTTTCTTTTTCATTTCAGCTCACTAATCACTCTATGCAAGAATGATGCTTTATTTCTTGTCTATTTTTTTTAAACTATTTGCAGGGCCCAACGGACTTTACTGAAACACTGAATCGAGTGGCTGTTATAACACTTGCTATACTTATTAAAACTCGTGGGATTGCGGATGCTGATCACCTGCTTTATCTCCAAAATATGTTGGAACAAATCATGGCAACTAGCCAACATACATGGTCAGAAAAAACACTACGTCACTTCCCTTCTGTTCTACGTGAGGCATTGAGTGGTCGAACAGATAAAAGGAGCCTTGCAATACAAGCATGGCAGCAGGTTTGTTATAGAAGGTGTATTTCATATCTGCGTGCATGCCTTCTATATCAGTAAAGAATAGAGGCACATAATGCAGTCAAATTTTTGTTTCACCCTGCATAAATGTTTTATTTTGAAAAATTAATTAAAGGGGTGGGGTTATTAACATATGCTGGAAATACTCAATAAATATATAGCTCTTCAGAATTAAAAAATGAGAAGTTCTAACCATCAGCTCTTACTTTAGCTTTGCTTACCGCCTTCTTAGATTCTTCCGTACCTATCTTATATTTATTTCAGTTTTCCTCATTTTTACCCTGTGCTTATCTTATATCTTTTGTTGCTTGTAGTCATCCCACCACCACCAAGAATCTTTACCCCTTGACCCAAAGCCCCTCAATTATCCTAGTCTCTTTGGCCAACTTTCTATATCAATATAGTAATAGTAGTCTAGATTCTAAATCATGGTCAAGAGTCACAGAATCTGGTGAATGTGTTTTGTCAGAATTTTGTTGTTTTTATATGATGATATTATTCCTAGATAAGTGAATTGATATTTAAGACACTTATGCAGGCAGAAACCACCGTAATACACCAGTGCACCCAGCTTCTTTCACCATCAGCAGATCCTAGTTATGTTATGACATATATCAGTCATAGTTTCCCTCAGCATCGACAATATTTGTGTGCTGGTGCATTGATATTAATGCATGGCCATGCGGAAAACATTAACAGTGGAAACCTGGTATTTATCTTTTAACTGCTATCTTAATGCTTGTCATTAAGGTGATACATTTTAAAACTTACTGCTTTGAAATAAATATTTCTTTGTTAAAAGGAAATTTCCCCCATGTATTTCGATGACCCTTTCTATTCTTTCTTTGAATAAATCTTTCTTTTTTATTTCCAAACTCTGGCAAGTGGCAAGTCATTAAAAAACTGAACGTTTTCCATATTTGTCTAGGGTCGTGTCCTGCGGGAGTTTTCTCCTGAAGAAGTGACATCTAACATTTACACAATGGTGGATGTTATGCTTCATCATATGCAGATAGAGCTTCAACAAGGACATTTGATGCAGGTTAACAGCTGTGATGAGGCTTTTTTATCTTTCAATTCCGTAGATCATTACCTTTTTAGCACTTTTCATATAGTTTTCCTTTGTAGGACCTTATGTTAAAAGCCTGTGCAAGCCTTTCCTTTTTTGTTTGGACAAATGAGTTACTTCCTTTGGATATCTTGCTTCTAGCACTTATTGATCGTGATGATGATCCACATGCTTTGCGTATTGTGGTATGTACATTCAAATTCTCTTTGATTTTATTATTTTTATTTCTCTTATGAGCACATATGCACCCCAATCCTTGACCCTTTTTTTTCCAAAAATAGAAAAATATAAAAGAATGAGAAAGAAAATTTAAGGAAAAATAAAAACTTGCTTGTAGTTAGTGACGTTTTATCCCATTGCTAAATAGTCAATTTCATTGGTCCTTTAGATCTTGTTCCTTCTATTTGTTACATTGTTTTCCAACTTTTGTTCATAAAGATTTCTGATATAGTAGCATTCTTTAAGTCAGGTGCATAAGAAAGTAAATTTGGATCCATTTCAAAAATTGGTTCTCAAATTCTTTGCTTTTATTGGAGAAATTAGGTTCTACTGGTGAGATTTCACATTTTGGGTTTCTTGTAATGGTGAATCTTCAGCCTTCAAGGTGTAATTATTTTTCCCCCTGCCCCACTTTAATTCAGTGCTATTTCCCCTCCCAATCTCAGAGCACACCAACAGCACATTCATTGAAAGAAACACGAGCATTGAAAGAAATCATCAATATAGTAAAGGTCATCAATCCTTTTGCATGTCTAATGTAGAAAATCCCTGAATATATCAGTATCTAAACATGAAAGAAAGGCCTTTGTAAACATATTTATTATAATTATAAAGCATGGGAAATTAAGCTTATGTGTCTTTCTTTGATGAAGATTAATAATGCTATGGCAATAATTGCAGATTAGTCTACTTGATAGGCAAGAGCTTCAGCAAAGAGTAAAACTCTTTTGTTTAACTCGTGGGCACTCTGAACATTGGCTTTACACAGGAATATTCAAGCGGGTTGAGCTACAAAAGGCTCTTGGAAATCACCTTTCATGGAAGGATAGGTACATTCCATTGAAGCAATGAGTTACTTCATTTTTTGCTGAGATTAAGCATCTTCTTTACTCGATTCATTTTGGTTGAGAAAATCTTTCTTGAAAATGGAAGAAAATGGAACTTAAAACCAATATTTTGTTATTTGTGCCACCCACAAGGATCTTATAATTTTTGTCTTCAGGCTTCCAAGAATTCACCAATTTATCTATTCTTGAAATTAAATCAATGGAGACCTGTAAATGTTCTTCTTCTGTCTGAAACCATAAGAAAAAAATGAAATAAATCATAAGAGATTGAATAATAATAAGAATAGATTAATATACATGTCTGGCATAAAATCTGAGAAAATTATTTCTTTCAACTTTCGGTTGTTTGATCTTGTGTCTTATACTTCAGAATTTTTTTTTTAAATAAAAGAAGAAAGCTTATTTGTAAATAAGAGGAGAGAAGTTCAAAGTCATTGGACAAGACATCCCCTTAATATAATAACAGGAGAAATTAAAACCGAAGGAAAAAATGTAAATACATACTAGGAAAGGCAAATGCTGACATATCCAAAAGGTAAATAACTTCTTATTTGAAATATCAGAGTAAGTTGTTAAGAAACATTCATCCTTGAAAACTCTGGTGTTTCTCTCCAACTGTAAACATCAAATAAGCACAAATACTGTGTATCACTGTTAATCCTACCTCTTCTATTCTATTCTTAAAAACTAATTAGCAGAAATTGCTTCCACCTTTCAGGACAGATCCAAAATTCTCCAGAAGAACCCAAAACTTTACATCACAATAACATACACATCTAGTAGATGGACAGTGCAGGAATAAGGAACTACTAGTCTCAAAATAAGAAAAACACACGGCACAAATATAGCGAATGCTTTATTTTGTCTACAGTCCCGAAACATTTATTTTATACTAATCTTGTTGAGTATTGCTGTCGAAATGAAAGACGTGACCTTGGATCCTTGAACAGGAGATGGAAGAAGGAAATGATCACTATTTGTGGATGAATGGTAAATTGGAAGGATTTACATAATAAACAGTGATAGAACACCAAGTCCAAACTGTTCTTTTTAAAGTAAGCCACTTCAACTCCAAAGTTTTTCTATTACCAAGACTTTGAAGGAAATTACTATAACCAGGTTTTTAAACAAAAGATAAAGAGAAGAAAATACATATGGAGATCAATGTGGTTCAATCTACACCCATCAGGGTAGCAGGGAGATTTTACATTTCACTATTATCGATAAAGATAATGAGTAGCCGCTAACGCTCATTCCCCAAATCCCACTATACCCAAATCCTCACTCTTTCTGAGATTTGTTTTACCACACACACACTAGGTGTGCAAACTGAAAATAGGGACATTCAAAATACAGTAATACACAGAATTTGACAAGATTGAAGTAGTACATTAGCATGATAATACTAAAAGAACTATGAAAACATGTTGAATCTAAATTTCAGTTAGTGATTTTTAAGAAGAGTAATGCTATTGAGTACGAAAACATACGCACGAAAATCTCACAAATTTGCTTTTAACCAATCAGATGTAAGTATAAAATTAATGGCAGATGACCATACAAGGGAATGAGCAATCATTTCATGCCACGTTTGAATTCTTGTGATTTCGTTGGAAAACAATTCGCAATATCAAGCATTTCCGTTTTAAGAAAGCATTCCCAATCGTTTTAATGGATGACGAAATTATTGTATAGGGTTTAGCTAATAATGGGTACAATTCTTGTTATTGCATCTAACATTTCTTCTTAGAATGAGATAAGAGCAGCAGCCTTGGTCAATTTTCTATAAGCAAGCTTTCGTATTTACATTTTTTATTTGGTATGTAAGTATTTAACTGTTGGGTTATCATGCATCCTTACGTGCCATCACCATGAAAATTGCATGGACTGATGCTGCCTGCTACGAACTTTCCAGGTATCCAGTGTTCTTTGATGATATTGCAGCACGTTTGCTTCCAGTCATCCCCTTAATTATTTATAGACTTATTGAAAATGATGCAATGGATACAGCAGAAAGACTACTGGCCATATATTCTCCATTGCTTGCTTATTACCCTCTCAGATTTACGTTTGTTCGTGATATACTTGCATACTTCTATGGTCATCTTCCTGGAAAGCTCATTGTTCGAATACTCTATGTACTTGACATCAATAAGGTAACCAACTTCATTTTATTTTGTCTGCAGTCCTGTGTTTCCTTGCAGTTGTTTAAAACGGTATTACTCTGCAACAATTGTTGGGCCTGTATTTCTTTCAGATTCCCTTTTCAGAGTCATTCCCACAGCAAATAAGTTCATCAAATCCCGTCATGTGCCCTCCTCTGGATTATTTTACGACTCTATTATTGGGAATAGTGAATAATGTAATCCCTCCATTACATAACAATTCAAAATCTGGATCCATGGGAGATGCATCAAACAATGCACTGCGTACTGCACAAAACAAGCCTCCAGCAGTATCTCAGTCTGGGCCAGTAAATGCTTCTGAGGGCCAAAAGGCATTCTACCAAATTCAGGATCCTGGCACATACACTCAACTGGTTCTTGAGACTGCTGTCGTTGAAATACTTTCCCTTCCTGTATCTGCCTCTCAGATAGTACAATCACTTGTTCAAATTGTTGTTAATATACAACCAACACTGATCCAGTCCAGCAATTCTCTCCACAGTGGTTCAAATGGTGCGGGTCAAGGTTCAGTGTTGCCGACATCACCTTCAGGGGGAAGCACGGATTCCTTAAGTGCAAGCAGATCAACTCCTTCAGTTTCTGGAATAAATACCTCTAACTTTGCTTCTCGAAGTGGTTATACATGTCAACAACTGTCTTGCTTGTTGATTCAAGCTTGTGGCCTCCTCCTGGCCCAGCTTCCTTCTGATTTTCATGTACAACTTTACTTGGAGACAACACGTATTATAAAAGAGAACTGGTGGCTTACAGATGGGAAAAGGTCACTTGGGGAAATAGACTCTGCTGTTGGCTATGCTTTGTTAGATCCAACATGGGCTGCACAGGACAATACTTCCACAGCCATTGGTATGGTTTAGCAAAAGTGTTGTTTACTGAAAAATTCCTTGCTTGAGTTGTACCATTAGATTTTGAATTCTTTATATATTATAAATTACAACTGTCTTTGATATTAAAAAATGTGACTTATGTTTGACATATTTTGAAAAGGATCTGCTTTATAAAGAAGGGATAAGCTGCAATATTTGCTTGTTATGTTTACGTATCCAATAATTGTCTTGAGGTAGACATGGCTCAGAATTTCAGAATTTGTACGTATTAGCAAGATATGTTGTATAAGTTTGGGGAAAATATGGGAAGACACAGGGCCGGGTAAAATAATTGGACAATATCGAAAAGATGTTCATTGCCCAAATGAAGTCTATATATAATGGTGTTACCAACGAACAGGGTAGATGTTGTAGAAGATATTTCTTAATTTTGTAATGACCTGACAAAGTGAAGCATTAAAAGAAGACAGCACTTCCTTCCATTTCAAAATCCTCTTTATTATTGTTTCTGAACATTTCATTTATGAGAATAATTTAATCATTTTTTGTAGATGATTAGTACTAAACTATCTGCAAGCATCTGTATGGAAATTGAATTATCCATTACATTGATTCATAGTCACTAGGATATACTGCTTCCGTTAAAACTAGGTGAATTTCATTCTAGTTTTAGTAATTAATTGTGCCTGAAAGGAACCCTGACCTTTTCTTGTAATCACAGGGAATGTGGTTGCCTTGCTGCATTCTTTCTTCAGTAACCTCCCTCAAGAATGGCTTGAAGGGACCAATATTATCATCAAGCAACTTCGGCCAGTAACATCAGTTGCAATGCTGAGGATAGCATTCCGTATAATGGGTCCACTCCTTCCAAAACTTGCCAATGCTCATGCACTTTTCAACAAGGTACAGAAAATTATCAATTCCACAATTTTGAGAAAACTTTCATGTGTGTATATGTGTATGTATACATCTCTTTGTGGTTGTGTCTTTTAGGTTCAATACTTTGATGTTGAGAACAAAACTATAAGAAGAATCTGAGTTCTCAATGCATGCAGGAGTTGTTTATTTAGAAGTCTTGAATAGCATACTTACAAACACTTGTCACGGATAATTGTAGACTATATTGCATATAATGTCTCTGGTTTCTATTGATAGTATTATCACTTGTTTCTATATAAAAAATACAAAAAATGAGACTTCACTGATAGTCATGACATCCCTGATCATGAAACAATTTTACCAGCCCTGAGTTGATTCATATCTGTTTTACATAGTTTCTTGACTTATAGATCCATACGATCTTTCCGATTAGAGTTTTAAGATGAAAAATCCTATTTTTCTTTGTTCCCCAAATATTTAGCAATTTCCTTGAAACAATTAAGGAACACCAAATATCATCATATATAAATCACAAATTTTTTAAATTTCTTAGTAGTACTTACTACTTTCAAAGGATATCCAGCGTGGCACTAATCAGGATTTGCCAGATCTTGTCAAAGTATGCCTCCCCTTTCTATCCATCCCTTACTGAATCGCGCTGAATGTAACTTCTAGTACCATGTCAATAACCAGAGACACTAAAGCTCAGCACATGTCACAGCTCAGTCCTTACTGATTTCCTTTTCAGCCCGACTTTATCTTTATCTATAGCTCATGGTCTTCTTTACTGTTTGGATCTTGTGCAATTTTGGATGATTTATTTGAACTTTGATATAGGTCATTAAAAGTTTGGGTATTAACAGTTTTACTCTCAACTTCTGAAAAATGTCACAGACCCTATCACTACTATTAAGTATACTAGTGGATGTATTTGGAAAAAACTCCCAGACTTCAATTGCTGTTAATGCATCAGAGATAGCAGATATCATTGACTTCCTGTAAGTGTTACTCACTTGTTTTAAAAAAGTTCTGATTTTCTGCCTTGTCACTAACTTTTACCACTTGATGTTCAGCCACCATGTCATTCATTATGAAGGGCAGGGAGGGCCTGTGCAGGCTAGCAGCAAACCTCGACCAGACGTTTTGGCTCTCATTGGAAGGGCGTCGGAGAGTTTACGTCCGGACATTCAACATCTCCTTTCCCACCTAAATCCTGATGTGAATTCTTCTGTTTACGCCGCATCTCATCCAAAGTTGGTTCAGAATCCAAGTTAGGTGCAGGAGTATACTTAAACAAATCAGCACATAGCAAATTTTCAGTCTTCCTGAAGTACGTACTCCCCTTACTAAGATCATAACACTTGTTAGTTGTCTTAGTTTAATTTTCTCTGAGAGAGAAGAGGAAGAAAATTGTCAAATTACAAACAGTTATTACTGTGTCTGGGAGTACGTATTATAGTAGTAATGAAATTTTCTTGCTAAAAAAGTGGTCAAGAGAAACATATTGTGCATTCTTCATATATTATCTGTATGATCATTTGGTTGTACCTGTTTAGCGCATGACAAGTGCACAACACAATCTAGATGTTGTAAGATAAGAGTTAAGAGTTGTATATAAACTGATGTATGTATTATACCTTTCTCCCTAACTTCGTGTCAGAAAAGCATATGTATATATTCAATATCAGTTGAGCTACGGTATTACAACAACGATTGACTCAAATTCAATAGAAACCTGTTTCACTTTTTTTTTTGGTCAACAAAACCTGTTTCGCTTGGTAATGCCTCATCCCGTTCATATCGCCAATCTGTTTCACTTGGTAATGCCTCATCCCTTTTTAGGGTGGCATGACTATGCATGAGTCCAAAACCAATAAGTTTTAGAAAAATGCAGAAAAATTCCGTAAAACCATCATAGATTTGTAGACTATGATTAAGATTGCATTAAATTCATCCAAGACCAAAAGTAAACTCAAAGTAATTCAATAATCATAATCATTCTATATAAGCACATCGTCACTAAAATCCAAATTCTTGGAATTTTATATAAATCCTGAAATCCCAATTTTGAAACCTAAAAAATTGCTTAAGTCATACATGACTTAAGCATGAAATACAGGGTTATTAAACTCGACTCGGACCGGCCGGTTCGACTGGGAACCAGTGGTATCTCCGGCTCGAGCTGAGTATTAGATCGGAAATGCCATTGAACCGGTATGAACCGGTGCGAACTGGATGGTTTTGCGGTTAAACCGGTGATCCACGAGTCAATGAACCGGACCGGTTTTGAATATTTATCACTTCCCAAGGCGTGCATGGTTCTCAAGACGAAAGCTGTCTGGTGCTGCGCACGGTTCTCAAGACGAAAGCTGTCTTCTCACTACTGTACTCGTTCCTGACGCGCGTGAGAGGAAAGAAGCCTGATACTTCAACACCCCACTTTTGTCCTCCACCCCTCTCACACCTATCCATGTGGCAATAATTGAGTGACTCAACAAAAATAAAATGAGTCAGCGTTCAACATTTTATGCGGGAAAGAAAAAGTGAAATCGAAAGGTGGTAAGCGAAAATGGTGGAGAAGAGCACAGGTAGAAAGGAGGAGGTGGCGCCGAAGTTTGCCACTGCCGTCGACGCCAGAGTTTGCCATTGCAAACGCGGGTTTCTTTGCTCCCTCTTTTTTAGTCTCATTTTTCATCTTTTTTGGGGCTTGTCACCGTTATGCCAGAGTTGGGCACTGTTGATGCCAATTCTTTGGTGTTGTGTGCAATGGATGTCGGAGTTGGGCACTGTTGACGTTGATTGGAGAAATAATTCATATAGCATGTATTTTTTTTTTGGTTACAAATATAGCATGTACTTAACCATAAGATGGTTTCAATTAACCATTTATGTAAATATAATTAACCGTGCATATGTATATATGATGTTGTAGGACACGAAATTGCATTTAACCATGTGCATTGCTTGATTAACCAATTATTTGTCTCTTATTAACCGGATTTCAAATTACTGATTCAATTATATAGAATTATTCACTCACATGTAATGGAAACAACATAAACTTTGAATCCTCCAAGAATTTTACAAGCTTTAAACAACTTATCTAAATTGTACATAACTATTGGTGAAATGGTTTAGATAATACATATTTAACCACATGGTGCCTTAAATTAACCATATTTTTAATTGGAATTAACCACAAATGTGTTTATCAAAACTTTTTCATTTTATCACGAGTTGTCTAATTTTACTTGAAAAATAGTTTTAATGTTCAGTAATAACTTTTTTTAAAGAATTTTTCAAGTTATCAATTTATTTTTGTTGTAGTAGGACGTGGAATTTTATTTAACCATATGCATTGCAAAATTAACCAATTATTTGTTTCCTACTAACCTGATTTCAAATGACTGATTCAATAATAGAGAATCTCTCACATGCAATAGAAACAACACAAAAGTCTTTTTACAATTGTTAATAAAATTCAGATATAGTAAGAGACACATTTATGTGTTGATGTCTTTCACCTTCACTGAAAACTGAGACACATTTCACTCTATTACTTGTCTTGTGTTTGTATACTTGTAACTCAATCATTAACACACATGTGGTTATTTATGAATAATTATGTGGTTAGTCCCTCTCTGTCAGTGGTTAAATTTAACTACGTGCCAAGGATATGCCAAATTTTACTCATCAGTGTTAGAGACACATTTATGTGTTGAAACCTTTCAAATTCATTGAAAACTGAGACACATTTCACTCTGTTACTTGTCATGTGATTGTATATTTGTAACTCAATCATTGAAACCCGTGGTTATCTGTGAAGAATTATGTGGTTAATCTCTCGCTGTCAGTGGTTAAATTTAACCACGTCACAAGGATATGCCAAATTTGAGTAACAAGTGTTAGAAACACATTCCTGTGTTGAGGATAGTCAAATTCACTGAAAACTGAGACACATTTCACCATGTTACTTGTCATGTGCTTATGTACTTGTAACCCAATCACTAACACACCCGTGGTTAGTTGTGAATAATTATGTGGTTAATCCCTCTCTGTCAGTGGTTAAATTTAACTACGTGTCAAAGATATGCCAAATTTGAGTCACAAGTGTCAGAGACACGTTTATGTGTTGATGCCTTTCAACTTCACTGAAAACTCAGACATATTTCACCATGTTACTTGTCTTGTACTTGTATATTTGTAACTCAATCATTGACACACCCGTGGTTATTTGTGAAGAATTATGTGGTTAGTCCCTCCCTGTCAGTGGTTAAATTTAACTACGTACAACCACATTCTTGCTATGCAAGTCATCCTTGTGAAAATCAGAAAATTGAACCACAAAGGAAGACTCCATTGAATCAACAGCTGACTTAGCATCCATTGGCAAATACCTGGAAAAATAATGGTTAAAAATAATTGACATACCAGTGGTTAGGTGTGAAGAATTATGTGGTAATTAGTCCCTCTATATCAGTGGTTAAATTGAACTACGTGCCAAGAATATGCCTTGAGTCACCAGTGTTAGAGACACATTCCTGTGTTGAGGATAGTCAAATTCACTGAAAACTGAGACACATTTCACCATGTTACTTGTCATGTGCTTATGTACTTGTAACCCAATCACTAACACACCCGTGGTTAGTTGTGAATAATTATGTGGTTAGTCCCTTTCTGTCAATGGTTAAATTTAACTACGTGTCAAGGATATGCCAAATTTGAGTCACCAGTGTTAGAGACACATTTATGTATTGAAGACATTAAAATTCACTGAAAACTCAGACATATTTGACCTTGTTACTTGTCATGTGATTCTATAGTTGTAACTCATTCATTGACATACTAGTGGTTAGGTGTGAAGAATTATGTGGTTAGTCCCTCTATGTTAGTGGTTAAATTGAACTACGTGTCAAGGATATGCCAAATTTGAGTCACTAGTGTTAGAGACACATTTCTGTCTGGTTGTCTGGTTCTGGTTGCATTTCATCACAAGTTGTCTAAGTTAACTTGATGTCCAGGAAGAACTAACCATTCTTTCTTTGCTATTAACCATAGTTTGTGACTTGTGACTCAAATTTATCTTTTCATTGGCACGTAGTTGAATTTAACCATAGATACAACACGATTAACCACATATTGCTTCACACTTAACCATAGAAATGTTAATGATTTATTTACAACTATACACTCAGGAGCAAGAGGAAACGAGAGGAAGACGAGGAAAGGAGGCAGAGCAGAACTGCAAGAGCGAGAGGAAGACGAAAGAGACGGCAGTGAGTCCGCCGGCCCACGGAGGAAACGAGGCAGAGTGGGGAATCGAAGCAAGAGGAAGACGAGGAGACGACAACGATGTAACGAGGCAGAGCAGAACCGCAAGGGCAAGAGGAAGACAAGGAAAACGAAAGAGATGGCTGCGAGTCCGCCGGAGGAAACGAGGTAGAGCGCGTAAACGAGAAAACGAGAGAGACGACAGCGCTGTTACGTTTCAATTTCTGCTCGCTCAAATTTCATTTTCGTGTTGTTTTTGCTTCGTTACCATGTCACTTTGTTGACTGCCACATAAGCAAGTGTAGGATGGATGGTTGGAGCAAGCGGGTGTCTAACTATCTTTATCCTTTAGAAAAATGCAGAAAAATTCTGTAAAACCATCATAGATTTGTAGACTATGATTAAGATTGCATTAAATTCACCCAAGACCAAAAGTAAACTCAAAGTAATTCAATAATCATAATCATTCTATATAAGGACATCGTCACTAAAATCCAAATTCTTGGAATTTTATATAAATCCCGAAATCTCAATTTTGAAACCTTAAAAATTGCTTAAGTCATACATGACTTAAGCATGAAAGGCTCGATAGTACCATAAAAGTATTATACAGTGTTATTAAACTCGGCTCGGACCGGCTGGTTCGACCGGGAACCAGTGGTATCTCCGGTTCGAGCTGAGTATTAGATCGAAAATGCCATTGAACCGGTACGAATTGGATGGTTTTGCGGTTAAATCGGTGATCCGCGAGTCAATGAACCGAACCGGTTTTGAATATTTATCACTTCCCAAGGCGCGCACGATTCTCGAGATGAAAGCTGTCTTCTCACTGCGTACTCGTTCCTGACGCGTGTGAGAGGAAAGAAATTTGAAATGAAATAAAATCACACATTTTCACACAAAAGGCTCAATTGTGGGAGTTGAACACAGGATGTGTAACTCTAGAAGCTAGAGAATGACCAACACGCCATCTATATTAGATGATGTAAAAGTGGCAAATTATATATATATATATATATATATATATGAATTATATAATTAATATTTTAATATATATAAGTTTATGTGGTTCGATCGGTGACTCATCGGTTCGACTAGTGACCCACTGTCCCAGTGCCTCGATCGAGTCGATGACCGATCCGAGTTTAATAACATTGGTATTATATTAAGTAATTAGAAACTTGATGAACATCAAAAGAAAACAATAATTATACTAGAGTAATAAATGTAAAGAAACACATTAAATATATAAAATGATTAATATTATTATTTTTTGGTCTATGTCAGGGCGCACGTGCGAAGACTAATCCCTTTGAGCAGGGTAGGATTCTTTACGCGGCAAAGTTTTTCCATGCAAAATTTAAGGCTATTATATTCTCTTAGCTTGGCTTCAAACCCAAGATAACTGGATAAAAATAATAATATTATTTTAAAAAATGATAAATAAATCAAATTATAAAAAAAAGTAATAAGAAAAAGATAAAACATGATCACATGCCTGGAAAACGACCCTTGAAGGTAGTAACAAGCCAAATATCACCTCAAAGCAAAGCAAAACACTTCCCTGGTTGGTCGGAGCTTTGACACAAATGCACGCCATGTCTATTCTAATGCCTATTTTTATATTCGATCTTCGTTGAAAACGTGATTGATGGTTGCCCCATACCATACCATGTGATGGCACGCAGATTTTTGTTGTTGCTATCTTTTTCTATTCTTCAAGACTTTGAAATGTGCCTTTCATTTCTTTGTTAGCCACCAAAATTATCAACTTTGCATGTTATGGGGTTTCATGTCAAAAATAGGCAAAATTACATTGCAAGTGGGGGAGGGATATTGTGGTGGAAGGAAAGCGAACACACACGACTTCAAACTAGAGCCACTCAATAATCTCAAAGGACACCCACTTGTGAATAACCCATCATCATCTTTCATCTTTCTGTTTCCACGTGAATGTCATGTAATACGTATGATGCTTGTGAAACCTTTTATTTCATACACGAATAATTTTAAATTCTCTTACTTTTTATTCCTATAAATCCTCCTAATTACTAAATAGAGAAAATCTTAAATATTTTTTATGTTTTTAAAATATTAGTTGTATTATCTTTTTTACTTTATAAAATAGTAAAATGATATATAGGAAAATATATCATTTCTCTTTCATACACTCATTTTTTGGATTTGGATCCATATAGTCCTAATCATAAATATAACAATGTAATCACGTGGTCATGAAATCGAAGCCAGTTGATAAAAATCGGATGACTTATAATTCAAATTTAGTGAATTGAATTTAAAATACAAACGTGAAATATGAATTATCTTCATTTAACGACTCTGATCTTATATCTAGTGATTGACGTGTAGCATAAATAACATACATACTATCTCTGTTGAAATTTAAGGTTCTTTCAATTTTCTGTAATTATATTTTGAGATAGTTGTCTGCTTTTTTTATTGTTTTGCTCACTACAATTTTCTTTTTCTTTTTTTAAATTAAAGATGATTTTATCCAGTGAAATTTAAACCAAATTAATGTTATTTGAAAAGAAGTGAAGAAATTTAATAAGAAAATATTTTAATTTTCATATTTATGTGAGAGCCAAAACAAACTAAAAGGCAAAGCTCTAGTTCAAACAATCAATGACAATCAATATCTCAGTAGTTTACTCTTTTTTTTATTCAACTTTTTCCCCTTGTTTGGGAAACCAAAAGAAATATTAAAAATATATGGGGGAAGAATGTGAGAGAGAATGAGCTAAATAAAAAAAAAAAGTGATGTATCAGAAAACAAAGTAAAATCTAAAAACTAAATATAAATATCTAAACTTGCTTTTAATTCCCCCAATGTAAGAAATTGTCAGATATAGTTACATGTAGTGGTCTATGCTAATGCTATACTATTGGAAGGTAATCCAACAACTTTTTCAAGTAATAAGGTAAAGCTCTCAACCACAAAAATACTTTAAGGTAAAGGCATCTACCTATGTACCACTACCAAATGTAGCTTGATACTTAAGAATCTCAGCACAAATTTTAATTATGGAAGAATAAAGTAATATGCTTACAATAAATAGTTGCAAGTTGCAGCAGATGTTTCTCCTATAAGAAGGGGTTATCCTTGCTTGGCTGAAGGCATATTAGTACCGGTAGCTGCAAAGATGTTAGTAACCATTGAATTCATCATTGATGCATCCTCGGACTTCTTGTTGAGGTTATATGGTGCTGAACTCGTGACCCTGCATGGACAGAAACACCTCAGAATCTTATTCACCTATTTTTTATGATACTATAGTAGATATATAAATATGCTTTTAGTCCCTTTAAATATGACAACATTCACTTTTGGTCCCTCCAATTTTAAAACGTCTATTTTGGTCAATTCAAAGATGACAAACACACCGTTAGAATAAGAAATCAACATGTTTCGACAGTTCAAAGATGACAACTCGTTGCATGGAAAAAGTAATTACCAATCTGCTTGTTGAGAAATAAAAACCATGCATTAGAACTAACCTTTCCTTGCGCTTCTCCAAAAATCGAGCCAATGATGCTTTGCGAGCCTGCGGTATAGCTGCATAAAAGATTAAACGTCAGCTCCATTTAGAAAATCTTTTGATTAAAAAAATCATTAAATACAAGCACTTGCAATGTTCAAACACAAAAGAATGTGAAGCATCAGGTAGAAAGAAACTATATTGCCACCATACCTGATGGAAACATGGCCGTTGCATTGACTACTTTTGGGGTCTCCACTTTGCTGACAGAAGTGGTAGTAGCACCTCTAGATGTTTTAGCTGCCTGAAATTCATCATTGCTACTTGAGCCACTCGCTGACCGTGCACCAGTATGTGAAGAAACAGATAAAGGACTTGAAAGACCAGAACCGGGTGGTATATTTATGGGTTGGCTCACAGGCACACCATCGCCTGCTGCGAACTTCGAGCTGTGTGCCTGAACTTCGGGCTGTGCCATGTTTGAAGCTGCAGATAAGCCACTCCCAGCTAACAACATGATGGCTTGTGCCTGAAGAAAGATGGTCAAATTTAAGCTCAACTATGAGATGCATGCTTCACAATTTCATTTATACTTATTCATTTGGGTGAAATATATGCGAGAAAAATACCTTCTCAGGGGTGATATCATCAAAGACATTCACTGTACCAGCGTAAAAGATGGTAAGTTGAGGAGCAGGTGCAGATGGTTTCACACTGTTGAAGAATAATATAAAATTAGAAACAAACAAGTTAGTTGCGCTCAAATCATTTCTCCGAATAACAGATTCAGACAGAAAACTAAAATTACCATGGTTCAGTCAATCCAGCAACAGCACCAACAATGGGAAGAACTGAATGAGGTGTTGCAACAGGTAATCCCCCAAGCAGTGGTTGCTTCACATTAGCACCACTCATATTCTGACCAACAGTTGCAAAATGATTCTTTAGGAATGGATGTCCCACGGAAACTGAAATTTCTTGATTGGAAACTGAAAACATCTTCACATCATGAGGACGATTCACAGAATTCACATCATGTTGTACAGGATACGGAGTCATGGAAAAATGAAAGCCACCTTGTCCATCATGATTGAAAGATTTCTAAATAGTAAGAACAAACAATAGAAGGAAGGGGAAAAACACATCAGCTGATACTTATTGAATGTGAGACCAAGTGAGGATGAAACCAATTTATCAGAGGGATGTAGGAACAGCAAACGTGAGATGTTGCAAAACATACTAAAATTAGGTTCAGTCGTTCAGATCCAAAAGTCAACTTCATATCCCAGAAAGACTAGTATAAATAATTAAATATCATAAACAGATCTTTAGAAAATGATACTAAATTATGAAAACAATTGTCTCCTTAAACCACAGATTGGAAAACTGAAAACACTGGAGTCATCTGATCTGTCAAATGTGAATATGTTTTAATCACTTAACCTTAATGAATCCAAATCCTACTAAACCGAATCTTGTGCCAACTTGAAAATTTTGAACAAATACATAGAAATTGAGAGAAAGGGTATTATTATTAAACCTGTAATGCAACCCCAGTGTGCTTTTGAATAGAGTCAAATGCATCTAGACTTGGGATGGCCAAAAAACCAGCAGATGTTATGGAATCAGACACCATAATTTTAGCCTTGTCTTCTTCAGAAGCATTGAAAGACATCAAATGCGGATGAGCAGAGACTTTGTTCAAGAAGGGCCATTTTACTGCTGAACCTTTTGCCAAGCCTACACATACCCACAAAGGAACCATCAACACAAGCTACAAGAACTTCATATTCATTCATACCTTGGTTAATATCCCACTAAACCTAAAGAATCAGTTTGGTACACCACTACACCCTTCAATATGGGGATAAAAAAATTAATTCAGGGGTGAATTTACAATTTTCTATGCTGAATTTCACTCCCAGTCTAAAGGGCATACAAAACTGGCCACAAACACAAAGGATATAAAATAGAGGAAGAGGAAACTACAAAATTTCACAACTTAGCATAAATCTATGTTCTCTGCTCTGAGTATTGAAAACCCAAATTAACAAAACTGATTAACAACTGCTGCAGAATGATTATTTTTTTCCAAAATTACAAATTTCACACACACACACCCCAATAAAATAAAGCTTTAAATATCTAAACAAGAGTCACAACTTGTTTAGTTTCACTAGTGAAATCTATGACACATGAATCCCCCTAAGAAATAACAAGCCGCAGCTGAAGTAAAGTTTACAATCCATAGAAAAGCTTTTATTGTTGTTTAAAAAGGAAGCAGCCAGCATAATCACTTATTAACCAAGCAAATTAAGTAACTGGTTCAAACTACTTAATTCCCCACCTCAATCAACCAGACCTTCCTTGCAATACAAACAGAAAGAATTGGAGCCCAAAAACAGAAAAGAAAAAAAAAATTGTTAAATAGCATAATAAAAGCACTCAAAATAAGCACTCAGGAAATTAACATGCCTGAGTCTTTGCACCCATCACTGTTCATCTCCTCCTTCGCCAGAGAGCGTAGACCCATGAAATCTCTTTCCATTTCAGACTGAAGAAATCAAAACCCACCTTCGATTCCAACCCCAAAAAAGTCCCTTTTTCCTTCCCAAACAAAATAGAAGCAAAACCAATTCCCTATTCCTCACGTTGGCCAAGAAAAGAAGACAACACCACCTAAATATTATAAAATAATAAGCTTGTTACAACTGCAGAAAAATAAAAAGGAAAAAGGAAAAACACACACACACACTAAATAGGTTTTTTGATCACTATAGCATCATTTTTATTATTATTTTCTAATCTAGTATTTTTTTTTATTTTCTAAACTAGCACTCTTTTCATTAAAATATTTATTTTTATTAATTATCAATTAATTAAATATTAAATATTGGTTTAAAATTGTAATTAAATTGTTAATTGTTAATTAATTGAATATTTAATTGTTAAATATTTATTAATCTAATTTGTTAACTAATTAATAATATAATTATAGAGAATAACTCACATTGATTTAAAATTTAAAAATACAAATACAAAAGTGATAAAAACAGAAATGATACAAAAGTAAACTAAATGCAAATTATAGAAATTTTTTACTGTTGTGTATCAGCTCCAGAACGGTAAGGGCAGTTTTTCTTGTTATGCCTTTCATTTCGACAGAGTCTACATCTCTTGGGATAATGACTCCTTTCCGTTTGATCCATGTCAGTACGGATCCTTGTGGATTGTGGAGAGCTATTTGGGTTTCTCTGCATTGCTGGATTGTGGCACAACTTAATTCCATTATATTCTGGCCAATATGAACAGTGAGACACCGGTTTGAACTCTTCGCGGTAAACATTATATACATTTTGCAATTTGTACTGGGGAGACACATATATCATGTAGTCGTTGTGAATTTGGGAACAAGCAGCGATGACATGCAAACATGGATAGTGTAGTGCCTGAAATTCACCACAGTTACACCACTGTCTATGTAGGTTTATTTTAAATTTTAAATCAATGTGAGCTATTTTATATAATTATATTATTAATTAGTTAACAAATCGTGTTAATAAATATTTAACAATTAAATATTCAATTAATTAACAATTTAATTACAATTTTAAACTAATATTTAATATTTAATTATTTGATAATTAATAAAAATTAATATTTTAATAAAAAAAGTGTTAGTTTGAGAAATAAAAAGACAAAAGTGCTATGAGAAATAATAAAAAAATGGTACTATAATGATAAAAAAGCCCACTAAATAAATGAAGTTTGTCCAATAGCTATGACAATGGGTAGGATTTGCTTATTGTGTAGCCTGTCGGAAAAAAAATCAATATTTCGATATTTTGACCTATATTTATGCCGTTGACAAAAAAAAAATACCTATATTTATGCCTTGTCCTTATCCTGGAGTATTAATATTTTTATATTCAAAATCCATTACCTGTATTTTTTTTTCAATTAATTACGCATGGTTTATTGAATGTATTTATTCAATAAACTGATAAAACATTATTCCAAAAAAAATAAACTGATAAAACATGAGCGCAGTTATAATATTAATATTAAATTTGAAAAAAAAATTGATTACAAATACAGCATAGTATTTAATTGAAAAATATATAAAAATGTTTAATTATAATTATAAACTATTAAACTTAATATTATTCACTAATGTTTTAAATTATAACTATAAAATACCAAAAACATTTTTGTAAATATAAATGAAATTAAATGCTATAATATTATATATTAAATTTTAAATTTAATTTTTACGGTAAAATTTTCAAAATTCAACTTTTCAATTTAAAAGGGTGAAATTCGATATTGACCACCATCACAAGATTTTTTTTCTTTAAAAATATCAAAGAAACCATGATGAGATACCGGGGAGTAACCGGACGGTCCGGTTAAGGACCACTTGCGGGACTTGTCGTCGCTGTCGGACAACGACATTTTATACTGCCACCCTTGTGAAATTTATGCACGTGTATACGACACGTGCCAGCATTGTGCCTTTTTTTTTGGAATCATGGTATTGGTGGGAGTATCCTCCTGTTACTAGCACATAGACTAATCTCCCTTGAGACCTTGGCTACATTAAGGCTATCCCTTTTAGTGTTTTTTTTATCAAACCTAAGGATCGAATATGAGACTTTGATATTTATTGTTTTAGTATTATTTATTATTATTATTATTATTATTATTATTATTACTCTATCCAGTCTAAAATATAAACAACATAGTACAAAAATACACAGACCAAGGAATGCTTTGAAAATGTAATAATCGTAATTAATACTCACTAGTTTCAAAAAAAAATTCCAAAAATATCCTTTTTTGTGTCTCTTGTAAATATAAATATTGCATTAAATGAATGGTATAATTGAAAAATTAGTATTTAATTTATTTGAAATTGGTAAATATTACTTATATTTTAAAAAAAATATCTTTATTGCTTATATTTTAGATAAAAATAGTATTATTTTATATGAACCTAGAGACTAGAGATAGGAAGAGAAAAAATAAGAATTTTTAATATACCTTTCTTTCTTATAAAAAAAATCCGGGTTGGTACTGCGTGGAGTTTAGTGAAAGTTGTGAATAAAGATGGATTGCTTGGAATCCACGTCCTCTGGTTTCATTCATCGTTCCTATTTCCGGTGTGTTTGGATAAATAGGTTATTTAAATAAGTATTTATTATTTATTATATAAATATGGCTTAAATATGTTTTTAATTTTTTATATTTGGTTTAAGTTCATTTTTAGTCTCTCAAATATCAAGAATATTATTTTAGTCTCTAATTTTTTGAAAAATAGTCACTTTTGGTCCCTCACATGATTATTTTAGTTTTTAATATTTTAAAAATGTGTCACAATTAGTCCCTCATATTTTAAGAAAAATGACCAAAAGTGACTGATTTTCAAAAAATTAGGGACTAAAATAATATTCTTGGTATTTGAGGGACTAAAAACGAACTTAGGCCAAACATAAGAGACTAAAAACATATTTAAGCCTATAAATATTTATGTATAAATTATTTTTATAATCAAAAAATAAATAATGAAACTGATTTCATATAAACTATAAGTTGTTTTAATAAGTTATCTTGATTAGCTTATAAAAATAAGCTCAAAATAGCTTATAAATTAGTCATAAGCTATTTTTATAAGATCTACTAAACACTCTGACAAATACTTATGTCAATAAGTAAACCTAAATAAGTTCTGCATAAGTTAACCCAAACAAATTTTTCTTCTATCTTTCAAATATAATAGTTATGTAAAATATAATTATGGAAGGCATGCTTGATGCTTGTAAAATCTGATTACTTATTGAAATTAAATAAATCAATTATGGGTAAAATATGATATTAAATTTTTTAAAATTAGATTAATATTATTAACAATAGTTTTTATGGATTATATACATAATAGTTGTAACTTAATATTTTGTTTAAAAAATACGTAGAAAATATTTGTACGATCAAAAGAGTAATACACGAGTTTTTAAGACCATGTTGCATCAGAATTATGTATTATATAAATATTTTCTAAAATATGTATTGCCTTTCTCTATTTCTCAAAAAAAAAAAGACAAATATTCATAGGTGCCAGGTGGTGAGAAAGTCTACCACTCCAGTAATATGAGTTCTTTGTTAAAGATAGAGTAAAATAATTACTGAAATGAAACGAAAATAATGATGATTTATAAGAGGGGAGAGAGAGAGAAAGAGAGAGTTAGGATTTACACTTTTGTTTGAATGATGAAGGAGATGAGATAAAAAGAACTACAAAGAGAGAAATAGAAGAAAAGAGACAATTAAGAGAGATTGGGTGAAAATTGTGTATTATTTGGATTTGAATAGATAAAAATAAGAAAAGAAATAAATATTAAATTTTCTCTTCACTTGTTGGATGAGTAAAAAAAAAGTAATAAGACAGAGATATAAAATATAAGAGTGTGTTTGTTTCAAGTTATCTTAATTTATTTTTGGAAAAGTGAGTTTAGGAATGTAATATTCATGTGTTTGTTTCAAGTTTTAAAAAGGTATTCTTGGGTATCAATTATTTTCAAGAATCTCATGCATTGACATTTTATTCAATTTTTATTCCTATGCTAAAATGATGGGTATCTCATATTCTCATAGGAACAAGAGTAGTCATGAGACTTTTCTAATAATAACTTCCCACTCCTAACACATTTTATCATATTTTTTCTGAATTTTTTATTTTTAAATTAATAAAATTTAAAAATATTTCTAGGAATATCTATATTTGCCAAACACATTATAGATTATATCTAGGAATAACATAGTCAGTATTAGTATTCCTCAGAATCACATTCTCAGGAATAATTATCGATACCGTACGTGAAACAAACGCACTCACTTTCTTTTCTCTCATATCTATAACCAAACAAAGCCTTAGGTTTTAAGAATCTGTGACCAAATCATGTGCCTGATACTCTAATGACTAATATAATCGACATTTGTAATTTCATGAATTAGCATAATTAAGGCTATACAATTTAATTATTTTCTAAAAAGATGACAGCGTATATTGCTTTAATTTAATTTCTTAAAATGCACATTTACAAATAAATTGATTCACAACAAAAGTGATAACATCAAAATAAGATAAGATCTTCAATAGTTTGTGTTAGTGAAATATTATGAAAGTGATTATCTGATTAAAGTCAAGTATATATATGTAATAATATCATTTCTCAATTGGATTATCTACTTGATTAGAGTCATTAAATCATGCCATTTTGGTTGAAGAAATTTAAAGATTTTCCAAATTATTCCGATTGAAGTGGATAGAACTTAAACATACAAGAAAGAAATTTAAAACCATCAACGAGAAAACATAAATGAGTTTCTGTGCATTAGAAATAAAGCCAAATTATTCCTATTGAAGTGGATAGAACTTAAACATACAAGAAATAAATTTAAAACCATTAACGAGAAAACATAAATGAGTTTATGATTTTTATTAACTTGAGTTTCTTTCCACCATATGCAAAAATAAAGTTTTGATTTTGTTTAAGCAATCTAAAACTTCCTTCATACTCATTCTATCATCAGGGGAATCTGCAGAGCAACTCAAAGCCAACACCATGATATTTGATAAAGCTGCTTCCTTGGCAGAAATAAATTGTTCCTCCCCTTCCATCAAATTAGGGTCTATAACTAATTGAATGATCCCGTGTGGCATTGACTCTTGGATCCATGACCTTAAACTTAATTCCTCTGCAAACATTTCATCAATTGGCTTCTTTCTTGTAAATACTTCCATGAGCATAATACCATAGCTGTACACGTCTCCTTTAATGGATACAACACCTTTGGATCCATATTCTACAATCCAATTGCCAGTGGTTTATATATGCATATATGTTAGTGTGTGTAATACAAAATGTGAAAACAAAAATTGAATGTGATCACATATCTCTTAGAGATATGGTATTTGTAAAAAAGAAAATTACATTTTTACCTCATCTCTTTTCTGGGAGTTAATTGTCATTTTGGCCCCTGAAACTGTAATACAGTCTCACTTAAGTCCCTGAAACTAACGAAAAGGCAATTTTGCCCTTGAAATTGTAAAACGTCGGTCAAATTAATCCCTAAAATTGTAAAACGACAGTCAAGTTAGTCCGTCGTTTTACAATTTTAGGGATTAACTTGACCGACGTTTTACAATTTTAGGGACTAAATTGCCTTTTCGTTAGTTTCAGGGACCTAAGTGAGACTGCTTTACAATTTCAGGGGCTAAAATGACAGTTAACTCCTTTTCTGGATATTAAAACATCCATACAATTTTTTAAACATATTGTCAATACTTTTTTTGTGTGAAACATTCAAATAGTAAAGTTGTTGTAACTGCTAAGGTGTACAAATATTATCACTTTGAGCAATGATTGATAGACACCCAATCACCTCTCACCCTCATTCCAATGACTAAAATGGATGAAAGAGGTGTGTCACATGTGTAGGGTGAGTGTCTGTCCATCATTATTGTATCACTTTATCTTTGACCCCACTTTTATATATAATAATATGGTGTGCAAAATAACACACACACATATCCACTTATAGTTAGTAACCTATGTGTAAAGGTGGTGTAATAGAGTGACATGATAGTACTACTATTTATTCAAAAAATAAATAAATGATAGAAAATATTTATCACTTACCGGGTGCAATATAACCAAGAGTTGCTAAAGTGTTGGTATGCATTTGAGATTGCCCTTCTTCCAAGAGTTTAGCAATACCAAAATCACAAACATGAGCTACCATATTATTGTCCAACAAAACATTGCTTGGCTTCAAGTCACAGTGTACCATAGGTTTTGAGGAGTTACCATGATGGAGATACTCCAATGCATATGCAATATCTATTACTATGTTCAACCTTTGTATGAAATGTAAGAAGTAGTTATGAGAATACAACCACTTGTCTAGGCTCCCATTTGGCACAAATTCCATTACCAGGGCTCTAAAATCAACAGCATTAGAACAACTGGTAATGACTTTAACTAGATTTCGATGACGAAGATTGCGCATTGCTTCACATTCCATGTCAAAACTCCTTGATGCTTCTTGCACATCCAAATTGAATACTTTAATTGCAACCACCACTCCATTTGAAAGCTCACCTCTGTAAACAGAACCAAAACTCCCTCTTCCATGAAGATTACTCTCATCAAAATTCTGTGTTGCCTTCACAAGTTCATAATAGGAAATACTTGGAAATGGAAATTGAAATGATGGTGATTCTACATTATTAGTTGAACCTTTGTTGTATTTTCTCATGTATATTAGAAGAATTGCACAACCAACAAAGATGCTAGACACAATTATGGGTATCACCAATTTCAGCACAAGCTTTTTGCCTGTTCTGCTATGTTTTGTACCATTAATGGGACATGGTTGGACTTCTAGCTCAGGCCTCCCACAAAGAGCATCATTCATCATGAATGAATTAGCTGTGAAATTTGCAAAACTGCCACCTGAAGGAACTTCTCCTTGTAGTTCATTATAGGACAAGTTGATAGATTTGAGATAAACAAGTTTCTCAATTGACTTGGGGATAATACCTGATAAAAGATTATGAGAAAGGTCCAAAAATTCCAAGCTTAACATATTGCCAATTGAATCTGGAATAGGCCCTTGTAACTTGTTATTAGCTAATGAGAGGTTCATTACCTTTTGCAAGCCACCAATCCCACTAGAAAGTGTTCCTGAAAGTTGATTGTTTGATATATCCAAGTTTATCACAGCATCCATGCCAATCTCAGTTGGCAAAGAACCATCAAGAACATTAGAGGATAAGTTCACCTCCAATATATCAGTGAGGCTCCAAAGGGAAGAAGGTATTGTAGAGTTCAGATTATTGGAATCCAAGTAAAGTTTTCTTAGAGAAGTAAGACTCCCCATGCATTTTGGTACTGGCCCAAAAATCTGATTTTTGCTAAGATGTAACTCATTCATTTTTGTTAATTGACAAATCTGACTTGGGATTGTGCCATTTAATTTGTTGTCTGAAAGGTCCAAACGTTGGAGAAGTGGTAAAGTGCCAATTGCACTAGGAACCTGTCCAATAAGTTGGTTCTGTTTCAGGTTTATGTCATACAAGTTCTTTAAACTACCAATTTGTGGAGGAATTTCACCCTTGATGTCACAACTCCAAGCATCAAAGGTTTGAAGAGTCTTTGACAGGTTTCCAATAGAAGTTGGAAGTGTTCCATTAAGAGGATTCGTTGATAACAAAATCTTTTCCAATTTTCTACACTATGTCAATGAAGTGAGGAAACCAATTTCCGGAGAAGCTGGATCACTAGTCAACTTGTTTCCTAACAGATAAAGGATTTGAAGATTTCTTAAATTCCCAATTGAGTCTGGTATAACTCCTGTGAAAGTATTGTTGGCAAGTACTAGTTCAAGAAGCATTGAAGCATTGAAAAGGCCACTTGGAATTTCTCCACTCAGTTTATTGGCTGAAAGGTATAAGAATTGGAGGTTGGATAGGCTATGATATGCATAAATTGGAAGATTTCCTGAGAGTTGGTTATTTGATAGTGACAAACTTTTCAACCCTGAGATGTTGAATATGTTTGTAGGAATAGACCCTCTCAGTCTATTACCTTGCAAATGCAAATACTCAAGGTCTTTTAAATAGTCACCAATTTCATATGGTATCATACCTGCAATGTATTAAAAAAATGATTGAAAGCTATCATTCATATATATTGTTATAGACTACTATGTACTTTCATTTTGTCACATGCATATTTCATAAATGTAATTAAAATAAGAAAGGGATAAAACCTGTAAAAAAGTTTGCTCCCAAATACAAGCGTCTCAATGAAGTGCAATTGCTAATAGACCTTGGTATGATTCCCCCAACTCTGCTATTTAGTATAGAAAAATGTTGGAGCGAGTGAGCATGCTGACACATTTCTTCTGGAAGTTGACCATCAAAGATATTGTTCCGAAGATTTATTCGTCTCAAAGAAGATATGTTAAAAAGAGATGATGGAAGTGAACCTGTTATATATAAAATGTCCATCGAGAGTAAATGTTTTATAGGTATAAAAAAAGAAATATATTAAAACACACATTAATTACACATTATTATGACTATTTTTGTAATTTATGAACTTTTAAATATTTTTAAAAAGAAAAGAATTGTTCAAGATTATATTTTGTAAAATGATAATACATAAAATTAACAACTATATATGTTGACTTCATTTGTAACCAAGTTGGACATTATAGTTATTTAGACCACAGGTAGAATTAATGAGTGTCAATTTTGAGTCAGTCATTATGCCTCCTACTTTTCTTGTCATTTGACACTATGTTAGACATAACAACTACTCATAAAAATTTACCTAATGGCTTAATTTTTTAAGAGAATTAATCCTTTGCATGGTATAAAAGCACAAGACAATTATTCACCTTTCAAGATCGAATAATTCCCACATAAAGGGACATATTAGATGAGTTTTATTTCTTATTTGGTAGGATTCATCATATAATAAAAAATGTATTAAAAAGAATCTGTTTGTTGGGCTTTCTGATACATAGATTTAAGGATGTTTATGTCGGCAGGTTTTTTTAGTTGTTTAGTTTTCTATTTAGTTTTGATTTCTGTTCTTTAGGTGTTCTGTTTAGCTTTATGTTTGGCTATGGTTGCTTGTAGTTGTAGTTGTGTTCTGTTTTACAGCAGCATGTTATGGATTGGAATGTTGTATGTGTTTAGACTCTGTATATGCTGTGTGTTTGACTCTCCTGATTGTAGATGTCGTATGGTGGGGTTTAATCCCTTTCTATGAATCTGATCTCCTTTGACAAAAAAAAAACATATATACATACCTGATAGATTGTTGTTACTAAGATCTAACTCCTCAAGCATAGATAATCTCCCGATTTCACTTGGTAGGTGTCCATGAAAACCATTGCTTATCATCTTCAAATATTTGAGCTCTTTACATTGATACAAGCTTGATGGGATTTGACCAGAAAATGAATTCCCAGAGAGGTCAAGTTTTTCAAGCATTGGAAGCCCATGACACATATCCAATGGCAAAGAGCCAGATAGGTTATTGTAAATGAATTGAATCTCTTGAAGCGTAGACAAATTGAACAAGGACGATGGTATGGAACCTGAAAGGTTATTTTTGCTCAAATTTATACTTCTTAGTTGTGGTAGATTACCAACCTGTTGAGGGATGCTTCCTATCATTCAGAAAGAGAAAAAAAAAGATTAATTGTATGCAATATTCTCTCATAATTAATCCCGTTCTTGAGAATTTATATATGCATAAAATACATGACCAGTCTCTAAAAATTTGAAACTCCATCCGTAATCTCTAAAAAATTACAAAAAGGACTAAAATAGTGTAATTAATATTCATACTTTTTAAAAAAAATAAATAAATGAGGTTTTAATATTCTTGCAGAGATAATATGTGTGAGACACTTAAATTTTCAAAAGGAGTTTGAATAAAGATGACTTTTTTAAAAAGAAAAATGGCATCATTCTTCGTTGTTTAAATATATGATAGAATGATATATATATATATATATATATATATAAAGTAATTCTTAGTTGTTTAATTATAATTACACTAAGAAGAACAGGGAGAAGAAACCAAAATTTATCATTTATAAGTGTTTAGAGCTTATATATTTATAACTTATTTCACGTTATCTCATGACATAAATACTTATATTAATTAGTATTTAAATATACTTATTTTTAGCTTATTTCATTAAGATACTCAGAGTTGATGAATACAGATTTAATTAAACTTTTTAAAATAGTTTAATGAATAAATATTTAATTATGTTGTTTACCTAGATAAGTGCACATTTATTTTTCTTTTTTTGACATGTGGACCACTTGTTTCCAACAAAACAAGAAAAATATTTTGTAGACACACATTGGGGTGTCTACACACAGAGAGAGAAAGAAATTAAATAGAGAGATAGATGTAATAAGTGATATGATATAAAAGAGAAATGGAAAGATATGAGATTAGATAGGTGATAACACTATAAAAATGTCCAAGGAGTGTTCAATGCGATGCATTTGTATTTGACTTTTCCACCCTGGGTGTAAATGTGCTTATGCATGTTCATGTTCTCCTATATTGTTTTAAGACTAGCCCATGCATGAATTTTCCTGTACAACTAAACAGAAAGAAAAGCGTTAAGTACCTATAGTCTGAACATGCTTGTACGTAATAAGTTGACTTGGGGGTTTAATTAAAAAAGAGAAAAGAAGAAGAAAAATTACCCGATAATGAATTGTGCTCAAAATCAATCACTTGCAATGTGGAAATATTGAAGATTGAAGAAGGGATTTCACCAAATAACTGATTGTGTGCCAAAGCCAAAACCGTCAAGTTTTGAAGCCTTCCAAGCTCATGTGGAATGCTCCCATCCAAGACATTAAAGCTCAAATCCAAAGTCTCCAGCTCTAACAAGTTGGATAGGGATGAAGGAATGGAACCCGAAAAGGTGTTATTACAAAGACTCAAATGTTGGAGTTTAGATAACTCCCCCATCCAAGTTGGAAACTCTCCACCAAATTTGTTTGTGCACAGGTTGACAACCTTCAATCTAGGTAACAAGGTCAAGTCTTTTGGTAGAATTCCATGAAAACTATTGTTGTTAAGATCGAGATCAACAAGGAAAGACAAGTTTCCTAAGTGGGGTGGAAGGTTACCCTTTAAATTCATGTTTGTGAGAGTCAAATTTGTGACCCTTCCATTATTGGGATCACAAGTGACCCCTAACCAATTGCACACAGGGGAAGAAGTAGACCAATTATTGGCCAAGACATTGTTTTGAGGATCAAAAGTGATATAAGATTTAAAGGCCATGAGAGCAGATTGGTCTATAGTGGAGTTGGTGTTGCTTGTGTCTATGGAGGCCATGAAATATTGGTGGAATAACATGACAAAAGTGAAAATGAAGCAAGTTTTCTCCATGACTATGTACGTGCGTTTGGTTATGTCCCCAATGCTCTGAAACAAACCTATCTATCTATCTATATCTATATATAGTAAGAGGGGAATATTGCCAGGTCAACATATGCCACCCTCGCAGAATTAAAGAAAGTGAATAATTTAATTTTGGCTTAAACACATTTTTCATTCCTACAAAATGATCGAATTTTATTTTTCGTCCCTGTAAAAAAAAATTTGTTTATGATCCCTGTAAAACAAAAAGTTTTAGTTTTAGTCTCTGCAATATTGTTTTAGTCCCTATAATATTCAATTCATGCTAAATTAGTCATTGTAATATGTGGACAATTTTGTTTTTAGTACTTATAATATTATATCAATTTTATTTTACAAGGACTAATTTGGCGAATATCTAAATATTACAGGGACTAATTCAACATAAATTAAATATTACAGGGACTAAAATAATATTGCAGGGACTAAAAATAAAACTTTTTGTTTTACAGGGATCATAAACAAATTTTTTTTTACAGGGACGAAAAATAAAACTCGGTCATTTTGCAGGGACGAAAAAGATATTTAAACCTTTAATTTTTTTATAGTTGGAACATCCAATTCCATTTGTTGATCTTATATATCTCATCGATGATCAAATGATATTTTCAAGTTATTCCATGTATAGTAGTGTCTACAAACAAGTAAAATTTAAAATAAAAATAATTAAAAATGATCTTATTAAAAGTTTTTAATATTATTTTGACTTTTTTATTTGTTGTGCATAAAAAGTAGTTGGGTTTTTAGTTAGAGACCCAACCGATATCATACTCCCTCTAGACTGAATTATAAGCAAATAAATTGAATCTCAGATGTGGCGGTCTAAAATATAAGCAAATCATAAATGAGTTCACCTTATTAATAAATTATTTTATGCAAAATACATTTCATTTAATACATATTTAAATTTCAATTACATTTTTATTAAGGACAATTTAGAGAATCAAATCTATTTCTTTGACAAAATTAATAAAATTAAATAAAACTAATTAAGTAATTAACTTTCTTAATTAACATAAAATAATTTTTTTGCTTATATATACGTCCAGGTTAATAACTCACAACGAAAAGTCTACGCCAACAAATATCAACAATCATTGTCATTTGAATGTCAGTTGCAACTAGCTAGCAATAGCCATAAATAACGAAGAAGTCAAAATTTTCATATTGCAATATTCATAATTAGCTAATGAGTTATGAATTTTGAACATCCATCGTGATTTCAAACATTCATCGAGCATCTTTCTCTTTTTTTATTTTTATCTTTTTATCATATCTGTTTTGATAACAAATTTATCTACTATTTATGGTATAAGTTGTATAAATTACTTTTATAATTAAAAAAAAATTATAGTAAAACTTATTTTATATAAGCCATAAGCTATTTTGATAAGCTATCATGGGTAACTTATGAAAAATAAACCCAAAACAGCTTATGAATCAGTCATAAACTGTGTTCATAAACTCTGCATAAGCCAATCCAAACAAATCCCTATACTTTAATCTCTCTTCTATTCTTATATCTCTGGTTGTCAATTGGAAATTTGGAGTTTGGGGTATCTAAATTTAACAAAATTTTTCTTAACTAATATGCTGACAATTAACCCAAAAATTTTTTATAGTATAGGGGCATTAATGATGATTGAACTATATATATATTCATCAAGCGGTCTGACATTTAATTTTGCTCTATTTTTTATTCAAAAGATCGTTCCAACGATACATGATTGATCAACAGCTGACTAATGACGGTGATAGAAGAAACAAATTGAATAATCTTTCTTCCGCGCGCGCGCGCACACACACACACACACATATATATATATAAACTAATCAATTGATCCGTGCATCCCTGTTGGTTGGTTTTTAAATGTCACATAAAATAATTAATTTATATAGTAATAAATTAATATAAGATATATCTTAAATTTATAGCAGTGATAATTTTACGACATTAAGCATGAAAGCTTATAAAAAATAAGAAAGAAAAATAGAATTTATAAGCAAATACTATCATATTGATCATAAATAAAATTAGAAGAAAAATAAATTTATAGCCCATAAAAAATTATTAGAACAAATAAATGAGTAAAACCTGTAAGCAATACAATTTGGTGATCAAAAATAAAATAAATAAATTTATAGTCCGTAGAAAGTTACTAGAAGAAATAAATGAGTGAAACTTGCAAGCAAACACAATTTTGGTGATCGAAAATAAAATCAAAAGAAAATAAATTTATAGCCCATAGACAGTTACTGGAAGAAATAAATAAGTGAAACCTGTAAGCAAACAAAGTATTGGTGATGGAAAATAAATCGAAAAAAAATAATTTTATAGCCCATAGAAAGTTATTTGAAGAAATAAATGAGTAAAATATGTAAAGAAACGCCGTTTTGGTGATCGAAAATAAAATCAAAAAATAAATAAATTTATAGTCCATAGAAAAATATTAGAAGAAATAAATGAGTTAAACCTGTAAGGACACATCGTTTTGGTGATCAGAAATAAAATTGAAAGAAAAATAAATTTATAGTTCGTAGAAAGTTATTAGAAGAAATAAATGAGTGAAACCTGTATGCAAACACCGTTATGGTAATCGAAAATAAAATCGAAAGAAACATAAATTTATAGCCTGTAGAAAGTTATTGGAAGAAATAAATGAGTGAAACCTGTAAGCAAATAATGTTTTGGTGATCGAAAATAAATCGAAAGAAAAATAATTTTATAGCCCGTAGAAAGTTATTCGAAGAAATAATTGAGTGAAATCTGTAAGCAAACACCGTTTTGGTGATCGAAAATAAAATCAAAAGAAAAATAAATTTATAGTCCGTAGAAAGTTATTGGAAGAAATAAATGAATGAAACATGTAAGCAAACACTGTTTTGGTGATCGGAGACAAAATCGAAACAAAAACAAAATTATAGCCCTATTGGAAGAAATAAATTAGTGAAACCTGCAATAAATAAATGAGTAAAATCCGTAAGCAAACACTGTTTTGGTGATCAAAAATAAAATCGAAAGAAAAATAATTTTATAGCCCATAGAAAGTTATTCGAAGAAATAAATGAGAGAAACTCGTAATTAAACACCGTTTTGGTAATCGAAAATAAAATCAAAAGAAAAATAAATTTATAGCACGTAGAAAGTTATTGGAAGAAATAAATGAGTGATACATGTAAGCAAACACCGTTTTGGTGATCGAAAATAAAATTGAAAGAAAAATAAATTTATCGTCTGTAAAAAGTTATTGGAAGAAATAAATGAGTGAAACCAACAACAAATAAATGAGTGAATTCTCTATTTGTAAGCAAATGCCGTTTTGGTGATCGAAAATAAAATCAAAAGAAAAATAAATTTATAGCCCGTAGAAAGTTATTGGAAGAGAAAAATGAATGAAACCTGTAAGCAAACACCATTTTGGTGATCGAAAATAAAATCGAAAGAAAAATAAATTTATAGCCCGTAGAAAGTTATTGGCAGAAATAAATGTGTAAAACTTGTAAGCAAACTCTGTTTTCTTGATCGGAAATTTATAGCGCGTAGAAAGTTATTGGAAGAAATAAATAAGTGAAACATATAAGTAAATAATATTTTGGTGATCGAAAATAAAATCGAAAGAAAAATAAATTTATAGCCCGTAGAAAGTTATTGGAAGAAATAAATGAATGAAATATGTAAGCAAACACTATTTTGGTAATCGAAAATAAAATCGAAAGAAAAACAAATTTATAGCCCTATTGGAAGAAATAAATGAGTAAAATATGTAAGCAAATACTGTTTTGGTGATCGAAAATAAAATTAAAAAAGTAAATTTATAGACCATAAAAAGTTATTGGACGAAATAAATGAGTGGAACTTGCAAACAAACACCGTTTTCGTGATCGAAATAAAATCGAAAGAAAAATAAATTTATAGTCTGTAAAAAGTTATTGAAAAAAATAAATGAGTGAAACCTGTAAACAAACAATGTTTTGGTAATCAAAAATAAAATCAAAAAAATAATAATTTTATAATTCGTAGAAAGTGATTCCATGTATAGTAGTGTCTACAAACAAGCAAAATTTAAAATAAAAATAAAAATAATTAAAAATGATCTTATTAAAAGTTTTTACTATTATTTTGACTTTTTCATTTGTTGAGCATAAAAAGTAGTTGGATTTTTAGTTAGAGACCTAAACGATATTATACTTGATCTGGACTGAATTATAAGTAAATAAATTGAATATCAAATATGATGGTCTAAAATATAACTAAATCATAAATAAGTTTACCTTAATAATGAATTATTTTCTATAAAATATTCTTTATTTAATATATATTTAAATTTCAATTACTTTTTTATTAAAAATAATTTGGAGAATCAAGTCTATTTCTTTCACAAGATTAATAAAATTAAATAAAATTAATTAACTTTTTGAATTAGCATAAAATAATTTTTTTACTTATATATGCGTGCAGGTTAATAACTCACAACCAAAAGTCTACGCCAACAAATATCAACAATCATTGTCATTTGAATGTCACGTTGCAACTAGCTAGCAATAGCCATAAATAACGAAGAAGTCAAAATTTTCAGATTGCATTGCAATATTCATAATTAGCCAATGAGTTATGAATTTTGAACATATCCATCGTGATTTCAAACATTCATCCAATATTTTTTTTTATCTCTATCTTTTTATTGTATCTATATTCTAATCTCTTTTCTATTTTTATCTCTCTGGTTGTCAATTGGAATTTGGGGTATCTAAATTAACATCAAAATTTTCTTAACTGATATGCTGACAATTAACCCAAAATTTTTATAGTATAGGGGCATTAACGATGATTGAACTCTATATATATTCATCAAGCGGTCTGACATTTAATTTTGCTCTTTTTTTTATTCAAAAGACCGTTCCAGCAATACATGACTGATCAACAGCTGACTAATGAGTAATGACAGGGATAGAAGAAACAAATTGAATAATCTTTCTTGCACACACACACACACACACACACACACACACACATATATATATATATATATATATATATATATTCATGACTAATTAATTTGAATGATTTTTGCTGAATCTCCAACCAAATTCTCTGTCGAAAGTCGGGTATACAAGGTTTAAAGCTGAATAATATTTTTGGTTATAACATGAATTAGGTCCTTCTAAGTATTGACGTTTTGAATTTAGTCCCTGTAAAAAAGTTAAAGTTTTTTAGTTTTTTAAGAAATCAATTTTTTGATTTAGGTCCCTCTTTTGCGTTGACCGCTGACATGGTACACTGAGGTCCCTGTAAAAATGCTGATATAGCTTACATGCATCTGACGTGGCTTACATGCATTGCCACGTCAGAGGGACTAAAATCAAAATTTAATATTTAGAGGGACTAAAATCAAAACTTAATATATTTAGAAGGATCATGTGACATCAATTAGACCACCACCACCACTCTCTCTCTCTCTCCCCACAGCCCCCACCCCCCCCTCCCCACAACCCCCACCCCCCACCACCACCACTCTGTCTCTCTCTCTCTCCCCACAACCCCCACCCCCCCCCCCCCACCACCACCACCACCACCACTCTCTACTCTCTATCTCTCTCCCCCCACCACCACCACCCTCTCTCTCTCTCAGCCCCCACCACCACCACTCTCTCTCTCTCTCTCTCTCAGCCCCCACCCCCAACCCCCCTCCTCACAATAGTACCTGCAATGCAAATGCAAATTCAAAACAAAAAGGAATTAAATGCCATAAATTCGATGAAAGTTTAAACAAAGGTTTGCTAGCAATGGAGCAGATTATCAAAACTTTAAATGGAAGAAGTAGAAAGTTAAAAGCCCTAAAAATCAAAAAGTGGGAAGATCGGTGATGATAATACCTTCGGCGTGTTGTTCAGAAATAAAAAGAGGGTTGAATACCGGAAGCGGAGCAGTAGATTATGGCATGAACGCTATGCCTCGGTATGGTGGGGGTGAGAGAGAGTGTGGTGGTGGTGGTGGTGGGAGGGGGCTGTGGGGAGAGAGAGAGAGAGAGAGAGAAAACGAAAGAGAGAGAGTGGTGGTGGTGGTGAGAGAGAGAAAACGAGAGAGAGAGAGAGGTGGTGGTGGTGGTCTGATTGATGTCACATAGTCCTTCTAAATATATTAAGTTTTGATTTTAGTCCCTCTAAATATATTAAGTTTTGATTTTAGTCCCTCTAAATAACTATGAATGACGTGTCAGCTGACGTGGCAATGCATGTAAGCCACGTCAGATGCATGTAAGCCACGTCAGCATTTTTACAGGGACCTCAGTGTGTCATGTCAGCGGTCAACGCAAAAGAAGGACCTAAATCAAAAAATTGATTTCTTAAGGGACTAAAAAACTTTGACTTTTTTTACAGGGACTAAATTCAAAACGCCGATATTTAGAGGGACCTAATTCATGTTAAAGCCAATATTTTTTTATAATTTGGATATTCTCCACGTGCAATTGTGGAAACTAATCTTTTTAGGTACTGAGATCCATTTAAGAGGTTGATCTTTTCTAAGAGATGCTCTTTCATATACACAGTTAGGGATCAAAATCCTAATATTATGCTTAAGGGATCCAAATATCTATCACATGTAACACACCATGTTGGCAAAACTGAATAATATTTTGTACGCACCATTTTATACATCTTTTTTGCGCTTGATTGAAATATATCCATATGATTATCTAACAATCAACTATTGCTTCCATTTCGTAGCACTATTGTCAACGGTACAGTTGCAATCAAATTCCTATATCAAAAGGCCGCAATTCAAATAAATAATTAAGGAGAAAAGATATCTTAGATTATATATTATGCTTATGAGAAACGGACTTCCTATTATAAGTATTTAATATTATTTTATTAAACCTTTATTCTGGACCAAAAAAATAAAAGATCTGTTAAAAGATCTGGACCGCAATTAATTGAAGTCTACAAAAGATCTGTTATGTCATTGTGAATCTCTACAAAATTGAGTTCCTACAGATCTTAACTAACGGTCAAACATGGGGGCTAGCTAGCGTAAAAAATGCAAAGGCTAGAGAAAATGATTCAGCATTCTTATATAGTATATACGCCTCCATGACGCCTTTTTCAGTCTCCATGACGCCTATATCTATCCGTATTTATATTGTATATATAATATAATGTATAAACTTAATAAGTAAAATTGACTGGACAATGATTGATAATACTGCTAATTATTAATCATCATTCATAAAAATACTTTAAAAATATTTAAGACTTAGATATGTTATTAGTTGCCGTTAAGTCTCAAGCGCGAAGTGCTTATGTGTCTAACACATTTTAAGTATGTTACTCGTCTCTATAAAATTCTCAAGTTTTTTATTTGAATTCTCATAAAACTCAAATTTTGATTTTAGTTAATCAATTTTTATAAGCAAAATTATACTTTTGGTCCCTTAAGTTATTTTATTTTTTTAAGTTGGTTCCTTATCTTCATTTTTAAACAATAAAATTTTTTATGTTTATTTATTTTTTCAATTTGGTCCTTTTCTTCATTTGTTGATGATGTATCAGTTTTTGATTGGTCTCGATTTACTGTACACCAATATCTCAGACCAATCAGTAATTGACACGTCATCAAAATGACCAAATTGAAAAAATAAATAAACATAAGGGATCTTATTGTTTAAAAATAAAGATAAGAGACTAACTTGAAAAAATAAAATAACTTAAGGGACCAAAAGTATAATTTTGCCATTTTTATATCTATAGTTTGTCATTTTTTAAATCATCAATCTCTTCTTCATATACTTCCACCTTCACATCAACAAAATCAAATTAACCACTATTACGTTATATCAAAAAAAAAAGTAAAATTAACCACTATTACGGATTAGAGGTGAAATTGGTAATAGAACTATGTAGCTTGTTCTAATGACAAATGAGTGACTGATCAGATCCAAATCGGGCATCAAATCACATCTTTGTCTTGTTGTAATTGACTTTGTGTAATAGTGAAAAAAAATTCAAACTTGGCTTTTTTTTTGGTCCAGAAATTCAAACTTGGCTTGACGACCGAGAATGTCTTATATCTTACTACCCTCGAAGGCCAAGTGCGCACAAGAGGGTCAAACCAAGGAACACCAACACCAAAGAAATATGAGACCTTGTCCCTGATGTTAGTAGGGTTTGCAGAGGTTCTTGAATCAAAGCTCTTTTTTTGTTCGACTAATCAAAGCTCTGTTAGCTACTAAAGAATATGCCATGTTTAGTGAAGTATCCATTTTTTGGACCCTAATTGTACACATTATTTATTTTTATTTTTTAACCCAAGTACCTAATAAGTGTATAATCCCTCTAATTCAGTAACTCTAAAAAATTTATTGAATGAATCTCACCAATAACTCTACGTCAAATTATAACTCATAAAGACACGTATCCATTTTTTCACAATAGGTAAGTACTTTTTTTTTGTCAACATTTTATAAGTACCCCGTTAAATATGCCATTAGAGAGCGTGCGACACGGGTTCAATATGGCTTTTTTTTTGGGTCCAGGGCTCAATTTGGATTTGGGCCACTCGATTGTGTGTGGTCAAAGCAGGCTTTTGCCATATTGCTGCATCCCTATTGACCACACTATCATCTCTCTTGTAATTGCAAAGAAATGGCCGTAAAAAGGAGGATAAACACCTTGAAAGATGTTAATTAGAACCATGTATATCCTAGAATTAGCAAACCTATATATAAGCAGGAAATGAACATGATCATCTGCAGCCCTACAACTCACTGAAGTGAAAAATAACAGTGTTCATAACACATATTGCGGAAAAGGATCTGTTTTGTGTTTAAAATTATATTAAACCTGATAAAATTCTAAATAAATACCTGACAATGAGTTCCTCGAGCATTTAAAATCTTTCCTTCAAAAGAATGAAGACTCTACGCGTATCCACACCGAGACTAAACTTTTACTATCAACCTTTGAGAAGTGAATAAATAAACGTGACCAGTATCCCTATTTCAAAATATTCTGTGAGTGGTTAAAGAGAAGAAGAACTGTAGTCTTATAATGTGCAGCCAATGCTTATATAAAGCAATCTTGGAGATAACTGTTCCTTTTAGATAGGAACCACTAACACATTACTTTACGGAAACAACCCACTTTCACTTTTTCTTATCTCAATCAGTTTTTGAAAACATTTGACTTGGTCTTGAGTGTTTCTATTGCAACTATATTGCCTAGAAACTTTGAGGTCCACGTACAACACATACACACGGCACATTTCCATCTCAAAAGCATTTCACCCCTTTTTCATGAAGTGCACGTACAGTACAAGCACTTTTCAACTAGGTGCATTGTCATTTATTTATTATCATATTTTTTTGTGCTAGCAAAAAAAATATAATAATATTTCACTTAAGAAAAATTTATTTATTTGATTAAATTAAATTCTCTAATTTAATCATCAAATAATAAAATAATTCTTTAGCAAAGATTAGAACACTCGTTTGTGTGTGACCTCTCGTAGGTTCAATACTAAGCTGGTAATAAATTAATTAAATTAATTTATTAATCAAGGTAGGCGTCTAGCAACACTCCTTAACGTCCAGATAGTATGAAGTAACTTCTTTTACCTTCAAGAACCAATAGAAGAGTAATGTAATATTTCCTTCCATCATTATAGCTCTAAGTTAACTCTAGAGTATGGTATTATTGTCAAACTCTAATAAGTTAACATATATGAATGGCTTAAGAAACTCATTTATTCATTCATTCAATTTCCCTGGTCAGAATATTATTTTATTATAGAGCTTAAACTCATTACCGAGAGTTGATGGATTTCATCTTGACTAGTCATCAATTATATAAGTATTTAATCATACCCAATATCCATTCAACTAGCACCCTAAGGCGTTAGGTGTTCGGAATTAAAATACAATAAATAACTTATTAATTACTATGACAATCTCAAGTCAAAGAAAAGTATAACATTTCTTCTTGAGAATTTTCTATTGACAGTTTCAGGTAATGTTAACCATTAGAAATTCTCAATTGAGTCAGTTCAATGATCATATCCACATATGCATCATTTATATATGTAATTAATAAATGAGATCTATTAATCTTTATCCAATAAAGACATTCACATATATATTAGTCTATCCGGATTATTGTTATCCTATTCACAATAATCTTATGATCAAGAACAATTTAGATTAAAATTATAAAAGACTTGTTTCTCATTATCATCATCTCTATCATGATAACAAGTCTACAATTTTAATCAAGGAGTTTATCAAATTAACTATTTAATTAAACAGTAAATATGATAATGAAAATAACGCTTTATTAAATGAAAAAAATGATTACATGATGGATTGGATCTTGGGCATACCTAACTATTCTCCAACACTCACTTCATTGGATTATAAATTTAACAATGAGAATATTAATCTTTCAGTTGTTAGATTAATCAACGGCTTCTCTTGCTTCATATATATTTGTATTTTTATTTTTTTTGGTCATGTATTTTTTTATTTTTTTGTATTGTATTTGTATTTTGTTTATTTCTTTTGCATTATTTTTTTACTGGACTTTTTGCATTATTGTTGAAATGGGCCAAGAGTATATAATTTATCCGATACCTTTGAATCAAGCGAGCAAATAATATGCAATAAGTAGATGGATTTTAATTTTTTTATTTTCTTAGTATTTTTAATTGATTTTGATTATTTTTAAAAATGGCCTGAATTATAAAATTGGATATTCACAAATACACAAGAAGAACCTAAAAATAAATAGAGATACTATATGGAAATTATACTGCATTTTGAGCATCATTTCTTACAAAATCAACTTTTGTACATACCATATTGAATGAATAACTTCTGCCTCTAACACACTATGTCTATATAAATAAATTATAATCAACTTTTTTGCTGAAGAGAATCAGCAATAAATTATTATCAACTGAGTTGAAAATTACTTCTTTTTGTCTGCCGACTTTTGCTTTTTCAGTTGTTCAAACAAGCTTCCATCATAAACACCTCGGATTGTTTCTTTCTGTAGTAAACCATTCTTGTCTTTGGCAAGTTTGTAAAGAACTTTCCATTCAACCGAGCTACCAATCCTGTATATATGTGCATCAAATGGTTGCAACATATTAATGGTTTTTTTTTTTTCAATAAAAGAAAGTAGTTGCTACTGATAAAAAAATTGATTCCCATATCATAGATGTATATATATCAGAAACCTAGGCATAACTTGTATTCTAATTTAATTTGTTTCTTTTCAATAATACATTTTTACTTATAAAAAAATGATATATATCAGAAACCTATATACCTTCCTTTGAGATCTTTAGGCTCTTTGTTGGCCTCTAGCATCTCCTTCAGCTCATCATATGTTAAAGCATTTGGATGTGTATGTGCATGTTTGATGAAAATTTCTTCAAATTTTGAAGCAACAAACCTATAAAAATTAAATAATAATTTGTCATAAAGTATACTACTACTAATACTAATAATTAACAACCGGCAACTAAAGAAAAAACTCAATAGTTTTAGATGACTAAAATGAAAGAAATGAAGACTTAGGAAATAGTTTTGTATGAACAACTACCTTCCTTCAGTATCATAAACTCCGGTGTCACTGCCGTGTTTGGCAAGTTTGATATTCTTAACTTCAATTGGGAAAAGTAGAGATGGGAATTTTCCCTACACCACAAGGAACGTATAAGTGGTAGCAATATAAGTGCAAACTGAGAAAACAAATATTAAACTACATTTTTGTGTCTAATATCTCTCCATTATTTAATGAGAAACTATTAAAAGCTCTCATTATAACTTGGCAAGTCTACAACTACTCTAGATTAGGTCGACCAATCAAGTATAAAGTGCTATTTTAAGTTGCCGTTTGATTCGCAAGAGTTCAAACACTTGATCATTTAGTTAAAGGACGAAACACCAAATTACTACTATATATGACTGCAAACCACTGAACCACCTTATCGATCTACCATCTAAAATATAATATATAACTAGTTGTGGTGATATATACTTTTCTTAATATAGCCAATAGATAAGATATCTATGTGGCAACCATTTGTGACCTTCTACTAAAAATATCTTTAGTGACCGAATCACTATCAACATCAACATCATCCCCAACCGACATAGACATCTGCACTTGATTTCACTTCACCGCTCACATGTCTTTTTTTCATTTATATCATTGTTTAAATTAAATAAGCCATACGATTAGAATAATGACGAGGGACTTGATACTATCGATAAAATTATAAGTTTAAATCTTAATTATTTTCTCCTTTGTAAACAAAATGATCGATTAAATCTTTAATTGAAAGTCATATATATACATGTTGAGTTAGAGTTAATTAGGAGATTATATAACTTAAAAATGTTATTTAAAAAAATAATTTTTACTACAAATTAAGATCTCACGTTAATTTTTTTAAATAATTCGAACACTTTCTAGTTAACTAGGATAAGATTTATATATGCTAGCTTTGAAATAATTTAATAATAAGTGTTTTAAATGTTAACATTTTTATATGTAAGCATAGTTAGTACAACATTCTTATTTACCTGAAACATATATGCAATCATATACGAAATAAACAAGGGGAAAAAATGAGGTTAAAATGAAAGGGGAAATTCAGTCAAAAAAAAATGAAAGGGGAAATAAAATCTTTTCGTTCATTAAAAGGGGGAAAAAGTTTGAAGGGATGAAGAGATGTACAGGGCGAGTACTCTGGCTGAGACCCAAGTTGATGAACAGAGTAAGTCCAGTGGATAACAAGATTCCACTCCCGATTTCACGTAAGCCTGTATTTGATCAAAAGCACACCCATCAACATAGTTATGAACAAACTCCAAAATTGTTAACACTATAAAACTGGGGTTTAATTTCCTTATTTATTTCCCATTGCACAGTGCATAATGCATACATACCCATAATTGTTATACATAATTAATAATTAATACACATAATATCAATATGATTTTGTGAATGGTCAGTTTTCAATTGGAATTGCAAAATTACGTTTGAACCCAAATGAATTATAAAGTTCCTTTTGGCCCAACATACATTTCTCATCAACAATTTATTATGACTTATTTTACCCATTAAATCCAAAAAATCAAGGAAAATATATGACACTAAAAGGGAAGAGGAAGAAATGAAAAGTATATATGTAGAAAACCTTTGAAAGTCTCCCATGGGTAAATAACACCATCTTGATTCAAGTCAAAGAAAGCAGCATGCTTCTGCAGAACGTTTTCATGAAGTACTGGAATGGGTTTCTCCTCAATACTTCCAACTACTCCTGCATATACATATGTGCATTAATGATTTTGAAGAACACACCAAAGTGGAAATGAAATTAGAAACAGGACAGAACAGAACAGATGAAAAGAAGACAAATTAATTTTGTGGCATACCCTCTTTTATTTTGCTATCTGATGAGACAGCAAGAGAATTAGAAGCCATATGGAATATATAGAATGCTTAATCAAAAAAGGAAAGAAATTCAGAATAGGATTGAGCTAAAAGTAGAAAGATAATAATTATGAGTGATGATTTGGGGTTATATATAGTTAGACACACGCCCACACACACACCAAAGGTGTGGGAACGCGTAGCGTGTAGGATACCACTACTACCCTGTTAACTAACATGGATACAGATGACAATTAATTTTTGGTTGTTTCGTCCACACAACGTATACTATAGCTAGCTTGGATAGGTTGTGTCGTGTTATCTTCGTGCTGCTCTGGAAATGGCATATATTTTCCTTTTTCGATTAGTGTTCACACAAGCATGATTTTTCATGACTTTAATACGTTTTAAGTTACTTTAGAAACCAGGTATAACGTGATTTGGGGCAGGAGTATAGATATTAGAGTGATAAAGAGGTCACGAGTTTAAATCTTCTTTATTAACATAACATACTAATTTTGTAACATTTGCCTATATAAAAAAATGACCAAGTGTTGAAGGGAAATTAACTGAGTGAATGTAATTGGCAGAGACATATTTGTGTGTCTGTGACTTCATAAAAGGCACAACTAAATTTTGCTTGTTCACTACATAATTACGTCAAGAATAATTATTCTTGGACGCTACTCGTGTGTTATAAAACACTTTGAAAGAGGTAGAATTAAAAGAGAGATTAACGATAGATGTAACAGATTAATGATATAATAAGAAGAGAAAGATAGAATGAGAGAAAATTGTTAAATGGATGTTGAAAATAGGAATATTAAAAAATCATTGTTGGTCTTTAAGTCGGTTAGAATCTGTTTATGAGAAATATAATAATAGATAGCGGAATCTGATATTACATGTACAGCATGTGAGAGCCATGTGGAATCAGTAAATCATATCTTGTTTCAATGATGACCAGTTTTTTGGGCTTTATGTGGGTTGTGTTGTAGGTGGCTTGCTCTGCCACGTATATTTGGTCTGTGTTGTGTGGATATAATTTGGTCTGCACGTAACAAGCATATCTTTAAGGCATCACCAATATATCAGTATTGAGGAATTGTTGGAAGAGGTTAAATTACTGATGGATAAGTTCAAAGTTCATCAGGCTTCAAATATTCTGTTGCTAATTGGTGTTTGAACCCAACTAGATGCTTGGGGTTACAAAGGTGATTATCGAGTTTTTGCTGCTGCACCCTGTCTTAATTAGACTGTGATTTCAAGGAAATTGTTATATACAGGGGGAAGGTTCTGGAACACTATTGTGGCGGTACTGGGTGTTCAGTGTTAGGTGTAATTGTTATTCCGAGTCTCGTCTAAGAAATGGGACTTGAAAGCCGATTTTCCGCTATTGAAAAAAATTATATAAGTTGGTTCTTCCAACTAATTGATTAATCTTTTGGGATGGACTCTTCTTTTACACTTATGAGTGAAATGTCGTGGGGTAAAAACCAACAAAGGATGTCGGCTCTCAAAAGTGTGTCAATTGGTTTTATTTTGGTTGGTATTGGTAGCCCACCTTTGTTATTAGTCTCTGTTTTGACTTTGTACTCTGTAAATGTTGCGGCCTTGCGGGCCAACAAATTATGCAGTGCCATCATATGTGATAAATATCGATCGATTTCTCTTAGATAGAGTATTATAACCAAAAAAAAAAAAAATCCATTACATAATAAACTATTGATTCTAATTAGGCTCAATATCCCAATCAATTATGAACAATACGAAAATGCTTTCCTTCCTTCCATGTTCAATTTCATCAATAGAGATGATGCTTTTCTTGCGTTTTCAATTTGAATTAAGTATAATTTGCCTAAACAAACAGTGCCTGCCGCGACACGTTTCATGCGCTGCGGAGAAGAAACTATATAGGTGGCTAGTTTTGCATGCAGACAACACACAACACACACACACACCTTCTCGAAATAAATACTACTTTCCTATTCCTTGCTACGTGTAACAGGGATGGTCGTTAAATACTTAAATTATAGACTTTGTGGTCCAAGGGTGTGTCGTGAAATGTGAGTGGTACACGCTGAAGCATTATATTTAAATTTATAATGTTTTTACCTTCAATTTGTTACAGATCAGAACATGTTCATTCTTATACACTTGAAACATGTACACTGTTATATACAATGGAGATCATAGGGTTAATTGATTAATACAGCAATCTGAATTTCTTTGCATTTTAGAACAGAACTTGAATTATGATCAAATTATCAAACAACATAGATCAAATCAAATTCTCGATTTTGAAATACTATTCCATTTTTAACAAGTAGCCAAAGACTTCACTCGATAGAATGCATGCAATAAAAGAGTTGCCAAGCAAGCAAGCACATAATGATCACAGTGTTACTGAACATAATGATCATTGTGCTATTCTAACTTTTAACAAATCAAAGCCAAGACATGAACATAAATTAAAAGGAGGGCCAGATAAACTAATAGACACACAAAGAACAAGTGCAAATTAAGAAGAATCTTTCAATATACAAAAGCAAGCTACATGAAGTGTCTTGAATGTCATTGATTACTTTACTTAAACTAGGTTTATCAAATTGTCATCTCCACTCATCCATTGTCTTTGCTCAAACTCAATTAGTGCAAGAGATAGACCCAATTATTTAGCAAGTAGTGATTTCTCTCAAACAAATTACTTCCTTAATCTCCAACTCAGTTTCCAATTAACACCAATTGTTTCCTAACCATACCATACCTAAGCTACACAAGCAATACTCTTTCTTTCTGAAACGCTATAGAGCCAAGAAATTATATTTTTCAAGCTATATATTTCTCTTGAGGCCAGAATATAGAATTTCTACAATTCCATTCCCAATTCTTTTTCTCACGCCCCAATCTGAACATAATTACTTCCCTTGTCAATATGCTGCAAATTTCACCATAATGAAGCTCCTTTAAAGGTTCTCCGTAAATGCTATTACTCATAATCATAGCCGCTATCACTGAGGGTGCAAAGGCTATCTTAGGAAATTTAATCATAGGTCCCCTGCAATAGTGGTTTTAAAACGCTATCTACAGTAGTGTCCAATAATATAGCAATTGCAACCTCTATCAAAAGCCAAGGATTTCTGGGTTCCCCCTTTAATACTGCCGGATAATTGAGATAGCAATTGCAGCCTCTGTTTAAAAGCCACCATTTTCTAGCATAGTGTTTTATATACTATAATACTTTCTAGAGGATCAAATTTACACAATGCACCACTTTTAGGAACTATTCTTTTTCTAAACTGCCGATATAATTTGAGTCGAATTGGGTAGATAAAGAATTCTATAAGACAGAATAATTCTGTTCTGTATTTCATGCTTTGCAGAGGCACAAACAAATATATACAAGATAGGTGGAACAAGATCTCCTAAAAATGGGCTATACAGATTAATTCCTAAGATTATGCCTAGACTATACAAATTGATATTACATGCATGATTTGTAGCCTAATAACATGAGATACTAATTGCACACCAAATCTGTTATGATTTGTTACTGACAGTTTTTTTTTTTATCACGATCTCTTTAGTAGATAATGAAGGAGCAAAATTTTCCCAATACCTATATTATTATTTATTTATTTATTTTCTCCAATCATAAAGTTCCAATATTTATGCCACCCATTATGACAAGTGTCCGTATATTTGTTTAAGTTCTGCAGCAGTGATCGATTTTAGTGGAAGGGGGTATCAAGTATCAATCTCCTTTGATAAAAAGTGGATCAGGACACTATATTTCTCCATTTGTAGTGAGTATAATCTCATACAAACAAATCTTGTATAGGTAACATGTCCCATTCATAATTTTGTTTTGCTTGACTGCTATTGATAAAAAGATGATAATATAAAGAGTTAACATATTCAGGAACTAATTTGAAATTATAAAAATATTTTGTGATTGAGGAGCATCGCCGACTATTTATAGACAAGGTCAGAGACCCTCCTCTTTGCTGAGAGATTTGAATTGATCCTTAATCTACTTCTCTGTTAAGAGTCTGATACATTACATTATACTTCTTTTTCAAACAATTTATAATGATAGTAATCGATCGGGCATATTGATAGCATCTAATATATTTGACTACATTCATTCAAATATTTTCAAACACCAGTGTCACAAACCAATAGGAATATATTAGTATTCCACGTGCTTACAGGGGACTAATCCCTTTGAGCCGGGTAAGACCCTATGAGCGGCAAAACTCTATATAAATAGGAATATGATCACAGCCTATATAAATAAATGTCTTTGAAGGAACACAAATAAAAATTCACAACTTAATTAAGAACCACGTACGATCGAATCCCAACACAAGTCAAGTGAATCCGTATTTATTTAGTTTTCTTTTCTGAGTGTTCCTTTTCCATCCGCTCAAACAGGCTCCCATCATAAACAGCACGAACAGTTTCTTTGTGCAATAAACCATCCTTGTCTTTGCAAAGGGCATATAATATCTTCCACTCTGTGTAGCTAGCAAGCCTGAGCATCAAATTGCAACAATATTTAATTATGATACATATATATGTATGATATATTCACCAGTAAATAATCAATGGTGACAAAATTCATTCAATGTAGTATTATAAAAAAGCTTACCATCCTTTGTAATCCTTAGGAACTCTATTTGCCTTTAGCATCCCCATCAATTCGTCAGATGTTAAAGCATTTGGGTGTTTTTGGGCATGCTTGCTGAAAATTTCTTCAAATTTTGAAGGAACAAACCTAATTAAAAGTCACAGCAGCCTTGTGTTAACAAACAGATCGTACATTGACATCATGTACTTCAAAAAATATCAAGCCAAATTAACAATTATATGATCAATTATAAAGAAGTGGTCCCCGAGCAGAGAAAATGGTATAATAATTCTTTAACTAATTAAATTAATCTGGCAAATTGAAAAGTATTTTTGAATAAAAATAGAAAAGTTGAAGGAAAAAACGATTAATACTATATTTTCTTTACCTTTCAATTAATTAATTTATTTCAAGAAGATATATATATATATATAATCAGATTATATTGCATGTGCTCTAAACTTTCTACGTACCTTCCTTCGCTATCATAGACACCAGAGTCACTTCCATGTTTGCCTCTTTGGATGTTTTTAACTTCTATTGGTAGAAATATGGAAGGAAACTTGCCCTACACCATCATAAGAAAGTAAGAACCTGGTAAGTTATGCCAGAATTAGCATAAATGGATAGTTAGTCTAAAATAGTACTCTCTCCATCCCTTTTTCTTTGGTTGTATTTACCATTTTGTTCCAACTATACCATTGGTTTTAATTAGAAGCACAATACACTACTTTATTTTAACAAGTAATATGTTATTAAAATATAAGTAAATGTTCATTATTAGATAACATAGCTACAACTACCTAAGTTGTCTAAAATTTAATATACACAACTTTAGAATGATAATATCACATTATTTGACGGTTGGATCGGTTAATTTTGTATTTTACATAAAGTTATATATTAATTGAAATAAGTGTAAAAGTTATTAATTTTTATATTTTACATATACATAGAAAGGAGGGATCCATTATATATTATGACTTTACCATAATGAAAGGGAATAAAATGACTTTATAACATTAAAAATTTAAATTTAATATATAGAATCAATTTTAAGAGTATATATTTTTTTGAAGCAATTTTAAGGGTATATATTAGCCTCCAAGACTTTGGGATCAAATATATTGGAGGAGCACGGTACTGCAGCGTGCTGATGCCATTTCATGGAAGCCACACGTTTGCCCTTTACTCCTTAATTACCTTTTGGTGGCATTCAGGGTTACACCAATGCTAGATTGGTGTACCGCACACCATTGTCAATTTTTACCTGGAATAATGGGTAAAGCTATTTCTGTTTATTAATAAAAATAACCCCATGCCAATGAAATGTATGAATTATGAAAAGAACCCTAAATTATGTAGAATTTAAATTTTGTACGTAGAATATACCAATAATTGCATATAATTCCCTCTAGGGAAATACCCTCCCTCTCCCTCCCTCTCCTGCTCTCTCTCTCTCTCTCCCTCTCTTTCTCTCCCACTCTCTCACTCTATCCCTTTCTCTCTCGCTCTCGCTCTCTCTCTTGCCCTCCTTCCCCCTCTCTCTTCCTCTCTCCCTCCCCTTCTCTCTCTATCTCTCCCCTCTCTCTTACTCTTCCTTTCTCTTGCGAGAGGAGGGAGAGACAGAGAAATGAGAGGAAGAGGTCGGGGAGAGAGAAAGGGAGGCAGAGAGGGAGGGAGGAGAGAGAGACAGAGAGAGGAAGATAGAGTGCGAGAGAGGTGGAGGAAGGGAGAGAGATAGAGAGCAAGAGAGAGGGGGAGAGAAGGAGAAAGAGTGGGAAAGAGATAGTGAGGGGGAGGGAGAGAGCGGTAGAGAGAGGGAGGAGAGAGAGAGATGGGAGAGGGGGAGAGAGAGAGAAAGGGGAGAGAGCGAGAGCAAAAGGGAGAGAGGGAGGAGGGAGATACTGAGAGAGGGAGGGAGAGCAAGAGCGAGATAGAGAGCGGGAGAGAGTATAAATGTATTTTATAACTTTAACATTCTATTTTCATAATTATACTTTGATTTTTTCCGTAATACCGAAATTGCATGGCACCCATTTTGCAATTAAGTTTTAAAACCTATTAAACCTTTAAATCAAGTCACCCTTCTTTTATCCTAACCGTTGGTATTCAATAATATTAAATCAATGACAAAATTAACATTGGTGTGCGGTACACCAATCTAGCATTGGTGTACCCTAAGGGGGTGTATTGGATTGGGATTATAAATGATTTTGATAGACTTTTTTGTGATGAAAAAATCTTGTGGTATTCAATCAGAACTATCATGACTTTTAAAGAGGGCAATAAAATCCAATAGTATTCAATTAGGACTATCAGTGGCGAGGGATTGGACTAATTGAATACCATTGGATTTCATTGCCCTCAGTAAAAAGTCATGCAAAAAAATTTTTATATTATTAAAAAATCTTGATTAAATACTACAAGATTTTTCCATCACAAAAAAATCTATCAAAATCCTTTACAATTTCAATCCAATTGGCACTTAGCATACACAAATAGTAAGATTTGTGTACATGCACAAATCGGGTGTACACCGTTGATATATTATTAATAAATTGTAACAGTCTTGATCGATTGATGGTTAACTATTGGTCAGGTTTTTAGAGACGCAAAAAATAATTGCACAATAGGTGCCTTAGTTTTATGTTATTTATGCGAAATAATTCCATTAAAACCCAATATTTAAATATAATTAAATTTTGGCACAATATATGTCATTATTTGGATAAAGTTAGAAAAGGTCATGTATATGTAAATTTTAAACAGCAACATCCCTTTATGATTAACTTTTGGCCCAAACGTGTTTATTTGATACAAAATTAGAAAAAACCATGTATTTGTATATTTTGACCAACAACCTCCCTTGATTCATAAAATCTACTCCACAAGTATTGTGTGCTTTAAGTAAATTATGTTGTCACAAACTGGTTCAATTAGATGCGCATATTATATACTTTCAGCCAACGTTTGTATTTTTCACAATTTTATTGTGCCTAATTGCTGATGTGGTGTTTTAATCAATTCCTTACAATATGTAGGTTTTAATCGATTCCCTACAACATTTGGGCTTTAAATTGATAATGTAAATATCTAATGGGGTCATTTCGTAATTAATAAAAAACTGACAACACCTGCTATTGTAGGTCAGACCTAATTTGTGCACAGTACACAAATCTTACTATTTGTGCATACTAAGTGGCACCCACCCCCCTAACTGTGGCCAGATCTTCAAGGCAATTCGGATTTCGGACTCATCTTTTTGCACATGTATTAGCTGTGTTTCTTTAGCTTAGTTTTTTTTACTTATTCTTTCCTCATGTACCAAAAAGCAAAAAATATAAATAAAAAACTGTAGAATGAGAATATGGTTCCTATTTTATTTTACTGTTCTTCTTTTTTACTTGTTCTTTTTTGTCGTGGAATCGTATTCCACCTCTTTGCCACTCTTTCTCCTTGTCGTTTTTGTTTAAATCGTTTTCATTGTCTGCTTGCTTTGTATTTTATTTTTCATTTATAAAGTGGAAAAACCAATTAAATCCCTCTTAATTCTACATTTATTTTACACACAGTACACACACAACGAATTTCATTATGATATTCGATCGGATGATTATGGAAACAGAAATCATAAATGTAAATGTAACGATTCAAATAAACCATTGCACTGATTCATTAGAAAAAAAAAAACCATTGCACTGCAGCGTTCATATGATCGATTAGTATGTACCAACTAATTAGAGTAGCAGTGACGTGAAACTATAACAACATTTTTAGAATAACATTTAATTTTATTATAATGACAATAAACTATAGCAATTGTAATCTGTACCCAAAAAAAATCTCTGTACCAAAAAAACTATAGCAATTGTAATAAATCTTTTGTTAAAAAAAAGCAATTGTAATAAGATTTTTTGGTAAATATCCTTTTTTATCTTTACGTCATAATGTATTAAATGAAACGTGCAAAAGTAACAAATATTGTGCAAAGGAAAGAGAGAAATACCGGGCGAGTTTTCTGGCTGAGACCGAAATTAATGAAAATAGCACTAAAAACCGATAACACTATTCCACAACCCATTGCACGGAATCCTGCAATCAATCAAGAGAAGAGAGCATCCCATAATAATTGACCCCAAAAAAAAAAATCCATAAAACTATAAATCAGACATCATCTTCAGGAAGAAAGAATTGAACAACTTAAATAAAAAAATTCAGCAGGATTCACTAAAAAAAAAGTGAAGGGTCGAAGTTAAATTTGTAAATACCAAACACAATCATACTAGGAATTGGTTAAAATATAAACAAATACTATTAAAAGAAAAAGAAGAAGAAAAACATCAGTTGTTTAAATTTATTTTTTAGTTTTTTGTGGACGAAATCATCATTTCTTTTAAGTGAGAGAGAAATTGTTATTAAATCCAAAAAATAAAACCCAAAAAAGAACAAAGGAACAAAAAACCTTGGAAAGTTTCCCATGGGTAAATGATGCCGTCATGGTTCCGGTCGAAGAATGCAACGTGTTTTTGCAGAACGTTTTCATCATGTGCTTTCTCACCAACTGATCCTGCAGTTATATATGTGTGTGTGCAATTCAACAGAAGAAATTATAGCTAGGAGTAGCAGAATGGGTTCTAATTAATTAGCAACATATATAAAATGAAGAAATTAACAAATTAAACAAGCAAATTCGGGGTTGAAATTTTGAGATATATACCCTCTTGGTTGTTTCTCTCTTCTGCAGTCATAGTGGTAGCCATGGGTATTTGATGGGTAGAGAGATAGAAATACAGAAAGAGGCAACAAAACAAACAGCACCACAGAATTGAACGCAAAGGAATATATGGAGGCAAATGAAGAGGGAAAAGAGAACTTGTTGTGACTTGTGATTATGGTGGCTATGACACAGTGAGAACTGCTCTGGCAGATTCCGGGTGTGAAATATATCAGTTATATATAAAAAGTTTCCCAAATCTCCGGTTTGATTCCTTCTTTAATAGAAAGCATTTGGCAAGTTATTCTTTAATTATGGGCTTGCGCATTTGGCTATTTTATTTCTCTTCCTTTTTACATTTCACTTTTAATTCATCTATAAATATAAATAATATATTTAAGACCCAATTCACACATGTCGCTCTTAGAACGTCTTTAGGATGACATGTATTCGTATTATGCATTTCCGCCAAATCTCATCCACGTGTCACGCTTAGAGAAAAAGGTACACCAAAATCAATTCAATATTAAATCAATAATCAATTAATAATTAATTGGCAAAATCAAATATTTTCTATCCCCAGATTAATTATTGAATATCGACATGAAATCGTACGGTCTAATTTGAATCCAATTAATTATGTCCCCAATTAATTCTTGCATTGACTGTGAAATAAAACTGTGTCTTATATTCAAACCAAATAAAGTAATACCGGGGGAAAAACCGTGCCTCTAATTAATTATCAATATTTCCTAATATAATCAAGCACCTGAAAAAAAACAAAAAAAAACAAATAGGTTGAAAACGAGAGACCACCCACAATTTCACCATTCTTTAAGCAATAGTGCAAAAGGTTTCCTATTATATTCCAGCACTAGAAAAAAATAAAAAAAACAAATAAGACAAACACGAGAGACCACCCCTATTTGGGTCATTTAATTTTATTTATTTATTAATTTGTTCAAATTTACTTGAATATTCTTTGGTCACTTTCGTCGATTTATACAAAAGTAAGTGGTGAAATCATCTTTGGAAAATCAAGAATCGGGGAAATGAAGAAGATAGATCCTCAAAAGGGTAAAGTCTTTGCTTACAAGCAATCATGAATTCAACAATGAATAGAGCTTCAAGAAATAAGTTCCATGAAGATCTCAAACTATTTAGGTTCCTTTGTTCGCCGGTCTTTTTTTCTCCTTTTTTATGGTTGTTTTGGTCTTGAGGATTCTTCTCGGTTGGTTTCTAGTTCAACTGTTTGCAAACTCCTTTATTTTCAATATGATTTAAAATTTCTATTACAACAGCGGTTGCATAATCAATTGTACTTATAAAATAAGATAAAATATATTATTTTTTTCGATTTGATTGTATAATGATATTGATAGATATAATTATCTGTCTTTTATTTTTCTTATATAGAAATCATAATAATTCTTATAATTTTTTGGATTTGAGTTTATATCATGGTAAAAAAATCTTAGATGAGTTTAAATCTTGATCTTTTCTGGATCGGGAAAAAATTTAAAATTTAAAAAGATTTTATTTTAATGTTTAGGATTAAATAAACAAATAAAAAATTATCTTCCAAATTGATTTGAATTTGATTTATAAATTAAATAATTTTATTTGATCTTAATTTGAATTTGAAATTGAATTAGATTAGATGAGTTTGAATTTTGATCTTAGAGAAAAATTAAAATTTAAAAAGATTTTATTTTAATGTTTAAGATTAAATAAATAAATAAAAAGTTCTCTTCCATGTTTTTCCTGAAAAGATCTCTTCTAAGTTGATTCGAATTTGATTTTTAAATTAGGTAATACTTTTATTTGATCTTAATTTGAAATTGAAATTGAAATTGACTTTTCTTAAGATTATATAATAAATAAAAGAATTTAATTTTATATCGATTGAAATTTGATCTCTTCATGATTAGAATGAATTTAATTGTTTTTATATTTAGGAACAAGTAATAAAAAATAAGCTCTCAAAAGTAATAATTTTTTTTTTCATTTTGACCAATGTTGTAATGGTATATTTGTTTCTCATTTAGCATTTTTTACCTAACTAATTAATTTATTAAATGGTTTCCTTTGTTAAAGCAAATTTTAATTTTTCTCATTAATGTCTACAAATAAATTGATTAATGTAAATAGTCGGGATAAAATACAATAAATGAGGATAAATAAATTTTAATTAATGAATTTATGACAATATACAACTTACACTTGTATATAAACTCAATCAAATCAGTTTCTCACCACATCAATGATTGATATGCCACACTTTAAATTTTTAATTGATTATATTGCAAGATATAATTTTCCACTACGGGTTGAGATAATGTTTGATTAATCATGATTTGCAGATTTCGTTGTGAATTAAAAGTGATTCGTCTGCGCAGTTTCCATTTTTTATTAGTCTTTAGCATAAATGTTGAGTAAAAATTGACTTAAGGGGACAAATACGAGAAATTGATTTCAATTTTTGATTTATGTTTAGAATAAATTTTAGAATAAATGTGGGACAAAATTTGTCTAATTGGTCATTATTTAAGGAGAAACCGACATGAGTATTATATTCCCTCAAATTGAACACAGTATTGTATATTAAACTGATTATTAGTAGTAGTAAATCAAATAGAAGAATATCATATCGAGCAAATTAAAAACGAAAAAAATTTTAATTTGTAGAAACAAAAAATGTGAAATTCAAAGCGATGACTCTGTCGTTGGTGTGAAATATGCTAAAAATAGAAATGAAAAACTACAAAAAGAAACATGAAGGAAAAAAATAATAGAGGAAGAGAACATTGGAATAGTTTGCATAAATTTGAAACAGAATTGCACAATCAGAAATAAATTGATTTGAGATAGAATTGCATAACTAATTTTTTATAGAAAACTTGAAGTTTTTATAAATTAGTATCTAGATATAAATTGATTAATGTAAAAATTATAAATAAAAAATAACATGCGTGATAAACATTTTACTTGAAAAGTAAACAAGAAAGAGTTGTGCCTTTAACATTGTATCAAATATTTTATCTAAAATCTTATCGACATGTAAATTACTTAAAGGATTAAACTTTAATATATAATTTAAATAATTTTTTATTTTACTTTATGATAATTTATTGGAAATATATTTTTATTATTTTTTATTTTATCCCCAACTAATTTATTTGATACTTTCTTTAAGCTAAGAAAATTTAATTTTTTTGCACATTAGTATCTATATATAAATATGCAAAATGATTAATTAAAAATTATAGATAATATATAACAACGGGGATGAAAAAATACATGAAAGTATGTATATAAAAATTAAAGTTAATACATTAGAATGAATATTTTATTGTATAAAAAAAGAATAAATATTTTATATTAAATCACATTTCATGGGTTCAAGCAGGTATCACGAATTTTGGTTTTTTACCATACCTACTTATAACAATTATTTAAATTATTTTATCACTTCAACCATAATTATACAATTTTTTTCATTGTACTGTTAAATTAATTTATAAAGTGATTTGTATGTCCCGTACATGACACGCATCACCTACGCCAGTTTTTAACATAAATGAATCTCATTCATTGACGTAATTATAGGAAACATTTTCTTTCTTTACAAATTGGTATTTAATTTTAAATATTTTATAATTCAATTATTATATAAGGTGTAAACCAATAAAAAAAGTAGGTGTTGAGTGAGACACGTGTAACATCTTTTTGATAAGACATGTATTATCTCTTAGACCTTTTTTATTTTTTGGTTAGGATATATGTGTCATCTCTCTCATATATTAATTTTATTTCCTGAAAACCATTTCATTTGTTGGATTATCTTTACTATTTATGTTTAAAAAGAGACTCATATTTTGTATGCATCATGTCATCATCAAAATATAAAATAAAGTTAAAACATATTCTTTCTATTACCTTCAAAACATTGTACAAAGTCTTATTTTATCTTTTATTGTTTCATCCTTAATAGTAAGAGTTCAAAACCATATGTTAAAGATATTGTGAATAAAAAATAGAGAAAAAAATATGTCGAGAAACTTTTTTTTTTGACAACAAAACAAAATGTATTCATTCATTCAATTTGGCAAAATACATCGAATACATTACAAATTCAACATCGCTAAAAACTAAAAGGGATGAAACTACGAACAAGCTCACAGCACCCAAGTTAATAACATAACAAAGCAACGTGCCATCAAAAGTGACACTGCCTACAAATCTGACACATTCAGGGTGACCGGAGTACCTACGCCTCCGGATCTGTAGCGTTGACGACTCAGTCAAAAGAGAATCTGTAGCGAAACGAAGTAGATCCGCCAATTTGAATCGAATGAACACCGCACCAAGACGGGAAAACAAAAACCGCATCAAGACGGGAACAACAAACACCGCACAAAGACAGAAAATACCGTCGCACGCCGAAGACGAGAACTCGAAAAAACACCCAAAAAAAATTAGATTTGTGTGGATAAACCACTTATTGATGTGAAGGAAGCTAAAAACGATATAGAGGGGTGGTTCTAGACCAAAAAATAATCCAAAACCACCCCTCTAAGAAGAAGGAAGACTGGCGGCCGAAAAAGCAAGAAAAAAGTATAATTTTCTCAAAAATTAATAATGTACATTACTAAAACTTAATAATTGGAGGTTTTGTTTCGAAAAAAAAATAATTCGTGGTTTTTGTACCAACATTAATTTGCTTTAATTAGTTGTAATTTTTTCTATTTTTCTTTTTAATTATTTCTCTTTTTTCATAAATCTTTGTTTATCGCCATGTGATAATACAACTCTTAAAATAATTAACAATTAAAATTTATATTATATATATATATACATACACATATTATTATAACAAATTATGAAAATATTCACATATTAACTATTTAGTTTTTCGCAAGAGTATAATTCTTTACTTTTTCATCTAGAATAAATTGACTTGATTTAGATTTGGGAAAAAGAAAGCAAAATAAAACAAAACTTAAAGGATCAATATGGTTGGCATGATTCGGTGTGAACACATTTAGAGCATTTCAGCTGATTCTTAAATAACTTTTAAAAGTTCTTAAAAGTGGCATGTGTAGATTATCAGCATGATCCAATATCACAGGGATCTAGCCCTCACCAAAAAATATTATAAGCATGATGAAAATTAATTTTAATTTTATTACATGTTATATATTACTAATAATTAAATAAGCACGATGAAAATTAATTTTATTACATCTTATTACTAATAATTAATTAAACAATTTATTAAAATTATATATCGTATATATAGTACAAATTTTATGTATCGTGTTCTTATACCATACAGTGCCGTTGAAGTAACCCTCATATGTTGTTGTAACTTTAAGTTGAGTTTGCAAAAAATATATTAAAATTTCAGGGAATTTGAATGTATAAATGCACACGGGCATTTTTAAGTTTAAATGAAAATTAAAAGATAAATTAAGAGAAAAATACTTGCACAGATATTCCTTAATTCAGCTAAAAATTTAAAATTAATTCATCAGATATTCCTTAAGAGAAAAATACTAGCACAAATTTAAGAATATTTGTTTATGGTGAGAAGTTTAAAACATACCTATATATCATTGAGGAAAAATGATTTAATTTAATGAAAACAATAAAGAATGAATATACAAAAAAGGAAAGATATATGTGACAAAAAAGACATCAATAGGGAAAGAGTGACATAGATGAGTGACGTGGATGTTTGGAAGGATTAGTGTCACACACAAGAAAATGAACGATGGAAGGGCGTCAAAAAGTTGAGGTTCACAAATCACACCATGATAGAGACTAGAGAGTGGCTGGCATCAAATCACGTGGGTGATACACTAATTATTATTTTTTGTCGTTCGCAAATTAAATCAGCAAAGGAAAAGGATAAAAAAAGGTAGTACGAAAACATTATTATCGGTATATTTGATCCACTCGTTACTTTTTTTTTTCTACAGTGGGCCCTCAGGCAAACCTAACTAATATGATTTCGTTTGTTATTGATTATTTTTTAAAAAAAATATTTTTTTAAAAGAAATAAATACTTTTAATATTTTTTAACTTTTAAAAATAATTAAAATCTAAAAATAATTAAAAATTTTGATTAAATAAAAAGCTATATGTAGTTGTTTTTTAAAATCAATCAGATTTTAATGAGGAGAGAGAGGAGAGAGAAGATTAAAAAAGTAATTTTTAAGATTATAAACAAAGATTATAAACAAATACAAATTAAATTCTACTTGACATAAAAATCTCTAAAAATTAATCACTAAATTATTTTACATAAAAATTACTTATTTTTAAATCAATAACAAACGGATCCATTCACGTATTAATTTACACAGTGTCTCCAAATATTTTTTGACAGGCAAATCTTATTAAGTTAGTGCGTTACGTGAGTGGGGCAAGTATTGAAAATCTTAACCAATTTTATGTGAACTTTGTTAATTGAGAAAGTCTTACATGGTTACACACTCAACACATCAGATTTAGACACATTCAATTAAATTGTTCCACGTCATCCAAGCAAAGAAACATGTGCACATCTCACGAGACAGTGCTTTCCCTCCTCAACCGGTCTTTCTAATTCTTCCCAATTCTCTGCAACATTTTAACAATTTCAAATCCATCTCACGTTATAAGAAGTTAATGTTTTCCGCCTGAAGTGAAAACTTCTATACATGTTATTCATGGAATCGTAATCCATTCCACTAAGTGCATCACACTATATATCACTTGCACACTTCGCATCCATTCCATCCCTATTCCCTCGCTCCAACGCTTTGCTTTATTTAGCTTTTGCTTATGTCTTTACGAAATTAATCTCACCATAGCCACACGCAATCGCGCGCAACCATATCCATTTCTGGAACTTTCGGCCTCAAATTTGTTATGAAGCTTCAAGGCATTGGTTAACCCTTAATTTATCCCGATCCCTTTCCCATGTGGCCATGCACTAAGTTCACATATTTTTGCACACCTTTACGTAATGGTCATTTGCCATTGGAAGCAATAATCAAAGCTTGAATATATATGGAATTTGAATGTATCTGAGTGAAACTCCTAACATATAATATATAGTAATGCAGAAAGTTATATCGTGTCTTTCACTACTAGAAAGGATTATAACTACCTTATATACATGCATTAATTATGCATACATAAAAGAAGAAATAAACGCTAACGTTTTGTTAAAAAAAATAAAATAAACGCTAACGGATACAAAAATATTCTGCACAAATTAAGCTAGATCACATGAATAATATATATATATATGGATATATACATGATTTTCTAACGGGAGAAAGAAATTGAATATATATACATGGTTTTCTTTATTTTTTTAAAAAATTAAAATTAAATTATTCAATGACAATTCTGACATTATCAAAATTAAATTCTAATTATATTTTTTCATGAGTGTTGGTTGGAAAATTAATGTTATATCACAATGTAGTCAAAACCGGACCGGACCAGCTGGTTGGACCGGGAACCATACCCTTGTCCGGTCCGGAAGACCCTGCGAACTGGCCTGCGAGAGAACCGGAAAAACCGGAGGTAAAAACCGGTTGGACCGGTTCGTATTTTTTTATTTTAAAAAAAAAATAAAAAAAATAAAAAAATCAAATTTTTTATTTTTTTAAAATAAATAGATATTATTTTCTTCAATTATTTATAATTTTGAATATTTTATATTATAAATTATGACATTTAGTAGTGAAGTTTAAGTTTTTTTTATAAAATTATGACTTTTATGTTAATTTTTGCTCAATATTGTATAGAGTTTAGGGTTTAAAATAATATTATATGTTATATAATGTATTATATATTATATTTATAACTAAAATAATATTATTTAATTATATTCCGGTTCAACCGGTTGAACCCCGGTCGAACCTCTGAACCTTGAACCCCTGCTCTCACCGGTTCAATGACCGGTCCAGTTTTGACTACCTTGTTATATCACACCCTCGTCTGCCTCTTTATTATAAATTATAAATGTGATAAAAAGAGACATAAATCGTGCCATTATTGAAGATCATGGCCAAAACAAAACACAAACAACAATTTCCCTTAGGCTATGTTTGGATGAGGTTTTTGGAGGGGAAGAAAGGGGAGGGGAGGGCTTATAATTCCCAATTACCTTGTTTGATTTTAATAGGACAAATGAGATATTATTTTAGAAGATAGCAGACATCAAGATATAAAACTTTTTTCTAATTTTAAAAATTCTCAAACAAGGTAATTAGAGATTATAAATTTTTTCCTCCCCCCTCCAAAAATCCCCATTAGGGTGTTTTGTTTTGGACTTTTTTTTTTGAATTAAACGGGGCCGAAGCCCAATTAAGGGGAAAATTACACTGTGATCATTCGTGCCTAAAACGAAAGTAATAATTTGACCCAAAACAAAACCGAAGTATTTTGATTGGGTTAGACAATGGGTCGAGGCAAACTCGACCCAAAAACACAACGGGGTTGGCCACTTCTAGAACACTCGGTGTTTCGTTTGAGAGTTATCGCTTCACTTCTCTATTCACTTCTTCTCCATTTCTCGCAGCTAAAATAGCCAACACCGCCAAGCACTGTTGACTTTGGCAGAGGTAAAACAAACAAGTGTAATTTACTTATTTGCGCCTCTATCTTAATGCTTTTGTAATGTTTCATGTGTATGATTAAATGATGCTTCGGCGTTTTCCCCCATATAAAATATTCAAACACGAAGGACTTCATGGAATACATGTGCATTTTTTTTTTTGGTTATGTAGTTCCTCCGTGATTGGAATATTTCGGTGGAAAGGGAAGGAAAATAATGTTCCTAATCCTTAAGTCCTAATTTAGTCTCAAACTGTCATATTGCAAGCCTAATTTTTCTGTTTTGTTAGCTATTAGTGACAGTGATTGTCTTCAATGACAGTGATTTAATGATTTATGACAAGGACTTCTCAGAATTGCTCTCAAGTAGAAGAGCTTTCTGGTCATTAAGTGCGGGTTTTATTCCTCTTATTTTCATGTTCCCTACTGTAAAATGCTTTATTGAATGAACGTAAGGACTGGGTTTAGGGGTTCTTTTCTTTGCCCAATACCTGTTTGTCAAAATAACATAACATAACATGAATCAGCCTAACTTTATTTTATGTAATTTTTTTTATGGTTGGAGTTGTTGCCGTGTGACTAGGACGTCACACGTTCTAGTTGTGAAATCAACCTTTTACAGTAGACCCACAATAGGTCCGATCCTTTTCTAGACCCTGCCATGGTAGGAGCTTTATAGCACTAGTTGTCATTTTTATATTTATCTTATCATTATGTTATTGAATATGGAAATAAAGTATGATGTATATAATTTCTACTTCATATATTGCATGCAGATTAATGTGTGAGAATATTTGGTGGATTAAACATATTAAGATAATTTGACTGAGTGATTTGTGATTTTTTTTTAGGAAATAATAAGAATAACGAGAAGCCTTACCCTTCAGAAGTTCAACTTGTGAGTGATTGATTGGATCACTGACCTTGAGGAAATCACATGCCACTGAAAGCTTTAGGCTCCTGGGAGTAGAAAGACTAACGCGAGGAAGTTGAATGCTGATTGTGTTGTGGTTTTTCTTGGAGAATGATTGCCAATTGGAGACTGATCACAACTGAGTGAAGGCCTGTGCATAATAGGGTGTGCTTAGTCAATTTGAATTGGGTTGAGTATTATTGGAAGATACAGAAATATCAAACGCCTTGCATTTGCTATCTGAACCCAACACTTTGGAACTGGAACTGAAACGCTGATTTCTCAAGGAGAAAATTGCAGTTGGGTAATCAAAGGAGAGTAACTTGTTGGCCCTGGTGCTTGGATAATGGCTGATACTATAGTTACATCTGACCAATCTTCTACTTCCTCGCTGAACCCTGCTCGAATAATCTGTCATGTGTATGTTCATCTACAACTTATTATAGTTTTTTTTTACATAGAACAGGATTAAAAAATGTTTACCCACTTTTGCTTTTTATTCATTTGTTTAATTTTCTAATTCTCATCTTTTGGAAGTGAAAAGAAGTGTAATTTTCTGTTTTCTTTGAGCTGTTCATATAGGTAAAATTTTTGAGGACCGATGAGCGGATACTTTCTCATTCTTTTTGCTAGTTTTTTGGAGGTTAAGTGTGATAGTTGAGTCATGCAGCATGTCATGTCATGTGTAGTTGAAATATAACTTTGACTGATTGTTCTAAGGAATTTTGATTACTCTCTTGAGTTAAGTTGTGAGATTTACCAAGAGATGGACAGTTAACTTCTAGGATACCTTTTGAAAATTACAAGCATTCTTAGCCCTATCACTGAATGTGTATGCAGAAATTTTTTGATTTTCTGTTCCAGTTATCACATATCACATATGTTAACTAAGACCAGAGATCCTCTAGTTTTGGAAAATTGGCTTGCTTTGAGTTCTCTGTCATGTTAGCCTTTTCAATGAAAATTAATCATTTTCTTTTGAGATTTTTTCCCCAAATATTTATTTATTAGTAAGAGTACTGATCAAACTACTCTCTTTTTTACCTTTCATACAAAAACAGATGTCAGAAGCAGTTTTCCCAATACACATGTCCTCGATGCAATTCACGATACTGTTCCCTCCAATGTTATAAAGTAAGTAAAGTTACCTCTAAGTCGATTTGAGTTGGTTGTATATGTTTGATTTATGTGTTGCAAAGCTCTGTGTGTGACCCTACACCATTAACTAATTATTGGATTTTACATCATGTCGTGTGGCACTAGCATGTCAAGACTCAACAGTCAACAGTATATGTGCTACAAATGTTTTGGAGAGAACATTTACTGACTAAGGAAGTATACTTACACTATTTTAAGTATTTGGGAATTTCCCTTGATACTTTTGAGGTTTAGCATCATTATAGACATTTAGAGGACTAATTATGTTATTTTGGTGTACCATTGCATTTTGCTTTTCTCTTCTTACATCCGCTGTGTTTAGCAAAGTTTGAAGATAGTATCATTTCAATTTTGACACTGCATGCTGTTCTAGTAATGTCACTGCCTTGTTTCTGTGTTGTGTCTTTGTATCTCCATCTGCATTCATTGTGCCTACTTTAATTTGGTGAGTGGTCCAAATATACTGACAAGGCTTTTATTTTGGCAATTGGTTATACTTATATTGGATGTGTATGATTTTGCAAAACAGGTGTTTCTCACATGCTTTTAGTATTGATACTCTATATCTTGATCCTTGTTTGTTATGAACTGCTGTTGTAACTTTGTTCCATTTTGTTGTAATTTTGTTCCATTTTGTTGTAATTTTGACAGTCTCATAGTCTTCGTTGTACTGAATCGTTCATGAAAGAAAATGTAGTTCAAGAGCTTCAGCAAATGCAGCCTGATGAACAAACCAAACATAAAATGTTGGAGATACTGAAAAGATTTCATTCAGAAGAGGAAATGGATAGCGTGGATGAGGATTGTAAGTCATCCATATTTTTGCTTTGCTTTCAGATGCTTCAGAGTTGTTTCACTGCACTCTTGTTTGATATTCATCTTTGCATGTGAACTTGTTAAGTTTTTGTATTCTTTCTGAAGCATATTTTTTACTCCTTGTAATGTAATAATGGCATATATAACAACTTCCTAGTTTTATCCCAATAGGTGGGGTTGGTTACATTGATCAATCAATGCCATTGGAGTCTATCAAAATTTTTTTTAGAAGATGGCAACTCATAGTTGCTGGTTGATGTAGTCAATGGAGTATTTAGTCAATGTGGATTTTAGAATCACTGAAGCCCATCATGGGTAGTCATTTAATAAATGTGATTTTGTGAACAAATTATCACATCAGAAGTGAACTCTTTTTTTTTGTGTTGATTATTTTAGAAGAGTTGTTGAGGTTGTAATTATTAATACATGTGCTATCCAAAGTATACCATTAAAGAAGGATACTGAATTTCTATCCGATTATTTTCTTAGCTTTTGCAGATTCAACTTTATCCGAGGAGATAATGGAAAAAGTTTTGTCTGGTATGTTCCTATGAATGCTTATTCTTTAACAGATTTGTGTACATCTCACGGTTGGGTTTGGGTGAGGCTGATTTATTTGATTTTCATCTCCCTACAGGACAAGAAATCAGTTTTGATGATTTATCACTCGAAGACAAGAAACGATTCCATAGAGCTATTTGTTGTGGGGAATTGAGCAAGATGATCAAACCATGGGATCCGTGGTGGTCAAAGCCATCTGCTAGAAAAATCTGTCTTAGCAAGGAAGGAACACAACTCATTCAACCTCTTTCAGAGCAGGAATCGGTGGTAGGCGATACCGAAAATACCGAATCCAGCGACATTCCTCTCGGCCCCGAAACCCCACTTCCTCCTCTAAGCAGGCTCAGTTCCAAGGAGCCATCACCCCTTTTAACTGTTCACCTAGTTGATATCTTATATAGCTACTGCTTCACTCTTCGCCTCTACAATGGCGATTGGAGGTCGGATCCGCTAGGATCAGCCATGGTGGTGTTGAGTGTGTCCTCAGTGTTGGGCCAAGGTGGGCAACCAGAGACTGTTCTTGAAGCCCTCTCTCATTGCTTGGAGCAGGTATGCTCTCCAGCTTACAGGCACATGGGGGGGCTGCAATTTGGTTTGGGTGTTATTGATGATGTGATCAATCTACTTGCATTGGGAAGTCCTGCTATGGTGTGTGCCCTTTGTGATATGGGTAGGTTGATTCAAGAAGGGGGAAAGGAGGCCAAATCAGAAAAGCCAAGAAAGTTGTCGAGGAGGGATGAGATTAGGTGTAGTATTAAGCAGACAGAAAGGAAGGTATATTTCATCATGTGTTGGGTTCATGAGCAGCCAGAGGAAGCTTGGTCTTCTTTAGCAGCCATTGTAAGAGCAGAAAAGACATCGGCCATGGAATTTCGGTGGAGTAATAAGGCTGAGAAATTGAACAGTAAAGCAGAAACCAAAGGCAAATGTTTAATTGAGGAGATTTAACGATTTACGCAGACTGTCGTTGGAGGGTATGGAGATTTAAAATGATTGTTAGCATTGCAGTTGATGTTGTTGTACATGCACCACCTTTGCACGGTGGAAAGAGCCTATCATTCATAATTATTGGCTTAAATATGTTTTCAGTTCCTGTCAATATTCGATTTTGATTTTACTCCATTAAAAAAAAGTTAAACAAAGTTGGTCCTTTAAATTTTTTTTTTGGTTTGGGTCCTTTTAGTGAATTAATTTGCTAGGTGACACATTATGACCCAGTCAGCATGTCACGTGGCACGAAACGCTGATGTGGCCTATTTACGTGGCTTACATAAATTACACAGCACCAGACACATCTCTATAAAAATTTTAAGTTTTGAATTTAGTCTCTATAAAAACTGAGATTTTGATTTTAATCCCCCTTTCTCCTCCACCACCCCTTCCTTCTCCCCCCCCCCCCACCACCACCACCACCACCACCACCACACCCACACCCACACCCACACCCACCCACTCTCTCTCGTTTTCTCTCTCTCTCACCACCACCACTCCCACCCACTCTCTCTCTCCTCCTTTTCCCTCCTCCTCTCTCCTCCACTCTCTCATTTTCTCTCTCTTTCACCACCACCATCACCACCACCACCACCAGTGACAAAATGAATGCAGGGTTAAAGGAGGGGGTGATGCCTTTAACACCATTCACATATAGGGAACCAAATCGTGTTAAGGGGACACAACATAAAACTTCTATGTGCTGGGGTTATCAGGGTGCTTTCCCCCTCAAGTTCAAATATTTTCAATTTAATTTAATTTTAATACTTCATCAACGAAAACATCAGAATCGGTTGGAAGCATGTAGTAGTGGTCTAGTTGCGGTTTTGTTGACAATGGTGTTTGAATTTTGTGCAGGTCGTGGTGGAGGAAGAGGAGGTGACAAAGGTACCCCTTTCAAGGCTCGAGGCGGTGGCAGAGGCAGAATGAAGGGAAAAGGAGGAGAGAGAGAGAGGGGGGGTGGAGGTGGGTGGTCGTGGAGGAGAGAGAAGGGGGTGGTGGCGGTGGTGGTTGAGGAGGGGGGAGAAGGAGTGGGTGAGGGTGGTGGTGGGTGGTTGTGGAGGAGGAGGAGAAGAAGGAAGAAGAGCAATAGCAGAACTCAGTCAGTTGATGTACTTTGGTCCCTATAAAAATTTCAAGTTGTTTAGTTAGACCCTATAAAAATTATGATTTTTAATTTTAGTCCCGTGATAGGAAGACAATCCTAGTCAGCAGGTCTTTATAAATTTTAAATGACGTGTCAAGTGATGACAGTGACATATGTATGCCACATCAGCACAGAACAGGGCTAATTCACTAAAAGGACCTAAACCAAAAAAGAAATTTTAAAGGACCAACTTTATTTGATTTTTTTTTAATAGACTAAAATCAAAAATCGGATTACAGGGACTAAAAACATATTTAAGCCTTATGTATTTAATTTTTACATACTCATAAAATTATTAAATAACTTATAGTTGTTTATGAAAACTACATTTGAGGAGAGAGATTTTTTTAATAAAAATTTGATTAAGTATAATTAAGTGGATTAAGATAAATATAGTTTGTTGGATAATAGATTTTCATTATCTATAATAACTATTATAAAGGCAATATGCCTTTTTGGTTTAGCCTTTTTGTTGGGTCTGTTTTACCCCTTAACTTCTATTTTCTATTTTATCCCTTAACTTCTATTAACCGTTATTAATACTAATTTTTTACCATTATATATGCTTGACCAAATGTTAAATAAAAAAACGTAGAGAATGAGAACAGAAAAAGAGACCCCTGAATTTTATATTTAACCCAACAAATATAAAAAGGTAGAAAGACAGGAACTGTCACGTGTCTATCCGCTAGTATAAATTAAATTTTTTGATGTAGTTCCTCCCTTTATAGCTTTGGTCGTTAATGCTGGTGTAGCTTGTACAAATTTCGCAAGAGGATTCTAGTGTATTTCTTAATAACTACAATTTTTTTATATTCCATTGTAATCTCTAATTTCTTTTATTTTATAGTTATTTTTTTATTTTTTGCATTGATTTACTTCACTTACCCAACATAGGCTATCAAGACGTTTCACACTTCATATTGAACCTGAATGTTGTTTATAATCCATAATTTTAAATGAAAATTTGAAAATAAAATTTAAATATTTAAGAACTAAATTGTAAAATACAAAAAATTTAGTTATAAAACTAACGGTATCGAAACCGTTACTTTCATAACAAGACCGTAGAAATTGCCTTAAAAAAATGCAATTGTGTTAACTTCTAAGGGGACTTCTATGATGTCGTTAATAAAATAACGGTTTTGAAACCGTTGTTTTATTAACTAATGATAAAATAGAATTCTACCACGTCATATTATTTTTTTTAAAGACCGTAATTCTTTTATGTTACACCATAGTCTCTAATATCCTTTATTTTATTCAGAGGCATTTTAGCAAATGCCTTGAATGCAACAACTATTAGACATAAACAATAAAGAGATTATAAAGTATATATTACACACCTTTTTTAAGAGGCAAAATAATGTGTTAAAATAACACAACACAGCACAAGATATGTCAGTTACAACACCATCTCAATAACAAATACAACACCTCAAACATATATAGAAACTAAGACCCCAACCAAAGCAAATGTCCGATCCTCTAAACATAGAAATACAAGGACAAAAAACTATGACACACGGTCAAACATCCTAGCATCGTTTTACTTAACCATCAAAATATAGTTCATTTTGAAAACATAAATCACAAGCATATTATTTCAATAAATTCTATCGAAATCTAAAATAAAAAGGCTTAATTGTAATTTTAGTCTCTCAAGTTTCACATTTGTGCAATTTTAGATTCTCAACTTTTAATTGTGCACATTTAATCCCCAACATTTAACAATTGTGCAATTTTGGTCCCTCCGTCCGATTGTCATCCAATTGCAAACGGAAGTAGCTTATGTGGCAAACGGAAGTGTGACGTGGCATTGTGGTGGCCAGCATGGCAAAGCTGATGTGGCAAAACTTGACTTAATTTTTTTTAAAGGCACGTGACTGCACGTGAGAGAAACATCAGAAGGTAACCTTTCTTTTTCTCCCAAAATTTGGTGAAGGTCCATGGGAATTAAGGTGTACTGCCATTCATTTTTTGTTGACCCACCTCTTGACCCCTTCATGTCGCCGCTGCGCCGGTGAGGGTCGGAGCAGGTGAACTCAGAAGCACGGCATCGCTGCCGTAAATGCTGTCATCTCGCCGCCGTTGTACGGCCTTGTGGCTGAATTGCTTCCAGTGACTATCGGCAAACCCATCTCAACCGATAGTTGTATCTTTCAACCAACCAAAATCTTCCCTCAAATATGCAGAAAGAGAGAGAGGAGAGGAGCGCGTGGGGGAGAAAGGATATAGGGGTGGTTTGGTGACACAAAGATTCCCAAGTAGAAGAGGAAGCCCCCAAGGTGAGAAGCAGTGTTGGGATGCCACCCAAACCCAAAGATACCCTCCATCCCCATCCACCTTTGATTTTGTCGTTGCAAGGCACAACATCAATACAATAATAGTCAGCATCCGCAACAATGAAGAAAATGAGCAAGAAGACGGTGAGCAAGAAGAAAATGAAATCAAAACTAATCATATTGGCACTGCATTACCAAAATAGGACAAATGGTGATCTTTCAGTAAAAAAACAAAACTTTCAGAAAATTTCTAACAACATTCGTCATGAGCCCGGGTTTTACAAAACTCGAACCAATGTGCGCTTCTCTGATCCCTCTCGCACCTTGACCTGATTGTCCAAACCCCCCCACGCCCCCAAAACCCATCTCTCTCGTCACACTCACACACACTAGCCTAGTTGCAGTATGCACATGGTGTAATTATATCAAGCAGAAAGTACAACAAAGGTATGAGAAAGAAATATACATGGGAGAGAGATGAGTTTCGTAAGAGATAATCTGACACTAAATTGTAAAATATTTTTACAATAGGACTGAAACGGTTACTTTCATAACGTAGAAATTGACAACTTCTAATAGTCTAAATTTAACATTAAGTTTGCCAATATCAATCATCATGATTAACAGTTTTTTTTTTGACAGGATGATTAACAGTTAAAGACCTTCGGCACATTTTCGTCTTAGTTCCCGTGACCGTGAGTGCTCCATTCATCAGGCTCCCTTTGCTTATGTGTCAGCCTCGGAACCCACCACCACCTCTTCTTGCTCCGAAACACTTTTCTTAATGCAAAGCCAAAAAAATATTTAACTCCATCACGTCACTCTTTCTTTGCTAAAGGACTAAAAATTCGATAAAGACCTTTATTGATAATTTTTTTAGTGTAAGACTTCGTATAAAAAAAAAGCTTAAATCTATTTTTAATATCTCATTTTTATTTAATTTTATTTTTAGTCTCTAAAAAATAAAATATATTTTTTTAGTTTTTTATTTTTGAAAATTTATTACTTTTAGTCTTTAGGGTTATATTTTAAATTTAAAAAATATTTTTTAAATTTATACTTTAATCCCTGTTAAAGTTTGATGTTCACCTTAATCCGTTTTTCTGTTCTCCTCCCCTTTCACTGATGCACCACACCCCATCCTCGCGCGGTTAAGGGAGGCTGTGCACAATGGCGGAAAGGGAGACGGCCACCACGATCGCACATGGAGGAAAATGAGAGAGGCTGCATTTCGTGGCAGCTTCGAGGGCGAACATTGAAACTACTCCTAACGAGGATGGAGAGTCACGGTGCATCAGTAGAGAGAGAGGAGAACGAAAAAATGAGTTAAGGTGAAAATCAAGCTTTAAAAAGACTCAAAGTATAAATTTAAAAAAAAATTAAATTTAAAATATAACCCCAAAGATTAAAGTGACAAATTTTTAAAAATAAAAGACTAAAAAAATATTTTATTTTTCAAAGACCAAAAACTAAATTCAGTAAAAAATAAATGACCAAAATGAGTTCTAAGCCAAAAAAATTATGAAAAAATTGAGGACAAAACAAACATGCCTCCTAAAAATTGTTTTTTCAATCCTCAAGTAACCGATCTTCTTAGCAATCTTTGTAGTTTGTACACATTAGATTGGATTGCGTGTTTGAAAACTCCATTCTGAAATTTCAAGCCATGTTGAATTGACCTGTGGCTGTGGACATTAACGAGTGTTGTTTCCTTTCTAGCTTCTAGCTTTTTCAACTCCAACAACACCCACCGCCACCACACATATAAAATCAACTGTTTCATTGTTCATTACTTTTCTCATCTTCTTTCCCAATGGCATCCCCAACCACCACCACCACCTCGCCGGCGCCGTACGACCGCACAAAAGCCGTCAAAGATTTTGACGAAACAAAAGCCGGAGTGAAAGGCCTCATCGACTCCGGCATCAAAACCATCCCCTCCTTCTTCGTTCACCCACCCGAAACCCTATCCGACCTCACTCCCAAATCCGGATCCCAACCCGAATTCGAAATCCCCACGATTGACCTCTCCGCTATCCACGTGTCCCGCGCCGCCGTCGTCGAACAGGTCCGTTCTGCCGCCAGCACGGTCGGATTCCTTCAGGTCACCAACCACGGCGTCCCGCCAGAGCTCCTCCGCCTCACCCTCGCCGCCATAAAGGCGTTTCACGAGCAGCCCGCTGAGGCGAGGGCGCGGGTGTACCGTAGGGAGATGGGGACCGGCGTATCTTACATATCCAACGTGGACCTCTTCCAATCAAAAGCTGCCAGCTGGCGCGACACACTTCAGGTATGTTCAAAATCCTCGCACACTTCGGTTAGAACTTAGAACAGTATGTATTTTGTTTTTCATCACTAGGTGCTTTTAGTTTATCATTTTTTCTTATTTTTCTCCAAAAAAAATAAAATAGAAAATAAGCTATGCATTTTGTCTAATAAAGTGAAGAAATAGTAAAGTAAGTAATTTTAACTACTATGATTCTAAGAACATCTCTGATTGGAGCACCAATCAGGGACGGATCCAAAAATGCAACAATAAATTAGTTATGACAATAGCCTTTAATTATGCGATGATATAATATGTGTGAGTGTGCTTATAATATAATATAATATTAATATAACCATGAGGTTGAGCGCAATTGGTTAATGCATTCCGTCTAAGGGATGAGCTCGGCTAGGACCCGAGTTTGATCACCGATAACAGAACAATTCGTGGTTAGGTTTTATTTACCTTCTAGCTGAACACAGATTAGTCCAGGGATCTTTTAGGTATAAACCAAAAAATAATATAATATTAATGTGTGTATATACAATTGTATATATATAAAACAATTAAATTGAGGGAAGGGAGGGGCTCTCCTGCTTGCCCCCACTTTCCTCCGTCCCTGTGGATTGGAGTTGTTTGAGATTCAAGAACACCCGTTAAATTTCACTTTGCTTACATGAAAATTGTTTACATAAGGAACACAATTTAAGAGTTGCTAACATGTGAATACAATGCACTTCAATGGTGAAATCAAGTAATCAACTACTCATGGTTGCTTAAGTTTTAATAATTGTACTCGTAAAAAAAAAGTTCTAATAATTGTATAAGCACCTCGCATTCGAGATGTTCTAATGAAAAAAAATCAAAAGTTGATATTACAATACATACATAATTTGTTATGCAAGTGGATGTAATATCAAACACTAATTTATTAGTGATTGAGATTACATACTTTACATTTAAATGGAGTTGAGTAATCCAAAAAAATAATACTAATTGGGTGGTAAATTTGAATGGAATTTGGCAGATTAAGATGGGACCGGTCGCAGCGGATGAGAGGGAGATTCCGGAGGTGTGTAGGAAGGAGGTGATGGAGTGGGACAAGGAAGTGGTGCGGGTGGGAGAGATTGTGCTGGGTTTGTTGAGTGAAGGGTTGGGATTGGATGCGGGAAGGCTCACGGAAATGGGTTTGGTGCAAGGGAGGGTGATGGTTGGACACTATTACCCGTTTTGCCCTCAGCCTGATCTCACCGTTGGACTCAACTCGCATGCGGATCCAGGGGCACTGACGGTATTGCTGCAGGACCATATTGGTGGCTTGCAGGTTAGGACCAAACAGGGTTGGATTCATGTCAAGCCTGTCGATGGAGCTTTGGTTATCAACATTGGAGATTTACTCCAGGTGAGGTCACATATATATTTTCATTCTCTTCGTTTTGTTTTATTTATATATGTTTTGAAAAATTCTTTGTGGGATAAGTAGATGGACTGTTAAGTTGTAAAACATGACTGAGGGCACTCTTCTGAGTAAATAAAGATATATTGAGAATAATTTTATTTTTTCCTCCTTGTTTAATTCGTAGGAAATAACAATGCTTTCTTAATTATGAAATATTGTAGTATTTAGCTGATAAAAGTTCTTCCCAGTTTGCCAATTGCTACCAAATGTTCAATTGCATAGATTTATATCCATGCCACCATGGTGTGGCGCGAGTAGCATATACCCGCCTGCCTTAAACATGAAGGGTCTGTTTGTGTAGCCGTTCGGTTCCGTTGCACAAATTGCAAAGCTACATTATGTGTGAAGGAAGAAATTGTTCCGTTGGCTCCAAACCGAGTTTAGCAAGTGTAGGACGGAGAAACAAGCAGGCATGAAGTTTGAGGTTCGATGTCATGTGTATGGAAGCAAAAATATTTATAGGTCAAAACACAGAGATAAGCATGCAGAGGGAGTTCGGGAATTTAGGGAAGGCAATTGACTTATTGTCTTAACATGTTTCTAACAAAATGTAACTGCAATGAGAGTTTTGGTTAAATTTGTACTTGAACAAGATTATAGGGAATGTTATACGATCTTTCCTTTTATTTGGATTTCTGACATCTGTCATTTTGTTGTGTCCCAGATAATTTCTAATGAGGAATACAAGAGTGCTGATCACCGGGTATTAGCAAATTGTTCTAATGAGCCACGAGTCTCGGTTGCTGTTTTCCTCAACCCGGGTGAGAGGGAGAAGCTGTTTGGACCTTTGCCAGAGCTAACCTCAGCAGAGAAACCAGCTCTCTATAGGAATTTCACGCTGAATGAATTTCTGACCAGGTTCTTCACCAAAGAGCTTGATGGTAAATCATTGACAAATTTCTTCAGGCAGTGATGGATGTACATAGCACCGGTTGCTTGCTGGTGTTATCAATATCAATGTAGAAGTACAAAGTACATTTGTAAGACAACGGTCAGTGTACTGCTGATATATATGCAAATGCATTACGGAAGAAAGGTGCTGTTTATGTATTTAATAAAAGCACACTTGTTCTTCCATCAGTGTATACGACATTTCTCATTAGTATTACGTTCAGAATATGCTGTTATACGTAGTATACACCTTTATCATTTACAATTTATTTCAAATGAAAGATGTGCTGTTATGTATTGCACCTTTTACCAAAGTCTAGATTAACACTATTCTTACCTAGCCGTAACACCAACCCATGAATTTTTAATGCATGATTATTATTGAATTTGCTGTCTGGCGATCATGCTGTAATTAGTTACATTATAAAAAGATGGAATTTGAAAGGCCTCATTCATGAATGCTTCCGTGCCCTCCAATTATAAAAAGTTGACGAGAAGTCATGTGAAATTGTGAATAAAAATCAAACCCTGTTTATCTTGTGGTCTTGGTTTAGTATCAAAGCAATCAAGAATAGATTATTAGCAATTTTTCTGTTTTTTTGTTCTGCTAATTTTTCATGAAACAGAGAAAGCCGATTGTTAAGGAAACCACACATGGTCATATTCAAAGGGCATGATGATAAACAATGAAACATTACAGCTCATGAGCTTAGAGTTTGGATGGTAATTTGAGCAATCACAAGTTTCTTATGAAAAAAATATCACAATCTCCAATCTTCAATGTTCAACCATCTCTGTAACATCAATTGAATAAATTCCTTTAAAATTCTGAACATATGCCTTCAGGAAGCCTTCCTTTGCTTGGCCAAAGCTCTCCATTGGGCATCCATGTATATAAATATTAAGCCTGACCAGTATATAAAGAGCCTGACCAGTATATTTTATATATATTGACATGAGCATGGGCCATAAAGTTCCATGCGTCAAAGAAATATCAAAACATATGGTCAAAGTCACTCTTTCCGGAATCCTACCTTTCATTCTTACCCTTTCCAAACCATTCGGCCATCTCTTCATCATCAGTACTCGGATTATCATCAGAACAAAACTCATCATCAGTACTCAGGTTATCAGCAGAACAAAACTCATCATCAGTTTCACTTTGCAACAAATGACTTCTGCGCTGATTTAGCGACTCATTCTTATATGCTCCTCTCCTTTGCGCCTCAGACATGTCAGTCTTACGGCCACCAGCAATAGGAAAATCTATGAATAGAGAAGGATCGTTTGAGTTATTTAAGCACTTGTGATTTTCAATCCCATCCTCTACAAATCTCCACATATGTGAATCTTTGTTCCTGTTCCTTCTTTGTGACGCCATCGGTGATTCTTCGTTACTATTGCTCCGATCTCCCGCAAAATTCAATTTGTTATTCTTGTGGTGGTTTTTATCTTCTCCTTGAGGTTGAAGAGAAGAGTTTGAAGCATTCAACACCCTAGGTCGTCTATGATCACATTTCAGGCAAACCATGTTTCTTCTGAAGTTGATGTAGTTGCACCTACACAAACAGTATTTCCATTTCAGTACCAAGTAATACATACAGCAACTGAAACAAAACAACGATAAACCTACGAGTCACATTCCCATTCCCCGGGATTAACGTGACGGTTGGAAGGCTTCTCTTTGCATAGATAACATCTTGTATTCCTTGCAAAATTTAGGAAGTTGCATCTGCAGAAATCAAATTAATGGTCTTAGAAATTAAGTAATAGTCACATAAAGCTACATGGTATGAACAGCCCTTACTTATTGCATATCCAGTCTCCCTTCTTCAAAGGTAAGTGATTGTTATCCTCCTTCAATTGCTTGATTTTTTCCTCACATAAGCTGTCACAGCGCAAGCATCTGATATTTCTGGCGAAGTTGTTGAAATTGCATCTAGCAAATGAAAGTTTGAAATGAAAATGTAAACAAGTGCAGGAGAAAACAGTGTAAGATTTTTTACAATAAATAAGTAATGGATGGAAATTAATCTACTTGGGGCAAATCCAGTCGCCTTGCTTCATTGGAACATTTATTTTGCCCTTATCTTGCAGATTGGGATGGACTTGTTGGATGACCACCTTTGTGGTGTCTGGAATATTAGAATCTTCCTCTTCATTACTGAGCTCTACTATTTCTTTCAGCAGACTTCTCACAGATTCTTTTACCTTTTCATTTAGACACGGTTTGTTCTCCACTGAACCAATAAGTGGGTCAAGCCCATAAGTCAAAATAATACGCATAACATCCACTGTTCTTCCACCTTCATCTTCACGTGCCTTCACGAATGCCCTTTCACAGTTTCCTCTCAAATTGCAGGAGCTGCACACCTGGTTGAAGGACCAGTCCACGCAGTTTCAAGTTATTGATTGAAAGTTTAAAAGTAAGGAAAGAATTGCTGGATGTGAAAGCAAACTGTGAAGTATACAATAAACAAAAGTAATTGACTGTAGAAACTTGGTCATCACCAACATTTCCCTCATCAATGCCCACATATGCTCTTAGGCGCTTTCCAGAGTTGATCACTTTCCTATCTAAGCTTGGACATCCAAATGTTACAGCAACTCCTATATCTTTTGGAGACAGGAATCTGGACAGCAAGAGTCATTTGGAAAAGAAATTCTGAGAAAATTATGTTTACCTCATAACAAGAAGGAATAAAAAAAAATCTCGTGCATAAATTACCACTGCCATTTAAAATAACATTGAATTAAAAATAGTGAACTTCATTGACTGAGTCCATAAGCAAGAAACTTAAATAAATCCTTAAATCCACACTAGACTAGATATGGCATTTTAAATACTAAGCCTTCTTTTCTCTTGCAAGTTACAACCTTACTAGTGTGAGTAATATATACAGCTATGTAATCCAAAAAACTAAAATATTATGCTATGCTCAATGACAGATAGTATGGTTCACAAAAAATACCCTCTTATATATTCTCATAATTGGACTAAACTTTTTAAGATGTGGCATAACCTCCGACTCCTTTACACAGTTTTCTGTATTTGATATCAGAATATTTCTTACAAAACGTCCATAGCATCAAATATTGAATAGAAAGATATCTGAAACACACTAGGTTCATGTCCATTTGGATGGTATAGATAATCTTGAAGTATTCCTATCATCAATCAATTCAGATATGTTTGTCCCTCTAATATAAACTCAAAAGCATCAAGTATGTGATGCACTTTTCTGCAAGTAATAACTAATACCCGCATCCTTTCTAATCCTTACTTCTATACAATCTTTTATTTCATCTTTTTGGTTCTTTCATTGGACAGAAACCCATCATTCACAAAGTTGCATCCTCAGAGTTACAACCTTAAAAATTAGTGAGTTTATCCACACAGCATCTGGAACACGTGTACTTCCCTCATCGAACCCACACATATATATAGTAGTAGTGAAATCTGAACTAAAAGCCACAAGTCCGATACCATTCAATCCACTAAAAATAATATGCAGCCAACAAGCTCAAAGCTGAATTGGCACCAGCCAAAATTGTCACATAGTTCTAAACTCAAACACCTTGCCTGCATACCCTATTAACATCACATTCACACCCTAAGCCTTTTGCAAACAGAACAAAACAAATGATTCGTTCTCACCATTAATTATAACAATTATAAAAAACCCAGATTATATAATACGATAACTAACAAAAAGAACCCATTTTTTTTTATATTTACCTTAAAAGATGAGAGTGGTCTCTGCCGAAATTGAGGCATGCAGTTCTAATAAGATTGGATTCTTTTGAGCCCAAAGTAGCAGCATTCCGAAAAGGGTTTCCCTCTGCTGCATGGAAGTGCCCCTTTTTGAGCAAGCACTTCATTAAGTCGACCCATTCAGGCCAAGGATGCGAAATCTGAAACGCGGGTTCTTCTTCTTCTTCGCTCTTCTTGTTGTTCCATTTCCATTCCTCCTCCACATCGTTGGTGACGCTGTGAAAGAGTGAATAAGTGGGTGAGGGTCTGAGCCTGAGGAACAAGCCATCCAAACTCGGGTAGTGATACTGATGACAGTAACGTTTGATAGCGTTTCGAATCATTCGGAGTGTTTTAGGTTGGTATCAGCTCTCGGTTCCATGCGCAGTGTCGTGTTCGTGTGTGATGGCCTCGCTACGTTATGCAAAATCTAAGTGCAAGGGAAATACTACCTCCGTGCCTAAATATAAAAAGGAGGCTTCTACCGTCTACAGTTGTTTTATTAATCAATGATAAATGAGAGTTTTATCATGTTAAATTATTATTTTTAAAGATTATAATTTTTTTATATTATATTGTAGTTTTTAATTTTTTTTTATTTTACAAATTTATCCGTGTGACAAAGAGCTATGTCTGTAGGTGAAAGTCTTGTTTTTCCCTCTCCTGTTTCAGTTTTATGATCGGTGATCGTCCATGCCTGATATTCTATTCCTTATGACCTCCGATCAACCACCGACGAAGGTTGCCCTCTATTCCGCCGATCTGGTCTCCGACGACGACCGATCCATCGCCGCTGACTCATGGTCCATCAAGACCGAGTACAACAGTACTTTCGACGACGACCAACGCCATGTCGACGCCGCCGAAGCTCTCTCCAACGCCAACTTTCGAGCTCCCTCTGACTACAGATTCACCTCTCTCTCTCTCTCTCTCTCTCTCTCTCTCTCTCTCTCTCTCTCTCTCTCTCTCTCTCTCTCTCTCTCTCTCTCTCTCTCTCTCTCTCTCTCTCTCTCTCTCTCTCTCTCTCTATATATATATATATATGAGATCGCAGGTTCGTGAATATGTATGCATTAGGGTGAAAGTGAAAGCCGTTAATTAGGACCAGGCGAAATTCCTAGGTTTTCGGAATTTAAGAAGAGGAAGTGAGGTGTAGTAAACTAAAATTGTTAACAACAGTGACTCTGAGTTACACTTGGATTTTTACTGTTTGAGGTTTTTAATATTATTTTGTGTTTCCAGATGTTTCTGTTTAAGAATGAGCATCTGAATGCGTTTGAGCTTTTTCTTCGTACTGTTTAGGTTGAGCACCGGAATGTTTCTGAGTTTTTTGGGATAATCGGTTTTTGCTTATGAGGGAAAAAATAATAATTGAAGTTTTCAATGGTTTGTGGATGTTATATCAGTATGCTTTATAATTTGATCTTTATAGAAGAGCTGTTTCTTTTACCCTGAAAGGGAAAAGGGAAAAAATATAGTGTTTTCTCCATTTATCTATGTTTTGTGAATTAATAAAAGGAAATATCTCTTTTATTATATGTATACATATGTATAGAAGATGTATAGATAAACAACAATTATTTGATATTTTTAATTCTTTACACTACCTTAGAGTAAGGGTCTGTTTGTTATATCTTTTTTTTATTACAAAAATCACTTTTTTTTCTAAAATAATTACTATTAAGAGATTTTTATGTGTTTGTTACATATTTTAAAAATAATCAAAAGCTAAAAAAAATCTAAAAATTGATTAAAATAAAAAGTTATATGAAGTAACTTTTTAAAAATTATTTTTAGGATTATAAAAAAGACAAATTAAATTCTACTTCAGACCAAAATCTATAAAAAAAAATAACCACTAAAGTATTTTTTACATGAACAGTCGACCTTACACCCGGGGTGTGAACCGAAAAGTTTTTCACACCACCGGTGGGATGTCGCCGGGGAGCACAGTTGTTCGTGAATTGTACCTTCGAAGGACAGAGGACCTTACACCCGGGGTGTGAAATTAAAATTATTTCACACCACCGGTGGGATGTCGTCAGGGGCACACTTCGGTTCGTAGACTGCACCTTCCAAGGACAGAGGACTTTACACCGCGGGTGTGAAAAGAAATGTTTTTCACACCATCGGTGGGATTTCGTCAGGGGCACAGTCTGATTGATGGATAAGGATTGTCCCTTTCAGGGACAGAGGACCTTACACCCGGGGTGTGAAATTAAATTAGTTCACACCACTGGTGGGATGTCGTCAGGGGGCACACTTCGGTTCGTAGATTGCACCTTCCAAGGACACATGGGAGAGATAGGAGATATCTTGAGTTTTGCTGTGCTTTGAGAGAGAGGTGGATTTCGTGAGAGAGAATATGGGAATCCGTCTGTTTACCCGTAATTTTAAAATAAAATTTAAAATAAAAATAAATCTAAAATCTAGGGACTAAAGTATAAAACATTTTCGCCAACGGGACCAAAACTGTTGTTTTTACAACGGGACCATAGAAATTGCCATATAAAAATCTTTTAACTAATTTATATATTTTTTTAAAATTAATTAAGTTAATTAATAGCAATAAATTTATCAATAGAATAAACAGTCACTTTGGTCCCTAAAAGTGTCAGACGGTGTCACTTTGGTCCCTAAAAATGACATATGCGAAATTCAAAAAAAGTCCTCAACTATTATCCGTTAGTCATTTTGATCCTTAAAAGTAATTACTTACTGTCATTTTGGTCCCTAAAAAGTGATTACTTAATGTCATTTTAGTCCTTGAAAGTATTATTTTTCTTACGAGAGGGACCAAAGTGACTAACACTTGATACCAGTTGAGGACCTTTTTTGAATTTTGCATCTGTCAGGGACTAAAGTGACACCGCATGACACTCTCAGGGACCAAAATGACTGTTTACTCATTTACTATAGTTTTTCAAAATTATCCCTAACACTTATTACTATCTCTTTTCCCTTCTCTTTCTCTCTTCACTTAATTAATGTATTGGAAAAAGTAGAGTAATTGTGTAATTTGTTTTTATTCACCAATCTTTATAGGAAAGAAACAATATACAATAAATATATAACATTTATGGTTTATTGGGTAAACAAAATTATACAATTAATAAGGACATTTTAGTCAAAAAATAATTAATATAACTGATTTTTTGAAAATGTTCTTATATAAAGGGACTTTTCTTTTTTTGTAAAGATTCTTATATTTAGAGACAGAGATAGTACTAATTAAACAGCGTGTCATTGGTGTTTTCAAGCTTATTCGGGTTTATTTGCGATATTGGCATGTGTCTAAGCAATTATTTATTTTTACTTTTTAAACTCAGTTATTCAATTTCTCCCGCACTTTAAAAAATTTATTAAATGAATCACATTAATACCTTCACATTCAATTATAGCCCACGAAAACAAGTGAAACATGTGAGAATAGAGAAGGTGCTTGCTCAATAAATACCTATTTGGGAAGGTACCAAACAAGTACTCAATTGAGTATCCCATTAAAGATGCCCTAAACATTAATATAGCTGTATGTCCCGTTGGTGCCACGTAGATATTTAATGTGCCCGACTATTTGCCATTTCATTTCATTATGTTACAATTATTACAACGATCAAGCTCTACAATTTTAATATATTAAAATTAAATTAAATTGATATGTGATCTCTGATTTTAACATTCATATGGGTGGATTTTACATAAAACTTTGGTCATATTATAATTTTTATTGGTGGATCCCGAAAGGAACCACTAGTTATCTCAAAGTAACCGCATACTGAGTCTCTTAAACATGATATATTTAGGCTTGATCGCTATTTACTACTTTCTATTAGCGTTGACTTCATATTGTAGGTTCCGGTAACATATTAAATTTAATAACCTCACTCAACTCTACAAAATCAGTATTTAGGGTGAGAAATTGTCTAAACTTGACTTTTGTAATCTCTATTTAAACTGTTTTCGATTGACGTTACAACAATAGATCAAATTATAATTTCAAATAAACAAAGTTTATTATAATCAGACACCAACCGACGGATAATGGAGAAAAGTCTTGGAAGTGTGAATGAGGAGAAGATCAAATATGAACATGTCTAGCTATAAACGATTTGAGTGGTGGCCACCAGATTCTACCGGAACTGATTTAAGTGGTTATTGGCGACAGAGATTGACGAAACGATATACACAGTGATTATATTTTATGAAAAAACGTTGTTCAAAATATTATTCTATAAATATTAACAACATTTTTATATATGTTGCTACCTATAATTAAACATGTAGTAGTATAGTGACATGGGTAGGGACCATAGTGAACTTAGAAAAAATTTGGCGCATGAGGCAATCCAGTGTTTGGGGTGACCCAATAACCGCGGTGACACAGGTAACGGTGAAAGTGTGCAAATATGAGACTAATACATTAGGAAGTAAAATGCAACTGGCCCAATTTTTTTTTTATAATACAACTGGCCCAAATTATAATACTTGACGCATTAAATTGTCTAAAAAAAAAATACTTGACGCATTAAAATTAAATTATATAATATTAACTTAAATTAATTAAGATAATAACCCAAGTCGATATTTCGTATATTAATCCAAGAAATTACAAAAGAGTTTATGAGATCTCTTCTAGATTTTTTTTTATTAACTGAGATCTCTTCTAGATGGGATTATATATATGATGAAATGTATAAACCATGCATATTAATGTCATCATCTCAAAAAGTCAACTGGGTGGTCATGACTCTTTCATTCGGATATAATATATTGACCCAAAAAAAATCGGATATAATATATTGAATAAGTATATATCCAAAAACAATAATAATAGTAATATTCTTTTTTGCCAGCTGATTGACTCAGCTAGCACTTGTATAGTAGCAGCAGCAACAAGTAGACTTGACAATGTACATTTACCAAAAAAAAAAAAAAAGACTTGGCAATGTAAAACCTAACCCAATAATAAATAGCCAGTTGGCGAAACCTTACAGAAGCCTCAATCTTAATTAATAATAATCTCTCTTTCATTATTATTATTATTAACACTGTTACTATTACCTCGCTGTCTAAGAGATCCTTCGAGCAACGCGACAATTACGCGTTTCATATTTTAATAATAAGTTGCTTAGTCTTGTTGAGTACCATCACACACGCCCTTTCCAACGGTTTCACAAAGGCAACTTCATTCTTCCTATATATATATAGCTATCTTTTGCCACACTTTATCTATCTATTATTTTGTTCTATCTATTCGTCTCTTTTTCCTGTCTCGTCTCTTCTCTTCGTGGGTCGTTTGAGATTTCTTCGGATTTCATCTCTTTGAAAGCGAAAGGGTACTAATTTTGAGAGTGGTAATTGAGAGAGATGGTGGTTTGCTTGGTATCTCGCTCTGGAAGGCAGTTGCAGAGGTACAACAGTACGGGTGGTCGCCAAGTTGTGGGGTGAGTTTCATTTCATTCAACCATATATTATATATATATAGCACTCTTCCTGCAACAGATCCATCTGTTTCTTCAGTACTCTGTTTTCTAGCTAGTGTTTTCATTTTTCATGTGGCTTTATATCGATTACTATTGTACTGTGAGCTCGAGCGCTAGCAACACATTTTTAACACTCTTTTCAACACACTCTATATATTATATTGATTGAGATTCATATATGTTTCGATAAATCACGTGGGCCTCCTTCTCTAATTGGCAACCCTTATTTGCAAAATAGGGACGATGTCGTGAATTTCAACCAATAAAAAAGAATATGTTAAGAAGAGAGTATTAGAGAATGTATTGCTTATTTCTCATTCCCTGGCTATTTCAATCTTTTTTCGTAGTTATTAAATCTACTAGAAATTTAGTCATGAATGCAGTGCCTATGTACAAAATATTAGTAAAATTTTAAGATGATGTTAACATAAATTTAACATTTTTTATTGTCATATTTAATTATTATTTTAATATATCGAAATTAGTGCCTATATATAGATGCATTGCCCATGCAAGAATTGGTCTACACTAACATTATAGTGTATTTGCTTAATTTGCTTTATTCATTTAATCTTAGCCTTTCTTGTGATCCTCGGCCGGCTCAGTTCCTTATTTGTTTATTGCATTCATTAATTTATTGCTTGCTGCCGATTTCATTGACTCACATTTATTACAATGTCTGATTGTGCAGGTGCATACCTTACAGATATAAACAAGACTGTGATGGTAATATGAGCAATGAATTGGAGGTACTTGTGGTTAGTTCACAAAAAGGTCAAGCATTGATGTTTCCCAAGGTATAGTACTTTTGTCGATTCTAGTTGAACACCAAGTAGATTTGCCTAGCTTGGTCAATTAATTAATTAAGCAGATAAAATTAACATTATGCATCTAATAATTATTAATTAATTTGTTTGATTCTGCAGGGTGGATGGGAACTTGATGAATCTGTAGAAGAAGCAGCTTGCAGGGAATCCCTTGAAGAAGCAGGAGTTATAGGAATCGTTGAGGTATTTTTGAAATACATTAGGAACTTTTTAATTATTAACTTCACTAATTTGATCTTCTCTCTCCTTATTTCTTCTATATATCACTGTCAATATATAAAATTTTAAACAGAACTGAAAATTTGGTTAATTCATTTTACATGGCAGCATGAATTGGGTCAATGGAGCTTCATTAGCAAAAGACATGGTACATACTATGAAGGACACATGTTTCCTTTACTTGTCAAGCAACAACTTGACCTCTGGCCTGAGAAAAATCTAAGGAGAAGATTATGGGTATGTTCAAGAGCTTGATATATATTATTTATTTGCAATTTAAAATGTCAATTGAATGTTGAACAAATTAATACTCACTCAAACATGCATGCTTTCGTTAGTTAATATATAAATTTAAATTACAGGTGCAGATTTTGCTAATTCTCTTTGTAATTATCAATTTGTGCAGATGAATGTTGTTGAAGCCCGAGAAGTTTGTCAGCATTGGTGGATGAAGGAAGCATTGGATATACTTGTTGATCGACTAACTGATCAACAGCAAAATAGGAACATTTAGCATTAATTATTGGCTACAATTAAGTTTAGGAAATTGTCAAATATTGTTTCGCATCTTTAAAGTTTAATTAAGCAAATTAAAAGATTACAGAGCATAAAGCCTGAGAAGATTGATGGATGAAGGCCTGAAGGAAGCATCAAGCATATATATGAGACATTTTTTTTTTTGGTCAATAATATATGAGACATTTTAAGCGGCTCATTTTTGCACAGCAAAAAATAGGAACACATTGATAGCATCATTGGCTGCAAGTTCATTCAGTCAAATAGGAAAGCGTCAATGTTTCACATCTCCAAAATTTGACTAGGCAAAAAATTATAGAGCATTTATGCAATTTAAGCTATATATCTCCTAGTTGAAGTTAAAAAGGAGGTCATGTACAAGTCCCTTGTATTTATCTGATAAAAAACAAAATTCGTTGTACTTTTTTTTTTATCAGTAAATTCATTGTACTTAAAAGTATTACTTAAAAGTATTGCAAGCCGATAAAATAATGAACAATGTACATTATCCAACATCTATCTAACATATTTATCTTTTTTTTATATCTCTAATTTTCTTATCACATCATTTATCTATCATATCTATTACTCTTTTTTTTTCTATTTATATTTCTCTCAATATATATATATATATAATACATAGGTGTCCAAGAATCATTTTCTTAAATAATTCTCTTATTTATAATTATGTTATATTTATCGTTTACCCGGATAGATCATGCAATTTTTCAACGCTAAATGGGACTTTAAGTGCCAGCCAAATCATGATGCAATGATTGTTCAGACTTCAGAGGACCTTTATCAATTGTAAGCTTATTTGGGTCTTCCATTAATATAAGTATTAAATGTTTTGTTTGGATGCGCGAGCATGTTGTTTAAGCAACCTTGAAGTCATTATATAATTAGTTGTTTAGGATTTTTTTTTTCATAATTGGAGTTTATGAAAATAACACTGATTATTACTATTTTTGTCAATCTTTAAAAATTGTCAAATTTACGTACAATACAGTCGGTGCTTTTCTAATCAGTATCTATTAATTTAAATTAGTCCAATGTTTTAGGTTGTGCCCATAATTAAGAATACAGCTTATTATATTTAACAAACTCCACACATGTAACTGTCTAAAAGAAAAGATTATGCAAGGACAAAACCATTGTCAACAATGAAGACATGTGAGGCTCAACTTGGTTACAGCCCCCAATAGATTGAGGATAGAAATAATTAATAGACAGGAAAATAAAGTATTTTTTTGGAAGACTATTTAGAAGAGAGAGAAAATTATAGGGGGTCCACCATCATTAAAGTATAAGTATAACAAAACAAAATACATGAGTTCTATTTTATATTGAATGGATATTATTGAAATTAGAGTAGAACATGATAATGAAGAAAAAAGTGCCTTTTTAGTTTTAATAAAATGAAAAGAGTAGAACTAAACTAACCTACTAAACTCCAATATCGGTGCGACACACGTAATTAAATGTTATCTCCGTAAAATATTTTGTTTTTAATTAGACCCAAAATTTTGACTAGCAATAAAGCAAATAAACAGAGTTCAAGAATCAAAGTATATGCTATCCCAAGTTGAATTGCTAGCCTTTTAGCGTTCTATCTCTATAGCGACACCAACCTTTTCTAGCTAGAGAAAAAATAAACTAAGGAGTGGAAATATTAATAATAGTATCATAGATCCTCAAAATAATATATATAGCATAGATTAAAAGTACAATTTGCATCGCGCATGCTATTTACCATGCTTATCTGCCAGATCTGCTAGATCCTGACTTGTGCTGCAGTATGATATTGTCAATAATTTAGAGATATGAATATATATGCACGATGTGCAAATGGCCGTCATTGTTCCAACGAATTTGGTCAATTACAGGCAATGGTCTAAGAATCACGTTCCACAACATGCCTTCTGTTTTGTGCAAATTAAGCCTTCTTTTATTGGTGACCTTAACACTCAAATCAATTTTCCCACAACGAAGATTCTCTGAAGCTCCTTATCAGATCAACTTGTCCGGGGTGGTATTGTAATCAAGCATCGTGTTGTGTTTCCTGAACCCAATTTGTCAATCCTTCAAAGGTAAACCGTAACAACCTTTTTTTTTATGCAGGCTAAGAATTCCCATCTTCATTTTATAAGTATCTTCTGCATATAAAATATGAAAGTGATTTCATTAGAATTGTGACATATTCGACATTGAGTTATATTAGGTCATGTCTCAAACATTACGGTGATGGCACTTAATATGGGTTTGTCATTTTTGTTCCCACCAATGGGAAAGCCGATTTTAACCCACAACTATAAGTTTGCCGGTTTGTCACATTTTACACTTTTCCCCCAACAAATGTTAAAAATATAAAGCAACCACCACCATCTATTATAGAAACAGTAACACTCAAAGTCTATCTATCATCCCAAAACGACCACCTTCAAGATTATCAGAATATGTCCTCCCATTTCCACTCCATCTTCCAAAAGCAAGTCACAACAAACCACCATTCCAAGCTCTTCATTCACTATTGTTCTCGCCGGAATCCGACCTCCGATCAAGCCTAGTTCGTCAGAGAGAGTCCCTAGGATGAGTCTCAGGCCACACCAGCGGTTTTTGCAACATCCCCTGATTAGGGTTAGGCCACTCCTATTTATAAGGGGGACTATTCATTAATGACCTGAGACAAATTGGGAAACTCCTGATTGCCTGGGCGCGATTTGAGGGATCCTATTAATGAGGGAAGATCTAGGGCGTGATCTCAGGGATCAACTCTGGGTCCTCTGGTCACCTCGGTCGTGAGACACCTCGGTTGGGGCACTTAAGTCAGCAATATGGAAGACGTCGGGTCTTTACTGGATCGGTGGTGCTCATCTCGGCTTGGGCACGCCAGGTCGGCGGTAAAGGGGAATATCATCATATGGTCGGCCAGGAGCCAGAGTCACTGCCAGGTCATATGTTACTCGGTCGGACGGTACAACTATTTATCAAATCTGCACAAAAAAACCCAAAAAATACACTACCCCAAAACTATTCAACCCATCACCAAGCCACCAATCTCCTACACACCTAAACCACCCTCATTGATCAACCACCAATAAAACCAAAAACAGTAGCAACAAGAATAGGCAAAGAGAATAAAACAGAGATGGTGGTGAGAGAACAGAGAACAAGAGAGGAGAGAGAGCTCTCTCTGTGGCTGCCATTGGCCATCGTTGCAGCTCCACCGGCAATGGCCGCTCGTGGCCACATCGCCCAAACCAAGCTGTCTTCGTCACTTCCCTGTTCCCGTCTCCAAATCACCGCCAAGATCACCGACTAGTCCCGTGGAACTCACCATCGCAGTTGCTGTTGACGTCGAGCAAGGGATCGAGCACCGCCACCCACCCTCGCCATGAACCCGCCCTCACACTGCCGCAAAGCCTTCCGCCATATATCGTCATTAAGCCATCAGAGTTCCATCGACAACCACTGTGCGGAATCGGAACACCATCGTATCACCATGAACCGCAATGCTCTCGCCGTTGTCGATCGCACCATCGTTCATCCGCCGTCTCATCGCAAAGATATATGAAATTAGTTTAGGGCTTTTGCTTCCCTTTACATTGCGACCAACATACTACATTTTTGCTAGATCTAGGTTCCATCGCGGGTCATTTTAGGGAAGGAGGAGGGAAGAGAGAGAAAGGGGGAGGAGAGATCTGGGTTCCATTCACGAGCCTAATTGTTTTTTAAGATTGGGGCTTTTTAACAAATTCAAACTTTTGAAGACCTACATTTGCAAATATATAACACTATTAGCTTCATTTCAGTAGCAGGTATCGGGTAATAAATCTGATCCATTGATCAAAGTCTTCACTTTTTCATACCTAATATACGTCAAAAAAGGCCTTTCCCATTGGTGGGATCAAAAGACAGGAACCCATATTAAGTGCCACCATTACAGTGGCATTTACAGTACTCCTTTTTTTTTTTAATTTGAACATATTCTATTACCAAACATCTCCCATCCTTGAGTTATATTAGATTATCGCAGATCATAAACATAATTTTGTCTAACACCCCAAAATTTCTTAACATGACGCTATAAATACAACTCTAAGTTAGACAAGACAGCTACCATTCCACTGCTCTTTTTCTTTTGGGTCAAAATTCCATTGCTCTTGATCTAAAATGCCAAGGTACATAAAAAAAATTGGGTTTTTTATATTCACACATACATGAATTTATAAACACACATACACTAAAACATAAAAAATCCATAATACCCTTAAAAAAACAAAACCCTTCTTCCTCACTTCCGCGCAGTAGCTTCTTTTCCTTCTTCCTCATTTCCACGCAGCGCCGCTATTCCTGGTCGTTGCAGCAGATCGCCGTCGCGTCGTTGCCTCCGGTTGCAGGTCGTCATCGCAGCTTGCAGATCGTTTAGGACTTCGCCGTCGTAAGCCTATTCGTCCCTCAGGTACCGCATTGAGTCTCTGCGTGTTTGGAATTTTTTTTCTAGTGTTGTCAAGCTTGCGGAACTATTGGTTCCGCATGTAGCTATAAAGCGCGGAACTAATAGTTCCGAATATAAGTTTATCGAATCTGCCTTTGTCTGTGCGTGGGTGTGTTGCAGCAGATCGTCACGGAACTATTAGTTCCGCGTGTGCACTTTTTACGTGGAACTAATAGTTCCACAGAGTATTTTTCACAGGAAAAATACTCCGCGAAACTATTAGTTCCACGTAAAAACTGAACATGCAAAACTAATAGTTCCACGGAGTATTTTTCCTGTGAAAGGAAAAATACTCCGTGGAACTAGGAACTATTAGTTCCGCGAGTGCATTTTTTACGCGGAACTAATAGTTCCGCACTCAATACGTATGTGTCGTTTTTTATATGCGCGGAACTAATAGTTCTGCGGGGTCCTTAAAACGCGAAAAGTGAGGGATAGTTTGGGTATTTTAAATGTGTGTATGTGTATTTAAAAAAAAGTGTATGTGTGAATAAAAAAAACCAAAAAATTGATACTGAATTCGGCCCAATAATTTTCTGAAACCCAAACTGATACAATTGAGGTCCATACCATTCACTCATTCTACTTGGACAAGTCACCTATGACTGAATTTGGGTATCAATAACCCCCAAACAAATATGTATCAGAGTGCTCTGTTATCAACCTTTATTATTATTTTTGATCAGTTTTTTATGGATTTTTTTTAAAAGGAATTTGGCTGTTTGGTACTTGTTAGCTATGGTTAGTCTTTAACCATAGTTAGTTGATTAACTTAACTACATTCTAACTAATTCTGTTAGATCTGTTTTGATTCAGTTATTTGTACAGCTTCTGTTTTTCTCCTTATGCTTTGTATATATATAGATAGATAGATATAACACTGATGTAATCTTTAAGTTGAGATTAATACAATTCAGAGCACAATGCTCAATTATTTCGTGAGTGTGTTCATCTCTTTCGTCTCTGAATTGGTGAGATTTAACAGTACTAGAGATCTTGCAGATGATTTTTGTGAAAAATTGAAGTTTAAAACTTCATAGTGACAACAATGAAATCATATTATGTGCAAGGCATGTTTAGGAATTTTGCGGCTGTTTAGTGATTTGAGTGGAAGGCATGTTCTCATGTCTGCTGAGACTCAAACTCTGAATTTGATACTTGATAATTGACTTTATCAACCATTAAAATCATATTCTGTGCTATTATGCCAACTTATATTAACGACATTACTTTGAAATGCAGTATATGGTATTTTTTTGTTAAAATATGTTTAAATAATTGCTTCAGACACGTAGAAACTGGTGGTAGTGGATGATTAAAAACAGCCAAATTCACTCTCTATTCCGTGTAGGTCAGTGCGATGGGTTTTTCATGATTCAAAGAAGGAAAACGAGTTATATATGCATGTTTTTGGAATGAAGATGCATCAAGTGACGACAAACATGCATTATGTTAATTTCAAGTCATTGGGCTTGGTCCATCTCTCCACTATAGCTATCTTCATACTCTTTAGTTTTTCATTTGGTGGATATATCATTATCAGAAGGTAGGCCAGGCCAATCATTTTTCCTTTTCAAATTCAGACAGTATTGACCAAATTTCTTTTTTTCAGAGAGTGAGAATGATTTTTTACCACATACCTGCCTTTAACTTACTCCCACTTTCAGAAATATTTATTTCTTTTTTTTTGGTGGGAGAAATATTTATTTCTATTTTAAGTCCCTTTTTACTCCTTTGGGTAGAAATTATAAGAAAAAAAATCACTTTTTTAACCTAAAATATGAACAACATTCACAAATTTTTAAATAAATTAAATGTTAATTTTCTAATTATACTCTTTATAGTAATATTCATATTTATGAGAGAAATCAAAAGTGATATTTTTGGAATTTTTTTTTAAAATTAATAAGTATTAATTGAGATTATCTTATTTCAAAATATTAATTGATCTGTGTATTTTTTTATTATGTCACTTGTAATATGGACAGGATGGAAGTAGTTTCCAAACATCTGCCAACGTCTATTCCCAACGAAAGTGGGAAACGATCAGGGGAAGCCGAATTTAGCATCTTTCACTTCACAGTCACTGTACAAGTGTGCTACACCATGGAATCAATGCAAACCTCAATATATGCTTCAAAAAATGGCAGTACAATAAGTGGGAGTGCGAAATGCAAACACTCAAAACCGTAGTTATTTATTTATTCAAAAAAAAAAGCAGTAGTTATTTATTATATCGCATTATTTTTTTTATTTTAAATATAAATACTTTTAAGGCTTAAATATAAATTAGGTCCCTGTAAATATTCGAATTTTGAATTTAGTCCCTACATTTAAAGTCAACTTTTTTTAGTCCCTCTAAATTTTGAGTTTTGAATTTAGTCCCTCATTTGCGTTGACCTGTGCCATGTCATCCGAAAAATGCCTACGTGGCACACTGCTGGCCACGTCATTTGACACGTCATTTATTTACAGGGACTAAAATCAAAATATATAATTTTTACAGGGACCTCCACCACCACCCCTTTTTCTCCCCCCTCCTCCTCCACCACCACCCCCTCTCTCTCCACCACCACCCCCTCTTTCCCCCCCTCCTCCTCCTCCTCCACCACCACCACCACGCCACCACCCCCCTTTCTCTCAGAGCTTCTCGCTCCTCCACCACCACCCCACCCCTTTCTCTCTCTCTCACTGCTTCTCTCTCCTCCACCACCACCACCCCCTCCACCAACGTTAACAACAACAACACCAACGTTAACGACAATGAAAACAACAATAACAACCGAGACGCCGACGACATGACCCCTAGCGGTGGACAGCGGCCACATGGTCGGCCGCCGGGATCGAAGAACAAGCCGAAGTCGCCGGTGGTGATAACGAAGGAGAGGGGGTGGTAGTGGAGGAGAGAGGAGGAGGGGGAGAAAGAGGGATGGTAGTGGTAGTGGAGGAGAACGGTGGAGATGGGAGCAGAGAGAGGGTGGTGGTGGAGGAGAGAGAGGGGGTGGTGGTGGTGGTGGTGGAGGAGGAGGAGGAGGAGGGGGAGAAAAAGGGGTGGTGGTGGAGGTCCCTGTAAAAATTATATGTTTTGATTTTAGTCCCTGTAAATAAATGACGTGGCCAGCAGTGTGCCACGTAGGCGTTTTTGGGGTGACATGGCACAGGTCAACACAAATGAGGGACTAAATTCAAAACTCGAAATTTAGAGGGACTAAAAAAAGTTGACTTTAAATGTAGGGACTAAATTCAAAACTCAAATATTTACAGGGACCTAATTCATATTTAAGCCTACTTTTAACAACTAATCAATTCTCACTTCTCATCTCAGTTCTCACACGTGATCCAGAGTGGTTCTTGAAACCCACCACTCAACTTATCCAGATCGCCATCCCCATCAGCATGAGACGACAACAGGGACAAATCCCCATGGTACCACGTGGGCGTTCCGTTTTCATAGGCATTACACGTCAGCCTCCTCAACCCACTCCCATCCAACCTCACCACATACAAATCCCCATACGGCTGAAACTGGTTCGGCAACGACACCGGTTCCGCCATCACGCCACCCAAGTTCGCCGTGAACAACAACCACTCTCCGTCACCACTGAAGAACACGTGATTCAGCCTCTCCCTCGCAGCATCAACCCCCTTCGCCACCTCAATCCTTCTCAAACCACTCCCATCAGGCCTCACCACATAAATCCCAAACACCTCACTGTTCCCAGGTTCATGCATGTTCGACGAAAACGCTATCAAATCGCCCTTTGGTGACCAACACGGCATCGTATCGATCCATTCCCCTTCCGTCAACCTCCGTAAACCGCCGTTAAACTCTCCGTCAACCGCGTCAACTATGTATAAGTTTTTATGCCCCGATCTACCGGACCGAAACACGATGTGCTTTCCGTCCGGTGAGCACGAGGGGAACGCGTTGTTTCCGGTATCGTCTCTGGTGAGAATCTTCAACTTGAATGGAATCTCATCCCGGTCGTCGGTGAGATGAACCGGATCGAACTCGATCCGTGCGATTTGAACCGTTTTCGAAACCGACTCAAAAATTGGACCGATAGAGGTGTATATAACGTTCTTCTCCGTGGGACTCCACGCGTTGTAGAAGCATGTTCTTCCAATCAGCAACGTCCAGCGCTTGGAGCCGTTGGATCTGATGATATTCACGCCTCCGTTGGCATCGAAATCGTGATTGAACGCGATGAAATCGCCGTCGGGGGAGAAGCTTGGAAACGAACCGTTTAGTCTAAGTAACCGTATGTTTTGAACCGGAGACAAGACCGGGTCGAGGTGCGGGTAAGTGGACTCGCCGCGGGTTGACTCACCTCTGAATCGGTGGTACCCTAGGTGGCGAGAATCGGGGGAGACGAAAGGGTTATAGTGGTGGAAATTAGGGTTTATTGACTCGGTTATTCGTTGGAACGTTTGGGAATCGAGATCGAAGATCTCGATGTGACGGAAATCGCTCTCTCTCCGGCGAGTTGCGACGGCGATTCGCTTGCCATCGTGCAATGCTGCGGGTGTGAAGCAGTGCAAACCCGGCGGCGTTACGCGAACCGGTGGAGTCGGAGATCCGGTGAGGCTCGATTCTGGTAAATCGATCCTATAGATGCTCCACCAACCGTCGTCGGCGATACGGTGGAAGAAGAGCGTCGAGTCACGCGACCACGTTGGCCATCCACCGCGCTCGCTCACCGTGACGCGATTCTCCGGGTCTGACTCCGAGAAAACGACGACCTCCGTGTCGAGCTCGCGGAAAGCGACGGTGCGCCACGGTCGATAACCGTGGGAAGCGACGGCGATAAATTTCCCGGTGAGTGACACGGCGGGACTGTAATCCACCGCGCCGGGAGGGGTAAGCCTCGTGACGGTTCCGCCGCCGTCGGCGGCGGTGGAATAAACGGCGCTCGGGCTTTTGAAAAGAGCTTCGGGTTGCTCGTGCGTTGAAGCGAAGTAGAGTTTACCGTTCCTTATGGTTGGGCGATCCTGGAACAGACTGTTGTTGTTATGAACAGAAGGCAAGGGCTGGGGTTTATTTTCGGGTCGGGTTAGATAAAAACGGGGCGCCCCGGTTCTTTCGGAGACGAAGACAACGGTATGTTGGTCTTCGACGAATTGGGCGTTGAAGTTGATTGAGATGCCGTCGGTGAGGCGGTGGTCCACGGCGGCGTGAGGCGGATGAGGGTTGTGGTTGTCGAGGTTAACGGAGAAAACATCGAAACCGTATTGGGGTCTTCCAACGGTGTTGAACACGATGGTTCCTGCTGGTGGCAACATTGGCACTGGTGTTGAGTGAGAGTAAGAGTGTTGTTGATGAGTAGCGGGGGTGTTTGGTGAAACGGATAAGGATTTGGTGGAGGGAATGTGGTGGTGCTGCTTCGGTTTATAAAAGAGTGATGATACTGCTACTCTTGTTCTTCTGTGTATGGCGTGACGTAGAGTTGTCCACATTTTTCTTCTCACTGTGTTTTTTTATTTGTCTTGTTTGTTCCATACACATTTGCCAGTTGCCACACACATCTCAGGAGCCATCGTTGATTTTACCTTTGAATGACGCTTTTTGGATATTGTATAAAATAGAAATCACGACAAAGGTTGGTTGGATATTTTAATTATTAACTGAAAAATCAGAGAATAAATTTATAATTTTTTTTAACTATGTATATGAAATGTTAATTATGAATTTATTTTAATAATTATATATAATTTTTATAATTCTTTAAAATAAGAACAACTTTATTTGTTATTTAAGATATATATATTTTGATTTTGAAACAATTTTAAATTACAAAACAAATTTCAAAAATTTATTTTATTTGTTTTATTTTTAAATTTTAAACATCTGCGAAATATTCACAAAAAAAACTTATCTACCCCTTTCCCCCAAGAATAATTGACCAATTGAGTAGCTCATCATGGGAATCGAATCGGAGAAGCATTGTTCCGTTCCCACGGGATCCGCTGGACATCTTAGACTTATTTGGGTATTATATTAGGATGGTAGCAAAGTGTAATATCTCATCTTATGTGTTTATAAATTGTGAACAGTTGACAAATTAATTTTTTTATTTTTTTAAGAAATTAGTATAAAATTTTTTGTCATGCTTTTTTAAATTCAAAACAATTGGCATTTTAAAAAAATTCTCTCTAAAAATTATATGTAACCAAAGAATATAGTGTGTTTGGTTATACGGAGACAAAAATTGATTTTGAATGAATTGATTGTGGTTAAAATATAAAGTGATTTATATTTGAATATATTCACGTAAAAATGAGATAAATAATAAATGAGGCTAAAAATCACGTTTAGAGACAAAAACTCCAAATTTCAGTTTCAAATTAGAATTCATTATAGAGGCAAAATCAATTCTTTACTCAAAAACATCTAAACTTATCAAAATCAATTTTATGTCTCTAGAATCACTTTTGCCACCACAAAAAGAATCCAAACATGCACTTATTGTTAGAGCCATTGCTGAAAGTTGCCAAACTATAGTATTTTGCCAATTTCCAAACCTCCAATAATTTGTCATCCACCCCACTTAAAGGTATTGTCAATATAAAAATACAAAAATATCCCTTTTTGTTTTTCTTCTTTTCCCACATACACCCCACTGGATTTTTATAACTACCGAAAATTAAAATTTTCGGAAAGTTTAAAAATTTAATTTTCTAGAAATTGAAATTTTTGGTAGTTATAAAATTTAATTTTTAAACTAAATTTCCGGTAAATATAAAAATTAAATTTTTAACCGAAAATCTAAATTTTTAGAGAAAAATATATTTTTATCTTACCAAAAATTTAAATTTCCGGTAGTACAAAAAGTGAAAATTTTGTGCTACCAAAAATTCAAATTTCTAATAAGATAAAAATCTATTTTTCTCTAAAAATTCAAAAATTCAAATTTTTAGTTAAAAATTTAATTTTTATATTTACTAAAAATTAAAATTTTTGATAATTTAAAAATTAAATTTTATAACTACTGAAAATTTAAATTTCCAGTAAAATTCCAAATTATTGCTTCCTCTTTTTATTTCTCCTGTTTCTCTCCTCGGCGTAAAACACAAAAGTCGTGCTTCACTTGTTCTCCTTCCCCATGCTTTTTCTTCTCTAATCCATACTTCACCTCAATTCGTTCCAGTCATATTCTTACTTGTAATTAAAAAATCTTCTGTCATGATAATCTTCTCCAATTGTTAATGGAGCTATGAAATGTCAAAATTTTGAAACTTTGATTTTTTTTTGCTAAAAAAAAAACTTGAGTTTATATCTGATGATTTTGCCATATGGGTTTTCTGGAAAATAAGCAGCCACTTAATGTAGTTGTTATTACTGTTTCTTAAAAAAATTCATACCTCTGTTTTGGGAAAAAGAGGGAAGAGCGAAGGAGAAACGAAGAGGGAAGAGAGAAGGAGAAATGGTTAAAGGGTAATTTGGGATTAAAATTTTTAAATAGTGTCAAGTGCCATCCCCAGACATTAACAATTGTGAGACCACCCATCACAATTTTTGGTCAATTGTGAGACCACCCATCATAAAACATTTTTTTTTGTCCAAAGCCCACAGACCCAAAGGTCCAAGTACATATCAACGAGGGAGTTTAATATGATGATTGTTTGGACCGAAAAAAACAATGATGATGATTTTTGACCAAAAAAAAAGAATGATGATGATTTAAAAAAAAAAGATGATGATGTTGAAATGTTTGTGTTCAATTAATTGTTCCGGGTAAATCTGAATTTTGACCACAAGTATTGAGCACATAGATCAATCTCAAACTTCTAGTTGTTAATGTTCAATTAGTTCAAAAGAAAATCAACACAGATCTTATTCAAAACTAACCATTTTGTTTTTATTTAATTAGATTTGATTTAAAAATGTTTTAAATTTTCTTCATTTCTATCTATATACAATGTTGAAATGTTAAAAAAAACAGAGAGAACCATGGAATTATTTTGACAATAAATTGGTAAATGGTAAACTATTGAATACTTAAGGCCCCGTTTGGGGTGGTTTTTGGTTTTATGTTTTAAAATTTTTAAAAACCAAATCTACTTTCCGTTCTGAGTTTTGACTTTAAGTTTTTTCTTTTTTGAGTTTAGTTATTCTCTTTACCTCGCCTCACTATAAATGGTAAAAGCACGACAGAGATGGCACTACGAGTGGTAAAACGGGTTGGGCCGGATGGACTGGGTTGTTTTTTCAACTCGCGGCCCTCCAACGTGATGGGCCGACGGCGGGCTGACCTACTGAGTTGATTAATTTATTTTTCAATTTAAAAAATATTTTAACATGATTTTTTCAAACTTTTTTAAATTTTTCACGGGCTTGGGCGGCCCAACCCGCCCTTAAACGGGACAGACTATGTTTTTCGGCACACTTTCCTCAGTGAGGCGGGGGCGGGCAAAAAACGGGTGGGGAAGATCGACCGGTTTTGCTATCCCTAAATGGCACGAGAGGATGCTTTAAGGACACGAGTAGAGCTAGGTATATGGGTATTGACCTGCGGACGACCCGTTTAACCAGCAACCCACGCGGGCTATGGGTTACCTAAATATAGGCCTGTTTAAATGCGGGTTTTTATCTCGGTTCATTTAACCCGCGGGCTAGGCGGATTTGGTCCGCTAGTTGACGGGTTGGCCCGCGGGCCAATTAATGTGTATTTTATTTTATTTACAAAATCTAATTATTTTTTATTCTTTAGTAGGCCCACGGGCTAGCCCATTTAGCCCGTGGACTATGCGGGCCAAGCGCGGGCCACAACATGTAGGTCCATTTATTTCGTGGCCCAGGCCGGGCTAATCCGTTTATAGCGGGCCAATGCAGACCGGGTTGCTCGCATACTTACCTCTAGACACGAGAGAACATAAGTATTTAGTGTTTAAAACAGAAACAAGAATCACAAAACCTATTTTTATGGTTTTGAAATTTAGGTGAAAACTGTTTTAAAATTAAGTAAAAAACCAATTTAACCCCATATTACCCAAACAGGTTTTGTTTTCAAATTTAGTTTTTAAAACCAAAAACTTGAAACTTGAAACTTGAAACCACCCCAAACGCCGTAAACAATTTAAAACCAGTTCAAATATGCATATGATAAACTTACAAAATTAATTTAACGTGAATCAGTTCTAAATTCGTTTGAGTTTTACAGAATCAATTTATCCAAATCCAAAGTATGAATAGCAGATGAATTCAGAACGCGGCTAGAAAAACGCTATAGTGATCCATGCATATGCATGCATGAGTGAACGAAACGAACACATTCCATTGAATCATCATCACATCACACAAATTCAGATTCAAAAACCTTAATAATAAAATCTACTTACATTACATCTGTTCCCCATGAACCAACAAGTTATATAATCCTTCTTCAACCGAACAATTAATTCCTTCAAAAAGAAAGAAGAACCTAAACGAATGGTACGTAGTTACACCCAACGATGAAGATGAAATTATATAATGGAAAAAATCACAACGATGCAATTGCATTTCGCCAAGCTTTCTAAATTGCAATCCACAACCGCAATTGCAATCACATTTATCCACAACATCAAGGATCGTGACGTGATTAATTCCAACCACACAAAAACACAAAATAATTGGATTCAACATTCATGTTTCACTTTCGCCCTTAATATTTTTTTCCATTGATTCAAAGGCGGAACCCATCATCATCATCTTAAACTCCTCAAAATCGATCATGCCATCGCCGTCGCTGTCTACGCCGCCGATCATCTTCTGGCACTCGGCGAGTGAGCAATCGTCGCCGAGGCTAGCCATGACATTATGCAACTCCTCGGCGGTTATGGAACCGTTACCGTCGATGTCGAAAACGGAGAACGCGTCCTTGAGATTCTCGAGAACCTCGTTGGGATCAACGTCCTTGGTGTTCAACTCGATGAACTCTTCGAGGCTGATGTAACCGTCGCCGTCAGCGTCAACCTCACGGATCATGCCGTCGAGCTCTTCCTCCGTCGCTGGTTGCCCTAGGCTACCCATGATGGAACCTAGCTCCGACGATGAGATCTTGCCGTCACCGTTAACGTCGAACTTACGGAACACGTGCTCAAGGTCCTCCGTAAAGTGCGCTCCACGTGGCGACGGGCTGGTGTGGGAGATTATGGAGTTTGCGGTTGCGGCGGTTGGGGAAGACGGCGTCGGTTTCTTCAGGAGCTTCTTCTTTCGGTTGAAGAGTGATCGGAAACCCATGATTTTTCGAATTAATTAATTGGAGAAGAAGAAGAAAAAAAAGAGGATTAGTTCCCAAAAGAAAAGAATCAATGAAACTCGATCTCTTCGTTGCTGTTGTTGATATTGGGGCGCAGAGAATAAGCTTCGGAGATCAATTGTTTGATGTTTATTATTGGCGTGACGAGGTGAAAATTAAGATGTGAATTGGTTAATTAATTTTGTGCATGCGCTGTGTGTTGTTTTTATTGTTCTTCTCATCAAATTGTGATTCTTTTCTATTTTTGGAGATAATTTTACGCGTGATTCCAGCAACGGAATCGGGTTGTTATGAGTTTGTTAATGCTCCAATTGATTTGGTTTTCTCTCTCTTAAAATTAATTCTGTTTATATATGTATTTGAATGCATTTTTTTTTTGGTTAATTGAATCTGTCCTGTTTTGGAAGTACTTCAATCCGTTATTTTTAATAGTACAGTATAGATGTTTGTTTTCCCCTATTTTTTACTGGAAGTTTTAGTGGCAAAGCAGTAGGAGTAAGTTACAACTTACAACTAAAAAAGTAATAGTAGTTACATCCGAAAATGGTTTTAAAAAAATTATGACATGTTGATGTCAAAAAAAAAATTTAGGACATGTAGTATGTAACAAATGCAATGATAAAATTAGGAATTTAAATTTAATACACTTTCAGATGTTTTTATTTTTTCCTCATTTTTATCATAGGGAAATTCTATTTACATTCCAATAATCTTATATTTTTTTATGAGCATTCCAATAATCTTATACGTGCACTGATAATTTAGTACTATTCCTATCCAATGGAAATTCTATTCAGCCCATCGTTTTTTATTTTATTTTGGCCATTTCTATTCACACATACAATGGTTTCTAAATACACATACACTAGTATGTAAAAAGTCTAAACTATCCTCAGATTAAAACAAACTCTCAAATCTCCTCTTCTTCACTTCCGCGACGTTTCCTTCTTTCCTTCGAGCAGTTACGCGACATTCTCCTTCTTCCGCGACCGTTCCTCTTCTTCCGCGAGCCTTCTTCTTCGTCACTTCCGCAGAGCTTCTCCCTCACAGTTCCGCGCGTCTCTCTCATTTCCGTTCTGCACAGTCGCTCTTCTCCCTCTCACGCCAGGCCACCCGAGCCATTGGAGGTTGCACAGCCGTGGAGGTCGAGTCGTTGCAGCAGGTCGTCGTCTCTTGCACCCAATCTGGTACGACTGAGTCTGTGTTGGTATATGTTTTTTTTATGCTTGAGTCTGTGCTGGTCTGTGGTGGTCTGTGTGCTGTGTGTTCTTCCATGCGAGCGTATTTTTTTTCTGTGATTTATCTTCTCGCGGAACTATTAGTTCCGCGTAGAGCTGCTACTCGCGGAAGTAATAGTTCCGCGTGTATGTTTGGATTTCCAAACATACCCGCGGAACTATTACTTCCGCGAGTATCAGCTCTACGCGGAACTAATAGTTCCGCGGGTATGCTCATTGCATCCCAACAGGTACACAAGTCTCCCCGGCTATCAAGCAGCATCCTCTTCAGTATCGAATGAGCGGACTCAACCCTGATAACATACACATAATCAGCATACCATAGTACATGTTAAAAGCTTATTTAACAAACTTTTAAGAGCTTATTTAACAAACAATAAGTTAGTCATTACCTGTTGGTTGTTCTGTTGCCAAGGTGCATCACCTGATTTACCCATGCTGAAACAAATCTTTCTTTGTAAGGAATCAACCATGTCTTCTTCACATAGTCTACAAATAATGGAAAAGCTGAACATGTCCTCTCAAACACTGACAGAAGATCCACATAGTCTGCCTCAGTAGGAGAATCCACAATAGCTTCCCATTCACTCCTCACCACTTCCCATTTCTCCTTTGGGTGCACAAACAACTTACATTTTGCCTCCACATTTTTTCCAATGTGCCAATTACATAACATGTGTTTGGAGCTAGGAAAGACATCCTCCACTGCATTCATTAGCGCAATGTCTCTGTCAGTGAGAAAAACCTGAGGAACAGTATCTGCTTTTACAAACAACCCTTTTAATTTCAATAAAGCCCAGGTGAAGTTATCAGTTAGCTTAGCCTCAAGATAAGCAAAAGCAATAGAGAATGTTTGATTCGTTGAGGTCACACCAACAATCTCAAGTAACGGCAAACGATACCTGTTGGTTTTATACGTGGTATCGAGCATTAAAACTATGTTGAAACAATTCAAGAGGTTGATGGCGTCTGGGTGTGCCCAAAAAAATCTCTAACTACATCAGACGCCTCATGTGCTCTATACCAGTACACATATCTATCACGGTCTACCAATTTCAACAAATGCTGCATCTCTGTTCGGGGACCTCTTTGAGATTTTCTATACTTGTCTCGCGCATTGTAAATTGTCTTTATGGTACTGACATTATGGTCATTGCCTTCTTTGATAGCCAATAATATGTTTTTTGGCTTGACCATGTTCTTTGTCATTTGACCAACTAGTTCCATCTCTTCCGTTGTTAGGCGACCAGGATAAGGGTGGCCAACAAGTGTCTCGGCCAACTCATGGTTGTGACGTCCGCTAACAACTTTCAGTATCCACCCTTCTCCGGTATTCAGAGGCCTTCCTCTTAGCTTGAAAGGACATTCACATTTTCTAGTCCCACACCTTCTCAACGATGGTGTTTTCTTCGATCCCCTGTATTTTCCACTCCTCTCGCAACCCATACTCACATATATCCTACTTCCTGGGACGCCTATCTGTTTCTCCACACCTGACCTTGAAATGACAACAACTATTCCAAGTTGTCTCCCAACAGCTTTGGCCCAACTGACTAACCCTGCTCTCGTAAGAAAAACCTGAAAATCCAAACAAAAAGTTTAACTTCACTAATACAAAAGAAAAAAAAAACATACGGAGGAAATTTAAAAGTGTGAATTACCTCTGTTGTGGTGAATGCAGCTGTACAATTCACTTCAACGGGTTCCAGAAAATCGTCTACATCATCGCCATGCATTGGCAAACTACCATCGTCACTCATGTCCATGACATGTTCCATTTCGACTTCCACACACTATCCTGTCCTGTGAATCAAGCACAAAGGTTTCCAAATCATAAAACTTTAAAAATTTAAACAAATATAAACATGCATTCAGTGAAAAACAAAGAGGAAAAAAATTCACAGTGGTCATCTCTTTGCGGAACTATTAGTTCCGCGTTACCATTTGGCCTCCGCGGAAGTAATAGTTCCGCGTGGAGACTTTCGTTGTAAAAGTCTCTCCGCGGAACTATTAGTTCCGCGGAGAACAAATGGTCACGCAGAACTATTAGTTCCGCGAAGGGACTTTCACAACGAAAGTCTCCTCGCGGAATTATTAGTTCCGCATTACCATTTGGCCTCCGCGGAAGTAATAGTTCCGCGGAGAGACTTTTACAACGAAAGTCTCCACGCGAAACTATTACTTCCGCGGAGGCCAAATGGTAACGCGGAACTAATAGTTCCGCGAGGAGACTTTCGTTGTGAAAGTCCCTCCGCGGATTACGTTTTTTGCCTTTTAACAGTATCTGTGTGTGTTCGTTCGCGGAACTATTACTTCCGCGAGAATGCATAACTAATAGTTCCGCGAAGTCAGGAAACCGCGAAAAAAATTACGTCGCGATTATACCTGACGGTGTCCACGTTTTTGCTCTGATAGCTTGCTTCTAGATGTTGTAAATGGTGTTTCCTTGCAGTTGGAGGGGAGAGGGGAGAGTGGAGAAGGGAGAATGGAGAAGAAATTTGAAAAAAAAAGGGGAGGGAGTGAAGTCTGTTGGCGCACAGAAGAAGGAAGAAGAAATGAAGAGGAAAGAGGAATAGTGGGGGAAGAAAAAATAGAGTGGGGTAGTTTTGGGATTTTGAAAAAAAAAATTAAGTGTGTATGTGTAAATAGAAGAGATTGTATGTGTCAATAGAAATGGCCTTTTAGTTTTTGGGATAACAGGTCATGATTTGGCGGCCCAATTTGCATGGCATCTTTTAACTTTGTTTTCATTGTTCGGATAGAGTTCCATCCAATTTTGGAGTTTAGTCAATTTTTTTGATAAGTTTTGGAGTTTAGTCATTGTTTCGTTTTTTGTTTATTGGAATGTTATGTTAAGCTACCGGTTTTATCTATGATGAGAGGGGTACTATTTTTCATCATTATATATTGTATAATAAGATTTAATTGCACTTTTAATCTCCCAATATTATGATTGTTCAATTTTGATCTCCAAGTTTCCATCTGTTACGATTTTTATGTTATCCAATTTATAACACCAAAAGTCTACGTATCATATGTAAAACTAATTTAGCGTTGAATCGAGTCACTTAGAGATTGAAATCAAATAATAGGAGTATCTTTAAGGAGATACACCACTAAGATTGTGCCATCTTATTTTACTAATCCCCCCCCCCCCCCAAAATTTGCATTGGGCTTGCTAATTGGCAAAAATATGAGAAAAAAGAAAAAACCAAACAAAAATAAAAAATTGACAATAAAGCAAAAATGAAAAATAAACGAAAAACAGATAATTTTTTTTACTTTAATTTAAAAAATCAATCATGTCAAAATTAGACGTTGACACTATCTCTTTCGGTTTTTAGCTAGTTGATAGGGATGACAATTGGACTCATATCCATTGGGCACCCGTAAAAATTATCCACAATGGAGAGGGTAATTACCCGCTCAATGGATACAGGCACGGATATAGGTAATTACCTGCAAAATTTGATGGGAACGGGTGCGGGTACGGGTACAAGTACCTTAGTACCCACCCCGCCCCAGACCCGCACACATATATACATATATATATATTTATTTATATTTATATATGTATATGTGTGTGTGTATATATATATATATATTAAATTTAATAACTCTTAAAGAAATATATAAACTAATTCTTAATCCTAAAGTAACTCATGCACAAGACACTATAGTCATAAGACACATTTTCTTTCCTTTCTCATGAGATACATTTCTTTGACTCTTTGCTTTCCTTTACCGTGTGTTTCATCATTTGTGGACGACGACAAATTTGCTTCATTGTACCTCATTCACTTGCGCTATTATTGTCGACCCGCTTCCTTGATATGCGATAACAAGCCTTCTTCACTGACACCATTTTGTCTTGTTCACGTGTCCTTCTTCACCAGCAAATTCCTTACGCGTCCTTGAGACATAATATTGTGTATTACATTTAAAAATTAATTTTTGAATTTTTATAGTTAAAGTGCGGGTAACGGGCACAGGTATGGGTACTTAGGTACCCAACGGGTAAGGGTACAGGGATCAAATTGCTACCCACGCGGGTATAGAGCCGGTTACGAGCATTTTTTAAAATTGCGAGTATGGAGACGGGTACTATAGTACCCTGCCCATACCCTACCCATTGTCATTCCTACTAGTTGATATGGACGGTCAAAATATATTAAACCGAAGGCAGTGAGAATCGGACTAGTCATTGAACCGGTGAGGGCATGGATTCAATGTTCAGAGGTTCAACCGGAGTTGAACCAGGATATAATAAAATAATATTATTTTAATTATAAATATAATATATAATACTATATATATCATATAATATCATTTTAAATCTTAAACTCTATACAATATTGACCAAAAATTAACATAAAAGTTATAACTTTATAAAGAAAACTTAAACTTCACTACTAAATGTCATAATTCATAATATAAAATATTTAAAATTACAAATAATTGAAGAAAAACATATCCATTTCTTTTAAAAAATAAAAAATTTGAATTTTTTTAAAAAAAATAAAAGTCCAACCGGATTTTACCCGGTTTTCTTGGCTTTGTCTGATTTTTTCAGTTCTTGCGCAGTCCGATTTTCAGGGCGTACCGAACTAGGGTCCGGTTCCTTGTCCAATCGGTCGGTCCGATTTTGACTACATTGATTAAACCTATTTTACCAATGTTATATTAGGACTACAAATGTTAAGCGCTACCAACTGAGCTAGCACCTATTGACATGTTAATTTAATTAGTTAAATTGAAGAATAATAGTATGTTGAACAAAATCATCATCCAGCTGCTCAGCACCTAGTACCAATTATCACGATTGTGTTGGGGAATAATATCATAAAGAATAATTACTGGTAGGCTTTGCAAAGCAATCAATCAAACAGAAAGTAATGTGGAAAGTTGGGAGAGAATTTAACTATCATGCTTCAGCTGATGCAGCTCATATTCTATGATAGATCAGAGTATATATTGCTTTTAGATTGGCTTTTAGTTTTTGTCCATTTCCTTTCATGCCAATACGCGCCTTGAACCCGCTCTGTCCTTGTTTAGAGGGAGAAGAATATTATATTATAGATTTATAGTCGCATCTTTATAATAATAAAAAGCTGAATTTCAATATAGAAAATCAAATTTAAAATCAAAATCTGATACAATTCAATAAACTTTTTGAATTTCTCACATTTTAAAATTTTCATTTTTATGAATTTATACTGTAAATTGTTGCTGTATTCTTGTTCTTAAAAATAGAAAACGAGAAACAGAACAAAAACCTATCTAAACGAGTTTTTTATTTTTAAAAACGTAATTGAAACAATTTTTTTTATTAGATTGAATCGAACTTGTGAATACGTCAAGACTATGAATTCAACGACGAAACCAAATCATAATCGAAATATCCCTAGTCTGGAGTGGACTAATACGGTTTAGTTAAATTCTAACAACATGGAGTCGGTGAGCTATTAAACAATTAATTAATTAAAGGAATGAAATGAAATGAAGCAAATTGCAATTTTATCATCACAAGAGATTATTATAACCGACAAGTAGTACAAGGAACAGCAACTATAGATTATGGTAATGGAGGAGGAATCTGCTTTTAATTAAAATCAAAAGCCACTACTAAAATACCATCAAACCTTCACCATCACATGGATTTTCTGTGCAACAAGACCCCACCATCACAATGCACAAACCATATGATACATACAACAAAATAAAAACACCAAATAATAATTAAGGAAACGCTTGTTCAATTGAAAAACCGCCATTTTTGTCCTTAACTCCACATCTTTTTCCACTTAGATTCTTACTCACATGTGCTTCTCTATACCTCTTCCTGGATTGTAATAGAAACACAGAAAAGAAAAGTTTGTTGGTGTGAAAGAATATAAAGAAAGAGACTTCAATTGCAAACAAATCAACACAAGATCAAAGGTCTTGTCTTCTATGTGTGTGTGTTGTGTCGCATGACATGATGGACTCAAAGGCTCTTTGCTTCATAACCCACCAAGCAATTTTCAATGCTGTTCGATGTGGGGACCTTGAAGGGCTGAAGCAGCTACTGAAACAGCTGAACAAGGGTGAATCCTCAGATGGGTTATCATCATCATCATCATCAAATTCACCACTTTCTGAACTCATGTCCATGCAGAATGATGCTGGAGAGACCTTGTTGTACATAGCTGCAGGGCATGGTCTTAAGGAGGTGTTCAGCTTCTTGCTCCGCTTCTGTGACTTGGAGGTTGTGAAGATCAGGTCTAAATATGATATGAACGCCTTTCATGTTGCAGCCAAGCGTGGCCATTTGGGTATAATATATTTCAGTTTCATTGATTTCTAGTTCTTCACTTTTCATTCTTTCTCATCAATTGGGTATATCTCATTAATTTCTTGGGGTTGGTTATGGATAGTGCTATTAATGGATTGAACATAGTTCACTTTAAAACATGTTTTTTTTACTTGATGGAATGGAAATTTACCTAATTCTTTTGACAGTTTTGGGTGATTGTGTCCATTTAGCAGCCATAGCATCATAGCTTTTGAACTTTTTTTTTTTGATAAACCTATAAAATGCCATGACAGAGTCACAGAGAATAATTTTTTCCCTCTTTTTTAAATAAACTATCAATTGGAAATGCATCAAGGATCAATTCTTTAGTGTTAATTTTTTCTCTTTTTGATGAGTCTGTCATGGATGCCATGGGTATGATAACACTTTTTATTAAAAAACAAAGAATTAAAGGATGGTAGCTGCAGTTTGATAATGATTCCTGGGCGTGTAACTATCTATTGGACTCCGCGCTGCAATTTCTGCTATAGTATTAATCTAACTACCGAGACTGCAGACGGCAGAGGATCCGAGTTCTAGTATTAATAGGTCCCAAATTACAGGTCCTACAAAAGTATAAATCAAGGCAAAGGATTGATTATCATATTGCAAATTTGTATTCTTACCTCCCTCTGACGTTGATAATAAGGACTTCAATTATGATATGTTAGATTGTCAATATTTTTTTTTTTCAGAAATTGTGAGGGAGATTTTGAGTACTTGGCCAGAGGTTTGTAAGATATGCGACTCCTCGAACACTAGCCCCCTTTATTCAGCAGCTGTTCAAGACCATTTGGATGTGGTGAATGCTATCTTGGATGTTGATGTGAGTTCAATGATGATAGTAAGGAAAAACGGCAAAACTGCATTGCATAATGCTGCTAGGTATGGCATCCTTAGCATTGTAAAAACACTTATTGCCAGAGATCCAGCAATAGTCTGCATCAAAGATAAAAAAGGTCAAACTGCACTGCATATGGCTGTGAAAGGACAGAGTACTTCAGTGGTGGAGGAGATATTGCAAGCTGATCCTATTATATTGAATGAAAGAGATAAGAAGGGTAATACAGCTCTTCACATGGCTACTAGGAAAGGCCGTTCACAGGTCAATCAAACCATATTTTGTTTCATTTTTTCCATGGTTGCTTTTTTTTTTTTTATAGAGTAGTTATTATGTACTGACAATGTAAAAAGATTTTACACAGACAGTTAATCATATCTCACCATATTGTCATTCAGACTTCCAATCGCATTAGGACAATGGTTCTTCTAAATGAAAAGTTACCATTAGATAATAAAAACCATGCATGTGTATATTGGGGATAGTTGATTTGTTACATGGTATCAGAGTTTCTATGGCCAAGTGGTCTAGACTTCACTCATGGCAAAGGGCTCTAATGTGAGGTGGCGTGTTAGATTAAAAAACCATTCATGTGTCTTCACCTACAACTCAAGTTTTTGAGACAATTGGTTCTTCACAGTCACGGTTCATTCTACATTGATGGCATTTTTCAAATCATAAGACATAATTCTTGTAATAAGAACATGTCATACCCTACAAAAATATTACTTGTGCTGCAGCTTGCAATTGTAGGACATGTTTTTCTTGATACACTGGATTCAGTAGTATATATATGTAGTGAAATCCAATTCAGGGAGAATCAAATTCAAATATTTCTTAATCAACTATTTGATGAATACCAAGGGACTTAAATCCTGTGACTTTGTATATGAGATAAGGTTTATTTACACAGTACACACAAATACTTGATACCCTGCTAGCTGCTGTAATAAACAAAATGCATGTGCCCGTTTCCTTTCTAGCAATGAATTTTTCCTACCCTTATTGACACAAAGGTTCTCCTCCGTATTTCAGATAGTGAGCTTTTTGCTGCGCTTTACAGCTATGAATGTCAATGCCATCAGTAATCAGCAAGAAACAGCTTTGGATTTGGCAGATAAACTTCCATATGGAGATTCAGCTTTGGAAATAAAGGAAGCCCTTGCAGAATGCGGTGCCAAGCATGCCAGACATGTTGGCAAAATGGATGAAGCCAAGGAACTAAAAAGAGCAGTGAGTGACATAAAGCATGAGGTGCAGTCACAGCTCATACAGAATGAAAAAACCCGCAGGCGAGTCTCCGGTATAGCTAAGGAGTTGAGGAAAATCCATAGGGAGGCAGTTCAAAACACGATCAATTCCGTCACGGTAGTTGCGGTCCTTTTCGCGTCAATAGCATTCATGGCATTGTTCAGTTTGCCTGGTCAATATAGAAAGAAACAGCCAGAGGCAGGGAAGGCAAATATAGAAGATGATGTTGCCTTCAGTGTTTTCTGCCTTTTGAATGCGACATCCCTTTTCATTTCTCTTGCAGTTGTGGTTGTTCAGATCACTTTGGTAGCATGGGACACAAGGGCTCAAAAGCAGGTTGTGTCAGTGGTTAACAAGCTGATGTGGACTGCTTGTGCCTGCACTTGTGGGGCTTTTCTTGCAATAGCTTTTGTGGTTGTTGGAAAGGAAACATGGATGGCTACTACTGTTACCCTTTTGGGTGCACCAATTCTAGTTGGGACTCTAGCATACTTGTGCTATTTTGTTTTTAGGAGACATTTTGGTGATTCCCAGAGATTGGTTAAGAGAGCAAGTGGAAGCAAGTCATTCTCATGGTCTTACTCTGCAAATATATCAGATGTGGATGAATATGATTCTGGTCTTGAGAAGATCTATGCTCTGTGAGACAAGTATGATTATGATACCATTTCAACATCACTGTTTCAACCTTTTAACTTGAGCAGATATCATGCCACTTTCAGAAAGAAAGGGAAACCTAGGAATGTCACAAAATTCTATCTCTCTTCTAGATAAATGAATCTGTGAATAACTGAATATCCATGAAGTGAGAGATAGACACAAAATTCTCACTGTGACAAGGTCTATATATAAAAGTTTTAACATGAGTGTATATATGTTCCCTAGCTCAATAGGATTCAGCTGCTTAATTTGCAGTTTCCTTGTAAACTCATTTTACTTTGTGATATACTTTTGGGTTTTGGAAATACATATCTATGTGGTTATTGGGATGAGCTCAATATGCAAGTGTGTGAAGTTATTGTGTAGGGTTCAATGGACCTAACATCCATGATAGATGGAAGTTACTAATTCTACATGACTTCAATGCTCTCTCCATCCAAGAGGTAGTTTGTGAAAAGAGTGGAGTTCAAGTGGAACACTATGAACAAGATCATGTAAATTAAGAGTAGCCAAGATCTTAAATCAATAAGATTTGAAGTTTATGGTTAAATAGCTAAAGCCTTGTTCGGGATGGTTTTTGATTTTATGTTTTAAAATTTTCAAAAACTAGATCTAGTTTTCGTTCTAAATTTTAAGGTTTTGTTATGAGTTTTGAGTTTAAGTTTTTTTTTTTATTTTTGAGTTTAGTCACTCTCTTTACCTCGCCTCACTATAAATGGTGAAGGCACGACATGGATAACACTAGGGGTGCAAAATGGGTTGGGCCCGCGGACTGGCCCTGCCTAACCCTACTTTTGGCTAGCTGGGTATTTTTCAACCCGCGACTCACTTTGGCCAGCTTTATTGATTAATTTATTTTTCAATATTAAATATTTTTTTCTTTTTACTTTTTTCGCGGGCTTGAGCGGGGCAACCCGCCAACTCACCCTTAAACGGGACGGGCTGTGTTTTTCGACACACTTTCCTCGGCAAGGTGGGGGAAAAAAACAAGAGGCAGACTGATCGGTTTTGTTTAACCCACAGTCTAGGCGGGTTTGGTCTGCTAGTTGGCGGGTTGGCCGCGGGCAATTTTTTTTTTAATCCAAAATTTTTAATGTGTATTTTTTTTTACAAAATGTAATTATTTTTAATTCTTTAATAGGCCAAAGGGCTAGCCCATTTAGCCCGTGGACTATGCGGGCTGGACACAGGCTACAACAAGTAGGCCCATTTATTTCGCAGGCCTGGCCAGCCTGGTCCGTCTATATGCGGGCCAATGCAGACCGAGTTACCCGCATACCCACCTCTAGACACGAGAGAATGAGAGTATTTAGTGTTTAAAACCGAAATAAGAATCACAAAACCTATTTTTTTTGACATTTGACATTTAAGTAAAAACTATTTTAAAATTAAGTAAAAAACCTATTTAACTCCATTTAACCCGAACAGATTTTGTTTTCAAATTTAGCTTTTAAACAAAAAACCTGAAACTTAAAACCACCCTGAACGACTCCTAATTCTTTCACTTGCTCACCCGAAAACTTTATCAATGAAAATAGTTAATACCTTATTATATATCACAAGGCAGTAAGTGATAAACAACAGGTAAACAAAAAGAAACTTTACTAGATAAAAATATCCCATCTAGCCCACATGGTTTTCAACAAAAATAACAGAACCACGTGGGCATCACGTTTTACAAGGTCAAAAGAATAGCCCAGAAAAGCCCAAGCTTAATCTTGACTCCAAAACCCAATTTTCACCATCATCCCAACCTCTATAACAAGTAGAATAAAACGAGCTACTATGATTTACAATTTTACAAATCATACACCGGATTAGACTCGAGATGGGTAGAACTAGCAACATTAGAATTATAATTGTAGTTGCCCTGGACCTTTCTTTGATCTTGAAGGAGGAACATTAAGGTCAATAGACTGAGGTCTCCTTGGTTCTTCCTCTTTTTGTTCCTCCTGCATATAGTGCAGGTAATGACATAAAAAAACAGAAAGAAGCAAAAGGATGTCTTAAATGAGGACAAGAATAAAAATTGAGGAAAATATAGTATGTTAGCAAGTATAAATCAGGCACCAAAAGTTATAAATCCTTAACTAATGAACGGAAAAAAGGAAATCAACATGCAGAATGAACTGGCAGGCAACCTTTGGTAATGAAATGGATATACTGCGTGACTTTGTCCGTGCTTTAGTGTGCACCCTATGCTGGTGCTGCATTTGCTGAAACTGTTGTAACCTTGCAGCAAAATTTATTCCATTATGTGAGCTCCCACCATCTTCAGTTACGTCACCATCTTCAATGGTTTGATATCCATCAGGCATGTGATGAAGAAATTGGTAGGGATCCCCGGAAGGCTTTCTCTTTTGTTGCTCACCATTGAAAGAATATGATGGCACGGCTTTTAATCGAGTTTTTAGTATCTTAAAAGCAGCACTTTGCTGCATAGTGGGGTAAAATTAAGAGTCAATACGTAAACAGCAAACCATTAATTTAAAAAAAAAAAAGACGACAATTTACACAATATAAGCCACCCCCCCCCCCCAAAAAAACAAAAAAAAGCCTTGGTTACACATCAAAAGTGTAGAAGGGATAACAGGCAAGGATTCAGCTCCTTTAAATTGAGGAATTCATTTTCGCAAGTGAAGTAAGTAATCTTAACAGTTAATGAAAAAATACGGTTAATATTACATGGACATACATAACAAATCATAGATGTGTTAGAATATCAACGGTTGATTTTCTTATCAATAGTTTAGACGTCTTACTTTACTCCCTAAAGTGAGAGTTTAGTTTAGAGGAGTTGAATCCAACAGGAAACAAGATGAAGTTGATACATATTGTCACGAGAATCACATTTTTTACTGGACAGATATTAAAACCTCCAAAAACTGAATTAGCAACACAATGTTTAAGAAAAACATGCAAGTAAACAATAAAGCATGTAAAGATGAACCTGCACCAGCTACTACATTCAATAAAGAAGCAGATCAAACCTTTTACCAGTTGATTTTAAATGACAACTTAAATGCTAGGTTTGTCCCTAAATGCTATGCATGTTTTTATTTACCCAAATGTCTTCAGATCAGGAGTGTAAAAACTAGATTGAATAATTTTTTATCTACGGACAATACCTATTATACACAGATATTAAATGTCTCTAAAAAAGAAAGGGATGCAAAGACAAGGGAACATCTATAACATACCACATCCCTTCTTTTGAAATAACTATTATATAGTTTGACTGCATTGAAATATGAAAATTAACCATATTAAGAATGTAGTAATATACACCAGTAAACAGGGAGATGCACAGAGAGAGAGAGCAAAATGTCACTTCTAAATTCTAAAAAGAAAACAGAAGAGAGAATTCAAATAATTTAACCAGTTCTAAAGTCTAAAAAATCACCTCCCAAGAACAAAGGATGTTTGAACACACCCCATTCGGACAAGGAAATTAATGTCTTAAACAAGTTTTCAATTGCAGATACCTGAGGAAGCAACATCAGAAGACCATACAATGCTTTGAATAGCCATATATATCTTCCAGGATCGAGAAGCTGCAAAATTAAATTACAGTTCTAACAAATGAGAGAAGCCATTTAAAAATGTAACTATGCCTTACCACAACTTAAAATAGACTGGTCAAGTGATCATTACTTTACTCATCTTATGCAAGAGAAAATTACTCATACCTTACCCCATGAATAAAGGATAAAAGCTAACACTAAGGATAAGCACATGCATATACAAGGTGAGAGCAACAATAAAGCCTTCATTGCAGAAGATTGACAACTAAAACAAATATTTCTACATAGGATCTTCTGCGTATAGAAGAAATCAAGCATTCAAATAATAACACGGGTAATATATACCTTCTTTTTTTTTTCCTCTTCTTGAAAGGGAACCAAAAAACCCAGTCATAGGGTTCCACATCATAGACTCAATTTTCTTTAGAGTGGTGCTCTATATCACCAGGGACTTTATATGAAGGGTCTTGCTAACTAGTGCCCGTAGTGCATTGGTTAAGGAATCAATATATAGAAAGTTTTTAGTGAAATGACAGCAGCAGTGCATTAATAATTTTAAAAACTTTGTAATCTTGAATCCTTAACTAGCACCTAGTTAGCATTTGCCTTGTATGAATTGTATGACAAATGCACAGTCAACATTTTGAGAAGTTATACAAGAGTGGAGTAAATCAAGTACAAAGATAGGTCCACATTTGAAATTCGATATTTCGATATATTTTACATTTTACAATACACAGTGTCGTGTATGCATTCGTGGAATTCAGTTTGCAACATTTACCATTATTGTACAAGGAATGCTCTCCCAAATCACCATATTTACCATTCAATTCGTGAACATTTACCGTTATTGTATAAACAGAGTAAAGACAACATTAACCATATTTTACCAGACAGAAGTACAAAAATATATGCTGTGACAAAACTTAAAGACACACACAGATGAAATGATCAGTTTTAATTAAGTACCTGCAATCTAAGATAAGCAAAGATTGGAGTTTCCAGCAAGCGAATCAATTTATCCAGTTGGACCAAAAACTTGACATTTATATCCTCCTCAACAAGAGATTGAATCACAGCTCTTGCATGTTGGTAAGTCTGTTGAGAAAGATGCAAATTTTATTTTATATTACACAAAAGGGGGCATGTTATCCAAATAGAGCAAATATCCACGAATAAAAGTTGTTTACTCTGTGTGTGTTTCTGTGTGTACACCTGTGCTAGAGAAAGAAAGACACGAAATGGAAACTAATGATCATAACCAAGTTATAGATATATACCTGAGCTAAAAAGCAGAGACTTATAATTGCCATTGGAGAATGACACCAAGAGGCATAGAGGGAAACATACAAGTCCTTCCCAGCAGGATTTACCAGTGACTGCTTCAAAAGATCTCGAATCTCAGACAATTCTGACGATGTAAGTAAGATCAAATTCAAAGCCTGAAAATATTTTACAAAGGGGAAAAAAACATATATAGTGAATGCTGTTTCATTACATAAGATCATCTGAATTTCAGACTAATGAAAAAAATAACAATTAAAAAAGGCAACAAAAAATATAATATTGATAATAGTGTCCCAGGTAGGGGTGTGCAAAGTTCGCAAGTGAACCGCACTGAGCCTATGAACTGCACTGAAAATAACTGAACTAACAAATCAGTTCAATAAAAGGACTACTTTTTTTATGAGAGTTCAGTTCACCGAACTAATTTACAAAAAACCAGGTGAACTGATTCAAAAACTTAAAACTGTTATTGCTTCTGCTTCTTCTATATTGGGTGAAACCTTCTTGAAATACAAGTTCCACATGGCTTTTTTTTAATGAAAAATAGATTGTTGCTTACGTCCTTAGGTTCTGCACATACACAGAGGCAATTATTCAGTGCAGCCGAATCCAAAGTTGTGCTTTAGGGACGGTCCAATAACAACCCATGGAGTCAGATTGGAATACATAGAGGATATCAGAATGAGTGGATAAAAGCGGGTGCAAGGTTGTGCGAAGTAGACAATGAAAAGGGGGGCGGTGATACTTGTCCATTGTCCGCAAGTTATTACATTATAAGAACACCAATGTGTGGACATGTGGCATATTTCTATCATTTTTTGTTTGTTGCAATTCTTATAAGGCTTGCTTTGCCACAGTTCAGGTTCATAACCGATTCAGAGAATGAAAACTGATTTAAAGAACCTTTAATTCGGTTCAAGTAAGATACAATAAGTTCTGTTCGGTTCAATTGAATTGTTTTATCAGTTTAGTTCAGTTTAGTTCGGTTTAGCATAGAAAACCGAACTTTGACCATCCCTAGTCCCAGAACAGTTGATCCCAGCATCACCTAGGCTAGTTACATCAGCCATTAACTTCTCTCCAATTCTATAATTGTAGCCTACGAATAGAGGACCATTCAGCATTATTAAGTCAACAATGAAAACAATTTTCCATCAAATAGCAGAAGCCTTGACCATTGTGTTCTTGCACTTCTAATTCCATTGAAGTACAATATAATATCGGCATAAATATGTTTTTGATTCCTCAAAATATTGTGATTTTCCCATTTGGTTCTCCATTTTCATTTTTTTTTCAAACAAGTCCTCCATAAATTATTTTTGCTTACCAAATGTTTTCTCTGTTACAGTTCACCATTAGCTACTCACTATTATGTTTTTGGTCCTTAAAAATATCATGATTTCAAAAACGAGTCCTCTTAAAATAATTTTGTTTACCAAATGCTCTCTTTGTTTGTATGCCACCTGTGCACTTAACGATGAAATGTAATGGAAGACTAACAGAGGGACCAGTTGGTAAACAAAAAAGGTTTATAGAGGACTTGTTTGGGAACAAACTGAAAATGGGGGATCAAATGGGAAAATCACAATACTTTGAGGGACCAAAAACATATTAAGTCTATAATATTTTTTTAAAAACATGGTTGTTGGGTATATATCCACACTATCCAACAGAAAGATTGGTAAGACAGCACATAACCAAAACAAGTTAACCAGCTAAATAAGAGTGCAAATCAAATCCCACCCATAAATGCAAGTAGTTCCATCTCTTACATCCCCATAACATAACTATATCAATCAAACAGCAACATGAAAAGACCATTGCAGCAATTTTAGTTAGCTCTTGGAAAAAGTCAGACAAACCTGAACCATAATTGATGCAAAATCCAAGTCAGATTCTCCTTCTAATATTGTAGAAAGTTCACGGTAGACTCTCTCAGCATTCAAAAGCACACAAAGGCGACGTATTATCAAAGCACCACGCCTGGAGTTTATTATATAGAATTAAAATTTTGATGAAAGCAAAACTGAAAATTGGTAGTAATAACATATTTTAGCAAATTACATAATTAGAAGAATACAGAGGATGAAGAAAAATATCTTACTTCTCCAAAAGAGAATTATCTACCCGAAAACTGTGCACAAGGAAAACAACAATCTGCCGGAAGTGTTGAGGATCTCTTGCAATGCATGCATGAACATCAAGAACTAAAAGCACAACCTATTTAATAGTATATAATTGAGATGAATTAATGTCATTGTTTTAAAGGCATTTTAACATATACAAACATGAACGCGCACACGGAGTCAAACACAAATACTGTAACTTATCTATGCAAAATTTTGATAGAATAACTTGTCTATAAAGGTACAGCTAAATCACAACATCATTAGAAAATATGCATAAAGATCTGTAGAAATAAATTATTTGATTTCACTGAAAAAATAGAAAAAAATAAATGCTATCAGCATAAGACTACCTCATCAGATGGATCTGAAAGTGCTTTGAGTAGGGTGTCAAATATGTCATTCAGGTATATCAAAACCTGTTTCAGACAAGGAATAAATTGTGAGCCATGTTCACCAAAAACTCTATCATATGGACATAAAGGAGATCGCACCATACAAAACATTTTACGTAAATTGAAAAAAGTGATAATAAAACGATCGGAATAGCATTATATACTGGTTACAGCTGAGTAGCATCCATTTTTATTCAATAGAAATAGAGGTCTTGGCCAGAAATCACAGACAAAAATTATAGGACAAGACACAACTATAATAAACACACAAAAAAGTAGTATAAAATGAACATAAAAACATAAATCATAAATCAAGAGAGAATTAATATTTCAAAGTTAGATTGAGTCATTGTAAATATAAGAAAATGTTATTACTTATCTAATATCTAATAATTGTGGTATTCTCATATAAACATTAGTATATTAGTATATAAGTTCAAAAAATAGCACTAAAGAAATTGCAAAATACAACACAAATACATGATATAGTGTATGACATTAAGTGTCTGAAGTGGTGAAAAATTGTCTGTCTGAAGTGTATAACATTAAAACATGTCCGACACAAATACAGCACAACACGGCTACTATTTTGAATTGACCAAGATTCATTAGCTCTTGGACTCTAGGTGAACCCATAATAAAAAAACGTATCATGATATAGGGCATAAACAACAGAATGTTTGCAGAGACAGCAATATCCAAATGACCATGCAATTGAGCTCTATGGTGTAGACTTCATGGGGAATATTCAGAAACTAGATTAAGTCCACATATAGCAGCCTCAAAATATATCAAAAAGAAAGATGAACACAATCTAGTCACCTCAGTACGATGTCTGTTTAAAAGGGTTGATATCCAGTTCAAAGCTTCAATTCGAGTAGCCTCCCATTCACTAGATAGTTGCCTAACCAATCAAACCATTCCACAAATCATTCTACAAAATAATCAGTGCAAACTACAGTTGGCAAAACAAAAAGGATCCTCATAAAATCAATAGCCACGGGTGCTCACACCACTATAAAAATCAATATTTTTTAGTTACAAATTATTTTGAAATTCAAAGCTAGCCTTTTTCCCTGGTTAGAAAAACTATACCTCCTAGCAATGGAGAGGATTGCTCCTACATCAAATGCTTCAGCTGGATCAGCCTTGATTGCTCGTAGCTCTTCATTGGTTTCACGAGCAACCTTAAAATATGCCAGAAATTATTTCAATTTCATTGTTATGATAGGCAACGCTAAAATTAAAATGGGACAGAACAGAGAATTTGAAAAAATAAAGTTAAAAAAAAAGTGAAAAGGAAACAACAAAAGCTCAAACCTACCACTCTAATTTTCTCTTCTTTATCGGATATGCAAGGCAAAATGGCTCCAAGAATGTCAGCATAATATGGAACAAGCTGGTCTCCACCAAGTTTGACAAACTCATTTATCTGTTAAAACAAGAAAGCAGGAACACTGATTAAAAAAATAATGAACAACAAAGCAATAACTAATAATTTTGACAAGATGCCAACACTAAACAAAAGACTGATGACAGTAAAGACTTGTTTGACAAGTCAAAACATTGCAATACCACTTACCCACGTAATAGCTGTTAACCTAGTAAATTCATCTGGAGAACCAGCCCTCTGTACCAGTATTTCAGCCATTCGACCATAATCTACAGACTTCAAGAGTAGCACTGCTCGAGTCAGAAAATGACAAATGAACAAAACATGTTGCTTTTGTTTAAAAATAGTAGGTGAAAATGTTGCGCAGCATAGTTAGTCAACACAAAATGCACAAACAAAAAGTGTCAGCAAACATACAAAAGTGGATAATAGCTGCAATTAAATCTTCCCCAGGCAGCTAACAGGGCAAAACAGTGACAAAAAACCAGAATTGGGATCTGCATAGTTCAAGAAGACTTGCTACTCAAACAAAAATAAAAAATACATAAGCAGAAGCCTTACTGGGGAGTTCTTAATCTCTTGAAGAAACTCAGAAAGAGCTGAATCAGCTTGTTGACGTATTTCATGACTTGAATCACTCAACATATTAAACAAACCTGAGTTGTTTATAAATGATTAGCTGGCTTAAATTGATGTTGTACAAAAATCTCAAGAGTTAAAAAATCTCATTCTTCAATTGATACACTTACCATCAAGAAAATCAGGAAGAAAACCCAGCATATCAATATCTGGGACACTGTCCAATACTGTAATCCATCCTACCAAAAACTGGCGGACATATGGATTCAATACATTCATGCGCTCCCTCAACAATGGTATAAATTCTTCAATACTGAATATTAAGAAATGAAAAAGGATGGGTATGAAGCAGTATAAGTTACACTCAGAGATCTCCATATCTAAAAATCTTATGAAATTTAAAACACAAGATAGTCATACGGAGAAACATGTAGCATAGAAGTGAGAAGAAAGTGCACCTGAACTGATCACTTTCGGTCACAATATCCTGTGTTAATAGATCAATGTAGAATCATTAGTTAATTTAAAGGATGAAATCTTTAATTGATTAATCCCTGTTCAGAAAACATCTGATTTGTGACCGCATGTAGATCTGCTCAAAAGCTTGTTGGAGTCTACGAGAAACTTATTATACCTTCACGAGTCGATCTAAGAGATGAGCAGCACTTTGTACATTGGCATCTGAGTCTGCAGAAAGCTTACATAAAGCATCAAAGATCTGGTTGAAGAATATAATAAAATCTCCTCTCACAACCTAGCATCAAAACACAATTCACATCAGATGATTGTATATTATCGTATTGAAGCTTTACATGGGTTAGCATAGTTAAATTCTCACCTTAGCTATGTTATATAGTGCTTCACAAGCATAATAACGAACTCTGCTATCTTGATCAGAGAAAGAATTTAACACAGGAGGCACAATTTGCTGCCAAATAAAAGATATATAGGTAAGCAGAAGGAAAATAAATGTGTGTAACACACATGCCAGCGCCGCACATATTCGGAGGTATGTCAATTAAGCTCTATAGTAAAGTGAAGGATGATAACATTATTTTTGTATTAAGTAAACTCTTACGAGTTTTTGAGTTGAGTCTAGGAGTCAAGTTTATGGAGGTTCCACTAGTTTACATAATAGACTCTCATGTTTGACAACCTTGCATCAGCCCCTCATCTTCATCAGATAGTTGCCTGAGAAACCCATCATTGTTTCCTCACGCAACAGAAAATTAATCCAAACAATTATGTGAAGACAAAAATAGCCACCAGAAGCTTATATTCTCTCTCTCATACACAAATATCCTCTTCCACTAGACCCAATGACAACTACCAAACTTCTAAGGTATACCCAGAATGAATTTTGCATACTTTCACAAGTGGGAAGAGTTCAGATCATAAATCCATGAGACACAAATACACACACACAATAAAAATAAACAGAGACTTGCATGTATATATATATATATATATATATATATATATATATATATGTATATATTCGAGTAACTTGTGGGCAACCCTCACCTCAAGATGCTGAGCAGCTTCAGTCGTCAACCCAACAGTAGCAGCAGCTAAGCTTATCAATCCTCCCTTCATTGAATTAAAAAAAAAAAAGTACAACATGCTCGAATTATTAAGTTCAAGCTACAATCACCCCATCCAACAAGAAAAAAACAGAGTTTGAGCTACCTTGCGGTGATTAGCTTGTGGTGAATAAGTGAATTCCGTAGTCAACAAATTGATCACAGCAGTTATCTTATCATGCTCCCCAGCAGCAGCAAGCTGCTTCACTATCCCCTCAACCTATTTCCCACAAAACCCGCACCAATCACCAATGCACCTCAAATCAAAATTCACCAAATTGCAACAACAAGCAAAAACAAATAAAGCATTAAAAATAAAACAAATTGGTGATAGAAGATGAAAAACCTCGAGAGCAGCATTTTTGCGCTTCTCATAGAGCTTGTCGGCGAGGTTACGGAGCACGGCCGCCGGAACCACCGAGAGAGCGTCGACCATGGCAACAGCTTCGCAATCGAAGAGACCCAAAACGGAAAGGGAGGATGGGAAAAAAATCAAATTCGCTTGCGGATCTTTTCCTGCTCGAAACGAAACATCTCCGTTTCCGTTCCGAGAATTGAAACTCGCGATTGGATTACGTGGGAAATGCAATTGAGTAGATCTAAGGAAATGGAAGAAAATTGGAACTAAAATTAGAATTGAAACCTAGAACTAGATTTTTCCTTTTTTTTTCTTTTCAATTTTCGTGGAGAGTTTCCGTTTCTGTGGAATTTTAGATGAAATTCAACTGAAATGAAATTCGTGTGTCTTTTTTTAAGATAATAATTATGGTAATTAAGCAGTGAGTGACTGCGCGCATTTGTGTTTCTTCCTAACTGTTGAGTTCAATGAATTGAAAGAAATAGGAAATCACGGGAATGTCCTTATTTGTGGTGGTAACATCATCATTTGTATTTTTATTATTTTTCCATCATACAAATGCAAATTAAATTACCTTATCCTGTTTTAAAAAGGTATGCTCCACGATGTTTGTTTTTCTCTTTTTGGTAAATATTTTTTTTGATGAAACTTGGTAAATAAATATACTACACCGTTTTTTCTGAAGAAAAACGATGAATCCGACTCTTTTTTTCCGTATTTTTATGAAATCGTGACATCCTCATTTTCACTCAATAGAAGTTTATTTACGAGTGAATAGTCAAAATGGCCCCTGTAATTGTAAGATGTTCTCAAATTAGTTCCTGAAATTAGTGAAAACTCAAAATAGTCCCTCATTTTGTAAACCGTTACTCAATTTAGTCCCTCCCTTAACCTCAGTTACTTGACACCGTTAGTGAGTCTGACGTGTCACGTTAAGTGACGTGTTGGCTCCCATGTGGTGCACGCATGGCGCACACGTGTCACAAGGGACCATTTTGAGAGTAGTAAATGTCAAAATGACCCCCAAAATTGTAGAAAACTCTCAAATTAGCCATTGAAATTAACGAAACTCAAAATAGTCCCTCATATTTTATCTAGTTGCACTTATCCTGCTGCACTTGTCCTCTGCATGGTGTTAATAAATGTTGGTATCATGATAATACCAAATGAGCTCCAACGTTACAATCACTTTTGGATGAGCAAAAAATGGTAAAAGCTATGGTAGTTAAAACCGGGCCGACCGGTTGAATCGGGAACCGGACCTCAGTCTGGTTTGGAGTAACCTGGGAACCGCGTTGGCAGGGAACCAGACGAAAAACCGCGGAATCGGTCAAAAACGGCCGGTTCTTTGCGGTTCTGTGCTGGACCAATTTAAAAAAAAAATCAAAATGAAGTCGTTTTTGTCATTTTTTCATTTTTTTCATTTTTGCAAAAGGGCTAAAACCCTGCTAAAATAGAATAGAATTAGATACAAAACCCTTATTCTTTCTCTTCAAGAAGAAACGCGCCGCAAAGGAGCTAGCAACCAGCAGACTTGACGTCAGAGCTCCGACCGCTGTGCCGTAACATTGGAGCTCATTTGGTATTATCATGATACCAACATTTATTAACATCATGCAGAGGATAAGTGTAGCAAGATAAGTGCAATTAGACAAAATATAAGGGATTATTTTGAGTTTTCGTTAATTTCAGGGGCTAGTTTGAGAGTTTCCTACAATTTTGGGGGTCATTTTGACGTTCACTAGAGACACGTGCGCGCCACACATGCACCTCGTGGGAGCCAACAGGTCACTTAACGTGACACGTCAGACTCACTAACGGCGTCAAGTAACTGAGGTTAATAGAGGGACTAAATTGAGTAACGGTTTATAAAATGAAGGACTATTTTGAGTTTTCGCTAATTTCAGGGACTAATTTGAGAGCACTCTACGATTTCGGGGGCGATTTTGACTATTCACTCTTTGCACAATCAACGTCGCTGAGATTCGGCAGCAAATTCGCCCTAACACGAAAGAGAACTACAGAAGGTTGAAAAAGGGTCCTGTTGCCGGCGTCTGTTTCGGTGTCTCGCGGTACTTGTCTCGTGATCCTTCTAGTTCTTCTCACTTGCGCTTCGTTAGGTACGTAGCTTTCGTGCAACATTGATTTCTCTTCTTTGTTACTGTTTCAATTTTAAATGAATGGGTTACACTGGATATGAAATGAATGTCAAATGAACTATTAACTAGTTCAATAGTCTATGTTCTTGTGCTTTTAATTAAACAACGAGTTGTTATGTTTGCTGAATTGCCTGAACAGAGTGAAAGTTTATTAGTATATATTTTTTTACTTCTGAATAAACAGTTAAGCGTGTGCAGCTTGTTACAATGTGCTTGTTCACCTGCTTACCAATACCACCACTGCATAAGTGAAGAATGATATTTTTCTATCAAAAGCGTCTTAATATTTGGTTGTGCTGCTCTTGTTTTTCTAGTCTTGGTTGTGACCTTACAAGTTGTTTCAAGTTGTGACCTTAAATGGACCAAACGAGTTGTTTCAAGTTGCGACCTTACGAGTTGTTTCAAGTTGTTTCAAAATCAGATAAAAAATGGACCAAACGAGTTGTTTCAAGTTGTGACCTGAAATGGCAGAAATGGTCCATTCAATCAAAGGCAAATGCTAGCAAGAGTCCTGAGAATACTGATGAAGGAATAAAAATGGACCTTAGTCAGTGCCTAAGGGCACTCATTTTAAAGACCTTTATACAGTTTTATTTGAATATTACATTCTTTATGACCAAAACATTGAGTTGCCTATCACTACATTAAACTTGAAATTTGAAAAATTGTAATATAATATGAACTGTCTGAGCATGAAATCAAGCTTAGTTATGTATGTTGTAATTGGATTTTTGAAATCAGGTCGGAGAAATAGTTTGAACCAGTGTTGTATTTACTTTTTACCCGCTGATTTAGAATCTTAATATCTTATGCACAAGTGAAGGTGGCATTGGATCTATGCATTGAATACATTTTTCTTTATCTAGGTTTCCCCATTCGACCACTTTACCAGTGGCTTAGACTGCTAATTCGCTGACTTGGTCGCTGACTTGGCCCATTGACTGGGTTGACCTTTGGCTATACAACTATGAGAAAACTACCCCTAAACCATAATTCAAGGCTGTAAGTTTTTAGAGTGGTGAAGCAAGCTACCTAGGAAGTACGATGGAGACTAAGCGCTGCAAATTCTGGCTCCCTACCAAAAACAGATTTTGTGCAAACTCCCCTCTCAATGGTTCCTTGTAAGTTTCAGTCTCTTTCTTCCTATCAATTCTTTGATTCATTTCACTCACTTTCTCTCAATTCTATGGACCCAGATTCTGTGGTAATCATAACTCGAGGCCCCAAGAACAGTGGATCCCATGCCCCATAGATCCATCCCAGTACTTGTTCTCTCTCTCTCTCTCTCTCTCTCTCTCTCTCTCACGCGCGCGCTTTCGTCTATATCATTATTAACCCATGTTCATTCTTCTAATTTTTTTGCTCTTTTTGATTTGGTCAATGCCCTTTCATCATTTGATAGCTCAGTGCTAGAGCAAAATCTCAAAGGGCATGTTAAGCGGTGCCCAATGCTGAAACAGGTTCAATCCTTGTCCCTCCAACCTTTCTATCAAAAAGGCATCAATGCTGGTTCTGATGGAGAACAAGAGGAGGAAACTTTGGGGGTTGATGATTCAAGATTGTCCACAGTGACCGTTTCTTCAGAAATGAAGAGGAATGTTCTTCATAGGATGAGTGTGCCCGAATTCTGCAATTTGATTGAGAAGATCGAATCTTTTCATGAATCATTGTGTAAGGATATTCAGGACTCATTTCAAATGCCAGAGGTTTGCAGCCTCTGGATTAAAAGTGGAGTAGAAGAAAGGTAGCTATCGGTGTTGAGACATTTGAATTTATTTAAGAGTTAAATTCAGGCTGTCCCATGTATTTTGTATCAAAATCATTTTACCAGTGACCCTGATTTGTTGCTTTACCACCCCCCCCCCCCCCCAAAAAAAACAGTCGTTAGTTTCATCAGCATAAAGCCCCTTATGCTGACTTTGATTAGCATGAAGCTTACTTCCATTAGTCCTGCTAATGGTACTAAACACATGGGGCAATGTGACAAAGTCAAATTGACAAGGTTTCAACTCAAACTAGAAGGGGACAAACTGAATTTAATTTGTTTAACGAGTTTGGTTTCTATTTCCAACTTAAGTTGTTTGCAGGAAATTGCCATTTCAGGAGAAACATATAATGCAGCAGGCATCTATTGTGGGAAATTTGGAAAACTTCGGTGTATTGAAGAATTCTCTTGGAAGGAAACCATCCAAATGTGAGGAACCAGTTGAGGGGGAGGAGGATGGTGTTTCTACAGTGATTGAGTTTGGAGCTGGTAGAGGGTATTTGACACAAATGCTTGCAGATTGTTATGGAATCAATAAAGTCTTCCTGGTTGAGCGGAAGTCATACAAGTTGAAGGTAGGACTTAGCCCTGGAATTGCTTTTGCTTCTAAATCATGATAGTCATATTTGGAGATGTTCCTGAACTGTTTGAACTTTTAGTAATCTTTAATTTATTTATTTATTTATTTATTTATTTATTTATTGTTTACATCATGCCAATGCTATTTCTAGGCTGATCGATCCTTGCGACAGAATGAGAGCTTGATGTTAGAGCGTTTGAGAATTGACAGTAAGGATCTTCAGTATTCTTGCTGTAGAAGATATTTTCTGAACTTGTTATTATGCTAGTTAAGTTATGCTGCCTGCTGAGATATCTTTACTAAGGAAATCATATTGTGAGTGCATGGCCACACTATTATCATGTTAATGTAGCACCTTTAATATTTTTCTGGTGACTTCATAAAGCCAGCATTTCTTCTGAAAACTTTGCGAGGCTCAGCTGCCTGTATCTTAATCTGAATCTCTGGTTAGTTTTGGTTCATCTCATGCTTATCATGCAGTATACTTATTTTCTATATGTTTTATATTTTATGCAAATGACGTTCAAATTATTGAATTATTTAGATTTTGGTCTGTTATACATACTCTCGAACTTTTTCGTCAGTTTTAGACTGTAATAATTTTAAAACTTTCATAATTCCTGATATAATATGCTCTATGTGTATATTCATAAATCTTGTAGTTTTATTAATTCTGCTTCATAATTCTGATTGCTGCTTGATTATTTATTAATATAATTTTGAGCCCGATAAAATTCAAAAATCCAACTTTGCAGTTGAAGATTTAGATTTGAATGCTGTTGAGTCTTTGCAAGGAGTTCCATTTCTGGCCATTGGTAAACATCTATGTGGAGCGGCAACAGGTGATTTTGGCAATCTAAATATGCATTCCGATGAAATTCCGGGTGATCGTTTCGTTGTTGAAAACATAAATGGCCATGCAATTTTCTTTTTCAGACTTGACTATGAGATGCTGCTTTCCCGAATATAGAAAAGATGGGAGTGAACGGTACACTGCTAATAATAATTTTGGAGGTTTAGCTATAGCAACATGTTGCCACCATCTTTGCCAGTGGAAACACTATACAAGTAATCACCTTCTTCTTGGCTAGTGATACTATAGTTTGTATATTTAAACTTGTCTTTGGGTGTGATAACTTTTGGTTACTAGCTATCTGTTCTTGCGACCCTGCAGATAAAAGATTTTTTCTAGATTTGGGGATGACAAAGGAAGAATTTCATGCCATTACATGGTTTACTAGCTGGGCAGTAGATGCTAATCATGATTCAGATCTTCCTGATACAACTAATTGTTTATCGCATTTGCAATCGATGTAATCCTTCCACTCTTTAATCATGAAATTGACATCAAAATTCTTGCTACCAGTCAATTAGTGTTTCATATAGTGTTATTGAAACTGGTACATTAAAAGCTGTGTTTTGGCCGCAGAAAAGAGCAAGGTAATGGGTATACAGATGGAGTTGAAAAAATTCTCTCAGAGATGGAAGCAGCTAAACGAGCAGCACTGGGATTTAAGTGCAAGTGGATTATTGACATGGGGAGGTTGATGTGGTTAAGAGAACGTGGATTAGATGCAAAGCTTGTCAGATATGTTCCACCAAGCATTTCTCCTGAAAATCATTTACTAATAGCCAGGCCTTCAAATTGATTATTTATTTCCTTCTCCCTTCGATCTTTTTATTCTTTTATCCATTGTGACAATATGTTTATTTTCATGTTAGATTGATATATTTATGTTGTTTTCAATATGCCAAAAAAAAAAATGAGGCACATTACCATCATATTACTTTGGGGATTAGGACTGAATTATTAGTCATTTATTTCATTTCTTCTATTTGGTTGGAGTTGTCAGAGCAACACCCCCGTTTAGTTTGTATGATCACCACGCCTTGTAAGCATGAATTTATCATCTCTTTTGCTCAAGTCAAGGAATGAGTAAACATAGATGACATTGATCTTCTCTCTAGTTTTGTATACCTACAAGTTTGTGCTCCCTAAACATTTAAGTCACCCCCCTTTGTTCTGATATTGCAATACGAATGTTTTGCAGGTATATACAAGTGGAAAAAGGAAAACCTGAAAGGACGTGTATAACTTCGTATATTTCATTAAACTTTATGGCGTCTATATGTATTTTATGCAAATTTAAGGGACCTAGCGTAGTTCTTTTACTCGTTGCCGGGTAGTTTTGTTAAATTTTTCTATGGCTGTAAAGCTTGAAAAAAGTAATTATAAAATATTTTTATAGTTTTTCCCCCAAAACTTATTATTTTAAGCTTCCTAAAAAAAACTAAATAATATTCTAGAGTTTTCTTTCTACTTTTTTTTATAATCTTCCATAATGTTTTTTGACAAATATAATCTTCCACAATTATATATAGTAGTGTGAAGAATACACATTGTGATATACTAAATTATAGTGTGTTAAAAGATAAAATTATTATTATACTCTCATCGATTTGGTTTCTTTTTTCTTTTCAATTTTGCGTTGTTATCGAATACTTAATTTTCAGAATATATTTTTATATTTTTACCGAAAATTTTATTTTTCGGAATACAAATTTGTATTCCAGAAACTAATTTGTATTCTGGAAATTAGAGTTTTTGAAATGTAAAAATTTTTAATTTTTTTGCATATATTTTAGAACTGGAGATTCCAGTAAAAATATAAAAATACATTTTGGAAAATTGAGTTGTTAGTAGAAATACAAAATGCGAAGAAAAAACCCAAATCGATGAGAATATAATAGTAAGTTTCTATTTTAAATGGGTGTATGGCCAAAAGGGCCGATGTAGTTACCAATTGTCCTATGATTATTTCCCAAACGCACACAATTTTCCACACTTTGACTTAGAAATTATCTTGCACTATCTTAAGTCCATTCATTTCACATAACACTATATTGCTGTCTAATTTCTATGTATTCTATTTCGACCAAAAAAAAATTCTATCTATTCTATTGAATTGATTTTTCAAATCTCTTGTTTAAATTAGAGTGAAATCGCAATCATTCTAGACTATAAAAGTGTATACTATAATAATCCCATTTAGTTAAATAAATTAGGGATGTTCAAAAGTTTTAAAAAACTAAACTGAACTATAAACAGAACTTTTAATTAACCGAACTTTTGAAAACAATTTCTTAATTGAACTATATTTTGAAAACAATCTGTTAACTGAACTGACAGTTCGGTAAACGCTCGAACCATTTTTGTCCTTCAATTCAAAATTTATCTGTGTTTGTGCGAGACCAATAGAGATCCATTGTAAGCATTGAACCCCATCACAGGGAATCAACTCCCACCTCACACAATGGATAATCTCCTCTTTCACGAGAACACTCTCTTATGCCACAGTAACCGCCATTTTAATCTCAAACCTCCGCAGGAAGCACTTCAAGCTCCCACACCTCCTCAGTGACGACCTCAACCACCACCTCCTCATCAACCTCGTGAAGCGCTTCGACGACATCTTCCTCCTCCACATGGGGCAGCGCAACGTCGTGGTCGTTTCCTCGCTGGAGCTCACCAAAAAGGTTCTCCAAACACGAGGCTTGGAGTTCGAGTCCCGCCACCGGAACGTCGTCTTCACCGGCGAGCATTGGCAGAAGATGCGGCGGATTTGCCACCGCTCTGCTCTTCACCCTCAAGATTGTTTAGCGGTACTAGTTCGGGTGGGAATTCGAGGCAGCTAGCGTCATCGATGATGTTAGACGCAACCCCAATGCCGCTGTCGCGCGGGATCATCCTTCGCCGTCATCGACGAGATTGTCCTCACCGTCGCCAATGGGATCGTCCTCCGCCATTGTCGCGTTGATGATGTTGGTTTAGAACTGATGCTGGGCGAGATTAAATCTGAACTGATGCCAGCAAAAGCTGAACTGATGGATTAAATTTTTAAATTGGTTTAGAACTCAGTTCACCGAACCATTCAGTGTGTGTTTTTGTATTAGATTTTCAAACACACATTGGGGGCCAAAATAGAGTTTGACTCGATTTTGGCAAAAAGTTGGTGCATTTGGGTATTTAATGTGAAAATTTAAAACATGATTTTGGGTTTTAGAATCAATTTTGGTAGAAAGATATCTTGGGTTGTTTTTTCATTTACAAAACTATGTTTGGGTATGAGATCCACTAAATTCTTTATATTTACACATCAAAAATGATTTTATCTTTAGTATCCAAACACAATCTATTCTTCTGAACACACAGTTAAAATATCATTACCAAACACAAATCGAACCAATTTTGGTAGAAAAATATCTTGGGTTGTTTTTCCATTTACAAAACCACGTTTGGGTATGAGACCCACTAAATTCTTTATATTTACACATCAAAAAATGATTTTATCTTTAGTATCCAAACACAATCTATTCTTCTGAACACACAGTTAAAATATCATTACCAAACACAAATCAATTCTTCTCAACACAATTTTTTTTAAATCAATTCTTCAAACACAATTCTATCAAATACAATTATACCAAAATCTAATACAAACAGATACTAATTAGTTCAGTCCGGTTCATATTGGCTGCTATGAGTTCGGTATCAAAACTATATTTCCAGTTCAATTTAGTTTGGGGAAAATGGTAAATACACCCCACACTTTTTAGACATATACCCCACTTAATGCTGAAATTCCAAAAATACCCTCAAAATTTGCGTGCATTCCAGAAACTGGAGTTTTCATAATGAAATTTTACATTCTGAAAATTGGATCCAAAATTGCATTCCGGAAACTCCAGTTTCAGGAATACAAATTGTATGGAAACTGGAGTTTCCGGAATACAAATTTGAATGGAGTTTCCGGAATACAAATTTGCATTCCGAAAACTAATTTCTGGAATACACCCCACAATTCAAAAAATTTGAAAACTGGAGTTTTCGGAATACAAAATTGCATTCCGGAAACTCCAATTTCTGAAATATACATAAAAATAGAGGGTATTTTAGAAATTTTCAAAATTAAATGGGATATATGGCTAATTTTTCGTGGTGTATATACCAATTTCCCTAGTTTGGTTTGGTTTTCCATGCTAAACCAAACCATGCCCATCCCTAAAATAAATAAACTAGTGAATAGTCAAAATGGTCCTCAAAATTGTAGGGCGCTCTCAAATTAGTCCCTGAAATTAGCGAAAACTCAAAATAGTCATTTATTTTGTAAACCGTTACTTAATTTAGTCCCTCCGTTAACCTCAGTTACTTGACGCCGTTAGTGAGTCTGACGTGTCACGTTAAATGACCTGTTGGCTCTCACGTGGCGCACGTGTGGCGCACGTGTGGCGCGCACGTGTCCCTAGTGAATGTCAAAATGGCCCCCAAAATTGTAGGAAACTCTCAAACTAGCCTCTGAAATTAACGAAAACTCAAAATAGTCCCTTATATTTTGTTTAATTGCACTTATCCTGCTACACTTGTCCTCTGCATGGTGTTAATAAATGTTGGTATCATGATACTACCAAATGAGCTCCAACGTTACGGCACGACGGTCGGAGCTCTGACGTCAAGTCTGCTGGCTCCTTTGCGGCGCGTTTCTTCTTGAAGAGAAAGAACAAGGGTTCTGTTTCTAATTCTATTCTATTTTAGCAGGGTTTTAGCCCTTTTGCAAAAATTGAAAAAATTGAAAAAAATGACAAAAACGACGTCATTTTGATTTTTTTTTTTTAAAATTGGTCCAACACAGAGCCGCGAAGAACCCGCAGTTTTTGACCGGTTCCACGGTTTTTCGTCTGGTTTCCTGCCAACGCGGTTCCTAGGTTACTCCAAACCGGACTGAGGTCCGGTTCCCGATTCAACCGGTCGGTTGGTTTTAACTACCATGGCTTTTACCATTTTTTGCTCATCCAAAAGTGATTGTAACGTTGGAGCTCATTTGGTATTATCATGATACCAACATTTATTAACACCATGCAGAGGACAAGTGCAGCAGGATAAGTGCAACTAGATAAAATATGAAGGACTATTTTGAGTTTCGTTAATTTCAAGGGCTAATTTGAGAGTTTCCTACAATTTTGGGGGCCATTTTGACATTTACTACTCTTAAAATAGTCCCTTGTGACACGTGTGCGCCACGCGTGCACCACATGGGAGCCAACATGTCACTTAACGTGACACGTCAGACTCACTAACGGTGTCAAGTAATTGAGGTTAACGGAGGGACTAAATTGAGTAACGGTTTACAAAATGATGAACTATTTTGAGTTTTTGCTAATTTCAAGGACTAATTTGAGAGCGCCCTACAATTCCGGGGGCATTTTGACTATTCACTCCTTTTTCATGGCATGAGTTTGGCATGTTTGGGTCACGAGAGCAGTGTGATTCACTGATTGGGAACCCAGGCCGCGTAGGGTTTAAGGGTCTGATTCGTACTACTAGCCACTGAGATTGGATTGTTTGGTTTCCTTGGTTATTTGGTTGGGGAAACTCGGACAGTTTGCTAGCTGAATTAGCCGCCATTTTTCAAGGACTTATCCTTGGACCAGCTGCTGCAGATTCTGGAGTCGCCGCAGCCGCCATGCCTCGGGAGCTTTCTCTTGGCTGATAGAATGAGGTTTTTCTTCCCTCTGGAGTAGCTGGGCTGTGGTTCTAGTTATTTTCTTGTTGTTTTTCTTCCTTTGTTTAACTTCTTCTACCAACAAAAAAAAAACGCGCGGCTTGTTGCGGTGTTGTCGGGACACGGGATTTTCACACAATGGCTGCCGTCAACGCTCTCAAATCGTCAAAACTTATCTCCTGGAAACCCGTTCGCACTCTTCTTCTCTTTTGTACTATCTACTGTTTGGTTCCTTTCTTAGATTCAACTATCCACAAACACATCTCCTTCAAATGTTCGCTTACACTCACACTTATAAGCTTAGCTTTCTATGCATTTGAACTCACGAAAATCATTTTTTTGCAACATTTATCGGAAACCAAACAGAAACCTCTTTTGTTGCTCTTTTTTTTTTTCCATCGAAAGTGAACCGTGACGACGTGTTTGTGTGCAGACTGGAAGGCTCCAGCAAACCCTAGCGGGATGCGTGGAGCGGAGCGGAAAGACTTTGCATTCTGGAAAGGTTTCGACGGTGAGACTCTGCCCCGGATTTGCAGGCCAAGGAAGGTACTTCGATTTTCGATCCAATTCGATTCCGGCGTCTGTTGAATTCGTTCAGGTTTCGCCTCTCTGCACCTCCCTGTGTAGAGACGGTTTCCGGATTCGAACCGTGGAGCACTTGCTTTCTGCTTTGGAGGCTGCTGGTGTTGATAATTGCAGGATTGAGATAGAGAATTCGGATGCTCAAGGCAATGACAACGATGCCGAGGTAAGATTGTTAAATGCATCGTGGATCGATTCAGTTGGTGAATAACTGAAAGAATTCACTTTTATGAATAACTAGTGGATGGACTTGACTTTGCAACAAAAACAATAAAAAAATCCAATAGGTTAAACAATTTTAGTTGAAAATAAAAAATAAAAAATAAAAAATAAAAGATGGGGAGATGACATGTGTTATATATAACCCGGGAGATGACAAATATCACGGTCTGGAAAATCAGGACCTACTTTTCTTATATAGTAAATGAATAGTAATTGAAGTGTGGAAAGTGAACATGTTCTCTAATCTATACATTCTTAGTAAAAGGGAGATAGAAAAAATAGAGCTAGCTAGTAAGAGGCAAGTGAAGTAATCTTTTGATCTCTAATGTTTGGATTAGACGAAAACTCCTTAATCCAGTTTTCAACAGAAGATATTGAAGGGTTGGACACTCGTACAAATGGTTGGTAGACAAAATAATCTATCACAGTTTCCATTAGCTGATCTGGAAATATTTGCTCATAGACATTGTTTAATGGCCTTAAGTTTTCTTCTGTTGCTGTTCCCAGTTACCTGTTGTGAAATGAGCCCCATCGGTCTAACTACAGATTACAGAGAAATTTTGTATGTGCATCTGAACCCTTCGTTGACTAATGTTACAGTCAGATATACAACATTTAAGCTTTGAGGACAATTAAAGGGAAGTGTGACCTTTTGGTCATTTCATGCATTGGCTCAAGTGAAGAAAACATAGAAAGTACATAATATGGACTCATTGAACCGAAAGCCATGTCTCTTGTTATTTTTCCCACTGGGGATGAATTTCATGTCAAAAATCAACAAACTTTCCCAAGAGTTTCAGTTCACTGAAATTACTTCTGACTGTCATTAATCCTGTGTCGAATTTCAACTTTGTTGCCAAAACCAACAAAAGCCTCTAAATATGCAAGTCTTGATTTTTGGCAAGGTTTAGGTGCAAATATGACATGAGATGACACACAATTTCATAATAATAAGAAAAAGCCCTTAGTATTTTCCCAAGCAACCTCTGAGCATGACTGCTACTCTGTGTTTGGTTCTAAAAGAATAATACAGTGTTTATTTTTCATATCCATTCTCTATGGCTCTGCTTCATCAAAATAAATATAGTATTTTCTATTTTGTGGAAAGCATTTGTAAATCAATTTTATTCCCTTCTTCCCTGTTTCCTGTATTTAGTTCTTGGAATAAATATCTTGCATTAGAAAATTATTAATTTCCTTAATTTCTCATACAGGTTCCTTAATTTCTCTATGGCTCTGCTTCATCAAAATAAATATATTATTTTCTATTTTGTGGAAAGCATTTGTAAATAAATTTTCTTCCCTGTCTCCTGTATTTAGTTCTTGGAATGAATATCTTGCATTAGAAAATTATTAGTTTCCTTAATTTCTCATACAGGTTCCTATATTTGATGGGTCATCAAGGGAATGGGTGGCAGCCTTGGATGAAGTTGGTTTAAAGGTAGCAACTGATATTGGCGGCAAAAGCTGTGAGAAAATAGCGCCGCATGTGAGTGAACCAGTGTATGTTTGGAGGAATGATTCTTTTGTTGCTGCATTTCCTTCAGAAGTGGTTCGAATAACTTATGGCATCAACTTTCCACAGGTCAGGATAAGTTGATACATTGGATTGAGAATATCGATCATCAGAATTTTTCTCAGCATGTCATTAACAGATTTCTATGTACTTCTGTTTTCTGCAATACACTATCCTTACTGGACAGCTAATGAAAACACAAAAAGGATTGTGTTTTATGGATTTGAGCATTGCCTCTGTTAATATGATTCTCATTAATCATTATGAGAAGAATTTCTAGATTAGAATATCAATTCAAAATTATAGCGTTTAGTTATTTAGTTATAAGGTTTGAACCATTTGTAAGGTTTAACATTGAATAATGGACTAATTCACCTTCCTTTTACAGGCACCTGCTATTGGCTGCCAGTGGTTTTCTACAACGCCCTTGGATAATTTGGTTTATTCCACGCAGATAGCTTTGTCAAGAACCTTCTGCATTTATGAGGAGGTTAGTTATAAAGTTCATCCATTTGTAGTCTAGTTATTGACTTGTTTCTATTGCCATATGTTATTGGGTGGAAAACCGATTAAGATTTAAGATGTTACTTGCATGTTACAAAGTTCTTCCATTTGTAGTTTAGTTATTAGTCTGTTTCTGTTGCCATAGTGGAAAACCAATTAAGATTGGATAACTTGGTCATGAGACTTCACTTTTTTTTAGTCACCATGAGTTGTTCACCTTGAGGACAATGTGAATGTTTTAGGTAACCCCCTTAGTTGGAATAGTTATCCAGGCAGTTAGTTAGAGAGTGAGACATGATAAGCTATAAATAAGGGGAAAGGAAGATTAAAGAGGGTTATCTTTTGGTTTTGGAGAGGATTTTAGAGTGGGAGAGGACCAGATCTCTCAAATACTTTAGAATGTAATAGAGTTTTTCTATCAATAAACACTATTTTCTTCTATACTCTGAACAACCTATCAATATTCATGACTTGTGGGTCACTTTTCAAATGTGAATAGTTCTTTTTTTATTAGTTTAGTTGTACAAGTTTGATACCATGCAACTAACATTGAATATCCTGCTTTAAAATATCTTGCAGGTTGAGCAAATGCGCAATGCTGGACTCATTAAAGGGGGATCTCTTGAAAATGCCATCGTGTGTAGGTACTGTGGTACAAATATGCATTATGTTACTAATGCTCAGCTATAGGATATCTAGTGAACATATCTGATAGCTTATGATACTAAAGCAGAGTTTATGCAGCAACAATGATTTGTTAGAAATTTCCCAAAAGTTCATGCTTGAAATTATTTACATAAAACACATATCTAAGCATAAATCTAGGTACTAGGTCCATGAAACTAGGACCATATATCTAGGCACCTTAAAGTAAGTCACTTTCCTTAAAATATAGCACCATTTCTTTATGCTAGCTAATGAATTATCTTAGTACAAAGTTGCAAACTGTGTAGATAGTTCTATGGGATCTGTGATATTTGAGAAAGTTATGCATCGATTATGTTCATATTGCCCATTGTGCTTCTATGTCGTTGTATAATTAGTACTGTTTTCTTTTGCAGTGCCAGTAAAGGTTGGTTGAATCCACCTCTGCATTTCAGTGATGAACCATGTCGTCACAAGATCTTAGATCTCATTGGTGATCTCTCGCTGTCTGCTCAGTTTGGTAATCAAGGATTCCCAGTGGCACACATTGTAGCTTACAAGGCACGTGTCTTTCCTCTCTGTAGTTCCCAATACTAGATATTTTTATTTGTCATTTTTTTGTTGTGTCACAAGAGCTTACAAGTCCTATATTTTACAGTGCCTAGTTTATCCATTCCAATCCATTGCTTTTGAAATATTTAAAGTGGCATTTTTGTTGATCCTCATGTAAAAGAATCCGTTTGTCCTATCCCCCGATTTGGATTATCTCAAGAGGCTGCACCTTTGACGGGCATGATTTCTAATGCAATTATTTCTTATGTTTGATGCAGGGTGGCCATGCATTGCATGCTGATTTGGCATGCCGCCTGACGGGGATGATGTGAAAAGCTGGCAGGCATGTTGCCACTGATAAACCAAGAAGCTATTGCAGTTTTTGGTGAATTTGTTGCTGAAATTCAACTTGATGGTTTTGAGCTTCTGTGCAGCCAAGGTGGCTGCGAAGAGATGCTGAAATGCATAAACGTCTGATATCATAATTCCGTTTCTCAACATTGTTGCTTTCTTGGAACCAGCAAGACCAAGATAGTCAAAATTGAGATTCTACTCAGAAACGGGGAGGGGGAACAGAATCGTAATTCGTAGAATCGTAAGTAGAAACGTAAGATTCTACAAAAGTCATATATATATATATATATAAGAATTGATATATATGCATATAAAATAGCATAAATAAGAGAGAAAAACCTTTAAATAGCATAATTCATAAGTCATAATTCACAAAACAACTTAAGCTAGTATCCCCCTAGTACAAAACTCAAAGACATGATCTAAAATAAGTCATATATGAACACCTAGACCTAGACATTCCTAGGCAGATTTTTCTTGTGAGCTGCAACTGTAAAGGAGGCTCCACTAGATTTTCCGGCATCAATAGGATTAGAGTTTGGATTTGAACTCATTTTGGTGCACCCAAAATTAGAAACAGAACTGCAACTCAGCCACCCGAGACACACCACCGGAGCACTGCCGCACCAGAGAACAGAGAGAGGAGTGACAAGACAGAGAGCAGAGACAACGAGAGAGATGACGTGAGACAGGGAGCATCGCGAACTCGAAGAGACAGAACACAGAGAGAAGAGAGAATGTGAGAGTGTGAGACCGAGAGAATAGAGAACGTGAGATGAGTGGGACTCTGGGTTTTTTTATTCAAAGTGGGACTCGAAGAGAGAATGTGCTTGCTTCATCTCTGTTCTGAGAGAGATGAAGCAAGTACAAGTAGATTGACTTGGACTCTATACCTGAGACTTGAGATGGTTGGAGTCCGCTTGTGATCTACCCTGGAGGTTGATGCGTCATCCTCTCTACTGAGTTTTTGTCTATGTAGCTCATCTCCTCTTGCAAGGGTCTACTCTCAGTGTGTGTTGTCACCATCTGCTGTTTAGTTGGTAGAGTTTTGAATTCCTGAATTTGGACTGTGGTGTTTTTGCTGAGTTGAGATGAGAGTCTTTTGGGAATTCATAGGTTTGTTATCTGAGTGGGTGAGGTTGGTGCCACCTTTATTGCCTCTTTTTCGAGGGGTTGCTTTAATTGGGTGGTTGCTTCTTTAGGATTGGTGTTTCCTTATGACAGTTGCATGCCATGTGATGCTTGTTTTCTATTTTTGGGCATTGTGAAGGTTGTCTTGTATTCCGCTTGGTGGCTAGTTCTGCCTTTATTCAATGAATCCTTTTTTTCATGACCAAAAAATAAAGAAAGAGTAGGAAATTGTTTTTTTTTTTTACATTTTTTTTTTATTTAGTGAACTATTCCCTTTTCAGTGGTCCTAAATTGCATCAAAGCTGTCCCCTTCAACGGCCATGAAGTGCATCGAAGCTTTCTCGATGTGAAGAAGCCCTAACTTTCATGGGGAAGAAGCTCCCACAACAGCGCGATGAACAAGTGACCGAAGACAGGTCTCATGCTATGTGTGACTGTAGTGGAAGATGGTATGAGTTAGTGAATGGAAAGCAATCTCTGTCAGAAGCAAGATTAATGATGGCGTTATGAATGAGGTGTCTTACTTCGAATTGAAACAAGTGTGTCCTAATTTGTGGTGGTTTCTTGGCACTCAAAACCACATTCAGATTTAGGAGTAAGTGTTGCATATTTCATTTGATTCTGCTTTCAATTTGCAAAAGTGAAATTCATTCTGCCTTGCAAAAGAGAACATCCAGACTCTTCCCCTTATCCCCCAATTCATTCTACTTGAAAGTTCCATTCTCTGAGTGATCCTTATGGTTTTGGGCAAGAAGAAACTCAACAGGATACTGTAAGATTCACATACTGTGGGCTAGTGTTACTTTTCGTTTCATCTTAATGTGCTTATCATTTATTATATCTTGATGGTTCATGCTAACATGTCGGAGAAACTTGAGAGAGGATGATAAAAGTGTGTGAGCTCTTATTGTTCTGTTATATTTGGAGAGGATTTTAGAGTGGGAGAGCACCAGGTCTCTCAAATACTTGTGGGAGAAGATAAGCTTATTTTGAGCTTATCTTATCCTTAAAAGGAGAAGCTGGGCCAAATAGACTATATATATTTTTTTAAAAAAAACTTATGAAAAAAGTAGCTTATTTTTATAGAAGAAAACTTTCAAAAATGAGCTTTTATAAAAGCTACTATAGGGAGCTTTTTCAGAGCTTTTAGATGCTTCCCCGAGAAAACCATGTCTTCGAATCCTATATTGAGCTACATCACCCAATTTTTTTAGTTTTTACAATTTTTAGACTATGTCATACCGAATGGAAGACTGTTCCATTTTCGGGCACACTGGCAAATCAATATTTTGGCCGATGCTCCCTGCACCCACATGAGTTGCTCCCTGCACCCACACTTAGTGTTTTTGGTAATTTAGAGACTATGTATGATTTGATCGTTTTTTTTTTTAAATTGTTTTGCAAATTCTGTCGTAAATGTAGTCTTACATCTAAGAAAGGATTTCGATATCTGTGCACCAGATCTAGTATCTCATCTCTAATCTCTAATACAACATGGCTCTGTCTAGCGTGGGAGACTTTATCAAGTCTCTCACCGTGCAAGTTTATAAAGCCTATTTTATAATAGATTTGTATACACTAGATCACACCCCTTGAGTACACAATCTATTAACACCGTTAGATTTATTGGTAGAAATTTTAAGGGTCCAGATGAGTCTTTTTACTTTGAAGAACAACTAAAACTCCCAACACACAATCCCTCACCCTCACCAGTCACCACCATGAGGAGACTGCGGTCAACAACCGCCAACCCACCATGTTGTGCACGGCCACCCACCCACCATCTCCGTCAGATCTGAGCCAGCCACCGTTGTACGACCTCGTCCTGCCATTGCGAGTGAGAGAGGGGGTGGCTACCTGAATGACACAGGGGTGGAGCTCCCGACGACGACAGCAAGGTCGGCCTCCTCGCCGAGGGAGCCATCGCCTGCGTCGTGGCCGTCCTCCTCTGCCCCGGTTCGCCAGATTGCGGGGCGAAGGGTGCATTTGATGAAGGGGGATTCTTCTCAACGCGGAGGCAGTCGCCGTGCTCGCGGCGGGGATGGCCGCTGTCGCGGCGGTTGGGGGCTTCCCCCTTTCTTCTTCTCTCTTATCTGCTCCCTTTGATGTTTTTGTTCTTTTTTTTTGTTACAGATTTTGAATGAGTTTGAAAAAATGGGATTCAAAGGGATCCCGGGATGATGTCAGCGTCGAACTCCACCTCGGGGCTCATTGATGCATTTATTCTCCACAACACTGAAAACCTAACCCTCTCTCACTCGCTGTGGCAGAAAAGGGAGGACTTGAGGTGGAGGTGGGGGGTAATCCAATGTGCGCAGGTCCATTGTAAAATGGGTTTCATAAAGTTTCGCACGGTGGGGACCGCACCCTAGACAGAGCCATACAACATATATTCTAGTTTCTAAATGTAATCTAAAATGATCTAATCCCTTTTACAAAAAAGAAAAAGGATCTCATCCCAAATTAAACCATGGAAAATGATCTAATTGTGATCTAAAAATGATCTAATCCCTTTTACTAATCAATGACTCCCAGTGGCTTACAAGGCATGTGTCTTTCATCTCTGTAGTTCCCAATACTAGATATTTTTATTTGTCAATTTGATTTTCGTTGTGTCACAAGACCGAGCTTACAAGTTACAAGTCCTCTTTTTGGTAGTGCCTAGTTTATCCATTCCAATCCATCCCTTTTGAGATATTTTAAAGTCTTACTGTACACCCACAGCCCCCTCACCATTACACACACACTGACACACATATACACTTACTGACTTGCACAAGAATTAAAATGCGAACAAAAATCGTAATTCTTTTGATTTACCTGTACATAATTCCTAATTTAACTTCCTAATTATGTATCATCATCATCATCATCATCGTCATCGTAAGTGCTAAAACCATAAGCAGGGCTTCAATAATAGCTCCCTACCTGTTCCACCGCTGTCCCATAAAAAAAAATTCAAAATGGCTCCCTACTAAAATCTAGTCTTCCTTTTATTTGGTGAAGTTTTTTTTTGGTCAACAAAATCTAGTCTTCTGAACATCGCTCATATATAACTAAAAATTGTCACTGTATACGTACTTGGGGTGAGTGAATCATTTGTTGTTTCCTTGATAGCAAGGACAATTTGCATAGATAAAGAAACTCAACATTTACAAGAATCGCAACCATGGTTTACAAGAGACTACACCACTAGTAGGCACCAATTCATTTCAATTGCTAATCTAGGGAACATATACATATACATTAATAGACAAAAAGGTCGCTGATTAGAAAATAATGTGGAACAAGTTATTTTCATTCTATCATGCATGGTGCAACAAGGCTTTAGTTTTATTCTAGCTAGCATGCAACAATTACTAAAAGAGGACAATTTCTTGCACCTGTTCTGTTAGACTTTGTAAGGATTGCTTTATTTCCCAACAACCCATTACTGCTTCCATTGCATGGACGCGGACATGTTGCTGTAATTGTTCTTTGAAGGAATAGAGCAACAAAACATACTGTCTATTTGGATAAACAACTTATTTAAGTACTAAAAGCATAAGTGTTTTATTAGTATAAGCGCTTATCTTATAAGCACGCTATGTATAAGTTGTTTTTATAATCAACAAGAGAATGTGGTGAAATTAATTTCATATACGCTGTAAGCTATTTTGATAAACTATCTTGGGGAGCTTATGAACCAGTCATAAGCTGTTTTCATAAGCTCTGTCAAATACGCTGACAAGTGCTTATGTCAGTAAACAAACCCAGATAAACTCTACATAAGTCAATCCAAATAAGATCATAGTGTGATGGCCACATCAAACAGGAAATATCAAACAAGATGCATGGAATATGTTGATAAAAAAATGTCTCATTGTTGAGTGAAATTTCTTGAAAATATTACTAAAAACAAGCTTACTTATGTAACACCCTCTTTCCCAGAGAGCGTCACACTTAAGTAACCAACCTAAACGCAGAAAATAAATTTCTTTAAGTCTGGTTTTCTTTTGGAAATATTCTGACAAACTTAATTAATTTTCACAAATGGATTTTCATTGCCATTTTTTTTTCAAAAGATATTAAAAATAAACATAAATAACTCAACACTCAACATATGAAAATGAATTGCAGTTACTGGATAAAATTTACATCTTTCTTCATAAACCAATGTTTGGAAATAATACATCACATAAAAATCTGTTCCTTTACAAAAGAGTACTGACTCCCTATGCTGGTCAAGCACTAAGAACTTCTGCAAGAAGCTCTGATAAGGAAACTCTAACTCGAAAATAGGACTCGTCTGCCCTTCCACTAGGTTAACTCATCTTCAGAGTACGTCTCAATCCTCGAGTCTTGACAGGTCCACTCAGCTAGTGGTCAATCTATATGAATCATGTTCCAAATAGCACAAAACATATAGGCAAGGGTCAAAATCTCTTTCGTAGTTATCACCATAATCATACAAGTAGCACAACACAGAAATTCATGCAGAATCATACCATGACCATTTATAGCAGAAATCACTCACACATGCATAACGTAACATAACCCATATAAGTCACATGGACACTAGTCACATAGATCACCATTCCCAACTTCACACAGAAGCATCACCGTTTCACACAGAAACATATTACAAGAATTCAATATATATACATATGTATCCACACAAAACACTTCTATTGGCCATTTCTTGATAACAGATTCGACACACAGTCATGAGCACGTAGCCCGCACTCCATGGAGATTACTTTTCCCCAAACTCCTCATTTATTCGACACTCAGTCACGAGCATTTAGCCCGCACTCCATGGAGATTACTTTGTTTTGCACACAGCAATTGGCACACAACCCTTTGCACACAGTACTTGGCACACAACCCTTTACACACAATACGAAATGTCACTTAGCATTTCCCATATCACACAGCATTAAATGGCACACAACCTTTCCCATAGCACACAACATGAAATGACATACAGCTGGCACATAGCCTTCCACACATCACACAGCAGTTATATCACATAGCACTTTTTATGTCACCAAGCATTTACATTCCACAATATTTAGGTCACACAGACTTTGCACCACACAGTATTTACATCGCACAAAAGTGATACCACACAGTACTCATATCACACAGTATTTGTCACATAGAATGTATATCACACAGAATTTATTTAACTCCCCTTATTGGCACTTAGTTTTCCCCAACCATTTTTCAACATCCATTTCACAACCCTCTTAAGCACATAGCTATTCTTCCATTTAAACTTTATTCCAAAATGTCATTTTTAAGGAAAACTTTCTATAATTATGTTTTTGACCCCAAAATATACAAATTTTCATTTCTGCCCCAAACTTTCTGAAAATTACATTTTTGGCCCAAAATATTCCTTTTACAAATTAGCTGTTATATTTTCAAAAATTACATTTCCACATTCTGTTTTGAAAACTTTCCAAAATTACACTTTTGCCTCTAATCTTCAAAAATTACATTTTGACCCCTGTACCCTCGCATACAGTGTTTTCAGGGCAGAGACGTTCACACCTGTGAAAACCCTCACACCCAGGGCGTGAATAGTTCTGGAAAATTGTCTAAAAATCCGAAAATTGATTTTCTTTTTGGGATTTGATTCTTTACTCCAATCCTATGATTTTTAAGTACCAAAACCAGTTTTTAGCTTCATAAATCTTGGTCCATTAAATTGATTTTCAAGAAGATAACTAAATAGGCATTTAGAGATCAAATTTTCTTGAAAAACATGGTTTGATTAAGCTTGTTGCTCTCTCCCTCATCTATATCCATTTTCCATACACCATATAATCTCTCCATTTTTAATATACTTCAAGCTTATAAGAACAATCATTCATTTCACATGATCCATAAACTAAAACAATAGTCTATCCCTTTTAAAGAATACACACATCAAGCTTTTTAATAAATCCAAGCTTCAAGCCAATATCTATGTATCAAACATCCACCACCACATAGGAAAATCATCACCCAAGAACATATGAAAATTATCCTCTCAAGAAACATAAGAAATCTTCTACCAAGAACATGAAAACCATCATCAAGCATAAGAAATCACATCCAATACAAGCTTATACAATTATGGTAGCTAGAGAGAGTTTTCCCTTACCTCTTGGTCTTTCTCCTTCTCTTCTCTCTTCTCCCAAATTTATTATCACAAAGCTAATCACCTTCAAAGATAATAAGAACACAACCACAAAAACACAAATCAAAAGGGTTCATACCCTTCACAACAATAAGCCCTAACCCTAGAAGGAATGAATGGAATAACTTATTCTAAACAAGACCATAAAGATGGTAACTTACCCAAGGTCCAAAACCCTAAGTTTATTGCTCTTGAAAGGATAAGAACACCTTGATAAATCCAAAGCTTTGATGGAAGTTTAAGTGTTTAAAATGGATTCCCTACGCTTGATTATTGCATAGGGGTTCAAAATATAAGGTAGGAGGTGCTTGAGAGCTCATGAACATGGAAGAAAATGGATGGAGGAAGAAGATGAAAGCTTAGAGAGAAAAATGCCTTTGGAGAGAGAATGAAAATGATGAAAATGAACAAGTCCCTCTCCTTCTCCCTCTCAATTTCGTGGTCAGCCCTCCCCCATGGAGAACCATGGTTATTTTTTCATTAATCATGGTTAAAACTAAACATGACACTTAATTAATAATTTGGTAAATAAAAAATCAAGAATTTTCCTATTGGTTTATAAATATGAGTCATGTAATTCATGAATCTTCTAAACTCTTCTCCACTCTTCTAGGGGTGTCTAGCTGGTCTAGGAGGAAAGGTAAAAATATTTTTCACTTTTAACCACGGTAAATGGTAACTTATAGGTAACCAAGTGCGGTAACTTTTGAGTTTCACGGTTAAAATTGTCCAGAAATAACCTAAGGAGGTAAAAAGCTCTCATGACTCTTATAATAAGCCAAGACCACGAAAATAAAGTGCTAAAAAGGTCTTGGTTCATACAAATCAAGTTTAGAAGCATTACGGTAATTTTTCGGTTTTACCGTGACCTGTAAATTAGGGTTAAAATCAACTTTCTCAGAAAAATCTCAGAAATTTTTTAAAAATCATAAATATTATAAAACACCATTGGTTACTCTTTTGGTTGATTTTGGATCATTCCCTAAGCCTCTGACATTCACCTATTCCCCTGTTTTCCCTATTCTAAGTCTATATGGACCAAAACTGCAATTCTTTGTCTGCTATTCTAAAAATTCCCAAAATAATTTCTAAAATTCTAAAATAATGTAAAAACATTATTTAGATCCTCAAAAATATTTCTCAACTTGTTCTGGTCTCCAAACCAACTCACAGTTCAGCCTAGTCAAACTATAGGAACCAAAACGGTAACACTTTTATTCGTTTCTCAGAAAATTCCCAAATAAATATCTAAAATCCTCAAATATTATAAAATCACTATGGTATCCTCAAATCATCTTTCTGACTCCAATTGGGGTTTCCATATCATTATATTCTTATTCTGACAGTCAAAACGTCTACAGACTTTTCCGTTTGACTTTCTATGTCAGCACTAAACCACTTTTAATCTCATTGAAATCCTAATATTGACAATAATCCCCCTTTACTAACAATCTATCTCTTATAGTGAAAATTTGGAGCGTTACAACTTACATTTCAGTCGCCAGGATTTGTAAAGTTGGTTTTTATACAATATTTTTTTACTTACAAAATAAATTTTAATCTCGTGTGTTGCACTGGTCAGGTTAGGTTACTAGTTAACATATAAATCTAACCATTCAAGCTTAAGCCAACTAGTGCCTCCTGTCCCTATTATAAAAGATAAATCGCTAATTCATAAAGACCAAGGAGAATCAATTAAATTAGTTAATTTTAATTAATTTAAATTTTACTCCAAAAATACCCTTATTAAATGGTTAAAATAATTGTACCCACTTGCATGAGAAATATAAATCTCATAATAAAGTGAGGGTATAAAAGAAATTTTAACAATTAATACATTTAAAAATGGGTGTATGATTCTTATATTTTAGACCAAAAAAATAACCTAATATTATCTTATAATAAAGACCGGAGGTAGTATTATATTATACATATAAAATAGTATATTATATCAATTGTTGGTTTTTCGTCGATCATTAAAATCAATAGTTAATTATACCAATAGTTGGTTTCTCGAAAATATTACTTTTTGAATGGTTAGATTTATTTGTTAATTATATCAATAGTTGTTTTTTCATCAATCATTAAAATCAATTTTAAATATATCAAAAAAAATAACATCAATTTTAAAGTAAATTGTTGACTTTTGAAGGGTTAGATTTCTAAGTATAAAAATAATTTCACTTTTTTCCTTATAATTTAAAGCAGGGTAGGGGGCATATATGTAAAAATGCGGTGACAACAAAACATTTTTGTGACAAACATTATCTAAAGTTTCGGGTTGTTTTTTTGGTTAAATAAATTATGGAAAACGCTAAATCACATGAAATTAATTTGATGCGAAAGCGACGAATGACTTGGCAATTACATAGACGTCTAATTTCATTTGTCAACCCATCTTTACCATGCACCAATACACATACTATAATTTCCCTAATTCAAAAGAAAAACCCTGCATCTAGATTCTCTCTCTGCCTCCACTCATGCGCGATGAAGTCGACAATGAGCGTGATGATGGTGGCTTTCCTTTCCACCTTCGTTTTCACAAGCTTCTTTTCCCTCTACCTCCGCCATTGCTAGATCTTACGGTTATGATGCCTCTTCCGCCAACAACCACACACAACCCCATCCCTGCCTCCGCCAACCTCCGCCGAAGAGGCTTCAACCACCAAATGCCATCACGTTTTCCACCCTGATTGCATGATCGACGCTTGGTTGCTCTCTCAGAATTGACCCTTTTGTCTCTCCAGTCACACCCTTGACTTCGTTGTGCCGACATTGCCATCCCCATTGCCACCCTCGTCCCGACCATAAGACCACCCAAATCGGGTCATGAAATATAGCAATCGAAGGAGAAGGAGGACAGAGGAACAACAACGTGGTGGCTATAACGGTTGAAGCTATTCGTCTGGTGGTAGTTACTTGCACTGATGCGGCTGTGGGTGGTGGGTTATAGGCCTCCGTTTGGTTGAACGGTGATGCCTAGTGGAAGTGGCACTGCTGGGGCAGCGACTGAATTTTTTTTATTTTTAATATTTAAGAAAAACGATACAACCATTCTGCTCAAGTACATTCCCCCGCACACTAGGTATTCATAGACCTCCGTTTTCGTGCAAATCGTGCACAACTCCTTCGTGTAAAATAGCATTGCTGATAAATTATTAGAGAGAGAAAAATGGAGCTTAGATGGGGGATTCAAAGGGCATAACTGTCTTTCAAACATTAGAACTAGAATGGCAATTGGCAACTAGGAAGAGATTATTGACGAGATAACCAGTAACCACACTCTCTCTAGCTCTGGGCCATTTGGATTGATTTATGCAGAGCTTATGAACACAGTTTATAACTGATTCATATACTGTTTTGGGCTTATTTTTCATAAGCTACTCATGATAGCTTATCAAAACAGCTTATGGCTTATATAAAATAAGTTTCACTATAATTTTTCTTCGATTATAAAAATAATTTATACAACTTATACTATAAGCAGTAGATAAGCTTGTTATTCAAACAATACCTCAACCCATAACGCACCGTTTTCAACAACCATTTTTCCCCTACTCATCCACCTTTCAACGCAACCCCTCAAGTCTCAACTCAACAACAATCCACAATCCCTTTCTTCTTAAATCACTTAACACACTCCTTCTCTAGTTACGCGCGCTCCCTTGAATCGAATCACTTTATTTTTCAATTTTTATATGCTTTTTCCAAATATCCAAATATCCAATTTCTTCTCGTCAAGGCTTCCTCTCCTTAAGTTTAATAATTTTATCACTTCCTCCTTTTTCGCTTTTAGATTTCAATTATGCAAACGCGCGTTTTGTGTCTCTAGCTCAGCAGCGATGACATCACGAAACTCCACCGCCATGGAGGCGCCTGATCCCCACGCGCCGCTCCTCCGCTCTCGTAACGATGGCGCCCGGGCTCCCTCCCTCGCGCTCCTGCTGGGACGCGCCGCAGGCCGACGTGGACCGTCGGTGCTGGTGCGGGAGACGGCGGCGCGTGAGCTCGAGGAGCGGCGCGCCGACTGGGGCTACTCGAAGCCGGTGGTGGCGCTCGACATGTCGTGGAACATGGCCTTCGTGGTGGTCTCGGCGGCGATGCTGGCGTGCACCGTCGACGAGCGCCCGAACACGCCGATCCGGGTCTGGATCGTCGGATACGCGCTGCAGTGCCTCGTGCACGTCGTGCTGGTGTGGCTCGAGTACCGGCGCCGGTGCCGGAGAGATTCACGGCGGCGGAGGCAGATGGAGAGCGACGCCGGAAGCAGTGCCGACGGAAACGATAGCGACGACGGCGACGAGAATTCGTCTCGGCCCGGGTGAGTTCTTTTCCATTTTGTAGAGGTTTGACTTAATTGCTATTTGGAGCGGATTGATTTTTTTTTTTTCCTGAGAAATTTTGGAGCTTATTTTTTTTAATAAATTTATATTTGCATATTGCATCAGATACATGTACCAGCTAACACCTCAAAATTTGAGTGGAGTTAACAAAACTTAAGATATGAGTTCTGCTTGCGTATTAAAAACAGAACAAAACAAAAATTAAGGTAAGAAAAGTAGTATATTTTGATTTTACTTGTCTTAAAAAGAGTAGAATCAAACATAAGTTACAGAACTGCAGAGAGCATGATGTCTTGTTCCGTTTAGGTACCAAATGTTACTCTTCTAGGGAGTGGTCTAGTGTTCAATTGATATTGTAACTTTTCATAAACAAATTCAATTTCAGCTCAAGTTTTTATGGGTATGTGTAATGGGTCTAACAATTATGAATAAGAAACCGGATGTATGTGGTATGATATTCAATAATGGGGAAAATGAATACAATTCAGTATGTGTAAACTATAGGAAAAGGCAACAATGAACAATTTAGAAGTACAGAAGTATCAGTATCAGTATCAGAATTAGAAAGGGTCCAGAGAGGGAAATATCAGAGAAAAGAATTCAGATTTCACATATTGCACACCCCACGCAGTACGTTTCCTTCCCTTTTAAACCGGGTCTCACATAATTCTTCATCCTTGAGTTAGTTACTCTGAGCCTGGTGCTTTTTTTTTTTTTGCACGCCCTTGATTCTCGGATTCACCTCAGCAGGTCCTTGCCTTAATTCACATCCTTGCTGTCCCACTTCAGCTAATACTCTGACTCACCCTCCACTTGGCCCCCTTTACTTGTTGTAAGTGTAACAACATAAGCTTACAGGAGAGTCATTTCCCTGACACTAGTTTTATGTGGGCTTGTTGTATATGGAATCCTTCCTCAGATATTTTTGGCCCAGAAGCTGACATTCCTCAGTCCGCAGGACAGGACTATCATACACTTATTGGGAAAGGGAATAGAATGTCTCTTTCTCTTCTAAATGCCCTGGCTGCTAATGCATGTTAGATGTTAATCTACTTTAGTTTTATATGTATTTGGGCTTATTATCTTATACTTCTTTGGACTGTATTAGGTAATTAAGATTTGTAAACACTAATTTTTGTTATCTGTAAAACAGATTCACACAACGATGTGAATCAATAAATACTGGGGTTTCATTCCTTTGGTGGATGGTGGGCTTTTACTGGGTTGTCTCTGGTGGTGATATACTTCTGCAAGATGCCCCACGCTTGTACTGGTAAGCCTTTATTTCTAACTTTTTAAGAATAATGTTTGTATATTAATTTTAATTTAATAGTCTGATATGTACATATGTAGACTCACAGGTACACCGTACACACATGATGTTTGCTATATATATTATTATTCCATAATATCATTTCACCTTCATTTTTTCATTTTCTGTTTTTTGGGTGGTGGTGGTGGAGTGTATCTATTTACAAAAGACATGCTTCTTTTCAATCATTTCTATTGGATGATAGAAAGGTGGAGGCTCCTTCATACCCTTTGTTTTTAAGAGGATACAATTTCTTATATACTATATTTCAGTTAAGTGAAACACATGATCAAATATTAATCACTACATACTACAACAGAACCAAGGAGGCTTTTTTCTTAAATAAAAAATCTTTGATCAGAGGCCAATATTGGTCTTCCATTTATAACTACGTTAATATGGTCTTGAAGTGACACCCAATCAGTCCTTATGAAAACAAAGTTGGTTTCATCAATTGCTATTGAAGGACCACTTTGATGCCTCAAATAAATGGAGAACAGATGTGATACTGAGGATATATGTAGAGGACCAAAATGGACATTTACTAACTTTTGTTTGTTTGATAGATTGTATGATGATTTTTGAAAAGTTTGTTGATATAATGAAAGAAAATATCTGCTTTTGAATTTCTACAGGTTGGCTGTTGTCTTTCTGGCATTTGATGTCTTCTTTGCCATCTTCTGTGTTGTTTTGGCATGCTTGATTGGCATTGCTCTTTGCTGTTGTTTGCCCTGTATCATTGCTATTCTCTATGCTGTTGCAGGACAGGTATGAATAAAAGAAATATTTTAGACTGACCAAAAAATTTCAAACAACATGTGACCCTTCTAATTGTTCTCATTGTCACATTTCGAGAGAAATATAGGAAGGTGCGTCAGAAGCAGATCTTAGTATACTTCCAACATACAGATTTCGAATATTAAGTGATGAGGAAAAACCTAGTGGTGGAGCTGGATCAATGGTTCCCATAGAAACCAGCAGTTGTTACTTGGCAAATGAACGGATACTTTTACCTGAGGACGCGGTATGCTTTCCTGAAACACATGATTTATTTCAGTCTTGTGTGTCCATCACTTCTGCGAAATAGAAATCAATGGTTTCCTTGTTTTCTATTTTGGTCACACTGCAAAAAGATTCATACTGTAGCTCCATCCATGTGTTTGTATGTATGTATGTGAATCTGGTCATCCAAAGGGGGAAAATGATAAATCAAATTTCTGCATCTGAGTACTGAAACTGTCATTGCAGACTTCATATAGTAGGTGTAGGAATGGTTATTTTGGTTTGTATCTGTGAACTAATTTATGAAGTCCTTGATATTTTAGAAATTTCTGAAAGAACTGATAGATGTTTAAATTTGAGTTAAACAAACAACAGCTGGAGTGTACTTTTTTTTGCCCATTTTCCCTGTTTTAGTAAGTTTAACATAGAATGCACGAAGAGGTTACAACCTTGTACATGGTTCAAAAATGATTTACATACAAGAAAACATCAATATTTTGCATTATCATCATATCATGGCACTTCTATTAACAGTCTGAAAATAATGAGAACAAATCTATTAGCATTTTATCCCTTTTAGAATAGTATTTTCAGTCAATAGAAAAAATCACCAATGTACCCCAAAAAGTACCAAACATGGAGCATTTAATTGTGAACAGAAAAAACACGCTTCTAGGTTTCAACTTTAAAAAATTTCAGGAGAGTTTATTTTTATTACTATTTGCTGTTTTGATTTTCAGGAATGCTGTATATGCCTCTGTCCATATGAGGATGGAGTAGAGCTCCATGCTCTTCCCTGCAACCATCATTTCCATTCTTCATGCATAGTAAAATGGCTAAAGATGAATGCAACTTGTCCTCTTTGTAAGTACAATATTCTCAAGGGAAACGAGCAGGTATAACACCCTACTTGGTGTTTTCACAGCTGTTGTGTATATGTAGATATTCAAGACAAGAAACCCCAACTTGCTTCGTTTTGATCATTGTTTTGCTTAGCTTAGCGACGTTGTCAATTGAGTATTTATTTCTTCCTTTATTTAGAGTCATTTGAAAGTTGTCCAATTTATGGATTGTTTATTAGTTCCCTGACAGAATCAAGATTGCTTCATCTGCTACGGGATATAAATGATGATAGGTTTTGTTCATTTTCATCGTGTTAAATTAATCCTTTTGCTTTTACGTATGCAAATACAATATACCTACCCACCATCTGGTGATCCTTGGCATGTGCCTTCTTGGTGGGACTATGAGAGTGCAATCGTTGTCGTTAAAGCATTCATCATCTTTATCAATCCATTTTGCCTGATAGAAAGGAGTGTGTAATTTCTTTTTTTTTTTTCTTTGGCTGAACAGAGTGTATAAGTTCTCTGGTTGCAACTCTGTTGTAAGGAGTGTATAATTTCAATAGAAGTAAATAATACTAAAATATCACACATAATTAAAGGGAGAACCGGATAATGAATACCACCATACAGATATTTCTTACTCTATAATTGTAGTTATTTGAATTTTTTTAACATATTCGTATAATTACAATCCATACAATTTTAATTTTTCTAGTGCTATTTGTTTAGTATTATCTTTATAAAAATTGGATTGATAGTTGTCTCTCTTTCATTGATAATAAGAGTTTACGGTGAATCCCTCTAAATTCTTTTTTTACAATATTGATTCATCTATTCAATTACCTAACACGTGAGTTAGTTAATATACTAAGGGTTGAATGATATATATAAAAATGAGCAGGGAGGGTAGGGACACATCCATTTTATATATATTATTAATTTTTATAAATTTCAAGCATGAACTCATATATGTTCACACTATAATATTATAAAGTCTCCTACTGAGGCATTTGAATCTTGCAACATTGATCACATCATGCTTCAAAGCTTTAATTGGTTTTCTATAGAGGAGGATAGCAAATACATGCGCCTTTCACACATTTAGGTATTCCATGGCATCCTTTTAGTTTGGGAATGCAATCTTGGTTTGCAAAGCATTCATCTTGATCCATCACTCCTGCCACATTTATTGGCCCCCTTGAGGATGAAAGGCCTGCAAAGTAATATGTAATATGAATTATGATGATTTTAATGTAACAAGAGTAAAACATTACAATCATAATTAAAAGGTGAAGTACGTACCATTACATGTTGCCATGGCAAGAATGAAAAAAACAAATACTAAACTGAATGAAGTCTTCACCATATTTTCTTGGGTTAATTCTATTGAGATCTAAGGATGAGATATGAAACTCGATGTTTGTCAATAGAAATTAGTTGTCTCTCTCAATATTTAGCTTTAGCATATTTATAGTGGAGGGTGAGCTTAATTTCAAGTATTATTTTAATCTATTAATTAATCTATCATCAATTTTTGTATAGAAAACTGTTCTAATTGATAATAGTAATTATTATTAGTCAAATAATAACTGTAGTGACTCAATTTTTTATAGAATTACAATTGATTTAATTCAATTAGTCAAATGTCATTATTATTATCGTATTATTATTATTATTATTATTTAAAATAATGTTATTATACGAGGATCTCATACCACATGATACCTCTATTCTTATCTTTATCCATCTGAAATCAATTTATGTAGTAAATTATTCCTTTCATATATTTAGCATTTAATTTAAAAATATTTTAAATAAATTAATTGATAATGATAATAATAACTGTATTGACTCAATTAATTATTTATTTAGATTAACTGAGTCAATAAAATTAGTCAAATACATATAATAATTATTGTATTGTTATTTCTTTGACTAGAAATAATTATTATATTATTACTATATCATAGAATAAGGTTGTTAAACTAATATATCTCGTAGCACGTGGTACAACCTCTATTTCTTGTTTTTTTCATCCAAAACCAATTCATAGAAAAAATTATTTCTTATGTATTTTTAAAACTCAATTAAAAATTCATTTGATTAAATTAATTGATTTAAATGATAATAATTATAAATATTTTCAATTGGAAAAATGAATGAAAAACAAAACCACTCATCATAGTGTTATTTCTTAAAACTTGTTCAAACATATATAAGATAGTAACATATGATTAGAAGCAAAACATATTTACAATATTGATATATAGGGTACCACAAAAAATTGATATATCGTGTCCGTTTATTTAAGATTGAAAAAAAAATTACATAACATAATCCGGCGAAAAGAAAAAAAATGGTGAAAAAACCCAAGAGCTAAGAATAAAAAATGCCCAAGAAAATCAAGTGAAAGTTCTGTGGTGATGGAGATTGGGATCACTGCCGTCGAAATTTCCTCCTCCTCCGAGGAATTATTTTGCCTTCAAGTTTAATTTAAAGTGCGAGAAAAAAAAAATGTAGATTACATAAGTATTGTCAAGGCCACATATCAATATTGCCAACTAGTTTATTATAGTGTATGAAAAAAATTGTCAAAACCGCCCATATATATGGAAAAATCTTCTCCATTCTTTTTTATTTCTATTTCTTTCATTATTATGGTTTATGAAAAACCAATGACACAAAAGTGATGCATAAGTGTATAGTAAAGAATATCATTTATTTTTCTAAAAAATATAATAATATCTATATCTATATATAAAGGCAATACAAAAGAATTGCTAACATTTAGGTGTTCTAATTTATTTTGTAATATTGTCTTTATCTAATTAAAAGTTTCAATTTAAATTTAAACATAACTATATGATAACTATAAGTAACCATATGAAGAAAAAAAGGGAGAATCTATCAAAAAAGAAAAAAAGGGAGGAGAGGCGGACAAATAGGCATGAAGTACCTGTTGTCTGCTAGAAATAATAAAAAAAATAGAAATATGATCTATTGGACTCTAGAATTTCTTTGGGTTCTTTCTCCCGATACATACACAATTTACTCTCACACCCACACTTAAACTTTTTTGGTCATGGAAAAGAGCAAATTATCCCCGCCCTATCGTGAGTATTTTTTTGCAAATTTTTGATAGTGCGGAATTTATAATTCCAAAAGTATTACTTTTGGTATATGTTATTTTTGAAAGATAAGTAATATTCTGGATTAATATTTTTGGAATTTAAATTTTCACTTTAGAAATTATAATTTCCAAAACTTAAAATTTGATTTCTGAAAATATTATTTCTGCTACGTATTAATCTTCTGCTCAAGTTTATACTCTCATTTCTGAGGGTGACCCACTTAACTTATTTTCTCCAAGTCGGCATGTTCATTCCTTATTCCCTTACTTTGGCCGCACCAGTCGGTGGAGGTGTAGAGAGGAGGAGAAGGTAAGAGAGGACATGCAGTGTAATGTGTGTGTAACTTTTGCGAAAAATAACCCGCGATAAGGTGGGCATAATTTGGTCTTTTTCTTGAAAAAAAAATTTAATTGTAAATGTAGGAGTAAATTGCGTACGCATAGGGGGGAAAAAACAATATTTATTGTGGTTTTTTTCAATAAACAAGCCCAAAACTTTGTTTAAAAAAAAAGCCCAAAAATATATTTAAAAAAGGAAAAAAAAGCCCACAAACAACCCTCCACGTGATCATCATGTCACGAACAAAACCCTACCAACAAAACACAAAATCTCATCCACACCCACTTCAGCTGTGTCCTCTTTCTCTCTCTGCGCGCCTTTTAGGGTTTCATTTCTTCTCTCTGTATCCAACAAACAATGGCAGAGCGCGGAGGCGGTGACCGTGGCGGGTTCGGGCGTGGTTTCGGAGGCCGCGGACGCGGCGGCGACAGGGGCCGCGGCGGTCGTCGTAGAGGCGCTCGCCGCGAAGAGGAAGAAAAGTGGGTCCCAGTAACAAAACTCGGACGTTTAGTGAAGGAAGGTAGAATCCGTAGCGTGGAGCAGATCTACCTGCACTCTCTCCCCATCAAGGAGCACCAGATCGTAGACACACTTGTGGGTCCCACACTGAAGGACGAGGTCATGAAGATCATGCCGGTCCAGAAACAAACCCGAGCCGGACAACGAACCCGGTTCAAGGCATTCGTTGTCGTTGGAGACGGAAACGGCCACGTGGGACTCGGCGTTAAGTGCAGCAAGGAAGTTGCAACCGCGATTCGCGGGGCAATCATACTCGCGAAGCTTTCCGTTATTCCCGTTAGGAGAGGGTATTGGGGGAACAAGATCGGGAAGCCTCACACCGTTCCCTGTAAGGTAACGGGGAAGTGTGGCTCCGTTACCGTTAGGATGGTTCCAGCTCCTCGTGGTTCTGGAATTGTTGCAGCTAGGGTTCCTAAGAAGGTGTTGCAGTTCGCTGGGATTGATGATGTCTTCACTTCCTCCAGAGGATCCACTAAGACTCTCGGCAATTTCGTTAAGGTCTGTGTTTTGAATAGCTCTTTTTTTGTATTTACTTATATCATTATGTCAGTTTTAATTTATAATAAATTTTCTGCCATTGTTAATTTGTTTTGAGTTATTAAGTGTTGATGGGCTTTGTTTTGATTTATATATGTGTGTGTATGTATAATGTGTATTTATGTATGTATAATATGCATATGTATGTGTGTATGGGTCTGTTTGGATAAGCAACTTACTTAAGCACTGATAGATTATGTATAGGCTATTTTTATAATCGAAGAGAGAATATGGTAAAACTGATTTCAAATTTCATACAAGTTATAAACTATTTTGATAAGCTGTCTTGTCTTGGAAAGCTTATGTAAATAAGCCCAAAATAGCTTATGAACCAGTAAGCTGTTTTCATAAGCTCTGCCAATGTTATGACCCGTCTTGTTCATATAATAATTGGACTATGAAATTCACATTTGATTATAATTTATAAGACAGTGCTGGATGGGTTGTTTCTTTGTGTTCATTTCTATGTTGGTTGTGTAATTGTGAAAGTTAAACAGGGCTAGAGCAAATATATGAGACGCTTGCCAAAATTTTGGTGCATTTTTTGTAGCACTTTGACTGTTTTCCTACTATTGAATCCGTTGAAAGTGCATCATGGTGGGTTGTAGTTTATGCTAGAATTTGTTACTCTTGTTTCTATCATTAGCCTTACTATATAGGGCGAATTATTGATGTTATTTATTTTGACAGGCTACATTTGAGTGTTTGCTGAAAACCTACGGTTTCCTGACACCTGATTTCTGGAGGGAGACTCGCTTCACGAAATCTCCATTCCAAGAGTTCACAGATCTATTGGCGAAGCCTACAGGAAAGGCCATAATCTTGGAGGAGGAAAGGGTGGATGCTTGAGTTTACCAGTTTTGGTTTTATTGGATACAATTTATTTATCTTAAGCATGTTAGGAAACTAGTTCTTTCATACTTTGTTACTTCTGCTGTGTACTTTTCTGTTGGGTCTTTTATATGTATTTTGTTTTAACTTATGTTTTAATTGAATGGATATTTGTTGAATTTCAAGTGACATAGCTTTCCTCCTGTTTTATTTGGCTATTGCAACTGAATGGCAGAATTCAGAGACGGGAGCATCTAAAGACCATAGATGAAATAATGATGGCAGAATTCTGCGTTTGCCCCCTTATGATGGAAATAATGATGATGAAAATGTTTTCGAAAAAAAAAAGGGTCCATCTAAAGACCATAGATATATTCTCTAAAAAATAGATTTTTGTAATTGAAAAAGTATATTCTATATTCTTTTAAAATTGTTAAAAGGTCTTTTTGAGCCAATAACTCATAACTGTCTCAAAATTGGTTATACAAATAGAAGCCAAAAAAAGGTCTCAAAAAAATAGAAACCAAAACTGGTCTTATCGGATATGATTTTACTACACGAATCAAACATTATGTCGTTATATCATGGATTCGATTAAATATAGCAATGCCATATTATATTGTCCTAAATCTTGTGTAATAATCAACCATTTAAATTCAAATTTTTGTTAATAATTTAGCACATAGTTTTCATTAGCAGATCTATGATCTATCCTCTTCAGGGAAGCTTCCACAAGTGTCAACAATACAATATACAAAAGGCAATTTTTTTAAGAATAAAATAAATTTATAAAACCAATTTGAAATACAATTCCTTTAATAATAGCACGTATCAATAATTCTTGACTTGCCTAGGACAATCCGTCCAATAAAATATATAAAAATAGTCACTACAAACCATTGTATAGAACTCGAAAAAGGATCAAATTAGGAACACGGTATCTGAATCTTGTTAAGGACATCACAGACGGCAAGACACTACCAAACAGTCAACGTGTAGCACAAGTCTATTCTCAATCAAACTCCTTGCAAGAAAAAGTATATTGACTCCAACTCATGCTTTTCTGTTTGAACTGATTCTCTTTCCATCTTCTTATCATTTTGTTGATTCATATACATACTTCAGAGCTCTCTGACGCATATATGGGCCATCTATTTATGCTCTACATTGCTTAAATTAGTTTCTTTGCAACTTTTCTGAATCACTGCTGACCAAATCCAGCAGCAATACACTGCTTATGGGAGACTTCCTGAATCAATAATGCTCCTTCATAATAGAGATGCGTGAAATCATTACATTCGCAGATATTCTCCAAAACATTGAGTGTTTCCTCCAAGATCACTTGTTAGTTAAGCAATCTGCTAGAGTCACCATTCACCAATATGTAAAGGACAAGCAATGTGTAAGCTAAACCTCGTCCTTCTTTTCACCCAACATGAGCAAAAGCTCATCCTGGTTTACAATCTTTGCCTTTTTGCTTTTCTCCATGACCAAAACCCCTTCTGCTACTCTTTCATCTTCAACTTGAAGTACAGGCGTTAAGTTTCTGTCTATAAAAGTAGAGTTACATATGTCCACTGAACTGCATTTCTGAAACTTGAAGTTCGGATTCAAGCAGTTTCGAATGAAAGTGTCAGAGCCTTCTGCATTAACATAGTGAGTTGAAGGAGTGCATATGGTTTCATTATTTGCAGGATCATAACACGGAATTCCCAATTCAGAATGAATTCTTTCTTTTAGAGAAGCCATCTTAGGCCTCTCTCCATGCACTAAAATAACATGCTTTGGGGAGAGAAATTTTACAAGATCCATAATCCCTTTAGAATCTGTATGAGGACTAAAAGCCAACTGATGAATCTGTCAATTTAAGATAACAGTCAAAATTATTCCAGAAACTAAATGAACTGACTCGATTACTTTCCATGCCAATTTGTACTATACACTTCTCAGTTTGAAATTTATATAAATTTTAGAGTAAAGCCCCAACTAGGTCCTCAAAAGATCTAAGTGTCACCACATTAGTCTTCTAAAGATTTTTGTCAACAATTAGTTCTTTAAAGATTTAAGTGTAGCCATATTAGTTCTCTAAAGAATTTTCACCAAATTAGTCCCTCAAAAACATAAAATTAATAAATGGGTAGGAGATAAAATGTACCTGGCAACGCACGTCTATTTGTGTATTGAGATCCACATCAATTTTTGTGGGCTTACCCGATGTTAATTTATGTCCTATAGTTCCAGCCACACAATACCTACAAGAGTAACACGGCAATGAATTTATGGAACTGATATGTAAGTATATCTAAATAAGATGAATTTATACATATTTTATGATAAAGAAAAAGAATACTATGGAAAAGACAGGAAAATGAATGGGGAAAAGGGAGCATCTCCATGCACACAATATAGGTTGGGACACAGTGTAGAAGGATGAAGAGAGAACAAACCAAGTCTTCATTTAATTTTTTGCAATGGCCAACCAATAACGTACACAACAATGATTCATTTAAGCCCAAAAAAATCTCATTCACTGTCTTCAATCCTTAAGTATTGACAGCATTGAAACAGTTTGATATCCATATGCTTTTCAACGTGACACACTAATTGAGAGACATTTATCTTCATTTCACTTATCTTTTTATCTAATAGCTACTGTGAAAGGAAAGGAAGTAGATAAAAAAGAATATATTGGGGTGTACCCCGGCAAAGTGACAAGATTATTTTCTGATGGTGCCCAGTGCTTAAAAACTTCAAGTGAAAATCCACCACTTATCATCCCAGGAGTGGCAAAGAGAACACAAGGACCAGGAGCATCTATCATAGACCTTTCAAAATTGTGAACTGCAACATCCAAACCAGATGAGTGAGACATGGAACTTTTCAGATGATAAACATTTATGCAACAAATTATAGACCACAGAAAAGAAAACATCTCACCAAAAATAGACCAATTGAGTCATTTTTTCTTTTCAACAAATTTAAGATTGTTAGCACCAGATATGCAAATATTTAACATTCTGTACCATCAAAAGCTCTAGCATTTGTGAAAATGTGTAATATGGATGACATGCCTAATGTTCCAATGGTAGACATGCTTTCTTATAAACCCTACCGTATGATGCATCTATTCAATTCTTCCTTCTAGGGTACCATGAAGTCCACTCCTTTACTCCACAACATTTAAACCTTTAGCCCACATACAATTATATCATACCAATTTTCCTAATCTTTAAAACTCCATCAGCCCCAAAGCCATCACTTTTATGCTGTCTAGAAATTTATGGTTTTCACCTTATAACCACTTAATCACTTAGCAAAATAATTTCTTTATGTCAACTAACTTTAATGGCCATTGAATATAAAGAACTATAATCTCTAACCACAGAAATACTCCAACATAAGGCTCTGTGTCACAGCATTATGCAATTGTTGCAATTTAAAAAAATAAAAAATAAAATGGAACGGCATGCAAAGATGACAGGGAATTATGTATCGTTTGATCCCTGTGGCTGACCCCAGCTAGTGGGAAAAGACTTAGTTGTTATTGTTGCAAGCATAGATGTAAGTTCACATGCGAAACGAAATTTTGAAATTTCTGAGAACTTAGATATAAAAATATCACCATTCTTAAAATCAAATGCATTATGTGTAGAGTATGTATCTTTAATCTTCTGGCTTGTCCATTTAATAAGCATCTTATAATACATATTAGCTTGAACAGTTAAACCTGAAAAAAAAATTCAAGTAGTCAGTATTAGTGAAGCATAAATACCAACAAATAATGAGAGGAACACCAATGGGAAGATAGACTGCTCAAGAAGTCACATATAACTATATTGTATTGTATTATCTTAATCGGATTCATTTTCACTGGACAAGGAAAATTATTCTAGTCAAGCATAGATTGCGGCACAAGAGGCTTTCAATTGATGAATAACATTTAAAATACTCCTATAGCATGCTTCTAATAGGTACTCCTTAGTCCTTACCATCTTATATCTTTCCAAATTAATATATTTGAGATAATTGCAATTATGTTATTATTGCTGTCTAGCATGGAAATGAAAAAGAAAACAGGAAAAAATAAAGGAAATTTATCATTATAAATTGCAAAATTCGAAGATCATTGTACAGACTACAGACACCTAATCCCTATACTATTTTATGGCATAAAAAAAGTAGGGAATATGTTGGCACACATAGTTACTGCATGTTGGAGTCGGACAAAGTTAGCACCATAAGTTTGCAGCATTTATCAATTTGATCATTTTTGTTTATAAAGTTTTTCTTAATTTAAATACCTATGATTTACACTTTGTCGTAATGAGAAATCATTACACATTGATGGAAATGTTTGAGTCTAAATATATGCAAAACAAATAGAAATTGTGAAAATGAAAATGAAAAATTCAGAGATGTGGATGTAGATTTGCTCTTTTTCTTTTTTAGCTATTTAAAGCAAGGTTCATTACTTGTGATTTAGTATCATAAAAGCCCTACACTTCTATTTTTGAAAATTGAAGCAGCTTTTTTTATTCCATACACTATTTATGAGACTTTACAGGTAGGCATTCCTCTGTTGCATCAAAATACATTTCAATTTCAAAAACCAGATAAGCCCCTACAGCAAAATTTCAAAGTAGGTTTTGAGAATATGTGACAAACACAAAGCATGACATGATATTTGGCACAAGTGAGCAAATCTGTAAAACAGGGACACTAGCTGATTCAAACCTGCTGAGAAGTAGATAGGAACCTTCAAATTCATGCGCTCCCAGTAGTCATCCAACAAAATGCATAGTTCCTACATATCATACTAACTTGGTGAGTATAAGACAACCATTACATCTTGATCAATGTTTCAACTTTTGATAATTAAACTGGTCACTGACCAGAATTGTGAGTGGTTCATGGTTTATTAATCCAACCTTGGTCAAACTCGATTATAGAAAAATGTATTTTTGATATATATTTAAAAAATATATTAAAACTATAACACTAAGTAGAATTTATGCAAACTACAGGGGATGCTAAATAATCAATTTAACTTTTAATGATTAAATCAGTAGACATTATACAACCTATAGTTGTATAATTCAAAAAAAAATTGGATATACTAATATTAGTTGTACATTTTTATTTGATAATTTTGATAAAACATTTTTAAGCCAGTTTTTAGTCTCTGAAAATATGACTTTTTTGAAATTAGTCACTTTAAATTATTTTCATTTTTGTCCCTATAATTAACAAAAATAGTTCGATTGTTGTCCTTAAAACCATGTGTTTAGTCTCTTGAATTTGAGATTGATGGGGATGTTCTATGATAGTGAATGGAAATTTAGAGTGGGCACACAACAAAAGGTAAGATTAGCAATGAATTTGACCAATAGAAAGTTTGAATAACACCCATAGAGGAGAAGATGACAGAAATTTGCCTAAGGTGATTTGGTCAAATAAGACCGACAGCGACTCAAGGATCAAATAGAAGATCTGAAGGGGCCCATTTGTTGGGACACTTTTAATTAAAAAAAATACTTCTAAAAATTTTAAGATATTTGGATAAGCTTCTGATAGAACATCTAAAAAAACCTATATCATAAAAGCACATTTTAGTAAATCCATTTTTTATGATATGTAAAATAATTAAAGAAAAAACAAGGGAACATAATTAACATTATAAATGATGAACCATGGAAACAATTTCTTGCCAGCAATTCAGCATCTATATAAGGTAAGTCAACCAAGTCATTCCCAAATACAAAGCCCATAAATACACACACTAAGGACAGGATTTTAAATCTTAGAATCCTAGAAAACAAACAGATGCACAGGGAGAGATACACATAGAAAGAAGTAACACTAATTTCTTATTCTTCTCTCTCTCTCTCGCCCACTCTCTTCTTGTCTCTTTTAAGGAGTGTTTAGGGATTGGAAGGGGAGAACTGCAACATGGAATCATTATGCTGGGAAAGGTGCAATAATTGCATTTCCTTCAGTCATTAGCTATAACAAACAGAAAGATAAATCACAATAAGTAAAAGCTAGATGAATGGCCATCTTAATGAGAATACCTGAGCTCTTCCGAGAGCAAATGTTGGAATAAGCACCTTTCCTCCACCAGAAACACATTTATGAACCTAAAACAATTAATTTGAAACTTAGTACCAAACATAAGAGTAACTGTAGATCAGGTGCACTTGGATCATAAGTAAAACACATAAAGTAAAAAATACCCTACTTAATTGGTAAGGGATATTGTTAGGTTATTGAAATTTGAAATGGGCTTGTATTGAATTATACCAACTCTAAACATAGTAGAATATATCCATAGGAAGGTTGATATAACTATGAACAAAGTTCTTGTTTCTCCTCTCTCAACTCGCTCTACAACTATTGACAAAAAATATCCTAAGACACTAAGAGTCCTAATATTCTAATAATGTCCAACCAATTACACCAAATAGGAGCAAAAAAGCACACATCAACAAGGTCAGTCAAAAACTTCTTTTACCTAATCAACAAAACTTGTCCACACTATGAGCACAAACTAAGGATTCTTCGAAATACAAATGCCCCACTTCAAATATAATCAATGGCACATCAATATAAAATGCAAACAGCAAAAGTAAGACATGGTTAACAAAAATGAAAGGGATTGAGAAAGTGAGATCAGTGATGCTTTTACTTAATAGATGTCTGAGAGAAAACAAGGCACCAAATTAAATACAATTTTAGTTCATAAGTTCTTCAAAGTAAGTTTAGCAAATACATACGGCTTTGAGGAATTCCCTCTCACGAGCATATTTCGAGTCCCGTATTGTAGTCGCATATGTGGATCTGAAAGGAATTTTTTAGAGTTGTACCAAAAGTGTGTCCAAGAGAATCAATCTTATAACTACAAGCAGTGAGTGCAAAATAGGTTTCATGCATTTTAAACCATATTGAATCATTATTCAATAGAGGGAAAAAAGCTTTCAAAATGCATATGAATATTACTGTACCTTGTAAACATAACACAATTGCAGATTGTATATACAAAAACTTAGGGTGGCAAAATGCATTTGACCCCAAAATTGAAATTGATTAAATAATGAAATTGGGGGCAACAAGAAGTGATCTCACGGCCACTTGGTCATATATGTTTTGATGCCATGCAAGGACCAATTTCCCAAAAGTTTAGCTTGTTAGGTGCAGGCCAAGGAATGGTTCATATTTCGAACAATAACATAGATATGAGATTAACAGCAACACGTGCAGATAAATAGTCAAGTAAAGTATATTCAAAATTCAAAAATCATTGAATATGAACTAATACAATCAATATACCCTGAAAATAATAAACAAGTAGAAAAGATAATTTATACACACTACAATGTTGATGAAATCGTTATAAGATGGATTTACACAATCAATGGTGTTCATACTCGGTTATAAGAAGGTCAAGTCGTAGTCGATCAATTTGAGCTGCTCCAAGGTGTCTATCTGGTGTCATATTGTAGTCTCCGGTATAAACCATTTCTGTGTCTCCCACTTTTGCATAGAACATTGCAGCTCCAAGAACCTTAACATTTTATAATAAGAGGAATGATTGGCTGAGAATACTAAAACATCAATTTAAGGCTATGAAGCCTGGATACTCCAAAAACACAAAAGTAACGGTGTCTGACACGTATCCAACACGGATACGGCTCGGATAGGTCCCGATACGTACCCAGGGAGTATTCGCTAATTTTTATGTATTTTTTGAAAAAATAATTTTCCGATACGACTACGATACGGCTCCGATACGTCCGAGCCACCTCCCGATAGGCTAAGCCTTGTCGGATAGTATACAGGAAGGATATGTTTTTACCATTTTCAAATTTTAAATTTGTGTTTCTTTTTGACTTTTTTAGTTTTAATTTTTTTAATATTATTTAATGTTACTTTAAGTGAACCCGTGAAAACAAAAGGCAAGTCTACCAATTTTTTATTCTTCTCAAACTCTCTTTCAGCGTTCTCGTCTTATACTTCGGGTTTAAGTTTCTCTCAGCAAAAAACAACCGCCATGGCCAGGAGATTGCTAAAGATACTATTGAGTTGTTGGCTATTGCATAGAGCTGATGCTTGTTTTGAGTTCTTTTAATGATGCTTTTTGTTGATATTCTGACATAGGGGTTAAGATATATTATGATTTAGGTGATTAGGTGAAGAAAACTCTATTGACTATCATTTCTGTTATGATCACAAGTATATCTTTTTTGTAAATTGTGATCATTATAGTTATATATTATTGAGAAATGATCAATTTTTTATTTTTTTACAAGTATTCTGCATCTATGTAAGTTTTTTTAATAAAATTTTGTTAACGTATCTAGGCCGTGTCGTATCTTGAATTTCTAAAATTTGCCGTATCCGTGTAGTATCGTACCCGTATCCGGGCTTCATAGATTTAAGGTATAGAAAGAACAAAATCTATTCTTACAAGATAGACATAATAGGGAAAGTAATAATAACAAAAAAAACATAATGTCAAAAACATCCTGAATAAAATGATGAATTATGTTACATGGAATGCTACTTCACATGACATGATTAATAATACCAAGGTTGGGTTGTCAGGTATGATATGTTATAATTGTTGTAGGTAGAAGAAAGTGAAAAGCTTCAATAATTCAGTGGTTATGCTTAAACTTAACTAAAAGATCAGGAATAAGATGTATGATTGAACTAGAAGAGACAACCATAGAAGGATAACTTTTGAGACCAAGAACAGAGTTAACCATTCCACGGTATTGAAGGATAACTTTCATCCAGGAATTATGGTAAATAGTAAATATTGTATCAGTAAAGTTTCACCATAGGAGTGGATTATCTTATTGAGACTATTTCAAATAATAATTTCTTCTTGGGAGTTGAAAGATTGTAGCATTACTGAACAGGAACCTTGGTGCAACAGTTGAAATTGTCACCATATGACCCAAAAGTCACAAGTTCAACTTGTGGAATCAACCACTTGCAAGGTAAGATTGCCTCCTATAGACCCACATAGTGTGTCCAAGTGTCCAACCCTTACCTGGACCTTGAGAAGGAGTTTTATAGCACCAGGTTTCCTTTCAGTAGTTTTAGTACTAGGAGCAAAATCAGAAGATCTCCTGACTGGACTAATGAGGAAATAAATCTTTTAAGGCTAGTTTGCATTGTTCTTGTTCTTCTTCCGCTATCTAAGACACTCAAAACCCTAATCTTCAATGCTACTGGACACTCATCTAGGATTTTGAGAAGCCTACCTCTCCAAGACTTTCAAATGGAGTACCAGACTCTTTCATCTTATTCTGATTATGTTATGTATAGTTTTGATTTGCCAATTTTTGGGCTTCTTATGCTCTATCATCTTATATTCACAAAAATTAAACAAGAACTTCAATGGTGAGAAAATCAACATCATATCAGGTGTTAAATCTATTACTGCATGAAATATGACATCAAAGATGAAGCTCACAAGCCTTACATGTCCTGCATAATATGCACGTATCCGCAGGTCTTCATCTACATGCACGGTCTGCTTCAGATCTACAGCAATAACTGTGCACAGGAATCAAATCAAATTAAAATATGTATAACAAAGATATAAAACTGAGGTGCTAATGTCATTGTATGGTGATTTTGGATCGAAACCTGCTGTGTTCAACAGTCCGTAACGCACACCAAACTACTGATTAAGCATGGCACAATCTTTTTAATGATTCAATTTCAGTTTTGAAATTCACACAAAAATGTAAACCATGTAATTTTAGTCTGTCAGCATTAAAACTTAAATGACATATTTATAGACCAAAAAAGGAATATTTATCCTTCATTGAAACCCTTGTGAAATGACAGCTGCATAGAATTCCAACTTCAACAGAGTCAGAAGTAACTCTGTCCTCTACAGTTATATACATTATGTAATTTGCAGTCCACTGACAGGCTTGACCAGTTTGAATGAATATATGCAATTCTTCCTAGTGAGTTGTCTAAACCAAAAGTATGTGTTGTCTAACTCAAAACCAATTTATAGATACTGCAAAGGAAAAGAGGATCCTCCATTACCTTTCTTCATGCACTTGGCAATATGATCAGAAGTGAATTGCTCTTCCTCACCCCGACGATCAACCATCACTTTCCGATAGTCTTCCAACATCAAAGGAGCCAAAGCTTTTGTTGGATACTGTTTAAATCAAATAAAAGTCAAGTTAAACTTACCATTGTAGAATTACAACCATGAAGCCAATACTTAAACATTCAAAGCGCCACTATTCCCACAGCACCCAAACAATCAAACAAAAATTAGAACATGATTATATGCATATGCAGTCAAACCATTCAAGGAATGTCAAAATACAACAACCACTTTTAACCACTAACATTGCCGGAGTCTTCTGCCCATTATTTTCTATTTCCATTTCCAGTCTATATGTTTTTACTCACTCCCTTCACAAAATCACGAAAACACACTGAAAATTAAAGCATCATTTTTATAATAATTAGCAAAACAACAATATTATATTATTATATATTATGCAAAAATCGTTATGAAGTTGATTTTTTTTTTTTTGCAAAAAAGTATTTTCCTTAGTGAAAATATGTCAACTGAAAATGAAAAAAGTTTTTTTTTAAAAAAAAAAGGCTAAAGGCACCCTAAAATTCCATTCTATTGTGACCCCGGAAACAAGTACCAGCACCGCATAATGTATTGAAGCAAACATTTCATCAAATACATAACAGGGGAATAGGAGTCACCGTCATGTAAACCGGCCCGCGATATCCGCAAACTTCAGTGAAGTAAACCAACGCCCCAACATGGTCCAAGTGACTGCCCCAATTCAATTTTGCAAACAAAGAGGCAGCAACGTTAATGTCAAACAAAATTAAAAAAAATATATATTTATAATAAAAAAGAAAGATGGATGAGTGAATGAGGATGATGGTACAAGTGAGTGATGATGATGCAGGAGAGGGCATCGTCGAAATTGGAAGAAGGGGAGATGAGAGAGAAATCGGGGTATCGACGGTGGTCCACGTAGCCCATGTGCATTCCACAATCGAACATGATTCGCTTCCCATTGATGCTCACCACTACGCAGCTCTTCCCAACCTCTTGACCAGCACCTGCAAATTCACCAGTCCACAACTAGTAACTGTAAGCGAGTGAGACTCAAACACTACACACGAGAGGTTGCACTTGCGTTGCATTGTAACAGTGTTACATACCCAACACTAGAGTTTCGATGGCCATCAATGCTCTCTACTCCGTGATTCTTCTTCCACTTGCAAACGGGTGAGGTGGATGGGGGAGGGTGACGGGGTTGAGTGGTCGAAGGAGGATGGGTATCGTATGGATAGTAGGCCGTCGGAGGTTGGCCGTTGCAATGGCGGCGGCGGCACGAGGAGGCTGGTGGACGGTGTGACTACTGGGAGGTGGCCAGGTGGGGCTGATGATGGTATTGGTGGCTACTGACTGTTGCTGGGAGTCAGGGCTACGCTTGTTTTTCTCTTTCTTTTTCTTTTCATTTTATAATTAAATAAAATAAATTAAATTTCTAAAAGAAATAATTTTTTTTACAGAAAACTAGAAATTACCTTTAGTGATTATCTAATTTGAAAATATATTAAATAAATAAACTTATACTCTCTCGAGTTCTTTTTATAAGAATGAGTTAATTATAATTAATGATGTTATAATTTTTTAAAAGTATCTTTTTTTAGATTGGTGACTTTTGATATTATTTTTGTGGGTCTTATAATAAATAAGGGTAAAGTTAGAAATAAGCAATTAATATTGGTGAAAACAAGACATTGTTTCTTATAAAAAAGACCATCAAAATGACTCTCTTTGTTTCTTATATATAGGACCAGAGGGAGTATTTTAAAAAGAAATACATCAGGATTTACTATAGATACTTTTACTTATATTTTAATAAAAAATAATTGATAAATTAAATAAATATTTAAAGAGATTTGTTAGGGGAATTAATTAAAGCAAATTAACATAGCTATTCGTATGAGTTTTCCATTTTGATAAAAAAAAAAGAGTTTTCCATGCTTGTTAGGCGAATTATATGGTACACAACTTTGAAGTTGTATATTTAAAACAAAATTGCATAGAGATACTTCCTTTAATTAAAGAGTAAACCATCACTTTCGTCATTCACTTTGTAACTCGCTAGCAATTTAGTCCTTATCTTTACGAAATGGGCAAATTAGTCCCTCACATTTATCACCGTCGATCACTTTCGTCCCTCCGTCAGTGAGCGTTAACTGACGCTGTTAACGGTGCTGATGTGGCACGTTAAGTGCCACCCCAGCATGGCCACGTGTCAGGGACTAAAATGCCAGTTTTTATCAAACAATACAGAGACGTTGGAGGGACGAAAATGACATTTAATAACATCACCATCTTCTTCCTTAGATGTATAGAACCCTAACTCCCCCAATCTGTTATCCCCCAATCTGTTTCAGTCCAGAAGCGCAGATTAGAGGAGGAGCATGTGGGAGACGAGTCAGACGACAGTCATGGGAGGTGGAAGGCAGCAGACGCAGTCAAGGCATAAGCAAAAGCGCACGATTGGAAGTTCGACTTCGAGGGAAAGTAGTGATAACAGTGAAGTGCGTTTTTGCTATTGTGAGGTACAGGCTGCAAAGAGAACATCAAGAACAGAGAGGAACCCACTGAGAGATTTCTACACCCGTGCTAAAGCAAACTGTATCTATTTCACTTGGGCTGATGAGGAAGATATAAGAGATCCAGCATATGTGAACATGAGGGAAGAGGCATGGAAGAGAGAAGTCCTAAAGAAGCTTGACAGTGTTGTGGAAGAATTAAAATTGTTTAGATACAATGTAATCCTAATGCTTGTGATAATATTTGTGTTAGTTGTAATCTTTATTGTTATCCGTGGAGCATAGGAGTAGGTGTAGGTAACAGGATGAAACACAAGAAGAGGGATTGAATTGTGTTTCTAAACTTTTAAAAACTTTTCGCAATGTTGGACGCTGGCTGGTGAAAAACGTTGGACGCACAGGGTGTTAAAACATTGGACGCACAGGGTGCTAAAACACTGGACGCACAGAGTGCTAAAACACTGGACTCACAGAGTTGTGAAATATCGGACGCACAAAAAGATTGGACGCAGAGGCTTCCACTTAGTTTAAAACTTGTTGAAGTAAAAACAATTCAATCCCCACGGTTAGAATAAGCACAGAAATAATAAGAGTTAAGGGAAATAAGAAATAACACAAGTTTTTATCCTGGTTCACCCTTTCCTAAGAGCTACATCTAGTCCCCTCAAACTAGAGAGATTTCACTATCAAACCAGATAGAATACAAGTATTCTTCAGCACCGTTAACAGCGTCAGTTAACGCTCACTGACGGAGGGACGAAAGTGATCGACGATGATAAATGTGAGGGACTAATTTGCCCATTTCGTAAAGATAAGGACTAAATTGCTAGCGAGTTACAAAGTGAAGGACGAAAGTGATGGTTTACTCTTAATTAAAACTCTAAACCCATTTTTGTTGCTACCAATTGGTCTCTCCTTCTCTTCAAATCACCACCACTTCCTGTAGTGGTCCAATGTGGGGCTAGGGCTGTGTGCACGTGAGCATTGGTCATGCCCTTGGTCTAACCAACTCTCCCTTCTTTTTCCCCACTCTCTTATGGCAACCACTGTGGTCTTCTATTTTGTGAGTCTTGGACTATGGATCTTATTGTTAATATTGTTTCATTTGTGGGTTTGTGTGTCTTCACTCTTCCGGCTGGTATTAATAAAGACATGGAGGCAGCTATTGCAACTGAGACTTAGATAGCATGATACAAGGGGATGAGACGTGGATGCCTTTGCGGCGACTCTAGGTGAATTTCGATTGAAATTACAGACTACGAGGGGCTGACTCAACATCTGTGATGGTGGCAATGCTCGCAATTATGGTGGAGGAAGATCGTGAGAAAGATTACTTGCAAACCCAAATGCATGAACCAAAATCTCAATGTGTGCGAATCAAGTTGAAAACACGTGGCTCCATGACTTTCATTGATTAGTTTTATTATTGTTTTAACCCTCTCATCTTGATTGTTTGATAGCAACATGACGGTGGCCACTAGGTTCATCTCTTCGTCGTTCTTCGACACTTTGGTGGCTTTCCTCAAGGCATCGCCATGCTGGTGCCTTCATCGATCAAGCTACCATGCACCCCACATCTAGCACCATAGCAATATCTATTGCGCGCTCTGTGAAGGGTCCAAAGGTAGTGCAATGCTGCTTCTACTGCTCTACAGCTGAAGAGTCCTCACTTTCAAGACCAAAACATACTCATGCATCGACTTCACTTGAGGAGGAGTGTGAACTAAAATGGAAACATAGAGTTCATGATGGTGGTGGTGAGAGGGAGGGATCTCACTGCAATTTTGTTTTTAAAATGTACAACTTCAAAGTTGTATATGAATGTACGATATAATAATTCGCTTAATTCCACGCAACTACTTTGATTGAAAGATATTCTAAATGAGTGAATAACTATTTTAGTCACTGAAATTGAAAAGATTAGACAATTTGGTCACCAAAATTATTGAAAATTTCAAAATGATATCTAAAAAAAAATTCTCAATCGTATTTATGATTTTTAGTCAACTAATTCAGTCCATAAGATTGTCTTAAAAAGACTAATATTTTTAGCTTTAAAGATCATTTTAAAATTTTATTAACTTCAAAAATTAAATTACTTAATTTCTATAATTTTGAAAACTAAATTAATAATTCACTTCATTTTAAGTCCAATTAGTAAACAAAAAAAATCCAACAAGTTAATTGCAATGTTACACTCTCTGTTGCTTTTTAATTGTCTATTTTTAAGAAAAAAAATTGTTATTATTTATATATCATTTTGATATTTTAAAGTTATATTTTGTCAATTATAAACTTATATTACTATTAATTGTTTTATACATTTTTACACATTTTAATGTAAAAAAAATAAATGGATATAATGGAATAATGAAAAAAGAAAAATATAACCGTATAACAAAAAAAAATTGTTAATTAAATAATTGTTTATTGTAAAACAACCTCATAAAACAGATAAAAAGGAACATGGAGGACATTATCAAACCACCGTACAAAATTACAAATGGTCGCATTAGTTTATCCGAACACGTTATATTATACCACGCCATCACGTGCGTGCACTACGCACCCAAAAACAAGGAGCCCCATTTTTCATCACACGGGGTGCGCACCACACTTCCGGCTTATCTTAATGCTAACCCCAACACACGAGATTAGATTATCGAAATGTTTAGTGTTTACTGTGTAGTCTCGCTCACACTCAGTCTCACTCTCTCTCTTAAACTTCAAAATAGTAAAGCCTCTCCGCAAAGCGCAAAAGCCTTCTTCACTCACTCACTTTTTTATTCACTGGTTAAATCTCACTCGTTTAAAAATCATAAACTAGAGAGAGAAAGGAACAAGACAAAACAAGCACCAGAAGAAGGAAAGAAGCAAGCAAACAAAACGAAGAAGTAAGAAACAACCAAAAGCATCTTATTCTCTCTCTCTCTCTTCTACTTCTTCCTTTTTCCCCACACTTTCTCTCTCTCTCTCTCTCTCTCTCTAAATCCACCATTTTCAAAGTTGCATTTTCTCGCTCTACATACGTGGTGTGTGCAATCTTTGTTTTGTTTCTCTGCGCGTGCGTGATTTGAAATCTGGTGTTGCAAGCATTTGGATGTGAGAGAGTGTGTGTGTGAGAGAGAGGGATTTTGGTTCGGCACCGGTTAGATCGGCGATGGCGGATGTTTCCGGCGACGGAGGAGGAATGGCGACGCCGGCGCCGCTTTCGGTGTCTGGATCGTTCAAGGAAGGGAAAGGCTCGTCACGGAGGCGAGGCTCCGCGAGGCCGCCGAGCATGGACGCCGACGAGTTCATGAACCTGTTGCACGGTTCGGATCCGGTGAAGGTGGAGCTCAATCGCCTCGAGAATGAAGTTCGAGGTGCGAAAATGCTGCTCGATCCGAATAGTTCTAGAGCTGATTTTTTTTGTATTTTGTATTTTTAATTTAATTTTTTGGCTTCGTGTTTGTTAATTGTGTGTGTGTGTGTGTGTGTTTGCAGATAAGGACAGGGAATTATCAGAAGCACAGGCTGAGATCAGAGCCTTGAGGCACTCTGAACGACTCAGAGAAAAGGCCGTCGAAGAGGTCACTTCTATTTTCTCATTACTCAATTAGTTGTTATTTTTGGTGTCATTGTTGTTGTTGTTCGATTGAAGATTGTTACTAATTATCCACTATTTTTTATTATGTTATTTCATTAATTACTAATTAATTACTAATTTACATATTTGTGTACTGTTACCAACTTACCATGCTTGAACTTTGAAGTCGCAGCAGAAAAATGGATTGAATCTTTGCCATTTATTTGTCTAAGTGCATGGGGAATGCATCGGAGAAGAAGCCCCTTTTGGCATTTTTATTGATAATATTTGCAATGTTGTGTGTAGCAATTTCTCTAGCAGTTACTTTTTTGACTATTGAAAGAAACCGTCTCAGTTAAATTTGGCACTCTCACCCCGAAGCCATTGTGATAAACTCTTTCTTTTGTTCTTATTGTATTTGTCATTTTAAAGAACCAATGAAGCATTAATTAGTTTCTTCTAACGTCACCCTTGGTATTAATAAGTGAGAGAGAATATTAATAGAGTGCTAATAATCTTGAGTATTTCAATAGAGGATAATTAGGCCAAATGTAGTTACTATTTTTGCTTAAATTCGAAACTATTTAATGACTTTATTAATTCTTGTGCAACTATCTTAAATGACATATAAAAATGTATAGTGGCATACCTATTAAAAAAGTAACTTTTCTCTCCGTTTTTTCTCCCTCGTTTACATGGCATTCTATGAATTCACTCTTATTTCTAGGTTTGTGTTGACTTCTTGATAATATCGATTTTGCTTTTGATGTCTACTAATGAAGTCATGAGATTCAATAGTTTTGTTTTTCTAATATTTCATGCAATTTGTTATTTGTCATATACTCTTCTGCAGAAATTATATTTTGCCCTAGTATAGAGCAAAGGTCAATACTAGCTTAAGAACACAAGGTGGGGATACAAAAGATTTCCCTATAACTATAGGTTTACGCCAAGGGTCAACTTTGAGCTGTATCTTTTTATCTTGGTTCTAGATGTGCTAATTGAACATATCTAAGAGAGTAAGAGACGATGCCCCATTGCATGCCTTTTTGTGGATCATAGTCTTAAGAGAGTTGAGAGAAGAAATAAATGGAAAGTTAGAGGGGCATGGAGATAGACTTTCGCTTAAGCAGAAGTAAAATGAGTATATGTAATGCAAGTTTGGCAAAAGACACAAATTCTAGCTTAGAGGTGAAAATTGGAGAACATATCATACCGCAAGTCTCTTGGTTGTAAGTACCTTTTGTCCCTCATACAAAATGACAAGGAGATAGATGGAGATGTAAAGCATAAGATCCAAGCAGGGTTGATGAAATGAAGAAATGTTTCAGGGGTGATTTGTGATATAAAAGTACCACTCAAGTTAAACTATTATTTTTTACCACACATCTATAAGACCTACAATGTTATATGGAGCTCAATGTTGGGCGGTAAAGAGCCAACAAAAGATAAACTCTGTTGTAGAGATGAGAACATTATGGTTGATGAGTGGTTACACAAGACAAGAAAGGATTATGAATGAAATCATCATGACTCATGAGAGAAAGTTAGGATGGCTCCTGCTGCAGAAAAGATGGTAGAGTCTTGTCCTAGGTGGTTTGGGCATGTGTAGCAAAGACTCATAAAATCACTTGTAAGGAGGATAGATCAAATGGAGGATAGTCCAATAATTAGAGGTAGAGGGAAACCAAGAAAAACTCTAGGCCAGACCATTAAGAGAGATTTTGATTTAAATGGTCTATCATTGAATTTGATCTATGGCAAGATATTATGGCATTCTTTGATCCATGTAGCCGATCTCACCTAGTAGGAGAAGATTTTGATGGTGGTTGTATTTTTCCCTACTGAATTTCTAGATTCCTTGGTGTTGTTTTGTTTTATTTTTATCAGTTTTTGAGGATACCTTATCCTCGTCCTACGTTGTTTTTTTTGGTATGTATATGGCATTATGCACGTTCACTCTTAATTCTACATTTGTGTTGCTTCTTGATAATATCAATTAGTGTTATCAATAATGTGCGGTCGCGACATATGGCCACCATCTAGGGTTCTTCGCGTCGTGTTTTAGTGTCGCTGCCGCTATAGTGTCAGAAATTGTAGCTTGTTGCGCTCTTTTGGGCCGCGATGGTGGAGTGAGAGAAAACTAGAAGAGGTTGCTTCGAGATCTTCTTGAGAGGCATGACTGGAGCTTGGATCTAGTGGGTAAAGGGAAGACAGAACAATCAAAAGAGGGGAGGCGGTGGTGTGTGGGTTAGAGATGGCGTGAAGTGCAGAAGAAGAGAGGGAACTGTATGTTCCGGATTTTGGGTGGTACCGAAGCAGCGGCTGCAGCAGAAGGAGGCAATTGTGTTTTTCTGAAAGGAGAAGGTGATTGAGTGAGGAGGTTGGTGTCTGATGGGAGAAGGGAGGCTGGATTGCTAGATACCTTTGCATGTTTTGGACTTTTTTTGGGGGGGGGGGGGGGTGCAGAAGCAGCAGCTGCAGCAGAAGGAGGCGCTTGTGTTTTTCTCAAAGGAGAAGGTGATTGAGTGAGGAGGTTGGTGGCTGATGGGAGAAAGGGGGGCTGGATTGCTAGATACCTTTGTTTTGTTCTATTTTTATCAGTTCTTGAGGATGCCCTGTCCTTGTCCTATTGTACTTCTTTTCTTATGATAGTCCTTCTATAAAATAGTGATCATATTTTCACTGTTGACTGTTGGTGGTTATTTTTGAATGTGTTTTGTATTTAACCTGATTGTTGTGATGATTTACTTTTCTTTCATTCAGTTAAATCATTCTTTACATTGTTTTATATATGGTTACTTGACATTGAAGCTTTTGCCTCTACTATGCTCTGACTTATTCATGTTTCTTCTGCCAGTTTTGCATTTTCTTCATAATTCTTTTGTTGCATGCTTATGTCAACTTGAAATGTAACTTACCTTTCTTCTTCTTCTTCTTCTTCTTCTTTGTATTTTAGCTGACTGAAGAACTGTCAAAGGTTGATGGGAAGCTAAAATTAACAGAATCTCTTCTAGAAAGCAAAGTATTTCTTTGAGCCTCTATCAACTATAGTAATTATCTGTTCTTCCTAGGTTAACGATATGTTAACTGAATTGAGCATTTCTGGCAGAATCTTGAAATAAAGAAAATCAACGATGAAAAGAAAGCATCAATGGCAGCTCAGTTTGCAGCTGAAGCTACTCTTCGAAGGGTCCATGCTGCTCAGAAGGATGATGACATGCCTCCAATAGAAGCAATTCTTGCTCCTTTGGAGGCTGAACTCAAGCTTGCTCGGCAAGAGGTATTGCCTTGTTCTTGGGGTTCATATTGTAATCCCTTCGAGAAAGAATTGATTGAGGGACTGAATCTGGTTCATAATAAGTGATTTTTGGCTTTTTTTTTTTCTGTATATTCCTTGCAGATTGCTAAACTACAAGATGATAACAAAGCTTTAGATCGTCTTACAAAATCTAAAGAAGCAGCACTACTTGAAGCTGAAAAGACTGTTCAGGTTGCCTTGGCTAAGGCCTCGATGGTGGATGATCTCCAAAACAAAAATCAAGAGCTAATGAAACAGATTGAGATTTGCCAGGTATGGCAATCTTGTATGATTTTTTCTCTTTCCCGGTACATTAGAACCATAAATATGTAACTTCTAACTTTTGGTTTCATCATCACTTCTCTCAGGAAGAAAATAAAATTTTGGACAGAATGCACAGACAAAAGGTGGCAGAGGTTGAAAAGCTCACCCAAACTGTAAGGGAGCTAGAAGAGGCTGTCCTTGCAGGTGGTGCAGCTGCAAATGCAGTGAGAGATTATCAACGGAAAGTTCAAGAAATGAATGTAATGTGTTAAAAGTCTTCAGCTAGTTCAACTCCCAGTTGCTTTATTCTTGATTATATTGCCTCTAGATAAGTTTACATTTATTTTTACATGGTTTATTTGGCATTGTTCAGGAAGAAAGAAAAACTCTTGATAGGGAGTTGGCCCGTGCCAAGGTAACAGCAAACAGAGTAGCTGTTGTGGTTGCAAATGAATGGAAAGATGCCAATGATAAAGTGATGCCTGTCAAACAATGGCTTGAAGAACGGCGATTCTTGCAGGTAATATTTTGTTTTACGCTGCTTATTTTTTTGCCTTTAGTGGTTGAATTTTTGTTACTCTCTTGTTTCTTCATCTCTTTTCTTTTTTATATAAATTTTCCTGCATTTGTATTCACTTCAATGCAGTTTCCACTTATTATTTGAACTGCATTTTTATAGGGGGAAATGCAGCAACTTCGAGACAAGCTTGCTATAGTTGAGCGCACTGCAAAATCTGAAGCACAGCTGAAAGTAATAGTCTGATTCCTATCTGTTAACTTAGGAGATTAGTTCTTCCAGTATTAAAAGTAAACTGTTTTAAAATTTTCAGGAAAAATATCAATTACGACTTAAAGTTCTGGAGGAGAATTTGAGGGGAAATTCTAATGGCAGTAATCGCGGCACCGGAGAGGGAAGAAGTGCGAGCAATGGCCCTTCTCGTCGCCAATCTCTAGGTGGTGCTGATAACTTCTCGAAACTAACCTCTAATGGGTTTTTGTCTAAGAGAACACCATCCTCTCAACTTAGGTCATCCCTATCATCTAGCACAGTATTGAAGCATGCTAAAGGAACATCTAAATCTTTTGATGGTGGCACAAGGACACTGGAAAGGAGTAAAATGCTGCTAAATGGAGCACCTCCAAGTTACTCTTTCAACCAATCTCTTGAAGAAACCAAAGAGAGAGAGGCAGATGATAATTGGAAAGGAAATTCAGATGATAAGCCAAATGACTTCCCAACGGTGGATACAGAGGATAGTGTTCCAGGTGTTTTATATGACCTCCTGCAGAAAGAAGTTATGGCCTTGAGAAAAGCTGGTCATGAGAAAGATCAAAGTCTAAAAGATAAAGACGATGCTATTGAGGTTAGTGTTTAGTTTATAAATTGTTTTTGGATATTAATCCATGACATCTTATTTATAAATGATAGACCTATCTAATTGTTTCCAATGGTCATTATCTGTCAGATGTTGGCAAAGAAAGTAGATACATTGACCAAAGCCATGGAAGTTGAGGCAAAGAAGATGAGAAGGGAAGTAGCTGCCATGGAAAAGGAGGTAGCTGCTATGCGTGTGGAGAAAGAACAAGATAACAGAGCGAAGCGGTTCAGCAATATAAAGGGCCCTGTAAACAGTGCTCAGAATCAGCTAATTTCTGGAAGGTAATTATTGTTGTTGCTGTTATTTTTGGGGCCTCCTTCCTACCCTAATATGTAGTTATTGGGCATATTACTTATTTTACTTGCTTTTTTCTGCAGTTGGTTTGAGGCTGAGGATTTTAACCATTTCTATACCGTTGTGTATATTTAGTTGTTATTTTCTACACTCATAGTTGAACCTAGTATTTGCCTCTAAGGTTTTGCGTAGTTGATAGTTGATTGTTTTGTTTTATTGGCTAGTTAAATTACAACCTATTTCAGCAAAGGCAAAAACTGTTACTATACCTATATGCATTTTGCTTTCTTTCATCTTCCCCTTTCTATTTTTCTGATTTCCCCCTCATAATTTGTGATGACTAATGGAGTCTTTCATTTGCACAGAAATGTAACGCGGGGAGGATTAACACGCAGCACTCAATAACAATAAATCTATTACAGTGGTACTTGGGGAGTATTAAGTAAACTTTCATAGGCATCATTCTTCTGCCCGTCTCTGTTTTTATCCTTCCGTTTTTTTGTGTCCAATTGATTATAATATTGTAACTGGCATGCCGAGGACAAGTTTCTGATGTTGGCCATGGAATGGGGGATAAGAGAACAATTTCAGGAATCGGTATGCATCTGACCTAGACTGTTGTATCCTCTGCTTAGAGAGATCGGCTAAGAAGGCAGGCAATGGAAGACAATTAACTTGGGATAACCTTTCATCTTTTCTTTTGAGTGGTTGTGTGGTTGTATAGGTAGCTTTCTCCCTCCTTTACTCCTTTTTGCAGTTTATAATTGCAATACGCAGATAGTGTGATTGTGTCGGTTCAGGTTTCTTAATATCTTTGTAATCAGATCAATATCTAAGCGTATTTGGTTGTGTTATAAGTTCATAGTCTGAAGTTGATCATAAGTCTATATTTGAGTGAAGCATTAACCGGCTTATTGAGAACAAAGTTGAACCAAAAATAGTTTTTCTTATTCTCCCCTCCCTCCCTCCTTTATAACAGATTCCGCACAAGTTCAGTGGTGAAACCGAGGTGCATACTGGATAGCCAGTGCATATTTTTTGGGTTCTTTATCCTTGTGGCACACCGATTTCAGTTCCATTGCAAATTTTGCATACTCCGTGCAAGGAGGGTATTGGAAAACATGTAAATATTTCTTTCCAGTTGGCAGTTTTTTTTTGTTGGGTATTTCTGTTGGCAGTTATGTTCTGAGAACTAGGAAGATTGCCGTCGTTGAATTTCTCCATGCTGATGGATCGAGCTAAATTTTTTTTAAGTTCTCGGCACTAGGCTTAATAAAAGTGGGGCCAGCCAATATATACTATGGAAAGTCACGATAATTGAGAACTCTACATGATTTATTTATTTATTTATGTTTTAATCCACATCAATAAAATTTATATATTCTAACAAATTGCACCAACACCTTTTGATATATCTGTCAGTAAAAAAAAAAACACCTTTTGATATAACTTGAAAGGAGTTTTTTTATTAGGTAATTGGTAAGGAGTTTGATTTCCTTTTAAGTTGAGAGTCAATAAAAAAATAGTATAACAAATTGCATTTATTTTTGTTCACTCAAGTGCACTTTTACACAAATGTATTTATATATAAGCATAAGTTGTATGATAATTTTATAAATACTTAAAAAATAAAATATGTAAGTATGAGTGATATATTAGATTTGTAAATATATATATATATATATGTTGTTTATAAATTTGGTTTTAAAATCCATGTAAAAAAATGGTTTTAAAATCAAATCTGAAATGTAATGCTGTTTAGTTAAAAAAACAATTTTTTCAATTTTCTCTATATTTAAATTTTTATTATTTTTAAATTGATTTTACAGTTTTTATTGGATTAAATGTATTCTTTTTTTCTTTTGCGGTTAAAAAAATTAGATTAGGGAAGACACAACTTTTATGTAAGGCTAGGGAACTACTAACCTCTATGAGAATTTATAGTAGAATTTACGTATAACCTAACAATGAGAGAATTCAGGAACCGGACTATGTGTTATTGCTAATAAATATTCATATTTTTTACTTAAATGCTAAGGTAGCTTTACATTTGTTTTTTTATATGATTAGTCTTTTTTTTTTTTTAAAATGTACATTTAGTAATTTAACTTTATATATTTTTTTATCTCTAAAAAGTGTAACAATATAAAAAGAGAAAAACATTCCATTCCAGCATTCCTCAATCCCCGCCAAAAAACCGTTTTTCAGTTATTAGCTCTTCTCTTTGGATGCACATTCATTCTGCATTTGCCATTCTCTCTGTGATTTGATCCAAATCCACACCACATCACACACACATTCACTTCATCCTCATATCTGTGACCAAAATGGCAACCATGACGAGCTTGATCGGTCTGATCAACAAGATCCAACGTGTGTGCACTGTCTTGGGTGACCATGGCGGCGAGGGTTTGTCCCTCTGGGAGGCTCTTCCCTCCGTCGCTGTCGTTGGAGGACAGGTTCCCCCTCTCTTCGTTTTTTTTTTTATTTTAATAAATTTTGTGTTTGATCATTGCGGGTTTCTTTGTTACTATGTTTGTGGAAAATGGCTTCTAATTTTGATTGATTTTTGGGTGAATGTGTAAATGAATGAAAACCAGAGTTCAGGGAAATCGTCAGTGTTGGAGAGTGTGGTAGGAAGGGATTTTCTGCCACGTGGATCTGGTAACCAACCATCACTTCCTTGCTTAGCATTTTCTGATAGTTTTTTTAGTTATCTGTTTTTCGATAGTATATCTTAAGTAACGCAGTTCTGTGTTGCTGCCCTGCTGACAAGGGGTGGTTAGGCTGCTCTCTACTTATGGCAAGTTGATATCAAGTGTGAAATAAAATGGATTGGGATTTGGATTTGAGCTTGATCCGAGATAAAAATTTGTCTTTTTTTTTGGATTAAATACCATGTAAATAGAAAAATATTCATTTTTATTCTGTCAATTTTAAAATGTCTTATTTTGATTTTTATTTTTTGAAATAAGACATATGTAGTCCTTCAAAATACTCTTAATAGAGACTACATGTGACTTATTTCAGAAAATAAAGATCAAAATGAGATATTTTAAAATCGAGGGACAAAAAATGAACATTTCTCTAGTTAGCACAACTAAAAACATATTTAATCCTCTTTTTTTGTTTTGTTTTAACTTTTACTTCTTTTTACAGTAAAGATTTTAAACACAAATTACTTCATTTTAAACTTATTTTTAATTAAACTCAATTTTGTAAAATCGAAATTACTTAAAATAATACTCACCCAAACACAAAAAGATGCAAAACTTATAAGATGATGCTTGTTTATTTTCTTGACTTGTCTTGTAGGCAAATATTATTGAGTGGTTATCTATTTTTTATTAATCTGAATGTCACGTTATCTTTCACTATTTGTAAGGCATTGTCACACGGAGGCCGCTAGTGCTGCAGCTTCACAAGACAGATGATGGACAACAGGAATATGCTGAGTTTCTTCATGCACCAAGAAAGAGATTTGCTGACTTTGGTAAATGAAGTTTATAAGAAAGTTATTTTTATTTCAGTAAGATTTGCAGTGATGATGAACTGACATCAGGTGAAACCACTTTTATAGTCTTCAATCGGTTAAATCTACCACACCCTCTACAAGAACGGCAGTGCTCCAATCGGTTGGATCTGTGCATTATTCACACTTCAAGCCCAAAGAGCTCTTGTGTGAGAGGGCATATTAGAGATATAATAAAAAAAATATTCACACAATTTCACTTAACAATTTAAGCTTTTGGGACAGTTAGTTCATGACAAAGATATTAACTATAGAAACTGAACTTTCATTTCCTTTTCTGTCCCATGCAGCTGCTGTAAGGAAGGAAATTTCAGATGAAACAGATCGTATAACTGGGAAGTCAAAGCAAATTTCAAACATTCCAATTCACCTCAGCATATATTCTCCACATGGTATTTATTTGCACTATCCCTTCATAAAACATTGTCCTGTGTGTTCTTTTTACCATTTTTACCCTTTTTATTAAATAGTTTAAATAGTTTATAGTGGTTAATCAATGGCGGAATGTGTTTGAAAGTAAGGCTAGTTATTTTTTAGAAGAAGACCAATAGATGCTATAACTATAAAGTACATAAAATGGAAGATAATCTTATGAAAATGGGTCAAGGAAGTCAGTAAGACCTGAGAAAACATTTGGAGAAACATTAAAGAATATCTAAATGATGTTGATTCATGCAGCTGACCCCGCCTAATGGGATAGGATATGGTTGTTGTTTTTCTTTCTATGTTATATTGTTATTATTGTTGCAGCTTATGACATTTTGGTAAAAATAATTTGATTAAATTCTTTTGGTTGCAGAACACTATGTTTCTAATACACACCCTCCTATTTGAGAATATGAAGATTTTTTTTTTCTTTCACTAATAAAGTCCTCTTTCCATAGAACTTTGATTTGAGTTGCATGATGATTTTGCATGGTTTTGTCTGCAGTTGTGAACTTAACCCTCATAGACCTTCCTGGGCTGACAAAGGTTGCTGTAGGTAACATTTCACACATTTCTTGGCATTTTTAGACATTTTGGGTGGTATTCTGAGAGGAATCATCTAATGTTTGAATAACAACAGAATTTATTCTTCTTTCACAGAGGGACAATCAGAAACTATTGTTGAAGATATTGAGAACATGGTCCGTTCCTATGTTGAAAAGGTAATTGTTCTCTTGGTGAAAGAATAATCAGACATAATTGAAAATTGTAACAAACAATCATGATATTAGACCTTGACTAAATCAGAGTTATTAAAGGAGGAACACTAATTCCATGTACTATAAACTCCCTTTGAAGAAGAGACCATGTTGAAGTAACCATTCGGTAAACTTCATCACTGGAAATCATAGACAGAAACTTAGGGCTTGTTTGGTTAGAGAAAATCCTTTTTGTTTTCACTAATAGTTAATTAATTACAAAACTGTTATCTTCTTGTCATTTTGTTTCTAGTTTTAAAATATTCATATGTTGTTCTAACTGTTTTCTAGACAAATCTTTAAAAAAGGAAACAAAATGAAAACATGGTGACATTTTTTTAAGGGTTAAATATGTTTTGGGTCCCTGTAATATGGGGGGTTTTTGAATTAGGTCTCTGTAAAAAAAGTCAACTTTTTTGGTCCTCTTTTTATTTTTATTTTTTTGATTTTAGTCCCTGGAGTGAGTTGACCGCTTATGTGGCACTCCCACGTGGCAAAAATGCTAACGTGGCCTTGCTGACATGGCTTGTATAAATGACACATTACCTGATACATCCCTATAAACATATTACGTTTTGAATTTAGTCCCTCTAAAAAAACGTGTTTTGAATTTAGTCCCTTAAAATTTATATTTTGATTTTAGTCTCTCTCTTTCCCCTTTCCCTTCCCCACCCTTTTCTCTCCTTGGGCCGCCGCCGCCGCCGCCACCACCACAACCTCCTCCTCCTCCTCCATCCTTCATCCTCCACCCTCCTCCTCCATCCTTCATCCTCCACCCTCCTCCTCCATACAACAACAACAACAACCCCTCTCTCCCTCCCCTTTCCCTTCCCTACCCTTCTCTCTCCTCAGGCCTTCTTCTTCTTCTTCTTCTTCTCCCTCGCTTCTCTCTCTCTCTCTCTCTGTTTCCTTCTTCCTCGGCGGCCATGGGGGAGTAGATATGAGACTGGGGGGAGGGGGGACGATGGAAGTGAGCGGAAAGGTGTGGGGGGGTGACGGGACTGAGGTTAATGGGGGGAGGGGGAAGGTGGGGGGGACGGGAGTGAGGTTAATGGGGGGAGGGGGAAGGTGTGGGGAGAGAGAGGGATTGTTGTTGTTGTATGGAGGAGGAGGGTGGAGGATGGAGGAGGACACCCCTCGCAATTCGGGCTTTCGGGCTGGCTCGGGTCGGCCCGCATCGGGTTCGGTCTTTATCGGGTCGGGCCAAAAAAGCCCGGATTGAAAACGAGCTCAAATTTGTGTGTCCAAGCTCTCTATTTTTTGGGCTTTTTCGGGCTGGGCTCGGGCTTTGACCTATGTTTTTCGGGCGGCCCGCTTTGGGCTCGGGCTTTGTCGGGCCTGGCCAAAAAGGTCTTGATTGAAAACGGGCTCGAATTTGTATGTCCAAGTTTGGTTTTTTTCGGGCGGGCTAAGCCCATTTTGCCAGCTATAGAGGAGGAGGAGGTTGTGGTGGTGGTGGGTGAGGTCCGAGGAGAGAGAAGGGTGGGGAAGGGAAAGGGGAGAGAGAGGGACTAAAATCAAAATATAAATTTTAAGGGACTAAATTCAAAATACGTTTTTTTAGAGGGACTAAATTCAAAATGTAATATATTTATAGGAATGTATAAGGTAATGTTGCATTTATACAAGCTACGTCAGCAATGCCACGTCAGCATTTTTGCCACATAGGAGTGCCACATAAGCGATCAACTCACTCCAGGGACTAAAATCAAAAAATAAAATAAAAGGAGGACTAAAAAAGTATGACTTTTATTATAGGGACTAAATTCAAAATCTAAAATATTACAGAGACCAAAAACATATTTAATTTTTTTTTAATTAGTATCAAAAACAAGAAATAAAAACAGAAAACGTTTCTCAAACCAAACAATCCTTTCTATCAGTGGTTCCTTCTCAATGAATGATTGGAGAAAGATATTTTTTTCAGTCATTTCTTTTCTAATGGCCATCATCATTTGCTCATACGTTACAATCAGTCATAAATTCATTATAAACATAATTTCTACATGATCACTTAGCTTGCATTGAATGTTGGAATTTGAAGCTAATGGTTGTAACACAAATGGAATTTGAAAACTGTACAGTGTCCTGTGTTTGAAGAAAGTGCATGATGTAGTTGAATTATCAAGAGATTACTCATTTCTTTAGTTGTTGGATATTGTAAATGATTTTAAGAGAACTCTCTGTTACTATAATAATGACAATAACAATATTGTGTAATTTTGGTAAGTAATAGTAAGCAAACTGAACCAATAAATATGCTTTTTCCAAATTCAGTCTCTGTATTGAATCTCTCTCATAAGCAATCTAATTGAATCTTCTGATTGTGTAGCCCAACTGCATTATATTGGCCATATCTCCTGCAAACCAAGATATTGCCACTTCAGATGCAATAAAAATTGCCAGAGAAGTTGATCCATCAGGTCTGTCATTTTATTTTTGAAGGAATTTGAAGTGTAGACACTGTTTCCTCTGATTATTCTCTTTCTTTGCCTTTCTGTTTTAGCCAAGATTCAATTCAAAAAACATTGGTTGTTTTATTCTTGTTTCAGGTGAAAGAACATTTGGAGTGTTGACAAAACTTGATCTTATGGATAAAGGAACTAATGCCGTTGAGGTATAATTTCTTGAACAATTTCATGGTTATCTTCTGTTTTAGATGTTCTACCCCAAACTGGTTTCCATGTTATTAAGATTTGAGTCTATTACCTTGTGAAAAGTTATATATCTATGTGAATCTTATAGGTTCTCGAAGGAAGGCAATACAGGTTGCAGCATCCTTGGGTTGGAATTGTTAACCGTTCACAGGCTGATATTAATAAAAATGTTGACATGATTGTTGCTCGCAAGAAGGAGCGTGAATATTTTGAGACGAGCCCTGAATATGGACATTTGGCACATAGAATGGGTGCAGAATATCTTGCCAAGCTTCTATCTGAGGTTTTCTCATCAATATTTTTTCACGTTATTTTCCTCAATGTTGTGGGTTGTGTTACTGTCTTTTCAAGTGATTGTTTAATCTGTAATTTGTCCAATGATGAGTAATTTATCTTCCCCTCCTTCACTGGTGTTTCTCACTTCAGCATTTGGAGCATGTTATCAGGCAGAAGATACCTAGTATCATTGCCTTAATAAATAAAACCATTGACGAGCTTAATGCAGAATTGGATCGTATTGGCAGGCCTATAGCTGTGGATTCAGGGGTCAGAACTTAGACTGATGCTGAAATCAATATTCTTAGATTTGAAAATACTTGATTTCTGCTTGTAGTAAGTAGTGCCACTTTTTTCCCCAGGCCCAACTATACACTATTTTAGAGATGTGTCGAGCATTTGACAAAGTATTTAAGGAACACCTGGATGGAGGGTAAGTGCCTTTGGTTCTTCAATCTTGACATGTTATATGTGGTCTATAATCACTTTGTCAGGAGTTTGATCATGTCTCAGCCATTCTTTTTCGTTAAATTATAATTTAATTACCAAGGTAAAATAGGTTAATTCTTGCATGACTATAGTATTTACAACACAACCAATTAAAATCTCAAGATAACATTAAAATTATAATAAGGGTTGTCTTTTTCATTTATAATTGTAACATATTTTGAGTTCCTAATTAGTTGTGCTTATTAACTCTGTATTTATACTAGAGTCTGTGCATTTTCCATGCTTTAACCCAAAGGTCTCTTGCTTGAGAGGGTGTATTCAAGACATAAAAAATTATCAATTAACTTAAGGTTGATTTAGTTCATGACAATGTGTATGTTGAAAATGTCTGTCATGGTTTTGTTATTGATTTCGAATGAATTAAAAAATGTATTAAAATAATAGGGGCAAAATAACACCAGTAGCAGAGTAATTGAATTTGAAAAAAAAAATAACATTGAGTTTAATCAGATACACCTTTATAGTATACTATAGTTTTGTTATAAAATAGTTTTATGCAACTAATTTTCCTTTTTGTGTTATTCTTTTGGGGGTGTTAATATATTTGGTTAAGTAACCAACCAACTGCTATTTCAGACGTCCAGGAGGTGACCGGATTTATGGCGTTTTTGACACCCAATTACCGGCTGCTTTGAAAAAGCTCCCCTTCGATCGTCATCTTTCCTTAAAAAATGTCCAGCGAGTTGTTACAGAAGCTGATGGTTATCAGCCCCATCTGATTGCTCCAGAGCAAGGCTACAGAAGACTTATTGAAGGATCTATAGGCTATTTCAAAGGCCCAGCTGATGCCTCTGTGGATGCTGTAATCCTCTTGACTTTATGTTTTGTTTAAATATCTGTTCTATGTGGAAAACTCAAATGCATTTATTCCTTGATCTGTTTAATACGCACTAATGGACGTACCAAATATTAATATGCTTGAATAAACTTTTATGCATGGTATAATTACTTCATTGGCTGGACTTCCTGCTCATAGTCACATACCATATTTCTTTTTAAGTTTTAAAGGACGCTTTATCTCCTTGCAAGTAGTGCACCTTGTCATCCATGGAAAAAGCATTTTTTTAGATAGGAAAATGTTAGCAATTGGTATGTTATGTTAGTGGGAGATTTGAAGTCATGACCTCCTTATCATCCAACCCTTATATTCCTCCCCCTAACCACCAAACCACCTTATGCCTCCCTTATGGAAAAGCATGTTTAAGCATTTCAAAGCCAAAGCATTTTTTAGTGAGAATTATGGCAATATCTATTCCACCCCCGGGTAGAGTTGTCAAAATGAGCTGCAGCTCGTGAGCCAGCTCGGCTCAGCCCGACTCGTGGGTTAATCGGGTTACTAAATAGTTGGCTCATTTAACCCCAGGCCATTTTGGCTCGGCTCGCTTAACTCGCGAGCTGAAGCAGACTAACTCGTCACGAGCCGAGTCAACCCGCGAGCCAACTTAATAATTAAATTTGTTTTATAAATTATAATAATTAATCATTTTTTCTATTTTTTGTAATTTTTTATTTTCTAGCATTTTAAATAAATTTTTTTAGATTTTTTAAATTTTTTTAGTGAATCAACCTATGAGCCAGCTCGCATAACCCACCAACCCATGGTGGGCTAGCCGAGTTGTGCATTTTCTAACCCATGAAAAAACCGAGCCAACTCAACTTGACCCGTTTCTCTCTTAATCCGTGGCGAGCCAGCTTGTGTGGGCCGAGCTAGTTCGTTTTGACAGCTCGCCGGGGTTGTGTTCAAATAGGAAAAAGAAGTTATTCAAAGAATGGTTTAACTCTGTGCTGTTCTTTTAAATTCCCAAAAAAAAACTCTGTGCTGTTCTTTTCTGAAAAAATGGCCTCGTCAGCTTATGCTCTTCAATTTCTTTTATCCTTGTTTGCTTCACTTACAAATTGTTTGTTGTCATATACTTTCAGGTCCACCTTGTTTTAAAGGAACTTGTGCGGAAGTCAGTTGCAGCAACTGTGGTAAGCAATGCCTTAAGTTGATAAAACTCTTTCCCTGATTTTAAAACTAGGCAAACCAAATAGAACTTTCTCACTAGGAAGTCTGAAAGAATAGCTCACAAACAATTAGCCTTTTGTCTGAGTAACATTTCATAAACTGTGGCTTTACATGTATGGAAATTTAACCTTACCTAGAATCTCCCCCCGATTCACTCAAGATTCAGGAAGTCAAAAGTGAAATAAGTAAGACACTGATAAACTTAAAGGCATGCAGGAATTGAAGAGGTTTCCAACACTTCAATCTGAAATAGCTGCAGCTGCAAATGATTCTTTGGAAAGATTCCGAGATGAAAGTAGGAGGACAGTGACCCGGCTGGTTGATATGGAGTCTAGCTATCTAACAGTGGAGTTTTTTCGGAAGATTAATCTTGAACCAGAAAAGAATCCAAGTCGAAGTAGTACTCCTAATCCCAATATGGACAATTACTCGGATAATCACCTTCAGAAAATTGGTAAGTAATTTTCTGCAACCCTTCTCACCACATGAACAACACAAAAAAGTCCACATTTTATGATTTTAGAATTTCTCCCGTTTTGCTTGCTCCTACATCGGTTGTGTAAATTCTCCATACTACATGATTAATAGAGTGCTTTGATAATTCACTTATTTTTGGTATAATGCTAAAGTTGGTTTTGAATATAAATGTTGTGGAATGAATGTTTGAAATAATGTGATATGAGATGTGTTAAATTAGAAAGTACGAAAACCTTTTTTTTTTATAATAACAAGTAGGTCAAGGGTTAGTATATTTCTACAATAGTTAGTACTGGTAAGGTGGGTAGACTAGACAGAGGATTGTTAGAGAGGGAGACCAAAGAAAACAAATGGCCAAAACATTGAGATTATGATGCAAACCAGAAACAGAGAACAAGCAAAATGACAATAAACAGATAAAAGGATGGAACAGTAGTATATTATTGATGGGGATAAAGGAAAATGCAGTAGGAAAACCCTACTACCCACAGAGCCAAGCTCCTCTCAGAGAATAACACATTCTCTGCCTCAACAATATGATTCTCTCATTCATACCCTCTCTCTCTCTCCTCAGCCTACATATAACCGAATTGTCTCATGCACAAGGCACACAACCCACACCCCTTGCCACGTCATCATTCCCATCCTGCCCTTTTCTATTTCTCCTCACATAGATTCTCCACACATAACATTCTCTAGGGGCCTATCAGATTATGATTTAAATGGTCTTTCTAGTGAGGAAAATCTTTGGTTGTTGTTGTTGTTGTTGCTGTATTATTCCTACTTGTTTTGGATTTTAGTTAAACAATACTTACAGATCTGTAAAGTTGGACATTCATGATTCTGAGTTTTTCCTTCAGAAATCTTAAGAACTAGATTCCTGATTTTTGAAAATATTCTGGGTTCTTATTCTAGGATCAAATGTTAATGCCTATATCAACATGGTTTGCGAGACACTTAAAAATTCTATACCAAAGGCTGTGGTTTATTGTCAAGTTAGAGAGGCAAAGAGATCATTGCTTAACCGCTTTTATGTTCAAGTTGGGAAAAAAGAGGTATGAGTCTATATCTTTTTGTTTAATATTTTCAAGTAGATCCAATTTCCACCTACTGAGATGTGTTCTTTGCATTGTTTAGATGATGATAAATTTTGATTCTGTTGGGTTTGTGCTAGATCACTGACATTTTGATGTATTGTGTTTGTGAAAAATTTATTGAATAGTATCAGTTTCTTAACAAATTAAAATGATTTTAGTTGTTCCACAACTCATGGAACAAATGCTGATATAGTGAATCTAATACCTCAATAGTGTTTGATGAACTCTCTGGATTCATTGATAAATACAGCTTGATTTGCAATGGTTTCTTTTTGCATGATCGGCTATTTTATCATTTAGTTGTGGAAATTGTCGTTTTAAACTCATTTGAGTTAGAATATTTATATGTCAATGTTTGTCTGTATGTTGCATTTTTTTAGTTATGTAATGTGCACTTATATGATTTGCTTGTTTATTTCCATATTATATGTAATGTGCACTTTTATGATTTTCTTTTATGTTTTGCCTTTTACCGGCCTCTCCTACAAGTACTGTCTAATGAGATCTTGCTTTTAACAACCTTGGTGATAATGGTTAAAGCAAAAATGTGTGGTGTATGCAGAAGGAGCAACTGGGGGCCATGTTGGATGAAGATCCTGCACTTATGGAAAAGAGATCACAATTAGCTAAAAAGCTTGAATTGTACAAGCAAGCTAGGGATGATATTGACTCAGTGGCTTGGAAATAATGAAGATACGTTGTAGCAAATGCTGAGTTCAATTTTGTCCATCAACCCTATAAGGAAGATTTGTCATAGATTTACTATTTATCTGTTATTATAGTTTTTATCGAGCTAAAAAACCAAATTCATAGTTACTGCAATAAGTTGTGTTTGCACTTGCATGTAATTCCTTTGCCCCGGATATTGTAAAGTCTGAGTTCTATGCTGTATCTACGAATTCTTCCCCGTTTAACTTTTCAACCATGTTCAATTCTCTGCTCTATGCCAATTAGCTTGAATTAGAATTTTTCTCATAATAAATATTGACGTGACAATTCCCTAAGCATAGCAATATATATTGATCAATAATACTCGTGTAGAATTCACAGGCCACAGATTTAAATTTGTTCAAAAAAATCACAGAAGAATCAGAAAGCTATCTAATAACTTGATGAGAATATGTAAAAAGATTTAAGTATGGACTGGAATATGTTCAAAGCTAAATTGATTTCTAGATTCCAATCCTGTAATATAGAGCATATTTAAGACGTTTTCATATTAAAATTAAAATTAGTGGCAACTCTTAATTTTCATACTTAGTTGCAACAGTTGGGCATTGCATTGTCAACTGTCACAACTAAGACCCAATTCTATCATTTCCAAAGAAACAGGAACCCTTTAAGGCTTATGGCACCGATTGTGCAAGTTTAGTTCAACCTTCATGTTGCCAAATGAGAAAGCCTTGGAATCCAATCCTATTATCTCATTGACTAAAAAGTAAAAAGGAATCCTGACGACATTTGGGGTACCTTAACACCATTGGAGCATTTCTCATCATATATGACAGCTACCAATATGAAATGAGCCATAAAGGAAAAGCTTTTTGAAAAAATAATAATTGAGAAGCTAATTACATACATGCTCTTTAATTAGAGAGAAGATTTGTCTTGAATTCTTCCCATGGTACATCCTTCTGCAGATACTCTATATTGGCAGGGTCAAAAGGCCCTTTGACTCTATCTATGGACATGATCACTGCCCTGGCTGGAAGAATGCTTTTTGTTGGGTCAGGGGAGGTACTATAGCTCAAGCATGAAGAGAACCCCTGAAATGTATTATGACTAAATTTGTCTGAAGGAGAACATCTTTCTAGAGTAATTCAGCAAACAACTTGTAAAACAAAAAATTTGTAAAACTACAAGACCAAGAATAGAGAGTTAACAAAAGTCTATCTAAAATAATTACTCAAAAAAAAATTCTATCAAAAAAAATAATTACTCAAAAAAAATTAGTCCAATAACAAGAATTCTTACCATTCACTTAGTGGTACTGGTTGAATCTTTTCAATAAATAAATGAACCAACCATTTTGCTTCAAAACATTTTTATATTGATTAAAGCCAATTATTCCTAGTCCTACATATCAATTATAGTTTCTTGATCATCAAACTCCACAGAAGTGTAGTTAAGTACCTGGGAATGCAACTTTGTATAATAGATAGTTAAACAATTGAATGTGTTTTTTTTTTTTACCTTTTTCCAAGAGGATTCATGTTTGGCTCACATATATTTTTGAATAATTTTGTCTGTTTTTTGTTATTTCGATTGGTTATCCACATCTATTGGAGACCAAAAGACTCTTAGAGCAATTATTTTTAGCATATATGACAAACTAACCTTGAAGATAAGCACTTCTACTTCCTTGTGGTCCACAAGTGCATGAACAATGAGTGCTTCTCCTCGTGCTGATTGACTATAGAACTCCAACATAGCAATCTCCTCATTGTGCCCATACTCCTCAATATCATCACCATCTTCATCTTCCCCATCATCTTGGTATCTAACTTGCCTCCTTGCTGCACACCAAAAGCTAGTTGTACCTCTTTGGTTGCTCAAATGTAAATCCTTAAAGGCACAACAACACAAGATTACATTATTGTGAATTATGGGAATGTTGTTGTTCACTATAGAAGATGGTATAGGAAGCATAGGCAATGGCATCATTGTCCATCTGGCCAAACTCTTTGACATCATGGGAAGTGTTGTAGGATGCATGTTGCATAGTATTGTATGGTAGCTCTCTCTTGTGTTTTGTCAAATTACCTCATTTGCTTTAGCAACCAAAGGGAAGGGAAGGGACATAGAAAATGTCCTGGAGATAAGGTTGGGAATGGTGCGTTGGCAATTATATAGAAGGATGGCCTTATTGAAGTTTTGGAGATTGAGGAATGGCCCTTTTGGGCTCATAAAACAAGCCAGTTTGAGTACACTCCTCCTTTGTGAAAAAACAAGGATGGCCTTATAGGACCACTGTTGAGTTGGTGTATAGGTTGTGTTTGTTGAGTTGTGTGGATTGGATATTGGGAATTTATATCCGCACATGCATACTTTGCTATCTGCACATACATGTCTGTAGAACTTTTAGTTCTGTGGGTTTATTTTTTTTTTCCAACACACACATGTCGTGGAACTATTAGTTCCGGGGGTTGTAATTTTCCGTGAAACTATTAGTTATGCGGTTTATTTTTTTTCCAACACACATGCTGTGGAAATATTAGTTCCGCAAGTTGTAATTCAACACATACATATCTGCGAACCGCGAAACTAATAGTTCCACGGCTTGTGTGTGTTGGAAAAAAATAAACCCGTAGAATTAATAGTTCCATGGAGAATTACAACCCGCAGTACTAATAGTTCCACGGCATGTGTGTGTTGAAAAAAATAAACCCGCAGAACTAATAGTTCTGCGGACATATATATACAGATAGCAAAATATGTATGTGCGGATATAAATTCCCTTGATATTATAGGGAAGTGCATTGCAGGCTTCATATCTCACATATTATATCTAGATCATATATCTCATATATAATCACCTAAAAAAATATATATCTCATATATTATATTATATTAGATGCAAATGTGCAATTTTGGTCTCCTATTATTAGTTGTGCTAATTGGATATTTAAGTATTTTAATTGTTACAATCAATTTTTTCCATCACAATATTATCCAATTTTTAAATTAGGAGCCTATGCGATAAACATGATGAGATTGATTGAACTCAATCAAGCCACCTTCACATGGTGTATGTTGCAAAAAAAATTTTACTAAACAAGTTATAACACATATAGTGTAAAAATTTATGATGTATGACTGTGTTTGTTGAAAACAAAATATCAGTTATTAGTAATGATATAAGCACACAATAATAGAAGGTAACCATATTCACATAACAAATGTGGCGTATGTATATATGCGATATTATTGGGGGTGTATTGGGTTGGGATCGTAAAGGATTTTGATAGATTTTTTTGTGATAAAAAAGTTTTGTGGTATTCAATCAAGACTTTTTAATAATACAAAAAAATCTTGTATTATTCAATTAAGACTATCATGACTTTTTAGAGAGTGCAATGAAATTTAATAGTATTCAATTAGGACTATCATGACTTTTTAAAGAGAGCAATGAAATTCGATGGTATTCAATTGAGATTTTTTACAACTTAAAAAAAGTCTCCTGGTATTAAAAAATATACAGATTTTAAAGAATTATTTTACATTGTGGATTTCGTGGGACTTTTTAGTGTAAAATATAAAGATCAGATTCATCCAAGAATCTCACCCAAACCCTTAAGACTTCATAGACTTTTTTTTCTGCCATTGTAACAGTGTCATACTCACCAAGTAATTTCTTCTTTTTTCCTTTTCTCGATTGTTTTTCTTCATACATTCTTTCTATGTTAAATATACTTGGAGGCAACATTGTAAATATGTGTGTGTACATTTTTTATGTATTTTACCTCCCCAAACACTATAATAACCAAACTTAATCTTTCTATCTTTTTATGTCATAATCTTTCACAGTAGTTTCTGGTCAAATGTGATTTTTTTATTTTTTTACAAACTCTTTGTATTTACTAATTTAATTAATATAATAAATTTATCTTTTTTTAAATTTCAATCGTTATTCTCTTTTTTATTTTATAAATATAATAGTTTTCTTAACGGGTTGCATTTATATTTTTTTGTTTCTATAATTTTTTAGGCTGTAAATTTTTATTTTATTTTTATTTTTGATAAATATAATAACATTTCTTAACAAGTTTCATTCATATTTTTTATTTCTATAATTTTAGGATATAAAATTCTTTCTTTAATTTAATTTTTGATAAAAATAATATTTTTTATTGGTTTCTTATTTATTTTTATAATTTTATTATTACTATAGACTGGAAAACTATTTATATATTATGTGGTATGCTTAACACAAGAAGTATTTGCGTTAGCATGTGCAACACTATATAATTTTCTTTGTAAAAAATGTCGTTCTGATGAATTTTCAATTGAATCAGTAGACAAATTTTTACTTTCAATATTACCAGTTAACGAATACTATAATTACGAGCCAGCAGACGAATCTTCACCTTCAATATTTTCTTTAGTATTACCGGCTAGTATGACTTATATGGAGAATTATTACTTAGAAGGAGATAAGATACAACCAATTTCTGTATTTTCATTTTTATTGGCTCTTATAACTTTGAAAGTTTGTTAAATATCCATGAGATTCTTTATAAATCCATAAAGTCATTTCAAATCTTATAAATTCTTATGATATAAAAATTATTTAAAATCCACAAATTTTTTTTAAAATCTACAAGACTTTTTTAAAAAATATGATAAATTATTACATTCCTACGAAGTCTTTTAAAATCTACAAAATCTGCAAAAAAATTTATGACAAAATAATCTTTTAAAATCTCAATCCAATACACCCGAAGAAGACTCTTAAAAAACTATATAAGTAATTGGTTACGTAATGTCTGTGTCATTTTTAATATATTTACGACCTTTGTTAACAGTAACCATATTATTAAATAAGAACTGTATAAGGATAAGATAAGATGATGTACATGTGTGTAAGTTTTCCTAATTAAAAAAAAATATTATTATCATTTCCATTTTCTAATTTTTTCTCTCACTCTCACTCTCACTCTCACTCTCACCTTTCCTTTTCCCTCTCCATATCATTATTCATAGTAACTATTAACTCCATTGATTTTTCTTCTCAATCAACATAATCCTTAACCAGAAAAAGTAACAACACTGTGATCTCATTTCACTCTTTCGAAGTACTTCAAACGCTCTTTGATTGCTTCACTTTTCTTCACAGATTCTATTCTAGGGTTGTTTTTTTTAAGCTATGTTCAGTCTCCGACATTACGTATTTGCCCCTACGCTACGCCGAGGTTGAGTTCTTCACTGTTAAGCTCTCGCGAAACGACGAATTATGATGTCGTTGCAGAAAGTGGCGCACTCGAGCACGAGCTCCGGCGCCGGCGGAAGCAGCTACGGCGACACCTGCAAGGGTGCTGCTGCTGCTGCTGCCGCGGAGTTCCCGGCGGGTCTAAGGGTTCTCGTCGTCGACGATGACCTCCCCACGTTGAAAATTATTGAGCAAATGTCTATTCGCTGCCATTATCGCGGTTAGTTTTCGCCCTGTTCGACTATTTTTCACCTGTGTTGATTTCTCCTAAGAAATTCGTTGAATTCGTAACTGGTAAATTCATGTGTTTTTCTTTTTCTTTCGTTTTTTTTTTTAAATTTGGTATAAAATTGCGGCATCTGAAAATCACTTTAGGCCTGAGTAATTGGAAGTCAAGCTAAGTGTTTACTATTTTTTAAGTTCACTATACTTGAACTAAGGCGGGTTTTTAGCAGAAGGGAAGGGAGGGTAAATTTTTTATTTCAAGTGAATATTGGCTAATTTAATATTTTAATAGAGTAAAAGGAATGAAGTATTAAATTATCATGAAGTTTATAGTGTTTAATTCTTTATTTACTTTTAGGGTTAAATATGTTTTTCTGTTCTTTATAAAATAGATAAATTTCCATGTTGGTCCCAATTCTAGGACATGTTTGGTTATATTGCAAGGATAGATAGATAGGATCATAGGATAAGAGAGTTGGATAAGAGAAGGGTCATATACGAGTCTACTAAGATTTTATTCTATCCAATGTTAGATGTGCACCGAATAATCCACCAAATGGCAAATGGTATTATGTTATCTTAGTCTATATATTTAAGGTGAATTAGATAATGTTATGATATGATATAAATTATATTCAAATAGCAAATTTACCCTTTTGTCCAGCCATGGTGGAGGGTGCTTGGCGGTGACGGTGACAGTTACAGTTATGAGTGGTGTCGGGTGATGACAGTGGTGGAGGGTGTTTAATGTTCAGCGGATGATCTACCAAATAGTATTATGTTATCTTACTCTATATTTAAGGTGAATTAGATAATGTTATGATGTGATATAAATTATATTCAAGTAGCAAAATCCTAGGAAGGATTTGTGTGCTTTCATAGTTGTTATACCCAAAGGATTTGTGTCTTTTATATTTTCTTTCCTTTAAGGACGCACTAGTGAATTTTATGTATTTCCTTTAAGGCTCTACCCGTTATAGCTGATATGTGATTTTTTTTTGTTCTAATTTAATAGTTAGAGGTAGAGAGAAACCAAAAATAATTATAGGCCAAACCATTAAGAGAGATTTAAGGTAAACGGTCCCTCTTTAAACTTAGTACATAAAATAGGGAATTATGGCATCATCTAATCCATGTAGTTGACTCCACTTAATGGGAATTATGGCATCATCATATTGTTGTTGTTTTTTAATTTAATGTGTTCAGCTCTGCATAATGAATGTAAAGAAGGTTTTGGTTTATTACATGTCTTAAGGAGCTGAACAAAAATTTCACTCGACTCTAATGAAGAATATTTACACTTGCCGAGCCATTCACTATGGCCTGGAATTTCTACAAAAAAAAATGGCCTTGAAATTTGGAAAGGCTTTCATAGATATTGTAGATCTAGTTCCTGTATGACATGGGTGGCTGCTGATTTGCAAGTCTTGATAGTTCGAATAATATAATTTCTTCTTAATTCTTAATATATTTTTATACTCCAGTTACCACATGCTCTGAGGCTACTGTTGCTTTGAACATTCTGCGGGAGAGGAAAGGCTGTTTTGATGTGGTACTGAGTGATGTTCATATGCCAGACATGGATGGCTATAAACTTCTTGAACATGTTGGGTTGGAAATGGACCTTCCTGTTATTAGTAAGCATTGCTTCTCTTGTTCCTAGAATTACTTAAATGTACTTGTAATGCTTAATATTGAACTTTGGTTATGTTCTGCATGCTGCAGTGATGTCTGCTGATGGTAGGACAAGTGCTGTCATGAAGGGAATTAGACACGGGGCTTGTGATTATTTGATTAAACCTGTACGTGAGGAAGAGCTAAGGAATATATGGCAGCATGTTGTTAGGAAAATTTGGAATGAAAATAAAGAACTTGACAATTCTTGCAGCATGGAAGATAATGATCGGAGTAAACGGGGGAATGATGATACTGAATATACTTCTTCTGTTGCTGATGCAACAAAAGGAATAGTTAAAGAACAAAAAAAGAGGAGCAATTTAAAAGATGAAGAAGATGTTGAATTGGAGAATGATGATCCATCCACATCTAAGAAGCCCCGTGTAGTGTGGTCAGTAGAACTGCATCAACAATTTGTCAGTGCCGTGAATCAACTAGGGCTTGACAGTATGAATTTCCAACTATTTTTCTTTCTATTTATTCTTTGGATTGTAATAAGCATAAAGCATAACCTAACAAGTATAATCTTTTCCTTTTGAGTATTATTAAGCATTTATTGCAATTTTGCTCATCAGTTGTTTCTTATTCTTGAGGTTCAGAAGCTGTGCCAAAGAGAATACTTGAGTTGATGAATGTCCCTGGTTTGACAAGAGAAAATGTTGCAAGTCATTTGCAGGTTTGTTTTTAGTCCAAATTGTGAAGTGCTATGTACAATCTTCCCTGAGAACCATTTTCATTTTTTAATTTACTATAGTTGAATATGCAACTGACCTCATCACTTACACTATGTTTATGTTTATGTTCTTGGTCTTTTTTCTTCTTTAATTTTCATGTTATGTGCTATTTTTCATATGTTTGGCCTTCAAGTTACCTTTATTTAAAGGTTAGCTGTACGATTTTCTGCTGTCTTTATGTCAATTTCATATGTTGTTTTGTTTCTGTTTTAGTAATCTTGGTTGAAATTACCACTTTATAGACTTGGGCCTATTTGACTTTTAGAAATCAAATCAATCTGTTGCTAAGTTAGTTTACATCATAGCAATTATACTACCACTGTAGTATCTCCTATAAACTTGAAGTGCGTCAAAAACTATCACTGATTATTGTCACTGCAACATGAAGTCAACAAGAACTTGCTGTGTCTTGCCAGTTGCCACTACTCGATAATCTATTTGCATGATTTGTCTTACATAACATTGATGGATCAACAAGAGTAGATGTATCTATGAATGTTTTGTATGACGCAAAGAGGCATCTACAAGTTCAAATTTTGTTATTAGAAAAATGACATTGAGCATTAATGAAACTGAAGAACTTTAATTCTATCTTTTGTTATTCCCATTTAGGGAGGGGAACTGACGGGGTTGCTTTCATAAATGAGTTTTTTTTAATTTAAAGACAACTTAATTAATGCTAATGATGAAGAAGTTCCATGATGCAGTAACTGCTATTCATCTTTTACTGTTATGGGTATGAAATGTTAGGCTAGGAAGAAACATGTTTTTAAATTGATTTGAGCTAAGATTAGGGAATCTTGAGTGGGTTATACAGACAGAAAGTCTTGGGAATCATTATGGAAAGTTAATCCAATCGTTGACTTGACTCGACATGCCCTATATTAATTAAAATGTTGTAAATGTACAGCATGGGTACAAAAAATGCTCGGGAACAAAAGAATGAGAGCAGTGAGGTATGAGAAAGGTAAGGTAGATCAAGAATGACATGGGCAGAAGTGATAGAAAGAACTTATCAGTTTTGTATATTTTTCTTTCTCTTTTTGAATTACATGTAATTAGTAGATAAGATTAAAAGGCCAAATATATTTAGTAATGAAAATAATCCATTATCCAGTGATATATGTCATTATATTTAAGTTTATGAATGTCAGAAATATTAGGACTTACATACCACAATCAACCAGAAAAGATTTCAATAATTGGGTGAGGAATATTATTGCTCTTATGTATGGTTTTGATAAGTTTTAGCAACCGAGGCACTAGACTGTAGATGAATGAACTTATGTAGTTCTTAACTCTAATTAACATTACCATTGCAAAATGCAATATCAATTGGCAGAAATTTAGACTTTATTTGAAGCGATTAAGTGGAGTGGCACAGCAACAGAATGGGATGCTAAACACAGGTCCTGGGACTATAGAATCCAAGCTGGGTGCTACTGGAAGATATGACATACAAACTTTGGCTGCTTCTGGTCATGTTCCCCCTGAAACACTTGCAGCCCTTCATGCTGAGCTCTTAGGTCGCCCGGTAACCAACATAATGCCTACAGTGGACCAGACTACACTATTGCAAGCATCTGTACAGGGGCCAAAACATTCTCGTTCTGATGATCATGCTGTGGCATATGGTCAGCCTCTTGTAAAATGTCCTTCCAACATTGCCAATAATTTCCCTCAGTCCATCTTAACTGTAGATGATACATCATCAGGATATGGAGCATGGCCGCCATCTAATACACTTGGTTCAGCGGGACCCAAAAATAGTGTTGGAGTGTTAGGCGTTCAGAATAATAATATGCTGATGGATATGTTGCAGCACCAACAAAGGCAGCAGAACCAGCAAACACAACAGCAGCAGCAGCAGCAGCAGTCACTGGTGGTACATGAGCAAAATCGTTCTATCAATGTTCAACCATCTTGCTTGGTGGTTCCTGCTCAATCTTCTGACACTTTCCAGGCGGTAAATAGTGTTGCTTCTGTTAACCAGAATTGCAGTTTTGGCAGAAATGCCATTATTGATTATAGTCTATTATCACAAAAATCAAATAAGTCATGGAGTACATCTCAATATCCTGGTGCGGACACCAAAGCGAGAGGCGTTCTCTGTGGGTATAAAGAACCCTCCATTTCTCCTCAAACATCCTCTTTTTCAATAGGCTCCAGCAATAGCAATATTCAGCAGATTCAAAACTCAACTTTGACATTTGGTGCTGTGAGACCTTTGTCTGGCGTCCTGCCCATAACTGATAGACAAGTTCCGTATGGGATTAAATCTAGCGATTCACTTCATCAAGTATGTTTTCGGAATCTTGGATTTGTTGGCAAAGGTACCTGTATACCAAGCGTAGAAAATCGAATTGAATCACCTGCAAGTGATTTTGGTCAAATGAAGCTACCTGTGGGTAGCAATGGCACCACAGTGAAGGAGGAGCCAAATTTCATAAATAATCCAGAAGTGAGCCACCCAGTCCTACTGAGATATCCATCTCATGATCATTCAAGTGTGTTCGCTGAATAGGTAACTTACACAATTTCTTTGAACATTATGTTTTATAAGATTATGATTACCAATTATACTATTTGTTCAGTGAATTTAACATTGTATTTTAGTGGGGCATATTGTAAGTAGAATGGTGATTATATTTTTGTCTAACAATTTTTTTCTTTAATAAAAATAAAGGGGCTATTTAACTACTTTCTCAATCATTAATTTGCATGTTATTTCTCTGCATAAGTTGTCTACACATTAATAATTTAAACTTATAATCACCCTTCCTATCTAGTAGTAATCTGATACGAAAATGCTTGGAAATGGTTGGATACATGGATATATGCATGTCTATTGTCTTCGGTATTTTCTAAACATAGAAACTAGAAGATTTAATTAATAAAGTGTTGAATCTTATTAAAGCCATGATGGGAGGATGGTGGGCAATATTTGGAAAGTACCATATATGTTATGGACATTATGATGTCTTATGATCAGCTGATCCCACCTACTGAGAAAAAGCTTTGGTGGTTGTGCCATACATCTTTTTCTTCCAAAATATGCCTAATTAAATACTAACGGGTACTAGTTACCACGAGTTGAAGATATTGTAGCAAGCTTTGGGATCACACAAGTTCATTATTATAATTTCTGACTTTTGCTTTCTTCACGTCTTTTACATCAATTTTGGCTTTGATATTCCTGGTTTATCTTATACTTGGTCTGTGTTTTGCATAAAATTAAATTAAATTATGGAAAAAGAAAAAGAAAAAAAAATGAACTGGGTGTGCACCTTTTGTTCGAAAGATAAATTTACATAGAAGTTCATCCTTGTATTTACATTGGTTGTGAATGTCTGCCTGAATCTTGTTTGCAGCAGGTTGAAATAGTTGGGGAGAAGACCTTTCCTCTAAAGGTACAGATTGTTCCTCTCTAATTGTTTTGAAAAAGTAGTTGTAGTTCTGCTTTCTTGGCATCAGCACCATTCTTTGCTGCATTCTAGAGCCCAGTGATGACTCTGACTCTGTATAAAGGATTAGTATTTATGAATGCTGGTTTGCTTCTTAATAGCTGCACATGTATAATCTGTAAACCAGTTTGTAGGGAAATAGTGTTTATTTTATTTTATTTTAAATTTCAACTGCTTGAATTGATGGCTTCTTGCCGGGAAAAATGTTATTTTTAGGGCTTCTTTGTTTATAATATTAAATGCTTTGTATGTCGCATTAACATCAACTGCTTAGAACTGTTAGTTGATAATTTTTAATATTTAGGGTCAATTACAATTTTTTTTCACATAGCTTTTCCTTTCGAATCCATTGTAATTTCCTTTCTGGTTTATAGAGTTGAGTGAGATTGGCCCGATTTATCATGATAGGGCAAATATACCGATCGATCTTAACATTTGTGGAATTTCATTGACCTTTCCTTGAGTGTTTGCTTGATATGACAAGTTATATGAATGAGTGAAAGAAGCAGAGTATTTTTATTTTAAGAGATAATTTTGAACACTATATTATGAAGAAAAGGTAAGGGCTCCTATTTGTGAAATTATGGTATCCCCTCATTTTTTCCCTATTATTTCAAACCACTTTTCCCTCCATTTTAAATGCCAGGTTGAGCATATGCAATGCAACGATGAAATGGTCATTTTGTCTCGTCTCTTCCTGATCTTTATTTTCTCCTTCGACCCCCCTTGAGTTTCTGAACTAGGAATGGCAATGGGTAGGGTATGGGTAGGGTACTATAGTACCCGTCTCCATACCTGCAATTTTAAAAAATACCCATACCCGGCTCCATACTTGTGTGGGTAGCAACTTTGATCCCCGTATCCTTACCCGCTGGGTACCTAAGTACCCGTACCCGTGTCTCTTACCCGCACTTTAGCTATGAAAATTCAAAAATTCATTTTTCAAATGCAATAGACAATATTATGTCTCAAGGTTGCATAAGGAATTTGCTGGTGAAGGACACGGGAACGAGACAGAATGGTGTCAGTGAAGAAGATCAAGGAAGCGGGACAATAATAGCGCAAGTGAATGAGGTACAATGAAGCAAGCTTGTTGTCGTCTACAATAACGATGAAACACAGTAAAGGAAAACAAATAGTCAAATAAATGTATCTCATGGGAAGAGAAAGAAAATGTATCTTATCACTAAAGTGTCTTGTGCATGGGTTACTTTAGGAATAAGAATTAGTTTATAAATTTCTTTAAGAGTTATTAAATTTAATACACACACATACATATATAAATATAACTATAAATAAATAAATATATGTATATATGTGTGCGGGTCTGGGGCGGGGTGGGTACTAAGGTATCTGTACCCGCACCCGTCTCTATCAAATTTTGCGGGTAATTATCCGTACCCATGCCCGTACCCCATTGAGTAGGTAATTATTCTCTTTATTGTGGGTAATTTTTGCGGGTGCCCAATAGGTATGGTCCAATTGCCATCCCTATTCTGAACGGGAAAATAATGGAGATCACCATAATGTCATATCCCCACTAAATGTGCTACCTAAAAACAGTGTCAAATTCATATATGATTCATAAGCCACTAATGAAGTAATTGTACAACAACAAAAAAATAAATCATTCAATTTCCGTCCCTACTATAAGTTATCCTTCATTAAATGCTGATGTGACAAATAGAATACCACATAACTAGTGTCACATGGCATCATTAATTCCTCATGACAATGATAACCCATACTTCTGTTGGCCACATTAGCTGCTAACATATGAAGATGGACGACATGAACTAAAAGAGGCAAGGATTTTGGTAAATACACCTCATATTTTTTTGATATACACCCCATTTAATATTAAAATTTCAAAAATGTTCTCAAAATTTTGGGTACATTCCAGAAATTGGAGTTTCTGGAATGCAATTTTGTATTCCGGAAACTCCAGTTTCCAGAATGCAATTTTTGCATTCCGAAAATTGGAGTTTCCAGTACACAAATTGTCTGGAAACTAGAGTTTCCTGAATACAATTTTGTATTTCGGAAATTGGAAACTGGAGTTTTCGGAATGTAAATTTTTCTGGAGTTTTCGGAATATAAAATTACATTCTGGATGCGAATTTTGAGGGTATTTTTGGAATTTCAGCATTAAGTGAGGTGTATATCCAAAAAGTGTGGGGGTATATTTACCAATTCCTAAGAGGCAACTTTTGATGATCCAGGAACCCAACGAAATTTTTGTTGAGAGACTAATAACAAAAATTGCTATATCCAGCAAGTTGAAAACTATATTTAACCCTAATTTGTTTATAAAGTAGTAGTTGTTTGAAGTGACTCTAAAATCAATAAAATGAATTATTTACTTTAAAAGAGATTGTATAGTATTGAATTTCACTCCACTTAGGTGTTTGCAGATTGGATTTGATTAGTTTTAAAAAAAAATTATCTGATTCAATTATTTCGATTTTACTTTTTAATCATTTGATCAGTTTGATTTTAAAATTAAATTTGATTTAGTCTAATTTATTTTAGTTTGGATTGGATTGATTTTGGGTTTAAAAAAAAATAAACATTTTCCATTGATTTGAAAAAATATAAATATTTATTAAAATAGACAAAAATTCATTAAAAATTTATTTCTGTTCTCTATTTTATAAACGAGGTATAAACAAAATTATACTAACAATTATAGAATTGTCACACTACTCATCATATTATATAACATATTATCTTAAAATATCTCTTATATAAAAATATAGAGTAGTAGTGTGATTTTGAATATAATAGTATATGTATATGGGAGATAAATTTTGATTAGATTGGATCGGTTTTTATCATGGGATCCAAAATCATCCAAAAAAAATTTGTTTTTTGTTTGTTTGTTTGTTCAATTTTCAGTTATTAAGTTCGATTACCACAATTTACATTGAATTGGATTAGTTATAAACACCCCTATTCCACTATCTCCTTTTCACAAGATAAAATAAAGCAAAGAATCTGAATCAAATTGATAGAAAACTTTATGGTGTGTTTGGTTGCAAAATGAAAGTAGAAGGAAAGAAAGGGAAAGGAAAGATAGTATAAAGGAAAGAAAAAGAGTAAAAAATGATATGATTATTTAGTTGTTTGGTTTGAGTGAAAGTGGAAGGAAAGAAAGGTAAAATATTTCTTTTCCCTTGTTTGATTGGATAAAAAGAGAGGAAAGAAATGTATATTTTTGTAAAATGTCAAAAATGACCTTATGTATTTATTTAATTATGTAAATATTTATTTAATTTAGGGGCATAGGTGTCTTTTACAATAAAATTGTGGATCTCTGTTCCACTTTCTTCCCAGCATTGCGCGGAAAGTAATTTAACATAGGCCCCACCTAATTCTTCCTTTCCCTCCCCTTTTAATAAACAACCAAACAAGGGAACGTTTTTTGAAATCCGTGATTCCATCCTCTTTGCTTTCTTTCCGTTAAGATTCCACCATTCCAAACAAAGTGTCAGGATTTTCTTATTAATTATTAAGATTGTTTAAGAGTTTAACTGCTAGACGTTGATGTTTTAGCACCTCAAAACGAGCCGTGTGTGTTGACTCTTACATGACGCTTCGCAATTCCCCAAATACCAGTCGACGAACCGTGCCTTTCTTGTGAGTTACTTTCGCAGTGTTCCTTCTTCTCACCCTCTGATCTCTCTTCCGTTATGTCAACGTAACTTGTACCCGATTCTCTACCCTCCACGTGCTCTTGCTCTTTTCTTCACCTACGGCTTCCCCCACACTCATTTTCCCCTCTCACTCTTGAACACATGTTGATGCCCACACACTGAAAATTTCAAGGCCTTCCCTTTCTTCTCCTCCTTCCTCTGTCTTCACCATTTTGGGACCTGCTACTAGTTTTGGTCCAACCTCATCATTTTTCTTCTGCCAAATAGTCTTTGCTGGAGCCCCAAATGGATGAACGAAGAGACTTTGCACTTGCCCAGATGAGGAAGTCTGTTGAGAAGCTTGGTTCTTCTGCAGAGGTAACCAATCTGTTGTTTTCCTCTCTAATGCACTTACTAGCTGTGTGTTCCAAGTTCAACTTTTTATTTTTTGTTTTTGGTTTTCACCCACGGTATCCAAGGAAGAGGCCCATGAATTAATTTGTGTTTGACCGAGAGGTAAACAAAGTTTAACCATAAATTATTTCATCACTGGGGATGTAACTCAGATACCAGCCCAATCTGTCCCTTTAGATGGAGAGCATCAATCACTTGAACCCAACGTCATGGTTCAATTTTTTTAATTTTATATATACTTTTTTTTATATATTTTTCATGGGCTTTAATTTACCTTTTTGCAGGGTTATGGGGACGCTACACTGATGAGGTTCTTGATTGCTCGATCAATGGAACCGGATAAAGCAGCAAAGATGTTTGTGCAGTGGCAGAAATGGAGGGCTTCTATGGTACCTAATGGGTTCATTTCAGATTCTGAAGTTCCAGATGAATTGGGAGCTAGAAAGATCTACTTGCAGGGCTTGTCTCAGGATAAATACCCTGTGATGATTGTCCAAGCAAGCAGACACTTCCCTTCCAAGGATCAGATTCAATTCAAGAGTAATTGCCTCCTTTAAACTTTATTAAATTATTAAATTACAACACTTTATATTATTTTTGTATGTAAAAAGTTAAAATTAAAATTCCGTGGCTTGTTTTTCTTATTTGGTTTTGGAAAGTTTGAGCCAGTACAGTCAGTTCAAAGATGCCTTTCTGATGTAGTTTGTCCTAGTGGGGACCATTAGGATAATATTCCTCTACAGAAAAGTCCGAACTTTAAATTTATGTGGCCAATTGGGTTCCCTTAGTTCAAGTTCTTTGACTTTTTATGTGGAATTAAACTACATTGCCAATGTAAGCAATTGCAACACACTCTTTCCAACTTGAAATTCATGAGGGTCCCACCATTTTGGGAATAAGTCCTACCAAATAAGGTGTCAGACGGACCCAGATGATTTGATGAGACTCACATGAATTTCACCTAATCACAGAGTATGTTGATAAGAGTGTGTTAGAGAGTATGTTTCTTTTGTTTGCTCAAAATCCAAAATTTTAAGAAAGGCCTTGTAGAAGAATTTGTAGTCAGTTCCATAGGTAGCAGAAGAGTTGAAGTCATTAATACCTCAATGATGGAACTTTGGGCACTCTATCTTGGTGGTGCAAGGTTCAAATCCAGTGGGATCAGGTTGGATGGGATTGGTGGAAAGGGAATAAGAAGCAGCCCGTTGTCTGTAGCTTTCAATTGATGAAAAACAAATAAGATAATGTTGATTCTAACATTTGGTGTAGGTTTTTTCCAATGTGTATATGGTTAGAAATAGATAAGTTAGGAATAGACAATTTGGTATTTTCTTAAAAAAATGCATATATGATACCTGAGAAATTTTCAATACAAATGCATGGTATGATGACATGGTGAAAATATAATGACTCGAAAGGCTCACTTTTGAATTCCATAGCACAATCAAATATGAAGATAGAAAATTGATTAGATATAAACATGTTACTGCTATGAACCTAAAGGTACTATAAGTACCATCCCCATGTTTGATAAATTTAGTGATTCTTTATTGACTTTTGATATGGTTAGTGGTATTTGAGTATGCAAAGCTCGATAAAATTATTTCACTACTACCTTCTCATTTTGCTTGTCCGGTATGTTTTAAGAAGAGAATAGCCTTCTCCATCAATCAAATGAAAGAGAGAATTAACTACTAGAGCAAAGCTATGATATTGAAAAAAATTGAAATTCTCTATTTCTGTATTCATATTTCATAATGACAACTATCTAGCTAACTACTGTGTTGTTTATTGTTTCAGAATTCGTTGTACATCTACTTGACAAGACAGTCGCAAGGTACTCTCTAATTTTACTACTACTGTGGTGCTTTCATAGTTTCATACCTATTGTTTAAAGGAACTTGGACGAAAGCATGGCAATGTAGAAATTTCCTTACCATTATACTTAATGTGACTGACTTTAGCACTATTTGCCTTAGTCTAAAGCTGAATTCAGTACATAAACTTGTTCTTTAAACCCAATTTAATGTGCCACCCATAGTTTGGACTTTCTCACTTTCCTCCTTGTGTTTTCGTCTATTATCATATGACAATCCATAATTCGTTTGCATTCATTTTTAACAGAAATGACTTTTGAGGCAAATCTGTGCGAAAAATTAAGTCCTTTCTGGGTGTTGAAACACCTTAGAATGATGTAGTTTATGTCATGCATGCTAATTGCATGCATTTTCCATTTAAAAATTGATGTTGGAAAGTATAGAGTGGTTATGTGATAATGGAATAAACCATAGAGGGCGATGTGCAATGTTCAAAGCAAATAGTGACACATTGAAATCGAGCCAAATCACTTCTTTCTTACACAATGTTCATCTTTGCAATGAGGCTGATAAATGATCCAGCAAGAAAGAAGTATTATTAAAGAGAAAAGATGCAACCGCTGAAATGATAATGTATCCTTAAGAGTTAAAAATCCAAAGAAAAAAAAAAGAGGAAAAATGTTCCAATACAGAAATGACTTTTTTTTTCTTGATATAGAGATATGAAATTGTGCTTATGATGACATAAACACTGGAGAATAAATTCTTCTTTCTGCATTTTCATACTTACCCCGTGCTATTTCTTGAATCATCTAAATATTCGCAAATCATTAGAAGAAAATTCTTAGTAGGTAGAATTTTGATTTCAGGTTGGGGTGCACATACGTGTACTTGTCTTCTTGTTACAATATCTTAGCCTTCATTTATAAGATCACAGTGCAGTTCCTTTGTATTTTCATTCCTCCTAATAGCAATAGAGGTGTTATTGTTACTGTCAAATAGTAATTTTCATCTGTGTTCTGACTTCTATTCTCTCTATCAATCTAAAATTGAGAAATTGATTGTTTAACTCTTTATCTTCAGTGCTTTCAAAGGAAGGGAGATAGGAAATGAGAAGTTGATTGGGGTTCTTGATCTGCAGAATATTTCATATAAAAATGTTGATGCGCGTGGGTTAATCACTGGATTTCAATTTTTACAGGTGACTTTCTTTCTTTCTTTATCTTTTATCTTGACATTTGCATGCATATCATAAATGGCAACGTATAAAATCACACACTACTATTTTTTTTTTTGAGTTTTTGTCACAATCACTATTTATTTCATATCTGAATTAGCATCAATTTAGTGTCGCCTGTTATCAACATGTATTGGAAAGGTAAAGACAAGGCAGCATATATTTTATATTTCTTTTTAATTGTTTTTGGTTGAATTGCAGGCTTACTACCCTGAACGTTTAGCAAAGTGCTATATTTTACACATGCCATGGTTTTTTGTGAGTGTTTGGAGGCTAGTTTCTCGCTTCCTAGAGAAGGCAACACTAGAAAAGGTACTTGTTAACTATCTTATGTTGAAAATTAATACACATGTGCCTCAGTTATTCATTGGCAATATGCATCACATCTTTTGTAATGGTATGATTCTGGTTACTCATGGACCAAGGGCAAATTATCTAGCTGCTTAGCTTAGAATCTTGTATGATTTGACACCTGTGAATTTCCAATCTTTAGGCTTAAACGAAACATGTTTAATTATTTTCATGGGCTTTGGTTGGTGGATTGGATGCAGATTGTAATTGTAAGCAATGAGGATGAGAGAAAGGAGTTCATAAGAGAGGTTGGTGAAGAGATTCTCCCAGAAGAGTATGGTGGAAGAGCAAAGCTTGTAGCTCTCCAAGATGTTGAATTGACACCACTGGAAAATGGAAGAACAAATTGATTGAGTTGATTGCTTGGCACAATCACACAAGAGTCTATAGGGTGTGCATCTGATGCTTATAGTCCTAACCCCATGCCATCTACCAGAACTTCCATTCCCAGAAACTTGTTTAATAAAAACTAACTTTGTCAAAGAAACAAATTCTAAATTTGTCTCATTTTTCTTTTTCTTTTTGAGAAATGCTAGCAACACACACTCTGTCATACTCTTTTCCATACACACTCTATTGTTGGTTGAAATTCATGTCCCGCTACTTTGGGAATGAGTTCCACTGAATAGGATATTAGACTCACATGATTTAACGAGACCCACATGAATTTCATCCAATTATAGAGAATGTGTTGGAAAGAGTGTGATATAGGGTGCATTGAAAAGAGGGCCAAAAGCCCAGACGAAGAAAAACTAGCGGGGAATTGGTAAATACACCCCACACTTTTATCCAAACACTCCACATTAATGTTGAAATTCCAAAAATACCCTCAAATTTTGCGTTAATTCCGGAAACTAAGTACAAATTGTATGGAGACTAGAGTTTCCGGAATACAAATTCATAATTCAAAGATTGCATTCCGGAAACTCCAGTTTCCGGAATGCAACCGGAATACACGCGAAATTGGAGGGAATTTTTGAAATTTTTACATTAATGTGGGGTGTATGGCGATAAAAGGTGGGGTGGATTTACCAATTCCCAAACTAGTGCAAATCTTCATTCCCAACAAATCCTGAACAAGAATTGATACACAACCAGGTGGTGGAACATTCATGTTATGGAAGCTCAGAGGCTTAGAATGAGCATGATTTGCAAGCTAGTTTGCCACTCACATTTCCTTTCCTGAAAATGTGAAAGAAACAAATCTAATGGCTCACATTACAATGACTAGTTTTTACTTAAAAAAAAAACAGAGAGAGACGCTGATCTATTAAAATGAGTCCACGTCCGAGTGCTTGGTATGTTGTTACCCACAAATCTATTCCAAATGCATCTAATAATAGTCCATTGTTAACCTCTCTGATAAGTGACAGCACACACAGACATAACACAATGGTTTCTATAAATTTTTGTACATTCGAAGCAAGAATTCTGTCTTCTATCTAAATTTCTCTTCTTGTGATCCTGACCTTCAAACCATGCTTCATAAGAAGTACAATCGAAAGACTCGGGGTAGCGAGATGACCCTCCACAAGCTGGACGCGATAGTTGCGCAAAATAGCAATCACAACCATCTTGATTTGAACAAAGGACAAGTCCTTTCCCAAACAAGTCCTAGGCCCCGCATTAAAGCTAACAAACTTAAAAGATGGTGCATAAACAACCCTTCCTCTCTCAGAGATCCATCTCTCTGGCTTAAACTCCAAACAATCCTTCCCCCAAATCTCTTCAAACCTTCCCATTGCATACAAAGAAAGCAATATAGTCGTGTTGGGATTAACATGGTGACCACTTGGAAGCATATCCTCTTTGATTGCTTGCTTCCTCTCAAAAGGTATAGGAGGAAAAAGCCTCAAAGCTTCACATATAGCACCATGTAGATAAACCATATTTTCCAAACCACCTAAAACCCCTTGCTTAATGGACCCATAATAATTATTGTCTTTCATCTCTTCAACAATCTTGGCTTCCACTGATGGGTTTGTAGCAAGGAGCCAAAAGAACCATGTAAGAGCTGAAGCTATGGTATCTCTCCCAGCTACAAAAAGATTAAACGCAACATCCCTTAGAAACTTGTCATCATGTTGTACTTTTTCTCTCATCAAAGTTGTTAGCAAGTCAACGTGAGCTTCAGCTCCAAGTCCAACCCTTTCGTTATTATTGCTTAGCTCTTCTCGTTTGGATGCTATACATGCATAGAGGAATTGGTCAAATGTTTCACACGCTTCCTTCATCTTCTTTTCTTGACCAATCTGAAGCCACTCTTGCAACTTCCAAACACATTTTGGCACTACGTGTCTGTAGAATATGGACTCCATTGCCTTGTTAAAAGCCTTCTCACACACAACTCCCTCTGGGAGGTCAATGGAAAGGCAATTAGGGTCATACCCGAGAACCATGGAACATATGTTGTCGAATGTGAAACGACAAAACACATCTTGTAGATCCAACACCGTCTTTTGTTGTTGCAAATGGTCCTCCAACATGGGAAGCAACTTGGTTTCCACCTTGTTACAAATTGTTCTCTCCAAAAAAACCTCAAAGGTTCTCTGTTTGAATAGGGAATGGAGCAGAGACCTATTGCATAGCAGATCCATGACATATGAATCAATGGCGACAATCTTTTTTTTTTTAAATAATTATTACTTGACCAAAAACAAAATTATTATAACACATATGAAGATAGATAAATAAATGTTAAAATCATAAAAAATTTATATATCTAATCAATTAAATAGAATTCTAAACGTTATACCGTAGGTTCAAATATATAAAAATAGAGAAACAAAATATAAAAAATCAAGATTTTACTTGTAGTTTTTATCAAAGTGCATTTGCACCCAGTTATACTCCCTGCGGACCTTTTTATAAGAAATAAAATAAGTCATTTTTATGTTCTTTTTTATAAAAAATAATGTCTTGTTTTCAATAATATTAAGAGTTTAATTACTATGTATCGTCAATGTAAAACTTTTTTACACATGTATTCAATCATAGCACACCATGGTACCACCTAGCAACATTCTTTTCTAAAATATCTCTACAAATATTTATATAGTGATATATGATTGGATGTTAGTGTAAAATTTTTCTACACTGACAGTACATAGTAATTAAATCCTAATATTAATGACTCATTTTTAACTTTATTCTTGTTTATTATGAAACCTACTGAAAGAATATGAAAAGACATCAATCCCACAGAGGATATTTATGAAAAATTATAATATTATTAATTATAATTAACCTATTCCAATACACTTGTTTAGTGTTAATGATTTTGTCAATTGTTTGTTACGAAAAGAAGCAAAAGGAGTATTATATATTGGTCCACCACTAACCTGTTGTATTTCCATGTGTCTGAGTCCGCAGTGAATATGCCCTCTCCAAAAGGTTGGAATATCTCGCGAAACTCGGGACCTTTGACATAATTGTTGAAAGACTTGCTCAACATGTGGTGCACATTGATGGGGTCACTGGTGAATGTGTAGTTCATTTTGGCAAACCAAGGTCCCATGAACTCCCCGGTGCCCCCGCGTCGTTTTAGTAAGTCGGTGAGGAAATCGTGGATTCGAAAGAGGTTCCAGAGGAGTGGTGGTAACATGCCAAGGATAGGGTAATTTGTCATCAGGGGGTGTTTGCTGCAACATTGTGTTAGGTGGAAGATGTATAGCAAGGTGAAGAGAAGGGCTGCAACTATTGCTGCACAGGCAAACATGGTTGAAATGAGATGAGATGAGATGAGGTGAGAATGTGAGATGAGGTGCAATTATTGTTCCCGTAATGTGGGTATCACTATACATATAAATGATTTTTTTTTTTGTACTTTTAGGTTATTTTTTCCCCTATGTTAGTTTTCTTTTAAAAATAATAATTTTTAGATACTCACATATTTTTAACACACATCTAATATTTTTATTTCTTTACGTCTCTTTTCTTGTCATATTACTCATTACTCATCTCTTATATTTATCACTCATCTCTCTCTTCTATTTCTATTATCTTTTTAGGTGTACAATATCAAATGGTGGTCCAAAATTATTTTTCTTTTTTTAATTTGTCCCTAACTCCTGTAAAGTTGTTTACTGGCCACCTGTTTTTTTTTTTTTCTTCCAGAAATTGTGTTGGACTTAAAAAAGTTGTCTGCAGGAAGTGATGTTACTAGCCACTAACGGGCGGTAACCACGGTGGACTAATAATATTAGCGCATGTTTGCTAGAGCGGTGAACCCGCCGCCACCGTATGTCAAATAAAAGCTATACCAAGTAGCTTTTAATGTAACGTGGTCCCGGACGTGATTTTTATATAAACCAAACTTACTCTTAATGTAGGTGGTCCATTAGGATTAACTTCCCACAAAATCTAATTAGCTTTTTCATACATATTCTATTATTCGTTTATCTCCATTTTTACTTTGCTTTATACTCTGTGATTGGATTATATACATTTTTAATGTTCTAATGGACAAAATTATATCTTCTGTTGGATCCCTGACTCTTCCGTGGTCCATTAGGATTAAAATTGCACTAGGAGCTGCAACGGGTCTTGCTTTTCTTCACGAGAAAGCTGAACGACCAATAATATATAGGGATTTCAAAACTTCCAATATACCATTGAATGCAGTAAGTGCCAAATGTTACAATATGATTTTCATTTCATTGTTTCCTTTATTTTGATCTTTCTAATAATGTAAGGATCCAGGATTACAATGCCAAGCTCTCAGACTTTGGACTTGACAAAAACCATGTGTCTACAGTCTACTGATCAAGTGATGGGAACTTATGGTTATGCGCCACCAGAATATGTCATGACAGGTAAGGTTAGTTAGATAGGCCAAAGTCCAAATCAACAGGTTTTAGCTGTATTTGCACATTTTGTTTGTCTCTGATTTCATATGTTCTAATCCTAATGATTACCACTGCAATAAACATTTCTCAACAAATACATTTTGTAAATGTTTCTCCTCTTGTAATTGTTAGTTGTTTTCCTCCTAAGGAATTTTTAGGATTAAGATCCTAATTTTCGTGGGAGTTGCCCATAGTTTCCCTCTGTGATGACCAATTGTGTTGATGGGCTTATGTTATTATTGCAGTTTTTGCATTCTCATGATGTTTATAACCTACAAAACATATATGCATTTCGATCTATTATATTCTGCTGATAATTTTCACTTATATTTGTTCTCCAATATTAGAACAACTATATAATGAAGTGAGGATTAAGACATGACAAATAAGATTTGGTCTTGAGATTTTGAAAACTTAGTCTGTTAGGCAGTAGCAGGCACTCTACGACTTAATTTGACATAGTTGAAATAATAGACTATTAGAGGCTAATTAAGAATAAACTTGCAAAAAGAGTATTCTAGAATTATAATTTGAAGTCATCAATGTAATAAAACTAATCAAGTAATCCGTTGAAAATCATGCCCACCAAATTTTAAAAAAAAATCCGTTGAAAATCAACGTAACGCAAACGATAAGCCACTAAATGTCATTTAAGAAATAAAATTGACACCATTAATAGAAACCGGTTAAATTACGTAAACCAATTGGAAATTCTATTGAATTATTTTTATAAGTCTCTTCCACACTCATAAGTACTTTTGTGATTATTTTTATATAAGTTTTACATTTGTCATTAATATTATATTAAAAAACTCATTCTTGGTTTTGGTAAAAAGAACCAATCACTCTTTAAAAATACTGGTGAGAATCAATTCAAACAGCTCAAAAAAAAAATATTTTTATCAAAAAAAGGTTCAATGACAAATTATACTATTAATATTATTTCAATGTAAAGATTATAAGAAATTTATGTTAGATTAATTATTTAATTAATCAATATATTGGATTAGCATTAATCAATTATTGAAAATTACTCTTTAATTATTTATACATTAATTTATGGTCAATAATTATTAATATAGCACCCTAACCAATTGATGAATATTGTATGAGTTTTTGGTTCTGTATAGTCCATGATGGGTTGGGCTATTGGATTGATGCCCAACGAGAGGTCCCTACTCTCATACGATAGGTTACTTAATCGTTGCTCCATTAGACTGTTAACGCATTGTGACAAAAACCAATTGTGGTTGAAGGAAGTATGCTCTCATTCCAGTTCTCAGCGAGTTCCTTGAGTCTCCTTCTATTCATTGTCAATGGACACCGCAGGTACACATTCTAGATCTATCTCATTGCTATAAAGTTTTTTTTTTTGAGTTGCACTGTTATAAAGTTTAATATGCTATAATTTGTATCTATCCATGATCTGAATTCAACAATTTACTAAAAATAATCAACATTATATAACATGAAAAAATCACATCTCAAATCAGTATATTAAACAATAAAAAAATTGTTTCTCAATTATTTTAATAAATAAAATTAAAAATATTTCACTTTATCTACCCGCATATCGCGTGGGTACATATCTAGTATATAAAATAGTGGATAAATGTTTTGCAAAATATCTAAAATAATTGGAAGGACAACTTATCTCAACAGGAAAAATATGACTACATGCCATGACGACAAATGTTGTCGTTTTTACAACCATTTTCTCAACAATAATTGTTGCTTCCATTTTGACATTTTTGCCATTGTGAATGCTGATTTTTATCAGTAACCCAAGCTCTTGCCATACCTGACACATCCCAACCACAAACGTCATTGCTAATTTGAAGATGTTTTTTCTCAACAATTCCTGTTGTGGTTATATTTTTATGCGAATCACAAGTGTGAAATTTCACACCACACGGGTGTGTAAAAGTATTTGGTTAAATTCACAGCTTCAATAGAGGAAATCAAAGCTTTGGGAAACTTCGGCTCACACTCAAAAGTGTAAAAATGTCAAGTTCAATTCGAAACTCAACAGAAGAAATCACAGCTGCAGAAAATCTCATACCATGGGTGTGTTACTTCAATTGAATAAATCACAGCTATGAGAAGTCTCACACCCAAAGAGTGAAAGTGTCAGGTTCAATTCAAAGTTTCAACAGAAAAAATCACTGCTGTGGGAAATTTCACACTTGGACTGTGAAAGAATCAGGTTGGCATACATTTTAAAACATGAAATTAACTTAATTCGTAGAGCAAACCAAATAAACTAACCATAAAATTAAAAAAAATTTGTAGAATTAGAAAGATTATCAACTGGAGAGTAATCGGAATGAAAGCTAGTACTTGATGAAATAGTGATATTTTAAACCCACTTTTTTTTTTTTATCACAAACCCACTTTAAAAATATAGTTAGATAGGTATTGTTGGGTTAAGGTATCAATTTGCTAAACTCATATACAGCTAGGGACATAGGACCGAATAAAACTTTTCCTAGGCACTAAGGACGTGAAGAAAAGAATGAGTTTCCTTGTTTTGTGCTATACTTGACCACGAACAGAAGAAAAAGCAAAGCACATATACCTCAGTCCACAAAAATATGGAGTAGAAAGAAAATACATATAAGAAAAGCAAGTTATAGATAAAGTGTGAAAAATATAAGAAAACTGAGAAAGGAGAATTTTTTAATTAAAATAGAAACAAAATAAATAAGTAGAAGAAAATTGTGAATAATGACGAAGAGGAAATATCATGAATTTTAATATATATATATATATATATATATATAAATTATTAATTTAATAAAAAAACAGTTAATAATTATTATTGTTGTAATTCCAAGATTAATTAGTTAGAAGAATAACAGCACCGATGAAGAAACGATTAATTTAAAGAAGTTAATGAAAAAATATAAATATGAAAATTTTCCATGATAGAAAAGAGATGAAACCATTTCTTGTTATTCCCTTGAACAATAAAAATTATACTACAGTACTCTTACAATCATATAAATTACTTAGCCAGCCATTACCAATTCCACATCTTGAGTCTTGACAGCACAAAAAAAGGGACCATATGGCCTAGTTTAGTGTAAAGGGCAATCTTTCCTCTGGTTCCTTTTGGCATGTGCTGGGTTTCTCAAACTGCATTTGGCCAGAGTATGTAACTTGAGGTTTCCTATTAGTCATTTTTTTCTCCTTGCATATAGATGCTTCATTTTCTTTGATGTGATTGCAGTGAATGTTTTCACTTCTGTTATGGATGTTGCTGCTGCCTTTGAACTAAGTGCTTTTATATGGATAGGCTCTCTTTTTTTTTTCCTCACAAACTACCTTGGTTGTTTGCTATTAAATTTTAATGACACCAGTACCTAAGGATCTGAGTGTTTAGAATTTGAAGCCACTATTGTCTAATTTGATTGTTATAATGTCAGATTCATGCATTGCTGTGATATCATCCTTTCCCTATGTTAAGATTCAAATTCTAGTTCAAGACACCGCCGGTCTAAAATCTTTCACCAAACTGCATTTAAGTTATGAGTTTAATAACTATGCACTGACAATGTAAATTTTTTTTACACAAACATCCAATTATGTCTTACCACATGCCATCTCATAACATTATTTCCCAAAATATGATTGAACGTTTGTGTAAAACTTATTTATACTGTCTGTGCATAGTAATTAAATTTTTAAGTTAAGTAAAAACCTAAAAACAGTTTGCATACACCCTCTCTTCATTCAAGCTTTTAGGACTTTAGATGTGGGTATAGCATAATTTTGGTCTATCAATTCGTGATGTTGAAATTTAGAAATGGAAGGGTTATTACTTGATGATTAAGTAACCATATAATGTTTGTCTATTTTATTACTTGATATTCTTCCAATCCATTCCTCCAAGCAAAACTTTTTTTGATATACAATATGACTAGATTTATTAATGCAATCTTCCCATTGATATCAAAACGTAAATCATGTTTTTTCTCGATAATTATGGAATTGTGCACTTGGTATTCATTCATATGTAAATTCCAGGTAAACTATGTGTAAGTCAATTCAAATTCATGGATTCCCATCTAATGTTTCTGCTGAAGAGGTAAGGAAATTTTTGGAGCAACATACTGGCATACAAACTGTTCATGCTGTAGAGGTTGGGCAGCACAAAGATGGAGATCCTTGGGCACATGTTAATGTTCAATTCACTGACAAAAAATGTGTTGAAACTATCTTGGACTTGGTTACTACTCAACACCTATCTTACAGTGGCTATGTTCTAAATGTTACAGAAACAAAATCTGACATTTTGCCAAAGTCAAGGAACTTTGCTTACAGCATGGATGGTATAATAGGAGTACACTTTGGATGTCAAACATCCAAGGAAAAACTTAGTGTACTCTGGGAGCATCCAAATGCTTCTGTTAAATTTGGGGCCAGATTACGAAAGATCTATATATTTTTTCAATATTTGTCTAAGGATTATAAGCTGCAGATTTCTTGTGAGAGCATATCACGTATTCAGCTACATCAATCACATGGTCTAACCAAGCAACTCCTCCTTTTTCAGGTTAGTTTTTTAGTTACATGAGTACTGTCAGACTTACACCATTTTCATACATTTCCGCATCAATTTATTTTTAACGTATAATATGCTAAATATATGCTATTAAATTACACAACTATTAATGTCTAAATTATCTGAAATTTTGTATACATGACCATCAAGATGATAATATAATATGATTCAACAGTTGGATTTATTAAATTCGCGTTCTAGGAAGGTGTAAGTATGCCAACATTGATACCTAGTGCAGCGAATCCTAACTCTTTTAATGTGTGTGTGTGTGTGTGTGTGTGTTTGTCTTTTACTTGCTTAACATAGGTGTGCCTTCCTCTATTTTCTGTTTTTAGTTTTGACATGTTCCCATAAGCCTAGATTGATTAAAAGTAAAAGATTAACTGCTTAATATGTTTTCAGTCCCGGTAAATATCCGAATTTTGATTTTAGTCAATTAAAAAAAAGTCAACCAATTTTAGTTCTTTATTTTTTTTTTTGGTTTAGGTCCTTTTAGTGAATTAACTTGCTAGGTGGCACATTATGACCCAGTCAGCATGCCTATGTGGCAGAAACGCTGATGTGACCTATCTATGTTTTGAATTTAGTTCCTATAAAAATGTTAAGTTTTGAATTTAGTCCCTCTCAAAACTAAAATTTTGATTTTAATCCCCCTTTCTCCTCCAGTACCACCTCCTCCTCCTCCCATCACCACCACCACCACCCCCTCCTTCTCCCCCCTCCTCAAAATTTTAGTTTTGAGAGGAACTAAATTCAAAACGTAAATAGACCACATCAGCGTTTCTGCCACGTAGGCATGTTGACTGGGTCATAATGTGTCACCTAGCAAGTTAATTCACTAAAAAGACCTAAACCGAAAAAAAAATTTACAGGACTAAAATTGGTTGACTTTTTTTTAATGGACTAAAATCAAAATTCGGATATTTATATGGACTGAAAACATATTTAAACCAAGATTAACAAGGGGAAAAAGTTAAAAATAAAATAGGCTTAAACCTCTTTTTCGTCCCTCATTTTATAACAATTTTCATTTTTAGTCCCTCATTTTATAACAATTTTCGTTTTTAGTCCCTCAAAAATAAAACTCATCTTTTTAGTCCTTCATTTTTTAAAATATGTCACTTTTAGTCCCTAGGGTCATATTTTAAATTTAAAAAATATTTTCTAAATATGAAAGGGGTCAAAATATAAATTTAAAAAATACTTTTCAAATTTAAAATATGGCCATATGGACTGAAAGTGACATTTTAAAAAATGAGGGGTCAAAATATAAATTTAAAAAATATTTTTCAAATTTAAATTATGGCCCCGGGGACTAAAAATGACACATTTTCAGAAATGAGGGACTAAAAAGACATGTTTTATTTTTTAGGGACTAAAAACGAAAATTGTTATAAAATGAGGGACCAAAAAGAGGTTTAAGCCAAATATTTCAAAGCTTTTTCTCTTTCAAGCATGTAATACTCAGATTACATTGATTCTCTACAAATAGTGCAACAATATATCCTCATACAGAAAGTATAAAATGCTGCCAGTTATAACTCTTACCATGTTACAATGTCAAAACTGTTCAAGCACAAAACTATTTTACTTTAATATAACTTGACCATCTCAGTTCATAAAATCATTCAATATTTTAGACTGCTGGATGTATCAAAGAAGAAATCTTATTCGTCCACTTCCTCTCCTAATTGTCAGTTGCGCAGTGCTCCTCGGATCTATGAAAAAGATGTTTCCAAAAGCAAATATTTTAAGGAAGCTTATGACAACCATTGGTTTAGAGGAGTGGATTTCACCCCATCATGCTGCATTGGACAATCTTCTGCTCTATGTTTTGAGCTTCCAAAAAGTACCGAGCTTCCAAATTTTCGCCACCACTATCAAAATTACTATGAGGTTGAGAACACCTTCACTCTTGAGAGACACCTTGGTTTCTCATCTACCTCTAATTTTGTCCCTATGGTGATTCCACCAGAAGGCTTTAACTTGCCATACAAAATTCTGTTCAAAATCAACTCATTAGTTCAGTATGGTTGTCTTCCTGTGCTAGCAATTGACACCAATCTTTTTCATATGGTTGATCCTCAAAGAATAAAGGTTGAATATATAGAAAGTGCCCTGAATAAATTATATCAGATGAAAGAATGCTGCTATGAGCCTGTACAATGGTTGGAGAAACAATATCAAAGATACTCAACACATAGATCACTTCCAGTGTCTAGTACCATTTCCTTAGATGAAGGGTTGGTCTATGTGCATAGAGTACAAGTAACTCCATCCAAAATATACTTTTGTGGTCCTGAAGTCAATCTTTCGAACCGTGTCTTGCGCAACTATCCGGAAGACACTGATAACTTCCTTCGCGTTTCTTTTGTTGATGAGGACATGGATAAACTTCATTCAGCAGATTTGGTGTCACGTGTGGACAGAGAAACAAAACTTCATCAAAGGGTACTGTCTACACTAAAAGATGGCATAACAATCGGTGACAAGAGGTTTGAGTTTCTTGCCTTCTCACCGAGTCAATTACGGGATAACTCCGCGTGGATGTTTGCATCAAGAACTGGACTTACTGCATCTGATATAAGAAAGTGGATGGGAGATTTTCATGAGATTAGAATTGTGGCCAAATATGCAGCAAGGCTTGGTCAATCATTCAGCTCTTCCAGGGAAACAGTGAGTGTTGGCAGACATGAAATTGAAATTATCCCTGATATAGAATTGAGAAGAGGTGAATTCAAATACTGTTTCTCCGATGGCATTGGGAAGATATCTGCTGAATTGGCTCAACAAGTGGCTAAGAAATGTGGTTTCAAAGAGGATCATATTCCCTCTGCATTTCAAATCAGATATGGTGGGTACAAAGGTGTTGTTGCTATTGATCCAACTTCTTCAACTAAACTGTCCTTGAGAAAAAGCATGTGCAAGTACAAGTCAGAAAACACAAAACTGGATGTCTTGGCATGGAGCAAATACAAGCCTTGTTTCCTTAATCGTCAGATAATCGTCCTTTTGTCCACACTCGGGGTGAAGGATCGAGTCTTTAGAAGGAAGCAAAGGGAGATTGTCAATCAACTAAAAATGATATCAAGTAAGCCATTCAAGGCACTAGACATGATGTCCCCAGGAGAGAGTACAAACATGTTAAGGGAAATGCTCATTTGTGGTTTTCATCCAACAAAGGAACCTTTTCTTTCCGGGATGCTGCGAACATTATGCGTGTCGAAATTGCAAGAATTGCAGCTCAAAACTAGGATACTTGTTAGGAAAGGAAGGGCAATGTTAGGATGCTTAGATGAAACCAGGACACTAAAATATGGAGAGGTATTTGTGCAGATATCTATCCCAAGAAATAAGCAATTAAAGGGTATGTCCTCTCTTTCTTCTAATGGCAATGGAGCAAAAAAAAGTAAATATATTGTTAAGGGAAAGGTAGTTGTAGCCAAAAATCCCTGTCTACACCCGGGAGACGTGCGGGTTTTGAGAGCAGTGGATGTACCTTCCCTGCATCATATGGTAGACTGTGTTGTTTTTCCACAGAAAGGGAGAAGGTAAGACTTTCATTTTAAGATTCGTTATTTCATTCCCAGCACAGCACACACATGAAGAAATTGATTCAAGTGCACACTCCTCTCAGTGTAGCATTCCACAACCTATCAATTCAATCATGTACCAAAAACAACATAACTTCATGTACCTATATAGTTCAGTTGAGAAAATTCCAAGGTATCAGGAAGATAGCATAGTATAGTATCAGAACCCCAATTTCTTATAGATTTAGGTGAGAGAATGGTTTTAAAATGCATTTTAGCAATTACATGGAAAGGAATTTCTGTTTTGAAAGGGATTAAGTTTCATATTTGTTCCAGGATTCCTGGAATAGTTGGCCTATCATAATATCATTATCTCCCAAGTTTTCCTAGCTTTCAGCCACCACCATAGCAGATTGATAGATAAGATTACATTTACTATGTGTCTGATGATGATGATGTTTTCTGACTTCCAAGTGATTTCATATGTAGACCACATCCCAATGAATGTTCAGGAAGTGACTTGGATGGAGATATCTACTTTGTCTGTTGGGACCCTGGTTTTATTCCTCCTCATCAGGAAAATCCCATGGATCATGCACCATCTAAAGCTATGAATGTGGATCATGATGTTACATTACAGGTACCTTCTATTTATCTATCTATCTAATATCTATATAGAAAATTAAGTCATGGTCTTCTAGGATGTAACACGTGTCATCTCCCAGATTGTGACATGTGCCATCTCCTCTAAACTCTTTCTATTTTCAACTAAAATTGTTTTATTTGTTAGTTTTTTTACTGTTTTTGTTTGGAAAAGATGTCGATAGACTAATTGATTTAAAAAGTTTTAAAAATAGAAGTGTCTTAGAAAATTGATAAGCCAATACAGTTGCATCACTATCATTACTTGGCTACAGGATGTAGAGGAGTTTTTCACCCACTACATTGTCAAAGACAGCTTAGGAATCATTGCAACTGCACACACTGTGTTTGCTGATAAGGATCCTGAAAAGGCAATGAGCCCTTCATGTGTGGAGCTTGCAAAGCTACACTCAGTGGCCGTCGATTTCGCAAAATCCGGTGTGCCGGCAGAGATACCACTGCATCTACGCGTGGAACAATATCCAGATTTCATGGAAAAGCAAGAGAGACCAAGCTATCAATCAAATAGCATAATAGGAAAGCTCTATCACGACGTGAAGAATGTTGCACTACCAAAAGGCCTCACCAAGCCCTTCACTAGAAAAGCAGCAAGCAAATTATATGACCATGACATGGTGATTGATGGTTTTGAGAAATATACAGCTACTGCTTGTGAATACAAACACATGTATGATACCAAGCTGGGGAACCTAATGGACTACTATGGCATAGAGACAGAAGCAGAAATAATAAGTGGCAGCATCTTGAAAATGTCAAAATCCTTCAATGATAGAAAGGACTTGGAAGGAATTAACCATGCTGTGATGTCACTAAGGAAAGAAGCTAGGAGCTGGTTCAATGAGATGATAAGCAAGTCAAATTCTCAAGGTGGTGATGGTGATGCCTATGCAGTAGCATCTGCTTGGTACCATGTCACATATCATCCTAGTTATTGGGGGCGCTACAATGAGGGATTGAACAGGGACCCTTTCCTCAGTTTCCCATGGTGTGTGCATGATACTCTCATCCAGATAAAGAAGGACAAAGCCAGTCGTAGAACTTGTGGAATGAAGCTTCGGACACTACTGAAAATGTTTACAGTATTGATGTTTTGCTTCTTAGTGTGGATTATAGTGCAATATCAACATAATGAATATAATGAATATGTAGCTAATAAATATTAATTCAAATTACTTATTATACATTATTTCATATCATGTAATAATATATATTATCAATTTATATTGATATTCTAGTTTTTAATAATTTCTATACATATGATACTTGACTAATGTTATCCAAGTAGTAGAATGTTAGATTCTTTATTTAAATATTATCCTTGAATTGTTAATATATCAATTATGGCCGCTAACTATTTAATTATAGCATGTCTGAGATGGAGTGGTAAAATGATTTGGTGATTTTCGGAAGAGACATTAGTGTTTGAGCTTCAAATCCCCCACTAACTTAACATACTATAATACTAATTACTAACATTTATCTGTACAAAAAAAATTATGGCATATTGAGAGTCCCACGTCAATTTATAAACCGGTTTTGTGAATGGAGGTAGACTTTAAACCCAAATTCTAATATGAAATTAGAGCCTATCTTACATTGGTTGCAACAGAATTCAATAATTGAATTAACCCAACATATTAATCACTCAACTGTTGGATTAATCCAATGAATAAAATCCTTCTGGAGATGGCAAGACAGCAGAGGATAACTACAGGTCAAACTGTCTTAAGAGATTTGGATTTAAATGGTTTATTTTTAGACACAGTTCATTGTTACATGTTATGGCATCATTTGGTTCACCTAGTTGACTCCACCTAGTGCAAAAAGTCTTTGATTGTTGTTGCTGTTGTTATATAATCAAATGTCTAAAATAGCAAAAATTACTACATGTCCAAAATTATGTTTCCGTTCACTTTAGTTTTGGGGAATGCAGTTTTGTACAGCTAAACAAATATTTTTTTAGAGAATAATTTATTTCACTTTCTTGTGTCCCAAATATAAGAATAGTAGATTCTCACCCTTATTTTTTCTCTCCTTTCAAACTCATGCCGTCAAATTCACCCGATCCAAACAGACCATGAAAGCATAAGGAAAAGAATACTTGTACCATTTGACCACATCATACTGGTCATTTACTATAATTTGATAGTTGATCCTGGTCTGGGCGTATAATTTGTCTATAGGATCATCTATCTATCTATTACTATATGAAAAAATTAAGTTATAGTGTCCTAGGATATAATACGTGTCATCTCCTCAAAATGGCAAGATGTGACACGTGTCACTTTCCATTTTGTAACACTTGTCACTTCTCTAATTCTTTTTATCTATTACTATATAAAAAAATTAAATCTTAGTTTATAAGAAAAAATATCTACGGAACAGTTCTTCCCGTGACAACTTAAATTGGAGCTGGGATCTTGCCTTGAGTTTCTCCTCTGTGGCACCTTGGGCAGCTGAAAGATGGTGCTTTTACTAGATGTATGTATTCAGGCCTAACTACTAAGGCATCATCATAACCCTTATATGTAGGTTACAAACTACACATGGAACCTATCTTTGGGCAATTTGGATGCTTAAGAACCTCCTAGACAATTTATTGTTGTAGAGACGTTTCTTAAAGTAGTAAAGACGCTAACAATTATTTTTTTAATAATCCCTTCGACAATGTCAAAAAAGGTAAGGCTTCAAAGTGTTATCTTATGCCACCCAAAAACGCTATCAATAGTTTTTTGACTTAGTGACTGTAATCATTGCAAAACTTATAAAATAAATAGTTTATTCATGACTTTTTCTTTTTCCAATATCTCAATTACTCAATGTTTTGTGACCGCTTTTTATTTTAACATAACATTTTGAAAAGCTGTAGTAAGCATAAATTAAAATGAAAAGTATTGTCCTCTATAACATCAAAGCATAAATTACACGAATGAAGTCTCCATTTATAATAAAGCCATTTATTACAAAAGAAAATAATACAACAAGCATTAATAGAAAGCACACTTATTCACCCCACCCTTTTATTATTATTATTATTATTATTATTATTATTATTATTATTATTATTATTATTATTATTATCATTGGTGAGGACTTGAATAACCCCTTTAACTTTATCTTTACATAAAAGATAAATTATTCCTTAGGGCATGGTGCTTTCTCTTCTTTCATGCTGCCATAAATGCTCTCAACAAGGGAAAGCAAGAATGCATCAGCCCCATGTCTAGCCACTAGAGAAATCGATATAGGAAGGTTATCATACATCCCCAACGGTATGGTTACCTACAATGTGTCAAGAAATCACAATGTTATATACCATTTAATTGATTTATGAAAATATGAGTCTAAGTGTACATTTCAAGATACACATGACATGCACATATAGATAGACAAATAACCTGGCAGCATCCAGACATTCCAGCAATGGATTGCAGGCCAAAAGCCCTTGCAGTAAAATCTTTTAATTCAGATGTAGGTGTGTGTAGTTTTGGTGGAGGCCCTGGAACTGTAGGGATCATAAGAACTCCAAAATCCTGAAATTTACATGAACATATGAGATAATTGGTTACTTCAAAATAGTTGAAAGTGTTCACTTTAGAAATCTAAATGAGATGACCGTTGAATTGTGGGAGAGATGAAAAAGTTACCCCAAGAAGAGCACCAAGAGCATCACATAGTTCTTTTTTAATAGAAAAGCATAGGTCTATGTTCTCCCCTGTTGTCTCTAGGGCTTTTGCAACACTTTCTTTAATATCAGGAGCTAAATCTGGGTTCACTTTACGAACCCATTCCTCATGGTTGTTCTTGAATTCATACCTAAATTTCAAAGAATAGTCAAGGCAAAGTATCAAATTTCAACTAAAGGTAGTTCACAACCACAAAATTACAATAATTTTTCAACTAAATGCAAAATTGACTAATTGAGCTACACCTCTCAAGCAATTGCATGGCACTTGAAACTATAGCCACCGGAATGTTACATATTGGGTCTATCTTTTCTTTACACATGAATGGAATCAAACTAGGAACTTTCAGCATCATATAGAGGCCAAGGTTTGCATGATTTATCACATCTCCTACAATGGTGGATACATGTCAAACATCATTAACAAGATGAGATTGTAGAGAGTCATATAAATATCAAGAATAGAAAAAAGATAGTACCTCATAATTTATATTTTGAATTTAAAAATCATTTATTTTTTAAATAACAAATAACTATTGGATTACAATAGATCTATCTAATCAAATTGTCACCTCCATATAATTTCTCTGTTGCTTTGATGACATCTCGTGTAAGCACTTCGTATGGAATGCTTGAAAGTGGGAAACAATCATCTGCAATGATGACTTGTGTAGGTCTAACTGGTGAGATGCATGGAGATTGTAGAAGCACACTTCCAACTCTACTCAACATCTTCGGATCCCTGGCAAACCATCCTGTATACGAAGATGATCAGAGCAAGATAAGAATCTCCAAAAAGAATAACTTAAAGAGTTTAATTACTATACGCTGATGGTGTAAAAAGGTTGTGCACAGACATCCAATTATATCTTACTATGGTACCATCGGCCTCATAACATTATTTCGTAAAATATTTCTACAAATATCTACAAAGTGATATATGATTGGATGGTTGTGTAATAGTAATTAAATTCTAACTTAAAAAACCCTGTGAAGCTATAATTTTTAGACTAATAGATGTACATGGTATCACATGGTAATGAAATCAAGAAGTGAAAATATTGAGCCTAAAGGATGGAGAAAAAGTAGAGAAAGTTATACCTTCTTAAAGGCTATAAATTTATTTTATCTAGATAATTTGTTAAAATAAATAATGCTTAAGAATAAATAATGATTTTAATACGTATATTTGATTTGAAGCAAGAACACGAAATTTATAAGCAAATCAAAAAAACATGAAGAATAATATATCATTACATTGGATTGCTTCATTACATGATAAACTTATGACATACTGAATGTTACGAAGTTGGTGGATTATTACCTATAGTATCCAAACTTTGTGCCATATGAATTACTCCTGATTCTTTAATAACACCTTGAGAAGGACGAATACCAAAAATCCCACAGTATGAAGCAGGTATCCTGCTACTTCCTAGGCAGTCAGTTCCTATCATGAAAGAAAGAAAACAACACTTCATATTATAATTAACAAAATATTGCCCAAAATAAGTCATAGATTGAAGAAAATAGTTTACCAATTGAGAAATCCACAAGCTTTGAACCAACAGCAACAGCAGATCCACTAGAAGATCCTCCAGGAACCCGATCCTCTACACAAGGGTTTGTTGGCGTGCCATAATGTATATTCTCACCTTTTATACTATAGAAGCATAATACACAGTTATATGATCGATTTAAATTAAGTTTTAAAAATAAACACATAGGTGGTCTGTGTTGACCAAACAGGAATTGAGAAAAACTATAGATCAAACTATTAAGAGAAATTTATATCAGTTAAATATTTATTTGTAGACCCAACAGTGGATAAGACTTTATCACATTAATCGATTCATATAGTTGACCCTACCATGAGAAATGGCTTGGTTTGTTGTTGTATAATAACAAAAAAAAACCACAAATACACATGATAATAATTTCAATATAATCTAACATGGTGAGAGAGTTATGTCATTATCAACTCACAAACTTAGACAAATATATCACAATTTACACTCAAATGACAATGATAAATTATCATGTTTTTCATATTAAATTTCTTTTAATGGGAACATATGGATGTCCCTGCAAATTAAATAATCAACTATAAAATTAAGTTATATAGAATTAGTACAACAATTGATCTTCCCCACCATATATATAACGAACCTGTAAGCCAATTCATCCATGATAGCTGTACCAGAACAAGTGGCACCTGCATTCATGAGTGTCAAAATTGTTTGAGCAGTGGATGTAGCTTCTGGATGAGTCTTTTCCCAATCAGGATTCCCAAAGCTAGGCACATACCCTTGCACATTAAACCTGTTAGACATAGGCACACAAATAAGTTAATTTTATGAGTTCATTTTGAGTTTGGCAAAGGAAAAATTGATCCTTTAATTCTCATGTTTCTCAAAATAATGTGACACAACTTACATGTCTTTGACTACAAAGGTAAGCATGCTCAAAGGAAGACCTTGAGGTGGTGGTGAAGTTGGTAAAGTGAATTTCTTCATGATTAATGCTCCAGAGTCTGAGGTGTTTTCCATGCTTGTGGTGGTGTTGCAAAGTTGCTGGTATCAACATGACATAATCTTGTAACAAAATTCACTTAGACATAGAGAATGGGTTGAGAATGCAAGAAATAAAATTATAACTTACATGCATATAGAGAAAGGACGATAAAGGAAGTGATGGCTTTCTATTTCACTCACTTTTGCTCAATTGCTAAACACATATAGAGTCCTACCTTTTATAGGCTAAAGATATACATTAACAAATTGAAAAACCCAAGGAATGAAGTAAAGTACTAAATGCAAGAAAATATGTAACAAATTGAAAACCCCTTAATGATGAAGAAAAGTATTAAATGCAAGGGAAACACTAATCACTTTGCTCAATTTCTATACACATATAGAGTCGTGCCTTTTATAGGCTAAAGATATACATTAACAAATTGAAAAACCCAAGGAATAAAGTAAAGTACATTAAAAGCAATAAAATATGTAACAAATTGAAAAACCCAAATGATGAAGAAAGGTATTAAATGCAAGGGAATCACTAATCACTTTGCTCAATTGCTAAACACATAGAGCCATGCCTTTTATAGGCTAAAGATAGACATTAACAAATTGAAAAACCCAAGGAATAAATAAAGTAAAGTACATTAAATGTATTAAAATAAAATATGTAACAAATTGAAAAACTCAAATGATTAAGAAAAGTATCAAATGCAAGGGAATATGTAAAATATGAGTTAAGATCCTCTTCATTTCTTTTCATCTTCATTTCTTCTATTATTATGTTTTTTGGAGAAACAAATGACATAAATGTAATACATACATAGTTGAGAGTGTTGTTTATTCTATTTATTCTCCCAAAAACATAGTAATGGAAGGAATGGAGAGAAAAAGAAATAGAGATGATCTTAACTTGTAAAATATAAGCAAACTCAATTGGTGATGAAGAATACATAAAAGAAAACTCAATTGGTAAAGAAAAATATTAAATGCTAGAGAGCATGCATAAAATACATAAATTTAAAATTAAAAGATCAAATGCTTAAAAGGTAGGGATCTCTTATCATTAGAGTTGGGTATGCGGGCCGGTCCCCCATTTAGGTTGGCCCCGTGAAAGTCCGCAATGTAAATGGGTTGAGTCGGTCTGGACTGTAAAATAAATGAGCTGATGTATATAGGTATGCATCTGCACTGCATGGGCCTTAGGGCTAACAGGACAGCCTGTAGCTCGTGATTAAAAAATATAAAAAATGTAAAAAAAACAAAGATTCATTCACACCTGGGGTAAATTTCACGCCGCGGGTGTGAATACATAAGACAAATGTTATGTGTTAGCCAGTCCAGTTTTCAAGTTAACAGTATTAGTAATTTTGGTTGAGTACAGTAAATGTGTGATTAAATGTCCATATGTAACTTGACATTCAATATTGTTGGAACCAAATTGGTTAAAAGTATTTTTAATACAAAAACTCCCTAAGTGATTTTATGGTTTTGATGATAACAAAATGTATTAAGGTTTTTACAAAGGATAAACAAAATGTATTAAGCTTTTACAATGTATAACAAAGCTGCCTAACTAAGTTTATTGAAGGATGTTGCAGTCTACGTCCAATAAATTAGTTCATCATGACATTGGCTCATATTCAAAATCTGAGAAGTCTTGCGTCCAATGTTGAAGTCATCATCCAATGTTGGCACTGGAACATATATGGACACCGAGAGTATGTGTCCAATAATCATTATGAGACCATGCGTCCAATGATTCTCTGCGTCCAATAAACAGTATAAGGCAATACTGTTCTGCATCCAATGCAATACGCAGTCTGAGAGCTTTGCGTCCAATAATCAAAATGAGAGCTATGCGTCCAATGGAGCATAAGTCCAATATTCAGCACAAGGCAAATAAACATAAGTATAAGGCATTGATGCTCTACGTCCAATGTTCAGAATGCTTATCGTCCAATGATCAGTAAGGCAATACTGTTATAAGTCCAATGATTTCCAAAGAAGCAGAACCAGTAAGCGTCCAATGTATAAGAAGGACAAAAGTCCAATGTTCAGTATAAGACATTGATGTTCAACGTCCAATGAAGCTAAATGAACAAAAGAACTGCTCTGCGTCCAATGAAATCAGAATGACAAAAGTACTGTATTGCGTCCAATAAATCAGAAGGACAACAATCAAGTGTTCTACGACAAATGGAACAGAATGAAGCAGATTGACAAAGGTACATCAAACAACTGTTCTGCGTCCAATAAAGCAGAAGAACAAAAGTACAATTATCAACTGCTCTGCGTCCAATGGAACTTTAAGGAAATGGCAAAAGTCCAATAACCAGAATGAGGCAATACGTCCAATGTTGCTTTGCAACAAATCATCAGAATGGTAAGCATAAAGATGCGTCCAATGAATGAATGAATTCTGTGCAATTGGTAAGTACCAGGTATGCGTCCAATGATTTCTACATGCTGCGTCCAATACGCAGAATCCATAAACTTGCTATTTACTGCTCTTGCATTTAATATTAAACATATTTATTGAGCAAATTATTTGAGATAAATAGCTGTATACAATGCTTTTCTGTACAGCTTTGTCAACGTTTTTGAACGTACTTTTGAAAAGCATAAAGCACTGTGGAAAGTGTACTAAGAGAGAGAATGTACTTTTATCTACTCTTATATCTCTGAACACATCTTTCTACTTTACACAGTGTATTCTCTCTGTCTCAATAATATATTACTATTAACCACTGTACAATTGAGACTTTGAGTACAGGTTGCTTCTGATTTAGGAGAAAGAAATGCAGACATGCACACTGAAGTAGATCTCCTCAGAGCAACGGGAAGATAGCATTTAATGCTATTAGAGAACGGTAATTTTTATGAAGGCTGAAGCTGAGCTATTCAAGAGAAAGTCTGAAGCTTCACAACACATATAAATACCGTGATACAAGAAGAAGAAGATAGACACAAGTGAACGAACTTCAACAATAGAAGAGACTGAACTGCTGTGCTTATACTCTGTATAGAAAGTCTTGTATATTTTCTATCTTCTTGTAAAAGAGAGTTTGCTTAACTCTCGAAGTGCTTTAGTTTTCATATCCTCACTTGTGTGAGTTAGACAGCACTTGTATCAAAAACACTCTGCTGAGTCGTTTAGCCTGAAGAGACTGTGTTCAAAGAATACTTGAGATTTAGCCTGAAGAGGCTGTGTTCAAAGAATACTTGGGTTTTAGCCTGGAGAGGCTGTGTTCAAAGAATACTTAGGATTTAGCCTGGAGAGGCTGTGTGCAAAGAATACTTGGGTTTTAGCCTGAAGAGGCTGTGTGCAAAGAATACTTGTACCTATCTGGTTTGATAGTGAAATCTCTCTAGTTTGAGGGGACTGGACGTAGCTCTTAGGAAAGGGTGAACCAGGATAAAACTTGTGTTATTTCTTCTTTCCCTTAACTCTTTTTATATCTGTGCTTATTACTAACCAAGGGGATTGAATTGTTTTTATTTCAACAAGTTTTTCATACACCTTAAATCGCACAAAGAAAACAAGTTTTTAAACTAAGAGGGAAGCTTCTGCGTCCAATCTTTTTGTGCGTCCAATATTACACAACTCTGTGCGTCTAGTGTTTTAAAACTATTGTGCGTCCAATATTTCAGAAAACGCTGTGCGTCCAATATTACACAACTCTGTGCGTCCAGTGTTTTAAAACTATTGTGCGTCCAATATTTCAGAAAACGCTGTGCGTCCAATATTTGAAATAAGCCAACGTCCAACTTTTGCGAAAAGTTTTAAAAGCTTAGAAACACAATTCAACCCCCCCTTCTTGTGTTTCATCCTGTTACCTACAGTTGGTATCAGAGCTCGGTCTCTAGGGGTTGAGCACCTAATAGTGCAGAGAAGCAAAGATCCATGGAGAACGAGGGACAAGCTGTGAACAGACCACCACTGTTCAATGGAAATGAATACGACTACTGGAAGCAGAGAATGATTACATTCTTTGATGCTCAAAATATTGACCTATGGGATGTTGTGGAAACTGGCTACACTGCTCCAGTAAATGAAGCAGGTCAACATATACCAAGAGCTCAGTGGACAGCAGATCAAAGGACCAGATTCCAGCTGAACTCGAGGGCAAGGCACTATCTGATGTGTGCCATTACAAAATCAGAATATGACAAGGTGCACAGCTGTACTACTGCCAAGGAGATGTGGGACACTCTAGCTTTGGCACATGAAGGTTCATCTTAGGTTCGTGAGTCCAAAATCAGCATGCTAGTTCATCAATATGAACTATTCAAAATGGAGGATCACGAGACCATTGACCAGATGTTTGGAAGATTCCAAACAATCATCAACAACCTGAGGTCATTGGGAAAAATCTACACAACCCAAGAGCATATCAGGAAAATCCTAAGGAGTTTGCCAAGACAATGGAGACCCAAGGTGACTGCTATACAATAAGCAAGGGATCTTTCCACTCTTGCCATGGAGGATCTTCTAGGCTCACTGAAAGTACATGAGCTTGAGCTTAATGAAGAGGGAACAGGAAAAATGGCAAAATCCATTGCTCTTAAAGCTCAAAAAGGGAGCACCTCAAAAGCCTTGAAGGCCAATGATTCTGATGAAGAATCATGCAGCTCAGAAGGAGAAGAAGGTTCAGATGATGATGAACTCTCCTTCATCTCCAAGAAGTTAAAGGCCATGTGGAACAGGAAAGGTGGCTTCAGAAAGAAGCAATTTAACAGAAGATTTCCACCACAACAAGAAGCTGAGCAAAAGGAGAAAAATCCAGTAGTGTGCTATGGATGCAAGAAACCAGGCCACTACATGTCAGATTGTCCTGAGGCAGAAAGAACAAAGAATAAGTTCTTCAAGAAGAAGAAAGGTCTCATGGCAACATGGGAGGATCTTGATGATTCCTCTGATGATGAGGATAAAGAAGAAGCTAATCTCTGCCTAAAGGCAAGTCTATCCTCAACTGACAGTGAGGACGAAGAGGAGGTAATTTCTTATTCTGAATTAAGTAATAATTTTGATGATCTTCTTAGAGATTCATCCATTCTATCTGATGAGTACAGATCTTTAAAGAAAAAGTTTTCTCTAATAACCAAAGATTTTGAAAAGCTTACTTTAGAAAACAAAGTACTCAAATCAGATAATGAAGAGTTAAGACTTCAAGTAAGTCAACTCAAAGATGAATCTCAAAAAGATTCTGAGTCCAATACTTCCTGTGAAGTACAAATACTTCAACAAGAAGTAAATGAACTCACTGGACGATTGTCCAGATTTGTCAGTAGCTCTGAAAAGCTTGATCAAATTTTAAAAATTCAGAGAAAACCTTTTGACAAAAGTGGTTTGGGATATGAAAAACCAAAACCAAAAGTTTCTAAAAGTCCTTCTAAATTCAATTTATACTGTGGTCACTGTGGAAAGGCTGGACATGTCACATCAACATGCGTCCATAATAAAAGGGACATGCCTGGACGCAGACCAAGGACTAACATGAAAGGACCCAAGTCAATCTGGGTACCAAAAAGTATGATAATTCCTGTTGCAGATATACTTGATGGGAGGAAGACAACTCCAGTCATGGCACCTGGACAGTGGTTGCTTACTACACATAACAGGAGGAAGGTCTATGTTCCAAGACCTAAAGCTTAAGATCACCCAAGATTGAAGAAGATGGACCAGACGCAGGAAAAAGTCATGCGTCCAATACTGGAAGTGTAAGAAGCTGTTACTTCAAGACCTATCATCCTGAAGATCAAATCATTGGAAATGAATATGATAGAGTCAGAACAAGGTCCACATTCAGAGAACAAACTGATGTTGCATTCATCTCTGAATTGGAGCCCAAGAACATAGGTGAAGCCCTATTGGACGAAGGATGGATTCTGGAATGCAGGAGGAGCTAAATCAATTCAAACGCAATGATGTTTGGACGCTAGTAGCCCCACCTGAAGATAAGTCCATTATTGGAACCAAATGGGTATTCAGAAACAAACTGGACGAAGAAGGTAAAGTTGTGAGAAACAAAGCAAGGTTAGTTGCTCAAGGTTACTCACAACAGGAAGGTATTGACTTTACTGAAACCTTTGCTCCAGTAGCTAGAATAGAGGTCATTCGCATTTTACTTTCATTTGCTGCCCAACATGATATGAGGCTTTATCAAATGGATGTAAAGAGTGCTTTTCTGAATGGTATAATATCATAGGAAGTCTATGTTGAACAGCCCCCTGGCTTTGAGGATCAAACTTTTCCAAATCATATTTTTAAATTGAAAAAGGCTCTTTATGGGCTTAAGCAAGCTCCTCGAGCTTGGTATGAAAAACTGAGTTCTTTTCTAATGGAAAATGGTTTTTCAAGAGGAAAAGTTGATAATACTCTTTTCAGAAAATCCATAGACTCACATTTCATCATAGTACAAATTTATGTGGATGATATCATTTTTGGTGCTACTGATGAATCTCTATGTAGAGAATTTTCTGAGTTAATGCAGAAGGAGTTTGAAATGAGCATGATGGGAGAATTGAAGTTCTTTCTTGGACTTCAAGTAAAACAGACGCAAGATGGGATCTATGTGCATCAGTCCAAATACACAAAGGAGCTTCTTAAGAAATTCAATATGGACGATTGCAAACCCATGAACACTCCTATGCATCCAACTTGCATAATGAACCTGAATGATAAGGATAAAAAGGTAGATCAAAAGGTATACAGAGGTATGATTGGATCTCTTTTATATCTTACTGCATCTAGACCTGATATCATGTTCAGTGTTTGTTTATGTGCAAGATTCCAATCAGATCCTAGAGATTCTCATTTGACTGCTGTCAAGAGAATTTTTAGATATCTGAAAGAGACTACTAATCTTGGTTTGCTATTTAAGAAATCAGATGAATACAGATTAGTAGGATTCTGTGATGCTGATTATGCTGGAGACAGGCTTGAAAGAAAAAGCACCAGCGGAGGATGCCATTTTATTGGATCCAATCTAGTATCATGGACAAGCAGGAGACAAAGCACAATTGCATTATCAACAGCTGAAGCTGAATATGTCTCTGCTGCAAGTTGTTGTTCTCAGCTCTTATGGATTAAACATCAATTGGAAGACTACAACATCTTCGAGAGTAAGATTTCTGTTCTTTGTGATAATACTGCTGCAATCAATTTATCTAAGAACCCAATCTTACACTCAAGAGCTAAGCATATAGAAATTAAACATCATTTTATTAGAGACTATGTGCAGAAGGGAACATTTGATATTCAGTTTGTTAACATTGAAAATCAATGGGCATATATATTTACAAAACCCCTCTCTGTAGATAGGTTTACTTTTATAAGGAAGCATTTGAATATGCACTTTATAAAAGACTGATGTTTAGCGTCCAATATGCTCAAGCTGAGTCTGAGTCCAATGTGACTAGAGTCCAATAGGACACGACAGTCTATTTGAGACTTAGAATTTTTTCAAAAACTCAAAAGCTTTTACATCTTAGTAATCCCACACTGAGTCCAAACTATTTTCATAAAGATATATCTTACAGTTGGTATCTTACAAACGCTTTGCAGTAATTTTCAGTTTGATGTTTATTCAAGCTTTCAAGAAAAAAAATTACTGTTATCTCTAATCTTGATTCAGATTTCTCTTCGTTTGGCATCTTTTCTACAATCATTTCTGTTGATTGTTTCTAAAATCTTCTCTACTGTTTGAGAAAGCTTGTTTAGAAAATGGGAGAAGGAAAAGGGTTTATAAGTTTCTCTCTATTTTTCAAAACTGTCTTTGGACTATGATGTTCTATGAACCTTTTTGCCTGATGACAAAAGGGGGAGAAATATATGGGATTAAGTTTTAAAAAGAAAGAAGAATATGGGATTAAGTCTGATTGCGTTGCAGTAGTCTTATTACCATGTTCTAATTTGGTCTATTATCTGATAAGCTATTTGGCTTTTTATTGGACTAATCTTGTTTTTATGAGTAAAAGAAATTTTCAGGTACTCTAAGTATATTGAATATCCAAAACCATGAGATGTTTATCTCAGGGGGAGAAGAGTAAGGAAAAACTGAGACGTTTATCTCAGGGGGAGTTTCCCTTAGAAAATTTCTGTTTATATATTTGGTTTATGTGCTTTATTGTTTGTAAAACTTAATAATGTTTGTCATCATCAAAAAGGGGGAGATTGTTGGAACCAAATTGGTTAAAAGTATTTTTAATACAAAAACTCCCTAAGTGATTTTATGGTTTTGATGATAACAAAATGTATTAAGGTTTTTACAAAGGATAAACAAAATATATTAAGCTTTTACAATGTATAACAAAGCTGCCTAACTAAGTTTATTGAAGGATGTTGCAGTCTGCGTCCAATAAATTAGTTCATCATGACATTGGCTCATATTCAAAATCTGATAAGCCTTGCGTCCAATGTTGAAGTCATCATCCAATGTTGGCACTAGAACATATATGGACACCAAGAGTATGCGTCCAATAATCATTATGAGACCATGCGTCCAATGATTCTCTGCGTCCAATAAACAGTATAAGGCAATACTGTTCTGCATCCAATGCAATACGCAGTCTGAGAGCTTTGCGTCCAATAATCAAAATGAGAGCTATGCATCCAATGGAGCATAAGTCCAATATTCAGCACAAGGCAAATAAACATAGGTATAAGGCATTGATGCTCTACGTCCAATGTTCAGAATGCTTATCGTCCAATGATTAGTAAGGCAATACTGTTATAAGTCCAATGATTTCCAAAGAAGCAGAACCAGTAAGCGTCCAATGTATAAGAAGGACAAAAGTCCAATGTTCAGTATAAGACATTGATGTTCAACGTCCAATGAAGCTAAATGAACAAAAGAACTGTTCTGCGTCCAATGAAATCAGAATGACAAAAGTACTGTATTGCGTCCAATAAATCAGAAGGACAACAATCAAGTGTTCTACGACAAATGGAACATAATGAAGCAGATTGACAAAGGTACATCAAACAACTGTTCTGCGTCCAATAAAGCATAAGAACAAAAGTACAATTATCAACTGCTCTGCGTCCAATGGAACTTTAAGGAAATGGCAAAAGTCCAATAACCAGAATGAGGCAATACGTCCAATGTTGCTTTGCAACAAATCATCAGAATGGTAAGCATAAAGATGCGTCCAATGAATGAATGAATTCTGTGCAATTGGTAAGTACCAGATATGCGTCCAATGATTTCTACATGCTGCGTCCAATACGCAGAATCCATAAACTTGCTATTTACTGCTCTTGCATTTAATATTAAACATATTTATTGAGCAAATTATTTGAGATAAATAGCTGTATACAATGCTTTTCTGTACAGCTTTGTCAACGTTTTTGAACGTACTTTTGAAAAGCATAAAGCACTGTGGAAAGTGTACTAAGAGAGAGAATGTACTTTTATCTACTCTTATATCTCTGAACACATCTTTCTACTTTACACAGTGTATTCTCTCTGTCTGAATAATATATTACTATTAACCACTGTACAATTGAGACTTTGAGTACAGGTTGCTTCTGATTTAGGAGAAAGAAACGCAGACATGCACACTGAAGTAGATCTCCTCAGAGCAACGGGAAGATAGCATTTAATGCTATTAGAGAATGGTAATTTTTATGAAGGCTGAAGCTGAGCTATTCAAGAGAAAGTCTGAAGCTTCACAACACATATAAATACCGTGATACAAGAAGAAGAAGATAGACACAAGTGAACGAACTTCAACAATAGAAGAGACTGAACTGCTGTGCTTATACTCTGTATAGAAAGTCTTGTATATTTTCTATCTTCTTGTAAAAGAGAGTTTGCTTAACTCTCGAAGTGCTTTAGTTTTCATATCCTCACTTGTGTGAGTTAGACAGCACTTGTATCAAAAACACTCTGCTGAGTCGTTTAGCCTGAAGAGACTGTGTTCAAAGAATACTTGAGATTTAGCCTGAAGAGGCTGTGTTCAAAGAATACTTGGGTTTTAGCCTGGAGAGGCTGTGTTCAAAGAATACTTGGGATTTAGCCTGGAGAGGCTGTGTGCAAAGAATACTTGGGATTTAGCTTGGAGAGGCTGTGTGCAAAGAATACTTGGGTTTTAGCCTGAAGAGGCTGTGTGCAAAGAATACTTGTACCTATCTGGTTTGATAGTGAAATCTCTCTAGTTTGAGGGGACTGGACGTAGCTCTTAGGAAAGGGTGAACCAGGATAAAACTTGTGTTATTTCTTCTTTCCCTTAACTCTTTTTATATCTGTGCTTATTACTAACCAAGGGGATTGAATTGTTTTTATTTCAACAAGTTTTTCATACACCTTAAATCGCACAAAGAAAACAAGTTTTTAAACTAAGAGGGAAGCTTCTGCGTCCAATCTTTTTGTGCGTCCAATATTACACAACTCTGTGCGTCTAGTGTTTTAAAACTATTGTGTGTCCAATATTTCAGAAAACGCTGTGCGTCCAATATTACACAACTCTGTGCGTCCAGTGTTTTAAAACTATTGTGCGTCCAATATTTCAGAAAACGCTGTGCGTCCAATATTTGAAATAAGCCAGCGTCCAACTTTTGCGAAAAGTTTTAAAAGCTTAGAAACACAATTCAACCCCCCCTTCTTATGTTTCATCCTGTTACCTACAAATATCTAGTTAACATGTTCTTTAATTTATACACACAATGTTAAAACACGTGTGAAATTTAAGCCAATAAATAAATAATTTAGTTTACCGCATAAAAATGATAATCATAATTGACTTTAATTATCTATTTTTGATAGGAGGATTAAATATTGTTTCTTTGAGTTAAGATGTGGTACCCAAGTATACGCCAATTTGTATGAGTAAATCTAATATCACTTGTAAAATTGCATTAACCTGCAAAGTTAATTACTCTATTTATCAACAAAAAAAGTTAATTACTCTATTTTGAAGAGAAAAAACTATTTTTTTGTAAAAAAATCCGCAGGCCAGCCCACAAACCCACGGGTAAAATCCATTTAATCAACGGTCTATATGAACTGGGCTAAAAAGGCCCGCAATTAAAGGATCCTCATTTTCTAGGGCCTGTAGCCCATGTAGACTACAGGTTAAATGGATAGCATGTGGCCTCGACCGTGTCTACTCATCATACATCAAAATAGATAGTCCAATCCATCACAAGCCATTCACAACACAAGTTTAAAACAATATTGATCAATTGATCGAATGTTATAATTAAATAATAATTTCCACAATTGATATATTAGTAATTCAAAAAATATTTGAATCCAATGCTAATCCATATAAACTAAATAAATGATCTAACATTTTTTTCACTTGGAAAGTATTACTCAATAATTGGAAATATAGGAATTATTTAAAATTAAAATCTCAATTATGGTCATAATTCATCCCAGGGACAGATCCAGAAATACAATAAAGGAGGGGCGATAAAATTTTGTTATCAATTCATAAATTTTTTCATATTGAATAATCTGTACAAATTTCTTAAATCTAAATTTGAACAAAAGGTAAGCAAATTTATCATATTTATATAAAATCTACTACTAATTAAGCTTGTGTATCTAAATATCAAGTATAGCAGTGAACAAATTAACATGACAATAACATTTATAGAATGATATAATATGTGTATATGTTTATAATATAATATTAATATATGTGTGTATAAATAAATTAGATGTACATAAACCAATGCAATTGAGGGGAGGGAGGGGCCCAAGCCCCCCCTTGCCCCCTTTCCCTCCGTCCCTGATTCATACCAATCAACAATAAAAGAAATATAAATCTTTAACATTATAGAAATATTATCCGATATAGTTAATGTACATATACACATATGTATGAATCTACACATTGCAGAGACTATAGAGGGGGGGGGGGGGTGTAATACATATCAAGAAGCCCATACTTCATATAAAAAATGATAGGTAGGAAAAATATATAACATAATTAAGTTAAAGTAATATGCAATTCCAAAGAATGGTTCAAACATCTCAAAATATTTTACGAGATATTATAAAAGTTAAATTATCTGATACACATATATTACTATCATAGTTTCAGACTTCTACTTAATTACTAAAATAATTAAGAGACTTTGTTATCTAAATTTTTTTTAAAAGACTTGGTTATAGTATTTTGATAAACTCTACTGTTAAATTTTTTGTTAGTGGATTTGTTAACATGTTCTCAAGTATATGTAATACATAAACATAATAAACATGGGTCTAAGTGCTTATAGTCGCCCAATAACAAAAATAACCAGTGGTTATGTAAACAAAATATGAGCTTTATGCTTCCTGGGCATGTAGTCCCCTTTATACACCAAAAGTACTGTTACAATATAAATAATAGTCACACATCCAAGCACAAAATTGGATTACCACTGTAGTGAAAACACATGAAATCTATACTTCATTACTAATTTGGATATAACAACATAGTCTATACACACTACAACAAAATTATTACATTAAAGGTTAATAATATTACTGCACTTCAAATTAAAAGGTTTGCCAATAAATATTAAATTAATTTGATTATCTCAAAAGATAATTATAGTGACCATTGGATATATGTATGTGTGTGTATTTTTTTTGTTCCAAGATAAAACGAATGATCCATATATTAAATGAATGCAACAATTCCATTTATTATATAGTTTAAAAAAAACCAATATCAGACATTACGGAAGATTGATTATATGGATAGAAACATTATTTGAAATTCATAATGTAATTTTTTTACATTTATTTATAATAATTTGTTTTATTATTATTTTCAAAAATTATTATAGTTATATTTTTAGACTTCTTAAGTTGTTGTAAGGTATTAAATTTGTTTAACACGTTGATAGTATAAATTTCAAATGTACTTTAAAGAAATAAAGAGGTTGTGAAATCAATTTAAAGGGAACCAACTTTCTAATGCCCAAAATTAACAACTATATTATATATTAAACAAATATTCATATATTACATAATATTAAAATAAAAATAAAATATTTAACTAATATCTATATTATTTTCCATAATTAAATTACAAAAAATTGTATATAAACATGGAAAAACACGTTGAATTAGGAGTAAAACATCTTTCTTTGTCTAAAGGATATCACTATCTATATCTAAGTGATGACTCACTAAAATGAACAGTTGTAATCCCCAACACCAACTCTCTTCAATGTTGTTTAATTAACATGGGCTCATCGAAAATGTTCCCATGGAAGAACGTATATATTGTCTGAGAGTGAGACCATAGATATATCTATAAAAAAAATCTATGATGAAGATTATTTGTGAACCACACAACATGACACATAGATTGTGTGGAGAAATGATTATATTTACAAAATAGGGTCTTATAATTCATAAATCATAAAATAGTCAATCATTAAAAATGGAAAAATTGGCTTTAACAAAATAGGATGCCATGTGTACTTCTTAAAAATGTAAAACAAAAAAATGAAAATCTAGTATGAACAATGGGCATGATCAAAAGTATAAATGGCTTCCACCATGATCTGCATCATATATACTTCATTTTTCACTTCATGATTGTGGAGTTACATGGTGCCGCATATCTTTCATTACAGCATCCATATATGCAACATATTTCTTTGTAGTTGTGCTCTCTCTATGCTATCAAATCTTTGTCAATAGATGTCATGTTTTCTATTTTATAAAGATATAGGTTGAGTTTGGATAAACTTCTCCATAAACACTTTTAGTATGTGCTTTTTAACTAACAACTTCTCACATAAATTAAAATTAACTTCTGTTTTTCATATTTTTCAAAAGATATCTTTTTTAACTTTTCTAGAAGCATCTATCTATTTATTAATTACCATGTAACAACTTTTTCTCTTTGCATATATGAAAAAAAATTAAGATGTAAAATTTCTCTATAAGTCAAAAGTTTGAGCTTTTGCATCCAAACATGACCATGCTACTGTTCTTAATCTTTCATAGCTCTTCAGTTAATTTTCTCAACATGGGGTAGACATTGCAAATCCTTGCTATTTAGTAGAGATTTTTTTTGGTCATTGGGGAGGGGGATAGGGGGTGGGGGATCGACACACATTTTTGTTTTATCAAGGCCCAGTTTGCTAGGTCCAATTTACTCGACACCTATTGTAATCACAGGTCCAATATGCCTTATAGTTTGGTTAATTGATTGAGGAATTAGGAATAATCAAAACCAAATCGATTCCAAAAAAAATACTACAAACCGATAAAATAAAAAGAAAACTGATCTTTTTGAACCTTTGGATGATATTTTGGACAATTGAACTGAACCGCTCAATTTTTAAATCTTTTCACTAAAATCGATCCGATTCAAATTGCAACATATAATTTTATACATATTTCGACTTGTTTAAATGTATAGCATAGACTACTAATTATTGGTGTTCATTATGCTTATTTTTTTAGAAATGACTTTTGCAAGTATTATGCGTGTTAAATATTAATTCACAATAGTCTCTATATGTATGTTAAATATTATTTCACGATTTTCATCTCATTTGTTTATAATTGGCTTTTGCAAGTATTATTTTTCCATAAACCCACTTTTTTAGAAATGGTCTCCGTGTGTTTAGAAATTGGTTTTAGGAATAATAACCCAACAAAAATTATTAAAACGAAGATCGTTGATTGGTATTTGGTAATATATTAAAAGTGAAACAAAAATAGTAGACCTACAATTGATATATATATATATATATATATATGACATTACAAATTTTTATAACCACAAAAATAAAAAATCGATCCAATCTAAACCACATTCTTTTATCAAATTTTTTAAAGATTACAAACCAAACCGTGTCGCAATCACCCCTATGAGAAAAGGTGCCAAACAAATAGTTAACAATGATTATATCAAGAGTGATTAGTTCTCAATATAGAAAATAGGGTAATAAGACAAATCTAATTAGGAAAGAAAGAATCATGAAATTAATTTATATCAATACTACTAACATTTTTATAATATTCTATGGATTTTTATGTGATTTTTTTTCTTAAAAATTCATAGGAAAAATGTTTTATGTGGATTTTTCTACGAATTTTTATCTCTAGGTAATATTTCGTGGATAAGTTTTCCTATGAATTTCAAAATCCATAAGAAATTTTCTAAAAAATTCACAAAAAAAGTAGATTTTTAAGCTTAAAATCCGTAGGAAATTTTTCTGAAATTTTTTTGAGAATTTTAAAATCCACAATAAAATTGGAAGTGAGAGACTCGGCTGAGCTCAATTGAAAATCTAGTGGATTAAAATTATATAATTACAATAATTAAGAGACTAAAAAAAATCAAGCCCTAGTCGTCACTCTTTTTTGGAGAGAGAATTTTCTCTATTTTTTCTCTAAAAGAGTTTCATTTTTCTTTTTTTTTCTCCCAATGGAGGGATGATTTTGGGTTCTTTTTTGGTTTAGAACCACCTCTTTATATCGTTTTTTATCTACTTTTATCTTAATAAGTTGTTGTTCCACGTAGATCTAGTTCACTTTCGTGTTTTTTTTTCGTATTTTCATAGTCTATGTGCGGCGGTGCTTCCTGTCTTCGTGTAGTGTTTGTTTTTCCCGTCTTAGTGCGGTGTTTATTTTCTTCAGATTGGCTGATCTGTCTCATCCTAGTACATATTCACAGATGATTTGAGAGCCAACGTTACAGACTCAGAGACATAGACATTACGACCAATATGATTATGTTTCTTTTGTAGATATTTTGTCATAATTTGCTATTGTAGATATTATATTGTGTTTTGTCAATAACTTTGGTGTTGTGAGTCTATTAATAAATTTACTCTTTTTTATTTTTAGCGTTGTTATTTGTATTATTTTGATTTAAATGAATGAATATTTTTATTGTAAAAAAAATAAAGCCAAAATAAAAAACGTTTTTCGATAATTTTTTGAGGGACAATTAAAATGAAGATGCACATTCCCCCTAGAAGAATATTTAGAAAAATGATTAATAGACACCCAAATTCTAATTGACACCTAGAGAGAGAGAGGAATAAAAGAGAAATAAGTGATAGATGTGATAGATAAATGATATGATAGAAAGAGAAAAATAAAAATAAAAATAAGTATTGGATGGGTGTTTAAAAAAAGTGGATATCCATGTATAATAACCCTTTACCTTTACCGTCTACCTTTTCCGAGTCAAGAGACTCAAGAGTGAAGAGTTTGAGAAAAAAAACAAAAATAATCAATGCTTATGCAACAAGGAGTTGTCGTTGATTGGTTGGAAAACAAAGGACGATGTTGGAAATGAGCCCACAAATTACCCTTTACGTCACATCGGCATATGGCAATTTCCCACGCACTTCAATTGCAGACGCATGTCATAGACGTGAAATTATTATACACTAGACTAGACCGTTGACCCGTGCACCCGTGCAAGTAGTGTTTGTATGTATATATGCTGTATATAATAATAATTTGTTATACGGTATACTCTATTTTAATAATAGTGTTAATTCTATTACATTGACATTTTATTTTTACTTAAATATATGAAAACTCTATGTTATAAATGATCAATGGTTGTTTTTATTGACAAAAATGAAGGTTTTATTTATATAATAATAACTTGTTATATGATATAACCTATCTTAATAATAGTGTTAGCTCAACGGCATTGACATTTTATTCTTATTTAAATATGAAACTCCATATTATAATCGATCACAATTGTTTTTATTGATAAAAATAAAGGTCAAATCATATGAATAAAATAAATAAAAAAATAATTAAAATAATTAAAATAATTTTATAGTCTATACAAAAAACATAAATAAATGTTGTTTTATTTATAAAAAGTAAATTAAAAGAAAATAAGTTTGCAGGATGAAAATTTATAGGAAAAAATGAATAAAACCCACAAGGGAAAGCTATTTTACTCATAGAAAATAAAACTAAAGGAAGTATAAATAAAACTCATAATCAAATACTATGTTATTTATTAAAAATAAGATTAAAATAAAAATAATTTTACAAAATGAAAATTAACACCAATAAAAAATAGAATAAACAGTCATTTTGGTCCCTGAGAGTGTCAGGCGGTGTCACTTTGGTCCCTGACAGATGCGAAATTCAAAAAAGGTCATCAACTGTCATCCGTTAGTCATTTTGGTCCCTAAAAGTGATTACTTACTGTCATTTTGGTCCTTGAAAAGTGATTACTTACTGTCATTTTAGTCCTTGAAAGTATTACTTAGGGACCAAACTGAAAAACGTTTGTCTCTCTCAGGGACGAAATTTTAATTTCCTATCTCTCAGGGACCAATATGACATTGTATATATCTCTCATAGACTAAAATAACCATTTACTCTAAAAAATATGAATGAAACTCATAAACAGTACTATTTTAGACATTCTAATAATATTTTGTGTTACATAATTAATAAGAAGCAAAATTAATAATTTTTATTCACCCCATTTTCTTTCACCCGTGCAATTGTTTGAGATGTACTAAATTAATAATAGAGTTAACTGTCATTTTGGCCCTTGAAACTATAATATGATTTCATTTAGGTCCCTGAAACTAACAAAAAGGCAATTTAACCCCTGAAATTGTAAAACGTCGGTCAAATTAGTCCCTAAAATTGTAAAACGATGGTCAAGTTAGTCCGTCGTTTTACAATTTTAGGGACTTACTTGACCGACGTTTTTGTTAACTCATTAATAATAATTAGCCAATATTAACTTATTTAAGTACATTAATTAGCCAATATTAACTTATTTAAGTACAAAAGAATTTTTTTTTGTTCGAGGGAAAATTGCTCCGACCCCACAAAGTGTCCCACCGCTTTCAACAAAGGACTAATCTGCGCTCGTCCGTAGAGGCTTGGACTGGTCAAGACATGGTTTTACCCCCGGGTGGAATCGGGGGGTAAAACCATGCCTTGGCCAGTCCAAGCCTCTACGGACGAGCGCAGATTAGTCTTTCATTGAAAGTATTGAGACACTGTGTGGGGTCGGAGCGATCTGCCCTCGATATTCTTTTTTGACACATAAGATACGTGAATAAAAAAGTGAATCAAGATAATAAATTATTTTATGTATTTTAATAATAATTTTTTTCTTATGAGTCATAAAGTAATTTGGTAGTTTTAGGGAAGTTTATATGACTGGAGCGATAAGAAAATTATGGGTTCAAACATATTTCACTAACATTTGCCTATAAACAAATAATAACAATAATAATAATAATAATAATTTTATCTTACATAATCAATAAAAAACAAAATTAATAATTTTAACAGTTTATAAATTAACATAGATGTAATTTAACAATTTTATATTGAAACCTAAAACAATTATAGAGAAAATCAATGAACGTAAGTCAAAGAGCTGAAAAAATTCAGCTCATTCGTTCAAATTTTCTAAACGAAATTTAAAAAATTGGTGTTTATATTTGCTCAAGGCATCAATAAATCATAAGTTTTTATGTTAAAATCACGTTAACTAATATATATTTTTTCTTTTTGCTTTAATATAAAACATAGCTTGAGAAACACATAGAAGGTGCTAGAATAAATATGAGCCCAAACTTGTTTCCGAAAAAAGCAGCTTGGTAGGTTTAAAATATTTTATTTAATTTGACCCCAAAAAAAATTATTTAATTAAAAAAATGTGGACATAAATAGTTAGATACTGTAGTTGTCCGTTGGTGCATTGTAGCAGTATTGCACCAGATTTAATCTTACTCTATAGACTATAGATAACATTCCCCTTGCTTTTCAATTACACTTGTGTCACTATATCATTTTTCGTTTCTTTTTTTTATTGCCTTTTTGGTTCCATTTCCCTAACCATAAATAACAATAACAATATTATATTATAATATTTAAAGGTGAGTGTCATTGGGCAGGAATACTGTTCTCGTATTAATCAGAAATTTATAATACTAGACATTGACCCGTGCATTCGCATAGGTCGGTGGGTAGTGTTGATTTTTATATATAATATAAAATAACTTATTTATATAATAATTTGATATATGGCATATTCATTTTTTATTTCTTTTTTTATTGCCTTTTTGGTTCCATTTCCCTAACCATAAATAACAATAACAATATTATATTATAATATGTAAAGGTAGATGTCATTGGGCAGAAATACTGTTTTGGTATTAACCAGAAATTTATAATACTAGACAGTTGACCCGTGCATTCGCACAGGTCGGTGGGTAGTGTTGATTTTTATATATAATATAAAATAACTTATTTATATAGTAATAATTTGATATATGACATATTCTAAATTTATAACAGTGCTTATGACATTAAACATCTTAACTAAATATACAAATTCTATGTTTTTAGCCGTCAACAATTGCTCATGTTCATAAAATGAAAGCCATATTAGAGGAAAATAAATAAAGAAAGAAAAATAATTAAAATTAATACTTACTCCATACTAATTTGTTATATTTAATAGAAAAACACAAATAAAACGTGTAAATAAACACTATTTATTTACCAAAAAAATTAGTAAAAAACTTACTTTAAAACCTAAAAATTTATAGAAACAATTTTTTTTAAGGAAAATCATAAACATAAATATTATATTCATCGAAAATAAATTAAAAGAAATATAATTTTGTAACCTAAAAACTTGTACTATTTTATTTATTGAAAATAAAATTAAAAAAATAATTTTACAACCTAAAAAATTACTGGAATAAAAAATTAATAAAAAATGTAAACAAACCCCTTTTTTATTGATATTAAAAATTAATAAAAATAACTTTAATGCTTGAAAATTTACAGGAATACAAAAACATAAAACAAACCGGTAAATAAATACTATTTCATTAGTCAAAAATAAAATTATAAGAAAAACAATTTTACACCTTGAAAATGTATAGGAACAAAAAAATGAATGAAACTTGCAAACAAATATTATTTTGTTTATAGAAAATGAAATCAAAAAAAAAATAACAACCTAAAAATTTATCGAAACAAAAGACTTGAATAATGAAACCTATAAGAAAACATTATCTTATTTATCAAGAAATAAATTAAAAGAAAAATAATTTTCTTACCTGAAAATTTACTGACACGAAATAACGAATCAAATGTGTAAGGAAAAACATTTTCAGTTACCAAAATTAAAAATAAAAAATAATTTTATAATCTAAAAATTTACAGGAACAAAAAATATGAATGAAACTCGTAAGCAAATATTATTTTATATATTAAAAATAAAAAAAAATTTGTACAACTTAAAAATTTACTTGAACAAAAAGCACATAAGTGAATATTATTTTATTTATGAAAAAATAAATTTAAAAGAAGAATAATTGAGTAAATAACCTAAAAATATTAAGCGGTATTACTTTAGTCCCTAAAAATATTATATTATAATATTTAAAGGTAGATGTCATTGGACGGGAATACTGTTCTGTTATTAACCAGAAATTTATAATAATATAGATTATAGATTTATTTACGGATAAAATTATTACTCCAAATATGGTAAAAATGTGAGAAAATTTCGTGACCGATAATTATATGTAATTTATCTTAGTTAGTAAATAGTAGTACTAGTAAATTTGTAAAAATAATTGTGTACACTAAAATTTCCTATTGTATTTACTTTTAGTTAGATAACAATTATTATTTGTAAACCTCTTAGGGTATTTTTTTTATAATAACATAAAATCTTTTCATTTTTATATTTATATTTATAATATTAACGTGAAAACTGAAAAGACTAATGTAACCAAAAAACGGATAAAGAATGTAACAAAAAAAAACGGATACAGAAATAAAGAATAAGGAGATAATGAGTCAAATTAAAAAGTGTAATGATATTCATATACCTCAAAAATTAATTAATCCATTTAAATTTTTTATTTCTCTTTATATTTCTCTAACTATCACATCACATATTACATTATTTTATTACTTTTTTCTCACCTCAATCAATCTCTCTCTAATGGTATATATCCCTTGCTGTCCACCCATCGGAATAAAAAGACATTCTCGAGCTTCATTGCATTGGAATCTTGGAAGTTGGAACTCTTTCACTCGCTCAGTGGGGAGAAAACATGGTGATCAGTGGCAGTGTTAAGTGTTGACCCGGGATTGACCACTCTCTCTGTTTAGGCTGTATCTGCTGCTGGCACTTTCAACCATAATTCAACTTGAGGTTAATCTCAGTTTCTTCATAGTTTTTACTGTTTCTTCTCATGGTGGGGTGGGGGTGATCGTGACTGATGAGTGATCACTTTCTGCGTCCATGATCATTCATACCCACAGCAACATTCTCTTTTCTTAGATACTCCAAAGCTTTTCATGTACCATTTTGTTGTTAATCTTTGATCACTGAAGTACGATGCACAGTAGAATGGAAAAATGCCTTAATGGGGTACTGCTATGAAGCCCAGATACTCCAAAAATGCAAAAGTATCGGTATCCGATACGTATCGGATACCGATACGTCTCGATACGGCTCCGATACGTATCTAGGGAGTATCTGTTAATTTTTATTTATCTATTTATTTTTAAAAATTACGATACGTCGAAGACACGACTCCGATACTCCGGAGACACGGCTCCGATACGCCAAAGCCAGCTCAGATACGGCTCCGATACTCCGAAACTTTGTTGAACTCTGCCCTATTCTGTTCAAAGACCAAGTCTTTCACCTACTCGAAGCTTCTTCTTGTTCTCAAACTCACTCAAACCTCCTTCTAGTATGTCCTATTCACCTCACTCGAAGTATTGCTACTGCTAGATGTATAATTTGTCTCATAAAGTCAGTTATCACAAGCTGACATCTTCTTGTTTGCAGTTCTCATAAATTTGTGGGGAAGGAAAATGGCTTTAGATGGAGAAGAACACTCTAGTTCTAGCACTACTAGTAGATTTTCCTCAGATCATCATCTATTGACATATGTATTAATGAAAAATGAGTAATGGCTAATGAGAATGTCCTTTTGCAAATATTATGTAATTATGTGATATATTTATATTTATATTTATAATTTTTTTTAACATATCTATGCCGTATCGTATCTTGGTTTTTTTTAAAATTTGTCGTATCCCCGTATCCGTATCGTATCGTACCCGTATCGTATTATGTATCTGGGCTTCTTAGGGGTACTGTCTATATATTAGAATTATACTTGTCTTCAAGTCAAGTTTAGGAACTTGGGGTTTATATCTGACTACTTTTCATTTTTTGTTTGTTTTGTTTTTTTTGCTGTTTCTGGGATTACTCCCGAATTGGTCTTGTGATTCTTTTTTCTGAATTTTATCATAAGTTATTTTTGGAAAAAGTGGGTGAAATATTGTTGGATCAGTTGTAAATTCCAACATTAAAAATAATAATACTTGTTTTTTTACAGGAAAAAAAAACTTGGATGAGTTTTAGTAGTAAAAAAAAAAAATATCGTATTCGAATTTGATCAGTTCTGCTCTCTATTGTGTACCAAAAAAATTATCTGATTTCTATGCTCTTGTCAATCGACTTTATGATATTTTTCTTTTTTAATTATAGAAACATTTTGTTTTTATTTATGTTTGAATCCACTCTTGAACTACAACTATGGCTCTAACGCTGTTTATTTAGAGAAATGAGGTAGCATAGCTTACAAGGTATCAAGCAGAGGTGTAATGCTAAGGTTGTAAAGTTTTGAGCATATCAATCATGATTCTGTTTTTATTTATATTTGTTGTCTAGCTTCAGTTATATTCTTCATTTTATGTAGTTCTTTGGCTTAATAGGATTTTTGGTCCCTGCAAATATACCCATTTTTGCTTTTCATCCCTGCAATTTTTTTTTATTTTTTCATCCCTACAATATTCAGACCTTTTGTTTTTAGTCCTAACCGTCAGTCTCCGTTACAAAAAAATTGACGTGGCAGACGACAATCTACTTGGCAATGCCACGCTGTATAAGTGAGCTTATGTGTCATGTGCTGACAGTGCAAAACGCTGACTCATCAATTTTTATTAATTTTTTAAAATTAAATGTTTATTTTTTTAATTAAATTTGAGTTTCAATTTGGGATTAGGGTTTTGTTCAATCTGAGATTTGGGATTAGGGTTCATCTTCTTTCCCTCCCTCTCCCCTGCCACCGCCCACCCCATCTCTGTGATTTCTAACAAATGGAGCTACAATCCCAGAATCCAGTGCTCTAACAAGTGCATCCACACAGTCATCAACAACAGAACCAAAGCAACAACCACCCCATCAATGCAATCCCATAAAATTTTACTACTTTACAAGGGAGCTTAACAACCCAAGCAATAGAATCCACACTTCACCAGCAACCAACAACCAAAATGTCCCAGACAACCAAATTGGGGGAAAACCTGAAAACCCAGAAAACCACAAGATTTCGGCGAAAAAAATTTGGGGCAAAACCAGAAAATGAGAAAACCAGAAAACTACAAGATTTCAATGAAAATTCTTTTTAGGGGAAACTAGAAAAACCAGAAAACCACAAGATTTCAACGAAAAAAAATTGGGGGAAACCCAGAAAATCAGATAACCCAGAAAACCAGAAAAAAAACCCATAAGAACACGGAGTAGAACACGCCTATTCCACGAAGTAGAACACGTTCTCCGGCCAAGACGAGAGTCCACGTTGAAGTTCCAGATTCGGCAGCGTCAGAAGAGCAGCGCAGCGGCGGCGCGATGAAGTAGAACGATCTGGCCGCGGTAAAGTTTCAGATCTGCGACTTAGCCGTTCACAAGGGCGGAAGAGAAGAGGCAACCGTTTGTGGCCGCCATGCAAGGATGATTGCAAAGCCGCGCCTTGTGCGGCAGCCGGCGGCCCGTCGCGACGGAGGGGAGAGAGAGAGCCGCGATGGAGAAAGAGAGAAATAGAGAAAGTTTGTGTTCTCATGAGAAAGAGAGGAGAGGGGTTGTTTGTGTTCTTCCTTGGGAGATTGATGTGAAGAGAATTTGTGAGGAGAAGTGTTGTTCTCAGTAGAAAGAGAGTTAGTGAAGAACGAGGGTGAAGAACGAGAGTTAGTGAAGAACGAGGGTGAAGAACGAGAGTTTGTGTCCTGCACTTTCTATTTTAATTTTAATCTATTTTTTTATTTTAATTTAATAATCCTGATTAGTTTAAGTTAATTAGTACATTTTAAATGTTAATCACGCTCAGTCAGCAGCTTGTCCAGGTGGCAGTGACAGCTGGCCTCTGTTACCCTACGTGGCACTGACAGATCGTCAACTGTCAGCCACCTCAGTTTTTTTGTAACGGAACTTGACGTCAATGACCAAAAATGGAGACGGAACAATTTGCAGGGATGAAAAAGTAAAAAAAAAATTGCAGGGACAAAAAGCAAAAATAAGTATATTTGCAAGGACCAAAAATTCTATTAAGCCTAGTTCTTTTTACTCCTTTGCACTTACTGGCATCAACTGGAGGTCAACAAAAGTTGCTGATATTGTAATCCAGGGATTAAGAAGGTCCTAATATAGATGGAAGATGCCTTTATGTTTTTATGAATGAGACACCTGTATTGTGATGCCGACTATTTATTGGAATTCACAATCCAGCTGTTTTATACATTCAAAGGCATCTATTGCTATCAACTTTAATGCTAAGGAACTTAGTTAAAGATTTAAGTGTAGAATATAATTGTCTATATATATATAGATAGATAGATAGATATAGATTCCATTTTGTTTCGAAAGCTTTTGCTAACCTGCTGATAAATGTTGCACTTTTTTTTTTTCCTGTTTATAGAGATATCAGCATTTTCAAAAGACCTCAAGGACAACTGTTGATGTTGTGATACCTTACTTAGGTATGTTTAATAATATGAATGTTTTTGGAATGGACCCATTGCATATTGAAGTGGTGTATACACACGTAACATTCAGGGTAAAGGGAATAAATTTTGAACCTTCCCACCTTCCCCGTCTTGAGGACACTGGATTCCAATATTATTCATTATTCCAAAACTCTTTCTTCCTATTTCTTTGCATGAGCATATTTAGATTTTTATCTGCAACAAGAACTACTGAATGTGTCAAATGCATATGTTTCCTCATCCTTCTTGTTGAACATAAGCCTACATTGTGAACTGACGTGCCTAAGCTGCTGCAGATGTGGAAGTCCTAAATGTAAAAAGTTTCATGCATATGCTTTGTGAATACTCAATAGAGTCTATGTTGACTTGAATAATATGTATATATTTTCACTTCTTTAACCATAGCAAATCATTGAATTTGCTTGTAAATTTAAATTGACATCTTTAACTTGCTTTAGTAGTATCACAGTATAGCCTTTTTTAAAATATATTTTTCTTTTATTTTCTTACTAGTTACTACTTTTCATTCTCCTATCCTATCCAGGAAAGCCAAGAGTTACCATTTAGGATGGGTAAAACAATTGAGGTGTATGGATTCCCTTCTCATGTGACCGTGTCTCTTGTAAAGAGATTTATAGAGCAGTATACTGGTGAAGAAACTGTGTTTGCTATTAAGATAAGACAAGGCAAAGGCCAGGTTCCAAGAGCATTTGCAATTATTCAATTCACTTCTGCAGAACATGCTACGCATATGATGTCCTTCGATGACAAAAGTTTGTGGTATGGTAAATCCTATCTAAAAGTTCGGGAAGTGGAAAAAGATATTGTTCCAAGGCCGAGGACTTTCTTGGACAGTTTGAATGATGTGAAACTGTATTTTGGCTGTCAGATCTCGAAGGGAAGATTCTCTGTTTTATGGAAAAAGGTGAATGATGTTAGTGCAGATTTTGGGATTGGAATGAGAAAGTGGTGTTTCTTTCTGTTCCATCGCGGCAATAAGTACAAACTTGAGCTTTCATACGAAAACATTTGGAAGATTGAGCTGTATCAACCACAGGGTGAAACTGCAAAGTGTCTCTTGATTCAGGTTGTTAAATCTAACTTTTTATTTAGTGTTTTTTAAAGCATATGCTTCATATTTTCTTAGTACACTTCACCATTGGGGTGGTGAAACAAACTCAAAAAGTGCTACTGCCAATGGCAGCTGCAGAGACAACCAATTAAATTATGGTGAAACAGGCCGCTTGATTAGGATGGAGCAGGGTTGTGACATGTAAAAGTTCATTGGTTGGATCCCTTCTATTCCAAAAAAGTTACGGTGAACAAGAACTAACACCTCAAAGTAAACAATAATTAAATAACACAATGCAAAGTTTGTGGATCTTTATGTTTGCATCATGTTAAAAGGTTAAATGAAAAATTTATATATTCTGTAGAAGTTTCTTGTTCATGGATTTTAACTGATGAAAATTAAAATAAGGATTCAATGAAAAAATTTGCATGAGATAATTATTAGAGAATTACGAATAAGTCCCTTGCATGATATGTACTTTGCTTTTCCATTTTCATCGAAGTTTTATTTGTGTAATGCTTGTTGCATTTAATGCATCTTGTGTCTCATTTATATGTCGAAACATGAATGAAATAGAGTGGATGTTTTGCATAATTTTTTTTATTGTCATGACATATCTGATTTTGGAGTGCTTTATGTTGTCATCTAACTTTGTCAAGAGCAAAGATTTTACCTATTCTCTTGTTTAGATGGGTGCCTCCTCCATTGCCATGACTTTGATTAGTTTTTGTGAAATAAATTTGATTTTTGATTAAATATTGTTGGTTTATGGAGTATTAATACTACAAAATATTTATCCGTTTTGAGTCAGAAATAGTTCTGCAATAAAAGTCAAAGTTAAGTGAACCTGAGAACATTGGTTTATGGGACATTTATAACTATTCTTGGAACCATGTTACACCCTTCTGTAGTTGTATGGCTAGCAGCTAGGCTGATTGTATAAAGAATCCATGCTAGTAAAGTAAGATGTAAAGGAATATATTTGTTGCTGCTACTTTTGTAGTGAACTGGTATTTCACATCATTAAAACCAGCTTTATCTTACAATTTGATATCTGAATTACATTAGGTTTGTGTGCTATGCTGCTATATGCCAATAGTTTCCTACTTTTGTGTTGTATGATTTCTTTAAGTAACATTCATATGCAAATTTATTTTATACTTTGATGACCTCATCCTGATTCTAAAGCCATTTGGTTCCAAGTTTTTTGTTGCCTTTTATGTTGAGCAAGTTTTCCCGACTGAAGTCATTCCATATCATTTGTTCCACAACAGTGCATGTAAGATTTAATTTTTTTTTTGGGTGCTGATTGACTTATTATTTATTAAAGCAAAACAATTTTATGCAATTTAATGTTTACTGGTTTAGGTATTACTGAAAGTCAACTTTGGTCTCTTTAATTTCATACTGTTATTGATACCTGTGATTGTCTCTGCTCTGTAACTGTATATTGCTTTGATTACTGCACATCATATATGGCGAATCTTATTTGTTTCTCTTCAATTGGTAGTTACTAGGTGCTCCTCGGATTTTTAAGATGGTTATTCCCACTTAAGCAAATATATATGAAGATCCTTTGTTGAACTATTTTAAAGATACACCTGATGAGCAATGGATTCGAGCAACAGATTTCACTCGTTGCAGTTGTATTGGGCAGTCTTCTGCTTTGTGTCTGGAGATTCCCGATGACCAAAATTTTCCAAATTTCAGGGAAAACTTTGGTTATTATGGTGAAAGTGAGAAGCAGTACGCTTTGGAGAGTGGATATCCTTTTTCTCGCAATCTGGATCTTGTCCCCATTGTTGCTCCTCCTCAAGGCATTGAAATTCCATTTGATATCTTGTTTAAAGTTAATTCATTGGTTCAGCACGGGTATCTTTCAGGTTCTGGACTTGATAACAATTTCTATCATTTGGTTGATCCGCATAGAGTGAACCTTGAATTTATTGAGCATGCTTTAGAAAAGATGCACTATTCAAAAGATTTTTGTTTTGAACCCACAAGATGGCTGGTTGATCAGTACAAAAGGTACTTGAAATCAAATAATCCACCTCGGTCACCTATGATATCCTTGGATATAGGGTTGGTATATGTACGCAGGGTTCAGATTACACCATGCAAAGTGTACTTTTGTGGTCCAGAGATTAATGTCTCAAATCGCGTTCTCCGCCGTTTCAATAAGCATATCAATAACTTTCTTCGTGTTTCATTTGTTGATGAGGAGTTGGATAATCTGTATTCAACAGATTTATCTTCGCGTATATCTGAGGGCATGAAAACTGAGATATACTATAGAATTCTTTCCATCTTGAGAAATGGCATAATTGTTGGTGATAAGAAGTTTGAATTTCTGGCATTCTCATCGAGTCAGTTGCGGGAAAATTCTCTCTGGATGTTTGCTCCTACAACAACTGGATGTACTGCCGCTCACATAAGGGAATGGATGGGAGATTTTAGCAAGATAAGAAATGTGGCTAAATATGCGGCTAGGCTGGGACAATCTTTTGGTTCATCTACTGAAACTCTAAGTGTCAACCGGAGTGAAATTGAAATTATTCCTGATGTGACGTTTAAACATGGTGGAATAAAATATGTCTTCTCTGATGGAATTGGTAAAATATCTCTTGAATTTGCCAGGAAAGTGGCTCAAAAATGTGGTCATAATTCTACACCATCGGCCTTTCAGATTCGGTATGGCGGGTACAAAGGAGTTGTGGCTGTTGACCCAACCTCATCTGTGAAGTTATCACTGAGGAAGAGCATGCACAAATATGATTCAGATAATACCAAATTGGATGTTTTGGCATGTAGTAAGTTCCAGCCTTGTTATCTGAATCGACAATTAATTACTCTTTTATCCACTCTTGGTGTGAGGGATAGTGTTTTTGAGAAAAAGCAAAAAGAAGCTGTTAATCAACTGAACACTATACTAACAGATTCGTTGAAGGCACAAGAGGCTTTGGACTTAATGTCTGCTGGGGAGATCACTAATATTCTGAAGGAGATGCTCAATTGTGGCTACAAGCCTGATGTTGAACCATTTCTTTCAATGATGCTGCAAACATTTAGGGCATCAAAACTGCTGGATTTGCGACAAAAAACTAGGATATTTATTCCAATGGGAAGAGCAATGATGGGATGCTTAGATGAAACTAGAACCCTGGAATATGGTCAAGTTTTTGTTCATTTTTCTAAAAATGGGTACGGGAGTCTTTCAAAATCTTATATAGTTACAGGTAAGGTAGTAGTAGCAAAAAACCCCTGCTTGTACCCAGGTGATGTGCGTGTTTTGAAGGCTGTGAATGTGCCAGCTTTGCACCACATGGTGGATTGTGTTGTTTTCCCTCAAAAAGGTTTCAGGTAAATATATTTCTTAAATATTTCACCCATGATGCATGGTCAACAGAATGCTATTTTATAGGATCATACATGATCTAACATATACTATGTCCAATAAAAAAATTCTCTCTGAAATTAAGTAAATAAATTTGGTGAAAAAATGATTACTTAGCTAGAATCTGCATTACCTTTCAATGTCTGTGTGACTGTGTGCATGGATGCATATGGTAGGAACCCCTTTCTTAGATTTTGGAGACTTGGATTGTAACCCAGAATTAACAGGTAGCTGTAACAAATTTCTATTATCAGACTGGATAGGAGGGGAGTTACCTTTTGCATGGTTATTTCACTTAGAGGTCCATCATGCAATGCCTACTTCACATGTATTGAAGAGAATTTTATTAAATATGATATGCTATGTTGCTGCCACTTCTAAAAAAAGATACCTCCCCACTCAAAATTTTAAATACTTTTTTTTCTTCTTTTCCTTTACAAGGTGTTGATTCCATTTTTTCATGGAACATTGCATTTGACAATAGAAGGTGGCTTCTTTTACTACTTCATTTATAACCTTTAAGATTGAATGTTTAAATATCCTTTTTTTGTCAGTTAAGGTATTAATTTCTATTTTTTGAATGTTCATTGTGAAAAAAAAATTGATTTTTAAGGTTTTCTTTCATTTGCTTTAAGAAAACTTTTCTAAGGTTATGAGGATGTTATTTTGTCAAAGATTTCTCTTGGAATTTGAGATGTTGCTTCTTACTATGTCAAGTGTTCTCTTGTAAAACTGTCTATTGACATCAATAACCGGCTTTTGTATTAGACCACATACAAATGAATGTTCGGGGAGTGATCTGGATGGGGACATTTACTTTGTTTGTTGGGATCCTGAATTGATTCCTCATAAAACAATCGAACCAATGGACTATACTCCTGCCCCAACTACGCAATTGGATCATGATGTGATGATTGAGGTATTACTTGTAATCACAGATCATGACATCCATAGGAAATCTTTAATTCTTTCTTTGTATGGTTTTACCATCTTGTGTTATATGATCTTTGTTTTTGTTTTGACATTCTTTGCTGTTGTTAGACTATATTTTCTGTTTGTCATAGATTATGTGCATGCTTTTATAATTCCATGCAAACCTGCTCACATTTTTATCCAAAATTTCACCCCTTTTCATAAAAATATTTTCATAATTACTAAATCCTTTAATATTTCAAAACAAGTAAAATTATAGCATTTATCTTTGTCCTTGTGAAATTTGTCGATTCCATTATAGATCCTTTATATCTCATGTGTAAAGGTTTTTGTTGGATTTTATGCCGTAATCTTAATTTTATGCTATAAAGATTTGTGCTTGTTTTCACTATTTCCCGTGCAAATCTTTAAAAATAGAAAACAGATTGAATACAATATAAAAAATTTATAATTAATTAAAAGTAAAAATAGAAAATAAAACAGAAATTGGTCTCTTAAAGGAAATGAGCCCTTAGTCTCTATGTTTTTATAGCTTTCACTTGGTTTAGCGACTACTTCAAATTATAGTACATGCTCAGTGGAAATTCAATTTTCAGCCTTGGTAAACTTTTGCTTGATAATTTTCTCTGCAATACAAATTTTACTATCTTACACAACATCAAATTTGAATGCCATACCTCTCATTCATTTTTGGAGGTGTCATTGCCATTTAAAGTATCTTGTCTACTCAAACCACCCTCAATATTTAGTAGTATCCATGGTTCATGCAAGGATTCAATTTTTTTTGAGTTGTTTTATATTTTCCTGCATCATGAAATCTAATGTTCGTTCATGGCATGATTACTTGGTGCAGGAGGTGGAGGAGTATTTTACCAATTACATACTCAATGACAGTCTGGGAATAATTGCCAATGCACACACTGTCTTTGCAGATAGAGAATCTGAAAAGGCAATGTCTGAGCAATGTGTTAAGCTTGCAAAGCTATTCTCAATAGCAGTTGACTTTCCGAAGACCGGTGCCCCGGCTGTTATACCTCCTAAACTTTATGTCAAAGAATATCCAGACTTCATGGAGAAGCCTGACAAACCCACCTATCAGTCGCGTAATGTGATAGGAAAGCTTTTCAGGGAAGTGCAAGGAATTTCAACAAGTGCTGGCTCTATTACATCCTTCACACGGAAAGTGGCTAGACGGTCATATGACTCTGACATGGAAGTCGACGGCTTTATGGATTATGTTGATGATGCTTTCCATCACAAGAGCAACTATGACTACAAGTTGGGGAATCTGATGGACTACTATGGGATCAAAACCGAAGCCGAAATCCTTGGTGGGAATATTATGAAAATGTCAAAATCTTTCACCAAGAGAAGGGACGTGGACGCAATTAACATGGCCGTGAAGTCCCTGAGGAAAGAGGCGAGGACTTGGTTCAATGGTAGCAGTAGCAGTGTAGATTCCGGGACCGATGATGAATATGCAAAAGCTTCTGCTTGGTACTATGTTACTTACCATCCAAGTTACTGGGGTTGCTACAATGAAGGAATGGGTAGGGACCATTATATAAGCTTCCCATGGTGTGTTTACCCTCAACTTGTCGAAATCAAGAAGGAGAAAGCCAGGATGAGATATATTGACCTATCCATTGAACAAAGTTTCTGTCATGGGTTGCATATTAACTGAGACAGCTATTGACTCCATGCTTTCAGTAGTCCAGAAGCAGCTTCTGTTTATACTGGTTGACTTTGCATGTACATTTTTATGATAATGTCATAGTATAATGTTGAGTGGATATGGATGTTGTGTCAGTCATTTCCTTTGTATCATTTGTAAATATGATGAAGACTCATTAGTGGTATTAGTTATGGTTTTTCTGTATCTTATTATTTTCATTTTCTTTGTGAGAAATTAGTTGATTTGGAATGAATGGTTTGTAATTTCAAAGCATGGTATTCTTAGGAAAGCATCATAGACTTATTTTATGGAGTAAGGAGTGTCCCACCTACTGGATATTACACAGCAGCAAGATGAAATTGTAGAGAGATTTATATATATATGAACAAAGCAATAGAGAAGTTATATGGAGGTGATATTTTGATTAGATAGATCTATTGTAATCGAATAGCTATTTGTTATTTAAAAAATAAATGATTTTAAAATTCAAAATATAAATTATGAGGTGCTCTTTTTTCCATGGGAAAATTGTTGTAACCTCCCCTGGGTTCTATCCAATTGACACACACACACCTTGGATTTTTCAAAAAAACACTGACCTCTCCTAGAATTGACGCCGTTTAGCAACCGTTTGAGGAAAAGAAGAAAAAATCTTGAAACATTGTCTTTTTCTTTTCCCTCTGTTTTTTCATCTTTCATCTTGCATCAATCCATTACTTTTAAAACATTGGTGCCTAGCTTCTTTCATTTTCACCAACACAGACGAGAACAATCGAAAAATCACCTTCTGTCCTTCTGTCAACAAGAAGTTGTGGATTATATTGTTTACTCTGTACTTGTGGGAAATTACCACTTGCAGAAACATAATTCATGCAAAAGTATGCTATGCCTTCATGATTTCTACAATAAAATACACTTGAACCTGTTATCTTGTGCATCAGACGACAAAAAAGAAATATAAAACTAGTCTATCTAATTTATTCATACAAAACTTAAGTAATAAAATGAGCTATAAACCACAGCACTTAGCAAGTGAGTCAAACTAAATATAAAAAAGGAATATGAAGCAGTGTACCTAGTTTTTCATGACCATGTTACTGGCTTTGTCACAAGAGCTGCGTTCTATTTTGAAAGAGGAAGAAGAATAGGAAATAAATGCAACACAGGGAGAGTCTAAATTCTAGAGGGTGTAAAGGAGGGGACAGAGTTGAGTCTAGAGTAGAGGCTGTAAACCAGCACCGTGAAAGAAAATGGCAGGAACAGATGTTAAAGTGTAGGGGATATCATTGTCGTCTCATTAAACAATTAAGGGAGGTTAGTGTTCATTTAAAAAAATAGAGGGGTTATGTGTGTTATTTAGACAAATCTCAAGGAAGGTTAGTGTAATTTCCTCTTTTTCCATTCTTGACATATAATATTTTATGACTTACTGAATGTTACCAAGTTGGTGGATTATTACCTATAGTATCCAAACTTTGTGCCATATGAATTACTCTTGATTCTTTGATAACACCTTGAGAAGGACGAATACCAAAAATCCCACAATATGATGCAGGTATTCTAGTTCTAGTAATTCCTAGGTAGTCAGTTCCTATCATGGAAAAAAAAAACACATCATATTATAGATCAAACGGGATCGAGAAAAATTATAGATCAAACTATTAACAAAAATTTAGTTAAGTATTTATTTGTAGACTCAACCATTGATAAGACTTTTAACACATTAATCGATTCATATAGTTAACCCTACCTAATGAGAAAAGTTTGGTTTGTTATTGTATAAAAACAAAAAACAAACTACAAACACATGATAATAATTTCAATATAATCTAACACGGTGAGAGAGTTATATCATTATCAACTCACAAATTTAGACAAATATATCACAATTTACACTGAAATGACAATGACAAATTATCATTCTTTTCATATTAAATTTTATTTAATAAGAACATATGGATGTCCCTGCAAAACAAACAACTATAAAATTAAGTTATATAGAATTACTACAACAATTGATCTTCCCCACCATATAAAGAACATGTAAGCCAATTTATCCATGATAGTTGTACCAGAACAAGTGGCACCTACATTCATGAGTGTCGAAATTGTTTGAGCCGTGGACGTAGTTTTTGGATGAGTCTTTTCCAAGGTAGAATCGGACCGGTGATTAAACCAGTGAGGTTAAAGTTTAGATGTTCGAGTGGAGTTCAACCAGTTTATAATTAAATAATATTATTTTAATTTTTAATATAATATATAACACAATATTGAGTAAAAATTAACATTAAATTCATAATTTCATAAAAAAAATTAAACTTAATACAAAATGTCATAATTCATAACATAAAACATTCAAAATTACAAATAAGTAAAGAAAATGATATTTGTTTCTTTCAAAAAAATTAAAAAAAAAATTGGCAATTTTTTATTTTAAAAAAAATAAAAAAAAGACTAAACTGGTTCAAATCGATTTTTGCCAGTTTTTGACCGGTCCTTTGCTGGTCCAGTTTTTGGGGGTCTGGTTCCTGGTCAGATCGGCCGGTACGATCTGGCTCTGACTACACTGGTCTTTTCCCAACCAGGATTCCCAAAGCTAGGCACATACCCTTGCAACCTGTTAGACATATGCACACAAATAAGTTAATTTTATGAGTCCATTTTGAGTTTGGCAAAGGAAAAATTGATCCTTTAATTCTCATATTTCTCAAAATAATGTGACACAATTTATATGTCTTTGACTACAAAGGTAAGCATACTCAAAGGAAGACCTTGAGGTGGTGAAGTTGGTAAAGTGAATTTCTCAATCATTAATGCTCTAGAGTTTGAGGTGGTTTCCATGCTGCTTGTAGTGTTGCAAAGCTGCTCATATCAATATGACATAATCTTGTAACAAAAATTCACTTAGACATAGAGAATGGGTTGAGAATACAAGAAATAGAACTTATACATGCATATAGAGAATGGTCAGTAGATAAAGGAAGTGATGGCTTTCTATTTCACTCATTTTGCTCAATTACTAAACACATAGAGCCATGCCTTTTATAGGCTAAAGATATACATTAACAAATTGAAAAACTAAAGGAATGAAGTAAAGTATTAAATGCGACAAAATATGTAACAAATTGAAAAAACCCAAATGATGAAGCAAAGTATTAAATACAAGGGAATCACTAATCACTTTGCTCAATTGCTAAACACAGAGCCATGCCTTTTATAGGCTAAAGATGTACATTAACAAATTGAAAAACCCAACGAATAAAAGTAAAGTACATTAAATGTAATAAAATAAAATATGTAACAAATTGAAAAACCTAAATGACGAAGAAAAGTATTAAATGCAAGGGAATCACTAATCACTTTGCTCAATTGCTAAACACATAGAGCCATACCTTTTATAGGCTAAAGATATACATTAACAAATTGAAAGGAATAAAGTAAAGTACATTAAATGTAATAAAATAAAATAAAATATGTAACAAATTGAAAAACCCAAATGATTAAGAAAAGTATTAAATGCAAGGTAATATGTAAAATATGAGTTAAAATTTTCTCCATTTCTTTTCATCTTCATTTCTTCTATTATTATGCTTTTTGGAGAAACAAATGACATAAATGTAATACATACATAGTTGAGAGTGACATTTATTTTATTTATTCTCCCAAAAACATCATAATGGAAGGAATGGAGAGGAAAAGAAATGAAGATGATCTTAACTTGTACTCCCACTGTTCCTTTTTATTTGTCAGTTTTTAAGAAAAAATTTGTTCCTTTTTATATGTCGTTGTGTTAGTTTAACGTTATATTTTGACAATTATACCCTTAATTATATTAATTGTTTTACACATTTTTTATAAAATTGATTAATGTAGTAGTTAGAAATTCAAAGATTAAATACTACTCCCAAAAATATTTTACTTTTCAACAATATAACTTTATTACGAGTTATGATCCTCTCCATTTATTTCTCTCTCTATTTTCTCTATTACTATACTTTTGGGAGAATAAATGACACTCATATATCACATTATGTCATTTATTGTCCCAAAAAACATAGTAATGGAAGAAATAGAGAGAAAAAAAATAGAGAGAATCTCAACTCATTATTATTAATACAAAGTGGGACTCTAGGAATTTGTGAAAGATGAATTGGATAATTGAATAAGAAGATGAAAATGATTAAAATGATATGACGCATTAATGTAGAGAGATAAAATGAGATAGTGAAAAAATAAGGACATAATAGGAAAGAATTTATTAATTAATTGATTCTTTAGTTGTGATTAAATAATCTTAAACAACAGATTAAAAATAATGGAGAGAGTAAAATATAAGCAAACTCAATTGATGATGAAGAATATGTAAACAAAAAAAAATCTCAATTGGTGAAGAAAACGGTTAAATGCTAGAGAGCATGCGTAAAATAAAGGCGTAAATTTAAAATTGAAAAATCAAACGCTTAAAAGGTGGGGATCTTTACAGCATTTTAAGATGTTTGAACCATTCTTTGGAATTGCATATTACTTTTAACTTACTTATTATATTTTTTTCTTACCTATCATTTTTTATATGAAGTATGGACTTCTTGATATGTATCACACACACACACACACACATCTCTCTAGTCTCGATGTGTGTAGATTCATACATATGTGTATATGTATATTCTATATCGGATAATATTTATATTATAATGTTAAAGATTTATATTTCTTTTATTGTTGAATTATGAACATAATTGAGATTTTAGTTTTAATGATTTGTATATTTCCAATTATTGATTAATACTTTTCAAGTAAAAAAATGTTAGATTATTTATTCAATTTATATGAATTAGCATTAACCAATTATTCAAATATTTTTTGAATGACTAATATATCAATTATATATGGAAATTATTATTTAATTATAATATTTGATCAATTGATCTATATTGTATTGAACTTGTGTTGTGGATGGCTTGTGATGGATTATAAAAGTTAAATTATCTTTGTATAAAAAAAAAAAAGTTATCTTATACACATACATCACTGTCATAATAAGATCAAAAATATCACTATCATAATTTCTGACTTCTATACTTTTTTTTTTGACAACATACTTCTATACTTGATTACTAAAACATTTAAAAGACTTAGTTATAGTATACTTTGATAAACTCTAATAGTTAAATTTTTTGTTAGTGGATTTGTTAACATGTTATCAAGTATATGTAATACATAAACATAATCAACATGGGTCTAAATGCTTATAGTCGCCCAATAACAAAATTAATCACAAAGTGGTCATATATATATACAAAATATAAGTTTTATGCTTCACGGGCATTTAGCCCCCTGTATAAGTCAAAAGTAAATAAAATATGAGCAATCACGGACCAATGTTACAATATAAATAATAGTCATACATATCCTAGCACAAAACTAGATTACCAGAATAGTGAACGCACATGAAATCCATACTTCATTATTAATTTGGATATAACATGTACTCTACAGCAAAATTATTACATTAAATTAAAGTATAACAATATTCTTGTACTTCAAGAGGTTGGCCAATAAATATTAAATTAATCTGATTATCTCAAAAGATAATTATAGTAACCATTGGGTATATGCAGGGACGGCCCACGTCGGTGGTTTTGGGGTCATTTGCCCCCACTATATTTTAAATATTTTTGTAATATTTTATATATATAATGTATGTGATGTACCCATATTAAGTAGAGTAAGGACAATTCTCTCCACTTAAATATCAATTTCTTTTAAATAAAATATAGATTTATATTTTATTGAGATAAACCTTTAAAAGCAATAGATATTTTTGTAAAAAACTAAAGGTAAATCAAGAGTTTTTTTTATTAAATGTCTACTTAATGTCCCACTTAGACATTAGGTATATATACTGTTGAAACAAAGTTGGTTAAAAGCTTTTCTAATGGAAAAATCCCCCAAGTGATTTTATGGTTTTGATGATAACAAAGTTTATTAAGGTTTTTACAAAGTCAAATCATGTTTATCAAGAATTGTACAAAGTCTGCTAACAAGTTCTTGTAGGTACAACAATGGTAAAGTCCATCGTCCAATGCTAGATAACAATCAGTTGAGAAGCTATGCGTCCAATAACGAGTTCAATATGACAGTGATAAATATACACAAAGTTGGAGTGCATCGTCCAATGATGGAAGTAATGGAACACTGTTCATCGTCCAATGATCATGAGTCAAATGATTGAGTATCAGGGAATGCAGTTAAGAGTCCAATGTTGAAGTATAAGGAAATTCAGTTCTGCGTCCAATGTTTTCCAAAGAAGCAGAACAATGACTCGCTGCGTCAAATGTTTTCAACACAAGGCAATGTTGTGCGTCCAATGTCTCAAGCAAGACTTCACAGACCTCTGCGTCCAATATTACAAACTGAAGGCATTACAGTTGTATAAGTCCAATGGTTCAGAAAGTCTGCGTCCAATGGCTCAGTAGAAAGCTGCGTCCAATGTTCAGCTGAAGGCATACGTCAAATGGTTAAGAAAGCATAAGTCCAATGTTTCAGAAAGTGTGCGTCCAATGTTTCAGCACAAAGGCAAGCACTGTTGTGCGTCCAATGTTTCAGCACAAAGGCAAGCACTGTTGTGCGTCCAATGTTTCAGCACAAAGGCAAGCAATGTTGTGCGTCCAATGTTCCAGCACAAAGGCAAGCAATGTTGAGCGTCCAATGATAAGCACAAGGCAAAGACTGAAGTTCTGCGTCCAATGTCCAAGACTGAAGACTGAAGTTCTGCGTCCAATGTTCAAAGCTGAAGTTCTGCGTCCAATGTTCAAAGCTGAAGTTCTGCGTCCAATGTCCAAGACTGAAGACTGAAGTTCTGCGTCCAATGTTCAAAGCTGAAGTTCTGCGTCCAATGTCCAAGACTGAAGACTGAAGTTCTGCGTCCAATGTCCAAGACTGAAGACTGAAGTTCTGCGTCCAATGTTCAAAGCTGGGTGCTGCGTCCAATAAATCCAAGTGAACAAATTGACTGCTGAGAGTCCAATAAACAATGCTTTTCTGTACAACCATTGTCAACGTTTTTGAACGTACATTTGAAAAGCATAAAGCACTGTGGAAAGTGTACTAAGAGAGAGAATTAACTCTTATATCTCTGAACACATCTTTCTGCTTTACACAGTGTATTCTCTCTGTCTCAATAAGATATTACTATTAACCACTGTACAATTGAGACTTTGAGTACAGGTTGCTTCTGATTAAGGAGAAAGAAACGCAGACATGCCTACTGAAGTAGATCTCCTCAGAGCAACGGGAAAATAGCATTTAATGCTATTAGAAAACGGTCATGAAGGCTGAAGCTGGAATATAAGAAGAGAAAAATCTGAAGTTGAAGATAAAAAAAAGGAAGAACACAGAGAAGAAAACAATTAGAAATACACTGTGAAGCAGAGAAAAACAAGAACTGAGAACTTCAACTTGCATATCAATCAAAGTTAGTGATAAATTGCTGCTCTTTCATTGTATCAATCCATCACAGAACGTGTGATAAATTTCTGGTAAACTCAAAACTCATATTTACTTGAGTGTTTGTTTATAGAGGTGAGGCATCCTCTAGTTGTGCAGAATTAGAGTGGGGTATCTCTAATTTGCAGTGGTTGTTTATAGAGGTGAGGCATCCTCTAGTTGTTGAGAATTAGAGTGGGGTATCTCTAATTTGTTGTGGGTTTTGGAGTGGGGTATCTCCTTGTAAAACTGATTCTGTGTTGTAATCGAACCCGTAATATAAGTTGTTTGAAATCTCAATTTGGAAACAAGTTGGGGACTGGACGTAGGTCTTTGAGTGACCGAACCAGGATAAATTTGTGTGTTCATTTTTTCTATCCTTTAACTCTTTGCATTTTGTGAACTGACACATTTACTGCATTTCTGTTAATCTGTTTTCAAGTTCATAAAGTTTTTGAAAATACACTGAATCCTATTCACCCCCCCCTCTAGGATTCACCTTGTTAGAAGTCACTTGGACTAACATATACTTTTTAAAATATTATGATATATTTTATATGTTACAAATTTATATAAGAGTTTTACCCCTACAACGTAAAATTCCTGGGTCCGTCCCTGGGTATATGTATGTGTGTGTATCTTTATTTGATACAAAAGAAAATGTATGATCATATATTAAGTGAATGCAACAATTCCATTTATTATATAGTTCAAAAAGCCAATATATGTAGACACTATATTGTACGTATATAAACATTATTTGAATTATAATGTAATTTTTGTCATTTATTAGTAATAATTTGTTTTATTATTCTAGCTAAAATTATTATAGTTATATTTTTAGACTTCTAGTTCTTAGATTTCTGTAATGTATTAAATTTATTTAACACATTGATGGTTTAAATTTCCAATATATTTAAAAAAAGGGTTGTAGAATCAATTTAAAGGGAACCATGCCCAAAATTAAAAAACTATATTATATATTAAATAAATATTACATAATATTAAAATATAAATACAAATATTTTAACTAAAATTTATATTATTTTCCATAATTAAATTACAAAATTTTGTATATAAACATGGAAATACATGTAGAATTAGGTGTAAAACATTTTTCTTTATTGTCCAAAGAATATAACCATCTATATCTAAACTTTTTTTATAAACAAAAGATTTTATTAGAGAAAAGCCCTATCACTAGTATAAGATCTGCCACCGTCCATAATTACAAAAACCAATACAAGTAACCCCAAAAGCGAAATGTGAGCATTTTTTCTGTATAAAAATGATCTAGCTCCTACTATTATTTGAATAAAACTAATGTACAAAAGTATCACTACAGAGAAAAGCATTCCAACTAAATTGGCATCGTCATTTGCAGCATGCCAAAAGATTATCTACTAGAAAGACAAACTAAAAAAACAGCCCCAATCTACCAAGAAGAAAATCAAACCCGTTCACAATTGTGAAGAAATTCACGCCCCTGATGTGAAGGCATCAGACCCCAAAGTGATGTAGATTTCCAAACCAGTGCCGTACACAGTTGTGAACAACTTTACACTCCCGGTATGGTGATGAAAACCCAAATACGAAAACTCTTCAGAATAGTTCACAGTTGTGCACGATTTCCCGTCATCAGAGCCAAATACGAAAACGAGAAAACTAAGCAGAAGAGTTTAGAGTTGTTAAAATATTCCCACCGCGGGTGTGATGATATCAGACCCGAATGTGATGCTGATCTCCAAACCAGTGTCGTACACAGTTGTGAAAAAATTGTCACCCCTGGTGTGAAGACGACAAACCCAAAAACGTAAACCTGTCTAGAACACTTCACCATTGTGAGAAAATTCCCACCCCGGGTATAAGGCCATTAGATCCAAATGCGAAATTTGAGAATACTATCCAGAGTTGTTCACAATTGCGAAAAAACTCACACCGATGGTGTGAAGGAGTTAGAATCTCCATATCTCAAAGAAACATTTGAGGATACTTTTTCATATGGAATTTTTTTTGCTTACAGAGTAAGTTGTTTCAAAATACTTTGTGTTAGGGGTGTCAAAATGGGGCGGTTCGGCCCGCATTGGCCCTCCAAAAAATGGGTCGGGCCGTCAAGCGTAAAAGGGCAAATCATAGTCTATCTTGTTTTAAGGGAGGGTTGGTGGCCGACGGGCCAGTCCATCACCGTTTCGACGGGCTAAAATGGGCCAAAAACAGACTTGTCTGCCAAAATAATAATAAAATAATGATAAAAAAATAAAAAAAAATTAGAAAAAAAATTATTTAAAAAAAACGCAAATGGACTAAACGAGTCAGCTCGGCCTGTTTTTGAGCCAATTTTTGCGGGCCTAAACGGGCCAAGGCAAAAAATATTAGTCCAAACCATTTTACGGACTAAACAGACCGATCCGTTAGGCCCAACCCAAATTACCACTCTATTATACATATTTTAAATAGTTTATCTTAAAATAAAAAACGTTATTTTGATAATTTTTGTGGTAATTAAAAAAAATCCACGAGAAAATTAAAATGAAGATGCACATGCCGTCAACCTTTTGAGTCAAGAGTCTGAGGAAAAATGTTTATCAAAAAAAAAAAAGAGTCTGAGGAAAAAAATCAATGCTTATGCAACAAGGAGTTGTCGTTGATTGGTTAGATGAAAAAGGACGATGTTGGAAATGAGCCCACCAGTACTCTTTATGTCACATCGGGATTTGGAAGTTTCCCACTTTACTTCAATTTCCCTTTCGAGTAAACTACCACATTAGTCCTTAAGAGTGTCAGACGGTGTTATTTTAGTCTCTGAAAGATAGAAAATTATAAAAAGTCCCCAACTCGTGTTTTCCGTTAGCCAATTTAGTCCCTGTCGTTAATAGCTTCGTTTGGCTGCTGAATGGCCACATTTGACTATTACTAACGGACAAAAACCATCACTAAATGTTAAAAATCCGTAGGTAAAAGTTTTCTTCTCCTTCTTCAGCCACAACCACAAAATGCTAAGAAGAAAGACACAAACCCAAGGCTCGATCGCCCAGAACCCCAAAACAGGTGAAAACCCAAACCCAGCCAACCCCAAAATCCAATCGAAACCCTAATCGACGGCGATGGCTCGATCTCGCGCAATTGCTTGACGACAGAGACACGATGGCTCGATCTCACAGTCGTCGTTTTGGCTCGATCTCGTAGTCATCCCCTTCCATGTCAAAACCCATCGCCAGCACAACCTCTTCTTCGACGGTGCCGCCTCCGAGCTCTTCTCACGCCGCACAGTGCTCCTTCTCCAGGGAAGTTGGGGTCGATGGATTCGAGGATTATGGGGAGGGTGAAGGAGGAGTTTGGGGTTGTGTGTGAGAAGGGCTTTTGGGAGGTGTTTTCATGGCCAGATTGTGAAGATTGGGATTGAAAATGATGTTGTTGTGGGTAGGACTCTTATTGACTGCTATGCTAAACTGGGGTTTGTAGAGGATGCTTGTAAAGTGTTTCGAATCCTCAAAGAGAATGATAATGTGGCATTGTGTGCTTTGCTTGCTGGGTTTAATCAGATTGGGAAATCCAAGGAAGGACTTGCATTGTATATTGATTTTCTTTGTAAAAGGAATAGACCAGACCCATTTACATGCACAAGTGTTGCCAATTTGTGCTCAAATTTGGAGAACAAGCTTGCTGAGTTTCATCAAACTTGGCTTTTCGATCTGGGAAACTGCCATAGTGAGTGAATTTTTCGATTTGGGATCTGCGATGGTTGATGCCGTTGAAGAAGAAGAAATTAAACTGTTACTTTTACCTACGGATTTTAACATTTAGTGATGGTTTTGGTCCGTCAGTAGAACTCAAACGTGGCCATTTAGCAGCCAAACGGAGCTATTAACGGCAGAGACTAAATTGGCTAACGAAAAACACGAGTTGGGAACCTTTTTATAATTTCTTATCTCTCAAAGACTAAAATGACACCGTCTAACACTCTCAGGAACTAATGTGGTAGTTTATAAAAAAAAAAGGAGTCTGAGGAAAAAAAATCAATGCTTATGCAACAAGGAGTTGTCGTTGATTGGTTGGATGAAAAAGGACGATGTTGGAAATGAGCCCACCAATACTCTTTATGTCACATCGGGATTTGGAAGTTTCCCACTTTACTTCAATTTCCCCGTCATTACTCCATGAATCATGTGTACGGACGCATACTCAGAATCTCAGTCTCAGAGGGGAAGATAGCACCCCAAAGGTAACGAGTTAGATTTTTTTTTTTCTCTTTTTATTTTACCTATTACTATCATTTTAGAGAAAATAAATAATATATATATTATCAATAGTATTATTTATTCTATTTATTCTCTCAAAAATATAGTAATAAAAAAATAAAGATAATTCCAACTCAAAAATAACACATTTCTAATTTTTAAGGCAATTCTTTCTTTGCCAATAAATAATTACTCCCTGTATTTATTTTCTAAACTAAAATATCTCTTGTGTGCGAGCAATGACTAATTTCTTTAAACTGGATAAGACTTTATAGATGACAAAGTTTTACCACGCGATTATCCACTTAAAAAATATAATATTTTTATAATTACTTGTAAGAAAACAAGACATGATGGTGCTTGTTAATTATTCATTTAATTACCTCTAAAATTAAGATCTAAAAATAATTACATGTAATTTGTGATAATAAAAATTAAATTTATAAAAATAATTGTGACAGTAAAACTTTTTTCTTTTAATTTATGGATAAATTTTTTGATAGTAGATGCTTTTTTTTAAACCTCTTATTATTTTTTTTTGTTGGAAATTAAAACCTCTTATTATACATTGTTATAATAAAATCTTTTCATTTTTATATTCATTCATAAATAATAACTTGAAAAGACTGAGGTAATTACTAAAACGGATAAAGAATATGTTTATCAAATAAAAAAAACAAAAAAAAAAACGGATAAAGAATAAAGAAAGTAAAATGAAGTTTCCGAGCTTCAGACTGTATTGGAATCTTGGAATCCCCTTTCAGTCACTCGCTCACTGTTAAATACACCACTAGTGTTGAGTTTTTAGTGTTGACCTGGGCATTGACGACGCTCTCTCTCTCTCTCTCTCTCTGTGTTTAGCTTGTAAGTAACTGCTGCTACTTTCACTGTTCAATTTTGAGGTTAATCTCAGTTTCTTCATAGTTTTTGCTGTTTCTTCTCATGGTGGGGTGGGGGTGATCGTGATCAGTGATCACTTTCTGCGTGCATGATCATTCATACCCACAACACCATTCTCTTTAATTTCTCGGATACTCCGAAGCTTTTCATGTACGATTTTGTTGCTAATCTTTTATCACTGATGTACGATGCATTGTAGAATTATATGAGAGGTGCCATCCATCCTTGCCTTCAAGTCAAGTTTACCTTTTGATTGCTTCATTACTGTGTTTGATCACACGTTCATTTTTTCTGACTACTTTTTCTGTTTTTTTTCTTCTTCTGTTTCTGGGATTACTCCCAAATTGGTCTTGTGCTTCTTTTTTCTGAATTTTATCAGATGTTATTTTTGGAAAAGGTGTTAAGAGGTTTTATTTTTTATTTTTACTATCAAGGGTCAGTTTGGTATGCAAGTAAAAATGGGGGTGAAATATTGTTGGATCAGTTGTAAATTCCAACATTAAAAAAATAATAATACTTTTTTTTGACAGTAAAAAAAACTTGGATCAGTTTTATTAGTAAAAAAAATGGTATTCGAATTTGATCAGTTCTGCTCTCTATTGTGTACCAAAAAAATTATCTGATTTCTATGTTCCTTTTTTTTTTGGGTCAAATGATTTCCATGTTCTTGTCGGTCTACTTTATGATCTTTTTCTTTTTCAATTATAGAAACATTTTGTTTTTATTGATGTTTGAATCCACATCTTGAACTACAACTATGGCTCTAACACTGTCTGTTTAGAGAAACGAGGTAGCATAGCTTACAAGATGTATATGCCATCATTTTTAGTCATGATTCTGTTTTTATTTATATTTGTTGTCTAGCTTCAATTGTATATTCTTCATTTTATGTAGTTCTTTTTACTTCTTTGCACTTATTGGCATCAACTGGAAGTCAACAAAAGTTTCTGATATTGTAATCCAGGAATTAAGAATGTCCTAATATAGATGGAAGTTGCCTTTGTGTTTTTATGAATGAGACACCTGTATTGTTATGCCGACTATTTATTGGAATTCACAATCCAGCTCAGTTTTATACATTCAAAGGCATTTATTGCTATCAACTCTAATGCTAAGGAACTTAGTTAAAGATTTAAGTGCACAATATAATTGTAAAAATATATATATATATATATATAGATTCCATTTTGTTTCGAAAGCTTTTGCTAACTTGCTGATAAATGTTGCACTAATTTTTTTTCTGTTTAGAGATATCAGCATTTTCAAAAGACATCAAGGACAACTGCTGATGTTTTGATACCTTACTTAGGTATGTTTAATAATATGAATGTTTTTGGAAAGTTTTGCTGACTATGGTTTGACTGTGTGGACCATTGCATATTGAAGTATACACATTTAACATTCAGGGTAAAGGGAATAAATCTTGAACCTTCCCGTCTTGAGGACACTGGATTCCAATAATATTCATTATTCCAGAACTCTTTCTTCCTAGTTCTTTGCATGAGAATATTTGGATTTTTATCTGCAATAAGAACTACTGAATGTGTCAAATGCATATTTTTCCTCAACTTTTTTCTTGAACATAAGCCCACATTGTGAACTGAAGTGCCTAAGTTGCTGCAGATGTGGAAGTCCTAAATATAAAAAGTTTCATGCATATGCTTTGTGAATACTCAATATAGTCTATGTTCACTTTAATAATATGTATATACTTTCACTTCTTTCACCATAGCAAATCATTGAATATGCTTGTAAATTTAAATTGACATCTTTCACTTGCTTTAGTAGGATCACAATACAGCCTTTTTTTAATATATTTTTCTTTTATTAATTTTCTTACTTCTTTTCCTTCTCCTATCCTATCCAGGAAAGCCAAGAGTTACCATATGATGGGTAAAACAATTGAGGTGTATGGATTCCCTTCTCATGTGACCGTGTCTCTTGTAAAAAGATTTATAGAGCAGTATACTGGTGAAGAAACTGTGTTTGCTATTAAGATAAGGCAAGGCAAAGGCCGGGTTCCAAGAGCATTTGCAATTATTCAATTCACTTCTGCAAAACATGCTACACATATGTTGTCCTTAGCTGACAAAAGCTTGTGGTATAGTAACTCCTATCTAAAAGTTCGGGAAGTGGAAAGAGATATTGTTCCAAGGCCAAGGACTTTCTTGGACAGTTTGAATAATGTGAAACTGTATTTTGGCTGTCAGATCTCGAAGGGAAGAATCTCTGTTTTATGGAAAAAGGTGAATGATGTTAGTGTAGATTTTGGGATTGGAATGAGAAAGTGGCGTTTCTTTCTGTTCCATGGTGACAATAAGTACAAACTTGAGCTTTCATATGAGAACATTTGGAAGATTGAGCTGTATCAACCACAGGGTGAAACTACAAAGTATCTCCTGATTCAGGTTGTTAAATCTAACTTTTTATTTAGTGTTTTTTTAAAAGCATATGCTTCATATTTTCTTAGTATACACATCACCACTGGGGTGGTGAAACAAACTCAAAAAGTGCTACTGCCAATGGCAGTTGCAGAGACAACCAATTAAATTATGGTGAAACAGGCTGCTTGATTAGGATGGAGCAGGATTGTGACTTGTAAAAGTTCATTGGTTGGATCCCTTGTGTTCCAAAAAAGTTACACCTAAAAGCAAAAAATGATTAAATAACACAATGCAAAATTTGTGGATCTTTATGTTTGCATCATGCTAAAAGGTTAAGTGAAAAATTTATAGATTCTGTAGAAGTTTCTTGTTCATGAATTTTAACTGATGCGAATTGAAGTACGGATTCAACGAAAAAATTTGCATGAGATAATTATTAGAGAATGATGAATAAGTCCCTGCATGATATGTACTTTGCTTTTCCATTTTCATCGAAGTTTTATTTATGTAATGCTTGTTGCATTTAATGCATCTCGTGTCTCATTTATATGTCGAATCTCGAATGAAATAGAGTGGATGTTTTGGATTTTTTTTTTATTGTCATGACGGAGTGCTTTCAGTAGTCATCTTTGTCAGGAGCTCCTACTCTCTTGTTTAGATGGGTGCCTCCTCCATTGCCATGACTTTCATTAGTTTTTCTTTGGGAAATAGAGTTGATTTTTGATTAAATATTGTTGGTTTGTGGAGTATCAATACTACAAAATATTTTCTGGTTTGGAGTCAGAAATAGTTCTGCAATAAAATTCAAATTTTAGTGAACCTGAGAACATTGGTTTGTGGGACATTTATGACTATTCTTGGAACCATGTTACACCCTTCTGTAGTTATAAAGAATCCGTGCTAGTAAGATGTAATGGAATATATTTTGTTGCTGCTACTTCTGTAGTGAACTGGTAATTCACATCATTAAAACCAGCTTTATCTCACAATTTGATATGTGAATTACATTAGGCTTTTGTGCTATGCTGCTATATGCCAATAGTTTCCTACTTTTTGTGTTGTATGTTTTCTTTAAGATAGTAACATTCGTATACAATTTTATTTAATACTATGATGATCTCATCCTGATCCTAAAGCCATTTGGTTCCAAGTTTTTAGTTTCCTTTTATGTTGAGCAAGTTTTCCCGGTTGCAGACATTCCATATCGTTTCTTCCACAACAGTGCATGTAAGATTCTTTTTTGTTTTTTTGGGGTGCAGAATGACTTATTACTTATTAGAGCAAAACAATTTTATGCAATTTAATGTTTGCTGGTTTAGATATTACTGAAAGTCAACTTTGGTCTCTTCTATTTCACTGTTATTGATACCTGTGATTGTCTCTGCTCTGTAACTGTATATTGCTATGATTACTGCACATCATATATGGCGAATCTTATTTGTTTCTCTTCAATGGTAGTTACAAGGTGCTCCTCGGATTTTTAAGATGGTTATTCCCACTTCAGCAAATATATATGAAGATCCTTTGTTGAACTATTTTAAAGATACACCTGATGAGCAATGGATTCGAGCAATAGATTTCACTCCTTGCAGTTGTATTGGGCAGTCTTCTGCTTTATGTCTGGAGCTTCCCGATGACCAAGATTTTCCAAATTTCAGGGAAAACTTTGCTTATTATGAGGAAAGTGAGAAGCAGTACGCTTTGGAGAGTGGATACACTTTTTCTCGCAATCCGGATCTTGTCCCCATTGTTGCTCCTCCTCAAGGCATTGAAATTCCATTTGACATCTTGTTTAAAGTTAATTCATTGGTTCAGCACGGGTATCTTTCAGGTTCTGGACTTGACAACAATTTCTATCATATGGTTGATCCACGTAAAGTGAACCTTGAATTTATTGAGCATGCTTTAGAAAAGATGTACTATTCAAAAGATTTCTGTTATGAACCCACTAGATGGCTGGTTGGTCAGTACAAAAGGTACTTGAAATCAAATAATCCACCTCGGTCACCTATGATATCCTTGGATACAGGGTTGGTATATGTACGCAGGGTTCAGATTACACCATGCAAAGTATACTTTAGTGGTCCAGAGATTAATGTCTCAAACCGCGTTCTCCGCCATTTCAATGAGCATATCAATAACTTTCTACGTGTTTCATTTGTTGATGAGGAGTTGGATAAACTGTATTCAACAGATTTATCTTCACGTTCTGATGGCAGCAAAACTGAGATATACAATAGAGTTCTTTCCATCCTGAGAAATGGCATAATTATTGGTGATAAGAAGTTTGAATTTCTGGCATTCTCATCGAGTCAGTTGCGGGAAAATTCTCTCTGGATGTTTGCTCCTACAACAACTGGATGTACTGCCGCTCACATAAGGGAATGGATGGGAGATTTTCGCATGATAAGAAATGTGGCTAAATATGCGGCTAGGCTGGGACAATCTTTTGGTTCATCTACTGAAACTCTAAGTGTCAACAGGAGTGAAATTGAAATTATTCCTGATGTGACGTTTAAACATGGTGGAATAGAATATGTCTTTTCTGATGGAATTGGGAAAATATCTCTTGATTTTGCCAGGAAAGTGGCTAAAAAATGTGGTCATAATTCTACACCATCGGCCTTTCAGATTCGGTATGCCGGGTACAAAGGAGTTGTGGCTGTTGACCCAACCTCATCTGTGAAGTTATCACTGAGGAAGAGCATGCACAAATATGATTCAGATAACACCAAATTGGATGTTTTAGCATGTAGTAAGATCCAGGCTTGTTATCTGAATCGACAGTTGATTACTCTCCTATCCACTCTTGGTGTCAGGGACAGTGTTTTTGAGAAAAAACAAGGAGAAGCTGTTGATCAACTGAACACTATGCTAACAGATTCATTAAAGGCACAAGAGGCTTTGGACTTAATGTCTGCTGGGGAGATCACTAATATTCTGAAGGAGATGCTCATTTGTGGTTACAAGCCTAATGTTGAACCATTTCTTTCAATGATGCTGCAAACATTTAGGGCATCAAAACTGCTGGATTTGCGGCAAAAAACTAGGATAGTTATTCCAATGGGAAGAGCAATGATGGGATGCTTAGATGAAACTAGAACCCTAGAATATGGTCAAGTTTTTGTTCATTTTTCTAAAAATGAGTCCGGGAGGAGTCTTTCAAAATCTTATATAGTTACAGGTAAGGTAGTAGTAGCAAAAAACCCCTGCTTGTACCCAGGTGATGTGCGTGTTTTGAAGGCTGTGAATGTGCCAGCTTTGCACCATATGGTGGATTGTGTTGTTTTTCCTCAAAAAGGTTTCAGGTAAATTTATTCCTTAAATATTTCACCCATTATCCATGGTCAACAGAACGCTATTTTATAGGTTCATGCATGATCTAACATACTATGTCCAATAGAAAATCCTCTCTGAAATTAAGTAAACAAATTTGGGGAAAAATTGATTACTTAGCTAGAATCTGCATTACCTTTGAATGTTTATGTGTGTGCTTGAATGCATGTGATAGGAACCTTTTTCTTTTTAGATTTTGGAGACTTGGGTTGTAACCCAGAATTTACAGGTAGCTGTAACAAATTTCTATTAACAGACTGGATAGGAGGGGAGTTACCTTTTGCATGGTTATTTCACTTAGAGGTCCATCATGCATGCCAGCTTCACATGTATTGAAAAGCATTTTAGTAAACTAAATACGATATGCTACGTTGCTGCTACTTCTGAAAAAAGATACCTCCCGACTCAAAATTTTCAGTATTCTTTTTCTTATTTTTTATTTACAAGTTGTTGATTCCATTTATTCATGGGACATTGCATTTGACAATAGAAGGTGGCTTCTTTTACTACTACATTTATAACCTTTAAGACTGAATGTTTCAATATCCTTTTTTTTCCTGTTAAGGTACTAATTTATATTGTTTGAATGTTCTATTGTGAAAAAAATTGAAATTTAAGGTTTTCTTTCATAATTGCTTTTTTAAAACCTTCTAAGGTTGTGAGAATGTTATTTTGTGATGGATTTCTTTTGGAAATTGAGATGTTGCTTCTTTCTATGTCAAGTGTTCTCTTTTAAAACTGTCTATTGACATCAATAACTGGCTTTTATATCAGACCACATACAAATGAATGTTCGGGGAGTGATCTGGATGGGGACATTTACTTTGTTTGTTGGGATCCTGAATTGATTCCACATAAAACAATCGAACCAATGGACTATACTCCTGCCCCAACTACACAATTGGATCATGACGTGATGATTGAGGTATTACTTGTAATCACAGATCATGACATCCATAGGAAATCTTTAATTCTTTTTTTGTATGGTTTTAGCATCTTGTGTTATATGATCTTTGTATTTGTTTTGATTCTTTTGACATTCTTTGCTGTTGTTTTTACTATGTTTTCAGTTTGTCATATCTATCTATGGTTCTATTTAAGTTGATTTTGTTAAATGGATTTCCATATTCAATAGTTTTTTCAATTATCCATGCAAGGATGCTTCATTATTTTCATAGATTATGTGCATGCTTAATAGTTCCATGCAAACCTGCTCACATTTTCATCCAACATTTTACCCCTTTTCATAAAAATATTTTCATAATTACTAAATCCTTTAATATTTCAAAACTAGTAAAATTTTATCTTTTGTCTTTGTCCTAATGAAATTTGTCGATTCCATTATAGATCCTTTTTATCTCTTGTAAAGGTTTTTATTGGATTTTATGCTGCAATCTTAATTTTATGCTATAAATATATGTACTTGTTTTTACTGTTTCTTGTGCAAATCTTTAAAAAAAGAAAACAAATTGAAAACAATATAAAAATTCTATAATTAAATAAAAGTAGAAATAGAAAATAAAAACAGAAAATAGTCTCTCAAAGCAAATGGGCCCTTAGTCTGTATTTTTTTACAGTCTTCACTAGGTTTAGCAAGTACATGCTTAGTGGAAATTCAATTTTCAGCCTTTTGCTTGATAATTTTCTCCGCAATCCAAATTTTACTATCTTACACAACATCAAATTTGAATGTCATACCTCTCATATTCATTTTTGGAGGTGTCATTGCCATTTAAAGTATCAAGTCTACTCAAACCACCCTCAATATTTATTAGTTAGTACTATCCATGGTTCATGCAAGGCTTCAATTTTGTTTTTGTTTTATTATTTTCCTGCATCATGAAATCTAATGTTTGTTCATGGCATGATTACTTGGTGCAGGAGGTGGAGGAGTATTTTACCAATTACATACTCAATGACAGTCTGGGAATAATTGCCAATGCACACACTGTCTTTGCAGATAGAGAATCTGAAAAGGCAATGTCTGAGCCATGTGTTGAGCTTGCAAAGCTATTCTCAACAGCGGTCGACTTTCCGAAGACCGGTGTCCCAGCTGTTATACCTCAAAAACTTTATGTCAAAGAATATCCAGACTTCATGGAGAAGCCTGACAAACCCACCTATCAGTCGCCTAATGTGATAGGGAAGCTTTTCAGGGAAGTGCAAGGAATTTCAACAAGTGCTGGCTTTATTACATCCTTCACACGGGAAGTGGCTAGACGGTCATATGACTCTGACATGGAAGTCGATGGCTTTATGGATTATGTTGATGATGCTTTCCATCACAAGAGCAACTATGACTACAAGTTGGGGAATCTGATGGACTACTATGGGATCAAAACCGAAGCCGAAATCCTTGGTGGGAATATTATGAAAATGTCAAAATCTTTCACCAAAAAAAGGGACGCTGAGGCAATTAATATGGCCGTGAAGTCCCTGAGGAAAGAGGCAAGGACTTGGTTCAATGGTAGTAGTAGCGGCATAGATTCCGGGAGCGATGATGCATATGCAAAAGCTTCTGCTTGGTACTATGTTACTTACCATCCAAGTTACTGGGGTTGCTACAATGAAGGTATGGGTAGGGACCATTATATAAGCTTCCCATGGTGTGTTTACCCTCAACTTGTCGAAATGAAGAAGGAGAAAGCCAGGATGAGAATGTATACTGACCTATCCATTGAACAAAGTTTCAGTCGTGGGTTACATATTAACTGAGACAACTATGGACTCCATGCTTTCAGGAGTCCAGATGCAGCTTCTGTTTATACTGGTTGACTTTGCATGTACATTTTTTTGGTAATGTCATAGTATAATGTTGAGTGGATATTGATGTTGTGTCAATCATTTCCTTTTTATCATTTGTAAATATGATGAAGACTCATTAGTGGTATTAGTTATGGTTTTTCTGTATCTTATTTTCATTTTCTTTGTGAGAAATCAGTTGATATGGAATGAATGGATTGTAATTTCAAAGCATGGTATGCTTAGGAAAGCATCATAGGCTTATTTTATGGAGTAAGGAGTGGGTACGAGATAAAAGTGTGCCACCTACTGGATTTTACACAGCAGGAATTCGCTATAGTGGAAGAAAATGAAATATAATTTGAGCTAATAATGTCATAAATGATAGATGTTATTAACACTAGAAAGTTAATGAGACCATAGATTAGGCCCGCTGTGAGGGCTCCTTCCTATAGTGGGCCAATGCAACCCGCCATACTTCATCCTCTCCTTCCACACGGGTATGGAGGATACTGTGGAATGGACCGTGCAACAATTACAAGCAAAGGAAGTGCATGTTTGGTTTTCAATTGTAATATTGTAAAAATAGGTTAGAATCCAAAATAACTAAGGAATTTTTTGAGACAAAAGCAATTTTAGATCTCAAACATATGTTTGTAACATAAAATCAACATGTCCGACGTTTTTGTATTATTTTACAATTTTACAACTTGGGAGCAGGGTTTTAGATTGCGGTCTGCAACTGCAATTGCGGCTACAACATCAAGATTTTTTGAGTCTCCGAAACAGCAATTGCGACAGCATTGGTCGCATTTGTCTGATATTTCTCGCAATATCAATGTTTTCGGAATCTCCAAAACCTTTTCTGCTATTTAAAACCATGCCAGCGAAGACTAATCAACCAATTTCTTAATATTTATATAAGATTCAGATATTTTGATATATTATTTGATGCATGGACCACATCTAGGACAGTACATCATAACATCAGGCTTAGAATGAGATGTAAATAATGTTTTTTATTATAACTTATTTATAATTTGGTGATAGGACATGTAGGAAGTACTAGTAGGGCATAATTCACTTAATTAAATCCCCCATAACATGTGCATGTTTAGTTTTCAATCTTAAGAAAGTAGTAGGGTTTATCTTGGAAGCAAATGAGGTTGCCTGAGCCCCACACTACTATTCCTTACCTATATGTATAGGATATAGTGGCCTATATCACTTAAAAGCTCTGCACTGCACGTGCTTTAACGTGAACAGTTCTAGCCCCACTAATCACAACTATAATAACGTGACGATACCTTCGTGGCTTCATTTGGTGCGCGTGAAATTCGTAGTAATTAAAAGCTGTTTACTTTAGTGTGATTAATTACTTAATTAATTAAAGGCAGTGTGGTCCATTGGTCCCTTCTAGTTAATTTAATATATGTACTCGTTAAAGGAAAAATATAATTTGTTAATCAATTATAAAGTTGTGTAGCTAGATCAGGTACTGTGTGGTTATTTTTTATTTATGTTATATTGAAAGGCAAGACATTTCGAAAACAGGCATGCAGTTTAATAAACTGCTTCCTTAAGTTCAGCATCTCTATGTTTATTTAAGCTGCTTCCTTAAACCAAGCACACCTAGCTCTCTCTACAATTTCCTTATTGTACACTAAGCTGCCGCTTCCAGGGCCAGCATCTGGCGATCATTTTATTTCTTAATGATAATTATTTCATAAAATTTATAATTTAAAGCTTTTTGATCAATAGAATCTATTTTCTGATTGAGTTTAATAAAAATACACCAAACGTCCAATCATAAATATTTTTTCTTCAAATTTGACTACAATATAGCTAGACCATAATATTTTCTTCAGACTTAAATATAAACAAAAAATAACTCAAGTGTGATATACTCAAATAGTATAAGCAAATTTTAACTAATTCTATCTTATTTTTTCGTACAATATAGCAGCACGTGCTCTGTTAAAGACCTAGTTGAAGGAGCAGGGTGTCGTTGTCACAACTTAGGCTACATTAAGACTTCCTCATTAACAACATGGATTTTCATTGTTTTCTTTCTACAATTAAACGAGTCTCTTTAAACTTTAGAGCAATTTGATCAGCCAGAAACGATAAAATCTTTAGTACGCGCGGTATTATTAGATCATTCAATTTTCTCATTTTCCGCTTGGTTCAAAGCAAAAAAAAAAAAAACTAATTACCCTCTGATCTGCCGACAATTAATATATATAGGGTCACATATAATATATCATGTGGAATCAAAAGGAGAGATATATATGCATGTGAGAAACAACGAAATCTGTATTTGCTGGTTTCTCTCATGTTATTCAAACCTCCCAAGATGGCTCTTTATAATCTATTAGATGCTCAATCCAAGATTACAGTACAACCAACTTGAATGGTCCAATGTCATACATATTGATTCCCCATCCCCACACTAAAGGAATAAGTAGGGACTAGGGAGCCTATTGAGAAAGAAAAAGCAATGTATGGTTTTAGGCAACATAAATTTATAAGGAGATAAGAATAAGATTCTGCCGTACCCATATGTAGATAATTTATAATAAGATTATTTAATATTTTTTTGGTACATAATAATATTATTTAATATATGAGTACTGATCAAGACCCCATTGATATCAAATGTTAAAAGTGATATATATTTACACTTATTAGTTTTACAAAATCTAACTTTAATTATAAGTTCAATGTTGATTCATATCTTATATTATCTCATGTATATTTCAAGGATGGGTGGTATTACGAATGTGTTTTATAAACCTTTGTTACATGAGATTGTGTCTTTACTCAATCAACAAGATTGGAGTATTTCTGTTTTTAGGGAAGTAAATCGTTGTGCCGATTTGTTAGCTAGAAAGGGACATGGGGCTTCTTTAAAGTGGGTGTTACTGGATAGTGTGTGCCCTACTTTGGGTTTGATTCTTGCTGACGATGCTCGTAGCAGCTTGTTGCCATGGCCCACGTGACTAGTTTGTTTGTGTTTTTTCGCTTTCCCTTTAATATCAAAAATAAATAAGTAAATAAATGAGCAAGGCTAGCTAGATGCAGAATTCAGAATTCACACAGGGATATATAGTTGTCCTTTCAAATATCATAAGAAACGTTATAAGGTACCAAAATAAACCCTAGACACATGTTTGCCTATCAACGAATTATATATTTAATTAGTATTTACCCTCTTAGCATTATACAAATGCGCTGGTGTGGCTAAAGGAGACAGGTTTGTTAACCATTAACGAACCAATAGAAAGGTTGCTTTTGTGTGTATCGAAATCAAATAAAAATATAAATGTGTTCGTACGGCTTCTTTATATCTGGAAAAGGGCACGGAGTGGTTTATCTTTTTATAACGAATCCACGTGCTGATTCTCTGAATCAAGTCATTTATATGCGTAATGGCATGTTTGTTCTTGCATGCTAGCAATGTGAACCTAATACACTTTTAATTGAGTAGTGAACAACTTGAGCTTTAATAACAAACTTGCTGTACTACTTACCATCAAGGGAATTCTACAGAGTGGGAAAGAATAAAGAACAAGGAAGATGAATCAAGGCCTGGTGAGAGACATATACATATATATAGGTCGCTTACCATGAGAGATCTGATCATATAGCCATTGAATATGATGACTTTATATTTAAGTGACAACGATTTGTTTTAATGTAAGATTATTATATCCAATAGCTATGATCAGGTCTCTCACAGTGAGCGACATATACAATCTAAGTCGCTCACCCTAGAAGACGCCATCAATCAATTCAAACTCAAAGAAACCTGAATGATGCGCAATTAGCGCATAAAAGTAGAAAACACATCTAGTAACCAAAAGAGCTGTGGGTGTCTAATGAATTGTAGAACATTATTAAAAAAACAATTCATTTGACCAAGCATAAAGTACAAAGATCAACCCAACTTGAGTGGCACAACCAAATAAAAGAAATAATAATTAATTAAAGAAAAAGCCATCACATCTAACTTAACAATAGCATAATTAAACCATCAACCTTGAAGGAAAACAAAAACAAAAACAAAGACGTACAAAGTAGGGAATGATACATATATAGTTGGTGGTGGGATATATAGGTTGAAGTGATAGGGAGATTATGGAATTCTCCCACTAACATAACATATTAATTACTACTCTCATTACATACTAAATGGATAGTGACATTGTGGGAATGTCAAGCTATCACTACTCTCATTAAAACCCAAGGTGTGACCTCACTCTTCTTTTCGCTTTAAAACAACAAACAGTTGAATCTTGTCCCTGTATTTTTTTTCGAGCAGGTCACGGTTATCTGACAAGTGTTCGATTAGACGCTGGAACATTTTATGTGTAGCTTCATTTCCAAAGTGCCGGGTGAAAATTGCCTCCAATGAAGCCCTCACGTGAGCTACGAATTCAGATATCACCAGCTGGCGGGTGCTCTTTAGCCACGGTGCTGGGTTTGTCAGCTCCATTCGCTCAATGCTAAATCGCCCATTCATTTGTACCACCGTTGTCATCTCCTCTGGGCTTGGCGCATAATATGGCAAATTGAAGGAATCAACAAGAGATTCATCAAACATACCCTATATATTAAAAAGAACATTAGAATTAATATTTGTATTTTAAAAAAAACAACAACAACAACGACTATATTCTACAATAGACTCAACCACTAAATTAATCAAATGACAAAGAGTTTTATATTCTCGGTCATTAGATTAATCCAACAACTGCGATATCTGCTATATGGCTGTACTGCAGAGAATTCGGGTCTTTTTTCATTGGAGGAAGAAAGGAGAAAGATAAATTGCAACTTGTTTTAAATATGGCAAATAGCAAAAATATTTTTGTTTCCAATTACAATGGAGCAAAACAAGAAATGAGATAATGCAGGGTGAGAAGCAAGTAGTTACCTCCTTTGAAAGCTCCGTGAGGATATATCCCATAGAATCATATAGCATGCCATTTATGATGTGAGAATGAGGCATACCATTCGGAACACCTTGCATGACCATGACGAGCATGCCACCAAGGGCAAGTTCTGTGGCCCTAGCACCCAAAAAATTCCCTAAATCCTTAGCAAATTGAGTTGCATATGCGTCAACCACTTCCTTAGAAGAACTCGTGTAGTGAATCCTACCCTTGTTCCATGCGGGAGAGTCCACGTCTTGCACCTCTTCTGGTGACTTGGAGAGAAAATGAAGGGCATAATTGGCATATGCGAAATGGAGAGAAGATTCTGGAAACAATCGGCCATAGAAAGAACCTGGCACACCAGCTGCAAAGTACTCTCTATCCTGAGGCAATGAGGCTAATAGGGTGTTGAAGTCGTTGGATGGTAGATCGTTGAACGACACGTGGAACTCTGGCATGACTGTGGTGTTGTTGTTTGGATGATGGCATTGGCTTGTGTACTTGTTTTTTATCGCTTCGATCATATCGTGTGTAGTCGTGAAGGTGTTTGGACCAGTGGCACATCCTAAATCTGCCACACGAATCACGTTGGAAGAAGCGGAAGCAAGCTTTTTCACATCAAGCTTCTTGTAGATTTCTTCTTCAATCTTACTCTTTGCAACGCTCGTACTTCGCTTCTGCAAAAAAATCATATCTTGGTTAGAATGAGCGACATCTCCGTTTACTTTTGTCGTCACATTGTTTTAAATTTGTTTCATGCATGTGTTTCAAATATTTGTACCCAGAAAACAAAAAAAAAATAAAGATTAAAAATTAGCTACCAGTTTTGTAATTAAAAATAAAAACAAAAAATGTTGTCCAAAAAGTAAAGAGACCCTAAATTTGGGTTAAGGTTACTCACTTGCTTGCTCATAATTAATTAATTTTTAGGATATATATTTTTTCTCTAATTTCTTGTAATATCTACATATGAGCTTTGATTATTGCGTACTAGAAGTCTAAAACTGTTAATTTATTGGGATTTAATTAGGATGTTTGTTGTTTTGTTTTCACTCAATAAATGAAAAATGAGAAAGCATGGTAGCAATGTACATGGACATAGTGTATTTATAATTAGAATATAAAACTATGCCAAGTAAGATATCACTAGTATTTTTTTTCCTCCTCCGATCCTTAACCAAAACATTAGTTCAAACTCCACAGTGCGCTATTTTTTTTTCCCCTTTGGCTTTTGGTGCGGTTGCTTATGGCTATAACACTGACCTTTTGATCACTATAGCTGAAGTTTCAAGATTCAGGAAGAAATTAAATGGGCAACAGTAAAGTTTTAAATGCATGCATACTATAAATGGTCATAAGACTCATCACAACTATGAATGCATTTTGCAGATATATTTATAATTAACCTTCAAAATAATGAGATATATAGCTTTCATTAGAATCTAGAAGCTACTTTTCAAACTTTTCGCACCTCAACTTCCTAAGTCTAACCTCTTTAAAACTTTGTAATTTAATTTTCTTATTCTTCTGAAATATGATTAATTATAACGATAAATGAATATATAGTAGTAGTTTTTTTTTTTAAAAGCCAAATTGAATTTAATAGGATCAAAAACACAAGAAGTGCCAAGTACAAAGTAATACAACGTAATGTACTTGAATGAATCACTATCACACTACAAACAGTACATATATATACCTGAAAGTAGGAGTTTTTGGTGTAGCTGTATGTGCCACTACCTCCATTCGGTGGTAACACATTGATAACCAGTTTCACTTTGTCTTCTCCACAGACTTGGTGGTGTTGATGACCCATCCAAGATTTTGCCATGTCGTTCTTCTCTGGAAGAGTATGGGTTAGAAGCTCGCATTATATAGAAGTACCCATGTAGTGGAACTACCATACCATCAAAAAGAAGCATGCATTAAGTAATTGGTGATTATTATTAATTAATTTATCGTCAGCCAAGCATACATTGATGTCATTAATGTAATACGAAGAAGTGCATTTACGTTTTTATCCTTCGCATGTATACTTTCTTAGTTAATTACAACAAAATATTGGTTGTTATAAGGAAGTACAGATTCCCTTTTCAAGATAGAGAAATTAAATCTAAAGGCATAATTATGATCAATATTCCTATATTCACTTTAGTATATATCCCAACTAAATCTAAAGGCATAACTTTGATTTTTCCCAACTTCTTCTTTTTCTTCTTCTTCTTATTATTATTATAGAATAAAAGTTAGGTTTCTATCTCTTTTCATCAAGAGGTGCTAGATCAATTGGTAGAATTTAACATTTGTAGTTCTGATAGTCTAATACTCGAGTTTGAATCTTCCCTTCTCCTATAAAAAAAAGGTTTCTATCTCTTTTCATCCAAATTAATTAATAAGATGAGATGGGCAAAATTTCCGGAACGCATGTTTGTTCCAGAAATTAAAATTTCGAAACTTACAAAGTATATATGAAAAAATAATGCAAAAAAGAGGAGAGAAGTGTGTTTTTTTTTTTTTGTCATGAGAGAGAAGTGTTCAAAGAAATGAATGAATGAATGAATGAAAATGAACCCGTTGCTCACCCGATCCAAACGCATAACATCACAGCCCAAAACTGTGAACTTTTGGGCCCAAGTCCCAACCTTAATCCAGTGATCCCTAGCTAGCCCATTTGTGATTCCCGGTTATTCTTCACGGTTCACAGCGACGGTTTTGGCTCTCATTCTTCTTCTTCTTCTTCTGGCTTCGTGCTTCTCTTCTCTAGTCTAGGTGAGTAAAGCCCTTTTCTCATTCTGAGGAAGCCATTCACAATTCGACTCATGTACTTTTTTTATTTCTGCACTTCCTCGTGTTGCTTACCAATTACTATTTCATCTCACATTGCGCGCCTCAATGAACATTTACACTCATTCTCTTCTATGCATTTCTCACACTGTTTTTTCAAAAGGCTAGCTATTTTTTTGTTATGCCTAAATTTGGGTCAAATATATGTAGTCATTTTCTGGTTCGTGTTGAATTATGATGATTTGTGTTGGCCGGGTTGTCAGGGGAATGAAATACCTGAACTTCTCGTAGATAAAACTAATGTGCAGTGTAATTTTAGTTTTGAAGTTTTAATGAATGAATGTTAAATTTAAACACTTGTCTTAGGTTTAGGGTTTACTGTTGTCTATGCTTTACGTATTGAATTTTGTTTCGAGAAGGAGTCTTGTGTCAGATAAAATATCAAATCACTGGTTAAATGCTCATATACCTAGATGCTGTTTTGCATGTTGGAGAATAGTGAAAGTCTGCCAGACTATATGGCTTTGCTCATAAAATGGACTTGTTTGTGTCATATCATGATTCAGAATTTCGGGTCTAATCTATTTTGTCCATTTGTTGATGCTAGAACCTGAGCTTTATTATGTTTTCAAGCAGTAATGCAGAAACAGTAGATATAGCGATAAGTTGGAGTTCTGTTTCCAATTTATATGTTGTTGCAATTGCCGAGACATGGTTAGCATGTGCATACATGGTTCATACTTTGATTTTTTATTTATTTTGAGTATGCATCTTCAAGCATTGTTGTAGAAGAACCGAATTAGTTTGACCCCACCATGTGTATCCCCATCATGAGCTAGTTTAACTTGCTGTAAGGTCTTGGGGCTTTGGTTTTGTTTCTAGGTGATTGTTTATCTGCTTTTTTAAGAGTTGTGACTACCGTTCTTCCTTGTTGTTGCATTTATTTTTGGAAGATTGTGGGATGGGCTCTTTAATATTAGCATTATATGTTATGTGATATATTAGGTATATAGATGAAGTTTATTGACCCTAAATCCTTGATTACCGAATTATTTACCTGTTCAGGCTTCTATGTCATAAGCAAGGTGGTTATGGATGCTAATTTTTCCATCACAGCTATATTTCCATAAGTTTTTTTAACTGTTTGACCAATCGCTTAAATGTGAGTTCTGGTATATAAGTTAATATTTTACTCATGTTCCTCAAGTCTTTTGCTCTGCATGCATCGAGTAATTTAAAACATGCCGTTGAATGAGTTCTATAAACTTTGATTCTTTTCCAATCTCATCTGACTGCCTTCCAATAACAACCACCTAAGCATTTTCCCACTAGGTGAGGTCAGCTACATGGATCAAATGATGTGATAATGTCCTATAATGAATCATGTCTAAAGACAGACTATTTAAATCCAAATCCTTAATATTCTAGAGGTCTGGCCTGTAGTTTTCCTTGATCTCTCTCTATCTCTAACTGTCATCCTATGTACCCCTTTAGTCCTTACCGCCCCCATCTCTAACCTATCAACTTCCACTTTTATTTAAATTTATCTTTATCTAGTTCGAAAATAAAAAGTTATATTAATTTGATTTATTTTTAGTGCTGTTCTGACTTCAATTTGAAGGCATGAATGCATTCAAGGCATACAAGGCCTGTGCCCCTGTTGCTTGGAGCCCCAATCTTTATATAACTCTGGTGAGGGGCATTCCGGGGACCAGAAGACTCCATAGGCGTACTTTGGAAGCACTACGCCTGGGAAAATGCAATCGAACTGTCATGCGATGGAACACACCTACTGTTAGGGGAATGCTCCAACAGGTTTTAACACAAACTCTACACAAACCCCATTTTCTGCTTGAAACCTACTTGTATACTAACATTGGTAAATTTTGTATTTTCATATAGGTCAAGAGGTTAGTAGTTGTTGAGACAGAGGAGATGTACAAGGCCCGCAAACAGAAGGAGGAAGCCCACCGAGCTCTACGTCCTCCATTGGTCATAAATCATCAACTTACTTTGGCTACTGGTACCTTATAATAGTCTACTGTGTTCTTATAGATATTACTACTAAAACTATCAAATGCCAAAGTTAGAAGCTTTGGCCTCAAATGGATTAATTCTTGCTTTGAAGATCATGTGTTAGTTTGAATCTATAATTTTGTAGTGTCTTCAACTGATAAAAATTTGTCAAATTTAGGCATCTGTTCATGAAAGCAGGCTATCAAGGGGTTTCTTATCTATCACTTCAGTCTGCGAATCATTCACACCATAAATGCTTGTTTCTTTTTTAAACAAGTTACTGCCTAGTTGGGCTTTGTGATATTTATCTGTCAATAGAATATTAGAAGAGGAGCCTTGGCATAACAGTTGGAGTTGCTACGGTTAGCCACTTACAAATGCAAGGTAAGATTGTCTACATTAAATTCAAAATGGATCTGATCCTTTCCTGAACCCCATCATGATGGGAATTTTGTAACACCAGGTTACCCACACCCATGATAGCACATAACAATTGCCCTCGTTAAAAAAGAAGGTTCACCTATATCACCCCCAATATTAACAATAGTGAAACATAATATTTACTTCTTGCGCACCATGCATGGGGCCATACAAAACGAGATGTTTTTGAAGACTATACTCTATGCTTTATCTCCACCAGATCCAATTACCACTTCATTTGTACTCTCAAGCTCTTTTTCTACACTGTCATTGTGCCTTTTTCGGAGTTTTTGTGCCCCTGGCAAAGCCAATGGCAAAGGGTGTCCACAGTGATAGTAGTAGTAACGCATGATATCGGGCAATGGCGACAAAAGGTGTTGATGAACACCGGAGGCGGTGGAGGATGTCGAGTAGTGGTAGAGGGTGTCAAGCAATAGAGGGTGCTCGGTGGTGACTGTGATAGTGATGAATGTTGGGCAACAATATGGAGGGTGTCGGGTGGCAAGGGGTGTTTAGTGGCTGAGGCGATGGTGAAGGATGCCTAACAATGGTAGTGTTAGTGACAAATGGTGTCAAGTGGTGATGTTGAAGGGTGCCAATCGATGAAGGCAATGGAGGGTGTTGGATGTCGAGTGACAAGTGCTTCCATGGAAAAGGGTAGGGGAAAAAGAATGAAAAAATGTCACGAGAGGGTGAAAAAGGAGGGGGAAATTTATACTATTAAATATGGTACGATTTCAAACATTGTCTCAACTAATACTGTATTATTATAATAATTATGATAATATAATATAGTTTATCCTATCATAATTTCTTTATTCTAACCTGCAAACGAGAAGAGAAACATTTTTCATCTCCCAAAAAATCAAAATGAGTGTTTTATTGAATAAATATTGAAGACCAATGGGACTCATGAAAGTTGAAAAAGTCAAATAATGAGAAGCTTTCCCATAGTTGAAAGTTGCCGATAAGGGGTAAGATGGGAGTTAGAAGAGATTAATCAATAATCAATATTGTGACATTTTTCATACCTCACACTTCATATTTAATATATTATAATTATAAATCGACAGATTATTATGTTCATTTGACGTCACCAAAAATTTCCATCTAAATGAGATGAAGGAGGATACTGGCATTCAAAGAATTATATTTGGCATAATTTATTTATATCTTTTTTCTGTTTTCATCCTCATGTTTTTTACAGGTCTCCGTGGATATCCTGTAATTATAAAAATAAATAGAATATGACAAAACAATAAGCATACTATGAAATGGTTACAAATTATGTTTTAAAATTGGAAATTAGATAATACTAAAGATGATTTTTATATATGTTTATATATTTAACAATATTTTAATTATACAGAAACCCACGGGATATATAGGGAGTATGATCCCTGTTTCGTTCCTAAATATGCTCGTCTCGATGTAATGTAAAAGACTTTTTGTCATAGGGGGAGAGAGGATTTTGCCAACCTATTCTTATGTGATGTAATGTAGAGGACTTTTTGTCATAGGAGGAGAGAGGAGGAGGGAAAAGGAGGAGAGAGAGGGAGGTGGTGGTGGTGGAGAGAGAAAACGAGAGAGAGAGTGGAGGAGGGAAAAGGAGGAGAGAGAGGGGTGGTGGTGGTGGTGGAGGAGGGGGAGAAGGAGGGGGTGGTGGTGGTGGGAGAAGGAGGGGGAGAGGAGGAAGGAAGGAGGAGGTGGTGGAGAAGAAAGGGAGATTAAAATCAAAATCTCGATTTTTATATGGACTAAATTCAAAACTTAAAATTTTTATAGGGATGTGTCTGGTGCTGTGTAATTTATGTAAGCCACGTAGATAGGCCACATCAATGTTTCGTGCCACGTGGCATGCTGACTGGGTCATAATGTGTCACCTAGTAAGTTAATTCACTAAAAGGACCTAAACCAAATTTTTTTTTTTAAAGGACCAACTTTGTTTGATTTTTTTTAATGGACTAAAATCAAAAATAGGATATTTACATGAACTGAAAACATATTTAAGCCCAAAATATATTATACTGCAAGAACATAACAAGAACACGTGCAATAGAGGGCAACAGGAATTTTGAACGGGAACGAGATACGTGCAATAGATAGGATTTTGCCAACCTATTCTTATGTGATGTAATGTAGAGGACTTTGCCAAGCTATTTTCAAATTCTAAATCACCTTAATATGCCTTCAGCTCAGTTGTGCTGAAATTTTGTGATCAAGATTTTAAATGTTTCAAAAGATCTCAGCAATAACATCGCGACTATAATTGCAATTGTATTAACTATATCCATCCACAATTTTTTTTTTTTGTAAAAACAAAGATCATTATAATCACAACCGTAATTTAAAATTGTTTGTAATTCTAGTGTCAGTGAGACAAAGGATCAAAGCTCGAGAATTGGGGTAGTTCTATCAAGAGGGCAAGCAATTGGGGTAGTGGTATCAGGAAGGCAGGTGATATAAGAATATCTCTTATAGGATGGGGAGTTGCTTAACTCGCTCAAGTGGTAGTTATTTACATGAGAGTTGCTTATACAAAAAAAATTACTTATATAAGGAACTAAGGAGTTGCTTATATGTAGATGTCGCCTAGATGAACTCTAATGGTGAAATCAATAAATAAGAGTTGCTTAAATTTTAAGAACTCCATTCGGAGATACTCCAATGACATATAGACAAAACAGGAAGAAAGGAAGGAGCCTATGTTCCTTAAAACGTCTCAATTCTTTAATAACTCATCTTGGTGACACCACTCCTGAATACTTCTATGATATTTTGACAAAATTAGACTCATGGAGGAATATGGCCCAAAAATATATAATAACTTCATAAAAAATGAAATTTAGAACAACCCATCCCTCATAACTTTCAGCTCTCCAACAATTCCAAAGGGTTCACTTCAAAGGAGAACATGCAGAATTATATAAGCATAGATGGAAAAACTGAAAGAGTAGATTTTGATAACTTCATCATCACAATCTTGACTGTTAATTTTCTAATCACCACTGTGCCAAATTCATCCAATTAATTAACACTAAATAAAACTAATACCATTTCAAAAAATATATATATATAAAGTCTAAAAGAGACTGCATCATGTTCACTAAGCAATGCACAACAGAATTTATGGCTGAAAAATGAAAACCAAATATATGTACAAGTTTCCCTGATAGAAATCAGCAGAATCCGATGCAGAACTTCTCTCAGTAACAACTACAATACTTTACATGGAATATCCAAAAAACAATAAAAGACTGTATATATTATGGAGAACACACCTGAGCCTACATGCTCAATGACAAACAAAAGGCAAGCACAATACCTTTCGCCGCCAACTTTCCCGAGCTTAACGCGATACTTTTTGTTCCGAAACGCAGGCTAAACCCTGAATCAATCTAACTATTTCAGCTGTATCATCTAGATAGTACTTAGCCTTACTTGGCTTCTGACAAACAGTGCATGCAAATACTTCGGCCCTCGGTGCTATTGGACCGTTCATCGAACTGGTGATTACCTCGAACATGTCTTCATCAGACCTGTCATCTCCTATGCACAAAACAAAATCAGGTGACATTTCCTTTTCTTGCATGGCGGAAAGTAGGCGTTTGGCCACTAGTCCCTTGCTCACACCCTGCATGTATACTCGTGTTTATTAGAGCTGTATGTAAAACCACAAAGTGGACAATGTAAAAATTCGGCATTAAACAAAAACATAAATAAAATAAAAGGAGAAAAAAAAGACTTTTGAGTGGATCTACATTGCGGAAAGCGCGCTTTAGAAGAACGATTCACGTGGTTTCCTTTATATTATTATACAAACATCTGTTCCATTCAGGTAAAAGAAATCGAATATGTTAACTAGTATCTACAAATGGATAATTCTAAACTATAGTAGTAAAAACTCACAAGAAGAAATGGACTACCCAAAAAGATTTCTTATTAATTAAAGCCCAAAATTAAGCACACAAACAATTACTTTTGCTTTTTGCTAACCAATCCTACTATACTTTATTGATCACTCCAACCACAATAATGAATTATGTTTTCAAATAATGCCTTAATGTGACACAAGTTTTGCTAGCTTACCAGCCAGTTTTTCAACAGGAACTAGCTGATGCAGTAATTAACTGATGATGCGGCTGCTAACATCAACATCCAAGAGAGAGAATGAATCTAAAGCTAAATTCCTAGAATGTTATACACACCTGTGGTTTAACCTCTACATTATTCTGGTCACTTTTGACTGTTACTGGTTCATTTGTTAGCACACTCTCGAGATGATCAAGAAGTTCCTTAGCTTGGCATGATCCAAAATCTGGATCTGCATCCTCATAGCACCAAACAAGCGCAGTCTCCTTATCTTCAATGGTGGATCCATCGGTTGTTTCAGTGTAAAGTTTCATCACAGGCTCTGCAATTTGTTTCCAACTAAAATCTGTTGCAGGAACACAGGCTTCCCATTCGTCATCTCGCTTCATTCTGAAACCACACATCAAACAAAAAGCAATGTCAGCCATTATTACTTACCTAACCCAATGAAAGCACCAATCCTGAAAAAGGTAAGTCTAAGTAATTTACCTTAGAAAGTAACCATGCTCAGCTGCAATTCCAAGATTCTCACAAGGAGAAAACCATTCAGAAAGTGTCTTTCGGCTTCTAGCACTAACCAGAAACACCATGTTGTTCTCATCTCGACACAAACTATTGAGAATTTCAATGGATTTACTGGTTGGGCTCTTATCAATGGAAGCCTGAGGCATTAGTGTACCATCATAGTCTAGAAGGATCGCCCGAGTTGTTGTCCGCTTGTAAGCTGAAACTATGTGCTCCATTGAGAGCTTTCTAAAGTTTGGATCAAGTGCTACAACTTTAAAACTCAATCCAAACCCAATTCCCCACCACCTTCGTCGTACATGATCGCTACAAGTCCTCCCCAAATCTTGTAAGAAGCTTCGAGCCCAGTACCCAACGTCATGCGTACTAACATATCTATAATGCTTTTCATGCCTAAGCTGTTTTTCTGAATCAGCCATTTCCAGGGCAGAGTCCATTGCATCTGCCACTGCATCAATATTCCATGGGTTCACCCTGATTGCTCCGCTTAAAGATGGGGAACAGCCAATGAACTCAGACACAACTAACATGCTTTTTTTCTTAGGGGAGGTAGCTATCCCCAAAACTTTATCCAGTGTTTCGTTTCCTTGACGACTAACTACATATTCATACGGTATGAGATTCATTCCATCCCTTACTGCGGTGACTAAACAACACTCGGCAACAACATAGTAAGCGATTCTCTCATAAAACTTGAGTGGCTCCTCAATCAGAATAATAGGATCATACCCGGGTTTCCCAAATGTCTCATTGATCCGTTTCACCGTGGCCTTTGTCTCAGCTTGCACTTCTTTCACATCCTTCCCTCGTCCCCTGGCAGGATTAGCTATCTGGACCAGTACTACCTTTCCCTGATACTCAGGGTGCTGAATGAGAAGCTGCTCCATTGCCAATAGCTTCAAACTTATTCCCTTAAAAATATCCATGTCATCCACCCCAAGCAACATCGTCCTTCCTTGATCAGAAAACCGTCTAATGAGCTCGCAAACTTTTTCTTCAGTCTCCGGCATCCTTAAAACTGATTGAAGCTGACCCATGTGTATACCAACAGGAAGAATCTTGATACTAACAGTCCTCCCATAATACTCGATCCCGATATAACCTCGCTTGGACTCATAGGTGAGACCGAGCATCCGACTACAACAGGAGAGGAAGTGCCGTGCATAATCGAAAGTGTGGAACCCAATCAAATCTGAATTAAGGAGTGCTCTCAAGAGCTCTTCCCTAATGGGCAATGTCTTGTATATTTCCGATGAAGGGAACGGGCTATGGAGGAAGAACCCCAGTTTCACCCTGTTGAATCTCTTCCTCAAGAAAGTTGGTAACACCATCAGATGGTAATCATGTATCCACACATAATCATCCTCAGGGTTAATAACTTCCATGATCCTATCCGCGAAGATCTTATTGACCGAGACATAAGCCTGCCACAGCAACCTATTAAACCTACCACCATGTTCCGGTGACAGAGGCAACATGTAATGAAACAGTGGCCATAACTGTTGTTTGCAAAACCCATGATAGTACCTAGTAAACATCTCAGGTGGGAGAAAAGTTGGAACACACTTGTAACTCTCAAGAAGTATCTGTGAAACCTCATCCTGTTCACTTGGATGCACATCTTCCTTAAGGCAACCAACATAGATAACCTCAATATCATCATCCCCTAATCCATCTTTCAATTGAAGAAGTGAATTCTCATCCCAATCAAAAGACCAAATACCCCTATTACCATCTAACTTCCTCTGGGCCTTTATAGGGAGCTGATTGGCCACTATTATGATCCGGTCTCGGTGCACCGACGAAGAAGACAGATCAGAACACACACTCTCCACTGGGTCATCATCAACATCAGATATCAACCCAGCCACAGTCATAATCCTTGGAATTCTCCTGTCCATTAACCCAAATGATGGAGCCTCCCCAGAGGCCAACTCTAATAGATTTGAATAGGATCTTGACACCATTTTCTGGTAATTCCCAACAACCTAATATACACACAAATGCTTTTGAAACACTATAGTATTACACCCACATACCATACAAGTCCCACCAAGGTAATTCTCTAAACTCAATATCACAGTATCAAGGTCCACAACCCGTTTAACCTGAAGGGTAAGTCCAAAATCAACTATAAGAGTGCGAAGTGAACAAAGACTGTGATTTGAGAGCTGGGTCAGCTAATACTAGTCCTGAATTGAGTGAATGAGAAGTTACAAAGCATGAAGTGGCAAGAGATGCAGGTGGTGAATCTGTGATGAGAAACAAGGAAGAGCATCAAAAGGGATAGCAGAACCTGTTTGAATACAGGCTTGGTCAAACGGATCAAAGCAAGGGAAAGATAAAACATGTAGTTACTTGCAACCAACAAAAAGGAATGGAATAGATTCACTGATTTCAGATCACAAAAAACAACAGCTACAACAGGAAACAGCAACAAAACAACCCACAAGAGATTGGCGTCATAAATAGACTGAACATGGAAGTCAGAAACACGAACCCAAATGGAATTAGCAAACAGTTGAAGGAAATTACCAGTTTGTTTGAGACTTGAATTCCAATTTTACTTTGATTGGGTGGATGGGGAAAAAATAAAATTGGGTTTGAGAAAAAACTCAAACTCTATATAGTGGAGAGGAAGAAGAATAAGGAAAATATAAAAAAGAAAGATTTTAACATGAACGTTTTCTAATTAAAAGAAAGACTTGAATTTTCATTCGGTGGAGGTTTCTCCTTGATCACTATGGCCATCCAACCCCATAATAATATCTGCTGATACGGCATGCAACAGTGTGATACTTTTGGAAGCTCGCTTCGCTTGTTTTCGTGGGTCAACTACCAAAAATTAACTTCATTTTTTCTTTATTATTATTATTATGGAAAATCTAGAACGATTCCGAACCGTTCGATGACGGAAGAAGAGGTTGTGGTGATTTTGATGGATGGTGATAGATCCGTAGTTGATAATGAGACAAAATGTGTGAGAAGTATTGTATAAATGTCTCATGAGTTCGTCCTTATCCTTTTGTCCTTCGGCAAACAAGTCCGTCACCACCGAGGATTGTGTCCCGTGTGGGACCCACACTCAGCCTGAAATTAGCTGCCAACAACAACAAGCTCGTTGGTAGAGCCACGTTTCTTGCTTTCGTTTGGTTTCAAGAATCCCTCACCGGACACGTGGCGAATTTCAAACCCTTCATCAGCATTGAGATTCTTCACTGTTTTTCTTCCAATAATTCATTCTTTTTTTTTGGGATTGATTCTTAAAAAAAAAAAAGTAATAAGAATTTATTACAATATTAATGAGATGAATTTTTGTAATTTTATAATTTATTTATTCTGCATATCGTAAAAAAAAAGTAATTTATTCTGCATAAATAATAATATTATAATTTTTATATACTCTTTATTTAAAAGTTAAATCCGTCGTTATTATTTTTTAATTCTTTTATTACAAAAATATTTAAAAGTATTAAATCTGTTGAAATAATCATATGAAAAATATATCGCTGCTTTTCATTCTAATCTTATACTCTTGTGCATCAAAAACATCGTAAGTCTTGGTGAGACCACATGCGAATCGTATTGCGAGTCTGATCGGTTTTGTGGGGAAAAAATAATATGATCCCGTATTTTTTAGTTGGCTTGGTTTTATTTTAGTCTTATATATATATATATATATATGGATGGATTAATTCTTATATAAGGATTACAATCTCACGTAGAAAAATGATTAAACTCAATATGATGACTCACATATTACATAAATTAATTTCAAAATGACAAATATTATAGGGACTAAAATAAAAACAACAATATCAAAAGCAAATATTTTTATTTTTCAGAGATTAAAACAAAAAAATAACAAAGACAAAAAAAAATTATATTACATAAACTAAAAAGTTATTAATCCTTAGTTTTTTTTATTTAAACCAGTTTATGCATATAAAATTTGAGTTTTTTTTCTAACAAGTGTCACACCTTAGGAAATCAAACCATTCTTTTCTTATACTGTAATTAATTAATTAAAAATAATTAATTGATTGATTTACGTAGAAAGACATACATACTTAAGACACGAGGTAGATTACAAATGTAGCACGAGTTATTAATTTTTGGAATCAACAATGATATTTGAATAATTTTTTCATTTTCAATACTTATCTTATACCTTTTTTTTTCCTCCTTTTAGCACTTTTTTCCTATTATGTCAACTATTTATCATATTTATCATTTCTTTTTTTTTTATTTTTATTTCTCTTAAGATGTATAATAGCATGTGAAGTGTTAAAAAAAAATCTTTCTAAATTTTGCGTTTGACCTAAAAACATGAAAAGAAAAGGACATAAGAGGGGCCGATGGATAGGGACAAGGGCGACAATTTTACACTATTTTAACTTGTCGCGGATAAGGTTTTCTCTTTATCATTATCATCATAATCATAATCATAATAATAATAAATCTTCTTCGATGAAGATAAGGATGACAGTGTTTTGCTTTGGTACGGTGGCCACACACGAGAGATGATGGTTTGTCAAGCACCGAATCTCCCTAACTGTTTGATTGGAGATAAATAAATCACAATTTTAAAAAGGAATGGTAGGAAGGGAGTAAAATGCCAAAGTTTGGACAGCGTGGTTGCTGTCACCGGAAAAGGAAAAGAATTGAATAAGAGGTATAGTTGGTTTTTGGTGTACCGGATTCGGGGTAGTTCTACATTTTTTTTTTCCTTTTTTTTTTTGGCATGTTTGGTTGCCGTTAGTGGAACTGTGACAGAACGGTCATTTTCTTGTGCTACCAAGTCTTGTACATGAAAGTATCTTTGTGTCCTACCACTTGTGCTATAACACCATATGTTACTGGAACAAAAGGGTGGATTCAAATTGAGTTTGGGTGAACAAAGAGCAACCCTAATATATAATTTCTCTTTCATTCCCTCCAAAAATACTAATAGATTTTAAATTCATTGTCACTTTTATTTATTTCTTAGGCTTAAGTAATTTTTTTTGTTTTTTATAATATAGAGTTTTTTATTTTCATAAAAAATCTCATTTCTTTTGGTCCTTATATTAAATTTTTTTATTATTTTGTTATGCCATTAGCAAAGATTCGTTAAGTGGTAAGATGAAATGAAAGTCCAATTCACCTTGCCAAGTGATTTTAGTCCACGTTATTTTTTTTTGGTCAAAGGGTTTTTGTCCATGTAAGTGCGAGAATAACTTCATGATATTTCATAAGGGCCAGGCCCAAAATACATTTGGAAATTCCGCATTTTTTATTTTAAATATTAAGTTGCAAGTTAGTTAAATGTAAACCAATTCTGTTATTCTGTAATGGTTGTTGATGCACTATTCTATTTATTTTTGGCTTAAATTTTGAAAAATTGTCACTTTTAATCCCTGGGCCATATTTTAAATTTATACTTTGACCTCTCTCAAGCCTGATTTTCACCTTAACCCATTTTTCGGTTCTCCTCCCCATCCACTGATGCACCGCGACCCCCCATCCCTGCTAGGAGTAGTTCCAACGTCCTCCCTCGAAACCGCCATGAGATGCAACCTCTCTCTCGTTCTCCTCACTGTGCAATCGCGGTGGCCGCCTCCCTTCCCGCCATTGTGCGCAACCTCCCTTGGCCGCACGGGGATGGGGGCCGCGGTGCATCAATGGAGGGGGAGGAGAACGGAAAAAAGAGTTAAGGTGAACATCAGGCTTTAGGAGAGGTCAAAGTATAAATTTAAAAAATACTTTTCAAATTTAAAATATGGCCCCAGGGACTAAAAGTGATAATTTTTCAAAAATAAGGGACTAAAAAAATGCATTTTATTTTTTAGGGACTAAAAATGAAACTCAATAAAAAATGAGGGACTAAAAACAGATTTAAGCCTTTATTTTTCCTTGACAGAATAGCAATTGTGAAGGAAATGGATTCCTCTAAGGGTTGGTCTGGTACTAGTGACCACCACAAAGAATAGACTTTGGTTTGACCATGAATGTTGGGTGCTAGAGTCTTGGGAAATTCATAGGTGCTGCGGTAACGGGGGATATAGCTGTCAATTTTGGCCTTACCCGACGGATTGGCCTTGGGCTCCTTAATTACAGACTCGAAATGAGCTAAGTCTGCATTTTATACACTTTTTTAGTAATTTGAGTTATCTTTCTTTGAAAATAATTCGAGTCAGGCTAGGCCCCGCCAGCCTCGATGTGTTTTAGGCTGGGTTGTGTAACATCCCGGCTACTGTTCGGATTGACGACTGTCCCCACATACCAACACGAGTCTTTTCAACATGTTTTGTCCTCACTCACATGCTTCCCAGGAAACTTCCCAGGAGGTCACCCATCCCGAAATCGCTCCAAGTCAAACACGCTTAACTAAGAAGTTCTTAAGTGATAGACTACCGAAAAGAAGATGCATCTTGTTTTCTCCGAAGCCCTAACTTTCTCCGATAAGATTCCGGCCACCATAGGTCGTGAATCAAATTTCTACTCTGATTAAAAGACTCACCTCATTGTTCTCTATCTTTTAAACTGAACAGTTGGTTGGGTTGCCACCTCCGATCGTCGCCAATCACTTTCCTCACCACTGTTCTGGGCTGAATCAGTGGTTGGGTCTTCTTCAAGGGTGATTTTCTCTCACTCTGTTTTATTTTTATTTTTATTTTACTCTAAGCTCATGTAGGTTCCATTTTTGTAAGCTTAGGTTTTTAGTTTTGCATGTGTTGCTTTTCTTAACAGTTTGTGGAAGAGTTAACAAGGGGTTTTCATTCAAGGGTTTCTACATCATCCTTTTCAAGGTAGGGGAAGATTTTTAACTTGTATAGACTTGGATAGCATTTTAAGTTGTAGGTAAAAATTTAGAAATATCCTAAATCTGAATTCTAATAGAGTTATGTTAGAATTAGTCTATTTAATTTGGAATTTATTCTTTGATTTTTTTTATTGCTCTATTATGTAGAGATTGTTTTATTTTTGTATGATGATGATGATGATGAAAATTCTGCCCTTGTGTATGAGACTTTGATATTGATTTATATTGGACTCTCCATTAAAAATGAATGTTGGTTATTTGCATGTATTGGTTGTCTTTTGCTAAATATTAGTAGAAATAGAGTCACAAAGAATTGCATGTTGTTGTTCTTCTTTTATTTTGCTCCAAGAGAAATGTATGTGTTTTATTATTACTCATTCTCTTGCTTTAAGGCTATAAGAATGATGAAAATAAAAATATATAATATCCTACATGTTGTTCACTTTTAGTGTTATAATAATAGTTAAAATCAGTGTAGTTAAAATCGGACCGGTCGAACCGGACCCCAGTTCGGTCCGGAACACCCAGAGAACTGGCCTGCACGAAAACCAGTCAAAAACCGAGAAAATCGGTCAAAAGCAAAAAAAAAAAAAGCTAAAAACCAGTTGGACCGGTTCAATGATTTTTTTAAAAAAAAATCAAAAATTTCAATTTTTTTAAAAGAAGTAGAAATCATTTTCTTCAATTATTTGTAATTTTGAATATTTTATGTTCTGAATTATGACATTTAGTAGTAAAATTTAATTATTCTTTATAAAGTTATGACTTTTTTGTTAATTTTTGCTCAATATTGTATAAGATTTAGGGTTTAAAATAATATTATATATTAAATAATATTATTTAATTATATCCCCGGTTCAACCGGTTGAACCCCGGTCGAAGCTCTGAACCTTGAACCCCTACCCTCACCGATTCAATGACCGATCCGGTTCTGACTACCTTGGTTAAAATATTACAGACATTACAAGTTTTGCTGCTCATTTTCGTTTGGTTCCAAAGGCAATGAATTGGTAGTTATTTGAATTTATGTATTGGTTGCTTACTGCTTAGTAATTGGCAATTGAAAATGAAAATTTAAAGGGTGTCAGAAAAATAGTGTACTTCTATTTTGGGTTGAGCATTATAAAGTCGTTCATTTTGAGTCTTGGCTATATGTCGGGAGTTAGCAAACACCGAAAGTGTCGGTGAGAAATTTACGGTGGAGGCCTTGGAGACCTTGGGGACGTTCAATGTACGAAAATCCATATGTGGCCAGGTGGTAGCTTCCCAGTGCCGTGGTAAGTTGATAAAACACATTGACGATCCCAACGAGCCACTGTTATTATTCATGAATCACTTAGAATATTTCTATGAGGCCAAGACCCGCGGGAAAAATTATCGGTATAAGCACTTGAATGACCATAAGATAGACAAAACGAAGTTTGATTCGGCTACTCCGTATTGTATTTTATCTCCATGGAGTGAGTCTTAAAGTCATGCATAGTAGAGTCTCATTATTTAATAAGATGTCTAAGGGTTGTTATAATTGATAATCATGTTTTATTTAATTCTTCCTTTGATTTGATATGTGAATGATAATTGCCTTGGCAACTTGTTCCCTCTTTGATTAAATACTTGAATGTTGTTTGTTCTATTTTTAATTGTTCTAATTTATTTGATACTTGTATGATATATGTTTTATTGTAATTCGTTTCTTTTGGATTAGATACTTGAATACTATTTTGTCTTATTGTAATTACTGGCTTAGAAATCTTACCTCTTATATGTTTTTGTTTGTTTTCAATTTATTTTTGTTGGTTGGTTTTCTGTTAAGTAGATGGCGGAGGAGTCACCCACCTTGGCGGAGATAGAGACCAAGTTTCATGATAATGAGGAAGGATGAGACTTGTCCCCTTCCATTTTTACTGTTGTATATAAGGGTGTCTTGACTTGTGTAATTAAAGAGTCTTCTGTAGTTTCTGATAGTACTGTTGCGGAAAAGTTCAAAGCCACTCTCCACCTTCCCTTGGACCATTTTTGGCAAGCTCCACTTGACCGAAAAGGAGTGAGTACTTCTAGTTCTTCAGTGAATCAAGGTCGGCTAGTGCAAAGGGCACCTGTACGAGGTCGAAGACCTATTCGAGGTCGGCCCCTATCGTTCATGTGAGTTTCCCGCGTGTGAGTTTAATTGAGACAGAGCCTGAGGAGGACCCAGATGTCAGTATGGGAAGTGAGGAGAGTTTCCTCTAGTTTGTCTAGTTTAGGTCTAGTAGTTGTTATTTTGGGTATATTTGTAGAAGGGGGGATCTTTTTGATAATTAGAGTTAATTTTCTTTGGTATCCCTCTCTTGTATGTATATAGGGTGATGTAACTAGCATAGTATGACTTTATATTTTTTTAGTGGGAGCCGTAGGAGCCCCACAGTGGTGTAAATATAACTATTAACCTGTAAAATATTTGTAATTGTAAATATGTTTGTTTATCTTCAAATGGTTTGTGAAATTATCTAGTCATGTTGGATGTGAGAAAAAAATTTAGTTTAATTTTATGAGTAGTGATTTTAGCAAGACAGGTGTTGATTTTATTGCTGACAAATGTTATCCAAATAGAAAATTTTCTTTCATTGGCTTATGTGAGACTTTATATGGATTGGTAGTGTGTTATTTTATATTTTACAGGTTTGAAGTAAGTTTGAAGGTCCATATTATTATTATTATTTTGCAGAGACTTTGCCAAAATTTTGGTAGAAATAATTTATTATCTAAGTATTTTAGTCATTAAATGGGGATGTTACAGGTTGGGCTAGAAAATATGTGACCCAAATGATATATGAGCCAACTTGATCCGATCCAGTTTTGCAATTTGGTCCGATAAACTAGGCTGGGCTGGGCCATCCAACTTGACACCTATAACGAGAGACTCCTTGTGGTAATTCACTAGTAGCACAAATGGGATGGGGATGACATGTTTCCTTGTATTTTTATTACGTATACTTACACGTTAAGAATATTACGTATATTACATGCTTCTCTGGTATATTTCACATAAGAATATTTATGCTCAGCAAAACTAATATACTATTGTGCGGTGACTACAACTGATTCAAAGCGTGCATAATATTGAATAGGGTAAACTAACTATATGTTGTATATATATGCTGCACAATCCGCAATTGCTGAATAACAAAACCTGCAAGACAGTAACAGTGAGGGAAAACAAAAGACCTGAGGCGTCGGTTAGACTGTCCTTAAGGATTTATCTGCCCACAAGCGCAAATCCCCCAGGATACAACAGACCCATCCAGGTAGAACCGAGGTAACAGAACAGCAAGAACACCATGAACAGGCGATGAACAACCCAAGAGAAGAAAAGAAGGGAGAGAAACTCAGTTTTTAATCTAAACAAAAATTCCCCTCAAATCATTCAAGTAAGTTTCATAAAATGATGAAAAATGAAGTTTTCTTGTGGTGCTATAGTTGGTGGTAGAGAAAAGCAAATTGCATGTTGTAGAGAGATTTTTTACGCCAAAGGCCACACCCACGTATATTATTTGCAACGTATATAGGCATAAAGATAGGGATAAGATCAATTCATCTTAACAAATTTCTTGGAGAGCAAGTAAAAGATAAGACCAAGTCAATGAAGATAAAATAAGTTTTAATAATTGGCTTTAAAATAAATAAATAAATAATATTTTTACAACACTATATACATAGGGTGTGTTTGTTTCAAGTTATAGAATCATATTTCTAGGAATATTATTTCTTGGAAAACTATTACTTGGAATTCTATTCCCATAAATATGTTTGGTATGTAATTGGTATTTTTTAGGAATGTTTTTACATTTTATTTAATTTTAAATTCAAAAATAGAGAAAATAGTAGTGAAATGAGAGTGGAGTGAAAAGTTATAGATAGTACCTTTACAAATGATTTTGATTTCCATGGAGATGGAATATTACCACCCATTAACGTGGAAATAAAAAGTAAAAAAACCATAAATAAATGATATTCATTGGAATCAATTATATATAAGAATATTTTTTTAAAACTTATACTAAACATGAAAATGTTATATTCTCAATCTCACTACCAATGTCCGTTAGTCAGAGGATACTCCTGCCAACGCCATAATATCCAAAAAAAAATACTCTCAATCTCACTTTTCCGGAAATCTTTTTACATACATCGAAAACAAACACACTCATATAGATACAAAATAGTACCTCTTTGCACAACTAACTCATAATGGTAATTTGCGTTTCTTTCTTCTTGAATTTCTTTCTCCGTTGTCTCCTCCCAATCCGCTAATTAGTCACTCTAAATGGATTGGAAATCAAAGGTTCTATCTCTCAATTGCTTCTTCACTCTATCTCCTCCCTTCAAATTCAGAATCATCTTACATTGCTGCTGCTCTCTTTTAAATGGCTTATTCTAATCTTATGTAACTGACTAAATGCCTGACAATTATTCATTGCCAATAATACAACACTGTTACACAAAGGACTCCAACAGCCAGCAGGTCATCTTTTACAAGTACAACCCTTTATTTTTATTTTTTTCATTCATTCTGTTTTTTTTTTGGTCTAATTTCATTCATTCTGTTGTGTTATTCTTTTTTCTTTTTTTTTTTAGAAATTTATGGTCTACTATTTTGGGCCTAACATTTGGGCTGAGATTTTACCATCCACATTCATTTTTAGGTTTTTTTGTTATGACACATACACCCATTTCTTGTCACACACATACTTAAAAGACCAAAAGATCCCTTTTATTTAAAATTTTACTAAAAGAAAAGTAACTTTTAGTTACAGACACAATCTGTCTCTAGAGTAATAAATCTATAGGTAAAAATTTACGTGTAAAATCCAAAAAATGACTTACGAAACTATAGTTCTGTAACAATCAATTGATAGTTACGGAACTAATAGTTCCATAAGTGTTAATTTTTCATTACAGAACTAATAGTTCCGTAATTGAAAATTATATTACAAGAACATTGACTTACGTAATCTGTCACTAGAGTATATAAATCCGTAGACAAAAGTCTACATGTAAAAGTCCAAAAAATGACTTACAGAACTAATAGATTAGAACTAATAGATTAGTTCTGTAAACTATCAATTGATGTTGAACCTAATTGATTTTGAACATGCGAATCTGATTACCCAACCTATTGATGTTGTATTAATTTTTTCTCTCATAATTTTATATTATTTTAGTACTATAGTAACTTGGAATGTCTATGGGCTCAGGTGACTCAATGACCCAAACCGACTCAATCAACATTGAGCTCGATTAACCCGACCCAAACCAACTCGTTTTTCATCAAGTTGGTTTTGTTCGAGTCCAACAGAAAAATAACAAATCCGACCCAATCCAAATCAATATCTTTGGATCGGGTTGAGTAACAGGTTGAATTAAATCGGACCCGTGTACACCCCTAGTGTCAGTGCTACATTAACGTAAGTGAAGAACCCCCACTGTCAAACATATAACTTTTATCATGTCCCTCTCAGAGTAAATATATCTTTGCTTAGAAAGTTGGTGTAACTAGCTGTTCTATCTTGTATGGAAAATGATGCAACAACAAAGCGGGGAGTTTCACTGATGAATAGTGCAGTCAGAAACAACAGTCAAATGAAATGAAAAAAATTGCCCCAAGATAGGGGGAAATATAGAATAAGGCCAAAAAAGGGGGTACAGGTTACAAAGACCTGAAAGCTGCTTTAATCATAGCATGAAAACCTTGACAAGTTCCTTTCAAGGCAAAAACAGGGGAAACAGGGGAAGCCCACAGGGCTTTAACTTTTTTATCCTTTTTTTTTTCCATGCATTCACTTGTATTCATACTGCACCCTTTTTTACCTCTGAAGGTTATAACAACATGAAGAACCAGAAAAAACCAAAGGGCAGGTACTTCTTGACAACTACACTTCATCACTTTGCTTGCACCAATTGGTCAATAACCATAATATAATACAATAACCCCTTTTTTATCTGAGATGAATTACTATATACATAGTGCTTGTTTGTTTGTGTCCAATAACTCTGTGATTCGGTTGGTACATATATGTGCATATAAAGCACATATAGGGAGGAATCAGAAATAGAGATAGGTAGGGAGAGAGAGAAAGAGATTAAGCTGAGAGAGATGGAGGGTAGCGAACATGGAAGGAGAAAGGAGGTTGAGGGAAGTGATGAAGAGAAAGAAAATGAAGAGGTTCTAAAGCAGATTATTGCAAACCATCCTTTGTATGAAGTGTTGATTGAATCTCACTTCAATTGTTTGAAGGTAATTTCATTTTGTTTTCTTCTTTTTTTTTGGACAACATTCATTTTGTTTTCATCTCTTTCTTTTAATTTGCTATTTTAATTTGATGACTTAAAACTATATATAAATTACTGAAGAATTATAATTATCCTTTGTGGTCAACAATATCACGAGAAAGGGACAGAAGCCATTAAAGCATACTCTATAATTATAGAAAGATAGCTTAGGACCACGACTACCATGCACTATGAATACTTACATTATTCCCTAAAATAATTTATAAGATTATTCCCTAAGATAATTTATACCCAAAAAAGGGGTAAACAAGACAATAAAAGGGTAGACAATAGAAAACAGAGCTCTGCTCACACTTCAATGGAATGAAAACACTAAAAATAGAGGCATATTTAAGAATTATGAATCTTTTTGTGCGTGTGACGTGTCATGTGTGAATATACGTAACTAATTCCATTACTTGTCAGGTGGGATCTGAGGAAACTGGAGAGTTTGATGTAACAAGTGATGCATGGAAGAAGCTGGTCAACTCAAAGTCCAAAGCAATAACTACTAGTCCAAGCACTTCAGAGCTTGACCACTTCATGGTATACAATGGCTAAATATATTATTAGGGGCATGTTTGGTTTTTTGGAAATCTCCCAATTTATGTTTGTACAAGAAAATTGAATATGAATTTTGTTTGATTTTCCGCTGGAGACATTTACAAACCTAATTTTTGCCTTTAAACTCAATTTGAAATGACATCAATTGGGAAGGGTTGCTTTTGCAAACTTAGTTTACAAAATGAAGTTGATACAAACTTAAATTTATCAATTTTAATCAAAACACGCACTAAGTCTCTAAAAAAGACATCACTTGTGTTGTTTTGATTTAAATTTCTGGCTTAAATATGTTTTCAGTTATTGTAAATATTCGAATTTTGATTTTAGTCCATTAAAAAAAGTTAAACTATTTTAGTCCTTTAAATATTTTTTTTTTGATTTTGGTCCTTTTAGTGAATTAACTTGCTAGGTAGCACATTATGACCTAGTCAACATGCCTACGTGGCAGAAACATTGATGTGACCTATCTATGTTTTGAATTTAGTCACTATAAAAATTTTAAGTTTTGAATTTAGTTCTCAAAACTGAGATTTTGATTTTAATCCCTCTTTCTCCTCCACCACCACCTCTTCCTTCCTTCCTCCTCCACCCCCTCCTTCTCCCCCCTCCTCCACCACCGCCCCCTCTCTCTCTCTCCTCCTTTTCCCTCATCCTCTCTCCTCCACGACCACCCACCTCCACCCCCTCTCTCTCTCCTCCTTTTCTCTCCTCAATTACTCTTTCTCCTCCTCTCTCCACAGTCCACACACCACCACCTCCCCCCCACCCACACACACACACACACACTCTCTCTCTCTCTCTCGTTTTCTCTCTCTCCACTGTTTTCTCTTACGGTTTGGGATAAAAGAATGGGAATCAACATCCAAGGTCGTGGCCACAATCGCACAATATACCTTTCCTTGAGTTGAGAGAGAAAACGAGAGAGAGAGAGAGTTTGGGTGGTGGTGGTGGTGGTGGTGGGGAGAGAGAGAGAGAGAGAGTGTGTGTGTGTTTGGGTGGTGGTGGGGAGAGAGAGAGAGAGAGAGAGAGGGTGGGGGTGGGGGTGGGAGTGGTGGTGGTGGTGGGAGAAGGAGGGGGTGGAGGAGGAAGGAAGGAGGAGGTGGTGGTGGAGGAGAAATGGGGATTAAAATCAAAATTTCAGTTTTGAGAATGGACTAAATTCAAAACTTAAAATTTTTATAGGGACTAAATTCAAAACGTAGATAGGCCACATCAGTGTTTCTGCCACGTAGGCATGCTGACTGGGTCATAATGTGTCACCTAGCAAGTTAATTCACTAAAAGGACCAAAACCAAAAAAAAAAATATTTTTAAAGGACTAAAATAGTTTAACTTTTTTTTAATTGACTAAAATCAAAATTCGAATATTTACAGGGACTGAAAACATATTTAAGCCAATTTTTTTTAATCTATATGAATTTAGTTGTTATTAACCTATAAATGGGATATTTAGTAACAAATTAATTAACAATTTGAGGAACTAATTTTTGTGTGTAGACAAAGCATCGGGAACCGAAACATCAAAAGTACCATTTAATTTACAGTGTCAAAATGATATGATATTATTATGCAATCCTCCAAAACTTTCAATTTAAGTACCCCCATACCCTAAGTCCCTAACCCCCAACCCATGCAAAAGAATACGTTCTTTTTTTTTCTTAAAAAATGCTCACAGTATGAATTTCTCATGTGTATAACAAAATATTATTAGCCTCACATATGCGATCTATTGGACAGGAAGCATATTGCATGGCACTGAGCAAGCTCAAAGAAGCGATAGAGGAACCAACAAAAGAAGCAAAGGCTTTCATCAATGCGACGTATACTCAACTGAAGGAACTCAATGAAGCAAATAGCCCACAACTTAATTTTGATAATTAGTACTAGCAAATTAAAATGTTGATGATATCGTTTATCTAGCTCGTTATTCCAACTCGGTCTTCTCTCCCAAGAACAAATTTCTTAGTGCATATGTTGAAAAACTTTCTCAAAACCAATTACTTTCTGGGTTTGCCATCAGTTTACTTGGTATTTGGTTGGTATATATACTACAGAACCTTCATATACAAACTTAATTAACTGCTTTATATAATGTTTTTCTTTCTAGAACATCAAGATCAACTACTCTTAATTAATAGGGATACTATACTGTGTCTTCGTTGCACGTGTCTAATTATATATTCATCATATCATAATAGTAATAATCTAGGTAGAATTTTTAAACAAATATATATATATATATAGGGGATGTATCAAGTGAGAAGAGTTTTAATATGAGAATGTGAGATGATTAAATCTGAACCGTATAACCATACATGGATAGCTGGGATTAAAAGTTAGTTAGTGGTCACATGACCACTTAAAAAAGTCATGTGATTTTATGTTTTAATCTTGACCATTTATGGTTTGATCTTATGACTATGATTCACTCCTCTCATCCTCTCATAATAAAAGCCCCCTCACTTGATATGCTCCATATATTATATATATATATATATATTTTATAGACAAATGTTAGTGGGAGAAATTTGATCTTATGATCTCCTTATCACTCCGACTATTATATCCCTCTTCCAAATTATCTTATCACTCCATTATAATTTAAAATGTAAAGAATCACTTAGCTAGCAAAAAAATGTAAAGAATGAGTTAGAAATGAAAATTTTAAGTTTAAAACATGAAACACAATAAAATAAATTAAATATAAATTATAAGAGAGTTTAATTTGATCTTTTATTCTTTTGATTTCGATCACAATGTGATTATGTGATTTTTTTTTCGTGTTGATTTAATTTGATCACCATGTGTTGAGGCTGTTCTTGTTATAATGGATAACAAATTAATTAAACACTAATCACATGGTAATGTAGTAACAAATAATAAAAAGTGTTTAATTAGTATACGCTTGCTCAATATTAAACGTACGCGCGAGAAACAATATCACTATTATCAATATTTGTCACATTTTTTAAGCGTGAAGCAAAGAAAGTAATTTTGGCAATCACGTACTTTTATTTAATATATGATATAATATAGTACCAAAATAATACATCAATAATTAAGTCGATCAATTTTTTTTCCCCGGATGAACCTGATCTTTCAGCTAAGGTCAGTGGGAGAAACATGCACACCTTTTGGTAACATACCAAAATTTAGACTTGTATGAGAAGGTGGAGGTGGAAGTGGAGAATCTGAGCTTCTATGGCTAGGGCCTGATGGAGGAATGGGCACATATTTTGGTAGCATACCAAAATTTAAATTTGTGTGAGGTGGTGGAGGTGAAGGCGGAGGATCTGAAGTTCTAGAGCTAGCACCTGATAGAGGAATAGGCATGCCTTTTGGTAACATACCAAAATATAAATTTCTATGTGGAGGAGGTAGAGGATCTGAAGTTCTAGAGCTAGCACCAGATGGAGGAACGGGCACATATTTTGGCAACATACCAAAATTTAAATTTCTATGAGGAGGTGGAGGTGGAGGATCCGAAGTTCTAGAGCTCGCACCAGATGGAGGAATAGGCATGCCTTTTGGTAACATACCAAAATATAAATTTCTATGTGGAGGAGGTGGAGGAGGTGGAGGATCTGAAGTTCTAGAGCTAGCACCAGATGGAGGAACGGGCACATATTTTGGCAACATACCAAAATTTAAATTTCTATGAGGAGGTGGAGGTGAAGGTGGAGGATCCGAAGTTCTAGAGCTCACACCAGATGGAGGAACAGGCATGCCTTTTGGTAACATACCAAAATTTAAATTTCTATGTGGAGGAGGTGGAGGATTTGAAGTTCTAGAGCTAGCACCAGATGGAGGAACGGGCACATATTTTGGTAACATACCAAAATTTAAATTTCTATGAGGAGGTGGAGGTGAAGGTGGAGGATCTGAAGTTCTAGAGCTCGCACCAGATGGAGGAATAGGCATACCTTTTGGTAACATACCAAAATTCAAATTTGTCTGATGTGGTAATGGAAAATGTGATCTTCCAAAATTAAGCTCGGATAGAGGAACAAATCTTTTGGTACCATAATAGAAACCAAAATCCTTGAAAGCCAAAGAAGATTGCTCTCCAGGTATTGGATTTGCTCCATAACCTGTGAGACGATCACTCACACCAAAAGAAAAGAACAAGAAAGATATAACACCAACTAAATAAGCCTTTAAAATTTCCATCTCTTAAGTTTGAGTTTTAGGTGTGGCAAAATGATCATATATATAAATAGCAAGAATAAGGAAATTATTTGTTACTGTTACGATTACATATACATAATTATATCTTTATTACCTTATATCTAATTCACCTCCATTTGACTCATTAAATTTAATAATTCAATAATTCAATAATAATATAGATTTCAAATTTAGATCTGATAAATTATTTTTTCATTAATTAATTAGTCAAAAAACTTGGTTTTTGATATATTAAAATTTTATTGCATCCAATAATAATATATGCATTCAAATCAATTTTATAATTTCAAAATGTATTACTTAATAAAAAATGTATTATATATATACGATTTAATAACTTTATATAATAATATCATTTAAAATACGAGTTAATTACCTATTACATTATTTGACATGAAAATATTAAACAAAAACCTCATTTGGCGTTATCTAGAAGAATTATAAATGCAATCATATATCATTAAAGTAAAATGATAGCAGAGTTAAGGAGTAAAGGAAATTATTATATGATATGAAATATTAAAGTGCATCAGAAATAATAAGGGAGAGAATCAAGGCCGATTAGGTGGTGAATCAGAAATATAAGAATGCATTTAAAGTGCTTAATATATATATTTTGATATTTTATACTGAATCAATATATTATTTTTTACTTAATTACTCAGTCAAAAAAGACTTTTAATTTTTTCAAACCTATTAATCAATATTAATTTGAATTTCATTAGTCCACATTAAAATACTATATATGTACGTGGTGTTATCTCCTCTTTTTTGAATCATACTATATAGTATAGAATCATATATTATTAAATTAAAATCAGATACTATTAAAGTAAAATCATTGTAGAGGTTAAGGAGTAAATAAAATATTTCTTTCCAAAAAATAAATGAGAGAATCAAGGATTTTACGAATCAGAAATAAGAATGGATTTATTTAAAACGATTAAAAATATTTTGACATTTTATATATATTGAACAAATCAATGTTATTTTAAATTCAGTCAAAAAAGACTTAATTTTTTTTTTTCAAGTCTATCAAATAACATTTGAAATTCATTACTCAACGTGAAATATAATAGAATATTAGTAAATCATCATTAAAATAATTTTTATTAAATAAATTAATATTTTAACATATTTTTTAATTTAATATTTTATGTTTTACAAAAGTACTTAGCAAATGATTAGATAATTTTTTACAAAAGTAATTGATTAAATAATTAAAATTTGAAAAAAGTGATAAAAATGTAAATAAAAATTAGAGTAAAAACACTTCCCTCCCATTAGAGATATTAATATTATACTCCCATTTCCTCTTGTTTAAAAACACACAAGGCTTATAGTTGATGTAAGCTTCGTTGCCCTCTGTCCCCTGAGCAAGCTCTCACCAACGCAGTTTGCGGCAATATCCCTTGTGTTTGCTTGTCGTTAGTGGTTCATTTTACCATTTTTTAATTTATATTATAAAATAAATAATAGTAAAATTATTTGCCTGGTCTTAATTAGCAGCTAAAGAAAGATCACAAGGGATAACATAACATCACCTTGACGCCTTGATTTGGGCAGGTTATCTGATTTGCTAAGAGACTGCACCCATTATATTATTGGATGCATCTCAATGACCATCAAGATATTGAGTTTAATTTGGATTAATGTTTCCCTTGCCAAATAGTAGGAATGCTAATGTTAAAAAATGGCATAATTGCCACTTTGCCAGTACTATGTACATGCATCATCCAATAAATGACATAATTAAATGTGATACATGTTGGAACCAAATTGGTTAAAAGTGTTTTTAATACAAAAACTCCCTAAGTGATTTTATGGTTTTGATGATAACAAAATGTATTAAGGTTTTTACAAAGGATAATCAATTTGTATTAAGCTGTACAATGAATAAATGCTGCACTAACTAAGCTGATTGCAGTCTGCGTCCAATAAGCTCTTCATGACATTGGCTGGCATTCAAAGTGAGTCTTGCGTCCAATGTTGGCACTGGAATGGACACAAGAGTTTTGCGTCCAATGTTGGCACTGGAATGGACACAAGAGTTTTGCGTCCAATGTTGGCACTGGAATGGACACAAAAGTTCTGCGTCCAATGTTTGAGCAGAAGGAAGAATTCTGCGTCCAGCGTCCAATGTTTGAGCACAAGGCAAGAACAAAGTTCTGCGTCCAATGTTTTCCAAAGAAGCAGAATCAGTAAGCGTCCAATAGAGCAAGACTGGCATAAGTCCAATGATAAGAACAAGGCAATACTGGCAGAGTCCAATGTTTGTATGAGAAGCAGAATTGCAGTAAGAGTCCAATGATTTTCAAAGGAACAGATTCAGTGAGCATGAAGGATAAAAGTCCAATGTCCAGTGTGAGCAAGAGTGCAACTCTGCGTCCAATGAAACTGAACAAACAAAAGAACTGCTCTGCGTCCAATGAAGTCAGAGTTACTCAAGCACTGTTCTGCGTCCAATAAATAAGAAGGACAACAATATTGCTTTGCGTCCAATGGAGCACAAGGAAGCAGATTGACAAAGGTACATCAAACAATTGTTCTACGTCCAATGAAGCAGAAGAACAAATGTACAACAATCAACTTTGCGTCCAATGGAAATGGCAAAAGTCCAATACTGCCTTGCATTCAAATGGAATAGATTGGTAAGCATCAGGTATGCGTCCAATGTTTGCATGAGTTCTGTGCAAATTGGTAAGTGCAAAGGTATGCGTCCAATAGATTCTATATGCTGCGTCCAAAACGCAGAGTCCATTACATGCTATTCACTGCTCATGCATTTAATATGAAACATATTTATTGAGCAAATGATTTGAAATAAATAGTTGTACACAATGCTTTCTGTACATCTTTGTCAACGTGTGTGAATGTACTTCTGAAAAGCATAAAGTACTGTGGAAAGTGTACTAAGAGAGAGAATGTACTTTTAACTACTCTATAGATCTCTGAACACACCTTTCTGCTTTACACAGTGTATTCTCTCTGTCTCAATAAGATATTATTATTAACCACTGTACAATTGAGACTTTGAGTACAGGTTGCTTCTGATTTGGGAGAAAGAAACGCAGACATGCACAATGAAGTAGATCTCCTCAGAGCAACGGGAAAATAGCATTAAATGCTATTAGAGAACGGTAATATTTATGAAGGCTGAAGCTGAGCTATTCGAAGAACAAGTCTGAAGCTTCATCAAAGCCTATAAATACCGAGAAGCAAGAAGAAGAATACAAGTCACTGAACAACGAAAAAGAAAGAGCAAAAACGCTGTGCAAACAATCTTTTATACTCTGTATTGAAAGTCTTGTATATTTTCTTTCTTCTTGTAAAAGAGAGTTTGCTTAACTCTCAAAGTGCTTTAGATTTCATATCCTCACTTGTGTGAGTTAGACAGCACTTGAATCAAAACTCTGCTGAGTTGTTTAGCCTGAAGAGGCTGTGTTCAAAGAATACTTGGGGTTTAGCCTGAAGAGGCTGCGTCCAAAGAATACTTGGATTTTAGCCTGGAGAGGCTGTGTGCAAAGAATACTTGGGATTTAGCCTGAAGAGGCTGTGTGCAAAGAATACTTGTACCTATCTGGTTTGATAGTGAAATCTCTCTAGTTTGAGGGGACTGGACGTAGCTCTTAGGAAAGGGTGAACCAGTATAAAAACTTGTGTTATTTCTTCTTTCCCTTAACTCCTTTTATATCTGTGTTTATTACTAACAAAGGGGATTGAAATTGTTTTTATTCAAACAAGTTTTTCAAACCAAAAGGGAAGCATTCTGTGCGTCCAATCTTTAGAAAACTTGTGCGTCCAGTTTTTATAAAGACTCTGTGCGTCCAGTGTTTTAGCACTCTGTGCGTCCAATATTTCAAAAAGCACTGTGCGTCCAATATTTGAACTAAGCTGTGCGTCCAACGTTTTTAACAGCCAGAGTTCATCTTTTGCGAAAAGTTTTAAAAGCTTAGAAACACAATTCAACCTCCCCTTCTTGTGTTTCATCTTGTTACCTACAATACATACATAGTGTAGTGTAGAGTGTCACATTTATATATATATATATATATTACATTTATGTCATTTATTCTCTCCCGAAAGCATAATACTCCTACTAGTAATAAAATAAATAGAGGGAGAAAACACTAGAGATGGTCTTAACTCAAACTAACCTCGATCTACTGCATTCTGGCCCTGTAAATAAAAATGACACCCATATGAGAGGCATCATACGGGGCTGTTGTGAACACAAGGAAGACAAGGGCTAATTAATGGGGCTAGAACACAAGGTGCGCCATGGAGCAAATAAATTGAGTGTCTTCGTTGAATTTTAATAAATTGGTGTAAAAATGGGCTTCAAACAAAAAATAAATAATGGATAAAATCACTCTTTCGGTTTTTAAGTTATTTTTTATTCAATTTTCGTCCTTAATATGTCCACATGGACCACGTGTGCAATTAACAAACACATTAACATGTTACTGATGATTTGGATGAAAAGTGTATTTCAAGTTCATTTTTTTAAAATATAACTTTTGGAACAACTTATATATATGCCGACACCATAGATTATGAAACATTTTAGTGTGCGTGAAGGAACATTTACTAAAAGTAATTTTGATTTAATTTTATTTTGTAAAATTCATTTGGTTAAAGTTAATCAATTTGAAGTGGAGTGATTTATTTTTGTATGTTTTTACTTTAAAAACAAGTCTGAGGTAAAATTTAATGTAAAATTTGCAACATAATACAAAAGTTATTTTTTGTCACTTCTAATCAAATTAATTAAAGTTGGAGGCAAAATCAATTGTCTCATAATAATAACTAAACATTTGTATTTATACTAAAATCACATTTTACAGGGATTATTACTTCCCAGTACTGGCCACTGTTATTGAGGGAGAGATAAGATGATATATATCATATATGTGTTGAACACCTATTGCAGAATATGAGTAGTTAGTTACGTGAAATAACAGATCCACATCGTCATTGGCCTTTCAGTTTCAACAAACATATATATAAGGGGACCATTTTCTCGCAGATCGACTTCATCTAATTAGGTGAGATCTTTTTTAGTCCCAGACAAATTCTTTTTATGAAATTATTATTATTATTATTATTATTATTATTATTATTATTATTATATATCTTTGAAATTTAAAATAAAAATTACATATAGTAAACATTTTAAATGACAATTTTTTTTTATTTTTAAGCTTTAATAATAATGACCATAAAATATTCATTATAAGTTTTGAAAACAAAAAATATCAAAAAAATAAGTTTTGAAAATAAAATAGAATAATAGGACTATCTCTATGTATAACAGTAAACAAAAAGTATAATATTAAAGATATTTTTATGGTGGCAACAAAAATCACCTGTTTTCGAAATATATTTTTGTATTAACCATTCAAATAATGAAAAATTAATAAAATTGATCATAGATTGAAACCTATACGCACGTTATTATTTTAATTTTTGTTGCATTTGAATTATATAATATTCGGCTGAAAGATAAATAAAGTTCAGCCATATATTATTCTGTCATTTTAGCCAGAGCACATTAACCACTTATGTTGTACATTAACCACTTATGTTTAATCTTGTGATTACAAACAAATTGGTTAGATATGTCACGCAAATGCACAAAGTCATTACACTTCAAAATTTATATTAATACCATAAAATCATTAAATTGTAAAAAATCACTTGTAATTCAACCCAATTTTTGTTGTTGTTAAAACACTCCTCTATTTTAGATTTAGGACCTGTTTGGATTGGCCTATGCAGAGCTTATAAACACAATTTATGACTGATTCATAAGCTGTTTTGGGCTTATTTTTCATAAGCTACCCATGATAGCTTATCAAAACAGCTTATGACTTATATAAAATAAGTTTCACTATAATATTTCTTCAAATATAAAAATAACTTATACAACTTATGCCATAAATAATGAATAAGCTTGTTATCCAAAGAGGACCTTAGTTGATGAATTTTCAAAAGAGAATATATCCTCTGAAACCTCGTTGGAGGTGTGGGACATATAATGTTCAGCAAAAAAAAAGGAAGTAAGAAAAATAAAAAAAAGAGAAAATTAAAATAAAAAACATGGATAATCATAATATGACGAGGAAAAAGTAAAAATAGAAAAAGTTTTTTTTTTTGACAAAAAAAATAGAAAAAGTTAAAATAGTGCTAAAAATGTAAAGAAAAATGGTGACCAGAACACGTCTTACAAAATTACGTTACAGTCCTCATGTGTGGACGTGGACGTGGTGCACGGAAAACGCATTACGTGGGACCGTGCCATATAAATACCCTCCTCCCTCGTTTTCGTTCCATCAATCCCACAACTCCCATAACCGTTCGAACACCCTTTCCTCACTCTTTCAATTCAATCATCACAACTAATATTCAAAGCTGAAATTAAATTTTCTGTGTGTTTTCTCGGTAAGTCCAAACACCAATAATGACAAACAGATCGAGAAGTTCGAAGCGGAAGCCTCAACAGGAACCACCATCGCACACCGTCAACAAGAAGCTCCGGTCGGAGCGGCCTCGCCGGCGGAGGAGCCAGATCTCTCCGGTTCTTCTTGCCTCGCCGAGACGAAAAATTTCTGGCGAGAATATTATTGTCTCCGTCGTCTCAGTGGACTCGAGCTCCGGCTCTGACTTCGCCGGCGGTGAAGCTTCGTGCAATTCGAGCAGAGCTTCCGCCGTATTGGCCGGAAAGTTCAGGTCGAGCTCGAGGAACGGAGTATCAAGCGAGAATGAAGGCGTTCGAAAGGGAGAGTGTGTGAATTTCTTGAGAAATCGGAGATTTGAGAAGCGGAATGAAAATGAAGTAGAGGTGTCAGAGTCTTCGTGTGTGGACTCCAGTTCTGGTGTTCGTGAACGCAGCAGAAGCTTGATTTTGAAGTTCAGGAGCGGAAAAGAAAATAAGAATCCGAAGGAAAATGATGAAGTCTCGGAAGCTTGCACGAAATCGGAGATTACTTGCGCGGAGCAATTTTCCGTTGAGAATATTTCAAAGTCCAGTAACGGAAACTTGAATATCTCGTCGGAGATAAACCGAAACGACGTCGTTTCAGTTAGCTCTGGTGTTCGCGAAGCGTCGTTTGAGGAGCAAAAGAGCAGAGCGATGGAAAACAGAGCATCGGAATCTGAATTCTCTCAAGGTTCGAGAAACCATCACGCCAATGAGAATTGCGCGGAATTGATTGCTCAATCGAAAACAATGCAGGACTCGGAAAATTCCGGCGTCGATTCCGATCTAGCTTGCACTGAGCAGTTGCTATTCTCGTACTACGACGACGAATCGGAGTACTGCTCCAGCCAGGGGACTTCATTCTCTGATCTTCACTCAGAGATCTTCCGCGAATGCTCGGAGCTAGAGCTTTCGGACTACACTCCTTCTCTGTTCGTTGATTCTGGAAGCCAGTTTTCGGAGGGATCCGTTGGAGAAACTCCTTCGCCAACTTACACGTTGTTCCTTCAGTACCGCAACGAGTTCTCGATGCTAGCTTCTCCAATCAATGCTTCAAGCGTCGAAGAAGAGGTTTCTCTTCACTCCAATGTAAATCTGTTTCTCCTCTGTTTTTTCTCTTTTATGTATATATGTTTTGATTTCCTCATTCGGAGTTCTTATTTTTTTATGTGTCTGATTTTAGTTTACAAGGTTCGAAGATTTGGATGACGAAGACAGCTACCAGATGCTCAGAAAGAGGGAAAGGAGGCAAGTTTTCCCGTGGAATTATGCGGAAAGATATAACTCTACGACGGACTTCGGCGAGCTCGTGCTTCAGCAACGCTCGCAAATGGTTCAATGGATCGTTGAGGTAGGTTACTCTAAAACTAAATCCAAGCCATTATTATTATTATTGTTATTACTATTACTATTGTTATTAATTTTCGTTTTCGCTGTTAATTTTCGCTTCAATATATTTTTGTCCAGCAAGGAATTGATAAATTACCTTGGTTGTACTTGGAAGTTGAAACAGAGTTAGGCACTGCTCTTGAATATTAGCTAGTAGCCTAGTAGTTACTTTCATTTGTTTGTTTGTTTGGTACATGGCTAGTCGTTTGTTATTAAGTTGTGTGTTCCCGATTGCCTGCTGGGAGAACACGTTTGAGGAGTGATTAACCAATGAATTCAGTTAGAGAGTTGTTGGAGAATCATCAGTAGCTTCCAAGTCAGGCGCTACCCCTCTCTGGGTGTTGCGGCGTACTTTAGGACAGGAAAAATAAAAATCAAAATTCTCACCCCTAATTAGAATGTGAGAGATGCAGAGAAAAGAGATGTGAGAAAAAAAAAAGAGAGAAAATAAGAGATATAGTAAATGATATGAAAAAAAACAGAGGAAAAGAGATAAAAATAGAAAGAGTATAAAAATTGTGAAGACAAAATACGTGAGAAAATGAGAATTGTTTAGTAGTACTCCATCACTGCATCATCATGCATGCAACCACTTTTCTCGTATTCGTGCATGTGGGTAGTTAGCTTGGGTTCTCCAAAGATAGATTTTACTTTACTTGCATTTAGTAAACGTAGAGAGAACACCCATATGTAGGCCGTAGATTGTGAATTTTTTTAAAAGAAAAATTGGACCAATTATAAAATGTGCAATGAAGATAGAAGGGTTCCCCAAATTTTTTTTAATATTAAAAAAAAAAGAATTATTATGTGCGAACCCATTTAGATTTGCATCACATTCACAATTGACAATTCTTTCAATTTTTTTGGGTCAATCAATTCTTTTAATTGAGACTGCCATTTAAAGGAGTTGTTGGGCTATGAATTGCTAGTTGTTTCTTTTTTAAAAAAAAAAATGCTTTATTTTTTATATTTGCTTTGAATGGGCAGCAATCTTATCGAAAACAGCTTCGACAAGAGACATTGTTTCTCGGAATCAGCCTACTTGACCGTTTCCTGAGCAAGGGATACTTCAAAGCCGGAAGAAACCTTCAAATTGTTGGCATAGCGTGCCTCACGTTAGCCACCAGGATCGAAGAAAACCAGCAATGTAACAGGTTCATGATTTTTTAATCTTAACATTTCTTCCCATCGTCTTAGTTGTGTTGGAGAAAAAACAAAATTGTCGTTCCTGTCACTCTTCACTGGTCTGGGTTGCCCGGCCGTATGTGAAAGTGATTGACTATTTAGGGACATGAGATTTTAGTTACACTCATAAGTCAAGCACTGTCATGTAACTAAAAAAAAATTGTTTCTTATAATAATTATATATGGTAATTATAAAAAATCCGCTAAACAATATTACTTTATAAGTTTTAAATTTCCATAATTAGGACTACAAGTGAGTTAAGCCCATTGACAGGTTACTTAATTATCTTTCTGAAGGCATATATTTAATTTCAAACATTTGTAAAGTTAAAGTTATAGAATTTAACACTTTTTATTCTAATATAGACTTTAGAGGTAATTGTAAATAATCCCCTAAATTTTCAACGTTCTAGTAAAGATATCACTTTTAAAATATATGAAATAAATTCTATGTTACTTACTAGTATATTATATTTAACGTGGATAGCTTATCGTAACTAAACTGCATAGCTTATTAATTCATCAAAAATAAAAATAAAAAACTGCATAGCTTATTAAAATTGGTTTAAATTGAAATAGGGAAACCGTTTGGGGTTTATTAATCGTTCTTGGGAGTTGATTCTCATCCGTGGTTATCATGAAGGCAACAAGGTTAAAGATTGACTTGCTGCTCATTCAGTCATTCTACACAGGGATTGGGTATCATGATCTGGAGCAACAGCCGGTGGGGTGTGGGGTCTTGCTGTTAAATCAGAAATGACATGGCTAGTATTTCTTCTCGGCGCAGTGTCGTTGTGTAGTGGGGGCGTTCATGTAACAAAATTAACAAAAAAAATGAAATGGAGAAAACACATATTATAATCTCCTCTCCCAGATATTACTTTGGTCTTCCAGTTCGTTCCATTTTTTTTTCAAATGGATAACTGTAAGTCTTTTTTTGTGGGCACTACAGAGTGGGGCAAAAGAATTTTTACCTAGAAAGCAATGTGTACAGTAGATGCGAGGTGGTGGCTATGGAATGGATAGTGCAGGAGGTGCTCGAGTTCCAGTGTTTTCTGCCTACCATCTACAATTTTTTGTGGTATAATTTTTTCTGTACATCCTTATGATCTAAAATTTTGCATAATTGAATCTTACCGGCAGCAAATATTCATTGTTTCAGGTCTCCTTTCAAGATTTCAGTTTCTTTCTGAAAATTAATTCCTTATTCCTTTATTTCTCTAATAAGGCATTGTTTTTGCCTTAACAAAACAACAGTGCAAAATTTAAAAGTGAAAAGTAAATTTTGTAACTTCACATATATAGCACCAATGAAGAAAAGCTCAACACGTTAAAAAATTGTAACTCGAGCTTCATATATAAGGGAATAGAGTTCTACTCTCCCATTTATGTTTATTCAGCTAAATTATACCCCTTTGTAAAATTTTACAGGTTCTACCTAAAAGCTGTTAATGCTGATGTTATAATGGAGAAGAGGGTCAAGTACCTAGCAGTACTGGCACTGTCTGCTCATGAACAGCTGTGCTACTGGCCCTCAACTGTTGCCGCTGCACTCGTAATCCTGGCTTGTCTAGAACTCAATCAAAATGCATCCCACAAAGTCATCGGGGTAATTATTGTTGCAATACAGATCTAAAGCTAGCTTTATTTGAATCTTAAATTCATGGAGAATATTATTATATTTATATGACATGTTTAATTTGGTCATTTCTTAATAATTTAATTCACGACTGTAGTTTTAGTAAATAAAAACAATCACAATAGAGTACTACGATCGTGTTTGTATGGTCTTGGTTTGTACTGAAATTGTGGAAACACTTACGATCTGTACACAGTTGTGTTGTGTGTGCCTTTTTTCTGAGTGCTAAATGTTTCCCCTTTTCTTTTGACTTGATAATCCTGTAATGTCCATAGAGGCCTTCCAGTATGAGTAAGATTGTAATTAGAATGACATGTAGATAATTAATCTATCGTGTGATTTTGCAGATCCACGTTAGATCAAAGGATGAGAATTTGCATGAATGCATGGAGGTATGATAGTCCTATTTAGTATAATACGTTAGTGTACTTTTTCTTTGATCGAGGTTAAAACCAGAAAATTGAAAGGGAAAAAAAAACTCCTGTATTAATCACATCATTTCATTATTTATGCTAAGAAAAGCCCCACTCAACAATTAGAATGAAATAAATCCTTTATTATCATTTGATTTCTCTTATTATCGGTATTGTTGATGTATTTTATATGAAACTTAATACTATCTTCACTTCAACAGAGCCTGGAATGGTTGTTACGCTATCTATGATAGCTTAGCTGGATGAAGCACGTCAGCTATACATCCAGTTTGCGTGTGGTGGCGATATAGTTCCTACCCATCAGAAGAAATACTTGCGCTGGTTGATTTATCATTAATACTGAATAAATTCCTTTTGTTCACCTACCTGATCAGGAAGGAAATTCCATTCTTTTTCCCATGTAACTATATTGATTGATTGTTCTAATATACAAGACAAACCCAAATCTTTTAGAAGCAATGAAAACCTAACAACGGGGCAGAAAATTCAGCCGCTGTTAACAAAAGTTCATCTTGCATTATATATAATTCCTCCTTTCCTAAGCAGACATACATAGTCTTTTGTCACCTCCATTCAATCTTTTGGATGCATTTGATTTGTTCCAAAGTTAAGAATTGAATAATATAAAAATATTTACTTATGCTTGATTTTCAAAATAGTTATAAGAATATGACAAAAGTATAAATATTTGTTACTCAACAAATTATGAAACGTCCTATATGTAAAACAACACTCAGAGATCAGCAGTCACAAGTGTGCCATAACAGCGGAATGAACACAATGATGCAGGCTGGTTTGATTTGTAATGAAGGCCGATGATGCATGCCAATGGAAAAAACAGACTCAGAGATCAGCAGTTCTAATACCAACTTAGGAGGTGGAAATATTTTGAACATTATATACTGATGATCAATATGCATAATGTATTTACATTATATAGACCTATGCATCTATAATTACTTAACCAGAATAGAGCTACATCTAAGGAAACAAATATGAAACAAATGTCTTATAAAAGAAAACTAATATAAAATAGTTACATAATTAATCCTTCTATATTTACAACATAAGCCTAGTCTCAAACAATTGAATTAATTGCTGCCCGTGAAGTGAAAATGAAGAAGGACAATTAAAGAGACGTGGACAGGTAGCTAAGAAGTAAGAACTTGAGAAATAGCAACAGGAAAACAATCGAAAGCATTCATGGCAAACAAATATAGATGTGTAAAGCAGAGATATATAACCTACTCTTTCTTTCACTGCAAAGGAAAGTGAAAACAATAAAACATAGACTTATGTTATCTGTCGTGCTCCTGATGACGCAATGATTTGCAAAATTTAATTATGTTACCTATATTGTATTAAAATCCCTAAAAAATAGATGACATAGGGGAGAAGTGAGTGAAGAAAAAACTAAAAAAAAAAAAGGTATGATAATAACAAATAACAATGAATTATTTTACATGAATGATGATCATATTTAGGAATCACATATCTGTCAGACAAACCTTTACATCCCTATAAAAATCAACAAGATTTCATGGTACAAGTTTGCAGCAACTGAAGACTGACAATGACTCCACCAAGTCAATCAAGCTGTGCTTTTGAATATTTGAGGGATTGTGAGTCAGTTCAAGTTATATAATTCCCTGGTTTACTGTCATTATCTGAATTAATAGGAACTACTGCAGGGCCCCTGTCTGAAGACTCCTCGAAGTGCATCTGTAAAAATCCATCAACGATCTCCTTCTTTTCCACCTCAGCTTGTTCAACCTTCTCCTTCGTCTTCATGCCGACATCCTCCGCTGCCTTTGCAATAGCACTGAAGGCACTTGACATCCATGAAGCTCCGGTTAATACGTAAGGATTGCTCATGATAACAGATCCGGCACTACTTGCCTTTTGCTCGGCAACAGCAATAGCAGACTTTGTCATTTCAGACAGCTGAAACCTTTCATCCATCTCCCTCACCTTTTCATTGACAATGGTTGTTCCAATACTTAGTTTATCACTTATACCCATTCTACGGTCAATGGAAGCGACTGTGGAAGAAGCATTTGAGGTCAAATGATGACGTTCGTCAAAGGCTCTTGTCTTGTTGATTGCATCCTTTCCTAAAATGAAACCTTTGGCAAGCATGGTGCTTATTACATCTTCAGCCTTCTTAACTGCAGCAGCACTTTGGTTGGTCTGTTGAGAAGAGCATTGGACATTAGAGAAACTTCACAGATACTTGGAAATTGTTAGTAAAGAAATTAGGATTTCCATCCCAGTGAGGAGGGAAGAATTTGCACACACATACAGAAATTCTACATATAACTGAAGATCTAAAAGTCTCTTTCAGATCTGCCCAGTCAAAGTTTACAATTTATTTTACTTGAGCACCAGATACAACACCCCAGAATGTAGCCATTTAGTTACTAATAATAATATAATTTAATACAAAAATGTTTTAACATGGCATATTCAGATCTGCTTGGACACTAGTGGTAATTTGCAATGTAGTTAAAACCGGACCGGACCGGCCAGTCGGACCGGTAGGACCGGGGCCATGTCCGGTCCGGAAGGACCTGTTAACCGCTCTGGCAGAGAACCGGGTCAAAAACCGGCGGTTTGCCGGTTTATCCCGGTTCCTGTGCTGGTCGAAAATTGACAAATGAAATCAGAGAAATCACAAAAGAGATTTTGAAAACCCTTATTTTCTTTCTTCTCCAGCCGAACCCGAAGCCCCTTTCTTTCTCAATCTCCAGCGAACAGCCAGCCCAGCAGCGAACAAAGCAACAGAACGGAGGTACACCAGGCGGCGCTCCCTCCACCCGCCGTCGCCTGCCAGCAGCTCCGATCTGTTCACGCGGAGCTCAAGCACCTGAAGAAGCTCGAGAAGCATGCCAAGACCAAAGCTCACCGCTGCCGTGAAGAGAGCTTTCTAGCTCACACCTATCATGCTACATTCTGCTGCGAGGAAGAAAACTAACGGCAGTTTCCTGTTTTTCCTTTATTGATGCTATGGGGCAAATACTATGGGCAAATACATGGTGGTTTTCGGTTTTTGCCTTTTACGTGGAAGTCACAGACAATATTTTAGTGTTTTTTTGGTATGGAGTGGTGTTTGAAAAAATAAAATTGGTAAAATAATATATTTAAAAATAAATTATTATTATTTAATAAATAAAATAATATTATTTAATTATATCCCGGTTCAACATGTTGAACCCCGATCGAACCTCTGAACCTTGAACCTCTGCCCTCACCGGTTCAATGACCGATCCGGTTCTGACTACCTTGGTAATTTGGTATAGATAAGATTTTGCGCCATCATCTTTAGGCTAGTGTTGTTTACAGTGCCGAAAATAAGTTGTGACATGAACAACAGAACAAAGCAAACCTAAAAATTGTAGTTATCATACCCTAGACAAGGATATTAAGCACCGTATAAATTTGGCTGCAATAGTTAAGCCATATGTTTCAAAACCTGAAGCTAGGAGTCAGTCAAGAATAATAATTTCATGACTCAGATATATAAAACACATTACGTTACTTTGACACACATATTCTGGGCACAATGCACAAACATGTTCAGCAAAAAGAGTTCATATTTAGCACATTTAACTACATATAAATGTACCAGTAGCAGAACAATGGTGCATGATGACCTCAATTGCATGCAATAAATAACATAGGATAAACTAATGATTAAGTGCTTACTGGACTTGAGGGAAGAGCATCAGGGGGAAGCTGGTACTTCTCCACAGGTGTGATGGTGACATATAGGTCAGATATCTTAGAACCCTATATTAAAAATTGAAGAATAAGCAAAAAGAAAAATAAACTAAGAGTATCTATTATCTTATTTTTATCAGTTTTGATGATTGAATGGAAAGTGTAAATTGGTGCAACACATCTCATTATTATGAAATGTACAGTAATATTTCCAATGCAAAAATTATCTGCATATACACATACTGTCAAGAGAACTGCTGTCTCAGCTCCCTGTGAATTCTTAAAGGTAACGTAAGCAACCTGGGTGCGATCAGTTTCCCTGCAGAATCACAACCAAATATTTGGGTGATATTTAGTATAAAAGTTAAAACAATAAAAAATCATAAGAAATGAATAAAGATAAGTACATTGCAAGTGCTCTGACCTTTGCATCTCAATATATTGAATATCGCCTGAGAATGAAAAGAATTCTTCAATGTCCTTCTTGGAAGTAATTAGTGATATGTTATTGACCTTAACTGTTCTTATCTGTAAGAAATCAAAATGGAATGAACTTAAAAAAATTTCCATCAAGGAGTATCTGAAATCTGATAAACTATTAAAAAAATGGGCACAACTAAAATATCAACAACGGACAGTGGGGAACGGATGAGTATTGGTTAAAAGGATTAACCTAAAGTAACCAAGGTTGAATTTATAGCATGAATTTATAAATTAGAATCTTTAATAATTGTGAGGGTTTTGTTAATGTGTACCCAAATTAAATGCTTTTTAGATTTTCAATATATTAACTGCTTCTACTTTGCATTAAGTAATTTCTATTTTAATTCCCTAACTAGTGCCTAATGGGAACATGTTGATAAAACCTTAATGGTAATCTATCACTATTTTTCAAATGCTGTTACTATTGGTGGCAAAGGTTTTGCTGTTAATGGCAGGCAAATATATATTGTTGGGTTGTTACCAGGAATCCACACTGGAAAAATAACAATGATTCCTGGATCATGTATTTTACAATTATAGTGCTAACCGATGCTACTATGTAAAAAATTCTTCCTTACATCTGAAACATGGACAGTCCAATTTGGTGTAGCTGTAGAGTGCGGAATCGCTTCAACTCTTTCATCATCCATATGGTTCACTGGGGAGGTCTGCACATAATAAAATGTTACATTAAGGTATTGCTAGGATGATATTCTGTACAGTAGGGAGGCCAAGAAACAATGGCAATGAAATGTGAAAAATGATAAAATGTAAAACCAGCTCGTCAACAAAAAGAAAAAGAGATCCATTTTTTAATTTCCATCCAAAGGTTATGAAGATCCAATGAAAAATAGAAGCTCATATTTAAATCACGGAAGCAATGTTGGAATTAAGTGAAAGAAAGAACAGAAAGATACAAAAGCCTAATGAGTACTAGTATTACTATTATCTTCATAGCTCAGAAGACAAGGAAAAGGTACCAGGAGTCAATGAGCCAAGAGGAAAGATTATGCCAAGAGACAATATCAATGTGATAGAGTTCCACTTGAAAAGAACCATATCAAAATTTGTCATCATAAAATTCAACTGGATTTTACTCCAATGAAGTGCAAAATGCACTAGAAGGTAAAATGCAGAATTATAACTATTGATTGAAAAATCAACTACTAATGTTTTAACAACTCTATAGTTTGTGATACATCTGATCACAATCTCAGACTTATAATTTTTCAATCAACCATTAAAACTTCAAACTTTATCCTTTTAACCGCATTTCTCACACTTTAGAGAAGTCAAATCACATTAAACTAATGCAACTTGGTGATTCAACATTAACAACCATTCATGGGCATTGCCCACATAACAAAACATCCCAAATATGAATCAATCCAAATTCAACTAGGAAAAAAAAAGAAGCAAAGCAAATCATGTAATAATGCATCGTCAATAGGTGAATCAATCACATAACAGCTGCAGTCATAGAATCAACACTCAGGGGGAAATTTAATAAAATCGCACTTCCACTTCCATTAGATCCAAAAGCCCATTGGAGAACATTGCAGATCCAAAATTCCAAAGCAGTACTCATTGCTTCAACAAGAGCATTCATATTTTATAATAATAACTACATCATACAACATCATCATATAAACCACTTAGTAATTTTCGAAGGAAAAAAATAAAAATCAATCAAGGTAGAGTTCTCACTTCTCAATTTCCCATTCAACAAATATAAAAGACTTCCATTTCTCGTTTTTCAATTCCTTCTTCTATAGTGAAATGTGGGAGCATCCATACAAGCAGAACCACAACACAACGAAACACAATGCGACATAGATAAACACGAAGGTAAGAGAAGAAACCCATATAGGATCTGAAATGAAGAGAAACTTCACGGAATCAAAATCAACACAGGAATGGGAAGGGAAATGAAACTCACCGACATTTTTTCGGATGATACAATGTTGTTGTTTGTGAGGGTTTGTCACAAACAGGGGTAGTTTTTGTCTTTTTGAAAGGAGCGGAATGGTAAGGGGTAGTTCCGTCATTTCACAAACGGAACCGCGTTTTGCTTCGTTTTGTGGATCTGTCACTCCGTATTTGAGGGGAATGTGATCATGTAACTCGTGTGTGTGAGTTGGTTTGGGATAAATTTTCATTCCAAGTCTTAACAGATAAGAAAAATGTATATATTAACGAATTGATCGTGTAAAATAGCAAGTACCAACTCAATAATACGGTGTATTTTGCCAACAGGGTCGGTCGTTATAGATGGTTGCACTTTTTGCTTGCAAATTTTACTATAAATCTTCGTTGAGGTTGATAGCTATTTCTAGTCTTACATATGGTGTGTTTTTCTTAATCTAAATTTAATTTATATTTATATAAAAAATAAAAATATGGTGTATTTTTATGATTTCAAAATAATAATGAAACAAAATTATTTAAGAAATTAAATATTTAAAATTATAAAAGAGATAGTATGTGTGGATTATGAAAGTGGATTTTTAAAATTATAAACAAATAATTACTTAAGTTAAAATACATCATTATTATTTACCAAAAAAATACATCATTATTTTTATGTAATAATGTCATATGACATGTCAATATTTAAATTTATTAATTTTACATTTACATTTATGAAAATATTGAAACTAATTTTTTTTATTGATTGGCAAAATTTAAGTAGAATAATATGGTAAAATCTTAAAAATATAAAATTAAATATATTAAAGAAGTATTGATTTAATTGATAGTGTATTGTTTTACTAATAACAATTGATTAAATTAAACTTAAAAGACAAACTTTTGAAACATTTATTTGAAAAATTCTTAAATGATTCAATTTAATTATGGAAGATTGTTTTACTAGTCATTTGTAGATATTCTATGATGTCTAATATTGATCAAATAAGATTAAGTATCAAATAAAGAAATTAAGAAATTGTAAATCCCTTTTAAATGAATAACTAACTAAAAAAAAAACAAAATATTAATATGATTTAATATAAAAAAATATTAATATGATTTGATGTGAAAATTTAGATGACATGTGTCATAAAATGAATGTGAGAAGGAAGATACGTCATGTAGTTATTCCACTTTTCAAGCAATAGAATCTCTAATTGTGTTTTTTATTGAAAGAAATAACTACAATATCTTGTATTTATTTATTTTCTATAACTTGGGTCTTTTGTTATCTATTTTTACATTTTATGTGACAAATTTGAGATTTCATTCTCAAAATAATAGGGTAATTTCTAATTCTCAAATAACCACCTGATTTTTTTTACGCAAGAAATGCATTTCATTAGAAATCAAAGCAACAATGCAAGAGGAAACACCATTAAAGAACTGGGAGCAAGTAAAATTCATAGCCACCCTGGCTAGACTGTGGGCAGTCATATTGTCTTGTCTCCGAATAAATCGAACTCTATAATTATGTAAAGAATTAGATAAAATTGTCCTGTATTAAATCACTTGGCTTTTTTATGACAAATGTTACTATAATTCACATATCGAATCATATCATTAATTTTTAATCAGTTATTCAATTAAATAACTTTTTTTTTTAATTTCTTTTATCAATACTCGGGTATTGATTTCTTTCAAATATGTATGTTATGATCAAAGGCACTAAATAGTCCAAAGGGTAAAATAAACAAAATCTATTCAGAATAATTAGATACAAATTTCCATATAATTATCAAATATCTAGTTTCCCAATAATTAAATCTCAATCAAGTTCAAATCAACATGTCAAAAAAAAAATCAAGTAATATCTTATGACTATTCACCTTTAGTTAATTTTCATAACCACACTACTCTTATTAACAATTTAGTACTATAGGATATTAATCAAACAAATTTTAAAAGTTCTAAAATTACGCGGTTGAAAAATAATAATTAATGATTATTCTATTTCTATTGGCCATCAAATAGATTTTATTCATTAAAAAAAACGATTCGATGTGAAATTTCAGGATTGAGCTTGAGCGCGCGTGGGAACAGCCGTAGTAAATTTTCCATTTTGGGTCCCACGTGACATCCAATTGAAAAAATCGTAGAGTTGTCCCATAATCACACTCACAGCTCTTTGAATTTGAATATATTTGTTTCCATTGGCACTTTTTCCCCTTTCTATCTCTTTTCTGTTTTTGAGAATTACATTATTATTATTATTATTTTTTTTTTTTGGTCATACTTTATAAGCATCTGCTTCCTTAGTATTCTAATTTCTTCTCTCCCTTTCAAGAGGTGTGGCATGGTTAGCACATAGAATTCTTCTTTTTCAGAATCTGATTTTAGCTTTGCATTTTTTACAATTTCATGTATTTTGAAAGTTCGATTGCAATTTCAAGGATGATTAAATTCATACCCTTTTACTGCATTCCCAAAATTAGTGTGCATTGATATATCCATGGTTCATGTGATTCTTTGAAAATGGCTACTTTAACAAATGAAAATAGTCCCACCTTGATCATTGGATTAATCTTTCTATTACCATGCGTTCAAAGTCTAGTACCATGTGTAGAATTGGTGTTAGTTAAATGGAGGAAATTAAGAGTATCAAGATTACAACTTTATTTCACTTGTTAATTAGGTTGATTTTTCACTTTATCTTCAATATTGGAATTTGAGTGACGAGTGAGATTGTGGGGTTGTATTATATAACTCTGTTGATGTTGATGATTGATAGATATATGCTGGTAATTTGATAAGGATATAGTGGAGAATTGATCCTTGATCATTGAACTGTGTTCATGTTTTAGCATATTCTTTTACAAAAGGTTATTGAATTTTTCTTATGGATTATGCAGATGGGGCAGTGTAGTTTACCAAATGGAAGAGAAGATTGGCTTGGTGCCCTTCTGAGGAATGGCTTTGGCTACAGTGAAAACCACCAAGATCTCAAGTGTAATGAGAGGAATGTGTTCTGCATAGACTGTGCTGTTAGTTTGTGTAGGCACGATAAGGAAGCTCATTCCCTCCATAGAAGGTTTCAGATTTACAAATATTGCTATCAGGATGTTGTTCGCCACTCTGACCTCCACAAGTATTTTGATTGCTCAAATATTCAGGTTGATCTCTCTATTTTTCTTATTATTGATGCATTGATTGTATTGAAATCAATTTAGTTTCTTAATTGTAATCTCATTCATTGCTAATGCTATATGATGGTTGAGTTATTTTGCTCTACTCAGTTTCTTAATTGTAATGCCATTCATTGCTAATGCTGTTGCTATATTATGGTTGATTCATTTTGCTCAGATAAGTGATAACCATTAATGAATATATGGAGTGTTCATGTAATTTTCATTAATTGTTGAAATGGAATTTGTAGCTCTATTAACTGTTCTCCATTGGTGATAGCCCTGATGGATTTACAATATCTATGTTTTCCAAATAGGTGCAAGAATCCAGATTACATAAATCATGTATCTTTCATAAGTTCTAACCATTGAGTGAAGTATATATAGTTTACATTAATTCTTTATGTTTGTTTGAGCATTGTTGTAGTATACTTGAACTTCATGGCTTAATGGGTATATCTGACTCACCAAACCCAATATGAATGGTTACAAGTTAGGTGTGGATTTATTTTTTCTAATTAAAAAACTGAATGGTTGGTGAACATACAATTTTCTTCTTACAAATTGGTGGCATGATTTGGCAGACTTATGTATCGAATAATGACAAGATTGTGCATCTCAAGCCCCGGCCTTCAACCAAAGAGATGAAGCTAGCAAAAAGTTCTAAATTTGTTACTCAAGCCAAAGAAACAAAAACATCACCAACACCTCCAAAGTCAGGTGGTGGTACTTGTGAAGAATGTGGAAAACATTTACAAGATAAGAAGAATCGATTCTGCTCCATCACATGCAAGGTATAATAACAACAACATACCTTAATTTAATGTGAAATTTACTTTTTAACTCTCAAATTAATTATGATTTTTAATCACGATATGCATTGTTAGATCTCAGTGCTTCCAGGGGAGCTCCAAAAGGGAATAGCAGAACATTCACAAAGGACTTCAGAGGAGCCTCTCAACCAAAATGAGAACCAAAATTCAGAAGCTGAGTCATCTATCTCTGTAGCTGAACCATATGAATGTGTTGAAAAAGTGAACTTCAGAAAGCGACCAAGGAAAAACACCCCTCAGAGATCTCTCTCTGGTTACCCATCTTGAAAATTGTCTTCTTTTTTTTCCTCTTCTGATTCTTTTTCTTTTGTTCCCATTTTTTGGAGAATAAGATTTATTGGAACATGTGATTGAAACTCAAGCCTACTCGCTATACAATATAAAGGGATTCAATGTGTAAGTTGAGAGTTTGAGGTTCAATAGCTGTGAAATAAGTAGCTTGCTGAGCTTGTACAGCACAAGGGTGATATGATAGCTAGTAAATGAAAGGTTTACAAAGTGCACAGTGATTACTCTTCAATTCCATCCTTTTCACTTCTTTTTAGTGAAATGCAAATTAGTATCTCAAATGGCTAAATGATGTGTTTTAATTAGAGAAATATTAGCGACATATTCTAACACTCTCTTCAATATACTCTAGTGTTGATTATAATTTACATGAGTTTCATTACTTTGAGAACATATCCCACCAAATAAAGAATGAGACCCACATAATTTAGTAAAATTCGAGTAAATTTTAACCAAATTGTTGAATGGAGTGTTATAGAGAGTGTTATTGTCTCTCCTCGTTTATACATAAATAACGATACATGGATACCCCAATAGTATCATTATCCATTTAACACCTCTTATCTCTTTATATCTCTTTCTTCTTATCACATCATTTTACTTATTACATTTATCACTTCTCTCTCTAAGTGTCAACACTATTGGGATATCCACCAAATATTTTCCTTTATGCATACACAGTTTGCTTCACTTCAAGTCCAATTGTACTCATTGACAAAATTCTACAATATAATACTAAATCCTGTCTTAAATATAAAAAATCTAAATTTTAGACCAAATACATGAATTATTCAATGAACAAAAAAAGTAACTTATTTGAAGGAGTAGCAAATAGTACCTATGTTACCTTTTTCCTCTAGGATTCCCAAAACCTGACAAATGAGTGATGGGTGTTGTTGCTCTCTATGTGTGGCCTTCATAATTTGCGTGATCAGGCTTGCTCCCTTCACAGTGGAGGCAGCAACTTCAGTGTCCACGTTTCCCTTTGAATGTGGCAGGCAAAAGGGACGTCAAAACATGGTAAAGTTGTTAGGTGAATAGGATGGCAAAGATTTGGTGTCCCCACAACCAATTTGAAAGGGCATGTTGAAGCACATGGATCATCAGAATTATTTGGATGAAAAGTGAGAAATTTATAATAAGAAAATGAACATTTTTTAGAATTTTTTCAATATTTTATAAATTCATTTTCTAATTTTTTTTTAATCATTTCAAATTATTTTTTTGAAGTTATTACATGAACGCATTTTCATTTCTCAAAGCACTTTTAATTTATTTGACTCAGGTGATGTAACACCCTTTCTCCAACAAGGATATTACACCATAGTTACCAAGAATTTTCAAATACTTAGAAAATATATTAGTGAAAGTTGGAAATCCTTCTTCCAAAATGCGGGTAAAATTTTTTTCCACTTTGTTGAAGAAGATGAGAAGGATGGGGAATATGCTTCCCTAATCTTTTCTTAAAGTTTTAAATGCGGAAACGTAAGATAATACACTTGTAAAGAGAATCTCATCTCATACAAAAATATTCAGAGTTTACAAGGCAAATCCAAGATACTCAAAATACTTTGAACAGTGAACATCTGAGCCGGTCAAATCTCTAGACCTCTACCCAAAGCAATACAGGAAACACTTGTTCTTCTTGAAATTCGCGTAGCAACCTCCATCAGATCTTCTCCTAAGGCTTAGCCCACTCCTTGGGAAAAACATCTACTCAACCACATATGGACAAAACATGGAAAGTAGGCACGGGTGAAAATCTTCATCATTTAAAACATACAATAGATATAATGCACACAGTAAATAAAATTCATACGACAAATATCACGCAATAATACTGTTATACTCATCCTCAAAATAAATATAAATGCCAAGTCCTTGCCCGTACTGTAATAGGAAAACAACACAAAATATCAATAGTATATTAATTCACATAGACTCTCTAAACTTTTGGGACACACCCACAAGCACTTTGCCCGCTACACTTGGGAATTTTACTTAATGACCTTCGGGACACACCCACGAGTATATCTACCCGCTGCTCCTGGAGACTTTCACTTAAATTCGGGACACACCCACGAGTAAGTCACTCGTTACTCATGGAGATTTTACCATAGGAATTTCGGCACACAGCCACGAGCATTCAGCCCGCTACTCCGAGAGATTTTTCACTTAAATTCGGGACACACCCACGAGTAAGTCACTCGTTAACCACAGACACCAATTTACAACTTAACTCCCAAATAAACACGGAATCATAAGTAAACACAGAATCACGTTTCTCAGGTACGAACTCAGTGTCACATATCTCAATCAAACACAGAATCACACTGTTCAGATAGGAACATCGAATCACATAGCTCAGATAACACTAAAATCAGATAAGAATAAAATCACATTTCTCAAAGAAATACAAAATCCCTTAACTCAGATAAAACATAGAATCTCAGGTAAAACATCATACTCCAAAATACTCTTGTCACTTTACTCTTTTCGGCTTTATTAATTTATTTTAAGAATAATTACACTGTGACAGGGTCAAACGCGGTAACGGATCATAACTGTAATAATATTAACGAAAATTATTACTTAGGTTCATTCTCTTTGGGAAAAGCCCTTTGGAAGCTAGTCAAGTAATCTTCGCCACGTATATACAACTTACTAAGATAGGAAAAATAGCGCATCGGTATGGTTCCCAGGAAAGATCTTGGTGAGCTTTTGGGCTCCTTCAATGACCTTTGTCTTTCCTAGACAGATCCATACAAATGAACTACCTTAACCCATCATCAGTCTGTATATAAACAGTAAAAATCACAAGTTTTATATATTTTTGAAAAGAACATGGAAATGGAAGAAAAACACCAGTTTAGGAATTTTTAGCGTATTTAGTCACTTGCTCTCGTCCCAATGGCGTAATAGAGATACGGCCCCTGAGCCCGACCGTATGAGTACACCGAAGATGTATTCTTACGCCTGACCAAAGCACCCCATCCATATCCGTCAAAAGAACTACAGAGGTTCAATTTTACAATTTCTTAAATTTGTTGATCACGGAGGCATAGCCCACTGGGTGATCAAGCCTTTATTGATAAAATTTCGCCAGCGTAACGGTACAATTATTAAACTTTATAAATAAATTGGGCATTATAACTTTACTATTTGAAAAATCACATTTTTAAATAAAAATTGGACATAGTAACCATTTAAAACAATAAACACCCAACACACAAATTTTCATCAAAACAAAGATCAAAACCATCTTTAAGAAGAATTTCCCCATACCTTGGCCAAGAACAATGAAGAACACTAAGAACACCAAGAACAAAAACACAAAAACTTGATTAGTAACACAAAGAAAACTCAAAGAAAACAAAGGGAAGAAAAAGAATTTTGGAGTGAGATTTCTCTTCAAGTTGATGGTGAGGAAAATGAAGAGCAACCCCCTCTATTTATAGGCAAAATTTCGAGCTCAATGGGGTGGTTTTGAAGCCCATGGTTTTCATCCAAAACCATGGTTTAGTTTTTTAAAATATCTAAAACAAAATATCTAAAAATTAATATCTAAAAATATCTAAAAACCCTAGAACAATTGAGAAGCTCCTAGAGCCTCCAAGAGACATGAAAAAGTCGTGCAAACTGACTGGAAGAAGAGGGAATGTGAATTTCCATTTTTGCCCCTAGGGTTTGGATGAAAAAGAGTGAAAATCAAGGGTATTTTTGTCATTTCATAAATCAAAAATTGAAATAATTAACTAAAATTGATGAGAACCAATGAGAATGCTAGAAAATGCCAAGACAAGCTTAAAAAATTTCGTGGCACTTAATTTTGAAATTTATAGATAGTGCAAACTCTTCGGTTTTCATTGTTTCGCAGGTATAAACCCGAAAAAGCAGAAAAATAGGGTTTTCAAAACTTACACAGGAATAATTTTAAAAATCATGAAATAAATAATTAAAAATAAAATATAAAATACTTATGGACCTTTTACACGAAAATTATACCTGTGAAGCAAGGTTTTTGCGTTTAAACGTCACCGGGTAGCGTAGTTTTTGGTATTTTTTGAAAGTTTTCCAAAAATTCCAGAAAAATTTCAGAAAATCTAAAATAATAAAAGAACCAACTTTTGTGAAGGAAGTTTTTTTATTGAGTTTGTTTAACACACACAAGATATTTAAATCTCTTTCCGTCAGTTAGACGTAAACCGTTTTCCGTAAAAAGACCCGATATTGATTGAAAAGCTACCGTTTCAGAAGTATTTCGAAATACATGTATTTTTCCCCTAATTTTAAGCTAGAAATAAACCACAAAACATTTTTGCCACAAGAATTCAAATAAAACAGAATAGAGACGAATAGACAAGGAAACAGATCGTGTATGTAGACCTGACAAAAGCTGAATATTGACTGTTTTCAGAAGTAATTTTAAACATGTGTATTTAAATACTATTTGTAACTAAAAAATAAGTCTCAAAATATTTATTTTTCAAAAATTCAAATAAGACAAAAATTAGAACAGTTACTCAGAAAAACGCCGCTAATTGAATTTTCCAACGAGGTTGATCACATCACACGTTCCTTAGCTTTTTTTTTTCATTGTCATAATATGCCTAATAACTATTTTATAAGATTTATCAGATAATTTTCTGATATGTGATATTTGATTTTGATATCGGGAAACTATATCTTAAGTAAATAGGGAGGAAATTTTGAAAGGAAAATAGATCAAACTCAATCAAAGGTTATTTGTTGCCTTTTATTTCGTTGTTTTTATCATGTGATTTTTTGGGATATATATTCTCATTCTAATTTATTCCAATTTGAAAAATTGTACTTAGATAGTTAGATCAAAGAGTAGGAATGATGTTAGGATTTAGGGTTCAACTCCGCTGTATTTAGGAAAGAGTATTTGTTGAGAGAAATCAAACTCTTAAGTGAATCTCAGTACTTTAAGAAATTAGTGTATTTACCCGTGCTATGCACGGGACATATAATGGGTACTAGTTATTTGATTTGTTCTCAATTTTAAAATAGATTATAATATAAAAAATATATTAATTATGGTTGAAATAGTAAAATAATTTAAATAGTTATTGTGAGTAAACATGTCAAAAACATAAATGAACATGAATTCACCCGAACCGACCCAAACTTTGACGGGAATAACCTGCTTTGACGGGTTTAGTGGTTGAGTTTGTGTTTTTACTATTTTTCAAAGTCAAACATTGGTGGGGATATTGAATTGTCCTCGAATCCACCCTGATATTTAAAATTTTAATTTAAAAATAATAGAATTGTGGGACTTGGTTTATGGTCTTATGTTGGTTATAAAAGTTTGCACCTTTAGGAAATTATTGTTGAGTTTGATTTTTAAATTGTTTCAAACACAATCCAATCATAAGACGTAGCATGCCCATGAGAAGTAAGAGCACTAGCGCAATAATTATTTTAATATAGATAAACTTTCATGTAAAATATTCATCTCATTGTGTTATATTTTAACTTAGTTTGTCATATTTTTATCTTTAATTACTTGTATGTCTTAGTTATTTTTTATTTCTTACTCTAATCTCAATACATATCCATATAAAATTTTCATCTCCATGCACATATTAATAAGGGTTCTTATTTAGAATGCATCTCCATGTGACCTAAATTAAATATTATGTTCTTCCAAGGATTAGTATAAAAATAAGAAGAAGAAAAAATTTATAGTACACCGACCCGTATTATACATGACATATATTAAAAATACACAAATTATATATTAAAATACTCATTCAACCAAAAAAATAAATTCTATATTAAAATATTCACATTAACTTGTATTTTATATTAAAATATTTACACATAAGTAATGTATTTCCATATAAAAAAACATTTACATCTTTACTCTATCTTTATACTCATATAAAAATATTTTCGGTATTGAATTTTTTTGGGTCTTATATTTGTAGTTTTAATCCCATGAGTTAATACACACCAATATATTTAGTGTTTTGATATTAGTGATCATACGTATAGATATTAAAAAACTCTAATTTGCTTATATAAAATAAAATCAACAATAAATTAAATGAAAAAGTAATAAATAAGATAGAAACTAAATCTAAATTTTATCTATGTATTATATTTTTATATATTTTTTTACTAATCACTTTACATATGATATTAACATTCAAAAGAAAATTCTAATTTTCTTACGTATGTTTTTAATAAGTTTGTCAAATAAGATGTGAATTAAATCTATATTTTTCAAAGAAATATTTTTATTAATTTCTTTACCTGTATAGATTGACATTCAAAATAAATTTCAATTTGCTAGTCTAATGAACCACTTGTTTTTGAAACCAATCTAACGTAATAATAATTTTGCATAAATTACTTTTACATAAACTTTTTTTTGATACAATTTTACATAAACTATCATTTTGTTTTTTTTAATGGTGCTCAAGCTTGTTTCTTTCTTAAATATTTAGTTTTTTCACTTGTTATTGCTGAATAATTAATTTTGTTAGATACTTGATTTTTTCTTGACAAATAGTTAAATACTTAGTTATCATCCTTTTATAGTTATTGTCTTATTGGTGTCATGTTATTCTATTTTTATTCCCATGCTATCTCAATTGTCAATTCTTCTATATATTCCAATGATATAATTACCATCAAACTAAATATATACACTTGAAAAATGTATTTCATAAAGGGCTTGCGATATTAATTTATTATTATTACCATAGTGGGAAACCAGTGTTAACCCGCGAACCCAATTTGAATCGATTTTTGTTTATTAAACAAATTGTGAAAAGAAAATTAATATTAATTTATTATTATTATTACTATAGCAGAAAACAATATCGTACAATGTAATCAATTTAAATTTAAATAATTATTATTATTACCATAGTTGAAAACAAATATTAACCCAGAAACTCAATTTAAACCGGTTTTAATAATTAATAAATTGGAAAAAGAAAACCAATATCAATTGATTATTACTACCATAGAGGGAAACCATATCGTGCAATGTAATCAATTTAAAATTAAAATTTAAAATATGGTATATCAATCATTAATATTATGAGAATATGATATTGATTGAGTTCGTTGGTATGTGTGACTTGTATATGGTTGTGAAAATATTGATTAAAAACTATTTATTCTCATTTATTGTGTTTTATCCATATTTTTTATAATAATCAATTTATTTATAGGTATTATTGAGAAAATAATCAAATTTTCTAGGACAAAAGAAAAGATTTAATGAAAAAATTAGTTAGGTAAAAACACTAAATGAGAAATAAATAATAACAATAACAACATTGATTAACATAAAGTAAATATTTTTTGTTACATGTTCCTAAATATAAAAAAGTTAAATTTCATACTAATATCGAAGATATCAAATTTGAGTTAACATAAAAATAAATTCCTTTATTTATTATGTAATCTTGAGAAAAATCAATTTTAAATTAAGATTAGATAAAATTATTTCCTAAATTTGAATATCAAATTTAAATCAAAATAGAAGAGATCAAGATCGAAGAGATATTCCTTTCAAAAAATGATGAAAGAGATCATTTTTTTATTTATTTCATTTAATATTAGCCATTACAGCAAAATATTTTAAAATTTGAAAATTCTTCCCAATGCCTAAAAAAGATCAAATTCAAACTCATAAAAAAAATTGCCACATAAATTCAAATACACAAAATTTAAAAATTATTATGACATCTTATATAAATAAAAGGAAAGTAAAAGACAACACATATCTACCAATATCATTATGCAATCAAATCAAAGAAAATAATATTTTTAATATTTTTTCTATCATTCCATACATAATTTTTTGAATTTTTTTTTGTAAAATACGCTACTAAATTTCATGTCATTCATGATGTTTTTTGTTTGAGTGGCAAAAATAATGTATCTGCATAAAATGGAAAAATAATCACAAATTAGAAATATTGAGAAAAATAAGCTGCTAAATTTTGTTTCGTTGAATGGTGCTTCTTGTTTGAAAAGGAAAAATAATGTATCTGTTTTGAATTAAAAAGTAATCACAAATTAGAAATAAAGAACAAAAAACTTACCAACACAAAGTATAGAAGTATTAATTCTAAATAACCAAAAGTGATTAATAAAAAAAAGAGTCGCATTAGAGAATAAGTTTAGGTTGATGATCAATGGAATAAAATCAAAACAAAATCAAACAAAATCAATAATTTGGAGACTATGAAAAAATATTCAAAATATAGAGATCTCAAACATTGAATTGAATAACAACTAAAAATGATTAATAATAAAATAAAATAAAAACCCACCTTAGATGAGAAGTTGATTAGAAGAATAACCACGATACAAATATATAATAAAATGAATAAATAAAATATATCAATACATAAAATTATTGAGATATAAGATTAAAAATATAAAAACTAACATGTAATCGAGAGAGAAAGGGAGAGAAAAGACTAAAAAGAAAACAAAAACTAACCTGCAATCAAAAGTCTTGAGTGATAGTTATCACAATGAAAGAGTAGAATGAAGAAGAAAATATATATGAAAAGAAAGAACAAAAAAGAAAAAAAAAATCATACCAGAGAATGAATAGTTGAAGAGACATGAAAGTTTGGACAGACACGAAAGGCTAAAAAGGCTAAAAGGGTTTCACTATGACTTCAAGGCTATTGTACATGTCATAGATGGTAATCAAATACTGCATAATGTTCATATACATTTTGTTAAAAAAAATCGATGATCATGAGCATTTTAGGAGAAAGTGAAATAGGATAATCATATTTAAAAACAAAATTATTAAAATTAATCCAAATATCTGAATTGAGATGAACAACTTCAACCCAAAGAGAGGACCAGCCACCAATGATGGCAGAGTGAGAGGATGAGTCGGTAGAGACACCGATCGAATGCATTTGTTGAAAATGATGGGGGTAAAATGATGGAAAAGAAAATCAAATAAATACACATGTGAGATAAAATAAAATACAATAATCTTTTGATTTTGTTTTTATATTTACATTTAATGCTGATTCCGGCACAATAATACTTAATTAATCCTGATTTGCATATTCCATTTTGAATTAAAAGAGAATCATTTGGTTTCCATTTTTGTTAGCCTTTAGAATAAATACTGAGTAAAATTCCCTCAAATTAAACGTAGTATTGACACGTGTAATATTTCATTTTTGAAAACATTTTGCTTTATTATATACATAGATTAGTTTTCGTAGTTGTACAAAAAAAAATTGTGTTACTTATTTAAAAATAAATTCATACAAAAACATATATTTAATTTAGATTATTTTGTCACGATAGTTTTTTAGATAAATTTCAAAAGAGTTCCCAGTAAGATTTCCATTTTCCATTATAAGCTATTTTGAAAGCAAAATAAGGGACCTTTTCTTGCTGTCAAAAAACAAAAACAAAATAAGAGTGAATCTGTTTACATTTATCTTCATGAAAAAATATTTTTGTTTAAAATATATTTTTCTCTTTATAATATATAAGTTTTTTTTTATTCCTTTAAAAAAATCAAACATTTTTAATCTATATAATATATATATATATATATATATATATTATACATCATTTTAATGGTTGCTCTGAGTTAATTAAGTATGATGAGGTGACTCGTCCACCTCATTACTGGCGCTAACACACCTTACCTTACAGTCTTACCCCTCACCTCAAGTCCTCAACTCAGCTGAACTTCAAAAAAAAAAAAGAAAAAAAAATGATTGTGACAGTTTCAATTCAATTATGAAATCTGTAATTTTTTTTTAAAATGAGAAAAATTATTGAAAAATCGGTAGCGGGATCCCCCCTGTTCATTGGCGGCTTCTCCATGTTTCCGTTTTCGTGAAGTGAAGTGGACGCCGCCGTAACTCGCTGTTCGTCGATCAGCCGCCGTAACGCCCTATTTCTCAGGTTCTCTCTCTCTTTTGCTTGAGAATTGTTAATTTTCCCCATTTTTCTGTTCGAATTGGCTTAGCTATGAACGATGAAGGATGTGCTTTTCACAATGCCTTTAGCCATTATTAGGATCCCAAGCTCCTCTTTCCTATCATGCAAATTATTTGTGTCAATGTATCTACATTTATCAAAACTTGGATGTGCTCCGCTACTATCTTTATGCACTGTTCACTCTGCATCAACGTGTTCAGTTCAGAGGTTTTCAATTTTCTCCTTTGTTACTAAAAAATTGATTTACTGTAGTCATGACTTATTTTAAATATTTTTGGTACTGAGATTTTATAGTTACTCCACTAGTTAGTAGTGGCTGCTTGATTTGCTGAGATTAGTACACTTTTAACTGTTTCAAGCGTTAATTAGCCAAACAGTCAAGTATAGGCAAGTAAGCTATAACATATATCCCACTCACTATAGATATATAATATGAATGCAGAACAAAGGTTCACATAAAGCCGCAATGTTGTAGTTTTCACCCCCTTTTAGTCTTTTATTGATCTCTAGTAGCCAGTTGCTTAATTTTCCACTTGCATCTGAAAAGCACGATTCACTTGCTGTTAATTATTGTTCATTAATTATCCTTCTTTGGATGAATGAGTTTGCATTCTGCATACCTGAAAAATCTCTACAATCCCTTTCTGTATAGGGAGCTGTTTTCTAATATAAGAGGATTTGTGAATGATAAACTTTTAAACCACATTCAAGGATAAAAGGGGGAGGATTTTGATTACATTCAGATGTGAACATTTGTGACTGACTTGTGATGCATAGGCTAGTTTTCATTTTCAACGTCAATAATTTCTAAATCTGTTGTGTTCTATAAACACCACACCCCTAAATCCAATATCTACTCCTAATGCTATCTGATACTATAGACCTTAGACACATCAAATGTAAAAGGCAAGACTGAATCTAATCAATCTCTGAGAAGAGTGTGTTGTCAATCAAAACCAAAGTAGAAAGGAATATTCACAAAACCCAGAAAAAAAAAACAGAAAATAGAAGAATAACGAGCTAGGTTGCATTTTCTGCCTTCTTTAACTTGCAGGAGCTGTCCAACACTGTCAAACAGCATGGGGATGCTTGACTGCTGAAAGCTTATGAATTGTCAAGGTTACTGAAATAAAGTTTTCTTCAGTGAAAATGAAATATTATTACACAGTATCTCGATGAAATGTGCATGTTTTAATTCAAAGTATCACACAAATTCTCATTGCGGAAATCTGATAAGACGAAACTTTCTTATCATCTTAGCACGGTGCTAAAGTTTTCGGAAAAAAAAACATACAATTCAATCCTTCTTCTTATGGTTTCTTGGTTTATCTTTCACTACTTTGGGTTCTTGAGCTAAATGAATAAAATAGAGAAATTCTTTGTTAATGATTAATTATTACAATCAATACTTTATTCCCATAGTACACACGAAAGAGGAAAATAAATTATTACAATTAAGGCTATAAATTAAAACACGCCTGCAACAATATACATTTTGATATAAGTAATAAAAATTACACTTGAATAAAAGTTGCATACTACAATGGAAGAGAAAATTGGAGGTGAAAATTGTACATTTGGTCACCAAATTTATTGGGGGTACACATATATTACAGAAAGCAAAGCCCTGGAAGAAACAAGAGATTTCTGCAATGCATCACTCAATAATAAATCTACTCTTCCCCTAGGAAGAAAACAGTGGGCTTCTTGGGCTCCGAGATATCCACAGTCCCTTCCAACATCTTAGCCACCTTGCCCATGGATGGCCTCGACTCAGGCCTATCCTGCAGGCACCACATTGCTGTCTTCACCATTCTATTAACCAATTCAAAATGGGCCCTACTATCATAAGCGTCCCTAATCTCACTATCCAGAATGTCTTCCACTCTCATTTCCTTAAACATCTTATCAAAAGCCCACCCGGGGAAATACCACTCATCACTCCGGAGCACAGAACTTTGGATCTCCATGTTCCTCACCCCACTCACAAGCTCCAACAGCACCATACCAAAGCTATACACATCAGCCTTGGAAGTGATTGGGTCTGCTGTGATCCACTCAGGAGCCATATAACCAGGAGTACCCCTCCTTCTAGACATAGTCACCATATCCTCCTTTTTCCTCAGCTTGGCCAACCCAAAATCTGATATCTTGGGGCAAAAGTCATCGCCCAAGAGAATGTTCTCAGGCTTGATATCACAATGCAAAACCCATTCCAAACACTCCTCATGCAAGTATGCAATAGCCCTGGCCACACCCAGAGCAATTCTGTACCTCATATTCCAATCCAAAACAGGTTTCTCTTGTGTGTTGTTGGGGCTATGACTTGGAACAGAATCACCACTACCCTTGAGAGACTTGACCCGGTAGAGGTACTTGTCCAACGATCCACCCGGGATGTGCTCATAGACAAGTATTCTTTGACCTTTCTCTGCACAGAAACCCCATAATCGAACCAAGTTGAGGTGGTGCATCCTGGCAATGATGGTGACCTCTGCCCAGAACTCAGCATCACCACCGGTGACATTTTTCAAGCACTTCACGGCGACGATGCGGTGGTCGGGCAACTCCCCTTTGTAGACATCTCCAAAGCCACCTCTCCCTATGAGGTTAGAGAAGTCATTGGTGGCAGCTTTGATTTCTGAGTAGGTGAACCTTTTGGGGCCACCGGCAGGTAAGAGCTCAAGGCCTAGTGTGGTGGCCATGTCCCTGTACTTGATGTACCTCTTGAGGAAAGACCAGAAGAAAGCCACCCCAGCAATGAGTTCTGCAGCAAAAAGGGTGCATATTATGACAATGTTTCTGGTGGTGGTGTTTGAGTCCTTGGGTGGTAGTGGCAGGCTTATCTTGACAGGGCATGTTGTTTGCATCACTTGGGTCATGCCAATGAAGTTGGTGCCTTCTGATTCAGATTCGTTAACTTTCAGAAACAAGGCAGTTTCAGTCCCTGGTGACCAGTAACCATATTGAAGCTGTTTCCCCAGTAGCAAAACACAATAGCCAGACCCATCATATTTGAACCCAAACCCAAGACACTTTTGGTCTGTTCTGCAGCTGGCTTCACAGACTGTGTAGTTCCCAGCATTGATTTGATTCAAAAGGCCGTCGCTGGTGTAGTTTACATAGTCCATCCTGATAAACTTGGTGTTTCGTGAGAGTGGGATTTTCCTTGTGCAACCTTTTTCAGGCACACCTTGAACTGGCTTGAACCCAGATGGGCAAACACAGTCAGTAGAGTTATACAAATCCTCTCTGGGCATGCAGATAGCATTAGGCCCACATTTGCCTTTGATTTTGCACATCTCCCATATCCCCATCCAAACCACTACCCACTTGTTTTGCTGCTCAGGGTAGAAGCTGTAGATTCTGAGATTCCCATCCTCATCAAGAACCAGTTTTCTAAACCTGGGGTCACCATAATCAGAAGTGAGAAAGGAGTTACCTTGCATGCTCATCTTCCCATCATTGTCCATGCTTATCAAGGGATTTGGGGCCTTATAGTACTGAGTACTACTAGAGTCTGAGGTGGAATTGTCATTGAGAACTAAGAACTGAGAGTTGATGAACTTGAATTTCCCATTATTAGAATGAAGCTCAATCCCACTGATGTTTTGGTTGGGCAAGATGGTGTTGGTTGGATTAGCAAAGCTGCTCCAATTCCCAAAGACTAATTTTCCACTCTCATCTAGAAGGAGTTGTGTGGAATTGGAATTAGAACCAGCAGGGGAAGAAGAAGCATTATTTTGAAAGGGTGAACCAAGGAGAAGAAGCTCCCCTTTGGAGGTGATGACAAGTGAGGCAGAGCGGTTCACTTGGGTTGAAGAACTCCATACGAGAGGGTTTGCAGTGTGAGGGACTTTGGTGAACCAAACAGAGAAGGTGAAGAGGTTTGGGGAATTGGGTATGGGAAAGAAGCCAGCTGTGAAGGTGGAGTCTGGGGAGAGAAGGGTTCTGTTCTGTGAGGGGAGCCATGGGGAGAGTGAAATGTTGAAGGATTTGAGTTGTTGTTGGGCAATTGAGGGTTGAAGGTTGCAGAGGAGAAACAAGAAGAAGAAGAAGAAGAAGAAGGAGAAAGTGGGGATGCTGAGAGCCATGGTTTCAAAGGTGAATGAAACTGTGTGGTTTTAGATCTTAGATTCCATTTTTAGCAATCAGTGGCGGCTTTCTGAGCGTTGACGATGGAAACTTTGACTCCATTGATTGTGTCAGTGTCATTGCTGTTATTGACTTGTTTATTTTGTACTACGGACCATTTGCAATTTAATATCTTTATTATTTACCTCTTGCCTTTTGAAATCAAAAAAAGTTGGCTTTAAAATATGAGTAAAAGGTCACTTTAATCATCAGAGATACAGATGGGGTTACATTGGTCTTTGAGAGATAAAAAATTAAAATTTAGTTCCCGAGAGAGACAAATATTTTTCACTTTATTCTCTACCGTCATATCTCCATTTTGCAGTGCTTAATTGGCAAGTTAAATACTAAGTATATATCTACATGTAGCTCCATCTGTGTACCATGTGGATAGGGAACAAAATAAAAACCCTTGTTTTCTCTCTTCAACTCCTCTCTCCCACCACCACCGCACAACCCACCGCCATTGCCACCCCACACCCACGCCCACCCCCTATCTTCTCTCTCCCACCACCACCACCCAAGCCATGGCCACCACAACCCCCACCCCACCCCATCGCCACCATTTTTAGCAAAGATGAATGAAACTGTGGTTTTAGATCTTAGATTCCATTTTTAGCAATCAGTGGCGGCTTTCTGAGCGTTGACGATGGAAAATCAGTGGCGGCTTTCTGAGCAATCAGTGCCATTGCTTTTATTGACTTGTTTATTTTATACTACCATTTGCAATTCAACATCTTTAATTTATTATTACTCTCTTGCCTTTTGAAATAAAAAAAAGTTGGTTTTAAAATATTTGATGTTTTTTATAAAATTAGATAGAAATAGAAACATTCTATTATTATTTTATTATTGTCGGTATTCAATCCTCAAAGACTGTTGTTTTGTATTGGAAAATAGTAAATGAAAATGAAAATGAAAATTAACTTCAAGTTTAGAAGGAGAGAAAATGGGAACTTCTCGTATGTTTTTCGTTGTTCAACTGTTTAAAAATTGGTTTTGGTATTTTTTGAGATAAAAGAGACAGTTTCTTCGTCAAGAAAAATGTTTTGGAAAATGGAAAACACTACTATTTTACCAGGTCAATGTTTATTTGATCTTGCCATGTTACCAAAGTGACTTTGACTAAGGCAAGACTCCGAAGCAGACCAAACCCCACGGGAGGGAAATATTAATTACATGACATGGACCTACTTAGTTGTTTTATATAGTACATGATGATGATGACTAGGCCAAAAAAATATAGTACATGATGATGACTAGCTTATACGCAAGGGCAATATTTTTGGTTTACACCAATCGTATTTTAGGAAAAAATGATCTCTGAATTAATCTGTGTTCGATCGAGATACACAGGCAATATACATAACTGGTCAATTTATCTGTCTCTCTTATATACAAAGAGATAAAAATATAAAATATTTGGTATATAAAATAATAGAATTAGGGATTTAAAGCTAAATTCAATCTAAGCATATAAGTATAGAACGTGGCAAGTAACACTAGACTTTCCATTAAGTGCACATAATTATTAGTTTAATTTGAAGAATTAATTTTTTTTATAGTTATTAGAGAATTTTTGAAAAAAATTATTTCCTCGTAATAATTAAGCTAAACCAAGTATGCTACAATATGGTTCCACAACCGATTAATCTACAGTTCAATCTTCATAATTCCCATTCTTCAATCTCAAAAGGACGCGTATGTGAATAAGAGACATGTCAAAGATATAATATAAAATTCAAGTTATAACAAAATCCATTCATCATTCATTAGCCAACAGATTTAAGTTTTTAAGATAATTTATGACAAATGGAGGGAGTTACCTATAATTTTTTACTTCAAAAATAGTAAAATTTACACCACACAATGATGTATTTGATATGGATAACTAAATCCTATGTTTCTTGCTCAATAGAATGGAAGACTAAAGAAAAATATTATTCACCTCTATATCCTTGAAAAGTATGAGAACACAAAATTAAAGTTTTACTATTTGTTCTGCATTTGTCTTCTTGCAGCAAATTGAAAAACCTAAAGCAAAAGGTAGGCAAGTTTGGGGAATGGAGGGTGCAATATATGTCCAACTACATCCTGAAACAAACCTATAGTCCAAAGGGTAGGCAGAAGTTGGAAAAAAAATAGAGAGAAGAACTGATGTAAATGTGTATCAAACAACTTCATCGTGCATCGGAAGATGTAAAGGAATCCGCAAATCCAGGCGACCGGGGCGGTATGCTTGACTGTGTATTTTCTGCACTAGTAAGTATTGATGAAGAAGTTAGATCAAGGGTGCTCGTTCCTTCAACAGCCTGCCACTTGCTGAGTGCTTGAGGCAAGGATATGTCCAAGTCAATCCCATATATGTCATCAGCATCAGGCTCTGAAGGCTTCCAAATCTCAACAAGAGGTGCTAGCACATTGACCACATGGCTCATGTCGGGGCGCTGATGGGGCTCCCTTGCGCAGCAGTGGCCGGCCAAATCCGCGATGGTCCTGAGACTCTCCAAGGCTTCCTCGTCGACGTCCATTGTTGGATCGATGTGCTTTCGGAATGAGTCCTTGTTCAGCAGCATCCTGCGGAACCATGTAACGAGGTGCACATTCTCTTCTGGTTGGCTGTTGTCAATTGCTTTCCTTCCTGTTATCATCTCCATGAGAATCACACCGTAGCTGTATACATCAACCTTTGTTGTGACTCTTCCAGTGACTGCCCAATGATACCATTTTAATGAGTTAGGGGATCAAATGAGGAAGGAGAAAAATCATCACAATGCTAGAATGTAAATTGCTATACGTCCTAATGACGGTTAGAGAAAAAGGCCACAAGGTAATCGACCAAGTGACTTGTTTCTATACAGAGGATTGCTAGCAAGCAATACACACATTCCAACACATTCTCTATGATTAAGGGAAATTCACGTGGGTCCCACAAAATCTTGTGAATCTCAAATCTTATTTGGTGGGGAGTGGGATCCATTCCTAAAGTGGTGAACTTATATGAATTTCATCCAATTATAGAGAGTGTGTTGGAATGAATTAAAGAATGTGTTGCTAACATTCTTTATATAATATGCAACAAACAATAAATAGACACAAACCCAGCATGTCACAGACAATATATATCATGTTCGTTTATTTTTATGAGCAATGCTAGAACCGATTATTTCTTTCTGATCAACTAAAAGGTGAATATCAATCCTCAAAGTAGAAGGAATATTACGAGGCATGCAAATTGGCTACAGAGGATAATAAATCGCACAAATATATTCCAACCTCTTTTAGGAGGCATACTGAAACAAACCCAATTGATTATAAGTAATTTTTATTCCCATAGTAACTCTATAAACGATTTGTCCTCATCTTTGCTTTATCAATACAGTTGTTTCCAGACAAAATTTGATAAAAAGAGTATACTAGTTAAGAGTGTTTCAATCAATTTGTTTCTGCATAACTATATTCATTATCTCCAGTTGGGGATTTCAGATGACATTAAAGTAGGAAATAATAACAACATTAAGCACCATCTGCCATTGGTGCATAAGACAATTTTAAATATATCATCAAGCATAGCCAGAAACAATTTTAAGAAATAGGCATATGCAGCAAAAAAATTCCAAAACATGATACATATAACTACCTGCATACTCCGGTGCAAGATATCCAAAAGTTCCAGCAAGTCTGGTCTCGAATGAGGCTTGTCCTTCTGGAGCAAGACGAACCAATCCAAAGTCTGATACTTTAGCACGCATATCATCCCCAAGCAAGATGTTTGATGGTTTCAGGTCCCTATGGATAAAAATTTGTTGGGCCAAACCATGAAGATATTCAACACCTCTAGCAACATCCAAAGCAATGGAGAGCCTTCTCTTCCACTCTAGTGGTTTTAACCCTTCATCTTTCCAGTCAAACAAATGTTTACTAAGAGGCCCCTGAGGCATGTATTCATACACAAGAAGCCTCTCATTTCCATCCAAGCAATGGCCCAGAAGTGCGACCAAATGCCTATGACGAACCTTAGTGAGTACTGCAATTTCAGACCTGAACTCACTCAGCCCCTTCTCACCCCCCATTTCACATTCCATCCTTTTAACCGCAATCTTCGTTCCATCATGCAATTCTCCTTTATATACAGTGCCAAAACCGCCCTTCCCCAATATGTTTCCTTCACTAAAATTGTTTGTAACTTCTCTCAAAACCTGAATCGAAATCACCATATTACCAGCTTCCACATTCTGAACACTACTCGATGGACTAAATCCACCACCAGTTCCTCCAGCTCCACCAACAGCACTGGCACTGGCACTTGCAGCTGCAACACTTATCTTCACACCATTTCCATCCCCAGAATGACGGGGATGTACCACTACTACATTTGGACTTGGAGCCTTGCCAGCACGCTTATGTTTTCTACCATACACCACAAATACCAAAACCCCTACACCAAGTAAGCCAACACACCCCACCACAATGCCAACAATGGCACCAGTACTATGTTTCTTCTTATCTTTCCCTCCAGAATCCGATCCTGGCGGGGATTGAGGTTTATCCTTCCCAATATCAGGATTCCCACCGGTTTTAACAACCACATCTCCGCGGAACGGTGGCACCTGGCCATACAACCTATTATTCGAAACATCCAGCTCCTTCAGAAGAGGCATACTAGTAAGTTCCCTCGGTATTGTACCGGTGAGACCATTGTTAGCAAGAAGCAACCTCGTCACAGATGTAAGGCTAGCAAAACTAGGAGATATACTTCCAGAGAGACCCATGTTCTGAAAGCTGATAATGGAAATGTTACCACCAGAACAAACAATCCCATCCCAATGTTGATCATTAGCACAAGGGTCATTGCCCTGCCAACTATCAGCAAGTTTTAGAGGATAACCAAAAGGCTCAACAACAGAAAGCAAAGCAATCACAAGTGAACTACATGGCTGACCAACCTCCTTTCTACAGAACCTATTGTTCCCTTTCACCATGTCATTATCAACCCTCACCCCATCCTTGAACTTTGGAGGTGAACCTTGTAGATAATTGTTGGTCAAGTTTACAACTTGGAGTGCAGGAAGAGCAGTGAGAGAAGGTGGAACAACACCAGTCAACTGATTATCCCTCAAACTCACATCAAAAAGCTGATCATGGTTTGACAAGTCAGGTATAGGACCAGTAAATGAATTCCCATGAACCCAAATCTGTTTCAATGAAGTCATGTTCTGTAACACAGCAAGGGTACCATTGAGCTTAGAATTACTATTCTGACCATTCACCAAAAGATTCTCTATAGAAGTCCCAGAGAAGCCATTAGGCAACCCACCTTCAAAGGAATTAAAACACAGACCCAAGTAAACCAAACCCGGAAAGGGACCATCTTTTCCAAAAAACTCTGGTATTCCACCAAAAAAACCAGCACTCATTGCAGAGAAAGTCTGAAGGGCAACACAGTCTTTTAAGCTATCAGGTACCCGCCACTTAGGAAAAGGGTTATAGTCAATTCTCACCTCTTGAAGATTACTCATGTTGCTGAAGAAATCACTGGGGAATGAGGTGAAGTTGTTGTTGTGAATGATCAAAAACTGCAATGACTTTGGCATGTAAGGGAAAGGACCCGAGAGACCATTGGTCATGCACTCGAAGCGAGTCAACTCAGTGAGCTGACTCAGTTCTTTGGGCAGAGTACCCTGAAGGTTCTGGTTACCGATTTGAATTGCGGTGACCCTTTTCGTTGAATCGCACTGAATATGGTTCCACTTGCACACGTCTGGGTCTGACCACTGAAGACCACTGGTTCCGCTTCCACTTCCATTGTTGATGATCGCTTTCTTCAGCGTTTGCATCACAACCGCGTCTTGTGACTGTGACCATGCAAACGGAAACGTAACCGAAAACAATAGGAGAACGCGGAGAACGAAACCCAATTGGGGTTTCTTCATTTTTTTTCTATGTGGAGAAATTGGGGTGAGGAGAATGGTGGTGGAGAAAAGCAGAGGAGGGTGGTGGTGTAAGAACAGAACAGAGCAGAGGATATTTTTTTTGCAAAAGGAGGAGAAATGAAACGCAACAGTGGGATCACTACTACTCACATACTCGTAGCACTTTGTGATAAGGATTCTCTCGAAAAGGGAACTTTTAAGAGAGGAGAATAACGCAAAACAAAATAAAAAATCGCGTTTTGGAAATAGATGGGAATATATTCAGGGTGACACGGCGGAGAAAGAGGGAGAAGAAGTGAGTGAAGTGTGAGAGACTGCGTTGTTTGGTGTTTAAGAAGAGAGAAAAAATCGTTTGGGGGAACGATTAGCAGCATACTACAACATGACATTCCGTTGGCATGCGCGTGGGGTCCACCGATGGGCTTATATTGCGCGGAGGTAACGCTTCAGACTTTTTTTTTTTTTCAAAACCAATCCACTGTATATCGATTTGGGCGATAACTAATCTCTATCGATAACTTGAATTGAGTTCTATTTGGAAGAACGTAATGTTGCTCAATGTGTTAGCATTTGTGAGTGTGGTAGTGCATGTGTGTTTTTTGTTTCTCAATTCTTTGAGAATATGAAATGCATTTAAAAGTTATCTCTTCTAAATAGTAAATTTTTATACACATGAATTACAAATCAAATCCCTCACCATATATTTAAGGGATTTGACCTATTTACCACTCGAACCACACCATTTTGGTGTGACAATATGTGTTTAAATGAATGTTTGCTAGAAATAATTTTAACTTAATTTAATTTTATAAAATTGATTTAATTAAAATTGAGTTTGAAGTTATTTTGACTGTGTTTAGTCTAAAAATAAATTTAAAATAAAATTCAGTGTAAAACTTTTAACCTAACATATTTATTTATACTAAAATCACGCTGGATGGAAGAAAAAATCCATTCTAATACTAATGCTCTCTTCGGGTAAACCAAACACACAATTTGGCAGTAATAACTACTTAACTAGTACTACATTAGTAGTAGTACGTAAACTAGGTGAGTAAGTAAAGGCGCGTGAATTAATTGGGTGGGTGGTAAAGAGATTGGATTGGTGCGTCAGCCGTTCTGAGTTGGATTTTTATTGCGGTTCCAACACAGTGACACACCATACAGTAAAGGTGCCAACTTTTTGTTTTTCTCACTCAACTTTTTTACTGCAAAAATTTTATCCTAAAAAAAATTATACTTAATAATTATTCCACCGATATAAATCTTTAATAGTTTTAGTTTTTTATTTTTGTCTTAAAACTTTAGTTGTTTTAGAATTTTAAAAAATAATTTATTATATTTTTTTAATTATACCCTTAATATAATTAATAAGTTTTGAGTGAAAAAATAATTAAGATAATTGAGAATGATAAATAATAAATAGAGTTATTTTAATTTAAAATTTATTCAATTATTTATTTCTTAATCTATGTGCTAAAATCTTAAACAACCAAATATTTAGACAAGAGGGAATATAATTAATAGAATATAGACAAGTCGGCGTAAGGAATTATTTTTAAAAATGATTTTCACATTAAATTCCTTTTTTCGTATTCAATTTCGCAATTAATTCACCTTATTATTAAATAGCATTGCTCTAATTAAGTCGTTGTTTTGGTTTTTAGATTTCTGTAGACATATTTAAAAAAAATAGTATTTGAATTAAAAAGTAGCTTAAAATTAAATTAAAAATTAGTATTTGAATAATAAAATATTATTACTTTGAAATATAATTCGGATATGCTTCTTATAAATATGTGAATTTACTAATACTTAAAATGAGTTCTTTCCAAAAAAAATTTAAATATCAATTGTAACTCATTAGATTAATTCTACGATCCAGAACTGAATTTATCCACATTGATTGTTTTGCGAATAATTGATTCCTGGGGTCCAAACTTGATTATATATGAAACTTTAGAATATGTTTATAAACTAATTTTCTTCACCACGACGTTGACAAATTATATAAAAAAACAATGGTTTCTTACCCGTGAAATTAATTTCTTACAATGTGTTAGTTTGATGCCGGTCAAAAACCTTTTTTGCCGGACTTTAAATTCTGTTTAAGAGATTATATATTGTCCGAAAAAAAAGTTAATTGTTTAATTTTTTTATTTATAAAAATGTAGTAATTGTCTAGAAATTTCTGTTATAAAGTATTTAGTCATTGTAGAGTATTTTAAAATCGGTTCCTTGTTGAACACGGTCATTGAACAGGGTCAAGCGTAAGTGTAATATACATGAAAGCGTTGAAAGAAAAATAAATAAATAGACAAATGTTATATGAGAAAATTTGAAAACGAAGTGAAATACTGAGAACTTATTCTCCACTCACTCCCCTTCAAAATGTTCTTTACGTTTCAACGACATGAAAATTACTTTTGGTGCATTTGAATAATTTTTTTAGGAAAATCATATTTCATTATTTTAAAAAATTTGCTTTAAAAATATAGTTATAAAACTACTCTTTTTTTAGGTTTTGCTACCCAGTATAAATAGATTTTAAAAAATAATTTTATTATAAGTACTTACAAATATAAACTTTTTATACAGTTATGTATGATTATGATAAATTTATTTTATTCTATATCTTAAATATATTTTAAATATGTTTTAATTTTAATTAATACAATATTGATGTAAAAATTTACATTAATATATAATAAAGTAATATCACATCATTCAATACGTTTGACTCAACGACTCCATTATTCGTTAATGATATGATAATTAGATATATTAGTGGTAAATTGCAATATCAATTTTTATATGTTATAATACATATAAATTAAAATCATCAATTTAGGATTTTTTCGGTAAGCAATAATTCAGGATCTGGATATGAAATTGAAAAGGATTTTTCCCTTGTTCATTGTAATCCCATTTTAATTGCACTAGTACTGTCTTGCAAGTTATAGCAGTGACATAAATACACGTGTTAATAAGGATGCATAAAATAATAATAATTAATCACATTTTATAAAATTGTTATATAATAACATTATTTATTAAATAATATTATAAAAATGGTAAGATGGTGAGATTGAATATGATTGGATATTAATATTCTCTAAATTTATTATGTCACCCAAAATTTATTATTGATTGAATTGACAAAATCGAGATTTATTTTTTGGAATTATTCTACTAAAAGTTATTTTTAAAACATATTGTTGGAAATTGTAAGTGTGTAGTGTCCGTTACTGGGCTTAAGTTTTATTCTAAGATAAGATAATAGATAAAGACAATAACCTATTATTTTGGCCTTTAGTATTTTCTAGAACAATAATTATTATATTATACCGTATATAGCTTTTAATAATTTATTTTGTAATTGGATTCGCATGCTTTACTTTCTAAATATGTGAAATATCTCTTTGAAAGTTACGTGTATCAAGCATTTTCTTTCTCTAGCATGTTGGAATATCTCTCTTTAGAAGAAAGTTTTGCTTCAAATCTCAAACCGAATTAAATTTAGTAAGTCGTGATATTTTCACTTATTGTACATATGAAAGAGTTTTTATTATAATTTAATTATATGTGCAAAAGAATATGATTGCAATAGTATTTATTAAAGGAGCAAAATTTTGTAACAAAATCACTTTTGAAAATTATGAGTGTGAATTTTTGCTATATGTATATAGATTTTGTACGAAATCACAGTTTAATATTTATGAAACAATTAATTTTTTTCAAAATCTCATTATATAGTAATGATTCTGCATAGAACTGTTACCATTAATTTGGACATTATTTAAGCCAAATTTAGCCTAGTTTTGGCATGTGATCATGTCAAGGGTGAATGTGAACCCGCTTATGTTGGGTCCTCAAGCCAAGAACAAGTTTACAATTCTCAAAGTGGATAATACAACTCTTTAATCCAACATGTAGTGATCCCATTATTTGAGATTAATTAAAGTTTTCCTTGGAGGCAATAAAATAAGTCTGGTAGCAATATTATTGCCTCCAATGAGTTGGGTAGGTGTCAATGTCTGCTCTACCAATCGCTAGAACAATTACAATAAGTCCCAATAACAAAATGAATCCCAAATACTGATATGCTTTGTTGTTAAGCTTATGCTTGTTTGGGGTGTATTTGGAGAAGCTTATTTGGGCTTGTGTTATTTGGGGTGAAGGTTTTTGAGAATGGAAATGGTTTACTTGTATTTAACATTTGAGATCCGTTCAGGAAATGCTTATCAGTTTTACCTTTAATTTTTTTATCAGCTTTATATCAGGGGACAAATGTTTTCTCTTTTTCGTACAGTTTTTTAATCCTTAGATTTTGAAGTTGGTATATTAATTGTTTCAATTTTTTATCTTCAGGTATTTTATTACTTGGGTTCATTCAATGACTCATTGTTCAAAGTTCAAACTAGTTTCATTTCTTTTATCAGCAAAAGGAAGTTCATTAAACATTTTCAGTTTGAACACCAGCAGAGCAGAGCTCCATTGTTACAAAACAGTTTAAGCACTTAAACATCCGTTTAGAGACTCAAATCAATGACAACAAATCACACCACTGTGATCATTGATCAACACATGCAATTCCAAAAACAAAGTTCTTACTGCCCAACCCTTCTTAGGTTCCACATTCAATCCCCACCACACAGTTAAATGTTGTAACTTTTAGTTAACGCTGGGGGAGTGATAAGGTGGTTTGCAGGGGAAGAACATAAGGGTTGAAGTGATAAGGAGGTCACGTGTTTAAATCTCTTACTGACAGAACATATTAATTACTAATATTTGTCTATAAAAAAATGCTCAAAGTAAGGGACAAAAGAGTCTCCTACTTCAATTAACAACTCAATAAGAAAATTGACATTTATAAACAAGTACAGTTGCAGGATTTGCCAACTATCAATTCACTTAATTAAAGAGTAAATTAAGATCTCAACTGTTAATGAAAAATTAACAATTGTACATGAAATCATGGCATTGTCAATTTTCTCATCAACAGCTCAAATGTCACTCAAGAGAAGATAAATTATGTACTATGATTTTCACATGCATGCTGAAGGTACTCCTCTGAAACTGGAATTAATTAGAACTGCTCGTTCTTAAGCCAACCTTCATTGTCAATGAAGGTAGTACTTGCCATTGAATTAATTGTGTTCGAATCCAACTTGTTAATCCATTTCACTCGATTGGTCATGTTAGAACCAGGTCCAAAATTGCCATACTCAGCGAATGTGATACGATCCCTGAAAAAGTATTGATATATAGATCAAATTAAACCTGAATTCCAAAGCAATCTAACTAAGAATAAAATAAAAAAAAGGAAAAAAATGATGGACAATATGTTGTCATCCTTCATTGTACATCTTAAGGAACTTAAATTGTTCAAAGTTACTTTATGCATTTTATAATTTTGAAATTGGAAAAAAAATTGGCTTTTCTTATTTCAGTGGAGAAGTTACTTTTCCGAACAAGACAAAAATGAAATATTCAAAGTGGACAACTCACCTTTTCAATAAAGAATTTAAAAAATAAAGAATAAAAAATACAATGAATTATAATCAATTAAGGGCCAATTTGGATAAAAGCTTATTTAAGAACTCAATGCATAAACTCTCATGTATAAGCTATTTTTATAATCGAATGTGGTGAAATTAATTTCATAAGCTATAAGCTGTTTTGATAAGCTATCATGGAGAGCTTATAAAAATAAGCTTAAAACAGCTTATGAATTGGTCATAAACTATTTTCATATGCTTTGTCAAACACATTGACAAGTGTTCATGTCAGTAAATAACCCCAAATAAGATCTACATAGATTATCATTACTCTATATGAGCATGAATTGATGTGTTCAATCATATAAGGATGTACATAAAATGAGATTGTTTTTTGGTCAAACATAAAATGGGATTTAAAAGAGGGATCTTACACGTGGCCACTGAAATACCATGGCTCCCAACCACCAGGGAGTATAATGCTGGGCAAACTGGTATTGTAGAAAAGAACTCTAGCATAACCTCTCCATGGCCTTCCCAAATAAGTTGTACCATTTCCAAAAACTTGGCAGTTCTTAAAAACAAACCCATTTGAATCATTTTGATTTGTTCTCCCTTGTGCTGTGATATAACCAGAAATTCCTGGACCTAGAGTAGCACCAATAACGGATATGGAACATTCCTGAAAAAATAAATAAATAAATTATAAACATCAAAATATTTTTCCTTTATATCCTTCGTATATATATTCAAACCATTAATTATTATTATTACCTCATATAAAGACTGGCCAGCACCAAATATAAAATCAACAGCACCTTCAATAGTACAATACTTGTAGTAGTGTCTTCCTTGCTCATCCCACAAAGTGTCTTGAAGACCAAAAAACCCAACATTAAGAAATTTGGATCTGTCACCACTTACCATCGCAGCTACGGCAGGTAACATGGGATTGTTTTTTGCACTATTGTATGAATTCTGTTCCAATATATAAAGTGATCAAATTTAGAGATTTGGTTCAAAATTAATCTTTTTTGGTTGATGAAAATGGATACAAAAAAATCCAATACGGTAAATAAAAGGAAATGTCTATAATTGAATTCGAGGCAAGATATTAAATGGGAAAAAACGGAAAGAAAATAAAATAATAGTGAGTATAAATTAAAGGGTTTTAATAAGGCTGATGTTACGATATAAAAATAATTTTTTTATTAAGATAGAAAGCATTCATTTTTTTTGACGAAGATAGAAAGCATTCATTACACTTTTTGTATTTTTTAATTTTTAATATATAATAAATGTTCTCTTTCTTGATAATTTTTTTTTCACTTAAGCATAGCGATGACGATACAAATCCGTAAATTAATTTAAATTGGGTCTTGACTTGAACAAACTCCACCGACCACTAAAGACCTAAAACAAATTTTTCAGATTTTTTGTTTCAATTTTCCTTAAATAGAAGAGGCAATTTGTGCCTTGTTATGGTAAACATAAAATTAGGTAATATAATAAGGTGAAACAGCAAAGGAATATTAATTTCTCACCCTAAAGCTGATATGCTTGACCACAATATTGTCAGCCATGGTTGAGAAGGTAGGGCTCTGTGAGGTAGTTTCATGGTCATCCCATTCAACAAAAGTGTTCATCTTTCCCTCTCCTTGTAGTATGATGCAAGGCTTGTCATAGGGAATCATCAATTTTTCCCTGGAAACAATAACCGGAAAAAAAATTTAACAAATATAGCCATACCCAACTGTTTTATCATACTCTATTATGTCTTCTAAATTTCAACTAATTAAATAATTTGTCATTCAGGTAAAAATTATTTTTTTAATGCTTGCCTACTCCCATTTAATTGAGTGCAATTTTGAAAATCTATCACTACAAGTAAGAGTAATTTGTGGAAAGTGAGAAACAACATTGTCGAATTTGATACGCATGTAATATAAATATATATTGCCTGTTTTTTCACGATAAATTAATAATGAAAGGAGAGTACTGGAATTTTTGTATTATTTTATAATCAAAGAGGACCAGGCTAAGCATGAGCACAAGCACAAAATAATTTGGTCATACTGACAGAGTAGGAATGGCAAAAAAATTCATATCCACATATACTCGTAGATAAAATCTGTTATAGGCACAGGACAAGTAGCTAAATGAGTACCCGCGAGTAAAATAAGCAGATATTTCTTTTATCCGCTATTTAATGAATTAGGGAAGGTACCCATACCCGTTAATGAGGTTATTTACATATCATCATTTTATATATATACATATTTAATTCTCACACTCATAATTTTCATGTTGTAGTTTTATTTATTTTTTAATTAAATGAGCAATTATTAATATGATAATTGAGTTAAAATTACAATAATAGATATAATTTAGTCCTATTAATATAATCTAAAATGTGGTCAATATTGTGTGAAAATAAATTTTTTTTATAGAAATACATATATTTAAAAAATTAATAATATTCAGGGGTATCCACAAATATCTCCCAACAAGCAGGTACCCATGCAAGTATGAGACGAGTATATATGGGACGGGTTTATCAAGGCAAGTAACAAGAGAATACTAGCCGTACCCCCACCCCGCCCCATCCCGTTGACATCCTAACACTGAGAAAACAAAAACTGTGTGCCAAAGATTGAAATTCAAAAGACCTTTCAACACCCCCGTCCCCTGCTACTTAATATCATCAAATATGAAGAACCCCGTCTGAAACAGAGCTAATCACATCTGGGAAAAATATCACAGTATGGGTGTGAAATAATCTGAGTTATATATACTACATTAAAGAACCCCTCCATAAGTCATAACAGAGCTAATTACCTGTAGGTACCTGCCTTCACATTGATGGAAACCCAATTCCTATTGTTGAAAGGGACTGAATCAATAGCAGATTGTATGGTAGAGAAGTGTCCATGCCCTGATGGATCCACGGTTATTGTAGTGTAATTGAGGAGTTTGTTTCCAAATTTCGGGTAAATTTGAGCATTTGCTAGCTCTACTACTCTTAAAGCCACCAGGAGAAAGAGACATGTAAAGCAACACAAGCGAAAAGACATGCTGGATCGAATAGCCAACTGAGAAATGAATGTTTTTGAGAGTTGAGAAATTCAGTATTTGATGATTGCTTGTTAACAAACGATTAAGAAAGAAAAAAAAAAAGAACAGTGAAATGTATGCAAAGGTGAATATGTTTTTAAAGTGTTATCTGGAGGGAGTCGCGTACAAGGAAGGTGCTTCAGTCATGGCATCGATCCTTTGTGATTCTAAAAAATCACACAAATTAATCTTGCTTCCCATATTTGCAGAGTCGGAAAAAAAAAATTCTACAGAAAGAAACATGTTAATTTAATAGCCACCCTGAAAACATGTTAATTTAATTTCGATATCACCAAATTAATGGCACTAGTTCTTTTGTTTGACCCTTGAGTTCGCCTAATTAAATGTCATGATAATTTTCCAAATCAAAATTATTGCCTAAAATTTAAAATCTTATAAAAACTACATAACCGATCGATATTTCCATTTTTACTCTAATGGGACTGTTGATGACTTATGTCACATGCCCCCAGCCATTGTTTTCCTCAACTAATGTACCTTTATATTATTTTATTTTTTTACTAATAATTAATTATGATTCAATTAAAAAAAACAGGGTTGAAATAAGTTTTTGACCTCTTGTTTTAGTTTCTATCCACATTTTCAGTTTGTTTTAATATCTGTTATTTTAGTTCTACCTGTTTGTATACACAAACTTATCTACTGTTAATGGTATAAGTTGTATAAGTTACTTTTATAATCGAAGAAAAATTATAGTGAAACTTATTTTATATAAGTCATAAGCTGTTTTGATAAGCTATCTTGAGTAGTTTATGAATCAGTCATAAGCTGTGTTCATAAGCTTTGCATAAGCCAATCCAAACATGTCTCTAGTCATCAACTCAAGACTATCATGGCTAGCCATCCTACGTGAATTAAATGAATTCCATGCCCTTCTACACAGGTGACCTAGTTTGACTCACATGCCACAACTTATATTGACATCTACGTATAAGAGTGAGAATAGACTGAGTTGAGCTAAATTTTGCCTAGATAGGTCTTGTTTATTTTGACAAAAAAAAAGTCTTGTTTATTTAAAAATTTCAAAGTCTAAGTTTGACCTATTACCTATTATAAGCTTTTTTTTAGGTCTGACTTAGCCTTTTTAAAAGTCTAGTTTGACCTATTAGTTTATTTAAAGGATTGACTCCTAATAAGTCATTCAAATAGGTCATATGAGCTATTTCTAAATAAGCTAATAGGCCAAAAAAAAACTCTATGCATAACAAACTAAACCGTAGATGACGTTTTGGTTAATAATGCCCCCAATGAGTAATTGGAACAACTAAGGAGTCTCCGACTTCCATTAACAACACATTTTATAATCACACACAAAAAGAAAGATTAAATAAAAAAATGGTTATACACTATATATGTGTGGTTCTTCATCGTGTGCTCTTGTATATGCCAATGCTATTACTCGTGTCTCTTTTTCTTTTTATTTGTTCGGTATAACAGTATCGTTGGGCCCGTTTGTGCTTTAGCATAGACTAAAGTCCCCTTTCCAATATTGACCAAAAAAAAAAAGTCCCCTTTCCAATGATGTGCATTCCCATAATCAGTTTTTAAAAATACTGTTGGTTCTGAAGCCATTCTTGTGTGTCAATGAAGCTCATACTTGCCATCATATTAACCGTTGTTAAATCCAACTTCTTAGTCCAACTCGCTCGCTTGGACGTGTCAGATCCGGGTCCAAAATTGCCATACTCTGCAAAGGTTATGCGATCCCTGCAACATTTCACAACAAAACATGAATCCCCAACACACAAAACTAAAAGAAATTATAAAGAGATACAAATATGATAGAACAAAAGTTTATATAGGCCCCCAAGTTGGATTTTTTTTTTTCAATTGAAAAAATTATTTTCTAACTAATAAAAACCATTTATAAGTTTATATTTATTTACTGAGAAATTAAATGAGAGAATTTTGAAAAAAAAATGAGATGTAGAAATTATTTTTGCTCTGGGGCAGCCTATTATGCAGAGTGGCCCAGTCAATGACCCACGTCTCATTTGAGGATCCGACCTTCCTCACATCCGACCCACGGGTAAGGAGCCCTGACTCAGACCTGCATGTGATCCTTTGGTCCCCACCTCTACCATTTGTAGACAAGGATAGTCGTGCCCGCGTCGTTCGTATGCAAGGCACGCACCTAATGCGGGGAAACAACATGATCGTCCTACTGTACGAAGTGCGCATATCTCTGATACTTCGCCACCTAGGGGGACCTTAGTCTCAAGTATAAAAGGAGGGTAATTCTGAGCCTACTTGCTCTCACTTTGGAATCCCTCTAACTTGAGAGTTAGAATGCCTTTGCAAGTACCGTGTCGCGAGTCACTGGTCTGATATCATTTCAGCCCAAACCGATTAGGGTCCAAGGTGCATGAAAAACAATTTTCAATCTTATGGAAAATGTTATTAGATAAAATACTCATTTCAACCTTTTCTCTTTTATAAATACTTAATTATCTAGATTAACTCCTACTTTGAATTAGCTTAGGAGTTTTTATAACTTCACATTGAGCATGAATTAATGTGATCCCATAACTATATATGTAGAGAAAATGGGACTATAAGAAAAGAAAAAAGAGGGGGGGGGGGGGGGGGGGGCTTACTCATGTCCAACAAAATCCCATGCCTGCCAACCACTAGGTTGTACAACGTTAGACATATTGGTCTTGTAAAACAGGACTCTAGCGTAGCCTCTCCATGGCCTTCCCAGGTAAGCTGTCCCATTTCCAAACACATGGCAATCTTTGAAAACAAACCCGCTTGCATCATTTGGATTTGTTCTCCATTGTGCTGTGGTAAAACCAGCAAGGCCTGGCTCTAGTGCAGCACCAATAACAGATATGGAACACCTCTACAAAAATAAATAAACGAATTAAATATAAAAACATGATTCCACAATAGAAGATATCCTTAGTATATTCAATACCCATATGATGTACACATTTTTCAGCATTTTGGATTGTACTCTTTTATTTTGGAGAAGTGTTAGAATACTCACTGTAACACTTTCTTTCTAACACACTCTCTTCTACTGATTCTAATTCATGTGAATTCCAACAATAGCTGGGGAAAATGTGTTAAAAATAGTGTTTTTTTTTGTTCCCACATGTATCCCGTTGGTGGTTTGAGACATGATCGGACACTAAACACGGTCGGACACTATACACTTATTAATTGGTTATTGTTAATTTTGTTAGGCATCTTTTGTTACCATTCCTCTTCCTGGATGTTATTTTTGTTTAGGCATGACCATGATGACCAAGAAAAAATTAATAAAAACAGAGTCATTATTACCTCAAACAAAGACTGTCCTGCACCAAAGATAAAATCAACAGCACCTTGTATGGTACAAAGCTTGTAGTAATGTCTTCCTTTATCGTCCCACAAAGTGTCTTGCAAACCAAAGAAGCCAACTCTTAAAAAGTAGGACTTGTCCCCACTAATCATTGCAGCTACTGCAGGTTGCCTGGGTTTATTATTTATTGGATTGTTGTATGAATTCTGCTCCACATTATACAAGCAAAATTAATTTAAGATCACAACTCTCTTTTGATATTAGGGCAGATTCTGTCTATATATTACTATTAAGGAAACTTACAAATTCATTGACCATTTTCATTAATTGATTTTAATAAAATTAAATTAAAATTATTCTTAATCTTAAATTGTATTCAAATGTATAATTTCTGGGAGAATGTGAATCATCTTCCGAATAAAATGAGTCTCACTAGATCTCACTAGAACAAAAGATCAAGAGGAGAAAAATGTTGAAAGACAAAATCTTGTGCATAATATTTTGAGGGGAAAAAAAAAGAAACATAAAATTTTGCAAAATAGCAGCTTCTTGAATATTAGTTACAGGGCAATTAGACACCTATTTTTCGTCTAAAATAAAATAAATTATTAAACGGAAAAATGTTGTTATATTGGGTTCTGAACGAACTTCTCCCAAACACTGAAGACCAAAACACTACCTTTGTCAAATTAAATTAAATAATGTAATTAGTGTTTTTCGTCCAATTTTCAGTTCAATTGGACATAACTGACTGAGGAGTGAGTTATGGGAAAAAGTGAATGGGAAAAAGGGCAATTATGAACGCACTCTTCGCGCGCGCGCATTACCGATACATCGTGTAAGTCGTGGTGGGACATACCAACTAGCCACGCATGAAAAATATCAATATTTATTGTGTAACTTGAAACAAAAATTGATTAAAAAGGCTATTGTTCGAACATAAATTTGATGCCTTAAAACGTTTTTTAAAAACAAGTTGAATTTAATATACAAAGAAGCAGTTTGTCCGTTTATGAAAAACAGAGAAAAGGTTTAAATGGGGGACACTTGGTAGAACATTTCTCACCCTGAAACTCATGCATTTGACAACAATGTTATCAGCCATGGTTGAGAACGTGGGGCTCTGTGCAGTTGAATCATGGTCATCCCAGTCAACCAAAGTTTTCCTCTTTCCCTTTCCTTTCAGTATGATGTAAGGCTTATCATAAGGAATCTCCACTTTCTCTCTGAAACAACACACAAAATAAAACATATTAGTTTTTTTTAGTCCATTGAGATTTGAGGGATATAGAATAATTGGGCATTAATCACAATAATATATATCTTGATTAATTCATTAATTTTCTTCTTTTAATGTTACTTTTAAACCACATTAACCAATGCGCTCCGTCTAAGGACAGACTCGGCTAATATCTGTGTTTGATCCCTAGTGACGGTGATTACTGAACAATCTGTAGTCAAACTTTATTTATCTCACGATCGAATATAGATTAGTCCATGAGCCCTTTTCACGGAATACTATGGGTGTAAAAAAAAACCACATTAACCAATTACATTTACCTGTAGGTACCTGCCTTGACATTGATGGAAACCCAATACCTATTGTTGGAAGGGATTGAATCAATAGCAGATTGTATGGTAGAGAAGTTCCCATGCCCTGATGGGTCCACGGTTATTGTCGAGTAAGGGAGGAGTTTGTTTCCAAATTTCCTGTAAAATTGAGCATTTGCTAGCTCTACTCTCAACCCCACCAAGAGAAAGCAGAGACATGATGCAAAGAAGCACAAACGAATAAGAAACATGATGGATCAAAGAGAGGGAGAGAGGGAGAAAAAAGTGCAATTTTTGGATTTGTTGATTGATTGCTTCAAGAAGAAAAGGGTAAGAGATAGCACTCGCACAAGACTTGACAAGCCCCAACACTTGTTTTCAATCAAATGAAATTAATCTGCACAGATGAATCCGTATTTAAAGGCAAATTTCTATGTGCTATGGAGGGAAAGTTAAGAATTTAAAGTCAAAGGTTTATATATATGAAATAAAAAGGAAAAGACAATTTGTTAATGTACGGGATAAGAGGGGGAGGGTCGTGCAAGAAGAAGGTTCTTCAATTACGGCATCGTATTTAATTCTTAAAAGTAATACAAAATTTGTGATATAGAGGAATCATTTCTTGCATAATAAATTTGATCATTAAGGTATTACAAACACGTATAATAAATTATAGATGTGTTGGAATATAAACTAATTAATGATTGAAATTATGTACTTTACTTTTCTCTTCACTTTAGAGAAGTCAAATCTGGACGTTTATTAGATTTTTTATATTAAATTAAATCTAATTAATATTATTTTTAATTAATTATTCAATCAATTTTTTTTTATTTTTTGAATTTATGTAATCAATACTCAAAATTTCTTTAATGAATATGAAGTTTAAAATTAATTATTCAGATTTTTTAAAACTTAAAAGGTTTAAATATTTAACTTTTATTAGTTAACCACCAGAGGCTCGGGTGAGATGACACGGGTCTGAGTTCGAACCCAAACCATGGGATACCCAGTGTAGACAAAAAAAAAACTTCTATTAGTTAAATTATTTTTAGTTTTTGATATTTCACATAAATACAGTATATTTTCACCGATCTAGAAGAATCAAACATGTTTTATTATTACAATCTAATGATATTTTACCCAAAATTGTCGCATTTGGTTCTTAATTTGTTTCCCGCGCTATTGTGTTCACATTCTTTCTTATGCCAATGATGAGTTTGTAAAGCGAAATTCGGGGCCGGCAATAAGCAACTAATTAAAAGGTGGTGTCCCAATGTTGGAAAAATCAATGTGATGAATCCATGTTGGTTAGGTGAAATTCATACACTTACTTGACTACCAAAGTTGAGAAAACAAAACATATATGCTGGGAATTTAGAATGAAACATTTGATTTCATTTCTGGGCCCGAAAGGATCAAACCTGTGGATGGATTGCAACTGCAAAGATACCTTGTGTTGTATCTAATAAGGACTGCTAATAACTGAATTGACTTTATTTTCTATGATTTTTTCTATCTATATAAAATAATAAAGACAGGTATGAATGTCAATGGATTGCAAACTAACCTACCTCTTATATTGTATGTCTTTTCATATAAAAAAAATGTTTTTATTTCCACATTATAGCAAAAAAAAAGAAGAAAAAAAATTACATTTCAGCAATTTTCAGTTTTATTTTATTTTCTCTCTTATTTTAACCATACTACAACAGTACAACATTATATTTTATACAATGTGGTTAAATAATATACTTCTAAATTATTTTACTGTATCAGATGGTAAGAATAAACAAAAAAAAAACTAATGAAATTGTCTTCTTAAAAATGGGGGAAAATTACATTATACAAAGCACTATGAAACCAACATAGTCAAAGCCGAGAGATTTTGTGGGTATTTGTTTCCACGTTCAAATCATAGTGGGCAACATTTTGAATGTTAAAGTTATCTCTTATAGTTTTAGAAATGATACGCGATTAAAATGGATTAAATTATAGTGGAAAACATTTTGAACGTTAAAGTTATCTCTCATAGTTTTAGAAATGACACGAGATTAAAATAGAATGATCGTGATTTCAAACATACTATCAGTCAACAGCATTTGCAAAATCTTTTTTAAGGGGTGGAATTCAATTTTCATACTCACAAATATATAGTTTGACATATAATTAGGTCTGCAATGAGGGAAAAATAATGTGATCTTCATATAATTAGGTAAATTAGGTAAATTTTTCGATTCATGTTGAACATTGACTTTGCTACAACCTTATTCCTCAATCAGTTGCACTTCCACCAGAGTGTCTCACCAAATGTATATTATACTTTTGAATACAAGTTTGTTCCCGAATCGTGCCTAACAACGACATCACCCTTATTCGTTTGCTCAACACGCACTAAAATATCTCAAAAGGAGAAGCGCAAATCAAACTCAAAACTAATCATATGGACAATTGATCATATTGATGATGATAATAACATATCCTTAAGTAACGAGACAATACTACTGTTTAATGAAAATGATCAAAACTGACTTTGAGAGAGATAATAATATATAGAAGAGTGATAGATTAATTAGTGATTTGATAATAAGAGAGAAATGAGTGTTAAAAATGAATGGATGTTCAAATATCGTTGTTAAAAAATGATTGAATATAACTTGAGTAACCGGCCACCAATGTTATTAAACAGACAAAGGGTATAAGTCATTAGATAAATGAAAGGAAACAAGACAAGGTGAATTAACAATTTCTTATTTTTTTGGTCAAGACAAATTGCATCCTCTGATCTTTTTTTTTGGCCAAATTGCATCTTCTTCTCTTTTTGGTCAACTCAAATTGCATCTGCTGATCCAACTGCAGTAGAAAAAATATCCATTAGTGGGCCTGCATTCCTTGTTGGGTCCAATCCTGGATCTTAGCTGGGCTATCATCGAATTCTAGTAATCAGGCCTAAATTTTAGGGTGTTGGTAAATACACCCCCATAATTTGCCATACACCCCACTTAAAACTTAAAATTTCAAAATTATCCCTTTTTAATATCACGTTTTGTCCATCTACCTCACAAAATCGTGAATTTTTCGGAAACTCAAGTTTCCGAAATACAAATTACAAATTTACATTCTGGAAACTCGAGTTTTTGGAATGTATAAAAAGTCAATTTTCGTTTTGCATTCCAGAAACTCGAGTTTCCAGAATACAAAATTTGCATTTCAGAAACTCGAGTTTTCGAAATACAAATTTTTGTGCTGGAAACTCGAGTTTCTGGAATAATTTGCATTCCAGAAACTCGAATTTCTGAAAAATACACGATTTTAGAATTCTGAGAAACAAAACATGATATTAAGAAGGGGTAATTTTGGAATTTTATGTTTAAAGTGGGGTGTATGGCAAATTATAGGGGTATATTTACCAAAGCCCAAATTTTATTGTTTGGCAATGCATATCATTTTTTAATTTAAATTTTAAACAAATTCATTAACCTTGACCAAAAAACAAAAACAAATTCATTAACAATGTTCGACCAAAAAAAAACTCATTAACAATGCATATCTTTTAAGCTTCTATATCTTGACCAAAAAAAAAAGCTTCTATATCAAATCAAGTTAAGTTTATTTTGTGATCATTTTTTGAAAGAGATTTTTATTTTTAACTTCTTTAATTAATAATTAAATACTCAAATTTGTTTTATAACATAGGCTTCGTGAGTTATTTGTAAATAATCAACAAACCAATCTTCTATTAAACAAATTATTTTAAAAAAATTCAAAATCAATATTTTCAAGTTCTTATATTTTTATAGTTAAATTTAATTTATTACTAACATCAAAATAATATTTTTAAATTAAATAAATATTCTCTAAAACTTTCAAAATTATATTTTTATCTTTCTCTATACAAAATACCCATAAAATACACACAATATTTAGTATCATTATGCCTAATGTCAATTGAAAAAAGATTGAACAGTGATTAAATAATTTAAATAAAATAATTTTTTGTTTGAATAAATAACTAATTGGAGAAGGGGGAAGATCTATTTAATTTTATATAAGAGCTTAAAGGGAGTATATTACAAAATTATAAAATATGTAAAGCATGTGACTACATGTGAAAGGGAGTATGTAATTAATACCAATATAATCTCTCTCAAGAATAAGAAATTAATCAATTTTATTTTTATAAAAGAAATTAAGCAAGTTTGTTTATAGGAATAGATTATCCATGATATAAAACAATATGTTAATTTTTACGGTTACGTACAAACTCACACATGCATCCCATCTTTTTTTTTATAACAATAAATTTAGATTAAGATTAGGGAAGGCATTCCCATGTGCAAAACCTAACCTATACCCCATCTTTGATATAAAAAGAAAGGAGAGAAACTAATAATAATAAAAAGTGAAGACGGGGTAAAATTTAAAAAAAAAAAAGTTGCGTGACTGCTTCAATATAAAGATATTTATTTTGGGAATCAATTAAACTTCCAAATCGAATACAAGCTAGTTTTTTTTTTACTACAGGTAAATTTTGATTAAGAAAAACACATCCCATGCAAAGTCAAGAAAAACCAATAAATTCTATCAAAAAAAAAAAGAAAAACCAATAAATTTTGAGCCAAATCATAACTAGTATAAGTGGAGAATATAATCATATATACCAACTCTCGTTGACATATGCAAGCTAGTTTATTCACGATATACAAAATTATGGACTTTTGAAAAAGGAAACTGAAAAAGGAGGATACAACGATTACACACGACAAAGCATCGATCGAGATGCTTCTGATCACATGAATAATATTATAATAAGATCATTTAAAAAAAAAATTGAATACTGGGATCTCTGCATAATGTTTTAACTCTATCATTCTTCAAAGTGAGACTCTGAATTTGAGAATCCGTAACTTAACAAGTTAAAAAGGGGAAGAAATAATAACAATAATGGTTCAAAAATCAAGTGTCCCCTTGAGGGCCCTATATTTCATTATCCCCCTATATAGAACTTCCCTATTAGGAGGCATCATTCCCTTCAATTCATGTCCACGCCTTGCGTCCTGCTCTGTCCTTGCCACGTCACCCTTGATCTCCATGCAACGTTCTGCAAACCGCACCTTCTTCGTTTGATGTTTCGTTGAACAACCTAATTAGACACACAAATTAATTATAAGAATGTATTTAATTTATGGTTTTTTGCTTCCAAGTATATATTAAAAAATTAAAAATTAACTGAATAAAAATAAAAATCATATTATATATACCATTCAAAGTTTTTGGGTGATGTCCATCAGGGCGAATTTCGCACTCAAATTTCTCCATGAAGTTATTGAAAAGATGCTTATGGACTTGATGAACCAAAAGGACCATGCTTCCCGACACAGCAAACACAGTCATCAATCCCAGTCTCATTGAATTCTCCATCCTTTTTCCTTTCTATCTCTTAATTTGTGTGTTATTGAGGCAATTAATCAAACTAATTTGGCCAATTTGGATCGTATAATTAATAGACCCCCTAGGTATATAGGTGTTTGTGTATCCTATAATCCATTGAGAAGAACATATGGAATGAAATTCTCAATGTAATTAGGAAAGAGAAGAAGAATCTTATCTTTTTCTAGAAGCGAGATGATGGATTTATATAATGGGGTAGAATATATAGATTAAGAATTTATAGAGGTTGCGGTTGGTGGCGGTTATGTATGGAAGGTGGAAAAGACGTTGAACTTGAAATAGTGATGAAGGTTAAATTCATGTTTTTTATTTTAGGCCCATAGAATGGCAGCTGGATTTTTTTGAAGGATCTCATGAATCCACCCATATTTGTCTTTTCACTAAGGGAATGGGTATATACACCCCACATTAATACTGAAATTCCAAAAATATCCTCTTTTTTTGTACTCTAGAAATTGGAGTTTCCGGAATACAAATTTGTATTCTGGATTTGTATTCCGGAAACTCCAGTCAAATTTGTATTCCGGAAACTGCAGTCTCCATACAATTTGTATTCTGAAAACTCCAGTTTTCGGAATGCAATTTTGCATTCCGAAAACTGGAGTTTCCAGAATTGACGCAAAATTGGAGGGTATTTTTGGAATTTCTACATTAATGTAGGGTGTATGAAAAAAAATCTGGGGTGTATTTACCAATTCCCTTTCACTAATATAGACAGATTTTTGACCAAAAAAAAAGACACATTTTTTTTGGGCAGAGATTCATGTTTGAAATTGAATGGATGAAAATGAATAAAAGTATAAAAAAATAAAATAAAATAAAATAATGGTAGGTCTTATTAATTGTTTGAATTATATATGTAAAATATGTGTAATGAAATGAACTCTGATGTAATGTATTTTTATCCCACTCTGTTTTTATTTATTTTAAATTTGGGGTATGGGATATCATTAGTCTTATTTTCGTTTTATCATCAAAATATCAACATAATAAAATATTAACTTCATTTCGTTTAATTCATTTCATCTCATTTCATTTTATTCACCATTAAATATCAAGATATATATCTTTAGAATTTCCAGCTAGTACAGAAAGTATTATGTCACGGAAGTTGGCGGCGCCATGAAGATGAATTGAGATTTGTATTGATAGATTGATAAGATTTTTTTTTAGTCTTTTTTGATCTAGACTCTAGACCAATTATATTCAAGCGTGTGTGAGAACTAATCTTTTGAGTTGGATAAAATCCTATAGGCAGTACCATGCAAAATTTAAGGAGGTTGTATTTAGGAATGACAATTTGGGTTGGGCGCGACGGGTCAGCCTGTCAACCCGCCAAAAAGAGCGGACTGGGTTAGGGCCCAACCCGATTTGGCCTCGCCTAAAGGTGGTTTAAAAGCAGATTGGCCCGCTAGCCCGCTTTGTTTTTTTTTTTTAAATAAATTTTTTGTTTGTGTTTTTAAAAAACAATTTGCATTTTTGGAAGGATTAGGCGAGCCAACCCACCACTTCTACAGTCTATTTCTATTTTTTTTAGGTGGGTTAGGCGGGTCAACCCGCCAACTCGCACGCGGGCCGGGCTGGTATCCTGCGACTCACTTTTTTGGCGGGCCAACCCCCACCCTGCCCCATTTTTGGCGGGTTACTGGACCGGCCCATTTGCCCGCTTTGCCAACCCTAGTTGTATTCTCATAGCCCTTATATCTTTGATTAAACCGGGAGAGATTCTGAATTTTGTTGAATATTACAAGTCTTTGCAAGGTGATAAAAATCTCTAAATTTATTAATAATTAATATAATCACTGATACGGATAAAAAATCGATTATAAGCACCAGAGAGCATCCACGACCAAATAAAAATTGCCATCAATCCACAATTCCACACTTGACAAAAAAAAATTCAATTTTTTGCATATCGTATTACTAAAAAGTACTGTACATACTAACCCATGAGGCCATGACTCATGAGGATGAGGAACAGTATTGTTGGAGAAGATAAATCAATTCAGGAGGTGAAGAAGAAGACAGGACAGAGCATGAGATCCAGGAACATGATGCCGGCGCAGAACACAGATAGGAACAACAGCCCGTACAGGATTCGAATACCCATTTTGATAGATGGATCCGATTGGATTTGTTTCAGCTTCAGCCACTGCAATTCCGCTTGTGAAAGGAAGAATAGCAGAATCAAAGGTGGTGTGGGTCGGGTATTTTAGAAGTAGAAGACACAAAAAAAGAGAGCAACCATATATGAATTGATGTCTGGATAAGGTTGTTTGACCCCAACACTAACGATTCTTCCAACGTGTCAAACTGTTGCCGTGTACCCGCTCCACGTGGGAAGGTTTGGCAAAACATAGGTGCACATTCAAAAGATCGTCCTCGGATTTAAGAAATAAGAATACAGTAAGCAAGGTCTTGATTCGAGTTTTGTAGATGTAAAAAAAGGTAATTGGAAGGAGAGATTCTATTAAAAAAGACTACCTAGGTTTTTCAGTGAAAATAAGTTATCAACAAAACCGCTGGATACTTTACAATGATAATATAGTGACCCAAAAAAAATAGCTTAAAAAAGAGATTGAAAAAAAAAGATAATGAGTTATGAAACAAATTACTCACGATAATGAGGCTCAAATTACTCGAGTGTGTAACACGCACATTCAATGTGTAACACCACGGTGGACAACACATATTATTTTATGTTATATAAAATAAAGGGACCTTCATAATCAAATCGGGTCCATAGCTCAGTGGTAGAGCATTTGACTGCAGATCAAGAGGTCACCGGTTCGAACCCGGTTGGGCCCTTTTTATGACGTTAAGCACATCTGTGTTTTTGGTACACAGCACAGCAACACTGCAGTTCTCCCGTTTATCACACGTTTGAATTGAATGGCGTGTGATGCTTAACAAACATGATTTTTCAGTAAACTTGATTTTAAGATTGATTTTATTAAAATTAAACTTGAAGTGAATTGATTTGTGCATTCAGTGTCTTTATTTAAGAAATAAGTTTTATGCAAAACTTATTATAATTCTTTTAACCTAAACCAAAACTACATTTTATTACTTTTAGTGAAATCAAAATTTGGAAGCAACAATAATCTTATATGACAACAGCCACACGTGAACAAAAAAATGATCGAAATCAAGTTTATGATTATAAGCCCACCTTTGATCTAGTTAGTAAAACTAGAAAGCAATTCTGCTACAGTAGTGTACTTGATTCACAAAGGATGTGGAGGGAAAACCATTATTTTGGTCCTTGAATTGTCAAGTTAGTCCATGAAATTAATGAAATTAAAGCTAAATCTCTAAAACCAATGATCATCAGTGCATATTTGGCACATAATTAGGTGTAAAAAAAAATTAGTGTAAAAGAAACAATTTGAATTTGTGTTCATCACATGACGACATGAATACGAGGTTCACTGTTCATTGGTAATATCACGAGAACGGAAGTGAAATAATAGTTCAGACTTGTTAAGCTGAATTGCAAGACAATATTTCTGTTCAGAAGATCCTAGAAAACAAAGGGCAAGTAATTTCTGAGAAGCTGTTCAACTGGATATAAGATTTTCTGCAAGAGTTTAAAAAAGAAGCCAGATTACATTAGCTGCAAATTCTACCACGTTTTACATAAGCTTTAATATAAAAAAAAAATACGAAACAGACAATTTTTCTAACTCAGTTAGAAAGGAGGGGAAGAAGGGGTAAAAACCAAACATAACAATGCATTGAAATTATTTATCTAGCATCAAGAGGAGATGTTAAAATTTAACTAGTTATAGACCAGTGCGTTGCGCGGTTGAATTTGATTTTTGTGTATTAATTTATAAATATTATAAGTTAAATTATTGTAGTTAATTATAGAGATGAATAGTTGTAATAACATTTGATTATTTGTTTCAATTGTTATAAGTAAGGTAGTCAAAATTGGACTGGTCACTGAACCGATAAAGGAAGGGGTTCAAGATTCAGAAGTTTGACTGGGGTTCAACCGGAGTATAATAAAATAATATTATTTTAATTATAAATATAATAAATAATATTATATAGGCTTAAATAAGTTTTCAGTCCCTGTAAATATCCGATTTTTGATTTTAGTCCATTAAAAAAAAGTCAAACAATTTTAGTCCTTTAAAAATTTTTTTTTTGGTTTTGGTCCTTTTAGTGCTAGGTGGCACATTATGACCCAATCAGCATGTCTACGTGGCAGAAAACGCTGACGTGGCATATCTATGTTTTGAATTTAGTCCCTATAAAACTTTTAAGTTTTGAATTTAGTCCTTCTCAGAATTGAGATTTTGATTTTAATCCCCCTTTCTCCTTTACCACCACGTCCTCCTCCTTTCTTCATCCTCTCTCTCTCTCCCCCCTCCACCACCACCACTCTCTCTCTCCCCACCACCACCACCACCCAAACACACACACACACACTCTCTCTCTCTCTCGTTTTCTCTCTCTCTCTCTCCCCCCACCACCACCACCACCACCACCACCTCTCTCGTTTTCTCTCTCTCCCCACCACCACCACCACCCAAACACACACACACACACACTCTCTCTCTCTCTCCCCCCCCACCACCACCACCACCTCTCTCGTTTTCTCTCTCTCCCCACCACCACCACCAAAATACACACACACACACACACACACTCTCTCTCGTTTTTTTTCTCTCTCTCTCCCCACCACCCCCACCACCACCACCACCCAAACACTCTCTCGTTTTCTCTCGAGTTCTTGGAAGTTCTGTCTTTCTTACTTTGGTTTGTGTTGCTATGCTATGAGAGAGAGAGTGTTTGGGTGGTGGTGGTGGGGAGAGAGAGAGAGAGAGAGAGTGTGTGTGTGTGTTTGGGTGGTGGTGGTGGGGAGAGAGAGAGAGAAAAAAAAACAAGAGAGAGAGAGGGGGTGGTGGTGGAGGAGAGAGGATGAGGGAAAAGGAGGAGAGAGAGGGGGTGGTGGTGGAGGAGGAGAGGGTTGAAGGAGGGGACGAAGGGGAAAGAGGGAGGGGTTGATGTGCTTTAGTCCCTATAAAAATTTTAAATTGTGTAATTAGACCTTATAAAAATTTTAAGTTGTGTAGTTAGACCCTATAAAAATTATGATTTTTGATTTTACTCCCGTGATAGGAAGAAAGTCCTAGTCAGCAAGTCCTTATAAATTTTAAATGACGTGTCAAGTCATGACAGGGACATACATATGCCACATCAGCGCCACATCAGCACAATACAGTGATAATTCACTAAAAGGACTAAAACCAAATTTTTTTTTTTTAAGGACTGAAATAGTTTGACTTTTTTTTAATGGACTAAAATAAAAAATCGGATGTTTACAGGGACCAAAAACGTATTTAAACCTATTATATATGATATATAATATTATTTTAAACCCTAAACCTATACAATATTGAGCAAAAATTAACATAAAAGTCATAACTTTATAAAGAAAAATTAAACTTTACTACTAAATGTCATAATTCATAACATAAAATATTCAAAATTACAAATAATTGAAGAAAGTGATATCTATTTCTTTAAAAAAAATTAAAAAAAATAAAGTTTTTTTTTTTGTTTTTTTTTTAAAAGAGTGAACCGGTCCAACCCGATTTTTAGCCAATTTTCTTGGTTTTGGCCGATTTTTTTGGTTTTTTAATAGGGTGATTTTCAGGATGTACCGAACCTGACAGGGGCCCAGTTCCCGGTTTGACCTACCGGTCTGGTCCGATTTTAACTACATTGGTTATAAGCAAAGTTTGTCATTAGTTAAGGGAGAAAAAGATAGGCGTGTTTTTTGATAGATTAAATGCTTAATATTTTGAATACCAATATTATTGAGAAGTTTTTGCCAATTTTTATTATTTATTATTTTTGGTTTATTCGTATTGTTGGAATTTTTTTATAGTCATTGATTTGTCAATGATAATATGTTTTATTTAATTTTTTTAATTTTAATTGCAATTTTTCAATTTAGAACAGGTCACGTTATTTGTGTAAATAGATATTGAGTTGAAACGTTGACTACTTTTGGACTTTGTTTAGATAATTATCAAGTTATAAATGAATAAAACATTGAAGATATTTGTATTTTTTTATTTTAAAGAGAAAATTCATAAGATTAATAAAGCATTTGACATTTTGTGTTTAGAATAGTGAAGAGGTATCCATTTGTGGAAGTAATTGTAGTATGCAATATTTTTCATTGAAGTTTTGTGAAAGCGTTGACATTTTTTAATTCTTTTTCGGTTGTGTTGCATTTTGTACTCTGTTCTTCATCTGAGGATGTTATATCAACCGCTTGAGTGCTGTATTATCTCTTTAGCTTGCGCTTGAAAACTGATTGTTCTTTCTCGTCATTTTGTTCGTGTTCTCCTTGTGTTGATTCTTCTTTGGGAGAAATGGGCTCCTTGTTGCAATAATAAAATAATATCAGTAGTGGATTTGAAAACAACATTTGATTTTTGTTTTTGAATCCTATTACCTGCTTGATTGGTTTATTGTGAGATTGCATTTGGAGAATGTCATTTGGGACAATGGTCCTTGTGAATGTGTAGTTTTGTGAACCTTCTTTCAAGTTGTGGTCCTAGCAATTGTAGGGGTTGTTATTACAAGAAAGTTTGACATTTATGGTAAAAAAATAGTTAAAAAAATGGGTGCAAATAATTGGTCAAATTATAAAAAATGGTAGGAGTGACATGTCAGCAAATTTGATGGATGGTGGTTTATTCTTGTCGCTTAGGTGGCAACGTGAGAGCCCACGCTTCTAAAATTATATAATATAAATAGATTCTCAAGAAAGCTATACAACCAGAAAACTAACAATGAATTACAAAATACATAGATATGAGATACCTTCACATGATGGAAGGTCTTCAAAATATTCAAATGCAGAAGTCAGTTTGTCATGGATTACAGATTACATTTATTGCAAAAGGGATCACAAGATACTCAGAAACTTGGATAAGACACAGGAACCGTCTAAATTAACCATTCATTTTGCCCTGAGTGTTCCAAAAACGTCTGGTGCACATGCACCCAATCGAACCAATCGGATTCCTGAAACCCAAATATCATTCTTCTTAGCAAAAATTAAAGACAACACATGAAAGAAAAAAACTTAATGCATTACAACATGAAAAAATTATACACCTTTCTTAGTATGGCAGTGGCCGCAACACCCTGCCGCTCTTCGCCTGCAAGTTGGAAAATTCAGTGGGTGAAGAGTATATGCAAAGCAAAATTCTGTAATTTCTTTGTAGATGACAAGATGCCCTTCCACAACTCCCAATAGATAGATTATGCAATTTCTTTATTTTGAGAGATATAAAGGAGAGGGAAAATGAAATGAAAACAAACAATAAAAAGCAAAGCAAACTCATACCGTGTAACTCCCATTTATCAAACTTCACTAGCCATGTATCCGAACCTAACTGTCTAGCATTTACATTATCCACCCAAATCCTAAACTGTTTTCCCTGTTTGTCACCATACACCTTTTTCAAAGTATCTGCATACTCCTTAATACTATAGTCAGCACCAGTAGGGTGGATATAAACACCAGCTGGGTCCTGCATATTACAAGAAAGAACAATTTAGGTAGTTCTCAAGAAGTAAACTCTTACATAAAGACTTGAAAAAGGGGGGAAAAAGAAAAGTCATGTTCGAGTGATTTAGCAGAATAACAATGCGCTCAGATCAAGATATTATTCATCAACAACATGAATTCAGAAAGGAGGAAATATCCAGATAGAAAAATCATACCGAAGCAAAGTGAACAATGTACCAAAAGCCTTAATTATGGCATGCAAAAAATGCACAAATTGACTGCTTCCGGAGATATGGATAAAAAAATAACTAATATCAGATTTTGCCTTTTAATTTCCTGTTTGTAAACTCAGAACTTGCTTGTCCATCAAACGTGATATAGGAATAATGCAGCAAAATGGGTAAGAGTATTTGACATATATAAGAAAAGGAATGAGTCGGTAAAAAGGAGTATTTTGGTCTACATATCAAATGACCAGCAGTCTGCAAACACAACATACAATAGATAATCTGTAAAAGTAAAGGATATCTATCATACAGCGACAGCCTTTAGACCAGAAATAAACAGTGCCGAGTTCTCAACTTCTGCACGCCTCCACTTTTCACTTAACAAACAAAAGTTCACTACTTCACGACCTGGAGATACATTTCCAACATCATCTTCTTGTCCAATGTCTGAAACATCTCTTGGGGACAGATTTGGGCCCAAGTTAAAATGACCTATGGCTTGTATAATCCCAGATGCACAGCGCTCTGAGGCATGAAGAATCTTGGGGTTATCTTTTGCATTTTCTGCATGCCACTGCAACAATTCTTCTTGGGCATTGCTTACCTACACAATGGACAGAAACAGATGAAGCATGCAGTACAATCTCAATTTCAGACTAATAAGGCAAAATATGGTGATAAACAAATTAAACCACCAACCATGACACCATAAACTCCTGGAATGCTGAATAGCTCGGCATCATTTCCGGAGTCACCACAAACAAGAGTATTACCAGGTAGCTTTCCCTCAGTCTCAAATTTTTTAAGCAAATAGGCAAGAGCTTGACCTTTGCCAGCACCTTTTGGTAATATATCCAAATCCATTCCTCCACTGTATATTATTTTAACATCCAACTGGCCACAAAATAGATAATGTTATGAACAAATAAACAATATTGAACATGCAGAGCAGGATGTCAGAAAACCCAACTTATATACTCATGATACACACGAAATCATTGATGAAGAAAACGTTGAATATAAAGGCATTATAGCTTACCCCACGCCCTTCCAAAATCTTAGAAAGAGCCTCCGTCACTTGCTGAGCACTGTCTTTCTTGACATAGAAGCTAACTTTGTGCGGCCGCTGTTCTGTTTCTGCCTGCACTACCAGTTATTCCAGATATGAATCAAACCGTTCTAAGAACACCATTGCTACCTCAAACTAATTGTGAAAGAACCAAATAACAATAAGTTATAATAAATGCCCGCACATGCCTAAACCGTAATCCGCAGAAAACAATCAACAAAACAAATCATGGTGTGAATGTGATAACCTACTAATAATACCTGAGGAGTAAGTTCAGGAAACTTGCTTGTTTCCTCAATGACTATGTTCCTGTCCCATTTCTGGTTCAAACACTGAACCCATCCATCATCGGGGACCATCAATTTTCCATAGGTAATCTCAGTCCCCACAGACATGATGGCTATATCTGGAGTTATCATGGGCTTCTCTTTCCTCAATTGTTTGTAGAGTGTAGGTGACCTTCCTGTTGAGAACACCAGCAGAGAATCATGGCGATAACTGGCTTCCCAAAGGGCATTGAATCTGAAAAGGGAACTATTCTCTGTGTCATGGTGATCAACCTGCAATCAGAAACACATAATCAGCCATATAAACCACAACCAACAACAACAACAACATCATCATCAGAATCAGGGATAAAAAACACACCATTGTGTGATCGAGATCCGAAACAATCATGAGCCGCGGAGAAGATTTCAGTCGATCCATGATGTTCAAATCACCAACTCGATCCTGTAATTAGAATTTTAATTTAAAGCTCAAAAAGAGAAAGAAAGAAAAGAAGAAGGAATGTTCATGTCAGCATTTTATTTTATCATCCCTTTTCTTCCTGAACAGGAATTAACCAATGAATCAAAATGACAAACTAACACAAGTAACTGTGAAATTGAGTTCTGCATGAGCTCTATTTAACACAAATCCCAGAACTAACCAACTTAAAAAAACGGAAAACACGTGGTTTGATTGTTTCAGATGTAAACACCATCCATAATAATTCCAAAATAAAAATAATTAATTAATTAATTAATCCTAATAAAAAGGAATCTGCAAGCAAAGATAAAAGGGAGAAAGGAGATGAAAGGGAAGAAGGGAATTGAGGAGCGAGCGATGAGAATTGGATTGTGATTGTGAGGATTACCGGTGATGATGATAGAATGTGAAATGTGAAGTGGAATGTTAGAATGGAAGAAGAAGAAGAAGAAGAAGGGATTAAAGAGAAGAGAATAAGAATGGTAGTGAGTGATAGATATATATATAACTGAAAAGAGAAGATGCGACGCTAATTAGTAATTAGGAATACCTTTGTGAATTGGATCCAAATTCGTTGCCGATTCCTCTCTGTCTGACTCTGTGTGAGGGAAAGTGTGGTCACCACTCACTCACCAAGACAATCAAACCCAAAATCTACGCATGACAATCGTTAAATAACTTTTGGTCCCTGTGTTATATATATATAAAAAAAAAACTTTTAGTCCTATAATATATAATAGGGTTAAATATGTTTTTTGTCTCTCATTTATTATTAATATTCGATTTTGATCCCTTATTTTCAAAATTTATTTTTTTAATGAGTAAAGGGTCATTTTAGTCCCTGAGAGATATAGGCGATGTCATATTGGTCCCTGAGAGATAGGAAATTAAAATTTTGTCCCTGAGAGAAACAAACGTTTTTCAGTTTGGTCCCTAAGTAATACTTTCAAGGATTAAAATGACAGTAAGTAATCACTTTTCAGGGACCAAAATGATAGTAAGTAATCACTTTTAGGGACCAAAATGACTAACGGATGACAGTTGATGACCTTTTTTGAATTTTGCATCTGTCAAGGACCAAAGTGACACCGCCTGACACTCTCATGGACCAAAGTGACTGTTTATTCTTTTTTTAGTCCTTCAATTTTGAAAAATTGTACTTTTAGTCCCTAAAAAATAAAATGCGTCTTTTTAGTCTCTTATTTTTGAAAAAATGTCACTTTTAGTCCCTGGGGCCATATTTTAAATTTGAAAAATATTTTCTAAATTTATACTTTGACTCCTCCTAAAGCTTGATGTTCACCTTAACCCGTTTTTCCGTTCTCCTCTCTCTCCACTGATGCACAGCGACCCTCATCCCTGCTAGGAGTAGTTCCAAAGTCCTCCCTCGAAGCCGCTATGAGATGCGACATCTCTCTCGTTCTCCTCCTTGTGCGATCGCGGTGGCCCCCTCCCTTCCCGCCATTGTGCGCAACCTCCCTTGCCCGCGCGGAGCTCCTCCCTTGGCCCCACGGGGATGGGGGGCTGCGGTGCATCAGTAGAGAGGGAAGAGAACCAAAAAAATGGGTTAAGGTGAACATCAGGTTTTAGGATGGGTCAAAGTATAAATTTAGAAAATACTTTTTAAATTTAAAATATGGCTCCAGGGACTAAAAGTGACAATTTTTCAAAAATAGGGGACTAAAAAGACGCATTTTATTTTTGAAGGACTGAGTTTTATTGTTGAGGGACTAAAAGTGACAAGTTTTCAAAACAGAAAAAATAAAAAAATGAGTTTTGAAAATGAGAGACCAAAATCGAACATTAGTGATAAATGAAGGACGAAAAACATATTAAACCCTATATAATATATCATATATAATATATGCGTATTTATTTTATTATTTGTGTTTTCATTAATTAATTTTTATTTTTCATTTAGGCTACAACATTAACTTTAATTTGTTAGTGTCAAAATTATAGAGATTAAGAAAATAAAATAAAATCTTAATTTTATAAGGACTATATATATTGTTGCCATATTTTGGACTCCAAAAACAAAATTTTTAGTTCCTATAAGATTAAAATTTTATTTTTTTTAGTTCCTATAATTTTGACCATGGTAACAATAGGAATTAAAAGAAGAAAAATAATTTAATGAAGATACAAATAGTAAAATAAATTTTATAAGAACTAAAATGAAAAAATATGTATATTACATGGACAAAAAAGTTATTTAACCTTATAATAATTGTAATTTGAAGATGGTATTTAAATATTCTAATAATTATAATATGATTATTAATTTGACACTACTAACTTGAGAGATCGTAATTTTTGTGATAATCACTTTGTACAAAAATACAACTTTTAAAGGAAAAAAAATGGTTTTAAGTTTCATTTTAAAACTTAGATTCGATATTTTTTATAGGATTAAAAAATTATTATAGGAACTTTTTAAAGTTTTTTTTTGAACCATGGCATTGGCGGGAGTATCCTCCGGCTACTAGCACAAAGACTAATCTCCCTCAGAATCTTGGCTGCATTAAGGTTATCCCTCCCAGTGCCCTTTTTTTTATCAAACTCAAGGCTCGTACACGAGACCTTGGGATGAGGACCAACCGCAGTTGTCAGTCGGACCAACGGACGTTGGTTTTTTAAAGTGAGTATAAGTGATTAATTTTGTAATATCATTTTTATCGTTTTTATTATTTTCTAATACTATTAAGTTTTATTTTTGATAAGTAATATTATAACGTTTAAAAAAATAGTAGCATGTGAAATAAATAAAGTAAGGATATCAATATATTAATTAGTACGATATATTTTATTTTAAGTTTAGATGAGAAATACATTGGGCTTTTAATGTAAGAATAGGTAATTAGTAAAGTTGATTGATAAATAAATAAATAAAAGCACTGTATGATTTTTTTATTTCTTTTTAAATTAGTGAAGTTGAAAACATTAAATTTTTTAAACTTTAAAATTAATTTAAAACTAAACAAGAACGGTATAGATGAATGTCATGCCAAAAAGAATGTCCTTCACACACATGGGGTAGGCATTAGATAATAAAACGAGGGGCCAGCATTCCGTTTGGGTTACCAATTATCACGAGGGAGTAGCTTTCTCCTCAGGCACAAAAACTAATGAACACCAATAAGTTTTGTAGTTACAAGCCTTAATTTCTTGCATTATTTTTTCTTTTCGCATCATTTGATGAATATTAGCAATAAATAAATAGATAAGATATTCGACGGGGTTGTATTAGCAATCACTTTAGTTTTTTTAAATATTAGCGTAAGTAACCCGTGCTATGCATAGGAAAGATAATACAATTTATAAAAAAGTATGAGCAAATATATATGAACAATTATAAAGGATTTGAATTTTTTAAAATTATGGTTCTTAAAGTATATAATCAATTATAAATTATTGTTATCTATTAAAAATAGTTGGTTAATGATTAATCCACAACTTTAAAGTAGAGTACAATGAAATATTATATAAATTATAGTTGAAGCAATAAAAAAGTTTAAATAGTTGTTGTAAGTAGACATGACAGAAAATCTAAATACGTGATACTTGGTTGAACCCATCTCAATACTCATTGCAAGCCTAATAAAATCGATAAAGGAAAGAAATCAATTAATGTTGTGTGTGATTTTGATTGTGTCTTTCCAATTTAAGCAAATCATTCTAATATTCCCTTCCTCTATTGCCATTTTCCTTCGTGTTTCTCTTTGTAATTTTTTATTTCTATTTTCAGCATATTCCTCGCTAATGACATATATAGCTATTATTTTTAATTCCACATTCTATGTTTCTACAAATTAAAATTCTTTCCTTTTTAATTTGTTTGCTATAATATTCTTCTATTTGATTTACATGCAATTACAAATGATTAGCTTGATGCACAATTACAAATTAAGGACTTACAATTTATATCAATCTAAATTTACCAAAATAGAAACTTTGAACAGAAAAATTAAATAATTTATATGTATTTTTAATTAAAACAACTAATAAAGTATTATGCATATTTTCCAAAATAAACATAGTAATATATATAATTATAGTTATCCCGTACATAATTTTTTGAAAAATATTAAAATAAATAAACAACTAAATTTTTGTGATCCATGATGTTTCTCCTTGTTTGATAAAGAAGAATAGTGTATATGCACAAAATAAAATAAATCAGAAAAGAAATTAAAAAATAAAAAAACTTAAAACGCAAAAGATAGAAACATATATTAATTATAAAAAAATAACTAAAAATGATTAATAAAAAAAGAGACTCTCCTTAAGGATGGTCTTTGAAAAAAGCAAAACAAAAATTAAACAAACATAAAAAAATAATAAATAAAAATGATTATTAGTAAATTAGAAAAAATAATAATTTCCAACACCAAAAACAACAACTTCTCAGGGGCATTAAAAGAAGACGAATACTAACCAAAAAAATAAAACTAAATGGCATATGTGCCTTTCTATCACAAACAAAAAAAGCATCACATACAATTGAGATTTACTGCAAAATGCAAGCATTTGCATTGTGTGGAAGGACTTAATTTCTCAAATGATATTTTTGCTTCATCATGTTCTGCTAACCCTAATCCATGCATCATAAAATCACTCAGAACCAAAAAAAAAAAATCAATCCATGCATCATAACTACAGTTTTATGTTATTAATTGTAGTTAGCTTAGTGTAGCTCAGAGTTTGTTAAGACTTAGTTAGTTAACTTGTTTTAAGTTTGTTAAGACTCGACTTTGGTAGTTGTCTGGCGTAGGATCCGAACGCCTATAAATAGTAATAATGTACAAACTCACTTACTGTACAAACTTGTTAAGACTCAGAGTTTTGCTTCATTGGTGATTTTTCCATATTTCTCTCTCTTTCGCGTGTGCTGTGTTCTTCCGCACACTGCAAGGTAAGAGTTAATCAGATTTTCTTATTTTCTAACACCATTTGCACATTGCATTCTGTGAAAGAGTTAAATATCTTCTTATCTTCTTATTCTGTTAAATATCTTCTTATTCTTTAATCAGAGTTAATCACATTGCATTCTGTTAAATATCTTCTTTGGCAGCAAATGATGGATGAGGTACACCGATTGCAGGAACTTGATATCGCAAGAGCTGAGTATGAATTAGCACGCGTCAGACAAACTCTGCTTAACAGAAGGCCACATTTCGATCTATTAAGTCCACGAGCGAAGCGACTCGTGGTGAAGAGATTCCGTAGAGATACCAAAAGGAGACTTAGGTCGTTTAAACAGTTTTAAGGTTATGTCTAATTCTCACACTCAATAATACCTTCTAAGGTTATGCCTATAGTCTATCATTGATGTCGCTATTGAAACTTCAATTTAAGTATTCTTTTGCCTTAACTTTTATAAGCTTATACAAGCATTCTTTGTGCTTCACGTATCTTCTCCAAGATATTATACAACCACTTAGTGTTCTTTTATTTACCACAAGTTGTGCAGACTTCACAACTCTTGACCAACACTATCTTTTCCTAGATAACTTGAGAGAAATGACATAGTGTACAAGGGTAATGCATTTTTCAAAGGTAACTTGAATTTTTGTATTTTTTATATAAAAATTAAAATCTGTATTCATTTTTTAAAATATATTTAATATTTATTTTTGGATTACAAATTTTTTTTATGGTGATATTATTGTTAAACACAAATATGTTTTAGTTACGAAAAATAAAATATTTATTTGAAATGTTGAAATGTAGTAGACAATTGTAATGAGTAATTTTTTTGTCAATATCAATATAAGTTGTTGATTTCAATGTAAATATCAATGTAAATATTGTGTTCATGCCTTTTTGTATGTTTTGCTTTACATGCATTGTTGGTGTTTGAAAATATAAATTGCATGAATTTTTGTTTACATAAATATTTTCTTTTAAAATGTAAGGAAAGCTTTTTTTTAAGAGTAAAGTACACTTCCTTTCCATGAGAGATACCAATATTACACTCTCCTCCCCTCTTGTTTGAAAACACACATTCTCCTCCTCTCTTGTTTGAAAACACACACTCCATTCCATTCAAAAATAAAATATGATACACCTATCTCTATTTTTGTAATTTTTCGTTACCATGAAAGTTAGCATCTGTTAAAATATTTTTTATTACCATAATATCTTTTTACTTTTTATTTTATTTCTATTTTTGTCGTATTTCCTTTCTCATTCCAATTTCTGATTCCTGAAATCAAAATCACTGTTTCACTGTCATTCCCCACCACATTTCACCAACAATGGTTTCGATTTGATTTTAGTGGAATGTGATGGTGAACGGCGGTGAATCGGTTTGATTTCAGGAATCAGAAATTGGAATGAGAAAGGAAATGAAGCAAAAACGGAAATGAAATGAAAGATAAAATGTTATTATGGTAATAAAAAAATATTTTAATGGAGACTAACTTTTACATTAACGAAAAACTACAAAAATAGAAAAAAAATGTCTCATATTTTATCTTTGAAGGGAAGGGAGTGTGTGTTTTTAAATAAGAGAGGAGTGTAATATTGATATCTATCAGGGGAGAGAAGTGTGTGTTTTCAAATAAGAGGGGAGGAGAGTGTAATATTGGTATTTCTTAGGGGAGGAGAGTGTATTTTACTCTTTTTTTAATTATATTTTTGCAAATGCAAATGACCAATCTTATTTATAAGAACAATAATTATAGATAACAATCAAACAAAAAATCATAGAATAAGAAAGTTGGCAAAAATTGTGGAAATCATAATTAATGTGAGCATAGTATAATATAGAATATGACAGTGATCTTGTTAACGACTAAAGAGAAGTTGAAATTATTTTATAACATTTTCAAAGGTATTATGTGGAGCAGAATTCATACAACAATCCAATAAATAATAAACCCACGAACCTGCAGTAGCTGCAATGATTAGTGGGGACAAGTCCTACTTTTTAAGAGTTGGCTTCTTCGGTTTGCAAGACACTTTGTGGGCCGATAAAGGAAGACATTACTACAAGCTTTGTACCATACAAGGTGCTGTTGATTTTATCTTTGGTGCAGGACAGTCTTTGTTTGAGGTAATAATGGCTCTATTTTTATTAATTTTTTCTTGGTTATCATGATCATGCCTGAACAAAAATAACGATCCAAGAAGAGGAATGGTAACAAAAGATATGTAAAACAAAATAAAAAATCAATAACCAATTAATTAGTATATATAAGTTGTACTGTAAAATAAAGAAATAAGCTAGTAAAACTCTAATAATACTCTCTTTTTAACATATTCTTTCTTATTTGTTGGAATTCATATGGGTTCTTTTCGGTACGACCCAATATAGACTCTTTTTAACTTTTCACACCCACTGGCCAAATTTGGGCACCCACACGGATTAGACCCGGTGCCCCCAAGGTTGTAAGATTTGTCCAACACGATCAAAGGGGCCATGTGGCAGAGCGTGCTTGGCAAGGAAATTGTTACCCACATCTTGCACAACCAAAAGTGGGGGCACATCGGCCATGATGTCAGAAACGGCTGTGTGGGTCGCAAAATTAGGAACAGGGCGAAAGGAGATGAAAGGCGAGAAGGGAATTGAGGAGCGAGCGATGAGAATTGGATTGTAATTGTGATGATGATGATTACCGGTGATGATGATAGAACAAATTGTGGGGTGTGAAATGTGAAATGGAATGTTAGAATGGAAGAAGAAGAAGAAGAAGAAGAAGAAGAAGAAGGGATTTAGATACCACTCCTCTCCCCCTACTTCACTTTTGTGCTTCACCAATCCCCAACCACTTTTGTTTTGTTATGAAACTCCAACCCCATTTCGTTTGCTATTCCCCTCTTCTCTCAAACACTAAAAGTCTGGAACCGTTCCTATCTCCCTCTATGGCTCTACCACCCTCCCCCTCACTGCAGCGAGAGCCCACCGAGCTCCCTCCCCCACCAAGCCCCTTCCCCTCTCTCACCTTTCTCATCTAGCTCGGACAGAGGATAAAACGCCCGTGGCTTGAAGAAGATGAGGTGGCCTGGCCGTGACTCAGGGAACAAGACGGCACAACGGCAGCGGGATTTGGGTTTTCTTTTTTTACCTCTCCTCTCCTCTGTTGTTGTTCTGGGTTCTCGGTTGTCTCTGTTTTATGGTCATTTTTTTGTTCATTCAAATTTTTTCATGCGTTTTTTGTTGATTTTGTTTTTGATTCTGGATTCTTTCATGTTGGTTCATCAACCTTTGTTCCTAGCCGTTTTTTCCCCTCCATAATCAGTTCTGACAAGTTTTTCTTTAAATATTCACTTTAAATCATAAGCAACGGTGCTTATTTGGGACTGCCAGGTAGATCAACTCCAATAGTGAACTCAATAAGGAACCGTTTCTTAAGTTGAAGGACTCTTTAAGCTCTCCTTATTGGAGATGCTCTTAGGAAACTTATTAGATAAGATCGTTAGTTTAGTTTAGTTATTAAGCTAACAGATTAACTAAGTTAGTTCCGGGTTAGTTATGCTTGTGTATTGCTATAAATATGTGTAATGCAGTTTGTAAATACACTTTTGTACCATTTCAGTTTTCAGAAATAGAGAATTCACAGAGCACAATGCTCTCGTTCTCCTTCATCTTCCTCTGAATGCTCTCGTTCAAGTTCTTCATATTTCAGTTTCAGAATTTCCACTGGTGTTTTACTTTGGAAGATGGATGATCTTTGGCTGGAGGCTAAGGTGTGCAGACTGCACCAGCTTGGTCAAGGGATAGCCACTGCTGAGCAGGAGTTAGCTAATCCGAAACTGGCTTGGCTTCGCATGAGGGTTCGCAATTATGAATTACCTCCACAATTTGTGCGAAAAGCGGTGCAGAGATTCGTTGGAGAAACTGAACGTAGATTGAAGGCGTTGAAACGCGAACAACGCTATCTCATAGTGCGTGTCGTGTCTGCGTGTTATGGAAGAGGTAGGAATTCTCTGTGAAAGCTGGAAATAAATGTGATATGTTCTTTTTTTCCGCAGCAATTCCTTGTATAATAAGGTGAATAATGTCCTTACATATGCATTTGTCCTTGCTTTAAAAAGATATAGTTTGAAAAGTCAAGATCGGTTGCAACATTTCTTTCTTCTTTTTTTTCCTCATTTCCCCCCTCTGTTTGTAAAAGAATATAAATGACAAAACCAAATAAGCCTAAAGTGTATCACTTCCTTCAATTGCAATTTACTAATTCTTTTCGTTTACTATGAAACTCAGCATTCCTCTGCAGTATTTGCATTTGCTGAATGTGTTTCTCAACCATAATTGGTATATTCTCTTGGTGATTTGACATGAAAATATCTATTTGATAATTGTTAACAAGTCGTGAATAGCAGTAGCAACTATCTCTATTTTGATTAAAAAAGAATTATTCTGCAACATTTTAATAAATCCTTATCACATCATTTTGATAAATTAAAAAAAAATCAAAACGTGGAAGAAAGGACAGAGAAACATGGAAGCGAATAATGATCGAGTTAGTACAATATTATAGACCTTTCCATAGGTGAAATTCAAGCTAGTTCATGCAGTATCACATTTATTCACAAACGGATATTTTGTACCTTATTATACAAGGAATTGCTGCGGGAAAAAAAGAACATATCACATTTATTTCCAGCTTTCACAGAGAAATCCTACCTCTTCCATAACACGCAAACATGAGACGCACTATGAGATATCGTTGTTCTCATTTCAGCGCCTTCAATCTACCTTCAGTTTCTCTAACGAATCTCTGCACCGCTTTTCACACCATTTGTGGAAATAATTGATAATTGTGAACCCTCGTGCGAAGCCAAGGCAGTGTCGGATTAGCTAACTCCTGCTCAGCAGTTGCTATCCTTTGAACAAGCTGGTGCAGTCTGCGAACCTTAGCCTCCAGCCAAAGATCATCCATCTTCCAAAGTAAAACACAGAAGGCACCAGTGGAAATTTTGAAACTGAAATATGAAGAACTTGAACGAGAGAGAGAAAAACACAGAAGGCTATCAAGTTTAAGAATTCAGAGAATATTTCTGTTATATTGAATGAATAAAAGCTGATACATTAGGTATATATAGATGGGAGTTTCTCCCCCTTTCTAACAAAACACGTGCACTAAGCTAACTAACTTCTCTATCCGTTAACTAACTTCTCTAACAGTTTCCTAAACCAATTGCAACTGAAAACTGAAAGTAAGTAAATTACACGTGTATTAATACTCTCCCTCAAATTGGGAGGTATATATCTAAAGTACCCAACTTGGAGATCAGTGACTGAAAAAGGGGCTTGTGTAACGCTTTGGTCAACGGATCTGCTAGTTGGTCCTGAGATTTGACTTGAATAAGATTGATGAAACCGGTCTGCACATGCTCCCGAATGAAGTGACAGTCAATGTCAATGTGCTTCGATCGCTCATTGCATGTGGGGTTGCTTGCAAGTTGTATAGCTGCCTTGCTGTCGCAGAACACCATGCTGGACTGCAAAGGAACATCAAAGGATCGAAGCAGCTGCTTGATCCATAAAAGTTCAGAAGTCAAAGTGGCTAAGGCCCTATATTCGGCCCATAGAAACAGAATTCGCTCCCCTCCCCTGAGAACTGCGAATTGGTACTTGCGTACCAATTTGCGGTACTTTTGCGTATTGGCTCTTGCAAATTCTCCATCGAATTCGTATAAGTGGAGAACCAGTGGGTGAAGGAGCTTTCACCTCTTTTGCAGCTTTCGCTTCTTAATATTCCAAGAAGAAAACGTGTGAGCAGAATAAGAGATGAAGAAGAAGCAAGAAATAGAAGGAAATATGAAGAAGCAAAAATAAACAGAGAAAAAAACCCAAGAAGAAGCATTTGTCAAACAAAGGAGGAAGAAGCAACATATGCAGCAACCAACACTACTGCAGCGTCACAGAGAAGAAGAGGAAAGAGGGGAAAAAACTGAAATGGGGCGTGGCGGCACATCTTACGAATAAGTAATAGTAAATTTAGGGTTAGATTATGTCATAATATAATGGGTTGAAGCCCATATTATGTTTTTTTAGCAGAGTTTTGGAGCTCATTTTAAGCTACAAGGAGAAGAGAAAACAGTGGGGTGGGTTACTAGCTTTTTACTGGTTTTTTTTTCTTTCTGTTTTAGGGACTGGTGCTTAGCAAATGGTTTGGTTTTGAGGTGCTGAATGGATTTTCCTTGGCGGGTTTTTGTCACTACTCACATAGTTTAGCAATTTTGGAAAGGGATGGAGAGCTTATTTGCTTCTTCATGGTCAGCTATGGATGCCGTTTCTGATATGGTGTTTATGCTTAGTGGAGCTTTTAGAAGACCTTTGGGTTCGTTTGTTGGGTCTTGGTCTTTTCTTGACTGAGTGTTTTAATGGTGCCCACATGTGGTTGCTCCTTTCCTATACATCCTGGAATTGTTGGAATATGTGGGGGGTTGTGTCCCTTGCTTTTACATTTTTGTTTGGTTTCTTTCAGTTGGTGTGTTGCTTTATTTTGGTTTTGTTTGCTTTGTTTATTCCTTTATTGTTCTGGTAGTTTTTTATTATGGGTGGTGGAGTTTAGTTGACTCTTCAGGTTCAGCTGCGCATTTATGCTTGATGGTAATATCTGAATACATGCTGCATAAGTTGATCTCAGCCTTCGGGCTTTCCTTTGTATTGATCTTGGGCTTGGCCCACTTAATGAGATGGAGTATTTTCTGACCAAAAAAAAAAAGAAAAATCATCAAATATGTATATATTTTTTAATATTTGAAGTTAATTTTTGTTTATAATATTTTCATTTATATTTTATTTTATATATTTTAAATTTTATAATTTTTTATCAATAGCACGTACCAATTAATATATTATAACGTGCCGCAAACCCAAATAGTGTACCGACTCTGTATACCCCCCACGTACTGAATACTTCATAAGGTCGCGTACCACGTACCGGCGAGACCGCGAACCTAGTAACTATGATTCGGCCTCAGCAGATGAACGAGCCACTGTGGGCTGTTTTTTTGACTTCCAGGCAATGAGTGAAGAGCCAAGGAACACACAGAAACCAGTTGTGGAACGACGAGTGACTTGGCAACTTCCCTAGTCAGCGTCCACGTAGGCTGAAATCTTCATGGATGAGGTTGAAGGAAAAAGGATGCCTTGGCCCAGAGAAGACTTCAAATACTGCAGAAGGTGATGAACTACACGAATGTGAGGAGTCCGAGGCTTAGACATGAACTGACTCAGACGATTAACAACGAAAGAGATGTCTGGCAGCGAGATTGGTAGATACATTAACCTGCCAATGAGTCTGCGGTACTGAGAAACATCCTCCAATGGCTCACCATCCGAATCATTAAGTAACGAGTTAGGATCCATGGGCACAGACTGAGGTTTTGCAGCAGCAAATCCATTGTCTGTTAAAAGTTGCAAGGTATACTTGCGTTGACAAAGATGAATACCTTTGGGAGACTTGGCAATTTCCAAACCCAAAAAGTATTTGAGGTCACCAATCACCTTGAGTTTGAAGTGCTTGGCAAGCATTTGTTGGGTGTCTGTGACCAGTTTTTGGTCAGGTCCATCAACGATAATATCGTCTACGTATACAAGCAAGGCAACTAGACTGTCTCCACTTCCTTTTGTGAATAAGGAATGATCAGCATGACATTTTTGGAATCCTTGGTCAACGATTGTCGTGGAGAACTTGTTGAACCATTGTCGTGATGCTTGACGAAGGCCATACAAGGATTTGGTGAGCTTGCAAACCATGTTAACATCTTTGGGACGATAACCAAGTGGCATGTCCATGTAGACTTCCTCTGGTAAATCTCCATTGAGGAAAGCGTTATTGATATCAAGTTGCAGCATGTTCCATTTGCGATGAGCAGCAATGGAAAGAAGCACTCTCACTGTTGTGAGCTTAGCAACAAGTGAGAAGGTGTCCAAGAAATCAATCTTTTTCTTAGAAAACTTGGAGTTTTTATAAATTAATATCTAGATATAAATTGATTAATGTAAAAATTATAAATAAAACAAGCATGCATGATAAATATTTTACGTGAAAGTAAACAAGAAAAAGTTGTGTCTTTGACATTGTGTCAAATAGTTTACCTGAAATTTTGTTGACATGTGTATTATTTAAAGAATTAAACTTTAATATATTTCAAATAATTTTCTATTTCACTTTATGACAATTTATTGTCAATACATTTTTTTTATTTTTTATTTTATCCCTAGCTAATTTATTGGATACTTTCTTTATGCTAAAAAAATTTAATTTTTTTGCACATTAGTATGTATATTTAAATATGCAAAAGGATTGATTAGAAATTATAGATAATATATAACAACGGGGATGAAAAAATACATGAAAGTATATATATCTACAAGTTAAAGTTAATACACCAGAATGAACATTTTATGTTAAACCATATTTCACGGGTTCAAGGGGTATCGCAAATTTTAATTTTTTGCCATGTCTTCTAATAACAACTATTTAAATAATTTTATTACTTCAACCATAATTATACAATTTTTTCATTATACTCTTAAATTAATATATAAAGTGGTTCATATACCCCATGCATGACACGGATCACCTACGCTAGTCACATGATATTCTTAAATAACACTACTCGTAAGATACACTACCATGATCATCAGCTGGTATAACTGTATTAGACTGTATTTGTAAGAGCTTAGGGACACGTGGCTTCACAGTTGGGTATAACAAAATTAGTTTTGGTGATGCACGCACCCTATTCTTTCCATTTTTTCCCCTTCACTCAATCTCCTTTTGACACGTGGCATTTCTAATTTTCCATGGAATTTCCTTAACTCTCTGTCTCCCCAGACCACTTAGCGCCATTCTCTTTTAACACTGGTCTTCCACTCAGCTGTCATCAATGCTTAATTTAATTAGTTTTTTGAAATAATTAATTTTTGACATTAATTTCAACCATTTGTTTTAATTAATTAAAACAAAAATAATATTAAAAATAAATTATTGTATATTTTCAATCAATTACCCTAGGACTTGAGTAACACACGTGTCACCTCCTGGGTTAAAACACGTCACCTCCTTGACCTTTTTATTTTCTGTTAAAACTGTTTCATTTCCTAGATTGAGACAAGTGTCACTTTTTAGATTTTTTTTACTACCTACTAAAATTATTTTGTTTGTTTGATTTTTTTTCATGTTTATTAATTATTTATGTTGGAAATATTTGTTTTGCAATATTTTTCACACTTTATATATATATGTATTATAAATTATAAAATGAAAAGGTGACGAGAAAATAAGAACAAAAAGGAAAGGAAAGGCTCCACCACCCCATGAAACCCATTCTTCAGTTATTTTAGCTAGCTAGCCATTATCCACCTAAAGGCTTCATCATCAGAGGAAACTTCTCTTCTTCATGCTCCAAGGCCACTGGTCAAAAGAGTGTTGATCTCTCCAATTATATTAACTGGCCTTCCATCGAACATGGATGAAAGTGTATCCTCACACAGTTTTTTCAGTTTCTTTATTTTTGCCAGAGCCGCTTCCCGCAATTCACAGTTATTATGAATTTGACTCCTCTAAAATGAAGGGTTCAATATGGAAAAATAATAAAAGTGTAGTTATAACCATTGATTAAAAAACAGAACAAAGGATGGGAGATAGAGAGACAAACAAGGATTTGCCAGACAAATTTAAGATCTTAAATTAGACTATAATGCATGAATCTAGTTTAACACGACAAATACTATCCCCTAAAATAGCACACAAAAATAGAACTTTCTCGTTTTGGCTACGATGAAGATAAAGAATTGTGCAGTTCCATACGCTTAGTAGCCAAGTCCTTCAACCCCTCTTTCAACTTGACTTCATGATGCTTCTTTTCCTCCAATGAATTGACTACTCTGTCTAGAAATCTGAAATTCGGCCCCACACCACAATCAATAAACACAAAGATTATATACCATAGGAATGCTATTGCTACTCAAGAAAGAAAAGACAAATAAAACAATACATGGTAAATGTTGTTGGTATACTTAATGTGGACTGAGGTGAGTAACGTATGAAATATCTATTAGAGAATAGTTTCTACTAGCAGTGGCAGTAGGAACAAGACCCTCTAGCATTTGAGGGGGAGATATTAGAGAATAGAATAGTTTCCACTAACTATTGTTAACTAATGTAAGACTAACTACTGAGTCAGCAGTTAGTCACGTGAAGAGTAGCTTGGTTTAAATACCATCTAACCACTTGTAACTAGCTAGCTTTTGATTAATTAGAAATAGAATTCTAAGAATCCCTATCTCTCACTCTCTCTCTCTTCTCTCTACTCTCAGTTCATCACTTTTCTATTATGGTATCTTGAGCTTCTAAGATCCAAATTATGTCTTCTGCGAATCCCTCTCCTCACACTACTCCAGATCGTGAATCGGATCATGATCACAGTCGTGAAGAAGATCGCATTCCAGGACTAGGTAGAACCAGTTCGAGAGCTTCTGCGATCTTTGCTCAACAAATCACGATTAAGCTTGATTCAAAGAATTTCCTGTCATGGAAACAACAAGTGGAAGGAGTTCTCAGAGGTCACAAATTACAGAGGTTTGTGATAAATCCTACAATTCCTCCTAAATACGTCTGTGTGATGGATCGCGAAATTGATGCTGTTAATCCTGCGTATCATGACTGGGAGCAACAGGATTCTCTCCTGTTCACATGGATTCTTTCTACTCTCTCCGATTCTATCCTCCCTGGGGTTGTTCGATGCACTCATTCCTATCAAGTATGGGATGAGATTCATCACTACTTTCAGGCATAGATGAATGCTAGGTCACGCCAGTTGCGATCGGAACTAAATCCATCACCAAAGGCAATCGTTCGATTGAGGAATATCTTGCCAGAATTCAAGTCATCGCTGACATTCTGCAGTCAATTGGTGATCTTGTATCGCACAGGGATGTCATTGAGGCTGTGGTTGAAGGTCTCCCGGAGGAGTACGGTGCAGTCTGTGCAATAATCCAGTATCGCATAGATCCGTGTACGCTGCTGGACGCTAAAGCGATGTTACTCTCGCATGGGGCAAAACTTGAGAAACACAAGAAGTTAGGGCTTCTAGATTCGATTTCGATCAACATGGCTCAGGCCATAGCTCCGATGATTCCTCCTCCTTCGTTGCAAGTTGCTCCTTCGACTCACTTTACTGTAAATCAAAATCAGCAGCAGAACGAGGAAGAAAACACTGATTACCCTCGCGGTGGCTCCGACGGTGGCTCTAGCGGTGGTCGTGGCGGTCGTGACGGCGGTCGGAGTGGACGGAACCGAGTCCAATGTCAGATATGTAGCAAGTATGGTCACGAGGCTAGTGCTTGCTGGCACCGCTACACGAATAGTAGTGATGGTGCACCACAAGCTAATCATGGTCCTGCTGCACCGAATCACAGGCAAGGAGCTGCAGGTGCACCACAGTGGTCCCATGCACCTGCAGCATCGAATCAGACTCCAGGAGCTTGGTTTGGACTAGGGGTGGCAATATGGGTTGGGCCCGGCGGGCCAGCCCGCCAAAAAAGGGCGGGCCGGGTTGGGGTTTTCAACCCACAACCCGTTTCGGCCCGCCCTGTTTTGGCTCGCCCAAAGGTGGGTTCAAAACGGGCTAGCCCGGCGGGTTGGCCCGCCAACCCATTTTTTCTTTTTTTTGGGCGGGTTAGGCGGGCCAACCCGCCACTTCTACACACTTTTTCCTTTTTTTTTTATTTTTATTTGTTTTTGGGCGGGTTAGGCAGGTTGGCCCGCCAACCCACCCGCAGGGCGGGCCGGGCTAGGGTACCCCAGCCCACTTTTTTTGGCCAGGCGGGGCGGCCCGGCCCGTTTTGCCACCCCTAGTTTGGACCTGCGATGCAAAGTTATGGGCCTGGAGCATAGATTGGGCTTGGACAGTGGGCTGGGCCATCCGGTTCTCAGTGGAATGGACCAATACAGTGGCCTAATTCACCCAGTGGGCCTTCTCAGTGGGTTGGTCCACACTGGACGGGCCCACCTCCTCACATTCCTAATTGGAACCCCCCATCCAGCATGGCTTGGGATGCACTGTCCCATTATTCTCCCTCTGGTCAGATGAGCAGACCTTATGCCTTGCCCAGCCCACCTCAAAGCTTCAACAGTACGGTTTCCAACTCAGTTCCATCAAGGCCACAGGCTCATTTCACCAGTTCTGATCAGTCCAAAGTACAAGCAAGGAATGATCAAGCATGGTACCCTGATTCAGGTGCCACTAATCATGTGACTCATAACCCCAACAATTTACTTGACAGCATCTCCTTGCCTGGTTCTGATCAAGTTCTCCTCGGTAACGGTCAAGGTCTCTCTATTACTTCAATTGGCAACATTCATTTCACTTCTCCACACTCTCCACAAACCACACTTGCACTCAAAAATCTGTTGTTAGTTCCTGAAATTACAAAGAACTTATTGAGTGTCAGTCAGTTTGCAAAGGATAATGGAGTTTACTTTAAGTTTCACCCGACCTTTTGTCTTGTGAAATCTCAGGCCACATTTAATGTGTTGCTGCGCGGGACACTAGGACATGATGGTTTATACAGCTTTGGAGATCTGTTTTCAGCAACCTCTTCATCCTCCAATACTGGTTTTATTTTACCTTTCACTCACACTGTATCACCTAGTGTTCACTCAACAAGCATTCATTTTGCAAACTGCTATACTGCACCTTCTTCACCTGTTAATACACACACACATACCACTACACCTACTACTTCTTTAGGACCAACTGTATATACCATGTGGCACTACAGGCTTGGCTATCCTCATCATGAGGCATTAATGGCAGCCTTGTCACTTTGTAAGGTGCAAGTACCAAATAAAACTCTGGGTGATTTTTGTTCATCATGTTGTCTTGGAAAGGCTCATAGACTACCTTCCTTTACTTCAACAACAGCTTATAACCTACCATTTGAGCTTCTATTTTGTGATTTGTGGGGACCAGCCCCTATGGTATCTGCATGTAACTACAAATATATGCTAACTATAGTTGATGCCTGCACTAAATACACCTGAACTTTTCCACTTAAGTTGAAGTCCGACACTTATGGTGTATTCAAACAGTTTAAAGTCTTGGTGGAGGTTCAGTTCAACACCAAGATTAAATCTGTACAAACAGATGGTGGTGGTGAGTTTACTGCTTTGGCTCCATTTTTTGCTGAATGCGGAATACAACACAGACTCACATGTCCTCACACACATCACTAGAACGGCTCAGTTAAGCGTAAGCACCGACACGTGGTAGAAACCGGACTAACACTGTTAGCCCATGCTGGTCTTCCTTTCCATTTCTGGGACCATACGTTTTTGACTGCCACTTATCTCATCAATAGGATGCCTACTGCAGTTCTGAACATGCAGTACGTGTCCTTATCAAGCCTTGTACAATCAAGTTCCAGACTATAAATTCTTAAGTGTGTTTGGGTGTGCATGTTACCCTCACTTAAGACCTTATAATGCTCACAAACTCGACTTTTACTCCAAGGAGTGCATCTTCCTAGGCTACCCTGCTTCTCACAAGGGGTATAAATGCCTTTCAGCTGATGGTCGCATCTTCATTAGCAAAGATGTACTCTTCAACGAGTACAGATTTCCCTATGCCTTTCTCTTTCCCAAGAAGTCATTTTCTACAAGTTCAGTGGCTCCTGCAGGCCCCTATGCCACAATTCCTGTATTGGACAACAGGCTGCCTGAGTCATCTTCCATTTCACATAGTTTTCAGTCCAATTCGGCCTCCAGTTCAGGTTCAGCTGCATCTAGTTCAGTGGCTGCCACGGCTAACTATCCCACTTTCAATCAGTCTGCTGATCATACAGCTGCAAGTCCACTCCATTCTCCTGCTTCTTCTGCAGATCAGTCATCTAATCAGCCTAATTCACAGGCTGATCTGTCCAATCAGCATGATGCACAAGCTGAAGTTGTGTTGCATTCAACAACACAATCAGCCAGCACTACATCTAATTCAGGCTCAGATTCTACCTCCACTTCAGGTTCAGATTCGGACCTCTCTGCTCCTCTCATATACATACACCCTGACAATATTCATCCTATGCGCACAAGGGGCAATGATGGTATTGTAATGTCTAGACAACAGCCAACTCTTCTTCTAACCGAGGTAGAGCCTTCAAATTTTAGAATTGCACTTGCTGATCCGAAGTGGCACAGTGCAATGGATGATGAATATCAAGCCTTAAACCGGAATAACACTTCGTCACTTGTACCTCTCCCCTCTCAGAGGCAAGCCATAGGTTGTAAGTGGGTTTTTAGAATTAAACAAAACCCGGATGGAACAGTCCACAAATACAAAGCGAGGCTCGTTGCAAAAGGCTTTCACCAAAAACAAGGCTTCGACTTTAAAGAGACATTTTCTCCGGTAGTCAAACCGGTCACTGTGAGAACTATTCTTACTCTTGTTGTCTCCAATAAGTGGCACATAAAGCAACTTGATGTGAACAATGCCTTTTTGAATGGCATTCTCGAGGAGGAAGTCTATATGCAACAACCCCCGGGATTTGAGTCCTCGGACAAAGCCTTGGTGTGTAAATTGCACAAAGCAATCTATGGCCTAAAACAGGCTCTGAGAGCCTGGTTTGAAAGGCTAGCTTCCACTCTAGTAAAACTGGGCTTTAACACTAGCAAGTGTGACCCTTCTCTATTCACATTTGCTTCCAATGGCTGTCGTGTTATTATATTGGTCTACGTCGATGATATTATCATCACTGGTGACAATTTAGTCTTAATAGAGGAGCTGACTGCAAAGTTGAATGATGAGTTTGCATTAAAACAGCTTGGCAATCTTGAGTATTTTCTTGGGATAGAAGTTCAAAGGCTGCAAGATGGCTCTCTGTTTCTCTCTTAGACCAAGTACATACGTGATCTCCTCACTAAAGCCAACATGCAAGATGCCAAAGGAATAAACACCCCTATGATTTCTAGTCTTAAGCTAAGTAAGCATGGGACTGATACACTACTTGATCCTACATTTTATAGGTCAATTGTAGGGCCACTTCAATATGCCACTATAACTAGGCCAGAAATCTGTTTTTCGGTAAATAAGGCGTGCCAATTTTTGTCTCAGCCTCTTGAGAGTCACTGGAAGGCTGTTAAGAGAATCCTAAGATACCTACATGGCACTATTAACCATGGATTGCTGCTACAACCTGCAGCCTCTCCTATTGCACTGACAGCATTCTCTGATGCAGATTGGGGGTCTGATCCTGATGACCGAAAGTCCACATCAGGTTCTCTTATTTATTTGGGTCCAAACCTCGTCTCGTGGTGGTCGAAAAAGCAAACTCTAGTTGCAAGGTCGAGCACAGAGGCTGAATACAGGTCTCTTGCTAACACTGCTTCGGAAGTCTTATAGATCCAATCTTTACTCACTGAACTGCATGTTCCGTTTCAGCTCCCTATTCTGTACTGTGATAATCTCAGCACAGTATCCCTGTCACACAACCCGGTTCTGCATGCAAAGACCAAACATATGGAACTTGACATCTTCTTCTTGTGCGAGAAAGTCATCAACAAAAGCCTTATAGTGCAGCACCTACCAGTAGAAGAGCAAGTTGCTGATCTGCTAACAAAACCACTCTCTACAAGCAGGTTTTTGTCACTTAAAAACAAATTGCGTGTAGTTGACAAAGCAGTGGCAGTAGGAACAAGACCCTCTAGCATTTGAGGGGGAAATATTAGAGAATAGTTTCTACTAGCAGTGGCAGTAGGAACAAGACCCTCTAGCATTTGAGGGGGAGATATTAGAGAATAGAATAGTTTCCACTAACTATTGTTAACTAATGTAAGACTAACTGCTGAGTCAGCAGTTAGTCACGTGAAAAGTAGCTTGGTTTAAATACCATCTAACCACTTGTAACTAGCTAGCTTTTGATTAATCAGAAAAAGAATTCTAAGAATCCCTATCTCTCACTCTCTCTCTCTTCTCTCTACTCTCAGTTCATCACTTTTCTATTTATATCAACATGGACACAGGCATATATATAAAAGAAAAAAAATGCACGCCTTTCATCCCAAACATTTAACATTTTAGCCTTTCAAGTTGCATAGTAATGCAGGATACAACTGAAACCTAAATATACAAGTTGAAATTTCCAAAAAAGCATCATCTTTGTACACTACATAATAAATCAGCTATTGAAGCCTTCAACTCTTCTGTTATGCAGTCCAAACATACCAAACAACAGAATAATCATATCTTGTCCAAGTATAGCACATCCTGAAATCATTTTGTTTGATTTGTGTTTGAAACATAAAACTAAAATCAGCAGTCCTTCAAGATTCAAACTATCATCTTCCTGTTAAGATTTTAAGAATAAGCATTTCAGTATGTAAAGTTGAACTTTTATATATTAGTTACCATTTTCAAAGGTCAAATTTCAACTCCGTTTAGTCATCATAGAAACTCCATGCAAAACAGAGAATATCTAATACAGCTGGATTAATCTCACTAAACATGCTTCTTATAATTATAGGCATGAAATCTTAGGCACAAAATATCAAGCAGTACCTTTTGGAGTTAAGTTAAGAATCATAACTAGACCCCGTGTCTTCCTATTTGTCAGCAATGAAATTGCCAAAGAAACATCACTTTGCATTGTTTCTATAGCATCAACAACATACTGTTGTAGTGCAAAGGGAGAAACTGCCTGGACTTGATTTTGTAGCGACAAAGTTTCCTCATTCTTCAATTCAGCTATGCGTTGATTTAAAAAGGATTTCATCTGATGGCATAAAAAAATCAATACAATAAATTAAGATTTATTCTGGACACAAGAAGAATGAAATCAAACTCAAAGTTCATCCATTGCAAGTAACTGTTTACTAGCAAAAGAATTAAATAAATTTAAACAAAGCTTGCTAGATTTATGTTTTTTCTTTTTGTCTGTCTAGGGGTGTGGAATTTGAAATTATATGAGCAAAATGAAGAACTTGATAGAATAAAGAGTAAGCATAGATATTATATACCTCATATAGATCATCAAGAATCTTATTTCTGTACTCGGTATCTAGAAGCTGGCTCCTTTCTTCCTTGTTTGCTGTCAATTGAGATAAGGCATCTGGCAGAGAAGTCTGATTGTCCAGTACTACATTTGATGCACCAACATCATCAATCACATCAACTTGAGGAGTCTCAACACTAATATCCCAAGATATATCTGCATGCGATCCTAGTTGTAGGTTTGATATTGTTGGATCAGATCCGACATCCTCAGTTGTTGAAGAAGTCTGTATGGCATCAGAGGCATTAATGATTTCATAAGGACCCAAGCCATTACCAGTATCCTCTGTTTCTTCTACAGTTCCAATGTCCCAATCAATTTGTGAACTCTCCACTGAAATATCCCAGTCAATGTCAGGAGCAGCAGCTTCCACATTGCTGATTGCAGGATTTGATTCATCGTTGCTTGAGTTGAGTGAACACTAGCATCATTAATAATCTCAGAGTCAACAGCAACAATTTAAAGATGGGAGATTTTCATGCATGCTCCTCAAGTTTTGTAGTACAGCTCCCGAAGATCTCTGTAGTCATTATTTCAATCCTAGTTAATGTATGTAACGAACCACGTCAACCCTAATTCCATCCCTCTAGTGAAATCACCCACAAAAATTTCTTTATATATTTCATAATACAATTTTTACTATAAAACACATGAACTACAATACATATCATAAATACTCATTGAATTTTTTTTTAATTTTAGCTCAAAAAACAAAACTAACCTTCGGGGTCTAGGGTTTGAAACTAACCTTCTTGCTCAATAGAATGGAAGACTAACAAGCTCGTTCTTGTGGAGAGAAAAGTTTTTGGGTAGGTCCCATCAATAAAACTTCTCTCTCTCTCTCTCTCCATGTTTCTCTCTATATCTTGTTTATTTCTCTTCTATCTCTCTCTTTCTTATTTCTTTCTTTGTAAAATCTGCCGATCCAAACAAAAGTGCTGAAATAAGTACTTAAATAGGCTAACACCGTTATTTGTCGTTGTCTTCACGAGGAATCAATTTTATGAGTAAGTGGAATCAGCACCATTATCAATGGCATTGTCAAATTGTCATACACAACACACTTTCCACTTCTCCACCTCCATCTACCACCCACCATGCTCAATTTCCCTTTGCTCTCCGTTTCTGAGCACGCCTTTTCCTACAACCCTGCCACCTACACTTCTCATATTCTCACTCCCCATCATCACATCCCAACGCGGGTCACTTCTCAAAACCTCAACTTGTTGCGGCCAAAGTTTCAATCTTTAGCCTTCGGAGGAAGCAAGTTTGCATCTGGGTCCTGCCCCAATGCTCCGAGGCGCAGAGAATCGAGAGAGAATGGTCGTAGAGGAAAAGGGACGTTGGCGGCGGGGCCAAAAGCGACGCTGAGATTGGAGGGTGGGAAGAGAGGTGAAGGTGGGTTTGATGCAATTGTTATAGGCTCTGGGATTGGAGGGTTGGTTGCAGGGACCCAGCTGGCAGTGAAGGGTGGTAAAGTTTTAGTTTTGGAGAAGTATGTCATTCCTGGTGGAAGCTCTGGGTTTTACCAGAGGGATGGCTATACTTTTGATGTGGGCTCTTCTGTCATGTTTGGTTTCAGTGATAAGGTCTGTTTTTCTTTTTCTTTTTAATAAAAAAGCAATTTTGTGTTTTTTTTTGGGTGAATTTGAACTTTGTTGTGTTATCGTTTACTGCAATTTATTCATGATGTGATAAGATACAGATGGTCAATACTGCAACAATATTGACATGTTTGGTTTACGGTTACAATATGTACGTTTGTCATGCAACAATATGTACGTTTGACCGAGAATTATGTTTGCATAAGAGACATAAACCTTGTTTTTAAGTTATTTTGCATCAGAAGATTTGCAACAGATTTCCAACGGAAGTCTAAACACACACTATGTTGGTGTTAAACATTCGGGGGTGAACTCACTGAGCTGAATGATACAGTGGAGGAATTTGAATGCATGCCTTATGCATTAGAAATAAAACCTGTTTATATACGTAATAAGTTGTTTTTTTGGGGGGCATACTAATACATAAGCACACCATTCTCTGTTAGTATCAGTGTCACTGTTATTAGCTAGTGGCACTGAACAAAATGACTGTATCTAGTTTGCTTCGCTCTTTTAATTATTGTGAATAATGAAAGGGAATCCATAATAGAAGTAAATTAAGGAATCAAGATCAAAAGGGTAGATGTTTTTGTTTTCCATTGAGAATTTAATGACCATGCGTTGCTTCAGGTAAAGCTTGGTTTCTGAACAATTAATCTCCGAATAACTTTAGTTTGCTGATTTATGAATATTAATAATGCATTACCCAATAGTAGATCTGAGAACGGACTTTTCATTGTTGTTTATGTTGAACGATACACTTCTAGGGATCATGAACACCATGTACCTTTTTTTTTTTTGTAGGGTAATCTCAACTTGATAACACAAGCATTGGAAGCAGTTGGTTGTCAGATGGAGGTGCTACCCGATCCAACAACCGTTCATTTCCATCTACCGAACAACCTCTCTGTTCGAGTGCACAGAGAATATGATAAATTCATTGAAGAACTGACCAGTTATTTCCTCCATGAAAAGGATGGCATCCTCAAGTTCTACGGTGAATGCTGGAAGGTTTGTCTTAATTGAGGTGACTGCAGCCCCCTTAAGGCGTTTTTTGCCTCTACTTGTAATTCATTTTTTCAAAAAGCTTTTATTTGTGATGGTTAGATTTTCAATGCCCTGAATTCGTTGGAATTGAAGTCACTGGAGGAGCCACTCTACCTTTTTGGACAGTTTTTTCAGAAGCCACTTGAATGCTTGACACTAGGTACTTTCATTTCTTATTTGTTTGTTTTAAATGAGAGACTACAAATCTAAAATCCTAAACTCCAATTTCAAAGGTAGTTTTGGTTTCTAGTTCTTCTTAACATATCGTCTCAGTATTTTGATTGATAGGGAGTAGTTATCTTCTAGCGGTAAGATTAATTTATCATTCAAAAGAAGTGAAGGGAAGCAAAGGGTGAAATATAGAACAAATAAATCACTGAACTACATTTTTTTTACCATTATCTGCTTAAGTGCAGCAATATATAACTGGTTGACTCAACAAACTTTATCCTACTATGATGAACAGGACCAGATTTGGGTTGGTGATCCTTATGGATATTTCTCATGTAATTTGTTTTTTAGTCTTCCAAAATAAGGGCACCCTAGACCTAAAGAATTACATCTTATTTCTTTTGGCTGGGTGGAGAATTTGTATTTTGTATAAAACAAACATTTTAGGAAAACCGATATTGACCTCTTAAGTGGGCTCTGATTTTGTGATTAATTTGCTGAGATCATTGAAATGCATCAGTTTATTGCAATACCATGTTGTGATAGTTGATTTATAACAACCCTTCAATATTGTAGATTTCAATCAAAGTGAGCATCTAATGAACTCTAGTACATCTTGAACAGAGCAAAGGATGTTACTGAACATGATTATTCTTGGTATATTTTGTCCTAACAACATTTATGTGGTAGACAACCTTTGTTAACTTATAAGCATGACATGCCTGATAACAGTGCACAACTGATATGGTTGTCCTTGACTACCCTCTACACCTCCCCCCCACAGTTGAGCATTCTATCAATATTTTCATATGATTTGGCCAGTAGATTTTCTGATGACATTATTATATGGCAGCCTATTATTTGCCTCAAAATGCTGGAGCCATCGCCCGGAAGTATATTCAGGATCCACAATTGTTGTCTTTCATAGATGCAGAGGTAGATACAATCATACAACTTGTTTGATTCAGTCAGAAGTTTCACCAATTTGTTAAGGAAAATGTTAAATTTCACGAAGAGTTATTCTACGAGATGTGTTTCAAATGACATGAAGTTACCGAGTTACTAAATGAGAGACAAATTTATTATTGTGAATCCCATAGGAGAAATTGAGGCTAAAACAAACAGTGCCACATTTGCTATTCATAATATATGTTTTTTCATGTGAAATAGCACTACTCATTCATTAATTCTTCAATTTACACATGATTGGTAATTTTGATCCATAAAAATTCTGTGGTATTGCAGTGTTTTATAGTGAGCACCGTCAATGCTTTGCAGACTCCAATGATCAATGCTAGCATGGTAACCTGTTCACTTAGCTTTTGACATTCTTTCAGTTCATGCAATGTTTTTATTGCACTTCTGAATGTGTCTAGGAGGAGAGTTATGCTTCCATTTCATTGTTCTTAGTTGCAATGGATAGAAAGATCATTTATCAACCAGATAGCCAAAATGAAAATGACTGGAATTCCATCCAACATTAACTGCTTTTGGTCTTAGTTGCTTTACCAATGGTTTAGTATATAATTTATATGTTCTTAAGCATGTAAAATGTTAATGTCATCCTTCCATTATTATATGTCATGACTGTTTGAATTAGATACGTGTTTACCCGTTAAAAGTCTAAATAGTGAAAACCCCAATGTCATGTATAGTGGCCAGTTGCATAGTTCACTTCTACCTCTCTTGATCTCTATTTTCTACTTTGTTTGACGCGCTTTTTGTCTCCAGGTTCTGTGTGATAGACACTTCGGTGGGATTAACTACCCTCTTGGGGGTGTTGGTGGGATTGCAAAGTCCTTAGCAAAAGGTCTAGTTGATCAGGGTAGTGAGATACTTTACAAGGCGAATGTCAAGAGTATTATAACCGAGCAGGGAAAAGCCGTAAGTTAGATGTATAAAAACAAGAATGGCATATTTACAAAAGACGCATTTTGTTTCTCAAGTTTTGTACTACACTTTTTCAGGTAGGAGTGAGGCTTTCAGATGGAAGAGAGTTCTTTGCCAAAACCATAATATCAAATGCTACCAGATGGGATACATTTGGTTGGTTTCAAATAATAGATTTTTTTTTTTGTTAATATTTGAATGATTGTCTTCTTGTATCTTTCTCTGCCTTCATTAATTCTTAGTCAATCCCAAATTTCATAAATTTGCATTGTAGGAAAGTTACTAAAGGGAGAACCACTTCCAAAAGAGGAAGAAAACTTCCAGAAAGTTTATGTTAAAGCTCCATCTTTTCTTTCAATTCACATGGGGGTTAAAGCTGAGGTTTTGCCGCTAGATACAGATTGTCACCATTTTGTGCTTGAGGTAGTTAGAAGTTACCTCAACTTAGATTTTGTAATAGCCTTATGCCTTAGAATGAATAATCAACTTTTATGTATTTCATTGGCACTTATCTAGAACAACTGGACCAAATTGGAGGAGCCATATGGAAGTATCTTTCTAAGTATACCAACTGTTCTTGATTCATCATTAGCTCCTGAAGGTCATCATATCCTTCACATATTCACAACTTCTTCCATGGACGACTGGGAGGTAAGCAATACTGAGTAGTGATTAATGATTACTGATAAATAAAGTTGAAATCTTTCACCTTTTGTGTGCTTCTTTGACTTAAGAAACTACAATTTTTTTTCCTTGCTCCTGTTTTATTGTAAAATCTTGAAATATCAAATTTGTTATTATTTTCTGTACCAGGGTCTATCAAGAGTCGAATACGAGGCAAAGAAGCAGGTTGTAGCCGATGAAATCACAAGCAGATTAGAGAAGAAATTGTTTCCAGGTCTTAGATCATCCATCGATTTTATGGAGGTGTGAACTAAAACCTCTGGCCTCTTTTTTTCAAGCAGTATGTCTGCAACTTCATACATTGTGAAAAGCAAATTTGAAAATAAATCAAGGTGGTGTGACTGCACTGCATGTTTGTTAGCTCAACTAACAACTACAGGGTACAAACACAAAGTTTTTGTCTGCATTGGTTGGAATGCTTGAAGAGAAATATTAGCTACACACTCTTTAACACACTCTTTTGAACACACTCCTTATTATTAGATGAAATTCATGTCTGCATTGAGTAGGCCAAATCCTTATTATGTATGTGTATGTTTTCCGAAATTTTAACCCCCGCTTCTAGGTAGGGACACCAAAGACACACCGGCGATACCTAGCGCGTGATGAGGGTACTTACGGACCAATGCCGCGCAGCATTCCAAAGGGGTTATTGGGAATGCCATTTAATACCACAGTAAGTTTAAATGAATGATCGGTTCGGCTCTAGAAACATTACGCTATGCTTCTAGATTGCAGATTAAAACCATAAAAAAAAAAAAAAACTTTCAGGGCATAGATGGTCTTTACTGTGTTGGTGACAGCTGCTTCCCGGGGCAAGGTGTTATTGCAGTAGCTTTCTCAGGAGTTATGTGTGCTCATCGAGTAGCTGCAGATATTGGTAAGCTAAAGTTAGAGCTTTCCTTGGCTTGCAAATTGAAAGTATATAATATAATGAAAACAAAAATGTATAAACCATTTAATAGTATTTTCTTTTTAAGGCACTCATATTTAATAAGATGCTCTCTTCAGCTATCAAGTGTAAATTTATGATTCCTTAAATCTTAACATTCCTCATTTTGATATATATATTTTTTATTTAAAAAAAACAAACAAACAGGGTTGGAGAAAAAGTCACCCGTTTTGGATGCCATGCTGCTTCGGTTGCTTGGTTGGCTAAGAACACTAGCATGAGATTTAACATATAGGAACACGTGTTGGTGGTGCAATATCAACTTTCATTTCATTTTTTTTTTCACAATTTTCGAAAGAGTTGGCAAGCCTGTCACAAAAAGGTAGGTGATGTGTGTTGTAATTTGATCCATGGGGTCCCTTTTTATATTTGTTTATTTTTTGTGAGGGAGGGGCTGTGAAGTGTGAAAATGTAAAGGATCTCTGTATGATCAGTTTTCTCTTATTCACATACACAAGAGTTATGCCAAGATATATTACTTGCTGTAACTACGCATTTTATTAGCCGATTTATATATACACATTCACGAGAAAAAAATTATAAAAAAGAGAAAATTTTCTTGAAAAGGATCTTTCAAAGTTGTTTACCACATTAAAAAGTTTATTTTTTTTAAAAATATACTAAAGTATGATGTATAATTATATCTTAGGGTCCTTCAAAAAAAAAATATCTTAGGCGGAGGAGGAGTATAAGTTTTTTAAAATCTGGTGTGGTTTTAAACATGTTTCATGAGGGTAATGTTTAATTTAATACACAGGATAGATTAATTTAATCAAATATTACTATTACGTCTTACACCGTTTTCGTATTCTGTTTGACTTTTAGTATCCCATTACATTCATATAGTTTTTTCTTCTTTGTATTATCTACTACATAATAAAAAAGACAATCAATTTGACTTATCTCAATCCAATCAGCATTTCTATTATTGCTGTCAAATTCGGTTTACTCCTTGAAACTTAACTAACATGTTAACCCCTCAGAGCAGTTACAAGCTTCAGTCAATGAAACATTCTCAAAAGAGTTAAGTAGTTTCCTTCCAGAAAATAACAAAACAAAACAAAAAATCTCCTCAAATTCTTATGATAGTGATGTGTAAGATAACACTTAGCATGCATTGTGGCATTTCAACATGCTAAATGAAATACAATATACACATTATGATAATTGGACACCAAAAATAAAGGCCAGAACTCAGAAGCAGCTTCAGCCCCACCACTTCAATTGCTAGTCCCTCCTTACAATTACATGTGAGTCTTCATTGAAAATCACTCTTCATGCATAGAGGAAGCACTTTTTCCCAAACCAGGCCAGGCCAGACCAGGCCAGTTTTAAACTCTATCCAGATTGAAGTTTCATTCGCCGCAGAGAAAGATATGCCAAGAAGCGGTAGCCAAAAACCATGGCAATCAGAGCAGCTACCTCTGTTAAACCACTGTCAATTTTGACCCCATTTATGCTATTGCTAGGTGTGATGTGTTCATATTGCACCTTCAGCAAAAGCTTGTAGGTGTGGTAGTTGAATGACATGTAGCGGATCCAAGAAATGAATATTGGGACTTTCTGCCAAATTTAGGATCACATGTTAAAATTAAATTCTTTTTACTAAATAGATTGCAAAGGCTATTCATGTCACCTTTTTAAAATAATCAAAATCTAAAAATGATATGAAATTTGATTAAAATAAAAAACTATTTGGAGTAGCTTTCGAGAATTAATCTTATTTTAATAAGATGAATTAAAAAGGTGATTTTCACGATTGTAAACAAACGCCGCTTCTGTTTCTAAATATTTTCAACCTTTCACTTGAGGAAATCTTCCTTTACATGTAACTTGTTATGTATCCACAAGACAAATTTGTTGATGTTTACCTGCACAAAAAATCCTCCAGCCAGCATGAAGGTCATCACAGTTACAGAAGCCAAAGTTGTTGCTCTTTTCAAGTCCATGAGTGTGGCCCCAATAGCAAGTCCAAGACCCTGCTTTTCACAACCAGCCAATTGTCAGAACTGTAGGCTATTTTAGTTTTTTTATGTATGTATGTATGTATGTTGTCTTCTTAGTAGTTTTCTGAAATGCATGCATACCTGAGCCGCAACGATGCAGAGGAAAACAGTGAGAATAGTGAAGAAGAAGGGGGCAACACTTAGTCTCAGACCAGCCATGAAATACACAACAAGGAGAAAAAGGACTGGTAATATCAGGTCTAGAGGAAGGTCACTTGTAGTTCTAGCCAAGAAGTATGCACTCAATCTGTACATATCTGCTGCTCTTTCCTTAGTCAGCATTGCTCTCTCTTGAGGAAATGTGAATATTGCAGTGAAAACAGGAAAGAATCCCCAGAAGACAGCAATAAAGAAAAGCAGTCCTGCCTGCAAACCAGAAAATGTGAATTTATATGTTATCTATCTTACAATGCTCATTCTTAAAATTCAGCGGGGGCTTACATCCACCCCTCAAAACCGGCTTGAAAGGTGGGGACTCCCCCAGCTATATAAACACCGCACAGGCCCCCTGACCATCCAATGTGGAACTTCCAACACGCCCCCTCGAGACTAGGTTCCACACCACCGAGAGGTACGAGGCTCTGATACCATGCTAAAACGGCACGGGCTCACAGCTCACACCCCAAAAGCTAGCTCAAGGGGGGAGGGACTCCCCATGCTTATCAAAACTTCACAAGCCCCCTGACCATCCAATGTGGGACTCCCAACATGCCCCCTCGAGCCTAGGTTCCATACCATAGGCGAGGGATACCATCTTAAAATTCAGCAGTATCCACACCACTGGGAGGAATCCGGGCTCTGATACCATGCTAAAATGGCACGGGCTCACAGCTCACACCCCAAAAGCTAGCTCAAGGGGGGAGGGACTCCCCATGCTTATAAAGACTTCACAGGCCCCCTGACCATCCAATGTGGGACTCCCAACACGCCCCCTCGAGCCTAGGTTCCACACCACCGAGAGGTACGAGGCTCTGATACCATGCTAAAACGGCACGGGCTCACAGCTCACACCCCAAAAGCTAGCTCAAGGGGGGAGGGACTCCCCATGCTTATCAAAACTTCACAGGCCCCCTGACCATCCAGTGTGGGACTCCCAACACTCATGCCTGTGAAACCGTGTCTTAGGTCCTGTTTGGGTTCAGCAGCCCAACTTTTAGCTTATGGAGAAGTTAGCTTTGTTTTGCATTCTTATTTTTTTCATATATGGAAAAGAGGAAAAGTTGTTAAATAGATGAGCGCTTATGGAGAAGTTAAAAAATAGTTTTTGAAAAAATTGAAGTGTAAAAATTGATTTTAACTTATATGAGAAGTTATTAGTTAGAAAACTTATATGATAAATGCTCGTATAAAAAATTATCCAAACTGGCTTCTAGTCATACTTGAAGGTAATGTCTGAATTCACTATTGTAGGACTGTGAATTTTTGCTGTAGCAGAAATAGTTTACCTGATCTTGCAGATCTTTTGGGTTCTTAGCATCTGATTGCCACCAGAGTAATCCTAAGATGATTGCAGTGGATAAAACTTGGGTGATTCTCAACCAGCTAAAATAGTCATGCCTCCTTTCTTTGATTCCTCTCCAAAATAGTATGGAGTATTGCTCATCCCAACTTGCTCCCCATTGTCTTTTAGGACAACATACTTTGGACGCTGCATCTAGGGGGATAGAAACCATTATTTTTTTCTTCTCTGTTTCCGCAACTCGAGTTTCATATGCCTCCACCAGATACTGTAACAATTCATCTTTAGTCAGATAAGAAATTTCTCCTCTCAAGATCCTCTCTACTCTAATGATATTAAAATTCAAGAGTAAACTAATCTCCCACTATCACAGACTTTCTCCAAAATTTTCTCAATGCCTAATTGATTTATAAACTGAGTCATTAGCTCAAGGATGTTTTGTACTTAAAAATGCCATTCATTCTCTTCTTCAGCCTTGTATAATAAGAAAATGGACACAACACTTTTATATCAATTGCACCAAATACATGTGTTCTTTCTCTTTTCTCAACATATAAGGCTGAGCCATGAAGTAACTTATTAGATAATGAATATGTTAGCAATAACAGCACTTCTATTTATATTATATAATTTTAGAAGCGCGCCGTTGCCACGTAAGCGAATAGAATCAACCAACATCCATCCTTTTGCTAACGTGTCACTCCCTCCTTTTTTCTCAATTTTAACGATTATTTTCACCCATTTTTTGACTATTTATTTACCCCAAATTTAAAACTTTTTTGTAACAGCAAGTAGGCCTCCTAACTCATGCCTATTGGTATCCCCATCACTAAAATAAACCTAATTTCTTAAATTAAAGAACGACAATCGTGTTGGCAAGGGTACACGGCATGACCATTGGCGTAGTGTTGCTACCTATTCCCATGATGGGGTTATTACATTTTTGCTTCTCTGTATTCCTCAAAAAATATTTTTACTTCTTTTCACTATTTTGAAAGGAAAAAAAACCTTTGGTAGATATACCAAAACAGTTACATTTAAACAAAAAAACATTTATGGGCTATTAATTGTGCTCTCCATTGGCAACATCATTAGACGTTATGTTAATGAATTTATTCTCTTTGGCCTTTCAAAAGAAAAAGGGTTATGAAACATGAAATACATCATTAGATTACCAAAGTCCACTCAGTTATATGAAGAAATCAAGTTTGAGTTTAGACAATCTAAATTTCCGTGCATGGGTCTTAAAAGTATAAGAATGAGCTCTATCCTCTCACACTACAAAGACATGCAACCAATGACAATGAAAAAGTGAGTTCGGCCACCTATACCCAACAATTCAAACCTAATTGGTTTTGTCTTCCTCAATCCCCATTTCTTCTGGCTTCTTAAAACATTTGTGATTGGTGAAGTGTTTTCAAAATCACCCAATTTTCATAAATCATCTGAACCTATTAAAAGATTCGCTCCATTAAAGTGTTATGTTCCTATATTTTCTCAGCAACCAATTATTTGATATTAGTATTGCTTCTCTATTATTTAAATTTCCAATTTAGACTGATAGTAACAAATTCCATAAAATTCTTATTCAGTTTGAAGTAACTGTACATATTGACTTCCCAAATTACCAATTATTTATCAGCCTTGTTACACTTTCAAATAAGATGAATTGAAACTTCCTCCACATATTCTTCCTAGCTTGACCTTTTAGTGATAGAAAATCATTTACCATTGCTTATATTAAGAGCTCAAATTATGGTTTTGTTATAGCCACCACAAAGTTTAAAGAAAAAGGTCCTAAACAAAGACAAAAACACTTAATCATATGATAAGCGTGAATTCTATAACAAATCTAGGTTGATGTTATTTTTGTAAATTTACCAAGTTTATATTAAAATTAATATGATGAATAACATGAATGAAATATATCACAAATAGTAAGTTTACTTAATATTATGAAAAATTAATTAGAATCATATTAATATATTAAAATACACCCGTGCAACGCACGGGTCATTATCTAGTTAGAGTAATTGTAGTAATATTTTCAAATACAAGGGAGTTTTTTTGTGTGTGTAGATTTAATAGAATAGTGGACTATGCAGTATATTCCAAAAATATGGGGGGAAGGGAGAGTGATTTAGTTTTGAATCAATATGAAAAAGTTACCTCATGGACAACTGCTGGTGATGGTTTCCCATTATGTGTTTCAGCTACTGCATTTCCCATTTGCACTCTATCCTCCAACTCTGATGGTAGGGAAACATCATTTATGTTTCCATTAGCAAGGTCTAGCAAAAACTCTGCTGGGTTCATGGAAATAAGTGGTGAACATCCTATGGATTGGAAGTAGTTCATTGCTTCTGATGCTTTCCCAAAGTAAAGCAAGCTCCCTTTCCCAAGAAGGATCAACTTGTCAAATTTGTGAAAGAGTCTGCTTGATGGTTGGTGGATTGTTGTCACTACTGTTTTACCAGCCTACCATATAACATAATTAACAGGTTAGTGATAAAGGTGTTTAGTCATGGGAAGATATCTTGCTGGTTTCATCAGCAAAGCATATAATTAAATGTGCCTGTGATCAAATTGGATAAAATATGCCTCTTACATGAAGCAATAGTAAATAGTAATACAAGAAAATCCATTGAGAGTCCAAAAGAAATTGAATTGAATTGAATTGTGAAAGATGTCATTGTCATGACTCATAATGGTCAATTTGTGAGTGAGTTAAATTTGGTATAAAATCTTAGGCATGTGCTATGAATATTTTATTTTACTTTCTTAATTAAATTGATATTCAATCGTAGGCTCTGATACCATCTTACATTTAGTGGATCTTAGCTTTAGGGGCGTAACTCAACCTCACAAAACCAGCTTATATAGTGAGTACTGTGCAAACCTTATAAGGACTAAATTGGCCATATATCTAGTCTATGTGGTGTGGGATCTCAACAAGCAGAATGAGAATAACAAATACCTCTGCTATGTCTTGCAGCATCTGAACGATCTTCAAGGCTGTAGTTGAATCCAAACCAGATGTTGGTTCATCAAGAAACAGAATGGAAGGGTTGATTATGATCTCATTGCCAATACAAACTCTCTTCCTCTCTCCACCAGATACTCCCCGAACAAAGGAACCTCCAATCATAGTGTCTTGGCACCTGTATGTTTTCATGCATACAAATACAATACAAAACTATTGGCTTCTATAATTAAGTAATGATATATCTGTAAATTGGTTACTATAATGCTAATGCATTATAATAATTTGGAGGTTCATTGTTAAGGATATATGGAATCATTTATTTTACCTCTCCAAGCCAAGCTCATAGATGACATCTAAAGCTCGTTTTTCCTTTTGCTCCTTTGTGAATGTCTGTGGCAGTCTTAGCCTGGCTGCATACGTCAATGTCTCTCTCACAGTTAGGTGAGGAAACAGAACATCATCTTGTGTCACAAATCCTATCCTGCCATATGCATAGTGTGAGTACAATACAATAACTGGGGAAATTAACAAGTCACTTTGTACACACTATCAGAAACAACTATAAATACCATTTAGCAACCAAAAGGAAAAAGCTATTCAATTGTACAAAATTGTGGTGACCCATAATCAAATCAAAACCCCATTTTTCTATCTTATTGATAAAAGAACATTTTGATCACTAACAACTAAGCATAAATCCATGCTAAATTTTTAACCTTTGACATGTTAAGAATTCCATCAATGTGTTTTTTTAATTTGAGTACCATATTCCAGTTTCACTTTTGATTGTGTTGTTCTATATTCACTTGGTACTTGGTAGTGGTATGTAATTAATCATGTGTATAAGGGCATGTTTGGTTTTCAAATGCAAACATACGTTTGGGGTCTAAAAGTACGTTTGAACTCTATAGTCACTTTTTCAATCTTCGAACTGAAAACTAAACATGCACCAAGCAAGTAACCCTGGTTGTTGGATTTTCACCTGCTCTTGAGGAACTTGGAATATGATTGGTCATTGTATGTGATGGAACCACCAATAGTGGGCTGACTTAGCCTTCCTCCAAGGAGATTCAAAAGAGTTGTCTTTCCACTTCCAGAGGGACCCATCAATGCCAAGACTTCACCTGGATTTACAGAACCAGTGATCCCATTCAAGATATCCTTCTCCTCACTTGTTGTCATGCCTTTGATCACTACCTTGTAGGTCACATCTGTGAACTGCACATTTCACAATAACTCATTCAAGTGGGATCCATCACAAACACAATATTATAAAATAAAGACACAGGTTTAAAAGTATAGTGTAAAATATACTGATAACTTGAAAAGTTATATTTTTTATTTTTAATTCCTCAACTAATGACACTTGTTAGCATTTGAGTAAAATCAAATACATCACCAGATATTTGTGTGCCCATTTACTTCTGTTTTTATTTCTTGTTTTCACTTTTAATTACAGATCTGCCACTTTATTTTTAATTTATTTTTTATTTTCAAATATTTGTATAGAAAACAGAGAGGGGAAAAGAAGTTGTTTTCATTGTTTTCCATACAAATATTTGAAAACGTGGTAGCAATTTTGTAATTAAAAAGACCCAATAACTCAAAAGATTCTACTACCAATATGTGCTAATAATAATTTATTTCTCTGATTAACTGGAAAGGAGGGGTAGGCTTGTAAATTGATGTCATTTGACATGAAACTTTGTACAAGACTGAACTTGACCATGCTATTGCTAGCCATGTTTTTCTACTGGCCTTGTTGATCTCTAAAGGAAGAAGCTTCATCCTTGCCCTGCTCAAATACACAGGGCCACACCACATCAATCTCATGCTCTAATTGAAACGTTTTGAACCCTGGCAGAGCTAGCTAGGTGCAGGAATGGAAACAAAAAATGAAAAACTAACTTAATTTTATTGACATGTAGAATTAGAAAATGTATATTATTACCTTTAGATATATTGGCAGAGTAGGCTCTGTTTGAAACTTTGTCCTAGTTCCAGCTTCAATATCCTCCACTGCAACACACATAGTTAAACCCCTTTTTATACAAATTCAAGGTGGGAATAAAAAGAAACTCCTTCACTCAGAAGCATATATATATATATATATACCAGGCAATTATAATTATTTCACTTGGTACTTATGTGTACTAGTAGAAAATGGGAAAAAAAAATATGTGGTGGTGTTATTTTAGGAGGGCTAGTTAAATTAATATCTACAAAATGATGATCTAGAAGGAAAACTATGCATGGATGCTTCTCATATCATTTGACACTACATGATCCGTTATAAGGACACAATATTTGATGTTCATGAAAACACAAGTGGGGGAAGACAAAGTGGACCATGTTGAGACAAATGGATTGACCAAGACAACTGATGAGTGAAGCCACATCTACATCGATCAATTATCAATTATTATATGAAACAAGTAGGTCATTGACCGTGATCACATGTTCTAGTTGGGACATATGTAACCACCTATATTTTTTTATTTCCTATAAATAATAAAATTATTTCATTTGTTGGATTTTTTATTGTTTATATTAGGTAAAGACTCGTATTTTATATGGATCCATCGATCGACTATTAGCATTAAAAAAAGATCAAAATAAGTCAATATATGAATTTAATTGAGGGCCCATGATTAATGAAGCAATGTTCTCTCCCATAAAAAAGGAAGATGAAAGGAGGAAAGAAAGAGAAAGAGACGGGTTTGCTTGTGTAGAAGAGGACGTAGGACCCATAAGTGTGACCTAGTTAATTTGTCTTTCAGGACCATAGTCCAGTGAATGGGTCATGCCCCCTGCAAAAATAGTACTCTGAAAAGAAGTGCAACTTGCTCCTTGATATAGATATTAGATGAGGAACTAGAGAAAGAGACAAAAAAGTTTGATCAAAAGTCGCCCATGAATCACATCTAGAGTTGAAATCTATGGAGCATATGGATGATGATAACTAATAATTAGTACGATTTGTTGGAACCATATTACTATGGTCTATGTGTGTTAGAACCTAGCTAGATATATAGGTGTTAAATGAAGATCGGATTACTCATGGTTTTGATTTTTGGGTGAATCCAGGTATCATTCACATGCAACTGTGTAGATATTAATCTCTCAAGGTACTCAGCATTTTAGAGGTTAACATCTCCCAATAGATGTTCTTCCATACACTTGACCTAGAGATCGAACCCTCGACATCATATTTATTTAAGTGCCTTAAAAAAATGTGTAGAATTATTATAAATGTGGATGTGTATAACATTACTCTTAACGAAAATGAGGCAAAGTTAGTTAGGCAACAATTGCACCACCGTGTCTTGGTCCATTGAGTGCTGGGTGGTGTCCCCCACTGGAAGTACATGGGTATTTTGCAATTTGCATCGTTAATCTAAGAGGTTGTGGTTAAAGATGGCTGCTAGCTAGGACTGGACCCAACAACGATACACGATACATATTCCTTCATGTACGTGAATGCAAGTGACTGGTCAGTGAACCTAAAGTGCATGGTCACCTTTTAAACTCTAATTTTAAGGGATGCAAATTGAATTAATTTCATTCACAAATAACATATTTGACAAAATAATTAATTTGCTTAACTTATATTTAAATCTAATTTTGATTTCAGATTATAATTTGAGTAAAAGTAAAAATACTTATATATTATTTTCCCATTAAATTAAATCATGGTTTAGAAATTATTATCCACACATCACAAAAAATGAACGCTTTACAGCAATTTCATTTTTTTTACTGAAGAATTCAATTGCTTGCAAACCCGATTAGTTATATCGCCTTCACAGTTGTCCCTATGTGTAGGTAGATTTATGAAAGGAAAACGATGAGTAGATTGACATAAATTAAGGGAGTAAAAACTTTAGGATATTTTTTGTTTTGTTTTGTTTTGGCTAAGGAAAACTTTAGGATATTTAAACTCTAGATAAGTTGTTTCTATAAAATACTATGGGGAACTTATGAGCATATTATAAGTTATTTCTATATATAAACACTTCTAAACACTTGCATAAGTGATTATGTCATAAAATAAATCGAAATAAACTTTCCACATACATTCATAGTTCCTAAAAAAAAATTCACTAATTTTTTTAGTCTTTACAAATAGAATAAAAAAAATTACTTCTGGTCTTCTTAATTTATCATTTTAGCCCTTTGGTCCATGTGGAGACCGGACCAAAGGTATGTCTAAGGTGAGATCTTACATACAATCTCTCTCCTAGATAAAGAGACACTCATACACAAATACAAGATATTCTGATAGTAATTCACAGCCTAAAGCAGAAGCAATTACTTTGAAAATTTGCTCCCCAAATTAACACGAAATTAATGTTATATTTTAAGGACTAAAATGAATATACCCAATACTAATTTCATATAGATCAAATATTATATAGATTAAAATAAAATAATAAGGAAGTAAAAATAACTTTTTCTATATTTAAAAACTAAAATTGACATGAAATTTTTTAAGAGAAAAAATTGGAGAAGGTATATATTAAAAGGAATAAAAAAATTTAATTAAGCAAAAAAATTAAATTGTAGTATTTCAGCTTTTTTGTCTTTTTGGGTGAATGTATTTTAGTAGTATTTCTTTGAGGAAAAATATGCTCCATTTTATGCTTGAGAGTGTTTTTTTTTTTGGTATATGCTTGAGAGTTGTGACCACCGAGTCACTGAGCAGTCAAGGCCCAAATTCAGTGGCTCCACAAATATAACTCCATCATTACCCAGCTTGTAATTCAGCCAAAGTCCAAACTGTTCTCAGTTACGGACACGTACCAATAGGGGACTGTCCTTCACTCCTTCTCTGTATTATCGCAAGTTACCAAAGAAATTAATAAAGGATCATTTCTATTTCTATTTTGAGCAATTAATTACCTAATTATCGCAACAAGACAAATATCCGTAGGGAGATAACTGAATCTCTGTTCCCGTCATAAATCGGGAAATTCCTACTTATTTAATTTAGTATCTATAAAAATAAGAACAAACATTTTATTTTTATATAATTTTACAATTAAGAAACTATATATATATATGACTCTCATTTAGAATCTGTAAATTAAAATATAGTTGACTCTCAATTCTTATTTTACAAGAATTGAATTACTGTTTCACGGGTAGTTGATGCCCAAATGTCACTCTTATATAATTAGTTGCAAAACGTTTTTGTCATTATTAATCAGAAAAGAGAAATCTACCCAGATCTGCAAAAAAGCGAATCAGACACCACCCCAATCCCACCATGTATATTTTGTGGTCACCATAAGGGCACGACACAAGCCTTTGATCAGCATCGATCGGTAACATTTTTTTTCTCAAAACATAACTCAATGTATATCTCTCTTTATCATTTTTTATCACATTACTTTTTATTTTTCAATTATAATTTGAATAATTGGTCAAAAAAATTATAATTTGAATAAGACGACAACATACTCTTTAACATAACACACTCTTTATGATTGGATGAAATGTACGTGGGTTCCATTAAATCACGTGGGTCTCACTCCCAAAGTAGTGAGATCTATTCCAAAAATAGTGGAATCCACGTGTATGTATTTCACCCAATCACAAAGAGTGTATTAGAAAGAGTGTGTTGCTAGCACTACTCTTTGAATAATGTTATACAGCCCAATGTGTATGTATATATACACCCATAGCGAGATAAAAGGAAAAAAGAAATAAATATAATGTGATATATAAAAAGAGATGAGAGACGTTGAGTTGAATAGATGATAACATATAACACTATCGGGTTTTTGCAAAAACAACTTACTACTACTACTATATTAAAATGATGAATTTTAATATAAGTGAACTCCTCCTCACGCAATTAATGTTCAATATGCTTCAAGTATAAATGTAACAAGGCATGTAATCTATTTATTTTTACTAATTAATGAAAGTAGAATGAATAGAGAGAGAGAAAAAAAAGAGGGGGGGGGGGGGGTAAGGTAAGTAAGGCTTACGAATGAAATCATCGTCACTGAAGGGTTTGGAGTCAGAGGTTTCAGGGGGCATAGTGAAGCCAGTGAAGGAGAAAGAGAGGCCCAAACTGGCACTGGAGGCCCGACTAAGAGCCGCCCCAGTATTGCACAACTCATCCACTTCTATCTTCATCTGAGCGCTCCGAGACTTCCTTATGTGCGTGTTCTTGTTCCCTTGCCGCCGGCTCGACTTCCGCGACACCGTCGTCGACGACCCTTCCGCCGAGTGCTCACTCGACGCCGGCGATGACTTCACCATCATCATCGACGACTCCACCAGCTGCTCCGATTTCGTTCTCCCCAACCCCAGTACCGCTGTCGCCGATGATGTTGTTGTTGAATTCCCTCTCTCCATCATAACCACCACTTTCACTATCACTATTAGCCATCAAATAAAAAAATTAAATTAAGATTAGGATATATTGATATGGCAAGGATATATCGTTGAGGCTAGCTAGCTATATATATATATATGCTTTTATACGTAATAATAGTAAGAAAGAGATATCCACCATTATTTATTAATTCCATCATATATTATAATTATAATATGCTTTGAGGATAAAAGAAGTAATACATTATTAAACAATACAAGAGGATGTATGTCTATTGATTAGATTTTATATAAATAGAGACTACTCCAACAACAATATTATTGAATTTTTCCTTCTCTTTTTTTTTTCTTTGCTGCTCAAAAAGGAATAGTGGAGAAAGCAGGGAAGACAATACCTCGAGAAATGAAAATGATTAAGAACTAGCTGTTTCTAGCTTTGGCGCGCGGGAGGAATATAATGGATGAGATGAAAGTGGAGAATAAATAGTAGCTCAACCCAGCAACGGCAATCATATATCCCATCATGTGGACTCGCCCGCCCTCTTATAAAGAAAAGGGCAATTAAACAGTCCCATATATAGTCAATTACCAAACTACCCTTCTACTTCCTTCCAAATATCAGCCTGATCCCTTTATTTTGTATTTTTTTCGTGTATGTGTGTGTGGTATATATGTAGTGGTGGGGAAATTGGTTGGACCGAACAAAGTTTTGCCCAAATAGGCTTGAACTGTTCAAAAAAATTCAAAGCTTAAGTCTGACTTGTTATTTGTTATAGGCTTTTTATTAGACTTGGTCTGAACTTTTTGAAGACCTGGTCTGTTAACCTATTTAAAGGTATCTTCGACCTAAGTCTTAGCTAAGGCCTGTTTGAATAAACAGTTTATTTAAGTGCTTATGTCATAAGCACTTATCATATAAATGTTTATATATAAGCTATTTTTATAAGTGAGAGAAAATGTGATCAAACTGATTTCACATAAGTTATAAGCTACTTTGATAAGTTATTATAGAGAGCTTATAAAATAATTAAGCCCAAAATAGCTTATGAGCTAGTCATAATTAAGCTCTTTTAAATAAGTTCTCCCAAATACTGTCACAAGTGTTTGTGTCAGTAGATAAGTCTTGCATAAGTCAATCCAAACAGACATGATCCTAAATAGGTTATTAGGCTAATAGGCCAACGAAAAATAGCTCTATATATAACTATACTCTATGAAAATTAAAATCACGGCTTCTCTGCACATCGGACATAGGGATAGGTTAGACTTACTTGTTTATATGATATAATCTTTTCTTAAATTAAGGTCTGACATTTATGGTAATCTACTTAAAAGTCTAGTTTTGCAATAATAGCTCTAAATGCGCTAGGCCATAACTTTATCTTTAAACTATAAGTTTTATAGGTTTGAGGCTTTATGTAGATCAAGATGTTTAAATATATAAAAAGGTAAATAAGTATATGACAACTCTTTATAAAAAGTCTAATATAATAATAAATTAATAATACTACCAAAAAATTATTATCTGTGTTTACTTTAATAGATTGGTCTTTAGGTCTAAAAAACTTTTTAGATAGCCTAAACTCTAGTCTTTTTTCAGCTAAATAGACTTTTATAAAAATCTCAACTAGGTCATAGTCTCTGTGGAACAATCTAGTCTATTCTACTCCATATATGTGTTTGTGCGCTCGCTTGAGACATGACTATACATATGACATGGGGTATGATCAATTCAATCAGAGACCAATATGGTATGGACCTTCCATGCACGCTAGGTCAAGCCATATTTGACGCTATTTGCCGTACACGTGTGGGACATGTAATATAACACTTCTATATATATATATATATATATGGGTTTTAATTTTCCCAAATTTTCCATGTAAGTAATAATGCCTTATAGTTTTTTGGAGGCATACACATCGAGGGTTTCTATCAACTAGTTCGATAATTAAGGAGCATGCTTATTGAGGGTGGGGTGGCTATATAGTGTCATGGGCATGCATATGGCTCATGCATGTGCCGGCTAATTAAGTACTTGTTAATGCGGACAAAAACTTTGTAGTATAATTGGGAGTGAATTGTTCTGTTTGCATATGCGTACTAGTTTTGGGGTCTTGCAATTTCTAGATTACCCGCATAAGAGGGAAGGCTATATATAGCTTTTGGAGTTTTGTGTATACCAAATAAAGTGTATAGTATATGTGAATGTGATGAGTACATTTTAATTCGTTAACAGCATATATCGATGGGGTATAGTGTGTGAAGTTGTTTATTTATGGACATATGATTGCTATGAATATTATGTCAAGTGGTAATCAGTGTCGTCCTTCCCATCCGTAAGATCAATTCAAACAGTTCTGTACTGCGTTCCACGAAGTTTCTAGGAAGCTTCCTTGATTGCAATATATATACGTACTCTCTGAACAAATTCAAAAATTAATAGTCCTATTGCACTCTGCATCTCTAATCTATGGAGGATAATTAGTTCCATTAAAATGAGTTATTTATTTTTAAAAATAAATATTTCAAACCATTAATAAAAAAATCGATTAACTATTTTTTTATTTGTTCGATAAATTAATTATTTTTTAATGAATCTGTAGCGTACCTAATATTAATCAACGGAATTAACTTTTTTAAGTGTGAGAGTTGATCCCTCCAATTCATCAAGGGTGGTACTGCTGGTGCTTTACGAAACTTTCTCAGAGATTAATTCACCAGTTATCACATGTAATTTGATTTATAGAGAGTAAACTATCACTACTAAGAAAATAAAAATCAATGGTCTATCATTTGTCGTTATAGATATGTGTGCATGCAATATCAACTATTGATTTATTTATAATTAGTGGTGGAAATTTCTTCCATTACGCTCTAAAGTGAAACCAGATATGTGTGTGTGTGAGTGTGACTTTTTTGTATTTTTTCTGATGTTGGAATTAATAGTATATCAAGCATCAGTTTCCTTTTTTTTTTCAGAAATAGTTTCAATTGGATGAACTTTAATTCTAAGATTTAACCGTTGCCCTTAATTACGTGCTCTCAAAGTGATATATTATTTAGTGATGATTCTAGGTGATCACTTCTAAAGTCCCAATGATGCATGGAAAACAAAAATATATGCATATATAATCTGTAATCGCCTTTTCCGTTTCAATGTTCCATAATGTTGATTGGCATTATACGTGCGAATGACTATGGGATATCGACATTAGCTTTCATTATCCAAAGAAAAATCGGCTTAAGCCAAACAGGTCCTTCTCAGTAACATTGAATATTCTCTTCTTTTGTATTCGGGAAGAATTATTCTTTCGTAATTTTTCAAAGGTAATTAATTAATTTAATGTAGCTAGTACATGTGAAATATTTTTAATGCTTGAGAATAATAAAAAGTTTTTATTTAATTTGTATTTTGTTCCGGGGTTACCAATGAGTGGGCCGAGTCCAACTATACAGGCCCAAACCCGAGTGCAAACTCAAGCCCATGAAGGGGGTGTTGGAGAATTTGCGGCATCACGAACATTACGAGTACCAGCAATTGATCATCATGAACACAGCTTCACCGGGAACAAAACAAAAAAGGAACAAATAGGAAACCTGAGGCGTGTGTAAACACTGTCCTTAGGATTTATCCGCGAAATTGCGCAAATCCCCCAGGATTCAACAGGTTCTTCTCGGTGATCGACATACCGAGGCTATCAGAACTCGAGAATCTCCAATCCATTAATTGGAACAGGCAGATGTATAACCCAGAAAGAGAAGAGGAAGAAGAAAGTTGTTAGTGGGGTAGAAACGTGTGGTCAGTCAATCACTTGGCCAAGGAAATATATATATATATAAAAATAAAGATAAATTAATAAATTAATTTGATCAAATCAACCCTTATCCTTAATAAGACCAAGTCAAAGCATATCCAATAAATTAGATAAAAATATTTTCTAATTAAAAATAAAACTTTTGAAATACCCATAAAATGTCCAACAATCCCCCACATATTTCAAAAGTTTTAAAAGCCTTTGACAAAAATTTCCTGGGTTAACATCATGAGCACAATGCATCAATCTGGTGAAGCAAGCTTCTATGAACCAGACCTAGACTGATAAGACTTAACACACAGTGAATTGGTGAAGCAAGCTTCTATGAACCAAAGACACTTTGTGTGTGTTAGAGGTCTATCAATCACACTACACCCCCACAATTCTCGTGTTATCGCTGTGTTGCGCATTTAGGCCGTGCGCGTGCCTGGTATTCATGAGTGCTCTAGAGACCCGCCACGGTCTCATACAAGCGGCCCCACTTGACACTCATATAGGTGATTCCATCTAGTGCATGCTACGACCATACACCACCCTTAAGGGCTTATGGAAATCATTAAAAGCTTTCAAGCTTATCCCTCAAATTTATATAATTTAGCACATCCTCATATCCATTATCGTAACACCATAGGAAGGGACAAAATTATTTTCGTGCTAGCATAACTAACAAGTGACTTGTTTTTACCCATATGAACCTTCTTCATGGGGTCTCCAATCACAAAGGTTGGGTTCCCATCACTTGTCGTTTTCCAATGGCGTAAGTCTCATTCCCCTCGATGTTTCGCACATTAATTTCTTCCCAAGGGGTTTTGTTATTTAGTAGCTACTTTCCACAATTGTAACGTATACGTATATCTCTCTATTTTCAATTATGCACTATTGCCGCTTGACAATCACAATATATAGATAAAGAAGACACATGTTTCTTCCACCAATAAATATTGGCTATAAATCACCTTTTGTAAATTTAAGAGTAATAAACTCGACCTCCATAGTGGATTGGACTGCACAAGTCTACTTAGATATTTTCCTAAGCGACAACAAAATGAAATAGGTCCACCACTTGGGTTTATTCTCATATGAATCAAATCAAATCATCAATGTATTCTTCTAATACAGTGGGTAACTCATATGTATAATACCATAACTTATGGTACCTCTCAAATATTACATGAGCCTAACAAGCTCAATAAAAATATTTTTGCAACAAGCTCATCAAATTATTGAAAGCAACAAACTTTCAATAACTTGGGTATACTCAAATTGACACAACGTCATCTTTATTTTTCATCAATTGAGTGTTAGTATCATAAGGGATACTCCATAGAGTCCAGACTTCCTAAGAAGTTTCTCAAAATATTCTAGTGATAGAATCGCCTTATCACTCTTCCTTGTGATTTAACACCCAAAATATATTGCGCTTGTTTACCCATGGCTATCAAATATATTTTTCACAAATTTTTCAATATTATCCAATAACAATACACTCTTGAAAGTATAAGATTAACAACTCATAGAAAATTAATATTTTTCCGGTTTCCATATGGAACGGTACATATACATCAAAGAAAATAGATCCATAGGCAAATTTTTGCAACATGTTGGAAAACTATTGAACTCAAATCTTATACGAGGCACAACTTTAGCAATCACGTTATCATATATTTTCATAGTTTCATGGCATCAATCGGCCCACTTAATTAACCACTCTAAAGTCAGAATTGTTCAACACAAGCCAAAAAATTAGTATCCTTCATACAGTCAAATGAAACTATATTGCAGAGCCACACATCCCAAAATCAAGTGCTCGGACATCTTTTTTTTTTATTGAAAGCAAAGACAGATTCTCTCAAACATTATTTCCCAATCATATGTTCTGTTAATTTCCATTTAGATTAACAAGCATACATGAAGATATGGGCACTGGGCGTACATTAACAATCCAACAAAACATAAGGATCAAAATCAAACTTTCAAGCATGTATGAAATCACATATATAATAATATAATCCAACAATATTTCATCATGTTTCTGCACAGTCTACGTACTAAATTTTGGGTAGCACTCAAATAAAATCATGTAAGTATTTCCATTCCCTTTCTGTTTCTCTATTAAATTTTAACAAAATATAAAGCCACTAAAATTATCATTAATAAGAGGTCTCTGTCCCAAACATTGCCCTGCAAATTGTTGCCTTTTCATACACTATTACTAGTAATAAAGCATCGAATACCCAATAAATTTGTACACAAGTCAAATAGATATTTCACTATTTGTGTTTCTCTTTCAAAAACTACCACACACACAGAGGCTTACAGGCCTTTTACTATAATTTATCAATTCTTCCTTAGAAAAAAAAAGCTACATGCGCAATCGAACAACACAAAAAAACAAAATCCTTATAAAAAAAACTCAATAGCATTTACGAAAACATACCACGACATTCTCACTTAGGAAAATGAACAAACACTTGGTGGGCAGGCATCAAACGAGGTGTAGAGGCAACTTACTCAAGTTTAGTAATTATTAGTATAACATAACAAATATGTCAGAACACTGATGCACCACATCTCTTCTATCATTATCTAATCTCTATTATATTAATGCATACATCCAATGTAAAATGAAGAAAACAACAGAAGAGATAGAAGACATAGAACCTGGAAAGTGGAAACCATAAGAGTCTGGGTATGTTTGGAATCCAAATAAAGAAAGGATGTGACATTCAAGTACATCTTTGGCGACAGAGACGACTTCGAGGCCAATGATTATCGCCGAGAAGGAGAGTGATGGTGTAGGATCGATGGTAAAATTGGGGTTTTCGGTTTTTTTTTTCCGCCTAAATCCTAAGATTGTTGGAGAATTTGCGGCATCACGAACATTACGAGTACCAGCAATTGATCATCATGAACACAGCTTCACCGGGAACAAAACAAAAAAGGAACAAATAGGAAACCTGAGGCGTGTGTAAACACTGTCCTTAGGATTTATCCGCGAAATTGCGCAAATCCCCCAGGATTCAACAGGTTCTTCTCGGTGATCGACATACCGAGGCTATCAGAACTCGAGAATCTCCAATCCATTAATTGGAACAGGCAAATGTATAACCCAGAAAGAGAAGAGGAAGAAGAAAGTTGTTAGTGGGGTAGAAACGTGTGATCAGTCAATCACTTGGCCAAGGAAAAATATATATATATAAAAATAAAGATAAATTAATAAATTAATTTGATCAAATCAACCCTTATCCTTAATAAGACCAAGTCAAAGTATATCCAATAAATTAGATAAAAATATTTTCTAATTAAAAATAAAACTTTTGAAATACCCATAAAATGTCCAACAGGGGGTGCCCGTTGACCAAAAAAAAAGGGGTGCCCAAACTCAACTAGCCCGAAGAGGTACCGCAAGCCCCGACCCGAGACTTACCCTCTGAGAGGACACGTTGGCCTGCCATAACTGTCGTGTCTCTGCAACCCATACAGAGGCACACACTATCACGCGAAGGGACAGGATCGCCGTCCTTGAGTATTGGGGTCGTACGGCCTGATACGATGTCCCCCCGGGGGACCATGGACCCCACTATATATAGAGAGATAAATTCTAGCTCAACGTATGTGTTCACTCTAACTTAAACCCTAAACTCTGCTGGGCAACCCTCTCACTTGAGCATCAGAGTGCCTTTTGCAGGTATCCCTGCCGCACCAACCACTGGAGCCCGAATGTCCGCCACCACGAGGAGCCCAAGCCCAGCAGGTTGGGGGTGCAAAGAAGAACATATTTTATGTTAAATTATATAATTTTAAAACTATTAAAATGAGAAATAATTAATAAAGACACGTAAAATTAAAGTATACACATTGAATGGCACAAAATAATAACTTTTCTTTATCCAAATACAAGGAGGAAGAAATACCTAAAAACAAGTTTTAATCTTAAGTATATATCTATAATTAATCAATTAAAAAAAACACGAAGTTGGAAGCAAGTGATTATTTTAAAGGGATGAGTCCGGCTAGTACCCGAGTTCCATCTCTAGTAATGGAACAATATGTAGTCAGACTTTATTTACCTCTTGGTCGAAAACATATTAGTCCATGGATTCCTTTTTCCTAAGATACAATGGGTATAAAAAAAATTAATCAACTACAAATAACTTTATGAACTAAAGCGAATTAATATGTTACATTAATGCTATATAAGATTTAGGTTAACTTGTAAATGAGAACTGTGAGAAGTAAATTGAAATCTGTCGGGTGATGTTTGGCAGATGTCATGGGGTCAAGTAGAGCTGTCAAAAGGAGCCAGCTCGGCCCACACGAGCTGGCTCGGCCCGAGCTGACAAATAAACAAGCTGAGCCGAGCTGGCTCGGATTTTTCAAGGGCCAGAAAATGGCCAGCTCGGCTCTCCCCAAGCTCGCGGGTTACTCGAGCTGGCTCGCGAGATGGCTCACGGGCTGGCTCGCGGGCTGAATCAATAAAAAAATATTAAAAATGATTAAAAAAATATTTTAAAATAATTAAAATGATTAAAAAAATATTTAAAAAAACCAAAAAAATATTTAAAATGATTATTTTTTATTTTTTAGTGTGGCTCGCGAGTCAGCTGGGCTCGTGACGAGCTGACCCTCTTCAGCTCGCGGGTTAAATGAGCCGAGCCAAAAAGACCCAGAGTTAAACGAGTCAGCTATTTAGTAACTCTTTTAGCCCACGAGTCGAGTCAAGCCGAGCTGGCTCACGAGCCACATCTCATTTTGATAGCTCTAGGGTCAAGTAAGTAATTTGAGTAGGGAGAAGAGGATAGAGAAGGGAACTTTAAATTCAACAAATTAAGGAGGGGTTTGTGGCAAAAGGACGAGTGGTCAATAGAAGAGAAGAAATAGCTGTACAAAGAAGGGTGTGGACAAAAACAATGCTGGCCCAAAAAGGGTTCATTTGGTTTGGTGGGTTTCTGACAATAAGGAGCGGTTTGTGACTTTGTGTATGGCATTCGGTGGTGGATGGTTTCCTCTCACTCCCTCTCGCCACGTATAGTACTCCAAAATCCAAATGTCCACTTCGATCCATACAGGAATTATACGCGCAATCCCATATTATGGATCATATATACCTATACTGCTTGTTCCAATCCAAATATTGTTTCTAATGTCCCAAATTTGTTTTTCCATATGAATTTGTACTTATCCTTTCTGCATGATTCGTTGATTGAGTTTTAAAGAATAAAAAATAATAATTACTAATCTCTTCTTAGATTAATTAGGATTTACCTCTGTTTGAATTGATTTATGCAAAGTTTATTTATTGATATAAACAATTGTTAGCGTGTATGATTGAGCATATAAAAATAGCTTACAACTGGTTCATAAGCTATTTTTGATATTTTCATAAACTCTCTAGAATAGCTTATTAAAATAGTTTACAGTTTATATAAAGTCAATTTCACTACATTATCTATTTGATTATAAAAATAACTTATACACAGACGCTTATATTATAAGTTTTTTTGAAAAGCCAAATTAAATTAAACTGAACCAAAAGCACAAGAAATACTCAGACCAAAAACCAACACAAAGTAATGTACGTGATTCAAACGCTTATGTCTATTTATTCAAACAGACTAGTGTGTTAAATTATGCATTATAGATATGTTGATTGTCTAATAAAATTATGTGTTGTATTATTAATTATGATATTATCCCAGAATTGCAAATGAGCCACTGAACATTTGAAATTAATAATAATGCATAATGAGGATAAGGCAACCAATTTCACTAGTATCCGTGGTACCTCATTTAGAATGTGGCAATTAACATGCAGTACCAGAAGTACAGAAAATGCATCGACTTGTTTGATATGCATTTAATTTGAACATATGAAAAGGAATAACATTTACATAAATCTCACCATTCATCCTCGGCCTCTTGGATCGAAATATAGGAGAAAAATTTATAAAAATAAATTGTGAGAGACGTCCCCTCATATATATTGCATATATTTTTATTTATTATATTCATAAATTATTTTCATGAAAATAAACAAAGTTACCGAATACCAATGTCCATTGGTCCGACTGACAACTGCGGTTGGTCCTCATGGTATCCAAAAAAACAAAGTTACCGAATGAATCTTTTATTGTATTCTTTGATCTGTTTTCTTTTCTTTTATTGTATTTTTTTAATTTTTTCTCATAAAGAGACTACAAATTTTTATATTTGGTATTATCTCATTAGGTTCGGTATATTGGCTCTGTTTGGATAACAAGTTTATTTATTGTTTATGGTATAAGAAGCTACTTTTATAATTGAAAAAAATTATAGTGAAACTTATTTTATATAAGTCATAAGCTATTTTAATAAGTTATCATGTGTAGCTTATCAAAAATAAGCTCAAAACAGCTTATGAATCAATCATAAACTATGTTCATAAACTCTACATAAGTCAATTCAAATAGGCCCATTATGTAATGAGCATAAATTTCTTTTCCTGTTCTAATTAATATACTGAAGAGGAAAGCATGAATTATAATATAGCTATCATCATATAATAAAACAAACAAAAAAACATTTAAAAGTGTACTATGGGCCGAAAGAATTAAAACGAGAGAGAGAGAGAGAGAGAGAGAGGGAGAGAGAGAGAGAGAGAGATCCAAGGCAAGCCTCTCTCACTAATCTCTGTAAACTACAGTGAAAAGGGCGGTGCCCTGAGTGGGAGGGAAAGTCATGTGAGAAGAGAAGGACCTGTTTGATGCTGATGCTGACTCACTAAAGTGCCTTCCTGAGAGTGATAAGGGCCTCCCTATTGTCCACTGGTGTCCACTCCCTCACACTCACCCACCCATTCAATTAAAATATAAAATTGATCTTTTGAAAGTCCAAAACTCTAATTTAATTTGTAATTATTATATTGATGCGAAGTATGACAGTTTGTAGATGATTAATATTCATTAAGGAACTTGGTTGGTTAGATTTAGTAAGATCTTTTCTTCTAATTATATTTTTTTTTATCCACATAGTTTGAATTTGAGATTTTATTTAAGAAATTTAAACCTAATTCTACTCGAACCAACATGATATATTGGTCCAAAACTCTAATTTATACATAGAGAGATATAAGAATAAACAAGAAATAAATGATAAATATAGCAAAATACTTCATTCGGTCCAAAATATAAGCAACAAAAATATTTTTTTCTTGGTTCAAAATATAAGCAACATTCATCAATTTTCATATAAATTAAATATTAGTTTTCCAATTATACCATTCATTTAATACAATATTCATATTTACGAGAGACAACAAATGAGATAATTTTGGAAAAAAGTTAGATCTAGTGAATATTAATTAAGATTATCTAATTTCAAAGATTCATTGGTCTATGTATTTTTGTACTTTATTGTTTATATTTTGGACCGAAGAAAGTATATATTAAATGGGTGTTGAAAACTAAGGAGTATTAAAAAAATAAGGTCATTAAAAATACCATTTTTTTGACAACTCATTAAAATACCATATTATTGCTATTTATTTTTACCTTAATAATTAAATTAAATTGATGTGGATTTTAAAAAAATGGTAACCGCCTGAGGGCTGAAGCGTGATGCTGTTGCCACGTGTGCCGCCAAGAATCGAGGAGTGGACGAGATCCATCGAGAAAGAAAGTTGTGCAAGCCAGCCAACCACCGTCCACCGCAAATGCCTTGCCACGTGGCCGCCGATTTCTCCCATTTTACTTACATGTGGAATCCCGTATTAATATTATTATGGGTGTTGTTAATTGTTATGGTACTAGGTAAAATGGAGGAATTTTGTTTATCCTTCCAATTTCACTCAATAAATTGAGGATACATGTCATGTTATTAGTATTATTATTTGAATTGATATCATGTGTCATATTATAATGGAGAGTATTGATGTCTTCAAACTTCGTCTTCTTTCATAGCCATTGGTCGGTAATACAACCCATGACTAATTTAGGGCCTTAAAATGTATTTTGTAAAGATTATTTAACTAATAAAAATATTTATAAGATAGATTATTATAATGTGTGTAGTAGTGTATGGGCAATGTTGAAAGAGTACCAAACCCCTGGGACCGGCCCTGAGGAGGGGCGATGGCGATCACCCCAGGCGCCATATTCAGAGGGATATCAAATTTTTTTATTACCTATATATATAATTTTTATAATTAAATTTTATACATATTATACCTTGAGTTATATTTTATATTTTATTTAATCAAGAACGGATCCAGAAATCTATCACGGGAGGGGTCTAAAATTTTTTAACAATAAATATTAATTACATTAAGTCATAATAGTTAACTACAGTGTTTATTTTTTTCTTACATTTATCAAAGTAAGTCACAAATCTATTATTAAGCTCATATAATTAAGTGTCAAATGTAACAATGAATAAATTAATATGATAATAATTTTCTAATATGCTAATTTTTTCGGTTTATACCCACAATGTTCTTGGGGAAATGGACCTCCTAGACTAATCTATGTTCGACCGGGATGTAAGTGAAGTCTGGCCGCAGGTTGTTCCGTCACCAACTCACCGGGGATCGAACACGGCTACTAGTCAAGCCCGTCCCCTAGATAGAGTGTATTAACCACTTGCGCCCAACCTCGTGGTTATTTTTTAATTTCTAATATGATATTTTTTTTTCATCAAGAAGAAAGGAAAAGAACAACAAAAAAGCAACTACAAACGCAATCTAACAATTTCTAATATGATATATAATATAATAATAATAATAATTTTTAAGAAAAATTATAATAGTACAATATTAATATAGTATATATGTGTGTGAAGTTTTGAAAGAGGGGGTGGGGCCTTGGCCCCTCCAAACCCTTCTCTAGATCCGTCACTGTATTTAATATTTTATTTTTTAAAATCAAATACTATATTTTTTAGCAAATGAACATAAAACTAGCATGTTGACACACAAGCTATTCTAACTTAGCCGCCAAGTTAAAAAGGAGATCAAATACAGTCATGTTTTTATTCCCATACACATTACATCTATCTATTATCTATTATAATATATGAAATTAGACCCTCAAATCCTAGGGTTGACACATCACATATGTATGTGCCATGTAATTGAATTTGTGCCACATCAACAAAATGTTTTTTGTTGATGCGTTTCTTAATTTTGCCATCTCTTTCCTACCCTTTTACATAGACCTTCATTACAAATAGGTATATTTAAATGAAAATCAATGATTATATTGAATATTCAAACTAATAATATTCCAACTTGTCATTCACGTATATTTATTTTAATCACTGACATTCAAATTACAAATAACAACAATGCATGAGAAGCAAACATGCAAAAAGGCATGAACACAATATTTGCATTGAAATCAACAACATGCAAAAAGCATAAACACAATAGTTTCATTGAAATCAACAACTTATATTGATATTGACAAAAAAAATTTACTCATTATAGTTGTCTATTACATTTCAATGTTTCAAACAAATATTTCATTTTTTTTGTAACTAAAACCTCTTTATGTTTTACAATAATACCACTATCAAATTAATTATGTTTTTATATTTTAAATATAAATATTAAATATATTTTAAAAAATGAAAAAAAATATTTTTTCACATAAAAAATAAAAAAAAAAATAATTCGCACAACGCGCGGGACAAAGTCTAGTTTTCTTTTATTTGAGTTTTTGAACATAAACATTGATTATAAACGGATTATTAATAATTTTACAACAAAAAATGCAAGGAGGGTAATACTAAAATGATTTTAAGGCACCATTTTCTCAATTCGCCCCCGGCACCTAAATCTTAGGGTCGACCCTACAACACCTTTTATCCAAAAAGGATATTACATCATAGTAACAAGTATTTTCGTAATAATTTTCTAAGAAATCTTTGATTTAAAACAAGTTAAGTTTCCAAAAATGTGAATAAAATTTTTGCCTTTTTAAAAGATGAAAAGAATGGGGAGTCCATATTTCCCTTTTCTATTGCGTGGTAAAATAAGAATAGTAATAGAAGAAACACTAAAGTAAAAACAACCTCCTCAGGTATATATATATATATAATCAAAAGCTTGCATCAGTACAAGCAAGGAGTTTTCTAAAACTACTATACATCAAAAGTAGTCAAAACTCTAAGTAAACTGAAATAAAAAGACTAAAAAAAATAAAAAGGCTAAAATAAAAGTTACTAAGTAATAGGAAAGCCAAGTCTAATCTAACTACTAAAGACGGTGAGACTCAGTAGCTGAGCCTCCAGGAACATCGCCCTCATGCTCCTCTGATATCTTTCCCTTGCCCTTGCGGAGACGCTCCCAAATCCTATCCTAAGCCTCAAGAGACCTATCTGAGACACCTGTCTCTCCAGAAAGCCCGGTCGAGGTAGGGTAATACCTCTCCCAAGGTAGTTAAAACCGGACCGGTCACTGAACCGGTGAGGGCAGGGGTTCAAGGTTCAGAGGTTCGACTGGGGTTCGACCGGGGTTCAACCGGGGTTCGACCGGGGTATAATAAAATAATATTGTTCTAATTATAAATATAATATTATATATTATATATGATATATAATGTTATTTTAAACTCTAAACTTATACAATATTGAGCAAAAATTAACATAAAAGTCATAACTTTATATAAAAAAATTAAACTTCACTACTAAATGTCATAATTTATAACATAAAATATTTAAAATTACAAATAATTAAAGAAAGTGATATCTATTTATTTAAAAAAATTAAATTTTTGATTTTTTTGAAAAGAAATAAAAAATAAAAGTGTGAATCGGTTCAACCCAGTTTTTGGCTGGTTTTCTCGGTTTTGGCCGATTTTTGATCGATTCTTTGACAGACCGATTTTTAGGAAGTACTGGACCGGACAGGGGTCCGATTCCCGGTTCAATCGGTCGGACCGGCCGGTCCGGTTTTAACTACACTGAGCTCTCCACACTGGCTGCTCTAACCCCACTCTGCGCATCTACAGGTGGTGATCGAGGCGTATAAGTCCTCGGCTCCTCCTCAGAAGATCCATCAACTGCATAGACCTCTCTACTCGAGTGTGAAGACGGAGTCCTAAAAACTGACCTCCGCATCCTCCTGCAGTACCTTCCCCATCTACCACAGACACGCCTAGCTGCTAGATGCCTAGGTATGTACTCCGGCCCACTCTCTGAGTTGGTAGGTCCCTCCCTAATCTGTCTAAGTGGTAACTTTACGTGAAGTACCACCTACTCATGCCACTCCCTACAGCGTCCATCAACAATGCCATCAATGACACATATCCTCCCTACGAACGTACCCCACTGAGAGATGTGATCTATCTCCCAGATTGCATTCGCACCCCCCAACGGGATGATGCTAAGACGTCTCACTGGGTCCAATCCTATCTGAGGATAACTCATCTACTCAACCACATACAAAACAACATGGAAAGTAGGCAGGGTGAAAAATTTGCACAAGTTAAGAATGATAGTTTCAAAAGTATACATACAACACTTATACAGTATATTTTCAAAACCTTACAAACACATATCACACCTAGGAATCAAACACTGTAAACCAAGAAATAGTCAAGATTTGATCATCAATCACAGAGCAATGTCAATCACAGATAAAACATCAATCACAGATATATTATCAATCACATCTATATCATCAATCACAAATATATTTATGCATGACACTTCAATCTCTCTGATAATACACCGGTGTGCTGCTCCAAGGAGACTTTTCCCACCAAACTCCATTAAGCGATAGGCTTGCGACAAGTCTTAACAGGACAACCAGGAAATCCCCCTCAGACCCCTGGCAGCCATTCCGAAATGCGCATTCACATCCATATCATGATATAGGTCCGTCAGTCAGATTTATCCAAGCCAGGTATACGACTCGTCTCAGCTCAAAGGTATTCACCATGCAAGGCTATTAAGACTTTCGAAACCTGGATAATCCCAGAAGGCAATTGTAGCCCAACGCAACTCTATTCTTAACCCTCTCTGGGTTGTACTGCTCAAAAAACCTTTATGCAAATGACACTCAAAATTTTGCATAATATCACTTTGATTTCTCTTGTAAAACCTTCTCTGTTTTACTGTATTATCTCTCATAATACAAAACCACACAAAATACACTTATCCTATCACCACAAAAATACTCTTGAAAACTTAACCATTTTATTGCTCTTTTCGGCTATACTCATTTAATTTAATAATAATTACACTGCGACAGAGTCAAACGCGGTAACAAACTTAATCGAAATAATATTAACGAAAATTATTACTCAAGTTTATTTTCTTTGGAAAAGCCCTTTGGAAGCTAGTCAAGTAATTTTCGCCACGTATATACAAACTTACTAAGATAGAAAAAATAGCGCATCGGTATGGTTCCTAGGAAAGATCTTGGTGAGCTTTTGGGCTCCTTCAAAGACCTTTGTCTTTCCTAGACAGATCCATACAAATGAACTACCTTAACCCATCATCAGTCTGTATATAAGCAGTTAAAAATCACAAGTTTTATATATTTTTGAAAAGAACATGGAAATGGAAGAAAAACATCAGTTTAGGAATTTTAGCGTATTTTAGTCACTTGCTCACGTCCCAATGGCGTATTAGAGATATGACCCCTGAGCCCAACCGTATGAGTACACCGAAGATGTATTCTTATGCCTGACCAAAGCACCCCATCCATATCCGTCAAAAGAACTACAGAGATTCAATTATACAAATTCTTAGATTTGTTGATCACGGAGGCATAGCCCACTGGGTGATCAAGCCTTTATAGTTAAAATTTCGCCAGTGTAACGGTACAATTATTAAACTTTATAATTAAATTGGGTATTATAACTTTACTATTTGAAAAATCATATTTTAAATAAAAATAAAGCATAGTAGGATTTTTAAAACAATTTTACAAATAAATAACTATTCATTTAACACACAAACACCTAAAACACATTTATCCATCACAACAAAGATCAAACTAACTTGGAAAGGATTTCCCCATACCTTAGCCTTATGAAGATGGAAGAACAAACTAAGAACACAAAGAACTTGATTAGAAAACAAAGAAAGCTTAAAAGAAACAAAAGGGAAAGAAAAGGATTTATGAGTGGATTTTCTCTTCAAGCAAGATGTGTGAAAAATGAAGAAGCACCCCCTCCCTATTTATAGGGGAGGGTCACGGCCAAGAAGAGGGAAGAGAGGGGGAGATATTTTTAATTTCCTATTTTCACAAAAATGCAAAAACCCTAATATTAAAAATATCTAATAAAAGATCTAAGGCCTAGAACACTTGAGAAGCTTCAAGACTCCTCTAGGGCTTGTGGAGGTCGGCCAGAATCAGGGCTGGGAGGAGAGAATGTGAAATTCCAAGAATTCCCCTAGGGTTTGGATGAAAAAGAGTGAAAATCAAGGGTATTTTGGTCTTTTCATAAATCAAAAATTGAAATAATTAGTTAAAATTGATGAGAACCAATGAGAATGCTAGAAAATTCCATGACAAGCCCAAATAATTTCGTGGCATCCATTTTTGAAATTTATAGATAGTGCAAACTCTTCGGTTTTCACCGTTTCGCAGATAAAACCCGAAAAATGCAGAAAAATAGGGTTTTCAAAACTTACACAGAAATAATTTTAAAAATAATGAAATAAATAATTAAAAATAAAATATAAAATGGTTATGGACCTTTTACTCGAAATTATACCTGTGAAACAAGGTTTTTGCGTTTAAAACGCCCCCGATGAGCGTAGTTTTTGGTATTTTTTGAAAGTTTTCCAAAAATTCTAGAAAAATTTCATAAAATCTAAAATAATAAAAGAAACAACTTTTGTGAAGGAATTTTATTTATTGAATTTTTCAAACATTTTTAAGCTATTTAAAACTCTTTCGTCAGTTAGACGTAAACCGTTTTCTGTAAAAAGACTCGATATTGATTGAAAAACCACCGTTTTAGAAGTATTTAGGAACAAGTGTATTTTATTACTAATTTTAAGCCAAAAATAAATCACACAACATTTATGGAACAAAAATTCATATAAAACAGAAAAAGAACAGAAAACGCAAAGAAACAGATGTTGAAACTAGACCTGACAGAAGTTATAAATCAACCACCTTCGGAAGTATTCTTTAAACATGTATATTTAAATCCTATTTTTAAGCTATAAATAAAACTCAAAACAATTATATCGCAAAAATTCAAATAAGACGAAAAATAAACAGTTAGTCAAAACAACAAATGTTACAGACCCTGCCAGGGCGGAGCCAGGATTTTTACCTCGGGGGTGCCAAGATAAAAAAAAATAGCTTAGTAAAAAAAAATTCACACACATAATATGTGCAAGAATTTAAATATATAACTAATAATTGTATTGAGTAAAAGAAAACTTGCCCAAAAATTAATACTAAAAGGAAAACTTGCCCAAAAAACTAATGCATTCCAAAATAAATACCATATTTTTATTTTTCACAAAATCATTGCCAACAAGTAAAGATAAACTCAAAACATAAAGTATTTTCAAAATATTCAGAATGAGCATTCTCCAATTAGAACCAATATTGGGTACCAAATCAACTCTATATTTTTCTGGTCAAGCTATTTGTACGCTTCTTTGTTTGTCTGAAGCAGCATGGGCCCTTGGTTTCTTGGGCTCCGTTGTAGTCACGTTTGGACTTTGCTATCTTATCTCAATGACAAAAACATAAGTCTGGCCTGAACCCTCGGTAATGTGTTCATGAGGCCACATATCTATCTATCTATATATATATATATATGAAAGAAAGAAAAAATTCATTGGCTTGGGTGGTGCCATGGTCCCCCAGCCCCTGGACCCTGCAAACCCCTCCATATTTGTTGAGTACTAGAGAAATTCCCTAATATTATTCCATCGATCTCATATTATTTGTTATTTTTATCAATCTATTATTTGTTATTTATATATGATATACATATTTAAAAAATTATTAATCATATTAATTATTATGATAAAATACCTTTTTTAACCAAAATTATCCTTATTAAAAGTGTTAATTGCTATATAGATGAGAAAGGCTAACATTATTAGCCACATTAGTATACCTTTGTTTTCACATAAAAGCTATATATTTTACATCTCCATTGAAGTGAAAAAAGTGTAAAAAAAAATTAAAAAGAGAGAAAGCAATAAGTATCATAATAGAAAATTTAGAAAGAAATTTTTTTTTGAAATACAGATGTAAAAAGAATAAATGTTTCCCCTTGTGCCCCATAAGTCCAAAACATGACAACAGGATTCAAACAAGTTCAAACTAATCCTAACAACTATGGAAAATGAACAGAAAAAGTTAAAATATACCCTTCGGAAAATCAAAGTGCTTGACTAATTAATGTGCGCGCATGCTTCAATGTTGTTAGAATTTTTCTTTTTAGTTGGACTTGTATTTATTATTACACTGTTCTTATAAAAGAAAATAAATGAAGTCCTCATAATTCTTCAATCTACAATTGATCTATAGCATGAAGCCATGAAGGACAATGATAGTTTCACACTTATCTTGAAAGTGATGTATTAGGTTTGCATTCCAAAAACTGTTTACTAAACTTAAAAATAAAAGGAACAAGAACTTAATCATAGTAACTTACTAAACATCAACATATGTTTTGATCTGTTGTTTTCAATATATTCTTTTTAAAATATAATTATATAACAAGTTTATTAATTTTAAAAAATATATTAAATAAAGGATACTATAAAAAATGTTTTGTTAGCTTTTTTATGTGATTGTTTCTACTAACTAATCATATTTTTTTTTATTAATCAATCTTTTGGTTGAGTTATAACATACGGGTTAAATATAAGCTTCAAAGCAAAATCTTAATTAATGGTAAGTTTAGAACCATGTACATAAGTGAACAAGAACACCGATATCTCAATTTTGGTGAGTTAAATATGTTTTTAGTTTATATAAAATTATGATTTTTTTTAGGTTTAAATAAGTTTTCAGTCCTTTCAAATTTTGGATTTTTGATTCTAGTCCCTACAAAAAAAAGTCAAACTTTTTTAGTCCAATAAATATTTTTTTTTGAGTTTGGTCCTTTAAGTCATTTAGGGCTGATGTGACGCCTACATGGTATCCCACTTATCTGACATGTCATCCCATGGTCCTATGTCAGCCTGCCACATAATTTAATTTTTGGAGGGACCTGCCACGTGGCCCTCTCTGCACAACCCACCACCACCATTCACCCCCACCACCACCACCCAACCCCCATCACCATCACCCTCATCCTCACCCACCCCACCTCCCTCTCCTCCTTGCTTCCAACAACAACAGCGCATCACAAAGCACAAGGAAATCTAGCTTTTTCAGTTTTAGTCTTTCTCCAAGGTGAAAAACTAGTTTCAATATTCTTCCACACTCTTGCAACAACCCCATCGGACATCACCCCCAACCCCCTCTCTCTTCCACCCATGGAACATCCACACCACAACAACCCATCGGACATCACCATCACCTCCCAACCCCCCCTCTCTCTCTCTACCCATGGTACATCCCCATCGGACACCACCACCACCCCCAACCACCCTCTCTCTCTCTCTCCACCCATGAAACATCCACACCACAACAACCCCATCGGACATCACCACCACCTCTTAACCGGGTCGTATTCTCATCGGAGCCCCAAACCACCACCACCACCGTCCCCCTCCAACTCTCCACCCGAAACGACAACACCACAACCTCGAAACGATGTCGTCTTCACTCCCCGAAATCGCAGGTTTGTGTGGCTATGGGGTCGATTTGGTTGTTTCAGGGGTCACTCACCCTGCTCAAGGAATAAGATCTAGTCGGTGGTGTGGGATAGATCTAGTCGGTGTTGGCGGTGGTGCTTGAAGGAAAATGGTGGTGTCCCTCAGATCTAGTTTCACGCAACAAGCTTTAGATCTGGGGTTTTTTTTGGATTTTTTTGACTTCGGATGATGGACGAGGGGATGGGGCTATGGGGGTGGAACAATAAAAAGACCGGGACAGTGGTGGTGGTGGGGGTGGAGGGGGTGGAGGTCGTGGAGCTGTGTTGAGAGAGAGAGAGAGAGAGAGAGAGAAAACAAGAGAGAGAGAGAGAGAGAGAGAGAGACTGTGTGTGTGTGGTGGTGGTGGGCTGTGCAGAGAGGGCCACGTGGCAGGTCCCTCCAAAAATTAAATTATGTGGCAGATTGACATAGGACCATGGGATGACACATCAGATAAGTGGGATGTCATGTAGGCGTTACATCAGCCTTAAATGACTTAAAGGACCAAACTCAAAAAAAAAATTTATTGGACTAAAAAAGTTTGACTTTTTTTTATAAGGACTAAAATCAAAAGTCCAAAATTTGGAATGACCGAAAACTTATTTAAGCCATTTTTTTATTTCAGTTTCTAGTAAATTTTTTTCCTAAGTTTAGTCCCTGGCTTATTCCATTTGGTAGATATGATAAGATAAAGATGGAAAGATGGATGGATAAGAGAGTTGCATAAGAGTAGAACAAGATATAAACAATAGTTATAGACATGATAAGCTTTTATTCTAATAGCGGGTAACTGTAGATAATGATGATTGATGCATATCATTCAACATAATAAACTAGTGTAGAATGAAGAATAAGTGAGAGAGGGAAGGAGATAAAGATAGAGGGAGTCTGCTGAGTGGTTGAATATCTGATTACGATTCTGTACCCTACAACTAAGTGTAATGCCTAATATACAACCTCAAGGGCCCAATTGTTTTGTTAGGTTCTGCAACACTCCTAACAAATAGCAGCCTTTGCCACATCAGCAACTGCCAACCGACTAACAGAAATGGGATAAATTACAGAAAGTGACAAAAGAGCTAAAACGAATTATCACCGCATCACATTTGTTGCTTTCTCGATGGATGTGGTGTTTGATATTAGAATGACTGTAGTTTTAGGGAAGCAATTCAGAAATTAAGATACAGAAATGTATAGCAATCAATCCACTCATGACTAAACATAACCATGGTAAACAATAAGAAAATATTTGAGAAAATTAGAGGATATACAATTCTGCGAATCTGATGGAGCTGGAACTCAGGAACTATTTACTTCTTTGGAGCTGCTTTTCTAATTGTAATATTGGTACATGGCAAGAAAGCCACCTTTTCCTCCATGCCCAGTTCATCATCAACTATCTCTATGACTTTTGTATACCAGAAATACTAAACTAGTCCTGTAGACTAACGTTTTCTTTGGTTTTAGTAGCAGCAAATCATATAAAAATATCGCATAAAAGAAGAGTAGACTAGAACATCATTCAACCAATGCTTTAAACAGCCCATTTTTCTTCATCCATTTCAGGGACTACAACATCATCCCTCATTGTATGTGCATAATTCTTTTCAACTGGAGCCCCAGCCTGTGCAAATAGTTCAACTGCCGCGGGCAGCATACCATAGTACCTTTTTAACTCATTTACCAAAGGCTTACTGGGTTGCCGATCTCGAATGTGATAGACATATACCGGAGGTACCAAATCATTGATTGTAGCCTCCTGCCATGCATGCTGCCCATCCCTCATCTGGTGTTTGTAAGCTTGACAATTTCGTACTCGATGACCTTTGGGGCCCACTTGTACCTCTGGACAATATCCACAAGTTTGGACAGCATATTTCTCCATAAGTTTTGAAGCTCCGGTGTGCATTTTCTCCCAGGCTTTCATGCCTCGAACAGCAATAGCTGCAAAGAAGCACACACATAGTCAACAGAGCTGACAAAGGACAAAATTTATGTTGTGCGTATAAGAGTGTGAGAAAGAGAAGGAAAAAGCATTTGTCTTCATAAACCTTGGATATCATCACAATGCATTGCCATAGAACTTGTGTCTTCATCCAATCTCTTTTTCTTACACCAAAATCCGTGTGCTTCTATATCCTTGCCAAGAGAAATTTCTTTTGGATACCTTTTCTCAAAATCAATTATCCTACCAGCAACACAGTAAACAGGAAAGGCCCTTCTCCTGGTAAGGTACTCAGGTATGTCAACACCAGCCTGGACACACAATTCAACAATTGCTGGAATTCGGTCCACTTCAAGCATTTCATTATGTGAAACAGCTCTCCCTATTCTATCATACAGATGAAACGACTCTACAAGTGGCAGAACATGTCCAATACCACCTTTGACCCAGCTATGTTCTTTGCTTGACAGGCTTCCTCTAACATTACATGTTCTAATTTTATGTGGTGGATCACCAACATGAACTTCTCCACATAAGCTGCAAAAGCATCCAAAACCTCAAATAACAATGTGTATTAAAAAAATCCCAACTTACAAGACAATTGTACATTATTCACTTAGAATATCTCCTGTTCACATTAAGAAATTCTCTTAAACCCAGTATGCATTGAAAAAAAAAAAAATACTACATCGCTTGGCTGACAAGTTAAAAGTATCAGTCAATTCCAAAAAATACCAGGTTAAAACTAAAAAAGAAAAACAAAATACTTCTGATTGGAATTCAGATATCATACTTGAATAGAAGTTCTACTTGCAACATGCTAAAACAACCTTACAACCACAATGAAGAAGACAGAAGTTGTGATGTTACCTGCATGTATAAATAGCAGTGTACTTGACAAGTCTAGAAACACTAGATAGTAGTTCAGATCTGGCAGCATAAACTTCATGAGCAATAGGAATTAATTTTTCAACCAACAAGCCATTTTCAGGAGGTTGTAATATAATCTCATCCGCCTTTTGTCTCTCCTTTTTCCTCTGTCTAGCTTTGCGCTTTAGTTCATTAAAACTTGTCACCGGTGGTTTCCTCTCAGACTTGTCGAGCTTCCTCGGCAGGTCACCGCAAGTGGACACAGTTGAGTACCAAACACAGAAATGTGTATTTATACCTCTGCGTTGTGCAACAGGAACTTGTATAACTCTCCCAACGAGATAACCAATGGTTTGAACAGGTCTTGGTGGCATTATTTACTGAAATTCAGTGCTTAAAAGCCCCCTAATCACACCATCACCACTATCATCAATGTGTCTAATAAGTAGTAATAACCTAGTAATCAAGTCAAGTCTATTTTGCTTTACACAGACCAGAAATATGAACTAAAGAGCAATACTAGCACAAGAGCCAAGTATCAACATCCTTCCCATACAACATATTATGAGCAAAAGGAACTCCACACTTCACAGCCAAGCTTGTAAAATGTTCAGACAACATGAGCACATTTAAGAGGGGTTCAAATTCACATGAAAACAAATCAAGTTCAACAAGTCCAAGGGATCCAAAGCATAAACCTAACTAACTAATATAATAATCAAACTAACATTGAGGCATTCAGAAAGCCACAGAGTAATTCATCACTTAGGTCCTTTAACCAAACAGGTGATATGCTAGTATCATATCATCATCAAAATTGTCGTATGCCGAGGGCCAACCCGAAAATCAACAGCAATATAGACCAATGTTCTTTTCCATTTTCCAGTCATATTCAGAAAGAGAAGAAAAAAAAGTATGAAAAAAATACATGAATGAAATGTTACCTAATAATTTTCGCTTGGCAGAGTCCAAAATAATTAGGCTTTGGCTCCTATTTTTGCACGTTGATGATTCTGCTTTGCTCTTGCTCTCTGCCTCATCCTGGGTTTCAAAGCAAACAAGTAAATGTCCTTCAAACTTGCATGAAACCCAAAGCTTAAAGCTACACCAATCGAGAAACTTCTCAGCCAAACGGATATTTCAGCAAAAGGCTATGCAAAATAGAAATCGTCTCCCAAGCTCGCCGCGAACGGGAGAAGGAAAAGATGGAATTGCATGGGAGCGGTGCGGTGGGGTGTGGATTCTTAATTAGTACTCTCAAGTTGCGACTTGCAAAGAGTCAGTGAGAGCATTGTGAAAGATTTGTCTTTGTTTTTTGGTCAAGGAGAAAAAAATTGTGGGCTGGCCCTGACCCGCACATGGGCCAGCCCAACTCAGATTTGGGCCGATCTAGGTGAAAATTCAAGGGTGCCGGTAAATAAACCTTACAAATTTTGTCATCCACCATTGACCAAAATTTTTTTTGCCATTCACCTCACTTTAAAATTTTTGCACTTGAAATTCTAAAATTATCCTTTTTAATATTGCATTTTACTATGACCAAAAAAAATATATTGCGTTTTACTACTTAAAATCCCAAAATCACTTTTTTTTTTTTTCGAAAACTCAAATTTTCAGAATGTATGCGAAAAACTAAGTTTTTATATGCTCCTGAAATTCGAGTTTTCAAAATACAAATTTGTATTCTGGAAACTCGAGTTTTTGGTTGTATGTGAAGAACTGAGATTTTATACATTCAAAAAATTCAAGTTTCTGGAATAAAAAAATTATATTCTAGAAATTTAAGTTTTCGGAATACAAATTTTATATTCTTGAAACTTGATTTTTTGAAAAATATGTGATTTCGAAATTTCAAGTTACAAAACACGATATTAAGAGAGATAATTTTGAATTTTTTAGTATAAAAAATGTTAAAGTGAGATGGATGGCCAAAATTATAGGGTGTATTTACTAGCACCCAAAGTCAACACACATTGTTTGGGTCGATTCGTTGGGTTTTATAACACCCCCGCCCATATTGACGGCTCTTCGGAAAAGCCTAACTTAAGTAAAAAATTATGATTGACCAAAAAATAAAAATAAAAATAAAAATAAAAAATTATGATAACTTTTTATTATATTTTGGCAAGGCCATTTCTAGAGTGCTCCCTTGTGGAAGTGTTCGTTTGGTTACTCCAATTTTGCATCCCAAGACACATTTGACGCATAAGCTACTTTCTAGAGATTCAGGAATCAGGATGGACACGCAGTAGAAACATAATGGACGCAGAAACAAACACACTAGAAGGAGTCCACTGGTGCTTCCAAAAAGATGATTTGTTATATCAAGTTGATTGACGAGTGTTTCTTTTAAGATGCGGTTTAATCATTAATTTCTATCATTTTCTTTGGAAACTAGTCTGTTTGGATAACAAGCTTATCTACAGCTTATGGCATAAGCTGTATAAGCTATTTTTATAATCGAAGAAAAATTATAGTGAAACTTATTTTATATAAGCCATAAGCTGTTTTGATAAGCTATCATGGGTAGCTTATGAAAAATAAGCCCAAAACAGCTTATGAATCAGTCATAAGCTGTGTTCATAAGCTCTGCATAAGCCAATCCAAACAGACCCTAAGTGTATGTTTAGATTGACTTATGTAGAATTTATCTATTGATATAAGTATTTATGACAGTGTTTGAGAGAGCTTATAAAAATAACTTATGACTATTTCATAAGTTGTTTTGAGCTTATTTTCATAAACTCTCCAAAATAGCTTATGAAATCAGTTTAATCATATTTTCTCTTCGATTATAAAAATAATTTATACATTAGTACATAACTGATAAACACTTATGTCATAGGTGTTTAAATAAGTTATTTATCCAAATAGCCCCTAAATCAATGATGAGAGAAGAGAGATCACTAGCATTCCCTGAAAAAGGACCTATATAAAAAAAGACTTAAATAAGTTTTCAGTCCTTGTAAATATCCGATTTTTTATTTTAGTTCATCAAAAAAAATCAAACTATTTTAGTCCTTTAAAAAAAATTTGGTTTTGGTCCTTTTAGTGAATTAACTTGCCATGACTCAGTCAGCATACCTACGTGGCAGAAACGCTGATGTGGGCCTATCTAAGTTTTGAATTTAGTCCTCGTAAAAATTTTAAGTTTTGATTTTAGTCCCTCTCAAAATTGAGATTTTGATTTTAATCCCCCTTTATCCTCCACCACTTCCTCCTTCTCCCACCACCACCCTCTCCTTCTCCCACCACCACCACCACCACCCCCTCCTTCTCCCACCACAGCCACCCCCTCCTTCTCCCCCCCTCCTCCACCACCACCCCACCCCCCTCTCTCTCCTCTTTTTCCCTCCTCTCTCCTCCACTACCACCCACCTCCACCACCACCACCACCAATCCCTCTTTTTGCTGCAATCCATCCCTCACGGATCTACTCTCTCCTCTTTTTCCCAGCAAAGCCTCCAACGCTTTGGTTTCTGCATCATCACCACCTCTCTCTCTCTTTCTCTCTCTTCCTCATCACCACCACCCCTCTCTTTCTCTTTCTCATTTTGCAATCAAATTGTATTGTGTTTCATCGATCTATAATTTACTGTCCCTGTTGAAGTTGTTTATGTTGGTGGGGGGTGGGGGGTGATGGTGGTGGGGTGGGGGACGAAGGGGAAAGAGGGAGGCGAGAGCAACTTACACTTATAAATTTGAACTCAGTTGATGTACTTTAGTTCCTATAAAAATTTTAAGTTGTTTAGTTAGACCCTATAAAAATTATAATTTTTGATTTTAGTTCTGTGATAGAAAGACAGTCTTAGTCAGCAAGTCCTTATAAATTTTAAATGACGTGTCAAGTGATGACAGGGAGATACGTATGTCACATCAATGCCACATCAATACAATACAGTGGTAATTCACTAAAAAGACTAAAACAAAAAAAAATTTAAAAGACTAAAATAGTTTATTTTTTTTTAATGGATTAAAATTAAAAACCGAATATTTACAGGGACAAAAAATTTATTTAAACCAAAAAAAAATTACTGATCGGAGTGTATACACTGAAAATGAAACATCACTAACCAAAAGGTACAGATAACTTGGCTCTATACATGAATGCAAACAGGGTACATGAGTTGATACAACATGATATTCGGCATGAGCTCATCATGGTTTGAGACTGACTGACAAATGGCATAAAAAACACAAGGGCCTGAGCAGCTGGAAGAGCATTCGTATCACATGAAATGCGGGTCCTTCAACACTTCTTTTAGAAACTTGTCCTGAATTTGATGTAGAGTGTGAACCAACACTCAATAAGAACACTAGATCGCATGCTGAGAAATCATTCTACCATCCATTTACCACCAAAAAAGGGTACGGTCGAGTTTCAAAACAAAAAACTGTGATCTATTGCACTTGATTATATTTAAAGAAAAAAAAAAGATTTGTAAATACATAAACACTATAATTAGCAGGCCATTCATGTTTCCTCTCCTTGAAGCTCAAACAGTTTCTAAGTGCATGCACTTACATTACTGGCCTCTGGAAGAGAAAAGACTAGCTGAAAGTTATCTACCAAGTCCTCATTTGGCAAGACCAAGAGTTCTTTAATGCTTGAAGGTATCCACAATTTTACTCATGCAATCTATAGCCCTTTTTTACCAAAACCAGTGTCTTGCATCATTTCAACAAACTCACTGTAATCAATACGTCCATCCTGAAAACAATGCAAAACACAAGTCAAATAAAGAAAACAAGAAAATAAATGTTGTCATGAAGTAAAAGGAAACATGGGCAACCCCTGTAGATTCTCTCACACTTCAAGGGGGTGTCTGTGAGAGGGACGAAGTCAAGACAGAGATAGAAGGGGAAGAAAAAGAGAAGAGAGAAAATAAAGATGTGATAGATGATATGATGGAAAAGATAAAGAGAGGTGGTGTAAAAATTATGAGAGAAACAAGGTGTTAGAAAATTAGGATCCATTACATTATTGCGGTCAGCTTCACGTATTATATCATCTAGATGATCGTCTTTTAGGCCAAACTGTTGACAGGCTTGTTGGAGCTCATCCTTTGTAATGTATCCACTCCCATCTTTGTCAAAGTAGGAGAAGGCTGCATATAGATGATCCTCCTTCTGGACCTTGTTTAGATGAAGCATAGCTGCTATAAATTCACCATAGTCTATGGTACCACTATTATCAATGTCTGCCTGAATTTTATACAAGAAAGAAAAATGATTGATCAGATGAAATACGGAACAGAAACATTAGCTCTTTCAAATGAATCCAAGGCCAGTTCTCCTATCTAAAGGAGGAAAAGGAATGGCATTCTTGTTTTTCAAGAATGCGTTACATTCGCTCTTTCTCTTTGAACAATAATGGTTTCTTATTAACAAATAATATCTACAAGGTCTTTCAAATTGTATTCAACTGAATCAAATCATAACTAGTCACAAATCCTTTAGTACAAGAAACTTGGCTACATAGAACTGCCAATATGGATACAGGGAAGCACTCACCGCTTGCATTAACCAGTGAATTTCAGAATCCTTAAGAACGGATCCCACTCTCTCTAAGCCATTTTTCAGTTCCTCGAGAGTGATCTGTCCACTATTATCTGTGTCTATCATCTTGAACATTTCTTTCAGTCCTCCAATTTCCTCCTCAGACAGATTTTCAGCAATTACCTGCAAAGGGATAATACAGCAATTCATACCATATAATATAAATTTTCTTGAACAAAGCAGTTGTTTCCCATTGGAATTGTTTCTGCTTTATTCTTCAATTGACTACGGCTTCAATCAATTAGACAAATTTTCTCAATTTATAGAGAAACCTTTATTGGAAAATTATATTTCAGCAATAACATGCGATGGTTCTTGAGCAGAACAAAGTTAAGCTCGTAATTTCATGATATATTATATGTTCCGAAAGAAACAACTTCAGAGAGAGGAAGGGAGGGAGGGAACTGTATCACAGCATAAATAATAGATTATATGTAAAAGGTTGCCAAGCGTAAGACTGTAGTAACATGCAATACTTCTAATCTTAAATAACTGGTGGATACTCACTCGAATGGCTATTTTTTTGAGCTTGTTCATTGCAGAGAATTGCTTCAAACGAGATAAGACAGCAGAATCAAGCGGTTTATCAGGAGCAACACCTCCAACCTGAACCCAAGGATGGCCTGCAATCATCAATCTTAACTTAATGTATTTATATGTTTAAAATGAAGAAGATACAGTTCTAATTTTGAAACAGAACAAAAATTATGCTTATTATTGAAAATAATCAGATCAATGTCATTAACAAGTAATATTAAAAAGCAGCAAAGGGGAACAAATGTAGTGATTCAACCATAATTATCTTGTAAGTTTCCGATTTCAAATTTATATTCATTCATATGGATACTGCAGAGTTTTCATTTCTGTTAGGTGAAAAGATATGGGAGTGTAATATCACCAAAACCAAATGCAGTTTCAAAAAAATTCATCAAATGTAAAAGGGGGTACCATTTGGTTTGAGATATCAAATTAGACTGTCCATTGACAGGACAAAGATCAAAGTTTTGGTTTGTCCGGTATAGGCAACATGAAATTCGTGGCCAGTACATTTCATATTCTTTATAGCTGTAAATCCAAGTTGTGAAATTTATTAGAACCATGCTTTAAACCCCACCCCCCACCCCCGGGGTAATAAAAGCAAACAGGCCATAATTTTTTTAGATGAAAAGACTTTCTCGGTCTGTAAATTGAATCATAAGTGCAGCTATTAGTTTATAGTAGTAAGTAACAACTAACCATATTATCTGTCATCATGAATATAAAATTGTTAAAAAAAGAAAATCCTGCTGCCTGCATACTGGACTTCAGATCTCTAGTGACAAAAAAGTGCAAATTTTTCCGAGATGCATTTTGAGATTAAACCATGTAGCATCAATGAGACATGCATACTCACAGAGAACTTCATGTGCCGTCAACCGCTTCTTCGGGTCCCTTATGAGCATTCTTCGAATAAGATCCTTTGCACTTTCAGATATGCTAGGCCATGGTTCAGAAACAAAGTCAAGCTCTCCTTTCAATACTTGCTCAAATATTCCTTGTTCCGTTTCTGATCCAAAGACCAAACACATCAGGCACTTACTGCATCACAAACACAACTAATACTGCTAAGGAGTTGAAACAAAAAAACCAAGTGGCATGGCATTCTCACCATCCCAAAACGGGGGTACTCCACTGAGTAAAATATAAATTATCACCCCAGCACTCCAAACATCACATTCTGGACCATAGTGCTTCCGCAAAACTTCAGGGGCCACATAGTATGGGCTCCCAACCACATCAGTAAATGTTTCACCTGAAGTAATGGATATTTTTCTCAATCTGAACAAGGAAAATAAAAGCTAAATCCAAAATAAAAGGAAAATCAGATGTTTTAAACACAGCTAAACAAAATAGCTCACCATAGTTGGTCAAGAGAATGTATCATTGATATGGGATAGTGGGATGTTCTATGTGTATGACTTAAACAACTAAAATGCACTCACCCTGCATCCCCTGCAATATACTTGCATGCATGTTCAATACTTAGCAAACTTGGTTGGCCAGTGATCCACTCTCTCTTCACTGTAGAATTTTATAAACATAAGCCGTATAAAGCAATATGTTATACTATACAGCTTCTTTTGCATGATTTTTATCTTTTATTGATACTCACTGCTCACAAGCACGATTCTTTAACTTCCTAGTAAACAAACCTGTTGAGGTGATAAAATGCATAGCTATGCATATGCAGAGCAGTCATCCTACCATATCTAGACAAGATATGAAATTGGCATTCCTTCTCGACAAATTAAGGGAAGAAAAGACAAAAAGATCATCTTCACTATTATCAAGATAAAGTAGTCATAATATTGCCCCGAAATTTAGCTAACTGAAAATTACTAGAAGTAATTAACATGAAGAATTACTTCATTCAAAATGTTAATTTTGGAAAGAAAAGTAGAAATAGTTATGGTTAAAGGGGATCGTGATAATGAAGAAAAAAATGTGGAACTCTTGCTTGGTATGACAGATATTAAAACATCAAGAGGAAAATGTTTGTGAGAACAAATTGCCTAAGGAAGAGTGCCGGTGCCATGTTACTCTTTATTAATGGTAGAAAAGAAAGAGGACTTATACAATGTACCAAATTAATACAAGTCATAAATTTTCACATCTCCTTACTCCTACATCACTTTTGCATCCCTCTCCCTTTCTATCTCTCTTTTCCTTTCTCATAATCACATCATTCATGCATCACATCTCTCATTTTCTTTCTCTTCCCCTTTTATGTTTCTATTCCTTAAACTAGCATTTTCGTTAATATAATTAGGCTCTATAAACAGCAAATAATCCATTTCCAACTTACAACAGCAAACAGAAGTCAAGTCACGAACCACAAATCATACAAAGTAAAACAACAAAAGAGATGAACGAAGGCATTTCACTATTTCTTTCAGGGGTGGAGGGAAGGGAGGACATGGGTATGCCATGGCCTCCCAAAATTTATCCTCTTTCATTTTTTCCTTTAGTATCTTTTACTATTATATGCGGCATAGTAAATTTTTGGCCTGATATTTGTGACTATTGGACCCCCGAATAAATTTTTGACTTGATGTATTTAACTATTGGCCCCCCTAATAACAAGTTCCTGGCTCTGCCCCGAATGTTATTTATTATGCAATGAAGTATTAAATTATGAGTGTTATATAACATAACATGAAAGATCTCCATAATAAAAAACAACAACAACAATATACCTGGTCTAAAGAACACAGAGAGTCCGAAATCTATTGTCTTAAGTGGTGATTCTTCTTCATGGTTGACGAAGAGGAAATTCTCAGGCTTCAAGTCCCTATGCATGACACCTAAAGAATGGCAAGCCTCAACAACACTAAGTATCAGCCTAGCAAGTTCAGCAGCCTTTCTCTCAGTGTAATGCCCTCTCTGTATGATCCTATCAAAGAGCTCCCCACCAGCACAGAGCTCCATAACAACATGGACAGCAACAGCATCCTCATAAGCCCCAATTATCTGGATCACATTTGGGTGACCAGCCAAGTGGTGCATGATCTGAATCTCCCTTCTAACATCCTCCACATCCTCCTGTGTGGTCAATTTCCTCTTTGCAATGGATTTACAAGCAAAGTCCTTGTTAGTCCCTTTCTCCACACAAAGGAAAGTTGTCCCAAATTGCCCTTGCCCTAACTTCCTCCCCAAGCTATAAAAGTCCTTCATGTTCTCAGTTTTCCTACCCAACACAGATTCCACTTGAAGTCCCACACTTGACACCCTTTTAACATGAGTAGGCTTCTTAGCTTTCCCTGCATCCCCACCCCCGGCGGCACCGGCACTAGATGCCGGCTCGTTATTTACCGCCGGTTGAACCGGTGCCTGAACCAGGACCGGTTTTGATTCCACGGCGGTTATTTTAACCGTCTCGGGCGGCGTGCTCTGGACAGGCATGGGAGGGTCACCGGAGCCTTTGGGAGCGGCGTCCGGGGAGGAACGCTTGCCGGCAGCACTCGACCCTCCTCCTTTGGAGGAATCCGTGGCCGCACTCTCCGGCGCAGGGGGTTTGTTCTTGTCTTCGGCGTTTGGCAGCGGAAGCCTTGCCTCCGGCGGTCGGGTTTTCCAAACCGCCGCCGTGACGGATTGAAGGAAGCCATTCCCACCGAGGTTTGGTCCCACACAGTTGTTGCCCATCAAAAATCGAAGAACGGCCCTCCCTTCACTCTCTCCACGACGCCATTGATGCTGAGTTCGGAGAGCTTCGAGAAACCCTAATTTCTTCCTATTGTGGACAATTCAAAACTCAGAGATCTCCAAAAAAATGCTTTGCAGGTCAATTTCACGGAAAACGATCTTCGGAATTCCGAATTTCAGATTTATTCGAGTTGATTAATCGTTGCCGTGAAACCTGGAAGAGAAAACAAAACAGAGGAAAGAGTTTGTTGAATGTTATTATTATTTGAATCGGAACTCGATGTTTGGGTGCAAATTGGGAATTGAAGGAACTAAGCGAGTGGGGTGGTGTTTGTTTTGGAGAAATTGATGAAAAAAATGGTTTGTGATTGTTGTGGTTGGTGTTGGTGTCGGTGTTGATGTTGTTGTGTGTTATTATTATTATTATTCAGATTCAGAATTGAGGAAATGGAGAAGACGCCATGACCATGATCGTGTACAGCTTCTGTACCACGTTGCGCGTGAAGATAAAAGCCAGATCGCATGCATGCATGGAATAATTAAGCTTCTCAATTATTATTGACCATGTAGTTGACAAAAGTAGGAAAAAAAAAATGAATGATATAACTATATTAGGGTCTGCATAGGATTAAACAATAAGGCAAATTAATTTTTTATCATTATACACAACATCATGGGAAACAAACGGATTTTCTAAATGAATATTTTTGCCCCACATTTTTTTTTATTTTAGTATGCATACTACTCATTGTTTGGAAAACAATGCCTTTATTTATTTATTTATTTATTTTTCAAAGGAAAAATCTTAACGAGGAATATTTGTTTTGTTTACTATGAAAAGCATGTAAAAAAAGTATAATGTTGCATTTCTATGGATATTTGTTTTTTTCTATCCACAAAGCTCGAATCTGAGATATTACTTAAGGAATTCGAGTTCAATTTCACTCATATCAACGTAATGTTGGTTGTCCATTCACCTTGTATGGTCACTAGTTTGGTGAAATAAATTCATTTATCAAATATCTTTAGTTTAGTCAAATAAACTTATAAACTTATAAAATAAATTATAAATTAGTTTATTGACCTTGTCGAACATAGCCCTAACGTCCAATATATCACAATGACCTTTTAGTATTTGATAACAAGTAATTGATTAATTGCAAAGACTTTTAAGATATTATCTGACCCGACTTTTTAATTGGTTTTCTTTATTTTTAAAAGGAGAAGTTAGGTGTGATTTTTTTTGTATAAGCTTTTAAAATGATTCTTTAATTTAAAATTAGTTTTTAGTTCTAGCAACTTAATTTCAAGAGCTTTTCCATCTCAATTCATTAGTAAGAACATAAAACCCTAAAAAATGATCCAAACAAGGATAGCATCTCAAACATTTTGAAAAGGGCAAAATTATACCTCTAGTCCCTTAAGTTATTTTATTTTTCAAGTTAGTCCATTATCTAAATTTTTAAACAACAATTCCTTAAGTTTCCAACATTGAACACAGTCGGCCCTTTTCAGCAAAAGGTGATTGAATTAGTCATTTAACTTTTAAGTTAGTTTCAAAATGGTCTCATATGTTATGATATAATTTCAGCAAAGTCCTTTACGATTTAAATTAGTATCATTGTATTCCATACTGTTGAGTCTAAAAAAAATTCTAGTAGGGTTTATTGTCTGTCTTGGAGGAGCTACTTCTAAAGGTTGACTAGAGATTTTGTGTACAACAACTTCAGGAGAAAAAAAATCACGGTAAACATCCAGTTAATGCAATTGACGAGAGAGAAAACAGTGTTCAACGTTGGAAACCTAAAGGACCTTGTTGTTTAAAAATTTAGATAAGAGACTAATTTAAAAAAATAAAATAATTTAAGGAACCAAAGGTATAATTTTGCCTTTTGAAAAGTGTGAATATTAGCTACAAGCATTGCCAATAGTAGAAGACAATGGTGATCATGAAGACGACTCTTGAAGGATGTTTATGTACCCACTGAAATTTTTTATTTCCATTGCAACTTAAAATGTGAAATAGTTATTGCTTGCGATATACCTTTGATGAGAAATTTAAATGTGCAACAAAGTTTTATTTTTAAACTGAGTATCACTTAATTATGGTTTGTTGGGAGGGACTCACTGAGAGCAATTCTAAGAGACAATATGTCGAGTCATCAATCTCTCAATCCTAATTTTAACATATTTTTCAATATTATGAACATATATGCAAGACCAACCCCACATATTTTTAGGATTGAATAAACTTTGAAGTAAGGCATTTTTAAAATTAATAACAATATTTTATTAAAATCTTAATTAAAATAAATTAGTAAAGTATTTCATAAATATACAATTGTGCAAGTGTAACTGATATGATTATTTCATAAGCAAAAAAAATACACGCACATGTAAGTTGAATTAAAATTAGATTAAAATAGTTTTTAAAATTATAGCAGAAAACTAATCTAATCCAATAAAAAATTAATTTTACCTTTTCAACATGATTTTTTATTTACATTCAATTAGATATAAGTTACAAACATTGTGATTCGCATTTTTTTTTCACAAAATTCAAACAAAACGACTTATGGAATTGGCATTTATTTCACTTCCCTTAATATTGGTCAAACACTGAGTTCTTCCATACAAAGTGTGCAAACCTTAGGGTCAACAATTCAACAGTGGTAAGCAAAGTGTAGCTACGAATTTGTTTTGTTCACATACCTCGGTCAAAGTTCTGCATCCTATGAATATAACTAAGGATAATTAGAGCTCCACTTGATTTGAGAGAAACCTTTTCTATTTCGTTTTCTGTTTTCAGTTCAGAAGGGCGAAAAAGCAAACATAGAACATATTGAACATATTGAACAACAGTAATTGATCCTTAACCTCATAAAATATACACATTGGTTACATATTGAACAATTTACATTATTAGCATAACAAAAGGGCAAAAGGCCATGACAAGTCTTTATTTAAAAACCCAAAAGGAAGAGAAACAAACTATACACGAATTCGATAAATAAATAAAAAATTAAAAGAATGAATATTAATATGCAAGACTATCAATCCCTTCTGCACTGGAAGAATTGGGTGTTGGGGTTTATGGTACATTAGAATGTGCAAAACTCAACAAATAAAGCTACCCTTAGACCTTAGTAGAATCGAAGTTGAGAATGGTATTACATGAAGCGTGAGAAAACTTCCAGCAAATCGTTATGTACAAGAGAAGATTGTTGTCCAAAGACAAAACCTCGAGCTCAACTCCAACAAACCCATATGAGAGAGAATGCCCATATGTCATATCAAATCCAAGTTTCACGAATCAACAAAAAGCCAACAAATTACATTCAATTTCAAGCAAAAGGAATAAAAAAACACTGCACAATACACCACTTTCTCAGCAAGAAAGATCCAGGGAGAAAAAAGCCAAAGAAATCTTATCGTAGGCATGTTTGGTTTTCAATTACAAATGTATGCTTAGATCTAAAAATACGTTTGTCCGAAAGGAACTCTATAGTTACTTTGGGTTTAAACATACTTTTGCAATTTTCAAACTGAAAACCAAACATACACGTAGTAGTGTTGCTAAAATTCAGTTGGTGCTCCCAAATTTGACACGGAAATTGAAGAATCAATCTCCGACTTGTGTACTTGAAATACATCTCCATGGCCTTGCATGTGTTCCTTTGTCCAGGAGCAGCATCAAACCCACACTGTCAGCTGGTAGCCCAAACATATACCTGCAACAGTCACAAGCATTTCAGATGATGGAAAATTTCTTGTCAGGGATTATCATTCAAGGGAGGAATCAGATTACACAAGTGTAACACTTAAAGTATTGTTACAGCACCAATAACTTTAGAAGGAATGTGATGTTTGTCGATCCAACCATTAAATTATAGTAATTTATTATCATGATCACATAACCTATGAAACAACCCTATAAGAAATATTAGCATAATTAGCAGACATCATACCAGTAAAATTTGGTAATATTTTTCGTAGGGTGGTTTCATAGGGCATGTGTTTTGTGTTAAACCTGGAAGCATAATTGACAGACAATACCACAGTGAAATTGTTATTTAAATTTAATGCCTAGGCTTTGAGGGAACCGTATTAATATGCAAACACCAATTCTCAGAAACAACCTGAAAAGTTCCATAACAAAAAGTAATAAGAGCTTTTCTCCCATAATTATCAGACTTGATGTTGCCGTTGTTACAAACAAGAAACTAATTTACAGAGACGAGAGTATGAATTTATGATTATGTCAAACACCTAATCCAGTGCATGTTGAGTACACATTTTGAAAAGCAGAGCCAGCTGCAGTGAAGGCTCAAAGGCAAATGGCAAACCTTCAAAGATAAAGATATGGCTTAATGTTTAATATTGTACTGCAGGAGTTACGCCTTCTCTTTAAAATAACTTATAAGCATAGGTCACTTGAATTCAGAAGGATTATCTTCTCTATAAAAAGATTTTTGGGTAAAGGCATGGCGAGAATTATGGCCCTGTTTGGATAAACTTTTCCATAAGCACTTCTAACATGTGTTTTTTAACTAATAACTTCTCACATAAGTTGAAATTAACTTTTGCACTCCATTTTCTTTCAAAAGCTATCTATTTTAACTTCTCCATAAGCACGTATTTGTCTATTTAACAGCTTTTCTTCTTTCCCTTATATGAGAAAAATAAGAATGCAAAATAAAATTAACTTCTCCCATAAGCTAAAAGCTGGCTTCTGCACCCAAACATTACCATGCCTTAATTTTCCTCACTTCAGTAGACTACACACTAAATAACAAAGACAAAGTTACAAATACTTTGCACAAGGTAAAAGTATGTTCTGAGTAATCAGGAAAAATGTCATGCTGGTCACTTACTTGCTTTGATGAGCTTTCTTTCTCCAGAAAACCACTGATGAGACCCACTGAACACAAGAAGATAAAATGGTGAGTGCCATTTTCAAAGTCTTTTGTCAAATGGATGCATTTTTTCAATGAGGCAATTGGCAAAAAAACATACATTGCCAGATGATTGTCACACAGTAGAAGCATGGAGTTTTTTGGGGGAAAAGGGGGTATACAAAGACAATGTCTATAATAACCAACAAAACATTACATAGATCAATTTATTTCTGATGTTAAATAACAAACTTATTTTTTTATACACCCACTTCATAATTTAGTGTGAGGCATCTTTAAAAATTTGGGAAAGAAAACTTGAGGTTTGCTGAAAGCCTCTTGCAATAAATCATTAGCTGAAAGGCAAGCAGTGATAAGCAGAATCACGCAAAAGATTGTCTCAATGAAAACTTGGGATAAAACCTAAAAGATGGATAAATTAAAAAAGGATGTGTCGGTCCCATTAGACATATGACAGAAACACATACACTGCAATGATGGTAACTTTTCAAACTTTTAAAATACCTTAAAAATTGAGAAGAATTGAGATCTGCCAGCAACATATGGCTTCGTCGTTGTCATTTTTCTTTGCGGGGACATCTCTTTGCACAAATGCTGAGCTATTTCCTTCAGTAGCACGAGTTGTGCTTTATCTGTGCGCATTGAAATGATTGCCTGCCTCATTGATTCCCTATCAGCCTCAAGTGCCTGAAGCCTCATGTAAAGCTTCTTTATGTAGGGATCCTCAAAATCAGCATGATTCTCTGATTCCCTTGGAGTGGTTGCAAAATCTTCAAAAGCACCAGCTCCGGCTTTGGATTCTGTAAAACCATGATATGGTGCACCAGGATGAACAGAGTCAATTGTATAAATCCTGTCGCTCATATCATCACCTTCCGAAGCATTGTCCACCTTCTTCAAATGGGAATGGTCCTCTGGCTGTGAGAAATAATCCTTCCTATTGTTACCATTGTTCTTGGGAGAATCCATAGGGAGCTCAGGAACTGTTTCTCTACCCATCCCACCGAATGATGTTGAGTCAGAGGAAACTTTCCTAGAATGTCTCGCCCGACGCGGAGACTGTCCAACAATTACTTTCTCTAGAACATTTTTTCCTATAAAATCCCCATCCATCTGGCTGTAGGTGGGACCTTTCTCCATTTGGGAAATCCTATTTTCCAAGTTTCTCAAACGGTCTTTAGGAGTTTCACCAAATACATATTTCTCAATATCTGCATCGTCATTATCAGCATCCGTGGCATTATGCATGACATTACATTTTAAAGGAGGATATTCGTAGGGTGGAAATTCACATTCATCGCCCTCAACCTCGTCCTCAGTGAACCCAAAACTCATCATCCTGTGTTTGTAAGCCTGAACTTCACATGTGAGTGACTGAATTATCTGCTCTCTCTTGTACAACAAATCTTCCAAAGACAAAAGTTCCTCCTGATCATGTGTCATCTTCTCCTCTGCGAAACGCTTGAATTGACGTGCTTCCATTTGAACCTCTGCCTTCTCCCTCTGCAACCTCAAGATCATCGACATGGCCTCATTTGCAGCCGTGGATGAAGAATTCCTCTCCTCGTCTAACTCAGCATTCAAATCCTGAATCGTTTGCTGCTGCATGCTGACCATCTCGCGTAACGCAGCGCATTCGTTCTCGATTCCAACCCGCGCAACCGCAGGCATGGGCAATTGGCTATCCAGTTTGAACTCATCGTGCTTCCGCTTAACAGAACGCATCCAGGTCCCTGAAGATTGAGCTAGCAAGGAGCAACTACACCCACAGTTGCAACATTTCAACAAATCCCTGGAAGATGGAACTACTTCCGAATCCATAGATCAAAATGTAACCAAAACCTTTCAATTTTCAAACAATTTAAGAATCAGCAATGGTTTCAACAAATGAAAGAATCGGAATTATGATATTCTCTCTTTCTTCCAACCCAAAAGCACCATCAACCATTCTATTCCCCTCCCTTCACCTTCTCCAGCAGATCAACCAATCACACAATACACCTAAAAAAAACAGAACAAAGACGTGAAACCTAATAACAACAACCAATTAACACAATTTATTCACATATTTTTCCAAATCACAGCACCTACGTGGTGAAAAGGGAAAATATTCAAAAGGATAAACTCAAAACACCCCAGAGCTAAAAATCGGTTCTTTTCAATTCACCTTTTACGAAACAACACGAAAACCTAACCCCAGAAACTGATTTCACCCGGAGCTGAGGACTTAGACGAAAAAAATTTCTACCGAGAAAAAATTGTAAGGAAAATTGCAGAAATAGAAGAACCCACCTGGAACCGGAAGGATTTGCCGGCGGTGAAGCAAGAGCAGCCGGCGGCGAAGGTCGCAGGGAGCAGAAAACGGTGGTAAATTTTTTCCCGCAAAAGAGAAAATTCAGCCTCGCCAGATAAAATTAGCAACAAAAAAAAAGGGAGCAGTAGCTGCTACCAAATGGAGAATACCCGAAAAGTGTGAATTAACAAACGCTTTCTTGGAATGAAAGAATCCAGGAGCGGGAACGGTGTTTGGCTGGTGGGGAAGGGGGAAAAAAATTGAAGGTAATAAAAAAATGTTGGATTTTTATTTATTATTTTTGAAGCCCGATATATTTTTCAAGTGTTTTTCGGATTTGTTTTATCTGTGTTTGTCGTCTATTTAGAATTAGAATTTTCGTGTTCTGTGTTTATCTTAATTTTTTTTTTCGGGCAAGCTCATCGATCTCTCTCCCCACAGAGAGAGATAGAGAGAGAGAGAGAAAGGAACAGAGAGGGAGAGAAAAAAATAGAGATGAACGGTGGAAAAAAGCGACCATTGAGGGAGTGACCTGTTTCAAAGGAACATTGTTATCGGAGTTTACAACTATTTTATCTCCTTCACTCTTTTTTTTTTCTTTTTCCCTTTTTCAAATATACTATTTTTTGCTTTTTTTCTTTTTACTAAAATTTTCCTTGTGAGTAGGAAGCTTTCCTAATCCTATTATCTTATTTACAGTTAATAAATATACACTGTTGAGTTTCAATGCATTTTGCCTTTTTTCTGTGTGATACAGTGTTAATTATACCTTGTGATATATATAGGGCCTGTTTGAATTGACTTATGCAGAGCTTATGAACACAGCTTATGACTCAGTCATAAGCTGTTTTGAGCTTATTTTTCATAAGCTACCCATGATAGCTTATCAAAACAGTTTATGGCTTATATAGAATAAGTTTTACTATAATTTTTCTTCGATTATAAAAGTAGCTTATACAGCTTATGTCATAAGCAGTAGATAAGCTTGTTATCCAAACATGGCATAATGATTTATGGTTTTTCATTTTGTGGTCTTTTGACCTTGATTTTAATGGGAAGAAGTTAGATTTAGTGATCAAAAAAATGGGAAGATGTTAGATTTGAGATTTCGGTTAATCATTAGATGTTGATAATGTCCATACTTTATTATAGAACTTTGTGAATATTTACCAAAATAAGTCGTGTGCGCAACTCCTAGTTTAGTATACTCTTTGCCAAAAAAATTAGTGATTATTTTTTTATGTAAATGAAAATTCTTCTTTTTTTGTGTTGAAACAGCTATGACATGCAGGAGGACAGCGAGGAAGGGAAAAAGAGTTCAGCCTTAGCTATGCTAACTAAAATTTTAAAGGTGGCTATTCCATATACTGCAACTTCTTTACTATATTAATCATTTGTTTATTTTCTGCAAATTTGACCAGTTGTTTTTAGTAATCATCAAACCTTGATCTTACTTGTGAATTAGTACTTTATGTTACTAGAAAAGATAAAGGGAGAAGAGGATTGTCCCGTTTAGTTTAACATGTTTTTTGTCCCGTGATTAAATGCTAAACAATTAAAATTGTTAGGCGAAATAATATAGTACTACTACTATTTTGACCCACACACGTGACAGACTTTTCATTTTGCATTCAGTTTTTGGAAAATCTCGTCGGAAATGATAGGGTCATATACCAATTTGCTCATAAACTAAGACTTGAGATTTCATCAATATGGTGTAGTACAGATAGTAGATATTTGAGTCCCTTAAATATGATATTGGAGGTTTGATCCCTGACTATATGTATAGAGAAGCATATATTGAGAGAGATCAATCCTTAAATGTCGAGAGATTAGTTTCCACAGTTGCGCGTAAAAGATACCGGATTCACCAAAAAATAAACTTGAGATTTCATAACAAGTTTAGTTATACTCACCTCCTCCGTCCATTCCATAATAATAGTATTTTGAGATTTTTTTTCATATATATAAATTAAGAAATATGATAGATAAATGAGTAAGAGAGACAATTTTATCAAATTAACCTTATCATTTATATTACTCAAAAACTAATATAACACTCTAAAAAATATTATTTAGGATAAAATTAAAAAATAAATTAATACTTCATAAAAAATTATGTTTAGACATTTTTTTTGGCTAAAAGGACTATTATTGTGAGATGGATGAAGTAGATATGTGAATGACTATCTCGTCATTTTTTTTATATGCAACAAAGATAAAGTTTTACCCAAAAAAAAATTCCACTATAACTTAACTTAAATTGTGTAATTATATTCAAGATAAATAAAATCGAATTTGTGTAGGTAACTCAATTAATTAGGATATTTATCAGCATATTTCTAATAAATGATTTAACTCCTTCCCATTGTTGAGTAGGTAAAAGACTCAAGTGTTACTTCTTTAGTGAGGTTTCAGAATCTGCGGCATTATGAATGCATCACAAAGAAAAATAGAAACCCATAATCACTTGGCCTTTTTTATTTTTATATTTTTGGTGCATAGTTTTATTTTCTTTGTCATTATAGGATAATCAAGAGGCGAAAAGTTGGGGCACACACGTCAAAGATGCGAATTAAGTTATAAGTTCCTTTCAATGATTTATCAATTATTTAGTTACCGGGACCCTTTGACATGGTCTGATGGTCATAATGGTATTCGGATCGTCTTCTGCATTATCTCTACAATCATTTCCTGGTATAACCTTTCTTTAATTAAAAAAAATATCAAAATTAACGAGTTAATTAAACTCAAAAGTATAAAAAATTTGAGTTAATTAAACTCAAAATCTTAAAAATTAAAATCCCGTTATTTTTAATCTGTTATTGAATATTAATAATTTGGGAATTAGTGATGTGTTTTTTTTTACAACATATGATGTAGTCTCTCTTTTTTTTTGGTCGAAACATGTGATGTAGTCCTGAAATGAATTTTCTTGGGAATTTATATTGACACATGCATTGCTTTCTACCTACACATATATTAAAAGTAAAAGGATTAAAATACCCTTAATTTTAAAATGCACGTGTGGAACTATTAGTTCTATATAAGTGCAAAACTATATGTGTTATTTGTAGCACACATATATGAATAGCACGTGCAGAACTATTAGTTCCACATCAGTGCAGAACTATTAGTTCCGTATATGTTATTTGTAACACACACATACAAGTAACACGTACGGAACTATTAGTTCCAATATGTGAGAAGGGTTTTTAATATCAAGGATATTTTAGTCTTTTTAAGGTTTATGTATGTCTGTGAAGAAAATGAGGTATGTGTCAATATAAATTCTCATTTTCTTTCCTTTTTTTTTTATTTTAAGAAAAGCTACTCAATAATCGAACCTTTATTTTTTGTCAAAAAATAAGTGAACTTTGTTTTTTTGGTCGTTAAGCGAACTTCAAACGGTAGCCTGAAAAAGCTGGGAATTGGGCCACCTTGGCCCACTGGAAGGTTGGGTTTGGGACTTTGGGTAGCACGTGAAAATATATACAGAGTCATTTCTTATCGGTGCTAGTAAATACGCTCCATATTTTTTTGCCATTCACTATACTTTAAAATTTTTGTATTTAAAATTTTAAAATTATCCCTTTTTAATATTGTAATTTGATACTTGAAATCTCGAAATCACATTTTTTTTCTTCAGAAATTCAATTTTAGGAATACAAATTTTGTATTTTGGAAACTCAGAATTCTAGAATGTATGCGAAAAATTGAGTTTTTATACATTTTAGAAATTCGAGTTTCTTGAATACAAATTAGTTTCCAGATGTATGCAAAAAATTGAGTTTTTATACATTTCAAAAATTTGAGTTTCTAGAATACAAATTAGTTTCCGGATGTATGCGAAAAACTAAATTTTTATATATTCGGGAAATTCAAGTTTCTGGAATAAAAAAATTATATTCCAAAAATTCAAGTTTTCAAAATTTTGTATTCCAAAAACTCGAATTTCTAAAAAATATACAATTTTGAGATTTCAAGTACCAAAATACGATATTAAGAGGGGGTAATTTTGGGATTTTAAGTGCAAAAATTTTAAAGTAGAGTGGATGGCAAAAAATGTAAGGTGTATTTACCAGCACCCTTTCTTATTTGTTAAGAAACAACAATCTGATCATAAAAAAGAAAAAAGAAACAGCAATATTGACCCAAAAAAACAAAGAAACAACAATTTGTTGACAAAAAATAAAAAGAAGAAGAAAAACAATTTCATTCGACAAAAAAAAAAGACAATAAGTACTTTGCTTTGGGGCCAATGGCCTTCCTCTCATATTAAAGCTGTTTTTTTTATAAGCTCTCATATTAAAGCTTTATCTCGGGGGTGGTTCATTAATAGAGAAGGTAGAGATATAGATTTAATTTATTCTAATTGATACATGAATCCTATGGGTTGTTTAATCATGTGATAGATAATGTACTACAATGACTGATCTTATAGGTTAGAGTACCCATTGTAATATTTTTTTTAATACAATTTTTTTACTTATATATATATATAAATTGACAATAGCATTATGGCAGAAACATTTAGGGCACATATCAAAATATTAATATTATATAATTTAATGATTAAGTTTATTAAATTCATATTTCAAAAAAAATCTAATAGTTACTCCATAAAGGGGCGAATCTCCATTCACAAGATGCACATTTTATTACAAGAACAACCAAGTCATTGATGGCCTTTTATTATATTAAATATATAGGCATATTTTATTACATGATATATATCCTTTGATGGCCCTTCTGTTTTTCAAGTCTTAATTTTAATTAGAATTTTCAAACATGAACCGTTTAAGGATTTGCCCGACCTCTTCAGCAACCTCTGATGAGAACGAATCATTGGTGAAAAAACCATGTTCCCTCCCTTCAAACTCAACGTATTCAATGTTTTTCCCTAGTTCTTTTAACCTTGTTGCATAGTCTATTGCTCTGTCCTTCAGGAGTTCATTGCCACCAACTATTACCAAAATAGGGTCAAGCTCCACATGTGCAAGGTTTGGACTCTCAGGTCCGAATGGGTTCGCTAATGGGTGGTCTCTGCTCTCTCCAATAGGCATTGATAGCCTCCAAAATCTGCTTCAAAAATTAGAAGAGTTAATTAAGTAATACAATATAGAATTAGAAGAGTTAATTAAGTAATACAATATAGAATTCTTGCTTATTGAATCCTCTATAAAAAAAAAAGGGATAATTGCTTCGCTCGATAAAAGTTTCTACATAATTAATTTTGTTCTCTATAGATGACATTTTTTTTTTTTTTACTTTTTGTACACATGCATGCATATTCATCACCGATGCCGTGCGCCTCTTTTTATTTTCACAGCTACTAGGTATTTTGTGAGAAAGATTTTTTTTTTTTGCTATGCACCATTTAATGGAATGTTAAAAATGTTATTACAATAGAAGGTAAATAACTAAATTAACTAAATCGGTATATATTAATTAAGGAATACACACCAAAGCCAATAAAATTGGGCTAGTATACTTTGAGTATTCGAATCTCATTGTCATTATTGGACTCCAGAAGAATAGTATATATATATACCAAATTCATTTATCAAAAAATATTAATATTGAACTTTACCATTAAATACCAATTTCATTTATTTAAAAATTAAAAACCACTTAAGAATTTGTCATTTTCATCCTGTTTTCAATAAATATATATACAGAAAAGTTATAAAACTACTCTAGTTTAAAATTCAAATATTCGTGATACATAGAGTTTATAAGTCGTGAATCATATTGAGTATAAGGAATTTAATTAATGATTGACTGTGTTTTTAGCTATAGTGAATTAGCCTAGCGCTAGGCATCTCAAAAACTTAGTTCAAAAAATTGTGTTCTTTGAGGATGAGAACACTCATTGAATTTTAGATTGGTACATTGAATTATATATGTTAACTTTATTGCATGTTTTACTTGTGTGTTCCATATTGTTGACCCACTTTTTGACATATATTGTTTTGATAATACTAAAAAGTAACAAAGTTAACAACTTTGTTTGGAATATTCTGTCCAAATATTCCTCATCTGCATTAATTTTTATTAATAAATTTTAAAGTTAGCATTATACTTTTTGCCAAAAAAAAAATATCATTTGATATTTTGATCTGCTATTAGTGTAAATTGTTTATACTACTATATATAGATTATTTTTCTCTTTCAAAAATTTCATTATATTGTAAACAATTACAATGATCAAGTGCATGCATAAAATTTATCAACTCAAATTTTTTTATCTTTATCTTGTATTGTTTTTACCACTTTCTACTTGGCCATGTTAACATGCTATTTACTACTTTATTATCAATATAATTGTTTGACATAGGGAGCATATCAAGTGAGAGGAGTTTTATTATAAGAGAATGAGATGAGTGAATTATAGCTATAAGATCAAACCATAAATGGTTAAGATTAAAACATAAAGTCACATGACTTTTTTAAGTGGTCATGTGACCACTAATTAACTTTTAATCCCAACCATCCATGTATGATTATATGGTCCAGATTTAATTCTCTCACCCTCTCATATTAAAATTCCTCTCACTTGATATATCCCCGTTTGACATATATCTATATATTCTTAAATAAAATATATTAGAATAGCAAGAGTGAAATTATTAGTACTGCTTTTACCCATTCAAATTGGAAACAATAATTCTTTTGAAAGCAATGAAAGGCCAAAATATTTAAAGAAATAAATGTCAAAATATAAGACCAATGAAAAGTTTATGACAATTACGTTTCTTCTTCTTTTCTACAATTTGATGAACGTGGCACGGTGGTACCTATGTGACATAAAGGGCTGCGGGGGAGACTAAACTACAAAAGTCACCATCACCTAGCTAGCTAGGATTGACACTTTGAATTTTGGCCTTTCGAACCATCTATGATGTTCTGATTTGCGCACATTCCAAAATCTAATTTAAATCATTATATAATTGAGTGGCTATTAGCCTTGTTCATAAGGTTTTGAGGTGTTCACAATGAAAAAGAAACATTTTGATGATGTGAATTTGATCAATTTATGACTATTATACTCTGAAGTAATATAAGTAGAAAAAAAATTGCAATCATGGAATTTGTTTATTTAATTTAAAATTGAAATACTTTCTTTGTTTATACCCATAGTATTACATGGGAAAAATAATCATGGGATTAATCTGTGTTCGACCGGAAAATAAGTAAAACTTAGCCACTAACTATTCCCTAAACTAATCAATTGTTCGTAAGTAAGTAAAGCCTCACTCACAACCATATTATAGTAATTCTTTAGTAAAGAAATTAAGTTGCGCATAGTAGGTATGGCATAGAAAATTTCATATCCCCACAAGTAGAAGTCTCGTATCACCTTGATTTTGATGGGAAATCCATTTAAATTGGGATCAAATTGAGTTTTCCTCATCATATAATATAAATTGTGAGATGGAGTAGGTTTAGGATTAATCAAGTAATAAAAATGATTAACCAATAATAAACGAATGCATGTCTGGCTGTGAGATAAGCATATCTATATGGAAAATGTTTTGTAGACAATGAGTATTACCTACACACACACACTTAGAGACTTAGAGTGAGAAAAAAAATAGAAAAATAGAAGTGATAGACAAGAAAAGAATAATAAAGAGATAAGAGGTGCTAAATGGACGATAATGATACCGTTGGAGTGTTCAACTATTTACTACTCTATCCATATCTATAATTTCATAAATGAATCCATACCTGTCTAGTGTCTCTAGGTTCAACTTTTGTTCTGGGGGACCCTCCTCTGACCGGGTTCGAACCACCCCACCAAAAAATGGGCCCATCAGCACGTAACCTCGTACCCGGACCGGGTCCATCTCCCTGGAACTTGGACCGAGTCGAACCGCGAGCTGGTGTGCAATGTTCCCGCCAGAGGAGTCACCCATGACAAACACATGGTCAAAGTCAACACTGTCACTATTAATCCACGTGTCCCCGATATCGCCGCTCAGCCCCTGCCTCTGCAGCCACCTCACGGCCTCCATAGCGTCGTCCACCGCCGCGGGGAGGCGATGCTCCGGTGCAAGGCGATAATCTGGGGCAGCGACGAGGGCACGGAGACTCGAGGCGAGGCGCACGCAGCAGGCGTGAATGTGGGGCCAGGTGTGGGACCCAAAGCAGAAGCCTCCACCATGGAGGAACATGACAACGGGTAGCTTCTCGTTGTCATTGAGGTTGTTGGGTTTGTAGAGACGGAGGTGGAGGTTGAATGTTTTGTGGAAGAGATAATCTTTGTAGGTTACGAGATCGTGGTGTTGGTGTTGGTGTTGGGTGGGGAATTGTATTTGGGAGCGGGAAACAGTGCCGTCGCTATAGAGTTGGAGGAAGCCCATGCAGTCCTCTACTACGTGGGGTGGTTGGGATTGTTGGGGTTGGGAAGCAATGGAAGCCATTGTGATGTGAAGATGATACTTTTTCCCGAATTTGCTTGTGTTTTTAATAATTGTGGCAGTGGTGGGGTTGTTATATATATAAGCGAGTGAGGGATGGTGCCTGTAAAATAAACAAATAAATAAATACACTAAATTAAAGACACAGTACGATCGAGAAAGCCGGTCGAATTGGAATTGCATGAATATATGCATGTGATGTGAGTCTTTGTGAAGGGTATAGTAAAAGGGAAAAATAAAATAAATAAAAATGATATCTTGATACTCTTATGCTAATAGACACCTATAGAGAGAGGAAATTGAAGAGAAATCAGCGATATATATGATAGGAAAATATTGCATAGACACCTAAAGGGTGTATACACCTAGAGAGATAAAGAGAGAAATAAGAGATAAATGATAGATGTGATAGGTGATATGGTGTGATAAGAAGAGAGATATTGAAAGAGATGAGAGGTGTTGGATGGATGTAGAAAATTATTGGGTGTCCAAATATCATCACCCGATGTGATAAATGAATGATGTGACAACAAGAAAGAGAAAGAAAAAATTATAGATATTGGATAGGTGTTAAAAATTGGGAACTGGCTTAGGTGCAGTCGCGCAGTCGTGTAGTCGCAATAGGAACCGTCGATTTAGATCGGACGAATGAGGATAAATCGAGTTTAAAATACGAACTAAAATCGTGAGTTGTCCGATCTTGATTCGACGGTTCTGATCGCGCTGACTGCATGACTGTACCAAATTGGTAACTGCACCCAAACCCAGTCCTAGAAATTGAGGGGTATTCAAAAATTAGAACTCTAAAATAAAAGGTGGGGATCAAAATAAAAGATGGGGTGTTCAAAAATTAATTAGAACCCTAAACCACAAGTGGTTAATGTGCTCCATCTAAGGAGACGGACTCAGCTAATACTTGTGTTCGATCCTTGGTAATAGAACAATTCGTGACCAAACTTTACTTACCTATCGGCCGAACACAGGTTAGTCCAGGGTCTTTTTCCCCCTGAGATATTGTGGGTGTAAACCAAATTTTTTTAAATATTTTCTTAAACTAAAAGTTCCAAATGCTTATATTTTATCTTGTTAATGTTTTATTATTAAAAATAATATTTTATTAATTAAACCAATACTTATTTCAAATTTCAAATTTATATTTTACCTTAATTTGAATATATTTGTACAGTGCACAAGGATATACCTATCAACAAAGAAATATACTTTCTTAACTTAGAAATCAAGGCAAGGTGTACTGGTAAAGATCACCTTCAGGAAAAAGCCTTGTATATTTCGCCTAAGAATCACACCTCCTTACACAGTTACGACATCAATAAATGATCTATTGCAACAGGAAATTTACTGTCATTTCGGTTAGAAATAACAAAACGAAAAATAATGGTGTATACAATATTGGTATTATTGGTCAATTGAATTCATGCTAATATATTCCTCCAAAAAACGCCGGATGACCATAACTCTAAATCCAATAAAAGGTTCTCTTTCTAATTTCCCGACTGGCCTTTTAATTATCTTTTTTTTTTTTCCCTTCCTTCTTATCTCTTTCCCCCTTCCCTGCAAATTCTCAGCCGTTTATGAGGGATCCATTTAGAAGTAATAACATATAACATTTGTTTGCTTTTGGTACATCCCTTGATTTCCTCCCGTAATTGCGTTTCTCTTTGTTTGCATATATGCATGTCGTGTATTTTTTTATTTGATATCCGATGTGATACATTTAGTAAAAGCCCACATGGGTCTTTACCAGATCCAGAACTGACTTGGTCCTGTTAACCACACGTTTTCTTCCACTGATATTAATATTTATTAAAGACTTAAGTTTTATTTGGACGTAAAAACTCTAACTTTTAACTTTTGAAAAAATTAATCCTTATACTAAGGTGGAATAGTTTAAAGGTGATATATGGGTGGAATTGTTTTGTCATTGTTTTATCATAGTTTTTATAGCCGTTGGATTTAAGGCCTGTTTGGATTGGCTTATGCAGAGTTTATGAACACAGCTTATGACTGATTCATAAGTTATTTTGGGCTTATTTTTCATAAGCTACCCAGGATAGCTTATCAAAACAGCTTATGGCTTATATAAAATAAGTTTCACTATAATTTTTCTTCGATTATAAAAATAGCTTATACAGCTTATGTCATAAGCTGTAAATAAGCTTATTATCCAAACAGGGCCTTAGTTAAAGGAAAATCAATGTTCCATATCAGTTGGATAAAAATGAAGAACACCAACACTTGTTTACAGAAAATCCTTATTCATCTCCGTCTCTCTCAGAAATGCTTCGTATAGAGGCCATGGGAGCCCTTTTCCCCTTTCCAATAATGGCGGCAATGGAAGGAAGAGCTTCCCAAAGAGAAGAGAAGGTGTCGTTGTCGGAACCACCGTAGTCACCGACCTTAGTGCAACCTGAACCCAAAGGAAGCTAAAAAAAAGAGACAACTACTGTAGCATGCTTAAATCTACACAAATTAAGGAACAGAAATCAAAATGAATTTAAATAAACAAAAAAAATAAAAATCTGAACCACAACAGAAGTTGTTTTCGGTTTGGGAGAGTAAATTTGAACTTTGAAGAAGAAAAAAAATGAGATGTTAATGTGTGGGTTGGTTTATGTATGAATTTAACCATGGAGGATTATAGTGGTGGAATCAGATGTTCCATCTGATTACCATGTAGCTCCGAGAACCGAAAACCCAACTCCGGCCTCCTCCACGATGACAACGATGCCGGCGGCTCAAGGTGGTGTTGGTGAAGACGATGACCTCGAACCATTATTCGAAGGGTTCGAAGGCAAAGACGATGACCTCGAACCAGAAGAGGCATCCATCGATCCCTCCATAGAACACCCCAACCTCGACTTCCAAACCACCGCCATCACCATCGATTTGAAATCTGTCGATAACACCACCATCGCCACCGCCATCGATTTGAAATCTGTCAGATAATATTGTGTTGGATGCTTGGATTGAATGGCTATGACAGGGGAAGAGTTGCCATCGATGAATCTGGAAAAGGAAGTGGTGTTTGGTTGGGGAAAGGGGGGAGAGAAGAGAGAAAATGGTGGCGACGGAAAATTCAGAAGAGAGAGTAAGAGGTGGAGATAAGGGTTGTGTGAGAACAAGTATTGGTGTTCTCATGTTTATTCTATTAGATCTGGGCTATTAATATTCTTATCATTAAATCTAACGGTTATAAAAATTATTAAAAGCTATTACAAAATTGTTTCACCGATGGATTGCCTATAAACTATTTCACCGTAGCATGACCCTTTTCTCATATATAAAAGACGAAAGACTATTAAATAGTCATTACCAAGTAAACATGTGCTTATGGAGAAGTTAAAAAAAAATAACTTTTAAAAAAAGTGAAGAGCAAAACTTAATTTTAACTTATGTGAAAAGTTATTAGTTAAAAAAAATATGTTAGAAGTGCTTATGAAAAGTTTATCCAGACAAGGCCTTAAACCCAATGGATATGATTCAATTGACAATACACACTAATGGATGGAACTGTAGAAGGACCAACCATAAAACATACTCTTGGGTAGAGACGAGAAACTTTAAATGTGACTAAACCCCGAACCAGGACCAACAACAACAAAAAATTATTAAAGACTTAGCTCAAATACTAATTCAGAACAAGGCGTGGACATTATAAAGTCATAGACTCCTTGTCTGATATTGGACCTCACAGGGCCAAATTACATTTTTGTAGATAATTTATGCCAGAAGTTACTTACTCCATCAAGGTTGAATGGTAAACAAAATATACACACCCGGCAAATGAGTATAAAGCAGATCACCAAATATTTGTTCTTATTTAAACATCCCGGTCGTAAAGACCCGTATTAGTGAGATAAACAGCAAATACATCGACCAAACATTCAAGTTAGCAACAACTTTCCTCATCCTCGTTTTAAACTTAATTTTCACACTTTCCTCATCAGAAGATACAGCCTTTGATCAAGCTCAAACTTGTTGAAATGAGAATGATCTCCCTTCAGCATCATCAGAAGCCCACCAAATGAAATATTTAACTCCCTGCCAAAATTCATATCAAGCAAAAAATAAAAAACCATAAATACACTACAAAATTAAATTATAATGAGACGATCACATTCGTCTCAGAAGTGATAAGGAGGTTTGTTGGTTTGGGGGATGAATATAGGCGTTGGAGTGATAAAGAGGTCATGGATTCAAATCCCCCCAACCAACATAACATACTAATACTAATACTAATTACTAACATTTGCTATCCAAAAAAAACCCAATCGCATTCATCTCTAACTTGGGAGCAGCTACTTAAACAACATCCACTGATTGGCACTTATAGAACTAAATAATCTCATGACAATTTCCATTTTTAATTAGTGAGCTGTGTGCTACTTGGAAACAACATGCGCCCATGGGTACTATAACAAACTACACGTGATTCATTCATTCATGTTCATCATAATTCACATCTGAAGGAAGAAGAGTTCATAGTTCCCAGTAACTAGCCTCTAAATGACTAATCAGCAAGACAAGTAGGGTATACACAAACTGAAGTAATAGTAATTCCTTTCTTTGTAATCTGATACTCAAAGCTGGTAACAGACTTACGCTTTTTCACGTCCTGAACCATCTGATATCCTGTAGAGCTTCCCATACATGACATATTCAAAATTATCAGCCATTGATTGCCGAATGCCCTTGAAAAAAAAAAGGAGATAAAAAAGAGAGCAGATTTCTGTCAGGAAAATTCAGGATTACTGACTTGATACACATTGTAGAAAGGTAAATAATATTGTGTACCATGGTTCTCTTGATAATCATAATAATCCTTTATGGCAAAAGAAAGGTTCTGTTAGATAAGCCTAATGGGCTGGTTTCATTTGGTTTAGGGAGTTGAGTTGGTGATTGCTGGTTAGATTCTAACCAAATTTAGCAGAGATAGGCTAGAAAGAGAGAGCAAGAAAGGATTACAGGTCATAGGATATGTCAGGGAATAGTTCGAACTTCGAAGGAGTACCAGGTCTCTCAACCACCTTGGTAATCCTCACTGTATTCTTTCCCTTTGACCTTGTTCCACTACCACATTGGTACAGAAGTAGGGATTGAGGGATCAAATCATTAACACATACTAATCTTTGTCATACTTTTCTGATTCAGTTCTATTAGGTTGTGCGTAAAAGATAATGAATTAATTACCGGATTATAGTAGCCAGTGTCTGAGGTTCCATCCGGATTCAGTGTTGAAGACAGTACAAGAAAAAATTTCTGACCCTCCTTTAATGGATATAACTCGGAATTGATGTCCAGGTGCATAAACATATCAAAGTTTTCACTTCTTGCTTCAATGCGTGTAACTTGAGCAGCACAACAAAGCATTAGAATGAAATACAGAGAATAAGGTTGCATGTCACTAATAGGAGCAAATAATCACACTCATCAGTCATCATTAATCCCTCCAGTCTATGAGAAAGTAGATGGAACACAAGGTACAAAAAAGAAGGAAAATTACTATAAAAAATGGAATGCAAATAAAAACAGCAAGCTTAATAATATTCATTCTCCCATGAGGCAACTAGGCAAGCATTCTAGAAAAAGAGGGCAAAAAACAACTTCAAAAATGCAATGCAGTGTACAGACATAGCATCACATAATGGTCTACACAGCGAGTTTTAACAGAGGTGCCACGAATTCAGCTTCATCTTTTGATCTAAAGCTAGAACCTTTTCCTCTTCACCATGATAATAACAACAATATGCAGATGTGATAACAAGAATCTTTTGTTATCCAGGAACAGTAACGCATAGCAAGTTAATCTAAACCAATTTACAGAAAGAGAATTGAAAAATATGCATGCAAAATAATAACAATAATACCTTTTTCAAATAATTTTTTGTCATCTGGGTTTAATTTCTCCACTCTAAAGATATCTTCAAAAAGATTCTCTGCCATTGTAGCAGCCTCCTCACTGAAATTGAACAATTGGGTAAGGGTCAAGTATCAACCAAACATCAAACATGGTATCTAGAAAAGCACAAAGCCAAATTACAAGGCTGCTTTCATCTTCTGTAAACTAAGATGTGACAAGATCGGAAGAAGAAATGAGAGTTATTAACTTATTATCAGAAGCTAAGTTACTAATGAGCATGAACAGTTGCAGATCTTGGGTTCAACTGGTTCATTCTCTTCTCTGCATAAAGAGGAAGTGGAGAATGAAAGAGATTTGGGATTTTTCTCAAAGGGGTACACGGTCAATTTGGCTTGGTTTTAGGGAGAGGGAAAAAAAACAAACCAATCAAAATTAATCAGCTTGGTTTTCAACTCTTTTCACCCAACCCGATAAAGTACGGATTGGTTCGTTCAGGTCTATTGGGTTGACATATGTAAAAATCTATTTAAAAAAATCCAGCAATTCTAAAGATAACATTCAAGTACAAAAAATCCAGCATACCGGCACAATACCAAATATATAAACCAAAGTCCAGCATACTTTTAAATTGTTCATTCACCTTGCAAACGATTAAAATAACTTGAACAAAAGGTATTCTATCCGCAAAAAAAAATGGTTAACTTTTAGTATTCTTTACTTAAGCATGCCAAATCTTCCATGGTTAAAGATATTACAACAACAGAACTGCTAAAAGCTAGTAAACATAAGTCAATAAGAACAACGGCAACTATTAGAAAATGCACAATAAATGTAAATTATTTGGTTTAAACACAATAACAAAATTTATCTACATCACAAACGCATTAACACACATGCAAACATGTCTTCAAATCTCTCAGCATTTAACATATAAACTCTCAGTTTCTGTCCTGAGGTTAACAAAATAAAGCAGTAAGAACTAATAACAGTTCTAGGCATCAGCAGTCATCAGGTCATCAAAGAAAATTGTTGTGATGACAAATTAAATAGCCTGGAATTGATGGTAGGTAGAGAATGAATAATTCTGCTATGCTCTTGGAGTTGGAGGAAGAACATATCCCATTCATTGATTCAAGGAATTACAAGAGAGAGATAAAGGAAGTAGAGGAAATTAATGGCCAGACCAAAATCTCTCCTGGAGTAAATTCTTACTCAGGATGTAACAATTTATTTTACAAATAAATATCTCCGAAATTTTAAAAGGGCATAAATTATGAAAATTTGTGTTCGTGTGACAGCCAAGTAAAAAACCAACCCCCCCCCCCCCCCCCGCAAAAAAAAAAAGACTCACTGTTGTCCCATTCACTCTGCCATCCCTCTTCCAATGCTTCAAGCATTTCCTAATTCCTAAAAGTCTTAATGATTTCAACCACACAACAAGCATTCTCTATTATAAGTTACAAAGGAGATGAAACACTAAATTATTATGGTATGAATTAAATAAGAAAACAAGAATCATATAGGGCTGTAATCGGTTCGGATTGGTTCGGTTTTGGCTGAAACCGAGAACCGAACCAATCAATTCAACCTGGTTCGGTTTGGTTCGGTTTTTTGAAATTTTTTACACAATCTGAACCGAACCAAACGGTTCGGTTCTATGGGATCCAATGCAGATTGCAGCAAAAGCAAACAGCAAGCAAAGAACACTTAGAACAGAGTCCCTGTGCAAACAAAGAACAGCAAGCAAAAACGCAAACAGCAAGCAAAGAACACTTAGAACAGACTCCCTGTGCAAGCAAAGAACGCAAACGCAGATTGCAGCAAAAAACCAAAAACGCGAACAGACAAGAGATCGTGAACAGACAGCAAAACGCGCGAACAGACAGCAGAAACACGAACAGAACATACCTGTGCTATGCAGATTGCAGCGAACAGACAGCAGATCGACGGACTCCCTGCGACGGACACGGCGGATCGAAGTCTTGAGGCACGGCGGACCACTGTGACACACGATGACTGTGAGATCGGACCACGGTGAGAAGGGCAGAGGAAAAACGAAAATAGAAGGGCAGAGCAGAAATAAGCAAAGCTTCACGAACGGTGAACCAAGGCTTCACGAACGGCGGAGCACGAAGAGCCAACGGCGGAGCACGAACGAAGAGCGAAGAGGAAGGCGAAGATTGAAACGAACAACGGCGGTCTGCAGATTCACGAACCACGGCGGACCAGGGCGGAGATTGAAACGGCGGCGATGGAATGAAGCTTGGGGAAGATGAAGATGCAAGGTAAAGGCAGAGAAGGATGAAGCTTGGGAGAAAACGGCTAACCCTAGATTTTGCCTCACTCTCTCGGTTTAAGTCTCTGTGTACAGGTCAGGAAAGTGCAAAACGCAAGCCTTAATTCATCGGTTTTTTTAAAAACCTGAAGCGGAGAACCGAACCAAACGGACTCGGGTTTCATTGGTTTGGTTCGCATTGAACCCGAATAGGAAAAAAATCTGAACCAACTTGATTGGTTTGATTTGGTTCGTCGGATCAATCCGGACCAATTTACGCCCCTGTTTACACACATCAGTGTGACCGTACAACATAAGTTATAAAGAAGATGAAGTCATGAACATAAGGCGAAGCAAAAGTAAAACACTCAAACAGACACAATTAGTAGTGCTACTAACTGTTAATATGCTAAAAAGGTGAAATAGTTGACAGGGTGAAGTTGCACCAGCGCTCTTAACATCACATAGTGCTAATTTTCTAATGTTCAATGTAATGAGGGATGGGATGGTATCACCAGAGAAAGAGTTAGGGTTTTGGATTAAAATACCTAGCCGGATCCGGCGAGGTGAAGGTGCTGAAGGCACTGTGAGTGTGGTCGAGGCGGTGCTCGCTACTCCGGCGGTGGCGCTGAAGAAGGACAGAACTCAGTCACTCAGTTCTGTGTGTGCGTGGGGATTCAAGTCTCCGGTTTTCTTCTTATTCACCATAAAAAAAAAAGTTAATTTTTTTCAAAAGCAAATGGGTCGATCCGACCCAACCCGCTGCGTGGGTTAAGAGAGCGGGTTATATAAAATATAAATATTTAAAGGTTTAAATATATTTTTCGTTATTTAAAAAATTTCAATTTTGATTTTAGTCCTTTAAAAAAATGTCAAACTTTTTTAGTCATTTAAATATTTTTTTATTTAGGTCATTTAAGTGAGTTGACTTGCTAGATGACACATTATGACCCAGTCATTATTCCTACATGGCATAGAACGCTGACGTGGCCTCCTACGTGGTTTACACGTCACCTGACACATCTCTATAAAAATATTAAGTTTTAATTTAGTCTCTCTAAAAAGTGAGTTTTGATTTTAGTCCCTCTATATTTCCCCTTCCTTCTCCACCACCTTCCCCCTCCTCCTCCAATGGCTTCCCCCACCTCTCCCACCTTCCTCCTTCCATGGCTTCCCCCACCCACTCCCTCCTCCCTCACCTTCCCCCTCCGTCCTCCCATGGCTTCCACCCCCACCTTTCCCCACACCCTCGATCTCACTCGCCCCTGTTCCCCATATTTTGATATTTTGGTATGGTTTTGTTGGGATTTTTAATTATTCTCATGTGTATTGTATTTTCATTCACCTGTTTTTGTCCAGGGAATTAATTTGGGGGGTTTTGGGTTTCTGTTGTTCGCATTTTCTGATGAATGTATCAATGAAAGTTTGGACTCAGTTGATGTACTTTGGTCCCTATAAAACTTATGGTTTTTTATTTTAGTCCTTATAAACATGTAATGTTTATATAATAGTCCCTGTTAATATAATTCATTTTAAGTCTAGTCCTTACTAAAATATTAAACTCAACATAAGGTCCCTTACGTCCTCTTCTCCTTCGAGCAGCAACCACATTCGTGAGAGGGGCAAGCTTCACAGTCTTCTTCTCCTACGTCGTTTGTGAGAGAGGGAAGGGTTCTCTTCTTCTTCGATGAACCCAGAGAAGAGGGAAGGGTCTTCTCGTTTTCTTCTTCAATGAAACTGGTGTGAGCGAGGGAAGAAAGGGTTCTAGAAACAATTGAGTTTCTAATTTCAGAGTTACTGTGTCAATAAAGGGGGTGGAAGTCATGGGAGGAGGGAGTAGAGGTGGCAATTCGGGCTTTCGGGCCGGGCTCGGGCTTTATCGGACAGGGCCAAAAAAGCCCGGATTGAAAACGGACTCAAATTTGTGTGTCCGAGCCCTCTATTTTTCGGGCTTTTTTCGAGCCGGACTCGGGCTTTGGCCTATGTTTTTCGGGCGGCCCACTTCGGGCTCGGGCTTTTGCGGGTTCGGGTTTTGTCGGACCGGGCCAAAAATGCCCGGATTAAAAACGGACTCGAATTTGTGTGTCCAAACCCGGTGTTTTTTCGGGCCGGCCCGGCAGGCTAAGCCCATTTTGCCAGCTATAGGAGGGAGGGGGAAGGTGAGGGAGGAGGGAGTGGGTAGGGGGAAAGGTGGGGTGAGAAGGGGGAGCCTTGGGAGGAGGAAGGTGGGAGAGGAAATGGAAGCCATTTGAGGAGGAGGGGGAAGGTGGTGGAGGAGGACAGGAAAAAACAGAGGGACTAAAATTAAAACTCATTTTTTAAAGGAACTAAATTAAAAACTTATTATTTTTATAAGGATGTGTTAGGTGACTTGTAAGCCACGTAAGAGGTCACGTCAGCGTTTCGTGCCACGTAGGAGTGATGACTTGGTCATAATGTATCACCTAGTGAGTCAACTCATTTAAAGAACCTAAATAAAAATATATTTTTAAAGGACTAAAAAAGTTTGACTTTTTTAAATGACTAAAATCAAAATTTGAATATTTTTAAAGGACAAAAAATATATTTAATCCATATTTAAAATTTATTATAACAACGCGCCAGGTAGGGGTCGAACCTATGACTTTCTGCTTAGGAAACAGACTCTCTATCCACTGAGCTACAGGCGCTTCTTGTTTCGATGTAAATTTTACTTTACTTAACTTCTAATTTTGTTATACAAAATCTATGCGCAAACATACACATCATCATAAAATAATAATTATGCATTCCATCTTCATCTCCAAGACATATTGACCATTCAAGAGCCAATGATTCTTTCTGCTATTAAGTCCAGTCAAATCCAAAGGAAGCTAGCTCCTATTTATATTATTGACCAAGGAATTGGTGTACGTATTAGAAAAATTTAGTTGAATATCTAGAAGAAAAGAAATACATTGAAAGTTTGAGACACAAATTAACAATACGAATATTTACAAACACTGACTATAAATTTGTTTTTTTTGGTCCAACACACTGCCGACGATTGTTGTCAGTAGTCAGTTTACCAGTTAATTTTTATTATCAGTAAGCTAGCAAACATCTAAAAGAAAACTTTTTCTCTCACATTTTTCACGACAAATATTTATTAGAATAATTTTTATGTTTTAAAAACATTAAATGTATTACATTTTTTAATATATTTTATAAAGTATAAGAAGATGCAATAGGAGGATATAACATATGTATTATGATCCATTAATTAACATGTATTAATAAAGGTTTTTTTTTGTTTCCTTTAGATATTTCATGACACATATATAGTATAGACTCAGTCATGCATGTGCCCCTATAGCCAACTAATGTGGCCTCCATATAGCGGAGCACACAAGACTACAAAGGGATGCATGATAATTATTGGGAGAGGGTTGAATATTATAGAGAGGAAATGAATCCTCCTTTGTCTTTTTTTTTTTGGTCAAGGAATTCTCCTTTGTCTTAACTCTCATAGTCTTGACTAACCGTGATACGACAAGATCCATATTTTCCATAGCCTGGGTTTATATCCTCACGGCAATTGCAGCTTACGCCCCCAAACCTTTAACTCAATCACTAATTATTATTATTATTATTATTGGTAGACTAAAGGTGAAAATAAGAAAAATATAGTCTCAAAATTAATTGCTACACCTAATTTTACTAATTATCAATTGATCATTTTCAAAGTTAGTTAAAGTTATTTTATATTTTATCATCTATTTATTTCAAAAATTAAATTTTAATATTTTTCTCTAAACTTTCTTAATTAGTTCTCTTGCTCTTTTCTCTCCTTCTGATGTTAATTAGTATTCTTTTGAATTGAATTTTCAAATTGGATAACCGGTATCAGATTATTGCCGTAAATAATATTGATATGCAATTCTTTTCATTACAAAAGATTAATTAATAATTTGTTCTAATAACTTTGTCTAGTCACACACTTGCCAACATCTTGGTGTTGACTACATCAAGTCTTTTCCGGCAGCCAAACCATTTATCATTAGGCTTTAATTTTCTCACTCTTGCTAGCGGCAGCTTCCTACATGCAGATGTTTGTCATGTCTAGCAGCTTGCTTGTAATTGGCAAGTTTAAACTTAAATTTATACTGCTAATGGCAAGTTCACATGCATGCTTGTTTTAGAATTATAAAGAGAGATGTTTTGTTTCTTTCTGTCCTTGTGTCAAACGCTAGTAAAGTTAATTAATATTTGTTGTGTTTATTAAATGCAAAAGAGTACTGTAGTTATTTATAGTCTTAAAGTTGTATAATGATGAATATAAAAAAAACAAAAAAAAAATGTCATCAACCATGAGATTCGAATGCAAGAATGTGTCTTCTGCAAATCTCAATTTGATTTCTACTAATTGAGATCAGTTGGTTGCTGACTAGCTTGCTGCTCTGAAAGCTCTTCCAAGACAAATTAAAGATTCATTGATCTAAACCAAATTTTGAATCTTCAGTCCTGCGATCCCCAATAAAATAATATTGATTATTGGCCGTGTAAGGATGATTGATTAGTCAAAGCAGTAGCACACTAAAAATGTGGTATGGACCAAGTCATCTATACTATTTTTATCTATCTTTTAACTCATTTTTTCTTCTCTTCTTTCTTTTATTATTCTCCTCGATCTCTTTCTATCACATCATTTATTACATTAATTTCTCACTTTATCTTTTCTCCCCTTCTCTTTTCTTTCTTATCCCTCTCTCTTCCTTAACACCATCATTTTCTGTTGGAATGAAAAGTAAAAAAACTATCACACATTCATTATTAATTTGATCATTTGCTATAATAGTATTTATAATGTAATAAAATATTTTAATGAACAATAAAATAGACAAAAATATCTTAAACTTTAAACATAAATTATGCTCAATCTTATAACACTTTTAATTACACAAAAAGAAAAATACCCCAGGTATATTTAAAATAATGTTATACACAAGCTATAGTTTCTCCTAATTTAATTTGTAAGGAATCAATTAATTATTGAACCTTAATTTAGTGTGCCCCTTTCACCAAAAGCAGCTCAGGAATAATCATTCATATATGGTGTGCAATGAATTTAATTGGTCTAAAACGAATTAACTAAAACATAGCATAACCAATTGGAGCATTTACATTCATTTCTTGGAACCCTTTCCTTACTTCTGATAACCCTTTCCTTGCAACCTCAAACTGTGCTTCAGCAGCAGCAAGTTCACCCCTCAGCTTCTTCATCTTAATCTCCAAACCAACCACACTATCCTTCAGCTTCTTCACTTTCTCTGCTCTTTCCAAATGAGCCTTCACACCCAAAGCAGATTGAACATAAGGCTCCAACCAATCCAAATCAAACCCTGAGGACTTTACAAGTTCCTCCCAAAGCCTCTCAAGGCTCTTGATGTCACCTTCACTCATATCCTTCACCTTCTTTGTCTTGAGGAAATGCAGAACTTGGCCTAATGATGTGAATGCCCATTGTCTGAACCAACGTGTCCTTTTCCTCTGGCACTGAATCAGGGAAGGGTGCCATATGCAAACCTCTTCCAATAGTGGAACAAAATTAGCTTCTAGTTCTTCTGGTCCTAAACTCTCAAAATCCATGAGTTCTCTCAGTGTCAAATGTTCTGAACTTGGAGTACTAGACCCTGATGATGAGGTTCCGGGACTCTCATCTGAGGATTGGTCTGTTGTTAATGCTTGAGGATTGATGTCTTGAGCAATATTAATCTTAGGTAGAAAATCAGAGACACAAATATGAGCTTCAATGATGCATGTATCCCTCACAAGATACCCTTGTTTGTGGTCACAAAAGTCAGTGAGATTCAGGAAATATGAACCCCAGCTACGATACCCTCCATTGAACTTTTGCTGAGTCTCTGGAAATTAATCACAAACATATTATATGCATACATAAAACTTTGTGCACTTAATTTAATTATAGTGACAAAACCAATTAAAGGGGGGAAATTAAATTAAAGATCTGGTTAGTATTGTAAGAACCTTTTACAATGGACTTGTTCCTATCCACTTGATTGATCAGAGCTAACTTGAAAAACGTGTTTCTGCTCCATCCATACGGTGGTAAAGAATCAGCAACCATCAAATACAAGGAAAAGTGGTTCACATCCCTCCTCAGTGGATACACAAGGATCCTCCTGTCATTAATTAATTCAAGTATTTACTTTCATAAAAATTACACCATACCACATGATAAAAGTACCAAAATGAGGTTCAATTTTAAAGAATTGACTACATATATTGCGCAATTCATATATCAAGATTTATCCTAGTATTTACTCAGGCTAAACATGTAGTGTAGCCTATATATACAACAACAAACAACAAAAGTCTTATTCCACTAGGTGAGATCGGTTATATGGATCACTCGACGCAATAGTATAGCATAAAACAAAAATAACAAAATCTTAATAATGAGACTGTAAATTGATTTTGATTGAGATCATGTATGTACCATGTATAACCGCGGATTTTGAAAGCCTGGGAGCGTAGTTTCATGGCATTCTGTTTTGAGAAATCTTCAATTCTCCATGTGAATTTGCCAAAACCATGATCAGCACTAGTACTTGCAGTTGACACCACCTCCTCATTCACCAGTCTGGTTGGTGCATCTGGTGCTTTTCTGTGATTAAAGAAATATATTATTTCTCCAATAAATAGAAAACAAATTAAATAAAAAAATTAACAAGAAGAATGTAATAATAATATAATGAAATTGAAGTCCCAGCTAAGATGTTGTTGATAAAATATACTCCATACATGTCCAAATGTCCTCTAAGGTTCATTGCCGCCAGCACAGAGAAGAGAAAGGAAAGCGCTATTAATTCCTGTGCGTGAATAGGTCATGATCGTGAATGTAAAGAACAGAAAGAGAGAGGGAAGTGAATGCCAGAGGGGTTAAGTAAAGTCAAGTCAAGAAGATTCCTTCGTTTGGTGTAAGGGTAAGGAAGGAAGGAAGCAACTAGCAAGTATACGGTGTACCAGAAAAAAAACTAGCAAGTATATTAATTTAATGAGTTAGAAATTTTCAAAACTGATATTATAATTACATGTATAGGGAGTCAAAGGAGAATAAGGCATGGGTGGTTAAGGCTAATGAAATTTCAAGGAACTACTTAGCGCAGACTTTGGAGGTTAGAGATTACTTACAACAGTAGTCTTCCAGATGTTTATTTCTCCTTTTTAAAAATATGCTTCATTCTATTTTGACTCGTTAGGTATTGTGATCGTGCGATTTTAGTTCCCCAACGTGATTTTGGTCCCACTGACATACACAACACACATGAAACTGCTTTGACATTGAATCGGGTCATTTTAGCACTAATAACGTGGCAAAAACTCTCGTATATCAAAAAATTTAAACATCTGTGTTGCATCGTGTGTGTTACTTAGCTTACTTTGAGAAATTTTCTAATAATACATTATACATCATGTCAAGGTGGCCCAACTTGTGCCACGTAGATTTTTGGTATTGAAATTGTAATAAATGAGATGAGATACTAAATGATCAAAATCGTACAAAAAAGAAGTAATTTGGAAAACTAAAATCACATAACTATCACAAAAATACAATTAAGCCAAATACTTATCTGACCACATATTTATATCGAGCGCCTCACGCCAAAATTTAACAAAACATACAAAAACACGAATTAGTTAAAAAAAAAAGGTTAAATATGTTTTAGGTCCTTGTAATATAGGGATTTTTGAGTTAGGTCCCTATAAAATAAGTCAAACTGTTTTCGTCACTCTTTTATTTTATTTTTTGATTTTAGTCCCTAGAGTGAGTTGACCGCTTATGTGGCACATTCCAGTCCTTGTAGTCACTCCTACGTGGCAAAAATGCTGATGTGGTCTTTCTGATGTCAGCTGACACGTCAGCATCACTCCCCTCTCTCTGGATCCAAAACGTAACATATTTATAGGGACTGGATCCAAAACATTCATATATTTATAGGGACCAGATCCAACCACATTTTATCTTCTTCTTCTTCAACCACGTTTCCCCCACCCAGTAGTAGTGTTGCTCTTTGCCCGCCCCGGTTCTCTCTCTGCTAGAACCAGCTTTTGTCACATAATGCAATTAGTAAAGCAATATATGACTGTCAGATTACATATACCATATATAATGGAAGATTAACGGAAGATATATCATATCATATATACATCTAGCTAGGCCTCTTTCCTTTTAATTTCTACTTTTGAAAGATGGTGTACATGGTCTCATTTTTAAAAGGGAGTGGGAGGGACATCATGTCTATTAAAAGCCAGGAGCTAAGTTCATTTTAGCAACCAAAAGTCTGCATTTTATGCTTACTTTGGGAGTGGAAACACTTCATTAACTTTTCCTTTAATCCATTTGATTATAAATGAACTAGATATGATCCTGCGAAATTCCTGCATTGCACATATAGTGGTACGACTCTGTGTAATGGGGGAAACGTGGTTGAAGAAGAAGAAAAAGAAGAAGATAAAACGTGGTTAGATCCAGTCCCTATAAATATATGAATATCCAGTCCCTATAAATATGTTATATTTTGGATCCAGTTCCTACAAATATGTCCAGTCCCTACAAATATGTTACGTTTTGGATCTAGTCCCTACAAATATGTTACGTTTTGGATCCAAAGAGAGGGGAGTGATGCTGACGTGTCAGCTGACATCAGAAAGGCCACATCAGCATTTTTGCCACGTAAGAATGATGACAATGATTGAAATGTGCCACATAAACGATCAACTCATTCCAAGGACTAAAATAAAAAACAAAAAAATAAAAGAGGAACGAAAACAATTTGACTTATTTTATAGGGACCTAACTCAAAAATCTCCTATATTACAGAGACCCAAAACATATTTAACCAAAAAAAAACTAATTGAATTTGTTTAAGTGAAGTCTCTAACCGCTGTAGGTGGATCTTAGAAATAAATTTGTGCCTCTCTTTGGCATGGAGTGTGCGTGTGTGTGTGTGTGTGTGTGTGACTATATATATTATATGTAAGTTTGATTTTCAGATGAGATTTTACGAAGAAGTCAATATGTTGGCAATCCATGAAATTCCACTCTGATAAAAATTTATCTCAAGTATCATTTTCCATACACGATCTCGTGAATATTTTAGAGACAAATTTCTCTTTTCGCCTAACATCTGATTCGGAAACTGATGTGACAAATTTCTCTCTGTTTTTAATATAAACAAATAAAATACATATATTTAGACTATATTTGGTGAATTTGGATTCACTGCAGTTGCTAAAAGCACGCAGTCACGCAGTCGCACAATCTGAGCCATTCATTGTTCTCAATCTTGACTCAATGTTTAGAATCGGCACTTAATTAATCAATGGTGGCCATGGGAATTTGGATTCCTTGCAGTCAGGGAATCATGAATTCACGCAGTTAGTGTAATCTGAACCATTCGATCGAGATCGGACGGCTATAGATTTTATTTTTATTTTAAACTGAGTTGATCTCTCAAAAATCTACAGTCATCCAATCTCGATCGAACGACCCAGATCATACTGACTGCGTGAATTTGTGATTCCCTAGTGATAGGAAATCCGAATTCGTGGCCAAAGTTGGGTTCGTTTCAGACAAAAAAAAACTGATTAAGTTTACTTAGATTTGGTCTAATTAACCAAGTTGAGAGTGATTGAACTGACATTTTTTTTATTTTTCTTTTACAAGTCTCTTCTACACTCAAAAAACACATAGGATAAAATTGAATCAAAATACCCGATTTTTAAATTTGGTTTCGTTTCCGTCTCTAATTTGAAAACGTATAGTCTTCTGAAGAAAAAAATAGACTAACAATAAAGAGTGACATTGCTATTTAAACTAATAATAAAAAACTTCGTACCATGTGTCATTTCAATTGAAAGGATAAGAATGAAGACACGCAAAGGATAAGAATGAAGACAGTAAATCCATTTTACTGAATTTTGCATTAATTAAGACGGGTACGATGCATTTGAATATTCAACCTAATTAAAATTGAAAAGAATTGAGACATCGAACCGTAAAAACGTTAGTTATACATGAAAAACAGAATATATAATTAATACCTTAGAATCTGACCCTTTTGCAAATTAAAATATCATGAATTTTAAATTTTTATTCAATATTAAAATGTAATATTTTTTAACTAATCAATTACCGATAATTAACTTATCAAAAAATTTATAACACGATATAATTCTAATATCTTATTTAATATTTAAAATGTTTACTAAATTATTCATTAAAGTGAAAATTTACTATTTGGGAGAGATAACATTTAAATGTGCTCTAAATTCTCGAAGTGATTAATAATCTTTGTAAGGATACCTTGGGAAAAAGTTATTCATTAAAGTACTTCATAAATATATTATATTAATCTTTAAAAAATAAATAAAATTGAAAATAATTATGATATATAATAATTTAAGTGAAAAATATAATGATTTAAATAATTAGAACGTTAAATTAATATTGATGTTGATATTTTTTTTGATAACAATATTGATATCAAACTATAATATTTATAATATTTTTTGATAATATTTTTTAATATTGATATCTTAAATTATAATAACATTGATATTTATAGTATTTGAAGGTGGAAATCAAACTACCATGCAACATGTAAAATAACCTATTACTGCATCTATGTAAAAAGAAACCTTGTTATTTACAGTTTACTCCTTCTAGAAGGAAGATTGGAAAATACTAGACCATTGACCCATGCGATACACGGGTTGGCGAGTCGTGTTAGTTTTTACACATGACATGAAATAATTTATTTATATAGGAAAAACTTGTTGAATGATATGTCATAAATTAATAAGAGTGTTGGTTTTGTGACATTGATATTTTGTATTTTTGTTCTTAGTTAAATATGAAAACTCCATGTTACAAAAATTGATTATATCGACAAAAGTGAATGCCAAATAATATTATAGAAAAAACAATTAAAATAATTTTTTAATCCATAAAGAAAACATAAATGACACCAATAAGTAAACATTATTTTATTTATCAAAATTAAAATTAAAAAAAATCATTTTGCAACATGAAAATTTATAGGAGTAGAAAAATGAATGAAACGCATAAGGAAAAACTATTTCATTCATAGAAAATAAAATTAAAGAGAATATAATTTTGTAACCTAAAAATTATAGGAAGAAAACTATGAATGAAATTTGTAAGCAAACAAAATTATTTTATTTATTAAAAATAAGATTAAAAAATAATTTTGTTCTCTAAAAATTTATAGAAAGATGAAAACATGAATCAAACTTATAAGTAAATACAATTCTATTTATCAAAAATAAGATTAAAAGAAAAATAATATTACAACTAATAATTTATTGGAAAAAAAAATATGAATAAAACTTGTAAACAAATATATTTTTTTATCAAAAATAAAATAAAAATAGTTTTACAATATGATAATTTACAGAAATAAAAAAATTTGAATAAAACTCATAAGCAAATGATATTTTAATTATCAAAAAAAATAATTAAATAAAAAATAATTTTACAATCTAAAAATCTAAAGGAACAAAAAAATTTGAGTAAAACCTTTATGCAGATACTATTTTATTTATTAAAATATAAAATAAAAAAATTAGTTTACAACCTTAAAAATATTGAGATACAATATTGTCTTATTGAGGCAAGAATATAGTGTTAAAAAATAAGTGAGAAATTGGGAAATGCTAAATTTGAAACTTGTTCTGATGGGTTCAGTTTTCTTAAATACGTCAAGTCAAAAAAATTATGGGTAAGGAAAGAAAAATTAATTAAAAAATAAAAATAGAAAAGATTATGAATTAAACCCATAAATAAATATTATTTTATTTATCAAATATAAAATTAAAAGAAAAAAAAATTTCAGCATAAAATTTTACAGGAACAAAAAATATGAATGAAACCCATAAGTAATTACTATTTTTATTTATCAAAAAATAAAATTAAAATACAAAATTTTATAACCTAAAAATTTACAAGAATAAAAAACATGAGCGAAATTCATAATCAAATACTATTTATTTAAAATAAAATTTAATACAAATTGCATAAACAAAAAATATAAGTGGATCTCGTAAACAAATATTATTTTATTTATGATAAATAAAATTTAAAAAAATACAAGTTAAAAATTTACCGAAACAAAAAAATAAATAAATAAATAACACAAATAAATACTATTTTATTTATAAAAATAAACTTAAAAGTAAAATAATTTAAAAATTTACTGAAATAATAAAACATGAATAAAACCCATAATAAATCACTATTTTATAATAAACGGAGAAAAACATTGTGCTTGAGTGAGGGAAATAGAAAATGAGACAGAGAACAACTGGCCCTTGCACTTAAGAATCTTACATGTTTCATATCAAAATAAAAGATTAAACTTTTTATTTTATATAAAAAATAAAGAAAAAGCAAATGACGAGAACACTATGCACATATGATCCAATATTTGATCATGAAAAATTTCTCTTATATTGCAAAAGTGCTACACATTGATATGGGAAAGTGGGTTTTGTCAAAGGAAATATTACCTCTCTAATCTTCCATCCGATTAGAATGTTCTAGATTATAATAAAAACTTAACTTTTTTATTTTGGAAAGAAGAAATGGCGGTATTACAGTTATTGTATTAGTAATTGATTGGGAAATGATCTATCAGCATAATATTAAAAAATAGATACGACTTGGTGGGAACACTATAGATACATTAACCAGAAATTTTATAACTATTGATAATGAAGGCTTACATATTTTTGGTCCCTGCAAATAAGGGGTGTTATTTTTTTCATCTTTGTAAATTTTTTTTTATTTTTGTCTCTATAAAATTCAGACCCTCCTTTTTTTTGTCTCTATCGTTATCTGTCGTTATAAAAAAACCTACGTGGCAAACGGAAGTCCAAGTGGCAATGCCATGCAGGATAAGTAATCACACGTGTCAGTGCTGACTGGGTATTGAGCTGAGTCAGCTTTGATTAACAATTTTAAACTCAATCAAACACTAATTAACAATTTTAAACTTAATTAAACTCTAATTAACAATTGTAAACTTAACTCTAACCCAAATCACACTTCATCTCCTTCTTCCTCCTTCTTCCCAAACCAACCCGCCACCCGCCACCCCCATCTTTTTTTTCAACCTCCCTTTGTGGCAAAAAAATTGAACACACCTCCATTGAATGAATTGGGATCAAATAGCAACAAACTAACCAAAAAGTACAAACACAGAAAAGCAGGAAAGCAAATTAAAAGAGGGAGAACTTTGAGTAAGGGTATCAGTAAGGGTATCAATGGTGGAGAAAGCTATGAATGGAGAGCACAGGTCCAGAAATTACAGTCACTCAAACACTCCCTCTCTCGTCCACTCGCACAGGTTCAGATCCTGGCCACCGCTCCAACAACTCAGACACGAACTAGTTCGACCTCGTAGATCCAACACAGATCCACAGCGTCGACAACACAGATCCGGGTCCCGCCGTCTCCCCTCTGTCTGCTGCCGACAACATCACCTCCGCGTAGCGTGGCCCAACCCAGATCGCGGTTCTTCGGCCACCACCAGAAACGGAACAACAACAACAACGCGGTTCTTCAGCCACCACCAGAAACGGAACAACAACAACGCCGATTCGGGTGGTACTCGTGGATTCGCCACCAATGGTGGCCGAACCAAGGGTGTTAGGGAAAGGGTTGTTGTTGGTGGTGGGTTGGGGAAGAGAGAGAGAGAGAAAGAGACCCTGTTGTTGTTGGTGCTGATTTGCAACCTAGATAGAGCCATGTGTAAGGAAAACCAGTGGTTGCGTGCCACTGTAGCAGCGGTTGCCACCATGGCCTCGAGCTTGGGACGAGTTGGTTGGAGAAGAAGAAGAGGTAGTAGGAGTGAAGAGAAGAGCAGGGGTGAAGAGAAGCAAGACAGAGGGTGGGTGTCTGGGTGATGATGTTGGCGGCTGGGAGAGGGACAGGAGAAGGGAAGCAAACCCTAAAACAAGTTAATTAATTTGTTTAAGTTAAAATTGTGCTTAAATAATATAATAATAATATAATATGTGTTTAAATTAATTTTAATTAATATTAAAACTGTTAATTAAAACTGAGTCAGCTAAAAATTGTCCCATCAGCATATGTCACATCAGAGCACTTAGCCAGCATGTCAAGTTCCGTCTGTCATGTCTGTGTTTTTTAACGGTAGGACCCAAAAAGGAGAATCTGAACTTTGTAGAAATAAAAACAAAAAAAATTCTTTTACAGAAACGAAAAAAATAACACTTTTTATTTAATCAAAAATATATTTAAATCTATAATAAATAATTGCAAAATACGATTATGACAAAAACAGATATTTCTCTTGTCCATCCAGCTGTTACTCCTCCACCGATCTCAATTCACTGTTGCAGGTTTTGTCAGCTTGTGTTGTTCTTCGGAAAAAGACAAAAGACGTACGTACGTGTCTATCCATTTCGTCCCAACAGATCAATCCATAGCAGTCAGCAGAGCTAATACTATTTCACTCGCACAGAGCATGGAAAAGAGTGTGTATTCATCTTATCTTATAAAATTAATTAAAATTATATATTGACGGTGATAATGTGTCACAACACCACATACAAGACAAAACAAATAATTAAGGAAGCAAGTGGTGGGGGTGACCATATATATATATATGGAGGAAATTAGTGGAGGCGGTTGTGCAGAGGAGAAGCGGAGGATGAAGATGAAGGTGATGGTGGCCATTGATGAGAGTGATGGGAGCTTCTATGCTCTTGAGTGGGCCCTTGACAACCTCTTAAGCTCCATGGCTATGGCTACTACTGCAGCACCTGAAAATGAGGGCATGCTCTTCCTTGTTCATGTTGAGCCTATTTTCCAAAATTATGTCTATCCCATTGGACCTGGTGGTGCTGGTAATTAATTAATTCGTATATATATATATACCCTTTACTAATTATTGATCATTCCTCTAGCTCTCCCTTAAATTACTTTCCTTAATTCACTATGTTGATTTATAATAGTATTGCGTTTCAGAGAAGGCGAAACTATATATTAATTAATTTGTTCCTTGATTTTGTTCATTAGTTCGCATTAATTTTTGTTTTAATTAAGATAGAGTTTACAAAATAAGCAGAAACATACGGGCTCTAATAAATTATCAAATCACTAGTGCTTGCTTTCTTTCTGAACTCTCGAACAAAATATATATCATTAAATTAAAAAAATTCCTTTTGAAATTAATATTTTTATTTCTTCAAATTTTATAGTAGTACATATTATAATTTCATCGGGGATATAAAAAGGAGATAGGTGATGTGAATGCAAATAGTATAATAGAAAGAAACAATTAAATCGAGTAGAAACTCACCAAAAAAAATTATTTAATCGAGTAGAAAGTAACAATATAAATCGAGTTTCTAAGATTAATAATAAAGTGTTATTAAAAAAAAGATTAATAATAAAGTAACAATTAAAATTGACGCTAGAGGAAGGGTTTGAACCTTCGACCTTGTGGTTAACAGCCACACGCTCTAACCAGCTGAGCTACTCCAGCACCACCATGGCGTATGGAGTCTAATCAAAATTAAAAAATAAATAAATTAATGATTAATCTGGTTTGCTTTAGAAGGCAATGTAAATTTTATTTGCTTTAGACTGTAATGTAAATTTATTTAAGATTGGCCTTTAATATGTCCCTTCTGCAGCATTTTATCCTGCATCTGTAGTGGTGGATTCGGTGAAGAAAGCCCAACAAGAAAAATCCGCAGCTCTTCTTTCGCGAGCATTGCAAATGTGCAAGGATAGGCTGGTAAATGTCTTTTACATTTTTTCTTGTCAACATGTCTTCCCTATAGCTACCTTTTCAACTAGATTCATCTCAATTTATTAAGTGCATGTTTGAATTCACTTTCATAAGAGGCAAACATGATTTCAAAAATATAAAATTGATTTTGACATGTTTGAGTATTCTTAAGTATAATTATTTTTGTCCGTAGAATCGATTTTATTTTGAAGTTGAGATTTTGAACTTTTGTCCCTAAATATGATTTTTAGCAGCAAATTTATTATTCAACTCACTTTTAATCAAAATCAATTTTTATCGCCGTAGAACTAATCACACAGTAAGTGCATGTTTGGATTCACTTTTGTGACGGTCAAAAGTGATTCTAGAAACATAAAATTAATTTTGACATGTTTGAATATTCTCGAGTAGAATTAAATTCGCCTCTAGAATAGATTGTAACTTGAAGTTGAAATTTTAAACTTTGTCTCTAAACGTGATTTTTAGCCTTTAATTTATTGTTCAACTCCCTTTTATGTCAATGTATCCAATTATAAATTACTTTATATTCAATTTATTTTTAACCAAAACCAATTTTATAAAATCAATTCATTCAAAATCATTTTTTATCACTATAAAACCAAACACACACTAAATGAGGTCATGATAAAGCTACTTGTTCATATATCGCTATGGGAAAATGGTTACCCCAAGCCGAATATGATGAGAACATGCATGAATGAAAATGCAGGTAAAAGCAGAAAGTGTGATTCTTAATGGAGACCCAAGGGAAATGATTTGTCAAGCCGCAGAGCAAATGCAAGTTAATCTCTTAATCATGGGTAGTCGTGGCCTTGGCACGCTCAAAAGGTTAGTGTATTTAACTATTTATTAATCTTACCATGATTCTGTTGTACATATACATACACAACACACAGCAGCAATTTCTGTTTTTTACTTCTCTTATTTCTAATGCAATAAATTTGTTAATTAAAACTGAAGTGATAAACTTGGTATTAATCTTGATTTCATTTGGGTGACGGATGGTTCTATTTATACATTTGGTGGCAGAGCATTTCTTGGAAGTGTAAGTGACCATTGTGCACATCATGCAAAAGCACCGATTCTCATTGTGAAACCACCAGAGGAGCACCATAAAAACCACTGACAGCAGTTTTTTCTGCTTATGTTTAAGCACGTTTTTAATGTCCTTTTTTTTTTTATCTAAGGCTAGGTTAATGTTTTTTCTACAGTTTTTGTAACTTATGAATGTACCGCCGATCAGGAAACTTGTGTTATGTTTTTTTCTTTTTTGGTTTTTTATTAATATCTTTATTATTTATTTCATAATAAAAGTAATGTAATGTGATCGTTGTTATTTTCTTTTTTTGGAGATCTCCTCGCATTTCTATACAAGGCCAGTGAGAAAGATGTCAATGGTGAATGAACGGGTGGAGGAGTTGGACATAAGTAAATAATAGATGCTGTTGTATCCTAGTGATGGACTAAAAATACCATCTTTATTAAGTATATAAAATAAAAACAAATAAAATTTTGGGTGGTCCAGTGTAACTCATCTTTTGAAAATCTAATACACCTTTTTGAATTCAAAAGAGAAAAGCCAGTAATGTACACTATTTGACACACTTATTCCAATATACTATGATTTGTTCAAATTCATGTGAATTCTAGTAATTTGAAAATAGGTCATACCAATTAGGATACGAAACACATAATTTAATGGAATCTAAATGAATTCTATCCAATAAAAAAAAGCGTGTTAAATATAGTGTATTAAAAATTGTGTTGCTATCACTCCTCTTTTCAAAATCTAAATAGGCCTCTTACACAGAATTGGAACAAATGGACAATAGCTCAGACAAGCAAAGTCAAAATCGTGCTCGTTGTCCCAGAAGTTAATATTCATTCCACATAAATTTGGTTCGCATTTGATTAGTAATTCCAAGCATAATACTAGCTTCAATATCCTCATAGTGGCAGACAAGCTCGTCCAACCTTCCCACATCAAATCTGTCACCTGCATCATATACCAGCTTCCCCACTATCATTTTCATTTTGGAAAATCCAGAACCGACGACCACTTTACATACCTGGTCATGCACATTCCATAGCATATATGAGATGGAGTTTAGGGTGAGAGCAGCTGTTGGGCAAAATATATTCAAACTTTTTATATATAGGTCCTGTTTAGATACAAAAGCTCTATTTTTTGACTTATGAAAAAGTTAGTCTTATTTTGTTTTTTATTTTTCTCATATATGCAAAAGAAAAAATGTTGTTAAATAGTCATTAATAGATAGATATGTGCTTTTAAATAAGTTAAAAAAGATAGCTTTTGAAAAATATGAAGAGCAAAAGTTAATTTCAAATTCTATGAGAAATTATTAGTTAAAAAACACATGCTAGAACCTAGAAGTACTTATGTAGAAGCTTATCCAAACTGGGCCATACTCTCTCCAAACTTAATATAAAAAAAACAACTCAAGTGTGGTGGCCCAAAATACAAACAAATTTTAATTGATTTCATCCTATTTAATAATTTCTTCTGCAAAATATCATTCATTTAATGCAGATTTTAATTTCAATGACCCCCTTTATTAAGGACCGTTTAGAAAATAAAGTTTATTTTTTTTTATAAGATCGAAAAATTAAACAAACTAAACTAGTATCCTAATCAGTGTAAATTTAGGTATTTTTACTTATATTTAAGTCCAAAGTGAGTAGCAATTTAGAGACGTGAAAGGCAAGCAAAGGAAAAGTACCTATTTTTCCCACCCTCCTAGTCTCGTTCCAGGGTCATAGTTTAAGAACAGCCGAAATTCATTTCCAAGTTTGCTGGAGTGCTGAGGTCTAAAACCGCAAGGACGCAAGCCCAATATCTCAGCTGCCCTTTCTTTCTGCACTTCACCTACAATTAGAAAAACCAAACTTTGGATACAATTTTACCTTTTAGTAATTCTTTAAACTGATGATCTCCTTATGAACATTATATTAAGAGTAAACTATAATTTTCTGAGCAGTGATGGTGATACAAAACAAAAGGGATAAAGTTCATTGTTACCCGTGAGTAGAAGCAAAAATGACTCTCCAGGTTGTCTGAGAAAAGAAATTGTTTCAGCAACTTTCTCCAAGCACTCTTTGCTCTGTTACCAAAGCAATTAGCTTAATAAGATCAACACAACCAGATCATTGTTTTTTAAATTGGAAATAGTCTATACTATTATAGTATATGATGATAGGTCCCTCGCCTAGTGTCTTCCCAAAAATGGAATCAAAGGCATTTACTCCTACCCTGAAGGAACTTTTCTTTTAAATTATAGTTTTTAAAATGTTAAAAGTTTAAAACTAATTTACTTTAGATTGAAAAGGGAGGAAAAAGGTTTGTCAAGCCTTGAATAAAACTTGAATTTTCTTTTTACACTTGCATCAAATTACAATCATTCTTACAACATAGTGGCTGATAAAGAAACACACAACAAGAGCAACAGGTGCCTCTATGTCAGAAGTTGTGAGGAGACAAGAAACAAGCTTAAAATGTAGCTCACTGTGACATATTGGAAGCCTATGTATCCAAAATACATGCAACTCAACTGAGCAAAAAGAGATATAAAGGATCGCACAGCCTTAGCTTTATCTAACAAATGATAATTTTGTATAAAGCAAAACAAAATATTAGCTTCATATTGATTAGTGATTACAGTCAAACCCATAAGCCTTAAAATATCAGCTTCATATCCCAGTACTGCCATTACTTTTAATTAGAAAAGGTAAAAATATAACTAAAGAAGGAGGAATTAAGCTTATGAGATGTTCAACACAATACATTTGTCATGAATAGATCTTTGAAGATAGGGAACCTAAGCTTTTGAAATTAGAAGAAGAAGAAAAGAGTAGTGCTATTTGTACACTCCTAAATAAATACATGCCCTTTTATATCTGAACTGACTCCACACACAATAGCATCTGATCTGAGCACTAGCTGAATCAAGGTATGAGGTTCAAACTCTTTACAACTTAAACACTAGTTGAGCAAAAATCTTTTTTCACAAGACATAAGCATCAATTAATCCTCCATAGCTCAAAAATCAGTTATAGTTTTCTAGGAAGTGCATAAACAATTGACAGAAGTGGAAGCAAAAGGTATAAAACAATTGACAGAAGTGGAAGTAAAAAGGTATAGATGTCGCCAAAAGTTACAGCAGACAAGATTTATGGAACATCTCACCAAGTAAGGAGGATCGGCAACTATAACTTTGAAGGAATGCTTCAATTCTGACGGTAACTCCTCAGGGTGATTGTAGTCATAAAATGTGTAATCACTTCCATATTGCTCAAAACGTTTGTCATACTCCAGAAGTTGTGCAGATACATTAGGATCCATCTTCTGAAAAAAAAAAAAAAGGAAGATGAGAATATAACTAAGAATAGCATGATATGGGGAGAAAAAAATCAAAATATTGAGCAATAAGAATCAATAAACCACTTTACCATACAGTTAATTATTGCCAAGAACTTTTTCAGTAATAAGGCTTTGAAATTGTAAGCATACAAATTTAAAGAAAAAACATTATCCAGGCTCTAAAGACACTGCTTAACTTTTCATTTTTTCAACTATCTTTTCAAGGAAGTAGTTTGGAAATGGAAAATGACTCCATCTCCATTAGGGAATTTCATAGTCTCATACCATGATTTTGAACAGTACAAAAAAACAAACGGAAGGCTAATTCCACATCGAAGTTCAAACCAAACAATGTTTTTTGGACACCCAGCTAGTTCCAACACTCATCTAATACCTCTATTTTTTTTTTCTTCCTATCTCAAGCTTCTTATCACATCACTCATTTACCACATCTATCATTTCTCTCTATTTTATATTCCTATATCGCTCTAAGTGTGCAATAGCACATAGTGGTCCAAAAATCATTTTTTCCAAAAATAAAACTTCAATTTCAAAGAAGACAGAGAAAAACAATAATGAATAAGAAGAACCATAAACGGTTGCGCAATGGAAAATTAGGAATGAAGATAAAGGAATAAGAGGAAAACCTTGAGATAAGCGTAGAGGGTAGGGCAAGCGATGCAGGCAACGCGAGAATCGACGCCATTGCAGAGGGTGAGAACCTCTTCAGCGACCCTTTTTGCGGTTTCATCGTCGTACCAGAACTGGCTCAGCCTCCAATCCTCGGATACAAGGGCAACCTCATCCGAGTCTCCGGCGTCGGAGTGACTCTGCTGCTCGGCGAGGAATTCTTGTAGGGCGGCGAGAGCATGGGAGCTCAGAACTGGTGCGTCGTCTTCTTCTTCTTCTTCTTCGTAGGAGGGAGGCGCCGGGGACTCACTGAGTCCGTTCACCGAGTTAGGGTTCAGCTCAAGCTGCTCCTCCATGTTACTTCCTGGTCTTCCTGTGTGGATTGTGCACCTGCAGAGTGCAGTGTGAGTGCAGACGATGCAGAGCAGTGAGCACGCACACTGATAGGAGGAGAAGGAGGAACGTTGCAATGTTTGGACCGGGTCTGATCCAGCCGGATCTAGCCTAGGTTGGGCCGTTCAACTCATCCAACTCGAACTAGGCCGAAAAATTGAATTAAAATACCTAAAACTAAACTCAGTTATTACTTATTATTAACGTTTTCTCTTCTTTTTATCTAAATAAGTGGGTTTTTTCCACATAGATCTGGTTTTCTTTTGTGTTTTTCTGTATTTTCGTTGTCTGCGTGCGGCGGTGTTTTGATTGTCGACTTGGTGCGGCGTCGTTTGGTTTCCCGTCTTGTTGATTTGGTTTAAATTGGCAGATCAGCTTCGATCCATTACAGACTCAATTAAGACTTGAGCGTCAACGTTACAAATCCGGAGACATGGGTACTCCGGTCATTTTGATTTTTTCACATTTGTAGGCATTTTGCCGTGTTATGCTATTAACTTGGGTGCTGTGAATTTGTTCGCAGATTCATCTTTTTCAGTTTTTAGCGATGTTGAATTTGTATTGTTATCGATGTATTTTACCAATTTGAATGAATGAACATCTTTTTTAGTCCAAAAAAAAAAAAACGTTCTCAAAGGCCAAAGCAATAATTTCATTTGGACAAAAAAAAAAGCAATAATTTCATACCTTTGTTATGAGCGACATATTGCTTAGTACTAATATTATGTGTGCAATAGAAATTTCTTATGTTTTCTTATCGATATACTCTTCATAATTAAAAGAATTTACATGAGTCTCACAATTGGGAGTTGGTTATATCAATTAGAAAATGAAAGAATGAATTTCACTAAATAATGGTGTATTTAGATCAATTACTAACATTACTTTTATCTTTAGAAGTTCCATGATTGCCATGTTAGTCTGTAAAAATGTGTCGACGTGGACCAGTTGGCCCTTTTCAAGCCCGAGTTCACCCGTTTCTTGACCGAGAGGGTTCCAATGGAGAAGTCTAAACCTTTTAAAATGGGAAGTCGCCCAATGGAGAGAGAGCATTTACCCAGTATTTACCCATATAACGCTTCATGTAGGAACCCTCTCAGTCAAGAAAAGGGTGAACTCGGGCTTGAAACGCCAATATAAACTCATGACACATGTAATTTAACCGATATTTTATTAAACAGTTTAACCATCGACGGAAGTGATTCACAGTGACACTAAACTCGCCCGAAAAACGTCCTTTCCAGAAGGACTCGCGCTTAAGAAAAGGCCATTCGCAGAAGGCAACTCAAGGTTCATATACAATCCACCTCGGGTCGTGACAACCGCTTACTACTTTCTCTGATCTTCTCGAGTTCATCGGTAAATTAATAAATTCTCTAGTAAATTCTCTAGAAACACATCAGAGCACCCCACACATTTTACTAGAGTTTGTGACTTTATGCGTATAAAATTGCACATTATATTTGGCAGAAATAAAACATTATGAGGTCAAAAATCTCTACACCGTCATTGAAATGATCATAGTATAAAAATTATTAAGCAGGTTTGTACTAAAACTCACGGTCTCGGAACACATTTTGCGTTTACGCAACAAAATCGTTCATAATGTAGCGAAAAGCTAAAAAGTAACTAAGCTAAGCCAGCAAGAGTTTGAATAAACATTAAACGAAGTACAAAGATCGAAACAAAATCTTCCTGGTCGCCAATACTGCTGCCACAAGCTGTTTAACGATTCGCCTTGGCAACTCTCTCGATTTCATCCTTTTTCTTGATAGCATAACTGAAATGGAATATCATTTTTCAGCAAATCACAAAAAAAAAACTAAAGAAATGGAGAGAATATTAAAGACATCAGAAACTGCACGCTCCAGGAATAGAATTGTAAAAGCGTACCTGTTGGATGAACCTTTTGCCGCATTAATAAGTTCATCGGCCAGGCATTCAGCAATTGTCTTGATGTTTCTGAAAGCAGCTTCACGTGCACCAGTAGTTAAAAGATAGATGGCCTGATTTACACGGCGAAGGGGCGAGATATCCACAGCCTGTCTCCTTACAACTCCAGCAGAACCAATTCTAGTTGCATCTTCACGGGGACCACTGAAAAAAGGGAAATTGGATACATACACACGGTCAAATAAGTCACATAATATATAGAACTTTAAAATTAATTTAATATCCCAATCATAACAGCACATATCAAGAACTACAAATAGTATTCTTGTTGCTACAGTTCTACGGTATCATATTAATGCCCATATGGAATTCGATGTATAACAAACAAATGTTTATCAGTGCCCACAATTTTTTTTATTACATTCATTGTGAAAAATGTCCAGCATACACAATTAGCTCTAACATTATACTTGAGTTCAATACTGTTTTTTTCTACATCATAACAAACCTGTGAAAATGAAAAGCTGACGTGACATTTAATGTTGATTAAATGAAAATAAACCAACCATAACTAAATTTTAAGTTGTTAAGAGAATGATCAGATAGAGCTAATACATGAGTGCCATCATCCAGACAATCAAACCAATAGGGAAATAAATAATCATCATGTCATTCTCAGTCATTACTCATTGGTCAAAGCCTTTAAAAAATAATGTAGGTTTGACATGAAAAGCTAACATGACTTATAAGAAACAACAACTAACAGGTGTTTGTTTTACATAAGGTGACGAGTTATTTTCTCTACATTGCATTATGTTGACGAAATGAAAATAAATCAACCATAATTCAATTTAAGTTATTAATTAAGGAGAATGATCAGATAGAGCTAATACATGAGTGCCATCATCCAGGCAATCAAACCAATAGGGAAACAAATAATCATCATGTCATTCTCCAACTCTGACTGTCATTGGTCAAAGCCTTTACAACTAATCGCAAATGTTTTGCTGACAGCAACTTTAATTTTAAATTTATTGGGCTTAGTCTTTTCAATCTCCTTGGAATACCATCACACACCCTACCAGATTGCCACCTCAGTTAAAAAAGTCACACAAGATGGCATGTTCTAAAACCACATTCTTCAAAGCACAATAAAAAAGAGCAACCATATTTTAAAAATTTGAAGGAAAAAAACTGCAAAGGGAGATAGGAGAATGGTCAGATAGAGCTAATACAAAATGCCATCATTTAGGCGATCAAACCAATAGGGAAACAAATAATCATCATTCCATTCTCCATATCAAGCCAGACCCAGACAAGTAGCTTGCGAATGTTAAATTTAAATCAAAAAACTAGTTCAAATCAATGAAATCAAAGACAATTTTCACAATATCAAACTCAATTTCTGCAACAAAAAGCGTATGTAACTTCATCTAAACCAATCGATAAAAAGCATAGCAATCATCAACACCAAAACATAACATGAAAATCTTTTACTTCCAGCACCAACACATACCTGTTGATGACAGCATCGACGATAACCTGAATGGGGTTCTGGTCAGTAAGCAAATGAATGATCTCCATAGCGTGCTTGATGATCCTAACAGCCATAAGCTTCTTGCCATTGTTTCTACCGTGCATCATGAGAGAGTTGGTGAGCCTCTCAACAATGGGACACTGAGCTTTCCTGAACCGCTTCACCGAGTATCTTCCAGCAGTGTGAGGAACATACGTTGCATGCTTGGATGCCGCCACTCCAATATAATCAGCCAGAGAAATGTCAGTAACCTGACGGACAGAAAAACACACTAAAAAAGCTCAACATACAAAAATACACATTTGAGAGCTAAGAACAACTCGAGAAACAGTAATTTTAAAGACACCGTCAGATCAACCCTAATTCTACTCAATACCCTGGGATTTCATTTTTATTGTCCAAATCTGATGAGCACATAGAATAGAACACTCGAGTTTAATATTGAACTTAAAAAGGAGAAATAATTGATAGAGATTGTTAGAGAGGTGAAGAACCTGAATGTCTTCGAAGCTCCAGCGGTTAAAGAGTTTGACGTCGATCTGGGTGGGATCTGGAACAATAGCAGCAGCTTCATGGATGATGTCAGCCATGGCTGCATAAGCAATTGAACAAAGAGATTTAGTGGAACCGAAAAAGAGGAATACAGACAGATGCAAAACGAAGACGAGGAAGAAAACAAACTTAGTGTTGCTGAGGCACGCGTGTTGGATGGAGCTAACTCCAATGGAAGCTGCGAAGCGTGAATGAAAAACCCTAGACATTGCTCATCCCATTTATATCCAAAACCCTAAATAGATCATAGAGTGGGCCGGCCCAATATTGTTCATTTTTTTATTGGACCAAGGCAAAGGAAATTGGTAAATACACCCCACACTTTTTATCAATACACCCTACATTAATGCTGAAATTCTAAAAATACCCTTAAATTTAGCCTTATTTCCAGAAACTGGAGTTTCCGGAAAACAAAATTGCATTTTGGAAACTGGAGTTTCTAAAATACAAATTGTATGGAGACTGGAGTTTCTGGAATACAATTTTGTATTCCAAAAACTGGAGTTTCCGGAATACAAATTTGACTGGAGTTTCCGGAATACAATTTCCGGAATACAAATCTAGAATTCAAAAAATTGCTCCAGTTTCCAGAATATACAATTGCATTCTGAAAACTAGAGTTTCCGGAATATACGCAAAATTGGAAGGTATTTTTGAAATTTCCATATTATGAGGTGTATGACTAAAAAACGGGTGTATTTACCAATTTCCCAAGGCAAATTACTTGTGTGTTTTCGTTTGTTCGTAGGCTAGTCATATGTCTTCTCTACGAGGGAACAAAGAAGTTGATAGCTATATTACATTTTGCAATAAAATAAATCAATTATGGTTAATAAATCATCTCTTAATTAAGAGAAAGACTTATTATAAGAATAATAGAAATTAAGAATTAATAAAAAAAATTAAGGGTGAAAATACCTAATTTGAATTAAGGTTAGATATATCTCCATATAAATATTTATTTAATTTAATGAGTAGAAATCTCAAGGAAAAACTACTTAGCGCTGATCACCCATAGGGATGTAAATGAAGTGGGGCGGGCACGGGTAGTAGCTATCCGCTACCCCGCCCCGTTTAATATATCCGCTACCCGTATCCGCCCCATACCCGCACGGGTATCCGTTATATAAGTTTTAGCGGATATCCGTGATATCCACGGGTATCCGCGGATACCCATGGATATTAAAAAATTAAAAAAATTCTATAAAAATTCTATCAAAGGAAATTGTTTCCACACAATATTGATCATATTAATAAGACTAATTATACGAATCATTATAATTTTAACTCAATTGTTATATCAATAATTGTTCAATTAAATAAAAATAAATAAAGCTATAAAATGAAAAATATGAGTGTGGAAATTAATACATGACAACAATAATTCATATTTTGGAGTCACTTTGTTCAATATTAAAACAAAATAAGACAACTAAAATTAATGCATCACACTTTAATACTTGTCAAATTATACATTGGTGTTTTAGACTTTTAAGTATGTATATAAATAAAAAGGGTATTTTTTGTAATTTTATTAACGGGTACGGATACCCGCGGGTATGGGTATCTCACTACCCGTCCCCGTCCCCATTTATTAGCGGATATCTCAAATACCCGTTTAATTTACACACAGGTATCCGTTAATGTACCCGCCCCATACCCATCACGGGTTTTATCCACGGATATCCGCGGGCACGGATTTTTCTGCCATCCCTAATCACCCACCATATTATCCACACCCAACATAATATCCATGTACTTGATTTAGTTGTAGTATTAGGTGTCAGTTCGTAGTTTTTCTTTGTATCAAAAAAATAACAATAGTTGTCTTCTGAGGTTTATTTCTCCTTTTTAAAAATACTTATTATGTGATGATCACAGATATTGAGCTTCCCACGCCAAAAATAAATAAAACATGCACAAAGACACGTGAATCTAGTTAAAAACTAATTGAATATATTTCGGGGATCGAATTCCTAACTGATGTAAATTGCTACTACCCGATAGCTAGCAGGAGCATCTTTTCTTTACACAACTGTTGTTGCTCAAACACCTTGAATAGCAGTAGAAAATGAAAAATTGGAGAAAGACAAAGATGATAGGACACTCTTGAAAATAGAGAAAGGACAAAGGAGACTTAATTAGTGTCACCTTTAAGACCCTCACATTAAAAGTAGGTCTATTTTACATATCGATATCATTAGTGATTCTCAGTCCTCACTCCTTTGTCGCTTATTGACTCTGTATCTCTTTTGTTAATACTTCCTTTTGTGCTCATCTTAGGTGCAGTATACATACACTTTTATGGCTTACTTTTGTGAAATATAGCTTCAATCTTGGATCCCTCTCGGTCAAGAAAGGATGAATTCGGACTTGAAACACCAATATTGGGAACTAACCATGATACACCATGAGATTTAACCGTTGAATAGAACACTATTTTATCAAACACTTTAACGATCATTAGAAGTGATTCACACTAACACTTGCCCAAGAAAAGTCCTTTCCAAAAGAACTCACGCTTAATAAAAGGCCTTTGTCTCAGAAGTACTGCGTACTACTTTAAATAAGCATCTTGAGTTAACATACTCAACAATCTAAGCAGTACTGCCATTAAAAAGCATGCACGGGTTTTAAATCATAAGCATTTTCATAATTATATCAAAGTAACACCACGAACTACATCTGAACACGGTCAAAGCAGGAAAAAACAACATATAGAGTCAAAGCACAAATTTAATCAAAACTAAAGCCATACAAAAGCTCAAGTCATAATAGGTGCATAATTTAAGTCCATGGCATAAGTTTGGCATCCGCTAACAACCACAAAAACAGCAATGCTTCATTAAATCCCTGAACCAAACCATTGAGAGTTTGGGTTCCTCTATCGCAATCTTCTTGCTTCTCTTTCAGACTCGAGTAGGGTGAGAATGTCTCCCTCTCTCACTGGTCCTTTCACGTTCCTCATGATGTGACGATTCTGATCATCCAAAAACTTCACTCTGACCTGAGTCACCTGTCCTCTAGATCCGGTACGACCCATAACTTTGACAACAATGGCATGCTTCACCTGAGATTCCATCCTGCTCAAACACAAGAACATTTACAATGTTAAAGAGTAAGGATTGCAGGCAAGATGGCTGTGAAACAACATATAAACTACACAGATACAATTCTAAAATCACGTCTCTTTCAGAAGAATATATCCAATAGCTGGTGACGACATCAAAATTGAAGAGAGGAAGTGTATAACAGAAACATTTAGACTACAATGAAATAAAGTTTTCCCTGTGGTTGGGTGAAAATTAAAATCAATAGTACCAACCCAACTCAAGTCAACAGCTATCATAGTTGTAAATGAGGCTTTAAAAGATAATCATCAATCAATCAATCAATTATTATACAAATGGAACTCATTTATACCTTAAAGAAACCCAAATCATAGTACTATAAAAGGTTAATAGCGGATCATCAGATAAACATAGATGCCTAATTGATTTCTGAACAAGAAAGTAAGCAGCTTCATTTTGTAAATATACTTTCAAAAGCTTCAGAACAAACTTCAGAAATGTTTTAGTTATGATCAAAATCAAGTTATCAAGTTATTCTATTATAAAGTGAGGTTCAATTCAAAATACCACTCAACCAAATATTTGAAGAGGAAGAGCGCACATAGTTCACATTCTAAATGAAAACAAAGACTTCTAAATGTTTAGATCAAACATGCTCGATGGAGCAGAGTCAACAACGACGACATTGACAATAATAAAACCATTTCACCCTTTCGAATAAAGCTCACCCATTAAATATTGGAGTGATGCTAGCAATGCACTCTTTCACTCTCCTTTGAAGTTTCTTTCTATTATTATGGGATAATAAAAACCTAAAGTTGGCATTGCATTAGTGGAACCAGCATGAAAATTCTCTCCATAATAAAGTGCATTACAAAGGGGCCTAAAAAGTGTTTCACCAACATTAATCTTACTATTATGCCAAACAAGCCACAACTCCTTCACTCAACTCCAAGCCTCAAAAACTTGGTTATGCAGGCTCAAATCTCATTCTCATAGCTATGAAAGTTTGATGCAAATGCTACTGGACCTCACATGATACTAAATTACTAATTACTAATAACTAATGAATAAAACAATGACCACCAAAAAAAAACAACGCAAAATTCAGATTCAGCTGCACATATTAACAACCAAAAAACCAACATAAATAAGAACAGTGCGACTTGAATAACAGTCATATCGAACTACAGAAAGACAAACATAACCACCGTGACAGACATCTAAATATTAATAAAAAAAACAGATGATTTAAGAAATAAAACTAAAAGGACAAATCAATACATAAGCGCGATAAGCAACTAAGTTGTTATAAGCCTTAGACAATATTGAGAGATAACTAACGAATCGAGCGTTGGACGCTGCGGTTGCAGAAAAGCACTTTTCAATTTTAAATTGGAAAAAAATTTGAACGAAGAACATCGGAGGGTGGGTACCTGAAACTAGAGCGAAGGGAAGAGGAAGCTAGGTAGCGGCTGCTCTCTCTTTCTCTTCTAACTTGCAGAGATGAACGAGAATGACAAACCCTACTTACTGAGATTTATAGGGAAGGGTCTGTGTCGGGTGGACTAGTGAGACAAGTTGTTCACCATGAACCACCAACGTTACCTAGTGTAGCAGGTAAATTTTACTGGATAACAAATTTTAGGAATTTACTTATAAGTCCCTGATAATAAATAAAATTACTATACAATTAATTTAATTAAAAAACCAATAACATGGGTACCCACGTACAGAGTCCTCGATGGATTGAGAGTTACATGAGATAAGTGATATATATTAAATTGGTTTTGAATTGACATCAAAGATAAGAATGTTAAATTTTAATTGTCTAATATCATGTGCAGTTCAATCCTCAAATTCATGATAGCTTATAAGAAGAATGCAGTTTAGGGTTAGGCCATCATATTTCCAAATATTTCTTATCTCCATCAAATGAAAGACATATCATACAATGCATAATTGCTACAAAAGCTCGTGAATGAATTCATTTAAGAATAAACAATCAACTTCTCCGTAATCATGTTACATGTCATGATTTCACAGACCGTAACACATGTCACTTTTTTAATTTGTTTATGTTTGTAACTAAAATTATTTTATTTATTATTATTTTTTTACTATTACTATTAAAAAAAGCAGTACAAACTAGATTAACAGAAAAAGATATATGTAATAAGTATGCAATAAGTATGTAATAAGCAATGTTTCGCTTTGCTTCGAGATTTGCTCATGCGTATTGGTTATCCCTTCGTAACAGAAAATTCCATTGTCTCTCAAATTACAGCAAATGGGGATGTAGCTCAAATGGTAGAGCGCTCGCTTTGCATGCGAGAGGTACAGGGTTCGATCCCCTGCATCTCCATCTTTTTTTATATTTTCCTAGCCATTTTTTCAAAATTGAATCGCACCAATTCAGTAAAAAATAGAGAGAAAAAAAAGCAGTTTGTTCAATATCTTTTTAAAGGATATATTATTGTAGTATTTCATAAGACTTTTTATAACTGAAAAAGCAAACATATTTTGAAGCAGCGGTAGAATCTGACCCCACAAGGTTGTGAAGCTGTGAGCTCCGACACCGTTTTTTGTGTGTCTGAGATTGCAAGTGTTTTGCTTTGCTTTGCTCTCTTCGGCTCCGCATGGAGCTCTCTTCTTCTTCCTCAACTTCACTTCATGTTCGTCCCATAATTCCCACAACATGGAATTCCCCTCACTTTCTGAAAGTACCCACTAAGGTCACCACGCCAAAGCCTTCTTCTCTTTTGTTCTTTGGATTTTCCAAACACTACCCCAGTTCAATTGGGTTGTACCACCATCACAGGAACTCCTCAAATTCTGTTCCAAAGAGACGACAGCAGAGACCCGTTTCCATCAGGGTATGTTAATTTGTTTCCCCTTATTAAAGTTCCAATTTTGATTTGTTTGCTTGTGTTTTACTTTGAAATACTTGGTGGGTTTTGATTAGCAATTCATGGTGAATTGAGAATGGCTGAGAAGCAATGATGGGGTGTTTTTCTATCTTTGCATACATGAATAATAAATAAGTACATACATTCATAAATATGTATAGGAAATTGCAAACTTACTCCCACTTGTATTTTAGAAGGAGTAGATTAACAAGTTACCTCAGCAAGTTACAACTTCTCATTTGTCTCCTGATCTAATAACGCTCATTGAATAAGTTTTTTTTTTTTTTTCTCTTCTAAGTTTGGTTATCGGCTAATTTATGAGTCTGTTAATTTCTTATACTATAGTTGTTTTCACAACAATCTGCAATTATTTTTTTATATGTTGTGTCATGCTATGGAATTTTTTTTTGTCTTTCATGCAATTTTGCCATGTTCTGTTATATAAAATTTTAGTTTTTTTATATAATATAATAATATAATTTATATTAACTTACCAGGACCTTAATTTTTCCAAGTTACCATATACCGTACCCGTATCTGTATTGGTACCAGCACCAGACCCGTATCCGTGCACCATAAACAAAGATTATAGGCTTTTCTTAGTCGAGTCATAATTGATCGAACAGAAGTTTGGCATTAAAGTCTGAACTCTTGCTGGATATTTAGCATTTATCAGAAGTAAACCATTACAGCAAATTTGAATCAAATTTGCGATGCTTTGATAATGTATTGATTAAAATTGAAATCTATTTATATAACCGAAGCAAAAAGTAACAATGATGGTAATGGTCAAAATGTAGTGGTAGCATGATTTTAAATTGTGGTTAGCAACTACAATTGCGGGTACAATGTAAAGGTGTTTGGAATCTCCGTGACTGCATGCAACCACAATTGCGGTCGCATAAGCCACATTTGTTTGCTATGTCAAGGACTGTGACGTAACTGCATCTGCAATTTAAAATCTTGATTGGTATTAAGAGGGGCACAGTCACAGAGGCAATGTCGATGGTGAGAAGCTGTTTGTTGGGTGAGGTGATAGGATCAATATAGCAATAGTTTAGGACGGTAGTAGTACAAACTGAATGATGGCATGGACAAGGAAAATGTGATGAGCATTGACATTGGCCACGGTAAAAAATGTTGAATGGGAGAGAGACCAATGCTAGTATAATGTGGTAATGGAACAATGAAAATAATGATAGTGTTACTGTAATAAGGACCAGGTTATAGTGGTTTGGATTGTGTAGGTGAGGCTGTGAGGCAATGATGGTAAACTGGTCACTATGACAATGGTAGTAATGATAAAAGGTGACAGTAATAACACGCCGCAATGCTGATAACTGTAGTAAGGTGGTCCAGTTGGTACTAATAGCAGTCAGCAGCAAGACAAAGTGAGATGCAAATAAAGAGGCATAAAGACAGACAGACATATGTTTTGTAGATAGTAACAGTATTAGTGAATTGTGATTGTTACAATGTTAACTAGAGATGAATTACTAAATATTTTCAGTGGTTCTTTTGTGATTATTTTAAAGAAATTGCATGAAATGCACTTGGATACTTTAGCACAGAATTTCAGATTCATCTGCAATTGCAGCCATTGATTATTCCATTAGTTACTTAAATTTTGTTACAACTGACTTTATTTTGGTCAAGAACCTACTTTTTTACCTGTGTTTTGGTTTTGCTATGACATTTGAGCCTGCTTTCTCAGTCTAAAGTGGAATGAATGCTTGCAGGCCTGCAGCGAAGTTGGAGCTGCTGGATCTGATCGTCCATTTGCTGACAAAGTTTTAGATTTAAAAGATGCGTGCTGGAGATTTTTAAGGCCACATACTATACGTGGTACAGCACTAGGTTCTGTGTGAGTAGCTTTACAACTTCCAACAATGTGTTTCTTGCAGCTTCATGCTTGTTTATACTTGACTGAGGTCCATTTTTACCCTTTGAATTTTCAGTGCTTTGGTGTCAAGAGCATTGATTGAGAACTCAAATATGATAAAGTGGTCTCTTTTGTTCAAAGCATTCTCTGGCCTCTTTGCCCTGATTTGTGGGAATGGTTATATAGTTGGCATCAATCAAATCTATGACATTAGCATTGACAAGTATGATGCAGACATATGTACAACTGTCTTATTACTTGGTTATATAGTTTCACAGTTGTTCCATTTTAAGTTTCCTTTTCTCTTTTCCTGAAACTATTCCTGTTGTTGGTTAAATTTCTACCCGAATAAATTCAGATAGCGCTATTAGTCTGAGTTTGTTTTATATTCATTTTTCAGGGTAAACAAACCTTATTTACCTATAGCTGCAGGAGATCTTTCTGTCCAATCCGCATGGTTCTTGGTTGCATTTTTTGCAGCAGCTGGCCTGTTGATTGTGGGATTGAACTTTGGGCCCTTTATTTTTTCTCTTTACACACTTGGTCTTTTTCTTGGTACTATCTATTCCGTTCCTCCGTTTAGAATGAAACGCTTTCCTGTTGCAGCATTTCTTATCATTGCCACGGTATGATCTATCCTCCTTTTCTCCCAATCTCTGCAGTACTAATAACTGTAATTTGTCAATTTCTATTTATACATAAAGTAGCCACCACAGGAATCACTTTGAGCTGTTTATTTTGTGGAGGAATCTATCTAATTGGATATTTAATTTAAAGTACCTATTCATATAGTTGAACAAGATTGACAGAAGAGGCTTATGCAGGTACGAGGTTTTCTGCTTAACTTTGGTGTGTACTATGCCACTAGAGCTGCTCTTGGACTTGCTTTTGAGTGGAGGTGGGTTAGAGATAATCACTTGTTGCTTCATATTTGTAATTGATGAAGTTTAACAACTGAGATAATGGGTGCCTAATGTTCAAATAGAGGCTCACTGAAGACTGTAACTTTGGATTGTGATGTTCCAAGTCCAACCAAGAAAATAATAGAATCAGAATAATAGAATATCTAAGATAGACTTGCCTAAAATGAGGGGACCAACTGTGACTTTAAAACCTGGTGAGCAAACATAGAAAATAGGTTAGGTGACAAGGAGCAGCTCGAGAGAGAGAGGATCCACTGTGTGTAGGTGACAAGGAAGTGTGATGATCTATGTAGGTGACAAGGAGCAGCTCAACACTCAAATCCTCACTTTTAGTAACACACCACAGAGAGAGAGAGAGAGAGAGGGAGGGAGGGAGGGAGAGAGAGAGAGAGGATCCACTTCCATGCTGGAATGCAAGCCACTTTATAAAGTTGACAGTGTTAGAAGGGTCGAATGGTTGAGTCAGTCAATTCTGTCCTAGTATAGCTGAATAAAGCTTATAATGATGTTAGATTTTTCATCCATTGTTTCTAAAGTGTCCAACTTATGCATTTTGTTCTTGTATCTCTACCTGCAGCTCTCCTGTGGTTTTTATCACAACTTTCGTAACATTTTTTGCATTGGTAATTGCTATAACAAAAGATCTTCCGGATGTTGAAGGAGATCGCAGGTAAGTTTTGGGATCAAGTTGTGTAAGCATTGCAAGTTCATTGATCTTATTTATCTGTGCTGCTGATACAACATTTGACTTATATTTAACTACACATGTGTATGCTCACATATAACACAGTCGGCTTCCACCCTTTTATTTGGTTCTGTATCTAATATGGAATTGCATGTGATAATTAACTACAGGTATCAGATATCGACCTTTGCTACAAAATTAGGAGTTCGGAACATTGCCTTTCTTGGTTCTGGAATTTTGCTGATGAACTATGTTGCTACCATATTGGCAGCAATTTATATGCCACAGGTGGATACAAACTTGTGTCATGTGCTAATCACTTAAATTGAAATTATTTATAGTCTTAACATGAAAACAAAGCCTTATGTATGTTCTTGCACCGTTGACAGGCTTTCAGGCGATGGTTACTGATACCAGCTCATATAATTTTTTCATCAAGCTTGATTTACCAGGTTCGTTTACTGTTAAGGCTGCCATTCCAATTTAAGTAAATTCATACATGTTTCATGTTTTCTCTATTAATTATTGTTCAGAGAATGGTGCAGCTACCGAGTTCTGTGTTGTCTGGAGTTTCTTCTGAGTATAACTAGGAAGCATATGTTCTTAAAAGAATATAAAATATAGCATCATATCTGTCCTTCATTAGCTAGCACTTTTTCCTGTGATTATTAGTTTTGCAGAAAAAAAACGCAAAATTAATTGCTATCTGAAAGATACTTGTCCTTTGCTTTCTCATCTTTCTGTCTCAGTTTATTTCTTCTTCCATAATGCACTTAATAAGTTGTGACATTGTAAACTGACATGATTTATTTTCTTATATTTCAGACACTGATATTGGAAAAGGAAAATTATACCAAGGTAATATATTATTTCTTCTGTATGAAAATGATTGTAGCAACTTATTTACTGTTTTCAAAACTCAGAAGTTGGACCTTGATTTTCGACTCTTCTAACATAACGACGACAGGTGGATCAGACAGTTAGCTACTGATTAATTACCATAAACTCCTCATGTACATTAGTTAATTTTCGAGTTACGTATCACCACTTAATTGTTGGTTAAATTTCCATGTTGTGACACTAAAAGAAGAGATTAATTAATGCAAATGCCGTGCAAATTGGTTTTATTATACTGTAGTTCAGGATTACATGATCATGTGGATTGGTTTTTAAAAGAACTATCTTTGCCCTTTTTTCTTTTTTCTTCTGGTAGTTACACTCTTTTTTGGTGTCTGTATAGAGACAACATTTTTGTCAATCGAATGTGAATAGTTCAATGCTTGATTACTCTAGGTGGAATAATATAGTGGCCATTTTCTTCATTCCATTTCTAGACACCCACATCAATGATATAATCAATAGGATAAAGCCCAAATTTTAAAAAGGAGCAACATAGCAGCAACTGTAATTGTTGCGTCAAGGCTCCCTTTCTCTTTACATTTTCATTTGTTTTTTGGTCTTATACTCTCGGTATCCAAAACTTACATTGGATTCTGACTAATTTGAGTCGAGCCGGGTTGACTCACTTAATGGGCAAAACTTGTCTGGTACTTATTTTTTCTTTCACAAAACACAAAATTCAGGACCTTACTTGAGGGTTTATTGCTTTGACTAACAGGGCATTGGTACAAAGCCCAAATTTTACTTTTAATTAATTTTTTTGTAAGCTTTTTAGACACCATCTTTGCTGGTCTAAGTAGTGGACTTTTCATCTACCATCTTTATTTTTTCCACCATTGCTTAAACTGCTTTTAAAATGTCTGACTGTATGTTGCAGGAAGCAATATCAGGATTCTATCGATTCATATGGAATCTGTTCTATGCTGAGTATGCAATATTTCCTTTCATCTAGCAAACTGGGGTACATTTTTTCTTGGGAAAGGTGCACACATGCATAGGTAGAGAGATCTTAGTTGTATCAAGTAAACTAGTAATATTATTATTTTTTTGAAAAAAATAAAATTGAGAATTGTTGTATATAACGCATGATACTGTTTCTTTTTAATCAGATGTACTGCAATGATGTATACCAAGGGCAGATTTCATAATGTTACATGGATAATATTTTGTATTGTTTTTACACCTCTATGTATGTCATTAACATGTGCTATTTTTTGTTAATAATTTTGAACTATAGTGGTCATTTCAAAAAAGTAGTTCATGCAAAGCAGTTTGTGTCACTTCCAAGCATGCATAGAGATGTAAATGAAAAGGGAGATATTTTATCTATCTATAAAAATTATTTAATGATCACATACCACTTAAAAATCACATGACACGTCACTTGATTTTACAGTTTAATTTTAACTGTGTTTGAACTTTATGAAAAAGACCAAATTCGGATAATTTCACACGACCAAGAAACTTATTAATACTTTACCATGATATTTTATTTTAACATATAATATGATATTTAAAATACAAAGTGGTTAACACAATGTGGTTCCCATTCCCATTTGAGCTTTAAAAATGTTTTATTTAATGGGGAGAAGGCATTTAGGGATTTTCACCGCACAGATGCAAGTTTCTATTGGAGCTGTAAGATGCCTCATGCACTTTTTTTTGGGTTCAACCACATGCAAATTTTATGGTGAAATGAAACATAGAATTAACAAAAAAAACCATTTGGTAAGAAAAATAATTTATAGAAGGCTCTTTCAGAAACAACTACAAATGGGAGACCAAATAAGAATTTCAAACAACAATTCAAACATAAAATTTCAAAAATGAGAGGAATTAAACATAAGCGATTTACTTTCCTTACATCTTATATTTTAAATACTCCATTCAAAGACTAAACAAGTGTCATCATGGCCAACAAAAATCCATCTTCAGGCTAACCCTTACATATTTAGTCATCGTCATCATTGAGAAACAATGCCCTAACTATGATCATTAATACCAAAAAAAAAAAGACTTCAAAGCAGACAACAAAACAGCATAGGATAGGCCCCCATGCAATTCAATCAGCTTCTTTACCGGAGACTCAATTTGCGCAACTTGTTCCACTTCCAGCGCCTATTCTCAATCACAATGTAGCATGTAGAATATTTCTCATACACATTCATATCTTATAGGTTGCCCATATAATTTAAAGATGATCTTGCATCCACATAATAGCCAGCCATTGATTTCCATGAAATCCATGCAATGGCAACACCACCAACAATATAGATTCCCAAGATTCATCCAAAAAATGAGCCTAGCCCATCCACAACTTCAACACTTTATCCTTACCACCAGAGGCTACCTTCTCTCCATCTGGACTCCAATCAACAGAAAAAACCTTTCCCACAAGAAAACAAACTTAGGTCAGCCACCAGAGTGGAAAAAATAATTTTAAAAAAATTACTCAAGTTTTTGGCATGTAATCAGTCATACTTCATCGGCATGGCCCGGAAGGTCTTGCTTTAACTTACGAGTCCGAATATCCCAAACCTTGAAAACCAAACACAAATGAAAGGTCAGTGTTTTTGTTTTGCAAATGAAATTTGATGTGTTCTACTGTACAAACCAAACCAAAAATGCGTAACGAATTTGATGTGTTTTGCAAATCAAAAATGCTTGCGGAACTAGCTTGCGAAACTAATAGTTCCGCATCATGTATGTTTTCAAAAAAAAAAACCTGCGGAACTATTAGAATAGTTCCGCATTGAAGTATAACGTGCAGAACTACCGCATCATGTATGCTTTCAAAAAATATATATACATGCGGAACTAAGGTATGTGTGGATAGAAAAATATGCATGTGTAGATAGAAAAGCCCTTGAAAGAAAGGGAAAATTATGCTTACCTTGAGTGTAGAATCTTTGCTGCCGCTTAAAAGAAGTCTACTGTCTGCAGACCAGCTGTACAGTAAAAGCCAATATAGTTAATCACAGTTCTAAATGAAATATCTTCGGCTAGCGGTTTGAAATAAGATAGAATCACTTATGTCATACCTGATCTGGTAAACGGGCCCAACATGGCCACGGAAGGCAGCGACAAATTTACCTGTAGTGCCATTCCATAGCTTCACAGATTTATCAAAAGATGCACTTGCTATCCATTGCCCATCAGGTGAGAAATAGACATGGTTCACAAGCTGTCAGCAAACAAGTTTAACTTATATCATTAAGCCTAGAAGATGGAATGTGCATATAAACAAAATTATAACTTGATAAAATTTGTAATTATATCTATAAGTTAAACCAATCCCAACTAACATTGACACAGCAACAAATAATAAGAGACAGGCATCAGCAAAATTTATATTTATGATTTGGAACAAACAAGTTGTAGGGCAAGACAACCTCCAGTGACCCAAGGAGTTTGGACCTCATAGGCTGCTCAAGCAAAGGATTCCAATAAAAGATAATTTTGGTTTATTTTCATTGGCATATTTTAAAACTGTAAGAAAAAATAAAGGAAAAAGAAGTTGTACCTGCTGATGACCTGTCATGCGAGTTTTGGGGTGCTTGTTTTCAAAGGGTTCCCAAAGAAACATTGTGAAATCATCAGATCCAGAGACCAATCTTTCAGGGGCATTGCCTCTCATTGTTTTGTACCTTTCAAGAGCAACCTACATTCGTCAGCAGCGTAAACCGGTATTAGTAAAACAGAGTTGGAAGAAATAGTTCCTAGAGAAAGGAACTTGTAAAGTAGAGAAATAAAATATTTAATGGATTGAAAGTGACAAGTCAAAGAATTACAAGAAAAAAAATCAATGGATTGAAAGACAACTACTCAAATAATAATTATGAATGCAAAAAAAGACTACTAAATGGAAAAAAAAAAGAGAGATAATCTTACCCTATTAATAAATATCGGACATAAGAAAAATATAATCTAAAAGAAGGGTGTAACAAAAAGCATCCTTCTAACTAAATACCATGATTCCACCATATGGAAGGCATAAAGCAGAACAAAAATTCAAACTTCAAATGCAACCTTGAAAAAACATTAAATTAGTCAATAAACACTTAATTCTTAAGAATAATTTAAAAGTAACTTCTAGTAACATTTTTATAACAAGAAAGTCTTATCCCATTACATGGCGTTGGATGCATGGATAAAACTATGTCATCAGGCTCTATCGAAATACTTTATTTTGGAATAAGCCAAAATATAAATGTTAATTATTATTTGTTATTTTATTGATTGATTCAAAACGCTAGACCAATCCAAATACCTTTATTTTAGGTTTTTCATTTGAAATCATATTTTCATTATTAAAAATCCTCTGCAAAAAAGAACAATATACTTTCTTTTAATAAATAAATGGAAATAATATTAAATATATTATTAATTAAAATATATCTGGTACATATTATTCTTAAGTAATAGAAATATAGATTGAGGGAATGCCAGGTTTAGTAACTAATAACTTCGGTTCAAAGGGCAAAAATTACTATTAAACGAACTAACAGTTACCTTCTTCATTTCCTCCGGAGATGAATATTGTTTTCCAGTATGATCAAAAGCTCCAGTGCGAAGAACATACTCAGTGCTCAATGCTAAAGAATTAACCCAGTGCCCGTGTCCCTAAAATAAATACCAAAATATGAAGAAAAAAAAATAGTGTGCAAAAGTAAAGATGGTACAATGATGCCATCACTAAAGAAACAGGAAGTTTAAAACAGAAAATATAAGGATAGTGTTTGATGCAGAAATAAATATATAAAAAAAACTCATTGTCAGATTCCAGTATACCAGAATTGTTCTTTTGTTATTCCATAAAAAAATTCTTTCTAATCAAATAAATTCACTGAGACAGAAAATATAACAAGGAGAAAGAAAGATAAGGAATCCTCCTAAACAAAAGAACAAAACAGAAAACAACCAAAAAAAAAGAGAAACTCAATGGAACAAAGTTGTCGAGTGAAAATAAAATTCCAAGAAATTTTTTCCCAAGATAACCTCTTAACAAAATTTCAAAAAAAAGAAAAAAGAAGTTCCATACAATATTTATCTGTTAAAATGAAATTGATAAATAAAAGTTTCTTATCGTCTTATTAGGCAACGTGGATGAACATGAAACCCAAGTATTAGTGATTCAATTTTGATCCTATGTATAAACTTTTTTCACACTACCATCTCATGTACAGATGATCATTAAAAGAGATTGATCATCATACCTGGGATGTCACTTTTATAAATGATCTATCGACACCTTGGATGGATGATAGTATAAAAAGTTTACACTAAATCCTAACAACGAATCAAAATTAAATACCTAGTTAAAATCCTTCAGGATTGAAATATTAAATTCCAATTGGCAGCTATATCGGATATGCATGAAAGACACAAAAGATAATAAAAAATAACTCAAATGAAGGAAAAGTTGGCACCAGACGAGAAACAGGAGTCATGCATATAACAAGAATCAAGTTTAAAACAAGCACGTAAAAAGTTCAACTGCAAAGGGATGAGGCTCACCTTCAGTTCACGAATTAGCTTCCCTTGTGTGGTTTCCCATACTTTGATAGTACAATCCTGGGAGCTGTAACAAAATAACAGTCAGGCTCCAAGCAGTAATACCGAAATACAGACTGATAATTAATAAGCCATTTTTTTTTTGAAAAGAAATAAAACCCCTGCTGCATACCATCAGTGAACACCAGGATTAGTTGAATACTTGAATTAAAAGTCTGAAAATAAGATCTCTAAACTAAGAAACATAAGCTAAAATCATTAAATGGGAATTTTAACCTAAATGAGTTTTTATTTCCCGCAGGGGTATGCGGGAATAATTCCCCTAATGATCAAAGGTACACTAGATATGTTGAGAAAACATACTCTAAAGCTTCAACGGCTAAATAAGATACGAGTCTTTTGCATACTTGAATAAAAAGTACCTTTCCAGGAGAAAACTAATTTAGCAGCAAAGCCACTATACTAATATCCCAATTCATGCAATATAAAATTGAGTAAAGAGAAAAATCAGACTAAAATTGAGTAAAAAGGGAGAGAATACCCTGTATAGATCACACCATCTCCACCCCATTTTACACATGTTATTGCAAGTGTGTGGCCACTGAGAATTATAACACATTTCTTTAAAGAAATATCCCATATACGAGCATCCCCATCTTTACTGGCACTTACAAAGCGACGACAAGGAGCATTCAGGTGGACAGGTTCCCAAGAGATACCAGTAATCCATTTCTTGTGCCCCTACATTTAGTATTTAGTATACTTCAAATTTTATTGTCCAAGAAAAATTACAATGGTAACAAAACTCTTCAAATAACATCTATTATCAAAATAAAATACTCTGATTCTTAACCAAAATTATAGTTCAAACATGTACCAAAAAATAAAATAAACAAATAATAGTTCATCTAAAACATCTCCATAACAGTTCTATTTTCTCAGGAAACCCAGATTAATAAAGCATGACGTTCTTTTATTTATTTATTTGTATTTTTGGAGTGGGGGAGGGAAGAAGAGTGAAGCAAATTCAGTATCAATAAGAGTTGTGTACTTATTCTATATTCTAACTATAATAGAGCTGCCCCCGGCAGCCGATGTTCTGTTGCCCACTTCTTTGTTTTCAATCATTACTTCACTTCTGCAAGTGACTCTTCTGAGCTCAGAGCTTCAAGTTCCTTCTGTTTTTCATTAGATCTTTGTTTGAATCTTTGAATGTTGAAACAGTAATAGAACATCATATTTGAATCTTTGTCATCAATTTATGAAGTCATGTTATTCTGTTGCACAGATTTGTTTTCAGTTTATTAGTTTACACTAGTCCATTATTGACTATATTCTATAAAAGAAATTTAATTATGATCTGTTTGACCACGGTCAGACCCATGCCATGAACCAATGCCTTACTAGTTTAATGGCCAGTCCAGTTTTAAAAACATTGCTTGGTTGGCATGGCATCCCACCCATTTTGACCTAAGACATGCTTGCTCTGAATTACTTGGAGCTGCAAATTAGTTTCTAAAGAGAAATGCCACATCCATTTAGCTTCTGTAGCAATGTAGCACTGATTTCCATTGTAATCAGAGATTTGTTCTCTGAATTCTCCTACCATTTCCATGGTAATATATATACCTATCACACCACTTGTTGGTATAGTGGCACCATCCTCGATTTCAGTCGCTATCCACACAAATTGCGTTCCTTGTAATGGCCAACAGCCGCAATGCTCCACTACAGCATGATAGCATCACTATATGCCACAATTTCGTACTCCGACAATATAGACCTTAATTGGCTGCTCTCACTCAATACACTTTAATGCAAAATTATGAAGAAAAAAAGAAGTCAGCAATATGATACAATTTGGTATTCAAAGGTTAAAGACTTTACAATTAGCGGATTGCCTGATGACTTTCCAGTTTGTGGGTCCCAACACTGAAGTTCTCCTGACTTGCCTCCACTTACAAGATGCTTGCCATCTGGTGACCATGCAATACAAAGGACCCAGTTCTTGTGTCCTGCATAAAATGTAAACAACTATATATGGCATATTCTCATTGAAGATGCAAAAGAGTGTACGTGCCGTGATAAACTATTATAGGTAAAGGAACAACTGCGTGAATGAAGACTAGCTCATTACAGCAGAACTAGACCTTCGTAATTCCTCAAAACAGAAAAAGAAAACAAAATCATGGGACATTTGAGAGACTTGTAACCTCCCTCCCAATCCCAAATCCTCAATCCGGAATTGCCTGCATTCACACTTCCTATCATTAATTCTTATATTCTCATTTCTTGCCAACCGAATTCCCACCTCTCACTTTTCCTTGCCAGCTCAGCATTTGGTTATGCTCCAGACTTAACAGCGTCAATATCCCCTTATTTCTCATTTTCTCCTCCTTGTGTTGATCCTCTACTTCCCATCCCTTTCCTTGTAGCACACTCCCAGTAATAGGCATCTATCAGAAACAGACTTAGACTACACAATCTATCAAGAATTTCTTTCTAGCAATGCAATCACGAGCACAATCCAACGATTCAAATTGATAATTTTTGTTAGACCGAGAGAAGAATGCTTAAACATCAATTGATTGTTTCTTGCTTTAATTAAAATGAACAGGTTATGTTTCGCAGAAACAGAGAAAAACTTATCATCTTCAAATGTCAAACCTGTGCATGTGTACAATGGTGTCTGAGTGTTAAGGTCCCAAAATCGAACAGTGGTATCACCAGAACCACTTGCCAGCTGTCGCCCATCAGGGCTGAAGGCAACAGTCAATACAGCTTCTGCGTGACCTACAAGTAATCTAAATGACATGAATTCCAGAGAATATATAATACACTATTAAGCTAAAATCTTCAAGAGCCAAACCACATTGCTGTTTTACATGATTTAGCATACATCATCTTTTTTTAGGATAAAATTTCTTCATACAACAGTGTGCCATTACATGGATTGAAGAATACAATGCATCATATCTTTCATACCAGAAATTGTTGCCGAACATCGATTCACAGGACGAATCCGGAAAATAGCTTGAGGTTGATAAACTATATGCAATGCCTTCTCCACCGAGACTGAAATAATGTTAAATTAACATTACAAAAGAAAATAAAAACATGAGTAAAAATTAATCAAGTAAATGTCTAAACGAATTAAAAAATGACTAATTCATTGAAAACAAATATGATTAACCTTTGTTTTTCTGCAAGTACGTTTCAAGTGGTACAAGAAGCTCCTCATCTGATATATAGAAAGCATACGGTAATTTCTCCTCCTGAAATGAGAATATAGATAGTCAATCAATATTATACTAATAATGATCATGATGATGATGATAAATAAATAAATAAAATAAAGAACCAATTTATGCAAAATAAAATTGAGAATAGAAAAAGGGGTTACGTTATGTAGAAGCTCATTGACAATCTGTTGGAGCTGTTGTGGACCAGCATTCTGAGGTATGTAGATACCATCAGGGACCAGAGGAGTTCCATCTGGGTCCTTCAAATTGCACCTCACGATGTTGATTGTCTCCCTCTGCTCCATCACTACCTCTGTCTCTGCCTCCATTTTTCAACCTTTCAAGTAGGGATTTTTTTTAGGGTTGAGATTCTCTATTCTCTCTGGTGGTTCTCCTTCCTTCCTCTTTGTTCAACCCAGGGCTCTGTTCAATTCCAAAATTCTTCTATCTTCTTTGCAGTGCTGAAACTAGACAAGGTTGTGAAATAGGGTTACTCAGTGTTGCATTTAGGCCCGGTTAGGGTGTTTTTGTATGGGGATTCAGGAAGTAAAGGGAAGGGAGAGGAAAGGTTTATAAGAAGTATTTCTCCTTGGTTTTCATAAAATGAGGAAAAGAAATTGGGGTTTTTTATAAACCCTTAAAAACTCTCCTTTTATGCATTTTTTAACTTCCCCAATTGGGGGGGGGGGGGGGGGTCGAGAAAAATAAAATATTAGCAAATTAGCCATTTAACCTAGTGAAAGTTTGAAAATCAAAATTCTTTATTTTACTTTAGTTCAAAAAAATTACAGAAACCCTAGAACACTTTCTCTCTCATCACTCTCTACTCAGAGCCCAGTTTTTCTGCACACTACTAAGCTGGTTCACTCTCTTCATTCTTCAATCTTCACCCCCCTCATCATCTCATTGCTTTTTTGCATATCATTGAAGCAGGTTAGCTTCGATTCAAATTGTAACTTCAATTTCCCGACCCATGGTCACTCCTATACAATGGTATGAAATCACAAAAATTCTAACGCCATGATCCAAGTATGTTGTAGTGGAAAGAAAAGGGAGTGCCTTCCTTTGCTCATTGCAAAAATAACCCCAACCAAATAAGCTGAGCCGTTACGGCGCGGTGCAGCCCCCACACATCGCTGCTCAAATTCGAGTTCGTGCTCCTTCCTTTCCCCGTTTTTATTACTCGATTCTGTTTCCATTGAAGGTTATTTCCATAAACATATGAATGAAGTGAACCATAGGCCACACTGCAATCTTATCTTAGAAACCAGCCTATATATGCTTTTAGTTGGTCCTAATATAAGCGATTTGCACTTTTTCAATTATGATACACAATAATTAACCTATACATACATTTTTTTTTTGTTTTCTTCAATCAGGCTATGAGATATGGTTTGTTGTAAAGAACGGTGAGGAGTGGCCATGATGTTTTTCTTCAAGCGAAAAACTAATAGTGGCAAAGTCATTGGGCTTCCACTACAACATACTTGGATTATGCAATACGTGTTGTTTCATTATTATTATTTATTCGAAAGGATGGCAGGCATGTTAGATTATTACGGGGTAGAACAGCAGCGAAGCAAAAAGAGAAGCTTGTACTTACAACGACGACGGCGAGAGAGGCTGCCTTACACGACGGCGGCGCGTGCAATACAGTCACGGGCACTAGCACAGAGCTGTGGCGGCGGCGCGCGCAGGGACAGGTCAGGGGGAACCGAACGTGAGAATTCACTCAATATTTATAGTTAGTGGATTTCAGACTTCAGTGATTATTCACCGTGAAAATGTTTTTTTTCCCATAAATAAAAGGGGTTAGGCGGGTTGCCTAGCGGGCCGAGTGAACCCGACCCGCACTCAGACTACTTTTTGAGGGGATTGATAAATACACCCCTGTGTATTTGCCATCCACCCCACTTTACACTATTTAAACTTTTTAATACGATTTTGCCCTTTTCTTGTACTACTAGAAATTGAAATTTTCGAGGAGTTTAAAAATTTAATTTTTTAAAAATTGAAATTTTCGGTAGTTATAAAATTTAATTTTTAAACTACCGAAAATTTCAATTTTTGGTAAATATAAAAATTAAATTTTTAACCAGAAATCAAAATTTTCGGAGGAGAATAGATTTTTACCTTATCGGAAATTTAGATTTTCAGTAATACAAAAAGTGAAAATTTTGTGCTACCAAAATTTTGAATTTCCAGTAGTACAAAGTGGAAAATTTGTACTGTCGAAAATTCGAATTTTCGGTAGTACAAAATTTTCACTTTTTGTACTACCAAAAAATCAAATTTTCGATAAAATAAAAATCTATTTTTCTCTAAATATTTGGATTTTTGGTTAAAAATTTAATTTTTATATTTATTGAAAATTGGAATTTTCGGTAGTTTAAAAATTAAATTTTATAACTACCAGAAATTCTAATTTCTGGAAAATTAAATTTTTAAACTTCCCAAAAATTCTAATTTTCAGTAGTTATAAAAATTCAATGGGGTGTATGTGGGAAATGAAGAAAAACAAAAATTAGTATTTTTGTATTTCTACATTGATAAAATCTTTAAGTATGATAGATGACAAAATACGTAGAGTGTATTTACCAAGACCAGTAAGCGGGATGAGTAAAGCGGGTTTGGGGGTTAACTTTAAGATACTTAATCCGTTATTCCGTTCCATTGTTTTTGGTAGGTTAACAAAACATGGGTTCGATAATATGATTTATGAATTTGAAGTTATTTTTAGGAAAACAACTATTCCCAACTCGTATTTTTCTTAATAAATATATTAAAAAAGCCTAATAAATAAAATAATTTTTTAAATGAAAGAATAAAAATAGTTGAGAAGTGACACATATCACAATCTGAGAAGTAACACGTGTCACAACTTGAGAAATCGACATTTATTTTTTTATATAGTAGTAAATAAGCTGAATAATACAAAAAAGATTTATTTGCACTTTTGGTCCTTAAGTATTGTGATTGAGCGAATTAGGTCCTTTAGATTTTAATTGCACCAATTGAGTCTCTCAAATATCTCATTTGTTACAATCATGTCCCTTCATCTCAATGTCATCCAATTTTTAATGTTGGGAGCTTACGTAACGCACGTGAGACTTCATAAATAAGATGTATACTAGCAATACAAGTAGTAATAGTAATAATAATTAATAAGGATTGAAACGTTGTAGTAAAAACAACACCAGCAGAGTTTTCATGATTTGAATGACTTGACAGAATTATCAAGACTGATTGTTCCAAACCTTATATATATAGCAATGAGAAAGACTAGCAACACAATCTCTAATATACTCTTTCCAACACGCTCTTTATAATTGGCTGAAATTCATGTGAATCTCACTGTTTTGGGAATGAGACCTACCAAATAGGATATGAGACTCACATGATTTTATGGAATCCACATAAATTCCACGCAACTATATAGAATATGTTAGAAAGAGTGTGTTAGGGAGAATGTTGCTATTACTCCTCACATGGCAATTATCTCAAATCTCAATTCAATCGGTGTGTTTCTTGGTGGATTTTAGAGTTTGAAAAAGCTAAGTAAACATCTTTGGTATTGGTAACAATAATTTAGTCTGATTTTTCTCCCTATTTCATGTTGACTATTTTCTCCTCATATTATCATATAAGATAAATAGAGTACATATCTTGAAGGATGGCACAAATGGATCAGCAATTCCCACAGCAATTTGCTGCATAGCTATAATACAATTACATATCGTTAATGATTTGCAAGTTGCTATTCTTTCAATCTATATTGGAAACTTAATCAGATTCTCTCTTTGCATTTGGAACTAGAACATGCAAAGTTCTTTGGTTCCCTCATTCACCACAAGACCTACAAAAACTATGGGTTTAAAGAGTGGCATCAAAAGTATTGCCAAAAAAGAAAGTCCTATCCCATTTTCTCTACTCCAAGGACCTCAACAGAAGTAACATCCCTTGTTGATTGATACTTCATCCTAAGTATATATTATTGTCAGTTCATAGAGTAGCTGCTTCAGGCACTTGAAAGGGGTTGAGAATCAGCTAAAGGAATTGGAAAAGCGACATGTGGGCTGAAGCGAGACAATGGTGGGATCCGGGGCGATGGAGCTGTTGTTCTTGTCCTTGGAGATAAATTTTGCTGCTCCAGGATAAAAAACTGAAGCTCTTGAGGGTAGTCTCTCATGCAACCAATCCTAGGACCAGCACCTGTTGTCCATTTGGTACTCAAGTGATTGGCCAACTGATATGATTTCATTCCTTTATGTGAATCTATCCTCTTTATTATTTTCTCTTTAGGAATAGGATTTTCTTCTTCATTATCTTGGTCTTCAACAAACAAGTTTGATTTGGAAACCATGAAGTCCTCCTCATCAATAAATGATTCTTCTGCCGTCTCATAACCACATTCTGATTCTAAACCTGGAGAATAGAGTTGTTTATCTTGAGGATGTATTTGTGCTCCGAAAATGTCATACACACTGACTCTTGTTGGTATTTCAAGTCTAGCTATTTTCGATCCCAGTCGTTGGGACAATCTAGACAAGGGTGGATTGGAGTTTGAATCAGCATTAGAATCGTCGTCTCTCTCGTCGGGTAGCTCTTCAGCTAATGTGCCGGAACTTTCGGTTTCGATGGTTGGAGGTAACTTAACCTCTGAAGAATTGGTTTGCGAAAGAAGATCCTGGTTCATTTTGGTTGTGTCATCATCCTCTTCTGGGTTATTCTGGATATAAGAAAATGAGAATTAGCTTTCCAGAAAGTCTTTATTTTCTAGACTAGATATAATGGAAATGACAATTAGCCAATTTTCTACACATGAGGTCATGGCTAAAGCTAGCAGCTATCTATAACTCTCTGCCCCAAAGTAAACTAGCACAGGATGATAACAAGTATAAGTGTGAATTTATTGTGAATGGAAATCTGCATTAGATTGACAGGTGCTACACCATACGTAGCAAAGTCATATTTTACCTTTACATCTGTAAGATCCACATTATTCTCCTTAAGGAATGACATGAATTCCTGGAAATTTTCTTCTGTTGGGAGATAATGCCCACTGTGAGGCCAAACTACCTTTGGATTTGAAAAAGTCTACTGTCAGTACGCCAAACAAGGTGCAAAATAGAAAGCAAAGGAATACAATGTATTAATCTGTAGTAATGGAAATCTTGGGTTTATTTTTCCTTTCATACCTTAAGAACACCATCCTCTGCCACTAATCTACCGGCAGACAATGTGGCCCCACCTGCCAGGAAGCTTGAATGTTGAAATGTGCCCTTGTTCTTCTGCCCAACATACAATGTCTTGGATGTGCTAAGTACAAAAATCCACTTAGCATCTTTTGTTGTTTCAACTGGTTTCCCACTCTCTTTGTAGAAGAGCCTCCCATCCTCAACAACTACTTCGTAAGCCTTTCTTTCCACCTGCAAAGGAAACAACTTTTAGTATTAACTATGGACCTGACCCGTGCAAAGTAAAAATGTCTAGTGAATAAAATAATTTTGGTTGGAAATAAAAAGAGTAGGAAGAGATGACACGTGTTATAGTCTGGGAGGTGACACACGTCACATCCTGGAAAGCCGGGGCTTAATTTTCTTCGATAGTAATAGATAGATTTTACATGTTGCTTGACAGTTAAGTTATCCAATAGCTCTGAGCTCTTCATTAGTTTTTCTTTTTGAATATTGCCTTGATCATGATTTAGCATGAGATTGATCCATATGGATGAAAAAAGGGCGATATTAAAGGGAACAAAAAAACTCACAGGACCCAAATACTTGATGCATTGCTGCTGAAGCTTTGATCTAGGACATCTCTCAGAACTGAATTCCTTGCCTTCCCCAATATCAAGCCTACACTCGTAGATAGATAAATTTCCATTAGTTTGATTAGAAGTTATTTGCTAAAAAAACAGAATTCTTTATTCTGCTTGAATCTTACCAATAGAAGAAAGGCTGATTGCTATCACAATGTAGCCATTTGACATAATAAAATTGAAGATTGTGGCCATAGCGATGTCGAGGATCGATCTGTACAAGTTGAAAACCGGTTAGGGTAACTAGCAGTTTAATTTTGATTGTATCATTTTAGCTTTGAGACTTACAGCCTCTAGCCAGTGCTGCAAAGCAAGTTTACGAGCCTTCCTATCCTTCGATAGACCCTTTCCAACCTATTAAATGCAGAGGAAAAAATTTACTAGTCTTTCAATTGACAACATTAACTTATTATAATGCAAGTCATATGAGAAAATTACCTTGGCAGCTCTCTTTCTAGCCCTTGACCATCGTGAAATGGCAGTCTCCGGTTTCTCGATGTCAAAAAATGATATAGAACTGCGCTTTAGTTCAGCAAAATCCAAAGCCTTCCACCTACACATAAGAATGTAGTCCATTAGCATAAACAAGACTATGAACACCTTAATGTTTGATAGAGATTCTAAAGGCACAAGAGATATAAAAGGCATATATTATTCCCTTATTTTGACAGTATTTCATGAGATCATTCTATGAAAAGACTCCTAAATCTGAAAACATACACTTCTGTATAGGAGATTATTAGAACAAATAAAATGGATCAAATTTTTTGTTTCCCCAAGTGCATATATTGAAACTAACCATCTCTGCTCTGCAAGAACTGCACAATCTGCAAGTTGCCTCCTTGTTCGGAAACTCTTGTATACTTTCTGCAACTTCAGTGCAGCTTGGTCTCTTTGACTCCGTGGCCCCGGCAATGGTGAAAAGAAGCTCTCTGACAAGTTACTATATGATCTTGACAAATTATCATAAGTGTCTATGCTCATTGTGCTTACTGGTTTACCAAATAAGTCATTTTCCTTGTCTGCTGTGGGAGATCTGATAGAAAGCATGGTCTCTAACTCCCGGCCATTAATGCTAACCGATCCTTCGAGCATCATCTTCCCTGCAGCACAGTATGATTTCTTTTAAGGCAGGTTTTTGAGTCACCAACACTGAAAACTAACCGATCCGAAAGGATGCTTTATATCTTCACACATCATGTAGATAGATCACAAGAGAAACTTCCAAGGCACTATCCAAATGAGCAAAAAGTTTCTTTTCCATTTAATGAACAAAGGTTTATGAATATCTTCATAGACTCTACTGTCTTATCATTCTTAGTTCTTTATGGAAAGAGGAACAAAACTGATGCACAAAATGGGGCTAAATTTCATTAATGTTTTTTATTCGCATTCAGAAATCTTCAGAGCAAGAAGAGCGGAAGACACAGTTTGATAAAATCACTCGCCTCATAAGTATTATAGAATTCTGTCTGTGTCTCAGACAGGAAAAAAAAAATCATATATTGAATTCTTCCAGTCATTGATTGAACAAAATCAAGCTGTATCACAATTCCTTGGAATTACAGTTTTTAGAAAATTGATACACAAAAGACTAGTCAACAGCTTTAGAGCTCAGACAAAAATGGAATCAGCAGAAATGATTCCACAGAATCCAAACAATATAAGAAAATAAATATTCAAATCTTTAAACACTTGGTGAAGCAACAATACAATACACAGTTACTAGGAAATTAGACACGAGTTATGATATGACATTGTGAAGCCAATTGATTCGCGTAACCGACCCTACCTAATAGGAAAAGGATTTGGTTGTTGTTGACAATGATAAAGTTGATATCAGGATATATATTTGAAACATTATCTTATGTTATGTTATACATTTCAAAAGCAGTACAAGAGAAGAAGAATTAAAGGGACATTGTCATTGTTGGAAAATAAATCAATAAACAACATGGAGAATGAACATATTGTCCCCTGAGGTCGAGGAGCACCAAGTCAAGCTTTTAAGTCACTTTTTCCCCCTTCCCTTGCCCCATATTTATACCTCCAATGTAGCATTAAGAAAAAGAAAAAGAAATGGCATGAAATTTCCACCAAAACCCAGAAAACATGTTACCAATAATGCACATTCTCAATTATAAGAACCAGAAAACATTCAATGATTGAAAAACAACACACAATCAAGACCCCTATTGCATAACTAACAACAACAACAACAATAATAATAATAATGTTATTAGGAACATACATACCTGCTTAATATGTGACAGTTGGGGAGCAGAGGGGGAAGAAAGGCTAAAGGAGATGTTGTTGGGCAAAGAGAGAGAGAGAGAGCCAACAAAGACAAAACAAACAAAGGGAACAAACCCAGAAAGGGAAGTGGCAGTGCAAAAATGGATGAAGGGTGGCAATGTAAGAGAGAGAGAGAGCGAACAATGTGGGAGGAGATGATTGATTGATTGATGATGGAGGGTCACAGGGTGGCTTGGATTGCCTTTCTCTCTTTTGCAACACTACACGTTGGCTTGGCTCCTTCCTATATGCTATTCTTGCACCATCTTGTCTTGTGTATATATAGGAAAAGAAAAAACATAATAATAATAATAATAATAAGAGAATGAATGAATGAATGAATGAATGAATGAAAGGGAATTTGGGAGGTGAATTATTTATGACTATGAAAAGGACATGGAAAAACTAAAAAGGTGGGGTGTGGACTTTGGACTTTGAAGTGAAGTGAGAGGTGCAAGGTGTCTAAACCACGTGGTTTTCATTTTTATTTCAGATTTAATTGTATTTTTGGTCTATTGGGTATCACGATTTTGCGCTTTTGATCTTGGGTTTCTAGTTGAACCAATTGGGTTCCCAAATTTTTAATTATTACAATTAGATCTCTCTTGTTATTGTGTCGTCCAAATTTTAACACATGAAACCTACACGTCACGAGTGAAATTTGACACTAAATCGAGTTACCTTAACACAGTATAATTTGGTAACACATGTGATGCAACACATGTTTAAAATTTCTGACGTATAAGGGTTTTGGTTATGTCATGAGTGTTAAGACAGTTCAATTCAATGTCAAATTAGTCTCCATGTGTGTCACGTCGACTCTAGATAATAAAAATTAGACAATATAATAATAAAAAAACCTGACTGCAACAATTGAAATATTTGAATTATGCATCATACACTTCATTTGATTCAACTATGAAATAAATTAATTAGTTAAGTGCAATAATAATTAAGGTAAATATATTATAGTAGCTATTAAACTTGAGCCCATGAGGGTGCTTGTATGTTAGTTACCTCATTAGTTAACACTACTTAACAGGAATTTCGATGGCAGACTAAAAAAATTATAGAGACATAAATAATAACAAAAAAATTAGAGGATCAAAATAAAAAAAAAATATTTGTTTTTAATCTCTCTTTGTTTGTCGTATTCAACTAAAGTAACGACAGCAGTTCGGGGAAAACAATTGTGTCTCCAATGTTCGTTTAGAGAGAATTAGGGTGGGAATTGAAAATTGTAAATTAAAATAGACAAAAATAAAATTCTAAAATATATTTTTAATTTGAAATAGTGCCATAGGGACCACAAGACACTTTTTTTTTTCAGAAACAAATGACAAAAAAGTATATTTAATCTTAAAATAAAATAAGGTAATTGAAACATAAATTAACAACATGCAGGGTTGAGCTCAATTCCTCACACGTACGTTGATGTGCAGTGCGCGCAGTCAATTACTGGATGACAGTGAACTAATGCGTCGGTGCCTATCTGTACAGTGTGTACCTCGAACTCGATGGCATTTTTTTTTGGCAATATAAAGAAGAAGAAGAAGAAAAACGCGTTGAAGCTTTTGGCGGTTAACATTTAGAAAATATATATATAGAATTCAACTCCAAAGAAATTGATCACTCGGAATGGGAAGAATAGAAAATCATCAATTCATAAGAAGACGAAAAATGACAATGGATAATGGAAAAAAGTAATTAATATTCTGACAATACTTGACAGATGTAGTACCAAGCATTTGTTTGAATTATTAAAACACGGGTGCAAAATATGTTCAAGGAAGTATTTATACTCGAATCAATTTTTGTTAGTGAAAATATTTTTGATCATGTACTTTGAATGGATTTGGTTTCTTTAAAATAGTAGAAAATGTGTGTTGAGTTATTCATAAAATTGCTTTCTGAGGCAAGTTTACCGTGAAAGCTATTGAGTGTAGAATGCACGGTGACTTTTTTTTATTGTCGCGAATCCAAATATGCTAAAAGTAAAATAAAAAATATCAACCACAGTTGATAATTCGATATATTTATAACTTATTATATATGTATTTATAATATATCAATCATTGATTTATTTATGGATATTTGAGATTATTTATTTACACTCTAAATTTTTAGATTAAAGGAGTCAAATCCACACTTTAAACATGTTAAAATATTTTATCAAAAACTCAACACATACTAGCTAGCATATGGTGTAACGAGTGCAAAAAGTCATCAAATTGGTTTAAAAGGTCGAATCAGATAAAGAATAGTGAACATTCAAAATGTCATTAATAAAATTCAAATATATGAAGTCTAAATGATGTAGTAATTAAGAATTTAAGATCATTATTTTTCTAAGGAGTAACCTAAATAAACTAAGAATAGTTAGATCTGGCGTAGGTAAAGGGGACATTGGGACATGTTTGAACTTGAAGCCGCGTAGTGCTGCCTGGAATGGAAGATCGAAGATCCGTACCATACGTTGTACGAGTATACTACTTGTAAAAAGTACGTACGTACATTAACATGAAAAGTTGGCTCAGACTGTCGGAAATTTGTGTTGACCTATGTACGTTTACATCAATTATTTATGATTATTCAGTTACTTTATAAAAAACATCTACTCTCTCTGGTTCAAATCTTTGGTAGTTTTGACTTTTTATTTTTGTCCCAAAACTTTGGTTGTTTTAGGATTTCAAGAGATAATGTATTATCTTTTTCCAACTATACCCTTAATATAATTAATAGGTCTTGGGTGGAAAAATAATTAGGATAGTTAAGAATGATGAATAATAAATAGGGTCATTTTAGTCTAAAATTTGTTCAATTAATTATTTCTTAATCTGTGTGCCAAAACCTTAAACAACCAAAGATTTAGACCGGAGGGAGTATTTATTATATTGTGATTGAAGAGGAACACTAACAATATTTATTATTATTGTATTAAGTTTTGTGTGTTTTAATAAATAATAAATGAATAACAATCCCGTTCCTTAACACACTGTCACTGTGTGTGTAGGTGGATATATAACTGGATACAGCCTACAGGTGCCTTTTGAGTTGGGTCCATCGGTGGTCTTTTTTTTTTATTTTGCATTGAAAGTGTTATAATTTGTAATATTGCGTTTAAAATCCTGATATGAATCTTTGAATCTCTCCGATGCCCAACACAGTGGATTTAACTGGCCATTGCCGGTGGGTCGGTCGGTCGGTCCAACAGAGGAGCTAACATGCGTTAGGAAATAGGGTGTTGGTAAATATAATCCCAAATTTGGCCATTCACTCTATTTTAAAAATTTTGTTATTTAAAATTTTAAAATTATCCCTTCTTATTCTTAATATCACGTTTTGTTTCTTGAAATCCCAAAATCGCATATTCGAGTTTCCAGAATACAAAATTTGTAGTATTCTGGAAACTTACATTTTCGGAATGTAATTTTTTAATTCTGAAAACTTAAATTTTTAAAATGTATAAAAAATCAATTTTTTGTATACTCCCAGAAACTCGAGATGTATAAAAACTAAGTTTTTCGCATACATTCAAAAAATTCGAATTTTTAGAATACAATTAGGAAACTCGAATTTCTAAAAAATATACGATTTTGAAATTTTAAAAAACAAAACATGATATTAAAAAAAATATAATTTTAGAATTTTAAGTAACAAAATTTTTAAAGTGGAATAGATGACCAAATTGGGGGTCTATTTACCAGCACCATAGTAAATATCCATACTTGGCATGAGTAAAAGCTTAATATGTACCCATATTCATATTCATATTTAATTTAATGGGTATTTATATACTTGAATTAGACTCTTTAGCTACATTCAATGATTCAAATATCACTCTTTTACATTTTTTGAACTATCAAGCGTAATTTTTTTTTTATAATTATATGATTAAGCTATATTTGGTGCCTTTCAATTGGTTTCAACTTTTTTTTTTATCAACTTATAAACTTGTTTGATAAGAAATATTTTATAAATTATCTCTCTACTTATAACGTTTTTTTAGGCACTTGCTTAAAGTGACATTTGAACTTATAGTTTATTATTATTTTCTCATTTTTATCTTTAGTATTTTAATTAAGTTCTTTCTTTACTTTTAGTTGATTAGTTGAATAAAATTAAAAAAATATGAGTGCTCTCAGTAAAACCAAGGTGACATGTTCACTACATAAATACACCCTCTGTTTTTTTTTTGAAACACGACGGGGCCGAAGCTCAAAAGAAACAAAACTGCACTAAAATACGATGAGGAAATGCAGTTCCTCTACAATCATCACTAAGCAGCTCATGAACAGCCGAAGGAGCCTGCTCAAACTCTACAATATGACCATGCTCCTCATTACCCAACACAGCAAGATAGTCAGCGCATCGATTAGCCTCCCGGTAAACATGAACCACCTAAACACTCCCTCTGTTTTTTATTATAAGTAAAAAATACTAAAATATTTTGTTACTAAATATAAGTAAAAAATAACCAATTCTATCTCATTTAATAACATTACTCCTACAATACCCTTAAGTTAATTTAAATTTTATTTTTCAATATATAGTTTGTTTTCAAGTAACAAATTACTACACTCATAAATATGATGAACTGTACTGTATTCATTATTTAATGAATTTGGAAGTGATTTGTTGCCGTCCATTACTGATGCTGCACCGTCAACAACATGATCATCACAAGAATCATTTAAATCAAAACCCAAACCATCAACTTCATGAGAATCATTACAAATATCCAATAGAGGCATGTTTAAGAAGTTTAGACACACTGGAAGAGAAAAAGAGAGACACTCAAAAGCCCAGCTCTTGTCAGGTTCAATTTAAAGAAAAACTTGGGCGAGTAAATCAAATGTTTAAGTGAATATTTAAAAAAAAATCAAACATGAGCAAAGCAAAAAAAATTTAGCGGGACTTCTAAATTTGGTGAAGAGGAAGTTGTGAAGTCCCCAGTGAAATGTTAACCAAAAAAAAACCGTTCCTCTAGTCTTCTTGTTTTTGTGTCATGAACAGTGCATAGGATGACATTACTTGCTTTAAAAATGTTTTTCTGTACCATAAATGTATGGGTCCACTAGGTGATTTAATAGGAAAATTAAGCAATTAAAAATATTAAATAAAAGACCTCAGCAATAATTATCATTAAGGGTAATTTAGAGACTACACTAATTTTTTATATGAGATCAAAAAACTTAATTCTAGTTAACTAATTTCCTTAATAAACGTGAGTTTAGGTATTTTTACTTATATTCAAATACAGACGAAGTATATATCTGGGATAGAAATAATATAAATACTTTTCAGTCTATAAAATAAAAATAAAATTTATATAAAAAATTATATGAATATGTTATTTTATTCATATGATCTTGTATCATTAATTCATTTAATAAAAATATTTAAAAATTTAAAATCAAATTGAAAATTAATATTCTAATTTTTAAAGTATTAAAAATGACATTATATTTCTTTATACTTATGGTGTTTTCTAAATTGAACTGGTCTGTGCATTTTCTTTTTGCTTCTTTTGGCATGAAGTGTTTATCATTGGTTGATAGCAGAAAATGCTTTATGGTTAATTTACCAACAAAAGGAAAATAATTATGTTATAAGCAAAATAACTAGATGATAAAACGATCCAGTTTCACACAAGCTCATCTCCAAAAACATCAGAAAAACTGCACAGGAAAGAGAGGAGAGAACCGGAAGAGATATTAATGAATGATGCTAAAGCTTAACAAATAAAAAAAAAAATCAGCATATGTCACCAGTTACTTGCATGATGGAAAAACCTCTCCTCCCATGTAAAGATTAGTCAACTGAACATATCATCATAGAACTTCTCCACTATGTTTGTATTGTATGCTTTCTTATAAAATTTCAAATATCCTCACATATTCTCTGCACTACCCTTTCCATTTTCCTTATGCTCACTATCTTCATTATTCACAGCACTCTCTGCACTATTGTTATTCAAGATAGCACTCACTTCAGCTTTATCTGGTGAATTTAATGCTTGTGTGCTCTGCTCACTGTCCTTTGTTTTGGTGTTACTGTCTTCACTATCTTCATTCTTGGCAGCTGTTTCTGCACTAGTTTTCTCCATGGCACTCACTTCCAAAGGCCCTAGCTTAGCTTCAAGATCTTGGACAACAGATTTTAAAGATCTCACATCCCGAGCTTCTGCTAACCTGCTGCTTGATGATGATGCCTATCATGAGAAACAAATTTTTTGAATATTGATTATACCAAGAAAATTTAGGTATCTCTCTTCCCAAATAATATGCGGGAAGATAAATGGCAACTAATGATAAAGTTTACAACTAATGCCACAAATTAAGCCTATCAACCTTAGGATAAAAAACAAATTTATTCCCCGAAACTTTTGTTAATGCCATCATGGTTTTAAATTGCAGTTTGTAACCACAATTGCCACCACAATATTAAGGTTTTTGAAATTTCACCGCGACCACAATCACAGCCACATCAATTGCGTTTGATGATGCCTATCAAGTATTTGTTCTGAAGCAGAATTCTTACGAGGAAGTTTGCAAATAACCAAATAAAGTATAACAAACACATATAAATAGTGAAAGATATGAATAAGCATATGAATAACCACAGCCAAAATGTTTACGCCACTCTCATTAATGCTTAAAAATTTATTTTGGCAAATATCAAATGATTAATACTGCAATCACCTATCCATTCTAATTTTTGTGTCTACACCTTCCAAAGTAATACTTCAGAATGTATGTCAACCAAGCAACAAATAATTGTACATCATTGATCATGATCTTTAAAAAATAAGTAGGTCTAAGTTTCAATATGGCTTAAGATAAGCAGAAATAAACATAGAAACAAGAAAACAAAGGAGGCCAAAAGAGCCAAGCAGGCTAGTATGTTGGGGAAGAAGATGATCAAAGAAATTTAATAGCTACAAACTCAAAATTACCCAAATAACTATATGTGTGTAATCTTTGCCGAGGAGGAATGTGGACGTGGCAATACATGGGACTAAATTATGTCCTGAATGGTCTAAAATAAAACTAGTGTGTATAATCAAATTAAGCAAATACTTCGAATTTGTCAGCTCAAGCTCCTTATTGATGTCTATCCAGTATCCATAATAACTCAAACATGCTAAATATTACGAAGCCATGGCATGCAAGATCATAAGTTCATGACTCAACACAGTCATGAAACTGACTGCACACATGTTGACACCAGTGTTGTTAAATGGTAGCCACGGTGCCCCCTTGGCGGAACGGCGTGGCAGATTTTTTGCCAACCGCCATAGACAATTTGTGAAGGGCAGCCTTCCTTGTCGTGCTTATACGGTGGAATTTTGGCCTTCTGCCATCCGCCATTGATAACATTGGTCGACACTAATAACAATGCTTTTGTTGATGTGAGTAGCCAGGTAATGCAAAAGTCTATTGCTAATGAGAAAAGATGGAGATTCATATTTCTCTACAATCAGCACTCTATAGTAATTTTACCAGAATATTAAAAACAAAATATGCCTTAAAAGTTAGAACAGCATATTGTTGCTTTAATTCTGAGGCGAACATGATAAAGATGAATAATGATATACAAGAGAGTTGTTTCATTCAAATGGTTAAATTATGTTGGAAAGATATTTTTTTCTATTTTCCTTTTTTAACTGTAAACCTACTGTATACAGACGGGATAGGACGCATGTACAATACAAATGATACAGAAAACAACAATTATTGTAGAACTTATTGAGATAACAATTTTGTCAATAGCATTTTTTTGATGCACAGTTATTGTAACCTTTTTCACACTATCATCTAATCTTGCATTGACACCTCATTTAATGAGTTTGACGATATTCATAGTTATATGAGATATCAAGCTCAGTAAATGATGTGGTAACGCGATGGATGCAAATGTAAAACTATTTACATTGACAGTATTTAGAATGATTTCAAACACAACAAATTTTCAGCTTGAAATTTTAAATAATAAAAATAGTACTGAATTTCATTCTGGAAGATTTCAGTTATACCAAAAAGATCCTGTCTCTTTATGGTTTATATTGACTAACCTGTACAATTTGCTCTACTCGTCGATTAAGATCTTCACCGAATGCTTCCTTGTGGATGCCTTTAAGCATGTGCAATAAGTGAGAATGAAGGTCATCTGAACAATGTTTTCCAACCATACATTGCGCAATAGCAGATCGACAACCCACTGCATAGAAAGGACAGTTCACAAGCTTCATTGGACAAACAGTTATGCAGTGCCTGTCCATGTCACGTCTCATAATGCTATTAGTACACTTCTGCTCACAAGGAATTATCTTAAAAGGACAAGTTGAATCATGCTCCTTCAAGTGACATGCGATAAACCTGGCATTGCATCCCTCATTTTGGCAGGTCATAGATCTGAAGTTGCAATTATCAACATGGTTGGCGAGATCTTCCACGGAATTGAAACTCATGCTGCAATGAAACGAGTTCTTGAAGTCAACATTCTTGAGCAAGGTCTCGGCAACCTTTTCTCTCCTATCTAGCAACCAAAAACCATTCATCTCCATCTCTTGAACGAAATCATCTATTTTGTCTTCTCTCCTCTCGCTTAGCAGCCACCCCGAAACCTGACTCAACAAATTCCTCTTCAAACTAGCAAAGTCATCAACAAATAAAGAAATAATATCAAATGGATGATCCGACACTTCGTCATCCGGACCACCACCTTCTAAGATAATAGACTCGGCGACAAAAGATTCACTTCTCTGAGTTAGGTAATCTATCATTTCCTTCCTCAAATCAACAGCCACTGAACCGGGGGCCGTGAAGGGATCTCCAGTTGTGTTATCAACACAGGCAGAGGCTAGTCCTGGCAGGAACATTTGAGCCAGCTTGTGAACTACTTCCGTATCACATAGATCACAATGGAGCAAGGGACCTCCCTCTTTCTTATTTTCAATCCTGTCGTGCCCAAGGTCCACCTCAGTTGTAGGCATCTCCATGCTTGATAAAACCTACAAACAAGTTTCAGAAAGCAAAACATCATCATATACATACTCTTTCATATCATATCCTTGAAAACACTTCCAAATTTCTTAAATTCATTGCTTCTTTTTCTACCTCTCCTATAAGGAACATTGCAGCATCTACTGCACAATATTGACTAGGTATCATTGTACTTCAGGATTGCAGATAATCATCCTCATTTATTTATCAAAAGCACAAAAAGAGGAATTTGTCAACAGTAACACGTTTTCTGCACCTAAAACAGCTGTTTCTAAAGGTACAAATAATATTTCAAAACCTCATTTTCCACCATTAATTTCCAAATAGTCCGAGAAACCCGACACATAAATTTCCAAAAATTCCACTCGGAAAACACACACAAATAATACAACGCTCAAAAATTGAAATTGAAACTTAATAGCAAACCCAATTGATTTCAGTATACAAAGGCGTGTAAAATAATAACATAATTGCAGGGGGAAAGGAATGAAAAAGCTTACCGACATGTTGCTGTGTTGTGAGATCTAAAGGATCATTGATCGGTTAAAGGAAAGTGAAGATAGAGAGAGTGTGATTGTGATGCAGAAGAAGGTATCGCTAAATTAAGGCTACGAATCGGAGTGGTGGATGCTTCTCCATTGTGTTTGCTGATCTGATTCTCCGTTTTACCCAACTGTTCTAACGGTTGAATGTTTGTTGTCATGAAGGAGCTATTCAATTAATAGGATGCATACTAAGAGGTTTTTTTTTTTACAGAGAGAATCAAATTTTGACCATCAGAATTAATTATGAATTGTTAATGCCGTAAACAAAATTATGAATTTTTAAGATTAAAACATAAAATTCGTGACTTTTATCATCATATGGTTTGTATGATAAAAATTTACTCAAAAAATATAAAGCTATTATCATATTTATCATTTGGTTTCACCACTTCGAGGATGTTAATTTGATTCGGACTTGATGGATATCAAGAACGTTCACATATTAGATTGATAAGTGGAGGGAGTATATTTTACAGGTCACAGAATAAGTGCAAGATTACAATCATTGTTGAATAATTAAGAGATGATTTATTACACATTATATTCTCCATTATCGATTTCACACACGGATTTTCAACAAACGGATTTCCAACAAATAACTGAAGTTATTTTACTACTACGCCTCTCCCGGAGAACCAAATCCAAGGCCTCTCTAACAATGGACACCTTTGCTGTTTGCGATCCCGTGCAGTGAAAAATCCATGACAATTTACGTTGAACGATGCCTATAATTGGTGCATGGTAGGTAGCAACGTTCGCCGGGTACGTGAAGAGATGATAAAATAGCGGTTACATTCTCAAAATTAATTGCAATCAAACATCCCAACATTACAACTTTGTCTAATATATAAGCCCCAAACAATGATGATGGTTTATATACTATATAAATCTAGGGAATTTATATCCGCACATACATACTTTGCTATCTGCACATACATGTCCGTGGAACTATTAGTTCCGCAGGTGTATTTTTTTTTCAACACACTCCGCGGAACTAATAGTTCCACGGGTTATAATTCTCCGTTGAACTATTAGTTCCGCGGGTTGTATTTTTTTCAACACACACACTCCGTGGAATTATTAGTTCCGCAGACATATATGTGTTAAATTACAACCTGCAGAACTATTAGTTCCGCGGAGAATTACAACTCACGGAATTAATAGTTCTGTGGGGTTCGCGGAACTAATAGTTCCACGGAGAATTATAACCTGCGGAAATAATAGTTCCGCGGAGTGTGTATTGAAAAAAAAATACACCCGCGGAACTAATAGTTTCGCGGACATATATGTGCAGAAAGCAAAGTATGTATTTGCGAATATAAATTGCATAAATCTAGTGTCACGCCCCAAAAACATAGCCCAACTAAAGAAACAAAAATGGGCAAAAGACAAAAATAAGAATACAGTGACCTATATTACTATATTTCCTCTCTAATCCTCAGTCACACCCCCAGAGTAACCAAAATTATCAAGGTATGTCTTTCTCTTGCAGTGCACAGTTTATGCATTTACATCTCACCTTGTAAGCTCTCATCCATGCACTCAATCTATGCCAGCCACAGGAAGCCGGTTAGAACTGATAGGTAGTGTTAGAACCCCTAAATTTACAGAGGAATCCAACCAAGACTCATCCTGTTTCCCGGTGATGTAGAAAGAAGAAAAAATTGTACTGTTTAGTTATCACGCCTTAACAAACGATAAACTATGTCTTTGTATCTCCAGCTAGGATTCCAGAATGGCCTGAAGCTGCAAAACTCAAAACTAAAGCAGAGATGATTTTATATCAAGCCATAGTACTCTCAACGTATTCCAATGCCTTCCTCTTCACAGATTCAATTCGTTCTTCATCACCTTGAGATTTCTCATAATCAAGATACTTTTTAAATAAGAACTGCCAACCAAGACAACAAAGTCCCAAGTAAGTATGACAGGAAAAATACAAAATAATGTAAGCAAAATTGGGAATGCATGTGTGTGTATACAAACCTTCATCTTTTTAGGTGGGAGGCTCAGACTAATTGCCCTTTCAAACAGTGCACGAATTATGTCTTCATCTTTAAGTTGGATTTCCTGTCAAGTACACAACGTTAGGCTCATAACATAGTATACTAATACAAAAGGAAAATGATGTGGCGAAAGGTCTACTTGATCAAGATAAACACTCCACAAGTCTGTTCTCTTTGGGTATTCCCGTAGAATTCCTTCGAACAAGGATCGCCCTCGATCTGGAACCCCAGATTTGAATTCAAGAATTGCTGTCTGAGATATGAATTTAATATGCTTACGGCGGGGAAGGCTTAACAAAGCACGATTGACGACAGGTTGAATACCGTCCTGCTTTTGCTTCAAAAGACTTTGAATTCGCCTCAACCAAACCTAAAACCCAGTGTAAAGTAAGTTCCACATACAGATTTTACAAAGATCACAAAAAGTAGGATTTATGTTTAAAAGTTCGCATAATACCTTGCATGAATGCTTGAACTTCTTTGTCATTTTACTGAGAAGTTCATCAGCTAAATTATGCTGCTCGGTCCTCTCAAACATTCCCAAAAGTGCTAGATGAACTTTTTTGGGATCATTGTACTGTAGAGCTCTTTGGAATACTTTCATAACGGCCTCCTACACAAACACTAGAGGGTAAGGATACTCTACAAAACAATATTAGTGGCAAACAAAAACTGAAATTGTTTTTTCTCCATTACCTCTCTAGGGTTTCCATACTTATTTTCTAAATTAAAGTAGGCCTTCCAGATGTTGAGCTTCTCATTCTCTTCTCGGATATTTATTGTCCTCAAAGCCCTTCAAAATTATTCAAGGGAGCAGGAAGATAAGGAGTTAGATGACTCAGGTCATATGACATTCACATAGATGGAGGTCTTGTGAGAAGTTGGGGGTAGGTGATTAATGTAATGTGAAAAAAAAAATCTGGTCTAAAAAATAGACATAAAGTTCAGTGTTTAAAAGAATGTTGCAAACAAATACCCGAAAGAACAAAATCAAGGGAAGCAACAAACACAAAAATCATGATTAATCTCCACTTTTCTCACCATAAAAAATTAGTAAGTAATTGACGTGTCTCAGCTCAAGTCTTTATTTTGATGTGTGAAAACATTTTCATTAGTTAACCGAATAAAGTATTTCAATGATAATACTGAAGTACTGAAGCTTCATCTTCAGATGGTACATTATATTGATTCCAGTTTTGCTTTTCTCTTCCATCACCAATCCAGATAAATCTAAGCAGTCGAGGCATTTCAAATTTAGACAACATCTTATTATGTCCTCAATACACCCTCATAACTAAATGTTTAAGTATGTGTTGAAACACTAATTTATAGGATGTATGAATAATCAATTGCACATTAACTTCTAAACTCAACATCATCGTTTAAAAGGTTAGCATATAAAATTAAATGCTTATATGAAAGTCTTCTTCCAATAGCTGAAGGTTCAATATTCAAATACAAATTGACCAAACCATGTTGAATAACCCAATAATTGGTCAAAAGTAAATTGTGTTTATGGCTCCCGGTGCTCTGCTCATTGGCCACGGCTAATTCAAGGGAGTTTTCATTACGTTGGCTGTTTCTTCCTTTTTCTGTTAAGGAAAATATCAACCCGTAGTATTACTTTACTCTCTTTCTCTAATAAATTTTTTCTCTATACATAAAAAATAAAAGCTTAGAATTGCAGATATTCATATCAACATCAACAAGTCAAGCTTGAATTTTATAAGGATTTAAACATCCAAACTCAACATCATAGTTCTTTAGGATGTACCTTTCAGCAATTGAGCGGGCTTTCTCAACATCAGCCAAAGAAATCATGAAATCCATGTATTTTATCCAGATGAAACTGCTATTAGGAGAGCTTCTAACCAGCTTTTCTAACTCATCAGCAGTTCTTGGTACATCCTCCTCCAGTAGTCTTTCCTCAGCAGCCCTTACTTGTTTCTCCCTGTATTTTGAAATAAAAAACAATTAAAATGACAGAGATAGTATTTTAAGCAAAGCAAATGCAAAATAAATATACGCATTTTATCAACCTCTCCTCCTTTGCTTTTTTCTTTTCACGCTTCTTCTGCTTTTCATGTAAAGTGCTCTCTTCATTTGCACCTTCTTCTCTTTGACTATTTGTGTTATTTACATCAAATTGATCAAAGTCATCAAGGGCAACATCAAGGGGAGGAATGTGTGCCCTTTCTTCCGCTTGTGAAAGAATTGGGAATTGATCAGTTTCATATTCGACATCTATATTTGAGGCTCCAAACAAACTACTATTTATGGAAGATGTAGACTTTATTCCATCTGCAATAGGTTCATCCGATCCTTCGTCTAAAGGTATTTGAAGCACTGTTTCACCCTTTATATATGAATCCTTCATTCCCAAAGAAATTCTGTGTCTTTCTTCATCTACCTGATAATATATGTTAGGAAAATGCAAGTAATTAGTAATTTAGTATTATAATCTACACTAATCAAGCAAGAAGGCAATCTGTGGTAGGACAATCAAGAATTCAAGATAAATGACATAATATCAACATAAGTTATTTTACACAATTTTAGATTAATTAAAATAGAGTCTCAATAAGTTACTGTGAAGTTTAGGAGGGTCCTTGAGAAAGCACCAAATTGCAATTATTTTTATCAATGATATTCAAGGAACTTGCACTTATTTCCATTAGATTCCAGTTTTAATTAGGGTCTCTGCAAAGCACTTCCCACTATACAATACATGTCCAATGATACAATCATTCACTCTTGATAGCTAGAAGTTGAGGTGCCAATTAAAACCAATAGAAGCAGCATATAATTTTCTCCTGGTAAAAAATATATAAACCAGTAACAAACATATCCAAAGCTCTGGTACTAGAATTACCTTTAATATCATTGCATTTACTTTATCTCCAGCTTTATACTTTGCTTCAATGTTCTCAATATGATTATCAGAAACCTCTGATGCATGGCACAATCCAACCTAAGTAATTGAAAGATCATAATTGGGTGAGCTCACAGAATCGAATTGACAACTACCTCTTTGTTGGGAGCATTGTTTATGGAAAATATAACGACATAAAATACAACCACGACCGAGAATACATTATTTTAGAAGAAGCTGCAAGCGTCTAAGCAATCCAAATTAAGAAATAGATAAAACATGAAATTAAAACAACTAATAATGTATGATATATGTAATTAAAAAGCTGAAAGCAGAAAAAAATATAGACTTCCTCATTTTAGTTTGATCGTAACATTTTCATTACAAATATATGGACCACAAATGGCTTTGAAGGACAAAGTAATACCATGTTTGTGTTGTCAATTGCAATGAATAAACCAAATGACTCAACCCGCTTAATCCTGCCAGATATAACATCTCCAACACGAAATTTACTAAAATCAATGATCTCAGATTTTGATGTACTGGAAACAGTTGAAGTCTTCAATGTAACTTCAACACGATTTGAAAGAGGCTCCACACATAAAACCCTGTCATTTGCTTCGTTAGTACATCTTTTACTTCGACTCATTAGAAAATGAAGAACAGGTTAATTACTTACCTGCCAATTACAAGTTTTCCAACAGGAAATTCTTTCTCAAGATCTTTAACATATTGATCCGACAGATTCGATAGAAGAATTTTGGCATCAATCTTCCTTGAGAGCAAAATGAAGCATCCTTTTGGCATGACATTCTTAACATAACCCTAGCCAAAAGAAGACATACTCAAATAAATCCAAACGATCAAACCCATATTTAGAAGAAAAAAATGGAAGACGAAAAAAATGACATGTCACCAATGCATTGCCGGCCGAGCAAAAAATTCTTAGCATGGCAGATCATCACAAAATGATCAAAACTTACAACAGGTGAAATGTTTCACGTATTCATATCTCATCTCATGCAGGTTTGCTAATGCGGCATTAGTAATGCCAGTTCAAAAATGAACAACTAAGATTTTAAAAGATGTAACATAGATAACCTAGCCAATAAGATAATCTTTTTACAAAAAGATAAAAAAGATTATCTTTCAATAAGATAATCTTTCAAAAATGAACTACTAAAAGTTCAAAGTACTCCAGGATTTCTTTTACAAACCTCCCCCCTTTTGAAAACCTAGACAATAAGATAAACTTCCTCTGGATTTTCCAGATTTTCAGACTTTACATGCTCAAGGTCGTCTTTGTAGATTTTCCAAAAAAGAATGCCCGCTTGTTAAAAAATCCACAAAATATAAAGGAGATTGCATCATTTATCTCAAAAAAAAATACCCCCACCCCACCTCTTAGGTTGAAACTCCTAGTTCTACCTCTATCTACAATTCATAATCATTCAAATGATTGTAATAATTTAACCTGCTATATAAATGATGAATGATATAACTTCTCAACAACTCGAAAAAAAATATCAAACATGACGGTAAGTACAAACATTGGATTAAAGAAGTTCATTAAAGCCAATATAATAATGGTAGCATAAATAAAAAATAAACCTAATACCTTTACAACCATATCAGGATGAAGATCCTCAATCTTCTCCACACGTTTGTCATTAGCATGCCTGAAAAAATAATAATCAATATTATATTTGAAAAAAATTACCAGGTAAACAAAGATATAATCAACTATTACAGTATACAATTACAATCTAAACGTTTTTAACATAATGAGTAAATGGGAATAAAAAATGAAATGCAACATCTTAAACATAAGGCAACCAATGGAATCTTTTAGAGACTAATAAGTTAAATATTTAAATTCAAAAATGAGTTTGTTGTAACAAAACCTCAAAAAGAGAAGGTTTAAAATCCAATGTTCAAAATCAATCAGTTAAATGCTAAATCCAAATCAAGGAAAATAAAAAAAAGAAAAGAAATGAAGAGACCATTTGCATAAAGAATTGCCACAGGCAACAAGGTCCAGCCAAAAAACTCGAAACACAATGACCGGTTAGCAGAAAATGAATGGGGGAATATGGATGTTTCAAATCAGCCTAAGGAAACAAACTACAATAGAATTTAATAGTACCCGTGTGAATTGGTAAAAATGTTTTTCAGGCAATCTTCCAACTCAATACAAGTTACTATATCAAGTTACATAGAATGCTCGTGAAGGCTCAAACATGTGAGTTAAGCTAACAGTAACTGCATGTGAATACAATAATAGGGTCTGCGCTACGGCTTTATATAGAGATTCATCACTAAGTATCAGTACTTACACATTGCTATGAACGTCTGCAGAATCCTGAGAACGCATCACATTTGAAGAACGAAATGACAAGTCAACATGAACAGTGCCCTGAACAGTGTGGCTGACTTCAAGAACTACACATTTGACAAACTGCCCTTCGTGATATCCAGACAATGGATCAGGCACCCATGCGTCTGTAAGTTCAGTGAAATGTACTTTTCCATATGTATGAGGACCGATTTGTACAAGCAAACCACCAACACGAGGAAGTATTTTACTAATCCTTCCCCCTAAAACATCTCCTTCATGAATATGTGCTGTTAAATCTTTATTCACAACACTAATTTGTGGCTCCTCACTAGTTCTGAGTGGGAGAGCAGAAAAGGGGCGTGGAACCAACCGCAAGAGCTTCTTCTCCCAGTTGATACTCAGAACATAACCAGAAACAGGTTTTCCAACATGATAGCGGTTCTGGAAATCCTCAAGCTCATTGGGTTCAATAGCACTATCAAGAATATAAAGCTGAGCCCTTACATTACGAGATATTGTTAACCAGACCCATTCACTTTCTACTTTATATACATAACCAGTCACACATTGCCCAATCTTGAAGTCAAGATTTTCTGATATATGGTCTCCTACGTCACTGGAACCTGAATTGACATTGAGATAATGATAATTTTCATAATGAACAAGTAATTCCGTCAAGATAGAATTAAAAAATTTATAGTAATTTTGCACTAAAAAACAAAGTCAAGGGAAAATATGGGCAGACTGGAACAGCATAAATGAATACCAAAATAGTTCAATCATGGGTTTCTTTTATCGAACATTTTTAATTTTTAAACCCTAATGACAGTTGGCAGGTCGGGACAAAAATGCGAACATGATTATAAGGGTGTAAGTACAGTAAAATAACTCCGCAAGAGAATTGAGCTATTCAATTTACTCCCGTGCTCATAAAACAAGTTACTGGTCTTCAACATTCACCACTCTCTGTATATATGTTTCAAGGCACAAATTATGGAGAGGTGTCCTTTACCTGTAACCATTTCAGGTCTGACTGATAGCTCCCACCGTGAGCCACTTCTGTTGCTATCTCCTTCATTAGGCTTCGTGACAATCCTTGCTGTCACTGTTTGCCCAATTTTGTAGCTAGAAAATGGATTTTCCAAAACATTTGCATCATGTACCTGTCCATAGGCAGGTACCCAATTATTGAGAAACATACTAAAAAAGATAGCAAATCAACAAGAGGTTTCGTTTGGCAATTTCCAGCTGCAACAAGTGACCTTGGTCACAATTTCCAGCAGCAGAAACAGCATATCAGCTCAGATTAAGGCTCTGTTTGGCAAGGTCTTTAAGCTAGCTTATAGCTTTTTGACTAGCTTATAAGCTTGTTTGACCAAAGAATAGGTGTTTTGGAAACGAGCTTATCTGACTAGCGCATAGCGTTTTCTCAGACCCTAATTCAAGCAGAATTTGAGCTTATAGCTTACTATTTTTTCTCATTTTTACCCTTACTATTTTAATCAAATTCCTCCTTTACCCTCAGTTAAATGTGTACATCAAAAATTTGAAAATCAAATTAATTATCAAAATATATTTAAGAACTAGTTTCAGTAACTAGATATATATTTAGAATAAAAACTAATAAAGAATACATTTTTGACTGTAAAACAAAAATAAAATTTATATAAAATGAACATGCCTTTCATTTATATTATCTCTTTTCATTTAATAAAATATTTAAAAATTAAAATGAAATTACAAAAATCAATATTCTAATTTTTAAGAGGATATATAAATATAATTTGAAATAAGTCAAAGTATTAATTAAATTAATATGCACATTTTCTGGTTTTAGTCCCGATAAAAGAAATTTATTTGTTTTAGTACCTTAAATATACGAAAAGTTGTTTTTGGTCCTTGTTATTTGGTCGTAGACCTGTAATATTTGTACATTAGTCTTTATATAGTCCCTATTCTAAGGACTAAAATCAATATGGTGCACATATTATGGGGACTGATTTCAACATACACAATTATCACATGGACTAGAACTAAAACAAAGACCAAAAGCAACTTTTCCTACATTTCAAGGACTAAAACCAACAAATTTCTTTTACAGGGACTAAAACCAGAAAAGGTGTATATTAATTTATTGGGTTAAATATGTTTTTGGTCCCTATAAATAGGAAAATGTTCACTTTTGATCCCACATTTTTTGAAATAGTCCTATTGAGGGAATTTTGAGGGACCATATGTGGCCTATTGAAGGACTACACGTGGACAATTTCAAAAAATGAGGGATCAAAATGAGACGTTCTAAAATTGGGGGACCAAAAGCAAACATTTCTCTATTTATGAAGACTAAAAACATATTGAACCCTAATATATTCAAGCCTACATATTATTTCTTCTACAGAGACTAAAACCAGAAAAGAAGCATATTACAGGGACTAAACAGTTATTTATGTCACACACACACATATAAATGAATTTACATAAAAATAAAATAAATCATAATCATCCTTTTATGTCATGTTATATTTATCCACTAATTTAACAACTAATTTTACCAAATACATTAAATTCAATAAGTTAGCTTTTCAGCGATAAGTTTTTAGCTAAAAAATAGCTTATCTACTACTTTTACCAAACAGAGCCTAAAGCCGCAAAATGGCAGAAGCCTTGTGCATTAGGCTGCTGATTGTATACATCAAATCTACAACTTAAAATTGTAATTTAAATATTGACACCAGAAAACAAAGCAGGATTACCTCTGTTATGTGAACCCTGCCATGTAAACCAAATCCAAACTTCAGTTTCATCTCAAGAGCTTTAATTTCAGTAATCTGGACAATAACGTCAACAAAAGGAAAATCCATGAAACACAAGAACAAGAAATATTATTAGATGGAAGGGTCAATGTACATGTAGAATGAGCAAAGACATTAAACGGGGAAATAATTATCAGTAAAGAAGCACATTAGTGCAAAAAATCTTTCAGATGGAGGTCTCTTAAAGAAACTATACTAAGAGAAATAACAGCAGTGGAAAACCTTGCATGTCATGTTCACAAACCAATGAAACAATCAAAAAATACATAATTGAAGCCTATGATTGTTCTACATGCTTGACATGCCACTATACACTTAAGAAACCTAACAAATACATATTGACACATACCAACTAACACAGACATACATATCTACATTATAAAGGAACTAGATAAACCCACATACCTCTGCCTCAACCAGAGATCCCACTTTATAGCTAGACTTCTTGGTTCTTTTAGAACTAGATGTCCCATTGACCTCGTTAAGAAGTAAAAGCAATCTTCCTGATGTTTCAGGGCTTGGAAGAGCCATAACACTTGCAATAACACTGACCAAGTAAAACACTATGTATAAGCTCAATGTGAAGCAGTACAATTCAGAAACATGAATAAAATTCTCTTCTCAAACATAAATGATATTTTATATTTTATTATATGAAAAGAGAGTAAAAAGTACAGTTCACAAACATGAAATATCTGCTCACAATGGAATACTTCAAAAAGCATATACCTCATGTTCCAAAACCTTTGAAATACAGTATAAAAGGCATATGCCTCATATATTCAAGGGAATAGTAAACAAAACATAAATATATACGAGAACTTGAGCAATTTATCAAGGCATAAATATATGTCCTCCAAACATATAAAAACTGATTAGCAATAACAGTCAACCACTGCCAACCAAGTATCATAATTCATAACTTTATGAAATAACAAACAGGACTTAGGATTGAAGAGAAGACTAGCATGTAGTAAACAATTATTAGTAAATGGTGATCAAGGCAAGAATCATAGAAGGATAAACAAAAGGAAGAAAAAGAATTACTTGAGTCCAAAAAAAAGACAAAACCCTCCAAAGAATACATGGTGGTAATGGAAATGCAAAAAGTGAAATAAACAGAATATAAAGGAGCATTTCCTTGCACCCAAAAAGAAGTATCTCCAACCAAAAGTCTTTCCAAAAAGGCAAATACAATAAGTCAATACTACCAACATTATCACATAGGTGGTGCAGGCCAAGCTGCTACCAGGAACCAGCCATTCTACAAAGTGGTTCTAAAGGACAATGGTGTATCGACTTCACTAGAATCACTACCAAAGCATTATTCTTTGTAATCATATTACTTCGACCCGAACCTTTGAGTAAAGGTTTAGTGATATGAGATGAAATAAATGTGAAAAGCAGAGCAAATACTTTTAATCGGCTAATTTCGTGCTCACCTCTGTCCATTTAGGAATTGTTTTCGAGGAAACCCTTGAGTATTATAGTCAGATACTGACACATATCCTATAGTGTAATTATTCTCTGGAATTGATACTACCTGCATCACAGACAATAAGTTCACTAAAAAGTGTTAATATGAAAAGTTTTACCAGCAGGTGGCTAGATTAAATAATAAAATTAGCACTTGCCAAGTAGTTTTCTTTCACAATTTCCACTACTGCATTCACTGTCTGATGCAACACCAAGTCCCTCAGTGCTTCCCTTTGACGTTTCTGGAACCAAGGCATGACATTGGTTTAATAAAAAGTAGGTCAAGAATGAATGACAGAGGAAGCTTCGAACACAAGGCCATCCTTCTTAGGACAAGATTGAATGACCAGCACAACTCTTTAATAGATAGAACAATGATAGAATGCAGATAGATAATATCCAGTGTTATAATAGTAATTCAAAAAGATGGCTCCATAGCATATAATTTGAATCATTTTTTTCAGATTTCTTTGCCATATGAGAAAAAATGTTATACATTAAGATGGGGGGGGGGGGGGGGGGGGCAGTAAAAAATGCTCAACCTTCTTCTTAGTATGACTCATGGAACTTCTTTCTCTAGATCTATTGATCAACTCTGGTTTTAGAGTTAAATCAACAAGCCGTTCTGCCCTTGCAACATCAAGAACCAATGCTTCCACCACAGAGCCTCTCTCCACTCTACTTCCACCTACTGAGTGGTCATATCACAATGAGAATTAGTACTTGCACCTGAGTAAGAATCACCCAATCATAATTAAATAACATGACGAGAGAACTTACACTGGTAATTGGTGATAAAACCAAAGACATCATTATACTTCTCAAAGTTTATAACAATTCCCACATCCTTAACATCCTCAACTCTCCCTTCAGCAACTGTACCGATGTTAAATTTTTCATCCCATTTCAAATCAGATGCACCGGAGCCCAAGTATTGCAACTGAGCAATCTAGAGTCAAAGATGCACACAAGATTAGAAGATAATAGAAAAGGGAGATAATGTGATAAGAATTCCCGAGAGGAAGACAAGAAAAAGATGATAATAGGAGGCTAATAAATCACAAAAATATACATACAGAAACATTGAAAATTATACAATGTTTTTTATATATTGATCATAGAATTAGAATAGCTGCCTATAAGATAAGGAGTAATGCAGTGCTACACAACCAAGAGAAAAATTGCCAGATTTGCCGAAATTCAATGGTGCTTGTTAGATGACTAAAAATCTAAAAGCAGTAAGAACAAAATTTGTACACCTGGTTTGGTAAAGAAAGCTGGAACGTAGGTGGTATAACCATGTTGTAACTTAAATTAAGTGCTTATTCAATAAGCTATTCTGTGGAGCTTAATAAAGCACTTATTCATTAACTATTCAGGGAAGCTTATAGAAACAAGCTAAAAATAGGTGGTATAACCATATTGTAACTTAAATTAAGTGCTTATTCTAAAGCTATTCTGTGGAGCTTAATAAAGCACTTATTCATTAACTATTCAGGGAAGCTTATAGAAACAAGCTAAAACTAGCTTATGGACATGTTATAAGTGTATCCAAACACTAATATAAGTGCTTATTGAGATAAGTCCAAATAAGCTCTTCCAAATGCTCCCTAGTTGCAGAATAAAGTGGAAGATGATTTTCTTAATTACAATAAACAAGCCAAATGTTAGAGATAGTTATTCTATTGTATTTCTCGATCTATTACTATCAAATTCTAAGATGGTATCAGAGCCTATCCTAGATCTAGGGCCTGTTTGGATTGACTTATGCAGAGCTTATGAACACAGCTTATGATTGATTCATAAGCTGTTTTGGGCTTATTTTTCATAAGCTACTCAGGATAGCTTATCAAAACAGCTTATGACTTATATAAAATAAGTTTCACTATAATTTTTCTTCGATTATAAAAGTAGCTTATACAACTTATGCTATAAGCAGTAGATAAGCTTGTTATCCAAACAGGGCCCTATTATCGGACCACCCACCATATTATCTACGCACCAAGCCCAATAGTGCTAGACATGAGGAGGTGTATTGGGAAAAACCCAAGTTCCACATCGACTTAGAGATAAGGCCTAAATAGATATATAAAACATGGGCAATCCTCACCTTACAAGCTGGTTTTGTGAAGATGAGTTAGGCCCACTAAATCTAACAATAATCAATTACTATCAAATTCTAAGACCAAAAAACTATTTAGATGAACAATAGTACTCTAGGGCCTAGGCATCTAATTCCAAATGTCAGTAATATTAGAGAATAGAGATACTTGATAAATCTTTATACCTTTTCATCCATAAAAAAGTAGTCCTGAATAAATGACGCATCTGTTGAAGAACAAGATGTCTGCTTTAGAGAGAGTGTTACTCTACCAGTTTCACAAATAATCTGATGAAGAAAAAAATAAAGATTAAAATTTTGCTTCAGCCCGCACTAAGCTTCATAAATTTAAAATATACAGCCTGAAATATACTAACATTCGATACATTAGAGCGAACTGATTGCCCAATGTAATAGGCTTCCAAAATATTGGTTTTCTGGTCATCTGCAGCCTGCATAAGAGAATGATATTACCAACCTATAAGATGTCTAACATAATGCAAGTCAAGGAAAAGAGGGGAAACAACACAGAAGCACGGATGATGTGCAAAAATGGATACCTTATTCCTTGGAGCAAAACCAGTTAAATGACCAAGGAAACGAACAAAGCAGCCCGTCTCAATTAAGTTACATATATAGCCCTGCTCCACACACAATCCATACCGCAAAAGGAAGAAAAAAAAACTTAATGGCAGTATCACAGACAAGCAATAAGCTTTAAAACTAATTAAATAAATTAAAGGAAGTTATGTCTCTACAAAAAATAGTGCTGAAAGCGGTTCATATATGTTTGATGTCATCACTTACATGAACAACTGAGTTAAGATGCATCTGACTAATATCTGCAGGAATCTGCTGAGCAGATTTGATAAGCGAACTTTTGGCAGACAGAATCAAATTGTTCCCCTTAATATCTACATTGATAAAAATGAAACGTTAAATTGATAATCATGTTATATATTATCAGCTTCATATATGGCGCTGACAAAAGCAACACACCATCAACGCATAATAAGACTAAGGCTTGTTGTTAACTAGGAAAAAACATCAAAGAAAAGAGGTTGTTTTCAACGGAGACTAGATGTTTAGCTTATATGTTTAGCTAGTTGGTTTACAATAAGGGGATTGGTAGCATAGATGCCTTATATGTTTAGCTTTCTGTACTTGTTCAATAAGGGGATTAGATGGAAGAGAAAAGAGAGAAATTAAGTATGAATAATTTTGATGTTTTGATTCTCATAATATTTTGGGATTGATTTCCAACAAAAACTAACTAATATGCCATCCACACAAGGACTCAAAAAAAAAAATACATTACTCATACCATATAAGGCATCAAAAAGAAATATGTGGATGCTCCCTGACAAATACAAGAAAGGATGATAAACACTAATAATTAAGACCACCCAGGAAAAACAGACTTACTCCCATTTAAATATTTATTTTTCTTATAACTGTTTAGATTCACAGGAAATATGTCCACCAATGAGTATGAAGGAAATAGATGCTAAAATAGAAACAAGAGTTGAACTTCTATATAACCAAGAACAAAACTCCGTATCTTCCTGAACTCTACAAGGCAAGAGAACCAAGTTTAAAACCTCAATAAAAAGGACATACAAACAGACAATTGTTAAAAAGTCATGCCTATGTAACAGTGTTGCGCCGTTGCCCAGGTATCAAGTTTGTGATGTCATCAGGTGAGTTAAAAAGCAAGATGATTTAGCACTATCCTGCTATTGGGTAATTGGGTTGGGATAGTTGTTTGCTGACATGCATGTGGATACCTCAACTATTAACACAAATGTTATCATGATAAGCAACAAATGTAAATAAGCAAACAGGGAGATAGAGTAGGGACAGGAGCAGGATCCAAGTATCTCTGTTTTAAATTCTGGGGTGGGGGTACTGAGATACAAGCACTAAGAAAATACTGAATATCATGAATGTACCTAGAACCAGTAGTTGATCAAAATTATATCCAGGTTTCAATACAGACTTCATCAAAGCAGCTTGACCTGCATGTAAGTGGCTACAATTAGCAATTTCATTAAGAGGAAGCAACAAGGGGAAAACTTTGATCGAGCATAAGCGAATTTTTACCATGATGATCTGCCAGGTGCTCTGTAGATATTGTACCCCTTGAGAAACCATTTCTATTGACATAAACAACTGTAGCATTAGATGTTATTCTGTCAACAACACCCGAAACAATGCTACCCAATGTAATCATATCATCTTCAGTAACCCTGTCATTTGAATTGTTACAATGGATTAGCATAAGCTGTAACAAATGCAACCCAGGGCAATGCCTGTTTGTATATTTTAATCATAGCCCTCAACATAACTCAGCAGAGAGTTTCTCATAAAACTTGAAAGCACAAGTACATTTTTTATGTTAGGCAGTAACAATAAGATATCTTACCAAAACAAAAGATTCTAAATAAATCATACTCTTAAAAAATTAAGTAACAATTTTGAGATGCAAGATACAAGCAAAGCAGAAAATGAAAAGAAAGAAAAAAAAAAAGCAAACCTTGTGGGCTTTATGATGAAACTAAGGTTGATCCTCCGTGAAGCAGGAATGGAACTTATGACCCTGCATTTGACAACTTGCCCAATATTGTACACTGCACGTGGATCAGCACCAGGCTCTAAGCCAAGTTCTGATCTGCTCTTAAATAAAAAGAAAAAAAAATAAGCAATATAGTTCTAGCAAGATTTGTAAGTATTGAAAGTAGATAGATTCATATATAAAAAGAGAATAACAGTAATAATCATATCAATACTGGTGGAATGTAGTCAGCATACTATATTATATTATATAGTCAATAAGTTTTTGAGATGCCAAACAGAAAATACAGACATAATGCATGCAAAAAGGAAAAAAAACAAAACAAAACAAAAGCATGAACAGTCAGAGATTCTTCAACTTTAAAATTGGGTCAACCAAGAACGCAAGAAATTCACCTAGTTAACCTTTCCTCTCATGAGAGAGGAAAAAAATAATTATCACTGGAATGAAGTACCCAAACCCATATGACAGAAACAAAAACAATAAATCAGCTTGTAAAGATTTTGTCAGTACAATATACTATTTACAGTTTAGAAAATATTTAAGGGGAATAAAACCCAACTACAGACCATGAAGATGTCACTTCACATTATACTCCAATAACAAAAAGTACAGACACATGAACATCCGTGCAGAAAATTCAATTTAAACATGGTTGTAATTTTTCTCATAAGTAGAATAGAAAAGTATATAACAAAAAAATAGGACATCCTTCAAAATTATAGTGGTCAAATAAACAAAATAGAGAAAATTATTGTAGAAATAAATTCAAAACCTATGCATTGACAAAAAAACCATTAATAAGAATTTTAGAAAAAAAAAATTGGGAACAATTGGACACATTAGTTATTTTGTTGTAAGAAAGGAAATCGTTTTGAACATTTAAAAACCCATGATATATGAATGGCATGTAAATGGTACATCTTAAAGATGATGTGGCAATGAAGAGGAAGAGGTAAAACATGAAGATGCAATTCCCATTAATAAAAGAAGCTCATAATTTAACCAAACATTAAAAATTAACTGGCTGTGACCATGACATGACATAATTACCAAAAGTTATGAATGTAGAACAAACAAATCAGACACTTGCCTGGGAGCAAACCCTTGGACCCCATTGTAAAACCGTACAAAGCACCCATGATCTTCAATCTTTGTTATCCATCCATGAGTTATCAAACCATCAGTTACATCAGTAAATGAACTAATAATCCCGAGTTTTGATTTCACCTGTAAAAATACCATATATCTGATTCAAAATTTTATATGGAACTATTACCTGGGATGGTATGTAATGCTAGAAATTAAGGTTTGGGTATCTAAGATACAGTTTTTGTTGTATAAGCTATTTTTTATGACATGGACTTTTGTTCATGGTTCCTTCAAAGTGTTTGTTTGATAAACATTGCTAAGCGGTTTGAGAGCTCGAGTTTATGTATTCTTTCAATACTTTTCTATTACCAAGAATATCTGATGCTTAACCATGTACTTCTCTTTCCTCTTCTAATGTATAATAATTATTATTATTTTATCCAAAGAAAGGGGGAAAAAAGCAAAAGGGAAAGTACTGTATAAGAAAACAAAAATGAAAAGAAACTGTTTATAGTGCCTTCAAGATTGAATAAACTGGAGAAGAAGAGTTTACGCGTAGAAGCATACAAGGGTTTTCTTGTGTGTAACTGTCACTCTTTTTGACTTGCAACCAAGCACACGGAACACCAACTCAGCTCCCACCTGTTCCAAAATCCAGGCAAAGACTTCAGTCATGAAAGGTCTCATCTGTCCCTCAGTTCTTAGACTTGCAACAAAACAACTCAACATTATATGATGTCCTATAGTAACAAAAAAATAATAATAACACTAAAATGCATATATAGCTAAAATAGAACCTTGAATTTTTTCCTAGGCTTTGCAATTTCCAATTCAGACATATGTCGAAGAGGACAAAGTGCCTTCACACCACCAGGAATTTGCACTATAGCGCCAAAGCTGTCAACTGAAAGAATCTTTGCCTTCACCACCATCCCAGGCTTGACATCAGAATGAGTAAACACTGCCTCTTCAAAAGCACTAGCCTGTATGACATGAAAACATAATGATAATCAAATGAAAACACCCTAGTACCCTACTAAGTCTACATTATCCTATAGGATATCTCACTTTAAACGATATCCACACAGAAAAATATTAGATGTGGAAGTCTGGAAAAAACAGACTAGCTCAGTTTAAACATCCAATGTTTGTTCTTTTTCAATAAAACATGGATGTGAAATGTCATAAATTTCAACAACACTCAAGGACAAATATAAAATATTAGAACAGTTGTCAGAGAAGACTCATCATGTACAAGATATAACAAATTATTATATTGACTCTAATTCGAAGAGGTCAACATGCTCCAGTTACATCCCACGTGATTATGGGATAGACATCCCAGTCAAAGCATTCATAAAAAAGAAAACACTGAAGAGCACAACCCTGGAGCTTTTGAAACAACTAAAGGGCCCATTTGGTTTATCAGACCCAATAAAGAAATTAACACAAATATTTTCACATTCAACAGAAAAATGATGTTCAGACACATAAGACAGAGTAGAAAATTAAATAAGTGTAACATGTCTTATCACTATATACCAAAAGTGGTCAGCTAGCAAAAGAATCATAAATCATAAATAAATAACAATCCTCCTTGACTGCATTATGATATTGAATGTCAAGCCCAATTTTTGCCTGACTTAACCTCCAACCCATTTTCCAAACAAAAAGACCTATCACCTATGTAAGATGATAAAAAGCATGTACTACAAGTGTAATACTAGTATGAAAAGCACAGCAATCATTCAATTATATCAACTTTAAGAAAATAAATGAAAGTACAGTGACAACCTTCAAAACTCCTGTAGCAAGTCCTTCCAAATGCCTTAACCCAAGAATTCGAACTCGAACATGATTTCCTTCCTTGTACTTTTTCTCAAGCTTTTGTATCTCTTCTTCAGCAATATCAGATACCTGTCAACAATAAACTCAATTATCATTCTCATTATGTCCTGGTTGGTGTAAAGCTTGATTGATATTGTGATATTGCTAACCATTCAGATTTCATACTGTAAAAGGATTCCATCATTAAAACTTATCCAGACACTACATACACTGACGAAAGCTGGAGTTGGCTCTGGAATTGATGGAACTTGAAGTAATAGTCCTATTCCTTTATCCACCCTGACAACTTTCGAGTTGTCATATATATCTCCAATTTTAACATGCTGCACAGCACATCAAAGTCAATTCCTCAGTCTAACATGGCACACATGATTATTAACTTAAATAAGCAGAATGCCACCATAACAATATATCCTACAAATAGTCGTTGAAAAGTAAGAGTTTACACAGAAAAGAAAAGCTTATTTCAAACTATCCAAGCAACTTGGCAATGTAGAACTAAATTACAGCACTAACACTTAACACACACCAGGAAATAAAGCTTTACATTATCACATAGACTTCAATCTTACATGACGACACCAGCAGAGTGTTTTTCACACTGGCACAGTAGTCTATAATATATTAGTGCTAATCCTACTTCTATTACCATGGGGTCAATAGGATTATTTAGTTAGAAGAACAGATTGTAAACCAACTAAATTGTTGGAATTCTTATATTCATGTGATTATTAAAATCACCAAATCTGTAAGACCCAATGATGTTTTAAAGGACACCTTTATATCTGCGAATTCAGCATCCTTTTAGTCTCCCCATGATCTAACTAACAGAATGAATAGAGACTTCATAGCTAATTGTCTTGTAATGAATTGATGTATTGGATAAACTGGTTCAAGAAAATGACAGATCAAAGGCATACTAATGCTTTTAGGATTATTTCAAATGCACTGCTAATTATTTCCTGAAAGCCCTACCAATTATATTAACGGAATTGGAGAATTTTCTTCAGCTAATACATTTTTTGTGTTTGGTCCTCTAATTATGCAACAAAGTTCGATGTATTCTTTTTAAGGCCATATTATCGGTTTCTTTTTTCTTAGTTGAGTTACTCCAAATCATATTCTGATCAATAACAATCTGAATTTGGAAGCATTAGACAACAATAGCAAAAATTCAACTACATTGAATGGTTATAACTGGGAAAGAGAGTACAAAAAATAGTTATCAATTCCATGGGATGAAATATCCCAAACTTAGAACGCTAATTTAACACTACCATACTTACAGAAGGAGGCGCCCTGTTCTGAACAAGATGTGGATTCAACGTCAAACCAACAGCTCTACTTGATGGATCAATGAATAATATCCGACAAATAACCTAGATAACACAAAAGGCACTTAAATAAAATTGTAACTTTAAAAGAAGGTGAACAGCATAATGGCACAAAATACAGCATAGGCTAAAAACACACACAATATCTCAAACTCAATATGCAATTATGCATGAAGGCCTATCAAGGAACATAAGCTAATACAAAGGTAAAAACAACACAATCAACATGATGATGCATTATGACTGCAATCAGAGAGTCAATGATGCCAAAGAACTAAAAGTACACAGGTAATATTTATATGTGAGGGGTGAGTGGCAATACTGCAAGGAATCAAGGATAATTTCTTTTGACAGGAAAAAAAAAAAGAAAATTTCATCATAAAAATGTGTATTTTAGGTATGCATGTCAGTGCACTTATATTAAGTATTAAGTATAAGTATAATAATTATGCACTAAAATTTTAAAGCCATGTAGTTAGCACCAGTTGAAGAAGAGAGAAGAGGAAAGAGCTTCAAACTGTAACCACCTTCTGATGAATTGCTTTCGTTATACTACAGATAAAATTCCCTAGTCCCTATCATTTTTCAGCTTAAATGGTGCTTCTTTCTCTCCCTAAAAACATAAAAGAGATACCAAAGCTGACAATACAGCCTATTACTATACATGCAAAGGCATCAGACAGCTTTTTCCACTTGAATATTGGTAGAAGATATGATAATATCTTATAATATCTCATAGGATTAGTTTCTTTTCTTAGAATATCTCTCAAAATTAGTTTCCATATTACTTTGTTATTATCATGATTTGTTTCCCTATTTAGTTAGGATTTCTATTCCTTTTTTCTCTTAAAAAAAAAAGGATGTGTATTCCTTTATTAATATAAATACAGGTTAGTATCTAGTCCCTTTGTAACAATCATATCAAATCACCTTTAGAGACTTTATTCTCTCTCTTCTCTCTTTATCTAAAACCATATAACTTCAATAAATATCAAATGATGCATACATGCATGAAAAAATATGCACTGCATAACTTACTACATAATACAGAGAGTTTGCAAACAAAAGTATTCAGGTGCATCAACTAAATAACTAGGATTGGGATATGATTCGCAAAGTTGAGTGCAGTGCAAGTTGTAAAAGTTGCATGCAAAGGTGAAATTTCAAATGTACCTTCTGAGATTCACCGTACTTGTCCTTCCAGTTTGCTGCAGGATACATATTTTGCAAATGAAACAGATCAACCTGCAATTAAACGACCCCAAAAACTGATTTCATGAACTCCCTAGGTTTGTTAAGAGAATTTATTTACTAAAACTATCTGTTAGACTTAGACCCCCCAAACACAGGTGTATAGTAGAAAAAAGAAGAATGGGCTGAAGCTGAAGTGGAGTGGACTAAGTGGAAATGTTGGGTCACGTGAATGAAGGGAAAGGCGATAAAGGATCGGAGAAAAAGGGGAAATGTCCACCAACAAAAGGTGTGAAGGGAAGATTAGTTGGGTGAGCAAGAGAAGGCTGTAACAAGACCGACAGCTGTCACATGTTGAGTGAAGGAGGAAAATCTATTATGCTATCAGAATTGAGAAGTGAAGATGTAAAATAAAAGAGGGGGAAGAGAAAAGCAAGAGTGGAAATATTGAGGTGGGTGGGGGCATTCTTTTCACTACAGAATATATCCATTGATACTTTCTGTTTATATTTTCTTCTGCAAATTACATTAACAAAGGGCTACCTCTGCCAGTAAGGAGTTTGGTCTCCCTATTTCCTAATATAGTTTCTAGTTTCTATCACTATCCTTTATGAATTCCTATTACAACGATTGCAGGATACGCTTACCGTTCCAGTGAAGTATGTTAGAAATGATAACATAACACCATTCTCAAGGACTGACTTCACTCGGGCGTTAACCATCATTCCTGGAACTAGAAGATCAATTGACATGCCTCTAAGATCCTTGGTCTGTATCAAATGCACAAAGAAAATGACCAATCAATTTGGAAAATGAGAACCACAAAAGAAAGAGACTAATTAGACCACATAATGACTACAGAGGAAGCATACCACACTTTTGGACATTGTATCAGGGTCAGAACTCAAGTAAACCACTTTACGAACTTTATCAATACTCTTAACCAAACCCTGCACATGTTGCCCAAGTTTAACTTCACCACCCAGACCTTCTGCAGGCATTCAAACAAACAAAAAATGGGCAAAGAAAGCCATAAATTGAGACCACGCAAGACAAGATGAATCAACAAGAATTCACAACAGTTGACTGATGTTTACCAGTAGAGCTATCTTTTTGTAAGAATCCCATGAAAGAAGACAAACCAAAATGAAGAATGTAACCATGGTCTTCAATGCTTTTGACGTATGCAGCAAGGACCTGAATATACATATACATACATATTATACAAAATCAAAAGTTTCGTCTCTCAATAAGCCCCAAGAGTCTAAGACACTCAAAGGCCATTGAAAACTGCATATGGATTAAGGACAACATCAGGCTATAATAGGAAACATATTGCAATCATCATTATGGTTCTAACTCTTAAATAATTGATTTAACAGGTTCATTTTCAAAAGGAAACATCAAACTCAGTTTTTATGAAAAGCTGCATTTTTTGAAGCAAACAGGAGCACTGTGAAGAAGACAGAACAAAACAAGCTACAGATACATAATACATACATAATCTACAAAAAAAAAAAATCAGCAATAAGCACAAGCACTGTGTATTAACTCCTAGATCCATAAAATTTAAACACTGTCGTCCAGTGTGGTAGAGATACAAACAAAGATGCCTAATAGTAGGAGACTAGCAAACGACTTGACATTGAGACACTCATAAAAATCTAAGATGAAGTGCAGCACAGGATTGCTTAAATGTTGTTGAGATTATTCTTATTCTTATAATGAAAATTTTTGGAAACCTTTTTACTTACCTTGATAAGTATATATCTGGCTCCAAGTTTGTCATAATTGACAACCCCTTAAAAATCAAAGAAGGAAACTAAATCCTAGTCTAGATGAACGCTAAAAGAAAAGTTAATTACAAATAATTCCATACATAGAATAATGACATACCATGCCTTCTTGAACAACTTCCAAGTTGAAGTTCTTGTGCAACAAAGAAAGACGCAGAGAAAGCCAAATTTTCCTGGTTCCTTTCTCTTTCTTGTCATCATCCAATCTAAGCACAACACAAGGAACTAGCTGCCCAACACAAAATACACTAGAAAGGAAACTTTCCCCAACCTGGAGAGAGAGAGAGAGAGAGAGAGAGGTGAGCTAAAACTGATGGGCAAATAAAAATAGCATAAAATAATTAAAAAATTGTGTTGATCCATTAATTAAAAAAATGTGTAAGGAAAGCAAGACGCAAAACAATGGGATTTGACAGAAAAGCTAATAGCACACCTCAGTTTTGTCATCGAAAATAGGATCCAACGCATCTGAAGCATGAACTAAACCACGTAAACCGCCTGGTAAACTAACTACAAGGTCTTTATCATTAACTTCAGCAACAACTCCCCAAAGCTTCATTCCAGGAGTTATATTCTGGCATACATGCAAGAGCAAAAAGTTTACCACAGTGCACGCACACATGCACACACAAAGAATCTTACGGTATGATGTCAATAAGCCAAATAAACGTAGGAAAAAAGTAAAGAAAAATGACTACATTAGAAGCATATTATAAAGCTTGGTTTGAACCTTCTGACTGTAAAATTGAATAACATAACATTAAATATACAAACTCAACCCTCAACCGTGAAACAAAAAAATTTCCTAGCTGTATACATCTTATGATTCATAGTGATCCCATTCCCATATACCATTGCAGTTCACCAGAGATATGTTTTTTTACCAGGAATTACATTCGCAATAAACACAACATGTCAATATAACCAGTAAGCTTGTAAAGTATGTAGTAACATTTATTCGAGACGTAATATGTCTATAAAAAGTTCAAAATCAAATAAAACTGATAATCAACAGGCATCCTCCATTTTAAAAAAATAGCTGCATGCTACTACCTTGAGTGTAATTTTATTCACACGCCGCGGCAGTTTTCCGGTGATACCATCACCGGAAAGTGAGCCCCAATCATCTGCAGGTTCCTCACTCTTGCTGAACACATTTCTCCCCTTCTTCGCCCTCTTCTTAGATTTCCTCAAGTGATCATCATCCGCAAACTCCTCATAATCACTCCTATGCTTCCCCGAAATCTCTCTACCTATAAAAGGAACACAGGTCGAAGTTCAAATCCAAACCAAATGCAAATTTAAGCTACTTCAAATCAGAAGGAAAAAAAATGTGGATTCGAGAAAATTAATATAACTAGACAAGGAGCTTCTGCAACCTCGGGGAAAGTCTGGAACCTCGTCTTCGAGCTGCAGAGCAAGTGCTTCTGACTTTGCGGCGGTGGTGGCGGCGTTGTTTTGTTCCCTCTTGTTTGGTTTGAATATCTTCTTAGAAGCTTTACCGGTTTTAGGCTTGTCGTTACTCTTCTTCTTCTTCTGCGATTTTTCCGAACGCGGTGCCATGACTCTTGTTTCCTACCCTGTTATCGTACAAGTTTGCTTCAGTTTCGCGAGCACGCTTTGAGGCTAGAGAAGCAGCAGGGTTTAGAAGGGTTTTAGCTTTAGGTTGGGAACACAACGAGGAGAAGAAGAACGTTATGAAGCAACAAGTGAATACATACACAATGGGCCCAGGATGATTACCGGGCCCGGCCGCACAGGCCAGAAAGCCGAAGCCCAGGCTCGAGTCCAGCAAATGCATTTTCAAGTGAAGGTGCTGCTCTCTTTTCCCACCCTCAAATTTGTATTCCCACCACCTCTACAAAAAATTTTATTACATGACGAAATTATCCTCACCATCACTTCTTCTCAACACCCCCTTTTACAAGTATTCACTCCTTGAACTTAATTTTCATAAAGATGTCAACAATTTCAACAACCTTCCGTGAGGTATTTAATCTTACATAAACTTAGTATTCAACTAGGCAATGGAAACTTGGTTTCCGTAATGTATCAAAATTTTGGATATATTAATGTATTAAAAATAAACTCAATTTCCATAAGATAGTGTGAAATAAAAAAAATACAAGCAACGGGTGCTCAAAATAAAGCTCCTTAATGGTGACCACAACCACATAAAAGAACTAAAAGAGGAAGAGGGGGAGATGGGGAGACTATTATGGGAGAAAGGGAAAGGGGTGGGGAGGAGATGAAGAATGGGAAAAGAAGGTGGAGAGGTAAAGATGGGAGAGGGTGAGAGAGAGAACTAGCGTAGAGAGGGGAAATGGGAGGAGTAGGAAGGAGATGAGGGAGTTGGGATATTATAGAAAACATTGATTTTTTTGGGAGGAGGGTGGGAATGGCAAAGAGGGGCGTGAAAATAGTATTTTCATTTTATGGAAATCAAGTATTTTTTACTTTCAGGGATTAAAATTTCAAAATATTTAAAATCAGAGAAGAATATAGGTTGAAAAGATAAACCATAGAATAAAGAGTATTTGTGAGAAAAAAAATACAAAAAAGAAAGAGAGAGAAGGGAGATGTTTAAAAAATTAAGGTTTAAATATATTTTTGGTCTCTTCTTTTTTTAATAATTTTCGGTTTTAGTCTCTCATATTTAAATCGAAATTTTTTAGTCCCTGTTTTTGAAAATAGACCATATTTAATCCCTTTGACAAACTCCGTTAGGTTGTGTTTTGGAGTTTCAGAGGGGAGGGAGAGTGTTCGTGATCAATATTTTATCTCTTTGAGTGTTTAAAAAATATGTAAAAATCCCACAAAACCCTCTAAAGTCATATCTCTAGTGCATTTTTTGAGTTCCTCCAAATTGGAGGGTTTGTGAAGATGTACTAGAGGGACAGACTTTGGATAGTTTTGGAGGGTTTCAAAATGTTTTTTCCACTCTTCTCTGCTATCTATACAACTAAAATATTGGAGTAAACCCTCCCATCCAAAAACCCCCTCCCAAACACACCCGTATGTTAAAAATTGATGTGGCTAACAGACTTACATCTAAGCATATGTCGCTTGTTTTACTTAACTATTGTGGCATTCTACATGGATTGGATGACCTAGATTTGTCTAAGGGTAGAGATAAATTAGAGGCTATGGCTCAAAATCAAACTAAGGATGCACAACAAAAATGGAAATCACCCCTACCCCTGAGACAGGTCATCCACTCCATGTAGAATGCTGTATTTAGATAAGTAAAACATGTGATTGTGTTGATGTGTAAGTCTGTTAGCAATATTAGCATTCTTATTTCAAAAAATGGAGATTAAAAAAGTTATAATCTAAACATGAGGGACTAAAAATGAGAGATAAAAACATATTTAATCCAAAAATTGGGTTTTTTTAATCCAAAAAAAATTGGGGTGTTAAAAGCAACACCCTTTTTTTTTGTCAACGCCCTATAAGTGAATGGAAATTTTTATACACACATACACTGATTTCTAAATACACACACTAAAAGGTAAAAAGTCTAAAGTACCCCTAATTTTAAATAAAACTCAAAACAATCTATTTTCTCCTTCACTTCTGCATCATCTTCTCCACGCATAGACCATATTTTCGCTTCGTGTTGTACATCACACTTCCGCGCCAAGCTCAGTTTTGCACCGTCAGTTCTTCTTCTCCGTTGCAGGCGAGCCACTTCTCCGCCCCACTTCGTCCTCTCTGTCGCAGCCAAGCCATCTTCTCCGCCCCAGTTCGTCTTCTCCGTCGCACGTCGATTGCAAGCCCAGCACTGCGATTTTCTTCCTGTAGCAAATCGACCCGTCCACCTTCTTCTAACTTCGCCATCGCAGGCATCGTCGTCCCTGAGGTAACTGATCTTCGTGTTTTTGTTAGATTTTTTTCTGGCGTTTGAAGCTCCGCAGAACTAATAGATCCGCGTGCTGTAGATCTCTACGGAACTATTAGCTCTGCGTGTATGGGTATGTGCTACAACACACATACACGCGGATGCATTACATCCGCGACTTGTACCTCTATGTGAAAATAACAGTTTCGCAAGCCTTTTTTTTTTGGTCAAATGCGAGCCTGTAAGTGTGGTTTTGCCTCTTAGCCCATAGCCAAAAATGTAACATTCGTTTTTCTGAGTAACTGTTTTGATTTCTGTCTTATATGAATTTTTGCAAAATAAATATTTTGAGATTTATTTTTGGTTTACAAATAGGATTTAAATATCCATGTTTAAAATTTCTTCTGAAAACGGTCAATTTCAGATTCCGTCAGGTCTACCTACACGATATGTTTCCTTGTCTATCCGTCCCTAGTCTGTTTTATATGAATTCTTGAGACAAAAATGTTTTGTGATTTATTCTTAGCTTAAAATTAGGAATAAAATAGATGTATTTTGAAATACTTCTGAAATGGTGGTTTTTCAATCAATGTCGGGTCTTTTTACAGAAAACGGTTTACGTCTAACTGACGAAAAGAGATTTAAATAGCTTGAGTGTGTTAAACAAACCCAATAAATAAAATTCCTTCACAAAAGTTGGTTCTTTTATTATTTTAGATTTTCTGAAATTTTTCTGAAATTTTTGGAAAACTTTCAAAAAATACCAAAAACTACGCTATCCGGGGGCGTTTAAACGCAAAGACCTTGCCTCACAGTTATAAATTTCGTGTCAAAGGTCCATAAGCATTTTATATTTTATTTTTAATTATTTATTTCATGATTTTTAAAATTATTTCTGTGTAAGTTTTGAAAACCCTATTTTTCTGTTTTTTCGGGGTTATACCTGCGAAACGATGAAAACTGAAGAGTTTACACTATCTATAAATTTCAAAAATGAGTGCCACGAAATTATTTAGACTTCTTATGGCATTTTCTAGCATTCTCATTGGTTCTCATCAATTTTAACTAATTATTTCAATTTTTGATTTATGAAATAACAAAAATATCCTTGATTTTCACTCTTTTTCATCCAAACCCTAGGGGTAAAAATGGAAATTCATATTCCCTCTTCTTCCAGCCAGTTTGCACGCCTTTTTCATGATCTTGGGGGGTCGAGGAACTTCTCAATTGTTCTAGGGTTTTTTAGATAGTTTTTTTTAGATATTTTTGTGAGATATTTGTTTTTAGATATTTTTAAAACCTAACCATGGTTTTGGATGAAAACCATGGGCTCTTACCACTTGGTTTTCACGAAATTTTCTCTATAAATAGAGGGGGTTGCCCTTCATTTTCATCATCCATTAACTTGAAGAGAAATCTCACTCCAAAATTCTTTTTCTTCCCTTTGTTTTCCTTTAGTTTTCTTTGTGTTACTAATCAAGTTTTGTGTTGTGTTCTTGTGTTTTGTTCTTGTGTTCTTAGATTGTTCTTCATGTTCTTGAGGCTAAGGTATGGGGAAATTCTTCTTAAGTTGGTTTGATCTTGTTTTGATGAGGATTTTATGTTTTGGGTGTTTATAGTTTTAATAAATTGTTATATATTTGTTTAATTGTTTGTAATGGTTATTATGCCTTATATTTTCTAAAAATGTGATTTTTTAAATAGTAAAGTTATAATGCCCAATTTATTTATAAAGTTTAATAATTGTACCGTTACGCTGACGAAATTTTATATATAAAGGTTTGATCACTCAGTGGGCTATGCCTCTATGATCAACAAATCTAAGAAATTGTAAAATTGAACCTCTGTAGTTCTTTTGACAGGTAGGGGATATGGTGCTTTGGTCAGGCGTAAGAATGCATCTTCAGTGTACTCATACGGTCGGGCTCAGGGGTCATATCTCTATTACGCCGTTAGGACGTGAGCAAGTGACTAAATACGTTAAAATTACTAAACCAGAGTTTTTCTTCCATTTTCATGTTCTTTTCAAAAATATATATATACAGGCTGACTGGGTAAAATAATTTAATAGTAATGGGTTCTCGGTGAACTCTACTGTTAAGTTATTTGGTAGAAATTCCTGGTTTGGAGTTCTGTTGTATATAAAAACTTGTGATTTTTACTGTTTATATACAGACTGATGACGGGTTAAGGTAGTTCATTTGTATGGATCTGTTTAGGAAAGAAAAAGGTCATTGAAGGGGCCTACAAGATCACCCGATCTTTCCTGGGAACCATACCGATGCGCTATTTTCCTATCTTAGAAAGTTCGTATATACGTGGCGAAGATTACTTGATCAGCTTCCAAAGAGTTTTCCCAAAGAGAATAAGTTAAGATGATTTTTATTAATATTATTACAGTTAAGGTTGGTCACCGCGTTCGGCTCTGCCGCTGAGTGACTATTTCATAGCAGTTTTTCCCAAAAACGAGAAATAGTCACTTACCGATTAAAAATAAACCTGAGTTTAATAAACATTAATCTCTTCTCTCTTAATCAATTCTGGTGGCCTTGCCACGTTTTGATTTTCTGTTACTGCTTTGATCACTCTTATTTTATACCGATTCACTTTCGGGTAATCACCTCAGTTTGGCTCTGCCGCAGTGTGGTTACTCTTAAAACAAATTAATAAAGCCGAAAAGAGTAAAGTGACAAGAGTATTTTGGGGGTATGATGTTTTACCTGAGATTCTATGTTTTATCTGAGTTAAAGGATTTCGTATTTCCTTGAGAAGTGTGATTTTATTCTTATCTGATTTTGGTGTTATATGAGTTATGTGATTCGATGTTCCTATTTGAGCAGTGTGACTCTGTGTTTGATTGAGATATGTGACTCTGAGTTCTTATCTGAGAAACGTGGTTTTGTGTTTACATGTGATTTCGTGTTTATTTGAGAGTTAAGTCGTAATTTGGTGTCTGTGGTTACTAAGAAAAATCTCTCAGAGTAGCGGGCTGAATGCTCGTGGCTGTGTGCCGAAATTCCTATGGTAAAATCTCCATGAGTAGCGAGTGACTTACTCGTGGGTGTGTCCCGAATTTAAGTGAAAGTCTCCAGGAGCAGCGGGTTGTTATACTCGTGGGTGTGTCCTAAAAGTATTGAGTAAAATCTCCATGGGGTAACGGGCAAAGTGTTTGAGGGTGTGTCCCGAAAGTTTAGAGAGTTTATGTGATATTAATGTCCTGGTGATGTTTTGTGTTGTTTTTGCTACTACAATACAAACAAAGACTTGACATTTGTGTTTATTTTGAGGAAAAGATTTAAGGAAGCATATTCCCCATCCTTCTCATCTTTTTCAATAAAGTGAAAAAATTTTACATGCATTTTCAGAGAAGGATGTTAAGTTTTCATCAGATATTTCTTTAAGTATTTCAAAAATTCTTGATAACTATGGTGTAATATCTTTTTTGGAGAAAAGATATTGCAAAAAATGCTGAAACTGAACTGAAATATCAAACTCTTTTGCAGCCTCTTCCTGTATATCACAGATTATGCAACAAACATTAAAAATCGAACTTGTAAAATAAAGTGTTTAAACCATTTCAAAAATAAATAAATAAAGCATTTAAACAAAAGCTCTAAATTAAACATAGAAATCATCACAACATTGCAAATTATTGCCACAAAAGATGTCAGATCACATTGATTCATGTAATATATTCGTTCATACTAAACTTTAATGAAACTTTATCAATGAAACTTTAATGACAATTTGTTCATACTAAAGTCCCACAAACTAAACTTTCCAAAGTTCCATGACAGCTTATTATATGATCAGTAAAAAGTAAAAAATTAGACAATCTATCACGAAAAAACTTAGAATTTTATACAAAAGAACTGGGTGGAAGGAAAACACTGCAGCATCAACAGTTCTCTGACTAGTGATAGTTTTATATTATCTTTCTCAAGAGTGCCATAAATGAAAGTTTTATGGAACTTTATGTGAAAATAATAATGTGCCCTCCTTTCCAAATTATGGAATAAAAAATATTTAATATCAAGACCAGACCACCAAGTGAAGAGGATGATTGATGTTGATACCTTGAAAACGTTAAAAGACACCTGCTTTTGGACACGGAAACTCCTCACTTTGTCATGGTCTACAAGATCAAAATATATATCCTTTCCAATCTGCACTGAAAGGTCTTCATCTTGTGCCACCTAACAAATATCATGCTCTTAGTAATATCAAACACAATTTGATTGTGTAAATCACAAAACCTTTGTGGCATAGAAGACAAATAATGCTCAATTGATTACTAAAAAAGTCCATAACTAAGAACCTTTATAATTGTATAAAGATGGGCCTCTGCCTTTTCTTTCTTTTTGTGCTCTTTTTCTTCTTGTTTTTTCTTCAACCACTCCTGCATCAGTCCATTGCAAAAATGTTGAACGTTTCGGCAAGTGTACCGAATCGTACAAGTAATAGAGTGATGAGTAAATTATCGTTCCCAACGAAGATCAATTGCCAAGTACCAACTACTACCAAATGCTATACTATTTGGACTATGAAAAAAATATGCAGTGGATTGTGAAAGTTAAGATAAAATGCAAACACAATGTAATACAAATCACGAAAACAAACACTTGGTGGATGAAAGACAAATGCAAACACAATGAAAAGAAGATTAGGCATAAGAATCACTCAAGTGACACTAGATGCAATCACCAATCTCAATCAATTATCATTCAAGTTCTCTGAATTTGGTTAAACTCAATCCCTTGGTGAATAACCCCTTTCCTCTTAATTAGAACCCTAATTCCTTAGGTGAAACTCAATTAATTGGAAGCATTAAGAATAAGAACTCATGAAGAATGCACATGAACCAAAGTCCATTCCTAGATCTCTACACTCACATGGTTTCTAATCCAAATAGAATCTCATACCTAACTTCCATTAGATAAAAGACCATCACAACAATTTCCATGGTGGCCAATCAAGGAAAAACATTAAGCAAAGGATTAAAAACATAAATTGAATCAAAATTTGGAGAACAAAATAGTCAAATTACATCAAGATCCACAAGAGTTCATCCTAGCCTAATCAAAACAAATCAACCAAACATGGCAAAGAGACGAGAATAACCGTAAAGCGAAGAAGATGAAGAAGGTGGATCCATTGAATCTTCAAGTCTTGTTCCCAAGGCTTGAATCTTCATTGGAGAGGCATAGAGAGGTCTCTGTAGGCTGTCTCGTCACTTTCCAAGTCCAGAAGATCTGCCAAAATAGGTAAGAACATAAACATTTATATTTTGGTAACGTCTTGGGCGCTGGGCGCCAAGATCTGGGCGCTGGGCGCCGGAATTCTGCCTTTAGAAGTTGAAACGCGCAGTCAGGGACAACATTGGGGCGCTGGGCGCTGATATTCTGTCTTCCAGGTCCAATTTTTCGTACAAATCTGGACAGCTTTGGTATTTTGCATTTTTGACCATCAAAACATCCGAACTGGGCTTCGGTGTCAACATGAAAGTTGTAGGTCTACTTCTTATCTTTCCAACGCCACCAAGATCACTCAAATCGGATAAGTACAGCCCAAGTTATGAGTAGGGCAGCATTGCAGCGCTGGGCGCCCCAGTATGGGCGCTGGGCGCCCCAGTATGGGCGCTGGGCGCCCAGTTTCTGCCTTCCAGATCATATTTTCTAAGTTCGGGTCAGGTTTAGGGCGCTGAGATATGAGCGCTGGGCGCTGGCATTCTGCTCTCCAGGAGAAATACTTCGCAGTCCATACCAAAATCCAAGAGCTGAGCGCCAACTACCTGTCTAACACCAAAAATAGGTCAAAAAGTAACTTCCTATGACAAAACTCTCTACTCATGCAAAATAATATATTCTAACCTAAACTAGCACTAATATTTACACTGTTTAGTCCAATTAATCCATTAAAACTCATATCAAAATATACAATTGTAGAGATTCATCAAAAAACTTATGTGAGATTTTTCTCCTTGTTATGCTATTCTCATGTAGACTAGAAAGTTCTTTGTTGCAGGTCTGGATATTAACTATGTAGTATTCTTATTTGTGCTTCCTTTTATATAAGAATGCTACCTCTGTTTTTTTTCAATCTTTTTATTTGTATGTATGAATGGTGCATTTTGATGTAATTAGTCCACCTAAGGGCCTGTTTGGATTGACTTATGCAGAGCTTATGAACACAACTTATGACTTATTCATAAGATATTTTGGGTTTATTTTTCATAAGCTACCCAGGATAGCTTATCAAAATAGCTTATGGCTTATATAAAATAAGTTTCACTATAATTTTTCTTCGATTATAAAAGTAGCTTATATAGCTTATGTCATAAGCAGTAGATAAGTTTGTTATCCAAACAGGGCATAAGTCTAATGCATTACTAATACTAGTGAGTTTTGTTTAGTTTTTTTTAATTTATATTTGATTAGTCCAAGTTGGCTTACAGTGTTAATTATGTAAGTTGAGTTTTAGTGTTTCAATTTAATGCTTGTTGAAAACTATGGGCTAATTTAGTTTCATTGCGATTGTGTGTGTAGATATGGCAAGGACTAGAGGTTCGCTTCGCTAGAGACCTACAACATCCGTTCGTAGAGAGCGTACCGGTCAAGGCGAACTAGTTGAGGAGCCACATGCCGAGGAGGACCCACAACACATAGAGGAGGTCCAGGCACCTATTGTTGTGGAGGAGGAGCCGCTGAAACCTCTGTTTCCTGGAGGCCTCGAGGATACATCTATCCTTAGGTCCTACGACGACCACGTTGCCAAAATCCTATGGCTTGGACAGGTAATAAGCTTGTCTGATTCGTTAGTTTTTATTAATGAGTTATTACTTTGGATGCGTTGAAGTTAAGAAAACTGTAAATGTTTCAGGATCGTGTTGCGTTGAAGTGCATTGCACATGGGCGCAACTTGAAAGATGTGCCGATGAACGGCCAGATACGCACATTTGTGGAGAACTCTGGTTTGGCACCGCTGCTGACATGTAGCCACCAACATATAGACAAGGATCCCCTGTATTTTTCACTCCTCTCGCAACCCAAACTCACATATATCCTACTTCCTGGGAGGCCTATCTGTTTCTCTGCACCTAACCTCGAAATGACAACAACTATTCCAAGTTGTCTCCCAACAGCTCTGGCCCAACTCACTAATCCTTGCCTCGTAAGAAAAACCTGAAAATCCAAACAAAATGTTTAACTTAAATGAAAAACAAATAAAACAGAGAAAATTTATCAATCACAATTACCTCTATTGTGGTAAATGCATCTGTGCAATCCACTTCAACGGGTTCTGTCAAATCATTCACAGCATCGCCATGCACTGGCAAACTGCCATCATCACTCATGTCCAAAGCATCTTCCATTTCGAAATCCACTCTCTATCCTGTCCTGTGAAACAACCACAAAGGCACTTAAATCATAAAACTTTACAAATTTTTCAAATTTTAAAAATCCTCCATTCAGAGCTACGTAGCGGAACTATTATTTTCACGTAAAAAATACTTTCGCGGAACTAGTTCCGCGTGTGCATTTTTTACATGAAACTAATAGTTCTGCGGAGTATTTTTCACATTTTTTACATGGAACTAATAGTTCTGCGGAGTATTTTTCCTGTGAAAAATACTCTGTGGACTAATAGTTGCACGTAAAAAATGCACATGTGGAACTAATAGTTCCACGGAGTATTTTTCACAGGAAAAATACTGCGTGGAACTATTAGTTTCGCACTCAATATTTTTACATTATGTGTTGTTTTTTATATACGCGGAACTATTAGTCCGCGTGTAGTGCAAAACTAATAGTTCTGTGGGGTCCTTAAATCGCGAAAAATTTAACTTGCGATTTTACCGGACGACGACGAGTTTCTGTTCGGTTGTGCTGCCTGTAGATGCAAGAGAGACTCCTTTGCTTGTTGTTGGAGGGGATAGGGGTGAGTAGAGAAGGGAGAATGAAGAAAAAATTTGAAAAAGAGGGGAGGAAGAAGAAATAACTTGCGCGCGCATAGAAGAAGAGCTAAGAGGGAAGAAGAAGTGTGAGTGGGAAGAAGAAGAAATAAGTAGGGGTAGTTTTGGTATTTTAAAGGCAAAATTATACTTTTGGTCCCTTAACTTATTTTATTTTTTCAAGTTGGTCTCTTATCTTCATTTTTAAACAATAAGGTCCCTTATGTTTATTTATTTTTTCAATTTGGTCCTTTTGGTGATGTGTCATTTACTGATTGGTCTAAGATGTTGGTGTACAGTAAATCGAGACCAATCAGAAACTGACACATCATCAACAAATGAAGAAAAGGACCAAATTGAAAAAATAAATAAACATAGGGGACCTTATTGTTTAAAAATAAAGATAAGGGACCAACTTGAAAAAATAAAATAACTTAGGGGACCAAAAGTATAATTTTATCTATTTTAAATGTGTATATGTGTTATTAGTAAAATAGGTATGTGTGAATATAAAAAGTCTAAGTGAATACATACATGGTAGTGATACGCCTTTTGGGCTTGAGGCCTGGCCTCTTCTTTTTAATTTCATAGACCAAAAAAAAACACCCGGGCTGTTGATGTGGATACCACATGACGTGGCTTTGCACAATGTGTGATCGTAAGAGATCCCCACAGTAACCCATGGGATCGCATGCACCATAGTAAAGCCTACCCAGAGAGAAGTTTCTCGAACACAGAAGAATAAGGTGGTTACAAATATAAGGAACGAATTCACGAACGAGAATCAAAACTCTCTCTTCGTTCGCAAATCGCAATCGAGGGGTTCGTTTCGCGAATTGTGAAGCAGGTAAAGTTCCCTCCTCAGACTCTGATATTCTTCTAATCCATGATTATTTATTGGTTTTGCATCTAACGTGAGTAAATTGCAATGTTATATTTCTGGCTAAAACGCATCAGCAACCCAAAAAACAATCCCTAGACGGTTGTAGCTTTTTTTTTCCTTCTTCAGAAATTTCGGTAAAAAGTAATTTCAATCTGCATCTAAAATTTATAATTAATTAATTAATTTTCTATCTGTTTTCAAGCTTTTGATTACCAGGAAATTGCTGATTTCAGGGGTCTGTGTTTCCCTTGTGTTGAAATTGCTGCTTCAGGGTTGCGTTTCGTTTATGTGTTTTAACATTTTCGTTTGTGGGATGATAGGTGTTACGAGTAACAAGATCAACATGAGGGGTAGAAGCTACAGTTACAGCCCGTCCCCCCCAAGGCATTACAGCCGAAGAAGACGCAGTCCTAGTCCTAGGGGCCGTTACGGAGGCCGTGGTAGGGATTTGCCAACAAGTCTCCTGGTCCGAAACCTGCACAGAGATTGCAGGTATATCCACAAAGGATTTTAAAGCTTTATATACTAGCTTTTTATTTACAATAGTAATTGTTACTTGCAGTACTATTGTGTGGATCAGGATTATCAACTGCTTTTTTTTTTTTTTTTAATGTAATGGAAGCATAGGTGATTGTTAAAAGAGGATGGTAGTGTAGGTGTAGGAGCGGTGTTATTGTTATTGCTTCTAGCGTGGCATTTTAGTGAACTGATTTGGAATTTTTTTAACTGTGATACTTGGTTTGCAGGCCGGAAGATCTGCACGGTCCATTTGGCCAATTTGGTCCTCTCAAGGACGTTTACCTGCCTCGTGATTATTATAGTGGGTAAGTATATTTCCATTGGGAGAAAATAGATTCTATAGCTTCTTTCGTTTCGAAAGATGTTTGGGCATGATTCTTGGTATTTATTTAGCCATTTTGATAATTTCCAACTGTGAAGTTGTGTTGAATTATTTCCTGAATTGGGATTTTGAAAATTTTTATAGTGGCTTTTTTCTCGAGTGTTTAATTTTGCTGCTGCATTGTCAGTAATAATCAATACTACTACAATTGTTTTATGGGAATTTGGTTGTTTTATTGAAAGAGTTGAAGACACCAATGAAGTAATAAGAGTACTATGTTGAAGAGAAGAAAGAAGTAATAAGAGTGTCGGGTTGAAGACACCAAGTAGTAAGAGTTCTGTTCAGGGTGATGTTAGTGTACTTGAAGGGTCGGAAGGTTGAGTTTGAATTCATTGTGAAGAAGTTCAAGTCTTGAAAAGTTTCATCTCAATATATTGGCTTCTACAAGGTTAGCATCCGTGTGGTGTTTATTATTGAATTCTATGGAGTGTTGATAGTATGACTTGTGATGGTTTGGTTTGGAGTCAGGATCGTATTTGTGGATATCTTCAACCAACCTGACTTGAGCATGCAGGTGTGTTTATTTATCATACCATGCATATGGTGTCTCTTAACACATTTGGATTTTATGGTCCAGGGAGCCAAGAGGTTTCGGGTTTGTTCAATTTGTAGACCCAGCTGATGCTGCAGATGCAAAATATCACATGGATGGTCAAATTCTTCTTGGTCGTGAGTTAACTGTGGTGTTTGCTGAAGAAAACAGAAAGAAACCTGCAGAAATGAGAGCAAGAGATCGTGGGAGGTGAGGATATGGATGTTTGATTATCTCTGACGATATTGGACTTAATATATATATTAGTAATTGAATCATAGATTGTCATCTCATTTAGAAACTGGTTTTTTCTTTCCACTTTTATTCCCATTTCTTAAGTATTTTTTTATTTAATCTATCCCTAGGTCATATGATTATAGGCGATCTCCACTTCGTCATTCTCGTCATTCACGTTCACCATGCTATGCACGAACTTACTCACCTAGTCCAGATTATTCACCTTCTCCAAGACGAAGGCGATACTCCAGGTTTGTTATTACATTTGCTTTTTACTTAAAATTCTTTATTCTTTATATGCGATGAATGGTGTATATGTTTTACTGTGTTCACAATCTGAGAAAGGTTTCCCTCATTGTGATTCAGGTCAATCTCACCAAGAGATAGAAGGTATAGCAGGCGATCATACTCTAGATCACCTTATGGATCAAGAAGCCGCAGCCGAAGCAGGAGTTACAGCCGTAGTCCAGGGTACTCTCGGTGATTTTAATCACAGGCTTGGTGAATGTGGTGGTGTGGAAGATGCTTTAGTTTTCATCTTTGTTTTTAATGAGGCTTGTGTGTTCAGTTGTTCAGATCGACAATGTATTGTTAATCTAGTAGTAAGGATTTGTCGTGGTTTTCGTTCAGCTTTCTGACCTGACATGACACCCGTTACTTACTTCAGTTACTTGTGCTCTATATGTATATTTCTTTGGTCGAGCTTGTGCTCTATATTTAGTCCAGATTTTATTGAACTGCTTGTTGGACTTGGTTTTTAGTTTTGTTTTAATTTGTGCCCCCGTCTTTGATTATTGTCTTTGTTGTGGAGTTTCGTGGATGTTTATTTTGCAGCGTACATCATATATTTTTACAGATGTTAATGTTGACGTATTTCAATATACATCAGAATAATTTTTGGGATAGTAATTTTTAATTCAATTGTGAGTTTTAGAATATAATTATTTGATAAAAAATTATTAACAGTGTAACATTTGTTTAGAGTGAATATGACAATGTCATCCAAGTGTAATTAGTCTCATCTTGGATGACAATGTGGCATCAAATTCTCAAACATATGTGTTACTTATCCCAATAACACAAGTCTTTCTTACTTTTGGTACACTAATCCCATCAATTATGGAAAAGAGGCCCTAGTCCCCTTAAATAAATAAAAAATGAATTTAATGACATTTTACGTACATTTTTTTCTTCTGAAGATGCCCTTCATTAATCCCTATGTATGGTTTTTTTTTTGGTCAAATCCCTATGTATGGTTGATCAACAACGTATGCACAGACGAGGCCAACCGTACCTATGTAGACTAGACTGTGGTATTAGCACGTGTTAGGAAATGAAATGAATTCGACTTAGGTAACCATTCACCCATGTATAATTCGATTTTGCTGTATGATTAGAATAATTGATATAAGAGAGACAGATGCATAATTTTTATATACAACCCACCGTTTATTTTAAACAACTGTCTTTATTTTATATAACAAAATTCTATCCTACTATTCCAAAATAGGATAAGATTCAAGTCCTTCAAGATATACATACCCGCTCTAGTATAGCTCCTTCACATAATCAAACGCCGTGTCCATGTTCACGTCTCCTCTATATTCAAATACAACATTAAAGCTCAAATAAGTTGCGATGCAAAACTTCTGAAATAATACGTAGAATTCAATGTAGTTAAAACTGAATCGGTCATTAAATTGTGAGGGCAGAGATTCGAGGTTCAGAGGTTTGATTGGGATCATTAAATAATATTATTTTAGTTATAAATATAATATATAATATTATTTTAAACCCTAAACTTTATACAATATTGAGCAAAAATTAACATAAAAGTAATAACTTTATAAAGAAAAATTAAACTTTACTATTAAATGTCATAATTCATAACATAAAATATTCAAAATTACAAATAATTGAAGAAAGTGATATCTATTTGTTTAAAAAAAATTGAAAATTTTGATTTTGATTTTTTTTTAAAAAAAGAGTGAACCGGTCCAACCCGATTTTTAGCTGGTTTTGACTGATTTTCTCGATTTTTGACCGATTTTTATGCAGGACGGTTTTTAGATTGTTCCGAACCGGACAGGGATCCGGTTTCTGGTTCGACCGGTCTGATCTTTCGGTCTAGTTTTAACTTCCATGGTAGAATCTAATCAATCTAGAGAACTAGATTCTTTATATTTTATTATTTATCTACTTGATTTTTATCAAACAATTTTAGTTCACACACACTAAATAAAAGATAAAATAGCTCACACAATGAAGAAATCCTCGCACAATTTCTTTTTTGGTCAACGTAAACAGTGTCATAAAAGGGAAAAAAAACCCCGCCATATGACATTTACAGCAAGGAAAACAACATAAGCAGAGTCACAATAAATACACCAATCCTAACCAAGACACGCTGCTGAAATCTATTCCAAGCTGTAACATGCTACAAATAAGGAAAACAACTAAAACTCAAAACAAAACAAAAGAACACATAAAAACCTACACCTCGGCATACCAAAAAGGATACAGGCATGAAGAATATCCTTGGGATATTCTTGAGTGGGTTGGGTTTGGTCCATTTGGGGCGCCCAGAACCTTCTGTCTTAACTAAAAAAACTCACATGTCATGGATCCAGAACCCAGCACACATCAAACACCCAAGGCTTGGCATCAACAGAACCGGCAGGGGCGATGCAGGGAAGAAGTAGTGGTCCCTCATGATGCACGGCGGTGAAGACACAACAACCAACAACACCAGAACGAATACCAACAACAGCCAACAAAACCACAAAAACGAAACAACATAACGAACACCAGAAACGCAACAACAAAAACACAACAGGAACCAAACAAACCAGATCAAAACACAGCAAAAACAGCAATACCAACACCAAGCTCCAACAGAAATCCTCGCACAGTTAAAAAATAGAAAAATGAAGATAAGACAAAGCAAAGAGTGGAGCAACAAAGCATATGTTCATAGATTTGCACCGAACAGAGACTACCAGAAAAGGCATTATTGCAAATAGGAGAAGACGTTGACACGTCACCTGCATTGCATTGCCTCCCTTAAAAGCTCCATCTTTCTCTTCTCTGTATCGTACCCAAGTTCCCCCTAACTTTCCCACGCGCCTGGGAAAATGACTTTAATTGGGAACCATACTTTTTTTTTAAGAAGCCATTATTTTTAGTACAACAAATAATTCATCTATAATCTTATCCTATAAGTTACTCATATTCTTCAATTGGATGTTGACTGCTACAAAAATGAACAAAATAAAAATAAATAAAAATTCTTGAATTATTTGAATAAAAAATCTTTAATTTTAAAACGTACCATTTTTTCAGGTTACATGACTTCTTTAAGAAAATATGCACAGCACGTGACATGCATACAAAGTTGTTCCAAATTTCCAATATGCCTAATGCATGTGCTTCACAATTTTAAAAAATATAACGATAAAATTCAGATAACAATTGCCAATGATAATGTTATTATTTATTATTATTATTTTTATCATCAAAGAAGGAAGTAATGGATTCCCCTGTGCAATGACACTTTCATCTCCAATATAAAGGTAATAAAGAGAGCATGGACCACCACCCTGGGGAACAAATGGTGAAAAGTTGTTAGCTAAACGTGCAACCATCAGTGTGCAATGCTTTTCATAGAACAGTGTGTGATGTGTATAAATCTGAAAGCCCATGGTGGTCTTAATTATATGTTTTTCTTATATTTTTTCAATTTCTTTATAGCTTTTTTTTTCTTCCAGATAATTTGTGGGCTCCTTAATATCATTCTTTTGAGCATGTTTTCCATAATCAAGTACTCATCTTCCCTTGGTTGAAATATATGCAATATACATAATTCATTCTCACAATGCTTTTTAGTGAATGAGTTTAATATTCATCCTTCAAAAGCTGCCTCTTACTTTTTGACTGGATTATTAATTAACTTAATTCACGTGTTAGCTCAGAGGAATGAAAAGGTAATGAAAATTAACTAAGAAAGTTAACAATTTTCGTTATAACAAGGAATTAACCGATGGAAAGAAATCAACGGTTAAGTGCATGATTTTTAGTTAGAAGATTCTAAAAATGTACTTGAACCCAAAAATAATTATAGAGTTCCTTTTGAATAGATATATTTTTATATCTAAACGTACATTTATAACTGAAAACCAAACATGGATTAAAAGGTATTCGCCGATGAAGTGGATGAGATCACTTATCACCATATAATAATGCAATCCAAAAGCGCTAAAGTATGGTCACTTGTATTTTTCCCCCCTCATCTTTCTCAGTTCCTTTACACTCTCTTTTCACAATTTCTTTTAAAAATGGACCATTGGGGTCACATCACAATTCAATCTTGCAGTTAATTAGTGTTCAAGCCTGCTTTTTTTTTTTGCCATTACTTTTCCATCGTGCAGTACACGCAGTGATAATGCGTGTGCTTAAACCACAAACATTTAACACAACAGCAACAACAACTGACTATGTTCCATTGTTCCTTTGAAGAGTGTCTTTCCAAGCATTTTCCTCTGTTGCATTATTCCCTTTGTGTGTGTGTGTGTCAAGTTTTCAACAAAGCTGCTACAAGCTGAGAAATGGGTAGACTTGCACCATTATCAGAAGAACCCAATATCAATGATGAAAATGAAGGAGGAAGCAGCAATAATAACAACAACAACTCAAAGAAAGGACTTCAGTACTCATGGAGGAACTGGATCAAGACACACTTTCCCCTTGTCTTCAACAAGAAGTCCAACCTCAAGATCCTCCTCAGTGTTCTGGCTTGCCCACTCTTCCCTGTCCCTGTTCACCCCAAACCACCTCTCAATGAGGCAAGCAACCCCTTTTCTTCTTCCCATTCACTTTCTTATCTAAATTCTAATGCACCATGCAAGAGAAAATGGTGTGATTATGCACTTATGCTATACTTTTACAGGCACAAATAAAGTGTGTGTTTGGAAAACCGTTCGCATAAATTTCAAAGCATCAAAATTGGATTTTGACCAAAGCATCAAAACACATGCTTGGAGTCAAAACTCAATGGTTTCATGTGATTAAAAGTACCATTACTATGATTTTAAGTCGTGTCTTCATTTCTCTTCAGAAGCATTCCATGAAAAATAAAGTTGTCTTTTTTCTTTTTTTCTTTGCAGAATCATGCTAAACTGCTCTGTTCATCAATTATGGTTGAAATAATGTTCTTTTGTTGATCGAAAATGCTTACTGGCTCTTAAAAAATTTAGCTAAAAGTATTCAAATTTAAGGGTAACCTTTAATCACTTTGTTTATACATTTTCAAACCCCTTTAATCCCACCAATGTTGCCACAATGCCTATCTGATTAGTTCTAAAGATCATGGTAATGGTAATAATTATTAAAATATAAAAGCTTGATCTTCTTTGTAGCATAGAGAAAGGAGAAGGGGAGAGGCATTTTCAGTGATATTTGTTGTTACATTACAGGTTTCATCATCGGCACAGTATATTATACATCACTTCACAGCAGCAACAGGGTGCAGGAAATTGGAGGGGACAGTGAAGAATGTGTTTGCAACAGGGAAAGTGACAATGGTTTTGGTGGATCATGAGCTGAGATCTATTGGTGGCGGTGGTGGTGGTGGTCTTAACGGAGCTTCTCTAGAGAGAGGATGCTTTGTGATGTGGCAAATGGTTCCTGATAAGTGGCTGATAGAGATGGTTGTTGGTGGCCAAAAGGTTCTGGCTGGTAGCAATGGCTCCATTGCTTGGCGCCACACCCCTTGGCTCGGCGTCCACGCCGCTAAAGGCGCCGTGCGCCCTCTTCGCCGAGCTCTTCAGGCAAGTTCTTCATCAATTTAATTCTTCTGTTTTGTATTTTCAAAGATTTGTAGAAAAAGTCGAGAAAATTTTTTTTACTATTTCCTATACAAATCATAGAAAGCAGAAACAGATCGGAAATAAAGTAGTAGTTTTGTAATTAAATGTAAAAACAGAAAATTTAAAAAAAATTGTTAAAGTAAACAGGCTTAAAACATAATAATCTTTCAAAAGTTTTACCATCAAATTAAACTCTTAAAAGATATAAAATATCACTGACCTAACAAATATCTTATTGTATTGCAAGTTATCTTAGAGGAGCAACTAGAAGGGTTACTCTTCTTCTTTGTCATGATGTCTTGTTACTAGTACTGTTAAATGCTGTGGTGGTCAAGACACAATGATGTTGTCTATGAAAATATTTATGTCATCCTTCTCATTATGACAAAAATTGAAGTATTGAAATCTAATCCCTGGCTCCATGAATTAGTTGGGGAGGGGGGGGGGGGGGCGGTGTTCAGTTTTCTGGTATGATTACAAAACAGGAGGAATGAACCCCCTTTAGAATGTGTTAATTGTTAATATGGTATTTGGAAAATTAACATTATTATTATGGGAAGAAGAAAAAAAAATCATAATGAGAATATAATTGATGTGAACTCGTAATCAAACATCTTTACTTGGTTTCAATAGTCATAAATGTTGGTTAACTACTGGCCTACTGCTATTGGTCTATTTTAATTAATACATGACTTCAACGCATCGAGATGCTGCTGGCCAATGTAATGGATCATTGTTTCCTCACTTTCATTTGTTTTTGTTCGATGTAACCTCATTCCCCTGTTTCCTTTTTTTATTTTTCCCTTTTTGGTTTACAATAGTGTGAATGAGAAATGACCCTTTTATGCAAATTACTTAAATTCTTTACCATTAGTTTAAGGCGCCTTAGTTTAATCTTATAGTGGATTTATCTGTTTCTTTTTCTTAATTTGTTTAGTTTCCTCCAATTATATGAATCGATCACTAACCATCATGTGTAATCAATTTGGCTTGACCAATTAACCTAGCTAAGATGAAAATCCCAAACTTAATGGCAAAAAAAAAGTAGTTACATTCAATGTTTACACCTAAACTCTTAATTTTTTTTTATTTCTTGGAATGATGTTATTGTTGACTTCTTGCCTCCTGGGTCCACTCTGCAGTGAGACCGACTTCATTGGCACATGTAAAATGCTATCTCTAGCTAGTCTCTACACACCAAGTCTGTGTTTGATTTGAAGGTCGGAAGTGTTATAATTGATTTTGAAGTGTTATAACTGATTTAGCATTTGTCAAACTTGATTTTAGTAAAAATAAAAATATTTGGTTAACGTGGGGTAAGATTGATTTTGTCTTTAAACTTCATTTTGATTAGAAGTGATAAAAAATAGCTTTTATATTAGGGTAAAAAAATTACACTAAGTTTTACATCAAACTTAGTAATTTCAAATTAAAAACATCCGAACATAAATAACTTCACTTCAAACTCGATTTCAACTAAATCAATTCACAAAATCAAATTCATTGAAAATCACTTTTGCTTACCCAAACATATACACTGAAATGGTTATAGGGACTAGATCCATTGGCAGTGTCATCTGTATTCAGTGCAGCACAGTACATGGGGGAGAAACAGATCCACGGCAGTGATTGTTTCGTTTTGAAGCTGGTGGCTGATCAGAGGGACCTTGTTGAGAGAAGTGACAACACAGCAGAGATGATAAAGCATGCAATGTTCGGTTACTTCAGCCAAAGGAGTGGTCTTTTGGTGTACCTAGAAGACTCATACCTTACCAGGATCCAAGCACCAGGGACACACCCCACATACTGGGAGACCACAATGTCAACAAAAATTGAGGACTATAGAGCCGTTGAAGATGATGGTGTTGGTGTTGGTCATGTCATGATTGCACATGCTGGCTCATCATCCGTTGTGATAACAAGGTTTGGGGACAACCTTAAGGATGGACCAGTCATCACGCGGTTGGAAGAGACATGGACTATTGATGATGTTGCTTTTAATGTTCCCGGGTTGTCCATTGACTGTTTCATACCACCCCAGGAATTGAACAGAGATTGTCCACAGCATGATCTTGATTGGAGATCACCCTTGCATACATGATACATGACATGATTATTATTACATGAAAAGTGAAAACTACTTGCAATGGTTTAATTAGTGCTTTTATTTTTGTTGGCTAAACCAACGGTTGAAGCTAATTGTTTACTTAACATGTATAATGAATGTTTTTGTAATTGTATTATTATTACACTAACCAACACACATTCTGGGCGTATTACATGTGCATGCAGCCATGAGCCATTGATTGTTGACATGGAATTTGAGTTTGTTATGCGCCTTGTCCTCGTAAGAAGCCAAAGTACGAGTCCTAATCGACACCCGTGAGAATAATTTGACACTAAATCAAATCATATTAGTACTAATGACATGACAAACAACTTCTTATATATCAGAAATTTTAAATAACATCTACATGGTGTTACTTGGATTGTTTTGAATTTTTTTTGCCAATACACATTGTGCCTTCGGTCCCATGTATATTGGACAACACAACGATAGAACTTTAGAAGGACCAATTGACAATTGGGATATTGGTATCAAAATTGCACAATCATGATATTATATTATGAACCAAAGATGCAATTAAGCCTAAATAAAATAAAATAAATGAAATAAATTGGATGATATTGGTTATGATTAAATATATTCCACTCTGTTGTTGTAATTGTGGTACCCATCCCGCTTAAATAATTTCCCAGAGTACAGAAAAAAGGAAAAGCTGCGTGCGTGTGATGTTCTTTGAAATTGTGAGCACAGCAGCAGTGAGCAGAATATGTGGGAGTTGCATGATGAAATGAGTTGAAGAAGAAAACTTGAATACAAAATGGCAGTGGCAAGTTCAGTACTCCGAGGGACCCGATTGGCTTCTTCACGCTTCACTAATAAAACACTTGTTCACCTCTTCTCCACCACCTCACCGTCACAACCACCTCCAATCCGAGTCGCACTCACCGACTCAGTGGGCCGCGCCGTGTTCGCGACTCGCCCGATCTGTGCCGGCGATCTGATCCACACCGCCCAACCCGCCGTGTGCCACCCTTCTCCCTCCGCCCTCCACTCCGTCTGCTACTCCTGCCTCGCCAGACTCCCTATTCTCTCCGCCTCCCATCCTCAACCTCAACAACGCTCCCCCTTCTGCAGTCACCATTGCCACCAATGCAGTAAGGTTTGTTTTCTCCTTTTGTCAATAATTTTAAAAAAAATCATTTTTTTTTCATTTCGTAGATTTGTACTTGAAATGCAGTTTCAACCCCTTCTTCAATAAATATTCAAAACAGGAAAGGCAGTGACAATAAGGTAGCAATTTGTAATTATTAATGAACATATGAAATGAATGGTAAAATGTAGGATTAATTGCATTTTTGGTCCCAATATCGCAATTGTGTGATTTTGGTCTCAAGTTTCAATTAGACCAATTGGGTGTCCTAATGCTAAATCAGTGCCACATGCGCCACATAGGTGCTGACATTAAAAATTAGAGAGCATAGTGACGGAGGGACCTATAACAATTGGGATACTTGATAGACTCAATTGTAACCGGGGGAACAAAATCACACAATTGTATTACCTAGCGACCAAAAGTGCATTTATGCCTAAAATGTAATGTAGGGTTTTTTTTTGCATTGAACAAACATGTATATTTTGCTTCTCTAGAGATTATGTACTTATTTTGAGATTTTGATTTGTTTAGGAATATTACGATGTGGAGATGAAAGCAAACTGGATGGATTTTGATAACTATTGCCGGTATGAGAGTTTTTTCTCCAGCATCAAAAGGATTGGCATCTTCAATTGCAATGGGTTTCAACAATCTTTGAACCTCTGGCATGAATAAAGATTTATACATCATCTCATTTCTTCAGTGTTAATGGAACTAATTTTACTCTTTGGTTTTGTAAGTAGCCTAATAGGTCCTATGCACCATAATTCTTCAACCCAAAACTATAAAACACATGAATCTTCAATACAGATCTCATCTCCCCAAAGTTAACATTTTGTTTACCGGGATAAGTATGATGCTGATAGTACAGTAGAAAGGAGAATAAAGATTCGAGGAGCTATATGTTCATCCCTTATTAGCCCTTTTTATGTTTTTCTCACCTGTGTTGGTGGTTTGAAACTTGATGTAGTATACAAAATTAATTAAGTTTGTCACTTTTCACAACTTCACTCATAAAATTCTAATTGATCTGAATGTTATGCATAGCCTTAATGATAAATTATTGAAATATTTAGGGTTCATTAACAATTTAACACCTTAGCTTATCATTTAGTATTTTATTGTACCTAAATCATATCAATGACAATTACCTAACCTCTTTACAAAGGGACCGTGGTTTAAAATATCCCTTTCTGGTAAAGCGGTTGGCTTGCATGATCATATCAGGGGTTGCCAGAAGTGACACTCTTGACATACTTCAACCTGCCAATTTGACACCCGAGGTGATTTCAGAGGTAAGACATTTAGTAGTTTATGATAATGATAATAATTAGTTGGCTGGTTTCTTCTAAACAATGGAAACTAAATCATGAATGGAGGTCAATTAGTTCTCTTGTGAACATTTGAATGAAATATCCTCTCCACTAGTAGCTTTTATCAAATGATTCTTTTAATGTAGGGGGGTGCTTGGTAAAAGTGAAAATGAGAAGGCAGACAAAGCAGAGGTGGAAAGTGTGTCTAGACTTATATTATGTCCAAATAGGTTTCACTTTTCATCTACCTTTTTTCACTCATGCCTAGCACCTGTTAAGTTTTCTTCTGTAAATGGTTGCGTTTCATATAAATCGTTCATTAGAACAGGAGGAAACTATTATTGATGTTTTATAATTGTAAAGCTTTGGCATTCAGTATTTTGCTGCTGTAATCTGTTTACGCACAACATCATTTTTCAGATGGAAGAGGAGTTTACCTTGTTGGGGAATGCCTTCACAAAGGCAAAAATTGCAGATGAACATATTGCTTGTATCCTCCATGTGTTAGGAATATTTTGTATGAAGTAGATACACAGCACCCACATACATTAAGAGAACAGAGATATGAGTTGAGAGATTACTTATCTTGACATTTCAAGTTTTAACCAAGCAATGGTACGTTAATGTTTTGGCACGAATTCGAATCAATGCGTTTCGTATTGAGTTGGCTGGAGGACTGTATGAAGATCTTCTTTTATCAGCAGTTGCATCTGTAGAAGCTGAAGCTGCTGTTGGAAATGCTGTCTATATACTTCCTTCCTTCTATAATCATGATTGTGGTGAGAACAATTTTCTTTTTTTCTTTTACTTTCCTCTGTTTCTGTCATCAAGATGAGCTCATATGTCTTTTTCTCTTTTTCCCTTCTTTTGGTTGCTTGATCAAGATTTCCAACTTGAGCAGATCCTTTGAATTATTCCTAAAGCACTTTTAACAAATATTTGCATTTCATGTTTAGAAGTTGTAACTGAAAAGTTTCACACACACAGATTACCTCTCTAAACCTTGTCTTTTTTTGCCTTGAGAAATGAGCAATCTAACTTATTGGTATTGCAGATCCTAATGCACACATTATATGGATAGATAATGCAGATGCAAAATTGAAGGCCCTTCGTGACATTGACGAAGGTTTGTCCTAAACTGTATTTTATTTGATTAAATGTTTTTCCCCTGTAAATGTAATTCTGTTGGTTGACTCATCCAGAAAGTAGCGCATTCAATGATTTTTGAGGAAGTTATACTTATTTTGATGTATTTGCATGTGACAATTCTGAGATTTTTTGACAACATATTGGAAGGCAATTTTGCCTATATATGTTTTATTACCGGAATATGGTCCAAAGCCTGGATAAAATATGACCTCTCTAAACATATATCTCTTTTATGACATCAATAAATGATAGCAAACTTTAGTAGAAATCACTAATGAAAGACTTTGCTCTAATTAGTTTTATTAAAATTTGTTTTGACAGAGCCCATAGTGTTGATTGATCCATGTAGCCAGTTAATTGTTATTGATCTTGTGTATTAAAGGGAAATTTTGGATGAAGAAAGAAAATGAATTTCAAAGGATTTGTCTTGAAAATATATTATTTGACAATCCTGAGAACTAGAATATCCAAGTACCTGGCCTAAATTCTTATAATATCCAATTTCCTTGCTGTTGCTGGTGAAAAGTTCTTAGATTTGGCTCCATCTAAGCCGTAGAACTAGAATGATATAGTTTACTATCAAATGCCACTAGAATGTCTTGCATGAATGAGATACAAGGTGGGAGCGTAAAGAAGAACATCAATAATTCATTAATGAAACAAATGGAATCAAAAGTTAATTGTAACTTGTAAGGATCTTAAAGGACAGAGAAATTTTTTGATTGACCAAACAAGATACCAATGTGATCATCTCATCATAGAATGTAGTTATGCTGTTATAGCAATGATCTGTTATCTTGCTAAAAGAAGTTGGTTTTGTACTTTATTTTATCATCCTTGATTATCCATCAAAATTTTCCATGCATCCTTCATAGTCATTCTCCCATGTTAAATAAGTGTAAGAAATTCACCATCATGTTTTATTATTAGAATTAAAAGCCTTTTCCATTTTCTTACATTTTTACCACAGAAATAGTATAAAATGTTGTGGTCTTGGAGAGTAGCAACTAGCAACTGAGTTCTCCTGTCTGATTTAAAATGCTTATGCAAAACCATCATTGGCCAACTACACTTCTCTTTGGTAAACTGCAGGTGAAGAACTCAGAATCTGCTATATTGATGCCAGCCTGGACCGTGATGCTCGGCGAGAACTATTGTTTCGAGGTTTTGGTTTTCAATGCAACTGTAGTAGGTGTTTGCATGGTGATTAATTTCTTCTCTAAAGATTTTCTCCTAGATTTCGCAATATTTAGTGGTTTAAGTTAACTGGATTGGAAATATTAGCAAAGTTTTGTCTTTTCCCAACTTCCCTGTTATTATTAGTATTGTTGTTTTTGGTTTTAGTCATATTTAATATTTATCATTCAACTAGCATAGTGACCCGTGCCATGCACGGGACATATAATGTATTAGTAATTTGACTAATTCTCAACTTTAAAGTAGAGTATAATAAAAATATATATATAAATTATGGCTGAAGTAATAAAAAAGTTTAAATAGTTGTTGTGAGTAGGTATATCAAAAACTCAAATCTGCGGGTACCCAGAACCCGTCCTAACTTTGACGGGGACAACTCGCTTTGACGGGATTTGGAGTCAAGTTTGTGGTTTTTCCTTTTTCAAAGGGATAGACATTGGCACGGGGGAGTTGCACCTGCCCTAGTACCGCCCGCTATTTAAAATATTATATAAATTTTAAAAATAATAGAATCTTTTGGGCTTGGATTTTGATTTTAGGTTGGTTATATAAGTTTCGATCTTTCAGATATTATTGTTGAGCTTAATTCTCAAATTGTTTCTAATTGGGTTCTCATATATCAAGCTTAAAACCAATTTGTTCAAACCATGTTGTTGCAAGCAGGGTTTTCTAGACAACACAGGGCGTTCAAGTTCTTTTTCTTTAAAAGTTTTAGAAAGTGCTCATTCTCCCCTTAGTTTAATACTTAGAAATTATATAACATGTGTTTGCTTTCCGTATTCTATTTGTTAATCTGTATTTTGAATATTAATATATTTTAATGTAGATATTAATAAAAAACTTTAATATAAAATGTTCATCTTTTTTTTTTGGTCAACATATAAAATGTTCATCTGAATGTGTTATTCTTGAACTTGTTTTATCATATGTTTATCTTCAGTTAATTGAATGTCTTAGATGTTATTGTGTTTTTATGTAAACTTTTTATTTCTTTATGACATAAGTACTTAGTCTAAATCTTAATACGTCTTCATATAAATTTTCATCTACACATAATGTAATATCACATGGTTTAAGAAGAGAAAAAAGTTAACAAAAGAATTAGAATGACAATCAAAACAACTCTAATATTATTTTGGAAAATATATTGTAGCTCAGATTAAATCCTTTTAAAATATAAAAATAATAGAGATTATTATTTAATTTTCAAAAATTAAGGAGAGTGCGACAAATAATCAAAAACTTGAAGAGAAACAACTATAGGATGACACCTAGGCATAAAAACACTTTATAGATGACACTTGTAAAAGTTCACAAGATAAGAGTTAACAAACTTATATATTATTATTATTATTATTATTACTATTATTGATTACATACTTTTTTTAATTGACAGATTATAGATTATAGATAGATAAAAAAAATTGAATTATATTTTGAAAACTAAATAGTAGTCAGTTGCAATAAAAGAATTAGATTTCTTGAAATTTAAAAGTTAAGAATTTAATTGAATATTATTTAATTTTTTATAGTAAAAAAGAATGCGACATATGTAAAGAAACATAATTGCATATTAATTAATTCTAGTGTACTATCATAAAAAATGTTCATCTTTATATGTTATATTTTACCTATAATTGTATATTGATAAATTTGCATATAGATAGGTATTAATGTACAAAAGAAAATTCAAATTTTGACAAATAAAAGAAAATTTTCAATAACTTAATTAGATAAGAATGTAATAAATAAGAAATGAGTAATGAATTAATTATTTCCCCAAATATTATATCTTAAACATAAATATAAAATAATTAGATAAAAAATTAAGTTTACATAGGTGCAAAAATGTTTTTAACAAATTAGTTGTCCAAGAAATTAATAAATAAGTACAATTTATATTAATTCTGAAAACATTATAATTAACTATTTTGAGGTACATAAATTATAATTATAATGAAATATTATTTTTTCATAATAATGCACATTTAAATATTTGAATACAAAAATAAAGTATATCTAATAACAACAGTGTATAACAAACCTATAAATCAAATCAAAACTACTTTGATCTCATTTTTTAAAGTAAGTTGTAGGTTAGATTAGATTTTTTTTTAAAAATAAAAACAATAGAGAATATTAATTAGTTATTGATAATTAAGGAAAGTGTGACATCTAATCAATATATGGGAGAGAAACATTTATAGGATGACATCTAAGCCTACAAATGCTCTCAAGATGACACATATAAAAGTAAGGGTTTGCAAATTTATAGATTATTGTTATTTTATATATAATTTGTTGAAAAATATTGAGAAAATAAGCTACTCAATTTCATGTTGTTTATAATGTTTTTTTCTTGTTTGAAAGGCAAAAATGATGTACCTACATAGAATCAAAATAAGAATCACAAATTGAAAATATAGAATGAAAAACTTAATAATACAAAATAAGGAATTGTTAATTCTATCAAAAAGTAAAAAAAAACTTTCGCCTTAGAGAAGAAGTTTTGGTTAATGAATAGAAAAGTAATGATGTTCTTCGATAAAATTAAAACAAAAATCAAACAATATCAATAATTTGGTGGCTATGAAAAAATGAATAAATAGTATCAAGATATATGGAGAACTCGACAAAAAATAATAATTAAAAACGATCAAAAGAATTTTAACAATACGAATAATAGAACAAAATGAACAAATAAAATGTACAATTCATGAGGCTATTAAGATTTATAATTAAAAATACAAAGATTGAAATGTAGAAAAGATAAATTATAAAAAACAACCTACATTCAATCAAAAGAATTGGTGAGAGAATAACAATTGTTAATGAGAATAACAATAAAAGAAATTTTTTTGACAATTTATATATAAGAAAAAAAGTTAGGAGATTACATATGGGGAGAGAATTCATTAGTTTGACGACTATAAAGAACGAAACTGAGTCGAAACAATCGTTGGAGCACAATGAATTTGTGGTAACCGATTTGAGAGAAGACCTGATTATATCATTCATAAGGAAGGTATCAGAATCTTATTGACATAATAAGATAAGTTCTTATTGACATGATAAGTTGTTTTTATTTGAATTTAGAATTAGAAGATTAGATTGTTGTTTTTCGTTTAAAAATTAAAAATCTATAATGGGAGGGAAACAATTATAGGATGCCACTTATGCCTAAAAATGCTCTTAAGATGACATATATGAAAGTAAGGATTCGCAAATATATATATCATAGATTATTCAATTCTGGTTTGTTCATTGGTGAAGTTAGAAGACATTCACCAACATATTGTGACACGGGTGGCAAATCCCTTAAACACGGTGTCTGAGGTTCGATCTCAAGGCCGTGTGTATATAAAAGTTGTCTTTCCATCTTTTGTTTTTCTTTTTGTTGGGGGTGGACTCATTTTTTGTCGACTTTTCTTTGGAAAATTCTAAGTTGGAAAATTCTAAGTTACTTTCTCTAACTGAAGAGCAGATGACATGATCCCAACCCCATATCACAAATTCCGATTACAGTTTAAGGTCCTGTTTGGATAACAAGCTTATCTACTGCTTATGGCATAAGCTGTATAAGCTACTTTTATAATCGAAGAAAAATTATAGTGAAACTTATTTTATATAAGCCATAAGCTGTTTTGATAAGCTATCCTGGGTAGCTTATGAAAAATAAGCCCAAAACAGCTTATGAATCAGTCATAAGCTGTGTTCATAAGCTCTACATAAGCCAATCCAAACAGGCTCCAAAAATTAAACAAACAGACAGAAACACACACGTTACGAAGTTTAAGAATTGCATGGCACATTTTTAGGGTCTGCATGTTTTAAATTTTAATAGAATTGTTTTTTTTTAAAATTGATGTTAAAAGAATTGATTTTGAAAAATTGAGGTTAAAATAATTTATTTGTATTTGGTAATAATATTTTAAAGTGAGTTTAGAATGGTTGGTTTTGCATGGATGATAAAATAAAATCACTTTTAATGTATAAATATAAAGAATTTTATAGATCACACACGTAGAATCAATTTTATTCATTGGAAAAGTTAAAAATTGTTGTTTCTTTTAAAATTAATTCTACCTAATTTAAAATTGATTATTTCTGCTATGTTTTATCCGAATATGGTAATTTTCTCTCAAAATTGATTTTGAGCCCTCAGCGTGATTTTCAAATAGTAAACAAACAGACACTTAAAGTTTTAGCCTTTTAGAATTGTGAAAGCAGCCTGTTATCAAGATTTGAAGAGTATGAAAAATCTTACAAGAAGCAGGATGGCAAATGATTATAATGACCACAAGACAATGATTTAGTGTGTGTTTGGAAAAAAACAAAAACCGCATCAGGAGATACAGTTGCTGTAGAAGCTACTGAGAGGAGCTTTACACTGAGGAAAGAGCTTTACAGCTGCAAACACAGGCTTAGAAGTATTGAGGAAAGAACTATTGAAGTCCCAATGAAATCGAGAACGAGCATACAGAATACTTCAAGGGAGTAGTGAAGGAACTGAAGCAAAACATGCAGTGCACTGGTAAATCCTTCTGACAGAATAAAATGGTTTATTTTTTTGGACAGCATCATGTTCTCTCAAAAGTAATTATCATTATTGTATCAAGGTCATGTTTGGATGTAAAAGCTCTAGCTTTTGATTTATAGAGAAGTTAGTCTTATTTTATTTTTTGTTTTTTTCATATATGCAAAAGAAGGAATGTTGTTAAATAGTCATTAATAAATAGATAGGTGTTTTTGGAAAAGTTAAAAAAGATAGCTTTTAAAAAATATGAAGAGCAAAAGTTAATTTCAATTTTTATGAGAAATTGTTAGTTAAAAAATATATGTTAGAAATACTTATAGAGAAGTTTATCCAAACTGAGCCTAAAAATTTAACAAAAGAAAAATGCGTTTGCCGGGAGTCGAACCCGGATCTATTGCTTGGAAGGCAATTATCCTAACCGTTGGACTACAAACGCAACATGAAATAGCGATACAGCTTATATATAACGACTATAATTTATAGCGTTTGTCAATTTAAACAAGCTTTTACTTCCGAAATTATGACTCATCTATCAAGAAATAAAGTAATGACTCAGATATGTAACTTGGCAAATTTAAGAAATTATCTTACTCTACTCAACTAATCCCTTTAGATTGCTTCAAAAATAAAAATTACAATTATCGCATTTCTGATGAAGTAAAGTACTTTCTTTACATATTCTCTTTTTTTTTCTCAATAAGTTACATAGTATATTTTGTATCAAGTGTTTTATTTTATTTCACAAATCATTTTTTTGATAAAACACAAATCATCACTTTGGAAAAATATGTTTCAAAACTATTTATATAACATTATCCCTTCAACTATTTAAATTATTTTTTTCAACTCTGACTTTTCACATATAAATATAAAAAAACGGTGCATACTCTACTTTTTATTGTATAAGAGAAGGTATATACATGCAAATCACATAGTACCTCTATATAAAACTAGTCGATGGGCTTGACCTGTACAAAGTCTTTTATTAATAAAAATAGTAAAAAAAAATATAATAAACAAGATAGTTTCATTTGGAAATAAAAATAGCTGAGAAGTGACATGTGTTATAGTTTAGCTAGAATGTCAAAACCTACTCTTTTTTTTTATATAATAATTGATGATAGTAATTGATTAGCTTCTTTAACAAGTCACTGTGTTGATAATATTAGATTTGACCCTAATCTATATTCTATATTACAATAAAACTTATTAACATCACATATTCCATTCACATGTACAATGAAAATGCATATAAGAGATAATACTCCTTTGGATCCTCTCGGGTGGAACGCGGTCCATCTCCCTCCTGCAGTGTTCCCAACCGTTAGTTCCCAACCATTAGATTAATCTAACGGTTGGGGGATCTAAAATGAGAAAGCAAGGAAATTGCATACAGGCTGCACCAGAACTTTGTCCCACGCGTTTCGCCTTCGAACTCACACGTGGCGATGAACTCACACACAACACCATTTCATGTGCTGTACATCTCTTCTTTCCATTGCTGTTTCCCAAATTCAACTCCCTTCCCATCCTTTATTAATGCATCAAAGCTCTCTCCATTTTTTGAGCCTCCCAATGCCACTCCTCTCAGAAAGAACAAAACATCACCTTGTTAAATTTCCCAGACAAAGAACAAGAACCAGGGCAACCCTTGATGACATTGAAAGAGACCAGTTTTCCCCAACCCCACTTCACGTTGAGGACGAGAACCCCAAAAGAGTATACAGAGACAACCTAGTTTCACAGAAAATTGAAAAGCTTAGGATGCTAAATTTTGAATCATTAGCGAACCCGTTTCAGTTTTTGGGGTTTCTGTTTTGACTTTCAGTATAATTTAATTTAATTTTTAATTTTTATATTTTATTAGGAAGTGAAGGAAAGTGTGAGAGTGCTAAAAAATGCTACCAAGACAAGAAAGGTAGCAGCAGAGGAGGTTCTTTCAGCACTGTCTGTCATTGAGAAAGCAAAAATTGACCCTTTTGATTTTCTTGATACCCTTGGAGGAAAGGAATCTCTTGGGAGAACCTGGATGCTAATTTTCACTACAAAAATGCTAATTTTTTATATTTGATCTGTGTCATTCATGTTTGCTAATTAACCGCTACGCCGCATGTCGAAGTCGAAATAATATGCGCGTGGGACAAAGTTCTGGTGCAGCCTGTATGCGATTTCCTTGCTTTCTCATTTCAGAGGTTGGGACCGCTGCAGGAGGGAGATGGACCGCGATTCCGCTGGAGAGGATCTGGATTCGTAAATACACCCCCACAAAATTTGCCATCCACCCCACTTTAACTTAAAAATTCCAAAATTACTCCATTTTAATATTGCGTTTTGCTACTTCAGATCTCGAGATGGTGCTGTTAAATACACCCCACAAAATTTGCCATCCACCCCACTTTAACATGGAAATTCTAAAAATACCCCATTTTAATATCGCATTTTGCTTCTTGAAATCGCATTTTTTTCCGAAAAACTAAAGTTTCCCAAATACAACATTGTACTCTGGAAACTCGAATTTCTGGGAGTATACGAAAAATTGAGTTTTTATACATTCTAGAAATTTAAGTTTCCAAAATAAAAATATATATATTTCAAAAACTGAAGTTTTCGGAATACAAAATAATTTTATATTCTGGAAACTCCAATTTTTGGAAAAAAATGCGATTTTGGGATATGAAGTAGCAAAACACGATATTAAAAGGGGGTAATTTTGGAATTTCTAGGTTAAAGTGGGGTGGATGACAAATTTTGTGGGGTGTATTTACCATCACCCATCTCGAAATCGCATTTTTTTTTCTTCCAAAAACTGGAGTTTTCGGAATATATATATATATTTATTCTGAAAACTTGAATTTTCAAAATGTATAAAAACTTAGTTTTTCGCATACTTTCGAAAATTCTAGTTTCCGGAATACAAAGAATTCCGGTTTCTGGAATACAATTTTGTATTTCTGAGAATATGAAGCGTGAATGTTGTGTGTATATTTCTTGTACTATTATTCTGAACTTTGTGAAGATTTTCACCTTTGTCTACTTGTATATTATGTTGATACATGATTGAGTAGATGATTTACCCAAGAAGTGAGCTAACTCTTAGAAGAGGATCTGAAGGAGGAGACTGCATGGATTGATAGAGATTCTAAGAAGAATCTGTAGTTACTGTCTTGTTCACTGTATAAATATATTTTGAGTATTTTAGAATATTGAATTCTCTTTGTAAACTCTAAGGATTATATATATGAGATGAGGTTACTTTCACAAAACTGTTGGTTTATATTTTCGCATTTAAAACTTTTTGAAAAGAATTAAAGGGACATATTCCCCATCGTTCTTATCTTTTTAAAACGCAAAAAAATTTACTCACATTTTCCGAGAAGGAATACTGAGTTTTCACGAAATATTTATTAAGTTATTACAAAAATCTTGGTTACTATGGTGTAATATCCTTTTTAGAGAAAGGGTGTTGCATTGGGGCCCCTAGCCAAGGCCCGAGAGATGCCATTCAGTCTTCTCAATAGTTCTTTTTTCTTAGCAAAAATATTACCAAAGGTACTCCTGTTCCAATCTTTAACCGCCTCCTGGAAAGTATGCATCTGGGGAACCCATTCTTTATTTAGGTCCCAAGCACTACAAAGGAAAGGCTCAAATTGATCATGCGTGAGCCACGCAACCTTGAATCGGAACGGACGCCTGCGGCGATTAGGCCTGGAAGGAGACGAGAACTTAATCAGGAGAGGGCGATGATCAGATTCATAATGGTGAAGATGATGGACCACAACTTCCGAGAAAGTAGTCCTCCACTCCATGTTAACAAGCAAGCGATCCAGGCGAGCCTCCGACGTCCCACGACCCCAAGTGAACGGGTGCCTTTGAAAGCCTGCATTGAGGACCCCACAATCATGAATGAACGACATGAAGGCTTGGGATCCCCTGGGATGGCTTGCAGTATCAGCCCCTCTACGCTCATGTTGGTGCAACACCGCATTAAAATCTCCAACAATACCCCAGGCTTCTTGAACATTTTGGCCAATCTCTTTGAGCTCTTGTCAAAGCTGACGGCGACGGACCTGCTGAGGGCTCCCATACACAACCGTAAGAAGCCAAGCTGGCTGGGAACGCCATTTCACACACATACGAACACACTAAGAGGTAGAACGGAGCACTGTGACCATCCAATTAGTAGGGTCCCAGCTACACCAAATACCACCAGAGTGGCCACAGACATTTTCTATGAAGTGCGCTCCAAGGCCCATGCATTGAACGAGAAAAACTGCTCTATCTCCTGCAACATGAGTCTCCAGGAGACATAAGAAAGAAATCTCAAATTCTTTGATAAGGTCCTTCATCATGGTGACAAATCCTCTTCTTGCAGTACCCCTGCAATTCCAACAAAAAATATTCGTTAGTAATAGGAAGAAGGTTTGGGTTATGACAACCCAATTTGATCAAAATATGAGTTAAGGAGCAATCTCGCCTGTCCATCAAGCTACATGGCATCACTGGCACTATTTTGATGTAGCCCCACGGTCTTATTTGGTGGACGTGAGGTAGTAGGCCCATCCCAAAACATATCCTGAAAGCCAAGCCCCGGGTTGTCCCTGGTCAAGGCCCGCATATGTTCCAGAATCCATTGTTCTTCTTTAGCTCTTTTTTCTTTTTCCTCTTTGGTTAGGATTGGCCCACTTCCATGTGTGGTAGAGGCCGGATTGGTGAGGGTGAGAATTGGGCCATTCTCGAAGGGAGCATCCCTTTTCAAAATATGGACTGGACTTTCACTGGTAACCACTATTCCCTTATGGGCCGACACCCCCTTTTGGATTGACTTGGGCAGGGTCCTCTTGTTTTGGTGGCGTTTACGGTAGGGAAGTGGTTATCCTTCCCTGCGTAGGGAAGTGGGCCCATTACCCACTATCATGGGTTGCCTCGGTTTATGTCAATTGCGAAATTCCTCCCTTGAACTTTAATAAAATTGAATTTGGCTCCTCTAAAGTGAGTAAAGTGTAAAGTAAGTAATCTTAACCATTAATGAGAAAATCAAGGGATGATATTCCAACACATCTATGATTTGTTATACATGTACTTATAATATCAACTCTTGATTTTCAAATCAATAGTTGAGATTAATTACTTTACACTCTAAAGTGAATTGTTCACTTTAGAGGAGCCAGGTCCAATAAATTTTTTGATCTCCCCTTAAGTCCCTTTGATTGCATATCGATCCCGCAAACTGTTATATCCTTTAACCTACACACCCATCGGACCACCCACTACCGCACACCTCTAAGTCATCGGACCAAGGCTTTGTTGTGAGAGTAGCCTGATGTTTTAACACTTACTGCACACGTCGACTGACACACCCATCGGACCACCCACACAGCCACGAGGCTTCTTCTTGTTGGAGAACTTGCAACATCACGAAAATTATGAGCACCAGATCACCAGCAATTGATCATCACGAACACAGCTTCACCGGGAACAAAACAAAACATAGGAACAAATAGGAAACCTGAGGCGTGTGTAAACATTGTCCTTAGGATTTATCTGCGAAATTGCGCAAATCCCCCAGGATTCAACAGGTTCTTCTCGGTGATCGACATACCGAGGCTATCAGAACTCGAGAATCTCCAATCCATTAATTGGAACAGGCAGATGTATAACCCAGAAAGAGAAGAGGAAGAAGAAAAAAATGTTAGTGGGGTAGAAATGTGTGATCAAATCAATGACTTGGCTAAGGAAAAAATATATATAAAAATAAAGATAAATTAATAAATTAATTTGACCAAATCAATCTTTATCCTTAATAAGACCAAGTCAAAGCAAATCAATTAATTGACTCAGTAAACCCTTATCTCATAGAGTACCAAGTCAAAGCTTATCCAATAAATTAGATAAAATATTTTTCTAATTAAAAATAAAACTTTTGAAATACCCACAAAATATCCAACAATCCCCCACATATTTCAAAAGTTTTAAAAGCCTTTGATAGAAATTTCCTGGGTTAACATCGTGAGTGCAATGCATCAATCTAGTGAAGCAAGCTTCTATGAACCAGACCTAGACTGATAAGACTTAACAAACAGTGAATTGGTGAAGCAAGCTTCTATGAACCAAAGACACTTTTGTGTGTGTTAGAGGTCTACCAATCACACTACACCCCCACAATTCTCGTGTTATCGTTGTGTTGCGCATTTAGGCCGTGCGCGTGCCTGGTATTCATGAGTGCTCTAGAGACCCGCCACGGTCTCATAAAAGCTGCCCCACTTGACACTCATATAGGTGATTCCATCTAGTGTATGCTGCTCCCATACACCACCCTTAAGGGCTTATGGAAATCATTAAAAGTTTTCAAACTTATCCCTCAAATTTATATAATCTAGCACATTCTCATATCCATTATCGTAACACCATAGGAAGGGACAAAATTATTTCGTGCTAGCATAACTAACAGTGACTTGTTTTTACCCATATGAACCTTCTTCATGGGGTCTCCAATCACAAAGGTTGGGTTCCCATCACTTGTCGTTTTCCAATGGCGTAAGTCCCATTCCTCTCGATGTTTTACACATTAATTTCTTCCCAAGGAGTTTTGTTATTTAGTAGCTACTTTTCACAATTATAACGTATACGTATATCTCTCTATTTTCCATTATACACTATTGCCACTTGGCAATCACAATATATAGATAAAGAAGACACATGTTTCTTCCACCAATAAATATATATTGGCTAAGAGATTCTTAGTCAATAAATCACATTTTGTAAAGTTAAGAGTAATAAACTCGGTCTCCATAGTGAATTGGACTACACAAGTCTACTTAGATGTTTTCTAAGCGACAACAAAATACATAGGTCCACCACTTGGGTTTATTCTCATAAATCAAATCATCACTGTATTCTTCTAATACAGTGGGTAACCCATATGTATAATACCATAACTTATGGTACCTCTCAAATATTACATATTTGAATTTAACAAGCGCCACAAAATATTTTTGCATCAAACTATTGAAAGCAACAAACTTCTAATAATTTGGGTATACTCAAATTGACACAAGGTGGTCTCTATTTTCCATCAATTGAGTGTTAGCATCATAAGGGATACTCCATAGTGTCCAAACTTCCTATCACTTAAGTTTCTCCAAATATTCTAGTGATAGAATCGTCTTATCACTCTTCCTTATGATTTAACACCCAAAATTGTATTTGTTTACCCATGGCTATCATGTATAAATTTTCATAAATTTCTCAATATTGACCAATGACAATAAACTCTTAAAATATAAAAATAACTATGACTCTTCATAGTAAAATACTATTTTTCAAATCATAAAACTTATTCGCACAACACACAATGTTTCACCTCATTAACAAAGATATTTCAATAAAGCTCCACTTGTCACTACAAGAAAATCGCTGATTAGCCAAGGCCAAAAGCCGTAGGTAGAAGCAAAAAGCTGTAGGTAATGGAAAATTACCTACGGCTCAGATACGACCTGAATTCGGTAGGTATTTTGCTCGTTGCAACTTTTTAGCGAGGGCTTTCTTTAAAAAGTCATAGGTAGTTACTTACGGCCTGGAGCCGTAGGTAATTACCTAGGGCTTGGAGCCGTAAGTAATTACCTAGGGCCATGAGCCGTAGGTAATTACCTACGGCTCAAGGCCCTAGGTAATTACCTATGGAATTACCTACGACTCATGGCCCTAGGTAATTACCTACGGCTTCAGGCCATAGGTATCTACCTACGGCTTTTAGCCCTGGCTAATTTACCTACGGCCAAAGCCGTAGGTACACATTTTTTTTAAATTAAATTTTTAAATTACAAATTTAATCTTTATTAATTAATTATTTATTAATTAAATTAAACAATATTTCGATTTGTTATAATTAATTAATTGTTTATTTATTCTAATTAATTACATATTATTAAATAATTATTTATATTAATTTTAATTTTAATTTATTATTAATCTAACACTTCTATTAAAATAAAGACAATAATTGAAAACGTCAATATCATAATAAACCGAATGTTGTCTTAAGTAAAAATACTTTAAAAAGTCAAGTGAAATACAAAATTAAACTACTAACTAATATTGTGCATAAGGGTCAACATCTTCATCTATGTCAGGTGAGTGGCCACCCTGGGTGCCCTGTTCCGGCTGTGGTCACTGTTGGTGAGCTAGCTGAGGCTGAGGTTGAGGCTGATACATCTGCATCAAATAATTTTGGTTGGCCAACACCTGCTGCGGTGCCAAACTCTGACTAGCTAACAACTGGTCTTTTGCTTCCATTGAACGTTGCATCTCTTCTATTGTCTGCCTCATCCGATTAAGCTCAGCTGCATTCAACATAGAGGAATGACTGCTAGCACTAGAGGATGATCCAGTAATATCTCTGTGGCTGGAGCCCTTTCGGTAATTGCCCGAAAGGCTTCCAGCACCATATAAGCGACCCCTATGCTTGCCGCCAACCACGTCCACCCAAATTGTAAGCGCTATACGCACTGCCTCCTCAGGGTTCTGGGTGGCGTCGATCCCAGACTGAGACATCTGCTGGCTCATCTTTTGCTCGAACTCCTCCTGGTATCCATCAAACAAATACTTATTAGTTTTAATTTTAAAACTAATTTAATTTAATTCAAATATATAAGAACAATGAATATATATAAATATTACCTGAGTCTTTCTCGACCTCTCGTCAGCATACTCCCCGGTTGCCTTCTTAATGTGGGTGTGGCGATGCAACTCGTGCATTTGCACCTCTCGCCCCAACTTCTTTCCCTGAAAGCAACAGAAACATAAATAGTTAATAGGTATAAATAAATAATAACTATTAGAGATAAAGTCAAACATACGTACCAGTCGGTATGCGTACTGGGCTTGGGAGATGGAGCCCCCTGTGTGCATGCTACCACCTTTCTCCGATGCCCGATTTCTCTTGTTTCGGGCTGATAGTATCTGGTACTCTGCTGTCCCCCAGTAAGCTTTCAGAGTAGCCCAATCATCATTTCCAATCCAAAGGGGTTGTCTATCACGTTTGCGGGCTTTGCTGAGCATTTCAGAAAGGCGGTGACCGGGCTTTGCCTTTTACATTCATTACAGTGTTAAATATATTATCAAAAAAATTCTTTTCAATGTGCATAACATCCAGATTGTGTCTCAATAAGTTATCTTTCCAATAAGGCAGATCCCAGAAAATACTTCTTTTTGTCCAGTTATGCCACTGTCCATATCCTTCCAATCGAGAAACTACACCATGATCTGTGACTTTTGGGAGATTCATAACTCTGGTCCAAACCTGCTCCGGTGTCAACCTAGGGGGAGGGCCATCTGTTTCAACTTCACCCTTCCTGAAGGCGGTCTTGTTTTTTCTAAATGGATGATCATTTGGTAAGAACCTCCGATGCGAGTCAAACCAGGAACTCTTCCCCCCAAATTTCAAGGTAAAGGCCTTTGTATGCTCCATGCAATGCGGACACCGCAATCTACCATGAGTCCCCCAACCAAACAACATGCCATAAGCAGGGAAGTCATTAATCGTCCACATCAAAGCCGCTCTCATGTTAAAATTCTGCTTACGTGCACATCGTATGTCAGAACACCGTTCCACAACCTCTTCAAATCGTCAATCAGGGGTTCCAAATAGACATCAATCCTAGCTCTTGGATCAGATGGGCCCGATAACACACAAGTCAAGAACATGTACGGTTTCGACATGCACATCTCTGGAGGAAGATTGTACGGGGTAACAATAATTGGCCAACAAGAATAAGGAGATGCCGAGGCTTGGATGTATGGTGTAAAACCATCAGAGCACAACCCAAGTCGGACATTGCGTGGGTCCGCAGCAAAATCTACATGCACCCGATCAAAGTGCTTCCATGCTTCGCCGTCAGAAGGGTGACGCAACACGCCTGAACTACTTCTATTCTCATAGTGCCACGTCATTTTGCTTGCAGTTTTCATTGATGCAAACATTCTGAAGCCTTGAAATTATTGGCAAATAGAACATCGCCTTCACTGAAACTAGCTTATGATTACCTCTGCTACTGTTGCGAGCACAATACCTCGGCGCATGACAAAATTTGCATTCAACCAACTGACCATCATTTTTTCCAAATTCATTGTCGTAATACAACATGCACCCATTCATACAACAATCAATTTTCCTAGCTTCCATACCCAACTTGGACACTAGCCTCTTAGCTTCATAGTAGTTATTTGGCAAACATTTTTTTTTAGGTGACCCATCCAACACCAACACCATTCTTGAGATAACATCACAACACTGCTCGCTAACATTAAAACTTGACTTCACACCTAAGAGCCTCACGCACATTGATAATCTAGAGTCGAGGGATCCTTCATACAACGGCTTATTTGCCTCCAATAAAATATTATAAAATCTTTGTGCCGACTCATTTGGAAGTTCATCAGTGTCATCATACTGATACTCTTCATATGACACATTCACCCCGAGAGCATTAGAAATCATGTCCCGCATCGAGTCAAACTGCTCGGCATTTCCCGCATTTGCGCAACTACTTGAACCTCCCATGTCATTCTCGTCAACACTCAAGTCAATATCAGGCACTACTTCACCGTGATTAGTCCATGTCCAATACTTAGGTTTGAACCCAACTTTATATAAATCAACCCTCACATCATTCTCGCTCTTAATTTTTCCACATTGACATTTAAGACACGGACATCTAATACCCCCATCTCTGGTGAAATTATCTTGTCCCTTTGCGAAAAAAATAAACTGTTCAACCCCATTTAAAAAATCATCTTTCAAACCAATTCTTCCAGGATTCAACCTATCATACATCCAACTACGGTTTGACTGGTAAAATTGCATTCTCTGCATATGCAACACATTACGCGTTAGATACCGGGGTCATGTGCCAAAAAAAAAATTCGGCAGCACAACCCCTGTATTTTGGACTTTCCCAAATTTTTTTCCACAGAAACTAAACAACAATCAATCAATTTATATGACAAAAACAAAGCAAATAAAAATAATGGCAATCCTATTGAGCTCTGCTCTCCACTAACAGACAATTCATTCACAAACACATGCACAATTCTAAACTATCAGCACGCAAACCCAGCATCCTGCTTAAGGCAGGAAGGCAAAGACTATGGCTTTGCTCTCCACTAACAAACAACACAATCACATGCACCAATAAAATTTCAACACACCATCATCATGCCTATTGAGCTTTGCTCTCCACTAACAAACAGCAAGTCAATTCACACATGTTGTATTTAACATATTTAAATATATATTAAACCATTGCATACGTACCGTAATCTCTTAACTCAAGCTCCGAGTTCCACGAACAATCCTACCAAAAAATCACATTTGTAACATTGACCAACTTAGAGATATATATAGTAAAAAATTTAAGAAGGAAATTAAGAACAACCAAAGAGAACTACACTAGTTAACAAAAATATGAAAAGAGACTACTGTCAAACTCTCACTTGGCTTGTCAAATTTTTTTTTAAAAAAATCAAGCATTATTCAAGACTTTTTATTTATTTCTACTTTGATTTGTAAAATACTAAATTAGATTTAAAACACCAACAAAGCCTCTTCCAAAGTCCGGATGTATGATTCAGAAGCATGTCCTAACAGAAACAATACTTTTTTGTTTTGAAAATCTAACAGAAACAATACTTACACATGATATTGAGCTATAGCAAAATTTAACAAAACAAAACATAGTTATATTCTTAACAACTAAACACAGACAACTTTAATTTATTCCCATTGGCCAAAAATGAGAAATCCACTCGCAGATTGCTTTAAATTGTAAAGCAAACCGTATCACTGCAAATTAATTACCAGGCTTCCCATTAATGTAGTTGCCAGCAAATCATAGTATAATCTTAAGTTATACTTGGCTACCTCACACTCGGTACAATATAGTTATTTTTTTATATTTTTTGTACATTGAGGGCTGCACTTTCACTTTCATGAAATTAAGTATAAAATCATGGATCTAAAATATTGGAGTCCCCATTAACTCATACATCAATATTGTGCATAGTGAAGTGATCATTGGAGGAAAACAACCAACTGAAATAATGTCAGAGACTGAGGAAGGGAGGAAAACTCACCCAAGGCCAGGGGCAATAGATGTGCAGTGGCGGTGAAGAAGACAACGGCGCGGTGGTCCTGTAGCTCCAGCGCGGTGGTTCGGCCTATATGGAGAGAGAGTGTGCGTGAGAGACAGATCTAGAGAGTGTGAGAGAGAAATAGAGAAAGGGGCTTCTATGCATACCTGCCTAGGAGCTTGCTGGTGGTGGCGCGGTGGTGGTGGCAGCCACGGGGGGCGGCCGTTTTTGGCCAAATGAAGGAGGGAGGAGGGGTTTGGGATGGAACTCGAACTAGATGCTCTTTGGGGCGAAGGAGGGAGGAAGGAGGGAGCCTATGGTGGTGGTCGGAGCTTCAACTGGTGGTGGCCGGAGTTTTGAGTGGTGGTGGCCGGAGTTGAAGTGGTTTGGGCGCTTGAGAGAGAAGAGGGACGTGAGATCGAGAGAGAAGAAGGTGAGTTTGTGAGACTGAGATCGAAGGTCTGCAGCTGGAATGCTATATTACTGGTAGCTACGGCTTCAAGCCGTAGGTAACTTACCTACGGCTTAAAGCCGTAGGTAACTTTTTCCCGCTTTTATTTACCTACGGCCTCTAGCCCTCTCTAAAAATCTGAACCTTACCTATGGCCATGGCCCTCTCTAAATGCATTTTTCATTTTTTTTTAAAAAAATGTATTTACCTACGGCTATGGCCGTGCCGTAGGTAGTTTTGAAATTCAAATTTCTCTCCCCTACCTCCTTACCTACGGCCAAAGCCGTAGAAAAGTAAAAAATTACCTACGGCCACATGGCCCTGGGTAATTTTCCGTAGGTACATCCACTTATTCTTGTAGTGTGTGAACATTAAGATATAATTTAATTATATCATCGTTCAAGTCATCACACTGGCCATAAACACCATCTCATGCAATGACAATTTTCATTTTTTCTTTTTAACCAATTTTCATTCACAATAACACTAGATTCCTCAAAGTAAATTATCCAGCACAACATACAATCTCAATAACATATTTTTAGAGCATTTATCCAATCAACCATCAATAGATTTAAAAAAAAAATCAGCAATACATAACCATCCTCAGTTTCACATATAGCACAGTATGTAAAGAACAATTGCACAATTCCTTTGCAAATAGAGTTGACACCGTTCAACCTTCTTAAACTAGTACCCTTTCCCCCTCTTTATTTTATTGCACAAGGCAAATATAAAGCTATTAATTTGTGTTCCCTTTCCACAACCACCACACACAAGCACACACACAGGTTCACAAGCATTTTCCCAAATAATTTATCAAGTCTTTATTCATTTATTGTAAAAATAAACAAATAATAATAATAATAACATACATCTTAAAACACCCTTGAAGGGGTAGTGGGCGAACACAATCTCTCATATATATTGGCTTGCTTAAGCAATATATCAAACAAGTGGTGAGCATTGGTTATTAAAACACATGGACAACAGAGAAGCAATTATTTTATTCAAAAGATTATTAAAGTCAAATATGAAGATAGGATGCTGTTTTACTTTTACCAGTTCAGAATAGCATATCAACAAACAAATCGGCATAGAAAATGAAAGTCAAATAGTTAATAATTACAAAGGTGCTTTTTTCATCATCCATCGTCCCTGTTGGCATTAGAAGAGTAAGGCATAAACCAAATTCTTGCATATATATTTACAAACAATTAGCCTGGCTCTATGGTTTACGGTTGCCTTCAATTTTGTTATTGTTCCAAAAAAAATTGTAAATAACTAGATATTGTTAACGTGGTAACATATAAAACCTAAGCCATTAATATTTGATTTGTTAATGTTCAATTCAATTTGTGACACAGCTAGATTAGATTTTAATATCAAAGAATAAATAGAAATGGAAGAACCTGGAGCACCCATGTGGTATTGGTTGGGTATGACACAATTTTCCAAAACGAGACTTTCCTTATTGGTGGGATCCTCTTTCATTATGTCCACATCTAGAGAAAAGCCAATATCCCAGCGTAATGAATACGGAGACGAGCGCATCAAACCGAGACCACAACATCGCGGTTCCGATTCAGATCGTCTCTCCCATGACTGTTCACGTTGCCGCCGAGGGTGGAGATTGATTTGGGAATTAGGGCATAGGTCTTTTCGCATAAATCCTAAGATTGTTGGAGAACTTGCAACATCACGAAAATTACGAGCACCAGAGCACCAGCAATCGATCATCACGAACACAGCTTCACTGGGAACAAAACAAAACATAGGAACAAATAGGAAACCTAAGGCGTGTGTAAACACTGTCCTTAGGATTTATCTGCGAAATTGCGCAAATCCCCCAGGATTCAACAGGTTCTTCTCGGTGATCGACATACCGAGGCTATCAGAACTCGAGAATCTCCAATCCATTAATTGGAATAGGCAGATGTATAATCCAGAAAGAGAAGAGGAAGAAGAAAAAAATGTTAGTGGGGTAGAAATGTGTGATCAAATCAATGACTTGGCCAAGGAAAAAATATATATAAAAATAAAGATAAATTAATAAATTAATTTGACCAAATCAATCCTTATCCTTAATAAGACCAAGTCAAAGCAAATCAATTAATTGACTCAATAAACCCTTATCTCATAAAATACCAAGTCAAAGCTTATCCAATAAATTAGATAAAATATTTTTCTAATTAAAAATAAAACTTTTAAAATACCCACAAAATGGCCAACACTTCTTACAGGGGACTCTCATATTTGCAGGTATACTTTCCCTCAACAGTGCTGGCTGATTACCAACCTTCATCTGCTTGGGGAAGACATCGAACCATAGGTCAGCATGAATGGGGAGCAAAAGTTTCTAAATAAACCTCTTTTTAATTTTCTGATTCATATTTTGGTCAACAATTTTTCATGATTTAACTATAAAATGGTAAAACAATTATATAGTGAAAGTGGTTACAGAAATCATATTCTTGCAAAATATTTTCCAAAACAATGAAAATCACCTTCAACGAGAAACGTCTGAGGAGAGGAAAGGGTGTGAAACTTTAATGGAAGAGGAAAAGATAAGGGGTTGCGTTACGAAATTGAAGATAATCCTCTTTCTCATAGACTTTTTGCTATTTGCAGAGCAGTCGATGTGCTTTGTTTACTCTCTTTATCGGGGAAGTAAAATATAATGTTACCAAAAGAATAAATAATAATAAATAAATAAACAATCACTTTAGTCCCTAAGAGTATTAGATGGTGTCACTTTGGTCCCTAATAGATAGAAAATTATTAGAAGGTCCTCAACTCGTATTTTTGTTGGTCACTTTGATCCCTGCCGTCAGGAATATAATCACTTTTAGGGATTAAAATGACAGTTAAGAAATAATTTTTAAGAACCAAAATAACGGTAAGTAATCACTTTAAGAGACTAAAGTGACTAACAGCTGATAGTTGATGACCTTTTAATAATTTTCTATTTATTAAAGACTAAAATAATATCTTCTGACACTCTTAAAAATTAAAATGATTGTTTACTCAATAATAATTTAATAAACGGAAACCAAAAAAAATTAGAAAATTGATGGCTACTATTACCAACAAGAAAAAAATTGAAAATTCATTAATTTGAATTGTCATTATTATCTCCCAGGGAATCAAAACGTGAAGCAATATTATTTGGCACCGAATTGTCATTATTATTATCTTCCAAGGAATCAAACCGTGAGCCATTAGCAATATTATATGGCATCAAATTCTCCACATGGGTGGCTTCTAGGGTGAACCACAATGATAGATGGTTCATCATGAACCAGGAAAAATGACCTACTATAAGAGGTAATTGGGGGTTGTTTTCATAATATACAAGTTTTGTGAGGTTAATTTCTGAAGTTTATATAATTGCAAAATAGTCCTAAAATCTCACCCACCAACTCTCTTCTCTCTCCTACTTTCATCTTCAAAGCCCGACAACCCATCGATAGTTCGTCCATACCTCTCTTCTCTTATCTCTCTCTTTTCTGTCATCGTCCAAGAGCTTGAAAGTGTTTTTGAAAAACACTTGGCCATAGTTGGTGAAATCAGAATGGAGAAAAGAATGTTCAATGAAATGAATAATAATCATACTATGCATTTGATAAAATTTTGTCCTCTGTTTTTTTATTTAAATCCAAATAATTTGTTTTCTTTAATTAAATCCAAATCAGAATGTAACAAAAAAAATACCCAGATCAGAAACAAGGACGGGTCACAGGCATGTGACCCGCTTGTTATAATTTTCAAAGGGATAAATTTGATTCCAATAGTTCTATGTTTCCTCTCATTGCTGGACACTCAATTCGCAAGAATGATTGAATTTTGGTCTCAACTTTGTGGATTTACGGTTAGTAACGGGGATTTGGAATTTAGGGTCCTGGGGAGAGAGAGACAAGTGAGAGATAGACGACAATGACTTCAGTGAGGGACTCATTAACAAAATAAAAAAAATTTAAAAAATTTTGTAAGGACCTGGTAGCAATTCTGTGTTTTACCAGCTACCTGTTCTTCTGGTAGCAGATCTCAGCCACTCAATTTTTTATTATTATATCTAACGATCTGGGATAACCGATCCGTGATGAACTATATGTTTAATGGTCCACCTTAGACGCCACCCTCCACATGATCCGCGCGCACTTCAACGTTAGTGGACTTGCCCTTATTATTCCCTGACCACCTCCTACTTGGGCGCTTAACTATCATCGATGGACCATACACCGATTGAACTTAATATATTATGAACTTAAACTGTTGTGCGAATTTATAGCTGGTTAAAAGAATATTATTTGATCAAAGTGAAGATATTTTATCAGTAAATAAATGTCAATTACCACATAAACGGTCAAAATCGATGCTTCAATAAATGAAATTATATCATTCATTCATTAGTTGTTTATTTAAAAGACTAATTTATTTATTTTTTACTCAGTCTAATTGCATTTTTAATCCATGTAGATTAGCATATAGACAAAAAATTTGTACAACATCGGCCTAGTCCAGTTGAGGTGAACCCATATAAAGACAAAACTATTAATCAAAAAAATATAAAGACAAAACTTTGTGACGTTCTGGGACGAATTCAGGGGTGGCAAGGAGGGCCAAGGCCCCTCTATCCCCAACTTCTCACACACATATAATAGATTTTTTTAAGAATATATATATATATATATATATATATATATTAGTTATTATATTAAAAACACACATATATATTATATTTATGTCATAATATAAGTGAGTCACAAACCACGAGATTGAGCACAAGTGATTAATGTGTTATATCTAAAGGGACGGGCTCGGCTAGGACCCACATGGTTTATACAGCGGGTATAAACAAAAAAAAATGAGTCAAAAAATATATATTACAGTTAAACATTATTATCATATTAATTTGTTTATTATTATATTTTATAGTCAATACAAGATATTAATAGTAGATTTTATGACAATATGATAATATTATTTATTTTGATTTTAGCTTTAGATTTAAATTTTCTTACAAATCTGAACAAATTTGTGAAATGATATTTATTATTAAATTTTTTCAACCCCTGCTTTGATCAATTTTTGGACCCGTCCCTGGTGATGTTGCTTAAGGGGAACTAAACCTCTTCCATTTGAACCAACAAACATTAGTTAGTATATAGACAATTTTAATTCTTGCAATTTGAGCCGCTTAAATCAAGGCTCCACAAATGCTTCATCCAATTATTAACATATGAGCTAACGTGGGTGATACTTTATGACATGAGAACAGCCTCAAATGCCATGGCACACCACATTTTTTTTAAAATTCGATTTATTATTTTCAAATGCTTTTTGGGTTATTGATCTTGCTTCAAAATCAATCAAAATGGCAGCATATCATATGAAAGACAATGACACGAAAGTGTTTTTCTATATTTACCAATCGAAGTTATTATCTAATTGATTACATTGAATCGATTTCAACTTCTACCTTGTTATGTTGGCTAATAAGATTTCAAGGATGCGTGTGTCAAACTTGGTTTTGAAAAGAATGGCCTATTCTCCACGGAACACACTTTCTTTATTTTGAAAATAATTCCTTAAGAATTTTCTTTATTCTTATGTAATTATTTGGCCTAGGCGTAATCCACATGGAATAGCTGAAATATTTTTTCCCCTTTTATCAAAGCAGAAGCTGAAGTTAACTTGCATTGTTTTGACACATTATTAGTCTTACACTCTCATTGGACTTCTCTCTTCTCTTAATTATTCTATCAACTGAACATATACTATTTTATAATATCTTTTGTGTTTTTCATCTGCAAGTTATCTCCCGAAACAACCCAACTAACGAAATTGGGGGTTATTTATTTTATAATATATTTTGTCCTTTTCGATATCTCCTTAAACATCCCAGCTAGCCAAATTGGGGGTTAACTTAGAGTAATACATGCAAATATCACATACTTTTTTTTATATGGGGAGGAGAATTAAACTCGAGTGTCGGGGGTTACAGATGCTAAACTTTACCAACTGATCGAATATCACATACTTATTCATATACGCATATAGATGATAATATATTGGCAAAATTACTCTTTTGGTCCTATAACTTATTTATTTATTTCAATTTGGTCCTATAACTTTTTTTTTGTGTCAAGTTGGTCTCTTAACTTTGCAAGTGTTTGATGATGATTTTTAGTGTACACATCTCTCTGTGTGTTTATTGAAATGTTGTGTTTTTTGTTTCATATGAAAGTAGACAAAAAGTATTTCAATTTAGGCTCCAGAATAACCTAATTTGGACACGTATTGGATTAGAAATTGTTCTCTCAAGTTAGATATGTACACATTTTCAGAGGCTATTAGTCCTAAAAAAACAGAGACTTCATATCAGAAATTTATTCTTCATCCGAAACTTGAGAGAATAATTTTTAATTCAATACATGTTCAAATTAGGTCATTCCAAAGCCTAAATTGAAATACTTTTTTCTACTTTTATATGAAACAAAGAACACAACATTTCAATAAACACACAGAGAGATATGTACACTAAAAAAACATCATCAAGCACTCGCGAAGTTAAGGGACCAACTTGTCACAAAAAAATGTTATAGGACTAAATTGAAACAAATAAATAAATTGTAGGACTAAAAGAGCAATTTTGCCTAATATATTTGATATTTATGATTATCTATATTGCACTGCACTTATTGCTTCAATTTTTCTAGTTGTCACCTACAAATATTTTCTATGTTATGACATATCACTCCATTAGAAAGTCCAAGTGCAGTCCCACACCCTTTTCTCCCCCTACATATTCTAGCAAAAAATAGAACACACAAAAAACAACACCACCTACCAATTACCAAAGATGAATAATCAAACAAAGTGAAAGAAAGAGAGCTGCCGCCATCTCAGCTTTAGGTGCCATTATGGGAGGTGTGAGTTAGTGCGGCAAAAAGAGAGCTTGTTAATATCACATACTCATGGCCGGCTCTAAGATTTTAGGGGCCCTGTGCAAACTTTGAATATAATGTATAATACTCCTTTCTCAGGAGTCATTACACTTCGTAACGGAACCTCTAATGCGGAATTAAAATCTTTCTTCTGATTCTTCTTTCAGAAAAATGCTGTCAAAAATTTAATTAATTTTCACAAATAGATTTTCTCTGCATTTTTTTTAAAAAAAAATACTTATGTGAATAAACACCCAACAGGAAATAACATAGGAAATAAAATTCATTCATTAATAATGGAGCATACCATATACAAGAAACCTCTTACCCAAATAAGTACAGACTCCCTATGCTGGCCAAGCACTGAAAATACTACAAACTCTAATAAGAACTCAACCCTTAACTTTCCACGCGCACGTCTTCCGCCGTCTTGACGTACCGCCGAACTTGCCTCCTCCTGGACTTCTAGTGATGACTAGTCCACCGAGCTTATGATCCCTCTATATGAATAATTTTCTGAAGACCACAAAACATATAGGTAAGGGTGAAAATCTTTCACAGTTATCACTACAATCACACAAGTAGCACACAACATGAATCCATACGAATTCATACCATAACCATATATAGCATAAATCACTCACACTAGCATAATATAGCAATATTTATTATAAGTCACACAGACGCACCTTTCCAATTTCACACAGAAGTATCATCTCATCTTTACACAGAAAACATATCATAAAAATTCAATTTATATATTTATATTTATATATACACACACACACACACACACAAGACACTTCAATCTTCCTTGCGTTTTCCACATGTTCGATACACAATCACGAGCATTTAGCCCGCACTCCATGGAGTTTACTTTCCCAAACTCCTTATATTTTCGACACTCAGTCACGAACATTTAACCCGTACTCCATGGAGATTACTTTGTTTTTCACATAGCACGAAATGTCACTTAGCATTTCCTATATCACATAGCATTTATATCACATAGCACAAAATGACACATAGCATATCCATGTCACATAGCAATTCTCACATCACATAGCATGTCTTAAATCACATAGCATTTATATCACACAGTATTTATATCACACAACATTCTCATCCCCCACTTGTCTTTATCTATCTTCTCTCATTGACACTTAGTCCCACAGTCTCTTCGCACCGTCCGTTACTCAAACTCCTTAAGCACACAGTTCCCGCTTCGTTTATGCTTTATTTTAAAAATATTATTTTAAATGCTGGGTTCATTACTCTTGAAATTCTAGGCTTACATTTCATCCCCTTTCACTTTTTAAGAAATCACTTAGGGAAAACTTCTTGGAAAACTCATTTACCTTAGGCTTGACCTTTTTAAGAAAACTTTTTCCATTACAATAAATTTAATAATAAAAATACCCCTCACTTTCTCTTAATTATTAAAACCACATAACTCTTTATAACTACATTTTTTACCCCCCAAACTCCCAGATTTTTATTTTAGCCCCTAAACTTCCAAAAATTACATTTTTGGTCCAAAATAGGAAATTTCACAGCTTGCAAAATCTCACACCAGGGAAGTGAACAGAGCTGTCCAAAGCTCTTTAAAATCCGAAATTCAACTCCTCTTTTAAGATTTGATTACATACTTCAATTTCAATATTTTTAAACCTCAAAACTAGATTGTCTCTTCATGAACTTTGGTTGTTTAACTTGGATTTTGAGAAAAATCAATTACATAGACTTTATTTGCTTTTGCCAATTAATAGATAATTAGTTGATAAAAGGTTTTAAACATTGAGATTGATTTAAATTAAATTCCAATTTTCTTGTCTAGAAATTCAATTAAAGTCCATTGGAGACTTATAAAAAAATCAAGTGGTTCATACCCAAATCAAGCTTTGGCTTCAATACTAATTAATCAAATTTACCTTTAGAAAAATGATTTTACTATAAAGTCCTCTACTTCCTCTTCCATGATGCTTGGGTCACTTGTTCAATTATCAACATTTAAGTTCATTAATCTCCCAACTTCTCCAATCACAACTCACCCATTTCCAATCACAATAACTAAGGAATATCAAAGAAATATTCAATCTACTTTAAATATTACATCACCAAGCTCATAGGAAAAATCAACCCATCACATAACAAAACATTCACCAAGAACACAAATAAATAAAAAAAACATTTGCCATCACATAGTAAATCATCTCACAAAGAACATAGAGAATCACTTTTCACTCACACACCAATATATACCTCATAAGAACACCAATCACAAGTTACCCAAAATAATGGCATAACACCACACAAAACTCATCACACCAAAACACACAAACACAAATCTTATATAACAATCATAACTTTGAGAGTATTTTCCCCTTACCTCTTGAAGAGAAGCTTTAAACATTAGAATCCACTTTTCCTAGCTTTTTCTTCAAAAGCTAGTAACAAAGTCCCTTAAAGACATAATATAAAACATGAGCATAAAAACAAAGCCTTTATGAAAAATACCCAAAACCTAAGATCAAGAACTTGAAAGAGTGATCACTTACTCTTACTCTTGATGGAAAAATGGATCAAAAGGATGATCAAGCTTCTTGGTTCCAAGAAATAGAACCTAAAGCCAAAAACAAGGATTTTCTTGAAAAACTTGAAGAAAACCATGATCCATGAACTACAAAGTGAATATCATGAAAAGATAAGAAGGATTTATGGTTTAGAATCACAAACCAACCTTGTTTGATGAAGCTTGATATGGATCAAAAGCTTGAAAACTCAAAGAAAAGCTTAAGAACAAAAATGGAGTTTGGAGAGAAAATGGAGAAGATGAACTTTAGGAAAGAGAAAGACAAGAGTGAAATGAGAAATATCTTCCCCTCTCTTCCTCTTGACTCTCACGGCTGCACCAAAAGGAAAGAGTACTTGAGATAAGCTTGGAGTTAAGGATAATGAAATTAATTGATTAATGAGTAATAGTTAATTATTTAATTGGTCCAAGCCAAGACTTAGCCACAAAGCAATGATCAAAATGATCAACTTGCACATGGGGGCTGAAGAGGGCGCACAACAGCTGGTGCAAGTGGGAAGAAAAGATCTCCAAAAGCTAGGCTTGTTTGGTTGTTCAAAATTAAGAAAAATGCTTAATTATTTAATTCCTTTTGAAATAAATACAAACTAAATAAGTAATTAATGAAAAAATCACTTTTATGACCCAGTATTATTATAATAAAATTTAGAATCTCAAAACTTAATTTTTGATCATTTTCTCATACCCTGATTGCGCTACGGTTACCCGTAACATGCCAAACGCGGGTTTAAAATAATTTTTTTTTGAAAAACTCTAGAAAAATTCTCAAAAATCTAAAATATTAAAAAAAATAACATTTGTTTCATTAGAATATTATTTTGATGTAAATACGGTCTCCAAAAGAATATAAAACCCTTACCGTACTTAAACCGAGACACGGTTTCTGTCAAAATTCTATTTTTCGAATATGACCACTATCTAACCTTCTAAAAATCATAAATAATCTAAGAATACTAATGATATTCTTAACTTTCCATTTGGATCATTTCTTATTCCTCTGATAATTTCTCCAGTCCAGTTTATCAACACAGTGGCATTTTGGTAATTTATTCTATTTTGAACTTTCCCGAAAAATTCTAGAAAAATTCTCATAAATCCTAAATATTGTAAAAACATTAATGGGAACCTCGAATCCCTTTTCTAACTTCAATTTGGATTTCTAAATCATCGTATTTCTTTTTTGACAGTCAAAATATCTATAAGATTCTGTTTGACTTCCTACGTTCGCTTTAAACCATTTTTCATCTTATCGTAATCCTAACATTATTCATAATCATCTCTAATGAAAATTCGGAATGTTACATGGTGCCCTCATAATCATTGAAAAATTGTTCTCCTATCATGCTACAAAATCACAAATAATCTTTTCATAATCAAGATTCTTTAAAAAATATTTTTCAATAGATATTAAAGCAAGACTATTTAAAAATTATTAAAAAAGTAATTATATAAATTTATATATATAAGTAAAATTTTACCTAGTACTTGTGCCCCAAAAAATGGGGCCCTGTGCGTAGAGCTGTCAAATTGAGTCAGCTCGGCTCAACCCACCACGAGATGGTGGGTTATACAGGCTGGCTCGTGGGCTGGCTCACGAGCTGACTCATTAAATAAAAAATTAATAATATTTTAAAAAATCTAAGAAAATTATTTAAAATGCTAGAAAATAAAAAAAATTACAAAAAAAATAGAAAAAATTACATGAAAATGATTAATGATTAATTTTTTAATCTGGCTCGCGGGTTGGCTCGGCTCATGATGGGTTGACCCACTTCAGCTCGCGGGTTAAGTGGGCCGAGCCATATCGACTCGAGGTTAAATGAGCCAGCTATTTAGCAACCTGTTTAGCCCACAAGCCAGGTTGAGCCGAGCTAGCTCGCGAGCTGCAGCTCTTTTTGAAGCTCTACCTGTGCAGTCGCTCACCCGTGCACATACTTATTCATATATGCATATAGATGGTAATATATTTGATATTTATGATTATCTATATTGCACTGCACTTATAGCTTCAATTTTTCATGTTGTCACCTACAAATATTTTCTATGTTATGACATATCACTACCATTAGAAAGTCCAAGTGCAGTCCCACACCCTTTTATCCACCTACATATTCTAGCAAAAAATAGAACATACAAAAAACAACACCACCTACCAAAGATGAATAATCAAACAAAGTGAAAGAAAGAGAGATGCCGCCATCTCAGCTTTAGGTGCCATTATGGGAGGTGTGAGTTAGTGCGGCAAAAAGAGAGCTTGTTATGAGATATACTCTCACATTCCATAAAAATAAACAATATTATAAATACCTAACACTCATCTCCTTCATCCTTAAATCCACCCAACCCTTTCATCATTCTCTTTGTATCAAACCAACCAAACCCTTCTTCTCTTGTGTGTCATATAGAGTTGAGTTTGTTTACTTGTTTTTCTTTATTGTTGATAAAGAAGAAGAAAAATTAGCAAGGTTTCAAGTCAACCAATTTTAAACTGCACCATCACCACCTTTTTTTTCGATTACATGCACCATCACCACCTTTAGTTAGTGCTACCCTTTTCTCTTGACTTGGGGTTCTCTCATTTTCTTTCCCTGCTAATCATGGGGGTCTTGTCCATAAGTCATTCCTCAAGTTTACTTAGTAAATTCATTGGGGTGTGTGAAAATAATAATAACTTGTACCCTGCAAGGAAGAGGAAGACAATAAATGTTGTGTTCTGCCAGCAGGGAGGTGGGAATAATGTGATCAAGTCCTCTAACCTGTCTTCTGTGTTAACAGAAAGATCATCATCATTGGTTGGTAGCACAGATCATGCTGCAACACTAACGGATGCAGGAAGCTTGGTGTTGTCACAGAATGGGAAAAGCCAGGCTGAGATTGTGGTGAAGGATTTGGTGCCTTATGGTGGACCAACATCCACCACATTAATAGGATTGGAAGATGGAATTGGCATTGTCAAATTTCTAAGAGGGAAGAAGTTTTTAGTTACTGGGGCAACCGGGTTTCTAGCAAAAGGTATCTGCCTAAAGACTACTTAATCATTTTGTAGATGTGTTGTTATGCTTAATTAACTTCTCCTCAAATGCTTAAAATGATTTTAACTATGGTGTATAATGACATTAATTTGTTTGCTGTTAATCCAGTTCTTATTGAGAAGATTCTAAGGACAGAACCGGATGTGGGAAAAATGTATCTCTTGATCAAGGCAAAGAATAAGCAAGCTGCGATGGAGAGATTGCAGAATGAAGTATTTTTTTTTTAATGAAATTTTCATTTCTTCATGTTGCATTTGACAAATTCCATGGCTTCACTTACTTGCTGATCTCATTAAAATTTGTGTGTGTTTTAGATCATAAATACAGAGCTTTTCAGATGCCTTAGACAAATCCATGGAAAATCATACCAAGCCTTTATGTTGAGCAAGCTGGTTCCTGTTGTTGGCAATATTTGTGAAACCAATCTTGGACTAGATGATGATTTATCTGATGTTATTGCAGACGAGGTAGATGTTATAGTGAATTCTGCAGCTAATACAACATTTGATGAAAGGTTAGCCTCAAACTCTACCAATATATCTTCTCCATCAATGACAAATTCCCATATCTTCTTTTTTGAGTTACACAGTGTAATCATTTGAATAGTGTTATCACTTATCAGATATGATACTGCAATCAACATAAACACCAGAGGGCCATGCCGCCTTATGAGCATCGCGAAAAAGTGCAAGAAGCTTAAGCTCTTTCTGCATGTTTCAACAGGTAATAAAAAATAAAAAATAAAATGGATTAAAAACTCAAATCCATGTGCTTGGTATGATTTTACATTCTTTACCCAAAATGGCAAAATCCTTGCTTGTTGTAATGTGCAGCTTATGTCAATGGACAAAGGCAAGGTAGAATCATGGAAAGACCATTTAGCATTGGAGATTGCATAGCAAGAGAGAAACTTATATCTGGAGTTCCACCAAAATACCTTCCCACATTGGACATTGAAAGCGAAATAGATCTGGTTTCAAATAACAACGGAAACATTGGAAACGATTTACTAGCTCAGAAGATGAGGGCGATGGGTCTAGAGAGGTATTGGGTGTCCTTATGATTTACATGACTCATTATTTGTCTCCTTATTTCCACAAACTCTGGACTATTCTTAAAATTCACAATGTAATTGAAGTTATTTTTCTATACAGGGCCAGAAAATATGGGTGGCAAGATACTTATGCGTTCACAAAGGCTATGGGAGAAATGATGATTGACAAATTGAGGGAGGATATTCCTGTTGTTGTAATTCGACCAAGTGTTATTGAGAGCACTTTCAGGGAACCATTTCCTGGGTGGATGGAAGGAAATAGGTAAGTCACCACCTCTTAAAGAATTTAGGGCCCGTTTGTTTTCTATATTTTTGTACAAATCTTTGAAAACAGAAAACATATTGAAAATAAGGTGACCGTTTGTAAATAAAAATGAAAACAGGAAACAAAAACAAAAGTAAGCGAGCCCTTAATTTGTATGATAGAACTAACATTTTTTCTTGTAACTACCAGGATGATGGATCCAATAGTTCTCTTCTATGGGAAAGGGCAGCTAACTGGTTTCTTGGCAGACCCAAATGGAGTCCTCGATGTGGTAAGTGACACTAAATTAGATTGTTTCACACAATCCATTATCTAAAAAGCAAAAGAGAAGCAAACAATTCATAAACTCCATAGACTGGTCAATAATTCACACACTGACAAGGTTTTTTTTACTTGCTCTCATAGGTCCCAGCTGACATGGTTGTTAATGCAACCTTGGCAGCAATGGCAAAGCATGGAATGACCCAAAAGCCAGATATCAATGTGTACCAAATTGCTTCATCTGTGGTGAACCCTCTAGTCATCCAAGACCTTGCAAGGCTGATCTATGAACATTACAGCTCCTCACCATGCATTGACTCAAAGGGCAGGCCAATTCCAGTTTCACCGGTAAAGTTGTTTAGCTCCACAGAAGAATTCTCTGGTCACCTATGGAGAGATGCCATTCAGAAAAGTGGCCTGACAGCTATGGCCTCCTCAAAGGGGAAGACGTCTCAAAAGCTTGAAAATATCTGTCGAAAATCAGTGGAGCAAACAAAGTACTTGGCCAGCATTTATGAGCCATACACATTTTATGGTGGAAGGTTAGATACAACACTAGTGACATGGATTTGTAGGGAGCAAAAATGAAAACGGAATTTAACATCTTATGAGTAATAAATTATTGATTTAAAACCAATAACTGTGATGCAGGTTTGATAACAGTAATACACAAACATTGATGGAAAGCATGTCTGAAGAAGAAAAGAGGGAGTTTGGCTTTGATGTAAAGTCCATAGATTGGAAAGATTATATCACCAATGTCCATATACCGGGTCTAAGGAGACATGTCATGAAGGGAAGAGGAATGAGTAGTCAGTGACTTGCATCTTGGGCCATGTAATGATGTAATCACTACTACCTCCGGTCCTAAATATAAGAAACAAGTTACTTTTTAGATTCATTGAATAACTCATGTATCTGGTCTATATTATAGATCAGATACATGAGTTATTCAATGAACCAAAAAAGTAACATGTTTCTTATATATAGGACCGGAGGGAGTACTAGATAGTTAGCTCTATGCTGCAACAAACTGTGATAAAAAAACATATATACTTTTCCTTCTTTCCTAGAACGCTTTAGAGTGTGGCAACTAGTAAGCTACTAGGGTATCCTTCATTATCTATAATGTAATATAATAATAATAATAATAAAATTTCTGTAATAGATTACTCCCAGGTTTCACTTATATACATGTTCTTCGGTTGGAAACTTGGACTTGGCTTTGTCAAACACAGCCTAACATGTCTAACTTCCCCATCTCATTTTCAAAACTGTTTTTAGGGTAGGGGAGAAGAATCACAATGCTTTATTAATGGACAAACACGGGTGAGTGAAGGAATATAAATTTGATGTCAAAACTTAGTATGGAGGATAGTTTACAATTTGTTTCACATGATGCAATATCTGAGCTTCCTAGACCTGCTCTCAAGCTCAAGCCTCATAGCATTCATATTCCACCCACCCAGGGGAGACTCTCCCCGTGATTCAGGACCCCATAGTAACAACAAAGAATGAGGAAGATTCTAAGAAACCACAACTGCTGTTCCTTTTTTTTAGATAGGCAAACGTTAGAAAATTGTATGTTATATATGTTAATGGGGAAGGTTTGAACTCATGATCTCCTTATCACTCTAATCCCTATGCTTCTCTCTCAAACTGCTGTTACTTATGTAATAGGCTAGAAGCCCTTTCTTTGCTGCCTGTCTCAAACTATTGGTTGAAATACTTATTTCTAATCATATTATCAAATATCATAAATGTAGACCTCTCTAACGGTATCTCTCTCTCTCTCTCTCTCTCTCTCTCTCTATATATATATATATATATAAACTCCAGTATTTAGATTAGAACCACAAACTCCCTTAGATAACAGAAGTTAGCTCACCTGACTGATCTAGTGATAAATCGACAGCATGGGTTGTCGTTGTCGGTAGTGGGCAATGCCATCATTTTCCTTGCACAAACGGCGTGTGAAGAAAGCTCTGTTTGAGAGGAAGACATTGTGTTGCATTGTGTTGCAATCAGAGGAAATTTTGTTTCAGAAGGGACCGTGGACAGAGGTGGGTTTTGTGAAACCCTATCAATGCAGTAGCAGAGAAATGTATATATATATATATTTTTTTTAAAAATCTATAAAAGAGGAATGTCTGGAGTTGGGCGTGTCATCGCTTTGCATGAATGGAAGAAAATCAGAATCAACCGAGGTTAAGCGTAGTTCGCATAAATCCGTAATTCTAAGGAGTATACCTACAATTCTGATTGTGAAATTCTGCAACAAGGCTAATGCAAAACGTACTCTTTCTGTTGTGGTATCAAACACATTGGACATCCCAATAAAATCAACCAGCTACATCCCCGCATTGAATCGATATATATCAAACCATGACACTAGGAGACAGGTTGCACATAATTTCTCAGTCCTTCCAATGAAACAATAGCATAGTGAAAACGCTGTATAGACACTAATCGCTTTGCACAAATGCCCCAATGAACCTTTTTTTTTTCTTCAAACTTTGCAAAAGGAAAAATGTTAATATGAATTCTGACCAAATAATTTATCTTATTCAAATTTATTTTTTCTCCAATTTTTCTAGTGTTTCTTTCTTTCAATTCACATAGTATATTCTTCAGAAACAAAAAGCACCCAATTGAAAGAGATAAAAACCCAAAAATGAGCAAGTGAAAAAACTGCTTTTGCAGTAAAATAAACTTGGAAATTCCTTATTCGATCGGCGCAAAGTAATGCACAAACTAGGATAAATCGATCTAAAGGGATCAAAAGGAAATCGACTTCGGTATCAGCACGTTACAGCTGAGGCCAAGAAATTGGTTGACTACTTTGGCGTGTCAATGAAAGATTGAAGATGGCAGGTAACGTATACAAAGACTAAATTTTGTAGATTTACACAACTATATTGAAGTCAACAGACAGGAAAAAAAATCCTACTATTTGACCAACTGAAAACAAAGTTTGACGAGTTTATATACTTTTTTCGTATGCCCTTTCAGGTCAAATGATCAGCACCTATGAGCTGTAAATAATGATAATAATGAAAACAAAACTGAATAACTACTATCAGGCAACCATTACTGAAAATTGAAATTAACAAAGCAAACGAAATCACCAACGAGATGTAAAATCTGAGTCATTGCTTCTGAAGACAGGGAAAACACGAGCAAAAAAATATCCACATTTTGCAGGAATAATACATATTCCAACATAGCCATCATCTAGGCGACTTCTCCAACAGGGTGTCCACCGAGTTCTTGAGCGTCACAGATAATGAAATGTTACCTTCCTATTATACATAAGAGCAGCCTTGGGAAACCGCCAAAAAAGTTTGGAGTGCATATTCATGGATTTAAGTGCTTACAGCATTCCATAAAAAAAAAAGGTGCTTACAACAATCTCATCAAGGAGGATGCACAACTACCTGAAATTAGTGCAGAATGAGTGTAATTGTGATACCAGCATGATATGCAGCAGCAACATCATAGGAAGTAATCAGGCGTTCTACGGGTGACATCGGGTTCTCCTCTCCTGGGAGCAGGATCAAACTGCAAGATTCAAGAAACAGACAATCCAATGAACATGACTAAATAATATTTTACCATGCAGTACAGGAGCAAATTATGTTGAATAAGATAGGAAGAGAGACCTGGATAAATGTGTGACATTTGGAATCATCAACCTCCAAAATGGAAGCCATGTTCCCACACCGATAACAATAGTTAGGTGCACTAAAAATGGTAACCACCTTTTGTTCCTGTTTCAACAAAATAATGGACATATCTTAAAACTCACTCTCATAATTCCAAAGAAAACAAGACAAAAGGATAATTCCAGAAGAAGGTCAATTACATGAGCCCAGTTAAATCCATCCATAACTAGCTGATGAGCTCTAGCAATCAATTTAAGATTATTTGTGTGATTAAATTGCTCGGATATATCCTGAAAGAAAGAAAGTGAATTTGAATTAAAAAAAATAAAATACAGTGGCCAATTTTTCAATGCTTTCAAAATAACATATTCAACGCTGTAGAGAGTCGACAAAATTAAATCCAGCACATCATGCAAATTGCAAACAAAATATATCCAGCAAAAAGTATATACTTTTGGTTACCTGGCCAAAAGTATATCCAGCACCACGAGGAGAAATTCCCCAACCACATCTATCATCTGGATCAGACCACAACAGATCACACATGGGCCCTTCATGAGGAACCTCTTGAACACGGTCAAAATTCCTTATGTTATCAAGGGTCTCAATTGAAGGTGAAAGTCCACCATGCAAACAAAATATTTCTGATTCAACCTGGAAGGGACTATATCAAATTAGAAGCTGAATAATAAAAAAAACATGTCACTATGACATTTAGCTACCAATTTTTTATTTACCATTATGGCAAGAATAAGACCATCATTATAACAAAAATGAATTGTAATTCACTCAAAAATTCCCACCTTCAACTGACATAACTAGTAGTTTATTCTCAATATTTATTGTCCTTGTTACCACTTAAATCCACAAATGAAATGCACAGATGAAAAGGGGGGAAAAAGTGTACTAACCAATGCAGTCAATGGAAAGAAATCAAAAAGGTCTGTAAAAATCTTCCAAACATTAGCATTGCCATACCTGCAAAATAAACAATCAAAAGAAAGAACTATCACAAACTTTTAAAAAGAAAAAGAAATTAAAATCAATAATACAACATCTATGAACAACCAGATTTGTAGTCATGTAAAATTGAGCCTGTCAAAATTAAATTCAGATTAAACAAAGTTGCATCTCAATCTAGATCCAATTAAATATGATATTTGTTAGATTTCCAATAGGCTAGTTAAAATGGTGTACTTTAGGAAGAACAGCGAATAAGCTAGAGGGGTTATAAAGAGGGAATAAGTTAGCAGGGGGATGGCAGACAACAGAAGGTATATAAGAAGGGATAAGATGAAAGAGGTTAGATAGGCAAATGTATCATTGAGAGAGGTTATAAATTTACATGATTTTCCCAAATGCCAACTGGACAGACATCCAGGTGTTTATCAGTTTGTCTTGATGATCTAGTTTTCAATATTGGATCAAACAAATATCTTTGTTTATGATCTTCTCTCTCACTTTAAATTTAGACCAATATTTCCACATGGAATAGAACTATGTATTTTTTACCTATGTTAACAAGAACACAAGACATTGTGCATCAGTAATATAATGTATGCTCATACAACTTCCACAACATCACTACTGATACAACCAGACGTTGCCACATATGCATCAAAATCAAAATCTGAACCTCTCCATCAAAACCGAGAATACAGAGTCAAATGGTTATATAAAGCATCAAATCAATGAAAAAACTCAGATGATCACCCTAGGGTTCCAGTTCAGTGCATATAAAGATAACAGGTAATCAAAATCTAATGGTTGAATTATAATTAATATTGCAAGCAATAAGAAAAATGGTTTCCCAAACAACTTATATAGTACATATCTTAACACAAGTTCAAGATACCATCATAATGTACATTCGCAGTTTATAAAAATAAACTTTAATAAGAGACAATTACAATTATAAGCATAAATATCATCTATAGACAAAATTATCTCAATCTTTCCCGTTTAGACCTCCAAACGAAGGTGTTGAAAACTCACTTTCTTAGGCATTCATCGTAAAATCCATATACTTGAGTGATCTGTGCAAAAAAAATGATAAAGGAAGGAACAATTAGCTCAAAAACTAATATACAAGTCTTAAAATCAAAGCCTGGACAGTTAGCAACAACATTTCATTATAAAACTAGAAAGCCTATGAGACAAACTACTTTTTGTGGCATTAGGAAACAAGTTACTAAATAACTCTGGAGAAAAAGGCGTCATGAAGGACCTCAGGAAACATAAGAATACATAATCTTGAATAAAAAAAAAAAGAATGCAAATGCATACCTGACGGCTTTCATGGTTTCCTCTTAAAATAGTAATTCGCTGAGGATACCGCACTTTGAATGCCACAAGGAGCTGGATAGAATAACTAATTAGTACCTCTAACATTCAATATAACAATTTCAAGCAAAGGGAAAATAAGATACAAAGACATATACAAGTGAATACTAGCTTCACTGTCATTCAGTTGGAGACAATCATAGCATAAGTAATATCCAGAAGAAATTTGCAGTCCCCCCAAATCTATATAAGCACGTTGATCTAACAGAAAGGAATTTATTATAAATGGTGATTGAGATTCAGTACACTTAGGAGCTGCAACCTTCAATAATCTCAAAAGTCATAGTGCCTATCCTTAAGCAGCTATCAAATATAAAACCACAAATTCACAACATATTAATTTCAGGTTTGAGATTTCATCTGAATATGACTTTCATAAACCCCAACAATGACCAAAAATCTTTGTAACTAATCTTGAAATTATAATTATAAATATAATTATATTATAATTATAATATATATAATATAACGCAAACTTCTTTATATTTTTCTCCATGTTGAAAGCTGTTAACAATGCTGCACAGTCTTAGTATTTACTATGTCATAAAACTTGAAACTTGAAGGGAGCTACTTGCCATTTGGGGACAGTCCCATTTTCTATTTCACCCTAATAGCAATAGACAACTTAAATTATGCTTACCCACACTTTCATAGACTTCACTCGCCCTAAAGCATGAATAACAAAAATGCACACTCCCAGAGAGGCCCCTTTTTTCTTTTACCTTTTTACTGGGCTTTGGGGTGAGGAGTGAACAATGAAATTACAAAGCAACAACTATTAATAAGTGCAGAAAAATCAATAAACTTATCTTCCTTGTACTTACTGTTACAGTTTCAACTGAATAATAACCCCGGTCCACATAATCACCCATAAACAAGTAATTAGTATCTGGGCACTGTAAAAAAAACAAATATTCTTAGATTTCATATCTAAATAATCAGCAAAACATAATATGCAGGGAGAAATAAAAAAAGAATTCTTATCACAAAATATTCATTTTGCACAAGTAAAATGTTAATATACTTTAGCATGGTGATAATAGGGTAGCAGTGAATTCAATGAGTAGTTCCCTGATCATACAATTTACTCCACAATACCTCTGATGCACTTCAATCTTCAAAAGCCTTTTCTTTGGCAGGTCTCAATTAGTTAGTTAAGACATTCCCCAGCTGAAACAGAAGAGTTGAATACAAAAGGAAAGTGATAGTCAGAGCAGATACCTTCCCTCCAATTCGGAATAGTTCAGCAAGATCATGAAACTGCCCATGAATATCACCACAAATTGTCACAGGGCTTTTCACAGGCTGTGGTACATGAGAGAGAAAAATTAATGCTTTCTCTCTCTAAGAGAAAAAACTTGCAGTTAAAAGTCACATTGGAATAGTAACATCGGAAAACAGCTATATACTATATAGCACAAACATTGGAAAAAAATATTGAAAGAATTACTTCTTCCTGCCACAAAACAGGCATTAAAAGCTTTAACATCAAACAAATGAACCCAAATAACCCAAAATATTTTAAGTCAAACAACAATTCATTGCAGACTTTACTAAGGATTACTTTTTATGCAAAGAAAGCAGCAGATGAAATAGTAGTGAAGCATGTGAGATCACTGTCTAGAATCATTGAAACACCAACAAAGAAGTAAAACTGCAGGAAGAAAGGGTTGCACCTGGACATTACTTTCATTCATCAAAATCTCCTTAGCCTTCTCACATAAAACTCTAACCTACAGGTAGAACAGAAAACAAGAGCGTTAGTTTATTTTTATATCTATTTTTCCAAAGATATGAATAGCCAGAGAAGGAAATAAATAAATAAAGTGATACTGCTAGTACAAAAGTGACAAAGGATGAGTCCATTAAAACAACTAGATGATAATGAGATCACTAGAGTAGCACCAAGTCACCAACCAACACAACATATTAAGAATCCCATCAGCGTTCTGGTTCAATGTACACGTTGGAGACCAAACCCATAGTTAGCCATCGGGAAACCCTGCCCCCACCAAGATGCCAACAAAGCCGGAAAGCTTTATGTGGATAACTCCTATTCTGAGTTACCAGAATACCAAAATATGGAAGAAATTACCTCATCTTGTCAAATAACTTGGTGAACTATTAATACTTCATGATATTATTCTGACTCTTAGCCTCAGATAGCTTCAACGGCAGACAGGCAGATCAGTGCATGAGGCTCTCCCACCATTTTGGGCTCCAGAGAGAGTCGGACAAATGCAACCTTTACCCTTATGGGTGAAGAGGCTATTTCCATGACCACTCAGTCATGTGACCACGGGGGAGAACCTTGAGGTTGCTCCAAAGCAGAGACTGTTTCCATGACAACCCCCCGCCCCCCCGTTACCTTGAGGTTGCTCCAAAGCTTGCCCCCTCACAGTTTTCAAAAAAACAGATAATCCTAATTTTTTTTAATGGAACCTTCCAAGTGTAACATCTCTCTAACAATCTCCTCCTTACTTAATGAAGCCATTTGTAACATATCACATATCATAATTCACCATCCATAATAAAAAAAAAAAAACTGTTTCAAACTTCATGAAATTGAGGAACCCATATCACCAGTATACGGCTATACGTCCACATCCGAATTCCAAACAGGGCTACAGAGTGCTACTTTTTATAGCAGAGAATGGGAAAAAATATCGGAATAGTTTCCATTTTTATAATTATATTTTCCTTTCCGTCTTCACAATTTTCAATTTGATCCTTAATACTTCTATTCTCACCGATTTATTTAATTACAAAAGGGAGAAGAAAAAAGAGCCAAAAAATAAACCATTAAACAAGTACAAATAATCAAGGTTAATTCCGTATCTACGCTACACAGGGGAACCAAGCGGATCGCAACGATTGAGGTGAAAGCGAATGGGAAACCTGTTGCTCGGAAAGTGGCTGGCATTGCATGAGCTGTGAGATCTGCTCGTCGAGATCATGGGTGGATTCTTTCGATGGCAACGAATTGACGTCCATCCCGCTCGTTCCTCAATTGGATTAGTTAGGGGGAAATCCTAACCCTAACCCCAGGTGGAGATTGAATTCCTCCGGTGTCGTCGCAGTGCAGAGTGAGGAGTGAGTGGACGGAAAAACAGAGAAGTGGAAAATGGAATGTGTCATGTAAGAGCGGTTGAGTGGGGCTGTGCCCCTTACCGATCACCAAAAACAAAAAACTTTTTATTTTTTTTAGGTTAAATATATTGTTAGTTCACAACTAGCAACAACACGGGTCGCATTGGTTTTTATGCATTATTTTAAATTATTTTTTTTATAAAAACTTTTACCGCATGATGATACCATTAATTTGTCTATAAAGAAGAAAATATTCTTATGAAGTATTTTAAATTTTCTTTATTATAAAATTTAATAGATAAAGTATTTGTAGAATTGAGTTCAGATTTCAGTGCCGGCCCAATACCACTAAATATATATATAGGCCTAAAACAAAATTTAAAGTGAGACCTTTTTGTACATCAAGATAGATATGTGGAGTGCTGACTTTTGAGTCAAGACCGCTACAGATAAATGCTTTTAGTTTTACATATACTATTAGTAAAAAAAATTGTTGGTGGACCTAAAGCAAGGGTTTGGGTCGCGTTACACTTGGGCCGGCCCTGTCAAATTCCTTAAGCAATGTCATAGGTTTGAACTTTGTGGATAGAAAAAACATAGCTAGGAGGGGAGACACCACTAAAGATGGTCAGTCAAGTTTCCCAGCGGATATTAGTAATCGGCAAAGCCGGTAGATACTTCACACTGATAATATAATGACCCAAAATTAAGTATTTGAAATTATAAAAAAAATGTATAAATTGTGAAAAAATAAATAAATTGCAAAAAACATTTCTAACATAAATAATAGATAAAAATTGTAATAAATTATAATATAAAGAATAAACAGTGAAATAATAAATAAATTGAGTTCACATTTTAAATAATAAAATAGTTAAATAATATTAATAAATAAAATATAATAATATGCAAATAATTGAATTTGGGCAAACATAATATCGTTGAACCCTCTCACTTTGGGCGCACATGAACATTTTATGCTCAGCAAAGTCCACGTGTCCTCACCAGATTAGTTTTCAGGTTAAGCAACTTATGCTATGTGAGGTGTCCACGTGTCCCAATGGGATTGACTTTCTAGCAGATTTAAGTTTCTACTAATAGGGGGTTAAGTTTCTAATATAGAAACAGAAGAGATTCGTTTCTAGTCCTTCAAAAAAAATTTGGATTTTTTTAGTCCTCCATTTATGGAAATATGTCCCATATAGTCTTTAGAGTTATATTTTAAAATTAAAAAATATTTTTAAAAATATCATTTTTACCCTTTCAAAATTTAATTTTCAATTCCCACCCAATCCATCACCCTCCCCCTTCCCTGTACAGCAACCCCTCAACTTCCCTAATAGCCCCCTAGGGTATGTTTGAATTGATGGAATGTGATGAAATAGGATGGAGTGAGGTTCCATTGTTCATTTGTTTGGATTATTAAAAAATGGATGGAATGGAATGGAACCCAATGGTATCCATTCCATCCTATTCCATTACTTACCTTCATTTTGCTTCCCCTCCGATTTGGGCAGAATGGAATGGAATCGCTTATTAATATATTTTTCAATTACTAAATTACTACTATATCCTTCGCAATCTCTAGTCTCCTCTCACTGACCTTCTTCATAATTTCTGGATTTGTCAATTAATTGTTTGGATTTATAAATCCTTCTTGCGTTAGAATATTCCACAAATGCTGATACGAGAAGCGCATGAAAATAGAACAAACACAGTTAACAAAACAAACTCACTATTTTTATTTTTCATCCGTTGACGCACCCAGTTGTTGTTGACTGACATCTTTGTTATTGTGCTTCAACATCAATGGCTTTTTCAATCTCATTCTCCTCTCTTTTCATTCCCCAAAGACTCTTTTTTCTTCACCCAATTTTGATAAAAAAATTGCTTAAAACATCTTAGTTAATAAATTATATTTTACATGATATTTTGTGCTTAAATTTACATCAAATTTGTTTTGTTTAAAATATAAAAATGCTGTAAAAAAATAAGGGTAAAAACAAAATAAAAAAGTTATAATACATTCCATTCTATTTACTTTCCAAATAATGGAATGAGAACTTTGATCCGTTCTACCGTAAAATATCCAAACAATAGAATGAAAATTTTGTTCCATTCCACTCCACTCCATTCCATTCCGCTCCGCTCCGCTCCTCTTCATTCATTTTAAAATATCCAAACATACCCCTAGAGTCCCATGATAAAATCAAAAAGCAACCACCGGAGGATATTCAAAAACAATAAGATATATTGATCCCAACATACATCCAAATATCCAATTCCTCTTGGACAGATCCAACACCAGCACCCAAAAAAAGAGATGACATGGCCATTTGAATTCTAATTAACGCACATTGTTGCGAACTGGGCAATTAGAGCAAAATTGGGGTAAATACAATGAGGAAGAGAAAAAACTGGAAGCCCCATAAGTGGGGAGAGATTAATCCATAATAATTCAACTACATAATAAATCAGAAAGAAACAAATCAGATCAATGTAATAATCCAACATGAAGTGATTCTAAAAGAGATAGAGAGAGTATAAATACGCAACGCACAGGCAATAGGCCTTTGAAAAGATGACGATACCATGATTCTCGTAAATCAGGTTTTAAATTTCAACTGATGGGTTTGCGATCAGGGAGGGGGCTGTTGGGGAAGGGGAGGGGGAGGGGTTGCTGTACAGGGAAGGGTGAGAGAATGGAGTGGGAATTGAAAATTAAAAATTGAAAGGGTAAAAATGATATTTTTAAAAATACATTTTAATTTTAAAATATAACCCTAAGGGTATGTTTGGATAGTTTAAAATGGATGGAGCGGAATGGAATGGAATGGGGCGGAACGGAACGGAGTGGAATACAACTTCCATTCCATTGTTTGGGTATTTTATGATGGAACAGAACAAAACTTTCATTCCATCGTTTGGAAAGTGAACGGAATGAAATGAGTTATAACATTTTTATTTCTTTTTTACCCTTATTTAAAAAGAAAGACAACGATGGAGAATTAAAATATATATTAGATTGTAACGTAATAAAATAAAATAAAATTAATAATTAATTATTTACATTAGTTCTTTGCCTATGCAAACACCAAGAAACAGTAAAAATTATACACCATCGGCTAGCAAAAGACCAATTATGCAGAAAAGACCAATTATGCAACACATGGTCGCAGCGCCTGCACAAAAAAGACATCCCTCCCACCTAAACAATTTTAATACCCCAACCCAGTGGAGAAGAAGAACTCGCAAGTTCACATGGGAGAGAAAGAAGAAGCCCGGTCTTTTGTTTTCAGCGTCGACTTCAGATTTTAGCGCTAGCTACTGCTTTACTATATGATGATAAGTTGGTCATTTAATTAATTAAGACTGTCATTCCATTCTATACCACCCAATTTAGGGGGGGGGGGAAAAATTGGGAGTTTGGGATGGAATGGGATGGAATGTATCCCACCAAGTGTCATTCCACTCTATCTATTTTTTAAAAATCCAAACAATGGAATCACTTACCATGCCATTTCATTCCAAATCTCTCTATATTTATAAGGACTAAAAACATATTTAACCTTTTTTTTATTATTTTTATTGAATTAAATATATTTTTTATCCTTATGAAATTGGCCAAATTTAATATTAGTTTCTATAATTTTTTTTACATATTTTTAGTTTTTAGAAAATACAAAAGATGTGTGTTTTTACTCCTGATAAGGACTAAAACCACGTTGTTTATGTTAAATGTAAGAACTAAAAATGTATAAAATTTTTATTGGGACTAAAATTAAATTTGACCAATTTTACTAAGATAAAAAATATATGTACCTTTCGTTTTTGGACTTTTGGTCTCATTGATCTTTTCGATTTTCTCAAATTTGCATGCGGTGAGAACGAGGGAAAGACTACACACTATTCCAGTTAGGGATGATAGTATGGTCTGAGAATGATATTATAGTACTTATTTCCATACCAGTATTTATTTTGAAAAAATACTCGTACTCGGACTTATGCGGATAACAACTTTAATGCTCGTACGTATCCTTATTTGTTAGGTATCTAAGTATCAAGACCCATACTTGTTACCCACATTTTTTTAATTGCAACAAAAGATCTGTAGCAATTTTACAACCAGTGGTGACAAGGACAACCACACATAAGGAGAGGACAACTTGTTTGGTTGGGAGAAGAAAGTGAGAAGAGAGAAAGAGGTGAGAGAGAAAGAGATGAAAAATATAGTAGATTTTTTGTATTGTTTGGTATGAGAGAAATAGAAGAGAAAGAAGTGAGATTATTATTTAAAAAGACAAAAATAACCTTGATCAATAAGACAATATTTTTGGGCCAACAAATCACAATGCCCTGTCACATACACACCTCAATACCACCACACCACCACACAATTCACAATATTCCAAATCTAATTCGGTAATTCACGGCCTAGCAGACACTCTCAACAAGTCAAATAACAATAGTAGTAAAATAAAAATAAAAGGAGGGATCTAGCGGTTTCTTTGGTGGGAATATGGAGTTTCCAGCTATGGTGAGATTCTGAGAGTAAAGACTTGGGTGGTGCAGTAGTCTATTCTCGTGTGAACCAAGGATAGACTAACATGAGGGTCTGTTGTGCACTGTGGTTCACAGAGGCCCTTTCTCTCACTTGTTCAAGGAAGAGGACAATAGCAGTGAAACGGGAAGACAAGGGTATAAATGGTAGAACAAAAATTAGAGCCTTCTCTCTCCCCTTTCTTCACACTTTTGCGAAGAAGAGAAAATGGGTGGGACCCACCACGATTTATTCTTTCGCTGCTCTTTCTTCGGTATACCAATCCAGAGAAAGGTTGCATCTCTTCGCTCTTTCTCTCTTCGATGTTTCTTTCTCGTGTGTTTCTCGCGTACCAAACAAAAGGGTAAAGCAACCACAAAAAAGATAAAAGATTTTGTTACGTTGGAAAAGATGTTAATATTTTATAAACTACTTAATTTGTGAATTATTCTATGAAATCACAAAGTTAATAAATTATCAATTTTTCATTTTCTAATACCTATTTATGACTTCCATATGTCATGCAACTTTTAGCTATATTTATTATTTTGTTTATTATGCCCGCTGGTGTAATTGTTGATGATAGAAATTATAAGAGTAAAGCTTTTACATTCTAAGATATGATAAATGTAAAAGTAAACTCGATTCTTGTAAGTTGTGTGACTCAAAATCTGTTTTTCCCTGTCAAGGATTCGCTTAGCCCGAAGATTTTCGCTTAGCGCGAAATATGCAGACTTGCAGGGGTCCTTCACTGGCTTGAATTCGCTTAGCCAATCAGGATTCGCTAAGCGAGCAGCTTGAGGTGGAGTTCTTGGTCAAAATTCGCTCAGCCAAACAGGATTCGCTCAGCGCAGAATTCAGCATCAAAACAACAGGTTTCAATTCTGTCAAATTAGCTAAGCGAATCTGGGCTCGCTAAGCGAGTAGCTCGAAACTGAAAACAGTTATAAGGTTGTTTTGAAGCAGTTTTCGCAAGGTGTTGGTTATTCACTTGTTTTGAGGGTTTGAAACACGATTTGGGTGAGTAGAGAGCTCTGCTAGGGTTTCATGTATTGGGAAAACACTTGAGAGTATCAATTGGGATTGAGAGAAGATTCATGAGTGATTAGCAAGTGGGTTTCAAGGGTAGTGTTCTTGCATGAACACATAGGAACCACAGAGAACGAATTGCTAAGAGGTTAACTCTGTTGTATCTGTATCCCATTGATGATAGTGCAGAACGTTTGGTTGCTCTCTCCTGTGGACGTAGGCTACACTGGCCAAACCACGTAAATCCGGTGTTCAATCTCTTCTCCCTAATCTCTTTACGTTTCGTTTGATTTTCTGTTCTTGCGATTCGTTTAGCGTTTAATTCTGTTTTAGTTTACTGCAATCTTCGCATTGTTCCATAGTTCGTTCTACTCGCGTTTTCTTTATTTGCTTGATCGTAGGATTCGTTCTATTTCCGCACAATCGAACCAACAAGTGGCGCCGTCTGTGGGGAAATTGGATCGAATCAAGAACTACAAGAATGGGGTCAGCAAGATTTGATATAGAGAAGTTCTCGGGTAACAACGACTTTGGTTTATGGAGAATTAAGATGGAGGCCATCTTGGTTCAGCAAGGGGTTGCAGAGGCATTGAAGGGAGAGGCGAAGATGTCGCCTACCTTATTGCAAGAAGTCAAACTGCAGATGATCGAAAAGGCAAGAAGTGCAATCATCTTGTGTCTTGGTGATAAGGCACTAAAAGTAGTGGCTAAGGAGAAGACAGCAGCAGCAATGTGGACGAAGTTAGAGTCCCTATACATGACGAAGTCGCTTGCAAACAGACTATGTTTGAAGCAGCAGTTGTATTCATTCCGCATGAGTGAATCAAGATCGATTGTTGAGCAACTCTCAGATTTCACTAAAATCCTAGATGACTTGGAGAACATCGAAGTCAAGTTAGAGGATGAGGACAAGGCGTTGATGCTCCTAAGCTCTCTACCAAAGTCCTATGAACATTTTACCAATGCCGTTCTTTATGGCAAAGAATCCACCATCACACTTGAAGAGGTGCTCACTGCAATTCGCACCAAGGAGCTGCAGAAACAGCGAGAGAATAAGGATGATGGCGATGGAGAAAGTTTGAATGTTCAGAAAGGAAGAAGTGAGAAGAGGGGACGCAAAGGCAAGAAGCATGAATCCTCAAAGGATTTAAGGAATAAGTGTTTCAACTGTAACAAAGTGGGGCATTGGAGGAAAGATTGCCCAGAACCACCAAGAGGAAGAGACCGTAATGATGCAAGTTCAGACGAGACAGCGGACATAGCGGTTGCTATGGAAGGCTATGAGTCCGCAGACGCGTTGGTAGCTTCAAGTTCAGATTCGCAGAGGAATTGGGTTATAGATTCCGGTTGTTCATATCACATATGCCATAGAAGGGAGCTCTTCAAGTCCTTAGAGTTGAAGGAAGGAGGAACGGTGCTTCTAGGTGACAACAAATCATGTAAGGTTCAAGGTATGGGAACAATCCAACTCAAGTTGTTTGATAACCGCGAATTCCTATTGCAAGGTGTGAGGTACGTCCCTGAACTTAGAAGAAATCTTTTGTCTATAAGCATGTTTGATAAGCTAGGTTATGTGATTGTAATTGAACATGATATGCTTAAGATTTCTAGAGGTGCTATGATAATTAAGGGGGCCAAGATTAATGGTTTGTACATTTTGTGTGGTTCCATTGTTATTAATCATGCATCATTAGCTAACCAATCACTAGAAAGTGAGTCTAAGGTGTGGCATCATAGGTTTGATCATGTTGGTAAGAAAGGTAATCAACTAGCATCTAAACCAAGGGTCTTAAGTACTAACAATAGCCTGGAGTTTGGTTCAGAGCAGTGTGATAAGTTTTGCAGGAAGAAAGGAGCCAAGAGTCGCAAAACTGTCACAAGTACTTCGCAGCCAAAGGGCATGGTTGTGAGGAGGTGTCTCAGTGGTTATCCTCAAGGCATGAAGGGTAACAGGTTGAGGAGTTTGTCTTCAGGTGGAGGCTCAAGTCGCTTCATCAGTAGAGATGTCACGTTTGATGAGAAAAGAATGGCCATGACAAACAAGGACATTGAAGGAAGCAGTGCAGAAAAAGTGAGCAGTGAGACAGCTCAGCTTGAGGTGGAGTTTCCGAGTAACATTGCAAGTGAAGACAGTCCCCAACAAGAGAAAGAAAAAGTTGAAGATCAACTGGCACAAGAGGAATCAGTTTATCAGCTAGCAAAGGAAAGGAGAGAAAGCAAGAGAGTATCTCCTAAAGGATTCAAAGGTGCAGTTTTGATCAGTTTTGCTCCAAGTGCTACTCAGGGGATTGAAGGCTCACAATCAAAGGATCCAGTGCAGAGGGGTCAAGGAGAAGCAAAGGAGAGCAGCAAGTTTCATGAAGTAGATGTGGTGGAGGCAAGTGCAGTTGCGAGTGCGAAGTATGCAACAGAGAAGAAATCCATGGATAAGTTTGCAAGGTCACCACCAAGGATCAAGTTCAAGAGGCGCTTGGATTTGATCAAACTTCAGAGAAATTGATGAAGTTAAGTGGGGGAGCAACCGTATCAGAGGATGAATGTTGAAACTCTGAGTTTGATTGGAGAGATTTGGAGTCAAGGTGGAGAATTGTAAGTTGTGTGACTCAAAATCTGTTTTTCCCTGTCAAGGATTCGCTTAGCCCGAAGATTTTCGCTTAGCGCGAAATATGCAGACTTGCAGGGGTCCTTCACTGGCTTGAATTCGCTTAGCCAATCAGGATTCGCTAAGCGAGCAGCTTGAGGTGGAGTTCTTGGTCAAAATTCGCTCAGCCAAACAGGATTCGCTCAGCGCAGAATTCAGCATCAAAACAACAGGTTTCAATTCTGTCAAATTAGCTAAGCGAATCTGGGCTCGCTAAGCGAGTAGCTCGAAACTGAAAACAGTTATAAGGTTGTTTTGAAGCAGTTTTCGCAAGGTGTTGGTTATTCACTTGTTTTGAGGGTTTGAAACACGATTTGGGTGAGTAGAGAGCTCTGCTAGGGTTTCATGTATTGGGAAAACACTTGAGAGTATCAATTGGGATTGAGAGAAGATTCATGAGTGATTAGCAAGTGGGTTTCAAGGGTAGTGTTCTTGCATGAACACATAGGAACCACAGAGAACGAATTGCTAAGAGGTTAACTCTGTTGTATCTGTATCCCATTGATGATAGTGCAGAACGTTTGGTTGCTCTCTCCTGTGGACGTAGGCTACACTGGCCGAACCACGTAAATCCGGTGTTCAATCTCTTCTCCCTAATCTCTTTACGTTTCGTTTGATTTTCTGTTCTTGCGATTCGTTTAGCGTTTAATTCTGTTTTAGTTTACTGCAATCTTCGCGTTGTTCCATAGTTCGTTCTACTCGCGTTTTCTTTATTTGCTTGATCGTAGGATTCGTTCTATTTCTGCACAATCGAACCAACAATTCTCATTTCATTTCATGCATGAAGATAATGTAGAACTAGATTCTTAGATTAGAATATTTTAATATTTATTTTTCAATTTATATACGTTCCATTAAATAAAAAAATAGACCTGTATGATATAGCAAGACATGCATGAATTTTACTTGTTAATAAAAAGTTATTAAAATAATGTATTAAATAGTATATTACTAGTATAAAAAATATTAGTGATGCAATTGTTAGATAAATTTCTGGTGGTTTTTCTAAGAAAGGAAACCCACATGAATTCACCTAATTAATAACAAAAATGTGCAAAGAGACGTCAATACTAATAAAAATTTGTTCTCATAACAGTTTTATACTAAACAAATTAATTTGCTCTCATAACATAGGGAACGTGTCAAATTGACCCCTTATCTCCTTATTTTCGTTTGTTCCTTGCATGAAGAAGTTCCACGATCTATCTCGACATTACATTAACCATATCCCCATCAATTCCTCATTTCCAATTTGCAAATTACATGCTACTTTTTTACAAATTAATGAAACTTTTAAGACTTGGTCCAAATCATAATATTTGTTAATCTAACATTATTTGCTCCGTTTAGTGTCTCGGACGTGGTCTTCCTATAGCACCTCGAAACAAACACTAACTTATTGGATCATCGGGGTGATCAGCAACTAGCTTGGTTGGCAAAGCCGCAAAGGCAAACTTACAAAGTTTGTTAATCAACACTTTTATAGATTTTTTTTCCTGAACTTTTGATCTCAATTTCAATCGGAACTAGTTCCAAACTTCTTCTTATATATAGTTGTATATTACTGGTTTCTCCACCTTAACAATTAACACCATTATTGTATTTGTTGGTAACAATCTAGATAGTTGAGATGAGGAAATAATACCCAATCCTACATATCTTGAATTGATCTTGGATGTCCGTTACAAAAAACTAAGCCAAGAGAATTGTTTGGGAAGAGAGTGACTCTCATTTATTTTACTCATGTATGATTGAAGTCAGAAGATATAAGTGAATTACTAAATACTACAAAAGTTGATTTCCTAAAAAAAAAACAACAAAAAATGTCTACTAAATACACTAAAAAATGACCCCAAAAAAGCATGCATAAAGCTAAATATTTACACAAACCTCCTCAACCTCATCATCAATGTAAGTTATGCATGTCACTCCTTTTTAAGAATGTGGATGTATAAAATGTTCCTTACCTACGGTCTGTTTAATTTAACTCATCTAATAACAATAACAATAATTTTACAAATACCAAAATTTATCTCCGAGAATCCTTCCTTTTTAGCTAAAAAAACTAACTGTTACTATATTTTTGGGGTGTGCATAAGCTTTAAATATCTCATCAAAAAGGAAAATAACAGTATAAATCAGTCATCAATATATCAACGGATGAAAGAAAGTGTGGAAAGAAGGAGAAAAAAAAAAAGTAAAATACTATTTTGGTGGGAGATCAGGTAAACGCAGAAAAGAAAAGCACGAGTTAGAGTCACTATTATAAATAGAATAGAATATTCACACGCAAGCTCGTTTTTCGCCGGTGGGATTCAATTTAGATATTTATCTCTTTTCACCGCAAATTTATGCGTGTTTGGTAGCGACGAAGGAAAAAAAAAAACACAACAAAAGAGAGAAAAAAGGAAGAAACATTTTTGATTCAACTCGGAAAAACGCTGAGAAAAAGAAAAAATCTCCATTCCCTTTGACAACAACTCAATCGAAGCTCTCCCTCAATCTCATCCGATTCGCTCATTGTTTTCGAAAATCGCGTACTTTCTTTTTCATTTTTTTTTGAAATTTTTTTGATCTAATTTGCTTGCAGATTGTAATTATTAATTTGTTTTTGTTGTTGTTGTTGAAGAACGTTTTTCATTTAATGAAGCTGTGCAATTTTCAGCTATTCACTTGACAATTCGTTGTTTTGCTTTGCATTTTGGATTTCAATTTCAAGTTTGACATTTGAGCTTAGGTTGGTGCGATCTCGCGTATATTGTTGTAATAATCAGATCATGGATCATCGTCATCATTCATTTCATCCCATGAATTTGATTTGATCCGTTTTGCTTTTTTGTGTTTAGCTGGTCGTGATTGTATTGTATGATAAAGCAAGCACACGCATAAGAGGAGAGGATCGTTGATTGTGAAGCGTAGCTTTTGTGTTTGTTGAGCATTTGGTGGTGGTTATTATCACATTCACAACAAAGGTGACAATAATGTCTGCAACTATGAGAGCTGCGTGGGGAGATTCTGCTGACAATTCTTCTTCCAATACCAATGCCTCGTCACGCCCTCTCAGGCCAGCATATGTTCCTCCACATCTTAGGAACCAACCAATGACTTCGGAGCCTCCTTCTTTGGTGGCCAACAACAATGAGAGGGTTAATAATTGGGGTGGAAGTTCCTCTATCTCTAAGCCTGATCTTGGCCGGCAGCAGCAAGGATATGGATACGGTTCCGGCGGTGGTGGCTGGAACAGTAGTAGAGTGGGAGGGAGGGACCACCGTGGTGGGAGGCGCGAGGCAAATCCTTTTGAGAATGATGAAGCTGAAGAAGATCAATCTTTTAGTGAGGCAGAGAACACGGGGATTAACTTTGATGCTTATGATGATATCCCTGTGGAGACTAGTGGGGACAATGTGCCCCCACCTGTGAATACGTTTGCAGAGATAGATTTGGGTGAGGCATTGAATCAGAACATACAGAGATGCAAGTATGTCAAACCAACCCCGGTTCAGAGGTATGCTATACCGATCTCTCTTGCGGGGAGAGATTTGATGGCTTGTGCTCAGACAGGGTCGGGAAAGACAGCTGCTTTTTGCTTTCCTATCATAAGTGGAATCCTCAGGGAGCAGTATGTTCAGAGACCGCGCGTGGCTCGAACTGCTTTTCCTCTCGCGCTTATCCTCTCCCCTACCAGGGAGCTTTCATGCCAGGTCCAATGCAACTGTAATTTTAGTTTTTTGCTTGGAAATTGGGACTGTCTGTATCTCAAAAACCAATATTTTTAACCCACCCTTTTGTTTTCCTCATCTCACAGATACATGATGAGGCCAGAAAGTTTTCTTATCAAACTGGTGTCAAGGTGGTAGTTGCTTATGGAGGAGCACCAATCACCCAACAGGTTGTTTTTACCCAATGATGTTCAAGGCACTCCGATTTATTTTGACCTTTTTGCTTGCTTCTATGTGATTTGTTTTGATTGTTTTCTTTTGTTTACCATCACCTCCTTGACACTGGATTTTATGCCATTGCATCCAATGCTTATTTGTTGAACATTTTTCATTTTTGAGTTTTAGTAAAGAACAGTAAAATTAAGACGAGCTTCAGACTATTTTCAATTTCAAGCGTGCACAAGGTTGTGTTGAAGTGAACAGCAGTCTGCATATTTTTTCATTGATGGGCCACCAACTTATATGGGGGGGTGGGGTTCTGATTTTTGAGAATTTGGTTAATAGTGAAGTCAGAGAACTGGAGTTCTTTGCGAGAAGTGTGGTAGAATGGACAAGAAATAACAAAGTGAATAATTAGTTATTTATGCTTGCCATTGTTTGGAGTGATAAGGTGGTTTTGAGGGAAAGACAAGGGGTTGGAGCAATAAGGAGGTTATGGGTTCAAATCCTCCCACCAAGTACTAACATAATATACTAATACTAATTACTAACATTTGCCTATCAAAAAAGAAAATGCTTGCCATTGTCTTTATAAGGTTTCATTTATGACGTGTGCTCCCATTTTCAGTGTAGGCTCTCCCCTCTTGTCAACCTGGCTTTTCTGAGTGAAAATGATCTGCATCAAGTATCTGATCATTTTAATTTAAAAACTACGACACTATTCATAATGATTTCCAAGACAGCCCCTTGGCTTGTACTTCTAAATGCCTGTTACAATATTTTTTATTTCTGAATGAGTTAATGAGGACTGTAAACATTTATTGTATTAGCTTCTTATTGCTCTTTATGTTTGGCTTATGAGCAGAGTGGTTTAAACTTTAACTGTATTTTGTTAGCCTAGTGAGAGTACATCTGCTTTTGTTGGTTGGATGTAAGTTGTAATATGGTATATTTGTAACTATGTATTCCTTTGTACTGCCGTACTGGTCCTGTGCTTTTCGATGTGCACTCCTTTAATTGGGTAATAATGTTGTGTCACATTGTTCAGTTGCGGGAGCTTGAGAGAGGAGTTGATATTCTGGTGGCTACTCCAGGGCGTTTGGTAGATTTGCTTGAAAGGGCTAGGGTGTCATTGCAGATGACAAGATATTTGGCTCTTGATGAGGCAGATCGGATGCTGGATATGGGTTTTGAGCCTCAAATAAGAAAGATAGTCGAACAAATGGACATGCCTCCTCCTGGCATGAGACAGACACTTCTGTTTAGTGCCACATTTCCCAAAGAGATACAGGTATCTTGTGACTTGCACTCAGATTCTCAAATTGATTATTTTTTGCATGATGATCCACTCCCGTCCCCCCTCCCCCCCCCCCCCAAAAAAAAACCAAAAAGTGTATATGTTAGCAGGAAATAATGTGAAAAGGTTAAAATTTCAATCATGTGACAACCATGTTGCAATCAGCTAGATGTAATTTGTCTTAGCTACATGATACGATAATGATTTTGATGTCTCTTTATTTGAATGCAGAGACTTGCGTCAGATTTTCTTTCAAATTATGTGTTTCTGGCTGTTGGAAGGGTTGGTTCAAGTACTGATCTAATTGCTCAAAGAGTAGAATATGTGCTTGAGTCAGACAAGAGAAGCCACCTCATGGACCTTCTTCATGCTCAAAGGGAAACTGGAATGTATGGCAAGGTAATTTGTCACCTCTGCATACTGCTACTATTCAGACTTATACATGTGTATGCCTTAGTTTTTTATTTTGCTAGTAAAATCACTAATTTTAAAAAATTATACTACACTGGAACAGCTGTTTATTTAATAGTTTGGACTTTGATTTGTGCATTTGTCATACTCATGGTTTTAAGGATTTTTCGGTGGTTTTTGCAGCAAGGTCTGACTTTAGTTTTTGTGGAAACAAAGAAAGGAGCTGACGCATTGGAACACTGCTTGTGTGTTAATGGGTTTCCTGCAACTTGCATTCATGGTGACAGAACACAACAAGTGAGTCTGTTTAGCTAATTGAAGTTTATGTTTAATTATAAGCATATCAGCATTATGATTACATTAAAATCACATCTTTTCTTTATTTGTTTTGTGTTTCTTTGTTTGTTTCTTTTAATTAAAATCTGAGTTTGCCTTTTGCTATGAAGTTCTACATTCTCCATGAGACTTTAAAGGGATTATAAAATTTGAGCAGCTCAATTTTTATTTAAAAATAATATACATAATCATATTTAAAAACTTCTCACACATGTTTGTCTCTACTACCCACAGAAGGGGGATTGGCATCAGTTTTCTAATTTTCCTCTTCCAGTAAAATAAATGTGTACAATGTAATGGTTCTGTATGCAGGAAAGAGAACATGCATTGAGGTCGTTCAAGACTGGAAACACGCCAATTCTAGTGGCAACCGATGTTGCAGCACGTGGTCTTGATATTCCACGGGTAGCACATGTGGTAAATTTTGATCTTCCCAATGACATTGATGATTATGTGCACCGGATAGGAAGAACAGGGCGAGCTGGTAAAATGGGATTAGCAACAGCCTTCTTCAATGAAGGTAATTTGTCCTTGGCTAAACCATTGGCTGATCTGATGCAAGAGGCAAATCAAGAAGTGCCTGTCTGGCTCACCCGCTATGCAGCAAAAGCTTCTTATGGTGGTGGCAACAGAAATAGGCGGAACGGGGGAGCCCGTTTTGGTGGCCGTGATTTTAGGAGGGAGGGCTCAACTAATAAAGGATCAGATTACTATGGTGGAACTGGTGGTTATGGGGTTCCTGGCAGTTATGGTGGAGGGTATGGTCAAGGGGTGACAAGTGCTTGGGATTAGATTAGTGTGACATCTCTAATTCATTCTCATGTTGAGTGTATATAAATTTCAGACTTTAATGATGTAAAGTTGTATCTTCTCAACCATGGTTTGCCTGAATCCATGCACTCCTTACTACAGGAAATCTTTTTGTCATAGGAAAGATTTGCAATTGGCTTGGTTTTGCTGGTTAGGCAGATAGGTGTGGTTGGGAAATGATGCATGTGGAGAAGATAAATTCTGCAAGAGCAGCCCCAAAATTTCTGACTAGATTATTTGTCTGTAGAAGAGGGAGAGAGTGTAAAGTATATACAGATTGCATGGAGATCAAAGGTGCAAGGGCTGATATTGCTGAGTTTATATTGTGAGTAGTATGCCATGTTTTGAATTTTGATAGGGTCCTGCGCTTAATTACCTAATCTTGTCTTTTCTTTACTAGAAACCAACAAATTTCCTGAGTGGTTGTAACTTTCTAGCCAATCTATTAGTTGAAAATTATCACTCAAGAATTTTTCTTTATAGCTAAGAGGCTGATTGGATTGTCAATTTGTTTTTGTTTTTATTAATAATCATAAAATTGCCGCCTTGTTTTTTTTTTGTTACTTGTTTTCAAATATGTATATGAGAAACGGTTTTTTTTTATACACATTTGAAAATGAGAAATAAAATAAGAGTAAAATAACATTTTGTTGTTATTACTAAAAATAAAAAATTATGTAAACCAAACATTTACGGTTCTCTTGGGTTTGTTGTGCTACACTGTCTTGTAATATTTGTAGTAGGAAAAGTAATAAAGAATAACAGGCCACATACATAATGAAAGACAAGTGCTCTTCGTATTTTTGACGCCCAAATATTAACTACTAAATATAATAAACCAACACCATGAAGGTGTGAATTGAAGCATAATCAGCTCAGCTCAGATGATGACCAGATCAAAGGTCAAGCATCAAATCCAAATAAAATTATTTGGCAGCTTCAAATCAATCCCCATGGATGGTATAGCGTTGCCATTTCTTGGTTGGATCATATATCTGCAATAGAAGATGAAAACAATTGTAATCAAAATATAAAGATATGTAATAAGCCGCTACAACGTGACTCATAAACACTCTTATCAGAGGATTCTATCCTAATAGAGGTTTATTAAACATCTTTACAAATATGCTCAACTATGAGGAGGACAAGATGAAGACAAGCATATGAACTATACACACAGAAGAGGGGAAGAGAGAGTACCTCCCATCTTGAAGCAGGAAATATATGCTTGTTCTTTTCATACCAGTGCCTTTCTACAACTTTTCCAGCATGAGACTGTTGATTGAGATAAGAAACACCAGAATAAGATAACTAAGAGCAAGAAGCCACAAGAAGACAAGTTTACTAGAACACCCAAAGACAAACATGCATTTGGGAACAGCATTTGTCTTTGTTTTCACTATCTTGTAAACTTGAATTTCAAAATTGTAACTACAATGATTGGGCAGAAAAATGTACCTCGTCCTTCTCTATAGTGGCATCAGCAATTGTTCGTACATCCTCATGCACATCAAAATGAAAAAGCTGTAATATTGAGAAAAAACAATAATTAACATTAACACTCGAAATCATTGCAGGATAATTAGGGCTGAGATACTGCAGATAAAATGCAATTTTTATGGTAGCAACCATACAAACATCATCAGCAACATCAAAGCAATATAGAAATACTGACCAAAACCATAAGTTATCACAAGAAAAAACAAAAAAAATATATTATATTTTTCACTAATGTTTTAGTATTAAAACATTCTCTCTTTGAATCAATTTAAATCTATTAAGAAAACTAGTGTGTTAAAGACACTTTAATTGGGGTGAGGGACTTAAATATATTTTCTTGGAAAGAACAAAAATCATGTGACTCTGTCGTTTTCAGAAAATTTTGGATACACACCTTCTGAAAGAAAAGAAACACAACAAAATAAATAAAAGAGAGAAAGAAGAAACATACTGGTCCACTTTTGCCTCTCGCTTTGTTCACGATTAGCTCATAGAAGCTGTGTTGCTGAAATATGCACATGGAAACAGGTAAATGACAGACATTCTTTTATCAAAAAAATATTTGGCGCGCGCACACGCACACACACACATAGAGACTTGCTGGAATCATAAACAATTTTGTATTCTTACATGAGGAATGATAAGGTCTTCTTTTACATAGAGCAAATTTTCTACCGAGGTTGTTCGAATCTCTCGGAATTCAGGAGCAAGTTGCTGTTGGACTGCTCGAAGAAACTCTCCTATGGTGCCACCCTTGCGTATCTGAATCATATTACAAAAACTGGTTCAGACACCAAATTATAGTATTATATAGTAAATGCATATGCATATTTTTTTTGGTACTTAAAAAAGTAAGTTGAAGCACATGGCCTTTACTTGCCTGGATCACACGCCTGTGGCCAGTTCCATCCCAATAGCTGTATGTGATTTCAAGAGGCTCATCTGAAGCCCAATGAACAATATAATTAAGAATTAACAGTTATATGGTTATTACTTATCAGTGTTTTATGTATCAGCTTAAGCTATGCAATTAAGCATTACTTTGTTGCTATGCTTTTCAACCTCTCATCATTTTTTGAAACAGATTCTCAAAGAAAATGGGAACAATTATAAAAGAATTGGCAGATTGACTTACTTCGAATTTGCTCCTGCTCATGAACCCACTGTTTGCACAACCTTTCACGCTCAGCTTGCTCCTCAGCCTCTCGCTCACTGAACAAAATCCTCAGCACTTCTATGCCCAAACGTTAGGGCAACAACCAACAAATAAAGGATAGGGGTGTAAAGGAGAAGGTGCCACACCTGTCAGGTAGAAAGCCAGTTTCAACTGTGGGGTCTTTACCAAGCTTACCATGGTGTAGTCTATTTGTTTCCAGATTATCTGCCGGCAGCATAGCAAGTTAAATGTTATTTGATGTTTTTCTATAAAACACTTTGTAATAACATCATTTATCAATGATCATTCACAATTCTGTATTAGAACAGTCTGGCAACACCGCAACATACCATTGCATGGACAAATGAAGAAAAGCTACGATTTCAAACCGCAAAAATATGAAAGGTAACCAACCAGAGAAGTAAAGAGTAGTGGGAAAAGTGGTTAGTTACCATGATGTGGTTCCTCCTCCTGAGCATCATTGTCAATATCCTCGGCAAATGACAATCGAGAATTCCCCTTTAACTTCCTTTTTTTGCGCTTTTGTAATTGAAGCTCCTCCTCCCTGTTTGGAAAGGGAGAGAATAAATTATGATGATGAAGGATGAAGAAAGAGAAAGCAACGTAATGGGAGAAAAGAAAACATACTCTTTTTGTTGCTTTTGGAGCTTCTCCTTCTCTTCCTCCTCTATTTTGCTCTGAATAGTAACCCTCTGCATATTGGAACTGAGAATTCCATTAGACACCACAGCACACCACACAACTATAGTATGAACTATGAAGATGATATGAACATGTTAGGGTTAATAAGATTAAAAAGGGAACCCAAACCAAACATATGGAATGGATATATTACATACATACCTTCTCAACATATTGCTCTCTGGTGACCAGACCAACAGTTTCCTTCTTGAATGCAGTCTCAAGAATCTGAAACATAAAAGGGTCAATTAGGGATTGTAATTTTGAAAGCAGAAAAAAGGGGGCAATGGTACCTCGGAAGTGCTGGAGCCGAATTGGAGGAGACCGGGCTGGCCGTTGGTGGTGGCTGACTTGGTTTTGAGCTCCTGGATTTTGCGACGCTCAGCTTCTCTTTGTTTCTCCAGCCGTCGGATCCGAACCGCATCTTGGGCGGTGCCCACGTATCCATCTCCCATACCTGACATCTTCCTCTTCCTCTCTCTCTCTTGAAATCAAAATCCTCAACAAAATGCAATGCTTTCTTCCTGCCACCATATCAATTTATGGAGAGATTTTATGTTATAATCAATCACACATATCAGAGTAGTTCTAACTTTAATAACTAATCAAACTGAAAACAACTAACTACACATTAGCTGCAACTAACTACTATTTATCATGCAAGTAATACACCCCACAAGTTAGGCTGTTATGTTACAAAGTCCATACTTGGAAATGAGCACATGAAAAGAAGTAGAATGTATGAGCACATACTTGGAAACCCCACAAGTTAGGTTTGGTTAAAGCATCAGCTAACTGATCAGATGATGAAACTGGAAGAAGATGACTGAGTTCAAACTAGATCTTTTCGCGTATTACATTACAATCAATCTATATATGCTTTGTTATTTCATGGAAAGTTGGGTTGTGGGCAAGATGGATAGATGATTTGTTGTCATAATAGAGTGAAGCTGACTAGGTGGAGTATGACAGAGCACAGAATAATTGATAACTGAAATGCAGTAATTTGTATTAAAGATAGCAGAAGAGCCTAAGCTCTCTTACAATGGAAAACCAGAGCAAATGCTCCTCAGATAAGATTATGCTAACCCTCACATTAGTTGAGCACCATTTTACTCTATTACTAGTCTGGTACAAATCTTTTCTAACAAAAATAATAATTAAAAAATAACAAATAAAACAATTTTAGTTGTAAAATTAAAAAAAAAGTTAAAAAGATAACACGTATCATAGCTTAGGAGACCAGAACCTACTTTCCTTATATAGTAATTGATGATTGATTAATTGATTCCCACCTAGTTAATTTAAGTGTCTAGTAGGTTGTGTTGCTGACAATATAATACAATCCTTGTTATGCATCAATGTTCTCCACTTCTACTGTGGCAACTAAAATGGAACCTTTCCAAATTTGATTACAAAATTCTTGTATGCTCTTTCTTTTTCTTTTTCTTTTTTTTTTCTGAGGACGACTCTGTTGGAAGAAAATAATAGAGCTCCAGACTCAGCAGGATGAAGTTTCGAAGAAATCATACAAATAACGGTCAGGAATGGCATCCAACAGTTACAAGACAACCACATCATAAAAACCACGAAATCATAATGTACATATTAACCAATTTTTAAAAATCCCAATTTTCCCAACTATATTTTACGTAGCATAGCAACCATATCTCATATGAACACACACACACACACACACAAACACAAAAATAAAAAAAGCAAACACGGATTGAATAGGGACAATGAAAAACCTGCAACAAATAATGAACCTTAACCACCGCACAATGAAAGCTAATTTGCCGAAAAATGAATCGCCGACCTCTGTCCCGTCCCGTCCCGCACGCACAACACTCTCCTTTGGATGATATGGGCCGCCCCACAGACTGATTGCAAGCCCAAATCACGTCAAAACGATATGGGCCTGGGCCTGGGCCTGGGCCGAGGGGTTGACGGTCTATGCCTAGTGGGAGATGGTAAATACACCCCACACTTTTTGTCATATATCACACGTTAATGTAGAAATTTCAAAAATACCCTCGTTTGATATCGCGTTTTCCTTTTTCAGATTCTGATTTTGTATTTTTTTCGGAAACTCCAGTTTTCGTAATGTAAATTTGTATTCTAGAAACTCCAGTTTCTAACTTCAGTTTCTGGAATACAAATTTGTATTCTAGATTTGTATTATGAAAATTCCAGTTTCTGAAATGTAAATTTGTATTCCGGAAACTCCAATCAAATTTGTATTCTGAAAACTTCAGTTTTCGGAATACAAAATTGTATTCCGAAAACTCTAATCTTCATACAATTTGTATTCCAAAAACTCTAATTTTTAAAATATAAACTCCAGCTTTCGAAATATAAATTTGTATTCCAAAAACTGGAGTTTCCAGAATATAATTTTCTATTCTGAAAATTTCAAAAGTTTCTAAGAAAGACACAAAATTAAAAAAAAACCAAACGATAAAAATATAATAGTAATTTCTTATTTAAATGTGACGTGTACGACAAAATATCACGGTGTATTCACCGATTCCCATGTTTAGTTGGGGATCGAAGGTAGCTGACATGACAATTGACAACAATGGAGGAAAGAGCATCAGCAGCAGCAACAACTGAGGAGGTTGTTTGGTGCAGAGAGACAGTGCCGAAGGTTTTGAAGATCGTATGCTCCACGTGTCTCAGTCTTAGCCACACAGAACTGGTTTCTCTGCTCCTCGTTAGTCCCTTCCTTCATCGCACCCTTCTCTCTTCTCAACCCCTTTGGCAGGTACCCTCACCACCACTCACCACTCTTCCCTTCTCTCTTTTTTTTCCCCATCATTTTTTATTATCATCACTTTTTTTTTCCTTCTTATTATTAGTCTAATTAGTCTAATTATTATCATTAGTCACTGAATTTTCGCGAGTTGAATAATGCGGGGAATCGCCTTATAGCTGCTCTTTCTCTGGTAAGTCTAGTCTTTTTTTCTCGCCTTAACATTGATTATTTTATTTTTCAGTTACCTATATATGGCACAGTTAGTAGTAACTATTGCAAAAATGAGATTTTGGAAGTAGAAATATCATTAAGGGATTTGCTCTTTTATTTATTTAGTTTTTTGTGTTTTTGTTTGATCTTTTATTTTTATTTATTTTTTTGCCTAACCTTTTTGTGGTTGATAGTGTTTTGGGGTGAAATTTGGTTGCTTCTTGTAGCCTAGATATCGCTATGTAAAGCATATTAACCTCGAATTTGCACGAGATGTTGAAGACACACATTTCATCCTTATTAAGGATAAGGTAACATATATCTTTTATTCTCTTTTTTAATCTATAAATTTTATGTCCATCTATGATCTCTCTATTAAGGATGGAAGAAGTATATAGAACCCTGGTGCCTGTATTCTTATATATATATATATATTTTCTGACTTTGCAATATGGGAATATTGTATCAAACAATTACTAGTATCTTGGGGTGCATCCAGCTTCATAAAATATGATACATGAGAGATGAAACTGATATGTGCTTGTATAACTCAGCTTTACATTTATGCTACATGTCTCAAATGTAACTTGCATAATTGTGATTATTTCTGCATTATAAGTTGACTACTAAAGGGAAAGAAGATTATGCAAATTTTCAGCTCAAAATGTTCCAGTAGTAGGAATTCAAAGTAGAAACGAGAATGCATCATACTGTAAAAAAGATAAGGACATGGGTACCTCAGATTATAATAACCACCTTGTTACTGACTGCAGATTGATGACCTAATTGACCAGGTTGCAGTTAAAATATAAAAGTCCTATTTGAATTTGATTCTTCTCTGTCATAACTTATAAATGCTTTGGCAGAAGCTGGAACAGTTTATCATTGCCTTACAAATATCTATGGTTCTGAAATTTAAAGGATATTAGATAAAGAGGGCAAGCTAAGTTGACAATGTTTGCACAAATACTTTATGATGTAGTAGAATATATTTTGAATGTGAGTCTAACCAAAGATTGTTAAGCATTTCTAGTGTTTTGATTCCGTTCGAAGCTTGGAGTCTTTAAATCTGAATGGCTGCCAAAAAATATCGGATACAGGGATTGAAGCAATAACCAGTTGTTGTCCTCAGCTGAAAACCTTTTCCATCTACTGGAACGTGAGGTGCTTTAGATTTTTCTTAATGTGTAATGTTTAAATTAGCAGTTGAAAATCTCACTTTGGACTTAAAGGTCAATCCTTAGCGACAAATACTGAAATACGAGTCATATTTCAGAGTAACAGATACAGGACTACTACATACAGTGAAGAACTGCAAACACATAGTTGATTTGAATATAAGTGGCTGTAAGGTACATGATGCTTTGGATTTGTGATTTTGTATTTCAGTATTACTCTTGAATGTAAAATGGTTATTTTCAAAGGTTTGTTACATGTGCATAAAGAGAAAGAAATGCATACAATGTATGTATAATTTGTCGATGCATCCCTTTTAAGTTTGCGGTGCCAAGGGGAGGGACTTATCAGTTGACATTAAGGCTGGCCTGAGTATACCCTTGCTTTAAAAAAATAAAAAACCTAAATAACTCTGCAGGAAATTGTGCCCATGAAGTATGTTTGTGTGCACTAGAATTCAGATTCATCTTGTTAGAAAATAATAGTATTTATTGAAACTTGGTACTTATGTCTTGTGAACAAAGTACTTTGATGTGATAATTGCAGAATATTTCAGACCGAGGCATACAATTAGTTGCTGAGAATTACCTGGAACTAGAGTCACTGAACTTGACAAGGTATCTCCAGCTATTTATAAAAGATTCTGTAATATCTAGCACATTATCGGATTATAAATACCATTTCTCAAATAATGAATTGTATGGTTTTTACCTTTATGCATTAGCGGTCTGAAATTGTTTGATTGACATGTACCTTTTGAAGCCCATTATAAAGGAGTGGATAAAAAAAAAACTTGTTTCTAGGTCCATGCAAGATGCAATTTTTTACTTTCCTAAAATATATCTCTTATCAAGATTCCAAACAGTCTGTTAAGATGATGAAATGAACATTGGGGTGAATTATACCTCTCTCCTGGTACATATATCTCATAATTTGATGCCCAGGTGCATCAAGTTAACCGATGATGGGTTGAAGCAGTTACTGCACAAATGCCTATCTCTTCAGAGTTTGAATCTCTATGCACTGTCTAGGTAGGCATTGAAACTCAAGATATTAAGTTCAAGTTGTATTGCCTGGAATTGGATCAATTCACAGCACTACTCTTATTCAGTTTGACAGATGAGGCTTACCGGAAAATATCCCTTCTGACACATCTCAAGTTTTTGGATCTCTGTGGTGCCCAGGTAAAAATCTTGGGTCTTTGAAGATTTCTCTGCACAACCCTATCTAATGCAGACTTCTAATAGGAAAAAGTTTGGCTTGCAGAATCTTTCAGATCGAGGACTTCACTGTATTTCTGAATGCAAGAACCTTGTCTCTCTCAATCTGACTTGGTAAATTGATCATCAACCTGAATATCTCTGTCTATGTCATTTTATGAAAGTAACGGAAGCCATAGGAGCCATATCTAATTTTACATGATAGGTGTGTACGTGTGACTGATGAGGGGGTCATAGCCATTGCACAGAATTGCACCTCTCTTGAATTTCTAAGGTATTTCATAATTTGAGAAGTTTGTAGCACTTGCATATTTGGTACTGGATGTTGCACTCTTGATTTGGAAAATATTTTGTTGGCCTGATCACATTACAAATATATGTGCTTCTCAAGTTATTTGGTAGAATTTGAATCTTCACTTTTTTGTTTCAAGAAGGAGCATTTGAATGTCCCTTACACTGTTTAAGTGGCAGCATGACATGACCTCTGTATTAATTGTTATCTTAAAATCACTTCTTGTTGATGTGTTGAGAGGACATATTTGCAGCTTGTTTGGAATAATTGGTGTGACTGATAAATGTCTGGAGGCACTCTCAAAGTCCTGTTCCAACAAAATTACGACCCTTGATGTGAACGGATGTGTTGGCATGAAGGCAAATTCCTACTTGAAATTAGCTCTATATGTCACAAATTACAAGTGTTAACTGGACCATTCTTTTCTAATAGTTTGTGTTCTCTTTTGCAGAAGCGAAGCCGCGAAGAGTTGCTTCAGTTGTTTCCATATTTGAAATGCTTTAAAGTGCATAGTTAATATGTGGTTAGTGAAATTTTGGTAATGAAAGCAATCTTTTTGACTAAGACAATATAACCTGTAAAAGTAGCAAATCTAATTCGAAGCAATTTTATTCTTCATCATTTCATTATGCCTGTTGTGTGTACTAAAACAAATTTGTGTGTTTCGGGGCATTGAAAAACCTTAGTATCCAAGTAATCCTATGATAGTTATGTGAGTTCAATTATATAGTAATACAGTTTATAACGTATATTGTCACATCCGAGCTTGTTGAATAAAATTGTGGAATGCTTTTCTTTCTTACACTCTAATCTAATTATGTATTGTCACATTCTTTGATGGGGTCTCGTAATGCATGAGTTGTTAAACTCGTTATACACAACATGACAGAAAACTTATTGTTTGATATCAGTGTAAAAGTACCAAGTTTTTACAATATTATCTAATTATTTATCAGTACATCAATAAAAAAATTAATTTTAAAATGGTATCTCTTTTATGTTTCAGTAAATGATGAGATAATCTATATCATTTTTTTTTGCTTTATCCCAAGGGGAAAGGGACTTTTGTGTTCAGTCAGAAGATAAGTAAAGTCTAATTACGAATTGTTCCAGGGATCGAACTCGGATATCAACTGAGTTTATCCTTTAAGATGGAGTGCATTAATCACTTGCACACATTCTTATGGTTAAGTGAATTGTCTCAACAAGTATTAATGGCAATGCTAATAATTAATTAACAGGCCTAGTGACTCATTTTTTGTTTCTTGTGGACTCCGTTCGCCCATTTACTCACTTGTTTATAATCATTTTTCAGAAACATGCTGGCTATAAGGATTATTTGTCCTCGTACAGTTCACCTCAGGGCTTATTCTGCAATTTTTGGTCATGGCTTATTCTGTAATTGATCGCAAGAAAGTAACACCGCTATAGGATTCAGGCCGCCACGTCAAACATGAACTCATTTATGATATTTATAAGAGAGGCCAAATACACTCGAACATAATTATCAGACCAAACCATAAGCTTGTAGGCCATGAATCATTTTATTATCATACTTTGGGGGAAATGTCAGATTTTCTTGCAACACATGGATAGAGAGTGCTCATTTGCTGCCAATAAATTTAAAGGAGATAGTGGAAAATTCAAGAATTTGACTTTGTCATGCCCTGTTTTACAATCGTTAAAAGTAAGCACCTCTACTGATGCTTAAATTTTCAAATCTCATGGCCACGTTAAGCAACTTACCTCCGTATAGGGTAGAATTCTACTAATTCGTTATTCGTTACGCCATTCCAAAATTGTCAAGATTGTGGCGAACAGAGCCAAAAAAGCAGCCTAAGTTTTGAAGATTATCACTGTGGATATGGGAGATACTAGAGGCCTAGGCTCAGCAGCAGCCACCAGATCAGAAGGGAATTGGTTGTTTACTAGGACGTATTGGAGCCAGTATGAAAATAAAAATTGAGAAGGAAAAAGATTTTAAGGAAGGGGAAGGGGGCACAGACAATGAAGGAGGTTAAAAGGCAAAATCATAATTTTTCTATGAGATAAAGGTGACATGATACAAAACAAATCACTACAAGATCCCACATGGAGATACCTGAAAAGACAGGCATGATCCACCATTCTTACAATATCTTGCCAACCAAATGCTTCTATCAGCCTATTTGTGTCTCTGGATCTGACCTACAACGATTAACAACCATCATCAATAACGAATAAAAACCATCCTAACATAAAATTATGGGAAAGGAAAGGAAAGGGCAAGGATGGTGCCTACCTTAAAGGATCAACGTCTAGATTTATTCTTGCAGCAGCGAAACTAAGCTAAGAGAGCTATATGATCTGAGAAGGAAGTGCAGTGTCCTTCCTCAAAGTCTCCTCATCCAATAACTCCAACAATGACTCCACAACCAATGACTCAGCTGAAACCAAAAGCCATATCAGTTCATAAAAAAGTGACCAACAAATTAAATTTATCGAAATGATGCAACATGGCAAGATAGCTCACCTGTGTAAAATATGTAATCTAGAGTGCCAATAAAACCTCTAGTGATGTTTGTGAGTAAAGGTTCATTTGTTGCGCCATCCAGTCTCCTTCTATGTTGCTCAAATCCAAGACCAATTGTTCTTGCAAAAGATGAGTATGCACTGACCTAGAATATGAAGTTACACACATTCGATAATAAATTAAAGGTTTAAATATGTTTTTAGTCCTTTAAAAATTTTCAAATTTGAGTTTAGTCATTTAAAAATAAGTCAAACATTTTTAGTCCTTTAAATAATTTTTTTTTATTTAGGTCATTTAAATGAGTTGATTTGCTAAATGGCACATTATGACCTAGTCATCATTCCTACGTGGCACGAAACGCTGACGTGGCCTCCTACATGGCTTACACGTCACCTGACACATCGCTATAAGAATATTAACTTTTGGATTTAGTCCCACTAAAAATTGAGTTTTCATTTTAGTCCCTCTGTCTTTCCCCCTTCCTCCTCCACCACCTCCCCCTCCTCCTTCTATGCCTTCCCCCTCCTCCCCCACCTTCCTGGCATCAAATTGGACAAACTCTTAGGGGTTTTGATCGATTTGAAAAAGAGATCACCCAAACTAATTTTCCAAATCGTTGATCTGATTGTTTGAAGTCGGGAACGAGATCTGGGTTTTCAGAGAACATGAACCACGACAAAAACAATTGATATCTCTCAATCTGATTGATGAAAACTTGTTAAATTTCAGTATGTTGGTCGATATGTCATGGGAAACAAAAGCCCTAAACAAATTGCAGTGATCGAAGCACCATGTGAGAGAAAGCTTGAAGCTGTTAGGGTTCATCGTGGACGAAACGGTACATAACTCGCGAATTTCACTTGTTTGAAACTAGCAAACTACACGATTCAATGTCATATTTTTTAACATGTTGGTCATTTATATGAAGCAAACAAAACCCCTCAATCAATTTCAGAAAACGGTGAAGTCTGTCTGCTGTGTCGAACGTGATTGCTATTCGAATGAGAAAATGACGTCAGGGACCTTATGTTGAGTTTAACATTTTAGTAAGGACTAAACTCAAAATGAATTATATGAACATTACATGTTTATAAGGACTAAAATAAAAAACCATAATTTTTATAGGGACCAAAGCACTTCAACTGAGTACAAACTTCCATTGATACTTTCATCAAAAAATGCGAATAACAGAAACCCAGACATGCAGATAACAGATCCATTTTCCATTGATACATGTACGTTTGGTTTTGTTTCTTTTGATCTTCATAACCTAGTATGTGTTGTTGGTTTTTAAATGGTTGCTTTTGTTTGATTGTTGCCACTATCAACATATGAGGTAATAATTGGAGAAGGATGAATTTAGTGTGTGTGTATGATACTGGTAACAAAAAGGAATTGAGAGAAGGGCAGTGATTGGAACGAACGGGAAGGTGGGGCTGGAAGCCATGGGAGGAGGGAGGGGGAAGGTGAGGGAGGAGGAAGTGGGTAGGGGGAAAGGTGGGGGAGAAGGGGGAAGCCATGGGAGGAGGAAGGTGGGAGAGGAGGGAGAAGCCATTGGAGGAGGAGGGGGAAGGTGGCAGAGGAGGAAGGGAAAAGACAAAGAGACTAAAATCAAAATTCACTTTTTAGAATGACTAAATTTAAAAACTAATATTTTTATAGGCCGGGATGGATTTATGGGGGGCAAGGGTGGGCTAGGGCCCCACCCTCATCTGTAATTTTTTTTAGAGTATATATATAGTATTGAAGTTACATGTAAATATACATATCAACGTAGCGACTCAATTACCCATAAGTGCTGATGGCGCAGGGGTTGTGCGCCAAATGATAAGCTCCCACCTCCAGGTCGCTTGCTCAAACCCTTCTTGTGCCATTTTCCATTACTTTTTACATATTATTATTATCTTATAAACATATATTTGACTTATATTCAATCTAAAATTTTCTAAAAACATCTGAATTGTCACCAAATTTCTTGAGATTACGTAATCAAAAAAAAATTTGATTGAAGTTACATTAACTTAATTAAAAACATAATATATAACATAAAGAATAAAAATCTACAAAAATAACAAATACTCTATTTAGAATTTATTCAAATTTCAAATCAAGAAAAATCTATTTTAATCTAATATTTATATTATAATATTTTATATTATAATAAAAAAGTACAAAGTGTTTTTTAAAACAAAGATTCTATCTAAAATTTATTCAAAAATTAAATTTTAAATCAGAAAAAATCTCATTAACTCTCATTATATATATTATACAAATTAAAAGGCAAAAACATAAAGCTTTGTGATTTGAGGCTGCCTTCACAAATCACAAACTTACAAAGAAGAAGAACAATATTGATAGTTTTCGGTAGGGGTGTACAAGACCCGGCCCGGCCCGCCAACCCGTCCTGGCCCAATGACTTCGGGCCGAGTCTAACCCGAGCCCGTCAAAAGGAAAAGGACAATAAGACAGTCCAACTTAACAACCTGGCTTCGGGCCGGGTCGGGTTCGGGTTGACCCTCGGGTCACCCGGCCCGTCCCTATTATACTTGTTTTATAATTTTATTTATTATCATTTGAAGATTTGTCAAGACTGGTATTCTCACATCTGAGGTATGAAACCTTCCACAGCTGTGATTATCACTAAGCTGGGAAAGTTCTTTGTATCAACATTGACCACACCAAGGGTGTGAAAGATTCTAAGGGTGTGGTCGCTTCTGGGGCTCTAGGTCGGGAGGTTTCATAAGAGAGCCTACAAGTCTCACACTAGGAGTGGAAAATTTTGCCCAGTTGTGGTTAGCTCTAGTTTGGCGGATGCAGTATGAAACTGATTGTTTCCCACCAGGGATGTGAGCGTTTTCACTGGTGTGATTAGCTCAACTTTAGAGAAATTTTTTCATCTTTGTTTCTTGGTCCTTGATAATATTTTAAAATCTTAGTCTGACGATGTTATGTGATGTCCCTCGGGTCAACCCGGTATTGTCCTACTTGAACCCGGTTTTCATTGAACCCGCAAATCATCGGGTTATATCGGGTTAATGACAGGGTTCGGGTCTCAAGAATTGACCTGATTAAACTTTCGGGCCGGGTGAGGGTTGGGCATAACCCGTCCCAATCCGTCCCACGAACACCCCTAGTTTTCGGTGGTAGGTAATTATTTTTTGTAAGTCATTATTTGTTAAATAATGATTGTGTCTAACTTTCAATTTATATATATGTGTCTTCTAATTTTAATTTTTTATCAATAATATTATTGTATAGAGAACCATGGGAAAATCATCTACCATTGATGCATATTTTAAAAGAAAAGCAAATGAAGCTCCTCAAGCTAACGAAACTAATTATCAACTCTTCCTTCAGCCACACAAGATGGAAGATGAATTTCTTGCTGATTGCTTGATTACTTACATCGAAAGAAGAATTACTGAAAATTTGATACAGATTCTATTATTGATGAATTTTATGATATAAAGGAACGACGTGCACGACTTAGATAAACAATATAATATATTTAACTACTTTTTTTTACAGAATATATTTAACTACTATGATGTAATGCTTCGTAATAATTTATCATAAAAAATTGTCGGCCCCCGGTTATATAGTTTTCTGGATCCGTCCCTGTTTATAGGGGTGACGTGTAAGCCATGTAGGAGGCCACGTCAGCGTTTCGTGTCATGTAGGAATGATGACTGAGTCACTTAAAGGACCTAAATCAAAAAAAAAAAATTAAAGGACTAAAAAAAATTGACTTATTTTTAAAAGACTAAAAACATATTTAACCCTAAATTAAATAAAGTAAAAAATTGATAAAAACACAACGAAAATGGGTAAAAGCACATATTTTAAATAAGCTATTCCTTTAAGGGGTGCACTTCCATGAATATATTACCAATGGCAACTGATGAGGGCGTAAATATTAAGTGGGTCAACTGCTAAATCGGGTTGTGACGGATCTACCTTTCCCATTGCAAGAAGAGCATGAGCAGCACTGAAACAAAGTTCAGAATAAGGATCCTTTCAACATAAAAATAACCATTTTGAAGTGTGTTGACCTGAGTGTCACACGGGTTATATGTATGGGTTATAAAGTTATGTATGTTATATACGAAAGATTAAAACTTTAAAAAAATTCAAAATTAAATGTAAAAAATAGTAGAAATGAATTTTCACTATAGAAACATATAGAATTTAGAATTTGGATTTAAATATAATCCTAATCACATCACATAAACAAAAATTGTAACATAATGCACATGGATAACAAAAAGGATACAAATGAAGTAAAATAATTTTTACATAATTACTAAAAAATAGTTGATTAATGTATTAAAATAAAACTTTGTCATGGTTTTTTTTGTACGTGAAAAAGTTAAACTTTGTCATAAAAGAATATTCTAGATATAATGGAATATGGTTAAAATTTGAAACAAAAATAATAGTTATCTGTCAATAATAGAATTTACTTGTTATACATGATATAACACTAATAGTTAAAATCTACTCCATTAACTCGAAAAGCTAAACTATAGTAGGAAATAAAAATAAATATTCAAATTAAGATATAACATATACAACATGGTTTGCGACATCTAATTTAATAAAATTTAACAACGGAATGAAATAAAAATTTTTGTGCCCTAACATTAAAAGAAGATTTTCATAAAATATTTATGAGGGCTTATCATAAGAATTATATGATGGAATAATGAAAAACATGTGAGGGTATGCATATAGATATAGATATGATAATACATTTGAGGAAAAATATTTTGTTAGTTAAATATTATTTATATATTTAATGGTTAAAATTTTTTCGCTAAATATATGATATTGTCCTTTTATAATGAGGTGGAAATTGTAATGATTAATAAATTAATACACTATGGTATTAAATATCATTCATAAAGTAGTATTAAGTGGATAGAGTTAAATTGATTCAAAAAAAATGTGGATAGAGTTAAAGTTAAAAAAAAAGCTTTAAAAATAAAGCTAAAGTTGTTTGATATTTTTCATTTTTTGGCTTAAAAACTATTTTGAAGTCAAATTGTTTGGTAAAATATTTCTATAAAAATTTTAATTTTATTTAAAATTACCAATCAAGTGTACTTAATTGCAAATTTCTATTAAAATATTCAATTGTGATAAAATTTCAAAACCAATCATATTTTAAAAAGTAGTAAAATGTCTATATCTATATCTATATCTATATCTATATCTATATCTATATCTATCTATATCTATATATAAAAAAGAGTCTTTGTCACACACATTTAGGACTTACAACAAGACACAAAATAGAGGCATATCGCTAGCTTTTTGTCTCCCTGATATGTAGGCTCTTAAATATTGTGTGTGCGCGCGCGTGCGTGTGTGAGGTATTAGGGTATGAGAGCAGCAGAAATTAAAAGGCAGAAAAAAGATTCTCCTTCGAGGGGAGCACCTCCGAAAAGCAAGACAATTCCTGGATAATTTTTCTCGTGCCTTACTCATTCCTTCATTCAGTACATATAAAGTGGTAGACCACTAACACAAAAGGACAAAACATAACAACTAATAGTACTACTAGGACAGAAACGAAAATACACACAGCCAAGGAAATAAAGGTTCTGGAGAGTTCTACTAATGCACCGATCCTACGCAAGGGAAAAACAACACTAGGGTAGCTCATAGTCTTTGAGCCATTTGGGCTTAACCCGGTTCCTCTTGGCCCGAGTTTGGGGGATCAATTCTTCTGGACCATCTTGGCTAGTGGGCTCTGTAGGATCAATGGCCTTCTTAGGTGTAACCGTAACATCCCTCCCTCCATGGAGAGGCACCTTGTCCTCAAGGTGGAGTTCAGGATATACAACAGCTATTTCTGAAATTGATTCCCAAGTTGCATCTTCAGGGAATGATCTAGACCATTGGATAAGAACTTTGTTTTCTGATTTCTCATTGCCTAATTTCCAATCAAGGACAGCCACTGGTTCAAGTATTGGATGGTTTCCTTCAGCCAAGGATGGTAATGCCTGAGCTTTAATAGTGGCATCATGGCATGTCTTAATTTGTGAGACATGGAACACAGGGTGGATTCGGCTAGCTGGGGGTAATTCCACTTCAAATGCAACATCTCCAATTTGGCGCAGCAGCTTGAATGGGCCAAAGTACCTCTTTGATAACTTGTGAACCCGAGGTCCTGTGACTGAAATTTGGCGATAAGGTCTTAGCTTGACAAACACCATATCACCTGGTTTGAAGTTGTGAGGCAATCTATGTTTATCAGCATTATTTTTCATCACCATTTGGGCCTTTTGCAGTTTTTTTCTGAGAAGTTGTAAGATGTTCTCCCTGGTTGATAACTCTGTTTCCAGTGCTTCCACATCAGTAGATCCAGCCATATATTGAGGAAGAGAGGGGGGTGGCTTACCGTACACAATTTGAAATGGAGAAAGGCCGGTGGATGAGTGAATGGAAGTGTTGTAATGCCACTCTGCCCAATGCAAATACTTGCCCCAGCTAGATGGTTGATCATGGCAGAAACATCTTAAGTACTGCTGCAATGCTTTATTAACACTTTCTGTTTGGCCATCACTTTGGGGGTGGTATGCAGTGGACATCCGGAGCTTTGTGCCACTCAAACGAAAAAGCTCTTGCCAAAATTTGCTTAGAAATATAGGATCTCTATCGGACACCACGCTCTTGGGCATGCCATGCAATTTACAAATCATTTTGCAAAACAGATCAGCAACCTTAAAAGCAGTAAAAGTGGCAGGAAGCATACCAAAATGTGCAGCTTTGGAAAAATGGTCCACCACAACCAAAACTACAGTGTATGTTTGGAAGGAAGGGAGCCCAGTGATGAAGTCTAAGGAGATGTCCTCCCAAACTCCATTAGGAATTGGCAACGGTTGGAGGAGTCCATAGGGAAGATGGGTGGGAATTTTTGTCTGCTGGCACACAATGCATGCATTAACAAACTTAGTAACATCTTCTTTCATCCCCTCCCAATACACGTTCTCTTTCAATCTTCCCAATGTTTTATTAATGCCACTATGTCCTCCCAAGAGTGAGGAATGGAACTCCTCTAAGATCACTGTTTTCAAAGGTGAAGTAGAAGGAATATATAACTTTCCTTTGAAATATAGCATGTCCTGAAGCACTTGGAAATTTGAGTAGGATTGAGGCTCATTTTGGACTTGCTGCAGTAGTTGTTTTAGTTGAGGGTCTTGCTGAAATGAGTCCTTAAGCTTCTGCAAGAAATCCCAATGTGGCACCGTGATCATGAACATTTGGGGTGGAGCTTCATGAACTCGAGACAGGGCATCGGCCACCTTGTTTTGTGCGCCTGGTTTATACAATATTTCATAAGAGTAACCCAGCAGTTTTGCCAAATAATATTGTTGTTCAGGGGTCTGCACCACTTGCGTCATCAGTTCTCTAAGGCTCCGTTGATCAGTGTGTATGAGAAACTTCCGGCCCAATAAGTAGGTTCTCCATTTTTTAACAGCAGTTGTAATTGCACAAAGTTCTCTGACATAGGTGGACGCATTCATCATCCTTGGACAAAACTTTTTACTGAAATAACAAATAGGATGACCGCCTTGGCATAAAACTGCTCCCATTCCTAACCCCGAGGGATCAGTTTCAAGGATGAACTCCTCCTTGAAATTGGGTAGAGCTAAAACTAGCGCTTGAGTCATGGCCAATTTCAGATGTTCAAATGCCTTTTGTGCATCCTGGGACCAATGGAAGGAGTCCTTTTTTAGCAAGTCTGTTAATGGTACTGCAATTGAAGCATAATCCCGAACAAACTTCCTATAGAATCCGGTAAGGCCTAGAAAACCTCTTAACTGTTTGACTGTTGTGGGTTGAGGCCAATGCACCATAGCTGCAATCTTTTCCGGATCCGGGCCAACTCCATGTGCCGAGACAATGTGCCCCAGATAAGACATGGATGGTTGCACAAAAGTACATTTAGCTTTTTTGAGGAAAAACTGATTATCCAGCAAACATTGAAAAATAATTTTGAGGTGTGTATGGTGATCCTCCAGTGTACGGCTATAGACTAATATATCATCAAAAAATACAATTACGAACCTGCGTAAATATGGCTGAAAGAGCAAGTTCATAGTTGCTTGGAATGTGGAGGGTGCATTGCAAAGCCCAAAAGGCATGACCAAAAATTCATAATGGCCTTGATGAGTTCTGAAAGCCGTTTTGGAGATATCTGCTGGGTTCATTCTGATCTGGTGATATCCGCTACGCAAATCTTGTTTTGAAAACCACTTTGTGCCATAAAGTTCATCAAGCAATTCATCTATTGCTGGAATGGGAAATCTATCTTTTATCGTGATGGCATTTAAGGCTCTGTAATCTACACAAAAGCGCCAAGTACCATCCTTTTTTCGCACAAGAAGTACTGGAGATGAGAAAGCACTGGCACTAGGCCTAATGATACCTTTGGAAAGCATCTCTCTGATTTGCTCTTCAATCTCTTGTTTCTGAAAATGTGGATATCTGTAGGGTCTCACATTCACCGAATCTGATCCAACTTGTAAAGAGATGCTATGCTCAATAGGGCGTGGCGGGGGTAGCTCCTTAGGTTCGGCAAACAGTTGGGAGTAACTGTGCAAGAGTGGTTCCAGCCAAGAAATAGGAGTTGCAGGTGACTGAGGTGGTGTATCGGGAGACACCAAGTGCAATTGCAGTAGTGTATCCACTGCATGAGTGGAAACCATTCTTTTTAATTGATGTAATGAAGCCTCCTCGGGACCTGGCTTAGATTCTCCTGTCAACTGAACAACTTGACCATCTTTGACAAAGCACATGGTTAAGGTGTCATAATTTGTGAGGACCGGACCTAAAGACTTTAACCATTGGACCCCTAAAACAATCTCTGCTCCACATAGTGGCACAACAAATAAATCAACGTAGAATTCATGGGGGCCCAGCTTGAGGCAGACTTTGGGACAAATAAAAGTGCATTGTAATTCTTCTCCATTTCCTACTAAAACTTGAAATGATTGGGCCGGTTTTAGAGTCAAGCCTAGCTGCTTAGCCACTCTGTCCTGTATAAAGTTATTGGTACTTCCTCCATCAACTAGGATAGCCACCGATTTGTTGTCAATATGGCCCAAAACTCTCAATGTTTGAGGTATGGCATGGCCCATTAAGGCGTGAAGGCTAATCTGAGCTGGTTGGTTTTCAGGTGGGCTTTGTGGGTCATGTTGGGTGGGTGGTTGATTGGAAAGTAACATTTCGGTGATAGGATCGTGGGCTATTTCAGGGTGTTCGGGAATAGCAACCAAAAGGTGGAACTGTCTTTTGCATTTATGTCCAACTGAAAATTTCTCATCACAGTTATAACAGAGACCTTTGTCTCTACGGGCCTGCAGTTCAGCTGGGGAAAGACGTTTAACAGGTGGGGTTGTTTTGGTTTGGGTGGCTGGGTTTGTGTTGACTGGTGGGGAAGGTAAGGTTAGGCGAGGGAAGGCTTTTGAGGTGGTTGGGGTAAGGGTGGTGTCTTGGCGGCGGGTGTGTGTGTAGGAAAGTTTGTCATTGTGCTTCTCTTCATGTAATTTCGCCAAGCTGATAGCATGGGATAGGGAAAACGGTTGGAAGGCTTGGACTTCCCTTCTAATTTCAGGTTTAAGACCAGAAATAAAACAGCTTAAGTAAAACTGGGATGGAAGTCCAGTAATACGGTTGGCTAGGGATTCAAACTCGGTTTGGTATTCTTTCACAGACCCAGTTTGGCAAAGTTTGAAGAGAGTACCTTTTGGATCCTCATATTGAGAAGGTGCAAATCTCGTTTCAAGAGCAGCAAGGAACATGGGCCAGGTAAGGAGTTGGCCATTTGAATGCATCCATTGGAACCAAGTCAGTGCCACTCCCTCCATGTAGAAGGATGCGATTCTCAGCCTCTGGTCTTCGGGTGTTCGATGAAAATAAAAAAATTGATTTATCTTGAAGATCCAGCTCAGTGCTTCGGTGCCATTGAAGCGGGGAATGTCGAGCTTGATCGAAGTGGTGGAGAACGGGTGGTGAAGGCCATGGTCATTTCCGGGAGGTTGGAACCCAGGGGGGCCAATGCGAGTCCGAAGGTGGTTAACCTCGGTGGTGAGGGTGGTGAGGTCGTGTTGAAAGGCTTGTTGGTTCTGGTGGAAGGCCTGTTGGTGATGGAGGATTTGGCGGAGGATTTCAGCAATATCGGTGTTTTCATTGTTAGTGGAGGAAGCCATAGCAATCAGATGAAAGCACCAATGTGAGGTATTAGGGTATGAGAGCAGCAGAAATTAAAAGGCAGAAAAAAGATTCTCCTTCGAGGGGAGCACCTCCGAAAAGCAAGACAATTCCTGGATAATTTTTCTCGTGCCTTACTCATTCCTTCATTCGGTACATATAGAGTGGTAGACCACTAACACAAAAGGACAAAACATAACAACTAATAGTACTACTAGGACAGAAACGAAAATACACACAGCCAAGGAAATAAAGGTTCTGGAGAGTTCTACTAATGCACCGATCCTACGCAAGGGAAAAACAACACTAGGGTAGCTCATAGTCTTTGAGCCATTTGGGCTTAACCTGGTTCCTCTTGGCCCAAGTTTGGGGGATCAATTCTTCTGGACCATCTTGGCTAGTGGGCTCTGTAGGATCAATGGCCTTCTTAGGTGTAACCGTAACAGCGTGTGTGTGTGTGTGTGCGTGAGCGTCGTGCGTGTGTGTGTGTGCAATTACATTTAGGGAACTAATATTTCAATCAAAGACACCAATGTATCCTTTTTTTTTTTACTATAGCAACTAAAAAATTACCAAACAATTTATTCATGATATTTGATTCTGTGTTATCCAGGTTTTTTTATAATCCTGTGTATAAATTCGTGTTCTTTGTACTATATAAGTAACTTCATATGAATCCCTATCCCTATAATAAACAAATCTCATGTAGGTTAGTCATGAGTTCCTCATGTTTTCTATATTGTTTCATTGATTGGATTTGTTCTTCTTTTTTAGCATTCTGTGTATTGTTCTCTGGGATTGTCTTGATAAATATTTATGTCATAACAACATATATAATCTTCGAATAGAGATGATTTTGCATTTCTTGTGTGACTCTAAATCTTACAAAGGTTGACATGCATATCTATAAAAGGATGTTTGTGTACATATTTAAAATTTGATATATCTGATGGGTATATTTTGTGGGTTATGGGGGTATTTTGTTGTAGAATGTGTAATATTTTTCTGGAGGATGTTCATCTCGTATTATTATTGTTTGGCTCCTTAAATAGAGCTATAATGTAACAAAATCTGATTCTAATATAATCATATCAAATTATTGGCAATGGTTAGCAATCTGTCTGGGTATGTTTTGATTGTCTCATATTCTTTCATTCTTTGGATCTGAATTTGATTTGAATCGATAATAAATTATTTGAAATTGTATTTCAAATAATTTGATTTGAATATATCATCGTTTAAATAATATTATTAATAATACTATTGAAATTCTATTTAAATAATATTATTAATATTATTAATTATTATTATTATTATTATTATTGAAATTCTATTTGAAACACATAAAGTTGAAATCCTTTGAAATGTGAAATACCGTAAAAAAATCAAATCAGATTTGAAATACAATTTGCTATAATCAAATCAAATTAACAATAAACGAGCAAAAAATTAAATTTCAATGGATAAATTTGAACGCAATATCAAATGATATTAGGGCTGAAGTCCATTCAATACAATAAATATCATATCAAATACAATCAATACAAATCAATCAATAAACCTATTCAAAGTCAATCATTCCCATTTAGCCTTGAAATGTTCCAAAGTGACACGTGTAAAAGTTAGTCTTGACTCTTGAGAGGGTTCGTCTTTATATATTATTATTATTATTACTAGAAGGGTACTCGTGTTATGCACAAGATTTTTTAAATATTTTTAATTAACTTATATAAAATAAATATATTAATGTTGTATAATCTAGTATGAATAAATAACAAAAATTTTAAAGGTTTTAATTATTATATGGAGTAATAAATTGAAAAATACTTATCCTACCAAGTTTAATACTAAAAATATTTTAAAATTGTATTTTGATAATAAAATGCTCTTTAAAAATACAAAATCTTAATAGATATTTTAATTGCAACAACTTCAAAGAATACTATTAAATATCTTGAATTGAATATCCTAATCACAATACCTAAAACATATAACTAAAATTTTTAATATTAAATATTAGAAATTAATAATTATAAATAATAAAGAATGAGTGATAAGTTGATTTGGTGGTTTGGGGAGAGTGATATAAGAATAGTGATAAGGATGTCACGAGTTTAAATCCCCCACTAATATAACATATTAATTACTAATATTTGCCTATAAAATAGAAATAATAGACATCAAAGAAAAATAATTTACATATTAGTTTATCTGACATACAACTAAGAATATGGTACGTAAGAAGAGTGGATGTCTATTTTTTTAGTTAATATTGTTTTTTATAACTGAGTTGAGAAAATATAAAATTTAAATCTAATAAAAAAAGGAATAATTCTTACACAAAAATGGATTATTATCATGTGATACAATTTTTTTAACTATTTATGAGCTGACTAACTCACATAAAATAAAAAAAAATTAATTTCAATAAATATATTCGTTTTTATACATCAGAATTTTTTCATCCACATTTGACATAATATATATTATAATATGCTTTCAAGTTATTATTTTTGTTATGCAAATAATTTAAATTTACTATATATATATATATATTAGAATATCATTAAATTTTGTAAGCAAATCATTAATATTAACAGAATAGGATGTGTTAGAAAACTAACAATAAGTGCAGCAAATAAGGACCAATTACAAAATAAAATAACATATGCTCGTGTTTTTATATCAATCCAAGGCAACAGCAAAACGAAAATGAAAATAAAGAGTAGAAGGACGCAACAATGGAGCTCTCCATCCACGAGACAGTAAAACGAAAATGAAAATAAAGCAAGTAGTCAAGTACTTAGTACTTGTTCCAACTTTGCTGAATGACTTGGAGCTCTCCACGGCAAGACGGAACGACGAGGTAAGCGTAAATTGTGTTACAACCTATTTACAATAATGCCATTAATGAAAATCACCTGTTCTCCGTCTTTTTGCTGTTTTCGGAACCGAGAATAAGAAGAGAGAACCAAAACATCTTAAAGTTGTTTTGGTTTTTCTGTTTTCAAAAACAGAAAATCAAAACAAATTCTAAAAACAAGGAAGAGAAAAACACTTATCCAAACAAATTTTTTCGTTTTCTTATTTTTAAAAACTAAAAATAGTTTTTAAAAACTGTTATCAAAAAACTGTTATCGGGCCTGTTTGATAACAGTTTTTAAAAATAAGAAAACGAAAAAATGTTGTAATTACAACTTACAAGCCGTGTTGCACAATTATCGATTGCCTCATGTAAACAGACAAAGCCCAGCAGACAGACATAGAATGTTCTACTTCCACAATCTTGACCGTTGCCCTTTTTTACTATTACATCAAGGGTCCATATCGATTGCCTCATTGGTGGTTGCAAATTTCATGCAACCATGTTTTTTTTTTGGTCAAATGCAACCATGTTTTTTTTTTTGGTCCAAAAATGCAACCATGTTTTTTTTTTTTTTTGGTCAAAGTAGATCATTCATTATATTACGGGCAAAGCCCGAAGACAGTACAAATGGCCCAGAACAAACTGGCCAAAGTCAAGCTCCATGCAAAGTCGCAAAGCATTAAAAATTACAAATCAGAGACTTGCAGCTGACAAGCAAGAAACAGAAATCAAACACACTAAAAAACTAAAAGCAACAAAGAAGAAAAACATAGTCACGTAGAAAAAAAAACAACTGAAACACAACTAAGCCCGCCTCCAACATGTCCAAACATTCTTTGAGTGGATTGATTTTGGCCCATTTGGGGTTCCAAGTCCATCTACCTCAACATTAGAGCCCACATGTCATTCAACCAGCAAATTTTTTTTTTTTTCCAAAGGAACCTTCATCCCAGAACAAACAGGCAGCCACCTGCCAAGGCAGCCACCACAGCTCCAAGCCAAGTTCCACAACTGAGAAGGAAGGCCCATCGCAGCAGTGCTCCAGAGACCAACATCAACAACCACAACAACAGAAAATAAAAACAAAAACAACAACAGCAGAGGAAACCCGAAATCAACAACAAGAACAACAACAACAGAAAACTAAAAACAATAGCAACAACAGCAGAGGAACCCGAAATCAACAACAACAGAAAACAAAAACAATAACAACAACAGCAAACAACCCGAAATCAACAACAACAAAAAGAGAACCCAGAACTAAACTAAACAACAAACACCCCACTAAAACAGGGACAACAAACAAAGCGGCCAAACCGGCTATTCCACCACGAACCAGCGACCACCACGAACCAGCGACCACCACGAACCCTCGCCAGCACCGCGGACCCGCCAAGAGACGCCTCACGCAGCAGAAGGAGGCGACAGACACTCCAAACCAGGCCGGCTCGCGTCCGACCCTAGGCTGAGGCAACGCCGTCCAACCCGTAGCTGAGGAGCTGGCGGCCGCCGGGGAAGCTTGGCTGAGGCACGGCGAAGCTGCGGGGGCAAACAAGGACACATGGTGCCTTTGGATTAAACGGGAAACGGCTGTTTGAGGCAAGGAGCGGCTTCTGCAAGCAGAGGGCGATTTTAGGGCGGTTTTAGGTCCCGATTTCCTTTGATTCTCAAAATGCAACCATGTTAAACGAAGCCATTCAGTGTTGACATTGGACCGGCAGAAACAATGTGTTCAGTGTTTACTGTGTTGCACTGTAGCTACAGTGAACCAGTTTTAATTATACTATAGATTAGTGTAAAGGCACTGAGTTTTTACAATATCATCTAATTATTTATCAATATATCAATAAAAATTAAATTTTAAAATGGTCATTATCTCTTTTATTTGTTTCAGTAAATGATGAAATAATATATATATAGAGAGAGATAAGTAAATTATCTCGACAAGTATTAATGGCAATGATAATTATTAATTTATCATTTGGGAAAATTGCTTTAAGAATATCTAATGAATGGCTATATATTATTTGAGTATTATCTATTACGTACAAAATTATACATACATGGAGCAATTGTGGATCCAGTAAGAGCAACAGTGGCCATGGAGAAAGCTATGCACCAATAAAAAATGTAAAAAATGCTGAAACAAAATCATCCATTTTACTAGCCATGAACAACCTTTCGACATGGGGACTTTTTCATCCACTTTGGTAGAAGTAGAATCATTTTTACTTTGAGCACAATGTTCTTCAATCTGGGGAGAGAAACTTTACATTATTTGATCCGAAAATTTTATGACATGAGAGAACAAATAAACACCAGAAACGAGTCTATATAAGATTGGACACGGGAAAATTTTGTTCACGTGGGGCTAGCGGCCACATTTTGCTCAAGACAAAAACACTCGTAAACCAATTAAACCTCTAAACATTTTTTTTGATACTCCATTATCAAAGTGACCAAATACACACATGGATAGAGTGCTCATTTGCTCCCAATATATTTAAAGGAGATAGTGGAAAATTCAAGTATTTGACTTGTCATGCCCCATTTTACAATCGTTAAAAGTAAGCATCTCTACTGATGTTGCTACCAGTGTAGCTATAGTTCAAAATTTTAAATCTCATGACCACGTTAAGCAACTCACCTCCGTATATGGTAGAATTCTACTACTTCGTTATTCATTACGCATTCCAAAATTGTCAAGATTCTGGCAAACAGAGTCAAAAAACTTGCCTAAGTTTTGAAGATTATCACTGAGGATATGGGAGATATTAGAGGCTTAGGCTCAGCAGCCACCAGATTGGAAGGACTTGGTTGTTTACTAGGATGTATTGGAGCCAGTATTGAAAGAAAAAATTACCTTTAGAAGGAAAAAGATTTTAAGGGAGGGAAGGGGCATGGACAAAGAAGGAAGTAAAAAGGCAAAATCATAATTTTTCTGAGATAAAGGTGACATGATACAAAGCAGATCACTGCAAGGATCCCACATGGAGATACCTGAAAAAGACAGGCATGATCCACCATTCTTACAATAACTTGCCAACCAAATGCTTCTATCAGCCTATTTGTGTCTGGATCTGACCTACAACGATTAACAACCATCATCAATAACGAATAAAAACCCGTCCTAACATAAAATTATGGGAAAAGAAAGGGCAAGGCTGGTGTCTACCTTAAAGTATCAACGTCTAGATTTATTCTTGCAGCAGCGAAACTCAGCTAAGAGAGCTGTATGATCTGAGGACCATTCAGGTGAAGGAAGTGCAGTGTCCTTCCTCAAAGTCTCCTCGTCCAATAACTCCAACAATGACTCCACAACCAATGAATCAGCTGAAACCAAAAGCCATATCACTTCATAAAAAAGTGACCAACAAATTAAATTTATCGAAATGATGCAACATGGCAAGATAGCTCACCTGTGTAAAATATGTAATCTAGAGTGCCAATAAAATCTCTAGTGATGTTTGTGAATAAAGGTTCATTTGTTCCGCCATCCAGTCTCCTCCTATGCTGCTCAAATCCAAGACCAATTGCTCTTGCAAAAGATGAGTATGCACTGACCTAGAATATGAAGTTACACGCATCCGATAATAAATTAAATAAGGCAAAAAATTGATAAAAACACAACGAAAATGGGTTAAGCTGTGTGCACTTCAATGAATATATATATTACCAGTGGCAACTGATGAACCAACTTGCTATGAGGGCGTAAAATATTGAGTGGGTCAACTGCTAAATCGGGATGTGATGGATCTACTTTTCCCATTGCAAGAAGTGCATGGGGAGCACTGAAACAAAGTTCAGAATAACCTTTATACACACAAATCACTAATACAAATAAATGATCCTTTCAACATAAAAATAATCATTTTGTAAGAAAGAAAAAAAAAGGCATCGAACCTTCCTGGAACTGAATTAAAATCTCCACAAACCAACATTGGAATGTCTGCACTTGCAGCTATTTTTTCCAACCCTTTTAAGAGAGTATGCACCTAAAGAAAGGAAGAAAATTAGTAACTGCTTTGTTAACAACAAACTGTTCAACGTGAACAAACCAAAGAAACAGCTTACCTGCCAAAGTTTAACATCCTTTAAATCTTGCTGGACATTTACATGTGTATTTGCCTAAGTCCACAAGCAATAAACAAGTTAATAGTAGAATTACTAAAAAAAGTTAATTTCACCTAAACCTCAAAAGGGGGGCAAGGAAATGGGAGAAACAACATATCTTTCTTAGAGGAAGATCAAAGTTACGGATACCAAAAGGAAACTCTGAAACCAGACATCTAACATGGTCCTTTCTATATGAGATTTTAGAGCATTTATGAGGAAAAGGAAAGCACCTCAGGACCTTTACTATAAAAAAAAATTATACCACACTGACAATCATCAGCAAAATATGAAGCCACAGTAGTCAGCGGGGAAAAACTTCATAACCTAAGACAGCACCCCCCAAAACAAAAAATACGTCTTTATTAGATATTTGGCAATGATCAATGACCACTCTTAATGACAATGGGTAATTAAGAAATAATCAACATCCACGAAGCATGGCACAAGACAATCCTTCGGGTATGGATATTCAACAAATAACGCAATTACAATCAAGGTACTGGGGAACAATAAACAAAAGGTATAAACAATAAATATAAAATGCACATATTGAACCATTAAGACACGAACAAATACAGCCACAGCCACCTAAAGGTCATAAATTATAGCAACATAAAAGAGCTTACCACACAAAGAAGCTGTCTTTTCCCAGGATTATCAACTGGCTGATTGTTAACTTTAGCTTCTAGAACCACTATTAGCGCAACATTATCCTAAGAAGACAATGAAACTTTGGTAAGCAACAGTCACATGAGACAATCATTTTTTTTTCTTTCTAAAAAGCAAAACTGAAATGTAATCTTCAGCAAAATAAGCCACCTTAACCAGTCGATTCAAGGCAGTTTTCTTCTGAGTGGTTGGAATCATAGCATCAGTTAAAGACTGCGCAGCCTTATTAAATTCAACCTGCATGCAAGCACAAATAATTGTAATTTTAATTTTAATTTAAGTACAAATGGCACTGAACCAACTTTACATAAAAATCAATTCCCAACCTCATATTTCTTCACATGTGAAAATCTATCTCTACGGAAAAATGTTGCACAACCATCAATTGTATTATTGTTGCCACCGAATACCTGTAAACCCATAATGAACAGGTCAATGTCAAAAAAAAATTTTAAGATTTATGACCACAAGCCCAAGGACCAGAATATTGCAACAACCTCATTTGTTTTTCTCTTGTATAGACCATAATAGCCATGTTTGTCCAGTTCAGGAGCAAAAAATTCATCATAATGGTCGCTTTGAACCTGGAGGGAAAATGGTTGTCTGTTATCTGATATAGAAGCAATTAGAATAAAGAATGAAATCATATGTTACTAAGGGATTAAGGTTATGGACTTATAGGTTATAAGATAATAAAAGATTCTAACTCAAACTGCCCACATCACACTTGACTTTCACCTCCCCCCACCAAAAATGAAAAGACAACATGCATTCTCATTCATGGAAATTATAGTAATGTTAATTGTTGTTTAAGCAATTCATAAGAACATCCTAATCATTTATAACTGTAGCAATCCAAGTTTCTAAATATAAGCTGCCAGTGGCATATATCTTGGTGCCACCAGTTCTATAATCTTGTCTTCATAAAAACCAACTGCAAGTGAACTTTAAAGACAATTTAAAAATTGTGAAATAAATAATAATTAATTCAACACCAATCTCAAAAAATAATGAAGAGACAAGTCATTAAATCAAGTTTTCAACCACCAAAACCATAACAAGAACATGTCAATGTACCTCCTGAAGACATATAATGTCTGCACGGTAACCAACAATTTCTCGTAACAAGTTTTGCCTGCGATATGGCCAAGAAAGAGCCCATGGAGGGCAGTAATTATACAGTTCATTTGAGGCACATGCTTCAGACAATATATTGTATGACAGAACAGTAAAAGTTCCTGAAGATGTCATACGCCCATCTAAATCTAAATGTCCCATCCCATTGACATGTATCGGTCGGCGCGGAGTAGGTGAGGGAGCAGGAATGACACGACTAGTTAGTAAAGTGTTAACATGCCCCACAGGCAATTTTGTCTCTGCATCAACTACAGCACATTCAAACTTAAGGACATGACCAATGTCATCAGCAGTTGGGGTATAAGTCTTAGATCGTCCAACTTCAAACCAAGTTTCACCACCACTTCTTTGTGTGACAACTGCTGGATACAAAGGTGCTGCAGACCCATTTGTCAAGCTAGCACTTGATGCAGAGGCAGATAAGTTGGAACCGGTTACCCCAGACACAGAACTATTAAAGCGCCCAAATACCTCCTCCTCCTCATTTCCATTTTCATTAACTGCATTTGCAGCACGATCATGTAACACACGGTGGTGCTGCCATGCATCTGAAAAACACTTTGTGGTGCAATGGTAACTTTTGGAAACAGGTATTTTGGCCTTAACACAACCTATGCACTGTAGTGTGGCCTGCTCAGATGGATGTATGCTACAGACAGCAACCTTTTTATCACTATGTACACGATACCTGCCAAACATGAGGGCCAAAGGATGTAGTGTCAAATAAGGTACAAAGTCGAGTTTCTAAATCAGATCAATAGAAAAGTACATAATTGCAGTACATTTCGGATCAGTTTAATTTTACATTTACTCAACATAATCATGAGCTAACAAATATGTGCATCATTCATAAGTGATAAATTAAGAAATCCAGAACATACCAACTAACCTAAAAACAAGGGTAGAATTTGAACGTTAATATAAAATCACTACAAGCAAAACTTCACATCCACAAACAAATTTTAAATTATAATTATGGAACACATCCAAATACAAGCCCGTAGCATGCACGAAACAGTTAGAATAGTACATTCAGCAACCATAATACTCAAATAATATGTCTCCGCTTGACCATTCGATTGCATGCAAAATGGGCATATCCTAATTCCTAGCAACCAAAATAACCCCCAAAACTATTTGATACTGGTGTTCCACCACAACAGGTCCAATGAAGTATCACTACCAGTTATGTTAATGCATTGTATGATATCACAGTTTCAACAAGTACATAATTTATAATGCATAAATATAATTGTACACTTGTGCAGGCAGATACAGATTGCAGACACAACTTATGTATATCTAAGTCACTCTATCCTACAAATCATGCTTAATCTGGAATTAAATAAGTACAAAGCATATTCCACATAAAATTTGCCACAAACATAATAACCACACTATACTATATATGCAAGTTGGATACGAGAACGATCTTCCAGCTTTGCTTCATTAGAGGCAGCTGGTGTGTCTGTCTCTATACACAGGCACGAAAGTTACCCCAGTAACTCGGATGCCTATTTGACATGCCATGTGCAAGATCATGAAAATTTTGGATACCAAGGAGTCCAAGGTGTCTATACATTATTTAGTATTCCATGAATATTTTGTTACTTCAAACAGCAATATCGTATCATACAGTATGAGGATGATGAGATGACCTACCAAATATCCCCTCACAACATATAATAGAAGTAGAATAACATGATTAAATTAAATTTATGTAAATAACACAAACTTTAGTATGGTATCTTCATTACTAAATACAACTGTGAAAAACAATGCTGCCAAACTATTCCCACATATACTTTTGAACTCGATTCCACATCTTCTCAAAAAATTTAGTGGAAGAGATATCCCATAATCATGTGTCCGAAGCCTATGAATAAAACTTCAAATACAGTGTGATCTATTGGATTTGATAATAAAACATTATTATAAATTTGTTCAGCCTGATATTGGCACAGAGAAGGAGAAGAGTAAATAAACAGGCCATATATCACTGCTTAATCCATGCAGTCCAGTACTGACAATTTTTACTAGCACAATAACATATGAATAATCACACTAATTAGCAACAATGGAACTGCAAAACAATTCATGAAATAATGCACAGGTATTCGTCTGTATTCTACTATACCCTTGATGGACCAATGAAACAGGACAATCAGAACAATTAGCTCCTAGTAGTACTTCAGCCAATTTGCAATTTGCGGCAAGCAATGAACTTCCATTCCTTAGTTAAACTGTTTTTCAATCTTACATTAGACATACCAAAAGAGTTTCAAATCCAATCGTTATCTTACCATGTCTACTTTCAACCTATCAGTAATAACACTATATACATGAACTTCAATTCATACACATCTAAGGTAACCACTAACCTAATTGTGGAGCAATGAAAAAAAGGAAGAGAAGAGGAACATACCACTTGTAGCGGAGGAAATGGCCGTCTAAGGGGGCGGTTTCGGGAACATCGTCGGTGGTAACGGTCTTGTCGGGGCGGCGAAGGAGCACGTAAGGCGTGAGCTCGCAGCCTACAATGGGAATGTCGGAGGGGAGGTGCACGCGCAGCACGCTCAGCATGCTTCACTCTTTTTTTCTTCTTCTCGTTGTTGGTGGTGGTGACAAACGCAACCGTCACAGCACTGTAACCCTATTATTACCAGCGTCGCTTCTTCTTCTTCTTCTGTTGGAACCGGATGAACGCCGCGGTGGATACCTGGCGGATCCGACATTTACTTGACCCGAATCCCCGCCAGCCTTGACGAATCGGGTCCACGGATTAGGATGAGCAATCAGAGCGCGAGGGATCGAAGCTTCTAGAAAAGAGAGAGGGAGAGAAATCGAAGGTTAGGGTTTTACTGCAGCGGGAGTGGAAGAAGAAGAAGAAGGAGTAATCGCTTTGTGTTGTGCTTCGTTTCTTATTTTTCTTCTTTTTAATTCGGGACACAGAGGGAAAGATTGTGAGAGAGAGGAGAGTTATTTGTAATGATGATATACGAATACGATTTTACCAACGAGATACGGCGCTGTTGTGTATTTTGGTTTAGGTTTTGGTTTCCATCTTTTTCTCTCTTCCCTCGCTTCTTGGGGCCCTTTTTAAGATTGGATAGATATATAGATATTTTTATTCACAAAATTCTTGATTTTTCCGTGGCCCTCCTGTGTAGAGTGGAGTGGACTATTCCAAAATGCTGAAAATTATAGAGTAAAATATACTCTTTTTTTTTTTTAGAAATACTAATATTATATTTTTTTTATTTGAAAATACACACTCTTTTCCCTTGAGAGATATCAATATTACACTTTTATCCCCTCTTATTTGAAAACACACACTTCTATCCCCTGAGAGATACCAGTATTACACATTTTTTTCCCTTCAAAGATAAAATATGATATATTTTTCTCCATTTTTATAATTTTCCATTGACGTAAAAGTTAATCTCCGTTAAAATATTTTTTATTATCATAATAACTTTTTATCTTTCATTTCATTTATGTTTTTGTCTCATTTTCTTTTTCAATTTGATTTCAGAATCACTGTTTCAGCGTCGTTTCACCACCACATTCCACTAAAACCAAAACGAATCTATTGTTGGTGGAATGTGGTGGTGAACGCAGTGAAACGGTGATTCTGAAATGAGGCAAAAAAGAAATGAAATGAAAAATAAAAAATTATTATGGTAATAAAAAATAATTTAACGGATGGTAACTTTTACGTTAATGGAAAATTACAAAAATAGAGAAAAATATATTATATTTTATCTTTGAAGGAAAGTCGAAAACAAATGAATGTGTTTTCAAATAAGAGGAGAGAAGAGTGTAATATTGGTATCTCTCAAGGGAGAGAAGTGTGTGTTTTCAAACAAGAAAAGAGGGGAGTGTAATATTGATATCTCTCAAACGAGAAAAGTGTATTTTACTCAAAATTATATAATTACGGGTTTTGTTGGGGTATATATGATAAGAAGTTATTATAGATTAAAAAATATTAAACAAAATATAGACATTCCACATATTACATTATTTTTAAGCAATTTTGTGTGTTAGTTTAGATAATAATGAGCTTAGTTGTCCACTTGTATTAAATAGATTTATTCATCGGACTCGACGACACAAATTAGTCGTAATACAGTATTATGTTCTGCCATTAAAAATAAAAAAATTTAAAGTTTAAGTAATTATAATTATAATTAATAATAAATAATTATTTATATTTAGTAGAATAAATATGATAAAAATAATAAAATTATTATATTATATTTTAGATAATTCATAATAAAATATATGAAAAATTTTATTTTACTAATTAGGAAATGAACAAAATAATTAAAAATAGTAAATAATAATAAGTTTTTTTATCGGTAGGAAAAAAAAACATCTACTAGCATGACAAAACACAAAAGAGTTTGGCAAGTATGTGTCAACATGACACTTAACATGATTTATTCACCAAAGAAGGCTATTGGAAAACCCAATATGGCCCAAGAAGCTCATGATCTATTCACGATCCCCATGCTAGATTAAACCTCAAAACCCCGCTTTACCAAGACATCCCAAACAACTACCATCCACATTAAATATTGTGCTTGTAGCATGCCAAGTGACCCATCGGGGCAGAGGGTTGCCGCGAGTAATCGGTGAGAAACAAAGAGTAATGAAAGCGGACAACTATTGTGATTCTAGAACAGCTCGGAAGACAGGGATGTTGGTTGTGAGCGATCCCATTATATATTCATCGTCGCTGCATCGTGTTAGGTTTTAAGAATCAAACAATAATTTCAACATTTCAACTAGACTCGTAAGCTTTAAATCACACAAATTTGATCATTCACAATATTATTCATTATAATAAAGAAAATAGTTAACCTTTTTTTTATAATAAGTGTCATGAACATAATATGAGCAAAATTATAATTTCAATATTACTTAACACATAGATTTAATACCAACTGTGGTTGGGTTTAACAGAATGAGTTAATCTCTATAATATGTTGAACTACAATTCGAATCTCCATTGGAGATACGCTCATATTTAATGCTCGACCGTACCTCAAACAGAATTACCTTCTATGGAGGATAGCTATGGGAAAAAAAAATTTAAAGTCACATAGACTTAATTAACCATTCACACAAATTTTCATTCTAACAAAAAAAAAGAGTTAACTTTCTTTTTTAGTAGGCGCCTTGGACATCTATATCTATATATATAATAAAGCAAAATATTTTTGAAAATGAAAATTTACACGTGTCAATACCATGTTTAATTTGAGAAAATTTTACTCCATATTTATTCTAAAGACTAACAAAAATGGAAACCGGATGATTCTCTTTTAATTCAAAATAGAATATGCAAATCAAGATTAATCAAATATTATTGTGTCTGAATCAGCATTAAATATAAATTTGAAAACAAAATCAGAATATTACTGTGTTTTGTTTTCTCTCACATGTCTATTTATTCGATTTTCTTTTCCATCATTCTACCCTTTATTTTCAAAAAATACATACAATCGGTGTCTCCGATCCGTCCTCTCACTCTGCCATCATTAGTGACCGATCCTCTCACTGGGTTGAAGTTGTTCATCTCAATTCAGATATTAGGATTAATTTTAGTGATTTTGTTTTTAAATGTTATTGTCTTATCTCACCTCCTCCTAAAATGTTTATGATCATGATTCATCGATTTTATTTAACAAAATTTATATGAATATTATGCAGCTACAAACCTACAATAGCCTCGAAGTCATAGCGACCAGCCTTTTCAGCATTTCGTGTCTGTCCAAACTTGCACGTCTCTTCAACTATTCATTCTCTGGTATGATATTTTTTGTTTTATTTTTTTCTCTCTTTTTTGTTCTCTCTTTTCATATATATTTTCTTCTTCGTTCTACTCTTACATTGTGATAACTGTCACTCAGACTTTCGATTGAAGGTTAGTTTTTTTTTTCTTTTTAATCTTTTCTCTATCTCGATTACATGTTGATTTTTATTTTGATTCTTCTATCGAATATCATCACTACTTTTCTATTCATTAACCTAAACTTTTTCTCCAAGGCAAGTTTTTTTTATTAATAACTTTTAGTTATTTAGAATTACTGTTTTCATACTTTGTGTCGGTAAGTTTTACGTTCTTTATTTCTAATTTGTTATTATTTTTTTTAATTCTAAACAGGTACATCGTTTTTGCCTTACAAACAAGAAGTATCATGAAAAAAAAATTAGTAGCTTATTTTTCTCAACATTTCTAATTTGCGATTTTTTATTTATTTTATGCAGACACGTTATTTTTGCCTCTCAAACAAAAAGCATCATGAATGACACGATAGTAGCGTATTTTTCTCAATATTTTTCAAGAAATTATGTATGGAACAATAGAAAAAAATATTACAAGTATTATTTTCTTTAATTTGATTGCATAATAATAGTGGTAGATATGTGTTGTCTTTTTATTTTTGTTTTATTTAAATGTTGCAGATTTGAATTTCTGTGGCATTTTTTTTATGAGTTTGAATTTGATCTTTTTTAGGCTTTGGGAAAAATGTTAAAATTTTAAAATATTTTATTGTAACGGTTAATATTAGATGAAATAAATAAAAGGATATCTTTCACCTTTTTTTGAAAGGAATATCTCTTCGATTTTGATCTATTCTATCTTGATTTGAATTTGGTGTTCAAATTTAGGAAATAATTTTATTTTATCTTAATTTGAAATTGATTTTTCTCGAGATTACAATTTGAAATTGATTTTTCTCGAGATTATATAATAAATAAAAGAGTTTATTTTTATGTTAGTTCAAATTTGATATCTTCGGTACTAGTATGAATTTTAATTTTTTTATATCTAGGAATATTTAATAAAAAATAAAAAATATTTATTTTATATTAATCAATATTGTTATCATTATTTATGTCTCATTTAGTATTTTTACCTAACTAATTTATTCAGTAAATTTTTTCTTTTGTCATAGAAAATTTGATTATTTTCTTTTTAATACCTATAAATATATTGATTATTATAAAAAATATGAATAAAACACAATAAATGAGAATACATAGTTTTTAATCAATATTTTTACAACTATATAAAACTCACACATACCAACAAACTCAATCAATATCAAATTCTCAGAACATTAATGATTGGTATACCACATTTTAAATTGATTACATTGCACAATATGGTTTCCCTCAGTGGTAATAATAATCAATTAATATTGATTTTCTTTCCCCAATTTATTAAATATCAAAATCGGTTTAAATTGAATTTGCGAGTTAATATTGGTTTCCAAATATGGTAATAATAATCAATTGTTTAAATTTAAATTGATTACATTGTACGATGTGGTTTTTTGCTATGGTAATAATAATAACAAATTAATATTGTTTATCTTTCCCACAATTTGTTAATTAACAAAAAATGATTTAAATTGGGTTCGCGGGTTCATATTGGTTTCTCACTATGGTAATAATAATAATAAATTAATATCACAAGCCCCTTATGAAATACATTTTACAAATATAGATCTTTAGTTTGATGATAACTATATCACTGGAATAGAAGGATTGACAATTGACATAACAGGAGATTAAAAACAGAATAACATTCAACTTATTTCTATCATAACATGACACCAATAAGGCAATAACTATAAAAGGATGATAACCAAGTATTTAACTATTTGACAAAAATAAATTAAGTATCAAACTAAATTATCTATTCAGCAATAAAAAGGGGGAAAAGTAAATATTTAAAAAAGACACAAGCTTCAGCACCACTAAACAAACAAAACGATAGTTCATGTAAAATTGCATCCAAAAAAAATTGTTCATTTAAAAGTAGTTTATGCAAAATTATTATTATGTTTGATTGGTTTCAAAAACAAGTGGTTCATTATTACGGCTAGTAAATTGAAATTTGTTTTAAATGTCAATCTATATAGGTACAGGGACTAATAAAAATAACTTTTCGAAAAATATAAATTTAATTCATATCTTATTTACTATCAACAAACTTATTAAAAAGATGTATAAGTAAATTAGATTTTTCTTTTGAATGTTAATATCGTATGTAAAGTGATTAGTAAAGAAATTATATAAAATATAATACATAGATAAAATTTAGATTTAGTTTCTATCTTATTTATTATTATTTTCACTTTATTTATTATGGATTTTTTTATATAAACAAATTAGAATTTTTTTTAAACACTAATATCTATATGTATAGTCACTAATATCAAAATACGAAATATTTATATTGGTGAGTATTATATCATGGGAATTAAAACTACAAATATAAGACAAAAAAATTTGATACAAATGTAAGAAAACATTCATATATGAGTACAAATATAGATTAAAGATGAAAAAAAATTATATGAAAATAAATTACTTATGCGTAAATCTTTTAATATCAAATACACATTAATGTGAATATTTTAATACATAATTTATTTTTTTGGTTGAATGAATATTTGAATATATATCATATATAACACGGGTCGATGTACTATAAAGTTTTTTTTTCTTATTTTTATACTAATCCTTGGAAGAGTATAATATTTAGGTAACATGGAAATACATTCTAAACAAAAACTCTTATTAATATACATGGGGAGATGAAAAATTTGTATGGATATGTATTAAGATTAGAGTAAGAAATAAAAAATAACTAAGATATACAAATAATTAAAGATAAAAATATGACAAATTAAGTTAAAATATAACACACTAAGATGAACATTTTGCACGAAAGCTTATCTATATTTACATTAAAATAATTGTTGTATTTGCTCTTGCTTCCTGTGGGCCTGCTACGTCTTATGATTGGACAGTGTTTAAGGATATTCCTCCTTTTCTTAGGTTGTATGTAGCCAAGGATGCTATGAGTTGTAGTACATCCCGTTTAGTTAGGTAGTGTTTGGTTTTGAGTTTTTGTTTCCGTTTATATCAAAAAATAATACAGACTAACTAAAACAACATGGGAACCAAACACACACTACATCATCTATAAACATCAAACTAAGGGAAGAATAAACCCTTTCTAAAATTGTTAAATAAAAAAGAACTTGACTCGTGAGAATCCAATTAGAAACAATTTAAAAATCAAGCTCAACAATAATTTCCTAAAAGTGCAAACTTCTATAACAAATCTAAGACCATAAATCAAGTCTCACCATTCCATTATTTTTTACATTAATATTTTAATTATCAGGGTGGGTTTGAGGGCAATTCAATATTTCGCCAATGTCTGTCTTTGAAAAACAGTAAAAACCCAAATTCGACCACTAAACCCGTCAAAGCAGGTTGTCCCAGTCAAAGTTTGAGTCAGTTCGGGTGAGTTCATGCTTATTTGTGTTTTTGACATGTCTACTACAACAACTATTTAAATTATTTTACTATTTTAACCATAATTAATATATTTTTTATTGTAATTTACATTAAAGTTGAGAACTAATCAAATAATTAATACACATTATATGTCCCGTGCATAGCACGGGTGAATACACTAGTATAATACTCCCTCCATCCCTAATTATAGGAGGTTTTTTGCAAGTTTGTTTGTCCCTTTTTATAAGAGGCTTTTTGCAACACCCTTTCTCCAAAAAAAATATTACACCATAGTAACCAAGATTTTCGTAATAATTTTCTAAGTAACTTTGATTTAAAACAAGTTTAGTTCCCAAAAAATGCGGATAAAATTTTTGCCTTTTTAAAAGATGAGAAGAATGGGGAGTCCATTCTTTCCTTTTCTATCACGTGGTGAAATAAGAACAGTATTAGTAGAAACACTGAATAAAAACAACCTCCTCAAGTATATATATCAAAAGAGCTTGCATCAGTACAAGCCAGGAGTTTTAAAACTACCATACATCAAAAAGCAGTAAAAACTCTAAAATAAACTAAAAAGAAAATGACTGAAATAAAAAGACGGAAATGAAAGCTACTAAGTAATATAAAAGCCGGGTTCAATCTCTAACAGCTACCCGGATCATAGTAAGATATAGGCGGTGCATCAATGGCTGGAACATCTCTCCCTCTGGCCTCGATCCTTGCCTGTTGGACCCTCGCCCTGATCCAACTCATAGATACTGTGTAATCATAGATCCTACGCACTGTATATAAGTCGGGTCCATCGACCCTGTGCTCAGTAATAAGAACGTGTCCATCAAAAGTTGCCCAATGCGTATAAGGATCTATCCTCCACCCTATCCCGTCTGTCTCCAAGGGTCGGACGCTAAAACGTCGTCCCAGACTCGAGTCCCTCCGTGGGTCGGTCATCTACTCAACCATATATGAAAAACATGGAAAGTAGGCAGGGTGAAAAACTTACACAAGTTAAGAATGTTAGTTTCAAAAAGTATACATACAATACTTATACAGTATATTTTCAGAGTCTTATCACCCAAATCTCACTTAGGAATAAAACACTGTAAAACCAAGAAACAATCAAGAATAGATCACCAATCACAGAAGTAACGTCAATCACAGATAAACATCAATCATAGATAAAACATCAATCATAGATAAATTGTCAATCACAGATACATTTATGCATGATACTTCAATCTCTCTCATAATACACCGGTGTGCTGCTCCAAGGAGACTTTTCCCACCAAACTCCATTGAGCGATAGGCCTGCGACAAGTCTTAACAGGACAACCAAGAAATCCCCCTCAGACCCCTGGCAGCCATTCCGAAATGCGCATTCACCTCCATATCATGATATAGGTCCGTCAGTCAGATTTATCCAAGCCGGGTATACGACTCGTCTCAGCTCAAGGGTATTCACCATGCAAGGCTATTGAGACTTTCGAAACCTGGATAATCCCAGAAGGCAATTGTAGCCCAACGCAACTCTATTCTCAACCCTCTCTGGGTTGTACTGCTCAAAAATCTTATGCAAATGACACTCAAAAATTGCATAATATCACTTTGGTTTCTCTTGTAAAACTTTCTCTGTTTTACTGTATTAAATCTCTTAATACAAAACCACATAGAATACTCTTATTCTATCACCACAGAAATACTCTTGAAAACATAACCATTATATTACTCTTTTCGGCTGTATTCATTTATTTTAATCATAATTACACTGTGGTAGAGTCAAATGCGGTAACGAATTTAATCGGAATAATATTAACGGAAATCATTACTTAAGTTTATTCTTTTTGGGAAAGCCCTTTGGAAGCTAGTCAAGTAATCTTTGCTACGTATATACAAACTTATTAAGATAGGAAAAATAGCGCACCGGTATGGTTCCCAGGAAAGATCTTGGTGAGCTTTTGGGCTCCTTCAAAGACCTTTGTCTTTCCTAGACAGATCCATACAAATGAACTACCTTAACCCATCATCAGTCTGTATATAAACAGTAAAAATCACAAGTTTTATATATTTTTGAAAAGAACATGGAAATGGAAGAAAAATATCGGTTTAGAAATTTTTAGCGTATTTAGTCACTTGCTCTCGTCCCAATGGCGTAATAGAGATACGGCCCCTGAGCCCGACCGTATGAGTACACCGAAGATGTATTCTTACGCCTGACCAAAGCACCCCATCCATATCCGTCAAAAGAACTACAGAGGTTCAATTTTACAATTTCTTAAATTTGTTGATCACGGAGGCATAGCCCACTGGGTGATCAAGCCTTTATCGATAAAATTTCGCCAGCGTAACGGTACAATTATTAAACTTTATAAATAAATTGGGCATTATAACTTTACTATTTGAAAAAATCATATTTTAAAATAAAAATAAGACATAGTATAATTTTAAAACAATTTTACAAATAAATAACAATTTATTTAAAGCATAAACACCCAAAACTTAAAAACTCAACAAAACAAAGATCAAACTAACTTTGGAAGAATTTCCCCATACCTTAGCCTTATGAAGGTGGAAGAACAAGCTAAGAACAAAGAAGAACAACACAAGAACTTGATTAGAAAACAAAGGAAAACTTAAAGGAAAATAAAGGAAAAGAAAAGAATTTTGGAGTGAATTTTGGGAGGAATTCTTCAAATGAGAGTTGTGAGAAAATGAGGGCAACCCCCTCCCTATTTATAGGGAGAGGTCCACGGCCAAAACTTGGCAAGTGGGGGGAAGATCTTTTCAATTACCAATTTTCCAAAAAAAACAAAAAACTTAATTTCTAAAAATATCTAAAAATATCTAATAAAATATCTATACTCTAGAACATTGGAGAAGCTCCTAGACCCATCAAGAGGAGGTGAAGGGCGTGCAGGTCAGGGCTGGGAAGGAGAGGATGTGAATTTCCAAAAATACCCCTAGGGTTTGGATGAAAAAGAGTGAAAATCAAGGGTATTTTGGTCTTTTCATAAATCAAAAATTGAAATAATTAGTTAAAAATGATGAGAACCAATGAGAATGCTAGAAAATGCCACAAGGAGTCTAAATAATTTCGTGGCACTCATTTTTGAATTTTATAGATAGTGCAAACTCTTCGGTTTTCATCGTTTCACAGGTAAAACCTCCGAAAAAATAGAAAAATAGGGTTTTCAAAACTTACACAGAAATAATTTTAAAAATCATAAAATAAATAATTAAAAATAAAATATAAATTGTTTATGGACCTTTGTCACAAAAATTATACCTGTTAAACAAGGTTTTTGCGTAAAAACGTCCCCGGGTAGCGTAGTTTTCGGTATTTTTTGAAAGTTTTTCAAAAATTCCAGAAAAATTCCAGAAAATCTAAAATAATAAAAGAACCAACTTTTGTGAAGGAAGTTTATTTATTGAGTTGGTTTAACACACTCAAGCTATTTAAATCATTTTCCGTCAGTTAGACGTAAACCGTTTTCTGTAAAAAGTCCCGATTTTGACTGAAAAACTACCGTTTCAGAAGTATTTCGGAATACATGTATTTTATTACTAATTTTAAGCCAAAAATAAATCACACATCATTTATGGAACAAAACTTCATATAAAACAGAAAAAGGACAGAAAACGCAAAGAAACGAACGTTGTAACTAGACCTAACAGAAGCTATAAATCAACCACTTTCAAAAGTATTTTTAAACATGTATATTTAACTACTATTTTTAAGCTAAAAATAAATCTCAAAACAATTATATCGCAAAAATTCAAATAAGACGAAAATAAACAGTTAGTCAAAACAACGGATGTTACACTTTTGAAAATGTGTCATGTATTAATTAATTTTTACCCAAACTACCCTTATTTATTGGAAGAGAGAGGTAGTAATGCATTAATTAAATGAGAGATAGAAAGTGAGAAGAGAGAGGTACTATTATTAAGGACAATTTTGGAAATACAGTGTAAATTATTGACATATTTAATGTTATAAACTATATTAACTAACTTCATTGGTGGAAGAAAATTAGATAAAAATCTCTTATAATTAGGGACGGAGGGAGTAGTAAAAGGAAAAAAAAAACATTGAGTGATTAATTAGTGTCTTTTAAGCAAAGTATCCGAGAAACCTTTGTTCCATAAATATGTCCATCATACGATATATTAATTGAAACCAAAAGTGAGTTATTTATGGTATTTAAGTAGTATTTGTTAGGTTTAAAATATCGAAGAGTAACACACTTTTTAACACACTTTTTTAATATATATCGAGTGAAATTTGTAATATCTCGGTTGCTTTTCAGATCGATGACTGTCTCCACACACTAACACGGGTCTTTTTAGCATGTTTTGTCCTCACCACATGCTTTCTAGGAAACTTCCCAGAAGGTCACCCATCACGAAATTGCTCCAAGTCAAGCACACTTAACTGTAGAGTTCTTAAGTGATAGGCTACCGAAAAGAATATGCATCTTATTGGTATGAGTAGTACCAATCAATTCTATTAAGCTTTCTTCAACTGTACAGTCCCATACCTGCACAGTCTCAGAATTCCTCTCATTCAGGTATGATTTCGGTTCTTTCATGTACCCCTTCGCCTAGAAGCCTGCCAGGAGCCGCTCCTTGTCCGTGCCTTTCTGCACCGGCGATCACTCCCCGCCCTCGTCGGTCTCAGGATGTCACATGCCCACCAGCTTCCGCAGCATGCTTTGTCCTCACTCACATGCTTTCTAGGAAACTTCCCAGAAGGTCACCCATCACGAAATTGCTCCAAGTCAAGCACGCTTAACTGTGGAGTTCTTAAGTGATAGGCTACCGAAAAGAAGATGCATCTTGTTGGTATGAGTAGTACCAATCAATTCTATTAAGCTTTCCTCAACTGTACAGTCCCATACCTGCACAGTCTCAGAATTCCTCTCATTCGGGTATGATTTCGGTTCTTTCATGTACCCCTTCGCCTAGAAGCCTGCCAAGAGCCGCTCCTTGTCCGTGCCTTTTGCACCGGCGACCACTCCCTGCCCTCATCGGCCTCAGGATGTCACAAAATTTATGTAAGCCCCATTAAAGATGTTATATCTTATTTGGTGAGAGTCATTTTCAAAATAGTGAGACTCACATAAATGTCAACGAAAAATATATTGTAAAGAATATATTACTCACATTTCACTTTAATATTTAAGCAATCGTGTCAAACACTATGGTCGTCTTTACATAAAAATGCTAATTATTATTATTATTAAATAAAAGGAAAGAATAAAGTTTTCACGAATTTGACAAAGACAAATTTCAATTTTCAAACTTCATTCCGTGGGTGTTGTCCGTGACTCATCTATGCTATATAGTGATGACTAGTTGATTCCTTTTCTATGACGACAATAAACTCTTGAGTCTTTCAGCCACGCCACTCTCAAGTCTCACCGTCCCCAATCACCATGGCCAATTCCTTCCCAAAACTCCTTCCCTCAATATCCCTCATCCTCTTCCACTCCTTCATCTTCTTCTTCTCCCACCTCACCGCCGCAGCAAAACCCCACTCTTTCGCACGAACCATTTCCCCAACAACATTAGGACTCAACAAGCCCCAAAAGCTAAGCCACCTCCGCTTCTACTTCCACGACATCATCGGCGGACGTAACCAGACCGCCGTGAGGGTCGCGGAGTCACCGGCAACCGCCACGTCACCCACGGGGTTCGGCGCGGTGGTGATGATGGACGATCCCCTCACGGAGCTGCCGGATTCCGCCTCCAAGGTTGTGGGGAGAGCGCAGGGGATCTACGCCTCTGCCTCGCAGAGCGAGTTGGGTCTACTCATGGTTCTCTACTTCGCCTTCACAGAGGGAAAGTACAACGGAAGCAGCCTCAGCGTTTTGGGGAGGAACACGGTGGAATCCGCCGTTAGGGAGATGCCGGTGGTCGGTGGCAGTGGGCTGTTCCGGTTCGCGCGTGGGTATGCTCAGGCAAGGACCCATTCCTTTGATGCTTTAGAAGCCGTTGTGGAATATAATGTCTATGTGTTCCATTATTAACTATTAAGATAATAAGATAAGGCAATTTCTATCTACACATACATGATTTTTTATCAATACATACATGTTGCGGAACTAATAGTTCTGCAGGTGTATTTTTTTTCTGACACACACATACCGCGGAACTATTAGTTCCGCGGGTTGTAATTCACTGCGGAACTAATAGTTCCGCAAGCATTTTTTATTCGTTATGTGTGTGTCCGAATTGAATTACAACGCGCGGAACTATTAGTTCCGCGGTGAATTACAACCCGCGGAACTAATAGTTCCGCGGTATGTGTGTGTCAGAAAAAAAATACACCTGCGGAACTAATAGTTCCGCAGCATGTATGTGTTGATAGAAAAACATGTATGTACAGATAGAAATTGCCTAAGATAATAATATACTCCCTCCGATTCTATATATAAGAAATAAAGAAAATTTTTTTATGGTTCTTTTTATAAGAAATAATGTCTTATTTTTACCAATATTAATTGTTTATTTTTATTTTTAATTTTATTTATTATTAGACCCACAAAAATAATATCAAAAGTCATTAATCTTAAAAAGGATATTTTTGAAAAATTATAGCATTATTAATTATAATTAACCAATTCCAATATACTTTTTTAATCTTGATGATTTTGTACTATATTTCTTATAAAGTGGACCGGAGGGAGTATTATGATAAGAATATATAAGGGCGATACTTCTTTGTTGTTTCTGTAACTTTCGACTTTAATTTTTATGCCAATGAAGCATGAAGAGAAAGCTCGCAAGACATTATGAGTTTGCGTTAATTAAATATAAGAAGTGAGTACCAGCTAGACTCATATTTATAATTTTAATTTTATTAATAATTAATGATTAAGAGTGCGGTAATGAGCGAGTTAGGAACATTTGATTTGATAAGAGTGGTGAAAGCTACAAGTTAATTGGTTAATGTAATGTAAAATGGGTCCTTTCTTTTGCTTCTCAAACAAACGAGGGACTGTTTACGTTCGTCTTCCCTGTGGACTACAATTGTAATGAGTTGTTGAATCGGGTTGAGCCGTTGCACAGTGACAGATATTAATGTTTGATTTTAGTTTGCAGCATGTTCATGAAATAGCTAGTCATTTTTTTTTGCAATTTAATGACAGATATTAACATCTTGAAATTCATATCTTTTTAAAATGATATATAAGATCATTTAACTGAAATTAATACATTGTGTGTGATATATATGATAATATTTTGCTGATATGATTTATTTAACATGTAAAATAATACTTATTAGTTTTAATTTCTTCTTTTAAGATTTTATCGTTTTATTAATACATAATATTTAAGTTTAGATATATTTTATCTACAAATTGAATCAACACAATTACAAAACAATCTGTGATCGAATGGAATATTTCTCTAAAGTTTTATGCGGTTAATTTAAAACCATGACTTCTGACGGTCACCTTACTCCGGAGACTTCTACTTCTTTCTTCCTTCCTCTACCAATCAGAGCCCATAGCTTTTCTTCTTGGTCCACAAAGCAACGAAAGCGACGGTGTGTCTTTACTCTACTTGGCCTGTGACATGAGAGGCACCCTGATGTGCCTACGATGCCCACTTTAGAGTTATTGGAATTGATTGACCAAAAAAAAAGAGTTATTGGAATTGGAATTCACAAAATGCCATATGGCCTAATGTTAATATATTAATTAATTAATATAGAATAATTCTAAATCAATTAACCTAAAGGAAGAATAATTCTAATTTTTTCATACTATTTATTTTTAATAATTCTTCTAATTACTAAATTGAGAAAGTATTAAATGTTTTTATGTTTTCAAGATATTAAATATATTTATTTTTTCATTTAATACTTATTTTATAAAGTAGTAGAAAAAATGTTGGAAAAATATAACATTACTCCCAATATAATCAAGCTTTTTATGAGTATTTTTTCCTTCTATTTATTCATTTTTATTTTTATTTTTAGTATAATTAACACATCATATTGAATCTTTATTATCAACTAGGAAGATAAAATAGATATTTTAGACAAAGATCTATAGCTGATAAAAAAGTATTTAAAATTTTGTTTTATGTTTCAAAGTCATAAAATCAATAATAATGTTTAAAATTAGTTATCAATGACATTGAAAGTTATAAAAAGGGAAAAGAAAATTCTTGGAATGATCGTTCAAAGTCATTGACTACCATTAAAAGTTTTTGTTAAAATAAATTAAAGTAACACATTTATTTTTATTGGGGAGAAAAATATAGATTTTAACATAAAAGGGGAAGAAAATCTATAACATAAACTTCTCTCAATAGAGAGGAATATAATTTATCCTATATTGTGTGATAAATCCAACATTTTGTTGGGCACTATAGCTGTATAGCGTGTTTCAGTTGGAGCCCAAGAGTCAACCGAATCAACTTAGGGAATTGGTAAATATACCCTAAACAATTTGTCATATCCCTCGCATTAATGTTGAAATTCTAAAAATACTCTCTCTTTTTTTCTTTTCAATTTCGTGTCTTTTCTGGAAACTCCAGTTTCTGGAATACAAAATTGCATTCCGAATCGGAATGCAATTTTGTATTCCGGAAACTGGAGTTTCGGGAATGCAAATTATATGAAAACTAAAGTTTCCGGAATACAATTTGTTTAGAGTTTTCGGAAGACAAATTTATATTCTAAAAACTGGAGTTTTCGGAATACAAATGTGGGGTGTATGACAATTATTGTGGGGTGTATTTATCGATTCCCATCAACTTACGGTTATCTATATGGGCTTAGCTCAGTTAACTTTCCCGGGCTTTAACCGATGGGCCCAAGTTCACCATATATATATTTTGCGATTTTGTGATTCTGGTTCACTCAGCAACACCTCTCGAAGTAGTAGCACATCGTCTATTGAGCGTTTCAGGATTGGTGAAGAGAATGGGTACAAGAGAGGTATACGAAGAGAAGCTAAGGAATGGAAACCTCCACCACGATCCAACTATGAACCCTGGCCTCGGTTCCGCTCGATGCCCTCGCTGTCTCTCCCTTCTCGACCCTAATTCAGTGAGTATCTTCTTCTTCTATTCCTCCTCCTATCGCAACTCGTTTGTGTGTTGTGAATGAGGTGTTTGATGATTTGACTCAATGGAATTTGACCGTGTTTTGCGATCGCGTGCATTCAGGAAAGAGGCGAATGGACCATCACTTCCGTCTTGCACGATGCCACCGCCGTCGTGAGTTCCTGACTCTCTTGAAAAAGTTTGTGTTTACCATAACAATAGTGATCTTAATATACTCTCGGAATTAATAATATAAATGAGAATTGGCGAGTTCGTTTTTATTTTAAACTTAATTCTATTGGTTTTGTGTTTTTTAATATTCTTATTGTACGAGTTTCCTTGTTGCTTATGTTTTTTTATTATGCTTCTGGTTGAATAGGCTGGCTCGGGGATTGGTGGAATGCTTAGTGCAGTCCATGGTTTGAATACAGGTAATTTTAGTTTCTTCTGTTTCTACTTTACCACGTACAGCTTGAGTTTGAATGTGATATACTGTTAGTAACTGAATTTTTTGTTTTTATTATATCCATACCATAAACAAGAAATTGTCATGTCATTCATTGTCTTTACATTATAATTATAATCGTTCAGGTCATTTAGTTGTAGTAAAAGTTTTAACAATTTTTTCTTTTGTTTTTCAGAGGTAGTATCATGTTATTTATTGATAGTGAACTCTTCTACTCTTTACTCTGTTAATGGATTGAAGTTAAAATTGAAATACCTCCTTTGTTTAAAATACTGATCATTAATCTTTGGTTGTAGGGTTACCTTATCTTCAAAATCGTCTGAAAGGACCAAAGTGGCTGCCTTTTGTGGTTGGGGTATGTAGGCCTCTTAGTTGACTTTTGATTCCTTAGCAAGTTACAATTACATGGCTTTATGCTATGTTGCTGCTGATGTCTGTCATAGAAGTTTGTTTTCATGCTTTCATACGTTGAGCACTTGAGCAGATTAGTTTGGTGATGTGCCTTAGAGATTGGTCGTATTCTGTAGCTAACTTGTTTCTCTTAATTTGTTCACAGCTCCCTCCATTGTTGATATTTTCTGGAGCAAGTGCTGCATTTGGAGGTAACTTTTCTCCATGCCTATTTGTTAGAGTTTTATTAGGGCCTTTGGATTTTAATAGTTCCCACATCTGAACATTTGACACCTTTGTCAACCATTGCATGTTAGTTGTAGTTGAATCGTAAAAAGAAGCTTGAAATCTTAGGTTATAATCCCTTTTTGGTTTTTTTTTTTCCTTTTCTTACTTGAATCATTATTCTCAAATGGCAGCCATGGTGGTATGGCGTAGCAAAATTTTGATGACTATATTATGGTGGTTTTCACACGGTGGCTGCTATGGTGGTTGCGGTGGTCACAGTAGAAATAGCGGCTAAGTCACCTTAATAAAAGAAAACAGATAGGTATCAATGGCCTATTTTGAATCCTAATCACCTGTCAAGCCCATAATGACCCATCAAGCTCTAACAGAACCTGTGCATCTATGCTTACTCTTGCACATCTTTGCTGACTTCTTTCATTTGCATATCTCTGCTCTTACCTCAAAGGCTAAAAGGCTCAAACTCAACTGTTCAGCTGCTCCCACATATCCTCTGCCATCTCCAGCAAATTGCCCTTCTCCGGCACCCATTTGTGGCAAATTGCAGATCTCCCGGGCCGGGATTGACCCAATGAATCTTTTCCTCCTTGCCTTTTCGAACCAGCCTCCTTGCTGTCAGTCACAGACCACATCTCCCAGCTGTCAGCAAGAACACCCGCCATACATCAAAGACAAATCCAAGCCGTACTTCAAATCAATGTTGTCAAACTTGAGATCCTACCTACCTACGATCAGGAGGGGGGCTGAAAGATTGTAACTCGAGGATCAGAACACGGGTTTTAAGATCCTACCTAAAATGCAAAATTATAATTACACACATACATATGCATAAAAAATGACAGATAAGAAAAATGACCTTTAAATCACAGCATTAAACTAACTTAAATTGAAATTCATAATCACAAGTCAAAAGATTCAATACATAACGCACAACACAGCATAAGTTCATATCACATAAGTTCATAATACAGAGAAACAATCCCTATCTAGTCACTAGTCTAGGAGATCTTTCAATCCCCAATCGGCATAGTCATTCTCCATATGATTTGCATCCTCATCAATGGCATTTGTACTGTAATAATCATCAGCAATAGGAACATCCAAATCATCTGTAGGTGCACCGCCAACAATCCATATTCATCATCAGAAGAAAGAACCTCAATGTCATAATCATTTGCCTTCCTAACTTCCTTCTTGTTCAGTCTTTAATTAGCAGTCACAAATACCACATCATTCATGGTCTTTTGCTTTAAATGGTTCCTTTTCTTGGTGTGGATCTAAATAATTACAAAATCAATTAACACATAATAGGTACTATGTAATTTCAAGAATGAAATATAATGTTTCATAAATTCGAATTCTTACCCTCTCAAAGGGATTCCAATTAGATGAACTGCTTGTCAAACTCAATACTCTTATCGCAACCCTTTGTAGTTCTAGTTGTTCATTGCGAAAAGATTCCCACCATTATGCTGGAGTTTGGTTTGAAGTGTACATGTAGCTACTGCACTACTAAAAAACTTGGATTTACCTTTGAAATCCTTCAGCTGGACATCAATCTTACATTATTTCGTCAAGTTCTCCCACCATCCTTTCTAAACATTCATTCAGTCCATGCTTAACTTCATAATCAGCTTTAAACACAGGACTATAATGCAACACGGGATTAAAGCCCTAAACCCTAAAACATGCAAAAGCTTATGCAGTTGGTTGTCCCATCTTTGACCAATGATTTTGCATAAGGGAGCGTAGGTAAGAATGGAAAAAAATTGAATTAGTTTCCAAACAAAGTCTATAAAATTATAAAACTGAACAAGTGGAAGATAGTTACCTCCTAGTCTCCTACTCACACCATTGAATGCAGTTTGTATCCTCTCTTTAGCCCGGTCCATTTCTTCATAAATGAGCCCCATGGCTGGCTCTTCTCATTGGAATCCAACAAGCGCAGCACTTTAATTAGGGGATAAGCACCCCACAAGCAATTCAAAATAAACTTCATAGAGATATTAATCAATTCATGAACTTCTATCTAATAGCTTGAATTTCCAGAATAGTTGGTCTTTTACAGATATGTAGTCATTGACACTAAAATAAGATCATAGAGACTTCCTTGGCTACAGAAGGGCAAAATAGAAGTCTTGTTAGCTTCAACCTCAATACGTGATGCGAGTGGAGCTCTGGAGCAGTGTATGACTATGATGCAATGCTCCACTGGGATAAGCACCATTGTTTGGTGTGATTGACTATGCTGCTGTTGACATCATAATATTTGGGATTTGGGTTAATGAAGTTCCAGACTCGGTTCTTAATATTGCTTGGGTCAAACTGATGTCTACATCAGAATATGTTACTTGGCTTGTGTTGTGTCATATAGTTTCCGTAGGCAAATATCACCTAAAGCTGTTCGAGTTTTGTGGTTTGTTGATGATACTATAAGGCATAAGCTTTATATATCCATTAGTAATATGGATACATGTGAAACTTCGTAGGTTATGTGCTTCCAAAGTTCGCTCAACTGACCGTGACATCCTATTATGCTGCCTCGAGTGCCTCACATTATGGAATCTCACTTATCACCCGGCATGTTGAAGAGAACTACAATTCCGATACTCGGCGTCTCAAGAGGCTCTGATAATCCCCTTCAGGTGCAATTACAAGGATTATACATTACCGTTTGGCAATTTTGTTTACATAGGTTTTTTATTTACATGCCTCTAGATGTACCGTCCTGTGGATGGTTAGGATTTTTAAATTTTAAATTATAATGTTTTCGCTACTCCATGCTGAAATGCTTATAATGTAAATAATGTTTTTTTTATATTTTACTTTTAAGCTGCAATAGCCCATTTCATAGAATTTCATCTATTTAATTAAAATCTACGAAGAGAGAGAGAGACACAAATTTAATATGATGAAGTCTATGTAAAAATTTAACATGATAGAATCCACTCCTCTTCCTCACTATCCTTCATTTTTCCCCGGGAAATAGGATGAAAATAGGTTGGGTCAAATAAGGCTTTGCCTAAATAGGCACGGTGTCTCATCATAGGTTTTTTTAGGTCTGACTTGATTTTTTTTAAAGTTTGACTTAATCTCTTAGCCTACTTAAAGGCTAGGAGGCTTTCAAAGAGAACATTCAACCTATGCCTAATAGGCTAATGTGCCAATAGACCAATGAAAAAAAAAATTATGTATAACAAATTATAAAACTTCATGGCAAAAAAAAAACTACAAAACTTTATATTAAAATTAGTTCAACCAATCTATTGATTGGTTTAGGATATGTTTTTAGCAGATTTTAAAAATTTGATTATTGAGAGTTGACGGATTCAAAGACTGTTCCTATTCAATTTGCCAATCTAGTTTTAAAAATTATGGTTTTGGTGGATAAGTGTCATATATAACTTGCATTCACAGTATTATAAAATTGCGCAAGTATTTCGACCAAAAAAATTGCGCGAGTAACATCATCAATTTCAAGATTCAAACTCATCTTTACGCACTATTTTCCAAAAACAGTAGAACCACAATAGATTTCTTCTTGGGATGGTTTACTGTACATGATTTCTCTTTGAATAAACAACTTAAATTAGTGTTTAATTTATTATTAATCTGTCGAACTGAAATAATTGAGGTGAGACAGACATTATTATAAAAATAATTAACACTACAAATAGAAAAATAACATGCTACAATCAAGATTTTTTTTACCAGAGATTTTTTTTTCTTTTGTCAAACAGTTATTTAGAGGTATGGGACATCTGAAACAAATAAAACATAATTTATCTTCTGCAAATTTTCAGTTTTTTTTTAATTTAAAATTTAAAAAAGAATTGAAAAGCTATTATATATAGGTTTCAATAGCTATTTCAATCTACTCACCCAAATAAAATCGAAATGCCATTTTTTGGTCAATAATAAAATCGAAATGCCTTTTTTTTGGTCAATAATAAAATCGAAATGCTTGAGTGCTTATCTGAGTTGATATAAGTCCAAGTACTATGAAAATAAACTGTCAATTTGATCCCTAAGAGTGTCAGGTGGTGTCACTTTGGTTCCTAACATATATAAAATTATAAAAAGGTCATCAACTGGTAATTTTTTGTCACTTTGGTCCCTGAAAGTGACAAAAAGTTAATAGTTGAGGGTCTTTTTATAATTTCATATCTGTCAAGAACCAAAGTGACACTGTCAGACATTCTCAATGACTAAAATGACTATTTACTCTACGAGAATAAGCTCAATCAACCATATCATGGGCCTTGTGGATAACATTTTGTGTTTTAATTTTTATGCACATGCATATAATTATATATGGGAAGGGATCAATTCACTCCAAGTGTAGCTCTTCTAAAGTTACTCCACATCCTAACCTTCGATTAATTTTTAATCTGATGGCCACAATTATTCACTAATTAGCCTCACGTGCCTGGTCTCTTTCTCCTCCACATCGATCGGCTCATGGAGTCCCCAAACTTTTCGCTCCTGAGGAAACTCAGGCTCTGTCTCACGCACCAAACTTGATTGCCCCAGCAAAAACATTTTCATCCCCCTTTCTCTCTCTCAGATGACACTATTTGGGGATACCCCATCCGAATAGGCGTTGAGAGGAAGAAAGGAAGAAACAGGGGTATACTCCCGTCATCAATGATGTTTGATCCAATAAACTCTACGCCATTTTTCTTTTTCACAAAGGGGTATGCTAACTAGTGATTTAAGCGCTCGGGGTTCCAAGCTATTGGATCTACCAATTTGTATTGAAATAAATCTTTATTAACTAACAATTAAAAGAAAAAGATAATGAGGGTTGTAGGTACCTTCTCCCGAGCAAAGTGTTTATAAGATAAAATCAATTCAAAACAATTGTTTTTTATTTTAATATATAAAATATAAAATAAGAAACAAATAAAAATCAATAACCATTGTTTTTAGGATCACTGAGAAGATGGATTGTGAGGATTTTATTGAGAAAAATATATGCACGCAACAACTTGTGTGCAGATTTTATAGGGCTTACCGAGTTATCGTACTGCACGTGGATAAAATAATGCGAGGTGAAGAGAAGAAAATAAGGAAAAAAATCTACAGGCAATAGCAAGCTTTTTCTGGAAGTGTAATTGTATCGGTGCAAACTCGAAAGTTTTGGGGAAGGAGATCGGAGAATAGTCACGTGGAGGATGATTACAGATTAATCTTAGCCATAAATTTATAATGAAATGAAGGGTTAAGATTTAGAGTAAATTTAAAGAGTTATTCTTGGAGTAATATGATCTCTTCCCTATATATATATATGTTTTTGCCAAATGATTTTATAAGTGCATATGATTTTAACCATATGTTTTTTTTGCATATAATTTTTATGCATATGATTTTTTGTTGCACCTGGTAGTGGAAAACTTTCATGTTCAACTGAATTTTTTTTGGGTTGCTACCCTCTATTTGTTTGTGGGCCCAGTTTTATTAATACATTGACATTCTGATAAAAAAAATAACTGGATTATTTTTTTTAATAAAAAAACTGGACTCGTTGAAACCCATCCCTCTCAAGAATATCCTTTTTCATGCCTGTGGTGTGCTGAGCTGGTGTGTTAGGATGTGTCTCTTTTTTTCTCTTTCTGTTTGTTGTTTGTTTTTATTCGTTGTTGTTCCTTTACTGTTAGTTGGGAGCTGTTTAGGCTCATTCAGAGCATAGCTTGGTTTTATTATTTATGGGTTAGCTATAGCATATCTGTTCTGGGTCTATGTATGCAGGGTCCCTTCTGTAATATTTGGGCTTCGCCCTTTTTTCAATATATCTCTCCTTGACCAAAAAAAAAAACCGTAAACGAATTTAGAAATAATATGCACACCTTCACTTTTCTTTTTTAATAGGGTAATGCTAGGTGGCAGGAAGCTTTTCCCTCCAGCTCTGTTGTCAACCTCCCGTTGCCTACCTCGGATCACTGTGGTATTTGGCTAAAGTTGGGGAATCCCCCTTCCCTCCTTTACAATAATTACTTTAAATTTCTCGGGCCTTGGTTGGACCATGATGACTTTCATGTGCAAGTTCATAATGCTTGGCGCGACTCGGATGATTGGGTTACTAATATAAACCGGCTTCAACATATCCTTAGGAGTTGGAATCGTGACGTCTATGGTGATATTTTTAAACGCAAGAAACAACTTATTGCCCGCATGGAAGGGATAGACCGTAAGCTTTTAGAAGGCCCTAATGAACGGCTACGACAGCTTAAGCAGGATCTTTGGTGCCAATATAACTCTCTCTTGGATCACGAGGAAGCGTATTGGTTCCAACAATCTCGGTCTCAATGGCTCCGGTTGGGAGACCGGAATACTCAATATTTTCACCAGAAAACTATTATTAGAAGAAGGGGTAACCGCGTAGATGCTCTCCTTGATGATGACGGGAATTGGTTGTATGATGAACAGGATATCCAACATGTTTTTGTGTCTTATTATCAAAATCTCTTTCATTCCGCAGGGGCATGTAGCCAGCCCCTCTGCACTTCGGCAAACTTTCCCCCTATTGATCCCGAGGTCTTGGCTGGACTTGGTGCTCATGTTACTGGCGAGGAGGTTCGTCGGGCTCTTTTCAGCATGGGCAATTATAAAGCCCCTGGCCCGGATGGCTTCCATCCTTTATTTTTTAAAGCTAAATGGGATACAGTTGAAGGCTCTATCATCCACTATGTCCAACATGTGTTTGCCAATCCAGCCTCTATAGGTGATGTCAACCAAACCCTCCTTACTCTCATTCCTAAAGTGATTGATCCTTCTCGTGTGTCTGATTTTAGACCAATTGCTTTATGCAATGTAATATATAAAATTATTACTAAAATTATAGCTACTCGTATGAAGCATATTCTTCCTAATATTATTTCTAAAAGCCAATCTAGTTTTATTATGGGCAGAAATACTACTGATAATGCTATTGTTTTGCAGGAGGCAGTGCATTCTATGAATTATATGAGCGGAAAGCAGCGGTTCATGATCATTAAGCTTGATTTAGCTACGGCTTACGATAAAATGGAGTGGCATTTTATCTTGGAAGCCCTGCATCTTCTGAGTTTTCCACCGAATATCGTCGAGCTGATTAAAGCTTGTCTTGCCTCTTCCTCGATGTGTGTTAACTGGCAAGGCCGTGCTTCTAATGCCTTCTCTCCTTCCCGCGGGTTGCGCCAAGGAGATCCTATTTCTCCTCTCCTTTTTGTTATTGCTTTGGAGAGGTTGAGTCACTGTATTGCTGATGTGGTCAATGACGGGTCCTGGACTCCTTTGAAATTTGGGCGTGGTGGACCCGCTGTTTCACATCTTATGTTTGCGGACGATATCATCCTTATTAGTGAAGCCTCTTCAAGCTGCGCGCAGAAGATCAAGGAGATTTTACAGCTCTTTAGCATGTGCTCCGGCCAAACTATTAATAAGAATAAGTCGTGTGTTTACTTTTCTCATAACACACCTGATGCTGAAATCCAGGCTTTGAGCAACCAGCTAGGAATTGCATCTACCGCTTACTTGGGGCGCTATTTGGGGATCCCAATTATTTATGGACGGAAGGGTAAGGCTGACTACTCTTTTCTGGTGGACAAAGTCCGTAGTAGGCTCTCGGGCTGGAAAGCGTCATCCCTTTCGCAGGCAGGAAGGATCACGCTGGCTCAGAGTTGCATTATGAGTATTCCCAATTATGTTATGCAGACTTCTAAACTTCCAGCATCTATATGCGATGATATCGAGCGTATGTGCCGGGATTTTATTTGGGGTTCAACGCCGGAGGCTCGCCGTAACCACCTCATTTCTTGGGAAACTATGGGTCTGATTGACTGTGTTTTGATTTTTTATTTTTTAAAATTATTTTATAAAATAGTTTTGAGGAATTGTTTTTCAGAACATAAATCAATAAAAACTTATTTGGTAAGTATTAACTCAAAAACAATTTTAAAGACAAAAAACCAAAAAAACCCATTTGGTAAATTTATTTTGAAAACATGTTTTTAAAACATAAAAATAGAAAACCCGCTTGATCTATTAATTTTAACTTTTTCATGAAAAAAACTTTTTGAAAAAATAAAGAAAAAATAGATATTTTTTAAATATTAACAATAAGATCACAATCAATCATATTAAAAACTTGTTGTAAATAAATTGTTTAAAGTTAAACACAAAATGCCAACGCAGAAGGAAATAAAACAAGAAATGCAAACTTATCATAAACAAAAAATAATAATGAGGATGAACTTACAATAGATTAAATGAAATAAAAGTATAGATATAAAACAATCAAACTAAATGAAGAGCATCTTTCCGTGATATTTTGCGCTAGGAATGTATAACTTGGGATTATATTTGCCAGGAATGCTTATCCTCTGCCGTCCTACTACCTGTCTTCCCCAATAGATATATAATAAATCGTTGTGTGTGCTAAATTTGATAAACTTTTACTGTTTCAAATTTTAATGTTATTTTGCTCCCTCATAACCACAGTCATCAGGATGATCATTCACTCATTTGACAGATCCGGAGAAGAGCGATGCTTGAGGGTTGAGAGGAGAATGAAAATGACGATAACATTTAACGTTCCTCAAGATGCTCTTGACAGTTCCACACTGCTTTAGCGTTCTATTTTTTCTCATCATAATATTTGTTTTCACTTATTTACACATATGCCATTAATGAGAAAACATCTCTTCTCCGTGTTTCCTTGATTTCAGAGTAGAAAAAGCGAAAGTGAAAACCGAAACAGCTAATAGTTGTTCCCGTTTTTTAGTTTTTAAAACAATAAAATTGGAAACAGTTTTGAAAAATAGTTTCTAAAAAGAAGTCACCCAAACAGATATTTTTGTTTTTAAGTTTTTAAAAACAAAAAACTGTTTTTAAAAAGAGTAATCAAACAGGGCCTATATGTTCTCCTAAGGACGAGCGGGGCCTGGGTTTTCGCAGTCTTTGCATGGTGAATAATTCCTACATGATGAAGCTCGGATGGGAGTTAATGGTCAACAGAGAGGCGTTATGGGTTCAGGTACTTCGCTATAAATACAAATGTGGGAACCTTCAAGTTCCAACCATGCACATTGGCTTGCGAGCATCTCATCTTTGGAGGGGAATTTGTCAAGCTTGGCACCTGGTGGAGATGGGCACCTCTTGGGTCATTAAAAAATGGACATTCTGTTAAGTTTTGGCAAGATTCGTGGGTCCCCGATGTGGCTCCTCTTGCGGATCATGCTCTTCATCCAATCCAGCCGCATGAATGGCACCTTACAGTTCATAATTATGCTTCCAATGGCGCCTGGAATTGAGATGTTCTTCATCAAATTCTGCCTTACGATATCTGCTGCAAAATTGTTGGCATCAAAGCGCCTTGTGCTGGAATTGAGGATTTCCCTATTTGGAGGCACTCCTTGGATGGATTTTTTAGTGTGAAGTCTGCGTATTTGCATTTATACCAGGACCTTCAGAGGGATCATCTTGTTTTCCCGTTTCAGCTGCTTTGGAAAATACCCACTCCTCCCCGGGTTAATACTTTTCTTTGGCGGGTGGTGCATAACAGGTTAATGACAAACTCAACCCGTTTTGCACGTGGTGCTGCAGATTCTGCTCTTTGTCCTCGCTGCCACCAACAAGATGAAACTGTTATGCATATTTTAAGAGACTGTGACTGTTCTCTTGAGTTGTGGGAGAAGATAGTTAATCCTAACCAGTGGCATAAGTTTGCTAGCCTCGGGCTCCTGCAGTGGCTTGAATTCAACCTCCGCTCTGATGATGTGGGCTCTTGTGATTGGCATTGGCCTATCGTTTTTGCTTCTATGGTCCATATGTTATGGATTGACAGAAATCACTTCATTTTTTCAGGAAAGTCCTCTATTCCTGACAACTTTCTCCCCAAACTGTTTGGTCAAGTTCAAGCCATTCATTCTCACTTGTTGCAGCCGAGGCAGTCTCTATGAAGCCCAGATATTCCAAAATTGCAAAAGTATCGGTGTCCGATACGTATCGAATATCGATACGGCTTCGATACGTCCCGATACGTATCCAGGGAGTATCCGTGAATTTTTATTTTTTTTTATTTTTTAAAAAATCAAGATACGGCATAGACACGGCTCCGATACGTCAAAGCCAACCCGGACACGGCTCCGATACGTCGTAGACAACCCGGATACGGCTCAACCCATTTGACTCAATTTTTTTAGATTTTTTAATTGTTGTTGCTTTACCTTTTTGCTTTTTACTTTTTTAATAGTACTTTTCACTAACTTTGCACTCAACCTTTCAAATCCCACCTAACACTCAAAGGACCCCAACTTTGAGTTTCTCGGACCAGAGGCTCCAGAGCCATACCACCACACCCCCACACCCTGTTTTGCGAAGACAAAGGATCCACCGCCCCTGTTTTGCGAAGACAAAGGGACCACCGCCCCTGTTCTACAAAGACAACACCCACCGCCCCTGTTCTGTGAAGACAACACCCACCGCCCCTATTCTGTACACCCACCAGTGTCGAACCTGCGAACCACTATAGCCACCCTTCCTCCAGCGAAAGTTGCAAGTTTTAGCTACTTCTTTGTCCTACTTGAAGCTTCCCTCTTCTTGTTCACAGAGACAGTTCAAAGATCAAGCCTTTTGACTTCTTCTTGCTCTCAAACTCACTAAAAGCTCTTTGTGGTATGTCCTGCTCATCTCATTCACAAAGACTGTTTTTCTTGACGTATTGCTTCTAGTTGTACAATCTGTGTTACTAAGTTCTCATAACTCCATTAGGGAAGAAGAAATGGCTTTAAATGGAGAAGAATAATCTGGTTCTAGCACTACTAGTCCATTTTCCTCTGAACAACCGCAAGACGATCATGCTCCGCTTTGGACATTTGTCACCATAAAAGATAAGATTGAAGAGGGAGGTGGCAATAAGCTTTGGAGCTGTAACTTCTGTGAAAAAGTGATCAAGAGCTCATACTCAAGGGTGAAAGCACATCTACTAAGAATTCCTTGTGCTGGAGTTGCCGTTTGCCCTAAGGTTAGTGCACAACGCCTGGCTGATTTAAAAAAATTATGTGAAGAGGCTGAAAATAGATTAAAACCTAAAAAGGTTCCATTGCCTAGTGATAAATTGCCTCCAATGCCATCTAAACTACCACAAAAGAGAAAAAGGGGGACTTTAGAAAATGCTTTTAATGTTGAGGATAGGAATCATCTTAGAGCAGATATAGCAAGAATGTTTTATTCAGCTGGCTTATCGTTCCATCTTGCTAGGAATCCTTACTTTGTTAGTTCCTATTCATTTGCTGCTAACCACAATCTTAGTGGTTTCCTTCCCCCCAGTTATAATGCTTTGAGAACTAGTCTTTTACAGCAAGAGAGGTCTCATATTGAAAGACTGCTTCAACCTATCAAGTCTTTATGGAGAGTGAAAGGGGTTACATTGGTCACTGATGGATGGACAGATGTACAAAGAAGGCCTCTGATAAATTTCATGGCCGTAAGTGAAGGAGGGCCTATATTTTTAAAGGCAATTGATGGTTCCAAGGAGTATAAGGACAAGCATTACATGGCCAACTTAATGAAAGATGCAATCAAAGAGGTAGGGCCACAAAATGTTGTCCAAATCATAACAGATAATGCTCCTGTTTGTAAAGTTGCTGGATTGTTGATTGAAGCTGAATTCAATCATATCTTTTGGACTCCTTGTGTGGTACATACATTGAACCTAGCATTGAAAAGTATATGTGCAGCTAAGAATGTTGATCATAATGAGGATGTTTTTAATGAGTGTCATTGGATCACTGAAGTAGTTGATGATGCATCTTTTGTGAAAACTTTCATAATGACTCATTCAATGAGATTGGCCATTTTCAATGAGTTCTCAACTCTTAAGTTGCTTTCTATTGCTGAAACTCGTTTTGCATCAATGATAGTGATGCTAAAAAGATTCAAGTCGCTGAAACGTGCTTTGCAGAATATGGTCATTAGTGATCAATGGAATGCTTATAGAGAAGATGATGTTAGGAAAGCTGCACGTGTGAAGGAACTTATTATAAATGATTTGTGGTGGGATAAAATAGACTACATTCTTTCTTTCACTGACCCCATATACAACATGATTAGAATATGTGACACAGATGTTTCTACTCTTCATTTGGTGTATGAAATGTGGGATTCTATGATAGAAAAAGTGAAGGCAACCATATATAGGCATGAGGGAAAGGAAGCAACTGAGATATCCAATTTCTTTGATGTTGTTCATAATATACTCAATCTTAGGCGGAGCAAGAGTTGTACTCCACTTCATTGCTTGGCCCATTCATTGAATCCAAGGTATAATCTTTAGTCGTTTAGTTGTTGTCCATTGATAAAATAGATCATACTTCATAGTTTAACTAATTTTTATTTATTTATAGGTATTATAGTGAAGAGTGGCTTAGGGAATCTTCAAATAGAGTTCCTCCTCATCAAGATGATGAAGTTTCTAGAGAGAGGAACAAATGTCTAAAGAGATGTTTTCAAAATGCTGAGGAGAGAAAAAAAGTTTATGTAGAATTTGCCAATTTCTCATCTTGTGCTGGTAATTTTGCTTCTTTTGATTCAATTAAAGATAGATGGACATTGGATCCAAAATCTTGGTGGGTGATGCATGGGTCTTCAACCCCTTTACTCCAAAAATTTGCCTTGAAACTTCTTGTGCAACCTTGTTCTTCCTCGTGTAGTGAGAGGAATTGGAGTACATACTCTTTTATTCATTCTTTGAAGAGAAACAAAATGGATCCAAAAAGGGCAGAGGATTTGGTTTATGTGCATTCTAATCTTCGACTTTTATCTAGGAAAGATGAAGGATATACTAAAGGAGAGACAAGGATGTGGGATGTTAGTGGAGATGTACATGATGCACTTGATGGTACTGCTGGTCTTCTTGAATCAGCAGAGTTGTCTCTTGATGAACCAGAGTTAGAAGCTATGTTATTTCTTGATGATGGGAATGGAGGAGAAGAGAATGATACAGTTAGTGTTAGACAGTGAATAGTAGGCAATTGTAGAGTCAAAGCTTATTTTGGATAATAGGACTAATGATTATTTTGTGATATTCTAACTTGGGCAAGGAAATTGTGTTTTGATATGGGTGGGGGAAAGATATGTAATTATGCATTCTTCTCATGATCACAAATATCTTTTTTGTAAATTGTGATAATCATCTATTGACATGTTTATGTATTAATGAAAAACAAGTAATGACTAATGGGAATGCCTTTTTTCAAATATTGTGTAATTATGTGATATATTTATATTTATAATTTTTAATTAACGTATCTATGCCGTATCGTATCTTGATTTTTTAAAAATTTGCCGTATCCCCGTATCTGTATCGTATCGTACCCGTATCGTATTATGTATCGGGGCTTCTTAGGGCAGTCTTTTATTGATGCAGGCCATACGGTTGCAGTAAAGTGGTGCCCTCCTCCTAATGGCATGATTACTCTGAACGTGGACGGCTCACATGTGCAGGGTCTTTCGGCTTGTGGTGGCTTACTCCGTAATTCCCTCGGCCACTTTTTAAGAGGGTTCCATTGCAATTTAGGTGCTGCCACCTCTGTTTTGGCAAAACTTTGGGGCCTTGTACTGGGTCTTCGATTGGCTCATTCTATGGGCATTACTGCTTTGCGGGTTGAGATGGATTCACAAGTTGTGGTCCATATGGTGCAGCTGCGCAGATCCCAGAGTTTGGTCCTACGTCCACTGCTTGAGGAGGCCATCAATCTTATTTCTGCTGCTGGGTGGGAGTGTTCTGTCCATCATGTGTACAGGGAAGCGAATTTTTGTGCGGATTTGTTAGCTAGGTTGGGGCATTCTGGGGGGTTTCAGTGGACAATTTTTGATGTTGTTCCTCCCCCTTTGAGTTTGGCTTTGCATGCTGATTTGTTAGGAATTTCCACCAATAGGGTGGTGGGTTAGTTGCTTTCTGTTGTGTTTTCCTTTGTATCAAAAAAAAAGTCACATTAATTATTAGTCCATTTATTTTAGATTATTATATGCAAAAATTATTTTTCCAAAGAAATACTTTTAAGGATTTTCTATATGTTTGCTTTAGCTTTTAAAAATAATTAGAATATAATGCTATTTTTAGTAACTTTTGACAAATAATTAGATTTTAATTTATCAAAAAAAAAATTAATCAGATTTTAATGAGAGGAGAGATGAAAGCGAAGATTAAAAAAATAATTTTTATGATTGTAAAAAAAATAAAAATTAATTTCTATTTTACATAAAAATATCTAAAAAGTAATCACTAGATTATTTTATATAAAGAAAATCACCTTTTTAATCTTAAACAAAAATACCCTAATTTTAATGTCCTCCAAGATCATCTAATTGCCAAATTTGTAATCCATAGTTTTATGTCATCAATTTGGTCACTCAAAGATATTTTGTCACAATGTTACATTGTTACTCCTTGTGTATACAAATCGTTAACGCTGTGCCTAAGTTGGCAATTAAATTCGTCGCTGTCATGACTGATGCGTACACCAAGAGACTGAACATAGAAAAAGGTCACACTCACAATAAGGAATTTAACTAAGCCAATTCAAAATTCCGTTACTAGTTTCTGTCCCCCATGGGTGGAAGCCGTGACACACAGTGGGGAAAATTATACATTTGTGGAATTGAATTGATGAAATTGAAAACAGTAGTGGGTCACAACATAAATTGTTAATTGAAGGATCTTTGGGGGGATGAAAATTAATTAAACAGTACTGTGTATACTCCATTTTTACGCCATACACCTAGCTAGGTGCGAAATTAATACAATAATTGTGAACCAAGTATATATGTATTAATATTCTTCGACTCAAATAATTTCCTTGTTCAGTTGCCATAATGAGGATAAGGACTCTCCCACTTGATGGTGGAAGGGGTTGTATTGTACATGAAGCGCTTTAACTCCAACTTGCATTGCTGGCTTATCTAGCCTATGACAAGTGCACAGAAAGACTGGAACATAGAATTGATTTCTTTAGGTGGGTATCACATGTAGTTCTGAGGATCACAACTTGACCAATTAGCCAATATGATAGCATTATGTGTGGGTGTGCCTCTAGCTACTCACATCAGAACCATGGCATTGACCCTGCTGCTGTGGTCCTATATACACACATCTTGAACCATTGATAGATAAAGAAACTCATCACAGCTCCTAGGACTCGGTGGTTAACTGTTGCTAAATGCTAACTTGTTTTATGTGTCTGCAATAATTGACACTAATTAAAGTGGATTCTAAGGTGAGTGGACAACTAATAAACCCCTCACCGTATGATATATTACTAAATAATTTCAACAGTAGAAATTGATTATCTTTACTTGACAATCTCAATCATTCAAATTCTTTAATAATATATCATATTCCAACGGTTAAAAGTTCTCCTTTACCGGTGTGGGGCTTAGTTGCCCTCTCGCCTTATAGAGTCTAGCAAGAATTAGATATGGTTTTAGAAACACTTATGACAACAGGGCAACAAAAATGGCCTATATATATACACACAATTGATGGTTTGGCGTTTATTGCAAGATTGTTAACCAAGTTTTCTGCAAACCACTTAGGATATGGAATTGGGGCCTTGTGAGAGGAGCAGGTTATTGGCATAATAGGCATATATATAATAAGAATAGATACTGTAGAAACTGTCATCCTCGTTTGTAAACTTTATTGAGGTGTGGGCCGATGTTTCTTAAATTCCACTGTTCTTTCCCTCTCTGCATCTGAAAGTAAGAGGGGTGGTCCTATAAGTCATAATAATGTGTGTGTGTGTGTGTGTGTACTCTTCTCTCTGTGTGTGTGTCTTCATTGTGGCCTTTATCATCTTTGCTCCCTCACATGCGCTTTATATCTTGCATTTACTTGTGGGGTCTTGGATAGTTGGACTGATGTTAACACTACGGCGGTATTGTGGGATTGTCTTTATTTATATGTATCCCACTCTCTCTTTCATATATGCCTTGTATATATTAGTTTTGGTGGGGCTTCTTGACGAGTTCAAACAGAGCTTTAATTTATCTCTTTCTGAATATGAAAGGTGGCAAAACTATATTAAATAAATATAAAACTCTAGAGAAGAAAAAAACAGGGAATATTGATCGGTCCACAAGATCTATGTGGGATTTTATATATGAATAAATTTAAATAGTGCATAAAGAAGGTTTGAATTTGTGTATTATTAATTTATCTTGTAATGAACATTTAGAGGTGTGCTGCAACCCTTTACTTGATTGAAACTCAAACTGCTAATATATGGATTTCAAAGTCTTTGAAGATGACACAACCTGCCTCAAAAATCAAATTTGTTCTTCATCCATAAACTTGTGGTACTTATGCATTTTGATGTAAAGGTTTGGTTCATGGAATTAGGAGATTAAACAAAACTTGAATCCAGATGATCAAACAGAAACTTTTGTCATTTTGTGTAATGGCTTTCAATTTTCATGAATAGTTAAGATGTGGATGCTCACCATAGTAACTATATAACATGAAGTCAGACCTAAAATATATGGATTCTCAAACAGAATCTAACTGTTGAAAGAAGACTATGAGATGGGAATGACCAATGTTTGTACTACAAATGAGTTCTGCACATCCCTTTTATTGCACCTGTTATAGGGGAAGATGCTCTTTTCTTTTTTTAAGAGGAAAATAGTAAGAGAGTCAGAGACACACACACACATAACCAACTTGGATCCTCTCCTGCACAGAAAAAACAAAGGTGGGAGGAGAGAGAGAATAGACAAATGATGGAGAAAGAGAGAAATTAAGATAAATAAAAAGGCTACTACCAGATAGAGAACTGCTGGAGAGAATCCAAATCCCTCATATAGCACTTAACATAGGTCATGACAATAAATAATAGAATGCCTTCACATGAACAGGCTTTTCCAGTCACTGTCCTCCTTTACAAATTGCTTTATGTGTTTTGATAAGTTTATTTTTAAGAAATAATTTGTTTAGGGTCGGGTCTTTTTACAGAAAACGGTTTACGTCTAACTGATGGAAAGAGATTTAAATAGCTTAAGTGTGTTAAAAAAACTCAATAAATAAACTTCCTTCACAAAAGTTGGTTCTTTTATTATTTCAAATTTTTTGGAATTTTTGGAAAACTTTCGAAAAATACCGAAAACTACGGTACGCGGGGGCGTTTAAACGCAAAAACCTTGTTTCACAGGTATAATTTCGTGTAAAAGGTCCATAAGTATTTTATATTTTATTTTTAATTAATTATTTTATGATTTTAGAAATTATTTCTGTGTAAGTTTTGAAAACCCTCTTTTTCTGCATTTTTCGGAGTTATACCTGCGAAACGATGAAAACCGAAGAGTTTGCACTATCTATAAATTTCAAAAATGAGTGCCACGAAATTATTTGGACTTGTCATGGCATTTTCTAGCATTCTCATTGGATCTCATCATTTTTAACTAATTATTTCAATTTTTGATTTATGAAAAGACCAAAATACTCTTGTTTTTCACTCTTTTTCATCCAAACCCTAGGGGTATTTTTGGAAATTCACATCCTCTCCTTCCCAGCCCTATTCTGGCCGCCCTTCACCTCCACTAGAGGAGTCTTGAAGCTTCTCCATTATTCTAGAAGCTAGATATTTATTAGGGTTTGGTTAGATCTTTTTATTTTCCATGATTTTATGATTTTGTGAAAAATAGAAAAATAAAATATCTCCCCCATCTCTTCCCTCTTTTTGGCCGTGACCCTCCCCTATAAATAGGGAGGGGGTGCTCTTCATTTTCTCATCAACTCCCACTTGAAGAATCACTCACAAATCTCACTCCAAAATCATTTTCTTTCCTTTAAGCTTTCTTTCTTTTCTAATCAAGTTTCTTTGTGTTGTTCTTGTTGTTCTTAGTTGTTCTTCAACCTTCATAAGGCTAAGGTATGGGGAAATCCTTTCCAGGTTGGTTTGATCTTTATTTTGATGGATTTTTGTGTTTTGGGTGTTTATGCTTTAAATAAATTGTTATTTATTTGTAAAATTGTTTTAACAATTATACTATGCCTTATTTTATTAAATGTGATTTTTCAAATAGTAAAGTTATAATGCCCAATTTAATTATAAAGTTTAATAATTGTACCATTACGCTGGCGAAATTTTTAACTATAAAGGTTTGATCACCCAATGGGCTATGCCTCTGTGATCAACAAATCTAAGAATTTGTAAAATTGAACCTCTTGAGTTCTTTTGGCTAATAGGGAATACTATGGTTGGTCAGGCATAAGAATGCATCTTCAGTGCATTGTTACGTCGGGCTCAGAGCCCGTATCTCTATTAGACATTAGTACGTGAGCAAGTGATTAAATACACTAAAATTACTAAACCAGTGTTTTTCTTCCATTTCCATGTTCTTTTTCGAATATATATATATATATACAGGTTGATTGGGTAAAATAACTTAATAGTAATGGGTTCTCGGTGAATTCTACTGTTAAGTTATTTGGAAGAAATTCCTGATTTGGGACCCTGTTATATATAAAAACTTGTGATTTTTACTGTTTATATACAGACTGATGATGGGTGAAGGTTTTTCATTTGTATGGATCTGTCTAGGAAAGACAAAGGTCATTGAAGGGGCCTACAAGCTCACTTGATCTTTCCTGGTAACCATACCGATGCGCTATTTTCTCTATCTTAGAAAGTTCGTATATATGCGGCGAAGGTTACTTGACCAGCTTCCAAAGGGCTTTCCCAAAGAGAATAAACTTAAGTAATATTTTCCATTAATATTATTCCGGTTAAGTTAGTTATCGCGTTCAACTCTATCGCAGTGTGATTATTCTTAAAGTAAACGAGTACAGCCGAAAAGAGTAACAAAATGGTTAAGTTTTCAAGAGTATTTCTGTGGTGATAGAATAAGTGTATTCTACGTGGTTTTGTATTATGAGAGATAATACAGTAAAACAGAAAAAATTTTATAAGAGAAACCAAAGTGATATTATGCAATGTTTGAGTTATCATTTGCATAAAGGTTTTTGGGCTATACAACCCAGAGAGGGTTGAGAATAGAGTCTTGTTGGGCTACAATTGCCTTCGGGGATTATTCAGGTTTCGAAAGTCTCAATAGCCTTGCATGGTGAATACCCTTGAGCTGAGACGAGTAGTATACCCGGCTTGGATAAATCTGACTGGCAGACCTATTTCATGATATGGTTGAGATGCGCAATTTCTGAATGGCTGCCAGGGGGTCTGAGGGGGATTACCTGGTTGTTCTGTTAAGTCTTGTCGCAGGCCTATCGCTCAATGGAGTTTGGTGGGAAAAGTCTCCTTGGAGCAGCACACCGGTGTATTATCAGAAAGATTGAAGTGTCATGCATAGATATATCTATGGTTGATGATATGGATGTGATTGATAATATATCTGTGATTGATGTTTTATCTGTGATTGACATTACTTCGTGATTGATGATCTACTCTTGACTATTTCTTGGTTTACGGTGTTTTATTCCCAGGTGTGATATGTGTTTGTAAGGTTTTGAAAATATACTGTATAAGTGTTGTATGTATACTCTTTGAAACTATCATTCTTAACTTGTGTAAGTTTTTCACCCTGCCTGCTTTCCATGTTGTTTTGTATGTGGTTGAGTAGATGAGTTATCCTCAGACCGGGTTGGAGCCGGTGAGACGACTTAGTCTTCTACCTTTGGGAGGTACGGGTGCGATTTGGCAGATTGACGATTCCACCCAGTGGGGTACATTCGTTGGTTGAGTGAGTGTCACTGATGGCACCATTGGAGGGCATGTTCAGGAGTGGCAGAAACAAGTGGTACTTCACGTGAAGTTGCCACTGAGGCAGATTAAGGAAGGACCTACCGACTCAGAGAGTGGGCCGGAGTACATTCTTAGGCATCCAGCAGCTAGGCGTGTCTATGGTAGATGGGGAAGGTACTATGGGAGGATGCGGAGGTCAGCTTTTAGGACTCCGTCTTCTCACCCTATAAGAGAGGTGGTTACCGTACATGATAGGGATTCAGAGGATGAGCCGAGGGCTTACACGCCTCGATCACCACCTGCAGAGGCGCAGAGTAGAGTGAGAGCAGCCAGTGTGGAGAGGTACTACCCTACCTCGGCTGGGTTTTCTGGAGAGACGGCCGTCTCAGATAGGTCCCTTGAGGCTCAGGATAGGATTTGGGAACGTCTCCGCAAGGGCAAGGGGAAGGTATCTGAGGAGCATGAGGGCGATGTTCCTGGAGGCTCAGCTGCTGAGTCTCACCGTCACTAGTAGTTAGATTGGACCTGACTTTCTTATTACTTAGTAGCTTCTTATTTCAGTCATTTTACTTTAGTTTGCTTAGAGTTTTTACTACTTTTTGATGTATAGTAGTTTTAGAAAACTCTTTGCTTGTACTGATGCAAGCTTTTGATTATATATATATTTGAGGAGGTTGCTTTTACTTCAGTGTTTCTTCTAATACTGTTCTTATTTTACTACGCAATGGAAAAGGAAATAATGAACTCCTCATTCTTCTCATCTTTGAAAAATGGCAAAAAATTTATCCACATTTTTGGAACAAAGCTCGATTTTTAATCTAAGGTTTCTTAAGAATATTTGCGAAAATACTTGTTACTATGGTGTAATATCCTTTTTGGAGAAAGGGTTTTGCATGCCCTCCCACCCCGCTCTGCCTAGTTGGCGGGCCAAAGCAGGTTGAAAAAAATCAACCCAGCCACAAAAAAAGGGGTTAGGCAGGCCGAATCGCCGGGCCCAGTCCGCTTTGCCACCCCTAGTACCATCCCTCTCGGGCCTTCATCATTCATAGTGATGTAAGATAAAGAGAGTGGCTAAACTAAACAAAACTCAGAACTAAAATTCAAAACTCAAAACTAAAACTAGATTTCGTTTTTGAAATTTTCAAAACATAAAATCAAAAACCACCCGAATGGGGCCTTAACTTTTTAAGAGAGTTTAAAAAATTATCAATTTTAAAAAAAGCTGAAATAAATATGCAGTACTACCTCTGGTCCCATATATAAGAAAATTTTGGGTTATTTTCTTGGTCCAAATTATAAGAAATATAGACCCATTTTAAATGCACCAATTGTATAAAATTTCTTTTATACCCATTGAAGAGAGAATAATATGCTTGGGAATTATGAGTGATTTAATGTCATTGAATGTATATGCCACAATTTTAATCATTTACTACGAGGAGTAATCTTGGAATAAAGTTTATATTAATTACAACTAATTCATTTAACTACCTTTTATTAATCTTTGTGAATTATGTATTTATTTCTTATATATGGGACCGGAGGTAGTATTATTTAAGTTTCTTTGGTTGAGTGTCAATCATTTTTATTATATAGAAAAATGAAGTATATTTCATTATTATAAATCCAATTCTACAATTTTCACTTTTAAATTTTGCCCGAGATTTTTGTCATTTGTCCCCATGAAATGCTTCATTGTTGTTGTTAATTACATGTCAATTCTATACTCTCTTCTATAATATTTGCATTTAAAAAAAAAGTAAATGTCAGTATTAAAATTTTACATTCAGCACAACAAAGTTTTGCATATCATTGTGACTGTTATATTTATTCTACCTGTAGAGACTACATGTAATTTTATGTGGGACTACAATGTTGTTTTAGCAAGATTTTGCAAATACATGCAAATGACATTAATAATTGTAACACCCCGGCCACCCACTCGTGCCCAAGTGGTGGTGGGAATTTAAGAATAATGTACTTAGCCCTAAGTACATAGTTCAATTCCCACGGGAGACAAAAATACCACATAGGGGGTGGTGAAGTCCTATGAGTGACACACCTAGTAGCACAAGCGGTGGCCGGGGTGTTACAATAATTATTTTTGAAAAATCCCCCCTTATTTTGTGAAGGCACCGGCGTTGAACTTAGGATGCCTTATAAACTTCCTTGTCCTATAAACAAGTACATGCATGGTTTAGTTGAGCCATGTCATTGTTATCATAAGTATTTGTTGGGTGGAAAACAATGGACACATGAGTCCACCTCCCACTGAAGTTTGTCGATAATGCCTTCATCAATGACTTTTATTTATTTAAAATAGCAAATCATAATTTGAAATTGTGACTTCTATTAAATTTTTGATTTAAAGTTGCAAGTCATGAATTGATATTGTCTTTCTTTCTTTTTTTTTTTAAATACCTAAGTCAAGATTTGGAATTGTGGCTTCAATTCATGATTTCAGTATTTTAAAAAATGTTACAAGATACAACTTATATTTTTGGGGAAAAAATATAAAAAAATGAAGTCTTGGATACAGTCCCACGACTTATCTTCAAAAAAAAAATCTCATCACTGTGATGTGTTATATTTTAGTCTTGCCATCCACACCTCTGACTTACACTATTATTATTTACACCATTCTGATAAATTACAAATTTAGTTTCCCCATTTTGGTAAAAAAAAAAAAGCTTCAACAGTACGATTCATTCATCTTATTATCCTTTTTATTCTTACAACTTATATCAAACATGCCATTGGCACCCTACTAGACAGCTAGCATTGGGAGTGCTCCCCATTCTACCTCTTTTGACTAGCAAAAATAGAATATCTAACATGACATTAACTATATATATGTTTTTTTTTAAAAGCCAAATTGTATTAAAAAGATATTGAAAGCACAAGAAGTGTCAAATCCAAATAATACAGAATAGTTTGCACAAATTAACTATATATATGTAACATTAAGTGTCATATAATTTGCACAAATGGAGTTTAGTTAATGTTATAAATGTGTAGTTAATGTGTTACACTTGTTATTCTATTACACTCTGTTGTTGGTCATGGAAGGATGATCTATGAAATGGTTGACATATTGAGTTTACTAATTTGTGCTAATTTCAAGAACCAAATTACTACCTCTGGTCCAAAATATAAGCAACAAATGTACTTTTTTTTGTCCAAAATATAAACAACATTCACCAATTTTAAATAAATTAAATGCTAGTTTTCCAATTATACCATTCATTTAATGCAATATTCATATTTACGAGAGACACCAAATGGGGTATTTTTGGAAAAAAAGTTGAAACTAGTGAGTATTAATTAAGATTATCACATTTTCAAAGCATTCCTTGGTCTGTGTGTTTTTGTACTATGTTGCTTATATTTTGGATCGGAGGGAGTATATGATTGAATCATAAATTGGTTTTTTAACATGATATAATGTGCATGCACCTCAGAAATATTATTGACTGCTTTCGAGAATTGTGCTATTAATGGAGTTATGGATGAGATGGCCAACAAGAGCAATAATATAACCAAGTTACACTACTTACCAGCCTATAAGATTGCAGGGTTTTTCTCGTGACTTGAACTTAAAAACAAGTGCAAGAATTTGGATAGTAAAAGACAAGTACTTAGCCATAAGAAGATATGGTAATGTTTATGTACAGCTAGAGACGTTGGATAAAATTTTGCACCATCTGAATAACCAGTGTTTAATTCAGCCACCGATATATATTTCAAATGTAAATTAGCATGGCATGAGTGATAAGGAGTTTGTGAGTCTATAAAAAACATGAGTGCATGCCCTTTCTTCCTTTTATCTTTTTTATTATACATTTGAAGTGCAAGCAAATGATTAGGAGAAGGAAAGAAAGTGACTTCAAGAAGGATACTTAAGTCTTGACAATTTGTGCCGGCGGTGTCGATTAATTAATTGAGCTTTTCACCTTGTTTATTTAGATTGACATTATGGAATCAAATTTATTGCACAACAAATACGTCACTTCGCAAAATACACAATTAATAAGAGGGATATGTGTTGCTATTAATTCAAAAGAGAAAAGAATTTCTTTTGCATGTGATGTATTATTATTATTTTTTACTGAAGAAGGGGAAAGGGGAACAGTTCTTTTGCATTAATATTGTGGCTTCTTTTAAAATAAAAATGTAGAGGGGATTAAAATTCTTGTCTGCATGTTGGGCATGGCCGGTCAAAATCGCATGTCCCAACAATTTTGAGGAGAAATGGACCCTTTTAACATGTGTGTGTGGTTGATTGCCTTTTTCTCTGAATTTTATAGGTAAGGTAATGCATTGGTTATTGTTGCAAAAATAAAATCTCTGGCCCTTTGTGGCTGCCAACATAACAGATGATTAAAGTAGACAGAAGCATCAGGACTAACTATCAGTCTATTATTGTTAAGGAGAACATGTACCTCCCTCTTTCCCTAGAGAAGGAATCTCCACAAGTCCCACATATCTCTTTTTCCCCACAAGTATCTTCCATCGGAGACAATCTTATTCAAGATACGTATGGTCAGACAGTACGGGGACACCTCTCCTTGCGAGGATTGTACCGTGGTTTACCACATTGTGAGAGAGTAATCCATTCCCCTAGAACCAACCCCCATTAGTACAAGTCCCACATTTCTACTGAGCACCAGCAAAACTAACACATACCTAACATCTCTCTCTTTCTCTCTTTCTATGTGCATATGTGATCGGATATAAAAGCAAATGGTACAGAAGATGGGGAAAAATAAAGATGGCAGTGTAACTACCATGTTCATATGTTCCTGCTTAAAGCTCTAGCTTTGAGGGAAAAGGAAGACACATCCTTTTCTGAGGGGTTGGTTTTGCCTTTTTAATTAACCCATGGAATTAAAGCCCTTTGGTACCACACCCACACTTCCTTTGAATGATCATGAGATCTGTGTTTTTGTAAACACGGCATATAAAAGTAGCTATAGTGACCCATATGCGTTCCCTACTTGTGGGTCAACACTAGTACTAGTACTGATATCAACTTAGTATAATTATTGACTCTTGTCGATCACTTCAATTTTGAATGATTACGCAACACTCATTACATGCATCAATTCTAATTAACTCGATCTATAATATATATCTACCCCTAGATACACACACATTATATATCCTCCAGAAATTAAAGTCTTTGAAATTTCATCTAACATCGCAGGACCACTTTGTTCAATGATATGCAACCCAGGGTTTTAAATTGCAGTCCGCAATGCGGCCGCAAACATTAAGGTTTTTGGAGTCTTTGAAATCGCATCACAATTGCAATTGCGGCCACATCGACCACATTTCTCCTCAATTTCTCGTAATATCAAGGTTTTCGGAGTCTCCTAAACTGCGACCAAAATTTAAAACCTTGCTGCAACCGGGCCAATTGAGTCAACTATAGCTGGGGTCAACCTAAATAATCTACACCATTGATGAACAAAAGAAAAAGCACCAACATGTTCTTGCAAACGAACATGCTCTCGCAGAAGATGTGCCCCCTCCCATTTATAGCTGGGTTCCTACTCTAGCTCGTTGCATCTAATTAGCTAGGTAGACAAAAAAGACATAATGTTAAGCTGATGGATATAGGAAATATCTATGATATATCTTCATATTCATGTACCTGTCACTCTCTCTATATACATTTTTGCACTGGAAATTAAGAAATGAGTGAGTGAAAAATAAAAGGAGCATGTACACATATTGGTGTGGTGCCTGGTAAATGGGCATGGAAATATCACTTTCTTTCTGCTAGACTTGTGCAGACCCATCAAACCTTATCATCATGACCCATCACAATTACACATTGGCATAATTGAATCAGAAAAACCCACCTCTCTCATCACCCCACCTGCCTGTACAATATGATGGATTTAGGCACACGTGTGTTTGGACAAAATGTTCATGCGCACCCCCACCCGCAACTCATGTACTCATACCCCTTACATGATCCCCCCACACGTGTGAGTGTGAAGAAACAGTTTTCTCAGTGCAGACCACCAAGAAGCAAACAAACAATGTTGTAGACTATACATGTAGAGCAGCTAATCTTTGAGTTCAGAAACAAATGCTCATGGTTAGAAAAAAATTTAAAAAAAAGGAAAAATAAATAAATAATCATTTAAATATATGATGAGTTTGGAGGATAGAGGGACATAGAGGTTGGAATGATAAGAAGATGTCATAGGTTTAAATTTCTCGTTAACATATTATACTAATATACTAATTACTAACATTTGTCCATCAAAAAAATTAAATAGATGTAATTAAACTACCGGATAGAGCATATACTAGTATACTACTATATTATATATCGAAAAATCAACTGTTAATGTGAAGAGAGAAAGGAAAAGAAGAAGAAGAAGAAGAAGAAAGAATCAGAAATTAACAAATTGTAATTCCAGCAGTAACGGGAAGAAGAAATTTCTCATATATTTTATATATATAAATTGTCCCCAGAGCCGCTCACAGCCTCGATGAATCAAAGTTATTGGCTGACACTATGTATGAATAATTTGATATAATATAGATTGTTATTACCAGGCTTTTGGTGAACTCTGAAACCGTATCGCGACTACAAACATAACCGCAACCGCGACCACTTTTGGTTTATTAGAGATGAAGATCCAAACTGAGGTGGTCGGGGACACTAGTACCGCGTTTGGAGTGATCGTAATTAACGTACCGGTTTGCGGAAGAAGCAGAGGGTCCAACTCCAACGTGGGAGGCACCTCTTTCCTCGGGAGCAAACAAGGGCAAGGAGTGGTGGTGCTGTTCGTGCTGCTGCTGCTGCAAGGAGCGTTGGTGGTTGAAACTAGGGTTACTCTGAACGGCGGCGTTTGGGAATCTCCAAAATGCCAAGGGGCTACCATTAATGGGTTGTTGAGAAGAGTTGTTATACGAAGTTGCGCTGCTTCCGTAGAACCTTCCAGAACTTGCAGTACTAGTGGGATAAGAAGGCATTGGGGTTGTTGTTAATGAGGATGAGGTGAGCCTGTAGTTGATGAAAGGATATTGTTGATGATGGTGATGATAAAGGTGATGGTGATGATGAGCTGGGTCTGAGGAGAAGGTGCTAGCGTGGACCATGGTTGACTGAAGGTGTGCGCGTTTCGCGTGTTGCCGCTCTCTTTTGTGTGCGTTTTGGTGCCCACCTAAGGCCTGAGAAGTAGGGAAGTTCCTGCAACAGTAGTGGCATTCGAACCTTCGACTACTCTCTGCTCCCCCGTTCTCGTTGCTGTTGCTGTTGTTGTTGTTGTTGTCTTTGTTGTTGTCTATCTCGAATAATGCATTGTTGTTGTTGTTGGTGGTTGTTGTTTCTGTCGACTCCGACTCGTGGGTTGCGCCGGCACCGTTGCCGCCGAATTCGATGCCGAAGAGGCGAATGCCCTTTTCTTTCATGGCGGGTGGTGCGGGGCGAATGAAGGGTAGCTGAGAGAATGATTCAACGTTCATCAAGTCATGGGTTTCTCTCTCGCTGATTTTGTCCATTAATTCACAAGGAAGGGTGTTCTATGTTGTGTTGTGAAGTGGAGTGTTAATTAATTACCCTTGAAGTTAAGGGTATGGTTGTTGGTGTGAGGAGAATTAGAGAAGAGGTGAAGAATGGAGAGGAGGGCGAAGTGGGAAGTGAAGTGGGGGGAAGTTAGCTAGGTAGGTGTGGTGAATGAGGAAGGGAAGGGAAGGGGAGAGGAGAGGGGGAAAAGTGGGTGTGGTGGGTCCTATAAACAGAGAGGAGAGGGGGTGGGGACTGATATGTATGGATGGACAATTGGGTACGTCTCACTACTCATCCATCTCAGAGTGAAAGCCAGCCCTGACAAGCAGCGCCACAAAGTCTGCAGAGAGTTGCCTTCCCCCTTCTCAAAGTTCCACCTTTCACTTGTTCTCATTTAGATTCACATGGAATGGAAGAGTTGTAAGTTGTAACTCTATACATATACCACCACTTCCTTTTTTTTTCTTTTTTAAATTCATGCCTTGTATTCCATTTTTTTCCTATTTTTATATTATATTTTCATATTTCAAGTTTAACTCTCATTTTACATTTCTATTTATCAGCCTTTTTCTTCTCTCATCAAACTTGTGTGAAACTCTATAGGACTGGGAATTGACCATGCATGTCACCAATCTAAATCACTAATTAGGTTAGTAATGCATGAGAAGTGAGAACGGGTAAAAACTTGTCTATATATGTTGCTCAAACTCGTATCATATATATGTGCTTTTTCCTCGGTGATTGTCGTGCCTCTTATATGTGCGCCCCTGCATGATCCAAATCCTTTAATTTGTTGTAGTGCAGTCTCTGCAATAGAGATCTCGGCCATTGGATTAATCCAACGGTTGAGAGTTCTAATCTAGAGCAGGTTCTATTTCAATCAAGAACATTGTCTCTTACATCTTGGGTGTGATTTTTTTCACAGGTGTTATTGGCCTTGGAGTGATTTTTCTTGTTAAATAGTGGAAGTTTTTCTGGTGGGTTTGTTTCTCTGTATTTCTTCTTTGATCTCTTGTATTCATACTCTTTTTATTTCCATCTTTGGCACACCTTGTGCTTAAAGTGTGGATTCTTTCCCTTTTATTCAGTAAATTTCTTTGCTAATAAAAAAAATTTCAACGGTTGAGAGTGTTATAAATATTTTTGGCCGTTGGATCAGAGACTGTACAACAAAAAAGATCTCATCTCGTGTCCTCATTGGCCTTTGTGCCTCTCAAGTGCCAACTCTCGAGATACCCTTACAGGCTTATATTACTCCAAATTTTTCTTTACACCTTAATAGTTTGCATCATCAACACCATCATATAAAATTTTGCACAATTTTTTGTGTAAATTTGTAACATATTTATACAATTTTGAATGAAATGGTATATTCTACACGGCACACGTGAGACTAATTTAACATTGAGTCGGGTCACGTGTGAGCTGCATGCGTAGCGTTTTTTGTGTTAAAACGACACAATGACAAATGACCTAATTACAACAATTGGAAAATCTGGGGACCAAAATCGCACAATTGTGATATTTGAGGGGCCAAAATCTTGCAATTGGAATATGAGGGGCTAAAATCGTACAATCGTGATACTTGGGAGACTAAAAGTGCGTAATTGGAAATTAGATAACCAAAATTGTCCAATCATGATATTTGAGGACCAAAAGTGCAATTAAGTATTTTCTTAGAAAATTATTGTTAGTGTTTGGCTCAAATAAAATGATGAACTCCCTCTCTCGAATTGATTAATACCGAGTGGCATGGAGAATAATCTTAAACAGAAAGTTCATAAGTGTCTTAGACTCTTGGCTTCCACAAATGGTATTTGTATCCCACTCTAGTGATCATTACATAATTTTTATACTTCATTTTTCATTTCAAGTAATAAAGATAGATACACTTGTCAACCTACACTCTACTTTCTCGTTCTTTCCAAATTAGTAAATGTGACTAAAGTGATACAAAAATTAGATATAAGAATCATATTCGTTCGTTGTTCTTGGAAGAAAATATGTTAAGAGCGGTCAACCCCTTAATAGATCTTGGTACCTTATTAGTCTCCGCAATTGCGCATGGAGAATACTTGGATTCACCCAAAAAAACTATGATATTTATATATTGATGTCATATCACATTTACATAGCTATATATCTAGATATTTGTATGTAATCTATATACTACCCTTTTTTTTACGAAAATCTATATACTACTTAATTCACAAGTTACTTATATATAGCGTATCAGGTGAGAACTTCTGGTTATTATAAGAAGTAAACATTTAATTATAATCATTAAATTCAAATCAACGATTTAGATTATATTTTTAATTAAAAATCCAACGTGTTTTTTTTTTTTTATGAGTGACTTTTTCATTGGTAACATATAGATTTAACCATTACTTGATCGATCCTACAGTACTTGATTTGATCTCTCTCTCTCTCTCTGAACTCTGAAGACTTCTAATATTGACACTATTCCTTCTCGCGGTTTTCTATTATTTGATGTACGTGTATGCATCAGACACCACACTCCACAGCACCACCAAGTAAATGAAATGAATTCTAACTTTAGAATGACAAAGAAGTGACCCCAACTTCTTTGGTAGAGTCCTTCTCTTTCTCTCTCTCTCTCTAGCAAGCTATAGCTTCTCTTTCCAGGACCATATACGGTACTACTAGTTGGTGTCGGTTCTTTATTTCTTTGTTGGCTGTTTTTATATCTGTTGCAGGATTGTGCAGAGAGAGTGGTCCTCGATCTTCTTCCTTTCTTATACGTACCCACGCACCCATGTTAAATTTATGAATCGAATCAGACGATCGACACGAATGGGTCATAAGAGCATCATTGTAATCTCTGCCCCTCAATCTTAGCTTCCTCCTCTGACCTTCCCTCGGTAACTAAGTACACCTATACCTTCTGATCCTCCATGCTAGACTAGTTTTATCCCCTTTTTCTTCTTTGTTTTGTTTTTTTTCCCTTTCATATTCCCCTAGCTAGCCGGCCTCCTTTATATATATATATAGATATATTACTTCATCTGTTTCAAAATAAATATCGTTAATTTTAAGTTTTTTTAAGAAATACAATAAATAAAGAAGAAAGAATAACAAATTTTACCAAATTAACCTTACAATAAATAATGGAATAAGATTTAATTTTTATTGTTAAAAAACTGATACACTACAATTATTAAAGATAAAATTGAAATAAATTAATTAAAACAATTCATTGAAAACATAAAATGACAGTACTCATTTTGGGATAGGGGGAGTATATGATTATATCTTAATTAATTTGTGTGATTGTGGATAATAAAATACTATAATTAATTAACCTTCTGCTTTTCAAAAAGTGATACATGAATCCCTATTATAAGAAACAAATCACTAATTCATCAAGACCAAGGGGAATTAATTAAGTTAGTTAATTTTAATTAATTTAACTTTTACTCCAAAAATACTCTTATTAAATGGTTAAAATGGTTGTACCCACTTGCATAGGAAATATAAATCTCATGATAAAATAGGAATATAAAAGAAATTTTAGCAATTAATGCATTTAATAGTGAGTTTATGTTTTTTATATTTTAGACAAAAAAATAACCTAATATTCTCTTATAATAGAGACCGAAGGTAGTATACATATATAAATTGTAGTTAAAACTTTTGAATATATAGTAAAATTAGTATTTACAGGATAAATTTAACTTACATAGTTCCATAGTCTTTAGTCTAATCTATTATATAACTATTAGATTCTACTTCAATTTTTTCATTTTGGATAGGGAAAAGAAAGTTCTCCAATTTCAAGAAATCAAGCATAGTACATTTTTACCAATTACCAGTATTCTTTAATCCTATTATAAGTCAACCTTCATTAACTACTTATAAATCTTTTAATATATAGGCTAAATTATTCTAATATAGTTTGAGATAATTATTATCTTTCTAGAAATCTATATATGAATGAACAAATAAAATTGGATCGATTCTTGCAAAATGAAAACTGCGGCATCTTATTAGAAAAATTAGGAATAACAGACACAATATAACACTGACACTATACCTGAGAGGCTGAGACAACAAGGACTTTTCCACTTTAGCCAATTATAACCTTAACAACTTAAAATTTTTCTTGCTTATACACGCATCTTCAATTCCATGAATAATACTAACATATAAATAATTATATACATGATTATTTTTCTAAGCTAACAATATTATTGATCAAAGAAAGCCAATAATTAAACCATAACACAAGTTAGGCCCAAATTTAGTAACTCTAAAGAAATTCAAATTTGTTTGTTGTACAAATTAAAAGAAATAAAACATATATCGGCGCAACTTCTACCATTTATTCTTAAAAGAAAACTACAAATGAGAAAAAGTAATACATTCACCCCCCCCCCCCCCCAAATATGCAGAAAACACCACTTTCAAAATTAGAACCGTTCACAGTTGTGACAAAATTCACACCCCTAGTATGAAGTCGTCAAACCCCAATACAAAAATGTAAACTTCCAAACCAGCACAATTTACAGATGGATATAAAAGAATAGATTAAAAGAAAAATTGCTTAAAATTATAAAATATATGCACAATTAATTCAAAAAATTAAAAATTCTAATTTAAAAAGAACTTAATAACAATTATTAATTTTTTAAAGAGAGTGGGAGATTAAGCCACTCTTAAGAGAGTGCACTTAATATTTCATACAAGCATCCTATATATTCATATGCATGGATATTTTTAAACTTAAGTAAATTATATAAAATTTAAAATAAAAAAGAAAAATATTTCTGAAAAATGATTAAAACTATACAAAAGATATGTATAATTAATTCAAATAGAATATAATATAATATAGTTTAATTAAACTAAAAATGAAATATTCAAAATTATAAAAAAAATTGCATAATTAATTCTGAAAAAATTATATTTAAAATTCAAAAAGAATTTTAAAAAATGAATTATGTTTTGGAAAAACTTTATATTTGAACCTGTCTTATGCCATACAGAAAAGGAGACGAAATATACATGTCAACCTGATTCCTCTTTCAATTCTTTCAATGACTGCAGTGCCCAAGTCACTTTTACATTAGCTTTAAACTTACTCACAATTTAGCCAGATTGAAAAGGAGAGTGAGGGTGACCTCTCTCTTGTTATTGTAATTGGAGCAGCGAGAACTTCTCTTTGTCAGTGATTTTTTCAAAGAATTTAACTGAAATGGTAATTCAATGATATTTAATTGTTGACACCTTTTTTTTCTTTTCTTTATGAACAAAACAAAACAAAACCCTCTTTATTCATGAATGTTTGACTCGTTTTGCCACATATATCAACTCCAACTGCCTCTCACTCACAATAATTCAATTCTAAACCTTTCTTGGCCATCCGAGACATGTCACTATCCTCACTACTTTTTTCCCTCTAATATATTGATTTTTATCATTCTGGGCTATATATGTTCATTATGATGATGATGATGGTGATGACCTATCTGTTCAAGTATATATACACTTGAGTTGAGATATAAAGGTAAAGATATATAACTAATAAAGTTTTTGTTATTCTCATTAACTCAAGTTCTTTTCATGATAGATATGCACCGATATCGATCAAAAGTGGCATGAAGTCATAAAAAAACTCACATCCATATATCCCTTAATTAATTAATTATCTCTCACAACAACCATTGGTTCAAACAAACCACTTTGCCAATAAGGTCACACTCATGGGAGAGAGGGGACCAGGTAACATATGGGGTTTCAGTGCAATTGCGCCACTTTCATGTCTTAATAAGGTAGAAAATTATCAGATGTGAACATTATGAGTAGTTGCCTATTTGCTTTGCCTCTTGATTTGGCAACATCATGAGCGACGTTTCATGAATTATAGAAAAGGACATGACTTCAAATTTCATATTTATGTATGAATATATTATAGCTTTGCATTTGGTTAGTAGAGATGAGTGAGAAAACAACACATGTGCATATTTGAATGTGTTTGTATACGTACTTTAATCTTTCTTATGCATTAATTAATAAATATATTATGATTCTAATAGAAAATTTTGAGAGCATCTAACTAATGATCAGTTTATACGTACTTAATTTCTGCACTCTTATAATTGCATGTCATTTTTCTATAATTGTAAGTCATATATGATTTTTTTTTACCAAAAAAAAAGTCATATATGATTTTTCAAAGTGCAAGTCAAAGATATAAACAATGATTAGAATTTTCCAGAATTTTTAACCAACCCCATATCACCTAAATTGCTTATTGGTACACATCTCAATTACATCTTCAAAAGCAATAAACTAAAATCCTTATCTCAATGTTTTTTATAAGCAAAAAATATTATTATAAATAAAGCAACTAAACTAGAGCACACGAGTTATGCTTAGATTTAGCTATTTGAAAAAGAACAATGATTGTTTGCTGTACAAAGATCGACCAAGGTCTTATCCGTTATTTAAATATATAGATATAACGTACAAATGCATCACTATAGAGAAAGATATCTCAACTAAATTGGCACCCTAGACCCTATCTATCATTTGCAACACGCCAAAAAAATAAAACAAAAATGACAAGCCGATAAATTCACCCCCCAATCTGCCAAAAACACTACAAGCAAAATCACAGAGCCATTCACAACTATGAGGGAAATCCCACCCCTGGTATGAAGACGTCAGACCCAAGTGCAAAAATACAGAATACAATCAAAAGCAGTTCACAAATTAATTATTTGAAGTAATAATCATGACCGAAGGAATGTTTCACCATTAAAATGTAACTAGTGTGGTTACCCGTGCAATGCACGGGTCATATGATGTATTTTATAAAAAAATTACGATGAAATATGTTTGAATAATTATAAAGTATTTGAGTTTTTTTTAATTATGATTCATAAATTATATAACAAATTATAAATTATATATCGTTATCAACTAAAAATAGTTGATTAGTTAATTTAATTCACAACTTTAAAGTATTGTACAACCAAAAAAAGTATAAAGTATGATTGAAGCAATAAAATAGTTTAAATAGCTGTTGTGGCTAGGCATGACAAAAATCATGAATTCGTGGTACCGGCTTGAAGTCATGGGACAGCCCGCCACCTGCAATTATTTACAAATCTATATCGTAAACTATCTCTACTTGTATCAATTATAATACCTACCGAGTATAGGTCAAATTGTCATTGATATTTAATTGGTAGAAACTTATTTCGTAATCTATTTTCTTTAAAAAGTCCATTTTCTCATACAACACCATAAACAGTTCATTTTTCATAAACGAAAAGTAACTTACACTTAATTTTATAATTTTTCTAGGTTTTAATTCTTTATGATAGATTTAAGTAACAATCTCATTGAAAATTACCATTATTTTGTGAAAAATCTTCAACAAAATAGTTACGTGAGATAATAGTAGCAAATTAAGAAATAAACATGTTTAAATTAAACTTATTATAAGAGTGAATTTAAAAATAATAAAATTATAATAAAGTGTATTTTTTCCTCGTAATTTATATGTTAACATGGTTTAACATAAAATGTTTATTCTCGTGTATTAACTTTAATTTGTTGCTATATACTTTCATGTATTTATTCATCCCTGTGTGTTATATATTATCTATTATCTATTATCTATATAGTTTCTAATTAATCATTTTGCATATTTATATATAGACACTCACTAATGTGCAAAAAATTAAATATTCTTATATTAAAGAAAGTCTCCAATAAATTAGTTGGTGATAAAATAAAAAACAATAAAAATGTATTCATATTAAACTTATTATAAAGTGAAATAGAAAAATATATAAATTATATATTAAAGTTTAATTCTTTAAGTAATTCACATGAACTTTCACGTAAAATATTTGACACAATATTATAGGTACAACTTTTTCATGTACACTTTCACGTAAAATATTTATCACGTGTGTTATATTTTATTTATAATTTTTACATTAATCAACTTACATCAAGATTTTAATTTATAAAAACTCCAAATTTTTAAAAAAATAAAATAAAATGTTCAATAAATTAGTTAGATGATAACATAATAATGAAAGAAATATTTATTCTCGTTTGGTGTATTTTATCTATACTTTTATTTTAATAATTTTATTTACACAAATTAATAAGAGAAAAATTCAAATTTATTTGGACAAAAGAAAATATTTAATGAATTTATTAGGTGAAAAATTATAAATGAAAAAGAAATAATGATTATAACATTGATTAAGATGAAAAAAACTATTTTTTGTATCTTTAATTACTTTTTCTAAATATTAAAATAAAATTAAAATTTCTCGCTAATCACATAGCTATCATTTTGAATTCCACATTCGTTGTTTATACAAATTAAATTTTTTTCTTTTTTATTTGCTCGCTATGATATATTTCTATTTGATTTTTACTACTACTAATGATAAGCTTGATACACAATTATAAATTGAGGACATACCATTTACAAATTGAGGACATACTATAGATAATTTATTTGGAAAATATTGAAAATTAAATAAATAATTATAATTTATGATGTTTCTTCTTGTTTGAGAGAGAAAGATAATAGATTTGCACAAAATAAGAAAAAATTAAGCAAAAAAAAAAAACTAAACAACGCAAAATATAGAAACATTAATTCTAAAAAACAATTGATGACAAAAAATGATTAATAAAAAAGGAGAATCACCTTGGAGGAGAAGTTTGATGACTTTGAATATATAAAAGAGTAACGATGGTTAGATTCAAAACAAAAACCTCTTTTCCTCAGCTAGCTAGTAACCATATAGTTTGTTTGCCTTTTGGGGCTAAAAAAATAAGACAAAAACCCCCTTCTTGTTCGAGAGAGAGAAATAATGTATCTGCATAGAATAATAAAAAACTAATCACAAAAGAAAATGGAAAATAAAAATTTTAACAACGCAAAATATAGAATCATTAATTATAATAAATAATCGATAACTATAAATGATTAATAAAAAATAGACTTGCCTTAGAGGAGAAGTTTGGCTTGATGAATATATAGAATAGTAACGATGGTCTTCGAAAAAATTAAAACAAAAACCAAATAACATCAAAAGTTTGGAGGCTATAGGAAAATGAAAAAACACTAAAAATAAGTAAAAATGATTGATAGTAAAATAGAAAAATATCGATAATTACGAACTCACCTTAGATCCTTAGATGAAAAGTCAGTGTTGATGAACAACGGCTTAAAACAAAGTGCACAAATAAAACATACCAATACATGCATGTATTAAGGTTTAAGAATAAAAACACAAATTGAAATATATAAAGGATTAACCATGAAAAAGAAAATTACAAAAACTAACATTTAATCAAAGTTTCAAGTGATAATCACCGCAATGGAAAAGAATAATAAAGACAAAAATGTATATCAAATGAGAAAAGAAGAACAAAAAAGAGAGAAGGTATGGTTCATTGTTGATGAAAAGATGAGTAACAATAATGCAAAGTCTGAAACAAAGTGAACAAATAAAACATATCAATACATATGTAAATTAATATTTAATATATAATAATAATATAAAATAAAAATGTAAACATATAAAGGATTAACCATGAAAAACTAACATTCAATTGAAAGTTTCAAGTGATAGTTACTGCAATAGAGGAGAATAACAAAGAAGAAAATGTATATGAAATGGGAGAAAAAGAACAAAAAGAGAGAAGTTAAAAAAGACATACCAGAGAATCAAGAGTTGAAGAGACACGAAAGTTTACCGATTCGAAATGGGAGGAGTTGAACAAAATCTTAGAAAATAAATAGGTAGAGATATATGTATGAAAATATTCTCTAAAAGTAAACCAATAAAAAGAGAAATGATATTTGAAATATAATTTGCTATAATCAAATCAAATTTCAAATAAATGAGCAAAAAATCAATATTCAATGTATAAATCTGAGTACAATATCAAATGATATTAAAACTAAAATCTATTTAAGTTTGGAATCAAACGAAATCAAGTTGAAACAATATCGTTTTGGAAAACCCAAAAAAAATTAAATATAATGAATGTTCGAAATACCTTTCAAAAAAATCAAATCTATACAATCAATACAATTTCAAATAACAATTATGCATATTAAATTTGAATCATGGAATAATCAATTAATAAAAAGGAATCGCTATCATGAAACCTCCACCCGGATTAAATGTCGGAGGGCCAAAACGATATTTTTCAATCCTAATTTCATGTAAGCTCATCTTTTAAATAATATTATTAATAATATTATTAAAATCCTATTTAAATATTATTAATTATTATTATTATTATTAGAATTATTAAATTTGAAATACAATTTGCTATAATCAAATCAAATTAACAATAAATGAGAAAAAAATCAAATTTCAATGGATAAATGTAAATACAATATCAAATAATATTAGGGCTAAAATCCATTCAATACAATAAATACCATATTGAAGACAATTGTAGAGGGGTAATTTAAAGAGAGAAGAACCGCTGGAATAAAAGAGGAGAAGAAGAATCAATATTTTATTAATTATTGAAATTGGTATAAAAATGGGTGTAATCCTTTTTGTATAGTGATATTGAAATCTCATTTTATTAATTATTATTATTATTTGAACTAGTAGTATTATTATCAAATTAGATTTGAAATATAATTTGCTATAATCAAGTCAAACTAACAATAAATGAGAAAAAAATCAAATTTCATTGAATAAATCTGAATAGAATATTAAGTGATATTAGGGTTGAAATCCATTCAATACAATAAATATCATATCGAATACAATCGATACAAATCAATCAATAAACATATTCAAAGCCAATCAGTCTAATTGAGACTTAAAATGCTCTCAGAGTGACACGTGTAAAAGTTAGTCTTGAGAGGATTCATCTTTATATATATTACTAGCGTGGTTACCCGTGCAATGCACGGGCCATATGATGTATTTTATAAAAAAAATCACGATGAAATATTTTTGAATAATTATAAAGTATTTGAGTTTTTTTTTAATTATGGTTCATAAATTATATAACAAATTATAAATTATATATCGTTATCAACTAAAAATAGTTGATTAGTTAATTTAATTCACAACTTTAAAGTATTGTACAACCAAAAAAAGTATAAATTATGGTTGAAGCAATAAAATAGTTTAAATAGTTGTTGTGGGTAGGCATGACAAAAATCATGAATTCGTGGTACCCGCTTGAACCCATGGGACAACCCGCCACCTGCAATTATTTACAAATCTATATCGTAAACTGTCTCTACTTGTATCAATTATAATACCTATCGAGTACATGTCAAATTGTCGTTCATATTTAATTGGTAGAAACTTATTTCGTAATCTATTTTCTTTAAAGGTCCATTTTCTCATACAACACCATAAACAGTTCATTTTTCATAAACCAAAAGTAAATTACACTTATTTTTATAATTTTTCTAGGTGTTAATTCTTTATGATAGATTTCAGTAACAATCTCATTGAAAATTACCATTATTTTGTGAAAAATCTTCAACAAAATAGTTACTTGAGAAAATAGTAGCAAATTAAGAAATAAACATGTTTATATTAAACTTATTATAACAGTGAATTTAAAAATAATAAAATTATAATAAAGTGTATTTTTTCCTCGTAATTCATATGTTAACATGGTTTAACATAAAATGTTTATTCTCGTGTATTAACTTTAATTTGTTGCTATATACTTTTATGTATTTATTCATCCATGTGTGTTATGACCCCATTTCTCCCTGCCTTTTTGTCCTGTGCATTGAAAAATTCTTCCAAATGATTAATGCTGCTGTGGAGCTTGACCAGTGGCATCCTATTAGTCTTGCTCGTGGAGGCCCCCGTATCTCTCACCTAGCCTTTGCGGATGATGTTCTCCTTTTCGCAGAGGCTAGTGAGGATCAAGTTTTACTAATTAAAAAATTCCTTGATCTTTTTTGCAGGTTTTCGGGCCAAAAAATTAGTGAGACTAAGTCTCGTATTTTCTTCTCTAAGAATGTGGATGGTGTTTTGAAGAATCACTTGTGCCAAGTCTCGGGGTTCCAAATTACTGATGACATTGGGAATCCCTGCCCAATTCCCCTGGATGGGGAAAACTCTTCCAAGGCTTCACCATTCCAAAGCACTTTCATTCTCGCAGACTTGATACAATTCATAACAAGGTGAGTGAAATCGTTTGGTAACCCAATATCTTCCAATGTTTCTTGGACAAAATCCCAACTAAGGCGATCATAAGCCTTCTCCAAATCAATTTTAATAGCCAGCCAACCCTTCTTACCCTTCTTGTTTCTCATGGAATGGAAAATTTCCTGCGCAATAATAATATTATCCTTGCTTTGACGGTTAGGAATAAAGCTACTTTGGCAAGGGTTAACCAAAGAGCTCATGACTAACCGAAGCTTCTGAGCAAGGAGCTTTGTGATCACTTTGTAGGACACATTACATAGGCTTATAGGCCTAAAGTCTTTCATTCTGCTCACATTTTCTATCTTTGGGATGAGAGTCAGGTAAGTTTCATTAATCTCTCTCACCTTACTCGGATCACTAAGGATATCACCAACAAGCTTACAGAAAGAAGGCCCAATAACTTTCCATTGACTTTTGAAGAAAACAGCTTGCAAACCATCCAGACCAGGGGCTTTGAAAGGACCCATATGGCTAATCACATTATACACATCACCCCTAGTGATTTCCCTGTTAAAAACTCTCAGCTCCTCATCACAAAGTTTAGGAAAGGAACCTGTAATGCAAGCTGGCTCTCTAACCCCATCAACTGAAAATAAGTTTTTGTAGTAGCTAGTGACAATCTTCTCAATTCTTTTAGGATCCCCCACCCAGTTATCATTCTCATCCTGAAGGATATCATAGGTGTTCTTCTTCCTTCTCACAGCCGTCACCCCATGAAAAAATATATTATCTATATAGTTTCTAATTAATCATTTTGCATATTTATATATAGACACTCACTAATGTGCAAAAAATTAAATATTCTTATATTAAAGAAAGTCTTCAATAAATTAGTTGGTGACAAAATAAAAAATAATAAAAATGTATTCATATTAAACTTATTATAAAGTGAAATAGAAAAATATATAAATTATATATTAAAGTTTAATTCTTTAAGTAATTCACATGAACTTTCATGTAAAATATTTGACACAATATTAAAGGTACAACTTTTTTATATACACTTTCACGTAAAATATTTATCACGTGTGTTATATTTTATTTATAATTTTTACATTAATCAACTTACATCAAGATTTTAATCTATAAAAACTCCAAATTTTTTCAAAAAAAAATAAAATATTCAATAAATTAGTTAGATGACAACATAATAATGAAAGAAATATTTATTCTCGTTTGGTGTATTTTATCTATACTTTTTATTTTAATAATTTTATTTACACAAATTAATAAGAGAAAAATTCAAATTTATTTGGACAAAAAAAAATATTTAATGAATTTATTAGGTAAAAAATTATAAATAAAAAAGAAATAATGATTATAACATTGATTAAGATGAAAAAAACTATTTTTTGTATCTTTAATTACTTTTTCTAAATATTAAAATAAAATTAAAATTTCTCGCTAATCACTTAGCTATCATTTTGAATTCCACATTCGTTGTTTATACAAATTAAAATTCTTTCTTTTTTATTTGCTCGCTATGATATATTTCTATTTGATTTTTACTACTACTAATGATAAGCTTGATACACACTTATAAATTGAGTTACAAATTGAGGACATACTGTAGATAATTTATTTGGAAAATATTAAAAATTAAATAAATAATTATAATTTATGATGTTTCTTCTTGTTTGAGAGAGAAAGATAATATATCTGCACAAAATAAGAAAAAATTAAGCAAAAAATGAAATAAAAATAAAAAAAACTAAACAACGCAAAATATAGAAACATTAATTCTAAAAAATAATTGATGACAAAAAATGATTAATAAAAAAGGAGAATCACCTTGGAGGAGAAGTTTGATGACTTTGAATATATAAAAGAGTAACGATGGTTAGATTCAAAACAAAAACTTCTTTTTCTCAGCTAGCTAGTAACCATGTAGTTTGTTTGCTTTTTGGGGCTAAAAAAATAAGACAAAAACCCCCTTCTTGTTCGAGAGAGAGAAATAATGTATCTGCATAGAATAATAAAAAACTAATCACAAAAGAAAATGTAAAATAAAAATTTTAACAACGCAAAATATAAAATCATTAATTATAATAAATAATCGATAACTAAAAATGATTAATAAAAAAGAGACTTGCCTTAGAGGAGCAGTTTGACTTGATGAATATATAGAATAGTAACGATGGTCTTCGAAAAAATTAAAACAAAAATCAAATAACATCAAAAGTTTGGAGGCTATAGGAAAATGAAAAAACACTAAAAATAAGTAAAAATGATTGATAGTAGAATAGAAAAATATCGATAATTACGAACTCACCTTAGATCCTTAGATGAAAAGTCAGTGTTGATGAACAACGACTTAAAACAAAGTGAATAAATAAAACATATCAATATATGCATGTATTAAGATTTAAGAATAAAAACACAAAAATTGAAATATATAAAGGATTAACCATGAAAAAGAAAATTACAAAAACTAACATTTAATCAAAGTTTCAAGTGATAATCGCCGCAATGGAAAAGAATAATAAAGAAAAAAATGTATATCAAATGAGAAAAGAAGAACAAAAAAGGGAGAAGATATGGTTCAGTGTTGATGAAAAGATGAGTAACAATAATGCAAAGTCTGAAACAAAGTGAACAAATAAAACATATCAATACATATGTAAATTAGGATTTAATATATAATAATAATATAAATAATAATATAAAAGAAAAATGTAAACATATAAAGGATTAACCATGAAAAACTAATCTTCAATTGAAAGTTTCAAGTGATAGTTACTGCAATAGAGGAGAATAACAAAGAAGAAAATGTATATGAAATGGGAGAAAAAGAACAAAAAGAGAGAAGTTAAAAAAAGTCATACCAGAGAATCAAGAGTTGAAGAGACGCGAAAGTTTACCGATTCGAAATGGGAGGAGTTGAATAAAATCTTAGAAAATAAATAGGTAGATATATATGTATGAAAATATTCTCTAAAAGTAAACCAATAAAAAGAGAAATGATATTTGAAATATAATTTGCTATAATCAAATCAAATTTCAAATAAATGAACAAAAAATCAATATTCAATGTATAAATCTGAATACAATATCAAATGATATTAAAGCTAAAATCTATTTAAGTTTGGAATCAAACGAAATCAAGTTGATACAATGTCGTTTTGGAAAACCCAAAAAAAATTAAATATAATGAATGTTCGAAATACCTTCCAAAAAAATCAAATCTATACAATCAGTATAATTTCAAAAAACAATTATGTACATTAAATTTGAATCATGAAATAATCAATTAAAAAAAAAGATTCGCTATCATGAAACCTCCACCTGGATTAAATGTCGGAGGGCCAAAACGATATTTTTTAATCCTAATTTCATGTAAGCTCTTTTAAATAATATTATTAATAATATTATTAAAATCCTATTTAAATATTATTAATTATTATTATTATTAGAATTATTAAATTTGAAATACAATTTGCTATAATCAAATCAAATTAACAATAAATGAGAAAAAAATCAAATTTCAATGGTTAAATGTAAATACAATATCAAATAATATTAGGGCTAAAATCCATTCAATACAATAAATACCATATTGAAGACAATCGCAGAGGGGTAACTTAAAGAGAGAAGAATCGCTGGAATAAAAGAGGAGAAGAAGAATCAAGATTTTATTAATTATTGAAATTTGTATAAAAATGGGTGTAATCCTTTTTGTATAGTGATATTGAAATCTCATTTTATTAATTATTATTATTATTTGAACTATTAGTATTATTATCAAATTAGATTTGAAATATAAATTGCTATAATCAAGTCAAACTAACAATAAATGAGAAAAAATCAAATTTCATTGAATAAATCTGGATAGAATATTAAGTGATATTAGGGTTGAAATCCATTCAATACAATAAATATCATATCGAACATAATCAATACAAATCAATCAATAGGCATATTCAAAGCCAATCAGTCTAATTGAGACTTAAAATGCTCTCAGAGTGACACGTGTAAAAGTTAGTCTTGAGAGGATTCGTCTTTGTATATATTATAGACTAGTGTATTCACCCCGTGCTATGCACGGGACATATAATGTGTATTAATTATTTGATTAGTTCTAAACTTTAATGTAAATTACAATAAAAAATATATTAATTATGGTTAAAATAGTAAAATAATTTAAATAGTTGTTGTAGTAGACATGTCAAAAACACAAATGAGCATGAACTCACCCGAACTGACCCAAACTTTACTGGGACAATCTACTTTGACAAGTTTAGTGGTCGAGTTTGAGTTTTTACTATTTTTCAAAGACAGACATTGGTGGAATATTGGATTGCCCTCGAACCCACCCTGATATTTAAAATATTAATGTAAAAAATAATGGAATGGTGGGACTTGATTTATGGTCTTAGATTTGTTATAGAAGTTTGCACTTTTAGGAAATTATTGTTGAGCTTGATTTTTAAATTGTTTCTAATTGGATTCTCACGAGTCAAGTTCATTTTTATTTAACAATTTTAGAAAGATTTTATTCTTCCCTTAGTTTGATGTTTATAGATGATGTAGCGTGTGTTTGATTCCCGTGTTATTTTTGTTAGTCTGTATTATTTTTTGATATAAACGGAAACAAAAACACAAAATAGAACATTACCTAAATAAACGGGATGTATTACATCTCATAGCATCCTTGGCTACATAGAACCTAAGAAAATGAGCAATATCCTCAAACACAGTCCAATCATAAGACGTAACATACCCACAGGAAGCAAGAGCAAGTACAACAATTATTTTAATGTAGATATAGATAAGTTTTCATGTAAAATATTCATCTTAGTGTGTTATATTTTAACTTAATTTTTCATATTTTTATCTTTAATTACTTGTATATCGTAGTTATTTTTTATTTCTTACTCTAATTTTAATACATATGCATACAAATTTTTCATCTCCCCATGTATATTAATAAGAGTTTTTGTTTAGAATGTATCTCCATGTTATCTAAATATTATACACTTCCAAGGATTAGTATAAAAATAAGAAAAAAAAACTTTATAATACATCAACCCGTGTTATACATGATATATATTAAAATATTCATTCAACCAAAAAAATAAATTATATCTTAAAATATTTACATTAATGTGTATTTGATATTAAAAGATTTACACATAAGTAATTTATTTTCATATAAAAAACCTTTTTCATCTTTAATCTATATCTGTACTCATATATGAATGTTTTCTTATATCTGTATCAAAAAATTGTCTTATATTTGTAGTTTTAATTCCCATGAGATAATACTCACCAATATAAATATTTAGTATTTTGATATTAGTGACTATAGATATTAGTGTTTAAAAAAAATTATAATTTGTTTATATAAAAAATCCATAATAAATTAAGTGAAAAAAATAATAAATAAGATAGAAACTAAATGTAAATTTTATCTATGTATTATATTTTATATAATTTATTTACTAATCACTTTACATACGATATTAACATTCAAAAGAAAAATCTAATTTGCTTACACATATTTTTAATAAATTTGTTGATAGTAAATAAAATATGAATTAAATTTATATTTTTCGAAAAGTTATTTTTATTAGTCCCTGTACCTATATAGATTGTCATTTAAAACAAATTTCAATTTGCTAGCTGTAATAATGAACCACTTATTTTTGAAACCAATCTAACATAATAATAATTTTGCATTAACTACTTTTAAATGAACTTTTTTTTTGATAAAATTTTACATAAACTATCGTTTTGTTTGTTTAGTGGTGCTGAAGCTTGTGTCTTTTTTAAATATTTACTTTTCCCCCTGTTTATTGCTGAATAGATAATTTAGTTAGGTACTCAATTTATTTTTGTCAAATAGTTAAATACTTGGTTATCATCCTTTTATAATTATTGTCTTATTAGTGTCATGTTATGATAGAAATAGGTTGAATATTATTCTGCTTTTAATCTCCTGTTATGTCAATTGTCAATCCTTCTATTCTAGTGATATGATTACCTTCAAACTAAAAATCTATACTTAAAAAATGTATTTCATAAGGGGTTTGTGATATTAATTTATTATTATTATTACCATAGTAAGAAACCAACATGAACCCGCAAACCGAATTTAAATCATTTTTTGTTAATTAACAAATTGTGGGAAAGATAAATAATATTAATTTGTTATTATTATTACCATAGCAAAAAACCACATCGTACAATGTAATCAATTTAAATTTAAACAATTGATTATTATTACCATAGTTGAAAACCAATATTAACCCGCAAATTCAATTTAAACCGATTTTGATAATTAATAAATTGGGGAAAGAAAATCAATATTAATTGATTATTACTATCACCGAGGAAAACCATATCGTGCAATATAATTAATTTAAAATGTGGTATACCAATCATTAATGTTTTCAGAATCTGATATTGATTGAGTTTGTTGATATGTGCGAGTTTTAAATGGTTGTAAAAATATTGATTAAAAACTATGTATTCTCATTTATTGTATTTTATTCATATTTTTTATAATAATCAATTTATTTATAGGTATTAAAAAGAAAATAATCAAATTTTCTATGACAAAAGAAAAAATTTATTGAATAAATTAGTTAGGTAAAAATACTAAATGAGAAATAAATAATGATAACAATATTGATTAATATAAAATAAATATTTTTTTTTATTTTTATTAAATGTTCCTAAATATAAAAAAATTAAAATTCATACTAATACCAAAGATATCAAATTTGAACTAACATAAAACTAAACTCTTTTATTTATTATGTAATTTCGAGAAAAATCAATTTCAAATTGTAATCCGAGAAAAATCAAATTCAAATTAAGATAAAATAAAATTATTTCCTAAATTTGAACATCAAATTCAAATGAAGATATAATAGATCAAGATTGAAGAGATATTTCTTCCAAAAAAAGATTAAAGATATCCTTTTATTTATTTTATCTAATATTAACCGTTATAAAAAAATATTTTAAAATTTTAACATTTTTTCCAAAGCCTAAAAAAGATCAAATTCAAACTCATAAAAAAATGTCACATAAATTCAAATCCACAACATTTAAAAATTATTACAACATCTTATATAAATAAAAAAAATATAAAGACAACACAGATATACCACTATTATTATGCAATCAAATCAAAGAAAATAATATTTGTAATATTTTTTTCTATTGTTCCATAGATAATTTCTTGAAAAATATTGAGAAAAATACGCTACTAAATTTCGTGTCATTCATGATGTTTTTTGTTTGAGAGGCAAAAATAATGTATGTGCATAAAATAAATAAAAAATCACAAATTAGAAATATTGAGAAAAATAAGCTACTAATTTTTTTTCATAATGCTTCTTATTTGTAAAGCAAAAACGATGTATCTGTTTAGAATTAAAAAAATAATAACAAATTAGAAATAAGAAACGAAAAACTTACAAACACAAAGTATAAAAACATTAATTGTAAATAACTAAAAGTTATTAATCAAAAAATTTAAAAAAAAAAAAACTTGCCTTAGAGAAGAAGTTTAGGTTGATGAATAGAAAAGTAGTGATGATATTCGATAGAAGAATCAAAATAAAAATCAACATGTAATCGATAGAGAGATAAGACTAAAAAGAGAACAAAAACTAACTTTCAAGGCTAAAAAGGCCGGTCGCTATGACTTCGAGGCTATTGTAATTTGTAGCTGCATAATATTCATATAAATTTTGTTAAATAAAATCGATGATTAATTATAAGCATTTTAGGAGGAGGTGAACATTTAAAAACAAAATCACTAAAATTAATCATAATATCTGAATTGAGATGAACAACTTCAACCCAGTGAGAGGATTGACCACTAATGATGGCAGGGTGAGAGGACGAGTCGGTAGAGATACCGATTGGATGTATTTTTTGAAAATGAAGGGTAGAATAATGGGAAAGAAAATCAAATAAATAGACATGTGAGAGAAAACAAAACACAATAATCTTCTGATTTTATTTTCAAATTTACATTTAATGCTGATTCAGACACAATAATATTTGATTAATCTTGATTTGCATATTCTATTTTGAATTAAAAGATAATCATCCGATTTTTATTTTTGTTAGCCTTTAGAATAAATACTGAGTAAATTTTTTTCAAATTGAATGTGGTATTGACACGTGTAAAATTTCATTTTCAAAAATATTTTGCTTTATTATATATATAGATATAGATTATAGATACCTTGGGTGCTGCTGATTGGATGTAGTAGCATTAGTACAGGTTTAACTGATTTTAATTTATACCTTAATTAATAAACAATAAACCAAATACATCTACATCTTATGTGTTGCGCATTGATAATAATGTTGACAATGCATTTTTTTAATTGACCTATTTTTAGAAAATATCCAATTTGGTCCCCGAAAAGATCGTATATGTTTTTCTTAAATCTTCAAACGCTTCTATCTTCTTTTTTCTATAAGCAAAAGAATTCAATATAGCAAGTTGCCATTGTTTGATTTGTCTTTTTTTATAAACAAACTAGTGTAGTGACCCGTGCAACGCACGGGGCATATGACGCACTTTATAAAAATTTATAAAAAATATATTTGAACAATTATAAAATATTTGAATTTTTTTTAAATTATGTTTTTTAAATTATATAATAAATTATAAATTATCGTTATCTATTGAAAATAGTTGGTTAATTATTTGATTAATTTACAACTTAAAAGTTGAATACAACAAAAAAATAGTACAAATTATGGTTGAAATAGTAAAATAATTTAAATAATTGTTGTGAGTAGACATGACAAAAAACCTGAAGTTGTAGTACCCACTTGATCTCGTCCCGACTTTGATAGAACAACCCATCAATTGCAATTATCTATAAATCTATATCATAAATTATCTTTATGTACTTGTATCAATTATACCTATCAAGTACATGTCAAATTGTCGTGCATATTTAATTAGTAGAAACTTATTGGGTTAAATATGTTTTTGGTTCTTCATATTTGGGAAAAGTTCGGTTTTGGTTCTTTTTCTTTGAAATTGATATTTTTATTCTCTCGTTTTTTGAAATGTACCATTTATAGTCTTTGGGGCTATTTTATAAATTCAAAAAATATTTTTTAATATTTTATTTCCACCCCTCCTAATTTTTAATTTTCACTAAGCCCCCACCCACCATTTTGTGCAGAGAAGGACCGCCGCACGCGACTCACCGCCGTCTCCACCGTCTCGATTGCCTCCACCATGACGCCCCACCACTCATGTTTTTATTTTATAGATAACGGTGCCCAAAAAATTCAAATTTGCTCATATCAAGAAAAATCTTCAACAAATTAGTTAAGTGAGAAAATAATAGCAAATTAAGAAATAAACATGTTTATATTAAAATTATAATAACAATGAATTTAAAAATATTAAAATTGTGTTCTCGAAAAATATTATAATTGTGATAAAGTGCAATTTTTGCTTTGTAATTTATATGTTAATATGGTTTAACATAAAATGTTCATTCTCATGTATTAACTTTAATTTCTCCCTATAAACTTTTTTTTATATATAATTTCTCCCTATATATCGTTACGTATTTCTTTATCACTATGTGTTATCTATTATCTATTATTTCCAATTAATCATTTTATACACACACACACACACTAATTTGAAGAAAAAAAAATTTCTTAGATTAAACAAAGTCTTCGATTATGTATGAACAACATTTTGTTTCTTAAAGCCAGCTGCTGCTTGGTGACTTGTTGGGAGTTTATACTCCTCGTAGTATTATCGCGTAGTTTGTTTCTTTGTGCTTCAACCCCGTTCTATTCCAAAAAAAAAAGTCTTTGATAAATTATTTGGTGAATAAAAATATATTTATATTAAAATTATCATAAAGTGAAATAGAAGATTATTTAAATTATATATTAAAGATTTCACGTAAAATATTTGGCACAATGTTATATGTGTAATTTTTTCTTGTATACTTTAATGTAAAATGTATATCCCATGTGTTATGTTTTATATATAATTTTTACATTAACCAATTTACATCTATATATTAATGTATAAAATCTCCTAATTTTCTCAAAAAAATAACATGTCAAATAAATTAGTTAGATGATAATGTAATAATAAAAAAAATATTTATTTTCATTTGTTATGTTTTATCCATACTATTTATTTTAATTAGTTTATTTATAGACATTAATTATTGAAAAAATCAAATTTGGTTGGAAAAAAGAAAATATTTAATAAATTAATTAAATAAAAAATGCTAAATGAGAAAAAAATAATGAATACAACGTGTATCAATTAAGATGAAAGAAAATAGTTTTTTATTACCATTTAAGTTTTTGCGTTTTAATTGCAGTCACTATCGCAAAGATACAGTGTTATTAACTACAATTAAAATATACCTTTTATTAATTTCAACATGATCCCTAAAGATACAATTTGTATTATTTGAAAATTGAAACATTTAATATGATTCCTATCATAGAAATTTATGAAACCGGTCCCTATCAATTTTTTCAACTACGATTTTAAATTGATTTCAGCAAGAAAAAATACCTTTTATGAATTTCGACATGATCTCTACACATAATTTGCATCTTTTGAAATTTGAAAAATTTACAACGATTCCTATCATAGAGATGTTTAAAATCGAAAAATCGGTCCCTATCATAAAGATATAATTTTTTTATTTACCATTTTAAATTGATACATATAATAAATACTATTTTTATGAATTTCAACTTGATCCTTAGAGATACAATTTGTAGAAAAATAAAATTTAAAAAATTATAATAATGTCTACCATAGAGATTAAGAAAATTGGTTTCTATCATACAAATGCAATTTTTTCTACGATTTTAAATTGATTCCTATAATAAATATACTCCTTTTATGAATTTCAACGTAATCTCTAGAAATATATTTTGTATCATTTCAATTTTGAAAAATTTATAACTGTAGAGATTTATAAAACTGGTCCCTATCACAAAGATATAATTTCTTTCAATTACGATTTTAAATTGATTCCTATAATAAACATGCTCCTTTTTTGAATTTCAACTTAATCCCTAGAAATATAATTTGTCTCATTTGCAAATTCAAAGTTTTATAAATAATTTTTTTAATACATAAATTTTATAGTTTTTTCTATCATAGAGATTTATAAAATCTATATAATTTTTTTCAAATACTTTTACTAATACCTAAATATTTCACAAAAACTTAAATAGTATAAAAATATATATACATTTTCAAAAAATAAAATTAATTTAAGGCATTCCAAAAAATTTAAGGGCATAACATTTATATCAAACCAAATTTTCCACAATAGGAAATTTGAATTGGGAAATTAAATATTTTATATGTATTTTTAAATTAAAACAACTAATAAACTATTACATATATTTTCTAAAATAAATATATCCGAAAAGATACAAAAAAATTGCAGTAATATATATAATTATTGAAATTTCATACATAAGTTCTTGGAAAATATTGAAAAAATAATAAGCAACTAAATTCTTGTGATATATAATACTTCTTCTTGTTTGAGAGAGAACAATATTGTATCTGCATAGAATAAAAAAACTAATCACAAATTGAAATCAAAAATAAAAAAATTAACAATGCAAAATAGAGAGGCATTAATTCCAAAAAACAATCGATAAATAAAAATGAATTAATAAAAAATTAGAAGATTTGCCTTAGAGGAAAAGTTTGCCTAAGATGAGAAGAACAAAAATCAAACAACATCGATAGTTTGGAGGCTATTAGAATATTAATAAACACTAAAAAATAATAAGTAAAAATGATTAACAGTAAAATAGAAAAATATCAATAATACGAACTCACCTTATATGAGAATTCAATGTTGATGAACAAAGGAATAACAATAATACAAAGGTTAAAACAAAATGAACAAATAAATTTTATCAATACATGCATATATTAAGATTTAAGATTAAAAATTCAAAAATTGAAAAATATAAAAGATTAACCATGAAAAAGAAAACAAAAACTAACATTTAATCGAAAGTCTCAAGTGTTAGTAACCGCAATGGATGAGAATAATCAGAAGAAAATATATATGAAATGAGAGAAGATTAACAAAAAGAGAGATGATAGAAAAATCATACCAGAGAATGAAGAGGTTGAAGAAACACGAATGTTTGTAGACGCAAAATGAATAGTTAAAGATATAAGACATAAAAATATTCTCTAATAAATAGGCAATTGAAAATACGATTTTAAATTGATTGTTTCGAATACAATCAATACAATTTCAAATAAGACACATTAAATATGAATCATGAAATCATTAATCAATAAAATCTTTTCAAATCAATTTAATTCATTTGATCCTTGGAATGCTCTCAAAGCGACACCTATAAAAATATGCCTATAGAGGGTTCGTCTTTATATATATTATAGATATTAGTAATTAGTAGTAATTATTGTAGTGGAGATATTCAAACCCATATGATTTCATATCATTTCAACCCCTCTATCCATCTCCCCAAATCATATTTATCACTCCCTTTGTTTGATTTTTCTTATTTTAATAAAATTACCTTTGGCTTTAATTTCAATAAAAAAAACACAAGGTGCGCAAAAGTTAAGGCTTAGTTAGGGTTATTTAGTTTTTTTTATAGGCCAACTGATTAGTAATGAGTGTATTTAGAAAGGAAAAGGAAGAAGTTTGAATCCTATAACTCCAATTTTACACCATTTTATGTTTCTTGACTCAACCAAGTGAGCTATTTGTCGATTATATTTTTTCAATATAATACTAGCTAGTAGGTATTGGAGTGACAGCAGAATAAATTAACAGTTCATCCTCTTGATCTTATTGGCTAGCTTCACTTGACGGAAACCATCAAGCTACCTGCCTAGTCTTCATGATAAATACTTCATGTCTTTATTTATTGGGAATACTCACTCAAAGACATGTGAGTTGAGTTGTGACCACGTATATGTCCAAATTTTGGCACGCATCCACACTACGCACACAGGCAAAAGGGAAGACGACGAAAAACCTAAGTGGTTTCTGGTTTTTTTTTGTTTTTATATATTTTGTATATATTTTTAGAAATAATTAATTATAAAAATTAATAATTATAAATTTTTTATTAAAAGGGGAATGATATAAAAATATCATCACATTATATAAATAAAAATACAAATAAAAAAAAATCAAACCTTAGGTAGCTTTATATGTCAATATAGTTGTCTTTCAGGTAGTAAAGAAACCCCTGCTTTAGGCATGTTGGTCTGGCTTGGCTCAGATTTTGGTGTTTTCTTCGTCGTTAGCTAAGATATATATATATATATATATATATATATCTTAATTATCTTTTTTTTACCTAGCTAGCAGCCACGCTTTTGGGTTAATTGTTTCTTCTTCAGTGGACGTATAAGGGAAAAACAAGAAGAGTCACTGTCCATTTGTTCCTCCTTATCTCTTTCTCTTGCGAATGTGACATTGCCTCCCAGAACTAGAGCTTTGGACCTCCCAATCTGCTTGCTTTCTATCTTTCATATTTATGTTTGTATCCGCCATATATATGAAATTTGTGTGTGGAGAAAAATGGGTTATGTAGAATGTATGTCATCCATTTTTCTATATATAGAGCCTTGTGCTACACACATATATACGTAAATATATTTGTTTGTCACTATTCGGGTAATGTGCCTATCATCTATAAAGGGGATACAAGATTTTGGTGTAGTCTTTTAATGGACAAAATTGCCCTCAAACTGAAAATTGGTAATCGCTAGTACTTTTAGTAATTGAAAAATTAAATTTAAGTTTCACTCAAAATTATATAATAATTATCTTTAAAAAAACTGTAATTAACAGAAAAAAAAATGAACGTGAATGCAGGAGGCATAGAAAGATTATTAATAATGATATAAATGAAGATTTGTGTATTTATTGTGATCAACATAATGAAATTGATCTATACTTGTTTTATCATTAATGTGATTTCATGTCTCGGGTCTAGTATTTTATTTATCATTGATCTATATTGTTGTGGCTTGTCTGTAAAGTCTAGTATAAATGGTTAAATTCATCTTGTGTTACTAGATTGGACGTGGTTCGATCCCCGGTTGGAACATTTGTGTGTGTGTGTTTACCATTTCTACTGGATAAAAAAATATTGTTGTGGCTTATATTATAATATATTAGCGTAGTGGCATATGACGCACTTTATTAAAATTTATGAAGAAATATATTTGAGCAATTATAAAGGATTGGAGTTTTTTTAAAATTATATTTCTTAAATTATATAATAAATTATAAATTATCGTTATCTATTGAAAATAGTTGGTTAATTATTTGATTAATTCACAACTTACAACCAAAAAAATTGTAGAAATTATGGTTGAAACGGTAAAATAGTTTAAATAGTTGTTGTGAGTAGGCATGACAAAATACCTGAAATTACGCTATCCACTTGAACTCGTCCCTACTTTGACAGGACAACCCATCAACAACAATTATCTATAAATCTATATCATAAATTATCTCTATGTATTTGTATCAATTATACATATCAACTACATGCCAAATTGTGGTGCATATTCAAATAGTAGAACCTTATTTCATAATCTATTTTCTCATGTAACACCATAAATAATTCATTTTTATTACTACCAAACCCACTCACCACCGGTAAACTATTAATTGAAACATTCATGTTTTTTATTTTACATATAACAGTGCCTAGAAAATTCAAATTTGCTCATATCAAGAAAAATCTTCAACAAAATAGTTTGGTGGGAAAATAATAGCAAATTAAGAAATAAATATGTTTATATTAAAATTATTATAACAATGAATTTAAAAATATTTTTTTATAGGCAAATGTTACAGGGAGATGTTTCAACCCCTGATCTCCTTATCACTTGAATCCTATGGACCTCCCCAAAACCACCAAACCACAATGAATTTAAAAATATTGAAATTGTGTTCTCAAAAAAATATTAAAATTGTAATAAAGTGTAAGTTTTGCTTTGTAATTCATATATTAATATGGTTTAACATAAAATGTTCATTCTTATATATTAACTTTAACGTTTTTATATAATTTATCTCTGTAACACTTCCATGTATTTCTTTATCCTTGTGTGTTATATATTATCTATTATTTTCAATTAATCAGTTTATATATATATTATACTAATTTAAAAAAACCTTAATTTTCTTAGATTAAACAAAGTCTTCAATTATGAATGAGCAACATCCTGTTTTTCAAGGCTAGCTGCTGCTTGGTGACTTGTTGGGAGTTTCTACTCCGCGTAGTAATATCGTATAGTTTGTTTCGTTGTGCTTCGACCTCGTTTTATTAAAAAAAAAAGTATTTGATAAATTAGTTGGTGAATAAAATTAAAAATTAAAATATATTTCACTTTATATTAAAATTATCATAAAGTGAAATAGAAGATTATTTAAATTATATGTGCAATAAAATTATCACAATATTATATGTGCAATTTTTTCTTGTATACTTTCATGTAAAATGTATATCACATGTGTTATGTTTTATTTATAATTTTTAAATTAATCAATTTACATCTATATATTAACTTATAAAATCTCCTAATTTTCTCAAAAAAAAAAAATGTCCAATAAATTAGTTAGATGATAATGTAATAATAAAGAAAAAATATTTATTTTCATTTGTTATGTTTTAACCACACTATTTATTTTAATAAGTTTATTTATATAAATTAATCATTAAAAATTCAAATTTGATTAGACAAAAGAAAATATTTAATGAATCAATTAAGTGAAAAATGCTAAATGAAAAAGAAATTATGATTGCAATGTACATCAATTGAGATGAAAGAAAATATATTTTATTACCATTTAAGTTTTCGCGTTTTAAAAGCAGTCACTATCGCAAATATACAATGTTTTCAACTACGATTTTAAATTAATTTCTACAATAAAGATGCACCTTTTATGAATTTTAACATGATCCTTAGAGATACAAATTGTATCGCTTGAAAATTGAAACACTTGATATGATTCCTATCATGGAAATTAATGAAACCAGTCCTTATCAATTTTTTTCAACTATGATTTTAAATTTATTTCAGCAATAAAAAAATACCTTTTATGAATTTTGACATAATCTCTATATATATAATTTGCATCATTTGAAATTTGAAAAATTTATAACCATTTCTATCATGGATATTTTTAAAATCGGTCCGATAATAAACACTACTTTTATTAATTTCAACTTGATCCTTAGAGATATAATTTGTAGAAAATTAAAATTTAAAAAATTTATAATAATTTCTAGGCTTTAATATGAATTTGGTCTCTGTAAAAATTCGAGTTTTGAATTTAGTCCCTACATTTAAAGTCAACTTTTTTTAGTCCTCCCAAATTTCGAGTTTTGAATTTAGTCCCTCATTTGCGTTGACCCATGTCATGTCACCCCAAAAACGCCTACGTGGCACACTGTTGGCCACGTCATTTGACACGTCATTTATTTACAGGGACTAAAATCAAAACATACAATTTTTACAGGGACCTCCACCACCATCCCCTCTTTCTCCCCCCTCCTCCTCCACCACCCCCTCTCTCTCCTCCACCACCACCCCCTCTCTCTCCCCCCTCCTCCTCCACCACCACCACCACCACCCCCACCCCCACCCCCTCTCTCTCCTCCTTTTCCCTCTTCCTCTCTCCTCCACCACCACCCCTTTCTCTCATAGGCTTATCGCACCTCCTCCACCACCACCACCACACCCCCACCCCCACCCCCTCATAACGGTGTCAAGTTCGACGGCGACGACACGGTTGGTGACGTTTCCGTCGGTTGAGGCGTTAGTTAGACCGAGGTCCGATGTAACCGCTTGAACTGTTGAGAGGGATGGAAAGAGAAGGAGCGATAACGAAAGCGAGGCCCTCGCCGGGGGGTTCCATTGTTTACGCAGAACACGTTGATGAGGAACGAGGTGTTGAAGGAAACGATTTTTTCTTCGTCGTTCCAGAGGGTGAAGGGTTTTTTGAGGAATACTCTGCCAGATTTGTTGAAGAGGGATACCATTGAGGTGCTGCCGGGGCTGTCGGGGGTGACTTGGAGGGCGCCGAGGTTGATGGTAGCGGAGGGTATCACGTCGAGGAGGTTGGTGTCGATGAGATTGAAGGGACCTAACACGTGGGTCTCTGGTTTGAGAATCTGGGCTTGGGATGTCGCCGTCGGGAACAGGAGGAGAATGTTGATGGCGGCGGTGAGGAGAGAGAGGGGGTGGGGTGGGGGTGGTGGTGGTGGAGGAGGAGGGGGGAGAAAGAAGAGGTGGTGGTGGAGGTCCCTGTAAAAATTGTATGTTTTGATTTTAGTCCCTGTAAATAAATGACGTGTCAAATGATGTGGCCAACAGTGTGCCACGTAGGCGTTTTTGGGGTGACATGGCATGGGTCAACGCAAATGAGGGACTAAATTCAAAACTCGAAATTTGGGAGGACTAAAAAAAGTTGACTTTAAATGTAGGGACTAAATTCAAAACTCGAATTTTTACAGGGACCAAATTCATATTAAAGCCTAATTTCTATCATAGAGATTTAGAAAATTGGTCTCTATCACACATATACAAAATTTTTCTTCTACGATTTTAAATTGATCTCTGTAATAAATACACTCCTTTTATGAATTTCAACGTAATCCCTAGATATGTAGTTTGTATCATTTCAAATTTGAAAAATTTATAACGATTGCTATCATAGAGATTTATAAAACTGATCCCTATCACAAAGATACAATTTCTTTCAATTAAAATTTTAAATTGATTCCTGTAATAAAGATGCTACTTTATTGAATTACAACTTAATCCCTAGAAATATAATTTGTCTCATTTGCAAATTGAAATTTTATAATTATTTCTATAATAGAGATTTATAAAATCTGTATAACTTTTTTTCCAATACTTTTACTAATACCTAGATATTTCACAAAAACTTAATTTGTATAAATATATATATATATATACATTTTTAAAAAAAAACAAATTAATTTAAGACATTCCAAAAAAATTAACATTTATATCAAACCAAATTTTCCATAATAGGAAATTTGAATTGGAAAATTAAATAATTTATATGTATTTTTCAATTAAAACACTAATAAACTATATTACATATATTTTCTAGGATAAATCTATCCTAAAAGATACAAAAAGCCGCAGTAATATATATAATTATTGAAATTTCATACATAATTAATTCTTGAAAAATATTGAAAAAATAATTAACAACTAAATTCTTGTGATATGATACTTCTTTTTGTTTGAGAGAGAATAATATTGTATCTGCATAGAATAAAAAAACCAATCACAAATAAAAATTAAAAATAAAAAAACTTAACAATGTAAAATAGAGAAGCATTAATTTCAAAAAATAATCAATAAATAAAAATGAATTAATAAAAAATTAGAGGAAATATATGCCTTAGAGGAGAAGTTTGCCTAAGAGGAGAAGAACAAAATCAAATAACATTGATATTTTGGAGGCTATAAGAATATGAATAAACACTAAAAAATAATAAGTAAAAATGATTAACGGTAAAATAGAAAAATAGCAATAATATGGCCTCACATTAGATGAGAATTCAGTGTTGATGAATAAAGGAATAACAATAATACAAAGGCTAAAACAAAATGAACAAATAAATTTTATCAATACATGCAGATATTAAGATTTAACATTAAAATTCAAAAATTGAAACATAAAAGATTAACCATGAAAAAGAAAACAAAAACTAACATTTAATCGAAAACCTCAAGTGTTACTAACCGTAATGAATGAAAATAATGAATAAGAAAATGTATATGAAATGAGAGAAGATTAACAAAAAAAAGAGATGATAAAAAGTCATACAAGAGAATGAAGAGGCTGAAGAAACACGAATGTTTATAGACGCAAAATGAAATGAATTAAATAAAATTTTAGAAAATAAATAGTTAAAGATATAAGACATAAAAATATTCTCTAATAAATAGGCAATTAAAAATACGATTTTAAATTGATTGAATCGAATACTAAGACACATTAAATTTGAATCATGAAATAATCAATCAATAAAATCTTTTCCAATCAATTTGATCCTTGAAATACTCTCAAAGCGATACCTATAAAAGTGTGTCTCTAGAGGGTTCGTCTTTATATATATTATAGATTTCACCTATGTAATCAATTTTGTTGAGCTGCTTAATTATGGGGATAGGGAAAAAAGGTATGGGGTCAGTTAATTTGGGGGCTTAAAATGGGGTATCTTTTTTGGATCAACTATGTTTTAAGTTTTAAGTCTCTTTATATAAGATAATTTTTTTTAATTTTAAGTAGTTTATTTTAGTTTCTCATTTTCTGAATTACGTCATACGTAGTCCCTTAAAATACCTTAATACATGTGCAGTCTATTTCAAAAAATAAGGGAACAAAATAAAACATTTTAAAATCATGAGACCAAAAACAAATTTAGTCTATTTAAAGGGACTAAAAATATATTTAGCCCAAAATTATAAATACATTAGCAAATAATTTTCATAGACCCTTTGATTTGCCTATTTGTTTGGTATTGTTTTTTGGCTACAATGCAAAACAATACCTAACAAATAGGAAAAGGAAGAGATATTTTACTAGCTAGTAGGAACAGACAGCAAGAATGTGTGGATGCAAGTGGTAGAGAAAACACAAGAACCCACCATTTCTCGACCTGGAGGATAAATTAATGCTTTTGCTAGATAGCACCATCATCAAGCACAGAAACATAAACGCATGGAGGACCAAACATAAATGACCATGATGGATTGTGGGCTTTTTTCTATAAACAAGACCCTTAACTGTCAAATATAAGGATAGTTCTTTGAACTCCTTAACTTTAAAGCTCGACGCATTGGGTATGATATCATTGTTTTCTGAAACTAAAGGACTTGGACCACAAAAGGGCATCTTTTCAGATGTTGAATAAGCAATATTGTAGGGGCCATCTAAATTACGTGATATCTTTGGTCTCCTTTCTTTTTTATCATTATCTTGCACAAATAAATCTTAATTTCTCTGCACAATTAATTAACATGTAAAAATTTTGTGCCGTAAAAAAACAATTAAAGCTTAATTGCACTCTTCGTAGCTCATGTATCACGATTGTGCGATTTTAGTCTCTAGGTTCTAATTGTGCAATTTTGGTTTCCAAATATCACAATTGTGCAATTTTGGTCATCAAGTTCCAATTGTGCGATTTTGGTCTCCTAAGTATCATGATTATGCAATTTTAGAATCTTATATATCCAATTTGATCCCTTGTCACTGTATCATTTTTAACACCAATAACTATGCGACTCACGGGTGGCCCGAGATGCTTAGTGTCAAATCTCATATAATGAAAAGTGAGAACAATATCAAAAACACTCTTTGGAAAAATAGAAAATATTCAGACCACAAGGAATTTCTAATTAATTACGAGTTTGAGGTAGAGACATGTCTCTGCTACAGTAAGGATCATTATTTTGAGCAAGAATAACATCATAAACTAACATCTTTCACAGAAGTGCTATCATGTTATCATTTTCTCTGGATCTTGATGGATCTGCAGTGATAGATATGTGGCTGATTATCAGCAGAGATACATTGATAAAGATTCGTGTTCGTGGTTCCCATCACATAATTTTACACGTGATCATTACAATGTCCAAAGAAGCATGCAGGGTATTCGACAAAGCTATAAATCATTGATAATTATCTCTTTGTCTTCCATTATTATTATTATTATTATATCTTCTAATTAGATGGGTTCCTTCTATATTTTGATTTCCAATAGAATTTACAGAATTCCAAAAGGGATCGAAGTAACTTAATTTGATTTACTTGTCGCTGTTGGTGACAGATAAAAATCATGTGAGGGAGAGGAAGAGACACAGAGAGGGATAGAAATTCATCCACATTTGTACGTTTGTTTGAGTTTGACATTAAAAGTGAGTACAGAATAGTATCTGAATTTGGTAGTTGTAAGTTAACGACGTTCACATGAATAATGTTCCCTTCATTTACTTCAATCACTGAACATTGGTCCACATCCATAAATCAAGATGTTGACACTTGACTTGAGACTCTGTTCTGTTCTTTATAGTAACATAAAGTGCGTTTAACCCAAACTTTAGTGGATCTTATGTATCACATATACTTGAATCTCTATGGTACTTAATTAGTATTTTCTTATCAAGGCTAAGAAGAAAATAATAGTATTTTATTATTATCTATTTTAGCTTTTGATATCTTTTCTTGGCAATTTGGCAATTGGATTATTCTAATTAACTCATTAATTCTTAATTAATAGAGACGAGATCGCCTTCTGACAATATTATTTTCTCTATTCGGAAAAACCCAAGTCTCATCAAACCGGTTTATAAGGTGAGGGGTTTCCATACTTTGTAAGGCACTATCTCTAGTCAATGGGAGGCTTGAGTTTTTCTCACTTTCTCATTTCAACTATCAAGTGACAATTACGGTGTCAACTGTCAAGTACTTCTTTGCTTGTTTTCCTAGCCATATTTTCCCTTCTAAGCAAGAACATTGTATATATCAGAGATGCATGTGGGTGTTTTTTCTGTTCCTTTCCTCTAGCACATATCTATGCAACAATTAATTGTCCACCTGAAATTTCTTTCATGTCGCTGCAGTTGCAATATTTGCTCTCTCTCTCTCTCTCTCTCTCTTTCTGATCTCTATATAGGGATATTTATCTGTCACGAAATTCAGTCTCTGATTTTAACTTTTCTAGTAGTGTTATTTTTATGTGTATGTATATAATATGTATGTATGTATTTAGTATAAAAAAGATATATGGAGATGTACTTGGTAGGCCAAATACTGTACTAGGCTTTAATTGATCGAAAACTGTTTCAGCTCTTCTGTGAGTACTGTGTGCCTTTGTTTCTGGCAATTTCTCAAGTGGTCCTTCTTAAGTAACAATCAACAGAGCATAGTCTCTAAATGCAATATATATTGTGCTACTAATTTTATCCTCTTCCTTTTTTTTTCTTCCATTGCTAATTTCCTCCACACATTTAACTTACTTGACCTTTTCTCAAATGTTTTAATCAAGTAGGGTCCTTGATGTGATGTTGGTCATGAAACAAAAGCTCCCGTCATCCATCCATCACCGCTAAAAAGATAACATGCACCATATACACGCCTATAGTCCAAAACTGTCAAAAGCTAAATAGAGTACAAACCAGGAACACAATCATAACTAGTTATGGAAGACTAAACATATATTCTGTCTTCACATATGTTCAACCATTCCTTTTCAAAATTTTCTCTCCTTTTTTTCTTCTTTTTGAAAATTAAATTAAAAAATAACACTTCTCTGAAATTAGAAATATATGTGTGTATTGTTTTACTTCAAAAAGGTGGGCATAGGTAGCAAGTTGCAAATAATTAAACCTTCGTTTTCATACGTTCTTCTTATATTATAGACCATTATACCTGTGAATCACGTTGACAATAGATCAGGCTAATTGGCATTAATTAATGGATTTTTTTTTTTGAAAGGGGCGTCATTTAATGGATTAATTTTAGGCAACTTCATCATTATATAATTTACCATTTTTTTATCAGCAAAAAAGCAATATTATTGATAAAAACAACTCAACTACAAGCTTTAGTTAAGTTAGACATATCCACAAGCATTCATAGAGTTTCCCCTATACAACCCACCCAAGAAAGGCATGTTGTAACCCTATATAATTTACCATTTTTATTATTATATATTATATATATAGTACGTAGCGTTTTATTTTAAGGCATATTGTACCCAAATATGGGTTGTAAAAAAGCTGGAATTCTAACAAATCAATCAACCAATTGAGGATTAAAAGAGATGCATAACCTATAGCTACTAATTTCATATTCCTCCATTAATAGTCAAATGAACGAGTGTACGTTTTCCCTTTGTGAGGACTTCCATCCATATCGGGAGAAAATCAGAAATAGGCATGTGGTAGAAGAGCTGTCAATTTTTTTTTGAAGATATACATTAATTTTTATACAGCTTTTGGTGAATTAAATTATTTACTCCTCCCGTTCCTTTTTATCTGTCAGATTTTAAGAAAAAATTTGTTCCTTTTTATCTGTCGTTTTGATAGTTTAAGGTTATATTTTGACAATTATACCCTTAACCCTATTAATTGTTTTTTTACATTTTTTATAAAATTGATTAATGCATAGCTGAGAGTTCAAAGACTAATTACTATTCCCAACAAATAGAGTAGTGAATAAATAAGGGTATAATAGAAAATTTTTTATCAATTAATTGATTCTTTAGTTGTGGTGAAACAACCTTAAACGACAGATAAAAAGGAACGGAGGGAGTATAATGGAGTTGCTATTTAATTCTTGGACCGTATATATCTATATTTTTCTTGGGGATTCGAGCTAAGTAATTTTTTGGATCAGTTGATTCTAGCTAAGTATACAAATTAAGGTTAGAGCTGAAAGATATAAAATCATTCTTTTAAGTTCCACTCCAACATCACAGACTTTTAGCACATTATTTGTTAGCTATTAATAGGGGGATTAAAGCCTTTATGACAAAATGCTCATGAGTTGATCTATACTCTCTATATCCATTTTTAATTAGTTAAATTTCAATACAAAATAAGTGAGCTTATATATACTTTTAATCCCAAATAGCTTTTGCCTAAAGAAGTGTGTGTCAAGTATAAAATTCTTCATGACTTTTAAACTAATAAAAACATTAAATTTCATTCAATGAGTCTTGTGACATTATACACCTCAAAAATCACTCACACCAAATTTTAGATAAATTAAAAAATTAGATGGGTATATAATAATCATATAGTTGATATTTAATTATATTTTTAAAGTATAGCATATGCTAAACTGAAGTTATTTGATAAGTATAAAGAAGTTTAAATTTTATTAAAATATATACTAATGAAATATAATGTTTACATATAAAATTATTGATGTAGTAAGTATAACAATAGTTACTCTTGTATCACTGACCCCTTTTCCGGCTCCCTCCCCACAATAAGTACAAACCACAAATGGTTCATGATCATTGGATACATTGTAAATTCGATCGCAATAAATCAAAGTGATATGAATGGTACGTAATATGTTGCCAGTTAACGTGTTAGTATTCTTAGTAACATTAGCAATTATAGCTATGGAAACATATATTGATAGAGTACTTTATAAAGAAAATACTAAATGTTTGTGAAGCTATACAACCATATGAGGTCCCTTCATATTAGCAATTTGCCTTAGATGGGGTTGGATTTTTTATTACAGTCTATGTCATCCATCATTGTATGATTTAACCACAAAAAGTTAATATAAAATGTCTCAATTCAATTCCAAGTACTAACAAACAAGTATTGGAATTCTTTTTTTTGGTTGATATAAACAAGTATTGGAATTCTTTGTATCAAAAAAAAAAACAAGTATTGGAATTCTCTGGCCTCTTCTCTTCTTTTTTTGGTCGAAATTCTGGCCTCTTCTCATCTCATTGGTTAGTCTAAAAGAAAGCGGCAAGGCAAATAATTTGAAGGCCCAATTTGCCCTAATATTAGTTGGGTTGAGCCTAATAAATCTACGAGCCAATCAAAAGAGAACCATTTTTTTTTCTTGAATTGGAGTTTTTTTACCATAAAAAAATGAAAGAAAGAATATAGGAGTTGGAGTTGTAGAAATAAATAAAAAAATGTAATTTATGTATAAAGATAAATAATCATTAAAATGTTATATATCTGCGTTGGTATATTGATTTTTGTAGGATGAATTGATATATTTCAACCAGACAAATTTTATTTGAAAAGGCAATATATATATATATATATCCCGAATTAAAAACAACTCAGGGCTTGTTTGGTTTATAATAATAATATTTTATTTTTATTTCTGTTTTTATTATTAATTATAAAAGTTTCATCCTATTTTCACTTTCTTTCCATTTAACTGAAATATATATAGGAAACAGTGGAAATGATAAATATTTATTTTATTTTTTCCTACTTCTTATATAAATATTATAAAGAAAAAAATTAAATAATAGTTTCTTAATATTAGATAAAAGAGAAAATGAAAAAACCCAATCCAAAAAATGAAGAAAAAAAAAGACATTTTGTAATTATATTCTTATTTTCAAAGTTTCCTTTTTAAAAAAACTACTCTGTCTTTTTGGTCATATCAAATAAACTTCTCTACGAGGAGGAAACTGCTTCTACTTCCAAGAGGACAAGATGGGAGAAGGATATTATGGAGTGGGAAGTGGATGAACATGTGCTTGAAGAATGTGATGATATGGCTGAGGAGGCGGGCCTTACCACGCCCCCAATTTCACCATTACTATTCTTAGTTGGAATTGTCGCGGTGTGGGGGCGACTGCGACAATGAATGAGCTTAGGGAGCTCAATAAATCCTACCAGCCTGCCATAATTTTTCTTATGGAGACAAGGGCTCCAAAAGGAAGAATTAGTAACTTGAGATATAAACTAAGGTTCCAGTCCTCTTTTTGTGTTGAGCCAAGGGGCTTGTCCGGGGGGTTGTGTCTACTGTGGAATGATTCTGTCTCGGTTCAAGTGTTATATCACTCCCCAAATTATATTCATACGACTGTTTGTTATAATCAGGGTGGAGTGGTTTTTGATTGCACCTTTGTTTATGGGCACCCGACTTTTCAGCAGCGTAGGGGCCTTTGGGATATGCTTGCAGGTTTTCAGTTATGTAGAGATATGCCATGGTGTAGTATTGGGGACTATAATGAGATGTTGGTGCATACAGATAAATGTGGGGTGAGGCCTTTTGACCAAGGAAGAGCTGATCTTTTCAGGAATTTTTTGAATACTACTGGGCTTATGGAGTTGGATCTTAAGGGGTGCAGGTTTACTTGGACAAGCAACTAGAGAAATGGGGTCATTACTAGAGAGAAATTGGATCGGGCTCTGGGCAACTGGCCTTGGAGGGGTAGTTTTCCTCATGCTTCGGTGACTGCTCTCCCTATTGTAAGTTCGGATCATTCCCCTCTCATCTTTTTACCTTCACCAAATAAGAAAAGCGGGAAATCCTTTAAATTTGAGGCCTACTGGGAGGCTCATCCGGATTGTCACCAAGTCATCCAAGAGGGGTGGGATCAGGGCGATGTGTCTGGGGATCCGTGGAGCAATTTACAGGGGAAGTTTAAGGCTTGTAAAAATGCACTCCAAAGATGGCAGAAAATGGTCTTTAGGCGGGCTGATGTTGAAATTTGCAGATTAAAAGACAAACTGGACATGCTTCTGAATCAGGATAATCAGATCACTAATGGGGATGAGATCAAGAGCACCCAAGAGGAAATCAAAATTTTATGGAGGCAAGAGGAGCTTTTTTGGTGTCAGCGATCCAGAGTTAAATGGTTGAAGGATGGGGATCGAAATTCTAAATTCTTCCATGCTACAACTATCCAGCGCAGGGGTAGGAATCGAATTGACAGATTGCAAGATGCTAATGGTGAGTGGGTTGAAGGTCAAAATGATATTTTCCAACTTATTGTTAATCATTTCCATCAGGTTTATACTTCTGATAAACCTACCTTGGATGAGGAGTGTATACAATGTGTGACGGGCAAAGTTACAACCCATATGAATGAAGAGCTAAACCTTCCGATCTTTGATTTGGAGATTAAATTAGCAGTGGACAGTATGGGGGATATGAAGGCTCCAGGCCCTGATGGCCTCAATGGTCTGTTTTTCCAGAAAAACTGGGATATTATTGGCAGGGTGGTCTGCACAGCAGTAAAGGATTTTTTTGATAATGGTCAACTTCCAACGGAGCTGAATGAAACTGTTGTGACTCTTATCCCCAAGGTACCTATGCCTGAATGTCTTAATCAATTAAGGCCTATTAGTTGCTGTAATTACATTTACAAGGTGATTTCAAAGTTTTTTGTTTTGAGGTTAAAGAGGTTTATGAGGGGCCTAATTTCTCACAATCAAAGTGCTTTTGTTGGAGGAAGGTTGATCCAGGATAATCTTATTGTTGCACATGAGGCTTTTCATGCCCTCAAACAGAAAACAAGCGGGGGAAAAGAGAACATGGCAATTAAGCTTGATATGAGTAAGGCTTATGACCGGGTTGAGTGGATTTTTATTGAAAAAGTTCTTCTAGCTTATGGGTTTGAAGCTGCTTGGGTTAACAAAGTCATGATGCTAGTCACAACGGTTACTTACAACTATAAGGTAAATGGGTTTATCAGCTCAACGATCAAACCACAAAGAGGTCTTAGACAAGGTGACCCCCTCTCACCTTTTATTTTCATTTTGGTGGCTGATGTTCTGTCTTTAATGATTAATAAGGCGGTGGACAAAGGTGATTTAGAAGGTTTTAAGTTGGCTAGAGAGGCTCCAACTCTTACTCACTTAATGTTTGTTGATGATGCCCTTCTTTTTACTAAGGCAGCCCAGAAGGATGTGTACAACTTGCTAAATATCCTCAATGTGTATTCCAGGAATTCGGGTCAAAGGATTAACATTTCAAAATCAGGCATCATTTTTGGCAAGTTCGTGGAGCCTAGAGTGAGGACTAATATGGAGCAGATCTTGCATATGCAACATTGGGAAAACCCAGGGAAGTATTTGGGTCTACCGGCTGAATGGGGAAAGTCCAAGGTGTCTGGGTTATCTTGGATTAGTGAAAGAGTGATTGCAAAGTTGGAAGGATGGAAGGAAAGTCTCCTTAATCAAGCGGGTAAGGAAGTTTTGATAAAAGCGGTTATTCAGGCTATTCCCTCTTATGCCATGGCTATGGTAAGATTCCCAAAGACTTTTTGCAACCAGCTTTGTTCAGAAGTGGCGAGGTTTTGGTGGAGGGCCTCAGGGAGGGAACGCGGTATTCATTGGAAGAATTGGAATTCCCTCACAAATAGCAAAGGAATGGGAGGGTTGGGATTCAGGGAATTCACACATATGAATTCCTCCTTACTGGCCAAACAGGCCTGGAGAATTGTCCAAAACCCACAGGCTTTATGGGTGAGGATTCTCCAGGCTATTTATTTTCCTAACTCTTCCTTTTTGCAGGTAAAGCTGAGAAGAAATGCTTCTTGGACTTGGAGAAGTCTCTTACATGGGAGAGACGTGATTATGCATTCTGCGAAATGGAGGATCGGCGATGGAGAATCTATTGACATTTGCAAGGATAGATGGCTTGCATCGGGCGACTTAATTCTTGACCATCCCAATCTACCATGTTCAAAGGTAGCCGAGCTAATGGATAATCCAAGTTTTAGCTGGGATATCCCTAAGATCAGATTGCTTTTCAGGCCAGACACATCTATTAAAATCTTTCAAACTCCTTTAAAATGGTCAGGAGGGCCAGATTCCATATGGTGGCCTTTAACTAAAGCAGGTGATTACACGGTCAGAACAGGGTATTATGAAGCCAGAAAGGCTGCCCAACAAGTTGATTTGGGCCCTACAGCCTCGGAAGGAATTGATAACAGGGTATGGAATGGAATTTGGAGGGCGAAGGTCCCTCAGAAATTGAAACACTTCATGTGGAAGGCGTGTCACAATATTCTGCCAGTCAGAGAAAATCTTTGCAAAAAAAGGGTGTTTCAAGATAGCCTTTGCCCTATATGCAACAAAGAAGCTGAAACTATTGAGCACCTGTTTTTTTTTCTGTGATTGGGTAAGACCTGTTTGGTTTGGGATTCAACTTCAGATTACTCCAAGAAGGGAAGATATTTCCAGTTTTCATAACTGGCTTTGCATGAGGTTCCAGGAGTTCGCCCATAACCTTGCTTTTAAGGATTATGCTTCCATCACTATTTTTTGTACTTTATGGACTATTTGGAAGCATCGAAATTTGTTTGTTTTTGATCATGTTCCTGTTAACCCTTTGACTGTCTTGATCCAGGCAAATAATCTTATTGTTGAGTACTATGGTTTTGCAGTTCAAAGTGTACACCAATCAGGACCTTCTCCTAGTCACAACAGAAATAACCAAATCTGGAGGCCCCCATTAAATTAAGCAACTAAGGTTAACTGTGATGCTAGTTCTAATTTGTTTAAAAAGAAGGGTTGTGCAGGGATTATTGCCATAGATAGAAAAGGTGACATTGTGTTTGGAATCACCAAGTGTTTTGCAGCTACTTCCTCTCTGATTGCAGAAGCTCTCTCCCTTCGTGAAGCAGTTGTTGTGGCCCTCAATCTGGGACTGACAAATGTTATTTTTGAGAGCGACAACTTAGATCTAGTTCAAGCATGTAGGGGAGAAATTCAAGTTGGGGAAATCCTTAACATGGTACATGATATCATTCAGTTCAAAAGCAATTTTCAGAGGTGTGGCTTTACTTGGGTGGCGCGTAGAGGTAACCGAGTTGCACACCAAATTGCTTTTTTAAAAATGCAGGATACTCTCCCTCTCCACTAGAGGTGGGATCACCCGGTTTCCCTTCAAAATTGCATAAACAGGGATAAGGAATTTATTTTGCTGGAAAATAGATTGGGTGAAAGGGGATATGAAGAGAGCCAACTTTTTACATCACCTGATTCCTAGCAGTAGCTGGGGGAACTCCATGTGAGCTTCGGTCTCAACCTGCTTTTTGTTTCTGTATACTGGACTCGAATTAGGCTTACCTGTTGTTGCTTATGGGTGAATATGCTTTATGTTGTAAATGCTATTTTTTCTGATCTGCTGTTTTTATCCTTCTTGTTTCGGTTCCATTGGATTTTGTGGGTTGCTGGTTTTTTTCTGGTTGAGTGGTTTGTTCTTCCTTTGGGGTTTTTTTTCCTCTTGCTTGAGCTACCAGCATCCATGGAAAGTTTGGGCTTGTATCTCTGCATGGCGGTTTTGGTCTGTTTATTTCAAGGGTGTTGCAGTTGTTATGTGGGTTTATTTCTTAGCTTTTGGACACTTGTGTTTGCGTGGAGGAGAAAACAGATGGTGAGCTGAGTGAGTGGGACTCCGTTTTTGTCTCAATGAAAGGGGTAAACATTGGGTTGGGAAACACTTTGTGAGCAGAGTGTTGGAGCTATTGTTAAGCTTCAAAGAGAGGGATAAACAGTGGGTTTGGGTTCACTAACGTTTATTTTTCTGGTTTTTTTTCTTTTTCAGGGACGAAAACAAATGCTTGGACTATTTTTGGAGTGTGTTTGAGTGAGGGAGAAAATAGATGGTGAGCTAAGTGATTGGGGCTCCTTTTAAGTCGCAAGGAGAGGGGTAAACAGTGGGGTGTGAAACACTTTGTGAGCAGAGTGTTGGAGTTCTTTTTAAGCTTCAATGAGAGGGATAAACAGTGGTTTTGGGAGCACTAACATTTTTTCTGGTTTTTTTCTCTTTTTCAGGGACGAGGGGCTTAGCTGATGTCTGAGTTTGCGTTGGTGGAGAGGTTCCCCTATGCTGGAATACAATTTTTCTGTGTGTCTTGGGTGTTGGATCTGTTGCCTTAGCTTGGGGGATGCGCTGGTTCTTTTGGCTTGCTGGCCTGGGAGCTTGGGGGATGCGCTGGTTCTCCTGGATGACAACAGATGAAAATGGTATGGCTTACCAAATAGCCAAGTTAAATCTTAGGTACCTCCTCTCTGTTCATTGGAGATGGAATATGCCTTTACACCTTCATGACTGCTGTGTGAAATTTAAAAGGAATCTATCTCCGGTTCCCTCCTCTTCTCGGTGAAGTTTTGGTCTTTTTTTGTTGTGTAGATCTGTCTTTGGTTCAGAATAGATAGTTTTATTTTTGACTGGATCTGGATCTGTGTTGAGCTCCTTTTTGAGGAATAGAAGTCTTCATTTTTCTGCTGGTTGCCATGCTGTTTCTTTGTGCACTGGATGATTGAGGAAGGGGAAGAACTTTATTGCTCGTTTTGGTTGGGGCTCTATTGAAGCTTTGATGCTTAAGATGCTTTTTTCAGGAAGTGGTGAGGTTGGACTTGGTCTGCTCTTTGTCTGTCTACGTTGTTTTTTATTTTTTGTTGTTTTCTAGTAGTGGAATCTTTTCTGTTTAGGTTGGTGGCTGCTTTTAGTGGTCTTTAATGTGGCCTTTCGTTTTCTTATGATCTTACTGTTTATTAAGTGTTATTTTCTGGTTTCTTTGTGCTTTGTGCACTCCCAGTTGCAGGCCGGTGTGTTTTCTGTGTAATCTGTTGTGGTTTTGTGATAAGCTGGTTGTTTCTGGTTTGGGCCTTGGGCCTTGTACTGTGCACTTTTGGAGCTTCCCTTTTATGATATGAGGAATTCATGACAAAAAAAAAAACTTCTCTAGAATGAATATTATTATATTTTTGGTCAAAAGAATGAATGAATATTATATACAGAAGCTTTTTTTTTGTCATGCAGGAGATTTTGTCTGTATAAGGAATGACGTCCAGCACAAATACATTGTTGAGAGCGCTACAACTTCTGGCCCAAACAGTTTTTTTGTCTAAATGGCCTAAACCATTTAAACGAACATTTTTTCCCATTTATTAGGCCCACAGGTGCTTCTGGTCTTTCATTTTCGTTTCTCGTGAACAGCGGCTCCAACTGTTCAATGCATATTTCGACAAACAAAAAACGCGGTTCTTGACCCAAAAAAACTGTGTTCAATGCGTATGACCAACTGTTCAATGCATGCTTTCTTTTTGACCAAAAAAAAAAGAAACTGTTCAATGCATTTTGACCAAAAAAGACTGTTCAGTGCATTAACGTATTTTCAGAAATTTTAATACATAGGATCTTAGGATCGTTTGACCAAATTTCTTTTTAATACATAAGTGCAGTTGGGCTTATTTTAAGAATGATACTTTGCCAAAAAAATTAATATACTCTAAGAGTAATATTATTAAATATTGAGATTTAATATATATAGTGATGTTTAGGTTGTATATACTCATCTTTACTGTTTGGATATAAGATTTAGAATTCTAAAAAATTAATTATAAATTTCACACAAAATTTATTTAATATATAATGATTGACCATTTTGAATATAATATTATAATTACTTTTTTTTTGTTACCATGGCATTGGTAGGAGTATTCTCCGACTACTAACACAGAGACTAATATCCCTCAGGACCTTGGCTGCATTAAGGCTATCCCTCCCGGCGCTATTTCTTTTTATCAAACTCAAGGCTCGAACACGAGACCGTGAGATAAGGACCAACTGCAGTTGCAGTCGGACCAATGGACATTGGTATTATAATTTTATAACATCAAACTTTAAAATTTTAAAAAGTACTTTTATATATTTTAATTTCAATATTGATAAGCATAATTAATAGCTCTTATAAAAGGAAACTACTATAACACAAGATTTTCAATTGAAAATTTATTTAAGTGTATTTTTAAATAGATACCAAATATATATCCCATAAAAAAATAGATTCCAAGCATAACTTTTTCTTTTCCTCAAAAAAATGTATAATTTTTTTTTTAGCTTTTAGATACCAATTATAGGGGGCGTTTAATATACATTAAGGTATAAGACTAGTATAATAGTATGTAATAAGTGCTTGATTCAAAACACAACTCTTTACTCTATATTTTATCTGATGGACAATGGACAACACAAACAAAATAATATGAAATTTATATATACTGCATTATCCTTTATACCGTACAAAATTTATTTCTCGCTAGAAATTATTAATTATCGGAATATTATACATATTTTTATACTTTATAAAATACTATATTTTATAAAATACATAATATAATATAAATATTAAATATATTTTATATTTGATATAAATTGTTGTATTATATAGTATAGATAATATAATGTAATATATAAATATTAAATATTATACATATAATATTATATATATTAATAACAAATTTAATACATATTTTTAATATAAAAAGTATTATGTATATAATAGTTATAATAATATATATTACTATATCAATAGTAAAATATTATAAATACTATATTTTTATAAAAGTAATATATATTATCACACTAATTTAATATATGAATATCAAATATATTATAGTTATATAAAAAAATTATATATATATATACATACATATATACATTTATATATATTACTAAGTTAACATTAATAAATTATCATAAGAGTCCAAAAAAAATTATTATAAATATATTATGATAAAAGTATATATATTATTATTATATAATATACGTAATAAGAGCATATCGATCCAAGAACCATTTTTTGGTTCTTAACTCACTTTTTGTGGGTCCATATTTGCCACGTAGATTTTAAAAATATCACTCATTTTTATTCTAACCCAAGAATCATGTTTTGGTTCTTAACTTATTTTAAATGGGTCCCAAACGGTAAATAAAATCCAACCCAATGACCATATTTGTTTTCTAGGAGCATCTGTGGGCAGCAAAATGACCTAACCCCACTATCTCAATTATACTTCTTCCCGCATCAGCAAAATGACCGTAGCCTTTCCCAATGATAAAAATTAAAAAAATGACCCTAGCCTCTCCGTTTTAAGCATAAGAATGCGTTCTTGTAGAAGAACCGTTCTCCAGCCTAGCCTTCACGTCACTATTCTCCAACGCCAAAATAAATAAGAACGGGTTCTTAACTTTAAGAACCAATTTAAGAACGACCGATGGAGATGGTCTAAATATAGCATATCAATATTAAATATATTATATAATATATTCATATTGTAATGTTTAATATTATATATAATGTTTACATATAATATTATACGAGGAATGATCAAATTACACTGGTGTAATACTTTGGTCAATGTTACACCGCTAATAACTTTTCAGCGGATAATTATATTCTAAAACACACCGTTAGATTAAAAGTTATTATCATATAGATCATTCCTGTAAAATTTCGCATCAATCTAAAATCATTTGATGTGTCATTGAGATATGTCAAAATTCATACACTTTAAAAGACATTAATCTTGATGTATCTCAATGACACATCAAATGATTTTAAATTGATGTGAAATTTTATAGGAATGATCTACATGATAATATCTTTTAATCCAACGGTGAGTTTTAGAATATAATAATCCGGTGAATAGTTATTAGCGGTGTAACATCGCCCAAGAGTTACATCGGTGTAATTTGATCCCTCCTTATATTATATATATACTATATATTTATATAGAGGAGGGATCAAATTACACCGGTGTAACACTTTGGTCAATGTTACACCGCTAATAATTATTCAGCGGATAATTATATTCTAAAACACACCGTTAGATTAAAAGTTATTATCATATAGATCATTCCTGTAAAATTTCACATCAATCTAAAATTGTTTGATGTGTTATTGAGATATGTCAAAATTCATACACTTTAAAAGACATTAATCTTGACGTATCTCAATGACACATTAAATGATTTTAGATTGATGTGAAATTTTATAGGAATGATCTACATGATAATATCTTTTAATCCAACGGTGAGTTTTAGAATATAATTATTCGGTGAATAGTTATTAGTGGTGTAACATCGTCTAAGAGTTACACCGGTGTAATTTGATCCCTCCTCATTTATATATTTATTATATAGAGATAACGTGGCTATTAAGTTGAGTATTTTTTTCCGTTAAATAAAGTTGAGTATTTTTATTTTCTTAGTAGTTTGTTCTTAGGACAAAATGTCATCCCATGATTTGATGAAGGACAAGATTTTGAGTTTTCGTGTTGTTCTTTTTTTTTTCTCCTATTTTGTCCAGCCCCAAGACAAATTTTCAAATCAAACACTGAACAATTACTTTTGTATTATCTAATCTCTTATTTTTTTTAACGGATTGACCATCTATTTAATATAACACTTTATAGACATTGAATTTTATCAATACAATTTAATATTGTCATATTATCCCAATTTTTATACACACCAAATTTTAAATAAATTGGTCATTTGTTGGCATGTAATCTTGTAGTTGAAATTTATATACTTATATAAAGAATTTTATGTTATACTTAAAAACTTTTAATTTGACGTCTGGATAATTGATACAATTCAATTTTTATAAAATGTTAATAAATTGACTAACTTTGACTAGAGTTTTGTTTTACATTAATGTTAATAATTAATATATTATATTATTTGAACTCGTAATCACTCTAACTCCTATATCTCTCTCTTCAAACCATCTCATCCCTTCTAACTTTGACTGAAGTAGTTACTCTTGGACCCTAAAATGAGTATAGTGGAACGCGTACAATAAAATAAATCAAATACACAAAACAAGTATTTATTATTAAATGATATTCATAACAACAATTTTTGTTTGACGTGTGCAATTTTTATTATACTCAACTGTTAACCGTTAAAGTGAATTATTGTTGAAATTAAAGTGTGTGTATATATATATATATATATCAAAGATAATTAAATTTAAAAATATTATAATTGTATCGTCTTAAATGTGCAGTTGGATAAATTGTTTCTACACCAAGGGTAAGTCAGAATTTGGTAAACTTGATTTATGATAATGAATTCTTATGCATGTGATTAGTATTTGTTAAATCAACATTTATTAAGAAAATTTAGTGTTGGTTGTCATCAATGCCTCTACAAATACGGTATATTATTTGAAATCTTTTGCATGGTGGTCCAAAAAATTGCACACACATATAGACATGTTAATTTAATGATGCTTTGGCATGTGTATTTTTCTTGTGTGTATACTATATACATGCATGCAATGATTCTCAGTATTTACTTACAAAAAGTTTTGTTGATTTGTTAGAACTTTCAAGATTATTTACTATTTTCTTTTTTATCATTTTTTTGGATAGGATTTTCTTTTTCATCATTGCTTTGAAGATTTACTATACTAATAGTAGTGGTACGAAGTCCAAATTCCAAAGTGAAATCAATCAAGATAAAGCTATTTGCAAAACTTTAATCAATTGTTATTCACATTAAACATTTAAACACATTAAGTTATATTTTTATTTGGTTTTATATAGTGCTCGTCAAATGAAATATATATAATATACACTGTGGGTACTATCTAATGAGCATTAAGAATTGATTATCTATCACAGAAAGACTATACGATCCTAGTGACAATATACAATTTCTATTCCCTTTTTTGAATCATATAATTTCTATTCCTAATATACGATCCTTTGGGATATATAATTATCGCAAGTTCCTTGGTTTCTATTGGTTAGAATTGTATTTTATAGGATTTAACATTTTGGGGAAGCTGAAAAAATAAAGAAATTTTGCCAAAAGTTTGATATAATTTATTGCAAAAATATTTAATATTTTTAATAAATCTTCTCTTGGATGCGAAGTTTTAAACTGCATGGCTACAAAAACTAAACATATGAATAGGAGCGCATATAAAACCATTTTTTAAAAGAAATACCTAATTAAATAAGTTTCAAGAAAAAATAAGGTTAATATTAATATATAAGAGATATTTATTCTCTAAGATTATAATTAATAATGTTTAATATTTATTTGCATCGTATAAATTTATGTTAGAAATAAAAATAAATTCATGTATTAGGAATATCTATTTAATGAAAAATAATCATGAATGAGATATTATGAATATAAAATAACTCCAATTGTTATTATAGCTAGTATAATAGTATTTATGGCCTCGAATATTTATCGGTATAACCTCCACTAATCATTAAGATTTGGAACTAAAGACCTTTTATATATATTTTACTTGAAATCCATTTTAAGTCATTTCAATATGTAACATATTATGATTATTTAATATGATGAATTTTTTTATATTTAATAGTTAATATTTAATAATATATTGTATCATTAATTATGTTCAATGTATTTTTCCCACAAGTGATAATATATATAAAGTTAGTCTTTAATAGTATATAGTGTCAATTAATTATATGCAAAATAATAAATTTTTATAATATAGTAATCATTAAATAATTTGAATACTTATATATATATATTATATAAAGGTTTCATATTTGATATTAATATTTAATAATTTATAGTGTGATTTACTTAATTTTCAAGTATTTTCCAAAGTTATGATTAATAATTAGCATTGTCATTAAGTTATATGTATATGAACTTTTTATTTAATAGTTAATACAATTACTAATATAAAGTGTCATGAATATATTTAAACGTTTTTAAATTAAGAAATAATTAATTAATATTATCACTAATGCAAAACTCAAGTGAATTTTACTCAAATATAATTGGGTTTAATATGTTTTTAGTCATCGTAAATATGCCAATATTCACTTTTAGTCCTTTATTGTTAAAACATCCCTCTTCGGTCTTCTATTTTTTAAAATAGATCACTTGTAGTCCCTCATAGTATTTTTGTTCAGTCAAGCGATGTTTTGTCAAATGGAGTGACAACTCAGGTTTGACCATTTTAATCCTAAATAATAAATTATACGATCAAGACTCTTCAACTCGTCCAACTTATTCCTCAATGAATTTAATTATCATAGGGACTAAAAGTGGTCTATTTCAGAAAATGGGAGACCAAAATAAGACGTTTTAAAAACCAGGGACTAAAAATGAATATCTTCTAATTTAGAGAGACTAAAAACATATTTAACCCAATATAATTTTACTTATGTGTTAATTCTTTCTTTTTAAATAGACAAATGTTAGTAAATTAATGTTATGTTTAGTAGAGAGGTTTGAACCTATGACCTCCTTATCACTCCAATCTCTATACTCCTCCCCCAAATCACCAAACCATTTTATGACTCCCTAATTTTACTTATTTGTATATATATTTTTTTGATGGAGACTTGGGGGACAAACCCCCACTTACTTATTTGTATATGCATGCATGTATGGATGCATTATGATGAAAAACATTTTTTTTCATTATAATTAATGGTGTGAACCATCACACTCGGTGAACAATGTACTCTCTAGTTGAGCAAGCTTAGGCTTCAAACCAAGATTTATAGATCAATATCATGAGACATATATATGGAGGAACATACTTCACTGTCACAGGTTTCTAAATGTTGTCTTTTTCATGTGAAAAGTTTCCTAAGGTTACATCATTCTCTTGGCAACCTCTTCCAGAATGTAGGGGAAAAAGTAAACTTTGATGCAGAATGAGGGGGAATCACCTAGAATGAGGTTGGTGGGGTTCTCACCCCTCATACATACAATCCTGGCCATAATATATCATTACTTAGGTTAAGTTGTGGGTACTGTTAACTTTATAGTCATACATGGTTGTAAGATTATGTAATTGTCGTCACAAATATTTAAGGTTTTTGAGGTCCCTCCAATCTCATTACAATTTCAAATTCATTTGAATATAATGGAACATGGTTGTGAGCCTACTAAAACATGGGGCAAAGTTAATTAGATCAAGTTGCTTGTAAATCCGTGAGTTCAACACCTGTGCTAATGCGTTGGCAAAGTATGAGCATAATATGGGGTTGGCATTTCATGCTTTCCCCCTCTATCTATTTTATATATTTTTGGACTCTTGTGGTGTATATGGCCTTTGTTATATTTTATTAAATTTCAGTTGCAGGATTTTTATTATGCAAATATTTTATAATTTCTCTTTAATAGTCTGTAGTCAATACTATGTGTGTTTAAGCTCGAACTTTCATTAAAAAAAAAACCAATGAACTATAACATAGTTGTTCATATATAGCATACAGCAAATAAATTTTTTTAGTAGAGAAATAAAAATGGGTCCTTTATATTTGTCTTTTCCGTTTCGATTTACCCAGAAACATAGGTCCTGTTTGGAAAATAAGCTTATCTACTGCTTATGGCATAAGTTGTATAAACTACTTTTATAATCGAAGAAAAATTATAGTGAAATTTATTTTATATAAGTCATAAGCTGTTTTGATAAGCTATCCTGGGTAGTTTATGAAAAATAAGCTCAAAACAGCTTATGAATCAATCATAAGTTGTGTTCATAAACTCTGCATAAGTCAATCCAAACATGCCCATAGTCAGAGAACAGTCATAACATCTTGAGTTTCATTCACGATATTGATCACTTGAGATTCAACTTATTTTTGGGTAGAGAAATGCCACTTTTCATACCATTTACCAACAAAGAAGAATCACAAATGCAGATTCCACACGATACAACACAAAAACATAAGATTAAATGATTAAACTTTAACAAGAAGACTATGATGAAAATATGAAACCAAACAATTAACACACATATACTAGATCAGACTAGACTAGACTAGACACAACCAACCATGGATGAGACCAAATTCTCATACTGAAATGAAAGTAAAGCAACAACAAAAACACAAATTAAGACAACACTGAATGGCATACCCAAAATTAAAACAAATAAGCAAAGCCAAACACTCAAGATGTTGACATCAACAGAAAATAAAGACTCTCAACTCAATCCTAAGCCAGATCAACTAAAAACCGTATTATGGAAGACCCTAGAGCTTCAACTCTAGGTTCAACTCCACTGGCTCCTTCTTTACTGAAACTGTTGTTGGGGCAGGCAAAGGTGGCGCAAATGTCGGTCCTGCTATTGCGACTTCAAGTGGTGCTGATGGCACTGTTACCCCAAATGTTGGCGCTGGTGCTTGTGTTGGGATCAGTGGTCCATGTTCATGGGTGGAGTGATGAGAAGTCATAGGAGCAGGGGTGGGTGTGACAGGTTGATCCATAAGGGATAGAAAGTCCATGGTCTCGTGAAAATTGAACTCATGCATAGGTGACGGAGGTGGGGGTGGTGGTGGGGTCAACTCCCTCATGTTGTGATTGTCTGGGTTATAATCCCCTGCAGCAGTGATACTAGTAGGCATCAAATCAAAGATACCATTAAAAGGTGAAGTGTCTAGGATCGTCATCAATCCCCCAAAAGTAATCGACGAAAAAGGGGATTCTTGTGGTGGAGCAAAAAAATGTGGGTTATGTAACTCACAATTCATTTGAGCCAGATTATTCACCCTTATTGCTGACTCCATAGTAATTGCATTCAACTCCTGGTAATAATGCTCGACAAGCTCCTCCTCAGAGTTGAAGAAGGCAGAGCAATGGGTGCATGTGAAAGGTTCGAGAGCACCATTGTTGTCATTGCTGCCATCGTTGATCTCGCCATCAAAGATAGGTTCTGGTTTCACCATGTTGAAAGGAAACGTACGTCTCAGAAGGGGAAAGGAAGAAACTCGATAGAAAAGTACTTTGGCAAGAAAAACCAAGTGAGAGGCTGTATTTATAGAGCGGTTTGTAGTTCAATGATGGTTGAGAACTTATTTTTTTATTTAATTTAGAATTTATGAGGCAACTTTTCTTTTGTAGTATTATATATGAAACGTGTAATGATATTTGCATACTTTGGATTCTCTAAAATGAAGGATATGTTTTAGGGATTGAAATCATCAATCTTTTTTTTCCTATTCCTACCATACCCTCCAATAAAAATATAATATTAAAAAAAAACTTAACAACTAAGAGAGAGAAAATTATTATTAAAATGATTTTTTTCTGTTGAGGTGTTATATTTTTATTAAAGGAATAATTAAGAAAGAAACAGGTCTCTTTCCAAAAAGAATATAGTGTAAAAATATATCCACATATAAGACAAATTATAAAGTTATTCAAATTTTCATTATTACCATTCAAAAAAAATTCATTATTACTTTTTTAAACACAATTTTAACAATATGCTTCACCTTCTAAAATACAGTTCTTTCCTTGTAAAAGAGATAAATCTTTACACAAATTTCACACACTTCTCACTTTTTTTAAGATATACGTTTTTATAAATTAACTCAATTTATTCAACAAAGTTATTTGTAGTGTAAAAAATTATAGAGAATTGTTGCCGTTGAATTTTTTATAAAATATTGAATAAATATGAAGTACAAAAGTATAGGTATTGAATTTAATTCGAACTACACCATAGTCTATATAGTTAAATGTAGTTTGTTAGATTTGATTTGAACTACATCATAATCGATATAGTTAAATGCGCAAAATCTATCGATAATCTAATATAACTTTTATAAACTTTTTTTATAAAACAAATTCAAGTCTTTATTATTGAGAAGTGTAATAATATTTATTTTTTCTCACTTAAATTTTCATAAATTGTATATCTTTTCATTTTACGACACATGTTTTGTGAGCATTCATATCAAATTAAATCAATATTTTTTCTTTTCACTACAAGAAAAACGCAATATACCTACGGAAATTTACCCAGGGCCATGTAGCCGTAGGTAAGGAGAGAGAAGAGAGAAATTTGAAATTCAAATTTACCTACGGCCAGAGTCGTAGGTAATTACATTTAAAAAAAAAAAAGAAAACCCCATTAGCGAGGGCCAGGCCGTAGCTAAATTTGCTTTATTAGACACGACTTTTAGCCGTAGGTAAAAGAATGATTTGCTACGGCTTTAAGCCGTAGGTAGATTAGAGACGGCCACGTGGCCGTCGCTACCTCTGATATCAGCACTAACCCGCGAGCCCTCCCCTCCATTTCTTCCTCGCACGCCATTTTCTCATTCCGCTAGTGACCTGCAACTAAAAAACCACTGCCACCGCCCCTCTGCGCCGCCTGTGTCCTTCATGAACCGCCACCCGCGCCGCCTGTCCTTGAAACCCCACCGCGTTGCACATGTCCCTCGCCCCTTTCACGGTTTTCTCGGCCTCCGTCCGTCCCACAGTCCGTCCGTCCCACAACCGCCGCCGCCGCCTCCCTCAGTCCCAATGAAGGTGAAGGTCTCTCTCTTACCCTTTCTCTCTCTCGCTATCTGTCTCTCTCTCTCTCTCACACTGTGTATTTCTCTGTTTACAGATCTAGATCTGTCACCGGAGAAGCTCTGCCGCCGCTCGTCCACCGCCCCTAGGTGAGTGACTGCCTCCTTTCCCTTCCTCCATTTCTCTGTCTGGTTTGCAGTATTTTTCTTTTTTTTTTTTGAAGTATATTTCGCTTTTTGTGTGTGCGTGCGTGTGTGTGGTAGTGGGGGGATTAAAACCGAAATCCAAACATATACATTGCTGAATGAAACTCCAAAATAATTAATTTAATTGATGCTAGCAGCAACTTTGTGGTCCTTGTTGTTTCCAAATACAATATGTGGGTGTTCTTTGTTCCCTTCATTTAGTTGTCATGTTTACAGTGATCTTTGGTTGAGAGCTTTTAAGTTTTTTTTTTCTATTTCCAAATCATGGCTTTTACCTTTAACGTACATGTTTGGATCTGAGTTTATAAATTATTAGTGAATATCATGTTATAATTGGCATATGCATGCCAATATATTGGTTCTTTTTTGTCACTGATTTATTAAATTCAATGGAAAGAAAAATTAGGGAAACTTAGAGGTATATGTGGAGCTTCCTTCTATATATTTTTTAATTCAGTGATTAAATGTGTGCAACTTTGTTTATATAATATTTATGCTTGTTTATATGCAGAGACCGTGGGTCCAATATATTTTCCCTATGTAACTTGGTTATAGTTGCAAATTGACTGATTTTGAATCCATGCGGTCCAATATTTGTTTCACTATAATTGATATTGTAGTGTGTTTCTTGTTTAGTAACATGTGTAAGTTTGTTTGATCCCCAGAAATCTATCTGCCAACAACTTCAAAGGGACCATACCAGTTGAGTTTGGCCTTGTCATTAATCTTAATACTTTGTAAGTTCATGAAAACATGTTATGTGATTGGATTTGTTTTGGTTAATATAGGATCCTTTATATATTATTTGTTTAACTGAAATGTGTCTAAGTAGATTTATATCATTATGTTATGTGATTGAGTAAGCTAAATGTGATATGTGATTGCATATTAAATATTAATTTTTTTTTGAAATGCTATTTCTTGTGATAGGTCTATTCGTGGCGTTAGCTCGGAGTTTACGTGAGGAGCTTAAGTTAGGAGTTTGGGGTAAGTTTGTAATGTTTTAATATATATTTAAATATGTTAAATACAACATGTTGTGTGAATTGACCTGCTGGTTGTTAGTGGAGAGCAAAGCTCACTAAGCCTGATGAGGGTGTGCTGAAAGTTTATTGGTGCATGTGGTTGTGTTGTTTGTTAGTGGAGAGCAAAACCCTAGTCTTTGCCTTCCTGCCTTAAGCAGGATGCTGGGTTTGCGTGCTGGTAGTTTAGAATTGTGCATGTGTTTGTGTGAATGAATTGTCTGTTAGTGGAGAGCAGAGCTCAATAGGATTGCCATTATTTTTATGTGCTTTGTTTTTGTCATATAAATTGATTGATTGTTGTTTAGTTTCTGTGGAAAAAAAATTAAGAAAGTCCAAAATACAGGGGTTGTGCTGCCGAATTTTTTTTTTGGCACATGACCTCGGTATCTAATGCGTAATGTGTTCCATATGCAGATAATGCAATTTTACCGTTCAGACCGTAGGTGGATGTATGATAGGTTGAATCCTAGAAGAATTGGTTTGAAAGATGATTTTTTAAATGGGGTTGAAGAGTTTATTTTTTTCGCAAAGGGACAAGATAATTTCACCAGAGATGGGGGTATTAGATGTCTGTGTCTTAAATGTCAATGTCGAAAAATTAAGAGCGAGAATGATGTGAGGGTTGATTTATACAAAGTTGGGTTCAAACCTAATTATTGGACATGGACTAATCACGGTGAAGTAGTGCCTGATATTGACTTGAGTGTTGACGAGAATGACATGAGAGGTTCAAATAGTTGCGCAGATGTGGGAAATGCCGAGCAGTTTGACTCGATGCGGGACATGATTTCTAATGCTCTAGGGGTGAATGTGACATATGAAGAGTATCAGTATGATGACACTGAAGAACTTCCAAATGAGTCGGCACAAAGATTTTATAATATTTTATTGGAGGCAAATAAACCGTTGTATGAAGGATCCCTCGACTCTAGATTATCAATGTGCGTGAGGCTCTTAGGTGTGAAGTCAAGTTTTAATGTTAGCGAGCAGTGTTGTGATGTTATCTCAAGAATAGTATTGGATGGGTCACCTAAAAAAAAATGTTTGCCAAATAACTACTATGAAGCTAAGAGGCTAGTGTCCAAGTTGGGTATGGAAGCTAGGAGGATTGATTGTTGTATGAATGGGTGCATGTTGTATTACGACAATGAATTTGGCAAAAATGACAGTCAGTTGGTTGAATGCAAATTTTGTCATGCACCAAGGTATTGTGCTCGCAACAATAGCAGAGGTAAGCATAAGCTAGTTCCAGTGAAGGCAATGTTCTATTTGCCAATAATTTCAAGGCTTCAGAGAATGTTTGCATCAGTGAAAACTGCAAGCAAAATGACGTGGCACTATGAGAATAGAAGTAGTTCAGGCGTGTTGCGTCACCCTTCTGACGGTGAAGCATGGAAGCACTTTGATCGGGTGCATGTAGATTTTGCCGCGGACCCACGCAATGTCCGACTTGGGTTGTGCTCTGATGGTTTTACACCATACATCCAATCCTCGGCATCTCCTTATTCTTGTTGGCCAGTTATTGTTACCCTGTACAATCTTCCTCCAGAGATGTGCATGTCGAAACCATACATGTTCTTGACTTGTGTGATACCGGGCCCATCTGATCCAAGAGCTGGGATTGATGTTTATTTGGAACCCCTGATTGACAATTTGAAGAGGTTGTGGAACGGTGTTCTGACATATGATGTTGCACGTAAGCAGAATTTTAACATGAGAGCGGCTTTGATGTGGACGATTAATGACTTCCCTGCTTATGACATGTTGTCTGGTTGGGGGACTCATGGTAGATTGGCATGTCCGCATTGCATGGAGCATACAAAGGCATTTAACTTGAAATTCGGGAGAAAGAGTTCCTGGTTTGACTCGCATCGGAGGTTCTTACCAAATGATCATCCATTTAGAAAAAACAAGGCTGCCTTCAGGAAGGGTGAAATTGTCACAGATGGCCCTCCTCCTAGGTTGACACCGGAGCAGGTTTGGACCAGAGTTATAAATCTCCCAAAAGTCACAAATCATGGTGTAGTTTCTCGATTTGAAGGATATGGAGAGTGGCATAATTGGACAAAAAGAAGTATTTTCTGGGATCTGCCCTATTGGAAAGATAATTTATTGAGACACAATCTGGATGTTATGCACATTGAAAAGAATTTTTTTGACAATATATTTAACACTGTAATGAATGTAAAAGGCAAAACCAAAGACAATGATAAGGCCAGAAAGGACTTGGAGTTGAACCCTCAGGCAAATAGGAAGATTATAAAACCCAAAGCCAATTACACTTTAACTGCTGAGCAAGCAAAATCAGTTTGTAGGTGGGTTAAAGAACTGAGGATACCAGATGACTATTGTTCCAATTTGGCAAGATGTACAAATGTGGACACCGGAAGGATGTCTGGGATGAAAAGTCATGATTATCATGTCTTCATGGAGTGTTTACTTCCTATTGCCTTTAGTTCATTGCCCGTTCATGTTTTGAATCCACTAGTTGAAGTGAGTCAGTTTTTTAAGGATTTGTGTTCTGCAACATTGAGAGAGGATGACCTTATTAAGACGGAGTAGAACATCCCGTTCATTCTATGTAAGTTGGAGAGATTTTTTCCCCCTGGTTTCTTTGATTCTATGGAACATCTTCCAATTCATCTTGCCCACGAAGCCAGGCTTGGTGGACCAGCTCAATATAGGTGGATGTATCCATTTGAAAGGTATTATTACTATCTTATAACTACTTTTAAATATAACTATCTAGTTCAAAGATAATATATTTTTTGATTCAAGATTCCATTCACATCTACTTTTGTAGATTCATGGGTGATTCAAAAAAATCGGTGAAAAATAAGGCCAAGGTTGAAGGATCAATATGTGCGTCTTACCTACATCGCGAAACAAACCATTTTTGTTCCCATTATTTCACTAACTTCATGTTGACACCAAGGTATATTAGAAATGAAATCGAGACTGATCACAATGAAAGACATCCACTAACATTATCAGTATTTGGCCTGCCTGGTCGTAATTCTGGGAAGGAGTCAATTCATTGGTTATCACAAAAAGAGTGGTGGTCAGCTCATGTTCATGTGTTGATCAACTGTGCCGAAGTTAAGCCATATCTTGCGTAAGCATATCATATTGATGATCCATAATTCTCATTTACTATATTACTATATATATTCAAGCCTCGACATTGCATGTTATTCAATTTGATCAGGGCGTTCTTGTTATCTGAGCCTGTCTCCGTACAACACGAAGAAGCTCATATTCATGCAAATTTTCCAACATGGTTTAAGCGCCAAGTACGCCTCCCAAAACTATTTCACTTTTATGCGAATTATTACAAGTTAAATCAATATATAAATAATTTGTTTGCATGTTGTATCAATATTTACGTAGGTTTATAGTGAGACACCAACTCCCATCAACCAACACTTGAGGAACCTCTCTGATGACCCTCATAAAAATGTCAAAGAATGGCATACATTCTTCGTGAACGGGTACAAATTTCACACACATGAATGGACACAGGGCAAACAAACAATTAACAGTGGAGTTTACGTAAAAGGTGTCACACAAGGAGGTGAAGATGAATTCTACGGCTTCATTCAACATATATATGAACTGGCGTACAACACTCTAGACTATACTAAAAGAATAGTGCTATTTTATTGTGAATGGTTTGATCCATCGGTTAGAGGCACAAAAAGGAATCCAAAATATAATACTATAGAGATTCATATGCGCAGCAGGTATGGGTCGTTTGATCCATTTATGATTGCACAAAATGTGAGACAGGTGTATTATGTCCCTTACCCATCAACCCGAACGGACAAACGAGGTTGGTGTGTTGCAATCAAGACAAAGCCTAGGGGTCGTATTGAAGTAGATGATCTAGAGGAAGATGTGGCTTATCAAGTGGATGAAAGGCCACAAGTAAATGAAGTAACCGAAGTCGAACGGATTACTCGCTTACGTGACGACGTGGATGAAGAAGTGGACGAAGACGATGTTGATGAAGAAGAAGCATCAGATGAAAGAACAGGCCCCAAAGATGATTCTGGGGACTCATGGGCAGATTGACTCTCAAATTCTGAATAATACTTAGAATTTAATTTTATGTATTTTTATTTTTAATGTCTTGTGATTGTCATTTATGTATTGAATAACTTAGTTATCCCAAATTAGTGAATTTGATATTTAATATATATTGTAATGTTTCATTGAATAATTGTTTATATTGAATTACACTAGATATAGATATGGTATCAGGAGATGGCCCATCCAGACCACGCGATAGTGGGAAGGGCAAGGCCAAAGTCACGGGTTCTCGACCCAAGACTCGTACTCGCATTATTGTTGATGAGGATGGGTATGTGGGTAGGCCGGGTACATCACGTACAGTGGCTCCGCCTCAGCCTCAGCCGGTGTATCGGCCACCATTTATGGCATCCCCACAGGCTTGGCCAGTACCACCACCACCGCCACAGTCTTGGCCAGTACCACCACCACAGTCTTGGCCAGTACCACCGCCACAGCCACAGTCTTGGCCAGTACCACCGCCACAGTCTTGGCCAGTACCACCGCCACAGCCACAGTCTTGGCCAGTACCACCGCCACAGCCTGACTATAGGCCGGATGTTCCATGGTACAATTCTACTCCAGTTGCAGCTGAGACTACTGCTCCAGTTGCAGCTGAGAGTACTACTCCGGTTGCTGCTGACATTACTCCAGATGCAGATGACACTCAGGCTGGCACTCAGGATAGCGCTGATCATGATCCATCTGATCAGGACGATATGAGTTCGATGATGTCACTGTCAGAGGGTGAGGAGGATATCAATGAGGAGGTTAGATACTTGAGGGATGGTCGACTAGTAATTGAGTCAGCTGGAAATGGGTAAGTATTAATGAATTAATAACATTTTTATATTATTTGAATATTTATTATATTTGTAATATATTTGTTTTAATTATTGTCACTTCCCTGCTTATTATATATGAAGGTTCCTTCTCTCGAGTGCATCAGCGAGGAATGTCACTCGATGTGTTACTGAGCAGTATCATCGGCCTTGGACAAGATGGGGGGAGGTCATGAGGGATAAGGATGCGAAGAAACTTTTCTTTGATGCTTTCAGGGTAAGTTTCTGATTTAATTCCTTTTACGTATATTATTTTATAAACTATATACATATATTATTTTATAAACTATATACGTATATTATTTTTTTCTTCTCTAATATAGGACAAATGTTCGTGGAGGGATGAGGATGAGTATAAGGTTGAGAAGATATTTCATATGCAAGCCGGTCACCGCCTTTCTGAAATGCTCAGCAAAGCCCGCAAACGTGATAAACAACCCCTTTGGATTGGAAATAATGATTGGGCTACTCTGAAAGCTTACTGGGCGACACCAGAGTACCAGCAACTGTCAGCCCGAAACAGGAGAAATCGGGCATCGGAGAAGGGTGGTAGCATGCACACAGGGGGCTCCATCTCCCAAGCTCAGTATGCATACCGATTAGTACGTATGTTTGACTTTATCTCTAATAGTTATTATTTATTTATACTTATTAACTATTTATGTTTCTGTTGCTTTCAGGGAAAGAAGTTAGGGCGAGAGGTGCAAATGCACGAGTTGCATCGCCACACCCACATTAAGAAGGCAACCGGGGAGTTTGTTGACGAGAGGTCGAGGAAGACTCAGGTAATGTTTATATATGTATTCATTGTTTTATATATTTGAATTTGAATTAAATTAAATTAGTTTTAAAATTAAAACTAATCAGTATTTGTTTGATGGATACCAGGAGGAGTTTGAGCAAAAGATGAGCCAGCAGATGTCCCAGTCTGGGATTGATGCCACCCAGAACCCTGAGGAGGCAGCGCGTATAGCGCTTACAATTTGGGTGGACGTGGTTGGGGGCAAGCATAGGGGTCGCTTATATGGTGCTGGAACCCTTTCGGGCAATTACCGAAAGGGCTCCAGTCACATAGACATTACTGGATCATCCTCTAGTGGTAGCAGTCATTCCTCTATGCTGAATGCAGCTGAGCTTAATCGGATGAGGCAGACAATGGAAGAGATGCAACGTTCAATAGAAGAAAAAGACCAGCTGTTAGCTACTCAGAGTTTGACACTGCAGCAGGTGTTGGCCAACCGAAATTATTTAATGCAGATGTATCAGCTTCAGCCTCAGCCTCAGCCTCCTCGGCCTCAGCCAGCTCACCAACAGCGACCACAGTCGGAACAGGGCACCGAGGGTGGCCATACACGTGGCATAGATGAAGAAGTTGACCCTTATGCACAATATTAGTTAGTTTCTTAGTTTAATTTTGTATTTCACTTGACTTTTTATGGTTTTTTCAACTTGGACAACATTTGGTTATTATGATATTGAGGTTTTCAATTATTGTCTTTATTTTAATAGAAGTGCTAGATTAATAATAAATTAAAATTAATATAAATAATTATTCAATAATATGTAATTAATTAAAATAAATAAACAATTAATTAATAATTATAACAAATCGAAATATTATCTAATGGAATTAATAAATAATTTAATTAATAAAGATTAAATTTATAATTTGAAAATTTAATTAAAAAAAAAAAGATGTGTACCTACGGCCTTGGCCGTAGGTAATTCGCCAGGGCCATAAGCAGTAGGTAATTAATTACCTAGGGCCTGGAGTCGTAGGTAATTACCTAGGGCCATGAGCCGTAGGTAATTGGTAATTACCTACGGCTTTTTAAAGAAATCCCTCGCTAAAAATTTGCAACGAGCATTTTAACCACCGAATTCAAGCCGTCTCTTAGCCGGCCCTAGGTAATTACCTACGGCTTTTTAAAGAAAGCCCTCGCTAAAAATTTGCAACGAGCATTTTAACCACCGAATTCAAGCCGTCTCTTAGCCGTAGGTAATTTTCCATTACCTACGGCTTTTTGCTTCTACCTACGACTTTTGGCCTTGGCTAATCAGCGAAATTCTTGTAGTGTTTTTGTTTATTCAATCGATGAAGATTTTATTTTTCTTAATTTATTTATTAAAATATTAACATTTTTTTACCATTATTAGGTATAATGCAAATTATTATTAAAATTACTACTTTTTTCTGCATTAAAATTATTTTTAAAATTTTCCATAACTAAAATTTTTAAATGCTTGTATCTTTTATATTTCTATTTAATATTTTACTATTATAATATATTAATTACAAAGCCAATCTTATCATAATTTTTAATTGATATTTTAATATTTCACTTGTATTTAGAACTAATAATAATAATAATAATTGTTTGGTATAAAATTTAAGTTTCCTATGTAATAATTATTAATATTAATTAAATAATATATAAAATTTATTATCTAAGATATATGTATATATACAAAAATTTCTTTATTTGTAAGGTCATTAAACATCTTTTGATTAAGAGAATCTTATAAGTTCCTCCATAGTCGTCTTAGCACGGGATTGAATCGTATGCTAACCTTACACGTACCGATAATGATGTGTGCGAGAGAGAGAGAGAGAGAGGATCAAGTTATACCGAGTAATAAAAACTTAACACTCTTACGTCATTATAATAATTATATATAGAATATATAATTTATGTCCATTTGGTTAATGAATTTTGACTATTCATTAAATTTTTTTGATACATGACTATTCATTAATTAAATCATTCGCGTCAAATATTGTGAAGATTTACAATAACAAGTTTATAATAAAATAGCTCTTTTATATATTTTAAAAGTATATGTGATGTTAATCTTAATGGATCTCAATGATATAATTGATAACTTTGAATCGAAATAAGATTTTATAGATTTGATCTATATAATATATTATTTCAATGTCATATGTTAAACCTTTATATTTATGCCATTTATTAATACTTTTAAAATTCAAAAGTAGTCAATAATGATTTCACCATTGAATATTAGAAATTCTTAAAAAATATCTTAAATAAAATTTTATGCAAAGAAAAAATAACAAATATTTCAATGCACTACTTTACTGTTGAATTAGTTAAATAATGTTCAAAAAATTATTAATTCAATAGATTAACATTGAGAAGACTTATTGTAAGAGCGACACACAAATAAAATGTTCGTATGTGTGTAGAGTTAGCTATAGCGCCATGAAATTTAACAAAACTAGGATATAAACAATAATTGGTTAATTGCCCCTGAAGTTGCCAGTTAAAATATGAGATATTTTCTATTTTCTATTTCTATTATATACATTCACGATTCTAGGATAGAGCTGACAAAATGAGCCAGACTGAAAAAGTCTAAAAAATAAAGGACTCAGACACACAAATTTCAAAAACAAGAATCAAGAATAAGATGATTTAATAAAAGGAGAGTAATATGTCTAGGGATCTACTAATAGTGAAAATGAGAAAAGGGATCCTTAGTTTCTTAAGCTGTTCTTAAAATAATTTATTTATTGAATTTACGAGTCATAAGACAATTATGGATTCATGGCTAGCTTAAGGGATTTTAAAAAAAAAAATTATGACTAAGAGGAGCTAGACGCCCAAAGGGATTTTTAAGAACAGAAAAGAATAATCGAATTAAGTTCATGTAATTGACCTAGGTATCAATAGACAAAAAATAATCAAATATGGAATGAAATGCAATAATTATTATTCAACAAAAAACTGGGAAATTAAACACAATGATAATTTTTTTTTCACAAAGGGAAATTAAACACAACTAACAAAACGGGGAAAGGAAACACCCCTTCGATTCTCATTCCGTGCTAGCTAGAACCAGTAGGGAGGCACAGAGTCCACTGAAAACTGCTTGTTTGACCCAATCCTGCAAGGATGTCAGCGCACCTATTTGCTTGATCCCAGTGATAATTTTGACTAAGATTAACAAATACGGAACCACAAATAATAATGATAGAAATTTTTTTAAGAAAAATTAGGAGTATAGAAGAGTACTTAAAAATTTGATTTAGTATTAAGATTTTTTAGTCAGTTTAATGACAGGTAAAACCCAACTAACTTTATATAAAAAAAGAAGAAGATAAAACCCAACTAACTGAAAATGTATGAAATTTAAAGGAATTACATTTTTTTTTATCAAAGTTAAAGGGATTACATTTAAGATATGTTAACTATAATGTACAACATTGGCTACATATATATTGTAAACTTAAGAAGGTTAACCAGCAACCTGGTTACTTACTCATGTGCAAGTGTACCCTTCAAATTTTAAATTTTTCTGTTGCTGTATATATGCTGCCACCTAATAAACAATAAGAAAATGTTACACAAAAAAAGACACCCAAAACCCATTAGACATCTAGAGAAATAAGAACAGAAGAGAAAAATATGATAGATTTTTTTTTACCAGAATAAATATGATATATGAGTTACAAAAATCACCTTTGCGTTTAGAAAGGGTTATGGTGTAGAAAACCGGCATCAATATATAAGAAAAGATGGCATTAGTTTAGAATTTTGATTATAAAAATTGACATGATTTGACTCAAGGAACATAATGATATCGACAGGCTTCAGAGGCATTATTTTTCCCAGCTGGTTCATCAACAGCTGCCATTTCTAATCTCTTTAAAGACTCCCACTTCGCTCAAATCAATCTCCGGATAGAGCAAAGCAACCTGACTAATACCTTCAATCATACGACAAGCAGAACACATCCCCATTTCTTCGTATTTTGCCTCATCCATCTCTTTTGACAAGTGTTGATCAATTACCTCATCGGATTGGAATCTCTTATCCCAGAGAGATGGACCCTCTCAAAATCAACAGGTTGATCAGTTCTCGATCTTTTTGTTGGTGCCATATTCTGTTGAAACTCTGTTTCCGACGAATAAATTACAGGTTGCTTTATTTTGAATTCTTCCCGTTGATGAAGTTTTTGCAAATCTTTGCAGGATATATAGTAGATGCGGTGCCATTTTAATTTTCTGATGAAAATAAATTAAACGTCATTCAGTGTAAAATTGGTGTTGATTGTGGATATATTAATTAAGAATAATTCTAAATCTTTCTACCTTTTATTCCTACAAATCCTCCTACTTATTACATAGAAAAAGTATTAAATATTTTTTATGTTTTCAAACTTCATTTTTTTCATTAAATACTTACTTTATAAAATAGTAAAAAAATATGTAAAAGAATTTATAGGAGGATATAACATTTTTCATTAATTAAACGCAGAGCAATAAAACTTACACCAGGAAAAGAATCTCCGGGAGAGGTAAATGAAGTGATTGTGAAAATTATGGGAAAATGGAAAATTGAAAGAAGCCACTGAAATTTAATGGGCAAAGATCCAACCAACCGTCCAACAATAAATGGATAGTTTGAATATAGGGATAAAATCTAAATCTACTGCAGGAAATCCAAAAGTCAGGTCACTAATGAAAGGTTTAATCACATGTAAACCTTATTCTTAATGAGAGAAAGAGAGAGTAGAACAGCCACGTGCTAAAACCATATACTTTATTCACTATTGTAAATTGCAAATCTTTTAAAAAGAATTTTGGTCCTGCAAATATATCTATTTTTTGTTTTTGTCCTTGTAAATTTTTTTTTACTTTTTCATCCATACAAATTTTGCCGTCTCTGTTTTTGGTCCTCGAAGTCAAGTTCCGTTACAAAAAAGCTGATGTGGCTGACGGAGGCTGAGCTGGCATTGCCACGCTGGCTGACAGAAGCCACATGTCAGTAGATGATGTGGCTCACTTGCTGACTCAACATCATTAACATTTTTAACAGGGACGAAAAACAAAAAATGGTATATTTGCAGGGACGAAAAATAAAAAACTGTATAATTGCAGGGACCAAAAATATTTTTAAGCCTTAAAAGGTTTACAGTTTGAAATTAGGGTTCATCTTCTTCCCCCTTTCTCTCCCCTCCCAGCCGCCACCCCTCTCCCACCGCACCACCATCATCTCCAAGCAGAGATCCCCACCACCATCAGATTTGCAACAACAAGAAGAAACAGCAACAACAACAAGCAGATTTGCAAAACAACAATCAAAGAAGACAAAAGGTTTTTGTTCCCCCAATTTGAAACCCTAATTGGAGTGTTGCACCATTTCAGATACTTGAAGAAGAACGAAGAAGACAAAGGTTTGAGTCACCATTGTCATGGGGGGGGGGGGGGAGAGGAGGAGGGGGGTCGGTTTTGGTTGGGTATTTTGGTTTCCACACTGATTAACATTTGATGATGTTGTTGGGATACATTTCTTTGGGGATGTTGGGTTTAGATTTGGTTGTGTTGTGGTGAGGGCTATGTCGGAGAGGAGAAGAAGAAAAATGGTGGTGGTGGTGCTGTTCTGAGCTCAGCTTAGGATGGTGGGAGAGAAGAAGAAGAAGAAGGAGGAGGAGGAGGAGGAGGAAAAAATGGTGGTGGTGCAGTTCTAAGATCGTGGGAGAGAAGAAAAACATCATTAACATTTTTGGTCCCTGCAATTATATAGTTTTTTGTTTTTCGTCCTTGCAAATATACCATATTTTGCTTTTCGTCCCTGTTAAAAATGTCAATGATGCTGAGTCAGAAAATGAGCCACGTCATCTACTGACATGTGGCTTCTGTCAGCCAGCGTGACAGTGCCAGATCAGCCTCTGTCAGCCATATCAGCTTTTTTGTAACAGAACTTGACGTCGAGGACCAAAAACGGAGACGCCGAAATTTGCAGGGATGAAAAAGTAAAATTTTTTTTCGCAGGGACGAAAACCAAAAATGAGTATATTTGCAGGGATCAAAATTCTTTTTAAGCCATAAGATTTTGTGCAATGCGTCAACTTAGAGTCTATATTTTTTAGATTTTGGAATTTTAAGATTTTGTAAATAAGATTTTTATTAGACTAGACACAACCAACTATGGATGAGACCAAACCTGCATACTATAATGAAAGTAAAGCAACAAAAAAAACACAAATTAAGACAGCACCCAATGGCAAACCCAAATTAAAACAAATAAGCAAAGCCAAAACACTCAAGATCAACAGACAATAAAGACTCTCAACTCAATCCTAAGCCAGATCAACTAAAAACCGTATTATGGAAGACCCTAGAGCTTCAACTCTAGGTTCAACTCCACTGGCTCCTTCTTTACTGAAACTGTTGTTGGGGCAGGCATAGGTGGCACAAATATCGGTCCTGCTATTGCGACTTCAAGTGGTGTTGATGACATTGTTACCCCAAACGTTGGTCCATGACGGACTGAAAGTCCATGGTCTCATGAAAATTGAACTCATCATGTATAGGTGACATTGGTGGTGGCGGTGGGGTCAACCCCCTTGTGTTGTGATTGTCTGGGTTATAGTCCCCCACAACAGCGATACTAGTAGGTATCAAATTAAAGATACCATGAAAAGGTGAAATGTCTAGGATCGGCAATCCCCCAAAAGTAACTGGCAAAAATGGGAATTGTGGTGGTGGAACTAAAAAATGTGGGTTATGTAACTCACAATTAATTTGAGCTATATTGATCACCCTTATTGCTGACTCCATAGTCATTGCATTCAACTCCTGTTAATAGTGTTCGACAAGCTCCTCCTTAGATCGTTGAAGAAGGCAGAGCAATGAATGCATGTCAAAGGTCCGAGAGCACCATTGTTGTCATTACTGCCATCGTCGATCTCACCATCAAAGGTAGGTTTTGGTTTCACCATGTTGAAAGGGAGCGTTTCGGGAGGGGAAATTAGGAAGAATCTTGATAGAAAAATACTTTGGTTAGAAGAGATAGAACATCTGAGATGGCGAGAAAAACCAAGTGAGAGGCTCTATTTATAGAGCGGTTTGTAGTTCAAATATGGTTGAGATCTTGATGTTTTTTATTTAATTTAAAATTTATGAGGCAACTTTTCTTTTATAGTATTATGAAATGTGTAATGATATTTGCATACTTTGGATTCTCTAAAATGAAGGACATGTTTTAGGGATTGAAATCATCAATCTCTTTTTCCTATTTCTAGCTTCACCTTCTAAAATACAGTTCTTTCCTTGTAAAAGAGATAAATCTTTACAAAAATTTCACACACACTTCTTACATTTTTTATGACATACGTTTTATAAATTAACTCAATTTATTCAACGAAGTTACTTGTAGTGTAAAAAATTATAGAAAATCGTTGCCGTTGAATTTTTTGATAAAGCATTGAATAAACATGAAGTACAAAAGTATAGGTATTATATTTAATTTGAACTACACTAAAGTCTATATGGTTAAATGTAGCTTGTTAGATTTGATATGAACTACGTCATAATCTATATAGTTAAATGCGCAAAATCTATCAATAATCTAATATAACTATTATAAACTTTTTTTATAAAACAAATTCAAGTCTTTATTTTTTTTTTGATAAATAATTCAAGTCTTTATTATTGAGAAGTGTAATAATATTTATTGGTTCTCACTTAAATTTTCATAAAATCATATATCTTTTCATTAATTATGTGACACATGTCTTGTGAGCATTCATATCAAACTAAATCAATATTTTTTATTTTTTGTTTATTCAATCAAGGAAGATTTTATTTTTCATAGGAATAATTAATAAACAAGCTAAAAAAATAATATCTTAATTTTTAACATTGTAAATAATTTGAAATAAATTAAGATAACAAAGTGTAGAAAGTGATTCCAAGGTTCTCGTGGACTTGGTGACCTCGGTGGATAGACATGATATGGAGGTTCCCAGGCTGGTGCGTCGCATCCGCTTATTAGCTCAAAGATCGTGTTCACCCATACATGGCAAGAAGGAAACCGCAGTGCAGATTGGCTTGCAAATCACAACCTCGACGCGAGCTCATTTGAGCTCCATTTGCTGGAGCATCCTGGAAGGGAGCTAAGGCAACTCTTATTTGATGATGTTTCAGGGGCCTCATGGCCTAGGACTTTTAGAATTAGTAGTTAGTTTTTTGTGTGTGTTCTTTCTTTGGGTCTTCGGGCCCTCGTGTTTACCAAAAAATATTAAGATAACAAAGTAATAATTATTCTAAAATAATATATATATATATATATATATATATATATATGTATGTATGTATATAATCTATAATCTATATCGCATGTATTTTTATGTCATTTTAATTTTACATTTAGTTACTAGCTGAACAACTAATTTTATTAAACACTTTAAAATTCAATCAACTAACTTTTTAATTAGCTATCAGCCATAAGCTAGATTATCATTATTAGTTACCTCATCAACTATATATTTTGCCGAATAGAGCCTTAATCACACTTTTCCCTTTTTATCTTCCGTGAATGTGCTCAAAAGGTGAAAGCCTCATTAGTTCGCTTATAAACCCTTACGGCCTAATCCACATGGAATATTTTAATACTAAGCTTCTCCCCGATCACAATTCATTCAACTACTGCATTTCATGGAGCAGTAGATTTTTCGCAGCTTATCTACCTATAAACTAACTCTTATAATTACCATTTATCAGTTTCTAGTGCAACTTAACTGCCTTGTGGCTTATATTCCCTCCGTCCTATTTTATATGTTGTTTTAGTCAAAAAAATTATATTTATTAGTATGAGAGTCATAAGGTGGTTTAATGATTTCGGGGAGGAGCATAGGGATTGAAGTAATTATAAGGAAGTCATGGGTTCAAACTTCACCTACCAACATAATATACTAATTTACTAACATTTGTTTATCCAAAAAAATATTATATATATTAGTTCTTCTGCCACAACCTTAAACAACAAACAAAATGAGATGAAAAAAGTATAAAATAAGCCAAATCTTCAAAACGATCATTTAGACCCGAGTCCATCTTAATGGGACAATCCGAAACAATTAAGCTATCATTAATAAAAAAAGACAAATAAATAAGGATTCCTTTGTGAAAATAATTTGATCTTTGTCCATGCTAATTCAGTATCAAAGAGAAAAGATAGGCAAAATTAGAAAACTGGTCTCTTATGTTAATTTATTTTTTCAGTTTGACGCAATTTAAATTTGTTTCAAATAGGTCTCATATGTTGTAATATCATTTACAACATTGGGGAATAATTTGTGACTAATTTAATTCATAAAAGACTTTAATGCAAATGATATTACAACATATGAGACCTATTTGAAATAAACTTAAACGGTGTTTGGTGTTCAAGCCAATGGTGTTAACATTTTCAAGTGACATTGTCAAATTTTTTTAATAAGAGACCAAATTAAAAATATAAATTATCATAAAAAACCAATTTACTAATTTTGTCGAAAAGATATATAGCACTTGACAAACATATTGAGAAACACTAATTTACAATTTTCATCACTCAGGAGGAACATATGAACATGAAAGTTGACATGTCCCAGAGGCCCATTGGCATGAGGACAATTCTCTTTCAAATATTTCTGGGTGATCGGTGCTTTCGGTGCTCCTGATTGTCATGGTTTGTAAAACTCTTGCATTCTTCAAAACATATATCGCTAACGGAAGCGCACCTGGTAGGCTAATATTGTTCCAAATTGTGCATGTCCTAAGATGTAATGAAAGACACTGCGGAATAAATTCTGGGTCAACCCAATTCTGTTGGCTCTTTTTTGTACTCCTATTCACGTGGGCCTGTTAGTTCATAAAGGCATGTTAAGGGGAAAGAACCAAATATTATATATATATATCCAAAACTAAACAAAATACCTCTAGATTTTGAAGGACAGGGCAGTGCTTGAGCACTTGTACTATCAATAACAATTGCTCATTACCGCTGGGAGAATTGAGAGATTCAAGCTCCAAGTGACTCAAATTATTAAACGCAGGAATTTCATCATCACGATACATAAACTACGTAGAAAGACAAACGTACAAAAATCAATGAAAAACTAATAAAATAAAATAAAATACAAAGCCACAAGTAGCATCATATTTATAAATTATACTCATCCGTCTAAGTGTTTTTAAGGTGTTTTACACATATTAATTAAAAAAAAGCAACTAAATGAATGATATATAGTAATAATTTTACCAAATTAAACTTAGAGTAACCAACTACTTTGGTCCCAAAGAGTGTCAGACGATGTCACTTTAGTCATAAAAGATAGGAAATTATTAAAAGGTCATCAACTGCCGTTAGCCACTTTGGTCATTGAAAGTGATTATTTACTATTATTTTGGTCTCTAAAAATGATAACTTAACTGTCATTTTGATCCCTAAAAATGATTATATTCCTGACTGCAGAGACCAACGTGGCCAACGAAAACATGAGTTGAGGACCTTTTAATAATTTTCTATCTGTCAGGGATTAATAAGTGATACCGCCAGATATTCTCAGAGATTAAAATAACTATTTACTTTTAAACTTATTATTTAAGTTGTTCAAAAATTGATACAACACTCTAAAAGTCGTTTTTGGTATAACATAGGAATAAAATAATTTATGTTTCATTTAAAACATAAAACGACGCTTATTTTGAAACAAATTCAATTTGCGAGAAAGAGAGGACGAAGGAAGTAATATCAAACCTGTTCCATATTTATGCACAGAGACTCCACATTATAAAATGCTTTCAACGGAAGATGAACATCACATATAATATATGCTCTTGTGAGCTTGCTTAAGCTTAGGCATATCCACTCTCTATGGGTATGAGAGTTCCGAAGGGGCCAAATGTCGAATAGGTACTTATACCCACACCACTTAGAACGATGTGCCATCAAATCCTCGAGATTTGGACATCCATCAAGAAGCAACATGATATCTTGAGCTTTTGCAGATAGGGTAAGGAATACGAGGATTTTGAGTGAGGGAAGCGCAACTGAAGAAAGGCCCTCCACCTTAAACCACCCACGGAACTTGAGAACCACAAGGGTCCTACAGGTGAGAATGCTAAGGGGCAATTCAGGCCCATCATCATCAAGCGTAGAGGGCACACAGAGATGGAGGCACTCCAATCCGCGTTGTGTGACGGTGTTGACCCATTTGTTGACATTGCCAAAGTCGATACCCAGATCACCACCACTGTATATATTGAGGTGGAAACTCTTGATGGGGAGTGTGGGGTCTCGGGAGCGAAAAACAGAGGACACGATCTTGTTAAAGCGGAAATATGCTTTTGGGATTTCCGCTTTTGTGATGCTGAAGTCGAGTGCGAGAACCGAGCGCCAAAGATGCGTCCACCTCTTGGAAAGAACGCCGGTGGCAACGGCGTGTTTGGTTGGGAGAAAAGAGAGAATGTGGCACAGAACTTCATCCGGTAAATTGCTGATCCTATCCATCATTGAAGACATATGTCGTCGAGCATTTGGAGGATGGCTGTTACCAGAGATGTATATATATACTGCATATATTTTAACAGGAAATCTGAAGAACAAAAAAAAAAGGTTTTTGAATGTGTCATCTCATCGTACAATTTGAATTTGTGCAAATCTTCTTTATACAATCTAAATCTTTACACATAACAAGGAAACTTCAAATTAATAACAGATCTATATTTAATTTGAATCTTTGCTCGTTTGATTTTTTGTTATTAAAGATTAGGATTATATTTATGCACGTTCTTTGGTTTGTTATTTTGAGGATAATATTATCACAGTAAAAATTTTAAATTAAATCTCTGCACAATCCTTGGAATATTGTTATTTAGAGGATAAAATTTTAATTATAAATCTAAAGTAAATCCCTTCATATATATATATAAACTGAATTTGTGTCCTATGTAATTTAAAAAGTAAATTTCAAATATATCTATCTATATACTATAGTATATACAGCTTCCGTTTTTCTTTGTACCAGAAAAAACTATATACATCTTCTAAGGGGAAGGCCTTGCAGTGAAGGGATATTTAGGACCGTTGGATATCATGTTATTTAATAAATGGATAAGCAGATTGAATAAACTACTTATTAGTAACTAGATATAAGTGTATAACAAGTTTATGGCAAAATTTGAAAACATCCCCCACAAAATTAATTACTAACTCCATTTCAAAATGATTGTTCTGTTTGAAATATAAAAAAAATTCATATCAAGTGTCCATTTTATATTTTTAATGCAATATTAATTATTTCTTTTTCAATTTTACTCTTATTTATGCATTAAAATTTTTCACTTTATATTATCAATGTAACATTAATTACAAGGGCAACTTAGTAAAATTGTTGAATTTTTTAACTTATTTATTGTTTATCTTAATTTTGGTAAAAATGATGATAATCCTTTTCAAACAGAGGTGCTATTACAAATGAATAGGGTCAGATGCATCAAGGGTTACCTGTATAGTAGGTTGGCATAATATTTTTATGATATTTATATTTTGACTTATAAAGTTCTCTATAATTACACAAAGTTTCTATAAACTTGTGGAAATGTTACGCGTTTATGAAGCTGACAAGCTTATACTCAAATTGAACTTGTTATTGATTATTAATTATTTAGCAGGTGAATTAGTGTACACAATTAACTAGTCTCTGAAAAAGATTAATAATTTATAAAGCCAATTTCTAAGCATAACATATGTTATTTCTAAAAAAAAAAAAACCATATAGAAAAACCTGAAATGAAATGAAATGAAAAATCTGAAATAATATTTAACACACACAAGTAATTGTGAATTAATATTTAAAACAAAGATTACTTGCAAAAGGCAATACTAAAAAAAATACACAATGTAACAACTGATTAGTAACTTATATATGTAAGTTCAAAAGGAATAATATTATAAGTTGCGGTTCGGTTCAGCTCGATTTTAGTGAAGAAATCCAAAATTCGAGCGGTTCAGTTCGGTCTTCCAAAATAGTCATTCAAAAAAATCCAAAAATTTTGGTTTTGGATCGGTTTTCAATTTTTTTGGACCGATTTTCGTTTATTTTTTTGGATCGATTTGGTTTTGAACACTCCTACAAAGCGCTGTCGTGATTGACACATACAGATGACATGTGCGGACAGTAAGTATTGTATTATAGAATTGTACCTCACAACAACGCTTTAAGGAGGAAGTGTTGTCCAAATATTTTTTTTAAAATCATTTTTTTGTTTTTCTGATTTTCCAAGAAATATTCAAATGTTCAGACAGACAGATACAGTTTTAAATTTTCACAATTAGAATATAATTATAAATAGAAATTAAATTAACATTACAAGAAAAATGTGTTTTAGCGTAAGCCAAAAGCCCACGCTACAAGCTGAAAACCGACGCTAACATCGCGTTTAGCATTGGCCTAGCGTCGGCGTCGTGGCCAACGCTTTAGAGGTCAAAGCTAACTTCAGTGTCAGGTAGTGGTTGCCGACGCTAGACGCTAACGTCGAGGCTAAAGCCAAACAAAGAAATGAAGTCACAAGCCGACGCTAGAGTATGTTAGAGTCGGCCTGGCTAACGCAACTGTTGGAATATGAGAAGATATATTATAATATCTTAATATTATGTTAGAGGATCGGAGTTTATCTTATAGGATTAGTTTCTTATCTTAGAATATCTCTTAGGATTAGTTTTTCTATTTCCTAATCAAATCAAATAGAGTAACAAATCAGGGTAATAACTAAGAAACAGGAAAACTAATCCTAAGAGATATTCTAAGATAAGAAACTAATCCTATAAGATAAACTCCGATCCTCTAACATAATATTAAGATATTATAATATATCTTCTCATATTCCAACAGCAACCATTCTCAAGCTGTTTAAACCATAGGAGACGTCTGCCTGGCTTTCACTACATAATTGAGAGCAATCAAAACTATAGCACACTGCATTACCTGCCAAGACCCAATTCATACTCATAGTCATCACATTAAAACGTTAATAAAGGCTCATCGTTTATATATTAGACTATTTAAAACTCAAATTAACCCACGATATGACGAAGTTTGCACTATAAATGATATAAACCCAAAATTCAGTTCAAAAATAAGTGTTCATATTAATAAGACTACTACCGTCAACAATTAAACATGAAGCTCAAGTGCATAAAACCATCCTTTGCCAAGAAAGCTCAAGTACGTACAGGATAATAAGATTCACTTTTTATTGGTTCAAATTTGATTAAGTGAATCTCTAATTGAATTTTCCATCTGTCCCAATTGTTCTACACTACGTATTTTATCAAAATCTGTCCAATGATTGTATAATCCAATACTACCAAAAAGCCTCACCAAGCCCTTGACTAGAAAAGCAGCAGGGCAACTATATGACCATGACATGGTGATTGATGGTTTTGAGAAAGATACAACTATTACTTCATTGCTTAGGGGCAGGGGCTTCACACAGACACTCAATCACTTCTGACTTCACGGACATGTTCACTTGGGTGATAAAGGCAGGTAATGGTATTTAGCAGATACATTGCATGTGGTATATTCACAACACAAGAATATCACTTAATGATTTTGTAGAACAAATAAACAAGCACATATATTGTCCTGTGTTTAATGATAGAGCAAATGTGAAATATTTATAACTAATATATTTCATTCGCTATAGCTCAGCTAAATTACAAGTTTCAATTAAGAAAGTTTGTTTACCTTTAAAAGGTTTGAAAGGCCATTCACCCAGCCCAGCCTGATTCACCGAACTCAAGCAATGGTTGAACTGCTCTAGTATAGCTGTCCATTTTTATTAAAAAAAAAAACTGAAAGATGAATATTAGTAAAGCTTAAGTATAGAATTACCAAGTGTATGAAATTGATCCATTCATGCGAGTAGAAGCAAGAACACTACAAGGATCCTGTTTCTTGCTCTCTTTTTCCTAGTTCTCTTCCATTTCTTTTATGCCAAAAAAAAAATAAATCCCTAAAACTCACTTGATATATGATAATATTAATATAGCTAGGAACACGAGAAAGAGAGCTATTAGGAAGGATGAACTATAACGTAGTTCTCCATATATAGCATACAAAAAAATAACATTTTTCAGTAGAGAAATAAAAAGGGCCCTTTATATTTGTCTTTTCCTTTTCGATTTACCCAGAAACAAATTCAGAGAACAATCATAACATCTTGAGTTTCATTCACGATTCACGATATTGATCACTTGAGATTGAACTTATTTTTGGGTAGAGAAACGCCACTTTTCATACCATTAACCAACAAAGAAGAATCACAAGTGCAAATTCCACATGATACAACACAAAAACATAAGATTAATTGATTAAACTTTAGGACTTTGATATATAGACCACCACACACCCACACACCATCCGATGCTAATGAGTGAAATAGGAAATGTGGGTGTGTGGTGAGTGTGGGTGGGGTGTGTGTGTAACATTTCCCTAAACTTTAACAAGAAGACTATGATGAAAATATGAAACCAAACAATTAACACACATATACTAGATCAGACTAGACTAGGCTAGACACGACCAACCACGGATGAGACCAAATTCTCATACTGGAGTGAAAGTGAAGCAATAACAAAAACCTAAGTCAACCACTACTAGAAAACAGGTCATCAGTGACCCAAAAATCGGTCACTAACTTATTATGTGACCGAATTAGTGACCAAAAAATCGGTCGCTAAAGTGCTGGTCGCTGATTAGTAGCAACCGATTTTTTTAGAGACCGATTTTCAGTGACCGAATCAGTGACCGATTTTTTGTAATCAAATCAGCGATCGATTTTTTTGTGACCGAATTAGTGACCGATTTTTTGTGACCGAATCGGTGACCGATTTTTAGAGACCGAATCAGTGACCGATTTAGTGACCGATTTTGAGTTTTTTTTTTAACTTTTTCGGTCTCTAATTTATAATATCAATTTTTCATGGTTTTTTTAAAAACTACATATTCTTTAAAATACAAATATAACCTGGTAAACACATATCAATCACTTCCAATATAACAAAATACATCAATACCACTTAATATGCATAATATTTGATAGATAGATTCACTATTTACAAGAAAGTCCTAAATAATATATTAATTACAAAAGGTTTGTTAGTCACAACAAAAAAGTACGACATGAAAACTTTCAATCCTGTGCACTTGGCGGCTGAGTCTCATCGTCGTCGTCCTCATCATCACTTGACTCAAAAGTAGGTGGAATGGGCTGACGGTTAATGCTTTCTATCAATTCTTGCATCAACCTATTGTTATGTTCAACTATTTTTTCTGCATTGGCAACTCTATCGCGAAGCTCATCTCTTTCATTTCTAACTTCTTCAACCTGTTTTCGCAATTGTTCAAGCTCTTCTCTTTGTACCCATTCAGCCGATGTAGAAGATGATCCACGATAGCAAGGCCTCCCTACCAACACCGTTGACTCTATTCCTAGGCCATATGCTTTCCCTTTCTTCACTCCAGCTATATCGCACCACACATCTAACTCACATGGTGGAGGCGTTCCTTGCGTCAATGCTTGTTGGGTCAATTCTTCTAATGTGTGTGTAAACTCCATCTGCAAACACCAATATAAGTCATCTAATTAAGATGCAGAATAAAGCAAAATACAATAAAATCAACACTGAGAAATAGAGTACAAATAAACCAAAATAGAATTCATTACATTTACGTGTTCTGATCTCTTATCCACCCATGTGTTATCCTTACGTTGGTATGTGCGACGAAACAACTCTAATGGAACTAAATAATTAAAATCATATTAAATAATCAATTAAAAAAAATTAGTGAAACTAAATAAAAAATTTATTTTTTCAATTTAGCCACTAATTAGTGACCGAAAAATCAGTCACTAATTAGCGACCAAATAAATCGGTCTCTAAATTCTCTACGTACAAACGTTTTAATTCGGTCTCTAAATCAGTCCCAAATTAGTGACCGAATAATCGGTCACTAATTAGCGACCAAAAAATCAGTCACTAAATTTTCAACAGTACAAACATTTAAAGTCCGTCTCTAAATCGGTCATAAACTAGTGACCGAAAAATCGGTTACTAAATTTTCAACAGTACAAACATTTAAATTTGGTCTCTAAATCGGTCACTAATGATAATTGGTCACTAATTCGGTCTCTAATGCTTAAGTACCACCAAATTTAACAAAAACTTTGAAGATCTTCAAAATTGGTCACTAAATCGGTCTCTACAGTGACCGAATATTTTTTATCACTAAATCGGTCACTGATCGCCTGTTTTCTAGTAGTGAACACCGAATGGCATACCCAAATTAAAACAAATAAGCAAAGCCAAAACATTCAAGATGTTGACATCAAGAGAAAATAAAGACTCTCAACTCAATCCTAAGCCAGATCAACTAAAAACCATATTATGGAAGACCCTAAAGCTTCAACTCTAGGTTCAACTCCACTGGCTCCTTCTTTACTGAAACTGTTCTTGGGGCAGGCACAGGTGGCTAGGTTCTGCTATTGCTACTTCAAGTGGTGTTGATGGCACTGTTACCCCAAATGTTGGTGCAGGTGGTGCTTGTGCTTGTGTTGGGAGTGGTCCGTGTTCATCACCCACCTCTGATGTGGTTGATCGATGTTCATGGGTGGAGTGATAAGGAGAAGTCATAGGAGCAAGGGTGGGTGTGACAGGTTGGTCCATAAGGGACAGAAAGTCCACAGTCTCATGAAAATTGAACTCATGCATAGGTGACTGTGGTGGGGGTGGTGGTGGGGTCAACCCCCTCATGTTGAGATTGTCTGGGTTATAATCCCCTACAACAGTGATACTAGTAGGTATCAAATCAAATATACATTGAAAAGGTGAAATGTCAAGGATCGTCATCAATCCCCCAAAAGTAATCGATGAAAAAGGGGATTCTTGTGGTGGAGCTAAAAAATGTGGGTTATGTAACTCACAATTCATTTGAGCCAGATTATTCACCCTTATTGCTGACTCCATAGTAATTGCATTAAACTCCTGGTAATAGTGTTGGACAAACTCCTCCTCGATCAGAGTTGAAGAAGGCAAAGCAATGGGTGCATGTGAAAGGTTCGAGAGCACCATTGTTGTCATTGCTGCCATCGTTGATCTCACTATCAGAGATAGGTTCTGGTTTCACCATGTTGAAAGGGAATGTCTCAGGAGGGGAAAGGAAGAATTTTGATAGAAATTTGTACTTTGGCTTGAAGGGTGAGAATATATGAGTTGGTGAAAAAAACCAAGTGAAGTGCTGTATTTATAGAGCAATTTGTAGTTCAAAGATGGTTGAGATCGTATTTTTTTTTTTAAATCTATGAGGCAACTTTTCTTATGTCGTATTATGAAATGTGGAATGATATTTGCATACTTTGGATTCTCTAAAATGAAGAGTGTGTTTTAGGGATTGAAATCATCGATCTCTTTTTCCTATTCCTAGTTATCCTATCCTCCAATAAAAATGTAATATTTTTTTTTAAAAAAAAGAACTTAACAACTAAGAGAGAGAAAGTTATTATTAAAATGATTTTTTCTATTGAGGTGTTATATTTTTTTTAAAGGGATAAGAAAGAAACAGGTCTCATTCCAATATCTTAAAGAATATGTGCAAAATTATATGCACATATATGACAGATTATAAAATTATTTAAATTTTTATTGTTAATTTTTTAAACACAAATTTAACTATATGATTCAGCTTCTAAATTAGAGTTCTTTCCTTGTAAAAGAGATAAATCTTTACACAATTTTCACATATTTCTTACATTTTTTAAGACACGTTTTATAAATTAACTCAATTTATTCAACAAAGTTACTTGTAGTGTAAAAAATTATAGAGAATCGTTGCCGTTGAATTTTTGATAAAATATTGAATAAATATGAAGTACAAAAGTATAGGTATTATATTTAACTTGAACTACATTATAGTCTATATAGTTAAATGTAGCTTGTTAGATTTGATTTGAACTAAATCAAAATCTATATAGTTAAATGCTCAAAATCTATCAATAATCTAATACAACTTTTACAAACTTTTTTTATAAAACAAATTTAAGTCTTTATTATTGAGAAGTGTAATGATATTTATTTGTTCTCACTTAAATTTTCAAAAAATCATATGTCTTTTCATTCTGCGACACATGTTTTGTGAGCATTCAATTCATATCAAATTAAATAAATATTTTTTCTTTTTTGTTTATTCAATCAAGAAAGATTTTATTTTTCTTAATTTGTTTATTAAAATATTATCAATTTTTACCATTATTTGGTATAATGAAAATTATCACTAAAATTACTAATCTTTTGTGCATTAAATTAATTTTTAAAATTTTCCATAACTAAAAGTTTTAAATGCTTGTATGTTTTATATTTGTATTTAATATTTTTACTATTAAAATAATATTCTATATATTAACTAAGCCAATCTGATCCTAATTTTTAATTGATATTTTAATATTTCACTTGTATTTACAACTAATAATAATAATAATAATAATAATAATAATAATAATAATAATATTTGTTTGGTATAAAACTTAAGTTTCCTATGTAACAATTGTTGGGGTTTGATGGGACAATTTTAAATTTTCTAAAAGACCCACCAGCGGAATAACCCCTTGTCTGAGACGTTTCAAGCAGCCAAAAATCACAAGGTTAAAGATTTACCTTTTAAAGTGTGAGCAAACTGATCACCAAGCGCCAAAGGAGACGCTCTCTACTCAGTCCACGCGAACAACACCGTCTAGGAAGTGCTAGTTGTAACAAGTGTGAAGGGTGTGTTCACTGTGCTCACTGTGTATCTCTCAAACAAGCATGCATGTAACAAGTCTGTTATATGAGGGAGGCGCCTAGCTCCTTTTAATAGAGTTAGGGTTTGCCTTCCTCCCCATCGCGCACCTTAAGTGGTCTTACCACATGGGATCGCACTTTAAATCACATTTAATTAATACACATACCGTATTTAATTTATAAACTCACAGACATACCATTCTTTGCGTGTGACCCTATAGCCTCTTATAGTGTTGGCAAAAATAATTAGTATTAATTAATATCAATATATTAATTAGTGCTAACTATTATAGACGATGATTAGCATCGAGCAATACGTCATCGCTACCCAATCTATAAGATGTCGGTGATCCGACTTTACCTCCTGTAACCGTATAAACTGTAAAGGCCTTAGTCCCTTCTTCCTTTAGTCCTCGATTGAACATGAGACATACATAGTATCATCCTCATTATATCCAATCATAGTTTCTTGATCCCATAAAGGGTGTGCAAACACATTAGTCCAATATCACATATTGTCTTAATGCCAGTCTGGCCAAACACTTCGCCACACCACACTCCATCAAGTGGCCTATGACATTACCCCCATTATGCGGGAGGGACGAATTCTCTCTACGCCACTCACACCCCTCCACTTGATTCATATAATGCCCAAGTACTAACTTTATGATTACCCAGTTACGACATGACGTTTGAAAGTACCTAAGCATATGACTGATCGAAGTAGGGATCGTGGTGACTTCAAGTCTAAGAACTTGCTATACCATGATTACCTTAGGAAAGACTTATGACACTTGCATACTATTATGAAGCCTTTCAGTAGTGGGTCAATCCAGTAAGAACATTGGTGTAATATTCATACCTACGTGCTGACTCAGCAACTCCTTGCCAATGGCCAGTGAGATGTAATATACATGAATAAAATACTCGCTTATTAGGGCATGTTTGGTGGATAGGATACGATAGATAGAATAGGACAAACTATCATACCATGTCTTAATCCATTGTTAATTAATCCAATCACCTTAACATATCATGTCTTTCAGTTAGATTTCTATCATGTGGTAGAGGCTGTGTTAGAAATCAAAACGATATTATTAAAAGAAATTCCATATTCACATATATTTCTTAAATAAAAAAATTTAAAATATATAAAAAGATAATTATAATAATACTATATAATTGTGGGACCTGATTATTTCTCTCAAAAAAAATTACGAGAGGATCAATCGATACTAGGTGTCAAAATTTTACACTTACACTAATTAATAAATTTTTTATAGAATGCAAAATTAACCAATCCAACCGTTATGGTTATTATAAAGTAGATTAAATTTATAAAATTTAATGTGATTCATAAACTAATTAATATTTCATCACACTATTTTATTTTAACAAATAATATCTTATTTAAAATATAAGTAAATAGCCATGTTAGATAACATAGCTACGGAAATTCAAATTATATAAAATTTAATATATATATATATACAATCAAGATGATAATATCACATAATTCAAAAGTTGGATCAATTAATTTCATATTCTATACAAAATTATTAATGAGTATAAGTATAAGAGTTTGACACTTAGTATCAATTGATTTCATCTCATAATGTGTGTGTATACTATATCTATAATATATGCATGCTCATACAAATCCCTGACATAAAACTCGTAAAGCACAAAAAGCCGATGGAAGTGCGGAAGGGTGTGATTTCAATGGGAGGAGTTATATTGTTTTCGTTTGCATTCACCACAATGTAAAACAAATTATCATGCTAACTGTCGGCTTGGAAGTATCTTTTAGGTGGATTTGTAGCAAATACTCCATATGTTTTAAATTTTAATAAAATTGATTTTAATAGAATTGATGTTAAAAGAATTTATTTTGAAAAAAATATATTAAAATAATTGATTTGTATTTGGTATAATATTTTAAAAGCAAGTTTAGAAGATTTGATTTTGTTTGAATGATAATGTAGAATCACTTTTAATGTATAAATATAAAAAATGTTGTAGCTCGATCCCACAATTAGAATCAATTCCCCCACATTATTTTTTATCGAAACATGATAATTTACTTCTAGAATTGATTTTCATGCCCTCAACTAGATCTTAAAATCTTAAGCAAACATGGACTAAATCTTTCAATAGATTCAATTAACCATGTAGTCAGATTTGTAGGTACGACGTGTAGTCTGGTCTCCTGAATATTATCTTACTATTCGATTCAAAGTGCATGGATTTTATTATTAGAATTTAACTTGACATAGAAATTCAAATAACATATAAAATGATTGTTTAGTTTTCAAAAACAAGATTTAAGAATAAGATTATTTAATAAAAGGAGAGTAATATGTGTGGTGATCTACTAATAGTGAAAGTGAGAAAAGGGATCATTAGTTTCTTAAACTGTTCTTAAAATAATTTATTTATCGAATTTACTAGTCAGAGACAATCCTGGATTCATGGCTAGCTTAAGGCTATGTTTGGATAGGGGTTTTTGGAGGGGAAGGGAGGGGAGGGAAAAATTTATAATCTCCAATTACTTTGTTTGAGAGTTTTTAAAATTAAAAAAAAGTTTTACATCTTAGTGTCTGCTACCTTCTAAAATAATATTTTTTTTGTCCTATTAAAGCTAAACAAGGTAATTAGAAATTATAAGTCATTTCCTCCCCTCCCCTCCCCTCCAAAAACGTCCATCCAAACATAGCCTAAGGGATTTTAATTTTTTTTTATGACTAATTAGCTAGACACTCAAGGGGATTTTTAAGAATAGAAAAGAATAATCGAATTAAGTTCATGACCTAGGTATCAATAGACCAAAATTAATCAAATGCAATGATTATTATTCAATAAAAACTAGTTTTTGTTGGTGCCATATTCTGTTGAAACTCTGTTTCCGACGAATAAATTACAGGTTCAGCATTTTTTTTTTTTTGAATTCTTCCCGTTGATGAAGTTTTTCCAAATCTTTCGAGGATATATAGCAGATGCGGCGTCATTTTAATTTGCTGATGAAAATAAATTAAACGTCGTTCAGTGTAAAATCAGTGTTGATTTTAAAGGCATAGCAATAAAACTTACACCGGAAAAGAAACTCTGGGCGAGGTAAATTGAGTGATTGGGAAAAGCTTCAACCAACCGTCAAACAATAATAGGATAGTTTGAATCATATGTAAACCTTATTTTTAATGAGAGAGAGAGAGAGAGTAGAACAGCCACATGCTTTTTTTTTTTTGACAAGAAACAGCCACATGCTAAAACCATATACTTTATTCACAATTTACAATTGTAAATAAGATTTTGTGCAATGCGTCAACTTAGAGTCTATATTTTTTTTAGATTTTAGAATTTTAAGATTTTGTAAATAAGATTTTTATTAGACTACAATAGACTAGACACGACCAACCACGGATGAGACCAAACATGCATACTGCAACGAAAGTAAAGCAACAACAAAAACATAAATTAAGACAACACCCAATGGCAAACCCAAATTAAAACAAATAAGCAAAGCCAAAACACTCAAGATGTTTACATCAACAGACAATAAAGACTCTCAACTCAATCCAAAGCCAGATCAACTAAAAACCATATTATGGAAGACCCTAGAGCTTCAACTCTAGGTTCAACTCCACTGGCTCCTTCTTTGCTGAATCTGTTGTTGGGGTAGGCATAGGTGGTGCAAATGTTGGTCCTGCTATTGCGACTTCAAGCGGTGCTGATGACACTGTTACCCCAAATGTTGGTGCTGGTGGTGCTTGTGCCTGTGTTGGGAGTGGTCCATGTTCATCACCCACCTCTGATGTGGTTGATCGATGTTCATGGGTGAAGTGATGAGGAGAAGTCATAGGAGCAGGGGTGGGTGTGAAGGGTTGGTCCATGACGGACAGAAAGTCCATGGTCTCATGAAAATTGAACTCACCGTGTATAGGTGACAATATTGGTGGTGGTGGTGGGGTCAACCCCCTCATGTTGTGATTGTCTGGGTTATAATCCCCTACAGCAGCAATACTAGTAGGTATCAAATCAAAGATACCATGAAAAGGTGAAATGCCTAGAATCGGCAATCCCCCAAAAGTAACGGGCGAAAATGGGAATTGTGGTGGTGGAGCTAAAAATTGTGGATTATATAACTCACAATTCATTTGAGCATTGATCACCCTTATTGTTGACTCCATAGTCATTGCATTAAACTCCTGGTAATAGTGTTGGACAAGCTCCTCCTCAGAGTTGAAGAAGGCAGAGCAATGACTGCATGTGAAAGATCCGAGAGCACCATTGTTGTCATTGCTGCCATAGTTGATCTCACCATAAAAGATAGGTTCTGGTTTCACCATGTTGAAAGGCAGCGGTTCAGGAGGGGAAAGGAAGAATCTTGATAGAAAGGTACTTTGGCTAGAAGAGAGAGAACATCTTAGATGACGAGAAAAACCAAGTGAGAGGCTGTATTTATAGAGCGGTTGATGGTTGAGATCTTGATATTTTTTATTTAATTTAAAATTTATGAGGCAACTTTTCTTTTGTAGTATTATGAAATGTGTAATGATATTTGCATACTTTGAATTCTCTATAAAATGAAGGATATGTGTTTAGGGATTGAAATCATTAATCTCTTTTTCCCATTCCTAGCTTTTCCTATCCTCCAATAAAAATAAAATAAAATAATTTATAAAAATCTCAACAACTAAGAGAGAGAGAGAGAGAAAGTTATTATTAAAATGATTTTTTCTGTTGTGGTGTTATGTTTTTTATAAAGGGATAAGAAAGAAACAGGTCTCATTCCAATATTTTAAAGAATACTGTGTAAAAAAATATGCACATATATGGCAGATTATAAAGTTGTTAAAATTTTCATTATTAATTTTTAAACACAATCTTAACTATATGCTTCACCTTGTAAAAGAGACAAATCTTTACACAAATTTCACACACTTCTTACATTTTTTAAGACATGCATTTTATATATTAACTCAATATATTCAACAAAGTTATTTGTAGTTAAAAAATGATAGAGAATAGTTGCTGTTGAATTTTTTATAGAATATTGAATAAATATGAAGTACAAAGTATATGTATTAGATTTAATTTGAACTACACCATAGTCTATATAGTTAAATGTAGCTTGTTAGATTTGATTTGAACTACATAATCTATATGGTTAAATGCGCAAAATTTATCAATAATCTAATATATATAACTTTTATAAACTTTTTTATAAAAAAAATTCAAGTATTTATTATTGAGAAGTGTAATAATATTTATTTGTTCTCACATAAATTTTCATAAAATCATACATCTTTTCATTCTGCGACACATGTCTTGTGAGCATCATATCAAATTAAATCAATTTTTTCTTTTTCTTTTTATATTCAATCAATGAAGATTTTAATTTTCTTTATTTCTTTATTAAAATATTAACATTTTTTACCATTATTAGGTATAATGGAAATTATTATTAAAATTAGTAATTTTTTGTGCATTAAATTAATTTTTAAAATTTTCCATATCTAAAAGTTTTAAATGCTTGTATTTTTAATATTTTTATTTAATATTTTTACTATTAAAATAATATTCTATTAACCAAGCCAATCTTTTCACAATTTTTAATTGATATATTAATATTTCACTTGTATTACAACTAATAATATTATTTGTCTAGTATAAAATTTAAGTTTCCTATGTAATAATTATTTAATTTAATATTAATTAATTCTTATATAAAATTTATTATTTAAGATACATGTATATACAAAAATTTCTTTATTTGGACGGTCATGAAATATCTTTTGATTAAGAGAACCTTTTTTTTTTTTGGGTCAAATGATCAAGAGAATCTTAAAATTTTCCCTTAGTCATCTTTGCACGGGCTTAAATCATAGGTAGATTCTTTGGTACCCATGTGAATTTTTGGGGTATTGGTACCCATTTGATGTGGACCAATTAAAAATTTCCATATGTATTTCACTAATCATGTCATTAAATAACAAAATAATTGCAAACAAATCTACCATTTTATTTATTTCCATTTCCACCCCAATTTCTCTCTCCTTCTGGTAGAACCCTACCAACAAAACCAAAATCAATATCCCCAATCCAGTAAATACGTTTTCCATTTTTTTTCCTCCTCTCGCAACCAATTTAATGGGCGAAACAATCAAACACTCATAGTTAATGGGTTCTTGACAACACAACACGTAATCAATATATTTGCAACCAAGCAATGGTTTCAGAACGTGGCAGACAAATAGTTGGCTTGCAATTTCTTTATTTGAAGATGAAATGAGTTCTACATCTTTCCGGAGGAGACGTTCATGCATAGTCAAAGAAGAAGGGCTCGTCGTAGCAACAACCTGTGTGTCGTTCCTTGGAGACTTACGGATACGCATTACTACATTGAGCTTCGAAAACAATATTGCAATTAATAAGAGAGAAATTGAGGAAGAGGAAGAGCACACAAATGCAGGGAATGATCTGGTGTAAGCAAGAACAAGATTAACAACTCCTTCGCCGGCACTATCGATGGATTCGAGGAGTCCAACCTCCCAACCAAACTCGCAGAAACCTCAAGATCTAAGGATTGCCCCTTCATTACTCTCTCTTTTGCGTTTTTGATTTTTCGAGGGCGGCGTAGATCGCGACGAAGCTGACTATGAGGGTGGAGACGAAGGCACCAACAGAGAGGTTGGCGCCAAAGCCAGTTCGGTATTGGCCGACACAGAGGGCGACGAGGGATGAGAAGACGTCGGGGGAGCCGTTTCCGAGGACGAGGAAGGTGACAGTGGCCATGCTGGGGAAAAGGTTGAGGTGAGAGATGAGACGAGCTTGGTGGTGACGACGCAGAGGTGAGGTCAGCGATTTTGAGATCCAGGAATTGAGGGGATGGAGATTGAGCAGATGGGTGTTGCCGTGTTGCTAGGGACTAGGGTTACGCAGGAGAGAGAAACTGGGGTGGAAATGAAAATAAATAAAAGAGGAGATTTATTTGCAATTATCTTTCATTTAATGACCTAGTCAGTGAAATACAAATGGAAACTTTTAATTGGTCCACATCAGATAGGTACCAATACCCCAAAAATTCACATGGGTACCGTAGTATGTGAGAGAGAGAGAGATATCAAGTTATATCAAGTAATAAAAATTTAACATTCTTACATTATTAATACCCCCACAATGCTGAAGAAAGTGAGTTTTGCTGTCTAAAGCAAAACCATATCAAATCTCGACGAGTACACAGTCATCCATATTTATGTATACATGCGGCATTAAAAAAGATGAGATGAAGTTCTCTTCAAAACAAAAAAAAAATACACACAACAGCTACTGTTGCTCAAAAGTCATTTTTCATCCTTGTAAAAAAAAATTTGTTTATGATTCCTGCAAAATAAAAAAATTTATTTTTAGTTCTCGCTATTTTATTTTAGTCCCTGTAATATTTAGATCATGTTAAATTAGTCTTTGTAATATTTAGATATTCGTCAAATTAGTCGCTGTAAAATAAAATTGAAATAATATTACAGGGACTAAAAACAAAATTGTCCACATATTACAAGGATTAATTTAACTTGAATTGAATTGCGATGACTAAAAATAAAACTTTTTATTTTGCAAGGATCATAAACAATTTTTTTTTTACAGGGACGAAAAATGAAACTCGGTCATTTTGCAGGGACGAAAAAGGTATTTAAGCCTTTATTTTTCTAGAGTCAACTAAGTGAGATTCGAATTGAGAATGAAGTGGGAAACATATTTACATGCGTTGTAGGCACGAGAATGAAGTGGAAAAACATGTTTTATAATTGTGGTTGAATGATATTCGTGTGATCAGGTGAGCAGTATGATATTAACATTTTTAAACTTCATTAAATATCATATGTTGATTTTCTTATTTACATGCATAAGTAGTTGGAATTGGATATTATTTTCAATTTTAAATACAAAAAAATTATTTCATCAGATAAAGAATATAACTTCACTAACACACATTATGCCCTGTGCATCGCACGAGTCTACGCACTAGTTTCTTTTACATATGTTATGTTTCGTTGAAACTCTGTCAAGGAAGATGCTCACATTAGAGGATGACCGGATGTAATAATAATTCTGAATCGAATTACCATTATACATTTCCCATCCATTGAGAGAAATATTATAGCACTTTAATCACATTAGCCATCAGGCAGAGTCAAGCAAATATAGCACTTTAATCACATTGATATTGGCCAATCAAAATCCCCACTATAGCTTCCATTATAATGAAGCATATTTGTTTGCAACATGACCCCTGCGGGGGGGGGGGGGGGGGGGGGGGGGGGGGGGGATTGCCACGAACAAATGCTTCTCTGAAACTTGTAATTGTGTGGGAGTGATTGTAATCTCACAAAAACAAAATATCAGCACTCACTATCTTTCTCTACATCAAAGGAAAAGAGACAAATTGGGTAACAAACTAACAATCAACTAATTAAACCATGGACTAAAATTACAAATTGATGAACAAAGCTTATTGTTTACCAAATTACAAGATTCTTCAACAGCCACCTTATACGTCTTTTAGAAAATAAAGAATCTTAAGGTATTAGTGGCTGCAAACAAGTTGTACTCCTCCATGACAGCAGTCTCCTTATTGGAACCATGATCTTTCTCAACTTGTTCAGACAAACTTTGTGAATTAAAATATCCAACATCGTCACCATTTGAACCGTGATCTTTTCCAACTTGATCAGTCGATGCAGTAGCCGTTTTGCATCCAGTTGAAAGCGCTACAGGCCCACCGAAATGAAACAAGGAAAAACCACCACCATTACTGTCTTGTAAATTGGCAGAATTACCATGTCCATTCTCCCTATTCAATGCTGCTTTTTTGGAATTAGTTGTATCTGGAATAACCCTTTCCGCATTAGCTCCATTAAAATGTTCTTGCACGGATGCTGGCTTAGGAGTTTGAGTCAGTTCCTCTGCATTTAAGCCCTTGGCTCTGGCAACTGGTTGATAAACTGGAATGGAAGCAGAGTTAAATAGGGGTGTTGGTTGCTGTAAGGCTCTATATCCAAGAGAGCCACCATATAAATAGTGATTTGGGTGTAGGAACGGCATCGACCCATTTGTGGGAGCAATTGGCCATGAAACTGGGTTTTGATGGTAATAATCTGAAGGAATCTGAAACACTAGAAATTGTATGTTTTGGTTTGGCGTTAGAGAAAGCATGCTTTGAGGTTGAGAACACACATTTGTGGAGGAAAAACCATTTCCAAAATTTTGGGCTGTTTTTACCACAGGATTCCCCAATGCATCACTTCCTACTACATCCAAGCCATTGTCAATGCAGGTTGAACAACTATCTCTTACTTCTGATTTTTGGCTACAGACTTCTGAATCTGATGTTGAGGAGGATTCTGTATTTTCATGGTTTGAAGAGGTTGTATTATTATCGCCCTCACTTAGGCGTGATGAGCAGTTACCAGAACTAGAAGTGCTACCTTGACTGGGATCAGAAGCACTTATTCCAAGTTCCTCAGATGCAATTTCTATGGAGCTACAAGATCCTTCAACTTCTGCACTGAGATCATTCTGACAGCTTTCAGCTATTCCGCTTCTCTTCGGATCACGATCCTCACCATCAACCTCACCCGAATCACCAACTTCATCAATAGATGACCTGACCATATCAATATGAAATACTTGACCCGTGGACCCCAATGTAACATCAGAGTCTGAATTACGTGACTCCATAGGCTCCCAAACTTTCTTTGATTGAAGCAAATCCCTATTGGGATAGTTCCCTGAGATGACTTTGCCTTTGGGTCTTCCATTACTCTCATGCATTAAGTCTACCTGATTATTCTTACTACCACGATAAAAGTTCTTACATGTATCTACTGCAGATTCAGGCATACTAACAGGTTTCATCTCCCGACTACCTCTGGTCATTCTATTATTCGGGCTACAACTATAAGATTGGAAATTATATCTGTCACTCATCTGGCAATTGGAACTAAAGAACTTCTCATTACACTTATGACCAACATTTCGACTATTAGATTTTGGAACATTTATTTTTGATTGTCTGTTCAATCCATTGGTTCTCCTCGAAGAAGTTCCAAAATTATCTCCATTGTTTCTTGACTCGGATCTTCCTACAACCATGCCATTTTCTGAAATAACTGCATTATGGCGCCTGTCAGACCACTTTGGAGACACATCTAGTTGAAATTCTTTCCTACACCTAAGTCTTTGACGATAAAACTTTGATTGTTCAACTTTGGAAGTACCATTCCCATCATGTGCATTTGTAATGTCTCCATCATAGTCATCATAAGAGCAGTCTAGTGTTGTCAGAGTATTGTACTCACTAGAAAAGTCTTCATCTTGGATGTTAGGATAATCACCCTGTGATAAATTAGCCTTATCCGTTGCAACGATTGAATTCCTGCATCCAATAGCATTATCTTGCTTTGTATCAACAGGTGCAGACAATTTTTCCTCTGAGGCTTCAGGACAGCCACGAACATCAATTGATTCGGAACACTTTCTTTCTTTATTTTTCTCCTTTCCTTTTAATCTTTCCTTTCTCCTAAGCTTTTTATCCCTTTCTTTTGTCCTTTTCCTTTCCTTGCGTTCTTCTTCTTCACGTTTTTCCATGTCTTCTTCTTCAAGAAGTTTCATCTGTGAAAATATCATATATTTCAGATTGAGGAAGTATAATCTCAAGGAAGATAGAAGAAAGATCTCTGTTTTTCATTTTATTCCCAAAAGCTGTTCCTAATAACTGCATAATAATTAAGACCTGCTTTTCTAATGTAATGATTTCTTTGCATGCCACATGAACTCGCTCCTCCAGCAGTTTTAGTGCAAGACAAACGAATATGCTATGTGCATTTTGACGTGTTGTTCCTTCTCTGAGAACCTTTTCTACCTGAAAATAATGATAAGACATAGTTAGCCATATATGTTTATTGAGCCAACAAGTCTGCCCAAATAAATGAAAACATAGTCTATGGAATACTTTAAACTTTTTCCACATCATAGAGTGAAATAGATTAGAGTTCAATGGTGAGTTCAATGCACCTAATGTCATCCTAAAGCCAAAACTGATCAATACCCTACCAATATAAAATTTCATTCATTTGCCATATTGACTTTTACCCCCCATTACACCAATTATATTGTTTCATGCAGACTACAATATTATCTTTTAATAATTAATGCCTTTCCATAAAAATATCTTTTAATAGTTAATGATGAAAAAAAACCTCAATTCAAAAGATAATATAATGATATCCATGGAAGGAGGAACCAAAACAAACTATTAAGCACAAAAATAACAATGAAGCAAAACATGCCTGCTCTTTAAATATAACTGTAGCAGCATCTACAAGAAATTCTCGAGCAAGTTCGGGGCTCTTTGCATGCTTTTGAGGACGGGAGCATTCTCCATCAAGCTCATTTCCATCTTTGTCCATCAAATCATCATCCTAGAAGCAAACATCATATAATTAACCGGTGAATCTTAGACGAAATTCCTCATATATGATTTTTAAAATCACATTAATTATGGACAATAGCAGGGAATCTAATTTCCTTAGTGGAAATTTAACTACCTCTTCTTCTTCTGCCTCTTCAGCATGCTCAAAGAATCTTCTTATACTTTCCCCTATTGTGATTGTAACATAACCATCCTCTATAATTAGCTTGCGATGTACACATTGTTGGCCCTTTAATGCATGAGCTTTAACAGAAAGTACAGTACAATGACCATCTAGTTTCCAAGCTCGGAGGGTGATAAAGCATGCACTCAAACCACCAAGATCTAGGCCGCTGGCTTGAACACATCCATTCATTCCAACATTTTCAAACTCCAAAATGTCAGATTTTCCTTTAGTTGTCCCCACAGCCCACTCAAAGTGATGATACGATCCCACAGTATCTGCAAATGTCTGGCGCCAATCAGCTTGAATCAAGTCATCAGATACCTGACAAAAACATATGTATTGAGTTATGAACAATATGTAATCTAGTCTTAACATGTAGCTTGACAAACCATCTTTTTCATAAAAATGTCAATAAAGACTCTCCAATTAAAATCCCAATCAGAACAGATTTCACAGCATAGAAATATGGAAGTCAAACCTCATACTGAAAGGCAGTATGAGCAACACAAAACCAACTGGTGCAGCGAGGTTCCCTGCGCATGCGCTTTAGTTCTTTTAGTTCCTTGAATTCTCGAATAACATTTCTTCTACAATCTCTGCAGAACCTCATGCGATCAAACCTGATAGATAAAGGGTAATCTTTTAGTAAAATCTAAAACATACAATTTAATATATACAAGACACACAGCCCTGAAGGAAGGCTTCGTATAGTTTCAACAATATAAACTATATCGTGCTAGAAATTAAGTGAACCTTTCATGTATTATAATTAGCATGAGAACAAAGTGTAGGAAAATAGTTCTCTGAAGAACCAAAGGAATTCATTTTTCTAAATCTATTACCATGAAGTTTTATTAGGAAGTGGAACAAGCCACTAACCAGACATCATGTTGATAATTTTTAAAAATTGCCAAGGAACATAAAGATTCACTTAATATCTATCTTTTTTTCCAAAAGGTCATGTAACTCCAGAGACAAAAATGCTAGCCAAAAACACAAAATATACAAGTATTGAGATGCAAAAAGAGTATACTGAAGTAGATCTATAATAATATTTTTATTACTCATACCAGCATAATTTTTAAAAAGAAAAATGTAGATCTATAATAAAAATTATGCATACTCAAGTTGTGTTGCCTACTTGCCTTTTGGCAAATAAATAATAAGAATATCATCAAGCAACAAAAACCTGATTTCTTTCCTTTTATTCCCAAATTTTTAAGAGAACAAAATATTTGATGCTGGTGAAGCTGCCACATATTCAGGAAATTTAAACCCTTCATATGCATGTCTCAAATTCTTGTCCCTTGTGTATCAATTTCAACACAGTAACTGCTTATAGTGCAAGAATTTATATTATTAGTCCATTAATAACAAGCTGTCATTATCTAAGACTAACACAATCTGGGGAATGTACAAATAGATAGCTACCTGTACATGAGTCTCTCAATAAAATCTTCCTCCTTCATCCTTAGAAGATATTTCCTTGTATCCTCTCCCAATGCTGACCAAAAATCCACCAGCGTATCACATGAAAGTCTGGCAGTGTGAAGGGCACATGTTTCCCTTGTCCCATGCCCTCTACCATAACTCACTATCCCTTGGCTTATCCAACCACGACCTCCCCCACCACAGGCATCAGGATAAAGCAGTTCTCTTTCTCGCTCCCTTTCACGTGCCCCATCAAATACCTGATACAAGAAAAAGTTGAGCTACCAAACCAGAAAAAGGGTTGCATCCAAGGTTTTAAATTACGGTTGCGGTTGCGATTATGCCGTGATCCTTGATATTATGGAAAATTGAGAACAAATGCGGTTGATGAGACTGCAATTCTGCAATTGCAATCACGATGTGATTGTGGAGACCTCAAAAACCTTGACGTTGCAACCGCAATTGCAATTGCAGACCGTAATTTAAAACCATGGTTGCATCATGGGAACCCAATACAAATATGCCACACTTACAATTTGCAGTCCTTTTAGAGACTTCGAATACAAGTAGCAGTCCATAAGTGTCAGTGAACCCTCATGCCTTGTGGCCAAACCTCCCCAAGGATGGACAAATGGATCTTGGATTTCATCTTGGACCCCATTGAATATGGATGATCCATTGTTATTTTGATTTTTGAAACCCTCTTGCTGCATAGATTTTCCATACATAACAATCTGCAAAAAGCCCTCAAGAAGTAACCCATTGCACCTGGAGCAGTACATGTTTTTTCGCGCTTGCGCAAAAAGGGTTTGCTTGTCTATCCTTAAGAGTTCCTGCCGAGCTTGTGGTGACAGCTCACTCCAGAACTATATCACAATAAAGCAATACATGCAAAAAGAGACAATTAAGGATGTTACAAATTGCAAATTCATCTCAAAGAAAATGGAAGCATGCACAACACATCCTCGAGCAAACTTCTATTTCTTTTACTTAATATCAGTTCCAGTGGATGCTCGTTCTTTTACTTCCCCCTTTGTTCCCACTAATTTGTTATTGTGTGTTTGTTTGTGCAACAAACACACTCCTCTAACATGCTTTCGACCCACAACAAATAAATTGTTGCTTTCTTTCACGTCGATCGCGTGCACTAGAGTGTGTTTTGACGCAAAAACAAACACTATGTTAGTTGCTTACAAATTACAATCATTAACAAGTCATTGCCTCAGCTGAAAAAGTATCAGGAACCTCAAAGTCGAGCAAGGCAATGCTAAAATAAATCATACATATTAGTATACTACTCAATGGGCAACTTATCTAGTTAGGATTTCCACATTGTAACTATCAAACCAATAAGGGTACACCTTGTACTTCTTCTTAGTATTATTAATAAAATTCATTTTGGCTTTTCAAAAAAAAATGCTCAACTGAAATAAATACCTTGAAATACTCTAACTTACATGTAACACCAGTTTATTTTTATATAGCATTACCAGGCATTGATGTGAGCTAACACAAATGAATGAATTAGAAAAGGGAGAAAAATATTGCACCCAACAATGATACATCCTAAACCCCCCAAAAAAAAGCAATCAATGAATGAATTGTTACAACCGGAAGATCCAAATACAAAGTTAAACCAACAACAACCCATTATAACCAACACAACAACCAGTACAAACCAGTGATATAGCACCATCCCAAATTAACAAAACGAATAAATAAATCTGGGAACTAATAAAAAGACGATTTTTTAAATAAAAAAATATTTTTTTTTGGATAGAGTACCCTGTGGAGCTGATTGTAGCTAACATCGTCACGATTATTGGACCAGAATCCATTGGCAGAGATAGAGGATGACCCATTACTGAATTGGTCGTTCCTTTGCGGTAATCCTGGCATTTTGTTTCAGATTCTAGAAGATTCATCCACCAATATTCCCATTCATTGGTGTGAATCGGAATCCAACTAGAAGGGGTAATTGGTAGAGATTTAGAGAAAGAGACGGGTGTGTGTGGTTGATGACGATGAAGACCTTCAAATTACAACAAGGTTTTTCGGACTGTTTCATCACTCTAAAAAACTGAATCTCATCAATGTCGTTTTTTCCTCTATAAGAAGAAAACGCAAATACGACAAACGAGAATGAGCACATTTTTCGTAATCACAAGCAACGGTGACGACACTCTGTGTAATTCTTTTCGGAGGGAAGCACGACGAAAATATGTCCCTACGCGGGTAGCGTCAAGTAATTGCTCTACCTCACGTCAAAGAGTAAATAGTCAAAATAGTCCCATAAATTGTAGAACGCTCAATTTAGCCTTTGAAATTAATAAAAATTTAAAAGATTAAATATGTATTTGGTCTCTATAAAATATCACTTTTTTGCTTTTAATCCCTACTTAATTTTGCTTCTAAATTTGATCTTTTGTTTTTCCCACATTTTTGAGATTGGTCCCTGCGGTTAATTAATTGCTGAGGTGGCAGATGAAGTGCCAACTCAGCATATGCCATGTGTGCTTTTTTGATGACATGACGTCCACTTGTCAAGATGAGTCAGATTTTATTTTCTTTTTATTTTTTCAATTAATAAATAAAATATTATAATTAAAAAAAACAAAAATAAGAGGAAAAAACCCCTAAATCCCCAAAAATGAGACCCATCCATAGATCTTCCATCTTCTTGCTTCCTCCCCCACCTTCGAAATGCCCAGGAAACAACGACAAGAAATGGCCATTGAACTCGATTTGTAACCACACCACATAGATAGATACACACAAATGGTAGACACAACACCTCTTTCATTTCGCCATCTCCATTTTCGTTACCAAACTAAGCTGAGTTCACCGCCGCAACCGCAGACCCAGTTTCTGCCGTTCGTCAGCCGTGTATAGAGTACCATCATTGTGCCGCCGTCCGTCCTCTGCCTTTCACTGATCAAATGAGTCACTGAGATCTCACTTCTCTTTTTTCTTCAACAATCAATCACTGCTCTTTTTTCTTCTTCAAATTCACCCATTTTGTTTTCCTTTCTCTTCCTACTCCTTATCGACTATCAACCCCCACCCCCAATTCCTTATTTTCCTTCGTCAATCAACCAACTACCTGGTTGACTTCATTTTCTCTTTTCATTTTTTTTGCAGATTTTGGTTTCTCTTTTTTATTTTCGTTACTAAATATTTGCATAATATTTATTGGGTTAACCACAATTTCATTAGCTTTTGCAGAATATTTGTTGGGTGGTTGAAGGTTGAGAAGTCTCTAGTAGAAACGTTTATGGGTGGGGAACATGGAGAAGAAGGGGGAGGAAGGAAGAAGATGGAAGATCCTTGGATGGGTCTCAATTTTGGGGATTTAGGGGTTTTTTTTTTCTTCATGTTTTTGTTCTTTTTTTAATTACAATATTTTATTTATTAATTGAAAAAAAATAAAGAAAATAATATCTGACTCATCTTGACAAGTGGATGCCATGTCATCAAAAAAGCACACATGGAATATGCTGAGTTGGCACTTTATTTGCCACCTTAGCAGTTAATTAACAGCAGGGATCAATTTCAAAAATGTGGGAAAAACAAAGGACTAAACTTAGGAGCAAAATTAAATAGGGACTAAAAGTAAAAAAGTGATATTTTATAGGGACTAAATACATATTTAACCCAAACTTAAAATAGTTTCTTAATTTGTAAACCATTACTCAATTTAGTCCCTTCGTTAACCTCGGTTAGTTGACGCCGTTAGTGAGTATGACATGTTACGTTAAGTGATATGCTGGCTCCCACGTGGCGCACACATGTCCAGGGACCAATTTGACAGTTGGTAACAGAGACTATTTTGAGAGTAGTGAATGTCAAAATGACCCCCAAAATTGTAGAATGCACTCAAATTAGTCCCTGAAATTAATAAAAACTCAAAATAGTCTCTCATATTTTGTCTAATTGCACTTGTCCTCTACATGGCATTAATGAACGTTGATATCATGATAATACCAGATGAGCTCCAACGTTACAATCACTTTTGGATGAGCAAAAAATGGTAAAATAAGAGGGTCATAATATGTTCTTTAACATCAACTACTTGTCATAGAAATCCAAAAAAGAGGTTCTTAATTTGTTCATCAATAGCAACTACTTGTCAATCTATATCACTCAAAACAATGACACCTTCTATGACAAGTAGTTGATGTTAAAGAACATATTATGACCCTCTTATTTTGGCTTGCTGTTACTTGTAGTTGTTGTTAATGAACAGATTAAGACTTTATTTTCTTTGTTTGGTATTGTAATGTAATATGTATTTGGGACACCTTTTTGGTGCTGCAGCAGTAAATGAACTTCTTTTTTGGTGTCCAATTATAGTCTTATTTGTGTTTTTACCATTTTTTGCTCATCTAAAAGTGATTGTAACGTTGGAGCTCATTTGGTATTATCATGATACCAACGTTCATTAATGTCATGCAAATGACAAGTGCAATTAGACCAAATATGAGGGATTATTTTGAGTTTTCGTTAATTTTAGGAGCTAATTGGAGTGCATTCTACAATTTTGGAGGCCATTTTGACATCCACTACTCTCAAAATAGTCCCTGTTACTAACTGTCAAATTGGTCTCTAGACACGTGTGCGCCACGTGGGAGCCAGTATGTCACTTAACGTGACGCGTCATACTCACTAACGGCGTCAACTAATTGAGGTTAACAGAGGGACTAAATTGAGTAACGGTTTACAAATTGAGGGACTATTTTGAGTTTTTGTTAATTTCAGGGGCTAAATTAAGAACGTCCTATAATTTTGAGAGCCATTTTGACTATTCACTCCACGCTAAAAGTTAAAACCGTGGATAACTGGATGTGGATTGTGAAAAATTGAATTGTTAAAATGTTTTTCTTATTATTGAAAAATTAATTATACAAATCCAATAAATTAAGCAATGAGACTTGGACAGTTTAACGAGTTTTGTTAAAAAAAATTATCAAATAATAAAAAATGTTTAAAATAGGCTTAATTGTACCTATGGTTCTTTAAGTATTATGATTGTGTGCTTTTTGTCGCTTAAGTTTCAATTGTGTCAATTAGGTCTCCGGATATTCCAAATATTACAATTAGGTCTATTTATCATTACGTCTTATTTTTAACGTCAAAAGCCTACGTGACACACTTTTGTTGCATAAAGATGCTATTTTATATTTGTTGCACTTAATCTCACACTTGGTTCCAATGAAACACTTAATGTACACTTTAGTGTCAAATTGGTTTATCTCCTCACGTGCGTTATTGACGTTAAAAGTTAGACTACATAACAAAACTAGTGATCCCAAACGAGTGGACGTGGGAAAATCATAAATCTAGTAATAACAAAATTAAAAGAAAATAAAAGGACTTCTTAATACTTTGTCTAAGGGTCTTGATTTGTTCTTCTGCTTACCTTTGATTTTTATAGGCAAAAATTATGGTCTCGTTCATGCATTATGCACACAATACACATGTTTCCAATTGCACAAGAGATCAAAAAGACTGAATCAAACATTGGCTTAGCCTAATACAATCTCTAGAACAACGAAAAACATGATCAGAAATTACATCATTGTGTTGCAAATTGCACAAATATCTGATTAGACCCCTGATACTCAATTACGTAAGGTCAGAATGTCAAGCACTAGAGTCAGGGCCAGCCGGTTTAGCATTGAGAAGTGGCTGGAGAGCTTTGACAACAATTGTCATGTTTGGCCTGAAGTCAGCTTCATACTGAACACAGAGAGCTGCAACCGCTGCCAACTACATGTCCACATCAAACACCGGTTACAACCACACACTATCATGGATATGGGTGTGTTTGGATAAACAGCTTAATTAAAAACTTATTCAGTATCACATAAGAGTTTATGTATAAGTTGATTCTACAATTGAAGAGTTTATGAGCTTAAACTCTGCATAAGCTATTTCTATAAGCTATTATTGAGAGCTTATGAAAATAAGCTGAAAACAGCTTATGGATATATCGTAAGCTATTTTCTTAAGTTTTTTCAAACACTTACATAAGTGCTTATGTCATAAAATAAGCCCAAATAAACTCTTTCAAATGCAAGAGAGAGAACAAAGGAGCAAACCTTAGCAATTGCCTTTGGCGGGTAGTCATTGTTTAGCTTGGGATCCACACATTGTTTCACTTTGTCTTCACTTAGTCTTGGAGTTGCCTGTAGTGATATATGGTTAGGAATCATGTTAGGAAAAATGGAAAATAAAAAAAAGAGTTGACAAATAATGAAAATAGAATCCAAGGCCATTGAATCACATGAGAATATTTGAATTTGAGGTTGAAGTTGAAAAGACATACCCAGGTCACAAGACTTTGTTGCCCTTTAGGCATTGTATGGTCCACTGGCTTTCTTCCTGTAAGGAGTTCTAAAAGCACAACCCCAAAACTGTAAACATCACTTTTCTGGGTTATCTGCCCAGTCATGGCATACCTGAAGGTGAAATTTATCATTTTGAAAAACATTAAATCATTTCCAACTTACAAAAGATAGTACTCCCTTAGGATGGGAAATCAAAGATTAGCTAAGAAGACCAAATCTTCATAAGGTGTGTACTCTACTTATTATTAGTCATTACAATTCAAAAATGGCTATGTTTAGTTATATGAAAAAGGTTTAAATATGTTTTTAGTCCTTCATATTTGGTTTAAGTTCGTTTTTAGTCCCTCAAATACCAAGAATATTATTTTAGTCCCTAATCTTTTGAAAATGTGTCACAATTAGTCATTTTCCTTGAAATATGAGGGACTAATTGGGACACATTTTTAAAATATTAGGGACTAAAATATCAATGTGAGGGACCAAAAGTGACTGATTTTCAAAAGATTAGAGAATAAAATAATATTCTTTGTATTTGAGGGACTAAAAACGAACTTAGGCTAAACATGAGGGACCAAAAACATACTTAAGCCTATGAAAAATGTTAAACCTGATTGGCTGATTCATGTTAATGGGAAAACAATATAGCTATCCTACTGTTCCATTAAGCATACATGATTTAGCATAACAAGATCTATTAAACTAAGTGAGGTAGAGTTCAGGCATACTCTGGAGCATGATAGCCAAATGTTCCCAAGACTCTTGTCGAATGTAGCCGAGCCGCTGTGTCAGAAGACTGATTTGTCAAGCTGAAGTCTGCAATCTTAGCCTCATAGTCATTGAACAGCAAGACATTGCTGGATCTAACATCTCTATGAACTATGGAAGGCTGAACCTTCTCATGAAGAAACTCAAGTCCTTTTGCCGCGCCAAAGGCGATTTTCACTCTCTGGTTCCAGCTTAAAACTGGACCAGGTTCAGCCCCTTGAACTCCTTTCCTTCCTGCATCATCAAAAGCCTAGTGTTCAATCAAAGCACAAGAATCGTACAAGCTTGATTGTGTTAGAAAGGACTACTTAAGTTTGTTTCTAAAAATAAGCAACTACTTTGTTAAAAAAAGATAAGGGACTAAATTAAAAAACGAAAAATAACTTCAAGGACTTGAAGAGTAATTTTGCCTATAAAAAATGTCACTTATATTGTTAGGCCTACCGTGTAATACGTCATGCAAAGAACCAAGACTTGCATATTGATAAACCAAAATTCTGTTATTTGCCTCAAGACAATATCCCATCAACTCCACAAAATGATCATGCTTCAATCTTGAAACAATTGCTAGCTGCATGATCCATAGTGACATAATGCAGACTGTGAAAATCCCACCAGCCAGAACATTTCCTTAATGAATTTTCAATCCCAAATTAAAAAAGAAAAAAAAAAAAACTTAACCTGTGTTGTAAAATCGTCAGGTTCTGGCGAAGAACCAGTATCCAGCTTCTTAATTGCAGCATCTAAACCATTGCTCAACTTTGCATGGAAAACTCTCCCATAGGAACCTTCTCCAATCAAAGCCTTTGTGCCAAAGTTGTCTGTTACCTGGTTTAACTCGTCCAATGAAATAGCGGGTATCTCAATTGGTAATTCTTTCTGTGGTCCACCACTCTTGACAACATTGCTCCTTGGCTCTCCTCTGTCACCTCCTGTATCCAAAGGTTACCACTTACCATGCATTATTTACTGTGTGGAAACAACAAGCACTATATGGCTGTTCCTTTGAGATAATTGCAAATTGAATAATTAAGGTAGTGTTATAAAACTACAGGCTATTTCTAAATAAATTGTGCCAAATAACTGATCAGTTTGTCAAACATTAATATGACATACAGATGAGAGGAATGAAAATAAAGAGAATGTTTTTAAATTTGTGTTTAAATGGTATTTCAGGGGCAATTTTGTGGTTTAGAATACTAAAATTATGTATTCTATCTTTGTCTGTATTTTTCTGGTAGATTGATTTTCCTAGAACTTAGTTATTCTCCTTATTTCCATTCCTCTAATATGCTTCTTTTGTTTCTCAAACAAGGTAATGTGACTTTTAACCTCTAATTTCAATTCTTCACAAATCATTCCCTGCATTTTTCACCCTTTCCAAACAAAGTTCATGATAGTGATCATGCTGCAAATCTTTAGAACAATCAGTGCACTCGACAAGGAAAGCTCATCAAGTGTCAACTATCAAACTTGTCAATTACATGGATAGTGAAAGAGAAATATAAATATTGTAGAGCATGTTATGCCGTGGCTGATCATGAATGCTGTGGAAAATTGAAATCAAAAAGTTCAAACTAAAAACTCCATCCAATTCTTATGCCTTGCCTTTTAAATGGTTTTTTATTTAACATCAAGCTAAATTTTGTTCAGGCAAGCAGAGCAAGAGCAGTAGATACATGGAATGGTCAAAACAAAGTTGGAAGAAAAGGAACTCTAAAAATTTCTCAACTCCATAAAAACAGCTTATAAGGTGAAAACTGCTCAAACCTTATAAGAACTACATTGGTCATATTTCTAGTCGTAGTCGATGTAGGATCTCAACAGGAAGCATGCAAATGAAGAATGGATATGAAAAAGAATATGAGCATGTTACCTCCTCCACCACCGTATGTATTACCCTTTTTAGGTGATGCACTGTATTGGTTTGCAGGTAGACCGCTGAGATCCTCTTCTGCACCTCCACAGCACAACATAGCTCAAAGTAGTCTAGTCCAACCACTAGTCTCGATAAGCCATTTTATTAAGAGTAAACAATATCCAATGAATGACCTGAAAATGTTGTAGGGCTCAAAATTTCTTTACCATGTATCTTATTGTATATTGTATATGTATATTACTATTGACTCTGCCTTTGAAATTCAAATTCAATTTAAAAACCCTCAAATGTAAAATTGGACAAGAATAAAATCCATGGTTTCAAAAGGATAAAATGAAAGGGGCTGTCTTGAGAATTATGTTCCCTGTTTATGTTCTAATCAAACACGGATTGAGACCATGTTTGGATTTATGTTCCAAGACATTGAAATTTAGTTTGGCCAACAGAACATATTTTTTGCTTCTCACAAACTCAATTATTCAACGTACTTTGAATGGACAACCAAACATACCTCAACAAGTCCCTAATTAAAAAAAACATGCTTAATTAATCACCCATTATCATTAAAAAAAATTAAGAATAAGAAGGGTTAAAATTGGAGAAATTGCATGGTTATGAATTTGTCATGGCATTGTGGACAATTAATACACAAGCAACCTAACATAAAACATTAATAGGATCGAAATCTACGAGAGAAAAAAGGATTAAGAAAAGGATAACATGCACCAAATACATTACCTCTGACCTGTTCCTGAACAAGCCAGAAATCTCAATGCATGAGACAATATATGTGATCGTTGGTGAAGGATTATATATGAAGAGAAAACAATATACGAGAATTAAAGGAATGCAGAGGGAGAAGAAGAAGAAGAAGAAGAAGAACCCATGATTGGCTGGTTTTCTTCTAACTTCTCCAAAATCAAATGAAGCACCGTTTGGGACAAAAGGCACATGTTGCTGTGTTTCCCGGGAAAATCGGTTCTTAACATAAAAAACCATAACTCAAAACATAGTGCTACCCACAACCTTGACCTTCCGAGGGTTGTGTACGTGCCACCACGATATCACGTACTTCGCTTAATTATTACTATTTTAATTTTAATGTGTTTCAATGTCTATGATTTGTTGTCTTGTCATCACACCGCACGTCAAATTGTGATCTGTGTACACTTGCATGCAGCACCATGTCCCTTTGTTAGATTAGATACAAATTGAGAAGTGAAAAAACTACATTATTTTTCAAAGGACAAAAAATGGTTTAATTTGAATTATATGCAAATTGTGTTTTTGGTCATTCTTTACTCTCTTTTTCGTCATTTGCATTTTATCATTCTGATTTCTGAGAGCTTGTTGTCTATATCAAAACCAACCCAAATTTTTAAAATTTAGGTCTTACTCATCCAACCGGTTTGTAAGGTAAAGGCTGCTCTTGCCTTATAAGGATTATATTGGTCATATTTCTAGTCGATGTGGAACTCTTATCACAAATCAATTATAAAACACAACATTAGGGAGGTTTTTCTTTTCTCTTTTTATAATTCTTATCTATTCCTTATTGCTGGTGAATGATTATACATAGGCGAGCCATTTTTCTATAAGCATAGGGCAAGCAATATTCATCCTTGAATCTTGTGGTTCTTTTTATTTTTTTCATTTATTTTTTTCTTTGTTTGTAGATTATAAATTGGCAATGTTAAATTGATCGTGAGGTGAATAAAATGAGAGAGAAATAAGGGGCAAACAAAAAAGAGGCAAATAGGAAGTGAAAGAAAGGTTGAGTGGAAGGGGTATATGTGGAAAAAAAAAGAAAAACTTTGCTTCTCTCCACCCACCCAGTTTGGAGAGAGTATATTTTGCGTCGTACACTGATTTTTAGTCTCTCCTCCCTCTTTCCCTCTTGCACCAAACACGGTTGCTTTCATCCTCTCTTCCCAATTTCTTTCTTTCCAAATTCTTTCTTGTTAATTTATGTGGTACCAAACACACTGAAAGAGTGAGGACACTATGATCTATTGTCTATGTGGTACCAAGCACGTCATTTATTAGTATTATTATCATTTTAATAAAAACAAGAGGAAAGAAAGATTAAAGCCACAACTTGAATGTAACTCTCATCTCATGTCTAAGAGAGTCTATGAGGAATAGAAGGACAACCAATGGAGACAACTAAAAGCTTCATTCTATGCAGAGACCAAAACCTTAAAATGATATTGTTTCTGGCTCTGTACAAAATCACCCCTAAAAATATTTACACTTGTTTCAATCTTCTCTCCATATACGACCAGTGATCCTCAACTTAAGTTGTTGTCTGTCCCCACCGGAAAAATAAAGAGCTAGGTTCCTCTGAATGATGAGTCCATCTTGACTGTCACGAACTTTTCTGTGACTGTCACGAATGCTCCTTGGAATTCCTTGCCATATAAGTTTGCGGCTATTTGCGCCAACTTCTAAGCTGTACCTGAATTTCTTTGCCTCATGGTCATCACCCAAAAATCGTAGAAAGGCCATATAAACTGGAGCTGTGCCTAGCAGAAACGCCTCAAAGTGCAAGCAGAAATGCCTTCCAAAACAATTGAAAACCTGCCCAAATAAAGAGACTTCAACATGTAAGTAGGAGAATTTTTATATTATTACATGTAGATTAGAATGACGACGTGTGTTTTCAGCTTCCACGTTAGGCAAGAGATATGTTACGATGCAAATCGCCCCCCCCCCCCCCGGGGGCTTACACTCTGCAATTGAAATCATTTTTACCCTGTTTGGATAAATAGCTTATTTAAGCGCTTATAGCATAGTTGTTTATCCTATAAGCGCTTATATATAACTTATTTTTATAATCAAAGAGGGAATGTGATTAAACTGATTTCATATAAGTTATAAACTATTTTCATAAGCTCTCACAAGCGCTTATATCAATAGACAAGCTTAAATAAGTTCTGCATACCCAAATCACTCATCAAAATTCAAAAGATGATAAAAAATTTAGCACATAAAAAGGTATGCCTATAACAATTCACCTGATGAATTTATGCCAACCTAGGAGATATAATATATCAAATCAAATCATATACTAAAACAAACCGTCTATTGAATTCATAAGATAATAACTTACAGTTAGCATCCATGTGGCATTTTCAACTTCATGTGGATTTGATTTGACGTATCGATGGTTAAAGGTGCATCCATCGTGCACATCAACCTTGTGATCGTCCTTGAGATGGGCCATAAGAGTTGGAATGTCACCCATCACAGAGCACTCTGATCCAGCATAGGGGCAATTGTATGGGCGAAATCGACAATTTTGCTCATGCTTTAGCTTACTGTGGTATGGGAATATATCATGGCAACCTAGATTCTGATATCTGCAAGGAAGCTCCATTGATTCCACCACTTTCTCCAGAGCCAAACACCTTATATTCCCAAGATCATGGTGACATGTTGGGCAACAGTTATGCACTGCAATCTTACAGTTTGAACATAATGTGTGGCCATTTGGGCACTGAAACACATAATACAATCATCAAGGAATTTAGAAGAATATCAGAAAAGAACGTCTAATTAAAATAAGTATTAGGGATTCAGTTTTCTAATCAAATTAAAGGAATCACGTCAATTGTTCATGGCCCTGCTCAACCCAAAAGCTCGGCGAAATTAAAGTTGTTTGGGTTGGAAAGGCCTAGTATGAGCAAAAAAAAATAGGTCAGGGCCGAGCCAATCAACATTTATATCCATTTCATGTTTGCGCCATACGGTACGAAAAATGAGCTTTTCCAACATGCACAAACACAAAAACACATACTCTCAAGAAGAAGAAAGAGAGAGAGAGAGAGAGAGAGAGAGAGAGAAAGAAAGAAAAGCGAATTTCAAATAGATATGAAATTACAAGTACTGAACCTGATGAATTGGGGGATACATCAAATTCTTGCAAACAGGGCACTCGAGTAGCTCATAGACACCATTCTTTGAATTATTTCCATTCTTTCCACCCAAAGAGGTCCTAGATTTTGCGAATGAACTATTACAGTTGGCCTCAGATTTAGACTTGGCTGTCTCATAATCTGAAAATATCACGCGAGATTCGAGAACTTCTTTGAAGGAACCGCCACCCAGAGCCATCGAAAAATTTGGATCTACAGTATTTCTTTCTCAATGACTAGGACGCAGAATTCTGCTTCGATAACTTTTTACAGGCACTGTACATCTGTTAAGCAGTGAAGAGGTCAATGCACAAAAACATACACAGTAAATGCTACTATATATTACATTTTGTTATGTTTTAGACCAGCGAAGATTTTGAAAAATAAAAACACAAACAAGAAAAACCATGATATTTGTTCAGTCAGAAGAACGACCTTATAGCTGCTTTGGATAATTTAAAGGTGGTGTGACACAGCCAAATACAATCACATGCAATAGTAAATAAACTAACTTCAAATGCGACGGCTTAAAGTGTTCCTGTTCCAAACTAACCATGCAAATATTAACCTTTTTAAAACATTATTCTCCAAAGTTCATAAACTCAAGAAAAGAAAATATTTTGAAAACATTATAAAGTAAACATTCAAGTATACATAATTTTGAAAAGTAGAATCAGTATTCTAGCAGAAACAGGCCTCAACCAAATGACATGCCGCCCCATCTACTCAACTACATGCTTCTTAGGCAACAAGAATAACAAGTATTTTTTAATAGAAGATGTCATTCAAACTTCTAAACTACTATGAAATTGTTAAAATCGCTATCTGAAACTTCCAAACCACTTTCAGCTTAGGAATGAAGAAAAAAGAAAATAACATAGTCGCAACAAAAAATACCACAGTGAACAACAATTTCATCGCAGAAAACACCCTCCCCCTGCCTCATTTTACCGTACCTCCCAATTTCTGGAAAAACTTAGGAAATCATGAAAAGAAAACATCTCTTAGGTATCCTTCTTCACATGGCAATTTGGCAACCCTGCATAGTACAGTGCCTGAGCTTTCAATTTTATAAGAAAGTAAGAAACCAAGTTATGCCACAGATCACCCTTTCCTTTCTCTCCCCAACTTAAACTATCCATCAAACAAATCAATATGAGAGGAAAACAACAACTCAGAAATTCAATCAAGCAACAAAGTTCTGGTTGGCTTTGCCAGAAACAATACCTTTTACCTTACCCACCAGAAACCAAAAACAAATCTTCAAACCTAACATCTCAAACAAACCACCCATCTAACAATTTGTCACATGCAATGCAACATTTTGCCTTCCTCCAACAGCAGCATTAGCAAGCAACACAACACATGCCCCATACATAGAAACACAATGCAACAAAAACCAGGCACACGACACGCAAAATGAAGACAAACCTGAAAACAAGCATCCACAACCATTATCTATCAGCGGAAAAAACAAAGTCACGAGATGTAAATGTGCAAGTTGCAACCCAATTTTTAAAAAAAAAAACAAAAATAAAAAAACAAACAGACACCCATATTTTTAATACCACAAGCCTTAAAAGGGTGTCTGTATCACAAACAACTCAAACTAGAACATCTGGGTGAACAATAAAACAGACCCCAAAATTTTAAAAGAAAAATAAATTTTAAAAAATTGCAAATTTTGCAATAAAGGATGAACAATTCGTACCACGAGGTCCTGAAGTTGCGGAAATCAAACGCAGCTATGAAGATTGAAGAGAGAGAGAAAAGTATTGGTTGTTGGTTATGGGTGCTGAACCTCAAGGTTGTCTTGTCCTTCTTCTTCTTCTTCTTCTCCACTGCTTCGAAATCGCAGGATTTATTTTGGTTCCTTGTATTGTGCTTTGTTTTTGGTTATTTATTTATAACATTTTTTTGTTTTTTCTGACAGCAATTTTTATTTTGTTTGGAAATTAAAATTAAAATATTTTGGCCTTGTCTGTCGTCTCGTACGCTCCTAACAAAGGTGGACCAGTGATCATGCTGCCACGCCACCTCCCGTAACAAACAACTTATTTTTTTCCCTTTGACATAGTTTTTTTTTACTAGGTTTAACTAATTTTTTTAATTTTTACATTAATTTCTGTTCGATTCGATTTTGCCAGAATTTGTAATTAAAAGATGATATTAAAAGTTTATTTTATTACTAAATATTTATCGTGTTTTTTTTTTGAGAATCTTTATCGTGTTAATGCAGAATATATGATATAAATATTATAGTTAGGGGGTGTTCGCGGCTCGGTTTGGTTCGATTTTGAGACAAAAAACCATACGATCCAAAGTTTAAAAGAACATGCAGTTCAATTCGGTTCGGTTTGCTTCCTCAAAAAAAATCCGACCCGACCCGATTCAAAGTAATGTGGTTTAGATTGGATATGATTTCGGTTTTTGCGGTTGTAATTTTAAAAAAAAAAAAATATATCAACTATAATGCTATTGCTTATGTTTTACTTTTAATATATTTATCAAATACCAATCAATGACCTTCGTTTTAATAATTTTTGTTGGGTTACCATTTCTAAAGTCAATATTTAAACACACAAAGGTTATTCCTAAAAAAAGGTTATAGAAAACAATATTTTCAAAAGACAATTATTAACTAAATGAGATAAAAAATGTGAAATAATATTTAACACACACTCAAAGGCCGTTATGAATTAATATTTAACATACATAATACTTGCAAAAGCAAATTCGTACACAAATAATTAATTAATAGCATATGTTGAACAATTTACAATTTAAAATACATTCAAACAAGTTCAAAAGAAATAATATTATAAATTGCAGTTTGGTTTGGATCGGTTTGGTTTTAGTAAAGAGATCCGAAATCCGAGCGATTTGGTTCGGTTTTGCAAAAAGCTCATCCGAAAGACATAAAAAAAATGGTTTTTGTCGGTTTTCGGTTTTTTTGGATCGATTTGCGGTTAGCTTTTGGATCGGTTCAGTTATGGACACCCCTAATTATAGTTATGTGACAGATATGTAATATGTAAAAAGAATTTATTGATTTTGATCCAAATTATTAATACAAATGATGTTATTAAAATATTTTTGTTTTATTAGTAAATTCAAATCTTATAATTAAAATTAGGTATGTAAAACAAACAAAACAAACTATCTATATCTAGTACACACACGTATGAGGTATGAGGTAAATTTGTTTTAAAAAAACAAATAGAAAGTTCTTAATTTATTTATGAGAAGTATTCAAGGATGGTTTGCATATCCTCTTGTGGGGTGTTTTTGGTGATTCATCCACCTTGTGGTTGGGTGGGTTTGCTCACGCACTGGGGTCTTGTTCGGTTTTTATGGGACATTCTATATGCTCTTCAGCTTGCTCATGACAAATGGTTTAACTATTTAGTTTTAGAATGTGACTCTAGCACTCCGATTTCTCTTGTCACGACGAAAGGTTGTTCTCTCACTCGATCACCCCTATTATGCAATTGTTAAAAGAATACACCATGGCTGTTTCACCAAGGCTAGACCGTTCATATCTATCATTTTTATTTGGTGAAAATGTAGTGGCCGGGTTGTTAGTTTAGTACTCATAACAATTAGGTGAAATACAACACGGGTGGCTCTATTCTTCAACGAGGTTGTCATGTGGGTTATGGAATTGTTTCTCGAGATTCGTCAGGCGCTTTAATGGGAGGTTTTGCATATAATTCGGGTGCTTGCAACGTGCTTTTGGCAAAGCTTTGGGGTGGTAACGGCTCTCAATATCATTTTTATTTGGTGAAAATATGGGCGCACAGTGGCATTTAACATGGACCACATAAAAACTGGCCCATGATGGACCAGTGAAGGTCCACGATGGACTAGCGAGTTATACACCATCGATATATATATATTTATATTCAACAGTCAAGATGGAGTACAAGATGAGGATCGATTACCTGTTCAGAAGGTTATATAAATAAATGTTTTGTAATTGTTGATAGGGGTTTTATTTTATCGATAATTATGTTTTAGCCATGAATTTTTATAAGAATTATGGAATATACCCGAATTTAAAAAATGTATTTTATTGAGAAAAAATTATAAAAATCTGAATTTTTTGTATGTTAGATGTTTCATTTGTTGAGAATTTTGATCATTTTTTTGCACCAAAAAATTGGACCAGTTTGAGATTTTTTTTTGTTGGTATGTTTATTTTTGCTATCTGGGGTGCCTGCATGGTCATAAGATTTTATACTAACCATGCATTTATTTGCATTAATAGCATTTGCAACCAATTCCCACCTATATTGCATAAATGCTCCAACTGTAACATAATATAGCAACCATAAGGACATAATTAAATTAAGTGATTTATATAAAAATTATATTTAAAATTGAAATATTTAATATTATACATTTAAATATTAAATCAATTATTTATAATATATGACAATATTTATAGACTATAAATATTATTATTTAATTATTTAAACTCGCATCATGATACGGTTATATTAATAATTATTTTGATATTTTAATAACTATTTAAGTTAATATTAGAATATGATAATAATAATAATATAATAGTTATTTAAATAGTTATTTACTTTAGCTATATTATTTTTAAATAGTGAAATTTTATAAAAAATAATTTATATAAACTTACATGCTTGCACCTGGTAACCCACTAAGACACTTTTGAAAAAAATTCAGCATGTAGATGGCTCTATGAGCATTATAGTATGGAGGTAGGAAATAAATTGCACAATGCTTTTTTGCATTAAATGACATGCGGGGCTTTTTTTAAATTTTCACAAGTTTTGGGGCATATTCATAATTATGTAAAATTATGGGATACCTACCATAAATACTATAAAACTGGAGGTAACCTACACTCAAGGGTATAATTGTCAGCAGTCCATCGTAAATCCTCAGTAGTCCATCATGGTTCAGTTTTTAAGTGGTCCATGTTAAATGCCACATCTCATTTTCCATCCGTTCAATTGCGGAAACACGTTTTCTCATGAGACTCACATTCTACTTGCATTCCTTCAGCTGACAAGCGTTTCAAATAGTGAAACGACACTTTATTCATTGTTTTTCTTTCCTTTTCTCTATCACTCCTTTCGTTTTTTCGTGAAAGCAAACGTAGAATAAAACTAATTGGTGGATTTTAGGGTGGTCAAAGAAAAAATTTGTGCACCAAAGCCCAATCCAATATGAGCCATGGATATAATATAAATTAAAGTGTACGGTTAGAATTTTGTGATGGCTACCGGGATAAGTAGTTTATCAAAATGTTAATCTAAATTGCAGAAAGGGGGCTGCAAAACATGATAAATACACTGATTATACCGAAAATATCCACATAATTAGGTAAAATTAATGTTTTACCCAATAAATGTCCGTAATTACTATGTGGCCGAAAATACCCACATAATTATGTAAAATTAAAGTTGTACCCAAGAAATGTCCAAAATTATAATATGTTATTGACTATAGTTTTTTTTAATTGAATAAGCTTTATAATTTAAAATAGTAGAAACCATTATTTTTCCGTCTGACCTATAATTTTGTTTTGTTAACGAGAATATGAAATTGATTAATATTATAAAAATAAAAATGTTATTAAAAAATTATATTATTGTTAAAATTTGAAAAAATTGTTAGAAATTAGATGAAAAATGTTTATTTTAAATTTAGGGCAAAGAGGTCAGTATATAAAAAGAAATTATTATGACTATTATTATTAATTAATGAAATGAAGTATACAATAACCTTATTTAATATTAGTATAGTGCTAATAATTAATTGTGTTACAAATTTTAATTGATTTGATAAGACCCAACAATAAATTTTATCCCAATAAATGTCATTTTTTTTTAAATTTTAATGATGCATATAGTCAGCTCATTGAGTTGTATTGATTGACTAATGAAGTATTTGAATGAGAATACTGGTAAAAATGAATTATTTTGTAAAAAAAATGGAAGTATTTTTTTATAAAAAAAAGGAGATTTTATGGAGGCCATATTAACACAAAATAAAAAGAGTACGAACTTAATGATGATATAAATTATGATTTTTTTTTTTCGTGTTCAAGGTAGAAAAGTGTGAGTTGGTTTAATGGAAGATCCGTCGTTTAATTTGAACATAATATGTTTGAATTCTAGAATGAAAATAAGAGAAAGGCTAAGCAACATTAATTATATAATTTTCATACATGATACATAGTGGGTGGAAGCAAAAAAACTAGGGGGTAGTGAAATTGTTTGCAAGGGGCGAAGTGAAACAAATATGAAAGCCATCGACATACAGGAGCACAAAACCTACTTATGCGAAGTGTTTGGGACAGAGAAAAACATGAGAAACACCATTGTTAAAAGTGCAATCTTGAAGACGGTGGAATATTGTTCCAGCGCTGTGACCCGATTGTTAACGTGGGTCATTTGTCTTCCCAATGCGTGAATGTTCATCTCCTCAGTGTCAACTTCTTCATTGATATTTTCTGGATGGACTCCCTCATAGTTGATGGGATGACACCAGAGGAAAAACGTACAGGCTCTATTTCTGCATGTGTAGAACAATCGCTTTGGGTTGTTTGTTGTGTTAGAGACCTTGATCTCGGCAACCATCCCACAATAGCAGTAGTTGTTGCAGTATTGCAGGTATTTTGGTCTGTTACCGGTGGAAGTTGACGACGACATGACGAAGGGATAAATCACTGCAAAAAATAGTAAAATAAAAAAAAAATCAGTGGTGGGGATGAGAAGTATGAATAAAAATATAGGTAGTTTGATTACTGAGACGATATTAGTGAGAAGCAGGTAGAGAGGGAGATGCAGTTTGAGAGGGAGAAGCAGAAGAAGCACTACGTCGGTGAAAATGGTGGCTTCTGAGCGTGAGTCACTGTGTAGGAGATGGAAACGCAGAAAAGAAGTAAGAAGCAGAGCAAAGTTGAATATTGGCTTGTTGGATTATGTAGTGATGATATAGTGCATCGGGGCCCGTATCTAATAAATAAATAAAATTATTTATGTGCAGTGTAAACTATACAGAACCATCGTGTAAAAAATTTATAATGATTGTGCATTTCATTTAGATATTTAATATACCACCTTCCACTTTTACTATCAACATGGACCTTACAACTTGCATCACACCCGCGCCGAGACAACCATTTTTGCTCTCTTTTTCGGGTGTCGTCATCTCTCAGTCTTCTAAACCCTTCTCTATGACAGACAAAAGTCTATTGAGTTATATCACCATTTACGCTCTTCATAACTTTACCTTTCCGACCTGCAAATCCTTGTGTACTAGCGTACCAATTGTAAAATATAAAAGCAACACCAAGGTCTGTAAAATGATATCTCAACAGATCAACCCTAGTTAATTGCTTCATGTTAATTTTCCATATATCCTCAACACCATTCACTGCAGTTGAATCATTAAAGTTACACCCACCAAAATAATTGGATTCACACCCTGTTTCTTTTGCACCAATTTCCTCTTCATTGTCATCGGATATACAAATATCTTCCAACCCCAACAAAATTTGATAACATGGCATTACAACCATTACTTGTAACAAATATTTTGTAATTCATTTATCAAATAAACTGAACAGGGTGGATCATGTAATTAAAATCCATTTAAATATACTTAACATGACAATATCAAATAAAATCAACATGGTAACGAATCCATATGTACAATAAAAATCAAATTAAATTTTACAAACCTGACTCGGGTCAATATCAAGATTGCTAAATGGTGTTTCTGCGTCTGCCATTCTTTGCCTTCAACCAACAGAGTACTAATACACAAATTCAACACCACTAATACAATTTCTGAAATGAAGACAAGTACATTATGAGTCCATTGTGAAATCTATTTAATAAAGCAATAACTGCCAAATTAATTGACTGTAAGATGGACCAGATGAATCAAGTTGTACTTGTTAGTCATCATACTGATCGCATGTTTGGTAGTTCACTAAAGAGGTTTTTGTCTGATGCATTTGGTTGAAGTATCTACATTTTATCCTTAACGTATTTTTAAATTTTGAAGAGAGGAAAAGATTGTTATTTGTTCTGTTACAAATCTTCCATTTATTTTACTTGGCAGGTAACTCTAGTTGTACTATTAACTTTGAGATAAAAGCCATTTTGAATTTTTGTTTGAATTAAAAAAAAATCTAATCAAACACATATGGTCAAATACCAGTCTTAAGTAACACGAAATTTCTGTTATCCTTTTCCAAATTTTGTCTATATTTCTGCACTTTTCTATCAATTTCCTACAACCCATTCGCGTACATCTAATGTAGTTAATGAATGGTAACCCAGAAAAAATGGAATCACGCAAAACATGGGTCATGAATGAGTGCAAAATCATAAAACCTAACCTCACTTTATGAAGTTCCCCCCAGATCTGAAATGCACAGCAACACAACCATCGGCCTTGTCTTCGCAAAATCAACTTCAAATAAGCCGAAAAAAAGTACTCAAAACCCACTCAAACAAGCTTAGGCTTCTTCGGTATTGACAGATCAAGCACTCAACTGGAGAACCCACCCTTCTTCCAAGGCCTATACAGTACGAAACCTACTCAAACACATTCTATTAGTTCTTCGTTCTTCAACCAAAAAGCATTGACAAGCCAGAAACCCCCACTTGCCTTCCTTCTTCAAGCAAACACCATCAACATGGTAGCTCTCCCACTCACCCTTCGTTCTTCGAATAACTCCATGTACTGAAACTAATTTTATTCTTATTTCTTTTTTTTCTTCAATATTTTGAATTATTTTTGTAAAAACGACAAGTATTTAAAATTCTTAAACCTCTAATTATAAATAAAATATAAATACTGGAATGTTTTCAAATTTTACATTATAATGTGGCTATTATGTAAATTATAACAAATAAGGCCATATAACATATATCTATTTTTCTGGGGTTTTTTCGTAATTATATAAAACAGGTATTACCTGGTATAGAAGGTCATATTGGATTGGGGTTTGGTGCACAAATTTTTGTCTTTGACCACCCTAAAAGCCACCTAATTAGTGAGAAAGGATGGCATTCATGACAGAATGTTTAACATCAAATTTTGAGTATTAAGTTTAAAATTAAATTTTATCATATGAACTTTGTAAAACTTTTTTTCGTTAGATAGGAGGCCAAAATGACCATTATAGTAAAATCCTATGAGGAAAACGACCCACTTTATAATAATAATATTGCGAGTAATTCACATAGTAGTTTGCCACCATAATACCCTCCCTAAAAACATAAAATATATGCGTTGACCATGATTTGACCATGTACTAGTAGTGTTGAGTGGCCAAAAGGATGTTTACATATATGGATGTGATAGTGGGAAGCCTTCTTGGATCATTATTACAGCCATCGAGAAATTACTCTCTATCCATATTTGATACTAGTCCTTTGTCTCGGGTGATATTGAGAGCCGTTACTACCCTAAAGCTTTGCCATAAGCACGCGCTACAAGCACCCAAATTATATGTAAAACCTCCCATTAAAATGCATGTTGAATCTCGAGAAACAACTCTATAACCCACATGACAACCTCTTTAAAGAATAGAGCCAGCCATCACGTTGCATTTCACCTAATTGTTATGAGGAAACTGACAACCCCTACATGGATATAAAATACGATCATATATAGCGGTTAAAAGTAATTCTTATGTCAGGTAAGAATATCCATAGTGTAATTTTCGCATGAGCACCATGCCTATAAGGTTAATTAATCAATAGTCCAAAATATATACTATAATAATAATAATAACAACAACAATAACAACAATAAAAGAAGACATTAAACTCGTGCAGTGTGTATGTATATTATTCTTTCCTGAGAATTTTTTTTTGTATACAACTAATATATTTCACCCAATACGCTTCACGAACATGTGTATGAAACAAACCTTCTATCTTTTATGTATGGTTAAAATTGGTTTTTTGGGGGGGGGGGGGGGGGGGGTCAGAATTGAGATTGCATGTATAGCATTTGATGATATTCAGACATTTTTCCCCCTCTCTAACATCCTGAAAAAGTTGCGGAATTTGGACAGAATTGGTGGTTGTAACTTGTAAGGTCTTGCTAAAATTAATATCATTTAAAATTTCAAAATCAAGTATATGATCTTGTTTATGGAACCAATCTTATCATACCGATTTTAATAGTGATACAAACAAATACAGGTACGATTAATTGTCAATACCATATCCTTTTCTTGTCCTTGACTTAAAAATTTGTGAACTTGAACCTATTTTTGTTTGTTTCCTATCATTTTTTTATTTGAGCAACACTGAATATGCAGCTTCATATTTTTTATTGTATTTTCTTTTTCAAATGAAAATACAAGCAACCGTGCTCAACTACGTACATACCTGCTTATATTTTAATTTGAGTTGTATATGTTTTTAGTGTAGAAAAATATTCACTTTTAATTTTTCATTTTTAAAACTTTCTCTGTCGATCTTTCATTTTTTGAAATAGACTATTTGTGGTTCTCATAATAACTTTGTTTAATCAACTGATGATTTGTTAAACATAGTGATGCCTCAAATCCAACCATGTTAATCCTAAATTGCAAATTATGTTATCAAAACTCTTCAACTCACCTATTTATAACTTAACGAAGTTACATGAGGGGTTATAAATGGTGTATTTTTGAAAAGAATGGATCGAACATGGAACATTTTAAAAATAAGTGACTAAAAATAAACATTTTTCAATTCAAAAGAACCAAAAACATATTTAACTTCTTTTATTTAATGGTGAATTGTGAAGTTCTATTGAGTCACCAATTGTCCCGTGTAATTGTAAGATGACATTGTCATCTTAGTCTCTAAAATTAATATTTTAAATTTGTCCCTGAAATATCAATCAATTTAGTCCAAAAAATCTTCTGACATGAACTCAATGTGATTGATAAGCTATTTTGCAAAACTTATAAAAATAAGCTCAAAATAACTTATGAACCAGTCATAAACTTTTTTTATAAATTCTGCTAAACATTGCTATAAAGTGCTTATGTCAATAGATAAGTCATTTATAAACCAATCCAAACACATCCCATATTTTAGTCTTCCTGATCTTAGACAGACCAGACTTTATGAACCCGAATCCAACCAAAATTGACACGTGTCCAGCCCAAGTAAAAGCTGAGTAACTTTTTTTTTTGTTCGACCGCTGAATAACTGAATTATTAGGTGAAGGGAGATGGTAAATACACTCCACATTTTTTGCCATACACCCCACATTAATGTGAAAATTCCAAAAACACCCTCGTGTAATATCGCGTTTTCCTTATGGAGATTCTGATTTTGCATTTTTTCCAGAAACTGAAGTTTCCGGAATACAAATTTGCATTCTGAATTTGTATTCCGGAAACACCAGTTTCCCAGAAACTCCAGTCAAATTTGTATTCCGGAAACTCTAGTTTCCATACGTTTTGTATTCCGGAAAACTCCAGTTTCTAGAATGCAATTTTGTGTTCTGGAAACTCTAATTTTCGAAAAAGATACGAAATTGAAGAGAAAAAATCAATTGAAGAGGGTATAATAGTAATTTATCCTTTTAATGTGGGGTGTATAGCTAAATTTTGTGATGTATTTACCGAATCCTTTAGGCGAATTAAGCCGAAGGTCTGGGCCTGGGCCTCTTGTCAGTTAGTAAGGACCAGAGTTCCAACATAACCTTTGACAAAAAAAAAAGAGTTCCACCTAATTGTGGACCAAAAACTCTCAAACTCATAAACCCGACTGGAAGTTGGAATTGATTGATTATTACCTAATTACTACCTAATAATAATAATATATTCCTAATCCTAGTAATCTGGTCTTGTCTTCTAGATCCTTCCTGGGTCTCACTCACTCCAAATCCGGTTTCCTTTTCCTTGTTCCCAGTTGACTGGAGTTACTCATCATTCTAGACCCTTCCATACTCCAGAATCCTCCGGATTGAACTCAAACCAATACCCTCCCTTCCTCCATTCACAACATCATTATATTATTATTATTATTATTATTATTATTGTTATTGTTATTATCTTTCACCTAACTTTTGGCACATTCAGTTCCCAATTCGATGGCCAGATACGGTGAGGGCGACAAGCGTTGGATCGTGGAGGAGAGACCCGACGGCACCAACGTCCACAACTGGCACTGGGCCGAGACCAACTGTCTAGAATGGTCTAGAACCTTCTTCAACAACCTCCTCAACAACCTCAAACTCCTTGACGGCGGCGACATCCACCTCGCCGTCAAAAAGGTTGAGAAGCTCGACGGCGAGGCCTACGTCAACGTCCGAAAGGGCAAGGTAATTCCCGGATACGAGATCAGCGTCTCAATCTCGTGGGAGGGCGAGGCCAGAGACTCCGACGGTAAAATCCTTCACAAGGTCAACGGCACCGTCGAGATCCCCTACATTTCCGACGAGAACGCCGACGAGGATCCCGAGGTTAGGGTTACGCTCAAAAACGACGAGGGACCGTTGGGGAAGAAGCTGAAGGAGGCGATGGTTGCAAAGGGGAAGCCGTTGGTCCTTGAGAAGGTTAGGGTTTGGGTTCAGAGCATGGCCAAGGGTGGGCCCGTGAAGGATGAGCTCGAGACTAAGAAGGTGCCGCCGCGGAAGAGTAACGCGGTGGTGGATGTGGCGGCGACGAAGAAGGAAGGGGAGGTTGATGCGAAGAAGAAGGAGAAGGAGAAGGGGAAGGAGGGGTGTAAAACGATTAGCTTGACGGAGAGGTTTAATTGCAGGGCTAAGGATTTGTTTGAGATATTGATGGATGAGAATAGGTGGAAGGGTTTCACGCAGAGCAATGCGAGGATTAGTAAGGACGTTGGTGGAGAGTTTAGCATCTTTGATGGGTCTGTCACTGGAACCAATTTGGAGTTGCAGGAAGGGAAGCTGATTGTGCAGAGATGGAGATTTGGGAGCTGGCCTGATGGGATGCAATCAATGGTGAGTGTTGTGTTTGGGGTGTTTTTGTTTTTGTTTTGTGGGATTGTGAATTGTTTTTTCTGAATGGTTGTGAATTTTTGCAGGTGAGAATTGTGTTTGAGGAGCCTGAATCTGGAGTTACAGTTGTCAAGCTTACACACACTGATGTGCCGGAAGAAGACAGGTCAGTGTTTGATTGATTATTTTGGTCTTGACTTGAGGCATGTTTGGATAAATAGCTTATTTAAGTGCTTGTGAGTTGAAAACTGTTTTGATAAGCTATTTTAGAGAATTTACGAAAATAAGCTCAAGATGGTTTATGGTATAGTTATAAGTTACTTTCATAAGTGCATTGCTTATGTCCATAAATAAGTTCAAATAAGCTCTGCATAAGCCAATCAAAACGCACCATGAATCATTTGTTTTGGACAATTGAGTATATTGATGTGGTTTACTTGCAAATGCAGATATGGGAATGCCACTGTGGTGGAGAACACTGAGAGGGGATGGCGGGACCTCATTTTCCAAAGGATACGGGCTATGTTTGGTTTTGGAATTTGATGTTTTCTTTTCCTGATAATTGTTGTCTCTGTGTTGTAGAATGTTTGTTCTTCCTTTTTCCCGAATTTTGTTTTCTTATTGGATTGGCATTGAATCAACTTATTGTGAAAGGTGAAGTGTCTTTTGCAATGATTTATTTATGCTACTGCTTGTTTCTCATTTCGGGAATTGTCTCTTGTTCAATAGCATGGTCCTTGCTCCTTGGAGGATGTATGTCTAATTCAAAATGAGACCTGTCATCCATATTTGTTACTTGTTACTGTTAGCTTGGGGCAGCTACTCTTGTTATACAATCGAACAGTTGAAAACTTGTGAAATCTCAATTTGGGTTAAATTGCACCTGTGTTTCTATAAAATTAAGAATGGATTGTGCGATTATGGTTTTCACCCAGCTAGGCAGCTTCATGTGTTGATTTGTACTTATCTGACTTTTGCTTATATGCTGAAAAAATATTTAATTAGTCATTGAGATAAACAGGTTAACTTGTTTGCAGCAAGGATGCTACCGACCTTGAACTTGGAAATGTAGTATACTTGTTTTGATCCTCGTTGAAAATGATAGTTTGGATTATTTGAAGAGTTGAGTTTCAAGAGGTTTTTTCTTTGGGGGCGGGGGTGTCAATATGATGCCATTGTAGGCTTAAGCGCGTTGTGGTTCACGTTGTCAGTTTGGGAGGTTGTTGTAATGCACAGCGCTGTGGTTGTTATTTTGGGTTTTTCGGTTTCCTTGACAAACTATCTCCTTGGATAGGAAGCATTTGAGCCTCTTCTATTTTTATTGATAGTCATAAAACGTAATCTTATTTTTACTTCAACTTTTACACTCATGTCATGAAGATAGCTTCTTTTTTTTAGGTCAACATCATGGAGGTAGCTTCACTTCTCCCAACTTAGATTTGGGCCATTAAACTAACATGCAGAATATCACTGTTTAGATTTTTTAAAGACTTTGGGATCTTTTAAAGGAACCTTTAGGAACCCTTTGTTTATTTGTGAAATTATTCTTCCTAAAGGGGAATGATTTAAATATTAATCACGCGTTCCGCTGTCCTGAGAACTAAAGTCATTGGGCGCCAAAGATGGGTGATAATTTAAAGTCGGAAACTCTGTTGATGGATTTTGAGGGCATGTTTTTACTTGATAATGTGATAGTGCAATTGGCCATAGGTACTATTAATTTGTCAAAAATAGCAATCTGATCTGATATATGACATTCTTGAATGTAGCTGACTAACCATAGCTTAGAACTAAAATTTGGATTAGGCATAAGCAATTTTGATGAGGTAAGCAGTTCTCATAGTTAAACAAAATCATGCGACATGAACTACAGTTGGAATAGACAGCAACGTGCTCGTATTGACGACAATCTCGGTTTCCTTTTTCAACATGCTTGCTTTAATTTGTTACTTTGTTTAGTTTCTGTGTTCTGCTTGTCAGCTGTAAGTCTTTGGTTTGTAATTTTTTATGCTTTGTGATTTTGTATGTAATTTGACTTTGACCGATTTATTACTGGGTCATTTGTATTGCCCTATGGGCTTCGGCCTTTGCCAGTTTTCTAATGAATGAAATCTACTTAAAAAAAAAAAATGCCGAAAGTCACAATGATAGGATAGGGATGTTACTGTGTCAGAGCAGTTTCCATGAATTCTGTTCATGTACATATGACCTTCATTTTCTTTGCTTACCTTGGAGTAATACAGATGCTAATAATATTTTTTTTTTGATGAAGAGATGCTATTGGTAATAATATGGTTATTCATCAATTGATACTTGAACCATCATTTAATTAAGTCGCATCTGATTGATTCTTTTTTTTTTTGACAAAATCTTATTGATTCTAATTCTAATTGAGTATTTGAATTTCGTCTTCGCCAGGCTAAATTTTCAAAGCACATTTAATTGTTTATTTTAGAAAAATAAAATAATGCTTGGGTTTTAATGGAAGCGACACGCGTCAAATCCATGTTTTGCCGCTAACACAACAGAGTTTGAATACATGAATGGATGGATGGCACGCCATGTGCGAGGGTGTGCCTGCTAGTTCCGACGTATGAAAAATGTATTTCACTCTTCATCGTAGACAACATGAGAGTGGCTTGCACCTAATCCTATTGTTGCCCAAACACAATATTACGCAACCTTTTTCTTTTAAGCTATGCACGAGAGAGTGACACGTTTCCGTGTGGAACATAGAACCTATCAAAGTCCGGTTTATATATTTCATGCAAGACATTATTAGGAGTATTTTATTAAAGATAAAAATTGAACCACAGTAACAGACTTCATCAGATCAGATTCCAAACATGACTTTTATTTCGAATCTTTGCTTCGAGGACATCTTTATTAGTTAAAATTGATGTGAATGTCGTTATATAAGAAATAGGGGGAACCAATTGAGATTAAAACCCACCTGGTTTTGTAAATCTTAAGTAAATTTCAACAAATTAAAAAAAAATTGCATTTAAAAAACATAGTATTATCTTCTTTTCTCCTTGCTTTAGTGTAATGCACTACTACTATTACTATTAGGGGCTTCTACGGTCCCGTTGATAAAACAACGGTTTTGGAACCGCTATTTTATTAACCAATAATAAACGAGAGTTTTGCCACATCAAATTATTATTTTTAAGGATTATGATTTTTTATATTATATTATAGTTTTTAATCTTTTTTATTTTACAAATTTGGCCGTATGGAAAAGACCTATGCCTGTAGGTGAAAGTCCTATTTTTCTCTCTCCTGTTTCAGTTTTACGATCGATGATCCTCCATGTCTGATATTTTGTTCTTTATGGCCTCCGATCAACCACCAACGAATGTTACCCTCTTCACCGCCGATCTGGTCTTTGACGACTACTGCTCCATCGCCGCCGACTCGTGGTCCATCAAGACCGAGTACGGCAGTATTCTCGACGACGACCCGTGCTCCGTACTCCAAGAGAGGTGGGCTTCGTGGGAGAGAATACGAGAATCTGTCAGTTTACCCGTAATTTTAAAATAAAAATTGAAATGAAAATAAATCTAAAATTTAAAGACTAAATTGTAAAATATTTTCATCAACGAGACCAAAACCGTTGTTTTTACAACAAGACCATAGAAATTGCCTTACTATTATGCTTCTGCTGCTGTGGCGCTGTCGGTGACCCTACCATCCTCCAACGGAAACGCGTCACGGACCACAACCTCAAACGGAGACACACACACAATCCTCAGTGTTTTTTTATTAGTTTCATTTTAATAATTAGAAATGCCGTTTTTAAATTAAAATAAAAATAACCGACAGAACGAGGGTGTGTATCACTTGCCCAAAAACGAAACGAGTCATGACCCTCACCGTTGAGTTGAATCAGATCGAGAATCGGTCTGGGTACGGAAGCATGCGAGGCTGGTACGGTGAGAAGTGAAGATGATCAAGATAGTTACACCTAGCACGCAACTCATTACTCATTACTGTTCAAAATCGAATTTTCACTTCACTTCTAATTTATCTAAACCGAGTTGGTGTATCGAAAAATCTAAACCGAGTTGAATCAACAGGTTAAAACATAAATTTTCTAAGCCTTTTTTTATTTAATTTAAAATATGAATTTAAAATTATATTTTACTAGATTTATTTATAATGTGTAAATAAATTTAGTAACTTTCGTATACGTTTTCAACAAGTTAAACTTAAAAGGCATATAATTGCTAAATTAATCAAATCAAATCAAATCCTGACCAGTGCAGTGATCGGAGATCGTATGATTATCACAAGCAGAGTGGAGAATCGTCGTCGTCCACTCAATCCAGAAACACCAACATTCAACCAACCCAACCCTCTCTTCTTCTTCTTCTTCTTCTACGACTTCCACTTCATTAGTGGTTGTGTCACTGTCCTCGACCAAACAGTTAACAATACCGTTCTCTTTGTTCTTTGTTTTCACACCTGTAAGTAAGTTGTAACATACCCGTATTGTATTCTACCTTCGTGTAAACTTCTTCAACTTAGACTCCATTCTTTCTCTGTCTCTCAAGTCTCAACCTTTATTCCCCCAAAAAAATAGGGACCCAACCCTTTCACTACCCTACATGGCTGAAGCCACCAAGTACGTTCCCATAGGTGTTGGTGGGAACAACCTTAACTCAGACATCAAAAGCCTCTTCTCCATTCTCAAAACCAGGAAAAAACACGCTTTTGCCTATGCCTTCATGCTTTCCTTCGTCGCTTTCACTGTTTTCCTAGCCTTCTGTCCTTCTCCAAACTCTTCCTCTCCCTGGTTCACCAACATGTTCTCCCCCACTTCATCCACCACTTCCACCACTGGCACATCTTCCTTTTTCTCATTCTTCTTCCCCAACACCACTTCCTCTTCTTATTTTTCCTCCTCATCATCTCCTCCTCCCCCTTATTTTGCCAACACTTCTAGATCTAGCAATAACACTTCCCCAAAAACACTCAAAGCCACCCCTTTTGGAAAAAACAAAACTCAAACAACTCCCAACCCATCTAAAGATGCTGTTCAAAGTCCAAACCAGACCTCAAATCACACAAATGAATCACCTTCTGTTGTCAATAAGGTACCGTTGGGTGTCAACAACCACACCCAAGTTTCTGGTACTTCTGATGAAGCTACTAAGGATGTGAAGAAGACAAATCAAACTGCTGCAACTGCTACTGCCCCTGCACCACCCAAAGTTTCAGTGGCAAGTCCCAATCAGAATTTGAGTTCTTCGGTGAAGGGAGGGAGGGTAGAGAAGGGTGTTGTGGCAGGTAATTCCACGGCTTCCGTTGAGAAGAAACAGGGAAATGGGAACAACGATTCGAAGGTGAAGCATGATATGATGATGGAGTCTCTGATGAAGTGTGATTTTTTTGATGGGGAATGGGTTAAGGATGATTCGTATCCTCTCTATAAACCTGGTTCTTGTAATCTGGTTGATGAACAGTTTAATTGTATCAACAATGGAAGGCCTGATAGAGACTATCAGAAATATAAATGGAAGCCCAAAGGGTGCACCCTCCCAAGGTGCGAGAAATATGGTGAATTTCTGTTATACTATGATAACTTGTTGACAGCTAGCACTTTAGGACTAGATTTTGAGGTTTTTCCATCTTGGATTTGATGGGTGCTTGTTTGTTTGTCCAAATTTTGGAATATTTTTGTTTTTGTTTTTGTCAGCTTCATTTTAGTGATTAGTTTTTTTCCCCCGACTAATCTGTGTTTGGCTGTGAGATAAGTAAAACTTAATCACAGATTGTTCTATCACCTGATATCGAACTCGGGTACTAGCCGAACCCGTCCCTTTAGTTGGAGCGCATTAACCTCTTGCATTTAATCTCGGTAGTTTTTTAGTGATGAATTTTGATGATGTTCAAAGTGGCTTTGCGAATGTTTGCTTGAATTGATCAATCCGACAGTTTCTTTGCAACCCCAATTTGGTTGATTTTGCTAACATTTGTGTGTGCAATTGCTAATTATAGGTTGGACGGACATAAGATGCTGGATTTGTTGAGAGGCAAGAGACTTGTTTTTGTGGGTGATTCCATCAACAGGAATATGTGGGAATCTCTGATTTGCATACTCAGAAACTCTGTCAAAAACAAAAAGAAAGTTTATGAAGCAAATGGAAGAGTCCATTTCAGAGGGGAAGCCTCTTATTCATTCATATTCAAAGTAACTATTGAGTTTCCTCTGCATTTTGATTTTCAGTTTTTCCTTCTTCTTTTTATTGGCTTTGTGTAGTTTCTCCCCCTCATGGTGTGTGTTTAATGTTTAATTGCGTGGTGGTAGGATTACAACTTCTCCGTGGAGCTTTATGTATCCCCATTCTTAGTTCAGGAGTGGGAAGTTCCGGGCAAGAATGGAGCGAAGAAGGAAACGCTTCGTCTCGATTTGGTCGGTAGATCTTCAGATCAATATAAAGATGCAGATATAATCATCTTCAACACTGGCCACTGGTGGACTCATGATAAAACCTCTAAAGGGTAATAATGCACTGCAATTTTCTCTTACAAGTGACTGAAGTTCTGGCTGGCATGTTATTTCAACCATGTTCTGATTGTGTTTCTCTAAGATTACAGTACATTACAAGTCAAGACATTTGTTCACTGTTAACTAACTTGCCCAAGAAAAACTTTTAGGAAGGACTATTACCAAGAAGGTAGCCATGTCTATGATGAATTGAATGTATTGGAGGCATTCCGAAAGGCTATGACAACCTGGAGCAGATGGGTTGATGCCAACATAAATCCATCCAAGTCTATGGTCTTCTTCAGAGGCTATTCTGCTTCACATTTCAGGTAAAGTAAAAATGAATTTGTGGCTATTGTACTTATCTTGGTCTTGCATTACTTTGGGATTCACGTTTCAGTATCAAATAAATCACCAATTTAATCCCTGAAGTTGAAAAACTTTGATCGTATCAGTCTCTATTGGACAATTTCAGAGTCTAAATTGACTAACCCAAAAAGACTATTGTGGTCGATAATTTTCAATTTCAGAGACTAATTTGGAATATTAATAACTTTAGGACTAAGTTGATAGTGCTTTACAATTTCAAAGACGATTTTGGTGATTCACTCTTTTAGTATCATTCAGTTTCACATTACTTATCTTAATGACAATGTACTTGCTTTAAGCATATTATATTTATACCATATACCAAAAAGGCTGACACATACATATGTGTTTCTAATTCTATCATACTGTAGTGGTGGGCAATGGAATTCAGGTGGACAATGTGACAGTGAAACTGTGCCCATCAAGAATGAAAAATACCTGAGGGATTACCCTCCTAAGATGAGAGTTATGGAAAAGGTACTGAAGTATATGAAGACCCAAGTCAGCTACCTTAATGTGACCAAAATGACGGATTTCCGGAAGGATGGCCATCCCTCGATATACAGGAAGCAAAACCTCTCACCAGAGGAAAGGAAATCACCATTGATGTACCAGGACTGCAGCCATTGGTGCCTTCCCGGTGTTCCTGATACATGGAATGAGATTCTCTATGCTGAGCTTCTAATGAAACAGTATCAGAATCAAAATCAGCAGAAGAGACCATAGGTAAACTATAATCCTAAAGTGCACATTTATGTTGAATGAGTATAACTGATGCAACCTACCATTTTTGTCCCTTCTACATTCAGGATAGGGAAAGAAACAAACCATACAGAAAAGGCTTTTTTTTCTTTCTAGTTTTGTAAAGGTTCAAATAGTTTGTCTTTAGTGAAACAAGATATAAGAGAAGTGGGTTCCTTGAAACTGCTAAATAAATTTGTTCATAGGAATGGTACAAGTTGGTTAGGAGAAGATAGAATGCAAAGGGTGGTTTAGTTTGTAATTGTAAACCACCCCCTCCCTTTCAACATAAGTTATTTACTTTCTAAAGGCGGAGACATTGTAATTTTTGTTTGATGTAAACCAAATTCTTCAGACAAATTGTTCCTGTAACCATCTCAGTTATATATAGTGAAATAATGAAGGTTGAAATTTACTTTGAATAATTATTAATAGGGTCCTGCAAGTGAGTGTTCATAGGACATTGTTTAAGGAATCAAGAGATAGAAAGTTTTTACTTTTTATTGAAAAATATAACATTCAATGCATTGGTAATAATACTATTAAATACTATCAATGAAAACTTCTCAGTTTTGATTCCTTAAACATAGGGCACGTACTGGTTAGCATTTACCACAGTATTATAGTATATCAAATTTTCCCAAAGATGTTTGTAGGTTTTTATAAGACGGGCACGAAACAATAATTTAAGTTCGGATCGAGAGGAAGAATACTTATTTTCTATTTTGTCGGATTCACATGGGGTGATGCTCTCAAGCATTCAAATTTGTGCAGATGTAGTCATAAATTATATTCATTTCTTCTGTGCTAGTATCTTCTTGCCCTCTTTTAATACTACTAATATAATAGAGCATTTTTGGTTTCAATGTTAATTGTTTTGGAAATTGAAAAAATAACTAGACGATGTCGGTCTTTGTTGTTTTAGCCAACCAATCATGATTCCATCCATGTCTATAAACTACATGTGGGACTTTTTCTTCACAGGCACATGTAATCTTTGACTAATTAATGCAAATCATGTACTGTGCATTTGTCCTTTTCTTGGAAAAAAGTAGTATCATTTATTTCTGCATCCCGTTGTTTATATTGGACTTCTCAAGTGATTGAATTGCTTTGTTTCTTTTGATTATTTGGATTGAAACATGAGGTCAACATTCCCAAGTATTTAAATGGAGGATTTTTGGGAAAAAGGAAGGACGGAATGAAAATGTTAGAATTATTGAAAAATTGTTATGGTTACAAAACATTGTAAAAAAAAAATAAAGATGTTAATTGGCCTATTTATACTTCGTTGGCCAATAAAGATATCAATTGGCCTATTTATACGTAAGAGTTTTTAGAACTTTTCGTATATCCCTAAAATATTAAACTTAGTGCATTTGCCGAAGACAATTCCAGGATTCCGAAACTTGATGAAAGCCTGCAACATTAATAATATTTTAAAACTCAACTTTCACTTTTAAAACTTTATAAATGCTCAAAATTAGAAAAGACAGAATGAAAAAAATAATAATGATGTTGAAATATTCATAATCCTGAAGTTATTTTATCGTATTAAAAGTAAAATATTTAGGTTTATACTTAAGTGGTTTAAATTAGTTATTAATGTTTTTTATCAGTAAAGATCAAGTGTATAACATTTCAATATTATTATATCATTAATAACTTTAGATAGAATGTGATTTTTGTTTATCCAACCATCAAGTTAGAATTTTTCGTTACTTTGATTATTTATGTCAAATCTTATAACAATTTTATAATCAAAATAAATTTTTAATATATTTTTAGTGTACAACACATGGAGTAATTTTGACGTATTTCATTTACATCATAATTATTTGATAAAAAAAATAATGAATGGGTTTGGGTTTTTTTGAAAGTAGGAGAGGGAAGGAGAAGGGATGAGAGTATTTACGAATTCCATATTTTGTTTTTTCGCTTCCGCGTTAGCTGGCCTGGGCCTTTGTTGGTGCATGCCTTGTGTTTGTTTCTGGCCTTTGGGCTTTGTCCCTCGTTTCGTGAATCTTAAGACAAAAAAAAACACTATCACATGACCCAAAAAGCAGCAGCAGCAGCTAGCAGAAAAGCATATCAGTATTCGACCAAAAAAAAACGTATTAGCATTTAGCAAATACAAATGAATGCAAACCAAATAAAACAGCAGGCAAGTATATTGACGAAATCATAAATTAACAGAAATGAAAATTAACAAGAAATATGGAAATTGAATTGATAAAACAAAAGAAACAATAAAATAAACGCGAAAACAATTTTGAATAAAAAGAATACACATAAATTTGTAAGTGAATAAAATGACAACAAAGGTAGCTTGATAATAAAACAACTAAATAAATTTGTTAAAGCTCCTTCCCACCTTTAGGATTTTATGACCATTTATTTAGCTGTTGTTTGTTCAATAATCTCTTTGGTACAACTATATAATATAAGGTTAAATATGTTTATGGTCCCTGTAAAATATTACTTTTTTGTTTTTAATCCTTACATAATTTTGTTCCTATGTTTAGTCTCTTACTTTTTCTTCATTTATAAAATTGGTCCCGGCAGTTAACTTGGATCTGTTAACTGCTGACGTGGTTAACAGTCGTCCACGTCAGCACATGCCACCTGTTAATAGTTGAACACGTGGCGTCCACGTAGGATGCTGACTCAGTTGTTATTTTTCAAAAAAATAATTAAAGAAGTTATTTCATAAATAAAATAAACAGCAAAAATCTAAAAATAAAAACCCAAATCCCCTCGTTAGAAGAATTGAAGATCGACCCACCATTTCCCTCTTCCCTTGCTCCCCTTTCCTCCCCCCCCCCCCCCGCGCCCCTGTACTGGCCATAGCATTTGCCGGATATCTATCGCCCCGTACTGACGAAGATGGCGAAGATGATGAAGGAGAGCCCCACCACCAGCAAGGCCGCCACCGCCCGGTAAGCGTAGAACGCTGTGTTCACACGCTACAGCGACACCACCATCCCGAACACCGACACCACCATCACCACCAAGCCGACGATCGGAAGTGGGTACTGCAGCACCTTCTCGCAGTCACTTCCGCCGTGGATGTGGATGTCGGTGGCGGCACCGGCAGCGTACATACCCAGGACAAAGTGTAACATCCGTTGTTTTGACTAACTATTTATTTTTGTTTTATTTGAATTTTTGCGATATATTTGTTTTGAGATTTATTTTTAGCTTAAAAATAGTAGTTAAATATACATGTTTAAAAATACTTCTGAAAGTGGTTGATTTATAGCTTCTATTAGGTCTAATTACAGCATTCGTTTCTTTGCGTTTTTCGTCCTTTTTCTGTTTTATATGAAGTTTTGTTCCATAAATGATGTGTGATTTATTTTTGGCTTAAAATTAGTAATAAAATACATGTATTCCGAAATACTTCTGAAACGGTAGTTTTTCAGTCAAAATCGGGTCTTTTTACAGAAAACGGTTTACGTCTAACTGACAGAAAGTGATTTAAATAGCTTGAGTGTGTTAAACCAACTCAATAAATAAACTTCCTTCACAAAAGTTGGTTCTTTTATTATTTTAGATTTTCTGGAATTTTTCTGGAATTTTTGGAAAACTTTCAAAAAAATACCGAAAACTACGCTACCCGGTGATGTTTTAACGCAAAAACCTTGTTTAACAGGTATAATTTTCGTGACAAAGGTCCATAAACAATTTATATTTTTTTTTTAATTATTTATTTTATGATTTTTGAAATTATTTCTGTGTAAGTTTTGAAAACCCTTTTTTTTTGTATTTTTCGGGGTTATACCTGCGAAACGATGAAAACCGAAGAATTTGCACTATCTATAAATTTAAAAAATGGATGCCACGAAATTATTTGGACTTCTTATGGCATTTTCTAGCATTCTTATTGGTTCTCATCGTTTTTAGCTAATTATTTCTATTTTTGATTTATAAAAAGACCAAAATACCCTTGTTTTCATCTAAACCCTAGGGGTATTTTTGGAAAATCACATTCTCCCCTCCCAGCCTTGATTCTGGCTGCCTCAAGCATGCAAGTGGGCAGTCCAAGTGGTCCTAGTTGTATATGAGTCATAAAAGTTGGCCAATGGGGTTTTAAATAATTAATTTTGGTTTTTCTTTAATTAAATCATGGTTAAATTAAACCAAACCATGGTTGGTCTTAACCCCACCCCCTTGCACGAAATTTTGGCTATAAATAGAGGGGGGGTGCTCTTCATTTTCATCATAAACTCACTTGAAGAATTCCTCCCAAAATTCACTCCAAAATTCTTTTCTTTTCCTTTGTTTTTCTTTAAGTTTCCTTTATTTTCTAATCAAGCTTTTCTTGTGTTGTTCTTATTATTCTTAGCTTGTTCTTCCATCTCCATAAGGCTAAGGTATGGGGAATTTCTTTCCAAGTTAGTTTGATCTTTATTTTGTTGAGTTTTTAAGTTTTGGGTGTTTATGCTTTAAATAATTGTTATTTATTTGTAAAATTGTTTTAAAATTATACTATGCCTTATTTTTATTTTTATATATGATTTTTCAAATAGTAAAGTTATAATGCCCAATTTAATTATAAAGTTTAATAATTGTACCGTTACGCTGGCGAAATTTTATCGATAAAGGCTTGATCACCCAGTGGGCTATGCCTCCGTGATCAACAAATCTAAGAAATTGTAAAATTGAACCTCTGTAGTTCTTTTGACGGATATGGATGGGGTGCTTTGGTCAGGCGTAAGAATACATCTTCGGTGTACTCATACGGTCGGGCTCAGGGGCCGTATCTCTATTACGCCATTGGGACGAGAGCAAGTGACTAAATACGCTAAAAATTCCTAAACCGATATTTTTCTTCCATTTCCATGTTCTTTTCAAAAATATATAAAACTTGTGATTTTTACTGTTTATATACAGACTGATGATGGGTTAAGGTAGTTCATTTGTATGGATCTGTCTAGGAAAGACAAAGGTCTTTGAAGGAGCCCAAAAGCTCACCAAGATCTTTCCTGGGAACCATACCGGTGCGCTATTTTTCCTATCTTAATAAGTTTGTATATACGTAGCGAAGATTACTTGATTAGCTTCCAAAGGGCTTTCCCAAAAAGAATGAACTTGAGTAATAATTCCCGTTAATATTATTCTGGTTAAATTCGTTACCGCGTTTGACTCTACCACAGTGTAATTATTATTAAAATAAATGAGTACAGCCGAAAAGAGTAATAAAAATAGTTAAGTTTTCAAGAGTATTTCTGTGGTGATAGAATAAGAGTATTCTATGTGGTTTTGTATTAAGAGATTTAATACAGTAAAACAGAGAAGGTTTTACAAGAGAAACCAAAGTGATATTATGCAATTTTTGAGTGTCATTTGCATAAAGGTTTTTGAGCAGTACGACCCAGAGAGGGTTGAGAATAGAGTTGCGTTGGGCTACAATTGCCTTCTGGGATTATCCAGGTTTCGAAAGTCTCAATAGCCTTGCATGGTGAATACCCTTGAGCTGAGACGAGTCGTATACCCGGCTTGGATAAATCTGACTGACGGACCTATATCATGATATGGAGGTGAATGCGCATTTCGGAATGGCTGCCAGGGGTCTGAGGGGGATTTCCTGGTTGTTCTGTTAAGACTTGTCGCAGGCCTATCGCTCAATGGAGTTTGGTGGGAAAAGTCTCCTTGGAGCAGCACACCGGTGTATTATGAGAGAGATTGAAGTATCATGCATAAATATATCTGTGATTGACAATTGGTCTATGATTGACGTTACTTCTGTGATTGGTGATCTATTCTTGATTGTTTCTTGGTTTTACAGTGTTTTATTCCTAAGTGTGATTTGGGTGGTAAGACTTTGAAAATATACTGTATAAGTATTGTATGTATACTTTTTGAAACTAACATTCTTAACTTGTGTAAGTTTTTCACCCTGCCTACTTTCCATGTTGTTTTGTATGTGGTTGAGTAGATGAGTTATCCTCGGACAGGATAGGATTTTAGAGCGTCTCCGCAAGGGCAAGGGGAAGGTATCTGAGGAGCATGAGGGCGAAGTTCTTGGAGGCTCAGCTACTGAGTCTCTCCGTCATGAGTAGCTTAGATTGGACCTGGCTTTAATATTACTTAGTAGCTTTTTATTTCAGTCTTTTGATTTCAGAGTTTTTACTGCTTTTTGATGTAGAGTAGTTTTAAAACTCCTGGCTTGTGCTGATGCAAGCTCTTTTGATATATATACTTGAGGAGGTTGTTTTTATTCAGTGTTTCTACTAATACTGTTCTTATTTCACCACGTGATAGAAAAGGAAAGAATGGACTCCCCATTCTTCTCATCTTTTAAAAAGGCAAAAATTTTATCCGCATTTTTGGGAACTAAACTTGTTTTAAATCAAAGTTACTTAGAAAATTATTACGAAAATCTTGGTTACTATGGTGTAATATCCTTTTTGGAGAAAGGGTGTTGCACAAAGAGTGTTGGAGAAGGCGTCCAGACTCGGCTTCAATTAAGGTTGCCAATTTCAGCTTTAAGCAAACTCCATTTTGGAGAAGAGTGTTGGAGAACAGGGGTTTCAAAATTCCGATAATGGTTGTGTCTGTAATGTCTCTGAATGAGAATATTTGGATCATTTTGAATGAAAAGTTGGATTAATTGCTATCTCTGATTACACATTTACTTGTTTAGAAAGATGCACAATGAATTTTGCAGCAACATAAATCCCCTGCACATAATACCATTTGATTTCTCAATTAAAAGGAAATAACCCAAACCAAGTTGAACCCCTTGTACTGGTCTTTCTTAATGCACGCTTGGTTTGGCATTAGATTGTTCCAATTATTTGAGAAAAGTGGGTTTTGTTTGAATTGATATTAATCTAATTTAATGCGTTGACCACTGTAATAGTAAGGAACTAGCACAGGGACGTGAACGGAACACCACTCAGCAGAACGAAGGAACAAGGGAGGCGATATTTCTCAAGCTTTCGTTTAGGTTTCACGATATGGGTTCACGATTTTAATCCCCTTTCTAATTCAAGTTTTTGTTTTTTCTCTTTCATTTATATTTGCTTTAAATAAAATAATTCATTTTTATAATAATTAATGAAATAACTAAGTCATCATCCTACGTGGACGCCACGTGTTCAACTATTAACAGGTGGCATGTGCTGACGTGGATGACCGTTAACCACGTCAGCAGTTAACAGATCCAAATTAACTGCAGGGATCAATTTTATAAATGAAGAAAAATTAAGGGACTAAACATAGGAGCAAAATTATGTAGGGACTAAAAACAAAAAAGTGATATTTTATAAGGACCACAGACATATTTAACCCTATAATATACTAGTTGGAGGGATTCTTTATGCGATGTTACCCAAAATATATATATATATATATACTAGTTGGAGGGAAATAATTTATTTCGTGGTTAATTACTTAGCTTGTTTCTCGTTTAGTTCCAACGCGCCTATGCCTATCTGACCCGCTACGGGGATCCAGTTTCTCTGGGCTACGTTGGATGGGGATTTTTGGAGGGAAGGGGAGGGAAAGATTTATAATCATCAATTACTTTGTTTGGAAGTTTCTAAAATTAAAAAAAAAATTTACATCTTGGTGTCTGCTACCTTCTAAAATAATATTTCTTTTATCCTATTAAAATCAAATAAGGTAATTGAGAATTATAAATCCTCTCCTTCCTTTCCTTCCAAAAATCTCCATCCAAACATAGCCCTAGTTGTGCTCCAGGGGAGGTGTGAGAACATTGCCCGCCACCCCGCCCCCCAATCCTTTTTTTTATGAGGGCCCCCAAAATCCTTTGAATTAATTGTAGCATCATTTAGTGCGTGTTTTGTTCTGCAGTGACTAAAATTGATTTTGATTGAATTGATTTTATAAAATTAATGTTGGTTAAAAGTGAGTTGAATATAACGTGATTTATGTTTGGATAAATTCACAAAAAAGTGATTTTTATCAGTTCATGTTATTTGTATAGTTTGGATCAAAATTGATTTTAAGTGTAAAATTACCACGAAATCTCAAATAAGTATATCAAAATTTCAGAATTGATTCCAAACCACCATAAAAGCTACAATTCCTTGCTTCACCTTGGAATTGATTTTAGCTCCAAAAGCAATTCAAGACAAAACAACCCAAATACCTCAAAATTGATTTTTCTTATGTTTCACCATGTTTTTTATTGCCTCCACCAGGTTTCCAAACACCCACTTAATAATTTCGTCGAATAAAATTCAAAACTACGGTGTATAATGTTACATGTACGCTCGCTGAGATAATTTTTTATCTTTTTGATGTAACACATTTTGCATGGAGGGGAGGTTAATTGAAGTCAGAAAATATTTTGGGTTTCTAAAAGGTGAATTGTTAAAAATCCGTGGATATGTAATAGATTTTTTTTTTTTGGTGAAACATGATGGGGTCAACACCCCCTCACAGAGGACTATCAATTAAAACCTCTGGGAATGTAACACCAGGACTGTCTGCAGCGAAGGCACGAGAAATAAAAGAGGGAATAACATCAAAAGTAATACAACTAGAAACTATTTCCATTCCATAATGAGCAAAGCCATCCGCAACATTTTTAATAAAATGAATTAATGAGAACGTTTCACTTTGCAGACAAATATTGGGACCCATGAGAGGCTGCTATGTAATACCTTTTTTATTTTTATCAGACTGAATGCCAAATGAAACAAGAAATTTGCATGCATGAGGTTTAAAATTTAATAGTGTGTCAATCTTATAATTATATGAGAAAAATAACTTGCTCGGGGCACGCCACGTACATAGTATATAGTAGCTATGAGGAAGAAGAAGGCATTTTAGAAAGCGCAGTTAGAATATTAGACCTTGCCAAATAGTACTAAGGATTATGAAAATGCAGTACATTTACTGCCTAAAGAATGGCAAAGCAAAAGTAGATAATAGGGGGGATGTAAACTGTAAAGTGATTGGTTTAGCGTCCTCTAGTGTAGCTATGCCATTACCGTCCACCACCCAAAGGGGTTGAACTCTAGCTAGCTAGATAACATATATAGCTGAGAATGCCTGATCGAGATCCTTAAGCTAAGCTTATAGGCCTGCGCAGAGATCTCCCGGAGATGCGGTTTTCCTCTTCCATCCAACATCTAATTGATTTTGTCTATCAAATCAGTATCCAAAACAGAAATTAATGGAGCCCTCTTGTCCTAATATAAACAACAAGTTATTTTTTTGATTCATTGAATAATTCATATACATAAGTATTACTGTAATAAATGATAAAAATCCCTTTATTGCTGTAAAAACAAAGTAAATCCCTTGATTGGACCTTGACCTTGCAAACAGAAACTGCCGAATTACACCCGCTTTAATGCCGCTTTGTCATTTCATTTCAACCACTGTGATTTAACAGATGAGTAACTGACTACCTGCTGCCTTACACAACCTACTAATGATATAGAGGAAATTGGAATCACTCACAAGCAATTAAACTTGTCTATAGAATTTGAGGCTCTGTTATGTTCAGGTGATAAATTAACCGGTTACGGTTTAATTAATGGTATTGACAATATAAATCATACAGTGTATATATAAAAAGTTAGGATTATGCAAGGACTATCATCAATAAAGTTGAACACATAGAGCCTTTATAAAGAGAGTCCTCCCAAATTCCCAATACAAATTAATCTGGTGCTATTCTTATTACATAAGATAATGTCCATGAGTCAAGGGGTTTCCATCATCCTGTTGCTACAGAAAACGAGAGGAAATTTATGTTAAATATTGAATACTCTATATGAAAAGCGTGTTATTAATTAACTTTTTGAGCGATCATTTTGGTCTGCAAATAGCCTGGAGTGCTAGTTAGTAAAATGTTTATTGTAGAGATTTCCATTTTAAGGGGTATTTTCATAACAAAGGGACTCAAAAACAACTTGATTCCAATCCTTCGATTCACTTGCCAAGGTTGGGATTCATGCATCTTTTTATTTCGAGAAAAGAATGTGAGCGTTGATATATTGGCTTGCAAGTTGAAGCCTTGTTCATCATTTTTGCCGCCGGAAACTTGTCTATCATGTATATATATAGAGAAATTCTTATATGTTCCCACCCAACTACACCTAATGATCAAGATTAAACCTCAATTTTGTTTCATTTTCGGGGTAGTTTTGTTTGTAGTAATTTTGAATACAGTCTTATCAACAACAAAAAAAGTAATTTTGAATACAGTATATATTATTTAGATTTATTATCCCTTTCATAAGGATCGTCGTCTTTTTTAAAATTTATGAACCCCGGCCGAGCGACAAGTTTGATATCCTGTCACATTAATTTACCGCATTGAAGTGAACCCTTTCAATCGGGAAGCTTTCACCAACATAATTATGATTGAATGCTCCTGCATGCTTTAAAGTATACATCACATATACTGGACTGAATTATTAAAAAAAAATTCAAATATAATAATAAGGAGGAACACGGGTTGGAGTAATAATGAAGTTATAAGTTCAAACTTCACCTATAAAATTAATAAAATTAAAAGCATAAATTAGTTAGTTTTTGATGATAAGTCCAGAGTAGTATACCATAGATAAACGTCCGACATAAGAAGTTTTTTGAAAAGAAAAAAAAAATCTAGCTAGTGGGATTGGGAGGTTTAATTGCCATTCTCTGAAGTACTTTAGCAAGTTCAAGTACTTTACTATAATTTATTGCAGCAAGAAGGACCCCGTGAAGGTCATTCAAAGCAGCAATCGTTAACTAAATACTATGCTCTTTTTGTTAAATGTAAATATATGAAAAAGGAAAATAAATAAACAAACCAACAAAAATAAAACTGACCAAATGTTTCTCAATTCACAGTTTCACCACCAAAAAGATCGGTGCATTCTATTCTAATCTAATCGATCAACAAAAAGGATCATTCTTTCTTTCAACACAAAAAAAAGTACACAAAAACAGATGAATGAAAGAAAGATAAACAGGCCTAAATTATATTATATATACAAACAAACAGTAAATAGGGTAGCGAAACGAAACACTTTGTCCTCCAGTCCTCTATGATATTATGTTATATTATATAATAATATCTTATATGTGAAAGACCAAAAAAAAGAAAGAAAGAAAAAAAAGAGTGTCCATGAGATGATGGGGATGGGATCATGAAGCCATCTGATGGGCTTGGGCCTGGCCATTAGAAAATGGTAATATTCTGGGCTTGCTAAGAGACAACTCAACAGCTGGGCCTGGGACTTGGAAACCGTTGGTGTTGTTGGTTCCGGTTGCGGTGCAGGAGGAGTTGTTGGTAGCGACCCGTTCACAAGAGGGACACATGGTGAGAGTGGTAGCTGGAAGCTGCATGTAGAATGGCTGTGACGTTTTCAACGCCCTCAGTTCTTGCAGTTCCTTCTGCAACCTCCTATTCTCCTCTGTCAGTGTCTCACAGCATCTCTTCAAATACTCACAGTCCACTTCCGTCTGCTTCAACTTTGTCCTGTGTAACAAATTCAATCACAACAAACACACATCAAATCAAATAAAATAAAATAAACATTGGTCCCTTTGCTTTTCCAAAATAAAAAACAAAAATTGAAGGATAAGATAAGAACTTAAGAAGCACACTGGGTATATTAATTAATTACCTTGCCCTTCTGTTCTGAAACCAAACTTCCACTTGACGAGGACGAAGATTCAACTGTTTTGCCAGTGCAAGTTTCTGCTTCTGCACAGGTTCAATTAAAATTATAAATAAATAAATTGAAATAGTTAAAACAGGAAAAGGAGAGAAAAAAAAAAGAGAGAAAAAGAAGAGCTTAAGTGTGATGTGTTGGACTTACGGGATTGAGAGTTGTGTGTTCTTTGAAGCTTTCTTCGAGAAAAGCTGATTGTTCCTTGGAGAGTCTGAGTTTCTTCCGAGTCGACCCGTTCTCGTCGTCGTCACTCGCTCTTTCGGCCTCAGTACCCTCGTTATCTCTCTTGTTTCTGACAGCTCCACCATACTCTGCTGCATTACCGTTCCTCATGCCGAAATCCATTTGAAATGGTGACACCGCGCTGTTCGGGGACGACAGTGAGGTTCCATCGTCGGCGTCCTCCGCCGCCGCAGAAGCAGCCACCGGAAAACGGTTCACGTCCAGCACCCTCGCCGGTCCACCTGATAATAAGAAAAACAAAACAAGACCAAGGTAAGCGATTTGGCTAATAATAAGCATGAGCTCAGAAGTTCAAACCTCAGTGTTACCGTCGTAAAATAACAAAAAAAAAAAAAGCAACCAAGTGTATTCATATATCCAAAAACATAAAAAAGAAAAATAGAGGATTAAATTAAATGATGAATATAATGTAACATTCCATTATTATGAGGTGTTTGGTGAATGGGAATAAAAAAAAAAGGAAGCTTTAATTGAATGCATCTATTTGCGGATAAAATAATAGAGGGGAATGAGAGAGATGATTACATGGTTGGGTGAGCCAAGGGATTCGAAGGTGAGAGGAAGGGTGCTGGGATCTAAGAACGGGAGTGAAGGGAAGAAGGTCAAGCTGAATGGGTGGATCCGAGGAAATGGAATCCCTTCTTTTATCATCATCATCGACTCTTTTTTCCTCTGAGGTTTTCCCTCGTGTTATGCAGAAGCCTGGTGGGTCTTTGGAGGCTAGATTTGTGGGCTTGTCAAGAAAAGAAAAGGGTTTTGGAGTGTCTCCTAAGCTCAAAGCCAGCTCCATATATATATATATATATGTCTTTGTGTGTCTTCAAAGCTTCAACCCACAAAGGAAGGACTAATTTGAAGGTAGTGCAATGTCTACGCTTATTTTGTTGCAAGCAAAAGGGGTGTGTGTGTTATATAGCTCCTTTTAATTTCTTCAGTGGAGAGAACAAGGAAGCTAGGAGACAGCGCATTCGGTAGCTGTGTGTGGTGAAACAAACTTGCTCCTTCAATTCTCCCAGACTCGTTAACACCAAAAACAGGAATGGGAATGCCTTTTTATTTGTGCTCTTTTCCTTTGCCTTTGTGGTGGGAGTAAAGATTGACCGACAAGCAAAGGTTGACAAAGGCACGTGAATCTATTTAAATATTCAGGAAAAAAATAATAATAATAATAAATAACCGTTCTCAGTTGTCACACCTTTCCCCGCTCCCCCACCACCCCCAGAATCGGATAAAAAACTCCACGAGGTAGAACCTGGGAATTTATTTTTTTCCTGTCTAGTATTCAATCATCACAGAAAAGAAAAGTAATACTCATTCCGTTTCAAAATTATAATTTTTTAAGGTTAATGTATACAGATTAAAAAATATTTAATAGAAGTAAAATATAATTATAGATAGACTAAAATATCCTTATTTAATGGAATAGTATTTATGATAAATTATCTACAAATCTCTATGTTATTAATATCAACTACTCCCACTAATAGTTATTAAATAAGGATATAGGTGGAAAAAAATAATTAATGATGCTTTAGAATTATAAAATTGCAATAGTTTTAAAACAAAAATAAAAAACTAAAAGAGCTATAGTTTTAAAACAGAAAGAGTATAAAAAATGTGATAAAACATAATAAACCTTTTATATTTTTTTTGTTATATTATCAAAATCTATTTAGTCATCCTAACAATTTTTTTTATGGAAATTAGGTTTGTGGTGTCCATTCCATTCTTATCCTGAGATATGGTCAAAGAAGAAATAAATGCTCAATAGGGGCATTTGGATGAGTTCATTTGAGCTTAATTATATATTTCATGACATAAATATTCGTATAAATATTTACAAAAGCTTATAAAAATAGCATATAATATGTTTATAATTTTTTTTCAATTTTTTTATAAAAACAGTTTAAAAAAATAAGTTACATAGAATTTTCGATCATGACTGTTGCTATTCGGTACGAAGAAGATTCGGTATGAATTTGATAAATGTAAGAGACAGAGAGATTGTGGTTTTACATTTTTAAAATAAATTAAAATCAAAAGATCATCCTATATATGGTAATTATCATTTGTAACTTTTTCTTGTAATTAAATGGTTGTTGTACTTATTATCATTCTCTTTAGCTCATTTTTACTTTAATATTGTAAAACTGACTTATGTATAAACTCTTATACGATAAATATTTCTTTAAGTTATTTATTTAAATAAAAATCTTAATAATATATTCTCTAACCCAAATTCTCTTCAGTTAAGATTATGGTATAGTGGTATTTCTCTCTAATGATTTTATAATTGAATGATAGATAATAATAATATACACAAATTAGGAGATTGAAAAATGAAAGAAAAATAGTCCCACCGGTCAAAAGAGAACGGCTGGAGATACTATTGATTATTTCCTAGTACGGTTTTTGGGTACAATACGGTTGGCCTTATTTTTATTTTTTAATTTCATGGGTTGGTGAGGCTGATGTGGATCATACCAACATTATACTATAGCATACTTCAGAATAATGTTTAAGCGAAAAGTATAGTATAAAGAAAAGCGGTGCATAAAAATTCTATTCTAGTGTAATGATCGGATCTTTTACTTGCATAATTAGTTGTGATTTGAATATCGGATTTAAAATTATTCCATTAATTAATAGATTATACATAAACACCATTATAATTAAACTATCAGAAATTGGTAGTTCTCTATAATTTTATTAGTGTCGGCTCAATACCACTAAATATATGTATAGACCTAAAATAAATTTTAAAGTGAGGTCTTTTTGTACATAAAGATGGACATGTTGAGTGCTGACCATTGAGTCAAGACCGCTACAGATAAATGTTTTTAGTTTTACACATATTATTAATAAATAAAATTTTATTGATAGACCTAAAGCAAGGGTTTGGATCGTCTTACCCTTGAGCCGACCCTGAATTTTACATGAAGTATGTCTCCCCCAATTTAAATTAATTCTAATTCTAAAAAACCTGTGTATAGTCAATTTTGAGCTCAGTTTATACAAGCTCCAATAAATGCGGTTGCGTTAATACGTTGCTCACCCAACTGGACACAAATTTAATAAGACGTTGCACCAAACAAATTAAACAGAGCCCAAATAAATAGCGTCATGATACAGGGAGAAAATGATATATCGACCCAGAGACATGTCTGGGATTATAAACCTGCTCCTGTTGTCTTATTGATTAGCCAGTATATATGTTGGCCTTTCATCTATCGTCGCCATCATGCTCATTCTCATTCTCATTATGTCATGACAATATGATAAGAATGATGATTTGTCTTGGGTACTAATGGAGAATCATGTGGGCTATATTATTTATTATAAGGCATAAACAGTTAAGCAGGGAGTACTACTGTTTCGGTGTCTTCTTTCGCTATAAGATTTGGCTCTCCAATGCATTAATTATTTATTATTTAAGCCCAAAAAGTTTGTGCAGTTTCCAAGTTAAAACTAAAAAACAAATATACTGGTTATTTAAAGGGTTATTTAAATATGACAAAAAAAAAGGCTTATTTAAATGCCCTGACCAGTTGAAATGAAATGACCCTGGTACCTTCCAGCTGGTGATTTCGAAGCGACGAATCAAAGCTATTCCTACTACTCCCCTTCGATATTTTTATGTAGAGTGAAGGGTCATTTTAGTCCATGAGAGATTTAGACGGTGTCACATTAGTCCCTGAGAGATAGGATATTAAAATTTAGTCCCTGATAGATTCAAACGTTTTTCATTTTAGTCTCTACGGTTATCTCTCTGTTTGCACTGCTTAGTTGTCACGTTAATGGCCACGTAGGACTCCTACGTGGCAGTCCACGTGTGGAGGAGCTCAGGCCACGTGTCTCTCTCTCTCTTCCCCTCCCCTTTCTCCCATCTCTCTCTTTCGTCTGCCCCCTCCCCATTCTTCCCCTCTCTCTTCTATTTTTCTGCATCTTTACATCCATTGTTGATGCTGGTTTTCAGCAAACTCAAGTCCCTATGAAATGCACTGTTGACTGTAACCAATAAACCAAAAAGGCCTCATGCTCCACTCGGGTTTCATTCTCCATGAAATGCATCATCCATGGCTTATGAACCACCTTTTTGGATTTAGAGCTGTTAAACATTCTTCTTACTTGAAATAGTTCAGTTTCGGTTTCCTCTTGCTCATGGGTCACTAGAGGGCAAGAAACAGAACCACCCAGAATAGAGAATGGGAGAAGAGCCGGAAATTGAAAAGAAAAAAGAGAAGAAAAAAGGGTGAGCAGAGAAATGAAAAGGAAGAAGTTGAAAATTAGAGGCAAAAAAATCGAAATAGAAACAGAGAGAGGGAGAGCTCCAAAAGATTGAAATAGAAACAGAGAGAGAGCTCGAAAAAATTGAAAGGAAAAGGAGAGGAAAAATGGTTTGAAAAATTGAAAAAAAGAGAGAAGACAGGAAGTGGGAGATCGAAAAAATTGAGAGGACAAATTGGAAAAAATTGAGAGTGCGTGAACATTATTGAAAAAGGATTTTTGATAAAAAATGGGGTGCCCAGGCAGAATCAAATCAAAACTAAAATTGGTGAACAAACACCATTTTTGGCCATCAAACCAGTAAAAAAAAGGGGAAAGCAAGCAAAGAAGCACCAAGAAGCACCACCCATCATCTTCAACCTTCCCCTTCTTTTTCCATTCCTTTTTTTTTCCTCTCGCCTGAACTTGCTACAACCAACAACCACAACAACAAACAAAAAGGGAAAATAGAAGAAAATGCACAAAGGGGAGAAGTTGAAACAGATAACCATAGAGCCAATAACAGCAACCAGAAAAAGGTAAAACAAAAGAGAACAAGAAGCAACAGCAAGCAGAGGAAAGGAAAAGAAGAAGGAAAAAGGGGTAACATCCTAGTGTCGCCGTCACGTTGGTGGCCAGGCGCCGCCGTGCGCAGCCCCACACCGCCGAGCAGCGAAGCCCTGTTGTTTCCTGTCACCGCTATTTGCTTGCATGGAGGCCATGATGCAAATCAGAGAAATTGGGGAAGAAGGTGAAGTTAGGGTTTGGGGTTGGCGAAGAAGATGACCTCAGATGAAATTGGTCATTTTAGTCCCTCTCATTACTAGTCCAACGTGGCCTGCAACTCAATCCTACGTGGACTGCAACATGGACATCCAATGTGGCCTTTAACGTGCCAACTAGGCAGTTCAAACGGAGATATAACGGCAGGGACCAAAGTGACAAACGTCTGGCACAGTGGGGGACTATTTTTTAATTTCTTATCTCTCAGGGACTAATGTGACACCGCCCAAATCTCTCAGGGACTAAAATAACCCTTCACTCTTTTATGTATATTGAGATTTTCTGAGGCAACCCATAAGCTTTGATGGATTTGGGTTTCCTACATTAGAAAAATAAAGTTGTTCACACTATTAACAAATTAGTACTATTTTTATTTTTTGTGGTTCGGGAATCACTCCTACCCTACGCAGTGTCCCAACACTTTCAATGAAGGACTAATCTGTACTCGTGCGTTGCAACAAGTATTGCACTGGTCAACTTTGGATTTTAACGCTGCGGGAATCGAACTTGGAAACTCCAAGTCGACCCCGTACGTCCCAGTGGTAGCCAAAGCCACTGGGCCAACAACGTTGGTTAAGAGATTAGTACCATTGAATAAAGATTAGACGGTATATATTTTAAATATATATTTTTAATCTATTTTGGTACATAAAAACATGACTCATCCAATTTTTATCCAATAATTATGATCTTTCAATAGTATAAACAGCGTGATTCTATTTCTCTATTGTAGAGTATCTGGCTTTGACTCTTTAAAATAGATATATAATTAACTCTAAATGTATTACCAACCGAACCATATTTATTAAAATATATTTTAAAGTCATTAATGTTTTTAATAAAAATCCATTTCTTTTAGAAATAAGCGTGATGTGTGCAAAGAAAAATATTGGGAAAAAAAGACGGATGAGATGATTAGCACGAGATTTCAATTTGACCTTGTTAATATCATTATTATTAATGTATTCATCAGACCGACAAACCGACCTAGTATTACTATTCCCAGGAAAGTTTTCTGCTTTTCAATCTTGCTTTGCGTTGGTTTAAGTAAGCAAATAAATTATGGTTAGTAAAAAAGGGGGAAGCTAAGGTTCTTTTGGAGTAATTGTATCATTTGAAGCATATTAGCAGCTCCATAATTGACATAGTAAAATGGATAGTTTGATCAAAAGAATAAAATTGGTATCCAATGAAAGAGAATCCATAAAATGCGGGTCGGGTGGGCGTGTAAGCAATCAAGTTGAATATTCAACCCAAATATATAGGTCCCTTTGTTCAATTGAATTTCGTGAAATTGGAAGATGAAGAAGAAAAATAGGGTAGAAGTAAACAGAACAGAACCGTAGAAGAAGAGAAATAAATATTGAGAGAAAGGGGGTGGTGTGGTGTGGTCCCTCGCGCGTGGGTTAGCTTTACAAAGAAAAATGGAGTATTTTTAAAAATAGGCACACAGAGGAAATGAGGAGGGTCAGATATGTCATGCTTTTGGGATCATTGCAATAATTGAAGTCATGCAGGCTTTAATGATAAGCTGCAGGGGGGGGGGGGGGAGAGATGCGTGAATTATTGGGTGGGACCCTCCCTTCAGTAAACGAACCCATTGCCATAAAGTGACCCTCATGTAATAATTGTCGATGAAAATGGAATGTTAAAAAAGCCAGAGCACCCCCACCCCAACCGTGAAGGCCATGTACCTTTATCGACCCCTCTCTCCTTCCTCCATATTCCACAACCACAGTTCTTAATTTCACAATCATGCCTGAGATTCGCAAATTGGACAACTAATAATAATAACAATTAGCACTCTCATAAGCATATACTTATTTTCTCGGGACTAAATTATAAAAAAAATTTAAATGTGGTAATTTAAAATATAAACAAATTATAAATAATTTTATCATATTTAATAAGTTTTTTTTAACAAAATACTCTTTATTTAATATAGATTTAAATTTTGATGACTATTTCATTAAGGACAATTTAGATAATCAAGTTCATTCATTTAATAAGATTAATAAAATTAAATAAAGTTAATTAATTTTCTTAATTAATATAAAATATTTATTTTTTCCATATATATGAGTCGAGAGTAGTATACTCAATGCAATTCACCTAAGTCTAATTGGAAAAAATTATATATAGAGAATTATCTCTGTCCCATTTTGTTTGAAGTTTTAACTAAAATAAATTATTCCATTTTAATTGTCATTTTATAATACAAACAAAGCATTAAATTTTTCTTTCCTATTATGCTCTTGAAGCATTAATGTAGTTTTTTTCAATTGTTCTTATTTCTCATTCTTAAGTCATTTGTAATTAATGACATTTATAATTTCATTGAGGACATCTTAGAAAAGTATAAAATATTTTTTATAAATTTAAACTATTAATTATATTTCTTATTTACGCCAAACAAAATAAGACCAAGGGAGCACTTTTTAGAAATAGATGTCTAGTTTAAACTTTTGTGAAAAACAAATTCCTTAGAGGTTATATATATTTGAGTAAAATACACTTCATTCTCTTAAGAGATACCGATATTGCACTTTCTTCCCCTTTTGTTTGAAAATGCACATTTTCCTCCATTGAGAGATACCGATATTACACTCCCCTCCTCTCTTGTTTGAAAACACACACTCCTATCCCCTGAGAGATACCAATATTACACACTTCATTTCCTTCAAAGATAAAATATAATACATTTTTTTCCATTTTTGTAATTTTTCATTGACGTAAAAGTTAGTCTCCGTTAAAATATTTTTTATTACCATAATAACCTTTTATCTTTTATTTTATTTTCCTTTTTGTCCCATTTTCTTTCTCATTCCGATTTTAAAATCACTGTTTCAGCGTCGTTCACCACCACATTCCACTAAAACCAAAACGAACCCATTGTTGGTGGAATGTGGTGGTGAATGCAGTGACACGGTGATTCTAATTTCAAGAATCGAAAATTGGAATGAGAAAGGAAATGAGACAAAAACAGAAACGAAATAAAAAATAAAAAATTATTATGGTAATAAAAAATATTTTAACGGAGACTAACTTTTACGTTAATGGAAAATTATAAAAATAAAAAAAAAATGTATTGTATTTTATCTTTGAAAAGAAACAAATGTTTGTTTTTAAATAAGAGAGGATAAAAGTGTAATATTGATATCTCTCAGGAAAAAAAAATATGTGTTTTCAAATAAGAAAAAAGAAGAATACAATATTGATATCTACATGGAAAGGAGTGTATTTTGTTGCTCTATGTGCCTAAAACAAGATTGTGTCCGACGTTAAAATACCTGTGATTTTTTTTTTCCAAAAATTCTTAACATATTTATTATAACGAATTTAAATTATAAATTTTATTTTATTATTATTAATTTTTTATTTTTAAAATATGAAAATTTATATGCGGTATGACAGGAGTCTGGAAGTGGCTTGGTCAAATAATTACCGGCCAACAAATCAAATCTACTAAAGTAGCTAGTAACAACTCAACAATAGAATATAATATTTTGTATTTGACTTCAAAACCACGCTGCATGGAGATCAAGATGAGTTGCTTGCTAATCCAATTCTTAACACGCAATTATCAATCATTTATATGTATACGTATGATGCGTAGTGAGTTAATTAAATCTAAGTTATTTGATCAGTATATGAAGAAATAAAAAATTAAAGCTACTTGTATTTGTAGTTGGGTAGTGGGTAACTGAATATACCAGCAGTTCAACACTATTAAACAAAAGGTCTCTTGATTATTGGTGTTATGCATGGATTATAGGTCGCATTCTTCTTTATTGACTTTGAAAAGAAAATAGTATAGATAATTTGAAACGATATGCTTGGTATATATATCTGGATGCTGCCATTAAAGACCAATTTGTATGTTAATTTGTGGTAATACCCGTCGGCGGTCAGGTCTAAAATTGGGTTATGACGTGATCATAACTGAATATATATATCATTTACTACTTACATACAGTAATCTACCAATTAATGTGAATATGTTCTACTATGATCACTTTTTCTAGATTAATTTATATGTTGTGATCAGAGTTTTAATTAATTTAGATGTATTAAGGGATCTGGCCTGCGATTTCAAACTGATCTTGGCATGAAATGGTCATGCATGGTCATGAGAAAATAGAAAACTGGAAGCAACAATCAGTTAAAAAAAAATGGTAATTATATCGTGTAAGTTGAAAAAAAAGAAACCAGATAAAAGGATGTCACAGATATTTAATTAACTCCATATGGGCATGCATATACTAACAACTGGGATTTAAGAAAAGGAAATGCAATGTGACCACCACCGTTTTTCACATGTGAACACCATTTGTCATGCCTACTCGGTAAAAGTCTTGGTGGTCTGATATTCATGCTGATGCAGGGATGGTTAGATATTACGGGTCAGTTTGTTTTAGATTTTGGTAGTATTGTGTTTGAAAAATTGATTTTTATAAAAATTACGTCGAGAAGAATTAACTTGTGTTTGGTAATGATATTTTAAAAGTACATATGTTCAGAAGAATTGAATATGTTTGGATGATAAAGGTAGAATCACTTTTGATGTGTAAATATAAAAAAAAATTGTGTGTTCCACATTCAGAATTGATTTTGTTCAATGCAAAAGTTAAGAATTCTTACTTTCATCAAAATCAATTCTACCCACCCAGAATCAATTTTATCCAACGTGATTTTGAAAACCAAACGTATTGATTTTTCTCAGAATCGTGTTTGATTGGTCAAACACGAGTGTTTGATTGATCAAACACGATTCTGGGATGCAAGCAGACGTTCACAACCGTGAACCAAACAGGCACTACCTTGACTTCTCTTAATTGGATGGAACACCATGCATACACCTACCTCAATAAATATCATAATTAAATGTCAAGTAAACTTATTAATTAACATATATACCAAAAAAAATATATACCAAACTTATTATAGACCTCATTAGGAAGATATATATAAAATCTCTCTATAGATTTTTCTTTTTTTGGCTGTGCAACCTCAATTTTGATTTTAAGCCACAACCCTTATTTATCTCTACTCTAAGACAAATATGAGTCATCCAATCTGCGTACCAAGGATTCCACATTAGATAAATAAAATAGATAGTATGTGCTTAAGTGTAAGTCCTTTAGCCATATCAGCATTTAACTTGAAGGAGTCAATCCGAAGGACTAAATGTGGCTTATTTCTAAAAATGGGGGACTAAAAATTACATTTAAATATGAGGGACTAAAATTAAAAATTACTAAAAAAATGATACACCAAAAATATATTTAACACTTAAAATATGTTCATGTGTATGGTTGACGCATGTCTCTTATAATTAGAAGATACTACTATCTCTGTCCCTAATTATAAGAGGTTTTTGGCAAGTTTATTTGTCCCTTTTTATAAGAGGTTTTTGAAAATGTGTCATGAACACTTTTTGTGTCTCTTTCCTATGATGAATAGAGAAGAGAGAAATAATGCATTAATTAAGTGGGAGAGAGTAAGTAAAAAGAGAGAGATACTACTAAGGGTAATTTTGGAAACACAATGTAAATTATTGATAAATTTAATGTTATAAACTATATTAACTAACTTCTTTGGTGGGAGAGAATTATGTAAAAATCTCTTATAAATAAAGACAAAGATAATATGTAAATAACAAAGAGTACAAGGGATACTCTAACCTATTTACAAAACAATAAGATCAACGGTTATCTATAAGAATTCAAACAGACCAATGGATTCAAACACCAATATGAAAACAAAAAACCTATATTAGACCCTTCCTGAAGTATGAACCAAGACGTGATTAAAATCAGAGAAACATGCATCCTTGAAACAGAAACTTATTCCTCGTAAGCCATGGTGTCCAATCACCGCGTGCCAAATCAAATAACCTTTTCTCAATTCTTTGAATTTTCCCTCACGTCCAGGACTGGACATTTGAAGCGTAGACAAATGCAAGTGTCTTGGCCTAATAACAACAAATAAGTTTTGATACCATCTTAGAATTTAGACTTAGGATTTAACTCAACCTCAAGAAATTGGCTTGTAATATGAGGATTACTCAAGCTTTATAAGCACTGCGTTAATCATATCAGTAATGGACGTGGGACACTCAACATCAATCTTTTACCTTTAAGAAAAAAAAAATCCATGTTGTTAATTACAGTATAATGTTAAATCCTCTCATAATAGAAAACACCAGAGACGCCAAACCAGGAATATAGAACAAACCACAAATTATGTGACAAAAGGACAGGCAAAAAATAAGTGGTTACTGACCTCTTGTTGAGAGAATCAGAACATGCAAGCATCATTGTGTAATACCGCAAGAATACCTCTTTGAAATAATTTATTTCTTGTGGGCAAATGATCCAGCAACAATCTCCAAGAAAATTCCAAAACTTTTGATGGATTTAACTGAGCATTTCCAAAAGTTTTTAAAAATCATAGCCAAGTCTGCATATAAAGAAGAACCATCTCAAAAATCAATTAACACTTTGTTAGCTGATTTTACAGAAAAGATGTGAGTCCACTCCCAATAATCTGCCATATTTTTAGACAAAATAACATAAATCACCAGATTTTTTAATTCACTAAAAAATTTCTTCCTCCCAAGTGAACAAAGCTAGCCTCCAGTTCCATCTCCAATGCCAAGAATCATCAATCCAAGTTCCCATTTTTACATTAGTTGAGTTTTTGGATTCAGTCACCTGGTAGTAAAGCCTCGGAAAAACACATTTAATTAAGACACAAGACACCTAGCCAAGAATAATGCGAAAAATTGATATGGGAAACCGTTCCCAACTCTTCTACCTACGAACTACATCGGAAAACCACAAAACATTACCATCCCTAGCATCGATCATCGATGGATGAAAAATCCTTCCACCACCAAGATGCAGACCGAGAATGTCCTACACCATGAGATGCCATGTTTGACAAGCACCCGTACCTGAAAGTTAGCAATTCATCATATTTCCTCTCTTCCGTTTTATTTGTCAATTTTTTTTAAATTTTTTTATTTATTTATCATTTTGTTAGTTTAAGATTATATTTTGATAATTATATCTTTAATCTCTCTTAAATTTATTAATTATTTATATATTTTTTATAAATTAATTAATATAATAATTAAAAATTTAAAAATTAATTAAATATAATACATATATTTTTAAAAATTACTATTTTTATCCCTAAATATAAAAATATTTAAAAAAAATCTCTTTACATGAAAACCTTTCCAAAAAAATCAATTGTAACTAAAAATAACATTTTTTTTCTTAAATATTAAATATGCTAAATAAAATTTGTAGTTTTTTTTTATGAAAAAATAAAATTTGTAGTTAGTCACACGTGAGAGCAACCTTTAGGAGGGAAAAGAAAACTTGAGGTGGGGAAGTAGTAATAGTCACGTGAGAGAGTAATGATGGGTTGGGTGTCAGAAGCAGAGGAATGACGTGATAGAGGAGGGACAAGTCATACCCCTACAATTATGGGCCTGCGCTGCGCTATCCTATTCCTCCTCCTTCCTTCCTTTGCCCCTGCATTGCATGCTTCTTGTAATGGTTACGGCCACGGCCGCGCCTCTACTCTGTCCTCTTTTTTTTTTTTTGACCGAATACTGTGTCCTCTTCATTGAACCATCAATTATTATCCGTATATTTGATATTTAATATTATCTTCGATTTATAAGAAATAAAAATAATTTTTTATTTTTTTATAAAAAATAATGTTTTATTTTTAATAAAATTATTGTTATGTTACTTTTATTATTATCACTTCATTTAATTATACTATATCATTTTTAGTTATTTAATGTAAAAATATTTGTATAAAATAATATAAAATTATAATATTATTAATAAAAATAATATATTTTAATATATTTTTTGATCTGTATAATTTTAATATTATATTTTTTATATATAAAACTAGAGGTAGTAATAAGTTCATCTAGTTTTATGTTTTTAGTTTCTTTTATTTAATAATTAAAAACAACTTCTCAACGAAAAGTATCATAATTACGGGAGTGATAATACACTGTTTGTCTGATTGGGAAATTGAAACAAAAATAGCCAAATACGTGAAGGGAAAAAATATACTTTGTGATCTCCTTTAGAGATAATATTATAAAAAGAAAAGGAAAATATCACACCATATATAAATATGTATAGATTTATTAATAGTTTTTAATTTATTATGTTTTTGAATATATTTTTATTTTCTCTTTATTATGTATTGATATAATGAGTTTTTATTTCTATATCATATCCCATTTTTACAAAGACTATTTATGTCATTTTACGAATATACTCTTTTCTTTTCTCTGGCTTTCTACCTAATCATATAAAAGAAGAAATTTTTTTAGCTTTTTTTCCTTTTATTTTCTTTTCTAATAAACCACTAATTAAAAATAATCTCATTTTCTTTTCTCTTTTTTTCCTTTCAATTTCTTTTTTCTCTCAAATAGTGTTAATTTTTCTCATATTACAAATTTGGAATAATATTTAATCAATTATTTATTTAATTTTTCATTTCTCTTTCAACCAAACAAATGGAGACAACTTTTTACTTTCTATTCTTTCTCCATCCACATAATATATAGAATTTACTTTTTTTTCACCTTCTATCTATTCATTTTCTATCACTCTTTTGCATCTTTGGCTAATCTGCTTTTTTTTTTTTATGTTATGTAAAGCAAATATTACTTCTTTTAATTTCTACATTCACCAGACTCAAATATGAAATTTTACTTATAAAAGTTTTTTCCCACTTGGATCAACGAGTGTTAGTGAAATAATGTAATTTATCATGATAAAAGTAATTGAGGACAATATATAATTTAAATATAGGTTAAAAGAGAGAAATATAATTTATCATACTTTGAATGGAGTACACGGTCTCTTGGAGTATTTTTTTTATATCCACGGTATTTTAGGAGAAATAAACTCTTAAACTAATCTGTATTCAGTTGAGAGTTAACTAAAGTTTAACTATAAATTATTTCGTTACTAAGAATCAAATATAAATACTAATCGAATCCATCCATTAAATAAAATACATTAATCACTTACATTCAACCATTAGAGCATGTGTGTGTTCATGAGCGGTATTCTTAAAAAAAAAAGTGATCAACGCTAATTTTGAGATTTGGAAAAGCCAATGGTTTGAGTGGGGAGGAAGAGTCAGAACCCAGAAGAGAATAAGATTTTTTTTTTTTTGATAAAAAGAAGAGAATAAGATTTTTAAGATGCCACGCGAGGAATGAGATCATGAAGATATTGTATTGGTGATAACTATGATTGATGAATTAAATAGTGCTATATATAGGAGTATAATTGAGTTTTTTTTTTTTTATGAGCAGGAGTATAATTGAGTTGAACTTGAACGGAATTAGAGGGTGCGGAGGAGGACCCACTGAATAGGGGCGATAGGGACGTCGTGCAGCGGCTCAAGGAGACAATCTATGTAGCAGCAATCATTTGTACGTCGGATCTTATATGGTTTTCCCCCCTCTACTCTATCACTCTATTCTCTTCCTGGCTGCAATGTTTGGTTCTCTTCTCTTGGTGATCATGAATGATATATTGATTACACAAATTAAAATAATTAATTAATCTATTCCTAAGAGGAAAATATTAATGTAAATATAATATAAGTTATTATATACATGTAGGATGAATGACAAAAATAAAAAAGAGTACTTCCAGAGGGTCCCAATCCAGAGCTTTGTCCGAATTGGACAATTATTGCAACCTGATTGATTTGAATTCATTCAATCCTCTGTCACACTTGTACGTTAGGTCTCTACTGTACATTTACAATGCCATCAATCTTTTCTATTCCTTTTTTAAACTCACTTTTAATTCTTAGGTTAAAGGTTAATGGTTAATGATCTAGTTAGGTTGTTCTGCCATTATTCATATTGATGCGTCTTAATTCTAATTAACCCCTGGTTTGTTGAATGGGTTTAATTTGCATTTTTAATTAATTCCTCTAGCCTAACTAGTTTCTAGTTCAAAATTGAAGAATTGACAACAATGCCAGCAAATCAAGAATTTGGTGAGCTAAAATCAATCCGCAGAAATTTTACCCCTTTCCAAGACAATGTTATTAATTTCTACTCGTGCTTTTACATATCAGAAATTAAGCTCTATTATTTTGTGATTGAAAGGCATAATAGAATTGTTGGAATTCAACAAGAAAGAGTACTCATCGCTAATTAGCTAGCTAAGTTTTTTTTTTTTTGGTCGAATTAGCTAGCTAAGCTAAGCGGAGAGAGAAGGGAGCGCAGGCATGCAGAGGGCTTAAGTTAAGGGTATTAATTAATAGAGCTTAATATCCGAAGCTTATGGTTTGTGTCCTTGTAATTTTGAAATGGTGGGGCAGGGAGAAGGCTTGTGTATATTGGGATAGAGAGCTACCTTATCTAGATCTACGTGCAGGAAACCCAATGAGGATATGGTCAATATCTTGTTTCTAGTCTTTTTGTAATCATGATGATCGATGTTGCTGTCACTACAAGCCAAACCATCATGCCACACCGCTGTGAAACTATAAACTATTGAGAAATTCAGCATATGCCAATGTTGCCATAAATACACATTATCATTCAAAACTCAAAAGCATACCAGTATATATATTTTTAATAATAACTTAATTGTGGTTCAATTGTAAATGTGTTAATTTTGATCCGGCCAAATGGGCCTGTATTTCAAGTTGAATTGGACTCGATAATCATAAGTTTAAAATACATTAGGTTATGTTGGCCTTGCCCAGTAGGTTCGATGGATCGGGCCATATCTACATTTTTTGCATTTTACAATACTTTAACTTTTTTTCTTTGTAAATATATAATTTGGACTGGGTCGAACTAGACCCAATTTATTTTAGGCTGAGCTAGTAAATATGTGACATAAGAGAAATACGGGCTGACCTGACTCGGCTTTTGCAATTTAGCCCAGTGAATCGGGCCAGACCGAGTGACCCAATTTGAGGCCTCTGGTCACTGGTTCCATGGCTTAGGCTTTGTTTGGTTTTAGAAACAAAGAGCAAAGAAAATAAAATGAGAGTGAAAGAAAAAGAAAAATAGAACATACGATAATTTTTCAATTATTTCATAGAAAAATAAAAAAAAAATTATAACACTTCACATTTTACATAATTTAAGAAAATTTTTATTTTACTAAAATCTTTTACATTGTATAACATCAAAACCTATATATTAAAAGTGAGTCTTTTCTTTTTAAGAGTGAATGCTTCTCCTTATTCACCCCCCCGGTAGACATGTCAAGGGGCTTATTCTATGTAAAGAATTTTATTTTATTTTTGGTTTTTAAGTATTTTTATTCTTCTTAACTATTCTACTTTAAATTTAATCAATTATAGATTTTCTAGTTATTGATTTCAAAACTTTTTATAACAATGTAATTTTAAACTTAATTATATATATATATATCTTTTGTAATTATAAATACTTTATTGTCTAAATTTATAATTAATATTTTCAATTATAAAAATACTTTACAGATATCTAGTAGATGCTTTATATGGAGGAGAATCACTATCATACATAGGTATTGTTTTGAATCAGAAATTCAACTTCTACCTTATGGTGAAATTAGTTTTGTTTGTTATTTTTATTTATTTTTATATATGAAAAAAATTGTTAAATAGTCATTATTAAATAGATAAATAATTGTAAAAAAACTATAATAAAGAGTTTTTGGAAAAATTGATACGTAAAAGCTATCAACTTATATATATAAAAAATTATTAATTAAAAAACTTATATTATAAGTATTTGTAGAAAAAAATTATACAAACCTATTCATAGAACATAGTTTCCACAAAACTTGTAGAATTTATAAGTGGACAACATTATACATGTGTTCGTGAGAGAAAATTGAAAAAGGGAAACAAAGGAGAGATTGTGGAAAACAATCATGAGGCATGGTGCAACGTCACTTGCATAATTGCATTCTACCTAAATACATGGTACTCTCTCTCTCTCTCTCTCTCTCTCTCTCTAATTAATTGAATAAATTATAGACTAAAATATTTCTATTAATTATTTTATATATTTTTATTATTATCAATTATTTTAATTATTATTCCATTACTAAGAATATAACTGAAAAAAGTGATAAATTATATTATATATTTTGAAATCTAAAACAACCAAAATTTTGTAAAAGGAAAAAAGAAAAAGTTTAAAATCACCTGCTACAATAGAGGAAGTATAGAATGCATTGATATATAAACAATATGTGATTAACAAGATGAAAAGCAAAGCAATACGAGGGACAAATCAGCATGCAATCCTGTATATGGAAGTTCTTTGCTCCCTTCGTCACACATCATTATGAGACATCTCACACACACTCCTTTTTCTCTCGTTAATTATGATAATGATAATCATCACCATCATAATCTTCAACTTCTTCAACCTGGGATGCTGTGCGAATGCTGGCAAAGTTCGCGACAACTCACTCTAAAATATTTGCACCTGGGTGACTATATTGATATATGACACTATCGATGATTAATATAATATATTACGCGCTTATTAGGACACTTTTCCCCGTTACATTGGCTTTACTCAAATTAACCTTTTTGAAAGCTTTAGTTTGTGATGAGAAGATATTATTGCAGTATTAAAACGTTGAAAGGGGGTGGTGGCCCAGTTCTTAGTTCAATCAAAGACAAATTATATAGGACTTCCGATAATATTGTGATTTAAATTCATATATGTTAATAAGTTGTAATTCAAATATAGGATTTAAATAAAATCATATGATATTATTTAAATAATCATATAATGTTTATGTAACTTTTAATTTTACTTTCAAAATCCTGCATGCATTTATAATGATCTCCCACAACTTCATAGGTTTTCTGAAAGAAAAAAAAAATAGCTAGGTGGGTAGCGAAGCAATGGTTCCATTCATGAGCAAGCAAGAAGCAGCAAGTCGTTGATACTTATATTCATCCTAATTATTTTGTCTTTCTCCTTCCACTGATTTCAGGATTTGTCCGAACCAAAAGTCATTGGTGACAAATTTAAAGACTTAATTGATTTTGTCCACAAATTTAAAGTCACTGGCCACCATTTGGCCTCCCATTAAGCGAGAATATTGTGCTACCACCACCCTTTGAATTCAGGAGCTAGTTTGTGGTTCTCAGCGAAAAAACGAAGGTCTTGAAGCGATATTCAAACAAGGAATTTTCCCAAGAAATTTAAAGAGCAATAATACTCTAATACCCACACACCCACACCCCACCCCACTCCACTCCACTCCAATGAGTAAAATGAGAAAATAGAATGTGTGGTGGGTGTGTGTGTAACATTAATCAAATTTAAAGATAAATTCCTTACAAGGAACTTTCTTGCTACAAGGTCACGTACTCCTAAAGTCCTTATGAGATGAGATGATGGTCAACCAAATAATTATCCCCTTCAATTGTTTTCAAAATTAATTAATTAATCAATTAAATGAAATTCAATGTGGTGGTTATGATCAATGTGAGAAATAGCGAGCATGCATGCCTGAGTATAATTTTACAGAGAGGGATGAGTATATAATCATTACAATTATGAAGGCTATGATAATAATGATAAACAATAATGTAAGTTTGTCCAAAAGAGTCATGATGACAGGAGGGGGAATGAATGGGAATATATATTAAGCTTTCATCATCATAGAAACATTTGGGCATAAAAAGAAGGATGATGTTTGGAAATGATGATGAGGGGTTGCAAAAGTGTTGTTGACCACAGACAATGGAAACATGAGATAAGAATAAGATGCCTTCAGACACACTCACCCGTGTGTCCAATCATATGCCCTATCAGTCCAGTCTTCATTCTGTTCCCTTTCTTTGTTTCTCTATATATATTTTTTCCAAACTTGTACATCTTTCTCCACTGTATGAGGAAAAAAAAATTGACATAGCAATAATGTGACCAAACCAACAAAACTCATCGATAAGTAAATGAAAATAAATAACTTATATTCTTATATAATTTATATTTTACGAGTTAGTTATTAAAATCAAATTGTTGATAAAATGGCAAGACAGTGAAATTTAAAATGTGTATATTTTATTCCACAGCAGAAATTAATTAATTAATTAATTAATATATTTACATAACAAAGTATGGGTGTTTTGAGTTTTGACTAGTCTGGGGCACTGGGCCACACACAACTAAAAAGGTAAATTCGTTTAAACCCAATGGGCCCCTGAAACGTCATATACCAACACATGGCCTGTTATTGCATAATGACCAGAAAAAAGACCTGTTATTCATAGTCTTATAGGAAAGATGGTTAATGAATCGGAGTGCCACTAACATGGTTACTTCTAGCTAGGTGGAATGGATTACTAAATTGTGTAAATGGAAATGATTTTTGCACACACTTATGTTATACTTCTTCCACACCTACCTGTTTAATAAAAAAAGAGAAGTTTTATTTTTGTCAACATAAAAAAAAAGGAGGTTGAATATTGGGAAAAGTAAGCGGCTTGTGGCCTTCAAAAGACAACTTTTCTTCAAATCCTATGGAAACAACCCGTTTGACGACGAGTGGTGACTTCAGTACTGGGCCTATAAAGATGTTTGGTCAAGTTTTATCCAAAAATTATAATGTTTACGAAATATTAATAAGTGGAGCAAGTAGGAAAACCAAAATCAGAACGTCCAGAAGATTAGATTGCAGGAAGATCAAAAGGGAAATTATGCAGAAACCACATTATTATGCCCTTGGTTTGAGTCTAAACAAAGAAATGTTGATTACAAGTTTATAACCTTGAGTGGAAACACGATACAAGAAGGTTTTAACGAATCAAGAGTACATTTTTATTGGTCTAATAATGCACAATAAGGGTCATACGGGGGTGCTAGAATACCTCATACTGGAGGAGCTTTGAATAATTGTACCACAAATACTAGATTCCTCAAATATCCAATCCGTGTATAAGCTTAACTAGTGTATTGACTCAACTCGTATGCAGTACAAGTCATTTCCTAATAAAAATAGTAAAAAAACTCCAACAAACCTAAGAGGTGACAAGTGTCCCAGTCTGAAAAGTCACGACTTAATTTTCTTTATAAGTAATTGAATAATTGATAATTGAATAGATGTGTAGACGGTAGATAGCTCCCATATTGGCAGAAAATGCATATCAAGCTTACTTAACAAATGAAATTGAAGACCCTTAGACAAAATGATGAGGACAACCACTGCCCATCATCCATCTCAGCAGTGTTGCCAGTGTACACCTTGCAACACAAACCTTGGTTGTTGTCTATCAACAACTAACATTTTGGTGGGGGGGAATTTTACTATACAAAATTACAAGGTTCTCGGAAGGGCATGGCAAACAAAGATCATGGAGCAGGAAGATGCCTATTTTAGCGGGTAAGAAGGACATATAAAATCACTATTTCAGACTACAAAAAGAAAGAGTATCCATTAGCCCACTACAACTATAATTTACAGTTTAGTCCATCTTCTCTTGAAGCAAAGCCTACATTATTTGAAGATGATACAAATCCGCTGCAAAAAGTTTTTTTTTTTAAGGTTGAATAGTGACTTAGTGACTCTAGGAAACTGCTTAACACCAATCAAGATACAAACAAGGTGGTGTGAATCAGACAGAATGACACTTTGAATAACAGAAAAGAATAATACAATTAAAATTTACTTACCTTACCGACGCGAAATTCATTGTAGGTGAATTACCAGCAAGGCAGCAATTGTTATCACGATCAATATACCAGCAAACATAATTTTATATCCAATCATAAAATGTTTCAAATAATAATATAGTCATTATAAAAATTAAAAAGGATTTCGTGTGTTCAAGAGGACCAAAAACAATACACAGAAACTCAACATAGAAAAGTAAGGCCCCGTTTGGATAACAAGCTTATCTACTACTTATGACATAAGTTGTATAAGCTACTTTTATAATTGAAGAAAAATTATAGTGAAACTTATTTTATATAAGCCATAAGTTGTTTTGATAAACTATCCTGGGTAGCTTATGAAAAATAAACCCAAAACAGCTTATGAATCAGTCATAAGCTGTGTTCATAAACTCTGCATAAGCCAATGAAACAATAAATACAGGCCCTAAGTCTTGAAGCAATAAATACAATGAAACAAACAAGTATAACTACTTAAGTAGCATATTAGCATGATTATTCTACAACAAAATGAAAACGCCCTCAACAGCTCAATCCTTGAACCAGAATATCCTTAGTAGTGTAAGGGACGGAACTCTGAGCCTTGCAAAATCACCTAACGTCTTGTAAAAGGTGAGAACACTTTTCATAAATATAAAAAGTCATACAAAAGAAAGAAGCACTTACATAGGTATTGGAATATGATTATCTGGTATGTTACAATACAGGATAGTATACTAATAACTAGATTGAGAAAGGCTTTATCAGTTCAAACGTCTTCGCCTTGGAGCACGAGAATCTCCACTATCCACATCAGACACTCTTGAAGCATGATCGTTTCTCCTCCTAGAAGAGGATGTTGACAAGGACACCATGGAATCGATTTCTATAGCAGTGTCCACTTGACCCTCTGAATTAATGACAGCACCAATGCTAGAAAAGGAATCCCTGTCTTCAGCTGAAGGAGGAGGATGTTCTTGGTTTCTGCCCAACGGATTGCCATGGAAATATGCCTCAACTAACCTCTCAGCAGAGTTCAATGTTGATGAAAAGGTTCCCCTATCCCTATGTGCCTGTGCTCTTCGAAGCAAAAGGGATTGGACCCTGCGGTTACCCGCTGCCAAAGGACCACCACCTACAACATTGTTTTGTGCTAAAGTACTCATTGCATCATCTTGGGGTTCTCCCCCAAGGTTATTATGCTCTCTCCTAACACCTCTACCAGCCAAAAACCTACTCAACAAGGAACTAGTTCTCTCCGCTGCTTGGCGCACATTGTCATGTTCATGTGGCTGAACCTGAACTAAATCCTGATTAAGATCGAGTCTGCTTCCAAGGCGCCGAATCATCTCTTCCACAGGCATAGCAAACGCACTCCTCTGAGTGGTTTGTCTCACATCGGAATCCTCTGAGACATGCCTTGCACTGGGACGTAGAGGGATTTTCAGTGTGGAATCCTCCTCATGAACCGGAACATTATTCCCACGACCATGTATCGGGGTAACGCTCTTAACAGTAACTTCCCCCTTGCAAACTGGACATTCCTTAGTGTCCGATTGCAAATACAACCATCTATATAGGCATGGCCAACAAAACAAATGGCCACAACAAGTCACAACAGGATCCTTAGCCAGGTCCAAACAGATATTACAATCAAAGAACCCCACATCACTGCCACCAGTACCCTTCTCAACATCCTCCTTCTTCTCTGATGTCTCATCCAGTGTAACACCACCATTGCTAATTTCACATGCCTTTGGCACTTCAGATTCAGTTTCTCTTTCCTCAGCTGCTACACTGCCCTCACCAGCCTGCAACACACCTCCATTGCCAGAATTAGCCAAAAAGTGATCCAATTCCAAGGAAATGTTCAAATGGCGCCGCCAGGTTTCTGGTTGGATACGGTGATGAACACGAGCAGCTTCATGAAGATCATCATGATGACCATGATGGTGGTGGTGGTGGTGGTGTTGGTGTTGGCGCCATCGCCATCGTTGTCGAGCCCTTCGCCTCACGGCTTCGCTAATTCTATTAAAAGGCTCATCGATCCAATCATTCAAGTTAATAGCTCCATTGGCCATGGCACCTGCTAAGGGCACTGGGCCCGGACCCAGATTCAAATCAAGGTTCATTGCATCAGATGCTTCTTCCTCCATCACAACTTCAATGTCCACGAAATCAAAAGAACCTTGCTTTGTCACCAAAAACGGACACGGAAACAACCCCACAAAATTTCAAAGGAGACCCGGGTTTAATCACATAATTAGAAAGAGAGATTTCAAATTGGCGACGAGATTGAGCATTTCAGAAATGGGAATCCCCAAGATTGGGAATAAACACAAACCCTAACCTGGACACAAACATGGAGGAACCAAGCGGTTGACCAAAATTAAATGGAAATGACACACTGAGTTGGTTGAATTCAACTAAAGATTTCAAATTGGAGGAGAATTGAATAGGTAATGGGGAATTGATGGTCTGGGAACGAGAAGAGAAGCTGCGTTTGAGTGTGACCTAACCTAACAAACTAGGCGTTTGGGAAAAGCAGATGAAAAATAAAAAGATAAGAGGAGAAAGAGAAAGCAGAATAGAGAGAGGGGGTGGGGTTGATGGAATGAATAGGAAGGGAAGAAGAGAGCTTAGGTGAGAGTAGAGTGGAACAAAATAATGGGTGTGCTTTGCTCAGAATCAGAGACAGAGTCAGAGATCTCGTCCAAATGAAGATGAAGAAGCAAAGGAAAGAGGAGGGAGTGAAGCGAATTGTGAGCACAGTGGAGGAAGGGAGATTGAGTGAATTGTGCACCTTCTTCTTCTTCTGCTGCTGCTTTGGCCGCTGAGAATAAACTCGTATGCTGCTGCTTTGCCTCCGCCGTCACCGCCGTTACTCATTCATTGAAGTTTTTGGGAGCAAATTTAGTAGAATTGATTGATAATGATAAAAATTAAAAACTGGATCTCTAACTCCAAAGATGAGGTCTCGTCAAAAAAAAAAAACATCAAAGATGAGGTCATCTTAATATACATCGATTTTTTAAGTTAATAATTATTTAGTGGATTTCTCCCTTTCATTATTAATTATCAGCTATTCAGATATTCTATTGATTAAGTTAATTCTTAAATATTTGACATGAGAATTCTCTTTACTAATGAGAAACTTCAAATACATTTTATAAAAAATATGTTTGGTATTGTTTTTTAAAAATTAGTTTGATTATTTACTCAAAATAAAATTTAAATTTTACAATTCTTTCTTAAATGGGAAGAAAATTAAGTTCTTCATTTTGAACTTGATAGAATTTGACAAATGAGGCACTAAGTGATGTTTAAGTTTAGGCTAAATGGTTTTGGAAAGAGAGGGAAAAGAAAATAAAGCAAAAGATAAGAAAAAAAATATTAAATGAGAGGATTTTTTTTACTTATTTGAAAGGAGAGAAAATTAAAGAAAAAAGTTAAATTTTTTTTCTCTTTTCTTATTTAATTATGTAGAAAATAAGAGAAAAGAAATTTCGATTTTGATACTTTTCTTATTTCTAAAATCACCTCTCTTCTTTCTTTTGTACCAAACATATACTTAAGGAGATATTTAGAAGAGTTTATTTGAGTTTATTTCATTACATAAAAAATTAAGTGTTTTAAAGAGCTTATGAAAATAATTTAAGATATACTCATAAGTTATTTTTAACTTATTTTCATAACATTATTAAGATATAACTTTCAAAAACGGCTTATAGAGAGCTTTTGTGAAGCTTACCCAATTTCTTCTACAATTGTTGAAAGAGCCTATACATAGGCACTTATTCGATATTGAATAAACACTCAACTAAGTTGTTTACCCAAATTCTCCCAAGTTATAATGAAATAACACATTATTTTGTTATAATCAAAATAGATTTGTACGAAACAGAGACCAAAAGAGAATTGAAAATGTGGCATGACATTAATAATTTTCATCTATATGTGTTTTCCAACCATGGTTGGTCAAAGCTCAAGGCCTAGGGTCCTTCATCTCCCCTCGCTTGTTGGAGGCTACTTCCTTTGCGGACCTGTGCTTCTCCATGTTGTATTATTCTCTTTAGGTTGCTCAAAGGAATTGTTTCGCGGTCACCCTTTGAAGCATTTGGCGGAGACAGAATGAGAAATTTTGGGAAGGTGCCAATTTCTTCTCAGGAGGTTATCACTAGGGCCAATATCTTCTTTCAAGATTGGACTATTGTGAAAGGCTTATCCCCTTCCTCTCGCTCTGAAGCAGGAAGCGAACTTGATGGTTGTTAAAGTCCTCCCCCAAAAGACTCGGTCAAGTGCAATGTTGATGCAAGCTTCTCCCAATCACCTGGTCATGTGTGTATTGTTATGTGCCTTTGTGATTCCAATGGTTCATTTATTCAGGCCCACAACATTTGCATTTCTCAATCTCTCCCAGTTCGTGAAGGTGAAGCTTTGGGTGTGCTTGAAGCTATCCAATGGGTTCATGCGTTGGGCTACTCTAAAGTGATCATTGAATTGCAAAGTGGTGGTGAATCACTTAAGGGCAGCGCGTCCGCTTCTTTCTGAGTTTGATATCACTTTGCAGAAGTGTGGCAATCTCCTCTCACTTTTTCCAAACTTTAGGGTGAAGTTTATTAGGAGAACAGCAAATGGTGTAGCTCATAGCTTGGCTAAGACGACTCCTCCTGTAGTTGGCTCTACCTTTTTTTATCATGCACCTTCTTGTATTTCCTTTTTGATTATTAATGAAACGCACTAGCCTTTTATTCTAAAAAACAATAGCAATTTGATTGGTCAGTTTCTATTCGTGCAATTTCGTGCTAAATATCACTACTGTTTTCCAATCAAAAATGCTAAAAGTTAAGAAATAGATTTGCCCAAAAGAAAGAACAAAAGAGAATTGAAAATGTAGCATGCCATTAATATTTAATAATTTTCGTCTATTTATGTTTTGTAAAAGAAGGAGGGGAAGACGGAAATAATCTGCCTTGTTGTATTCAGAAAACAGAGAGGCAATATACATAACATACACAAGAATACATATCTATAATTTGATGATTCTCCTCCTATAACTCAGCGACTCTACTCCAACAATAAAGTTATTCTAATATGAATAATTATCATATTTATAGCAAGATCCATGGGATACAATTGACTTTCCAAGACAACTTACAACCTACACCAGTCATAGCTCTGTATTCAGCTTTTGCTGAGGATAGAAAAAAGTCTTTTGTCTCTGTCTCTCGTGCATTTCCATTTCCAGCAGCTCCAACATAGTGGTTCGTTTCACGCGACACATGTTGAACCACTAGTCTCCATAGACATCGCAAAATTCTCTTAATATCTTCTACAATAGATTTTTTTAATCAAGTTTGACTAATACAGATATTAAACCATAGTGGAGTGCAATTTAAGAGGTTGAATAGCGTTGATTCGCATATCCCCACATGTTTTGTTTTCCTCAAGGTAAGGGATTTGCTCTTGGTTCGAAACTATATGAAATATTCGATCTATTTTTAAATATTTTCTGTTGTGTGGAATTTGTTTACAATACTCAATAGATTTTAGAAAAATATTACTTAGACACCTATTAGGTGTATATATCTTGAGTGAGAAAGAAATAGAAGAGCGATAAATGATAGATGTGATAGGTGATATAATGTGACAAGAAGAGAGAGATAGATAGAGATAAAAGGTGTTGTATGAGTAGTAGAAAATTTTGAGTGTCTAAGTATCATTGTTGTAGATTTTATTTCTGGTAGACTCCTCCTTTTTGTTCAAAATTTTGGAGGGCTTATGCTACATCAGAAGTTCTGGTCTTTTTTTCTTGCCGGGTTCTACTGATAAGCTTCCTTATCCAAGGTTAAGGTTTCTTAGGCCTTTGTCCCTGAACTGCAGTTGTGTTGTTTACGCCAGAAACATTAGGAATTCACTTCACATTTGTTTTTCACTTGTTACAAAGTCATCACTGCATGTTTTCTATTTTCTAATATGCTTTCTATGCTTGACTTGGTTTTAAGCTAGTGCTTCCAGCTGCTAGCTACAAAGATATTAAGGGATATTTTCATGATTCTTCGTGGTTTATTACAGGACAAAAATTAAGGTGATTCCGGGTTGGCAAATGCTTTGGCACCATGTTTTGTGGGATCTGTATGGCTTATGCATGACAATTCCATTTTTAATCATGACGGGATTGATTTATGTGGCTTATTTGATGTCATCAAAGTAACGACTGGGTCTTGATTTCATACTAGATTGTTGGGGAGTGAAACTTGGTTTCTCTATTTGGTGTATTATTTGGAGTACACATCATATATTTATTTAATAAAGTTTTCTTCTTCTATCAATAAGAAAAAGATACATTTTAAATACATCAATACATATTTAAATTATAAGTAAACAGAAAATCTGTATCAAAAATAAATTAATATGAAGTGACGCACTGCTTCAATTATAAATGGATTCAAGAGTATAGAAAAGAAAAAACATAAAAATGAAAAACAAAATAGAGATCTCTCTTTCTTCTTGTCACAACATATTACTTATCGTATTTATCATTTCTCTCTCTACACACATTGGAGTGTATACAAAATATTTTCCTTCGAAGAATACAAGGATGAGAAGGCATGTTAATTTCTTGACCAATATGTAGTCCATATGGAATACATTATTAGTGCCACTCACTTACACAAATGCAAAAAAAAAAAAAAACTATCGTTTACATTGATAAAAACAGATTGACTGTATCAAGATTCAAGAAATAATGTGGCAATGCTATCTTTTCTTCCCTTTCTTTGCCTCTCTCTCTGTTTTCAACTTCCATTGACTTTCTTACAATCGGTTCTGATTTCTCCCTGACTTCCCGTTAAGGGGTTAATATTACCCATATTAATCATTGACTGAGCGAATTGTTGGAAGAACGCCGTTTGATTGTTGGCGAAGTTGTTAACAATGGAGACAGTGGCAGAGCCATTGGTGGAGAAAAGCTCTTGGTCCGTTTGGAGAAGACCCTGGTTGGTGAGAAGGTTGCTGAAGTAGTTGTTGTCGAAAGTGTCTGAAGATGAAGGGTCAAGGTTGTTCAGAGTAGACCCATTGCCATTTTGTGGGCAATTCTGCTGTAGGGTAGCCAAATAGGTCGAGTTCAGCGTTGGGTCAGGGCTTCCAGTGCCGCTGAAGTTGAACAACCTTTGGGAGAAGAATTGGCATTGGGCACGACCAAATGTGTGTGCACCTAAAAGTCCAATAATTTGAGTCAATAACCTTTTTTCTAAAACTAGTTCAATTTTAGAAATGACCAATTTTATTGAGTTTAATAATTATATTATGCTAATACAAATACATTTTACTCATAATCTTTTTTGTCAAACAAAAATACTCAAATACTGGTTATTGGAAAAACGGATATGTGTAATAGAAGTTGGATTAATCAAATAACCGAGATCCTGTTACAAATGGTAGGTCTACGGTAGAAAATCAAAGTTCTTTATTTTTTATTTATACTTTTAGTTATATAAATATTACTTTTTGATTTGATTTTTGCAAAGTTTTGTAAAGAAATATTAAAAATAAGGCTTAAATGCACTTTCAGTCCCTCAGGTTTCACGTTTGTACAATTTTTGTCCCCCAGCTTTAAATTTAGCAGTTTTAGTCCCTAACGTTTACTAATGGTGTAATTTTCGTTGCCATCCAACAGCAAACAGAATGGCTTACGTGGCAGACGGAATTCGATGACGTGGCCCGTTTGTTGCCTAATTGGACAGCTGAAGTGACAACTGCTGAGTCAGCAATTTTTTTTTCCCAAAAAAATGTGGTCTCACGTGGCCAATTTTTTTTGCCTAATCGGTTCCCTCTTCTTTCCCTGCATGTGAGACCATGTTTTTTTGGAGAAAAAAAAATTGTTGACTCAGCACTTGCCGCTTCAGCTGTCCAATTAGGCAACAAACTAGCCACGTCACCGAATTTTGTCTACCATGTAAGCCATTCCGTTTGCTGTTGGATGGCAGCTTGACGGAGGGACGAAAATTACACCGTTAGTAAAACGTTAGGGACTAAAATTGCTAAATTTAAAGCTGGGGGACGAAAATTGCACAAACGTGAAACCTGAGGGACTGAAAGTGCATTTAAGCCTAAAAATAATAATAAATATTTCTTTAAAAAGTCTTTAAAAGTGAAAAAATATATAAAAAAGTAGTTTCATTAGTGAAAATAAAATAAAATTAAAAATACAAAACAATTTTTTTGAATCAAACAAACATATATATACTCTTATTTATCATCAAGTAGTTTACCTGACAATGCAACGAGATCATTGGTGTCAAGGCCAACAGCAGAGAATTTGGAAGTAACGTTGGCTAGGCTCTCAAATGGAGAGGGAATAGAGCTGTTGGCACCACCTTGGTTCGCGCTTTGACCGTCTCTTCTTCCGAGTAGTACGTTCCACGAAGGACCCCCTGACTGCAAAAGTTTCATCACTCTTTCAATTAATTAACATAAATTTCAAAATTTGCGTAATATTGAGAAAAAAAAGGGACAATCTTGTAATAAAAGCAAGCTAGCTAGCAAGTTACTACTCTCTACCAAGGACACGGAAGATTCAGCTGCAAGGGCAAGAATGTCAGCACAGGACACGACACCAGGGCATGAATTTTCAAGAGAGCTTTTGATGTTGTCAACGACATCAAATCCCCGAATGGAATTAACGTTAGGAGCTGCATTTTTCTCGCTCTGTGTGATATTCCCACCCTGGTCTAACAAAATGGACGCATCGCACCCCTGAAAAATTAAGCAATTAGGACGATGAATTAGTCTTCTGGTAAGTAACATAGGGATTAGAGTGATAAAGAGGTCATTGGTTCAAACCTCCTCCGCTAAATATTAATTTACTAATTAACATTAATTTGCTTATCAAAAAAGAAATATTGGAGTAGTTAGGATTTAGTAATTACATACATTGACAAAGCAATCATGAAAGTGGAGGCGAGTTAAGCTTGCGCCAATACGGGAATCAGATTGCAGAGCCTGTTGAACAGCATTCCTCACGATGGATGTCACATTGGAGCATGTACTAGAATAGAAGGTTGAACTTAATTGCCCATTAATTGAAGGAAGAAGATGGAATAGCATTAGGAAAATGAAAGCCAGCACTGAAGTAGAAACCATGGTTAAATTTTTTGTGTCTTCTTTCCCAACGGTATAGCCTTGTTCTGTGATTCATGTCTGGGGGAGATATATGCATATATATATATATATATAGATAAGAAAGCGCGTCATAAATTTATTATTTTTTATAGCTTTCCTTTAACATAAAGTTTTTACCAGTTATTACTTGAAAGTGTCAACTAGACTTAGTTAATTAAGATATATCAAGATTTGTAATATGTAGTCGGTATACTTGAGGACAAGGAGAGGAAAATTTAAAACCGTAGTGATTGTGATTGACACTTAACTAATAACTAGTAGCTATAAATAGGTTCCTAAGAATTTGTATATTGCATGCCGTGACAAATACAAAAATTTATTATCAAATACTATTGTAGAAAATTAGACTATGGACTTTTAGAGTGTGATATGTATTACTATATCTGTCCCTAATTATAAAAAGTTTTTGACAAATTTATTTGTCTCTTTTGATAAGAGATTTTTGAAAATATGTCAAATATTAATTATTTTTTATTTAAATTATTCTTATTTATTATGAACACTTTTTTAGCTCCTTTTATTTTTAATTAAAATTATTTTATTTGATAAATTTTTTACTAGTTTTATTTAAAAAAAGGCCCATATTTTAGTTCTTTGTATTTTATATGATGCACTATGAAAGAGACATGGTCACAATTTTATTTTTATAACTACTAACTACTAATTAACTAACATCAATCAATTACTGTCCTATGACATTCTAAATTACAAATAACACCTCCATATGATTTCTAACTTGAAATAAGATAAGATTTTTTACATTAGCTAGCAACCTATAATAAACTCTTAGAAATCGAATGAACCTTGCATTTCATATCTTTCCGAAAATGATTAGTCTGATACCGATAGTGAAACTTCATATGTAGTGTCAAAAGCAAAAGTGGGAGTGAATAGTCAAAATGGCCCCCGAAATTGTAGGACGCTCTCAATTTAGTCCCTGAAATTAACAAAAACTCAAAATAGTCCCTCATTTTGTAAACCGTTACTCAATTTAGTCCCTCCGTTAACCTCAGTTACTTGACGCTGTTAGTGAGTCTGACATGTCACGTTAAGTGACCTGCTGGCTCCCACGTGGCGCACGTGTGGCGCGCACCTGTCACAAGGGCTATTTTGATAGTAGTGAATGTCAAAATGGCCCTCGAAATTGTAGGAAACTCTCAAACTAGCCCCTGAAATTAACGAAAACTCAAAATAGTCCTTCATATTTTGTCTAATTGCACTTATCCTTTTAAAAAAATTGGTCCAGCACAGAACCGACAGTTTTTGACCGGTTTCGTGGTTTTTCGTCTGGTTCCCTGCCAACGCGGTTCCCAGGTTACTCCAAACCAGACTGAGGTCCGGTTCCTGATTCAACCGGTCGGACCGGTTTTAACTACCATGGTTTTTACCATTTTTTGCTCATCCAAATGTGATTGTAACGTTGGAGCTCATTTGGTATTATCATGATACCAACATTTATTAACACCATGCAGAGGACAAGTGCAGCAGGATAAGTGCAACTAGACAAAACATGAGGGACTATTTTGAGTTTTCATTAATTTCAAGGGCTAATTTGAGAGTTTCCTACAATTTTGGGGGCCATTTTGACATTCACTACTTTCAAAATAGTCCCTTGTGACACGTGTGCGCCACGCGTGCGCCACATGGGAGCCAACATGTCACTTAATGTGACACGTCAGACTTACTAACGGTGTCAAGTAACTGAGATTAACGGAGGGACTAAATTGAGTAACGGTTTACAAAATGAGGGACTATTTTGAGTTTTTACTAATTTCAGGGACTAATTTGAGAGTGCCCTGCAATTTCGAGAGCTATTTTGACTATTCACTCCAAAAGTGGAGATCGAGTAAACCGCGTATTGTTAATATTCACGTAAGGAAGTCGCAAAGCTGTTCTTCATATAATATGACACCCAACCAGGGATGGACCCATTTGAGACATTGTGGGGACAATTGCCCCCACTTGATTTGTGATTTACTTGCTTATTTCATATAAATTGTCCCTATTTGATTTGTGATTTGTTTGCTTATTTCATATAGATTTGTGTTTTATCGAGACAAATCTTAAAAAACAACAGTTACTTCTGTAAAAAGTAAAAGACAACTCATAGTCAATGAGTTTTTTTTTTATTAAATGTCTAGTTAATGCCCCAACTTGAATATTAGGTATGTATACTTTCTGAAATATTATGATATATTTTATATGTTACAAATTTATATATGAGTGTTGCCCCCATAGTATAAAATTTCTGGGTCCGTCACTGCACCCAACCCAATCAAGCATATATATATATATATATATATATTTTGAAAAGACCAATCAAGCATACTTAGATATTAAGTAAGTGAGTAAAAACATGTCTCCAATCATTTGCTCACCGCGCGAGACGTGGTTCTTTCTTCCTTTTTGGTCAACTCTATTGTCTTTATTCCTCTCTTGTCAAACATAAACTTGGCACATTAGCTGTCTGTCCCGTAATAATAGTATTCATTTAGCATGGTATTTTAGAAATCGTCTTCTTTTGATGTTTAAGTCAATTATGTCTAGAAACAAGAAAGATTCTCTTAAGGAAAATGTTACGTAGACTATCACTATACACCCATCACATATTTCTACTCTCTATTTTATTCATTGTCATTGGGTGGTGTATAGATGTATAGGTGTCTATGTATAAGCACCATTCTCTTGATTGGCCTAGAAGAGGTTGCCAAAATTACAAAAGAGATGTACGTCCAAGGTTTTTTCATATCAATCTATTTCTATATAAAAAAATTAACCCCCAGTTTTCTTTGTTGTAACATGTGTCACCTTCCAAGTTATGATATGTGTCACTTCCATATTCTTTTATTTACAAATAACATTATTTTGCTTATAAAATATTTTTATTATTCTTTTTAGAGAAAAGACCCGTACTTTGTACGAGTGGATCCATATGCTAGTTTACATATTATTTTAAGTGTACCACACAAAGTCACAAAGTCATTTGTTTCATATTATTTTACGTAAAAGTTATTTTTTAATAGAAATAATTATTTTTAAGAATTTTTTATTTGTTTGTTTTAGTTATATCTACAAATAATATGAAATTTGATTACAATAAAAAGATGCTTAGAATAACTTTTAACATAGGTGTGAATGAGAGTTTATTTGAGTTTATCTTGTGACACAGTCGTTTGGTAAGTATTTAGAAGAACTTATAAAAATAGTTTATGATATGTTTAATTTCATAAGCTCTCTGGAATTGCTTACAAAAATAGTTTATATAGAGTTTATGTAAAGTTTAAACCCATAAGCTCTTAGATTGTAGAATCAGTTCTTATAAGATAAGCACTTACCGAATAAGTCCTTAATTAATTAAGTTGTTTATCCAAACACATTCATAGTCTAATTAAAATTAGTGCAATAGATGAGAGAGAAAATAAAATAATTATAATTTTAAATAAACATAAATTAAGATCTATTTTTATATAAAAATCTCTAAAAATTAATCACTATATTATTTTTTATAGAAATCATTTTTTAAATCTTAAACAAAATGGACCATTATATTTACACGGTCACTAGTTTGTAATTGTGTGAGAATCTCCAGCTCTCCGTAATCAAGGGAGAGCTTATAATTTTGGGGTCATCTTCCATGCATTTCTACACAAAAATTTCAAGATGTTGATTGATGATTACATAAAGAATTAAAGATACATAACTAAATTATTTATTTATTTTGCACTAAACCTTACTGTGACTGCCCTGTCCACTCTACTAAGAATTTGTAAATTAATGTTTTGACTAATTGAGTTACATTATAATTAAAATAAAACATTTATATAACAGTTGAATCGATAATTGTTTTCATAATGTAAGCACAACTTAATTATAGAATAATATTAACTATCAATGTTACAGTTGTATCTACTGATATAGAAGTTTTTCTAAATTGAAATTGTTAAAATCTTATTAGCATTTTACTATGTGACAAGATAGATTAAATAGCTTTGTTTTGATTTCTATCGAAAATGATTTTTTAAAGAATATTGATTATGAACATTGATTATCGAAAATGATTTTGAAAGGTGGCACCGATTCTTACTAGGATTGTGTGGTTGTTGATTATTATTTCTTCATAGCGATATGGATATAAATTTTTTTATAAGTACTCTTTAAATCCAAAAAAGTTTAGTTTGAGAGACACATTTTGATTCAACCTGGATCCTCTGTAGCAGTCCTACCATCTACGGTAGTTGTCAGATTAGTTCAACGGTTTCAAAGAATCCAAATTCCTTTGTCATAGCCCTAACATTTTAGAGAGATCTAAAAAATCCTCCATAATTCTCTTCAATAACAAAGACAACTTAACAATAATTAATTGTCGATCCCACGTGTTGCTTTAGTACTTTGATGAGTTTGATCCACGATAATAGCAACAGCTTGTGTTGTGTCAATAGAAAAAAGGATGGGTGGCATCCCGTAATAATTTGAGTCCACCTAGAGTAGTTGAAAGTGGTTGCAGGCTTTGCCGCCAATTTTGAAATTAAAATGCTGCCCTTACCTGACTTAATCAATCAATTAATGACTCGAGGCTTTTCCACATGCAAATTCATTATTAACACCAATATTTTAGTTGTTGTTGTCTTTGAAACCACGTTTTAACCTTGGAGATTACTATGGAAGCTCTTCCGCAAAATTTGCAGATAGATTTAATTTTCTTATATATCAGCCGGATTCTTCGCTTTAATGAAACTTACCTATAGGTATCAACGATCATATAATTTTTTTTTTTGAGTTGCACGATCATATAATTTTAAGACATTAAGAATTTCCATGCATTAATTACCGTTCCATATATTATGATCTTTAATGCTAGTATTAGGGCTGGGCATGGGTCGGGTCGGGTTGAGCGCGCTTTTGGGACCGAACTGATCACCAATGCTCGGGTTGGGTTGGTTCGGTTTTTTGGGTTACAACCCGAACCGAACCAACCCGTGCTAATTCGGGTTGGTTCGGATCGGGTCTTGAATTTAATAATAAAATAATACAAAAAACAGAAAATCAAGAAAAATGGAGGAAATAGAAAAAAATCTAGAAAAATGGAAAATTGAGGGGCAAAACCCTAGATGCAAAAAAGAGAAAGGGGAAATCGAAGAGCACAAAATTAGAAGTCAGAACCAGTGGAACACAACAGTGAAACACAGAATCAGAGGAAAGCGATGCAAACCGATGAATATGAAAAGGAAATCGAAGAATGATGCAGAGGAAATCGGAGAAGACATGGCTCAGATCGGAGAAGAGGAGGAGGGAAGGCATCGCCGAAGGGGAAGGGGACAACCACCGTGCAGGGCAAAGGACCCGTCACCACCGTGACAGAGAGGGAACCACCGTCCAGGCGTCCATCGTGACAGAGGCAAAGGCGAGAAGGAGAAAGGACTGTCGCGGACTCTTGCGACAGAGGCGAAGGCGAAGGAAACGGACCGTCGCGGACTCGCGTGACCGACCCGAACCACCGTCAGAACTCATCAGAGATGATGGCTGGTCGCCTCGCCACTGTCAAGCTAGGGATAAGATTGAGTGGGATCGGAGAAGTGAAAGAGGAGAAGTGGAAACTGATTAGAAAACCCTAGGAATGAAAGAGGAATCAAACTTACGAAGCTGCTGCCTCTTCAATCTTCATTATACATCAAATTTTTTTGTTTTTTTTATTAAGCCCGGTTCGGTTCGGGTTACTCGGGTGAGGAAAATTAAAAACCGACACCCGAACCGGACACTTTGGTTCTTTCGGTTTTTTTACCCGAACCGAACTGGTGAACCGGACCAAAACGCAATATATAGACCGGTTCGGTTCGGGTTGGCCTGGTTCGCGAGTTGAACCAGACCCATGTCCACCCCTAGCTAGTATTATACATTGACTAATTTTAATTTGCAGCAAAGTTTGATAAATCCAGCGGAGGCAGAGCTATGGCATGCATATATCTTGAAGATATTGGAGACATTCGTTTAATACTTATACATTGACCGCTACCTGCAGCTTAGTTTGATTAATTCATTAGAACTAGGCCATGTATATATCTTGAGGATGGAGATCGACATTCACGCTATGGTTAATTTCATCCCCACCATCCACCTGATCTTATGCTTTTCCCCTTTTATTTCTTCTTCTTCATTTCCTCAAGTAACGGTGTCACTTTTAACTGGTCTTGTATTTTGGTCTTCCAATTAATTAAAGAATAGTATGTAGAAATTAATTATGATGGGGCCTGGGCCAATTAACGTACGAAGCCAGCTAACGAAGGTGACGGAAGTCGCGAACTTTAGTTTAAGGCAAAATAACATGTATTCAACTCCTGATTTGTCGTTCAATTACCCCACAAACACAATGATGCCCTTTGGCGTCAAATCATTTGTTTATGACATTTTCATAACACTTCGTTTAGATAGTTTTCTTTTTAAATTCTCTCAAAATTTAATAAAACAATTTTTTAACCCCGAAATAAACTATTTTGAGCGCGTATTTTATTCACCTTACAGCTATAGGGACATTTTGGGATATGAAATATCACATGTATATGTATGATGGCAATTTTTTTACGTCCGAGCAATATATATATTCTTGCGTAATCAATAGTGTTTAACTGTTTATAGATATAATTCTTCAAAAAAAAACTGTTTAATTTATAGATATAACTAATTTAAAGTTAACGATAATATTAAAAAGTATCTTCAAAAGTTTTAATGTCTCTTTTTATTATTATTTTAATTTCTCTTTTTAAAATGATACCTGTTATTTGAAATTTCTAAAATATTCTTTTTATGTTTTAAATATATCTCTAATTATTATAATTTGTGAACACATTTTTAATTAAAAAGTAATTTATCTTTAACTAAAAATACAATAGTGACTTTTTTTTAATAGAACAAAACTACAGCAGAGAACTTTTTTTGAGTTAACTGTCATTTTGGCCCCTGAAACTGTAATATGGTCTCACTTAGGTCTTTGAAACTAACGAAAAGACAATTTAGTCCTTGAAATTGTAAAACGTCGGTCAAATTAGTCCTTAAAATTGTAAAACGACGGTCAAGTTAGTCCGTCGTTTTACAATTTTAGGGACTAACTTGACCGACATTTACAATTTTAGGAACTAAATTGCCTTTTCGTTAGTTTTAGGGACCTAAATGAGACTGCTTCACAATTTCAGAGACTAAAATGATAATTAACTCAACTTTTTTTAGTTACAAATGAAGTCTTGACATCTGGTATGTATATAGAAGGATCAAGGAGTTAGAATAGGTTAGAGTACTTGCAACTTAATTAATAATTCTTAAATGTAATAAGACTAATTCACGTCAAAGCACTTAATTTATTATTAATCATCATAGGTACTGTCAAGGCTTTTTGTTGCCCGTTTTTAATAAAATAATGACAATATAATATCTGCACTTTTTTTTTTTGATAAATGCCAGGGGCAAGGCACCCAAACAAGAAACAAACTACACTTAGAAACCCATGGGGAAACAAATCCCCATTAAATCCGCCCTTAAGGCACTAGAAGCAAATAAAGGAATACAGGAAAAACAAACATTACAATTATCCAAATTAAGGCCATTCTTAGCAAAACAGTCAGCTACTTGGTTGGCTTCCCGAAGGACATGCTCCAAGTAGAAGTCTGGCTCCAAGTGTAAAAGATCATGAATAATGCTAACAAGGTTGAAAAGCGGATGGCGGGAAGAAGCCCCATCTTTGACTAAGCGAACCGCTGATAAAGAGTCAGATTCAATCTCTACTTTCCGAAAACCCTTCAACCTAGCCAGCTGGATACCCATTTGAATGGCATACAACTCAGAATCAATAACGGACTTCGAGCCAAGATAGGAAGCAAAACCCAAGATGAAGGTTCCATTTTGATCTCTAATGACACCTCCAGCTGAAGACTTAGTTCCTAAATTACAAACAACTCCATCACAATTTAATTTAAAAGTACCATTAGGGGGGGGGCCACCCAATGGATATTATAATGCTAGACCCTGGTCACAAGATTGTCCATGAGCTTGCATTCAGCAATGCTATGATGGAAAGCTCTAGCCTGTTGCATGATCCTAGCTCGGATAGCTCTAGAGGAAGAGTCTTTGTTGTGGAAAACTTTCTCATTCCTAGACTGCCACAAGACACTAACAGCCGCCCCAAAGATAATACTCCAATCCACTCCCTGCTGAACATTTTTTTCCGATAAATTATGTAACAACCAATTATTAAGATAACGAGAAAAGAAATAAGAAGGTAACACATTCCCAGCCAGCATCATCCACACTTGAGCCACAATGCTGCAATCACGCACCATATGGAGAATGGATTCTTCCAAACTATTGCACATTGGACACAACCTGGAAACCGAGAGCCCCCTCCTAATTCTGAAAGACTTAGTCACAAGAGCATCATGAGCCATCTTCCATAAATGAATCCGGATTCTCTCCGGCCTCGGCCATCTCCAAATCGCTTTAAAGATAGACGAATTTGGAAAGTCCGTGAGAGGGAGCACGGAATTATAAGCAGAACCAGTTGAAAACTCACCATCTTTAGACAAATTCCAAGCAAATCGATCTTCAGAACCATTCGGATTAGGAGGAGGAAGGTAAGAAATACACTCACATAAATCATTCGGGAGAATATGTCTCACCTTATCAAGACTCCAGGCCCCAAAACCATCAATCAAATCTGCCATTGTTAGGGACGCTTCCAGGGCAGTAAGCGGCCCTTTAGCTTGATGAGCCAATTTCCCTTTATCTGGGATCCAGATATTATCCCAGCAATTTATAGATCTACCTTTACCATATCTCTAAATCAAATTTTGCTGCACCCCTTGCCAAACACCACAAAGACCCCTCCAGAAGTTTGATCACGGTTTGTCTATCAATAAGTTGGGAACCACTCCTTTGCCACACTTGTATTTTTTCCGGACCACATCCACCCAAAGGTCATCACGCCTAGCAGTAAAATCCCAAGCGGCCTTCATCAAGGAAGCTTTGTTAATATTTCGGGCAGACCTCAAATTGAGCCCTCCCCAATCCTTAGGCAAGCAAATTTTTTCCCAGCTAACAGAATGAAAGTGCCTTCCCTCCTCATTGTCACCCCAAAGAAACCGTCTACACCTCTTATCAATTTCATCACAAATGTGCCTAGGAATGAGAGTAGATTGCATCACATACGTAGGAAGAGCTTGCACCACTGATTTAGTGAGGGTCAATCTCCCAGCAAAGGAGAGCGTCTTGGACTTCCAATTACTCAATCTTTTATCCACTTTTTCAAAAATGAATTGGAAAGTGTGTTTGGACACACGATCATGAAGAATGGGAACCCCCAGGTACTTCCCAATGTCATCAATAATTTGGAACCCCGAGACTTGGCACAAGTGATTCTTCAAAACACCATCCACATTCTTAGAGAAGAAAATACGAGACTTAGTCTCACTAATTTTTTGGCCCGAAAACCTGCAAAAAAGATCAAGGATTTTTTTAATTAGTAAAACTTGATCCTCACTAGCCTCTGCGAAAAGGAGAACATCATTCGCAAAGGCTAGGTGAGAGATACGGGGGCCTCCACGTGCAAGACTAATAGGATGCCACTGGTCAAGCTCCACAGCAGCATTAATCATTTGGAAGAATTTTTCAATGCACAGGACAAAAAGGTAGGGAGAAATGGGGTTTCCCTGCCTAATTCCCCTGGATGGGGAAAACTCTTCCAAGGCTTCACCATTCCAAAGCACTTTCATTCTCGCAGACTTGATACAATTCATAACAAGGTGAGTGAAATTGTTTGGTAACCCAATATCTTCCAATGTTTCTTGGACAAAATCCCAACTAAGGCGATCATAAGCCTTCTCCAAATCAATTTTAATAGCCAGCCAACCCTTCTTACCCTTCTTGTTTCTCATGGAATGGAAAATTTCCTGTGCAATAATAATATTATCCCTGCTTTGACGGTTAGGAATAAAGCTACTTTGGCAAGGGTTAACCAAAGAGCTCATGACTAACCGAAGCTTCTGAGCAAGGAGCTTTGTGATCACTTTGTAGGACACATTACATAGGCTTATAGGCCTAAAGTCTTTCATTCTGCTCACATTTTCTATCTTTGGGATGAGAGTCAGGTAAGTTTCATTAATCTCTCTCACCTTACTCGGATCACTAAGGATATCACCAACAAGCTTACAGAAAGAAGGCCCAATAACTTTCCATTGACTTTTGAAGAAAACAACTTGCAAACCATCCAGACCAGGGGCTTTGAAAGGACCCATATGGCTAATCACATTATACACATCACCCCTAGTGATTTCCCTGTTAAAAACTCTCAGCTCCTCATCACAAAGTTTAGGAAAGGAACCTGTAATGCAAGCTGGCTCTCTAACCCCATCAACTGAAAATAAGTTTTTGTAGTAGCTAGTGACAATCTTCTCAATTCTTTTAGGATCCCCCACCCAGTTATCATTCTCATCCTGAAGGATATCATAGGTGTTCTTCTTCCGTCTCACAGCCGTCACCCCATGAAAAAATCTCGTATTCCTATCCCCCGAACTCAACCATTTAGATCGAGATTTTTGGTACCACAGAAGCTCCTCTTGCACAAGAACTCTTTCGTACTCCAGCCAAAGGCGACATTAGTTTAAAACTTTAAAACTTCATAGTTCCTGAACTTTAAAACTTACCATTTAAAAAAAATAAGAATGTACAATATTTGACCCCATGTTGGTGACATTAGTTTTTCTTTTTGTTGTACAAACAACATTAGTTAATAAATGATAAACAAAGAGAAAAGATGATCAAGAATCACACTGCATATGTATCCTAATTCACTCTTGAATCATATTTGACGAATTTATTCCTTGACCTTAGCTAAAATTTTCCACTATCTACAACCAATTTTGTAAATAAATCATGTATGCAACTAGTCATACAATCAACAATATTGTAAATAAATTGTGTCATGTAAATTAAAGAAATGTTGAAAAGATAATTTTAAAAATAAATAAATTCATGTTATACAAAAAAATGTCCACAATACTTTTTTTTTTATAAGAAAAAAATGTACACAATACTTGAGAGTGAGAGGTCACACAATTAACATCATAGATTGTTGTGTGAATTTTATTATAACCATTTTGAGTTCTACGAGGAAAATTTACTCAGTTATTGACAATCAAATTTTTTTTTGGTCAATTTCCGTCAACATATTTTTTTTTGGTCAAAGTTATTGACAATCAATTAAATATAAATTTTTTTGGTAGAAAGATGCTAAGCCTAATCCAAAGGAAATAAAATAAAATAAAATTTAAAAATAATTTATATTTTTTTTTGTCAACAAAATAATTTATATTTTATTTTGCGTGAATTTAATTTTGTTATGGGCCAAGTGTTACAGAAAGTGGAATTACTAATAATCTGGGGCCTATTGTTATTGGGCTTAGTGGGGATTTATTGGGGCTTGTTGTGTGCTGGGCTGAGTACAGAATGACCCTTAATTTATTTTATTTTTTTAAGTTGGTCTCTTATGTTCATTTTTAAATAATAAGGTCCCTCAAGTTACAGATGTTTGACAACGTTTTCCGTTTTGTGAAACGCTGTTAGTGAGCTGCTGACGTGGCCATTTGTGATCTTACGTGGCATCCAAAACTGCATCCTATATGGCCCGTGACGTGTCCTAAGGGACCAAATTGAAAAAAAAAGATTAAGTTAAGGGATCAAAATAGCAATTTTATCTCTTATTTGTCTTTCTCCTCCTTCCTCCTCCACCACCTCCCCCCTCCAAACCCATGTCCCCGCTCCTCCTCTCCCCCCACCCTCCCCCTTTCTCCTCCCTTCCTCCTCCACCACCTCCCCCCTCCTCCTCCCCGCACCTTACCCATGTCCCCTCCCTTCCTCCTCCACCACCTCCCCCACCCATTTCGGATACATCAACTCCTTATTTAGCGAGATAAGAAGAAATGGAGCTTTAATTCTGAAAATAATTCTTGTCTAAAACACTCGAAATGATCACCAAAGTCTGCCAAGGTGATGAAAATCGAAAAACGAAGCGGGAGGAGGGGTGGGGGTGGAGGAGGAAGGGAGGAGAAAGGGGGAGGGGACATGGGTAAGGTGGGGGGAGGTGGTGGAGGAGGAAGGGAGGAGAAAGGGGGAGGGTGGGGGGAAGGTGGTGGAGGAGGAAGGGAGGACAAAGGGGGGAGGGTGGGGGGAGAGGAGGAGGGGTAGGTGGTGGAGGAGGAAGGGAGGAGAAAGACAAATAAGAGATAAAATTGCTATTTTTGCCCCTTAACTTAATCTTTTTTTTCAATTTGATCCCTTAACTTAATTTTTTTTTTCAATTTGGTCCCTTATGACACGTCACCGCCCATGTAGGATGCAGTGTTGGATGCCACGTAGGATCACTAACGGCCACATCAGCACATGGTTAACGATGTTTCACAAAAAGGAAAACGTTGTCAAATGTCTGTAACTTGAGAGACCTTATTGTTTAAAAATGAACATAAGGGACCAACTTGAAAAAATAAAATAAGTTAAGGGACGAGAAGTATAATTTTACCTTTTCCTTTCTCTTTTTTTTTCCTTTTCCCTTTCTTCCATTTTCAATAGAACCAAACCGAGTGTTAATGAAGAGGTTTCGTGGTACCAAAAACCAAGCCCGAATTGAATCCCCTTGTAGGGTAAAAATGCATTCTTTTATCTTGTGATTACTTTGGTCTAATATCAATCAATTACTTCAATTACAATATAAGAAAAGTAGGTTCTTACTTGAAAACATATCACCTTTTCACCAAAATTATTTTGTTTGTTTATTTTTTTAACTGTTTATGTTAGAATTCCTACTTTGTACAAGACGAATTCATTGACTAGTCAATTGCTAAAGCCTCATCAGATCAAGTTGTGGTGATAAAAGGAATATTAGATCGTTTATGATGCTCCTTATGACGATAAATAAATAAACAAAAGTGCTAATTCCATAACAATGTTTTTCTCAAGGAATGTGAGCCACCTCAAAGCTTTAGAACAGAGTAAAAATCTTGAGATTCTTATGATATCTAATTAGGGGGAGTTATATACGCTGTGTCTCCAATATCGTTGCTGTCTATAGTACATATGCTTTTTTGGTTGTTGGTAAGGTGAACAACAAACCTGAGAGTTGGAAAGCCAACGACCTTTCTTTTGCAGGAAGAATTAATCATTCTTGCCTAGTCATCCTTAAAAGTCACCAAGTATATACATTACATGTCATGTCATGCAAACTTAAATAGTTTCTGCTTGAATTAATTTGTCACGAACTAGACATAGAAACTTCATTTGGGCAGCTTCAGAGAAAGGAGAAGATGTCGTGCAAGTGTTGTAGCAATACATGTTCTCTGCAGGTTGACCAGGACAATTAGGGGTGAGAATAGACCAGGCCGCTCGATAGGGGCCTATGGCATAGTCTACATCAAGCCTAGGCCAGACCAGGCTTTTCATGAAATAGAGCAGACCAAGACTTTTTGAAAAACCTATTTAGTTAAAAAGGCCAAACTTCAGGCCATCCAAAAAGCTTTTTAAGCCTAACAGACTAGCCTATTTAAGTAGACATAGGTAATAATTTTTTGATAGTATTATCTTTATATTATATGTTTTATAATGTGTTAAAATTATATATTTTTTTACCTTTTAAATGTTTAAACATGTTGACATACCTATATGAAGACTCAAGCCTATAAAGCTTATTAAAGAATAAAGTTGTGACTTGTTTAGATGCTCTATTGCAAAAATAGACTTTTAACTAGATTATCATGAAAGTTACATTAGACTTTAAAAAAAATATACTATACAAACAAGTAAAACGTTGTCCTTATAAAGTTTTACTCCCCCCTTATGTCTCATGCCCTAAATAACAATGATTTTAATCTTCATAGTTTATAGTTTGTTATAAATAGAGATTTTATTTGCTGGCTTATTAGCCTTTATAAGAGTAGGTCAGATCACCTACTTGAATGTCTTATCATGAATCAGGGCTTTAAATAGGCTAGCAGACCAAACCAGACTTCAAAAAAGACTAGGTCTAGGCCTAAAAAAAGGACCTATGATAGGTAACAGGTCAGACTCAGGCCTTGAAATTTTTAGACAAACCAAGCTTCGGCCTTGCCAAGCCTAGCTCGGCCTAGCCTATTCCCACCCCTGAGCACAATTGGTGATTGTCTTATATATATAGTCCTATGAATCATATAAATTGGTATGATAACTATCCTGCTGCACATATTGTTGGTGCATAATGGATCATGGAAATGGAATCTTCTTTTTTTTTAGTTTCTTCTATTGGATATTTGTTAGAGGGTTACTTCAATCAAACCTTTATCTACACATGATGAAAAGGATTACCAAGGTAATGGGGGATCAAGTTTTCACTAAAGTCGGCTTATAAACGTTATGGCAGAGCCCTTCTTGTGTTCTTATTGATCAAACAAGCTCAATATACAAGCATGTTTTGAAGTGGGAACCTCAGAAAATAAATAGACTTTTTTCTAATGGCAAATTGCTCCTTTGGTCATTCATTACTATATATATGTGGAAAGACTGTGTAAGGGGTATGTGTATCATCAAGAGGATGATCCCAATGAAGAATACCAATTCATCATCTATGGACTTGATAGAATGCAGATAATCAACAACAGAAAATCATTTGTATGTTTTTTGGAGATGGAATTGAGACGCTCCTTGAGAGCGATTATGGAATTTTGTGTTTGGATAACATTGCTCATATGTTCTTCTGGGAGCTTTTGCATAAATTAATTAAGCTGAGAATAGAGAAGCTATTGGAATAAGCTTCCACAAATATAAGCTCTAATTCTAGGAGCTTTTCTAAAAGTCAAAAGCTAAAAAGTTAAATGACCCAAGCACCATTTTAAATTTAAAAAGGGCTTATTCTTGTAGAGAAGCTCTCAAAAGCACTTGTGGAATATATCCAAACAGGCTCAAACCAGCTCCAAGTGTGCTTTCATTAAATCAATTGATCACAGATGCAAATTCTATACATAATTACAATGTATAGGAGTTATACAAATGAAGTTCAAAAGAACCTCAAGTTCTGGATATATATATATATATAGATGAGAAAGAGAGATCAGTACAATAAAATAGTGCTAACTGTTAGATTTAGTCAACACTAGGTAGCTCCTGCCTGCATTCACCACTATGTGCGGTTTTTGGTGACAAATAATCTAGTGAAGATATGGTATTTTCTCCTAGTGGGGTACTTTAAGATAATTACGTGGACGACTCTGTCATAGGATATATCAATTGAGCAAGCCGCTTGGGGAGGAATAATCATTCGGGATGACATATATAGGTGCAGGTTTCTTTCATTCGTGGCTTTTATTCCTCCAACTTTGGGTTTTATGCTCAACTGTTAAAAGCTGATCGAAGTGATCCGGGGTTTATATTCAGGTCTCAAGTTAGCTAAAAACATGAATATCAGGAGTCAATTGGGGGAACTAGACAAGGCAAATGTTTTTTTTTTTTTCAATAATAGTTCAAGGCAATGTTTTGTACACGTACACATCATTGATAGTTTCCGTGGAGCATATCTTTTGCGAAACACATAAATACATAATTATATAAAAAAAGTTTAAATATAAACTTGGTCCCTATAAAAATTCGAGTTTTGAATTTAGTCCATACATTTAAAGTCAACGGTTTTTAATCCTCTCAAATTTTAAGTTTGGAATTTAGTCCCTCATTTGCGTTGACCCCGTGCCATATCACCCCAAAAATACTTACATGGCACACTGCTGGTCATATCATTTGACACATCATTTATTTACAGGAACTAAAATCAAAACATATAATTTTTACAAGGACCTCCACCACCACCACCCCCTCTCTCTCCACCACCACCACCACAGATCAACTAAACCATCAATCAGACAATATGTAAATATTAAATACATACTAAATACTAAATTGACAATAAGAAAAAACGACTACGAGCAACAATAAACGAATGGAAAGCTTCAAGGATAATAAAAATGAACAGGGGAAAAATCCGAGAGAAGCTCGATGTGAACAGCACGATGTGAACAGCAACAATACGAGCAACGATGTGAACAGCAAACACAAATTCAGAACCCGATTAGGGATCCGAGAGAAGCTCGTGCTGGATAGAGAAATTAGGGTGAGGAATTGAGAGTCGATTACTCACAGTGGTCAGATCCAGACGAAGACGAAACTGTGAGGAGGAGACCGATTGAGATATTCTCGGATCTTGACTTCAATGTCCCACCTCCTTCACTGCATGGCCATTTGAACCTAGATCCGAGAGCGTTGAGGGTGAGTCCAAGGGAGAGGCAGTGAGATCCAAGGTTGAGGAGGCGAAGGATGGTGAGATCTGAGGTTGAAGGATGAGGAAGAGGGCTGAGACGGATGTCGATTTTTGAGGGAGAGGAACTGAGATGGAGGTTGATTGAGAGGGGAGGAAGAGGACTCAAACGGTTGAGAGAATGAGGGGGACTGAGAAAATGGGGAAGGTTGGGGTTGGGGGATAGGTATGAGAGAATGGAGAACGGTGGAGATGGGAGCAGAGAGAGGGTGGTGGTGGAGGAGAGAGAGGGGGTGGTGGTGGTGGTGGAGGAGAGAGAGGGGGGAGAAAGAGGGGTGGTGGTGAAGGTCCATGTAAAAATTATATGTTTTGATTTTAGTCCCTGTAAATAAATCACGTGTCAAATGACGTGGTCAGCAGTGTGCCACATAGACATTTTTTGGGTGACATGGCACGGATCAACGTAAATGAGAGACTAAATTCAAAACTTGAAATTTGAGAGGACTAAAAACTGTTAATTTTAAATGTAGAGACTAAATTCAAAATTCAAATTTTTATAGGGACTAAATTCATATTTAAGTCTATAAAAAATAATAATTATATAAAACATGCTACATTTAAGATATAGTATATAAAACTATATATTGTTCATAAAAAAAAATATAAAACTATATATTAACATAAAAATACAAATCGCTTATCCAAAAAAAAAACTTAAAAATACAAATCGTACATAAAATACAGACATATATAACAATGTTTTATAAGTCAAACTTACAAATTTTAAAGATAATAAAATATAATACAAAAATATTAAAATTCATTATATCTTTGTTAGAATATAAAATAAAATAATACAAATATTATCCCAAACAATCTTTTTATAAAATAAAAATAAAATAAAATATTATAATTTTGTTTAAAATATCATGATATCTCTCATTTCTATTAGCTCTCATTTCTATTATATTAGGATAGCATTTCAAAAATATATATTAGAAAAGATCCTAAGAGCAATTTCAACTCTTTCTGTGTAACCGTTCCTTAATATTAAAAAATATTATTTTTATTATTGTGTGTAAGGACAATTATTTATATAAACAATTATTTTTTAAAATTAATAGTGGATCAATTAAATTTTCAATATAAAAATACCAATAAATAACTCAGTAAGCAACTCTCCATTGGACTTGCTCTAAAAGCATAAATTTTTTTTCTAAAAAGCATACGCCCATGATACATATATGGTATCAGCGTAGTAATTATGGTATCTGCGTAGTAATTATTTGGAATTATCAATTCATCCTATAAAATGGAAAAAATGAATATAAGGAGGGTCCTTGTAAAGTGTCACGGTTGCGGGGCCCACCGTTCCCCTTCTTAAAAGTATAAACGATAGAAGTAGAACCACCCACTCCTCCTTTCACCCTCTCTCTCTTACTCTCTTATCTATTTTTTTTTTTCGTTTTATCTTTTTTGTTTTTTTTTTTTTCATTTCTAAACTAAATTTTCCTATTTGCCAATTCTCCCCAGTCCACCCTGGCATCATCGTCCGTACTCTGTCTCTTTCCCCCTCCTCTCTCTTCCACCGGCAACCTCTCCACCCGGTCACCCTCCTCACACGTGCCTTCCCTCCCAGGACACCGTCACACGTGCCGCCCTCGCCCATACAACAACACGCCCTTTCCGTGGTGCAACAAATAAAAAGCCAGACAGCATCCCCATAGAACACCATATAACACATGTAGAGAGAGAGAGAGAGAGAGAGAGAGAGTGTGTGTTTTGGGTGTTTGCTAGAGAGATGAGAGAGTTGATAAACTCATAAAAAGCACAAATTTTTCTTGGTCTTTTGGGGTCATGAAGTAGATGGGTGTTTAGTGTTTTGTTTACCCTTTTTAATTTCCCCCTCTCTCTAATCTATCTATCTGTGTGTGTGTGTGTGTTTGTTTTTTTTTTCTATCATTATTTTCCCCGAAATCTGAACTTGAGAGATCGCTTCTAAGGTGTGTGTGTTTTTTCCAAAGTCTATTGTTGTTGTTTGTGAGCTGAATCTATAGTCCTATCAATTTGCACCGATGAGGATCCGGAAGAGGCAAGTGCCTTTCCCTCTGTCAGATCCCAACCTGATCAACCGGTCACCGGTGGTGGTGCAACTCAACGATGCTACAACCACCTCACCCAAACAACCTTTTGCTACTGCACCACCGATAATACCCCTCTCGGATCCTCCTCAGCCATCTGATCAGCATCTCCTCCCACCGATCGGGAAACCAACCGACGTCTGTGATGATTCCTCCGGTGGAGCACACGGGAGGCACCACAAGAAGCAACAATGTTTGGTGGTTAGTGGAAATTAATATTTCACTTGAAATATCATTTCAATTTTTTTTTTGGGTATTTCGTTTCTGTGAGCTTGTTAATTAATTAGTGCACTTTTGTGCAACCTTTGACAAGGCGTTGGTGTAATTTAATTTAAATTTTTTATTTAGTTTTTATTTTTACACTCACAAAAAGGGGCAGCAACCAACGATGTTTTAGTGGATCTTGTGTGTATGTTTTTTTTTTTGGTGCGATTGGTTTGCAGGTGGAAGATGGGAGAGGGCAAGAGGGGGGAGGGGGACAGAAGGGTAATGATACCAGGTAAGAATGAAACCCCCAAGACATGAAATTATCAAAAAAATTAAAAAATAAAATAAAGACACATGGAATTATTTCCTCTCTTATTATTCCTTCATGAAATCTCTTTCGTAGTTAATAAAAAGGTGAAAACATGGAGACCCATTACTTGTTTTTAACCGGCGTGGAAAAAGAAATAGTTTTTTAAAAGAAAAATATTTATTGTTTATAAAAGACACACCACCAACATATTAAAAAGAACAAAAATGTATACTGTTAGTGGAAATACTGTTGAAGGTGTTTTAATTATACCATCCTATCTAAACCCATCGTTTTCTTTCTCAAAATTGGCTAACTACCATTTGCCCTTGAGCTGAACAAGCAGGTAGTAGAACCAAATGCTGGTCCCCAGCTAGCTACATCACATCCTCTTTCAAAATAATATTACATTCCCTTCTCTTCCTTTGTGTGCGTATGCATTATTTGAATGTGTGTGGTTGTGGGTCTTTTTGGGGTCTTTCTGGTTCTTCTTTTGTTTGTAGGAAAGGAGGCATCTTGAGTTCAGAAATGCCAAGTGAGGTTTTCCCACCGTCAAGCCCTTCTAGTTCCAAACAAGGTAACCAATATGAATGTGTTAGCTATTGGAACAATAATGCATGAATTAATAAGAATACCGATACATTGACACTCTTATAGTTTCATCACTCATCCAATACCTTTCACTCCATTTTTATATTTTTCTCTTTTTGACACATCATATCATTTATAATATCTATTATTCTTCTATATTCTTTCTTTCTTTCTGGGTGGAAGGTGTCTAGAAAACATTAAATTCGCATGAAAATGCTGACTTGGTTTTGGAGAGTATTATTATTGTCAATATCATATATATGGGTGCAGATTGTAGGAGCAACATAGGGTTATAGTAATAAGGAGGTCATGAGTTCAAACATCTCTAACTAACATAACATACTATAATTTACTAATATTTGCCTATTAAAAAATATGGGTGCAGATTGGAGATGGTGCGGGGGAGAGAAAGCATTTCCACTCAAGAAACGGAGAGGGATGAGCTTTGAGAACGCAAAGATAGAGAACAACAACAACGATAGCAATGATAATGATAGTAAGAAGAAGATGAAGAGTAGGCAGAGCAGGATGAAGGCAAAGATGAACAAGAAATATTGTTATGATAGTAACGAAGGGGAAGAAGATGATAACAAGGAAGAAGAAACGAAACCTGATGTGAATGGTGGTGGTGGTAAGAATAAGAAGGTAAGGGGTGGTGCACTGATGGAAGGTTCTAGATGCAGTAGAGTGAATGGGAGGGGATGGAGGTGCTGTCAACCAACACTGGTTGGTTACTCTCTTTGTGAGCATCACTTGGGGAAGGGAAGGTTGAGAAGCATGACTAGTGTAAGAAGCAGGTCTGCACCAAAGAATAACAACAACAACAACAACCCGCAAGAGCAACACATGCCAACAAACTGTGATGGCAATGGCAAAGACAATGGTATTGATATTGAGGAGGAGAAGAAGGTTAAGCCAGTGGTGGTGACCACGAAGAAGAGGATGAAGCTTGGAATGGTCAAAGCTCGATCCATGAGCAGCTTGCTTGGACAAACAAACACTGACATTGCCGTGCCTGAGAATAACAACAAGTAAGGCTAGCTAATATATATATATATATATAAATTAATATATATACTAAGTGGAGAGAAACTGTTATTATTTCATGTACCTAGGATTGGAAGTAATGGAAGTACCTTGTCTTATACGTGGGTGCAACTTCTTCTTAATCGACTTTCACGCGTGCTAGCTCTGGTTTTTCCTTATTATTTGCATGTGTTTGTTTTTTATTTTATCGTTTTCTTGTTCATATTTTGTGGTGTATTTTTCTTTCCCGTGTCGCGTGCCTGTGAGATTATTATTAAATTTATGTTGGACTTAGAATGGTTTGATTTTGCTGTGTGGAATTAATATTGCAATATTTATACACCCACTTGATTAAATTATATATCCATCGGAGTAATACTTCAGCGGTTGACTCGATCGTGATCACGTCGGTGTCTTCTTAATTTGACCAACTAAACAGTACCCCCGAACTCTATCACGTGATATATATTGTTGTAAACAAGAATATAGGAATTAAGGCAAATAAACAAATTCACTAAGTTAAGATTTAGGGGATTAATTGTATGTATGGATGAATAGTCAAGTCTTCCATGCACACATGGTCTCGATCGACTCTTGCGTTATAGTACTTTCATTATAATATAACAGTAATTTTGCCATACATCCATCGATGATGAGTAGAAGAAAAATAGTTCTCTTTCATGATTTTCACATTGTATTTTTTTTAAAAAAATTGGTAAAACTTTAATGGTTAATGTTTTGTAGATATTCCAATGGGTATCTATACATGCAAGAGAATAGATGACAGAGAAGTGATAGATATGATAGGTAATATGATATGACAAAAAAAGAGAAATAAAAAGAGGTGAGAAGTGTTTGATAGTTCACACATATGTAGTAAGACTATAGGGTGTCCTTAAATATCACTACTCATCTTTAATTTGTATAGTTTTGAGATACTATATATATCTCTTGTGGTACTTTCTATGTGTTTTGTCCTTAATTACTAATGAAAATTAAGGAGAAAGAGAAGAGAAGGAAATAAAGCCCCTCACATTTTAAGGGGAGCGGACGATCAGACTGTGGAAGCAATGAACCAAAATTTCTTCTTACACAGGAGTGATAAAGTGATTTGGTAGGTTGCGGGGAATATATAGGAATGTAAATGGGGCGGGCGGGCGGGCGGGCGGGCGGGGGTGGTTCGGGTAGTAGCTATCCGCCCCGTTTGATATACTCGCTACCTGCTACCCGTCCCATATCCGCGTGGGGTATATATCTGTTATTTATGTTTTAGCGAGTACTCGTGAAATTCGCAGGTATCTATGGATATTAAAAAATTAAAAAAATCTATAAAAAATCTATTAAAAGAAATTATTTCCACACGATATTTAGAGTGGCAAAATGGGCTTAGCCCGCCGGCCCGAGCCTGTCCGAAAAAATGTCAGGCTTGGGCACACAAATTCGAGCTCATTTTCAATCCAGGCTTTTTTAGCCCAAGCCCGATACGGGCCGGCCCAAAAATAACAAAATAAAAGCTCGAGCCCAGTGTGGCCCAACACTATGCGGGCCGGGCTTGGCGACTAAATTAGAGCCTTTTTAATCTGAGCATTTTTTGCCAGTCCAGAAGCCCGCCGGGTAGGCCCCGTTTGCTAGCTCTAATGATATTTGTCATAATGAACATTATATTAATAAGACTAAATTACCAATCGTTATAATTTTAACTCAATTGTTATATCAATAATTGTTCAATTAAATAAAAACAAATAAAGCTACAACATGAAAAATATGAGTGTGAGAATTAATACATGACAAAACAATAATATTTTGGAGTCATTTTGATCAATATTAAAACAAAGCAAGACAACAACTAAAATTAATGCATCACACTCTAATACTCGTCAAATTGTGCATTAGTGTTTTAGACTTTTATGTATGTATATAAATAAAATAATATTTTTTATAATTTTACTAACAGGTACGGGTACCTCCCCTGTCCTCATTTATTGGCTGGTACCTCAAATACCTGTTTAATTTACTCGCGAGTACCCATTAAGGTACCCGTTCCGTACCCGTAACAGTTTTTATCTGCGGGTTCCCGCGGGTACGGAGTTTTTTTGCCATCCCTAGGGGGAACGATATAAAGATTAGAGTGATAAGGATATCATGAGTTCAAAATGCTCCCACTAACATAACATACTAATTACTAATATTTGCCTGTTCAAATAAAATAAATTCTTTTTTAATCAATTTTAGATCCTATAATATTGAGAGATTTAGAGAGGTTAAAACACTTTAGATTCATTGACTAAAACATCATTAATGATATAATTATACTCATGATCAGGTAACATGAAATACTACTATATATATATAATAACAATATAAAAGTTAATTAGTTTTAAAATTTCCCTACCATTGTGAACAAAATAAGGATAGAATTAATCAACAGAATATCCAATTAAAATATTTCTTTATATTATATGTTTGAAATTTATTTAGTTGAGTAGCTATCTTAGGACTGAGAAGTGCTGTATTATTAGTATTTCAAAAGTTCAAAGTCATATAATTACTTATAGTATACTATTTTGTGTTTTGAGTCTACAAAATTAAACAAGCTTGTGATCAGATAAATGAGCTCTCATCCAATCATATGGTGTGGGATTCAAAGAAAAACAGCTAGCTCTTTTTGGTAGGTATCTATATGCATTGCATCGATATTTTAATAACGCAAACAATTGACACCATACAGTTATGGATCCAGTCAAAAAAGGTATAAAAAAAAATTCGTTGGCTTTATGTTATTAATGAAAAGCATGAGTGTAGACCCCACGATGTGTGTCCATTAATTGAATTAATCACACACTGCATATACTAATTTCATTATGAATAGGAAAATGATGGAGGTGTGTAAAAGAGAGGGATAGAAAAACAGAAAGGAACAAGAGAGAAGATGAGAAATGTGATTAAAAATATTAGTGGTAACAAAAGATATAAAAAATGTGTGATACTATTGTAATTATTGAAAATATAAGTAGTATTATGTATGAATAAACTAGTTATATGCGTGCTTCCGCTGTAATTTCCACGGGAAGGAAAGTTGAGGACGTGATCGCTTTGACATGGGTCAATTCCTGAATAATTAAGGTAGACCCTACAACAGGGAGCACTTTAGAATATGCCCGTAGTACAGTAGCAATATATTTCTCTGTCCTCGTCACACAGGTACTACTGCAAAATTTTCAGCAAATCTAGCTAGATCGATCAATTAATAATGTTTTTTGTTTGGTCAATGTTATAGATATAATGGCAATACAATACTTAGATTATTTTTTATTAAATTCTACAACTTAATTAACATATAATTAAATCCTGTGATTAAAAAAGTTTATATTATTGATTCCAAAGAAAAGAGTTTCAGATTTCTCATCTATCTCGATCTCACAAAATTGATTTATAAGATTGAGATTGTTCAACCTTTATACGCTTTATTTAGACCTTATATAGTCAATGTAGGAGTTGGACTTTAATTTCTCGGTTAACATACCCATAAAAAATAATATTTGTTCTAATATAAAATCTCTTTTTATTTTTTTCTTACTTTTCATCTGCTTGTGGACCTTCTTCCAAGAAATTATATTTCATATTGAAATCAACTAGAGATATAATCGCTCCAATATCTATGCCTTTCCCCCTGATAAAAGTCTTAATTTGCGTTCTCTTTGACCTGATGCCTGTGTGTGGAAAGCTTTAATATTGGCAGTTCCATCTCTTTCAAGTGGTTGTCTTGGAATCAATGGAACCTTCAAAGATATTGAAGGCGATAAGAATTTTGTTGATTTTTGGATGCTTTTTAATTCGTATACTCTCGTGTTAATCTCATGTGTCGTATAGTCATGCACATTGTGCAAAACCAAATCCAAGTTAATTTGGTCGTTTAGGAAGCTCGCGACTATGGATTAATTAAACGAATTAGCGTATGTTCACTCTAGCTAGCTAGGCTTGCTTTGTTTTATTTTATATAAGCTCTTTGTGTCATGTCATGTGTGTTTTGAGGGGTAAGTGAAGGTGTATGCGTGCATTGCATGTAACTTACTTTTGTGTCAAGGGGAAAGTTCAGAGTATGTGCAAACCAAAAGCTAGCTATGACTATGAGAAGACGCTTTGACGTTTAAAAGTCAGGATTTGTAGTTAAACTATTATTTTCTTTTACTTTGTTTCGGGGCTTTATGGTGTAAGAATAGAAAGAAAAAAAAAAAAGGATTGGCTCTACCCATTAAAATGGTGTTCAACCATATTGCTATGCTATCAACGAGTGCTAGCTCAGTTGATAGTGCTTAGTACTTGTAGTCTTGACACTCGAATTCGTATCCCCTCCCTCTATAAAAAAACCATATTGTTGTGCGCGCTTTGTATCTTCTAATAAAAATTGAGAATAAATTCTTTGCTGAAAACGAAAATTCAGTTTTGTAATTAAATTAGTTACCACTCAATTTCATTAATTGGGGAGGAAAATATCATAAGGGTATATTATTTCTGAGCCCGAGCCATTAAATGTGATGGAGATTCTTCGGGATGGAGACGGTTTGGATGGAGACCCCTATTCTGTCCCAACACAGCTCCACAGATCACAAGAGTCATGCGCTCCACCCAAATGCTTCCAGAAAATATGAATTCACGAAATCGTAACAATAACTTAAGATCGAACATCAGTTACACTTTTTTTATTGGCACATTAGTTACACTTTAAAATGTCTCAGTTCTAATACTTTACATTCTAGCCAATTAATTAACTCATCGATCCCGTAGTAGAGAACCTCACAAAAAAGTTTTGAAGTTCTTAAGTCAAGGAGATTTTGATATCATACAAAGATTTTTTTTTTTTGACTGAATATCATACAAAGAATTAACTCTCCTAAAATTGTATACCTAACTTGGGCTAATATGATATAATGATATCTTATAAAAGTATCATCTAGGTACCTAAAAGTTAATTTGAAGACTTCCATTTTGTTCAAAATACGGTTCCGATCCTTTCGTGGTTATTTTAAGCGGTAATCGATCCGGTATCAATGTTTTGTTTGGACATGAAGAGAAAATAAAAAAAATGTAAAAGTTAATAGAAAATGATATAAAGAGAAGAGAAAAGATTGAAAAATGAGATAATTTTAAACATTATTTGGTTAGAAAAGGAAAAGAAAGGAAATAAGTGAGAAGAAAGAAATATTTTTTGTATTAAATGAATTTTATAACATTTATTTTATTGTAACAACCGTAAATAAGTATATAGATCATAAATTTATCATTTCACTTTTTTCTTTTTTCTCTTCATTTCATGGGAAAAGAGAAAATTACATAATTGTATAGATTTCACCATATTAATTCGGGATCATTGCAATGCTCGCACCGTCGCACGCAGTAACATGTTTGTTATTTGTTATTAGTATATTTGGTTAAAAATGGTTGAAGGGGGTCTTTTCCATAGTTTAGCAATTAAAGCCACTTGTCAGCAAAGAAAGCGCAAATATGCCTAAAGGTTTTGAGGGGACCCAAACAGCAAAGCATGTATTGGCGATATAGCATCCTTTCAGTTGCCCCATTGAGATAAGATATTCAATGGTCATGTGGCCATGAGGCCCACCAATGAGACACCAATCTATTATATTATATAGATAGATCATGTATATATATGTTACTTCTCAGTTCACATTTCACAGCAGAAAGGTCAATGTGGGATAAGATATGGATTTATAATGCTGAGGAGTGCAAGTGTTTTACACCAAATTAAAGCATCTTTCAAATTACGTGTAACCTTCTAATTAATGTCAGGCTTTGGCCGGACATGTATCACTTCTCATGTGTTTCTATTTTTTAGCAAAACTATTTCGTTTGTTATGTTTTTCTTATTGTTTATGTTAATAAAAGACTCATATTTTATACGGTTTGAGTGTATGGGCTACTTGGTCTCTACATTCACATTAAAAATATTCCACCTAAATGCAAAAGCAACCGGCCCGCACAAGTAGTTACATACAAATAACAGAAAAGTGTACATCAGAGTTCATATATAGCCCGGCTGGTGCATATAGCACAAAGGCACAAATTAACAATCTGGGGTAGTATTAAAATTAATTCTAGCTCTTTAATTATAAAATCAAATTAAAAGTCGTTTGATGATTGATTCAACTTCTGCAACGATTGGACCCGCAGACCCCTCAAAAGGGCTCTGTAGCTACAAACAGAATTAATTGATGAATAACCTTTTATGGCTTCCAAGTTTGGTTAATTAATTAATCAGTGAGTTCTAGCTGGTATTGTCCAAGTGCTTCTTCATGTGGGAAAATAAGAATTTTTTTGAGAAATGAACGGATTTTCGTTGGTTCATAGCTAGGTCTATCATGGGTATCTCTGATTTTGCAATGAAAATAACAATTTTTATGATGATCATATCAGATAACCATATGGCACAGAAAGTGGGTGATAATTGCAGATCTTTTCTAAGTTCTGATGTACGGCAGAAAGAATGATGATTGTGGTGCATGATGATGATGATAGTAAGAAGGAAGTTCGCATTTGGTGCTTTGCATAATCGTTAATATTTCTGCATACTTTTGTCAAAAAAAAAAATATTTCTGCATACAAGTATTGGAAATTTAGAGATCACAGATTCTTGTGAGAACAATTCATAGTAGCTAACTGGGCCTTGAGTCCTTGATGGAGATGCCAAAGCTAAATTCATTTACTTCCTTGTATTGTTACTGAGAGTGTGGCTCAACTTAAACCTTACACAGATTGGCAGACCCAGATAACTTAGCAGACAAACAAGAACAATGCTGTATTTCTTAATACCATTAGGATTTTTTATTCTGATTCGTGGTTAGTGTGTAAAACCTGTCTAATTAACTTATCAAACTAAGATGTCAATGATCAAGCTCTGATTTGACTATCAACTAAGATGTTAAACTCTTTTACAGTGTGTCGATGCATTATTTTTTGTTGTTGAAGGAAGTGTGTCGATGCATTATTGGATAACACTGTATACAGTTTTATAATGTGTGGATCAAAATAGACCCGGATTATTATTGCTGCAGAGATTAGTTTAGAAAAAAAAAGTGTCTTAGGAGCAGAGACACACCTCTACAACTATGCAAGTTCATTTGATTTGGGGGTTTGGTACTATGATTGCATTATTTTTCTAATTCTCCATATGCTACAATTATGACAGACAAAAATGAGGTGGTCATTATGGTTGCAAGTTGCAACAGTACTTTCTAAAATCCAAATCACGGTAAATATGGTCGCAATCATGACTATGGTTGCAACATGATTGGGGATCGTAACTTAAAAATCATGACAGAAAGCAATTGAAGAGCCCCCACAAAGCAGGAACTTATATAGGCTTCTGGTACAAATTACAAAACACTGACCTACAGTAGTCCTAGTGAATCATTAATCTTCCAGTTAGTGCTACGTGTTGCCTTATATTCTTGGCCAAACTCAATTAAACAGCTAATCAGGATAAATGTCAAGTAGCTAGTATTGTGTAAAATCAATCAATGGCAGTGTGTGGTTCATTTTAATGGATAAAAAATATATACTGGGGCGGCAAGAAATGCTGTGGATGGCTTGTTAATTTATTTAACCAAATTACAACTTTTTTATGCATGGAATTTCCTGTTAGTGTTACATTGTTACAATGCAAACGCCAATGGCATGGTGGTACTGGTTGCCTATGTCATGTAGCAATTTGTTTGTGTCTGATTAAAGTCAAGAGAGTTGGCTGCATTTGGTTTGGCTCATTCCCACTTCCCCACTGGCTTTGGTCTTCACTTTTTCAGTATACTATCGAAATTTCTGGTTTGCCCCCACACTCAGAGAAAGTTGTTACAGGATTTTGATGGTGATAAACCTCGCAGAATATATATATATATATGCCAGGTTTATCACCATCAAAATCCTGTAACAACTTTCACCTGACCTGACAGCAAGAATACAAAAGAATAAGTTGAGTTTCTATAGTCAGCCAAACACATAGAGGCGTGAGTTTTGTGAAACCAAAAAAGAAAAACAAGATTCACGTAGCATCTGGTCAAGTGGGTGTGGGTGAGAAAAATTATATTTTCACATCCCCATCAATAGCAGTAAATTTACAGTACCCTATAAACAACATATTAAACCCACTAGAACGATGATCATATATGAAAGCAACAACTTAAACTCTGTTTACCCAGTAAAAAAAAAAAATGGACAATTGAGATTGAAATAAATTGTATCTGGGTTTGCTGCAAAAGTCACAAAAGAAGCCATTAATTCCATATATATGATGGTGAAAATCAAAGTTAATTTGGTTTTGCGAGGATGGTGATTGTATGGGAAAGAGGCAGTGCAAGACAGTAGATACTGCATTAGCATAGTGATAGCAAAAGCAGGTTATGAATGAACATTATATCAACTACGCCAATGGTCCTGTTTGGATGCAGAAACTCAATTTTTAACTTATGAAATAGTTAGGTACTTATGGAAAAGAGATAAAGTTGTTGAGTATATAGTTGTTAATAAATAAATAGGTGCTTATGGAAAAGTTAAAAAAAATAACTTTTAAAAAAAGTGAAATGCAAAAGTTAATTTCAACTTATGTGATAATAATATTATGTAGCACTCATAGTGAATAACAAAAGTTGCAGCTTTTAGACCAGTAATAGTACTCCTTATCAAGCGTATCACTTAGCATGGAACCCAAATTTAGCAGCTGAGATAATTTCCAATGGAGGGCGAGGTGGTCCATTACTCCATTCCGAAGGATGTGGCTGGCTAGAGTGGGAAAACAACAATAATGCCCATGTCACATTGCTGACCTACTAGCCCTTAATAAAAACAAAAGCATAAAATGTCCCATGCTATCTACATTGAAGGGTGTTACTGTTTCATTAGATGAAACAGCTGTTTTTATAGTCTAATTAAAAGTGACCATTAATTTCAAAGATGCTTTTGGGAGGAATGACCATTGAATATTCAAAGGTGCCGGCCGATATCTGTCTTTTTTCTTCTTATTTCTTTATTAAAAACACAATTTTTGATAAAAAAAAATCATTAGAAGAAGAAAAATACAAAGTTCAAAGAGAGAGAGAGAGAGAGTTCTTTAATGAAATATTATATTTATATCAAGAAAAAGAAGAAAAAATGAATTTTTAAAAGACATTAATTTTGACGTATCTCAATGACACATCAAACAATTTTAAATTGATGTGAAATTTTACAGGAATGATCTATATGATAATAACTTTTAATCTAACGGTGTGTTTTAGAATATAATTATCCGCTGAAGAATTATTAACGGTATAACATTGACCAAAGTGTTACACCGGTGTAATTTGATCCCCTCTCATTTTAGAAAATAAAATGAGTGAGTGATGACAGATGACTTCAGAAATCTAATTAGGATAAGCACCAAGAGCTGTGAAATAATGACATGGTGAACAATATTGAATTAAAATGCCTATAAAAACTAAAAGGCAATAATCACCAATAGCAACCAATTAAGAAGAGAAGCTTGAAAGCTTAACACAGACCTGTGTATGCTTCCCTTTAGAACAGTTAATAATAATTTCCAATTTTCTCTGGTCACCTCTGCTCTGGGTGAGAGAAACACGTATCATAGTTCATGGCTCAGACAATTGACTAGTCGCATTTTCCCTATGGATGATCAGAAATTGAAGAAGTGGGGGTGGTTGCTGCCTCTTTGTTTGATTGCATATTTACACTATGATACGGGTCGCTCTCACCTGGAGCAAAGTTGCTCAAAGCTTCGATAAATTAAAGATCACTCCCTGATTCATGAGAATTGAGAAGCTCTGTCAGTTAAGTTCGGAACCAAATTCATTATATATCTTGCTTGCCGTTCCTCTCTGTTTGGTGAGTTTGATTCTTTTGGATTTGGAAAAGTCCATGATCATGTCTCCATTTCCATTCAACAAATTAAGGATTCTCTTTTAAGTTCTTCATGACCATATATATAAATGATTAATTCCTCATTTTAAAAATGACGTTAATGATCATGCCATCATGGTTTTCTTTCTTCTCCTCATCATCTTTAATTTTGTGAAACTTTTTATTTGAAATCATGGATTATTTGCACACTTTCTTTTTTGTTTTATTTTTCTTTCTTTCACTTCAAGATTAAAGGCAAAAAATTCCGTACTCAAAAGAATGTACCTTAGTTGACAACTCTGAACTTGTAGATGAGAGGATAAATGCTCAATCTCCACGTAACACATTTTTTGAGAGAGACGATGAGTGTATGAGGGTCAGAGTACCCTATATACACTTCTTTTAATAAAATTATTTGCTTATAAAAAAATATCAAAAGCAAATATGTGTTAATAGAAATTATGGTTAAAATGTTGGGTTTTTTTTCTTTTAGATATATAAGTTTTAGTTACTTTTATGTATATATCAAGTTAAAAGAAAATTATGTTTTTATAATTAGAAGTGAAAATAAAAATATTTAAAAATCAAACAGGCCTAAGCAAACACTACGAAATAGTGATTATGATCACATTCAATAAATACAGGAATTCTTGAATATGTTAAGAGATTTTTAAAATTAATTAATTACAATATTATCCTAATTAATAAGGAATCTTATTTTAGTTATAAATCGTAGAAAACAGAGGATCTTCGTTTTCATTTTTTATATTGTAATCATTTTTTTATAGGTAATTTTTTTTTATTTTCCAAGTGTTTTCTATATCCATGGTTTTGAGATTAATATGTTGGAGCAAGCCCCCTGTGGGTGGACTTTCCTAATTTAAGTTGATTAGCTGTGATTAAAGTTAGAATCTATAATATATATAAAGACGAACCCTCTCAAAATTAAGTTTTACACGTGTCGCTTTAAGAGTATTTCTCAGCACCTCTCCATTAATTTATTTCAATTGAATTGATTTGATTTGTATTGATTCTATTCGATATTGTATTTAATTTTTTTTTAATGTATATCAAATCAAATCGATATTGTATTAGATGGATTTCAAATTTAAATGGATTAACAGATTAATATAATTCAATATTGTATTTAATTAGTGTTTTCTTTTAATACATTTTTTTGGCTTTGATCTTTTTAAGACGCAGAGTTGATTTCTGCGACCAATGTCTCTCTCCCCCTCTCCTCCTAGCCCTCGCCTTCTTCTTCCTTGAGATCTCAGTCGAGTTTACCAATTCCTCCTTGCAATTTTGCCTCAGGTTTCCGATCTCTTTTACGAAAGATCTTGGCTACAGTGATTCACACAACAATGGACGATTCTCAGTAGTCATGGATGGAGTGTGGGTCTCAATTGAGACCGTAGGAGGTCCTCTTTTTTTTTTGTTTCTGTCTCTACTTGCTTTGCTCTATGTATTTGTTCTTTTAATCATGTATATTGTTGGGAAGTATTGCATTGATTGGTCATACGATTGTATTTTTTTTAGCAAGATAACATACTTATTGGTCCAATGATGACATACATATTAATATTATGGATTTATATTGCATTGAGCGAGATAACATACTTATTGGTACAATGATAGGGCATGTTCAATTTTTGATGAGGTGTGGTTTTTTTAAGCTTTTCTTATTAATTCTTTAATTCTAATTATAAAGAATTATGATTTTGTGCTCTGATATAATTGTGTTTTTTCTGTCAAATATTTTTTCCAATAAAATTATTGGACTATATTTGATGATAGACATGTTCCTATGTAAAGAAAATTCTAGAAGTACTTATGTTTCTTTAAGCACTATCTTGCTAGAAAACTAGATCCATTATTCTGAATATTCTATTATTCTATTAGCTCTCATTCTGGTAGAGATGAATCAAAGGTGAAGGCACTGACCCAACAGGGAGATTGGGGAAACACAAACTAATGAGATTGGTCACTTGGCTATTCTTTATTATCATAATTTATGTTAATAATAACCAGTTCAATACATGATTTCACTAAAAGGTTATTTAAACTCTCAATTGGTAGTTGTTGTTTATATTTTTTTTCCTTATATTATTAATTATTAATTTTGCTTAATGTAACTGTGGTGATCAACAAATTCTATAAAAAAAAAAAGGAAATGGTGAACAAATCTTTGTTGAGTTTGAATTTATTTTTTTTAGAATTAGGAAAAAATTCAAAATTTAAAAAGGTTCGAATTTAACATTTTAGACTTTATAAAAAAATATAAAAGATCTCTTCCATTTTTTTTGAAAAGAATATTTCTTTCATCTTGATTTGAATTTGATTTTTAAACTCGGGTAATAATTTTATTTGATCTTAATTTAAAATTAATTTTTCTCAAGATTATGTTGATTCAAATTTGATATCTTTAGGATTAGTATGATTACATTAATGATTGATTTGCCACATTTTAAATAGATTACATTGCACGATATAGTTTTTCACTACGGTATAATAAAAAGTTAATATGGGTTTTGATTCCCCAATTTGTTCATTGATAGAATCGATTTAAATTGGGATCGCAGGTTATGGATTAATATATATACGAGGAAATGGTGAAGAAATCTTTGATGAGTCTGAATTTGATTTTTTTAGAATTAGAACAAAATTCAAAATTTAAAATGATTTCAATTTAATGTTTTAGACTTGATAAAAAATATAAAAGATCTCTCCAAATCAAAAAATATAAAGATCTTTTCCATCTTGATTTAAATTTGATTTTCAAACTTGGGTAATAATTTTATTTGATCTTAATTTAAAATTAATTTTTCTCAAGATTATGTTGATTCAAATTTGATCTATTTAGGATGATTGATTTGTCACATTTTAAATTGATTACATTGCACGATATAGTTTCTCACTATGGTAATAATAATAATAATAATAATAATAATAATAATAATAATAATAATAATATTGGTTTCGATTCTCCAATTTGTTCATTGATAGAATCAGTTTGAATTAGGGACTATAGGTTATGGATTAATATAGATTTCTATAATTACACATTTTAAATCACTACTTAACATTTGACAAGATATCGTTTTTGCCACCATAATAATGATTGATTTGCCACATTTTAAATTTTAAATTGATTACACGGGTTATGGATTAATATATATTTTCATAATTACACATTTTAAATTACTACTGACAAGATATTACTTTTGCCACCACAATAATGATTGATTTTTCACATTTTAAATTTTAAATTGATTAAATTTCACGATATAGTTTTCCACTACGGTAATAATACTAAAAAATAAAGATGGAATTAATGTCTCCTTTCAAGCAAAAAATAAATAAATTAATATTGGCATCATTTTCCCAATTTGTTAATTAATAGAATCAAATTAAATTGGCTCCACATGTTATGGGTTAATATTGATTTCTTTAATTACACATTTTAATTATACTATTTAGACATTTGACAATAAATATTGTTTTTCCCAATAATTGATATATTATACCATTTGTCACATTGTTAATCAACATTTATCCATGTTCATTACATATATACAAATATAAATCAATATTAAGACAAATCAGTTAGTAGTATCTTTATAATTAATTTATAATTTATAAAATAGAATTTCTTTTAAACAATAATTTCTATACGTAAAGTAATTATATTATAAAAAATACTAAATATTTATACATAAAAAAGTAATTATTTATATTGGTGAGTATTATTTCATGGGAACAAAACTATATAAGATAATTTTTTAAGAAAGATATAAGAACACATTTTTATATGGGTAAAAATATAGAGTAAAGGTGTCAAAATTGTATAGTGACACGTGCAATGCATGAGATAAAATTTAATCTATATATATATATATATATATATATATATATATACATGGAAGTTAAAATATAACACATTGGGATGAACAATATTTTATACATGAAAGCTTATTAATATCTACATTAAAATATTTCTTAAAAAAAAACTACATTAAAATATATATTAACAATACAACACGGGAAACAACACACGTTACATCATCTCTAAAACATCAAGCTAAGGGGAGGAGCAGTATTTTCTAAAACTGTCAAAGAAATAGGACTTGAATACCTCATGTTCGCGAAAAAATCTCCACAACGATTTTCCTCTTGATAGATATGTTTAACATCCAAGTCAAGTGGAAACCCTTCTCCATGTGGCAAGGTATGAACAAATTGGTTTGAAGCTTCACCCAAAGAACCCATAAGAAATAATTTGAAAATCAAGATCAACAATAGTTTCTAAGAAGTGGAAACTTCTATAACCAACCTAAGAACGAAAATCAAGACCCATTATTCTCGGGGGATGAGTACAACATCCCTACCAATGTCTATGTCTTTGAAAAACAGGATAATCGAAACTCGACCCCAAACCCCATCAAAGTTGAGGGTGTTCAGATGAGTACTCACATATTTGAGTTTTTGACATACTTATTTACTTCAACTATTTAAACTATCATACTACTTCAACCATAATTTATTCATTTTTTCGTCGTACTCTACATTAAAGTTGAAAATTAATCAAATAGTAAATGCTTATTATGTATCACGTGCATTGTATGGGTTAACGCACTAGAACGGTAAAGTTGTAGTTGAAATTGTGTTTTTTTAACCGTTGTAGAAATTATTAGCATATAAGTCATTTAGCATGAAAATATCTGCACATGACCTATTTCTTTAAAGTTATATAAATTATTAATTATTAATATATATATATGTTTTTGCACAAAATATTTATCCCGTGCATTGCACGGGTGACTATACTAGTATACAAAAAATGTAAAACGAGTAAAATCTAAAACAAAAATATGCGTTTCTTTCTTTGGCTACCACTACTTGTCTTGTTAAGTAGATAAAATTGGAAAATCTTATTTTATATGAAGGAAATATTACTTCTAAATCATTGACACTATCATATTGATTATTAAAAAAATATTTTGTCCATATAATTAAGCTCGTGAAATTAAACCAATCAATTGGGAATTAGCTAATAGCTAGCTGTCTACTTGTTTCTCAATTAAAAGATCATGACTTCTTGTATCAAAAAAAAAAAGATCATGACTTCCAAATCCCTCATCCTTATTCAAGTCAACAACGTTGAAACCATACCCTTCATTTATTTCTTCACACCAGAAATTTTGCTTATAAAATTGTATAAATAAATAAATGGTAAAATAACACCTAAAGTCTCTTAAGTTATTTTATTTTTTTAAGTTGGTTTTTTATCTTTATTTTTTGACAATAAGGTCCCTTATGTTTATTTATTTTTTCAATTTGGTCCTTTTGATGACGTGTCAATTACTAATTGGTCTGAGATGATGGTGTACAGTAAATGGATACCAATCAGATACTGACACATTATCAACAAATGAAAAAAATGACCAAATTAAAAAAATAAATAAGTATAAGGGACTAACTTAAAAAAATAAAATAACTCAAGGGACTTCCGGTACTATTTTGCCTAAATAAATAATAGTAATAGACAATGTCTACAAGTTTTCCATTACAATAATTTTGTTCTGCAACTCTGGACTGGATCTCCATCAAAAGGTACCACTTGACTTTCTTTCTTCTTTTCCTACTTCATTTAAACAGGTTGTTTTGGGGTCATCTCCATCTACCCAAACATGATCATGTATATGCTCTATCTTCACATTTATAATCCCTTTCCACAATCTTTAGTCAAGCTTCTTATTATTGTAAGTCTCCTTTATGGGTCTGTAGTTCATGTGAGGTGCTTGAATTTTAGCTACCCATCTTTCTATAGTGAAAACAGCACTGATTTCAACATGTCTAGAAATTCAATTATACACAATGGTACCGTTCAACTCCCCATAGAATCAACAGGATCAGAAATTTCAAATTTTTCTGGAAGGGTCTTCCATAATGAACAGCTGAAACTTTGGGACAGTAAGAGAGGCATGAAAGCCTCATTCAATTCAACTTTTGTTTTCGACATTCATCCTGTAACCTCTCCTGGTGGTGAGGGATTGGCTTTCATTATAGCAGCCAACACCACTCTCCCAAATAACAGTGCAGGGCAATGGCTTGGGATTGTTAACTCAACAAGCATAGGGGTAGTTAACATAGTTGCTGTGGAGTTTGACACAAAAAAGAGCTACCCTGAAGATTCTGATGATAACCATGTTGGGGTGGATGTGAAAAGCATCTACTCCATCATGCAACAACCCCTAGGAGCATATGGTGTCAATCTTTCTAGTGGCAATGATGTTATTGCCACAGTTCACTTTGATGCCAAAGCTGGAAAAATGTCCATTTTTGTTTCTACACCGGGAGACTTGAAGAAGTTGAAGACAGCAGTGCTTATAGTGGATCTTGATCTCTCTAAACTTCTCCCAGAAGATGTTTTTGTGGGGTTTTCAGCTTCCACTGGGGTATATACCCAGGTTAACACAATAAGGTCATGGCATTTCTCAAGCTGGGAGTATATTGAGGGGAATCCAATCAACCTAATATGGCTATGGATCTTGATTCCAATAATTGTGGTTGGAGGGGCATGTGGGGTTGCTGGTGTATATTATTGGAAAAGGATACACAGAAAGGAACCAAGGCTGGAGGAAGATCTACAGATAGAGCTTGAGATTAAAAACTCATCTAATGCTCCACATAGGTTTCAGCTGAAGGAGCTTCTATCTGCCACCAGGAATTTCAACTCATCAAACAAGCTTGGGAAAGGAGGATTTGGGACAGTTTATAAGGGAACCTTAGATGGCAAGGATGTTGCTGTGAAAAGGATTTCGAAGGATTCGCGCCATGGGAAGCAAGACTTCATAGCAGAAATCACAACCATAGGCAATCTCAATCACAAGAACCTGGTGAAACTTATAGGATGGTGCTATGAGAAGGGTGAGCTCCTTCTTGTGTATGAGTTCATGCCAAATGGGAGCTTAGACAGATTCATTTTCTCTGGAGGAGAGGCCACATCTATAGGGGACTCAACTTTGAGTTGGGAAAAGAGGCATAGTGTTATCTGTGGTGTTTCCCATGCACTTGATTATCTTCACAATGGCTGTGACAAGAGAGTGCTACATAGAGACATAAAACCCAGCAATGTTATGTTGGATTCAGATTTCAATGCTAAACTTGGGGATTTCGGCTTAGCTCGTACCATTCATCTCAGTGAAAAGACTCACCACTCAACAAGAGAGATTGCTGGGACACCGGGATATATGGCACCAGAAAGCTTCCACACTCGAAGGGCTTCGGTTGAGACCGATGTCTATGCATTTGGTGTTCTGATGCTGGAAGTTGTCTGTGGAAGAAGAAAGCCAGGACACAAACAACAGGATCTGAATAGTAACTATAGCAACAACATTGTTGAATGGGTTTGGGAGCTTCATGGTGAAGAAAAGGAAAGCATAACTGCTGCTGTTGATTTGAGACTGAATGGTGATTTTGATAAGGTTCAAGCAAGGTGTGTGCTTGAGTTGGGGTTAGCATGCTGCCATCCTAACCCATATGAGAGGCCATCCATGAGAACTGTCTTGAGGGTGCTAATAGGGGAAGCAGCTCCACCATTTGTACCAGTTGAGAAACCTGCTTTCACATGGCCAGCCACAGCTCCTGTTCTAAGAGAAGATTTAAATTCCCATACTACCGGATCCCAAAATGAACCTATAACAGAACTGGTTAGTGGGAGATGATAAATCACACACCATGTGACTTTGTGTCTCAAAAAGTAATGCTTTTCTTTCATACTCAACAAAGGAGTTTGCTGGAACACCAGGATATATGGTTGAAACTGATGTCACCGTCATTGTATTTGGTGTTCTTATACTGGGAGATCTGTCTAAGGAAGAAAGGTGTAGCACAAATTGAGCTAAATTAGCAGCAACAACATTGAGGACTTGTATTGGGTATTCTTATCAAAGGAAGTGTCTAACTGATGCAGTAGATACAGGACTTAAAGGCAATTTTAATAAGGATGAAGCCAGGTGTATGCTTTAAACTTCAATTGGAATTGGATTGTTGGATTTTGGAATTAGCCTAGGCTTCCATCCCAACCCAAATGAATGATAATGATTCTAAATTGAGGATACAACAGTTAAACTGCATAACAGTTGCATTGGAATGCAACAGACATGTGACAGAAATAGATCTCAACAATAGCCTCATTGTTTATTGTGAGCATAAAATAATTTCATATTGCAATGACACAATCTGCATTGCCACTCCAATAATTTCCATTTTTGGTGTCAGTTTTTTGACACTCTTGAAAGTGCAAATGAAATATTGCTTATAGTAAGTGACACTTGGGCTTTTATTTTCGTCATTTTCTCAGGTTATCTCAAACCAAATGATTGATTGAGGACCTTTTGTTTATGGATTGTATATGAATAATTATAGTGGTAGTCCTGCAGATATTGTAATCAATTCAATTTTGACATTTATTATATGCAACTGTTACTTCACAAGTCAAGGTGTTTATAGTCACTTTCCTTCACAAGAAAAACACTAATTTTGAGTATGTTTGATTTGTTAAAAAAACAAAAGACACGACAATATTTTGTATGATTTTTAAAATAGTTAAGTATTAGACCAAAAGTAACTCAAAGAACATTACAGAACTGAATAATTTTGTTGCATACAACTTTGCGGATAGCACAAAAATGTTAATCTTGTACATTGGTCATCAAATTGCTACAGTATAAAAAGATTGAATCAAACTCTAATTATATTGTGCTATTTTATTTGTATTGTCTCTTGACATCTAAGAAACCCTCTTTGGATATTCAAGAAGTGGTTAGAAATTTGAAGTTTCAGCTTGCAGCAAACCCCAAAACTCATCCGGAATAGCATGAATAGTTTGGCTAAATCAGAGTCCTTTGTTTATTGTGCTGCAATTACCAATTAGTTGTCACTCCATGTACTCAATTACTGAAAAGTGAAAACATGAAGGAAAAATGCTGTATATTCCAATTTTGGGTATAACCTACAAAGAATATCCAAGCAGTTTGTTAATGTATGGTATGGCCATTGTGTTTTTTTTTCGGGTCAATTTTATGCCAATTGTTCTCTTTTTTTTTTTGTGTTGGTATATACACCTCAATTTCTGGACATACACTCCACTTAATCCAGTAAATTTCCAAACTACCCTCATTGATTTGTTTTTTTCTTTTTTCAGTTTTGCATTTTTACCGGAAACTCAATTTCCGGAAGAATGCATTCCGAAAACTGAGTTTCCGGTAAAAATATAAAAATACAAATTTCTATTTCGAAAACTCGAATTTCTGGAATGTATAAAAACTCAGTTTTTTACATATAAAAATATAAAAATGCATTCCAGAAATTTGAGTTTCCGAAATACAAATTTGTATTTCAGAAAAAAGATAAAAATGTATTCTGGAAACTGAGTTTCCGGTAAAAAATACGAAATTGAAAAAGAAAAAAAAAACCGACGAATGCCCACTATTTTTTTTGTCAATGAACAAGTTTATAAAAAAAAAACCCCACTGTTCTAAGACCTCAAATTTTTCTCAAAGCCCATCCTAACCAACCCGGGCCATTCACCAACCAAATCGTAGTCCAACCACCCAACCCTTAAAACTCGTTAAAATTAAATTAAATTAGAGAATGGGGACATGGTCACGGGTGGTTGTGCAGAGTAGGTAGAAGAGGTGGCCGTTTCACCCTCTGTCATCGCTATGAAGGTTTTCGTCGCCGTGAAGGTCGTTGTCCCCATCGCTGTGATGGCCCTTGTTGCCGTTGTGGTCCCCGTTTGCCCACAGACCTCCTTCTGCTGTGTTTGGAGACACCCTAATTGGCTAGGGTTTGGCTGAGAGCCCCCTTTTTCAGGATTGGGATGTTGTCTCCTTCTGGCTTGGTGCTCTGTGTGGTGGTCGTGGGGTTGTTTTGGTTTTGCTGTGCTGTTGATGCAGGTGGTGGACGTCGTTGCGATGTTTTGGCGGTTTCTTCTTCTCTGTTGCGATGTTTGGTGATCTCCTCTTCTATGTTATGTCGTCGCCGGTACGTGGTCCTTTCAGAGCTGCCTTGGACATCTTTGGAATGCGGAGGCAAAGCCTAGTGTACCGGAGGGGGTTATGAGGAAAGACATACGAGCTTCATTGGTGGAGGTCGTGGGCCTCAGGTGCCCCAAATGGACTTTACCCACCTCCTAAGTTACAAATTCATGTCTGTATCCTTTTTGGGGTACTTGGTTTTATTTGCTAGGTTCTGTTGGTGTTTGTTGGTAGCTTTGATTGTATTTTAGTTGTGTTTTGTTTTTCCTTGTCAGGTATTTGTAAGGTTTATGTTACAACAGCGTATCTTGTTTAGTAGTGTTATATTCAGTGTGACTCTGCATTTGTTGTCTTCCTTACTGTAGATGTCGTATGGCTGAGTGTTACCCATGCTACCAACTTCTTCTATTGACCAAAAAAAAATTAAATTAGAGAATTGTTTTTCTTTGTTGAGTATCTCACAAGTTTCATGAATGAGACTAATGCATTTTTGGTAAACTACCCGTTAAAGTATTTGGTCCCCGGTTTGTCACAAAGTTTTTTGTCCCTCTCCAAGAATATATTTTGTGGGGATCGAATATTGGTTTTTTTATCGACAAATTCAGCATATGTTGTCAACTGAGTGATATCCATTGAGTATAAATAAGACTAATTCTGTATAAGGTAATGAATTATTTATTATTATTTTTTAATAATAATTGTAGTTTATTCTTATTTATTTTTTACTAGAATAGTAGCAATTTAATTTCACGTATGAATTATATGTTGTAATCTATCCCGGGGCTTCTAGCCCTTATGTTCATCAAAAGAATATGTTGTAGTCTCTGTGCTTTAATAATTTTTTGGATAAGAAATTATATTCTCACGTTACATTTTTACACGAAATAGACTTTATAAATTCAATATATCTTTATAAAAAAAAAGTTTGAGCTGGAAGTGTAATTAAGTATGGGAATTGTTTGGATAACAAGTTTATTTACTACTTATTGCATAAGCTGTATAAACTATTTTTGTTATCGAAGAAAATTATAGTGAAATTTATTTTATATAAGTCATAAGCTGTTTTGATAAGCTATCCTGGGTAGCTTAAGAAAAATAAGTCCAAAATAACTTATGAATCAGTCATAAACTGTGTTTATAAGCTCTGCATAAGCCAATCCAAACAAATCCTATATAATCTCAATTTTTATCTATATTATCTTCTTATTGTGTGCTAATGATTTTGTATATGTAACAATTCAATAATCCTTCCCACATCCAATTAAGTATGGAAATCGCATAACAATCCATCCAACCATGTGTAGTTTTCAAACATCCTTTTCGTTAATTATTTTAATGCAATTCTTTATTTAAAGGAGTGGGATTTCTATCCCCGATGATGCACACAATCATTTTTTCTTATCAATTGCCGGCTTCGTTTTTACATTTAGTTTTGGTCACTCCACGACTTCCATCTATGAAGTTTCGGAGAACAACCCCGATTTTGTTTTCTTTGCTATTATTTTATTTCCTTCTTCTGATGTGTTGATTCCTTGCTCAATATTAGTTGACTTTTGAATGTTGTAAATGTACGCACTTGTTTACGCCAAAATATATATTTAAAAGGAATATTGATATTTCTGGACAAAAAAAAAGGAATATTGATATTTGAACACTTATTTATTTTTAATATTTATCTAATATTTTTCTTTCTTTTTAACTTAATTCTCTCTTATTATTACACTCCTGGTCTGCCACTTTTCTCTTTTCTATTTTTATCTCTCTCAAATTAAGTGTATACCAACATTGAGTGTCCAAAAATATTATCTAGAAATTAAATTTGTAATTAAGTTGCTCAAATTGTATAGATAATAATAAAACTCTTTTTTTACGGGGTAGATAATAAATTCTTAAGTGTAGCCCTCATGAGTTTGAGATATGTGTCTTCAAATCATTCATATGTTAGCTATAGCTATTAACACTATAGGGGTATTAATAGATTGGATTGATTTGGATGTTATATATTAACCAAACCAACCCCTAGATCGAAAATTCTTATAAAATAAATAATTAATTAGGTTTACAGAATTTTATAAAAACTAAAAACTATTTGATATATCTCATTGTATTTTGACGTATAATACTGTTCAAGATATAAGTAAATATATAATACTCAATAAATAAAATATTTAAAAATTGGTATACATATGTTTATTGAAATATTTCATAATTTAAAGTTTGGATCGATTAATTTTGAATATTATAAAAAAAATATTATTAAGTAATACGTAAGTACATGAATTTGACACATCATACATCTAATTGATTATATTATCATGTGTGTAGGGAGAGAAAAAAATGTAAAAAACTAGTACGTGGATGGTATATAAAAATAAAATGCTAAAATTCGTTGGATTTGAGATAAAAATAAATTGTCTTACAAATAGAAATTTATAAACTCATACTACTCGTAAGGCAATTTCGAATTCTGCCATATGTGTTTTGAATTTGTCAAACATATATATAATCAAATAATCACTGTAGCAAATTAGGACGCAATTCCAACAAAAGAAGTAGTATTCCAACCGCCGTAGAAAAACAGAGAATATATAACACAAAAGTTAATAACACGGCCATGAAGAAACTTTCCAAGGAAAAATAGATTGTGTAAGAAACGCAGACAGTTAGTTAGAACTTCTTGTTCATGTTGAGGATCATTGACCGACTACTCTACTAGTATATTTTTCCAAACGGAATTCAGAATATATGTTCTTAGCGTTAATTAAGATTCAGACAACCACCATATGATAAAGTCTGCACGTTTTTTTTTCCCACCTAGTAGAATCCGATCACATGGACTATATTCACATGGACGTAGATAAATTTCTCTATAAGCATTTCTAACATGTGTTTTTTAACTAATAACTTTTAATAGAAGTTGAAATTAACTTTTGTTCTTTATATTTTTTAAAATCTATCTTTTTTAACTTCTCCATAAACATCTATTTATCTATTAATGACTATTTAACAACTTTTCATCTTTAGGATAAATGAGAAAAATAAAAGTGCAAAATAAAACTAATTTCTCTATAAATTAAAAATTAGATTTTTTACGTCCAACCAGAACCTAGATCGGGTGGCACAAGTTAATTTGACAGGGTGATTATATATTAGACTAAATGGGTTGTTAGTAGCAGAACTTAGAAATTAGAATGAGTCGTTGAAGCCACTTATATGGATTGCCGCATAACATCACATCACAAAATATATATACTCCGAATAAATTACAATAAGAAAATACGATAAATTCCCCCTCCCCTCCCCCTCATGATCAGGTCCTCCGTCGAAGATCAAAACCAATCTATTTTTTGGTTCCAGTTTCCTTACATAATCATTGACATTATTTTAATGACCTAACTAGCATATGGACCTCACTCATACAGAGTATATGTTTTTCTAAAAAAAAATTTAATAAACATAACAAATTTAATTGTAAATAAAAAAATTTAAAAATTAACACGTGTCACAATATGAGAGATTAAATCTAATTTTCTCATATAGCAATAAAATATAATAGATAGATAAATAGATATCCTCCGTGAGGAAGATTTTTCTTTTTCTTTATTAGTACTCCAAAAGGACATAAGTATTTTCCAAGAAATGGATAGGATGAAAATACTTTGAAATTTTCAAACATTTTAAAAAAGTATTTAAATCATTCCGCCCTTTACCCAACTATATATATAATATACAATGCATGGTATATCTCTCAGAAGTCAGAATTATTGGCCTTCAATTAATCTCTTGTTGGCGATCATTCATCTTGTCTAAAATTTAATACAAAAATTTCTCCAAACCAAAAGGCCATAATCTTGGCCGTTTCCCCAGTACTATAGAACATGTATTTGTCTTTGCAGCTACTACTCAAATATCAATTATTAGCAGTCATTTTGATTATCATATCCCTTACCAAAGTAGGCTGCTTTTATTTCAATTTCCCTACTTTCCAACCACAGGATGAAGCCAATAGCTTGTTACTGAGCAAAAACTCAAAAATATATTTAGATGCCATCCAAATAACCCCAGATATCCGTGGTGAAATAAAGAACTATTCAGGACGTGCTTTCTACAAAAAGCCATACAAACTTTGGAGCAAGAACAACAAAATTGCTTCCTTCAACACCACTTTTGTGCTCAACGTAAGTCCCCAAACATCCCCTGGTGGAGAAGGCTTAGCCTTTATCTTAACAGCAGATACCAATCTCCCAGAAAACAGTGCTGGAGAATGGCTTGGTATTGTGAATGCTTCCACCAATGGAACTTCTCAAGCTGCAATTCTGGCTGTTGAATTTGACACAAGAAAAAATTCCAATGAAGATGGCCCTCACAACCATGTTGGCATCAACATAAACAGCATCCAATCCATCAAACAGGCCACACTAATGAACACTAGTGTCAATATTTCATCTGGTATAAATGTAACAGTGAGAATTGAGTATACCAATGATATAATATCTGTTTTTGGTTCCATGACTGGAGGAACCATGGAGACCCTTTTGGTATCTCCACCTCTTAACCTTTCTTCCTATCTTAAAGAAGAGGTTTATGTTGGATTCTCAGCTTCAACAAGCAACTACACACAGGTGAACTGTGTGAGAGCATGGGAATTCAATGGTGTTGATATTGGAGATGGTAATAAAAACCTCTTGTGGGTTTGGATCATGGTTCCGATGGTGATCATCATCATTGGGTTGGTCTTGTTCTTTGTTTTTTATTGGCAAAGGAAACAAAGAATGGAGAAGCCAGAGGATGCATATCCAAGGATAGAGGATCAGATTCTTCAACACTCCTCTATGGCTCCAAAGAAGTATAAGCTAAGTGAAATCAGAAAAGCAACAGGTGGATTCAGCCCTCAGAACAAGCTTGGTCAAGGTGGATTTGGAACTGTCTATAAAGGTACTCTCCTTGATGGAAATAATCACAATAGCAAAGAGATAGCTGTGAAGAGAGTCTCCAAGGACTCGCGTCAAGGGAAGCAAGAGTTCATAGCAGAAGTAACAACAATTGGAAGCCTTCACCACAGGAACCTTGTGAAACTCATTGGTTGGTGCTATGAGAGCAGAGAACTCCTCCTTGTCTATGAGTTCATGCCAAATGGAAGCCTAGACAAGTACCTATTTGGTGATAACAACAACAAAGGGGAACAACAATGTTGTTCAACACTGAATTGGGAAACTAGACACAGTGTGATTCATGGGGTGGCACAAGCATTGGACTATCTTCACAATGGGTGTGAGAAGAGGGTTCTTCACAGAGACATTAAGGCAAGCAACATAATGTTGGACTCAGAATTCAATGCAAAGCTTGGGGATTTTGGACTTGCTCGTACCATTCAGAAGAGGAATGAAACTCACCACTCCACAAAGGAGATTGCAGGAACACCAGGTTACATGGCACCAGAGACCTTTCTTACAGGAAGGGCAACAGTGGAGACTGATGTGTATGCATTTGGTGTTCTTGTGTTGGAGGCTGTGTGTGGTAAAAGGCCATGGAATTATAATAACATGCATAAGAATAATGCTGCACAGGATGATTATAAGAATAGTATTGTGTATTGGGTTTGGGAGCTTTATGGAAAGGGGATGATAGTTAGTGCTGTGGATGAAAGGGTGGTGATTAGAAATAAGGAGGAGGAGGGGGTGGCGATTGAGGAGGAAGAGGTGGAAAGTGTGCTTGTTCTTGGGTTGGCTTGTTGTCATCCAAACCCACACCAGAGGCCCTCCATGAGGACTGTTCTGCAGGTTCTGAATGGGGAAGCACCTCCACCTGTGGTTCCAAAGGAAAGGCCTGCTTTTGTGTGGCCTGCCATGCCTCCTTCCTTTAAGAATGAAGATGAAGATAACTCCCTCATCCATGGATCTCTCACCCCATTCACTGATCTCACAGGCAGATAGAAATCGAAATCACGGTGCAGTTTTTGGAGCCGAGAATACAATATTCTCAGCCATTGGATTAATCTAAATTCCAATGGCCGGGATCTCTGCTGCAGAGGCTGCACTGCAGGAGAGGATCTCGCCACAAAAATCACTCTTGCCTTGACCAAAAGTGGGAATTAGTTAAGATTATCCAGCTGGTTTTTGTTAGAATCGTTCTTGTATTCCCTGACATTTTTCTATATCAATGCGGACATGTATGATTGATTAGTATATGTGTACTATAGCTTGATGTATATTTGAAAGCAACTTTTTTTTTTTATCTTTTGTAAATTTTAGACCATGTCAATCCTAGGTCTTGTTGCTGCATAATATAAGTGATCTCTACCATGTAATTCCAAGTGTGTATGATCTCTTTACTATGCCACCTTTAATTTTATTTTTTTGGGATGTGAACTCGGATTTCAACGCGCAACTGTGGACACTAATCCCTCGAGATATTAAGATCTATTTAAGGGGTTGACCTCTCACAACATATGTTTTTTCATACACATGGTCAGGGATCGAACCCTGTCATCATGGTTAAGGGACCCAGCCACCCAGGTGTTTTACTTTCTTTGATGACTCTTATGGCACCTTTAATTTGCCTCAAGCTAACGGTTGATCTGTCTTGAACCCAAATATACGAAATGGTGAAATAGGGAAAAGACTCGTCTATTCCATTCCACAAAAGGAAATTGGTAAATACACTCACCATTTTTTGCCATCCACCTCACTTGTCACTATTCAAAAATTTTAATACCAAAATACCCTTTTATACTATCGAAAATTTGAATTTCCGGTAGTTCTAAAATTCAATAAAATTCAATTTTATAACTACCAGAAATAGTAGTTATAAAAATTGAATTTTTATACTACCAAAAATTTGAATTTCCAATAGTATAAAAATTCAATTTTTATAACTATCGGAAATTCGAATTTCTGGCAAATTTTTAATATTTTTTTAGAAATTCAAATTTTCGGTAGTTATAAAAATTGAAATTTTATGCTACCGGAAATTCGAGTTACCGGTAGTTCAAAATTTGAAATTTTGAACTATCGGAAATTAGAATTTCCGATAGTTCAAAATTGAAAATTTACACTACCGAAAATTCGAGTTTCCGGTAGTTTCATGAAATTTTGTACTACCGGAAACTTGAATTTCTGGTACAAATTTGAATTTTTGAACTACTGAAAATTTGAGTTTCCGGTAGTAAAATTTTATACTACCGGAAACTCGAGTTTCCGATAGCAGTGGGATGTATGCGTGAAAATATAGAAAAAAAAAAGTATTTTTATATTTTTATATTGATCTAACTTTTAAGTGGTGTGAATAGCAAAAAAGAGGAAATGTATTTACCGATCCCCCCACAAAATTAGAAGAAAAGAAAAAGCGAAGGAATAGGATGAAATAAAATATAGTTACTTCTGAAAAATAAAAAATAATTAAAAAAGTACGGTTATGAATGACTTGAAGAGAAAAGAAACAAACGCAGCGTTTTAAAGCAGAAGAAAGAAGGAAACCTTTGCATTGGGACCGAAACTGAAACCTCGCGGAACAACTACACAAGGCCCATAAATCCAGACTGGGCCTTGAAATGAAAAGTAAAGGGTATAGTTGACAATACGCATATTTTCCATTCCAAACCCTAATCCCTCCGCTTTAAATTGGTTCGGCCATCCCACTCTTCACCATTCGAAGTTCAGAGGATTACGAATTTCGACTCTGTGGTTTGCTTTCGGGTTCTGATTGGTTTTTTTATGTTGGTTGTTGTTGTATCCGTGTTCATATTTTGAATGCTCTTGTTGTTTGTGTTGAAAACCATATGATGAATTTTGGATTCAAATTCTCACGACGGTCGTCTGAGATTCACTTGATGCAATTGTCCTCTATCTCTGATGGTTTTCTCCCCTGTTTTTTTTTCTTTCCTCGTTGGAAGGACGAGTGTTTTCTTATTCTATGGTGCATGCTTTTGCCCCCTAGTCTCGTGTTTTACTCTTCGAATGAATCTTACGTTTTAAATTATGCAAATTATTAGAAGGATTAGTGGCAATGGGAAATAAAGTTGAATTAGTGCCATTTAACAAATGTTTTTCCAGGTTTTAATGGAGTAAAGGTTACTTTATTTTAAGAAATTCCAAGTTTTTATTCATCAAAAATAGTTCAGCAGTTTTTTTGGAATGCATCTCGGGTGTTTCAACATTTTTTTGTGTTGGTTGTTGTTGATGATGATATTTGGTGCTAGAACTGGCCAGCAACTTATTTGAAAAGTCCGTTTCTAGTGAGTTCATACTACTTCATACAACACCAGCATGATAGTGTTTAGTTGGGAAGGGAGAGTGAGGAGTGGGGTTCTTATAAAAAAAACTATTTTTGAATCAATATTTGGCAGGAAACGGGGGAGGAATAGATTGGATCGGAAATTTTTTTAATTCAGTTTTTGGCTTCTTTTCAATATTATATGGGGAAAATGTTTAAAATATTTAAATACATTAATCAAGTATTCATGAAGGGAGTTGATGGATGCCCTTAAATTGATAACAAGAGTTGGTTCTGAAGCAAATGGGAGACTATTTTACAAAAAGAATTTCATTTTTATTCTCTGAGATCAAAAGTCCATTATTCTAATGCAATACATAAAGTAAGGCCATGAATTCCCTTATTGCATCAATCCACTTTCATGTTGCCTGTATCTAATGCCAAAGTCCTGTTGTGGCTATCCAGAGTGCTGCATAATGGTAGTGACAACATATTAGTGACGATGAGGGAAAATTAAAAAATAATGCAATGTTGGGAAACTTTGTTGTGTGTATACTCATTATATGGTTCATACTCTTGTTTAATGATACATGCAGCAGTGGACTCACCAGCTCATGATTGCATATGATGATCCAGTGTATAGGAATGAATATCAGAAGGACTAGTACCAGGCCTAACAACAACAACATCAGGATAAAATCAAACATTTGAAAAATAATAGGTGTAGCTAATTGCTGTGTAGCAGAATCCTCAACAGTTTAAGAAAAGCCATGTACCAGAATGAGATCAGGAGTTACATAATTATAGTAAGTGATAAGGCCTTACACATGGATTGACTAATGTTTTCTGTCTCAAATTATGATTTTTTAAAACATTTATCCCAAAACAGAATGAGATAAACAGTCATGAGCTCGCCCAAGGACCCACCCATGTATTGAATTTAAGCAGGCTAATAGAATTATTCCTGAACAGAAGTAAATTTCATTTTAAAATGTTAAAAATCCTAACTTAAGATGATGATACCTTTTGTTAATGGTGCCATAATGGAATTTGACCTTTCCTGCCTTAATATCCTCAACATACTGCACCCATGATAGAACACCAAAAGATACATTATGATATCAGTAGGCAAAAATAACAAGACTCAAAAGCATACAAAATGTTCAAATATTTGAACCATACCAAACTTAAAGTCACCACCATTGACGAAAAAGATAGAGAGCTAAATGGTATTTCGTTGAGGGAGAAAAGCTGGCATTCTGATGATTCTGGACCAGGTGAAAAGTGGGGCTTTTTTAGTCTTGCTAAGAAGATTATATATGTCTGCCTCAAACATGCCATTATCAATATTGATCAAACATCTCTAGCTGCAGGGGAAAAAAATAAACAAAAAATAGGGAAGAAAAAACAAAGAAATGAAATGCTTCTTGCTCACTTGGCCAATTAAAGGAATATCTAATTGAGCAAAGGGAGAAATCACTTCAACTTCAGCATTGGCTTCCTCCCTTGTTTCCCTGATAGCACCTTCCATAGCTGACTCTCCAATTTCCAAGTAACCAGCAGGAAGTGTCCTTGTTGACACCAAAATATGAAATTAACATCGCTCACTGGTGATAAGAGAGAAGCAATCTTCAACATAAGAAGATATATATTCAGGGAAAGGAATGTGATAGGAACTGGATCAGTTCACACAGGAAAATTACATGTACTGTAATATTCCACTATAATCACTGATATCAATGTGATATCAGCAATTATATAAATGGATTTACAATGGATTACAAGACTGAACTGATGGAAAATAATACAATAACACAGGGCATTTGAGAATTGAGAGGCCTTGGTCTCTCCTATGACCTATCCACTCCTTAGTGTATGTTTAGCTTTCAGTTGAAAGATAGCAAAATTACATTTGAACTCAAAGTAACTAGAGAGTTCTTTTTGGGCAAATGTACTCTTTTCTCATTTTATATATTTCTGTAGCTTAAAACAAAATTTCCCAACAACTTCCCTCAATGGCCAAGTGGCCTTGCCCACTTGGGGGCTGGGGCTCTAATCACCAACAATTCTTCCTCGTATACACCCTCAAAGTAGGAGGTTTCCTAACAGAATTTAACCCAAATCAATGAAAATATGCAGTTCAATCAGAAGTCCAATCGTACCATAGGCCATAAGATGGTTCAATCTTCCGCTTGCAAAGGAGGACCTTGTTATCATGTTCAATGAGGCAACCGACTACCTACTTATTGTAATAAGAAAACTCCTTAAAAAAAAATATCTCTTATTTCAGCATAAGCAGTTAAGCACTAAATTAAATTAAGGGGTTTACCATTTTTGGATTCTGATAGGCAATCTTCCCACAACTTGTACATATAGCCCTCAACCTTTCTTCTCCTTCAGGTATACCATGCTTTGTTGGACCACCACACCACTGACAGAACTTTATGTTTTGAACATCTCCCTACAACATTATGGAACTCAACAATATGACCAATAACTATAAGATAGATGGTTATGAAATGGTCATTTGTTATACATATATTTGAAAACAGGAAAAAAAAATTGAAAATAATGCAACATGTTTTGAATTATTCGAAAAACAAAAAACATAAGACATAAGACATTCTAACTAATCAAGCCTATATATTTTATGTTGTCCTCTGGGTCAACTTGTTCTCGGATAACATCGAAAGCCAATCTATAATGCAACTATATTATCTGAGAGATTAGAGTTACATCAATGATCTGTCTACTACAATTGGCAACAACTAAACACCAGCCACATCCAAAATATCTTGAATCCTTCACATACTCATCAAATTTTACTGTACATGCAAGTGCAGTTAGAATTAGAAACAAAGTCAACTCAAAAATGGTAGGTTCAACGAAGTAAATTAAGAACATAGATATAAGGACTGGTTTTCTATAGTTTGAAACCAACGATTTGTTATAACTAAAACAATTGAGGGTTATTCCTCGTTGTAATTCAATAAACTCAATTCATTTTAAAGTTCATTTTTTTAAAAAAAAAAACATTTATACCCAATACACACACATATGAAGAACACTAGAGGAGTACCCCAAAAAAAAAAAGACTCACGGGAGAATGAAGTGATGATGTGGGAGAGTCATCTGAAGTAGCTGAGAAGGAAGAAGAATCCATGGTGGGGGACAGTTTGAAAGAATGGTATGGGGAGAATGATGAGATTGAAATGGAGGAGAAGAGCCCTTTATTAGTACAAGCTTTTCAACACTGAGAAACAAACACAGATGAACAACTCAGATCTCAGAAGCTTTTTGCATTGTTATTTACATTTGGAACGAGAGCACATTGATTGCAGAGAGGGAACAGACAGTGACACCTGAGCAACAACAACAACAACAATAATAATAATAATAATAATAACCACAATATCCTATTCCTACGTTTATTCTTAATATTTTTGTTCATAAAAGGGAAAATTAAAAGAGTATAGTTTGATAAAATTTCCCTGACAGTTTACTCTTCGAAAATTAATTCATTAGAAGTATATAAGCAAACATCTTATTGTACATTAATGGATCAAGTAAATTATGAACTTGGCATTAAATTAGCTGCATTTGTGAAAATGACAATCGATATTTTCAAGTTATTCAGCCGCTTGTCTCGTTCTAAGCCACAATTGATTTTCTCCTTTTCCCCCCCTTAAAATGATGATTTTCTCTTGAATAATTCTAAATTCTTCTATCTTTTATTCTTAGAAATCCTCTTAATTATTAAATAAAAAAATTATTAAATTTTTTCTATGTTTTTAAGATATTAGTTGTATTCTCTTTCTTACTTTATAAAATAATAGGAAGATATATAATAGGATATAACGTTTCTCTTTACAATGAAATGAGGAGTTTTCCCATTCTTGTGCTTTGCTACGCCTCTTCTGGTCTAATCTAAAATGTAGGTTTCGAGTAGATGGGGGATGGGTGAACACAGGGTTGGGTTGAACAATTATTAGGTAGCCCATAGAAAAGTAATTTTATAATTAGACACATAATCATATTAGTGGTTCCATTCTATTCCCCAAAATTAGAAGGTAAGAAAAATAGGGGTTTGCTATAGAATGAGATTTAATAGATTCCATAAAGTTACATTCTGTTTCATCCTTTTTTAAGGTAATTTGCAAACAATGGAACATAATATCATTTCATTTCATTCTATTTTATTTTGAGTTTAATTATTATGTAGATGGTGTAAAAATATTTTACATAAATATCCAATCATATTCTATCATAATACTACTTAATAACAATGATTCTTAAAATATATGCACAAAAATCTACATAATAAAATATAATTGAACATCTATGTAAAACTTTTTTACACCGTTAGTGCACACTAATTAAATTATTTTATTTTATGTCTTTCCATCAATCCAACTATCCAAGCATAACCCAAGGCATTTCAGCCATTTGTTGTTTTAGTTGTTTTAGTTATGTTCTGCAAAAATCTATATATGTCCACACCTTTTATAGGAGGAATTGAAAGTCATGACAGTGAGACAGATCAATTAATGCTTGATAAAGAGGGTGGGAGTAAGAATCTCACTCCGTTATGCACAAAAATTAAGAACAAGTTCATTACAGGAAGAAATGGTAAATGGACTAACAATAAATTTGTAATGTGAAGTAGTATACATATTATTTCATGAGTGTACATTAAAATTAATACAAACTAAAATTAAATGAAAGCAAGCTCTGTGTTGAATAAATTAGCATGGGCAAATAACTGTTAAGAGCTGGATACTTGAAGAAAAGACATAAGAGTCCTTAATTCACGGCCAACTTATCACACAAAGATTGATAAGCTGCACTGCAATGCTTGAACTTTTCCTCCGCTATAACCTATCATCATGCATAATAATTGAAATAATTAGCAAGCTTTACAACTATTCATAGAGATTCCTCAATAAAAAATAGAACAAGAAAAGATGTGGAACTAATCATAGGTCAGAGCTTGGCAACACCTTAGAAGAGCCTTGATGACGATCAGGATGCCACTTTAGGGCACATTCCCGGTATCTGATTTCATAAAATAGTTAAAACCACGTTAAATAGAAACCAGAAGCACTGGCTTCCAAAGTTCCTAACATTTTGGTAAAGAGAGGGTGGAAAAGAACTCACGCAATTTTCACATCTTCAAGTTTCAGAGGACCAGAAGCACTCAATCCAAGGGCTAATCTTTCTGAAACTGAATTTGAATCCAAACCATCAGACTCAGACTCAGAATCAGTTGAGGAGCCGTGTCCATTGTCCCATCGATATCTCCTCCATCTCCAAGAATTTCCATAATCAGAAAAGCCTCCTGACCTCCTCCATCGAGGATTTTCCTCATTTATTTCCTCATTTATAAAAGACCAATAGAAGGATCTACTCCCACCAAAGGCAGAGCGGAAAATGTTTTCAATATCAAAATCATCTTCACAAAATTCAGGATCTCCTGAAAGAGATCAAATTTGTTGAAATTTAATATATGAATCCAGAATATGCTCAATAGATATCCGGAATCTTCTTTGTATTAAAAATAATAAACACAATGCAGCTGATTTGAAAAAGCTTGTGATGCAACATAAAACCAAATCAGGCTCCATGATCTCTAATAGTTAAATCCATCAATCCTACTCAAGTAGACATGAAAATTTTCCAGACGATATGCAGTTAGAAGATTTCCCATAAAAAACCATCTTGCACAAACTCCAACCTAGGGAAGCAGTACTACAAGATACATGTCATATTCTATTACGGCCTAAATATTGCAAGCATCCTTACTTCTGTAACGATGTCTTGATCCTTTATTGCCATTCCTGTATCTTCCAGAGTCCTTAGGAGAATATTGTTTTCTAAACCATGAGGTGTCCCGACTTGAAGATGGATCATCCTCGTCAATACCTTCTTTCCAGTTCTAAAGCATGGAAGAAAAAGGCAAGCATGAACATTTTAGATGCAACATTATAAGACATACAAATTAAACAAGGGAACAATGCAGGCAGGGGAACCATCTAGATCTTATGACCAAAAGAGTTCATAAAGAGAACAACATCAAAAGTCTTTTCCCATTTGATTGGGTTATGATGTCATAATATCTTGTCTAGTGACAGATTATTTAAATCTAAATCTAAATCTAAATCTCTTTACCTCTAACTATTGGACTAATCATTCATCCAGTCTACCCTCCTAACTAGAGCTCCTGTAGGTATTCTCTACAAAGGCCCGAATCACCTAAGGTGACACTTTATCGACTTTTCCACCTTAGGTGCTACCCCCAACTTTCTCTCTAAAGCTTTCATTCCTAATCCTGTTTTGTATTGTGTGTCCATTCATCTATCTTAACATTCTCATATACGCAACATTGAGCTTAATTTCTTGTTAGCTCTTTATGGCTCAACATTCTACCCCATACAACATCAAGGTCTTAAATAAAAGTCACATGTGATAATACTAAGGACTCCTCAATATCACATCAGCCTTTATTAGGGAGAAGCATAGCAATGCAAACTGTGTCTAAATTACCAACATTAGTAATGCCTAAGGATTCAATGCGAAACATAGTAAACAAAGACTGACTTATCATATCAAAGAGCATTTTTAACATTACCCAATAAAAGGAGACATAATGCTATAGTCCAGATTCATAGATGCAAAATTAGTCACAGTTGCAGAATAGAAGTCAGACACAAACTTTGTTCACTACAGAAAAGTAGTCATTGTAGAAGTATAACATTAACATATAACAGACTAAAGTAACAAAGACTTCAGGAAGGGAAAAGGTATTCTATATTATATGTTAAAATTACCATTCACAAAGACTCCTCCTATTGAATAATTCAAGCATTTGAGTAGAGAAAGTATTGAAGAACATGGCTATTGCTAAGGCAGATACACTAGACAATATACCCATTGAGGTATGGAATGGACTAGGAGAGAGAGGCATAAAATGACTGACAAAGTTGTTTGACGAGATTATGAGGTCTAAGAGTATGTCGAATGAATGGAGGAGAATTACTTTAATCTCTACCAATAACAACAAATGTGACATATAGAAATGTGCAAATTATAGAGGGATTAAACTTATGAGCCATATTATGAAGCTTTGGTCTTAGAATTTGGGTCTAGGGCCTAACTCATCCCTACAACACCAGCTTGTAAGGTGAGGGGTGCTTTGCATTATACTCTTTTATGGCCTTATCTCTACTCGATATGGGACTTGGGTTTTTCCCAATACGCCCCCTCACACCGAGCACTATTGGGGTTGGTGCATGGATAATATGGTGGGCGGCCCGGTAAATTTATTTTTTTTGAACCTAAGATAGGCTCTGATACCATCTTAGAATTTCTGGGGCCTAACTCATCATCACAAAACCCAAACCGGCTTGTAAGGTGAGGACTGCTTATGCCTTATACGGTTGTTGTTAAGATTGAGAGTTAACTCCTAGGATCGTAGGATCCTACGCCGTCCAGGGAGGTAACTCAGCTAGGATCGCTGGCCTCCAAGATCGTTGTACGATCGCGATCTGCCTCTTAGGATAATGGGATCGTCGATCTACACCGATCCAAGAACTGTGGCCTTTCCGGGTCAGACCCATTGACCCGTAAATTTAAATCTCTTTTAAAACCCCCTTCCATCGAGAGTGCCCCCTGTTTCATTGAACACCGACCCTTGCTCTCATAGTGACCTGCAACCAAGTTCTTCCTCCTCCGCCACTGAACCGCCCCACCTCCCCCACCCTTCGCCGCTTGCTCCGCCGTGACCTGCAACTCACCCTCTGTTTTCCTGCAACAACACTCTGTATTCATACGCTAGTCGCAACCTGCAACTGCAATTCACCCTCCGACGACGACGAACGTTCTTTCCCCCACCACTATCAACCGCAACCCCTTCACCCTCCGACATTAGAGCAAGTTCTCTCCTCCCCTGCCACTGTCAACCACACCACCATCGCACTCCGACATCTACCTCCGACATCGACCACATTCTCACTCTCTCACTCTCCGTTTCTGCCTTCTCTCACTTTCATTCTCTCATGCTCTCCTAGATGGACGAGTTGGAATCATTTGAATTTCATTATGAACTTATGTTTTGTTAATGTATTATGAACTTGTGTGTTATGACTTATTAACTTACGTTGAGTTGTGTGTTTTGTTATGTATTTGGATATTATGACTTATGAATTATGATAGTTATATAAGTCTAATTTTGTGATTTAGAGACTATATTCTCTATCTATGTTGTTTTTTATGCATAGGTATATATATAAGTATAATTTTGTATTTTTGCTAGGATCCTACAATCCGAGTTACGATACTCGATTTACGAGTTTTCAGCCCCCTCCTGATCCTACCTAGAATCGCGATCTTAACAACATTGCTTATACTAGACAATAATTGGCAGAACTCAGTGTTGTTAAATAGCGGCCATGGCGGAATGGCGTGGCGGATTTTTTGCCAACCGCCATAGGCAATTTGTGAGCGATAGCACGCCATGGCGGCGCCATAGGCTGCAATGGCATGTTTATATTGCGGAATTTTGGCCTTCTGCCATCTGCTATTGACAACATTGGCAGAACTTTAAGAATTCAAAACCCTCTAGAGTCATTGTCTAAGACCCTTGATTGAGTTCTCCAGCCCCAAAACACCCCATAATTCCTCTCTTCCCAATCCCAAATTAACCACGTTATGGCACTGCACTGAAAGCTTATAATTGGGGAGGAAGGGGCACTAACTAATCTTAGACAGTAGCTCATTTTTTCCATTTGATGCTAAGCAGCTGAAGATGAAAAATAGCATTGCATCACAAATACTCGTGTTTCTCTCTGATATCTGTTATACTTTAGAATAACAGGCATACTGTAAAGAGATATAATCATTGAAATAACACGGCCCATTACAACACACACACAAAATCTAGCTGATTTTCCATTTTTATCTTTCATTTCACGCATTGACATTGCACAGCCATGAATGAGACTAGAAAGCATCAGAAACCTGAAACATGAATTCAGCATAAGCATTGACATTGCGGAGTAGCGTTTGTTTCGCATGCATCCTTCGAAACCTTCTCGAGTAATGGTTGCATCTCTGCAATTCAAAACAATTTTTTAGCACAAAAAAAAAAACAATTCTCATACACACACAACACAAACCATGAAACGACAAACATTAACAAGAGCAATAAATACATAGCCTTTCCCTCATTCAACAGTACATATGAGCTCTTATAGGTGTTTTTATAGGAATCAAAGACATTTAAAATAGCTAGCTAACAAGTAAAATAAACATTCCAAATTAACAAATAAAATCAGATGAAATTGGAATATCGAAATTGAATCCTTATGTTGAATGAAATGAGAGAGAGAAGAACTAACAGAATCCCAAAAATTGCGCCTCTTGCGTTCCAAGGGAGGAGTGGAATGGAAGAGTCTGAGGGTGAAGGAGAGACGGTTGGGGTTTGAGTTGGTTAGTGTCGCTTTCAACGCGCTATTCATTTTTCTTCTTCTTCTTCTTCTTCTTCTCAAAATCTGGAAATTTGCGGGTGCGAATGCGCGATCGAGTTTCCAGTCAAATAAAGGGTTTTGCTGCCTTGTGAAACATCACCGTGACGACGCCAGCAATAGCTAAATTCCTTCCTAAGATGAAACCTGTTTCACTCGCCACCGCTCGGAAGCCCCTAATCAACTTGTGTTTGGGAGCAAATTCGGGGAAACAAAAAATTAATACACAAAATTAGTCCTAAATTAAAAATTATCAATATCAATTTTCTTGTGCAAGTTATCAATATCAATTATATTATTTATTTTGTTGACACATAATTATATTATTTATTTTGGATACATCAATAGACAGTAGTATTTTCTTTTTGTCAAAAAAATAATAGACAGTAGTATTTGAAATTATCCTTTTTTTTCTTTTGAAGAAAAGCCTTTGAAATTATCCTAGAGACTAATGCAATTGAGAATTTACATTAATTTAAAGTATTAACTATTTTAGACTAAATTGAATGCAAATGTTATGTTAACTTGCATTATAATTTATGCCAATTGTAAGCAAAAATAAAAATAAAAAAAGACTTAAATAAGTTTTTAGTCCTTTCAAATTTTAGACTTTTGATTTTAGTCCCTATAAAAAAAAAGTTAAATTTTTTTAGTCTAATAAATTATTTTTTTTAGTTTGGTCATTTAAGTCATTTTCGGGTGATGTGGCACCTACGTGGCATCTCACTTAGCTGACGTGTCATACAATGGTCATATATCAGCCTGCCACGTAATATAATTTTTGGAGGGACCTGACACGTCATCATCTTCTTCCTCTCCTCTCCTCCTTCCTCCACCACCCACCCTCTCTCTCTCTCCACCCGCCACCACTCCCTCCCCCCTCTCTCTCCTCCCTTTTCTCTCTCTCTCCTCTCCTCCCACCACCGCCACCACCCCACCAACCACCACCACCCCCACTGCCACATAGACATATTTAGGGACTGGATCCAAAAATTCATATATTTATAGGGACTAGATCCAAAACGTAACATATTTGTAAGGACTGGATTCAAAAAATTCATATATTTATAGGGACTAGATCCAAAACGTAACATATTTGTAGGGACTGGATCCAAAACATTCATATATTTATAGGAACTGGATCCAATAACGTTTTATCTTCTTCAATCTTCTTCTTTCTCTCCTCTCCATCCGCCACCACCCCCCTCTCTCTCTCTTCCCTTTTCTCTCTCCTCTCCTCCCACCACCACCACCTCCTTCCTCCTCCCTCCACCCACCACCCCCATGTTGGAGATTTCGCACCCCTTCATTCATTTCACCCAAAACGCAAGATCCTCCTCATATCACAACCTACACAAAACAAAACCAAATCCTCACTCACAAAATCCAAATTAATTTCACCAAGCAAGTTCTTCACAGTCTCACAACACCACTGCGCACAACAACAACAACACACACACAACAACAACAACAACAAGGGGGAAATGTCTCTGGAATCCGTTTTGCAACAACACTATTGGGTCTATTGTTTTTTAACACATTGGTTGCTACTTTTAATCTTGTAATCTCTTATTGGGGGTTGTCTAGTTTTCATGTGAAAAATTGCATCTTTTTTGTGTTCTGTTGAGATTTCTAATGGATTGGTTCATCTCTGCGATGTGGAAGTTGGATTGGTTCAACCAAAATACAAACAACAATGGTAGGGTGAGAGAGAGAGAGAGAGAGAGTGTCGTGGGTGGTGGTGGGTGGGGGTTGTGTGTCGGTGGTGGGGTGGTGGCGGCGGCGGCGGTGGTGGTGGAGGAAGGAGGAAGAAGGTGGTGGTGGTGGTGGTGGTGGGGTTGGGCGGAGAGGAGAGAGAGGGGGGGAGGGGGTGGGGGTGGTGGAGGAAGGAGGAGAGGAGAGGAAGAAGATGATGACGTGTCAGGTCCCTCCAAAAATTATATTACGTGGCAGGCTGACATAGGACTATTGTATGACACATCAGCTAAGTGGGATGCCACGTAGGTGTCACATCACCCGAAAATAACTTAAAGGACCAAATTCAAAAAAAAAATATTTATTGGACTAAAAAAGTTTGACTTTTTTTTGCAGGGACTAAAATCAAAAGTCTGAAATTTGAAAGGACCAAAAACTTATTTAAGCCATACAAAAATTACGCCAATTGGAAAGGACTTCTTTTTTTTTTGGTCATTGGAAGGACTTCAAACAGCTGTCCATTTTTACTGACCCATTAGGCAATGCAGTGGCAAGCCTGTCCCCTTTTTTTTTTTGTAAAACTGGGCTAGATTTTATTGCGGTTTGGACCTAGCTTAGATCTCTAATATAAGTTTTTTTGTTGACCAAAAATTTTTATTTAAAAAAAAGTTGCATTTTGTCCAAAAAAATAAGTTGCATGATCTTTAACCAAATTCCACCTGCAAGTTCCACCTACTTCCAGAGAAGGAAAATAATTCTCTGAAGTTATATAAAATATGGTGGCACTTAATATGGGTTTGTCACTTTTGGTCTCATTAATGGGAAGTAGGTCAATTATCTGCTCTGAAGTTAGCTAATTTGTAAAGTGAGAAAATAAAGATATAATTATCTTAGATTTTTGTGGGTAAATTAACGGTAAATTAAATAGTCTTACTCACTTTATAGACAAAATCACTTTAAAAGAGCAATATCTTAACAATGCCCGAACTTAAAGGTGTGTTTGAGAGTTTTGGAGAGAATAGAAGGATTTATGCATGATTGATATTTTACTTATTTGAGTGTTTAAAAAATATGTAAAAATCCTCCAAAAATCTTCAAAGTCACCTATCTAGTGTATTTTTTTTAGTTCCCCTAAATTGGTAAGTTTTTGAAAATATACTAGAGGGAATGGATTTGGCTTAAAAATGTGTTATTGATCATTCTCTCCTATCTATACAACTAAAATATTAGAGTAAATTCTCTTTTTTCCTCCCCTCGAAAAATCCTCTCCCAAACATACCCTAATAGTATATCATGAGCCCGTTTGGAAAGACAACTTATTTAAGCACTTATTGCAAGCGCTTCTATGATAAACGTTTATATATAAGCTATTTTTATAATCAAAGAAAGAATATAGTGAAACTGATTTCATATAAGTTATAAGCTGTTTTGATAAGCTATCATGGGTAGCTTATAAAAATAAACCCAAAAGAGCTTATGAACCAGTCATAAATTATTTTTATAAGCTCTGTCAAACACACCGACAAAAACTTATGTCAATAGATAAACCCAAGTAAGTTCTGTATAAGCCAATCCAAACAAACTCTCTTGCATCATGAGAACAACCGACAAAATTGATTCTGTCTTCCTCTTATCTGCGTTTTTTCTGGCTTCCTCTTATCCTCATATCTGCGTTTTTTAAACAAGCCCCGTATCTGCGTTTTTTCTGTCTCCCCCTTATCCTCACATCCCATTTCTCTCACTGACCTCCCAAAAAAATCCACCTATTAAATAAAATTAAATATACTTTCATTCTCTTTTTTTAATACATAAATATACTTTCATTCTTAATTATGATGCTACACACGCACACATTTTCTAAAAATTTATTATAATTTATCAATTTTTTCGAAAAAAATATTTTTTTATTCTTCAACTAGAACATAAATAATAGTTTTCTTGGCTTTATAATTCTGGAAGCATATACACTACTAGATTAAACCTTTTTAGCAACATTTAATTAGCAACATTTGTTAAAATGTAAGTAATAAATATAAATATAAATATAGCGAATAACCTGTAGTCACATTTTTTGAAATAAATGTTGCCGGTCCATATTTTTTGTAACAGTTTTTAGAAAATAAACTTAAAATTATTTACCCGACACACTAGGTAATTTCATTTCATCTCTGTTCCTTCATCCGCGCCTGAACGAACAAGACGGAGAATTCGTCTCGCGAACTTTCTTCGTCGGCGTCTCCCCCTCCGTCGTCGTCAGAGCCACGACATCAACGATTAGCGGCGGTGCCGGAATCGGAGCGGAGAGTTTCACCGATGTAGCATTCAAAGCCGCAAAGAACATCGATTCGGAGGGGAGGGCGCTTCTGGTCGCTTCTTTCACAGATCTCTTTCATTTCCTTCTATTTCTTCCGTTTTGCTGATTGTGTTTCATCATGTGGTATCTAGGATTAAGATTTCCCTCCACATTATTGTTAGATGTTAGATCGATTAACTTTTAGGAAAAAAAACTTAGAGATGTTGCATTCTGTCTTTTTCCGCCATAAAATTTGAGTAAGTTGATAATATCATGTTTTAGTGCATGTTAGGTTTTCATTCTGTTTTTTAATCTATAAGGCTATAAAATTGGACTTATCCCCTGGAGATGAAACAATTGCTTCAATACTTGGCGGTTGGATTAGGTTGCTAATTTTGAGTTTCTTGCTTTTGATCCTAATTTTCATTTTGAGTTTAGTTTATCTCCCTTTATTTGTGTCTTCTTCTTTGATTCTTCTATACCTTTTGGTTCTTTATCTTTGTATGTGGTGACTTTTGGGAGGATAAAAACGGGGGGGAAAAGTGCGAAAGTGCAAGAAATTGAGTTGCTGTTAGTAAGTACATGGTAGAGTTGCTACGTTGGCCAAATGAATATGTTTATTACCAGAGAAATTGATATATTGAACCTATATTGGCCTCTACCTTGTGATCCTTCAAGCTTGTCAAAGTATCTTCCTAACAAGGAAGTTGATGCCAAAGTATGAGATGAAGAAACTAGAAGGTATGTGTTCAAGTTTTGTGTGGAATTGTAATGGTTATACATTTTTGCAGTTCTGAAGGGTGCATGTGTGTGTTTTTTTGGGTTTCAGAAATCTTTTAAATCATCTATCAAATAATCTCTGTAATTCCTTTTGTTGCACATCTTTGTCTAAAATTTTGGTTCTTTCTTTATCAAAATACAACGGCTTCATATCTGTTGATCAACTTTGGCAAAATTGAAAGAGGAGTGTTTTATCTTGTACTCCTTGTCCTCGAGTGCTGGCTTGTGATGTTTACTGTTAGAATTTTGTTTATGTTTCCCAAAGGGCAGAGACATGATCCCGAGAGAAGAGGAGTATAAGAATCTTGCTGAATTCAAGAAGCAAATAAAGAGGTTAATTCACCCCATTTAGTTATGTATATAGTTTGTTTTTGAACATTTAAGAATAGTCATAATTTTAATTTTAAAATTGTATAGTGAATCAAAAGAACACAAGGGCAAAAGGTTGCAACTGAGAAGGATCCTTGAGCATTCGTCCATTGCCTTTTATCTCTTCTGGTAAATCTTCTTTCTTTTTAATTGAACTTCTACAGGTTCTAATGCTCTGCTATGGAATTTTAATTGATTGTTATCTGTTTGTTGCGGACATATATGACATATCCTTTAAGGTTAAATGCAATAGAATAGGTAATGCAGGATTTAATTATAATTTTCTCCTTGTTATTATGCTTTTATAGATGGGAATAAATTAAATGGTTATTGTTATCTCCTCTTACGGTCAAGCTTCCAGAAATTCAAAAGGATGAGTTGCGGCTTCTATGAGATTTTTTTAATTCTCTTGTGGCTTTTGAAACTTTACCCTCAAAGAAAGGTATGTGTTGTGTTTAAGAATTCACTTTCTATTTCAAATCTCAATTATGTTCACTTATGTTATGCTCTGTTTTCCTGCTGCCAAAATCTTGCATGAGTGCTTGTTTAGTTATGAAACTTTACCCTCAAAGAAAGGTATGTGTTGTGTTTGAGAACTCACTTTATATTTCAGATCTCAATTATTTTCACTTATGTTATCCTCTGTTTGCCTCCTGTGCCCAAAATCTTGCTAATCTAGCTTTCTTTCTCTCTTTTTGCTTACAGGTCAATAATTTCTTCTGAGATAATCAGTTTCATTAAGTAGCAAAGATTGTAAGCTCTCCTTGGCTATCATTTATTTGTGGTAAATTTAGTTGGTTTTCGACTAGTTTTTTAGCCTGTTTCTTCTTTTTCTCAACTCTAATTGGGGATTGCAAGCTCTATCCACGTTCTTTTATTGCAGGTTGGTCTGATGGACAAGACTTCTTCACATCTTATGATGAGGTTTATAATAATTTTGATGCAATGGGCTTCCAAGAGAATCTCCTCAGGGTCATTATGCATATGTTCAATTTAATTTTCTTTTTGGTTATATTTATGTTTTCACCAGATTTGGAAACCAAACAAATGTTGTACAAACAAATATTTCTTCCTTACAATTAGCATTGGAGTTTATTGTTCTATCTTGAAATTCTTCTTCCTTTTAGTAACATTTTAAAAAAGTTAGTAACATTTTTTTTTTGCAATGTATACATATTAGTAACATTTTTTAAATGTTACTATTGACACTCTAAAATGTTGCTAAAGATATATATTGGTAACATTTTTTAAATGTTACAAATGATACTCAAAAATGTTGCTAAAGCCTTTTAGTAACATAGGCTTTATACTACATTTGCTAAAATGTTGCTAAATTCAAATGGGTAACATTTTAGCATGATTTAGTAACATTTTAAATCCCAAATTTGTTGTAGTGATATTAGCATGCACTGTGATTAGAGCTAGGTATATGGTCAAGGCCCACAGGCGGCCCGTTTAACCTGCAACCCACGCGGGCTACGGGTCCTAAAAATCCAAGACCATTTATTTGCGGGCCCTTTTAGCCCAGTCTGTATAAACCACGGATTTAACGGATTTTACCCACGGGCTTGCGGATTGGCCCGTGGGCTTTATTAAAATCAGATTTTTTATACATAAGTCTATTTAATTTGTAAAACTTGAGATATTTTGTTGGATTTATCCATTTTATTATAATTTTTTTGCTACTTTGGAATATAAATAAACATAGTTTTAGGATTTGAAATATTATATATTTTGTTGAAGTCACTTCGCTCGTGAGATACAACATGTTTGACGTAATCACATCCAAGGTATGAATATTTCTCCAGGTGTGAACAAATCTGTCTTTGGAAGAAGCATTTACAAACTTTGTCTGACGTATTCACACCTGGGGTGTGAAATTTCCCCCAGGTGTGAACGAGTCTGTATTAACTTTTTTCAATTTTTAATTTTTAAAATTTTTTAATCACGGGCCACGGGCTGGCCCGTTAGCCCGCAGGCCCGTGCGGTGCGGGGGCGAGCCTATATTTTTCAGCCCATTTATTATGCAGTCCGGGCCAACTCGCCCCATTTATATTGCGGGCTTTTGCGGGCCAGGCCTAAATGGGCGAACCGATCCGCATACCCAGCTCAAACTATGATGCATTGTGTTTGAAAGGTGTCGGATATATCCCGAAGTTTCTTAAGGATGATAATGGATGCAAATTTTCTTTTGTGTAGCTTTTGATGGGATGATGACGATGACACAAAATAAAGTGTTCACATGCGAAAGGACCTCCTCACCTTTATGATCTTTTCACTTTTGCTCACTTTTATATATAATGCTTCAACTAAATATATGATACATGCTCAGTTGGGTAGTTGCAAGGCATTTTTCATCTTTTTCCTTCCTAGTTAATTCGCTTTTAATAGATGCATGTTTGGCCATCATTAATGACGTACGTGATTCCTGATGGAGCTAGCACGTTGCACGAACAAATCCAATAATTCACACAAGAAATGATCTGTTAATAGGGGAGGAAATTAAAGAGTGTACGTGCATGTTTTCAACACTAAAAATTGATTATTATTATTATTTTTTTACCAAAATTGATAGTTTCAACCACATATATACTTGTATCTATTTCTTTACCATATTTTCTGTTTTTTTTCTTTTTCATATATATTCTGTTCACTTTAAACAAATGAGATTAATTTTCTTTGATTCTCACCTATATCCATGCCGGATTCTATCTTTGATGTATCTTAGTAATCCATAGTTAGAGGTGATATAATGATATAATTAGAGGGGAATGAGAAAGCAGACGCATATGACAAAGTCTATGGGATTGGGAGAGGGGGGGGGGGGGGACTGGTCAACGGGCAAGCAAAACAAGCATTGTCCGTCTGAAGATGGAGACCACGTACGTTTGTAGCTCCGGTCGTCGTGGTAATGCAATGCACGTCTTTCACCAATGCATGCATGCGGCATCATGCACATAGCCTTGGATATTGTTAAGAGGAAATTGAAATCAACAAAAGGGTTGGTTCCAATCGCATGACGCTAAGGTCGTGAAAATTTCATGTTTATATCTTTCACTTATAAACATTTACTAAGTAAGTTTTGTAGCATTTTTCACTCTGCAGGACAGTGGACATGATCTCTCGCCAGCTGCTAACTGAATAGTACGTGAGTTGGTATGTGCTGCTTTTTGCACCATCCTATGAATCATTACTCCCACTGCTCACAATCCCTGTCCCTGCCCAACTTGCCACCATCCAAAAAAAAAGAAGCACAGCACCCTTTCCAAACAACAAGGCCCAAATTAGCCTTTTCTGGTAGGCCCCCATGTCTTGCCTAAAATATCCTTTTTCCTTTTAATCACATGAGTATGTCTTTAGTTGATAGTTTCTCCAAAGAGAGATACTTATTTTGAAGAAAAAAAATACAAATATTTTTTTACCAACCCCCATTGATCCAAGTGGTTAGAAGTTTAGTTTCCCTTAAGTAAGAACTTGGATTCCACTAGTCTTGTGATTGGAGAAAATAAGCGTCAAGAGAGCTTCAATCCCTAACCCCTTATATAGGATCGACTAAAAATTTTAAAAAGTAATGAATTTATAATCTCTCTATTGATTGTTGACTTCGTCTATTTAATAAATATTGCATGAAAATTATCTAACAATAAAGAATTGTGCTAAAAAAATGTGTACGTAGCTAGTATATTTTATTATTCCAAAAACCATCAAAGTAAGGACTGGGAGGGTTAATTGATTTAATTTTTATTACCTAGAATTGTAATTTTATGTGCCAAATGTGATAATACTTATGTTTAGCCTTGAATCTCTAACAAAAGTTTTTATTATATTTCATTTTAAGTTAGGAATGCATAAAGGGGGAAACTATGAATATGTGATATTCATTTGAATAAGGAGTATGGTTTGATGCGTTTGAGAAGGAACATAATTTGCAATGTTTGCAAATATTTTCATTTTTAGTATTGAACAACGGGTGAAGATTTTTGGTCTAGACTAAGGTATTCTCCGCGCATGTGCAGAGATTAATCCCTTCGAGTTCAGATAAAATTCTTTAGACGATAAAGCTCTATCACCCGCGAGATTTAACACTGATGTATTCCCAGTTTCTGGATAGAAAAATTTGTACGGTTATAATTTTCTTAAATAAGAGATCACAAAGGAGTAGATGACTCCCACTACTTAAATGATTAGTTATTCATTTTAAAAAATTAAAAAATTAATATTGTCTAATTATTCTTCCTTTAATTTCCTTAAAAGCATAAAAGGAAAGGGCAAAAAGTGCCAGCTATTTCCAACAATAAACGTGACCCGCGAGGATGAGATATTCGGTATAGATGGTCACGATCTGTCTAAATGGAATTTGCGGTTCATTTGAGGCGAATTTCATTTGCCACAACTTTTTCCCTTTTAAAACCACAACGCGGGTGCCTCAGCCACACAAGCCAGAGTTCGTTAAAATTAGAAAAACACGACACATAAAACATAAACTCGTCACTTAACACGTAGCTTCATTCATTTCGGAAATTCTAAGGTACTCGAAACAACACATTCTCCACTTTCTTCTTTCCTTTCACACATTCCCATCATCAAATCTTTGCAGGTGAAAATTTTCAAACCCCAATCTTCGTTTTCTCTCCCATTTTTTTATTCGTAAGGATTTCCCTCTTCAAATTATGTTTGATCCTATTGAAAATGCTGCATTTTTGTGTGTGTATGTGAGGTGGGGTTTGATGATTTCACATGATCTTTTGATTAATTTGCTTCCTCATCATGTTCTTAGAAAATAGAATTGGCACTTAATAGCCCCAGATCTTAGGTTGAACCTTTGGAAGAGAGACATTAATTCTGGTTTCAATTTCACTGTTTATTTTGATATTATAGTGTGAGTTTGGTGCTTTGTGCAGCAATCTTTGAAAAATGGCAGAAGCTGAGGACATCCAACCTCTTGTTTGTGATAATGGAACTGGAATGGTCAAGGTATGGATCCATCCAACCTTGTTGATCTTATTATTAGATTTGGATTTTGGTTTTTTTCATGATCACTTGTAATCTAGTACATGATGGTGTGGTCTTGCTATGTGTTTGTTATAATTACAGGCTGGATTTGCCGGAGATGATGCTCCAAGGGCTGTGTTCCCTAGCATTGTGGGTCGTCCCCGCCACACCGGTGTGATGGTTGGTATGGGACAGAAGGATGCATATGTTGGCGATGAGGCTCAATCCAAAAGGGGTATTTTGACTCTCAAGTACCCAATTGAGCATGGTATAGTTAGCAACTGGGATGATATGGAGAAGATCTGGCATCACACTTTCTACAATGAGCTGCGTGTGGCCCCGGAAGAGCACCCTGTTCTTCTCACGGAGGCACCACTCAACCCAAAGGCCAATCGTGAGAAAATGACCCAGATCATGTTTGAGACCTTCAACACTCCAGCTATGTATGTTGCCATTCAGGCCGTGCTTTCCCTTTATGCTAGTGGCCGTACAACTGGTAAAGATTCTTCATTGTCTGTTTTCCTTTTTCATAATAATTGTAAAGATATATATGGGGTGTCATATTTGCTGATCTTTTCTTTAAATTTGGTAAATTGGGGCAAGATGCATGATACATCATGGATGTATATTTATTATTGTCAAGCCACTGGTATTTTATCAGAATTTCAAGATGATTTTCAAATGAATATGGTTGAAATGTCCATATCAAGTTAATTGTTTATAATAATCAATCGAGTTTTTCATTGTTTTTATTTCTAAACATTTTGCAGGAATTAATAATGTCATACTTTCTGTTCCATTTTATCATGAGTGCAGAGTTTCATGAATGCTAAATGAGATTTAAGGATATGTTTGGATTGAAAGAAAGGAATGTAAAAGAGCAAAATGGGATGAAATGACATTAGTCACAGTTGTTATGAATTGTTTAAAATATGATAGAATGAAATTAGAACATGATACAATGCTTCCATTCTGTTTCATCTAGTACCTTTATTTTTCTTGGAACCAACTTATTGTTCACCTATCTCCTTAACATTCTGTCCAATTCCCAAAAAATGGAATGGAAACTTTAAATAACCAAAGAATAGTACAGTAATTTTATTCCGTTCCATTTCATACCATTTTATTCCACCCATCATTTGATGTCCAAACATAGCCTAAGGAACTTCAACTTGGCACATATAAATTGTATAATTGTATAGCTTGACATTGAAATGGGTTGACAACATGGTTTTTATGTTGTTACAGGTATTGTTCTGGATTCTGGAGATGGTGTCAGCCACACAGTTCCTATCTATGAAGGCTATGCCCTCCCACACGCAATCCTGCGTTTGGATCTTGCAGGGCGTGATCTCACCGATGCCCTCATGAAAATCTTGACCGAGCGCGGATACTCTTTCACCACTACTGCTGAGCGCGAAATTGTGAGGGACGTGAAGGAAAAGCTAGCCTACATTGCTCTTGATTATGAGCAAGAGATAGAAACAGCAAAGACAAGCTCAGCTGTTGAGAAGAGCTATGAGCTACCTGATGGACAGGTGATCACAATAGGCGCCGAGAGGTTCCGTTGCCCTGAGGTTCTCTTCCAGCCATCCATGATTGGGATGGAAGCTCCTGGCATACATGAAACCACATACAACTCCATCATGAAGTGTGATGTTGACATTAGGAAGGATCTTTATGGCAACATTGTCTTGAGTGGTGGTTCCACCATGTTCCCTGGCATTGCTGACAGGATGAGCAGGGAGATTACAGCATTGGCACCGAGTAGCATGAAAATTAAGGTGGTGGCGCCACCGGAGAGGAAGTACAGTGTCTGGATTGGAGGCTCCATTTTGGCATCTCTCAGCACCTTCCAACAGGTAGAGTGTGCATAGCTTAAATCACATGTGAATGGAGCTGTTGGGTTTTGTAAAGATAAATTAGATAGATAATGCAGGAGATTAATCAGGGAATTTTATTTGTTAGACATTTAATAAAATAAAAGGAAAGAACAAAGCAGGAGGGACTAAACCAACGTAATACTCAAATAGATCAAGGGAAGGAAACTTGTGTCTAAAATGCCTATTATTTTTTACCCTTTGAAGAGGGAAGCTTAACAATTGTAGTTTAAGAGGCATGCTGCTGACATGATTCTTTTTCTCATTACACATTTTCATGTATTATTCCTGATATGTTTTCTTTCCTGAGTGCAGATGTGGATTGCAAAGGCAGAATATGATGAATCTGGCCCTTCAATCGTTCACAGGAAATGCTTCTAATGATGCAGAGTCCAGCAAATTTTTAATTACTAGGAAATACCATAAACTGGTTGAGGGTCTTTCCTTCCTATTTTTTTTTTACCATTTTTTTTATAATGTTTCTGTGTTTTCATCTATTGATATGTTGGGTTAAGAGCATGAAAGCAAAGCAAGATATGTAATATTCTTTTTTATTATTATTATTATTATTATTACCATTTTGTTATAGAAGAGCTCTGTATTGTTACTGAGTTGGTTTGGTTGAATCAAACAATTCTTTCCAGTATTTTGATGAGCATAGTGGTATGTATTGGATTTATTATTATTTGCAATGAAAGAGTCATTGTTGATTACTGCCCAGTCTTGAATAAGAATAATTGATATTTTGATTTTTTTCTTTCCAACTTTGCATGTAGTGATAGTTCAGAACTCCACGACCGAGATGTTCAAAAGCATTATTATGATGTATTTTTCATTATTATTATGTGTGTGTAGAAAAAAGGGAGAGAACATGTTTGGTTTTCAAATATAAATATACGTTTGAGTCTAAAAGTATGTTTGTCTAAAAAAAAATTCTATAATTACTTTAGATTCAAACGTATTTTTACAATTTTCCAAATGAAAACCAAACATACACAGAGATCCTCAAGTTAATGATATGAAAAATGGGTCATATGAGCGATATGAATTTCCATCATCTCAGTCACAAGAAAAACAACTTGTCATGTACGAGGATTAATGGAAGAGACGGACTAGACGCTAGAGAAAAAGATTGCCAACCACTGAACCTCAAAATTTAGCTGCCTCATACATACTGTTTGGGATGAGAGGTATTGTCAAGGACCAACCAAAAACAATTTGGTAGAAATAACAAAAGCTAATCAAATAGCCTCCATTGTAACCAACGCAAGTTGGTCTAAGTGATTAGGAGTTTGGTTTCCCTTAAGAAAGGTCTCAAGTTCAAACCTTGTGGATAGAGAAAACAGGCGCTAGGAGAGCTTTGTCCCCCTTATATGGGTCCCCCAGCTCGACTTGGATTAAACTAAGAATTAATACCAAAAAAAATTTGCCTCAATTGTAACAATAAAAAATATATAAAAAAAAAAGGCTGAGTTGAGCTTAATCATCCATTATCACTGTGGTTGGTAATTACTAAGTGGAAGCTCGTATGAGAAAAGAAGAAGAAAATTTTGTTGGATACTTATGCTAGGGAACAACTAACAACTGGCAAGTTGCCGCCGCCATCACCATTTACCATATTTCAGATACGGGAATCACAGATTTTAAATTAGTGGCGGCTGACATTAGAAAATTGGCGACAAAGCAAAAGCACAAAAGTACAGTTTAAGGAAAAGTGTGTGGTTAGACTCGTTAGAGAATCTTTATTATTCTCACCATTGCATGATGAAGAAAACTTACCACTTGCATTGAATATGTTTTGTTGAGGAGAGAGAATTGCACTACGATTAAAATGACGCAGTTGAAATACAGTACCAAGTATATAGGTTTTCTTGGGTACAAATGTTCTTGATAAATGATTAAGACATTCATTTGTTGTTAATTCACTTCAAATTTCCATACAACTTTACTTCCCAATGCTAGAAAGTACTTATTTGACTAAAAGAAACAAAAGACATAATGACATGTTTGCTGTTTAAAGTACAAAAAGTATCGATAGAAAAAGTGAATTTGCAAAATGCTCTATGCAGGAAATTTACTAAAAATTAATTTGTCAAAACTTAACGTTAAAACGAATAATATACAATTTGAACCCTTTTTCTTAATCAAACCAAAAACAAAAACAGAGTTTGGATTTGGGATTGCACCATGCTTCTTTCCAAAAGAGCAAATAGCAAAGCTACTTAAGATTTCTTTCATTGCTCAAATCCAAAACAGACTCAAAGTAGCTGAGGAGCAATAAGAATTAAAACCATGCTTCAAATTATCAAATATTATTCAAGCATACAAGGTATAATGGTGTAGATTATCATACTGCAAAGTCTAACACCATGAAGAAACCCCCCGAATAAATAAAAAACCTGGCTTCCCACATTTATCATCAGCAAAAGTATTTCCAATAGACGAGGTATATATAGTTTGAGAGTAAAGCAAGGAAGAACCTTGAAAGGTGAGAAGAAATGTTTCAAAATAAAACAACAATTAGATGCTGCAAAAATGTCTAATGAAGTATTGGATTGCTTTTTAGCTTCCCTTTGGATAATCAAGCAGAGCCAGAGTCAAGTTTGTTGGCTATATACTCATTCCATTTCCCGGAAACTTTTAAAATTCGATGGTCCAACCGTGTCAATAAACCCTTTGATGGATACCTCAGGAACTGTAACACTCTTCCCGCTCAACTCGTGGTCGATGAAGACGACCACCACCGTGATATCGTCGTGGAAGAAACGCCTAATCCCCTTTTCAACCTTCTGAAGGTCTCTATATCTCATTTCCCTTTTCCTAGCTGCCTCATTCAAAGCAGCCTTGAGAAGTCTTCTTGCAATCCCCTGGTGTTCAAAAAAAATGAACAGCATACAATAAGAAGAAAAAAAAACTCTTAAGCTTTTGAGATTTATAGGTGATTGAAGGTTTTAGAAGTAAAGGACAAGTAGAAGAAGCATACAGTTCGCGGGCTGTTATAAACAATCTCAGCAGCTTCCTGATTCGTCATGTGTTCCCAAAGCCCGTCGGATGCAAATATAACGAACTTATCGTTAGTTTGTAAAACTCTTGAACACACGGATGGTTCTGCTGTTAGCACAGGCCGGCGAATAGGTTCAGACAAGTGGAACCGTGGGAATGAAGGATCAAAGGAGAACTCAGGCCGCTTCAAATACGCATCTCCTATAGATCTGGATACCTGATCTCAGTTGTGAGGTGGACAAGAAAACATATATATGTTACAACGAGCAATCCCAACCAACACAGCATGCATCTCATTGATAATTGTCAAATTAATTACATAAGGAAACACAATGATTGACAAGGAAATGAACAGAAATCAAATGCAGCTAAAAGTATGAAAACAAAAAAATTAAGCATGTAATGGAAGTTGTGACTTGTGAGACACCTTTCTAAGTGTATGTATAGTCATAATGGAAGAATACTATTACATAGAAACTGAAGCAAAAACAAAAAAAGATAAAGGAAGCAGCATAAAACCTTAATAGAAATTCATTTCTAAAGAGAAGAAAATAAAAACCTGGATGATGCCTTTAATGCGCCATGTTCCATGCTTCATAACTACAATTTGTGAATCTTCTGGATGCAAAGACCTGAGTTCTCGTCGGATCTCCTCTTTGCTGGCATTGTGCTCTCTGGTCAACTGTTCAGCAACTATCTTATTAGATCCACCTAGAGAACCAATCACGGCACGAGAGTCTCCAAGGTTCGCAATATATAGTGTCCCTTTCCAGATAACACCAACAAGACAACAAGAACCCATTGCTGCTATCAATGGCTTTATTCCGTAACTCCTTCGAACAAGAGTCAGAAACCCATCCTCAGTAGCAGAAACAGCATTCCTGATAATATCTTCAGAGATAGAATCATTTTCTCGAGCAATCCCTGCAATGAGATTCAACATATGACTTGTTACACCAGTTCAGTATATAAGGTATGCAACACAAAAATAACAATAGGGAAAAGCAGAGCTAAGATGATAAAAACATAAGCATTGCCGATCAGACAGTAGAAGTATTTATTTTTAACATAAACAGAAGTGTAGCTATCAGCTTAAATGTGGAAAAGAAATGGAAATTGAGAAAATGATAACAAAGAATATGGAACTTCATAAACCATACCAAACTAGAATTTACAGGTATATCAATTGTTTGCACACGTCCTTCATCTCATATTATGTGTGCCAAGTTTTTGAACATCTTCAACTTAAAGGGAAACATCATATTTTCCATATTAAATAACACAAGAAGGGTCTACTTGGTCGAGTAGCTACTTAGGTGGTATGTGGGAAGGTGAAAATAGAGAACAAACTGAAAATGGTTTTCAACTTAGTTATGCATGGCCCAACATGTGTAAACTGATTTTCATTCCAAATTTTCCATCTTCTCCCTTTCCACTTACAAAACCAAGCAAACCTGAAATATAAGAATGACTGAAATGAAAGAGAAAAACACAGACACACATGGAACTACATGATGATTGAGTTGGTTCTAACTTCAAAGAAATATTTTTACCTATCCTCTCTTGGATATATACACACATATATTCAATAATTGTTTCCTTTAAAAGAACACCACTAACACTAATAAAATACACAGGGGGAAGAGAAAGAGAAAAAAACAAAAAAAAAATGTTAGCATGGGTTATATCTATTATACTTCTGAAAGCAAATTGAATTTTACTTGGCTTCTCGCAGCCGCAAAGACATGCAATAATAACAAACCAACAATTCGACCAGCCAGCCAAAACCATAAAAGCCAAATTAAAAGGACCATCCAAATAACAAGAGCTAATTTTATACTAAACAACAAAAAGGTCCAAAATATCAACATTGATCAACACTCCAGCAAATCAACCCCGCCCAGTGCCCCAAAACAAATTCATACCAATATACCATTATTAATTTAATGAAACACACACACACATATTTTATTAAAAAAAAAGAATAAACTCCAAATTCGTCCATGAGAAATTTAGTGGCACAACATGGCAGTCCCTGAAAATGCAAATCCACCCACCAACACCCACCCCCCCCCCCCCAAAAAAAAATTGTAAGATTCACAAATATCGCCGTAAGAGAAAGCATAGCAGTATAAGACCTGTTTGGATTGGTTTATGAATAGTTTATTTGAGCTTATTTGAGCTGCAAAGTGTTTAGAATAGGTTATAAAAATAGCTTATGATTCGTCCGTACGTTGCTATCATAAGCTATCTAGCTTCTGTAGATAAATCTAAATAAACTCGACATAAATCAATTAAACATCATGTGATAAGAACTTATACCATGAATGCTTAAATAAGTTGTTTATCCGAACTAAGAAGACTCACTCATGAGATTATGGAAGAGGTGGTCGTTGATGTAACGGGAAGCTTCAGGACCGCCATGGCCATCGTAGACACCTACGAAGACAGCATCGGAGCCTGTCTCAACCTGGCTGTGGTCCTCAATAACCTCGTTGGCCTGAACAACAGCGAAGGAGAATTCTCCACACGAGTGCTTCTCGAGGTCCCTATACCACACGAGAGCGTCGTCTGATCCAACGGTGGAAGAACCATCGAAATCACCACCGTCACCACCATTAACACCACCATCATCCTTGCTCATACGTGCATATCTTCTCACCGGTCTCAAGCACGCCGAAACTATCCTTGCCAACCACGAAAACATCCCACATTTCCCTCCCTCACTTATCCCTTCAAACCTTAGAACCTTCCCTTCTTCTCCCACCCCCCAAAAAAAACACGCACGCTCTTCAGTCAACAACACCCCCAGATGGGAAAAAACAGAGATTCGTTGATCAAAGTGGCGAATTTTAGTGCTGGGGCTAGGAAAAGATTGTAACTTTGAGAAAAGGAAATTGTGGGCAGGGCAAACAAGAGTGTGGGTTGATTATCCTTAGTTGTGATATAGAGATAGAGAGAGAAAATCAGAATCTTATGAAGTTTTTTTGGGATTTAAGAAGAGAGAGAGTTTGTTGGTGGGAGTTTTCAAATGGGAAGATCTGATATTTGGGGGAGTCAAAGGGAGGAGGGGAATAGAAGAAGAAGGGGTGTGAATGGTTTTTTTTTTTTTAATTTTTCTCAGAGAAGAAGAGAATGGTTGGTTATATACATGTTGGTGGGTTGCACATAATGATGGGGTTTGTTTTTTGTGGGGTTAACGTGAAGAGAAGAGAAGACACCCTAGTTTTCCCAACAAAGAGTAAAGGTTGAAGAAGCGAATGGTGTGGGAGGTGGGGCTGTGGAAGGAAGAGGAAAGTTGAATTAAGCCTGAGTTGACTTTGAGATGATGGAGATGAAGTAGTAGAAGAAGGAAGGAGAAAGGAGAAAGAATAGCGTGTCACCTTTCCTTTTTCTTCATTTGTATATTTTTGTAATTGAGCAACACTAGTAGCTTACCGTCTTAAAGTTGTTTAATCTTTCAATTTAATTACGTGTATGGGTTACATTTTAAATTTGTAGAATTTATATTAATTTAGTAGTTTTTAGAGATTAAAGTAAGAACTACAAAATGTAAATTCCATATTATAAAAAAATTAATCATAGTATCGGTGTGAAATATTTATTAGTTTTATCGATGGCTAATCTTGGTTGAAATTTGACTGACTACCTTTAGTGGAGTCTCGCCTATCGACTAACCGTGTTTTTTTAACATATTTATAAAATTGAAAATTAACCCATTTACATGTTTAGGTATAATAAGAAAATTTATTTTTTTAAGAAAAATTTTAGAAATTTTTTTTAAGTTTTTTGCTTTTTAAAAAATGTAATTAGTGTAAATATATAAAAACATATATTTTTGTCAAAAAAACATATATTAATTTAAAAAGCATTGTTTTCTTTGAAAAAAATACGAATAAACAGATCCAAAATTTAAAGACTATAAACTAGGGAATACCAATTTAATCAACTAAATCATTAGTTCACTCTTTGTTCTGTTTTCCTATTTTTAGATTCTTCTACTTTTTTTTTTTCAATGAGCTTTTAGTGCATTACTATTGTTTTCTCCTCAAGTTGACAAGATGACTTTATTCACCAAATTGCCATTGATTGCTTTTGATTGGAAATTTGGAATCGGGTGGACCCGAACTCCAAATTGCTCCACCCACACCAAAAGTGGCTACCAACTGCAACTGCCAACAAGTTGTACACTTTTCAGTTTTCCCTGTTGTTCACAACAAATCCAAAGCTCAACCCGATTCAAGCCCGTAAGATAGATAACCTGGTCAAAACTCAATCTGATTTTTCTGTATTTTAGATTTTTTTTATTGCTTATTACTCTAGTGAATAGGCCAAAAGGGTACATTGATACAAGCCATACGTTAAATGGTCATTAAATTTTTCAGGTCAATGATTGTTTATTTTACATAAATTATTTCAGTTGATAAGAACTTGGATGAACATTGGCCACAAGATCATATCCCATTCACCCCCAATGCAAACCAATAGGCTAAAAATGGACACCTGTAATTGAGTAGGTGCAGTTATAAATTGTGCAACATGTTTGGATGGATTAAAGGAGGAAATTGGCATTGCTGGGGTAGACTACACACATGAGGCATGTGAAGTGGCCTTTTCCTGAATCCACTCCCCTAACTGATATAGTTGCATTAAAGGTTTGTGGTTGCTACCTAGGAGGCAGGGACCCCAATACTTTCTTTCTTTCTTTCTTTTTCATCACCACATGGTGGTGACATCCTTGGCATTGTGTGGGCAATTTCAGAAGAGATCCATTGCTCTCTCATAAGTCAATTTTCAATTTTGAACCCCAAGGTTCACCTCATTTCTACACAATCCTATTCGTGCTTCATGTCTCAGCAGGCCATAGCTATAAATATTTGTTTTCAACAAATGTTAACCAATAATAACCAACACTTGTTAAAAAATTAGCTATAATATATAAATTATCTATATATTAAATAATATATTTCGATAAATACTTTCTATAATTTTGAACAAATAACCTTCAGAAAACACACTTGTCAAGAAGATTCGATGTTATTTGAGAATATTTAATCACTTAATTTTCATACTTTTATATTGTAATTCATTACTTCATAATTGCATATCAGAGTTTACATAAATCAAAAGCGTGAAAAAATTATGTAAGAATAGAATTTTCTTTTTTCTTTTTTTCTTAAAGCAATTGTCGTGTATTAATGGGTTTACGCGTCCTGGAAATTTTGCTTCTCTCGGCGGCTCTTTTTTTTTTTTTTATTCATCTTGTTTTTTATCCTCACCAAAAAGAATTTTTCTTTTCTGTTCCTATTCTCCAACTTCTCGGAAATTGTCGAGGGGACTTTAAAATCTATTTTTTTAAAAGTCAGAAAAAGGCAATAAATAAATGTTTAAAAAAATAAAAGAAAAATGAAAGTGGACAAAGTGTTTGAGTTGGTATCTTCTTTATTTCTTTTTGTCTATTTTTTCTATTATTATGTTTTAAAAAAAATAAATGATCTAAATATGATACATAAATGTCATTTATTCTATTTATTTTCCAAAAAATATAATAATAAAATAAATAAAAAAAATAAATGAAAAGCATTCTTACTCGAAGCGCTTGACCACGTATCAATCAAAACCATTATGGGCCCAACAAAACTTATTTAAATAATATTTAAATAATATAAATAATAATGGTACGAGACAGATTGGGATCTTGATTGTTTGAAATTGAAGTATGCAATGTGAACCAAGAGAACAAAGGAGCGATGCTGCGTGTGACCCAAGTGATGTGACTACGATGTATATGTGGCATTGGACGTGAAGAATACAAGAGGGACTGATCTGAACTAAGAAGAGTAGTTTGAAGAAGATAGCAGCATCGATGGAACATATACGAAGGGGGGAATGTATTTAGCCTTTATTTTGATGCAGAGAGAAAATAAAATATGGTGCATAGATTAAAAAAAATTAAAAGAATGAAACAAAGCAACATAGATAATTGTAACCATATACCTTTTTTTTTTGGTCAATATTGTAACCATATACCTAAATCAAAGATAATTGTAACCATATACATATACATATAAAATAACAGCAATTCAATGCCAATCCTCACCCGTGTTCAGTCATACCCAATAGGCCCAAACTAAGATCCGAATACTAATGGTCCAGTTACTCAACTAAGCGCAAAGGCCCTGAGACCAATTCGGAACCATGCCAATAGTTGACCAAAAAAAAAACATGACAATAAACATGCATTTTTTTTTTACTTAGAACAAATAAATATGCTTTTATAACTCTTTGTGGTTTGTAGAATTAAAGGATTTATAGGTTTAAGGTGGATGTTTTATGCTTTGTTGGCACTTGGCAATTTTAGGATTTCTGGTTTGTTTGATGTCATTGGTTGTTCGTATTTGTTTTCATTTTGTCAAGTGTGTCTATGTATTGATATGTGTGTATGTTTAGAAACACTATTAAATTTGACTATAGTCATAGAAGTTGTTGGGCCTATGGGGTATTGCTATTTGGGCTTTGCCTATTTAATGAATTTTTGTTTGACAAAAAATTCAACATGTGTTGAACAATTCATTTATTTCAATGTGTTGAACAATCCATAAATGAACCAATGAAGGTTATTAATTGAAGATGAAGGAATATAATTGACCAAAAAAAAGGATGAAAGAATAGGATGTGACCAAGAAAAAATGATGAAAGAATAGGATCAATTGAAATGGTCAATATTCATCTAATTTGCTTTAATTTCTCCTTTAAACAAGTACTTTAATTTTTGACCAAAAAAAAACAAGTACTTTAATTTGTGAATATCGTTCAAGGACAAAGCACAGTCCATTATATGAATCTAAACAATACCATTGATCAAACGCTTATGTCGATGATAGTGCCTCTCCACGAAAACTCGGGAAGCCCCTTTCTATCGTTCTACCTACGCCATGTCTAGGTAGCAATGAAAAAGACAAGTTATACACCTTACGTGAGAAGTGAGAACATGGGAAAGGAAGAAGAAAGAAATTATTCATCGAAGGGTAGATCAAACTCTATTACAGCACTTTTCTTCTTTTATTGATATAAAAACAAGTGAAACATTGCGTTTTGCCTTTTTCGTTCAAAAATTATTTTTAAACACTCAAACTCCAATATACATTACTGATCAAAAATTAAAACTCCAATATACATTTTAGCTATAAGAATAGAAAAGGAATGGGTAATAAATATAAGGTGTAATTGTGCATTTAGTCCCTCATGTATTGCTATTGTGCGATTTGAGTCCTTTCATTTTCAATTGTACAAATTAGGTCCTTTATCTTTTTCCCATGTTACAATCAAGTCCCTCTGTCCAATTTCTTGCAATTTACTAACGGAAATTCCTGACGTGGCATGGACTCTGACACATGGTATCTGAGTTGGAACTACGTGGCACTTAGTCGCTGACGTGGCAGATATGTGGCATGTGACATGTCATTTTCTCACTGACATGGCATCTTGGTAGAGAGATATTGACACATGGCATCTGAGTTGGCACTTAATCGCTGACGTGGCAGACATGTCATTTATTCGCTAATATAGTAGGTAGAAAAATGCAGGAGAAAATTAAAAATTGCATGAGATAGGGATCGAACACATGTCTTAGATAATAAGTGACTCAACCTATACCACTAGGCCAATTAAAATTTATATTATATTTGCGTAAACTAAGATATATATTACAAAGTTGATTATTCTAAATAAATGAATTTATTAATATACTTATATATATATATTAATACATATTTATATATATCTTTTTAATATATCATTTATTAATACATTAATAAAATAATATATGAAGTATATAAATAATAATAAAATATAGTTAGAAAAAAATCTAATTATATATATTACAATATTTTACTACATAATAGAAAACTTTTATTTTAGTTACAAACTTTTGATAATAACAAAATTTATTTAATAAAAGTTATTTTTAATAATTAAAATAAAAGTTTTCTATTATGTAGTCCACTTTTTTAATATGTATAATTAGATTTTGTTCTAATTTTTTTATGTAAATAAATTTAGATTAGGGAAGATACTCTCTCATCCAAAGGTTAAGAAGAACCACTAATCTTGGCGAGAATTTATTGTGGAATTTACGTATAGCCTACCAACAAGAGAATTATTTTCTTCTAGTTTTAGTTCATTATTACATATACTTCATATATTATTTTATTAATCTATTAATAAATGTTCTATTAATAAACTTATATATGAATAAGATTTATAAATATGTATTAATAAAATTAATATATATAAATAAGTATATTAATAAATTCACTTATTTAGAATAATCAACTTTGTAATATATATCATAATTTACACAAACTGTCATAAATTCTAGTTGGCATAGTGACATAAGTTTAGTCGTGTATTAGTCAAGGCATGTGTTTGATCCCCATATATTGCTATTTTTAATTTTCTCTCTCATTTTCTTGTCTGCCATAGTCAACTCAGATGCCACATGTCAGTATCTCTCTACCAAGGTGTCATGTCAGTAAAAAAATGACATGTCACATGAGTGCCAGCTCCCAAGTGCCAACTCAGATGCCACGTATCTCAGTCCATGCCATGTTAGCATTTTGCGTTAGTAAATTGATGAAAATTAGACGGAGAGACTTGATTGTAACATGGTGAAAAGATGAGGGACTAAAAGTGCAATTAAGCCTAAATATAATAGATAAACGATATAATAAGAAGAGAGGTAGATGAAAGAGAAGTGTTAAATGAATGTTAAAAGAGAGGGAAGGAAATGTAGCCCTTAGGATGTAATTCAGTAAATGACTCTTGTTTATTGTGAGAAATGAGAACTCTTAATAGCAGCCGTTTGATCGAAATTAACAACACAGATTAAAAAATTCAATTATGCAGTCATGTGACCTCTTCTATGTACCTCCCTCACCCCACATCGCCCATCCCTTCCCTCTTCTCCTTCACCCACCCTTCCTTCAATATCTGGGAAAAACACCAGGTGCTAGTTATGACTAACACCCCCAATCGCCCAGGTATCTCTATCTATCACGCTGAATTGGGTTTGTCCCTTTCTAGGATAATAATTTACTTGTTGTCTCTTGTCAGCAAGGTAACAAAAATAGACCCCCACGGCACCATTAATCGGAAAGGCAACGACACCATTAATAACCATCGAGTACAGCACGAGAAATAGATTATACACCCCCCTCCCCTGATTTACATCTTTTTCCATCAATTTCAATAATCCAAATATCAAAATAGACTCCAACAATTTATATATTTTTCCACCATCGAATTCGATAATCCAAAACCAAAATAGACATCCCTCACAATTTCTGATTGCATAATCAAAATTCACCAGCACAACACGAGACATAGAGGCACTGCTATGGGGTCACTTACAATAGGGTAAAGGAATGAGGGTGAGTGGAGGAAGAGGGAGAGGGGGAGGGCGATGGGGGTGGATCCATGGAGGGGGCGATGGAGAGAAAGAACACGGGAGAGGTCACATGACCACGTAATTGTTTTTTGGGTTAAATCTATTTTTCGTCCCTCATTTATCACTAATTTTTTATTTTGGTCCCTCATTTTCAAAATTCATTTTTTTGTCCCTCAGTCTTGAAAATTGTCACTTTTAGTCCCTCAAAAATAAAATGCGTCTTTTTAGTTTCTCATTTTTGAAAAATTGTCACTTTTAGTCCCTGAGGCAATATTTTAAATTTGAAAAGTATTTTCTAAATTTATACTTTGACCCCTCCTAAAGTCTGATGTTTACCTTAACCCGTTTTTCTGTTCTCCTCCCCCTTTACTGATGCACCACGACCCCCCATTTCTGCTAGGAGTAGTTCCAAAGTCCTCTCTCGAAGCCGCCATGAGATACGACCTCTCTCTCGTTCTCCTCCCTGTGCGATCGCGGTGGCCCCCTCCCTTCCTGCCATTGTGCGCAACATCCCTTGTCCGCAGGAGCTCCTCCCTTGGCCGCGCGGGGATGGGGGTCGCGATGCATCAGTGGAGGAGGAGGAAAACGGAAAAAACGGGTTAAGGTGAACATCAGGCTTTAGGAGGGGTCAAAGTATAAATTTAGAAAATACTTTTCAAATTTAAAATATGGTCTCAGAGACTAAAAGTGACAATTTTTCAAAAATGAGCTACTAAAAAGACGCATTTTATTTTTGAGGGACTAAGTTTTATTTTTGAGTGACTAAAAGTGACAAGTTTTCAAAACTGAGGGACTAAAAAAATGAGTTTTGAAAATGAGAGACCAAAATAAAAAATTAGTGAAAAATGAGGGACGAAAAACACATTTAACCCTTGTTTTTTTAATCTATGTCGTTAATTTCGATCCAATGACTACCATTAAGAGTTCTCATTTCTCACTATAAACAAGAGTTCTCACCTAATACGTTTCTTATATATATTATATATTATGAAGGGCATAATTATTTTACAATATGATTATGTGAATAAAATGATTTGTAGTTGTGCAAACTGCAAAGCATGTGATTTGCGGATAGCAAAGATAAAAAAATAAACTACCATTTTAGTCTCTGAACCTAGCAGATACTGCCACTTTGGTCTTGAAAGTAATGAAATTAAAAAAGTACTTGCTTGTGCAATCCGTTAGTCATTCTGGCCCTGTTGTCATCACAGTCATTTAACACTATTTGGGAGGTTGCGTTGGCACGTTTATTAACGTATAAGACACCACATGTCAGTTCACGTGTGCTTCTTGTCAAATGAACGAGGCACATAAGTGTAGGGCTGAGCACGAGCCGGATTTGGTCCAATCCGTTATCCAACCCATCCAAATTTCATCGGTTTGGTTTGGATCGGATTTGCAATTTTTTTGTCAAATCCGATTGGTTTGGATCGGGTTAATCGGGTCCAAACCTTTTTTGTTCAAAAAATGGGGTCCAGACTTAAAAGCATTTTTTTTAAAATGCCCAAAAGAAGGCCCACACTCAAAGGCTCGAAGGTATCACTGACCAAAACAAAAAGGTATCATCAAAAAAGAAAAAGAAGGGGCTCGAAGGTTGGGGGTGGGGCTCAGCCATTTTGAACAAGAAAGTGCAGAGGCAGAGGGAGAAAGTGCAGAGGCAGCCATGGGAGCTGCTTGGGAAAGGCTACGACGGTGAGATTGACAGGCAGAGAACGACAGCCAAGCATGCGATGGCTGGCGCGGCTGGACGAATCGCACGACGTGATAAAGGAGGTCTCGTTATGGGGCCGCGAATCGCACGACGCAGTGCAGAGAGGGAGAAGCTTGACCGCGACGAGATGATGACCTTCGAGCCTTCGACGAGATGATGACCAACGACACGGCGAAGCTTGACCGGGAATGCACTTGACCGCGGCGAGGAGAGGAGCCGCACGACGGCTTGCTGCGTTTCATATCTTTCAAATCTATTCTTGCTGATTTTCAGATCTATTTCTTGGTGAAGATGATCGATTGTGTGGTCTGGTCTCAGTGGTCTGGCTACTGCGTATGCATTAGGTTAAGATTTGGGAAAAAATATTTTTTTATTATAAAGTGTCACGTCACCGGTTCGGGTTCACGGGTTTAGAAAATGAAACCCGTGAACCAAACCAAACCAGGCCGGGTTCCATCGGTTCGGACCCGGTCATCCCCAAATTTCTCAAAAAAATGGATTGGTGTGGTTCGGCTCGGTTTGGGTTCGCGAGTTACCCGAACCGCTGCTCACCCCTACATAAGTGGTCTGACACTTGGTGTCCTGCACGTCAATAAATGTGTCAAAGTAGCCTCCCAAACAGTATTAAATGACTTTAGTACTCCCTTCGTCCCTAATTATAAGAGGTTTTTTACAAGTTTGTTTGTCCCTTTTTATAAGAGGCTTTTGAAATTGTGTCATGCATTAATTAATTTTTACCCAAACTACCCTTATTTATTAGAAGAGAGAGGTAAAAATGCATTAATTAAATGAGAGATAGAAAGTGAGAAGAGAGAGATAGTATTATTAACGACAATTTTGGAAATACAATATAAATTATTGACATATTTAATGCTATAAACTATATTAACTAACTTCCTTGATGGAAGAGAATTAGATAAAAAAATTTTATTATTAAAGACAGAAGGAGTATAAAGTACCCGACTAACTAATTAATTGCTTTAATTTCGTTATTTTCTGAAACAAATGTGATCATTTTACTTTTAAAAAAATGCCAAGTTGCCAAAACCGGCGATTAACCGTTTGTATCGCATGTGTCACATCAATAAACACTCGTTTAATCTTTTGACCAGATCAACTTTTATGCGGCGCAAGCACGATATTATACCGCCAAAAACATATCAATTCGTTAATAATGACCATGGGGATGTAGCTCAAATGGTAGAGCGCTCGCTTTGCATGCGAGAGGTACAGGGTTCGATCCCCTGCATCTCCAGAATAATGTTTATGCGATGCGATGTGCTCTATGTAATTAAACATTTTAAGTTTTCTTTTATTAATTAATAGTCTTGTTTTAGCATTTAAGAATAATAAACTACTAACATTTTAAAAAATAATCTAGCAATAAAATAAACAATAATTACATTAACAAAAATGAAAGCATCGACATTTGATAAATATTTATGCGACATCTCCAGAATAATATTTATGTGATGTGATGTGCTCTATGTAATTAAACATTTTAAGTTTTCTTTTATTAATTAATAGTCTTTTTTTAGCATTTAAGAATAATAAACTACTAACATTTTAAAAAATAATCTAGCAATAAAATAAGCAATAATTACATTAACAAAAATGAAAGCACAGACATTTGATAAATAAATAAATATATTTCGCCTTTTTTCGATCTAGGTTAATAAATAATTAAATATATCAATACATGGGGACAAGTTGTGAATATATTATATGAACAAAATAGTGGGGGTCTATGAGGTGAAAACCTGATCAAGTCAACTTACAATTTAAAAAAAAAAATCAAGTAAACAACTTCCGTCAAAAAAAAAAAGAGTAAACAACTGTTTTTTTTTTATATGAGCAAACAAATGGGTTTTGAATAAGAAGGAGCTGGAAATTTCTCCATTGACCATTCGATATATTTTTTTATGCTTTTATCTGAATATTTTTTATTGTCTTTTGTTTTTATATAGATTAAACCTTTATTAGACTTAATTATAAAACTTTTATAAATAATTTTGAAGTAAAAAAAATAGAAAAATAAAATAAATATTGCTAAGTTATGTTAAATTAGATCCCAGGCATAAGTTTTTTCTAAGGTCCTAAATTTTCCTAGACATGGTCTTGATTTAATCAATCACGACTTGATCACCATATACTAATAAGTCATGTTGCCATCTTTCGTATCTATTTTGCTGCAAATGACTTGCATCAGTTAATGGTTATCATTGATAATAAGTATTTCTAATTTACGAAAAAAATCTCTATAACTTTATATGTGTTGTTGGAGAAGTGAATAAGCTTTTAAAAAATTCCAGTTGAATAACTATTATTAGTTAGAAGATTCACAATCAGATAAAGTAATACTACCTCCGTCCCTAAATATAGGAACCTTTACAAAAAAATGAAAGTCCCTTTATATAAGAACCTTTCCAAAAAATTAGTTGCATTAATTATTTTTTGACTAAAATGCCCTTATGATCACCCAACTACTCTACCTTTTCCAATGCATTAATTAAATAATGAGAGAGAGAGGGGGGAAGAGAGATAGTAATAAGTGTTAGGGCTAGTTTTGGAAAAGTATAGTAAATCATTGACAAATTTATTGCTATTAACTAACTTAACTAATTTTCTTAAAGGGTGTGAATTAGTTAAAAGGTTCTTATATTTAGGGACGGAGGTAGTACATTATTATTTTTGTACATTACATCTTGTTGTAATATTATAAAATTTTAATAAACTAAAAAAACGCCTTATAATTTTATTTAGCTTATATTATGAGTGAACCTAATTCTGCCCTACTCGTATTCAATTTTAATTGAATTATGTATATGGAGTTTTTTTCCATACAAAGATTAAGTTTAAATTTAAAAATTTGAATAAATCAAAATTTAAGATAAAAACCAACAAAGATGACCTGAGTACTTTAAATATGATGTTGAGGGTTGGATTTACAAGTCGTGTATGTGAAAAAACATCCATTGAAATGAATCTTCGGTATTTAATTTGATCAATACCCAAGTTTATAGGAAAATTTAGGATTAAATATGTTTTCAGTTTTTCATATTTGAGAAAAGTTTGGTTTTGGTGTTTTTTTTTTAAATTGATCTTTTTAGTCTATCATTTTTGGAAATGAACATTTATAGTCATTTGGGTCATTTTATAAATTCAAAAAATATTTTTTAATATTTTATTTCCACCCTCCTGATTTTTTATTTTTACTAAGCCCCACCTACTATTTTGTACAGAGAAGGACCGTCACGCGCGACTCACCGCCGTCTCCACTGTCTCGGATGCCTCCACCATGACGCCCCAGCGTCCAGGTATGTCTCTCTCTCTCTCTCTCTCTCTCTCTCTCTCTCACTTTGTATCCGGAGGGAGTTACGGTGAAGGGAAACGATCGATCGAGGGGGTTAGGGGAAGAAGGCTTCACAGTTGGGGGCTAGGGGACGGTGGGGTGTCGTGGTGGGGGCAACCGAGACGGTGGAGACGGCGGTGAGTCACGCGCGGCGGTCATTCTCTGCGCAAAATGGTGAGTGGGGGTTTAGTGGAAGAAATTAGGAGAGGTGGAAATAAAATATTAAAAAATATTTTTTAAATTTATAAAATGACCCCAAGGACTACAAATGATACATTTCCAAAAATAAAAAACTAAAAAAATAAATTTTAAAGAAAAAAAAGACTAAAATCAAATTTTTTTCAAATACGAAAGACAAAAATATATTTAACCAAAAAAATTTAAGATACCATAAAAGACAAGTATAACGGCTTCTAGGCCCGCGAAATCAGTAAATAGGATTATATTTGGGGTTAGGACAAGGCGAGAAGCTCTAGGTTGGGATTAGGAAATAGGTAGTGAAACTGAAAAATTGTGTGAACAGCAAAAATAAAAAAAACAGGTACACCACCAGCCACCAGGACCCAGGTCGACAAGTGCTTCGCTTCATGCGGAGAACTCGTGACAAATTGAACTGAACTACTTCTACTTCCATTGTCATTCATTTTCCCCCTTTCTTAGTTTCTTCATCGAAACACAAATATCTGTTAATCAATCAATGGCTGCTTCTGCTTCTATCTCTGCAATCGCCACTTGCATCCCTTCTTCTTCTACCTCTACTTGTCGGAGAGTCTCAGCCTCACGCACCGCGTGGCGGAGGCGTGGGTGTTGCAGAGCCATGGTTCAGACCGGTGCACCCGCCGCTTACGCCAAGGAAATGGAGCGCCTCTCCGCCAAGGAATCCCTTCTCCTCGCTGTCAGTCCCCTCTCTGATTCCATTCTTAATAGAGAAACAAATTCCCTTCTTTTTTTTTCCCCATTCATTTATTTAAGTTTTGGTGTTCTCTTTTGGTAACCAAATGATGGATGGGGACTGGGGGGAAATTGGGAGGAATGAAAATTACTGACACTGGGACTGTATCGTTCCTAGCTTCATTCCTCTCATTTTCTTCACCCCTTTTGATTCCCAAACAAATGCTTCTATTTATTTCATAATTACTTGTGGCTGAAAACAAAAAGGATAGTTCCTGATACTGAACTAATGTGGGGGTTATGCAGATGTATAATGTAATATTATTATAAAGCATAGACAATCTTCACCTTACGAGCTGGTTTTGTGGGGTTGAGTTAGGCTCACCAAATCTCTGAGTTGTGCTTTAATTTTTGTTTTTCTTCTCCTTTTACTGCCTAATTCTTGATACTGTCAGTGAAGCTAAAAAGAAGGAAATTGTGATAGAGTTTACTTAAATATACAAAACAGGAGTAGTTTGCTATTGCTTTTATTATGAATTTGAGTATAGAATTGAACTAATTTGATTGTCATTGAAGAAGAATGGAGTGTTTACATGGGGGTCATATTGGGGCTAGAAAAGTAATTATGAAGTATAAAAAAAACAGTTACAAGTGATGGACTACGACAACTAACAGTAATTAACTGCACAGATTAAAGTGAAGAAGATTTCATATCATCTAATCTGATAGTTTTTTTGCATATTGTCATGCTTTGGACTCAAACATACTTACTCTGGAGACATCCTTTTCAGTTTAAAGATGCAGGGGGTTTTGAGGCCTTGGTCTCTGGGAAGACAACTGAGTATCAAAGAATCGATGTGAATGAGAGGATAACTGGTCTTGAGCGGCTCAATCCAACACCTCGCCCCACCACGTAAGGGACTATGAATATCCCTGCCTATGCTTCTGTATGAGATGTTCGCTTCATGCATTTTTTATGCTACAGGTCACCCTTTTTGGAAGGGAGATGGAACTTTGAGTGGTTTGGTCCCGGAAGTCCTGGGTTGTTTGCAGCTAGGATTATATTTGAGTGAGTTCTCTCTCTGGAAACTTGCTTTTATCTTATCAATCTTTTACTTTCCTCTTGGGACTTCCTTTTTTTTGCTTTATGTTCACTTAAATTTGGATTGATCTAACCTGTGCCTAAAATGCTCCCCTGTGCTTTATATCTCTGCAGGTATTTTCCTTCAAGTTTTGCTAATTTGTCAAAAATGGATGTCTTTATCAAGGATGGAAATGCAAAGATTACTGCAAACACAACATTGTTAAACTCGGTATACTTTTTTATTGTCCACTCTTTTATGCATGTACAAATCTTACTTTAGCATTCAGGAAGCATTGCAAGCTTCTTTTATAATTTGCTTTCAGCTTGAAATTCAAAACCCCCATTAATACTATATTTATTTTAAGCCCTTTTCCCTTTCTAATATTCGTAGTTACTACTTCTATGTGAATTAAATGGTTTTGAGTAGTTTTTTCTTCCATGAATTTTATCGACTCGGTTTTTTTTTTTTTTTGGTGGACAACTCAGGTTGTTCTTTAGTTTAGAATGGTTGCCTAATTATGCAGCCAAGTCATAGCAACCATGCATTTCACCTCTTGCTGCTATCTGAAAAGTATGCTGTTAAAATATACTTTATATTCTACTCCCAACAAAATTTTTAGCTTATATCTTGGCACTGTGATTATGCCTGGAAGAAATATTTAAATTCATTTAATATCTAGGTCATCTTGGAAAAGTACATGAAAACAATCAAATTGTTTTGACAGATCATGTACATCATATACTGTTTTTTCAGAGACATTTTGATCTTGAATAACAGTGAGCTGTCATACTACCTGAAGGAGCTGATGTTAATTACATACTCTACTACTATTAACTTGGTCTTGATGCTGCAAGCATGAAAAAAATAAAGAAAATGTAAATGCCATGATAGTGGCATGGTAAAGTTAGACATGGAGAAGGTTCCGGGGATAATGTTAGACTTGGTAAAGTGCATCCCTCACTTTAGAGGAGCCAATTCCTTGCATTTATGTTTACAATCATTTTCTTTGACGTCCTGTTGCCAAGAGATCCATAGCTGATGCGAACCTAACTGCAATTAGTTGAGAAAAAATGATAGTCATATGAGTGGATTTGATGCAGTTACTTCCATTTTACAGTTAGAAAGTGGGGCACGACTAAATGCCTGTCCATAAAATTTAAAAGGATGAAATTTCTTTATTTCAAAAGAAGCCATGGGAAATGAGAAAATATCAAAGAGAGAGAAAAATGAGGAATTGGGAGAAACAATCTTGATTTCACTTATAAATACACACTTATACTTTCTATTAAGAATTTTTTTTTACTAAGAAAAATACAATTTACAACCTAACACCTTTATTTAATATAAACATTGGAAAGTATTTAGGACTTTTTCCTGGATATTTTTTAGAAAAAAAGATGGAAAAGTGCCTTTATTTTACATAATGATGGAAATACAGATAGAAAGTGAACTGTCTTCTTTATGCCATGTCTTGAACAGAACCACACTTTTCTGTTTGCCAAACTCCATCTTCAGTCCAGAAACTAAACTTATTTTGTCCTTTCTCTTCGGGACATGTTTGAAAGAGTGGCCATCTTGTGTTCAGTGATAGTTAGGTAAGGTTAGTTTAAGAATCAATCCATATAACTTCTTCAAAAGTTCAATTTATTCCCGGTCGGTACTTCTATTAAAAGCAACGATAATGACCAAGCCCCACACGATACATTGTACCTTTTGTATTGTGTTTAAATGGTCTTTGTTGAGTGTTTTTGAGTCATTATCAATTTATCATGCCATTGTTTTTAATTGCAGTTCACTTTGTGATCAAATGTAGATAGAAAGCAAAATTATTGTCTCAACCAAGTTATCTGTGGAGGGGCCACTTAGAATGAAAGAGGAGTATGTTGAAGGGGTTCTTGTATCACCAACAGTTATTGAAGACAGAGTACCACAACAGCTTAAAGGTGCACTTGGGCAGGCAGTTAATGCTTTACAACAACTTCCTGTACCTATACGTGATGCTGTTGCCAATGGGCTAAAAGTTCCTCTAAGTAAGCTACTACTAATTTTCTACGTTCACCTCTGAACATGTCCTCTGATTTAAGTATTCTGGGAGATATGCACAATCCGTTGAATTTTGGTTTCAATATGCCCTGTCAATATTATATGCTGAAAACCGGAAACCTGTAGAAGCAATAGGTTGGGAAATGCCTTATCATTACAAAACCTGAACTTGCATGTGCTTTTCTATTATTAAAGAGACAAAAGAATGTGTTATGCCACCTTTACAGTCCATTTTTCTGCAGCTATTGCTTGGCTTTTCCAATTGCAATTGAGATTTTTTTACCTGTTTTCTCAATAAATTAAGATACATGTGGCTTTGTTACCAAGAAAAGGCACTTGTGGCTTGGCTTGAAATGTTCAGATATCTGAGAACAATGTGAAATGTCTTGCTTTGGTAGATATTTACCATCATATTATGTACTGATTTTATTCTCAAAAAATATATATGCAGAAAGATAGGATATGCAAGAAATTATGTAATTGACTTGTGATTATAACGCGCATGGAACAATGTATATTCAATGTACAGTGTACACTTTGAATGCAAATTTCATTATGAAAACTACATTAAAGTTTTCTTGTGTTTGAAGGTGGAAGCTTTCAGAGACTCTTCATGATTTCTTATCTCGATGAGGAGATACTTGTAAGTTTTCAATATACTCTCATTCAGGAATTAATTTTAGATAAATTTAATGTTTGTGTTTCCTTATAGATGACAATGCTGATAAAGCTAACGTGAAATCTCAAATTTTGATGGATGCACTAAGTAGCACACATATTGGTACTACTATTGCATCTGATATGGGATGATACGGGAATATGGCCATTTTTTTGGAATTACAAGACTTGTACACTGAGAAGTTTTTGTAATTGGAGTTTTGGATATAAGGCCTTACTTGAATTATCAGATTGGAGTAGTATGGTGACATATATTCTGATAATTTGCTAAAGGATATGAACATGATTTATGTTAAACCTTTGGTCATGCTGGGTTATGACCTTGATTTCTAGCAAGTCTTATCCCATCACATGAAAAGTAATACACACTAAATAGTACGTACATAGTCATACTAAATTGTTTGATGCCTCTCTGAGGAGTTTCTGGTATCTCTTGTGATCATCTTCAAAACATGGTAGAGTTACTTTTCCTCACTGAAATTTTTGGTGATTTATGCTTGGAGTCAAATGCAGCTCAGGGTGTATTTGGTCTTGAAGGGAAGGCCTCAATAATGATGCCATGTTATTATCTTATTCTCAGATGAGATGCAAGTTGCATTATTTTTTCTGCTTTAATTATATACACTTGCTAAAATTGATTTGGACGATAATTCCCATAGATATACTCATAATTTTTAAAGCTGGGTGAAAGTTTCTAAATTATAGCTATAGGAGCTTTATGTAAATTGGTTGTTACTCTCAAATTACTCTTTTTATGTTGTCAGTGTCTGTCCTAGTTTTGAATGTCACAGTAACATGGAAGGAAAGAAAAATGAAAAGAGATAGGATTCAAATGTTCTTCACTTTTTAATTTTCATTTTAATTGGACACTGCGAGTCAAGTCAAGAGTTTTCTTAGATCAAATATATAATTCCGTCTTTAACTATAATTAAATAAAATCATGGTTATATCTGAATGATTATGCTGGTTCTGATGCAGATAATAAGGAACACATCTGGGATGCCAGAAGTTTTAACGAGACTGGATGCATCACCATCTTCCTTGGGAGAATCAAGTCCAGAGTATGAAAGCTAGGAATTCTATAAATGGGAAGTGAAATTTTTTTCCTCCTTACTCATGGTGTTAACTCAAATTCCTGTTCTTCCTCCCAAGCCCCTATGTGCCCATGAACAGCTTCTATTTCTTTCTCACTGAAAACTCTTCTTGGTTCTTCTATAGAGGATAAAGTGTGAATATAGAAATATCAATTTGAAGCTGACACCAATTCTCACAAAACCACGTATTTCATGCTTTAGTTTCACAACAAAGTGGTTCTCTGATGTAGGAATTTTTTTTTGGATAGCCAAATATTAGTAAATTAATATGTTATGTTAGTGGGAGAGGTTTGAACCATGACCTCTTTATTACTCCAACCCCTATGTCCCTCCCCCAAATCACTAAACCACCTTTTAACTCCCCCTCGGGTGTAGGAATTGGGTAATGCTATTCACACAACCAATAGGGAAATAAAAAACAAAAATACCTGCCTGTGATCCATGCAGAGATTTACTAGCCTGTATTTTTGTTGGTTTTTTTAAACTTTTTATGGCTGGCACAACCAATTGTGTTAGTTGGAAATGATTCTTGAAATGATTATACAATTTTCAAATAACATTTATTTTTTGGGTTTAAATTCTCTTCATTGCTACCAAAGCAATCTCTGTCGTATTAAATGCTTGTCTGGATAAGCTATGAATGAATCCAAATCCAAAAGTATAACCAAACAAAACTATAGTTGCTGCGTTGTAATAAGCAACTTTTTATTTTATTTATCATGGATATGAAAATTCGGACCTTGATATTCAAATTCAAGTGAAATGGCAGAAGTGGAGGTATTTCTTGTAATCTTGTCCCCAAAATTGGGCCCAGGTAGATTTACATTACATTAGTTTAGTAGTAATTAGGGAAAAGTCAAGTATGTAAATGTCACCGCCCATTAAGAAAGGTATGTGAATGTGTGAAAGCGAGGATGATGATTATAGTTAATTATTTTGGTAAGAAGAAATCGAAGAGTTTTATTCCAATTAAATGGGTGGATAAAAACAAATTACCAATTTGAAATCTATCTCAATGCCAAGTTGACTTCCAAAGTAGACCATCACTCTCACTCACTCGCTGGAGGACCGGGGGCAGGTTACGCCGTGGGTAGAAAAAAAGAATCCATAGGCATATAAAATAATTGTTTACCTAGACACGATACTAGTGGTGGACACATGTTTGTGTAGAATACTTAACATATCTGTTTAGTAGAATTCAATTATTCTATAAATAAATAAAAATAGTACAATGTGGATTGTGTTTTGGCAATATGAACATGCTCACGAGTAAACATGGTGCTGTTTGACGGAATTGTGCTCTTCATATATAGGTTTGGCCAATTAACTAAGTTCACTCGGTGACAAGTTGCTCCACTACTTCATATATAGTTTAATTGGGGGGGGGGGGGGTGCCATTGATCAGCATCAATATTTTTGTGCAATGTGAACATCTTTGACATCAAATAGTAACAAACATTAGTTTGATAAAACTTAAATAAATTGCTATTGTTGTCATAATGATCTGTCTCATGATCTTCACCTAGAGCCACTAGTTGCTCTCAGGTCAAGTCAAGTCTATCTCCACCAGCTCTATAGTATGTTCCCACAGCGGGGTCCATGAGCCATGGATTATGACCCTCTATAGTTTTCCCTATTCATTCATTCTGATCAATACTTTTGTCAATAGACTAAGCAATATATTGAAAGACTTTTTTTTCGGTCAATATATATTGAAAGACTTTAACGATGTATCTTCACCCAAAATCTTGAGATATTAGGGATATAAGTATTGTCTCTTGATATTATTCATTTCTTTTATAATTACCACTCACATTAAGATTTCCAACAACTTGTAATATGTTTTTATCATGATTGATGGGCCATGCAAGTTAGCTAATTTTGCAGCTTTAAAGAATCGCTAATGGCTCGTTGCATTCTCTCATATGATCCAAATTTGAGATTAGCACTATGAGTTCATGAGTTGCATATGCACAACGTGCAGGATGAACAAAATGCCTAAATAAATACACAATAAATTAAGGTAATCACAAAATAGTAATTTTATAATAAAAAAATCACAATTTTTGCTCCATCGACTCATTCCTCCAAATTTCGGGGAAATAAATGAGAGTTAATGAAATAGTTCCATCAGGTTCTATTCTATTTCAATGCTATTCTATTTCATTCTATGAATCTATTTCCTTTCATCACCAATTCAAACATTGTCTAAAAGATTTTATGACCATGTCAAAGAAAAATAATTAAGATGCAAAATACTAAATCGTACAAAAAAAATGTGTGAAACATATAAGAAAGTGAAATACACGCGTTTGTCTCTGGCAATCTGTGTTTTGTGTTGTATGATACACCCGGATAGTCAATGCACGTGGGGGTGTTTTTTTAAATATTTTCATACTTTTTTTTTATACATAAGCCTTACGCACCAAATGGCAAATGGTGATACTGTTTTAATTTAAAATATAAATTCCATATGTCTCGGCAGCCACTAATTTCAATTATGTAACACTTCCCAACTTAATCTGAATAGTAAAAAAGACCGTGAAAATTAATACTATATATGCAGCTGTTCTATAATTCAACTTACATTTTGTTAATATTTTTAAATAAAAAGAAACCATTTTGTGTTGAATATTCATTGCTGCTAAAATCAGTAACCGATCTAATTATAAACTGGAATCAGCTATAGTTTATTTTTAATTTTTTTTTATATTGAATCAGTTATAATTTAATTTCATGTATATTGCAGTTGGAGGATTTCAGATTAGTCAACTATATCTGTGGCCTAGTTTCAATATTGAAAGTGGGATTAAAAGTTAATTAGGGGTACATGACCACTTAAAAAAGTCATGTGATTTTATGTTTTATTCTTGACTATTTATGGTTTGATCTTATGACTATGATTCACTCCTCTCATCTTCTCATAGTAAAAGTTTTCTCACTTGATATGCTTCCTATATATAGGGGATGTATTAAGTGAGAGAATTTTTAATATGAGAGGGTGAAATGATTAAATCTAGACCGTATAACTATACATAGATGGTTGGGATTAAAAGTTAGTTAGTGGTCACATGACCACTTAAAAAAGTCATGTGACTTTATGTTTTAATCTTGACCATTTATGGTTGATCTTATGACTATAATTCACTTCTCTCATCTTCTCATAATAAAAGTTCTCTCACTTGATATGCTTTATATATATATATATATATATTATTGAATTATATTAAATAACTGCTTCAGAAGTTTTATTGCTCTACGAAAGAGTACAGTATATGAAACATAAGAGCTTATAAGTTATAACTACTCTCATATTTGATATTTGATAAATTATATTCATATTCATATTTGGTCTAATTAAAACCCATCCCTTTAATGTCCTCCCAATATTACATATATGTTAAAAAGGCTTTTATAAAACCATATAAAAATGTCGAAGTGATCATATAATTAAGCCATAAGTTAGTACTCCTTCTAAGTTTTAAAACCCTAGCTAGTGTTTCGAATATCTAATAGAGTATTCCAACTTGGGTGCGATTGGATATGGATGCAGAGTTGCGTACGATTAAAGATAATAAACTTGAATGGATAGGCTACCCGAAGTATATGTATAATTAATTCTTTTTTAATAAATGATATTATACATAGAATTACATTTACATTGTTTTCATACTCTTTTTTAGAGAAGAATATTTTACTAGAAAAATTCCAACATGTTTATTTTTTATTTTCTCAAACAAGTAGAGTATAAAAAAATAACGTATATGTTTTTCTATGTACGTAAAATATCATTGTCTTCTTTTTACTCTCTGACTTGTACACCAATATATGACTTGGGGAAATGGTACATAAAAAACCATGCATTTGGACCTAAAGTATATCATTATTCTTGCACGAAAAGCAATAAACATATATACCATATGTTTGTCTTTAGCATGTTAACTCTTGTTTTCTTTTGCCAAATAATCCAAAACATTTATTTCTGCAATATATATATATATATATATATAGAGAGAGAGAGAGAGAGAGAACACTATACCTACCACCTTCAAAAGAAAGAGAAACAAACCGTGTCCAACATCAAAACATGTGCCGCAGTGCAGGTGACATATTAATTCACTACCTGAGAATAAGATCTGGCTCAAATTCTTAATTACAAAAAAAAACAAAAACAAAAAAATTGAAGCAATTGCAATTTTAATCATTAATAATTTTCATCTGAAAATAGAAACAAATTAATGTAACCATATTAATTATTAATTAATTAATTAAACTTTTTAATGTCATTGATTCTTCTGGTCTCTTCTGCAGACATGAAATTAAACATATATCAGAGGGACAATTTGAATTGGGAGGAGCTAGCTAGAAGAGATTGGTATTGAAAGTTGAAACTGATCAGTCATATCCATTAATCTATATATCATAAGAAAACAAAAACATTAATACATAATCAAACACATAAGCTATAATTCATGAAGAGATTAAATAGATCTATAAATCTAGCAGCAGGCATACATTTGTATTGTGTATATCGAATATCCTATAGAAGTTGAAGAGCTGGTTCTTCAAACCCATGCATGTGATCATCATGATCAGTAGTGCCATCCAAGGGAAGCAATGGAAAGTAGCCACCACCATAATTAATCTCAGAAATAAACCCTTCCAAATCTGAGAACCCTCCCAAGTACCCACCTCCTTTTTCTTCTTCTTTGACTCTCTGATTATGATCCCTTGTCAGATCCAACCCCCAAAACCCATTACCATTCCTCAAAATCAGCTCTTTTTTCTTGGGAATACTGGGGTCCTCTGATAAGCCACTACTACTACCACTACTGGTGCTGCTCCTTGATTCTAATTGCTCTTCAGTTCTTTTTTCTTCTACCCTTGCCTTGTTGTTCTTGTTGTTGAAGTACTTTTTCTTCTCTCCACTTGGTTTCCCAGTTAACTTCTGCACAAGTTCCCTAAAGTTCTCAGCATCAGTCTTGATGATCTCGGGTGCAAATATGTGAATTATGCGTATCTTGGGTTTGGTTTTCGATATGGTGTGGGAATCTCTGTGCATGGCTAGGGAATTATTAATATTAGGTGGGTGTGAATTATGGTTATGGTTCCTGCTGAGCCTGTTTTCCATGGAGCTAGAGAGTTCAAATTTGAAAGTTGTTAGAAAGAAAGAAGGGAATCAATTATATATATATAGGAGCATCATGAGGCTCTTCTATTACATACAGACCCAAAATGAGGGATAGAGTTTTAAAAGGACAAAGAGAAAGGGAAATTTTAGAAAGGAAAGATCAAGCTGTCTGTTGGGGGCAGCAAGGATTAGATGAATCCTAGACTGACAAATGCATAGAGAGAGTCAATAAAGTAATCGGAACTCAATGGTCCCCTTTGATCTTTTGGTTGTTATTATTATTCTAGAAGAAAGAAATAATGCTAATTAATTGCTATGTATTTGTTAATTTTATATATGTATATATGTGCATATCTCTTGAGGGGGGAGAATGGATGTGGACACATTTTTTTTTTGTCATTTACCTTCCCTGATCAAAATGACCATAGCATTCCACATAGTTGCAAATCTTTAATATTTAATAAAAAAAGATTTATTTACGTATAATTGTTTTTTCTATTAGGTATATCAAGGAAATGGATGTAAGGTAGCCAAATAGACTTATTTTTCCAAAACTTTGTCATGTAGCTATTTTGAAGGAAAGTAAGTTTTTTTTATTACAATAAATTTATATTAAGGGAGGTACACCCCATGCAAGACAGGGAGAATCACCAATCTCAGCGAGGATTTACGATAAAATTTACATATATATAGCCTATCAACAGAGAAAATTCAAGATTGGATTCCAAGTCATAGTTAGTTCGAGTGAAAGGCCCGACCATTTGTGTCAATCCCATGTTGGCTGAGGAAAATATACATATTCTGAGGGAAGAAAAAAAGTTACTGCATTTTTTGTGGAAATTAAACATTTATAAGAGCAAAAAAGAAAACAAATTGAGATTATCACATGGTTTTTTTTTTTGGTAAACTATTGTTAGTTAGGGCTTTTGGCCCCCGGTTTATGACTTAATTAGTCACAATTAAAGTGTCTCGTCCCTCTTTTAGAGTATGTTTTGTGGAGATCAAGCCTTGATGGAAATCAAACATTGATCCTCTCATTTACAAGATGAACGTGTACTGCCAACTGAGTGATACTCATTGGGTTTATCACATGGGTTTTGCTAACTAGAACAATTTACACTTTTAATTTCAAAAGAAAATAGAGTGAACAGATATATAATTTTTTTATTAATTAAAGATACACGATGTACAAAAGTTATAATACAAAATTACAAGTCAATGCCATTATTATTACCACATCATATATCATGTCATAGCATTGAATATTTTTGTGTAAAATTTTGGTATCTGGAAATTAGATATTGGACATAAAACCCACCACTTAATTATCAACCGGCGTTAGTTAGTATTGAATTTTCGAACATTTTAAAATTAGTGACGATGAGAGTCTAATTAAATAATTACATTCGGAATTGTACCAAAAAAATGGGTATCAACGTTCAACCTTAGCTACCTATATTAATATATTGCACACAATGCAAAAGGCGCGCGTCATTAATATTGTGGTTTGTGAAATTGATTTTTCATCTTCAAATCAAGCCATCAATATTCGCCGATGATTGGGTGGAATCAATAGCGTATGTGGGTTTCTGCAGATCGAATTACCAGTTAAGGACATGATCTCAATATACCACATGAAAGCTCAAATCCCTTCCACCAAGAAATAGCTAAAACTAACTATATAGGTCAATAATGACTTATTTCCAAGGGGACTGTGCACGATTTCTGCAATAGGAGGAGAAAATAATTCGTTGTTCCTTTATATATAACAAATACACACATTAGTAACCACGGAAAAGTCAGATCATATATGTTGTCCATATATATATAAAAGTATGTATGTATATTTAGCTTACTTTATCTTATAACACGCAAGAGCCTAAAAGCCTAAAATTTTATTTTGGTATTAGCATTGAATTAAAAATTCCATCCTATAAAGTATGTATATAGATTTTTTAATTTAAATTTATTTAATATGTCATTGATTGATGGCGGTCAAGATTAAAATCATATATTACATAGTACACCCGTTGATGGTCTATGTAGTATAAAGCTATATTGAGAGAACATTTGCCTTCTTTACATGAGTTCACCCAACTTAATTTAGTGATGAAGTCCCACTTTGGTTAAGAATGGACAAACTAAAAAAATATTAAAAAAATAAGTCTATATATATCTAATATCTTAAACTTTTGAATAAAAATGCAGTGTCATATTTATGTTTATAGTTTTTTATTTGGCCTATTAATGCATATATATCTCTCTTTTCTTAGTCTTATGTCATATTTACCTTTCTAGTATCTTGTTTGGTCTATTAACTTTTGGATTTTGTGGAGGAACCTCAAAACTTACCTTAATCAAGATTCAAATGCCTTCCAAATTTAGGGGAAAAATTACTTCCAAATAAACATAAAATATATTTCATATTTCTTATCAGCTAAATGTAAAATAAATAAAACTTCATATAGTAATGGACATCATTAATGACAGAGACAAATATGCAAGATGTTTTTTTTAACATATACTAGTATATGGTGCAGCTTACAGCTAGATATAGCAAGTGCATATGAAGTTTCATTTGAAATTGGGGTTAGGTAATTGTTACACGAAATAAGTGTGGCTGGAATATGGAACCCCCACATGTCAACACTTTCATAAATTAACGACAGCTCAGCTATACGTAATCGCATTATAGAAATTGTGCAACTATTATATATAATTTCATTTTTATTTAGGAATGCATTTCTTTATTATGCATAGTCAGTCTTTTTATTATTCATTTTTGAGATTATCTTACAAGTCATATAATATAATCATTTCATGTTAACTTAAAATTTGATTACTTTATTTTTTAAAATGAAACTATATATAATATTGCTGTAAAAAATATGCATACTATTTAATATTAATTATTAGGGAATTGATAAATACACCCTAGTTTTTTGCCATACACCCCACATTTATTCAGGAAATTACTATTATACCCTCATTGTTTAGGTTTTTTTTTTTATTTTGTTTGTTTTCCGGAAACTGGCCATACACCCCCAGTTTCCGGAATACAGATTTGCATTCCGGAAACTGGAGTTTCCGGAATACAAAAATACATTCCGGAAACTGGATTTTCCTGGAGTTTCCGGAATATAAATTTTTCTGGAGTTTCCGGAATGCAAATTTACATTCCGGAAACTGGAGTTTCCGGAATGTAAATTTTTCCTGGAGTTCTCGAAATTGAAAAAAAAATAAACAAATCAATAAGGGTATAATGGTATTTTCCTTTTTAAATGTGGGGTGTATGTCCAAAAATATTGGTGTATTTACCAATTCCCTAATTATTATCAATGACAGCGGTTGAATTACTGGATTGTGAGTGTACTTGAATTCACCTATTCAATACTAAGCAATTTGAATTATAAAATATTGATAAAGACAAAGAAATTAGTTCTAGCAATGCCACTTGTCTTGGTTTTAAGATGGAACACCACCCAGATAATAGAATTGCCGCCCTGGGTGTGGAATGTCGCCATTCAGTAACTGAGCATTCCAACTACGTACCATCACACAATCGTAAATTACAGTCTCTCCAACGCAGCTGGTACTGTTTTTACACTTTCTTTATCATTTCAGCCCAAGTTCCTTTTGGGCATATTTGGTCCCTTTCTGATAGATTTACACTCACATATATATGATTTCTATTCAAAACAGCTGCATTATAATTAATGAATACAAATATATATTCTCCTCATGATTACATTCCATATGCTGAAATCAGGTGAGAGTATACTCTCACCAAAAAACTTAAGGTGAGTTTGGGAGGGGGGTTTTTAGAGGGGAGGGGAGGGGAGGGGAGAATTTATTTCAATATTAATTTTAATTGTATATATATAGGAGAGAAGGATGAAGATCGAAAACATTTTGAAACCCTCCAAAATCTTTCAAAATTCTCACCTTTAATTAGTACATTTTCAAAAGTCTTCTAATTTGGAGTACTCAAAAAATACACTAGAGAAGTGACTTTGGAGGGTTTTTACATACTTTTTAAACACTCAAATAGGTAAAATATTGATTACAAACCCTCTCCTCCCCTCCAAAACTTCCAAACACACCCTTAGTAGAGTGAGATATAAACTTTTTAAATTTTATTGGATAAATAAATCTTACATAATATTGAATATCCTATATCCCTCCATATTTTTTGGGGTCGATCGAGCGTAAGAGGAAAAATGATTGAAATGGGAAAGAAGTGGGTGGGGGATTGGAAATGGAGAACATGGAGAATCCTCAGTACGTGGTGCCAAGTCTGAGTGTTGTGATTCTGATTTATGAATGCCAATGCCAGCCGTGTGATCGATCCTAACGTGGTCTCTCGTAATACATTATGCCATGGGATCTCAAAACAAACTCTGTACTCATCATCAACAGCACACACACACACATCGTATTCTGATACTACGGATATCGAATCACTGTGCCACGTGGCGACGTGCCGGTGTCAGAACAGAACCAACCGATCAACGCAAAAACAAGAGCGAGCGTGACTGCGACTCTGAGTCTGACTCGGTTGACGTGGTTCCATGTCCACTTTTTTCAACACCTTCTCTCATCTCTCTATGCATTAGCCATTAGCTGGGTCCTCTTCGCCTTTTTTCTAACGTGCGCCCCTTTTACCCAGCACACGATCATTTCATCCCCTCCCGCATTTCCCGTCAGAAATAGATATACACATTTTAAAATTATTTCCAACACATTTCTATTATTTACATAAAAAAAAATAGTCCATGTTTCGAAAAAAAAGATAAAAAATAGACCATTCTTACATAAAAAGATAAAATAAAATTTTATACAGTCTCATTAGTAAAAATTGAGATAAACTATTTAATAAGATCATTATGAAATTTCTTCTAATTATACTGAAAATTATATTAAAAATAAATATGAATGAAAAGTGTGTATTCTCTTCTCTACACACACATTCAAGAGCGAGCTACGTTGACTATTTTGGTCAAACCAGTTCTACTGTTTTTTTTTTTAAACTGGTTTAATGGTCAAACCAGTTCTAAGCACGGGAATTGGTAAATACACCAATATTTTTGGACATACACCCCACATTTAAAAAGAAAAATACCATTATACCCTCGTTGATTTGTTTATTTTTTTTTCAATTTCACGTTGTTACCGGAAACTTAGTTTCCGGAATGTATTTTTGCATTCCGGAAACTCCAGGAAAAATTTACATTCCGGAAACTCCAGTTTCCGGAATGTAAATTTGCATTCCGGAAACTCCAGAAAAATTTACATTCCGGAAACTCCAGGAAAATCCAGTTTCCGGAATGTATTTTTGCATTCCGGAAACTCTAAGAAAAATTTACATTCCGGAAACTCCAGTTTCCGGAATGTAAATTTGCATTCCGGAAACTCCAGGAAAAATTTACATTCCGAAAACTGGAGTTTTCGGAATACAAATCTGTATTCCGGAAACTGGGGGTGTATGGCCAGTTTCCGGAAAAGAAGCAAAATCAAAAAAAAAAAAAACCAAACAATGAGGGTATAATAGTAATTTCCTGAATAAATATGGAGTGTATGGTAAAAAACTGGGGTGTATTTACCAATTCCCTCTAAGCACATGGCATTGAGCAGTTGTTTTTGGTCAAATGGCATTGATAAGGCTGTAAGCCCATACTAACGTTAAGCTTTATTAATCTTTAATGGGCTTCCAAAGATATAAGGTGTTAAATCCAGGCCCGAGAACAGCAATCACATAGACATCAATCGGTTCTAATCGTTCGATGGGTGTTGGTAAATACACCCCAATTTTTGGACATACACCCCACTTAATCCAGTAAATTTCCAAACTACCCTTATTGATTTGGTTTTTTTTTTTTTTCAGTTTCGCATTTTTATCGAAAACTCAGTTTCTGGAATGCATTTTTATATTTTTACCGGAAACTTGAGTTTCCGGAATATAAATTTGTATTCCGAAAACTCGAATTTCCAGAATATATATTTTTTTACTCCAAAAATTTGAGTTTTTGGAATGTATAAAAATTCAATTTTTCGCATATATTTCAGAAATTCGAGTTTCCGGAATACATCGAAAAACAGATAAAAATGCATTCCGTGAGTTTCTGGTAAAAACACAAAATTGAAAAAAAATATCGATGAAACCATAAAAGTAAAATACCATTTAAAGTGGAGTTTATGGACAAAATAGTGGGGTGTATTTACCGGCACCCAATAATAATAATAATAATCGGTTCTAATCGATTAGCAAGTGTATTGATAAGATTTGGTTTAACCCGGAATGGTAATTTGCGATGTCACTAATTCACTATCCTAGTTTGAACCAATATTTTTTCTTTTCAAAAGTCCCATATCATAACGCGAGAATCACATGGAACAATTAAAAAAAAAAGTGGTGAGTACATTTTTTTCTCTTGTGGCTAGTTAAAACCCTTCAATAAGCCAACACCACGTGTAATTAGCTCAATGGAAGAGCACAGCCTCCAAAATTGAATGGGGTTCAATTTGACCATCTGATCAGATGTGAGGTTTTTGCTCAGTTGTTAATTTTACACGTTTAACTTCACACTGCCACTGTACGAGTTTGATAAAACTTGAATAATGTATAAGATTATCCTTGTTTTAGCCACCAATTCAAAGAGTTTAATTCTTTTTAAGCGTGTAATCATGACGAAGTATCTTAAGAAATTAATCTTCTCACTTTTAGTGATAAAAATGTTCTGAGTCATTAAAAAAAAAACATTAGCATTATTCTTTTTTGTCTTAATAAATCATAACACATTCGCACACATGACCATTAATATTCAATACCAATGATTAGAAAACAAAGAACTAGGATTAGCCCAACCAATTGAAACTGACTTAAAAGTAAAGCCAAAGGCACAAACTGATTTCAAACCATCGATTAAAAATATGCTAGCTATACCAGTAAGTAAGAGCAATGCTACTGCTCTTTTATTACCATCATCATCAATTCCAGGGATTACCATACAAATTTATTCCCCCAAGACACATAAACATAACTACCAAATAGGAGACAATGGAAACATGCAGCCTAAATGGTCAGGAAAATGAAGCTAACAGTTCCCAACCACAACACACACACACACACACACACACACAATATATATAATTATATAGCTCTAACCATATTACAGCTTATTTTTGTACCAATAAACACCTACATTCTGGCTACCTTCATCAGGCTCAACATAAATACACTCCTTAGCCTCCCTCCACATTGCCTTGAAAATAGGAGTCCCATCAAAGTGATAATAATCTCCCAAAATGGGTCTCACAGCCTTAGTAGCCTCCATAGCATGGTAATGAGGCATTGTGGAAAACATGTGATGCACAACATGGGTATCAGTAATGTTATGGAAAACCTTATTCAGAATCCCATAGTCTCTATCCACAGTGGACAAAGCACCTCTAAGCCAATCCCACTCAGAGGAATCATAGTGTGGCAAAGCAGGGTGAGTGTGTTGCAAATAAGTAATCAAAACCAAGAACCCATTAACAACCAAAAGTGGCACCCCATAGACACAAACAACCCAAGAAAGTCCTTGGGCCAAAACAAGACGGTAAAGCCCATAAAACACCGCAAGCACACTAGCATCGGATACATAAATTTGAAGCCTTTCACGGTCTGAATAAATGGGCCCATATGGGTCATAGTGGCAAGCAAAAGTATCATAGTGTCTTCCCGAAACGTTGAAAGCTAAGTAAAGGGGCCAACCAAGAGTGAGTGTAATCACAAGCGTGAGAACTCTCCCCGGTGGGTTGTTAAGGTATTTGGAGTACCAACCCATACTAGATTTTTTCTTAGGGACAAAAACCTCGTCGCGTTCAAGAGATGCGGTGTTGGAGTGGTGGCGGCGGTGGCTGTATTTCCACGAGAAATAAGGGACTAAGAGGAATGAGTGGAGAATAAGGCCCACTAAGTCATCGACCCATTGGTAATCGCTGAAGGCGTGGTGGCCACACTCGTGGGCTATGACCCAAACACCGGTTAGAACGCAGCCCTGAATGGCCCAATATATGGGCCAGGCCCAAAGGGAGAGGTTGTGCGGAAGGGTAGAAAAGTAATTGACTGCGACATAGGCGAGGAATGAGGCGATGGTGAGGTCGAAAACGACGTAGGAGAATGAGCGAATCAAGGAGCGGTTAAAACAGTGTGGGGGAATGGCTTTCTTGACTTGGCCGAGAGTGAATGGTGGTTTTTCATGTGGGACTCGCTTATTCTCACTGTTCCTTTGTGGAGGGGGAACAGAAGTACGGCCACCGGCTCCCATCTTCACGCAAACCTGTTTAACAAAGAAATCATCACGTATTAAAAATTTTAAGTATCACACCATTTACATGGCAAAAAGTTTGTTGAAACGTAACATCCAAAATCTAATAAACACATGGGCTAAAGAGCTAATTAGAAAACTTGTTGCAGTGGATCACAAATTTTGTGTCTACCCACCAAGGTAATAATACAATCGTACGAAATGCAAAATGTTCAGTTCTAGTTCTAGCTTCTATGCAATAGACAAAAGACTTTTTGTGCATTAAAAAAGGAACGTCATTGGGAGATATCTTTTAGTAGGACAATAAAATGATTTTTTTACCACTAATTATTATTATATATCTAATGAGATATAGGAATAGAAAAAGAGAGAAATGATAAATATGATATATGAGTCATATGACAAGAGGAGAGATATAAAAAAATAAAAATGTTAAATAGATATTAATATTAGGTGAATATCTAAAAATCATTGTTCACTTTAGAACCCACTTTTACACAATTGTACCTAACATAATAACTCTAATTACGTGTGTGTTGTATCCGTCATTTTCTAGATGAAAGAAAGAAATAAGGGAAACAGCTTAACAGAGACAAATGACTAAGTAGCTTGCGAAGTACAAACCATTATCAAACAAAATAAGTGAATACAAACGTGAACAAAGTTAAGTTGTGAAGATTTAAAACTATTATTTAATTGGGAAATTAGGCACAAAGTCTATATTTACAAGCGATATCTTGGTGACAAATGACTTGTTACCAAAAGTGAAATTTAATTAAAAACATTTAAAACTTTAACTTTTATTTGATAAAGTTTTAAAAATCGTTAATAAGTGTATAATAAAAACACTTGATGTCATTTTCCTTTTTATAAATTGAAAAATATATAATATATAATAATCGTACCACAAGCATAAGATCGTTTTTTATATTAAAAATTCACAAACAGTATCAGAATTTTTTTCATTATTAGTATTATATAATCATATAACTACTAGGATAGCCACACTTGTCAAAAAAAAAACTACTAGGAGTAGGATAGCCACGCATGATGTGGCTGCTTAGAAATCGCGCATTTTATAAATGCCCTATTAGGCTATTAGGGAAAAGCACCAAAATGGTGCAATTTTTTGTATTTTTTATCGAAATAGTACAGATTAAAAAGATATTACTAAATTGGGATAAGTCGTAGGTGGCATTGGCGATTTCTATTTTTTTTTAAAAAAGTGAAGTCGCAGGTGGTATTGGCGATTTCACTTTTTTTTATTTGTTTTTTTAAAAAAAAAAGTGAAATCGCAATTAGCACCGGCGACTTCACTTTTTTTAAAAATAAAAAATAAAAAAATTCGTTGATAGTATACAGAAAATGTCAGGTGGTGTTATTTTGGTCTCTAACAGATACGAAAATAAAAAAAGATCATCAACTGTTAGCCGTTAGTCACTTTGGTCTCTGAAAGTGATTATTTATTGTCATTTTAGTTTGACTACAGAGACCAAAGTGACAATATTGGACACTCTCAGGGGCCAAAATGGTTGTTTACTTTCTTAGCATTAGTTTTTTTTTCTTACCCATGAATTTAAATTCATACTCAAAATAGACTTTTTATTAAATTTATACTCAAAGTTTTCTTTTAGCATTAGTTAATTTAAATTCTAATTAGTAAAATCAGATAAAAAATGTAATTAGTAAATTAAACAAATAAATAAAAGAGGACTTTGAGTATGAATTTAATAGAAAATCTATTTTGAGTATAAATTTAAATTCGTGGGTAAGAAAAAAATTAATGCTAAAAGAGTAAACAACCATTTTGGTCCCTGAGAGTGTCCAGCGGTGTCACTTTGGTCTCTGTGGTCAAACTAAAATGACAATAAATAATCACTTTCAGATACCAAAGTGACTAACGGCTAACAGTTGATGATCTTTTTTTATTTTCGTATCTGTTAGAGACCAAAATAACACCGTCTGACACTTTCTGTATACCATCAGCGAATTTTTTAGTTTTTTTCAAAAAAAAAAGTGAAGTCGCTAGTGGTAGTTGCGACTTCACTTTTTTAAAAAATAAAAATAAAAAAAAGTAAAGTCGCCAATACCACATGCGACTTCACTTTTTTAAAAAAAATAAAAATTATCAATGCCACCTACAACTTATCCCAATTTAATAATATCTTTTTGATATGCACTATTTCGATAAAAAACACAAAAAATTGCACCATTTTGGTGCCTTTCCCAGGCTATTAAGGTTGAAGAGTGTGTCCACGCCACTGTGCAATTAAAGCCGCCACAAAACCGAATAAAGTAACTCCATGTGAATGTGATGACCTTTTCAACAGATCACCAAGGGTCAAGGTATAATTGGGGTGGACAACGGGTCATCACCCGACCCGAACCCCGAACAGACCGAGGCACAGAAAACGCGTTTGGGTGGTTTTGTTCGGATTTTCGGATTAATAAAAACGGGTTCGCGTGGCAAATTGTTTTAAAAAAAAATAATATACCAAGTATCAAGTACACCATGGCAAATTTATATAATAAAAAATTAAGTAGGCAATAATATAAGAAAAAAAATCATATTTACATATTAAAAACACAATATCATATTTACATCACTTTTCAAGTAATGAAATAAAAATTAAATATTCCGATGTGATGGAACCCATTAGTCTTTCTCTATCTCTAAAGGCCAAATGTAAATTTTATGATATAAATATTGTTATAGAAAAAAAAAGCCCAACCCTATGCTTGAGAACTGAGAAGATGATAGATGGTTGATAAGATGAAAGGGGAGACATAGAACTAACACTATCACGTGAGCACCATTATATTACCGAAAATAAGGCATATTATACAAAATACCCAAAAAATGTTCATCCTTAGATCCAGGAGAACTCTCAAACGTGAACAATATGCTCATGGGAAAATATGAAATACAATAAAACAAACATTCCTATCCAATGTCACCGGGCGTTTAAGGAAATTTTCTTCAAATTTGTTCTGAGATCAGAAAACAGTATTGGGAAGCCAAAATTTACCTCTCATGAAGCGTATAAATTCAGAGAAATCTAAAGATCAAACAAGCTCAACCTCAAAATTACACACCCACACATTACGCAAAAATTTGCCTTGCCCTTGGAGTGGGTAGGGAATCATAAAACATTATATCACCTTAAATCCTTAAATAAAATTACAATAAAACCGATTAGATCTATCAAAGAAGACCGTGAAATCCTATTTGGTTCAAAGGGATTAATCCCCACGTACGCACTCTAGACTCAAAAAAATACGGTTGTGAAAATAAGACTATATAGGAGCCACAACACGAGACTTAATTGATCATAAGCATTCAATGAACGGGAAACAGGAAGAAAAAGAAAAAAGAAAACTGAGGAAATTAAGAATTGAAATAGACAATAGAGAATTACCTGAAGCAGAAGGAGAAGGTTTATATCAATATGTTTAATTCTCCCTCTGTGTGAGAGAGGGTAGACGAAGAAATTTTGGTGAAGGAGAGGTCACAGTTGGGGAGTATTTAAGCAATTGTTTCCCTCCTTGAAATGAAGGTCTCTATCGAATGAAAGGACCCACGGTTCATGGACGGTGGTGTTCATTTTTGGACTTTGTAAATTATAATTTTTTTTTGTTTGGTTTTCCAATACGAGGAAATTCACTGTTTCCTATTATCTCTCGCTCTACATTTGACTATCTCGCTTTTATTTTATACCGCCATGTCTAGCCATACGTATGTAACTGTTTTTCGTTGTACTTACTCGACCCGATCAATAATCATCCACCAATTTTGTCTTTTTCTACCAATATCTCTTTCTCGTATTCTTCACACATGCACTGCATATTGCCGGGATCTTATACTTCACCAAAAATTTGGTCTGCATCAATTGTTTATGTACCAACATATTTTGTGCCTCTATCTATATTAATAAAAGCACATTTTTAGGATGCATTTGAAAAAACTTACTTATACTTGTTTTAAGATATAAGTATTTGTGTAGATGTTTATGTAAACCTATGAAAATAACTTATAACATATCTATAAGTTATTTTAAGCTTATTTAATTAATTAACACTCCCTTTCATCAAATAATAATAATAATAATAATAATAATAATTAAACTCTCTATAGGTTATGAAATCAGCTTGTAATTCATATGAAGATAGTTTAGTCTTATCATCTTTGATTAAAATAGCTTATTTATAAGTGCTTAATTAAGTTATTTATCCAAATACACTATTAGTTGTATTCCTTTTTGTCTAGATAGTAACTAAAAACTATATATGTATACCAAAAAAAACTAAAAACAATATATTTAATATTTAAATTTATATTAAAGGGTACTTATAATTCAAAATTTTGGATCCGTTATTTTCATAGTTTAATTAAATGAAACATTTCCAGATTTTTTTCATACTAGTAAAACAAAATATTTTAATATTAAATCACTTATAAAAAATCAACAAAATAAAAAAAAATTGGTTTTAAAAGTATTATAACTCAAATTATAAAATTGAATTCTAATTGTAAATATAATTAACATATATATTTTACGGAATTGACAAGGTTAATTACTATATATAGAGAACTACAAGCCGGGGTTGTTTCTTTTTATGGAGGTCTGGAGTCCTACTCATGCACTATACTGTATTGGCTTTTGGATTAGGCACATCTTGTGCTTCTAATCCCGTATTAATTCATTTTTGCTCATCAATTTTTTTTTATAAATATTATTGGATATTTTACTGAACTAAAAAGAGCATATAAAGAGACGTCTAAAAGATAAGAATACTTGGAAGAAAATAACCATGATCTATAATTCCCTTAATTTAAATTTTATTGGATATTTTACATAACTAAAAAGAGCATATAAAGAGCAATTTTCTAAAAAAATACACGTACTTATAAGAAAATAACAATATAGTAAAATGAAAGAATTAACGGGCTATTTCGTTTTTTGAGTCTCTATCTAGTAAGGCAGTTACATTATAAGTTGGTCATGACTTATCTTTGTTTCCCAAATTGGTCTTGTGATCCCACGCCATTGCTCGATCGCTCACCTTCTCAGTTCTCATGTAGGCTTTGATGAAAGCCACTTCTTTTGCATTTGAGTTCAACTTTCTTACGGCTTAATTTGAGAGTCGTTTTTAACGTGTTCTTGGCCAAATAAGCAGCTATTCGAGCCATATAATTCGAAACACTACTCATATTAACTCCCATGATTTCATTGGTCGTATCCCACCCATCCTCTTTTTTTTTTTTATGGCTTATGGTAAAGCCACAAAGGGGTTTAAGTATAACAGACAAAGGGATATCTCTTCTATTCAAACCTCTTTTTTTTTTTTTTTGTCAAACCTCTTTTATTTAGACAATTACAATCTTCAATCTCAAACGGGCCAACTTGTATATATGCAGTTTCATCGGCTTCAATCAATTCCAGATTGCCCTTAGAATCCCACAAATACATCTTCTGATGTATATATATATATTTGAAGGAATTGCACCTCCTGCATGAATCCATTCCCGGCCTCCCTAACAAAATATTATAGTTTGCCTTTGATTGCACAGATATAAAAATTATTGATTTGGTCACTATTCCTACAGTAATATATATCTAAAGCCAACACTTTTTTAGATTTTGAAGTTTTCCCATCAAAATTTGTGATTACCAGATCCTCCTCAGTTTTTATTTAAAAAATTCATCAAGGATTTAGGCAATATATAGATTTACAATAGCTCCCCATTAACTAAGATCATATGTGTAACTAATTTGAAAATTTTGAATATTTTTTATATGAGACTCTCTATCGGTATATCAATCAACATTGGATCCGGTTAATTTGAGTCAGTCCAGATGGATATACTTAAATGGTTATAAATGTCTCTCCATGCTCTTTTTTTATTTATTTATAAGACTAAATCTAGAAAATTAATGATCTCAAAAAGACGAATAAAAGCTCGAATCAATGACCTAACTTGCTCCACTTGACCAACCCTTCAATGTTAAATCTAAAAAAAAAGACATATTATTTTCAAATTAAAAATTAAACTGTCTAAAATTATATATTTTTAATTTTAATATATGAATTATTGTTTTAAATATTTTGTATGTTGTATGTTGTTATTTGAAAAATAATCCGCTCCCGTAAGAATTTATTCAAATTTTATAGATTTGACTATGGCTATGTTCGACAAAAATAGCTAATAAGCTAGTTTATAGCTAATGAGGTAATTAATAGCTCATACGCTAGTTTATAGCTGACGGCTGATTGCTTATAGCTTATAGCTTATAGCTGAAAAACTACCTGATTGAATTTAAAGTGTTCGGCAAAGTTAGTTGTTCAATTATATATATATATATATATATATATATATTATTTTAGAATAATTATTACTCTATTATCTTAATTTATTTCAAATTACTTATCACGTTAAAATTTAAGATTAAGATAATAATTTTTTATATGAAATGAAACAATAAAATACACATGTTTATATATTTTTTAATATACTTTTTTATAGATAAAAAGTATATTATAAGTCATGATATAAAAAATTTGTGTTTTCTATGATATATAAAACTTAATTAGGCAAAATAAACAGATAAAATAAAAAAATAAAAATAGTATAATATTTAAAATAAAAACTTAAGATCTTGTATTAATTTAAAATTTTTTAATTTAAACAGAGTGTAATAAAGGAATAAAATTAAAATAATGAGGGTAAAAATGAAAGAAAAAATAATAAGCTACAAGTTTCATGAGGTAGCTTTTTAAAAAAACTATAAGCTAATGACATAAGCTCATTTACCGAACATTTTTATTGTGGTCAAACAAGCTTATAAACTAGTCAAATAAGTTATAAGCTAGCTTATTGGTATTGCCGAATAGAGCCTATATTAAATAGTTATAAAGCTTTTTATGAATAAGGTTTCTCTTTCTGCTTAAAATCAAAATAAAATAAAACTTGAGAGAGCAGCTTCATGCAACATTTAGAGGAACCGAGATGGCCCCCACACAAGATAACTGTTGGCTATTGTTAACTTCCCAAATGGCCGTTGCTTCCTTAATTTACTTGTCTAGAGACGCGTGGCAATTAGGAGTTAACTTAATCGCCTTTATAAAGCTGCCACGTGTACTATGTTGGACACGTGTGGGTCAAATAAATCTATATAAACGCACAGGGCATTAGCCCGGTTTTCCCTCTAGTCATCGAAATTGAAAAGAATTCATTGAGGAAAATGCAGGCAGCAAAGAAAGCAGTGGAGACCATTAAGGAAACTGCAGCCAACATTGGCGCCTCTGCCAAGTCTGGCTTGGAGAAGACCAAGGCCACTGTCCAGGAAAAGGTTCTTTTTGTTCCTTAATTAATCAATGCCATTGTTGTTAAAATCTACGATCTTTTCATCATTTATTTTTGTCAACAATGTTGTTCATTATCATCACTATTATTGTTGATAATCATTAGTTATAGTATCATATCATCATACCATAATAATAAGAATTTAAGAACAATAACATAGATGGTGATCAAATAGAACAATGGATGCAATTTCAATCCCCCCCACCCCAAAAACTTTCATAGACAATTATTTAATATTGTTTGATTTTTAAAGAAGGAAAAGGTGGGGTTATGGATACTCCCTCCGTTCCTTTTTATCTGTCGGATTTTGAGAAAAAATTTGTTCCTTTTTATCTGTCGTTTTGATAATTTAAGGTTATATTTTAACAATTATACCTTTAACCCTATTAATTGTTCTTCACATTTTCCATAAAATTGATTAATGCATAGTTGGGAGTTCAAAGACTAATTACTATTCCCAACAAATAGAGTAGTGAAAAAAATAAGGGTATAATAGAAAACTATTTATCAATTAATTGATTCCTTGGTTGTGGTGAAACAACCTTAAACGACAGATAAAAAAGAACAGAGGGAGTATTTTTTAGTAATGCAATTATAATAGAGATAATTTGAATGCTAACATATCAATCTTCGGATAAATGTAATTTTGAATGATGGGTCACTTTTGGTTCTTTGGGCTGCTACTAAATGATGGCTTTAATGTTTGGAATTCATCAATTAATTAATGTGTTTTTGCGTTGTGTCTTGTCTCAATTAACAGAGCGAGAAAATGAGTGCACGTGACCCCACGGAGAAGGATATGGCAACGCAGAAGAAAGAGGAGAGGATCAAGCAGGCGGAGATGGAGAAGCAGGAGGCACGTGAGCAAAATGCTGCGGCCAAACAATCTGCCGTGGCTGGCCAAGTCACGGAGGCCCAAGCCCACAACACCACCACTGGGCCCACCGGGACTGACTCTGCTGCATTTGGGGCGCACCCCACCACTGGTGGTGGACCAGGACAACTAACGGGCCATAACCAGATTGCAACAATGCCTGTGGATGGACACGGGCCTGCGACTGAGCTTGCCAATGATGGACTCACTGAAGATGTGGCGGGCTCACACCCTATTGGGCCCAACACTGGAATGAGTACGACCCCGGCCCATAATGTCCCTGTGGGTGGAAGTGGAACTGCCCCTAGGAGTGGGCCTAATTCTCAGTTGAACAATAATAATTAGTCATGTTTGTCTGTCGATTTTGTGTGTAGTTAGGGTTGTGACTTATGTTCTGTAACTTCTGTTTAGCCATTGTTTAGTTTCGAGTCATAGTGCTATGGGACCAAGTCTTGTATATGGTACATTCTGGGACCTAAAGTTGTTATATGTTTACTTCAATAAATAAATAAAAAGTGTCGTCGTGATGTTTACGGTTTTTGGAATTTTATTGCAGTTTTATGTAGAATATAGATATATGAATATTCATAACAATAATTTTAATGAAATTTTGCAGTTAGTTTAATACAATAGTAAGATTTATAGGACGGTTGAAAGTAAAGTATGTTTTATGTCTAGACTTTCAAGTTACATTTTATGAATTTTCATTTTTTATCTCTTCGCAAGCAAAAATATGCTCGAGATTTTAAGCAGTTTCTGAACTAAATTGATTTTGATTTACGAATGCCTAATGCATAAATGCACATTTTAGAATCTGGTTGTGGTTTCAGACCAAAACGTCCATGGTTGCCAAAAAAAAATATTTCATACTGAAAATATATCCAACCACAATGTTCATGGTAGTTCATGAATTTTTTAATTTAAATAATCTTTTAAATAAACATCATTGACCACAACATCATTCTATATTAGTGAACCGACAGACTCATTATCAATTGATAATGAGAAACAAAGGTCCCGGGGGAATTTCTATCAACATAACACCTATACTTCTGTATAATGAATGCTATTTGCATGGAAGAAAGGTTCCACCAAATTCAGGTGTCCCTGTGTAAAAAGTGAAATGTTTCGTTTGAAATTTAGACTGGGTCACCTGACTTGCATATTGAGATGATAATTACTTAAATAACACTTTTTCCTTGATCCCAAATAATAATAAATTATAAATAAATAAATAAATAAATAAACACTTCTGAAATGATTGACACGGTAACCCAAAGAAAAAAAAGGTTGCGGCTCCGAGCATAGTAAATGACTAAATGGTATAACTCATTTTCTCATGTTAAAATCACTCCAAGATAATCTAAATGGGATTAATGAACAGCCGCTAAGACTAACTTGCACTAAACCAGAAGCATGCCCCGCTAAGAACATATGTACGCGCGTGCATGCACAACATTTCAGGCATATCTATTTGCGCCATTATAGAACAAAAATAAGAAGAAAAAAATGAAGGCTTCTCACCTCTTCATTTAGGCCGATCAGTACCTACGTTGTTCCTATGGGAAAATGGTGCTGTCAAATTCGAGCTGAAGCCCCAAACCAAGCATGGAATTCCAGTCACCATTAGAACTGATTTGCTAGAATCCTCTTCCAACATAACTTCATAAAGTAAACAAGCTGCAAAGCCAGTTCACTCTGATCTGATTTTGTATGTGTGTATCCAAATTGATATGCCCACGAGAGCACTTATCCAATTGTAAGCCCACAGTAATTCATGAACTGACCAAGACTAACTTGCCAAGAGTATGCCAGCACGTCAATGGCAAAGAGTCATTCAAAACTGCATTTCAGGCTTGATTTGGTCCTATCTAATGTCAGTATATTCAGGGAATGCTGTACAATCATCAAGGCCTGAGATTAAATCATCCACATAATCATGTGGGACCACTCCAAAATTTTCTGTTTCCAGAAAACTTTCCCCATTCAAATCAAAGGGGAGATTGCTATACACATCAGATCCAAATTCGTCCATGGTGGATAAAGCAGGATCAAATGTCAGATCCTTAAGCGATGGCATTGACTGGAATAATGGCTCAGCCTGATGGTGGTGCATTTCACTAGAATCCGCTGAAGCTCTTTTGGACTTCGACCTAGATGGCTTAGTGAAGTCGGAGATGGAAGACTTTTGCTTTCCAAAAGATTGTATCCTGCATCCAGGTCGAGACCTTGCATCATTTGTTGGGAATGCTGATGAAGCCCATCCAGAACTGTCTTCTTCACAAGCTCTAGCTGCCTCCCTGAGGGAAAAACAAACACCAAAAAAAACACCATGAGCAGCTCTCCAACAGTAACCAAGAAAAAAAAAACGCTTATTCAACTAATCAACTAACAACTCGGGGAAAGGAATTCTGGCATTTATTGACAGTTTGATCAAATCAGCTACATCATTCTTTAAAATACTACTTTTGTTTAGGAAAAAAACAATAGCCAACTGCAATGACGGAGATTTATTTCATGTACAAATAATTCATAAGAGTGCAAATTATGACCGAAATTCAACGAGTCTGAAGTAGCAAAAAATAAGCATATAGTTTATTAGATCACTCATACATGGATATAGAATATAATATGAATTATCAATTGGGGAATTTTGTTTCAGCATAACAAGGATAATAAGTAGGCCAAAAGAAAAATGAAACATGAGTAGATCTTCCCCCATATAGCAAAAAGACTATTCGACTAAAACTGTGCTAACTGTACAAGCCAATAAACAAATAACTGCAAAGTTAAAAACACAGGCCAAAACTCAAAAGTAGCTCTTCTACAGATCAATGCAACAGAAATTGAATATAATGAGCTTATAGTCAATAGGGTATAGCAATCTCCAATCAACAATATAAATCCCAATGTCACATCCTACTCCGGGCAAATTTCTATCTCAGTACTGATTCGTACCTCTTGATGGATGAACCAGCAAAAAAGACTAACTTTTCCAATGTAAAGAGAAAACACAGAATAAAATATGAATCATTGAATATGTCAATCATTCACAGCCAAATGACACACTTCCTTGGAAATCAAATAACCCAGCGAACCAGGCACCAGGAACTCAAAAACCTAAAATTACTACGAGACATAATTTGAGATCGAACTTTATGAAAAATAATGTCTTAACGAGATTGGGACAAGCCACACTACTGAACCAAATTGTTGCCTGTAATGAAATTGACTAATTTACTCCAAATTTCGTTGACCCATCATACCATGAATTAAAACTCATTCTGTGGTACTCAGCCATACCTGAAACGATTCTCAGCAGCAGAAAAGCAAACTTTAAGATGATCATCTTCTCTTGTTTGCTTATTTAAAGATGGCGGTGCTTCATTTCCATATATTGATAACTTTATAACGGATGGAAATGAAGATAAGGAATCACTCTCCTCTTTCTGGAACTCTAGAGTAATATCCAGCTCATCTGCACTCACTGGGATGTCTTCACCCTGGTTAGAGAGGAAGATTTTGTCATTCTCTTGCCTACTTCTGAGGTCATCAAGTGCAGCTGCTAATAACTTCTTGCTCTGGGCCAAATTAGTAAATGTCATCTTTTCAGAGGGTTTGTTCAGTGAATTTTGTGAATGCTGGCCAATGGAAGTGCAGAAACTCTGATCGAAATAGACACCGTTACAGGTGGCCGATGGATTTTGCCTGCGGTCACCATGTGATGCCACCTTCCAGACAGATGAAAGCAATGCAAAAAAATGCTTCTGCAGTAGTAACTCTCTATTTACCTGCTCAGAAGCAGCATCTAACAACATTCGGATGTTATCCTGCAAAAAGAGATCATGTTACAGACTGGGATTTTGTTTTTTGTTAGAGAAGGTCATCAACAAAAGCCTAATAGTCAGTCACATTCCAGCTACTGATCATTATGCTGACATAATAACCAAAGTACTCTCCCTCACAATTCACTGCATTGAGACAAACTAAGGGTGTTTGATAAATTCACTTTTAATCACCCACCTTGATTTTTTTGGGGGTGCGTGGGGGGGAGGAGATGTTACAGTAATATAGTTTCTGTTATCCGTACATCTTTATATTTATGTGTACTGTGAAGCTTTGCAATCCTGTGTACCCATGTAGCTTCAATATGTGTATAACCTAAGTATATAGCAGCTAGTGCTAGTAAGAGTTGGTTAGTTTAGTTGTAACAGAATACAGTAGATTCAGTTAGCTCAGAAGGCAGTTTTGCCTCTCTATAAATAGTTCTCTGTTCTTTCATGTTTTAAGAGAATAGACACTTTCAGAAATTTGAAGTTTAGATTGTCCAATCTCTCTCTACATTTTCCTTTACTTTCTTTGATTTTCTCTCATTTTCTTGCTTGAAAGACTTCAAACGTGAAACATAGTAAATAAAATTTGCAATGTATTCAAAATGAAGATGAGATAAAATAGACGAGGTCACTGCTATAACCTGCAATTATAAAAAAGTGGAGATAATAGACATGTTAAAATTGTTAGTCTAACCTCTGTAACTTTAAGAGCCTTTCCAGAGCCAGTATTGTTGATTTTCTCATGATTTGCATTGTCCAATGAGAACAAGACATATTTCTGGAATAACTCTCTGAACCTCTCGCAGCAATGGACAGGATGACGATATCTCCCCCTATATGCCCCACCAGCAGTCATGGTATAAAGTGTTTCACTAACCAAACTCCAATTAGGGCCATATTCATGGACAACTGCACATAATATTGCATCCTCCTGAGGCAGCCAAAAATCAGCTGATGGAATACAATCTTTGGACCAAAGATTTCCTTTCTTCAATTTTTCTGGTTTTATCATTAGGATCCGTTTCACAGGCATTGGAGTGATGGATATTTTTCCTCCCATTTTACTCCTGCCAGCTGTTTTCTGTTCCAACTCAACAAGACTTTCACATGGCTTTGATTCTGCATGTTCATCCTGCACAACTAACGAGTTGGATTCTAAATCAGAAGCATACATGTCCGGAGGATCCCTCTTGGATTTTTTGGACTTCTTAAGTCTCTTTTCTTCTTCACCATCAGTTGTTAATTTAGACTTCTTGCGTTTTTTCTGCATATTTGAATTTGGAGTCATGAAATCCAGACTAGTGACAACCTCATCATCTATGGCCATTGGCTCTGCCTGTGGCTCTTCTTTCACAGTTTTCATGCCAGAGGTTAAAGATCCTTTCTTCAGAGATTTGAACTTTGCTTTCTTGGGTTTCTTTTTAGGTTTGGGTGTTTGAGTCCTGCTAAAAAAAAGTAAAAGATATAGCATTGTCAGGTATTCTCATATTTAGTGTTACGTTGTCCCAATGCAAAACTTTCCATATATTTCAAACCATCACTGGTAAAGTCGTAGAAAAAACTATCAGAACTAAGCAGATTTTTAAGCCAGGATTTATACCAAAACCCCAACCCCCACCGAAAACACAGTTCATATACATTTACGAGGTGATAAAACTTGTTTCCATGAGGATGTTACAGATTCTTTTTCAAAAAGCCAGTGATGGGGAGGAGACAATGAAAGTTCAGTGGTGGCGTACTTTTTAGAATCAAAATCTTCTTCCTCAGCTTCCTCTTTCTGTTTAGCTTCATACTCGAGTTCCTCCATTAACTACATAAACATAAAAGCGAACATATTAAACCATACCAATAAGAAGATAGGAAAAAAGAAATCAACGTTGATCCAACACACCTGATGTTGAGCCAAGGCCTCAACCTGCTGCCGATATGCCGTAGTTGCAAAATCAGCATCCCAGCCTATACATAGACCAAGAATAAGATACTGTTCAATCTCACAATTATATATCATTATAAATACGAACTAAACATATCTGTAAGTTAATAGTTCTGACAACCCATCAGCTGAACAACTTGATATACCAAACATCATAAGCACGGAAAGTCAACCATAGACCAATTTCAATTTTGAAATTCAATGAAAAAGGACAAGCATGTTTCAACATTTATAAATGGTTTCAGGTGTGATGAACATACGGATGAACATGAACTACAAGTTACTTTATAGCATGTTTTACAATTTCATGTCTACTAATCTATGCTAGAGATATGTTATTTCGATACTGTCGTGTGTGAATCATACTTTCATGAGGTCTAATCTAATGGCAACCACTTCAATATTTATAAACATAAATAACAACAATTTCAAATTTTATGAAGCAAAGGGGAGTAATGAGGTGCATACTTTCATATACAAGAGGCTCCTCATCTTCATCAATTTCGGCTTCCATCTCCTCCTTATACTTTTCAATGCGATCCAACTCCCATTCAGTGTCTTCAATCCTGACTTCAGATTCCAAGGCTGTTTTATCTATGATTGGATCCCAGAGCTCCAGAAAACGAATTGCATATCGATCAATAGGGCGTAGCTCATTCTCAAAGGCTGAGATAGCTTGTCCAGCTGCAGCTGCAGCTGCTGCCATCTGTTTCACATCAGCCAGCATGTCAACATCATCTTCTTTGGCAACAACAGAGGTTGGTCTATCTTCTTTAGGATCACTTCCATTTAACATTAATGCATTCTCTTTATTCAAATTGTTAACAGGTTCACCTAATTCTGCAGGCTCATCATCCTCATTTACATACTCATCCTCTTCAAGTCTCCCAATGGCTTCTTCTGTAAATTCCTGGTTGTCCACAGCTTCTTCCAGTTCAACTTTCTTCAATGCCATATAATCTGCTTCATCTTCTACATGTTTTAATGCAGCCTCCACATCTGCGTTAGTTACAGAAACTTCTCCATTGTTCTGGTTTTTCTCCTTTGGCATGTTTTTAATTGAAAGTGTTCTATGACCTGAAAATAGTTCCATAGGATCAAGCTTCTTGAAGAACTCAGTATTATAACCCCCACTTTGTATAACTAGATTATCAAGTGCACGCTTCTGATTTGCTTTCTTCAAAATATTCTCCTCAATGGTGCTTTCACTAATCAATCTATAGATATGTACTTCACGTGTCTGACCAATTCTGTGGCACCGATCTTGAGCCTGTTGATCCATAGCAGGATTCCAGTCACTATCATAAAAAATAACTGTGTCAGCCCCAACTAGATTGATACCAACACCCCCACTACGGGTTGACAAGATGAAAAGAAAAAATTTGGGGTTTGTGTTAAAACGCTGCATTAAGGTCTGCCTCTCCTCTGGTTGGGTTGATCCATCTAAGCGCATATAAGTATAACCATACAAATTAATGAACGCCTCTAATATGTCAAGCATCTTAGTCATCTGAGTGAATATCAGAGCTCGGTGGCCTTCTGATTTTAATTTCCTTAACAAAATTGCTAGCTCCTGCAATTTCCCACAGTCAAATTGTATAAGACGCCTATCTGGGAAATAAACTTGTCGGCGAACAATTGCAGGCCTGATTGGTAACAGTAGTGGAGACAGAATGTCAGAGCATCGCTGCCTGTAAGATGGGTGCAGAAACAAGGTTGTCTCACTTTTACTGCACCAGCAAACGGGAGAGGGCGCTCGAGCGGCAGGAATTGCAAACATGAAACTTTCAACCACATCAATCATCCTTTGAAACCGTTCAACTGGAGAGAGAACAATGTCAGCCAGCTTTGATGAGTACAAGTATGAAATAGGGTTTGCCTTCATCTGATGAATATCATATACAGGATGCCTTATGGTAACAAGGTCCCTTAGAGTTGTTGAGTAGATGGGTCTTTTTTTACACCTCAAGGAGTTCCACCATGCCATAGCTGCTGCATGTTCCTTTGCCTGTCTTAGCCTCTCTTCCCAAATTGCCCTTTGAATCTCTTCAAAAATGTTTGTTCCTTGCAGCTTTTTCTGTCTAGGCCTAATTACTTCCAAGTCTGCCATATCAGTGCGTTCCATGATTGAAGTTGCAGGGGTCTCAATAGCTTGCACTTCATCACTCTCCCAAGAAGTCATGCTATAGTCAAGATGAGTAAATAAAAGACCTAAACCTTCTAAGTCCACTGTTGAAAAGGAACTAGGCAAAAGCATGGAGCAAACAGAGGAGCTTAACCGCATATCAATACCACACATATCAAAAGAACTGACAATAGGACGACCTTCAAATAGGTCAGGATGATTGCAAACCTTGCGAAGTTGCATGATAATACTAATCATCCCAAAAAAATTGGCGCTTGCAAGAGTGGCTTGGGTCTCTGAGCTAGCAATGAAATCTTCATACAAATTCCGCTGCCTCTTTGACAGTCTACAGTATATGACATGCTCATGTTTCATGGGAAGTTGCTTTTCCACATCTCGCTTTAATCGACGGAGTAAGAATGGACGAAGGACATTATGCAGCCGATCAACAACCTCCTTATTAACTTTTTCCTCTCCCTCTACCATCCCTGATATAGGATTACTAAACCAATCCTTAAACTCTTGATGTGACTGGAAAACATGGGGCATCAAGAAATGCATGAGAGACCACAGTTCCATGAGATCATTCTGTAGTGGTGTACCAGTCAACAATATCCGTCGTTTCGAATTGAAATTCAAGAGTGTCTGCCACCTTTGTGACTTCCAGTTTTTAATGAGATGAGCTTCATCTAAGATCAAGTATTTCCACTTTTTGCGCTTGAAAATTTTGGAATCCTGAATAACTAATCTGTAAGTTGTTATGCATACATGAAATGAGTTTGGTTTTAACCATCCTTGTCTTTTATGTTTTCGCTCCTTTGCGCTTCCAAAATAGGTCAAAATTTTAAAAGCAGGACACCATTTCAGAAATTCAGTTTCCCAGTTAAGCATTACACTAGTTGGTACCACAATTAGATGTGGGCCCCAAATCCCCTTTTCACAGGCAAGATGTGCAAGCAAAGCTATAGTCATGATTGTTTTCCCAAGCCCCATTTCATCTGCCAAAATTCCATTCAGCTTTTTTTCATACATTGTCACAAGCCAATCCAATCCAATATGCTGATATTCACGAAGAGAGTACTTGAGTAGAAAAGGGAACTTTGTACGCACTTTAGTTGTGGAGAAGGTGTTTCCAGTTGGTTGTGCTGATCTTGCAGCAGCAGCTGCATCAGCAATTATATCCTCACTTTCTCTTTTTTCTGAATTTTCACAAGGTGCTTCCCATTGTTCTTCTGCCTGGGATTGTACAGTAGCCAGTTGCTCACCAGACTTGATATCTTCATCCACAGAAACAGCAGGATCTTTCTGCCCAGCATCTTCATGGACTGGTGAATTCCGATATTCTTCTGATAAAGCAGAAGCATAATCTGATTCGTCTTCCCTATTTTCATCATCACTTGGGTCCTAATAAAAAAAGAGGGAAAAAAATTAAATCAAATCTTTAATACCAATGAATTAAGCCATAAGTAACAACTAGAGATGAACACCACCTACCTTTTTATACCTTGCAAGCAATTCCTCAACAGGAATTTCACTCTCCTTTTGTAATAATGCAATCTACAAATAATAGCTTTGTCATGAGGATAACATAACAATATATACATATAATTTTTTTCAAAGCATACTGGATAGACTGTTTATGGTAAATAATCCTGAAATTTTAAATTAGTATTCAGAAGTATCGCGTGAGAAAGAAAAGCTGATTAGCTCTTAACCTCATCCTTGGGATCAATTGCATCAACTCTTTCCAGTTTTTCCTCCTCGGATAAGGTTGTTTCATCATCCTGGTCATTGTAATTAAGATAAGACACAAGTTTCCAACCAAGATATGAAAACAAGTAAATAAGTAAAACCTTCAAAATAGTTAAACAAATGATTCAGACAACAATGCCAACAACTTTATAAAAGTCCCAACATAATTCTTGACTACAAACAATCTATAATTTGTATGGAAGAATACTAGAATTCTGACTAGCAAAAACTTAGCATACACTACACTTGACTTTGACAACATGAAAAGGCTTGTTTACAAGGCGACCACACATCTAGCCATTCATTTATTACAACTACTAGCTAAACCCTGCTACTCTCCATGTATAAAGCCTGATACATAATTGCACATGCCAGCAGAAGCTATAACAAAGAATCCTCCATAAAGATCCAGTCATTCAATCTCTTGAAAATGTCCTATTTGATATGTTTGACCTTGTTATCACAAATTCCAATCTGAGATAGAATAAAGGTAGGCATTTGCACTGACACCGCACATGAGAATAAGGAAAAGTGCATCATAACAAATGGTAATTAGGATAACTGTGAATGCAAATAAGCTATTTGGGCTAGCTTATTTGGCCTAGCCCAAAGACCTTGCTGAGGTAGTGAGGTCCATCACCAATTTAGCAGTTCTGATATTATGTATGTTACCTTGTTTTAAAATGCATCTCATTTTAAATTATATTTCTGATATTATGTATGTTCCCCTGTTTTCAAATGCTTCATATTTAAATTATATGCAAGTACTTTTTTCATTCATGTGCAGGGAACAAAACAGGGAAAAACCAATGGCTTTACACCATTCACAACTTCATATATCATGTCAATGTCATAATTAAAACCTTAAAAGTTCTCCAGAACGTGAGGTAACAGAGTATACAACTAAAAGAACAAAAATATTGTGTCGCTTTACAAACTCTTAGAACAGTTCAAACATGCATCATCTGCAATAGAAATAATATAGCGGCGAAATACACAAAGCCGGAAAACATCATCTGCAACTACCAAATACACCTACCTCATTGATATTTGATGATCAAAACCCATTGAAAAAAAAACTTTAAAATGGAAACAATGATAATTATGTCCTCACACATAGTATTACCTTATCTTCGGTGCCAAACAAAAAGTCACCATCTTCCTGACAATATTACATAGCAGACATCAAGAACACAGTTGGCATAAAAAGTAAACAGCTGGATGTTGATAACAGGAAAAAGGTGCAAAAAGAAAAATCACAAAACAGTCATGAAGTGGATAGAGATTGCTTGTTATTGATTGCATGTAACATAATATAAACTCATATGAACAAGATAACATTAAATTGAAAGCAAAACAATATGGCTCCTATTGACTACTGAGACAGCATATTGTAGGACATACAAGTAAAGCAGGCCAAAGATCTCGGTGCAACTTTATGGTGTAACATAGTTGGTCTCACTATATTCAATCATGCATGCGTAATAATGTGCATACCTACCAGCTCTGTAGAGAGCATTACTGAGATCTGTTTGAGCTGTTGTAAATAACAGTTTACTCGTTATACTTGAAGGCCCAAACAGAGTCTGCTACTATCTATAACAATATATAATGGGGATAGCCCATTTTGGTGTAGCCTTTTTTATTCCTATTCTACCCCTTTTAACTGCTACCAAATCCAGCCCAAGCCAAGGTGGTTGAAGGACCCAAGTGGAAAAAAAATACTAAACTGTTATATCACATCACATTATGTACAAAATAAAAGAGGGAGAGCAGTACCAGGCACGAAGTGCCTGGTTTCCCCTAGTCTAGAATAAGATTAAAACCCAGGACCAGATGGAGTTGATATTTCTAAATCAAATTTTTAGAAGGGAGTCATGCGGTGGTTTGGGGGAGGGACATAGGGGTTGGAGAGAAAAAGGAGGTCATGTGTTCAAATCTCTCCCACTAACATAACATGCTAATTTACTAGCATTTGCCTATCCAAAAAAAAAAATCAGAATTACAAATGAGCTAGCATGAGAGTTGGTCCAGTTGCAAAATATCCCTAGTCATGGATTAAGTGAACATATAGAAATGGACTTTGGAGGCATCAAATAAAGAGGTGCACTTTGGGCTCTCTGATGGAATCTTTCTATATCATAGTTGTTGTGTGAGTAATCGAGCACTAGCAGTGAACAATTCTTCTTTTCTGATAGCATTGGAAAGTGATGTACTTATTGGCTCATGGTGCTCAAAGGACTAAAGGAGACTTCATTTTGGAAAGTCATTATTTTTCTAAAACAGTGGAGGAATTGCATGAGAAAGAGAGGACGGGTAGATAGAGAGCAAGGAGAGATTAAGTGAACATATAGAAATGGACTTCGGAGGCATCAAATAAAGAGGTGCACTTTGGGCTGTCTGGTGGAATTTTTTTATATCATAATTGTCGTGTGAGTAATTAATTATGAAGAGATGCCAGTTAGGAGCCAATATGCAGATTCCTTACTGTCCCAAACAAAGCTAGCAATTTGAAAGCATTGTAACATTTGTTAAACAAATGGGACTTATCTGTAACAAAACTTCTAGGACAAAAATAAAACTTGAACCAAACTTGGACCAAGGTACATGTTTTCCAAAAAAAATTACAATGCAATATCACCTCTTCATCAGTAAAATCATATGCTACATTTTCCTTGGTTGTCTCACTGGGAACCACTTTTAGATTTTCAGATTGATGATCCTCATATTCAGATAGATTGTTTGTTGGAGTAGCTGCATCCCCATTGCTTTCATCCTGTAATTAAAAAATGAGCATTACACTAAGTCCTTAACTCACTTTGCAATTCAAAGTGGTAAAACTAAACACATACAACTTACACAACGTCGACCAGGGACCATGGTAGAGTCGTTTGTATCAATTTTGCTGATGGATAAAAGAACTCCATTTTCTGCATATAATAACCATGTCCTTTGTCAGAAACAAGCATAACTTGTGCAAAACAAAAGGGCCACATACCTGATGACAGTCCTTTCTGACCATCCACGTCACCAGTTCTAATTATTTTCCCACCATCTTCACTATGCTCTTGACTACTTTCTAGCCTTGCTGATTCTCCTAATTGTAAAGAAACCAATAGCATAATAAATGATCGAATGCTCTATTAAGACAATCATAATAGATAATATTGAGGCAGAGCTAGACAGGTATATATTGGACCATCCTAACTATCACCTATTATCATCTTTTTTCATATGGTTTATATTGGCTTCCATTTAGTGAAACAACTCAGCATTGCAGAAAACAAAAGAGGTTGTTGATATAATAAAATTGCCTTGTTCTCTCCTTTCACCCAATAGAATATTTAAAAAAAATCACCTTTCTCTCCTGCATAACGTTTGAGTAACTCCTCAATTGGAATATCCATTTCATCATGCAAAGCTGCCAATTCCTCTTGCCTTTCTTCTTTAGTTATAAGAGCCTCATCTTCCTCAAGGGTTTGCTCATCATCCTCCTAGAAATAGTACCACCATTAACATAAGTCCATATAGAGTTTGGAGTTTGGACCAATCTTCACTCATTGGAAAACAGAACAAATAATCAGATAGGAAAGACAGCAACAATGTTCAACTTCCAAAAGAAAATCATGATTGAGAAAAATTCTTCAGTATGTACATGGTTAAATCAACAATGTCATAATTAGAAAATGCAGAAATCATATTATATAATGTTTAGAGATACAAAACTTCTTCAGTACACACATGGATAAGTTAACCACCACCACCACCGCCGCCAAAAGTGGGGTCAACTGCATGGATAAGATGACGCCATAATACATGGATAAGTTAACAATCTCACAATTAGAAAATGCAGAAAGCATATTATGTAATGCTCTTTTTTTTTTTAAGATAAAAGCACATAACAATATAATAATATAGCACTCTATTTGAATGGTTGTTTAACAACGAAAATGAACCAGTGCCTGTGGTAGTAGAACCTTATATATCAGAACTATCCAGAAGTTGTTACATTTTGTGTTTCAAAAACCAACCAGCACAAAGACAAAGCACACTCAATTCCCATTATCATGCAACAGGAATCTAGTATTAATTTTATCAACAAATATGGACTTCAGTCAAACAAACAATGTGCAGATTAACAAAACATCAAAACCAGTTTAAAGTCCATGCAGAGTACAAGTGCCACCAATAGGCACCTGAATGTACTGTAATATTGATATAAAATAAGTTGCCTTCACAGATAACAACTCAAAAAACTCGAGAATCTGATAATCGTATTTAGGGGGGAAAAAATACCGATTCATCATCAGATTGTACATCATATTCTTCATCAAGATCAGGTGCGTCTGATTGATACTCTGCCACAAATGGATTGAGTAAAGTTAGAAAAAGAAGTGATTTCCACTTGTAACGTTAAAGATACATCTCTCTACCCACCAACATTAGCTTCCTTAGGTTCATTGACAATGTCTTCATTGACATCTTTATATTGAATACTCATGTGATGCTCTGCAGAATTTTTCTCTGATGGTTTATAAGAATCCACGAGATTTTCTGCCAACATAGTTGAGTATCTGAAAACAAAAGAAATTTAAAATGAAAGGTCATCAGAGTCAAGTGGACTTGCCAGTTATTGCAAAAGACAATTGGAAAAAAGAAAAGAAAAAGGAAACCACCTCTCAGTTTGCCCTAAAAGAAACTCAAGCTGTTTGTCAAGTGCCTTTTTCTTCTTCTCATCGAGCTCCATTTGATGCTTGTAAAGAACCTGGGAACACAATAGAGGATGAAATGGAGGGACATCAAATGGCAATTATGAAAAGTATGCCAGCAATCAAATCAATTTAATAAAACACATTACCAATTTTTCTATTTTTGTCCAGAATTTCTTAACATCCTTAGAAATATTTAATGCAACTTTTCTTAACCGCTGCTCTTCTTCCTGTACAAGATACAATCCTCATCACACAACAGTACAGTGGAGGGGGAGAAAACATGCATACAATCACCATACTATGCTTTCTGTATTCAATTGCTTTCATTTATAGAAGAGAGATCAGAACCTTCATCTTCTTTTCACCTCTTGTAGCCGGATCTAACATGCCTTTGCTGGCTTTCAAAGCAACTTTCTTTGCCTGAGCTAATTTCCATTTCCTCTCTGACTCAAAGTCCTGCAGAAAATAAAATATGAATTAAAATATTTCCACACTGAACATTTCAGATGTTGAAAAGGTGAAACTGGTGGATACCTTCGATAGCCACACCATCTCTTCTAAGACATGGTCCCAATGAGTTTTGGGTCGCCGAGGCTCCCTTGGAGTTTCAAGAGCCTGACACAGCAAAAAGTCAATAAATTAGAAAGAAAATGGGAAGAGAACAATATTATCGAAAAATAAGCAATTAAAAAGTTCTCATTTGATGGTTTCTTTTTCCTTCTTTTAGGTTGTTCTAGGAGGACTTATCCTCCTTTCTCATAAATTTTGTCATTAACCACTATCCAAAAAGCTCAAGTTGTTGGGTGAAAGCACATGAGTGGTTTTATATCTGACACGCCCCCTCACTCTCAAACAAGATCCCTTTGGACTTGAAGCATGGACAATGCATAGGTCCACCTACATTGTGCTGAAATTTAACCTTTATTTAGAAGAATAGATGCCGCAAGAATTAAAATCATAATCACAGAGGCCCCAATACCCTATTAGAATTAAGAACAAACTAGGTCTAACTCAACTAGGGGGAAGGATTGCCCAAGTCATTATGACCTAATGTTGGAGATATATAATATAAAACCATTCACGTGAATCTACCTAACAGCTTAAGCTTTTGGGATAGTTGGCTCATGACATTGTATCAAAGCCTCTATGGGCCAAGTGGTCTAGAGAGATCGATCCTTGCCAAACCCATTCTTCTAATAAAAATTTATATTTCTTTGATTCATAATAAATTATATTTCAACACAAGGTAAGTGAGCCTATGTATTGTCCACGCTTCAAGCCCAAATGGCTTTTTTGTCTATTAGGCCGTTGGGGGAAGTCTAAAAGAGGGGAGATCTCCTTCAACAAACTACAATAATGAACTTAACACCACACCTTGACCTAAAACCTTAAGATTGGATGTTAACAACAAACCACAAAATACGGGAGATCTCCGTCAATAGCTCTAATCAACAAATGGCACATCCAACAGATAGATGTTAACAATGCATTCCTTAATGGTCTTGTAGATTAAGATGTTTGCGTGCAGCAACCCCCCAAGTTTGAAGACATCGATAAACCCCTGGTCTACAAGTTAAACAAAGCAATCTATGGCCTCAAACAAGTCCTCGTGCTAGGTTTGAATGCTTGGCTACCACCCTAATCAAGTTAGGTTTCAAGTACAGCAAACGTGATCCCTCCTTATTTGTTCTCTCGAATTTTCATCATTGCCTTTATGTTTTGGTCTTTGAGGATGACATCAATGTCACCAGCAGTTTGTCTTCGCTTCTTGAGCAGCACATCTCTAGGCCCAACTCTGTCTCTTCATTCAAAACAACTTGGTCAATTGGATTACTTTTTGGGGATAGAGGTCAAGCATCTCCCCAATGGCGTTGTCCAAAGGAAAGTAGTATATTCAAGGTTTACCAATAGAATATCACATGTCTGATGCCAAGGGTATCTCCACTCCCATGATCTAAGGTTGCAAACTTACCAAATAGGGGGCAGGTTGTTTCAGATCCCTCTGTTTATAGATATGTTGTGGGTGCTCTGAAATATGTTACCATCACTAGGCCTGGAATTAGACAAGTGTTAATAAGGTGTGTAAGTTTATGTCGCAACCTTTTGAGGACCACTGGAAAGTGGTGTCCACTTCAAGTCCCTGAATTTATCTTGGTCCTAATTTTATTTCTTCATGATCTAAAAATCACCCTGCTTGTTGCAAAGTCAAGCATTAAGGCCGTATACAGAAGCACGGTAAACACCAAGGCTGAATTGTTATGGAATAAGACATGTATTGGGCTACAAGTGTCTATTATTATTTTTATCATTTATTGTGAGCCTATGACAATCTTTTGGCACATTTACTTTGAGAAAAAAAATTTGTTTTCATTTCCCGTTTTCACTTTTAATTAAAAATTGCCACCTTGTTTTCAATCTACTTTCTGTTTTCAAATATTTGCACAGGAAACATAGACAACATAAACAAAGTTGTTTTCACTATTTCCTATACAAATCTTTGATAGCAGGAAACGAATAGAAAACAAAATGGCAGTTTTGTAATGAAAAATGAAAACAAAAAATGGAAGGGAAAAAATACATTTTCTCGAAGTAAACGGGCCCTTAGCTTTGTGGCTCTTTCTCATAATCCAATACTTCACTCTAGGACCAAGCATATGGAACATGATTTGTACTTTCTCACAGAGAAGGTCTTGAACAAAAAGCTTGAAGGTGTGTCATCTTTGAGCTGCTGATCAAACAAACTGCTAACATCTTGACCAATGGTTTGTTTGTTTGTTTTAGATTCCTCGTGTCATCAAATGCCAGTTTAATGGAAGAGTAATATTTTACCTTTGGCCAAAAGTGTATTTGAAGGTGCAAATATCAAGTTTGTGTTGAGAATAATCTCAACACCAACCATGCTACAAGGCATTCTTCGCACAGAGATTCCGTACCTTGAGGTGACAAACTCGGAGTGGTTGATCACTTTTCCTTGATTCACTCACCTTGAGTTTGAGGAGAGAATGTTAAGAGTAGTAAGCTTAGCTTATTGCTCAGCAATACTACACGCGTACAGTCTAACATTCAGTTATTGGTTACGTGATAATAAAAACCAGTTGTTAGTTGGTTGTTTTGTTATGGAGTTGTCAAATTCTGTTGGGATCGAGACGGTAAAGCTGACTAGAAGAAAGATTTTAATCTCATCGATCTCATAAGTATCATACCAAATCCCATCAATCGAATAGCTTTTTTGAGAAATACTATATAGTTGTGTGTATAGACACATTAGCCATTATCAATTCAATAATAATAACCAACTCAGTTCAGATCAATTCTACAGACTCCATTTTCTCTCTGTTCTCCATTATAATTATAATTTTCTTTCATTTTTTGCCACTTTCTTACCTGCACTGAACTCTTTCACAAAACACCAGTTTTAATTTCACACACATTCTTGTAGTGGGGAAATCACCCTTTCATGCCAAAGAACGGGTCCATAAAGAAAGGGATTCATCCGTAGAAACCTATGTTAACATATTAAAGAGTAGTTATACGTTTACTTGTTTTTTTCCATATAAATAAAATCTAGGCTCAACTCAATTCCACACCCTCTACTTCATTTTTCTCTTTTAGTATCTTCTTTTATGTTTTTTATTAGCCAGTTCTAATTCACCGATCACCATAAGTGCTATTTCAGTTAGTGTTTCCATATTCTAACTTCTAAGTCCACCCGCTAACTAACCGTTTATTGAATATAAATATTGAAAGGACCAAAAAGCCAAGCCTTAACAAGAGCAAGCAGAGCAAGGAATCAAAATCAGTAACTACAATTCCACTCGACAACAAAATCAGTGCATGAAACTTCAAAAATAAAAAACAAAAACAGAGAGAGAGAGAGACCGAAAACGACGAAGAAAAAGAAGAAGCAGCATGAACTAACCTTTTGCCGTTTAGCTCTGGACTCGTGATCTATCCTAGACCTTGGACCCTTGGACGCCATCGCGCTCACCAGAACTCAAGCATCAGACATATCTGTTTCGTAGCATAAAAAAATAAATAAAATAAACTAAAAAAACATTGAGATAAAACTCGTGGTGATAACCGACGGCGATGCCAGACGAAACGTGAGATAATGGCATAATGGACAAGGAATCGTACCTTATTGAGCGAGAAAAAGGTTGAAAATCGTTTGGAGTTTGCGGTTTTGCGTGTAGGGTAGGTGAAATAAGTGTCTAGAAGAGGCGAGTGTTGGTGGAGAAACGCGGTGGCGCGTGAGAGAGTGGAGAATGAGGAAACGGCAGGTGGAGTGTAACTCTGGGAAAAACCTAACGCAGAAGACGACGATAATGGAAATTAGAAGAAGCAAAGCGGGGCGAGGTGGACAGCACAGCTTCTTCGTCTCGTCAAAACGCATCGTATCGTAGCACTATTCTACACTTCTTTTACTTTCTGGCCCGTAATCCCAACGACACCACACACACACACACACACACACACACACTTTTCGGCCTTGCAGTTTTACTTTTATTTAGTTGCCCTTGCACTTTTGGATAATATTCATAAGTTTAGAAATATTTTTAGTCCTCGTAAATAAAAAAAATTATTTTTAGTTTTTATAATATTTAAATATTTATTAAATTAGTCTCAGTAAAATAAATTTATATAATATATTAGGGGTTAAAAAGAAAATTGTCATATTGTCATATATTATAATGACTAATTTAGCATGAATTAAATATTTTAGATACTAAAATAAAATAATAAAGACTAAAATCAAAACTTTCTATTTGCAAGTACTAAAAATATATTTAAATCATATTTATATCATTACTATCGTAAGTAAAATTAATGTGAAGAAGAAATGAATTGTTTCAATTCAAGACGACATTTTTTTAATAAATTTATCAATGACAGGTTATCGCGAACGACACAAATAACATTTAATAAATTTATTAAATTTGTGTATGAAATGTAAAAAATTAAATGAAAAATTAACTTCAGTGAAACTTATTGTAAAATTTGTATGTTTAGATAGTAGGTTGGCTCCCCTAGTCAATCTTTTTACTACTCGTAATAATCACTTAACTTATTATTTAATCCACATTGTCGATCATAAACAATTTTTAAAATGGTTGAGGTTTGTGATTTAATCTAATTTTATAATTTTAGAATGAAAAACACTTCTTTTATTATAATTTTTTAATATCGATTATATTTTTAGTCTTTATAAAAACAACAACAAAAATTTTCCTTAAAAAAACTGTGTGAAACCATGAAACATATGAAATGGTAACTCTTGTCTTTGTGAGTAATATATCTATATTAAGTGTTGAAATAACTAATAGTGTGTGATTGGTTTGAAGATTTTTTTTTTTGTCAATGATTGGTTTGAAGATTGGGAATATTAAAATTGATTATCTGTGTCAACCATGATTTTAGAAAGAAACAAAATATTTGGTTATTGTTTCGTAAAATTGATTTTGTCTCTGGACTCTAATTATTAAATTGTCTATAAGTGATAAAAAGTAGGTTTAAACACATATTTCGTCCCTGTAAAATGATTGAATTTTATTTTTCATCCCTGTAAAAAAAATTGTTTATGATCCCTGTAAAACAAAAAAAAATTATTTTTAGTCCCTGCAATATTATTTTAGTCCCTGTAATATTCAATTCATACTAAATTTGTCCTTATAATATATGGACAATTTACTTTTTTGGACAATTTTATTTTTAGTCCCTATAATATTATATCAATTTTATTTTACATGGAATAATTTAGCGAATATCTAAATATTACAGGGACTAATTCAACATGAATTGAATATTACAGGGACTAAAACAATATTGCAGGGACTAAAAATAAAACTTTTTATTTTACAGGGATCATAAACAATTTTTTTTTACAAGGATGAAAAATGAAACTCAGTCATTTTGCAGAGGCGAAAAAGGTATTTAAGCCTAAATTTTACATCAAATTTTCTTTCAAAGTAAATCATAAATCAATTCACTTCAAACTCAATTTTAACAAAATTAATTACATTTAAAATCATCATCATTAAAGTGTGTTCATTGCCCTCACCAAATCCATCCTTGAATTTAAATAGGGCTAGGGAGAAGGGAAGGGAGTGGGGTTATGATTAAGGAGATGAGGTGTCATGTCATTTGGATGAGTCTTGACATGTGGCCATGCTTACATGGCCTTATGTTAACCACGCCAATACTTAACAGAATCCTACAAACGATGAAGACAAATCATATGTTACAAAGATTTAGATAGTAAAAAAAAATATTTTAAGAATGAAAATAAAAAATCACTAACTATAAAGATTGTGAGTATATTTTCCAACATTTCATCATAAACATCCATTCTCCTTTTTTTGGTTTTTAAATACCTTAAACTTTCAAGCTTTTATAGCGTATCTTAGCTTATTTTTCGCATATGGTACGTTCTTAACTTCATATTTCTCAAGTGAGACTGATTGATTTTTGTGTTAGAAAAGTTTATTTTTCTAAAGTGTTGATATTCCATTGATTTATAAAAATATTTATTGAATAGTTTCTTGATTTGTCCTTAACATCCATCTCGTGATCGGTGTATATTGGATATTATATGGTGAGTATACCTGAATAGTGTAACCTATATCTGAATGGATCCATGTGTTAGAGATATAAGTGTAAGTTAGTCTCACATTGACTACGAATGAGCCAACTAAAAAGAACATAAAGGACAATACCCCAAATACATAATGTGTTAAGGTTTTAGGTGAAGATATAGTGTCAAGATCCCAATGCCCATTGACCAAAATGACTCTGTAAAAATAAGTTAAACCATTGTAACTCTTCATGAAAATGTATATCCCCTCTCCACTTTTATATAAATATATGTCTTGGGACATACGACAAACAACTTTATGTCATAACATAATTTCTCATCAAAACTCGAGATTCATGTCAAATTTCACTTTGTCTGAGAATTCAAGAGCATCAAATCATGGCTTCAAGATGGTGTCCTAAATTCATGCAACTTCAATTAATATTATTCTTGTTATGTGAACGAGATACATGATGTTCAATTTTTCTAACATTTTGCTTTATAAAGTATCCATTATAGTTTTCTATCTTGAATTTTGTACTTATTCTTATCAAAATTAAATGATCCAAAGGTCGACTTGAATATTCTCATAAAGTAGATCAAATTTATAAAATTTCATGTGAATTAAAAACTAATCAATACTTCATTACAGTATTTTATTTAAAAATAATATTTTTTATAATTACTAGTGGAGAGTAGACAATCTGTGCCTGCATCCATCATACAAATTTTTTTTTACTGTTTTTTTCTATATAAACTATTTTTTTAATGGTTAATTATCACATTATTTTAAAATTTTAATTTTAATTTTTCAATTATTAAAGGGTAAAAACAGAAATAAAAATATGACACCAAAATCACTTATTCTCCCATATTCCTTTATATAGGTATAGATTTCAATATTGAAGGATAAAAAATGGAAACAAAAATACGACACCAAAATCAATTATTCTCTCATATCCCATTTATACATAGGTATAGATGAAGGGTAAAAAATGAAAACAAAAATATGACACCAAAATCAGTTATTCTCCCATATCTCATTTATATATAGGTATAGATAAAAAAAAAACTAACAAATTTCTATTTTTCTTTTGAAAATATCTAAACAATATTCATCAAGTTATTTTATCTCAAAATTATTATTGTAATCTAACAAACAAGGATTTCTTAAAATACCAATTCCGCACTAGTATTTTTGGTTGCCCGAATAATGTTGGCATGTTGATTGTTGCCCATCGAGAGAGTAAATCACACGTAACAAATAACATATTTATTATTTTTTTATTATTGGAAATCGAGTTCTCAATTTCCACAGTGAAAATTCATTTTCATTTGCCTGTAAAAAAAAGTTTAAAATGACGCAAGTCCAACAAAAACATAGCCGACCCGCAGATTCGGCTAAAGACGCAGCAAGCAAGGTTTCCCGTTTCCCAGTCTCAGATTCCAATTCCCTTCCCACACAGTGAAACGGCGAAACACAGCACAGCACTGACCAGACCAGTCCACACTACACTGCCGCCACAATCCAAATGAAACCGAGTTTTGGCGGAATCTCCGCCAATTATCCCAAATTTCCTTCCCCTCTCTTCAATTCAAACACTCAATTTCCCTCAACCAAATCCATATAAACCAACACACACAAAACCCCTCTCTCCCTCCCTCCCCCCAATAATCCCCAAATCTAAACCTAGGGTTTCCACCCTTCCGTTCCCTTCTTCCCCTTGCTCTCACAACAAAACAAACAAGGCTCACGATGAAAGCTTCCCTCAAGTTCCGCGAGGAACAGAAGAAGCCACTGTTCCGTGCCAAGGTCCCACTCAGCATTCTAGGCATGCCCTTCCAATCAGGCCTCGTAGCCGGTGACTCCAAGGAACTAACCCTCAACCTCGCCACCTTCTTCGATTCGGGTCCCTCACTCAAACTCTCTTACCGGCCCAACGACTCTCACAACCCTTTCTCCCTCATCGTAAAAACCGGAACCGGACCCTTCGGTTCCCCTCTCTCCAGTTCCATGCTCATGAGCTGCGAGTTCAACTTACTCCCTCGCAACAACAACGGTGGACCCCTCTTCATGCTCCACTTCAAGCCTCGCTTCGGTGACTTCACCTTTAAGAAGTCTCAGTCCTCGGTTTTCGATCCCAACAAGGGGTATGTTACTGCGTTCCGTAACCGTAACGGTAACAGTAACGGTTTTGTTGCTGTTGGTACCGGCTCCGACGAAGACGCTTCCGTCGAGGTCGTGGATTCGCCGCTCATGGGGGCGTTCGCCGCCGGGAAGGTCCCGATCCTTGGAAACGGGTCTTCCGCCGCCGGTGCGATTGCGGGGTTGTTCTCCGGCATGGAGGTGGCGGCTAGGACGACTCTTCCGGTAAGAGGACGTGCTGCGGTGAAGTTCCGGTGGGGCGTTAGGGTTCCGGCGGAGGTGAAGGGGGAGAGCGCGTTCCATAAGGTACCGTTCCTGGTGATGGATAAGATTGGGGTGGAGCACTTGCCGGAGTGTGGGGATTCGAAGAAAAAGAAGGTCGTCGCCGGAGCAGGAGCGGGATCGGGATTGGGTTTTCCGGCGGGTTCTAATGTGGCGGAGGCGTGTTTCGCGGTGAAGAGGCAGGTGGAGGTTTTGCAGGCGGAGAACGGGTCGCTGAGGAATGCTGTGGAGGATCTCCGGCGAGAGATCGCCGGCGTAGTACGAACTGGAGGTGGAGGTTCGGAGTTTGCCAAGTACAGAGAGTTTGAGAGGAATGGAGGGAAAGGGAAAAGCTCTGAGGGGAGAAAGAATGAGAAAAAAACGACGTCGGATTTTAGCGGTTTTCCTCCCGGGAAATCGACGGAGGCTGAGGCGAGCGAGGAATTGAAGAAGGCATTGATGGGAGCAACCACTGCTTGAGTTTGAATCCGTCTGAAATTGCATGGCATTCCTATTTCACTATATTGTTTATAAATTTTATTTTTGGTTGGTGGGGTAGAATTGTTTTTTGTCTGTCACAAATTTCTAGTTTCAGTTTTGATACTGTGAGTTTACTTGCTTATTGTCATAATATATAAATGGTGATGATATATATATATGTGTGTGTGTGTGTGTTGATTTGGTTGGTTGATCATGTCGGAGGCCTGTTCTTGCGCTCAATTTTCTTTTCCAATTATCATAAATTATAAATGAGCGATCACAAATGTTGGGCAGAAGAAGGTTGGCTGTGTTTCTGCATTGGTTTTGTGTTTTCATTTTTCAAGTGTCAGCTATACAGAGGGAACGAAATCGAAATCAAATTGGTGTTGCTTGTCAGTGTCACATTTAAAATTTAGTAAGCACTCCCTGCAGTAACAAATTTTTCCTTTGAATCTTTTATGTTAATGTTGGTACTATATATTATATATTATTATTATTATTATTATTATTATTATTATTATTATTATTATTATTATTATTATTATTATTAGTTCCAACCAATGAGATAGAGATCTATTTGTATTTGATGGAATTTTGGTTTGGTCTTGGTATAATGAGCTAAATAGATAAACCTTTTGGCTGGAAAAAGGATTCATTCATTGGGGACTGGTGCAGAATTCATTCAATGAGCTAAATAATGATCTGCTATTAGTCCAATGTTGCAAGCTTGCAGACCAACTCATGGCAGAAGCATCTATGAAGAATTGAAAAGAAATGCGACGATGGAAGAATCACTGGAAATTGCAATTCAGATTCCTATGAATGAATTGTCTAAATTATGTTGATGTGGGAGTAGAATTGTGTTATTGTTTTACACTTTTAGTTTCAGTTTGACATTGATGTTGATTTGGTTGATCATGTAACATGCCGGAGGGTCTGCATGTATTGGTTGGTGGATTAAGATTTGGATCTCTTCATTCAAATTTCAGCAATAGCGGGAGAGGAATCAAAATCGAATTAATTAATATCGTCACATTTGAGATTTAAATGTTCACACTGTTCACGCCAGATATTACTTCAGATGAGACAGATAGATAGATCCTCTACGATTTGTTTGAAAAACTGAAGGGTTAAATAGGTTTTTGATTTTTAAAATTATATAATGTTTTTAATTGAAGAAATCAAATCCTTCCATCAGTCTTTTTTTTTTTGACAACAAAGGTATTCATTCATTCAAATCGAAAAAATACATCGAAACAACACAAATTCAACAACGCTAAAAACCAAAAAGGGTAAATCTGCAAACAAACTCGCAACACCCAGGTTAATAGCAAAACATAGCATAATGCCTACAATAGCAAATCGTGGCAAAATGCCTACAAAAGAAACATAATCATACTGGCCGGAATACCTATGTCTCCGGGTCTGTAACGTTGGCGCCCAAATCATCTGTGAATTTGTACTGGGACGAAGCATATCAGTCAATCTGAAGCAAACGAACACCACACCAAGACGGGAAAAACAAACGCTGCACGAATACAGGAAGCACCGCCGCACACAGACTACGAAAATACGAAAAAAACACGAAAGAGAAACTAGATCTATGTGGAGCAACCACTTATTTAGATAAAAGTAGATAAAAAAACGATGTAGAGGGGTGGTTCTAGACCAAAAAATGACCCAAAATCACCCCTCCAGTGGGAGAAGAAGAAAGAAGAAGGAAACTCTTTTAGAGAGAAGACAGAGAGAATTCTCTCTCTAAAGAAGAGTGGCGGCTAGGTCGTTTTTACCCTCCTTCCATCAGTCTGTTATTCAATTATTAATTATTAATATAAATAAATACTTGACATAACACTTGATTTTTAAAACGTGGCATATTAAGTTGATAATCTAAAATTAATTTGCCCATCCTAGATACTTTACTCAAGTGATATGGCAATTTCACGTCATGTCACATATATTTTACATATTATAAAAATAGATAAATTTAATATAAGCTTTATAATTATATATTAATTATTTAATTATTCAACACGGGTGGGATAGGTAACTTGGTAAGATTGTTAAAAAAAATGAATACTGGTTAAGTAAAGGATCAAATTGTGGATAACAACATCACATTTCAATGTCAGATTCTAAGAGTTTGTTTTTTCTGTATTCCTTCCTTCCAAATAACGTCGTGAGTGATGACTTTTGTGGGGCCATGCAATTTCGGCATCTTCAACTCCATAACGTTACGCAGAGTGATGCCGTCCATCAACCCCTTCAGCAAAGGGTTCGAAACAAAGCAGAACATTACAAAGGTGCATCGGGGCGACGTCGTTTCAAGATGGACTCCGCATAGATAGATAGGGGACTCGGATTTTCAAATGCACCGACAACACAGATCTCTTGGAATTGTTCAATTTTGAGGTATACCCTCTATCGTTCGATTAACATGTTGGTGATTATTATTTCCTTGTCGTTTGGATTGTGAAGTTTCGTGGACTTTGATGATGTCTACGAGGTATGCAGTTATTACTCGTGTTTTGTTACATTCTCTTATGATGCACAAAACCGACAAGTCATTACATTCTCTTTAGATTGAAACCGATCTAAGATTTGTTACATTTCTGTTCTGTGGTTTTTTGTTGTTCATGTCATCCACATGTTCATGACTTTGGTGAAGGTTCTACTACAATAGATTTTTTTTGTTCAGAATTTTTGTTTTCCTTCCTTAAATTGCTGAACTGTACAATCCATTTGGGAGCAGTTGATTGAATTTAAGATGGTTACAATTTGATGGTGCCTACAATTTCGAAGTGCTTGCAGTAACAATCAGTTACTCTATTAAGCACTGTTTGTTTCTGAGAAATTCTTAGGTGCTCATGTAGCAAAATGAAATCTTTTGTTCTGTACTATTAAATGCGTACCACGTTATCTATATGGAGTTTCTATTTAATGGTATAATAACTAAGAAGGTGCACATTCAATATTAGAGAACCAAAAAAATTTCTTACTTTAGGAGTAACCAAGAAAGAATTTCCTGTTTTTGCTACTTGTTACAAGGTCCCAAACTGGAGTCTTCAAATTGCTGATAATAGGGATTTATGTGGAAGATTCTTGTGGGAGGCTTCATTCCCCTCTGCAGGAGTAGGACTAATTCTTGTGTACCGTCATGTTTTAGTGAACAAACTTATTTTCTCGTCATTATGATTATTATTAATTTTTGGGGGGTGGGAGGGAAGGGAAGTCAGAAACATTGAATGCCCATTAAAACGAAACAAGTATAACAATCCTTCTAATTAGCCAAATAGAAAGAAAATATTAAAAGTCAAATATCTTTAGGAGGATTTAACATTTCCATGATGAAGGTTCTTACTTCTTAATTGGGCTACTAACTTTGACTATTGGGACAAGAATTTGATGTCACTCATCCTTACGGAATTTGATGGCATTCAATGTTATAACTCTTGCTGGTATACAAAATTTTCATGTTCTCATAGTCCTGGTGGGTGGTAGCTCTTTTGCAGCCCTGAGTGCCTTCTTGTCTCACGGCTTATTTCATTCACAGTTTTAGTATCTACTTCTATTTCAAGTTCATAAATTTCGATTGCTGTTATGTGAATTGTCTACATCTAAAGGGATGTAGCGGAAGCTCTTGTGACGGTGCAAAATCTTTGTAGCTGCAGCTGATAAAAAACTGAAAATAATTGTATGCATTTGAGAATACTCTTCTAGTTTACTAACAAGAGTATAAAATTCTCATTATGATCACAGGTTATGAATCTTGCCACAAATATATGCCTATAACAAATTAATTACCATTTTTTTCATCCTTCCTTGCAGATGCTTATATACTCCATGATCTCAATACTTTTGTGTTGCAGGAACTGAAGGTTTGGGAAGGGAGGAGGAATTCAAGACATTGACAGTATCTCTTAAACGCCGTGTCTGAAAGAGAAGCAAATTGAGAGAAACGGAAAATACATCAAACGATTTCTTTTTTTCATTTCTTATCTAGTTTCCAAGACAACAAATAGTTTAGTATTTTACAGTTGCACTCAGACTAAAAAATTGATGTGCCGGATAAATGTGAGTCTATATATATATATATATATCCTTAATTGTCATTGAGCACAAAATTGGCACACGTGGACATTTTCTAGTGGCAAAAGTAGGGAAGGGAATAAAATACAAATGACAGAGAAAGTGCATCAGTGAGATCATCTAGGAGGCCATTTGGTGTGGTAGGATCCTACAAGTGAATTAGTTGCCTATGCTTTCCACCACAATCAGACTTGTATGAGACTTCATGAGAGCTAAAAGACCATCTTCAGAGACCACGATTTAACTCCACCATGCAAGCTGGTTTCTATGCTCTCATCAATCATCATCCTCTGTCCATTAATTGCCCATGCAAGAATGGCTGTTCTCCATCTGTAATAAGGCACATAGTAGCTACACAATTAAGAACCATGATGATTATTTGTGAATAACATACACCATAAATCGATCGTACTTAATCACTAGCACTTTACTGGGGACCTCACTCATATCTAACTGTGAAAACAAGCCTTACCACTGAACATAATATACACTCAACATTTGTTTGGTTAGATATTACTTATGAGAAATATATTTTTTGCCCTTTTTTATCAAAGACCCTCTCATTAAGATGCAAAAGTAAAGCTTATTATTTCTGCAAAATAAACTAATCCAAACATTAGCTATAATATGAGCCCACTAATCACTCTCGTTACCTCACGCTTCCCTTTTTCTTGTTTCCAAGCTCCTTAAACTGTTCTGACCCAAATGCAGAAAAAGCTATTTTTTTTTTTGAAGTTAGAGGATTGCTAAAATCTGTTGTTGTGGACAAAATAGCATAACAAAATGTTATATTTTATTGAATTACAAATAGTTAACTTTTGTTAACCTATCCTAAACAGAAAAAATATGAGTTTCAATATACAATAAGTATGCAGCAAGATTATGTAGATATCTAATTATTACCACTTTCACCATCCGATGCATCTGCAATCCTTGCAATTGCGTCAACAAGAGCCTGCTCATGCTCCTATACAACAGTACAAACATTAATTAGAGTATGAACAATAGCAAAGGAGCATGAAGGTTGACAATAAGGAACTTCATGATGGTTGGTGATTGTACTTTCAGCATTTGCTTTGCCTTCTCAAGCTCCACAGAATCTGGAGGACTTGTAGCATAAATCCTTTCCACCTGTTATAACACCAGTGTTATTAAAAATTCAAAGAATCTCCCTAATTTTCTCTCGTTCTCAATGAGGTTGCTTAGGTATGTCACATCTACCTCCTTAACTAGTGTATCTGTGTTCAACAACTCGATGTCATCCAAAACTCTCCTTCCAATACCATTTTGTGGTGGGATAAGTTCTTTTCTGGCCTGATATTTGGGATGTCCTCTTCCTCTTCCAGCACCTAAAGTATCACCACCACGGCTAAAGAATTTCTTACCTCCTCGACCTTGCCCACTATGTCCACCTCTGTGGAATGTGCCTGGATCTTCACCTTCCCATCGTATATCTTCAGGTGAGATCTGCAATCAACAAGGTATAGTATAAGTAATCTTAAAATATAAAAGATCACTTCTGACATATTCATCTATCTACTTAGAGCATCTCCAATGGGAGTTGCTTAACTCATTTTTGGTGAGCCCTACAATGCCACACAGGATTTAAGAACACCTAAATTTCACTCCAATGGTAGAACCCAACTTGGGAGAATGCGAGTTGCTTACATGTGGATGTCACCAAGATACACTCCAATGCTGAAATTAACTAATTTCATTTGAGTTCATTTATTTGAACATCACTACTTAAAAATAACACATTATACTTATTTTTCCCCTAAACATTTGTATCCTGCAATGTCCGGAGCCAGACAACAACTTAGTCCAAAATATATAATCCAGACTACTTACAATTAGTTCTAAGAATTGCGGTGACTGGGTGAGAAAATTGGAGCAATCTGCACCGAAGTCTCAAAAATTAATTATAAGTGAAACTATTCACTTGTGACTACTAAAGGAAAAAAAATCCATACAAGAAGTAAGCTCCCAAGTCAACAGAAGAGATTAAAAGATTTTTGCATGTGGCTTCAACTTGATTATGATCAATAGAAAACTGCACTGAAGTTATAGTTCCAGAGACTGAATATCCTAATAAACATTGCTAGTCTTAAAATTTACTTAAATTAGGATTCAACTATTCCTAATCTCAATCCAAAATCCATGTGAAGAGTGATTCTAAGCAACTCAATCATAAGAATTCTAATAATAATTCAAAAAAAAAAAAACTAAATCTTAACCCGCATTGAGATTAGGAAATATTGTAACGCATGGAAGCCTTCAACTAATAAAAATTCCTCAATATGCTTTTTTCTCCTGAACACCCCCAAACTCAATATACTTCAAATGTTTTGCAGTACTCTAATCTGAGTCAGGAACTCAGGATGTTTCTTTCCATTTCTGGTTCAATCCCTTACGGGTGAACCAGCCATGACATTTGTTCAAGCAGTGTTCATTTATTCTTGAAATGATATCACAAGCATGACGGGCATGAGTGTACAAGCAAGGGAAAAGAGTGTGGCACAGACGAGGGTGGAAAAAGATATATTTTATTGAAGATGTGTCTTCACAAACTCAAGATCGGAGAAGCTAAACCATATATGAGATCTTTCAGTCATGGTAAAAAGACGGGATAAAAGGGGCTAAAGACTAATAGAAGGATAATGGAGGAAATAGCTTTGGTATTAGGCTATAATAATAAAAGAAATTACATAGGAAGATTTAAATTGCTTTTTATGAGGGACTGCTGTTGCAAATAATAGTCATCATTCTGCTACCCTTTAATCCGTTCTCAGCATCCTGCTCATAACCACACACATAAAACCTGGCTTCTATATTCATTTTAAGGGATGGGTGCAAGTGGCCAAAATTTCATTTGCTTAGGGTTGTCTTTGTTGCCATCTTTAAAATTAAAAGTATTATATTTTTCATAGTCATGTCACTTAGTTTAATGTTATTCGTTTCATTAACATTTTCTGCTGGTGCTTCACTCAAAATAACGCTTAAAACCTACTTTATTACTTCTCCACTATATACAACAAAACATAGGGAATAAATACCTCTTTGAGATCAACCCATTCCCAAGTCTCGTTTGCTTTATTCATATCATAAACCAAAGCATGCCGGCCCTGCAAAGTAAAAAAACAATATTGCATTTCCGGATTTAGACCCTAATTACGTTTAAGCATTTTTATTTCCATTTGGGTGAGGGAACAAATACTTTGATACTTTTAGGGGTTGATAACATTAAAGACACATCCTATCCTAAACCCTAAATGAAATATATATCAATCAGTTCGCATGCTTTTCATTCTCTAAAAACTGTACTGAGCAAACCAAACCCCTCAAAAAGGGCATCTTATATGTCAAAACAAATTAGACCAATAATATAATTCACCTCAAACACCAAGACAATCATCCCAGTGAAAATTCCGAGAACAAGGCATTAACCTTGGAAAATATATGCATTTTACTGTGGGTTTTGACTGTTCTTAAGACCTACACATACCTCAGCAGGGTTGTAATCAGTTATGACAGCTTCATAGAAGTGGTTGTCTTCAGGCCATCTAGTCCAAACTTTCTTCCCAATCAATGGATCAAAAGCTGATGCTTCACCGGGTGCATTAGATGCAAGAGCACTAGAAGAATTGCGATTTGTGAAATGCCTGCCTCCAGTGGGTCCAGTAGGAGCATACTGCACAGACTTCACCGAGGACAAACCAGGCATTGACTGACCCTGGTGCCAAAATTGGTGGAAAATAGAAAACCAAATGGACATCAATAAATTGCTTTTCTTTGTACTCCTTGAGTAAAGAATTTAAGTGCAATGCAATTAGTAGACTTTTGGCCTCTGGCAACTAAAGCATCTCCTACAATTACAGCAGTGAATGTGAAGATACTAATGATGCTGTTAAGGCTCACATCATACAATATACAAGAGAAGGTGGTACCGAATGAGATGTCTTCTGTTTTTTCCGGGAAGCTGAAACAGTTGGACTAGGTAAAATGTCATGAAGAGGCTGAGATGTGCTGCGCCTTGCAGGTTGGTAACAGCCAGTTTGTCTCCACTCCCTGATTGCATTTCCCATGACATAACATTGTGTAAAAAGAAGCAGAAAAACTGTCAATATTTTTTTAGCTACGCCATTATAAGTAACTACTCAAATAATTACAATACCTTATGCGGTGGATTATTTCATCGGCATTAACCCTAGTAAGAAGCTCCCTATGTTCGTCATCTGAAACCCTCAACTCTTTTCTAAGTTCGGTTATCAAACCTTCCTTCTCCTGATGAATGCATAAAATAAAATACAGGAGATTATTCTTCAAAGCAGGAAAATATAAGGATTATACAAAAGACATGAAGGGAACTAAAGATATATACCCAAGTAAGAGCATCGGACTGAGCTTTGAAAGCACGCAAGACAGCAGAGTATGCTTCCTGCTCAAGTTGGTGAATTTGAGCCTCCATGTCACTATGCAATTGTGTGGAACAGAAGCTACAGCAGATTTTGCATTGCCTGCAACACTACTACTACCTCTCAGAACTCTAGTTTGATTTGAGGGAGGAAGATAATCACCAGTACCTAAAATTGTTTTATGAAAAAAGGAACTTAGATATAAGAAACAAAGATGACATGAATGAAAATTTTCAAATTTAAGTATTATTGAATATATAGATTCATGCATTCCACACACAAAATATCTTATAAGTGAATACTGATAAGACAATATTTCTCGATTCTAGAAACAGGGGACTCTTCTTTTAAATATTCATTACAATTTTTTCTATGAATTTGATCATGCACAACCAATTACCTTTCCCTTCTTCCCTCCCCCTTTCTACATATTTCGTTATCATTTTAAAGGTTATTCAACAATTTGAGCACCTCTAAAATGATCATTTCCATTGGATTTCCAAGCTTGGGCAAAGCCTAAATTCTGAACATATAATTCAATTTACAAGTATACAAAAAACACTGACAGGAGAAGCGAGGAGGCCTCTATTGCATTCATAGTCACACACTCAGCCTACTTTAAAAGGAAACAATTTTGCAGGAGCAGAGTTCAAAATATAAAATTATTGTCAAAGTATACGGTTCTAAAAAACTGCTTTAGAAGTGTCATGCACCAGGGTTGCACTTTGCAATGACTATAATTGCTATATTACCTTCTCCTACCACAAACTTCTCGATATAATTAGTTCCTTCACACTGCCTACAACCAGCTTTTGCTCCTTATCAACTTGCTTGATCAGTTGATCATATAGCGCACTGCATGCCACAAAAAACCAATCCCCGTAAGAAATTCCCTTTCATAACTTGAGCAAATGAATTCCAATTTCAGGCATTCATACATAAGTGCTACATACACAAATACCAATTTTAACAGACACTTCGTTCAAGCTTTGTCCCTTTACCAACTTGCACATTCTAGGTACTGCAGTAATTTGTGACACTATATTCTATTGTAAGATATTTACAAAATATTTAGTGCATGGTCCAATACCAACAAAAGGGTTTCTATTAGAATAATCATCATCACAAATTCATATAAGGATTAAATTTTGTTTTCATTTCCCTAATACCTTTTCTTCTATCTTCTCATAGTGCCAATGCAAGCAATCAGTCCCCCACCCCATGAAAAAAGAAGGAGGGGATTAAAGTTAAACCCTAGCTGCACATTCTGTGCATCAATGTCACAATATGCAATTTCATGGGAAGTTCCCAAAAATAAATCATATCCAACATACGACAACAACAAACTAGGAAGCAAGAGAAACCCCATCCAACAAATTCCAACAGCAAAACATAAGGAAAACAAAAATATAATATTTTTAACACTTTCTGACAACATATTCGACCGCTCCAAACTAACTAGGAACGAACAAACCCTAGAATGTTATTTCGATGAAGTACGAGAAAAAGGAAACGAGGCTCACCGCTACTAATGGGAATTTCGTAGTCCTAAGAAAGTTACGGCAATGGTTGAAATAAGAGAGAGAGCGAAGAAGTGAGTTTCCCCTTGAATGGGTTGAAGGTTTAAGCGAAGAAGAAAGAGAGAATGGGTTTTAGCTTCCACGGCAGTGCGAGAGAGAGAGAGAGAGAGAGAGCGATGGGGACAAGGTACGAGGAAGAAAGAGAGTAAACCTCGTACAACAAGTTAAACTTAAAATAGTGGGAGAGTAGGAGTCGACGCAAAAAGTGAAGGAGGAGAAGGAAAATAGATTTGTTGTTGTTTGGTCTTTTGTTTTGTTAAGGCGAAGCGCGATGATGCGATGCGAGAGTGGTGTGTTTGTGTGTGTGACTGTGTGTTGTGTCTCTCTCTCTCTCTCTCTATAAAGAGCTCGCTTTGTCGGGTGGGCTATTCGGGTACGGGCTTTTCTCTGTGCTGTTGTGAGTCGCGGCCCTTTTGGAAAGAGTCCCTCTTTTTATGGAACTACGCGTTGACCTGAACTGAACCACCACAACCAAGTTATTCTCAATTCTCATTCTCAATATTAAACAAAAGGGTGATTGGGAATGTCCAAATCTATGTGAAATGTTATCAATTTACCATTATCTAAATATTAAAAAAGTTAACATGTAAAATTGTACTACTAGTTTTAATATATTTAAGGAGAAAATAAAATTAATTCATATTTATTTTTTGGCTTAAATATATTTTTAGTCCCTATAAATATGTCATTTTTCAATTTTAGTCTCTGTAAAAAAAAATTTGTTTATCATCCCTGTAAAATAGAAAGTTTTGTTTTTAGTCCTCGCTATTTTGTTTTAGTCCCTGAAATATTCGATTCATGTTAAATTAGTCTTTGTAATATGTGGATAATTTTGTTTTTATCCCTAAAATATAATATAAATTTTATTTTACATGGACTAATTCGACGAATATGTAAATATTACAAGGACTAATTCAGCATGATCTAAAAATTACAGGGACTAAAACAAAATAAGGAGGACTAAAAACAAAATTTTCTATTTTACAGGGACAATAAACAAAAATTTTTTTTGTACGGACTAAAATTGAAAAATGACATATTTGCAATGACTAAAAACATATTTAAACCCTATTTTTTTATATAACCAATTTCTGCTTCATTTATTTAATCACTAGTAAAAAGTTTCAATCAATATTTGGTCCAATAAAATATTCATTTATCAATTAATTTAAAAATTAAAAAAATTAAAATATTTATATTTGATGTAAATTTTTTTATTGATAAAGTATTTTCTATTAATTAATTATCATAATAAGTATTTATAATTTTATATTTTAATTTAAATATTTTGAAAAATATCCATACACGACGATGAAATAATTACCATTTACCAATTACCAATCTCATACATTTAAAATACAACCTGAAGTACAAGATATGAAATGATAGATCTACTAGTAGTTGTCTACAAAGGATTAGAATGTGTAGACAAAAGCTACAGAGCCACTTATTTTTAGAATCGTGAGTGTGACACTTAGAAGGTTCAAAGTTCAAATCCAATAAGTAATTTAATGCATCACATATAACCCTAATCATGGGTGTCTCTTTTTTAATCATAGCCTCATGGGTTGTATGAATTGGATTGAGACTAATGGTTGGGGAATTGGTAAATACACCCCACACTTTTATCCATATACCCCACATTAATGCTGAAATTTCAAAAATACCCTCAAATTTCGCGTTATTTTCGGAAACTAAAGTTTCTGAAATACAAATTGTATGGAGACTGGAGTTTCTGGTATATAAATTTAACTAGAGTTTCCGGAATACAAATTTACATTCATGAAACTAGTTTCCGGAATACAAATCCAGAATACAAAAAATTGCATTCCGGAAACTCCAGTTTCGGAATTGACACGATTTTGTGGGGTGTATGACCCAAAACGTGATATTAACAAGGGGTAATTTTGAAATTTTATTATTTAAGTGGGGTGTATGACAAATTATGGTGGTGTATTTACCAAAACCCTAATGGTTGATGATACATGGTTTTTTAAAAGTTCAAACCCAAAGTTTATCAAAGATTGATGGGTTGGGATTTTCTCTGCCCACCCCCTTTTTTAATTTATTTTTAAAAAATGATAAAAATATTTCATTGAAACTCTTAACAGCCCTGGACTTCTTTTCAGGATTTAAGAAAACTTAGTTTTCGTAAGCTATTTTAGCTAAGTTTCTGTAGTGTATTTCAAAATTTCAAAATGCAATACGAAAACGTAGTTTTCGATCCGTAGGTAAAACATATTTACAACATGTTTGTCAATCACAATGACAAGAAGTGCAAAATCTTTGTAGTTTTGAAAAAATAACTTTAGTGACAGACTAATTCCGTCACTATATGGCAAATGTTTGTGGGTAAATGTGAGTTACATTTATCCATGGAAATTTGTTTTTTAATGATAGATTTCGTCGATCCTAAAAGTCAATTTTTTTAAAATTTCATATTTTTACCCATACCTTTTACACTACGGAAACTAAATTTCCGTAATGTATTTACATTACTGAAACCGAGTTTAGGTAAAGTCTTAAAAACTTTTTCAAAATGTGCATCTTTCATAATTTCTGAGAGGCACTTTTGTCATTTAAAAAAAACAGAAAAAGCGGGTGGATGAAGAAAGAGGATAGGGTGGACAAAGAAAACTCCTTAATGGATGTGGGTGACCCATAAAGAAAGACTGATTGATGATAACAAAGCCCGGAAATTGGACCCAAAAAAAGCCCGGAAAGTAGTTGTGACTTTCCTGGAAAGCTGTGTGCTGTGTGCTACTTAGATTTCAGAGCCCATTTCCCCAATCTTCACTATTAAAAATTCTGAGTGGTAGTTTTCGGATGTCATGTTTGGAATTTGTACATTGGCAAAAAAAAAAAGTTTGGAATTTGTACATTGTTTAAAATCCTACTGTTTGGATTATAACGAAGTTTGGTTTATTTTTTTAAACAAAGTCTCAAATTCCAGTTTCATAAGTAGAATTTTATTTATGGAAAGTTTCAAGTTTTTTGTAAACAATATCCATTTAATGACTTCTTGATACTGAGAATAATTGCTAATCACAAGTTTGAAGATAACTTTTTTTTTTACTGAAGTTTGAAGATAACTTATTGAAGCTGTTAACCAAATGTGATTTGTTTGACCAAATTTATAAGTAAAAAACAATTGAAGTTAATCAATCACTAAGGAGACCAAACAATTGAAACAATTTAATTAAATCAAATGTTACTTGTTAGCTGTGTGAATGTAGAAGAAGGATGCAACTTGTAAATGTAATATTGTATGGATATGGATAATGGATAATGCCACTCAATCACTAAGGAAGAAACTACAACAAGGATATCTAAATAATAGACCCACTTCCTTTCATTTTTTCTACTAAAATTTTGCCATTAAGTCCTAACTACCAGTTGGTTTATCCTATGGCCTATGATAGATGTAGCTCCAGCTCCACCATCTAATCCATTTGATCCCATAATATATCCTTGAATAAAATCCCAAGAGGTTCCGAGCATTCACTTTTGTGTTTAAAGGCAGTCCAATATTTATCAGGTAACAAGAAGACCAAAGGAACCTAATTTTGCTTTCTATTAATAAAGTTCTCCATAAAGAAGTTTTGGAATAAAGGGAAATTCAGGAGAATAAAAGAGGCATCACTATTGATGCCTTGCCCGTTTTCTTTTGCTGTCATAAGAACCGTGTACTTGCAAAAGGGTTATCTTGACCGGTCTCAACTCCTGTACTTGTTGTTGATGCACTCAATGTGGGAGCAATAAACCATTCTGAGTTGGGTTTTATTTTAATGAATGTAGGAGGTTGTTATCTTTAAAGCCAAACTATAAGGTTGTTTTTCCTAAACGTCAAGTTAATAAGGCTACTCATTTCTTAGCCAACAGGAGTGTGTAGGTGACAAGTTCTTTTACTTACCATCACATATACCACCTTGTATTGCTGAGATTATCTTTAATGAAATGCTATGAGAAAGTTCTAGTAAAAAAAAAAAAACTCCTGAACTTACTAGTTGTACTCAATAATACAAATCATATCACTACATAACAGAGTTGAAAATTAATTCAGTAAAAAGGAAAAAGAAATATTACTATATCGAACATAAAATTGACTCGTGTCGATATGATAAGAGGAGCGTTAACAACACTTCCTTGATACACTCTTTTTAATACATTTTCTGTGATTGGGAGGTATGAGTTCCGTTAAATTATGCGAGCTTCATACTCTATTTGATAGACCCATTTCCAAAGTGGTAGAAATCACATGAATTTCAACGGATTACTAAGAATACGTTGGAAAGAGTGTATTGGCAGTGAGTTGCATTGTGCAAGCTAGCTAAAAATGCGGGCAAACTGAGTTTCCTTATGAATATCATCGTTTGTATAATCAGTCAGAATCATGCACACATATCAGATGTGAGATTACAGCACAATTCATTGTGTAAATTGTTCATTAATCATACTTGGCCTCGTACTAATTAAACAGTGCAGGCAAGCATCACATGGCAGAAAAGGACAAATACTTGTATTAAAATGTGCCCTGTCCCCCCAAAGGCCCAAACTGTTTATTATTTGATCAATTAGCTGATCCTTCAAGATATTGTACATGAAGTCCTACCATTGACTAACAACCAACCTAGATTCCTAATCTACCTTCATGAAATTAATTAATTATTTTTTGTAGAATGACTATAAATTAAGTTTCTGTTTCTCAGGAAGATAAAAACAAAAAAATCATTTCACCACATTTTTTGATAGAGAAAAAAACAAATTCAGCTTAATTATTGAGCTCCCCTAAAACTGTTAAGACCAAGGAGTGCAGCTGGCATATCCTATGTTATATATATATATATATATATATAAACAACATGTATTCAATGACCTGGATAGCAATCAAAACTAATTGATGTTCAAATTCGTATGAAGTGTACACCTTTGATTTGATTAAGTACATCAGCACATGAAATCAATGACCCTATATGTTTTTGTCATGAACATGTGGTCTTACTTCCTCTGTAGTAAGGCTACAAGCTTTCCCTTTTTCTCTTTTTCTGCTTCTTATGTGCTATTCTAGTCAAGTGGGAGATAATAGCACAAATCAATTAAGAGGGAAATTAAAGGAAAGTCACTTGAATTATATCACATTTTCAGAAATAGTTGACAGCTGACAAGCTCATAATTGAATTAGTATTATTACTTTACTTGTGAAACATGATTTTGGGGTTTAAAAAAAGTATATTATATAGATGTTATTGGATCTATCGCTATAACTATATAAATCTTGCCAGTTTCTAATCAGTGTCTAGCTGTCTGGTAGTGGGTCATGTATAGTGCGTGCAACTTGTAATTTCATGCAAATTACCTATCTAATGGGGACCATCAACCCATGATTTTAATATTATTGTTATCTGAGTCAGTGTTCTTAAGATTAAGATTCTTGGTTGTGAACCCAAGAACTAGTCTCTTTTGCTACTGTATCTTCCATCTGGAATGGTACAGAGAGCACATTTCTACGTTCTGAATAGTTTCCCTTTTCCTTTATGCTTATATCTTGTTGAAATTTTGTCAAATGTTTTTGAATATAAAAAAAATTCAAGGACAAACACTAAAACAGAGGAGGGTCGGAGCAGGTGATGGTGGGGTATAGACTGAGTCCACTTTTTTATTAAATCTTATTAGTACATATCATACAGAAGCAAAAAAATCATTAAAAAAAAAACCATAAATATCTTGTGGAGAGGCCAAGCGATATTATTGTCGGGGGTAGTCTTGTACCAAAATAGTATGGAGACACCTAGTGGTCTTAAAAAAAATTATTAATAAAGGTCTGTTTTGTTTAAGTACTAAGTATAAAAAAATTTATAATACCTTTTTTTTGAGAAAATTCTCTTAGAAGGTATTATTCTCAACTTTTAAGAAAACCACATTTTTTAAGTTTTTCTATTTCTTCTGAAAATTTACATAATTATTATATTTTTTGAAAATATTTTTCTAGAAAAACAGAAATAAAGGACCCAAAATAGACTAATTAATGTGTTTTATGGGAAACCATGATCTATATAGACTAGACTGGCATTTGCTTATTAAGATATATGTTAGTATCAGTTTAACTAGAGGTCCTAAGTTCGAATCCAAGTCATGAGAATACAACAACTTTAAATCTCGCATGGTAGAGTTTTGCCACCTATATGGTCCTACCCGTCTCAAAGAGATTAGTCCCCACACGCACGCGAAAATATACTTGGTCTAGAAGGATATATGTTATTAGTTTGAATTGGAAGCTTCATGAGGCTTAAATTAAGTTTTATAATTCCCATGAAAACAAGGGACACACACACAAAGGATCCCTTTATCAAACATGAATTCTATGGGCAACCTATAGTTTTTTTTTTGGATAGGCATATATGGGCAACCTATAGTAAATGAATGTGTTAAACAAATTTATGAATTGGTATCGTGATACTATTTGTTTCTCATTTATATTTTGGCAATGGCGACAACCCCCCTTCTCAGTCCCCAAAAAACAATAAGCAAACAAATGAGTAGCACCAAAAATAATTTTAATAATGGATAAGATGTTGTCATAATGTATTAGAACTGGATTTATAAGGTCCCCAGAAGACATGGCGCCGTATGAAATTATCCGGCTTTGAACGTGTCTGAAAATGAAACTTATGGCACGTATCAGCCACACACCATCATAACCCACGGTTCTAAATAGTGATTATGGTCACCGTTGAAATTTCTCCGATTGAGGACATCGTAGTCATAATTCGATTTGTGTCCCCCATTAGTGTTTTTCGGTGAGATAAACACAATTACTCCCTCCGGTCTCAAATATAAGAAAAAAAGTACATGCATCTGGATTATATATGGTCCAGATGCATATACTTATATGGTCCAAATGCATGTACTTTTTTTCTTATATTTGAGACCGGAGGGAGTAGTCCATGGGCTCATCTATATCTTTTACACCCCCTTTAATTTCCTTTTTACTCCTCCTCTCTTAGTTTTAGGCTTTTAGCTTTCATATTTGGTCTGTGCGGGCGAAATGAGGTTGCGTTTAATTAATTATGCCATTAAGTAACGTTGCATTATTTTTATGTGATTTTAAATGATACAAGAATTGCCCGGGTGGTGCCATACTGCCATTGTGTGTCCCACCCGAAGCGTCGCACCCCCATTTCAGTTATATTTTTTGGTCGTTAAGAATAAAAAAACTTAAAAAAAAACTTACAATTATATAGTCCCAACTTATCCTAATTAAGTTGCTTAAAAAAAAACTTATCCTAATTGAGTAGAATCAGTAGCGCAGTTTATATCATTTTCCTTTTGGGAAATAAAAATTCATTTGACGTACAACAGTTTTTTTTCTACAAATTGTTGGTTATAAGTAGATCACCAAGTCTTTGTCAAAGAGATATTTTGTGGAATTAAAATCACATGTTGTCTTCTTAATTTGTTTTTTTTTTCGATTAAAACATAATACTTATCTAAAATTTATCTCTTTTTATTTTTTTTATTCTATATCGAGAAGTATCCTACTGCCTGCATGACGAAGACTAATGGTTAAGGGGCGAGAGACCTTAACCACTCACGCCAACCTCAATTGGTTTCTCTTTTCATTTAAACTAACGTTGTATTTTTAACTATTATTATTTTTTGAACGATGTATCATGTTCTACTGAGGAAAAAATGGAAAATAAATATTGAAAGTAATTCGCAATTTTTGTATATCGAAAGATGTTATAACTTTGAAGGAATCTTTTCTTCTATTTTTTTTTCATAATTTCTATTTTTCTCTTTATTCTCGCACAGATTTTGCATTTTTTTTTCACCTCATATCAAATAATAAGGAAGGCGATGTTGCTTTCACACCTCATGAGAGGCGTGAGAGAGGTGCAGAGATAAAGAAAAAGAAAAAAAAATGAGAAAAATGATGAAAAACAAGTGAGAGGTTAAAAAAAAATTAAAGAGTTTGGAAAACAATCGGGATAAAAAGAGTGTCAAATTATAAAAATTCAAATAATGATAAAGTTGCATTGAGATAGAGTGTTAATTAACTTGAAACTGCAGTTCCATGAAGAAGAAAAAAGCCTGCAACAACACTTGAAACCAACCACCATGAATATGAACAGAAGCATTACACAATCCCCCCACACCCCAATCCCTGACCCCTTTTCATCTTTTGAAATTTTACATTAAAGTAAAAGGCAAATATAAAACTTTAGCCCTGCATACACCCAATGGATAATTTTCATATGATAAGCTTAATTTACCCCATGCTAATTAACAAGTGACTTCTAGCTAGTTTGTAACTAACAGAAATTAACACATTACACATCAAACACCTTAACTAATTTTGTTGTTTGATCGATCGATCACACATATAATTCGATCACAAGCTCCTAGCCAACATTTCCTGAAACCTCCTATCAGACTCCTGCTTTTCCAACTTGAACTTCTCATGGCTATTCTCAATGAACATTTCTGCCAGCACATCAATCTCGTTACTAGTAATTAATATCTCCTTCTTTTCCTTTTCAATTTCACCACCACCACCACCACCATCCTCAAGCCACTGCAGGTACCCTGCGAGCTCCGAGTCATGATGGCAATGATGATTATCCTCATCGCCATGGTGATCATCATGATCAGGTGCGGGCAAGCCTTGGTAGACTCGAGAAGGGACAGGAAGAACATGGGAATTAGATCGCTTGGAAGAGCACCAGTTATAGTGAAGCCTGAAGGACCCCATAATGATCTTCTTGCTGGAGTAGTGTTTGTTGTTGTTCCTAATAAGGGTACTCTCAACTATAGCGGCTTTGACTTTGGACAGTGCGCGGAGGATGCGGCACAAGTGGGACACTATGAGAGTGTGGATGAGGTTTTTGATCTTCATGGATGAAGATGATGATGTGGGTGGTGATGATTTTACTGAGAAAACTGGTAGAGGGTAGTGCAAACGGGAGGAGGGGCTATACATTTTTGTTAGTGTGACTTTGGGGAAGAGGGGGAATATTAATGTTGGGTCCTTCCTTGTGATCGGATGTAGTTTATATATACATGGGATCACAATTACAAAATTAACTGAGTTCTGATTTTTGGACACTTACATTTTTTAGCACTCATCTAATACATCTATATAATTTTTATCTCTCTCTTTTTGTCGGATTTGGATCCTCTACAGGATTATTTTTCTACATCTCTCTCTATCATCTCTGACTCTCTCTTAATTCTCTTCTCTCTCTTCTTTATTTTCTCATTTCCCTTTTCTCTTCTCTCTCCTCTCACTCTCACATTTCCTGATGCAGAGGCAGTATCGCCGTAGACAATCTATTTGCCTTCTTGTCATATCACTTATCTATTACATTTGTCACTTATATATATCTTTTCTATTTCTATATCTATCTAGATGTTAATTGAGATTGAGGTGTCTACCAATCATTTTTCTTTCAAACCCAATTTGTTGGGTTTACCAGTTTGCCCCTTGACTTTTGATTACTTAAAGCAATGCGCCATTCACATGCACTTTGGTGGAAATTTCAGGCCATGTGTGTAATATTCTTTTTTTTCTTCTTCTTTTTGAATATATGCATTGGGGATTAATAGACAACACCCGCTTCCTGGTTTTAAAAACTCATGGCTTGTCTTTTGTAACGACGTCGTCACCAACACTCAAATTGCAAGCGCCATTTTTCTTTTCATTTTATTTTATTAGTACACTGAGATTTTGCTTCCTTCAAAAACATATATATTACTTGTGATTCAATGATTGATTGGTTTTTAATTAATTGGAGAGGAGATGTAGTGTTTTGAACCAGTAAAATATCGTTACCAAGTGGGCTGATAGAAGTGGATATATATGGAGTTTTTTTAATTATAGTATTGACTATTGGTATCTAAAAGTACTCAAGTTTCATCCGGACTAATCCGAGTCGACAAGGTACTGGATGAAGTTTTGATGCTGTGTTGAGTTCTCCAAATCATTATAAAGTTTTTTTTGTCTAAGGGTATGTTTAGATTGTGGCTTATTTTTAGCTTATTTGAGTTTATCTACTACATTAAAAATATACAATAGAAACAAGGTGGTGTTTGTTACTGACTTGAAGGAATCGACGAATAATATCCTATTTAAACTTTAAAGCCATAATAGAACAAAGGTTGGACTTCGAGCAACGAGAAATTAATTAACGGGTTAATTGTATAAAGAAAATTGACCTGTTAAACTGCATACGCAATAGATGATGATTATATGAAAGCAAAAGAATCATTCACCATATGCATGTACTCTAACTAAAAACGTCAACCCTTATTAAGTACTAATCTAATACTTGCCCCCTGTTCGGATAACAAGTTTATCTACTGCTTATGGCATAAGCTGTATAAGCTATTTTTATAATCGAAGAAAAATTATAGTGAAACTTATTTTATATAAGTCATAAGCTGTTTTGATAAGCTATCATGGGTAACTTTATGAAAAATAAGCCCAAAACAACTTATGAATCAGTCATAAGTTGTGTTCATAAGTTTTGCATAAACCAATCCAAACAGGCCCTTAATTAGTTGTTTACGTACTTTAGTATTTTTAGCCCTTTGCTGCAGCTAATTAATATTGCTATCTTAAGATTTTCTCAAATAGTAATTAATTTTAGTATATGGGAATTTATTTAATCATTGAAATTAGTCCTTAATTCAGCTTGACCATCGATCAGTTGGACTTGGAGGAGAGAAGTACTGCGAAATTGCGTGCACTTAATTATTATCAGATACATGAGACTTTGTAGTGGTGACGATTTAAAGACGTGGCTATATATCCTTCTACAGTATTATATATAGTATCGATATCTCAGAAACTGCTGCGACTTAGACTTTTAATTTATACATAATACACATATGTTAATGGTACACTCAAGCTCAATATATATGTGTTTGGAATATATATGTGTTTGGAAGAATATTTGTTAAAAGTGATTTTGATTTAATTTGATTTAGTCATGAGTTTGGAAGTAAAGTGATTTTATGCATGTTTGGACGTTTTACTCTGAAAGTAAGTTTGAAGTAAAACTTAATATAAAATTTTCAACTCAACGCAAAAGCTATAAATCTTTGTTTCAGGTATAATCGATTTTGGACAACAAAATATATTTCTCTTCAAAAACCCAAACATCTAAGTGTGTGTTTGTTTCATATTTTCAAACACACTTTTGAGGGTCAAACACGATTTTGGCCAAAAGTGGGTGTGTTTGTTTACCCAAACGTGAAAATTTACAACGTGATTTTGGGGTCTAAAATCAATTCTGGTGGAAGGAGGTCATAGGTTGCTTTTCCGTTTGCAAAATCACGTTTGGGTGTGGGACCCATAAAATTCTTTATATTTACACATCAAAAGTGATTCTACCTTTAGTATCCAAACACAATCAATTCTTCTGAACACACTTTTAAAATATCATTACCAAACACAAATCAATTCTTCTCAACACAATTTTTTTTAAAATCAATTCTTTAAACACAATTCTATCAAACACAATTCTACCAAAATCTAAAACAAACAGACACTAAATTGTTACTAAAATCACTTTTGACGAAATCAAAAAGTAATTTTGGATATCCCCACTGTACATTCAAACATATACTTAATCTACTGTTTCCATTTGGTGAAGCAGTTCTTTTGACCCTTAAAAGAATTCATCAAATGAGAGCTTTAGTTTTTTTTGGTACATTAGCTTTTTTTTTGGTACATTGAGAGCTTTAGTTTGATAAATGAAAGGTTGACTATAAGTGTTGTTTATATAGGTGATCAATTAATATAGGTCATATGATAATTCAGTGTAATTGCCTTTAGTTACTTTTTATTTGCATAATTAGGTGAAACCAAAGAATGCTAGACAATAATAAGTTTTTTTTGTGAACACTTTCATTTTTAACTTTTATGTAGAAATTTGTAATTAGCCTTTTCAGTTATATTTTGTAATTAGCTCAATTAATTAGGTAATTAGTTATTTTTTGGTCTAGAAAAATTAAAAAAACAGTGAGAATTTTAAAAAATGAATCAAAATTTCATTATCAATGGATAATTATAATATAGCTATATTAAGTACTTAATTATATTTCAAAGCTTAAGTAAAAATTAAAAGAATTAATTGTGCATCACTCAGCCCATTTTATCCGTTCATTAATTATCCATTGATTTTTTGCCGCTCTCTTTCATTGACAAATGAAACCACGCATCATAAGACTGTTGACTAAGGTCCAAGAGAAGTTAAAGTATCATTTTTTTTTTACTTGAAGTTCAAGTAACAAATAATTAAAGTAAAAACTAACCAATTAATTAAATTAAGTATCTTGAAAGCTAGCTGATTAAAAATTAAAAGACAAATTAGTAAAGTGTACACCCAAATAAACCTCACCTTAAAAATCAGTATCAGATTGAGACAATTGCCCAAACATTTAGCAGGTTGGATTATAACATCCTTTTTATTTAATTCCTTCAGAGATTATTATCTGCATGTGCTAACATCAAGACATTAAAAATGTAAAATATAGTTTTATTTCTTCCGTTCACACCACACATGTGAACATGTTTCTTCTTTCTTTATTCAATATAGCCGAACATTTCTCCATTTGAGGTCAACTCCAGAGCTAACTACAAAACATCACCTTTCATATTAGGTGCATGCTTAGACATTTACCATTGGTGTGAAGTTTCTGCATCCTTTCACCTCCAATTAATAAGGTTATATATAACACTATAAATTATATCCCACTGATCACTTATCAATATAAGGAAAGTGACCAAGAATGCAAAGCAAGTCAACCCATCTCTCCCATATATATAAAAAAGAAAAGAAAAATGGGAACGAATAAGAACACGTTGTGTAAAATGATAGAAGAGTTATTTTTCATTTTGTTATTATTCAAGTTTGCATTTATTGAAAAATGATAAAATATTTAATTTCTAAAAAATTTAGTGCTTGACTGTAAAATTAAAATGACATTAATATATTCCTTGAATGAAGGAATTAAAAAATGAAAAGAAAAAGGTTCAAGAATTCTCTCTTCTTATTTTATTGGATAGAAATGTGACAATTAAAACATAAATATACGAAAAATGATCAATATATATACATATACGGGAGGTTGCATACATATGGAAATATAATTCTTTTTTTTTTGGTCATAATGAAAATATAATTCAAACAAGTCATATTTCACATATTTTCTCTTCTTCGCCCATAAGTTTCATCAGTCTGATGAAGAGAAAACATTCATGCCAATAAACAAGCGGAAAGAATTTCGATGGGTTCACCCAGTAAAAAGACTACAACCAATTAGTTAAGTAGAAATAATTAATAGTAGTAGTAGTAGTAGTAATACACTAACACTAACACAACAATCAACATGCTGTGTTAGTTGAAGATAAACATGCCACCTTCGCACTTGTCTGACTCCTAACCATACATGTTATTAATTAATTAATTAGATATATATTTTCATTCGAATAGTAAATAAATCTTTAGCTTTCAGCACATGTCGGAGGAAAATTGACTGACCAGGATTTCCAAGTCAAGATAAAAAGGATATGTTATAATGAATGTCAATAAATAGTGTCATATCCTCATATATTATACATATTTAAAAGTGCAATGGTATAACTATTAGGTCATATCTAATGGAGAACCCATTTTGGGTGCTTAAATGGGTCTCATATAGTTACATTACTCATTTTTACATTTTTCAACATAAGTATTCAATAAGTACCTAACCCCTAACTCCAAAAAATTTACTAAATCGGTCCCACCAATAACTCTACATCCAATTAAAACTCACAAATATATGTAGGATCCAACAGGAGAGAGGGAAGAGAGGGTGCTTGTACAAGCATCACTTCCTATTATAAGCACTCTTTTTTTTTCTCCAATGGAGGTGCTTAATAAGCACCCACTAAGAACCCTATAAGCACTCCCATTGGAGTTGCCCTTAGCTAATTAACTGTAGAGCATTTATTAAAAAAATTAATAAAAAACCGGTTTGATGGTTAAATTATGTATCAATTTTTAAATAAAGTAAACATTCATACATATAATTTTATAACTGACTACTTGTATTTTAAAATTAATATATTATAGGTCAAAATAAAAATATACAATGGAGTATCGAGTGTTGAAAAAACCGGATCAAATTGGCCAGAACAGTTTAATTATGAACTAGATTTATGGTCGATCGCGATTCAGTCACTTCATCATATCACATAGTTGTGATGTTATCTCAATGATCATGCATATATAGATATAAATGTGTGATATTTATATTTCATACTCTCATACATATACATATATAGCTTGTTTGGATGGGTATTTAAAGGCTTTGAAACTACATTATTTGTGAGAAAAAATGTGACTTTATATAAAAATAAATGATGTTTGGTTGTGTTAAAGTTAAAGTTGCCGTTGCACTAATAATCACTTTAATTAATTGAGGGGGGGGGGGGGGAACGTGATTTTTGCTTAAGATTAAGAATTTCACATTAAATTTTATTAGAGATTTATTTGTAAGATAAAATTTTTCAAAAGATAAATCACTGTACTAAACTGTTTTTTTTTTCAAATTAATTTCTTAAATAAATTTATTTAAAATTTTTTTTTTGGTCAAAAAATTTATTTAAAATTAAATGTATAGATACTCCCTTTTCAGCAATTTTTTGGTCATATTTTGGGTATATATTTTTGTCCCGACTCTTGGGCATGAGAAGAGCTAGTACCACTATTGCTCGAATTCTGACTGCAAAGGCCCACTAGAACCTTTTACATCTTCAGAGCCCAAATATCTCAATTGAATCGTGTGGCCCGTTATTATGACCTCTTTTGGGGATTTTCTATTAAGTCACATACACAAATTCTCCAATCGACATATAACTAGTTGAATATGTGTGAACTTGTTCATGTTAACAAAAAAAAAATAGTTGAATATGGTATTCTTCAAAAAAAAAAAAACTAGTTGAATATGGTATATTATTTAGTTATACTAAATGAAAATGACAATTAATTGTAGGTTTCAGTGAATATGTATCTTTCCTTTTCGTTGTCGTTCCACGGAGTGCATGCCTGCAACTTGGCTTTCAATTAATTAATATTCAAACACGTTATCTTTATTCTTGCTCTATTAATTTTTGGGTACAATATTCTTCATTATTCTATTTCAATGATTGGAATGTTGTTGTGCTTGGTTGTCTCAGAGAGTTGGGAAAAGGGTCACCTCTCATATATTTTATAGGATTAATGTTCTTCCTGGAAGCGTGGACATATTGCCATACATCGATAACGAGTTAACGACTTAGAGAATGAGATGCGCAGAAACTCTCTCTTTCACAACGGGTTTCTTTTTTATTTATTTTTAAATAAAAAACAAAATGCTTGTCAAATGGGGTCGACAATTTTAGCCCAAGTTTGAAATGTTACAGTTTTTAATTTTAATGAAATAGAAAAATGATAAAATTAATTAACTAATAAACTGATAAAAATGATTATGAATTTAGCATATGTATGTATTTACAATTTTAAAGAAAAATGTAATAAAATTATATATGAATTAGTAGAGGATGAAAATAGAAGTCAAGAGACCCTTTAATTTTTTTTATATAGCTAAAGAAATTTCAAAATTTTTGTCCTGTAGTACGTTTCAAAAAATGGTCCAAAACTTAACCATGAGGCATATTATGTGGAATACACAGGGATTCAAAATTCATTAGAAGTATCTTGTGAGAGGTTGAGTTGACATTCAAATGGGGATAAGTTCAAAATTCTAAGAAAGGGGAGATATAATACTAATATAATTGACAACTTTTACAGCTTTACTCTTCGGAAGTACTTAAATATAGAGCATTTTCATATAAAAATTTAATTTAGGCACAGAGTCGACTAAGCTTAGATATATATAATATAAAATTATTAACAGCTGTCATGTAAAATGAAAGTAATCGGATTATTAGCTAACTAAACTTTTTGATATAAATTGCGATAATCCTTTGGGAAGAAAAAAAAAAAAAGATTGCTGGTTCGTGTGATTTATGGCAGCAGTGGCTGACACTTCAGCTTGAGAATGTTCCTTTAATTTCTTGCATTCCTCCAATACCAGAAAAACTTGCATGATCAGTACCACCAACAAATTAAATTGTCTAGAAACATACTCCGATGCCAACCACAATAAACAAAAATTCCGAGAAAGTAGCCACAGATTAATAATGGACTTTTTTTGTCAAAAAAAAAAAACTAATAATGGAGTTTTAACTAGAAATACTTAGGACAAAATATAATTGTAGAAATAAAATGAAATATGCTGCAGAGTTTAGGGATAAAGGTATATTAATTTTTCCTTTATCCCAATCCCAAATATATCTCTCACCATTTATATAATTCATTACTATACACACTTGCTAATTAGCAATCACATGCACAGACATATTACATATATGCATCATTTATCAAAAAAAAAAAGACATATATGCATCTTATCCCCTCACAAATTTAGCCTCAACTATTAAAACCTTGTCTGTTATATTTTTGATATCTAGATTGCTAATTGCACCATTCCTTTTTGGGTTCCTATAGAATAATTAATAATGGTTTTGAATGTTGTTCTTTCTCATCCGCTCCCTTCAGATCGATCCAAGTAAAAAATACTTTAGCTATATATAAACGACCCTTGGCCGTTCCGCGGGTCATTTTATATATGTTGCAGATTCCAACTGCATCAGCTAATTATAAGATGCAGCCAATACCAAAAACTAATCTAACTGTGTATTAATTCCAGGTCATCTTATTGCCATGTGACACAACACTTAATACTTATCTTCTTCCACTTCTCGTTAATTTGCTTCTTTCCTATTCATTTGTTAACTTTGACAAGAGTCGGTCCTTGTCGTGGCTTTGCAATATAAACACCACCTCAAAAACTAAGATCGCTTTTTTTTTTTTTTATAAATTTTTTATGACAAAGAGGGGCTTAACCACCTTTCTAAAAAAACCACGCGGAATAGTATACTAACGGATACCTATCCGCAAACAATGTCAAGTCTACAAAAGTAAGAAAAGCCTTAAAAATATGGCACCGCTCATCAAGAGTGAGACCAAATTTAGCCAATTTGTCAGCAATCTGATTGGCCTCCTGGAGAATATGCATCCACTAAAATCGCTTGTTTGGTATGGTCTAAGAAAAAGTTTCGTGTTTTCATTCTTAGTTTTTATTATTAATGATAAAAATACTCTTTTGTTTTTACTTAATTTATGTATTCAACATAACATATGATTATTTAAAAAAAAAATTAAAACAGAATTACAACAGAATTACAAAATAAAATTAAAAACCTTTCTAGAACCTAATAGGCCCTAAAAATTTGACAAAAATGTGTCTTGGACTACCATATCATATACACCTAAAGATTGATAGAAATTAATAGAAGAAAAAATAGTGATAAATATGATAGATGTGTATAAAAATAAAAGGAAAAAAAAAGTTTGAAAATTCTAACAAAAAATCAGACACGAGTCCCCGTGCCAACATTTTCAATATTGTATGTAAATGAAGTTAATGAACTGCAGTTTTTTCCAACGCAGTTCACATGTTAATGCTTTAACATTGAACACACACAAAAAAACATTGGCATTAGAATATTAAATCATCACATCACCCATGCACAGCTAGGAATGCAATACTCATATATACTATATGTTTTTTTAATCAAAATTGGCTGCATTGTAAAATGTCTTTTGAAGACAGGAAAAGGGTATTAATGTGGTTACAATGTTTAGATAATTAATGTGATCTATACCTGAATCAGATTACGCTGTGAAGCAGGCATTTTGCTCTTTGTTTCCCTTCGATTAGACTTAAGATGAAAAGTAGTCAAATGCTATCGAACCTCCACATCTCATGACGACTGTCCTTGTTTTTTTTTATATTATATTTTAATTAAAAAAATTAAATGGAAGAAGATAAGTTCAATATTTCTCTTTTATTTGCGTCTTTTTTCTTTTGTCCTCCCTTCTGCTGCTGCTGGGATATTTACAACCGGGAAAAGATAAGAAAAATGAAACAAATTAAGAGGAATTAAGAAGGATGTATTATGTATTATATTTATTTTTAGGTTTAATTATGCGCCGGTCTACTATTAACTAATGTGTGATTTTGATCTCTTAATTTAGAATGAATTTAGTCTCTTAATTTTATAATTGTTACAATTAATCCCCTTAGTAGCTTTTTTCCTACTTAAAATTTTTAAATTGTTGTTTTCTAATCAAAATTTTCACAAATTGAATTAAATAAATTATTTTAAATATTCTTCTAAATAAAGTTACTCAAAATGACCCTATATGTTTTCGTCTTCAAATTCTAATCTCGCACATCCTACAATTTTTTTTGTTTTATCAAATTTTCACTACTTATAAACTTTTAAAATTATTTGTGCATGCTTAAGCTCTTTCATTTGTGCAAGCACAATCTTTCAAATGGGCCAATAAACCTACTTGAATTATAGTTTGATATTAGCTCTTTAGAATTAAATTACTCACCCATAGTTTGATGTTGAAATCACAGCATATACTCTTACACGTGATAGTGTTTTAATTCGCTCTCAGCTTTCTAATGTTTTATTTATGAATACGACTAAGACATGGATCACAGGATTTCCACGGAAGAAGGAGAGTAGGAAATTAAGTAATACTACCTCCCGGTCCTTATTATAAGAGACAAATCACTAATTCATCAAGACCAAGGAGAAACAATTAAATTAGTTAATTTTAATTAATTTAAATTTTATTCCAAAAATACCCTTATTAAATGGTTAAAATAGTTATACCCACATGCATGGGGAATATAAATCTCATAATAAAGTAGGTGCATAAAAGAAATTTTAGCAATTAATGCATTTAAAAGTAGGTCTATGTTTCTTATATTTTGGACCAAAAAAATAACCTAATATTCTCTTATAATAAGGACCGGAGGTAGTATAAACTATCAATTAAAATTTGGGGCGGTGATAAGCTTGGCAACTTGTCGTCATTAGCAATGAACGAATTATTTTTCCCCTTTTAATTTTTGGGCCATTTGGGCAGCAGCAATGTTCTTCAGCAATTCAGATTGTGCGCATGAATTGAATGTATAATTAAGCTAAAGGTTTCAAGGATGAAGACAAAGTTTGTGCACTTTTTTGACTGAATTTAGGGTCCTAAATCCACGTAGATTATTCCTTTGTGAGGATGAAGAGGCTGAACATCTACTGAGGAATCTTGCTTTCCACCCTTTTAATTACAATGCTGAACCCATTAATTTGATTCCCCACTTCTGATGATGATGAGACATTTAGGATGTTGTGAGGGGAAAATTAAAAACTTCTTTTATATTTTTTTTGACATGTTAATGCAATTCTTTTTTTGTATTTAATGATATTCATCATCCTCATCCACTATTGGTGACTAATCCATTGCGGATTTTTCCAAGCAGAACCCACTTAATGTTTTGCAATGTTGAAATTGACCTCAATGAAAATGCCTGATACTAATTTTATCCAGCTTGTTTTGTTTTTGTCAACTTGTCTTTTACGCAAAATTTTGTTCTCTTTAAATGATAGGATGCTTAGTGATAAATAATTTGATTAGAGAAAGACAGATACTACATTGGGTACTTCCAATTAAATTATTCTAATGATATATGATAAGGGCGCGTGGCCAGGAAACATAGCCAGTTAACATAGATTGGATTATGCTTATATAATTAACAAGTAAAGAATTATGCTTATTTTTCAGTATTTCAGAGGGAGAGGGACCTTAGACTAATCTGTGTTCGACTAGGAGATAAGTAAAGTATAGTCACGGATTGTTTTGCCACCAAGGATCGAACTCGGGCATTAGCCGAGCCCTCAGATGGAGCGCATTAACCTGTTGCTCTAAACCTCGTAGTTAGAATTATGCTTAATTAATGAGGTTCCAAAGAAATTATCAAATTTGAACCAAGATTAATAGTGACTAAAGGTGTACGCCCTATTAAATTTGAACCATGTTAAAGTGGCATTTAATGTGCAACATTAGCACCGTTACCTAACTGACACTAATAGATGAACTAACTTGACGGACGATCATGGGCCAATTTGCCTATTCTCTCATACCAAGGTGCAACACCCTACAATATTGAGGACTAAAGTGGTTATTTATTCTTGATTTTTTTTTTATCAATGAATAAATTCCTCAAACTAAGTTATATTTAGAAAATCATTGTTGCAGAACTCAATTACTCGACTTCTGAACAAATCGTGAAATGTAGCATACAATTAACCCACCTACATGTGCAGAAAACCCGGTCATTATGGGCCACTTTGATAAGTTGAAAGTGTAATTTTTAAAGTTTTGAAAATAGTATTTTGAAATTTACCTACAGTTGAAGGATATTTATTGCATTTTGACCCTGGAAAAAATCAAGAAGTGGGATGAATTCTCTATGTCTTTTTAACTTTTTGGTAATGGGAGGCCCATTGAGGTTACTGAACAACACTATTGGGAATTCTGGAGTTAAAGTTCCATTGTGCTATTGACCAAAAAAAAAAAAGTTCCATTGAGCTTTTAAGATGAATATAAAGGTTAGTTACACATTTTGGTAATTTCTGATACCCCACTTTGCAAGATGCAGTGTCATGGGACAAGACTTTTAAGTCTATAATATATTTTCTTTTTTGGGAAACGAAGATTTGGCTATCTATTCTTCTATTAATCATCTGTATGGGTGACTAAAAGTTATTTCTTCCGAATCTTTTTATAAGAATAATTTCAGATCTATTGTTTCTGAATTTATGCCAGTATCTCTATCTAACATTTAATAATTACCCTCCTATAGATGCCCATAACATTATTCTCAATTTTAAGATAATCAAATAGTAATTTTTTTAGTAATAGTTTTTTGGCCTTTTGGGCAGTACACTCATTCAAGCCTTGGTTGCTTTAGCTCTCCTCTTTCCTCTGATTCTTATGCACTTCGTTTAAATTCATATGAAGACAACATTAGACAAAACTATGTTTGTTTGTTTGTAGGGCTTTGTTGTTTTCAGTGTTCTGTACTTTGGTTATGTCAATCAGTAGATTACTGTTTCAAACCTATCCTTTGTGCCAAGAATAAGTAAATGACCTTGCCTGGAAGCATTTAGACAAATTAGATTCAAATCTTATTCCTGAAGCCTTGTGAGGAATATGAGAGAGAAGAACTTTATGCCATTAGGCTCGAATTTAGCATAACTATTCCTTACCCTTTCCAATCTTCTTGCTGATCTCGTTCTGGTTCTTGTTTTTTTTCTTCATTCCCTTCCCCCTTTTCCATTTGGTGCATGCTCCCCTTAATGAGGATGAACCTTTCCTAGAGTTTTTTGTATGCTACTTACCACAGAAATTTGGAACACCCCATCTTGTGACAATTGAAAATTTTTGAGGGGCGAAAATTGGAGTTTGTGCCTTTTAAATGAACGAGAACAAGATTGATCACTGTCTAGGACGGATTCAACAAAGCCATGGACTAAATGGTGATTTCAATTCAGAATTTGGCAATTGTTCTTCTAGTTCTAGTCAATATTTTGATATGAGACAGGCCTCAACTATGGGAACTTGCAATCAGCCATTTGCCATGATGGCCTATGGTGGAGGAGTGGAGCAACCACCATACACAGGCCAAGCCAAATCATCATCAAGCACAATTATCAGTACTTTTGAGTCACCAACTTCTGCTTTTTATGCAACAGAAATCTGCATGGGTTTCCCACAATATGATGGCCAAGTTGATACTAATCCCTCTTTGATGTCTCAGTTCTCTAATAAGACTAATGATTTGGAATTCCCTTTGTATCAATGTCCTAGGGAAAACCTTTTCCTGGACTCACCAAACCAACCTGGCCCTGACCCCAACTTTGAGTTGTCAAACCCTTTGCAACCAATGCTGAAATCTCAATTGAATAGTGACCAATGTTGTGGATCTCCTGAGAAATCCAATAAAATCCCATGTGGGAATTTCCCTGGTGGCAATTTTCTCCCAGTTGAACAACATAAATTCTTCATGGATGATGCTGCCTCAGTTAGTATGAGCCCATCAATTCCTTCTAAAGGAAATCAGGATCACTCAGTAAGTAATTTTGCAAAACCCCATGTTTATTTTTGTCTACTATCCATTCATTGATAGACTTGCTTAGAGTCCGTTTGGATAATTTTTTTTTCTCTACAAGCACTTGTGATATGAGTTTTAACTAATAGCTTCTCATATAAGTTGAAATCAGCTTTTACACTTCTTTTTTTTTTCAAAAGCTCTCTTTTTTAATTTCTTCATAAGCACTTATCTATTTAATAATGACTACTTAACAGCTTTTCCACTTTTCCTTATATGAAAATTAAGAATGCAAAGCGAAACTAGCTTCTCCATAAGCAAGAAACTGGGCTTGTGAGCCCAAACAAGACCTTATATTCCTTGCATCTTTCTGTGCTGCAGGTTTCTTGTGGCTCATATAATTTACTTGTTTCACAGCTGATTTTCTCTTCTCAGCAAGAGAAACTGTCTCCAGCAATGTCAACAGCAAGTGTGTCAACTACTACTTGTGGAAACCTTGCCTCTAATGGACCAGCAGTCTCAAGCAAAACAAGAATAAGATGGACTCAAGATCTTCATGAGAAGTTTGTTGAGTGTGTGACTCGCCTTGGAGGTGCTGAGAGTAAGTAAATTACAAAATTTATCCATTGCAAAAAAATAAATATTCAATATCTGATTGTCTCTTATTCGTTGCTTGATTGTAGAGGCAACACCAAAAGCTATATTAAGGCTGATGGAATCAGATGGGTTGACCATCTACCATGTTAAAAGTCATTTGCAGAAATATAGAATTGCCAAATACATGCCAGAATCAGCTCAGGGTAATTTTATTAGCATAGTTGCAGTCTAGTTTCTCTATAATGTCAAGTACATTTCTTGGTGCTTGAGTTTGATAGCATTCACCTCACAAATGTGGTGATCAAATGGTGCCTGAATTTAATGTGTTCAAACTTAGATAGCTATAAAACTGAAAGGGTAAAATAGGTCCTTCCAAATTGAATTCACTTCCAGGTACAGGGAATTGCAATGAAGAAGAGATACATTTTAATTTATATCCTTTCACACTGTACAAAGCTTGAATTGTTAAATGACAAATACAGTCTAATTAATTTCTCTGCTAGATGACAGAGATACATGCTATAGACAATTGTGATTGTGAGGATGAATACCTTGCTGTATCTAAACAAATTGTTATCTTGTTTCAGGGAAATCTGAAAAAAGAAGCCAAGTAGAGAATGTGAATCTTGATGTCAAAACGTAACGCTACTTCTTTTGCCTAAGCCATTGTGTTGTTATGTTCTATAATTCCAGCACTTCCAATTATTGGTTCTTTTTCACGTTGGCATCAGATGCTGTTACATTACAGCTATAATAAACTATATTTCTTGTTCTTGATTTGCAGTGGCTTGCAAATTAGAGAGGCACTTCAGCTGCAACTAGATGTTCAGAGGCGTCTTCATGAACAGCTAGAGGTATATCCTTGCAGTTCTTATTGTGACTCTGCATACTTCTCATACCATATAGGAGTATTATCTTCAAGTGTGTGTATTCTCTTAAAAAGTGATTTTGACTTTACTTGATTTTGTAAAATTGAGTTTAAAGTGAAGTAATTTATGTTTGGATGTTGTTACTCTGAAAGCAAGTTTGAGGTAAAATTTTCAACCTAACGCAAAAGCTACAAATCGTTACTTCAGAGGTAGAATCGATTTTGGACAACATAATTGCTTTCTCTTCAAAACCAAAATAAAGAAATTTTTACTAAAATCACTTTTGATGAAGCCAAAATCAATTTTGGGTATACCCACCGTGCACCCAAACTTGCACTTCATTCTGTTCTCTGACTTGAAATTTTCTTTTGATTTACTTTGTGGTTCCCAGATTCAGAGAAAATTACAGTTGCGAATTGAGGAACAAGGTAAGCAGCTGAAGATGATGTTTGATCAACAGCAGAAGACTAGTAGTAGTGGTGACCTCTTGAATACTCAGAATTTGGGCAATAATGATAAACCAATTAGTCCTAAAGATGTTGAGGTTTTCATTTCTGAAGGGTGTGGAAATTCCTTATTCCCTTCCAAGATAAGTTAGGTGCCCCACCAAAAGCTCTTAATTTGACAGCTCTATACATAAGCCATTCTTGCAGTGATGCAGTGTGCAAACAAAGCTTACCCCTCATCATAAATTACAGTCAAACCACACCATACAATTTTGTAATGGGAAGTAAATCACCCTTGTTGTCCTACACAAGTCCAAACCCATGAATAAGTACATATGATATGAGTGTGCTACTTTTACATTACTTGAAAAAAAAAACACATCATAATTGGTTAATTGTAATTTTCACAAAGAGAGTTTTTTGCATCAGTTCAGCACAGGGTTGTTGTCTTGCTCCCACTGATTATTAATTAATTAATAATGTATAAAAATTTGCATAAACAGAAAGTAAATCCTTAAATTATTACTTTAAATCAACATCATGTTTCCATCCTGTTGTTATCCGCTGACTTTGTTTAGAGAACTTTTTGTGATTAAATAACTATAAAAAAAATAAAAAGGTAGCCGTCTTGCTTGAAAAGATAGGAATCTTTCTGCCTTGATTTATCCAATCCTGGTATGGTGTCCTTCCTTATTGTTTTGTATTTTTGGCAGCTACTCTAGTTATCTGATTCTAATATTCTAATCTAATCTAATTTATGATAAAATAGGGGTCAATCTATATCTATATAATATACACTAACCACTGTTAAAGCATTTTTTCGTGCAAAAGTCAGAGAAGTGCAATATGAATTAATTAATTGTCACAGAAAAAATAGAACTTCTTAAGTTTGCCTTGTTTCTCATGTGTGTGACCTGATTCTTTCTCCAGCTGTTCCGAATCGCTTTACGATAGGGCTAGAAATTGGTTGAATTTGGGTCCATAACACCCACTTCCGTCCAAAATATGGATCATTTCCGTCCGTTTAGGCGGTAGGTTTGGATGGGTTAAAGCGGTTTGGGCCCATATTTAGCTGATTAAACTCCTTTTTTTCTAACTATTTAGCTGATTAGTTTGGACCCATATTTTTTTTGACCAAAAAATAATAGTTTTTTTGCTTATTTTATAATATAATGGTTCATGAAATGAGTCAATTTAAATTTTTATTTTAAATTAGTCATGATTCATAACTTAAGTGAGTTAAGTGATAAAAAATTGAAGTTGATAGGGTTCGGCCACTGACGGAACATTTTAAGTGGACTTGAATTTGCTCGTCACTATCTGTCCGATTTTAGGTGTCTTGGACAAACAGAGAAAATAACATCCTAATAATCATTTGAATATTGTTATTTTTAATTTTTTGTTGCAAAATCATTAATAATCCGTTCATAATTAATATGTTTTAAATAGAAATCAAAACATAACTATTTAATCTACCTTATGATATAGATATCGCAAATAAAATTTAATTTAGAAAGTATTCTACCATGCACGCGTGTCAACATGTTTTTCTTAGGTTCATTTGTCGAAAAAATAAGAGAAAGATAGAGTCACCATTACTATCAAAAGTTTGAGTCCTCCAGAGAGGTAGATCTTTTATGATCTATTAGACTTAATTAGTCCCATTACTATCAAAGGAAAACTCTAACATCTTGCTTTATCTTTTATCTCCTCTTGCACAGAGATAGAGTCCCCACTTCTCTTCTTTTTTTTCTTAGTGTAAATAGCTTTTATATAGAATTACAAATATTTGATCATATTCCACATCTTAGTCTAGTCATTTTACAAGCCTGTAATTTGGTTACCTATGAGTAACATTTAGAGATTTAACTATTAAACATATCACAAGTAATTTTTAGAGATCAATTTGATGTTAAGTACTCAATTTTAGGAATTAATTTAAATGTTTGAAAACAGAATATAATGTCTGTCAATTTCAAAAATATTTTTATTAATTTCTTAATTTCATAGACCAAGATATCCACTTCTTACAATTTCAAAGGACCAAATTTGGAGTTCACTCAAATAGATTATAGAATCTATACACTCGCTTTGTATTTGTCTTTCAGAAAATTGTAAAAATTACAACAGTGACAAATGTTTGAACATATATATAAACATTGTATAGCTCAAAATTCTCATGCCATAAACTTGATGTAAGCCATCTTCAAGAAGGTGTTAATTTTAAATGTATCACTCTTCCCATATGTAAATAAAGACCGAGTGGAAAAACAGTGTAGCCATGGTTGGAGGATCACAACATCTGAGGTTAAAGGGGTCAGTTAAAGACAGTATGAACTACCAACAACAGTTGCAGCATGTGTATGATATTCCTGTTTCGTGTTTGCCGTTTTCAGAGGCCTTCGATTCGGCCAACCAAGCTAGCACGGAGGGTTAGACTTTTGATTCGTATTAACTGTGACTTGGGTTTAAATTTTTAAAAAAAATTGTTTGTATATGTGAATTCCAGTATTCTACTATAAATTATTGTTGAGGTTGTGGCCTTACATGAAAGTGTGTCTCTCCTAATCAAAATTTAATTATTATAAAAAAAAGGCCTCTGATTCACAAGATATGTAGGGTCTGTTTGGATTGACTTATGCAAAGCTTATCTGAGCTTATCTACTGACATAAGCACTTGTCAATGTGTTTGGCAAAGCTTATGAAAACAGCTTATGACTGGTTCATAAGCCATTTTGGGCTTATTTTCATAAGCTCCCCATGATAGTTTATCAAAATAGCTTATAGCTTATGTAAAATCAGTTTTACCACATTCTCTCTTTGTTTATAAAAATAGCTTATACATAAATACTTATATGATAAGCGATTATGCCATAAATACTTAAATAAACTTTTTATCCAAACTGACCCGTTATCAGATTGAACCACAGTGTTGCTAATTCATTTTTGTGCCACTCTCTCTGTCCTGTCATCATTATGCGCCGTTCTTTGTTTCTCATACATGTCTTATCCAGTTATCTTCTGTATGCACTCGTAGATCTGTGAGGGATTTCCAAAATATATTTGGAAGATTGCAATAGTTAATCACAAGATGACAATTGGGTCTAGCGGTTGTTATGTTTAGTCCAAGTGAGACATCTTGTGTTCAAACCCTTTCATGGACACTTTCCAAGTTTTTGAACGTTTTTTAATTGGTTTAAAATTAAATCCGAAAAAGTGTGTCCATAGGGAATCGAAGGCGGCACCTGTTGCATGAAGGTGTGAGTCCCAACCACTGGGCTGATGGGGTGTGCATGAATAAGTATATAACGCTTCAGATTAACCAGAAAACTCATGAAGAGTTGTTTCCCTTCACAAAGTGGCATGAGTTGCTCTATAAATAGAGACACTCTGCAACCAGAAAGAAAGACGAAAATTCATTGCTTTGCCTTGTCAAACCTCTGCCAAATTCAATTTCTAAATCATTTCTTTTCTTCTCTAGTGCACAAGAGTAGAAAAGAGAACTTTGTTCTGTAAAATACCATTGATCGATACACTTGGTGTGGAAGTGCAATATGTAACGTCCGTAATTTTTGACTATGTTTTTAATTACATTTTATATGGGTGATATGTGATATATTCTTTGATGCTGAGATATGTGACATATTGTTTGAATCAAACGTTGAGTGACAGACAGAATTCTGTTTACCGTAAATAGACGGAATGGTGACTTTGTGAAGTAGAAACCTAGATTGAGGTTAAGAAAAAGATTTGAAGGTACAAATAGTGATTTTACAATATTTGAGGATTTTAGAAATTTATTCGGGAATTTTCTGAAGAGCAGATAAATATGTTACCGTTTTGGTCCCCGTAGTTTGATTAGGTTGAACTGTGAATTGGTTTGGAAACCAGAACAAGTTGAGAAGTAATTTTGGAGAAGTCAAATGATGTTTTATATTATTCTAGAATTTTAGAAATTATTTTGGGAATTTTTAGAATATCAGATTAAGAATTGCAGTTTTGGTCCCTGTAGACCGAGAGTAGGGTAAACGGGAGAACAGATAAAAGCCAGAAGCTTAGGAAATAATCCAAAATCAACCAAAAGAGTAACCCATGATGTTTTTATAATATTTGTAATTTTTAGAAATTTTCTGGAATTTTTCTGAGAAAGTCCATTTTTACCCTAATTTACGGGTTACGGTAAAAACCGAAAAGTTGCCGTAATACTTCTAAGCTTAAATTCTATGAACCAAGACTTTTGTGGCACCTTATTTTCATGGCTTAGGACTTATTATAAGGTTCATGAGAGTTTTTACCCCAATAGGTTAAGTTTGGACAATTTTTACTATGAAATACAAAAGTTACCACACTTGGTTACCTTGGAGACTTACCATTTACCATGGTTAAGGTGAAAAATTATTTTACCCAACCCCAAGACCCAGCTGCAGCGCCCAGTCCAGCTTTGTGAAGAAGAGTGTGGAGTTTTCTTAATATCCATGACTCATAGTGGTTAGCCAATAAGAGCAATCCAAGTTATTAACTAGGGTTAAACCATGGTTAAGTGATAGTTAAGTGTTATCATGACTTAGAAAAAATCTGTACAAGATAGGAAAAGGGAGAGAGTTGGCCGAGAGGGAGAGAAGGAAGGAGAGAGCTTCTTGCTCATTCTCTTTATTGTGCTCTTACACCATAGTACTACCTTAAGCTTTTCTTTCCAAATTTTTCATCGAAGTTAGCCAAAATTCCATGGATTTGCTCTTGATTTTGGGGAACAACAAGCTATCAAGGAACTAATCAAGAAGAAGAAGGACTAGAGAGGTTAGGGTTAAGTTTGGAACCAATAGGTTAAGTTTGGACAATTTTTACTATGAAATACAAAAGTTACCACACTTGGTTACCTTGGAGACTTACCATTTACCATGGTTAAGGTGAAAAATTATTTTACCCAACCCCAAGACCCAGCTGCAGCGCCCAGTCCAGCTTTGTGAAGAAGAGTGTGGAGTTTTCTTAATATCCATGACTCATAGTGGTTAGCCAATAAGAGCAATCCAAGTTATTAACTAGGGTTAAACCATGGTTAAGTGATAGTTAAGTGTTATCATGACTTAGAAAAAATCTGTACAAGATAGGAAAAGGGAGAGAGCTGGCCGAGAGGGAGAGAAGGAAGGAGAGAGCTTCTTGCTCATTCTCTTTATTGTGCTCTTACACCATAGTACTACCTTAAGCTTTTCTTTCCAAATTTTTCATCGAAGTTAGCCAAAATTCCATGGATTTGCTCTTGATTTTGGGGAACAACAAGCTATCAAGGAACTAATCAAGAAGAAGAAGGACTAGAGAGGTTAGGGTTTCTCATACCAACAAGATGAAGGAGGTAAGGGAGAAATTTTCTTATACATAATCTTTAAGGCTTAGTTGACATATTAGCATGATGTGGTAGTGATTTTGTTCAAGATGATTTTTAATTCAACCTAGAGTATATGTTGGTTGTTAAGCCATGAATCTTTATGTTCTCATGGTGATAGATGAACCAAGAGTGGTCTTGTGGTTGATAGGAATTCTCTTGAGTGATTTGATTATGAAAGTTTTGATTGATGGTAGTGTTTGATTGATTTAACCTATATGTGGTTAAGATTAGTTTGCCTTTGTTGAGGATTGTTCTTGGTAGTGGAGAACAATTGTGTTGTGTGTGAATAGATCATGCTCTATGTGGTTGTATGATGACCTTGGTTCTATGCCTTGATTGGAATCACTTGAGTGGTTGTTGTTGTGATTGTTCTTGAGCTTGGTGACCATGGATTTGATCTTTGATCATGGAGGAGAATATGATGGGTTGTGAATGAAGATAATTATTGAGCTTTTGAATTAAGTTGAGAGCATGTCTTCATGTTTAATTGGTTCTAATTAAGCTAAATTATGTTAAGAAAAATCCTAAATGATTTTATTATGCAAAATCGTGAACCTGTCATGCCCTGGGTGTGTAAATTTTCGAAGGTGTGGAAATCTGGAAAACAGGGGACAGACCTGTTCACGCCTTGGGTGTGAAATTTCTCGCGCCTGTGAACCGTTCTGGATCCGGATTTGTAAGCAGCCAGTATTTTTGCAAAAATCATCTTTTTCAACTTTTTAAACCAATATGTTTAAGAGGAAAATGTCATTTTAAATGCAAGAGTTGGTGAGTATTTTGACTAATGTATTTTTGGGACTTAAATATGTTTTGGAAAATGCTTTTTAATTAAGAGATAAAGTTTAATTGAAATGTGTTAGATTAAAGTGGAAGAAACATGATAATTGTAAATAATCACCAAGATATGAGAATACTATAGAGAAGGACACAAATGACTATGCTTAAGAGAAAAATGACCTTTTTAAACCTAAGGATTGGGAAGCAATTTGGTTAATTGGTTTTAGAATTTAAACAATGGAGTTGGAAAATGTATTTTGCTAACAAGACAAAGAGTAATTCAAGAGTATGAATGATAGTGAAAGAGCCATGGTGAATGAAAATAAGCACAAAGAGATGAGAATGCTATAACCAAGAGTGAAGGGTATATGTGATTGTGCAAGAGAATGTTACATAACCAAGAGAGAAGGTTATGGGTGATTGTTACAAGTGGTAACATAGAGATGTGTATGAGATAAATTATAAGAGAAACCAATGTGAAAGTGATTGTGATTGATTGTGTATGCTTAATGTATATGTCATTTTGCATAAAGAGAAAAGAGACCTGGCGGATGGCCAAGTGATATTGTGTGTATAATGTGGCATTTTGCATAAAGAGAAAGAGACTTGGCGGATGGCCAAGAGAGCCTTGGCGGATGGCCAAGATATTTGGCGGATGGCCAAATAATGAGCTACAACCCGGATGGGGTTGAAAATAGGTATGGTTGGGCTACAATTGCCTACTGGGATTATCCAGGTTTCGAAAGTCTCAATGGCCGTGTGGTGGATCCTAGCGAGCCGAGATCGAGTAGAGCACCCGGCTTGGATAAATCTGACTGATTGACCTATTTATGATATGGTGTCACAGAGTGAAATTATATAATTGTCTTGGACTTTACAGTTTTGTTTAGCCTTGAACAATTGTGACTTAAACATGGCTTTCCTGAATACTGTCTTGGACTTTACGGTTTTGTTTAGCCTTGAATAGTATGTTAAGGACTGACTGTGGCTTATCGCTCAAAGGTGATGAGAAAGAGAAAAGTCTCCATGGAGCATTACACCAGTGTTAAGAGGGAAATAGAAGTGTCATGCATTTTAAATATATCTTGTGATGATGTATTGCTTGATGCTGAGATTCGTGCTGTGACTGTGATTGCCTTTATCCCTCGTGTATATGTGAATATCTCTTTAGCCAAAAAACTATATACTTTAGTGCTGAGAAAAGGTAAGTGGTAGAGAAATATGTCATGCTAATATATGTTGATGAAGATGTTTTATGTACTATACCTGTTGTCTCTATGCTTTATTATCTGTGTATGAGGATTTTTTCACCCTTGCCTATATGTTTTGTGGTCTTTGGAACATGATTCATATAGATGAACTGCCCGCCGGATGGGCTGATCAAAGTTCGTAGATTGAGTTTGCTGCCCAGAGGGACCGAGGGCGAGGGGGGAGAGTGAACCCCGAAGACCCAATGGGACACATACTTAGGGTAAGTGTTTTCTTTAGAGATATCTGCAGTAGGATTTCACTAGTGGACAGTGGAGAATATGATATGAGATGTAAAGGTGCCTACCCGGGAGCCTCGGGATTCTTGGAGGGGGAAAGAGAGACACAATTGTAGATGGACAAAGACAGTTTGTATGAGTACGATGCGTCGTTCTCATCCAGTTTGAGTTTCATCAGCAGGAAAGGTGCCTACAGAGAGGACACCTACGAGGAGGGCTGATGGACCCATTCCAGCTGTTCCAATTTCTTTTGCGGAACTCGGTGGAGGGCCGATGCCTTTTCCTCCTACCATCATACCATCTTGGAGAGCACGAGCTCGCCAGTGGTCAAGGACAGTAAAGAGAAAGGGAAGCAGATAGAGGAGGATAATAGTGACTCTTCAGAGGAGACGGTGGATAATGTCTAAGAGTAGACATGGTGCAAGTTACTGAGTTACCTCGTCATCTGAATATATAACATATGTCGTTATCTCGGTTTTCAATTAAATGTTACGACTGAAATAAATTTTGAAATCTAAATGAGATAGGTGAGAGTTTCAAGTTAAAAGGATTCCTTGGCATAAAAGGAAAAAAAATTTATACTCATTTTCGAAATTAACTTGGAACTATTAAAAGAGGTTTTCGGAAATAAAATAAATACTTCCTTCGATTAAAGGTTACTTATATGGTAATATCCTTTTATGAGAAAGGGTGTTGCACAATACACTCCAGAGAATCCATCGTATCCTGAAGGGGATTCGCTGGTCATCCCAATTGCATCCAGTTTACTTAAACTGGTGGGGACGAATCGAACCTAAAGGTTAGTGTGTTTACACGCGCTTTGGATCTATTTGTGCAACCATCACCACCACCATCATCTTGGTCAAGTTGCTGCCCATTGTCACCAACACCCACATACAACAATCTTTAGGTTCAAATTCATTTGTGAACAATGGCTGCAACTTTGAAGGAGATGACTTCAGACTTTGTGAAGTTAGAGAAATTCGACGGTGGCAATTTTATTCGTTGGCAAAGGAAGATGCACTTCCTTCTCACCACTTTGAAGGTCGTGTATGTTTTGAACACTCCAAGGTCAATAGACAAGGAAGATGAAACTATTGGAGAAACTAGAAGTAAGGTACATGCAACAAGAAGTTACAAGTAAGAAATTCCTTGTTACTCGCTTTAATAATTATAAGATGGTTGATAGTAGGCTTGTTATCAATGCATGAGATAGAGCATATTTTCTATAACTACAAATATCATAACATGAATATATGGATGAAGCTATTATTGTATCCTTCCATTGTATATAAATTGTCTCCTTCATAGAAAGACTTCAAAAGAAGCATGGAACATGGAAAATATGATCATCTCTTGAGTAATTGGAGAATCACTTTCATTTGGAAAAAGAGTATCAAGGATACTAAGGACTAATATACTCACGAGAAAGTTCATGTCATGAAAGAAGGGAGATAAATTTATTTTCTCCAAGGGGGATGTTTGTTGGAAAGGGATATATACGTGAGAATATGTTTAAATTGAATGTTGTTAATTATAATGTTATTACTTCTATTTATATTGTTGTCTTGTATTTAATGACATATTTATTTGTTTGAGGCATGTTAACTTTTGGAAAATGAATGAAATGATAATTTCATGTTTAATTCCTAAACCAAAGTGAGTTTTGACGCATGTACATCTTGACATCTTGTATGTTAACTTTGATAATTAGACTTCCTTTTGAAAGAATCAAAGTAGTTCTAAAAGTATTAGGTTTAATTTATTATAATGCATGCAATTTACATGGTTAGCCTACTATATGTGGTAAAGGTTATATTGTGACATTTATAGATTACATTTGGTATTATTATGTATATTTAATGCATTCATGACATGAAATGTTTATTAATTGCTTTTAAAAGTAGAGGTAGAACTTCAATGTCATGAAGTGTTGGCTTGTAATTTTGTAGTATGATTTATCTTTTTGTCCAAAGTCAATGGCACTAATATCTATACATTGTGATAGTCATTCGACACCATCAAGGACATATAGTCAAGTATTTAATTGAAAGTCTAGGCACATTGGATTAAAGACAGCTATGTGAAATATTTAATGGAGTAATATCCATATACTTTATAAGAATTGAAAGAAATCTTTCAATTCTTTGACGAAAGGATTGACAAGGGACATGGTGTGTAGACATCATTCGGGATGAGACTCAAGCCCATATCTAATTGATCACCAATGGTGGAAACCCGACTCACACTTGAGTAGCATCAAGTCTTGAGTTCAATGGCGAAAGTACACTATTAGAGTGATTGCAAGTACTTGACAATAGATACATCCCAAGGTTTAAAAGTACTTGGACCATAAAGACAAGGGGAAGGTTGAGCATTTGCTCTTAATAGACCTATAGCATGAATGTGCTGAAGTACATTATTATGAGTGTATTTCCGATAGAGTCTACCTATGTGAGAATGAAGTGGGGCCGCTTCATAGAGTTAAAGGGCTTGACTCTTAAATTCTCATGAAAATGATACATGACACAAGGCCTTACAAATGTGTCACATTTACAATTCGATCAATGGTACCGAGATTGCATGTGTGAGTCATGCATTCTTGTTCTAATTAATAGATGGTTCAAAACTTGTCTACCATTCTATTTGGGGATGAGTGAAAACATGGCTCACTAAGTGAATGTTCAAATCGCGAGATACTTTTATCTGAAACCATGAGATTTTCGGAATAATGGATTTATATTTTGAAAATGGTGGGGGATTGTGAGGGATTTCCAAAATATATTTGGAAGGTTGCAACAATTAATCACAAGATAACAATTGGGTCTAGTGGTTGTGATGTTTAGTCCAAGTAAGACATCTTGTGTTCGAACCCTTTCATGGACACTTTTCAAGTTTTTGAACGTTTTTTAATTGGTTTAAAATTAAATCTGAAAAAGTGTATCCATAGGGAATCAAAGGCGGCACCTCTTGCATGAAAGTGCGAGTCCCAACCGCTGGGCTAAGACGTCTCTTCTGTCATGGGGGTGTGCGTGAATAAATATATAATGCTTTAGATTAACCAGAAAACTCATGAAGAGTTATTTCCCTTCACAAAGTGGCACGAGTTTCTCTATAAATAAAGACACTTTGCAACTAGAAAGAAAGACGAAAATTCATTGTTTTGCCTTGCCAAACCTCTGCCAAATTCAATTTCTAAATCATTTCTTTTCTTCTCTAGTGTACAAGAGTAGAAAAGAGAACTTTGTTCTGTAAACTACCATTGATCGATACGTTTGGTGTGGAAGTGCAATACACTCCAAAGAATCCATCGTATCCTAAAGAGAATTCGCTGGTCATCCCAATTGTATCCAGTTTACTTAAACTGGTGGGGGCGAATCGAACCTAAAGGTTAGTACATTTATACACACTTTAGATCTATTTGTGCAACCATCACTACCACCATCATCTTGATCAAGTTGCTGTCCATTTTCACCACCACCCACATACAACAATCTACATCGTCAAATAGAAGAAGGGTCCATTTAATTTGGAAAAACCCAAAATTTTCCCAGCAATGGGAAAGTTACTTTTTACTTGGTACAGCAAGTTATCAAGTTAAATAGCATTTGTAGTTTTCTCCCCAGCAGAATTTAAAAATTATGTTAGGGTAGTAGTATATTATAATTTATAAGTAGACCTTTTAATCCTTCTTCTCTGGCCAAGCCTGCACGATCCAGATCTGCAATTCCTCTCCCTCTTCCTCTCAACGATTTAGAGTGTAGAATTTGAATGGTAGGTAATAAACTAATAATGGACAATAACAAGCACCACCCTCCTTCCCTCACCATTACGTAACACGTGATTTGTGTTGTGAAGGTGTTTTTGGTTTTTTATTACATCTTTTCAAGAATGGAAGTGGGAGGATCAGCACTATTACATCTTTTTATTACATCTAGCTGGAAGAAAGAGAGAGAGTGGGGTTTGGTTTGGGGTAGGTAATGGGAGGAGTAAGGGGGAGAGGGACACTCCGATTTCAGCTTTTTGATTCATTAAAAGACATCTTTGCGTGTTACCACATCTCCCAGCAAGCAGAATTAGCACTATACAAGCTGGGTAGAACTTCGGGGGCTTCTCCAATAGAGATTGGGGCTTGTGCTTAGGGTCGTGATAGGGGCAAACGCTGATTTGTGCGCTGGGGAAGGGGGAGGAGAGAGAGAGAGGGAAGGGGATGAGGGTGCCTCTGCGTGATTGAGAATCGAGGGAATGAGGGGTTTGATGTTTGGGTCATGACGGAGTATGGTTCACGAGGATCTCTTCCAGTTCTATGGGAAAATATATATTACAGAGTTTAAATTTTTATTATTATATTTTTTTTTAATATGTGGGTTTATTTTAAATTTTGTTATTTTTAAGACCCCTTTTAGTAAATAATGTACAATATATGTGTAATTGACTGATCAAGTGACCGGTAATGTATCTCAGCCGTTGATGTAAAAATCATTCAAATCAATGGTATAAATGTCACTTTTCCATTGTTGGAAAACTTTTTGCCTTTCCCAAATTAAATGGACCATAGAAGAAAACCAATGATCGTTCCTTCAGTTTCAAATGTCGACACTTTTTTGTCATCGTCATGCTACATTACACTGATGTCGTCATTCTTTAGCCTATCACCATGTTGTGCGAGTGAAAGAAAAGGGCGTTTGAAAAGCGATTCAATCTAATAGAAATTAAATTATTTATAAAGATTAAATTAAAAAACTGAATATTTTTATTAGATTGAATTTTATTTTAAAAATTGGTTTAATTTAATTCAATCTAAACGGAATTTATTACACGTACGTGTATGTGTATGTATGTTTATAAATCTACCATACCAATTTTTTTTGACAAAATCTACCATACCAACTATATTTATGTATTTGCTCAAAAATATTTATATTTATATATTTACTTTTCCATATATTTATAATGTTATCATACAATGACACTTATTTATAAATAATATTTTAAGTGCGTTAGATTATAAACTTTTATTGATTTGAGTTGAAACATGAATATAATTATATAGATTTCTTTTTAATAGTACAGATTTAAATATTCTACTACTATTATTTATGTTATAACATATAAAAAAATATTTGATACCTTGAATTCAATTTTACTAATATAATTTATATTTACCATATTCTCAAAGAAAAACCTAAGAATAAAATTAAAAATTGAATTAATCCAAACCTTTTCAAATTAAACTGGATTAAATTGATTTAAATATATTATAAATAAAGTAATTATTTAAAAATATTAAAAAAAATTTGATCCAACTTCTCTATTTTAAAAAAAACAATCTCAAAAAATTTGGTTCAAACACCAGTGAGATTTTTCTGGACACATTGAAGATTAACAATGTACCACCCAGGATATTATGAACTGGTCCCCTTCCCTCATTTTTCACATGTCAATTAATTATATACACATTAAGGGAAGCCAGCTGGAAGAAAGAAATAGAACAAAAAAAAATGAAATGTAATTAGCAAGTGTAAACTGTAAAGTGGAAATACCAACGTAAAACAAAATTCAATAGTTGTATTGTATGAAAAGATTTTAGTTGAGTTCTATATTAGTCTTTGAAATAAGACAAATTAATAAAAAAAATTCTTAAAATTGTATCTTTAGATTATTTTTTAAAATTGAATACTTGAAGTTAAATTGATGGTTAAAAATTTATTATAAATGAACATCACAGAAGTGAAGTAACCCTGTTGACACAAAAAGAGTTTAACAGAAGGACATATCACTAATATATTGTTCCAAGATGTACATAAATAAATGGGAAACAACAATTTAACCCAGGTTGGTGAATCTGAACATCAATTCAAAGCTTTGAGCCCATCATCAAATCACCCTGCAGGAGCATCCTCACTCCTCTGGAAACAACAGCAGCAATCAAAGCCCAGAAGATGAGCTTTCAAACTCAACAACACAATCATGATCATTATCCGATTGATGACATTCCATTTTGGAGCAATGAGTTTCCAACTACAACAACAGACTCACCTTCTCTGTTTTGCCAAACCTCTCGAGATAACTACTCTGCCAACAACAACACCTCTCAGTTCACTGCAGGCTCCTTGCAATCGGTCGCAGAAGCTTTTGTGTCTAGCAGTGAAGATAGCATTTCTTCTTCTGAAAAGTATAGTGAATTTCCCTCTTGTTCTGGAAAATATGGTAATTTTCTGTACGAGAACAACAACACGCAATTTTGTACTGAGCACTTTCTACAAGGACATAAGAATGTACTGGAGGGTGATGATGCCCCTGCCCCAGATCAGAGTTCCCGTGAAATCTCCTTTCAGAGAAATCAGGTCCTCTGCTTTCTAATTACATTTTAAATTTAGGAAAATGGTTTATTGGTATGTATTTATAGTATGAAACAGGATTTCATAACAACAATACGAATTTCACTTGCACTGTGTAACAACATTTTCAACTTCCTTGTTGATTCAACTTTTGTGTGTTTTGTTTGTCAAAAAAGAGCTTGTACTAAATAGCACCTTCTTTTTTTTTTTTGGTCAAAAAATAGCACCTTCTTAAATTTATATATGATGACAACAAGATATTTTTGTTGGATCGAACCACATATATCTAGAGATTTGTTTTTAATGTGGCCTGATGTGGGGGATGACAAAAATCTAGTATCACAGTTATTGAGAGAGTCCAGTGACCATGGATCAAACTATAGTCACTAGCTGCAATTTTCTAACTTAATTAGGTTAACTAGCAAATCACAATTTGTTCCCACTCTGATCATACGATTAAGTACTTATTCAATGAACTATTCTAAGTGTGTGTCTGGTTGACCTTCGTTTTGGCGCTATGAGACAAAGTCACCGTAGAAGCTATCTCTTAGAGCTTCGGGTCTGCTGCGCGGTGGATGGGTGTTGATCGTGGTTCCAACCACATGCTAAGGAGATTAATTAAATACTTATTTATGAACAATTTTGTGGAGTTTATTGAAATTAGTAAAACAAATGTATTCAAATACTAATATAAATACTTATGTAACGAGATTAGTCTAAATAAACTTTTTCAAATACCCTCTTTGTTTATTTTTGCTTTTTAGGAAAGCAATTATTGTTTATTTTTAGGAAAGTAAAAATAAGAAAGCAAAACAAACATATTTTTTAAAATTTGAAAATGAAAACTATTTTTAGAAAATGAAAATAAAAAATAAAAATAGGAAATATTTTCACAATCCAAACGACCCCTTAGTTTTCTTCTAAAATCTATTGTTAGGGGGGTGTTTCTTAATTTGCGGTGGCTAAAAGGAAATTTTGATTAACTTTCAACTCATTGATCCAATGATCCATTTGCTAGTTTCTATGTAACATACATATATCCTCTTTTTTTTTTTTTTCTCTCCTGAACTGTATCATGTATGTCTTATATGCAGTGGGATTCATGTACAAAGCCAGACAAGCAGTCTTCACCTTGTGGCTTTGCTTTTGCAACATCTAGCAAATCTGATTCTAGGAGAACTGCAACATGTAAAAGAAGAATAAGATGGACAAAAGATCTGAACGAGACATTTGTTATGATTGTCAACCTCCTTGGTGGACCAGAAAGTAAGTTTACAAAAAAACTTATTGTATTTGTAACAAAATGTTTTTTTTTTTTAAAAAAGGAATAGAACCTAATGCTTAATTTAATCATTGGTTAATCATATATAGAGGCAAAGCCTAAGGCTATATTAGAGATGATGGGTTCGGATGTGCTGACCATTACTCACGTTAAAAGTCATTTGCAGGTAAATTAATGATCATTTCCATTAAGACAATTGCTATACATGTAGCTTCTTCTTCAGTAGTACCAAGTGGTCCTTTAATATTTCTATTATAATTTTCTTGCAGAAATATCGTTCTACATTACACATGCACAAAGCTTTGGAGGGTAATTTACTTCTATCCGTGTGTTACATTACAGCAGTGCCTATAGTCCTTTTCATTACGTACTAACAAGTAACAACAATAATCCTTCATGAAACGCACTTCTCCTATCGTTCTCTTTTATTCTTTATTCTTAATTTTTGAAATCTTGTATCCAAATAATCATCATCATCATTGATATATGTATCATGAATATTAACTTAGATATTATCAAAAAAAAAACTTAAATGTGTTGAACTATCATCTTAACTCCAATATCAATTTACCTCCGTGTTTCAGGGAGATCTGACGAAGGACATAGAATAGATGGGATCAATGAGCTTCAAGTCAAAATGTATGTAACATCGATTGAGCTAGTGGCAACCTACAATTTTACAATTTCTGTTGCCAAGATCCTTCTTTTATTGTTCATATATAATATCCCCCGTGTTTTATTGGAACTAAAATGTCGATGCCGAGGGTATCTATATATAATTATCCAAGTCCAATTCACCAATTCTCCCTACTTCCTAGCAGCCAAATGCAAATTGAGGAGACACGACAAATGCAACTTGAGGTTCAGAGGAGCAATCACCAACAACTGGAGGTACTACATTTTAGATCAACTATAAGCACTTTAGCAAGTTCAACTCTTCAAGCATTCGCTGTTATATGCTTTTGTTTATTTATTTTGTCATGGGGCTCAGATGCAGCGAAATTTGCAACTGATAATTGAAGGGCAGAGGAAGCAGCTCAAATTAATGTTAGATCACCAAAAGCAAAGAACCAAGCGGGATAAAATCCCTGATTCAGAACGGAATTGACTATGCCACAATGGTATTAAAATAAAGTAGTTCTTTTTTGGCAAAATTGCTTTTTTGATTCTACAACCTATTTATTTGTTTTAATTTGGTTATATAACTTTTTTTTTGTCAAGTTTGTCCCTTGACTTTTCAAGTGTTTGATGATGATTTTTAGTGTACACGTCTCTCTGTCTGCTTATTGAAATATTGTGTTCTTTGTTTCATATGAAAGTAGACAAAAAGAATTTCAATTTAGGCTTCGGAATGACCTAATTGGGACATATATTGAATTAGAAATTGTTCTCTCAAGTTAGATATGTACACTTTTTCAGAGACTATTAGTCCCAGAAAAACAGGGACTTCATGTCAGAAATTTATTCTTCACCCGAGACTTGAGAGAACAATTTCTAATCCAATACATGTTCAAATTAAGTCATTCCAAAGCCTAAATTGAAATACTTTTCGCCTACTTTTATATGAAACAAAGAACACAACATTTCAATAAGCACACAGAGAGATATGTACATTAAAAATCATCATCAAACACTCGCGAAGTTAAGAGACCAACTTGACAAAAAAAAAATTATAGAACCAAATTGAAACAAATAAATAAGTTACAGGACAAAAAAACAATTTTACCTTCTTTTTATTTGTCCTCTTTCATGTCCTTTTCAATGAAAAAATACACATTACTAGCAATTTCATTTCTTTTAAATAACAAGAGTCCCTTTTAATTGTTATTAGTTGTTTACTCCTGTTAAGGCGTTATTATTTATTATTTAATTAAATTAAAGAGACGGGAAACAGACATAAAAAAATGGACAAGTTTCTTTTTCTCTGCATGATTATAAACAGAAAATGGACAAGTGATTTGGTTGAGCCACGATGATGGGTCAATTGCAAATTACTCGGTTTTCACGGATGTATTAATTAAGTGGCGTGACTGGAGTATTTAGTAAATACTATTTACCCAATCAATACCATTTTGTTGACTATGGGCCTCTATAAGATTCACCAATAACATGAATAAATCATTTATAGAATTGAAGTTAATAAGAATGGATAGTGATATTTATCTCTTGAAGTCATTCTCTTTGTATTGACTTGATACTCTTGAAGGCATTTTTAACTCTTAGACAATAAGAGATTGAATAAGATACTTTTTCTCTTTTTTTTCAAACTTTGACGGGAGAAAATGTAAGTTAGAGTTGTTTACCATATGTCCCATGATACACGCATGTGTGTGTGTGTGTGTGTGTGTGTATAGAGAGAGAGAGAGAAAGTGGAGAGGGGACTTACTCTCTCGTGAAGGGTTACATTGATATTCACTTGGTTGAAGTACATATTATCACAGCCAAGACAACATTGGGATGACACATTAGATATGTTGATGCGGCCCAAAAAGGTGAGCACTTCGGTACCACTCACTAATTTTGTGTACTCGTACACCGTTGACGTGGACCAATGATAAGATTACGTTTGTATCTCACTAACCAGGTCATTAAAAAAATTATTGCAAATAAATTCTCATTTTTTCTAATTTTCGTTTTCACCCCAATTTCTCTCTCCTCGTAGGCTCTGTTTGGCAAGTCTTATCCACTAGCGGTTAGTGGATTTGACTAGCAGATAACAGATTTAAAAAAATGTAGGTGTTTGGTAACAGGTAGCTTATAACGTTTTTCCAGTAGCGTTTAGCATTTTTTCATACGCTACTTGAAGTAGCGTTTGAGCTTAGTGGACAGCGTATGACTTTTTCTGTCGCTTTTGCCCTCATTATTTTTATTAAATTCCTTCCCTATACTTTCTTAAATAAAATAAAATAAACCCTAACCTATCACTCTCACTTCTCACTCACATTTAATGCTATCAGGTTATATGTCTATTATTATATTTGCTATATATTATTGTTATATGTCTATTATTATATTATATTTGTTAAACAAATGTAAGTATTTTCGTAAATAAAAATGAAGAAATATAAGCATTAATTAAAAATATCATTTTATGTCATTTTATATTTATCAGCTAGTTTAACAGCTAATTTTACCAAACACTTTGAATTCAATCCGCTAGTTTATCCGCTATAAGCTCATCCACTATCAGCTAACTTATCCTCTATCTGCTATTTGCTATCTGTTATCTACTACTTTTTGCCAAACAGAGTCTTAATAGAATATCTTCCTATTCAACTTCAACAACCTCCAAAGGCGGAGGGAGTGGGGGGCCCACAGGGGCCATGACACCGCCCTATTTTTGGAACTATTTAGTAAATTTTTTTTTTCATAATTATTTAGTATTTTATAGAGATAGTGGTCTCTCCGGACTTTGATATATGAAGGAAAACTCAAAATAACTACTAAGTAGGCAACAATATCAGTATGGTATAAAAAATTTAGTGTTGTTTGGAGATGCATTACTGTTAACATTTGAGTCAGAGCATTTTTTATAAGATTTGCATATTAAAAAATTCTAGAATCAATATTAATTGGTGTCTCAATCACAAGTTTATTAGTTTTATATAGGGTTAAATATGTTTTTAATCCCTCAAAATATTTCAAAATCTGTTTTTAGTCCTCTGTTTTTAAAACGTCTCTTTTTAGTCTTCTATTTTTTAAATTGTACTACTTTTAGTTCTCCAACACCGTTAATGGATGTGCCTACATGGATAACGGACTGTCACATCACCATATGACACGTGTCTGACTAATCTTTGCTGGCAAATCATGACATGGCAAGTTACTGCCACTGTTTTGACAATTGCCCATTATTTTAAAAATCCCTAAATGTGTCCCGATCAGAGAAGAGAACCACAGCAGGGGAAGGCATAGGTTGTGCTCAGATCTCCATTTCTGCAACAAACAATTTCGTGATGAGGGAATCTTTAATTTCGCAGCGAGAGTGGGCACCTCCAAATCGTCCGCAGTGGTAGAGCAGTTGTAACTTCTTCAAGTGGATTGATGAAGATGTGTGCGATGAAGCTGTGAAAGTGGATGTTCTCAACTGGACTGAGCAACAGCTGGAGGAATTCAATGAAGAAAATGCAAAGCTACACAAGAAGATACATAGAGAATTTTTTTTTTTTGCTTTTTTGCTTTTGTGTTTGCAATCACACTTGTGATGTCTGTGTTAGGCTTGTTGAAATGCCCATGTTAGGATTGCCTTGTTTGGAAAGGTAAATCGTAGGAGCTGTGTGGCGAGGTGCTATGTGCCTTTTGTGTTTGTTGAAATGCCCATGTAAAGATGGTTTAATTTGTAGCGAAGTATTGCACCAAATGATCAGTATTTATGAATGATAATGGTTGTCCTTTTTTTGCCTATTTACTGTTTCAAAATTGTGTACTGAGGGATGATAATGGTTGTCCCTTTTTTCCCCATTAGCTGTTTTAATTTGGAGCTGTTTTATTGTACCAATGTGGTCCCTGTTTTATTGTCCCTGACGCTTTCACACTATAGGTGTGAATTTGTTCACACGCGGGAACGACTCTGTATGGAGAAGTGAATTTTCGTGAATAGGTCTTACGCTTTCACACTGGGGGTGTTAATTTTTTCAGAATTGTGATTGGTTCTGGAATAAAAAACTGTATATCCGTAGGCTCTGTATTGAGAAAAAAAAGGCATTATTTTCATAGATTTATATCAATAAAATCGTTTGTCTTTTCAAAAAAAGGGTATTATTTTCAGTGGTTAAATTGCGGCTTCTTGTAAATGATATTTATTTATTGGGAATAAATTGAAACAAATCCCACCACTTGTAAATAACAATTGAAAAGCTAAAGAGAGAAAACATAAGTGTCCAAACAAAATATTGTTGTCCAAAAGCTACAGCAAAAGATGCTTTACAGCTCATAGTCAATAACCAATAATAAAATACCAAATACTTTAGATTCCATCCATGTGATCCAAGGACAAAACATTTAATAACCAAAAAATTTCCATATCCCTAGACCCTAGTTAACTAAGAAAGCCTAGATTCCACTTTTGCTTGTCTGAATGGAGGGCAAGTCCCCTTGGCCAGCCGAATTCTCCATTGAAGGATTAGCTCCCTGAATGTGCAATTTGGCAGCCATCTCTTGATTCTTTAACCTATTTTCCTCCATAGGTTTCTTTGCCGCATCCTATTTAATGCAAATATACAAGATGTGAGAATGCAAGGTTAGTTAAGACAGCTTTTGATAATATGGTTTCATGAACTACACAGATTTGGTTTTATCAACTTACACAGATCTGGCTTGTTTTCATCATGTGACCCATCAGTTGTGCAACAGTCATCCTCTGCACGAATTGTGGGATCTGAGGAGTTGAAGCTTCACTACCTCCACTCTCAGGACCTTTTTCCCCCGCTGCACCAGCCACTGGTTTCCCCTTTCCTTTTTCCCCTCTTGCACCAGCCACTGATTTGCCCTTCCCTTTTCCCCCTCTTGCACTAGGCATTGATTTCCATTTTCCTTGCTCCCCTCTTGCAGGTTGCACAACCTGAGATAAACTGCCTCCACCAGTAGGTGATGTGGCATTTCCCTGTTTTGGCTTGGAAAATAATCAGTTCAGCTGTTTACAATAAAATATGACTTGTCTGAACATAATACTTTCACACATTTAATTCACCTTGTTGCTTGCAAATTGTTTAGGTTGACTATCCTCAGCAGATGCATCCTTCCCCCGTGCAGATTTTCCACCTCTTGTTCTGTTCTTCCTCTATATAGTATAAGTTAATTAGTTAAAAGCTAAATACAAAATGTTGAAGCATTGAAAATTTGTTTGTATAATAGAGTGCTTACCCTTGGTGTTGGATCAACAATGTTTGAAATAGGTTGAGAGTGGATAGGTGTTTCGGTCTGGTTACCAGTTTGGGTACTAGCTTGGGAGTTGCTTGCTCCAGTTTGTGCAGCAGCTTGGGTGTTATTTGCTTCATTTTGCGCGGCAGCTTGGGTGTTACTTGCTTCAGTTTGATTCTCAGCTTCAGAGTTTATAGGAGCAACAGGTGGCATGCTGCAGCTCCTACTGTTATGGCCGAATTTGTGGCATCTACCACACTTATTGCTTGTCTTTGTCCTTTTCAATTTGGTAGGATTCGGATTCTCATCAGGCTCCCTCCTCCTAAGTTTTTTAGGTCTACCAGGACCTTGTTTGAAAAGTGGTGGCAGTATAGTGTTATAATCCGTTGTGGGCCATTTGTTTTGACCATTAATTGGTGAAATACTCTGTCCATAGCATAGCTCATAAGACCCCCGAAGGTAGTACTTATGTACATACCTTTCCGGAGCACCCCCTCTGTAAGTGATGGCAGCTATAGCATGCCTACAAGGTATACCCACTAATTCCCAAAATCTACATGAGCAAGAACCACTTTTTAGATCTACAATGAACCTATCTGTAAACAGTGTGTGGGTTACCTCAAATTTCAATGCTGCAAACCTTCCCATAAGATAAGACCTAATCCACTCAAACATTGTAATAATAGGTTTGTCTCTAGCTAGTAGGATTGTACTATTAAATGACTCTGACAGGTTATTCATTAAGACATCGCACTTGGGGTAAAAGCTGAAAGCATGTTTACACCAAGCCTTTTTTGGAATGGCCATAAGCCAGTCATAGGCCTTACCATCAATTTCCTTAATTTGCTGCATCTTAACATTCCATGCCTCCACGTATGTAGCTTTGGCAGCACCCATCATTAGGTCTCTAAGCAATGTACCACCTCCGAACTTCTTCTTGAAGTTCGCATATAGATGTCTTAGGCAAAATCTATGTTCCACTCCCTCCAGCAGCTCTTCAAAGGTGGGTATCAAGCCCTGTGTCAATTAAACATTACATAAAAGAACTGTCAAACAGTTAACCTCATCAAGTGAACAATTGAAAAACTAGGACAGTTAGATTCTACTTTTTGTTGGTCAGATATAAAAACCCATCTGTTGGTTCTAACATCCCCAATGTCTTCAAGAAGAAGAGTAAGAAACCACCTCCAACTGGCCCTTGTTTCAGTCTCCACAACAGCAAAGGCTAGTGGGAAGTACTGATCATTAGGGTCCCTTCCCACTGCAATTAGTAGTTGGCCCCCATATTTTGTTTTAAGATGACACCCATCAACGCCAATAAAGGGTCTGCACCCTGCCAAGAAACCCTTCTTGCAACCATCTAGACACATATAAAAGGATCCAAATCTTGGTAGTAGATTGGGATCAGGTCTGTCAAGTAGGATTTTGCAGGTATTTCCCTTGTTGACCCTCCTCAGCTCGGCACTGTAAGACCAAAGTTGTGTGTACTGCTTGGTGGCATCTCCCTCAACTACTTCCAAGGCAATTTTTCTAGCCCTAATTGCTCTAGATCTACTGATTCCAGTGCTGTAATTTTTCCTGATGTCTTCTATTATTTCATTAAGTGTCACCCTTTGGGATGACCTGAACTTGTCCAAGACAGCCTTTGCTACCCAACTTGATCCAGCATTTTTATTGTCGAAAACCCTCCCACATGTATGTTCACTGACCAAGGTTTTAACTCTGAAAGTTGTCTTACCTCCCACTTTGCTCACCAAAGCAGTGAAACCACAGTCTTGCTTGCAAACCACCCTCACTCTCTTAGCATCATTTTTAACAAACTTGATTTGTTTACCATTCAAAACAGAATGTTCCTTGACAGCCTCTTTAAAATCTTTCAAAGATGAAAACTCCATCCCCAGCTTGAACCTAAACCCCTTGTACATGTGTTCCTTCCTAAACATTACATATTTAGGTTTACCACCGTCTGAATCCTCACTGTCACCATCATCACCACTATCCAATTCCTCACTTGAATAAATTGTCTCCATAACATGCATGTTTTCAATATCTTCTGGGACAAAGGCATCCACAAGTGGCACAGCCCCCAGTCCAACCCCCCCACTACCTACATCCTGATTTCCATCAACACCTACATCCACAGGAGGCCTTACTTGTGGCACAACATCTTCAACTTCAGGTATGTTAAATCCATCCTCCATTCCAAGATTCCTTTCCTCTTCACTGTCATCAAAATGGATGCCCTGAACTGAGTCATCACTGCTAGCATCATCATTATCAGTTGGATCTACACCTCCACTTCCACCAACATCAATTCCTTTCCCCTTCTCATTTCTACCACTTGTCCCCTTCTCATTCCCGCCATGTTTCCCCCTCTCATCCCTACCAACTATCCCCTCCTCAGTCCTACCACCTTGCTCCATTTGGTCATTCATCAATACTTCTGGGACATAACCATCCTCAGCAGCTTCCACACAAGACAGCACATGTTCAACATAAATATCACATAGACAATTATTACTCAAAGAATCACTACCAGCCTCCATAGCATCACTATCCACAACCAACTCTTTATAAAACTCATCAGAATTGCTTCTCTTGACTTTCCACCATAACCTAACGGGATCCATATACCCTAAATCCTTAAGTAGTCCAATAGCTTCAAAGTATGACCACTTGTCAATATCCACATTATGAACAACATGCACTTCACCTCCTTCATAATGCAATTTCGGTTGAAGAACAAATGAACCCATGTGGTGAAATGCCACTGAAAAGGCCATACCTACCAAATAGAGCATACTTGTTACCAAATCGAAAAACCAATTAAAAGACTCAACTGATTAAAGGACTCAAATTTATGCAATGTCAGGAGGATCACTTGGTCCTAAATTTATGCTCCTTTTTTTTTGTTTGTTGTGCAGGGTTCACTCTCTTTTAGGTGGATTAATTAGTGCTAAAAACATAAAGTCAATAATGACAGCAGGTGATCATGCATATAAGTAAAAAAGATCAAAGGAAAAAAAGGCCCACAGAAACAAACAAAAAGGAAACTAAAAAGAACTATACTTAGAAATTGAAATAGACTGTGCAGTGCAGCGGCAATTATTTGTATATGTATGAAAACGATTGACAAATACATATTATTATGTTATGCTACTATGGGAATATTTGTTTTGGTGTTTTTCTATGAAAGAAAAAGAAAAAAAAACAATAGGGGATCGAGGAACTCAACACTAATAAGCCACACATGACACAACAGGGAGAAGGCACTGGAACGACAATGGAACAGAGGAAACGATAAAGAAAAATACCTGCAATGAAACGACACTGAACGGAGAATTGTTAAAGCACCGTTTGCCAACGACGACGGAACGGAGATGGGTCGTCGACGGCAATGGAACAGGTCTCGCAGAACGGGGTTTAGAGGTCAAGGGTCAGCACCCAGTGTCTTCGCTCTCAGTCTCTTCGTTTTCAAATTCACAGTGCTCAGCTAGGGAATGTAACTTGTTTTTTTATCTTAACCCAACCGAGACTTTACCCTCCCCTAGGACACGTCATTTTGCCAGCAAAGATTAGTCAGACACGTGTCATAAGGTGATGTGGCCATCCGTTATCCATGTAGGCACGTCCATTAACGGTGTTAGGGTGGAGGACTAAAAGTAGTACAATTTAAAAAATAGAGGACTAAAAAATGACGTTTTAAAAACAGAGGATTAAAAATAGATTTTGAGATATTTTGGAGGACTAAAAACATATTTAACCCTTTTATATATAAGTTTTATTTTTTTAATTCATATAAACTACATTTGATTCTGTTCTAAAATTATGTTATATGTTTTTTGTAATTTTATATGAACTGTATTTTATATTAATATACATTTTTTAGATTAAAAAATGTCTAAGAAAAAAACTATCGTTTGTCAAAAAAAAAGAAAAAAACTATCAACTAATTTTTTAAGAGAAAAGAGAAAAATAATAAAAATACTAGGGTCATGCTAAGGTGGAATAGTTTATAGGTGATGTATGGGTGAAATAATTTTGTAATAGTTTTTAATAGTTTTTATAACCATTAGATTTAGTAATAAAAATATTAATGGCCCAGATCTAACAGAAAAATATGAAAACACTAATACTTATCCTCACACAACCCTTATCCCCACCCCTTACTCTCTCTCTTTTGAATTTTCCGTCGTTGCCACCATTTACTCTCTTCTCTCCCCCAATTCCCCAACCGAACACCACTTCCTTTTTCCAGATTCGTCGATGGCAACCCTTCCCCTGTCACGACCATTCAATCCAAGCATCCAACACGTTTCACGTGCTCTTCGTCCAAACCAATGGGTGGTACTCATCCGACTCTTTGGTGCCCAACGATTTTGTGCAAAAAAAAATCCTGAGAATGTCAAAGTCTGAACCTTTTCTGGGTTTGAAGAATTTTTTTGATGAGAACAAAAAGATATTACCGAACCAAGCAAACCACATCAATGGTGGAGCATTATTTCCAAATTCACCATTTCTAAAATTTAATAGTTTGAATCCACCCACTAAATTAGCACGCAAACCACATTACCAATGGCTCCCATTCCAAATACATGACCACTATTAATTTCTTGATGTTCTACTCATTGATTATTTTGAATCAATCGGTTTAAAAAGTTTGGCAAAATGGAAAATGATGACGATTGTTCATCACTGTTCAATACCAGATCTAATATGAAAAGACCTAAGATGCCATTGTTCATCACTGTAATCGAGTGGCTTAGTGGGCGCATCATTGTCGTCATTGTCTCCTTCGCTCTCGTCGGCGTCGACCTTGTAGGCGATGGTGGCCGCACACTGTGGAGGGAAAGGAGAGATGGAGGAGGCAGAGTAGAGGGAGGCAGTGGTGATGGAAAATTTAGGAAAGAGAGAGTGAGGGGTGGGGACAAGGGTCGTGTGAAGACAAGTATTTGTGTTCTCATATTTTTTCTATTAAATCTAGCTCATTAATATTTTTATCACTAAATCTAATGGTTATAAAAATTATTAAAAACTATTACAAAATTATTTCACTCATATATTACCTATAAACTATTCCACCTTAGCATGACCCAAAATACTAATATTGAAAAGCGTCTAAAAAAAACTATCTACTCATTTTTCACTTATGAAAGTATTTGCTATATATAAAATATTTTGCATGTAAAAATTTAATCTTTTTACCGAGTCATGGGTTTTTTTTTTGGTTTTATCTTGACACCGTTTATATTAAATTCTTGGCTCCGGCCTGACAATCTCGACCTCGTTTTCTGCCAACTTCTCTGTATACAGGTAGGTGTTATGCGGCGTGGAAGAGTTGGCGGGTACAAATACAATGGATGGACTGGTTGATGAGCCTGGCTCACTAGGATTAATTGGTACACTCCATGAATCATTTTGGAAAAGATGCAACCCCACAAAAAATATCTCCCTTATGATGTTGGATTCCTGTGCCTTTCTATGCAGTTCTGTACTGCAATACACATTATAATAGTCATTTTTCTGATATTGTGTGCCTTTTTTAAATTCCAAAATACTGCTTCCCATACTTTTTTCTCTCTCCACATTCCAAGCTCGTGCCCATGGCGATTTTCATGAATTATTAATGGTTTAAATACTTTTTTCGTCCCTACAAAATGATCGAGTTTCATTTTTTGTCCCTGTAAAAATTTTTGTTTGTTTGTGATCCCTGTAAAACAAAAAGTTTTATTTTTAGTCCCTGCAAAATTGTTTTAGTCATTGTAAAATTTAGATCATGTTGAATTAGTCCCTGTAATATGTGAACAATTTTGTTTTTAGTCCCTATTAAATTTATTTTACAAGGACTACTTTGACAATTATCTAAATATTACAGGGACTAATTCAACATGATCTAAATTTTATAGGGACTAAAACAATTTTGCAGGGACTAAAAATAAAACATTTTGATTTACAGGGATCACAAACAAACAAAAATTTTTACAGGGACGAAAAATGAAACTCGGTCATTTTACAGGAACGAAAAAGATATTTAAACCATTATTGATTTACATTTGTGCTGCATAGCTGTTTCAGGCTCAGCCATCCATTGGCCTAGGTTAGGTTTAGTTTTGAAAAGAAAAAAAAAAGGGTTAAATATGTTTTTGATCTCTATAATATAATAGATTTTTGAATTAGGTCTTTATAAAATAAATCAAACTGTTTTTGTCCCTCTTTTATTTTTTTTTATTTTAGTCCCTGACAGCGTTGACCGCTGATGTGGCACTGTGAGGTCCCTATAAAATTCCTACGTGGCACCTTATTAAATCTACATGGCTTACACGTCACCTGACACATTTTTAACTTAGTCCCTATAAAAAACGTATTTTGAATTTAGTCCCTCTTCTTCTCCACCACCCCCACCTCCTTCTCCCCCTTCCCCACCTCCACCTCCACCCCTCCTCCTTCCCTCTGCACCACATCCACCACCTTACTCTTACCCCTGTTTCCCACGAACCCATTCAGAGCCACCACCTACAAACACATCCAAACCAATACCCATACCCATGCATCATCAATCTCTGTCTCATATATATAAATTTCATTAAAACTAAAAACAGCCAAAACAATTCACCTGAGGCCGAGGGAAGGATATTATTTTGACAACACAATGCATGCTGAACATTATTTTGACAACATCGATGATGGGAAGGATATTAGTAGTACGAATTTTAACATCTAAGAACTGAGATTGATTGATCCAGCTGCATTTGAGAAAAGCCTTTGGGAATTTTCTTCAAATACTTGTCATTAATTGCTAAGGTGCGGTTTGGTTTCGTCAAATCTTTTAGCAAATATGCGTTGTTTGAAAAAATCCTTTCAACCTCGAAAGGCCCTTCCCAATTTGGAGACCACTTACCAAATCCCCTTGCTTTAGTATCCATGGGCAGGATGGTCTTCCAAACTAAATCACCAACAACAAATTGCTTTGATTTAACTTTCTGGTCATAATGTCTAGCGATGGCCACTTTCTGCCTAATCATGTTTTCCAAGGCCCTCAACCTTTCTTCGTCCAGCTGATCTAACTCGTCAAATATCGATTGAGTGTTCGATTGGCAGCTCTTCCTGACTTTGAATCCTGATGGATTGCAAGTTCACTTCTACAGGCAACACTGCTTCTTGCCCATAAACCAACTTGTAAGGTGTCGTTCCCGTGGCTTCTTTGGGCGAATTTCGATAAGCCCACAATACTTGGTTTAAGGTTTCATGCCATGATCTTGGCTTTCTTCCTATGTGCCAAATTAAAATAAATTATCAGTTGCATTTCTCGACGATTTGTTGTTGTTATTGTTTCTCTGCAATTTAAATTGTTGTTGTTGTTGTATGGAGGAGGAGGGGGTTGCTGTTGTTGTTGGTGGTGGAGGTGAAAAAATGGGGGAAAACGTGGTTGAAGAAGAAGAATAAGATAAAATGTAGTTGAATCCAGTCCCAATAAATATATGAATGTTTTGGATATAGTTCCTACAAATATGTTACATTTTGGATTCAGTCCCTGCAAATATATTACGTTTTAGATCCAGTCCCTACAATTATTTTTATATGTATATGTCAGGTGATGTGGAAGCCACATAGGCTTAATGAGGTGCCACGGAGGAATTTTATAGGGACCTCACAGTGCCACATTAACGGTCAACGCTGTCAGGGACTAAAATTAAAAAAATAAAATAAAAGAGGGACGAAAACAGTTTGACTTATTTTATAGAGACCTAACTCAAAAACTCCCTATATTACATGGACCAAAAACATATTTAACCCAAAAAGAAATTAAGAGAAAAAAAATTCAAAGTTAAAAAATTCAGCAATTAGCTTTCATTAACTATAAGTTTTAAAGTTAAAAATTATCTTATCCATTAATTACCAACTTGCTTATATGTTCCTCTCGCCAAACATAACCTTACTATCACCTTAAAAATTTGTATAAAAAGGATTGACTTTGATTAGTTATTATTATACTAATTATCATAATATAATAATGAAACTCTTATAATTATAAGTTTATTTATATAGCATTACATTGTGTCGGTGTATAAAGAATGAATTAATTAAAATATGCAAAAAGGAATGGATTAAAAAATTTATTTCCCAAAGTAAAGGTTAATGAATGCCCGAATTTCTGAAAGTAGGGGGGCATCGCCCAATTTGAGTAGTACGGACACAAACATGCTCCTTGCCGACTCCAAAATAGAATTAATCTATCGCTTTTATCTTGTTTGGGATGTCACTTTCAGCCTTGAGCTAGGTTTCCACAAAAGAGGATACATCTCATACAGTCCCTTTCTAATCTAGTTATGTTGTTGAGTTTGAGTGGCAAAATTGTAATGGACAAAATTGATTATGAATAGGTACAATTGATGTATATGAATGATTATGATGAATAGAATCAATTTTGGGTATAGTACTCGTAAATTTTTTTATATTTTTTTGATATAGTAAAATTATTTATATTTACATATCAAAAGTTATTCCACTTTTGTTCTCCAAACAAAACCAATTATTCCAAATCTATTTTTGAAATATCAATATCAAACACAAATCAAATTTTTAAAGAGTGAAGGGTCATTTTAGTCCCTGAGAGATTTGGGCAGTGTCACATTAGTTCTTGAGAGATAGGATATTAAAATTTAGTCCCTGATAGATTCAAACATTTTTTAGTTTAGTCCCTACCATAATCTCTCCGTTTGCATTGCTTAGTTGTCACGTTAATGGCCACGTAGGACTCCTACGTGGCAGTCCACGTGGGGAGAAAGTCAGGCCACGCTGGACTCATACTAACGGGGACTAAAATGACTAAATAGTTTGCACTGCTTATTGCACCGCTCTTCTTCTTCGATCAAATTTAACCCTACCGCCACCATCTCCACCATACTCTGCAACTCCAACGAAGTCCTTTCAAACTCCCTCCAAACCCAAGCTGCGATCTCAATCCAATGCCAAATCCTCACCCGCTGCAACCCCCGTCACCCCACAACCACAATCCCTACCTCCTCGCAGATCCACGTACACTAACGCTATTCTGATTATCAAATCAAAAGCCACTTGATGCACAATAAAAATCATGATGTATGCACAGACAGGGTAGAGAGGAAGACGCTCAATTAGAGGACATAACATACAGACTTGGCCATCAAATTTTAATTTGGGTGAATTACAAGTTGGGGATCAGTAAAAATATTCAGTTTAGATTTAACCTTTTCTTACAAAAAGAAGAAATTCATTAAGATGAAAGGGGAAAAAATTATAGACATAAGGCAGGAAAAGGAATCCTCTCAGAAACCACAAAACAGAAAACAACAAGGGAAAAAGAAAAATCCATTGGAACAAAGCTGCTTAATCCATCAATATTTGTACTAGGTATTCTAGATAAGAGAACTTTTGAGCAATCGAAGTTCAAAAGAAAAGAACAATTTCTTTTCTTCTGCCTAGTATTATAGAGGTTAGTAGCATCATGGCAAAGCAAAATACCTGCGAAGGATTTAATTGCCTCCATGGTTGTTGCAGGGTCACCAGTTCCCGAAGTGGAGGAGTGTAGGTTGTGTTTCTGTTCCGGCGATGATAGCAACGTCACCCAGTGATCGGAGTTCCCAGCGACGGCGAACTGGGTGCCAATTTCCTTCCTTGGGTGGTGACCCCGATCTTGTTTTCCTTTTGGTGCCCATCCATGGCTACTTGGGAAGATAGATAGAGAGAGAAAGAGGGGTGGATGAAACTGTAGAAGAGGAAGAGGAAGGCAAGACATGGCGGGTGCCGGCGGGTTGTGTGGGTGTGGGTGACGTTTCGCAGTCGGCGGTGTGTGTGGCGGTTGGTGGTGGATGCTGAGAGAGAGAGAGAGAGAGAGAGAGAAAGTAAAAGAGAAAAATTTCAGTGTTTGTGTTCCACGGTAGACCTGCACTATAGGAGTCCAGCATGGCCTGACTTTCTCCCTACGTGGACTGCCATGTAGGAGTTCTACGTGGCAATTAACGTGACAACTAAGCAGTGCAAACGGAGAGACGACGGTAGGGACTAAACTGAAAAACTTTTGAATCTATTAGGGACTAAAGTTTAATATCCTATCTCGCAGGGACTAATGTGACACCACTCAAATCTCTCAGGGACTAAAATGATCATTTACTCAATTTTTAAACTCAATTTTTTTTTAAAATCAATTCTTTTAACATTAATTTTATATAAAAAATTAATTCTACCAAAATCTAAAAGCAACCGATACTCACAAATGTGATCTAAATTTTAATAACTCCATGAATGCTCAAAGCAAAATTGCTTGATAAAGCACTATTTCTCCCCATTATTTCACTCACTTTCACTCCCAATAAAAATAGAAAAGTAATAAAATAAATAAAGTACAACCTCTATTACAAGTTAGAATTTTTTTTATTTATTTTTATTTTTTTATTATTATACTTTTAAGAAAATAAATAGAATAAATAATATTTATGTATAACATTTATATTATTTATTATTTTCAAAAATATAATAATAAAAAAAATAAAAAAAATGCCAACCGCTTTATTACACCCCTCTCCCCTGTCTAGCTTTGCCACCACCATCTTGGTTTTGGACAGACAAAGGGTACCCACTTCTCGCTTCATCCATGCTGACATGACCCATTGTCAGGTCCTCTCTTTTCACTACCCTTTTATCCCACCACTTTAATCTCCCACTATCACACCACTACTTTCAGCCCTCCCTCACCCCCTTCTCCATCTATCATTTTATTTTATCCCATAATAATAATCTCAATGAAACGAATATATAGAGACTAGTAATAACTTGAGAAAGAAGTGGCATCATCGATCATTCATCTCCAGCTAATAGTAGCACCAATGAGTTCAGGCTCTGTAGTACCCTCTTCCAGCTCCTCTGAGTCCCTTGATGGGTTGAAGTTTGGCCAAAAAATCTACTTTGAGGATGTGAGTGTTGCTGCAACTCAGGCCAAACCAAAGAAGGGAAGGGGTGGTGGTGGTGGTGGTCAGGCGGCGACTCAGCCACCTAGGTGTCAGGTGGAGGGTTGTAAAGTAGATCTGAGTGGTGCTAAGGCTTACTATTCTAGGCATAAAGTTTGTGCCTTCCACTCCAAATCCCCTACTGTCGTTGTCGCTGGCCTGGAACAAAGGTTTTGCCAACAGTGTAGCAGGTCACATGTTTTGACCACTCTCACTTTTGTTTATCACTTCCTTTTCTTCTTCCTTTTTTATTATTTTATTAGTGTTTTTGCCATAATAGGTATGTTTTGGTTTCCCTTCCTCTGCCTCATCTTGCCTTACTCATTTTATTTATATATGTTTTTGGTTTTATTTTTCTTTCTAGTTTTTATTCCATTCTTAATTTCTTATGTGGATTTCTGGCCGTATCTTTGACCCCTTTTTGAAAAAATGGAAAATAGCATTGCTACTTGCTCTCCTTTTGGAGCCTAATAAATATATAATGCTGTTATTTTTTATCTTATGTTTGTATTCTGGAGATTTTATTTGACTGTCGTTTTGTTGTTATTATTGTGTGCCATGCGCTTTGCTTACTCAAGAGTACGTGTGAATGTCGTCTCACAAGGCGTGCATGTGGAAAATTTGTGTTTTCCTTTGGTTTTGAGATTGTAATGGTTCATATTATATTTCTGGACTTGATGCATCTGTTGGTGTCATGAGTTATAGATGACATCATAACAATGATGCTCTTGTGCGATTGTGCTGTGTATCTTTGTGATCATGGGAATGATTCTCTTCATGCTGAACTAAATTTGTCAACCTCATACGTGTACACCTGCTGGTCTCGTGTAACGTGGGATCCATATGACAAATCATTTCTTAATTAATATTCAACATTATATTTTGAAGACACATTTGACTTTTAAGCCATGTGACATGTTCTCCGGGTAAGGATTGGTCCTATTGACTGATAACGATGGGATGTTAATCACTAATATGTATTTTAAATTATGTGTAGCAACTAACAAGTGTTGAGAGTGAATTGTGGATGCTCTCCTGTTTCACACGGATATGATACTGATTACGCACTATGGCATATACTATAATCCTTGTAGCCGACCCCATTTAGTTGGAAAAAAAGGCTTTGTTTGGTTGGTTGTTATTGCACTTGTGCTTTATGTCGTGGTTGCAATGGAAACATATGGTTTTCATTACTTGATATACGTGTGGCTTATTGGTAACTAGTTGAAATTTACGTCAACAGGTGTAAAGATATTGTTGATGAGATAGTTTGTAATTGCGATTTACAATTAGGCAAATGCTAACTGGTGTCTTTAAAACATTGGTTAAGGAATCAAGTGTAGCTTTTGTAATTAATAAATGTATTATGATTTCTAATAATTGCTTTCTATTTATTGGTTATTTAACAAGCGCCCTGAGGATATTTGTTAGTAAGACCCTTATAGTTATTATACTTGAAGGTTCCTTTTTATAAAAAGCTACATTGTATATTTTTCTTGAACATATATTCTATGGTCTATGCTGTGCTTGACTCAAATTGAAATGTGTTCCTACCCTATAACTAGAGTTTAAAGATACCTTGAGGCAGACTGTTTATAAACCTTCGTCTCTGATGTTGTTATATTCAGTTGTTGTGACTATAAATTGGTTTATCAACGTGTTACAAAATCTCAAATCCCATTCTCTGAATCTCTTTCCTCCAGATTTAATTCTAACTTCTGAGATAAGTTTATGACGATCTGGAAAATTGTTGTTACAATGAGAATTTCGATTCTTTTGGGTTTTATCAGCACAAGTCTCTGAATGTGGCAACCATTCAACATTGTTGTGGAGCTGGGATAGCTTTTGATGGCTGTGTGGAGTTTTTCTTTTGTGTAGTTTTGTTCCATGCAGTGATGGAAAGGGTTTTATTGCATATTTGATCATTGCCTTTTTTAAGGTACATGCTATTTTTTGTAATGTAATCAATCTAAAAGAGGGCTCCAACAAATATATATTACCCATGTTTGTGAAGACTGTGTATATTCCTCAAAAAGATAATGGAGACCTAGTACAGTTAGATGTTTTTCAAATCTGCTGATCTCAACATTTCAGATGAGCATATGTTAGTGGTAATTGGTGGAACAAATGACCACCTATTTTTTTTTTTTTTTGTAATAATGAAATGGATATAGATTTTAATGTGTGTCCCCTGTATTTAAAGCTCAATGACTTCTAAAGATAATGTTATCCCTCTTAGTAAGAAGGAAGAGAAAGAAGTTCATTGGTATCCATGTTTCACTATTATTTTGTATATTGAACTTCAGTTCAAGATATCATGAAGCCATGGGATGTTCCCTGATGCTATGTTTAGAGGTTTTCTATCTGATGTTATTCCAACCCTGATTTGAAACTTTGAGACTTAGGTAGTGTTGGTTTATGATGCTGGAATCACATCATATATATGGAAATATACTGATGTACTTGGGTTTATATGTTTTTTTTTCTTTGGATAAGCAAAACTTGGGTTTATATGTAACATATTAGATTAGATTAGATTTGGTCAGTGATGTTATCAGTAAGGACTGAGAGCTAGTTTAGATAAATTCTTCAACAAACAGTTATAGGAAAAGAAAAGTTGAAATAATATTACAATGACTATGAGTCTTTCTTCAACATATATTGAAAGTAGCTTTTGCTCCTCAATTCCCTCATCTAACTTCTCCATTAAGGGCTTTTAATGAGTTAAGAATCAAATATTTATCTCAGTTGAGAAACTCTTATAAATTAGAAGGTAATATGAACTCCCCCATGTTAAGTGAGTTAAAAATTCTCTCATTTGCATGAGAATCTAAGGATAAATACTACAAATGCATCCAATTTGGCAGTAACAGCAGCATTGCATGCGATACTAAGAAGAAGCAATTTTGTCATGCTAGCGTTTCTCAAATATTGTGTTTGCTCATGTTCTCTTTTGTATCACTCTGTTACATTACTTTGGTAGCATTTTTATTTCGGAAAAACTAATACCCTCTTTGATAGTGCTCAACCAGATTTCATCAGCTTCCTGAATTTGATCAAGGAAAACGAAGTTGCCGCAGGCGACTAGCTGGCCATAATGAAAGGCGGAGAAAGCCCCAACCGAGCTCCTTGTTAACCTCGCGTTTTTCCAGATTTTCTTCACCTATTTTTGGTCTGAAATTATCATTAAAATATCAATTCCAGACTTTCTTCACCTGTTTAGTTTGTGATATTCCTTATATGGTTTGACTCGTGTGTCAACAGATAACAATGGTAGAGGTGGTGGCTTTCTGATGGAACTTGCTTCATACCCAAAGCTTCCTCTGAGAAATGCATTACCAACTACTCTCAGATCATCTGAGCCGGTGCCCGGTAATCAAACTTCACCATTTACCTGGCAGGGAAACAACTCAGACACACCATCTGCTTTTTTCCTCCAACAAGGCTCAGTTGGTGGAACAAATTTCCCTGGTCCTAGTAGACATCCTCCGATGGAAAGCTACAATGAAGCCGCGGATTCTGCTCGCTCTCTTCTGTCAAGCCAAACATGGGGTTCTAGAAACAACACAACACCACCAAGTGTTGAGCTGAACAACTTGTTGAATTTCAATGGGACAACACTCATGACACACCTTGCTGCACCACCTTCTCATGTTGCAGCAATCCATCAACTTCCGAATAACCCGTGGTGTCTAAAGGGCATTGATTCTGGTAATTGTTCGCCTGAGGTTGTCCCTGATCTCGGTCTCAGTCAAATTTCGCTGCCTCTTCGTCTTCCTGGGGAGCTTGGTGTGTCACGAGGCAGGAGGCATTATATGGATCTGGAGCAGTCCAGGGCCTGTCAGTCTCCTCACTGGTCACTTTGAAGCTCTTCTTTGTTGTCATGTATGAAACAATATCAGGTGGCACAAAGATGAGAAGAAAAATTGTGCCTATTGGGATCAATTACCAGACTGGTACTAGTGCTTAATTTGGTTTCTTTTGATTTACAAGCAAGGTGGGTATCCTTCTTTGGCTTGTGGAACTTACATTCATCATTTTGTCTGTTTGTGAACTTCTTAGCCTTGTTTCATTTTGGGGATCTCTCGGGCATTATTGTTGTTTTGGTCTATTTGAACTTGTGAACAAGCTGGGTTGACTTCTACTTTTATTTTGTGAAACTTTTGGACATGGATCATTTGGTCTAAATGTTGCTGTTGCTGTCTCATTTCTAGAATGAAGCTCGTCAGTGGTTTGAGTTTTTTTTATAGGAAAATATTAGAAATTAGTTTGTTAAGTTTTCTGTGGACCCTATCTGGTGGGATAAAATTTGTTGTTGTAGTATGTTATCAAATTAGTTTTTATTGGACAATTTCAAGGATTAATTAACTAATTCAAAATCAAAATAATTAATGTGGTAGAAAATTTTCAAAAGGCCAACTATTCTTACCAATTGGTCATTAGTTTTTTTTTTCTTTTTCTTATTCCTTATCTCCGTTGGTAAACATTTGAAATATTCTTATTCTCTCCAATTAATGCATTGACAAGATGTTTTGAGAACATTAACATTTGAATGGTTTGTAAGACGAGATTGGATAAAGGTCATATTCTGTATTCTGTATCTGTATGATATACACATGACAATTCCATTCTTTCCGAAATATTTAAAATACAACTTAGTTTATTTAAATCACACTTTTAGATTGACACTATATTTTTGTCTTAACAACTTCAATTTTATTTGAGATTTCAGTTTCAACACTCATTTTTTATTGAGTCAAATTAAAAACTCATTTTATATTTATTTTTCATTATATCACTCATTATATCTCACTCTATCTCTCTCCTCATCTCTCGTTTCTCCTAAATAGGGTGCACTTTTTTTGTTTATAAAAAAAAATAGGATGCACTTTTTTTTTGTCTTTAATAGGATAGGATACACTTTTGTGGGGTGTAAAAAAATTATTGTTTTGTCAAAATGTTAAAATAATTATCCTTTTAGTAAAGTAAAGATGTTATTTTTCAATAAAGTATTAATTATTTTTTCCTGATTTTATTCTAAAAATGTTTAGAATGTTGCATTGGTTTTTGAGCGGTATAAATAATAATGTTAATTTGATAAAATTGTTATTTTTACTCGTCTATCTCTGGTTTTATTTATAAGAAATAAAAAGATTTTTCTTTAATTCTTTTTATAAGAAACAATGTTTTGTTTTTCACAAAATTAATAATTATTTCTTTTCAATTTTATCTTTATTAATTATCATATCACTTTGGGTTGCCATTAATTATACTATGTCACATTTAACCATTTAATATAAGGATATTTTTGAAAAAGAAATAAAATTATAACATCATTAATGAAAAATAATTCATTTCAATGCATTTTTTAGTCTGCATAATTTTAGTATTATATTTTTTATAAATAAAATCAGAGGTAATATTTCTTAATTTATGAAAAAAATCTTAAAAGACAATTACTTTAGGATGGAGGGAGTATATTTATGGCTTTGCTTTTTTTCCGTTTTGTATTTTAATATTTCTGGCTTTCTGTCATTATTAACTCATTTTTGTGATCCGTTAAGGTTATTGGAGGTGTCTTGATCACATGTACACAAGAGGTTCTGATGTAGTAGCTAGGGGGGCAATATTTGCATTGAATACTGGTAGATTCTAAGTAAGGAAGGAAAGCATGCATGATGCACGAAGAGGTGTTGCTAACATTTATTGAGTTTTTTTTTTGCCAAAAAAAAAAACATTGTAGTTTTTTAATAATTAAATCAGTAAGTGAAAGAATCGGTTATTCCAAATAATTTCATTACTTCTGCAATGATTATGAAGCACCCACCCATAATTGGGACTACTGAGATCTTCTGTCTGTAATCAATCCCAGCCGTTCATTAAAATAATATATATCTAACGGTAAAAACAGGTGCTTCAGGGGTGAGGAAGCCTGGTTCATGGATGAGGCACATGGCATGCTACTTCATGCTAGACGCCGCCGTTCTTCTGTTTTACCCTTCGCAAGCCTCCAAACTGTCATTCAGTGAGAGGAATAATATTTTTTTGCTTTGAGAAAATTTGTCTAGACGTAATGTGCGTGCTTTCTCTATTTGCGGTCAGAGAAATATGAATTAAATGAGCACTAGCAAAATGAGTCTCTAAACTTTATTTCGATGAAAAGCAAAGAATAAAGATAGGGCGACTTATAGAGTGGTGAACATAATAAATGGGATTATGAAGGTGAACTGGGTTTATTACCTATAATAATAAGTAATCAAGTCTTTTACCAAATTAGAAGTCCCTCTCCATAATTTGTTATAATAGATTAATATGTCCAAAACTCTATTAATTACAAAAATTGACGTGACATAGTATGAAAATCGTGAATGATTCCTTTTTTTTAACTTTTATTTTTTGATAAATAAAATATTATTTTAATTTTAATTTCTAAGTAATATTTTTTTGGCTTAAGTATTTTTTTTTTCCCTGCAAATATATCGATTTTTGCTTTTAGTCTTTGTAATTTTTTTTATAATCCCTGCAATGTTCAAACCTTTTGTATTTTGTCCTCACCATTAATTTATGTTACAAAAATGATTATGTGGCTAACGAAGTTTAAGTTGGCATTGCCACATGTAATTTGTTATCATAATCATGTAATGACTTGTCATAGTGCTGAGTCACCATTTACTGACTCGAAATTAATTATTTTTGTTAAATAAAAATTTAAACAACTCCATATTTATTTTACATATTCAAATTATGATTATTATTACTGGGTCGAAAACCTCTTCCCTCTTCTCACTCCCTGTAAACATAGATATTTTTGTCTTTCTTTCATTTTTAATTTTTTTTTGTTTGGATAGAGTAATTAAATATATCTATTCTTAAAAGTTTTTGTTTAGATATAATAATTAAAATTTACCATAATTTGCGTGAGATATTTTTTTGTTAACTCTCTAACTCTCTCTTTGAAAATTAAACATATCCCTCTTTCTTTACTCTCTCCCCCCTCTCTTCCTCTCCCTCTCTCCCCTCTTCTCGCCCTCGCTCCCTCTCACCCTAGCTCTCTCTCTCTCACTCTCCCCCTCTCTCAACCCTCTCTCTCTGAAAAATATCTCCCTCTAACTCGCTCTATCTCTCTCCCTCTTGCTCTCACTCTATCTCTCTCCCCCTCTATCTTGCTCCCCCTCCCCGGGCTCTTGCTCTCTCCCCCTCACTCTCCTCCCTTCTCTAATGAGAAGGAAAAAGAGATAGATAGAGAGAGAGTGAGAAAGAGGAGAGACAGGGAGAGAGCGAGAGCGGGGGGAGCTAGAAGGGGTGAGAGCGAGAGCGAGAAAGAGGGGGAGAACACGAGAGAGGAGGGGGAGAGAGAAAGTGTCAGAGAAATAAAGGGAGGGAGAATATGAGATATATGGAGGGGGGAGAGGGGAGAACAAGAGAGGGGGAGAGTGAGAGATAGGGAGAGACATAGAGAGTGAGGGAGAGAATATAAGAGAAAGGAGGGGGAGAGAGGGAGCAAGAGGGAGGGAGAAGAGAGAGCGGGGGAGCTTTAGGGGAGAGAGTGAGAGCGAGAAAGAGGGGGAGAACGCGAGAGAGGAGGGGGAGAGAGAAAGTGTGAGAAAAATAGAGCGAGAGATAGGGAGAGAGAGCGAGAGAGAGGGGGAGAGAGATAGAGACGGAGGGAGAGAGGGAGGGGAGAGATGGGGAGACAATAAGAGAGAGGAGGGGGAGAGAGAAAGTGAGAGAGAGGGAGGGAGAGAACGAGAGAGAGAGGGGGAGGGAGGGAGGGAGAGTGGGCAGTAACTTGTAATTCATATAAATTGTGGCCAGTAACTCAAATTAAACAAAATCATGTGTCAATTTTCTAAATACGTAACACTTTCTGACCTCCATTGCAATTACGCTAGTCTTTCATCTTTACCTGCTCTACACTTATCTTGTAATTAATCCTATCCATACAAATTAAAAACTATTAAATGAAAGTACATTATCAATTTTGGACCCACTTCACCTTCATGGTCCCATTTATTATGTTCACCACTTCCTAACTTTTTTAGACACTAATAAAAGTAAGGTAGTCAAAACCGGATTAGTCACTGAACCGGTGAGGGTAGGAGTTTGAGGTTCAGAGGTTCGACTGGGGTTCAACTGGGGTTTAACCGGAGTATAATAAAATAATATTATTTTAATTATAAATATAATATATAGACTTAAATATGTTTTTAGTCCCTCAAGTTTGGGAAATTGTTGTTTTTAGTCCCCCAAATTTAAAACGGTTGTCTTTGGTCCCTCAAGTTTTGAAATATACCATTCGTGGTCCCTGACGTTAGGTCTGTTAACTGGGTAGATGACGTGTCTGACGGAAATGACAAATCACCATCTAGTGGCATCCAGCGTGTTAAGAAATGCCACGTCAGGGATCGGTGGATTAGTAGGGTTAAACTGTAAATCCCTAATCCCTTGTCCATTCACTGTGCCAACATAGAGTGAGAGCAAAGAGCAGAGAACTTCTCCCTCCGTTCGATCGCTACGTCCGTTCGATTGCTGCATCCCTGCGTGAATCCCTGTGGCCGCATAACAGAATACGTGAACGTCATTTTGGTGTGGAACGGCATTTCGTCGTCAATGTAGTACAAGAAGAACGGCGTTGATTTGAGCTCCGTTGCTGTTCGTCGAATCGGTTCGAAGGAAGAGCTGCTACTGTGCTTCGTTTTCAGTTCGTTGTTTTCGCCAACAACAGGTACGAAATGAATGATTTTGGTCATGATTTTACCATTGTGCATGTTTTGAATCTATGGGTAGTGGGGCACCAGTGGTGGGGGTTGGTTTTTTTTATCATGAATGTCATGTTTCCTGAAGCATTTTTAAACCGATGTAGGTATGGGTTTCACTGTGTCATATCATCACATGGGAAAATTTGTTCATGAACCAAGTCTGCATTACCTAGATGGTGAAATACATGTTGTTCGAAATGTGGATGAAGATAGATGGTCATATTTCGAAGCTGTGGGTATTTTGGGCAACTTAGGATCATATGAAAATTTTAAACTGTGGTGGAACTGGAAAGACATTGGATGCAGTTTTGAGGGGAATTTGAAAGAGTTAGTGGTTGATAAGTATGCCCTTGAGCTTGCTAATTATGCTATGAGCAACAACTGTGAAGTAGAGATCTATGTTGAACACAAGGTGTCAAAAGCTAGATTGAATGATGACGCGGTGCATTCATTAAATGATGCAGAGGTCCAATGTGGGGTGAAAGAGAAGGTTTCTGGGGTTGGTTTTAGTGTGGAGGAGCCTGTTATAATTGAGAAGGATAATTCTGATTGTGATAGTGATGATTCGGTTTATGGAGTGCAGTTTGATGATTCTGAAGAGGAAAGAGCCACTGGAATTGATGATGGATTTGACACAAATGAGGTTGGAGATGCTGAGCAAGCACTGAATGAGAAGATAAATAAAATGAAAGTAAGTGAGGGAGTTGGGGATGGGGATGGGGATGGAGTTAATGATGGAGTTGGAGGTAGTGGGGGAATTGGGGATGGGAATGGAGTTAATGAGGGAGTTGGAGATGGGATTGTAGTAGATGAGGGAGTTGGAAGGAATCGAAGAAATCGAGGAATCGAAGATATGGGCATACCCCATATCCCTACATTTATCCCACCAAATGTCGATGGCATGAATGATATTGAAGAGGGTTATTCAACTGAGGAACTCGTTAGTGATGATAGTGACAATGAGGATAGTACAAGTGGAAAAGAGACGGTTACATTGTTTAGGAAGGAGCACATGTGTAGAGATTTCAACTTCAAACTTGGGATGGAGTTTAGATCACTCAAAGAATTTAAAAAAGCTATTAAGGAGCACTCTGTTCTTAATGGTAAAGAGGTGAAGTTTGCCAAAAATGATAAAAGGAGACTAAGGGTTGTTTGCAAACAGAAATGTGGTTTTGTTGCACTGGTTAGTAAGGTTGGTGGTAAGAGGAGTTTTGTGATGAAGACCCTTGTCCCAAAGCATAATTGTGGGAGGGTGTTTGATAACAAAAATGCAGGCTCCGAATGGGTTGCAAATGCTGTTATGGATAAGTTTATATCAGGAAAGAGAGTGACATTGAATGAGATAATTGATGACATAAGGACCAATTACTCTACTGGAATTACAAGGGCTCGGGCTGTTACTGCTAGGAAAATTACACTACATGCTGTTGAGGGGGATGCAAGCAAGCAGTACACAATGTTGTGGTCTTATAGTGCTGAATTAAGGAGGTGTAATAGGGGAAATACATGCAAGATTCAGCTTAATAGACCAATGCCCGATATGCCACCAAGGTTTGAGAGATATTATATGTGTTTGGATGAATGCAAAAGGGGGTTTCTAGCAGGATGTAGACCTTTCATAGGAGTGGATGGATGCCACTTGAAGTCTAAGTATGGTGGCCAATTATTGATAGCAGTGGGAAGAGATCCTAATGATCAATATTTCCCACTTGCTTTTGCTGTTGTAGAAACAGAAACAAAGGATAGCTGGAGGTGGTTTCTAACTCTCCTACTGGAGGACATTGGTGATGTCAGAACCAATAGATGGGTATTTATTTCTGATAAACAGAAGGTAATTTTTTCTAAGTTCAAGTTATTTTTTTGTTACCTTGCTGTGACATTTAATCTAACTTGGTTTCTATGTAATTTTTTCATAGGGTTTGATGCCAACATTTGAAGAGTTATTGGAGGGTGTGGAGCATCGGTTCTGCTTGAGACACTTGTATGCCAACTTCAAGAAGAAGTTTGGTGGGGGGACAATGCTAAGAGACCTTATGATGGGAGCAGCCAAAGCCACATATGTGGCAGCTTGGAATGAGAAGATGCAACAAATTAAAGATATTGATGTAAAGGCACATGAGTGGTTGATGGCAATCCCTACCAAGGCTTGGTGTAAGCATGCATTTAGTTTCTACCCTAGGTGTGATGTACTTATGAACAATTTGTCTGAGGCATTTAATAGTACCATTCTACTTGCTAGGGACAAACCAATAATTACTATGTTTGAGTGGATGAGAACTTATTTAATGGGCAGATTTGCCACATTGAAGGAAAAATTAAGTAGGTATGAAGGAAATATCATGCCCAAGCCTAGAAGAAGGTTGGATTTAGAGGTAGAAAGGAGTGGTAATTGGTTGGCAACCTGGGCTGGTGCTAGAAATTTTCAGGTCACACATACAATGAGAGCTGAAAAGTTTGTTGTTAATCTTGAGAATTATTCTTGTTCATGCAATTTTTGGGAATTGGTTGGAATTCCCTGTAGGCATGTTGTGGCAGCCATCACTCTAAAGGGGGAAAAGCCAGAGGATTTTGTGCATAGATACTATCATAGACATACATATGAATTGTGTTATGGGCATATCATAACCCCTATCAATGGTCAATCATAATGGCCCAGAACTGAATATGACACAATCCTGCCACCTGCTTTCAAACAAGGGCCTGGTAGACCAAAAAAGCTGAGAAGGAGGGAACCTGATGAGGATCCTAATCCAACTAAGTTGAGGACGAAACAAACTAAATGCAAGTGTTCAAGATGCCATGAAGTCGGCCACAACAGTAGGAGATGCAAACTTCCCCCACCTGTACCTCCAGATGAACCTGCAGCCCAACCTGCAGCCCAACCTAGAGCCCAATCTGTAGCCTAATCTACAAGCCAAATTGCAGCCCAGTCACACCCTGGAGCCCAATCTGCAAGCCAAACTGCAGCCCAGTCACAACCTGCTGCCCAACCTGGAGCCTAGTGACAGACTGTAGCCCAGACACAACCACCAGCCCAACCTGCAACAGCCGAACCTGTTACTCAGTCACAACCAATAGCACCACCGCGGGTAAGTGTTATAAAAAAATATAGTTTCAATGCTGTGAATGTCCCTTATACAAATTAACTCACTTTTATCTTTATCTGATCACTGTATAGAAAATGAGCAAAAAAATAAGTGGTAGTTCTTCACAACCCCTGCCACAACAGAGCAAAGGAACCACTGATAAGGTAAAACAAATAATTTTAAACATGATAAAAAAAATGCTGACTGTAGATCTGATTTTTCATGTTATGCATATGATGTATTAGGGAGGAAAAGGCAGATCTGGTGTAGCATTTGGTCGAACCACAAAAGCTATGACTTCTGCAGCTAGGTGTGGTGGAAAAGCTAAGTCTTCTACGGCTGCTTGTGGTCGATCTGCTGGTGGAAGTAGTGCAGCTGTTGGAAGTAGTGCTACTGCTGGTCCGCAACTCCCTCCATATGCACAGAAGATGACTGTTGCACAGCTGCTGGCACATCTAATGAAAAAAAACCAGATCTAGGTCAGATCTATGCATTTATAATTACTGGTTTTTAACCATTCACAAGAACATATTAACTAACATATTTACTGTGATTTAATAGAGTATCGGAGGAAAGGATATGCAACAAACAGATCAACAATTGGGTGCACTTGATAGAGGGTGGCAGAATAGGGGGACTGATACCCATGGTGGTGAATGTGACTTAGAGAGAGCTGACGCACCAGGGGGTAGTTCGAGTGGACCAAAAGACATGGACTCATCTCATTGAGGGGTGTTAAATGAAGGATGTAATGTATATGGACCATCACATCCATAGATTATTTTTTTTTGAGATGTGTATTTCTATTTCATCATGTGATTAGGGCTGTTTATGTAATGACAAAGCTATGGAATCTTTTATGTTTTGTTTGTTGTGTCAGGGGACCACATGGGTGGTATTTATAATCTTCTTTTGTTTTGCAAGTGGTCTCATGAGCTGTAAACCATAAGGGTGTAACACTTTGGTACTGTTAATATTAATGCTTTGGAATCTTTTGTTTTGTCCATCTACTTTGGGAATGCTATGCTATTATTAATTCAATTTGCTATCATTAACTCAATTAAGTCAAATTAACAGCTTTAATTTGCTGTTATTTAAACCACTTTAACAGGTATAATTATCAGATTGTAAAACACTTTAACAGGTATAATTATCAAATTGCCCAAATACTGGTAACTTGCTGTCAATTACACTGACTTAAACAGACCTTTTTGCAAACACAATTAATTGAATGGCAACCATATGTCTAAAACATATGTCCATCACCATGTTTTGCCAAATTATCAGTACAACTTTCCTCCACATCTGACAAACACAACAAAATTACAAACAAAATTACAATTGCTCTCAGCATCTGACAAACAAACAAGAGGATGTGGACAAACTATTTCCTACTATCCTAGACATTTGACACATAACATCAGTGTCACCACCCAAGACACAAGCAGTACACACACCAAAATAAAAACAATTCTTCTCTGGTCAGACAGCTTCTTCTTTTGCTTCGCATTTTTTCTTCTTGATTCTTCCAACAGATCCAAGAAGTTTCGCAGGCTTGAAACTTCTCCAGCTAGCTCGTCATCATCTTCATCATCCCACCTAAAGTATGCGCATGCATACGGTTTCTGCATGAACCACAGAAAGTCCCTTACATTCCACCACCAAGGTAGAAGGAGGAAAAGCTCAAGGGTTGAAAGGTTACTTACATTCCAGTTGCGGCACGTCCAAAAGTCCCTCCCGGGGTTCTGTTGAGTGCGAGATGTGTAACGCAGAGCACTTTGTCCACACCAACACCTTCTACCATCTGAGGTTGTAGATGAACGTGATCTGGTTGTCCTCCTACCACTTTGCGATGAGGAAGCCATTTGGGGAGAAGATTGAAGAACCCTCAGTTATGTGCTTTTGTTCTCTCTGCCTTTGCTCTGCACTTTCGTTCTTCTTCTCTCAATCCCCAAAATCAGAATTGGGGGTTCTACAAATAACCCTAGCTCTTCGATTTTTTACCACAAAAAAAAAAGATTAACCTACCCAACTATGATGACATGGCATTTTTTCCACGCTGGATGACACTAATCACAGGCTTATGACATGACAAACAGTAATCTAACAGCTCAGTTAACGGACCTAACGTCAAGGACCACGAATGGTATATTTCAAAACTTGAGGGACCAAAAACAGCCGTTTTAAATTTGGGGGACTAAAAGAAACAATTTTCCAAACTTGAGGGACCAAAAACATATTTAAGCCTAATATATAATACTATTTTAAACCCTAAACCTATACAATATTGAGCAAAAATTAACATAAAAGTCATAACTTTATAAAGAAAAATTAAACTTTACTACTAAATGTCATAATTCATAATATAAAATATTCAAAATTATAAATAATTGAAGAAAATGATATCTATTTCTTTAAAAAAAATAAAAACATAAAAAAATATTTTTTTGAAAATTTTGATTTTTTTTTAAAAATAATTAAAAGGAGTGAACCGGTTTTCCCGATTTTTAGCCGGTTTTCCCGATTTTAGCCAGTTTTCTCAGTTTTTTGACTGGTTCTTTGACAGGGCGATTTTCAGGATGTACCTGACCGGACAGGGGTCCGGTTCCCGGTCAGACCGGCCAGTCCGGTTTGATTTTAACTACACTGAATAAAAGTATGTTTTAGAAGGTAAAAATTAAAATCAATTCTGATACTCTTTCCCGTACCAAACACACATTTCTTTTAAAAGGACGGTCATAAAAAATGAACGGAGGGTGTAACTAGAAGAATATCGATTGTAGAACACGAAATTCAGAGTGAGGAAAACAAGGGAAGAAAACCGAAAGCATTCGACCAATTCAGACGGTGGCTTCTAGGCGGTGAAGTAATAAGCAAGGTAATTAAAACTAGATCGGTCACTAAACCAGTGAGGGCAGGGGTTCGAGGTTCAGAGGTTTGACCGGGGTTCAACTGGGGTTCAACCGGAGTATAATAAAATAATATTATTTTAAACTCTAAACCTATACAATATTGAGCAAAAATTAACATAAAAGTCATAACTTTATAAAGAAAAATTAAACTTTACTACTAAATGTCATAATTTATAATATAAAATATTCAAAATTACAAATAATTGAAGAAAGTGATATATGTTTCTTTAAAAAAAATAAAAAAAATAAGTTTTTGAAAATTTTGATTTTTAAAAAAAATTAAAAAAAGGTGGTTCAACCCGATTTTTAGCCGGTTTTCCCGGTTTTTGATCGGTTCTTTGACAGGGCAGTTTTCAGGATGTATCGGACCAGACAGGGGTCCAGTTCCCGGTTGGACCGGCCGGTCCAGTTTTAACTACACTGGTAATAAGACTTCACCACCATGGTGAAGTGGGCCCATTTCCTACTATAATAAGTAATTCAGTCTTTTTTAAATTAGAATTTCCTCTCCATAAGTTGTTATAATAGGTTAATATGCCCAAAACTCCATCAATTACAAAAATTAACGTGATATAATATAAAATTCGTAAATGGTCCCTTTTTTCTTTTAATTTTATTTTTAATAAATAAATATCATTTTAAATTTTGAGTAATGTTTTTTTTGCTTAAGTATCTTTTTTATCCCAACAAATATATCAATTTTTGCTTTTAGTCCCAACAAATATTTTTTTGGCCTACCACGTGGAATTAGTTTCCATAATGAAGTAATGACTTGTCCTAATGCAGAGTTACCATTTATTGATTCAAATTTAATTATTTTTGTTAAATAAAAATTAAAACAATTCCAAATTTGTTTTATATATTCAAATTATGATTATTTTATTATTGTATTGAAAACCTCTTCCATTCCTTATAATTATGGTTCTTTTTGTTTTTTCCTCATTTTTAAATCTTTTTGTTTGAATAGAGTAATTAAACTTCTCTATTCTTAAAATTCTTTGTTTGGATATAGTAATTAAAAAATTTCATAATTTGCATGAGTCATTTTTTGTTAACTCTCTAACTCTCTCTTTGAAAAAATCTCCATCTCTCTCCCCCCCTCTCCTCTTTCTCCCTTTGTCTCTCTCTCTCTCTCCCCACTCTTCTCTCTCTCAGACTCCCTCACTCTTAACCCTCTCTCTGAAAAATCTCTCCCCTACTCCCTCTCCCACTCTCCTGTATTTCACTCTCTATCTCTCTCCCCTCTCTCTCCCTCCTTCTCTCTCACTTTCTCTTTCATTCTCTATCTCTCCCCCTCTCTCTCTCGCTCTCTCCCCTCTCTCTCGTTGTCTCTCTATCTCTCGCTCTCTCTCCCCCCTCTTCTCTCTCTCGCTCCCTCTCGCCCTAGATCTCTCTCGCTCTCCCCTCTCTCCACCCTCTTTCTCTGAAAAATATCTCCCTCTAACCCACTCTCCCTCTCTATCCATCTCTCTCCATCTCTCTCCCTCCCTCTCTTTCACTCTCTCACTCTCATGCTTTATCTCTCCCCCTATCTTTTGCTCTTTCACCCTCTCTCCCCTCGCTTTCCCTCCCTCCCTCTCGCTCTCTCTCTCACCGTCTGTCTCTCTCCCCCTCTCTAGAGAGAGGGAGACAAAGGGGGAGAGAGTGATAGAGAACAATAGCAAGGGAGAGGGAGAGAGCGGGGAGCGAGAGAAAGAATAAGAGAGAGGAGGGGGAGAGAAAGAGAGAGAGGGAGAGATAGGGAGAGAGAGAGCGAGAGAGAGAGAGGGAAAAAGAGATAGAAAGTGAGGGAGGGGAGAGAATAAGAAATAGGAGGGATAGAGAGAGAAAGTGAGAGGGAGAGAGGGTGACAACGAGAGAGAGAGAGGGAAAGGGAAAGAGAGGTAGGAAAGAGAGCAAGATAGAGGGGGAGAGAGACCGAGAGAGAGGGAGAGGGAGAGAGCAAGAAAGAGGGGGAGAAGGGGAGAGAGAGCAGGGGAGCGGGGGAGCGAGAGGGAGGGAGAGAACAAGCGGGGGGAGCGAGAGAGAGAGAGAGAGGATAGAGAGAGCAAAAATCAAGAGTGAGAAGGAGAGAGAAAGAGCGAGAGGTTTTTCGGATTTTGAACGGAGCTACAATGCAAGGGTCAAAGTGAGAGTGAAAAAAGGATTTAGAATTCTCTACTTTTAGGTGTTATTTCAAATTCTTTAAATTTAGTTATAAAAAAATATCCCATAAAAATTGCTTCATTTTAAATTTCTACACACTTAATAATTAAACAAAATAATTTAGATTAATGTATTTTAATTATCCTCTAAAAATACATTACCCCCTCAAATTACAATATCCAAACACAACCTTATAGTATCACAAAAGGACAAAATTGGGCCATCTTACAAGTTTTTTTTAAAAAAATGGGTCAAGTTCAACAAAAGACAAACTTTTTGGAAATACTGTAATTACCAAATAGTTGTTGACCCCCTCTACAATATCATTAAATAGGCAACCAAACCTGTTGTCACGGTTTCCAGTACAAGATCTCAACCATTGAATAAAATACACATATATCAACGCTATCCAAGTACATAATGGCCCACGTCACCATGGTGGTGAAGTCCTGGAAGCCTTGAAGACGTGACAAATGTTATTTAAGTAGCCCTGGATCGAGTTCTGTGCTTTGTTCTAGCTCTACTTGTTTTCGATGAGAGTTCTAGCTCTACTTTAATATTGCTAGAGCTACAGCTTATTAATTATTCTAGTTCTAGATTAGAATCGTTACCTTTTTTAATTATTTGATTGAACAGTACTCGATCATTTGTTTATTTAAAATAGAATCTTGCTATACGTTGTTATATATATATATAAAAAGAATCTTGCTTACATCACGGTCATAAAGCCAGGACGATGTAAAAATGTAAAACAGGGTGATGTGAAGATGTAAAACATTAGTACATAATTTCAGTTTAATTCGAGTTAATTCAGGTAAAACGATTCAATTATATAGTTTTTTTCTTTAAATTAAGTTCTTTGGATGAAATAAGTATGTACAAACCGTAAAGAAGGGACTTTTAAAATTGTGAAAAATTATGAAAATAAATTATGTGAATTAAGACACATTATATATTATCTGTATATATTGATTAGTTAATATCATGTCTAAAAACTTAAGTTTATGAACTCTAAATTATAGTTATGAAAAGTGTTGATATTGACAATATAAAAATTCATGATTGATTATATTTAAACAATAATATTTAAGAGAAATGAAAATTTATGGAAAAAATAAAATAAAAGGTGAAACAAATGTTTATGCAAACATACCCAAAAAAACATGATTTTCTGTTTATACACTTTAATACATATGTAAACCAAGCATACACTGGCTCGGGATATAGAAACATTTCATTAGTCAGATTCGTAATAGCTGGACAAGTGATTCCCCCCTAAACAAAAATAGGTGGGCGAATGGAGAGTGGGAATCAATCCTTATATATCCCCATTAATAATCACAGTTCCACAAATAATTAGTTAAGAAAAAAAAACACTCTCACATTAATCTCGGTCGCTTAAGAATCTTGTCTTGATTAGTAAAAGATTTTTTTTTTTCCTTGAAAGCCTTGATTAGTAAAAGATTGATTCCGCAAATACCATTACTTTCCACTTTCCACACAAGAAGAATATATCACAGTACAAAACACGTTTTTTCCCTAATTTCCACACCCATCCTTTTGACCCCTTACTAAACACTATAAAACCAAGCTTCTTCAACCTTTAATTATACCACTTCCATCACCAACAAACCCAAAAAAAAAAAAACACTCTTTCCATTTCCAAACCAAACCCATATAGAAATTTTGTTAATTAGCAACCTCTACAATCCATATCGATGGGGAATGAAAACTCAGCACAACACTCAAAGGCACAAGATGGCTACGCAGCAAAGGTGGTCACTTCAACTGAACCAAAGCATGTTCCAAAGCAGAGGATGCCCACAAGAAAGGCAGAGAAAGTGTGTGTTGGAGTGTACCCTACAGAGCAACATGGTAATAAACCACTGGATAATGATGATACTTTCGCCAATTACATTCAACGTGCTAAGAATAAAATGAGGAGCTTGTCCAACATTGGTGGTCGTACTCGTCGTCATCATGAGGAACAGAGCAATAACCCTGCTGCTACATCGGATCATGTGGCTAATGTTGTTAACAGCAACAAGAAGGAAAACGAAAGAGACCAGTTCTCTGATTTTATTCAGAATGCTAGGAAGAAGCTGAGAACTGTAACAACAATAAGAAAGAATGATTCCTTCAGAAAGGGAAAAGATGGTAGTGGGCATTGAACCCCGAGAGGCTCAAGACAAGGTGGATTAGTATATGTTGGTGTGTTGGTGACTCGTAGTTGTTCGGTGGAGTGCATTAAAAATAAAATAAGGAGTGATGCAAAATAACTTTAGTTTTATTTTGTATTGTTATTTACAGTATATCAATATCAAAATAATGACTTATCTAAAAGAATATCAATATAATGTTTTTTAAGATACAGAGTGTTTTTTTATAGTAAATTTTCAAGTTAGTCTTTGAAAGGTACATGTGTCGCTACTTTAGAATATTAGAAATTAGTGTATTAACTCGTGCAATGTTATACGAACGATATATAAAATATTTTGGGGTGTTTAGATCCAAATGGATCCAAAATAATTTCAAACTGATCCAAAATAAACCAAGATTGATCAAAACCATTTTTTTGGATCATTTTTCTAAAAGGAAATGGTTCGGTTTATTTTCGGATCACTTCCAAAAATCGAACCAAACCAAACAAAACCAAATTGCATGCTTATATAAAGAATTAGAGGGGATATATGATTGAAATATTCCAAAACATTAATATTGAGTTAGTATTATCAAAAGACTTGCATGGAGCAATATGAATATAAATGCAATAAATCCATATGTATTGTCTAAATTACAGTTAAGTTAGTGTTTTCAATCAATCCTTGGAGCTACAATATACATAGTAATAAAATAAATAAAGCACTAAAAAACTGAATTATTTCAATTCAATCCAAACTGCATTTAATCTGATTGGATTTTTTTAAGAAAACAATCCAATCCAAACTGCATTTAATCTGATCGAATTTTTTTAAGAAAACAATCCAATCCAAACCGAACTAAATCGCATGTTTTAATCTTTGAATTGTATGGTTTTTTTTTGCCATATTCATCTTTGCAGTGCCATATGTAAACAATGTAGGTCTATTTGAACAAACATAACCAATGCTTAAACTCTTGTAAAAACTATTTAATAGCAAAAGTTTTAACTCATTTACAAGCAATTATGAGAAGTATTACCAGCCAAGAGAACTTAGGGAGAAGAAGGTAAACTGAATATTCCTCATCATCATTGAATGTAAAAAGTGCGTAGTTACATGATAGGGAAGCTCTATATATATGGAGAGCTTAACTAACATAACTAACACAATCAGGAAATAACAAACTTATCCTAATCTAACTATATCATAACAGAACTTATCTATAACAACAGAAACTAAACTGACTTAATTACATAGAGGCTATTACCCCCTCAAGCTAGAGAGTAGATATCTTTAACTCCAAGCTTGCTAATAAAACTAGTAAATGGTGCTGGATCTAAAGCTTGATATAGGTAGCAACTGGAAGCGCTTTTGCTGTAACTTTTTCTCTTACAAAATGGTAATCAAGCTCGATGTGTTTTGTCCTTTCATGGGATGATGGATTTGCAGCAATGTATCTTGCGGATAAGCTGTCACAATACAACAAAGAAGGTCTGATGAAGGGCAGTTGAAAATCTTGCAAAAGATAGGCAAGCCATTGGATCTCACAAGCAGTGGTAGCAAGGGCCCTATATTCGGCCTCAATGGATGATCTAAAGATGGTAGGTTGTTTCTTTGAACGCCAAGAAATTAGTGATTCTCCAAGGAAGATGTAGAATCCAGTGATGGATCTTCTTGTGTCGGGGCAAGTGGCCCAACCCTAAAGAGAACTTAATTAGGGAGAAGAAGGTAAACTGAATATTTCTCATTATCATTGAACCTAAAAAGTGTGTTGTTACATGATAGGATATATGGAGAGCTAAACTAACCTAACTAACATAATCAGGAAATAACAAACTTATCCTAATCTCTAACTATATCATAATCAGAAACTAAACTGACTACATAGAGGCTATTAAGAAGCTTTTCCATGAGTCAAACCCTCGTTACTAGAACTCTTGTAAACCCTATTTAATAGTAAAAGCTTCAAGAGTCATTTATAAGCAACTAATATGAATTAACGATGAGAAGCTTTTTCATGAGTCAAACCCTCGTTGTTACTATAACTCTTGTAAACCTATTTAATAGCAAAACCAGTCATTTACAAGCAATTAGTATGAGTTAACTATGACAGGCTTTCCAGCCATGAGTCAAACCCTTAATGTTCAGATCCTCGGGTTTTGGTTTCAAAGGCATAATGACTTGTTCGATTTTCAATTTGTTGTTGCACTGCATCAAAGAAGGTATCATAAAAAAAGAATCACAGTTTAATAAGTCAGATTAATGATCACTAAAGCAGAAATATGAAAGGCATACATAATTCTTGGTTACTTCTGGATGCTATCAGTACCAAATTAATGCTCGACAACATTAGGTCGACAATTATTTTCATCGCTTAATATGTTTATAAAATGTCTCAAGGAAATATATTCCTAGCTAGGGAAAAACAAATTAGTAAGAATTAACAAATTATTAAGTATTGTCATAAAAAAATAAATTAGTGATTTAATCACAGAGTACGGCCTCCTGATACGGAGGAAACACTTTGAAAAGGTGTGCGTGGAGACTGATTCTTTGGCAGCATGCAGGCTTATTAATGAGGGATGTCCCCCCTGCATCCTTGTTATAACTTGCTTGAAGAAATCCGAAGAGTAATGCTCATGAATCCTGATACAATGAGTGTGTCCCATATCTTAAGAGAAGGGAACCAGGATGGGTTTGTGAAGTTTGGCTTGCAGAATTTTTGAAGAACTCCCCCACTGGTCTCTATTGCTTTTAGAGCTGATGTTTTAGGGACCAATTTCCCTAGAGTTATTAATATTGTTTTTGGCTTGGGGTCTGGTTGACCCCTTGGGCCCACCAAAAAAATTACTTGTTGATCTATTGATTCGAAAATGACATTCAGCCCCACTGGTCTCTATTGCTTTTAGAGATGATGTTTTAGGGACCATTTTCCCTAGAGGTTATTAATATTGTTTTTGGCTTGGGGTCTGGTTGACCCTTTGGGCCCACCAAAAAATATTACTTGATGATCTATTGATTCGAAAATGTAGTAGATTTTGCAATGCTCTCGATTATTAATATTGTTTTGGCTTGGGATCTGGTTGACCCCTTGAGCCCACCAAAAAAAATTACTTGCTGATCTATTGATTCGAAAATGACATTCAAAGGTAGTAGATTTCGCTCAATAAGAAATGATTCCTCATGGTTCACCCATCGAAATTCACAGAGAAACATTTGTGTATTCCCAACCACTAAAATTGCATGGGCCGGAGCCCGGAGAGCTAGTGAAGTATTGAGCATTCTTCTAAAATTTTCATCCTCTAAAATTTTCAACTATTAAAGTAAGAGAATTTATTTGTAATATATAAAATATATAACACTAATAGTGAAAATCTAATCCATTAACCGGAAAATCTAAACTCTATTAGGAAAATTTTCAACTATTAAAGTAAGAGAATTTATTTGTAATATATAAAATATATAACACTAATAGTGAAAATCTAATCCACTAACCGGAAAATCTAAACTCTATTAAGAAATAAAAATAAATACTCAAATTAAGATATAATCTATGCAAAATGGTTTGATGCATTTAATGTAATAAAAACGATAATAACATAGTAGTAATGAAATAAAAAAAAATTGTACCCTAACATTAAAAGAAAGTTTTCATAAGAAATTTATGATGAGGGTATATCATAAAAAGCATGTGATAGAATAATGAAAAATTTGTGAGGATATGTAGATATATATATATATATGATAATACATTTGATGAAAAATATTTTAATAGTTAAATAATGCATATAAAGTTAAAATTTTTTAAGAGTTTAATTTATATGCTCTGTCAGTGTGAAACACTACAAGAAAATGATTCATTACCGGCGACCAAATTTAACATTACCGAGGGCTAAGCCCTCGGTAATATGATTTACCGACGGCCACATGACCGTCGGAAATTTGCTTGTCGGTAAATTTTACCGACGGCCCCGAAAGCCGTCGGTAATTACCGTAATCCCTCGGTATGTCACTCCAAAAGTATCTGTTCTTTTTCACAAATTACCGAGGGCTTAACCCTCGGTAATGACGTGAAAAGAACAGGTCTTTCAAATTGCTATTTGGTCCCTATTACCGAGGGCTAAGCCCTCGGTAATTTCTGGAAATGACCAGTTCTTTAAAATTGCTATCCCTCGGTATTTTTTTTTTAATTTGATTGTTAGTTGTTGTCCACCTAATATAACTCCAGATATCATTTCAACTCACTCAAAAAAGGCATACATGTTCAAACTCACTAAATGTCTAACTATATAAGGATAATTTAATCAAGCTATTCAAACTACCATTAGAGTGGACTAGATTAATGATCACAAAGATAACATGGATGGGATAGTTTTCAAGCAAGAAAGAACTATGCAACAGGAAAGCCAGGTAGAATATGAATGGAAAATGAATTTCATGTACAAATAAATTTCTTTATATATGTGTGTGTGTGTGTGTGCATAAAAAATGCATAAATCCACAGACAAACCAATAACTGAATTTTGAAAGGAATCAACGGGAAAAAAAATTGTAAAATCAAAGCTATATATAGCTATACATAAAAGAACAGGGATAGCTCATGCCCTTTCATTTTAATTGTCATTGCATTTCCATTTAGAAGTTGGAACACATGTTAAGTAGTGACACCAATGGCAGCGATCATATCCATTCTCCCCACGAAATAGCATCAACAAAGCAAGAATAGAGTTAGTAAAGATCAAAGTGAAAATTTAGAGCTCTAGTCTACCATACTTTCCCTCAGATTCACTCAATCAATAAAATATTGCACCTTACATATTAAGAAATGAATCACAACAGAGGTAGAAAAAGATCATATCACATTAAAGCATATACAATACATAGAAATCGAACCGCATCACCCAACAATCTCTACTGAGAAAAAAAATAGTATCCTTACAAAAATACTAACAGATTTTCAGTAGAAAACTGAACTTAGTAATCTCTATGAACACAAACAGCAGCATAATTTAAATGATAAGGAAACAGAGAAATCTTAATACAAAACACAGAGAAATGGAAAACACAGAAAGATAATACCAACTTGGCAACTTCTGCAGATTTGGTACAATTCTCTAATTTTATATGGAAATTATATGATTATTACTCCTAATTTTTAAGTTCACATACTACTTTATGTACTTCTGAATTTTGAAATGAAAAAACTAGATACTTCAATTATGAGCTCGGATGGTTAGCAAGTTTTCTTTTGCGCCAATATAGATACAGTTAAATATCGAAATGGAGAATGTTTATAGTGCAAACTTTCTTTAGGTACCATACTTAGGTAATGGTTAACAAAGCAAGCATACTTAGGTACCATATTTTGTGTTAGCTTTTGTTTCCAACTTCCAAGTGTGTAGATTGACATCACTCAGTATCCCTTTGCAACTTACGTAATATATTGATTATTATCAGTTATACTTAACCTCAAAGTGAGAATATCCACTATTAATGGATATTTTTCTAGTAAATTTGTATCACGTTCTTCCTATTTTCCTAATAGTATCAATCTCACGAAGTAGTACTAGTACTAGTGCTGGTTTAAAATCTGTGGGTGATAGTCATAAACGACCAATGGTGGACACTCCGCAAATTCAAGCATAATTAAAAAGCCAAGTGGACAATGAATAAGGTCCAACTAGTATGACAGAATAATGATTTAACATATGCAACTTGAATGTATAGAGAAATGTATCGAACCTTCACAACAGTGCAGTCCCGGCAAGAATCATTGTCTATACAGACACTGCCAGCAGAGAATTGAATGGGTTTACTTCATTAAGTAACCTATCATCATGAATAGGCTAATCCAATAATGACGATTATCATCAAGATGATGATGTGTAATTAAACAAGAAATTGACACGAGGAATACAGAAAATGGAGTGGTACCTGGGAGGATATATTCTTTCTAAGAGCGACTCAATCTCCCGATCAATGTGAGGCTGGTACAATATTTCCATTGCTATCTGTGGAAGAAAGATTCACAGGCTGTATGGTTTAGAAGCGTTCAAAGCACAACGTGAAACAGAAACAAGACGCGTATATGTATAATAAGAAAGGAAACGTGGCGATTCTAATGAAGCGCCGCCGTCTATCTTGTTTCCTAAGCGATGACACAGAAACACCAAAAGCCAGAAAATATTCGTTGGTAATTAATCACTGATCAGAGTTTTGAACTTAGTCGTCTAAGAAATTTCTTGTGAAGTTGTATGGAAAGAACTCTGAGGGAAAGATACTTACACACTTCCAGTTGCCGCCAACAAAACTGCAACCACAAAGGAAGGAAGAGATCAATATACCAAGTAATAGCAAGCGAGTGGATAAGTGCCACAATTAATAAATAGATGCAATAAATCGTTCGAGAGCACATTGAGTTATATACTGCTAGTGCTAGGTGACTTTAGCGTAATAACAACTAATAAAACAATAAACGCATCCATGAAGGGGAATTACATTGACCCCCGAAATCACAGTGACACGTTTTATTTAACGATCAAAGGTATAAGATTTGGTAATGGGAATAACACAGTCGAATTTTTTTTCCAAGGAAAAAAATGAAAAATTGAAGAAAAAAAGAAGAAGAAGCAGCAATGAAGAGTACCTTGCCAGAGCCAGCCATGGCGATAACGGCACGGGAGGGTTTGAGAGGAGAGAGGGATAAGCGAAGATTGGAATGAAGGGTGTCGAAGAAGGAGGAGTTGTTGGTGGAAGCAGAGAAAAAATCGAGTGGTGACAGCCGTGATGCTTCAAACGGTGCTTCCAATGGTACTTCGCGCGGTGACAGCGGCGGGAGAGAGGCGGTCGGCCGTGGGCGGTGGACGGTGGGAGAGGCAGAGGGCAGCAGGTGGGAGAGACAGAGGGCGGCCGGATCTGAGTGAGGGAGAGAGGTTTTGAGAGGTTTTAGATTTGGAAAGTGAGGGAAAAAGATATCTGAAACCGTGTATATTATTTTACATTATCGAGGGCCTCGGTAAATATTTTAAACTATTTACTCGCCATTTAGTGAAGGTAAGACCTTTGGTAATTTGCTGAAACAGTTTTACGTTTTAAAATTAACTAGGGCTAAGCCCACGGTAAATATTTTAACTATTTACTCGTCATTTAGTGAAGGTAAGACCGTCGGTAATATGCTGAGTTCCAGACTGAGGGCATAGACTGAGGGCTATGCCTTCGGTAATTACTAAGGGCTAAGCCCTCAGTAATATTCGAGCATACGCGATATGAATTTTCTCTAGTACTCGTGATTTACCGAGGGCGTAATGCTTTTTTTAGCGAGGGTCATGGGGCCGTCAGAAAAAAGCCTTCGGTAATCAACGTTTTTCTTGTAGTGACAGTTTTACACTGACATCCAATTAGCTTTCAATATTTTGCCATGTCACTTTATTTATTAAAAATGTTCTTCCTCTGCACCTCTCGCTCCAGCCGTCGTTCATTGTCCTCTTGCCGTCCATCATACTCTACTTCTACACCCGCACGTGATCACCCACTCTGCACATCATTTGTTTTACATCCCTCGTACTCCGTTCGTTTTTCGATGTTCATTCCACACTACTTTTGATCTGCATTTTTTGTTCTCTTTCAAGGTTTGTTCTGCATATTTTTCTTCCAATGTCGTTTGCTCTCCTTCGAGATGGTGTTGTGAGAGAGGCAAAGAACATGTTTTTTCTATGAGTGGTATCAATATCAATCTTCTTGGAGAAAATTTGGAAGCCCATAAAAAATAATGTTACAATCGATCTTTCGATAAAAGATTCCCACCTACGATTAATATTATCATACAATTTGCTTCTATCCTGTAATGAGAGAATGGCAAGCAGGAGACACATCGTAATTAAAATGGAGAGTGACAGCACCAATGGGGACAGAGCAAAAATTGTTAATTTCTTGTGCCAATGCCCCAATAAAGGCATAACCATTTGACCGTGAGTGTCTGTTAGAAGAAATGTTTCGTCCTATTCCATATTGTGTGAGTTGATGTACAAGAATGGCGGAGGAGATGAATGAGAGAGAAGGAGCGGGTGGAAGAACGGCGGTGGAGATAATTTGGGTTTTTTTTGTGTTATGAATTTTGTTAACTAATTTAATGACGTGGCACAACGGTGACATTTCATTGGATGTTAGTGTAAAGTTGATTTACACTGATAGTGCATATAAATTAAATTCTTTTTTTAATATCAAGTAAAAAGTTATTAATGGTGTCACAATATTGTTACACAAACAAGTGTAATTTGATTTTTCCTCCAATTTCTTTTATACAAATTTCTCCCTCAAATTAGAAATGGTAGATACAATCAAATCAAATAAATCATTAGGAAGGATACACAGTTATTTAAACTTAATTGAATTTTGAATTCAAATATTGTCGACCTCGAAAATCTAGTCATTTAAATTTAATTTGCTTGAAAATTAGATAGAATAACTACATATTAACCAAAGAGATATCACATAATTTAATTTTGATTGAAATAAATTCATATTATCCTACATTATTAGATAGCTTAAAAATTTTGTAAAAAAACAAGTAGCTCAAAATTTATTTTGAATTTTGGATAACACACAATTCAAATGAGCCAACATTCCAAATTAAGCAAAAATATCAGAAGCGTAAACAGAAAGACAATATTGAATAAAATAATGACGTGTTAAAAAAGTTCTTTAGGGTGCCTTTTAAATACATGTATATATATATATATATATAGAATTTAATTTGAATTTTTGAAAATTCAAATTAATATTAATATCCTGAAAATATTAACAAAAGAAAAATATGTAATGATTTAGATTTAATTTATTTTAATTTTATTGAAATTTAGACTAAACTATAACTACACACTAACCATCAACATGGTGGGGCACAGGTGACAAATACTCGATCCCTTAAATATGATGTCTGGTCTGGTGTTCGATTCCCCGAGATAATGTGAAACTGAAACTTATAATTTGAATTGAAGATCTATTTTTCTAATATAATAATCGAAGATCTTCCACGTATTGATAATTGATAACACTGATATATGATCTATGATATTAATTATAATTCAAATCAAAATAGGAAACCACAAGATTATAGGATATAATCGGCAATCAAGATCAATTTGATATTAATTGCAACTCAAAGAAAGGAAACTACGTACAACGAAACACAAGATTCGCAGTCTCTATTTATAGTTATCAAGCCAGCCAAGAGTATTCTTAGTGTAAACCTAAACCAAAACATATATAACTTTCAATGCAAGTTATCGAAGGCTCATGGCGGCTCCCGAAGGTTCCTCTTCAAGAAGGGATTTCAAGCCAACAGATGTTGAACTCCTTCAATTGTTCCTCTACAACAAGGTCCATGGTAAACCTTTGCCAAACTATGGCACCATTCTTGAATATGACTTGTTTGGTGATAAGAACCCTTGGGAGATTTGGGATGAGTTTGGAGGTTCCCATTCATACGATGGAAGGGACCTCTACTTCTTCACTCTTCTAAAGAGGAAGAGGAAGTTCGCCAATTCTACTGGCTCACGCTCGGTTCGAACCATTGGGTTGGGTTCATGGGAAGGTGAAGACTCTGGGAAAACTATAGTGGCCAATAACACGAACCAACCCCAACCCCTCGGCACTAGAAAACGTTATCGATTTGAGAAGAGTGGCACTGACCAAGATGGTCGGTGGATCTTGCACGAATTCAGTCTTGACGCATCTTTGCTAAGCAGTGATCCTTTTGTAAACACTCTCTTTCATATATATTATGCAGTTTTGATTTTTGAATATTCATTCACCCCATCTAATTTGGGGTGACGTTTTTCAGAGAGAGGTAATGTATTTAAAAGTGAGGACTTCTCTTTTGAGGAAGGTGTGAGTTGGGTTCACAATAATTCTTTGGGGCACTATTTGTATTTTCTATCTTTTTCTTTAATGCAATTTGGTTTATTAAAAAAAAAATCCACCCCACCTAATATCTCTTTGTCTTTCTATTTCTCTTTGTCATGTGATCATTAAGTAACGGAACCTAAATAACTTCTAATTTTATCCATCAATATATGGTTATATGGTACACAGATTTACTCCTCTCGTCCTCTCGTAATTAAAGTTCCCTCAAAACTATTAGATAATAAGGTTAACTTCTAATAAATACAATATATTAATATATTTAGACTAAAATACTCTTAATTAATCTTCTATTATTTATCATGAATTATATTATAAATTCTAATACATATCTTTTTTTCTCAAAGTAGTTAGTTGATGTTAGCATTATTTGTAGCATTATATGTCATGTGACAAATATTTTTTCTATTTTGAATTTTGACCTTTGTTCGATAGTACATATTTAAAACTTGCTGATATATCTATGGTGCTTGCAGGCCAATGATTATGTTCTGTGCAGATTTAGAAAGAATTTGAGATTTGGTCTACAAAATACAGGTACGAGAAATACTGGGCAAGCCAGACAAAGGAGGACCAACATCGTTCCTGAACTTGCACCTATCACCGAAACTGTTAAGTACTGCGCTATATTAATTAATTATCATATATGCACAGATTATTAGCTTTGTTAATTACTAAGCAGTTCTTTATCTGTGTCAAAACAAGAAGTTCTTTATCTATTTCATATTATTTAATTTTTAAAGCAATACACATCTTCAAAAACTTATTAATTACACATACGACTGTGATAAAATAACTAATTTGATCTAAAATGTCCTCATTATAGTAGTTATATAGATATATACAACGAAGACTAATTAATGTACTATTGTAGTTCTATTAACCAAAAAAATGTATTGTAGTTCTGAAATATCAATAAATAAGGAAATATTAAAAAATATAATCAGTATTTTTTTTAATAATTTAAAGTGACAAATAATTCGAGATAAATCAATATATATTTTAAAACGGAATGAGTAATTTTAAGTATTTAAAACTGATTTTTTTATTATAATTTAAAGCTGAAAATTTGATTATAATAAATTCTAAACATGCAAATACATCCATATATTGATTATTCAGCTCCTTAATAATTAATAGTTTTCTCTTGCAATCTTTTTTGTAGGATAATAATGTTTTGTTGGGAGAAAATATTCACCAAGGACCAAGGAACCAACCACACGTTGGAGACAACAGGACCGAGGTGGTTGAAACAATCACTAGAGCAGAGTCTGAATATAAGGAAGAAGAAAATGGTGCGGGAAATAGTAGGCAAGAAGAGACATTAAGGGTCACCGGACAAAGGAGGACCATCGTTCTTGCACTCCCGGCTACCACCAAATCTGTAAGTAGATTTTATCTAGATTCGAATTAACAGATATTTACAAAATTCACTCAAATTTGATTTAGATTATATTTGGATTGGTGTTTATCAAAGTAAGGGTACTATCAAAGTAAGTTAATTATATAAAATCAATACATCAAAGCATTCTAAACTTAAATTTGATTGTAAAAAATTCCCAAAATAGAGCAAATTAAACTAATCCAATCAATTTCATATTTTAATGATTCTATAATTCATTCATGAACTCCTAACTCTTATTGTTCTCTTGCATTCTCATTTTGTAGGAGAACGGTACTGACGTCTTGTTGGGAAAAGATATTTATCAAGGACCAAGAAATCAACCAGAAAACAATGGAGACAACAAGACTGAGGTTGTTGAAACTCCCATCAAAACAGAGTGCGAACATAATGAAGAAGAAGATGGTCTCAATGATATGTCTTGGGTGGAGCAGTTTTCATCGGAGTTAAAGGCTGGTGGAGGATACTTGCCCGAAGAAGAAGAAGAAGTTCAATTGCTTCCCAATCCATTTGCCAGGGACTTATTGTTGGAAAAAATTGATATTAAGTACATGAAAAATTTATAGTAAATAGTAGCTCCCAGACAATCTATTCTTTGTACAGGAAGGCTCAAAGATAAGACAATTCAAACCCTTACTTTAGATCCATACTTATATAGTATTAGTATTCATAAAACTAAAAAAAATTATTAGTAATTAACCTAGCATAATGATAATTACTGTGTGTTTTTATTTTGGAGAATGAGATTTGATTCTGAAGAGCAAAAATCATACTGTATCTAATTTTTTAAGCTCCAAATTTTAATATAATATTATTGTTAACTTTTGTATTTGTTGGATTAACTAGTTTCACCTCCTTACTCAACGCTGCTCTCACTATGGCTTTATTTCTTTCTTTTTGTATTTTTTACCTTACACTTCCCTCTTCTTCAGAAAAAAAAAAAAAAAACTTACACTTCCCTCTAAATGTTACACCCCGAGACATACGAGTATTACATTCCTCTTTTCTCTTGCAATAAAACATATACTCTTTCCTCCATTATAAAAAAAATATATATATGATACTTCATTCCATATTTTAATTTTTCTAAAATTGAGTTAAAGTCTGTTACATAATTCCTTTTTCACCAAAATATCATTTTTCTCTTTCTTTTCCTCTGACCTCCATTTCGGTCAACTGCTCCAACAATGGTCGGAACTGTCGTGTCCCAATCACTTTGCACCACCGCTAGCAACTCTGTGAGCACAGGTCACCACCATGCTCTTCCTCCATCTTCCACTTTCAGCGACACAATGCAGCAACACATTGGTATGTGCAAAACATTTTTCAGTAAATAATGAATTTTTTGTTGATGTGGTTTGTTTGCGTTGTGTGTGTGTGCGGATTAAAATTAAAGTTATGGCAATGTTTGTCCAGTTAAGAATGAAGGTCACATACACCTTTTAAATGTTCATAATCTAAAAATCCTAATCATGATGAGTAAATTACTATGAAAACTTACAATATGAACTGAAAGTTTCACAAACCATATATCAACTAATCCATATATCCTGCAATAGAAGTAGGGCACTTTGTCCCTCGGCATGAAGATCAGGCAACCACCAAGCTGAATTGTAATTAGAGTCCACTCCAGTCTCCAGACAGACACAACTCTTGTATTGCAGTATTGGCACAATAAGCACCGCAAGGACACACTGTTATGCACCAGTATGATTGTAGGAATGACTTGAGGCTTAGAGTGCGATTGGAAATCCAGTTGAAAGAGCTCAAACATAGGGTTAAAGTCTCTCCAACAGATTTCCAAACACGCACTTAATCATCCACCAGATGTAAGTTTATCCATCTCCATTGCAATATGCATTTACAGCTAACAGACCTAATAGCACTTGTATGACAAAAGGAACAAGTATGATAATGTCCACTGTCCACATCACTGACCTTCAATTTAGTGGTCATCTTCATTGATTCCAGGGCAGTTGTCCAAAAGGGCAGACCTTGATTCATACTGAAGAAATTAGGAGGAAAAAAAATTCAAAAATAAAAGTCAGAGTCTTCTTCATTGTATCGAATTTGCAATTGCAATTTCATCATTAGGAGAAAAAAAAAATGTAAACCCATTTCTCAGTATAGATAAATCATGCGTTTACTCACTTTGCATCCGCAAAAGAGGCAATAGTTAAACTCATCCCTCAGTTTCATCAAAACATCGTGCAAGTCCTGCATCCATTTCATTGTCATCGTCATCGTCAAAGTTGCAACCAATTCAAACATAGATTAGCCAAGTTCAATAATAGTGTTGAAAGAAATTTGAGCATGCCAAAAACTAGGTCAAAAGAAATTCAAGACACATATATACGGTTAAGTTACACACCTCTTCTGTTATTTCTTCCTCTTCTTCCTCTTCACCCTCTGCATCATCCTCATTCTTTTGTGGCTCCACAATTTCCCTATTCTCCAATTGGTCAAGGGCAGCCTTTGCCTTGTTGAAATTAACTACAACTCTCCTACTCTGCCACCGTGACTTCTGCCTAGACCCAAATTCTTCCATCAAGGCCTGCTCATTCCTCCTTTTCCTGTCGGTCATGAATTCCTCCCTTTTCTTCTTCTCCTTGTGGGGATCATCTAAGCCTATACCTGCTCGAGACCGTCGAATTTCAATCCCCACTGGTTCAGCCCTGCCTGAGCCCTGCTTGCCAAGGGAAGAACCTGGAGTATAACCCATCTGTTTGAGCAGCTTAAACCCAATGTTGGATTGTGGTATTGGAGCTTCCACTTTTGCTAGTGTTTTCTCATCCTCTTCTTGTTGCTTTCTTTCTCTTTCAAGTTTTCGCCGTTCTTGCCAGCTAAGAGTTTTCAACTGGCTCTTGGAAGCATTGACTGAAGGATCTTTCTTGTTAGAAACCTGCATAGTAAAATGGGAGTTATCAACGTAACACTTCGTATAGTACCTATATATTGCAAAGCCAGAGGCTATGGCAATTCAAGCATATCTCATAATGTTCCAATTATCTTTTTCTTTTCTTCTTTTTACTAGAAGTATTAAAAAGTTGGGATACTTCTATCAACACTTGGAGTTTTTCAGGGTTGAAGAATTCAGCAACCATGCTTCATGTTCTGACTAAACACTCAAATTTGGTCCTCCAAAGATACATGGGACATCAAGTTGGCCCTCAAAGATTTTGGACATCAGTTTAGTCCCTTGATGTATCTCTGAACATCCATTTGGTCCCAAATTCAGTTAGATCAAATTGATATTCAAAATCTTTGACAAACTAACTTAATGCACCATGCATCTTTTGAGGAATAATTTCGAGTATTCACCGTTATTTTTTAGAAAACAAAACTGCTATCATTGGTGTATGCAGGATTATATATAATTTGGTAAGGGATTGGTAAGCAAAACAGACTCATGATACATGCATCATAGATTTCTACAGATTCCAAACAAAAAAAAAATCAAAATTTACCCGCTATGACATGTAATTGTATTAGAATAACTTTAAATGGCAACCAAAGCGATTAGTAATTACAGCACCATTTTTTTCTCAAAATTTCAACTTAAAGCTCAATAATTTTCAAGGAGGCAAATTGTGAAATCATGCGAAATGACTAGAGTGGTATGATGGAAAACTTGAACACCTAATTTCATTAAAAAACGTGAGTCGTTGAAGGTTATGTATCTCTTTGCTTGCTTTGAGTGCATCGAATTCTCTTAAACACCGCAGCAGAAACAAAACGACAATGGAGAGAGGCAAAATGGGGAAAATGAACAAGTTACCTTTTTGGATGAAGGCGTTGGAGGCTCAAGAGCCTCAGAAGGAAGAAACCTAGAAAGGTCACCCATGTAGTCGTCATCTTCCTGTTCTTCGTTTGCTTGCGCTCCGTTGTTGATCTCCCTGTTGTTCGCCGTTGCTTCAGCCATGGCGAACATCGCCCCTGTGGACTTTAGGAAGACGCGCACGCAGGGGATGATTGCAGCTTATAATGGGCCCCTCGAAGCCCAAAGATCATTCTTCTAACTGGGCCCAACATGATATATGAGACAAACCCAGTCCAATTTTGTTACAGGACCAAAAAGGAGTCCAATTTTGTTATTTTCAAAAAAAACAAATTGTTGGACCAAAAAAATTACTAATCGCTTTGTTTGACGTAATTGTGCAAAAGTTCTACCCATGAAAGTCCTACCTAATTGTTCAAAGGGAATTGGTAAATATACCCCAGTTTTTTGCCATACACCCCATATTTATTCAAGAAATTACTATTATACCCTCATTGTATGGGTTTTTTTTTTATTTCGCTTCTTTTCCGGAAACTGGCCATACATCCCCAGTTTCCGGAATACAGATTTGCATTCCGGAAACTGGAGTTTCCGGAATACAAATTGTATGGAAACTGGAGTTTGCAAATTTGCTTGCATTCCGGAAACTGGATTTTCCTGGAGTTTCCGGAATGTAAATTTTTCCTGGAGTTTCCGGAATGCAAAAATATATTCCGGAAACTGGATTTTCCTGGAGTTTCCGGAATGTAAATTTTTCTGGAGTTTCCGGAATGTAAATTTTTCCTGAAGTTTCTGAAATGCAAAAATGCATTCCGGAAACTCAGTTTCCGGTAACAACGCGAAATTGAAAAAAAAAATAAACAAATCAATGAGGGTATAATGGTATTTTCCTTTTTAAATGTGGAGTGTATATCCAAAAAAATTGGTGTATTTACCAATTCCCTTGTTGAAAAATATCCCCCAACAACAACTCATGTGAAAAAAAAAAAGAGCTAAGGTGATACTTTAGGGTGGGGGTTCGATCCCCACCCGAAGGCCGAACCCCCACTCTCCCCAATCCCCCATGACAAAAAAAAAAAACCTATTTATACTTTATATTGTATTGAGAAAATATAAACTATTAAAATCCTAATACAATTGTCAAGGTTAATGGTTATAATCCAGTAAGTTAGAAGGTTCCATTGGCTAATAAGTTTGAGTTTGAACTAAATATTTGGACTAACTCATTACAGCTCAAACTTTTACATAGAGCTGATTATGATTTGTACAAATTTATGTTTAGTATGATTATGCTCCTTTTTAATTAATATGTAGTGGGCCACAAATTTGAGCTTGAACCAGAGCTTTGTTGATAAGCCAAGAAGTTCGATCATTACATAATTTAAGCTTAGGTTGTCAAATTCATTATCAAATCATATCGGCTTGAAGTCTAGACCCTCCTCCTTGCCAAAATAACTTAATGGAAGATCACAAATAGTGTTTATGTAAATGTAAAATGCATTCTAATTTTAGCATTGTGACTTCTTTTTGACCAAAAAAAAAAAGCATTGTGACTTCTACTAATACAATCATCAAATTTTCCATAATTTTTCCTAGGATAATTTTGAACACCACGTGCAAGCTGCGAGATAACTGTTACCGATAAATCGATAATTAATAATTTGCTTAATGTAATAGGCTTTGCATTATACAAAATGTAAACGTTTCAAAATTTATTTACAATATTTTATTTTATTAAAATAAATGGAAAAAAAATGGTTCAGGAACATCTATTACTCATAGAACCGGGGCACGTGATTGCTGCACCTGCCCGTTGGACGTTGCGCGCCAAAATAAACTAACTATAACGAACTCGGCTGCAGGGACCCACCTTACCGTAAACAATTTCCCTCAACTGCAACTGCACTGTGCAAACAGTTAAAGAAAACAGTGAGCGTAATTCTTCTCTTGAATTCTATTTTTTTTCCTCTTCCCTTTGTTCTATTCAATTCGGTTTCGTATTTGGGAACCGAGAAAGCTGTGGAAAATTAGGAAGAAAATCAGAAAACAAAACAAGTATAGGAAAAGAAAGCAAGGAAGAGTGCAATATTGACGGATGGTTCTTATTCTCAGCAGGGGGGAAAAAATGGTTTGTAACTACGCTTACGTGAATCTCATCATCGCTGTCTTCTCGGCAACTTTGATTTCTCAGGGCTTGGCATTTACTGATCCCCCTGACGGTAACTCACAGAGCTGTTTGATCTTTTCTTGAAAAATGAATGGTTTGAAAATTGATTAAATAACTCTGCGTTTGTTTGGTTGGTTGCTGAGAAAATAAACATGGTATGCGATATACTGAAGAAAAATTTGCTATTGGGATTCGGGATATGGAGTATACTGTATTGTTTCCTTTTGTGCAGTTTTCCCGTGTATAATAAGGTGTCGGGAAATCTCTGCATTCTTAATGAACTTCTCTTGGTTTCACTTAGTTGCTGATTTTGTTATTTGATTTTTTTTTGTTAATATTTCTAAAACTAGGGTCCAGAACAGTAAAACATTACTTGTTATTGTTAAATTGATATAGATAGATACATAGAAATCCATGTACTTGTGAGGGTTGGACTTGTACTTGAGGGAAAACAATTGAGTGAATCACCAAAATCATCCCTAAGTTGTAAAGTGTTGTCAATTTAGTTCTTAAAATTGTTAATATTTCAAATTAGCCTATAAAATTGTTATACAAAGACTAATGTGATTAAGAATTTTCAAATTTAGAAACTAATTTAGAATATTAATAATTTTAAAGACTAATTGATAGCGTTTTATAACAATTTTAGGGACTAAGTTGGTGATTTACTCAAAAAAGAATTCCTGTCCTTGAACATTACACTTAAATTAAATTGAACTCATTTTGTTACAGGTCACACTTGGCGCATAGCTTTCTGCTCTTACTAAACTATATATTTATTGTAATTTTTTGATAAACAGTCACAGCTCTCCAGGATCTGTACAGGACCTTAAACTACCCACCAGCGCTGCAAGGATGGAACGGTAGTGATCCTTGTGAGGAGTCTTGGACAGGTGTAGCATGTTCTGGGTCCTCAGTTATCCACCTGTAATAATGCACCAACTCTACTGATAATATCCCCCATTTTCAGATCACAATGCCACTAATAAACGTTATATCTGCTCTCTGTCCTCCTCCAGCAAAATTCAAGGATTGAACCTCACCGGATATCTTGGAGGCTTGCTCAATAATCTACGGCATTTGAAGCAACTGTAAGTAATTATATGTTTGAAGTTCTTATCAGGATGGTTCGTTCAATTTATTGTCAAGATATGATCCACTTGCTTCCACATTCTGGTTTTTTCAGCGATGTCAGTTCTAACAACATAGTGGGTGAAATACCAAACGGTTTACCTCCCAATGCCACACATATGTAAGCCTACCGTTCAGCTGATTTTGTTCCTGCATGACTTAATTCGATTTTTACCTGTATCTTTAATTAGTAGTGTGTTTTTCTGATAATTCTTCTTTATTGCAGAAATATGGCTTGCAACTATTTGAGCCATAATATCCCCCATTCATTACCAACCATTAAAAAACTAAGACATCTGTGAGTTACATTCATATTGATTTTAGTCCAAGCTTGATATAGGAGATAAACTTGGGATGGGAATACTCTTAACCAAAATGTCCATTGACGACTTGTTTCTTCATATTTTCTCATCTCTGTATAGTATGATATGGGGAGTGAGTTTTAAAACTGGCAGTGAAATCATTACTTCTTGTCATGCAGGAATTTGAGCCACAACTTCTTATATGGACCCATTGGCAATGTGTTTACTGGCTTAGATAATCTCAAAGAAATGTATGTCTTCTTCACTTGAGTCTTTTGCAAACCTAAACCATTCCGATTGATATGTTTCTCTGTGCATTACTAATCTTGAATTTTCTGGGTCGGTAAGAGCAATAGATGAACCCAAACTAAACCTTCTCAATTTTTACTAATTCACAGGGAAAAAGTAGTATGTGTGAGTGATATATAAACTACATTAATTATTTTGTTCAAATATTATGTCATTCAACTCACTAAGGATGATTACCTTTCACCAGGGACCTTTCATACAATAATTTCACAGGAGATCTGCCAAGTTCATTTGGTTCCTTGACAAACCTTGATAGATTGTAAGTTTCTTCTTTCTTACACCCCTCAACTTTTACTACACAAGGGTCATGTAGATTTGATCTGTAGCGTGGTACTTATTTGCAGGTTCCTGCAGAATAATAGGTTCACTGGATCAGTCACCTACCTGGCTGAGCTTCCACTCATTGATTTGTAGGTTATCTCTAAAAGTTTCTCACATATCTAGAGTGCTATTATTTGCTAATTTGTTGGTTTTGTCAGGAACGTTCAAGAAAATCTGTTTAGTGGCATTCTTCCACAACATTTTCAGTCGATACCAAACTTATGGTAAGTGATAACAATTACCAGTACCACTACCAGTTTTGACCACCTGCAGTTTCTTTTGTTGGATATGAAATAATGAACGCAACAAAAATTCATCTTGTATTCTCAATTAGGATTGGTGGGAATATGTTCCATGAGGCGGAAGACTCTCCTCCTTGGGCATTTCCTTTGGACAATGTACCAGTTGAGCATAATACTAGTCGCCCACCAACAACTCAGGCAAATGCCATCGAGAACTTTGTCCCTCATGCAGTAAGGAAACACAAGAAGAAACGTATGGGTCCTGGGGGAATAGCTTTCATGGTTGGTGCAGGAACATTATTGGCAACAGGATTCGCGCTCTTAATCGCGATCCGTTTGAATAAGTTTCACACAGAGAGACTAGAGGAGAGCTTCGAAAGCAATCATAGGTCATTTCGTTCTCCTCCAATCAGTGCAGCCAAAGGCAATAATTCTCTTCATGTTTCTGTTTCATATATGTCAGGATTCCATTTCATTTACTAGTTCTATAAATTCATTTCCATCTCCATTCACTCTTTTTTTCCTCTCCAATTTTAATGGGGGATAGAGGTCTCTTCCCCGGCAATAGATGAGAGCCTGCAACTCCCACCTTTCAATGCTGCATCCCTTTTGGATCCAAGGCGATTGCCTTCCCAGAACAAAAAAAGAAATGGGGAAACATCAAGAAGAAGTTTTTCCGAGAGAGACAAATTCACTAGAAGGATGAAGGTTTACACAGTAGCAGAGGTTCAGTTGGTTACGAACAGCTTCAGCGAAGAAAACCTTCTGGGAGAGGGATCTCTTGGCCCTGTTTACAGAGCTGAATTTCCAGACAAAAAGGTATAATTTTAAGCTACCTTCTAAACAGTAAATCAAGTTCAGATTTCAAAACTGTTGCTTTCAATTTATAGCACGTTTCTTCTTCTTTGTGAAAGGTTTTGGCCGTGAAGAATATCCACATGGCGGGCTTGTCTTTCAGTGAAGAGGAAAAGTTCTTAGATGTTGTCTGTATCGCTTCCCGTCTGAAGCACCCCAACATCGTTGCACTTAAAGGTTACTGTTTGGAGCACGGACAGCATCTTCTTGTGTACGATTATGTCAGAAACTTAACTCTGGACGATGCTCTACACAACGAAGCATACAAGTCTTTATCGTGGGGCATTCGTCTACGAATTGCTCTAGGTGTTGCACAAGCTCTGGAGTAAGTTCCAATGTTGCTCTACTCAAATTTATTTCCTGTCTCAACTCTTGAACGTGACATAATACGCAATTGTATGCACTTTGCAGCTATTTGCACTCCACGTTCTCCCCTCCCGTCTCCCACGGAAACTTGAAGGCTGCCAATATTCTACTGGACGAAAATCTGATGCCCCGTGTTTCTGACTGTGGCTTGGTTATTTTGAAACCACTGACGAATAATAAAGTCAAAATTCGGGTAAGTTTTTGCAAGAATAAGCTTCAGTTATACACTTATACTAGTACCTAACTTTAAGAGTTAAGACACACAGCTCTAATAGCTATAAAAGATAGATCATTGATAGACAACATTATATGTCCAGTGCTCACGGTTGCTTTTAGCTTTTGGATGAATGATGATTTAGTTATTGGTTGCTTACGGTTGCACTTTCTAGGTCTAGCTAAAAGCTGCTTAAAATTTATAAAGTAACACTTGCCAAATGAAAACCAGAACCTTGATAATAATCTAACTATACCATGACATGTCATGAAACAACTATCCCAAAAGCATTGACAATGCACAGACCCGCCTACTGAATATCATGTCATTAACCAACTATCTCAAAAGCTTAAGTTGTTGGGTGAAGATACATGAATGGATTTATATATTTTTTTTTCTAGACATAGGTTCACCGTTCACTGATTATGGTGACTGTTTAAAACAGGCTTCTGAGATTGCTATTAGAGATACAGGCTACAGTTCACCTGACCATGGCCTACTGGGAATTGGCAGCACAAAGAGTGATGTCTTTGCCTTTGGGGTGTTGCTTCTGGAACTGTTAACTGGAAGAAAACCTTTCAATGGGTATGTTTGTTTCTTAATCCATCTTGCGGCCGTTTCATTTGTTTCCTCTTTTCACCCCCTGGGAAAGGGGAGCAAGGGGTTGTCGAATGATGAACTCTGTTCCTTTTGCAACACAGTTTTAAGCCAAGGGAAGAACAATATCTAGCAAATTGGGCTTCATTAAGGCTTCATGACAGTGAGAGTTTGGAGAAAATGGTGGATCCAGCGATTAAAAGGACGTTCTCATCCAAGGCTCTTTCTAGTTATGCTGATATCATCTCCCTCTGCATTCAGGTATTACCATATTATCAGCTCTTACATACCTATCAAGTTATACTAGTTAAAAAACTGAATTCGATCATGATTGTTTGTTGCCATTTTGGTTTCAAGTTATATTCTCTCTTTTTCTTTGGGTTGCAACAAAACTTGTGTCTTTCACACAGCCTGTAAAGGAATTCCGACCTGCAATGTCTGAGATCGTGGACTCACTTGTATCTTTTTCCCAAAAGCTCAACATGTCAAAGAGCGGTGTAGCAGATGGTACTGAACTTGACCCACTTGATAGGTCTTTCCGTACAACCACTTCCCGCTTTATACCTTCTTCACCCACATTGAGCTATGTATCCGCCTGATGTACTAACTCAGTTATACAGAAGCTATGAAGTACTCTCTGTCTGTGAAAACTGGTTGACATTAAGTTTTTTTTTTTTGGAAGACCTTTGTTGATTACATTTTATTATATAGCAAGAGTTAGAGGAAGATGCATAAGCTACACACAATTGATATCCATCTATAGGCATGCATTTATCTTTAGTTTCTGGGTATAGAATTCATTCATATGAGCAATTTTTAACTATGCAATCTTCTTAGTCGCACGTATCAACCCAACTCCCAAAATATAGACAAGTTGAGAAAAAATGAAAAAAGAAAAAAAAGAAAAAACATAGAAGCTTTTTATGGATCACTGTCACAAATTTGTGGTTTATCAATTAATAAAACTGAAAACCAAGCAAGAATTTAGTGTTACCTAATAGATTTAGCTTGTGTTGTGAGCAACCAAGACATTGATAAATCAGTTTCTTTCTTGCTTATCTATGAAGTTTGTGTTATAGTATATAATAGGCAAAAACTAAATTCCAAATATGTGTGTGCGTGCGTGTGTATAATGTGACGATAAGCATACACAATTTACATTTATTGACACTTTTTTATTAGATGTATCAATGTATATTAAATTAATAAAAATGAACCTTTATATAATTTGCTAACAATGTAGTTTGAGAAAAGATGTTCTCAGCAGTATAAGGATATTCTAGTGAACTTAAATTCTTAAAATATTATCTTTTATGCAAATTTTACAGCATAATTTCCATGAAGATCCATGATGTCAAAAGTTTAAGTAAGCATTTTACAAATGAGCAATAATTATTTGAAGGTTCACAATCATGACATCACAAATTGTCACATCTAATTTTTGCTTGTTATTTATTCATAACACGAATCTGTTATCAGAAGAATTTTCTTGTCATACACAAAAATATTGGAGTTGGATAGAATTGAATTGAAATGGAAATATATTTCATCAGAAATAGTTTGGATAAACAATCATCAAATGTTTTCCTTTTCCTTCTACATATATACAATGTTATATATGATCTTCGTCCTCCCATTTGATCTGTTGGCCGTCTTTGGACCAAGTTCGTCTCGTTTATCCCTCTTCGTCCTCCTATTTGATCCGTAGGTCCTCCCATTTGATCTGTAGGCCTTCTTTGGACCAAGTTCGTCTCGTTCGTCCCTCTTCGTCCTCCCATTTGATCCGTAGGCCTTCTTCGGACCAAGTTCGTCTCGTTCGTCCATCTTCGTCCTCCCATTTGATCCGTTGGCCGTCTTTGGACCAAGTTCGTCTCGTTCTTCCATCTTCGTCCTCCCATTTGATCCGTGGGCCTTCTTTAGACAAAATTTGTCTCGTTCCTACTCCTGTTAGCTTACGGAGTCTGGCTAACCGGAGCGCTCTGGCTAAGAGTTACTACATACTAATAATCCAAAGTCTTTCATTTGGAAATACCTTATGAACTACGATCCATGTTTATTACCACAACAATTCACTTTGGATTGTAGTAATAAAAAAGAAAGCAATTTCATCGGTGAATACAAGTTACAATGTGATTCATGTCCTTGAAGGGGTGACGAAAGCTGATCAATTAAAAAGGACCTTCTATGCAACTGAATAGAAACTTAAATTGTGTTTTTGCATTCTTTCCTAATGACACTTTTGTATAAGACTTCTATTTTGACTGGGAAGGTTTGAAATATTTATTGGTAATTTGGTATTGATCTTTGTGGTAATACACTAATACTAAAGCATTATCCTTCTTTACAATTGAAAGCCAACTTGGTAATGTCATTCGTTCATTTGATCATTCTAAGATGTAGACTGCATTGATATTGGTTGAATCGTCAAAGCATACAAGAGCCTTATTCTTTTAAAAATCTACATAAAATATATTGCAAAGGATAAAAAATAAGAAATGAAAAACAAAATCAAGAAAACATTAAACAACTCATAAATATCTAAACATATTGATTGAATCGAAAATGAAAAGTGGAATCCAAGATTGAGATTCCTTTGCAAGGTTGAGGTAGGGAGAGGGATTTCTTGGTTTTGAAAATTTAAATTCAATTGATCTTCTGTTGAAGATGCAGCATGTCAAGGCAAATGGATGAAATTGAAATATCGTTTGGGTGGGAAGAAAGAAATAGAAGTGTAATGTTCCCTCTAACAGATACAGATATGCCAGTAAGTTACAACTTGTAGTTTTAAATGATTCTTACAACAAACAACTACACAATATAAATAAGTTATTCATGGTAATATTGTCAATGAGCTGTAACAAATTGATGGAGAATAATTGCATATCATATCATATGAAGTAAATAACTGTTCAATTGATATAGTGTTATAGATATATAAATAGAATGAATCAGACGATAGAGCAAAGTAAAAATAACTTCGATTGAAGAAATAAAAAAATAAAAGGAATAAAAGTAAGGTGGCTTCTAAGGTGAGGGGCCTAATAAGTCCCTCACCAGTTAGGGCCCAAAAATAACCATTAGATATATTAATAAATAATTTTAATGGCTGGGATTGATTCAAGTAACCTGGTATAGCAGGTTATCCAAAAGTGTTACAAGTTGGTCCCTCCATTTTCTAAAATTCACAATTAGTTCGAATTTAGTCAATTTACATATGGATAATTTTTTTTCTATTTTTTTTATCATTCTAGACCCTTCAACAAATATGCAGTGAAGAGGAGCAAACAACATTCCAGTTCTTCAACCAGATAGAAGTGAAACAAGCAAGAACATCAGCGTTACAAAACTAGGAGAGCAAAACTACTTTTCCTTCTACCTGCTATTAACGGATGCGAGCAAAAGAATCACGTCCCAGGTGCTCAAAAAATTACTAACAAACAAAATCACAGGTTTTTATTTATTTCATTCAAAGATTATATTTTTTTTCCTTAATTTCCCACATCACTTTAATTAAAAATAAAAATACCTCCAGCATAAATTTCGTATCTTTATTACCATCTCCAACAAAAGAGCATAAATCTCAGAACTCTAATTCCGGCTAAAGTATGTAAATGGGGAATTGAGATCTCAAAATCAAACATTGAAAATAAAAAATGGAAAAGGAAATTGAGAAAGGAAAGAAGAAAAACATAGAACCGTAGCTTGTAGATCGGAGCACACAAGGTTCCTTGGTTGTAGATGTCGATGGTACGCAATCAGAGACTTCCAGATTGGATCCGCCATTGGCACCAAAAGAGAGAGAAAGAGCCAATGAGGAAGAGAGAGAGAGAGAGAGAGAGAGGGGAGATCGAGGTGTTGTGCCTCAACATGCTATAGAGCCCGTCAGAGAAGCACCTGAACAAAAACAGGGGAAGCACCAAGCTGGAATAGTGCGAACGCTACAGGGTTGCTTTGCAATTTTTTTAATTTTACAAAAATGACACCACAAAATTTATTATTACAAGATGGGCACCGAAATTACCTGTTGTATCAGGTAAAATTGGGCCTTCACCGGTGAGGGACCTTAGGTCCCTCACCTTAGAATCCACCTAAAAGTAATGTATACTCTTCCCGAAAGAAATGGGTTCATTGCATAAAGCAATATAAAATAGTGGATCTGTAAAAAAAAAAAAAAATACACAGCAAGTAAGAGAAAATACCAGAATTTTTTAAGCCAAAACAAAGCCAATTCATGATTACCATCAATAGGTTCAACAAACCACTCAAACTCAATATACAGAGGTTGATAATCTAAGAAAATTGGGAATATAAAAAATCTGTGTGAAATGATGGCGCTAGAAAAAATGAATTCATAAACTCTGAACTACAAATTGGAAATTCATACACAAGCAAAAATAAAATGAAATTAACATATAAATTAGAGTAGTTATAATAACATGAAAAGAATAATTATTTTAGAATCGAATAAAACCCATCAATTCCCAATCTAACAATATTCAATTAGCACTTCTTGAACTTTTCAATCCAGCCAGTAGCAGAGACTTTTATACAAAATTAGATATGCAATATTATATTAAGGTAAACAAAACAAATTAAAACATTATAATACAGTCAGTCAGTTAACACATCTTTCATATTTATATAGAAGCAACAAAAGACCCTTGGGGGGATCGACCTGTTGGTAGCATGATCGATTCCACCCGGGGGTAAAACCATGCCTTGGCCAGTCCAAGCCTTTACGGACGAGCACAAATTAGTCCTTCGTTGAAAACGTTGGGACACTGCGTGGGGTCGGAGCGATCTCCCCTCGAACCAAAAAATATAGAAGCAACAAAAGACTCTATAAGTAGGAGCATCATCAGATAATGCAACTCCAATAAGAATGTAAAACATGACATCAACTATATTGACTCAAACTGAAGACAAGGGAAAGCAACAGAAAATGTACCTCATACAAAACTTCAATTATATTGACTGAAAAGGTTCTTTTTTTAAGCCACTCAAATATGTAACTACTTTTGCTAGCCATACAGAGCAAGAAAATGGCTTTGTGGAAATTTAAAATATGATTTTTAATGAAAAAATGCATATATCAAGGAAAAATCTTTCAAAAGGTAGAAACAACTATCAATAATAACACCCGCTTAGCAATCTTTTCAACTTTCAATAATAAGTTAATAACTCATCTTATTCATTCTATTCCATTCCATATTGGCACATCAGTAAGCTATATTTGGCTATATGACAAGCCAAAAGAAGTCCAATATATATATATATATATATTAGGAAAACACATGACGAATAATGAAAGCATATTACGTAAAAATTAGTTGTACCTGTCATAGGTGCATCATTTGATCTTGAATAAGGGAATCAAGGGGAGAAACTATTAATGTTATGCCAGGACAAATAAGAGCTGAGAGCTGCAACACAATAGTCCAAAGCTGTAAGATCACAATAAGATCTAAAAACAACCTTTCTAGTAACTTAAAGGAAATTACTCTTACCTATATTGACTTTATGTGAGTCATTTGGTCTAGAGAATTGCAATACAATATCAACCATATGTAACAAAGAAACTAAAGCATAATTCACAATATCATGCATCCCCATACAACCAATTACGAAAATATAAGAATGAAAATGGGCACTATTTCAGCATTCAAAGCAGTTAAATGGTATTTACAGTCTACTTGTAATTACCTATAGTGACTTTCTTGTTTTGCTTTTGAAGAAACTCATTATTCCTTGTTGATGTTTTTTATTTTTCTATTAGTGTGCAATGCCTTTTGCTGCCTACGCCCAAGCATGCTAAATAAAACCATTGAAAGGTTAATGGCTTGGGCCAATAAATCACACTTCATAAGCATGAAATCCAGTAGGGGGGAATCAGACTGCCTAATTTGAAATGCAGAAGCAATTTACAGGGAAATCCAATGTAAGGAAAAAATTGATTTTGGAAAGAAACTCACACAATGACAGATTGACACCTGTCCAACAGAACCCAATTTTAAACTAAGATCTATACCTTACCAAAAATTTTAATAATGGGAAGTGAACAATTTTATCATGCCATCCCAGACAAAATATAGCTTTGGTGTCTCACTATTTGTGCCTCGTGTCAGTGGCACAGTTGAAGGACTGCCCCACAATGAAGTAATTAGATGCAGTTAAATATACATATAGACTACGCTAGAGCATGTTGCCCAAAGTTTCCACACTAAACTAAGTTAACTAAGAAAGAAGAAGTGTATACATATTTACCAAGTGCATTGAGTTTAAATAAAAACAGATTAATTTCAAAGTTCATATAACATACTCTTTCAATTAAAAGTTGAAACTTTTTGATAAGCTACAGAAACTTGAAATCAAATCATAAAAATTGTGAAAAAGGTTGACCTTGAGTGGGGAACAAAAACAAACATTTGGCAGGCAATGGAACACACACACTAAAGTCGGAAGCTTTTCTATGAATTAGTAGACAATAGAAAACATGAAAGTTAGAAGGGAACGTATATATGCAGGAGATTAGCAAACAAAAAGAAGAAACTTACGGTATTCATGTAACAGAGGAACACATGGCAATCATAAGTTTCGACGGTGCAGCCGAGAAGAACGAAGAAGAAAGATTGGTGAGAGAAAACAAATTGAAGGAGAGAACGTAGTTGTGCAGTGACAATGGATTCCGGTTGAGTGCCTAAGGAGATGTTGGGACTGTGGCTAAGAGAACGGGGACTATTTGGAGTTGGATTGGAAATTTGGAGTTGGAGTTGGAGATCCAAGTGTTTGAGCCGAGTTTGATGGCAAAAAAAGACAAAATAATTCAAAAAGCATGAGTGAAAAACCCAAATCTGATCTTCCGTGAGCAAAGAAGAGAATGGGAAAAAAATGGAGAGAAATTGCAAAGTAGATGTATCCACCAGGATCTGGAAGCTGCCAAGATAGTAAATAGAAAGAGGATAGGCGGGAAGGGGAAATGAAGCAGGATAATGACACGTGTATTGTACAGTGAATATCGTGCTGGTTTTATATTATATTATTATTATATTATATTATATTATATTATATTATTATTATTACTAGCACTGGTCCGTCGGTTAGTTTCTACATATGACATAAAATAATTAATTTATATAGTAATAAATTGATATGTGATATATCTTAAATTTAAAACAATATTGATTTTGTGACATTAAGCATAAAAACTTATAAGAAAGAAAAATAGAACACATAAGTAAATACTATCATATTGATCAGAAATAAAATCGAAAGAAAAAATAATTTATAGTATGTAGAAAGTTATTGAAACAAATAAATAAGTGAAACATGTAAGCAAATATCGTTTGGTGAACGAAAATAAAATCAAAAAATTAAATTTATAGTCCGTATGAAGTTATTGGAACGAATAAATGAGTAAAACCTATAAGCAAATATCGTTTTGGTAATCCAAAATAAAATCAAAAAATAAATACATTTATAGTATGTAGAAAGTTATTGGAATAAATAAGCGAGTTGAACCTGTAAGCAAACACAATTTTGGTGATTGAAATAAAATCTAAAGAAAAATCAATTTGTAACCCGTAAAAAATTATTGGAAGAAATAAATGAGTGAAACCTGTAAGCAAACACTGTTTTGGTGATCAAAAAATAAAATAAAATAAATAAATTTATAGCACATAGAAAGTTATAGAAAGAAATAAATAAGTGAAATCTACAAGCAACCACTGTATTGGTGATCGAAAATAAAATCGAAAGAAAAATAAATTTAAAACACATAGAGAGTTATTGGAAGAAATAAATGAGTGAAATCTGTAAGCAAACACTGTTTTGGTGATTGAAAATAAAACCAAAAAAAATAAATTTATAGTTCGTAAAAAGTTATTGGAAGAAATAAGTGAGTGAACCTGTAAGCAAATATGTTTTGGTGATCAGAAATAAAATTAAAAGAAAAATAAATTTATACCCCGTAGAATGTTGTTGGAAGAAAAAATGAGTGAAATCTGTAAGCAAAGATAGTTTTCCTAATCGAAAATAAAATCGAAAGAAAAATAAATTTATACACTAAAAAAAGTTATTGGAAGAAATAAAAGAGTGAAACCTATAAGCAAATACCGTTTTGGTGATCGAAAATAAAATTAAAAGAAAAATAAATTTATACCCCGTAGATAGTTATTGGAAGAAATAAATGAGTGAAATCTATAAGCAAACACTATTTTGGTGATCGAAAATAAAATAGAAAGAAAAATAAATTTATAGCCCATAGAAAGTTATTAGAAGAAATAAATGAGTGGAACCTGTAAGCAAAGTAGTTAGTTATTGGAAGAAATAAATGAGTGAAATCTATAAACAAACACTATTTTGGTGATCGAAAATAAAATCGAAAGAAAAATAAATTTATAGCCCATAGAAAGTTATTAGAAGAAATAAATGAGTGGAACCTGTAAGCAAACAACGTTTCGGTGATCGAAAATAAAATAGAAAGAAAATAAATTTATAGCCCTTAGAAAGTTATTTAAAGAAATAAATGAGTGAAACTTGTAAGCAAATACTGTTTTGGTGATCAAAAATAAAATCGAAAGATAGCATCAAAAAAAATAAAATCGAAAGAAAAATAAATTTATAGTTGGTAGAAAGTTATTGAAAGAAACAAATAGGTGAAACCTGTAAGCAGAAACCGTTTTGGTAATCATAAATAAAATTGAAAAAAAAAATTTATAGCCAGTAGAAAGTTATTGGAAGAAATAAATAAGTGGAACGTGTGAGCAAATAGTATTTTGGTGATCAAAAATAAATGAGTAGAACCTGTAAGCAAACAACGTTTCGGTGATTGAAAATAAAATAGCAAAAAATAAATTTATATCCCATAAAATGTTATTGAAAGAAATAAATGAGTAAAACTTGTTAGCAAACACCGTTTTGATGATCGAAAATAAAATCGAAAGAAAAATAATTTTATAGCCTGGAGACACTAAATGAGTGAAATATATAAGCAAACAATGTTTTGGTGATAAAAAATAAAATCGAAAAAGAAATAAATTTATAGTCGATAGAAAGTTATTAAAAGAAACAAATGAGTGAAACCTATAAGCAGAAACCGTTTCGGTGATCATAAATAAAATCGAAAAAAAATGAATTTATAGTCCGTAGAAAGTTATTGAAAGAAATAAATGAGTGAAACCTGTAATCGTACACTATTTTGGTGATCAGAAATAAAATCGAAGGAAAAATAAATTTATAGAACATATAAAGTTATTGGAAGAAATAAATGAGTGAAACCTGCAACAAATAAATAATTGAAATTTGTATCGGTAAGCAAACACCATTTTGGTGATCAGAAATAAAATCTAAAGATAATAAATTTATAGTCCTTAGAATATTATTAGCACATTGGAGAAAAAAATGAGTGAAACTTGTAAACAAATACTATTTTGGTGATCAAAAAATAAAATCGAAAAAAAAAAATTATAGCCTGTGGAAACTAAATAAGTGAAATCTATAAGCAAACGATGTTTTGGTGATCAAAAATAAAATCGAAAGAGAAATAAATTTATAGTCGGTAGAAAGTTATTGGAAGAAATAAGTGAGTGAAACCTGTAAGCAGAAACCGTTTTGGTGATCATAAATAAAATCGAAAGAAAAACAAATTTATAGTCCGTAGAAAGTTATTGGAAGAAATAAATGAGTGGAACCTGTAAGAAAACACTGTTTTGGTGATCAGAAATAAAATCGAAAAAAAAATAAATTTATGCACATTGAAAGTTATTGGAAGAAATAAATGAGTGAAACCTACAACAAATAAATGATTGAAATTTGTATCTATAAGCAAACACAATTTTGCTAATCAGAAATAAAATCGAAAGATAATAAATTTATAGTTCGTAGAAAATTATTAGCACATTGGAGAAAAAAATGCATGAAACTTGTAAACAAACACTGCTTTGGTGATCAAAAAATAAAATCGAATGAAAAATAATTTTATAGCCCGTAGATACTAATGAGTGAAATCTATAAACAAACGATGTTTTAGTGATCAAAAATAAAATCGAAAAAGAAATAAGTTTATAGTCGGTAGAAAGTTATTGGAAGAAATAAATGAGTGAAACCTGTAAGCAAAAATCGTTTTGGTAATCATAAATAAAATCGAAAAATAAATAAATTTATAGCCTGTAGAAAGTTATTGGAAGAAATAAATTAGTGGAACCTGTAAGCAAATACTGATTTATTGATCAAAAATAAAATCAAAAAAAAAATAAATTTATAGCACATAGAAAATTATTAAAATAATTAAATGAGTGAAACATGTAACAAATAAATAATTAAAATTTATATTTATAAGTAAACACTATTTTAGTAATAAAAATAAACTCGAAAGATAATAAATTTATAGTGAAAAATTATCAGCACGTTGGAAAAAAAAAAGAGCAAATTATTTTTGGTGCACAGAAGCATTACAGCCGAGATTTTGTTTTTTTGGAGAGCCATTCATGCAAATCAACAGGAAGAGGAGAATTATAACTGTAGAGGAAGTGACATTTTTGGGCGGGAGTTTGTGGAATATGAACAGGACACGTGGATCAAATGTTTTTGGCCAACACCAAAAAACATTCTTTTAATAATATCATGTTCGCTTTTACATATATTGCAAAACGACCTATGTATATTGTATATATTAATAGGTTAAGATATAATATAGTATAAATTTATCAATGTAATGTATCACTTTGCTGATTATGTAACATAGTATAATATTTTTTTAAAATGTCAACCGCAATCATGTCTATATAACTCAGTCAAAAAATATAAATTATTATTGTTCCAATTTTGTTCACGCCTTGATAAGCATAAACTGATTTTAGTTTTTTTTATAATTCTTGTGATAAAAATTAATTGATCTAAAAGTGATTAAAATTTATTAATTTCAACCGATGAATGAATGGATATAAAAGTGCTGAGAGAAATGGTTCAATTTGTTTTTACATGTATTATAATTTTTAGAATTTATATAACTTTTATATAAGCAATTATATATATTTAAAATTAATATTTTTTGAATGTTATCTTACGGAATTACCTATATTATTTTATTTAACTGGTTCCAAACAAAAATAAGTAATAAACACTACAAAGTAAAAAACATGACAAATATTATTTTAACAACAAAAGATCTTCAATGCTTGAGCAAAGCCGAGCCATATTGGAACATATTTTATCAACAAACGGTTGAAAGAATTAAATCCTTTAGCAAATGACTGAGCAAATAGTCCAACACTAAATTGCTTGAACTTAAAGTTGTGATAACTGATAAGTCAAAACACATGTTAGTAGCACAGCCCCCCCAAACCTCAAATCCATCACCAAGCATAAATCATGCAATTCAACCATCCTCTGATAAATAAGTTTGTTTGAGGGATCTAAACCAACCTGTAAACTTCACTTTCAATAGCCATCACCAAGCATAAATCATGCAATTCAACCATCCTCTGATAAATAAGTTTGTTTGAGGGATCTAAACCAGCATGTAAACTTCACTTTCAAGAGTATCTAAATTATTGCCCCCATCCCACTACCTAAAGATCCTTGAACTTGTCAAAGGCACCAGACAAAAACATTATAGCAACATCCTATTGTAAGCCATTGAAATTTCCTTGCCCTTTCATTGAGATAGAGAGCTAAATAGATTCCATATCAATGCAACTGTAAATCAAACACGAGAGTCAATATTTAATGAAAATAGCTAACAAAATAGGTGAATTCCATTTTAATCAAAGTTAGAAATTACTCAAGGAAATGATGCTTTATAAAGAAAAAGAAAAAGACATAATCTGATTTGGCATTAAAATTAAGAGGCAGCATATTTATTGCAGAACACAATATTTTGGTTACAAAGAATAAACTAAAAGTTATAATAAGTTCATAACCTTTTATTTGCATTGTTTTGATAGAAAAAGTTCAGTTCAAGTAAGAAAGTGACAGAAAATGAGCAAAGTACAAATTCATCTCAATACACACAAATAAGGAGAGACATAAATTACCCTTCACAAAATATGCTCCTCAACAAACCACAAAAAACCCACTCCATTAACCCATATCTAATATAAAAGCTAACTATGTATTTGATCCCTGCATAGCAGTACCCCATCCGCACTATCCAAATAAATGTTATGCCCCTTTTCCTGAGCACAATGCAGGGTTGGTTATCCAAAATGAAAGTGGATAATCAAAGCCTGCCACCCTTCCTTTTAGCCAAGTCCAAGATGTTATCTAAACCCTCTCCAACAGCTGTTCTGATTCCAACAGCTCTTCATTTAGAAATTCTCATAAACTGAAAAAGTGGAAAGGTTACACAGCTATAGAATGGATGCACTTTCTAACTATTATTTCAGATAAACTGTCCTCAACTTTGTAATATTGCATTGAACTTGAATGCGAGTCTCCTTGTTGAACAACATGAACTCTGATAAATTCCTTCCAGCCAGAACTAATTATTGCTCTATTATGTTATGATTACAAACTAAACAGATTCTAGTGGCTCCAATGGATTTTCTTAGATGCAATACATCCTTATAACCCCAGCCATTAATCACAAAGCCAAAAAATAGATCAAAGGTGAAATGAGCAGACCTGACCTTCCTCCTTCCAACCATAGCTTCATATTATGAGCTGCTTGCAATTCTTTATTCTCATTCTCATCACAAATAGAATGCAGTTGGATCAGCTTGCCCCTTTAGCTGCACTCCTCGGCCTAAGAATTACAACACTTTCAAGATATTATATAAATTGACAGAGATAGAAAGTACACTAAAGATAATCGATATGCAGCCAATATTTGGGCATATAATTCAACCTATAACAACACTGGTAACACTATGAATTTATACCAATAAGAGTTATACCTCAAAGGGAGGAACCAAATTAACAACATTGTAAATTTACGATGATAATTTGTGCTGTAAATAAAAGAGGAATAAGAAAAGTTAATCAATGTAGCAAAAAAAAAAATGGAGATAATGAAGCAGAAGACAAAACTCTGAAAATTACCTATGCAACTGGTATTTTACATGACATGTAACCATATTGAATAGCAACCTGATATAATGCATAGGATCCATTATTCCTAGTCATTTAGGTATGGATGCTCCAGATGACTTAATTATCTAAAGAACCCAAAAATTCAATCACATTAATATTTGGATACCCCCAAAGGTTATCAATTCTATAAAATTTTGGTTTGCAACAGAAGCTCTTATAGAAACATAGCCCTCTAGTAAATGTGTTAAGTGAAGGTAAGATGAAATATGTCTAGTTAGACTCGATGATTCCAAGGTGTATGAAATAACATGTGCATTAGATCATGATGATGGAAAAATTCTTAAAATGTTATCAGTCAATATTCAAACAGAGATAGATCATGATCAATTGCTGACATTCATCTTCTTTATTCCATTCTTTCTCCTTATGGAAGCTATCTTAAAAGGGTAGATAATCATAGAGAAACTCCTCAAATCCACAGGTTTTACTACATATTTCAATTCAATTCTTGATGATCTTTTCATGCGTGATGAAAATGGTGGCATTGACCAAGTATGGGTTTTGCACTTTTCTATCTCCTTCATTACCTCCTGTGTTTGAATCAGTTTTATACTTGCCCCTTCTTCTCCTTGTTTAGGAATGCTTGAAGCTTGATTCCATTTGAGGAACTTGCTGCTCTGTTGACCCCATAGACATGTAGTTACACTAATTAATATTAATATCACACAGAAAGCAAAATATACATTTCTAAGCAATATAACATGCTAGATCTTTTAGAAAGGGACAGAATACTTGGACATTGGTAGCTTTTTGAAGAAAATGCCTTTTTTGCTAATGTAAGCTAAAAGTCTATTGTACCACAAAGGTAGCATTAAAAAAATTATAAAAAAAAAAACCATGAACAGAAACAAAATATATGTTCTTGATCAGTGCAACATAAACCAATTTATAAGAACTACTTTTGCAAATGCTAAATTCGAAGCTGAATCTCTAGCAAAGCCAGAGAAATAGATCAAAGAAAACCAAGCAATTTGTTTCAGGAAAAGCTTACTTCAATAATAGAAAAACAGGATATGTTAATTGGAACAAAATAGCAAGATCCATGGACCATAATCAAGAAGCATACCTAGAACTGGAGGGGAAAGAACATGATGATGATGATGATGATGATGCAGCTGTAGCGCAGAGAGACTGGCAAAAGAAGAGAGGCAAAAAACATTAGTAAAAGTTAATTTCACAATCTTACTAAATAAAAAAAATTATGCAATGGGAATTAAAATTATACAATGAAGATACAAAGCTTTCTTATCATGGGAATAGCAAGAATCAATTTGAGCACCATCCTGTGATACATCAACACAAACTAAATAAAATAAGAACACCAAGTCACCCCAAACATTTTTTTTTTGAAAAATCAAAGAAATTCTACACAAACTCAATAGAAATTCTGCACTTTCCCAACTAAGAGCAGTACATACCTATGGAATTATATAGTAATGCTACCAGTATGACCTTATGAAAGGAAAAGCACATACCTATGTAAAATTCAATTCAGCCACTCCTATCTGCCAAATAAAACCAAACATATTAGATGACACCTAGAAAACAAAAAATAGTAAAAATAATATGCTAAATATATATGTAACTTTAAAAAAGGAATCACATAATTACCTCATTTATTTGATGGAGCAAATCTGAACCCCAATACTATCCCTGTTAAAAGACCACATACAAATTCAGATAAGCATGGTAAAATGGACACCCACAAAAACCCAACACTTAAACACACACAAAAACCCAAGCAAAAACTTTTAAAAAGCAAAAAAAACAACCACACAATATTGATCAAAACTTGACAGCAATGAACCACAAAATCACCAACATTCTGGAATAACCCAAAGCAACATCTTAAGCACTCTTTGCTTCAAAGGTACAGGATAGATCAAAGAAAACCAAGCAATTTGTTTCATGAAAAACTAACTTCAATAATAGAAAAACAGGATATGTTAATTGGAACAAAATGGCAAGATCCATGGACCATAAGGCTTACTTTTCTAAGATAGGTAATAGAGGTAATGGATAGAAGGCTTATTGTATGATGGATGCAACATAAAGAGTCAGAAAGGCTTCCCTAAAACAAAATTGGTTTGTAATGGCATAAAGGATAAGAGTAAGAGTATTGGAAATTGCAACCATACATATGCCTTAGACTGGAAAGTTACCCTAATATAGCTAGTATAGAACCATTAAAATCATTGTCTGTAAGATTTATATATTATAGATATGTTAAGTTGGCAATTTAGTCAAGTAAAGATTGCACAATTGTTGTTCTGCTATAGAAAATCTGACAGGAATCATCTACTTGGTAAGAAGCAGTGTAGGATTATTGATATACGGTATTTGGATTTTGAAAATAAAAGATCAAACAAACAATCAAGTAATAAGTTGTATGTCATTGAACTCGTAGAATTTAGAACCTGCTACTCATTCGTAAGCCTTTCATGAATGTCCATTCTTTGACCAAACTCAACAGGTTTTTGCTGCAACAAATGAAATTAATCCAAATCAAAGCAGAAAACCAAATATGATGAATCAAATCTGAAGTAACAATTAATCCTGTACAAAGATGATTGTAGAAATTCGGAGAAGCATGGTAAAATGGACACCCACAAAATAGATACTAAAAAAAATCAAACTATTTTTCTCAGACCAAGAAATCAGTCCAGTATCTTAAATATGCATTTCTCATACCTAATATTTTTTCACGTTTGTAAAGGCATTGCTTGGGTTGTTCTTCCCATAATTCATCATCATGATGCATGGTCAGAAACTCTACAATCAATTAAGTGTAATAAAATTAATTAATTAATTAATAATAATAAAGATTAAATTAAATTTAACTATAATAGTATGAATAGGAAGAAAAGAAAATGAAACAAAAGAGAAGACAACTTTTCAGCTCACCGTGTGGCGGCAACTTTTCAGGTTCATGAAAGTATGTATGGTTTTCTTCACTCTCTGTGAAAGGTGTATATCTATTTATGTAAAACCTTACCTGCTTTTTACAAACTAATTTTGGTTGGAGAAGCCTCTATTGAAAGTTATGTCATTTTGTATGATTTCACTACTGCTACTCATCAACACCTATCAATACGTTTAGCTAAGCAAGTGGTTATTTTTAAGTTAATGCTTGAATTTTAGCTAAGCAAGTTGATTAGATTATAATCCTCACTTCCATTGTTGAATTAGTGAGATAATTAATCAGTCGCTTGCAAATCCTCTCATAACAATAAGAAAAGTGGAGCAACAGGTAGTGAGATAATTTAAAAATAAAAACACAATCTGTAAGAACACAATCTGTAAATAGTGTTTACCCAAGGCTGGGTAATGTGTAGTACTAGTAGGTGAAATTACCAAATTACATGTAAAACTTGGAAGATAACATAATTAAAGACAATAATTATAAATTAATTTATTTTAAAATAAAAATAACAAATTTTCTAAAAAAATAAATTAATGTGGAAATTTTAATAAGAGTTATTAATAATTACATGGGGTGTGTATTGTTGGATCGAAGGTGAGAGAAGGGAGTGTGGTAGTGCAGCACCTGTGCTTGATTAGTTATCCGTCCAGGCTTATTCTTCTACGACCCCCTGTGCCAGAAACCAAGGAAACTTGTTTTCAGCCCAACAATTTGTAGAACCGGGACAAAACCTACAAATAGCAAAATGATGAAAATGGCAAAAGAATCATTTTTTTCCGCTACAAACCAAAAGGAGATGATAAAACAGTATATTGACAATATAGTTGAAGAAGAAAAGTAAAAGATAATTTTTTTTTTCCTCACTGACGGTTCTTCACAAAGCTAAAGAGGATTTTTTTTGCTCACTGATGGTTCTTCACAAAGCTACAGCCGAGAGAGAGAGTGAGCTGAATTGTTAAAGTGAACGGGAGAGAAGAAAAATTAACACCTATGTTGCATAGGTACGGGTACGGTACCGGTACCCATACGGGTACGGGTACGGTGATACGGCATTTCTAAAAAAATTAAGGTACGGGTACGTCAAATAAAGAGAGAAATTATAATGTTATAAGATTAAACATGACCAAAATCTTCACAAAAAATCATCACTACTAAAATCATGCTCTTGACATGATTACAAAAATATGCTCGATGATGAAGAAATAAAGCATCCAGCTGACTCGACAAAAAGTACATAACATATACGAGAACAGAACAATGAAGTGCAAAAAGAATAACGACAAACACATGAGAAGATGGAAGAGAAGTCCAAATGAGTACTAGCAAGGTACTCCAGGATTTAAAAAAAATAGAAAAGACCCTAAATTTCACTTACTCTAATAGTGTGACCTCACCCATTTTGGATGAAACCCATGTCTTTCTAGACCAATCGTGCCCAGGAATGTACCCGATACAAGTACCCAGCTAAGAAAAAAAATATAAAAAAAAATACGTTCCTGGGTACGTACTATACGAGTACCCAAGAAATACCGGTACCGGGTACATACCCGGTACGGGTACGGCACCATTTTCCGAGTACCCATGCTTCAGAGATTAACACCGTAGCAGAGATGATGGTTTTTGGCGGTAAATAGGAAAACATTTACGTGACACGTGTACTAATTTTTTTGTAGCAACCCCTGCCAAACGTTTTTTTATACTGTAGCTAAAAAAGAAAAGAACACGGAACAGAAGAGGTATTTTGAGCGGGAAAATTTTTTATCCAAGCTTGACACGTGGCAAAGGTTAACATAAAAAAAAAAGATTTACTTTTCTAGTATAGTTAATAGAATAGAATAGATAATAGTAATAAATTATTGGATTATTAAAATTTATAGATAGAACGCGGGAACACTGTAGCATTAGTAACCAGTTATTATATATCTATTGATTAGTATTAGTATTAATATTAATATAATATGATTTCAACTATTAATTATATAATAATAATTTATTACCTAAAAAAATATAATTGTGTTTTTATTTTTAATTAAATATTTTTCTATTTTATTATGAAAATAGTGCTAACAACACACTCTTTCCAATACACACTTTATGATTGAGTGAAATGCATGCAGGTCTCAATATTTTGCAAGTGGATCCCACTACTTTGAAAATAAGACCCACGTGATTTAATGGGACTTACATGCATTCACTCAATTATAGAGAATGTATTTTTTTGCGTAAATTTTCAAATTATAAAATTATTTTTTTATTTTTATTTTAATAAATAAAATAGTATTTCCTCACAAGTTTCATTCATGTTTTTTTGTTCATATAAATTATTAGGTTGCAAAATTATATTTCTTTTCACTTTATTTTTTATGAATATAATATTTATGTTTATGAGTTTCATTAAAAAAATTGTTTCTATAAATTTTTAGGTTGCAAATAAGTTTTTTAATTATTTTTTTTGTAAATGAATAGTGTTTGCTTACACATTTTATTTATATCTTTCTATTAAATATAACAAATTACTATTAACTAAATATTTATTTTAATTATTTTTCTCTATTTATTTTTTCCTCTAATTTGGTCTTCATTTTATTAGCATGACCATATGTTGACGGCTAGAAACATAGAATTTACATATTTAACTAAGATGTTTAATGTCATATAACTAGCACTATTATAAATTTAGAATATATCATATATCAAATTATCACTATATAAATATGTTATTTTATATTATATGTTAAAACCAACACTACCCGCCAACCCGTCAACTATCTAGTGAGGTACAAAGTATTCGTTTTGTCAAAAATTACTGCATGAGCAAGCTTGAATTTCACCTATGGAAAGGTCTATAATATTGTACTAACTCGGTCATTATTCTCTTCCCTCTTTCTCTGTCTTTTCTTCCACTTCTTGATTTTTTTTTATCAAAATGATGTGATTAAGAATTTACTAAAATGGTACAGAATAAGTAATATGAAGAATATGAAGAAAATTGAATGGTTTGATCTTCCAAACCTGTATATGCACAATTTCTCTTTAAGAATAAAGAGTCTCTGTTCTCAAACGATGGGATATTTGAGAAGAAAATCGTATATAATTTGGGGACTTTTAGATGGTCCATGGTGGTCAGATGCATTTTTCATCATTGATATAACAATTACTATTATAATAACTGGATAATGTCATGTCAAGATTCTCGCCCAATGCATTTTTTTTTAAGTTTTGCTATTTTAACTATTAATTATATAATAATAATTTATTACCTAAAAAAATATAATTGTGTGTTTTTATTTTTAATTAAATATTTTTCTATTTTATTTTAAAAATAGTGCTAACAACACACACTTTCCAACACACTTTATGATTGAATGAAATGCATGTAGGTCTCACTATTTTGCAAGTGGATCCCACTACTTTGAAAATGAGACCCACAAGATTTAATAGGACTTACATGCATTCACTCAATTATAGAAAATATGTTTTTTTTTCGTGTAAAGTTTCAAATTATAAAAAAAATTAATTTAATTTTAATAAATAAAATAGTATTTCCCCACAAGTTTCATTCATGTTTTTTTGTTCCTATAAATTATTAGGTTGCAAAATTATATTTCTTTTCACTTTATTTTTTATGAATATAATATTTATGTTTATGAATTTCATTAAAAAATTTGTTTCTATAAATTTTTAGGTTGCAAATAAGTTTTTTAATTATTTTTTTGTAAATAAATAGTGTTTGCTTACACATTTTATTTATATCTTTCTATTAAATATAACAAATTACTATGAATTAATTATTTATTTTAATTATTTTTCTCTATTTATTTTTTCATCTAATTTGGCCTTCATTTTATTAGCATGAGCATATGTTGACGGCTAAAAACATAGAATTTGCATATTTAACTAAGATGTTTAATGTCATATAACTAGCACTATTATAAATTTAGAATATATCATATATCAAATTATAACTATATAAATACGTTATTTCATATTATATGTTAAAACCAACACTACCCGCCAACCCGTCAACTATCTAGTGAGGTACAAAGTATTCGTTTGTCAAAAATTACTGCATGAACTAGCTTGAATTTCACCTATGGAAAGGTCTATAATATTGTACTAACTGGGTCATTATTCTCTTCCCTCTTTCTCTGTCATTTCTTCCACTTCTTGATTTTTTTTATCAAAATGATGTGATTAAGAATTTACTAAAATGGTACAGAATAAATAATATGAAGAATATGAAGAAAATTGAGTGGTTTGATCTTCCAAACCTGTATATACATAATTTCTCTTTAAGACCAAAGAGCCTCTGTTATCAAACTATGGGTCCGTGTGTTGACTTCTAAATATCTCTTCGAGTCCCATATCCTACAACCCCAAGCCACTTCTTTTTTTTTGGTGAGTGTAGAGGGGCAACAGCCCCACTACAGCAGAAAACAATCAAAACCCACGAGGGAAGAACGTATTACAGACATCTCCCAAAAGAGAGTTCATCAGAAAATCAGGACCAAACTCAAAAATTCTACTAGACATATCTAAACTAAGCCCATGTTTGGCCAGCAAATCCGCTACTTGATTTGCTTCACGGTAAACATGCTGCACTTGAATGCTCCCAGCATCATGAAACAGGCTCTTGATCTCGTTCACAAGAGGCTTGCACTGATGGGTAGATAAGCAATCTCCATTGATGAGCTTCACTGCAGTAAGAGAGTCTGATTCCACTTGAATGTTAGTGAAACCTCTCCCTTTAGCAATCCTAAGGCCATGAATGATACCCCATAATTCAGCTTGTGGGACTGTGCAGTTTCCCAATTTCACAGCAAAACCCCACAAAAAGGTACCATTATGATCCCTTAGAACCCCACCACAAGCAGCAGCTTCCGCGAAGGACTTCACTGCTCCATCACAGTTGAGTTTAACAAATCCAGCACCAGGACAAACCCAGCTGACCTCCGAAACTCCCTGCTGAGAAACTCCCTTTCTATCCATACAATTCAACATTCTATTAGAGCGCTGAATGTCTGCAACAAGCTTCTTAACTCTTGCAAGAGTACGCAGGGAAGAAGGGATGGTTTGTTTAAACACAAATTCGTTACGTGCCCACCACAACCTGTCAACGGTTATGGCAAAAACCATATCGCACTTACCCTCTTGCCCCCTACTGTTAGACTTTAAATTCTGCAACAGCCACACTTCAAAATTGTCATGGAGGAAGAAATTTGGAGAAAGATCAGCTGAGAGGCCCCTCCACACTTCTTGAGCAAACCCACAATCACGCAACAGATGGAAAGGGGTTTCAGCGCTTTGGTGGCAGATTGGGCATAGATCATTATCAGTGAAACCCCTCCTGTACCTTAAGGAATTTGTCATTAATATACCCTTAGCAGCCTTCCACAAAAAATATCTGACTCTTTCCGGGCCATGCCATTTCCAAATACAAGGGAATAAGGCGGAGGTTTGAAGCAAGTCCGGATTCAGCAGATAGGAATAAGCTTGAGATGTAGCAAAGGTACCATCAGCTGATCCGCTCCACACAACTGTATCCTCCCCTGCAAATTCACTAGGAGGCATAATTGCTTTAATACGGTTGACAACCTGCATAGGAATTTTATGCATAAAACGACCCAAATCCCATTGACCAGAACTAGTAACAAACTGGTTAACAGATTCCAATTCTTCAAAAGGGCTGAGAGGAGAAATAGCCATCTCCTTTAGACACCTAAAATTAGGGATCCAAGGATCAGACCAGAAATTAATACTGTTGCCATTCCCCACTCTCCAACTAAGATTCTCAGAAACACGATTCCAATTTTTACAAATGCCTCTCCAAAAATTAGAACCTTGTCTATCCGTTTGAATTCTAGGGATAACATTCATGCCACACTTGTACTTGGATCGCAGAACCTTAACCCACATGTCATTCCTTTTGTCACAAAGGTTCCAGCCTGCTTTCATCATGAAAGAAGTATTAATATCCCTCGCTGATCTTAACCCCAATCCACCATACTTCCTAGGAGTGCAAATAGAATTCCAAGAAGTAAGATGAATGTGCCTATGATTATCAGAATCCCCCCAAACAAAATCCCTGCATTTTTTATCAATATCATCACACAAGGACCTAGGAAGAAAGGTGGACTGCATAATGTAACTCGGCATCGCCTGAATAACCGATCTAGCAAGGGTGACCCTCCCCGCCATAGACAAACAAATAGTCTTCCAACTACTCAATCTTTGGTTGACTTTGTCAAGGATAAACTGGTAGGAATGCCTGCTGCTTCTTTGATGAATCAGAGGAGCACCCAGGTATTTCCCTAAATTCTTCGTACTCCTGTACCCCATAACTTCACTAAGCTCCTTTCTAGTTTCCCTACTGACATTCTTGGAAAAGAAAATTCTGGTTTTATCAATACTAACTTTCTGACCTGAGCTTTTACAAAACAAATCCAGCACAGTTTTGATGACCTCTGCTTGTTCATTGTTGGCTTTAGCAAATAACATTAAATCATCCGCAAAGGCAAGGTGCGAAAGCTTTGGCCCTCCTCTAGACAACTGAATAGGAGACCAAAGATTTTGATCCACAGCCACATTAATCAAATGGAAGAGTCTTTCAATGCATAAGACAAACAAATAGGGGGAAATAGGATCTCCTTGCCTAATCCCTCTAGTTGGAGAAAAATCATCCAGAGCCTCTCCATTCCACAAGACTCTCATCCTAGAGGAAGATATGCAGACCCACACCAAACTAACAAAATTATCAGGAAGTCCAATGTCATGCATGGTGTCACGAATAAACTCCCAATTAAGCCTATCATAGGCTTTTTCCAAATCAATTTTAATAGCCATCCAACCTCCAACCCCGGTTTTCTTTTTCATAGAGTGAATGACCTCTTGAGCAATGACAATGTTGTCTCTACTCTGTCTATTGGGGATGAAACTACATTGGCACGGACTAACCAACTCTTCCATGACCATACGGAGTCTCTTAGCAAGGATTTTAGTAACTATCTTATACGACACATTACATAAACTGATGGGTCGGAATTGTTTCATAGAGACTACATTATCCACCTTTGGAATTAAGGTAATCAAAGTAGAGTTAATTCCCCCCACCTTACCATGATCAGCAAAAATGCTCATAATCAGATTACAAAGATCCTCACCCACTGTACCCCACTGACATTGGTAAAAAACCGCTTGAAGACCATCCGGTCCGGGAGCCTTAAAACCCCCCATATTCATAATGGTTTGAAAAATCTCCTGCCTACTCACACTACTACCTAAGGAAGTAAGGGATTCCTCAGAGAGAGTAGGGAAGGCCCCTTTTATGCAAAAAGGAAAGGTACCTGAAGGTTCAGTGAACAAGTCGATGTAGAAGTTGGAAACTAATCTCTCCAAATCCGCCGGTTCTGAGACCCAGTTACCATCACCATCCTGCAAAATCTCAAAGGAATTCCTCTTTCTACGAATTGCAGTCACACCATGAAAAAAGCGGGAATTCCTATCACCAAAATGGAGCCATTTAGATCTGGACTTCTGAAACCAGAGAATCTCTTCATGCATTAACACCTCTTCATACTCGATCCACAAGTATTTTTGGGCTTCTTCCAGATGAGGGCTATAAAATTGACCCAGCTGGAAGGCAATTCTATCAAGCCTTCTAAGAAGCCTTTTTTTCCTCTGGAAAACATCACCAAAAACATCTCTATTCCAATGCCTTAACTTACCTTGAAGGTTATTTATCTGTTCATTCCAAGACAAATCCGACCTCCAAGTATTTCTCATGAAACTATCAAAATCCTCATGAGTTAGCCAAGCTGCCATAAAACGGAAAGGTCTCCGCTTTTGATTTTGCTTCACTGTCTTCTTCATTTTCATGAGAACCATTCTGTGATCAGATTTGAAGTGGGGGAGATGGAAAACCACAGCCTCTTCGAATCTGATTCTCCATTGGAGGTTGACCATAAGCCTATCTAACCTTTGCAAAAGATTCCCTCCTTTCCAAGTAAAGGGGCACCCTTGATACCCTGCATCCACCAAATCACAGTCATTAACCAAATTCTGGAAATCCAACATACCCCTAATGTTAGGGTTACTTGAGCCACCAGATCTTTCATTTGCCGCAAGGATAGCATTGAAATCTCCCACAATGGCCCAAGAATTATCCATCCCTATGTGAATCTCCCGCAGATCATCCCAAAGCACTCTCCGAGCCTGAATCTGAGGTTTACCGTAAACCACTGTGAGACACCACTCTGCCTCCCTTTTCCAGCCAACCTTCAAATGCAAAAATTGATTTGAGTGTTTCAGAATATCTACCCTCCGGATAGAGGTTCTCCAGAGAGCAATAATACCCCCAGCTTGCCCATCCGAGTCAATAATGAAGAAGCCATCAAAACCAGTTCTTCTAGCAAACTTCCTGACCCTTTCACCACTAGCATGAATTTCCAACCAAAAAATCAGAGAGGAGTCATATTCCTTCGCAACATCTTTTATAAGAGGAACAAAGCCCTTGTGACCAATCCCTCTACAATTCCATGAAATAATATTCATTGACAAGGAGTTGTGGAATGGGCCGAAACAGACCCCATACCTTCTTCACCAGAAATTTCTCCTGGTCTACCCTTCATCAGTAACACCCGCACCTGGTCAGCTTCGATCTCAGCCTCATTCAGAGGAGGTGGTTTATTTAGGCTAGGACCCCCTTCTCCTACCTTTGTTAAATGGCGCAGGGATTGGATACCTCATACCTGCATGCAAATCTCTGAGAACTTCTGCATAATTGTGTGTTTTATTTTTAAACCCCTTTGTTAAACCCCAAGCCACTTCTGGTGCTTCCTAAAAAAAATATAATTGTGTGTTTTATTTTTAATTAAATATTTTTCTATTTTATTTTAAAAATAGTGCTAGCAACACACTCTTTCCAACACATACTTTATGATTGAGTGAAATGCATGTAAGTCTCACTATTTTGCAAATGGATCCCACTACTTTGAAAATGAGACCCACGTGATTTAATGGGACTTACATGCATTCACTCAATTATAGAGAATATGTTTTTTTTCGTGTAAATTTTCAAATTTTCAAATTATTTTTTTAATTTTATTTTAATAAGTAAAATAGTATTTCCCCACAAGTTTCATTCATCTTTTTTTGTTTCTATAAATTATTAAGTTGCAAAATTATATTTCTTTTCACTTTATTTTTTATGAATATAATATTTATGTTTGAGTTTCATTAAAAGAATTGTTTCTATAAATTTTAAGGTTGCAAATAAGTTTTTTAATTATTTTTTTTGTAAATAAATAGTGTTTACTTACACATTTTATTTATATCTTTTTATTAAATATAACAAATTACTATGAACTAATTATTTATTGGCTTAAATATGTTTTTAATCCCTCATATTTGACTTAAGTTCGTTTTTGGTCCCTCAAATACCAAGAATATTATTTTAGTCCCTAATCTTTTGAAAATCAGTCACTTTTGGTCCCTAGGGCCATATTTTAAATTTGAAAAGTATTTTTTAAATTTATACTTTGACCTCTCCTAAAGCCTGATGTTCACCTTAAGCCGTTTTTCCATTCTTCTCCCCTTCCACTGATGCATCGCGACCCCCATCTCTGCTAGGAGTAGTTCCAATGTCCTCCCTCGAAGCCGCCATGAGATGCAGCCTCTCTCTCGTTCTCCTCCCTGTGCGATCGCAGTGGCCCCCTCCCTTCCGTCATTGTGCGCAACCTCCCTTGTCCGCGCGGAGCTCCTCTCTTGGCCGCGCGGGGATGGGGGCCGCGTTGCATCAGTGGAGGGGGAGGAGAATGGAAAAACGGGTTAAGGTAAACATCAGGCTTTAGGAGAGGTCAAAGTATAAATTTAAAAAATACTTTTCAAATTTAAAATATGACCCTAGTGACCAAAAGTGACTGATTTTCAAAAGATTATGGACGAAAATAATATTCTTGGTATTTGAGGGACCAAAAACGAACTTAAGCTAAATATGAGGGACTAAAAATATATTTAAGCCTTATTTATTTTAATTATTTTTCTCTATTTATTTTTTCCTCTAATTTGGCCTTCATTTTATTAGCATGAGCATATGTTGACGGCTAAAAACATAGAATTTGCATATTTAACTAAGATGTTTAATGTCATATAACTAGCACTATTATAAATTTAGAATATATCATATATCAAATTATTACTATATGAATACGTTATTTCATATTATATGTTAAAACCATCACTACCCGCCAACCCGTCAACTATCTAGTGAGGTACAAAGTATTCGTTTGTCAAAAATTACTGCATGAACTAGCTTGAATTTCACCTATGGAAAGGTCTATAATATTGTACTAACTGGGTCATTATTCTCTTCCCCCTTTCTCTGTCTTTTCTACCACTTCTTGATTTTTTTATCAAAATAATGTGATTAAGAATTTACTAAAATGGTACAGAATAAATAATATGAAGAATATGAAGAAAATTGAGTGGTTTGATCTTCCAAACCTGTATATACACAACTTCTCTTTAAGAATAAAGAGCCTCTATTCTCGAATGATGGGATATTAGAGAAGAAAATTGTATATAATTTGGGGACTTTTAGATGGTCCATGGTAGTCAGATGCATTCTTCATCATTGATAAAACAATTACTATTATAATAACCGAATAGTGTCATGTCAAGATTCCCGCCCAATGCTTTTCTTTTTTAAATTTGTTTTTTAAGTTTTGCTATTTTAACTATTAGTATTAGTATTAATATTAATTATATAATATGATTTCAACTATTAATTATATAATAATAATTTATTACCTAAAAAAATATAATTGTGTGTTTTTATTTTTAATTAAATATTTTTTAATTTTATTTTAAAAATAGTGCTAGCAACACACTCTTTCCAACACACACTTTATGATTGAGTGAAATGCATCTAGGTCTCACTATTTTGCAAGTGGATCCCACTACTTTGAAAATGAGACCCACGTGATTTAATGGGACTTACATGCATTCACTTAATTATAGAGAATATGTTGTTTTTTTCGTGTAAATTTTCAAATTATAAAATTATTTTTTTAATTTTATTTTAATAAATAAAATAATATTTTCCCACAAGTTTCATTCATCTTTTTTTGTTCCTATAAATTATTAGGTTGCAAAATTATATTTCTTTTCATTTTATTTTTTATGAATATAATATTTATGTTTATGAGTTTCATTAAAAAAATTGTTTCTATACATTTTTAGGTTGCAAATAAGTTTTTTAATTATTTTTTTTGTAAATAAATAGTGTTTGCTTATAAAATGATACAGAATAAATAATATGAAGAATATGAAGAAAATTGAGTGGTTTGATCTTCCAAACCTGTATATACACACTTTCTCTTTAAGAATAAAGAGCCTCTGTTCTCTAATGATGGGATATTAGAGAAGAAAGTCGTATATAATTTGGAGACTAGATGATCCATGGTGGTCAGATACATTTTTCATCATTTGATATAACTAATCAAAATATTTATTTATTTATTTTTTGTGATGCCTTCTTAACGTTACTCTCATTACTGCACTTTGCAATTTGTCAACTTTTGGCTCTCACGGGAGCGCCTCCTCACTAGTTGCCCCGTGTCTTCCACAAAATCCGCGTAAATACGCTGCCTAACCTTGTCATGAGCATGATTTTGAGATTAAAAAATACCACTAATAATAAGCAAGAATATTGCATCCATTATCTTCTGCTTGTAACGTCAATAAGGGCACAGTTTCAAATGACCGAGTACCAAAGGTTACTATTCATAACATGTCAGTAAGAATTATGAGGATGGATCCTTTGCTTTGGAAAAGTTCTATCTACGTCAAAAAAAATGATAAGGTGACGGGAAAATAAGAACAAAAAGGAAAGGAAAGGCCCTACCCCATGAAACCCATTCTTCAATTATTTTAGCTAGCCATTATCCACCTAAAGGCTTCATCATCAGAGGAAGCTTCTCTTCTTCATGCTCCAAGGCCACTGGTCAAAAGAGTGTTGATCTCTCCAATTATATTCACTGGCCTTCCATCGAACATGGATGAAAGTGTATCCTCGCACAGTTTTTTCAGTTTCTTTGTTTTTGCCAGAGCCGCTTCCTGCAATTCACAGTTATTATGAATTTGACTCCTCTAAAATGAAGGGTTCAATTTAGAGAAATAATAAAGTGTAGTTATAACCACTGATTGAAAAACAGAACAAAGGATGGGAGAGAGAGTCAAACAAGGATTTGCCAGACAAATTTAAGATCTTAAATTAGACTATAATACATGAAACTAGTTTAACACTACAAATACTATCCCCTAAAAAAGCACACAAAAGTAGAACTTACTTGTTTTGGCCACGATGAAGATAAAGAATTGTGCAGTTCCATACGCTTAGTAGCCAAGTCCCTCAACCCCTCTTTCAACTTGACTTCATGATGCTTCTTTTCCTCCAAAGAATTGACTAGTCTGTCTAGAAATCTGAAATTTGGCCCCACACCACAATCAATAAACACAAAGATTATATACCATAGGAATGCTACTCAAGAAAGAAGAGACAAATAAAACATTACATGATAAATGCTGTTGGTATACTTAATGTGGACTGAGGTGAGTAACTTATGAAATATTAACATGGGCACAAGCATATACATAAAAGAAAAAATGCACGCCTTTCATCCCAAGCATTTAACATTTTAGCCTTTCAAGTTGCATAGTAATGCAGGATACAACTGAAACCTAAATATACAAGTTGAAATTTCCAAAAAAGCATATTTGTACACTACATAATAAATCAGTTATTGAAGCCTTCAACTCTTCTGTTATGCAGTTCAAACATACCAAACAACAGAATAATCTTATCTTGTCCAAGTATGGCACATCCTGAAATCATTTTGTTTGGTTCGTGTTTGAAACATAAACTAAAATCAGTAGTCCTTCAAGATTCAAACTATCATCTTCCTGTTAAGATTTTAAGAATAAGCATTTCAGTATGTAAAGTTTAACTTTTATATATTAGTTACCATTTTCAAAGGTCAAATTTCAACTCCGTTTAGTCATCATAGAAACTCCATGCAAAACAGAGAATATCTGACACAGCTGGATTAATCTCACTAAACATGCTTCTTATAATTATAGGCATGAAATCTTAGGCACAAAATATCAAGCAGTACCTTTTGGAGTTAAGAATCATAATCAGATCCCGTGTCTTCCTATTTGTCAGCAATGAAATTGCCAAAGAAACATCACTTTGCATTGTTTCTATAGCATCAGCGGCATACTGCTGTAGTGCAAAGGGAGAAACTGCCTGGACTTGATTTTGTAGCGACAAAGTTTCCTCATTCTTCAATTCAGCTATGCGTTGATTTAAAAAGGATTTAATCTGATGGCATAAAAAACCAATACAATAAATTAAGATTTAATGTGGACACAAGAAGAATGAAATCAAACTCATAGTTCATCCATTGCACGTAACTGTTTGCTGGCAAAAGAATTAAATAAATTAAACAAAGCTTGCTAGATTTATGTTTCTTTTTGTCTGTCTAGGGGTCTGATATTTGAAATTATATAAGCAAAATCGAGAACTTGATAGAATAAATAATAAGCATAGATATTATATACCTCATGTAGATCATCAAGAATCTTATTTCTGTACTCTGTATCTAGAAGCTGGCTCCTTTCTTCCTTGTTTGCTGTCAATTGAGATAAGGCATCTGGCAGAGAAGTCTGATTGTCCAGTGCTACATTTGATGCACTAACATCATCAATCACATCAACTTGAGGAGTCTCAACACTAATATCCCAAGATATATCTGCATGCGAGCCCAGTTCTTGGTTTGATATTGTTGGATCAGATCCAACATCCTCAGTTGTTGAAGAAGTCTGTATGGCATCGGAGGCATTAATGATTTCATAAGGACCCAAGCCATTACCAGTATCCTCTGTTTCTTCTACAGTTCCAATGTCCCAATCAATTTGTGAACTCTCCACTGAAATATCCCAGTCAATGTCAGGAGCAGCAGCTTCCACATTGCTGATTGCAGGATTTGATTCATTGTTGCTTGAGTGAACACTGGCATCATTAATAATCTCAGAGTCAACAGCAACATTTAAAGATGGGGGATTTTCATGCATGTTCCTCAAGTTTTGTAGTATAGCTCCCGAAGATCTCTGCAGTCATTATTTCAATCCTAGTTAATGTATGTAACGAACCACGTCAACCCTAATTCCATCCCTCTAGTGAAATCATTCAAAAGAGTTGCAGGAACAATGCATCGGGTATAAATAAGAAAAATAAATTGAACAAGATTTACAGTTCTGCCTTACATCCTTTTCAGTGTGAGCATCTCTGACAAAATTGGAATAATATTCAATCGCCCGTGAAATGTTGTCACCATTGACAACATCCAAAATCCTGCTAAACGTGCTTGGAAGTGATTTTGCTGTCTCCAAAAGTTCTAGTCTAACATTTTTCCCCTGCAACACAATATAGCCAATCACAACCTCCATGTAAACAGAAAGCAAATACACCCCACAAATGCAAACCTGTAAGCCAAGCTCCTGACAGGCTTCAGCATATTTGGCTGCTGAGAGAGTGGCACTTCTTTTTATATCAGCCTCCTTGCGATCGAGTTCCGACAGCTGCTGTTGAATCTTCTGCACCTGTTTCCTCTGATAAGGGCTTCATAACGGAAACAAACAGCTCAGTGACAAAACAAAATAAAAACAAACCTTTAAAAACAAAATACTCGCTCACACATCACTTCCTTCATAAAATGTAGCGAAAAACCCATAAGATCACACTGCTTACATTTCATAGTTCACATTTTGAGTGATAATCTGTGCCGCCTCACCAAGGAAAACATGATCCTTCTCAAAAGATTTCACAATTGCTTCCCATGCACCCTGCCCAAATAATAATAATGATGACAGTAACGATGATTATACATAATTTCAGAAACACTAATAAGAAGGGGGGTATCTTACCGCAGCACCTGATAGGCGACCAAATATGTTCCTGCTTTCCGAAGTAGACTTCAAGAGAATATCATATATCTCTTTGGCCTCTAAATAACCAATCCCTGAAAACAGCAATGCCACTTTGAATCCCCCCTTAATTAATGCAACTAAGTTCACCCACCAAAATTTCTAACAACCAAAATCAAACCATTATATTCTATAATACATTTTTTGCAACAAAACACATGAACTACAATATATATCATAAATACTCATTGAATTTTGATTTTTTTTTTCTTTTGGCTTAAAATAAAAAAACTAACTAACCTACCTTCGGGGTCTAGGGTTTGAAAAAAGGGATCAGAATCCTTGGGGAGGGACGAGAATTCCTTGGATATTTGAGCCCTGATCGCCGCCACGCGCTTCCGCCAATCCGCAGGTACTCGCTTGCGATCGACCAACCATTCTTCAATGATCAATAATTCAAAATCAGAAACCAACACCGGATTTTAAAAAATAGTAATAGAAAAATGGAATTGGCGAAATTGAGAATAATGATATGATGTGCATGTGACCTCCGAGACGAGAAAAGGTGATGGCGATGGGAAGGTTGCGAAGGTCATCGGGAGTCTGCATTGCGAATCAGGATCACAGACAATTGGATTCAGCAAGAGACGTTTCCTTCTTGTTCCAACTTACTGATGAGGATTTCGATTTCGCACCACTTTCTCCGACATCACACGCAAAAGTACTGCACCTAATCCGCGTCCCAAGTTCAGCTTCAACTACAGAGTTCAACGTGGGAAATGGGATTTATCTTTCTTTTGTTTTATTTTTTCTTTTTCACTTGCCCCTTTCAAAGGGTACGTGCCTATGTGGGATAATAAACTGATAATATGTTAAATATTTAATAAATGTTGATAATTATTTTTTTTGATAAAAATATCGATAATTATTTTGTATAGGCTACAGGCTACATTTTTCAAGAGATAATATATAAAATAAACATTTGATGTCTTTAGATAAAAAATTTAATAAATAAAAGTTTATTCGATAAACGTTTATTATATAAGAGCTATGTATAAATTAATTCTACAATTAAATTGTATGAGTTTAAACTCTACAATAATGTATGTTTGGTTTCCCCAATATCGTGTCTCTGGCCACGTCGAAGCAGAAGCTACTCACTGCAACTTCGATGTGGATACAGAAAACTTATTTGATAAACACTGTTGCTCATCACACAAGTGTTATGTATAAATTGATTCTACAATTAAGAAAGCATGAGTTTAAACTCTTCATATCTTATGTTTGATTTACCCTAATATCGCATGCCTAGGCCACTTCGAAGTAGAAGCCACACTCTGCAGCTTCAATGTGGATATGCAGTGGATCATTTCTCACTGTTGAAACAAACACACATATAAGCTCTATCCCTCTGTTTGTTACGCAAGAAATGTCGAAGAGAGAAAGATGTAAGAGAGAAAGAGCAAAGAAAGATAGCTCTTCTCTCGTTTGGAATAGGCAAGAAACAGCGAAGACGGAACAAATTACAGTGGGTCTCACTCTAATTTTCTTCTTTGCACTTTTGTGAAGAAAGGGGAGAGAAAACTCAAATATTTGCTTATTCCCATATTACCCTTGTCTTCCAATTTCTCCAATAGTGTACTGTAGTTGAAATGTAGAAGACTAATTTGTCTTCTCCCTCTTTGCGCACCTCTTGACCACCATGGAACCTCTGCCTCGTACCACTGCAGCACTTCCACCATATACACACTATTTGCATTAAAGTTAGCATTGCCTTCTTTATTTTTATTATATTGTTTTTTTTACTGAATCTTTATTATATGGTTAATTTTTTTTCTTCTACAACATTGCCTTTTTTTTTACATTATTTTTGCACTTCATTTTGATGTATTGACAGTGTTTTTGTTTTTTGTGGAGTGTAATTTCTTTTTCCAAAAATTTGTTCGTGTATTTTTCCCATTTTAAATTAGGGATTTTTTTGTTTTTCAAATAATAATATTACTTCTCTTCTCTACTCTTTCTCTCTTATTTCTCTTATACCAAATAATACCCATAATTCACTCTATTTCTCATCTTTTTCTCTCTTCCCAAAATCTCTCTCACCTCTTTCTCTCTTCTCTATTTCTTCTCACAACCAAATAGAGGGTATATGAACTATTTATACTTTCACCCACTTCAACTCAATCCAGTAAAGATAAACCCAAATCGTCTTGTACCGGTTGCTTTGAAGTAATAAGATTTCGACCATCACATTTAATTCTGGTCATCCGTAATTTCAGTTAAAATCCCTTACTATGTTAACTCAATGTCATTTGATACTGTGATACCAGTAATAAGCGAGGCAGGGTTTGAGGTGGCTTCAAGACACTGATTAATTTTTGTTCGATGTATATAGCTCATCATTTGTATACGAACGAACGTATAATGATTTGTCCACTTACTAAAGGCACTATCTCTCTCACCCCCCCCCCCCCCCCCCCAAAAAACACGTTATTTTCATTAAGGCTGGTTGATGGTAATTAAAATTGACACAGACAAATTGATAATGATATTCTAGGTTTAAGACGTTGGGCTGTTCCACGTTATGCGAAGAAATGCAAAAAAATGTGTTGGTGGTTTTTAATTATACTTCGATGTAAGATGCGTTGCATTCAGAATGCAAAATTTTTGTTCATTCTTTTCTTGGAACAGTGAAATTTTTCTCAAAAAGGAAAAAGGCCATTAATTTAAATTAACAAAATATTACAGCAATTATTTCACACAAAAAAATATTACAATCAGATTACCGGTCATATTTTTCATTCCATTCTGTGCAGAGTGATCTGACCGCATAAATCGGTGGGACATTCTAATTCACATAACCTTATCTCAGCTACCTGTAGGGCCAATAGAATTGGCAAGCGAAATTGAAATGTCAAAAAGGAAACCAAAAATCTTCGCCCTTTACCGTCATTAACTATGCCCATAGCACCCTCTGCAAAAGATTAATCCCCTTGCAAACAGTAAAGTTGACGAATGTTCCCTGAAGCTGCAACATAGGAAGAAAAAAAACAATATTAGCATAATCTGTTTATCTTTTTATTGACAATACAAGATGAATAGAGCAGCCAGCTCTTAAACATAACAAATCCCCTCCATTTGCAATATGCTGCTTAACCAAATTGCCTTTTGAGTAGATGCTGTTAGTGTTAAGTCTATATAAAATACTCACTCCTCTAATAGATGTTAAATTACACTTTTCCTCCTTTAATTTAAAAAATTACACGCCTCCTCCCAGAGTTGAAATTTACTACATTTTAATCTGTTTTAAACTTTTGATATAAATGAACCTCATACTAGTGGTGAACTATGATGACCCTCCTCAAGGGATATTTTTTCTCTCTACACAACTAATTTTAAATATCATATCATTGATTTTAAGACTTGTGAATTGAAATTTTAAAACACATACTATTGGTTTTGGAACATCAACCAAAATCTTCATTTTCTAGATTACCATAGTCAATAATGAGAATTCAAAACTAGCAGCCAATGAGAATCACAGAGAGAAAAGTTGTCTCTAAGACATACGCTTATGTTAAAATGGACATAAAACATTAATCTCAGTTTAAAATAAAGGGAAGATTAAAATGGACATACGCCAATGAGGAAGATTATAGCATGAATACAGCTGGAGGCTTCGTTAATAAGTAAGTCACATTGACTAGCGAATAATATATTTATGTAGCTAGTTATGTATATGTGATTATAAGAATTAGAAAAGAAACAAGGGTTACTTGAGTAAAACTCCAAAGAGATGATAAATACAGTTTAATTTAAACGAGTTCTCTTCCAAAGAGTAGACGAACAAACAAAATGTCAATAACATCAATAAAGATGGACAATATGCGGTGGTAACTGGTACCCCTGCCCATTTGGCAGTAATATTGACCGTTAGATGAAACTCAATAGAGAACCCAATGGTCAATATTGTGGGAAGTACCACAAGAAAAGGTAAGTAGAAAACTCTTTAAAACTTTTTCCAACAGTCAGCTTCATGTGAGTCGGTTCAAATTTCAAGGACATTGATAAAATTTGTTTAAATGGGAAAAAAAAATAGTATTCCTTGTATATGTGGGAGTGAAATAAGTTAGAATAAAAGACGTGATGGAAAAGGAATGGAAGTTACCATATAACCAGTCCTTGAAGCACACATGAAGCGCAGATGACAATTCTCGTTTTCGACTCTCTTCTAAAGAAGCTTCTTGTAGTAGTTGCCTTATCTCGCCTAAATTATTTTGCTGAAGAGAATACACAATTTTATTCAATTAAACCAAACTGAAACATAAAAAGTTAAAATATACGACAAATAAATTTGTAGATGTACATTTCTGTGCCGAGAAGCCACATATGCATCTGGTAATGTAAATGGATTGTCTTTTGTAGATCCGGTGGACTCTCCTGCAAGCCAGTTCGGAATCTGCACACGATAAAAATAGAGGGAAAAAACTTATGTGAAAAGTAGAAAAAGAACATGACTTTAAACTAATGGTACAGAATAAAACAAAAATATTTTTAAAAAAAAATACTTGAAAAAGAACAAAGGAGGATACATCCCAACCATTCTTCATCCCCAAATATTAATAGAACACAGTCACAAGACACAATGCAATGAGTGAACATATCAGAATCAAATAATTATAAAACAATAAATCTAAATTCTAAATTTTCACTTTTAAGTCTGTTAAATACTTGAAAAAGAACAAAGAAAGATACATCAACCATTCCTCATCCCCAGATATTTATAGAACAGAGTCACAAGACACAACGCAAGGAGGGAACATATCAGAATCAAATAATTTAAAAATAAAATAAAAATCAGCACTTTCCCTTTTAAGTCTGTTGTCAGTATAATAGAACAAAGTCATACCACAAAATTTGTGAACTGATCCGGGTCCACCTGTGTAGCAGACTCGGCTTGAACATCAGAGACACCAGCTGGATGAGATAATGAATCATGAGGATCAAGCATGCCCAAAGCCAGAGGTTCATCCCATCTGTTCACTGTGGGCAGAATTCCAACTTCACTCATGTGCTCCTCCAACTGGGGGTAAAATGTATTATATGGTGCCACCTGACAAGTTACAAGAGAAAATAATTTCAAATAATAAGTTCAAAAAGGAGAGTGAAGATCTTAGAGAAAATATGCATCCCCTTATCAGAAGTAAAATACCATTACAAGAAGCATAAATGCAGAAATGTGGACAGAAAAATAGACCTTCTAAATGAGGCCACAGGACCAAAGACCCATATTTGTAGTGCTAGAAAAGAATGATTAGTAAAACTGTTACTAGAAGTTTAACATACACTCAAATGCTTTGCTCTTGCAGAGTGTCAAATATACTAATCTTGCAAGGCTTTTATCCATTTTATCGCTTCAAGCTTAATGGTGGAGTTAACCTTTTATCTTTTTCTCTCCTTATATTAACCATGGGCATTACATGTCAGGCGTCACATGGTTACTAAGTTTAGAAGTGAATAAGGGTTATGATGGGAATTTAAGTTGTAATATGGTAGGTAAACCCATAGTAGTGAGGAAGGAGTGAGGTGTGAATTCTGTTAAAGAAAATGATTCACAGCAGATAGGGAGACAAAGAGGGTAGGCAGAATAGTAAAGTGTGGCATTGGGTGGGTTGGCCTTTAAAAAGCAGTGTTCTCAAGACTGCAATGGGATTGTGTGATTTTACAATCTTTTCCTCCATGAACTATCCTGATTCAGCCTCTGATCTCTCGTTTTCATGGGATTATCAATTTAACATGAAATAACTGTGATGGAATGTAGAAACAGTAAAAACAGTGTGTGAAGATGCTCACCTGCAGTTTATGGTTATCACCAACAATAAGAGGTCGCTGGTTCACTCCCAAAAAGAAAACACATTCACGGCAGTTGGCAATACAAATATGCTTTGCGGCCACAATCACATGAACCCGTTCACAGTGTTCTACTCTCACAGCCTGTCAAGCCAAAAAATATGTGAAGATCAACTCCAATGCTGATAATGAAATGTCAGCTAGGCAGAACGGAGCTAGATATACCATATTCCAATACTTACTCTGACACTCGGTGTTAAAAGTACTGCACAGATTTTATTTTATTTTTTAAAAAAAGAAAATGAGGAACAGGGATAAAAGTTCATATAATTGTATTGTACCTACTGTCATTAACAAATTCAATTATTTCAAAAAAAAAAAGTCTTCTATTTGTATCTTTCTGAAACAATTTTCATAAAATGTGCGGAAAAAATCTATAAGAAGCTGCAGCTTATATGATGTCAAACCTTATTGTTGCTGGATTAATCTTAATAGTTTTTTATATTTATGACAAATAATTCAAAACCACAATGGCAAGATTGTTCTGGCTGAATGGAAGAACATAGGTATTAATGATAGTCCAGGTTACATTACTAAGAGAATATTTAATAGAAAAGGTTAGTTCCATTCTCCTTCGTCTTACCTACAAGAAATTTAATAACCTCAGAAAATCTCATTCACTTGAAGCCAGCTGGACAATTATTATATCAGTTTCATGTTCTTTGTATTTCACTTTACCACTTAGGATGACATCATGACAACACAATATCATTTCCCACATTCTTGTTAGAAGTTAAAAATTCAAATCCATAGATGTTCTAATGCTTTATTAGACTCGTTATGCTCCTCTTATAAGCAGAACACAGATACTATTTACCTTGCCAACAGCTCCAAGAACTATTGTAGCATCTGAGCATCCATAGACAAGGGCATATCTCAAAGGTGCTAAGACATAGATGGTGGACTCCTGGCAATTTAGAACCTGCAATGACCAAACACAACTATAATAGCATGCAAAACATCTAACATCTCAACATCCAAAACATGTGAAGTAACATAAAGGTGCTGATTAAGATCACAAAAAGAACATTGATTGTAAAAATGCTTAAAGAAAACCACCACCTAAGGATTGAACCGCCACAAAAGCTTAAGATGATGTTCAAGGCTAGGAAAAATGGACACACTAAAGTATGGGCATTTGGCCTACAATAATCTCTAAAATATATGTTTAGAAGAAAGTTTAAAAAACTACTAGTCAGATAGAGGGATGACAAATCACTTAAATATGTTTCATTATGCAATTTGTATTTTAAAACAAATGCCACACCTAGAATACAACTATACAAGCTGTAAGTTTTCAATCATATTAACAAGAAGATCTGTGCTCAATAAGTCACAATGATGTCTAATACTTGCCAACAATGCATTGGACACAATAAAACTCAAATGATAAACCTGAACTTACATCTGGTTTTGTGAATAGAACGACAACTCACTTTTTCATAATTACGATTAGGATTTAGGACTAAAAAGTTTTCCATCTAGCTCCAAATTCAACACACAAAGAAAGCTGTTTCCTGTCAGAATGTTAGAATATCTACAAAATATCTTTGTTATAATATCTTCAGAATATGTTTAGAATACCATGCATACATTATAGGATCAATTGGTCACGTAATTGGGGTGGGAGTTGTGTCCCAATTTCATTAGGTTCCTAATCTGTTTTCTTATTTATTTTAAGTTAGGAAGAGTGACCTGTGCTAATAGAATATTAGCATTACACTAGACCTACTTATTAGTAAAAATGTATTACTACTTTGTATTTTATACATTACACTGTATCAATCTAATATCTTATTTTTCAGCGTCTCCATTCTCTTTTTCTCCTTCACTACCTACACCCTATACATTCAACACATACAAAGTTCAACGCTTCAACTTTCAGACACAAAATTGCATGTGGGTAAAAGCCAAACAAAAGCATCAGTCATTTTTCATTATAATAAGTTGGAATATGAAGAGCTTAGTAGCTTACACATTTAATTAGAAGCATATACATATTTGAAACATAACTCCAGTTCTTAGTGACCATATAAGAAAAAGCAATATGAAGAGTTAAATAGCCTGTTGATTATTGATTCAATTCCTTTACTCTCTATTGTATTCCTTTATTCTCTTTGTACAGATTTGTAACTTCATTTCCTTTATTAGGACAGATTTACTGTCAATGATTCAGCTCAATTCTAGGAAACAAATCATGAGCCTTAGTCTATATAATGTAAATACCCATCATGATTCATATATAATACATGCCAAATTTCTTTTCAACTTAGCCTAGTTAGGATCAATAATTCAGGATACACTCAAAGGTCATAAATCTAGATGCTAGCAACATTGACCATTGAACCTGAAAGGTCAGAATGTAGAATATATCAAAAGAAAACATGTAAGATACAAACCTTAACAGAGGAACCTTTAATGTCAGATGCATGCTTCACATAAGACGATTTAGATATCCCTTCAATGAAACTTGGACCTCTAGTACTTGTTGAGACCTTAACTGAGACAGTTGATGCATCAGTCATGGCAACATCCTGATCAGTGGCACTGGCTGACACATTTTCATTTGCGGGAGTCCTTTCAGAAATATGTTCCAAAGCAGAAGTTATATTCTGCATAAGCCAATCATGAACTTGTGCAGCAGGAACAGGAACGGCAGGCATGTCAGGATCCGAGTTTGCAAAAAAGGGAGATGATTGACTCAAAGAATTTCCTTCAGCCCTATCACCAAACTGAACTAGGAACCCAAGGCGCTCAAATCTATCCATAGTCAAAACCTAAGACAATGAGGTCGAATAAGCAAAATACAAATAGGGCAAAGAACTAAAAAAAAATATTAAAATTTAAAATTCAATAGGAGGAAAAATACTAAAGTGAAACTAACCTACTACCAAATACAAAATTTAAAAATTTCTTAAAATTCCTTACTTATCTTTCTTTAACACCGCATGATCTTAATTCTTTTGCAACGAAGCTGAATTGACTAAGAGGAAAAAAGTTGTGAGAATTCACTGCTTAAGAATTAAGACAATATGTCATGCCAAAATGAAAAGTTGGTAGTATGTTTCACTATATGATATATGATGCATTACTGAGACAAAGTTTTAAGTGTTTCTGTATTTTCAGATATCCTTCATTGTGATTACCAATAATGTACGCATTGTCAAATGCATGTGTGAAACCAAAATTGAATTAATTAGTTTACAGAATTGGGGACTATCATCAATGCCAGTAATGGAAATCGCAGACGAAAAACCTCAGTGTGGCTAACTGGTTATATGCCATTTTATAGGGTATATAGGAAATAATCTATTGAAGGGGAAATTACAAAACTATGAGTATCATGCTGTAAATTATCAAACCAACCAGTGATTCTTCTTCGCCTTCCCCTTCCACGGGCTCCGCTAGAAGAGAGAGAATGTTAGCCAGGTGCTTTTGTAGATACGATAACTGATGTGCCTCTTCATCAGCCTGCGATGGCATAAAACGGCGACTGTTGCTGCGCATGAGCTGCAAAACATCGAAACCGAAATGTTGGTATTAACACTTTTCAGCAACAACAGTGTCCGAATTAGCAAGCTCAAAACAGAAAAAGAAATCTAAAAAAACCTCTGAAGTAAAAAGAAAATCAATTTTTTCCGCCAACTACAAGCTTAAAAATTGAAACGAGCTAGTTAGCAGCTTAATATGGAAATAGAAATAGAACAACAACAAAAGACAGAATCACAAATGTGTAATCCAAAATTTATCACGATCCAAAGGTAATCAACTGCATCACACGCATTGAATTTGAAATGCATTTGCATTGTATTGCAACGATTGAAATGAGAAACTGATAATTAAGTTCACCTGAAGCGGCGAGAGAGCGGAGAAGTAACCGTCGAAGGCGGAAGTGGAAGGCCAAACGTCGGCGACGGCGGCGGAGTCCTTGTGGGACCGGGGGAGCAACCGTTTGTAGGACTGGATGTAGAGGAGCAGGACCAGATCGTGAACGTTGGCTCCTACGGCGTCGTTTTGGCCAGGATCGGCCCGAACGAGAGGTTCGGAGTCGGAGTAGTGAACGGAGGCGAGGGTGTCGAGGAGGAGCCTGGCGTGGTCGTCGGAGATCTGGAGGGACTCGGAGATTGCGGCCGAGTCGACTCGCTGGTTGGAGGACGAGTCGAGAAGCTTGCGCTTCAAGGTGAGTAGGGTTTGCGTGGGGTCGGAGAAGATGAGCTTCGGAATGGGCAAGAGGCCGTACTCGAAGGGCTCGCGCCTTGGGTGAAGAATCACGGTGCTGCCACCCGACGTGGATGGTTCGATTGGGTCCGTCATGGCTGCAATGAAAGTGAGAGAAAGAGAGAGATGAAAATGATGCCAATCACGGAGAGAGAGAGAGATCAGAGAATCAGAGGAGTCGAGTGATGATGATGATGGATTGGAGAGAAGCGAGGGTTGCGTTGCGGTGTGGTTCGCCGTGTGGGGGTGCGGTGACGTGGCTTGGTGTAGTTGGGTTTGGTTGAGCTAATGCCAAGTAGCTCAATAATTAACATGGGATAGTAATTTTTTTTTTTTGACTGAACATGGGATAGTAATGGATAATGGATTTGATTATAGAGCAATGATACACATACACCCAAAAAATATATTCACCCATCCAACACCTCTCATTTCTCTTTATCTCTCTCTAACTATCACATCACATATCACATTATTTTATCACTTTTCTCTCATCTCTCTCTTTCTCTCTCTAGTGGTAGATTAGCATTTGGGTGTCCACCAATCATTTTTCTTGATTATATTGCAAAAACTGGGGAAAGCACCAAAATGGTGTAGATAAAAAAGATATTATCAAATTGGGATAAGTCGTAGGTGGTATTATTGATTTTTATTTTTATTTTTTAAAAAAAGTGAAGTCGCAGGTGGTATTGGTGATTTCACTTTTTTATTTATTTTTTTTAAAAAGTAAAGTTACAACTACGATCGGCGACTTCATTTTTTTAAAAAAAAATAAAAAAATTTGCTGATGACATACAAAAAGTGTCAGGCGGTGTTATTTTGATCTCTAACAGATACAAAAATAAAAAAAATTCATCAACTGTTAGCCGTTAGTCACTTTGGTATCTGAAAGTGATTATTTATTGTCATTTTAGTTTGACCACAGAGACCAAAGTGACACCGCTGGACACTCTAGGGGGCCAAAATGGTTGTTTACTCTCTTAGCATTAGTTTTTTTTTCTTACCCATGAATTTAAATTCATACTCAAAATATACTTTCTATTAAATTCATACTCAAAATCCTCTTTTAGCATTAGTTAATTTAAATTCTAATTAGTGAAATCGGATAAAAAAAGTCTAATCAGTAAAATAAACAAATAAATAAAAGAGGACTTTGAGTATGAATTTAATAGAAAATCTATTTTGAGTATAAATTTAAATTCGTGGGTAAGAAAAAAAAACTAATGCTAAGAGAGTAAACAACCATTTTGGTTCCTGTGAGTGTCCAGCGATGTCATTTTGGTCTCTGTGGTCAAACTAAAATGACAATAAATAATCACTTTCAGAGACCAAAGTGACTAACGGCTAACAGTTGAGGATCTTTTTTTATTTTTGTATATGTTAGAGACCAAAATAACACCGTCTGACATTTTCTGTATACCATTAGCGAATTTTTTTATTATTTTTTTATAAAAAAGTGAAGTCGCCAGTGGTAGTTGCGACTTCACTTTTTTTAAAAAAAAAATAGAAGTCGCCAATGCCACCTGCGACTTATCCCAATTTGGTAATATCTTTTTGATCTGCACCATTTCGATAAAAAACACAAAAAATTGCACCATTTTGATGCTTTTCCCGCAAAAATTACATAACATTGGTAGGCTAATTATCTAATTAATGAATATGGGTATAGGTACTCTTAGGCTATGTTTGGATGGAGGTTTTTGGAGGGGAAGGGAGGGGAGGGGAGTGGAGGAAAGGGCTTATAATTATTAATTACCTTGTTTAGCTTTAATAAGACAAAGAAAATATTATTTTAGAAGATAGCAGACACCAAGATATAAAACTTTTTTTTAATTTTAAAAACTTCCAAATAAGATAATTGGAGATTATAAATTTTTTCCTCCCCTCCCTTCCCCTCCAAAAACCCCCCATCCAAACATAGCCTTAAGATTTAACGAGGACGGGTGGGGGTTGGGATGTTCGAGGATTCGATTGAAGTGGTTTTGAGAGACCAATCTCTACGATTTTACTCTTTGATGATCCAATCTAAATTTTTTTATCTATCGATCCGATTTAATTTATTTTGGTTTGGATTAGATCGTATCGAATTTCGGTTGTTCAAAAAATATATAAGCATTTTTAAAATAAATAAAGAGATTTATTTAAAACTATTTTTTATTTCACATCTCATAGACCATATAAATAAATAAATTGGTTTATCCTAATAAATCCTAAGAGCATTAATTGAAAACTTATGAAAACAATCAAAAATTATACTAAGTGCGACTAATGGAGTCTACAATCAAGCAGAATATAATGTAATATTGCATAAAAAGAACAATATCTCTTGTAGAAATGAAAGCAATTATAGAATCATCATACCACATATCATATTATAGAATATACATTGTCTTAGCATGTTATGTTAGTAGAAAAGGTTTCGAACTCATAACTTTTTTATCACTCAAATTCTTATGCTCTTCGTCCAAACCACCGTATGATTCCATAAATAGTATTATTTTGAAAATAAGAGTATGTATATATAAAAGATCGGTTCAATTCAGTCTAAATTTGATTGATTTTTACCATGAGTTCTAAAAACCAATCCAATCAAATTTAAAAATTCATTTTTTTGGTTTTGTGTATTTTCCAGTTTTGGATTTTTTTGGTTCTCGATTAAATACTGCATTGGATCATTTGATAAATTCTAGTACCATCGCAGTTCAGCTTGGATCAATATTGAGATAAAAAGTTATCTAATCCAAAGATTAAAATAGTTTTGTGGTATTCATCTAATATAGTAGTCTCAATGCTAGAATGTCATCACTACAATATGTAAAATAAATTGTGAACGAATGATATTGTGGTTTGGAGGTTTGGGGGAGGGACATAAAGTTTGAGTGATAAAGAGGTAGATTCAAATCTCCCACTAATATAATACACTAATTACTAATATTTGTTGATAAAAAATAAATTGTGAAAAATTATTTAATTTTTTGTATAAATTGTAGTTCGATTTGGTTTGATTCAATTTCAGTCAAGAGATTCTAAAATAGAATCGATCGGTTTTCAAAAAAATAAGAAAAAACCAAAAGAATTTGATTTTAATATGTTTTCGTTTTTTTTTTCTGTTTTTGTTCAACTTTTTTTTTGTCAAATGGTCAACTTCTTTATATGCATGCATATATGCAAAACCAGGCCTCTTCTCACCATGAGTCACTTACTTTTTAATCCTTCAACTATTTCAAATTTTAAAAAAATACCCAATCCTCTGTTTTTTAATAAATCCACTCCACGAACTCCACCCACGTCAACTGCAAAATCCTCTTCTTCTACACCCAACGAGGGAATGAGATAGTAGTGGAAAACCAATTGCAGGGTGCAGACATTTTGGGTGTTGTAACCATTGGAGAATGACGCCATTGCCTCTCTTTCGCGGCCTCGGATCCAGATTCATAAGTTATAGAATGTAAATCAGTTAAAATACCTTGAACGGCTTTGCAGTAAAATGGATTTCAAATAGGTACTTTTTCCTTTATGCAGTTGCACAATCACCTTACTACAGAATTCAATGTATTAGATTTTTTCATTTTCATTTTAAGCTATAGAAGATTAAGTCTAAGCTATTGATAAGTATCTTGTTAAAATAACCTCTCTTAATGTTGAAAAATGGGGCTTATGAGTTGCCACTTCCAATTTCCAAGCATTATAAGATCAGCATCTTGCATTTTCCAAATCAAAAGCACGAGCTTCATTTTATTGAAGATCAGAAAAAATTAGTACCCTGATATAACTACTTTCTTACTCTGTGAAAATCCAACGCGAGAATGGGAACGAACTAGAGTATAACCCCCACCCTTATAGATGCCAATAGAGGTTTTATGGCCGCATTTGCCATGGATGAACCGGAGGAGGAGCTGGAGCGGGTCGTCGTCGAGGTCGCCACACTTGTCGTATAAGTTGTACGTAGGAGTAGCTTGGTCGTCGAGGTCGCCGAGTATTATCTGAATCGACAGGTCAGCAGCGCCGGCATCCCAGCCACCTCCCTCTGTTGTTCCGCCAAGTCTCCGTCGGTGTGATAGTGGCCAGCATCGTCACCGGCACCGTGGTCAATTCTAATTCTCCCGTTCCAGCTTCATCTCACATCCCACTCTTCCCAGTTTTGCGATGAAGGGTTCCATCCGTGCCAACACCGTTGAAGCGTTTCATTCGTGTCGTCACCATCTTCGTGAGTTTCGGTGAGGAAAGGGATGAAGTGGATGTGAGGCAGAGAAGTGATAGAGTGAAACTATAAGGGTCTATATGCAATTTTAAAACTGTTATAATCTGAGCTGTTAATTAAATACTAATATATCTAATGGTAGAGAGCCATCACTCACCGTGAGAGACCTACGAACGTCTCTCACGGGAGAAGGGGCTGCAAAACACAAGCCTACATGGTGCAAACAAGAGCCTAAGTTTTCATAGGAACAATTTAATTTGTGGGCCAGTCCGATCTTTCTTGTTTGAGAGTGGTCTATTGTGGATTTGATTGGCGGTGCCATTTAGGGTGGAAAAACCTAAAACTTTCCCACCAATGGGAAAGTCACTTTTAACCTATGATAAGAAGTCATCCCAGTTTTTGGTTTATTATATTTTCCTCCACACTAAGCTTTTATAATAAAAAAGAAACCACCATTAAAAATAAAATAAAGTCGTGTAGTCCCTGACCAACCAACTACCGTCGTCATCTTCCTTTCTACCCAGTAAACCCGTAACACACCTACCAGCAAACCACCTTTAAAGTTTAAACCTCTCGCATGCTTTCTTCTACTGCACTGAACCCTCACCTCGGCCGCAGGCTACATCTCCGAAAAGATCCAAGATCCGGAAGAACTTCGTTCGCATCCTGCCCGGCGGCAAAGTCAAAGTCGAAGTCAGTCGCTACGACTCCTCCAAAGGACGCATAGTTTATAGGCTCCGCAACAAATGTAGCAACATCCCCTTAGTTTTTGGGCATGTAAGGTGTTTGTGAAAATGACTCAAAAGCACTTGTATGTTGGGTTTGTTTGATGGGAGGGGTTTGCGAGACTCTATTTTATCAGTTTAATTAAATTAATGTTTTGATTTGTTAGCTTCCTTCAATATAAAATATTACATGCATATCAGGTTATGATTCAGTTAGACGGTTTGTTATTTCTGTTACTTTTCCCTTTCATGTATAAATAGCTCCTTTTGTACTTTGTGTTCATTCATTTCAATCAATATACAAGAGAATGAGTCTCTATTTTCTCTAAATTGTTGCTCTCTTCCAGCTTATCATATAAAGAACCAACTTCGACTATATAGTTGTTGGAGGAAAAGGGTGTGAAATATAAAAAAGCTTTGCGCTATGATTTCACACTGTTTATTTCAGTTTCATCTTTAAATTGTCGTCTTCTTGGTTGCTGTTCAGTGTTCACAATATAAATAATTGTGGCACCATTTTATTTTATTGAAGAGTAAACGCTGCTAGTTAGTTTTGTATGTGCAATGCTGTACTAAAATAAACATCAAAGCTTTTTGTTTGTTTGTTTATATGAAAGTGGTCTACTGGTGTTCTACTGCAAATCTTGCTAAATGCATAGTATGGTGCTTATCAATCAACCTCCAAGGGTTTGTTTGCCTAATTGTCTTCTTGCCACAAATGAGGATCTGCATAATAACCAGGTGTTTTGCACCACTCACGGGACTCACTAGTATGGGTGTGGTGCTTATCTCAACCTCAATTAATTAAAATAACTCAAATAAATCACCTTTCCAATTTTACAATTATAGAATTTTATGGGGCTATGTTTGCAAATAATCCCAACTCTCTAATAAACCCATCCATCAGGTTGTGGGTATTTAATCTCAACCATTGAATATTTTAAACTATATATCTATGGTAACAAGTGACTTTCCCATTGGTGGGAAAGTTTCAGGTTTTCCCACCCTAAATGGCACCTTGATTGGCTTGCATAGTCGGTCCTAATTGTGTGTGCATTGACAGCATTGTCTTTGGTGGTAAATGATCTTAACTTAAAATTCTTAAAAAAATATATATATCCTGTATAAATTGAGACATAGAGGTACATCTTTAGCGTTCCTTTATTTTTTTAAGAATTTAATGAAGCTTGCCTTAAGTATATTCCATTGGTAAATTTTTGTTTGGATAGACTTCCTTGGTGAATTTTGAAGATAAGGGAGTGCCTTATTTCTAGCATGTTTATTTTAAATTCCTGCCATTCTCAAAATTATGTTGGATACTTGGATGTATACGATAGCTTTGACAAAAAGTGCTTTAGAAAGTATTTTTTGCCTTTTATTACTTCTGGGTTTCCAGCCTTGATATTATGTTTTATGAAAATCCCATGAGTTAACTTTTCTTTTTTTGAAGGAAATCCCATGAGTTAACTTTAAAATTTAAACCTATGCATGTTACGTTTTCCTAAGTTATGCTCACAGCTCACAAGTATAAAACCAAAAAAGATTGAAAAAATAACAAAACCAAGAATAATAACATTGACAAATTCAATTTAATTTTATGTTTCTTTGTTTATTCCTTTAAGGAGTTTGACAGAGTAATTCTTTTGTGACAAGTTAGAATCTTTAGGTCATTGTCCAACTTAAACCTAACCTTTGTACACCTTTCCTGATCTTTTCTCAGTTTCGATGGGCTTTGAGATTCATGACAAGTTTTTAACTTTAAATAATTAGGTCAATTTTGTGAGGTGAATTATGTGTGCATAACTTGTATATATTCCCCTACTCTATCCGGACTCGATTATAAGAAAAAAAATTTAAATGTAGTGGTTCAAAATATAAAAAAATTATAAATAATTTCACCTTATTTAATAATCTTTTTCCACAAAATATCTTTCATTTAATGTAGATTTTAATTTCAAAAGCTCTTTTATTAAGGGCAATTTAGAGAATATAGTTTATTTATTTGATAAGATTAATAAAATTAAATAATATTAACTAATTTTTTTTATAAACAACTAATTTTTTTAATTAGTATGAATTAGTTTTTTTTGCGTATAATCGAATCCGAATGAAATATAATAAATAATAAGCGAAGACGAAAACGGTAGTTGGGTTAGATAACAGTGTAATATTGAATGATGTTGTTTGCTTATAATAACTTTAAATGTAATCCTCATATTTTTAGATGCTGTCAATTATATATGTAATTGCATATAGTAAGGAACCTATTGAACCCCATTGTCTACACGCACATGTTCTCTTAGCCAAGCTGATAATATAATATGCACGCTGTTACAATATAATTTTCATGTAAAAGGTTTATTTGTGTATTATTTTATTTTATTTATATATGTCGACGAATAAATCATTGATTTTCCATCAAATCAATACCTCCAACAGAGACATTCACTAAATCTAGCTAATATAAACACAGACTTCGATGGGTCATTGCTTCATATTATCCTCCATTATAGCTAGGTATGTACTTCATGGGGACTGATAGGTTATATGTTTGTCCATTTTAATGGAAATGAGTTTTAAGGGTGTGCAGCTTTCAGCTAGTACACCAATAGTTATTTTGGAGGGAATCAGACTATCTCGTGTTATATTGGTTATTGGTTATCACAAGGTCATGTGAAAAATTCGTGTTTTTTTTTTATGACTGGACGGGGCTTCGTGTTTATCTCTTTCTTTTATAAATACTCACAAATTTTAATTGGTCTAACTTATTTAATGTATATATAGAAAAAATAGACATAAAATTTTGACATGACATTGCCTTAAAATAATGCGCGACTATAAGGAGGTTAAAGTGTCTGCACAAGCCAATTAACTTCTCTTAAAATTGTGAAACTCAAATTCCCAATTAGGTTGAACCCAACGATTTTCAACAAGCCCATCATGCTTTTTGCTTTGCATCAAATTTTGACCAATAAATAAATAATTAAATCAAATGAATTTTAATTTATATAACCTTTCTCAAAACGAGTTAAGATTTTTTTATTTATTTTTTTAAATTTTTTTATTATTATATTTTTGAAAAAAATAAATAATATAAATATAATATATAAATAGTAGAGAATATTATTTATTGTATTTATTCCCTAAAAATACAATAATAGAAAAAAAATAAATAGAGATAATCCAAACTCTCTCAAAACATCTCATAATTAGTACTAACGACAGTATGTCCCTCGTGCTTTTTGCCTTGCATCACCTTTAAAACAATAAATAAATGGAATTTTAGCCCTTCTCAAAACAGTTCATTAATTAGTTGTACAAACATCCTATACCCATTAATTGTTTGTATCATGAATTCAAAAGAAGTATTACCGAGAGTTGGGATTTTTTTTATTTTTTATTATTATATTTTTAGAGAAATAAATAGAATAAATGACACTCATGTATTATATTTATGTCATTTATTTTTTCTAAAATTATAATAATAAAGAAAATAGAAAAAAAAAAAAAAAACTTAACTCATTAGTGGGACACAAAGGGGCATAATTTCTTAATTTAATCAAAATACATATAGAACCTGCCAAATTTGCCAGCGGGTTCAACAATTAACAGTTCAAAAAGGGTGTGGCTAAAATTCCATTATTGTCCAACCTAAAACCTTGTTAAGAATCCAATGACGCACCACTCACTCAGGTGACTTTTCTTTTAACTTTTTATTTAAGTACATTTTACACTTTCCAAGCTTCAATGGTAAAATATTAATTCTCACAACAAATCTCTTTTTAATATTTTCAAAAAATTAATAAAACTTTAAAATATCCAATAATATTTAATTAATCCTTTTAGTTTGTATTTGATTCTCAGTAATAAAATAATTTATGACCAGATTTTACTTATCTATTGACCAAAACAGATTAGTCTAGGGTCAATTTCTCTTTAGGATATTGTAGATATAAATAAAAAAAAACTTAAATATGTTTTTAGTCTTTTATTTTTCACTGAGGTCTGTTTTTAGTCTCTCATTTTTAAAATGTGTATTTTTAGTCAATCATTTTTGAAAAATAGTCTCTTTTAGTCCCTCGGGCTATATTTTAAATTCGAAAAGTACTTTTAAATTTATATTTTGATCCCTCCCAAACCTAATGCTCACTTTAACCCCTTTTTTTATTCTCCTCCCTCTCCACTGATGCACCGCGCCCCACATCCCCGCACGGCCAAGGGAGGAGCTCCGCGCGACCAAGGGAGGCTGCGCACAATGGCGAGAAAGGAGGCGACCACCGCGATCGCATAGGGAGGAGAACGAGAGAGAGGTCGCATCTCATGGTGGCTTCGAGGGAGAACGTTGGAACTACTCCTAGAGGGGATGGGGGGCCGCGGTGCATCAGTGGAGGGGGAGGATAACGAAAAAAATGGGTTAAGGTGAGCATCAAGCTTAAGAGGGGTCAAAGTATAAATTTAAAAAATACTTTTCGAATTTAAAATATGGCCCGAGGGACTAAAAGAGACCATTTTTAAAAAATGAGAGACTAAAAAAACGTGTTTTAAAAATGAGAGACTAAAAATAGACCTCAGTGCAAAATAAAAGACTAAAAATAGATTTAAGTCATAAAAGAAACTCACTATATTGAACTAATTATGTAATTGATATCCTTACCAAAGAAGTATGTAATTGATATTTTTTAAAATAAAACCAAAACTTAAATGTATAATAATAAAGATAAAGATAAGATCAAATGATATCAAATGTCAAAATAAGCTCTAACATCAAATCCTACCTATGCATTTCAATCAAATACCATCACGTGAGTGTTTTAGTAAATAAACTGAAATGATTTACTAAAAAGCTCATGTGACCATTGTAGATTGAAATAAATGAGTAAAATTTGGTGTCAAAGTTTATTTTGACACCTAGTATAATTTGATCATATCCATAAAAATATAATCACTTATGCCTAAATATAAAATTAAAGAACCAAAATTGAATTCTAAAGCCCACAAAAAAAAATTTGAATTCATTTAGGCTCGATGAGAAGGAAAAATAAAGAGAAACTAGTTTTTTATTCTGAATTTAATTTAAATAAAGAAAGGAATGAGATAAAAATAAAAATAACTAATTACTTACTTGAAAAGAAAAATAAAATGAATTAAGTATGAGTAAATAGCCAATTTGCCCTGAAAGATGTACTTTTTGGCAAGTAAATCCTTGAAAAATAGAAATAAAAAAAACTCATCCATGAAAAATGTCTTTGTTAGTCAAATAGGTTATTGGTGTCATTTTTGTCATTATCAGGGATCATTTTAAAATTTTAAAAATTTAAATAGATTCAAAAAAAATAAAAACACTGATTTTTTCCCTTACACAATCCCTCCTCCCCACCCTCCACTCTTTCTCTCTCTCCTTTCCACCGCCCTCTCACTCTTCTCTCTCACCCTCTTCCTCTTCACCACCGCCAACTCTCACAACTCCCTCACCTCTTTCAACTTCCCATACTTCCCTCCCCCATCACCCACCACCCCTTCAACCCTCCACCATTGTCTTCCCACCTTTTTAATAACCCTCTACCACCACCACCCCATTCACTCTCTTCTCCTCCACCTTCGCGTGGATGCCCTTCGGCCACCACCACCATCTCATCAATTTTCTTCACAATTGGTTCAGGAGAAGCCCATTGAAGTGGGGAGTGGGCAAAGGTGAAACCATCACTGTTTCAAGCTTCAGCTACCCTGAGACTAGGCTCAGGCCCTTCGATTTGCGCTATATCAGGGGTGTGTGATCCAATTGGCAGTTACCCTTTGTTTTACTCTCTCTCCCCCTCCTTGTCTTTCATTGATCTTACTTTGTCTGTTGAGTTTCTGTAGATTACACAATTGATCTGTTTTTTATATTAGGTAAAATCTAAGAGATTGACAACAATATAATCGCTTTGATGTTGATGTTGTTGTTGTTCTTGTTATTATTATTTGGCTATGATGGAATTGATTTTGTGATATTATTATTCCGATAGAAATTTCAGAGATGGGTAAACTGGTTACGTGGCAATAGTTTATCAGTGTAGCCTTATAATCATAATACTAGAAGAACCATAAATTGACTTGAGACATAGGAATAGGATGCAATCGTAGTTGATTGGGTGTTTGTTATTTGTTCTCTAATTTGTGATGCTTTGAATTTGTTACATTTAACTACCGTAATTAGAATCCCCACGAGCAAGAAAGGGATAATACTCTGCTTTGTGTAAACTAATACATTTCAGATGGACAAAAAGGTGAGGTAGTATTACAGACGAAGCTAACTTGTTTTTCCCTTCTGCTTTGGTGATTCGATTGGTTATATATGAGTTCTGTTATTTGGAAAATGTATTGAATATTTATATTTATTTTCACAAAAAAACCTCTTTTTTCAATTATATATTGTGGACTTTTGGACTTGAGGGAGTTGTGAGAGTTGCCGGTGGTGAAGAGGAAGAGGGCGGTGGAAAGGAGAGAGAGAGAGAGAGAGTTGAGGTGGGGAGGAGGGATTGTGTGAGGGAAAGAATCCGTGTTTTTAATTTTTTTAATCTATTTAAATTTTTAAAATTTTAAAATGACTATTGATAATGACAGAAATGATGTCAATGACCTATTTGACTAACGAATGCATCTTTCAGGGACGAGTTTTTTTAATTCTATCTTTCAGGGATACATTTGCCAAAAAATACATCTTTCAAAGGATAAATTGACTATTTTCTCAATTAAGTATATTCATACAAAATATTTTTATATCATTTTAATTTAATATAGTAATAAACGTTTTCTTTTTCTTTTCTTATCTATTGATAAAAACGTTTTCTTTTTTATCTTATAATTTTCCCCACAAAAGTCATTGTTTTTTCTTCTTATCTTATCTTCATCACCAAATAAAAAAAGTAAAACTTTCTTTTTTGGTTTAAATATTGTTTTTGTTTTTGGAAAATGATCGAATTTTATTTTTTGTCCCTGTAAAAAAAATTATTTATAATCCTTGCAAAATAAAAAAAATTTATTTTTAGTTCTCACAAATTTGTTTTAGTCCCTGTAATATTTAGATTATATTAAATTTGTCTCTATAATATTTATATATTCGTCAAATTGGTCCTTGAAAAATAAAGTAAAATAAAATTGATATAATATTATAGGAACTAAAAATAAAATTGTCTGCATATTACAATGACTAATTTAGTATGAATTGAATATTACAAGAACTAAAATAAATTTACGAGAACTAAAAATAAATTTTTTATTTTATAAGGATCATAAACTAATTTTTTTTTAAAATAAAAAATAAAATTCAATCATTTTATAAAGATGAAAAAAATATTTAAATTTTTTTTTATTCAATTTTCCCAATTCAAACAAAGGAGCAGAGAGAGTTTTACTTTTATCCTAACTAAATAGCTCTTTATTTTTTGTTTTCCTTTTTATGAGAGTGTCTCACGTGTAAAGTTGTGTTTGTGAAGCTGAAGCATTTGAGGTGGGTCCCACAGCCACCCCACGATCCAGTACATCAACAACACTACTAGGCACAGTACTGTGCTGGCAATAAAGCAAAGGGTAGGGAGCTTCTCTGTATATTTTATTTTTGCATAGATTCATGAGATTCTAATCCTCCCTTTACCCCACACAACCTGACAAACCAAACACAAACAGAGAGAGAGAGAGAGATATACACTACACCCACATCTCGTAACATCTTCTCAGTTGCAATAGCCAAGAAGAGTTTCTTTTTTCTCTCTCTTACTCCTCTTCACTTTTTCGTGCCCCTTCCCTCTCTTTCTCAGCTCCATTGCTTCTGCTTTTTTTTTTTTGCAGACATTTTTTCACGCTCGAAAACAACTCCATTCTGGCACAAGGTAATGTACCCTCTCCTCATTTCCTCAACCCTTCTTTGATCATTTTAAGTTCTTCAACATTCAACAAAGATATAAAGCAAAACAATAATAAAAAAAACTAGTTCATTTATGTTTCTTCCTTTTATTTTGCTTGCCCTTTCCTTTTTCACCATTTGAGTTTTACTGAGAGAGCGTTTCTCAGCTTTTTACATGCACCGTTGTGTTCGGGGTTTGTTGGGCGTGTTTGGTGTGACTGACAAGTGACATTGTTTGGTATGAAAAGCATGTATTTTTTTATTTGTTCTTTTTAAGGAAATAATTCTGGGAAAATTTGACGAAGTGGGAAGATCATAAAACCACGGATAAACGAAGTGTTAAGTAGGTGGTACCTCTGTTTACTCATGGGGTGGCTTCAAATAGTTGTTGTTTTCACATGGGGTGTCTCAGAATGCCGAAAGTTTTAAACTTTGAGATGTTACTTTTTTTTATCTTGTGCTGCATTATACATCTACATTGTAAATGTTTATGTGCTTTCTATTTTTTTTTTTAATTTTGCTATTTTTTATGTACTTGTTGCAGGGTGGGCAATCGGATCTAGTGGCTTCAAAGAAAGCTTTTGGTTTTCTCCGACGTTTAAGCCTTGGAACTCTTTGTGAAACCAGAGATCTAGGTTTGTCATTACTGTTAAAATAACCATTTTTCGAGTTTCAGCTGCTTTTCCTTGTTTGTATCTTCACTTGTTTGTGTTTTTTTAAATTTTCCCTAGTTTTTAGGTGCATCGATTTGGTAACATTGTAACCGTTATTTGACTGCGTTTTTTCCTGTGTATTTTAGGCTTCTGGGAACGGTTGCATTTAATCAAAGTTGTTGTACTGCAACAGCTTTGGATCATTTTGAAATTTTGGGGTTTCTCATTGTTTGAGCAAAGATGCAGAGGCCTCCACCTGAAGATTTTCTGTTGAAGGAGACCAAACCTCACCTTGGTGGGGGAAAGGTCTCCGGAGATAAACATACCAGCACCTATGACCTTGTTGAGCAAATGCAGTACCTTTATGTGAGGGTTGTTAAGGCCAAGGACTTGCCTTCAAAGGATGTCACTGGCAGTTGCGATCCTTATGCCGAGGTTAAGCTTGGGAACTACAAAGGTACCACCAGGCACTTTGAGAAGAAGACCAACCCCGAATGGAACCAGGTTTTCGCTTTTTCAAAGGACCGGCTCCAGGCCTCGGTGCTGGAGGTTACCGTGAAGGATAAGGATGTTGTGAAGGACGACTTCATTGGCCGCGTATGGTTTGACCTGAATGAGGTCCCGAAGCGGGTGCCCCCTGATAGCCCTCTGGCACCGCAGTGGTATAGGCTGGAGGATAGGAAGGGTGATAAGGCTAAGGGAGAGCTAATGCTGGCTGTTTGGATGGGTACGCAGGCCGATGAGGCGTTTCCTGAAGCTTGGCACTCGGATGCTGCAGCTGTAAGTGGGGCCGATGCTCTTGCAAACATTAGATCGAAAGTGTATCTGTCTCCTAAGCTTTGGTATTTGAGGGTCAATGTGATTGAGGCACAAGACTTGCAACCAACTGATAAGGGTAGATATCCCGAAGTTTTTGTGAAGGCTATTCTGGGAAATCAGGCCTTGAGGACTAGAATCTCTCAGAGCAGGAGTATCAATCCAATGTGGAATGAGGATTTGATGTTTGTGGCGGCAGAACCGTTTGAGGAGCCGCTGATTTTGAGCGTGGAGGACCGGGTTGCCCCGAACAAAGATGAGGTATTGGGAAGGTGTGCAATTCCTTTGCAGTATGTGGACAGGAGACTGGATCACAAACCTGTGAACACCAGGTGGTTTAATCTGGAAAAACACATTATGGTAGAAGGGGAAAAGAAGAAAGAAATCAAATTTGCAAGTAGGATTCACATGAGGGTTTGTCTAGAAGGTGGTTACCATGTTTTGGATGAATCAACTCACTACAGCAGTGATCTTCGCCCAACAGCGAAACAGCTGTGGAAGTCTGGGATTGGTGTTCTTGAACTGGGGATATTGAATGCTCAGGGTTTGATACCGGTGAAAAACAAGGATGGGAGGGGGACAACAGATGCTTATTGTGTAGCGAAATACGGGCAGAAGTGGGTCCGGACAAGGACAATCATCGATAGCTTTATGCCGAGATGGAACGAGCAATATACTTGGGAGGTTTTTGATCCTTGCACTGTCATTACAATCGGTGTATTTGATAACTCTCATTTGTATGGCCCTGACAAGGCTGGAGGGACAAAAGATATAAGAATCGGTAAGGTACGGATTCGTCTTTCCACCCTTGAGACTGATCGGGTGTATACACATTCCTATCCTCTTCTAGTTCTTCACAACAATGGGGTGAAGAAAATGGGTGAAATTCACTTGGCTGTGAGGTTCACTTGTTCTTCTTTGCTCAACATGATGAACATGTATTCACAGCCCCTATTGCCGAAGATGCACTATATACACCCGTTGACTGTTAGCCAGCTCGACAATCTAAGGCATCAAGCTACTCAGATCGTTTCGATGAGGCTGAGTCGCGCTGAGCCGCCACTGAGAAAGGAGGTAGTGGAGTATATGCTGGATGTGGGTTCCCACATGTGGAGTATGAGAAGAAGCAAGGCGAACTTCTTCAGGATCATGGGAGTTCTGAGTGGATTAATTGCTGTAGGAAAATGGTTTGATCAGATTTGCAATTGGAAAAGTCCAATCACAACAGTTCTGATCCACATCTTGTTTATAATACTGGTCATGTACCCTGAGCTTATCTTACCCACAGTTTTCCTTTACCTCTTCCTGATTGGAATTTGGCACTATAGATGGAGGCCAAGGCACCCGCCTCACATGGACACCCGTCTCTCTCACGCGGATTCGGCGCACCCTGATGAGCTAGATGAGGAATTCGACTCGTTCCCGACCAACCGGTCATCTGACATTGTGAGGATGAGATACGACCGGCTTAGGAGCATTGCTGGGAGGATACAGACTGTGGTTGGGGACTTGGCCACTCAAGGGGAAAGGCTGCAGTCTTTGCTCAGCTGGCGAGACCCGAGAGCGACGGCACTCTTTGTGATTTTCTGTCTGGTTGCTGCTGTTGTGCTTTATGTCACTCCATTCCAAGTTGTGGCACTCCTGGCTGGGATTTATGTGTTGAGACACCCGAGGTTCCGCCATAAGCTTCCTTCGGTGCCGCTGAATTTCTTCAGGAGGCTGCCTGCAAGAACTGACTGCATGCTTTGAATCATCATCAACCCAGAACAGTGCAGACTATTGGAGTTTGCTTTACTTTTCCATTGTTCAGCACACCAGATTTTGGTTTCTGGTTTGATGCCATTTTACCTTCTCCTGTAGATTTTGTGGATTTATTATGGTTCATTATTATTATGTCACAGGATTTCCTGTTTTGGCTTTTGAACTTCATGGTAGTCCTTGTTAGTTTGTAATTTTGTAGTTTTGAATTGAAATTAACTTGTGCTGAATTATTTTCATGCTTAATTAGATGTAGTGGTTTTTTTTCTCTCTCAATGGGCAGTTAGTTTGAATTGTAATGCTGGTGGTGGTAATTTCTGTTTTTAAATTTTTTTCCTAAAGTTTTTTATTTTTATTTTAAGTTGCTGGTTGATGCGTTTCTTTTAAAACAGGTGAATGAACCCTATTTGTTTTATTTGCTGAAGTGAATGAACCCTTCAACTCTGGGAAATGGACTACTACTATAAACCAGTTTGAATGTTCTAGTTTTCATTACTATTTCTTTTTTTTTTTGATACAATTTTCATTACTATTTCTGTGTGTATAACAGTTATAGTGATAACATGAATTTTGAATTTAATAAAGAAGTTTGATGAATACATGTGGTAACACAGTTTTATGGGGACAGTGTGACACTATATTAAAGTCTCTGCCCTCTGTCCATTTTGCTATGGTTCCTAATTTATTATAGTATCAAGTTGCATTTGCTTTGCTTAGATTCGGAGTTAAGGGGGCAAATATTCGAATATCGACAGACATTGATCGCTGCTGCAATATAACTGGGTTTTTTAATGACCTTTTTTTTATATATATTTCTTTTCCTACGCTAAGATGTTAGCATGGACTGCGTGGCGTAGTTTATGTTCTGCTGTTGATTCTCAATTCTCCCCTTTGGCCCATGGAGAGTCGGGAACATTAAAATAGTGGGATTTGGGTTGTCTATATGGCTATGTCTACGGTGCGTAAGTAGTAAAAATGTGCTGAGGTGCACCGTAGACCAGCATGAAAAACACCGTCTCCACCTGTTTTCCAACTTTTGTAAATTTAATGAGGAGGTCTCTGGGTCAACTTCTATTCACTATTCATCATCTTCTTCGTTAAAACGCAGAAAAAACCAGCTTCTCCATTCTCAGATCAACCTTCTCCAAACCCAACCTTGACCACTGTGACAGTATCAACACCCCCATCGAATCGTTCCCCGCGCCAAATCCCTCAACTCGTCGAGTCGCCACCGGTCGAACACAGTGCAAGTTGGTTTGAGACAGCTCGTGACCTTGTTCATGAACTCGCAGAGATCAGGGACTCAGTTTATCTCGGGGTGAGTCATTGTCGGCGAGCCACGTAAGTTGAATCACGAGCGGCAGCGATCTGTTGAGAATGTTGGGGACGTAAAATGACAAGAGTGGAGGTTATGTTGGTCGACATCATGGCTCTGTTTACGGTAATCACTATCGAGAATTATGACTGAATACATAGCTTTCGACAGCGGTAATCACATCGTGACAAGAGCTTCTTCCACTGTTGGCCACTCTAACTTAGTTGTTCATTTAGGGACACACTTAAATTGAATTCTCTATTTCTCACTCGGTAACCCTTCTACAATCTGACCCGTCCATTTATATTACAAAATATCCACGGTGTTTGTCCTGCAGGTCTACGGTGCACCTCTGCAAAAAACAACTTGCGCATGGTGCAAGTCCTAAACGCTTGCACACCGTAGACGAACCTTGTCTATATAGGTTAGGGTCCAGTTATTGGTACTGGGCTTACGTTGATATTTTTATGCATTATCGTGTAGGCCTTGTCAGTTTTTGTACAAAGAAGAGACAAAAACTTGACCAAAAAAAAAGAGGGGGAAAGACACAAATAATTCCAAGGTTCAAGTTGAATATGGTAAAAGGTGATCATACCCTATCTTTTAAGGCCGCGAGTTAGGCATGGCCTGGCGTTTCAGAGAAACTGCGAAGTAGGCTTGGTGGAGAAGAAGAAGGATAGTTTGTTGTTTCTGTTTTGGGTACCTAAAAACCCTAATGGGCCAGACCATTTATCAAGGTAGTTCTTTCGGTTTTGTGGTAATAAGGGCAAAATAGGATTAAGGAGGATGTTTTTATATTTTGTTGGTGGTCTTTATCTATTAGGATTATTGTTAGTTTTTAAGCTTTGGTTTAGTTTTCTGTACTTGATTTAGTTTGAGGTGTATTAAGTTGCATTCTGTCAGGTGCGTGTCAGTGTAATGCTATGTATATGCTTAGAGAGACTGTGTTAAGTTTAACTCAAGTTATAGTAGGTGTTGGGCCTTCGATTCGATATTTTCCCTTTGGGCTTTGGATTTTTCCCTTTTTTTACAAATCCCCACTTGATCAAAAGGAGAGCGATGCGACTATAACATATATGTACATGGAGACCTCTTTTAGTGAAAGCCTCGTGTATATACATGCAGCTATACCGGGTTGCACTTTATTTCAAGACCATAATGTAGGAATTGGCACAATTATGCACTAATACATGGAGAGCCGGGGGGGGGGGGGGGGGGGCTTGGTATTCAACTACTCATCGCTATTGTTATTATGCTTTTCCCAAATTGTTTTTTTACTTCTACATTCACGTCAAAAGAGTCTAAAGCTGGTAAAAGAAGGAATTCTTCAATAAAATTGCTAATGGTTCTCTACAAGAAAACTAATCAACGATTTTCACATGCAACGCTGCAGTTTCCAAAAGAATCAATGGCCCAGTCAAAACAGACAACTCTGTTCAAACCTCTTGGGCTTAATTAGCCGACTGTTTTCCTGTATCCCCGAGTCTGACTCCATCTCATGTTCCCAAAACTTGCTTTTTCGTTGTTAGTTTTTCTAAAAGCCTTTACTTTCTGTCTTTATCTCTATAAGAAAAAAAATAATTGCAGAGTTAGGGCTTAATTAGGATTTTTTTGGTAAAAAAAAAGGACTTAATTAGGATTCAGGAGTACTTAGATCAAGCCATATTATACACAGAAATAAGACACGCGAATAAACCATGGTTCATAAATGACGAAGCTAGAATAGTAATATTGTATATTTGGGTAGCCATTTATTTTCAATTTATAGTACAATTTCCAAAGCTACGTTTGTGAGAAAGAAAAAAAATTTGTTGCTGTGGTTCCAAATTGGGGTACACTTCTACAGCCAAAGACAAAAGAGATAAAAAAAACTAGTGTTCAGGTCAGGTCAGATCAAGCCAACATACTTCACTCCATTTTTTTTGGGTCAAGAACAGGTTCATAACGTTGGGTAAAAACTCCGTCATACGGCATCTACAGTAAAGAAATCAGCATAAACAGAATCACAACACAAATAGCAACAATACAAACCAAGACACGCTGCCATAGTCCATTTGAATATGGTCGACACAAGCGAAGAAACTGAAAGCTTTGGGAAAGGCTCACCCCAACCAGATGATCAAGATTTACTATATTTGGAAACTGAAAAAGGGCGGAATTATGGGCCCCGCTTTGGATAAATTGACTAAGGCCCATGTTGGCCCCTTGCTTTTCCTCAAATTAAGTATCCAAGAGAATGGAAGATGGAGCAAAGTGCCAAGTCAAAGTTGGCAATAGCCGTTTTTCTCCACCCTCCTTTTCCCATCCCCGACCCTAAAGCCGAAAGCTTTTTAATTAATATTTCCAAAGCATAATCCAAAGTTGATCCCATAAGCCCAATTGCTTGGTTCAGATTCAGAGGATCTTCAAAAAACCACATTTGTGTGGGTGGGTGTGGGCTATATACAATTAAATGGGTCTCTCTCCCATCCCTTGGAAGCAAGTCAAGGAGAGGAACAAACCCATTTAAGTCGCTTGCTTTAATAATTGAAGTCGTTTAGCAAGACACAATTTCTCTTCTTATAGTAAATTAATAGTAACAAGATAAGGTACCAAACATTGGGGCATTAATGAAGACATGTAATCCACAGAATTTTGAATGAAATTGATCTCTTCCCATAAGAAGCCATTAGCCCAATAAACCTTCCCAAGAGGCATGGGCAGCATTAGGACATGATTCCGTGGATTTTCTTGTAATAACTAAGCCACACCTAATAAGATAAATTATTGATAACACATCGTGATTGGAGGTAATGTCTAGGAAGAGTATTTTTAGGGCCCTTGGACTAATATGTGTTTGGCCGAGAGGTAAGTAAAGCTTAACCACAGATTGTTCTGTCACCGATAATCGAAATCGGATATTAGCCGAGTCTGCCCCTTAAATGGAGCACATTAATCACATTTGGCTTTAGGAAGAGTATAATTTCAAGTCTTGAAGCCTATCTTAAACTTTAACCTTGCCATATATATAATTGGTTGCGTAAACTGTTTCTGCTGTGGAAGCATAGAAATAGAATGTTAATCTGACTTCACTAATCTATTGTCCTTTATACCAACCGAACTCTATATAGATTTTTAATTAGTTTTTACCATTCCGTTATCAAGTTTGTAGGTTTACGAGTTCTTGTCATATGGGCTATGGCTCTGCCTAAATCTATAAATGGAGGAGGTTGAGATTACAATGATGACTGCGAAATTTAGCATGAAATTATATATGGAGATCGTTGACCTTTGTTTTGAAGTGAACATCTCCAATTTCCGGCATAGGATATAATGCAGACCACGTATGCCTATTTGGTTGACAATATTGTTAAATGATAAAATTATATATTGTAAAATTATATAATAAGAAGCCGATTATTATTTTATGAGTAAAATACAATCCCTCTCCTGAAAGATGCTTTTATTATAGTCTCCTCTTCTCTTGTTTTAAAACATACACTCCCCACCCTTCATTGATAAAAAAAATAGTACAAGTTAGTCCATTTTTTACCTTTCCGTTAAGTTTCAGTTAACTTTCGTTAAATAAAAATTAGGCTAAAATATGTTTTTAGTCTCTCAAGTTTGAAAAATTATTGCTTTTAGTCCCTCAAATTTAAAACGTGTGTGTTTTGGTCCCTCATTTTTAAAAGTATGTCACTTTTAGTCCCTCGGTCTATATTTTAAATTTAAAAAGTATTTTTTAACTTTGGGAGGGGTCAAAATATAAATTTAGAAAATATTTGGAAGTTAGGAGAAAGGGGATAAGGTGAGAATCAGAATTTAAAATGAGTCAAAATATAAATTTAAAAAATACTTTTCAAATTGAAAAATGGCCCAAGGACTAAAAGTGACACATTTTTAAAAATGAGAAACCTAAAACACACGTTTTAAATTTGAGGGACTAAAAGAAACAATTTTCTAAACTTAAGGGACTAAAAACATATTTAAGCCTAAAAATTATATTACCAAAATACCCTTATTGTCACTTCTCTCACCATTGTCCTCCATTCTTCGTTCGTCCAGTTTCCATTTGATAACAACCACCATGTTTCAATTCCTCTCCACTGACCCCTCTTACTGGCTCCAATTCTGCTCCGATCTCGAGTCCATCAAGTACGTCTCTCTCTCTTTCTTCTTTCCCATTCTCGATCTATTATCTCTCTAACGAGGCTTCGTGCTTTGTGCTTTCGGGACTATGATTTGTGGGAGGAACACTAGTTATTGTGGTCATCCACACCAATATTGCGCAAAGTTTGTTACTTTAAATGAAGTTATTATTTTGTTTATGGGGATGTTTTGATTTGTTTATTTATTTATTTATTGGTTTTGGGGTTATTTATTTGGTTGCATATGAGGTGAGTCATGAAGATAGAATGATTGCGTTACAGAAGAGAGTACTAAAAGCAAAAGCTAGGTATGTGGTTAGTAGTTACATTGAACCCCCAATGATGATTCAGATTCCGAACTCCAACCGTCTCTCAACAAGTATGCACAATGTTTTTATATTGAAAAACTTGTATTGATGTTTGTGTGTGTATTTTAATCTGTAAACAGCAACGTATGTGGTATTGGTTATGTGCTCTATTCTTCTTTTTTGGTGCAGGCTTACGTTTTCTGAATCAGCCAGTGTGTATTGTAGAGAAGAAGGGAGAAGGGTCAAACAATGCGTAATAGAAAGGATAATATGGTAAAATAATATTAATTTAATATGTATTTTAATTTTTTAAAAAAATATTCTCTAACGGTGTTAAATTAAATGGACTAAACTGTATATTTTAAAATAAGAGGGGAGGGGAGTGTAATAGTTGTATCTCTCAAGGGAGGGGAGTGTATTTTACTCTTATTTTATTGAATCTTTTTTTGGGTAAGACTAATTATTTGACTTAAATGGAAAAAAAAATAGTTCTAAAAATTACACTTATATTGTAAGAGAGGACAACCGTCTATGTATACCCTCTAACCTCTCTCTCAATTCCCCAAATTCAACATATATATCAGTTTACGTCTTGTGTACCAAACACATGTACACTACTTTCAGATTACAGTAACACTAATTAAGTGTTCAAAATTTAATAAAAGAGACTGAGAAATTGCCCCCATTTCTCTGAACTAGTCTTAAATGAATAATTAATCCATATATGTTGCAACAAAGTGAATTAATGCAACTAACAAGGCGTATGCTTAGATATAATTGACGAGAGTTTATATCCTAGTTAAGGTCTACCAAAAAGAATTATGGGTATTATTCATGATGATTGCGTCCATGGGTATACCAATCAAGGTGAACTGATGCTAATAGGCTGTAGGCATAATAGTTTTAAAACTGGACCGAACCGGCCAATTCAACTAGTTGAATTAGGAATCAGTCAAATGTTCAGTTCATTTAACTAGAACCGGTTGGTTAAACCGGTGAGAACTAATCATCAAACCACCCAAAGTAGGTGAAAATTAACCGATAAAAAAAAATCGGTGGTCATTTTGCAATTTTTTTAAAAAAGAAGACACATTGATAAGTTTACAAAAAATTATATGTAAATTTTTTACTATCTATCTTCGTATTCATTTTTATCACACAATACTTGATATAAGTGGTTAATGAAATCCCCTTATGTTTATGAGCTAAGTTGACTAGTTGTGAACGAGTGAAACTGCTTGCAATTTGAATTTGTACATTAATTTTCTGGGCCTTTACTTGTAGCCCCAACATGATCTATTGATGCCATGCCCGGTATTGAGGGTGTTGATCTCTTCGTTCTACCATTTTGTATATAAAATTTAACTAGTTTTATTTGGTTTTTCTAAGAGGGGTTTCTATGTAGATTGCATGTACTACTTCTTAATAAATTTAATGTATTATACTTTTATTTATTTTAATATAATCAAACTTTTCGCGATACTTGAGCAACTATTGAAATTATTATTTTTTAATAAAAGATTATTAAAAGAATAAAAACTCAATTTAATTAAATTAAATCCCGCATATTTACTGTTGGAACCAAATTGGTTAAAAGTATTTTTAATACAAAAACTCCCTAAGTGATTTTATGATTTTGATGATAACAAAATGTATTAAGGTTTTTACAAAGGATAAACAAAATGTATTAAGCTTTTACAATGTATAACAAAGCTGCCTAACTAAGTTTATTAAAGGATGTTGCAGTCTGCGTCCAATAATTAGTTCATCATGACATTGGCTCATTTACAAAGTCTGAGAAGCCTTGCGTCCAATGTTGAAGTCATCATCCAATGTTGGCACTGGAACATATATGGACACCAAGAGTGATGCGTCCAATGATACTGATACTTGACCTCGGATAAGAGTTGTTCAATGGACTCTGAGAGCTATGCGTCCAATAATCATTATGAGACCATGCGTCCAATGATTCTCTGCGTCCAATAAACAGTATAAGGCAATACTGTTCTGCGTCCAATGCAACACGCAGTCTGAGAGCTTTGCGTCCAATAATCAGTATTAGGAAATACTGTTCATCGTCCAATATTGAGCATAAGGCAAAGACAATTATGAGTCAAATGTTCAGCATAAGCATAAGGCGTTCTACGTCCAATGTTCAGAATATAGCTATACGTCCAATGTTCAGGATGTGCTCATTGTCCAAGATTCAGAATGCTTATCGTCCAATGATCAGTAAGGCAATACAGTCATAAGTCCAATGATTTATAAGGAAGCAGAATTGCAGAAGTACAGAGTCCAATGATTTCCAAAGAAGCAGAACCAGTGAGTATGCGTCCAATGTATAAGAAGGACAAAAGTACAATTATCAACTGCTCTGCGTCCAATGGAACTATAAGGAAATGGCAAAAGTCCAATAACTAGAATGAGGCAATACGTCCAATGTTGCTTTGCAACTAATCATCAGAATGGTAAGCATAAAGATGCGTCCAATGATTGAATGAATATCATATGCAAATGGTAAGTACAAGGTATGCGTCCATTTGCTAAAAGGACTGAAAGTCCAATGATTTCTACTTGCTGCGTCCAATACGCAGAATCCATAAACTTGCTATTTACTGCTCTTGCATTTAATATGAAACATATTTATTGAGCAAATGATTTGAAATAAATAGCTGTATACAATGTTTTTCTGTACAACCTATTGTCAACGTTTTTGAACGTACATATGAAAAGCATAAAGCACTGTGGAAAGTGTACTAAGAGAGAGAATGTACTTTTATCTACTCTGTATATCTCTGAACACATCTTTCTGCTTTACACAGTGTATTCTCTCTGTCTCAATAAGATATTACTATTAACCACTGTACAATTGAGGCTTTGAGTACAGGTTGCTTCTGATTTAGGAGAAAGAAACGCAAATATGCACACTGAAGTAGATCTCCTCAGAGCAACGGGAAAATAGCATTTAATGCTATTAGAGAACGGTAATATTTATGAAGGCTGAAGTTGAGCTATTCGAAGAACAAATCTGAAGCTTCATCAAAGCCTATATATACCGTGAACAAGAAGAAGAATAAAGACACTGAAGAGACTGAACAAAGAAAAAGAAAGAGCTGAACTGCTGTGCAATTTGTTATAGAAAGTCTTGTATATTTTCTATCTTCTTGTAAAAGAGAGTTTGCTTAACTCTCGAAGTGCTTTAGATTTCATATCCTCACTTGTGTGAGTTAGACAACACTTAAATCAAAAACACTCTTCTGAGTTGTTTGAGCCTGGAGAGGCTTGACTGTAAAAGAATACTTGATTTAGCCTAGAGAGGCTGTGTGCAAAGAATACTTGGGATTTAGCCTGGAGAGGCTGTGTGCAAAGAATACTTGGGATTTAGCCTGAAGAGGCTGTGTGCAAAGAATACTTGTATTCTATCAGGTTGATAGTGAAATCTCTCTAGTTTGAGGGGACTGGACGTAGCTCTTAGGAAAGGGTGAACCAGGATAAAAACTTGTGTTATTTCTTCCTTCCCTTATCTCTTATTATATCTGTGCTTATTACTAACCAAGGGGATTGAATTGATTTTGTTTAAACAAGTTTTTCATACACCTTAAATCGCACAAAGAAAACAAGTTTTTAACTTAGCAGAAGCCTCTGCGTCCAATCCTTTTGTGCGTCCAATATTTCACAACTATTGTGCGTCCAATATTTCGAAACTTTGTGCGTCCAATATCTTAGTACGCTGTGCGACCAACGTTTTCACAAGCCAGCGTCCAACATTGCGAAAAGTTTTTTAAAAGCTTAGAAACACAATTCAACCCCCCCTTCTTGTGTTTCATATTGTTACCTACATTTACAATATTGTAAAATAAATCATTTTCTTCTTCTTGCCTGTTTCAATGAAGTTCTTTGCTTATAAATAAAAATTTAAACCCGGGTAATTCATGAGAGAAAGAGAGATTTGGATTAAAATTGTAGCATTACTGATCTAAAGGGTAAAGAATCAGTGGTACAATTCCTTTATCAATTTTTTATGCACAACCAATCATCCATGGGATTGGGTAACCTAATTTACTTTCGATCAATATAATAATATAGAGAAGAGAAAAGAGAAACCAACTGCTAATTAGGGCAGTATCCCTGCATCCTGGTAAAATAATTGGTATGACGGTTTAATTTATTGATGAAATGCTCAGCAAAAACCACACAAATGAGGATGATAAAAACGTAAAAAAAAACTGTCGACTTCAAAAAACTACGATAAGAATATATAACATATCAAATGTCGTTCGAATGCTTTAAGAAAATATTCTATATTTTATTGGGTAAAATATATGTGACCATTTTAAAAATAAATCCCATCAAATAAAAAAAATGAGATTCACATAATCTAATGGGCCGGGTTTACATAGATTTCAACCAATAATAAAAAATATTAAAAAAGTGTTAAAGAGAGTATTTCTTGCACTTTTTTCTTGAAAAAAAAAATCTTATGCAGATGAAGAAATTAAGGAGGATTAATTGGATTTAGGATCTCCCTTTGACTGAATTTTTTTTGTCTAGACCAGGGTATTCCCGCGTGTGTGCGATGACTAATCTTTTTGAGTAGGATAAGACTCTATAGGCAGCAAATATTGAAGGGATATCTATGCAAATTCGAGCTATTGGGATTTTGATAAGCTGGCGTTAATTTCTGTCACATTCAGATCACAAAAAACTCAAAAAGTGACCTAATTAGCAGATCCAGAAGCAGGTGAATTCCTCAAGGCCAACTTCTCTCGTAGTTGTATATATAATCTTTCTTTTTTGGATGTGTTCTGATATACCTAATCCATTTTACCACGCCTTCCCCCACAATTTATTTATTATAAAAACTTTTAATATTTGTCTCTCTCGAGGCGAAGGGTTGAGGTGGGGTTTCATGAATAACAAACCTTACATAATGAAAAATTAGAGTTCTCATCGTTATAAGCTATGGCTACAATGGCATTATATTTGTTTATCTCAGAGTTTAATATTATCATTGAAACGGAAAAAGTTCCACGATAATGACAGTCTAACAATTTTACAATTTATTTTAAAAACACATATATTAAATATATATTTAGTCTTTTTCTTTCTGTAAAAAAAATTAGTCTTTTTCCTTCATTACACATCCACACCTGGTCATTGGATTTATGGTAATTGGTATATGCACTAGACACATGAATATCTAATCTAAATTTATTTATTACTCCCTCCCTCCTTTTATATAAAACCCAATATTCAACAAATTCATAGGAAGTAAGAAAAGTTGGTTAATTTAGTTAGTGACATTAAATTTATTAACAAATTTTTTTCTTCCAAAATTGCCTTTAGAATTATAGGGACTCGATCATTATCTCACTTTTTCCACCTAATTAATTAATGCTTCTCCACTTTTTTAAAAATAATCTCGCTCTATCTCATCGTCTTTTCCATTAATCCTCAAAAGAGAGAATTTTTTATCTTATTAGTAACTAGCTTAATAACCCGTGTCTTGCACGGGATATTATTATATTTATTTAATAATAAAATTTGGCTAAATTGATATATAATCCGTGCTAAATTTTAAATGATTAATTAAATATAATTTTTTGTGTATCAAATTATATATTATCTATTAGTAAATTAGAAGAAGAAATATATAATTCTAAATTTTAAGATAATATTATACAATAGTGTAGTTTAAATCAATTTTTTTATGAATGAGATAGTTTTATATTAAAGTAATATTGGTAATTGTCAATGTATTATAATGTTAGTAATTTCTTAGATTATATTAATAATTAGTAACTTAACTTTGAATATTAAGTTTGGTATTTTTTTGGTTTACATAGTTTGGTGGATAATATTAATAGTATTATTTAATTTAGATATTTAGTTTAATATTTTATATTTCAATTTCCTATGTACTGAACTTCTAATAAGTATTATTAGCTTATTTTTTTTATTTGATTCAGTATTATATTATTAATTCAATTTAAATTTGTATTAATTTATTGTCCTATTTTTGCTAATTAGTATTTCAAATTTGGTCGTCTCAATTTGAAATCAAATCTACAATAATAATATATGATTTGAAGTAAATTAGCATTACATTTGTAATTATATTTCATGTCAATAAATAAAATATGTTAGTATAAAGTTGAAGTGACCACAAAATTTTTGAATAATTTTGTAAGCAAATTCTTTTTTTGAATAATTTGTGTTGTGGCAAGTGTAATTGTAATTCCAACTTCATCTCCCTCTCTATCATAAATGAAGTTTGAAGAAAGAATGCAATAACAACTTAAGCATATACATAATAAGGTTTATGAAATCCAATTTTCTCATAGAAATCAATGCAATCATTTAATAGTCAATCAAAAATCTTAATGATAACATTCTACCTATAGGTAACACTAATTCTATATACACATTATAAATCAAAACAAATGAAAGTTTTCTGTTTATCTATGTAAGAAAAGAGATATAATAAATATCAATAATTGAGTATGTAAGTGAAAACAAAAACTTATTTCCATCCATAGGAATGACATGGTATTTTTTTGCCAGGACCAAACACAGGTTCTAGCCGAGTTTGTCCCTTTAGATAAACCACATTAACAACTTGTGTCCAACTTCATGGTTATGACATAGTATTAATAATACAAATTGAGCATTAGAATTTTGAATTTTGAAAATATTATATAAAGAAAAAGTGACTTCTCCTAATATCAAAATTTCAGACTAAACCTAATTCAGATAATACATTTTTTTAAAAACTTCAAAAAAAATAGAAAAGGAGATTAATCTTATATACTTTCTGATTTTTGGCTTAAATAAATCCCACAAAATTGTTTTATAAGGTGAGAATTATTGAAACTTAATAAGCTCTATTTATATCAATTTAACCAAATTTGGCACGGGTTATCAATTTAAAAATTGGCTAAATTAATAATTTCAAATTACTTTCATTAAAAAGTAAATATAACAATATCCCATGCAAGACACAATTTATTAAGCTAGTATAATAAAATATTAGTCATTTAAAAAAATATAGTATTGATTTAATTGAATTCGGAAACTCTAAACGTGTTTCGGTTATAAGTTATTATGACAATATTAATTACTTGTCATGAAATATCATCAAGTGAATTAACATATTTGTCTCCACAAATGAATCATTATTAAATAAGTAAATACATAAATTAAAAATAAATTAAATATTTGTTTGTAATTTTAGGCCAAAAACTGAATGAATTTGAGGGTGACAAATGACATAATTTCACGGGGCAGAATGTTATATATAATACTAATGTAAGTACCAAAGAGATACACATATTTTAAATATAATTTATTAAGTAATATATGTAAAATTCATAATTAAAAATAATAATAATAATATCATAATTTAATATTTTAAATAAAATATTTTTTATTATTTTTTAAAATTGCTGTACCAATAAACAAAATAAAATAAGTACAAAGTTTATGATCATGATCATGATCACGATCATATTGTATTAAAAATATTAAAATAAAATACAATTTCTACTATAGTAATTTACATACAAATAGTTTCACCTAAAACGCTCAGTTTTCATGTGGTATATTTTTTATCTGTAATTTAAAATATTAGTAATTTTTTATGTATATGTTAAAATGTTTTTCATGTACGCAATATAATTATATATATATATATATATAATAAATAGGTAATTAAATTATGTTCTTATTTTACAAAAAGAATTCATTTTTTCCTGTTCATGTTGAATATTCCTTATCATTATTTATAATTGAATTTAATTAATTTCAAAATCCCAAAAAAATCTATATATTCTATAACAATATGAAAATGATATTTTTTTCAAAAAAAATCATTATTTATATGTTTTTTGTTATTTAAAATATTAGTATTTTTATATTTAAAAATTAAATAATTTCAACTATTATGTATTTTTATTAAAAATAGATAAAATGACATTTAATATGAGAGAATTAAACTGACATTTAATTGTAATGAGAGAATTAATTTGCATTAAATCTATGATATTAATTGTGTGATATAGTTTAAATGATTTAAATAAAAATAGAAATAATAATTAAAAAATGAAATAAAAATTGTTTTAGGCGGGAAGTTGAATGATGAGGTGTTGACATGTGACATTGCTAACCATTACATAAACCTTGCTTTATAATATATAATAGATTTACATCATTTATTGCTTATTGATTAAAAAATTGAGAAATGCTATGTCTTCCTACAAATTCTCCTACATATCCTCTTACTACTTTATAAAGTAAGAAAGAGAAGACAACTAATATTTTGAAAACATAAAAATATTTAATATTTTCTCCATTTAGTAATTAGGAGGATTTGTAGGAATAAAAGGTAGGATGATTTAGAATTATTCTAAAAAATTATAAAATGAATATGGGTATTTTGGTAAAAAAAATTAATGCAAGTGACAATTTAAAAGGGATTTTATAAAAAGGATCAAAGAAATTTCTCAAAAGATTTCTATACAAAACGATGGAGGGAGGGATAAATAAGTTAATATTTTTAAAAAAATATTTAACTAAAAAGACTAAGTTATAAACTATAAAATAATATTTTGGTTTTGATGAGTTTATTTATTTTTTGTAAATATAAATAATTTCATTGTTGTAGTTGTAATGAATTTTGACTGTACTTTTTTAAAATTACTTACCGATTAACTTGTTTCATTACCTAAATTTATTGGCTCACATTAAGGTTTAGGCTAATTTATTTAAATTTAAATAAATCTACTGATCTATTTAAAAGTCTTATTATGAAATAACCATTTATATATGTTTTCAAACAAAGTTAGACTTATAAGTAATAAAAAATGTTCTTGTCCTTTTTCAAATAATTAAATTGAGCATAATTTGTACTCTGGTTTAGTTTTTTCTTTTTAATAATATATTTTCTTTTAAAAAAAACATGTAATAAAAATGTTATCTTAAAAAATTGCCAATGTTAGGTAATTTAGATTAGATTTTGAATGTTTGTAAAATATACTACAAAAGAATAAATTAATGACTAAAACTAAAGCGAAAAAGTAAAACCTATCACTAGTTCTAAATTCTAATGTCATAAAATTTAGTGACAGAATTTAATATTTTCTCTCATTAATTTTTAGTCACTAATCTAATTTTATTTAGCAGTAAAATATATATGTTGACCTTTGACTCGTTTACCTCTATGTACTCATTATATCTATTCAAATTCAATGCACTTGCTCAATAAATGAAAGTATTTTGGCCCCTCGCGGCCCTACTATTTTTGAGTTCAGATTGACTATTATGTTTACTAATAAAATAATATATAATTTTAATTTATATATAGAATTTAGATATATTTTAAAGAGTCCTGACCGCGACTTCAACAAGGTTCAAGAATGTTTGGGTTAGATAAGTTTCATGGAATAAGATTAAGAATTATATATTGACTTTGATGAGGGTGTATAATAATTTTTAAAATAATATCATGAATTAGAAAGAGAATTTAGCATTAAAAAAATAAAATAGTTGCTTGAATAATTAACCCTGATTTGCCAAGAACAATACTTGGTGCCATCTTTGGGTGTGGAACTAGATAACAGAATGCGTATGATCTCGAGCCATCGAAATTTTATTTGGAAATTATAATGAAGTCGTGATATTCTAACATGTTTATTCTTTTCCAAAGTCAATTTTATCCAAGTTGAGAACAACTCTAAAATTATAAAAGTATTTTCAACCATATCAACCATGTAGAGATAACTTACGTCTGCAAGCTAGTTTCATAATATGACTGTAATTAATTCCCCACTCTTGACAACGATTTATAAGATTTCAACTTGTGATAAAGTTATTTTTCAAAATCAAGGAATATACCATCATACTACTAGTATTTTTATTCAATGGCATAGTTAAGAAGACAATATGCGAATTAATATAAATTTAATATCTCCATCGAAATCGAAATCATAATAGTGAATGATATACCTCTCCAAGTTAACAAGGGATTACAAAGGGCTAAAAAAATTTCCAAACAACTAATAGCTAATAAAAATAAACTCAAGAAACACTTCAAGAAAAGTAAAACCAAAAGAAAAATGATATTTGAATATCCAAAATCAAATTTACACCCAGAGATAGGAATAGAAGACTAACGAGTGATAGATGTGATAGATAAGTAATGTGATAAGAAGAGAGAGATAGAAAAAGATTGGAGTATTAGATGAGTGTGAGAAATTGGGATTTGGATTTCCTGTTGTTATATATTTATTTCTCTCTCCACTTTTATTTTATTTTTTTAATTTTTTTGGGCAAAGTGAATTAATGGTCATAATATAATATTGTGTATAAAATCAATGGCTAAGACTGCAATGACAACTGAAACAACAAGAGAATTGCTACAGTACAGCAAACAATTCAGGTCCCAAAAATTGAGGGATGTTTTAAAATCATAGCTAAACCAAAATCAGGAATGACAAAAACATACAAGAGAAGGAAAAAAAAGAAGAAGAAAAGGAAAAAGAGTATGGAAAACAAAACAAAATTGGCCAAGCAATGATCCAATGGACAGAGCCGACTCAGGGGAACTACGTGTAAATTTTTGCATGAAAACGTCAATAGTAAAAAGTTCAACACAAAGGGAGACTTTTTGGTCATTTCACCCAGTAGAATTAAGACTAGTAGCAAGAGAGAGAGCTACACAAGGAAGCCAAAGCCACATACCTGGTTTAGTTTTTCCATTTCACATACTCCTCCTTCAACTCAAAAAGTGGTTTTTTATTCTAAATAAAAACAAAGACAGTTTCTCCTGCTCTCAAGTGGTTTTTCAGGGGGCAGAGAGAAAAAAAGAGAGAGAGAGTTGAAGAGTATATCCTGGGAGAACCGCTTTATCTTGAAATTTATTTTTAATAGTCAGAAAGAAGTGAAAGAAAAAAGAAAAAGAAAAGAAGCTTTGTCTTTTGTTTCCTAGCATTCAATTCTGTTTTCTCTCTTTATTATTTTCATCACTCTCTAGCAATTCAATTGAAGTTTATAATAGCCGACTCTCTCCTTCTTAGCTCTCTCTCTGTCTTTGCGTGGATAAAGGAAAAATGATTTTAAGTGGAAAAGACAGATTAAGGCGGTTTCACCATTAATGGGGTTTTCTTTGGCTATTGAAGAAGAAGAAGAAGCAGAACAACAACAACAAGAAGAGCAAGAGACAACAAAGTTTTTAGGTTGCTCTTCTTCTATGATCATGGCTTCCAATAGTACTATGAAGAGCACCAACTCAACAACAGCTGAACCACTCCCACCACCACCTCATCACCATCATCACCATCTCCATCATAATCATCATCATCAACCACAACAACATCCACATCAAATTCAAGACCATCAAATTTCTTTTGGAATGATGCCATCTTCCTCATCATCCTCTATCGCTGGAAACTACTTGTAAGTTTAGTATACAAAACTGTTGATTGAATAACTGATATTCCCATGCCAGTTTTTGATGTGAAGAAAGAACCAAATATATCATATCATAATTTATTATTAATATTATATTTTGGTTTTGTTGTTTTTATTTTTATTTTTTTTTTCTTTTTTCTTTTGCTTATTCATGTGTGTTTTTGTTTCAACAACAGAAGCAAAGATTCTGGTGCTTATGATTTGGGTGAATTGGATCAAGCCTTTTTTTTGTATCTTGATGGACAAGCAGATCACCCCTCCAGTGTTCAAGACCAAAGACGTGAACTCTCTCTCTCTCTCTCTCTATCTATGAGAAAAATACACACAAATAAAAAATATCTTTTTTTTGTTTCCTTCCAATAATATTATTATATATTCTGCTTCAAATTCCTTCAGAAAGAGGAGCACTTTTTCTCTGTTGTTTTTTTCATTTGATCAGTTTGAAAGAATCTCTGGAGGGTCGACTCGGGGGTTAATTTGTTTGTCACAGCAAAAGCATGTTTCAGCAGATTCATATCTTATCTGCCGTATATAGTACTTTTTGTTTGACCGGATCTTTAACAGAGAAGTAAAATAAAGCAAAAGGGTAGAGAAGAAACACTTCCATTTATCAAAGAAAAAGAAAAAAAGAAAAATTGAACCTCTCTCTCTCTCTCTCTGTTTTTGATTTTATTCGTTTCTTGTTTTGTTGCTTGGTGTGCATGCCTTGAGATCATGACATGTAACAAACCGGGTGTCATGATCTCTCCTCTCACAAATTTCATTTCCACATGTACTGAAGAAAAAAGGGTATTATACGCATTGAAGCATGGGTTGGGTGCTTTCTGTTCTGCCTTTACTTTTCTCTCCACTTTTTTTTTTTTTTCCTTTTTGGATAATATAGCAGAGAGAGCAACAAATGCATGACAATTTCCCACACCTGCTCTTTGCTTCTCACTCTCTGATCTTCTGTAACCATACATTCTGTCATATATTTTAATCTTATTTGACCATTTTTTTCATTCCCCACAATTTCTTCATGATCACAAACACATACAAATAATATATATAATATAACTAACTAATTGCTTATGTATATATTTGATTAGATATTATAATTGATTGATGAATTGATCTGTGTATGCGTCTCAGCAGAGAACTCATCATCATCAGCAATGAGGCCACCACCAACTCTTAACATTTTCCCATCTCAGCCTATGCACGTAGCACCCCCATCCAATCCCAAGGTATAACTAATTAACAACTATCTGTGTATGATTTTGTATCACATAATACTATATACTATATAATTAACCTTGACTTTCGCATGTGTTAGCTATAGCCTATAGTTGAATAACATACATTAATTAAATATAGTTTTGTTTGTTATATATATTATTTGGTATAGGCTAGCATGGAATTACCTTCTCCACAAACCAGTGGTTCCAAGCAGAGACCATCTGAACCGTCCGTGGAGCTGGCCAACCCACGAAATGAACCCGCCTCTGCACCTGCACCTGCACCACCCAAAACTACTGTAAAGGTATATATTATATGTATTACAAAATGTGTGTGTGTTCCAATATTTCTCTCATTAATCAATTATGCAATATATGCATGTTGTATGGCAGCGAGAGAACAATCGCAAGGGTACAGCTTCAAGTTCTGAACAAGAAGGACCCAAAACACCAGATCCTAAGGTTAATTAATTAAATAATTAGTTAATATTAATTTCATTTATTTTATCTTCTTTTTCTTTTATTCTTTTTGTTTTGGGTGTTAATTAATAAAGTTTGAATTAATGATTGTGCTTAATTAATTTTAAAACGTTATGTATGTATGCACAGACACTGAGGAGACTTGCTCAGAATAGAGAGGCAGCAAGGAAAAGCAGGCTTAGGAAAAAGGTGCAGTGAATTTCCCCACAGGAAGATAATAATAATATTACTTCGATCTCAAAAACTGTGTTTGTTTGTTTTACACATTTTAGGCAAGACTTATTGTCAAGGCAAGGGTCTCTCTTATATACCAATTCATCATTAATTTGTGCATATGCTTCAGTTGCTTCTCTTTCTCGATCTTCTCTGTCTCAGGCGTATGTTCAGCAGCTAGAGTCAAGTAGGATTAAGCTTAATCAGCTGGAACAAGAGTTACAGCGTGCTAGATCAACTCAAGTAAGGAATATACCCTCTTATTTTTTTTGGCATAGAATTATTGTTACTTACAAATGGGCATGCGACATGCATGACATGATATATGTCAATAATGTTGTTGCAATGAAACTTCAATTCAAGCTCTAATTACAAGCCATGCGTGTTTCTATTTTAGGGCATATTAATGGGTGGTGGTGGAGGTGCACTTTTGGGAGGAGAACAAGGCATTCCTGTTGCTATGGGTAGCATTAGCTCAGGTCTCTTCCCACACTCATTAAACAATTCTCTCTCCCCATTGACCCAATGTTGTTTGAATTTTATGATCAGATTCAGCACAATTAATCAATATAAAAAATATAATTTAATGATTGGATCGACAAAAATCACATTTTTTTCTAAAATTATTAGTAATATAACCGTATTTAAGTCTTACACTAGTGTAATTTGATCTCTTCTATATATATATATATATATATATGCATATAAATTATGTGTTATATTACTATGTGCATGGTTTATTATTTTCTTGGACTAATATTCAAACAAATATGGATATTTTGTATTTCTTTTGAGTAGCTAAATCTGGATATAACTTGTATTCTGATTTAGTTATTCTCTTTTAAACAATATTTTTAGCTTACACACAAAATTATTATCATGGACTACCCCATATGATATGATATTTGTGTGATGTGTTGCATTTTCTGTGGAACTAACAATTAATTTTTTAGAGGCGGCGATGTTTGACGTGGAATATGCGAGGTGGTTGGAGGAGCACCAGCGGATAGTGTGTGAGCTAAGAGCTGCAGTCCAAGAACACCTTCACGAGAATGAGCTTCGGATATATGTGGAGAATTGCTTGGCTCACTTTGATCAAGTGATGAACCTCAAGAGCATACTTGCCAAAACAGATGTGTTCCATCTTGTTTTTGGCATGTGGAAGACCCCAGCTGAACGTTGCTTCATGTGGATCGGTGGCTTCAGGCCATCTGAACTCATTAAGGTACGTATATACTCCTACAAATGTTAATTACTCAACACATTTTGTGACAACTAGATGACAAAAATATCACCAAATATTAAAAACATGGATGGTGTTCTTTATATCTTTCATGTGCAGAGGCTAACAATTTTTTTAGACTCGTTTATTTTGAGATAACATTTTTTGTTTTTATTTATTATTTTATTTTTAATTACAAAATTGTCTTATTATTTTCAATTTATTTTTTTAATTTTCAAAGATTAGTATAAAAAATAGTAAAAATAACTCTCTTTTTTTCGTTTCATTATTTTTTTTTGTACAAATCTTTGAAAACATAAAATGATTGAAAATAATGTGATAATTTTATAATTAAAAGTGAAAACGGAAATAAAAATAGAAATAAACATGTTGTGTATTTTCTAAAAGTTTTTGTTCATTTAAGATTGAATTTTGAGAAAATTAAAGTTGATTATATAAATGAATTGACCAAAGTCTATCGGTGGGGTTACCAAAGAAAATTTAAGGGCAATGGATTTAATGTCATCAATGGATATGTGGAATTTAAATAAAGGTATCATGAAGGTTTCCGGTATTGGGTAGTGTTAGGCTTCATTCCCATAAAGCCATACCTTTTCCCTTCAATTTCTGGTTGGAATCAGAGATCAACTAAGAAGGAAAAAATAGAAGGAAAGTGGCACGAGTCTCTATCTCTCGTTGTCTTCTTTCTCTTTCAGTTGTTGATGGGAAATGAAGAAGTTGCTGTTTCCATACCCACCTTTTAATTTGTACTCTAGTTAATCAATAAACAACCCCTAATGGATCAATAAATTAAATTGTGATACACATGCATACAAAAGGAACCTAATTTCTAGACCATGACTAGCGCAATATGGATATATATCCGTGTGTGTGTTTGTTCTTCTAATTGGGGTGGAAATTAAAATATGTTTTATTAAATTAATTAATATATATATGTGTTCTAGATTATTCTTAATCAAATTGAGCCTCTGTCGGAGCAACAAATACTTGGTATATGTGGGTTGCAACAATCTACACAAGAGGCAGAGGAGGCTCTTTCCCAAGGGCTTGATGCTCTCAACCACTCTCTCTCAGAAACCATAACTTCAGACTCTTTGAGTTGTCCTCCCAATATGGCTAACTACATGGGGCAAATGGCTGTGGCCATGAACAAACTCTCCACTCTTGAAGGTTTTGTCAGACAGGTAAACATACCTTACATATTACATGCTTTAATAAAATTTGACTAAGCATATATATTCTTCTAGTAACATTTTTTTTAGATAGACAAATGTTAGTAAATTAGTATGTTATGTTCGCGGGAGAGATTTGAACCCATGATCTCCTTATCACTCCAACCCCTATGTTCATCCTTCAAACCACCTTATCACTCCCTTCTTTTCGTAACATTTAAAAGAGTGAATATCTCCCTAACAAAAAAATAAAGAAAAGGATAAAAAACTAATGTTCATGAATGTTAAATTTGTGGTGCAAGTAATTTTGTGATCGTGTGATCTTGGTTAACTAGTGGTCCCCACCCCCCTTGAAATTTTTACCAAGACCATATATAACTGATCTCGTGGGGTCATGACTCATGAGGTAGGAACAAGAATCTGTTCCTATTCATATGAGTAGGGAGACCTACTCCAACCCTCACATATTATTGAACTACTACTTGCATGCATACATGTCTCTCTCATCATGAGGTTGTTACATGGAATCTACGAACATGGATTATAAAATCTCTGCCTCTTATTTTTGATATTAGATGGGGTTGGCACTTGGCAATGCTTATTTTTCTCGAAGACACACACACACACACATAGAGAGAGACCCACCTATTCTTTATTTTGAGAGTATATATCAAACAATAAAAAGTTGACAATCTAGTAATGTATATTAGCAAGCTACGTATATATACCTGTCGATTAACAATTGCATTAACAAATAAAAAACTTATAACTTGCTAATATTGTACTCTTTATATAATATATACACACAAAGAGAGGGGGGGGGGGGGGGTGTTACGTACCAACTTAACTAAGGATGATTAAATACAATCAAATTGAATATATATGTAAGTTTAGATTTGTAGTTTAGCTTGAAAGTGGTAAGGCAAGCAACTATATTTTCCAATTTTAGTTCTTGTACTTTATTATAGGATTAAACACTAATTAAGAATTATATATCACAGAAAGATTGGATGAAGTTTTGTACTTAATTATACTAAGCAAAGCTTTGCAAAGGTACCGTCATAAGGACAGGCCGTTGCACGGTCTTTAAGATATATCCTTCCTGGCCGTTTGTGATGTAAATCTATGAAGATATTATTGATCATTGCATTAAACATTAAATACCTAAGGTTACTAGATCAGTATGTAGGTGTGCCGTTGATCATATATATATATATACACGTGAGACTATATGGGAGATTAGCGTGGTCCCTCACTCATATAATCCTCATGCATAGATACCTTTTGAACCCCATATCTGTGTGATGTCATGGTCATAACCGTAAGCTTGAAGACACAACATAGGGTCTTCACCGTAACTTGCTTTTTGGCTGTTTCTAAAATCGCCAACACACACACACACATATAGTATTTATGAACCGAACGAACCTAAAATTAAAAGCTATTGCTCATTTTATTTTGGTGAGATGAATAATTTTTACTTCATATCTTTACATTAAATACGGAATGGGTTTTACTAGTTGAATTAGTTCAAGTATTTAAAAGTATTTAAAATATGTTGTCATACCAAGAGACAATTTAATCTACCTGAAGTAATCTTAATAAAAAAAATCTACCAAAAAGTAATATATAAGTGAAAATTTTCGATCAAAAATTTTCAACTGCAGATCCCATCAAATACGACTTACAACTAAGACACATACCCAAGAAAAATATTGAAATAAGAAACTGTGGAATTAGTTGAATGCATTGGTAATAAGGTGTCCTAAAATTTCTCTGTGAAGTTGCCGGTAACTAGGCCGGTTCACCAACCATGCTTAGTTTCTATGCTGAATAATTGATTTTAATTAAGTCTCCGAAGAATACATTTGAATCAGTTTTAAGTAACCAATCACAACAAGCTAGCATCAGAAACTAGAGGAATCATTATTAGGTAGACAACATTATCATAATGATTAATTTGAATTTCATCTCACAAGCAACCTTTCCCATTAATTAATTTGTAAGCTCGTCATGTTTCAATATTTGACCATCAATTTTGTAGTTTTTGTCTAGCTATATATATGATTCAAAATTTTGTTGTGTCTCCACTTGCTGTTCACAAATGTTGTCCCTTAATTAGAAACTGCCTATTAATTTGATTAGACAACTATATCTCTCTTTAGACACCAAAATCATTCTTAGACACCAAAATGTAATTTAACACTTTGAGAGAAATAGAAATAGAAGACGCGGGAGTGATACATATGTAATAGATAGGTGTGATAATTAAGAAATAGAAATAGACAGAGATGTTAATCAGATGGATATTAAAATATGGATACCTAAATATCATTCAATTTTTCAGTAATTAACAATATTTAATTGGGGGAACGAATACCGATAAAAGAAAAAGAAAACTGAGATATGAATGTTATGCCAGTATACTAACCACAAAGTTGACTTGAGATTCCTCCTGAGATAGTCCAAGCTTTTACACTGTGACTGCATTATTTTTTGTTGCCATTTTAGAAACGATCACGACATTGAAAAATAACCAGCCTCTTTGAAGATGTTTCCATCTAGCTAGTTCTGCCTGTTTTTGATGAAAGAGGACCCAATTATCCAACATTTTCCTAATGCTAAAACTTCTCTACATATAACTTTTTCACTTAAAACATTTTTTTTTGATAAAATTTTCACTTAAAACATGCTGGGTTAGCTAAATTTTAATCAATAAGACAGTAAAGCCAGTATGATTGACTTAGTGACGATCAGAGAATATTTGAATATTTCACAGAAGATCATATTGAATCCAAGTCTCGTTGCTACTACTGGAAGAAGAAAAAAAAAAAGAGTAAGCCGGTGGGCATGGGTACTTGCAATTTGGTTAATGTTTCAGAACTTGAGTTCTTGTATCTCCTCCCACCTTCTAATAAATTTATTTATCCTTTGATTATTTAGTGGTTCTTAGATTTAATGACCTAACTCATCTTCACATAATCATCAGCTTGTAAGCCATAAGGTAAGGATTGACCAAATTTTTTATATTCTATTAAACCTTATCTTTAGTCAATGTGTGTGACTTATATTTTTTCCAATACTCTTGATATTAATTGCTACATATGATCTTTGACTGTAATCATTAGTCTATTCATTTTCATCTGAAGCTACTTCTTTGAGGTTGTTGTTCTAACTTATATAGAACTATAAAATTATTATGTATATAAAACTATAAAATTATAATGTATTAATGCCTCCCCTTCTTTTGACTGAGAATATATAAACAAAAAATGGAAAGTGATGAAATAAATAATATATGTTTGAAAACTTACAGGCAGATAATCTGAGGCATCAAACCATTCATCGTCTGCATCAGCTCTTAACAATACGTCAAGCTGCAAGGTGTTTGGTGGCCATAGCTGAGTACTTCCATCGTCTGCGAGCACTGAGTTCTCTGTGGTTGACACGCCCTCGCCAAGATTAAATAGTGATCAGTGTGTGGTAGTGTCACATTCCATCCATAGCAATCAAGCTATGGCTAGCTAGCTAGATATATATATATATGATCTTGTAGCTTCTTATTTTCTCTTAATTAGATTATGGAATTAAATATTCTCTTTTACTATATATGGTGTACTACACCCTCTCCCTCACTTGATGACCCACCTGCATAGATAGGCATATAATTAATTAACATAGAGCTGAAAATAGAAGTAAATGGTGACTTTTAGAATTTGGGCCTAATTCATCGTCACAAAACTGGTTTGTAAGATGAAGAGGTGCTCTTGTACTATATATTCTTTTATGGTCTTATTTCTAGTCAATGTGAGGCTTGAGTTTTTGCTAATAGTGACAAAAAAATATTGAAATTATGCGGCTGGCAATATTCTTGACTCTGAAAGAGGAGCTAGCCAGCTAGGAAGAAGAGAAAAATTAATAAAACTGCTGATTATAAAGAATGGAAACATATTTCTATTAAGAGATATGAAGAGAAGGTTTTGGTTTGCGTGGAAGTTAAAAATATTACCGTCTGAGAAGGAAATTAAGCTCCCGGGGTGTTGAACAGAATTATCCATTTGGCCTTGAATGGTTGCAAGCACATATACATAGGCTGTTGAATCACTAACATTTACGTGTGAACATATATACAGACTTTGGTCCAGTCATGGACATTTTTTTCTCAATCTGTTTTAATATAATATTGATACATTCTCCACATCCTTCTCTTTTTCTTATTTTTGTTTTCTTTATAATTAATTAATGAACATATGATAGGAATTAGGTGTTCTGTTCTTTTAAGGTTGGCTATTGATATAAATCACAAACTCCTTCCCTCCCATAATAGTAGTTTTTTAGGTTTTTTTGTTCACATAGATTAAAAAATGCAACAAATGAACGAGTGAGAGTAACAATTTCAAATTAATTTTATTATTTATATATATTGCTCAAAAACCAATGCAACACTTTAAAAAGCATTCTTCATGATAAAATTGGAAAAAATAATAATTAATGCATCGTTGAAAAAAATAAAATGACAATTATTTTAGGACATTTTTACCTTACTAAAAAAAACTATTATTATAGGATGGAGGGAGCACCATTATGCGTCGGAATGTAGTGGCACATGCATGTAGATGTAGGTGTGTAAATAAAAATTGTACAAAAAGGAGTGTAAAAATTTATGTATGCGAATTACTTAAATAATAATTCTGCAAATAAATATATAATTCAAATTATAAAGGGTAACTGATAATTCAAATTATCTTTATAAGTTGTCAAGAAAAAATTACTCTAAACTTATTAATATATTGGTTTTGCAATTAACCCTAGCTAACATGAGGCAATGATATGGGGATAAAGGATTTGATGCTCAAAATTTAAAATGTTGAAGCTCAAAATATGTAGCAGGTATTTTTCTTTAAGATTATGCCCACACAACACACTAGATGAAACTGGCTCTTATATTTGTGTGCATAATAAATCATAAATATGTTAGAATAACAACCGTTAATTTTTTCATTAATGATTGAGATGTATTATTATTGTAATATTCCTTTTTTTATTTACATTGTTGTAATATTCTTTAAAATGACTGCATAAATCAAATCTTTAATTACAAATATATTGGCAAACGTCAACATAAAAAAAGTTTGTCCATTATCAATCATTCAAACCTAAAATTCTCTAGTACTCTCTCTGTTTCATATTTTTTTTATTTTACATCGAGGAGTATCCCACTGCTTGCACAACGGGGACTAATCTTCCGTGGGAGTTTGTTTGGTATCTCTACTGAGTGACATCCCTCCCAGCTGAGATTTTTTTCATACTCAAGACTCGAACCCAAAACCTTGGTTAAGGGGCGAGAGGCCTTAACCACTCACGCCAACCTCAGTTGGTTGTTTCAGATTAAGTATCACTCAAAAAATTTTCACAAGGATTAAGAAAATTAATACATAAATTAATGGGTAAAATAATTTTACTAAATTGTCTTTATACTTTTATTTTTATTTTTATAAATACACTATTAATAAATGTACTATTTACCAGTAAAGTTACATTTCCAAAGGCCATATGGGTAAAATTGGAAAAAAAATTAATGTCTTTTTCGATATATTATATAATTTCTACCTCCAATCATGTCTTTACCTCTCACTTTATTTAATTGTTTAAGATTTTTTCCAAAATTTTGTATTTAATTTCTTTTTTTATATTTTATTATTTAAATGGGACGGGTTGATCAACCTGTCCTGCATTTTTTTTTGCGGGTTAGTAATAATGAGTAAACCCACTTTTTTTTACCATCTATTTACCATCCTAAAGGAATTTTTTTGCCAGCATGGGCAATTATTGAGACTAATATATATTACAAGAAAGAAAGAAATGTCAATCAAGTATTTGACTTCATTTTAAAAAGCATTTGACTTGTTTTCTGCTTAATCAATGTGGGAGATGACAAGTTCTAATAATTAAGGATCAATTCCCGGCAATTCTGTAAGCATTCGGTAATGCATATGTTTTGAATCCTCAAAAAATTGTTAGGCGCACAGATGAAAAACAATACAATCATCATTGAAGGTTTTGCTTAATCAATGTATAATCTCGCAAGTAGTTGTCAAGAGAGGTAGGTGTGATATTACTAGGCATTGTTTTCAATATAAGGTCTTTTCAATGTAGTAGTTGGCCTTGATTATTTATTTTTATTTATTTATATAGTATGATTATTACTATTATATTATTTGGCTAAGCGTGACGGATTCATGGAGTTCTTTCGTGATGAGGACGTATGTTATGTTAGTCATTAGAGTTTTGTTAATTTGGTCCTTAATTTAAACACTAACAATGTTTGCTCATAGGATTGTGAGACGTTAATGTTTGTTTCTTGTTTGAGGAATTTCCTAGCTTTCAATGGAAAATTAATTTTTGCTAAGAATTATAAGCTGGCTTTTCTATTTGTCTCCTATATTTTTCATGTTACACAAACTTTTCAATGACTAAGTTTAAACTTAATATTGAGTCACTTTTATATATGTTGTAATCCTTTTCACTAGTTTATGATTCAGATTAAAATGAATATTTTTATAAGAGAAGAAACATGCAATTTGAAATGAGATTGTGACTTACAATTACATGTGAGGAATTTAGGTTCAATTTTTCTCATTGCATTAAAAAAATATCTCTAACTACTATCTAGCTGCCTATACTGCATGCTATATATACAGTTATAAATCTCTTTAAATAGAGCAATTAATTCGATCGTGGCAAACAGAAATGTTCAATTTATCACTGATTTTTGTAGACTATTATCACATTTTAATGTTTATGCTTTTTTTGTATAAAAGAAATTTGGGCCAAATCACTTTATTTATTTGTATGTTATTTTTTCTTTCTTTTTCCACTCTTGAGCTTCCCGAACCAAACACATGATACAAGGTGAACCCATTATTTTTCTGGACTAAACGAGATGAATCCAATAGAGGCAGTGGAATTGCGGAGTTGTTGGACTCAGGCCCAAATTGAAGGCACTTTTACATAATCAGTTCTTTGTGGGAGTTTTCTTTACCCACCCTCCTTCCTTTCTTAGCCCACCCCCACTTTTAAATTTACATTGTGAAAAGACTACTATACCCCTCTCCATATCTAAATCCCCCACCCACTTCTTCTCCCTCATTTCTCCCCCTGCACTCTCCTCCCCGTGCGAACCCCCTCCCTCTCACTCTAGGTTCTCTTTCTCTCACTCTGACTCTCATCAACGAGCACTAGCGACCATCAGCCATCAATGACCATCGGCGAAGGAAGGGCCACCGACGACCTTTCTCCCTTCTCCCTCGTTTGCACTCTCATCTGCTCTCTCTTTCAGTCGACCATATCTAGGTTCTTTTTTCAAAATATTATTTCAGTTTTACTGACATTTAGTTTTCATAGTGTGTTAAAAAAGTGTTACGAAAATTAAATTTTTGTAATGCATTCCCAGTTTGAAAATGCATTACGAAAACTAAGATTGCATAAGGCAATACAAGATAGTAATAACATTCAAAACGTAGACCAGACTTCGTTTGAGTTTTGAACCCAAATCTGCACCACTACTTTCTATGACCTGCTTAATTATTGTGATTTTAGTTTTCTAACTAACACTCACTTGATCATAGATTGCATACAGAAGAAAATAAAGATAAAAAATATAGGTCTTACATTATCTCGCTCTAAAATCTTTGAAACTATCAACCCACACCACCACATCCATTATAGAAATCGCATCGAACAACCAAGACTGAAGTCTCCACCGATGTCAATGCAAACCCTTCGTTAAAGCATGCAGAATGTTGATGTTTACTTCGATTGCTGTAATATGCACATGTGAAGGACTAATGAGTGTTCTTGTGAAAATCACACGTGTGCAGAGATGTGAAAGCATCAGGTTTAAGTCTTAGTTTTAACAAAAAAATCACAATGGTGAGAAATTTCACACCATGGACGTGAAAGCATCAGATTCAATTCGCAGCCTCAACATCCTACTCACAGCTGTGTAGGAAATGTCACACCCACGGTGTCAAGACATCAAGTTCAATTCACAGCTCCAACAGAGAAAATCACAGCTGTGTAAAATGTCACCCCCTAAGTGTGAACACGTTAGGTTCATCTCACAGCTTCAACGGAGGAAGTTACAGGTAGTAAAATTTTCACACCAGGGGTGTGAACGTGTCTGACTTGTTTACAATTTTTGATTTTTGATGCTCTATGACAGAACTAATTACAGCTGTGGAAATTATCATGCCCAGGGTGTTAACGCATCTAACTTGTTACAACTTGCAATGATATGCGTGTTGGAACATCCACATCTTCCTCTTTTCATCGATATCATTAGCCCAAGGTTGATCTTCAACTCCAAACTTAGTGACTATTTTTGTCCACTTATGTTGAAGTTCTCCTTCATCATAGTCGGTCAACATGCTTTTCTTGAATTGCTTGGTGAAGACTGGAATCCCTATGTTGCTAATGGCATTACGCAATAAATGTCATGTACACAACCTGTGATGAGCACTTAAAAATACTCTTCTTATAGTATTCCTCATGACATTCCTCAATGTGGAAACAAATGACAACGTTTGGGGTCGATGATCAAGGTGGGAGAAAGGAAGAAATCCAGTGTACTATGTGAAACACGTTTTATGGAAACAAACATTAAAAACTCTCACTATGGAGGGAGATGAACAATCTATTTATATTATATAATTTTAGAAGCGCGGGCTCTGCCGTTGCCACATAAGCGAATAGAATCAACCAACATCCATCCTTTTGCTGACGTGTCACTCTCTCCTTTTTTCTCAATTTTAACAATTATTTCCACCCATTTTTTGACTATTTATTTACCCCAAATTTAAAACTTCTATTTATATTATATAATTTTAGAAGCGCGGGCTCTGCCGTTGCCACGTAAGCGAATAGAATCAACCAACATCCATCCTTTTGCTGACGTGTCACTCTCTCCTTTTTTCTCAATTTTAACAATTATTTCCACCCATTTTTTGACTATTTATTTACCCCAAATTTAAAACTTTTTTGTAACAGCAAGTAGGCCTCATAACTCATGCCTATTGGTATCCCCATCACTAAAATAAACCTCATTTCTTAAATTAAAGAATGACAATCGTGTTGGCAAGAGTACACGGCATGACCATTGGCGTAGTGTTGCTACCTATTTCCGTGATGGGGTTATTACATTTTTGCTTCTCTATTTTCCTCAAAAATTTTTTTTACTTCTTTTCACTATTTTGAAAGGAAAAAAATCCTTTGGTGGATATACCAAAACAGTTACATTTAAAAAAAAAATTACATTTATGGGCTATTAATTGTGCTCTCCATTGGCAACATCATTAGACCTTATGTTAATGAATTTATTCTCTTTGGCCTTTCAAAAGAAAAAGGGTTATGAAACATGAAATACATCGTTAGATTACCAAAGTCCACTCAGTTATATGAAGAAATCAAGTTCGAGTTTAGACAATCTGAATTTCCGTGCATGGGTCTTAAAAGTATAAGAATGAGCTCTATCCTCTCACACTACAAAGACATGCAACCAATGACAATGAAAAAGTGAGTTCGGCCACCTATACCCAACAATTTAAACCTAATTGGTTTTGTCTTCCTCAATCCCCATTTCTTCTGGCTTCTTAAAACATTTGTGATTGGTGAAGTGTTTTCAAAATCACCCAATTTTCATAAATCATCTGAACCTATTAAAAGATTCGCTCCATTAAAGTGTTATGTTCCTGTATTTTCTCAGCAACCAATTATTTGATATTAGTATTGCTTCTCTATTATTTAAATTTTCAATTTAGACTGATAGTAACAAATTCCATAAAATTCTTATTCAGTTTGAAGCAACTGTACATATTGACTTCCCAAATTACCAATTATTTATCAGCCTTGTTACGCTTTCAAATAAGATGAATTGAAACTTCCTCCATATATTCTTCCTAGCTTGACCTTTTTGTGATAGAAAATCATTTACCATTGCTTATATTAAGAGCTCAAATTATGGTTTTGTTATAGCCACCACAAAGTTTAAAGAAAAATGTCCTAAACAAAGACAAAAACACTTAATCATATGATAAGCGTGAATTCTATAACAAATCTAGGTTGATGTTATTTTTGTAAATTTACCAAGTTTATATTAAAATTAATATGATGAATAACATGAATGAAAAATATCACAAATAGTAAGTTTACTTAATATTATGAAAAATTAATTAGAATCATACTAATATATTAAAATACACCCGTGCAACGCACGGTCATTATCTAGTTGTCCTAATAAAAGAATCACTTCATTCTATTTGAAAGAAGATGAGCACATAAGTAAGAGAACAAATTCCAAAAGGATAAATTTACTCTACTTCTTCAAGGGGTTAAATATTAATTACTGATAGAAATTTAAATCATGATTACATGGTCAATACTTAGCTGAATGTTCAGAACAGAGTCCCAAATAACACAAGAATTAAAAATTGAAAATTTGATAACAATAGGAAAACCCATGACAACTGTGTAAAACCACCAAAAAGCAACGAATAAGAAAAGAAAAAAAAAACTGAATGATATCTTCTCTTGTGTATCATTTGGAGCCTCAAAGCATGCTATCAGCATGAGATGGCAACCTCTTGAAGAAATTGCTAGGCACTGAGGGTAGCTTGCTCCTAAACCTGGGGTGCCTGAGCCAGAAAATGCCAGCAACTGAGACAACAACCTTAAAAGGTGTCACATATAGTGCCACAGCTGCAATGAGGCAGAAAATCACAAACAAGCTTGTTGCTCTTGGGTCTCTCCAACTGAGCAATGCATGAAACCTCTCACCCTGAGTTGCAATGTCTCCAACCACAGTTTGTATCCTCCCAGCCACACTCCTAAGCCTATCATACCTCATCCTTATCACATCTTGAGCCTTTGAAGTAGGGAAAGTGTCAAACTCCTCATCTAGTTCATCTGGGTGTGCTGCTTCTGCCCATGAAAGCTTAGTATCCATGTGTGGAGGGTGCCTTGGCCTGAACCTGAAATTCCATATTCCAATGAGGAACATGTAGAGGAAGATGGTTGGGAGGATCAATTCCGGGTAGCATATCAAGATGAAGAACAGAACATGTACTAGGATTGCGGTCACCGGGTTCTTCCACTTCTGCACCTCACCAAGCCACCTGCTCATAGATATCACACATGAGAAAAGTGACACAATCCTGAAGAAATTGGCTTTGCTCCTTCTCTGACTCCAGATATGAGAGTCCACATCCAGCATGTACTCCACAACCTCTTTCCTAAGTGGTGGTTCAGCCCTCCCAAGCCTCACTGCTACAATGTTCATAGCCTGGTATCTCAAGCTGTCTAATTGGTTCACAGTGAATGGATGCAAGTAATGCATTTTTGGTAGTAAAGGGTGGCCATAGAGGTAAATTATGTGAGCTAGGGAGAGACAGGTAAAGCGAATCGCCAATTGAAGCTCCCCCATCTTCTTCAATCCGGAGGGACGCAGAACAAGTAAAGGGTAGGAGTTTGTGTAGATCCTATCCATTTCCAAGGTAGACAAACGAATTCTCACCTTCCCAATTCTTGAGTCATTCTTTGCAGCTCCACTTCCAGGAGCTTGTTGTGAACCTCCACCCAAATGGCAGTTGTCAAAGACACCAAAAGTTATGACTGTGCAAGGGTCATGCACTTCCCATGTGTATTGCTCATTCCACTTTGGATTGAAGCTCTCAGTGATGGTTCTAGTTCTGACCCATTTCTGTCCATACTTGGCCACACAATAAGCATCTGTGGAACTCTTACCATTGTTTGTCTTCATGGGTTGGAGGCCTTGAGCACTCAATATTCCCACTTCAAGAATCCCAATTGGCTGCTTCCATAGTTGCCTAGCAGTTGGTCTTGTATCACTGATGTACATAGTGGACTCATCTAGGACATGATAAGCACCCTCAAGGCAAACCCTGAGGTGAATTCTACTTGAGAATTTTTGTTCATTCCCCTTGTCACCCTCAAGGACACCAAAGCCAAACCTTTCCACGTTGTACCACCGCGAGTGCACCTCGCGATGATCCAATCGGACCTCGAATTTGTTCAGTGGCAAGGCTAACTTGGCCACCACTTCATCTTTACCTGGGCTGGCCTTGTTCTCCAAAGTCAGCACCAGCTGTTCTTCAAAGGGTTCTGCTGCCACAAACACAAGATCCTCATTCCACATTGGGTTTGTTGTTTTTGTTGGACATACCTTAGTCTTAAGCACTTGTTGTCCAACTTGAGCCTTTACAAACACTTGGGGTAGCTGGCTTTTGTCATGTGGCTCCACATCTTGAGCTTCAATTACATTGACCCATAGATACCACAGTTTTGGATTGACATAAACCTTTGATCTGATATTGTAAACTCCCTCTCCCTTAACTGAAGCAGAATCTGAATGCCAAGCCTCAGGAAATGCTTCATCAGCTTGTGTTCCCATCCAAACAGCTAGCATGATCTCTCCCCTTGTCCTTGTTTCTCCCTTAAGATTCTCTAGCCTATACCACTGAGGAGCCAAAGGGCTATCTGGGGGAACCCTTGTTGGCACTTCATGCATGTCAAACTCAACCTTTCCAATGTAGTCATCTCTAGACACCATGTCTTTGTCTCTGACAAAGACCTCCACAACTGAAGACTGTATCTTTTCCTTTGAGAATGCAAAGACCTGCTTCCACTCAGGGTTGCTTTTCTTCTCAAAGTGTCTTGTTTTCCCCTTGTAATTGCCAACCTTCACCTCAACATAAGGGTCCAAGTTTCCTTTGACAGGGTTTGGTGGAAGGTCTTTGGCCTTCACAACTCGAACATAGAGGTAGAACATCTGTTCGACAAGGTCATAAGTGCTTGTGGCTCTTTCACTGTAAATCCAACCACTTCCACCACGTTGTCCTCCATGTGGCCACTTTTCTCCAAGCTCTGGCTTTGTGTCTTTCAACTTGTAATCCTCTTGGTTTTGCTTTGGAGCAGCTTGAGAAGAACTCATCGTGGCTGGTTTTTGGAAGCTTCACCTCTCAAATCTCTTTTTGCTGCAAAACCTCTACTTTCATGTGCCTTGTTTGTGTTGACCCTGAAATGAACTTTCAAGGGTGCATGCAACTTCTGTGATTTCTTCTTGTGTCCCTTTGACAAATGAGCACCAGTGGAGTAAATTGATTTGCTACTTGAGGTGAGAGCCAGCAAACTTTTCTTTTCAGTTCACAACTATTTTTGCTCAAACACCTGGAATAATTAACAGCAAATAGATAATGAAAAATTGGAGAAAGAAGACAAAGATGATTGGACTCTCTTGAAAATAGAGATATTTGAGACTTGGTTAGTGTCACCTTTAAGGCCCTGACATGAAAGTTTGGTCTATTTTACATATCGATATCATTAGTGATCCTCACTCCTTTGTTGCTCATTGACTCTGTATTTCAATTGTTGTTAATGTTTCCTTTTGTGTTCATCTTGGGTTGGGTGCAGTATACATACACTTTTAATTAAGGCTTACTTTTGTGAAATCTAGCTTCAATCTCCACTCCTAGCATATTAATATATCCTACTTTTCTTTGATTAACAGTAGAATATTTATTTATGTATACATAACAATTAAAAGGTTGTATTTTCTAACTGTGCTAGAGGAACATTCATCCTTAGTGCATTTTACTTTATGTAAACGCTTTGTTTGCTAATTAGTTAAAGTAGAGATAGGAAAAACCACTTGTCGAAATTCCAAAATGTTGTAAAGGCCCACTTGTGTTGAGAGGACAAAGATAGTCTTTTTAGAATAAAAATAAAAATATCGGTAGACTTGCACATAATCTCTGCCTACTTTGCTAGATGCTTTTGTCTTTCTTCCATAACTTTCAGCAATGGCAAATTTTCTGTTTAAAGACTACTTTGCCACCCTTCTATCTTGTCTTGGAAATTTTTGTAGCGTATGAGACATGGATATTATAGTAATTTGATTTGATCTATACACACCTTCCTGTCTGCTCCAAAGTTAATGTGGAGTGTGGAGGCAAAGACAGTTAGTCAATAATAATAAAGAAATTGAAACAAATAAAGCTGCATGTTGAGCTCAAAGAAAAGGAGAAAGCATCACAGAAAGGAGAAAGCATCACAGAAAGGAGAAAGCTTATGGGATAAGTGACCCTTCCAAAGATGCTTTAGAACATTATTCTCTCATCTTTATTCGTCTTTAACTTAATGTTAGCTAAATTGTGGAATTTTCGCTAGTGGGAAGCATCAGAAATACCATAGATTTAATTGAATATTGACGCTTCAACACAACCTGTGTGTACCTAACTTGCAATGTTCTGGCTGCAATACGGGGCGGATTTTCTATCCATCCTGCGAGGCTTTTGAGCAGAGTTGGTGGTTGATTTCAAATTAAATTTAGATTTTATTTATATACAAATCATGCTTTAATTTTTACGTAATAATTTATTCTATGATGATAAGATGGTTATGGTATGTGGCATAGAAGGTTTGGCTAAGTTCAAATGAAGAAAGAAGAGAACAGCTTGAGGGGAGAATGGGAGAATTACATATTTACTGGGATTGTCAAATTATTAATTGGTCACTATATATAAGGTGGAATTGAAATTTTTCCACGTGACCTCATTGTATGAAATTTTTTTATTTTATTTATTTTTTTACAAACAATAAACAGGTGACCATTTAAAAATTTGTTAGTATTTATTATGAAAGGAAAAAAAAATTAATATGAACGTGGGAACGAGAAAGGAACCGCTGTTCTGGACTTTTCTCGTACAGAAAAATGATTCGTCGCAGTGACTGTTGTATTCGGACTGAGTATTATTCCCCCACTCATTTCTGAGTATTATTGCAGGCCTTTTTACATAAAATAAAACAAAATTTATTTTAATTTTTATATACTAAAATAATCTAGTTATGAAAAATCATTGAGAATTTGGTAGGCTCAAAGCGACTCCTCATTGTAATTATTTATTCATTTATTTATTTTACATTTCATGTTTTTTTTATTACTGTTTTTATGCTTTTTTAAATAGTAAATATTTAACATAAGTTTTTAATATATATGATAACAAATTTTACAATTTTATAAAGTATAAAATATCAATTAATCAATTATGTTTATTTTATAAAAATTGAAAATAAAAAATATGGTAAAAAAATTAATCTAAGTATAAGTATTGACATGTAAGTTTGCTCTGTTCGATTAAGATGAAAGTAGACATTTTAAGAATTAAAATAAAAATTATATTGTTTATGTAAAAAATATATTATTATCAATATCGATCGGTTAGTCCAATTAGTTTTCTGTAAACAATTTAATAAAAAAATAGACATTGAGATAATTTTATCCTTTTATATGAATTCATCCAACTCAACAGTTGAAATTCAATACAACTTTTAAAAACCAAAGATCAAAATAAAATTATTTCCTAGAAAAAGGGATCGACACCGGATTAGATTCCCCTCTTTAGATTTTCGGAAATAATACACGGACACTCGAAACACCCATAACACACCTTTTCTAGAACAAATATCTACATAAGATTGCACTGTAGCAGGTGTGGAGCGGGTGTATTGGGTGTTCGAATATCAAAACTCTTAGATTTTAGCCTGTTCTATTTCTATTTACTTTAATTACTGTATGGTGGCTTCTGGAAGACGGCTAACCAGTAGAAGGAATAAAAAACTATATGCTTCGGAAGGCTTTTTATTTTTAATCAAAAAAGGGTAATTCCATTTGGTATTTACCAAAATGAGATAAACCAACAAGTTTTTACACTGACGGTGTAAGTCGTCACTGACAACTACGACTTCCACTCTTTTTTATTTTTTTTTGAAACACAGTGGAAGTCGTAAATGAGAATTACGATTTCTTTTTCTTCTTTTTTTGATTTTGCAAAGTCGTAAGTGATAACTACGACTTCTATTAATATTTTGTAAAAAAAAAATTGATTCAACAACCATTTTGATCTCTAAGAGTGTCAGACGGTGTCACTTTGGTCTCTAACAGATACGAAATTACAAAAAGGTCCTCAATTGGTGTTTGTTGTTAGTCACTTTGGTCCTTGAAAGTGATTACTTACTATCATTTTAGTCCCTAAAAAATAATTACTTACTGGTATTTTGGTCCTCGAAAGTGATTATTTTACTGACGGCAGGGACCAAAGTGACCAACAACAGATACCAGTTGAGAAAAAGTGATTAAATCAACTTTTGAGGGATCATTCTATTAAATCACTTTTTCTCAACTGGTGTCTGTCGTTGGTCACTTTGGTCTCTGCTATCAGTAAAATAATCACTTTTAGGGACCAAAATGCCAATAAGTAATTACTTTTTAGGGACTAAAATGACACTAAGTAATCACTTTCAGGGACCAAAGTGATTACTTTTTGTAATTTCGTATCTGTCAAGGACCAAAGTTGTAGGTAATAAGATGAAACACAAGAAGGGGGGGTTGAATTGTGTTTCTAAGCTTTTAAAACTTTTCGCAAAAGTTGGACGCTGGCTGTTAAAAACTTTGGACGCACAGCTTGGTTCAAATATTGGACGCACAGTGTTTTCTGAAATATTGGACGCACAGAGTGCTAAAACACTGGACGCACAGAAATGTGAAATATTGGACGCACAAAAGATTGGACGCTGAGGCTTTCCCTCTTGGTTTAAAAACTTGTTTTCTTTGTGCGATTTGAGGTGTATGAAAAACTTGTTTAAACAAAATCAATTCAATCCCCTTGGTTAGTAATAAACACAAATATAAAAGGAGATAAAGGAAAGAAGAAATAACACAAGTTTTTATACTGGTTCACCCTTTCCTAAGAGCTACGTCCAGTCCCCTCAAACTAGAGAGATTTCACTATCAACCTGATAGAATACAAGTATTCTTTGCACACAGCCTCTTCAGGCTAAAACCCAAGTATTCTTTGCACACAGCCTCTCCAGGCTAAAACCCAAGTATTCTTTGGACGCAGCCTCTTCAGGCTAAACCCCAAGTATTCTTTGAACACAGCCTCTTCAGGCTAAACAACTCAGCAGAGTTTTGATACAAGTGCTGTCTAACTCACACAAGTGAGGATATGAAATCTAAAGCACTTTGAGAGTTAAGCAAACTCTCTTTTACAAGAAGATAAAGAAATACAAGACTTTTAATACAGAGTATAAAAGATTGCACAGCAGTTCAGCTCTTTCTTTTTCGTTTTCAGTCACTTGTATTCTTCTTCTTGCTTCTCGGTATTTATAGGCTTTGATGAAGCTTCAGACTTGTTCTTCGAATAGCTCAGCTTCAGCCTTCATAAATATTACCATTCTCTAATAGCATTTAATGCTATTTTCCCGTTGCTCTGAGGAGATCTACTTCATTGTGCATGTCTGCGTTTCTTTCTCCCAAAACAGAAGCAACCTGTACTCAAAGTCTCAATTGTACAGTGGTTAATAATAATATCTTATTGAGACAGAGAGAATACACTGTGTAAAGCAGAAATGTGTGTTCAGAGATATATAGAGTAGTTAAAAGTACATTCTCTCTCTTAGTACACTTTCCACAGTACGTTATGCTTTTTCAGAAGTACATTCACACACGTTGACAAAGATGTACAGAAAAGCATTGTGTACAGCTATTTATTTCAAATCATTTGCTCAATAAATATGTTTCATATTAAATGCATGAGCAGTAAATAGCATGTAATGGACTCTGCGTTTTGGACGCAGCATATAGAATCTATTGGACGCATACCTTTGCACTTACCAATTTGCACAGAACTCATGCAAACATTGGACGCATACCTGATGCTTACCAATCTATTCCATTTGAATGCAAGGCAGTATTGGACTTTTGCCATTTCCCTATAGTTCCATTGGACGCAAAGCAATATTGTTGTCCTTCTTATTTATTGGACGCAGAACAGTGCTTGAGTAACTCTGACTTCATTGGACGCAGAGCAGTTCTTTTGTTTGTTCAGTTTCATTGGACGCAGAGTTGCACTCTTGCTCACACTGGACATTGGACTTTTATCCTTCATGCTCACTGAATCTGTTCCTTTGAAAATCATTGGACTCTTACTGCAATTCTGCTTCTCATACAAACATTGGACTCTGCCAGTATTGCCTTGTTCTTATCATTGGACTTATGCCAGTCTTGCTCTATTGGACGCTTACTGATTCTGCTTCTTTGGAAAACATTGGACGCAGAACTTTGTTCTTGCCTTGTGCTCAAACATTGGACGCAGAATTCTTCCTTCTGCTCAAACATTGGACGCTGGACGCAGAATTCTTCCTTCTGCTCAAACATTGGACGCAGAACTTTTGTGTCCATTTCAGTGCCAACATTGGACGCAAAACTCTTGTGTCCATTCCAGTGCCAACATTGGACGCAAAACTCTTGTGTCCATTCCAGTGCCAACATTGGACGCAAGGCTCACTTTGAATGCCAGCCAATGTCATGAAGAGCTTATTGGACGCAGACTGCAATCAGCTTAGTTAGGCAGCATTTATTCATTGTACAGCTTAATACAAATTGATTATCCTTTGTAAAAACCTTAATACATTTTGTTATCATCAAAACCATAAAATCACTTAGGGAGTTTTTGTATTAAAAACACTTTTAACCAATTTGGTTCCAACAATCTCCCCCTTTTTGATGATGACAAACATTATTAAGTTTTACAAACAATAAAGCATATAAACCAAAAACAATCAGCAAAAACAGAAATTTTCTAAGGGAAACTCCCCCTGAGATAAACATATCAGATTTTCCTTACTCTTCTCCCCCTGAGATAGACATCTCATGGTTTTGGATATTCAATATACTTAGAGTACCTGAAAATTTCTTTCACTCATAACAACAAGATTAGTCCAATAAAAAGCAAATAGCTTATTAGAATAACAACATGGTAATAAGACTAATGCAATCAGACTTAATCTTTCTCCCCTTTTATCAAAAACTTTCCCCTTTTAGTCAGGATATAAAAACTTAATCCCATTCTTTCTCCCCCTTTTGTCATCAGGCAAAAAGGTTCATAGAACATCATAGTCCAAAGAGAGTTTTGAAAAAAAACTTGGAGCTTTTAAAAACAGAAACCTCTTTAAAACTAAAAAAGAAAACCTTTTTCTTCTCCCCTTTTCTAAACAAGCTTTCTCAATCAGAAATGATTTTAGACAAGATGTCAAACGAAGAGAAATCTGAATCAAGTTTATAGAGAAAACAGAAGTTTTTCTTGAAAGCTTGAATAATCATCAAACTAAAAAATACTGCAAAGCATTTGTAAGAAACCAACTGTAAGATATATCTTTATGAAAAAAAATTGGACTCAGCGTGGGATTACTAAGATGTGAAAGCTTTTAAGTCTTTAAAGAAATTTCTAAGTCTCAAATAGACTGTCGTGTCCTGTTGGACTCTAGTCACATTGGACTCAGACTCAACTTAAGCATATTGGACGCTAAACATCAGTCTTTTATAAAGTGCATATTCAAATGCTTCCTTATAAAAGTAAACCTATCTACAGAGAGGGGTTTTGTAAAAATATCTGCCCATTGATTTTCAGTGTTAACAAACTGAATATCAAATGTTCCCTTCTGTACATAGTCTCTAATAAAATGATGTTTAATTTCTATATGCTTAGCTCTTGAGTGTAAGATTGGGTTCTTAGATAAATTGATTGCAGCAGTATTATCACAAAGAACAGAAATCTTACTCTCAAAGATGTTGTAGTCCTCCAATTGATATTTAATCCATAAGAGCTGAGAACAACAACTTGCAGCAGAGACATATTCAGCTTCAGCTGTTGATAATGCAATAGTGCTTTGTCTCTTGCTTGTCCATGATACTAAATTGGATCCAATAAAATGGCATCCTCCGCTGGTGCTTTTTCTTTCAAGCCTGTCTCCAGCATAATCAGCATCACAGAATCCTACTAATCTGTATTCATCTGATTTCTTAAACAGCAAACCAAGATTAGTAGTCTCTTTCAGATATCTAAAAATTCTCTTGACAGCAGTCAAATGAGAATCTCTAGGATCTGTGTGATTGTGCTATTCTTTTATTGCCGCATATTTGTTATTGTGTTGGAACCAAATTATTCAAAAGCATTTCTAATGCATGAATTCCCTAAGTGATTTTGATGATAACAATAATTATTAAAGGTTTTACAAAGTCTACTGACAAACTCTTGTAGGTACAACAAAGATAAGTCCATCGTCCAAAGTGACATTGACACATATATGTACAATCCAAGAGTGGAGCGTCCAATGGACTCTGATACTTAACCTTAGAAAAGTATCGTCCAATAGACTTTGAGAAGCAATACGTCAAATGAAGCTTTGCGTCCAAAGAAGCAGAACCTATAAGCATCTAATAATTAGTCATGGAGACGTACTATGCTTTGCGTCCAAGGAAGCAAAATTGATAAACGTCCATTGATTGTCATAGAGACGCACTATCAGAGAAGCAAAGTCATAAGTCCATATGGTAAGCAATGAATATGCGTCCATATGAACTAAGTTGTCTCAAGTACAAATGGTAAGCAAAGGTATGCGTCCATTTTGTACATAACCTGAAAAGTCCATACATTCTACATGTTGCGTCCAAAACGCAGAATACATAACTTGCTCTTGCATTTAATATGGAACATATTTATTGAGCAAATGATTTGAAATAAATAGCTGTATTCAACGTGTTTGAACATGCATTAAATGAAAAGCTTAAAGCACTGTGGAAAGTGTACTTAGAGAGAAAATGTACTCTGGCTATTTCTATATCTCTCTGAATACCCCTTTCTGCTTTACACAGTGTATTCTCTTTGTCTCAACAAAATATTACTATTAACCATTGTGCAATTGAGACTGTGAGTACAGGTTGCTTCTGTCTTAGGAGAAAGAGAGGCAAACATACACACTGAAGCAAAACTCCTCAAAGCAACGGAAAAATAGCATTTAATGCTATTAGAGAACGGTTATATTTATGAAGGCTGAAGCTGAGCTCTTCAAAGAACAAGTCTGAAGCTTCATCAAAGCCTATAAATACCGTGAACAACAAGAAGAAAGAGACTGAACCAAGCAAAAGAAAGAGCTGAAACGCTGTGCAAATACTCTGTTTATTAGTCTTGTATTATTTTCTTTCTTGTAAAAGAGAGTTTGTTTAACTCTCGAAGTGCTTAAGATTTTCATATTCTCACTTGTGTGAGTTAGATAGCACTTTAAGTCAAAAACACTCTTCTGAGTTGTTTAAGCCTGGAGAGGCTTGTTTTGAAAGAATACTTGTTTAAGCCTAGAGAGGTTTGTCTGTAAAAGAATACTTAGGATATAGCCTGGAGAGGCTACGTGTAAAGAATACTTGGGTTAATCCTGGAGAGGCTTGGTTGTCAAAGAATACTTGTGTTGAGCCTGGAGAGGCTAGGTGTGCAAAGAATACTTGCTGCAAGGCCTGAAGAGGCTGTTAAACAATACTTGTATTCTATCTTGATTGATAGTGAAATCTCTCTAGTTTGAGGGGACTGGACGTAGCTCTTAGGAAAGGGTGAACCAGGATAAACACTTGTGTTATTTTCTCTATCCGTTATCTCTGTTAATTTATTTGTTTATACTAACTGAGGGGATTGATTTTGAATTTATTTTAACAAGTTATTCAATACGCTTTAATCGCACAAAGAAAACCAGTTTTAAACTAAGTGGATGTTTTTGCGTCCAAAGTGTTTGTGCGTCCAATAAACCAGTTGCGATGTGCGTCCAATGTTTGCGAAAAGTTTTCAAAAGCTTTGAAACACAATTCAACCCCCTTCTTGTGTTTCATCTTGTTACCTACATATTGCTCCTCGCTGATTCTTGCAAGTTTGGGGGAATTTATTTCCGCTACATAGTACTATTTCTGGTATTGTGTTGTTGTTTCCCCCATCAGAGTGGCATCAGAGAGCTTGGTTTAGGGCTATTTGACTTCTTACTTGAATGATGGAGGCAAATTCAAAGATGGTAAGTTTGAATGGCACTAATTATCATTTGTGGAAAGGAAAGATGAAGGACTTGCTATTTGTGAAGAATATGCATCTTCCTATCTTTGGTACTCAGAAGCAGGATTCCAAGACTGATGAAGAATGGGATTTTGAGCATCAACAGGTGTCTGCTTTTATTCGGCAATTTGTTGAAGATAATGTTTATACTCATATTGCTAATGAGACAAATGCAAAATCTTTGTGGGAGAAGATAGAGTCCTTGTATGCGGCTAAATCAGGGAACAATAAATTGTTTCTGCTGAATAGTTTTATCAACTTGAGGTACAAGGAGGGGACTTCTATTTCAGATCACTTGAATGAATTTCAAGGGCTCCTTGATCAGATGTCAGGAATGGGTATCAAGTTTGATGATGAGCTTTTGGGACTATTGCTACTGTTATCTCTTCTCGAGTCTTGGGAGACATTTCAGGTTTCTATTACTAGTTCGGCCCCTAATGGTGTTGTTTTTTTGCAAACGGCAAAGAGTAGTGCTCTTAATGAGGAGATGAGAAGGAAGACACATGGTACTTCATCCCAGTCTGAGGTGCTTGTCATTGAAAACAGGGGGAGAAGTCAGAAAAAAGAACCGAAGGGTGATAGAGAGAAGAGCAGGAGTAAGTCAAAATCATGATACAAGAATGTGGAGTGCCATTATTGTCACAAAACAAGGCACATACAGAAGAATTGTTTTCAGTGGAAAAAGGAGAACAAAGGCAAGAAGGGTAAGCAGAAAGAGAGAGATCATGATGATGATGATCGTGTCACTACTGCTATTAGTGATGATCTTGTTATTCTCCGTGACTATGAGTCTGTTAATCTTGTATCGGATGAGAGCATGTGGATAATTGATAGTGGTGCTACACTGCATGTTACACCGAGGAAAGAGTTCTTCACCTCTTACACTTCAGGTGACTTTGGAGTGCTGAAGATGGGTAATGAAGGTATGTCTAAGGTTATTGGTGTTGGTGATGTTTGCCTGCAGACTAACATGGGAATGCAGTTGTTGCTTAGAGGAGTCAAACATGCTCCAGATGTTCGCTTTAATTTGATTTCTATGCAGGTGCTTGATGATGGTGGTTATGATAATCACTTTGGCTCTGGAAAGTGGAAACTCAACAAAGGTAACTTGGTTGTGGCTAGAGGGGAGAAAATTTCTAAACTGTATTGGACAAAAACTTTGGTTGCTAAAGGCAGTGTGAATGCCGTGGATATGATTGGGGCATCTTTGTGGCACCGAAGGTTTAGTCATATAAGTGAAAAGGGGCTGAATTGTTTAGCTAAAAAGGATGTGCTTCCGGGATTGAAGAGTGCAGAGTTGGAGAGGTGTTCTCATTGCATGGCTGGTAAGCAGACCAAAGTATCCTTCAAGAAGCATCCTCCCTCCAGGAAATCAGAGTTGCTTGAATTGGTGCATTCTGACGTTTGTGGCCCGTTGAAGGTAAAATCTTTTAGTGGTGCACTTTACTTTGTTACCTTTATTGATGACTGTTCCAGGAAACTATGGGTCTATGTTTTGAAGACAAAAGGCCAAGTGCTGGAGAAGTTCAAAGAGTTTCATGCTTTGGTTGAGAGGCAGTCGGGTAAGAAGCTGAAACGCATTTGTACTGACAATGGTGGTGAGTATTGTGGACCCTTTGATGTTTATTGCAAGCAGTATGGTATTGCACATGAAAAGACTCCTCCTAAAACTCCTCAACTGAATGGTTTAGCTGAGAGGATGAATAGAACACTGGTTGAGAGAGTGAGGTGTATGCTCTCTGAGGCCAAGTTACCCAAGCACTATTGGGGTGAGACACTGTACATGGCGGTGCATGTTATTAATCTCAGTCCTGCAGTTGCTTTGAACAGTGAGGTGCCAGACAAAATTTGGTTTGGCAAGAATGTCAGGTATGATCACTTAAGAGTCTTTGGTTGCAAGGCTTTTGTGCATGTTCCAAAGGATGAAAGATCCAAGTTGGATGCAAAGACTAGGCAGTGTATCTTCATCGGTTATAGTCAGGATGAATTTGGTTACAGGTTGTATGATCCTGTTGAGAAAAAGCTTGTTCGACGCCGTGATGTGGAGTTCATGGAAGACCAAACCATTGAAGACATTAATAAGGTGAAGAAGACTACACCTGATAAAGATGATAGTTTGTTTGATGTTGATCCAGTTCGGTTGCCTGTTCATAATCTGGATACTGCTGAGAGTAATGTTCAAGATGATAATGTTGATGATCAGCAGCTTGGCGATGAGTTTGATGTTCCCATTGATGATGATGAGGAGGAATTTGATCAGATGCCACAGGATGATAATCTTGGTGATGCTCCCGAGCTAACTCAAGTCCAACTCAAGAGGTCTAATAGGCAGAGACAACCATCTACGAGGTATCCTTTTGATGAGTATGTTACCTTGACCGATGGGGGAAAACCTGAGTGTTTTGAAGAGGCCATGCAGAGTGAGGAAAATCAAAAGTGGTTGGATGCAATGCAAGATGAGATGAAATCTTTGCATGATAATTACACTTATTATTTGGTGAAGTTGCCTAAAGGCAAGAGGGCCTTGGAAAACAGGTGGATTTACAGGGTGAAGCATGAGAGTAATTCTGTGTCTCCAAGGTATAAAGCCAGATTAGTGGTGAAAGGCTTCAAACAAAGAAAGGGTGTTGATTTTAATGAGATTTTCTCAGCTGTGGTAAAGATGTTATCCATTAGAACTGTGTTGAGTTTGGCTGCTACTCTTGATCTAGAGGTAGAGCAAATGGATGTGAAAACTGCTTTTCTTCATGGTGATTTGGAGGAAGAGATCTACATGAAGCAACCTGATGGCTTTGAAGTTAAAGGCAAGGAAGACTATGTGTGTAGGCTGAGAAAGAGCTTATATGGCTTGAAGCAGGCTCTGAGGCAGTGGTATAAGAAGTTTGAGTCTGTTATGTGTGAGCAAGGCTACAAGAAGACTACTTCTGACCATTGCGTCTTTGTCAAAAAGTTTTCTGATGATGACTTCATTATCTTGTTATTATATGTTGATGACATGCTTATTGTTGGGAAAAATGTTTCCAGAATTGACAGGTTAAAGAAGCAATTGGGCGAGTCATTTGCCATGAAAGACATGGGAGCTGCTAAACAGATTCTTGGTATAAGAATCACGTGTGATAGAAAGGAGAAAAAGCTTTGGCTGTCACGAGAAGATTACATTAAAAGGGTGTTGCAGAGATTCCAGATGGAAAATTCTAAGGTGGTAAACACTCCTTTTGTTAATCATTTTAAGTTGAGTGCTAAATAGAGTCTTTCAAATGAAGCTGAGAAATTAGATATGCAACGAGTTCCTTATGCATCTACTGTGGGTAGTTTGATGTATGCAATGGTGTGTACAAGACCAGATATTGCACATGCTGTTGGTACAGTCAGTAGATTCTTGTCAAATCCAGGTAGAGAACATTGGAATGCTGTGAAATGGATTTTGAGGTATCTTTGTGGTACTGCTAGTTTGAGGCTTTGTTTTGGTGGTGATAAGCCTACCTTGGTGGGGTATTCAGACTCAGATATGGCTGGAGACATTGATTCCAGGAAGTCCACTTCGGGCTTCATGATCAGATTTGCAGGGGGAGCTGTGGCTTGGCAGTCTAAGTTGTAGAAGTGTGTAGCATTATCTACTACAGAAGCAGAGTACATTGCCATTACCGAAGCATGCAAGGAGTTGCTATGGATGAAGAAATTCTTGCAGGAGCTTGGTTTTGTTCAGGATAGATATTCGTTGTTTGTTGACAGTCAGAGTGCTATTCATCTTGGTAAGAATCCAACTTTTCATTTTAGGTCCAAACATATTGATGTGAGGTATCATTGGATACGTGATGCTTTGGATGCTAAGTTGTTGGAGCTGGCTAAAGTTCATACGGATGATAATGGTGTTGATATGATGACTAAAGCATTACCAAGAGGGAAGTTTGAGGCTTGTTGTGATATCGCCGGTTTGGCAGTTATCTCCACATAGTCGTGAGGGGGAGATATGTTGGGTTTTGGGCTCCCTTCCTATGTGGAGAAAGGCCCAAATATTGAGTCTACTTTAGTCTCACTTATCCAAGTGGAGAGGGGTCAAATTAGGGTTGAGAAAGTGAGAGTCATTCATTGTGAGAGTAGCCACCAACAAGAGAGAAGAGAAAAAAAGAAACCCAACTCGCATACTCACTTGGCATCCATCTTCAGACCGCGACATAGAATTCGTTCACCGTTGGATCGGGCTGAAATTTGGACAACAGATTCAAAAGGCGTGGTTCTTCGTTTTTAACGGTCGGATGGGAGATTAGAGCTCTGGAGTTCGAAAAAAACAGATCGCACTGCAACTCTATTTTTGGGTATTTTCATCTTCTAGTTTCTTATTTGAGAGCATTGGTGCTTTGTTGCTTTGGCTGATTGTAGGCACAGTTTGTACTATTTGTTTGAGACTCTTGTGTACCCTATTTGATCATAGTAGAGCTATTTCATTGGTCTGGACGACCCGTGGGTTTTTACTCTCACATTGAGGGGTTTTCCCACGTTAATATCTTGGTATCTGTGTGATTGTGCTATTCTTTTATTGCCGCATATTTGTTATTGCTCCTCGCTGATTCTTGCAAGTTTGGGGGAATTTATTTCCGCTGCGTATTACTATTTCTGGTATTGTGTTGTTGTTTCCCCCATCAATACCTACACAGTACACTTTCCTCCTCCACAAAAACTTAGCAGAGCAAAGATTTCAGTTCCGGCGCCTAAACAGTGAGCTCTAGCCAGCTGCGAGACCTTTGACAGCTGCAAGCCACTGCGACGCTGTACCCATCGATGTCAGACGTGACTGCCCCGCCATCCACCTCTGGTTCGTCGCTGACCTCAGTTCACCAGTGCACTCGCCAGCGTCATTGACATATGAGGCCCTGTTTTTGATTCTTCGCTGTTTGAGTTATTCATTTTCGGTAAGTCGCAAATCACCTTTTTTTTTCCTTCAGATTTTTGGTTATTTCCGAAAATACCACTTCCGGTATGGAATTTTTGGGTTCCAGAAGTGGTACTTCCGGTAGTATATTTTAGTTCTAGCGTAATGTTTCAATTTTTATGTTTTTGGTTCTTAGTGTTTATGTTTCATAATTAGTTGTTTTGTATTCTAATTGGGTTCTTGCTTACATATATAAACAAACATGAATATGAAATATGGATTTCAATGTTACTGAGGTGTTGAAGTGGTGCAAATAACAGACCAGAACATGATACATGCGTTGGAAATGGTCCTCCGAATGGGTTGTAGGTGGAAAGAATCACAACCAATGCACTGATAAACATATGAAAGCTTCAAGGGAGTGTTTTTCATAGCATTGGCAGAAGTATATATGCGAACAAAAATGCAGCACTAGTGTCCATGTTAAAAATGTTTTAGGTTTACTAGCTACAATATATTTGCTCTGCTGGTTGTTTAACTTTAACTGAATTGAATGGTTCTCTAAATCATAGTGACCTTGTGTGGGGAGGGAAAAGAGGGAACACCGATTGTTGGGCGAAAAAAAAATCAACAAGAAGAGGGGAAGAGGGGGGAACTGTCGCTTAGGAGAATAGGGAAGAAGAGGGCAAGAAGGGGATTTGGAGAAAGGGGTATTTTTTTCTTTAAATTTATAAAAAAAAATCTAAGTGTGGGTGCAGGGAACAATTAATGTGGGTGTAGGGAATAGTAACCTTTTTTTTGCCAAAACTAAACTAAACTAAACCAAACCAACCTAATAATTGACAAGAAAAAAAAAAACCAACCCAACAAAAAATGGGTTGGTTTGGTAGGACTAACCCAATGCTTGCCCAATCATGGAAAATATGATTTGTTGGTTCGAATTTTAAAGAAGAAAAAACTATATTTAACTTTTCAAGGTCTATAATTTTTCTATTGCTTTAAACTTACAATTATGTTGGGCCGACCTTGTGGTTTGGGTTGGGTTAATCTAGTTTAAGCTAAAAATATATTTTTAAATTGCTGAAAAAAAATATCCTACCATTTCTTTCAAAAATTCACACCCCAAGTGGAAACAGTGCCGTCACTTTTTTCTTTCAAAGTTAGGCTTCATTTTCACAGGTGTGATAAAATTCACACCCTAGATAGGAAAACTGCTTTCCATTTTTTCTTTCAAAGCTGAGCTTCATTTTTACATGTGTGATAAAATTCAAACCCTACATGGGAACGTTGTTGTCCCCTTTTTCTTTCGAAGCTGAGCTTCATTTTCACACATGTGATAAAGTTCACACCCTAGGTTGGATTAAAGCTGTTATTTTACTTAATTAAAATACTATGAAATTATAAAAATAAAGAATTGTCATGTCATCGGATTGAGTTCACAAATCAAATCTCAAAACTCGTTATCTGATCCAAACCAACTCGAGTTTGGTTGGGCTGGACTCAATCTATCTATATAAAATAACATAAACTGTTTGAGTTGGTTGACCAAATCAATTTGGGTCATTGGGTTACCCAAACTCGTAAATACCCCTAAAGACCGTAACATCGAACAAGGGTCCTCTTTATATGAGAGATATTAAAGTATAATTAATAATAAATAAGGGTGCGCTTTTGGTGGACTAAGTTACCCCTGGGTATACTGGTTCTGTTTCTGCCTAAATGAGAATACATATGCATTTGCCACCACATTCCCTTCACCAAGAGGGAAACGGCGTCCCGTGAGAACACCCTGGGTGTACTGGTCCTGTTTCTGCCTAAATGAAAACTCTAGCATCTGTCACACCACACCTGTGTAGTGTTTCGCCCCCCGTTGTGACGCGCACTGTGATTCAGATACTAAAAACCAGAATTTGAAGCTCCTCTTCTTCAATATATATCATTTATAATAAATGAATATTCAATTAAAAAACAAACAATCAAACTGCTTTTGGTTTCAAATAAAATTATAACAAGACTAACTTTGAAAGCAACCAAAGAGACCAAATAAGCCATGAGTGAATTTAAATCACATTCCTTTCTTGTCATTTTCAACGGAAACAAATAAAACAAAGGATATTCTTTTATAATTCTATGACTTTTTTCCCATTTTGTCTCACTAGTCACCAACGGGATAAGATTAGAACTTCTCAATATCTCCCAACTCTCTTTGCAATGCAGTGCTACTATCCACTACCTAACAATATAAATTTTTTTTTTAAAACAAAGTAGCAAAGAATAGCAAATTTAGATAAACTTTCCAATAAACACTTATATATATATATACGACTGCATTTGGCCTATACACAAGAAGGAATGCAATCAAAACGAGGCACAGGGACACACGTCAAAGGATGAGCCCTTGGAAGGGTCATGCCTGGTTTCTCTTCCATGCTAACTTTCCCATTATTACCATCTCCACCATCATCAACAACCTTCCATTCAAAGCACTGAACCATAGCAGCAAGGTTAGTGGGAACCATCTGAAGTGCAAGTGAGGCACCAGGACATGCCCTTCTTCCAGTCCCAAATGGCATTAGTTGGAAATTCTGTCCCCTCACATCTAACTGAACACTCTCTTCACCCATTATAAACCTCTCTGGCCTGAAATCAAGTGGGTTCTCCCACATGTTTGGGTCCCTACCCATTGACCACAAATTAACAAATACAACTGTCTTCGCTGGAATTTCATACCCGCAAACATTGCAACTTTCAGATGATTCTCTCCCTAGAAGTGGTGCTGCAGGGTGAAGCCTTAATGTTTCTTTAACTATAGCTCGCAAGTAAGGAAGGTTGGGAAGATCTGACTCTTCTATTAATCTATTCTTTCCTATTACTGAATCGATTTCTTGTCTTGCTTTCTCCATCACATGCGGGTGGTTGATTAACTCAGCAAGAGCCCATTCGATCGTTATAGCTGACGTGTCAGTTCCTGCCATAAATATGTCCTGCATAGTGCACAGTGCATATATATATTTTAAAATAAGAATCCATATAATAGGGGTTAGCACTTAGCAACTGGCATAAAATAATAATTTGTCAGTATTATATATTATTATGCATGTGTTTGGTCCATCACAAGGAAGTCAATGCTATTAATCAATGAAAGGTTTCGTCAAGTTATAAAGAAAGAGATTTTTTATAAATAGACAAATATCCACTTGCAAGTTGAATATAATTATGCAATTATAGAAGAAAACTTGCAGTGCCTGCTTTTGTTTTTGTTTTTGCTATTTATCAACTGGGGATAATCTTATTTAACCTCCTTGTCCTTAACACAACCCTCTTTCATTGACTTCCCCATATAAGTTTGCTAATTAAATTCAGTTCTGAAAGAGCTAAATCTGGGTCAAACAACAAGTATCCTGAGCAGCATCTATAATGTGCATAACTTTAGGTAATTTATGGACAGAATTTTTCTGAAGCAGTAGTCATCGCAGTCAAACATATTGGACTATTGGATTGAGATTAGACAGCACATATTTGGATTCCGTAAATCAGATTTAGAATTCAATCTCAGAACGTGAGTCACTTGATCTCAACCCAGTGGTCCAAGATACTGGCAACTACATGCTTTTTCTACTGTAGGAAATTTGGTTTCATAATTTAGGGAGTTTAACAGTATCAACTTTTGAAAAAGAATCCATTCCATAATAATATCCAACAACCGAGGAGTTGTTTCCTTGTCCCAAATGGGTAAGGAATTCACGTATATATACATGGTGATCAAAATAAAGAGGGAATAATAAAGGAAAGTAAGAAAACATGCTCACCAAGATGAAAGCCTTGACATTCTCTCTGGTCAGTTTCATCTCAGTTCTCTCATCACCCTGTATTTCCAACAAAATATCAAGCAAGTCCATAACTTGATGAGCTCCTTCTTCACCCCTTTCCTTCCTTCTCTTCCTTTCCACTTCATGCTCCCTTATCACCCTCTCCATCATGGTATCAAACCTATCAAGAATCTCCTTAAGCCTCTTGTTCATCCCCTGCAGATCCAAATTCTTACAGAACCAAATAAAATCAGACACATTAAACTTCCCAGCAAGCTCCGCAGTGTCCTTCACCATCTTCCTAATATCTTCCACATCACCATCATTTTCAAAACACGTTTTGCTCATAGTCATCCTCGTTATGACACTATTTGCAAGTGTCAATAGCTCCCCACCAACATCAATAGCAACACCAGCTTCTCCTTTACTCTGCATAAGACTCAGAAACCTCACAGTCTCTTGTTTCCTTAGTGGACTTAGCTGATCGAGTGTTCTTCCACCGAGAAGCTCAGATACACAGAGCTTCTTCATGAACTTCCAGTACTCTCCATAAGGCGCAAACAAGAACCCCTTTGAGCCATACGATAAATAGTGAACCGCAGCACTTCTGAAACGGTTGGAGAAGGATGCTTCATTGGTTTTGAGGAACTCCTTGGCGATTTCTGGGGTGGAAGCTACTACACAAGGGACAGAGCCTAAGAAGATTTGCATGATGGGTCCATAGCGAGTTGAGAGGTTGTGGAAGCTTTGGTGGGGTAATTGAGAAATAAGGTGAAGGTGTCCAATTATGGGTAGTGCTAGAGGGCTTGGTGGGTGGCTTTGGCTATGACGCTCCTTGTTGTTCTGTTTTCGGGTTAGTATGGCTCGAATTGCAATGGTGGAGAGTAGCCAAATTAGGAAAAGTTGGATAAAGTCTTGGATTTCAGCCATGCCTGATTATTATTATTTTTTGTGTGTGGAAGAATTGGTAAAATGTGAGGGTTGTTATATAACCTATGAAGCTGACTTGTAGAGAATGAAATCAGAAACGTATGGGTAATGCTGTAAACGTGTGCGGACGTGAATGAATGCCAGTGGCATTTATCTATGCCCATACAAGATGGTTGATGTGGATGCCGTACCTGCACTGGATTTTTCATATGGGTGATGATAGGCTGACTAGAACTAGAATGTACCCGCGATATGCATGGACCTCTTAAATATGAAATTGGTCCCTTTAAAAATTTGAGTTTTGAATTTAGTCCATAAATTTAAAGTCAACGGTTTTTAGTCCTTCCAAATTTCAAGTTTTGAATTTAGTCCCTCAGTTGCGTTGACCCGTGCCATGTTACCCCCAAAAACGCCTACGTGGCACACTACTGACCACGTCATTTATTTACAAGGACTAAAATCAAAACATATAATTTTTACACGGACCTCCACCGCCACCCCCCTCCTCCTCCTCCTCCACCACCACCACCACCCCCTCTCTCTCCTCCTACACTCTCTCTCTCTACAACCACCACCACCCCCTCTCTCTCCTCCTTTTCCCTCCTCCTCTCTCCTCCACCACCACCCACCTCCACACCACCCCTTTGTCTTTCTTCTCAGCTTCGTCCACCACCACCATGTGAACGAAATCAAATATCTTCAAATCTTCAATGATCTGACGGAGATGCTCCCATCCTCACTCCCACTATCCCACTCTCTTTCTTCTGCTTTTGTCTCAACACAATAATAATTCTAATAACCAGACAACCACCCACCGCTTCCTTACTTTTATTTTTACTAAAAAACTCTGCATTAAAAACTCCCCCCTTCGATAAAGCCGTGTTATCTAATCCCATTCCCCACACACTCTCATTCCAAAATCGTGAGGGGTGGAAGAAAAAAAACCCATGGGGTCGTTTCACAAATCTTTCCTTGTAGTAGTAGCTCTCGCTGTTCTGTTTGTGTGTCTCTGTGATGCGGCAACGGAGAATACCCAGAAGGCAGAGGAGAGTGGAGGAGGTGGTGGTGGTAGAGGAGGGGGGAGTAGGAGGGGTTGGTGGTGGAGGAGAGTGGAGGAGGGTGGTGGTGGAGGAGGGGGGAGAAAGAGGGGGTGGTGGTGGAGGAGAGAGAGGGGGTGGTGGTGGTGGTGGTGGTGGAGGAGGAGGAGGAGGGGGGGAGAGAGAGGGGGGTGGTGGTGGTGGTGGTGGTGGAGGAGGAGGAGGAGGGGGGAGAAAGAGGGGGTGGTGGTGGAGGAGAGAGAGGGGGTGGTGATGGTGGTGGTGGAGGAGGAGGAGGGGGGAGAAAGAGGGGGTGGTGGTGGAGATCCTTGTAAAAATTATATGTTTTGATTTTAGTCCATGTAAATAAATGACGTGTCAAATGACGTGGCCAACAGTGTGCCACGTAGGCGTTTTTGGGGTGACATAGCATGAGTCAACGCAAATGAGAGACTAAATTCAAAACTTGAAATTTGAGAGGACTAAAAACCGTTGACTTTAAATTTAGGGACTAAATTCAAAACTCAAATTTTTAGAGGGACCAAGTTCATATTTAAGCCATTAATTTATATAAAATAAATATATTAATATTATATAATTTAGTATGGATAAATATCACATTTATGTTTAATGCTTTTAAAGATTTTAATTATTATATAATAAATAAATTAAAAAATAATTATCCTACAAAATTTGATACTACAAATATTTTCAAATTGTACTTTGATAATTATAAAAGCACTTTAAAAATACAAAGTTTTAATAAATATTTTGCAGCAACTTCAACGAATGATAATAAATATTTTGAATTGATATCTCAATCACAATACCTAAAACTTACAAATAAAATACTTATTATCAAATATTAGAAATTAATTAAAAATAATTATATAGTTTAAAGTTGTTAACAAATAATAATTAGAAACCATATACATTAATAAAAAATTACATATTAGTTTATTTGGCATACAACTAAGAATATGTCACATAAGAAGAGTCAGATGTCTTTTTTAGTTAATATTTTTTTTATAACTAAGTTTAGAAAATATAAAATTTAAAACTAATAAGAAAGGAATAAATTTCACACAAAAATATAATGATTATCATGTGATACAATTTGTTAACTAATTATCAGCTAATTAATTTACATAAAATATATTATTATTTATACACCAGAATTTTGCAAGTATACTTTCAGTAAATATATTAATTTTAATAAACTTTTAATTTATTATTTTTAGATTATGTGAATATTTAACCATTTCTGATAGATATTAGAATACCATTAATTCTTATACGAAAACTATTTAAAGACTAAAAATATAACATATTTAATATTATTAATTATTAATATTATTGACAGACATAAATGGTACTATTGGATCATTGTAGAGATAGTGAACACAATTTAACTTACACTATAGTAATTTTGAAATAAAGTGTCTTGTTTTAGTTTAGGTGATTTTTCTTTTCGAACTGAGAGGATCAAATTTTGAAGCCCCTTTCATCAATTCTTTGAAAAGTCAACAACAGGCTAGCCGCTAGCATTTTGGTTCACAAAAACCAATTTCATTGACTATACCAATGAAATTATTTTAGTAATTTTGAAACTATTTTACACCATTTTGGTAAAAAAAACGGGTCCTTAAACTGCACATGAAACCACAAAGTTGGGTCAGGAAATGATTAGTGCACTCTATCTAAAGGAGTAAACTTGATTAATATCCGAGTTTGATCTCCGGTGATGGAATAATCTGTGATTAAATTTTATTGAGAAGACATTAATTATTGAGAAGTAACACACCACATGAATCTTAACAAATCATAGAGAGTGTGTTGAAAAGAGTGTACACACTATATGAATTTTAATCGATCATGGAGAATGTGTTGAAAAGAGTATGACACATAGTGTATTGCTTATATTTCTGTTGATTATTGCTTACCAAGATAAAAGCCTTGATATGAAACTAGATCCCCTACTGCCTCTGCAGTAGAGTGTTGTGAGTGAGGAAAGAGAGAGAAAAAAGTAAGAGAGAGAGAAAAATGAGGAGAGAGACAGAGAGAGTGGATCTCTCTGCAGCCTCTGCAGAGGATCCAGGTCGCCTTGATATTGTCTCTACTCAATTTGATCTCACTGCTCTCATCTTCCTGTATTTCCAACAAAATATCAAGCAGATCCTTAACATGACCACCTTCAGTACCCATTTCCTTCCTCATCTCCTCCTGATGCTCCTCTATAACCCTCTCCATCATAGCGTCATATTTTTCCCCCGAGCCTCCGTCGTCCTTTTGTTGATCCCCTGAAAATCAAACAAGTTCCTAAAAAACGGAGGAAAAAAATCCGAGATAACAAAAGTCCCCAGAAGCTCTATAATGTCTGAAACCATCTTCTTAATATCCTCCATGTCACTGTTGTTCTCAGAACACGTTTTGCTCAGAGCCATTTTCGTTATAATATTATTTGCGAGCGTCAAAAGCTCCACACCAAGCTCAACGGCTTCCCCGGCTTTTCCTTTCCCCTGAAGAAGGCTAAGGAATCTGAGTGTCTCTTGTTGCCTCAAGAGGTAGTGTTCTTCAAGGATTTTCCCACCAAGGAACTTAGACATGCAGAGCTTCTTCATGAACCTCCAATACTCTCCGTAGGTGAGAAAAGAAAGCCCTTTGAGCCTGCGAGGTTTCTGGAGCGGTTAGAGAAGAAGGATTCTTGGGTTTTGAGGAACTCCTTGGCGATTTCAGTTCAGGGGAGGAAACTATGAAGAAATTAGGGAAGGTTCCGAAAAAGAGTTGTATTATGGATCCGTAGCGTGTTGTGAGATTGTGGAGGCTTCGGTGGGGTAACTTTGAAATGAGGTGAAGGTGTCCAATGATGGGTAGTGCTGGGGGGCTTGGTGGTGGAGTACTGCTACTCTGACCATTGTTCTGTTTTTTGGAAAGCATGGCTCGAATATTAACGGTGAAGAGTAGCCAAAGGAAGAAAAGTTGGATATAGCCTTGCATTCCATATTCAATACCTGAAATTGTTATGTTTTAATCAAATAGTAATAATGTAGGGAAATGATGATATATGCTCTGGTTGTAAGGTTAAGGTATCTCGTGTTCGTTGAATTGTGAATTAACCTTTGGGAATCTAATGTAAACATGTGCATATATATAAATGAGTGAAGGGTCATTTTGGTCCCTGAGAGATTTGAGCGGTGTCACATTAGTCCCTGAGAGATAGGATATTAAAATTTAGTCTCCGATAGATTCAAACGTTTTTCATTTTAGTCCATACCGTCATCTCTCCGTTTGCACTACTTAGTTGTCACGTTAATGGCCACGTAGGACTCCTACGTGGCAGTCTACGTGTGGGGGAACTCAGGCCACACTGGTATCATAGTCACAGGGACCAAAATGGCTAATTAAACTCTATAAACGAAAATTCCCAATTTCCCCAACCCCAAACCCTAACCCAAACTCCACCTTCTTCCCCAATTTCTCTGAGCTCTGGCTGCTGCAGTGATTGTTGAAGATGAAGAGAGGTGGTCCAGACTATTCGCAGGCTAGGGAGAAGAAATTCGATGGTGCAACTAGCAGCCATTCAACTTCTTCGCAACCACAACCCATGGTGGATGAAGATGATGCGCCTCTGTGTTATTGTGGGAGAAAGGCGAAAAAGCTCACATCCAGAACGAAAAGGAATTTTCTCAGGGACTTCTACATATGCGATTTGAGACACGTACTGACAATATAGGATTTGGGGTTCATGTGGTTTTTTGCAATTCGGTTTTGTCACTGCAGGGACCTTTTTGACACTGTTATGTCTCTTTCCAGGATGATATTGGAAGATGTATTTACTTCAAATGTTATGATGAATGGGTTGCTCAATGTGGTTCTGGTTATGGGAGAGATGCAATGTGGAAGGCAAATGTTAATGCTCAACTTGTTAGTATAATGGGTGAAATTAAGATGGTTAAACAGTTTGTACTTGCAATGTTTGTAGGGCAAGTGTTATTGTTCTTGTTGTTCTTGTTGTAGGGCAAGTGTTATTGTACTTGCAATGTTTGTAGGGCAAGTAACAACGTAAATAAGTGCATATATATATATATATCTTATTGAACTCAGGCTGCTTTATGCGTGTGTTTGGATTTACTTTTGTGATCAGAGATAAAAGTTGTTGGAAATAAATTTAGAAAAATGGGAATTGCAGAGAAAATTGAGAAAAAAAATTGAAGATGAAAAATTGTTTGTTATTCATAAAAGAGAATGTCTATTAAATAGACTTACATCTAATTTAAAATTTCCTAAAATATCTAAACTACCATAAGATTTATTAGGATTATAACAACTTAACTGGAGATAAAAAACAAAACTACTAACAAAAATCAAATCTACAATGATAACTAAAACCCTATCTAAAATTATTCAAAACTTAAATTTCAAATAAGGCAAAATCTCATTAGATCTAACAAAAGTGATTGTAGATGTTATTGAGTATAATTGATTTTGCCTCTAAATTTGATATTTAATTAGTCTCAAGTTTATTGTTAAGCTCATTTTTATGTATAACGTGAATGTATGCAAACATAAATCATTTTACGTCTGTAAAGCCTAGTACAAATGGTTAAATCCATCTTGCGTTGCTAGGTTGGACGTGGTTCGAACCTCGGTTGGGCCGCTTGTGTGTGTGTATTTACTATTTCTACTAGATAAAAAAATCATTTTACATTATTCAACTCACTTTTTATCAAAATTAATTTTTGTCACCGTATAATCAAACACACACTATATATAATGATTCCTAAACACACCCTTCAATTTTTAATACTCATCTAACATCATTTTTTTTATATTTCTTTCTTTTTGTCACATAGTTCTTCCTAAACATATCCTTTAATTTTCAATACTCATCTAACACTTTTCTTTTTATATTTCTCTCTTTTTGTCACATAGTCACATCAATGATTTATCACTTATCTCTTTTCTATTATTATATCTCTCTACATATAATGATTTCGATACCCCTTTCTGAACACCCCTCAATTTTCAATACTATCATCTAACACTTCTTTCTTTTTCTATTTTCATCTTCTTGTCACATTATTCATGTGTCACATTTATCAAAAGATAAATAAACTCAGATATCTAACACTCGTGTCATAATATGTTGGTATTGTAATTATATCATCATATCATATTTATATTGGAATTTGAATAAAAAACGACATCATTTTACTAACAAAATTTACCAAAGTATCAAACTTTTGAAGAATTTTCTTCACCAAAACAAAACTTTTGAAGAATTTTTTTTTTTGATAAGAAAAACTTTTGAAGAATTTTATCATTCGTATTTCATCCACCGTAATAATACCCTATTCGGGTTGAAATACTAGTTATTATATATTACATAGTAGAACTACCAAAAAAAGAACAATCATATTTATACATGTGAAACTGTAACCTAAGAGTAACTTCATCATCAGACGCATGACTCTCAAGTCAACCTGATCGTACATATAAAATAATGATTGATAGTGATTGATACCAAACTAACACATGACAGACAACCAATCAGTCGGATTCATTTAGCTAACACTCAGACCAGCTAACTTACAAATTACAACTGACTAGTTTGTTTCATATGCAAAGGGCAAGTTTGGATTGCTTTATCTAACACTTATAATAACTTATAATAGCATTTATGAGAGCTTATATAAATAACTTATGATTGATTTATGAATTATTTTATGTATATTTTTATAGGTTTTATTAGGCAAAAATAGCTGATAAAAGTCACACAATCTGGGTTAAAAATTATTGCGTGAATTTTGAGGATTAAGAATGTTATTTGTTTATGCGAAGAAGATTTATTAAATCACAAATCACGAATTGAATATGCAAAACAAAAAACAAACTAAGAAAGGAATGAAACAAAAAGCCTATTTGGATAAACAATTCATTTAAGCAATTATGACATAAGTGTTTATCATATAAACTATTTTTATAATCGAAAAGAGAATGTAATTAAACTGATTTCATATATTAGTTATAAGTTGTTTTGATAAGCTTTTCTAGAGAGCTTATGAAAATAAGGTCAAAATAGCTTATGAAATTAGTCTTAAACTATTTTTCATATACCCTGTCAAACATGCTGACAAATATTTATTTCAATAAATAAACTTAAATAAGTTTCGCATGAGCCAATACACAAGGCCAAAGTCACATTCATATGACATGTAAACAAAAATAAATCTTCATTTTTTGTCAACACAAAAATGAATCTTTTTTTTTTGGTCAAAAAAATGAATCTTAACATGGTATCTTTTTTATTTTGCCCGGTCATGCATATATATGCCACTTATCTTAGCCCATTTGTACTTTTAGAGCCCAAGATATGGCCCATTTTTCGTGTTGCTCCACATTTTTTTTCACAAAAGGTGTTGCTCCACATTTTTTTTTTCACAAAAGGTGTTGCTCCATTCGACCCAAAAAAAAAAACAAAACAAAACAAAACCGTTGACCAAAAAAAAAATTCGACCCAAAAAAAAAAAGGTGTTGCTCCACATTCGATGAGATCTTTGTTTTATTTTGCCCAATTCAATCCATAACACGTTGTTGAACAAAAAAAAGTCCATAACACATCCAAATCAACATTTCAGCTTTTTATAAAAGTACTTATAAAAAAAATAAAGTTATGTCTTTTCTTTTATGCGAGATAAAATTTGTAAGCGTTAGATATATTTTTTTGTTTATGCAGTGATGGTTTCAAGTTTCAACTACATCCGAGCTCTTCTCTTCACAACTCGGACTTCACAATTCTTTCCTTTTTTGTTTGGTCAATAGAGTCAAGTATCATTGATAAAGGGCAAAGCCCAAGCCCGAAGGCGATACACAAAGGGCCCAAAGTCCCTCGGCACAGCATAAGCCAACATCTGAAAGCATACACAATACCTTGACCAAAAAAAAAAAGCATACACAATACACTTCACAATTCTTTTCTTTAAACACAAGTGTGGAAAATGAAATATTGCTTGCTATGTAAAAGATATGGGCTATCTATTGGGCTTTCCAATATTTTTCTCTTTCCAATGTCTTTTTTTCATTTCCTGTGTTTTCTAGATTTCTTAGTTTTTATCTAACAATTACCTCAAGAAAATAGAGCATGGATGCCAATTGTTAACTCTCTATCCAATTTCAGAAACATGAAATTGCATCAATACATTCTAGTAAGAAAAAAAACTTTTGGATAGATACATAGTAACCTTTCTTTGCACACAAAATCTAAGTATGGTGCTCAACTAACTACTAACAGTTTCTAAGACACTCCAATTGGTATTGGTCACCATAGACTTTGTCAAAAACATCAATATAACAACCAACTAAAACATAACACAAAATCACACATCATAAAAAACTGGTGTACACCAGAAATCCCTGCTGCATAAACATTTCTTCCTTTTGTTCTTTAGTCTATGAATGACACCAAAACTCGGCATCACATTACATGGAGGGAAATGGCATAAATCGTGGTTTTGGGACACATATCAGAGGCTGAGCTCTTGAAAGAATGAAAGAAGGACCCTCTTTCATGTCAACACTACCATCCCCTCCTCCATCTTGATCACCCTTCCATTCAAAGCATTGAATCATAGCAGCAAGGGTGGTGTGGGCAACATTTAGTGCTAGTGAAGTTCCAGGGCACCTTCTTCTTCCACTCCCAAAAGGCAAAAGCTGATAATGTTGCCCTCTTAATTCAACTTGATTCTCCCTTCTGAGAAACCTTTCTGGCCTAAACTCAAGAGGGTTATCCCAATGCTTTGGATCCCTTCCAATGGCCCACACATTGGTGAAGACCTGAGTTTTTGATGGGATATCAAACCCAGCAACGGTGCAGTCCTCACTTGATTCTCTCAATATAAATGGAGATGGAGGGTGAAGCCTTAGTGTCTCCTTCACTATGGCTTGGAGATAAGGAAGATCAGCTATGTCTGATTCCACTACTGTTCTGTCCTTGCCAATCACAGAGTCAATTTCCTTCCTTGCTTTCTCCATCACTGTTGGGTGGTTAATTAGTTCTGCCAATGACCATTCTAGAGTCACAGCAGTTGTATCTGTCCCACCTGTGAACATATCCTGAAAAAAATCATGAAGTAAAAGCCTTTTGTTTAATGACTCAAAATTTTATGGATTGCAAAAGAAAAGAAAACAATTTGCAAACTCAATTTTGAATTTTCTTAACAGAATGCTTGTGTGTGTAGGATGCATATATAAATATATGGGTTAGCTTACGTACCCGGATTCCCTGCAGTAGAAAAAGCACGTAGTTACTACTGTCAAGCATCTCAGATCACTGGATTGAGATCGGACGGTCCATTTTTGGACTTCGTAAATTGGATTTGGAATTCAACTCAGAGATGTGAGCCGTCCAATCTCGATCCAATGGTCCAAAATGTTTGACTGTGACAACTGCGTGCTTTTTCTACTGAGGGAATCCAATCCAACCTCTATGCGCATAAGATGCATCAATCACATTTATCAGTAATTTTTCACAATTTTAAGGATCACTACCGCAATTTAAAACCTTGGTAACAATATAAGTTAACTATGCATCCTTCCTTGTTGCTTGGTTAGCATGTATACCAATTGTCGTTAAAACTATTTAACTATCATGTCCTAGTTGGAAAGTAGCCAAGTTAAAGAGAGAATTATTATTACCACCAAGAAGGCTTTAATGTTGTCTCTGGTTATTTTGACCTCTGAGCTTTGATCTTCATAAATACTCAAAAGAGCATCAAGCACGTCCTTTGCAGCATCCTTATTTCTGGTCGATTCACCTCTTCTTGCCTCTTCATGCTCCTGAATGATACTCTCCATCATGGTGTCAAGCCTGTCATGAACCTCCTTTAGCCTCTTCCCCATTCCCTGAAGATCCAACTTTTTGCAAAACCAAAAGTAATCGGCAAGGTTAAACATTCCACTCAACATGGAAGACTCTCTCACCCTCTCTGTCACCTTGTGAGCCTCATCATCCCTGTTGAAACAGCTCTTGCTTATTGCCATTCTCATTACCACACTGTTTGTTAGCTTCAATAGCTCATCAGTAACATTGACAGCCCCATGTGCTTCAGCTTTCTTTTTAATCACCTGCACAAACCTGTATAGGATTAAATTATTAAATATATTTATAACCCAATAACGAATTTTGATTTTGGTTCGCGTAAAATTTCTTATTTTGTTTTTATCTCTCTAAAATCTGAAATCACTGTTTTTGGTTCCTACATGTGACATCAGCTAAATCTTATGTTTCTATCAGAAGCTTAAATGGTCACCCACTAATGTCCACCATACCACGTTAGTATGTGATCCCCCAAAATTTTTCTTAAGCCAAATGAACACTAGGGACCAAAAATATTTTAGATTTTAAAAGGATGAAAACAAAAGAAAAAAAAATTAGAGGGTTCAAAACAAAAAAAAAATGCTTATTTTACAGGATAAAAAACAGTGATTCCTGACATAAGAAGGTTGAAAATCAAAGAAAACATTTTATAGGGACTAGAATCAATATTTGCTCATTTTATAGGATCAAAAGTTAAAAACATAGTTAAGCTAACCTGTTTATCTCCTCTTGCCTTATGGGAAGGAGTTGATCCAGCATCCTTCCATTGAGAAGCTCTGACATGCAGAGTTTCTTCATGAACTTCCAGTAGGTTCCATAGGGAGCGAAACCCAAATCAGATGCTTTGTAAGTGAGATAGCTAATGGCAACATTAGAGGGTCGGTTGCAGAAAGAAGCCTCATGGGTTCTGAAGATCTCTTTGGCTATCTCAGCTGAGGAAACAAACACCACTGGAGTGGAACCAAGGTGTAGGTGAATCAAGGGTCCATAACGGTTTGAGATCTTGTGAATGGCTCTGTGAAGGGGTGGTTGTAGTAGCAAGTGGAAGTGTCCAATAACTGGTAAGGCCAATGGACCTGGTGGGAGGTGAAACTTTGACCGGGCTCTTGTGAATATGGCTTGGAGCAATATTGTGGAGGCTAGCAAAATAAGTAAAATTGGTGTGTATTCTTGAATACTGTCCATTTTCTTCTTGTCTATGGTTTTTTATGCAGGATATATATGATTCAAAGAGGACTATTTATAGAGTGCAGGCTAGTTTGTTACATTTTGTTATGGAAATAATCATGTTAATTTACTTGTCCTTGCTTTGATTCAGGGTGAGGCGTTAACAAGGAACCATGACATGATTTACATTTTCTTAATTGGCCGACCCGGTGCGGAGTGGTCGCACACATACCACCATTTTTTAAAATGAAAAAGTTCCTTTTGTCATAATATCACACGGGCATCGCATTTGGTACTTATGGTGCGTTTGGACAAACAACCATTAAGACTTTGTTTGATAAGCACTTATCATATAAGAGTTAATGCATAAGCTGATTATGTATTATAAGAGCTTATGAGCTTAAACTATAAAGAAGCTATATATATAAGCTATCTTTAAAAGTTTATAAAATTGAGATTATCATAAGCTGACGTTTCCCATTTCAATTACTGAGGTAATTTCAAAATTTAAAATAAAACTCAAAATATGAGTCATCCAATTTTATTCTAATATGACTACAATAACGATGTGATGTTTTGATGGCATGGAATCCATTTCCAAATACGTGCTGCTTCCATATCTTTGTCTTTTGTGGACTATAAAGAATTAAAGAAGCTTATGGCCACTTTAGCTTCGGCATAATCCCCAAAACTGGCTAATCTGTGGAAGAGGTTATAGTGCAACTTTTATTGGCAAGAATCTTTGTTCTGCTGCCTTGAGCATTAGGTGAACGGAATAGCCTAGATTGCACCGTTAGCCGTCTTCTATTTGTACAATTAGTTAATAGAAACTTGTGTGATATTCATGATATGGACACGTCTTTGCTGCTTTTGATACCTTCGGTTTTTTCCAATGATTTTTTTTTTGTAATTTTTGCATGAATATAATGTTATATGATACAAAAATCAAGATAATATTAAAATGAATTTAATAAGGGTTTTATTATCTTTTGTTCAGTACTATTTTAACATATTTTAAATTTTAATTAATTGTACTTATAAATACTAAATTAGCGCACAAATTTTTCCTTCAATTCCAGCTTATGTTAAGAGTTTGTATACGATGACTCGATGAGTCCCCAAAAAATTCGAATATGCTTAGTTCACCTGAACTATATACATATATAGCTATCTATCACTTTCGTTTGGCGTTGAATTTTCCTTTTGCCTGCAGACGATAACTTAATTATGAATTTAAATTCCCGTTGTCTATTATGATTTTGATTATTTAATTACTTTTTTAAAATTGTTGGAGGTCATTCCAATATGGTAATGAAGTCACAATACACAGATTAGTGTGCATGATAATCCTTTTTAATTGTTATTTGTTTTTTATGGTTTAAGGTTACACTTTGTCTATTGTACCCTTATTAATGTATAGAGTAAATGGAAAAGTGGGATAATAAAAAAAAAAGCAATGGTATAACAGAAAATTCTTTTGTCAACAATGTTATTTTTTGATTAGTGTAAAATAATCTTAAAGGACAAATATTAAAACACAGAGAGAATTAGTAGTGTTTTTTTATGTCATTGTGTTATTGGTGTAAAATATTTATCGACTTTGCTAGTAACTAATCTCTAAAAAATCTAACTGACTATATTTAGTGAAATCTCCTCTGTCAATTATATTTTTTGGTACGAGGGAGAGCAGTAGTTTAAGATTAATGCACGTAAATTAAAAAAATATTTAATAGAAATAAAATATTTGACGGCTATTGATTTTTGTTTTGTTGGTCACGTCATATTTATTGGACAAGTATAGAAAAGCTGGTTTATTAAGCTGGTCATATCATATAACCAAGCTGTTTTTTTTTTGGTCCAAATAACCAAGCTGGTTGAAAAGCTGGTGATGATATAGAAAAGGAAATTGGTATATACACTACAAAAAATTAGCTATACATTCTATTTAACTATGAAAATTTCTAAAATATCTTCCATTTTTACGTATATTTCTGAAACTGGAGTTTCCGAAATGCAATTTTGTATTCCGGAAACTCCATGCAAATTTTTTGAATTGTGGGGTGTATTCCGGAAACTCGGAATGCAAATTTGTATTCCGGAAATTCCAGTCAAATTTGTATTCCGGAAACTCCAGTTTCCATACAATTTGTATTCCGGAAACTCCAGTTTCTGGAATGCAATTTTGGATCCAGTTTCCGGAATGTAAAATTGCATTCCGGAAACTCCAGTTTTTGAAATGCACGCGAATTTTGAGGATATTTTTAAAATTTCAATATTAAATAGGGTATATGTCTAAAAAATGTGGAGTGTATTTACCATTTCCATGTAGAAAAACAGGAACTTGGAAAATTTTGGTGGGCCAAATTTTTGCTCAAAATATATCTAAGGCTTGGCCCGAGGCTTGGAGAATACTGGGCTAAGGTAGAACTGGGTTTGACCAGAAAGAAATTTTAAAAAAAAATTACAATGATTACAAATTCAAATAAAGTGTATGTTTCTTTGACAAAAAAAAAATTAAAAAAATAAAGTGTATGTTTTGACCAAAAAAAAATAAAAATAAAGCGTATGCGTATCCCCCAATAATAGCTCTAGTGATAAGAAACTAGGGGTGATATATTGTAGGGAGTGGGTTTAATCCCCACTCCACCCCCTTCCCCCATCCCTTAAGTGTGTGTATGTAATTGACCAAAATAAAAATAAAGTGTATGTGTTGCATCCAATATGTAGCTCGAGTGGTTAAGAGCTAGGATGAATGTATGGAGTTAGCATCATCTCTATTTATTTTTTTCTCCATTTCTTCCATTACTATGTTTTTGGAGAAAATAAATGACATAAATATGATAAATGAGTGTCATTTATTCTATTTATTCTGAGAGGATATAAGGTGGTTTGGTGGTAGGGATGTGGGAGGTAAGGAGTTTGGGAGATATAAGGTGGTGTGTTCAAATCCTCCCCACCCCAAAAAAACTAACATTACTAATAATTTCTAACAACTAACATTGGTTTATAAAAAAAAATTATTTAATTTATTCTCTCAAAAGTATAGTAATAAAAGAAATAGAGAAAAAAATAAATAGAGAGGATCCCCAAGAAAGGGGTTCAATCCCCCCTCCCCCCCCCCCCCCACTCTCTTTCCCCCATATCCCCCTGTGTGTATGAGTTGACAAAAAAAATAAAAAATAAATAAAGCATGTGTTGAACAAAAAAAAAAAGGCGTATGTTAAAGTCATACCATATCTCCTTTAACAAAAAAAATGCATTACACACTCAGAATTTCATATTATCAATTATTTTAAACTAATATCAGTAGGGGTGTAAATGAGTCGAGCCGACTCGAGCACTTAAAACTTGAGTTTGACTTGCAAAAAATATTAGTGGCTCAAACTTGGCTCATTTATTTAAACGAACCTAATTAAAAGCTTGAACTTGTTAAAAAAAGTAAAGTTTGGGTTTGGCTTGTGGACTCATTTATGATTTTTTTTTAAATTATTGAAAAAATTTATAAGTTTTAGTATTTAATAAATATTAGTGCTCAACATGTCGTATATGAAATTAAAAAATGTTAGACTATTAGATTTAGATAATCTAGTAAATAACAAGTTCATAATGAAATATTTAGGTGAAGAGTAAAAATTTAGGAGTAAAAAACACTTGAGGAAAGAAAAAGTCAAAAAAATCTTTGAAAATTATGAGGTAAAAGAAAAAAAAAATAAGTAAAAAACTTAAAAGTCATAATAACTGAAATACTATTTTTTTCATTTTATTTTTTATATTATAAATTTTAACTCAAAAATAAATTTTTTATAAAAATTTATCATCGTCAAACTATATAAAAATGTTTTTATACAAAATGTAGCATCTATGTAATTTTAATTTTTTATTATATATAATATTATATATATATATATAAACGAGCTATTCAAGAGCCCTTAATGTCGAGCATGTAAGGCTTGGGTTTGACTCATTTCAATAACCGAGTCTAATCTTAAGTTTGAGCTTGTCTTATTTAATTAAACAAACGAGCTTGAAAGAAAAAGTAAGTATAATTCGAGTTTATATGGGAGGAGGAGATAATAATTTACCTTTTTTTTGTGTTGGTTTAGACTTCTATTTATGCATTCACCGAAAAACACTTCTAGTTTATGCATTTTGATTAAATTAAACTTTTTTCATTTCATGAATTAAATGAATTTGTATAGTAATTTTTTTGCAATAAATATAGAAAGAAATAATCGATTTAGATTAGATTTTTCTTTAAAAAATAAAAAAAATAAAATCCAATCAGCATCACGGATTGTTTTTTAAAAACTTCTATTATTGAAGTGAAGTCCTTCTTGGTGGTCCATGGGATAGGAGTACGTATGTAACGATTGATCTTCCTTTGTCCTCATGCCATGTTTGTATGATTGCTATCATTGACATTCTCCAAAAAAAATTCCCCTGCAATTTTGATTTGCAATAGGCAAAGATTGATAAAAACAAACATTCCATACATATCATCACATAGGAAAAAAAAAAGCCACATATACATCAACACACACACACACACTAAACATTTCATGCTAATTTTACACACTGACACAAGGGAAGAGAGTATTAGGGACTAAAAGATCTGAATGCACAAACACACATAAAATCAGAGTGTCCCAAAAGGATGGAGCCTAGCCACAGGGGTGCATATCAGGGGATTTGCCCTAGGAAGTGCCATTCCAGGACCCTCCTCCATGTCAATGGTTCCATTATTATTCCCTTCTTCACCAACCTTCCATTCAAAACACTGAACCATACCAGCCAGTGTTGTATAAATAATCTGCAAGGCTAGTGAAGCACCAGGGCAACTTCTCCTTCCAGCACCAAAAGACAACAGTTCAAAATTCTGCCCCTTCAGATCCAACATGCTCTGTCCCTCCTCATTGAGGAACCTCTCTGGCTTAAACTCAAGTGGGCTTTCCCAGTATTTTGGGTCCCTACCAATGGCCCACACATTAACAAACACAGAAGTCCTTGCTGGAATGTGATACCCATCAACATTGCAATCCTCAGTTGATTGCCTCACTATTAGAGGCCCAGTTGGGTGAAGCCTCATTGTTTCTTTCACTATGGATTGAACATAGGGAAGGTTGGGAATATCTGATTCCTCCACCAATCTGCTCTTACCAACCACTGAATCAATCTCTTGTCTTGCTCTTTCCATCATGTCTGGATGGTTTATTAGCTCAGCCAAAGCCCATTCTATTGTACATGCTGATGTCTCAGTTCCAGCACCAAACATGTTCTGCAAATTACATGACCAACAACATCATCAATTTACTCTTTCCTTCAACAAATAAAAAATAAAATGTTAGCAATATATTCTCTGATAAACTCTTTTCGACACACTCTTAATGATTAGTTGATATTCATATGGGTCTCACTATTTTGAAAATAGGTCCCACCAAAGAGGATATGGAACCCACATGAATTCCACCCAATCATAAAGAATGTGTTGCAAATAGTGTGTTAGAGAGTCTGTTGTTAGCACTCCACGAATAAGAAAAGGAGAATTGTTAATTACCATGATGAAGGCCTTGATATTTTCTCTGGTTAATCTAATCTCTGAACTTTCATCAGCATAGATATCAAGTAAAACATCAAGTAAATCCCTCACTGCTTCATCTCCATTACAACTATCCTTATTTTTCTTCTTCACCATCCTTGCATCTTCATGTTCCTTCATGATCCTCTCCATTATAGCATCATACCTACTCCTAACACTCTCCAACCTCTTACCAAACCCTTGCAAATCAAGCCTCTTAACAAACCACAACATGTCTCCCAAGTTGAACTTCCCACCTAGCTCAGTCATCTCCCTCACAAGCTCAATCAATTGGTGCCCTTCCCCTTCAACATCACTACACCTTCTTCTCAAAGCCATCCTTGTGATGATGTTATTCGAAAGCAAAGAAAGTTCCTCCCCAACATTCACCCTCTCTCCAAAATCAGACCTTTTCATCATACCCTTCAAGAAAAGCTTAATCTCTTCAGCTCTAATGGGAAGGTGCTGGTGAAGTATTCGACCACCAAGGAGTTCATTCATGCAAAGCCTCTTCATGAACCTCCAATAGGGTCCATAGGGTGCCATTACAAAATCTGAGGAACCGTATGTGATGTAGTCCACATTGGTTCTCTTGGGTCGGTTTAGGAAACAGGACTCATTGGTTTTAAGGCATTGTTTGGCCATTTCAGGGGAAGAGACAAGAACACAGTGTTTGGAACCAAACAAGAGGTAGACCAGAGGGCCATAACGGGATGAGATTTTTTGGAATGCTTGGTGAGGGAGGTTTGTGAGAAGGTAGAGGTGTCCCAGAACGGGTAAGGCACGAGGGCTTGGTGGAAGACATGCTTTATTGTTGGTGAAGATCACTCGGAACAAGAGGATTGCGGATAGAACAATGAGAAGTAGCCCAAAATAGTTACCAAAATCAGCCATTAAGGTTGAAAACTAGTTATTCACTATGAACAAGGTACTGAAGTTTCAGCTATTCTTATTCTTATATGGTACGTGGCCAACTATTTGATATGCTACTATATATTAACTATGATGATTTAAATCGTAGTTATTTCTTTCAGAAGGTGCCAATTCCATGATCTTGAATCTTGATATAAAATTCGAACCAGATTGCATTACCTGTATATAATTTATAACCTATATATATGATCAAATAATTACGGAAGCACAGCCCCAATAATATTCACTACGTCCCAAAAATGTCCTTAAATAGTGCCTTAATATTCACTTATTTGTTTGTGTTAATAAATTTTTCCTGTGAAATTTGTTACACATAAATAGGAATTTAAGATGTTTCATAAATCAAATCCATCATTGATTGAGATAATATTAAATATAGAATGAAAGTGAGTTATTAATTATTAATGTATAAAAATACACCAACCGGTTCTGTAAAATATTAAAAGTCCGTACATTTTAGGTGTTTTCCTTCTTGGCTGATTTCCTAGCTACCTACGTACAAGTGGTCCTTGCTGGTAGTTAATTTGCCGCCTTCGTTTCTTTCCTATGATCATGTGGTCCTTTCTCTCTACATTGTCCTTTATCTTTGAAATATTGCATTTAAATTATGTTATTGCATGGTAGTATTTTTTGTTAATGAAAATGAAAGCCTTTTAATATTGAATATTATTTTTAAAACTTAAAACAAAAAAAATTTCACAAAAAAATTGAGTAAAAAGACTGACAAGAGTGGTAAGATCATAAAAGAAAATGGAAAATAAAGGTCAAGAAAATAAGAGAGACATGTGTGAAAAAATTTCTCTTATTTTATTCAAAGATATTAAAGCCTTTTATAAAGGCAATTACACAACTATAACCAACCTGGAAAAAAAAACTATCAAAATAGGACTCGCAACAACTATGATCTTAAAAATCCTAATAATAAAAAGAACAAAATTTTTCTAAAGAATAGGACCAGTACTAATCCCAAAAAAAAAGAATAGGAACAGTAGAACATTAACAAAAGACAGAAAGAGACGATAGAAAAAACAGAATGAAAATTATTGGCAATCTTTCCCTTAAATTATTGTTTGCTAACATTCAGTTTATAAAGGTTTGACTGAGTTTAGCATGCAAACTCCAAATAACCTTCTAAGCTTCATGAATGCCTCTCTCTTGAGAGCTGTGGTGAATATATCAACAACTTGATCTTCACTGCTACAATAGATCAGATAAATTACTCCATTATTGCTCAATTCTCTTAAGAATTAAAACTTCACGTCAATGTAGTTGATTTTACCGTATAGTACTGGATTCTTTGAGAGCTTGATTGCTGAATTGTTATCACAAAAACTTTAGTAGTCCCAAGTTGCTTGAATTTCAGCTCTTCAAGAATTCTTCGTATCCATGTGACTTGACAGGCACAAGGAACTGCTGTAATAAATTGGGCTTCTATACTTGATAGAGATACAATAGGTTGCTTTTAGACAACCAAGAAACAAGACTAGTACCAAGCATAAAAACACATCCAGGAGTGCTCGTTTTATCATCTTCAACTCTTAAATTGTTTATCCAAACACACTCCTAGTCCACAAGCATAAAAGTAACATGCATTATGCAGTATTTAAACAGATTAGAGTGCGATTAAGTGTTGTCACATGACATCTACCGAGAGAGTGTATCTTTGCAAGGTTGGATGTCTTGCTTATTATGATAGTAGAATGATTACTATTATCTGGTTCAACTTAATGACCCAACATAAGCCATCCACTTTGCCACAGCTCTGACAAGAAAGAAAGCAGAGATAGGCTAGCCAGCAGACAGAATGCATTCAGCCACCTAAAACTAGAAACGGTGTGACATTATCAGAAAACTTCAAAACTTCACATGCTTTTGAGTCATCACCAAAGATACTTATACAGACAATTATAACAAAAAGAGAACTAGAAACAAAAAATTGCAATTTCTTCCACTGCTACCTCATTTGGATATGAATTATCTAGGAAAGTAGAAACAAAAACTCGCACTTTCTACCACTGGTACCTCAAATGTGAAAGGCTCATGCGACAAATCGCAGGAAGAACAAAAAGGTCCAATCCACTGTCAAGACTATTGAATCTCAAGATATTTGATATCTTAAGACCTCAAGTTTTAATCAATCCAAACACTTAATGATTGGATCAATTATGTGAAGAATTCTGATGATTTGCTTAAGTGTGCAGGAAATTAAGCCTTTTAATGGACTAGACGATCCATTAAAATTTTGAAGAACCTTTCATATAATCTATGCCAACAAGATCATGAATAAGGGTAATGAAGAAGAACATTTCATTCAAAGAAGATCATAACAAAAATCCTATACTGAATGGTTAAACTCTCTCCTAATATAACTTTGCAGTTCATACTCATACAACGATTTTAAATATATAGGTATATAGACACACACATATATATACTAATATTAAAGATAAAACTCCTCTAAAATGAGAAAGTATTTAAAATAAACAGATGAGAATTCATTCACCATTGAATTAAAGTGGGTTAAGTTCACAAGACACTTTACATTAGCTTTTCCCTAAACTACCAGCCAAAAAATAAATGCATCCAGTAAGTTATGCTGTTTCCATTCCTCCATCTGAACTAAAACCATGCCTTTCACAGCAGGGAAATTGTATAAACAAGTTGAAATCCTAAAGCCGGAAAGGGCCAGAAAAGAAGAAAAACAGTATGTTTGCAAGCAACAAGCACAGTAGTAAATAAATAAAGCCTACATTTTGCTGATGTGATGGAACTACCCTCTCTACAAAGGCCCACATGTAGGCGGAGCCAGAGTGAGCAATATGCTTCCCAAGAAGACTGGAAACAAGCAAAAGCTAGGAATATGCACAGCAGCCACCCTTCTTTTCACCAGCATTCATGTCTTGGCTAGGAACAATTATCCTGGTTCCCTTCAGAAGCCCTGAACTACCACTGGGATCTGTCTCATCATTGACAGTAAGTGTTTTCTTGCTGATAAGTCGGTATATCTCGGTTAGAATAGTGAGAAAGGCGGTTTCCACATTTGTGGATTCAAGTGCTGATGTCTCCATAAAGAATAGGTTCTCTCGTTGTGCAAACTCCTGGGCATCTTCAGTTGGCACTGCTCTAAGTGTTCCCAGATCACACTTGTTGCCAATTAGCATTATAACAATGTTTGCGTCAGCATGACCCCTCAGTTCCTCTAACCACTTTGCCATGTGATCAAATGACTGACGCTTAGACATATCATAAACTAACATCGCTCCTACAGCTCCGCGATAATACGCACTGGTTACTGCTCTGTACCTGAAAGAGAGAAGAGACAGCTTTCAGAAGCCGAGTAGCAAATAGAAGCTTCAAACTCAAATAAAATTTGAAAAGAAACAATTCGGGTTGTAACCAACTAAGATTTAAACCAAGCTAATACAGAGAACACATATATCCAAGCCAAATAAAAAGCAGACAACATAACTTGTTACTCATACGAACTTGCATGCAGAAACAACTGGCCGTGTTATAAACATTTGCACTGTTAGAAACCCAGGTCTAGTGGATGCAAACGTGCCAAAATGTTTGACAAAATTGTGAAGAATCAATTTTACATCCTAAACCATGGTTTTAACATAAGCGACATTTTGTTGCTTTTGTGGTATGTAAATATCATAATATTATTTCCACATTTTTATTGATAATTACATATCTAAAAGTGACATTTATTAACATATCCAAACAACATTACTTTTGTTCAAATTACTTCGATTCAAATTCACTTTTAACCAAAATCAATTGTAAACAAAAAGATCATCCCAATCCCAAATCAAGTTTACAAACAGTACCCAATCACCCACGATCTCAAGCAAACAACCCACAAGGCACAGTTAACAATATGACGTCAAATTCAATAACCACCATGCAAATCCTGATCACACATCCTACGGTTCCAAACAATCATAGTCCCTAACAACATTTGCTGAGTGACACTTTCTAATTAAGCACACAAGAAAGTTCAAACATTATGTACTCGAGCAAATGAAGAAGAAGAAGAAGAAAAAAAAACAAATGCATGGAAAATTGGCCCGCAAAATTCCCTTACAGAGTGACTAGCAAACCAAGTTAGTTTTTTCATTTTCAATAAAATCCCAAACGAAAATACTGCTTTGTACGAATGAATTTTAAACACCTCTTTCTTATACCGCATTGTATTGGTGCTCGATTGCTTAACATTTTTTTTTTCGTGTTATTTAATAGCATTGCTATATTCTGAAATAGAAAGATGAGAATAATTGGTGGTGTATTATTTTTTTTTTCTCCAAATTCTCCGATCATGATGAATTGAGGGAGGCAATTGAAATTGAAACATGACAAAGCAGAAAAACGAAACGCGAATTGCATGCAAAACGACACGCGAATTCACCTCTCTTGTCCGGCAGTGTCCCATATTTGGGCCTTGACGGTTTTGTTATCGATGACGAGCGTTTTAGTCTGAAACTCGACGCCGATGGTAGCTTTGGAATCGACGTTGAATTGGTTCCTAGAGAAGCGGGCGAGGAGCTGGGTTTTGCCGACGGCGGAGTCCCCAATCAGCACCACCTTGAACACGTAATCGATCTTCTGGTTGAAATCTCCGTACAAATTAGACATCGTATTCCCCTCCCTCCCGCGGAATTCGAATTATACGACGACGTTGCGATAATAGCGCGCCTTTCCGATGAATCGTGGTCATGGGGGTACCGAACCCATCACTCACGTGTATCAAAATGGCGTGTGGTTGGATCGGTTGAGGAGATGGGAGCGTAAGGACCAAGGGTGTCGTGGTTTGGGGTTGGGTTGGGTTGGGTTGGGTTTGGGATGAATAACTAACGTTCCCTCCTCTTCTAAGGGTCAAGCTACAAATTCCTGTTCTGCGGATACAAAATAACTCAAACTTCCTTGGGTGATTTCTTTTCTGTTTTTTCTTTTGCGGTTCTTTTCTCTTTTTTTTTTTTTTTCTTCTTCTAGTAAATTACTAAATTTTACACAAGATATGAACCCATGGGTGGCCCCTTGCACCTAACGGATTTATAGCTGTTTGTTTGTGTGCGCGCGGGGCCGCGGGTGTTTTTAGGAAAAAGTCTCAGTATTTATTTAATTAACTAATCAAAATATATAAAAAAAAACTATATAATTATGTTGTAAAAAAAAACTAAGAAAGGTAATTTTTATATTCTAATTAAAAGTTAAAGATAGTGCCGCTCCTGCGCCTTTTTCCTCTTCTTGAAGACAACCCAGCCTTGCGCCGCTTTGCTGGGGCTGCCACGCCGGTGGTTCGTCATCGTTGCAGCGCGAGTGGCCCCCACCCTGTTTCCTTTCCATTTTTGTTTTTCGTTTTGTCCTCTGCTTCTTTTGTTTTTTGTTTTGTTCTGTTTCACCACTGTTTCGCCGATATCTCTGGTTGGGTTGGAGTGCTGCCGCTGCTATATCATTCCTTGGATTGCTGCGAGTCGGAGGGCGGCGTTGCCGCTCAGGTTAGGATGAGTTCCACCCTTGGTCCTCCTCTCTCAGACCAGGGGTGTCTCTCTGCGGGTCCTTTGGTTTCCTCTTGATTTTTCGATGCCCTCGCCATCTGCACGGCTGAACAACTAGTTGCAGTACTACCATTTTTCGGCCTCTCTTGGGTGTGTTGGCTGGATTTTCACATGTGAGCAAATCCGTTGAGATGGAAGGTTCTGGGTGCCCCAGATGGGTCCAAACCATCCCGCTCAAGTGTATATTTTTCATGTCTGTGGTGTACTATGCTTGGTAGGCGGTTTAGTTGTGTCTCTTGGTTTTGTTTCTATTTGTTGTTGTGTTTTTGTTGTTGGTTGTTTTTCCTTTGTTGTTTAGTTAGGCAATTGGGAGCTGAATAGGTTTGTCAGAGCATATCATGCAGTTTAATGTTTATCGGATAGCTATAACATATTTGTTCATGACCTATGTATCCAGGGTCCCTTCTGTGTATTTACTGGGCTTGACCCATTATCAATATCAATTTCACCTTTGACCAAAAAAAAAATTAAAAGTTAAAGATACTCCTAATAAACTTAGTCGAGCTAAGCTAAGGTCAAGTTGGTGTAATAAAAAGTAAACAATCAAAGATGGTAGTATTTTAATATATTAAACTTTTAATTGATTGTGTTAAACACATAAGTTAAATCTTGTATTACAGTTCTAGTATTATCAAATCACAAATCTAAACAATTGGACCATTGGGTTCAATCACCAGTGTGTACATTCATATATATGTAATTTTAATATTTAAATTATATTGTTTGGATAACTAAACAAAAAAAATCCTTGAATATCTTGTATATATATAACTATTGCACTTTTTTTTTAAAACCTATTGCACGTGCTATTGCACATGTTTTTGACGACGAAAAAATGGGGAAGAATGAAATATTAAGAGAGAAATATAAATTGAAAAAGAAGAGATCGAAGATAGAGAAAATATATTAATTGCTGGATGGATAGCATTGAGAAAGAGAGAAATGACAAAATTTCTCTTTATTTCTTGTTTGGATGACTAGAAGAAATGAGTTGAAAGAAACTGAGAGAATGTATAGATGCACATTGTTACCCTTATAATATATAGGGAATTTGTTTAACATTTAGACTCATTCAGTCAAAAAAAAAACATTTAGACACATATTGATTAATTTGCTTTATCATGTTTGTTATCTAATCTAATTTTCTTTATTTTGGATATATTTTTTTTTGGTAAATCCAGGTATCCTCCACGTGCAACTGTGGAGACTAATCCCTCGGGATACTGAGATCCATTTAAGAGATTGACCTCTCCCAACATATGCTTCGCCATACACATTATACATTTGTGAATTTTAAACTTGGAATTACGGTCTTTTTAAAAAAAACTATAGAAACAAACTACACTTCACTAGTTTATGGAAGATTGCTTCAAGGTTTAATTAATCTAATTTATATGAATTAATTAGCTTAAACACAGTGAATAATTAAGATTTTAAGGTGGTATGGTTGCATGGGTTTTAAAATAATTTTTATTTTTGCAAAAAATAACAAAACTATAATGAGCCATGCTAGTAAAACATTTTTAATACATTCTTTTCAACATGCACATTATTATTAGAAGAGTCTCGCATTAATTTCAACTAATAATCTAAAATGTGTGTTGTTAGTTCTTTTTAAAAATAAAAAACAAGTAAAATATGATCATGTTATCCTTAGGAACCAATAATGTACCAAACCTAGCGCCGACACTCTTGGTTGAGAGAGAAGCATCTCTCTCTGCCTTCTCTCTAACCGTTCTCTCTTTTTTCTCTTCCACTAGAAGGGTGATTTTGAGCCATTTTTTGGTCTAGAATCACCCCTCTACACTGTTTTTTATCTGTTTTTGCCTAAATAAGTGGTTCTTCCACATAGATCTGGTGTTTCTTTTGTGTTTTCGTCGTTTGCATGCGACGGTGTTCGTTTTGTTTCCCGTCTTCTTGCAGCGTTTTGCTTTCCCGTCTTGATGCGGTGTTTGTTTGATTCATCTTGGTTGTTCTACTTCGATCCAGTATAGATCCACTTATGATTTGGGTGCCAGTGTTACAGATCCGGAGACATTGGTATTTCGGCCCTTATAATTTTGTTAATTTTGTAGGCATTTTGCCGTACTTTTCTATTGTAGGCAATTTGTTGTGTTTTGCTATTAACCTGAGTACTGTGAGTTTGTTCACAAATTTATCCTTTTGGTTTTTAGTGATGTTAAATCTGTGTTGTTTTCGATGTATCTTCCCATTTTGAATGAATGAATACCTTTGTTGTCAAAAAAATAATAATGTACCAAAATAATTTTTTTCAAAGATTAATTAAACATAAAAATTAAAAATTATGTTCCTAATTTTATTCTTTTTTTTGGTGGTATCCTAATTTTATTTTTATTTTCTTTTTTAGGTCACCTAATTTTATTTTTGAAAAAGTCTTGACAGTCTGGCATCTTTCCCTTTCTGATTGGGCTTCGGTTGAGCCCAAAATGGTTATGTGCTGACTGCGTTGGGCCATTGGGCTTGTAGGAAGAAGCCTTGACTGTGTGGCGTCTTTCAGTTGTTGCTTTGGCTGACCAAAAAATAGTTGTTGCTTTGATAATACATATATGATTGTTTGATTAAAATTAACTCCTTCCACCTGCCCCTCTCTCTATATATAAAAGATATATCAAATTAGAAGATCATTTTTACTTCAAAGTGAATATTTGATATTAATTAGATGTACATGTACTAGTTATTATTTGTACATTTGAGTGGGTCCAACTGTCTTAAGTATTTATAAAAGGAAACAGATAAAAAATGTATTCCCCAATGGGAACTATGCCACGGTTCATGTTTTTATGCTCTATTTTGTAATTTTCTCATTATTGACTTACGAGGATTGAAACAGGTGCGGATAGGATAAGGCAATGAATTGAATGGGTCAAGGAGGCAGTTGCAGTTGGTCATAAATGAGGGAGGGCGTCAACCTTTTCCTCTCGGACAAAAGTCATAATCATCACATTTAGGTCTTGTTTGAATGCAAAAGTACTAGCTTTTAACTTATATAGAGAAGTTAATTTTATTTTATTTTTTATTTTTCTCATATATACAAAAGATGAAATATTGTTAAATAGTCATTAATAGATAGATAAGTGATTTTGAAAAAATTAAAAAACATAACTTTTAAAAAATATGAAAAGCAAAAGTTAATTTCAACTTATGTGAAAAATTATTAATTAAAAAACACGTGCTAAAAAAATTTATAAAAAAGTTTATCCAAACTGGACCCAATAAGGTGGGGAATATGCAACTCAACCATTTTGGGCAAAACAACTGAAATGCTCTCTCTCAATAGCCATGCACAGACCCACTTTATGTCTGTTCTACCAATTCAATGAGAGAAGGACAATCAGTTTATTTTTTATAGTGCTATCTAGACTAGAGAACACCATGAATACTTATCAGATATATTAAAATTTGAACCGTTTATTAAAATATTAATATACTCAATAATCTACTGAGGGGGTAGTCCACCCTAAACACATGCCCATTTCTTTTATATTTTAAAACAAGAATTTTACAAAATTGAGAAATACAAAAATCAAACCATCTAAATTGAATTGAATTTGATTTTTCAAATCAAACCATTTAAATGATGAAATAAAAAAAAATCAATGAAATTAGTTCGAACAATATTTTTCATGCATGCCAAATCCTATCTAAATATAAAACTTTCATATTTCTAGCAACACAAAGACAGTACATCAAGAGGAAAACATTTATTACACCTCTGCTATACAAAATTGCAAATATATTATTTGATTTATTGACTCTGTAAATGAAACCCTGTTAACCTAAAGAACTTTAACTTATATTGTGGTGATTCCTGAAGACCTACATGCTAGTAGTATTCAGTGTCACACTCAATAAACATAATAGCATCTTATCTTATATTAGCCTTCTTTCTTTCTACTTACTTTTCAGCATGAACATTAAAGTACCAGATCCTAGCTATAGCCATCTTTGCATACTTCCTTTCTGTATTGCCTCTAAAGAAAGGTTTGTCAAGCAACTTGATTTGTGTCTGCCATCTGCATGCTCATACATTTGCAATTTGCTCGTTTTTCACTTAGACTCTGCAAGTAATTAAAAAAAGAGTGCAGAAATGAACGAGTCAATAATATCAATTACAATCAATGATGATAATTAAGGGTGGGAAGAATCTGAACCAAATTGACTTACATTGAATTGTTTCTGAAGATCTTTAATGTATTCAACAGCCAATTCCAACATGTCTGCTGTGTTAGTTTGCTGCCAAGAACATGAAACTAGAATGTTAACCTTTCCAAACACAAACTACATACCATTATGTGATATATTCCACTGTCAAACAAGCTAGATGTGTCTAATTACCTTGTCCATGTTTGGGACAAGCTCTTGTAATTTTCTCATTCGTTCACTGATCCGAGTTCTTCTTACCTGAAAATAATCACTTCTCAGAATCATCTTTTACAAAAATACTTCATGAATTCAACATATTAGTCTAAATAATGTCTTCCTCATTGTTTTGGTAGAGGAAAGAACTAGGAATTACTTCATTCCACACCTCAAATTTAATTCCACTCCAATATAGTTGGTAATTCCTCACTGCAAGATGATATGATAACAATAAATGTTTTTTTTTCAATCAATCAATTACTATATATGAAAAGTAGGTCCTAGTCTAGGCTGTGACACATGTCACCTACCCAACTCTTTTTATTTCCAACAAAATTTGTTTTGTTAGTTGGTTTTTTTTTTTTCTGTTTTTGTTAGAAAAAAAACTTGTTCTTCTACAGGTCGGGAGTCCATAGACTAGTTTGCATATAAACAAAATCCTACCCTTTCGGCAATGCTTCGAGGATGAGTAGCACAGCCTCGTTTCGCTCTGATTTTACAAGGAACAGAATCTGGGAACTGAAGCAACTTCTCCATAGCAACCATCTCAGCTGAAGTTTTTGGTAAACTCAAGTGATGAGATAATGTATGAACTTGATTTCCTAGCCCTCCATTCTGAGCAAAACAATTTATTGGTATTAAGAATAAGAAGTGAAAACAGAAAGGCCAAAATAATAAGAGAAGTGAGCATCCTATATATATACGTATATACCTGAACATCAGAAAACATTTTTTCATTACCACTTCGCCCTCTTTTCAAGCCACTGCTGAGATTCTCTGAGAATGATGGAGGAGTATCATTCCAAGAAGCATAGGGGAATCCCAGGCCATTGCTACCTCCCTGCCTCCCATCATCAGAACTAGTTGCCTCAATGTCCTCACTCCCTAATTCAGAGATCTGTGACAACATTCCCAACGAAGAAGCACTTCTTGAGGAGAAGCTAATCTGACTCTTCAATCTGTTAATAGATGGACTAAGTTCACCATTACTGCCATCCACAGAACCATAGTTTCCAACACTTTTCATGGTGGCAAACCCTGAAATTTACCAGTGTACATATATTACTCCTCAGTACAGTAAGCATGTAAAAGGTAAGCTCAAATTTCCAATCTTAGTTTTTTCTATCTACACCAAGTGACAAAAGAAAAGTTAAAGCATGACGGATTGAAATCACCTACCCCCTTTTACAAATGACAAATGAAAACTTTTGCTTCAATTACTATATAAGAAAAATAGATTATGATTGGGACAGAGGTAACCTCCCTAGCTGGAGGGCACAGGTCAGTCTTTTTATTTCCTACCAAAATTGTTTTGCTCATTGGATTTGTTTATAATAGGAAAAGATTCATACTTTGCACAGGTACATCGGCTAGTTCTCTTAAAAACTGAGACCCTCTCTCAATTAAAACTAACATTTCCTCTTTTAGCTGTTAATTTTCTTTTGGGTGAAGTGTTATGTGAGATAGGGAAGAGGACATGCCATTTCAATCCTAACCTCAATCCAGTGAAGAGTTTGAGAGTTTTATCGACAATTTGGATTCGATCATCAAATTCTAAACAACAATAAATTGTACATGTCCCCACCAGAATTTCTAGGCTTGTAATAACTTGTGACTGCAATTAAGTTCAGCATAGAAAGTAGCTACTAGCTAATACTCATTAGATTCAACTCCCAGAAGCAAAAACAACAACATTAAAATTTCCAAAAAAAGCACCCTGCAAAAACAAAACACGAAAAAGAAGCAGCAGCATCAAAGGAAAAGTGGAAGCAGAGCAGAACAAGCACAAAACCAATACCATTTTGAAAGGAAATGTTGTTGTTGGAGAAAAGTCCAGCAGGGGAGCTCCCCTGCCTAAGAAGATGTGAACCAAAGCCCTTATGGGGTGGTACCTCATGATCCATTCCCAATGAACCCACCAAACCAAACGAACCATCCATGGCAGAACTCGAAGTAGTAGTAGCAGCAGAACCATGCCTCGGATAGTGAGGTGGCAACCCCAACCCACTACCACCATAACCCTGTTGCTGTTGCTGGGAATTCATGCCACTCAAAGCCTTAGAACAACTCTTGTTCTCTTCCAACTCTTGGAAGCTAGGTGAAGCAGAAATATCGTTGCTGCTGCTATCAGTACCGTAACTCACGAATCTAGAAACAAATCTTTCTTCGGATTCAGGACCTTCCCAGAGGCTGTTACCCTTAGAAGGTGTTGTGAGATTTGAAAGAAGTGAACTCGGTGCAGAGCGGAAACGAAGCAACCCTGAATTGGGTTGGTTCTGTTGTTTGAGTTGATAACCCTGATGATGGGTATTGGAAGATTCCATTATTACTACTGCTATTAATACATATATATGTATATGTATATGCTTATCGAATCCAGACTGAGAATATAGTAATATTAATTACTCGACTCGAATGGATTAGTCTCTGTAGACACGCGAAGGGGGTAGCCGGTTAAATATGCTTATCTGGGGTCACTCGCTATTAATGTCACTGTGAAAAGATAAAAAGGGTCACCATGATATTCAGAAGCTGGGGAATCATTATCGAAAGATTGGCCACTTTATCCCAGAGAGGAAAAATTCTTAAATTCTCTCTCTCTCTTTTTTTTTTTTTGAGAAAGATGAAATTTTTTTCAGCTTAGGAACTAAGCTGGGGTGGGATAAGATCTTGTAGGAGAAGCAAGAGCAATAGCAACAATAACAGCCGCAGGGGAACCAAAAGAGGAAGAAAAGGAAAGACCTAGGTTTGCACGCAATTCAAAGAGGGGCAGAGGGAAAGGGTGGTTGTTATGGTTTTGTGCAGAAGCAGCCAGCAGGGATAGAAACGCAGATCCAGTGAAAGGGACAGAGGGGGGGAGAGATAGATAGGGATAAATAAAAAAGGGATGCGCTAAGTGCAGCTTTTAGATTTGCTTTAGAAAGCAGTGAAAGCAAGGAAGATCTTATGAATGAGAGAGAAAGTGGAAGAAGAGATAGAGAGAGAGGAGGCAGTATTTATCTCTTTATGTGGGCGCTAAATTGAGCCAATGAGAAAGTACAGAAAGCCATTAATATGTCGGCCTTAGCTTAGCTACTCTTGTCTTGACCCAGTGGCCACTGCCCTCCCTCTCACTCTCTTTGGTCTAGACTAGAGTCTAGACTTAGGCCACGGTCCCATGGCAAAAGATGAAAACAAAGGCAAATTTTCTTTTTGATTTGTTTTTTATAAGCAATTTTTGTTTTTTCTTTTTGTTGACAAAAGCTATGAGTTGTTCACGGAATTATTAAAATCTAACAACTCTAAGTAGAGACGATAAAATGGGTCGGGTATATAGTGGGTGTGGTCAAAAAATCTAAAAAATAGAGAGTTTAGATACATAAATTTGAGTTTATTTTTAATTTGAGGTTTTTTGACTCGGTTCGATAAAGCTTAAATCTGATAAAACTTGAGTCCAAAGCAGGTCGGCCCAAAAATATAATCTAAAGCCTAAGCCTGGCCCAAAAAAACTCAAAACATGGAGAGCTCAGACATACAAATTTGAATCTGTTTTCAATCTAAACTTTTTTGACTCGATCCAATAAAGTCTAAACCCAATGCAGCCCAATCCAAGCTTGATCTGAAAACCCTTTGCCTACTCTATCTAATAGTATAAATAATTCTCATAAGTGCTATTGCAAATAGATGGTCAGATCACCAATTGTAACTTGAATTCAAATTTCAAATTTTATAGTTAATAGACTATACTTAAATTTAATCATAAATCTTTATTAAAAGTAATAATTTTCTCTCACTTTGCATGGGCATGCATCTCTTAATCTAGATTTATGTATATAAAAATAATAATTATCATAACAAATTTTAATTTGGATTATTTTGGAGTAAATATTAGTAAATGTTTTTGAATATCAGGTGACATTGCAGGTCCACCAAAAATGAATCAAATAACTCTCAAATAATTCTCATTAAAGATACTCTAACTAAAATGAAATAAATTGGCAAAAGGCTAGTAGTGCTATTTATACACTAAATTTATAACCTATTGAACTAATATGAAGAGATTATTTTCAAAAAAATATATTCCATACGCCTATATATAATACAATCATTAGGAAGGATATTCGTGAGAGAGAAATTGATAATTATACACTCAATCAGCTTTTCTATACCCAATTTTAATGTGTTAAATGATTAGGGTGTGACATAAGTGTATTTAGGTGATTCATGAAACATTATTATTTGTGAGATTATATATCTCAATAATGGAGAAAATATTTATGAATATTGGGTGAAGTTCATAAAGATGTATAAAAGTTGCCTCTACTATTAAATTAGTGATTAACTCCTGATCTGACACTGCTAGTGCCTAGTGGAGGTAATTGCAAGGGACTTAATTGCAAACACGGTTGTCAACTCCCAACATTTTGGTACTAGCATGAATATTGACTTAGGAAGAGGAGTAAAATGAGATTCATGCGTCTTATGTTGATTAGCAGAGACTTGACCATAGACTGGATGAGCTTGTGGAATCTATTCTAAGTCGACACATCCTACAAATGCATAGCTAGCCTTCAAAGCAAGAAGAGCATTCCGCAACTAAGCTAATGCAACATGCATCCTTCCTAGTAGACAATAACCAAAGCGGTATATAACTTGTACTTTAGTGTATATGTATAACTCTGCCTAGAGAGACCATACTAATCTCAATAGCAATCTCACTAGGTTTAGCAAATTAAATAAATATTCAAGGAGGCAACAATATTAACAACAGCTAGAAAATGGAAATAATAATAGCTTGTGTAGCAAAATGGTCCAAAAATTGATTTGGCCTTGGAGAATTTAATGAAACGCATGGTTACTGACAACATCTCAACATTATATCAATGCCACCATTCAAGACATAAGATGCAAATTAGATAAATGACAACCACTATGGATCAAACGATAGTCAATCCAACCACAAAATATTAGCGCCGCCTATCATGTTGCGAAGTGAAAAGGAAGTTCCTAAGTCCAATTTGAATCGGTTAGAAAAAGTTATGCAACAGCCAAGCAAACAAGAGAAATCAAGACATCTATTATCTATTTCTACTATATATTATAAAGCAAGGTTATGCCAAATAGGATAATGCCACATGTCAATACCACAATCATGTAATTTTCCTCCAAAAGCAAATTTTTTATTTTTTATTTTATAGTAATTAATTTATTAACCATATTTTTAATGTTTTTTATTAGAGCTAATCATAAGTCATCAATAACCATTTATTTCTCATATTCAATTTTAAATTTCAAATTATTTAATTGATCGCAATTGATCATTTTTCTATTTTATGATTATCAATCTATTTTTGTAATATAAATCTTGATATATTGATATATTTTGGTTATTATATGTCTCACTATTATTGTTATTATTCTATTTTTTATACTGACTTCTTATATGATAAAAGTTTTCTCTATTGTGTCATTGATCATTGTTATTTATTACTTTCTTTTTTATTGATGGCAATTGATCATTTTTATATATTTTTTATTTATTTTTCATCTTCTTCTTATCGGTATATTTTAAAAGAGACAGATTAATTTTATGCGTATATATTTTTTTATCAATTGACATTATTATATACAACTTGATATTGGCTTTAAGTGAACATGAGTGCTTGAATGATGATTGTGATTAGGCATCAACTGGTGAAATAAACGTGGTGTTTAAATGAATTATGATTCTTTCATCCTTAATCTGATATTACATGTTTACATGGTGGCTCCACATTTACAATCCTATGTCGTGCCATCAATTTCTTCATGTCATTTTTAAATTTTATTTACCTATGGCTCAATTGATTCTATGTCCGTGTCAATTTAGTCATTTAATGTGTTCTTATGCTTCTTGCTTATAATTTACTTTGGATCTTTTGATTTGTTTTTTTTACTAGAAGACCATTTGATTTGTTATAACATGTATGTATAATAGGTTCATATTTTTATAATATATAATAGGTTTATTTTCAATAAAATGAATTCATTTATCTAACATGTCCTTGATAAACATTGAAATCAATATAAAACCAAATAGAATTTCAAATTAAGTTTTCATATGAAATTATGACACATGGGATATCATTACGGGTGTATTAAGTTTCATTAAGGGTGTATTAGTTTTTTTATATTAAGTTTCACATTAAATTATTATTATTGTAGATTTGAATTCAAATATTAGCATTCATGAAAAAATTATATAATTCATATATACAATAAATATTTGAAAAATTAAAATAACAATCCAATGAATATTCCTTCTCAAAAAAAAATACAATCCAATGAATGATAATTAAAAATATAATTACTATTAGTAATATTATTAATATAAAATAAAATATCTTAATTAAATACTATTATTAATATTATCCGGCCAAACTAAGTATCTAAATTTAATTTACTAAGTATTAATATAAAATTGAATCCAATAAAATTATATTTAGAAGGTTATTCTAATCTAATCAATTATAACTTTATAATACAAAATTTCAGTATGATGTGGCATGAATTATAGATGTTTTGATTTCTCAAACATGATATCGGGGGTTCAATCTCCAGGTCATGTGTATGAAAGAACATATATCTGGATTCACTCAAAAAGTATTTTAATATAAAATTATCTCATTCATGAAAAGTTTGATTTAACCTACAATAAAATATAGCATTGTCTCAAAATTTAAAAGTAAAAAAGATTTTTCTACTATTTTACTAATTAATTAATTCAATTTAATAATATATAATTTGTCATATAAAAATTATATCAAATAATACTATATTAAATAAAAACTTTTTGATTTAAAAAAAGTTGTATAAAATAAATATATATAATATTCCATGCACGACACGGGTTATTAAGCTAGTTGAATAATCAAGAAAAGAGTACGGACCGGAAAAATCAAATTTTGCAATTTTTTTTCTAAACTTGCATAGAAGAGATTAGTTCAGAACATAGATTTCTGGATTCCCTTTTCCCATCCCATAGAGTCATTTAATTTAAATGGGAAATGAAATAAAAAAAATGGCTTAACTGACTTTTGATTCTTTAGGGGTCGTTCGGGGTGGTTCCAAGTTTCTGGTTTTAAAAGTTAAATTTGAAAACAAAACCTATTCGGGTAAAATGGGATTGAATTAGTTTTTTCCTTAATTTTAAAACAGTTTTAACCTGAATCTCAAAACTATAAAAATAGGTGTTGTGATTCTTGTTTTAGTTTTAAACGCTAAATACTCTCATTCTCTCGTGTTTAGAGGTGGGTATGTGGGTAGCCCAATCTGCATATAAACAGACCAGGCCAACTTGAGCAGCAAAATAAATGGACCTACATGATGTGGCTCGCGACCGGCCCGCAAGCCTACTAAAGAAAAAATAATTAAATTTTGAAAAAAATAAAATAAAATATACATTAAAACTTTAAAATTTAATTAAAAAATTGGCCCACGGGTTAAATGGGCTGGGCTAAAAAAGCCCGCATTTAAACACAGGACTATATTTAGGTGACCCATAGCCCGCACGGGTTGCGGGTTAAACAGGTTGTCTGCAGGTCAAGACCCATATACCCAGCTCTACTCGTGTCCCTTCAGCATCCTCTCGTCCCATCTAGGGATGGCAAAATAGGTTGGCATGCCCCTGCTCGTTTTTTTTTACCCGCCCCGCTGAGGAAAGTGGGCCAGAAAATACAACTCGTCCCTTTTAAGGGTGGGTTGGCAGCCCGGCGAGATGACCCATTTTTTGCGGCCTAAGCCCACGACAAATAAAAAACTAAAAAAAATCATTTTAAAAATAACATAATCAACCCGACGGGTGGGCCGCAGGTTGAAAAAACCCGCCCTGCCGAAAAGCGAGTTAGGCGGGGCCAGCCCGTCAGGCACATCCTGTTTGCCACCCCTAGTGTCATCCCTCCCGTGCCTTCACCATTCATATTAAGGCAAGGTAAAGAGAGTGACTAAACTACAAAAAAAACACTAAAACTTAGAACTGAAACTCAAAACTCATAACTGAAACTAGATTTGGTTTTTGAAATTTTCAAAACATAAAATCAAAAACTACTCCGAACTGGGCCTTAGGTATTACAATTCAGGTATCTTTGTCATTGTGTCGTCTAATTTGACACTAAGTCAGGTCACCTTAGTAAAGTGCATATTGTCAGAAAATTTCTTAAAACAAGTCAAGTAACACATGTAATGCAACATATGTTTAAAATTTTTTATATATGAGGGTACTTTGTCGTGTCATTAAACATGTATTGCATCACGTGTGTTACTTTTTTTCGGATAGGCAAATGTTAGTAAATTAGTATTATGTTAGTGGGGTTTGAACCCATGACCTCCTTATCACTCAAATCTCTATCCTTCTCCCCTAAATCACCAAACCACCTTATGACTCCCTTCACGTGTGTTACTTGACTTGCATTGAGAAATTTTCTGGCAATACGCACTGTGACAAGGTGGTCCGACTATGTCAAATTAGTTTTATGTGTGTCGCATAGGTTATCAGTGTTAAAAATTGAATGACATTGTGATGGAAGGACCTTGTTGCAACAACTGAATTACCTAGTGGACCAAAACCACACAATTATAGTACTTGGACTAAAAGAACAATTAAGCAAAAAAAAAAAAAAAAATGCCTCTTTTATATTCTCCTTTGAAAAGCAAAAGAAAGAAAATGAAAATTCGAACTTGTTCCCCGACAGAATCAGTGCCCAATGCCATTATAAATATGGAATCAAATAAATAAATAATAAATATATATATATACACACACACAAATAACTTTTGCTAATTCAACTGTGAAATCAATTTTAAGTTAAATAACGGGGTTAGATGTTCATGATGATTTTGGGATAGGAATACCCTTGTTTATTATTGAAGAGGATATTAATTTCGGAGATGTCATAAAAAAATGTCGTTGCTTGTACTTACAAACATTTTATTTCATACTATGTTATCGTCTATTATTAGTTAGTTCACCTTTACATGATGATCATGTATTTTTGTTTATTTGGTATAATTAAGTCACTCGCAAGAAGAAGAAAAAAAAAGTATTCAAAATTAATATAAAGATGTGGATAAATATATATACATATAAAACTCTAATGAAAATCCCTTCAAAAAAAACTTGAATCCTATCTTCTTAAACATAAACATCATTTCCTTAATGCCATCAAAATTTTATGAAATTTGTTTATTGTAATATTGACTTAATATTTGCTTTTGTTTTGGACTTAGCTAGCACAAGGTCAAAGGGACCTTTGCAAATAACACAAGCCTAGTTGGGTTTATAGAATCATTTGAATTGAATCGCATAACTAGCGCGCGGCATCATAGCAAGGCATCATATTCTAAAGATCCAAGGAAATATGTTGATTGACAATAATGTGAAGACATTTTTCTTATTGTGCAAGATAACTAAAAATCCCTTTTGTATTCCTCTTTTTTTTTTTGTTCCTTTTGGTGGCAAAAGAGCAAAACATTGCATACTAATGCATAGATTCAATTTAATCTCTATCTGTCTCACCCTGATCATGAATATTGACGATGATAATAATACCAACAGTATCAATTACGGAACAATATTGGTCTTAGAGTACAAAGAATATTATAGAACAGAATTATGCGGCATTACTCATTTGATTCCCAAATGACGTAAAGTTAAGATCATTGGATTCGCAAGAGAGAACGGCTAAAGGACTAACTCGATGGTCGAATTATCTTTATTTTAAACCCAGAAAGGCATTTTTTGATGGAATCTAATCCCATCTTTTTTCATTAAATAAATTTTCTCATGTGATCTTAAAATATGACCTCTAGTTTTATACCAAACTATTATTATCTTTCACCTTTGAATTCATTCATATATTCTGTGTTTGTGTGTGATTTTGTTAGTAACGTTATAAATGCTGGAAAACAGTGATCCCACGGCTTGTCCCATGGTATCTGTGTTTGATGATAAAGGTAAAGAAGAAAGTTAGCCAGAAAGGGTAACAAAAAAGTGGGAAAAAAGCTTGACACTTGAAAGGTACAATACATGGGTTCGCTTTCAAAGCACTAATTAAAGTAAAGCGAAAAGGTGCTGTTTATGTGGAGCCAGACACGGACACGTGAGAGTGCGTTTGCCTCTATGCCATATATATTTATCTCTTCACCTAGTTTAATTTCTTTTTTGTTGTAAAAGAAAAGAAAGAAATGAATGATAGAAGAAAGGAGAGAAAGAAATAAAGATAATGACTAGTTCTTCAGGAACTACGATTCAGATACTAATTTATAATGTTATTCAATTATGTATCATAAATAAGTGTTTTAATTTTCATCAAAAAAATAAGTAAGTGTTTAAATTATTCCTTCAAAAATATATGAAAGATCAAAGATAATTCTTAAGGATTTTAGATAATTCATTTAAAGTATACTTAATCAATTTAATTCTTAAATTGATGATTTTTTACGTAGTGAATTAATATAAAAAAATAGAAAACTAATTAACTCGATATCCTACCTTTATCTTAAATTGATGATTTTTGCGGTTTACTCTTTATATTACTACATTATTTAAAATTTTAGTTTTTGAAATAATTGTTCAAAAAATCATACATTTTTAAACAACATCCATGATAATGCATAATAAAGAACTAGATAACACAAAAACGTTTGTTAAAGTGTTTAAGAAATGGTCGTGGACATATGATAAAAATCAAAATCTTTATTACTCACTACACTAAAAGCTACTTTTTTTATCCCATGCACAAGAACTAAAAAGTAGAAAATAACCATTTTTTCTCTCCATCCTTAAGACATTTGATATCTTTAGATCTCAAATTGTGATAAAAACAATCACTTCATTAATTGATGAATTATATAAAGAATTCTAATTTGTTTGTTGAGTGTCCAGGAGATAAGTTTAATAAAACTTAACATTCTATTAAAATTGCAATCATCTCAAAAGAAATCGCTTAATCAAGTTATAAAGATTTTGAACGGGAATCCCTATAGGTATAGCTATAGACTTAACTCTTGGGTCAACTCATGACCCAAAAACACATGTCAAAGCGTTTGTTGTTTTTTGATCAAATGTCAAAGCGTTTCTAAATTTAAAAAGAAGACAAGAACCGGCCTAAAATATAAATCAATTGAAGAAGTGGGCCGGCCCAAGGGGAAAAAAAGGGCTAGAGAAGGGGGTGTATGTATTAATTTGGGAGGTGTATTAGAAATTCCCTTACGAGAGCTTGTGTAAGCCCAGCAATATTGGAAATAAATAGCACGATGGTAACCCAGAGAGAAAAGAAAGAGGGTTCATGAATCTTGAGCAAGAAGTTTAACAGGAAGATAATGCTCATCCTAGGACATTAACAGTACAGTTGATGCTTCCTAATTATTCTTTTCAGTATTTTTAACTGCTTGTCCCCAACACTAACAATGATAACAGATGAATATAAGAAAGAATTGCTTGCTGAAGCCGCATCTCATTGCAAATTCAATTTGTTGCCAAACATGTTTCAATAGCTAGCAAAAATAATCATGTTTGGTCACAGATTCAGTTGCTACCAAACATGGTTCAATTGATCACATAACTTGATAAGATCTACATGATTCAATTGATCAAAATTACTAAAAAGGTTGAATTGCAAATTATGTTGCATGACAGTAGCTGGCTAGCTGCAGGTATATATAGAGAACCAGATAAAAAAGGATAGGTTAATTTATCAACAATAGCTAGCAACATTGTTAGTCACTTGCCATTTTAGATGAAGATTGAAGGGTCGCAGTTTTTGAGAAAGGGAATGCACTCGTTTATATGTCAACACATCAAACAAGATACATCTAGTTTTCCATACCTCTTAAGAATCTTACAGAATCAATACCGCTCACACCGCCAAAAGAAAAAGGTTAGGCAAATGAACAAAAAAATGTACAAGGTTCCCTGTCCCTTTTCACTGTATTTTGATGCGATCAAGGTTCTCAGACACAGTTCTCATTCTGGGTCGCAATTCCGGATCAAGTTCTGTGCAGTTTAGTGCAACATGAAATGCTGCAACCACTTGCCTTTTAGCATTAACCTCAGGCAGAAGTGCTGGGTCTATAATCTCCGACAAGGGCTGCTCCTCCCGGAACGCTTTCCGCACAAAACTCTCTAGCTCCTTGTGATCATTTTCCAGTCCTAAATCCGGCAGCCGACCTGTCAAAAGTTCCAACAACACTACTCCAAAAGAATACACATCACATTTCTGAGTGAACTTTCCGCCAGCCATGCGCACCTCAGGTGCCAAGTAGTTGTTAGAGGAAGCAGCAACTTTTGAATTCATTGCTGAGGCTATGATAGACTGGTTTGAAATTGAATTCTGTCGCTTATGTGCCGTTGTGGTGGTAGACTTTATGGTACCCAAACCAAGACGAGTAAGTCCGAAACCCGATATGTAAGGATGAAGATCATCATCCAATAGTATTTTCGTTGATTTCAGGTTGCCATGGACATACTTCCTACCACTAAACTCGTGTATATACATCAACCCCCTTGCAGCTCCTTGAGCAATTTTCAACCTTGCTGCCCATGATAGTGGTGGCAATGAATTGGAAGGCCCAGCTGCAACAAAAAAAACAAAAAAACAAATACAAAGCAGAAAAATTCTTAAAACACCCTTTTAATTTAAATGAAAAGTGGAAACTGAAAATTACCTCAGAACCACCACTAGCAGAGTTTTAGGTTGTTCATGTTACATATCATAAAATGAAAAGGCAAGCATTAATCTTCATAGGAATTGTATGTCATAGAACCAAAGATGACAATGACCTCACTAGTCACAACCATAATAGCACGCATGTTATAGAGTTACAGATCCATTCCTTTTAAGTTTTAACATCCAATTTGCAAAATTGTAACTACAGAGATAGAGTGTTCAACACAGTCAGCAGGGGAACAAAAATCTCTATGCTTTTGAGGACACGCGAACATGGCATTAAGTGCACAAGTGAATGCACCCCAGAATCAATAGAGACAATGACCACAGTGGCCCAGTATCCAACGAGACAGATCACTAGGGATTGCATTGGAAATCATGGGATTTCCAGTCACTCAAAAGGGGTCAATAGAATGCAGTTAAATTTTTGCATTTATCATCACTATATCTGCACACAGCAGGACCACAAAAGAAAATAAAAAAACTTTGGATGAACGTGATTGAAAGTCCATCAGAAATCACTCAAAACAATAACAAAGTTACAAAAAATGTACCTACATAAAGCTATATAACTATGTGATCACGGACAAAAAGCCATAAAAAATGGGTTTTAAGTTCTCAAGTGCAGAAGCACAATTCACTAAAGGACAACAGGATGGCCCGTGGTCCCCAAAGACATTAGTGCAAACAGACACAGTTACAACTGGTGAAAGCTTTTGTCAATCAGCTCCTGTACACGTACAACACCATCATGGAGAAAACCACATGGCCACATCATTAGCTCTCAAAAGTAAAAACTAGAATTTGAACTCAATCACACCGTGACCATCGGCAATGAAATGGTACCATGTTGTCAGTCACCTAATACCGAAACCAAATCAACAGTGAGCCATTCAACTGATTCAAGCACGCTGGTCTCATGCCACTAAACTCAATCTAGCAAACACAGGCAACTCGATCCATTTCTAAATGCAACAAAAATTTGAAAAGGCATGAAAAACACATATTGTGTGTATTTGGAGGATTGTTTGCTAAAACTGCTTTTGACTTGATTTTACAAAATTGATTTTGAAATGAAGTGATTAATGTTTGAATGTTTTTACTCAAACAAATTCAACATAAAAATTAGTGTAAAATTTTCAAATTAATACAAAAACTACAAATCTTTGTTTAAGGTGGAATCGATTTTGGGCAAATAAAACTTTTTTTCTTTTGAAAAACCCAAACACCTAAATGCTAAATTTTTACTAAAAATCATTTTTAACCAAAGCAAAATCAATTTTGGGCATCCACACCATGCATCCAAATATGCACATTTTCATATTGACATCCAAATTAAGCATTATGCACACTCTCATTAGAACATTTAATATATTGCAAATTGAATTAAGAAATTCTGCAGTGTGAGAAGAGTGATGATACCATGCAATGCAGTGTGCAAGCTTCCATTGCGGATGAAATCAGTGATGAGCAGTTTCTCATCACTTGCATAGTAATACGCTCTCAAAGGCACCACATTGGGATGGCGCACCCTCCCAATAGCCTCCACCTCGTACTCAAACTCCTTGAACCTCAACGCGGCATCACCATCGCCCTCACTCAACCGCCGGACAGCCACCACCGTCGCCGACGACGCCGCAACCGACCCCTTCCCGACCCCAACAACCTTGTACACGATCCCACTCCTGCTCTTCCCAACCACATAAGCAGAAGCCCTCAACAAATCCTCCAGCTCCAACCCAAACCCTTCATCAACCACCACGAACCTCCCCTTCTGCTCCTCCCCACCGAAACCCACCTCACCACCCTCCACCACCACCTTCCCCTTCTCCCCCTCGCCGGAATTCAACCTCCGCCGTCGCCGGAAAACCCACGCCGACAACAAAGCCACCGCAGCAACAACCGACGCGCCGGAGACCAAAACCGCCACGACAACGCCAAACGACCCGCCCCGAATCCCCTCCTCGCGAACCGGCCCGGTCCGAATGGCGTTCGGTTTCGGGTTCTCCGGGTCATTATCGTTGGGGAAAACATCTGGAAGCTTCTGTGCCTCCGGGCAAGGGTTCCGTAACGGAAACCCGCAAAGTCCGGGATTCCCGGAAAACGCGGTGGGCCCCTGGTTAAGTAAGGACCCAACCTGTGGGATTTCACCGGTGAGGTTGTTGTCCCGGAGATCCAAACTGACGGCGACAGGTAGGTCGCCGAGGGATGCCGGAACCCCGCCGGAGAAGCGGTTATGAGAGAGGTTCAATGTTCCGGCGAGGGAAACGAGAGAAGAGAGTGTTTCGGGGATTGTACCGTTGAGGAAGTTGGAGGATAAATCCACGTGGAGGAGGGTGTTTGTGAGGGGTGGGAGTGGGCCAGAGAGGGAGTTGTGGGAGAGGTCGACGACGAGGAGGTTGTTGGTGTTGTTGAAGAGTGTTGAAGGGATGGTTCGTGTGAGGTTGTTGTGTGGGAGGCGAAGGAACTGGAGTTCAGTGAGGTGGCCCAATTCGGAGGGGACGTAACCGCGTAGGCCCTTTGATGGGAGGGCGAGTTGGGTGACTCGGTCGTGGTTGCCGTTGCATGATACTCCAGGCCACTCGCACGGTGTGGTTGATGAGTCGGACCACGAGTCGAGGATGCCTGTGGGGTCCACGTCTATGGCGGCTTTTAGGGCCAGTAAGGAGAGACCGTCGGAGTTGAGTGTGAGGGAAACGGAGACGCAGAGCAAAAGAATGATCACGCGGATGTGGACATGGTGGTGGTGATGAGGTGGCATGGTTGGTTTGCTTGGTTTTGTAAGGCGGCAACGAGGTGTTGCGGAGAAGGAAAAGAAGAGCGTACGGTGTGGTGTTGTGTTGTGGGAATGTGGAGGTGTGAAGAGTGAGGAAGGTGGTGGTACTACTGGGATCAGATCCCGGGCACTGTACAAGGTGGTTGATGTTATTTGAAATGAAGAATGTATTGTAGTGGGAGTGGGGAGTGTGGGTGTGTTCTCGAGGTCGCCCAATTTGAATTTTTGTCTCAACACACTACAGTCTATTGCAGACTAGACTAGACAGACTCTCTTGTTTTTATTTTTATTTAATTTTATTCTAGTGAAAAATGAAAATGCACGGAGTGATATTCTTCTATTCTATCTACATGTACTAAATCTCACGTCTTTTTCCACATACTTTGTGAACAGTTAAACTGGTCTCTTCCGGTTGGTCACTAAACTTTATAATTACTAGATCATTCACCCGTGTATCGCACGGGTTGGCATGTCCTGCTGGTAAGTATATATACTATGAAATAATTTATTTATATAATAATAACTTGTTATATGATGTGTTTAACTTAATAATAGTGTTATAGAATAAAAATTTATGGAAAAAAATGAATAAAATCCATAAAAAAAACTATTTTATTCATAGAAAATAAAATTAATGGGAGTATAATTTTTAAAAATAAAATTAAAATAAAAATAATTTTACAACATGAAAATTTACACCAATAAAAAGTATGAATGAAACTCGTAAATAATACTATTTTAAATATTCTAATAATATTTTTCTTACATGCATAATTAATAAGAAGCAAAATTAATAATTTGTATTCACCCCATATTAATCTTTCACCTGTGCGATTGTTAGAGATATATTATATATATACTAAATTAATAATAATTAACAAATATTAAATTATTTAAATACAAAAGAATTTGACACATATAAGATATGTGAATAAAAAAGTGAATTAAGATAATAAATTATTTTATGTATTTTAATAATAGTTTTTTCTTAGGAGCATAAGGTGGTTTTGGGAAGATGCATATATATGATTGGAATGATAAGAAAATCATAGGTTCAAACGTCTCCAACTAACATTTGTCTATAAAAAAATAATAATATTTTTTTCTTACATAATCAATAAGAAACAAAATTAATAATTTTAACAGTTTATTAATTAACATAGATGTAATTTAACAATTTTATATTGAAACCTAAAACAATTATAGAGAAAATCAAAGAAAGTAAGTCAAAGAGCTGAAAAAATTCAGCTCATTCGTTCAGATTTCCTAAACAAAATTTAAAGAATTGGTAGTTTATATTTGATCAATGCATCAATAAATCATAAGTTTTTATGTTAAAATCACGTTAACTAATTTTTTTCTTTTTGCTTTAATATAAAATATAGCTTGAGGAACACATAGAAGGTGCTAGAATAAATATGAGCCCAAACTTATTTCCGAAGAAAGCAGTCTCGGTAGGATCAAAATATTTTATTTAAGAACCCAAAAAAAATTATTTAATTTGACCCAAAAAAATATTTTATTTAATTAAAAAAAGGGGACAGAAATACCATAGTTATCTATTGGCGCACTGTAGCAATATTGCACCAGATTTAATTTTACTCTATATACTATGGATAATATTTTCCTTGCTTTTCAATTACACTTGTGCCACTACATCGTTTTTCGTTTCTTTTTTTATTGCCTTTTGGTTCCATTTCCCTAACCATAAATAACAATATTATATTATAATATTTAAAGGTGGATGTCATTGGGTGGGAATACTGTTCCGGTATTAACCAGAAATTTATAATAATATGGATTAGACTTAATTATATTTTTAATTTTTAATTTTTTATTATTGTACACTTTTAATCTCTTATTTTCAAGTGTATAAATTAGGTTTTTATATTTTTTTCCTGTACCAATGAAATCCCTCCATCAATTTATTAACCTTTTTTTTGTTACGTAGCCAAATATTACTTACTACAAAATCACAATTGCCCAATTTGAATTTTTGTTTTAACACACTACGGTATATAGACTAGACTAGATTTAGTTTTATTTCGGTGAATGAATTTATTTCATTAGCTTATAATTTTTTTTAAAGAAGTTACTTCATGAAGTTTATAATTTATTGTTTTTCTCTTATTTTTATCTTTACTATTTTATTCTTATTCTCCATTTTCCCTCTTTTATTTTTCTTAATTATTAACTTTTTAAAAAATATATATATAAAAAAAATCTACATGTGTGTAGTTATAAATAAATTCTTACATAAAAGTTTTTCAAAAATGATTTTATTTATAGTATTTCATTTCACATAATAAAAAAATTAAAAATAATATTAAGATGAAAATATATGATATTTCAATTTTAATATGATAAATAATATGAAATAAATTAGTAATAAATATAAAAATTAGAATTTATATAAAAATTGTATAAACATATATCCTTTTATGTAATTTAGCTAATTTTACCAAAAATTTTAAATTCAATCAGTTAGTTTTTCAACTATCAACTATTTTTGCCCCACAAAACCTAATTGAATTCATTCCACCACCACCGTTGTTTTCTTAAATGGAACAAAATATATTTCATTTCAGAATTTAATTACCATGCATTAATAGTGTAAAAGAAATTGGCATAGACACACGATGATGTAAAAACTATTAAAGAGAGCTTCTCAGTTGTTGTGGCTTCGGATGTGATATTTTTTATAATCAAACACACTATAAAATACTTTTGGCCAACGGGATTGATATAAACGGTTGGATTTTTTACTCACGTTAATTGTGATTTGGATTCGAATTTTAAATTAGTTTAAATTAAGCGTTCCCGTTCGACGCTAAAATAAGAAACGGTTACTATTGGTTTAACGGCGTTTTAGCTCTGTACACAACAATCCAAACGGGACAGGAGTCATGTCCACGGATAGGCGAGTCCACGTTTGAACGTAATAATGTACTCAGTTTGTAACTTGCCTAATTTTTACTTGTACTTGGTTTCAGAAAATGAGAAAATCACTTAACAGGACACCACGCTTGTGAGTCTTTTTTCACTTTTCTGTTGCCACTGACAAAGCTGCTTCCCAAATCCAGCTAGTCATGTTTAAAGATTCAAATTGGTAAGAACTTATACTTTATTTATTCATTTTTGCATTTTAGAATTGTGTGTTTCTCTTAATTAATAGCTTTAAATGAATTTTTTTCTAGATCGGCATATCTCCGTACGTGTATAGAGACTAATCTCTTGGGGCTAAATAAGACAGTAGCAAAGCTCTACTATGTTGTTGTATTTCTATGACCTAGATTCGACTCCAAAATCTCTGATTAAACTGAGAAAGACTTATGTCATCTGAACTTTAAAATAAATTTATTTCGCCGCTTATCTATTTCATTTTTATTGAGGCTACAAAATAATTATACCATCACAATTCATTCATAGAATAATAATATTTAAATACCAACTTATTTTCAACACTTATTTAATTTATATTTTTTTTATCACTCTCTAAATGACATTGCTCATCTATCATATATATATCACTTTTTTCTTTTTTATTTCTATCTCTCTCAATATGTATAATTATAGGTGTCCATAAATCATTCTTGTTCATTCATATGACATCTTGAAAATGACCAATATTTTTATTTAATATACTATCATGAACCAATTATTATTCCAAAAATTTAAACTATTAGATGAAGAAGTCAAGAAGACACATGAATGATTTATATTATATTTTTAACGCATCCCCTCATGCAAGATCCCTTTGGACAAATGTGAACAATACAAAGTCACAGACCATTTACCTTGTACTAAAATTGAGACGGCAAAAACCATCTATCTCAGAAGCTTAAGCTATTGGGTGAAGAAATGTAAATAATTTTAAATTATATTTCTAAACAAATAGTACCTTTTATGCTGTCTAATAAACAAATATCTTTTATTATAGTTGCTTTAATTATGATAACCCTAATGATATATGAACCCCCACCTCACACCTCCCACCTCATTGGGATGAGGTGTGAGAGGAGTGTCCATGTATCACCCCTCTTATGATAGCACATACGTTATTTTGATCATCTTTATTGATCTAGCTACTCTTAATGTTTGGTTTGTTACCCATCCTTTTAGCAACAGATGGATGACATTCGATCACAACATATTCTAAAAGGTGAGACCAAGTATAAGCTGATGAGGGAAATGAAAGCACAGAAGAGGATGAAAACGAAAATACGGCAAAAAACGAAATTTGGATAAGTAAAAACTAATTGCCCAGCCTCAGGCTTATGAGATATTTAATATATTTCCTCAATGGAAGCAACGAAGGTACAGCAAACACGCACACATGTATAGTGGAGGAGTCGGAGACAGAAGGAGAGACCACCATTTTTACCTTTAACCGAAAGGGCTTTACATAAGTTAGTGGATGGTTTGAACCTTTAAGGTCCCCCCAAGTTAAAGGCTCTTTTTTATTCAGACCAACAAAAAAAAATACAACATAATTAGCCACGTGTATGGCATGAAAATAAAGTCATTAAAATGAATATCATTATTCATTGTCCCTTCCCTTGGACCATATATTATGTATGTCCTCCAAGACCTGAAAGACATAAGGTTGCATTTCGGGTGTCTTGCAACTGGACCCTATACGTGACAACGATGACATTATAAGTGTGAGCGCTAGCAATACACTCTCTAATACACTTTTTCCAACACAATTGCACACTATCTATGATTGGATAGAATTCACGTGGGTTGCATTAAATCATGTGAGTCTCACACTCTATTTGGTATAATCCATTCACAAAATAGTATGACCCACATGAATTTCAATCAATCATAGAGAGAGTGTTAGAAAGAGTATGCCAGAAAGTGTGTTGTTAGCATTTAATAAAAGAAATTAATACAGGCTTTTAATCTAATCTCTTCCACATTTGAAATGTGAAATGCTAGAGTCGTGGCTTAGGACCCTTTCTTCTAGGGATCTCTAGTGCATCATAATGACCAAACCCATGGTAGAGAACTCTAATTGGATTTTCCTTGCCGTATTCTTGGCCATACTCAGCAATCGATATCAAGCCTCCAGCATCTTGATCATACATGTACACAGTGATTGGCATCCTGCAGAAATAGGCCACCTCTGATGATCATACATGTACACAGTGTTGTATAGTACATAACTGCATAAAGGAAGGCAAATTCACTTGTGCCCAAAAGGAAGAGAGGCACTTACTGCAAAACATGTGAGGCAATGAACAATTCAGGCTCACCTCCCCACACATGAGGCTTCCTTATTTGTGAAACATATGTATCAAAATCACCTTCAATAAACCTGAAGATACCATGAGAAAACCATGTTCATAAGCAAACAATCTTTCATCATTTTTATCATATACATTAAACAAAGAAACATTTATTGTCCTTATACAAATAAAAGGTTAATTAGACATATATTTTGGTTTAAGTTTTAATATATTGCTCCAGAAAGTGATGTATGGTTTTTATTGTCGTAGTAGTAGAAGTAAGAAAAAAGATAAAAGTAAAAAGGATGAGAAGTGAGAAAGTAGCGGGAAGATAGAAGCCAATTTTACTTTATTTCAGATCTCTAATTTCATTTGGAATTCCATGTTTTTATTAATTCAACAGCAATTGGCATCAATATGATGCGGGTTTAAAGAGAAAATACAAATTTTATTTACATAAATCATAGAAAAATAATTAATTCTTTCTAAATTTCTAAAAGCAAGCAAAATTGATATAAAAGTAGTTGTTCGGGAAAAAATTAGAAAGGAAATTCTCCAGAAATATGAAGTGGGTATAAGGGGTGGGTTTCCAGGATTATATTCAACAGAGTTTTTTTATTGAGAAATGTTCCTTAAAAATTGGAAGTGGATGTAAGAGGTTGGCTTTCGAGATCAACTAAATGACAATTTTTCCCCATGTTTTGACTGCAAAAAAAAAATATTATGATTTTTGAGAAAAGAAAATTTGGATACCAAGTAGGGAATTTGTTTCTACAGAAGTATATATTTACAATGCAAATAAAATAAGGATTTTTTTTAGGACAAAAAATAAATATTGAAAATGAACTCTTGCTGTTTCCATTAAAAGTAGAAACAGTGATTGTGATATCTCAATCATTCATTCTAATGTTTTTCTTTGGGGGTATATATTATGTGTTTATTATGAAAAAAGAGATCAAAAGAACCGTCTTTATTTCAGAAAAATGTCATTCTTATAATGTGATTCCAGAATGCTACAAGTATTATATCCAATATGGAAACTCACCATTCTGTCTCTTCCCTTCTTTTGATAAACTCGTCAGCAACCTGACAAATAGAACAGAGAAAAATCAAGAATATGAGCCTAGGCACCAGATGACTAACAACAGCTTTATTTGTAAGTTATTAAAAGAATAATTTGAATTTGGTAAGAAAGCAATCAACAGTGAATATAAACTTGGACTTGTAGTTAACTGTGCCTTCAATTCTACTGTTTTGTGCCTTTTCCATTTAGTTATTTTCATGGCTGCCGAGGAAGGGCGGTTTCTAAACTTATTAGCATGATGTATAAAGATAAAACATACTCTGGCCCTTAAATCATCTGCCAGTTCTCTCTGAAAGCTTCCACTAGGTGGGGGTTTTCCGGACCTCAAACAAGCGCCATGAGCAACAGAGCGGAATAAGCATCTTCCATCTCCAGGTATTCCTGCTCAGCATGGTAAGTTTTATAAACAATGCAGCAAATTAATACAAATGCCTAGGTTCTTATCATGCCAATTTTCACATGTTAATGCATGAGTAAATAAATGTGTAAATACACTATGTATTATATATCGAAGACTTTTAGCAGGATTTTGCAGCTCACCAATAACAGAATAGTCAGTGTAAACTTTCTTCCCATGTGAGAATTTAGCATTTGAGTCATCGCAGTCATCTTTCCTGTTCTCATTTTCATAATCAGCCTCAGCATGTGCAGGTTCAGATCCTAAATTACACACAAATAATCCAAAAATCAAGCCAACACGTGACCAAGTTCTTGGTCCCACATTACACTTCACTTTGGAAAGCATTTTTTGTTTAGGTACCAAAAGCCTCATACTCATACTTTGGCATGCCAATGAAATTTCATTATGCCTCTTCCGAGGCACTACAGAACTGAAGAATCGAGCAGTGCCCCTTTGCTTGGAGTAGCATGATCCAAGGTAACCTCCTCTGATTGTTTGGCCCATAAATAGACCAACATGATTTGTCTCCAACTGCCCAGGGAAACAACTGGAAGAAAATGAACTGGATATGCCTCGGGACCCAAGACTACAGATGTTACTACTCAGCAGCAGCTGAGTACGACCTTTCAAGACAACAGCATTTATTGAAGATTGACTAACAGGAAAGAAAACACTCATGTTTACATCACCTGAATCAATCCAAAGTATATTCATCAGAAACTATATAACATTCCTCGGAATTAACATATGGCATTAATCTCCACACATACAAACATTATATGCTAGTGGCCAGCTAAATTCTTAAGAGAACCAGTCCACTAAAATTCATATTGAATAGAAATTGCATAAATATTATTTGAAACTAGTGTACAATCTAGTTCTAAAAATACAAAAAAAAAAAGTGTCAACTATGTAGAACGGTGGTTAGTAACCAATTCATCTTAAGCTCAGAATGCCAGATCAACACGATATTCTATAGTCCAGCAGCACAATTAGTTAAAATCACATTCAATCAAATAAAATTTGAATGTATAAGATTACCAAGTTTTAAGAACACTATTAACTGGTCCTGACCTGACCACATATATATCTTTCATTTTTCTTTTCTGCCCATTTACCATATATGTGTTCAAAACCTATTTTGGAGCTGTTCATAATCAATATGATTTCACAGCAATTAGTCTATTTGCCACGATTGAAGGATAACTTAAAAGTTCATGATTTTAATTACCCAAACCAGGGGGGAGGGGATTTTACATGGTATTCAGTTCCACCAAGCTTGACATCTGGAAGGCTTACATTCTGAGTGTTAAAACTTAAGATGTTTCTAACACCATGAACAGAAGGGAATTGCCTGCCTTACTTACACTACTAAGTATCAACCACCAAATAACTAATATCTAGTGAAAAGCAATACTAAATATACGTCAATAACTACTATATTAGAAATTAAAACAGTAAGTTCCGACCTTTAAATTCATCTTAGTCTTGTCAGTGGTCATTTTGCCATCCTTTTGACAATGGATTTATGCAATCTGCTCAGTAAGGTTAAGATTCCATTTAAAAACTCTAGTGCTTCTTTTATTCTATTTATCAGCCGAGACTATATTACCTCATACTTGAATGTCTAGTTATTGTTGGGAGTCCCACATTGGATGGTCAGGGGGCCTGTGAAATCTTTATAAGCATGGGGAGTCCCTCCCCCCTTGAGCTAGCTTTTGGGGTGTGAGCTGCGAGCCCGTGCCGTTTTAGCATGGTATCAAAGCCTCGTACCTCCCAGTGGTGTGGATACTGCCGCTAGCCCTCGCCTATGGTGTGGAACCTAGGCTCGAGGGGGCGTGTTGGAAGTCCCACATTGGATGGTCAAGGGGCCTGTGAAGTCTTTATAAGCATGGGGAGTCCCTCCCCCCTTGAGCTAGCTTTTGGGGTGTGAGCTGTGAGCCCGTGCCGTTTTAGCAGTTATGCCCTTTAGCGGTACTTGATAAATCTCTAGTTTTTTTTTTTGACAGGGGGAAGGGGATTCGAATTCGGGTGTCAGGGGTTACAAATGCGCTCTACCAATTGAGCTAGCATCCCTTGACATAAATCTCTAGTTAAACATATCATAATGCTTCTTTAAAAAGGGTCTATTTAACAAATACATACAAATTCAAACAAACAAAACACTTAATCATTCTATACTCTACTTTTACCAACAATAATCCAAATGAAGGAACTTCAAGCCTTCATCATGAGACAAAGTAAAGCGTGAATCTTCACATGCAAAAAGAAGCTGTAATTATTAAAGCATCTTTCCAATGTGGTAAATAAAATCCCCGAAACTATGAAAAATTACATTGGTGGCTTTAGGATCCAGCTTGTTGTGAACTCTTGAGTCCTTGATAGTTCACTCAATTTGATATTTTGGCTTTTCAGCCGTTAACATGGAATTAAACCAATCATTCCAATCCAAATTGAACTCATTCGAACCCATATTAGTTAGCACCATCAACAATCCAAACCACCAATAGTGACACCAAACATAATAAAATTAAAAAAAAAAGGGACCTTCCGCAAATTAAAACATTTTATAATTGGAAGCAAACTCAGAGTATAATATTTTGAAGAAAAAAATAATAACTGAAATTCCCAATGACTCCTCTTACTGCTATTTATCTATAACAATTATGATATAGGAAAAAAATTGAAAACTAAAAAATGATACCCAACAAAGAAATGAAGGGAGTGAGGGGAACCAAACCTGTTGAAGGAAGTGAAACGTGAAGAGTGGGTGACTGCGTTTGTTTGGGGGTTCTAAAAAACAACCCAGAGAGGATGAAACACGAGGAGCAGAATGAGTATTGTTCAAGGGAAAAGCTATATTCTGGAGTTGAAGAAAAGAATAATAATGGTTTGAAGATAAACGGGTTAGGCAAGAAAGGGGGTGAATTTTCAAATGATGTTTCAGAGAAGCCACTCCTGTGTTGTTCAATTCATCTGGAACCTCCAGCGACTTGGATTGTGTAATATGGGTAATCCAATTGGGTCGGATCTAACTAACTCGGATTGGGCAGGACTTTTTTTAAACAAACTTTTAAAGCTCTTTTTTTATTTTGACTTAAAAGGTAATATTCAAAACTTTTAATGCGTTTACTAACCTTGTTGGTTGACAGCTGCGAAGTAGTTGAGAATTGTTATCTGTTATTTGTCTTCAGCCTATGCTGGTTTGGGCCTGTGTTTCGGGTGCCTGTGTTTGTAGGCTTCGGCCTTTGGCTTTATGCCTTTTAATTTAACTCTTGATCTTTGACCAAAAAAAAAAAAACCTTAAAAAAGTTTGATCAAATGCACTATTTTGTTTATTTCAGTTGAAGTTGTCATGTTGAGTCAAAATCAATTTTAGATTCCAAACCCGATTAAGCACGTGTTTAGAAACCTCTATTCTCGTGTCCCGAGCAATCTACTGCAGAAACTATAGATTAGAGTTTTATATCCAATGCACAGTGTGCCCTATTTGGTTGCAGTTCTAAACACACGGTAAAACTCTTTTAAAGGTGAAAACAACATTTTGTTGCTTTTACCATGAGTAAAATCCAATTTATGTGTCTAACAATGTGTCGTCTAATTGAAAACTGAAACATTCAAGATGTATAATAAATCATACATTACTATCTCATTTTTTTTAGGAAAAAAATGTTATTTGGAGAGTATAACATGAGATAGCTCGAAACAATAACATTTTCCATTAACAATCTTTTCACGTCATATCTTAAAGTGCAAATCACCGTGAACTTTTTCATTCCAATTGCAACTTCTATAGATTCAATACTTTTGATCAACTTGAACCTTACACCCCTACCAATACATTTTCCTTTTCAAGGGTGTCAGATCAATTGGTAAAATTTTAACATTTATATCATATGACACCCAAGTTCAAATCCCCAACCCTATAAAAAAGACAATGAATTTTCCTTGGATATTCAAGTCTTCACTATGCAATGCAAACATATTATTTAATCTCCATCTAAATATATGTATGTTTTAGGACATGTAATTTGTTAAAAAAAAACTTATTTTCTTCTTAAGCTTATGTCAAAATTATTTAACTTATTACAATGAATCCAAATTTTATTTTCCATTATTCATTATTCATCACATCTCCATGACATTCTTTCCATATACTATTTCCTATATTTAAAGTTTTAAATAAATCCTCAAACAAATTTTAAAAAACTTTGTGTTGGTTCCAGATGATATAAAAATCTTAAACACGGAAAAATGGACCATGACATTTTTTAAAATCTCTAAAAAATTAATATGATCAATATTTATTCCTATTGAAAATTAAGACAAAGTTACACCCAAATAACAAGGTTTTTTTGCCCATCTAAATCTAAATCTAAATAAAAAACAAATTGTAAAATGATTATTCATGCAGATGCAGTCATGGCAGCAGCGGGGAACTGAACTGGCCTTTACTCTGCACTCTTTACCAACTCTCAACAATTCCACGGTTTTGAAATTTCGGATCCTTTTTCGGTTCTCAGCAAACCCTACTTTGCATCTTCTCTGTAAATGGGTTGGAATCTCATATTTTGGCTTGTGATTTGTTTCCCCGCCAACATTGCCCTTCTCGCCTCAACTTTCTACCAGGTCTTTTATTTCACTTTCTACTTCTGACCCAGTTTTCTTCTCTCCTTTTTCACCTTTTTTCTCGGCCAAAGTTTGAATTTTCATGTCAATGTGACGATGGCATTAAGAAGAGAGGATTCACGTTCATACATTTTTTCTAGTTTCAACAAAATCTAATTTTTTTATTTATATTTTTTTTGGGGTTTAAGGTTTTGATCTTATCTGACTTGGAAGCTGACTATATCAACCCATTTGATGCTTCATCTCGGATTAACTACTTCATCCTTCCTGAGTTCATAGGGCAGGGAGTGTTATGTGCCCTCTTTCTCTTCACTGGCCACTGGTTCATCTTTTTGCTCACTGTTCCTCTTACTTGCTATCATGTCATGCTGTAAGTAAACTTGTTCTTGTGGCTGTTGTTGATTTTTTTTTGGGGGGGGGGGGGGGGGGGGGTGGGGATGAAAGTGAACTTAACTATATGTTATTGACATGAACTTGTGTTTAGTGCATTAATTTTAGATGTGATGCTTTTGCTGTGGATGCTGTCTAGCCTAGCCTTATAAATGTGATAATGTCAAGATTTTTACTCTGAGGAATTAATTTGAGCATGAAACCAAACACTTTTTTGAGGAACTTTTATGTTTAGGTTTAGTATTTTTCCCCCTACATGGATAGATCTACTTTGCTTGGGGAATCAATGGGTGAACTTCTATCATGTGATACTTTTGTCTAAGGATTTTTTGTGCTAATGTTATTACATGTTAACTTGTGTGACGATTCGAATAATAATTAAGAGACTTTTATGTGGCTGCGGGTATTAATTCATATTTTGTGGAAAGTTAGCAAAAGAGAAATAAGGGAAGATATTGACAACATTTTTCATTTGAGAATGTGGCTTACTTCAACTTCATTTTCCAGAGCTTCACTGTAAAATTGATACAAAACCACTGTAAAATTTTTTCAATACTTAGCAGTTATTCACGCTGTTAATGTCAAGCTTCTTTTGCTATAGAGATTGAGAACAGAATGAATACGTGGATTATCGGTTTCCTTCTGCTGTGGCTGGCAATCTGCGTGAACTTATTGTTTTATCCTCTCTCTTTATTACTGTTCTGATCTGGAGGTTTTGATTGAAACTGCATTCACTTGAATAATTTTTTTTTGTCTCTTTTCTTCATATAAGGCATCAGATATTTCAAACTATCTGATTGACTATATTGACATTTATTGTTTACTTATTTTGCATTTTAAACTAGTTTATATTTGAGAATTTTAATTGCAAAAGGTTCATTTGAAATGTTCTTCGTATACTGTTCTTGTTGATCTGAATAAGTTTTTGTGCAAGAGAGGTTTCCATAAAAAGAAGAAAACAAATAAATGCTAATAAAGCTAATAAAAACTAATAAGTTATACTTAATGAATCTAGAGTAGACAGATACAACTAATCTGAACAAAAGTATAAAACAACAATATTAGCTAAAATAGGTTGACAAAATTACATCACCGATGGTGAGTCAGCCACTTCATCCAGCACTCCCCCTGAAGTTGGAAAAATAGATATCTTTCATTCCCAACTTGCTAATATTATCTTCAAATATTGATCTTGATAAGTCTTTGTAAGAACATATGCGTCTTGAGATTTGGTAGGAATACAGGTTAATTCCATTATTTTTCACTTCTTGTTTAGTAAAGCTCCTAACAATTCTTACATGTTTCATTTTACATGCTGTACCACATAGTTGATTATAAGTCTCAGGTTCTGCTGTCGCTACAAAATGTAGTTATCACTGTCATTATCAGAGTGCAAATCATTTCACCAATGTTAGGCCTTGTTGAAGTGGTTTAAGTCTCCTACTATATGTTTTGTAAAAGAATCTCACTGCACTTGTGTCTCCCCCTCGATCATTTTCCTGAGCTAGATTAGATTCAAGGTTCAGTCTCCAGTTGGGAGATGGAGGAAAAACACAACTTCAGAAATTTTAGACATTAGAAATTAGATTCTGAGGCCATGACATCTACAATTTCTGTTTGGAATCTAGATGGTGACAATGCAGTGGGGGATCCCAATAACAATTGATAAGGCCTTTCTTCCCTTATATTTCATCTCCTTCTGATCTTGTTTTGGAAATTGCACATAGCAGCGACAAAAACTCTGTGAACAGGGGGTGAATAAAATTTGTATCCTTGTTGGCTAGGAGAGTATCCTACAAACACAACTTTTGAGAGACAACGGGTCAAGTTTTTACTTAGAAGGATCTTGATTAAAAATGAAAGCAGTACACCCAAAGATTTTTGGAATTAAGGAGTTCAAGAGTCTGATGGTAGGATAATACTCCATGAGTAGGATTAAGGGGGTTCTGAAGTCAAAAACTTTGGAGGGCAATCTGTGTATTGGGGTTAGAGCTAGAAAACACCATTGCCCTTGTAGTGTTACGAAGGTGTTGGCATTTTCTTTCTGCTACTTGACAGAATTGTTAAAATACAATTCAAGTCCTTGATACTGTTTGTCCTTTGCACACTGCATGATCTCGGTCTTCACCAAAATAATTTCCCCCCTTCTTTTCTTCATATAAGCTGTTGGATATTTCATGATGACAAATTAAATGTAATTCTTTAAACTCTTCATTTGGCTATATCAAGGTATATTGTTTACTTTTTTGGCATTTATTTTACTAGTTTATGTTACATTCTTAAGTTGTTAATTTGTTAAAATTATTTACTAGTTTGTTTAAATCAAATGAACCTACCATGCTATTAGGTTGTTAACCTTGTTTACTGGTCATATAAAATGAAATGAATGTATAGTGCATGCATCATGACAAAGTTAGTTTCATGTTTAAATATTTTCCAACTACACATCTAAATAAATGCTAAATTAATTTGGTGATGTAAATATTAGAAAGGAAATTACAATGATGAGAAATTGTGTTGTTTAATTATTTTATGTGTTGTGTACTTGTTTTGCAGTTTCATTTAGGATTTATCTTTGTAATGATCATTCCATTTCAATGATTCAGGTATGTGAAAAGAGAGCATCTTATTGATGTTACTGAAGTGTTTAGAGTACTTAACGCCGAGAAGAAATTCCGGATAGCCAAACTTGCTTTGTACTTGACAGTCCTCATTGTCACTATCTTCAGGTTTGTCACACCCTTAAAAAGCACATGCTCATTTACTGTGCCTTGGCTTGTATGCTTAACACTATCCATTTTATTTTCTAATTGAGGCCTTCTATTAGGATTCTTGCTGCTGGAAGAATAATATTTTATACTCCCAAGTTTGAAGAATTAGACTTTCGGGCGAATACTTTAGGATTATAGGAAAATTTGGTAATCCTCTCAAAACATATAGTCTACATTGTTCTTTAGTAGATTAGTATTTATCTCATTAGGAAATCAATCGTTTTAGCTGCCAAGGTTTTAAAAACTCTTAGACTCCTGTAAGTTAAATTTCTTGATTAGTCCCACTCCTACTATATGCTTTTATGCTTTTTCCTCCCTAGTCCTTTTGTTCTCCAATATTGATGTAAATGAGTGAAACTATTATAAGTGATCTTGATTTTGTGATATTCTTAAGTTTTGAAGTTGTAATTGGTTTTATGTCATACTTAAGTATACACATGACATGATGACAATGCTTGGGGTGCTTCTGTTTACTTGCATTATATGATCTTAAAAAACGTTCAAAGTATTTTATCCTCTAAAATTTGAAAAATATTGCCCATTCCGAATGCAAGTATGCAAGTTAAAAGATTTGCTTCATTTAAAATATGGATTTATTTCATATTAATAGAATCTTATTGATTGAGATATTACTAGTTATTAACTTGTTTTTACAAAAAAAAAAATTTACAAACTTAAATGTGTGTAACTATGATTCTGATCCACTTTTGTTTCACTAGATTAATCATTAAACTAAAAAGACCACACCTGTATTTCATGGGAGTGTGATCCCATCTTTCATGCATTATAGCAACTGTCCCATGCTTTGGAAAGAAGTTAAGCACATGTTCACTTGCCTTCTTGACTTTGACATTTGAATATTTATGGTGCTTTTTAATAATGATGTCCTTTCCTAGGGGAAATGAAATAGACGTTTTCCTTTTTGTATCTTAATCAATCAATTAATTACTGTATAAGAAAAATAGGTCTTGATTGGGACATGTCACCTCCTAGGTCTTTTTATTTCTCGGTAAACACTTTGTTTGTTGGATTTTTTTTACTGTTTAGTTAGGTAAGATCCATATTTTGTATAGGTCTAGCTAGTTTTTCCACAAAATTATTCTTGGGAGTTTCATTCTTCATGGCTAGCTATTTATTATAATGTACTCTTTCAAGGAACCTGATGGTCAATTTTCATGCCAACTTTCCATTTGCAGGCTTACATTGATCGGTGTCTACTATTTAGGTATTGAAGACGATGATGACTTGGGAAACCTTTGGTAACCCACGTGTGCAATGTGGCAACAAATGTGTGAATTGCCCCCCTTTTTTTGGGGTGTTGTTGGGAGGGTCCCCTTTTTTGGTGGGAAATTGTGATTTGATTTGTACCATTAGGTTTAGGACTTAGAATTCAGCTGCTCAAAGAAATAGAAACATTAGGCACTAATTTGAATGAGATTGCAAACTCGTGTATACCCATCGTTTCATATAACATCAAGAGTATGTTTGTTTTAGATTTTGGTAAAATTGATTTTGAAAGAATTGGAGGCTAAAAAAATATTGATGTGTTTGTGAATGATATTTTGAAGTGGTACTAGAAGAATTAATTTTGTTTAAATGATAATAGTGTGTGTTTGGAAGTCATCGGTTCTCGCATCCCAAGACAAAATCACTGCAGAAGCTATTTCTATGAGTTTCGGGTCTGCGTGCCGTGGAGCTGTCCCAAACATGCTGATAGAGCTTTTTTTTTTCTTTAAGTGCAAATGTGAGAGAATTTAGTAAGGTTTACACCTAGAATAAATTTTACTAATCGTAGAAGTTAAAAGTTTTCACTCTTAAAATTAATTTTACTTACACATATCACTGTTGAACAGCGGTTTTCCTTGCCGCAACCACTGAATTTTATTAACGACAACGGAGATAATTGTTGATAGGGATTACTTTAATGGTTGATCTAATTGGATGTTCAGAGCATGCATGCAGTGATGATCTGAATGGTACTAAGATAATTCAGGTTTTTGCTAAGAATGTGCAGATTTAGATCAGAGTCATTTTTTGTAATGATATTCTCTGTCATCAAAATCGTCCTAACATTATTGTTATCCTGGGCTAAAATGATGTTCGTCGGTTGAGGACTAATTTAATATTTAATATTGTGGACAAAATGATGTTCGGAATATCTTTTGAGAGGGTTTAAATCACAGAACATCGTGTATTCTCAAGTCTCAATGTAGTACTTTCTTTTTTTGGTCAAGCTCAATGTAGCACTTTGTGGTGGCATTTTCTGGCTCCATATTTTGTATTTGGTCGAATTATGATACACGTTGAAGGCCCTCCAAACTCCAAAGCGCTTCTATATGGACTTAGGCCCAGTTTGGATAAACTTCTTCATAAGCACTTCTAGCATGTATTTTTTAACTAACAACTTCTCACATAAGTTAAAATTAACTTTTGCTATTCATATTTTTCAAAAACTATCTTTTTTAACTTCTCCAAAAGCACCTATTTATTTATAAAAGACTATTTAAAAACTTTCCCTCTTTGCATAATGAGAAAAATAAGATACAAAATATAACTAACTTTTCTATAAGTCAAAAGTTAGAGTTTTTACATCCAAACAGACTTTTAGTTGGGTTTTGTGCTTTTCATTGTCCATTTGCAAATCGCGATGCAGGCCCAAAAGGCTCCACATTGATTTATTATTGGCCTTTTCCAACCACACATACATAATTTTCTATTGACACATACATATCAGTGCAGAACTAATAGTTTTATATCGGTGCAGAACTAATAGTTCTACATCAGTGCAAAACTAATAGTTTCGCATGTGTTATTTATAGCACACAAAAACAAATAACACATGCAGAACTATTAGTTCCACACTGTGAAGTTCAACTTGCGGAACTATTAGTTCCGCACTGAAGTACAACGTGCGGAACTATTAGCTCCGCATCATATATATTTAAAAAAAAATACCTGTGAAACTATTAGTTCCACATCATATATATGTGAGTAGAAAAATATGTATGTGTAGATAGAAAAAGCCTTTATTATTTAGATCCCATTTGCCATTGAAAAAATTGAAAACTATAGACTATACCCGTGGTCACAATACCAACCCAAAATAAGAGAGCAGGCTTGAACAAGCCATTGGATATTGGACAATGGATGGCTAAGGATGAATAAATAATACATAAATTGTGTTAAAACAATGAAATTATGAGATCATACATTTGTTGAGAGAATTGTAAATGACTAAGTGCAAAACACTTTCTTTGGATATGAATCAAAATAATTCTAAAAATATTGTTAAGTACTTTTATATGTTAATTTTTAACCCAAAAAATAGGGGATTTGAAATCTCGACCTGTTAGGAGAAATAACCATCATTAACTGGATACTTTTTATTGTTCTTACTTTTATATTTCTTTTTCCAACAAATTACCATTGTTATTAAAATCATTTTTCTTTTTCACTCTCTTTAGAGACAAACAAATGGAATCTTTGATAAAGAAAAATCTGACCCAGGACTAGGAAAATGAAAATGATGTTTTTTTTAGTTTTGGTAAATACACCACAAAATTTAGTCATACACCCTATATTAAAAGGGTAAAATACTATTATACCATCATCGATTGATTTTTTTCTTCAATTTCGCTTTTTTTTTTTCAGAAACTAGAGTTTCTAGAATACAAAATTGTATTCCGGAAACTTCAGTTTCTGGAATACAAATTTATATTCCGAAAACTGAAGTTTCTAGAAATACAAATTGTATGGAGACTGGAGTTTCCGGAATATAAATTTGACTGGAGTTTTCGGAATACAAATTTGTATTCTGGAAACTCTAGTTTCTGGAAAAAATGCGAAATTGGAATCTCAAAAGGAAAACGCGATATTAAACGAGGGTATTTTTGGAATTTCTATATTAATGTGGGGTGTATGACAAAAAGTGTAGGGTGTATTTACCATCTCCTTTTTTTTAAATGAATGATATATATATTCGGGCCCAAAGCAAATAGGGATGACAATTGGACTCATACCCATGGGCACCCGCAAAAATTATCCACATTGGAGAGGGTAATTACCTGCAAAATTTGATGGGTACGGGTACTTTAGTACCCACCCCGCCCCAGACCCCCACACATATATACATATTTATTTATTTATATTTATATTTATGTATGTGTGTGTTGGGGATGTATCAAGTAATATGAGATGGTGAGAGGATTAAATCTGAACCGTATAACCATACATGGATGGTTGAGATTAAAAGTTAGTTAGTAGTCACATGATCACTTAAAAAAGTCATGTGACTTTATGTTTTAATCTTTATCATTTATGGTTTGATCTTATGGCTATAATTCACTCCTCTCATCTCTCATAATAAAAGTCTTCTCACTTGATATGCTCCCTGTGTGTGTATATATATATAGATATAGATATAGAGAGCATATCAAGTGAGAGGGCTTTTATTATGAGAGGATGAGAGGAGTGCATCATAGCCATAAGATCAAACCATAAATGGTCAAGATTAAAACATAAAGTCACATGATTTTTTTAAGTGATCATGTGACCACTAATTAACTTTTAATCCCAACCATCCATATATGGTTATACGGTCAAGATTTAATCCTCTCACATTCTCATATTAAAACTCCTCTCACTTGATACACCCCCTATAGATATATATATTAAATTTAATAATTCTTCAAGAAATTTATAAACTAATTCTTAATCCTAAACTAATTCTTAAACAACATTTTCTTTTCTTTTCCCATGAGATACATTTCTTTAACTCTTTACTTTCTTTTACCGTGTCTTTCATCGTTATTGTGGACGACGACAAGCTTGCTTCATTGTACCTCATGCACTTGCGCTATTATTGTCCCGCTTCCTTAATCTGCGATAACAAACTTTCTTCACTGACACCATTTTGTCTCGTTCTCGTGTCCTTCACCAAAAAATTTCTTGTGCGTCCTTGAGACATAATATTGTATATTACATTTGAAAAATTAATTTTTGAATTTTCATAGTTAAAGTGCGGGTAACGGACACAGATACGGATACTTAGATACCCAACGAGTAAGGATACAGAGATCAAAATTGCTACCCACACAAATATAGAGCCAAGTACGAGTATTTTTAAAATTATGAGTATAAGAACGGATACTATAGTACCCTACCCATTGCCATTTCTAAAAGCAAATAATAGGAGTGATCGATGACAATGACAAAGGCACGAAGAGTAGGTCCCCCACTATCTTTCTTGCATCAGACCATACCCGACATACAGTAGCTTGGGAACTGTGCGTGTCTTTCTTTCAACTAATAATTGATAATTGGGCCCATTCCTTAGCATCATGTGGGCCGTTATCCCTTTTAAGTGTTGACCCATTGGTATAGGTTTGTGAAATGATGGGTCCTTATCGGGCCCTGGATTTGACCACAGTTGTGTTTCCCTGTGGACCCATTGGGCCATTGCAAGCTCCAACCAGTCATTTTCCACTGTAGCCATATTTTGATTTCATCAAAGAAATGGAAAAATGAAAATAGTAGGGACACTGATCTAATAAGTTTTTGAGCCCGTGTATTTGCAGTGCATGGGCAAACTTCAACAAACAAATAAATACTACCTCCGTCTACCTTTTAACTAATTCACACCCCTTAAGAAAATTAGTTAAGTTAGTTAATAACAATAAATTTGTCAATGATTTACTATACTTTTCCAAAACTAACCACAACACTTATTATTATCTCTCTTCCCCCCTCTCTCTCATCACTTAATTAATGCATTAGAAAAGGTAGAGTAGTTGGGTAATCATAATGACATTTTAGTCAAAAAATAATTAATGCAACTAATTTTTTGAAAAAGTTTTTATATAAAGGGACTTTCATTTTTTTGTAAAAGTTCCTATATTTATGGACGGAGATAGTAAATTCTAACTGAGACATATCATACGCACTTTGATATTTTTTTTTTAATATATATACACACACATATCTATAAACATACATACATACTTATATACTACGCATTAATTTATTTACATGTAAAATTTTCATATCAACTGAAATAAATATTTGTATAATTTACATATTAACATGTTTTTATGTAAAGATTTCATCCCAGTAATGTAGATAGTTATTCTTGTGATTTAAATATACACATATTTTAATGTAAGACTTTCATCCTCGAGCAACGCAAATATTTGTCCAAGTGAGATAATTGTTAAACATATTTTTCATGTAAAATTTCGTATTCATATGATACACACACATAGTCACATACGCATCTATAATGTAGATACTAATGTATTTTCTTATATTGTTTTTGCATATCATATAAATATATACCTATTTCCATTATTGTGTGATATATGTACGTATTTATGATTTAAATATTAATATGTTTTCCTTTAATATTTTCATTTATGTATGATGGAAATAATTACCTTTATAATTAATAAATTAATACATTTTTATGTAAAAAAATTTACTCTTGTGCGATTTTAATACACTTTGTAATTTTTTTATATGAGATTAAAATATTTTTTTATCAATTATATTAATTTTTTACATATTTTTGTTTCTATTTAAATAGCTTTTATCAATAAAATTAATTTTCAAAACATTTGAATTTATATTTTATAATTAAATAGAATAGTCTAGTCTCTTAATATAAAAAAATAGTCTAATTTCAAAATTGTAAGAAAATGAAAAAATAAATGAATTTTATATCCTTCGGTATTTTTTTATAATTTTATAATATGTAAATTGTAAAGAATAAAATTATAAAAACCAAAAGGGTTGTATATGTTTAGTCAATTGATAATATATCAAACAGAATAACACGTCAAGTTTGACTATGTTAAGAGCACCGCTAATCCTTACGAAGAAATTCCATACGAAAAATGGTGCGAATTTTGATTTGACCAATGAAATTCATTTTTTCCATACATCTGAGTAGTTAGAAATAGAAAAGAAAAACCATTGACCAATAAAAAAAGCAACAGCATGGCAAGGAATTTTACAAGTTATCAAAACTACTCAACTAACCCTACTTATACTTGAACAAATTTATTATATGGACTACAAGTGATCTATTTAAAAAATGGAGAATTAAAATAAGACATTTTAAAATTAAGAGACTAAAATGAATATTTTCGTGATTATAGGAGCTATAAACCTATTTAACCAAAACTAAAAAATACAAAGAAATAAGGAAATACTCTAATGAATGGCACATGGCTATGGCTAGCACTCCACTGCTCACTTCAGTACTACTCATACACTTCTGCTATTGTAGTGATTACAGAGAATAGAGTAGTACTAGCTATTTTTATCGGTGATAACTGATAAGTGATGTATAGGGCTTTTTAATTTTTATGTAAAATACATAAATAGATTGTAATAAAAAAAATACATAAATAGACTTCTCTAAACTTGAATGAAAATTGTGGATTGGGATGGTAATGGGGTAGGGCAACGATAAGTATTTCTTTCCCCATATATGTTTTCATTTTTATAGCAGTTATCCATAAATATTCATGAATGTTTAAGAATTTAAAAAATTTACATGGGAAGATATGTTTAAATATTTGTGTAAAATCTAGTACATAGAGATTAAATTCTAATTATAAACTTGTAAACATTTCCTAAATTAAATGATTTATACCCGTAACTTTGGTTAGAAAAGGTTTAGGTTTTGTTCAGGATGCAAAAGCTCCAACTTTTGACTTATGAAAAAGTTAGTCTTATTTTATTTTTTAATTTTTTCATTTATGCAAAAGATGAAAAGCTGTTAAATGGTAATATAGGTGTTTCTAGAGAAGTTAAAAAATATAGCTTTTGAGATATGTGAAGAGCAAAAGTTTCAATTTTTGTAAAAAGTTATTAGTTAAAAAACACATACTAAAAGTGCTTATGGAAAAGTTTATCCAAACCGCACCTTAGTTCCTTAATAAGATCATATTGTTTAATTGAATAAATTAGTATTGATTCTTGAATTGTAGAAAAATACTGTAACAATATTTTTTATAAGCCAAATAAATTTATTACATAATGAAGCAAAACTGTAGACAAAAAAAGGTACATTAGCAAATATTGTAGCAATATCATTCTTGATCAACAACTTACTGGACAGGGAGTGGAAGGTGCATATTTATCATACTCTTCACAAAGGCAATTAGGCAGCTGATCACCTTGCCAAGCTTGGTTATTTTGTGGATGCGCCCTTTGTCGTCATTCGCCACCCCCTCATACGATGGGACCTTTGCTTCTTGTTGATGCCATGAGAGTTTCATTCCCCCGTGTTTGAGCTAGCCTAAAGAGCTTTTTTTGGCTTTTTGTTTTTTTGTTGTTTCCTTTTCTCTCTTGTAACCAAAAAAAAAATTGTAGCTATATGATTAAACTATTCGTCTTCTTAAATTGGAGTAAAACGAAATTAGAATGTCTAACTCAGTGTCAAGGTGGCCCTATGACGTGTTAAATTAGTTTCATGTGTGTCACATAAATTTTCTGCATTAAAAATTGAACAGAACAAAGAGACCTTTTTTTGTCAGAGAGCAAAGAGACCTAACCAATTGTTACAATTGGAACACAGTGGACTAAAATTGCATGATCACAATAACTAGAGTATGAAAAAACAATTAAGCAAAACATTATGGGTTGGATATATATGATTAGTCAGCAAATATAACAAAAAAAAGTTGAAGAAAAATTAAAACCACAAGTTGGATTCACAGATGAATTAAACAAGATTTTCATCAAATTTTTCTCTAGATATATAGTTTCCACATTCTGTGTGACGATTAGTGGTCTTATTACTGCACCTCGTAGTGGAAACAGGTAACATACTCCCCAATATTCTTAGGGTCGCTTTAACCAGCTGGAAAGTCCATTAAATAGCTGTACCCTTCTAAATCTAATTGTCATTTCACTGTTGAATTGAGCCACATCCCCATTGTACAAAGACAAACCTCAAGCTGCCAATTCATGTCTCTCTCTTCTAATCTTGCCCCACCCCCACACCCTCTCTCTGTATTTGAGGCCAATTGCCCCTTAACAGTTACAATACATGGATGGGTATGGGCATGTAAACACTATAATAATAACTAGATGAATCTCCATCACAAGTTGGAAAGAGAGAGATATTAGATATGGCTCATGCATTAACAGAGCTACATCACAAAGTTCTTTGGCCCACATTTAGGATTAGGCCCTTGTTGAGTAGAACATTAAAAGGAAATTGGTAAATACACCCCAACTTTTTAGCCATACACTCTACATTAATATGAAAATTTCAAAAATACCCTCCAATTTTGCGTATATTCAGGAATCCGGAATGCAATTTTGTATTCTGGAAACTGGAGTTTCCGGAATATAATTTTTTGAATTGTGGGGTGTATTCCGGAAACTCCAGTCAAATTGTATTCCGGAAACTCCAGTTTCTATACGATTTGTAAGTTTCCGAAATGCACGTAAAAATTGAGAGTATTTTTAAAATTTCAACATTAATATAGGGTGTATGGCAAATTTGGATAGGGTGGAGTTACCAATTCCCACATTAAAATCTAACGAGCTAGATGGGCTCTTACCCCACCATGGAACAGGCCCAATAGAAGTTGTCAGGGTGTGTTTCTGTCCTGTCTCTTCTATTTCTCTTTCATCCATATTTTTTGGTAACCATGTTATTGGTGTAAAGTAACTACTTGTTTTACTGATGACTGATTTCCGTCAAGGATCTGACCACTTTTAACGGGATTTCTCCTCCAGTGTTACTCAGACCAATGTAACATTGGTTTTCTTTCATCCATATACCATGTAACAATCCAAACCAGCCCTTTTTTTTACACACCCATACTGGCCATACACTTATTTATTTTAATTTTAGGCACAAAACCACAAATTTGGTTTAATATATAGGAAAACTCCAATGTCCAAACGCATTTTTCTAACAATTAAACCAAACGTACACGTAAAATTCGTAACCATCATAAATTATTCAAAACAAAACAAAAAAGTCTCTCTTAACGCACAAAAACAAAATTAAAAGTACTTGAGTTTTGATCTATGACATGTAATGTACTACTTTCAACCTAGGTGGCGTTATTATATCAAAATTATACATAAACGAGGAGTATTATTTCTGACCAATTTTCGGCAGAGTTTAAGGCTCTGTTTCGCAAAAAATGTCATTTTACATTTTATTTGCCAGTTGAATAACTAATTCTATTAAACATTTCAAATTTTAAAAGCTAGTTCTTAAAGTATAAACTAATTTATTAACTATAAATTAATTTATCAACTTTTTGTCAAACAAAGTCCAAGTATATGCAGTGGATAAAAGATTTGATTCTCAGGCCGTCTATATAAAAGAGTATCTATTGAGAGATATCAATCTCTAAAATAAATCTCAGTACCTCGAATGATTAGTTTTCACAGTTAGGATACACAGTTCACCCAAATATGGCAATGAATAGCATAGATACATATATATGGTTCATGGTTGCGTATTCAGAGCGCTAAAACGACTGATTGTTACTGAGGGGGCAAGAGGGAACCATATTTCTTCCTTCATTAATAAATCTTAGCAATAAATAAAATTAGCCATGTTCTTTTTTGGCTTAATTGTATTTTTAGTCCCTCAGTTATTGCAATTGTGCAATTTGAGTCCCTCAGTTTTTAATTGTGCGAATTAGGTCCCTCAGTTATCCTAATTGTTACAATCAAGTCTCACTATCACTATGTTGTCCAATTTTTAACACCTAGAGCCAACGTGACATACGCAGGGACTGACTCACACTAAATTAGGTCACCTTTGCATGGTGTAGGTAGCCAAAAAAAATTTCAAAGCAAGTCGGGTAACACGTGATGCAATACATGTTGCTTAAAATTTTTCACGTTTGAGAGTCTTTGTCATGTCGTCAATGCCAAGATGTCCCGACTCAATGTCAGGGTGACCCGATTTAGTGTAAAATCAATCCTTACGTGTGCCACATAGTCTCTAGGTGTTAAAAATTAGACGACATAGGGATATGGGGACTTGATTGCAACAATTGGGATAACTGAAGGACCTAATTCGCACAATTGAAAACTGAAGGACCCAAATCGCACAAACACAATAACTAGGGGACCAAATATGCAATTAAGCCTTCTTTTTTCGTTTACACTTTTTCAAGGATTTGGACCACAGGTTACTGATCGTTCGTCTGTAATAAATGGGTAGTATATATTGACCAGTGAGTGAGCTTCAATCACATCTAAATGGAATAAAATAAATAATAAAATAAATATGTTTTTAAATCTTGCTTTATTATGTTAGATAATTAAATACTCTCAAAGTCTAATTAATCACATTGGTTGGTTATTATTATTACTACTATTTTTTTGAACAAATTATTATTACTACTATTTAATATTAAGATTAATAATGTTATTAAATTTATTCTTAATCCGACTAATATTAATTATTAGTAATTTACTATTATACACAAATCGCATAACGGGTTTCTGACGATGGAACAATCCATGACATGCAAAACTTTAATTATCTCTCGATGGAATACAAATTAGTCCAGTAACCCGGCCATTTCTCTTGTGATACTATTTGGGTGAAAACCAAACATACACAAATTGCATAATGTTTACCAAAATATATTATTTAAGATTGTGCGACTGACCTACATGCTTAATTTATTTGGCATTTTCGCGAGCAAAGGATTTTTTTATACATGTTACTCTGCCATCGATCTAACCATTAATTACCAAATCATTGAAGAAGTTTGATAGAGAGATTAAATATTTTAATAATGTATTAATATATGATAATGTAAAAAATTAGTTTTTTTTATCAAAATAAAAAATAGTTTAAATCACTTGATATTAAATTTTAACTCATATATTTTTTTATCATTCTTATATATCATGGATTTAACCTTTTTAAAGGGTTCAAACTTCAAACAATTTACTCCTCTTCACTATATCCTGAGTACAGCTAAGCTACCCCATCTCTTCCGCTCGGTCCAAACAGCCTTAACACTTCATAATAATATGTCCAGAAGGCCAGCTCCATAATAACAGTATCCTTCTATTATATTTGATATATTTCCTGCATTAAAGGGCTGATACAAGTCCAAGACTACTGGTTAAGCAATAAAAATAATAAGTTTTTATTAACAACTAGAACTTTTTGATAAAAAAAATATAATTTCTTGATTCCTTAGGTATCGAGGGAAAGGTCGGTAAGACCCAATTTTTTAATGACCTTAGCATATGTATTATCAACCAATTATTAAATTTATTTTAATTATTTATAATTAATTTTGAATTCAAATAATGAATTATATATTGATCAGCCTCTTAAGTCAATTTGACAAATGGTTAAAGTCATTTTGTCAAAATCAAGTGTATAAAATTCTTATATTTGACTTTCTTAAAAGTGTGAAGTATATTCTGGAAGATAAAATCTCAAGTTATAAATTTTAATTTAAAAATTAGCAATTAAATCATCAAAAAAAAATTAGCAATTAAAAGTGTAATAAAATATACATACATACTAATTATAAAATTATTAAAATTTATTTGTTAATCAATTATTATAATTTCTTTACCATCTAAACAATACCAACAATACAACTTTTGCTATTGGCAAATACCTAGTCGCCACTCTTAGAGAGAGAAGCTCTGCATTCTCTCTAAAAACTGTCCGCTCTTCTTTTTTCTCTTCCACTTGAGGGGTGGTTTTGGACCAATTTTTGGTCTGAAACCATCCTTTTACTTCGTTTTTAGTCTATTTCTACATTAATAAGTTACTTTTTCACATGATCTCGTTTTCCTCTTGTGTTTTTTCAGTATTTTTCGGCATCTATGTGCGCTGGTGTTTGTTTCTCTTATTTTGGTGCGGTGTTTTGTTCTCCCGTCTTGGTGTAGTGTTCGTTTGGTTCAGATTGGCTGATTTACTTCGTTTCACTATAGATTCTCTTATGACTGAGTTATCAACGTTGCAGATCCGGAGGCGTGGGTACTTCAGTCAATATGAGTTTGTCATTTTTGTAAGCATTGTCACTTTTGATGGCATTTTGCTGTGTTATGCTATTAACTTGGGTGCTGTGAGCTTGTTCACAGATTCATCCATTTCAGTTTTTAGCGATGTTGAATTTGTAATGTCTTCGATGTATTTTACCGATTTGAATGAATGAATAGTTTTTGTTGTAAAAAAAAAAACAATACAACTTCTGCTTCATGGTATTATCTTTTCATTTAATACTAACAACTATATATATTGTGCATTATAATAATTTTATGAACTTAAGTAAAATTTACATAAAATCAAATGAGAAAAATATTTAAGAGAAAAACTAAAATTATAAAAATGTATATTTATTCATATTAAATATCAAAAGTGATGCATCAATTTCATGAAAAAAATAAATTAAGGTTGAAATACTAACTATTTTTTTGTAACTATATGATATGGATGCAAAGTATCCACTAGCTTCGCCAATTGAGTCCAGTTTCACTCGGACCAACGTAATGTTGATAAATACTCTCAAAATAATATACTCTAATATAACACACAACGGTAAATTTAATATTTGACCATCCAAGATAAGTTTCAACTAGAATTTCCTCTTTTCTCTTTGTAAATATAAGTGAGAATTGAAATTGAGGATGTTATTATGTTAAAAGAAAAATGATGATATAAGAAGTGACAAGAACAAATCTTAAGCATATAAACATATGCAAAAAATTAAAATTAAATGTTATTTAATGGTATAATTGTGTAATAGAGTTCAAATATCGATTAGATTTTTCGTTGGATAAAAACCTTTTTTTTCTCTTTTATATCGAATTGATGGTGGTATTATAGTCCTTTTCTTCTTTTTTAATTGTTCATTTTTTAGATGAAAATTTGTTATTATTTATCTGTCATTTTGATAGTTTAAGGTTATATTTTGTCAATTATATCTTTATCCCATTAATTATTTTACACATTTTCAATACACTTTAATGTAAAGAGAGAGTAAATGGATATAGTAGGATAGTGAAAAGATGAGGTATAACAGGAAAAATTTTATCAATTAAATGATTCATTAATTATTATAAAACAACATTAAAAAACAGATAAAAAAGAATGGGAATTTAATTATTTTTTGAGCACACAAAATTCCCCCTTCTCTCTGCTTCACCTTGCTGTGATCGATTCCTTAATTTGTTCTCCTGTGAGCCCGTGTTGAAAATTTGAAAGGCAACAAATTTATGAGCATAGTCCTCTTCAGCTACAGCTGGGGTGACAGGTGGGGTGCTGCCTAAGGTCATTGCAATTTGCAGAAGAGGGTGCCGCTGCGGTCTTCAATGGCGCAACATTCGTGGCCCGCGGTGTCAAAGATGCAATTAATTATGGGGATCAAAGTTTGTAACCCTATTGAACTCAGTTTGTTGATTGATTAATGATTAATTCTCCTATATATCCTTCTATTACTAATATCTTGAAAACATAAAAAACATTTAATACTTTTTCCATTTAATAAGTAGAAAGATTTGTAGGAATAAAAAGTAAGAAGATTTAGAATTATTGTTAATCTTATTAGCCACGAAGGAGAAGGGTTTTAAATTTTAATGTTATATTTTGAAAACATTGTGCTATTCTTATGTACCTACATTGCCCTCACTATTATGGGCAGCACTAAACATGCATACACACCCATAACTTCCATAGGACGGCCTAAGCTTGCTTAATTCTGTGATTAAAAGGACAGAATAGAAATGCGTGAGAAGGTTATATTTTTAATTGATTATTAAACCCAAATAAGCTTCTTGATCTGAAATTCTGCATATATGTTTTTCATTTCTACCAGAAAATATTCTGAAATTTACTTTGCTATATATATGCTCAACAATTTTGAGCTTTATTACGCACTCATTTAGAGCTCATTTGTTTTCAAAAGTGATTTTAAATAATTTAGTGGTTCTCCTTTTTTTTTTAAAGAACTTTAAGTCTTTTCTCTTATCTACCACATTCATTATGATTTATAATTTTTTTTCAAGAACAACTCAAAATAACTTTTCATTGTAATCAAATTTTGTATTATTTTGAGATTCTAATTAGATTAAAATATTTAAAAATGATTATTTATTTAAAATAAATAATATAAAATTATTTCTTATTCTGTCTCATGTTCTCGGTGAGTTGGTGATAGTCATAACGGTGTTCCTGTTTTTTTTTATTAATGCCAGAGGGTGGAACCCCCAACAAGAAAACAAACAAACTAAAAACCCCTGGAGAAACAAATCCCCATACAATCAACCCTTAAGGCAGCAGAAGCAAAATAAGGAATACAATGAAATAAATTACTACAATAATCAATGCTTAAACCAAACTTGGCAAAACTATCAGCCACTTGATTGGCTTCCCGAAGAACATGCTCTAAACTAAAACTATCCTCCAAAAGCAACAAATTTTGAATATTGCTAATCTGGTTGAACAGCGGATGGCGGGATGAACAACCATCTTTGATGAAATGGACAACCATCGAAGAGTCCGTCTCAATCTCCACTTTTCGGAATCCTTGCAACCTGGCTAGCTGGATTCCTATATTAATAGCACTGATTTCGGCTTCAAGAACAGATCCAGGACCAAGAGAAGACGCGAAACCAACAATAAAATTACCATCTGAGTCTCTAAAAACACCTCCAGCAGCTGCCTTTGCACCAAACCCACAAACAGAACCATCACAATTTAATTTGATCAAATCAACAGTGGGAGTAGACCACTGAATATTATCATGCTTTATCTTACGAACAAAAGACCCAGCCACTATACTATCCTCGATATAGAAATGGAAGGCCCGCGCTTGAGATAGAATTCTGGTTTGCTTTTCTCTAGAAGGCGTGGTTTTCATGTTGAAAACCTTTTCATACCTGAACTGCCACAGAGAGCTCACAGCCGCACCAAATATGATTTTCCACTCCATGCTAAGATGCAAAAACTTAGCATTTAAATTGATAAGGAGCCAAGAATGCAGATCAAGGGAGAAAAAATTATTACGAAGCAAATCACCAGCCAGCTGGACCCACATTTGAGAAACTTCACCACAGTCCCGCGCCATATGGATTAAGGATTCATCCTCACGATCACACATAGGACAGAACCCCACATTAGTAATACCTCTACTTTGTCTAAACACATTTGTCACAAGAGCTTATCTCGCCATTTTCCAAAACTGCACCCTCACTCTCTCGAGTCCTGGCCATCTCCAAACAGCATTATACGACTGCTTATAGGGATTACTCACTTGATGTAACAGGGAGGAATAGGCCGATCCAATAGTAAATTCCCCATCATTTGATAACTTCCAAACAACTCTATCCCCTATCCCATTTGGATTAGGAGGAGTAAGGGAAAGAATTAAATTACAAACCTCATCAGGAAGAATGTGCCTCACACCTCCAACGACCAGTCCCCATTATCCCCAACTAAATCAGCCACAGTAAGGGAGGCTTCCATGGCGGAAAGAGGGCCATTAGCCATGTAAGCCAGCTTGCCTTTTCAGGGATCCAAACACTATCCTAGCAGTTGATAGCTCTCCCTTTCCCATACCTCCAGATTAAGTTCTGTTGGGTACCCTTCCACACACCACAAAGCCCTCTCCAGAGATTAGAGCCCGATTTGTCAAGATCCATGTTGGGAATCCCCTCTCTACCACACCTATACTTTGTCCGGACCACATTCACCCACATATCATTCTTTTTAGTAGTAAGATCCCAGGTTGCTTTCATGAGGGAGACTTTATTAATGTTGCGCGCAGACCTTAAACTCAGCCCTCCCCACTCCTTTGGCAAACAAATATCAGTCCAACTAACAGAATGGAGATGCCTCCCATATTCATTATCCCCCCAAAGAAAACACCTACATCTCTTATCAATTTCATCGCAAAGATACCTGGGAATAAGAGCAGATTGCATCACATAAGTAGGAAGAGCTTGGACCACCGATTTCGTCAAGGTCAATCTACCCGCAAACGAAAGGGTTTTAGCCTTCCAGTTGGTTAGCCTTTTATCCACTTTGTCAAGGATAAATTGGAAGGATCTTCTAGAGACACGATCATGAAGAATGGGGACCCCCAAGTACTTTCCAATATCATCAGTTATTTGGAAGCCCGAAATCTGACAGATTATTTTTCATGGCTCCATCCACGTTCTTAGAGAAGAAAATGCGGGATTTGACGTCACTAACTTTCTGGCTTGAACACCTGCAAAACAAATTAAGGATCTTTTTGATTAGTAAAATTTGTTCCTCACTAGCTTTTGCGAAGAGGAGGACATCATCCGCAAAAGCTAAGTGAGAAATTCGGGGTCCTCCACGGGCAAGACTAATAGGTCTCCATTGGTCCTGCTCAATAGCCACATTAATCATTTGAAAAAGCTTTTCGATGCACAAGACAAAAAGGTAGGGGGAGATGGGGTCTCCCTGCCTAATACCCCTAGAAGGGGAAAACTCCTCCAATGCCTCACCATTCCAGAGCACTCTCATTCTAGCAGAAGAGATACAATTCCAGACAAGGTGAATGAAATTGCTAGGTAGGCCAATATCAACTAAAGTATCCTGAATGAAATCCCAGCTAAGACGGTCATAGGCCTTCTCCAAGTCAATTTTAATAGCAAGCCACCCCTTCTTACCTTTTTTGTTTCTCATAGAGTGGAAGATCTCTTGAGCAACAATAATGTTATCCCTGCTTTGTCGATTAGGTATGAAACTACTTTGGCAAGGATTAACCAAAGTATTCATCACCAAACACAGCCTTTGAGCAAGGAGTTTAGTGATCACTTTGTAGGAAACATTACAAAGGCTAATAGGTCTGAAATCTTTAACTCTACACACATTATCAACTTTCGAGATGAGAATAAGAAAATCTTTAATTTCTCTCACCTTACTATGATCCTTCAGAATATCTCCCCCAAGCTTGCAAAAGGAAGGACCAACAAACTTCCATTGGCTCTTTAAGAAGACCGCTTGCAAACCATCAGGGCCAGGGGCTTTAAAAGAGCCCATGTGACTGATCACATTAAAAATGTCACCTCTAGTAATTTCCCTGTTAATAGCATGCAGCTCCTCATTACTAAGCTTAGGGAACGCACCAGTAATGCAAGTCTGCTCTCTCATACCATCATCAGAGAAAAGCTCTTTGTAGTACTTGGTAACAATATTTTCAATCCTTCTAGGGTCACCTACCCAGCTACCATTTTCATCCTGGAGAATCTCATAAGTATTCTTTTTTCTTCTAACAGCTGTTACACCATGAAAGAATCTTGTGTTCCTATCACCGGAATGCAACCATCTGGATCTAGATTTTTGGTACCATAAAAGCTCCTCCTGGGCAAGCACTTTTTAATACTCTCGCCAAAGGTTATTTTGTTCTTCTTCTAGACCATGAGAAGGATTAGCAAGCAACTTGTGATCAACCTCCTCCAAGCCACGGATAAGCTTCTTTTTTTTGACAAAAATATTGCCAAAAACTCTTTGGTTCCAAGAGCTGACAGGGGACTGAAAATGCTTGACATGAGAGCACCATTGGGCATTAATAGGCCAAATATTAGCCATTAAATTCGAAAAATCAGTGTGGGTAAGCCAAGCAGCCAGAAAACGGAAGGGTCTATGCCTTTTGTTAGTCTTCCTTTGGCACTTGAATTGAACCAACAGGGCCTTGTGATCAGACTTGAAGAACGGAAGGTGGAAAATAGAGGCACTCTGAAACTTCAATCTCCAACTAACATTGATTAACACCCTATCCAGCCTTTGATGCAATCTCCCATGCTTCCAAGTAAAAGGACTGCCCTGAAAACCCGCATCTAATAGGTCACAGTCTTGGATCATGTCACAAAAACATCTCATTCCTCTAGTAGCAAAGTTTTGCGCTCCACCCTTCCTTTCGTTAGAGTTGGTAATAGCATTAAAGTCACCAATAACCATCCATTCTTCATCCATGGTATCAGAAATTTTACCCAAATCTTCCCAGAGAGCATGTCTCCTAGAAAATCTCGGGTTCGCATAAACAGCAGTAATAAACCAAGAACTCGCATTCTTCCAAGAGACCTTCATATGCACGTACTGATCAGAATGCTCAATCACAGAAATTTTCCAGTTAACATCATTCCACAAGCACCACAAACCACCAGCTTGACCAAGAGAGTTAATGATAAACATACCATTCAAACCCATTTTTTGAGCTTGCCTACGAGCCTTGACTCCACTGGAGTGGGTTTCAAGAAGAAAAACTAAGGAAGCATCATACTCTTTACACATATCTTTAATTAGAGAGGTAAAACCTTTTGCCCCTGTACCTCTACAATTCCAAGAAATGACATTCATTGATCACTAGTAGGGGTGTTTTGCTCTGAGAGCTTTGATTCTTTGGAAGCTCCATCTTGTTGCTGAGCATCCTTCTTTCCTTCCACACTACCTGAGTTCTCCTCATTCAGATTTATGTTGGAAATAAAACCCAAAAGAGGATTTGAATCTGTAAACTGGATGGACTGGTCAATCGCTTTCATTTCTTCACAATTCATCTCGAGCGAACACCTGTTCACGGGAAGGGGTGCCTTACCTTTGAGATGTCCAATTCCCACATTAGCCACGTTGAGAAGGCCTAAGTTTTCTTTCTCCACCTCTTTTAAATTTGGATTGGTATTATCTTTTTTCCTTTGGTAGATAGGCCCACCAGACACTTTAAAAGGAAGGCTTCATTGAGCCATTGGACCTAGCTAATTTCTTTGCATCTCGAACTCTAGGCCCACGTTAATAGTGCTTCCCCCCAGATTGGGTTGCAATAATTGGGCTCTCTTGCTCCATAGTGATATCTATGCTATCAGGCTGGTCCACGAACACAGTAAAAGGCCCACCTTTACTCTGCCCATTAACTTTAGAAGTATCAGATACATCACTTCCTGCAACACCCTTTCTCCAAAAAGGATATTACACCATAGTAACCAAAAGTTTTAGAAAACTTAGAAAATATTTGTAAATGAGTTTGTATTTCCTGTATGAAAATGCGGCTAAAATTTTTTCCCTTCTTTTGAAGAAGATGAGAAGGATGGGGAATGTGCTCCCTTAATTTCTTTTTAACTGTTTTCGAAATATAAACTGGATGCAACAAGTCTGAAAATACTTCCTCTCACATATATGTACCATGATATTTTACAAAAGATTTGCACCAAGGCAAACTCTGATTTCTAACACTGCAAAGAAAAAGAAAGTTAATACTACTCTAAAACAAAGAGTACAAAAGTGGAAAAATAAACACACTACTAGATACAGTCGAGCCATGATCCCATCTTTTACTTGGAAAGGATCTATTATTTCAAACTCTAAACTTAACAACTTCTAAGGGCAGGACCAGGTTGATCCTCCTACCCCTGGTAAACTAGAATCAAGATTCCGGGCCTGAGCCATCGGAACCCAATCCATCCCAAACCTAGCTAGATCAGGATGGTATGAAGGACTTTTGGTTAAGTTAGAGGTATTCCAAGTGTCAATGGACATGTCAGGTGTCTCATCAACCTCATCATTAGAAAGAGTCTCGGATAACCATATGATATCCTTCGACTCAGACTGATGAGAATTAGGGGTATACATGGTTGGTTCTTTCTCTCCTAAAGGTGAAGCTGGGGTATACCCTACAAAACCCATAGTTTCAACAGGTTTAGTAACTGGTGACTTCTTAGTGGATTTGGCTCGTCCTTTACTTGATGATCTGCTCCTCCGACGCTGGTCTCCACGATCTGTTCCACCACTATCATGCACAAATGGATGTGAACTGCTTCCACCACTATTCCCACTATCGTTACTATCAAAGGGTAAGGTATCTGAGATAGTTCCTAAAGGTCTTAGTTGTTGCCAGGGTAACTTAACATCTAATATAATCTGTTCCTGAATGGGTCGTGGGTTTGGTAACGCACCACCCCCAATATCCAAGGTTTCCACTTCTCCTACAAACCTTCCCCACTGTGTGCTAGGACATATCTTCCACCATACACTGTCTCCACCCAGAGGTTCTACTGTTAAGTGTCGGACGGTTCCCAATCCTCTGTCTTGCGGGTCCATCTACTCAGTCATGTAATAACACAACAAAGCAGTCAAAGTGAAACTCTAATACAAATAATGAAAGTAATACAAGTATAGAAAACTCCTATCACACAACACCCAATTTCTACATTCACACGGATAATTACCAGAGACACTCAAAACATTCAATCAAGTATTCCGTCATTCATACAAGTCAAATATATTGTAGTCAAGTAACCTTACCTTGCACATCATAAATCCATAAATAACTTAGTCACAATTTACACATCAAAGTACTATTATGCATGTCACTTCAATATTTCTCTAGTCACACCGGTGTAATGCTCCAAGGAGACTTTCTCTTCCTCACCTTCTTTTAAGTGATCGACTGCGATAAACTTAACAGAATAATCAGGGAATCCTCTCTTTAGACCCCTGAGAATCACTTCGGTAATACTGCATTTAAAATGAATACCAGATCATGAATAGGTCAGCCAGTCAGATTTATTCAAGCCGGGTATACGAATTGTCTCGACTTGAGGGTATTCACTCACTCGGTCACCTAAGACTATCGAAACCTGAATAATCCCAGAAGGCAATTGTAGCCCAACTTAACCCTATTCTCAACCCCGTCTCATAAGTTGTATGCTCATCGTCTATAATGCAAATGCTCATCTAATTTTCCTCTACAAAATCTCTTTCTCATTTTCTCTTAGTAAAATTGCTCACATATTTGACTGTAGCTTCTCTTCAATATCATCTCTTAAAAACCTCTTTCGTCTTACTATAACTTCCACACTCTGAAAAATCTTTCTAGAATCACTCACTCATTTTGAAGAAAATTCTTGCTCTTATTTTATTGCGCATTAAATTATTCTTCCGGCTATAATAATTCATTTATGACTAATCAAACCGCGGCAGAGCCGAACTGAGGTGAAAAAGCCCAATAGAGTGATTTGATATATGCACTTAATTTTATTAACTTATTTAAGAAGATCAAAGCGGGGCAGAGCCTCTCTGTATTTGATCAAGAAAGAAGGGAGTAACAGTAAATAAACTTACGTCCGCTTTTAAATACAATAACGTCTGTTCTTTATTTTTAAATAAATCTTTGGTAATGGAATAATTACACGGCGGTTGAGCCGACTGCGGTAATCAGTGTCCAGTTTTCTAAAAACTTGATATCACCTTGATGGACGAAATTCAACTATTTCTTTTACCGACTTACTTAATTTAGAAGATGAAATAATCACACGACGGCAGAGCCATCTTTGGTGATCAGTACACATTTTCAGAAAGTCGTTAAAACTTAGGCTACGTGAACGCAATTCAATTACTTCTCTTGGGAAATATTTAAGCACTGATTATCTTCCAGGAAAAAGGCCCGTTGGAAGTCTATCTCACTAATTTCCACTGTCTTAAACATTGGAAATTAAACTAAGTTCATTGCATATATAAACAGATTGGATACCCACTCGATATTTTCCACAAATAACATAACAGTAGAATTCACCGAGAATCCATTACTGTTACACTCTTTTATCCGACAGATGCTATAACAGTAGAATTCACCGACAATTCATTACTGTTATACTCTTTTATCCAGCCCAATCTATTTATATATACGGTATTAATAAATCACTTCTTTCCCAGATTATCTTAGACACGTATATCCCTGGTCCCTAGTGCTAAGATTTATAAATAGCGTATTAATACAGATCCCAGGCTAGAAGGAGACGGACTTTATAATAGCCCCTTCAAAGGTCTCTTTCCTTTCTAGACAGATCCATACTAATAAACCAATCAAATCTTAACCATCACCTTTGACCATATACATGTTAGATAATATCAGGGTTTTTCACAAAGAATAAAACGTATTTTCTTTATGGTAAAATTATTTTTTTTGCTGTAAACTAAAATTCGCCATTATAACGGTATGTTTACTATACTTAAAAATAAATTCTTACCTCCTCACCTCATTCCCACGAAAATCTAAGGATTTTTGGGCATCATAACACTACAAATCATAATTATCACAAAATAATAATTTTATAACAATAAAACAATTTATAAAGCATAAACAACCATTTAAAAGCTACAACACCCAAAGCACACAATTTCAAACATCACAAAGATCATACTTATACTTCTTAAATTATTTTGCAAGAGGTTCCCTTACCTTAGCCAAAATACCTTTGAAGAACAAGACAAGAACAGCAAGAACACCAATATAAGAAATTCTAGACTTAAGAGAGAAAAAGAGAGAAAGTGTATGCCTTCTTGCTTCCTTGAGCTTGGTGTGAGAATTTTAATGATGCCAAGGCCTCTATTTATAGCCAAGGGGCCAGCCAAGGGTTGAGTTAGAAATGATCATGGTTGGCTTAAAACATAACCTTGGTTAGGCTTTTTAAATAAATCAAAACAATTAACTAATTCCTAATTGGTTTATACTACTTCACAAGGATTGAATCCAAGTGAAAAATAATCATCCAAGGGTCCAAAACAAGCAAGAGGGGCGGCCAACATGCAAGGGCAAGGGAGGGTTTAAAAATGTTTGTGATGCATGCCATGACTCACAAATTAACTAATTAATAAATAGGTTAAAACATGATTTATTCTAATTGGTTTAAACCATTTCACAAGGATTTGATCCATGTGAAAAATTAACATCCAAGAGTCCTTGTTAAGGAGGGGAGGTCAGCCAACATAAAGGGGAAGAGGGGACCATTAGATCAAAAGCCAAAAGCTTTATGTTTTGGTAAATATGTTGCAAAATAATGATTACAAAGTCTTCATTCAAACCCTTCATGACCAAGTCTTGTGGCTGGGTCAAAAACACTATTTTAGACTTTATAAAATTATTCCAAGCTCCTTTGAAAATTCCCAGATTTTATTTCAGACCCGTTTGCTTTCTATACGCTTTTATACGGCAGAAATATCGCATAAAAGGGTCAAAACAGTAGAAAAATAATCTTGTCTAGAAATATTTTTAAAAATCATGAAATAAAGAATAAAAAATAAAATAAAAATTGTTTGGGACCTTTTTTTGAAATTTTCATATATTGTATAGCAAGTTCTATACGCTATACGTACCCGTTTACTGTATTTTTTTTGGTATTTATTGAGAGTTTTCCAAAAATTCCAGAAAAATTCCAGAAAATCAAAAATATTAAAAGAAACAAATTTTGTGAAGGAAGATTAAATTCTGGGTTGGTTTGACATACTTTCTCTATTTAAAATCTTTATCCATTAATAACGGTAGAATACGGTTTTCTGTAAAAACTCAAACGATGAAGAAAAAGCGTCTGTTTCAACAAAGTAATTTGATGAGTATTCTAATATCATGATTCTAAGACTACCATAAATTACTTAGCACTTAATTCAAACAAATACATTAAAAACAGATAATTGATGAAAACCAACATACAGAAGTCTATATAAGACTTTCACTATCCTACCATTTTGAACTATAATATCAAGCAAACCTTATTATCTCTATACTATATAGAATATACAAGATCCTAAAGTCTATATCTTAACTACCTTTCTTTTCCCAGTATCTAATTCCTTTCTTATTTACTGAATACAAAGTTTCTCCTAAAGGGACCAAAACCGTAATTCCATTTTATCTTTTCTGCTAAAGATTCAAACTTAGTGTCTAAAACCTTTTTAAACATCCAAATAACTCATATTCTATCTTCTAATACTTTGGAACCTAACATGAATTTTCCATATTCATTTTCTGCTTATTCTGACTGTTCAGAATGTCTGTTTTTTTTACTGTTTGACGTTTACGTCAACTCTAAACTATCTATACTTAATCTGAAAATCCTAAGATTAATTCTAATCTTCCAAAATTAATACTCTTTCTCATAGAGTGAAATTTTGGGATGTTACATTTCCCACCTTTATCTCCCCTTTATTGGTTTCCACGCCACCAGGCTTAGACCCCCCATGTTTCCCCTCAAAGGATGATTGACCCTTCTCAAAATTTCTTTTAGCCCATTCTTTCCTGACTTTGGGGGCGGTAGGTGGTACCCCCTTTTTACTCCTTCCCCTTTTCACCAACATCCACGACCCATAATCCTCCTTCCCTTCTGTCGCGAGATCCACGATCTGAGCATTCACATCACTGTTCCCTGCAGCACCAAGAGAACGCTGCTCATCTCCTTCCCGGGCAAGGTGTAACATCCGCTCTTGTGACTAACTGTTTATTTTCGTCTTATTTGAGTTTTTGTGATATAATTATTTTGAGTTTTATTTTTAGCTTAAAAATAGTATTTAAATATGCATGTTTAAGAATACTTCTGAAAGTGGTCGATTTATAGCTTCTGTTAGGTCTAATTACAACGTTCGTTTCTTTGCGTTTTCCATCCTTTTTCTGTTTTATATGAAATTTTGTTCCATAAATGCTGTGTGATTTATTTTAGGCTTAAAATTAGTAATGAAATACATGTATTCCAAAATAATTCTGAAACGGTAGTTTTTCAGTCAAAATCGGGTCTTTTTACAGAAAACAGTTTACGTCTAACTGACGAAAAGTGATTTAAATAGCTTGAGTGTGTTAAACTAACTCAATAAATAAACTTCCTTCACAAAAGTTGGTTCTTTTATTATTTTAGATTTTTTTGGAATTTTTGTGAAATTTTTGAAAAACTTTCAAAAAATACCGAAAACTACGCTACCCGGGGACGTTTAACGCGAAAACGTTGTTTAACAGCTATAATTTTCGTGACAAAGGTCCATAACCAATTTATATTTTATTTTTAATTATTTATTTCATGATTTTTAAAATTATTTCTGTGTAAGTTTTGAAAACCCTATTTTGCTGCATTTTTTTGGGGTTTTACCTGCGAAACGATGAAAACCGAAGAGTTTGCACTATCTATAAATTTCAAAAATGGATGACACGAAATTATTTGGACTCCTTGTGGAATTTTCTAGCATTCCCATTGGTTCTCATCATTTTTAACTAATTATTTCAATTTTTGATTTATGAAAAGACCAAAATACCCTTGATTTTCATCCAAACCCTAGGGGTATTTTTGGAAAATCACATCCTCCCCTCCCAGCCCTGATTCTGGCCGCCTCATGCATGCAAGTGGGAAGTCCAAGTGGTCCTAGTTGAGTATGAGTCATAGGTGTTGAACCCACAAGTTCATTCCTTCTACTTCATGTCCTTCCCCAAATTGTTCTAAGTTGGTGGGACACATATCTACGCCTTGGTAATTCCTTTCTTCTCTCTTACTATCGGCAATGGTCATTCCACTAATGTCTTCCGCTAACTCTCCCATACAATAAGTTCCTTTGTTTGCCATAGTTCCCTACTAAGCAAATATTGGAAACAAGGTAACTTAAAACTTAACTTAATTCTTAAATCTATAGGGAAGATCAAACAATGTCACACAAAACACTCAAGTCAACAATATTAGTAGCATAGATAATACTAGTTTATCTTAATAATTACTTCCCAACTATACTGTCCCATACCAGTATAGTCAAGAATCAAACGAATCAAACAAATCAAACAAGGTTCACATCAATCTTACAAAACACATTTCCTATCAGGGTTAATGCAACCTAGGCTTAGCAGACCTATACCCTAACATTCCCAAAAAGACTAAACCTGGCTCTGATACCACAAAATGCAACACCCTTTCTCCAAAAAGGATATTACACCATAGTAACCGAAAGTTTCACAAATACTTAGAAAATATTTCGTAACATTTTGTAAAGCTCTTCAAAATGCGGGTAAATTTTTTCGCTTTCATAAAAGAAGATGAGAAGGATGGGGAGTTGGATCCCTCATTTTCTTATTAAAAATTTTAACTGTAAAACAAAGCCTCATGTACAGAAAAGTACTTCCTTTCATATATATATATATAACATGATTTTTTTCAAAGGAGTTTGTTCTAAAACAAACTTTGTTTTTACACTGCAAAAGAAAAAGAAGTGAAAGCTACTCTAAACCAAAAAGTACAAAAGTGGTAAAAGAAAAATACACGCTACTATGTACAGTCGAGCCGTGATCCCGTTATCTACACCAAAGGGATCTACTATTCTAAAACCCTAACTCATATATGTTTATGGACAAGACCAGGTAAATCCTCCTAGTCCAGACAAGTTTGAGTATAGAGGCGGGACTCTAGTTACTGGAACCCAATCAAAGTTGAATCCGGCTAGATCTGGTCTAGGCATAGTATCACTAGTAAGGTCAGAGGTAGCCCAAGAGTCTATAGACTCCTCGGATTCCTCTTCTATTTCCTCATCTGACAAGGATTCGGATAACTAGATTATGTCTTCTGATTCTGATTCAGAAGGACGGGGTAAAGGAGAATAAGTTTGAGGATTCGCTTTTCCCAGAGGCGAAACTGGTACATGACCTACAGAACCCTTAGTTCTTGCAGGTGCTGCTGCGGGTGTGTCTTCAGAGGTTCCATCCTGGTTTTTGTCAGAAGATCTATCGCTCGACCTCGTCGGTACATGACCAGAACCATTTCCATCATGTTCCGAGGGATGTGAGCTACCACCCCCACTGCTATCACCACTATCCTCATTACTCTCGAACAAGTCTTCTGGGTCAAACACCAAGGATTTTAACTGATGTAAGGGTAACTTAACATCTAATATTATTTGTTCTTGAATAGGTCGTGGGTTTGGTGGGGTTCCACCTCCAGTATCTAAGGTTTCCGTATATCCTACAAACCTTCCCCACTGCGTACCATGGCATATGTTCCAACGTACATTGTTTCCACCCAAAGGTTCTATATGTAGATGTCGGACAGTTCCCAATCCTCTATCTTGTCGGTTTATCTCCATCTACTTAGTCATGTAGGAACACAACAAAGCAGACAGGGTGAAACTCTAACTCAAATTAACAGAAATAGTACAAGTATATTATCAAACACAGAACACACAATACTCAATCCTCAAAACAGATAGGTAACTCAGACAATCCAGTCATTTCAATTAACAGAATAATACAGCAAGCCATTGAAAACACACAATCACATCAGACAAGCAGATCTTACCTTTTGTCCATGCAACCTTGTAACACAATACATTTCACAAGAATATATCATATCAGTGTTCTACTAATGCATGACACACCAATATCTCTCTAATCACACCGGTGTATTGCTCCCAGAGAGACTTATCCATCCTCACATCATAGAGCGATCGGCTGCAGTAAACTTAACAGCATAAACAGGGAATCCCTTCAGGACCCCTGAAGATACTTCGGAAATACTGTATTTAAAACTTAATACCAAATCCTAAATAGATCTGCTAGTCAGATTTATCCAAGTCGGGTATACGATTCGTCTCGGCTCAGGGGGATTCACCTACAAGGCCATTGAGACTTTCGAAACCTGGATAATCCCAGTAAACAATTGTAGTCCAACAGAACCTATTTGCAACCCCGTTCTCTCGAAGGTTGTATGCTCATCATCTATAATGCAAATGCTCATCTTAGATTTGCAAACCATTTCCTCTTGAAATCTCTATCTCTGTAAAACTCTCTCTGTTTTACTGTAACTCCTCTTTCTCAAAAATCTCAGAATCTCTTAAAAACTCCTTGTAAGAAATAAGTCAAATCCTTTTATGGACAGACCACTAGTATAAGTAGACAACTGTTTATAAGTCACTGTTTCTCATAAAAACTCTCTCTTCACTGTATACCTTGAAAAATCATAAAACTCTTGTCTCGTTTTACTGCTTTTTACGAACTAATTTATTATCTCAGCTTTATTTATTTTAAGTTGCTCAACTGAGTGAATCGGTATAAAAAGAGTTATTTAACTGTATTACAAGAAGATCAAACCGGGCATAGCCACTTTGATTTGATTGAGAGAGAAAGTGTCAACAATATTTAAACTTAAGTTCGCTTTTGAAATAATAGATGTCTGTTCTCAGTTTTTAGATAGCTTCTTGGTAATGGAATAATGACACGGCGACTGAGCCGACTGCAGTGATCAGTGTCCAGTTTTCTTGAAAACTTGATACAAACTTAGTGATCGAAATTACGTTTAATTAGGCACGGCTTAGATTAATTTTCGAAGATGAAAAGATTACACGACGGCAGAGCCATCTTTGGTAATCAGTAGCCCACTGAAAAATCGATCCTATACACTTAGTGAATGTAGGCATTTTATTTCTCTTCTGAAACACTTAAGCACTAATTATCTTCTAGGAAAAAGGCCCGTTGAAAGCTTATCTCACTAATTTCCACTGTCGTAGACATTGGAAATTAAACTGAGTTACGTGCATACATATACAGATTGGATACCCACTCGATATTTCCCACTAATAATATAACGATAGAATTCACCGAGAATCCATTACCGTTATATTACATTCCGAAAAATGCTATAACAGTAGGATTCACCAGGAATCCATTACTGTTACACTCTTTAATCATTTCCAATCCATTTATATGTACGGTATTAAGAAAATTGCTTCTTTTCTAATCTTATCATGTCACGTATATACCAGGTTTCCACTGTTAAGATTTTCCCAAACAGCGTATCAGCACAGATCCTAGGTCAGAGTGAGACGGACTGCTTTAGCCCCTTCAAAGGTCTCACTTCCTTTCTAGACAGATCCATACTGATAAACCATCTATCTTAACTACAACCTTGCATATAAATAACAGATACTAATGGGGTTTTCGCAAATCATTATTGTTTGCTTTGCGGTAAACTCTCGTTTGTAGTACGTGTAAAATTTGCCATTATAACGGTATGTTTACTAAAGTTCAAAAGTGATTTTACCATAATCTCTCCTCTTACTCGAATTCTTAAATAAAATTGGGCATTATAACTCTACAATTTATAATTAGCACTAAACAATTAAATTAAGACAATAAAACAATCATAAAAGCATACTAAACAAACAAAAAGCTATAAATACCCAAACAAGCAATTTCACACACAAACAAGATCAAACTCATACTACTAAAATTAAGATGAGAAGAGAAACCCCTTACCTTAGCCAAAATCTTGATGAAGAACTACCAAGAACACCACACAAAGAAATTTAAGAAACTAGAGAGAAAAATGAGAGAGAACTTTGTTGCCTTGCTTCTTGATTTGTGGTGTGTGAAAAATATGAAGCAAGGACCCCTTTATATAGTGGTGGGGCGGCTGCCAAGAGGGGACCAAGGAGGAATAAAAATATTGTGACCTCATCTAGCTTTTTGATGCAAATGTCATAAACCATAAAAACATAAATGATCTAATTTCCTAATTGGCTAATACATGTGACAAGGCTTATGAGTCATAGGCCAAAAAGCACATCCAAGGGCTCCCATTGCATGAGCATGTCGACCAGCCCATGGGAGAAGGAGGGTCATTTGATCAAATAGTGAAAAACTTTATGGTTTCGTAAATAAACCGAAAACGGGTGGCATTTACGTCCTTTTGCAAACAGATCTTGAAAATAATTAGTAGAAAGGTGAGGACCCATTAGAAAATTTCAAAAATAGTCTCTAATAGTCATAAGGACTTTATACAAGAGTTTCTGGATTTTGACGGTAAAGGGTAGGCTTTACGGTACGTACTAACGAAGGAAAACGGACGCGCCGTAAGCCCAAAACAGTAATTTTTCAGAAAATTCCAGAAAAATTCCTAGAAAATCACAAATTTAATTTAAACAACAATGGTCCCTCTTAGAATTTGATTTTGAGCACTCCCTGACCACTGAAAATCCATCCTGGTTTCCGTAAAACTTCGTTTTACGTGCTCATAGGGACCGAAAACGTAACTCTTTATTTGTCTTTCAAAAAATTCCAAAATAAATTTCATAATTCTTTAAAAATATAAGAACATGGTGTACAATTCCAGTTTTTCGTTTTGACTTCGTTTTGGTCTCCGTATCAGTTTTTAACTCTTACCGTAACTTTGCGGAAACCGAAACGGTACTTTTGAAAATTAGTTTCTCCAAAAATTCTAGAAAAATTTTAGAAAATCATAAATATTATAAGAAACAACTTTTGTGAAGGAAGATAATTTTCTGGGTTGTTTTAATATATTTTTATCAATTAAATTCTTTTCCATCTATTACGGTAAGTAGAGTTTGCAAAAGTCGTAAGAAAAAATAATTGTTTTGGTAAAATAACTTAATAAGTATCTTAAACTCTTAATTATAAGACTACAATAATTTTCTTATCACTTAGTTCCTACCAGAACATTTAAAACAGACAAAAGACAGAAATACCGAAAACAGAAACCTATAAAAATGTAACTATTTTACTATTCACATTGTAACACTTAACTGTAACGGGTCTTTCAACCTTTCTTAGATTTCTATCAAACCCATGCAATCCCTATCTCATCTATTTTTCTATCTCTGGTATGTATCCTTTTTTAACTAACAGATTATGGAGTTCTGTCTAAAAAGGACTAAAATCGTAATTTCCTTTATTTCTTCCTCTTAAAATCCAAACTTAATTTCTAAAAACCCTCATGTATAATCCATACTACTATGTCTTCCCTTAAATACCTTTTGGAAGTTTCATATGAATTTTCCAAATTCATTTCACCATTTATCCAATAATCGGAATGTCTGTAGACAATCCTTTGACTTCCGTATTTAATTCTAAACTACTAAGTTTTTATCCAAAAAACTTCAGAGTAATTATAATCCTCTAAAATTAACACTCTGTCTCTTAGAGTGAAATTTTAGGATGTTACACTTTGGTTAGGCGTAAGAATACATCTTCGGTGTACTCATACGGTCGGGCTCAGGGGCCGTATCTCTATTACGCCATTGGGACAAGAGCAAGTGACTAAATACGCTAAAAATTCCTAAACCGATATTTTTCTTCCATTTCCATGTTCTTTTCAAAAATATATAAAACTTGTGATTTTTACTGTTTATATACAGACTGATGATGGGTTAAGGTAGTTCATTTGTATGGATCTGTCTAGGAAAGACAAAGGTCTTTGAAGGAGCCCAAAAGCTCACCAAGATCTTTCCTGGGAACCATACTGGTGCGCTATTTTTTCTATCTTAATAAGTTTGTATATATGTGGCGAAGATTACTTGATTAGCTTCCAAAGGGCTTTCCCAAAAAGAATGAACTTAAGTAATAATTCTCGTTAATATTATTCTGGTTAAAATCGTTACCGCGTTTGACTCTATCACAATGTAATTATTATTAAAATAAATGAGTACAGCCGAAAAGAGTAATATAATAGTTATGTTTTCAAGAGTATTTCTGTGGTGATAGAATAAGAGTATTCTATGTGGTTTTGTATTAAGAGATTTAATACAGTAAAACAGAGAAGGTTTTACAAGAGAAACCAAAGTGATATTATGCAATTTTTGAGTGTCATTTGCATAAAGGTTTTTTGAGCAGTACAACCCAGAGAGGGTTGAGAATAGAGTTGCGTTGGGCTACAATTGCCTTCTGAGATTATCCAGGTTTCGAAAGTCTCAATAGCCTTGCATGGTGAATACCCTTGTGCTGAGACGAGTCGTATACCCGGCTTGGATAAATCTGACTGACATACCTATTTCATGATATGGATGTGAATGGGCATTTCGGAATGACTGCCAGGGGGTCTGAGAGGGATTACCTGGTTGTTCTGTTAAGACTTGTCGCAGGCCTATCGCTCAATGGAGTTTGGTGGGAAAAGTCTCCTTGGAGCAGCACACCAGTGTATTATCAAAAAGTTTGAAGTGTCATGCATAATTATATCTGTGATTGGTGTCATGGATGTGAATGACAATATATCTGTGATCGATGTTTTACCTGTGATTGACGTTACTTCTGTGATTGGTGATCTATTCTTGATTGTTTCTTGGTTTTACAGTGTTTTATTCCTAAAGTGTGATTTGGGTGGTAAGACTCTGAAAATATACTGCATAAGTATTGTATGTATACTCTTTGAAACTAACATTCTTAACTTGTGTAAGTTTTCATCCTGCCTACTTTCCATGTTGTTTTGTATGTGGTTGAGTAGATGAGTTATCCTCGGACAGGATTGGACCCAGTGAGACGTCTTAGCATCACCCCGTTGGGGAGTACAGATGTGATCTGGGAGATAGATCACATCACTCAGTGGGGTACTTTCGTGGGCAGGATATGTGTCACTGATGGCACTGTTGATGGTAACTGTAGGGAGTGGAGGGAACCGGTGGTACTTTCTGTGAAGTTACCACTTAGGCAGATTACAGAGGGGCCTACCGACTCAGAGAGTGGGCCGGAGTACATCCCTAGGCATCCAACAGCTAGGCGTGTCTATGGTAGATGGGGAAGATTTTATGGGAGGATGCGGAGGTCAGCTTTTAGGACTCCGTCTTCACATCCCAATAGAGAGGTTGTTACTGCACACGATAGGACTTCTAACGATGAGCCGAGGACTTACACGCCTCGATCACCACCTGGAGAGGCATAGAGTAGAGTTAGAGCAGCCAGTGTGAAGAGGTATCACCCTACCTCGGCAGGGTTTTCTGGAGAGACGGGCGTCTTGGATAGATCTCCGGAGGCTCAGGATAGGATTTGGGAGCGTCTCCGCAAGGGCAAAGGGAAGGTATCTGAGGAGCATGAGGGTAATGTTCCTGGAGGCTCAGCTGCTGAGTCTCACCGTCATGAGTAGCTTAGATTGGACCTGGCTTTTATATTACTTAGTAGCTTTCATTTCAGTCTTTTTATTTTAGTCATTTTCTTTTTAGTTTATTTTAGAGTTTTTACTGCTTTTTGATGTATAGTAGTTTTAAAACTCCTGGCTTGTACTGATGCAAGCTCTTTTGATATATATATACTTGAGGAGGTTGTTTTTATTTCAGTGTTTCTACTAATACTGTTCTTATTTCACCACGTGATAGAAAAGGAAAGAATGGACTCTCCATTCTTCTCATCTTTTAAAAAGGCAAAAATTTTATCCGCATTTTTGGGAACTAAACTTGTTTTAAATCAAAGTTACTTAGAAAATTATTATGAAAATCTTGGTTACTATGGTGTAATATCGTTTTTGTAGAAAGGGTGTTGCACAAGGCACCCAGACTCCACATTTTAGTATTGCAAGCATCCATTCGATGACCATAGACTCCACATTTAAAACAAACAGCATGCAAACCCTCATATTCAAGCTTTAACTTGTCCCCTCTAAACATAACATGAGGGACCAATGGTTTTGCTAAATCAATCTCAACATTGATTCTAGCAAACTGTCCTCTAGAGTGGATGGATGTTAGCTTATCAATTCTCAGAAAAGTACCCAGAGAACCCCCCCAATCTTCACAGGAAATCTTCATTATACAGCTCTAGAGGCAACTCTGGCAATCTCACCTAGACCGCCACTTTGCTCTCTTTTCTAGCACTTTTCAGAAAATTTGGCCTCCACCTTTGCACAAGCAAGTAGTGATCAACAATCATCCAAGGACCCTAAAAAAGAACATGCCTGTAGTCCTCCTCCTTGTCAAACAGAACCGCATAGAAACCTCTTGGTAGATCAATGAGTTGCACTCCACCTACCTTGGCCCAGTCTCTCTTAATCTTATTTTCCAGCATACGGTAGTTGACTTTTTTGCCTAGGACATGCACAACCAACGTCAAACGCCACTGCTTGCTCTATTAAGCAAGTTCTTCATCTGTAACTTTGATTTCTGGGATAGAACTCTTTGTAAGATCGTTCTCCTCCCCCATAACTTCTTCATCCCTTTACCATTTATTCTCAGGCATGTTTTCATCATCCACCCACTCATAAGCTAAGGGATCATCCCCTCCATTTAGCCCAGGCACGTTCAAAAGTGCCTCTCGAAAACTCACAGGGGGCGTCTCCCCCATTGAAACCTCAGCACTTGCTACATCGCCCTTACTCTCATGAGACTTAACCTTCTTAGTGACCTTCTCTCTTTGATCTTGCTCACTTGACATCGTGAGCCCTAGCAGAGCTCTACCTGTTGCAACGGTGTCCCTATTAGCACTAACTACAAAATCTGCTTCATATGTATTCACACACTTAGAATTAACCCGATTCAACAGGAATATCAACCAAACCATGATATGCAGTCATTCTATCATTTTTTGTCAGTCAATATTCTCATGGGAATAAAAATAGTTGAGACTTTTCTAATAATAACTTCCCACTCCCAACATATTTTATCATATTTTTTTTGAATTTTTTTTAAATTAATAAAATTTAAAAATATTCCTAGAAATATTTATATTTGCCAAACACATTATAAATTATACCTAAAAATAACATAGCAGTAATAGTGTCCCAGGAATCACATTCCCAGAAATAATTATTGATACCGTAAAACAAACACCCCCTAGCTAGATAGTATATATTGGGATCATTTTTGGTATCTGGATTGGATGGGCTTTCATCTTGGCAGTTACATTCAGCATTGATCAGGTGAGTATTTAGTAATAAACATCTTGAAGATATAATCAAGCATTATACTCTTCTTTTCGTCTTTTGCCAAGGAAAATGATTATATAAAGCACTTTAAAATCTTAGAACTCAGTGCATATTTGGAAAAATAAACAGAGAAAACTGTTTACAGAGTCTTACCTAAGTTGCAAATTTATTATACTTATTTAGCTGCAATTTAGTTTGTCACTAGAAAAGCTAGTTATGAGATCATGTAGGTTCTTTTTTATTTCAAAATGAACCATATACTAATTTCATGTTTGTAGTAACTACCTTGTGAGATGAGATATTTGATACTTTGAATAGGATCATTTTAGTTAGAGATTAGTTATGAATTAACTTTAAATTATAGTCCATAGTTAATTAGCTATGGATAGACTAGCAAAATTTCATGGTTGATCTTTAGCTAAAAATTCATAGTAGCTAATTTCACATTCCGTCGTGGAATATGTAACAATAATCATCAAAATAAACCATGACTTAAACATTAAGATTGAGTTATTAATAAAGAGTTTAGACAGTCTTTCAGCAAAAAAAAAAAAGAGTTTAGACAGTCTCTACTTAATTATAAGTTTAAATCTTGTTTTAACTAGTGTACATAAAAAAATAATTCATGATTTAACTCTTTTAAAGTGAGTAATTTATTTTAAAAAACAAGATAAGTTAACCGTTGATAAAAATTTAAAAATTTCTATTATAGATATACATGTGATATTAAACATCATTTTTCAATATTAAATTTCATTTTTTAATCAATGGATGAAATACCGAAAGTAAGAATACAAAAATAAAAATAAAAATAAAAATAAAAGAAATTAAGAATCCAACAAAACCAACTAATATTTGGCATTCTTTATTTTAAAATCTGATGAGGATTTTTTTTTGATAGAAAAAAATCTGATTGAGGATTAACCCGGGACGTTGATAACCCAACTGGCCACCGCATGGAACCGTTCGATCGTTAATTGTTTTTTTCAAATAAACATCCTATCCTTATTATTATTTGTTAGGGTTAATTGGACTTTTGGTCCCTCGGTTATTGTAAATGTGCGATTTAGGTCTTTCAGTTTTTAATTGAGTAAATTGGACTCTTCAGTTATTCCAATTGTTGCAATTAGACTCATCCGTCGTTATTTCATTCAATTTTTAACACTAACAGCCAACGTGACACACGTGAGATAGTTTTAACACTAAATCGAGTCAAAATGACACAACGTAGGCGGCTAGAATTTGTTTTAAAGCAAGTCAGTATTACACGTGATGCAATATATGTTGTTTAAATTTTTTTATGTATGCGAGTTTTGTTATGCCATCAATATCAATGTAATCTAATTTAGTGTCAAATCTGTCCCACATGTGCCACGTAGGCTCAAAGTGTTAAAATTTGGACAAAATAGCGATAGAAGTACCTAATTGCAACAATTGTGATAATTGAAGGATTCAATTCGCTTAATTGAAAACCAAAAGACTCAATACACAATCAGGATAACTAGAGAACTAAAAGTGCAATTAAACCTATTCCTTACATCCACGGATTATACTAAACCGTTACAACCGTACGGAAATACCCGTATAATTGAGAGAAGGCAAGGCCAGTATACTATAGAGTATAGACTAACGAACGAGAGAGAGAAACGAAACCGTAGCGTGACGACGTTGCTTTCGCAGTACTTGAAATGGCGGAGAAGCAACCTCACAGACACAACAATCACAGAAACACACACAACAACACAGCCAAATTGGACTCTGTCTCTGTATGAGAGAGAGAGAGAGAGAGTAGCACATTGATTGACCTCCATTAAAAAACCACACTACCCTTTTTCATATCATTTCACTCCCAAACACATTCCTTTGCCTTCCCTTCCCCATTTTCCATTCTCTTTCTTTCCCCCAACAAACCATTTCCCTCCCTCATGCTCCCCTTTTTAAGCTAACACTAACGAAACTCTCAAAAACTTAAAATCAGACACAACAACACAAATCTGGTGTCTGAAACACTTAATTCGAGCCCGGTTCGGTTCGGTTCAATTGGATCATGGAGCAAACCACACTCGAGTCCATTCAGTTCAACGAAGAAATCCAGGGAATCATGGCTCCGGCGCCGGAAACCGCCAGCTCCTTCACCGCACTGCTCGAGCTACCTCCGACGCAGGCCGTCGAGCTCCTCCACTCGCCGGAGCTCGCCGGAAAACCGCCTCGCCACGTCAGCAATCCGAAACCCTACCCCTCGGGCAACTTCGGCGCCGGGAACCTGACCTTCCCTTCCAACGCCGCGTTGGTCGAACGCGCCGCCAGGTTCTCCGTGTTCGCCGGAGAGAACTCGCCGCGGCCGGAGGTGAAGAACGAGCAGCCGGAGACCGATAGTTCGACTCAGGGCGGTGGCTGCGTCTCCGATTCCGCGGTCGAATACAAGAATCCGAAGGGCGCGAAGAGGAAGGAGCGAGAGAAGAAGGTTTCGCCATTCCCCGAGTTCAATTGCAACTGTTTCTCGTGAATAATTAGGGTTTTCTGCTTTTAAGTAATTTGGGCGAATTCTATGGTTATGTGAAAACGCAGGTTAAAGTGTCGTCGAAGAAGAGCAAGAGCGTCGCCGACGAGAACTCCGGCAACGACGAGAAGCTTCCGTACGTTCACGTTCGAGTTCGTCGAGGTCAAGCCACAGATAGCCATAGCTTAGCAGAAAGGGTGAACTCTTTAATTAACCACTAATTAATTAACTTCTTTAATCACATTACAGTTCTTTATCGTCAAAAAAAAGTTTTGTTAAGTATTTTTTTAATGAAAAAACATTTTTAATTTTTAAAAAAAAATTATTTGTGTTGTAGGCTAGGAGAGAGAAGATAAATGCTCGGATGAAACTTTTACAAGAGCTGGTCCCCGGTTGCAACAAGGTTGATCTCTTTCCTTCTTTTTAAAGGGGTTAATCCTTATTTGCTTTAATTAATTAATTGTGGTTTATTCATTTTTCATGATTATGCCATGATTATCTGTCTAAATTGTCTCCTAAAAGTACATTAGTGTCTCTGGGTTATGGGGTTTAGTAAACGGGTTATGTCATTGTCACCTTTTCTCCAAAAAAAAAAGTGCATGCTTTTCCATCAAGGAAAGTGCTCGCTAGCACTGAGTGTCAACATTGGCATTTGTGTAATTGAAAAATGATTGGTGGACACTCAAATGCTAATCTACCACTAGAGAGAGAAAGAGAGAGATGAGAGAAAAGTGATAAAATAATGTGATATGTGATGTGATAGTTAGAGAGAGATAGAGAGAAATGAGAGGTGTTGGATGGGTGGATATATTTTTTGGGTGTATGTGTATCATTGATCTTGTGTAATTTTACCACTCTCTCTATCCGTGGTATGGTATTGCCTTAATAATGCTTTCTGAAGATTGGTTACATAACAAATCTGTTTGAAGGCTTAACTTTGTCTTTCTAATACACCCAAAAGAAAATCATGGAGTTGGAGATAAGTAATAGCAATCCTCGTAAACCGGTTTCGTTCCAGTAACATGTTTTTCTCTAACAGTGGAAGATGCTCATAACCTGTACAAAAGTAACATCAAGATAAGAATGTTAGATAAAAAAGTAAGTAATATGGTGATTCTTTTTTTTTTGGCCATAAATTAGTCGCTGTTTTTTTGAAAAGGACAAACAAAAATAGACGTCATGGTTTGTACAGGACAATTAAGGTAATCCCCCATCGTTCCTTTCTCCATCCTTCTGGCTTCTTGGAGAGACAGAAAGGTGGGCGTGTGGGGCGGGAAGGGGAGTTATTCTAGCTGGACTCTGACTTCAACGATTGGGAGACACATAGTCGGGTGAGTTAAAACTTGTATCCATGGGTCCCCTAAGCAAGTGAAATATTAATCCTTCTTTGGGCCGGTGATGGTACTATCAGCTCGAGTTTGGTATCCATCAATCATTTATGGGGTGACGAAGATAGGGTGAGAAAACTGAAAAGAAAGCATACATTTTGGAGGGCAATATCTACCAAACGGAGAACCTAACTGGCTTTGAACATTGTGCGTGATCAAAATTAATGTCGCCTAAACTTTAGCTTAATACACACCTCAAGATTTATCTCCTAAATTAAAAAGTTTATATTACATTGTTTATTCCTCCTTTGGTGGTCTCAGGGTTATTACAGTGATGATATCCGAGTAAGGCCTTGGAGTCTTCGGATCGTACTTGCCTGTACTGAGCTACCGGCTATTTATCAGTCAGCAACTCTGATTTGTGGGCTCTCCATATACAATTTCACCAGTTAAATCATGGTTGAGTAAATGACTTTCCACCAGTGTGTTTCACTAATTGATTTAAAGTTTAAAGTTGCACATGTGTGATGTGTTCTAGCATCATTTGTTGTTGTATCTTCAAAACTAAAATTTGAGAGTTGGTTTTAAATAGAGTTTGTCAACTTCAGGATGCAATCATGCAAATAATTAAGATTGGCGGACTTTACAGCGATACAAGAAAATATAGCACGCCCCATTTCTGATTATGATATCTTCTATAATCATAGTCTGTGGTCGTTTATCAACATGGGTAAAATAATCTGGTTGAGGCTGTCACCCAAAATTGAATTTCCTCTTTGTACCTTAATTGGAATGGAATTACTATGTACTATGTTTGATCACATTTGATACAAGGCTATTATAGGCTTTTCTATGTTTAATTTAGAAGCCTTGGTACATGGCCACTCTTCGATTTGAGTGCATATGGATTGTATTGAATTTTTCTCAAAACAGCTAATCTAGTAAGTTAAAGATAGCTGACATGACAAAGGTTTTCTAATCTCTTTACAGATATCAGGAACGGCATTGGTTCTGGATAAAATCATCAGTCATGTGCAATCTCTACAGCATGAAGTGGAGGTCAGATTTTCATATCACTGACATTCTAGGCAATTGTTTTTGACAAACAACGAGAAGGATAAAGTTGTTAGCAGCAATCTGGTTCTCAATATAACTGTGGATAGTGCTTACAAACTTTTAAAAGAAGTGGCTGGTGTTCCTTTCTTCCCCATCTTTATCTGATCCTTCAAAATTGAAAGTAATCCTGTAAAAAGCTTCTGTGACATTCCAGAACATTTTTGCACTAATCGGAACAAAAAAAACATTGCTTACTTTAACTTTTAAGCATTGAAGCAGTCATGTTCCTGTTATCTTGTACTATGACATAATAAACTGCAGACCTTTCTTCTTCAAAGAACAATAGTGGGCCTGACTCCTATCTTCCCATGCCTAATGTCAAGGCTTGAAATTTCATACTCGTAGAATTGTGCTGTATATGCTTGAAAGTTACAAAATGACATAAAATGTATGTGCACTGTGAAGATATCTCAAAAAAATTGGGAAGATTTCATAAGATCTTTATATTGGAACACAGTGCACTGATGCAGAAACATTTGAGTTATCTTCATAGATATGATCTAGTTCTCATTGATTTAAGCTCTGATTTCAGATTTTATCAATGAAACTGGCAGCAGTTAACCCAATTGTTGATTTCAACCTTGACAGCATATTGGCTACTGAAGTAAGTAATCATTTTTCTCTTTTGTTGAAAAAAATGTAAATTTGTTTGTCTTTGGCTTAGGGAGAATCTGAACTACATATACTTGTCTGGCATGGCTCTAAAACCACATTTGAGGAATAACATAGCTCATCACCTTTAGGAGCACTTTTAGTTCTAATTTTGTTGGGGCCATCTACACTAGTGCATTATTGAGCAGTCCTGATGTAGTTAGACTACTTTCTAAAACTAAGTTTCCACGTTGATCAGCTGGTGATTCATCAAAACTTTTCTACTGGCCTATCTAATTGTGTTAGACTATTGTATATATACATGCCTGATGAACTTGAAAATGAGGATAGAGGGATGGCCTGTAGTCAGTTACTGTCATTCATTCCATTCTATAGGCTGTCATGACAGACCAAGAAAACTGTAAACACTAAACAAGAATCAACAATATGAAAACATAAATGCTTGCACTTAATAGCTTAGATCCACATTGTAATTGAAATCCGTGTAATCTCCATCCTTATTCATTAGCTTATATCAATGTTTGGGGCTGGTATATGGAATTGAAATGAGTGTTTTGATGCGTTCAGTTGGAGCTGGTATAGGTTGTGTATGATTTTGTGGATGAGGAAATAGAGCCAATTCAGCCATTTCTGTTGATTTTCAGATTTTATTTTAATTTCCTTCTGCTAATAAAATTTAGTTGTGACTTGTAGGGAGTGTCTCGTGTGGACAGTAACTTCCCTACCACAGTTGCACCCGTCATGTGGCCAGAAATCCCACAAAGTGGAAACAGACAGCAATTTCAGCAACCGTGGCAATTTAATACATTACCCCAACCACTTTGGGGAAGGGAAGAAAGTAACCCTAATTTCATGACCCCGGAAAACTCACTTTTGAGTTATGACTCATCGGCAAATTCAGGTAGATGGTTCCTACTTCCATTAGCATTGAACTTCATAAGACAGGGATGGGAGCTGAGCTGTCTGTCTTTTTCATGGATCATTTTGATACTGAAAAGCATAAAGGAATCTGGAAGGGGTGTTAATAAATAATTGGGCATTCAAGCCACTTAACTTATTGTTGAAAGCTTATAAATTGCTCGAAAGGAATTATATACATACACAAGTACAAAGCTGTTAATAAGTTAAATTTCTAGGGAGCTGTGCAATTTTTCTGATTTTTTTTCTTTCTGGTAATCACTTATGAATCTGAATTTAACCACTGTAATTGTGATACAGTATCTCTGCACTCAAATCAGTTGAAGATGGAGCTCTGAAGGGGCACAGAAGTGGTGATACTAGTAGCAATTAGCCTAGTAGTGTATATAACAAATAGTCTTAGAAATTAGCCATGATTTGAGCAGGCCCAACATTCAGCAGGGTTTCTTTGTCTTCAATTTGTCAGAGTCAGCTGGAAAACCTGGATTTTATTCAGCCAGCAAGGAAGAAGAATTGGTATGCTATTTTTATATAATATATATTGCTATCACTGTGTATACTAACTATAGGGGTCATTCAATCTGAGGTGATTGATTGATTCAGATTGTAAAATCATCGAACGGACTGTTACTGAACTATCATGGAAGTTTGTTGCTTTGTTCACTGAATGCTACTGAAATGGTTTGTTCTTTTTGAAAATTTTCCTTAGCAAGCTACTCTTAACTTATAATGGTTTGTTCTTTATCCTTTATTAAAAACGCTAGCAACCTTTATATGTAATTCCCCTTGTGTTAGTTGCGACTTGCGAGAGCAACATGGTTTTTTTTTTTGGGTCAAATGAGAGCAACATGGTTGTTTGTTGACTTGCCCGGTGGTTTGTTGGACTTGGACGTATTGAAGTTGGGGTATGCCTTTTTCATTTTTAAAAAAAAATATTTACAGTATATAAAAAGGAGAAAGCAGCAGCTACTACACTCCAGGGAACATATCACGCCCACACAATCTGCCATTAAAAGCATGGAGAGACAGGCAAGGGGGTTTCCCCCAACATGACAACCATCAAAGTCCATCGTTGTTCCTTCCTAAATAAGCAACCATAGCATCACAAATGTGGTACCTAGAAGACCTGTCATTGAGCAACCTTATAATAAGAAATGTTAGCAATATATTCTTTTGATCACACTCTGCGTCTTTGACCAAAAAAACACACTCTGTGGTACATTCTTTGTAATTGGTCCATTTTTTAAAAATAAAAAATCAATTGAAAGAGATAAATGTGTTAATCTTTTAAAACATGAACCAATTATAACAAAGAGCAGGCTACAAGATGAAATGAGGAAAGAACTACACCCACATGAAGGTGTATTATAGACCTTTCCTAACATTTTTTAAATTGTAACTTGTTTATTATATTTTAATATGACTCTCTTGTAAATTATTTAAGAACACAACGAAAGTTTCTTTCATACACCACTTTTTGGAATGAAGTGTCACCGTTCCCATCCAACCAAATGCAAAAATGTTAACTTAAGCACACTCACATCAGAGGCGAACATCATATTCATATTCAATTTAGCTTAGGGCAACTCCAATAGGAGTACTTAAAGGGTTCTTAGTGGGTGTTTATTAAGCACCTCTATTAAAGAGAAAAAAAAGTAAGGTGCTTAATAGGGAGTGGTGCTTGTACAAGCACTCTCTCTCTTCTCTCTCCTAGTGGATCCTATATGTATTTATGAGTTTTAATTGGATGTGGAGTTATTAGTGAGACCCATTTAGTAAATTTTTTGGAGTTGCTAAGTTAGAGGGATTGGGTGCTCATTGAGTGCTTATGTTGAAAAATATAAAAATAAGTGATGTGGTCATGTGAGACCCATTTAAGCACCCAAAATGGGTTCTGTCCGATGGCCTAAGTTATATAGCAATGAACACACTTATTCTGTTATTCATGGCTGACAAACATAAATAACAACCGTATCCTACAATTCTCATTCTCATACCTCAACTTCACAATAACCAAACCCATTCATTATTCAACCATTGTCAAATAAATAAACTATTCAAAATTCCCTTCTTTCCTCTTCATCCTCATCACCATGCCCTCAAACGCCTTAACCTTCTTTTCCCTCTTCGTCTTCTTCACACCCATCACTTGAAATGCCCACGTCACATTAATGTCCCTGCTCTGCTAAATTCATGCCATGACCTTCCAACCTTGAAAAAAGTCCACGCCTTTCTCATTGTCTCTAATAATGCATTGTCGTGCAATGCCAATTCCATTGCTTCAAAGACACTCCTCACCTTGTATGCAAAGTTCCATGACCTTAACAGTGTCATTGGGGTGTTCAAAACAACAACAACGATGGAGGATCATGAACCTAACAACACAATGATGTGGAATTTGATCATAAGGGAACATGTTGATCTGGGGTTGTTTCATTCAGCTTTGTCTATGTACAAAAAGATGAGACAAATGGGTGTTCCCCATGATACTTTCACTTTTCCAGTCGTAAACCGAGCCTTATCATCCATAAAAACCGATGTTGTGTATGGAAAGATGATCCATTGTGTGGCAATTCAAATGGGTTTGGATGAGGATTTGTATTTTTGCAATACCATGGTTGATGTTTATGTCAAATGCGGGTGCATCGGTTATGGTCGCCGCGTGTTCGATTTAATGTCGCAGAGAGATGTGGTTTCATGGACCTTGATGATTGCTGGATATATTTCCGAGAGACGTGTTGGTGTTGCATGTGATTTGTTCAACAAGATGAGGGTGGAGTTGGAACCAAATTCAGTTACTCTTATTGTAATATTGCAGGCTTCTTGTGCTTCCACAACATTAAATGAGGGAATTCAAATTCATGGGTATGCGGTGAAGAGTGGATTGCTAATGGATTGGTCTGTGAAAAATTCAGTTTTGAGAATGTATGCTAGTAAAGGGAGTAATGAAGAAGTGGAACGTTTATTTAGTGAGATAATAAACAGAAAGGATGTGGCTTCCTGGAATATTTTGATCTCCTTCTATTCCTCTGAAAGAGACATGATGAGAGTGGCTGGTTTGTTCAATGAAATGCGGAGCCTAGAAATGCATCTATGGAACATTGAGACCTTAACGTTAGTTGTATCAGCATTTGCGAAGTGCGGTGGTGTTTCTGAGGGTGAAGGCATGCATTGCTTAGTGATAAAAACAGGCTTTTCTGATGATGTTTTGCTGACTTCTCTGCTTGATTTTTATGCCAAGTGTGGGAAATTGGAAATATCAGTTCAATTGTTTAAGGAAATTTGTTTTAAAAGTAACATCACTTGGGGTGCCATGATGTCGGGTTTCATTCAAAATGGTTCTTTTGTGGATGCCATAGTTTTGTTCCAACAAATGCAAGCTGATGGTGTTGATATTGTCCCTGAACTTTGGAGAAATCTACTTGATGCATATGCAAACCTGGGAGCTTTGAAAATGGGAAAAGTGGTCCATGGTTACCTTATAAAGCACTTGTTTAATGGATCTTCTGAAGGTAAGGTACACTTGGAGACCTCTATCTTAAACATGTACTTAAGAGGTGGTAGCATCTCTTCAGCCAGAGCAGTTTTTGATAGGATGACATTCAGAGATGTTGTAGCATGGACAACTATGATTGAGGGACTTGGCTCCCATGGTTTTGGTTCTGAGGCCCTAAAGTATTTTAATCTAATGATTGAGCAAAGAGTGAAGCCAAACTCCATCACCTTCTTGAGCTTACTTTCTGCTTGCAGCCACTCCGGTCTCGTCAGCGAAGGCTGCAACATTTATTATTCTATGAAATGGTGTTTTGGTATTGAACCAGCTCTGGATCACCATACTTGCATTGTGGATCTTTTCGGTCGATGCGGCATGCTTAAAGAGGCCTTAGCCATAATATTGAAACTGACAATTTTACCTGATAGCAGGATTTGGGGTGCTCTTCTAGCATCTTCAAGAGTTTATGGAAATAAAAAAATTGGAGAATATACAGCACAAAAACTTCTGGAGCTAGAACCTGATAATGCCGGATATTATACTCTGTTGAGTAATGTAAAAGCTAGTGTTGGAAGATGGAATGAGGTTGAAGAATTAAGGAGAGCTATGAATGAAAAGGATCTCAAGAAGAAACCAGGGTGGGGCTGCATTGAGGTAAATGGGGTCATCCAAGGGTTTGTTTCTAGGGATATTTCACACCCTGAAGCAGATGAAATTTATGAGGCATTGGGTAGATTGAGTAGTGTGATACAGGATTTTGGGTGAGATGTGTTAAGCAGTTCAAAGGGGCATTTAAATCCACTTATTGGCTTATACCAGTTACATTTCAAACCAGTGTCAGGCAAAGCACTGCCAGGCCAATTCCTTGTTCTTCAGGGGAAGAAAATTGACTAATTTCTGCATCTGCTGACTGAGAACTTGAGAAAGGGACGAGAAAGCATCACATCAAGGGAGGGAAATGGATGTGTACTTGTAGTGTCACAAACTAGATGCAATAGATTGAAAAGGATTATTTTTGCCATCTTAATTGAATAATTTACTAGAGTATATCAAGATAATCGATTTTCAATACTAGTTCTCACCTGTTTTTTTTTTATTACTTCTGTTCTATGTTCTGAGTATAGGATGAACAATTTGTTGCTTGAAATCATATATGATTTCATCATTTGAGGACCTATGTCCTTCCCCACACCTCAAAAGGAGTGATTGTTTTGTTTATTAAGTTCTACTTCCCCTCAAGAGACTGGGTGATAGTAGTGTGCAGTTTCATATTTTGTGGAACCAGGATGGTAAAGCACTCAAATGGATGCCTAGTTCCGGTTCCATCAAGTACCAGTTGTTTACATGCTTGAACTACTATGAGTGAATAGGACCAAGGTATAGGTGATATAGTAATTCAAGGGATTATCCAAACAATTCAGCGCAAAAAACTCTTGTTTATTTATTTAGGACCTAGTGCAATTCGTTCTTGGATTTATGGATTATGATATGGAATTAAATGACTTCAAGACTTGCTTGCTTTCAGTGTCATCTGTTAGCTCAATTACCATAACACTTTCACGGCTACCTTATATTTGTTAATTGAAGTGATAAAGAACTTAATTTCTCTTGGACAAAACCTCATTCATTTCCTCTCTCTCTCTCTCTCTCTTCTTTTTTATATATAACATTTCCTCTCTCTTTTGTTTCTTCCATTTTATTTCTCTTTTGGCTTAATTGCAGTTTTGGTTCCCGTTTTCAAATGAGTGAATTGGGTATCCAATTATCTCAATCGTTGCAATTAGATCCTTTTGTCACTGTGTCGTCAAATTTTTAACACTTGTTAGTCTACGTGGCACATATGGGATGAATTTGACACTAAATTAAGTCACCTTAGTATGGTGTAAGTTGTTAGAAAAATTTTCAAACCAAGTCAGTAATGCAGGTATTGTAATACCTGTTAAAAATTTCTTATGTGTGAGGATATTTGTCAATTATCAGTGCCGAGTTGGTTCGACTTAGTGTCAAAGTGAGGCTTGATTGCAACAATTGAGTTAATTGAGTGACCCAATACACTTAACCGGAAATCGGAAACCAAAATCACACAATTGAAATAATTAGAGAACCAAAATTACAATTAAGTGTTTTCTTTTTTACTACAGTACTCTTTGGTAGGGCCTCAAACAATATGAAACCTTGGAATAAATAAATATTTTAAAAAACAAATTTCTGAATAAATTGTGATTTGTGAGTCTTCTTAATACTTAGTTTGACTTTATATTTTGAAGTTTGACCTCTCTCCGTTGGCAATTGTTGCCCCCTTTTCCATACAAGTTTGAATAAAAAACTTGAGGCTTGAACCTCGTTATCACCCACCACTTGTGTGTTTCCGAAGCATGCTTCGCACAAGACATGTCTTACCTTCCCTCCAAAAACTGCTTCTTCCACCATTCCCTTCAAACTTCAGCACTCTTAGCTGCGCCACTGCCACTCAGCACCTACAAGAAGCCCTTCTACAAATGGCCCTTCGCGGCTTTGACATGAAGTTCGAAGGCTACAACGAACTCTTGAACGAGTGCGTGAGCAAAAGGGCCTTCAGAGAAGGCCAGAGGGTCCATGCCCACATGATCAAAACCCGTTATCTTCCTTCCGTTTTCCTTAGGACAAGGCTGATTGTCTTGTACACCAAGTGTGACTTATTGGCAGATGCTCGACACGTGCTCGATGAAATGCCTGAACGGAATGTGGTCTCATGGACTGCTATGATTTCGGCTTATTCTCAGAGAGGGTATGCCTCTCAAGCCTTGAATCTTTTTGTCCAGATGTTAAGATCAGGTATTCTTGGTTTGCACTTTGCACAGGTTCATTAAAATGGTTAACCTGTTAAGGACATGCTGGTTTGGATTGGCTTATACACAACTCATTTACTGACATAAACACTTATGACCGGCTAATAAGCTGTTTTGGGCTTATTTTCATAAGCTCTCCAAAACAGCTTATCAAAACAACTTACAAATTATATGAAATCAGTTTAATCACATTCTTTCTTTGATTATAAAAATAGGTTATACATAAGCGCTTATTATGCCATAACCGATTAAATAAGTTGTCTATCCAAACAGAACTTTTTTTTTTATTTGATGTTCAGTTTTCGCAAATAATTACCGAAATAAAATATTTGTTGTTTTCAATTGGTTTCATGTTTTCAAAAATTTGTATAGAGAATAAAACTTATTTTTACTGTTTTCTGTACAAAATTTGAAAACCAGAAATAAAGTGAAAAAAAAAAAGTAGCACTCCTCAATTATTAGTAACTAGAAAAAAGAAATTAAAATGTTTTCTCAAACTAAATAGACCTTAACTGTCATTGGTGAGCTGATTGTGGAACTAATCTAGATTTTTTCATCTTGACCTTTGGGTGCTTGATTTTGCTTTATCAAGTATTGCTTTTATGTGGGAGTAGATGTCATGTCTTGTCCTTGTTACACCCAAATTGATAATACAGAATTCTGTGTGTCAAGAGTTCTTACAAAAAGGAGATGATTGCCAATAACTTATGTTGACTTGAACCTTCATTGAATTTGAACCACCTATTGATCCTGTGAGAAGCTTGTTGTAAGGAGAAATTAGAAGATGAAGATTGTATTTTCTTTTGCGAGTGTGTCGGCTTCGAACTTTTATTTTTGGGTCACTGTTTTCTCAATGGTTTCCATGTGCTGACAGTAACTATGCCGTTTTGCAGGTACGGAACCTAATGAGTTCACTTTTGCTACTGTGCTTACTTCATGTACAGGTTCTCTGGGTTTCATCTTAGGAAGGCAAATCCACTCTCTAATCTTAAAATCAAATTATGAAGCCCATGTTTATGTTGGAAGCTCACTCCTTGACATGTATGCAAAAGATGGTAAAATTCATGAAGCTAGAACAGTATTTGAATGCTTGCCAGAAAGAGATGTAGTTTCTTGTACTGCTATAATCTCTGGATATGCTCAACTGGGTCTAGATGAAGAGGCATTGGAGCTATTTCGCCGGCTGCAAGGGGAAGGAATGCATTCAAATTATGTTACTTATGCTAGTGTTTTAACTGCGCTTTCTGGGCTTGCTGCTCTAGATCATGGTAAGCAAGTGCACAACCATGTTCTTCGCTCTGAAATTCCCTCATTTGTGGTCCTTCAAAACTCTTTGATTGACATGTACTCAAAATGTGGAAATCTCACTTACTCAAGAAGGATATTTGACACCATGCATGAGAGAACTGTTATCTCTTGGAATGCAATGCTTGTTGGGTATAGCAAACATGGAGAGGGAAGAGAAGTGCTTGAGCTATTCACTTTAATGAGAGAAGAAAACAAAGTTAAACCTGACAGTGTCACAATTTTGGCTGTGTTATCTGGCTGCAGTCATGGGGGACGGGAAGACAGGGGACTGGATATTTTTTATGATATGAGCAGTGGAAAGTTTGGAGTTGAGCCAGAGATGGAGCACTATGGGTGTGTTGTTGATTTGCTTGGTCGTGCTGGTCGAGTACAAGATGCTTTTGAGTTCATTAAAAAGATGCCTTTTGAACCAACAGCTGCTATATGGGGTTCCCTTTTAGGGGCTTGCAGGGTTCATTCAAATGTTGACATTGGTGAATTTGTGGGTCATCGGCTTCTAGAAATTGAGCCTCGAAATGCTGGAAATTATGTTATTCTGTCTAATTTATATGCTTCGGCAGGAAGATGGGAAGATGTAAGATCACTAAGGGACCTGATGTTAAAGAAGGCAGTAATGAAAGAGCCTGGAAAAAGCTGGATTGAGCTCGATCAAGTTCTTCATACTTTCCATGCAGGTGATCGTTCCCATCCAAGAAGAGAAGAGGTATCTGCGAAAGTGAAGGAATTATCAGTCAGGTTTAAAGAGGCTGGTTATGTTCCTGATTTGAGTTGTGTTTTACATGATGTGGATGAGGAGCAGAAGGAGAAGATACTTTTAGGCCACAGTGAAAAGTTGGCTTTGTCTTTTGGGCTAATTGCTACTTCTGAAAGTGTGCCAATCCGTGTCATAAAAAATCTCCGTATTTGTGTTGATTGCCATAACTTTGCTAAATATATCTCAAAAATTTATGGTAGAGAAGTGTGTTTGCGGGACAAAAATCGGTTTCATCGAATTGTTGGAGGAAAATGTTCCTGTGGAGATTATTGGTGAGAAGATCGTGATAGAGAGCACTCAATGAACATCTCAGGTGCATGAAAAAAGAAGCTCTTGGTCTTGGGTCATTGATCTATGCTAATACTGAAATCTGGCTTGTAATTTAATGGTATTGTGCAATTTATGAGGGAAACTGAGGAAGATTGATGAGCAGGGAAACATTGACGACCAAAAGTGGGATGTAATTTATGAGAAGATGCAAAATGGTATGCATTATAATGGTTCAATTGGATTATAAAGAAATAAAATGCTCAGCAGTTTGATTTGGTATTTCTTTACCCAAAATCAAGGAATTTAATATTACACCTGCAGAGGAGGAATTTTGAGAATTCCTTCCTCTTTCTTCTCTCCCTTTCAGACCCAAAGACCCCAGCCTTGGCCTCCTTTGTCTTATCTGCCATGGATTTGCCCGTTATCTCTTCACAATGCTCATGGTTTCACCTTTATAGCTGATAGCTTTTTTATATCTCGGGCTTCATCGATCATTCTCTTTGCCTGTTGAGGAACTCATCTAAGATGTACTCTAGGTATTCAAATCTATTCTTGATTCTTTTTTATTTTTGTTCTATGATTATGAATCTTATATTTTGATTTTTGATTTTATTATTCTGTTTTTATTCGAAAGCTGCTCTGGTAAGCGATGATGTGAACTGATGGCTACAACTTGTGGCTCTTCATGTAGGATGTTCTGCAAGGGAATTTTCTGTAATGATTGTCGATGGACTCGTTGGCAAATTTGTAATGTTGCTTATGTTGCAGCTTTTTGGCTCAAATTAAAGTATTTGAGTTCTGGAAATGTAGGTATGATTGGGCTCTGTTATTCATTTGCATTTTTCATCTTTGATACAATATGTGCAAATTTTGTGATAATTTTTAACATGTGTGCATGTTGTGGCATCCAGTAGAGTGACGTCAACAATTTTTGGTCTGATCACTTTGAACATTAGCAACATTCCTGATAAAGTTATGTTTCCATGGCAGATGCTTGAAGTTATTTGGCTTGAGGGTCACACTCTTGCTCAAGAAGACGCTTTTATTTCTCGGGATAATCATCTCTTGCAGGTGATGCCTCCGACTGAGCTGAGTCATATCAAATGTGAATATATATCATCGTTGTTAAAAATTTCTATTTCGTTTAGTATAAATAAATATCTTGGAAAACTTCTGATTTTCAGTCCACAATAAGTCTGAAGTGCTAATTGAAATCCTTATTAATTTTGTAACTGCATTTGTGCCTAGCCTATCAGGGGGTTTTGGGCATTCTTTTTGCCTTCCTTCTAAGCATTCACTTCAATTAAAGTTCACTTTTATGCATTTTTTTGGTTTATACATATAAACGAATATGACCAATATAGGACTATAGGTTGTTGTCAACACGCATTCCAATGCTTTTAAACATGAAAGCTAGAACTACTGTGGGTAAAACAGAATTTTGGAGTGTGCCAACACCAAAACAATTGTACACTACCTAGGGGAGTTTTTTTTTTTTTGGTCAACTACCTAGGGGAGTTTAAGGAGACTCTTGATGTCTATTGTAAGTGTTTGGTTCAAAGGAGGGAAAATAAGTACTCTTTCATTGTTTGCTTTACAAGGGGAGGGGAGATATTTTAATGGAAGAGAAAGGCTAATTTACACACACACACTAATACCACACACAACAGAATCCGGAAATAGATATAATCAAATTAAAAAAAAAAAGAGTTTCATTTTTCAATTTTTTTAGTTTTAATTTTGATTGAATTTTTATGGTATGCATTGATCAGCCTATCCATTTATTTATATAAAAACACCCAGTAACTGCTCTATTTATCTATTTTTTTTCGGTAAAGCTCTATTTATCTATTTATTTAATTTAAATAAAATCCAACCATAACAGAGATTTAAATTTTGGGTTTAATCCATCCTAACTGCCCCTTGAGTTTTAATCTCTAATCCACTATAGTGAACAAACGGAATCCATGAAAGGATTTTCCTTTGATATTTTCTTACTTTTTTTTGGTTTGGTGCAAATCTTTTCTTACTTTTAAAATAGTTTGGCCTAACAACAGACACAAATGTATCATACGGAATTAACCACTTGAAGATAAGCCGTGATAACACCAAAATAAAATTCAAAATCACAAGGGAATAAATACACTGAATTTAATACACGGACAAACAAAAAATACAGGTTTTTGTTAATTTAGCATTTTTCTCTTTTAGAATTTTTCTCTTTTGTTTTATATTTTATATATATTTTAAAATAAAATAAAAATATAATCACACATTTATTTACTCAGTCTTATCCAGCAGAGTATTTTTAAACAAGTATAATCTTTTTTTTATGGTCATGATAAACAAGTATAGTCTTATCGTATCTACTTTTTTTTTGGGTCAATATATCTACTTAAAAAATTTAGTTACATACTTGCATTTTGAATTGGGAATTGGATTGACCAAAAAAAAAATTAGAAATTGGTAAATACACCACAGTTTTTTGCCATACATCTCACATTTATACAGAAAATTACTATTATACCCTCATTGTTTTGGTTTTTTTCTTTCTTTCTGATTTCACATCTTTTCCGGAATACAGATTTGTATTTCGGAAACTCCAAATTGTATAGAAACTGGAGTTTTTGGAATACAAATTTGTATTTTGAAAACTGGATTGAAGTTTCTGGAATACAAATCTAAAATACAAATTTGTATTCTAGAAACCCGAAATACAAATTTGCATTTCAGAAATTGGATTTTTCTAGAGTTTTTAGAATACAAATTTGCATTCTAAAAACTCCAATTTTCAAAAAAAATGCAAAAATGCATCCCAAAAAAATGGTGTATGTCCAAATGCGAAAATGTGACATGTGAAAATGCAAAAATACATTCCGAAATATGAAAATGTGAAGTATATATCAAAAAATATTAGTGTATTTACCGATTCTCTTTTGAATTTGTTATCAACAACAGGCCCAAAATGGCCCAGAGGACTCTGAATTCAGTTAGAGATCCAAAACCTAAAAAACAATAAAAAAAATATAGAGAGAGAAAGAGTGGAACGCGGTAGAAGCAGAAAACAAGTGCGAGAGATGCTCTAAACTCTCTCTCTCTCTTTGGCCAATCCAAGGTCTCACTCACTCTCTCTCACACTCTCTCTCACACTCTCTCCTCTCTTGAGAGATCAATCCTCCACCACGATGCCGACGCCAACACCCTTAAGTAGCGCCTCGGCCATGCTCCGCCAGCGTCTCCTCCCATCTCTCCGAACCCGAGGCGGTTCGGGCTCCGGCACAAGCCGTTGGACGAGTCCGGGCCACGAGGAGAGGCCCAAGGGCTTACCCTTCAACCGTACACCCCCTCCACCTGGCGAGTCTCGCAAGTGGGAAGACTGGGAACTCCCCTGCTACATCACCAGCTTCCTCACCATCGTGATCCTCGGTGTTGGGCTCAACGCCAAGCCCGATTTGACCATCGAAACCTGGGCCCACGAAAAAGCCCTCGAACGCCTCAAGATGGAGAACAACCTCGCCGCAACAGCCTCCAATAATGAATCCTCCGAATCTGAATGAATTCGGATCCGACCCGGTTATTAGGTTAAAAGAAAACGGTTGGGTGTAATAAGGGTATAACTGGGAATTTGGACTCCTTTTGAAGCGCTTCGTTTACTGCCTAGTTTTTTTTTCCTTCTTCGTGCTAATTTTTTTGCAGATGCTTATTATGATGAGATTGTTGACTCGCTTGTTATTATAAAAATCCTTTTGTTTTGAATGTGAATAAGGCATTCCGGTGTTACGTTGTTGTTTTGAATATTTTGTTATGATGCGTGTTGAATAAACCTAGAATTTATCTCAGTTTGAAATGGTTCTCTTTGGCTATGTGGATCATCGAGTGTTAAAAAGTTATGGTAAGCTTGGGTTGGACATTTTTTTATATATTGATTGGGTTCGTGTATGTTTGTTTGTGTAGCCATTGCGTGAATCAGAATTTGTTAATTGTGCTGTGGTAAATCACAAATGGTTCATTTTTTTTTTGTATGATTATGGAGCATGGATGATGGAAGTGGTTTAGCTGGCTGTAGCCTTTATGTTGAAAATTCAAACTTATTATAGTGTTACATGCTACATATTGAGAGAACCTACATTACCTTTGCCCTTTTATATTCAAATTATTGACATTGACATAGTGTGAGTTGCTAATTATTGATATGGAATATAGATATATGTTTTTGAGTTGATTATTGGTTAATAGTGTCAGTAGTAGTAGTTTATGTTTTTGGGGGTACAAGTCTTTCATTCACTCTTCATCACTGTCTTGCTGTATTTTATAGTAATTTCCATATTCTGATGCTGGGATTTCAGTTTGGATCAATTTGAATTTAATACCATCGAGCAGTTTGTTGAGGGTAGTATTGAAACTATTTTAGATGGACTATATGGACCTTCTGTTTATTTGTCTTGCTGTGTTTCAGAACACTGAGCCCATAATAAACAATAGTTAGAATGCTGTGTGCTTTACTAACACACCTGTTTAGAATGATTAATATTGGGGGAGAAAATTAATCCAGAAAACCTGTATAGTATATTTTGAACAGCAACCTCCAAACATAGGATAAGTTTGGTACTGGTATTTGTGCCATTTCATTTGAATGTATTCAATGGGTGGGGCCCGGGGGGTATTGAGAATAGTGCTGTGTATCAATGTTTTTGTTTGCCTTTTAATTAGGTCCAGCTTTCATCTTAATTTATCACCTTATTCTACTTGTCCAATTTGAATTAGTTCCAGCTTTTAGGAGTGTTGCTTTGTTAGATTGGTTTGATCTGAACCTTTACAAAAAAGAGAGAATACAGGCAGGTTCAAGTTGTTGAGACTCAGGAGATACTTGAGTTTAGGACGAGATAGTTTCTTTCACATGTGGGGAGAGCTTGTTCACTCCATAGGTGTGACCTATTCTCACAACAAATTTCAGTATGTACGATGTTCAATATTTTGATTAGTTGTTTCATTTGGAACGTTTTGGAGCAATTTTCAACCCTGGCCTTCGTTAGGTTTGTTGATGATGTTTGCTGAAGATTAGTGTGTGTTCTGGGGCCAAGTTGTTGCATATAAATTGAGCCAAGCTGTTACATATAAATTGAAGTTCATATATATAAATGATGTAATATTGTGGCTAAAGCCTTAAGGTGATTGATTTGCAAAGCCATTATATGTTAAATTTAGTTAATGGTATCCTTGGTGGCTCTACGGGGGATGGGCAAAAGGGAATTAAAATTGGAAGGTTTATTAAAAGATGACTTTTGGAGTTTTTTTGGAATTGCTGAAAAAGAATATCATAGACATTGTTGGTGTTTAGTTTACAGTATCTTATTCGTTTTATGCTGTCATCTACAGATATATGAACGTTAATTACTGGCATCAGGTTATGTGATTTGCTTTTCGGGTTTTTTCTCAATGTAGACGAGTCTATCTTTCTCCCACGGGGTAAATGACAATATGCTACGGGAGAGATGATCTATGACACCCTTTTGAGACGCGAGAGATGATCTTCCTGATAGATTTCCAGTTTTCTCGTTTTAGATAAACGTCCCAACTCCCAACCCGTATTAACAATAGCCAACTAGGGATGCTAAAATTACCTCCATTCATGGATATATATATGCCACTTTAACGCTCCCTTAGTACATGTTTGGATCCATGGTGCATAGCTCTCTAATGTGCGGCAAGCCCAGAAGCTACCGAGTGTAGCTTCTATCTTAACTTGCGGTGGCGGCAGACTGAATGCGCACTCAAACATGCACTTAATGATTTGTTCTCTAAACGTATGTTGTTCTCTTGAGGGATCACCAAAGTAAACTTTTTGAGAGAGGCCATATTAAAATGAGTCATTTTTTCTCTACAAATTCATGATCCCTTAATAAGTAGTATAATCATTTTTTGCCGGTCAGAAAGAATATAAAAGACTACGGCCTAAGCCTACTTACACCAAATGCATTAGCTAACAAAATTGATGCGAGTTGGGATGGACAAAGATCCCAAGTAAGTGTTCCCTTCCCACGATATGTTGAAAGGCTTGAATCCATGAGTAAGACATGTAGCTTCTAATGTTGTTGACTAAAGGAGCATAGTAGTATAATCATTTAATCAACCTTATTTATTATATGTTGTAACTTAACATTTTTCAAAATCACATTATAAACTTTATACATAGTGGTTTAATTTCTCTAGAAAAAATAAATTTCTTCATATTTAGACCAATTGGTGTTGGTAATATGTAATCAATTAGAACATAAGCAAGTCAATTACTTCGAGTATGTTTGGATGTAAAAACTCTAACTTTTAATTTATAGAGAAATTAGTTTTATTTTGTATCTTATTTTTCTCATATATGCACAAGAAGAAAATTTGTTAAATAGTCATTTATAAATAGATACATGCTTTTGGAGAAGTTAAAAAAGAATGTTTTTAAAAAATGTGAAGAACAAAAGTTAATTTTAACTTATGTCAAAAATTGTCCGTTAAAAAATACATGTTATAAGTATTTTATGGAAAAGTTTATCCAAACTGAGCCTTCTACTTTTAAAATTCAAAACTGATTTAAATTTCTCTTCTCATATGGGTTATGGGTGATTGAGGAGTGAGGATATTGATTATTTAACTCTCAATTTTTAAATGAAACTTCATATTTTGTATTTTTAGCTAGGTATATAATATTAATTCTAGCTGAAAATTGTCACATGTCACTAACATTTTCCCTCTCCAAATTGTCATTAATTTTGAATGACAAAGCCTCTCAAACTTCAACATTTTTTCCTGAAGTTCAATTATAATTTTGTTTGTTTTTCCTTTATTTCAATTGACGGAGATTGAGAAACTACTTACTAGTACTTCTCCTATAATAAAACTCCCATCGAACATTTTTCTTTTGGCTAAAATGGAGGCCATAACTCCCATTGAACATTATCTTGTTCAGAAAATTCAAATTAGATTTCAAAATTGATAAACTATCTGTTATCTATTTGACAAATGATAAAACATACCTTTGAGTTTAGTTTTTTACACCTCCTTTATTTGACACTAGCGGGTTAGAGATAGTTATAATAGAATGTTTTTTTTTGGGTAGAAAAAAGCTAGAAAAAACAGAAAAAACAAAGAAAAGAAAAACGAAACACACAAACCCAAAATCCCTAAACAATAAAACTTATTGCTGGCGAGGGTAAGCCACACGCAAGGCGTCCCCTAGGAGCAGAAAACGCAGCTCTTCAGGCGGCACCGTGAGAAGCTGAAGTCTCTGATTTCAGCAATCACCGACCGAAGCATGGTGGTGGTGCGAGCTCGGAGGCTGCTGAGCAACCAAGGAGATTGCCATCAATAAACATTCCGATTCCCGTCCCCGAGTATGCAGAACGAAGCATGTAGGTAAGGAAGGGCACACAATAATAATACTGGAGAGGGGGCGGGGAGAGTGTTTTAAAAAAGGTAATTTTGGAAGAAAAATTATAAAAAATAGAGGAGGAGGTGTGTGTATTAATTTTGGGGGGTGGATTTAATAGTCCCTCTGATAATCTTGATATAAGCCCATTCGAAGAACACTCAGCCCAGTTGAGCCCATTAGTTCGCCTTTGCCACGCATTAATAATTCAGAGAGTGGTACCTATCGTACACCTGCACACACGAGATTGAAGAATTCATTCAGATAGATAGATAAAAATCACGATTCGATTTATTTTGCAGGATGGAGGGATTCGAACCCTCGTCTTCTTCTTCTTCTTCTTCTTCTCTCTTAAATAAAGTTGCCGCCACAGCAGAGACAAACACGGCACAAACTCAAAACATGGCGTGTCCTCCCCGTCCGTTACAGCCCACCATGCTTTTGGGTTCACCGTCTTTTCCCAACGCCATTGCTTGGTCTCACGACAACCTCCTTGCCGTTGCTTCCGGTCACCTTGTTACCATCCTTGTACTAAATCCCATACTTATTTACTATTTCTTCCTCTTAGTAGTACTAGTTCCCTCTCTCTCACACACACATTAATTAATTAAATACGCTTATTCACTCTCTTTTTTGTTTTTCCCTCTCTTTTTCAGAGACCAGACTTGCCTAATGGACCACGTGGCGTTATTAAAGTCTCGCCACGCGAGCCACTTCTCGTAGGGTTTGTAGAAAGAAAAGGTATTGAACTATCACATCACCGGTTAATTAATCATTAATCATCATTGTTGTGTTTTACTTCAGTTGCATTAATTAAATTAATGCCAGAAACTGTTTATTTTGAACTCTTCTATGATCAAACACGTGTTACTAGAAGCTGCATTGGCATACATGAGCTATTTTATGAAGTATCTCTCAAGTGAGGAGAGTGTTGTATTTGTTAAGTGACATTTATGAGTCTTTGTGTTTGTGATTGAAAATTCAAGTATGTGGTAATGTTAAATGGGAGTTTGGGATTTTCACCTGCCATTGTGCCAACCACGAAGTGTTATTAACATTAACATGGGTTTACATTTTGGAATTGAGTTATGCACAGATATACTCTCTGGATGCCTCCTGCCCACGTCTTTGTATCGGGATGATAAGCCTTCTGTCCGATCAATATCATGGTCGCCACTTGGCATGGCTGCTAACTCAGGGTACGGATTTGTTTTATCTTTCCTGAATCATTTCATTTAATGGATCCCCCCTTTTCTTTTGTCTTGAGATTCAATCTATTCCTGGAAGGCAGTATCATAGTCCCCTTGGTACATATTAAATTGTTCATAGAAGACAAGATAGGATTAGAAATACAATTACCGGAGAGAAGATTGGGATAGCTCCCATTGTAGAAAAGATGGTAGAATCTTGTCTTAAGTGATTTGGACATGTTTGGAAAAGACACATTGAAGCATTGGTAAGACGGGTTGACCAAATGGAGAATAGTTCAGTAGATGGAGGTAGAGGGAGACCAAGACAAATTATAGGCCAAACCATTATGAGAGTTTTAGTGGTAAACAACCTGTCTTTGAACTTAATATATGATAGGGAATTATGGTGTCGTTTGAATCATGTATCCAACCCCACATAGTGGTATAAAGCTTGGTTATTGTTTATTAAATTGCTAGCACAATTCCAGATTGGGGTTAGTGGTTAGATAAAACTTTATTTCGAAGTGTTGACTCTAGGTTTTAAACTGGTGACATTACAGATAAGATTTTGTCGGAGTCGAACTCTATTTTTGCTGTGAAGTTTAGTTTGTTTGCCTTTTTTTTTTACTTTATATTATTTTAAGATTTAATTTGCATCAGGTGCTTGATAGCTGTTTGCACCACCGAAGGATACGTGAAGGTTTATCGTCCACCTTTTTGTGATTTTTGTGCTGAATGGATTGAGGTATGTGCAGTATAAGTGGTTAATCTTGCGGAATTGGATTTGATGCTATTTGTTCTGGTTTAAAATAAAACATGATGTTGAAACTATAAACTATTGGAATCCATACTGTTTCGGTTTCAAAACAATTTTGTGATTCAAAACAGGTTTCACTTGTAGCATCTAAGGAGTAAAATTAATGGGCAATGTAGGAAAAACATGTCAGAAAGAATGTTATTTCAAATTCCTAAGTATTTCCCATTTATGGATTTGTGCATATAAAGAATTGAAGGGATTTAATATTGTATGTATACATTGTTGCAAGTATAATATGCAGCTACTCCAATTCTGTTTAGGTTGTGGACATAACTGAAAGGCTGTATGAATATCTTCAATGTACCGAATTTCGAGGCACAGGGAGTCCTTCATTAGATTTTGCCGATGTAAGTTATTTTATTCATCCATTTTCTTGGTTGATTTTCTTTTTATAATTCTCCTTGGGGTAAATTAGTTAGTATGAAACATATTGTGTTTATGATCCATTTGTTATTTATTACTTATTAATCAACTTCTCGCATCATCCGTTGGCTATTAACAGAAAAGCTAAGATAAAGTAATAACATGCAAAAAGCTGTTTTAAGGAAGGGACATATATGAAGTGTGAATGAACTGTCTAATGTTATGCTACTTATGCTAATTCTTCTCCACAACCTTCCACAAAACCTCTCTATGAATTATATATCAATATCATATGCCTTTTCCAAATCAATAAAAACCATGTGTAAATCTTTTTGAATCTTTCGATATCCCTCCATCAGTCTTTCGTAGCAACTAGCAAGTAGATAGCTTCCATGATACATGTATACAAGCATTTGCATATTATATTTGTAGAAAATTTTTATTTCTTCCTTGTAAGTTGTAAGCAATTAACTTTTGTCTGTTTGTGTTTGTACAATGGCATTTTCCGTGTTCATAGATTCCAAGAATGGGCTTTCATTGCCATTGAATAGTGAGCATGAAAATGCTTGTTCTAGCCTCTGAATACATATAGATAGAAGGATAAAAATAAATATATATTTTTTTTTTAAAATTATAAAGTTAACAAAAATCCTTTATTGTTTCTTACCTGTTTCATGAAAAGTAAAATGCACCACTTTACTTGGTGTAAACTAAGTTTTATATGCAGTTAGTTTACTTTCATCAATATAGCATTGTTCTCTTGCAAATCATGGTTAAATTTTGCATGAAACAATTGTGTTTAAGTTGCATCTAAACATCACCATTGTTTGTGTTTATTTGATTTTTAGGTTCCTAGCATTAGGCCGTGTCTGCTGAGAAATGCATCAGATCAAACAGATTCTATTGAACCTAATGGGAAATTGTCGGAAAAAATGCCTGAGAACCAATTGTTGCCTCTGATTAGTGCTGATGAATATGCTTCTCGTAGTGCAATGCTATGTTCGCTTGTTGTTTCTTGGTCTCCCTCACTGCGTGTAGAATCTGAATTTTATCCTGTTCCTAATACTTGTACTTCTGTCAGTCTACTTGCTGTCGGAGGGAAGTCTGGTAAAATTTCTTTATGGAGATTTCATGAGCCAGATTGCTATACCATTGAGGACAGAAAAGCCCCAACTGCGGTGAAGTTTGTTGGCCTTCTTTGGGCACACAATTCATGGGTCACAACAATAAGTTGGTTTTTGTTTGCTGCTGATTCTTCAAAGCCTCAAATTATATTAGCTACTGGAAGCTCTGATGGGAGGTGAGCTGAGTATGCTTATGAAATTGTGTTATATTTGTATTCTAACTTCACTATTTTATCTTGTTAAGCTATTGATACACACTTCCGGAGTTATGCACCATGATTTGTTATTTGTGCTTTATCTGTATCATCGTAATGGGAATGCTCTCAATGATTTCCAATTAAATTTATCTGATCAAATTCATCTGGTTTCTCTGTCTTATCTAGATAATATTCCCTCTGGTGTTAGCAATGTCGATACCACAAGACAGGGAAAAGTTGGTTTTAATAATGGATATGTAGACTACAACTATATTCTGGGCTCTGGCCTTTTGATATTAGTGTTTTAATAACCTGCTCCTGGGATGCTTGAATATAACCTTTATCTTCTACATTTATTACATGATCATGGATCTCATTTCTCATTAACCTGAAAAAAATGTCTCCTTTTTTCCATTCATTCGTTAAAACTGTTCTTGCTCAATATCTTAGTTGTCTCATGAAAATAGTTTTTCATTCTTTTGCCTTTAATGCTTCTTAAAGGAAGAATCACTGGACATGTTCCTTCCTAGGAAAAGGAAGGACTTAGTTTTGCACCTAATATTTGAGCTCAGCTGACATATATGCACTTTGCAGTGTGAAGGTTTGGTTGGGTGATAATGACAAATTGCTGAAATCATTAGATGTGGATCAAACATCGTTTTTGTTATTGAAGGAGGTACATTCCACCTATTTTCTGCATTTCTTTTCATTTCTATCCCTTCTTTGTGAATAATTCCTTTACGCAATTTTCAATTTCTAATTAGGTTATAACTGTCAATGCTGTCCCAGTTTCCGTACTTTCAGTAACTGCGCAAGTTCAATACCCTTCCAAGATGCTTTTAGCCATAGGTAAAGGTTCTGGTTCCTTTGAAATATGGCTATGCGACATATCTTCTAGGGAATTTGATAAGCTTGGCTCATATGATGCACATTATTATGTTGTAAGTTCATTCCCCCCTTTTTTTTGGAGTTACTTGAAGGGTTGAGGCTGCATTCCTATGTTGATTTCTGCTTCTTTTTTTATTTCCTTCAGGTTACAGGTTTAGCTTGGGCACTTGGTGGAAGATTTTTGTATAGCTGTAGCCAGGTTATTTTCTTTTCCTCAAGTGATTTGGCCAATTTTCTATCATGGTATCATTATATTTATAATTCTAATTTCAATGGAAAAAAATTACGTGGGCATAAATACATTCCATAATCCATACCAAGTTTCTTCATCATTTGTTAATACTTTTTTATGTTCCACCAGTTAGATTCTCTATTTCATTTCTCTAGTTAATTGAACTTGATTTCATGATTTGTTAACTGTCTTAATCATGGATTACAGAAGAGTCCCTGCAAGTTATTGCTAGAATGTTTACAGTTTAGAGTGTCATTTTTAAATTTATATTGAAGTGGTCCTTTTAAAATGATTTACAAAATTAATGTTTTCTCTTTCTCTGTAAGCTGAAGAGAGAAAGGAAATCAAATATGTATGCAAGCTTCTAAAAAATGATGAATCTGCTTAATCATCTAGAACTTGAAAATCTGAGCTGCCTTCAGGGCTGGTTTCCATAATGCAGCAAAAATTTGTTATCTAGAATGATTAATTTTCTGTTTATCTTAACTGAAGAGTTTTAAAGAAATATTAGCTAATTAAATTATACATCAAACTCCTAACAGGGTTTAAAATACTTTCATCATAATGTTGCATGTCTCTCTTTCCATTTTTCCCATATGGTTGCGAAGATGTCCATTAAAAATTTAGTGCTTCCAATGTGTATTTGAATAGGTCTATTATGATTGATGAATGGTTGCTCAAATGTTGGTAGGATAATTTATTGCGTTGCTGGAGTTTGCACGAGAATCGCCTAGATGAAGTAACCATATATTCTGATATGCCCCGTACCGATGACTCAACCTGTGTATGGTTTTGCTATCTTTTACAGTTTCTATCTTGTTTTTGGTTTAATCTTTGGTTTTTCCTACTAAATCAAATATGCATTTTTCCTTGCAGCCTTCAAGAGATGCATTTGATTCATGTTTTGGTGTAGCTGTGTCCCCTGGAAATCTCATCATTGCAACTGTATGGAATTTAATTTCCGTTTTAATCTTTGCATTTATGTATTGATCTTGGATATATTCATATTGTTTAATACACCAAAATGAAGCAGCTCTTAAATGCACAGATGTAGTCAATGGTAATGCCCCAAATGTCGAGGAATTATTAGTGCAGCCCTGAATGAAAAATGACACAAAACAGTGGATGAAATTAGTAATTTTCATAGGGATGCTATATTTCATAATGTTTGGTTATCTATTTCTTTTTTTGAAAAAATTACAAAGAGTCGTATTCAGTTCCAGTCCTGGCTTTTTTCTCTCCAAAGAGTCATAATGTTGAATGGGTTGATTTAATAATTAACTAAATGACGAGAAGTGGTGCAGGAGAAACAAAAATGTTTCCTGAAAATTTAGCAATTTCATTTTCAGTTTTTACTCTTCTGTTTATTCATTTGCGTTATTTAGTCTGTGCACTGTTGGCTATTAGCTATGAAATTTTTGCCCTTTGCTTTTGCTTTGACCATATTAGTTATTTCTGAGTTTTTTTTTCTTGTTTATTGCAGGTTCATTGCTTTGATGTTGAGAAACTGAATCGAATGTATGAAGGAAGGTATAGACATTTATCGCTACAGTTTTTCCTTTCCTTTCGGATTGAGTTTTTCTTTTTTTGGGGGGGGTGGGGGGTGAGTTCTGGGATAAGTTGATATTTACCTGGATAACTAGAATTTGGCCCCAATTGGAAATATAATGCATATAACAATCGCAACTAATGCACTCCAGCCCAAAGTAGCAAGAAGATGCCCAATGGTAGAAATCTTGTATATTTACAATGGTTATGCTGCCATATCTTGAAAGTTGAAACAAGAAACAACATTAGGAACTTTACGTTTGCACTCCTTTATATTTTATTTTCTTTTTGCCCCTTGTATTTTCTTAAGTAGAGATTTTATGAATTAAAAATTGACAAATATGGACAGGATTCTGAGGGCAGCTATTGACTACTACTGGATTGGTGGGCTACAGGTGGATGTTTCGTTGAAATCCCCCTTTTCATTTTACATTGAAGAATATTCCAGTTTTCCAGAGAAAGAATTAACTTATTGGGGGGCCAATATCATATGGTCTTTAAACCAATATCAATGTCTTGATAGGCCTCTGGTTCTTTGGGATATAGTTGCAGCATTATTGGCTTTCAAGGATAACAAGTCAAAATATGTAGAACATTTAGTGATTAAGTGGCTCTCATTATCATTTCTGAGATGTAATGTGGACCTTTCACCTGAAAATGTTTTATCATGTGTCTCTTCAAGCTTGTCAGACGTTCCTTCTCGATTGCTACACATGCTCAATATAATATGTAGACGTGTAATGCTAGCGGAGCTGGATGCTGATCAAATGACCAGAATAGACAGCAAAGTTCAAAACTTGGAAGGGGTATGTCCTATCATGGAAAAGCAAGTGACTAAGTGGAAAGAAATTCATTTAAGAAGTGAAAGAGAGCTCCGTGAAAGGCTTGTCGGTTTTAGTTTTTCTGCTTTACAAACTAGCATGTCCCATCCAGAAGCAACTTCATCCCAATCTGGCTGTTGGTATCCTGCTAGATTAGCACAGATGGAACAATGGGTTGCTTTAGATCAGGAACACATAAGTGACCAGTTGAAATCCATTGCATCAAAAGTTACTCGTGAGAAAAGGTATTGCTTGCCTGTCCATGTATATTTTAGATAGTATTCCTTTTTCTTATTGTGTAGTTACCTTTGTTTATGCACATAAAATTTGTTGTCCTGGAATTGAGGCTAACCGGATGTCAATCTGAGTAATATGCATCAATGAAGCAAGAAAATATTTGGGGAAGAGGTTTTCCCACAATAAATTTTAGGAAAAATTGCAGGAAAAAAAAACTTTGGTGAAAAAATTTCGAATTAGAAATAATTAACCCTGCAGGGTGAAAGATGTCAGCAGAGTGATTGTTGAGTAACTAACTAACCATTTATCAACATATTTATTTGAGAGGTTAATAATTCATAATTAAAAGTATTATTATTATAATTCTGTAGTTTTTCCATTTTTGTGTGTGAACTTTTCCTTCAATTTTAATTGGTAAATTTAAATTCTTGTTCATAGCAAGACAACTAGTAGAAAACTGCTTACATAAACTTGCTGAGTAACAACCATGAACTTGTTACTAAGTTTGAAAGACAAAGTCATACAATGTTGTGGATTCGGTTCAGAACTGAAAATGTGCTAATCACAATATTTTGTGTATTCTCCTAAATAGCAGGTTTGTGAGCAATAGATGTTCAGCAGTAGAGTCATGCAGTTATTGTTCAGCATCTGTTCCATTCGAATCTCCAGAGTTTGGTTTTTGTCAAGGTGAAGATTGTAGTAGTGACAACGTTAAACGTCACAGGTTACCGAGATGTGCTGTTTCTATGGAGGTTTGCCCTATTACTCCCCTATGGTTTTGTGTATGTTGCCATAGGTTTGTGTTTAGATTGGCACCAGAACCGCTTTTTAGAATGTCCTCATTTTGTTTAGATTCTTCAGACCCTTCAAGTAAACCTTCCTCTCAAGCAGTACCCTCAAAACCGTGGTGTCCCTTTTGTGGGATACTGCTACAGAGAAAACAACCAGACTTTCTACTCTCTCCTACACCTGTGTAAGAATATTTAACTATTTTTAATTGTAACATTGTAATGTAATTTTAAGAGGTTGCGATGCTTCTATCAAGACCATCATCTGTCATCTGTTATGTATTATACACGAGAGTTTCTTGTATATGAAACCACTAGAAACTTGTTCGGATTAATCAATCAATTGGATGCCTGGGAGGAGGAGGGTTGAAGTGTCTATGATCTTTTCGATAAACCTCTTTTTTTTGTCAACATTCAATAAACTTCCTGTAATGCAGTAATGGGTCTTAATGTTTTTTAATGGGCCCGTGTCTTTTTTTTGACACCTGGGCCCGTGTGTTTAATATTAGAAAAAGTGATTTTTGTATATAAAATAATTTAGTGATTATTTTCTAGAGTTTTTTTTTATATAAAGTAGAAGTTAATTTGTGATTGTTTACTATCATAAGAATTGCATTTTTAATATTCTCTCACCTATCATACTCATTATAATTAGATTACTTACTCAAAATAGTTTTTGATTTTAATCTAGATTTTTTTAGGTTTTGATTATTTTTAAAAAATAAAACAAATAGGGAGAAAATTCTAAAATGGGATTTTTTAAATAATTGATTATTTCATAAAATAATATGAAATAAATGAGTTCTATATCCAGTCTATATTATACTATCATCATATAATTTATAACTATTATAAAGGGAGTATAATTTTTTGGTATACACATTTTTAGGGACTATTTTGTCTTTATAACTTTCACTTTAAAATAACTTTTTTTTTGTTTTATTTTATCCCTATAACTTCTACTTAATTATACACTAAAATCAGAGTATTATTGACATTTTTATAACCACACATCATTACTCACAAAAATAAAGCATGCAGACGAATACAGTAGTGCTCATCTTTTCGTTAGTAATAATTATAATTCTGATGAACCCGTGTTGACGGTAAGAATTTGGCTCCTCTAAAGTGACTAAAGAGTAAAGTAAATAATATTAATCATTAATGAGAAAATCAAAGAATAATATTTAAATACATCCATGATTTGTTATGTATGTACTTTTAATACCAACCCTTGATTTTTTCATCAATGGTTAAGATTAATTACTTTATCCTATAAAGTGAATTGCTCACTTTAGAGAAGCCAGATCCTAACGGTAAAGTGCCTGGTTTCAGACTCAGCTAAGGCATTTGATGAGCTAGCATGTTATGGTTCGAGTTCAAACTGTCTGATAAAACAACTGCGTCATATTTTATTTTCTCATGCCATGGTGATTAGGGTAGTTTGTGAACCTTTTTGGAATTTGGCTTTAATGTTGTGATTGCTAATCAATCTTGCTTTTTTTTTTTTGGTCATGATCAATCTTGCTTTTAAAATACTATGTTGATCACTCTTTTCATTCAGTTTGTGAGTTTCCGCCTATGAGGGGCCTAAATTCCGATTCCTTTGTTATAGATGCCCCGAGTTTGATTTTGGTTTGTTTGATGACAATTTGGATCATTTTCATTTAGCACGTTAGGTGAATATGTTTTTGAGCGAGCATTGTTGATTATTGAGGTTAACATATAACTTATATTGTTTTCCGATTGATCAAAAAACATATAACTTATATTAATATCTAAAACATAATGTATATTATCATAAATGGTACATATTAATTAAAACTTAATCTATTTTAATATGCTTAATACATGTATTAGCATAACGAATATATGTTAATTCACCCAAAGTAATTACACATAAAAGAAAAGAAACTATCAAAATGAATTCTAACCTTTGCTTATAATGCAACAAAAAAAAAAGATAAGAATGATGTAAAGAAAGCAATGTCTGTGTCCTAAAATAAAATATTTTTAATTGATTGGGGGTAAAAATTATTTTAGCAAAAAAATATATCATTTGTCTCAAAGTTGAAAAAATATTATTACTATAAATTATATCATGTTTTTCTCATTAGGGGGGATTCAAACTCTAATTATTTGCGGTTACAAAGACTAAACTCGGCTAACTGAATTAGCACCCCTTTGATTAAGTTTTATCACGTTAAACAATTAACAATGTTCCTATCCTGTAATATTTATATGTATTTTCAGCATTTAATTACTTGAATCTTTTAATTTTTATATTCAAATATTTCTTCCCTTCCTATAGGCTATAGTACTCTAATTTCTAAATACCTCGTTGTATGTGTACCTCTACTCATATGGGAACCATATCCATATCCATGCAACCTCCAAGCAATTCAATTTTACTTAAAAACATACATAAAACCCACATCCACAAATCCCCAAAAACATTTTGAGGTTATATAATGTCTAAAATGAACTAAAAGCAATGTTCTTAAGTGAAATTATTTCACCCAGCTGGGAGAAATTATCAATCACCATGCATGCTGAATCTAAACACCAATTGTCATGAGTTGTACTAGTCTAGCTAGTCCAAACCAACATAAATCAAAACACACTGTATATTCCATGAAGTAAACCATATAAGTTGAATTCACCATATCCTTCAAAGTTGCCTTCCATTTCTCTCTAAATTTGAAGCCCCTAGAAATCAACATGCATGTCAGCTTCCATTTTCTCATCCTCCATGTAAGAGTTGTTGATGTATTGGTTTACATCAAAATCATTTGGAGTAGTCCCAATCTTTTCAACTTCAAAACCATTGTTTGTTTCATTTAAACAAGGATTTTGGGGATCATTGGGGAAGTTATAGGAGCTTAGGCTCTGATCCGGGACCTGGTAATTCATACCATAACCTTTGGATGAACTAACACCAACATTGGGGGCATTGCCATTGCTTGGTAAAATTTGTGGATTGCCCTGATCAATTGGAGTTCCAAAATCAAATGACCAAAGAGGGAGACTGAAATCATCATTTTGGAAACCCAAGTTATGATCATCTTGGAACACAAGACCTTGGTAGTAGTCATCATGAAGAAGTGGAAAGGTAGGACTTTGGTATAGAAACTGGTCGTCAAAAAAGTTCTCATCACAAAACCCATTGACAATATTCTCCATAACTTGTGGTGGTACTGCTTGAGGTTCCTGGCCAGTCCCCAATAACACTGATTGTCCCATGGTAGATTCATCATGGTCTAGAAAGGTTGCTCCATAGTCACTAATTGTATTGTTGCCTTCTATTCCATTTCCACCTTCAGACACTATTAGAAAAGAACGAATTAGTGATTAGGGGTGGCAAAACGGGTTGAACCCGTTTAACCCGTCTTTTTTTGCGGGAGGGGTTGGGGTTCTCAACCCACCAACCCGTTCCGCATAACCCGCTAAAAAGGCAGGCCGAGAGTGGGGTGGGTTAGCCCGTCGGGTTACTATTTAATTTTTTAAACCAATTTTTTCTTACTTTTTAGTTTTTTTTTCTATTGTTTCAAATATTTTTGACGAGTCAACCCGCTGACCCACCTATCTATATATCCATTTTTTGTTAATTTTTTCTATTTTTAAAGGATTTTTAATTGATGGTGGGTCAACCCGTCAACCCGCCGCAAGGCGGGGTGGGTTGGTACTTTCAACCCACCTATCAAATTTAACCCGCCCCTGCCTCGTTTTAGGCAGGTTAGTGGCGGGGTGAGACGAGGCGGGACAGGTTGGCCCGCTTTGTCATCCCTATTAGTGACAAAAATTAATTGTATTGAAAAAAAATTCATTGCTAATTCTAATGTGCCACAAAATTTAGCGAAAGAGGATTAGAGGCTGATTTCATATTTTTCCATGCTATTTTCTCCTCAGTACTAATTTAATTTTTTTTTCAAGTAGTGAGCTCTAGCGCCACTGAAACCATCAAGGACAAAAAGGGTAATTACCTTGGATGAGGTCATGGTTTTGGTGGTCACCAAAAGGGGATGAGGTGATCATCACATCATGTTGAACCAAGGGCTGGTTATTGTGCTGGTCTTGGGAGTTGCTTGATTTCTGTTGAGGTGACTCTGTATTGGGATCATGACTTGCTTCATTGTAATCAGCATCATCAACTGTTTGTTCCTCTGGTGAACCTGAATCAACACCTGCTTCATTTGGAAGCGTTTCAGTACTCTCCATGTTGTCTGAGTTATCATCATCATCGAGACCGAAATTAGTAACTGCATCTTCTCCCCTCCACCTTCTTGCTGCTGCATCATATGCTCTAGCTGCGGCCTCTTCGGTGTCTGATTGTTGTAATAGTGAAAAAAGTTAAACATGATGATAATACACAAGACATAGGTCCTGTTTGGATTTTTATTTTTCTCATATATCCAAAAGAGAAAAAGACGTTAAATAGTCATTAATAAATAAATAGTTATTTATAGAGAAGTTAAAAAGGATAGCTTTTGAAAAAAGTGAACAGTTTTATGTGAGAAGTTGTTAATTAAAAAATACATACATGTTAGAAGTGTTTTATGAAAAAGTTGTTTATCCAAAAATGCCATAATTATATGCATAATAGGGGATGAATCAGGTGAGAGGAGTTTTAACGTGAGAGGATTAATTCTGGACATACAACCATACATATTACTTAAAAAAATCATGTGGCTTTATGTTTTAATTTTGATCATTCATAATTTGATCTTATGACTATTATTCACTTTGATCTTGAATCCTCTGATAATAAAAGTCTTCTCACTTGATATATATGCTACCTATATATATATATATAATAACATTGGGAGCATGTTTGTATGTTTTTATGTGTGTATGTGTTACACTGTTTGTCTTGAATAACAAGTGTTAATATAAAATATGAACTCACCAAATGTTCCCAAGTATAAGGCTGGCATCCCATTGCCCTTTTCTAATCTCGCTTCCCACTTATCGATTTTGACATTTCTGTTTTAGATATAAGCACATGATATGATATGAGAGAGATCAGACATACGCAGGAGACAAAAAAAAAAAATAACTATATGAGGGTTTCATGCTCAATTTCATTACCCGATATTTACATCCATTGTAGGATGAAAGAGGAGAAAAATAGAAAGAGGGTGTAAAGTAGGCATATGTGTAAAATTAAGTGATTTGTGAAAAAATAGCACTTAATTCATAATTAAAAGGTGGGTGAGAATTAGTGAAAAATCTTTTATAATTAGAGACGGAGGTAGTATTTGCATACCTGGAGACACCAAAGTAATCTGAACCTGTCTTTTTTGCGGACCTGAAATAGTTGCATGAGAATAATGCAATCATGAAAGTGTCCACTTCGAAGATACTTTATAGAAATCATTGAAGAGAAGTTTACTTATTAATTATTCGGTTTTTGCATGCTATTTGCTAACGCAAACCAAGTATCATGGCTTCCCTCCGTTTCTTTTTATCTGTTAGATTTTAAGAAAAAATTTGTTCTTTTTTATTTGTCATTTTGATAGTTTAAGGTTATATTTTAACAATTATATCTTTAATTTTATTAATTATTCTTTACATTTTTCATAAAATTGATTAATGCATAGTTGAGAGTTCAAAGACTAATTACTATTCCCAACAAATAGAGCAGTGAATAAATAAGAGTATAATAGGAAATTTTTTATCAATTAATTGATTCCTTAATTGTAGTAAAACAACCTTAATTAAACGACAAATAAAAAGAAACAGAGGGAGTAGATGGGCAATGTGTTATAAGAACTATATTATCGTACTGAATTTGACATCACATTGTACCTTCTAAGAGAAAGAATCAATTCTCTTCTGTTCATACTTTTCATTTCCAAGATTTCCTTGGAGTACATACTGACCTGCGATTTATATATAGTTAATTATATATAAAAATGAGATGGAATTAATTAAACTAACTACATGATTGAATCAACTATCTAGAGTACATGCATGTATGTTGCTAATAACGAACACCATGAATCCGATATCTACAATTAATGTACATACCATGAAATTTGTACGTGCATAAATGCCCCATATCTTAATGGACACCAAATCGTGAGCTCTGGCCGCTTGAATTTCACTCTTAAACCCCCCTGCCAACATGCCCCCGCCCCCACAAAATCCAAAAAGAAGAGAGATATGACAATGATGATGATGATGTTAGAGAAAGACAAAATAAAAAGGTTAATGCAAAAGAAAGGAAACCAAATAAAAAAAACTTTAAAAAAAAAACACTATAAAGGTTTTATGTTGTGGTAGAAAAAAAAACCAAGATGTGCCATTTCTATACATGAGTTTGCATGCCCTAGCCGTCCAAATCTAATAAAATCTACTGAAGAAAGACGGTATGGAATCACTCCCTAATTATATCGTTAAGCAATATTGAGAAAAGCATATGAATTCAAAAAGGCATATTCAAGAACCAAAGGAATTAATAATATGCTTGATACACTAGTGAGCATTGCTTTTTGACTGGAAAACAAAATTCAAGTTCATGCATATGATAATTTAGTATGGCTAAATATTGATCAGCTTACTGTTTTGTAATTGGGTTGGAGTATCTTTGTAATTGTTATTTATACATATTTTGATCATATATAAAAAAAGATAGAGCTTATATATTCTTTATATTGTTTGGTATATTAGTCTTTTGAATGTATTAAGCAGTATTGCTAAGCTTTTACGCTTTAGTATTAATTATATATAGGTTAAAGTATCTCTTATATTTTGTTTATGAAAAAAAAAACTCACAAACTAAATCACTTTTAGTTGGCTTGGAAGTAAACTTTCATTTTTGTCCTCAATCTTAGAAAGATTTTTCAAATTAGTCCCACACTAAATAAATACAAATAAAATTCTTGACCTACAGTTTTGTCGGTCATATTAGTCATCCACCAAAGACTAATGTGATCAACAGAAAATATATAGGTCATAATCTTTAGTCTTTTTTTTTTGGATAGACAAATATAAGTAAAAGATGTTTGAATCTATGATCTCCTCATCACTTCGATCCCTATGTCCCCCAAACTACCAAACCACCTTATGACTCCCTAGTCATATTTTTTTTAGTATAGGAAATTAGCATGAAAAAATATTGGGGACAAAAATACAGATTTATTTGTTCGCTTAACTAATGGTGGATTAAACATTATATAATTACATCGTTACAATCAAGCTAGTCTTGTATTTCTTGAGGTGGTGCTTTCGATTAAGTAGTCTATATTTTCTTACACCTCTCTCAATTCTATTTTCCCTAGTTGAATCAGATATATGTCATTCTTTTTAAAAGAAAACACTCCTTAATTATTATTTTTCTAATCAGTGATATTAGCAATGCATTACAAATTTACAATCTAAACCCTGATTTTTGAAAATCTTAATCTATCTTTTTTTTTTGCACATCTTTTTAAATCCATTTCCCTTTTCATATATATATATATATACTCTTTATTTTTTTTACCCCATATCCTTTATTTTCTTCTTTCCAAACAGTGCATCAGAGATAATAGTACTAGTATCCAAAACTAAATAGTATATATACAAAAGTAAATTATAGACTTACCAATATAAACTGGCACAGTTGAAAAAGATCCAGGCGGCATATATACAACAGAACACAAAGCCATTAGTAAGATGTTGGAGGCCAGCAAATAATAAAATGGGAGGAATATTAAAAGCTATATATATATATGATTCAACCTGTCCTTCCTCTCCCTCTACCTCTGGCGTTTTCCCACACAAAGGCTTCATAACGATTCTTTTTGCAGTACCTATATGCCAAAATGAATTAAATATACTATGTGAAAAAAATAAATTTTTTAGAATTAATTAATTGCTTTTATATATATATATATATATATATATATATATATATTATATCAACAAATCATATAGAAATCATACTTGGAAACACCCCGATACTTAGAGCTCTTGAGACTAATGTGTTTTTCACTCAATGTACGATATCTTTTTGGCTTGATTGGCTCTTTTCCACTCTCACTTGCCACGGAGGAATCCCTGTGATAGTTACTCATAAAATTAAAGGAATTAATTAAATAATATTTTTCGTTTATACCTACTGTATTCTAGCGAGAAAGGAGACCCTAGACTAATCTGTGTTCGGCCTGGAGGTAGTAAAAACTGGTCACGGATTTTTCCGTCAACAAGGATCGAATATAAGTACTACCCGAACATGTTTCTTAGATGGAGCGCATTAACCACTTGCGCTCAACCTTGTGGTTTAAAGAATGTTATTATTATATGACCAAACGAAACAAATAAAATTAACCACGAGATTGGGCATAAGTGATTAATGTGCTCTGTTTAAATAGATGAGCTCGGGTGTGGTAGTGTGGTATCCGAGTTTGATCTATGATAATGGAATAATCCGTGGTCAGATTTATTTACCTCCCAGACGAACACAGAAATATTAGTCCAATGACTCTCCCCCTGTTATAATGTGTTTGGGAAAAGAGAAAAAAAAAACATGTATACAGTGTGGTGACACCAATTACCTTGTCCGATTGAGACGAGGTCTTAATAGTAGTGGCATTGTCGCTGTGGCTTGGGGAGAAGGAAATTGAATTCCTTGAACAGAATTGGGCATGGAAAAGATTTGATTTTGAGTTGAATTTCGGGTTCCATGAATCAACAAGCGTTGATGAGGCCCAGGGTATGCTACTGAATACTTGCTGATATTTGCCATGTTTCGAGAACGCAATCTGGTTGAATATTGCATGATGAGTAGTAGTAGCTAGATGATATCCTGCAAAAGAACTCAAAATTAATTATGATTTTATTTTCTTCAAATCTGTGTTTGTTGGAACTAATGAAATGGGATCAAAGAACTATATACTGTGGGCACTCAGGTGAAATTTGCTTGTTTATAAGCTTCGCTGGAGATGACAGACAATTTTTTTTGTCCTATTTATGAACTCTGAAGAGCTTTACCAAAAGATATCTATCCTTCACGCCACCCACCCTACCCCACCTCAAAAAACACACACTCACACGTACACAAAACGTTTCATTTTATTTTTTTGTCTTTTGTCCTTTTTTTTTAATCTTTTTTTTTCAAAAAGAAAAACATTTAAGATTTTTCTATAACCCCCTCCTTAATATTTATGACAAATAATTAAATATTTTATCTATTGCTTCATTTACTATGCATAATAACTTCTCATAATAAATACCTTATAAATATACATTATCATCATTAAATATACAAATTTTTATGCCATATATATAATTAGCGCACAAATATGTATCTACTAAAAAACTTAAATAAGTGAAAGTATTTAACATATATATATATATATATATTATGTCCGACAAACACTAATTAATAAATGCCCTTAACACACTGGTTAAAAATAATAATATTAGAAAGAATTTAAAGAAAAACATTTATTATTTCGAAGATACAAAAGATATTTACTAAATTCTTTGAGTAATTAAAAGTATTTGAAAGGATATATGAAAGTATTTTTAATCTAACTACAAGGTTGGATACAAGTAGTTAATGTATTCTATCCAAGGGGATTGGCTCAGCTAACCCTTTTTCCCTATGATAGTGTGGGTGTAAACCAAAAAAAATGTAGGTGTTTATGACCTATTCAAACTTATCTTTATAAGTGTGAATGCAACATGTATGCCGGAAAGCATATTGTACTATACTTTTTCTATTCCAAAATAATTGTCCCTATAGTATAAAGTAAAAATGTCTCAAAATGATTATCGTTTTATTTTTTCAATGAAGTATTATTTTATTTTTTTTTCAATTTTATCTCAAATAATTAGAGTGTTGCATTGGTTTTCGAGAAATATAAATAATAAGGTTAATTTGTTAAATTTTTTTACTCTCACTCATTTATTTATTGTATTTCTTAATTTATGTAAAAAAATCTTTAAAATGATTATTTTGGGACGGAGGGAGTATACTATTACACTACTTATAATATTTATTTTAATTTTGAATAAAATATTTAATCTTTAAATAAAATGGATAAGCATTTAAAATTATATAAAAAAATATAAACATTTATTTTTATGTTATTTTATATTTATCAATTAATTTAACAATATATGAAAAAATATAAACATTTATTCCCCACACACATTAAAATTTTTTGGTATGTAAAAAGACAAAAATACCCCCACCCTCAAAGACCTCCCCCCACCCTTCTTTTTCCCCAACTCATCTTCCCCCCACTCCCCATCTCCATTCTTCTTCAATTTTTTTCTTTCTTCCCCCTTCTCCTCTCTTCCATCTCCCTCTTCTCCCTCCCCTTCTACGTACCCCCCCCCCCCAAATAATTTGTTTGAATGATAAGGTGTGAATGGTAGAGAAAAATTAACATCAAATGAGAAGATTAATTTATTGGTTACTGAATGTTTATTTACCACAATTAAATGGCTGTCAGAAGAGAAAAAAGAGTGAATCATTTAGTCTCTGAAATTATAAGTGTCAGGGTAATTTGATCTCTAAAATTAATAAAATTTTAAAACAATGTTTGAAACTGAATGTATTCGATCACAATAGTTTTTTTGGGTATAATTTTAGGGATCAATATTGATCGATCAAAAAATACTAATGTAATTGAGAATTTTCAATTGCATGAATTATTTTGAAATTTCTCTAAATTCATGAACCAAATTGTTTATTTCTAACAATTTCAGGGAATAAATTGACAATTTACTCAAAAAAAAGTTTACACACTAATTGAATCGTTTGAAAAATCTATTTTGTGGATGTAAAGATCTACGATTTTGTAGCCAATAAACCACTTTGCTGTGGGGTCATATACTTCTCAGAAAATAATGAAAAAGATAGATAAGAACGGCGGTAAAAAAAAAAATAGAATACAAAGTTAAAGAAGGAATTGCTCTTGTACCTGGAGACTGCTCTATACCAGTAGTTGGTCGTCTTGTAACCCTTAATTTTTACTATATGATTTGGAAGAAACTCCTCGGAGATATATAGCTAAAAATCTGGTGTTCAACTTCTTTTCCCAATGAGTCTTTTATAACGCTCCCCCATTTAGACAAAACAATAATTTAAAAGGAAATGTGTTTCTAAAGTGAATAAATTAATGATATTTTATTTTTTTAAGGGAATTAATGATATTTTATCTATAATTTAATTTAAAGTGTATTATAATCTTAATTCATTAAAATTTAAAAATACATATATTCTCATTTACTCACTTTAAATAAATTTTCCTAAACGAATACATGCTTAGAAATTGTTGATAGATTTTTCACTTTAGAATAAAAATAAATATCAAGTTTATAATGTTGGACTTGTATTCAAAGATGTAACTTTTTTGTTTGGTAAAATTATTGAGATAAAATTTAATTGTCAATTCAAATAATATGTGTTCGGTCAAGAGGTAAGTAAGCCTAATCATGAATTGTTCCATTATCGGAAATCGAACATAGATCTAGTCGAACTCATCCTCTTAAATAGAGCATATTAACTACTTGTGTCAAACCTCGTAATTTATAAATAATATGATATATAATATAATATATAATTAAATAAAATAAGTTTTTGATGAAGGGGGATGCCAGGCCCATGTCTGTCCCCCTTGAATCCACCATTGGTTTTTGAGCGATATTTTTTGTTTTATTTTAATTAATTATAAAAGTGTCATATTAGTTTTAAGTTGTTTTTTATTTTAAAATATTTGAACATAAAGCACTAAAAACAATTATTTTTTTGTTTTTATTATTTTTTGTATAAATATTTAAAAACAAAAAATTGATTGAACAATATAACAATTTTGTAATAAATTAAAAGTGAAAACAAGAAATGGTCTCTCAAAGCAAATAGACCATAAGGATGCCGAATACTTCTATAAAACATACTCCTTCTGTATTTGAATATAAGTAAAAATAATTAAACTTACGTTTATTAAGAAAATTAGTTAAGTGTAATTAAGTTTCTTGATCTCATATAAAAAATTAGTATAATCTTTAAATTACCCTTAATAAATACAGTACAATTCATCATATTTATAAATATAGTAAATTGTTACTTGAGAACAAACTATGCATTAAAAAACAAAATTTAAATTAACTTAAAGATATTATAGGAATAATATTATTAAATGAAATAGAATTAATTACTTTTTGTTTATATTTAATAACAAAATATTTTAGTGTTTTTTACTTATAATAAAAAACAGAGAGAGTAGTTATATTGTGTATATTAGGAGCCACTAAACAACTAGATTACTTATAAATATGGATTTGGTCTCTATAATATTTATTTTTTTTCATTTTAGTCCTCTAAAAGTAAGTCTTACCTTTTGTGTCTTAATTTTTTTTTAGTCCGTACTGTGAGTTGAATGATGAGTTGGCTAACAAAAGTGTATCTCAGCATGAACACCCCAGTTTTGACACGTCATAATTTTTTTACACATTAGTCATGGCTAACCCACTTTCCTTTCCTTTCCCCTTAAAATGCTACTTTGAATCATTTTTGAGATATCCTCGAATTAAAATCATAGACGAGGGAGAATATTATAGAAATAATTTTTGTCATTATAAACAAATACAAATTAACTTATGGGATAATTAATTATTTTTTTTGTAAAAATCACTTTTTTTATTAATCTTGAAATATATAAACCGCCCTTAAATCAAACACCTCAAGCACAATTAGAGCTGAGTATATGGGCCAAGGCCCACAGACGAGCAGTTTAACCCGTAGCCCATGTAGGCCACAGGTCCTAAAAATAAAGGATCATTTATTTGTGGGCCTTTTTAGCCCGATCCGTATAAACCGCGGATTAAAATATTTTACCCGCTTGCAGATTGGCCCATGGGCTTTCTTAAAATCGATTTTTTTATAAATAAGCCTATTTAGTTTGTAAAACTTGAGATATTTTGTTGGATTTATCCATTTTATTATAATTTGGTTGCTACTTTGGAATATAAATAAACATAGTTTTAGGATTTGTAATATCATATATTTTGAAGTCATTTCGTTTGTGAATACAATATATTTGACGTAATCACACCCAAGGTATGAATATTTCTCCAGGTGTGAATGAATCTATCTTTGGAAGAAGTATTTATAACATTTGTCTGACTTATTCACACCAGGAGTGTGAAATTTCCCCCAGGTGTGAACGAGTCTGTATTAACTTTTTTCTTATTTCTTTTTTTATTTTTTTAATCACAGGTCACGCCCAGCCCGTTAGCCCGCAGGTTCGTGCGTTGCGTGTGCAAGCCTATATTTCTCAACCTATTTATTTTGCAATTTGGGTCGACTCGCCAAGTTTATATTGTGAGCTTTTGTGAGGCAGGCCGGTCCGCATACACTGCACAACCATTGCGTTCCCGCGCTGAATATCCAAAACAAAAATGATGGATGGACCCCCCATCTCACACCCCTCCCACATCTATTGCTTCATTTAGATGAGGTGTGGAATGAGTGATGTAATATATGTGTATCATTGCCCTTTCCAAAACCAGTGAGAGAAAAGAAATGACAGATGATGAAGAAGTGTCCCTTTTCCAACGAACGACTCCTGAGACTGAACCACAAACTCGCAGACCTCACACGCGCAAACCAGTATTCGGAGTCCCTCAAACTCTTCACCAGAATCCACTCCTCCCACTCCCTCCGACCAGACCACTACACCCTCTCCACAGCCCTCACCGCTTCCGCCTCCTCCACTCGCCACGTCACCTTCGGGCCCCAGCTCCACGCCCACGCCATCGTAACGGGCCTCAAGGCCCACTCCCACGTCGCCAACTCACTCCTCTCCCTCTACGCCAAGGCCCACCATGACCTCCCCTCCGTCCGACGCCTCTTCTCCGAAATCCAACACCCCGACGCATATTCCTGGACAACCCTCCTCTCCGCTTCCACCAGACTCGGCCACCTCGATCACGCCCTCCACTTGTTCGACCAAATTCCCACGACCCGCCACGTGGCCCTTTGGAACGCCATCATCACCGGCTGCACAGATAACGGGCAACATGGAGACATTGCTTTTAACTTGTTCAAAGAAATGCACAGAATGGGTGTTAGGCCTGATAATTACAGCTTTGCCAGCGTGTTGAGTTTGTGCTCTTTGGAGCTTTTGGATTATGGAAGGCATGTCCATGCTGAAATCATCAAAAGCGGCTTCTTGGCTAGAACTTCTGTGGTGAATTCTCTTATCACCATGTATTTTAACTGTGGGTGTGTTGTGGATGCTTGTGAGGTGTTTGGGGAAGCAGGGGAATCCTCTGTTCGTGATTGTGTTACCTATAATGCAATGATTGATGGTTTTGTGAGCGTGGATAGGTGTGATGATGCGTTTATGATGTTCAGGGACATGATGCATGATCATGAAAGCATGGCGTGTTTTGGTCCAACTGAAGTTACCTTTGTGAGTGTTATGAGCTCTTGTGAGTCTTTGAGAGGTGGATGTCAGGCACAGGCACTGGCTGTTAAGATGGGGTTTGATGGTTATACTGCTGTGAACAATGCTATGATGACCATGTATTCTTGCTTTGGGGAGGTAAATGAGGCTCGGGGTATTTTCGAGAGAATGGGGGAAGAAAAACGGGATCTTGTTTCGTGGAACATAGCGATTTCGGTGTTTTTTCAAGAGAATGATAATGAGACGGCGATCTTGACCTATCTGAGAATGAGGAGGGAAGGAATTGAAGCTGATGAGTTTACTTATGGAAGCCTGCTAGGTGCATCGGAGACTCTGCGAACCGTGGAGATGATCCACTCTCTTCTATGCAAAAATGGGCTTATGAAAGTTGAGGTTTTGAATGCGTTGATTTCTTCATATTGCAGACATGGGATGATAAAGTGGGGATTTCGAGTCTTCTCTGATCTTCCCCACGAGAACCTGATATCCTGGAACAGTATCATATCTGGGTTCCTGATAAATGGATGCCCACTGCAAGGGTTGGCGCAATTCTCTGCATTGCTTAGTACTACACATCTCAAGCCAAATGTGTATTCCCTCAGTCTTGTTTTGAGCATTTGTTCTAGTACTTCAGCCATGAGTCATGGGAAACAGGTTCATGGTTACATACTAAGACATGGTTTGTCTTCAGAGACTTCCTTGGGTAATGCCCTGGTGACAATGTATTCTAAATGTGGATCTTTAGAAGGGTCTTTGAGAGTGTTTAATGCAATGGCTGAAAGGGATACAATCTCTTGGAATGCTCTCATATCTGCTTATTCGCAACATGGACAAGGCGAAGAAGCCGTGTGTTGTTTCGAGGCAATGCAAATCTCCCCTGGAATCGAACCAGACCACGCTACCTTCACTGCGGTTCTTTCAGCTTGCAGCCATGCTGGTTTGGTTGATGATGGTACCCGTATTTTCGACATGATGGTGAAGAATTATGGATTTGTGCCGAGTGTGGATCATTTTTCTTGCATAGTTGATCTGCTGGGTCGCAGTGGATACCTTGATGAGGCAGAAAGGGTAATTAAAGATGGATGTTTTGGAGCACATTCCAATATCTGCTGGTCATTGTTCAGTGCTTGTGCAGCTCATGGTAATTTAAGACTAGGAAGAACGGTAGCTAGGCTTCTCCTGGAAAGAGACCATGACAACCCATCAGTTTATGTGCTTTTATCAAATATCTGTGCAGCAGCAGGCCAGTGGGAAGAAGCAGCTAATCTGAGAGATATGATGAGAGGATTGGGGACGACAAAGCAGCCTGGCTGCAGTTGGATCAGAACCTGAGACTTGCAAGCTCTAGGTGTTTGTTTTTTTACGAATCGAAGTGACAAGGTCTAAGTGTATAAAAAGCATGGGCATGATGTAATGTAGTGCCTATACAGAGTTCTTTTTTGAATATACTTGACCTAAAAGGATGATGTAATATGCAAGATATTCAAATTGGAGTTCCTATGCTTGCATAAAAACTGGTTAAAGTGGCTGGTTTTTATGCAAGATGTTCCAATATTTATCTTCTCAGTGAAGGTTAAAGAGGCCACAGTTTTTGGACCTTTTTAACTTGAGGGCAGTGCTTGGTGGGATGGGCAAGCAATGGAACTTCCTAAGGGATTTTGGGCTTCATTGTGGAGCCTTGTCTGCTTTCTGCCTTTTATCATTGGCCTTTGGCCTCTCTCAACTCTCAAGTCAACATCTAAGGTGAATGTCAATGACTTAGCGCCATTCTTCTGTGTTATTTGGGCTTCTTTTTGGTATGTTTTGATTAGGAAATACAAGCTGAACACAGGAAAAGAAGTTTCTTGGTGATTGTTGCTTTACTAAAAGCAATAATACTGTAATGGAACATCTATTCATACTGATTTCTTCTTCAATTACTAGGTATTGTAAATAGTCATTCATTTTCTTGTGAAATTTGTTAGGCTTTGTGTACCTTTAACAATGGTGGAGTGAACAATGGTGTTTCTCACATGTCTTCCAATTTGAAATACATTTGTTGAAGATTTATTCATTTTAATTAATTAGTGGCAATCTACTACAAGTTGAATGATGTTTCTGTGGTTGTATCTCATTAAGAAGGGAAAACAATTAAAATTCGGTTGTTTTCTTGATGATCAATCTCGTATAGTTGTTTATTGAGCATAACATTTATATTTATGTGAAGTTGTGAACACAGGATTTTGAAAATTAAAAAGCAAAAAAGACAAAGAGAAACTATTTGAATGACGAACAAGTGAAACAACCAAACATGTATACAGTAGTTTAGTCAACTTTGACATATTCAAGGAACAACCGAGGAATTAAACAGGAGGTAATATGCTTGTTTACTTTCCACTATTTTTTTTTTGTGATAGACTCAAATTAATACATACATATATATAATTTAAAAATGTAAAATGCAACATCAGTAATAAGATTTATAAAACAAAGATACATTTGGAAAAAAAATCCGATTTAGGTGTGTTGGCATACATTTGCTTTGGGTCTTGTTTCTTAAGTAACTATTATCATAACCAAAAAAACCCTTTTAATAATGATCTATTATATAGACTTTGCTTTTAAATTTGAGCAAAAAAAAAAAGGTCAAATTGAGCAAAAAAAATACTTTGCTTTTAAATAAATGTACTCTAATTTAAAGAGTTCGAGTTGGAAAAATTTACTATAAAAAATTGTAATCACCAACAAAAGATTAATTACTAATATTATAATTATGATATATAAATATATTCATAATAAACTATAAATGTGTTAAACACTAAAAAGCAATAATATAAATGCGTTAAATTTTATTTTATTTTTTACTTTTTTTTTATCAGTAACAATTAATAATTAATAATTTATTTACTTCAGTAGTTGAAGGAAGGTAGGGTTGAAAATGCAATTGCAACCATAAAGGCATAAACCAGTCCGCGGCACACTGCAGAAGGTGACGGCGGGAAAAGACTGAATATAGAAGCCAATGGCGGGAACAAATCCTTTTTTGTTTTATTTCGTTTGCATATACTTATTTATGTAAATAAATATATATAAAAGTAAAAAATAAAACCACCGGCGAAGCAAAGTAATGCTATTGAGTCGGAAGAAGGAAATGGGTAAGAAGAAGAGAGGTAGGGTTTCGGATGATGAGGAAATCGAATCTGATACTAACCGTTGCAATGACAACGATAACTCCCTCTACCAGGTACCATACATCATTTGGACATTTCAATTATCACACCATACATAGCTTTTCCTCCTTCTTATTAATTTGAATTTGTATCTGGTTGAGTTAGAAGTTTCTGGTCTGGATGGGACAATAATAATTGAAATGGCTCTATCTGTAATAGGGTTTTTAATTTTTGGGGGAAAAATATGGGGGAGGGGGAGGTAGCTATTGCCTATTGATGTGTAAAAGTAAAATTTAGTTTATTGTTTGTATTGAGATTCATATATTCCAAGCTTGCTCCTTGCATTATTAACACCTGGTTTCACTTGTTATAGAAAATTTATGGACCATAAACATGGCAACCATGTCACAAGAGTTTATTTTTTGGTTTGATGAGTTTCATCTTTAGTCATCACTTAGCTGTCAGTATTTCAATGTAATCTTAGTTTCTTATACCTTTGGAAACACTGACTGATGAGTTTTGCTACCCAGGGTGTTGTGTTGTGTTGTTCCTATTTCCTGATTCACAGTAATCAATGCGTGAACAAAGGGGTGTTTTGGATCGTGGTGCATTGCTTGATTTTTTATTTGCTTTTAGGTTCTTGGTGTGGAGAGAACGGCGTCTCAACAGGAAATCAAGAAGGCATATTACAAGTTGGCATTGAGGCTGCACCCTGATAAGAACCCTGGTGATGAGGTAGAGGTTCTGTTTGTTTGCTTGTTTGTTTGTTTGTTTGTTTTCCTCTTGTGCCGTCATCAATCATGGCCTGTAGGTCTTTGCTGCGGTTGTAACCTGTTCCTTCCTTGTTTGCAGGAAGCTAAGGCCAAGTTTCAGCAATTGCAAAACGTTATCTCCATTCTCGGGGATGAAGAAAAACGGGCTCTCTATGATCAGACTGGTTGCGTTGATCATGCTGTGAGTCTTTCAATATTTGCAGGCACCAGCAAGTAAAACTAATGAAACCATGATAATAATATAATAGATATGTAATTATGTCACAACATCTTTATGGTCTGTTAACTGTCACTGGAGGAAACTGCTATCATTACAACAATTTTATTGTACAACAGAACCAAAGATTAGCATTTCAGGATATTTTAGCATTGACAACTTAATTATTTATGTATTTCTTTCTGCAAACCAGGACCTTGCTGGAGATGTTGTTCAGAATCTTCAAGAATACTTCAGAACAATGTACAAGAAGGTACTTTTTTCAATATATGATCCTTTTTGTTCCTGATGCCTTGTATTATACTAGTTTTCAATCTATGTAGCTTTGTCATATACGGTATTAGGTCACTGAAGCTGATATTGAGGAGTTTGAAGCAAACTATAGGGGATCCGACTCTGAGAAAAATGATTTGATTGATTTGTACAAGAAGTGCAAGGGTAATATGAACAGGTAATAAATCATTTTTATGAGCAAGAGCAATTTTTATTTTATTTTATTTTGTAAAGAATTTCTGTTTTGATATTCCCTCTGCAGGTTGTTTTGTTCAATGCTTTGTTCGGATCCTAAACTTGACTCCCACCGATTCAAAGATATTCTTGATGAGGCTATAGCTGCGGGTAAGAATATTACTAGCTTTTGTTGGCCCAAATTTCAATCAGACATTTGCTCTAGATCTAGGTTTCACTGTTGGAAAAGAGAATCAGAATTTTGAAATGTCTGACAGATCTCCAAGACGAAAAGAAAATGGGAGAATTTTACTTTTAGCAGAGAGATTCAGCATATTAATATAGGCAAATATTTTCACTTGAGTTGTTTCACTCGTTTGATGATTCGTTTCCTCTTTTCTCCATATCTGCAGGTGAACTAAAGGAAAAAAAAGCCTATAAGAAATGGGCGAAGAAAATATCAGAAACTAAGCCACCAACTAATCCTTTAAGGAGGGCAAAGTAAGTTTATACAGCAGGGTTTGGCTTATGTTATTTACACTTTGATTTAGGAATAATTGCAGGTTCAAATCTTCTACAGATCAAATAAGCAATCAGAAACGGATTTGTATGCTATCATATCACAACGACGGAATGAGAGGAAAGATCTGTTTGATTCTATGTTCTCCTCTCTAGTTTCCAAATATGGTGGAGGTCAAATGCCAGAACCCTCTGAAGAGGAATTTGAAGCTGCACAGAGAAAGCTGGAAAGCCGAAGGTCCTCAAAAATGCCAAAAAGAAAGTAGCCAACTTACGATTTTGTGTATAGTTTGTTTGTTTCCCTTATGATGTGCAATCACTTCACCCATTTTTAGTGGGAATTCTTATCTGTTCTTTTATTGCTGAACTCCGGGGTAGTTATTTTCATGTGTCAGTTAATGTAACTGGTTACTACAAGGCTGCAATAAAATAGATCAGGAACTTCCCTAAGAATTTTAGGCATATGTTACCATCAATTTTTCTCTGATCCATGTGTATCCTAGTTTTTGGAGCTTCAGTACCAATCTTGATAACAGTTCGATTTCGGTTACCTATATTAGTCTTCAATGTTCACAAAAAAACTGTGGCCAAATACTGTTTTATGGCATCATGCCCTTTACAAATTCGATTAAAGGCATATATGGCTGCATCTGCATTATGCTGCTAAGTGGAAGTTAGGATGTAGTTGTATGTATGTACTCATATTTTGCAAACATGGACTTGCATGAATTTGCCACTTGAGTGAAGCTATTATAAGCTCAAACACAAACTTTTCATAAACTTTATGTATGTACTTATGATTTTTATTTTAGAAAGATTATACATGTAAATTAAAAATGAAAGAAATTATTTTTAAGTTATGATCTTAATCATAGGGTGGGTGTGTGTGTCCCATTTAATTACTATTACCTCGACTATTTTGATGTGAATTAAAAAGTTGAAATTTTACCTAATTTTTATTGTATATATTGAATTGGTGTGTGTTCCCAAGAAGCAAAATAGCTCCTGCAATACATTTCAATTTTCAAATATTTTTTATGTTAAAATTAGTATGTGTTTAATTAAGTAGAGCAAATTTGTTCAATTAATAATTTAAACATATCTATTTTTTTGGATGAGAGATTAACGATAAAGAATTTTACTTTTGAAATTGAAGTCTTGAATAGAACACTAAAAAAGAATTCACCCCTAGCGAGACAAAATTTCCCCATCTGCAAAATTTACATTCCTCGTTTTTTTGACAAATTGGTTAAACTCCAACAGATTATTTTGTTTTTTGATTTGACAATATCGGCATCAAATTCACAGAAAGTAAGAGTGTTTAAAATCGAACCGATCCAAAAAACTAACCGTAAATTGATCTAAAAAAATCGAAACCGACAAAAATTGCTTTTTTGGAGGTCTTTCGGATGAGTTTTTTTGCAAAACCGAACCGAATCACTCGTATTTCGGATCTCTTTATTAAAACTGAACCGATCCAAACCGAACTGCAATTTATAATGGTATTCCTTTTGAACTTATTTGAATGTATTTTTAATTGTAAATTGTTATCCAATATATACTATTAATTAATTATTTGTGTGTGAATTCGCTTTTGCAAGTATTATGTGTGTTAAATATTAATTCATAGCGGCCTTTGTGTGTGTTAAATATTATTTCACATTTTTTTATCTCATTTAGTTAATAATTGTCTTTTGAAAGTATTGTTTTCTATAACTGTTTTTTAGGAATGACTTTTGTGTGTTTAAATATTGACTTTAGAAATGGTAACCTAACAAAAATTATTAAAATGAAGGGTATTTGATAATATATTAGAAGTAAATCGTAAATAATAGCATTGTAGTTGATATTTATTTTTCAAAAAAATTACAACCGCAAAAACCGAAAATCGTTACAATCTAAATCGCATTACTTTGGATCGGATCGAATTGGATTTTTTTGAGGAACCGAACCGAACCGCATACTCTTTTAAACTTTGAATCGGATAATTTTTTATCTCAAAATCGAACCAAACCGAACTGCAAACACCCCTGACAGAAAGAATTAACTTTCTCAAATGGTGGATAGAAGGGACAATTGATGATTACTTTGCGTAATAGTTAATGCTAACTAATCTTGGTTAACACCTAAAATTGTGCAAATTCAGACCATAATTACAACAATATGGTCGTTGACAAGAAGCCAACAAGCAAAAACATACTTACGTACGTGGTCATTTAAAGGAAACATTTTCACTTCAGTTGTGTATTTTTTTCTATTTCAACAATAATAGAACAATTAAAAATATAAACATATTTAACTATTGAAATGAAAAATTAAAATTAAATCTGTATTTAAAGTTATTAATTTACTATTTCGTCAAAAAGTATACAAATGTCACTTGTTATTTTAATTTCTAAAAATTATATCATATATACAAATTAATCCTTAAATAACGAACATATCCATAACTTAACAGTGTTAATAAAATGAACTTGCTAATAAATTAATAACTTTATATAAAATAAAACTTTTGACCTTAAAAAAAGCACGAATGATATCATTCAAGGATCAAGTGTGTGCACAGTCACTCTTTTTATGAGTGATTTTCGCATTTTCTTTTGGGTCATTGGTTGGTGGCCACAGCTACAACATTTCTCACTGTGATACACTTATATAATATGAAAGTGACATAATGTCTGTCCTGTATTGCTTCACTTGACTTTGTTGCCCTTCTCTCTCTCTCTCTCTCTCTACTTGCATTTGGTAAGTCATCAATCTCTCAATTTTCTTGGTGCTCCTATATTCTACTCTCTGAATTGTGTCATTGTAATTGTGGAATTTGGCTTTAGTACTCATTTCTCATGTGACACTTGAAACCCCTTCGTGGTTGCTCAAGTCCATTCAATAGGCACCTAAGTCAGTTTCATAATTAATGCTCTTGAAGCTGCATGTTTTTTTTCTCTTCCTTTTTGTGTTCAATGACATAAAAAGGGGAATAAGAAGAAAAAGGGTCGGTAGTAGCATAAATTCACACTCACACAACTAAACTTTGCTATAAAATATTTCACTGGATTTGGGTTCATAGCAAATCAGGATCTGCTGCTTCAGTGCTTTCTTCTGGAGTTAGAGCCATGGAGAATAACAAGATGGAAGACTATGAGGTGATAGAACAACTTGGAAGAGGGGCACTGGGTGCAACTTTTCTCCTTCTCCACAAGACTGAGAGAAAGAGGTAAGGCACTGTTTGTCCCTTTCTCTGTTTCTGTTCTCTCCAATTGCTAAACCCATGCAACAAGATCGAGTTTTTGGTTTCAAAATTGGACAACCCCACAAAGAAATTTCCAATCTTTTTTGAGATTTTAGTGTTTAATTGAAGCCCTGCAGCAAGTTCAACAGCAGTTAGCTTTTACACATGCCCGATTGGAGAATCAGTCTTCAGTTCTGAAATGGACAACCCAACAAAGCAAAATTCAATCTTTGTTTTGGGATTGAAAAACACTGCCAATTCAATTATTAGCTGTTTGCTTTTCAACTCAGTTCTTATTCCTCTTCATGATGATTTCATTTCATCCCTGGTTGGTAGGTATGTGCTGAAGAGGATTCGCTTGGCCAAGCATACAGAGAAGTCCAAACTGTCGACAGCTCAACAAGAGGTTGGTGTAACAATTTAGTGTCAACCATACAATTATTTATTTATTAGTACTATATTCTATTCTAATAGATAAAAGCTACTCTTTTGCTTTACCAACATTACTGATTTAATTCTCTTTTTTTGCTTCTTTTATTATTATTGTTATTTTAAATTTCGGTTTTTATTTTCTCTTATTACCAAGAATAAATAGTAATAATTGATCTGTTTCCTATTATGTTTTGAGTCATACATGAATTGAATATGCTAAGGGGACATTTTGAAGAACTTATTTGGAGCTTATTAATGTTTGAATACACTTATAAAAATAGCTTATGATGTGCCCATAAGCTTATTTCAATAAGCTCCTTAGAAATAGAATAGCTTCATGAATAAGTGTTTAATTAAGTTGTTTACCCAAAGGCGTCTTTAATCTAACTAGCTTGTACTTACTAGTATCCTTATTTCTCTTCCATGATGATATATGAACATGCAATATCTGGCTATGCTTCATTCCTGCTAAGATAAACCAGTCATCTGAATATGAATTAATTCTAGGAGCAACATTACTTCTGCACACACACATACAAAGACTAAAAAAAAACCAGTAAACTCAAGTTGAATTTCATTTCATTTATGTTTTAGGTGGTCTGCTACTCATCGGTTTTATTTCTTTTGAAGTACTGATCAAACTTCTCTTCAGAGTACTGGATATTTGTTTGTATGTTATTATGCTTATAAAATGCTTTGAGCACTAATGCACCATGTTCTATGCTATTTTCATTTGAGACAAATACCATCTGAGGCTAGCTTTTCTATAAATATATAAGATGATATTCTTAATAATGGTTTCACTGACTTAGTGCTAAAAGATTCCCCTCCATGGTTTTGAAATAACTTCTTGTTTTTTTTTTTACCTTCTTAGTTCATACATAATGACAATATTCTCTCTCTTTCTGTTTCAGATGGACCTGATAGCAAAACTAGATTACCCTTATATTGTGGAGTACAAAGATTCTTGGATGGAGAAGGTAAGGACATGAACCTTTTTTTTCTTTTTTTAAATTTTCATTTTTACTTTTATATAGAGATTAAAGTTAAGTTTTCTATAGATGTGCAGACTAATTTCAACATTCATGACTCCTGAACATTTATGCTATTTTCATTATTTGTAGGAGGACTATATTTGCATTATAACTGGCTATTGCGAAGGAGGTGACATGTGAGTACAGTCATATCTGTTAGTGACACTGACTATTTCTAGCATAAATTAAGGATCTTGTTTGATTACAGCGGGTATCATATAATGATATCTAAGAGGGAAAATGTTTTATTAGCAATCTACATATAAACTATTTAGCGAAAAGCTTAAACTATTAGGTAAGGTTCCAGGAATAGTTTTCATAACTCTTTTAAGTTTTAACGCATCTATTACAGGTGAATGCTCCTGGACTGAAATGTTGATAAACTATATAAACTTCTATCATGTGCCAAAACTACTGAACATTATATTGAGTTTGTTGGTCCTAGCGGTGGAAACGACGAATCCTATAATCAAACCAAGAACAAACCGAGTAGCGGAACAACGGAAACAGAAAACGCAAATTGCAGAAAAACGCTTAAACCAGAAAACTAATCGCAATTCAAACAACAAGAACGTAAAACGTAAAAGATAGGTAAGAGAAAGAATCGAGACAACCAGATTTACATGGTTTGGCCGGTGTGACCTACATCCACGGGAGAGAGCAGCCTTCACTATGATCAATGGAGTACAATTACAAGAACTGAGTTAACCTCTTTGCACCTTGTTCTTAATGATTCAAGAAGAACCACTACCCTTTAGAAACCTTGCACAAATCACTCTTTCTTCTCTGAATTCCCCAAAGATCTAACTTCACTTGATTTTCTCTCTATTGCACTTGGCAATTACAAGTCTCAGAAACCCTAGAAAATACATGAAAAATCGCTCTCAAATCTGAGAACAAAAGGTCCTTTAAAACTGTCCAAAACCGCAACTGACGTTACTCAAAAACAGACCCATCATCGGACAATCAGGACCTACGTCGGACGATCCTGTGAGACAGAAGCTTCTGAGCTGAAATTCGTCGGGCAACCAGTGCCATCGTCGGGTGATCGCCTACTGCGTGAAAGCCTAGTGATCTTCGCCCGACGACCAGAATCCTTCGTCGGACGAAATTCAAGTCAAAGGCCATTGTCTGGAAATTCGTTGGGCGACCTCCATGCTGCGTCGGACGACCAGTATCAGATTTTTTGCTTCTTAAGCTAGATTTTGAGTCATTCTTCACAGAGTTCTATTGTTGGAATGAAAGTTTTATTCTGAAATATTAATTATTAGACTGGGGGTGATAAATATTCAATGACTCTAATACCATGTTAAATACAATTTTGACCTATAAATTTAAACTATTTGCCAGAGGCCAAGGAATTTTTTAAAGACACTGACATGACATGTAAGTGATGTGTAATCAGTACATATTATGGAGAATCTTGAAGTATTATTGTTGATTGATCTTCAATTTTTTGCAAAAATATAAATTACCTTTCTATTTATAAGCTTGATAAATAGTTTCGTTGAAAAGATCATTTCATAAGATTAGTAATTTTAATTACATTTAAGATTGAAACGGTATACCATTGGATAGAAGGCCATTGAATATTACATGGCATGTGTGTGTACATTTATATGCCACTTAGGAGCATTATAACCAGTTACTTAAACTCTCGAAGTCTCAATCATGGAATACTGTATTTTTGTGGAGCAGGGCTAAGAATATAAAGAAAGCTCGAGGATCTTTTTTCCCCGAGGAGGTAATTATTGAGATTTTATGTACCATCCTTACCGTATGTTTGGATGGAGGAGAATGGAAGGGAAGGGATGGGATGGGAGGGAAAGCTTTTAAGTAAAGCACTCCCTTGTTCGTGACTCTTTCACAATGAGTGGAGGAAAAATGAGGAATTATCATGTAATCCTCAAACCCCATTACTTACCTCTCATCCTCCCTTTCCCTTCATTCTCTTTTGAGTCCTTCCCCTCGCTTTCCCTCCAAAATCCTAAACGTACTCTCTAATATTTTTCTTATACAAGTATTGTCATGTCACTCTACATGCCATTTTCTCCTGTAGAAAGTCTGCAAATGGATGACTCAATTGTTGCTAGCTTTGGACTACTTGCACTGTAATCGTGTGCTCCACAGAGATCTTAAGGTATTGACCATTTCCTTATCCTGGCAAAGAAATCCTTATATGGTGTTTACATTCATGCAAATTCGTTTAATTTCAGTGTTCCAACATATTCCTCACCAAAGAAAATAACATCCGGCTAGGTATGAAGGCATTATCCTTTGAATGCTTATTACTTTTGGTTTCCATGTACCATGTTGTCTAAAGCAATTTATGTATTGCATGGACACTGCAGGTGACTTTGGTCTTGCAAAGCTACTTAACACAGATGACCTAGCTTCCCCGGTATTGTATATATCATTATTATCTTAGCATTTATCAGCTTTTCTCTTCAAGAAATTTGTTTGTAGTTGTTCCCCTGGTAGTGGATTGTCATGCCAACTAATTGGTGCTTTTGCAACTAAAAAAGCATAACTTCTGCATTATTTCTTTGAACTACATATCGCTGATGATAATTCTACTTAACTAAATCCACATATTGAAGCCTGTTTTTGTTTTGTTCCCGTCTTATATCTTGTGTAGGTTGTTGGAACTCTATACTACCTGTGTCCTGAGATCCTTGCTGATAATATGCCTTATGGTTATAAATCTGATATATGGTCACTTGGTAAGAACTGCATGCCTTACTCTAATTGACAAAACCATATATGATATGATATCTGACCTTGTATAAGAATGACATCATTTTGTATGTAAAGGTTGCTGCATGTTTGAAATTGTTGCACATCAACCGGCATTTCGTGCTCCAGTAAGAACAAAACTCGAACCATCTACATGAGTTTGATGATGCTATTACTGACACTGAAGTCTCTCATCTTCAATGTATTTTTATGTGAAGTAATTTGATTAATGAATTGAACAGGACAGGGCTGGCCTTATCAATAAAATAAATAGATCCACCATTTCTCCACTGCCAATTGTATACTCTCCCACACTGTAAGTAACTTCTTCATGTGAGAATATCTACAAAATATTAAGAATATATTTAGTGTATCTTAACAGTATTTTTTAATTTCTTTAGAAGATCTTCAATATATATTATGTACTCAATTAGGCACCTAATTAAGGAACCACACTTAGGAGTCCCCCCCCTTAATTTTATCATGTTTCCTTATTCAATTAGAGTTAGTAATCCTTCCCTACCAAATCAATATGATTTCAACACTTCAAAACCATTAGCAATCACAATCACACCACTCTCATGCTTTTTTCCACCTGGGCTTTTCGATTACTGATTTGAACTTTTTTCCTAAAAGTGAGAATAACTATGTAAATCCATAAAGCATCTTCCTGTCAATCCCAATTTCTCCTTTTTATATTTCATTAAAATGCTAAAAAACTGGAGCAAGATGACTTATGTCAGTTATGCCTAACAGGAAACAACTTATCAAGAGCATGCTGAGGAAAAACCCAGAACACAGACCAACAGTGAGTTCAACTGAGTCTTTCATGTGTGATTCATTTGGACGGAATTGTTCATTCTTGTGCTGCTTCTCTTTATTGACAGGCGGCTGAATTGTTGAGACATCCTCATTTACAACCATATGTTCTCCGCTCTCGTATTGCATCATCTGTTTTTCTACCGGTACATCTCATAAATAGTAGCCCAAAGGATAAAACAAAAATATCTAACAAATCTAGTGATGGCAAAGACCATAGGGACAAAGAAGCAGGATTAGTAAACCATTTGGAGCAGGTTTATCCATTTGATGGAAGTGGAGACGTAAAGACAAGTAACCGGCGCAAGCTAGCAGTGTCAATCAGCACAGAAGACAACCTTGAGACTAAAATGGTTGATCCTACCAGCTACACATTGGAATGCTCTACTAGTATTAGTGGCTCAAAAGATGGGTCAACAACATCTGAATCAACCATTTGCAGCGTGTGCAAGGAAGCAGACTTCAAAAGTAGAGCTCCAAGAGACACGGCTGACAGCGAGATCACTTCAAAGAGTGCACTAGATTCTGTGCATGAAAAACAAGTATTTGCTGCTGAACATTTTCAGAAGTCATATGCTATTGACATAAATGCAGCGATAAAAAAAGTTGAAGATACTTCTTCTAATGATGTTTTTGATAAAGATGAAGCACAGAGAGAAGGTGCCAAACCTGAGAACTCCGGTAAATCAATAATGTCCAGTGAAGACAGCAGTGGCAATGATATTAAAGATGGGTCCGCCACAGATGAGGTCACATCAAAAAGTACTCCAGATTCTGTGCATGTAGAACAAAGATTTACAGTTGAACGTTTTCAGAAGGCTGATGCAGTTGGCATAAATGCAGTAGCTACAGAAGTTGAATATCAATTTTCCAATGAAGGTTTTGATAAAGCTGAAGCATCGAGGGAAGACACCAAACCTGATGACTCCATTAAATCCCCGTTGTCCAGTGAAGATAGCAATGGCAATAATAAAGACGGGTCCATTGACAGGGTCACTTCGAAAAGTACACTAGAGTCTGTGCATGTAGAACAAGGATCCACTCCTGAACATTTTCAGAAGCCTGATGCAATTGACATAAATGCAGTGACAACAGAAGTTGAAGGTACTTTTTCCAAAGGTGGTTTTGATAAAGCTGAAGCACAGAGAGAAGATGCCAAACCCGAGCATTCCAGTAAATCAATTATTTCCAACAAAGACAGCAATGGCAATGATGATAAAGATGGGTCCATTGGTGAGATCACATCAAAGAGCACACTGGATTCTGTGCATGAAGAACAAGGATTTGCTGCTGAACATTTTCAGAAGTCAGATACAAGTGACATAAATGCAGTGACTACAAAAACTGATGGTACTTTTTCCAATAAAGGTTTTGATGAAGGTGAGGCAGAAAGGGGAGATGCCAACCATAAGGACTATAGTAAATCAATAATGTCCAGTGATGACAGGAGTTGCAATGATAAAGTTGGGTCCATTGATGAGGAAAGGTTAATATCACCAACTGTGCATCCCGTTAGTGAAAGTGAAAACCCTGAAGCATTCACACAAGACTCCTCAAACATGAACAGCTTGACTTGTGAGAGCAATGATGCACTTCCAGGTAAGGATGAAGACAAAGCAAACACACTCACAAACACAAACACAACCAGTTGTTCCACACATAAAGAAGATGATAATGCCATTGTGGTTGATAAGAGTACACCAAATGGCATATCAGTAGGTGGTGATAAAACAAAGAGGGTGTTGAATAGTTCCTGCCAACAAAGAGCTGATGCTATGGAGTCTCTGCTTGAGCTATGCGCTCATCTACTTAAGCAAGGAAAGCTTGAAGAGCTTGCTGCTGTGCTAAGACCATTTGGAGAAGATACTGTCTCATCCAGAGAAACAGCTATATGGCTGACAAAAAGCCTCATGTCCTCTCAAAAGTTTAACCCGGAAACATAGTTTGTGAGATGTGTATTATTCATTATTGTAACAAATATGTGTTTTACTACATGAGTTTGTTCCTTCTGAGACTTTTGCTTGATTGAAGATTGGTGGCTGGAAAATAACATCCTTCAAATTCTTTCCTTGTGAATGCTTTATTGTAAATGGATTAACTTATATTTGAGAAAAGGTTGAATATTCATGGGTGTTTTTCTCTTAAGTTATGGCCGTTGAATTGATTGCATGAAAATTAATATTGTTATATCCCCCTCTTCAAAATTAGAATTAGAAAAGCCTTGAGCTTCTTGTTTTATATATTTGGTGGATTTGTTTAGAGAGGATAACTTGATTTCAAATTTTCATTCATTCGGAAACTTTTCACTTCAACTGATTAACATTGTTTGCCTTTTTCAAAAAAAATTTGAAAAATTCAGGTGACAGATTTTATTAATAATTATAAAATCATTACATATATAGAGTGATGTAGCAGTAGAAATGCGTCGTGGGATTTTGCATGTCGCTGCAACTCAATATCCAAGTATATCAACATAAAATCGGTTCTCCCAATCAGATCCACTTTCAAAATGTATATTAATTAATTAATTAATTAATGGACTTGTAACATGGTTTTGCATGATGCTAATTTTTTATGCTTTTATTCTTATATTTTTATTGGATATGTTACTTCGACACTCGTGGCCACCTTCTCGACATCTTTTCTCAGACATTTGACTCATTAAAATTGCTACGTAATAGATATAATACAGGTGATTGGATGTATCGGGACACTAATTTTATATACAAATGGAAATTTTGTGGTGCGATTATATTATACGTTAGAATAAGTACAAAGATTTGTACAGTAACATAACAATGAAAGCAAATTTGTATTACATTTTCAAGAGTTACATTACATGTATGTGGAGTGACACATATCAATTTCACATTGTTATTGTGGTCACTCTCTTTATTCCATATACATTATATATAGTACTATTACATAAACACACACATCATGTATATTATGTGTGAGCTTAGTGGAACAAGGCAAAGAAAGACAAGAGCGAGGCACCAACCAAGGAGCCAACAACGGTGGTTGAGGCACTGCTGGCGCCGCCGGGGCCAGGGGCAGGTGCGGGAACCTCTGTGGCAGCCAATGTTGCGCTCATGGAAGCGGCAACAATGAGAACAGCACAAGTAACCTTCTTCATGTCCATGATGATATAAATATATGTACGGATAGAGACCCGCTAGAGTTTTTGGTGGTGTGAATTGAGGAAAGTGTACTGTGTTTTGTTTTTATTGATGATCTTTGTCTCTTGAGGTTGCAGGTCTGAGGTAGAATGGGGATGTTGGCATGGGCTTTAAAGGGCATAGCTTGGAGCTATTTTGGGAAAAATTCCAACTTGGGTTGTTTGTTGTGATTTGTAAATGTTTGGTTTTGCAAGGTTTCAGGGTTGCTTAATAGGTTCTGTGTGACAAGTGTAGTGTTAGACTAGCTCCTAATATATTTGTGGCTTGCTATGTTTAAAGAAGAGTTGGAAATAGTTCATCCTCAATTTCCTTGATACGTTGTCCATTTTTATCTTTTCTTTCTGTTTCTACCACCTTTAGTGGTGTGTATTTATTAATAAAATCTATAAGTTAAGCACAAAGAATTTAATGTTAAATTTTTATTAATATAAATGAGACACTGAGTTTCTTATTGTCTAGAATTTTATTTTGAAGTGTTGAATTACGTTAGTGAAATTTATTAACATTAACAATATAATGAAGAATATATTATATAAATCAAAGACAACTATTTGTGTTTTATGATAACATAAAAATTTAACACATAACTAGTTTGATTTATTTGAAGTGATAAAGTATTTCGTATCTCTTTCAATCAGACCAATTCAAGTGGATTTATCATTGACTCTGACAAACTGGACCAAGTTAAATTCTGTCATTTTTATATTTTCTTGTTACATAGCTACATGTATTCCTCAAGAGTCAACTAAACAAACAACCATACCATTGCTTATATTCATCTGTCTTCAGTCTTTCTCAATTGCCAAATGAAACTGATGTTCTAGATATTTCTCTCTAGGAGGAAGCAAGAAAGACATCAATTTGCACCATAGATCACCAATCCTTTCTAAACAGCTCAGAACCGTTGCTATGTCAAAGGTGCTTTGGCTGGACTGAAAGAGAGTTCCCACCAGTTGCACTGAATTGAGAAAAGATAGACTGCCAATTAATCCTTTTCACATTTATTTACACCCTTTTTTTCCATTCCAAGTAACCAATAATTACAGCAGCAACAGAGTTTAAGAATTTGTAAAGATTTGTTTTCAGTTTATTTCCTGTTTTTAAAGATTTGTACATGAAACAGTAAAAAGAATTATATTTTTTGTTTTCATTGTTTCTGTACAAATCTTTAAAAATAGAAAATAGATTGAATTTTTTTGTAATTAATTAAAAGTAAAAAAAAAACGAAAACAAAAAACGGTTTCTCAAAGTAAATAAACCTAGTGATCCAAGCCATCTGGGAAACTCAGGGGTGTATCATAATTAGTTTAGTTACCTTATTACTATATAACTCTGTAACTAACACAAGGGACTCTTTGAGGATGCTATGTCACCCTTCACCAACTAGAATTGATTATGGTCTTGTGGGGTCTTAACAGCCTTAACCAAAAAGGAATGGTAACATTGAAAATGATATAATGTTTAATGTACCATTTTACCAACTTAAAAAATGATGACCTTTTTTATGTAAACTTGAATAAGTTTTCCCAATTCCTATATAAGTTCAACTCTTGGTTCTGTCATTGAACAATTCAGTTGCCAACCAATACAAATCCTCTTCTTCAGTCTCTTCAGTACAATAACATAAAAGATATTCTGTGGAAATGGCACCATTTGGTAGCTTCACTGCTAACATTTTGATGGCAGTGATGCTTGTGGGCATGTTTTGTGTGACCAACATTGTGGCACAAGATTCAGAGATTGCTCCCACTGGGCAATTGGAGGCTGGAGCTGGGTTTGCTTTGCTTGTTTCTAGGGTGGTCTTGTGTTCTTCTGTGTTGGCTTCTCTTGTGGCATTCATGTTGCAGTGAATTGGAAAACAATGGATTTAAAATTTGTCAATTGTGAGGGGTAATCTTACTGCTTATGTACACTTTGTTTTGTGGGTTAAAATTGTTTGAGTTTATACTTTATGCTTGCTTGTTGAAAATGGTATTGTAATTTTTAGCATTTTGTAAAATTAGCTTTATGATGAGTAATAGTATGTAATTTGTACTCAGCTATTGGTGTGAGCTGGTATATGTAATTGTTGAATTCCTTGTAAATTGATAAATTTTGTTGTTTCACTTAATTAAATTCTTCATAAGTAATTTTCTTCTTCATTGTTGCATGCTACTTTGATGTAAAATCAAACTTTGTCCAAAAATATTGCATTAGTACAATAACTGGATATAGTTTTTATACTTCAACATGGAAGTAAATTTTCTATTATTCTATTCAATGATATATACAATCAGTTTCTCTATTTTGTATCCTAACCATAACTAGTGATCAGTGATCACAATGTAACATTGTACAAATTGATCTATTGGCTGCCACAGCAGCACTCAGCTAGCTAACCTTCCTTTCAACTTTTAACATTGAAAAGAAACTGGGATAAAATAAACAGTGCAATGTTCAAGAAGCAGTCCCCTTGGACTCCTTCATATCCAACTCATGTTCAGCTACCATAATGCAGGAATCTGCTTCCAGAGATGAGATTGGGGTCTTATCTTTGGTTGAAAGCTCCTTTGGTGAGTTGAGCATTTCTGTTGTGCACTGCACGTCTGGCGTTATACCAACCTGATCTATGTCATGGAGGGCTGGCGATAGATATTTTGCTACTGTAACAAAGAGGGCTGACCCATCATGAAGTTGTGTGACACTCTGCAACAAGAATGATATGTCCAGTGATTAACCAAGATTGACAAAATTGGAAAGTAGTCTTGGAACTACCTCTGAGAAATTCTTGCACGAGCATGGTGCACAACCAATTAAAAGCTCGAGATGCGCGTGTGTGTGCGCGCACGTGCGCCGTTACATGCTTTTAAAACTGATAACACTCTTATGGGTGACTCACTTGGAGTAATTTATTCACATCATATTTACATTACACTACCTCTTGTTACATGCCTTGCCTTTTGGAAATATTGTTTAATTACAAGATTTAAGTACTTAAAACATCACATTATGATCATTATATAAGGAAAAGAATAATGGTACCTGAATCTTTCCTTTACCAAATGTTTTGTGCCCTACAAGAATAGCTCGACCGTTATCATGTAATGCCCCAGCTAAAATCTCGCTGGCACTTGCACTTCCCTCATTGACCTGTTGAGGGTACAAAAAATTTTGTTCATCAAACTAGCAGTTTGAGCAAAGGTAATTTTAATGCTTATGGAAAATCAAGACGTTACAGGCGTATATTTAGAAACATGGCATAATAGTTGCATGAGGTTACACATGTGAATGGTAAAAGATTCAGGTAATGAAGATAAGTTGTTGATAATGAACCATGTTAACACAGAAGCATGCTCCAGGGTAACATATAGTAAAAGAATTTATATTAGTAAAAATACGATATAACAAAAAGAATAACCATTTTATATTTATGTGCATATGTAAGTATATATAATACTAAAGTTGCCATTTTGTAGATCATTCAGAGGTTGTAGAATTAAAGGGCATAATAAATGTTATTAAGCAACTATAGTTAGTACTCACAATAACCACAAGTGGGTCATGTGTTATAGCATGTCCATCGACCATATTAATGGGTGACATGTTCCCATCTCTATCGATTGTATTCACAAGAGTCTCATCTCCATCTAACCACATCTGAGCAACATCAAGACCAGCTGTTACCAAACCACCCTGCAACAAAATTACACAAAAAAAAAGGAGGAAAACACTTTTATGTTACATTAGTCCAAAGATGAGGTAACACCTATTTATGAAAGTTTCCATGAAAACAGTAAATTACAGGATTGTTCCTTAGATCTAGTATGTATGAGTGTACTCCTTGATTTTCCATTTCCTGAATAGCATTCCTCATATCTTCAGCAGCATTCTGTCAATGTTCATGGAACAGGAAAAGTTTATATATAGTTTGTATGGAAATCAGTTGGTTTAAATATTTTCTATTTTAACTAAATACAGAATTGCATTTTTATTTCATAGCTGATTCTCTTGCTAACCTGAGAGAAGGTTGACAATTTCACATAGCCAGTTTTTGTCACCTGCCCTTTTGGGGATCTATGAGGGATGATGGTACTGGATATTGGAGAGAGCTTGATATACTCCCGCGGAAGTTTGACCTTCAAGTATATTAGATCAGCAATGAAATATTGCGAATTTTGAAGTTCAAATAAAAGGGGGAAATGTTTCAGTTAAGTAAATGCTTTTCTACATAAGAACATAAACTAAAATAGAAGAAATAAGTTAATGAATCATAATCACTATAGTGTCAAATTTACCTCTCGGATATAAGAGTTTTTCCCGGAGTCTTTGACCTGTAGAAGACAAGTTTTAAAATTAGTTTCTACCACAATGTTCAAATACTCCAGAGAGATTGTAAGGAATGGAAGATTCAAGCCACCAATATTTTTTTAAGCAATCTCTCTCATACACTAGGGTCCATTTTTTGAAGAGTCCAGGTTGAAATGACCCCTAGCCCAAAGAAAAAGAAAATGAAGGTTGAAAATTCCTTTTAAAGGTAATCCAAGAAAACTAAGTCATAACTCAATAGTTCAAATAACGCTTAAACTAAAAATTGAACTATGATAATTTCACAATGAACCTTTACTAAAAATTCCTTTTAAAGGTAATCCAAGAAAACTAAGTCATAACTCAATAGTTCAAATAATGCTTAAATTAAAAATTGAACTACGATAATTTCACAATGAACCTTTACTGTAACAGTTGTTCCAGCATTCCCTCTAAGCCTTTGTGCTGCACCTTCACTATCAATGCCATCAAGCCTCTCCCCTGCAGAATCAAAATATTTTCAAACAAAAGAACATCACTTATTTCACTACATAGACAAAATCTTCAATTCCCAATGAACATTGACAGGCACTGGCCAAAAATTTATGAAACACCTAACACATTCAATGAAGAGACACATTATATTATGCCCCAAACCAAGATAGTATATTGATAGTAACTCGTTTTTACATCAATTCAATCTAGCAGTATTAAGCATGCAAACTCAGATAATAATGGTTTTCTATATAGGGAAAAAAATTTCTCCTGTTGTTAGACCATAATTCTACAGTACTGTTTTCCAATCAAATATTTTACAATAACTACATAAAACTAGAACTAAATAGTTTCATAAATGAGAAAAGAATCAGATACTTAGTCAGTACCATTTATCTCAACCAATTCATCTCCTTGATGAATACCGGCACGAGCAGCTGGACTTCCTTCTATGCATGACAAAACAACCTGTGATTTCAGAATTTTTTATAAAAAAAAATCATATTTTTGGAAAAAAAAAATCAACACAGCTTCATTAGATAATATTATTACAATAAAAAAAAAATCATGAAGCAAAGCATGCATGGCTATGATTGATATCTAGCTCCAGCTGCTGGCAAGAATTTTAAATGGGAAAATGAAAATTCAAAGACAGTTCAATTCGATCTTAGCCGATCTCAGGTTGACCGTCTCTCTGGCCCTCTTTCGGTGCACTATTAGAGAGCTCACTGGGCCAGCTATTTTCAAAAGGAGGTGGGGGTCAACAACATAATCAAATGACCTCAGAACAATCAGCATAAAATTTGAATGTGTTTGATTGCTGAAAATTATTGGAAGTGTTCTTTGCAAGTAACTGACCAGATGTCCTGTCCTTGGTTCAACATTTATGAAGAGGCCTACTCCTTGTAAGTTTCCATCACTTCCAATTCTAAATCCTTGATATTCCTGTGTAAGAATCTCAGTTTAACATAATTAAAAACTAATATGACTTTAAAACAGGCTTGTTAATCTAAGAATGGTATTATTTGAATAGTCTATTTCATATGGAAGCAACACCGTAGAATAGGAAACATTACTATATATTGGATCTATGATCATATCTCTTCTTTTTCTATTGGACCTATGATCATATCTCTACCTTTGGACTGATAATTCGAGTGAAAGGATCTCCAAGGGTAGAAAGCATTCCACTGACTTTGTTGTAGGCTGCATCAGCTGAGTTCAGGGGAAACATTTCCACCATTGTTTGCTGCAACTTCAAATCCCAATCTACAAATAAAAGTGTACGTTTCATTACTGATCCATTCCATCCATGCAAACATTAATACTTGATGGAACTAATCATCAAGATAAAGGTTTGGCCCCAAAATTTGGTTCTATAGGTTTATGAGCATACCAAGAAATTAACTCATTCCCAATGATTAAATAATAAAGTTGGCAACTATTTGGTTGCAAAAAATTAATTAAAAATAAACAAGAAACCAAATAGATATCAGTATGATGTATTCTGTCTACAAAGTTAGTAGTTCAAGCTTAAGGTAGCTATAATAAGATAAGAAATCAGAAATACCTTGATGATTAAATGTAGGATCAACAAAAGTTTCCCGAATCAAACCCCATGCTTCAACAAGAGTTCTTTGAACTGCATTTACCTAGCAAAAAACCTTTTTCCCATCAGCACGGTTCATGTTAAGGTTAGTTAGGAACAAACAAAACTCTAGTATTATCACACTTAGTTTGCTTAAAGCTCACTACTATGTAGTTTTAACCTTGGACATTCATATATTTTATTCAGCATCGTGTCTGAGGTGCAAGCAAAATTCAAAAAGGTAGGCGTATTTGCCAAATTTTTAAGAAAGATGTTTTGAGAGATAAAGAGGTGGCAGAGAGATATATAAGTGATGGACAGCTATAAATAATGTAACATCTCTCACAAAAAAATGTACCATCTCTAAGCAGGAATTGCTAGCCAATTAATGGACACCTATAAATAATGAGTTGTTTATTTACATTTTTACGATCAACAATCATACTTGAAAACACTCTCATTTCCAATATTCATTAAACATTTTTATCTTTTTCTTCTTATTACGTGTATTACTTCTATCTCTTCTATTTTTATCTCTCTCAACATGTAGAATAACATATAGGTGTCCATAGATATTTTTGTTTCAGAATAAATGCCTATATGTTTATTAAATGTAAGTATATAACCAATAAAATATGAGTTTAATAACTATATAATGAATATATAAAAAAATTGTATTAAGATGTCACCTTATAATATTTTTTTTTAAATATCTATACAAATATCTAAATGATGAGATATAATTTTTTGTTGATACAATAAATAATGAGATATAATTAAATGTCTATGTAAAACTTTTTTACACTATTAATGCATAATAATTATATCTTAACATATAAATATTTTATGATAAAATATGATTGAATATCTATATAAAACTTTTTCACTACTTAGTTAAACTCAATACGAACATTAAAGGGAAAAAAGTTGTGGTGCTGGAAACCATAGTCAAGTAAACAGTACTCTGACTCAGCGAAACTGTTCGAGAACAATTACATGTAGAATAAAAATCAAAAGTTTAAAATATATTAAAATAATAACAAGAAAAAACAACAAAATTCAATGATGATAAACCTTGCACGACAATTTGCCTTATTTCACGTTGATGAAAAGGGCAATGATAATAGAGAGAGAGAGAGAGACCTCAGGTGCGCGTGAAACGGGGAAAGCGACGGTGAGGGATTGAGCCAGAGAAGGGGGCGCATGGCACAAAAGAGAGAAAGAGAGAGCAGCCGAAACGCCGAACCCAAAAGCGCTTTTGGCAACAGATTCCAGATTCCACCCAGCACTAGCAGAAGCTCCTTCCACCTTCAACTTGGCCTCCTCAAGGACCTCAACCGACACCTTCCTCTTCCATGTTGTCGGGAACCATAACCGTCGAGGAAACACACCACAATTGGGTTTTCCCACTTTAATATTACCTGGAATCATTGTAGTTTTAACATCCATATTCTGACAAAGGCTCTTCATTTTTATATTTTTGTATTTTTTACTTTTAATTTTGAAGCCGAGCGGCACTACTGCTTGCTACTTCTACTGCTACTACCAGAGAGGTCAGAATAGATATGTCTTGATTTTTCACCACCGTTTATGTTAATGCCCCTGATCAATCATATTCATATTCATATGTGTGGTGGTGTTGTTGTTGAATTTTGGGTGTGGAGCCCACATGAATCTCCTTCGGTTGTGGCCGTGCTTGCTTCTCAGATCCTCTCTGCTTCCGTGTACGTATCGGTAAACAACAAAAAATCACCTCCTTATTTTTTTTTATCGGTTTTTATTTTACGTGAATAAGTATGATTTCCGTGGAGTTCCATTATTCTTGGAGCTTTTCTATCAAACATTATCCGACAAAATTCCAAGGCAATTTCTAAAGTCACATGCCTACTTTTCTAACTATACATACATAATAGTTCAATTACCTAGAATACTCTCCTTGTTATTTTTTTTCGTTGTTTTGTTATCACGTGGAACTAATAGTTCTGCATGTATTATTTGTAGTAAATGGATATATAAATAACACATATAAAATTAATAGTTCTGTATATATTATTTATAGTGCGGGACTAATAGTTCTACACAATAACAAAACAAAAAAAAATAAAAGACGTGATGAGAGTATTTTAGATATTTTAAATTTAAATGTATGTGTGGTTAGAAAAAGTGGTATGTGCCCTTAGAAAAACCCAAATTCCAACGCACGGGTAAAGGCAAGGAGGCCCAACCCAACGCACCGAGTTTTCATATTTCAGCCTACCCATACTTTGATTGGCCCAATATACTTAAATTACCAATGCGTCGTTTAAGGAGGGAAAAAAAACTTTGACCAAAAAAAAAAGGAGGAAAAAAAAACTACCAATGTGTTTCGGCTTTGATGTTAGGATATCTACTAACTAACGAGAGTACCTTTGAAATGAATCAAGAAATAAAAAAAATTAACAATATATTAAGAATTAAAAAAATTACTTTTCATTTAATACTCGATTAATATTTACATTAAAATTAACATTATTCTGTTTGAGTTTGACTAACAAATTAAATCTTTACATGATCCAACAGTTAGTATCTAACAATTGTAACGGATGGACTAGTAGTCTAGTTAGTAGTATACCGATGAATCACGTGCACCTTAGAGTCCACCGATCTATGGCACGTGGTCAGACACTTTCTTTTTTGGTCAATATAAGTGGATTTCATTGAAAAAGGGCTAAGCCCATGACACTTGGGTCGATCTATATCCGTTAGGGAATTGGTAAATACACCCTACACTTTTATCCATACACCTCACATTAATGCTGAAATTCTAAAAATACTCTCAAATTTTGCGTTATTTCTGGAAACTAGAGTTTCCGGAATGCAATTTTGTATTCTGATAACTGGAGTTTCCGGAATACAAATTTGACTGGAGTTTCCGGAATACAAATTTACATTCCGGAAACTAGTTTTCGGAATACAAATCCAGAATACAAAAAATTGCATTTCGGAAACTGAAATTTTCGGAATACAAAATTGCATTCCGGAAACTTCAGACGCGATTTTGTGGGGTGTATGACTCAAAACGTGATATTAACAAGGGGTAATTTTGGAATTTTACTATTTAAGTGGGGTGTATGGCAAATTATGGTGGTGTATTTACCAAAACCCTATCTATTATGGGATCTTTTGGGCCTATATGGGCTTTATGGCATACTTTCACTGCCTAGAACAAATATTGAAGTTGGACCCAAAAAAAAAAGAACAAATATTGAAGAACTTTATTATTTATTGACCAAAAAAAAAGAACTTTATTATTTTTCTTATTTGGGGTCTATTTGGATAAATAACTTATTTAAGCATTTATAACATAAACGCTTATGTATAAGCTATTTTTATAATCAAAGAGATAATGTGATGAAATTAATTTCATATAAATTGTAAACTGTTTTGATAAACTATCCTGGTAAATTTATAAAAATAAACCCAAAACAGTTTATGAACCAGTTATAAGTTATATCCATAAGCTCTGCCAAACACGCTGACAAGTGTCTATGTCAATAAATAAGTCTAAATAAGCTCTACATGAGCCAATCCAAGCATACCCTTGATCTCGTTTGCATTTTTCACCTTAAAAATAATTATCTTTTTGTTAACCTACTTCTTGAATGTAGCTGAAGCAATATTTGCAAAAAAAAAAAAAAATTCACAGCCCCCACTACTACCACATAAAACTGCAACCTCGATCACAGTTTCCTATGCAAATGGATCAAGTCCATCTAGATATTTAAGGCACAAGCATCTGACACCATATCAAAGTGGGGACGAATGTTTTCAACCAAGAACAAAGAGAACAGCCCCATTAGCCACTTTTTATACTCTCTTTATACTCTTAAAAATAAGGAGTATAAATAATTATGCACAAAATTTATATATGTAAAATTACATTAAAATCCATTACCTTTACACCTACTTCTAAAGGTATTATTAATAAACTGACTATAAAAAAATAGTCGTTGCTAGTGACTTCAAACTCCACCTAATTAAAATCCGTCATCTACACACATCACATTAACAACATTCAAATTCACATATGATTGTTTTGATCACCCCATGTGCCTTATGCATGTCAATTAATACCAATTGATATCTATTGGGATGATTTAGATCTGATCAAACCACAGAATCCAAGTTCTAATGTGCTATGGAGGACACATACATACCCACAATTCCCCATTGCCAAGCCATTTCAGGCAAGAAATCCCCCATTTCCTAAATCTGCATTTATGGTTGTCATTAAAGATGGCACATAAATTCCCTAGACATCTCACTAAGAATCAGTTAATGTCAGGGATGGTGATTGAAACAAACAACACTAGTGATGCCATCTATATGCATATGAATCCCAAAGAGAATGTCAGTTTTAAATTAACTGGTTTGGGAATTACAATATACCAAAAAACAAGGACTTATTGTAAATATCATATGTCACTATCATTCAACTGTGACTAAAGAAAGCTGAATGTTAAATCCACTCATAAAGGGAGGAACAAAAGGTGTGGCTTTGATTGGTGCTCTCAAAGATTTATTGAAAGGGTATGGGAAAGAGGGAGATAAAGACACCTTCAGTTACGGAGCAAGTAAAAGCAAAAGGCAGAAGAAAAAAAGGGGTTCATCCATTCAAGAAGCCAGAGCTTTGGACAGAGGGGTATAGATAGAAAGAAAAAAAAAATGATCTAAAGCGTGTACCTTTGTTTATTTTTTCTGTTATCACATATAGCATCTCTTGCTGTGTTATCAAAAGGAATAGACCCGTGTATGATGAACCTCTTGTACGTATATATATAAGGTACACATACTTTTACTGCTCAATCATATGACAATAGACGTACACACACATATTTTGATAAAGAGAGAAGTAAACACATAAAAATTTAGCATTAAATATATTATTAATTAGTCATTGTAAATAGAGAAATGTTCGTTTTTTGTCTATCAATTTTAAAACATTTCTTTTTGGTCTTTTATTTTTTAAAATAAATCATATGTAATCCTTCAATAGACTGTTCTCTCAACTTTTGTAGTTACTCAAAGTGCTTTCAATAGGAACTACGTGTGACTTATTTTACAATATGATGACCAAAATGAGACATTTTAAAATCAGGGACGACTAAAGGTAATGTGTAACATGAAGCATGAAACTATACCCCTTGTCTTTCACATATACTCCTATGTAATGTATAATTCCAAGACATTATAAAAGAAAGTAAGTAATCTCCCAATGCAATTTTCACTTTAATATTGGGAGAAGAGGTAGGTCCCCTGAGTCTCAAATGCCAATAAATTACTTATAACTAACCTAATTGAAGAGTAAATGAGAGTTCAGAACTCACATTAAGAGGACTATATGAAATTAAATTGCCCGACAAAACACTGACCAAGTGAGGAATAACATGAAGGAGATTGCTGAACACATGTAATGAAATTGAGGAAGCGCAGCTCAAAACTTTAAACAAAAAGAGAGAGAGAGATGCATACTTTTGTGTACCATAATTTCTTTCTAACATACATGCATGTGTGCAGAGTAGTACTACAAAAGGGCACTCCCCAAACAAAGACATGAAAACATCCCATACGGCACACATAATTAACTTTTGGTGCCAAGGTACACACAAGCTCTCTTAACCTCGTCTTGACTTTCTCGTGTCATTTCAATTTTCAGGGGTCCAAACAAGGAAGTTATTTACATGTGTATTCATTGCAACATTATGTATAACGCGAAATGAATATGACCTTTTTTTAATTTGGTGTAGAAAATGAATACATCACCAGCTAGGAGAAAGCGTATTGACAGTGTCCTTTGCCCTTTTGGGCCTCATGTGTCGTTTTATATGTAAAGCCCTTTTGTCGTCTCAAGAATGGATTTTAGTATATTTTTTTCTCATTTTCTTTTTTTTTATTACTTCAAATTTCACTTTCAAATAATTTTACGTAAAATTTTAACATCTATAAATATATATAAAAATATGAATAGAAACAAATAATTTATAGGGTACACTCACTTTAATATTATGAAGCAGAAGTACTGTTAAATATTTAAAATAGTCTTATCATCGGATGGGACACACGAACGAAGGCTCTGGCTGTTGAGTTCAGCCTGCTAGTTTATAGTGGATTTGACTAGTGAATTCGACTAGTAGATAAAGAATTCAAAAAAATATAATTGTTTGATAACAAGTAGTTTATGGCTTTTTTCAAAAATTTATAATGTTTTTTTATATGCTACTTTAAGTAGCGTTTGAGCTTATAACTTATAGCATATTATTTTTTCTCTCGTTATTACTTGGTTCTACAATATAATAAATAAATTAGATTATTAAAATATAAATCCCAAAACTTTAACTTCTAAATATCATAATAATTAGTTTAATTATTATACATTTATTTTAAAAATTATTTATAAATATCTTATCATATTTAATATTGGTTAAATAAATATTTATTGTAAAAAATGCAAGCATTAGTTAAAATTTTCTTTTTATGTCATTTTATATTTATCAGTTAATTTAACAGCTATCTGTTATAAGCTCATTAACTATCAGCTAGCTTATCCACTATCTACTATCTTTTGCCAAACAGAGTCAACGTATTAAAATTTTGAATTGTTTGTAATAAATTTTGAATTACAAATACACGATTTTTGTACTTTTTAAAAAGTAAAAAAAAATAAAATTTACATAAAACTAATTTAAAATATGTCACGGATCAAATACATAGTTAAATCTTTACACTATATGTAATGATTCAGAATAACATAAATTGTTATCTATATATGGTCTTGTGTGTTAATTTTCTGATCACTCCCTTATCATTGCTAATGGCTTTTCAGTCAATTCAAGTTAAATATATATAAAAATTAGTCCAAAAATTAAAATTTAGGATAAATACCTTTGCACAATATTCTTTTTTCTTAACACCCATATCCTGCAAAATCAGTACATCTTACATAAAGAAAAATAGTTGTAATAATGAGAGAATTATCTATCATTATAGAGGATTATTTCTCTAGTTGAATACATAATTCCCATCTAAATTGGGAAATGTGAAAGAAATTATAAAAAAAAGCTTAAATATGTTTCAGGTCCTTCCAAATTTGGATGTTTTGATTTTAGTCCCTAATAATTTTGGTCAAACTGTTTTAGTCCAATAAAAAAAATTTGTTTGATTTTAGTCCTTTTAGTGATTTAGGGCTGAGGTGGCATGGACACGTCACCTCATTAATCTGACGTGTCATATTCAAGTGCCAACTAAGCATGCCACGTACATAAGGTCAAATTTACAGAGACTAAAATCAAAACTGACCAAATTTATAGGACTAAAATCAAAATAGACTAAATTTTTTTCTTCCCTCCATCTCCACCACCACCAACCCCACTCTATCTCTCGTTTTCTCTCTCCTCACCACCACCACCACCACCACCACCTTCTGCCTCCTCCCTCCACCCCCACCACCAAATTTTTTTCTTCCCTCCATCTCCACCACCACCACCACCCCCACTTTCTCTCTCTCGTTTTCTCTCTCCTCCCACCCCACCACCACCACCACTACCACCACCACCTTCTTACTCCTCCCTCCACCCCCACCACCTTCTTTCTCCTTCCTCCTTCCTCCACCCCCACCAAATCAGCCACCCACGTGGACCCCAACTCTGTCTCGAACGCGAACGGCCCCGATTTCTCCATCTTCATGATTCCCTGTGGGACCGGTAACGAGATTGCCCATTTGGATTTTGGTTTGGCTTGTTTTTTTAATGGTGGTGGTGGGGTTATTAATAATGTCTTGGGAGGAGTTTTGGATTTGTTGTTGTTGTCGTAGGTGAAGTTGTTGCCAGTGTGGATGAAAGATGATTTGTTGAATTTCTTGATATTGTTTAAGCTAATTGAGGAGTTGAAGTTGCTGTATGAGATGTTCAGGAATTGGAGAATGTTCAGTGGGGGGAAATCGGAGGGGAAACGAGAGACAGACAACGAGAGAGAGAGAGTGGGGGTGGGGGTGGGGGTGGTGGTGGAGATGGAGGGAAGAAAAAAATTTGGTCTGTTTTGATTTTAGTCCCTATAAATTTGGCCAGTTTTGATTTTAGTCCCTGCAAATTTGACCCTATATACGTGACATGCTTAGTTGGCACTTGAATATGACACGTCAGATTAATGAGGTGACGTGTTCATGCCACCTCAGCCCTAAATCACTAAAAAGACTAAAATCAAACAAAAAATTTTTTATTAGACTAAAACAGCTTGACCAAAATTATTAGGAACTAAAATCAAAACGACCAAATTTAGAAGGACCTAAAACATATTTAAACCTAAAAAAAAATTGGCTCATTAATAATTAGGCAATGCATAGTTGACTAAGGTGTGGGAAAGCTTTAACTTTTGATCAGTGGGATGAGAACTTCAGGGATCTTGTTCCTTTTGACAACTAAGGAAAAAATTTAAGAAATGGAAGAACTTATATATGGCCCTGGTTTAACTAGAGGAGAGTAGCACCAAGTAATGCCATTTTGTTGACGTCCTACCCCTACGGCCAGTCATCTGTTCTCCTCATTTATGATTTTATATTTTTTTGGTAACTATGTTATTAATTGGTGCGAAGTATCTATCGGCTTTGCCGATGAGTACTAATCTCTGTCGGGAAACCTGGCTGGTCACTTTTAGTGAGATCTCTCCTCCCAACCATGTTTTTCTATCCACAAATCTCGAACCCGAGACATTGCTTAAGTAATCCTAACCCAGTGCGACTCGAACCAACGTATAATGTAATTGGTTTATGATTTCATATTTAAGTAGGGTTATGTTAGTTTCTTCCAAAAAAAAAGTAGGGTTATGTTATTTGTGTATATATACGTACACACACACATATGCCGCATTACTTATACACATTGTTATCATTTTATATTAAAACATTTACACTTTAATTTTGACGCTTTATTGTGTTGATGTGATATTGTGATACACATTTTTATCATTTTATAACTAATTCATAAAAAATGTACACTTTAATTTTGACACTTTTGTGTGTTGACGTGAGAGATGGTGTGTACTACAGTGGTACGTGGATGATAGGGATGTATAACAAGCATTATTCTTTCTGCCCGGTTTCCCTCACTTACACAAAATGCATTATCCGAAATTTCTTCTATGACCATACAAGCATAAATACCTTAGTTGAGTGTTCTATGTTGCCTAAGCCAACCCGTGAAAGTTTCTCATTATACAGAACAAATCAGCTGGGTCTCCATGGCATTTATTCTATTTGTACGGTGGAAATAGTTATATGTGTGCACCAAAAATCAAACAAGATTTAATTAATTATTATTGTAATTCACAGGCATAAAGATCACATCTATAAATAAAGAAAAAATTCAGGTAACGGTTATGACCTATGGAAATATACGTTCCTGGGTGAAAGTGTTATTTTTCGAAAGGAAAAGTTTCTATACCCAAAACAAAACAGAAAAAAAAATCGTTTGGGAATTATTATCACTTATCGCAATTCTCTGTTATATATATATATAAGAAAAAATACTAGCCCACCAAAGCAAAACATTCATCCAACAAATTAATATGATTAGTTAGTAGTCATCAGTCAAAACATGATCATATCAAAGTCTCCATCATAATCATAACCTTTTATACTTATCCAAAAAAAATCATAACCTTTTATATTAGTTCAGTGTCACCACCACGTTTTGGCCAGTTTCATATATATATATATATATGTGTGTGTGTGTGTGTGTGTGTGTGTGTGATATATATATATATATATGTGTGTGTGTGTGTGTGTGTGTGTGATATATATATATATATATATATATATATATATATATGTGTGTGTGTGTGTGTGTGTGTGTGTGTGTGTGTGTGTGACGGATCGATTGACACTATAATTTCTATTACTGATAAATATCATATAAAATAGTATCCATAAATTAGTTTTATCTGATTATAACAAAAGAAAAAGGAACTGATAAGCCAGGAGTTATTTGGTGAGAATTAGTCATTTGGTATTGTTGATTTTGCTTTGGTATCATAGTTTTTTTTTGCTTTAATCTCTTATTTTTCTATTGTCATAAACATGTATATTGTCTCTGTCTTTGTCCACATAACCTCATATCGATCTATTCAAGTATTTTCTTAGTCTATTTTAGCCCATATAAATGTCTGATTGTGTTACAAAATAACTACTTAAGTTTTTTTAAAGACATATGGGACTATTAAAAAAAATAAAAGACCAAATTGAATAAAAAAAATTAAATTAAGGGACCAAAAATATAATTTTATCAATTATTTATTTAATGTTTTACATAACGTGTGCGTATTATTATATAACAAAAGACAATTTATAGTACGTTTTTAATAATAGAAATTTATTTATATTCTTATAAAATAATGATGAAGTATAAATTAGTTTTTATTTATATAATTGTTTTAAACTTGATCCTTTGTTGATGAGCTTTTTAAGTTTGATCTATTGCTTAAAAAAATTACTCCCTCCTGTCCATATATTATAAGAAATGTTGTATTAAATCACACAATTCAAGTAAATGCTTTGAAATGAGATAATGTTAATTAATATTCTTAAAGTTTCAATTTTTTTCCAAAAGTAATAATTAATGACACTAACTTAACTCGCCAATCTACTTGCTAATTAATAAGGGTATAATTGAAAGTTAGCATTTAAGTATTTGAAAATTGATGAATATTGTTTATATTTTGGACAAAAAAATTTGTCTTTATTGCTTATAATATAGACCGAAGGAAGTAATTTAACAATACAACATTACTCTCACTACTAGTTATTAAATAAAAGTATAGGTAAAAAAAATTAATGACACTTTGGAATTGTAAAACTACAATAGTTTTGAAATAAAAATAAAAGGCTAAAATAGCTATGCTATAGTTTTAAAAAGATGGATAATTAGTAGGATAAGTGTATTATAATTTGCCATCATCTAGTACTGTTATTTAATCCGATGTCATGTGTATGTATGTATATACAGTCAACAACGAATAATGTGTCCCAAGTAGGTAGCTTGGTTGGTGAGCTAAGGGACACCAAAGGAGTTTAAAGTGGGAGGTCCAGGGTTCAAATCTTGGAAACTAACATTCCTAACAATTACTAACAACTAATTTGCCTATAAAAAAAACGAATAATGTATATGTAAATTATTAATAGCACCTTTTACGCGTCCAAAAAACATAAATGTTTTCATAATTATTATGATTTGGATACATAATTATCTTCTCTGAGAATGATGATGGTATATATATATACAAATAAATTTCCTTTGGAAAGTTGAACGCAGTGGCCAACAAACGGGCTTTAACCATCATCTCATGTAGTTATTATGTGAAGCATATTGGCCGGTAATTAATTTCTCCCATCAGAATTTTTTTATTTCTAATTTAATTATGGCTTAATTGTACCTTTTTTTATAAAAGCTTAATTATACTTTTAGTCCCTCATCTTTCATGATTGTGCAAAGTTTGGTCCCCATTTTAATTAAATTGTGCTAATTCGGTCCCTAATCTTTTTTCCATGTGTCAACTGGTTCATCTGTCAATTTACTAATGTTTTTTTACTTATGTGGCCAAATGACTGATTTGGAAATCACATATAGCGTCTTGTGTCCAAATTTTTTACTCTAACATTTTTTTGTTGGATTTTGAATCCCTCATAAAACTATTGGGGCTACTAGACTCATTCACGTGCTTAGCATCTATCTGAGTCAAGAATTTGGATGTGTCAAACGCCACCTGTGATTTCCTGATCAGCACCATCTGGCCATGTAAACAAAAATCGTTAATTAGTAAATTGGCAGAGTTAGTTTAGGATGTGTTGTTCTCGTTTGTCTGTTTGTTTGTTTGTTTCGGATAAGGTAGGTCCTGTTTGGGTTAATGATTTATTGCCTGGCCTGCTAGCTAGCAAAGCTGAAACTGCTGCAAACATATAGGAATTAATATATAATTATTATATGTGATATGATGCTTTCCTAGTCTGCCGGAAGTAGTAGTATTTTTCAAAGGTTGTTCGTGTGGGTTAGTTTGCATACTCGTGACTCGTGAGTGCCTGCGGCTTTCTTTAATTTAGCTTTTGTTTATAATTATATCAAATATGAAATAGGATCTTAGTGAATAAACACTGTCTACCTTTTAAATCTTTCTAACCCCTTTTTTTTTTTAACATAATTCACGCATCATGCATGCACGTCCCCAAATAAAACGAAATTCAATTTATTATAATATTATTCCTATATGATTTTATGAGCTTGAATGTCGAAAAACAATCATTAAACCACCTTGAGAAACAAGGAAAAGGAGACCAGCTCCAAATTTGGTCGACTCGATCCCCCTCACATCCATGTATAACTTCAACAAGTGAATGTACCAATTCAATCCTTAAATTTGTATTCTTACTTACATTGGTGTTCAAATCCAATGGATTATCTTTTTTTATTTGGTTTCCTATGGTATCTTTTGTGTGCAACTACGGAGACAATCTATTCGAGGATCTGGAGTGCATTTAAGGGTTGTTTCTCCCAAATGGTGTATTTCTATACACATGAGCCGGGAATTGAACCCTCGACCACATGCTAAGGGACCCGAATCACTTACCAATCGAACCACACACCAGTTTGGTACTGGATTATCTAAGTGATATTTTATAGGATTTCTTGATATTTTGATATAATGGGTTGAAGTACCTCTTGTATTCCTTTTTAATATATCTTTTGCTTATAAAAAAAATCCCTAAAATTGTAGAGCTAATGATATCAACTTAGTCTCTGACATTAATTATTAATATTTCAAATTTAGTTATTGAAATTAAAAAAATTCGATCACTTTTCCCGTTGTACAATTTCAGAAACTAAATTGATTGATCCCAAAAGACTAATATGATCGAAAATTTTAATTTTAATTTCAGAGACTAATTTAAAATTTAAAATATTAATAATTTCAGATAGTAAGTTGATTAATACCTTAAAATTTCATGGACAATTTTGGTATTTCACTCCTTCCTTAACTTATGTCCAAGAATGGTCTTTTCTGTTTGAAGTTCCTTTCTTTTTTCCCCCAAAAATGACCCAATACCCACAACTTGGACTCTTGGAGAATCCAACCAAGCATATCTAAGAGGGAACTGTATATAATTGAGGGGGCGGGGGCGAACGTAGTACCTAAAAGGATTTTTATTTCCCTTTTCTAAAAATAATATTGTATTATTTAAATATTTTTTCCTTTTCAAAGTTATCGTGATTATGGGTCAAAATTATTTTTACTCTTTACCTTTTCCTTTTATTGATTGGGGCCTCATTAACAAAATTGTCTCATCTACTTTGAGATCAGGAGGATTAAAACTGCCTCAAATTAATCCTTCTTAGAGCGTGGTCCTTTAATAAGGATACTTTTTGTTCAAATGGAAGGCATGGTAATCATTTCATGAAAAACAAAAATATAAACGGATTGCTAATTATGTTTTACAAAACACTTTCCGAAAAGCTAAAATGAATACAAAACTAGGGAATCGGTAAATACACTCCAGACTTTTGACATACACCCCACATTAATGTAAAAATTTCAAAAATACCCTGCAATTTTGCGTTATTCCCGGAAACTTCTGGAATACAAAAAGAGAGTATTTTTGGAATTTCAGCATTAATGTGGGGTATATGCTATTTCAGTGAGGTGTATTTATTAAATCCCCAAAACTATTCAAGGTAGTTTTTCCTAGCCCGGTAGTTTTTTCTAGCCCTAAGAAGTCAACAACCCAAAATCCTCATAATTTTTTAAAAAAAATAGCTAAAAGATTTATTGATAATATAATAGGAGCCAAACTACACAAGAGCACTGGATATGCCCCCAAACAGCAATTCCAAATTCTATAAAATATCTCTAGTGCTTAATTACTTTTTTTTGGGTGTGTTAGTGCTTAATTAATTACGTGAATGCACACAATCAAGAGAAAATACTCAAAACTCACTATTCTGTTACATAAAATCAGGAGAATTTGCATGAACCCACCACCCAATCCCAAGAGAAATAACAACCTCGTGTTGGAATTCAAGTGTGAATTAGTCTCACGTTGGTTAGAAATTAATGAGCCAAATGAAAAGAATATAAGAAACAAAACTTATATTCAATCATAATTAAGGCTCACATTAGATATTTGAAAAAAATATTAAATCAAAAGTACGCAATGATATTCAATATCTTTAAAAAAAATTAAAAAACCATTCCTAAATAATTAAGATGAACAATAAATATTAGGCTCAATTGCACTTTTAATCCCCAGAGTTATTGCGATTATGCGATTTTGGTCCCCAATTTTTAATTGAGTCGGTAACCCAATCTTTCAATTGTTACAATTGGGTCATCCAATTTTCCAATTGTTGGAATCAATTCCCTCATGTCATCCAATTTTTAACACCTATAGAGCCTACGTGACATACGTGAAACTGATTTGGTACTGAGTCAGACCACCTTGGTTGCTAGAAATTTTTTAAAAGCAAATCGGGAACACAAGTGATGCAATACATGTTGTTTAAAATTTCTTATATGTGAAAGTCATTGTTATGCCATCAATGCCAAGGTGACTTGATTCAACGTCAAATCAGTCTCACTTGTACCATGTAGGTTTTTTATGTCAAAAATTGGACAACATGAAGAGACCATATTGCAAGAATTGAAAAACTGAGAGACCCAATTGGCTCAATTAGAAACTGGGAAATCAAAGTCACACAATCACGATAACAGATAACTGATGGACCAAAAGTGCAATTAAACCTAAATATTTTTTTTTCTTAACATGGTATTAAAGTTCTATGTTAGCAAAATTCTTATTCAACGCATTATTCTGTACTTTAAGAGTGTATATAAATTAATTAGAAAAAAAAAGAGCCAGTGATTTGAGCCAGACAAGGCTGTCCCTACTGTATTGGAATATGAATGCAAAAGGCACATTTAACATATTCTTGCGTGTTGGTTCTAGTGTCCTTTACATGGCATGGTCATGGCGCGGTAGATCATGGAGCTACTCCACAAATTAAACTAGCTGCCCATTAAACCCAACACTGTTTCCGTTAAATAAATTATTTTAACTAATTGATATTTATCGGTAGAAGCGATGTCATTAACAAAGACAAGATTCTTGGGATATTACAACACAGATACTCCTACCTAATTAATTACTAACATCAGGAGGATTGATCTCCTATATATTTTGCTAATTTTTAATTTGCTGGTTGGTGATGATCTCCTACTATTTGATAGCTTAATTTAAATTTTAATTAAAGTGATGATGCATGTACATGCATGGAATTATACACGTGCATTACGTACTCCTAATCTTTTTTGTTTTGATCACCTTTTTGGGGATAATCTTTTATTTCCAAAAACTAAATTTAGGTCATAATTATTGTCAATCGCATGGTATATATTGACATTGCAGGGCATATTGGGGGTATGGGTGGTTTATGGATAGAGACTTCCCATAAAAGCATAAATGCCACACATAAAAGATGATCGATGTTGCTAGCCACTCACACTCACAGAGAGAGAGAGAGAGAGAGAGATGTGAGATGGAATTAATAGAGTCCCAAGGGGGGTATAGTGTGGTAGGGTTGGTCTCCACAACAAACGAGTAGGATATTGATTGTCAATAAATGCTTTTATTTTATAGTCCACTGTTTTGAATTTCATATCCAAATATTGGTAGCACTCTTCCCAGTCACGAAGGAATTGGTAACCCACATGGGCATCAACTGACATTGAACAGTGTTAACTTTGAGAAAAATTATTCTTCCTCAATACGCAGATCAGAGATTGTATTTATTAAGGATTTTTTTTTTCAATCCTAATTCGGGTGTTGACTTTTTGGTTTTCTTAAAGACAAAATACATTAATACCTACTATATATTTAAAAAGCGATTTTATATAAACAACAATATCTCTTGAGTACTCTTTGGTTTTAGAAGTTTAACTTTTTTTTTTTTATAACTGAAGTCTAACTTTTAATTTATAGAAAAATTAGTTTTGTATTGTATTTTTATTTTTTTCATATATAAAAAAGAGAAAAAATTATTAATTAGTTATTTTAAATAAATATGTGTTTATGGAAAAAAATTAAAAAAAGTTGTTGGAAATATTGAAAGGTAAAAGACTGATTTCAACTTATATAAAAACTTATTAGTTTAAAAATTCATATTATAAATGCTTAAAGAAAAAAATTATCCCAACAAATTCTGAAGATTGGGTTATTGTGATTAGCCAATATGTACGTATTCCTCAGTCCAGGCCGGGCAATTGTACACCTATGTGTACACATATGTATGCATATTACAATTACAATTTACGTACGTACCATGAGTAATAGTATCACATGAATTGAATTGAAGGCTGGGTGGACGTTAATCGCAGGACGCACTCAAAAAGAGAGAGAAAAGGGAGCTAGATGTGGTCAAAATTAAATTGATGAAGGGTCGTTTCAATGTACAGTTTATATATATATCCATGGATCAGAAGGAGAATCGAGACGCTCGAGGGGTATATTATATATATGCGCGCACTGTAGTGTAGTGTAGTGTGCATATCAGTAATTAACATGTGTGGCCAGCCAGCCAAACAAACACACCACTAGCTTGGGGTACGCTCCACATGAGTCTTGCAGTTTTTCAGCTGCATACCAGCTGACCCCTTTTCCCCATTCCCCCTCTTTCTCTTTCTCTCTCCTTATACTCTCAAAGCTAGCTGCAAATGAGATCCACTTCATTGCAGCATACCCTTCCTTCCAAGCTTCAAAATGGAACCATTATGATATTGCCAACTACCCATACATATATATCTTAATTAATTTCCATGTATTGATCCTCCTCTTATATGTATTTTCTCTTACCTACAAAGCTAATCATTTGCTTTGAATTTTCCAAGCAAATCTCAAATGGTATATATATATACAGGCTTAAAAATACGTTTGGTCCCTACAAATATACTCATTTTTGTTTTTCGTCCCTGTAAATTTTTTTTTTACTTTTTCATCCCTGCAAATATCGCCGTCTCTGTTTTTGATCCTCGACGTCAACTTCCGTTACAAAAAAGCTGACGTGGCTAACGTCTGCTTAGCTGTCATTGCCACCTAACTCAACTGAAGCCATGTGGGACGCCACATGTCAGTGCCACGTGGATAAGTGGCTGACTGGGCATAATTAACATTTAAAACGTGACTAGTAAGGAATTAAGAATTAATAAATTGTTAATTAAATAGTTAATTAAACCTGATATTATTTTTCCCTTTCCCCTCTCCCTCTTTCTTCTTCCCTTCCCTAGCCGCAACCCATTGAGATTTCATCAACCCAGATGAAGGCAACCACCCCACACCCCATCAGGCCTTCCTTCTCGGCGATGAGAAGCTGTGACTCTGCGTCAACGGCGATGGATTTCAGAACCCTAGCTGAGGCAATTCTCGGATCAATGCTTCCACGTTGCAGAACGAGAAGCAGTGAATCTAAGCAATTCGGATTCTTCGTTTCCCCCTTCAACATTTGGTTCTTCAACCCCTCGCGATCTTCGATTTTATCCAAAACCAAACCCAATGCCCTGACAACTTGTTCGAGAAATTCAAATTCTCCGTTGTCGACATTGTCGGGGAAACCAACCAGCAGTGGCACGAAGCCGTCAATTTTCGCGAGGAAGGCTCGGTTCGATTCAGAATCTTCGGCGAACCAAACCACTTTCTTGATTGGGCCGAACCGGTTGTTGTAAGCGTGAGAGCGCACGTCGGAGATGGCTTGGAGGACTTGGTCCCGGGAAGGGTGTGAAGGGGAATCGGGTGGGTTGACCGGGTGGTGGAGCGAGTGGGTCCAGATCTGGATGAGGCTGTGGAGGGTGCGGTTGGGGACGAAGATCTTAGTGTGGAGGGGCTGCTTGGTGGCGGGGCAAGTGTCGTTGCCTTGGTCTAGCCAGCGCTGGATGCTAGAGCGGTCGTTGGGGACTCCGGGGCAGAGGCTCACAGGGGATTTTATCACATCGAGTGAGATTGGGCACTTGAAGAAGCTGGGAACGGTTATGCATAGATCGTCTCTCACTTTCACCATGGTGTTGGTCGATCGATGCTGAAGGACGTGTAAGGAAGGGAGAGAGAGTTGGAGAGTGGGAGAATCAGGAGGGAGTAAAAGGCGGTGGTGGTGGTGGTTGTGTTTATGGTGGTGGTTGTGTTGGACTATTGGGGTGAAATCGAAAGAGACACCCATGCTTTCTTTTCCCATCTGCACCTCTGATTTCTTCCAATGCATTACATTACAATATGGATAATGGATAATAACAACAACATAAACACATATTGCTCTGGGTGTGTTGTGTTGCGAGATTGTTACGCCATGGTTGGTGGAGGAGTTAGGAAGGGTCGGTGGTGAGGCGGTTCTTTTTTTCTTTTCTTGCAGTCTTAGTTTTGAAGCTCAAACCAAAAAAAAATGTTAATGATAGCTTCAAACAAAAAAAATGTTAATGATAGCTGAGTCAGCTATTTTGCCACGTCACCAAGTGACACATAGTCGCCACGTAGATCTCCGTCAGCCACGTAGGCGTTTTTGTAACGGAGACTGACGGTAAGGACTAAAAACGGAAGAGTTGAACATTGTAGGGATTAAAAACTAAAAAAAAAATTTACAGGGACGAAAATCAAAAATAGATATATTTATAGGGACCAAAACTATTTTTAAGCCATATATATATGTGTGTTCCATCTATCAACCCACTATACAAAGCAAAAGGGATATATATATATATATATGCGGTACCCCCTGCAACAAAAAGTAGCTGATGACGTATGTTTTTAAGTTTCTTCACAGGAGATGAAAAGGCCGGCCATATACATTTAATCACTTAGCTACTATTTGTATATTAAGTTGTGTTTCATAGCCGTAATTGTCATTACAATGTCCAGATTTTTTAAATCAATTACTATAAGACACTACTAGAAAAGAATAAATTACAGACCAAAATTAAATATGAAAAAAATAAATAAAATTCCACACAATTCTAATTCTGACATTACAAAATTCAGTGGTAGAATTAGAGATTAATTTCATATTTTTCTCTTATTAGTTTTTCTAGCATTGACAATGGTATTATATGCATTTGTTCACAATTTTTTTACTCTTTCAAAGAATATTGCAGTGTAACCATTTATAACAATGATTATAACCACAAAGATTAAGAAAAATAATAAATAATTTAATGAGTAGAATAATTTTACTAAATTATATCCTTATTCTCTTTTTTAATTTCGTTAAATGCACTTCCATCTTATTTATTTGGAATAAAATTAGAAAAAATTAATATTTTACAGAAAACATCACTTATTTTGGAACTAACATCACTTATTTTGGAACAAAAAAAAAACATCACTTATTTTGGAACTAACAAAATACTGCTTATAAATATCGATTGCTATGCCTTGTCATTTATGCGCAAGATTTTATATTGCATGTAGTTATGATTACATGATACATCACAATCTTTAATGCTGTGAGAATTACTAATTTGCAAACAAATTAAATGTGACTGCAATTGTGGTTGTTAGTAATATACTTCCTCCGTCCATAATTATAAGAGGTTTTTATCTAATTTTCTTCCACCAAGAAAGTTAGTTAATACAGTATATAGCATTAAATATGTCAATAATTTACACTGTATTTCCAAAATTGTCCTTAATAATAGTACTTTTCTCTTCTCACTTTCTATCTCCCATTTAATTAATACATTACTATCTCTCTCTTCCAATAAATAAGGGTAGTTTGGGTAAAAATTAATTAATGCATGACACATTTTCAAAAACCTCTTATAATTAGGGAGAGAGGGAGTACAAAGACGTGATCTACATATATGTCATTAGGAACCGCAATTTAATTAAATTCTTGATTGTGTGTGAATTGTTGCAGGTAGAACTTGAACGTCCCTCATAAGATATTTACTTAATTCATCACCATGTATATATCTACCTTTCACACTAGACAAATTGTGGATTAGTAATAATGTGGGAGGGGAGAATACGTACCATGAATTGAGGGTGTTGAGAAGAGAGCATGTTGTTGTGAATTCCAAGAAAGGCCATATGAAATGCCCCACAGTGTTTGTCCATGCACATATTCATCATCATTACCCATCAAAGTTTGAAACTCAAACTTTGAAGAGGCCTACACCCTCTGGAATTGAGAAAAAAGCTGTTCTTCATCTTGACCCTCCCTGTTGGTTGGTTTTCGTATGCAGGACTTTGTATATAATTCAATATGCTTTATATACATAAAATAACGGTACCTACGTATATATGTATGAGATGGGAAAACATTTTTCTTTTTAATTATTTTGTATATGGCATTGGATTCTAAAGCAAATGTTTTAAGTAAAATTATGAAAGTGAAATTCAAAACATATAGCTAAAGCTTCATGCTATATATGTATGTATGTATGTATGTATGTATGTATGTATGTATGTATGTATGTATGTATGTATGTATGTATGTATGTATGTATGTATGTATGTATGTATGTATGTATGTATGGGTTATTCAGCTATTAATCAATTAGCTTGAGTTATGTATAATCACATGTTTCTGCACTGCCTTAATTAAACAGCTTAATATACATAAGAAGAGGAGAGATCTTATACAATATACATGAGAACTAAGTAAAATAAGTTGGATTTACCATCAATTTATGTTATTTAATTTTCCAGTGTCAATTCCAACAACTAGAAAGTAACGAGAGAGAGAGAGCCAAATAATAAAAGAAAGAACAAGGAAGAAGTAAAAAAACAAATTAGGAAGATGGAAGGAAAAGGTTTGGCCTCCATTTTAAACTTGGTGCTTGTTTATAGTTCTCAAATGTTGGGAAGCCATGTCTCTATATATCCATCATCAAAGTTCAGTTCACAAATTAATTATGAATAAGATAAATATTCACTTAGAGATATATTATATATAATTAAGACACCAGTTCCAGTTAATTTCATATTGTCTTTAATTACTGGGTCTGGGTGGAGTCATCATTATCTTGTTCTACTTCAGATGCTGGATCATCCTCTTCTTCAAATCCACCAATTCCACCATAAGCAGCATGACCACTCCCAAAGGCTTTGATGTGATCCTTGAGAGACCTCTTGTGTTTGAAATCAGAGCCACAGATGCAATACCAAAGCTTCCCACAGTTCTTCTCATGGGTTCTCCAATCCCCTCTCACAGCAAAGGCCTTCCCACACTTCCTGCACATGAAGGGCTTAATCCCATGCTTCCTCTTGTAATGTGTCTGAAGGGTCCTGAAGTCCTTAAGTGGCTTTGCTCTTGGGTGGTCAATGTTGTTCCTGCAACCTGGGGAACAACAATAGCATGGAAGCCTTAGCATGCCTGTTGGTTGTGTACCCCTCAGTGATTCTGGCCCTTTTCTGTACTGTGATCCATGCCCCCACATATGCATCTGAGAACAAAATCAAAAAAAAAAAGAAGAAATTATGGATATCCCAAAAAGTAGTAGTTTTTTTTTATTTTTATAAGCAAAAATTTATTAAAAGAAAGCAGTTAAATCAGAGCACAAGTTATGCCAGAATTAAGCTACCAAAATAAGAATGATATATGTTTGCTGTAGACAATCAACCCAGCACCTACCATAGTTGAAATAATCCAAACCAAATTTAGATTAGGATCGATAAATATATAAACGTGGTTTTTAGATTTTAGGGCCTAATCTATTTTCACAAAATCGGATTGTAAGGTGAGAGATATACCTATGTTTTATGGCCTTATCTTTTTGGTTAATGTGGGACTTGAATTTTCCCTCAACAAGCAAACAAGGTAAAATAATCAAAAGCAGTATGTATTACATCTTGTAAAAGTTTAAACTTTTATATGAAAAACACAAAATGTTGGCTAGCTAGCTCACTTTGTAGAGTGTGATGTTGTACACGTTAATTGTAACATCATGAATGCGCCAAGATTTAATTTGGAGTGTGTCATTTTTTGTTTTTTTTTTGTTTTTGTTGTTGTTTGATTAATGATTTCACTTTGCAATCAAGTGCAGTTGGCATAGACAAATCAATAATTGTCTCAGTGCCGCTTCTATGCAACAATAATTGTTTTCTCTCTGAACTTGTAAGCTTATTATTATGTACATAGTAATTATTTAACTCAAGGACATTCTGAAATATTAAAAAAAATTGAACTTCTTGCACCCCAAATTTAATGAATTTAGACATGTACTCATTGTTTGATATTTAATTAATAATTCTTTGCAATACTGCAATGGAAAAAGAGGCCTACTATTGGAGGGTATAGCTTATAATATGATGCTCATGTATATATGGAACTTTCAGGTATGAAGGGTGTTTTGGATTCAGGCTGAAAAGGGCCACAAAGAGAAACAAATCTATTATTGTTGGAATAATTAATAATAATATTATCATATTTATCTGAGAGATTTGGAAGAAAACACTGCAAATATTTCAGTTCTCTATGCAGCAGCTGCATCCTGCATGGCAAAATATTACAAGAAGCGCGGACTTCAATGTACTAAAGGCATAAAGAACATTGCCTGAGCTATTTAACCAACGAAAAAGGATATAGGAGGATCTGATCTCAGTCACAGTTTGAATCAGGCAAAAAGAAGATTTGTTATAATTGATATAATAATATATTATTATACCCGTTTTACGATGCAATAAGTAAAAGAAAACTCAAAAATAATTTTAATTATTATGTTTACTAAAGGACAAACAAAATGACCCTGGGGAAAAGGGGAAAGAAAAATAGAAGAAGAGGAAGAGGAGAAAGGGGAAAAAATTAACAAAAGAAGAAGAGGGTAATGTTCAACCATGATGTTTGAACACTCATTTATTTCCAATATGAGAATCAAGAAAGAAATTATAGACCAGAACCAAAAAAAACTTTTTTTTTAAGTAATGAATTTGGAGAAAATTAAGTGGATCGAAGAAGAAGATGAGAATAGATATGGAAGAGAAATTAAGAAGGGGGAGTGTCTTTATTCTTTAACTAACTTGATATTTGTCATGTATGTATGTAAGTAATAGTAACAGACCTGCATGTTGTTGTATCTATTGAAGGTTTTGCAGCAGACAGGGCAAGAGAACTGAGTAGGACCAATGAGAATCTGAGAAGGGGTAGGGATCCAATACTGCCCCTTGTTGAGCCTGTTTGTCAAAAACCCACAAGCTGAATCCTCACCATTTCCACCATCTCCTCCTTGTTGTTGTTCTGATCTGTCATGAGAGGAAGAATACAGAACAGAAGCCATCTCAGCAGCACTAGGGCTTGGTAACCCTATGTGTAGTGCAACTGTCACACCTTCATCATTATCCTCCTGAATATCATCCACAATATCCATGACTTCAGTGCAAGATTGTTGCTGTTGATGATGATGATGATCCTCTTGCTCTTGCTCTTCATCATGTTCTTCCTTTTGCTTTGTTGGGCTGAGGCTTAAAAGTGGAAGGGCTTCTCTAAGAGGAGGGGAAGGGGGTGAAGAAGAAGAATAACAATAACAACAAGAAGAAGAGGAAGAAGTGGTGCTTTGAAGGTGTTGGTGGTGGTGGTAGTGGAGAAAGGTGTTGTTGTTGGTGTGGTTGATGAAGTTATGGAGTGAAGGGGTTGAAGAAGGGTAATATTGGTGTGTGGTTGTGGGATTATTATTATTATTGAATTGGAAGAAACCTGATGATGATGATGATGATGATGATGGTGAGAAGAAATTAGAGTAGTAAGGGTCTGCCATGGGTTTGAAAAGAAAAGCAAAAAAAAAAACATAAAAGAAAAAAAAAGGAAAAGAAAGAAAGAAAGGTATAGTAGTGTTGTTGGATGATATTGAGAGAGTGGTGGGAACAGTTCTCGGGCAATATGTGGGTTCACTTTTTATACAGATAGAGAAAGTACAAGATGACTGAGGGAATTAGTGGACGGGTGGAGAAGAGAGAATGTGTGAGAGGTAAAGTCAAGTGAACAATTTAGCCTATTAACACATCATTTTATTTGAAAAAAAACTCCATCTTTGATAATTAGGATTTAATCATTATGGACAATGTAGGAACATAATCATTTTTTGTCATAGTTTTTTTTTTCATTTTTTGTCCCTGTTTTATTATTGGATAATACCGTTAATTAGCAGCCGTTTATCGTTATGGATGATGGAGTTTTGAAAAAATTAATATTAATCTTCTGAATAATTATCATAGTAGTTTTTTTAATAATATATAATATGTGAATAAGTGATTATATATGTGAAAAAATTATTAATAACTTTACCATTGTATCTTTCACTACTGTTTCAGGTATGTTCTCTTTTAGATTAAATATATGTCCTTGGTTTCTATCAGATTAACTAATATTATTTAAAAAATATAAAATTGTGTGTTTTTTGTCTCTAGTAAAGAACTAATAGAGATTAAAAATATATGATTTTTATTACATATAGGAACTAAAAAGAAATAATATTTTTATAAAGATGAAAATCAACTTTTACTAATTTTATATCAAAAATATATTTAGCCTTTTTTCTTTTCTCGGCTGGTTTAGCCAAACAATACAGTCATCACAAACATCGCTCCGAGAAAATTATACTATATGATTAAAGCACTCCAGCATGTCATAATGTGTAAAATAGTAGTAGGAGCAATAGTTTAATTTCAGTGGTAATTACGAGTTCGGTCATATCCAATTATCCATAAACACTGCTAATAATTATTAATTTATTGATGGATTTTATTGATGAAAAGTTTATTATTCGTCACTGTTTTAATGGTTGCTGTTTTAGAGATGGTTATAAATTTTATATAATTTCCCTAATTCATTTTCTAATCTTGTTAGTTTGTTTTCTCTTTTATTTAATTTATTTTGATGTTTTATAAGAAATTTTGATACTCTATCAATTTCGTTTGTATTTCCATGTTCTATATAATAATCCAAATGTCTACTTGTATAAAAAAAAAGATAATCCAAATGTATACAAATTAAACTTGTATTTTCTCTATTTATGTTTATTTTGTCTTTTAATTCATTTATTTTATTTTCTTTCTCAATTATTCTAATTTGTATATCTATAATATCCATTCAAAAATCCATTCAAAAATTTGAATTTTTCTTTTAATCTTAACAATTATAATTATTAGGTTTCCAATAATTATTTTAGTTTCTATAATTTTAGTAGTTATTATGATTTTTCTTATTTTAGTGATCTTAGTGCTCTGATACCAAAATGGAGGGAGTGTTTTTTCAGGATTCATCTAGGTTATTATTTTTTAGGTTTTTCATTAATTGCTCATAAGTTTCATCTATTTGCATCCTGGTTAATGCTAAGTCGAATTCATAATCTAGTTCATTATTATAAATTATAGTTTGTGCGCATAATTTTCCATATTCTTGACATATCATTCTTTTTAAATCTTTTGGTAGGTTTAATTTCCATATATATTCTAATTTTTCATAAAAATCTTTTTCACGATTTTTTATTTCATCAATATATATTACGTTACAATAGTCTTTTATTTTTACCCATGTTGTAATAATTTTATCTTTTATTATAAACTTAGCAATATTTTTATTTGGTTTATCTTTCATTATAAATTTAGCTATATTTCTGTCTAACTTATTCATCTGAAAATTCATTATATTCTAAAGAATTTATATCTAATATTTCTTCAAAGATATTTAAATTTCTTTCTGAGTTAAATTTTTTTTCTAATTCTTCTTGTTCATCTTCTAGTTCTAATTTTATTAACGTGGTTGTTAATTCATAATTCATTTCATCTTCATATAGTGCAATTTGTCCACATATTTTTCTATAATCTTCACATATTTTAATTTTTATTTCTTTTGGTAAATTTAATTTCTAAATATGTTTTAGCTTTTCAATAAAATCTTTATCAATATTTTTAATATATTCCATATATATTTTTTGAAATTGATTTCACTCTTTTACCCACATATTAATAATTTTATTTTTTATATTAAATTTTGCAATATTTTTATTCATATCTTATTTTTCAAATACTGAGTTAAATCATTTACTTGATCTGCTAATTTATTAATTTTATCTTCTTCAATATCCTTTTCAGAAATATTTACTGGTAATGGTAATCTATATGTTAATAAATTTGGTTTATTTATAAAAGTTTCTAATTCCGTTATTTCATTTCTTTTGGGATAATAATTTTTTTCTATATTTTCAAATAAACTTGGTTTATCTATTCTATCATTATTTCTGAAAGTAATACTATGATGTGAGTTAGTTAGTGCATAATTAACACAATAAGTTATCGAGAATATTTTATCTCCTAGTCTCATTAGATTTTTTCTTAAAAATTTATGTTCAAGTGTTAATGATTGTTCTAATCTTTGAGTGTTTAATGGTATTCCAATATTTGGGTGAATTTCATATTTTAGTTTTACATAAGCTAAGTTTCCTTCAATTACACCTAGTATTTTATCTTTTATATCAGTTATTCTATCATCTTTTAATATTAACTCGATAGGTGAATTTATTCCTTCTTGGAAGGTTGCTTTTATTAATATCTGAATTGCTCCTATATGTATATATCCAATTTTATTTCTATGTTTTTCCTTTTTTATATTTCTTTTTAATTCCATCAAATTTTTCTTATTTAGTAGTGGTATACTAGTATTTCCTTGAGCTTCTTCAATGTCTATTGGAACTTCATTAATCAGTTTGCCATAATATATAATATTTTTATTATTAAATTTTTGCATAATTTTTCCAAGTTTTTCTTTGCTCTTCATGTTAGCATCTTTGGTTAAATCTAAATCTTCCTTTTGTATTTTTCTAAATAAAGCTGAGTCTATTAAAATATTTCCTTCATAGTAACCATCTTGCTCTGTAATTTGTAAATGTTCTATATTATTATTACTAGTTTTTTCACATTCCATTATAAAAAGATAAACTGACTACAAGAGATATCGTACCTGACTTGATTTTTTTAAATTCTTGTGCCCACTGCTGCTTCCACAACTGAATTTGAAACTAGTATTGAAATCAATTTGAGTGTTTGAACTAAGTAGAGCTGAGTATTTAAATAAGTAGAAAATTTTTATTTGTAAGTAATACTGAGTACAAGGGGGTTTATTGGACACACTCTCAAGTGGCCGACTAATCCTAACTAGGACTAGCACAAGAGTTTCCTAAGGAAACCTTTCTCTTAAGAGGAATGATAGCTTTAAGCTTTTCGCCATTTCGCCATGGCTTCTGCTTATGCCTTGATCCTCTTTTTATAGGCATGAGAGTTTCCTATTTACAATCCTTATCCACAAGCCTCTAACACTTAATAGTACCACTATATACTTGCCTTATCCTAATACTAATGGCACTTGACTACTATTCATGAAATAAAATCTCATCCTAATGTACAGTGGTTTTTCTAGATGGTCATAGTTCGACTTTTTTTTTTTTACTTGACACGTAGCACTTTACATTATTTACAATGTTATTTTAGTATTTTACAAAGGGACTACATAAGCTATTACACCATTATTCAATAATTATTTCTCCCGTGATGTCATCCTTATCTTCTTTTTGGTCTTCTATCTTTATGGTGCATCTTTCACATGCATGGTTTCTGCTCTGACTTATCTTTTTGCACAGCTGGTTGAGTATATCCGAATGATATTTCATCGTGGGTCCCTCAAATGCATAGTACGGGTATTCAAATTCTGTTAATGTCTTTATATCTTTTTCTCTGATTGCCTTCCCGTTTGTTTTGTTTAACAATATCAAATGAGGTCCTTTATATCATTCTGACGAAAGATCCTCTTCCAATGCCTTGGCACTGGTGGTAAATGCTTGCTAACTGGTTTGCAATTATTTCCTTCATAAACTCCTCAGTATATGCTTCCTTCTTTGGATCATCCAGCAAAGGAAAATTATTGTTGCTGATTCCTATATACACAAAATATTTTGCTTGTTGTCCAGTTGAGAAATCTGGGTATGCTGAGTAAAACTTCAAGAAAATAGTCCTTTCTCGGGCTATATTCTTCTTGAAAGCCTGAACTGCATCTTTGAAACCATGTGAAAACAAACTGATTTCTTCAAGATTAGTACTTAAATAAAGACATTCAATCATCCCAAATTGGAATAAATTGAATACCAGTAATTGAGGTGCTCCTGGTGTAATAATTGCTTTAACACCATAAATATTTCGATCAACTATGTAAAAACAGTTGACCTTTTCAGATTCATTCCAATTATTAATCTTTGGAAATGTTCTTCGAATTTTTCGTAAGAAAATTGAATTCGAAGTTCATGATCCTTTCGACTAATTATTTGAAAATCATCTAAGGAAGAAGGAATTCTTCCTAATATTTGCATAGCTGATTTAATTGGTGGTGAACTTTTTGCTGTTTCTGAAAAAGTTCTTGGTCCAAGATAAATTTCATTTCCTTTTCTTTTTCTTTCTGCTTCATCATATTCTCTCATTGCCTTTTTTGCTTCTTCTTCAGAGGAGTATGATTTGTGGATGATTCCTGGGTTTTTTGTGCAGTGTGGTGCTGCTTTATATCAGTCATCATAAATTCCTGGAAATGGTCCATTAAAAATTACGTACCATTTTTTATTTTCTTCTTCATCTTGATTCTTCAAATTTTCTGGAACTGCTTCCATCAATAATCTCAATTCTTCAATTTGTAGCTCTGTTACTTCCCTGTCTCTTTTGAGTAATTCTGCTTCCTGCATCTTTTGTTCAAAGCGTGCTTTTTGCATTTTTAATTTGCTTTCCAATTTCTTCATGTCCTACTCCATTCTCTTGAAAGTATATCTGCAAGAACATTCTTTTCACCTTTAATATGAGATATTGTATAATTATATTCAGCTAACTTTATCTGTCATCTTATTAATCTTCCCTGTTTATAAGTGCCTTTATGATTAATATTTTTGAAACCTGCAACATAAGTACTATCGGTTCTGACAATAAATTCTTTATCCATCACATAAATTTGATGTTTTTCCAACATTCGAATTAAGACCAATGTTTCTTTTTCATGAGTAGGATAATTAATTTCACTGTTTGAAAAGGTTCCAGACATATATCGACACAGTAATTCTTTCTTTTGTCCAGGGGTTTTTCCTTCATAACACCTCTCCAACATTCATTAGATGCATCTGTCGCAATAATAATTAAATCATCATCTGAAGGATGGTATAATTCAGGAAGATCCTGACATAAGTGCTTTAATTTTGTAACAATTTCTCTATCTTCTTTGGTCCATGACCAAAGAGCATCCTTTTTTAGATTCTGCTGGAGTTTTCTCCTTTCAGCTGCAAGATTCTTTATAAAATTTTCATTTGAAATATAAGTTAGTCATCCAAGAAATTTTTGTAATTCCTTTTTATTCTTTAATTTGGTTGGAAAATTCTGAAGTTTTTCCAATACATATTTTTGCATTACTATTTTCTCTCTTTCTATTTCTAATCCTAAATAGTTAATTTTGGTCTAAGCTAGAACTGCTTTTGTCCTACTTAAAACCACTCCATTTTCTAAACATCTTTTAAGAACTAATTTTATCTTCTTAAAATGATCATTTAAATCCTTATCAGTAAAAACTAATATATCATCAATATATATAAGGCAAAATTCTTTATAATCCTTAAGCACATAATCCATTCTTCTTTGAAAAATACCTGGTGATTGTTTCATTCTCATTGGTAACACATTCCATTCATATTGTCCTTGAGGACAACTAAAAGCTGTTAATGCCCTTGATTCCTCTGTGAGTCTTATTTGGTAAAATTCTGATTTACAATCAAAAGTACTAAACCAATTCATATTCCTAACTCTTTCTATAATTAAATCATTTCTAGGCAAAAAATATGCATCTCCTTCCAGGCATCATTCATCTGTTTATAATTTATGACCATTCTCCTTTTTCCTCTTTTAATTTCATTATGATTTTCTACATAAAATGCTGGTGCTGAATGTTTACTTTTTGATGGTCTTACTAATTCTTTTTCACACATTTGTTTAATATCTTCTGCAAACTCATCTCTATCTTGTTTTGTGTAAATCATAGGTTTAGATTTTATTTCATTTGTAGGATCTTTTAGTTTTAATTCTACTAACTCTGTGTTTTTATTATTAATTTTTGGATCTAATGGGTTTTCACTATATACCTTATCTAAAAGTTCTTCAATATATGCTGGAATAATTCTACCTTCTTCTGCATTCATTAGTACATGTCGCATTTTTCTATATACTATTCCTATTATCTCACCACGTTTCAGCTGACTAAACTCTTGAGTATTGACACTTTGTATAGTGAAGGATTGGTATCCTAATTATTTCTCTTATTTGCTTTCCTCTAATATAAGGGGTTCTTAGAGTCATATAATCTAAGTATTGGCAAAAGGCTGCGTATAATCTAAGAAAATTATTTCCTAATATCATATCTACACCTATTTGTTGTTGATATATTATAGGTATAATAAATAATTTATTTTCTATTATCAGAGTTGTTTTCTTTACTATCCAGCTTAGAGAATGTATAGATCCACATGCAATTGAAACTCTTGCTGGGTTTCTTACTTTTTCCCATTTATCAAATGATGTTTTTGTTGCTATACAAATACTTGCTCCAGTATCTATATAAGCTTCAGTTTCTTTATCATTATTTTTAATTATTATTTTAATATAAGTACTATTCTGATTTTGTCTATGAAGATAATTCATCTTCTGAATATTTATATATACTCTCTTCAAAATTACTTAATTCTTCTTCAAATGGTTCTAAATCATATATTTGATATATTATTTCTATTAGTTTTGACTTTTCTTTTAAGTCTTTTTCTTTTCTTTTTGGACACTCATTTGCATAGTGTCCTTCTTAGTTGCATAACCAACACATGCATTTTTTCTTTCTTTTTGGACAGTATTTTCTGGGGATTTGTCTTTTCTTTCTAAAATATTTTCTATTTCTATTTTTATAAGCTCTTTTCTTTGGATATGTCTTTCTTAGCTTAGGTTTCTTCCTATAATATTTTTTCCTTTTTCTAGGTTGTTTACATCCATAATTTCCTGGTAATTCTAATTCTGGTAAATCACAACATATTTTATTTCTTCCCCTATTTAATTGTCTAATTGTTTCTCTAGTTAGGCATTGATTTCTCATTTCTTCATATATTATTCGTATAATTCCTCCTAAGGTATTTGCTATTGCTCCTATTCTTGTTTTCCAAATGTTTTTTATCTTTATATTAAGAGGGTATGGTAACTTATCAATAAATAATTCATTGTACATATCCTTTGATGTATTATCTAGTTGATAATAATATTTTTGATATTTGCAGATAAAACTCCCTATCTGACACATATCACATATTTGCATTTTATTTAAATGTGACTTTGCATTTTCATGTAATAAGTTATTTACTCCTATTTTATTTGAAGATATTCATATCCAGTAAATTCTCTAGAAATTAGTTCACTAATTAATCTAGCAAAATCTTGGCTAGTATTTACAGTAGCTGCATATCTATACCACATTTCATCACTAATACTTATCAAATATTGTCTTACATCTCCTGCTGTTTTCATTAGAATTAATCCTTTTACGTTATCTAAAGAAAGATTACTAAATTTATCATCTGTTGAAATTAATAATATTATTTCATTAACCCATTCTATAATTGCATCTTCTTTATTTCTAACACAATCTAAGTTTAATATATATCCTAATTTAGTATATTCATTATGAGGTTTAAATTCATCTGGTATTTTTGACCATTTTCCATCTTTTATAGCATATCCTTTATTTTTCATTGTTTCTTCTTCATATTTATCCCATGCACCATCTTTATTATAATAATATTCATCCCATTTTCTTTTTTCTTATTTTACTCCACTTGTTTCACCTTTTTCCATAAATATTTTACCATATTCAGAATCTGATGAACTAGTGAGCTAGGATTATTTCTTTATTTTCTTTTGGATTTTCTTTTTGCTCAATTTTTTGTACTTGATTATTATCATCTTCTATTATTTTTAATTGTTCTAACAATTGTTGAATTTCTTCTATATCATTTGATTTCTTTAGATTTTCCAAATATTTTTTTTAATTCATCCATGTTGATAATGGTTTATAAAAATTTATAGGTTTTTGTTCTTTTATTTTTAATAAATCTTCTAAATCCTTTTTTGTTATACCTCTATTGTTTTCTTCGTATTCTAATAAATTTTCAAGTTGCTGGAGAATTTCTTTAATTCTTTTAATATCATTATTTTCCTCAATTTCTTTTCCTTCGTTTATATTAGCTAAAGTCTCTCTTATATTTTTTATATCATTGTGCCATTTTGATATTCTCATATATGTATATTCCATAATTTTATTAGTATTTTCTATTAATAAAACTATGTTTTTATTCATTTCTTCTAACATTTTAATTATTTCAAAAATTTCTTTCGATAATTTCATTTCCATCGCCATTTAATTATTTTCTAGTAATGGTTGCTATACGAATACTTGCTCCAGTATCTATATAAGCTTCAGTTTCTCTATCATTGTTTTTTATTATTATTTTAATATAAGTACTATTCTGATTTTGTTTGTAAAGATAATTCATCTTTTGAATATTCATATATACTCTCTTCAGAATTACTTAATTCTTCTTCTAATGGTTCTAAATCATATATTTGATATATTTTTTCTATTAGTTTTGATTTTTCTTTTACGCCTTTCTCTTTTCTTTGAGGACACTCATTTGCATGGCCTTCTTTGTTACATAACCAACACATATTTTTTCTTTCCTTTTGGACAATATTTTCTAGGGATTTGTTTTTTCTTTCAAAAATATTTTCTATTCCTATTTTTGTAAGCTCTTTTCTTTGGATATGTTTTTCTTAACTTAGGTTTCTTTCTATAATATCTTTTCCTTTTTCTGGGTTGTTTACATCTATAGTTTCCTGGTAATTCTAATTTTGGAAGGTCACGACATATTTCATTTCTTCCCCTATTTAATTGTCTAATTGTTTATCTAGCTAGACATTGATTTCTCATTTCTTCATACACTATTTGTATAATTCCTCCTAAGGTATTAGCTATTTCTCCTAATCTTATTTTCCAAATATTTTTTTATCTTAGTATTAAGAGGGTATGGTAACTTATCAATAAATAATTCCTTATACGTATCCTTTGATGCATTATCTAGTTGATAATAATATTTTTGATATTCGCAGATAAAACTCCCTATCTGACACATATCACATATTTGCATTTTATTTAAATGTGACTTTGCATTTTCATGTAATAAGTTATTTACTCCTACTTTATTATGAAGATATTCATATCCAGTAAATTCTCTAGAAATTAGTTCACTAATTAATCTAGCAAAATCTTGGTTAGTATTTACAGTAGCTGCATATCTATACCACATTTCATCACTAATCTGCTGTTTTCATTAAAATTAGTCCTTTTATATTTTCTTATAAAGAAAGATTACTAAATCTATCATCTGTTGAAATTAGTGGTATTATTTCATTTATCCATTCTATAATTGCCTCTTCTTTATTCCTGACAAAATCTACGTTTAATATATTTTCTGTTTTAGTATATTCAGATGAGGTTGAAACTCACTTGGTATTTTTGACCATTTTCTATCTTTTCTAGCATATCCTTTATTTTTCATTGTTTCTTCTTGATATTTATCTCATGCACTATTTTTATTATAATAGTATTCATTCCATTTTCTTTTTTCTTGTTTTACTCCACTTGTTTCACCTTTTTGCATAAATATTTCATCATATTCAGAATCTGATGAACTAGTGTAAGCTAAAATTATTTCTTCATTTTCATTATTTTCTTTAGGATTTTCTTTTCGCTCAATTTTTTGTATTTGATTATTATCAATTTTTTGTATTTGATTATTATCATCTTCTATTATTTTTAATTGTTCTAACAATTGTTGAATTTCTTTTATATCATTTGATTTCTTTAGATTTTCTATATATTCTTCTCTTAATTCTTCCATGTAGATAATGGTTTACTAAAGTTTATAGGTTTTTGTTCTCTTATTTTAAATAAATCTTCTAAATCCTTTTTTGTTATACTTTTATTATTTTCTTCATATTCCAAAATATCTTCAAGTTGCTGAAGAATTTCTTTAATTCTTTTAATATCATTATTTTCATCAATTTCTTCATTTATATTTTCTAAAGTTTCTCTTATATTTTTATATCATTATGCCGTTTTGGTATTCTCATATATGTATATTCTATAATTTTATTTGTGTTTTCTATTAATAAAATTATGTTTTTATTCATTTCTTCTAATGTTTTAATTATTTCAAAAATTTCTTCTGATAATTTCATTTCCGTGTCATTTAATTATTTTCTAGTAGTGAAATCTGTCTAACTTGACTCATTTTAATTTTTTTAACCAACGGACTCATTTTAAAGTTAAAAACTACAATTAATAATTCATATATAGAATTAAATTGGGTGATATATTAAATAGAAACAGATTACTCCGTATTATCATGTCTCGTAACCATTGCCAGTTAATTAAAAGTCTATCCAAACTGATATTTCCAAGTTTTTGATAATAATTTTATAAATATTTACACATACATATTGAGATTATATAGATATGAGGCGAGATCTGTTAATATCATGTAACATATTTATATTCCTTCATGACTATTTGTAGAACGCGGATTTATATTAATCAATCCAAACATTAATTAATCTAACAGAGTTGAATTTATTTATTTATTTTTTAAAAACTAATATACTTATATTATTTAATCGATTTTGATTTACAATCCTGCTTGATTTGACCCTAAATATCAGTGCTAGATATTTTTTATATTTAAATATTTCAACAAAATTTGACTTTAAGGTTTCTCTTAGAATTTGGATTCCTTGCTGTCGTGAATCCTGCATCCACGCAGTCAAGGCGATAAATGCGAGATTTGACCCGGTAGGGAATCCGAATTCGTTTCTCTTGACTGGGATGGGATCATTTGAGATTTTGTGATCATCGCTTTCGGATTATGACTTTTACTTGCTTCTCCTGCTTTTCTTTAATTCCCTGCAACTTATATGGACTGTTGCCATCACAGCCCCATGTTTCTGTAATTCTGTTTAAGTTTTCTATATGGTTTTCATTTTCAGTGTGGACCTCATTTCAATGATGAATATTCCAAATAAGAAATACTTTTGTAAAAGTTGCATGTGAAATTATAAAAAATAATTTAATTTTGTTTCGCAATGAAAAAATGATAATTCCTTTGGCAGAAGTAAAAATTAATGAATTTGAAAACTGTTTGATTAATTAGAGCAAATACATTCTGGATAGAAAAATCGTAGTTGGGAGGGGAGACCCCACTAAAGGTGGCGGGTTTTCACAAAATAATAAATTGTATTCTCTTCGTGGTAAAATTGTATTTACGGTAGTCTAAAATTCGCCATTATAATGTTATGTTTGCAAAAGCTCAAAAATGATTTTGACATAGTAACCTTAGTCCCACAAAAATTCAGAGAAAATTTGGACATTATAACTCTACTATTAATAATTAGCACAAAATAATTAATTTAAAGCTTATAAAATAATTATTAAGGCATAAAAGCAAAAACACATAAACAAGCAATCTAAACACGAACAAGAATCAAAGCTCATACTTCTCAAATTAATATTGAAAGATTAACCCCTTACCTTGGCCAAAACTTGATGAAGAACAAGCAAGAACACTAAAAGAAATTTAAGATCTAAAGTGTTTGTCTTCTTGATCCTTTGTTGGTGTGTGTAAAATTTATGAGGCCAAGGTCCCTATTTAAAGATGAGAGGGGGCGGCCAAGCCAGGGAGAAGGAAGGGATTAAAAATTTGTGTGAAGTAAGCAATGACTATCAAAATACATAATTATTAATTAGGTTTAATCCATTCTTTTTCTAATAGGCCTAAACCACTTCACAAGGATTGATGACTCATGAAAAAAATATGATCCAAGGCTCCTCAAAGCTCCTTGATGTCGACCAAAATGAGGGGGAGGAAGACCATTTGATTACATGGACAAAAACTTTAGGTTTAAGTAGTTTTAAGTGAAAATCAAGGGTAAAATAGTCACTAGACATGCTCACCATACTATTCAAGGCTAATCATGATGTCTACAGATCTTTTATGCTTCTTAGAATTGTATTTGAACCCCTCAAAGTTCCTAAATTTTCATATCATAGTCACCATGTCTCTATTTGTCTCTATTCGGCTTATTCCGGAAATAAGGGTTAAAATGGTATTTTTACTAATCAAATATTTAAAAATAATTTTACATGGTAAGAACTAATGAGGAATCACGAAATTGACATATAAAAGCTTCATGGAAGAGTTTTGGGATTTTTACGGTAAGGACAAGCCTTACTGTTTACAAAAACAAAGAAAAACGGCCGCGCCGTAAGTGAAAAACAATAATTTTTCAGAAAATTCTAGAAAATCACAAATTGAATTTAAACACTAATGGTCCCTCTTGAAATTTGATTTTAAGCACTCACTGATCATCATAAATCCATTTTTTACTAGAAATCCCTGTTTTCTATACTTTACGGAGATCAGAAAAGTAGCGTTTTTATTGGCTTTTCAGAAAATTACGAAATAATTTTCAAAAAATATAAAAACATGATTCAGCTACTCAAAATCTTTTTCTGACCTCAAGTTGGTCTCCGAATCAGTTATTTGCTCTTACTGTAAGTAACAGGGACAAAACGGTAATTTTTAAAGTTTTCCAAAAAATTCAAAGAAAATTCTAGAAAATCCGAAATATTAAAAGAACCAACTTTTGTGAAGGAAGTTTGTTTGTCTAAGTTGGTTTAACATACTTGTTCTATTAAAACCCTTATCTGTTAATAACGGTACATACGAATGTCAAGTATCAAGGAAAGAGTGACTGTTTTACTGAAATAACTTGATAAGTATTTTAAAACCTTCATTATAAGACCAAAATAATTTACTTAGCACTTAGATCACAAAGTTTCATATAAAATGGATTTTAAACAGTAACTCAAAAAAAAACGGATGTTACATGGAGCGCCTAGTTGTAGGACAACTAGCCCAATCAGAATCACAATAAGCACGAAGAGATAGATATGAAGTAGAAGGGAAAATCAGGCCTTGTCCAGGGGTGGCCTTTAAGTAAATAACTCGAATAGCAGCATCCATGTGTGGTTGGTGAGGAGCATGCATGAATTGACTTAAGATGTTTATAGAGTAAGCAATATCTGGACGCGTCACTGTTAGATATATAAGGCGACGATATGGTGAGGGGTCTACCAATAAAGTACCATGTGTTGGAGATAATTTGAGATTTTGTTCCATGGGAAAATCCACTGGTTTAGATGCAGTAAGCCCACAATCAGAGATGATATCAAGGGTATATTGTCGTTGTGACAAAAAAAGACCCTTCTTAGATGTTGCGACTTCAATTCCCAAAAAATACTTCAGTCTCCCCAAGTCTTTGATTTTGAATTTTTGATGAAGAAGCTCTTTCACAACATTGATGAGTTGTGGGTCTGAACCTGTGAGAACAATGTCATCGACATAAAGAAGAAGAAAAACAGAACCTGAATTTCGGTGCAGGCAAAAAAGAGAGTAGTCAGCAGTGCTGTGAGTGAAGCCAAAGTCAATGAGAACCGCTGAAAATTTGGAATACCAATTCCGTGATGCCTGTTTAAGACCATATAACGATTTTGCAATTTGTAAACAAGGTTGTCCCCTGAATGTCGAAAACCAGGAGGTAATTGCATAAAGACATCCTCATGCAAATCACCATGTAAAAAGGCATTATGCACATCAAGTTGATGGAGGGCCCACTGTTTGGCAGCAGTGATAGATAGTAGAACTTGAACAGTGACAATTTTAGCAATTGGAGCAAACGTATCAAAGTAATCAACACCTTCAGCTTGTGTGTAATCCTTTGCAACCAACCGTGCTTTATATCGTTCAATGTTGCCATCGGAATTTCGTTTAATTTTATATACCCGTCGGCAACCAATTGGCTTCTTCCCAGCTAGTAGTGGAACTAATGACCAAGTTTTATTCTCACAAAGAGCATCTATTTCAGATTGTATGGCGTTATGCCATTCTCAGGAATTCTTAGCCTCAGAATATGACTTGGGCTCAGATTCAACAACCAATGAAGAAAGAAAAGAACGGTGTGAAGGAGAAAAACGATCATAAGATAAAAAATCAGAAAGAGGATAAGGTGCACCTTGACCATTGGTAGAAGGGAAAGACTGTGATGAAGTGAGAGAGCACAAATAACCATCAAGATATCGGGGACGCTTTCTTAAACGAGATGGACGAGGTGGGCCAATTAATTGAGAGTTGTCGGTGGTTTTTGGGGTAGTGGGCTGAGTGGGTGGTGCTGGAAATTCAGTAGGTGATATAAGCTCATCAGGTTCTATGTCAAGTGGTAGAGGCAGAACAGGATTGGAAAGTGGGTTAGTGGTGGTAGAAATATTAACCGGGGAAGAAACTTCAGAATCTAATAATGGTAAAGGAAAAACTGAATTTGGATTCTGAGCATTAAAAATTTGATATGAAAAAATGTGTTCATGAAAAACAATATCTCTTGTCACATAAATTTGTTTGGAAGATAAGTCAAATATTCTATAACCTTTTTGGCCATGAGGATATCCCAGAAAAATGCCAGGAGATGCTCGATTATCAAACTTATGAGTGATGTTTGTATTTCTGCCATAAACTAAACAACCATGTTAACAAACTGAAAGATAACAAATTTCAGTTGCTAACAGTTTGAATTAATTTGAGTGGCCAAAAGCGGGAGCCAGAACACATCTCTAACCATTAAACTACCACATTGGATTTCATTATTTTGATTCAATTCTTCTTATATCTTTGGTGTACATGATGCTACAGCTATAAGATAGAAATTAATTAAAGGAAGCTAGCTGATTAACTAAAGTGAAAATTTCTAAAATTATTGAGCGTGTGATTGTCCAGAGACTTTAGTTTGTGGACTAATGATTGATGACATGGCATTAATTTGTTCTTTTTGGATTTAGTATAATATATGTCACCAGGAGAAGAACACAAGGCTTGTATAAAATTTGTTAATTTTGTTAGTTGCTTTATTTGAGTCTCCACAATTTTGATGGAGGAACTCTGCTTGCATGGTTTTGCAATAAGTTGGTTGTATGTATGTTGAGTAGGTTGACTCATCTAATCTAATGTTCTAAATTTGTAATGGAGATCTTGGTTCTTGAAAGTAGGCCCTTGTCTCCTGCATATATATAAAAGAAGTGGTTTGATGTATTAATTGCAAATATTGAACAACATTCTCCAATATCGAAGGGTTATTGTTCTGTTGTTGCACTTCATTTATACTCCATCCGGTCCAAAATATAAGCAACAAGTCATTTTTTGGTTCATTGAATAACTCATGTTTCTGGTCTAAATTAGACCAGAAACATGAGTTATTCAATGTACCAAAAAATGACTTGTTGCTTATATTTTGGACTGGAGGGAGTATGTAGTGGTGGATTTCCTTGCAGTGGTTGCCTGTCTGTTGTTGCTGCTATATTGTCTCCATGGAAAACATGAATGCTATTACCTCCATCCGAGATTACATTAAGTGTTAGAATAAATAAAGGTCGTTGTTTGGAATAACCAATATTTGAGCATTTCCCCTGTAATAGATCTATATGCTTCACATTTATTATTACCATTCATGTGTCTTATAACACCACATAAGTCACATGCCAATTTTAGTTTGAGTACCAACTACCAATTTAATGATCCCTATCTGAGATATTCTCAATGTTGCTTTGGTAAGGTTTGCCAATTGTTGAGTTGAACATTGATATGCTCTTGTTTGCAGGAATCTTGATATTATTCAATGTACCACACCAAATGAATTGCATCAATCATTATTATTGTATAAAATGATATAGACCAGCCATAAAATAAAATTTGTACCTGTTGAATTGACATATTCTTCAAAACCATATTGATGGGTAAACAGCTTTCTCTTAACAGCTCCTTGGATCTCTTAATTATAAGCTTCATATAAGGATTCGCCTCAACAAAATAAGTGATCTGATCACTATGCATTTTCACATATATATATATATATTTTGAAGGGAGAAAATGCCTAGATGGTGTAAGCTTTGTTTTCATAAATGATTGATTTTGAAATCTTCTCAAGGTAGATTTCTGTTCTTTTCTACAAGAGTTTCATCATAATGACTAATTAAAGGAGCAAACAGTTCTTTCATTGTTCTGATCCATAGAAGGAGAGCCCCCAAAAAACTGGGGACTTTATATAGGCCTATTTCATATAGCAGGCAGATCTTACATGGGGTTTTCAATGCTATTGCTAATTGAGCTAGTGGATCGAAGAAGAAAGGGGCTCTGTTTAAAGTGAACTTCAAGAAAGCTTATGATTCAATGAATTAAGATGTTTTGGATTATATTTGGATTTTAATAATATACTATTATTTAAAATATAAGCAATTGTTTACTATTAAATTACATATTTATAATTAATGTCTAAATTATTTGAAATTCTGTATATATGTCATCAATATAATATGATTTTAACAGTTGACCTTTAGCTACATATTGTACTTAAGTATTCATATAAAAAAAAAAAAAATCTAAACCGTGTCCGTAGATCTTGACTTGTGTACACACCCACACACACTCTTAACCCGAAATCTTACTTAAACATTGGAAGCATAGTACACACAGTCTTGTGAAAGATTTATGTCATGAACGTTGAATTGATTAAATTTAATTTGAAACAGATGGAAGATGACAGTTTTATGACATGAGGAATTAATAATAAATAATTAAACAGAGGCAATGCACGCATACCAGACAAGACAGAGGCATCAAATTAAGATAAGTAGAATCTGTTTAGCCACCATGGTTACATTAAGTACACAATATTATTATTGTGAAATTAACCTGCAGCGATCGACAAGAAGCAACGTCTAGTCCCAATATGCCCCCCCCCCCAACATTTTCACTGCTCTGCGCACTCTGGTCGGCCCAGCTAATTAACTAATACTAGTATGAGTTAATTTATAGAGATTTGTTAGCAACTGAAATTTGTTATTAACAAGATTGTCTCATACATATGTATATATACAAATACACACACACACATTGGTCTTTAATGGGGAATCAGTGTGGTGGTTAATTACATAAATCTCTCTCGATAGTGATGATAACTCCAAAATTTAAACTTTGATGAGATAAACATAATTAATATACACATATATAGTACTTGTTTTGCATGTGTGTGTCTTTTTCTTTTTTGTCTTCGTCCACGGTATCCAGGGAAAAGAGGCCTTTGTGTTTGGCTAAAGGTAGGTAAAGCTTACCACAGATTGTTCCATCACTAGAGATTGAATTCAGATACCAGCCGAGTTTATCCCTTTAGGATGGAGCACATTGACTATTTACACCCAACCTCTGGTTTTTCATGTATGTGTGTCTATATATTTTACTGGTGTAGTTTTTCCTTTTGAACTGATGTTTACTGGTGTATGTTTTTTTGACTGATGTTTACTGGTGTATGTTATTGTACGTTTAAAAGTGAATTTAGTGATTCTTGTGGCAAAGTGTAAATTAAATAGAAAAAAAAACTGAATTTAATGACAACAAAAAAAAAAAGTAAATTTTGACTAAGGGTAAAATTAATTAACATAAGATCACATCGTCAAGAGACATAAACCCGATTTCATTCAGATTAATTTTGATTATATGTATATATGTTGACGCATGTTAAGTTGTCTCATCAGTAAAGTCGCTATGATTTACTTTATTTTTTCTGGCAGCTACGAACATACAGATATATAAATAGTGGCTGGTCTTTATTATTAATGTTGAGTGGTGGGAACAGTAAAAGCAGAAGAAGGGTGCAGTGAAGTGTGAACCAGAACCGGCCCTCAGGTTTAGCCGTTTAGGTCTGCTGTCTGCATATGTTGTTGAATAATGCGTTCTGTTTCTGTTCACTAATATTTGACCACACCAAAGAGTGTGTAACAACAGTACTTCTCCTCTAAACTAACTACATTTTCACACACACACAAAAGTTATTAAGAATAAATGGTGATGATGATTAATATAGCTAGAATATATCAGATACATACATAACATACATATAAATAACCAAGAGATCATTCATCACATGAAGAAAGAATACTAGCAAGCTAGCATTGGCTTATCACATCCTGGACACACGGTGTGAGAGTGATGGGTCGGTTGTAGCTACAGCTATAGGGAAATCTAGTTTAACTTGTGTGTCACTGTTGTTAGGAATAACCGAAGTGTGAGTTAGTCTCATATCTATTAGGAATGAGCTAAATGAAGAGAATACAAAAGACAAAATCCACATATCAATGTGGTGTTTTTGTCTCAAAAATTGTGATTATTTGGCCCATTGACGTAGGTCCCCTGCATGTGGACTCCCCAGAAAAATCCCTGTAACCCACAAAAATATACCCATCAACTCTAACTATATATATACACACATTACTGGTTAATTTCAGATTATGATTTGAGCCGTGCTAGCTATATATAGAGAACTGTACTGTGCTGACTACATTATTATGATTATTATTACTATTACTATTGACATATTCATATTATATGTGTGTGCTGGCATGTGTTGTGCAGCATAATTGGTGAGCAGCGTAGTGATCGCTGAGGAAATATGTTGGTTTACATATATACAGTAACACACACACACACACACACACACACACACACACACACACACCATGAATCTAGGCTTTACTCAAACTCATCTCTTGAATGAAAACTCTCTTCGTGACTGGAGATATAGCATTATGGACTACTTTCTTCTCCGCTCACTCTGTATAGTTTCAACTTCACTATACTGCAGTACTTGTTGCTCTCTGATACATATTACCCTTTAATTTGATCAACGCACTATTAATGGTTGAATGAATGACATCTATTTCTTGCCTCGCTTGTTGAAATCATGAAATTCTTTCTTAATCACACACTGCACACACACATCTTAAGGTGTGGATACCAATACAATATAGCAATAGAAGAGAGTTTTTTTTATCAATGGAATAAAAGAGACATGAGTGATATATAAATGTGATGGATATATAAGTGATCTAACAAAAAGAGAAATATAGAAAAAATTAGAGACGTTAGATAGATATTAAAAATTAAAGGGTATTCCAATATCATTTTGTTATTATTTATCCTAGAATTTGCTGAAATTTTATCATATGCATCTCAAACGCCATACAATAAAATAGTTAAAATAATTTACTTTTCTTTTTAAAAATAAACTACTTTACTTTTCACACTAAAAATACGTAATTGATGGTCGAGCATCTATCTATATATCAAGGTTCCCCTGTTTGAATTTAATAATATAGCTATAGCTTCTAATTTCAGAATTGTTTTAAAAAATACAATTTGTGACCCGGATTTGCTGCAGTTGGTGTTTCTCGCATTCACACGCAATCAATAGAATCATAATCGTTGGATCGAGATCGGATAGTTTACAATTTTAGCTTGTATTTTAAATCGATTTTATCCTAGAAACGTGAGCCTTCTAATCTCAATCCAATAGTCATGAGTTGATCGGTGTGTGCTTCGTGAATGCAGGAAAACACCTAGTAGAGAGAATCCATTTGGTTTTACTGTCTCACTCTCTAAGATGTGAAGTCATAAATATCTATCTATCTCCACGATGCTCAGAGCTGTTGGAAAGTTAAATTCGCCATAATAATATTTTTTCGAAATTCGAAAACTTGTATATACTCGTATAGCAGTTTATTAATTGAGCGGATATAATTAACATGCAAGTGCAATTTCGTACTTGGAGAGAACATGGAGTGGGGGGAAGCACTATACGTATAGGTTTGTACATTCAGGAAAATAATAATAATAATAATTAATGTAAATATAGTAGAGTATGGTATGGGGGTTAGGATACTTTTAATAAAGATGGAAGTTAAATAATTTGTGTACCGAAAAAGGGGACACAACAGAAACATTATTTAGCAAAAAGGGTGTTTGTGTTTGACTAGAGATCATCCCATGTTTCCTTTCCAAGACAGCACGTACAAGTGAGTTTACACTAAACATCATTCTTTGTTCAGATAGGAAAATTCTTTGTTTACATTGTAAAATGAGAAACTGTATATATATAATATTTAATCTAGCTAGCATCATTCTTTTTCTGATGTTCATTTCTTCTAAAAGCATGGCTGTGTCTAAAAAATATTTTATGTTCGAGACCTTATATATTTTTAAGCTGTAATTAAATCATTAATTAATCTAAGTTTTATAACCAAATAAATCTAATAATATTTCACTCTCAATAAATAAGTAGTAATTAATACAATCTATATACATAATACAGTTAATTAAGCAATTTTAATTTTAGTATTAGGGAATAAAAAGTTAAAATATACACACGAAAAGAAAAGAAAGAAAATAAAAATATTATATAATTAAAATTTTAAAAATTATTATATTTTTTAAAATTTTAATTAAAATACAAAAAATAATAAAATTAATTGCCACAATAAAATCCATTTTTAATAAATTATATTAATAATAAAGTATAAATTTTTAAGAATATAAAATTAATAATGTCTTAGGAAACTAAAAGCTTTAAGCAATTGTCTCACTTATGTTTTTTTGGTCAATACTGTATCGCTTATCCAAACGCCCACACAATCTTTGCGATTCTCCAGTGCCATGATGACTTCAAGTTTTGTTGCTGAGTTTGACCAAAAGTTTCCACGAGTGATCATTGTGTATATATATATGAAGTTTGTACTGTGACCATTCATAAAGACTGTAATGAATAAATAATATTTTTAAAGTTTGATTATTATTAAATTGATAAAAATATTAATTTATATTTTATTATATTTACATTTATATAGTTAAATTAACAAGGGTGGAGATCAAGTTATTCCAGAAGTAATTCTTACTCCGCTTAATAATTTTTATAGACATTAAATTTCACTAACATCTATCTTACAAATATTGTCATATTATTTTAACGATTATGCACACCAAATTTTAGATAAATTAAATATTTGTAACTATACAATCTTATAGCTGATATTTTACTTATATTCTAAAAAGCTATAAAAATAAGTGTTTATTAATTATACTCCATCTGTTTAAAACTAGCATTTTAAGGTTAATGCAATAAATTAAAAAATATTTAATGGAAGTAAAATATTGTTGTATATAGATTAAAATACCCTCATTTAATAGAAGAGTATTTATGACAAATTATCTATAAATCTCTATATTAATGTCAATTACTCCCACTAGTAATTATTAAATAAAGATATGGGTGGAAAAAATAATAAATAACACTTTAGAATTGTAAAATTGTAATAGTTTTGAAACAAAAATAAAAGACTAAAACCCCTATAGTTTTGAAATAGAGGGAGTATGTTTTTCTTAGCCCGGAGAATCTCATACAATATTTCAAGGCAAGATTGAACAGATTGTCATAAATGATTTCATTATGCATAAAAAAGTCATCTTTTTAAAGCAGAAGATTTTTCAATATAGCTAGTAATTTTAATTGCAATAATGTTTAACTCATAACTTGTATTAGAGATGTATGGTTGATATTGATGAATAAAAAATAAATATAGAAAGATAGAAAAACTGAACGGTGATATGATAAGAATCATGTGCTCTGTAACTCCAATAAAGGACTTTTGTGTATAGTAGTGGTAGTCGATTTTTTTTAGTTAGCAAACCTTTTTTTTTAATTAATGAAACATAACTGTACTCACTACATACAAATCAGAAAAGAATTATCAGTTCTGAAAAAGGAAAGAAAAAAAAACACAATCTATACGAATTGCTTAGTATAAAACTTAAAACAATATATAAACTTCATAATATCATTATATAAGCTATACATGTTTAAAATTGCAAGGAACGTAGCAATTGTACTTGAATGATAGAATAAGTAAAGTGATATAGGAACTGATACTAATTAATTATATTGTGTGGTAGGTATAGAATTAGGAAAGTTGGTGGCACTTAATTGATATTGGAAGAGAGATTGTGAATGGTTCAATGGAAATTATGATTGAGATGATACTGTTAACAAATAGTTGTGACATCACTTTTTTTCTCTATCTCTAGACTTGCATCATGGAAGAGAGACTTTCACCGTTTAACGTACTCTCCCACACATGCATCAAGCATCATTTAGGCTCGTGAATGTTGCATCACAATAAAGAAAGCCAAAATACATGGTGCTTGTATTATGTGCTTTATTACAATGACCCTCTCACGTTGTATATATGTTGAAAAGTGAAATGATTTTTTCACATTATTTTCTTATATCACTATTTTGTTTCTTGATCGTGCTTTTAGATCTTTTTTGGTTTGGGGACCATAGTTGGCTACCCACGCAGTGTCCCAACGCTTTCAACGAAGGACTAATCTGTGCTCGCGGGGCGTGGCTTCCGCTGGCCAAGCATTATTTTGTACACTGCAGGAATCGATCCTGGGAGCTCCAGGTCGACACCCCGTATCCCAGGACAGGCCTTACAACCACTGGGCCAAGAGGCTTGGTTATCGTGCTTTTAGATCTACATATAAATTAGGTATTTTGGAAAGATTTGATTGAATAATTAGTAAATTAGAAATGATATATATAAAAATTTAAAATACCAAAGGTAATGTGTCGAACAACATTCCCATGTGAAACGTATTTTGGTCGAGAATGAAAATCACATTAAATGTATATAATTATTTTAGTTTATAGATATTTTTAACTACTCAGAAGTCATATAAATTCAACAAAATGGAAATGTGGTGAATATGAATTAACAACATTCTTCTATTTTTCTTTTGTTTTCTCTTTAGTCACATATATTACAACCAACAGAAGATTCCAAACAAACTGATATCCAAAAGGGAACAAAAAGGTGAGATAAACAATCACCATCAAAATTGAATTAAAGAAGGCTGTGAGTTGCACGAAGGAGAAGGACCATGCTAAGTTGGTTATCCAAGGAATAAATACAGCACAGAGACAGCTTGGTGCATTTTGTCTTTTGCTTTCCAAGTCATATTCTATTATTCCCTCATTTTTAGTTAGTGATGAGAGAAAAAAATAATGAAGGGATATATAACAACTTCGAGTGTCATTTATTACTGCTCCCTCCCAACAGTCCAAAAAATAATATAATTTTCATTCAATGGTTCTTAAGTTTAACAGACCAAATTGTTAAATGTTAACCCACCATTTTTTTTGGTCAAAGTTAACCCACCATTTTGATGCCATAATTGCTACATTGTAACTTTGTTTATTGTCTACCAATCTAAGAGTTGCATCATCCAAAAAATAAAGCCAGTGTTAGAGACATTATATCTGAGAATCATATTAAACCTCAATTAATTTTTTTTTGGTCAAGAAACCTCAGTTAATTTGAATAAAAACAAATAGACCTAATTAGTATAAATCGAGTCAAATTGACATATTTAAGAGGGTAAAATTTTTGCAACACCAATTTTTTCTATTTACAATACTTGAATTAATCTAAGATTTTACATAAAAAGAACCAAACCTCTTGCCACTTACCCATTTTCCACATTGAGAGATATAAAGCCATATGGGAATTTATATTGACACATACATTCATTGCTAATTACACATACACTAAACTCTAAAAATACCATAATACCCTCAAATTCCTTCTCCTTCACTGTTCGACACACACACTTCCGCTTCGACACACACACACTTCCACAACCCACACACACTTCATCTTCCCCTCACTCTGAACTTGAACTTCCGCACACACACAGACATGAATAATATCTCCCTGCCACAGTTCAGAAATCACTACTTCAGTCAAACAATTCCAACATAATTTTTCCATTTTCTAGGAATTTCAGAGATACCAAAGCTTAGAATTAATAGAATAATTTTCCCCAATATACATCATGTTTATTGTTATTAACATATTATTTCTTGGATTGATTGAAATGAAGATCCTAAAAAATGTAAACCCCACCAACGCTAAAAATCTTTTTCCACAGATGCCTCTGAAATGGTAAGAAAAAAGGGAAAGAAAGAAGGGAAGGGAAGAAAAAAAAAACAAAGAACGTAGGGAAAAAGAAAGAAGGGAAGAAGAAAAAATCAGAGTGAAAGAGAAAGAGAGTGTGTGTGCACCGGGGAAAAAAACAGAGTAGAAGAGAAAAAGAGTGTGCGCGGAAGTGGGTACACGCAGAACTATCATTTTCGCGTTTAAAAATGTACACGTGGAACTAATAGTTCCGCGGATACATTTTTATCGCGGAATTAATAGTTCTGCAGTGTATTTGTTCTTGTGAAAGATATACATTACAAAACTATTAGTTCCGCGTTAAAAAATGTACACACGGAACTAATAGTTCTGCACACTTAATTCAGAAAACACACTTCCGCCACTCTCTCTCTCTCTTTCTCTTTCACTCTTTTTTCCATCCTCGCGCTCTCTCTCTGTCAAAGTTCAGATCTGGTTTTTTTTTTTTGGTTTGGTTGGCATCAAGTTTTACATTTGTGCTTGAAAAAAAAAAAGGGAAGATTTTATTTATTTGTTCTCCCAAAAGAACAGGGAAGGAAGTAGTTGAGTGTTTCAAATCCATTTTTTTATTTTTAGAGTGACCATGGCTTCCAATTCCATGGCAATAGGGGAGAAGGTGGGTGGAAAGAAAGAGTCCTTGCGCTTGCGAACTGGGGGAGAGGAAGAAGATTGATGCAGTGTTGAGGGAGAAGAAGATGAATGCAGAAGAAGATGCTCGAGGTAGCGCGGAACTATCTCTGTGTCCTTGCGGCGGAACTGTTGCAGAACGAAGAAGAAGTGTGAGGGAGAGAGGTATTTTTAGATTTAATGTATGTGCAGTTAGAAGGGGTAGTATGTGCAGATAGCAGCTTTCAAGCCATATTCACCTTTAGATGTATTTATTTCAATTCAAGCCATAACCATTGTGTCATCACATAATAAAACTTACTTTATTACCTTCATGCCCTTTTCAATTGCACATTTTCAGGGAATTTTCCTCCTTCGCTCCTTCCACTTAATCGTCCTTTTGAGTTGTGTTAGGAAGTATCTATAACAATCATATCATTAATCATCCAATAAATAATATATGAAAATTGATTATATTGGTACAAGAAAAGTAAGAAACAATTGTGAAAGTGTCAGCTCAGTGAAGTCCTTTGCAAGCCAATACAAGGAATGACATTTCAAACTATACCACTACCTGCAAACAAATACTTTCCAGCCAGATAAAAATAGCTTTGAAAATTTTGCAAATACTAGTTGTACAATATGGTGTCAAAATTTTTGAGGATCTCCTGGCATGTGGTGGCCAGTTACATCATGTTTCCAGCTTCTGTATCAAGTCATGGCACCCAGTTCCCATCTTCACTGGCAAACCAAGACAAATTCTAGAAGAAGGAGTGTCCAAGTTGTCCACCTGCCCATGACAAGCTGCTTCAACAATGAATTTAGAAGCTGTCTCAAAGCACATTTTGATGAAAGGGGATGTAGAGTCTGCTATGCTCCCCATTCTGTTCATAGGGCGATAGCCACCGGAGTGCGTCATAAAATCAGCAATAAGTGTTAAGTGCCGGATATTTACCGATATCCCGTAAGACTTGAAAACGTTTTGTATTTCCCTGATGATGGTCTCTCTGGCTGCTTCCACCCCATAAGCCATTAGCATGGCATGGACGTTGTTTGAATAAACATGCCTAGCATCAAGATCATCCTGCATCTCCCAAAATGTTTCGAAATGTACACCAGACGTCTGAAGCGCTGGTATTTTTTCTTTCACTGAGGATGGAATATCATTCCTTTTACTGTCATCTTCACCATAGTAGATTACTCCACTTTCTTTACATGTAATAGCTTTACATTCGCCAACCTTCCCAAAGTTCTGGATGCAAACCTTCTTGGCTGCTCTCTGAGCAATCTGCATATGGTTAATTTGAGAACAGTGAGTTTTATATGTTAAGCAAGAAGCAAAATACACAATTGGCATATATTTGCTTCCTAATCTTATTTCACTACATAATTTCATTAGAACCCAGTTGTTACTATTTCGTGTCCACGCCTAAGGATGGGGTACTTCCCTATCCCAACAACAACTATAGCCATTTTTTCACTAGGTGGAATCAATTACATGGATCACAAACAATCGTATAATGTCTTATCATGAATCAAGCACAATGGCAGACCAGTTAAACCTAGAATGTCAATCGAGAGTGACTGTGGCTAACTCTGATAAGGAAGAACCAGGAGAGGAGGAATTAGATGTGCTCAATGTGAATGTCGACACTTTCCCTAATTCCCGCCATGTAAAAATATTCCCTTCCTAATTTTCCTGTTTCCTTATGTATATTCTCTGATTGTGATGTAGTAATTAGGAGAGATTCTACGTTGTTAGCTAATCAATCTGATGGGTCACCTGGACCCAACAATATGTAATTATACTGCTTACTAAAGAGAAAATGAGTTGCACTTGAAAGTACCTGAGCCAACAATATGTGAGGTTCATCAGTAAATTTAAAGTGTATCTCAAAATGCATCCCTTCGGCTTTCACAAAAACTGCCCTGTCATATTTTTTTCTTGTGGGTCCAGATTTTCTTTTTTCAGCTTTCAAACTATCTTTTTCATCAATAGACTTGGGCTTGGAGGGGCTTTCAAGTCCTTGAGAGTTATTCGCTTCAAGTGTCACATTCTCATCATCCTCATTAACTTCTGTATTGTTGCCATCCTCATCACCTTCTTCAATTTCCTCTGACAGCTCACCATCATGCATTTCCTCTTCAGGACCATCCTCATAATCAACCTCATCAGTACCTTGCTGTTTTCTCTTTTGAGCATCTAAACCAAGATCTTCAGTTCCCTCTGTGTCTTCAACACCACCACCGTCATCATCATCGTCATCATTAGCTTGACCTTTTTTCTCAGATTCTGATCCATTTCCGTGAACATCTTCTAAACCATTTGAAGAATTTGATTCTGGATCTGTCTTAAAATTTTTTATGCCACTAATTTTAGACAGCAAAGTAATGTGATTTTCAATGGCATCCTCCAACTCCCTCACAAAACCAACTCTTAGAGTTTCCTCCCAGACATCAAGCGTAATATCAGTGTATTTCGGATAGTGTTTAGGTTTATATAGCTTCATCACAAGTTTATATATGCTGTAAATGCAACCATCACGAACAGCTACTGGTACAACAGAAACTTTCATACTCTTAATTATGTCAGCTACAGTAATCTTCTTCAACTTATCAGCAAGACAAATGGCATCTTCCCTGCAAATAACAACTTCATCAAACATCTCTGTCTGTATGTAGAAAAACCCAGTTTACAGAAACAAAATAAACACCCACATCAAACATTAAAAAAAGATACTGGAGAACAGAAAACAATGTCAGCATCTCACATTGATTTATTGGGTCTCAGGGGGCATGTCATAAATGGAGTCTTGATATCATGAGTGGCAGCCATTAGGATCTCTTGCAAACGTGGAATTCCAAGTGTCACATTCATTTCACCTCGACCAGCAAGGTGGAAAGTATTCAAACTGAAAGGAGAATAAAAATGAAAATAGAAGCCAAAAATAATCAGATATGATTAATCAGCCACACAAAGTTCACTTATAAATTTTACAAAATAACCAAGGAGGTAAACAAAATCCCAATCCTACTAGCTTCTTTTCATGGCTGCCAAAAACAGTACTTCCCAGCATTAAGATGTTCTAGCAGGCCAGAAGGTAAGAGCATTAAATTATAAAATCCAGAAGGAAGTATAGAACAACTGTTCCTATTAGTTTTGCTTAAGTTTTCAAACCTCCAGCCATATATAAGAAAATTTGCCCACATTACAAGAATTTACCCATAAGTTAGATCTAGGTATGTATTTAACAGATAAAATTTTATTCAAATGTCATGGGTGTTCGTTGAAGTTTTACTGAGCTTGTGAAACTAGTTGTTCAAGTATTCAAAAAAAAATTCTCTCCAAGAACCTCTCCTTCTCAGAACTTATTTGCTCAAGCTTTTCATCAAAATGTGAATAAGGGAATTGATATTAGATTTATCTAACTCTTAAAATTGTAAAAAAGTTATTTAGTTCCTCATTCACTATCCATACCCTCCAAGGTCTAAACCACTTCAAAGGACACAAGACTTCTACAAATTCTCACTTCCAAGATTTTTGAAAAATAATGGTGATTAATTATATTAGGTAAGTGTAAGCTGTTCCTAGCCTATTAAAAATCAAAATAAAATTTCCAGTTAAGATATTGTGCTTATCTGCGACAGCTATATGGTTTCCAGTGAGCATAAAAGACTGGTATCATTAATTAATTATTCATGATTTACTGAAACAGATTGATCATAATGGCATCTCATGGTTACACACTGTTCAAAAAATGAGGCGAAAATATATGACAATTTAAAATAACTTACGTCATCTGTGTTGCCGGTTCTCCAACAGATTGAGAAGCTAACACACCAACTGGCTCGCCTGGTTGAGCAAGACTTGAGACGTACTTGTGCTCCATCAACTTCAAGAAATCTGCTCGTTTCATTGAACCAGAATTTGTGTGTTTTAAAGAGAAATCACGAATGAAGTTTTCTGCTTTTCCTTTAAGAGCATCAGGCAACTTGTTAATATAAGGACTGGATCTATCTAGCTGACGGCAACAGTTGCTGTAAACCAATTCCTTATTCTGTAATCAATAATAATAAAAAATGAGATACAAGGTCTATACGTAATTTATGGTTTTGTGAAAAGTAAACGCATTCATACAGTTGACAATGCTTCAAATTTGGTGATAAAGCTAGTTTGATGGACATCTACACCATCTTCTCCATAGTGAAACTGAATAATTGAACCATCAGCATCACGAACAGTATGATCATAAGAAACTTTAAGACACTCAAGGTTTTTCATTAGGCATCTTTGCAAGTAACCACTCCGAGATGTTTTGACTGCAGTATCAACTAACCTGTGAACCAAGATGTCATTTGTTAGGATTTAGGAAGAAGTAAACCGTACAATAACCAAGAGTACATTAAACCTCCCATTTAAAAAAAAAACATTCCCATAAACAAAATTCAGTGAGTTTGCCCAAGGGAAGGAAACAACAAAAGACAAGCCAAAAGAAACAGAAATGCATTGGGGGAGAAAGGGATACGTGTAGCCAAGCAAGGCCAATTTTTGGTCAATAAACTGGTGATTCTAACATTGAAGAAAATGCATTGTTACAGATAAAATATAAAAATCATTCATTTATCTTCACCTAACAACTAAGCTTTTGGGATAATTGGTTCATGACAATGTTGGGCCACACATGTATCCAATGACTACAAACTTCATGCTCCAAATATCCAGATTTGGGAACGGGGGGTGTATGAAGATGTCACATTAGCTAGGTATATGAATAAAGTACTCTATATAATGACAGGGACAAACCTCCCCCCTTAAGCTAGCTTTTGGGGTTGAGTTAAGCTTAATTTGTTCTCAATTCTAATAAAAACAAAGGCAACAAATGAACATAAACAATCAAAATTTAACAATAATCACATCACACCTTATTCCACTAGGTGATCACTACATGGTTCAGTTGACACCATTGGGCTCTACCAAAAAAACAAATTTTCACTAAAACCATTTGGAAAAAGGTCCTTTCAATGGTTTCTCCTAAAGGTCCTCCACCTAAGTTCTCCTTAACTATCTTCTATTTGACCTACTTTTCTCAATGGAACCTTTACTAGTTTGCCTCTACCCCTTTTTAATAATCAACCTGTCAATCAAGAAAAAAACACAGTATTTAGTACTAAATCACATCCTGCAACCCAATTTCATAGATTATGAAGTTTTGAATTGCCAGTTATTCTTCATATTACTTTTGCCTTCACATAGGAGGGTTTGAAGTTGCAACGTAAGCTAGAAAATTAAAAATTACCCACTAGCTAAGGCATATTAAAACATATTTATTAGTTAAAAGATATATGAAAAATAAAACAGCTTTCTATAAAAAGACAAAAGATATTTGCAGAAGTAGTGTAACGTGTATGCACAACCTGGACTATTAAGAAAAAGTTACAATGGGACCAAGGTTATCCAAGAGCTTGAAAGGGAATATGGGAGTGTAAGTGTATGAGGAGTTTCTTAATGTTAGTTTGTGAAGTATTATTACTCATATAAACTATAGCATTAACAGACAAATGACAATGGTGTAATTTAGTGGTCTTTATTTTTTGGAGCGCAAAGAAGAAAGCACAAACTTGATTAAAAAGACACTCAAAAGATTATTTGATGAAATTAAATTAATAAAGTTAAGAATTGGTCTAACAGTATCGCAGACTTTTTAACAAAAAAGAAAAAAAAATACTATTTTCTAACCAAAATCAATGACAACAGACAATAGTTGTGTTTCTAGCCTTCATGTGTACTGGGAAAAATCCAAGTCCCATATCTATTAGAGATAATGCCTAAATAGAATATATAAAGTTTGGACAATCCTCACCTTACAAGCCAGTTTTGTAGGGATGAGTTAGGTCACTAAATCAAAAACCACAAAAAAATATAAAATGATATCAAAGTCTATCCTAGATCCATTATCGGGCCACCCACCATATTATACACGCACCAAGCCCAATAGTGTTGGGCGTGAGTGGGTGTATTGGAAAAAGCCCAAAACCCTGTTTGGATTGGCTTATGCAGAGCTTATCTGAACTTATATACTGACATAAGCACTTGTCAGAGTGTTTGGGAGAACTTATAAAAACAGCTTATACATAAGCGTTTAAATAAGTTGTTATTGGTTTTGCCAATATTTGAAACAGATATAAGCTTGTCAATGTTACGTGCCTTTATGTCTTTCGGATTTTGAATTTGAAAGACACAAACAATATAATAACATTATCACGATTCGCAATCCCAGAGAAAACACTGCACACATCGTTTAACAATAAAAATATTTAGAATAAACTTCTCTCATGTCAATCCTGAAGCTATTTTCTTACCCTTCACGACCAGCCATACAATGAAAGTAATATTCCTGTGGACGAAGAGCTGTAAGAAACCGATCAATAATGAACCCTCCTGCTCTAGGGGAACAATCCCAGGGAGAAAAGCACGGCAAGGTCTTTCCAGAAACCATGCGTGGGACTCGTTTTCCTTCCAACTCTTGCTGGCCTAGATGAGAAGATATCTGCTGGAAATTGACCTGTTTAAAAGCATATGAAATTATCTTGATATCACTAAATGCCATAAACAACAAAAATATAAACGACAGGTATCAATTAGAAAAGATGAAAATGGACTTAGTGTAGTGTGTTTCAGAAACCAAACCAAAACAGCTAGTACTACAGCAAAAATTAGAAAACCAATTGCCAGACTAGTGATTAATGTCTGGCTCATAAAAGAACCAAACAAAATCTGCTGCAAACCAGCTGAACTTACCAAACTATTTTAATACCAGAAGGAACTGTACAACAAGTACAATATCCTTGGATTTATGACTGTATAGCATTCCAGTTAAAAATCTGTTGGCTCCCCTTAAAAAGGGGATTTGCTTTAAACCAAATAGAAACCAAAATGCTCAGACTGTGCCAACAAAACCTTCTTAAAGATATAAAGCAATGCTACAACCATATATATATATATAGTCGCCCCCCATGAACCTAGTTAATTTTCGTTTTACATAATGTCAGACATATAGGACCCTTTGAATACTTTTTTAATGAAAAAGAATGAAAGTTTATAATTAAAAAATAAAAATAGAAGTTCCCGCTATTTTATAATTTTGGATTTTGTGCAACATCTGCTTACTCTTCTGTAGGATCTTTCATCTCATAAAGCATAAAGTAATGGATATTACATTGGCCCTAGGCACAAAATTTTAGGACTTCAAACAGGTGTTGTATTGGAGACACTTGAGCACTTAAATATTCAAAGAAGACTCCTTTTTGTTTCAAACACAGCACACAAGTATGTAATATGTATGGTGCTTTATATTCTAATACACAAACAACTAAGATAAATAGTGATGTGGACACAACAGTATACTTACCATACTGCCCTTTGCTCCAGATGTAGTCATAAGAGAAATCCAATTTTTTCCAGAGGGTTTCAATATTCCTTCAGATAGTAGCTCCTTTAATACCCCTGAGCTTGTTCTGGAGTTAAGGTTACTTATGATCTTCCTATCTAAGTATGTTAAGGCTGCTTCTCCATTACTACGTATTCTTTTCTCAATATTCAACTGCAATGTCATTGGATCTGAAATGCCAAATATGCTAACACATCACAATTTTACACAGATAAACTAAATGGTAGTATAGTAAGGAAATATTCTATTGCACTGAAGAAACAAATGGCAAGAAGAAATAAACACAAGAAAGTAAAGTAGAACAAAATCACAAGCCAATTGTGTTGACAGAATTTCAATATATTATGCCTATGGGTAAAAAAAAATTACACAGAAAACTAGCAATTCAACAAATTATAAGTGATCAATAAATGTTATCACATCTGGAAAGATTTGCATTAATTAACTTAACTTCACGTTACCTATATTATCACCCTCCACGACTCCAACAAATTCACGATGAACAATGTCACCAATTTCCTCGCAGCTTTCAAGTTGATTTTTTCTTTCACTATCCTTTCCTTCTGTTAACAGAAGATCATCTACTCCACATGTGAACCCATGCATCTGAATAACAGAATAGATCAGAATCTTGCAGGATAATTAAATCTCATAAATATATATCACATTTGCAAAAGTAAAGAACTGATGACTAACCTGTAAAAAGGTAGTGAATAACCGACTTAATGCCGAAAGCAGATTGCCAGCAGTATGTGAGCCATAAAGTTCTTGCACTGTATGTACCATTCCATAGTCACCAAACTGAGCCTTATCAACTACACCACGGACCAAATCATTTTTATATATCAACAATTTATCCTCATCAGGCTCATCCTTCTTTCTTGAAGTATTTTTGGTGTAATTTTTCCCCTCCCTCTTTCGAGTCTTAAAAAAATTAGATGGGATTTTTGCATTCTTCTCAACAGTAAATGGTGGGTGACCTCTAGTGATATAGTATAGCAATGCACTGATAACCTAGAAAGACAGCAGGAACCAAATTTACTTTATAAAACCCAGGTAAAGCAAAGAAGCAGATCATATCCAAGTAGGAAAACAAGAAACAAGATTTAACAGATACTGACTCCAGAACTTAATATACTGTGAAATAATACAAGAGTGAGAAAAGGAAAAAATGAAAAGGTTTCTGCAAGTTTATTTGAATAGTATTCTGTTATAACATCTGAAAGTGTGAAAATATTAAATTATAGTAACCTGTTTTCCTGTCCATAAAGGCTCTGGCTTCCATATTGCTGGAGGAAACATAAACATTTCACTCTCGGAATTTGACATGAAAACTTTCTGTCCAGGTTTACCATAGAAAGAGCCCAGCCCAGTAATGGAGACACCAGAACTGTAGAGAAGTTGATTGAACTCTTCACAACTTAAAAAAGTATCCTTCTTTGTGAGAAGAGCAGCACTTACAATATGATCCTGGAAAAATTATTCGAGATGGGATGAAATAAACTTCAGGAAATCACCCAAAACAAATCTTTGATAAATAATGTGCATTAACTATTTAAGGTGAGGCCAAACAGTAGGTTTGTTGCGTTGTTATCTAGTGATCATGGGTCTACTTGGGAAAAACCTCTCCACCCCCTGGGGTTAGGCAGCATGCATCTAACTCTCTCTAGACCCCAAGATGGTGGGATCCTGATGGCTGATGCACTGAGTCAGCCCTTTTCTAATTATCTATGCAAATACCTGAATCAAGGCTCTGATTGGATCACCACTTGTAGGCTTCACATATTGATTGTTGGCATTTACAATATTGTAAGCTTCAGCGCGTGAAATTTCATCTTGTGGAAAATGAACATTAATCTCATCACCATCGAAATCAGCATTGTATGTACTGAGATCATGAGGGGAAGAAAAAGAGAGGGAAAAAAAAAAGCAATTGACTTTAGCAACCATATTAAAAAGAGATATCATTCCTATGAATCCATCAAAATGAAATTCTAATGACAGCTTATCAATGTGAGTTGCTAGCTAGAGTCAAATGTATTAACAGTTAATACATAATACATAATTTATATCGCAATCACACCAAGCTCAAAGAAACTAAAATAATATATTACCTGCAGTTTGCATAATGCATGCGTACTGTCTTCTCCCCCTTTAGAACACGAACTACATGTGCCATTATACTAGGTTTATGGAGTGTGGGCTGCAATAGAATGTCAAGTTCAATTCAAACCAGAAGGTAATAAAAATGGTCATTTTCATATCATACATTTTTAGCAATATAATATTCAACAAACTGTTTTTATCTTAATTGTAGTATAAAGTACCAAGTTATGAAATCAGAACAATCATTGCCAACTTAAAGCAAAACAGGATTTTGACTCAAAACTAAAATTCTAACTTACCTACCTATGCAATGCATGCATGTTAACCACATCAACTCAACAATTTTTAAGAGTAGATGTGAACAGTCAATCAGTAATCAGTATAGTTAAACATTGTAATGTCATTTATAGAATTTTCATCGTTTCTTGATTTTGAAAACAAAAGAAAAAAGATCATTAAAGGAACGGAAGAAATAAAATATCAATTATATATAATTATATAATTAAAAGACATCAGATGAGATAATGCATTACCTGTCGATTGACAAGCACAATATCACCATCATTCAAGTGACGATACACGACTTTTCCTTCTAATTCATTGTCATGTATCTTCCCATGATGCATGATAACTCCTCTTGAGGATTGTAATTTTCTTGATGTTAAAGAAAGTAACTTCCCTTTTGGGGGAAGCCTTACTATTGATACTTTATCAGCATAGTGTGTGGCACCCGGATGGGATTCAGGACCATTAAGAATAGCATTCCTCAACTTGATTACATTCCAAGGAGTCACTCTCTGCAATATATTAACAAAAAAAAAAAAGCCAATGGCAGAAAACAAAATAAGATACGAAGAGATCACAAGATGTGTTTTACCAAAACCAGTAATATCCTGCTCCATGCAGAGTCCAATATTCAATTAGACAATTGCAAAATACTGGTATTACCATCGTTTGTCAACATGTGACATTACTATTAAACTAAATATCTTACACATTGTTAGAATTCCTTAATAGACTCTATAAATTTCACTTCACTATAGAGCAATTTCTCAATCTATATCTCTAATGCTAAGGAAAGAATAAAGAGGCCAAAATTTGGTCACAGCATGCTTATATTTCACTTTCAATTTTTTATGTTCTTTAAATTATACAGGTTGTACCAAGGAAAAAGATGGTTTGTCTATCTAAGATCATCATATTTATATTTATATATTATAACATAAGAAGAAAATGAGGTAAACAAAGGTACAATACCAAAATATTTGCTTCTATAAGATCCATTGTGGTTGTGGTGCATAAGCAGATTGGTGAACTGAATAGACATCAGAAATTCATGACAGAAACGGAAAATAACAAATATGCACATACATAATTATAATTCTCACCTCAGGATACGTTAATCTTAAAGCAAAATAGGGAGGAATCCCAATTTCATTGACTGCTAAATAAGGATCTGGCGAAATGACAGAGCGGCATGCAAAATTAACCCTCTTTCCCATCATTTTCTGTCGGAAGATTCCTTCCTTCTTTTCCAGCAACTGACATATTCCAGGAGCCACATCTTTTTGGCCTAGGCCAAGCAAAAAGTAAAGATAATTCTATGTAAGAAGTATGAACTATTAACAAGATATCGGAGATGGCTACATAATAGCATGCTTATCCAGTGATCCACAGACTCATCTAATGGAATGGAAATTTTGTTTTCAATAATATATTGTTGACTTTTGGTTTCTTTGAGGATTACTTTAATTCTACTTTTTGTAATTATTTCGTCCTCTTTTATTGTAATATTTCTTCTTTTATCAAAACAAAAAAAGAGACCCCTTTGCAAACATTTCATCAGAATTAAAGACAAATAGATTTTGTATACTTCCATTTGGTGCATTTGCTTTTTTACTTATTAACATTGGTCAGTTTTTTATTATTTGATAAATTACAAGCCAACCCAAATACACCCAGTTCCGCATGTTACAATTCCAAAAAGTTAAACAAAGTGATACCAAATGAAACTCTCACCAGAAGCAGTTTTATTGTCAAATAACAGGTTTACAGATTGCTGAAGACCCATCCACTGGCTTAGAACCTTTGAGGAATCTGACTTGTTTAGATGGGCATCTCCCAAGTATATGTTGGACTGTAAAACCTTAGTCAACAAAACAGTTTGAGGATGCTCCATCACCTATAAAATACATTGACCAAGTAATTAAAGCACATGTAGGACGAAAGAATGGCCAAAAATTCACAAAACAACGAATGGAATAAAAATCAATAGCTAAAAATATTTAGATGTTTCCTTATATTTCATCCTTTATTTCCTCATGTAATTAGGATTATAAATCTAGTGTTACTAATAATAAGGGTTAGTGCTATGTTTTCTAACACATCACATCACATATATATTGAGTAATATCCAAGTTGAATTACAATAAAAAATGTCTCTGAAATGCTGAGAACACTTATTTATAGAGGCCTAACAGAATCCCTTAACAAAGTAAGTTAGGGATGTCTGCACCGATTATAACAGATTCAGCCACAATAACAGCTAGCTAACAGTCACTGACTGTAGCAGACTGAAATTGTTGCAGCAGTTCAATACATATTATATGTGTTTAATACATGTGACAATTTACATGTGATCAATAACAGCAGTATGCAATCGCATACCCTAACATGCCTTCACCCTTTAATTTCAATAGTTCCTGATTTATCTTTCCTAGTATGTCTAGTTGTCTACTCATCCGCCTCAATATTCTCAACCTCACAACACATTTTTAATCCTGTCTTTTCTACTATGGTAACTTACAAGGAGTTAGAGAGCTTTCTCAACAATAGAGTACTGGGCTTAATGAAACTTTAGGCTTCCAGGTTCCAGAAAGGACAAGATTAATATATTAGAAGATCCCTCTGTTAAAATTCGTGTCAGATAAGGAATTCTACCATACTCAGATGCTCTAAAGAAGACACCTTTTGGTAAACATCAATCTATTCGTTAAGAAGAAATTGTTATGAAGGCACGTACAAAAATAGGAATACATATCAATATATGGTGGGGTCCGTTTAAAAGTTGCTTTTGAAGGTAACTGTATACCGCACTTTCATGCCCTCAACCAATCACATATATTCGTGCAATTTGTACAAAAGATTCTTCATATCAAAAGGCATTTTCCCAAGTTAAAAGAAGAACCACGAGGAGTAAGATATATCATATATCAATTATACAACCAATCATTTCTTTAGTCATTAGACCAAGGGTGCATTTGGGTAAATAACTTAAGCGCTTATTCAATAACCGCTTATAACTTACAAGTTGTTTTTATAATCAAAGAGGAAACGAGGTTAAATTCTACATAAGCTCTGTATAAGCTATTTCTATAAGCTATCCTAGGGACACAAAACCCAAACATCATGGATATCATATTCTTACGAGTCTAACCAACTCCAACAGTCATCAACATAACTTTGGAGTAATGTAGAAGGATCAATTAGGTGAGGAAAAGAGACCATGTACCAGCGTGATTAGATGTAATTTACTAAAGAAGTAAAGAGGGAATACAAAAGAATGTAATTCAATAAAGAAGCTCTGAATTGTTGTTACTTGTAAATTTTTAATTTGTAATGCAGGATGATACAAAAAAGCTAACACCATACCACTACATATACTAAAACTGTGAATATCAAAAGACAACAATACTCCTTACATAGTACAATACGAGTCTAAAAGTAATAGCTTAATAAAACTATTCTACCTACATATTAATATTTTATATTCCTCAACATTATATTATAGCATCAAAAAATATAAAATGACTAAATGATGCAATGAATATAAACACCAATAATCCATGTCTGTAACAGTTCTAACAGAATATAACACATTTTCAATTAGTAGAAGAAAATAAAAAGGGAAAAGGAAAGAACAATAAGTTCATCTTTATAAAGAAGAGATCATCTGCATGCAATTTTTTAATCATGAAACAACAATCTGAGTCAAAGGTCACCTCAGTGAAGTATATTCTCACAGTATATTACATGGCTTCCCAACATTAAAAGAAATAGTTTCTTTTAGTCATACTTACATTATCACCTCCTTTAGTTGGGGGGCGGAATTTGATTGGTGGAACGAAAACATTCTCTAGAAAGAACATTGAGGGACCAGCTTTCTTTCCAAAACCTTGACCTTGAATGTCACTGATATACGAGCACAGTTGAGCCTCATTTTCCCATAAAAGTTCTATAATACCTTTAACCTGTAATTTGAATAAGTTTAATGAAATGATCCAGACACACTTTAACATGAAAAATAAAAAGGTTATAAATGACAGACATTAAGTCAATGTTTGCAAGAAACTAACCTGGGATGGTAGCAAAGACCCGGAAAGTGTATTTTGCCCAGCAAGCTTGTAAGACAATTTTAGATTTTTTCTATTATGCCTTTTCCCGTCACTATTCCCAGTACCAAGAGAGGTGATATCCTCTTCATCTGTAGTATCCCCATTTCCTAAAGACCTATCATCATTGATTGTTTCACTTGCCAAGAATGTGTCATTGCCTCTAATGACATTTGCTCTAGCTTGATAATCCGAGAGAACGTTCTAGAGCCACCAACCGAAAGCCCAAAATGGAGAAGTGAAAGAAAAAGAAGAGTAAAACAGGAATCAGAATCAGTCTTAATTTTGTGGAAAATAATTCCCAAGTAGCAAGAAGAAACAAAAGCATTTACTTACCACGTGAAACCATCCATAGGTTGGTTTACTTATTTTAGGGTTGACGCTTCCACAATTTTGACACTTCCTGTATGTCCTCATTAGAAACTTCCTCAGAACAGACATTGCCTCGCTGAATTGAAGGTTGGTCCAATTTTCTCCGAGTTGCTCAGCACTACCGCATTTGCTGTCGTCGTCATCGTCGTCATCACCCGAATTCATGAATTCCTCCGGCTTGGCTGAATCCAAATTTTTTGCCCTAGTAATATTCCCTTTCATGATGAGCTCCAACTGGGACGTACGCATCTCCACCTTGAATTGAATCAACAAGAGACCACATGAACAACGCACGTATTATATATCTTCGGGAGAGCACAAATGATCCATAAAACGACGGCATCATATATCAACACATGTTTACTTACATCATGTCTGGTAGCCTGAAAATGATGGCAAGAGAAACAAGTTCTCTGTAGAATGATGCTAAGGATATTGAACATCAAAGGGTTGTAGACAGGGGAAACAAGCTCAATATGACCAAAATGACCCGGGCAGTGTTTAGAGGTTTGACCACAGGATTTACAACTGCATCATCGTCAAGCAAATGATATGTTGTCTGTCTCTCATTTCACAAATCAAGCTATGTAAACATAAATACATACATCATCAACAAATTTTGGCCCCGTTTGGATAAACTTTTCTTTAAGCACTTCTAACATATTTTTTTTAACTAATAGCTTCTCACAGATAAGTTGAAATTAACTTTTGCACTTCCATAAGTACCTATTTGACTATTTAACAGTTTTTTTCTCTTTACCATATATGAGAAAAATAAGAATGCAAAATAAAATTAACTTCTCCATAAGCTAAAATGCTATTTAACTTCTACATCCAAACAGGACCAAAAACACTAACTAGTAGAGACATGGATAAGTGAAGTGAGTGAATTGGAGGAAACATAACATACGGAGACTTTTCATCGAGCGGGCCCAGGGCAGGGTCATAAAGCCCACCGGGCACGGGCCTGTGGAGCCCGTCGAGCAGAATGGGGTTTGTTATCTTGACGCGGCTGCTCCGCCGTAACTCCTCGTCGGTTAAGAAACTGAAGGCAACTGCCTCCACGCGATTCGTTGCGCCCTGCGAGGTAACACGATAGTATAAACAATCAAAACGACGACGAATGAGAGGAAGCAGAAGAAGAAGAAGAAGAAGAGAGGTCCAGTATCAGTATTACTACTACTACTATTGTTATAACTATAAGTGAGTGGATAGTTACCTCATTAGCTAGAACCATGTTGTTGCTGCTGCTGCTAAAGGAAGTCCAGAAGCTTTTTTCAGTAGGTTTGGTTTGATGGAGAGGAAAACGAGAGCAGAGGGACGACGACAGTGGCTGCGAGGAAGAGACACTCGAAAATAAGGTTTTCAAAAGTTTGCCCGTGGATACCCCCGATCCATCATATTATTCGCCCCGACCCGACAATTAGAGAGATCAAAGGAAGGATTAAAAAAGTGTTAAATTTATTTTTAGTCTCTATTTTTTTTAATAATTTTTATTTTTTATTTTTATATTTAAATTGTATATTTTTAATCTCTACTTTTGAAAATAGATCACATTTAGTCCTTTTGATGAACTCTATTTAAGTTAAACATTGATGTGTCTACCAGACTTACACCTAAACGCATGTCACCTGTTTTATTTATCTGATGTGGAGTAGACAACCTATATCCGTCTTAGGGTAGGGATAAATCAAGGACTGTGGCTCAAAATCAAATTGCGGTTGCACAACATAAAAGAAAAAATCTGGAGGGTTTCAAAATATTTTTCACATCTACTCTCTTTTATAAAACTAAAATATTGGTATAAGCTCTCTATAATCCTCCCCTCCAAAAACCCTCTCCTCCAAAATCTTCTCCCAAACAAACTCGTAGAAGTTGTTTCAATTTGAATTACATATTATTTCTACGGTTCAATCTAAACTTCAATTGAAATTTAAAATAAATTAAATTTAAATCTCTATATATTGAACATCTCCAATGGTAAAACCCAAAATAAGTTCTTAACTTTCTTTAAGTGGGTCCAAAGATGCCAAGTAGGATTTAAAAATATCTATCAATTTTTACTTCAATGATAAAACCTAATTTGGATTCTTAATTTACTTTTAATAGATCCTACAATTGGCTCACATTTATGTTTTTTCCTCCGCTTTATGCTTTTAAGTTTAAGAACTCATTCTCGTAGAATAACGGTTCTCCAGCATAACATCCACCTTATTGTCATCCAATGCCAAACCAAATAAAAACACATTCTTAAATCTAAGAACCATTTTAAGAACAAGCGAGGGAGATAGCAAGTATTTTCCCAAGTAGCTCTACATTAAAAAAGAGGTGGCTTTTAGGGTAGTTAAGCATAATTGTTGACTACCATACAGAAGTGGGCCCTTTACCTACAGCTGCAGGTAAAGCCGGTTTTTAGGGAATATGACTTTTGTCCACGAATTTTGTATAATTACCTTTTATCCCCAAAGTTTATTAAAATATCATTTTTTTCCCAACATTAGTACTATTACAGTTTGGTCCAAAAATTTGCATAAATTGGTTTTTAGTGGTTTTTATATTTTCTACAATCAATTTTCCTTTTTTTTTAAGAAAAATATAAGCTTATCAATTTTAAAGAACAATTATGTGAAAAATGTGGTGGCATTCAGCTAATCAAAATAAATTGTATCATTATCTCGGGATAGTTAATCAAATAAAAACGTGATCAGGGACAGATTGGAGGGGGTAGGCAGGGGCCCTAGCCCCACCCTCCAACTTTAATTTTTTTACTATGTAATATATGATATAATTATCAAAAGAAATGTTTCTTGAATGTTAAAGGCAACCTAACTACTACTCACACTTACAAAATATTAGAACTTATAAAGAAATTGAGAGATCAAAATTAAGAAAAAAATTGCAATTTCTTTCGTAAATAATTGTTTATGTATAGACTTAAATCCAATCTGAAACTTCCTAAAAAATCTAAAGAAAATGATTGTTAAAAAACTTGATAAAAATTCTATCATTGATGAATTTTATGATATGAAGGAATAACATATACGACTTTGATAAATGGTATGATATATTTAATAGTGATGACTTAATATTTAACTACATTAACATTTTTTGGCCCCCTTTGATAGAATTTTGAATCCATCCCTAACGTGATGGTTTTCATCTAATGGACTAGTTTTGGATCAAAATCTCATCATTATAGTAAGTAAAATAAATTATGAAATAATATTTGATTTCTTTTATAAGTCGTACAGTTCGATTCAGTTTTAGTGAAGAGATCCAAAAATTGAAAATAGTATGATCGGTTTTACAAAAAAAAAATCAATTTTGATTGGTTTTTGATTATTTTTTATCGGTTTGGATATGAACTCCCCTAGTTAATGCTTTTAGGAATTAGAATAAGCCTATTTATGTATTTACCTTCGTATATAGCTTATGAGATGAGGAATAAAAATATTTTTTTAATAAAATCTTTTGTCCATTTTAAAAATGCTTATAATTTTTTTAGAAAATAAAAAACAATCAAATCCAAATTGAAATAAATTTGATCAGATCAAATCTGATTTGATTTTAAAATCAAACTAATCGGATGGTCAAAAAGTGAAACCAAGTAGATTGGGTCAAATGATTTTTTCCTCAAAACACTATGCCTAGTGTGTTATTCCTACGAATTTTATCTATATGCAATTGCTTTAAGCTATGAATCGAGGAAGTATGCACTGTTTTTATTATTAAATATGATTGATGAACATTATTTATTCAGAATACTTTATTAATACTTTATTGATGGTCATTTCTTAATCAGTCTTTTCAATAAATACTTTATTCAGAATTGTAGGATTTTATTCAACAAAAAAAAAAAGAATTGTAGGATTTATATTGCCGTATACACAAATAATTTTGTTAACAATTGCGTATTTATAAATTTTCTAACAAATCATTTCTTCAATTTTTATATTTGTTTTGCACAAATTAACTCTCACCATATATATAGTAAACCAATACAGTGGACAAGTGCAATGTATATAATGAACCTACAACATGATTTGTTCTAGTATAAGGGTATAGACGGTCAAAAATTGTAAAATGGGAAATTGGGTTCAAGGCATAAATATGTTTTAATATTATGCACATTAATAATTACAATAAAATGTTGTTGACCAACTTTTGATTACTTTGAAGCTAAAGACCCTCTTTGCAATAACATATATTTGACCCCTAAACCTTGACTACCGGTTGCCCTTCCTTCATCCTGACCCTTGTAGGTTTTCAGTATTATATCAACGGCTAAAACCCCTACTTCTCTATGGTGGTCAACAATTATGCTTGACTACCCTAAACCACCTAAAAAAGAATATGTTAATGTGTTTTTCCTTCTTTTTATTGGCGTGTTGCAAGATTTATTGGCAAAAAATTTGGCTAGATTTACACGCTTTCCTCTCATTATTTATTTTTATGATTTTCTTTCTTAAGAGGGCAAGTCCATTAGACTTTTTTTTTTCCCTGACGAACAAAATGCAAAAGCATAGAATCGCACGCAAACAAAAGACATTAAGAAGAGGAGCCAAAAACAACCACAAAATTAAATATTCCAATGTATAAGTGCCCACAAGAAAGGGGGGAAAAATGCAAAACCAGGTCTGATTTTTGTACGCCATCCTATCCTACGTTGTCTATACAAAATTAATCCTAATTTGAAAACAATGAATCTTCATCATGCGTGCATAATACAAGGAAAGACTGAATACATACGTGGTGGAATCTCATAGCCAAAAGAATACACACATAAATGCAAACCAAGTTCCACTAAGATGCAGCCTCAAGAAGAATTCCCTATCTAATGTGTAGAATTTTTGGGGTAAAGGGTGTGATCTAGTCTTGTTTATCATCCCTACCCTGCACTTGTTCTCCGCTATTCTTGGCCTTTGCAGGGACAACCTTGGCAGGTGTTGAACGCTCAGATTGTGAGAACATAATCAAGAATTGCATGAGTACAGTAACTAGTGCCAAACCAAATGCAGTAAATGCAACACCCTTCCAGGAGGATAGTAGTGAAGACCATTGGAGCAACTTCACGGCCCCAGCAACAACCACACAGACCCATGTTATGACAACCTGTTGAAAACATGGAATTGATTGTTAATTAACCAGGCAAACAACAAATACTGCTGTATGCAAATAGGGCACAACAGAAGAGAACAGCTGGCTGATATTGCAAGGTTAGAGAGTGAGAGAAAGGCCCTGTTTGGATGCAGAAGCCTGACTTCTAGAAGTTAGTTTTGGTTTGCATTCTTATTTTTTTTCATATATGGAAAAGATGAAAAGGTGTTAAGTAGTCACTGATAAATAGATAAGTGCTTGTGGAGAAATTAAAAATGAGAGCTTTCGAAAAAATTGAAGTACAAAAGCTGATTTCAATTTATAGGAAGCCTATAGAAAGATTTATCGAAACAGGATCAAAGTATCTCACCAGAAGAGACTTTATTGGTCGACCAGTATCCTGCAGCTCTTGATCTCCGAATTTGTCCTCAGCTGCATGTTTGTCTAACAAAGCATCCTGGTGCCGGAGAGAAAAGAAGAGCGAAATTGTAAAACAATCGAAACACAATAATTTATAGACATTATAGATGTGACAAAATCTACCAAGACATTCTTGCAAATAGACATGGTGTGCACAAGAGTATGTAAAATCAGTTCTTTAAAACTCGAAAAACCAAACCATAATAACAGATACAAGGAACCTGCTGGAAAAAAGAAAACGAAAATAATATAACAGTTAATTAAAAGGTTCAGTTGGTACAAACCTTAGCCACAAATATATCTCGACACCATTGAGCAACAGCTTCATCTTCTTCTGGCAAATCCTTCATCAAATGCCGCTTAATATGCACATGCACCTAAAATTCGGATGAATAATTTTTAACCAAACCTGACATTTTATAAAGAAAATCATCTAAAAGACTAGTTAAGAAAGATAAGGAATCCTCTGGATGAAGAAAACCAAACTAAAGTAACACCTATTGAAGAGCCATCCAATCCCTTAAAATCTGCAAGACAACAAACCTTAAATTTTTCAAAAGCAAAACGGCATAAGGAAGCCATGCAGATCATTTGGTCCTGAATACCCACGTAGCTACATAGAAAACTAGGGAACCTTAAAAGCTATGTTATTCTTCAAAGTAAAATGCACCAAATTGCTAAGTTACATCTCTTTTTCTTTTCCACAAACAACAACAGTGCCTCTAAAGTCCCCAGCAATACTGTGGCTTTCCATAAATACAAGAAGCCTATTCGAAATATTCTATTTGATTAATTTTCCTTACTAAAAGTCTCTATTGGTCATCCCACATAACCATACCAAACAAAATGAAGGGAAAAAAAAATCCTTAAATTTTATACATGGTTAGAATAATATGTCCGGGAAATAGCATACAATTCCAAATAAAAAATAAAAAATCAATTCTATCCACTTGCATTTGATTCCTAATCTTGATGTGCTTTTCTCATGGCTTCCATTTACCCAAAACAGTTGCACTTAGAGCTAGTTTGAATAAAATACTTCAAGTTGAGAAGCTCCCATTAACTACAAGCTAATCCCTTGGTATTAACACCAGTTCACAATGTGATACACTCGCTATTACATGATAATACTCATAAATCAATACACACATTGAGCAGTGAACTCACTCCTTTTGTGCCTCCTAATTCCTATTTGTCATCGCACCAGAGTTAATTTCTTCAGTTAAATTCTCCGCACATCAATAGTTTCAGCAAGGGAAAGTCAATCAAATCACAAGCTTGTAATTGATTGACAGAGAAAAAGAGAAATTTTCATTGTGTACATTATGTGATCAGAGAAAGAATGGAGGGAAATTATAGATACAGTTTTTTTTTTAAATGTCAATTTTGATTGGCTCACCACTGAAGATTGCCCCTTGAAGAGTCTTAGCATTGTAGGAGCAGGTGAACTCTTGGGAATTGCCACTGTTACATCATAAATGGCAGGAACAAATGAGCGCATATGGCTTACTGCTGCAACAAACCCCTGAAAGCAACATGATTGAGTAAATATTTTAGAGCAAATAACAGAAAAAAAACAATGAAACCTAATATAATGGTTAGTACTACCTATGGGTCATATATGTAAGACAGAATGTGTTACTTGCGTAAACTTAGAAGAACAAAGAAGCAAGCATAACGAAGCAATATATATATATATATATATATATAGATAAAGTCAATACCTATTGTGAAATTTAGAGGGGAAAATAAAGCTGAGAAATTCAAAATCATCATGTGAACTTACAAAGTAAAGCAAACAGTATCAAGCCATCTCAAATTTTCCTCATGAGGGGATGGAAATGAATGAGTAATAATCCAAAACCCTCCTTAATTCAATTTTATGAACATGTTAATGTGATAGGAACTCGGTGAAGAGAAACAAAAACTTGGGATAAATGATTCTTATTCAATGAAAGTAACAAGAGGAAAAGACCTTTTTACAATGGAATGGATTGCTCCCTTCACAACTAACAACACAGAATATTAGAAATTCTCACTGCTTGGTTCTTTCACAATGCAAAACCCCCTATTTAACCATCAATCAGTGCCCTTGTAACTCACTGTAACTGCTGTATTACAATCTAAAACCAGTGCTCCTTAATATCACACAATAAAACCAGTTGTTACCGTTTGTAACTAACTTTTACTGACTCACACTTTGTTCCTCCTAGAGTACACTTTCCAGACCTTACCCCTTCTATTGGGCGCAGGCCCATTCCTAGCATAATGTTTACCCAATTTTGAAGATTTTGAAGGATTATAACTGTCCAAAGCTGGGGAACAAAACTTAATAAGTAACCTCTCGTTCTCTTTCCTTCTCTTCTCCTTTGTGCCCTTATGATTCCTTCCATTCCCTTCACCTCCCAAACCACAAACATACCCTAAAGGGTCAAAAATTTTCCTTAAAATCCAATAGCTAAAATTAATTTATATGGGCGTAAAATCAACACCATAGTCTTTCCCCCGAGTTGTGATGCCTAAAATTCTTCTCTTCTATTTTCTTTAATTTTTATACTAGACAGACCTATTTTCTATGAGAGACAGCAATAGTAACAACCCATAAAACCCCCAATTGTTCCCTTCCTGAATTTGCCCTAAAAGCCATTGAATTCAGAGCCCTATTCTTGCAGGTACCAATCAAAGTACCCAAACAAGTAACAATGACCAATTTGAGCCTAAACGGCTAAACCTACATCCTATTGCATGCATGTCCCCCTACCCACTTCATGTACACCCTATGACCCTTCAATTGCCTACTTTTTCTTTTGCCATTGATAAGCATAATTTACAAGGGTCAAAAAGTCAGGAAAACCAATAATATGAGATGAAACAGTTTAAAATGCAGAAATCCTAATTAGATTTGAGAAGAAGAGCTCAGGTTTTTTATTTGAATATAAATTTTATATTTTACTACAAAAATAAAATCGCTATTGAATTTAAATCCACTTTGTTGAAAAAACTAGCAAAGCATATTCCATAAAGATGAACTAGAGTAGATAGGGGAATTTAAATAATTCGTGTCTGGCTACACATGACATGAAAGTCAAAGTTTTCATAGTCCTCAAAACATTACATAAATCAATGACCTAATGTCCATATTAACTTAGCATACAGTTGATATAAGCATTATCCACAAAATCACCAGTCTGGGTCAAAAAAAGGAAAAACTATCCCTCCATTTTACAAGTCAAAAATAAAATTGATACAAACCCTCTAGTCACCCTTGACAGGTAAAGTGGTATAGTCATAATTATAGGGAGTAGAACAGCAACATAATTTCATAGAAAATCCCGCCAAGAATGTGCTAATATAGATTAGTTAAGCCAGATAGTTAGCTAGAGCAGAGTCATGCATAATAGCTTGAAACTGTGGAAAGAAGAGCAATGGAAGGAAAAAGAAAAACAAAAAAAAGATCAGAAATTATTTAGATTTTACCTTAGTTCTTGGGATCAAAACATTTCTAGGAACAGGCAATCCAGTTGAGGTTGCATATTCCTGAGCAGCTAATAGTTTGGCCTGTGTAAAGCGAGTTCCTTCTACAAAGAGAGCCAACCAAAAGGGAAGAGGGAAATCCCTCAGTTGCTGTAGGCCTGACTGCACATACAACATTACAATTCAAATGAGATTCACAAATAATGAAACAACTTATGCACCGAGAGAAAGAGAGACAGAGAGTATGTGGAGAGAGCATGGGTCAGAGAGAGAAAAAAGTTACAGTAATTTTTGCATCTTGGTGCATGGGTGAGAAGACATTAGTATAACATGAACAAACATGAATCTCTTATGAGCATCCAGCAAATATATGAATTATATTTGAGTAACCCAATAACCCATACCTTTAATGTGCTTTCATCCTTGGCCCAATTTCTCTCCAAGAAAAGATACTCAGAAAACCACATTGACCAACCAATGACCTGCATATTGGAACTTAGCAGATAGATCATAATTGAGATTAAATAATAGATATATAATAAGCTGAAAATCAAGTTTTTAATATTTTACTCGTGATAAGTACAAGCAGAAATTATTTCTATTTTCTAGGCGATAGAAAAACTTTTAATGTTTGTTTCTTCCAAGCGGGTAAATTTCACCCAGTACTAGTAGTACAGTACAGTAGGTTCAAAATGATATTAGAGAAGCTTACAGTTGGAGTTTTAGAGACATGAAAATAAGTGGAATATGTAAAAGAGAGTTGATGGTGTTACATTTTTCTAAGTATAATAAGCATTATGGAAAAAGGTATAATATATAGAAATTTTAAAATTTATTTACAAAAATCTAAGCATATATTATACACGGCTACATCTAAATTAAACTCCATCCATGATTGAACCATGTAAACCATCATGACTGATAACAAGCACTGTTCCATTTTTTTCATTTCAAATTCACCAGTAAAAACGAAGCATACCGGAATCAATGTTCCATTTTTTCATTTCAAATTCACCAGTAAAAACGAAGCATACCGGAAGAAACTTTGATGATTTCTTCATCACAGCAAGGGTGCTACCAAGACAACCTGAACGCTGTTGAATAATAATGTTCAATGACCAATCAGTAGTTGAACACAAACCAGATGAGTCACAAACATGATATCAAACCAAGGAATACCATATTTATATACAATAGCAAGATGTATAAGCTCCTTTTGTCCTAGTTTGATGCCAGAATATCAAATGAAATAAGCTACTCATGCTAATACATGTGTAAGAGTGTGTTCATTTGCTTGAATCAAAGATGTGAAAGAGTCATACTAAATCACCTGAGCTAAAACCCATCCAACAAGCCAATCAATATCACTTCTGTGATTGGATACAACAAGAGCATGCTCTTTACCTGGAAAGTTTCAGACAGAATCAGATGATTTAGATGCAGAAAATGGCCCCGGGAATACCCCTTTTTTTCCTTTCCGAAACACAGGCACATATGCATAACACATGAAAAAGTATGAAGAGGAGGGGGAGAAAAGGGGGGGGGGGGGGATAAACTAGCACAAAATGTATAGTACAAGAGACTTACCCATCAAACGAAAGGTTTCACGATCTGTGAATACTTGAATCTGAAGCCAAAATGTTCCAAATGAAATATTTGATTATTCCAAATGCAACAATAAATACTATCAAATTGTATCAAAGTTTATAAATGACAGTTCAATCAAATGACCAATTTTCCTTCTTAGATAACGTCATATTTTCAAGATTGCAACATGCTTCAAAGCAGTTAGAAATAAAATGATATGGCATAAGGAAGGGCTATTTAAAGTATTAAACAATGGAAGAGAAGAGATATTAAAAGGATAGAATTTCCCTTCAATTTCTAATGCCACGGCTAACGACCAACAACCTAAAGAATTACCAATTTACCATCTGTTCAAAGGAGCTGGATACAAAAGAAGGTCTTTGAAGAATAGTCCAAAGCCCTAATCTTTCCAATTGCCTTTGAACCACACAGTTAGAGAAAAGCAACTTTTAAACAACTTTTACACAAATCTTAGGGTGCAATTGTACACCATAACATAAAAATTCCTAGATTTCCATAAGTTATTTCATTGAACTTGGCCAGGAGCTATAACACTTTGCCCATCGTAAGTCTAACACACACGCACACTATAGCCAGATCGAACCAAACCAAACCTCACCCTTCCTCTCCAAAGAAGGTAGAGCTGATACATATGAGGTCCGAAGACCGGTGACTCATTACACTTTGATAGCAAGGAAATTCATTTCATCATATAATCTCTACAAATCCAATGCCACACAGTATTGTCTAGAATATAAATAGCAAGCAAAGTTCAAAACAACTAAACAAGACTTTGCACCAGTGCACAATCAACTACACCTACACTAAAAGAAAACAAAGAAAGAAACATGAGATAGGAGAGGGAAGAAGTTAAAGACCTTAACTCCTGCCCACCAATCAATAACCCAAACAAGCTCCAGCCACAGCAGTTCAGCCAGCACCCTGTTCATCCGTCTGTACAAATTCTTCGACAGTGGCCGCACAATCACGTAGCATGTTGCCTGACACACACCAGATAAAATCAAAACCAATCAATTAACTATAGTACTAATTCAACCCCTACCCTTTTTCTCCCAGTTGCTGCTTCACATTCAAACTAAACAATCAGAACAACAAGGGTACTTTATTAAGAAGCAAAGGACGAATCTAAATCTAAAATAACAACCAAAAGGAATATGAGAAACAAAAGGTGGATTGACATATCGATGCTCCATGATGATGATCACGCCAATTAATACATCATCAAACACTGTTAGGTATTTTTATTTTCACTTTTATTAAAAAAAAAAGGGGGCATATAGATAGGGAAATGAATGAAAAAAATAAAATATAAATAGTAATGAAAAAAAAAAGAGGGAAAAAGGAATGATGAGGTGACCTGGATGAGGTTAACGATGAGGCCAGAGGCGAAGAAGAGAAGGCCCAATGGGACGACCACAGCTGCAGGTGCAACCGCCATAGTTAACCAACCACTTTCCCCCAAATTCAATCAATCTCACAAAATGGGGTTAACGTTGTTGTTGTTGTTGTTGTCGACGATGTTTGTTCGATTCGATGCCAATCCTGTTCCTTGTTGCTATGCTATGTGCTACTTAAGTGTCTTTGTATTTTCTTCCTAGCTTCTATCAATCAATCTTCTCTTCTCTGCCTGTAGTTTATTTATTTATTTTTAATAAAATAAAAATATTAATTGCAGCCTCAGCCTCGGGGTTTTTTTTTTTCCTCACCAAATGCTTCAGTTAAACATCGAATTCAAATACCAGTGGCAAGTGTCCTACTTGCCAGAAAAAATATCGTAACGTAACCGATTTCGTTTCCGGTAGAGATATATGTACGTGATTTTTATTAAGAGTTATGCATGAAAACCAAAATTAATCAACTTGCAGTACTCCTGTATTGGATTGAATTAGTTTTTCAACAAAATGTCATTTGATCTGTTTTATTTTATTATCTAAATGGCTTTGTGTGTTTTTTTTCCATCCTCGGGGAAATGGATCGAACTCAAGTACCAGTTAAGTTCATTCATTTAAATGGAGTATATTAATCACTTAGGTCCAACTTCACATATTAATTAGTTTTGTTTTAAGTTTAAATTTATCCAATTCTATAAAAAAAATGGTTTAAATTTGATCCAGTTGAATTTAATTAAAAATAATTGAATCGCACCAATTTTTATTTTTAAGAAATATTAAATAAATTTTAAGATACACAATAAATGTCATGATTTGAGATGGGCCACTAGTTGAGACCTACTTTGATACAAAACTGGAAAAAAAATAAAGGCTAAAATGTATTTTTAGTCACCCAAAATATGAAAAAGTTTGGGTACAATATTGATTTGGTTCAAGTTTATCGGGTTTTGTTTTTGTCCAACTAGTATCTGAGTCAAGCACATTAGGCTGAGAAAAATGTAAAACCAACCAAATACATAATCTGAAACAACAATATTTTTTCACATTGGATTGGTTTGAGTTGATCAAGTCCTCGAGTGGAACTAGACCCTTGCCCATCCCTTTGCAAAATTTACTAGAGCTTCTTTTCCTCTGACTGTTTTCTAGCATATGAGCGTCTCTTTATTTAGATAGACGTTAGGGAATGGTATGACTAGCGAAAGGCCAATTTAGGATCTCTGGCCTTCTTAGTATTTGATGTTTTTAGTCCCTAAAAGAGATAGTCTAAGTATTAGCTACATAAGTATTTTATAAGGCACTTAACACGCTATGTAAGTAAGTCTATTAACATTAAGTAACTACAGTTAGTGTAGGGACTAAATTGACCAATGTATTACATTTTCAGGGCCTTTTATAATTTTTTCTTTCAAAGACTAAAATGACCATTCCTTACACTTTTAGGAACTAAAATAATATTTTACTATGATCGTATATGAACACACGTTGAATGTGATAAAAAATATCGAATCTTCTCTCATTTTTCATTGTTGAATGTATAACAATAGATAGATAAATGTTTAGGAAGAATATTGGATAGAATATACATCATTCGAACTCAAATATAAGCAAAAAATAACTCAAAAGTGGTGGACTCAAATATAAGCAAAATTTAACAAACTCCACACTATTTAATGATTTGCTTTACAAATTATCTTTCACTTAATGCAAATTTTAATTTTAAAAACCCTTTTATTAAGAGTAATTTAGAGAATAAAATTTACTTTTTGATAAAATTAATAAAATTAAATACAATTAAATAATTTTCTATAAATTTAGATATTTTTCTTATATTCAAGTTTGAAAAAAGTACATACCTATACCTTTATTTAAGAAAAAAAAAACTCTGACTAGGCTCAAATTTACCCATTCCCAATAAACTTCTATGCACCCAATTCCATACCAATTGCCTATATTTTAGTTAAATAATTTTTTTCCTTTGAAAAACAAACTAGTTACTTAAGAAAAATAATTTATTATTAAACTTAATTATGGAAATTCAATAAAACAAAAACATTGATTCAAAAGTGTAATGTCTAACTTAATTTAAAAAATAAATTATGATTATAAAAATAATAAATATAATCTATAGGATGGATTGGGTATTATAATATTCAAATTTATACCTAATTTAATTTTTTTAGTGGATAATTATTTAAACCCAAACTCAGCTCATTTAATGAATTAAAATTTATATAAACACTGATTCAATTCGAGTCTCGTTATGATCATGATGGTGATTCTTAAAGGGAATCTACATTTGAATAAATAAATATAAATAAATAGAAAATAACAAAATAATGACATTTTCATCTCTTCAGTCTTCATGAATAGTTGGCCCCCTCCACCACCATCACCAGCAATCATTGTTGGACTAATGACCGAATAAAACAAAGCATCGCTGTTGGGTTACACATGTGCAAAAGAATGTTGTTAAACTAAATAAATAAAAGGGTAGCTGGCTTTCACATAGCTTTTCATGCAATTTGAATTATTTTTAAATTAATTTGACAATTTATTTAATCTTATCATTATTTGTACGTGTCCCACTCTATAGTCTATAAGATCTTCAGCAAAAAAAAAAAAAAACTCTGTAGTCTATAAGATGGATCGATATGGTATTAAAATTCCCTTTTGCAAGTATTATTGTATTTGATTTGATTTGCTCAGCTTGTGGCGTAATCAGGCAAAGAATCCTACCGACAAAAATTGACATACATACTAGTGATTTACCATTCACTTTGAATTAAAAAAAAAACCCAATACCATGTGACTCCACTATTTGATAAGTTTTAATCTATTATTTTAGTCAATTTTGCTTTACGAGTGATTACCACTTTGCAGACACAAACCACATGCATGATGTATCGGAAGGGATTATTGGATGTGAGTTCTCTCTATTTTATTTTTCTTAAAAAGCTATGATCAGTTTTCTTTATTTGATAGGAGTTTTCTTTTTTTATTTGATACTAAACAGTGTAATGTGTTTTGTGTTTTTTTTTTACAACAAATGTATTTATTCATTCAAATTGGCAAAATATATCGAAAACAATACAAATTCAATACTGTGACACCCTGAGGCCGACGAGGGCGGAGAGTGATCGCCGGTGCAGAGAGGCACGGACAAGGAGCGGCTCCTGGCAGGCTTCTAGGCAAAGGGGTACCTGAATGAACCGAAATCATACCTGAATGAGAGGAATTCCAAGACTGTGCAGGTATGGGACTGTACAGTTGAAGAAAACTTAATATAATTGATTCGCAATACTCATACCAACAAGATGCATCTTCTTTTCGGTAGCTTATCACTTAAGAACTCCACAGTTAAGTGTGCTTGACTTGGAGCGATTTCGGGATGGGTGACCTCCTGGGAAGTTTCCTGGGAAGCATGTGAGTGAGGACAAAACATGTTGAAAAGACCCGTGTTGGTGTGTGGGGACAGTCGTCAATCCGAAAAGCAGCCGGGATGTTACAGATGGTATCAGAGCCGATCCTCTCCTAGTACGGTATGGTTCGGGGACGAACCAAGCGGAAGCTGGTGGGCATGTGACACCCTGAGGCCGACGAGGGTGGGGAGTGATCGCCGGTGCAGAGAGACACGGACAAGGAGCGGCTCTTGGCAGGCTTCTAGGAAAAGGGGTACATGAATGAACCGAAATCATACCCGAATGAGAGGAATTCTGAGACTGTGCAGGTATGAGACTGTACAGTTGAGGAAAGCTTAATAGAATTGATTGGTACTACTCATACCAACAAGATGCATCTTCTTTTCGGTAGCCTATCACTTAAGAACTCCACAGTTAAGCGTGCTTGACTTGGAGCAATTTCGTGATGGGTGACCTTCTGAGAAGTTTCCTATAAAGCATGTGAGTGAGGACAAAGCATGCTGAAAAGACCCGTGTTGGTGTGTGGGGAGAGTCGTCAATCCGAAAAGCAGCCGGGATGTTACAAATGGTATCAGAACCATACAGTGCTGAAAAGACTCGTGTTGGTGTGTGGGGACAGTCGTCAATCCGAACAGCAGCCGGGATGTTACAAATGGTACCAGAGCCGGTCCTCTCGCAGTACGGTATGGTTCGGGGACGAACCAAGCGGAAGCTGGTGGGCATGTGACACCCTGAGGCCGACGAGGGAGGGGAGTGATCGTCGGTGCAGAGAGGCACGGACAAGGAGCGACTCCTGGCAGGTTTCTAGGCGAAGGGGTACCTGAATGAACCGAAATCATACCCGAATGAGAGGAATTCCAAGACTGTGCAGGTATAAGACTGTACAGTTGAGGAAAGCTTAATAGAATTGATTCGCACTACTCATACCAACAAGATGCATCTTCTTTTCGGTAGCCTATCACTTAAGAACTCCACAGTTAAGCGTGCTTGACTTGGAGCGATTTCGGGATGGGTGACCTCCTGGAAAGTTTCCTGGGAAGCATGTGAGTGAGGACAAAGCATGTTGAAAATACCCGTGTTGGTGTGTGGGGACAGTCGTCAATCCGAAAAGCAGCCAGGATGTTACAAATACCACTAAAAATCAAAAGGGTAAATCTGCGAACAAACTCACAGCACCCAGGTTAATAGCAAAACACGACAAACCAAAAGGGTAAATCTGCGAACAAACTCACAGCATCCAGGTTAATAGCAAAACACGGCAAAATGCTTACAGCAGCAAAGCATGGCAAAATGCCTACAAAAGTAACAAAATCTCTGGGTCTATAACGTTGACGCCCAAATCATAGGTGAATCTGTACTCGAACGAAGCAGATCAACCAGTCTGAAACAAACGAGCACTGCACGAAAACGGGAAAGCACACGATGCACGAAGACGGGAAACACCGCCGCATGTAGACGACGAAAACTCTGAAAAAACACAAAAGAAAAACCAGATCTATGTGGGAGAACCACTTATTTATATAAAAAAGCTAAAAAAATGAAATAGATGGGTGGTTCTAGACAAAAAAAATAGTCCAAAACCACCGCTCCAGATGGAGAGGAAGACAAAGGAAGAAGAAAAATGGAAGAAAGAAAGTAGAGAGAAGGGTGGAGCCTCTTTCTCTAAAGTCGGCTAGGTTTGAGAATATTTAAATTATAACAGTGTAATGTGTTTAAGTATCAGAAAACAGTAAAAAAAAAAATCTTATATTTTTCACATAAGAAATGCATCTTATTTCGGTATCTTCCAACATTTTCTTTATTCGATTGCAAATAGTAAAGGTATCATTTCTTCATAGTGAAAATAATATATATGACTCGAGAAAATTTCTAGTGGTATGGCAGGGGAGCCACCAGTCATAGTTTTTAAAAATTATAAGATAAGAAGAGCAGAATTGTTCTTCAAAAAAAAAAAAGATGAGCAGCATTGTTCAGTTGTGAGTTGTGACAATACTTCGGTACCTTTTTTTTTCCTTTCAATTTAGGTTTACACATTCACAATTTAATAAGTAGATATAAGTTCAACAAAATGTCTCATTTTATGACATAATAGATATAAGTTCAACAAATGTCTCATTTTTTGTCAAAAAAAAAAAGAAATGTCTCATTTTATGACATGACTGAGAATTGAGTGAGAGAGATACTCCCAATAGAAAAAAAAAGCAATTGTTAACTTTTTTTTATTGATATAAGTCTATAGAGCTCAAATATTTTTTTTTAATCTCTAGGTGTAATTATAGAAACTAATCTCTTAAGATACTGTTATGACCCAATTATTATTAAATGCAATCATGTGAGTGTGTGGAAAAATGCACTAGAATTAGAATAGTCTAGAAGTGGCCAAGTCATAGTTAATTTGTTAAAGGGGTTGAACAAATGCTATAAATGTAACCCTTAATGACAGAAAGAATGACACAAGAAAAATATTGAAGGAAATTAGTTTTTGTTTTCTTTGTAGTTCAAGGTTATTCCCCTCTAAATGAGTATTTTACCTTTTATTTCTCTAAGTTTCTTTATAGTTTATTTGCTATATCTGAGGGAATTTGGATTTTTTTTCCAGATATTAAGATCCATTTAAAGAGTTAACATCTATCAACATATGTTCTTCTATGCATATGGCATGAGGATCGAACTGTCCCAACATCATGCTTAAAGAACCCGAATATCGACCATCCGTGCCACACCATTTTGTTCAAATACAATTTCATATCAATTTTTAGAGTTGAGGTATGACCAAGGATTCAAGTAGTGCTAATATCTATGAAAATCTTATGCAGTTTATATTATATCATAAACTTTTTTTCGGGTCGAAATTATATCATAAACTTAAACCTAGTAATTATATCAACAAAATGTATTCTTTCATTCAAATCGGTAAAATACATTGAAGATATTATAAATTCAACATCACTAAAAACTGAAAGGGATGAATCTGTGAACAAGCTCACAACACCCAAGTTAATAGCATAACACAGCAAAATGTCATCCAAAGTGACAATGCCTATAAAAATGACAAACTCATATTGACCGGAGTACCCACGCCTCTGGATCTGCAACGTTGATGACTTAGTCATAAGAGAATCTGTAGTGAAACGAAGTAAATCAGCCAATCTGAACCAAACGAACACCACACCAAGACGAGAGAACAAAACGCCGCACCAAGACGGGAGAAACAAACACCAGCGCACGCAGATGCCGAAAAATACTGAAAAAAACACGAGAGAAAAACGAGATCTATGTGAAAAAGTCACTTATTAAGGTAGAAAAAGACTAAAAACGAAGTAGAGGGGTGATTTCAGACAAAAAATGGTCCAAAATCACCCCTCAAGTGGAAGAGGAAGAAAGAGGAGCAAATGGTTTTTAGAGAGAAGACAAAACTTCTCTCTCTAAGGGCAGCGACTAGTTTTTTTTTTATAATTAAAGAAAAAATACGATGAAATTGATTTTATATAAGTTATAAGTTGTTTTGATAAGTTATACCGGTGAGCATATGAAAATGAGCTCAAAACAGTTTATAAACCAATCATAAGCTATTTTTATAAATTCTATCAAATACACTGACAAAAATTTATATTTATATCAATAGATAAATCTAAATAAACTCTGCATGAGTTAATTCAAACAAGTTAATCTTCCGTTACAACCAGTGTTGACAAAACCGGATTGGACCGCCCGGTTGAACCGGGAATCAGACCCTTGTCCGGTCCCGAGCATCCTAAGAACCGCCCTGTCAAAGAACCGATCAAGAAAAAACAAGGAAAACTGGCTAAAAACTGGGTTAGACTGGTTCCTACTTTTTTTTTAAAAAAATAAAAAAAATCAAAATTTTTATTTTTAAAAAGAAATAGATATCACTTTCTTCAATTATTTGTAATTTTGAATATTTTATATTATGAATTATGACATTCAGTAGTAAAGTTTAATTTTTCTTTATAAAATTATGACTTTTATGTTAATTTTTGTCCAATATTGTATAGGTTTAGGGTTTAAAATAATATTATATATCATATAATATTATATATTATATTTATAATTAAAATAATATTATTTTATTATACCCCGATTGAACCCCAATTGAACCTCTAAACCTTAAATTTTGTCCTCACCGGTTCAATGACTAGTTTGGTTTTAACTAGCTTGGTTACAACTACAAAGCAACCTTTCCTCTTCAGCCAGAAGGGCAATAGTGTCTTTCGACACCGACGGGATAATCAGTTACTACACGGTTCTAAGAGAACCTCAACCTTTGGCGGTTTTTGAAGGTGAAAACCCACATACACACACCCCCATTCACTGTTAAATCCCTCGCTTTCACAATCCTAAACTGAGAATGTTACATAGGGAGGATGAACGAATCTACAAGTACGTAGTCCCGTCTATATAATGACAACAACTTGTGTTGAGACTTGAGAGAGAGAGAGAGAGAGAGAGTTGCCGGAAAATATAGAAATAAAAAAAAACACAATTTTTGGCAACCCCATTGACCAAAGTAATTGCCCTTTAGCAATCTGTGTAGCTGGGACTCGAAAGTAACCACGTTGTCAATTCAATTGTTGAATTGGGGTCTTCTCATTCTAACCCCATTGTGGAAATTTTTTATTTTGTTGAATCCCTGCATGAGGGTTCTCTGTTTTTGGACCAAACCTGCTGTTTCAGATCCGAGAAAGGTGAGTCAACTGTCTGCAAATGTCAGAATTCACGTGATGGTTTGCCTTTGTTTATTGAATTCAATTGTGATTCTTCTATTTTGTGTGTTGAAAATCCAAATGGGTTTGCTTTTGCTGTAGTAGCTGTAGTAATTTGCCACTGTTTTAGTGTTTGTTTCTTCTTTAGTTTCAATAAGGCTATATGATTCTGATTTGTGCCTGTGGGAAATGGCTATATTTTATTGCTGGTGTTTTCAGGTTATGATGTCAAGACAGCTTGGTGAATCAGACAAGTTTGTTTTGTAGTGTTGTGGTTTTGGTATGGCAAGAGACCTGTTAGATTTGTTCTCCATGAAAAACTGGAGGTGCTCTTGGTCTCTTGCCGCAACGATCGCTTCTGTTGTGGCATTGGTTTCTCTAGTACATCTGTTCTTGTTCCCTTTGACGCCTTCTTTCAATTATTTCAAGCTAGCTCAAGACTCCTGCGTCCCAACTAATGCATCAGCTGCAGAATTAGTAAGCAACCACAACAAGGAAGAACCTGCGATTGATTTGAAGCATCAGTTCCCAGCTGACTTGCACGGAGCGGTTGTTTATAAGGGTGCGCCATGGAAGGCCGAGATTGGCCGGTGGCTTGCAGGTTGCGATTCTGTTGCGAAGGAAGTCAACATTTCTGAGGTGACAAGTGATACTCTTAGCTTGTATTTCTTCTTTTTGCTTCTTGTCTTCTTTCTGAGTTGTTAATTAAGAGGTTTTGCATTTTAGTTTTTTCAGAAGTTGTATGGTTGTTATTGGTATTGGGTTGATCTATGGTTACTGAAAGTAACTTTTGCTGCTTAATAATATGATTGGTAACAGATAATAGGTGGCAATGACTGCAAAAATGACTGCAGTGGCCTGGGGGTTTGTAATCGAGAATTGGGACAATGTCGATGCTTTCATGGTTATGCCGGTTAGTTCTGTTCCCTCCTTCTTTCATTTCATTGACCTGATACATAATGCTTAATCAGAAGCCAAAAATAGAAGATAACACATTTTGACAATCCTGCAGTTCTAGCATTCTCATATCATTTATTAACTCTCTTAATACAGCGGTGAATTGTAGAGTTTATTATTCACACATATTGTTTGGTGACTGGTAAATCGGACACAATCACTATGTCAAGGACTTACTGAGTTTTTTTAACCCAAGCATGCCTCAAGTCATTTTCTCAACTGAAGAGGTGTTGTTAGTAATTGGATACAAATGTCTTTGCAAAGTTCTTTAGAGTTCAGCATTTATACTTAAGATATATTTCCTGCAACATTTATTCCACCAAATAATGGCTGATGTGTTACATTTTGTTTGGGGCTCATACCATTCTTTTTGAGCTGTGTCAAAACCCTGACACGTTAAGATGTAAAATATATTACATTATTAACATTCTCTGGTTTGCTTAAAACAGGACAAAGAAGAGAATTACATAACTTGTTGCTACCATTTTCTGAATGTTTGATTATTGCACCAAAACATACTTAATTCATTATTTGGTCTGAAAAATCAATACTATTTTCTGAGGTGACAGGAGATGGATGCACTGACAGACTGGAATTAGAATGCAACCACCCGGGATCGCCAGATCAGCCATTTGGGCAATGGGTTGTATCAATTTGTCCAGCCAACTGTGACAAAAAAAGGGCAATGTGCTTCTGCGGAGATGGAACAAAATATCCACATCGACCACTGGCAGAGACATGTGGGTTTCAATTTAAGTATGTAGAATTAATTGAATTCCTAGTATTGAGTTCCATTGGCTAGTTTTTCTGAGTGTACGAATCAAGTCACACACTTCATATCTGTTTCAGCCCACCTTCTGAACCTGGTGGTCCTAAAGAAGTGGATTGGACAAAAGTTGACCAAGATGTGTTCACAACTAACGGTAGTATACCAGGTTGGTGTAACGTGGACCCAGATGAAGCATATGCTGGCAAGATGAAGATCAAAGAGGAATGTGATTGCAAGTATGATGGTCTTTGGGGCCGACTATGTGAAGTGCCTGTTCAATCTGTTTGCATTAATCAGTGCTCTGGACATGGCCACTGTCGTGGTGGGTTTTGTCAGGTGATTCTTTTGTTTAATAATGTGGCACCTATCTTTGAGTGTTTGACAACAATGGTTGCCAGTGTTGAGGGTCTGTAGAACTAAGAAGCCTATAATGTGAAGCTATTTGATGTTGAGTAACAATTACAAAATTGAAATCTATTTGAAATACTACATGCCAGTTATTACCTGTCCAAAAATAATGTCTAGTTTTATTCCTTTGAATCACATTGATAAGTTTCTCAAGGATAACAGCAGGAAGATAAAATGGACTCCTCTCACATTTTGAGCAATTTAAATTCTATTTGATTCCATTCAATGTCTGTAGATAAACTGAATGTTGTGGATTTTCAGTGTGACACCGATCATTCCATCCAAGGTCAATAGATAAACTGAATATGTGTATTTTCAGTGTGATAATGGCTGGTATGGAGTAGATTGCAGCACCCCATCTGTGATATCTTCTATAAGAGAGTGGCCTAGTTGGCTTCGTCCTGCTCGGGTTGATGTTCCTGACAATGTTCATGTCAGTGAAAGATTTATCAATCTTAATGCTGTGGTGGCAAAGAAAAGGCCTCTTATATATGTTTATGATTTGCCCGCCGAGTTCAACAGCCTTCTATTGGAGGTGAGGATAATCTAAGTGTCAACTCTGTTGATGACATTCCAAGAGAAAGTCTTGATGTTTTTCTATTTTGACTTTTCTTTTATTCTTTTTGGTTATCATAGGGACGCCATTTCAAGTTGGAGTGTGTAAATAGAATTTATGATAGCAATAATGCAACTATATGGACAGAGCAACTGTACGGTGCTCAGGTATTTCATGATTTTTTAATAGGAGCATTTCAGTTGGTCACATTTAATATTCATGGCAATCTATTCATCCTGTGAGGATGCTTGTCTGCAGATAGCACTTTATGAGAGTTTGTTAGCTAGTCCTCATCGAACTCTAAATGGTGAAGAAGCAGACTTTTTCTTTGTTCCTGTTCTTGATTCATGCATCATAACTCGTGCTGATGATGCTCCTCACTTGAGTATGAAGGTATATTTTATTAACTGCTATTTTTACCGGAATATATCTGTAGAATATACATTACTGCATTTGGCATGTGTATAAGATAGACTGCATCAGTCATTCAGTGTTTCATACGTGTGCATGTTAGCAGTGCTTTCAGAGCTTTCTGAATTACAACAGCTGTGATTAATTGGATGGTAGTCCTTACTGACATCAATGTTATGATGTACATGGTTTTGCTTTCTGCTGACATACCTTAGTGGTAATTTCAAAATGGAACCCATAGCTGCATGTTCTTTTTCCTCCTTTTAGGATGGAAGGATAAAAATACCTTCAGTCATTTGTTAATGGTTTCTTCTTACTATCATCAATGCTGAGATTATGTTACTCTTGGATTGTAGATCTGTTTTGGTATATGTACTTAAATCTATGTAGCATTGGCTACTGATTCCCTGTTTATACTATTATTGCTCATTTTTTCCACATTTTCTTGTACAAGTTCAGGAGCATAAGGGGTTGAGGAGCTCACTCACTTTGGATTATTATAAGAATGCATATAATCACATTGTTGAGCAATATCCTTATTGGAATCGCTCATCAGGAAGGGACCACATCTGGGTATGTGCAAGGGGAATTGTTTTTCCTATGTATTGATGATTTTTCAATGAAGTAAGGTTTACCATATTTTCTTGTAAGAAGTAAGTGCTAATAGTTTCACTTTTGTCTCTGAAGGCAGTTTTTTTCATGGGATGAAGGTGCTTGTTATGCCCCTAAGGAAATATGGAACAGCATGATGTTAGTTCACTGGGGAAACACAAATACTAAACATAACCATTCAACCACAGCCTATTGGGCTGATAACTGGGATAAAATTTCTTCTGATAGAAGAGGCATTCATCCGTGCTTTGACCCTGACAAAGATCTTGTGCTTCCTGCTTGGAAAGTTCCTGATGCTAATGTGTTGACTTCAAAACTTTGGGCTTGGTATCAATTTAATTGTTACCTCAGTATTTGCTTTTTTTTTTGGGTGTGTGGTCATGCTTGAATCTTGTATTCTATTTATACAAGTTCTTGACATCAAAAAATGCAACCTTGTTATGATTTGTTTTCAGGCCCCATGAAAAGCGGAAGACACTGTTCTACTTCAATGGGAATTTAGGACCGGCTTACCCTCATGGAAGACCAGAAGACACGTAAGTTTACTGGAAAACTGTTTTGGAGTTTTTAAAAGGAAGCTGTAGTATGATACACATTGTGTTAGAAGCATTTTTACATTGTCTCTAGTTAGTAACCTTGACATCCTGTTGCCCAATGTTTTGTACGAAGTTGCATAATTTCCCTTACTTTCCTATGAACAAACATTATTGGGTATAGTGTTGGTTATTTGAGGTTACTTCATGTTTAGATATATTTTTTGTAAGATGAGTGCTAACAACATACTCTCTAACACACTTTTTCCAACAGTCTCTCTATGATTGAGTGGAATTCCTGTGGGTCCCATTAAATCATGTGGGTCCAATACCCTATTTGGTGGTGCTCATTCCCAAAGTAGTGGGACCCACATGAATTTCAACCAATCATAGAGAGAGTGTTGGAAAGAGTGTGTTTTGCTAGTATTTCTCTTTTTGTAATGTTATAGAAGACCCGGTTTCAAGCTTGTTGGAAATGATGCAGGTATAGCATGGGTATCAGACAGAAGTTGGCAGAAGAGTTTGGATCAAGCCCTAACAAGGATGGAAAACTTGGGAAACAGCATGCCGAAGATGTCATTGTGACCCCTGAACGTTCTGAAAACTATCACGCGGATATAGCAGGCTCTGTTTTCTGTGGAGTGTTTCCTGGAGATGGTTGGAGTGGACGCATGGAAGACAGTGTTTTGCAAGGATGCATTCCTGTGGTTATTCAGGTAATTAGTTATGCTCTTTTTTTTTCCCCTAATTTTTTCTCTCTCTCCCAGACATCAATTTAAAAGATGGCTTTGGTAAGCTTGTTCATTAATTTTGTGTTGATAGCTAGCTTTTTGATGTAGTGAACTGGCTTTTCACTGCCAAGGATGTTTTAGTCACTTTGATCAGGAGAAAATTGAGGTAGCCTCCATTGTAGTAAAATGGTAGTGTCTCGTCTTTTAGGTGGTTTGGAACATGTGGAGAAGACCTGCAGAAGCATGGGAGAGGAGGGTTGACCAGATGTAGGATAGTCCAATAGTTAGAGGTAGAAGGCCAAACCATTAAGACAGATTTAGAGTAAGTGGTCTATATCTAGACTTAATACATGACGGGGCATTATGGTGTCGTTTGATTCATAGAGCGAATCCAATTCCACCCGGTGGGAAAAGGCTTGGATGTTGTTCTTGTCAGCTGATATACCTTTTGCTTGGGCCTGTACATTTAACCTAATTAAACAAATGGATGTTAACAATGGATGTTAACAGAAGACCAAGGTGATATAAATTTGAAATAATTTGTGGTTCATCTTCAGAAAGTTTCCGTGGCTTTATTTCCCACGAGTACTCTAAAAATGATTCACGCGCTATCGATTAGTGATGAAAGTGGCTTTTATTGAAGCTATATTCTTCAAGTTGATAGTCTGTTACATCTTTCAACATTAATTACTAAACGACTGAAATTTTCAATGATGGTAATTGTATGCCTTTTCCCTTTTTGTTTCCTTGTTCTATAGGATGGGATTTTCCTACCATATGAAAATGTGCTCAACTATGACAGCTTTGCCGTTCGAATAGCCGAAGATGAAATTCCCAACATGATAAAGATTCTTCGGGTACTTATTATCCTGCTTTTTCCCCATCTTGTATTGCATAGTTGATAATACAATTTAAATCCAGACCCTATGCATATAGTTGTCATCCTAGGCAAGAAGATTTGTATGAGTGGGTTGGTGATCTGCAGGGATTCAATGATACAGAAATCAAATTGAAGCTAGCAAATGTTCAGAAAGTATGGCAGAGATTCTTGTATCGCAATTCTATCTTGCTTGAAGCTGAAAGGCAAAAAGCAGCTTTTGGACGTGTTGATGACTGGGCAATTGAATTCTTAAAATTGACAGAGGATGATATGTTGACCACTTTAATACAGGTATTTATCTTCCTTTGTTCTATAATAATAGATAGATTGTGCACTTTGCAAGGTTTTAGCAACTGGAACCTTGAGGACATAGAGAGATAACAAAGTTGGAAGCAAATAAAAATTTCAATTTGATTGCACAGATTGCTGATGGAATGCCCCCTCCCATAGGCACAAAAAATGAGAAAAAATCAAAATTGTTTTCATATTGAAATATTCTCTCGGTGAAGCTATTGGTGAAACTATTAAGAATGATCTAGAGGTAAGTAACTTCAATATAGACATGATTCATGACAGGCAACTATGGTGTTAAGTGATCCATGTAGCCGACCTCACCTAGTGGGATAAGACTTGTTGTTGTTGTATTATTGAAATATTCCCTCGGTCTCATTTTTATTTGTAATTTAAGCTAATGCACATATCTTAAGAAAATTATTAATTACAGTAACTACTATGATAAATAACCTTTTTGACTAAAATGCCCTTATTAAAAGTGACTAATAAGGTTGGTTGAGATATTAATAAATAAGGATATTATCGAAAAAACAATAATTTCTTGATATTCTAAGGTGACAAATAATTTGACGCAAGCCAAAATTTCAGAAATGACAGCTATTATGAGACGGAAGGAGTAACAATTATTCTGAAGTCAGCTAACATAACCTTTTTAACAAATTATGCTTTTCAATAGCTCCCCAATGGATGAATAGAAGCATGATGTTGTGCGATTAACATTATGTACAAAGTGGAAAATAAATAATTTACTTGTGCAATTTATTGGTGTATTTGTCTTTATTTCACCTTTTGACCCATAGTTTTTTTTGTGTTAAATAAGGTTCTGCATTACAAGTTACATAATGAACCTTGGAGGAAACAAGTTCGCCACAACAAGAAGTTTGGATTACCAAACCAGTGTGTGGTAAGCACCAACTAAGGAGTCACAAGATTGAATGTGTACAAGAAGGTGAAAGTCAAGTGGAGTAAATCATTCAACCAGGGTGGAATATATACATGATTCTTTTTCCCCTCTCACATAAAATGTGTGCATGTATTAAGTGCATTTAGGGTTATTAATTTTTCAGTGTTTTTGTATCAAAGGATGCCACACCGTGGAATTGTAAAATAACTAGTGTGTGCCCGGCTCGTTGCGTGTATTTTAATTTATTTTTTAACATTTTATTAAAATGTATAATACAAAAAAATTTAAGAGAAAATAGCTTCTAAATAACATGGATCATTTTTTTGAATTGTTTGATTAGAAATTTAATGAATCGTATACATAAAATAAAAGTGCCTAGTTTGTGAACTTAATGAAATTTTATAAGGGTAATAAAAATACATTCAAGGAGAGAAAGTCTTCGATAATAATAGATTAATGTTTAGTTTAAAAAAAATTAAAAATTACATACAAAAATGGTAATATGACACCTGTATTCATTAATGCTATATTTGGATGTGAGAAGGATGAGAGGAAAAAAAGAGTGAAAGGAAAATAGAGGGAAGAGAAAATGGAAAGAAAAATAGGTGAATTTTATATATTTTATTTTATTTTACAGATTTTTTAGATGGAAAAAAGTTAAATATTTTTTCTACTAATTTTGGTTGGATGAAAACAATAAGGGGAAAGCATAATTAATTGATATAATATCTTTTCCATCCTTAAAGTAAAAAGAATCAAGTGAAATTTAAATATATAAGTAAAGTATTTTTTTTGTCAAAATTTGTGGTTTTCCTCCACTTGAAGAGAAAAACTTTAATGTAGATATTGCATCATTTTTCTATTCCTCCCTCTTTTCTCTCTATAGACAAACAAGAGAAAATGATACATTTTCTCATATTTTCTTTCAACACAATATGTAGAGGAACAAGAGTGGAGTTAAGTATTAATGTTAAGGGTTTTTTTATTCACACATACACTATTTGTTAAATACACATACACTAAAATTGAAAAAGACTAAACTATCCCTCACAGGTTTTTTTTCCACACATACACTATTCGTTCTCTCGCGGAACTATTAGTTCCGCGTGTACATTTTTACGTGGAACTAATAGTTCCACATAAAAATGCACATGCGGAACTAATAGTTCCACGTAAAAAATGCACACGCGAAACTAATAGTTCCACGGAGTATTTTTCCAGTGAAAAATACTCCGTGGAACTATTAGTTCCGCGTAAAAAATGCACTCGCGGAACTAATAGTTCCACGGAGTATTTTTCATAGGAAAAATACTCCGTGGAACTATTAGTTCCGCGAGTGCATTTTTTACGCGGAACTAATATATCCGCGCTCAATACGTATGTGTCATTTTTTATATACGCGGAACTAATAGTTCCGCGAGGTCCTTAAAACGCAAAAAATTTAACTCGCGATTTTATCGACGACGGTGCGTTTTCTGTTCGGTTGTGCTGCTTGTAGATGCAAGGGAGACTCATTTGCTTGTTGTTGGAGGAGATAGGGGTGAGTAGAGAAGGGAGAATGAAGAAAAAATTTGAAAAGGACGGGAGGAAGAAGAACGTACGTGCGCAGAGGAAGAAGAGAAGAGAGGGAAGAAGAAGAAGGTTGTAGGGGTAGTTTGGGTATTTTAAATATGTGTATGTGTTATTAATAAAATAGGTATGTGTGAATAAAAAAAGCATAATGTTAATCACGTCGGATAAAAAGTGGCCATGTGACCGTTGCTGAGTGCAGGCAGAGATTGTTTCAAATCCTGATTTGTGTGTGTGCGTGTGCGTTTTTACCAATAATATTTTAGGATAGATTCTTTATTGTTAGGCAATCTCCAAGGCTGGTTCTTACATGTAAGAACTGGCTCTTATTTTTAATATCATTAGAGTTAGCTAACTTGAGTCACGTATAAGAACCCATTCTTGGACATTAAAAAAATATTTTTCTTACGAAAAGTAAAGTAATTTAAGATTTTAAAGTCAATTGTGGGACCTAAATGAACAATACCATTGAAGAAAAAATTAATAGGTGTTCTTAAATTCTATTTGGCATACTTAGACCCATTAAAAAAGAATTAAGCCAATTTTAAGACCCACCTCAACATTTTGCAATTTCACGAGCTACAATTTACATGTTTTCTTGCCATACACAGCCTGATTCTCGAGACTAAGTTCACCTTTATCCCATGTTGTCCCTCTCTATATAATATACGCCTATGCCATCAGTATGTGCAATATTAATTGTATGGAACTTTCAATTTTATGGCAGTCACACAATAATGGGGAACCAATGCAGACCAACCCGACCAAATGTTACGAGTCTGACTTAAGATGAAGCCTTTTATTTCAATTTTGAGTGAGCTTTGCACATGTTCTTCCACTTATCCTTTAAGTCTTGTGGAGTACGATGCTTATCATCATTCTCAAACAAGTGAGAACCGAACGCCAAAATTTTCTTCCATGGGATTCTTGAGTCACTGAAACCAAACTTCTGCACTCCCTCCTTCACATTGAAAGCAGGCAATTATTACTACAGCTAAAAACATATATAACTATTAGATATTAAACCATAGAGCTCAAGGTGGAAGAATCACATCTGAGGATCCAAATCCTTTTAACTTTTTAATGCAGTATTAGAAAGTTCTAAATCAAAGAACTGTGGCAGCAAAAGAAATCCATTTTTGAAGAATGGTGTACATACAGAAACATAATGCAATTAGCTACTTATAAAGTCATACACTACTTCCAAAAAGTGATGAAGAAAAAGTAATACCCTTATCAGCTCTTCCTCCTCAGCTGTCCATGGAATTTTCTTTCGTCGTAATTGAGGGCTTGCTTGGGGTTTGCTGTAAATCAAAATAACCAATCAAATTAGAATGAGCATAATAGTTCTAGTCCTTCGAAAGTAATTGTTAACTTACCATGAGGGAGCATTTGGTTTATGAGTTATTTTTGCATTCCTCAGAATCTTGAGTTGGGATTGGGAATGACATGTTTTCACATTTGGTATAAGATATGAAAAAGTATTCCCACCCAAAACTAATTCCTATGGATATTTGTTAATTAGGATTGCCACAAAATCATTCCAAGAGGTCGATTTACCAGCATGGGAATAGTTCTAGTTTTACCATAAGACTTTCTTGCCTTCCTCTGCTGTCTTCCTCCATCTTCCTTCCGAGGTCGATTTGCTATAATCTCTGCTCAGAATCGAATGAGACCCAGCCAATGACAATGCCAATGACAAGGAGGACGAATGAATCAGATCCGTTAGGCACTCCATCATCGGGCATTTCATCACCCAATAATGGGTTTTTGGAGCACTAGAAGAGTGAGATTCCGCCAGAGGTTTTCTGGATTTTCTGGGAATTTGGGATGGGACTTGATTGGGAAAATGATCGGGTTTGGAAGAATATGGAGTTAGTTTCTGAAGCATGGATTTGAGACCAAAATGAAGTGGGATTATTCTCTGTTTTTTGGTTTCTGTATTTAGTATATCAGTTGCATATCAGATTAAATCATGTTCATCTTCGTATGGAAATTGCATGTTCTGTTGGCAAAGTTGAATTGTCATATTGGAATGTTTAAGATGCATGCTAGCACCGACATGGAGGTAAGAGTTGGAGATCACACCATACCACAAGTCACACAGTATAGCTATCTTGGAACTATCATATAAAAGTGAAAGAAATAATCATAGGATTCAAGCTAGTTAGATCAAACATAGGAATATGGAGTGATAAGGTGGTTTGGGAGGAGGGACATAGGGACTGGAGTGATAAGGAAGTCATAGGTTCAAATCCCCCCCCCCCCCCCCCATATAACACTAATTACTAACATTTACTTATAAAAAAAAAGATCAAACATAGGAATGCTTCAAGACTAGCAATGCTTAGTAATATTGAATGATGGACAATACCAACAAGATCATAGATAAGTGCTATAGTGATGAGTATGTCGCGTTGATAAGTGATCATACAAGAAACGATAAGCAATGAATATTGGAGAGAAAGTTGAAATGGTGCCTATTGAAGAAAAGATGGCAGAATCACACCTAAGTTGGTTTGGACATGTTAGTATCAGTATGATAGATTCCTATGAATTCCATTCCAAGAGTCTCAGGAATGAAAAATCAATCTTGAGTCAAACGCCCCCTAAAAGTGACTTATGCAGGCCAAAATAATTAATGTAAACTCATCTCCGGGAATTTATTAAAAAAAATTGAATCGATGATTCCAACTTTCAACATCCAAAAGAGTACAGACAGCAAAAGAAAACAAAAAAAAATACATCCTGAAGAAAATAATTTTACCAAAAAGCTTCGAAAAACTGCATAAGACCATATAAGACAGAAGTCCTTAACAGCTCAATAAATAAGTTCAATAATCACATATGGTAGGAGAAGTGTTGGAACTTACTACTGTGTTTCATGCTTATAGAATCTCATGGAGTATCTAGAAATACTATGCTTTATGCATTCATCTTCAGAAATTTCCTCTTTTCCAGTATCATGTGCACAAACTGGTTCTACTGTTCCATCCATATTGTGCTCTGTCAATTTCTGTGGAACTTCTTCTCCAGGATTGCTTTCACTAACAGCGATAATATTTTCCTTTTTACAAGAAAATTTATCATCTCCATGTCCATCTACATGATCAGTTGGCACTTTTATATCTTCAACTCTTCCACCAGTTAAGTTCTTTGCATTCAGCATTTCATCCTCATTCTCTTCTCTTACATCATTTGCTAATCCATTATTTACATTTCCCTTTTCTTTGCATGATGAGTGAACACCTGATACAGGATCTTGTTGCTGACTTTCAAAATGAGAATTATTAACTTCATTCGCATACTCACCAACATGATCTTCTCTATTTTCTCCATTCACTGTTAATGTATCATTTCTGTTGTTTTCGAGATGAATATGCTCACACTTATGACTCTTTCTTGAAAGACTATGTTCTTGTGTACTAACTTCATGAACACGTTCTGTGGCTTGTTTCCTTATACCCTTACTAAAGAAGATAGCTAATTCTTTACCTGCCAAGGAAGCTTTTTTCTTGACTTCAAGATATTCTGAAATAGCGTGAGAATATGCACAAAATGGGCAGAAGAAGTTGCCCTTTGCATCCAACTGAGCAGATGCACCCAGACAGTTGTTATGCACCATGAATGAGCAAGTAGTTGTTTTACAAGCCAGTAATTGGCCAGCTTTATTACACTTCACGCAAAGATTTTGTTCAGTCGATTCAGTCATTGCTGACAAATCTTGACCCAATGAGTACTGGGAGCTAAGGAATTCATCCTTTTTGGCTACAAGATCAATCTTTTCATTGTGATACCCATCACTATCACTTGATAACACTGCTCCACAACCATTAACAGTACCGACTGCAGTTTTATGACTAGCAACTGGCTTCTGAGAGGCATTTAAAGATGCAACATTTGGTTCCTCCTGTTTGGGTTGGGATTTGTTAGTCATATGCTGAATTTTATTTGCATTATCATCATATGTTGGAATGGGCTCAACATGTACAGTATCATTGGTTTCATCCATAAATGTATTATGGCAAGGTTCAACTCCAGATGTATCATTTGTTTCATCCATAGATGTATTAGGATAAATGTTAGTTGTCAAACCAAGACAATTTTCAGGAACCGGTAGTGAGACAGTAGTTGCTTCACAAACCAATAATTGACCACCTTTGTTACACCTCATATCAAGATTTTGCTCTTCGCGCTTTTTCATTACTAGATTAATATTTTCACCTTGATACGCAATCGTATCACCTGATATTTCTAACCCACAATCATTACCAGTATCATCTTGAGCTTTATCACTACCAATTGTCTGTTGAGAGCCTGTTTCATGTTTAGACCAGGATTTACTTCCAGAAGTCTTCTGCTGAATTCCATATGGGAGTGCAATATTAGTAGGAATTGACTTAACCTGTGGTTGCTGAGAATTTTCACCTCCAAATGTCTGCTGAGGCATCAAAGTTGCATTAAAAGGAATATTTGATTCATCATGAAGAACTTCATTATGAGTGCTGGATTGGCACAAATTTGAAGCAGTGCACCTACTGTTACTATCCTCTAAGGATCTATCAGTTGGAGTTTTCCTGTTATTCTTTTCTGTGTGATGCCCTCCTTTCTCATAAATTAGAAGAAATTTTTCAGTTGAATTTTCCGAGACTTCCTTTCCAAGTTGAGAAACCGGCTTTCCTTTCTCAGAATCAAAATTTGTAGATGCATAACATTTAATCCTCTTTGTATTTCTTAAGAAATCATCAACTTCATTGGTACAAACTTGCTTTTCATGAAGGTGTCTCATAAAATGCTCATCAGCTGAGTAAACCCTATTCCTCTTAGAGGATAAAAGATTATTATCGGGTAAGCATTCTTTTGAAGATTTCTTTCCATCCTCCAATGCTAAGGACACTGAGTTCTCTTCTGCTCCCATGTTTTCTTCACAAGCGGAGTTCTCACCATCCTTTTCGGAATGGTCATCACATTTGCCATCATTCACATGCACTGTATGAGCCCTATTCCTTCGGAATAAACCACTCCTTTCTTTTAAGTCATCAGTAAGTGGTTGAGTACCTTCCAATATTGATTCTTTCAGCTATTCAGCAAGATGAGAAGACACAGACCAAATCAAACAGTGAATGAAACTGAATAAATTTCACAAGGGAGAGGGAAAGCAGATATGTTTCTTTTATATTTCTCAAAAGAAAAACTCCCATTACCTGCTCTAAGTGACATTTCACAGTGCTAGCTCTTTTGTGCATGATAAATGGGTAAATATCCCATCTGAAAAGCTCTTCTCCAGGATTTTTCAGATTTGATAATGGTACCTGGTTTACATATAATCCAAAAGAAAGACTCATCTCAATTAGCATAACAATAAAGCTCCGATAGTCAAACATCACAAAGGTAATCTATAACTATAATTAAAGGCAATAGGAATTTTTGGTGTACACATTTTTTATCTCTCAAATTTACCCTTCATTAATTAGCTCAAATTACATATAACTATTTTAACATACTAACTTTAAAGGTAACTGCATGGAGTAAGAAATATAAAACGAAGTAAGAAAAAAACAGCGAAATGCATACACACTTTCTAATGCCTGTCTTTCCGCTAGTATATTCAGTATAACGCTTCTAAGTTCTGACACAACAATGTAAGCAGAATTTGTTACTTAAAATATCAGAGATGATTGAAAAATTTAAATTGTTTAACCTGTTGCAATATTTCTTGGAGGACATCTTCACAGGTACGCGAGAAATCAAGTCGAACTCTGGAATCCAATGAAGAATAAGTCACGAGGTTAACCCCTTGAGCCTGAGCCCGAGCAGAAGAAGAAGCAGAAAGTTCCTCCAAACACCTCATAGCAATCAATTCCCTTGTATTCTCAGAAAAATCATCAGGCCCAACAGGGGCTGCATCAATCAAACCTGCACAACAGAGACCAATCACGAATAATTTATTATCCAAGCTGAAAAATAAAATGAAAAATAAAAAATAATTAAAAAATGCTTAAAAATGCATTTGAGTTTTGATTTCCACTTGAAGCATGCATGCTTACCCTGTAAAGTGGATACGGTGATATCTCTGAAGCCTGCTAGGGCTTCAATGACCCAAAGCCATGGACGTGATGAAAAAGATTCAGATGAGTCATCGATATTATCATCATCGTCACCCATGGCTGATTCAACTAAAATTCCCAAGTTGCCAACCTCTAATTAATTGCCTTGTTTGAGAATTTTTCTGAAAACAACCGATGAGGGGGAAAATTCTGTGAAGCACGCGAATGCCATCAAACGTGATTTTAGTCAGCAGGAATGCTGAGTGAGAAGAATTGGAATCCCGAAAAGGAATAGAGGAACTGCGATTTTCCTGAGAATACAAAGGGAATTGGTTGCTTGTTTGGAATCGCGAATACCTTCAATTTGTTTTTGTTCTTACTGTGTTACTGTTTAGTGTGTGTGTGTGTGTTAGTCCATTTATCACTCCATTTATTTCTCCCTACACCCACCTTTAACCTTTTTTTTAATAAAGACTTGGGGTCTGTTTGGAAAAATAGCTTATTTAAGCACTTATGTATAAACTATTTTTAAAATCGAAGAACGAATGTGGTGAAATTGATTTCATATAAGTTGTAAGCTGTTTTGATAAGCTATCATAGGTAGCTTATGAAAATAAGCTTACAACAGCTTATGACCCAGTCATAAACTATTTCATAAGCCCTGTCAAACACATTGACAAGAGCTTATGTCAGTAGATAAGCCTAGATAAGCTCTGCATAAGTCAATCCAAATAGACCCTTAATGGTATTTTTAGTTCTCTATTTTTCATAACTGTGCAATTTAGGCCTCCATTTTCAATTGTGCAAATTAGACCTTCATCTTTTTCTCTTTTACCAATTGAGTCCCTCTGCCAATTTATTAACATTTTTTGTTTACGTGGCCAGACATTGCTCACTAGGAAATCACAGGTGGCATTTGACATGTCCAATTATTTTACTCAAAATCCAACAACGAAAAATCGTTGAGCCAAAAAATTGGACACATAAGACGCTATCTGCGATTTTTTAGTCAGCATCGTCCAGCAACTTAAAAAATGTTAGTAAAATGATAGAGAAACCCAATTGACACAAAGGGAAAAGATAAATGACCTAATTTGCACAATTAAAAATGGAGGACCAAAATTGCACGATCAAGAAAGATGGGGACTAAATTTTGGAACCTAAAAAACCACCCTCACCCCCTTTTTTGGAAATTAAACTTTCGGAACTCAAAAAGTGAGTTTCGAACTGGAACTCACTTTCTGTGTTCTGGAAATTTAATTTTTGGAATATAAAATATGAATTGCAAATCTTTTAACTTTTGATGTAAAACAAATACAGTAGAGTCGCAGATAACTGCTATCACTGAAAAGAAACTAGCATCAGAACACTAACCACATTCTTTGTGCGCATTATTTTTTAAAATAATTGTCCATTTTATCAAAACAATTAACAATATACTCCTTCTGTTCCTTTTTAATTATCCATTTTTAAGAAGAATTTTATTACTATTTATCTGTCGTTATGATAGTTTAAAATTACATTTTGTCAATTATACCCTTATCACTATTACTTATTTTACCTATTTTACATACACTTTAATGTAGAGAGAGAGTAAATAGATATAGAAGGATAGTGAAAAGGCGAATGTATAACATAAAAAAAAAATTATCAATTAAATGATTCATTGGTTAATGTAAAACAACTAAAAAGACATATTTGGATCCTCTTTGGGCTAAACTCTCTCCATCTCTGTCTTCATCTTACCTATAATTTTTTTCATCTTCTTTCTTTACCCACTCCTTATTTTGGTTGCCGGAGAGGCAACATGCCGTAGATGATCCAATTTGTTAAAAGATATAGATATAGATTAAGGAATGATTTGACAAAAAAAAAAAGAGATTAAGGAGTCATGCCAGCAAAACCTAAATTAAAAAAACAGTAATGCTATATTCTCCTATAAATTCTCTTACATTTTCTCCTATTACTTTATGACGTAAGTATTAAATAAAAAAATAAATACATTTAATATCTTAAAAACATAAAAATTATTTAATATTTTTTCTATTTAGTAATTAGGAGAATTTGTAAGAATAAAAGATAAGATAATTTAGAATTATTAAAAAAAAAAGAAAAACACTATTGTTGCTTTAACTCAAAACTTCAAGGTTGGTGTCCCTGTGTTTTGCCTTTTTTCTTTTTGTTTCCCACTTGTTATCAAAAAAACTTCAAGGTTGGTTAAGTCAGCACATTCATGTGGTGTTGTAGTAAAGGAAATGTAAATTAAATGACAAATAGTCTGTTTGTTCATGCATTTTCTGGGACTCAAAACGGTCGTTTGGCCAAAAGCTCAAAATTTTTGTTCTCACAAAAAAAATGTCTATTAAGGTTCTATTTGGATGCAAAAGCTATAGAGAAGTTAGTTTTATTTACCATTTTATTTTTCTCATATATGCGCAAGAGGAAAAGTTGTTAAATAGTCATTTATAGATAAATATGTGCTTTATAGAAAAGTTAAAAAAGATAGCTTTTGAAAAATGTGAAGAGTAAAAGTTAATTTCAACTTATGTAAGAAATTGTTAGTTAAAAAATATATACTAGAAATGTTTATGGAGAAATTTATCCAAACTGGACCTAAGGTGTGTTGGCTTGGAAATTATCTTACACAAGTTGAAAACTTGTTTGAGAGAATATTGCTAGTATTTTTCTTTACAAAAATACAGACATGACTTTCAACTCATCCCAATCCTAAATTCCTAATTAGTCCTTAAATTATAGGTATTATCCCAATAGATCATTTCCTTATAGGTTCCGTCTAAGGTGAACCACCTATTCACCAAATAGGTGGTTCATTGTGGTGAAGTTTTATTAATAATTAATTATAGCGGTTAGATTGTGTAGGTTCACCAGATGTGATAATGGACCTCCCACACCAGATTATTTTCCCCTGTGCACAGTTCCCGCATCAGACTGGGTTGTGAATCTTCCATGCACCCACCCTCCGTCTCCGAGCACTCCACTGTCACTCTGCCATATTCCGCATACGCCTTCTCCATCGCTGACGGAATCTTCGCCGGAGGCCTCTAGCTTGAAGACGACCTCATTCATTTCTATTTTCCTGTTAACAACTCCCTCTTCTTCCAGGTTCTCCCAAAATCGTTAATGAAGACAAAGAAGCAGAATCATAAGGAAAGGACCAAAATTCCAAGCTACACTCTCACCAAATCGTTTTTTCATTTTTCTCTCTCCACAATATTCATTTCTGTAACAATCGTAAGTCACCACAATTTGGTTATGATCTGGATGGTGGTGGTGGTGGTGGTGGACGGTGGAGGGAGGCTGCATAAGGAGGAGAGGGACATGGAGGTGGAGCCTTGTGTGGAGGCAGGTGGGGGAGGAGCGGGGGTGGGGTAGGGATTGTGTGAGTAAGGATTGAATTATTCTCTATCTTTTTTCAATTGATCCGAGTCATTATTTTTTTAACAATAAATCTTGCGGCTATTAAAGTTTTATCAAATTTTTTCTATTAGTGGTTCATCATGAACCACCCACAATGGTAGTCCACCCTAGAAGCAACCTTCATTATACTGGGGATTAGCTTTTAATGGTAAAAATTAAGCTTAGCCATTCATTGATATTGTACATTAAAAATCCATGTTATCCTTTTTAAAAGTTTCTAAAATGGGAGAAAAATTAGGAAACGCAAGCAAAAAATGGGACATGGCCTACTTGTACGGGAAGCATCTTCATTGAAAACCAATAGAATAAAAAAAAAATCGAAAATCGGGTAGTTTGATTGAAAATCAAACAAACACGTTGCTGTTCTCATTACTGGAACTACAATGGAATTATATGATAAGATTTTTGGTTGTTCTTGAGGGGAATCTCATAAAAATGATGGTAGATTTTAAGTAAACGCGGTGCATGTGGCGGATTCAAATGTACAAAAACAAGAACAAAATAAAGAATGTGTCAATTATGCACAAGTGGTAGCCTACCAATAGAGTAATTATTTATACAAAGCGAAAAACGTTAACCTGGGTTTTGTATTACTGAGGGAGGCTTTTGCAGGGTGCACTTATCTGGGGTCTTAAATATACTATGTATTTAACTATTGAACATTGTGTTGGGAATAAAGGTAAGCAAATTCTATTATTTATGTCCCATATACCAGTTGTGGCCAAAGTTCTCTTCTTTGTGTTGAAGTGTTGAACGAGCACAGGAAAAATGCCCCTTCTGATGTTATTTTCTGGCATAAGGTAACAATTCTGGTTTGCACCATATTCTGTCGACGATTTGTTTATTTGAGAAAATGTTTTCTGCTCTCATTTTTTGTTTTTATTTTTAACTAATTATAAAATTGTAATATTGTTTTCAATTTGTTTTGTCGTTGATATTACTCCCTTCTTGACATGTAAGTAAAAAACGGAAATGAAAAAAAGGAAATGTTTTCTCAAAATAAAGAGAACCTAAACTGTTTGTCTCTTTTTTTTTTTTAGCTGTTGGAATTCTTTTACGGGTAGAACTTTCTAATGATGTTATTAACCCTTTTCCACCAGATGTTTTACATACTGAAAAGAAGAAAACATGGATATTACTTTACTATCATGAGTTTTTTTTTTGCAAACAAAATTCTTGTGCCCCCTCCCCTCTCTCCAAAAATTAATTAGTTGTACTTGAACTATGTTTCTTTAGCTTAAAATTATTTTTTTTGCTTTTGATTCAACTTTGGATGAAGTTTTCCTTGCTTTACTAATTTTGTTAGATATTGAATTCACAAAAGTTGAAGGGCCCATATTATTTAATGCTTCCAGGAATGCTCTTAGAAAGGATGAACTAGGCGTGGAAATAATGCAGATTTCAGTCCCTACCATTCTGGCTTTAACAGCAGACCCTATTGCTTCTCTGATTGATACTGCATTCATCGGCCACATAGGTTTGTTTAAAATTTTTCTTTTCAGCATTTGTCTAGAAAATTGTTTTTGACTGACAGATACCCTAATTAACCTTGGAGCTTTTACTTCCTAGGAAATGCTATCTGTTTGGGGATTGACTCTTTTCATGTGCACAAGCTGCGTCCAAAGTTCAGTTCTAACTTCTAAGCCTACACCAAGATATTTGAAGAAACGTGTTGGTTACTAGCCTTGTGATTTGTGAATGCTGATAAACAAGAGAACCCTCAATTGCACATTGATTTAGGATGAACATTGAACAATGAGCAACTATGTTAAGGTCTTACAATGTAAACACTTTTGTGAGACACAGAGTGACTTGAAATCTAGAAAAGTAGCACAATGTACTCATAGTAAACCAAGTCTGAGTCTTAAGTTAACACCCTATATCTTTCTGATCTTTAAAACTATGCCATATATTTCCCATGAACTGTTTGATCTATTGTGTATGCTGTAACTAGTGCTCCTTCATAAGATTGTCAATTTGTCAGCCATTAGCTTGTGATTGAACTGCATATAATTATTATATTATGAAATGTTATTTTGTAGGTCCTGTGGAGCTTGCTGCTGCGGGAGTTTCAATTGCTATTTTCAATCAAGTCTCAAAAATTGCAATTATTCCGCTAGTCAGTGTTACAACCTCTTTGGTTGCTGAGGAAGATGCTGCCGATAAGTTACAAGCTCAATCATCAGAAAATGAAATGCTGATGAAGGTCTCTTGTGACTCTAATGCTAATGAGGAAATAAAGTTGGAAGTGAAAGAACATACAGAGCAAGCTGGTATTCATTCTCCTTTAAAAGATATATACCAAATGCTCTCAACTTGTATTTAACCTACAACACATTTTTCTTTCAACTTGTAAACTTTCCTTTTTTATATTTAGATCCTGAATGCAGCACATCATCAACAAATATGGACAGCGTAGCTAAATTTGGCCATGAAAAAAGCTATATTCCATCAGCATCATCGGCAATAGTTATTGGCGGTTTGCTTGGGGTCCTACAAGCTTTCTTTCTAATTTTTACAGCTAAAAAAATCTTGAATTACATGGGGGTTCATTCTGTGAGTCCTCTCTTGACAAAGCTATCAGAATTCTGTATGAAATTGTTGTAACTTAAATACGAGATCATATCAATCTTTCTTGTCACTTGGTCTGGTTCAATAGCTGTTTTTAGATAGCTCTATCTAATTCTTCTTCTAATTAATTTTGTAATTTATATCATACTTCAGAAAGCTCATTAGTTGTTTTGAATTTTGATTTCTGTCTATTTGACATCTTTTTAGACTTTTATCTACTTTTAGCTACCATGCTATTCTGTTAAAATGACTGCCAATTTTTGTTTTCCATGCAGGATTCTCCCATGTTAAAACCAGCACAGCAATACTTGACATTGAGGTCATTTGGTGCGCCAGCTGTTATTCTTTCTATGGCAATGCAAGGAGTTTTTAGGGGAATCAAAGATACAAGAACTCCTTTATATGCTACAAGTACATCATTCCTCTCTTTACATTGAACCGGTATCTCTACCAAGTTCATTATGACGATTCTAAATCAGTGTTAGACGGTAGTTAATCGTGTGATTCCCATTGAGATAAAAAATCACTTCCTTCAGTGTATCAATTTCAATATTATCTCTCAATCTCAAAATCATATGCTCTCTTTGTGAATGAAAAATCAGTTGGAGATTGCCATTTCTAGAATTTAGTGTGTTCTAAGACTAAGACTGCAATATAAGAGAGTGTTACTGGATAACTCAAGATTATAATCACATAATCAGTTGTAGAGTTTATATTTAAGGCCAAACATTGAATTAATTGTCCACATCCCTGATCAACAATAATGATGCTAAATAATAAACGAAAAGGACTCATTAACATTTTGCACAATAAGTATATTGTTTAATACATATTATTCAAGCTTCTTGTATCATATTTACATCCAGTTTAGTGAATTAGTGAAAATCCATCAGATTGTATTTCTGAATATGAATTAAATACTGCACATCATTATTCAGTAATTTGTGAAGTTTAACTGCAGTTATGGGAGATGTAACAAATATCATTTTAGATCCATTACTTATGTTCATACTCCATTTGGGAATCAGTGGGGCAGCCATTGCCCATATTATCTCACAGTAAGTTTACCTTTGTTCTTATTTTCCAATTCTGGATTTGTCATGACAGACTTGATATTCCAATTGAGAAGTCATGTTTCACTTCTGTTTCTCATTTCATTCATTCATGATGTGATTTAATAGGTACTTGATTTCCTTAATACTATTGTGGAGTTTAATGAAACAAGTTGTTCTCATGCCTCCAAGTTTTCAAGACTTCAAATTTGCGAAGATTCTGAAAAATGGTTATTATTTCTATCCATGCCTTTTATTTATTTACATTCTCCTGGTTCCTGATTTCTTATAATTTGGCAGCTGAACATTATGTTGCTTTGTGTCCAATGAGATTTTAAAAGTTTGACCTACAGAGACTCCATTAGACTTCTTATTTATTTGAACCTGCAGAAACAATAGCATACATGATAACAATTTTCTTGCTGAAGTTATTTCTTATCTTGGAAAAGTTTTTATTTCAGTTGCTGTCTTTACTTTCTATGCATATCATTTGAATTTGTCAATGATCCAAAAGTCTACTCTTTAGAAGAATGTCATCTGTAATGTGTAGATTTTTATTTTTTTGTAAACAACTGTCACTCTAGCTTTATGTTTATAACAAGTGACTCTGAATTGTTGAACTTTCTTCTTACTACTGCTTGTTGAATCTTATCAATCTCTTGTAACAAATCTCTTGTTATTGAGGTCAAATCTCTAACTTTGTTTTCTTCACTTGGTTGTAGGGTTTCTGTTATTTCTTAAAGTTGCAGCAGCGACATTCTGTGTGACCTTATCAGCATCCCTAGCAGCAAGGCAAGGATCAACAACAATGGCTGCATTTCAAATCTGCTTACAGATTTGGATGGCAACCTCCTTGATTGCTGATGGATTGGCTGTTGCTGGACAAGTAAGAAATTAATTCTTTATGAACACATAACTTTTGCAGCATAGATTGGTGGGATGAAGAATCCAAGACTAAAACTAAAATTACTTGTGGGTTAGTTTGCATGCCAAAAACATTCATTGCCAATTGTTTGTTTGAATAAATCCACAAACCTAATGAAAAAGTTACTTTGAAATAAATATGAAGGGAAGACATTCACCAAGAAAAAAGAAGTCAATATTTTACGTTTATACAATCAAGTCAATAAAGACCATAATGAAAATCTCCTTTTCAGGCCATTATTGCAAGTGCATTTGCAAGAAGGGACTACGACATGGTCATCGAATCTGCTTCACGTGTGCTGCAGGTATTTCGACTTGTTATCCTCCATATTTTTTTGGTTATCTATTGATGCTTTTAACTCACTTGACTTGAATCATTTTGATTGTGCAGCTTGGCTTGATTCTGGGGCTGGTGCTTTTGTTCCTTCTTTTTAGTTTACTTCCATTTGCTTCTAGATTATTTACAAATGACACCAATGTTCTGCAACTTGTCAGCATTGGTATTCCAGTAAGTAATGTCCCCATGCTTATAAATATGAGCACTTTCTGTTCTTAGCATTATATTGGTTTCCTTAATTTGAAAAGCTGACAATTTTTTTCCATCTCTTTTTCTCGATGACCATGTAATAGTATGTTGCAGCCACTCAACCCATCAATGCTCTGGCATTTGTTTTTGATGGAATCAACTATGGAGTTTCAGATTTCATATACTCTGCTTACTCAATGGTAAGTTTAGAAAATGATATCATCAATATATGAATCAAGCAAGTATCTCTCTCATATGGTTTATGTATTTGTTGTTACTCCCAGATTATGGTAGCATTGGTGAGCATATTCAGCTTGTATATGTTATCCTCAAGCCTTGGCTTTACTGGCATCTGGATTGCCTTGTCTATTTACATGAGTCTAAGGATATTTGCAGGCTTTTGGAGGTAACTTTTTCTGCTACCTATAAATTGTTCCTTCACTTCTCAGTTCTCATGCAACCCATAGTTTATTCCAAATGAAAATGAAATTGAATAAACATATAACCATATATAACACATGATCGGAAAATGTATATGAAGGAGGATTAAAAGATGATGCATATTTATAAACTTTGATTGACAGGATTGGTACTGGATCAGGACCATGGAGCTTCCTTAAGGAAAACTATGCATAACTCTAATAGTTCCATACTATTACAAAACTAATGTGAATTTTGGTAGTCAGAGTCTCGTGCTCAGCACAATTTATCCACATTGATGATGAGAATACTCCCATCAAGAACAGTGGCAGTTATCACTCCTTTTTGTAGGCAGAGGTTGCACTTTCCAAAGGGTGTAGTTTTTATTTTAGTTGATTACTGTACTCCACATGAATATTATTTATATATGTTTATGAAAGACAATATTTCTTTTAGGGGGAGCCATTGTTACTTTTAGGATTACCTATGGTTATATAGTTTGTATTTAATTAATCATTTGATTTCTTAATCCTTTCTATTTCTTGGTTAGCTTATGTTTTGGAGGAAGGAATGGAACAAAGTAATGTTGTTAGCTAATGATTGCAAAAAACTTCTCCAATAGTCAATGTTTATCTTGATTTTATTATTGCTTTATATATAATGATATTTTATGACTAAAATTGTTATTTGGCTTTAATATTAATTTGGTCCCTGTAATATAGGGGGTTTTTGATTTAGGTCCCTATAAAAAAGGTCAAACTTTTTTCGTCCTTGTTTTATTTATTTTTTTGAATTTAGTCCTCGTTTTATTTTATTTTTTTAATTTAGTCCCTCACTAGCGTTGACCGCTGATATGGCACTAGGAGGTTCCTATAAAATTCCTACGTGGCACCAGCGTGGCTTACACGTCACCTGACACATACTTATACAAATATTAGGTTTTGAATTTAGTCCCTATAAAAAATATGTGTTTTGAATTTAGTCCTTATAAAAAATACGTGTTTTGAATTTAGTCCCCATAAAAAATACGCATTTAGTCCATCTTCTTCTCCACCACCTCCACCTCCTTCTCCCCCTTCTGCACCACCACCACCACCACCACCCCCATCCCCACCTCCATCACCCCCACCTCCTTCTCCTCCCTCCTCCACCACCACCCCCACCCCTACCTCCACCACCACCCCTCTTCCACCACCCCCACGTCCACCACCTCCTTCTCCACCCTCACCACCAAATGGAAACAACAACAACAATAAAAATCTGCAGATACAACAACAACAACGAAGATCTGCAGATACAACAACATCATCAACAACAACAACAAAAACATCAACAACGAAAATCGTAGAGCAACAACAACAACAAAATGGGGATATGTTTTCGATTTCGAAATTGGGGATCTATTGGGGGACGGGAGTGAGGCGAATGGGGAGAGAAGGTGGGGGGGGGGGGCGAGAGTGAGGTGAATGGGGGGGGGGGACATTGGAGGTGAGGGGGAAGGTGGGGAAGGGAAAGGGGAGAGAGAGGGGTTGTTGTTGTTGTTGTATGGAGGAGGAGGGTGGAGGATGAAGGATGGAGGAGGAGGAGGAGGAGGAGGTTGTAGTGATGGTGGCCCAAGGAGAGAGAAGGGTGGGGAAGGGAAAGGGGAAAGAGAATGACTAAAATCAAAATATAAATTTTAAGGGACTATATTCAAAACGTTTTTTTTAGAGGGACTAAATTCAAAATGTAATATGTTTATAGAGATGTATTTGGTAATGTGCCATTTATAGAAGCCACGTCAGCAAGGCCACATCAGCAGTTTTTGCCACGTAAGCGGTCAACTCACTCCAGGGACTAAAATAAAAAAATAAAATAAAAGAAGGACCAAAAAAATTTGACTATTTTTATAAGGACTAAATTCAAAATCAGTGATATTATAGGGACTAAATTAATATTAAAGCCTTGTTATTTACTTCAAATTGTTATTTAGCAACGATGTCAAATAATAATTTTATTGTTCAACTGTTTTGTTTAGCATTAATTGTACACACCTAAGATTTAAAATAATGATTATGTGATATATATTTATATTCATACGATCATAACCATAAAATTGAGGGGAGAACACTCACATAGCAGCGTACTGTAGTGCATCAGCTTGCTTGCACTTTCATTGACAAACACGCGCAGCCGAATCATTTCTTTTCTTGTACTTACAAAATCTCAGTTGAATGGAAAGGAATGTTTAGGCAAAAAAAAAACAAGCAAGGAAGGAATTCGAAATTTGAATACAACACTGAAAAGCATTAGAATCACAACACCTGTAAGGTAAAATAAATTCCCAGTTGCAGTGTGAATAAAGCAATTGATTTCCGTTTTAAAAATTGCCATGCAAAGCATCGAATATCTACTTTCTGTGCTGCCAAAGCATCGCCAGCACCTTCTCCTATAAATAATTAGCATTAGCGTTGCAATTTGCAAATTCAATCCATAATATTTCCTACCAAAGCTCCTGCATTAATTGCTTTCACTTGTGCCTCTTGAATTCCCAACGTACCAAAACTAAATCAACATGGCCGAAACACTCCTCTTCAGCCTCGCAGAGTCATTCATCGGGAAGCTTGCTTCTCGTGCAGTTCAAGAAGCTTCTCTGGCGCTGGGCGTGTACCACGATCTGCGAGATATCAAAGACACCGTGGCACTCATCAAGGCTGTGCTGTTGGACGCCGAGCAAAAGCAGCAGCAGGACCATGAGTTGCGTGAATGGCTGAGACAGATTAAGCGTGTCTTCCACAATGCCGAAGACATAATCGATGATTTAGAGTGCGAGACATTACGTAGGCACGTGGTCAACACCTCCGGTAGCATCACAAGGAAGGTACGCCGTTTCTTCTCGAGTTCTAATCCTCTTGTTTACCGCCTTAGAATGGCACATCGCATCAGAGATATCAAACAAAGATTAGATAAGGTTGCGGCTGATAGGCAGAAGTTTGGCCTTCAAACCAATAATAGTAACAATCGTGTTGTGCATAGGCGGGAACTGACTCATTCCCACGTAATTGATTCTGATGTGATAGGAAGGGAACATGATAAACAAAATATCATAGACCTCTTATTGCAAGATGATGATGGTGACGAAAATAAAAGTCATCTCTCTGTTATTCCTATTGTGGGAATCGGAGGTATGGGAAAGACTACACTTGCAAAGTCGGTATTCAACGACAAGAGGATAGTTGAATCTTTCCCATTGAAGATGTGGGTGTGTTTCCGATGATTTTGAGTTTAAAAATCTGCTTACTAAAATCCTCAATTCTGCTAGCCTTAGTCCTCTTGCTCCTGCACCAACTCGCCAAGAGGACTTCAAAAACTTTAATGAGGAGCAACTACAAAGTCATCTGAGAAATACACTTGCTGGCCAAAAGTTCTTGCTCGTCCTCGATGATGTATGGAACGAGCACCGTGCCAAATGGGTTGAGTTGAGGTGTGAAATCAAGAAGAATCAGAGAGAAAATTGGGAAAGTGAGTGAAGAGCATCACGAAATAAACTGAGTCAAAAGGAACTCAGATTCTGATATTCATCAACTGAGTAATTACATCAAAGGGGTGAGCTTATATACACGTGTCTAGAGTTAACTGGACATAACTAACTCTTAACAATAAACAGTTAAGCTACGGTTAAGCTAAAACAGAATTAGCTAACTGACCAAGGTTAAGCTAACACAAGCTAAACAGAATTCTAACTAAGGTTAGTTATTTACAATTAACAAACTAACTCTAGTTAACATCCCCCCTCAAGATGGAATGTGTATGTCACACATAGCCAACTTGTCATGAAGATTCTGAAATGGACCAAGATGGAGTGGCTTAGTTAATATGTCTGCGACCTGATCAGTGGAAGGAACAGGGAGCAGATGCAGTATTCCTGCTTGTAACTTGTCTCTAACAACGTGACAGTCCATTTCAATGTGTTTTGTTCGTTCGTGGAACACAGGATTTGATGCAATATGCAGTGCAGACCTGTTATCACAGTATAAAACAACAGGAGAATCATGATCAATGTGCAGGTCTTTCAATAGGTACAACAACCATTGTGCTTCACAAGTGGATTGAGCAAGTGCCCTATATTCTGCCTCGGATGAGGATCTAGAAACCACTTTCTGTTTCTTACTTTTCCATGAAATTAGGGAATTGCCCAAAAAGAAGCAGAATCCAGTGATTGAACGTCGTGTATCAGGACATGCCCCCCAGTCAGAATCACTGAATCCTTTGAGAGTGGGAGAAGAGGCTGCATCAAAAAACAAACCACTTCCTGGCGCACCCTTTATGTACTTAACAATTCGCATAGCTGCTTGAAGGTGTTGGTCTGTTGGTGCTTGCAAAAACTGACTGAGATGAGTGACAACATATGCTATGTCAGGCCGAGTGTGAGTTAAGTACAGGAGTCTACCAACCAGCCTTCTGTAGACACTAGGATCAGGTATAGGTGAGCCAGCTGTCTTATGCAATTTCAGCTGTGGATCCATAGGAGTGGAACAAGGTTTAGATCCAATCAGACCCGTGTCTTGGAGCAGATCAAGAGCATATTTTCTTTGGTACAGAGAAATACCTTTGGAGGATCGAGCTATCTCAAAACCAAGAAAGTATTTCAAGGACCCTAAGTCTTTGATGCTGAATTTTGAGTCCAGTAAGGTCTTGACAGCTTGAATTTCAGTCAAATCATCTCCAGCAAGTACCAAGTCATCCACATATACAAGGATCATAGTTCGGCCAGTTGGAGTGTACTTGGTAAAGAGGGAGTAATCAGCTTTAGACTGTTGATAACCACAGTCAATCAAGGTGGAAGTCAGTTTGGCGTTCCACTGCCTGCTGGCTTGTTTCAAGCCATATAAAGATCGTTGTAACTTGCAGACAAGTCTAGGATCAGGAACAGTCAGCCCGGGTGGAGGTTTCATGTAAACTTCTTCATCTAAATCCCCATGGAGAAAAGCAGTGTTAACATCTAGTTGATGTAGATGCCAACCATGAATGGCAGCCAAGGATAAGAGAGTTCGGATTGTAGTCATCTTTACAACTGGACTGAATGTCTCTAGATAATCTAGGCCCTCTGTTTGTGTAAAACCCTTCGCTACCAGCCTAGCTTTGTGTCTTTCTACACTCCCATCAGCTTTGAGTTTGACCTTAAACACCCATCGACATCCAATGGCTTTCTTATTCGGGGGTAACTGAGTCAACTTCCAAGTGCTGGTTTTGTTTAGTGCAGACAATTCTGCCTGTATAGCATCTTTCCAGCTTTCAGACTTAATGGCCTCCTCATAGGAAGTAGGTTCAGTGTGTGCAGACAAGGTAAGAGAAAAATGTCTATGGTTAGTGGACAAATTACAATATGGCATGTACTGAGAAAGTGGATACCTGACATGTGATGACGATTGAGCAACTGAGTCATGAACGGTAGTGGAGTTGAGTGAACATTGGTAATCTTGAAGGTAAGTGGGAGGTTTTCTGTTGCGGGTTGGTCTAGGTGAATGGTGAGGATTGATGTTTGTGTGCAGAGGGCTAGGTGAAGCGTTTAGGTGTGGGGAATTGGGAAGAACATCTGTATCAGGGGAAGTGTTTAGGTGTGGGGAATCAGGTAAGGCATCTATATCAGTAACAACATCAGGGATGTTTGGAGGTGGTGTATCAGGTTGAGGTTCAGAAAAAAAATTAGTGTGCTGAGGTAAAAAAGTTGGCAAAATTTGATCAGGGTGAAGTATGGATGGGTTGTTTTTATCTCTGTATGGGAAGTTTCTCTCATAGAAAATGACATCTCTGGATAAAAAAAGTTCCCTAGTTTTCAGATCATATACTAAGTAACCTTTAACCCCAGATTTCACTCCTAAGTAAATGCATCTTCTAGCTCTCGGATCCAGCTTCTTTCTATTATTTTTCAGAGTAGAAACATAGCATAAACACCCAAAAACTTTCATAGCATAAAGGTCAGGTAAGGTACTGTACAGTATAAAGAAAGGAGATTTTTCAGAAAGAAACTTAGTGGGTAATCTGTTTATGATATGAACAGCATGTGCCACAGCATGTGTCCAAAAATTATTGGGTAAATGAGCTTCAATTAACAAGGCTCTAGCAACAGCAAGGATATGCTGATGTTTTCTCTCAACAATTCCGTTTTGTTGAGGTGTGGCAACACAAGAAGTTTGGTGTATGATCCCTTTGTAAGAATAGAAATCATATAATTTAAATTCAGGTCCATTATCTGATCTTATCGATTTTACCTTAGAACCAAATTGGGTTTCTATCATGGAAACAAAAGATTTAACGTGATCAGAAGTTTCAGCTTTTGATTTCAGGAAAAACAACCAAGTAAATCTACTCTTGTCATCAATGACAGTAAAAAAATACCTATGTCCCATCATAGAGGGATGGGCTAAAGGTCCCCAAATATCCATGTGCACTAAATCAAACATTTGTGCAGAAACACTATTGCTATCAGGAAAGGGAAGTCTCTTTTGTTTAGCAAAATGACAAGTTTCACAAGGCTTATTGTTTTTGGTACATACAATGAAAGGAAACAAATCATGTAATTGTATGAGTTTTTCATGGGAGGGGTGTCCAAACCTAAGATGCCAGATATTACAGATAGTAGAATGGAAAGTATTTACAGTATGTGTTTGTGGTAGCTGTAAGGTTTCAGCTGATAGGTAGTATAGGCCATCTCTTGACTCAGCTGCACCAATCATCTTCAAGGTATGAATGTCCTGTATCACACAAGAATTGCCACTGAAAGTTAAATTACAATCAAGAGACTTAGCTAGTTTTGATACTGAGATCAAATTGAATGTAAAAGTAGGAATGTAAAGCACATCATAAAGATACAAACTAGCAGAAAAAACAATAGTTCCTGCCATATGTGCAACCATCTGAGAACCATCTGGTAATTTCACCAGAACCGGTTTTATTTTCCTGAGACATTGGAATTTATCCCTTGAATGACAAACATGATCTGTAGCTCCTGTGTCTATGATCCAAGTTCTCAAGCTGTTAGACTTTGGAATGGCACAAACAATACCTGATTTGTTTTGCCTAGAAGTGGAAACTTGGTTAGTGGCGTGAGATGTTCCTTGGTTCTGCAGAATGGCCAAGATTGCATCTCTCTGTTCAGCTGTGAAGGTGAAGCTTCCACTACCAGTGTCCTTGAAATTATCCTCATGAGCAATGGATCCAGAATCATCATCATCCTCGAACTGGTCATTCTCTTGAGCACAGTTATTTATCTTGCTTTCATTTCTTCTGTAGTTAGGTGGATAACCAAATTTTTGGTAGCATTTATCAACTGTATGTCCAATCTTGTTGCAGAATGTGCACACCTTATTACTCTTGCCTTTTTCAGGATTAGTCTTTCCTCCTGAATTCGTATTCTGACCTCGGCCTCTGCCCTTAGATCCTCCCCTCGAGTCAGCAACATTAGCAATGACTTTAGGTTCTTGGAAATCAGCATTCAGCTGCCTTTCTTGCTGAATCAACAAACTGAAAACAACATTAATGTCTGGAAGGGGTTTAGATAACATGATTTGTGAACGAACAGATGAATATTGTTCATTAAGTCCTCTAAGGAACCGTGTCACATAATCAGCATCCCTATATCCTCTAACAGCAGTGTTCAAAGCACATGTACACTGGATTGCACAGGTACAGGGTGGAATTGGTCTGTAATTATCCAATTCCTGCCACAAACCCTTCAATCGAGTGAAGTAAGATGTGATAGAAACATCACCTTGTTGAAGAGAGTAGATCTCCTCTTGTACCTCACAGATGCGAAACACATCACCTTGGTAATACCTCTGACGAAGCTCGGACCAAACTTCACTGGCCACAGTCATCCATAAGACGCTCTGAGCAACTTCGGAGTCAAGGGAGTGCATAATCCATGAGAGAACCATCGAATTGCATCTCTTCCAAGCCAGTGCATTCGCAGAATTCGGTGCAGGCTTCGGAATAGTGCCATCCACAAAACCGATCTTGTTCTTCGTATCAAGCGAAACGGTCATAGACCTCGCCCAAGAGTTGTAGTTTTCACCATTACAGGTCAAAACTGAAGTAACCAGCACCGTCGCAGGACTCTCGCTCGGGTGCATGTAGAAGGGATTGTCATCGTTGGACGCCATAGATGCAGAACAAGGATGAGCCAGAAAAAGGGAAGAAAAAAAAAAAATACGATCTCAATCAGAGAACGGAGTTGCAGCGGAAAAATGGGAGATCCCTTGGATCGAAAATGGCGATGATACCATGTGAAATCAAGAAGAATCAGAGAGAAAATTGGGAAAGTGAGTGAAGAGCATCACGAAATAAACTGAGTCAAAAGGAACTCAGATTCTGATATTCATCAACTGAGTAATTACATCAAAGGGGTGAGCTTATATACACGTGTCTAGAGTTAACTGGACATAACTAACTCTTAACAATAAACAGTTAAGCTACGGTTAAGCTAAAACAGAATTAGCTAACTGACCAAGGTTAAGCTAACACAAGCTAAACAGAATTCTAACTAAGGTTAGTTATTTACAATTAACAAACTAACTCTAGTTAACATGAGGAATTTACTTCGTGTAGGTGCATATGGAAGTAAAGTCCTAGTGACCACGCGTAGCCACTCAATAGCTAATATGATGGGCACTCACACTGACGCTTCTTACACTTTGCAAGGTCTTTCTAGAGAGGACTCCTTGTCTGTATTTGTCAAATGGGCTTTTAAAGAAGGAGAAGAGAAAAAATATCCAGAGCTGATGGAGATTGGGGGGAAAATTGTGCAGAAATGTGGAGGGCTTCCATTGGCCCTGAGAACACTGGGGAGTTCATTGTTCTTAAAAGTTGATAAAGAAGAATGGAAGCTTGTCAAGGACAGTGAGATTTGGAATTTGCCACAAAAAGAAGATGACATTTTACCTGCTCTCAAATTGAGTTATGATCAATTGCCTACTTATTTAAAACCATGTTTTGCTTGCTTCTCCCTCTTTGAAAAGGACTTTGAGTTTAGTAATTTTATTGTTGTTATGCTTTGGGAGGCACTTGATTTTCTTCCGTCATCCCCAAATAAGGGTAAAACTTTGGAAGACATTGGCAATCAATTTTTGCATGAACTACGATCAAGATCTTTTCTTCAAGATTTTGTTGACCTTGGCAGTCATTGCGAGTTTAAATTACACGATTTAGTGCATGACCTGGCACTGTATATTGCAAGAGATGAGTTTCAACTATTGAATTCCCCTGGTGTAAATATATCTGAGAATGTCTTACATTTGTCATTTACTAAAAATGATTTGCTAGCTTGATCAAAGTTCCATCCCCACATGTCTTAGAACCATACTTTTTGCTAGGGGAGCCAGCAACGAAGCTGTCTTGAATACCGTGGTGTCAAGGTGCAAATACTTGCGGGTTTTGCAATTATCTGGATCGAGATATGAGAGTTTGCCCCGCTCCATTGGTAAATTAAAACATTTAAGACATCTCAAACTTGTGGGTAATAAAGAACTCAAGAGGCTCCCTGATTCAGTGTGCGAACTCCAAAATTTGCAATCTTTGATGCTATGTGGATGCACAAATCTACAAACACTGCCGAATGGAATGGGAAACTTGATCAGTCTTCGACTACTGCATATAACCACAAAGCAATCTAGTTTTCCAGGCAAAGAGATCGCAAAATTGACTTCTCTAGAACATTTATGTCTCGAATCTTCTGACAATTTGGAGTCATTGTTTGAAGGAATACAACTTCATAGTCTTAAACTTTTGGGAATTGAGTCTTGCGAAAATCTGAAGTCTTTGTCACTTCATGCTGTTCCAAACTTGGAGAGTTTGCTGATTTCTGATTGTGATGAGTTGAAATTGTCAGTGGACCATGACAACCAAATCCCCACGTTAAGGTTAAAGGTACTACATCTTGATTCTTTACCTCAATTGGTGACTTTTCCTCAATTGTTGCAAGGATGTGCAAACACGTTACAATCATTTAAAGTTGATGACTGTGACAATCTTGAGGAGCTACCCAAGTGGCTATCAACTGCCATTAGTCTCAAGACACTTCAGATTGAAGATTGTCCTAAATTGCTTTCTCTCCCTGATGATGTTCATTGCCTCCCAAATCTTGAATATTTAGAAGTGAAAGGTTGTCCTGAACTATGTAGAAGATACCAACGAGGAGTCGGACAAGAATGGCCCAAGATATCACACATCAAACAAGTTATCATTGAGTCATCAGAAGAAGAAAATTAAGAGGTTTGAAGGTACCAAATTTCTCTTTTAAATTGGTTTTTAAGTTTACATGACTTTCTTTTTCTATATGTATAAAAGGAAATGAGTTTTTTCTTTCACATATTTTTTTTTTGTATAATCAATTTGAGCTCGTATTACATTTTGAATAGTCAACTATATTTTTCATTTAGATAGACCAGTTTCTTATGGAACTTCTGCCCATAGGTTTCATTGGTGAGATATTGTCCGGTAATTTATTAGAGAAGATTTCTTCAAAAATAGAGTGGGCCTTCGTAACTTTAATTAGATTTAAATGATTTCTCTTTGTATGAATCTCTTTTCTCTCTTGTACTCGTTTTTATTGTTTTTATTAATAAATTTATGGTGTGCGGAAGATTATTAATATTTGTGATGCCAACGTAGTTGGGATTACTTTGACTATAGTAATGCTTATATGCCATTTGCTTAAAAAAAACTATATTCTTCATTTTCCATTCCATTTTCCCCATTCTAACATCATATACGGAAAGCAATTTTTTTTGGCAAGTTGGTGGGTTTTCTTTTTAATGGGGTTGTCCTTTTCTATTTTGGTGGTTTATTAATTCCATGAAAAGTTTATAGCACCTTCATATATTACCATTAAGGGGGCTGAGAGTTTATTTTGGTTCGGTCTTATGGATGTTTTGTTTACCAGTAAAGTAAAACTTTTAACTGCTTGATTTTTAATGAATTAGTACAAGGAATCAGTTTTTATCTATAACAATCTGTTCGATCTAATTTTTCATATATACCATTGAAATCATGCTTGATTTTACCTTTTTGTGCAGAACCAAAGACAACCATCCAAGAGATTGCAAAATAACATAGTATTAATAGTTAGTTACAATACGGTTTCAGGTAGTTACGGAATTGACTCAATTTGCTTTCTGTAAATAAAAGTATTTGTATCTCATTTTATCATCTTTTATCAATCAATATATATGATTCCCTACGAGTTTTTACCTCATGAATATTCATATGCTCTCTTCCTCTGTTTTGAGTATGACTTATATCCCTTATATCCTCTTATTACTGACACAAAAGGTTTACTCTTTTCACTAGTATATGTGAAGATAATTATTCTTACCATATCCTACTAAATATATTGTTGTTAACCACTATAGTCTCTGCCTTTTCTTTGTCATGTTTTGTTTTTGCATGCCATGCTTTGAATTACTTGATGTTTTTTGTTTTTAGTTGTTTAATTTGCACTTAAAGGTTCGGTTATAGGCTTATAGCATAATCATTTTGACAACCGAACATATATATTGATAACTTTTTTTTATCTTTTATCGATGGACTACAACTTATAATATCGATCCAGAAGATTATTACAATGAATTATTTTCAATGATATATCTAAACCACCCTATTCACTTATAAATATATATATGCACAACAAACAGAATACACATATTTACTATAAATTGGATACATTTTTCTTCTTCATGCATATATATTTCATGTAAAAGAAATGTCCTATTGCGCATTCGAAGCTTAGACACCATATTATTTACCCACCAGTATATGTTCGAGTGTAGAGGTAAAAGTGGGATTAAAACATATTCTGATATAATATGTTGTGATTAATTATACTGAAACATTGGTTTGTTTATAACAGCAAGATCTTTGCAACCGTAACTTCAAGAGTGGAAAAATACATTTGTCTTAGATTTTATGACAAAAAGTTGCTTTAATTTGTCTAGTTCTTAATTGAATTATTTTTGTCTTTGCAGAAGAGGGGTTACATTAATGTTTCTCAGCCCCATGATCTTATGTTCTTCACTACATTATGTCAAACAGCATACTAAAATAATCAGATGGAAGTGCCTTGTTATAAGTTCAAGGGAGTGGTGGAAAGGACAAATTCCTAAGCTTGCAAACTTCAAATTGGAAGGCTTTGGATCTTAGTGAATGCACAAAATTACAGACATTGTCCAAATGAATAAAAAACTTGGTAACCCTTCACAGCTGTATAATATAACCCATCATTGCCTAAAGATGTTGTATTTATAAATCTTCTTTCAATGTGTGTAATTTGAAGAATTTTTAGAATTATTGTCTTAATTGATGTTTTCTAAATTTTCTTTTTTTAAGATATTGACTTTCAATTTTAATTTAAACTTTGATAACCACGAGTTTTATGCATGCCAATTGAACATAATTCAAGTGTGAGTGGTTAGTCATATATTAGTTAGAAATGAAATAAATTATAAGAGATGACTCATGTATCCAATGTCTTAAGGTTTTTAGTGGAGATGTAGTGTCTTGGTCTTTTGGTGGTCCGTGCTCCTCACGTCTCACCAACCATATATTACTTGCTGATCTCTTGGCAATTTGACATTCCTTTCTCCCTTTTTTTTTTACAATTATTCTTTCTTCCCATAAGTTAGATTACTTCTGAAATTGTTTTTACTCCACGATGATGTGAATCGCCTCCCAAGCCTTAAACATTTAAAAATTGAAAGTTGTTCTGAATTATGTAGAAGATACTAGCCATGAGTCGGGCAGAATTCAAGATATCACACATTAAGAATTCATGGATATATATATTACGGTCAAAATTTGAAGATATTAAGTTTCTCTTACGAATTTAATTAGTATGTACTGACAGTGTAATTTTTTTTACACAAATATCCAATCATATCTCACTATATAGATATTTATATAGATATTTTAGAAAATATTATTATAAGATGACACTATAGTAAGATATGATTGAATGTGTCCGTAAAAAAAGTTTACACTATCGGTGCATAGAAATTAAACTCTTCTCTTATTTGTTTCTATAATAAATTGTTGTTACAAAGACTTTATTTTTCTGTATTGTGTGAAGTGATTTTCTTCTTCACATATTTTATTATTTTTTTGTGTACTAAATTTGGGCATGTATAATATTTTGAATAATCAATTGAATTTTTCATTTTTCATTCTATTTATCTCATTCTATCGTTCTATATGGAAAATTTTCCTTTCTTTCTCTAAGTTTGTAGTTTTATTTTTAAAGGGGTTGTCTTTCCCTTTCACATGCATATTTATGGGCCATTCAATATCCTATACATGCCCAAATTTAGTGGGTTTTTTATTACCTTACAATAGCTTGATTTAAGACTTCACAGCTCCTATCATCTAATGTGGGACTCCCAATATGCCCCATCGAGTCTAGGTTCTATACTATATGCGAGGGCTAGCGGCAATATCTACACCACTGGAAGGTACGAGGCTCTGATACCATGCTAAAACGGCACGGACTCACAGTTCACACCCCAAAAGCTAGCTCAAGAAGAGAGAGACTCCCCATGTTTATAAAGACTTCACACGCCCCCTGACGATCCAATGTGCTCCATTCCCAAAGCTCCAACAATCCACAGTTTCCATGATTCCCAAATCACCCACCTCCGATTCAACCTCATTCCCAAATCTTCTTTTACTGCAGTATTGAAGTTCTAGTTGAAGACGTTTCTCGTTGGTTTCTCAACTATTCAAAGTTGTGCCTGTGAAGTGTGAACCCAACTTTGCAGCACTCTTATCATCGAATTGCTACTGTAACTGCTTCTTTTTACTTACTTCTGTAATAATAATAAAACTATGGATCCTCAAAAAGCGGTGGAGCTTGTCAAGCATGGTGTCACACTTCTCTTCCTCGGCTGTGTGTTGCGGAAGTTCAGAGGTGCAGGAAGGCTAAGGCGGAAGTGAAGAAGAAGAAGAAGAAGAAGAAGAAGAAGAGTGCTGTGTGCGTTTTAAATTTAAGGGTAGTTTAGACATTTAACTATTAGTGTATGTGTGTATAATAGTCGATGTATGTGTGAATATGAATGACCTTTAATGATACACTAGTGTAGTAACTCGTGCAATGTACGAGACATATAAAAATTTATGAGAAAATATATTTGAACAATTATAAAGGATTTGAGTTTTTTTTTAAATTATATTTTTTAAATTATATAATAAATTATAAATTATAGTTATCTATTGAAAATAGTTGGTTAATTATTTGATTAGTTCACAACTTAAAAATTGAATACAACGAAAAATATAGCACAAATTATAGTTGAAACAGTAAAATAGTTTAAATAGTTATTGTTAGTGGACATGACAAAAAACTTGACATTGCAGTACCCATTTAATCTCGTCCCGACTTTGACGGGACAACCCATCAACTGCAATTATCAATAAATCTATATCATAAATTATTTTTCTGTACTTGTATCAATTATACCTATCAAGTACATGTTCAATTGTCATGCATATTCAATTAGTAGAAACTTATTTCGTAATCTATTTTCTCATGTAGCACTATAAATAATTCATTTTTACTACTACCAAAATCACTCACTATCTGTAAATTATTAATTGAAACATTTATGTTTTTTATTTTATAGATATACTGCCCAAAAAAATTCAAATTTGCTCATATAAAAAAAACTTCAACAAATTAGTTAAGTTATCATAAAGTAAAATAGAATATTATTAAAATTATATATTAAATTTAATTCTTTAAGTAATTCACATGTCGATGAGATTTCACGCAAAATATTTGGCACAATGTTATATGTGCAATATTTTCTTGTATACTTTAATGTAAAATGTATATCCATGTGTTATGTTTTATTTATAATTTTTACATTAACCAATTTACACCTATATATTAATGTATAAAATCTCCTAATTTTTCCAAAAAATAACATGTCCAATAAATTAGTTAGATGATAATGTCATAATAAAGAAAAAATATTTATTTTCATTTGTTATGTTTTATCCAAACTATTTATTTTAATCAGTTTATTTATAGACATTAATTTTTGAAAAATTCAAATTTAGTTTGACAAAAGAAAATATTTAATAAATTAAATAAGTAAAAAATGCTAAATGAGAAAGAAATAATAATTACAATGTATTTTTTGGGTCTTTGGCCCCGTTAATACCCAAAAAAAAGATGAAAGAAAATATTTTTTATTGCTATTTAAGTTTTTGAGTTATAAAAACAGTCACTATAGCAAAAATACAATGTTTTTAACTACAATTTAAATTAATTTCTACAATTAACATATACCATTTATGAGTTTCAACATAATCCATAAAGATACAATTTATATTATTTGAAAATTTAAATATTTAATATGATTCCTATCATTGAAATTTATGAAAACGGTCCCCATCAATTTTTTCAGCTACGATTTTAAATTGGTTACAGCAATAAAAAATATCTTTTATGAATTTTGACATGATCTCTATATATATAATTTGCATCTTTTGAGATTTGAAAAATTTATAACTATTCCTATTATAGAGATTTTAAAATCGATCTCTATCACAAAGATATAATTATTTTCGTTTACCCTTTTAAATTGATTCCTATAATAAACACTCCTTTTATGAATTTCAAGTTGATCCTTATAGATACAATTTGAAGAAAACTAAAATTTGAAAAATTTATAATGATTTCTACCACAGAGATTTAGAAAACTGGTTTCTATCATACAAATCCAATTTTTTTCTACGATTTTAAATTAATTCCTATAATAAATATACTCCTTTTATGAATTTTAACGTAATCCCTAGAGATGCATTTTGTATCATTTCAAATTTGACAAATTTATAACTATTCCTATCATAGAGATTTATAAAACCGGTTCCAATTACAAAGATATAATTTCTTTCAATTACGGTTTTAAATTGATTCCTATGATAAACATGCTCTTTTTTTGAATTTCAACTTAATCTCTAGAAATATAATTTGTCTCATTTGTAAATTGAAAGTTTTATAATTAATTTTTTTATACATAAATTTTATAATTATTTCTATCATAGAGATTTATGAAATCTATATAATTGTTTTCAAATACTTTTACTAATACCTAAATATTTCACAAAAACTACAATAGTATAAAAATAAAAATATATATATATACATTTTAAAAAAATCAAATTAATTTAAGACATTCCAAAAAATTTAAGGGCATAACATTTATATCAATCCAAAATTTTCACAATACAAAATTTGAATTTGGGAATTAAATAATTTATATGTATTTTTAAATTAAAACAACTAATAAACTATTACATATATTTTCTAAAATAAATATATCCTAAAAGATACAAAACATCACAGTAATATATATAATTTTTGAAATTCCATACATAATTTCTTGAAAAATATTGAAAAAATAATAAGCAACTAAATTCTTGTGATATATGTTACTTTTTCCTGTTTGAGAGAGAACAATATTGTATCTGCATAGCTAATCACAAATGGAAATCGAAAATAAAAAATTTAACAATGTAAAATTGATAAGCATTAATTTCAAAAAATAATCGATAAATAAAAATAAATTAATAAAAAATTAGAAGAAATATTTGTCTTAGAGGAGAAGTTTGCCCAAGAGTAAAACAACAAAAATCAAATAACGTCGATAATTTGGAGGCTATTAGAATATTAATAAATAATAAAAAATAATAAGTAAAAATGATTAACAGTAAAATAGAAAAGTAGCAATATTACGAACTCACTTTAGATGAAAATTTAGAGTTGACGAATAAAGGAATAACAACTTTTTTTTTGGTTCGAGGGGAGATCGTTCCAACCCCACGCAGTGTCCCAACGCTTTCAACGAAGGCAAAGGAATAACAACCAAATCAAAATAAATAAATAAATTTTATCAATACATGCAAATATTAAGATTTAAAATTAAAAATCTAAAAATTGAAACATATAAAAGATTAACCATGAAAAAGAAAACAATAACTAACATTTAATCGAAAGTCTCAAGTGTTAGTAACCGCAATAGATGAGAATAATGAGAAGAAAATGTATATGAAATAAGAGAAGATTAACAAAAAGAGCGATGATAGAAAAATCATACCAGAGAATGAAGAGGCTGAAGAAACACGAATGTTTCCAGACGCAAAATAAATAGTTAAAGATAAAAGACATACAAATATTCTCTAATAAATAGGCAATTGAAAATACGATTTTAAATTGATTGTTTCAAATACAATCAATACAGTTTTAAATAAGACACATTAAATATGAATCATAAAATCATTAATCAATAAAAAAATTTCAAATCAATTCAATCCATTTGATCCTTGAAATACTCTCAAAGCGACACTTGTAAAAATATATCTATAGAGGGTTCGTTTTTATATATATTATAGATATCAAAATTACGCGTTAACTTTTTTTTTTTGGGTGGTGGTGGTGGGGAGAGAGAGAGAGAGAGAGAGAGAGAGAGAGAGAGAGAGAGAGAGAGAGAGAGAGAGAGAGAGAGAGAGAGAGAGAGAGAGAGAGAGTTTGGGTGGTGGTGGTGGTGGTGGTGGTGGTAACTGAATATGCATAACAAACAAAATACATCTATTTAGTATTTACTATAATTTTGATACATTTTCCGACTCTAATGACAATGCTTTTGTGTACTTAATTTATTTCAGAAAAAAATTTCCACCAATAATAAATGATTTTTTTTTCTTTCAGTTGCCATCGATCATTTCAAATTATAAAGTGTGTTCATATTATTTAAGCCAATTAAACTATAATTCTTTTTGGTCATATTTTTAATTATAACTTGGTCTGAAAAAATTGCATTTGATTCATAAAACTAATTTTTTAAAATATTTGGTCATTTCTGTGAGTTTAATTTATTATAGATCATCAAATAAATTGGTCGAAAAAATATACAATATTTACAAATGTTACCCATTTATGTAATTTGCATATATATGGTATAGACACCTCATAGCAATTGTCCGGAAATCTACCCAAAACAAGACAGTAAATACAGATTCTTCTTAGAATATCTATCAATGCATGCAACCTTGTCCTTCAGATCATCTTCTAAGAGTTAGCCCACTCCTTGGGTAAATCATCTACTCAGTTATGCATCAACACAACATACAAGTAGACAAAGGTGAAAATCCTCACAAAGTTAAGAATAATAATACAAGAAATATACACACAACATTCACGCTTCATATTCTCAGAACCACACATACACAGAAATATATCATTTATCACATAACACATCACCTTAATTGCATATAATATCTCTTTGATTTCTTTGACGCTGTATTAACTCTCTTAATACAAAAACGTATAGAATACTCTTATTCTATTAATATAGAATTAACTCTTGAAATTATCCATTTTGTTACTTTTTTCGGCTTTACTCATTTATTTTAAGAGTAATCACACCGTGGTAGAGCCGAACTAAAGTGATTACTCGAAACAGATAAAATGAATCGGTATAAAATAAAAGTGATCACAGCAATAAAAGAATATCAAAACGGGATAGAGCCACCAGGATGGATCAAGAGAGAAGAGATTAATGATAAATTAAACTCATGTTCATTTTTAATCGGTAAGTGACTTTTCTCGTTCTTGGAAAAATTTCGCTACAGAATAGTCACACGCGCGGCAGAGCCGACTACGATGACCAACCTTAACTGTAATAAAAGTAATAATAATTACAACTTTAAGCCCATTTTCGCACAAGCCCTTTAGAAGCTGATAAAGTAATCTTCGTCACGTATATACGAACTCCATATGATAGGAAAAATAGTACATCGGTATGATTCCCAGGAAAGAGATAGTGAGCTAAGGCTGCTTAGAAGTCCATGTCTTTCCTTAGCCAGAGCCATACAAATGAACTACCTTAGAGTCCAAACAAATGCAAGTTGCTATCAACAAATCAAAGCTGTCACAACTTAATACTATAATTAAATCTGCGGCTGAAATGTAATGTCACTATGGTGATTCCTGTTGAAGAACTGGTGTTAGTTTTTTTTTTCCCCTTTAAATAACTAGTGTTAGTTATTTTTTTTTGGTCAAACAAGTGTTAGTTTTTTTTTTGTCAAAGGTGAAATATATTAAAAAATGCCAAAGTCCAAATATTACACAGAAAAGTCTCTAAATACATAGATCCAGAACAAATATATTACAACTAATCCATACACAATAAATCCAAGCTATGTTTTGAATGAGCATAAACAGCTCTCAACTGTCTAACCAACAACAAAAGAAAACAACAAACAAAAAAGAAACAACCAAGAGACACCGCCTAACACACAAGTTTAGCCACACCACACATACATAAAAAAGAATATTTTTAAAAGGGATAAATTTAACCTATTTGAGACACTGAAAACCTTTGATCTCATCAAAGTTGCTCAAATACCAAAAGGTAGTGGTGCTGTGACAAAATGCACAGCGGGCGCAACGAGGTCAGCAGATAGGCGAAGAATGACAAAGGCAAGAATGGCCCTATTTTCATCCGTTTAACGGGCCCTATTTTTGTTCAATACTTTCGGCCTGTATAAATCTCATGAATGACCCATAAATATACATGCGAAAGGGAAATGGGATAAAGATGTGTATCAGATTTGTTATTGTTTATTTGTTATATTCTTATTATGTAAATGCCGTTGAGGTCAATGAATATTACTATTTTTTTGACCAAAAAGAAAAAGGACCGGTCAAATTAGAGTTCATGTTTGACCAAAAAAACTTTAAAAAGAGATCATGAAAAAATTATATATTGAAAATTAAAACTTCTTCTTAAAACAAATTAATCAAAATATAATCATAATCTCATTGGTTCATTAAATAACAGAATTTTTTCTATGTTATTGTTCAAATAAATGATCGATTAACTTTCACCTTCAGTTTGTGTTGTTAATCCCATTTGTCAAATTCTAAGCAACACAAAAAATGGAGGAGTGATTTATTTAATTAATTAATCTGAACTCAGTTTTCAACTTGGAGCAACCATTCGGGAGATAGTAGTTTTATTTGAATTATTATGAATTCCGAATTATTAGGCCGATCAATGGGAATTGGCATGTGAATTTCTACAATCGGAATAGAAGAAAACGCATCTATAAGACATAAAACACAGTTTAATTAAATTGGGAATATTCTTAAATGATAAACATTGGATACTTTTAAGTAAAAAGTGGAGTAAACCATCACTTTGTAACTCGCTAGTAATTTAGTCCTTATCTTTACGAAATGGGCAAATTAGTCCCTCACATTTATCACCGTCGATCACTTTCGTCCCTCTGTCAGTGAGCGTTAACTGACGCTGTTAACGGTGCTGATGTGGCACGTTAAGTGCCACCCAAGCATGACCACGTGTCAGGGACTAAAATGTCAGTTTTTATCAAACAATACAGAGACGTTGGAGGGACGAAAATGACATTTAATAACATCACCATCTTCTTCCTTAGATGTATAGAACCCTAACTCCCCCAATCTGTTATCCCTCAATCTGTTTCAGTCCAGAAGCGCAGATTAGAGGAGGAGCATGTGGGAGACGAGTCAGACGACAGTCATGGGAGGTGGAAGGCAGCAGACGCAGTCAAGGCAGAAGCAAAAGCGCACGATTGGAAGTTCGACTTCGAGGGAAAGCAGTGATAACAGTGAAGTGCGTTTTTGCTATTGTGAGGTACAGGCTGCAAAGAGAACATCAAGAACAGAGAGGAACCCACTAAGAGATTTCTACACCTGTGCTAAAGCAAACTGTATCTATTTCACTTGGGCTGATGAGGAAGATATAAGAGATCCAGCATATGTGAACATGAGGGAAGAGGCATGGAAGAGAGAAGTCCTAAAGAAACTTGACAGTGTTGTGGAAGAATTAAAATTGTTTAGATACAATGTAATCCTAATGCTTGTGATAATATTTGTGTTAGTTGTAATCTTTATTGTTATCCGTGGAGCATAGGAGTAGGGGTTGAACCAAGTTGTGTTCATGGTTTTAGTGTTAATGTTAATTTTTTCAGTTTTATTTTAGTTAGTTTGAACAAAGTTGTGTTCATAGTTTTAGTGTTAATGTTAGTTTTTTTTAGAGTTAGTTTGAACCAAGTTGTGTTCATGGTTTTAGTGTTAATGTTAGTTCTTTTAGTTTTATTTGATTTAGTTTCACTGTGTTGTTTGATTATCAAGTTGATCCAATTTCCTATAATGTTTAACCTTAATGAAGTTTATTTTGATTAAGAAGTTGATCAAATTTCCAGTTTTGATGATGAAGTTGATTGATTTTCCAATTGCTCATTCATTTGCTACTGTAAAAAATAATGAAATGAATTGGAGTAGTAAAACCAAATGCAAATTGCAAATTGTTACTGTCAAACTTGTATCTTAAACAAACCAGTACAAGCAAATTGCAAATTGCACAAATTGCATCTCAATAGCACAACAGAATTCCACAAATTGCAACTGAAAAGCAAAATGCAAATTGCACAAATTGAATTTGCAAATTGCAGACCTGTCAATCTTCAAAAGCACATCAAAATTGACAAACCAGTAATATATTAATAATCTGAACATTGTCTTAGCAAAACAGGCACCAAAAATGTGCAAATACATCATAAAATAGCAGAGGTAATTTTCTGCAGTTACAGCATAAACAGTATTGCATAATGCAAGTCTGACATAATCCCAAGTCTTACATAATACCCAAAAAAAGCACCCAACATTTACAATTAAACTCAAAATGTTCCAAAAAGCATAAACTAGTAAAGTTAAAACTCCAAGCATGAATTGGGTGCAGTCTTCATTGATCTTCAATGACCTCTTGGTCCCTCAGGTGGCAGTCCAGGTGTTGGCATGAATTGCATAAACTCTGGTCTTCGCACAGTCCCATCTGAAGAGGGTGCAGGAGGTAGTGCCACCCAACCTATAGGCGCAGAGTCCTGTTGAGTTGGAGCTGCTATAGTGGGTCGAATTGGGGGTGGCCTAAAACTAAAGAAACGGCCATGATCTTGTACTTGAGTGGCAGCTGATGTAGGTCCCACTGTTCGGGGTGGTCTAAAACCATGTGTAGGTAGCCCAAGACCTCTAATTGGGAGTGGCCTTATTCCCTGTAAGAGACAGCGTATACACAATAATTAGCCCATAACTCTAAATCACATTATTAAAGTAAGAAACAGGATCAAATTCCCTCTACCTACCCTTTGAAAGTCTTGAGAAGTTGTAGAATCTAGGTTCTGAACAACCTCATGGTGTGTGGTGTCACTGATCTGAAAATGAATTAGAGGAAACACAATTAATTATCAGCATAGACACATGATAAATACAAATAAATGCATAGGTAAAAAAATTGATTTAGTCCAAACCTCTTCAGATTGCATCGGCTGAGAGGAAGGATGAGATTGTGACAGCTCAATCTCATCTTGTCTATCCCCTTGCTGTGTTGCTGCTTCCTCTGGTGGTTTTGGCATACAACCATGGTTATTGCATGCTTCACTTTTATGACCGAATAAACTACACCTCTCGCATGCTACCTCTGGTGGTTTTGGCATACAACCATAGTTATTGCATGCATTGCAGGTATGGCCAGATAAACTACACCTCTCGCATGTTTCCTCTGGGGGTGGGACCCAATTTTTTGGCCTTAGTATGCAACCATAGTTCATGCATCCTCTACTGTTGTGGCCTGATAAACCACACCTTTTGCAATTCCAATTAGCATAGGCTCTTTTCAGCTTGTTGCCTATGACCATCTCCTCATTCCCATCTTTCTTTCTCTGTTTTTTTGGTCTTCCTGGCCTTCTCTTTATCTTTGGTGGAACAGGTCCAATATGATCAGTGCTTGTCCAATATTCCTCCCCTTGGGTTGGCTGAATGAAGTACTCATAGGTTGCATTATATGAGCCCATACTTAACCATGCATGGCAATAGTCCTCTGGTTTCTCATGCTTGAACCCAATTGCAGCACATGCATGCAGGCAAGGTATTCCTGTCAACCACAGCATACAACATAATTGCAACATAAAGACAGTTAGAATTACAAATTAAGTTACAACAGGATTGCAAATTAAATTATGGTAGAATTTACCTGTAAGTTGTCAAAATCTACAAGTACAGGTTTGATTTGCCAGATTCACATCCACCTTACTACGACCTGATTGCACTTCAAATCGGAGCCCAGGCCCATCTCCTGACCACTGAGGAGCCCATTGGTTGCTTGCAACCTTTTCTCTTTCTAATCTACTTTGTTGGAAAGGAGTTAATGGGCCTGTCCTAGTGGCCAGTTTCAACTTATTTGCACTCATAGTCCTCATAATATAGCACCTAATTTCCTCAAGCATTGTCAAAATAGGCTTGGCCCTATATCTGACTATCTTTGCATTGAACACCTCACAGTTGTTGTTGCAAATGCTGTCTATTTTGGGCCACTCACTGAAAAAAGCCTTTGTCCATGACTATTTGGGCCACTTGTCTAAATACTCCCAGGCCTTTTCATTCAATCTCTTTACTCTCTCCATGTTGGTGTTAAACTGAACTTCTGTTGTTGACTTTGCACACTCCCAAACTAGTCCCTTTAACTCTTTATTTTTCCACTGTTTAGTGAAGTTCCTCCACAAGTGCATTACACAGAACCTGTGTGGAGCACCAGGCATAACCTCCTGCAATGCAGGGATCAATCCCTGTAAAATCACAAATGAAAAACGCATCTCAAATCAGTCCCAGTAATTAACAACTTACTGTCAATTTCGTCCCTACAGTTAACAACTTACTGTCAAACTAGTCCTACAAATTACATCTTCCTGTGAAACTAAACGAAAACAATATTCAGTCAATTTAGTCCTTACAATTAACAACTTACTGTCATATTGGTCCCTAACATTCCTTATATATAAAGCAATCAAATCCTAGTACGAGTAATATCCCTAAACAGACCAGTAGTTGCATGGATAGTATCATACCTTTTGCATGTCAGATATGAAGTTCCACCCATGTTGCACATAGTCACCCAAATCTTCATGTAACAGATCGAGGAACCACATCCAGTTGTCTTTGTTTTCCACATCAACCACAGCATATGCAATGACAAAGATTTGATTGTTGGCATCCTGCCCAACTGCAGAGAGAAGCTGCCCACCATAATAACCTTTTAAAAAACAACCATCTAGTCCAATCAATGGTCTACATCTAGCTTTGAAGCCTCTCTTGCACCCATCAAGACAAATATAAATTCTTCGAAATTGTGGTGGACCATCTTGAGTAGGCAGGATGTTGATCCTTACTGTACTACCAGGATTGCTCCTCAACAACTCATGGGCATAGTCCCAAATTTTCCCATATTGGAGCCTTTCACACCCTTCAACCAACTCTCTTGCTTTCTTCAATGATCTAAATATTTTGGACTCATCACAGTGAACTCCAAAGTCCCTTTTCAAGTATTCAAATGCTTCAATATGAGTCAAGGTGGGGTGGCATCTTATCTTATCCTCAAGCTTCTCCACAACCCACTTTCTGTTTGCCATCTTGTTCTTGAAGCCTCTACTACATATGTGTTCATTCAGAAATGTTTTTATCTGAAAACTCATGGTAACTTCACTCCATGCACAGAATATCTCCCACTTGCATTCCTTCCCCTTACATTTTGCTCGTGCCCTCTCCTTATCATTTTTCGCCCAATATATCTCCCTACCCAAATGAATTGTGAAATCCCTCACAGCCTTCTTGAAAATTTCTAAAGTAGTGAACTCCATCCCGCATTCAAAACTGATATGTCCAAACTTTGCCCGTTCATTGAATTGAGGGTAAACATGCTTTCCGTTGGCAGTAGTTTCATCATCAGTGCTAATAGGACTCCTTAGCTCCTCACTAGCATAACTCTCATTTCCATCATCTGTGTCTTCATCATTAGGTAGAGGCCCAATTGTATTTATGTCATCACCCATGCTCTCAGTGTAATTTGACCTGTGCCCCACACCATTTCCGTCACCATCTGAATTTGTGCCCTCCTCTTATGAAGACTCACTAACCATCTTCTGACTTTTCCTCATGCAAGTGTGTGATGTAGAGGCACCCCTTCCCTTTGGCCCCTTCCTCTTTCTCCCATGTTTTTCCTGTTGAGCCTTTCTTTTACCACTCCCTACCACTTTCTTTTTACCTTTCACATTTCTGACTTCATTCACCTCATCACTTTCAGATTCACTCACCACTGGAGGCATCTTATAGGTGCTGTCCTCAGCAGACTCATCATCATCTGAAGAAGATTCTTGCTCTTCATTGGTATGATCATGTGCATCAACCACTGGAGTGTCTATATTTGGTGTTTGCTCAGTGGTTTTGGTGGGTGAGGCATGAGTATTTTGAGGACTGGTGGGCTGCATCTACATCAACTGGGTGGGGACCACCTACATCAACAGGTGGAGAAATATCTGCCTCAACAGGGTGGGGACCACCTACATCCACAGGTTGGGGATTATCTGCATGAACTGGTTGGCCACCATCTGGATCAAATACAACATCTGGGTGGGGACCACCTACATCAACAGGTTCAGAAATATCTGTATCAACAGGGTGGGGACCATCTTCATCTGAGTCACTATCAATTGGTCCATCATCTCCATCACTCAAATCCACTTGTATAGGATCATTTGGTTCATTATAATTTGGTCCCTCATCATCAGCCATATATTCCACTTGGTGGGGTATGGGTAGAGGTGGGAGTGCAACTATCTCAGGGTTATCAATCACAGGGTGTTCAAAATATACTTCAACCTCATTGTTGTTGCGTATTGCATCAGCTACCATATCCAAAATATCCCTGTCAGTCCTCAGCTCCCTCAAACCAAACTCTAAATCTCCCCCAGGAGTCAACCATAAACTTGCAGCAATCCTATGATAATTTTTACACAATTTGGCAAGACCCTCCACTATCCATATGTTGAGAGTGTCTGACTGAAATTCCTCCCAAACGCACATTTCACCATTTACATACTCCAACACACCAGCTTCATTCCTTTCAAATTTTCCTCCATGGTGAAAAACAAGGTCAATAAGAGAACCCATCCTACAAACAGAAAAGCAGAACAAACACCCTGTTAGGCATCTGTCAAAATAAGATAACTCTTAAGCTTTAATGATAAATATGTACAGCTAAGACAAATCTATACTAACAGTAATAACTAGCATGCAAGTTCAATATGAAATAACTCTATGACTGCTGACTTTGTGAGATAAGTTTGTTACACTTTTGTCATCAATTAATATTTAACTTACTCCTCAAAAATCAATCCAAAAAGAAGACAAATAAACAGAACCAATAACTCAAAATTAAAACCAATTCTCTATAATTGCTTCATTTGTAAATGATTCCTCTTTGTCTTGAGAATTTCATGTTACTCTTTGTTTTTCAGTTCCCGTTTTTAGACATACATCATTTGAATAATGTCAATATGCAGTTTATATGAAATGTGTATATTGCAGTATGCACACGCTGATCAATGAAGCCAGCGAGTATTCTTCAATACAATCAGACAATCATCGCTAATATTATACATTGCCTTGCCTATGCTTTATTGTATTTCAGTTTACCATTATACATTTTACAGCAAAGTCCCATACTTTCTATGTTAGGGCAAAAGAAAAATGGTAGAATCCAAAGTATAAACATGAAACCAACTAAACAAACTCAACAACCCAATAATAATAGTGAAGAAATGCAAAAAAAATAGCCTTGGAAGAACCCATTATTGAGGGACCACGAAAAAGGAATTTCAAGCAACACAAATAAAGGAGGGAAGCACACAAAACACACCTTGAGGAAGGACGACGGCGCCGAACGAAACAGAACCACCAATCGCCGCCTTCAGCACCGCCACGGAAGACAGCGAACGACGACGACCTTTGGAGGAAAAACAGAGCACGCTGGGAGAAGAAGAAGCGCGGGGAAGAAGAATGGGGTGTTTATTGGAAAAGGGGGAAATGGGTTTTTACAGAAGGACCCTCCCATTTAACTCTCTAACTTACGTTTTTGGTCCCTCTGTATTATCAAATCAGTCCCTTCAGATTGTTTGATAAAAACTGGCATTGTAGTCCCTGACACGTGGCCATGCTGGGGTGGCACTTAACGTGCCACATCAGCACCGTTAACAACGTCAGTTAACGCTCACTGACGGAGGGACGAAAGTGATTGACGGTGATAAATGTGAGGGACTAATTTGCCCATTTCGTAAAGATAAGGACTAAATTGCTAGCGAGTTACAGAGTGAAGGACGAAAGTGATGGTTTACTCTAAAAAGTGATGCTCAAAGTGAGAATGATTTCATAACAACTGAAGTCAGCGATTGAATGATCATTCCCACGCATGTCAGGCTCGTTGAATGTAAAAGAGTAACCATATTAATAAGACAAGAATTAATGTGGGCACCATGCTACAGATTAATTGCTATTTTTCAAACTATTTTGAGCAGGTAACTTGAAACATTTCATCAGGCATGCGTGGTAGTAGTATTTTATTTTGAGAAATACTGGCACACTCTTTACTTTCACACTCTTTTCAACACATTCTAAATTATTGATAGAAATTTATGTAAGTTTTATTATTTTGAAAATGAATTCCACTAAATAGATATAAGATCCACATAATTTAACAGAACCTACATGGATTTCAACCAATAAATCATGTGCAGTGTGTTGAAAATAGTGTGTTAGAGAATATCACTTCTCTTTTATTTTATTTAGACTCCGTAAATGTATTTTTGTTTTCGCGTTTACATGATCCAGATCGTGCCAGTTTGCACTGAAGGTAAACTCATTTAAATTTTTAACTCAAATTAACGCAATGTATTAGTTATACATCAACCGGTATGTAAAGAAAAATTTCTTCTTGTTTACATGAAGCAGGTGGGTGAGTATTACACATCAATTAGTATACAAGAAAAATAAGTCACATGTCACTTTACATGTCTTTTTATTTCTTAAGTGAGAAACATGTTATCTTTCAGATGTTTTATTTTTAGTTAAAATTATTTTGTTTGTCAAGTTTTTCTTGTCATTTATCTTAGGAAATAACTTGTACTTTATACTCATCGACATCGTCTGGTTTTAATAAAAGGAAATCTTAAGTGGATCGAACAGGGTCCTTGTTTAAGGTGGAAGAGATTGCTGATATGGGGATAATCAAGTAGTTTAAGGCCCTTAATTGGGTGGGACCAATGATTGAATATGCTATATGATTGAATCAGACTCTTTATTGGATTCTTTTGAAAATGTTGGGGTGGCTTGATCCAAAGGCGGCAAATTTTACTGAAAAAAAAAATAAGTGAAGAAATAGCACAGAAGGGAATAGATTCTTACTTGTCAGTTCTTTTTGCTTCTTTCCATAACCAGCAGGTGACTTAAAAGTCAAAGCACCAGCAAAGGGAGGGATGGGATGGGATATCCATGTTATATTATTTGGCCGATTTCAGTTTCTGGCATCCTGCACGATTCTTTCTTTTGATCGAGAAAAGGCAAACAGGGGAAGCACATTGTCATACTCATATGTACCATCTTTCTAACCCAAAAGAAAAGAAAGCAAGGAAAGAAAGAAAGAAAAAGAAAATTTAGGTAATGGAAAGAGCTCTGTTATGTCAAAAAGGTGGAATAGGGTCGTGGTTTAAAAGTCACCTTCTACTGGTTTTTCTTTATACAGGGAAATTGATTTGCATCATTCATGTGGTCATTGATTCGGACCATTAGATTGAGAATAGATGAAGAATAAAATTAAGTTTAAAATATAAATTGAGATTGTAAATCATCCGATTTTGATCCAATGATCCTAATCTGCCGACTGTATGACTACATGGACAATTGACAACTGCAGAAAATCCGAGCTCTTTATACATCCCTTTTCCTTTACAAAGGCCAAAATGGCATCATTTCCAAATTTGGATCCTCTTATCTAATGCGGTCTCTACAATTGGAATCTCAGTTATTGGATTAATCTTACAATGTGTTATTTTTTGTTGTTGCATTAATCCAATGTACATGTAATTTTCGTGTGTTAGTGCAATTTTTTTTTTCATAATGTATAGCACTGCTTTATATTAAATATTGATATTGATGATAATAATTGTTTTCCCTTCACTTATGCTAACCGATGCAAGAGGAGTAATCTTTATCTTTATCGTATACAATGCAATCAAAACTACTGCTACGTAAGGGATCAATTAATATATTAAAAAGGACATGAATCAATTAGCATATTAATTAGAGCCCCCATTGCACAACTCAGAATTCAGATTAACTCTAGTAATAGATTACAAGCATTAGGAATAGATTAATAGCACACGTTAGAAGTTAGAACCAATGCTACATAATGTGGGTATCTGTTCAAAGATTAAAAATAACATGTATATATCGATTAACAAGTGCTGATGTGAGCATTACTACTGTACTATTCATAAACTTAATTGATTCTTGTACGATTTAATCAATTGAGAATTACAAACATTTTTTTATAAGTAAAACTTTTATCAAGAAGAAAATAACTATACTTGAGCACAAGTTATACCCAAATTTAATAAGATTTTTTTTTTGTACAAAATCGACCGATCTCGTACCGTTAATACAATAGAGCTAGGGAGCAAAGACATCATTATATAGAAAAGCATCACAACGTAACTAAGTTGGTACCCTAAACCCTAATTATCATTTACAGCACGCCAAAAAACCCACATCATAAAGGACTAACTATTAAATTCACCCCTTACAAAAACCACACTAAGGAAGATCAGAACCTGTGGGAGAAATCCCACCACTGATGTGAAGACGACAAACAAGTACGAGATTATATAGAATTATCCACATTAGTTATAATTGTGGAAAAACTCCCACCCCTGGTGTGAAATCATCAGACCCAAATGCAAATATAAACCAGAGAAACTCACAATTGTGGATTCATTCCCACCCCCGGCGTGAAATCTTCAGACCCAAATGCAAAAATGCAAATTACAATCCAGAGCAGTCCACAGCTGTGAAAAACTTGACACCTCCAGTGTGAAGACAAGAATACCAAATACGAAGTAGTTATGTTTGGTTTCGCATACTAGACTAGGATACTGGTTTGCATAACAGGTTACATACTGGTTTTGCGTATTGCTACTTGTTTTGACTATTGGATTAGTTACTGGCTTGCATGTTGGTCATATGCTGGTTTGCATATTGTTAAACGTGAGCACTCTGCCTTATTCTTTACTTAATCCAAGCAGTTCTAGTTGAAGTAACATAGGAATATTTGACCACACCAAAGACAAGGTGCAGTGCCCAATGATGACAACATGAACTTTTATGATAAAAATATGACTTAAATATTTTTTTGTCCATATAATATAGAGTTTTTTCATTTCAGTCCTCTAATTTGAAATATGACAACATATAATATGACAACATTTCCTTCCCCTTCCATCCCTCCCCCACCCTTCAATTACACTGTTTTCTGCATGTGGTGTAACATCCCCAGCAGTCGTGGTTGCAATTTGCAAACACCTCACCTTCAAATATTACAGACAAAAAAATACTGAATGTATTTGCTATGTAATGGAAAGTAGCATCATATCATATATCGATTTTACTAATTCTCACCATCAAAATTAGAACCTCCACGGTAAATTCAGAAAAGAACACATTTTTTCATGCAATAAAACTCGAACAAGGCATACCCAACCACCATCGTATTCCACGATACAAAATCCCAGCAAGGCATTCAATAGAACAAGCTCATAACTTGCTTCATCATCACAAATTTAACATACCCAGAAAGCATGTTGTTCCAAAATACAAATTTCTAACCTCCATTTTCTCGAACACCTTGCGTGCTTCAATGTAATCGCTGCACCTGGATTAGTACATGTGGATCAAATGGTTAGTGAGGGACAGGGAGGGGCGTTTGAAACTGATGAGGTTCAAATGGAGGTAAACGACCTTGCCCTGACGAGGTGGCGAAAGGATATATAGAGGTGATAGTATGTTGGCTGAGTTAGTGACATGTGAGTGATTTGAGAAGAGGTGATAGCTCAGTTGGTGCCATGTGGGTGTGATGAGATGTAATTAAGTGAGTCATTTTATCATTTAATCAACTCATTGTAGAGATTAAAATGAAGAGCAAAAGACATATTACAAGGACAAAAAATGTTTGATAAAGTTTGATTTTTTAAAGGACTAAAATAAAAAAAAAACCTCTTATATTATAGTGACAAAAAATATTTTTAAGTCATAAAAATGTTGAATTAATAATATTCTTGGTCCTTATAGAATTGGTGAATTTTGATTTTGGTTCCCTTTATTTATTTATTTTTTCCTTTCATCGCATTAAAATCTAAAATCACTATTTATGATCCAGTAAAATGAGAAGATTTTGACTTTGATCCCTTTAAAAAAAATTCTTTGGTGCTTCAGGTTACCCTTCATATTATTTAGTTAGCTATTGATGCTCTTAACTCAGTTGAATTATTTAGATTGTGCAGCTTCGCTTGATTCTAGGGCCGTTGCTTTTATTCCTTCTTTTTAGTTTATTATTTTTACCCATTCTTTTTAGTTTGCTTCTAGATTATTTACAAATAACACCAATGTTCCCCGCATATAAATAAGAGTATTTTCTCTTCTTAGCAATGTATCTGCAGCTGGTGCAAGTATGCTCAATGGTAATGGAAGGGTTGTGATGTGTTTGAGGAGAACAAAAGCTTCAAACCAGATAAAGGAAATTAACTCATAATTGTTGAGGAAAACAAAGCAAGCTAGTAGTAAGTTGTTCACTCTCTTTTTTTATGCATTGCAGATTGAACCAAGCAGTGAGGAGAAGATGCTCCCAAGTGAGGTTTAACATGGTGGGGGAGAGTGAGATGAGTCCAAAAGACAGTACTTGCGGCGCAGGATTCAATTGTGCAGAAACAGCATATCTCACACCCATGGTGTGCAAAAGATCCAGGGTGTGATTTCTCTAGGTGGTAATCCGTGCAGAAATATGGCTGTTAACGGTCATGGTGGGAAATTAATCACAGGTGTAACTGAAGGTTGCTATTCCAGTCAGGAACTGGTACTTTCACAATCGGGATGTAAGATGCGTCACCGGTGTGATGTTTCAGATTTGGTAAATGGTAAGCGTGTCTTGCTCCAAGTTTCAACAATAGAGACGTTAACAACTGGGGTGAAATTTTTTATGAAGGTGTGCCTAGCGCAGTTCTCATTCAAACTGAAACAGAGCCTTTCACACCTGTTGTGTCAACATTAAAACGGGCAGCGATTTTACATATTGACTAAATTAAAATTTGGCCTATCTTTTTACAATTGGGAATGTATGCATTGCATATTTTTTCCATCATGTTCATATCTACTTAATTGTGAATTTTAATTGATTTTTTTTACTTCTCATGTTTTTCTTTTTCATCTCCAATATTGTCTTTAAAATAAACATATATTCCAACTTTATACATCTATAGGAATATATCCCTTTTAAATTGCTTCAACTCACATATAACAATTAATGAATATTAAAAAAAAAATATATTAGCTATCAGTTAATTAACACGTAAAAATGAAAACAAGGATCCATTACATGCCTTTAAATTGCTCGATTAGTATTCGACTACATATGATATAAAAGTACCACTTTACTTTTGCACACAACTAATTAAGCTTTTAATATGGTGGCGGCTAGCATGAGATACCAAAGAATGTCCCTCATGGATGAGGCACCTTTTTTGACCTGCTGTAGGAGGTTATCCGGTAACGATCACTGCTTATGTTAAATAAAAACCGTTGGATATATTAATATAATAATCAAAGGCCCAAATGACATGTAGAAAAAATGAGAACATGAAGATCTTTTCGCACACAATCTTGCACGCCCACCTCCCACCTCTCTCCCCACTAGCAGTGGTTCTCTGCACCTGTGCTCCTCCACTTGACCAGTCGCCGGCGGTGTTCTCCTCGTAGGTGCTTTCCAACTACGGCAGTGTTGGATCCACGAGGTGAGGCGCCTAGATTGGTTTCAGACCATTGCTCACTAGTTTTCATTGCAGGTAGCAAGTGAGCTCTACAGTTACTCTCCTTCTTCGACTGATTTCTTCTTTTTCACTGATTTCTTCTTCATCTTTGGGTTGGGGGTTCTGTGGTGGCGGTAGGGGAAGAAGAAGCGATGGCCCAACTTCCTAGTACGGACGGTTCTGGCGACGAGGGCATAGGTGACGAGGACGATGAGCATGATGAACATGGTGTGGACGACGAGGGCGAGATCGAGGATGGCGATTGCCTTGAACTTGGACTCGTCGAGATCACATTTGGTAGAGCCCTCGACGCCGCTGGCAACGTCGATGAGGACGTGGCAGCCCTCGAGGATGAAGGGCTCGGCGTAAAGCGAGAGTCCAGCCGCCGTGAGTTGAAGATGGAGAGTTTCGGCCTTCTTCTGTTGGTTCACCACTATATCTGTGTGCTTGCTAGAGGTTAGGGAAGAGGTGGCGATGGAGGCTAGAAGATGAAGTTGGTGACCGGGAGGGGGGTGGGGGCAGGGATTGTGTGAGGAGAGTACATGTGTTCTCATTTTTCCAATGATACTATTCATTTCAGTATCCGGTAATCTATCCTATGCGTTCGTTTAAAAATTATAGTATCCAACGGTCAAAAAAGATATCTCATGGATGAGGCACATTTTCTACTACCTCATGCTAGCCGCCGCCTTTTAATATACCCAACTTCAGCAAATATAAATAAATTGCCTTAACTTTATCATAACTCAAACCAATATCACAGGCTTTATCAGTAATCTGTAAGATAGTACATGTCAAATTCATGTTGCTAAAATATGAAACTCACCCGCGCTTTAGCCCCGATTTTGTAATTTACTTGCTAGCTAACGCAAACGACAATTTTGTCCAGCTCATAATGCGATTCTCCGAGGGACATCGTGTTCCAAAACAAGTTGGTAATGACAGCTTAAATCACGTGATTATCACTTCTAAGTTGCTCTAAACAACAATTTTGTCATGCACTTTACTGAGTATCCGAGGTCGATTTGATAATAAATAAACACTTAAGTAATCCCGTTCACACCTAATTAAAATTACTCCGGTCGACTTTCAATAATCCAGTTGGTATATCACACCTTATATTCGTAATTATTTGCATCTAATTTGAAATTTATTTGCAAGTTGCTCCAATCCAGATCTTTCTACGAGAATTTAATCTTACTATAATATATGCAAGCAGGCACTGCAACAGTGTTGCCGCCAAATTGCAGTGTCAATTTTGCCAATTTTGCTGCAATTTCAGCGCCAGCTTCTTCAAGAAACTTTAGTTCCAAAGCTTCCACAACAAGTTTTATACAAAAATGCAACCTTTCATTTGGCGTGTTGTGGAAGCTGGGGTCCGAAAAATCAGCATGACGGTGGGGCGGTTGAGTGCTGTAGAAGTCAACATTAAATGCAATTTTTCAATTTCAAAATTGGGTTTCAAAAAGGGGATGGGCGGTTGGCTTGAAAAATCAAATGCACATTTTGAGTCTGAACAGAAACGAAAACCCAGTAAATGACAAATAGAGAGAAGACACCGAGAAGTTGGAACCAGCTATAGAAAGGATGAGAAGAAGAAGAAGAAGAGCAGGCGTGGAGGAGTTGGAGGCGGTGGCGACAGAGGTCGGAGTAGGCTGTTCGAGGCTTTATGCTTGGCGGGGGGACTTGGCGGCGGTCCGAGGACGGGGGAAGAAAGCTTCTGCAGAAAGCTTCTTGCTCAAAACAAATAGACACCCAATAGAAAGCTTCTTGCTCAAAACCACCCTGCTACCTCCGGTGGGGGACCAAAGCAGCGCACAGGGTCGTAATACGGTGATGTCGGCGTTCAGTGTGGCGGTTGGAGGAGAAGAAAGATGCGATTGTTGGGGAAGAAAAACCGTGTGCAGCTTTTTCGATTTGTATTCTCTTGCTTTCTTCTTTAATTTTTACTTTCTGGATGAATGGCATGACGATCAATACCGTAAAAGGGGAGCTCACATCTAATTTTTTTTGTGTTTGCAGTTCATCTTTGTTCTTGGAACCAAAGCAGAGTTTTGGGTATTTTTCTTCATACTCTGAGTTCTTCCTTCATTGTTCTTCATTAGATTAGATTTTCGGCATGCATTTTCCTGATTTCTGCTTTAATTTTTTCATTCTGGCTATATGGCATGTAAATTGAAAATAAGAACAGGCATGTTCGCATCTATCTTTTTGTTTTTTTTTGCAGATTTTTGGGCATTTTTCTTCAGGCACTAAGTTGAGCAATTTTCTTCATTTATGAGAGTGGAGCGTTTTTCCCCCATCAATCGGCGCATTTCTCTGAGACTTTTTCTGGGAGACTGAATGTGGAGGGATTTTTCTCAACTCATTTTTCTGTGTCTTTTTTGTCTTCTGGATTCTGGCTTTTTTTTTTTGTGTTTCTAGGATGCCCAAGCAATGGGTCTTCTATTTTATTGTTGCAGAATACAGAATGATAAGAGGTTGATATGAATATACAACGTTTAAGAGAAGGAATCGGGGAGATATAGAGGAAAAATTAAGCTTCAAAAGAGGCAGTGAAGAAGCAGAGAGGGAAATTTAGTGTAAAGAAGAAGAGGAAGAATTTCTTAAAAGAGAGACTTTTGCATCATTACCCGTCGGCTGTAGGAGTAATTGAGTTCTTTAAGCTCTAGCACTATGAGATTGCTTGCATTTTAGAATCTCATTTTAAATCATTTAGTGCTCCAACTTTTATCTTCCCCGGATAGCCAACTGTGCTGGACTTCTTAGGAATTAACTTTTTACATTTGTTTGTTTAATTGGCTTTGATTTGTAAACTGATTAATAAGGCAGTAATAAATTCACTAATAATCAACAAACAATTGTTTAACATAACAAACCATATTTCTGTTTTGTAAATTCTGCTTTTTTAAAATATAACTTTATCTATGGTTTTGAAGGAGATTGCATGCATGTTGAAGTAAGAAAGACTGCATTAAGCGTAAGGTTGGTTATATAGTTTAATTTGGCTTCTTTGGATTATGCGTGGCTAACAATGATATGTGAATGGGAATTGAATTGAATTGTAGAGTCTGGCATTGAAAGATTAGTTCCATTTGAAGAAGAGGAAAGTCAATAAGCCCACATGAAGAAAAATGAGTGATGTAATTATAATATAATGGTTGTGGATAGATACTTGGTTTTCATCTTTCACCAGTAGCTTTTGCCTTCTAGTTTTATTTATTGTCCAGGATAAACAAACCATTTTGAATATACACTGTCCTAGCTTGCTATTTAGACATAAAATAAATTTATTTAATTTGATTTTCTACCTATGTATAGACTTGGATTATAAAGGATTGTCCTGAAGAGCTGGTGGTAATAATCATTTCTTGCATCATGGAGGTAATTCTCTCTGCAATTGTATCTCTTGCTACAGAGGGAAATTCAAACGATAGGATACTAGACCTGATAAGGGGTTGGTAGTTGTGTCATTCAGTATGTATTCATTTTTGTATTGTTAATGTGAGTCACAAGAATTTTGAAATGCTAGAACTGCATTACAAGTTATTATGCTCTGGATAAGTTGCTTATATTATATACTTCAAATGATGTTTAAGTAACTCTTTTCATTGATTTCATGACCTTTTTGTTTCTTGGCTTAGGGTTTGCATAAGAACAATTTCCATTTTGATATATATGATTTGGTTAGTTTGGATGCTGCAAATGAATCTCATTATTGACTGCTGTGGTTTTCAGAGACTTTGGTGAAAGAAGCTTTTTTTAGTGTGTAGTTTGCTTTAATCGAGTTTCAAGAATTGATTTTGTATATGTTCCTGAAATGGATGGATAAGCAATTTGAGTTGTGTATACGGTGCACAAAAGTAGTGTCATTATGATGTGTATTTTAAAATTTCTATGGTCATTGTTTTTTGGTTAAAGCAGCCAAATTCATATCAAAGTCTTACTGCTATATCTTTAGTGGTTGTAGTGAGAAACAAGAGCTATACATGCATATCCAAACTATGTTTGCTGTCATTACTGTGCTTTTTTAACCTTGCCTTCAAATTCTCGGTTTGAAGCATCCTCCATAACAAAACAAAAAAAAACTTCGTTGGTTTGAACTATTTCAATGAAATTTCAATTTTTTTGAGTTTTTGTATGGGGTTTTCTTTGTATGGTTTTTGCCTTTTTTTTTTTTCATTTTTAAGTTTTTCCATCTCTGAAAATATTATTTCATCTTTTAAAATAAGAATTTTCGAATATGAGGAATGTAGTAGGAAAACAGAGTTGTTATTAATTTATAGATTTATAGATTCTTTTAGATTATATAGCATAATAATTTATTTGATCTTAATGTTATGGATAGTAATGTCTTTAATAAGTCCAATGATAAGGATATTATACGTTTTTGTGAAGCTCAAAGTATGCATACTAGATAGTATCCATTTATGATTGTGTTATGTTGTTCTGTACAGATATAGCAGGAAATCCAAAGATGCAAAACAATGTGACAAAACCATGTTGCAATTCTCTACAAGTTCTCTGGGTGAGTTGGTTCCTCCTTTGTTTCTTTAAGTTTTTGCTTGGTTAATTTTTTCGGTGCCTGAATGGATAAATTTGTGCGACAGGTTTCGGAATCATTTGTCTTTCACCAAGCTCTCTTCTTCGATCCGATTAAATGCTGGTATCAAATTCCTCAAACTAAAGTTCATCTAAGTGGCCTTGGCTGTTAATTGATAGTCAGATTAAATGTTGGTATTGTAATTGTTTGTGGGCTTTTTATGTTCATCAATGTTCATCATTTTTGGGTATCTATTGCTTGATATTCTTAATTTATTAAATTTATTTATGGTTGTTTTGGTGTACTAAGAAAGAATTTATCCATCTTAGAAAAATTATAGCAAACAGTTTTGATACACGCTCCTGCAGCTACTGTTTTGAAACATATATTGTTTCACTAGCCATAACCCTTTTTCTTTATACCAATGTCTCTTTATTTTTGGGCTTTTCTTTTCTGTAAAGTAAAATAATAACTAGCAATACTACCAAAGCTGCAGCATTCCACAATATAGCAATAAATCAGGATAGGGATTTTGAAAGGCATGTTTCGATATGTATTTCAGTTAGGAACCAATGGTTCTGGGTAGGCAATTTTTGTTTATTTGTGGTTATTTACTTTAGATAGATTTTTTTTATGTTTCTTACTTATTCAATGTGTATTTTTAAAGATATTGGTACTGTGTGAACTGAAACAAAAACAGATTATGAAGAATGCATTGAATTTACTGATAGATTTAAAAAGGGGCTTAGCTTGGTTTCTTTGCAGTTTTACTGTTATTAATTGTTGTTTATTCTTCTAGACTGATTGTGTATAAAATCCTATTTTAAGCTGAGAAGAGTCAATTGGAGGATGAAAAGACAACACTACACAGTTATGCCAAGTAACAGAATGGTTCCATCTTCATACCCATAAATGTTTCTTCTCTTGCGTTTAGCCACTGACACAGATCTATCGTCATTGAAGGAAAAAAGCTTTGATGGATCTTCTGGCCTTGGGTTTGTATTTTATGTTTTCCTCTTTTGTTTCTGCGTAATTGCTTATTTTTCTTAATTTCATTTACCATTTTGCCTCTATAGGTTCCATTGAGAACATTGTGGGGTACTACTCTTCATGGTTTGAAAATGAACAACAGTTTCTAAAACTAATATTAGCATATGGTAAGCTTATATGCCCCATAGCTGATAAGAATTACTAATCAAAACTTGATCGTGGTCAAGATGTTCATTGGGTGTTTTTTTTTTAAATTTATTTATTCTTGATTCTGGATCCAAGTAAGACACTTAAATGCAGTGTTAATTATTAACTTTTTTATTCTGCTCCAGTTTAATTCTACTGGTAGGATGTTGTTGACCGATCTCTAATGGGCAGGTTTCATATTGAAGAATTCCTAAACTATTGAATCATTTGCGATAGAGCAGCTGAAAACAAAAGTTGCTCCTTTACAAGTGATAGAGCTATATGGTCCAGTAAGTGTTTGTTCTCTGCAATCTTTACATGGTGGTACATTAGTTTGAGAGGATATAAGATACCACTAACCACTGACTTAAGTCTTCTCTACATGATGTTATGGAAGAGAAATGTGGTTTAGCCACTGTCTGTTTTGTTGCTATCTTTCCTAACGTTTTGGATTCCAAGGCTAAGGGAAGAAACAAATGCCTTCAGTAGTTATCATCAGTTGTAGAGAGGCTTAAAAGGAGTCCTTAATTACAAGCAAGTAAAAAGAATTGCTTACTTTTCATACTTTAAAATATCACTATGACGTTGTGTGTTTCATACGTTCGTGTTTAAATAAATCTGTATTGACAAATTCTTAACTTATTTTATTTAATTTTTGTGTCTTGGACAACTATGTTTGTGTGGTTGCAGGTAAGCAACCAGATCTCGAGATGCATGCAAGTGTTGGTAGGTGTGGTTATCCTACTTTAGTGTCCCTAAACATTAAGAAAGCTATTTATGCTTCTCCCAAGAGTGCTTTTGAACTTGACCATACCATGTAAGGTTGTTGCTTCTAATTTTTCTGCTAAATAGTAAACGCACTTGACTTAAATGAACAAGAACTTGAATATTATTGGATTTATTTTCTTTGGACAAATTGAAAATTTGCTAATCATATATTTGGATTACCGCTACAAACATACATTGAGACCCAAATATGTGTTGAAGGTGAAAGTGTTGTGACAGTAAGCTATCCTTTGTGGTGTCTTGCTTTTCACATGACACATTCCCGAAGATGTGCTAAATATGCATATGTAAAAAATTAGACAGGACATCAAATAATTCATGTACCATAAGGGAATGAAGGTAGAAGTTACATCCTGTAATTATTTGACACAAATAAGGGGAAGCTTTAAAATCAAAACACACTAATTAGATGTATGTATGGAGTTCTATTTGTGATTGTCTGAGTGGGAATGTGGTGACAGAAAATAAATAGAAACCAACTAGAAGTGGTGTGTCAAACGGGTTGAAAGAAAATTCTTTGCTTAACAACAGTTAAGCAATTCTGTTAGCTTTAAGCACTAACTTCACGCCAAACTTCTTTTGCTTTCTTTTAAACCATGTCTGATACATCTATATAATAGGTCATGGTCTCCTATTAAGAGGGTACATGTTAGGAAAAATAGGGATAAGGCAGAGGGAAATTAGGGATTGAATAGTGAATTAGATTTGATGTTATCTAGAGTAACAAACATTATTGGTAGCTGAAAGCTGGCATGTAGTAGATTAATGGTTTCATATTAACAAACCACGTAATAGTTAGGAAAAGGATTGCTAATAAACAAAGAAGGGAAAGATTGTAAAGGGGAGGAATTAGGCAATTTTGGTGTGGAGAGTTTCAGGTTTGCAGTCTTAAGCGTGCAAAGAGTTGAGTAATTTTTCAAGAAAATTTTATTTATCCACGGTTCAAAGCTTTGGTTGTTTCGCATATTTTTTGTGTGATTAATATGATTTTTTTTTTCTGTTTACACTTTTCAATTTATGCATGGTTCTTCTCTTTGGTGAAAGTTTGCATGACTGCATGTCTAATTTGTGGGCTGAGTAGCTGGTGATTAAAAGTAACAGTTGTGATGTTTCTTCTCCTTCTTTCTTTTGATTTTCTTGGTTACCACTGCATATGGAGCCCTTAATATTTCTTTTGCATGACTGCATGTTTAATTTGTGAGCTGATTAATTGGTGATTGAAGGTAACGTTCCTCTTTATTAGATATTGGTTATTTTTATTCTCTGCACTCTTGAGATTTTGTTACTATTTTTTTACATAAAGGGGTTCATCTTCTTTCTATTCTTGGCATAATTCATATAGGTGTTCTTCTCATGCATGTTGATTCAGTTTTTACTTGCATGCTATTTCTCAACTTATTTACTGTGTTCTTTGGTTTTTTACTATAAGAATGCATGTATATGTATATTATCTACAGAGTTAGAATCGCTTAGGAAATATAAGGAGAAAGAAGGAATGATAAATAAAGGTTCTATCTAATGCTAAAGATAAATAAGGAGTCATTTGCAGTATGCAGATAACAAATAGCTTATGAAGACAATTAGAATGGCCTTCAAGTCGGATATCTGTGAATTTTTTTACAAGTTATTTTATGTAATTTACCTTTTGTGGTGGATAAAGGTATGATTCTTGAACCTAAAAGTCTATGTCGGCTCTTTTATGTTTTGTGGTTTGATGTCTAAACACTTTTACTCACTGCATCATTATATTTACTTGCCTATTTCTACTTAGATGCTGAAAGTTCAACATATTTTAGTCGTGTGATTGTTTTGTGCTTCTGCAATATGGGGATTCAATTACAAATCTATTCTTAATTGAATGTAATTTTTTATTTTTTATTTTTATATGCTATGTTAGTGGCATGAGTCTTTTGCTAAAAATTGATTCCTCATCTCTTTTACTCACTTAGTCACATGTGAGTACATGTTGTCATATGTTTTGCAAAGGCAAAATTATATATCATTTGCATGTTGAGTTGTTCATAATTTGATTTGATTTGATTTGATTAGAATGGATATGCATGATGATCTTTTAATTCTGTTTTACTGCTACTTGCATAGTGTTTGAACTTGGCTGTGTTTTGCATTTTATGGTGAGATTTGGCCAGTTTTTACTTGCTGTATTTTCATTCCAATGAGATTTGGTCAGTTTTGGCTTGCATCTATCAATGGGCAGAAGCAGTAAAAAGCTTATATTTGTAGCAAAGCCTTTGATTTGAATTTTTTTTCTGTTTGTATCATTCAATAGACTTTTTTTGTTGTTTGTGATATTGGATATTGAAACATCATGTTTAAATTGTTTATTAAATGATTTAAGACTTTTGTGTTGTTTGAATTTATAGCTATGTGCTACCTGCTATGTAATGAGTTTAATATTAATATTAATATTTAATATTGGACATCAATTTTTTTTTATCATTGCTTTAGGCATTGCAAGGGCCAAAGAATTGAAAGAAGGAAGCATAATTTTTCTTGGTGTTGCAAGGAGAGATTTGAGCAAGATTTATGTTGTTGTTTTGAAATAAGTCAGATTACCTTAAGTCTTAGAAGTATGAGGATCATGGTAGGAATATTTTGAATTTTGCATCACTGTTTTGCTGATCCAACATGTCCTTAATCGATGAAGAACTCTATTAAGTATTTTTTTCAGCTATGTATCAGAAACTCTGTTAACAGCCTAATTTATGTTGTGTTTTACTTAATTGGAAGTTTGCTTTGGCCGGTTTTTTTACCGGTTCTTGGTTTTGGGTGTCGTCCAGACCAGAGGGGGTTCGGTTCCCGGTTAGACCAGCCGATCCGGTTCCGACTACATTGATAAATATCATTGCTTGAAAATGAAGTAAATGATCTTTTTTACATAAGTCATTTAAAAAAATCATGCTTCAAAGTTTGAGGTTCATAGTCATACAAAGTTGATATAAGATCTTTAAAACCAAATTGACAAATTCATGTTAAAAAAATATTATGACTATAAAGTATTACTATCTTTTACTAACAAAGGAATTTTTTATTATGAAGATAATTAGAATGACCTTAAAATCTCGATGTATTTTGCAAAAGCGGAGCGTATCATTTGAATTATGACAGAATTATTTACTTATCGGATTTTGGTGTTGTTAACCTAAAATCTAAAAATCTACACCCCCACGATTACTTGAATCAGTTGCTAAATAAGTTTGAGAACACCAATGATCCCTCAAAATTGTCCTGAAAGTATAAATGTATAAATGCCTAATGGTAAGTAAATATAAATGTTAAAAACAATTATCTTAAATTGTAGCATTAAAACTTGAATAATGACTATCAAGTAATGTTGTGCCTATTGAATAAATTGTTAACAATTATTTACAAATTATAGTAATTACAAAATAAACTATTTCTTTTGAGTACAGATTGTTTTTCCCCTTTTATCACAGATTTTGGTGTGGTTCAAAAATTACAATGTTTTATCTATTCAATAAATTGACAAGAATTATCGGCAAGCTAGCTTAGTTCTAAAAAATTACAAACTTTTAGCAAATTTAATTTTTGCATCTTCTTCGGTTTCAAATTGTGCCACATATTGTATTTTCACTTTTTTTTGTTCATGTTAAGTGAACACTTAATACTTAATATTTAATTATGAATTACACATTTCAATATTTTGTTACATGAATGCACCTAATTATTTATGGCTGTGCAATTAAATTATTGTTCTACTTTCTTTTTAGATAATCTAAAATATCTCACCCCCATAATTACTCACCCGTGCATCGCACGGGTCGACCAGTTAGTTCCAATACAAATATACAAATAAAAAAAGACTTACAATAGCTAGCCGTTGTTGACTAGAATTTGTATTAGTATGATTCCTCTTCTGTCTTGGCTCCTCTGCTCCACCACCGCATTATCAAAAGTGCATTGCATTCTATCTACGCAGCATATGTATGTGTACGGTACGGGTACTCGAATCCATATGGGTATCGGTACGGGATACGATATTTCTAAAAAAATTAGGGTATGGGTAAGTTGATATAATTTTTAATATATATATATATATATTTAAAGAGACAAATTAAAATATTCTATGATTAAATATGACAAAAATCTCTACAAAAAATCATGACTACAAAAAATATGCTCTAACATGATTACAAAAATATGTTCGATGAAGAAGAAATAAAGGATTTAGGTGATTTGACAAATAAGAAGAATGAGACGCATTTGACAAATAAGAAGGATGAAACGTGTACAAAAGCAAAACAATAAACACAGAAAGAATAATGACGAATACAAAAGGCTATAGAAGAGATCAAGAAGTCCAAATGAGTACTAGTAAGGTATTTAAAGATTTAAAAAAAATACTAAATTTCACTTACTCTAAGTGTATGTGAAGGAGGCTTAAAAGATGATGCATTTATAAACTTTGATTGACTGGATTGGTACAGGATGAGACCGTGGAGCTTCCTTAAGGAAGACTATGCACAATTCCAATAGTTCCATACCATCGCAAAGCGATTATGAATTTTGGTAGTCAGAGTGTCGTGCTCACACAATCCACAATGATGAGAGTACTCCGAATCCCATCATGGATAGTGCCAATGATCACTCCCTTTGTAGGTAGATGTCGCTCTTTCCGAAGGGCGTAGTCATGTGATGTAAATATAAATGTATATTGAAGACAATATTTCAGTAGGTCATTCAAATAGAATTCCGCAGAATTGCACATTGAGTACTTTGTTATCTTTTAAAAATTACTTCCTCCGTTCCTTTTTATCTGTCAGATTTTAAGAAAAAATTTATTCTTTTTTATCTATTGTTTCGATAGTTTAAGGTTATATTTTGACAATTATACCTTAAATTCTATTAATTGTTTTTTATATTTTCCATAAAATTGATTAATGCATAGTTGAGAGTTCAAAGACTAATTACTATTCTCAATAAATAGAGTAGTGAATAAATAAGGGTATAATAGGAAACTATTTATCAATTAATTAATTTATTGATTGTGGTAAAATAACATTAAACGACAGATAAAAAAGAACAGAGAGAGTAATTAAAACTAGTCACAATATAAAGATTGTTATTTTGTATCAATATTGGCATATATATTTATTTAGCAGAGTTTGGTAAATTTCTCTTATTCAAATTTCTTGGGGACCGATAGCATCTCAATGTAACCTTTCAAAGTGTACTGATATTTGGTAAACTCAATTATTAAAATATCAGAGAAGGCCTTGTATATCAGTAGCATGTTAGTATACTCCAAAGGGCCTACGGCTACAAACGAGAATATACAATTATCATCTCAGAATCTCAGAGTTGGCCAATACGTTGAGGTGCAAACAAAATCCTATATTATCTAAACAAAAGGAGGAATATGAGTTTATAAGCATAGAAAATATCTCTATTGTTATGAAGCCTTTTGGATAATTCTAAAAATAAATCCATGAAAATTAAATCTAAAATAGACAATATCATACTAATATAGAAATATGTGCGGGACATATGCGGTCCCTCGCGGCACAACACAATACCACGAGGACAAATGACATAAAGAAAGGGTAAAGCGATGTTATAATTGCAATGCCACAAAACGACAATTTTGGCCAGTTCACACCTCCAAGACAAGTTGGTAATGACACACATACACTCCTTAAATGACGGGATTATCACATCTAATTTTTTGCATAAACAATTACAAATATACAAATTAAAAAAGACTTACAGTAGCCATTCGTTGACTAGACATTGCAATGCATATGTATGATTCTTCTTTACTCCTCTGTTCTTCCACCGCATTCTCAAAAGTGCATTGCATTCCACCCTCTGCTCTCTATTGTTTCCCCTTTCAATTCCCAAATCCAAAACCAATCAACATGGCCGAAACACTCCTCTTCAGCCTTGCAGAGTCATTTATTGGGAAGCTTGCTTCTCGTGCTGTAGAAGAAGCTTCTCTGGCATTGGGCGTGTACGACGATTTGCGAGAGATCAGAGACACCGTGACATTCATCAAGGCTGTGTTATTGGACGCTGAGCACAAGCAGCAGCAGAACCATGAGTTGCGGGTATGGCTAAAGCAGATCAAGCGTGTCCTCTATGAAGCCGAAGACGTAATCGACGATTTCGAGTGCGAGGCATTACGGAAGCACGTGGTCAACGCCTCTGGTAGCGTCAAAAGGAAGGTACGCCGTTGCTTCTCAGGTTCTAATCCTCTTGTCTATCGCCTTAGAATGGCACATCAGATCAAAGACGTCAAAAGGAGGTTGAAAAAGGTTGCCGATGATAGGCATAATTTTGGCCTTCAAATCAATGATAGTGATAATCGTGTTGTGCACACGCGGGAATTGACTCATTCCCATGTAATTGATTCCGATGTGATAGGAAGGGAGCATGATAAACAAAACATCATACAGCTCTTATTGCAAGATGATGGTGTTGATAATAAAAGTCTATCTGTTATTCCTATTGTGGGAATTGGAGGTTTAGGAAAGACTACACTTGCAAAGACAGTTTTCAACGACAAGAGTATAATTGAGTCTTTTCCATTGAAAATGTGGGTGTGTGTCTCCGATGATTTTGAACTTAAAAACTTGCTTACTAAAATCCTTGACTCTGCTACCCTTAGTCCTTCTGCCCAAACTCACCAAAAGAATTTGAATAACTGTAATGTTGAGCAACTACAAAATCACCTGAGAGATACACTTGTTGATCAAAAGTTCTTGCTTGTCTTGGATGATGTTTGGAACGAAGACCATGTCAAATGGGTTGAGTTGAGGGATTTACTACGAGTAGGGGCTGAAGGAAGTAAAGTCCTAGTGACCACCCGTAGCCACTCAATAGCTGACATGATGGGCACTCACACTCACTCGTCTTACACTTTGCAAGGTCTTTCTAGAGAGGACTCCTTGTCTGTATTTGTCAAATGGGCTTTTAAAGAAGGAGAAGAGAAAAAATATCCAGAGTTGATGGAGATTGGGAAAGGAATTGTGCAAAAATGTGGAGGGCTTCCGTTGGCCCTGAGAACATTAGGGAGTTCACTATTCTTAAAAGTTGATGTAGAAGAGTGGAAGTTTGTCCAGGACAATGAGATTTGGAATTTACCACAAAAAGAAGATGGCATTTTACCGGCCATCAAATTAAGTTATGATCAATTGCCTTCTTATCTCAAACCATGTTTTGCTTGCTTCTCCCTCTTTGAAAAGGAATTTGGTTTTGAAAATTTTGATGTTGTTATGCTTTGGGAGGCACTCGGTTTTCTTCCATCACCAAAGAAGGGGAAAACTTTGGTGGACATTGGCAATCAATTTTTGCAGGAACTACGGTCAAGATCTTTTCTTCAAGATTTTGTTGACTTTGGTACTGGTTGCACGTTTAAATTACACGATATAGTGCATGATCTTGCACTGTACATTGCAAGAGATGAGTTTCAATTGTTCAAATCCCCTGGTGAAAATATATCTGAGAATGTCTTGCATTTGTCATTTATTGATAATGATTTGCTTGGTCAAACTCCAATTCCGTCAAGTTTGAGAACCATATTTTTTCCTGATGGAGCCAACAATAAAACTTTCTTGAATACCTTGACGTCAAGATGCAAATACTTGCGGGTTTTGCAATTAAGTAAATCGAGATATGAGAATTTGCCCAGCTCCATTGGTAAATTAAAACATTTAAGACGTCTCGATCTTGGGGGAAATGAAGAACTCGAGAGGCTTCCTGATTCAGTGTGCCAACTCCAAAACTTGCGATCTTTGATACTTGGTGGATGCACAAAGCTACAGGCACTGCCGAATGGAATAGGAAACTTGATCAACCTTCGACTACTAGAAATAACCACAAAGCAATCAAACTTTCCGAACAAAGAGATTGCAAAATTGACTTCTCTAGAATGTTTATCTGTCCAATTTTGTTACCGTTTGGAGTCATTGCTTGAAGGAATACAACTTCCTAGTCTTAAATTGTTGAGAATTTTTTGTTGTGCAAATCTAAAGTCTTTGCCACTTCACGCTATTCCAAACTTGGAGGGTTTGATTATTGAGGCTTGCGATAATTTGAAATTGTCAGTGGACCATGACAACCAAATCCCCAAGTTAAGGTTAAAGCTACTAATTCTTGTTTCTTTGTCTCAATTGGTGACTTTTCCTCAATGGTTGCAAGGATGTGCGAACACGTTACAGTCATTTGAAGTTCGTGACTGTGACAATCTTGAGGAGCTACCTGAGTGGCTATCAACTGCCATTTGTCTCAAAACACTTCAGATTGAAGATTGTCCGAAATTGCTTTATCTCCCGGATGATGTTCATTGCCTCCCAAATCTTGAATATTTAAAAATGGAAGGTTGTCTTGAACTATGTAGAAGATACCAGCGAGGAGTCGGACAAGAATGGCCCAAGATATCACACATCAAACGAGTTCTCATTGAGTCATCAGAAGAAGAAAATTAAGAGGTTTGAAGGTACTAAGTTTCTGTTTTAAATTGTTGTTTGAAGTTTACAAGACTTTCTTTTTCTATATGTATAAAAGGAAATGATTTTCTTCATTTACATATTTTATTATTTTTTTGTATAATCAATTTGAGCTTGTATTACATTTTGAATAATCAACTATATTTTTCATTTTAATAGACTGATTTCCTATGGAATTTCTGCCCGTAGGTTTCATTGGTGAGATATTGTCACGTCATTTATTAGGGAAGATTTCTTCAGAAATAGAGTGGGCTTTCTTGACTTTAATTAGATTTAGATGATTTCTCTTTGTATGAACCTATTTTCTCTTTTGTACTCGTTTTTATGTTTTTTATTAATAAATTTATGGTGTGCAGTAGATAATTGATATTTGTGGTGCCAACACAGTTAGGATCACTCTCACTATAGTAATGCTTACATGCCATTTGCTTAAAAAAAAACTATATTCTTCATTTTCCATTCCTTTTTCCACATTCTATCATCTTATACGGAAAGCATCTTTTTTTTTGGCAAGTTGGTGGGTTTTCTTTTTAATGGGGTTGTCCTTTTCTATTTTGGTGGTTTATTAATTCCATGAGAAGTTTATAGCACTTTCATATATTACCATTAAGGGAGGTGAGAGTTTATTTTGGTTCGGTCTTATGGATGTTTTGTTTACCAGTAAAGTAACTCTTTTAACTGCTTGATTAATGAATCAGTAAAAGTGGGATTAAAACATGCATATTCTGATATAATATGTTGTGATTAATTATACTGAAACATTGGTTTGTTTATGACAGCAAGATCTTTGCCACCGTAACTTCCAAGAGTGGAAAAATACATTTGTCTTAGATTTTATGACAAAAAGTTGCTTTAATTTGTCTAGTTCTTAATTGAATTATTTTTGTCTTTGCAGAAGAGGGGTTACAATGCGTTTTTCAGCCCAATGATCTTATGTGCTTCACTACCTTATGTCAAACATCATACTAAAATAATCAGATGGAAGTGCCTTGTGAGTTCAAGGGAGTGGTGGAAAGGACAAATTCCTAAGCTTGCAAACTTCAAATTGGGAGGCTTTAGATCTTAGTGAATGCACAAAATTACAGACATTGTCCAAATAAATAAACAAACTTGATAAGCCTTCACAGCTGTATAATATAACCCATCATTGCCCAAATTAAAGGTGTTGTATTTATAAATCTTCTTTCAATGTGTGTAATTTGAAGAATTTTTTGAATTATTGTCTTAATTGATGTTTTCTCTATTTTCTATTTTTAAGATATTGACTTTCAATTTTAATTTAAACTTTGATAGCCACGAGTTTTATGCATGCCAATTGAACATAATTCAAGTGTGAGTGGTTAGTCCTACATTAGCTAGAAATGAAATAAATTGAGGATATATAAGAGGTGACTCATGTATCTAATCTAATTATAATATATAAAAGTTGACTCCCGAATTCATGTATCACCAACTCATCACTATTTTTGCCACATCAATTATAATCCTAGGTGTCACTTTCTCAAGCTGCTCACCCAACCTTACAGCAATGTATCTTTTCAGTTTTCCTTACCTGAATTGCTCCACCGTTACATCATGAATTAAACTCATGCACCGTTACTTTTGTACTATGTGGCTCAATTCATTTCCTTTTCTTTTACTTAAACTTTCATATTCCAAATACGAAACCGTTCTCTTAGCACTTCCCCCTAGCGGAACTCAAGCGTTTGAACACCTGCATGTAGCCTGCAAGACGTGCAATTGAAACAATCCACCGCCTTTCTCCCTCTCTATCCTTCACTTAGCCACTTATTACTCTCTTCCAGGTGTAACAAAGTCGAACCTCACCGTACGTCATTCTCATTCTTTCTACCATCTCTCTGCAGCAGGCAAAGAAGAAAACAAATTGGATATCTCCAGAAAACCTTGACACAGAATATCACGAAGGACAAGATGTGTACTGCCGCCACTGTTCGCTGCCTCAATATGTACAACACTGGACACGTTCAGGCCAACACGGGTAAAATCTTGATGAATGAGTTTTATTCCAAAGAGCTTCCACATGCAAACCCACCTATTTTGATGTTTCTTTTCTATTCTGTCAGTCCATTTTCATTACAAATATTTAAATTAATTAATTAAATATTCCATGCTCTGTTGGATTGATAGTCTTGTATAAATTAATGTGGTTTACCGACACAAGTCAATACATCAATACAAACGTCCAAAAACAAGTAACCAGTCATGAAAATCTACTGGATTACAATGATGCTCCAAGTACAACCAATAGAAATAAGGTCCGTTAGAGGGAGAGTGATTAAATTAGAATCAAAGATTCAGAATCTTACTGTGTGCATTATTTATCCTTTATTTTGTTTTTTGTCTTAGTAAAAAATACTTATTAAATTAAAAATATTAAAATAATTTACCTCTTAGTTCAAATTAATTGAAAACTCATTATCAAATGTTTAACAATATTTTCATTAGCACTAGGCATATCACATATGTTGTTCTATTCTATTGGGCTACAGGGTACAGGTTTTGGCAAAGCAGCCCGAAAGTTTCTGATGTGATGCCAATATTATTGCGCAATGCTCCCTAGAACAGAAGGAATTTTAAAGGAAAAAAAAAATCAAGAAATTGCAGTAGCCTTTCTCTATTCCACAGCAGAGTAGCTTGGAGAAGAGCAGGTATTGGATTGATTTACATATTGCTTACTGCTTATTTCATTGAAGTAAACTTTCACATTTGAGATATTGTATCTGTAAGTTGTAATCTTGAGTTAGCTTCAGTTCTTTGTGTCATGTATTGTACTCTTGAGGTTGGTATAGGGAAAAAATTGAGCAATTTTTCGAGGTAAATGAAAAAATTTCCGATGATAAAGAAAAATAAATAATAAAAAATTAAGATATTCACATGTTATTTATTTGGATTCGTGATGATAAATAAAATATAGAATTCTCTCTATTTCTCTCTAAAAATCCATGCAGTGGATAATACGGAGATGGAGATAGATCATCTGATTGCACATATTCACTTTGCATATACCGGAACCTGAAGATGTTGGTAATGCTAAATGGGAATAGAATCTTTTGGATTCTTACAAATAATGCAGGGTATTGTAGACATTTCCTATATAGTTTGGCCACCAAAGAGTAGTGTGCAAAATCAAGACCGATGAAGAGAGATGGTTGAATGTGTAGAAGTAGCTACAGTAAGTCACTTTCCATATATTTTTCAATGAAAAATTGATAACTAAAAGAAGGGGGAGGAAAAAAGAAAGAAAGAAAGCAAAAGGATTGTGTGTCCCTTCCAACAATGGACATAGAGTTAGAAGGTCATACAAGCATCAGAACATTTTCTTTCTTCTCTTGTTAAGCAGCTTTGAGAAGTAAAATATAAGTACCTGCTCAAATGACAAAAGATCACTTATAACTATATATGAAGTGTATTAATACATTATTCTATTATTGTAGACTAGAAGGAGCTACTTCAATCCTGACTAGCTCAAGGGTGTGCTTTGGATTGTACAAAATGGATAATGGTCAGAATATTCTACCTTGATACTAGGCATCAAAAACTTCAGTATTTACAATTTATATTATAACAATATTTCTGTTAAACATGAAAAAAAAATATACTTGCATATTTACTATTTTTATTATATTATATGTCACCAAACAAGAATATAAAATATTTTTCTGGAACAACTTTTTGGTTTGAGCTAGCATATATCTTATGAGGGATGCATGGGCATGGGAAGACATGTGATGTGATATTTCAGAAGTATGCTAATGTCTTATATGGTCTACAGGTGTTCTAATTTTTCACGAAGATATAATTTCACCTTATTTTAATATATTGAATTTCCCCCAACATCTAGGGTCTTAAGGTTTTTAGTGGAGATGTAGTGTCTTGGTCTCTTGGTGGTTTGTGCTCCCCACATCTCACCAACCATATTACTTGCTGATCTCTTGGCAATTTTACATTCTTTCCCTTTTTTTTACAATTATTCTTTCTTCCCATAATTTAGATTACTTATGAAATTGTTTTTACTCCCCGATGTTGTGAATCGCCTCCCGAGCCTTGAACATTTAAAAATTGAAAGTTGTTCTGAATTATGTAGAAGATACTAGCCATGAGTCGGACAGAATTCAAGATATCACACATTAAGAATTCATGGATATATATTACGGTCAAAATTTGAAGGTATTAAGTTACTCTTATTAATTTAATTAGTATGCTCTGCCGGTGTAATTTATTTTACACAAACGTCCAATCATATCTCACTATATAAATATTTGTATAGATATTTTAGAAAATATTATTACAAGATGACACTATAGTGAGATATGATTAGATGTATGCATAAAAAAAGTTTACACTATCAGTACATAGAAATTAAACTCTTCTTTTATTTGTTTCTATAATAAATTGTTGTTATAAGACTTTATTTTTCTATATTGTATGAAGTGATTTTCTTCTTTACATATTTTATTATTTTTTTGTGTACTAAATTTGGGCATGTATAATATTTTGAATAATCAATTGAATTTTTCATTTTTCATTTTTCATTTTTCATTCTATTTATCTCATTCTATATATCATTCTATATGGGAAATTTTTCTTTCTTTCTCTAAGTTTGTAGTTTTATTTTTTATTTTTAATGGGGTTGTCTTTCCCTTTCACATGCATGTTTATGGGCCATTCAATATACATGCCCAAATTTAGTGGGGTTTTTTTTATTACATTTTACAATAGCTTGATGAATATCACAATAAATTATTTACAATGATATATCAAAATTACGCGTGCTAACTGAATATGCATAACAAACAAAATACATCTATTTACTTAATTTCGATACATTTTCCGACTCTAATGACAATACTTTTGTATACTTAATTTATTTCAGAATATTTTTTCCACCAATAATAAATGAATTTTTTTTATCTTTCAGTTGCCATCGATCATTTCAAATTATAAAGTGTGTTCATATTATTTAAGTCAATTAAACTATAATTATTTTTTGGTCATATTTTAAATTATAACTTGGTGTGAAAAAATTGCATTTGATTCATAAAACTAATTTTTTAAAACATTTGGTAATTTCTGTAATTTTAATTTATTATAGATCATCAAAGAAATTGCTCCAAAAATAATATTTACAAATGTTTACCCATTTATGTAATTTGCATATGGTATAGATACCTCATAGCAATTGTCCAGAAATCACAAGGTCCAAATAAATGCAAGTTGCTATCAACAAATCAAGGCTATCAAAATTTAGCATAATTAAATCCTAGTGTTAGTTTTTTTTGTCAAAGAACTAGTGTCAGTTAGTATGACTAAACAACTACTTTGATTCTTAAGAATATTCGGTGGTATTACTTTAGTCTCTGATAAATACGAAATTAAAAAAAAAGTCTTCAATTGTCAGTCTTTAGTCACTTTGATCCTAAAAATTATTATTTATTGTCATTTTGATCTTTAAACGAGATTACGTAATTGTCATTTTAATTTTTAAAAGTTGTTATTTTCTTGAAAACCGAAACCAAAGTAATTTATTCGCATCTTTCAGGACCAAAGTGGTTGTCTCGTTATTATATTCACTCTATTCTCATCCATTTAACGGGCCCTATTTTTGTTCAGTCCTTTCGGCCTGTATAAATCTCATGAATGGCCCATAAATATACATGCGAACGGGAAATGGGATTAAAGATATTCTGGTATAATATTTTTATTTTATGTTTAAAATCTGTTTTTAATCTCTCATTTTTTATTGAGGTTTGTTTTTAGTCTTTTATTTTTAAAATATGTCTTTTTAGTCTCTCATTTTTTGAAAAATGATCTCTTTTAGTCACTCGGATTATATTTTAAATTCGAAAAGTATCTTTTAAATTTATACTTTGACCCCTCCCAAGCCTGATGCTCACTTTAACCCTTTTTTCGTTCTCCTCCCCCTCTACTGATGCACCGCACCCCCATCCCCGCACGGCCAAGGGAGGAGCTCCGCGCGGCCAAGAGAGGTTGCACACAATGGCGAGAAGGGAGACTGTCACCGCGATCGCACAGGGAGGAGAACGAGAGAGAGACTGCATCTCATGTCGGCTTCGAGGGAGGACGTTGGAACTACTTCTAGAGGGGGATGGGGGCCGCGGTGCATCAGTTGAAGAGAGGAGAACGAAAAAAATAGGTTAAGGTGAGCATTAGGCTTGAGAGTGATCAAAGTATAAATTTAAAAGATACTTTTCGAATTTAAAATATGGCCCGAGAGACTAAAAAAGACCATTTTTAAAAAATAAAAGACTAAAAAAACACATTTTAAAAATAAAAAACTAAAAACAGACTTCAATAAAAAATAAAAAACTAAAGACAGATTTAAGTTTTTATTTTAATATTCTAATTATGTAACTGCCGTTGCGGTCTATGAATATTACTACTTTTTTGACCAAAAAGAAAAAGGACCAGTCAAATCAGAGTTCATATTTGACCAAAAAAAATTTAAAAAGAAATCATGAAAAAATTATATATTGAAAATTAAAACTTATTCTTAAAACAAATTAATCAAAATATAATCATAATCTCATTGTTTCATTAAATGACAGAATTTTTTCTATGTTATTGTTCAAATAAATGGTCAATTAACTTTTACCTTAAGTTTATGTTGTTAATCCCGTTTGTCAAATTCTAAGCAACACAAAAAAAGGAGGAGTGGTTTATTCAATTAATTAATCTGAACTCAGTTTTCAACTTGGAGCAGCCATTCGGGAGATAGTAGTTTTATTTTAATTATGAATTCCGAATTATTAGGCCGATCAATGGGAATTGGCATGTGAATTTCTACAAGCGGAATAGAAGAAAACGCATCTATAAGACATAAAACACAGTATAATTAATTTGGGATTTTTCTTAAATGATAAACATTGGATACTTTTAAGTAAAAAGTGATGCTCAACGTGAGAATGATTTCATAACAACTGAAGTCAGCGATTGAATGATCATTCCCACGCATGTCAGGCTCGTTTAATGTAAAAGAATAACCATATTAATAAGACAAGAATTACTGTGGGCACCATGCTACAGATTAATTGCTATTTTTCAAACTATTTTGAGCAGGTAACTTGAAACATTTCATCAGGCATGCGTGGTAGTATTTTATTTTGAGAAATGCAGGCACACTCTTTTTAACACATTCCAAATGATCGGCAGAAATTTATGTGGGTCTCATTATTTTATAAATAAATTTCACCAAATAGTATATGAAATCTACATAATTTAATGAAACCTACATGAATTTTAACCAATCAATTATATAGAGTGTGTTGAAAAAAATGTACTAGACAGTATATTAGTAATCCTTTTCATTTATTTTATTTAGACTCGGTAAATGTCTGGTTGTTTTCACGTTTACATGACCCATGATCGTGCGTTTGCACTGAAGCTAAACTCATTCAAATTTTTAACTTAATTAATGCATGTCTTTTTATATCTCGATTGAGACACATGTTATTTTGTAGATTTTTTATTTTTCTTTAAAATTATTTTGTTTGTCAAGTTTTTCTTATTAATTATATTAAAAAATGACTCATTTTATATGAATTCATCGTCTGATTTTAATAAAAGGAAATCTTAAGTGGACCGAACAGAGTCCTTGTTTAAGGTGGAAGAGATGGCTGATGTGGGGATAATCAAGTAGTTTAAGGCCCTGACTTGGGTGGGACCAATGATTGAATATGCTATATGATTGAATCAGAGTCTTTTATTGGATTCTTTTGAAAAAGCTGGGGTGGGTTGATCCAAAGGCCACAAATTTCACTGGAAAAAAAAATGAGTGGACAAATAGTACAAAAGGAATAGATTCTTACTTGTGAGTTCTTTTTGCTTCTTTCCACAACCAGCAGGTGACTTAAAAGTCAAAACCACCGGCAGAGAGAGGGATGGGATGGATATCCATGTATATTATTTGGCTGATTTCAGTTTCTGGCATCCTGCACGATTCTTTCTTTTGATCGGGAAAAGGTAAACAGGGAAGCATATTGTCATACAGATAGCCGGCAAAATGGGCTTAGTTTGTCGGGTCGATCCGAGTCCGTTCAAAAAAATACTGGACTTAGATATATAAATTTGAGTTCGTTTTCAATTCAGGTTTTTTTGGCTCGGTCCGACAAAACCCGAACCCATAAAGGCCCGAGCCCTAAGCGGGCCGCATGAAAAAATAGACTAAAGCCCGAGCCTGGCTCGAAAAAAACCCAAAAAATAGAGGACTCAGATACACAAATTTAAACCTATTTTCAATCTAGATTTTTTTGACCCGATTCGATAAAACCTAAATCCAATACGGGCTAACCGAAACTCAACCCAAAAGCCCGAATTACCACCTCTTGATACAAACTCTATGTACCATTTTTCTAACCCAAAAGAAAAGAAAGCAAGGAAAAAAAGAAAAAGAAAATTTAGGTAATAGAAAAAGCCATGTTATGTCAAAAAAGTGGAATAGTCGTGGTTTAAAAGTCAGCCTTTACTGGTTTTTCGTTATAAAGTGGAAATTGATTTGCGGTCATCGGTGGAGATTATTGGATTGAGATTAGATGAAGAATAAAATTAAATTAAAATATAAATTGAAATTATGAATCATTTGATTTTGAACCAAGGATCTTGATCCGCTGATTGCATGACTACACGGACAATTGACAATGCAAAAAATCCAAGTTCGGTATACATCTATTTTCCTTGACAAAGGCGAAAAGGGCATCGTTTCCAAATTTTGATCCTCTTATCTGGTACGGTCTCTACAATTGGAATCTCAGTTATTGGATTAATCTTGCAATGTGTTATTTTTTGTTGTTGCATTAATCCAATGTACATGTAATTTTCGTGTGTGTTAGTGCAAATTTTTTTTGCATAATGTATAGCACTGCTTTATACTAAATATTGATGACAATAATTGTTTTCCCTTCACTCATGCTAACCGATGCAAGAGGAGTAATCTTTATCGTATACAATGCAATCAAAACTACTGCTACGTAAGGGATCAATTAATATATTAAAAAGGATATGAATCAATTAGCATATTAATTAGAGCGCCCATTGCACAACTGAGAATTCAGAGTAGCTCTAGTAATAGATTACAAGCATTAGGAATAGATTAATAGTATCTGTTCAAAGATTAAAAATAACATGTATCGATTAACAAATGCTGATGTGAGCATTACTATTCTACTATTCATAAACTTAATTGATTCTTGTACATTTTAACCAATTGAGAATTACAAACATTTTTTTTATAAGCAAAACTTTTATTAAGAAGAAAACAATTAAATCTGAACACAAGTTATACCCAGATTTAGCTAAATAAAAAGAATAAGATTTTTTTTCTGTATAAAATCGACCGATCTCGTACCGTTAATACACAATAGAGCTAAGGAGCAAATATATCACTATATAGAAAAGCATACCAACTAAGTTGGCACCCTAAACCCTATCTATCATCTGCAACATGCCAAAAAACTCACATAAAAGACTAGCTATTAAATTCACCCCTCGACCTACCAAAACCACACTAAGGAAGATCAAAACCTGTGGGAGAAATCCCACTGCTGATGTGAAGACGACAAACAAATATGAGATTACATAGAATTATCCACATCAGTTTACAATTGTGGAGAAATTCTCACCCCTGGTGTGAAATCATCAGACCCAAATGCAAATATAATACAGAGCATATCACAATTGTGGACACATTCCCACCCCCATCGTGAAATCTTCATACCCAAATGCGAAAATGCAAATTAGAATCCAGAGCAGTCCACAGGTGTGAAAAACTTGACACCCCCAATGTGAAGAAAAGAATACCAAATACGAATTTGCAGAATAACAGATCGCAGCAGTGTAGAAATTCCCACCCCCACTGTGAATTTGTCAGGCCCAAGTGCGAAGAATGCAGAATACGATCTAGCTGTAAGAAAATTCCCTCCACCTGTGTGAAATCATCAGACCCAATTGCAAATGTAGTCCAGAGCTGTCACAATTGTGGAGAAATTCCCACCCCTGGCGGACCCAAATGCGAAAATGTAGATTACAATCCAGAGTAGTCCACAGCTGTGAAAATCTTGACACCCTCAGTGTGAAGACGAGAATACCAAATACGAATTTGCATAATAACATATCACAACGGTGAATATTCCCACCACCAATGTGAAGTCAGGCCAAAGTGCGAAGAATGCATAATACAATCCAGAGCAGTTCACAGCTGTAAGATTATTCCCATCACCGGTGTGAAATTATCAGACTCAAATGCAAATATAATCCAGAGGAGCTCACAATTGTGGAAAAATTTCCACCCCTGGCATGAAATCGTCAGACCCAAATGCAAAAATGCATATCACAATCAGAACAGTCCACAGGTGTGAAAAACTTGACACCCATGGTATGAAGACGAGAATACCAAATGCAAACTTGCAAAATATCATATCACAGCCCCCAATGTGAAGTCGTCAGGCCCATGTGCAAATAATGCATAATACAATCCAGAGCAATTCACAGCTTAAGAGAATTCCCACCACCAGTGTGACAATGTCAAGAATCCCCTATAAAATGCAATCATGGTCCCAATGATTGATTCAAACCACCACTTGACTACATATACAATTTTGTGTGTCAGCAAACCAATTACAGAAACGGTACATGAAGTTTCTATCGCTTGCTGAAAGCCACTACCAAGATCGGAGAATGACCGATTCTGTAACAACCTCTTTCTTAGAAGATATTATATTTAGTAACCAATACAAATGCAGAAATTAAATTTCCTTAAATTTGGTTTTTTTTTCAGAAAATTGCTGTCAAAAATTATATTAATTTTCACAAATAATTTTTTTTTATTTTTTTTAAAAAAGCACTTAAGTGAACAGACATCAAACAATAAATAGCATAGGAAATAAAAATTTATTTATTAATAATAGAGTGTATCATATACAAGGACGCTTTCTCCCAAATAAAAACAAACTCCCTATACTGGTCAAGCACAGAAAAATACTACAGACTCCAACAAAAACCCAACTCTTGGCTTCCTACGTACATGGCTTCCACCGTCTTGATGTACCGCTGTACTTGCATCCTCATAGACACCTAGCGATGACTAATCCACCGAGTTAGTGGTCTATCTATATGAATCATGTTCCAAAGAGCACAAAACATATAGGCAAGTGTCAAAATATCTTTCGCAATTATCACCATAATCACACAACTAGCACACCATAGAGATTTATGCAAATTCATATTATGACCATTTATAGCAAAAATCACTCACACATACATAACGTAACATAATCAGTATAAGTCACACAGACACACCTTAACAACTTCACATAGAAGTAACATCTCATCTTCACCCAGAAGTAACATCTCATCTTCACACAGAAGACATATCACAAGATTTCAATATATATTTATACACACAAGACACTTCAATCTTCCTTTCTCTTTTTTTCAAATGTTCGACACGCAGTCACGGGCACTTAGCCCGCACTCCATGGAGATTACTTTCCCAAACTCCTCATATATTCGACACTCAGTTGCGAGCATTTAGCCCGCACTCCATGGAGATTACTTTATTTTTCAGACAGCACAAAATGTCACTTAGCATTTCCCGAAGCACACAGCTCTTCGCACACAGCATTTGGCACACAGCCCTTTTTCACACAGCTCTTGGCACACAGCCCTTTGCGCACAGCACACAGCATTTAAATGACACACAACCTCTCACATAGCACACAGCGTTTAATGGCACATAGCAATTCTCCCATCACACAGCATTACTCAATTCACATAGTATTTATATCTCACAGTATTTATATCACATAGACTTTATACCACACAGTATTAATATCTTCGTTCATTGACACTTAGTCCCACCATCTTTTCTCATCGTCCATTACTCAGCCTCCTTAAACACATAGCTCTCTCTTCGTTTATGTTTTATTCTAAAACTTTCTTTTAAATGTTATGTTCATTACTCTTGAAATCCTAGACTTACATTATATCCTCTTTTACTTTTGCCAATTACTTAGGGAAAACTTTTTCTCAGGAAACCTCATTTCCTTTAGGCTTAGCCTTTTTAAGGAAATTTTTTTATAATTACGTTTTTACCCCCCAAAATGCCCAGATTTTCATTTCTTCCCCAAAACTTCCAAAAATTACATTTTTAGCCCAAGAATAGTCCTTTTACAAATTCAGTCCCTATATTTTCGAAAATCACATTTTTACTTTTTGTCCCAGAACTTTCAAAATTACACTTTTGTCCCTAATCTTTCAAAAATTACATTTTCGCCCCTATATTTTTTTAAACAGTGATTTTCAGGGCAGAGGAGTTCACAGCCTGTAAAAACTCTCACACCCAGGGCGTGAACAGTTCTGTAAAATTATCAAAAATCCGAAAATTTAGTTTTCTTCTTGGATTTGATTCTTTAGTCCATTCCTATCATTTTTAAGCATCAAAACCATATTTTAGCTTCATGAACTTTGGTCCATTAAATTGGTTTTCAAGAAAATAACTAGGTAGGCATTTAGAGATCAAAGATTTCTTGGGAAACATGGTTTAAGCTTACTAATCCCTCAACCTCTCCAAATTATCAATCACCACACATAAGAATATCATAACCATGCATCTATTAAAAATCTCACATCACCAAACTCATGAGAAATCTCTTCACCCACACATAGAAAATCACTCCATCAATACATAAGAAAATCATTTATCAACACATAACAAATCATTCACCAACACTCAATAAATCATCCACCAACACATAGAAAATCACCTCACTAATAACATAAAGAAAATCCTTTCATAAAGAGCATAAGAAATCTTCCACCAAGAGTATCTATAAGGTATCGTTGCCAAAGCATAAAAATCACATACAACACAAACTTATATGACCATGGTAGCTAGAGAGGGTTTTCCCTTACCTCTTGAAGTTCCTCTTAAAATATTTCCTTCACCAACTTGGTCTCCAAAAACTCTACTAGCACCACCTTCCCAATACAAAACCTAGAACACCAAAAATCTCTCTATGGGTTTTTAAAAGAGAAATTGGAGTTTAAAAACCATAGGATTACTACAAGGCCATAGAAAATGAAAACCTATGGATTAAAAATACAAAACTCACCTTGGATGATGAAAATCAAGAATCAAAGACTCAAGAACACTAGATTTACTCTTGAAGAACAAACTTGAAGATTCCAAATATTGATGAAGGATTTTGTGTTTAAAAGTGTTTAAAAAATGGATTATCTACACTTGATTATTGTGTAGAGGATCAAGAACATATGCTAAGAGGTTATGGATGCTCATGAAAATGGGAGAAGTGGATGGAGGAAGAAGATGAAGGCTTAGGGAGAAAAGGAGAGCGAATGGTTTTGGAGAGAGAAGAAAAATGATGAAAAATGAACAAGTCACTCTCCCTCTCCCCCCTCAATTTTCGTGGTCATCCTTTCCCCTAGGGAGAACCATGGTTATTTTTCATTAATCATGGTTAAAACTAACCATGACACTTAATTAATAATTTGATGAATAAAAATCAAGAATTTTCCTATTGGTCCATATCTATGACTCATGACAAGTGAAGAACCTAGACACTTCTCCAAGCATCTCAAGGGCGGCCCAGCTGTGTAGGAGGATAGGTAAAAATATTTTTCACTTTTAACCATGGTAAACGGTAACTTACAGGTAGTAAAGTGCGGTAACTTTTGTATTTCATGGTAAAAATTGTCCAAAAATTACCTATTGAGGTAAAAACTCTCATGAATCTTAAAATAAGGCTTAGGCCACGAAATTAAGGTACTAAAAAGGTCTTAGTTCATAAAAATTAAGTTTAGAAGCATTACGGTAATTTTTCAGTTTTATTGTAACCCGTAAATTAGGGTTAAAATTAACTTTCTCTGAAAAATCCCAGAAAATTCCTAAAAATCATAAATATTATAAAAACACCATTGGTTACTCTTTTGGTTAATTTTGGATCATTTTTCAAGCTTCAGGCATTCATCTGTTCCTCCGCTTATCCTGTTCTCAGTCTACAGGGACCAAAACCATAATTCTTGGTCTGCTATTCTAAAAATTTCCAAAATAATTTTTAAAATTCTAAAATAATATAAAACATCATTTGGCATCTCCAAAAATATTTCTTAACTTGTTCTGGTCTCCAAACCAATTCACAGTCCAACCTGTTCAAACTACAGGGACCAAAACGGTAACATTTCTATTCGTTTCTCAGAAAATTCCCAAATAAATTTCAAAAATTATCAAATATTATAAAATCACTATGGGTATCCTCAAATCACTTTTCTGACTCCAATTAGGGTTTCTATATCATTATATTCTTATTCTGACAGTCAAAACGTCTATAGACTTTTCCGTTTGACTTTCCACGTCAGCACTAAACCATTATTAATCTCATCGAAATCCTAATATTAACAATAATCCTCCCTTATTAACACTGTCTCTTAGAGTAAAAATTTAGGGCATTACAGATTCCATCACCCAATCTACATCCAATTCCTTTGCATTGAAGACCAAGTCATTCCTAGCTAACCATATTGTCCACACTACAGAGAACCAAATCGCATGCCAATAAACTTGCTTAATTGACTGCATCAATTGTATACAAAAAGTAAAAAGGTAATACTTTATGACACTCATTTTTACCTCTCATTTTTCCATCAATCGGAATAAGTAGAGAGAAAAGTTAAGGGCATGTTTGTGTACTGCTTTGAAAAACAATTTTCCGACGACAAAAAAAAAACTTTCTACTTTAAAAAGTACTAAAAAACTTGTTTGACATAAATGTTTTGTGAAAATGTTTTTTAAAAAACTGTTATTGTTTTAAAAACAAAAATTCGAGAACAGATTTTTGTTGTTTTTATTTTGTGTTTTCTGCTTTCAGAAAAGACAAAAACCAATAAAATAGGTCATGAAGCTATCAAACCTTTTATTATGTCAAACACATTTTTTAAATCTTAAAACTATTTTTACATTAATATCACCATAGAGATTTTTTTTCATTTTTTTATTCTTGAAAATAGTTCATAAAAACTGTTTTAAAAAATAGTTTTGTAATACAAAAAAAAAAATCAAAATCAAACATTTTTTATTTTTCATTTTTTCTATTCTCTTTTTTTCTCTCAATCTAAACAATCCAAAAGTTTCACATTTTTCAATTTTAACAATAATATTTGAACATTCGTTCATTCCCAACATCCCATCTAACGTCACTCTCTCTTTATATTTCTCTTTTTATTACATCAGTCATTTATCACATTTGTCATTTTTCTCTCTCTTCTATTCCATTTTTCTGTCTCTTCTATTCCTATCTTTCTCAAAGTGTCTAATAACATGTGGGGTATCCAAAAATCTTTTTTGTTTTCATTTTCCCTTCTCTTCATCTTCTTTTCTCTCGCTTTCTTTTCTTCTATTTTAATTCCACATCCAAACATAACATAAAATTAGGCAATGATATGAAGTCTCAATTTTTTTTTTATCTAAAACATATTGATCCTACAAGTCTCGCATCTTATTAACTATGAGTCTATAGCTCTATTTCTTAGAAAGTAAGCCCCTCATCGTCTCGGCAGCACCATCATCGACTCCACCATCAACTCGCGGTAAACGCCGACGGCCTACACTGCCTTCTATGCGGCTTTCCGGCACAACATGGCGAGGTATCCAATGGATGGCGCACTGTCCATTCTCGACACATGCTAGAAGATGATGGGGAGAGAGATATGTGGGTCTAGTCACATACCGAAGGAAGCTAGCAATGGTGACCCACATCATTTTCCACCAGTGGGCTCGATCTGGAGGAGTGAAATCTTTCATTGCTATTGTAATTGGAGGAAGAAACCTAGCTATAGATCACTTGGGCCAATGCAATGAGAATTAAATAGAAGCAAATTAAATCTTAATTCATTAGGGACTAAATTGCAAGCTCCCTCACGGGTGAAGAGCCAGCACTCGTTAGAATCCGCCTATCAGAAGAAAAAAAAAGAAGGAAAAAAAAACTTTTGCAAGTTTTTCTTTTAATATTTTTTCCACATTCTTTTACAAAGTTTGAATCACGGGCTAAGTTGTTGAACTGCACAAAGAGGCAAGTAGGGCCCATTTCCTTGTCGCCTGATGCCAAAGAAAGGATGAAGCCCCACAATACTTAAAATCAAATATTGCTTAAGATATCATCTCATCAAACTTTATTTGTTCCCAAACAGAGATATGAACGAGTTTTATCGAAGGATCCATTTCGTGGATGATACAACTGGGGATGGGAAAAGGCCACCTTTACTACTACGTTGCACATAGCATACACCCCACGAACTCTTTTTCTCACATAATTTAAAAATCTTCTATTCTTTCAATGAAAAAGTAGTGAGTTGGATAAAAGAGAATCTTTCTTTGCTTTTGTACAAGTAACTTTGAATGATTTTATAATTGTTTACTTTAAACTTTCTTTTTTCCATACGATAATCGTTCAATGGGTGACTTCTAACATCCAACCCTTGATTAGTCAATTCGCATAGAGCATTGTTTCATGTAATTTTAAAGTATTTATCACCCATTAATAGGGGTGGCAAAGTGTGTCAATCCACCCCCATACCATTATCAACTTAACTAAAATGAGATAGAAGTGGGGTGAATTAGATTTGAAAAGGCCGGTTGAAAATCCTACTCTGCCTCGCAATGGGTTGGCCTGCTTCCCAACAACTTAAAACTTTTAAGAGTACAAACAACAACAAAAAAGTTGATGGATTGGCAAGTTGACGAATTAACTCGTCAAAAACATTTTTTGAAAAACACTAACAAAAAAAAAGAAAAATAACTCAATGTCCAGTTTTGCCCTGTTTTCTTGCCAAGTTATGTGAGATGGGTCAAAACGAGTTGATGGGTTGAAAACCCCCAATCCTCTCTGCCAAAAAAAATGTTAAACGGATCAATCTGACAGACCCAACCTATTTTGCATGCCCTACTAGCTATATAGACCTTAATTAGGGTTATGCTTTTCATTATGCTGCAAAGGCGGATTATAGGCTTATAGCTAGGGAATATGCTTTTGTTGTTTACTTTCCAACAATGCTGCTCATATATATTTAGCATCAGACGTGGCATCTGCTTTTAAAATTATAAAGTTTAACTTTCCTTAGGGACTAAAATAAAAATCAGGAATGTTAATTGTTACGAAAGCCCCATGGTATATTGGTATGCTCTTTCGCACCTATGGGTTTTACAACTTCACACCTTTGGTGGGAATTTTTCTACAATTGCGAACTGCTTTGTATAGTAATCTGCATTGTCGTATTTGGGTCTGACGTCTTCACACCGTGGGTGTTAAGTTCTTCGCAACTGTGTACAGCGCTGGTTTGGAAGTTTGCATCATTTTGGGGCTTGACAACTTCACATCAGAGTTGTGATCTTCTTCACAACTGCAAATGGGTCTGATTCTGTTCTTTTGTCTATGGGTTTGACGACTTCACACCTACGGTGGGAATTTCTCCACAACTGTAAAATGTGCTGGATTGTACCTTGCATTTTCGTATTTGGAATGACGTCACACTGGGGGTGTCAAGTTTGAAGTTTTTCACAGCTGTGTTCGGTGCTGGTTTGGAAGTTTGCATCACTTTAGAGTCTGAGTACTTCACACCAAGGATGTGATATTTTTCACAACTGGGAATGTTTCTGTTTTTGATAGTTTTGTTTTCGGGGGTGAATTTATTAGCTTGTCTCTTTTGTGAGTATTCTTTTTGGCATGCTGCAAATAATAAATATGATCTGGGGTTCCAATTTAGTTGTGATATCTTTCTCTATAATGATCTCTTTGTACATTAGTTTTATTTAAATAATGGTTGGAGTTGGGGACTGCTTTTATACAGCAAACAATTCTTGTTTTCTTCCAAGTAGCTAAATCTGAACATAATTTGTGCAGTCATTTAGTTGCTTTATTTTCAATAATATTTTTTTTATTTATAAAAAAATTGTTACAAAAGCCCCCACACGAAATCAACACGAAACATATAGCAACCAATTAGGTAAAGAATAAGTAAATAGGGACGAATAACCAAACAAAGGTTGGTAAAAATTGATAGTGTTACCACATATGATTCGTAACAAGTCGTGCATAATTGCGTTGTACTGACAAGCATTTCTCTATGAAAATATCACTATATCATAGAGATCATGAACATATTTAATCCTTCTTATATAAAAAAGTTTGTAAATGACTAAATGCACATACTTATAGCCTGTTTGGACGTTGGATCCGCATCCAAGCTCACGGGTTCGTAGGGCAATAAAAATAGGACGGGAATAGGGGTCGAAGTGGCTCTCTAGCATATTGAAAAGGGGGGAAGTTTAATACTACCTCCGGTCCCATATATAAGAGACAAATACCTAATTCATAAAGACCAATAAAATGTAGTTAAATGAGTTAGTTGTAATTAATATAAACTTTATTCCAAGATTACCTCTCATAGTAAATGATTAAATTGGACTTATACATTTAATGACATTAAATCACTCTTAGTTCTCAAGCATATTATTTTCTCTCCAATGGGTATAAAAGAAATTTTATACAATTGGTGCATTTAAAATTGGTCTATATTTCTTATAATTTAGACCAAGAAAATAACTTTAAATTCTCTTATATATAGGATCGGAGGTAGTATAAAGTTAAAGATTAAAGATAAGGATGGATTGAGCTTTTTTACTCTAATAACTTTTTTAACATTATCGAAAATTAACATACAACTTTGAAATGAATCGTCATAGGGATTTAACTTTACCAATGTCATACTTGGAATTGGAAAGAGATTTCTTACTCATAAGAATAGGGATTTTTTACTCCATTTTTTTGGCTGAACCATGTTTTCTAACAACACTTGTGGCGTGTCACGTCGCTCAATGTTGCACTAGTGATTGCTGGTGTCCGACTTAGCAACCATATTTGATGGTGATTTTCGAAGAAAGAGAGATATAGAAGACAATGGGACAGTAAGAAAAAAGGTAATAAGGGTAATTTTCATAATTTTAAAAAAATTAAGAACTTCAAAATAACAATAAAATTGCTGAAACAGAATGATTTATGGTCCACCCTAGTCATTCTCTTCAAATCAAATATATGAATTGTGAAAAATGTAAACTATCTTATCAGCTTGAAATATGAAGAACAGTTACTTAAATAATGAAAGTTTGTCATAATTTTGTTAATATATTGACTTCTGATTCCTGAAATATAAAGGATTTGAGTATTTTTTTTGGTTTATCTAATTTATGTTCGGCCGAGAGGTAAATAAAATTTGGCCATAGATTGTTCAATTACCGGAGATCAAATACAAGTCCTAATCGTGTCTGATCTCATGCCCAACCTCGTGGTTAAAAGGATTTGAGTATAATACTCCTAAGAGTGATATGTTTTACCTTTTAAACCATGACGTGCATAATTTTTTTATTTTTTTAATGTATAATTAAGATTATTTTATTTATTAGAATTTTTAAGTCTCTTTTATTATTATATAAAAAAATTAGACTTTGACTTTTAGAATGTGATACATGTCACCTCTTTATATCATTTACTTTTAATTAAAATTATTTTATTTATCATTATTGGTTTTTTATTAGAAAAGATTAATACTTTTTTTAGCTACAAAAAAGACTAATACTTTAATAAGTGGATATATACTATTTCACCATAAATAAAACTATCGATTAGGAAAAAAAAATTCTACAAAGAAGAACACGCCATATAACATTCTTTGAAAAGTCTTCGAGTTTTTTTGGGGAAAAAAATGAATTTCGCAAAAGAACTAGGGGATGACAAAATTAGCCGTACTTGCGGATATCCGCGGATAAAATCCGCAACGGGTACGTGACGGGTATTTTAATGGATACCCACGGGTAAACTAAATAGGTATTTGAAATATCCATTAATAAACGGGGATGGGGATGAATAGTAAGATACCCGTACTCTCAGGTACCCGTACCCACACCCGCTAATATAATTACAAAACTACCCTTATTTATATTTATATATATACCTAAACCTAAAAGACCTAACATTTTTAGCGCCTTTTCAGATCTTTATCACTGACTTCACTCTTTCTTCCCTCTTCTCTTCATTCATCAGAAGTTCTTTATCACAAAGTCCTCCAGCCGTTCTTTACCTTGTTCTTCTTCTCTGGTTTTTTTTTGCTACTGTAACAACATGTTTTGTTCTTTTTTACCATGCAACTTTGGTTTTGTTCTCCTCTGGTTTTTATTATTACCTTTGGATAGAGTATCAAATATTAACTCATCATTCTGTTTCTGTCTCTGTCAATTTCACCCACTAATGTTCCATTTTTCAATTTCCTCCTCCTTTTCCTCCTTCAAATATCTTACTATGTATGGTCTTCTCAGAGCGAGAGAGTATAAACTATAGGTACTTTATTTCATTTCATTCCATTTCCTTCTAATCTCTATTAAATATTCTAAAAGCATAATAATCACAATAAAAGAAATAGAAAAAGAAGAAATTGAGAAAATCTTTTTTTATATATGAGATTTTTATGCAAACAATCTTCCCTGGATAAGATTGCTAATTTAATTTTCTCCACTTTCACTCATTTTTAGATTTTTTTTTGTAAAAATATCCGTGGATATCTGTGGATACCCGTGGATATCGTTGGTACCCGCTAAAGCCAAGATAACGAATACCCACGCAGGTATGGGGTGGGTACAAAAGGCAGATTTATCAAATGAGACGGGTAGCGGGTGGCCACTACCCGTACTCGCCCGCCCCATTTACATTCCTAAAAAGAACGTTGGTTTCGCCTTTCCCTTTCCATTTATTTTTAACAATAAATTTCCAAATAAAAAAAATGTTGTTTTCATATTTTTATTATTTTTCCTTTTTCTTATCATTATTATTTTTCCCATTCTCGTCGTCACTCATCTTTGAAACTCAAAGACACAATAAATAAGCCTCTCAAAAAGAGGGGAAAAAAAAGGAACATAATAAAATGAAGTAAAATTCCTTCTAAACCCCTTTCCTTTTCCTCTTCGCTCTTTTCCTACACAGACCACACCTCGTGTTCTGTCCTGAGTTGTCAGTTCCTTCTACCCCTTCGTCGTCTTCACCTTGTTCTTCTTTTCTGGCATCTTGAGTTCTCTTGGTAACATGCACTTTGCTTCCCCACTTCATAACTCTGTAACCCCATTTGCTCAAAAATCTTTTTTCTCTCTCTTAACCTTCCTGCTCCAAATCTGAACTTAGCAGCATACAGCAAAAACCATCCCATTTTTCTTTTCACTTTGGGTCCACACAATTAAGGGGTTCAGACTCCTCACCTTGGAGTTGTGCTTTCCTAACTAGTCCAAGTCACTTCACAAGTAACATTATTTCATTTCTCAAGTTGTTCCAGTTTCTCTCTCTTCGATTTCATAATTTAGGTGCTGGTTTTTCTTTTTTCTTTTTGTTTCTTTGAGGAGAAAAATAGAAAGAAAATTTGCATTGGGAGCTGGGATTTGGTGCATTCAAGTTGAACATTCCCAAATTCTGAGTTCTAGCTTTTCCCTGTCTTTCATTTATTTCAGATCTCTCTCTAAACAAAAAATGCCAAGCAAACTCTTTTTTTTTTTCTGCTATAAATCTGCATTGTTGAAAAAATAGCTTTTACCCCCTTGTTTCACTTTGAGCCCCTGAAAAGTTTATTGCATACTGGAAAATGGGTTCCTCATTGGCCCAAATTTGGGCCCCATTTTTTGTCTAAAGTTTCAATTTTTATTAATCAAACATAGGTTATTTTGCACAAGAATAAGAAGGCCTTCCTCTTTCTCTTAGGAATATCCTATCTCCCTTTTGCAGCTACACACTTCTCATTTTCAAGTTGCTTTGTCAAATCTATCTTGCTTCCTTGTCAATTTGTTTGTGGGAGTAGCTAAGTTTTTGTGATACTCATAGTAGTAGCTGGCGGCTTCTTGAATTTCTGAGCTGTTGACTATCCTTTTCAGGTATCAGTTCGATCTTTTGAAAATTTCTCCCCAGCCCTTCAAATTTGTTGTCATTCTTTACCTAACATTCTTAGAAATTTTGTGTTTTGAGTTCTTTACCGTTTAGCAACACATTGGAGCTTAAAAAAAAAACTACCTTAGCTTCTCTCTTATTGTGATAATTATTGAGATGGAGTTGAATGTCTTTCACATGTAAGAGTTGGGGGATAGGGTTGATTTTTATATCTCTTAATTTACCCCCTCTTGAGCATATCTAGATATGCCTGAACAGGAGAATTTTCTCCTTAGGTCGCCACCATTCTTGCTTTGTGTCTTCATTGGGTTGTTGTTGATACATTCTGTTGTGAAAGCTGAGATGCCATTGGGTTCCAAACTTTCAGTGGTTGACAATGATTATTGGGTTTCCTCCAGTGGTGATTTTGCATTTGGATTCTTCAACATTTCGGGTCAACCGAACCAGTTTAGTATCGGCATTCGTTTCAATTCGAAGTCTATACCATATAGCCAACAAACTGTGGTCTGGGTTGCTGGTGCTGATGTCATAGTTGGTAACATGTCCTATTTTGAACTCAACAAGGAAGGTGAATTGGTCCTGTTTGATCCCTTAAAAGAAGCGTCTGCTTGGACCACTAGAACAGGAAACCAATCTGTTGTTTCGGCTTCTCTTCTTGACAATGGGAATCTTGTTCTAATGGACAGAGAGAAGAACATCATTTGGCAAAGTTTTGGTACTCCATCGAATACGCTTCTCCCGGGCCAGAGTTTATCTGTCGATTCTTTCCTTCGAGCCGCGGCAAGGAACCACAAGGACAGTTATTATACTCTTCACATGAATGCTTCTGGTCATTTAGAGCTACACTGGGAGAGTGATGTTATCTACTGGACAAGTGAAGGTCCTTCCGCTTCGAATCTCAGCGCTTTTCTTACAACCAGTGGAGCCCTGGAGCTTCGAGACCAAAGTTTGAAACCTGTTTGGTCTGTGTTTGGAGATGACCACAATGATTTTGTGAGTTACAGATATCTTAGGCTCGACGTGGATGGCAATCTTCGGTTGTATTCGTGGGTCGAAACGTTACAATTATGGAGATCGGTCTGGCAAGCTGTTGAGAATCAGTGCAAGGTCTTTGCAACTTGTGGTCAACTCGGTATCTGTATCTTCAACGACTCGGGTTCTGCCGAATGCAGATGTCCATTTGAGGCAGATGTGAGTAACAAATGTTTGGTTCCGTATGAGCAGCAGTGTGAATCCGGCTCCAGTATGATCGCATATAAGAACACTCATCTATATGGGCTCTATCCACCTGATGATTCTGTTGTCACAAGTAGTTTGCAGCAATGTGAACAATTGTGCCTGAAAGACTCACAATGTACAGTGGCAACCTTTTCCAATGATGGGAGTCCACAATGTTCCATAAAGAAAACTGAGTATGTCACTGGTTATGCAGATCCATCTGTAAGCTCAATATCATTTGTTAAGAGATGCTCGGGTCCATTCGCTGTAAATCCCAATCTCGCGAAATCTCCTCCTCCATCTGACCAACCTCCAAGGCTCTGTGTTCCTTGTCTAATAGGAGCTTCCACAGGCACATTTTTCATGTTTGTTATCCTCCAGTTGGGAATTGGGTTCTGCATCTGCAGAAGAAAACACTCTGCTAGGGAAAAAGCCACCTTAGCTCTCACATGCCCTAACTCGGAGGGTTTAACCGTGTTGTCCTTCTCGGAAATCAAGAGCCTCACAGGGGATTTCAAGAATCAAATCGGGCCAAAGATGTTCAAGGGTTCGCTACCAAACGATCACCTGGTCGCGGTTAAAGACCTTAACGCTTCCATAGAAGAAAGGAAGTTCCGGAGTGCTGTTGTGAAGATGGGTAGCATTCACCACAAGAACCTTCTGAAGCTCGAGGGTTATTGCTGCGAGTTTGATCACAGGTTTTTGGTGTATGAATATGCCAAGAATGGTTCAGTGGACAAGTACATAGACGATCCTGCTCTTTGCAAGAAGCTAACTTGGAGAAAGCGAGTCGAAGTATGCTCGTGCGTGGCAAAGGCCATCTGTTATCTGCACTCCGGGTGTAGGGAGTTTATAAGCCATGGAAACTTGAAATGTGAAAATGTTACACTGGATGACAACTTAGAGGCCAAGGTGAGTGAGTTTGGGTTTGCTAGAGTAGATGGTAAGGCAACATATTGTGGCTTTTCTGCTGAGAAAGATGTAGAGGATTTTGGCAAGTTAGTCTTAACCTTGTTAACCGGGTGTCGCGACCGCGACCGCGAAAACATGGAGCTTTGTGAGTGGGCATATAAAGAATGGATGGAAGAGAGGGTAGGCAATGTGGTTGATAAAAGGGTGGAAGAGGGTTACAACTCAGAGGAACTAGAGCGTGCATTGAGGATTGCATTTTGGTGCCTTCAAAGGGATGAAAGGAGAAGACCTTCCATGGGAGAGGTAGTAAGAGTACTTGATGGTACACTAAATGTTGATCCACCACCACCTCCATTTGGCTTCCAAAGGATAGATGATTCAGAAGATGAAGAAGAGAATGTTTCAGAATCAGAAGTATAGATGTCAGCTAGCTCAATTTGTAGGAACTTTTGTTCATTTATTTTACATATTTAGTTGTTACCTTTCTATTTAATGTGTATAGTGTAGGGCCTAACTTCTAGTTGACAAAAATAAGCCATGCTCATTTTTTTTGTCCCCTATATAACCTATATGGGGTAGTGACTGAAAACTGTTCATTTCAGATCATTGGCATGTGCCTTTAATTTATGTATCCACTTGAACACATAGCTGCTGAGAATGAGCATTATGTTTTTTTAATTATGTGCGGATATTGCTTTATTGTATCTTTGGGAGGAGAAAGTAGGCTGAGATCAAAGTTCAGTCTTAATTGTGATGCAGGTATTGACATGCTCCTTAGTCCTTAGAAGCGGGAATGAAATTCTCATATCTTGTGTTTTGTAAAAAATTTGTATTTGTTTTTAATAAACAGGTGGATTTTATTAAACTGTGAATGTTTATGCAGAAAGAGATAATATCATATTTTTACATAATTTTATTACGTTTCCTTCTCTCATGAGAAGGACGCATTCTTCTTGTTGGCTAACATTATGTTCAAGACAATATTTTTAAATTGAAGTTGGTAGGGTTAAATAAATTTTTAATCTCTGTAATATTTTTTTCCCCAGATTTTACTCTTTGAAAACTAATTTATTTTGTTTTATTGTCTTAAATATAGAAAAATATGCTTTTGGTTTTTATAGTTATTATTTTAGTTTTATTCTAAATAATATTTGTGCATGTTGGATTTAGTCCTCCTAACATGTGGACCATATTAATTTTACCCTTGAAATAAAGACTATATAAAAACTAATTCTAATATAAACCAATATCCAGGGACTAAAATCAAAACAAACAATTTTTTCTATTTTAAAGACTAGAATCAAGAAATGCTATATTTTCATCTTTCAAGCACGGAACCTTAGCCGCCACCGTTTTCTTCTTCATCCCCGCCAAATCCAAACTGTGAAGCGTCGCTGCTCTGCTTTGGTGGGTCAGGCGCCCCCCCTCTCCTGAGATCCGTGGCCGAGGTTGGAGGGGCCGCTTTCAGCGATGGGTTGGCGCGCTCCACCCTCGTTTTGGTTTGCGTTTGACTTCTCCTTCAAAGCGTGGAGGCTCAGGGTGTTGGGTTGCGGCCGCGCCGCCACCGTTGTGGAGTTGATGACGGCGATTCAGGTCCAGATCTGTTGGAGGTTATTGTTTTTGGGTTCGGTTTCGATTTTGTTGTTGGTATTGTGTTTTGTTTTCAGTTTTTGTTTGTCTCATTTTCTTGTTCGTGACTGCTCTGTATCGCTGCCTTGGACCCTGGCTTGGATCTGCGGTGGCTGCCATGGCTTCTCTGGTTGAAGGTCTTGAGGTCCGATTGGAAGATGATGGAAAAAGGAGAAGAAAAAACAGGAAAAATATTGGAGGAAAATGACATGTGGGCTGATTTGTTGAGGTAAATGGGTTGAGGCCCCAAATGGGTCATAACCATTTCACTCTCAGAATTGTTTAGACATGTCAGTGGCGGGCTTGGTAGTTGCTTGTTGTATTTCAGTTGGTTGTTTAGTTCTGCTTGGTTACGTTTGTTTGTTTAGTTTAGTTTACTGTGTTTAGCTTCTGTTTTCTGCTTGTCGGCTGCAGGTCTTTGGTTTATAGTTTTTTATGCTTGGTGACTTTGCATGTAGCTTGACTTTGGCTAGTTTTACTGAGCCATTTGTACTGCCTCAGGGCTTCGGGCTTTGCCCCGCTTCTAATCAATACTTCTTCGACCAAAAAAAAAAAAGACTAGAATCAACAAAAATATTTTTCAAAGACTAAAACCAGAAAATGTGTTTATTACATATTACAATGTTAATCAAGCTTATTGCTAAAACTTAAAAAAATTGAAAGATTGAAGAAAACCTAGCCGCCACTCTTAGAGAGAGAAGTTCTACCTTCTCTCTAAAAATCGTCTGCTCTTTCTTCCTCTTCCGCTTGAGGGGTAGTTTCTGAAACCACTCCTCTACTTTGTTTTTAGTCTATTTCTACCTTAATATTAGGGTAAGGTACCAGAGAGAGAAAAGTGAGTGAGCATTTGTGAATAAGACAAAACAGTAGCTGTAATTACTCATCGTATTCAACCCACTGGATAAAACAAAGGTCCATCTATTTATAATATAAATGACCTACATGCATGACTGCCAGGTGTCAGTAAATACCCTAGTAACAAAATAAAGGAAGGACAAGTGTCCAAAGAGACCCATGTGCAATAAGCACTACAAAATAATCAAACGAGATATATACTCACACACCCCCACAAGCTCATGGGGACTGCATATTAGAGAAAGCTGCAGCCACATGAAGCTTGTCCCGAAGAAGTAAAAATCTTGTAGGAGAAAGAGGCTTGGTGAGACAATCTGCCAACTGATGTTGTCCTAGAACATGAGTAACCACAAGCTGCTTGTTAAGAACTTTTTCCCGGACAAAGAAAAGATCTAATTCCATGTGCTTGGTCCTAGCATGAAGAACTGGATTGTGGGCCAAGGAAACTGCACTTTGATTGTCACAAAGAGCCACAGGGGTGGAAAAAGGAATTGACAATTCATTCAATAGACTTTGTATCCAAAGCAATTTAGAAGTTGTTTGAGCAAGGCTACGGTATTCTGCTTCAGTGCTTGACCTGGCCACAACAGTTTGTTTTCTAGACTACCAAGAAATGAGATTTGGACCAAGAAAAATAGCAGCACCAGAAGTGGAGCGCCTATCATCTGGATCAGCTCCCTAATCAGCATCACAAAAGGCTCTCAAAGGAAGAGATTTAGTAGGTGAGCCTGCTGGAAAAAGTTGTAGACCATAGTTGATAGTTCCCTTGAGATAGCGAAGAATTCTCTTGACTACAACCCAATGTGATTCTAAAGGTTTTGCCATGAATTGACAAACCTTATTGACAGCAAAGCTAAGTTCAGGTCTTGTAATTGTTGCATATTGAAGTGCACCAACTACAGACCGATAGAGAGTAGGATTGTCAAAATAATCAGAACCTTCCTTGGACAGTTTAGAACCAGACACCATAGGTGATGAAATGGCTTTAGCATCATCCATATTAGTCTTGAGAAGAAGATCTCTAATATATTTGCTTTGGGTGAGAAGAAGAGATCCATTAGGCATTCTTCGAGCTTCAATACCAAGAAAATAATCAAGGTTGCCCAATTGTTTCAGTGAGAAAACAGAATTCAGTTTGGTAGTACGTAATTTGATGGCAGGAGAATTACCAGTGATGATAATATCGTCAACGTAGACTAATAGATACACCACTGTGTTGTCATGAACATATGAGAACAAGGAAAGATCACATTTGCAGGCCTTGAACCCAACCTTTAGTAAAGTATCTCGCAGGCTCTCAAACCAGGCCCGAGGCGCCTATTTGAGTCCATAGATAGCACAGTTTAACTTGCAGACAAGAGACTTATTTTCAGAAACAAACCCTTGAGGTTGTTGTATATAGATATCTTCTTCAAGGAGACCATTAAGAAAAGCATTGTTGACATCTAGTTGTTGAAGAGACCAGCCATAAGTGAGAGCTAAAGTGAGAATAATTCTAATTGTGACTGGTTTGATGACTGAAGAAAAAGTCTCATTAATCAAATCCAGCTTGTTGATGAAAGCCTTTGGCGACATGACGAGCCTTGTATTTATTAAGAGAGCCATCTGCATTTTCTTTGACTCTAAAAACCCATTTGCAGGCTATGGCAGCCCGATTGGGAGGAAGAGGAACTAAGCTCCAAGTATGGTTGCGCTGCAAGGCATGAAATTCCTCTTGCATAGCTACCAACTAATTCGGATCCTGCAGGGCCTGTTTCACATTTCTTGGTTCAACACGAGTTAGTAACAATGTAGGTTGTAATCTAGTACAAACTAGACCAGATTTAGACCTAGTTTGCATAGGATAAGTATTAATGACACGAGGAGGTGAAGGGGAATCATTACTAGAGCTACTGAGAACAGTGTTTGGAGAGGGAGGTGGCTGAGATGTAGGAGTAGGAGTGGAAGAAGAAGATATAGAATCATTTATAGGGCTGCTAAGAACAGTGTTTGGAGAGGGAGATGATGGAGGTGTAGAAGTAGTATTGGAAGATAAAGGCATAGGAGCAGGAGATGGAGATAAAGTTGAGGGAGCAAGAAGAGGTATTTGAGCTGAAACAGGGGTGGGAGTAGATGTAGATGGAGATGAAGAAGGAAAAAGATCAGGATATGGAAACCAAAACTCATTAAACATGACATCCTTGGAGATATATATTCTGCCACTTGGAGAAAGACATTTATAACCCTTATGGGCAGTAGAATACCCTAGAAAGACACATTCATGAGACCTAGAATCAAGTTTGTGAGAATTATAAGGTCTAAGAAAAGGAAAACAAGCACACCCAAACACTCTTAAAAATTTATAATCAGGTTCTTGGTTAAAAAGAGTAGTGTAAGGGACCTTAAAATTAAGAGCAGTTGTAGGAAGTCTATTAATAAGATAGACAGCAGTAAGGAAAGAGTGATCCCAAAATTTTAGAGGTAAAGAAGCATGGTGTAATAGAGATAAGCCTAATTCAACAATCTGCCTATGTTTCCTTTCAACAACACCATTTTGATGGTGGGTGTGAGGGCAAATCAACCTATGAACAATGCCCAATTCCTTAAGATAATTGCTAAAGGGTCTAAACTCCCCTCCTCAATCAGTTTGAATGGCTTTAATGCTAGTATTGAATTGAAGTTTAGCCATTGATTTAAATTCCTTGAAGATAGTTAAGGCCTCAGATTTAGTTTTAAGTAAATAAATCCAAGTAAATCTAGTACAAGCATCAACAAAGGTCATGTAGTAGAGAAACTTATTAGTAGAGGGAACAGCTGCAGGACCCCATAAATCACTATAAATTAATTCAAGAGGTTTTTCATAAACTGTGGTTGAGGGTGTAGAGGGAAGTCTATGAGATTTGCCAACACAACAACTAGAACAAAATTGCATTGAATCTTTTGTAGGCACAGCAATGTTACAATTTTGTAAAACAATCCTAAGAGTGTTGATATTGGGATGACCTAATCTAAGATGCCATGAGTACAAAGAGTTACTAGAGGCATTAACATTATTTATGCTAGGACTAGTAGAAGTGACAGAATAGCTTGGACTGGATGAGAGATGGAGACTTGGAAACTCATAAAGACCATCTTGACCAACATTTCCTTTGAGAAGAACTTCATGTGTGACCTGAGATTTGACAAGGCAATGATTAGAGTGAAATTCAAAGTAAACATTATTGTCATGGGCAAATTTACTAACACTAATAAGATTTTTTGTGATAGAGGGGACATGAAGTAAATTTTTAAGAACAAGAGAAATTTGAGGATTATAGGAGGAGAGAAAGGAAGTTAAACCAAGAGAGTGAACTTTTAAACCTTGACCATTGCCAATAAAGACCTGATCTGGTCCTTCAAATGGGGCTGTCTGCTGGATATTCTGACTATTCCCAGTCACATGAAAGGAAGCTCCAGAATCAGGAAACCAAGAATGGTTAGACTGAAAGTAAGCATTAGTAACCATAGTCTGTGGCTGAGGATTTTGTTGCATATTAGGCCTGAACTGAGAGACAGAAAATGGATATTGTTGATGTGGATTAAGTTGCCACTGATTAGGAGGATAAGGTTGAAACTGTTGATTCATTGGGGGTTGATAAAACTGATTGAAGCGATGATAGCACCTTGTAGCTGAGTGCCCAAATCTGTTACAGACCTGACATTGAATAGATGAGCGACCTCCACGACCGCGACCGCGACCAGACCTACCACCACGGCCATGATGAGTGCCAGGAAAACTAGAAAATTGCTGTGATTCAGAATTCTGTTCCTCAATAACATTGACCTGAGGATGTTGAGTCGATGACTTAGACTTAGGAACTTCAGTGAGATTAAGAGTAGCAGAGGTGGAGGCAGCAACTTTGCGGTACTTTTTGAGACGCAATTCTTGAGCAAGAATGAGAGCCTCAGCTTGCTCAATGGGCATAGGAATAAATTCTTTCTCAATGACATTGATGACAAAATCATACTCTTGAGTGAGGCCTTCAAGGATAACATCAAGGTGTTCCTTGGGTGAGACAGGGTCACCCACAGAAGCAAGACAATCAACAAGGGACTTGACCTTGGCTAAAAACTCTTCAATAGATTTATCCTCAAGTGTTAAATGGCGCAGTTCTGTGAGCAGCTGTCGCGCCTTAGCACGAGTTTGGTGCTGAAAGTATGTATGGATCTTCTCCCAGACTTCATAGGAGTGAACTGAACCAAGGACCCGAGCTAGAATAGAGTTGGAAATTGTTGACTGGAGCCAGGAAAGAAGCATCTAGTCCTACTGCTCCCAAGAGGTGTACTCGGTGTTGATGATGCCAGAAGCACGATCTTCTTCAGTGAGAAAGCGTGGAGGAATGGTGGGACAGACAACAAAATGATGAAGCTTGTGGGCTTTGATGACTGGCTCAACTTGTTGACGCCAGAGGAGGAAATTTTTGTCATCAAGCTTCTCAGAAATGGAGTGAGAGAAGGTGACAGGGGCGGAGGAAGGCACAACAGCGGTGGTGCCATCAGGGGCTCGAGTGTTTAGCAGCGGAGTAGGGAAGGGTGGAGGCGGTGGCGGTGGCGGTGGGTTGGTGTGGGTGAAAGGATTCGAAGGGGAAGACATGGGTGAAAGCCCTTTTCAGGCTCTGATTACCATATTAGGGTAAGGTACCAGAGAGAGAAAAGTGAGTGAGTATTTGTGAATAAGACAAAACAGTAGCTGTAATTACTCATCGTATTCAACCCACTGGATAAAACAAAGGTGCATCTATTTATAATATAGATGACCTACATACATGACTGCCAAGTGTCAGTAAATACCCTAGTAACAAAATAAAGAAAGGACAAGTGTCCAAAGAGACCCATGTGCAATAAGCACTACAAAATAATCTAACGAGATATAATACTCACACTTAATAAGTGACTTTTTCACATAGATCTCGTTTTTCTCGTGTTTTTCGGCATCTGCGTGCGTTGGTGTTTGTTTCTCCCGTCTTTGTGCGGCATTTTGTTCTCCTGTCTTGGTGCGGTGTTCATTTGGTTCAAATTGGCTGATTTACTTCGTCTCACTACAGATTCTCTTATGACTGAGTCATCAACGTTGCAGATCCAGAGGCGTGGGTACTCCGGTCAATATGAGTTTGTCATTTTTGTAGGCATTGTCACTTTTGATGGCATCTTGCTGTGTTATGCTATTAACTTGGGTGTTGTGAGCTTGTTCACAGATTCATCCCTTTCAGTTTTTAGCGATATTGAATTTGTAATATCTTCGATGTATTTCACCGATTTGAATGAATAAATGTCTTTTGTTGTCAAAAAAAAATCAAGCTTATTGCTATTCTATATTTTTCTTGTAATTTAGGTGTTTGCTCTATATTATAAGCGGAGTTATGGGGGTATCTTAGAATTTACAATTTTACATGGTGTTTGCGCTAGCATTTTCTTATGGTTTCAAATCTTTCTTGGCTACAGTCAAATTGCTAGATGAAGTGTATCCCTCCTGGCACTCGTGTTTTTCATTGGTTTCTCTAATGTCGAGGCTTTTGAAAGACAAGGTGATCAATTGTGGATGCGCTGGCCGGTGGTGTCATATATTTCGTGAAGCCTATGAAGCATGTATTTTTCTTTTTTTGATGAATTTCTATGAAGCATTTATATTTCTAAATGAAACCCGTATTCGTGCTAGGAATGTACCCATACGCATTGGTATTTATGGGTACATGCCTGCTTCTTAGTTTCCTCAATCTTCTATTTTTCTTTGGTGGGCAGTGGCATATGTTGCCTCTTTATTTCACTTATTTTTTTTAGTTGTTCGGGCTAAATAGCCCCATTTATTTATTTATAAGAAAACCTTCGGTTGCAATGTTTCCATACGAAAGACAACTGTTAGTTTTTCTAGAAGTTTATCATATCTTTGTAGGTCCAAAATCGTTGGAATTGTTTTAGCCTTTTACTTTTACGTTTTAATCGTACATTATGTATTAATGGCTAAACATTACAACTTGCCCGTCTAGCTCAGTCGGTAGAGCGCAAGGCTCTTAACCTTGTGGTCGTGGGTTCGAGCCCCACGGTGGGCGTTTATGTTGATTTTTTTTCATTTATTTTGTTCCAATTTCACAATTCAAGAATCTTTCTCAAACTAAAGAGTTGGGCCAACAGCTAAGCCCATTAAACGTCTTTACCCAAACTGCGTTTATGTTGTTTTTTTTTCATTTATTTTGTTCCAATTTCACAATTCAAGAATCTTTCTCAAACTAAAGAGTTGGGCCAACAGCTAAGCCCATTAAACGTCTTTACCCAAACTGTATGTTTAATCTTTTTGACCAAAAAATATATATGTTAAACTTGAAGTTGGACCAAAGAATGAAAGAAAAAAAAAGTTGCACCAAAGAAAAATGTTAAATATTAAACTTTTTATTCTGGGGAATTGGTATATACACCCCAACTTTTTATCCATCCACCCCACATTAACTCTTTTTGGACTAAAATTTACTATCCTACCCTTATCCCTTCTTAATTCCTCTTTCCTCCCAAAACTAATACACCCCACTCTTAACTCACACATACACACGACAGAGAAAGGAAGCTCAGTAAGAGAAGGAAGAGAGAACAAAGGAAGGAAGAGAAAGAAGAAAGACAACAGTAAAAGAAGGAGAAGAAGGAGGTTACCACCGTGAGAGAAGGAGAAGAAGGAGGTAACCACCATCTTCTCCGTTTTCTCCGTTGTCTGAGCTGAGTTTTATTTTTTTTGCAAAACGTAGATGTTCCCGGAAACCAGAGTTTCTGGAATATATAAAAACTGGATTTTTATATATTCCGGAAACTCCAGTTTTCGGTACATATAAAAATCCGTTTTTATATATACCGGAAACTCCAGTTTCCGATACATATAAAAACAATTTTTTTTATATCAGCATGAAAGAAAATAGAAATACTTTTTATATCTTTTTAATTTAAACTATGGTAGGAATAATTGCGTTTTTCAGTACATGCAAATGGATGAGGATGTGTGTGATGGAGGTGAAATATCAAGTGACGGGGAAGTACCCACGGAAGGTGTTAATGTATTCCCTCTTCCGATAAAAAAATTTGATTGTACTGATGAGTTCACAACCACAGAGGTATGTATTTCTTGTTAAATTTTAAGATAGTGTGGAGTGTTTTATCAATAGTTTTTCATGTCTCATTTTCAGGAGTTCCCCACTAAAGATGCTCTATTGATATGGGCAAGACAACTTGCCATGCGGTGTGGCTTTGTTCTTGTCATAACTACATCAGACAAAGAAGATAACGGAGTTGGAAGAAAGTCCGTTGTTGTGTTGGCTTGTTGTAGGAGTGGAAAATACATACCATACAAGAACAAGTTACCCAAAAAGCTAACAGCCACCAAAAAATGTGAATGTCCGTTCAGACTAAGAGCAAGGCCTTCCAGAAATAGACAAGGGTGGAGACTTAATGTGGTAAGGGGACATCACAACCACGAGCGTGCAGATACATTGGTGGGTCACTCGTTTGTGGGTCGCCTAACAGCTGAAGAGACCTTTTTAGTTGACAGTTTGACAAAAAACATAGTAAAACCGAGGAATATACTGCTAGCAGTAAAAGATCAGAACGTTGAAAACTTGAGTACTATCACTCATATTTATAATTAGCGAAAAAGGTGGAGAAGGTCCCAAAAAGGTTTAAGGACAGAAATACAGCAACTACTAAGCTTATTGGAATGTGATCGGTATGTATATTGGTTTAGGACACATGGGGAAACAGATGTTATGAGAGATATTTTTTGGGCACATCCTGATTCCATTAAGCTTTTGAATTCCTTCCACATTGTGCTGATAATGGATAGTACGTATAAAACGAACAAGTATCGCCTTCCACTACTTGAGGTTGTTGGTGTCACTTCAACGAATCTCACGTTCTCTGTGGCATTTGCTTATTTGGTCAGTGAGCGGGAAAATAACTTTACATGGGTACTACACAAGTTACGAGGGCTTTTTGTGAGAATTGACTTGGTACCCCAGGTCATTGTCACTGATAGAGATGTAGCATTAATGAATGCAGTGCATGAGGTGTTTCCATCTTCAACTCAATTACTATGTCGGTGGCATGTGAAAAAAAATGTAGAGGCGAGGGTAAAGATGTATGTTCATCCTTCAGATGTATGGCGGTCAGTTAGAGAATCATGGGACTTCGTTTGTGAGTCTCCTACCGAGGATGCCTATGTTGAGCGTGTGGGCACTTTTGAACGGCTTTGTTCAGTTTGGCCAATATTTTGTGACTATGTCAAAGATACATGGTTGATTCCTCACAAAGAGAAGTTTGAATCCGCGTGGACTGATAAGGTGATGCACATGAGGAACACATCAACTAATAGGTATGCACATACTTATATGAAATACAAATATTGAATGCACTTTTATAATTATTTTGATTTTAATGTTTTCATGTTAATATTAGGGTGGAGGGTGCTCATGCAAGGTTGAAGAGGTTGCTCCAGGATAGCATGGGAGACTTGTGTTGTTGTTGGAATGCCATCAACAACATGATCATATTGCAGCACACTGAAATAAGAGTGTCATTTCAACATAGCATCAACACAGTTGAACATCGACACAACCAAAGACTATTCCAAAATTTGTGGAATTTTGTATCACGGAGTGCACTTAGTGAAATATCTGACCAGTATGAACAAGTGAAGTACGTAGGTGTTGATAGTTCCCTTTGTGGTTGTCGTATTAGAACGACCCATGGAATACCATGTGCATGTCAAATTGCCAAGTACGTGACATTGGGTATGTGCCCCATTCTGTTAGGTGATGTGCATATCCATTGGAGGAAGTTAAGCTTTGATGGTATCTGTAACGAGGATCGGGGCCCAGCTTTGATGACACTGTCATATGAGATGGATAAACTGTTAAACAAGTTTGAATCTCTTGATATTTATGGTAAACAAGTTATGAAGGGCAAAGTACTTGAGGTAGTCTTTCCAGAAAGAACAAGTATGTGTCCACCACCACAAAAGGTTAGTTTCTGAGTTATTTTACGAGTTATTTTAGGAGTTATTTAACTTTAGTTTGCTGACTTATTAAAATTTTATGAATATGTTTGCAGGTTAAGACAAAGGGGGCACCAAAGGGTAAGCGGTCTGAGTCAACCAAGTCCACCAAGCATGATTCGTCATTTTGTGAACATGTTGATGATTTATGTTCTGCCCATGATAGCACATCACAGCGACCCCAATCAAGCACACCAGTCCAGAAGCCAACACGTAAGAGGTCCATACCATATCTGGATCAATTGCCGGTGGGACTTCATCCATACATCGAAGACATCATTGATGTTGTAGGTGATGGTAATTGTGGATACCGTGCCATTGCTTCATTACTTGGTATGGGGGAAGATTCTTGGCCACTCGTACGTAATCACTTAATCAAAGAATTGGTAGAGCATCGGAGTTGCTACAATAGTATGTTTGGTCATGAGTCAGTGGCTGAGTTAATCAATTCTCTGTATGTTGAGCGCGAGGCTAATCTTGACAATTCGATGATGCTTCCCGAAATGGGTTATGTCATTGCCTGTAGGTATAATGCGGTCTTCGTATCTTTCTCATTACAGCAAAGCATGACATTTTTTCCGATAAGAGGTCAACCTTCGAGTAGTCCATTGGGTATCCGTGTCATCACCATCGCATTTGTCAATGAAAACCACTTTGTGCAGGTATCATACGAATGTTAGAGTCACTTTTGGCCGTTATTTTATGAGTTGTTGAAAATATTGAATGGTAAACAGGTCGTGGTATTTATATAGGTACATATGAAGCCTGAGTCTCCAATGCCCCCAACCGCGTTGTTATGGTCTCACAACGCCCGTCCGGAAGCTCATTCGTGGGAAATGCCATTTATTTACCGCATGCAACATTACTATTCACTATTTCCAGTTGGCCCACCAAGTTATGTTAACCTTGGTGATGACTAAATATTTATAATTATTTTTGTACATAAATTAAACCGCTAGTTGTAAATTCAAAATCTTATGTTTGTAATTACGTTTAACTGCTAGTTGGAAAATATGACTTCATATAGCGATAACAACCTAAATGATTTTCATAACATGCAAGAAAGTTAAACAATTTTCATAGAATAAAAACATCCATAACATTACTAAGATGTCCATGTCATAAACGGTTAAAAACAATCATCTATATAATATCATTGGCTGGATCTAGGCCTCGTCCTCCTCCTCCTCTCATATGTATGCTCAAATCGGGTAGCAGCCGCAATTTCGCGTATCTGCAGAAGCACCAACGCAGTGTAGCGATGTTCCCCCAGTGCTCCATCACATATATCTACAATTCTGCCAAATGCTGCCTACAATTAATAAGAACAAAACATTAACATAAATATCTAATAACGTTTCTAAATACGCAATTTATTTTATAAACATACCGTAGCTGAATGAGACATGCTACTGGAGCTGAAAGAAGGCATCTGGGCCGGCTCCTCAGGCATCTGGATCGGCTCCCCTGTGGGTGGTATGAGTAGTGGATGAGAAATATGTCTATACCACGTCATATAATCTGGAGTGGTCTGATATGGATGTCTCACTGCCAGACCCCTCGTGGCCACATCCAGCACGTGATCCACATAACGCATCCACCTCTGTACCATCTGCTCTGTAGTCGTTGCCTCCCCAGTAATCACCACCGAGCTGCGAGGAATCCCCTGGATGTGGCCAAACTGACACATCACTCTCTCAGGCAGATGAAGGTACATCAAATCGTCCCACTTAAGGTACCCAAAAAATAATGATATGTCGTGGAATGGTCGCACTCGCCTGTGACTGTCATATGGCTCCCATGTCACGTCATCATCAGTCAGTGCATCTATGTCCCTGCGGAAAGGGAGTACCAATCCATGACCTCTGACTGGCATCCAGCACTGGGCACGAGGATTCTCCTCGTTGTAACCAGTGATAACCATCCGCGTCCCGACATTAGGGATGTGCTCGTAAATCCATGTCTGTACATAAATAAGTGTGGACATATAGTTTATAATAAAGTAACGTAAAAAAATGTAAGATATAACAAGTAAAAGGTAGAGAAAGTTATCTACATCAGCGTAAGGTAACCAGCAATCTGCTTCGTCCCAGCAACACTAGCAGCCCCAAGCTGATCATACATAAATGTAAGGGCGGCTACACCCCATGCATATCTAGAGCAGGTGCCAAGGTCGCGGAATAGATCCAAAAAGACTATGTCCACATAAGTAGCACTCTTGCCAGCAAAAATAGTGCATCCTACCAAGTGAAGTAGGTATGCCCTCGCAGGCGCCTCCCAGGCTTCCTCTGCTATCTGGGAACTATACACGTCTCGCAGTGTGCTGAAGCGAACATGTAAACCTCGGGTCTCCTGCATGGCAAGATATGCCTATGATGGGGTCACGCCAAGCAACTCAACGAGAAGCATGCAACAACCCTCTCTGTCTAGCCCGGGTTGCGTCCACAATGCGCCCGAAATCGACAAGTGCAAAAGCGACGACACATCATCCAGTGTGATCGTCATCTCCCCGAATGGCATGTGGAATGAGCTAGTCTCCCTGTGCCATCGCTCCGCAAATGCAGACAAAAGCCCCTTGTCTGCCATCTTCAAGGTACACTTGCTGAGTGTGGATAACCCGCTGGCCTCTACTAGTGCCATCACCTCAGCATGCTCAATCTTCAACTCTAATATGGTCCGAAAATGGTTAACCACTTTCAGCTCTCAACGATCCTGTGATAAGAAAATGACAATTTTTAGATTTATGCTATTGCAAAATAATTAAAAACAGTTAAACCAGTCTTAGTCACTTACCACTCCTCTCCATATGTTGCACGCAACGTGACTATCATAAGACCTCAAAAGTGAGGTGTCCACGGGCCCACCAGGAAATGGCGGGAGCGGGGCTCCAACAGGTACTGATGCATCCTGAGGTACCTCCTCATGTGCCTCATCGTGTGCTTCTGGACGAGCACGTTCTCTACGTACTGAAGCTGTTGGTCGTCTGCGACCATCTCGGGGAGCAACAGATGAACCTCTAGTCCTAGCCATATATATATCTACATATTTAAACAATTAAAATTTATCTTAGACATTTGAAAATAATTTTTATTTTTCAACAACAAATTAAATTAAAGAAACATAGGCAAAATTATTAAACTGATCTCTTATCTTTATTTTTTTTCAAATTGGTCCCTTATTAAATTTTTTCAACAACAAAGTCTTTTATGTTTATTTACATTTTCAATTTAGTCCTTTTGATGACGTGTCAGTTATTGATTGGTCTCAGGTGATGGTATACAGTAAACCGACACCAATAAAAAACGGACACATCATCAACAAATGAAGAAAAGGACCAAATTGAAAAAATAAATAAACATAAAGGACCTTGTTGTTGAAATTTTTTAATAAGGGACTAAATTGAAAAAAAATAAAGATAAGAGAGCGGTTTACTAATTTTACCAAAAACATATAAAATTTGTTTTTATATAAATATTAGGGAATATATAAAAATTACGGGATATAACAAAAGTAAAAAAAAATATAAAACATGGTTTTTATATATATCTACGTCTACATATATAAACAATTACAATTTATTTTATTTATTTTATTTTATTTTAAACATTTGAAAATAATTTTAATTTTTCAACAGTAAATTAAATTCAAAAACATATAAAAAATTATTTTTATATAAATATTAGGGAATATATAAAAATTACGGGATATAACAAAAGTAAAAAAATATATAAACATGGTTTTTATATATATCTACATCTACATATATAAACAATTACAATTTATTTTAGACATTTGACAATAATTTTAATTTTTCAACAACAATTTAAATTATAAAACATATAAAAATTATTTTTATATAAATATATAAATATTAGGGAATATAAAAAAAATATAAAAAACTAGTTTTTATGTATACTGAAAACTCCAGTTTTCGAGTTTCCGGTATGTATAAAAATCAGTTTCCGGAATACATAAAAACCAGTTTTTTATGTATTCCAGTTTCCGGTATGTATAAAAACCCGAGTTTCCAAGAAGCCATTAACGAAGGAAAAAAAGCTTACCTCGGCGGAGATCGACAGAGAAGATGAATTCACAGGTGTGTTGGCTCTCTTCCTTCTCTTCTGGCGCGGTGGGCTTTTGTTTCTGGCTCTCTTCCTTCTCTTCTCCTCTTCCGGAAACTTGTTTCTGGCTTCCCTTCTCTTTCCCTCTCTGTTGCAATGTGGGGTGTGTGGGGGTTTTTGTTTTTTTCAAAACGAAGAAGGCAGAGGAATAGTCAAGGATAGAAAGGTCTTTTTAAATGCCAAAAATGGTTAATGTGGGGTGGATAGATAAAAGATTGGGGTGTATATACCAATTCCCTTTATTCTGCTGGGGTACGTTGATTAAAATTAAAATGTTGACAAAAAAAAACTAAAAGTAATATTGGTCCTTTATCAAAGACTTGCTAAGGTAAACTAAGTTCGACGGTGAGCATAATTAATATATAATGATTAGCAGGCTTCATTGTGAAATTGTTGCTATCTGAATTGCAAAGGCAAATTATAATTTGCATTTATATATGTGTCTGAACCCAATTTCTTTTTGTTATTTCATGGTTTAGAAAAGTAAAATGTCCATATCAGATTTGTTCCATCATCACATAATTCCTTATAATTTTTCGTCGTTTACATGTTATGCTATGCTTTGGGTCTTAAATTTGCACTTTAACATGATAACATCAAAATTTGGTCAAAAGTTTTAGATTTGTCAATCCTGGACGGACTCAGGTGAAATCCCTTGTGGAATCCAAGGAGAAATCATAAGTCTTGTGATTTTTAGTTTTAATGGACTTCTACCACACATTAACTTTAATTAATTAGCATATCTACAGTAGAACTTAAACTTCAGCCTCTTATACATATACATAGAACTAGATATAATTCTAACAAAAAAAAAAAGAACTAGATATAATTAATTAATGACCATGCGACATACAAGCTTATCTATATTATATTTATAATATTTTATAAAGAAATTTAAAAATATTGCAAAAATTGTTATTATTTAATAATATAAAAGAAAATATTATGAAATAAAATTTTATTAATTATAAAACATAATGAATTAATCAAAATATAACTATATGGAGTAATGGAGAGATTACAATAAATAATTTATTCTAGAAAAATATTTTTTTTGTATAATTTGTATATTAATCATCATTTTTTTTAGTTGCTCATATTTTTTGTTGTATATATATAATATAATATAACAAGGGTAACTATTAAGAAAAGTTCTTTAAATCCTTTATGATAGATTACATTTTTTATGTGATTTATGACATTTCATGTGTCAACCAAGCCGGCGGAAATTACCAGTAAAAGATGAGACACAAACAAGGAGCAGTTATTTTAACAATAATGATGATTACATATTTTAGAATTTTATATATGGTTCATGTCTTAATATTGGGATTGGACAGCAGAATTTCTGGAAGCCATTAAATTTTTTTAACTGGTTACTTCCTCATCCTATAATAATAGTCCTTTTAATAAAGTAAAAATGTCTCAAAATAATTGTCGATATTTTACTCTCACTCATTCATTATTTCATTTTTTAATCTGTGTAAAAAAAACTTTAAAAGACTATTATTATGGAACGAAAAGAGTAATGCATAGTACATTTTTTTATGATTAGACTATTTTATGTAACCCATGTCATGCCTGAGACTTCTCTTCTACTTGGGCTCATACTTAAATGTTTCTGTTTTTTTTAAAGTAATTTTCAATTTATTTTTAATTGAATACCCTCGTCAATAAACGACATTGCTTCTTTTGTTTAGGAGAAAGAGAAACGATCCGTTTGAGATCTTAGGCCAGGGGTTGGAAACGTTCTGAAAGCCTTTTTTTTTTTTGACAAGGTTCTGAAAGCCTTACACATTGAGCATTGTGTATTTTTTGTATAGAGGTTAGGTGTGTACCGGTTTTTAATATACCATGCACCAAAATCTGAGGTAGTATTTTTTTTTATGTTGTCTTTTTGTGACCTCCTTCACCATTATAATTACTTGTTATATATCTTGTTTGAGGTGCAATTTGTCCGTTTTGTTTTGTGCCATGCCGATTGTTTGAATTCATTAATTAGTTTTACATCATCAGCGCTAGAAATTCTCAACCAAACCCACCCAAAACAAAAAGTAGGCTAGTAATATTAATTGTAGTACATTAGGTAAGTTTTTTACTTTTATTTCCAGAATAAATTAAATCTGGAGCAAGCAAAGATCTTAGCTTTCAATCGTAAGATACGTGATCCTCGTTATTACAACATAGGGACAACTGCTGGGTGCCAACAAGCCACAAACTTTTGTCAAATTTTTAATCGTATATATTGGTCCCCTCTCTGTCCAAAACCAACCATAGAATAATAAACAAATTCAAAAAGTCATAATTGTTATACTATACTATAATACTATATACTATACATATATAAATGGATTTGTTGCAGTTATGCAGTCATGTAGTTAGTGTAATTAGAACCGTTGAATCAAGATTGAATAACTCATAATTAATTTCAAGGATAAAATTGGATTTAAAATATATGCAAATTGAGATCGTGAGCGTTTGATTTTAATCTAATGGTCCTTATTTGCTGACTTTAATCTAATGGTCCTTATTTGTTGACGGCATAAATGCATGAAATTGATGACAGCAGAAAATTCGGATCTATATATATATATATATATATATATATCTCACTTTTTGATTTTAAACATAAAAGGGTTCTATTGCTTACAAAAACAAAATGAAAATGAAAAATAAAACCATAAAGATGACATCTCTTTCTACGTGTCTTCTATAACTTTTTGCTATAAAATAAACACTCCAAGTGGGGCAACCTTATAAAACCCGGAGCAGAAAGTTGAGCTTTTTAAGTTCATTCACACTTAAGGTAAAGTTGGTTCTCATAAGAAGCCTCAGAAAGGATTTGGTAGAAGCGCGTTAATTAATTACTATTAGAATAAAATTTTAATCTCTCTAGTGGTAGTAGTTGTTAACTTGTTATTGTACAACGTAGTAGTGTTTTTCTTTTTCTTTTTTTATTTCAACCCCTCAAATATATAGTTAATTTTATATATATACCATGAAGATTCTTTAATGTTTTCAAAAATCAGAAGATCATATAAGAGCTGACTTATGTGATTTCATTCAAGCAGAGAACAATACAAAAGTAAGGGTCTTTTTCTGTGTCCCCCTTTTTTTGATATTCAAAACTTGAGGTTTTTCAACTAATCTTTTGTGCAAGTGTTTATAGAGAGAGAGAGAGAGAGAGAGAGAGAGAGAGAGCCAAGACCCATTTAGGATATGGATTCCAGCTGCTTCTACAAGAACAACTAGAATGAAGTGGCAAAAACTTGAGGGTAGAAAAAAGAAGGAGCAAGAAACAACAACAATGGAAAGGCCTAATTGTGAGTACTGTGCTACAGTTACTTCTTCTTCTTCTTCTACTTCTTCTACTTCTTCTTCAGTTGGCACTACTACTACTACTACCAAAGAAGTGATGAAGAGTAATGTTAAGAAGGTTATTGATGAGGAAGAAACATGTAGTTCGGTAGGAAGTGGGTGTTGTACACCAAAAGCTAAAAGGTTCAGAATACCTGAGGTGTTAACATGTCCACCGGCTCCAAAGAAAAGAAGAGTAATAACAAGTACCACACCACCACCATGCTCTTCCATTAATAGATCCCCAATATCATTTTTTGCTTCGCCAGATATTGAGCTCTTTTTCTTTTCTGCACTAAAAAATGTATCAGTTTAATTAATTTAATTACTGCATGTATGTAGCTAGAGTAGTATGAAGTTTAATTCAGTTTAGCTCAGTTTCTGATCCTTAATTTGAAGTGACAGGTTTTATGACTATTTTCTGGTATAAATTAATTAGTTACATATATATACTACCCTAATTATTAAGGATTAGGCTTGACTTTTTTTATTTGTTTTAGGGTGATGTTATTTATCTAGCTTTGTACAAAGCGTGAAACTAGCTTGTTACATTTCTATTTGTATGATTGTGTATTTGAATTTGTCAACTATCTCTATCCTTCTGATTTTCTCCATAATTATGTAGTTATAGTATTGCAACTATGGCTTTGGCTTCATCAATATGATTTACATTATTATAACAAGTTATAAGTGATTAACTTATGTATGATCTCGTGGTTTTAATCTGTTGATAGATATCATTTTTTCATATGATTTTCTTTTTATAAGATATACTAGTATATGGACCCGACCCGTAAAATACGGGTATTTAATTTGAAAATAAGAGGAGTTAAGGAGATGACACGTGTCACAATATAAAATATAACACTTGTCACAATCCGAAAGATAGGGGTTAAGTTTCTTATATAGAAATAGATAAATATGTTTTTTATTTGATACCTCTCTTTTGCTCATCAAATGTTAATTACTGGAGAGGAAATTATAGAGGTTAATGTTTTTGAATATTCCCTTTTCTACTCCCTCTATTTGTTCCCTTTTGCTTCATTTCTCATTCGATCGTTTGGATACTGATCAAAATATATATTCCAGAAATGCAGCTATATAATGTGTAATAATATTTACATACCAAAAAATTTACATCATTTTATATGCTTTTGCTTGAAAAATTAAAAAAAGAGAAGAGAAAATATGTTGAAATATGGGTATTTCTTATTTTAATTCTTATCTAAATTGCGTGTGTACATGTATGTATGTAAGAGGAGTGTATATATTAGGGGAGAACTCTTGTGAGAAATGAAACATTAATTTAATTACACCCATTACATTGAAATCAACAGTATTGCATCATTAATTACAAATTTAATTAGGCATAATAATCTTTTGGCAATCTCATGTGATCTTTATTTAAAAATGAAAAGATCACGTAAGATTTGTAATTAAAGCCGTAATTTGAACAATTTATTTTAATATAATAACTGCAATATACATTTGCATTTTTCATAATAACTATGAATGGTCTCCAATGGTTGTCATATCTATGAATGGCTTGGCAATAAGGCAGAGCAGGCACGATTAGTAGTCTCATGCCAACCGCTCTGTCCGATGAAAATCCACTTGTTACTCACTCCAATATCCGTATGAGTATCAGTTATGTGGATTTTAAACAGATTTTGATGAATATGCAGTTGCATATATATGTTAAGATATATAAAAATAAAAATAAAAATCTCAATGCAAAACTTAATTTAGTATTTCAATTAACACATTAATTATATATAGTTAGGGGTATTAACATATTAATCAACACATAGTAATTAACTAACACATTAGAGAGATTTGCTTGTATATAATTAGAGTATTTAAGTAATTTCGTATATCCAGAATTTATGGGTACAAATACCTTAATATCTATTTTGCCCCATTAATAAGCGGATAATTAATTACTCACGGATACCTATTAAGCTATCCGAATGAGACTCACAATGGGTTTTACCCGTTGATATCTGTTTGTCATCCTTAGTCATGTCCCTGCCTGATTTTCTCTAATATTTTTAAATACTTTTAACTCATAACATCACAACAAATTATAAATAAACTTATCTCTATTATATTATTGTGTATATATTATATCATAATTATATCTCCTGTCCTGTAGAGCAATTTTTAAAATTTTCCCACTATAACTAATTAAGGATATATATCAAGTTTAATTTATTATAATCATGTTCATATCTGTAACATCAATTTACTTGGAACTGTCCAGTCACTACTTTATAGGATTAAAGTTGCATACTTACAAATTAAGATCACATCACTAGTAAATCAAGATGCTATATAGCTGCTGGTTATCATTACAACCTTATCTTCTACGTGCATTATCGATCCCAAAAAGGAACAGGAAATTATAAAAATCAAGAAAAAGGTACAAGCATCTTCAGCTGCAGAATGAGAATCCAAAGATAACAGATAGCTTCGTAATGGGAATAATAGTAATATAAGTAAACTTAAAAATTAATTTGTCTGCATACATACATGCATGGAAGTTTTTCGTTTTATTTTGAGTTAATTAATAATTGGATGAAGGAAATGGATGGTGCCCTGGAAGAGAAAACACATGGAGAGAGAGAGAGAGAATGAGAATCCAATGAAGAAGGCTCGTGTGGGTGGTGATCATTTTTAATTTACAATTCCATATATGGACACACGTAAGGGGAATGGATCTCCAGGAATTCCCCGTGAAAATTTTAATTCTTACTGCTCCACTAGGCACTAGCTATAGTATTGTATTCTTTAACTTCCCGAGATTATTATCGCAGTTATAAATTTGGTGTGTCGGCGCTATGGGCACGCAGTTGTAGTGCATAGCATATACTACTATATGTATGCATGACATCATTCTTTTGAGAAATTAGGCTTTTGCTATTACTACTTTATCTTATAGCCGACCAAGTTTTTTTTTTTGAGTCAATATATAGCCGAACAAGTTAAGTGATTCATATATTTCTCATTTGATCATTTCTGTTTTGTAATGGCGCTCCAAATGCTTTTATGTTTCAAAAAGTAAAATAAAAAAAATCAATTTCCATTACACACATGCTTATTTTTTTTTTTTGGAGAGAAGTGGTCATATCAATTTTCAAATCATTTATAAAAAAAATAAATTTCAAATCAATATGAAAGAAATTAATTACATTATATTTCACGTAAGATAAAAAACAATAAATATTTAAATTCAAATAATAATAATAATTAAATTAAACTAAAAAACTATCCTTATATTATTTTAAAGTTTTATAATGAACAAGTGAAACATCCAAGCATATAATATACATAAAATTTAAGAGAAAATTAAATAATGCTTGTTACAAGTTTCACAAGGATCATGAGTGTACAACGTAGTATGTGAGTTTTGTTGTTCAATATTAAATCTTAATTTGACCAAAAAAATATTAAATCTTAATTTAGCATGAAATATATTTTTAAATGAGTTAAAAGTTAAAAGGATTTAGCTGGTTTTGTTTGGCTAATTTTAAACAGATTATCGACTCTCTTAATTTTGTGAGCTAAACATATTACACATCAAATCAGTTCACTATTTTTTTTGGTCAAACAGGCTCTCTGGATTTGATTTTAATTTGAATGTGATTCAAGACGATGGATTTTGCTCCTTTAAAGTAAAAATAAAGTAAAATAAGTAATCTCAATTATCAATAAAAAAAATTAAGAGTTAATACCAATACAATATCCTTGATTTGTTATGAATGTACTTGTAATATCAACCATTGATTTATTCATGATCAATAGTTGAGATTGTTTGTTTTACACTCTAAAATTAATTATTCACTTAAAGGAGTGAATCCCATAACGATCATATATAATTTTACATGCTTTCTATGCACGGCTATAAGCCGGCTATTAGTATACTAAGCTTTTTATGAATGAAATGTTCCTTCATGAGTTGGCTTCAAAGCTCTCAATCTAATACACCAGTTTGGGGAATAGTTGTAGTAAAGAGCAAGAAATAAAAAACAGAGATGAGTCTCAATAGGTTAAAACTGGTGTAACCAAACAAAATATTAAATTTGGGAATCTGTCACTCTACCAATAGTATTAGGGCATGTTTGTTACAGATTAAAAAATAAGTAATTTTTATGTAAAATAATTTAGTGATTATTTTTTAGAGATTTTTATGTGAAATAGAATCTAATTTATGTTTGTTTATAATCCTAATAATTACTTTTTTAATCTTTTCTCTCATCTCTCTTCATTAAAATTAAATTATTTCTAAAAATCTAGTCCAAATAGCTTTTCATTTTAATCAAATTTTTGATTATTTAAAAAAAATACTTTTTTATATAAAATAATAAATAACAAACAGGTTCTTAGTCACTACCCACCAACAGACAACAGTACTCATGTTCAGTAATTGTCAATTTCACCACTGAAATGGAAGAATGGTATATTTAGTTCCCAAAAGAGTTTAAAAAAGGTACCTAAAATTGGAAAACGTTGATTTTAATTGCAAGTGTGTTACACGCATTGTATTAAAAATTAATTATTACCATTGGCAATCCCACTTGGGGTAAGAATTCATTAATCCCAGCCGCGTTACATTCAAATATGCTCAATAAATTATTACAAGATAATAGTAAAATATTACACTAAAGACATTTACAGTTACTTGCCATTTTGCCACACTGGACTGACAAACATCAGAATCACCGGCTACAAAAATAACCCGATAGTAGCAATATCAAGATCCTATATGGAGATAATTTTACCAGTATCACAAGATACATTCACAAATTAAAGAGAAGGAATGGAAAATAAAATAAAATAATCACGTGACAGGTAACTAAAATAGAGAGAGTCCGTTAGACTAAAATAAAACATAGTGTACATATATAAGAATGTCTCTTGAGGCTTGCTAGTTATGGACTTACCCCTAGAGGGCATTTTGTCTGCCACAAGGCACATGCATGATTTCATTAGTTGACAAATACAGGATTTGTGTATAACTGTATGCTGATTATACTTACATATTAATATTTTATTACAAAAGTTAATCACTAATGAATATTTCATAAATCACCAGTTTTACATGGTTAATAGAAGAATAAAAGCTATTCCTTAGAGTCTCTATGTAAAAAAAGAGCTATATCACCAATATCTGCCGTATCAATTTGAGAACTCAACTCATTAGCAATTAGCAATGATATAAAGTCAATTCTTAGGTACACAAGTTCTGCATCCATTAATTTTCATTTTTATATTTACATGAAATTTTATTAATGTTTAGCCTACTTTAATTTACAAAAAAAATCCTTCAATTTTTCATTATCATTATTTCCTAACTATTTTCCCGTAATTTGAGAGTTGCAACTTTTGTTGAGATGCTTTTTGTAGCAGTTGATGAATACTTGGGTGTCAGCAAACTCACGAAAAAATAATATCATTGTTAGAATGACGACCACAAAATACTATTACATTGAGAGTCTCAACTAAGAAGTGAAATTTTTTTTTTTTTTTTTTTTTTGGTCAAAGAAGTGAAATTTATAAACTTAGAATTCTACCATCTAATGAACTAGTATTTTGAGATGGACTCTCCTTTTGGGCTTATGCTCATAACAAATACCCACAATGGCTTTCATGCAGGATGAAAATTGAGTGAATTTACATAAACCTCAACCAAATAATTTGCCTTCATTGTTGATGGAATGTATTATTGCCGCAAAAATGACAAATTATCTCTCACTTGTGGCAACACCCGTCAAGTCAAATTCAATTGTCATTAAGAATTAAAGAACACAAGACATAAAAAAAAGAAAAAACATACTAAGAAATGAACCTAGTTCCTCATCCTGTGTCCCATTTTCTGAAAGTTTATTATATATGAATGGAGAAAGAAAGAAAAAAACCAAGTTAGTTAGCCAATTTCATTGAATGTCAAGTTGATCCATCCCATTGAATCCATCTGAAAACGAGTCAATGGCTCGAAAATTTAGCCCTCTTGTCCTTCCAGGTGCACCCCCTTTCAGTGAGGACACATTTAACATGATCCTGCTCAACAGCCAAATACAAAAAGTCAGTGCTTTATCTCTCACCCTTGTTTGCTAATAAGTAAGCAAATGTGTTTCACAAGGCTTACAAGTTCTTCGATTCCTTTTCTAGTCCTGAAGAGATGCAGTTTATGATGATTTTGTCATCAACTTTTGACACTGAATGGTCCATTGGGAGATTGGTCTCTCTTGCTGCTGGATTGACAAAATCAAACACACCAATTTAAATTCTTGGTTTTAAAACATGTGAAACTTACGACCCGTTTACTTTGAGAAAATGTTTTCTGTTTTCAATCCATTTCATGTTTTCATTTTTAATTACAAAACTGTCACTTAGTTTTCAATTTGTTTTCTGTTTTCAAAATTTGTACAAGAAATAGTGAAAACAACTTGTTTTTTGTTTTCACTGTTTCCTATACATATTTTGTAAACAGAGTAAATTGAAAACAATGTGGCAGTTTTGTAATTAAAAGCAAAAATAGGAAACATTTTCTCAAAAGAAACGAACCTAAAGATTATTTTTTTGTTTATACCAATAGTATCCAAGGGAGAAAAGGGCCCCTGGACTAATCTAAAGATATTTTAGGGGAACTCTTACCTGACTTGGGTGGAGGAGTGACACAACCATCAAGTCCTAATAATTTCTGCACCAGTATATCGAGACGTGTAACAGTTAAAAGAAGTGAAGTTGATAATAAGGAAGTATGCATAAAGGCAGCTGAGAGTTAGTTACCTTCAGACTCTCATAGCACTCCTCAAGTTTGTCATTGTATAAGATGAAATCAAATATGCCTGATGACTTCCCTTGCTCAATCTCAGCCTGAGCATTTCGTAATCGCTTTAGGACCTGTTCTTCTGTCTCTGTCCCTCTGCTCAAAACATTTGAGGTACTTTAGAGTCATTTGAGGGTTAAAAGGCATGAGTAAGAAGCTATTACTCTCACCTGTCACGAAGACGCTTCTCCAGCTCTTCCATTGATGGGGGGCAGATAAAGATGAATATGGCTTCAAGACAACTAGCCCTCACTAATCTTGCCCCTTGAACATCAATATCAAGAATACATCTCTGAATGAAATTCAAAAATTAGAAAGATTTCACTATCACAGATGAGAGAAGGTGGAAAGTAATATCTGAAGGATGGATAAATGCTCACAAGATTGGTTTTGATATGTGATGGCACCCTCAATCATTAAACAGAAGATTTAATTTCACTAGTGCCACAAGGCAAAACCACAAAATATGTGATGTATTTTAAAAGTTTAATTTTACTTGAGTAGAATAAGGATATTTTGTAGTAGGAACCAAAAAATGCCTTTAAGATTAGGATTTAGAAAAGTAAAAACAAGTCAAAAGAGTGTTATATTTTATAGAAACTGTTATCCTTTCACAAATATGTGTGGCATTAAAATTTATAGGTGAGCGGAACAGAGGCAATGCTGCATGATATTCTGCTACATTTCTGACAATCTGCAGCAATTAAAACTCCAGAAGTTAAGGTAAACCTTATGTTTCAGATCATATAAGTGTTTGTAAAAATCAATAGATTACATAGTGCTTCAACGAAACCTAATTGTTACTTTAGAACAGAAATAGGAAGCAGTAAAAGTAAGGCTCCTCCAGATAGAGATTGATTTGTATAAATTGACGAGTATAGACACATGCTATCAGTTCAATTCATTCTAAATATTTAGGCCTGTACGTATGAGGAACTTACTTTCCCTGCATCTGATACCAGCTCCACAGCCTCAACACTGGTCCCATATAGGTTACCATGAACAGAAGCAAACTCAAGAAACTTTCCATTTTTAATCTCCTTCTCCATGACACTCTTCTCGGTAAAATGATAATGGACTCCATCTTTCTCCATAGCTCTTGGGGCACGGGTTGTGTGGCTCACAGAAAAACCAAACATGAATGGGAATTCCTTCATGAGCATTGATATCAACGTTCCTTTACCAACCCCAGAAGGACCACTAATAACAATAGGTTTCTCAGCATTGCCTATCACACCCTTACTCCATGCAACTGCCTCAGTCCCCAAATTTTTCTTCTGCTGCCTGACATATTGGGTGTCTACCTATGGAAATGAAAAATTTAACAACTATTAGGCCATTATAGGAATCTAGTGTTGTTTTAGAGCTTTCATTCATTAATAGTTCTTGGGGATCAGATTAAAGGCATGTTTGGTTTTCAGATGCAAACGTACGTTTGGGTCTAAAAGTACGTTTGTCTAGAATGAACTCTATGGTTACTTTGGGTTAAAAGTACTTTTACAATCTTTCAACTAAAAACCAAACATGCACCAAGGACTTAGGCCCGGAAGCACCGACCTCCAGAAACCATGTATGATCATCTGGCTTAGGATTCTTCTTAAGAATTAGTATTCGGTCTTTCAATAACACTGCTGAGTGGCCTTCACATGACATGGGTTTGGTGCCTAGCACAGTTGGATTAACCCTGCACATTAAAATGCATATCAGCAACAAAAGCCTGAGAGAGAGAGGGGGAAAAATTCAAACAAACAAGAAGCCTTATTAAACTTACCATTCTCCAAGACTGTTGTCAAAAATTCCAACTTTAATAGACAAAGTTTCATCATCAGCTCCACCAATGGCATACTGTTAAATAAACAGAAGCCCACTTTTTGTTTTAGATAGAAGATTGATTGACTTGGTACAAATCTAATTAACAAGTAGTAACACATTGAAAGTTGGTGTTTATTATTGCCTAATGCCTAGTGTATGATCAATACCGTTTTATCACCAATGGTAGTAGCTGTTTTGAAAGTTCCATTTTTCAATTCAAAGCCATTGCCAGCTCCATTCTGCAGGTCTTGAGGATTGAGTGTTGGTGCTTCTCCCTATTGATCACAATCAAAACCAATTTGATTCAATATTATAAGCTAACTGCATTATGATTTTTGTAACCATTTTAATCCACCAAGGGTAAAAGGATGATACTTACCATAGAGAATTATTGGCTTGAAATCAATTCTGATTCCTGACCAAAATGCATAAACAGAGGTTAATATTAGGAGGGATGAAGCAATATATGAAAACTTCCATTGTTAAGAACAGAGTGAGAGAGAGAGCACATGTTAAGAGCATGAAGTCCAATAGAACCCAATGAGATCTAATACAGTTCATCAACCAGTAGAAGGTTTTTATTCAATACCTTTTTGATCCCACATTCATATGAAAGGAGTTAAAATTAACCAAAATTGGTTTTCATTCAATATCTCTTTGATCCCACATTGTAAAATAAGACTACCCTAATAAAGATTGAAACAACTCCGAATTTCCAGAAGGCTGAGAAAAGTTTGAAAACACAAAAAAGGACCCCAAAAACCAAACGTTTTTACAGAGGGAAAGGGGGAAAAAGGAGCATGCAATGAACAATGGATCAAACAGAGGACAACCCCAGATCGCAATGCCTGAAAAGCTGAAACCTTTTTAAGAGATTGAGAGTACCACCAATGTTGATTTATTTGATTTGATTTTACCTTATGGTTAATAGCAGCAAGTTGTGTGCAGAAAAGAACAAGCTCTGTTTGGTCTTTTTTTGAGGTGGCAAGTGTATTTTCAAGGTTCAACTTGTGTCTTCCCCTGTTGACAACAATCTTAATAAACCCAAAAATATAAAAGGAGAGAGTAAAAAAAAATGTTTTTTGTTTTTGGGGGGTTTCAACTTTTTCAACGTTTGAATGCTTAGAAATCAATAGCAAGAGGAGAGAGGGGCGGCAGAGGAAGGTGCAACAAGGGAATGGATTTTCATATTTGTAGGCGCAAAGAGTGAAAAAGGGGTTCGGCTTTTTTTTTTTTTTTTAATATTTTATATTTATTTTTTCGTTCGCGTTTGATTCACGAACCGGGAAGACCGGCTTTCGCTTTTCTTGTGATGTGAGGTGCGTATGATTATATTATAGCATATGCTTTTTGTTTCCTTTGTTAATTATGGATGGATAATGGATAACGTATATATCAAAATTGATGTGTCGAGAGAAGTGTTTTATTAGAGCATGAGAGAATTAAATCTAGGTTGTATAATCATATATGGATGATTGAATTGTTATATGACTATTAAAAAAAGTTATATGATTTTGTGTTTTAATCTTTATTATTCATAATTTAATTTGATCTTATAATTATAATTTACTTTTCCAATTTTTTCATAATAAAAATTTTCTCACTTGATATGTCTCCTATGAAAAAAATTAGAATAGAAGAAAAATAAATGATAAATATGATAAATGAGTGAAAAGATAAAAAAAAAATATATAAGATGAATACTGGAAATAGGTAGATTTTTAAATATCATTACTCTCTGTTTATATCCTTTTACTAGGTAGTTCCAATCTATCAGATTATTTCCAGGGTCTTGTCGTCATAATAGTACCACATCATATGAGTTTAGATTGGATGAAAAAAAAAAATCTTGACCAAAAAAAAAAGATTGGATGAAAAATAGCATAACTTTGAAAACGGTAACGGATTTTCGTTATTATATTTTTAAAAAAAAAGCCAAATGAATAATATTTGAGAGATTAATTAAACTCTTAAAAAAAAAAGATTTTCATGTGTATAGTGAGTAACTCATGTTTTATATGTGCTTTTCAAAATCTATTTAGGATTTAAAAAAAGCTTAAGATTGAAAGAAAAAGATACCTGAAACTATGGAAAAGATGTAGGTTGTGTTAGGCAAATCCTAACACTTAACTTATAGTATGAAATTTTTACATTTTTAAATTTATAAATTTTGATTTGAATTTACATATTATTAGATGTAATAAGTTTTTTATATATCAAGTTAAATATTATTTAATTTAATTAGGCAATTGATAATTTTTTTTAGAAGATTAACTAATTAATAAATTAAAAGAATAAATTTTTACATTTTGATTTTGAAACTACATTATATATTAGACTGTAGACCAAATCAATTTTTCTAAATCGGCAAATTTTACTGAAACAAAATTATTAATTATAAAATTAATGTAGCATAATATTAATAGTAGTTAACTGAATAATTGAGTGAATATTGTAAGTTTATTTTATTAAATCAATTGCATCCTAATAGGTATATTTTTGTTATTTATCTCGTTTAAAATTTCCATTCAAAATAAGATTATTGGATTTTTTTGACTGAAAAATAAGATTATTGGATTGATTCAACTCGAATAAGTATTTTCACTAGACTACTTGGTAATTATATTAAGGGATTGATTCAACTCGAATAGGTATATATTTCTAGCCCCTATAATATAAAGATGTTTTCATTTTAGTCCTCATAAAAAGTCAAACGCTTTTGGTCTCTCTAATATATTTTTTTTTTCATTTTAGTCACCAAGTAGAGTTGATCTCATTTAAATGTTGAAGTAGTTCACTTAAATTCACCTGAGCACCTCAGTTGACACGTCATCAAATTTTCCACGTAAACAAAACTCCCTCCCTCTCTCTCTCTCTCTCTCTCTCCTCCCTCCTCCCCCACCCCCTCCCCCTTCCCCTTCCCCTTCCCTCCTCTCATTTACCTGATGACAGCGACCTACGGCTGAGCTTTGGTGAGCTTTAGGGCTTTTAGATAGTAGTGGGTGGTAGGCTTATTGAGAGACGGACAACAGATAGTTGGGAGAGGGAGAGAGAGAGAGAGAGAGAGAGAGAGAGAAACAATCAAGAAGAAGAGGGGGGGAGGACCGTTGCAAGGGGAGAATGGGAAAGAAGGGAATCTAAAGAGAGGGGTATTTTTGTCTTTTGATTTTATAAAAAACTTAAATGTGTGTACAAAAAGCAAGTCATGTGGGTGCAGGGAGCAATGTAATTTGAATAATTTTAAATCCTCCCACCTTTTATTCCTACAAATCCTCCTAATTACTAAATGAAAAAAGTATTAAATATTTTTTATATTTTCTAGATATTAGTTATACTCTGTTTCTTACTTTATAAAGTAATAGAAAAATATACAAGAGAATTTACAGAAAAATATAACATTTCTCATATAATTTTGCCGCCCCCAGATGCGCATTAGAACTTGAGAATGATGAAGTAATAATTAATTAGTTCTTGGATCCACTCCATGAATTATTGTCATGAGCACATTCATTATGCCTCCGATATTTCTTGGTTTAGAAGAATAACCACTCTTTTCTGACTCCAAGTGGGCATTTGTCCAATTATCCATATTGAAGTGTCTTTTCAGTATTTATTTTGTAAAGTTTGTTTTCTTATATTAAAAATACACAGGTATTATATATTCATCAAAAAAATATACAAGTATTATATTCAAGAATATTTTATTAAGTGAAAGTACTGATTAAGAAATAAAAAAATATTTTTGTAAAGAATATAATACATTGTAACATTAAATACACTAATTTCTAAGAAAACAAACTTCACTTTAATTTGTTTTTTCAGATAGTGTTTTTAAACCACTGATTAGCATTTACCTTTGTTCTCTTAAAAAAAGTATTTACCTTTATTAAAGTTTAAAAATGAAAAATATTAAATAAAGGTTAAAATATGTTTGCCGTACTTACAAGTCACAATTAATAAAAACTAGAAAGGTACAGGTGCATAGCACAGGATTTCTTTTTATCACATTCGTCTCAAAATAAGTGATATTAGAGTAAATAAAAACTTCACAAAAAGTGTTATTTTTCAATTAATTATTTCATTCTAATTTTATCTCAAATAATATTTTTAGAGTGTTGTATTTTTTAGCCCAATAAATAATAAGATTAATTTGGTAAATTTTTAGTCATTCATTTTTTTATTGTATTTTGGGGTGTATGGAGTACAATATTTTTAGAAATACTAAGAACACACTATTTCAAACACATTATCTATGATTTGATGAAATTCATATGAGTCATATTAAATCATGAGTTACATAACTTATTTGGTGGGATCATTCTCAAAGTAATAAGACACACATGAATTTTTAACTAATTATAGAAAGTATTGAAAAGAGTGTCAAAGAATGTGTTGCTAGCATTTTGCTTATTTTTTAAATTTTTATTAAATAAATATATTAAAAATATCTATAATTAATTTAATATAAAAGATATTTATTTAAATATTTTTAGTGGGACAAATTAATCATGTGTTTAATATAATAAATGACCTCTTGACTTATAAAACAGAATTATTAATTAAAAAACAATATAACATCCGTATACTATAAATAAATAGCATAGTATTATATAAAAATAAAAAATAACATCTTTATTATTATTATTATTATTTATTAATTAAATAATAAAATATTTAATTATTATTAAAACCCGTCACTGTAGCGGTAGTGAACAGGTTTTAATATATCTATAGATAATATGCTTTTAGTCTCTCACTTATTATTAAAGACTAAAAATATTACTAATGGAGTTAACACATATAGTTGGATTTTCTACTCACATTAGCTGTGACTTAAGTTTAAATTCTGAATTTCCTTCACTGGGATTGTTGGTTCTCCCTAGCCTACTTCTCCTAATCTAAATTTTTATTAATAAAAAATACTAAAAACATTTATATTGTATAGAAATTAAAAACAAGTAACACTTATATGGAGATTAAAATCAAAAACGTTAATTTTATGGACACAGGCAAACATATTTAAACCTTTTACAATTTTTCAAGGATTTAATTAGTATGCATTTATGGTATAAATCATATCTACATAAAATTATTTTACAATGTCGATGCATAGTAATTAACTCAATTTTTAATATGATAAAATTATATTTTGTTTATATATTTTCATACTTTATTATTTTATTAACAAATATTCCCTCCGGTCTAAATTATAAGCAACAAATGCACTTTTTTTTTCAAATTATAAGTAACATTCATCAATTTTTAAATAAATTAAATGCTAATTTTTTAATTATACCATATATTTAATGTAATATTCATATTTAACTGGTGACACTAAAGGGGGTTTGTTTGGAAAAAAAATTTGAAACCAGTGAGCAATAATTAAAATTATTTCCATTTCAAACCATTATTTGGTTTGTATATTTTTGTCTTATGTGGACGCGAGGGAGTATCTTGTGACTTGTAGACTTCATTAATATCTTTCCATGTAGCAGTGGCAGAGTATAGTAGTTTTCCTTACTTCTATAAAGAGAGATGCAAAATGGCCATTATTCTCCACAGCATAAAATTCCAACCTTTTAGTAAAGCAAAGCAAAAAATAGGGGTGATACCATCATGTCTTCCACCAAAATCCCTCATGTTGTGCTGAAATCTTCCTCCAACCAATGCAAGATGCCAGTGATAGCATTTGGAACTGCATCTGACACTAACAAAAGCAGTGGAGAAACCACCAAAGTGGCAGTAATTGAAGCCATCAAACTGGGTTACAGACACTTTGACACTGCATCATGCTACGGATCTGAGGAGGCTTTGGGAGAAGCCATAGCAGAAGCTCTTCAACTTGGTCTCATAGGGTCAAGGGATGAGCTCTTTGTCACCTCCAAGCTCTGGTTGACTGACAATTTCCCTCATCTTGTTCTTCCTGCTCTCCAGAAATCACTTCAGTGAGCATAACTCTATCCTTTTTTCCACATTGGAGTTATATCAGAAAGCTTTTAATTAGTAATATTTAAGGAATGTCTTAGAAATACATAATACTTGTGGGTTTCCTTGTTGAATACGAGCTGAGTTTGATTTTTATAATTAAATAATTAAATAAAAATAAATTAAATGTCATACAGTTGGAGTAAATCACTAATTTAGTCCCAGAAATTATAGACCACTACCAACTTAATCGTGAAAAAATTAATATTCCAAATTAATACTTGAAATTGACAATTATCAAACACTTTAATCCTTATTACACAATTTCAGAAAATAAATTAAATAAACTGATCCAAAAGGGCATTTGGTTGAGAATTTTTAATTTCAAAAATTAATTTAAAATATTAATAATTTCATGAAATAAATTGACAACAATTTACGGCTTACAATTTCAATGACAATTTTGCTGATTCACTAGTTATTTACCATTCACAAACCCAAAATTTGTGTCAGACAAAAAAGAAACAGTTTACTCTTCAATTTCTAGCTAATTCGTCATTTGGTCTCCAAGAATTAAGAATATGCTTTATATTGATTGATCAGCTACTTGTTGAGAAATAGGGATCTACTTTTGATTGAATTCACACACAAAACAACTCAATAAAAAGAACTCTTATCAAAAGGGAAGAATAAAATAAAAAAGATGGAAGAGGAAGGGATGAAAGAATGGCGTCACAAATACTTTCAAGGAAGGATGATTGATAAGTTTATGAAGATCGTCACAAAGGAAGGAACATTTGATAAGATCATTTGATTCTTTTCCAAGAACCCTAGAGGAGCCAATGCTCAACTCTCATACTCACAAATTGGGCAACTATCAACTTCATTCAAATCTACCAAATGAGTCTTACAAGAGGACTTATATAGGCTCCAAGGGAGTGGATCCAAGGCCCACTAATAACCCAAACTAAAAAAAACCTATTAAATCCTTTACACTTTAAGAAAAATAACTCAAGTAAAATTTCTAATTATAAAACTAATTAACTCCTAATTGCATGAAATATTATTGATCAAAGCTTCTCCTAGCTTCTTCAATCTCATCCTTGCTTGATGATTCTTGATTCTCATCACTTGTAAACCTAAACTACCCTCACTAAAATCCACTGGTCCTCGATGATTGGTCTCAATTTTCACCTGGAAACGTTGCCCTTAAGAAACACATATATCACTCTCCTATGAATCTTATGATCAACATTAGAACTCTGCCACTGACACAAACGATAAAATTACAAAAATGGGAAATACATGTTCAAACATTTAATGCTTTGTTGTAGATGCAAGCATAAGGCCACAAGTACAACACAAGCATTATTGACACTGATCGTACAAGAGTTTTGTCATTTTGTGTGATGTTCTCTCCTTCATGGCTATCAAAGGCTGTAGAATCTCTTACATCAAAGATATATGTTTTGGTCAATTATTTGTGTCAAAATGGACAAATCACCGAAATCATCCATAAAATTATAAGACGTCAATTTAATATAAAAATTTATTAATTATTAATATTTTAAATTTTAAATTGAAAATCTTCGATCATATAAATCTTTTTGGATTGATCAACTTAGTCTCTGAAACCATCCGACAAGGAATAATGTGATTGAAATTTTTTAATTTTAGAGACTAATTTGAGACATTAATAATTTTAGAAACCAAATTAATATCGATCTACAATTTCATATACTAAATCGGTGATTCATCGTATATCAATTAAACCCCTCGGAGCACGAGGCCTGAAATGGATGTCATAGTGCAGGACCCTGAAGTTAGAATATTTGGACCTATATTTGGTCCACTGGCCCATCAGTGTGAAGCCCGGAGATTGGGAATTGCCATACGCTGAGGAGTTAATAACCGCATTCGACTTAAAAGGGGTGTGGACAGCAATGGAAGAATGCCAGAAACTGGGCCTCACAAAATCTATAGGAGTCAGCAACTTCACTTGCAAGAAACTTGAAAATCTTCTCTCATTAGCTACCATTCCCCCTTCTGTCAATCAAGTAATTAAGCCCATTAGATAATCTTGGTCATCTTTATACTTTGCTATTTCACTAGTCTTGACCATATAATATATTTATTTTATTATTGCTACCATATATAGGTGGAGATGAATCCTGCTTGGCATCAGAAGAAGCTGAAAGAATACTGTGAGGCAAAGGGTATAATCATAACTGCATTCTCTCCTTTAGGAGCCAAAGGGGCCAGTTGGGGTACCAATGAAGTTATGGAGAGTGAAATACTCAAGGAAATTGCAGAGGCCCATGGAAAATCTGTTGCTCAGGTTACTATCATTTTGAGTTTCTTTCATATTTCTGTTTTCTTATTTATGTAAGATTATTTAACTTCAATCTTCAATTGGGTATTTGATTAACAATAAAGTCTGCACAGAAAAGTTACTAAACCAAAAAAAAAAAGGAACTCGATATTTAAGTTCATATAAGTGAGTTATAGTGGTAAGTAAGGATGCCCACACGTTGGACCAAACCGACCTGATCAAAGCAAAAAAAAGCGGGTTGGTTTGGGTCGGATTGTGCGACAGGAAATGCTGAAGCCCGATCCAACCTGTGGTGTTATAGTGTACACATCGAGTTAGATCCAATTTAAGGTGAAAATTGACTCAACCAGTGATTACCCCTAGTGATAAGTGATTTAGATTGTTGCATTGCTCAAAATCATAATCATTGTTGCATTAATACATTGTTTTAATCAAGTTGTATAGTTTTAGTTTTGATTTTGATTCTTTAATTTAACTACTTGATGACGTTAAATGTAATCCTTTATGGTGTTCATAGGTATGTCTTAGATGGTTGTATGAGCAAGGCGTGACTATGGCAGTGAAGAGCTACAACAAAGAGAGATTGAAGCAGAACTTGGAGATATTTGATTGGTCACTTACAAGAGATGACCACGAAAAGATTAATCAGAAAAAGCAGATTCGTGTCAACAACGGGCCAGTTGTGTTCGTTCCTGACCTTTGGGATGGGGAAACTTAATTAAGCTTAATATTGGGTTCAATCTACTACTATATTTCTTGCGGTGTGTCAGTCTGAATGTCACTTGTATTCAGTTTTTGTTCTATTGGAGTGGGACCCAAAAATAAACAAAGTCTTTTAAAGGCCTTGAAAAGTGGTGCCATTTACCCATTTTACTGCTTTTTTTTTCTTCTGTTTTTACTTTTTTGCGTGATTTGTTTGTATTATATTGTATTATATTGCATTAAATAAAAAATCTGTTGTACAGTTAATTGTTTTTCCTACTATTTTTCCTACTAACTTAAAACTTGCCTGATTTACCATTTGCAAGCTTTGAAACGGTAAATTAGTGGAAGATAGAAAATTTCTTAGGTAAAAAGTGTATTCAGAAGGGCAATTTTTCCATTCAATTTAGTTGAGAATAATCTCGAAACAAGTAGAGTGTTGTGTGTGATCACTTCGAAATTAGACTGAACATTGAAACGATAAACATACTAATTAAAGGTTCAATCGTCTAATTGTAGTTTAATCGGTACTAATTAAACATTTTTTTAGTTTTTGATGTAATATATTAATCTTTATAAAGGGATATAATATAATTATTAAGTCGTTTGAGGTATTTGTCTTTTTTTTTTTTTGGTCCAGTTTTAGGTATTTGTCTCGAATGACCTAAATTATGTACTCCACACAAACATAAGCAACTATTTTTTGCTGTAAAAAAACCAATGTTTTTATTAGATTATTGGATTCATGGCCTTGTCTTGGCTGGCCCAAATTCACGAGTGATCTTGAGCTTTGACTCCAAAATCCAAATTCTAAAAAAAATGACTTAAATATGTTTTTGATCCCTATAATATAGGGGTGTTTTGTTTTTAGTTTTTAAAAATAAAGTCAAACGTTTTTAATCTCTATTATATATATATATATTGTTTTTAGTCCTTTAAGTAAGTTGACCGCTGATGTGTCACATTTTGAGCCTAGTCACCAAGCCTACGTGGCCAAAAACATTGTCACGTCGGCCACTCTCTCTCCTCCCTCCTCCCCCACCTTCCCCTAACATTCTCTCTCCTCCCTCCACCCTCACCACCTCCTTCCCTGCTCCTTCTTTTCTCTTCGCATCTGATAGGTACGAGGGATGTCTTTCATCTACCAACTACAAACATCGTCTCATTAAAAAATAGATTCATGTTAGGGTAGGTTGTGGCATGGGTTGCTAGTGTTGGAGCATAACACAGATCTTTGACACCCACCACAAACCAACCTCCTAACCCATAATGCTGCCACATAGACCCCTCGCCCCACCAACTTCGAACTCCTAAAAAACTGCTTCTAACACTAAAAAATAAACACACACATAGAGTAAATTAGAATTAAAAAAAAAACCAATTGCATTGAAAACCCTAATAAACAAATCCCAAAAAATAAGAAACAATTACTACTATTTGTTATTGATTTGGATAATAATAATTATTATGATTATGATTATTACTATGAACCATGTCATGCTGCCTCTGTACTTCAAGGTATAAGGACCACTCTTGAGTGGGTGATTGGAGTGGCTATGGAACTTGTGGTTTCCCTTTGGGGTTTGATCGAGTAACGTCAAGTTGTTGCTTATTGTTATTGTTAAGGTTTAACAGTTTAAGGAAAAGAGGAGGAGAGAGGGGGAAGGAGGTGGTGGGGGTGGAGGGAGGAGAGAGGATGTTGGGGGAAGGTGGAGGGAGGAAGAGGGTGGTCATGGGGGATGGTGGGGGAGGAGGGAGGCGAGAGAAGGAGGCTGACGTGGCATCCAACGTGGCAATGTTTTTGGCCATGTAAGAGTGCTGACTAAGCTAAAAATGTAATACATCAGCGGTCAACTCACTTAAATGACTAAAAGCAAAAAAATATATATATATATAACAGGGACTAAAAATGTTTGACTTTATTTTTAAGAAATAAAAGCAAAATACCCCTATATTATAAGGACCAAAAACATATTTAAGCCTCTTTTTTTTCTTTTAGTCCTTTAAGTGAGTTGACTGCTGATGTGTCACACTTTAAGCCCAGTCAACACTTGTTACGTAGCTAAAAATATTGTCACGTAGGATGCCACACCAGCCTCTTTCTCTCTCCTACCTCATCCCCCCACCATCCCCCATGACCACCCTCCTCCTCCCTCCACCTTCCCCCAACATCCTCTCTCCTCCCTCCACCCCCACCACTTCCTTCCCCCTCCCTCCTCCTCCCTTCCTTAAACTGTTAAACCTTAACAATAGCAATAAGCAACAACTTGACGTTACTCGATCAAACCCCAAAGGGAAACCACAAGGTCCATAACCACTTCGATCACCCTCTCAAGAGGGGTCCTTATACCTTGAAGTACGGAGGCAACATGACATGGTTCATGCTAATAATCATAATTATAATAATTATTATTATCCAAATCAATAACAAATAGTAGTAATTTTTCTTATTTTTTGGGGTTTGTGTATTAGGGTTTTCAATTTCAATGCAACTGGGGTTTTTTTTTCTATTCTGATTGACTGTGTGTTTGTGTTTAGTTTTTAGGGGTTACAAGCAGTTTTTTAGGAGGCTGAAGTTGGTGGGGGCGAGGGGTTTATGTGGCAACGTTGTGGGTTAAGAGGTTGGTTTATGGTGGGTTTCACTCGGTTGTTGGTTTTATGGTGGTGTAGGGAGTTTCATGGAGTTTAGGAATATTCAGATGTTCCAAAACTCTGTCAAAGATCTGTGTTATCCTCCAACACTAGCAATCCATGTCACAACCTACCCCAACAAGAATCCATTTTTTAACAAGATGATGTTTGTTGTTGGTAGATGAATGAAATCACTCGTTATCTATTAGATGCGAAGAGGAAAGGAGGAGGAGGAGGAGGAGGAGGAGGAGGAGGGAGGGGCAGGGTGGGGGTGGAGGGAGGAGAAAGGATGTTGGGGGAGAAGGTGGTGGTCATGGGGAAGGGGGGAAGAGGGAAGGGAGAAAGGCTGACGTGGCAATATTTTTTGCCACGTAAGAGTGCAGACCTGTAATAGTAGGTTAGTGCCAGTTTTCTGTTATTAATAAAGTTTGCCAACAAGACCCAGCAATCACATTTATCTCCCACAAGTTTAATTAATTACTAACGTAGTGACCTGTGCCATGCACAGGACATATAGTGACCACTAATTATTTGATTCAATTTTAAAAAGAATATAACGAAAAAAAATATAAATTATGGTTGAAATAGTAAAATAATTTAAAATAGTTGATATGAATAGTTATGTCAAAAACTCAAATTCGCACGTATTCACCCTAATTCACCCCAACTTTGTCACGGATAACTCGCTTTGATGGGGTTAGGGGCGAGTTTAGATTTTTTCCCTTTTTCAAATGCAAATTCAAATGAAGTCGTTAAAATCAAATCTTTTTAAATTTTAAATTTTTTTCTAATTCTAAAAAGATGAAATACAAAATCATCAAATATTTTTTACGTCCTAAACTCAAATCTCAAATATGCAAAACTAAAAAAATTATGATGACATCTTGTATAATATGAAAATAAAAGAAACTAATGTTTTTAATATTACTCTTTAAATATGACTTGAATTTCATTTACGTCGCACAAATAGTTTAAAAAATATATACATTATCTAAAAGTTAAATTAATTATTATATAGAATTCCTCACAAAAATTAATAACTTATTATGTGTATTTTTTAAAATAAATCTATCATGAAATATACAAAAAGAAGTAGTAATTTATATACCATTATTTTTATTTTATATATAATTTCTTGAAAAATATTGAGAAAATAAGCTACTAAATTTAATGTTGTTTAGATGTTTCTTCTTATTTAAAAAACAAGAATGATGTATCTGCGTAGAATCAAAATAATAATCACAAATTAAAAATATAGAATGAAAAACTTAACAATACAAAATATGGTTAATTCTAAATAGCAATCAATAACTAAAAATGATTCATCAAAAACTAAAAAAAAAATACTCACCTAAGAGAAGAAGTTTAGGTTAATGAATAGAAATGTAACGATGTTCTTCGATAGAATCAAAACAAAAACCAAACAACAACAATAATTTGGTGGCTATGAAAAAAAATGAATAAATAGTATCAAAATATGGAGAACTCAACATTGAAAAAAAAATAACTAAAAATGACTAAAATTAAAATAAAAAAGACTCACCTTAAATGAGAAGTCAATGGTGACGACCAAAAGAATGTTAACGACACGAATAATAGAACAAAATGAACAAATAAAATATAAAATCCATGAAGTTATTAAGATTTAAAATATAGAAAAGATAAACCATAAAAAAGAAAACAAAAACTAACATTCAATCAAAAGAATCGATGGCGTCTAAATACGTAAATGGGTTTTTTCAGCAAACTTGTGATAAAAGTGAGTAATTCTATAATTAAGTTAGATCAGTTGTAATTATTAATAACTATGATTAGACACATATCCAAATAATAGAGCATATTTTATATAATAATTATCAATATAGAAACACTTTTAAAAAATTTGTTAATGAGAATAACAGTAAAAGAAAAACTGTCAATTTGTGTATAAGAAAAATAAAAGAAAAGTTAGAAGATTACATACACGGAGAGAATTCGTTGATTTGACAACTATAAAGAATGAAATTGAGTCGAACCAATCCTTGGAGCACAATGAATTTGAGGTAATTGATTTGAGAGAAGAATTGATTATGCCATTCATAAGGATGATATATATTAATTTTGATAAAAATTTATTTTGAATTATACAATAATTAGAGATAATAATCGACATCAGTTTGTTATTTGTATTAATAAAATAAGTTGTTTTTGACCTAATAAGTTGTTATTTGAATTTAGATTAAAAGATTAGGTTGTTATTTCATTTAAAAATTAAAAATGAGAGGGAAACAATTATAGGATAACAGTGAGGCCTAAAAAGTAAAAACGCTACGCGTAAAAAAGTGGCAAAATTATACTTTTGGTCCCTTAAGTTATTTTATTTTTTCAAGTTGGTTTCTTATTTTCATTTTTAAACAATAAGGTCTCTTATGTTTATTTATTTTTTTAATTTGGTCATTTTCTTCATTTATCGATGATGTGTCAGTTTCTGATTGGTCTCGATTTACTGTACACTAACATCTCAGCCCAATCAGTAATTGACACATCATCAAAATGACCAAATTGAAAAAATAGATAAATATAAGAGACTTTATTGTTTAAAAATAAAGATAAAAGATCAACTTAAAAAAATAAAATAACTTAACGAACCAAAATGCAAAGTAAAAATTTACAAATTTATATGTTATAGATGTGAGAGCCATTGCTTTCTTCCAACTGCATTCATCACACAATTACCCCTTTGTTGTAATTAATGAATCTTCGAACAACAACATTTAAAGCTGATTGAATGAGGAATTAAAGAAGAACCCGTGTGTTGTTGAGGGCGACAGTGTTGCTGAGGGTGGCGTCGGAGAACGGCGCCTGGGAGCGACAAATGCAGCAGAGGAGGGTCTTTGTGTACTCGCACTTCTTCATCTCCAACGGGTTCCATCTCGCCGTTGTGTCGCATCCGTGAAGCCATTGGGGTTGGTCGATCTCCACCGCATCGCTGCGAAGCATCCCCTGACCGCCACACAAGGGCCCACTTTGTTTCAGCATCTGACCGGACAGTCCCGGTTACCCGCCGTACCCTTCACCGTAAGAGACCACCAGCCTTTTTTTTACGATTGTTCAAATTTAAAAAAGACTTGGATGGATCAGTTAAGTATTGGATCAAAGGAGGAAGATAAGCCCTACCTTTTCATGGTTTTTAATTTATTAGAAAAGGGTCAGACTTCATTTGGGTTTTTCTTTCTTTATGCTTTACTGGGAACTAATATTTGTAAATGATAAAAATATTGAGAATAAAGAAATATAAAAAAATAGTATATTTCGTTTCAGTTTGTTTCTTTGAAGATTAATGTTAAAATCAACAAAAATTAAAGAAATACATTAAATAAAAATGGATTTGGTAGTTCCTAAATATTGAATTCCGTAATTTGAAAAATGAAAGATATATTAAAAATGCTAAATAAAAATACGTGGCCTCTTCCACTAGCGATTATCATATTTGACTAGTTTATTTAACTAGCAGTAGCATACGTATAACGTTTTTCTAGACGCTTCGTCAAGTAACGTTTTTTTTTCTCATTTTTACCCTCATTATTTTCATTAAATTTCTTTTCTATCCTCTATTAAATAAAATAAAAGATTATTATAATGATGATAAATAAACAAATAAAGAAATTATTTTAACCAATAAATAAATTATTTTAATGATAATAAATAAATAGGTAAACAGATACAACTATAAATAAAATAAAATAAATCTAATATAATGATTTTGACCAACAAAAACTATTTTAACGAGGTTGGGATAGATAATAAATAAATAAATAATAAGTAAATTATATCATTAAAATATAAAATTTAAAATTTTAACTTTTAAATATTATAATAATTAGTTTATCATTTATAAATATTTTACCATATTTAATATTGATTAAAGAAATGTAAGCAATAATTAAAGATATCCTTTTATGTCATTTTACATTTATCAGTTAGTTTAATCGCTAATTTTACCAAATACTTCAAATTCAATTTGGTCATTCGCTATCAGATATGTACTATAAGCTCATCTGCTATCAGCTACCTGATCCGCTATCCGCTAGCTTATGTTATCTGCTATAAACTATCAATTATCTGCTATTTTTTGCCAAACAGAACATTGATTATTGTTGTCAAAAGTTTCCTCAACAGAAAAATAATATCTAGAAAAATAACACTTAATTAGTTTTGTAATATATATATTCAGAAAAATGAATATCTTTAAATTATGGTCTCAATTGTTATTATCATAAAGTTTGCCCACCTTTTTAAAATTATATATTGTGCCAACCCATCTCTGCAAATATCTTCAACAACTTATCCTTAATTTTGCTGCAGGTTGCCTGTAGTTAATTTGGACCATCGCTTATTTTTAAGTATTATATCAATGGTGAGAAACCCATTGGTCCAACTTGGACCAATCTAGCATTGGTTCATGCTAAATGCCACAAGCAACAAGCCTCATAGAGTCATAGTTGCATATCAAAAATGGTTATTCTGCACTTTTGCCTGATTATGACAAGAAGTTCAATTTCGAAGTGCAAAGATCATTTTTTCCCTCTTTCTCTTCTTCTGAATAGTCAACATAATAATTCTAAAAACATAACAATTATAGGATTAGTCTTATAATTGGCTCAAAAAATTGAAGCTTGTAGAGATATACCTCGGACGTCTGGGAACCAAAGACCCTATCCCTAATTACACAGTGGGTTAACACTCACTCGATCTTTGGTTTAAAAAATTGAATTACTTTGCCCAACAGAAATTATGAAATCTATTGATTTATTAACCCCATCTAGTAGGTAAAGATTTTGTTATTATTGTTATTGGTCAAAGATCAAAATATATATACACGAACTTTTTTTATTATTAATTTTTAGGGTTTCAATAAATTTTAATGACTAAACCTAACAGTATGTACTTACTGTTTTGTGTATCTTTTATCTTTTTGTTTTACTATTAATAATAAAGAAATAAAAGTTTTGAGTTTAATCCTTTTTTAAAACAATGAATTAAAAGTATACTGCCTTTTATGTAACCAAGGAGTCTTGGCCTAGTGGTGGAACACTAGGATCCTTGGGGGGATCGACCTTTTGGTAGCAGGATCGATTCCACCAGGGGGTAAAACCATGCCTTGGCCAGTTCAAGCCTTTATGGACGAGCGCAGATTAGTTCTTCGTTGAAAACGTTGGGACACTGCGTGGGGTCGGAGCGATCTCCCCTCGAACCAAAAAAAAAATACTGCCTTTTATGTTCCCAAGATTTTAGTGATTAGCAAGATATGAGATTAATATTCGGCTAGAGGAATAGAGTGATAAGATGGTTTAGAGACATGGGGAGAGATGTATGAGTTAGAGTGATAAAGAGATTATGAGTTCAAATTCTCTCACTAACACATACTAATTACTAATATTTACTCATAAAAAAATCCGACTTTAGGCACATAAAAAAGAGAGCTAGTGAGCAAAAACTAAACCCATATTAACATGCCAGTAGGGGTGGTAAAATGAGCTAAGTGTGTGAGTCAACTCATTTCTCCCTTTTCGGTATGACAAAAAAATAAGTTCCCTTTTTGGTGGGGTGGATTGGATTTTCCATCCCATCAATTTGTTTTGACTCACACCTATAGGTGGCAAAACGGGGCTATCCGGCTTGCATCAGACTCGGGTTTTATCAGGTTGGACTAAAAAAGTTTGGATTAAAAATGAGCTCAAATTTACGTGCATAAACCCTCTATTTTTTGGGTGAACTCGGGCTTTAACGTTGTATTTTTTGGGTCGACCCGGTTTGATCGGGGCATAGGGTTCGAGTTTTATCGGACCAGGCCGAAAAGGTCCAAATTAAAAACGGGTTCAAATTTATGTGTATGAACCCTATGTTTTTTTAAGCTTTATCGGATCGACCGAGCTCTACTCACACCACATAACTCATCAAAAAAGGGGATAAGCGGGATTGGCTTATTTTGACATCCCTGAATAGAGCTAGATATTCGTTGAACAATAAGACAAAGAAAAGTCTACAAATACGCGTTGCTTACACAGAGGTAATTATTAAGAAACACAAAGCATTATAGAGATCTCGTTGAGAAAACGAATTTTCTCACACCTTCTAAAAATTAAACAAAACTACGTGGCCCTTGGAACATAAGCCCTTTGCGCCCTCTTTTGGTTGTAGAGCAATTTATGGGCCAATCCTCACACAATTGTGAGTCATCAAACAAGTTCTTTAATTTTTATTTTATTATATATATAGAATCTGATCTAAAAGTGATCCCCACCCCATGGTACCAGGCACCAAAACCATTCTAAAACCATTGGAGGAATTCAATTATCTAAAAAAATGATTATTTTCATTCATCACCAACTCCAACCAAACAAGCACCCGAAGTTCCCTCAGTAAAGTGCACCTAAATTTGTTTGTTATTTAGTGGGGTGACACCCCACACCTCATTGTCCTCTTTTTTTTTTTTTAATCTTTTTCGCACTGCAATTACATCAAGACAAGGATAGCTACAAACTATTTATTTATTTTAAAACATGAGAAAAGTCCAGTTTGAAAAAGAGAGTATCTCCAAGTGTTGGCATCCAAACGGTAAATTAACCCAACCAATTATTTTTAACCCTTTCTTTTTCTTTCTCTTATGGTTTTTTTTATGTTTTTTTTCCTTTTGCAGATTTGACATTTTATATTAAATATTAAATAGTGAGTTTTTACTTGATTTTTTGGGTGAGAAAGATATATTGTGTTTAGTTTTATGATGAAGTGAGACGTGGGCATTTTCATGGCCCGAAAATATTGTGCAAGTGAAACCGCACAGGTGGCTAATAAAAAAAAATGGAATGATGTCAGTAGTTTCTTGGAGAAACATATGTGCCAACTAGAGAAGGATGTGCTTCATCAAAAAAAAAAACTAGAGAAGGATGTATTCTAGAAAGTAGTAAGGGCTACAGGTATAGAATAAGAAATTTGACATGACGTGATTATGACAAAGTTTAAACATATATAATAAGTGTGATTATTTTTGAGCAAATATATAATAAGTATGATATATTTAAAATATATAGCACATACAATGAATACACTATTAAAATACGGATACAAAAAATACACTATTAAAATACAAATACAAACTTTAGATTGAAATAAATGTATTAGTATTTTATTTTATAAATCAAATTGGGAATATTATTATTAATATTAGTTCATTTATTGAAAATAATTAGTAGGCTTAAATATGTTTTTAGTCCCTTATATTTGACCTAAGTTCGTTTTTAGTCCCTCAAATACCAAGAATATTATTTTAGTTCGTAATCTTTTGAAAATCAATCACAATTAGTCATTTTTTTTGAAATATAAGGGACTAATTGTGACACATTTTTAAAATATTAGGGACTAAAATAATATTATGAGGGACTAAAAGTGACTGATTTTCAAAAGATTAGAGACTAAAATAATATTCTTGGTATTTGAGAGACTAAAAACGAACTTAGGCCAAATATGAGGGACTAAAAATATATTTAAGCCTAATTAGTATAAAATTTATACTATTAATTATATAAAAGGGGTATATATGGTCATTTATACTATTATTTAAATTTAACTTAAAGGGATGGATTCTAGTTATCATTTATAATAAATATTATTTATTTTTTAATTAAAATATTATTTATTTATTTATTACTTTAAAATATTTCTAAAAAATACAAAATATCCATAACAATAATAATTTTAAAACTGATTTGCTGGAATTTTAAAAATAAATGGTTATAATTTTTCCTAATCTTTTAATATAGCGTTTTTCTTTCTCTTCTTAAGTAATCCTTTCGCCAAAAAAAATATTGTATGAATTTCTCATATGTTGAGCTTAACTCATAGCGGCCTAAATATATTTCAGTTTTCTATAAAATTTTGAATTTTAAATTTAGTCAATTAAAAAGTCAACGATTTTTAGTTAATTAAATATTTTTTATATGGTTTTAGTCTTTGGAGTGAGTTGACTTGTTAGGTAAAACATTATGACCCAATCATCATTCTTACGTGATACGAAATACTGATGTGACCTTTTTGATATTATTTCATTAAACCTACGTGGTTTATATGAATGACACATCACCTAAAATCTCTATAAAAATATTAAGGTTTTGACTTAATCATTCTGAAATGTGGGTTTTGATCCCCTTCCTCTTCCACCACCTCCCCCACAAGCCACAACCCCACCTTCCACCTCCCTCACAATCTGATTTGCTTCTACTACATCTCTATTTGCTTTTTGGTGATGATTTGTTGCTGCTTTTTGGTGTTGATTTACTGCTTTGTTTTTTTTTTCATTGGTAGAGAGGGACGAAGTGGGGAAGGGGGAGGAGGGAGGGGAGGAGAGACAGGAGGTGATGGGGAAGAGAGAGGAAGAGGGAAAAGGGAGGAGAGAGAGAGGGGGCAGTGGGGAAGGGGAAACAAATTGACAAAGTAAATCCTAGTCAGCATTCCCTATAAACTTATTAATGATGTGTGTAAGTGGAGTATGCCATGTAGGATTGATGACAATAACTTAAGTATGCCACATCAGTGCAAAATCATGGTCACCTCACTTAAATAACTAAAATAAAATAAAAAACTATTATGGGACTAAAAACCGTTGACTTTTTTTTAATGGACTAAATTTAAAATTTAAAATTTTATAGGAACCTAAAACATATGTAAGCCTATAAAATAGTTCAATTTAATTAAACACATTTATAAGCATCTCTCATTTTATTTATATTATTAACACTAGTGGGGGGCAGACACTCCCATGCACCTACCATACAGTTTTGTTTTATAGTATTTTTATATTTTATAGTTTTATTTTATAGTTATTTAATCTATTTTTCAAAATATTAAAAGGGTAAAATGGGAAGAAAATATAGACACCTAAAAAAGAATATTCTCTTTATTATAGTTATAGAAGATTATAATTATAATTAATATAGTATATATTTCTAATTTTGAAAACAATTTAAGAATTTTTGTGAGCTTCCAATCGTTGGAGCAGGCACCAATCAAATCCCAGTAATCCATGCATTTTTGATTTTGTACGATTCAACGTTGGTGGTGGGCTCCTTCAGAATTATAGCCGACACTAATAAATTACATAAATAAACAGAAACAAAAATTGTGAGATCAAAATCACTGAAAGGTAAAAGTGAGATCAAAATCACTGAAAGGTAAAAGTTTTTTTTTTTTGATGTAAACACTGAAAGGTAAAAGTTAAAACCAAGAGGACAAATTAAAATTAAAATTATAATTAAGACCTCCATCCTTTCGAAAAAAAATAAAATTAAGACCTCCATTTATCAGTAAAAAAGTAAACACAATTGAGAACCCAAAAAAAATAGAATACATGACAAAATAATAAACAAATACACGAGACCATTCTTTTTGCCCCTTGACTTTGTCTCTTGTATGCTACTTTACCTTCACTTTCTCTGTTCCACTACTTGACACCAAAACCCAACACACACAAACACACACAAACCCACAACAACAACCTTGTGCCATGTTGAACTTGAATGATCAAAGAGCTTCAACAAGCCATGTCCCAGGAGAGGTTTATGATGGTGGTGTTGAAGAAGAAGAAGAACAACAAATCAGAGAAATCCATGCCTTAACCCCTCCTCCACAACCAACCAACAACAACAACAGGGGCCACAGAAGAGATAATCAATTACCCTGGGGAACAACACAACACAGCCACCAATCCTCCCTTGTTTCCATAGCCAACACAGAAGTTGCTTCCAGTGAGAACTTCACAAGCATGAGTAGGGAATTCAGTGCTCTTGTTCTAGCTGGTTCAAGTGTTGACCATAACAGCACAACAAGCCCCATGATGATGAGTGGCAATAGTTATAGCAACGAAAGAGAAACCAACAACAACAACAACATTAACATTAACAACAACTTGAGGAGGATTAGAGAAGATGAGTTGATGGAAGAGACGAACCCTTTGGCGATTGTGCCAGATAACAACCCTCTGGAATTACCAGTTTCTCCAACAAGGCGTGGTGGTGGTGTTGGTGTTGGTGGGTCTTCATCTTCAGCTTCCGCTTCTGCAGGAACTATTGGTGGCCAGAGTGAAGTGACAGTGCAGAGGGTGAGGAAGGAAGAGGTTGAGGCCAAGATAGCAGCGTGGCAGAACGCTAAGGTTTCTAAGATTAATAACAGGTTCAAGAGGGAAGATGCTGTCATCAACGGGTGGGAGACTGAGCAGGTTCAGAAAGCAAATTCATGGATGAAGAAAGTTGAGGTATGTATGTATGATTTGCATCACTATATACCATGTTTTTTTTTAACCATAATATTGGTGCGAAGTATCTATTGGCTTCGCTAATAACTAATCTCTGCAAGGTAACTTGACCGGAGACCTTTAGTGTGATCTCTCCTCCCAACCACGTCTAAGGCTCAAACATGAGACCTTGCTTAAAAGTCTAAGCCTAGTTTCACTCGGACCAACATAATGTTGGTTGTTTTTGCTAATTAAGTGTTTACTTGTTTTCTCTGTTTTTTTTCCCTAATGATGTAATATGGTTAGTGGGTTAGCAATGATTACTCTCAAGACTAAAAGAGTTTCTTGAGATTAGTTGATCATCGATCAGTTTTCTCCTTGGTCTTCAGAAAAAATGGTTATTTTTGAAGTGAAATAGAAGATTGAATGAGGTTGACAAGTTAGGGACTAGGGAGCGGGTGCCTTGATGATTGTTTCATTATTATTACTTATGCTATTGAGTCATGGATCAATATATTTTACCAAAAAGGTGGGAAATCATTTTCCCTTGACGTTTTTTGAACATGGGAAAGAAATTAGTTGTGTATAGGAAATTATGAGTGCTTGAACTAATTGTCAATTATCATTCTCTTTCCCCTTTTATCATTTCCCCTTTGAAATCTGATTTGTGTATAGTGTTTGAGGATGCATTCCCCTTTATTATTCAAGTTGAAACATTTGTTATTTGAAAAGTTGAATTAGGACTGAGCTCATTCTTCAACTCTTTCTTTTCCTCTTCCCTTTTTCTTGCTTGGAGTAAGGGAAGTGTCATGCCAATTTGAAGCTGAAATATCATCCACAAGCAAGCATTTTCTGTATCTTTTTTTATGAGCCAAAGTATATTCTTTTGGTTGATATCATACCTGGTAATATGTAAAGGGTCATCTTTGGTCTGCATCAATTGCCTTATCAATAACACTACTTTTTCAGTGTCAACAAAAAAGTGATGGAAATATGCTAGCCACCAGCAAATAGCAAGTGGTCTAATATATGATTTGCTTTTCATGCTGGTTTCATTTTCAAAGTCCATTCTGCCTTGTGTGGATAGTAACTAAAACACACTGCACACAATGTGTAATTACAATTTTGTCCTTGGTGAACAAAAAAATAATTAGTTTTTCATGCATTGTGCAGAGGAAGCTGGAGGAGAAAAGAGCAAAAGCACTTGAGAAAATGCAGAATGAGGTAGCAAAGGCTCATAGGAAAGCTGAAGATAGGAGGGCATCAGCAGAGGCTAAAAGGGGAACCAAAGTAGCCAGGGTTCTGGAGATTGCCAACCTTATGAGAGCAGTTGGAAGAGCTCCTTCAAAAAGATCCTTCTTTAAAGCTTAGTATGATATAATTATATTATATTTTCAAATCCCATTTGAACCACATTTGTAGATCCAAAAAAAGAAAGAAAAAAAAAGGAGCAAAAGAGAGAGAGAGAGAGAGAGAGAAGATTATGGGCATAGTAATTGACATAATCTGATGAGAGAGCCCCTTTTCCTTTCAAATTTAACTCAAAGGGTTCAAGAGGGCTTGCAGTGAGTGAGTGAGTATAAAGAAAAAGAAATATGGAGGTGTATATATTATATTATGCTATATTATATAGAAACCAATTGGAGTGTTTTTGAGTGATCTATTACAGTGTGTTAGAATTTGGAGACATGATCATTTGGTTGGTTGTGCTGGTTAATATTTTCTTTTTTGGGTTATGTACATTAATATATTGACTTATTTGTAATTAGTTGGCTTCTACAGCTTGCAAATGCATTGCCGACACGTAACTGTTGGGTCCAACACTTGATGCAATTGTTGTCTTATAAGATTAGATTTTGGCTTAACCAAACTGGCCCTCCAAATCTACCTAATCACTTGTTAATTATAAAAATCCTATCAAATAATAAAGAAATAATTGTTTCAATTATGAGAAAATATCTACCATGCCAAACATCCGTCTAAGGAAAGACACACTTTAATTTTGGAATATTGATACTTCGACATTTTGATAGTGTTATCACTCATCTAATATTTCTCATCTCTTTCTTTCTCTTTTTTTGTCACACTATAATATCATCTCACCTATTACATTTTTCACTTCTCTTTTCAGATATAGACACCCCGATAGGTGTCTACAAAACATTTTTCTTAATTTTGGCTTACAAAACATTTTCATTAATTTTGGCTTTAGCATGAAGGTGGGGTTTATCTCCCCTGTAGAGCATAACCATATAGTCGCTCAAAACTGTGGAGACACTAGTACATTGTCGTTTCATTCCTAACGTTAAATCCGAAGTTGTGAAGCAACTAGTCAGCTAGGAAATAAGTTTCTCATCAATGGAAAGATTAGACATCTGACCACTTAATTAGAAGATGAGAGTGTTCAATTTTTGCACGAAATTTTCCATGGTTTTGTTTGTTACTTTCATCACCTTATGTCACTAAAAAATAAAAAGTTTCCAGCGCTTTCAAGTTAAAAGCAAGAACTAAAGTTAAAAACAGTACAGTATTTTGCGTTTTCTAGACCGTGAATCTGCAGAAGAAAGCATTTATCAACATGGGGCACACACATTGTCAACAAAGGCACACAAAATGTCTAGTTTGATTAATTCATTACCAGCCAAAATGAGAATATTTTTGGCGATGAAATTGAAATATGATCATGGCATGCAATCAAATCACGTCTTTTTGCTCTCTTTCCTGTCTAACGAAAAAATGGCACATCACACTAAAAGTTTTTTTTTTCTTTTCATTTTAACATTTTCTCTCTTAATTATAAGATGAAAAGAGAGTAAAGTAAGTAATCTCAACTATTAAGGTGAAGATCAATGGTTGACATTTCAATACATCCATGATTTGTTATGTACGTGTTTGTAATATCAATAATTGATTTATTCATCAATGAGTAAGATTATTTGGTTTATAAACATCTTTTTGTTCGGTTGTGAGGTCACTTGTAAGGTGTGGTAGCAATGTCTTCGATGGTGGGACCTTTTTTCGGCTTTGCATTGTGTTACACCAAGTATCATTTTCTCTAGTTCAAGGGATTGTTTGAGGGAACATCGGAGGTGCAAAAACTCTGGCTTGTGGTTTGGTTTGCAGCAACGTGGAGTATCTGGATTGCTCCGAATGATGTCATATTTACTTATGCGTTTTTTGATGTAGCTCGAGTGGTGGAAGCTGTCAAACTGAAGTCGTAGCAATGGTGAAGAACTATAAAATTTTACTATCCTGTTTCAAACTGGTTTTCTAATCCTACCCAATGTTTGGGATTTATTACACGAGGTCTTTAATACTGGTTTTGGTATTCTCAACTTCACACTGGGGGTGTCATGATTTTCACAGCTGTGGACTTCTCTGGATTCTACTCTGCATTTTCGCATTTGTGTCCGACGATTTCACGCCGGAGGTGGGAATTTCACCCCAATTGTGAGCTGCTTTGGATTATATATATATTTGCATTTGGGTCTGACAATTACACACCAGGGGTGTAATGTTTTTCACAGCGACGGACTGCTCTGGTTTCTACTCTACATTTTTGTATTTGAGTGTGACGATTTCACACCGGGGTGGGAATTTCTCCACAATTGTGAGCCGCTCTGGATTATATTTGCATTTGGGTTGACGTTTTCACACTGCAGATGGGAATTTCTCTACAATTGTGAACCGATATGGATAATTCTATGTAATCTCGTAATTGTTTGTTCGTCCTCACACCACGGGTGGGGTTTATCCCACAGTTGTGAATGGGTCTGATCTTCCTTGGTAGAGTTTTGATAGGTTGGGGGTGATTTTATTAGCTACTCATATGAGTTTTGCGTGCTGCAAATGATAGATAGGATTTGGAGTGTCAACTTAATTGGAATGTCTTTCTCTACAGTGATATTTTTACACGCTAGCTCTATTGTATTAATGATAAGAGATCGGTCGTTTTTGTTCTAATAACAATCTTATTCTTTTCATGTAGCTAAATCTGAGTATATGTTGTATTCTGATTTAATTGTTTTGTTCTTAATAAAAATTTTACTTAACCAAAAAAAAGTGAATAACTGACTTTAGAAGAGTTAGATCCTATTTGTTAGTTCTTTTTCTAAGGTAAAAATTTTTTCATTAGAGAATTAACAAAGAGGACACAAAAAGAGAACATGTGATTTGAATCTTCAAGGTGTCATTCTTAAAGTATCTGTTTTCTCCATTTATGCATTTAGTATACATCTTTCGTGTGAACAAAGAGATTCTTAAGTCCTTAACCCCACGTTTTTGCCAAACTTGTATGGATGGTGCAATGGAAGTCACTGTCATGGAATTTGTTGCTCATTCAGTACATTAATTCTGATGCTTGCTTGTTTGTCTATGGACTCAAGCTTCTACTTGTGAACCGATGGCAGCACTGAGATATATTTCTGCACAAAAATATGGTTGAAATTGGATTGTAATATGTTGACAGTAACCTGAAGCAGTAACTAACATTACAAATGTAAAAGATTTTGGTTGATTTTGCATCCTAATGAAAACAAGCATAAAGAACAAAAGATGCTGCACCAGTTTCTAACTTAAATATCTTCTGCCAATCCCTGTACAATGACTGTTACAGATTTACAAGTGATACTATTCAGATTTTTCCAACCTTCTCTTGGTTAGAAGTTGTATACAGAAGAATTACTATAGTGAAACTATCATAAAATTGTTATGGATGGGTGATCTACTGGAAAATTCTGCTTACTTTAGAGGAGTCAGATCTTTAATGTCCAAGTATTAGCCTAATATTTATATAGAAGATGCTACACCCTATAGTTGCACATCCTCTGCAGTTTACAATTGGTGCAGTACCACTATTTATGTTGGAGACATGACCAAGCTTTACCATAAGTCCATGAATTTGAAGCCCAAATTTCAAATTATTGCACTCTGAACATCCATCAAGTACAATACTGAAGCAACCAGAATCAACAGGCAACTCAAACTGAAGCATATTTAAGAAAAATTCAAGGGCTCTATTAGCATAGCTGTTCTTAACAAATTCTTATAGAAGTGCAGACCAGGAAATCAAAGACTTCTTATCCATTTCAACAAACATTCTTTCAGCCTCTATGACCATTCCATGCTGCCCATACATTGCAATTACTGCATTTCCAAGATACTCCCTCCAGAAGTACTGAATCACATAGACCAAGAAAATGCTTTGAAATGATGTAATTTTAATTAATACTCTTAAAATTTCAATTTTTTCCCCAAAAACACCATTTCTACGATAAATGAAGGCTAATTAATGTCACTGTCTTAACTTGCCAACCACTTGCTATTTAATAAGGGTATAATTGAAAATTAGCATTTTTTTTGTCTAGACTAGGGTATCCCCCGCGCGCGTGCGAGGACTAATCCCTTCGAGCCGGGTAGAACCCTATAGATGGCAAAGCTCTACCACGCGGGTTATTGAAAATTAGCATTTAATGTATTTGAAAATTGATATATATTTATTATATTTTGGACCAAACAATTTTGAGTCTTTATTTCTTATAACATGGACCGGACACATAAAACCAAATCGGCAAGCCCATGCAGTTGCTTCCCTATGTGGAGTCCTATGCTCGAATCACATGCACTGATCAAATTTGTAAAGGTATAATCACCCGGTTTCAATCCAGTGTTCATCATATCCACAAAGATCTGAAATGCCTTGCTTTGCCATATTCCAAAATCATATAATTTATGCACTGAGCATCTCTAACACTTGTGCCACTGAACACTTTTTCTGCATGACCCAAGTGGCCACTTCTAGAGAACATAGAAACCAGCGAAGTGGCCACAACAACATTCTCCGGAAGCCCATTTTTCATGACAGAAGCATGAATGTGCTCACCAAAAACACGATCTTCAGGGGATCTACTACATGCCTGCAGTGCAGGACAACCGAGCAACTGTGCTCATTGAAAGTCTCTCCAAGCATGCACATATCATATCACGTGCAATGCAAAACACAGAGTCAAGATCACCATTGTTCAAATAACCCTTCATGAGGGTAGTCCAAGTGACTGTGCTCCTAACAGGCATTTCATCAAACACCCTCTGTGCATTACCCATTTGATCAAGAGAACAATTAATCACAATTTCAAGACTAAATTAACTAACGCAAAAGAACAATGATAATCGATAATTTTTAATTTCACATATATTTTGAAATTTCATTAATTTTAGACACCAAATTGCATTGTAACTTGACAAATAAAATAATGATTCACTCCCTTTGTTAATCTCACGAACTACTATCCCCGAAACCTTTGCAATACCTTCCAATCCAAGTACCCATAGCTATAAACTCTTGCATACCTCCCAAAGTAAAAGTTAAAGTTGAGATAAACCGTGGCACCCAGAAACCCAACCACAAATGTGGGCCCAAAAGTCCAAAAAAAAGCCTCTACGAAGCCATCTTTAGAACCAGAAGGAGCGGGTGGCTGTGTCGGTTGTTCACCATGTGAGCAAAGCCTCAACAATGGGGGCCCACAGAGGAGACGGTTTCCTTCATAACTGCTCCCATTGAATGTTTCAAATTGATATACCATTGGCGGTGTCGCTCCTGACAAGTTGTTATAGGCCACGCTGAACACAGCCAAGCTTTTCAGTTGCGTCAGTTGCAACGGAATCCCCCCCCACTCAAGTCGTTGTGGGAAAGGTCCAAGCTCTCTATGGCCTCAAGTTTGGAAAATGAAGTTGGAATCTGTTGGGAGAAATGGTTGTGGGAAAGGTTCAATGTGTGCATCTTGCTGAGGTACCCAATCTCAAGAGGAATTGGGCCACTAAGGTTGTTGCATGAGAGATCCATTCCAGACATGTAATATAAAATGTTTCTTTTATAAGGTTCAAGTCTTCCCTTGGTCATGAACTCTATTTCTTGTGCTTCAGCCGTCGCAAACCGTTGTGTATGGGTATCAACGACTACCTCTATTGATGCAAAACCGTCATTGTCTAATGAACCGTCCAACAAGTTCAGCTTCCCCAGTGCTAAGTTTTTCAAACAAGGAGGTATACCTGTAAGATAAAGTTCATCGTATTAGTGGGTTTAAGTATCATCAAATAGATCACAACATTAACCTGATATTCATAAGCCAAATAATCACAACTGATTGTAGCTCACACGAATTATTAGGGAAAAAAATTCTAACAATACCTCCAGAGAGCAAGTACGCTAATGTTCTTGAGGGTACAAATGTCACTAGGGATGCGTCCTTCAAGTTTGTTTCTCTTCAAAAGAAGAATCCTTAGGTTGGAAATTGAACCAACCCAACTTGGAATTTCACCATAGAATTTGTTGTCCACTAAATCCAACGTGACCAAAGACGTGCCATGCATCAAAAACTCTGGTATAGGTCCCGTGAATGAATTCCTTTGTAAATGCAAGTACCTCATAGATGACACATTGAGACATGTTGGTAACGTGCCACTGAGATTGTTTCGAGACAGGTCCAAGAATTTGATTGCTGTCATGTTACAGAAGCTTGATGGTATTGGACCTTGTAAGGAATTTCGAGACAGTATAAGGAAATCCAGGTTCTGAAAAGTACCAATCCAACTAGGCAGTTCCCCAGACAGTGAATTGTTGCCCAGATCCAAAACATTCAACACAGGGCTGCTTGTCAATGATCCTGAGATTTTCCCAGAAAAATTATTGTTGTCCAAACGAAGATAAAACAGGTATTTCAAATTGGAATTTTCAGGAAGCACTGAGCCATTGAAGTTGTTTGTTGATAACAGCAGAGTACTCAAAGAGGAACAACCTGTGGTGAACTCCTCTGGCAATGGTCCTGATAATTTGTTACTTGACAAGTCTAATTCAGTTAACTTATCCATCTTACCCATTGAAACTGGAAGCATGCCATGCAATGCATTTGAGGACATGTTCAAGATACTCAAGTTTTGTAACACAAAGCCTATGGAAGAAGGTATCTCTCCCTCGATGAGATTACAAGAGATATCAAAAGTATCTATGTGGGGAACAGTGGACGTGGAATCCAATTCAAAGCCACCAGTGAAAGAGTTGTTCCTTAGGATGAAGTATATTAGTCCTGTGTTGTTTGCCACCAACCAGTTGGGGAACGTGCACTTTATGTTATTGTGGCTCAGATCAATTTCTGTCAAGTCATGTTGGTGGGAAAGGAAGCTAGGGAATACACTCGTGATGCAACTTGGGAGACGCAAGATCCTTAATTGAAACAAAGGAACGAAGGGTGGATTCTCTGTTTCGATATTCAGGTGAGAATTATAACACTCAAGTTCAAATGATTCAAGCTTGGAAAGGTTGGCAAGTGAGCTAAATAAAAATGAGCCTTCGAAATTGTTTCCGGAAGGAGAAATGGACTGGAGTGACTTGCGACTGGGAAACAATGAGGGAGGGATGGTTCCCGAAAAGCTATTTTCTGAAACATCAAGTGTTGTGAGAAATGTCAGGTTGCTTAGACAGGGAGGAAGATTTCCCTCAAAATTGTTCTCTTTCAGATCCAAACGCCGAAGATTTTTCAGTTTACATAAACCTCCTGCACGCAACGGTTAAAGAAAAACAAAACCATAAGAATGACTTTTCAACACTTGAAATCTTCTAAATCGAAACCTTCAGGGTTTGTTTACTTTGAAACAACTTTTTCTGTTTTTATTTCTTGTTTTTGCTTTTTAATTACAAAATTATCACATAGTTTTGAATCTGTTTATTCTATTTTTAAAGATTTATTTTTTTTGTGTGCACAAAACTATAAAAATAAGAAACAAATTGAAAACAAGAAAATAATTTAGTAATTAACAGTGAAAAAAGAAAATAAAAATAGAAGTGAATGGGCCCATATAAATCAAAATATTTCGTAAACTTCCTTACCTTTAGCCGGTAGAGAACCACTTAAATTAGTGAAATTCAGATATAATTCAAATAGTGAAGTCAAATTTCCAATTGATTCTGGAAGATCACCGATCAATTCATTTTTACTAAGATCCAACCTTTCCAGTGTGCTTAAGGTAAAAATCTCTGTCAACAAAAGAAAAATAAAAAATTATGTAGAGCTAGCTATCTAATGGAACGAAGAGACGCACTTGTTACTAAAATTCAAGGAAAAAGATTATCGCACCTTGCAGACTATAATTTTTCAAATCATTTGAAGATAAATCCAAAGTTTTCAGGGATGGTAATGATCCAAAGGTTGGGAGACCATGCAATTCGAAATTTTCTCCCAAATTCAGAACTTGTAGTTGTTTATGTTCTAGTACCCCCGTGAAAATCTACAAAGAGAAACAGAGATTAGAGCTCAGAACAATAAACACCAATTTTTATATGGAAGTATTAAGATGTACGTTTGGGAAAATTTATTTTTATTTATCTTTCGGCTTATTCTCTGGATAGTTTACATAAACAACTTATCCAAGTTTATGCATAGTTGAAGTCCATAAGTTCTTTGATTTTAAAATCATTTTATGCATAAGTTATATAATAAGCATTTGTTCAATAAGCTCAATTAAACTATTTATCCGAATGTATCTTAAATAACAGCGGTGCATCAGTGGATAGAGTCGCGGTGCATCAGTAGAGAGGGGAGGAGAACCGAAAAATGGATTAAGGTGAAAATTAGGTTTAGGAGGGGTTAAAGTATAAATTTAACAAATATTTTTTAAATTTAAAATATGGCTTCAGAGACTAAAAGTGGCAATTTTTCAAAAATAAAAAATTAAAAAGACGTATTTTATTTTTGAGGGACTAAAAACGAAACTCAATAAAAAATAAGAGACTAAAAACATATTTAAGGCAAAAAAATATAAACTAGTAAGTCTACAATCTCTGCGTAGACTTTGCTTTGGAAGTCTACAATAAAAAATATGACTTATACTAAATCGATAAAGTTTTTTCAACTTACACCAAATCGATAAATTTGAAAACGAATTACACTACTCCGGTCAAAAAGCCCGTTAAGTTAGAGAGGGAGAGAGAGAGAGACCTGTTAAAAAATTGTAAGATAAATCCAAAACTTGAAGTTGCTGCAAGGGAAGGAAATAAGAGGCATTGAGGGACCAAGGTATATCAAAGTCATCTCCTCTTGCATGGCTAAGATCAAGTTCGATCACCCTCTTTGTGGTTTTGTTGCACACTACACGTTCCCAGTCGCAGCAATTATCTGGGATGCCATCCCAAGAAGGAAGAGACGACCCATTTGGGTAATTAAAAGCTTCTTTTATGCTCGTAAGCGCGTTCATTTCTGTTTTGTGGCACCCCAGAGTACTATTAGTATGTGAATTCACTGGACCCACAGTCACATTGGTTTCCTCTGTATATCCTTTGCACTCTGAAAGAACCAACAATGATGATCCCAATAAAACCCACCAAAGCATTATAACTAAACACCCCATACTGGAAGCTCTAGAATATAAACCACAATTCATGGTTATTTGTGTTTTTGCAATCTTAACATAAGCACTGGCCTTTAAATATATAGGATTATTTTACGGAGAGAAAAGAAATTAAAGTCCAAAGTGATAGCAAACCTAAAAAGAGAGGGAGAAGAGGGGGGGGGGGGGGGGGGGGGGCGGGGGTGTCCAACTAATTGAGGACTGCAGCATTAGTTGGCGACTTGGCGTCAGCCTCTGAAGTCAGCGAATTTGGATTCTCTGTAGTAGACAGAATCTCGCATTCATGTAGTCGAATGATCTGGGTCATTCGATTGAGATCGGACGACTGACTACTTTTGGGATAGAACTCGATTTAAAATAAAATTAAAATCGTCAGCCATCCGATGTCAATCGAACGGCCCAGATCGTCTAACTGCTGAATACAGGATTCTGCCGACTGCTCGAAATCCGAATTCGAAGTGAGCTACGGGACGTGTGTGTAACTCTCACCACTTCTCTCCCTCCGTGTACGTTAGGATTCACTTTATACAAAAACAAAAAGGTGGTGTTTTGGGTGGTACACTCTCAAAGTGAACTACGGTGGTACACTAACCTGTAAACTGAGAATAACCTATCTTATATGTAATTATGAAATTAACCCTAATTTTTTACCTAAATAAATAATAACCACAAAACTTATAAATATTTGAAAAATAACAAAAACTCCTTATTTATTATTTTATAATAAGATAATAAGATTTTATAAGATATATGTAGGATACAACTATGTGTTTTGTCATTAAAAAATAATGAAATTAATTATTCAATTAATAGTATGTAGGGGTGTTCGCAGCTCAGTTCGGTTCGATTTTGAGACAAAAAGTCATTCGATTCAAAGTTTAAAAGAGTATGTGGTTAGGTTCGGTTCGGTTTGTTTTCTTTAAAAAAAATCATATCTGATCCGATCCAAAACAATGCGGTCTAGATTAGATCAGTTTTCGGTTTTTGGGGTTGTAATTTTTAAAAAAAATAAATATCAACTACAATGCTAAAAACGGTTATAATATATTATCAAATACCAATCAACAACCTTCATTTTAATAATTTTCGTTGGGTTATCATTTCAAAAACCAATATCTAAAGACACAAAAGTCATTCCTAAAAAAATGAAATGAGATAAAAATGTGAAATAATATTTAACAAACACACAAATGCCACTATATAAATTAATATTTAATAGTTAATACACATAATACATGCAAAAGTAAATTCGCACACAAATAATTAATTAGTAGCATATGTTGGACAACAATTTACAATTAAAAATACATTCAAACAAGTTCAGAAGAAATAATATTATAAATTGCGGTTCGGTTTGGTTCGGTTCGATTTTAGTGAAGAGATCCTAAATCTGAGCGGTTCGGTTCGGTTTTGCAAAATAGTCATCCGAAATACATCCAAAAAAATTGATTTTTATCGATTTTTGGTTTTTTTGATCGGTTTGCGGTTAGTTTTTTGGATCGGTTCGAATTTTGAACACCCTATTAGTATGCATATTGAGTTCACTTCTTGTGTGGGTGAGTACAAATAACATCTCAAATAGAAAAAATTACATCTAATAAAAAACAACCGAAGACGAGGTTTTCTTTTCTTATTTTATTGGTTTAAATGTTAATTGTAATTTTTTAGTTCTTCAAGTCTTTGTTGCCAAATTTATTACTTAACTGCTTTGTTATCATAAATACTCAATAATCTATTACTATGTAACTAATTTATAACAAATGAATCAAAGCCCATCATGACCAAAAAAAATTCTAATTTCATGACAAAAAAATATTGAATCTAGGAACATTTATCATTAAAAAGTATATTTATAACTTTTTAATTAATATATTCTTAAAGCCCTTCTTTGCAAATAAGTTGTATCTTAAGCATTACATATTAGGCAGGTTACCCTTCCAAAATCTTAGCCCTCCAATTTTTTACTAATATATCAATGGCTATAAAAGTCACTGTACTACCATAGTTGACTTTGATGGTGTACTACCCAAAATGCCACCAAACAAAAATAGGATAAGATGTTCCGCAAACAAATCAATAAAGTTGCTTCAATCACGCGCGAGATTGGCTGTAACTCGTGAGTGCTTAAACATATTTTTCCATGGCTTTAACATGCTTTTGGTCCCTCTAAATATCGGTGTTTTGAATTTAGTCCCTCTAAAAAAATCAAATTTTTTTTATCCCTCAAGAAATCATTTTTTGATTTAGGTCCCTCTTTTGCGTTGACCGCTAACATGGCACACTGAGGTCCCTGTAAAAATGCTGACATGGCTTACATACATCTGACGTGTCTTACATGCATTGCCACGTCAGCTGACACGTCATTCATAGTTATTTAGAGGGACTAAAATCAAAACTTAATATATTTAGAAGGACCATATGACATCAATCAGACCACCACCACCCACACACACACACTCTCTCTCTCTCGTTTTCTCTCTCCCCCCACCCACCACCCACCACCCACCAACCACCACCACCCACTCTCTCTCTCTCTCGTTTTCTCTCTCTCTCACCCCCACCAACAAGCACCCCCTCCTTCTTCTCCCTCCTCTCATGGCTCCCCACTACTACCACTACCACCACCCACTCTCTCTCTCGTTTTCTCTCTCTCTCTCTCTCCCCCACCCCCACCACCACCTTCCTTGAACTTCTTTTGACTAATTGGATGACCTTGAAATAGATCATGGTTAAAGATGCATATATGTGGTGGTGGTGGGGAGAGAGAGAGAAAATATATGTGTGAGAGAGAGAGAGAGAGGGTGGGTGGGTGGGTGGGTGGTGGTGGTGGTGGTGGAGTGGAAGGGGTTGTGGGGAGAGAGAGAGAAAACAAGAGAAAGAGAGAGAGTGGTGGTGGTGATGGTGATGGTGGTGGTGGTGGTCTAATTGATGTCACATGGTCCTTTTAAATATATTAAGTTTTGATTTTAGTCCCTTTAAATATTAAGTTTTGATTTTAGTCCCTCTGACGTGACAATGCATATAAGCCACGTCAGATGCATGTAAGCCGTGTCAGCATTTTTACAGGGACCTCAGTGTGTCATGTCAACGGTCAATGCAAAAAAGGGACCTAAATCAAAAAATTGATTTCTTGAGGGACCAAAAAACTTTGACTTTTTTTAGAGGAACTAAATTCAAAATGCCAATATTTAGAGGGACCAAAAACATGTTAAAGCCTTTTTCCATTGTCTAAGTATATATATCTAGGCTAACTTTTAATTGCTTTTTTGTCATCTTATTTTTATTTTCATTTTTCTCTTTAATAACTGAAAAATTAAATTTAAATTTATTCAAACTACATAATAGCTATTTATAAAAAAATTATAATATATATATATATTTTTGTGAATATTTACTTTTATGGGTGTCATTTATAGAGTAATTTTAGGCCTACGTGATGCTCTAAATTTTTTTTCTCTATTTTTTTGGTTATAATAATAGTACACCACTTAGCTAATAACAAAGTTTATCTTTCTGTTTTATTTCTAAAAAAATAAAATTTGTGTTGGGGGATTTCTCCAAGATGTTATCTTTCGGTTTTCAAATTTTTTAAAAGCAAATCACAACAAGATAGCCACAATACATGAGTGACATGACAAATCTTATCCAACAAAATTTACAAGGATTATAAGATTACAAATTTTATCCAACACAATCATTTTTAAGAATTATGTTAATTAAATCTCTAGCCTTTACTTATAAAAAAAACAGCCAGACTTTATTTAGAAGATTATACATCGAAAGCACATACATAAGTTACATCATCTCCTTCCTAATCCTCCCATTGATTACTCTGGAATTATTCTACCATTTACAAAACTCTCAATCTAATGGCTCACTGGTTGATGTGATATGGTGTCAGATATAACTCCTAAGAGACGTACATGAAGTTTAATAACAAAGATTATAAGGCTTTAGCGTGCTGCCAATATTACAAAAGACGGGAATACACGTACCATAGAGATGATCTTCGTGGATTGTAAAGTATGCATTAAACCAAAAAGTTTCTTATCAATGTTTATATATTAATTTGTCCCATCAAAAAATATATTTACTTTTGTGTATATTGTTATTAGAAAATCGATATTTTGTTATATTATTATTAAAAAATTATACTTGATGAATTCAGAGATAAATTGATTTACTCAAATATGTATGACATAATTCACAACCCTTTTCCATCACTCTAACGAATTTCAACACAATCAGCAAGCCTTTGGTTGAATTTCACAACACGGCGTAGATATTGACTTGAATTTTGTTTCATTAAAAATAATATTTTTGGAATGTGTTTATTGAAATTATTTATTTTAAAATAATAACATGTTTACTGTTAGGGATATCACTTTCAAATAATAGAAGTTAGAAGATCAGAATATAATTTAAAAAATCGAATACGCAAATAATGGAACAAAAATAATGAATAACAACTGATAAGGTAACACGTTATAATTTATTATAACTGAATTTTGATTTCAAATTAAAACTAATTTAGAAGTATAAGTTGGCCAACCGGACCGAGATATTCAATTTAATTTTTTTTATATTTATGAACAAGTAATAAAAATGAAAGATTTTTTTTTCATCTTAATCAATGTTGTATTTTTTTATTCTTTTTCGTTTGACCTCTTTCATCTAACTAATTAATTCATTAAATGCTCTCTCTTTTTTCTAAACAAAAATTTGAATTGTTTTTCATTAATGTCTATAAATAAATTAAATAATAAATATTATGAGTAAAACACAAGAAATGGGAATAAATAATTTTAATTAACCTAGCAGGGCAAATTCGAGGGCAAATTCAACCTTCCGTCAATGTCTTTGCATTTGAAAAATGGAAAAAACTTAAACTCGACTACAAACCCGTCAAAGCGAGTTATCCCCGTTAAAGCCAAACTCGACCCCAAACCCGTCAAAGCGAGTTATCTCCGTCAAAGTTGGGGCGAGTTCGGGTGAATACGTGTTGAATTGAGTTTTTGATATGCCTATTCACATCAACTATTTAAACTATTTTACTACATCAGCCATAATTTATACATTTTTTTCATTATATTATATTTTAAAATTGAATCAAATAATTAATAGTCACTATATCTCTCGTGCCAATAGTCTCGTGGCAGACATGGCACAGATCGGTATCCTAGTAACTATTAAAAAAGGGAAAAAGGTGGATGCACTCCGCAGTACTTGTACTAATAACTACAATCGCTTATAAAAAAAAGGTTTAAATATGTTTTTAGTCCTTCATATTTGGCTTAAGTTCGTTTTTGGTCCCTCATATACTAAGAATATTATTTTAGTCCCTAATCTTTTGAAAATCAGTCATTTTTGGTCCCTAGGGCCATATTTTAAATTTGAAAAGTATTTTTTAAATTTATACTTTGACCCTTCCTAAAGTCTGATGTTCATCTTAACACGTTTTTCCATTCTTCTCCCCCTCCACTGATGCATCGCGACCCCCATCCCGGCTAGGAGTAGTTCCAATGTCCTCCCTCGAAGCTGCCATGAGATGCGACCTTTCTCTCGTTCTCCTCCCTGTGCGATCGCAGTGGCCCCCTCCCTTCCATCATTGTGCGCAACCTCCCTTGTCCGCGCGGAGCTCCTCCCTTGGCCGCGCGGGGATGGGGGGCCGCAGTGCATCAGTGGAGGGGGAGGAGAACAGAAAAACGGGTTAATGTGAACATCAGGCTTTAGGAGGGGTCAAAGTATAAATTTAAAAAATACTTTTCAAATTTAAAATATGGCCCTAGGGACCAAAAATGACTGATTTTCAAAAGATTAGGGACTAAAATAATATTATTAATATTTGAGGGACCAAAAACGAACTTAAACCAAATATGAGGGACTAAAAACATACTTAAGCCTATAAAAAATTACAAACGACTTATTGCATAGTTGTATTAACGTCAAATCTATTCAAACCCACATCAAATCTACATTATTATTACAATGTGTTTTAGAACGTGCCCTCTTATAGAAAAAAACACGCACTTAAACACCACATTATGATAATAATATAACTGAAAATAGATTTGCAATAGATTTAGTTTAACTATGGTACATTGGTACACACAAAAAAAAAAATTATCATGGGTACCAGTTCTGTTGGTAGTATATATATATATATGGCAGCCTATATTATATATTTAACTTTTGTAACTCTCGGTAATTAGGGAAATTCTTGGGTGATTTTATCAACAAAAACAAAATCTGTGTCAACTGGGTTTTCTCTGGCAATTGCAAAAAAAATTCTCGCTCTCATTTTCTTCTTTTTTCCCGTACCCTTTTCTATCCGAAACAAAAACCTTTTTCTCTGGGTCACACTCATTCAAACTAAAAATCAAGTATATTTGCTTTCCTTTTCACCCGAAACTGAAATTGGTGGGCCAAAATATCCGGTAGTTATGCCCCTATAAAAGGAAGAGTATATAAGACACAGAAAATGGGTGATGATTTCATGCTCCCACAAATAGTTATAACAAGTATATATTTCTTGCTGACTCGTACAAGTCCTGGATGTATAAGATATATAGGTATTAAAATCTAAGATGTATTAAAGTCCACATTGAAATGGTAATGAAAGAGCGAGCGCAAGAGATAAATTTTGCTTGCTGAATAGTTATAATAAGTATTTCTTGCTGAATTGCAAATATGGCATTAATAATTACAAATTGTTTTTTATCAAATTTAATCTCCTGTCTTTATATATTGAGGCCACCAATTATACATATGTATGGGTGAATATGACGATGACATACGAGACGGTGTCATTTAGGGTGGACCACCCTTAAAGCGGTCCATCATGGACCATTGAGTGTCCACGATGGATTAGCGGTTATCAGAATCATAAATATATTAATTTTTAAATCCAATAGTCAAGATTGTTAAAGAGTGTCAATTTCATTAAAAAAAATTAATTGTTCTAGTGTCCCTTGTAATTGTGTTACAAAAATGAACAAAAAAGTAATATATTAAAAAAACTCATCTCCCTCTCTCTTCCCCCTCTCTCACTCTCTCTATCGCTCTCTCCCTACACCCCCTCTCTTGCTCTATCTCGCGTACTCTCTCCCACTCTCTCCCACCCTCATTTGCTCTCTCACTCCCTTTCTCTCTCCCCCTCTCTCTCTTCAACCTTTGTCAATCGCTCTCTCCCTCCCCCTCTCTCCCCACTCTCTCTCTCTCTCACTTCCCCTCTCTCCCCATCTCTCATTAATTACCTCTCCCTCCCTCCCGCTCGCTCTCACTCCCCTCTCTCATTCCCCCTCCCTCCCTTTCTCTCTCTCTCGCCCATTCTCATTCCCTCTCCCTCCCTTCTCTCTCGCTCCTCCCCCTCTCTCTCGCTCTTTCCCTTCCCCCTCTCTCTCTCTCCCTCTCTCTTTCCCTCCCCTTTCCCTCCCCTCCCTCCCTCTCTCTCGCTCTTTCCCTTCCCCCTCTCTCTCTCCCCCTCTCTCTTTCACTCTCCCTTTCTCTCCCCCTCCCTCCCTCTCTCTCTCTCGCTCTTTCCCTTCCCCTTCTCTCTCTCCCCCTCTCTCTTTCACTCTCCCTTTCTCTCCCCCTCCCTCCCTCTCTCTCGCTAGAGAGGGGAACAAGAGGGAGGGAGTGATAGAACGCGCTAGAGAGAGGGAGAGAAGGAGAGGGAGAGAAAGAGAGGGGGGAGAGAGGTTTCTCAGAGAGTGGGAGAGAGAGAGAGGGAGAAGGAGAGGTTTTTAGAGAGCGACAGAGAGAGGGGAGAGCGAGAGATGAAGGGAGGGAGGGAAAGAGAGAGCAAGAGAGAGGGAGGGACATAGGGAGAGCGAGAGAGAGGGAGAGGGAGAGAGGGAGGGACATAGGGAGAGCGAGAGAGAGGGAGAGGGAGAGAGCGATCGAGAGCAAGGGCAAGAGGGGGAGAGAGAGAGGGCAAGAAAGAATGGGGGAGAGGGAGGGAGGGGGAGAGAGAAAGGGAGAGTGAAAGAGGGAGGGAGAGAGTGAGAGACGGGGGAAGAGAGAGGGAGAGGGAGAGTTTTTTTAATATATTAATTTTTTGTTCAATTTTGTAAATACCACAATTACAAGAGACTCTAGAGCAATTAATTTTTTATTTTTAATGAAATTGACACCCTTTAACAATCTTGACCATTGAATTTAAAAATTAATATATCTATGGTTATGACAACCGCTGATCCATCGTGGACACTCAATGATCCATGGTGGACCACTTTAAGGACCACTTTAAGGGTGGTCCACCCTAAATGGCACCCATACGAGACTGGGTGCGCAGAGGCAAAAGGGTTTGAGACCAACATTGAACATAGAGGTAAGGATGGTAAAACGGGCCGACCCGACCCGCATTCAAAAATGGGCTCAAAAACCAAGTCTAACCCATTTTAAGGGAGGGCCGACGGGCCAAAAATGGGCTGGCCCGTCAAAATAATAATAAAAAAATAAAAAATAAAGAAAAAATAATTGTGTTTTCAAAAAAAAAAACCAAACAGGCCAAGCCGTTTTCGAGTCAATCCGTTTTAGCACACTTTTCGCAGGTCTAAATGAGACAGGGCTTAAAAATATCGGTCTGACCCGATTCATTTTACGGGCTAAATGGCTGATCCGTTGGACACAACCCAAATTGCCACTCCTCACAGAGGTAACAATTAATAGAGGCGGCAACACCCACTAAAGCGAGCGGACCAAATGCTGAGTCCTGGGCGAATATTGTGTTGCGTGAGACAAATGGAAGGGGCAGCGCGTGAGAAAGGGTTTACAGCTTGTTTTTTCAATTTTTATTTTTATTAGTTGTCATATTTTCATTGGGTGTGTGCAAGGGTGAGGTGTTGGGTTTGTGCTCACCTAAAAACTTCTCCAGTAATCAAATGATCATTCACGGTCCTGAAATTTTATCAACAAAAAAAATGATTATTCACGGTCGGAATAGCTAGCTGTTTCATTAACACTAAACAAAAATAAAAATGGTTATGGTTGTGGCAACTAGTAAGGCACACGTTGGATGATGATGTGGAATAAAGTAGGCCGCATAGGCATTGAGGGCAAAACCTAGTTGGCTATAGTATTTTCCCCCACACACAAGTACAGTATCCATTCCATATTCATTCCTGCGACACTAAATTCTAGCGGAACCCAACCATTACAATTTGACAGCCTCATACTCCTCTTTTCCCCCGCCCCCACCCTCTTCTCTCCTCCTCCGCGTAACCGTAACAGTACCGAACACAGAGAGTGAGTGAGTGAGAGGAAATGGAGAAAGTGGCACTCAATTTCCAACTGATGCCGTACCACTATTTATGTTGGTGACATGACCAAGTTTTACCTTAAGTCCGTGAATTTGAAGCCCAAATTTCAAATTGTTACACGCTACACATCCATCAAGTACAATACTGAAGCAACCAGAATCAAGAGGCAAAGCATGTTTAAGAAAAATTCAAGGGCTCTATTAGCATATACTCAAAAGAACAATGATAATTGATTATTTTTTATTTCGCATATATTTTGAAATTCTATTAATTTTTGACACCAAATTGCATTGTAACTTGACAACTAAAATAATTATTCACTCCCTTGGTTAATCTCACAAACTACTATCTCCGAAACCTTAGCAATGCCTTCCAATCCAAGTACCCATAGCTATAAACTCTTGCATACCTCCCAAAGTAAAAGTTAAAGTAGAGATAAGCTGTGACACCCAGAAACCCAATCCCAAATGTCGGCCCAAAAGTCCAAAAGAAAGCCTCAACGAAGCCATCATTAGAACCAGCTGAAGTAGCGGGTGGCTGTGTCGGTTGTTCACCATGTGAGCATAGCCTTGGCAATGGGGGCCCACAGAGTAAACGGTTCCCTTCGTAACTGCTCCCATCGAATGTTTGAAACTGATACATCAAGTTTGGCAAAGGAAGTTGGAATCTGTTGGGATAAATGGTTGTGGGAAAGGTTCAATGTGTGCATCTTGCTGAGGTACCCAATCTCAAGTGGGATTGGGCCACTAAGGTTGTTGCACGAGAGATCCATTCCGGACATGTAATATAAAATGTTTCTCTTATAAGGTTCAAGTCTTCCCTTGGTCATGAATTCTATTTCTTGTTCTTCAGCCGTCGCAGACCGTTGTATATGGATACCTGTGACCATGGTTGTTGGGCTCTTCCCTCCATTATCGATGGTTCTAACACTCACTGGCCCTCCAAATGTATAACCGTAGTTGTCTAATGAACCGTCCAACAAGTTCAGCTTCCCTAGTGCCAAGTTTTTCAAGCAAGGAGGTATACCTGCAAGATAAAGTTCATATTAGTGGACTTAAGTATCGTCAAATGGATCATAACATTATCCTAATTTTGGTAAACCAAATAACCACAATAGATTGTAACTCGAGAGAATCATTAGAAAAAATAAATAAATCTAACAATACCTCCAGAGAGGGTATTGTAGGAAAGGTCCAGTATGCTAATGTTCTTGAGGGTACAAATGTCACTAGGAATGTGTCCTTCGAGTTTGTTTCTCTTCTAAAGAAGAACCCTTAGGTTGGAAATTAAACCAACCCAACTTGGAATTTCACCAGAAAAGTTGTTGTCCATTAAATCCAACGTGACCAAAGACTTGCCATGCATCAAAAGCTCTGGTATAGGTCCCGTGAATGAATTCCTCTGTAAATGTAAGTACCTCATAGATGACATATTGAGACATGTTGGTAACGTGCCATTGAGATTGTTCCAAGACAGGTCCAAGAATTCAATATATGTCATGTTACATAAGCTTGAAGGTATTGGACCTTGTAACGAATTCCGAGACAATACAAGGGAACTCAAGTACTGAAAAGTACCGATCCAACTAGGCAATTCCCCTGAGAGTGAATTGTTGCCCAGATCCAAAATTAACAACTTGGGACTGTTTGTCAACGATTTTGGGATTTTCCCAGAAAAATTATTGTTGTCCAAACGAAGAAAAAACAGGACTTTCAAATTGGATTTTTCAGGAAGCAATGACCCATTGAATTTGTTTGCAGATAACAGTAGATTTCCCAAAGAGGAGCAACCTGTGGTGAACTCCTCTGGCAATGGTCCTGATAATTTGTTTCTTGACAAGTCTAAATCCAATAACTGGTCCATCTTACCCATTGAAACTGGAAGCATGCCATGCAATGCGTTTGAGGACATGTTCAAGACATTTAAGTTTTGAAACGCAGAGCCTATGGAAGATGGTATCTCTCCCTCGATGAGATTACCAGAGATATCAAAATTATACATGTTGGGAAAAGTGGACGTGGAATCCAATTCAAAGCCGCCACCAAAAGAGTTGTTCCTTAAGATGAAGGATGCTAGTCTTGTGTTGTTTGCCACCAACCAGTTGGGGAACCTCCCCTTTATGTTACTGTGGCTCAGATCGATTTCTATCAAGTCATGTTGGTGGGAAAGGAAGCTAGGGAACACACTCTGACTCATGATACAACTTGGGAGACGCAGGATCTTTAATTGAAACAAAGGAATGAAGGGTGGATTCTCTGTTTCGATGTTCAAGTGAGAATTATAGCACTCAAGTTCAAAAAATTGAAGCTTGGAAAGGTTGGCAAGTGAGCTAAACGAAAATGAGCCTTTGAAATTGTTTCCGGAAAGATAAATAGACTCGAGTGACTTGAGACTAGGAAGTAACGAGGGAGGGATGGTTCCTGCAAAGCTATTATATGAGACATCAAGTGTTGTGAGGAATATCAGGTTGCTAAGACAGAGTGAAAGATTTCCCTCAAAACTGTTTTCTTTCAGATCCAAATACTGAAGATTTTTCAGTTTACACAGTCCTCCTGCACACACAATGGTTAAAGAAAAAAATAACAATAAGAAGGACTTTTTAGCACTTGAAATCTTCTATATCGAAAACTTAGGCTTGTTTACTTTGAAAAAATTTCTGTTTTCATCACTGTTAATTATAAAATTGTCGCTTTATTTTCAAGTTGTGTCAGCTTGTTTTTAAAGATTTATACAAGAAATACAAAAAAGTTGTTTTCACAAATAAACAGGAAAAAGATTTAAAAACAAGATTAAAGTTTTCTAATTAAAAATAAAAAGACAAATTGAAAACAGAAATAAACGGACACTTATAATTCAAAATATTTCATAAACTTCCTTACCTTCAGCCGGTAGAGAACCATTTAAATTATTAGAATTCAAATGTAATTCTGTTAGTGAAGTAAGATTTCCAATTGATTCTGGAAGATCACCAACCAATTCATTCTCACTAAGATCCAACACCTCCAGTGTGCTTAAGGTAAAAATCTCTGTCAAGAAAAGAAAAATAAAAAAATTATGTAGAGCTAGCTATATAGTGGAATAAAGAGAAGGGCTTTGTTACTAAAATTGAAGGAAAAAGATTATCACACCTTGCAGACTATAATTTTTCAAATCATTTGCAGATAAATCTAAAGTTTTCAGGGACGGTAATGAACCAAAGGTTGGGAGACTATGCAGATGTCTGTTTCTTCCCAACTTTAGAACATGTAGTTGTTTATGTTCCAGTACCCCCTGAAAATCTGCAAAAAGAAAAAGACATTAGAGTTCAGAACAAAGAACACTAAACTTTATATGGAAACATTGAGATGTGTTTGGAAAAATTTATTTAGGCTTATCTTTTAGCTTATAAATAAACTTTTTAGATAGTTAACCGAAATAACTTATACAAAGTTTATACAGAGTTTAAGTACATAAGTTCAAACTCTTAATTGTAAAATCAGTTTATACAACTTATTTAAGCACTTATAATATAAATGTTTATCATATATGTGTTTACATAAGAACTGGATTTCATATAAATTATAAGTTGTTGATAAGGTATTTTGGATAGTTTATGAGCCAGAGAGAGAGAGACCTGTTAAACCATTGTCAGATAAATCCAAAACTTGAAGTTGCTGAAAGGGAAGGAAATAAGAGGCGTTGAGGGACCAAGGTGTATCAAAGGAATCCTCGTATCTTCTTGCACTGCCAAGATCAAGTTCGATCACCCTCTTTGTGGTTTTGTTGCACACTACACCTTCCCAGCCGCAGCAATTATCTGGGTTTCCATCCCAAGAAGGAAGAGACGACCCATTTGGGTAATTAAAAGCTTCTTTTATGCTCATAAGCGCGTTCATGTCTGTTTGGTGGCACCCCAAAGTATTAGTATTATTATTTTGTTGTGAATTCACTGGACCCACGGTCACATTGATTATGGTTACAGTCTTACGACCTGAGAATCCTTCCTCTGTAGATGCTTTGCACTCTGAAAGAACCAATGATCCCAATAAAACCCACCAAAGCATTACTACTAAACACCCCATACTTGAAGCTCTAGAATATAAACCACAATTCATGACTAATTGTTTTTTTTTCTTTTGCAATCATACCTTTAAATATATAGGACTATTTTACGTAGAGAAAGGAAATTAAAGTCCAAAGTTGCAAATCTAAAAGGGGAAAACAAGTCCAAAGTAGTTGAGGATCGCATTAGTTGGCGTCGACCTCTCAAGTCAAGCTACGGGACGTGTGTGCAACGCTCACGACTTCTCTCCCTCCGTATACGTTAGGCGGGCTAGACTTTATACAAAAACAAAAAATAGGATTAGATGTTCCGCAAAAAAAAAAATTGCTTCAATCACGAGATTGAGTGTAACTTGTAGGGCTGGACAAAAAACCCATCCCGAACCGAATCCGAAAAAAACCAAGCCCAAAACATGTAAATGGGTGGGTTCGTGCGGGTCAACGGGTTGAAGAAAATGGGTTCACGCGGTTCTTTGCGGGCGGGCTCGGTTTTGCTAAAAAAATTCGTCAAAAACCGAGCCCGACCGCGTTTAACCTTAATCTAACGGTGTAGATTCATTTTCATTTTTAGACGCAATCTGAGCCGTTAGATCTTTTTGTGATACAACCCTAATTTCTACCCTATGCATTAGCCATCAGCCGCCCCCCATCCCCTTTCATTTTCATCTTTTTTTCTCTCTCTTCATCCCTACTTCTCTCTCTTTTCTCCAAAAATGCCACCACCTCCGCCACCTTTCACCTCTATTTCCGGCCACCATAGACCTCCAAACACCAAACACAATCGATTAAAACCTTCCTCTCCTCCAGATCTACAAAAACCCTATATCAATTTTGAAGAAAAACTAACAATGGCTCCTCTGCTCTTCCGCTGTTCTTCCACTTCCTCTGTTCGCGCGGTGTAGTTCTTCTTCCTCTCCTCCAGATCTGCGATGTGAGGTCCTGTTTGGGTGGCGTGCGTCCTCGTCACAACCACCCCACGTCTCCAGATCTACGGTGTGAGGTCCTGTTTGTGTGACAAATGTGAGCCTCTCACTGTCTCTCCACATATCTCCTTCATGTGCTGCCTTTCTTCCCAACTGAGATCTTTATTTTAGTTTTACAGTTAAAGGATGAAAATCTGATTAAAGTTTGGATTTTTATGTATCTGTTTTATGTATGTTTTATGTATCTGTTAAAAGATGAAAAGTTTGATTTTTTATATATCTGTTTGTATAGTTTTATTGAAACATGGATTTTTTTGGATTTGTTTTAAGTTCGAAGCTTTTTATCTTCTGTAATCTCTTCTCTTTCTGGGTGTTTGTGGGAATGATTGAGAGCAATTTTTTTTTCTCTCATCCAAACCGTGCCAACCCACTCGACCAAACCGACAACCGAACAAACCGTCACCTGACCAAACCGAACAGTCAAACGGACGAGAATGGGTTGAGATTTAAGCATCTCAGTTTCAATCAGTTTTGCATTTTTGAGCCCGAAACCGACCAGTGTCCAGCCTTAGTAACTTGTAAAAGTAGTTAAATTCAAACATATTTTTCCATTTCTGAGTAACACGTGGTGCAGATGACTAAAAACAAAAGTGAGAACACATATACCTTACCTCACACAATCCCACTCCCACCATCCTCAATTCCTAAATCCTCCTCCATCCTCCGTGCCCGTCCCACCGTGCCACTGCCGCCACACCATAACCTCATCTGCCCTTCGTCCACCTCCCACCCCGATGGCACCCCCACCCTCCACCTCGGCCTCCACCCCCCCCCCCCCACGAGGACGATGCTCTCTCTAGTGGTGGCTATGTTGGTGGTATTATTCTTAGGGTTTGAAGCAAGTTATGTAACACCTTTTTCTCCAAAAAAGATATTACACTATAGTAACCAAAAATTTCGTATTCTTAAATAACATAAATTTAAAAAACCATGTTTATTCTCAAAAATATGGATAAAATTTTTACTTTTCCAATAGATGTGAAGAATGAAGAATTCATTCTTTCAAAACTTTCCATAGAAAGTTAAAAGGTGAAAAATTCAGTTAGACACTTGTGCAAAAACAACCTCATCATAAGTATCAAAAAAATCTTGCATCAGTACAAGTAGAAGTTTGAGGAAAACCCTATACATTAGTACCACGAAAGCGATAAAGTATTTCTAAATACAACTAAGAATAAAACATAAGTTTAGATAAACAAAATATAACTACAATGTATACTACACCTGAGCCGGTTCAACTTTATAGACCTCTACCCAAAAGAAAACAATAGGACAAACAAGGATTCCACTTGGAATCACTATCAATCTATGACGAGTCCTCGTCCGGATCATTCTCCCAGGGTTGCATCCTATGCCTCTGCACTGGAGCCAACCCATGTCTTGGATAATTCATCTACTTAACCCCACATAAGAATAACACAGAAAACATGCAAGGGTAAAAATCTTATAAACAAGTTATATCATAAGAGAATACATAAGGAAAAAAACAAACCAAGATCATGCCTTTAAATGAGATAAGCTAAACATAGAATATGACACGCACATCACAACTCAGTAATATATCATCAGATATATTTATGCATGTCACTTCTATATTCATAAACCACACTGGTGTAATGCTCCAACAAGTCTTTTTTCACTTTACCGCCATTGAGCGATTGATTGTAGCAAACTTAACAGATTTACCAGGTAGTCCCACCAGACCCCCTGGTAATCATTTGGTAATGCTACATTTAAAAGTTAATATCATATCATGAATAACTCAGTCAGTCAGATTTATCCAAGTCGAGTATACGACTGTCGTCTCGGCTCGAGGGATTCACCAACTCGGCCACATAAGACTATCGAAACCTGGATAATCCCAATAGACAATTGTAGCCCAACCGTGCTCTAGTTTCAACCCCAATCTGGAGTGTATGCTCTAAAACTCTTTATGCAATGACAATTCATTTTGAATATAAAATCGCTTTGGTTTCTCTTGTAAAACTTTCTCACGTTTTACTGTTGTAATACACAACCCATCTTTTTATAACCACACTTTCAAGAAAATACTCTTTCATTAATTGAATCACATCACTTTCATTCTCAAATAATCAAAGAATCACAACATTTTCATTCTCAAATAAACACAATACTACATCTCTTTTATTCTCATATATCAAACTCGTAAAACAAGAACATTTTACTAACACAGGATTAATTATTGAAATCATCTCTTATGTTACCTCTCTCCGGCTTTAATCGTTTAATTATAGAGTGATCACACCGTGGCAGCGCCAAACTGAGGTGATCAACCCATAACAGTTATAGTGAATCGGTATATAACAAAACTAAAGTGATTAAAGCATAGAAGAAGATCGAAACGGAGCAAAGCCACCGGGATCGATCAAAAGAGAAGAGATTTTTAATAATTTAAACGCACATTTGTTTTTAGTAAAAAAAACCCTTTGAAAGTGTAACACCCTTTCTCCAAAAAGGATATTACACCATAGTAACCAAAAGTTTAGCAAAGATTTAGAAAATACTTTGATAAAGGTTGGTAATCCTCCTATAAAATGCGGGTAAAATTTTTCGTTTTTCTAAAAGATGAGAAGGATGGGGAATATGTTTCCCTAATTCTTTGCAAAATGTTTTTGAATGCGGAAATATGATCAACACCTTTTGTGAGCATAATCTCATCTCATATATAAAGATCTTGCTTTAGTACAAGCATAAGTTTAAATAAACTGTACATCTGAGCCAATTCAGTCTCTTGACATCTACCCCAATCTAAACAGTAAATACCAATTCTTCTCGGAATCCCTATCAATCTACACAGCATCTTCCTTCAGATCATTCCTCTAAAAATTAGCCCACTTCTTGGGTAAATTATCTAATCAAGTTTAATCAACCCTTTTTCTAATTGGTTCAAAGAGGTGACTCGTGATGACTCAAAACCTAGAAGGATGGAGAAGTTTCAAGACCATGTGTAACACCCTCTTCCCCGAAGAGCATTACGCTTAAGTAACCAATCCAAACGCGGAAAATAAATTTCATTAAGTCTGGTTTTCTTTCGAAAAAATACTAAGAAACTTATTTAATTTTCACAAATGGATTTTCATTGCAATTTTTTTTTAAAAGATATTAAAAGAAGACATAAATAAATTAACACTCAACATATAAGAATGGAATACAATCACTGGATACAATTTACATCTTTCTTTATCAACCAATGTTGAGAAATAATATATCATACAAGAACTGCTCCTTCCCAAAAGAATACTGACTCCCTATGCTGGTCAAGCACTAAGAACTTCTGCAAGAAGCTCTAATAAGAAAACTCGAACTTGAAACTAGGACCCACCCGTCCTTCCACTTGGTTAACGCATCCTCAGAGTATGTCTCCATCTTCGAGTCCTGACAGGTCCACCCAGCTAGTGGTCCATCTATATGAATCATGTTCCAAAGAGCACAAAACATATAGGCAAGGGTGAAAAATCCTCATACACAAGTTATCAAAACATAGTGACGCAAAATATAGGAAATAAATCATGCTTATCAAACATATGGCACAGAATAAACATAAATCCCACCGCACATATACACCAACAATGCTATACTCATCCTCAAAAGAAATCACATTCAATAATCACATATCCAACATAGGTCACACAGACACTAGTCACACAGACCACTATTTCCAACTTCACACAGAAGCATCACCGTTTCACACAGAAACATATCACAAGAATTCCATATATACATATATACACACAAGACACTTCAATTTCCTTTTCCTTTTCTTTATAACAGATTCGACACACAGTCACGAGCACGTAGCCCGCACTCCATGGAGTTTACTTTCCCCAAATTCCTCATATATTCGACACTCAGTCACGAGCATTTAGCCCGCACTCCATGGAGATTATTTTATTTTTCACACAGCACGAAATGTCACTTAGTATTTCCAAAGCACACAGCTCTTTGCACACAGCATTTGGCACACAGCCCGAAATGCACTTAGCATTTCCTGTAGCACATAGCATGAAATGGCACACAGCCCTTTGCTCACAGCATTTAATGGCATACAGCCTGACACACATCCCCTCACATAGCACACAACATTTATATCACATAGTACTTTTCACATCACAAAACATTTCTCAGATCACACAGCATTTACATTCCACAGTATTTAGGTCACACAGATGTGATACCACACAGTACTCATATCACACAGATTTTATTTATCTTTCCTCAAGGACACTTAGTCTCACAATCTCTTCACACCGTCCGTTACTCAACTCCTTAAACACATAGTACGAAATGACACATACAATAAGCATACAAAGCAATCATCTCAAGCATTGTTAAGCTTTGATTTCTCTTGTAATTTCATTAACCTTTTCTCTAGGTTATCTCTTGCACAATCACATACAACCTTCTCTCTTGGTTATAGCATTCTCATCTCCCATTATATTCCCATCTCTTATAATATTCTCTTTCATATGACTCTTCCTCTTTCATTCATACTCTTTATTAATTTTTGTCTTTTTAACAAAAATAGCATTTTCTATGGTAAATATTTAAGTTCTAAAATAACTTAACTAAAATACTTACCAACCTTTAAATTTAAAAATGACATTTTTTCTCTTAAGCATATTTGTTTAAAAGGCTGGAAAAAGTGATTTTCGCAAAGATCCTAAGCTGTTTAAAATTCAGGATCCAGAACTGTTCACAGGCGTGATAATTTTCACACCCGCGGTGCAGACAGTTCTGTCCCCTGTTTTTCAGAATTTAACAACTTTGAAAATTTACACACTCAGGGCATGACAGATTCGAGATTTTCCATAATAAAACCATTTAGAGTTATTCTTAACATGATTTAGCTTAATTAGAACCAATTACCCCTAAGAACATACTCATGACTTAATTCAAAAACTCAATAGTTACATTCAATCACAACCCACCATATTCTCCACCATGATCCAAGATTAAAACCATGTCACCAAGCTTTAGAAAATGGACATAAAAAGACCAAAGAAAAGATCTCAACAACAAACCACTCAATCAACTCAAATCAAAACATAGAGCCAAGATCATCATGCACAAACAATCATTCCTTCACTACCAAGAACAACCCACATCAAGGGAAACTAATCCCAATCACATGAAGATCAAGCAAGCCAAACTCATCATCAAGTTAATCTTTCATGACCAAGCCACTTAAGAAAATTCATATTAAGCATAAGCACCTCTCTTAAGTCATTCAACACCATAAGAACAAAGAAAAACACTCACCTTAGAGATCAAAATACTCTCTACATAAAATTACTAGCTTCTTGTTCCAACCACAACCAACATAGCACATAAACATCAATCAAGACTTAACAACCTTGTATAAGCAAATTTCCCCTTACCTTGTCCTTTTCCTTGAATATGTGAAACCCTAACCTCTTGGTCTTCTACCACTCCTTGAGGATCACCTTCACCTAACTCCCTTGATGCTTGAAGATTAAAAATCAAGAAGAAAAACTTGAGAAAACTTAGAAATTTTATGAAGAAAAGCTAGAGAGAAAATATGGTAAGTTTTCTTGGTTCAAGAGGCAAATGGATGAAATGAATGAGTTTGGATCTCTCTCCCTCTCCCCTTGTGCTGGCTGGGTCGAGCTCCCCTTCTCCCTTGGGGTTCTTGGACAATTTTGCCCTTTAGCCATCATTACATTAAAGATATTTTGTAAAATAATTATTAAGAATTTTTTCTCATTGGATAAGAAATATGAGTCATAAAATTCATGAAGTTTCCAAACTTTTCCACAGCCTTCTAGGGCGGCCCAGCTGGTGCAAGAGTGGGGTAAAAATATTTTTAACTTTTAACCATGGTAAACGATAACTTACAGGTAATAAAGTGCGGTAACTTTTGAGCTTCATGGTTAAAATTGTCCAAAAATAACCTATTGAGGTAAAAAGCTCTCATGACCCTTATAACTACCCTAGACCACGAAATTAAGGTGCCAAAAAGGTCTTGGTACATAAAAATCAAGTTTAGAAGCATTACGGTAATTTTTTGATTTTCTGTAACCCGTAAATTAGGGTTAAAATGAACTTTCTCTGAAAAATACCAGAAAATTCCTAAAAATCATAAATATTATAAAAACATCATTGGTTACTCTTTTGGTTGATTTTGGATCATTTCCTAAGTTTCTGGCATTCATTTGTTCCCCCCGTTTATCCTGTTCTCAGTCTACAGGGACCAAAACTGCAATTCTATATCTGCTATTCTAAAAATTCCCAAAATAATTTCTAAAATTCTAAAATAATATAAAACATCATTTGGCTTCTCCAAAAATATTTTTTAACTTGTTCTGGTCTCCAAACCCACTCACAGTTCAACCTGCTCAAACTACAGGGTCCAAAACGGTAACATTTTTATCCGTTTCTCAGAAAATTCCCGAATAAATTTCTAAAATCCTCAAATATTATACAATCACTATTGGTATCCTCAAATCATTTTTTTGACTCCAATTAGGGTTTCTATATCATTACATTCTTATTCTGACAGTCAAAACGTCTACAGACTTTTCCATTTGACTTTCCATGTAAGCATTAAACCATTATTAATCGCATCGAAATTCTAATATTAACAATAATCCTCCCTTATTAACACTCTGTCCCTTAGAGTGAAAATTTGGGGCGTTACACCATGGGGAGTCACCATGGAGGTCGGCCAAGAGGTGTCATAGAAGAGGGAAGTGAAGTTACATCTTTATCCCTAGGGTTTAAGTAAAAATCAAGGGCAAAATGGACTTTTCACTAATAAAAAATTTCCAAAATTAATTTAAATGGTAAGAACCAATGAGGAATCTTGAAAATGACATGTAAGAGTTTCATGGAAGAGTTTTGAGATTTTTACGGTAAGTGTAAGCTTCACGGTTTGCATAAACAAAGGAAAACGGACGCACCATAAGCGTAAAACGGACATTTTTCAGAAAATTCCCAGACAATTCCAAAAAATCACAAATTTAATTTAAACATTAATTGTCCCTCTTGAAAAATGATTTTAAGCTTTCCCTAATCACTAAAATTTCATTTTTGTTCAGAAATCATCGTTTTACGTGTCTTATAGGGACTGAAAAAAATAGCTTTTGATCTACTTTACGAAAAATTACAAAATAAATCTCAAAAATCCAAAAAAATGTAAAAACATGATTCGGCTTCTTAAAATCTCTTTTTGACCTCAACTTGGTCTCTAAATCGGTTATTAATTCTTGCTGTAAACTTATAGGGATCAAAATGATAATTTTAAAACTTATTATTTCTAAAAATTATAGAAAAATTCCAGAAAATCTCAAATTTTAAAAGAACCAACTTTTGTGAAGGAAGTTTATTTATTGAGTTCATTTGATACTTTTAAACTATTTAAATCTCCTTCTGTCAGTTAGACGTAACGGTTTTCTGTAAAAAGACCCGATATCGATTGAAAAACTACCATTTTAGAAGTATTTCGGATTATGTGTATTTTATTCTTAATTTTAAGCCAAAGATAAATCACAAAACATTTATGGCACAAGAATTCATATAAAACAGAAAAAGTACGGTTTAAACAAAGAAACGGATGTTGCAATAGACCTGACGGAAGCTGAAAATTAACCGTTTTCAGAAGTATTCTTGAATATGCACATTTAAATCCTATCTTTAAGCTAAAAATAACTCTCAAAATATTTATATTTCAAAAATTCATATGAGACAAATAATAGACGGGAAAATAGAAAACAGTAGTTTATATAAGACTTTAACCGTCTTACCGTTTTAAACTATAGTACCAAACAAAATTTATTATTTATATACTATCTAAAGTATACTAGATCTTGGAGTCTCTATCTTAACTATTTTTCCATCTCTGGTATTTATCAATTTCTTAACTAACAGGTTATAGAGTTTTTCTTAAAGGGACTAAAACTGTAATTCCCTTACACTGTTCTCTAAAAGTCCAAACTTAGTTTCTAAAACCATTATGGAACATCAAGTTACTATTTTATATGCCCTAATACCTTTTGGGAATCAAGTATGAATTTTGCATATTCATTATCAACTTATTCTGACAGTCAAGAATGTCTATAAAATACCGTTTGACTTCTATGTCAATTCTAAACCATTATACTTTATCCGAAAATCTTAAGGATAGTTCTAATCCTCTAAAATTAATACTCTGTCTTAAAGAGTGAAATTTTAGGATGTTACAGAAAGCTTACACCCAAATAATCTTCGCCACGTATATACAAAATCCTTAAGTCAGGAATTATAAATAGCACATCAGTAAAGTTTCCAAGAAAGAGGGGTGAGTGTAAACTTCTTAGAGACCAGGTCTTTCTTTAGCCATAACCATACCAACGAACTATTCGACCCAACTACCTTTCTGTATATCTATGGTAAAAACTGCAGGTTTTATATGTATAGAAGGACCCCAAAACCAGAAATTTCTTCCAAACAGTACATCGGTAGAGTTCCCAGGAGAACCCCACAATATGTACCATTTTACCCTGTCAGTCTTTATAGACATTTGCAAAATCATTTAACAGTAACCATGGAGTTTTCGATACAGATAATAAAATTACAGAAGTTTTAGCATACAGATTTTAAATTCGATTGTTTGGTATTGATCACACTGAGGCATAGCCCGTTGGGGTAATCAAGCCTTAGCAAATAAATTTTTTCCATTATAACGGTACAATTATTAAAACTCACAAATAATTTTGCTATTATAACATTACTAATAATAAAACTAATAAACAATTAATAAGAAAGCTATAAAACAATTTAAATAAGAAAGCTTATAAATAAATAACAAAGCTATAACACATTAACCACCTAAGTGGTTAGCTCTTTAAAACTCTCAAGAATTTTCCCCTTATCTCAAAATTTTGAAGAAAAGTGATTTTGAAGATCAAAACTTCAAAACTCAAGAACTTTGGAAAAAAAACTAAGAAAACTAAAGAAAGCTATAAAGAGGGACAAAGAGAAATCTTGGAAATGCTTCAAGATTTTGGTGTAGGAAGTTATGAAGACCCCTCCCCTCTATTTATAGTGGTGGGGTGAGCTTATGAGGTCTTGGAAACATAGGATAATTTCCTTTCCTTCATGGTTAAGTCTTAGGTAATTAGGAAATTAAGAAAATCAAAGGATGTGAAATTCCATTTTTACCCTTTAGGGTTTTAAGTAAAAGGGAAGGAAAAAGAAAGGATAAAATGGACTTTTCATAAATGAAAAATTTAAATAATTGATTTAATTGATGAGAACTAATGAGAATGCTTGAAAATGTCATGTTAGCCCTAAATAACTTCATGGTATTGTTTTTGGAATTTTTGAAAAGCACAATCTCTTTTGTTTTTGCCGTTTCTCGGGTATAGCTCGAAATAGAGAAAAAGGTATTTTAAAAAATCTATACAAAAATAATTTCTAAAATCTCTAAATAAATAATTAAAAATGAAAAAGAATCGATGTTGGACTCATGACACGAAATTTAGCAGTATTAAAGGGGTATGTTGATCATTTTTCAAAGTTTTCCAAAAATCTCAAAAAAATTCAAATAAATCACAAATAATGAAAAACCACTATTTTGTAAAGAAATATATTTTTTTGGGTTAGTTTTGTATTTTTATGCTATTTAAAACCTATTTTATAAATTAAAACGTAAATCGTTTTCTGTTTAAATCTCAACGTCAAACGAAAACTATTCGTTTCAATATTAAGAACTGGATTCCTACTTAGGGTTTCACACATTTTCTCTTGCTTCGATCTTCTAGTTTTTCACGATCTAGGTTTTATGCTTCCATTAATCTTCTCTCTATATTTATTTCCCATGTCCAATTCTCATTTCCTTTTCAGTAATTCCAGAATCCCTCTTTTTTGATTGTTTGATTTCTGCAGTCGTGGTTGTGGTTATTTTGTGATTGTTTGATTCCATGAACTTCCATGACCCCGTAGACCATATATCCGCCTTTGCGTCATCATAGCCCTTCTTCTTGATCACCTTCGGCGCCACGTACGTAAGCCGACGTGCAACACGTGGTGTGAAGCAGCCCGTCGTGACAGAGGTGCTCGGAGAACGTGCTGAGTTCGAAGTCGGTGACCTTGAGGTTCCCTTCCTTGTCGAGGAGGAGATTCTCCGGCTTGAGGTCGCAGTGGTTGACGTCGCGGCTGTGGTAGAAGTCGATGGCAGAGATCAGTTGGAAGCACACCCTAGCGGAGTTTTCCTTGAAGCATCCCCTTGCGACCTTGTTGAAGAGCAGCCCACCGCGATCAATCCGGCGGTGGCATGTTGTTGAGAGGTTGGGGGAGGGTGAGTTGGGATTGGATGAAGAATGATTCATTTGTTCTCATTTTTTTCTATTTGATCCATACCGTTGATTTTCCTTTTACAAAATCTAACGGTCCAGAAAATTGGTCCACCAGTGAACCACTTAAAAATCATGTCCACGTTAGCAGTCACCTATAATAATAATTACTACAAGGGTTAAATATATTTTTAGTTGTCTCTCTAAATAGGTGAATATTTACTTTTAGTCCCTTAAATTTTTTTTGTCTCTTTTTAGTTTTCCATTTTTGCAAATTAGTCTTTGTGGCCTTTTTTAAAATTTAAAAAAATATTTTTAAAAATTCATTTTCACCCTCCTAATTTTCAATTATCAATTTTTACCAAACCCTAGCCCTGCAAACCTATCGGGTCGGGCCAAAGTAGTCCAATTTCTTTCGAGCCTGTAATTAACGAGTCCATTGTAACCTAAAATACGATTTATCGGGTTGTGGCGTCAAGCCGGGCCAAAATTGACATCTATAGGAATGAAAATGAGGGTTGAGTGAAAATTAAAAATTGAAAATCAGGAGGGGTTAAAATGAATTTATAAAAAATATTTTTTGAACTTAAAAAATGGTCACAAAGACTATAAGTAAAACATTTCAAAAAATGAGAGGACTAAAAAGAAACAAAAAAAATTTTAAAAACTAAAAACGAATAATTACATATTTACAAAGACTAAAAATATATTTAACCTTAATTATACTTATCAAAAAAACTACAATCTCATATAAAAAAAAATTACAAACAACCTATTGCATAGTTGTATTAACGTCAAATCTATTCAAACCCACATCAAATCAAATCAAGATCTATTAATGTTATAAACGCACTTTAGAACGTGCCCTGCTATAGAAAAAAGCACCACTTAAATACCACCTTATGATAATAATGTAATTGAAAATAGATTTGCAATAGATTTAATTTAACCATCGTACAAACAAAAAAAAATTGTCATGAATGCTAGCTCAGTTGATAATATTTAACTTTTGTTACCTTTGGTGTTTAGCATTTATAACCTCCCATATCTAATTCGAATCTCTCTCTCCTTATAAATAAAAAAAACGACCGTAGAAAATTAATCAAATGATTATTCACGGTCGGAATAGCTGTTGCATTAGTATTACTAGTAGATATTACCCGTCTATCTACTTTTTTTATTTTTATATCTCATTTCTCGTTTCTTATCAAAATACTAACCCTCAAGTCTATCATTTTCTCTTTGATCTATATAAGTTAGTGGTTATTGAAAGATTTTTTTTAATAAAACAGTTCCAAGAAGTTATAAGAACAAAGTAAACTAAATAAAAGTATACACAAAAATAGAGATATTTTTTCATAATAAAAGACTACACTAAAACTTCATATTGCCTTTCTTAATAGTTATAGATTATAGATTAACACTAAACAAAATAAAAATGGTTATAGGGTTGTGGCAACTGGCAAGGAACACGTTGGATGATGATGTGGAATAAAGTAGGCCGCATTAGGCAACAAGGGCGAAACCTTGTCGGCTATTATTTTCCCACAAACAAGTACGGTATCCATTCCTGCGCCACTAAAATCTAGCGAACTCAACCATACAAATTGACAGCCTCATACTCCTCTTTCTCCCCCTACCCAATCCCTCACTCCCCTATTCTCTTCTTCGTAACCGCAACGGCACTGAACACAGAACGAGTGAGTGAGTGAGGGGAAATGGAGAAAATGGCGCTGAATTTCCAAAACTCTTTCCTCTTCTCCACCACCACACTTCCACCAAAGACCTCTTCTCCACTCTTCTTCTCTAACCGTAGCCAACTCTTCGGCCTTCCCTTATCTTCTTCCAAACCAGCCCTGCGATTTCCTTCCAACAACAACACTTTTACTTGCAGGCCTATCAAATGCTCCGTTTCTGAAGTCACTGAGCCCAAAACTGGTAATTCACACTCTCTTCTCCTGTTTATATATTTTCTTTTTAATTTTTTTAATTGAACGTGTTGTTTTTTTTTTTGTTGGTGTTTTCAACCTTTTAGAGAAGAAGAAGCAGTTGCAGAGAAGAGGAGACGTGAGAAACATTGCTATCGTTGCTCACGTTGACCACGGAAAAACTACCCTCGTTGATGCCATGCTGAGACAAACAAAGGTAATATATATGATTTATGAATGGATCAGTTATCATGGTTTGTTTGAATTTCAGTTCAGTTCAGGCGAATAGATTAGGGTTTAGAAAGTGATTTTTTTTTTTGCAGGTGATTTATTTCTATTTGATTGTCGAGAAATGTTGAGGAAATTGGAAAATATGTTTTATTAGAGACTTGAAATATCATTAGATTTTAGTGATTTATTTATTTTTGGTAGAAAAGATTAAGGGTGGATGATTTTTGTTGATGATGTTGGATTTTGGTGCAGGTGTTTCGTGATAATCAATTTGTGCAGGAAAGGATAATGGACTCGAATGATTTGGAGCGTGAAAGAGGAATCACTATTCTGAGTAAAAACACGTCTGTGACATACAAAGACACGAAGATTAATATCATAGATACTCCAGGTCACTCTGATTTTGGGGGTGAAGTGGAGCGCATCTTGAATATGGTGGAAGGAATCCTATTAGTGGTACTTTTACTCTTTTTTTCCCAAGTCCTTGAAGACCATGCATCTTTTTGCAGAATTGACCCTTGTGATTGATATTATTGACAATTCTCCGAGATGAGCTGAGCTGCCTGTTACATTTCTTAGTGAAGAAAATAATGTTTCCACTAATGCAATCTTCCTGCACTTTGCGACATCCTTTTGTTTTTTGTTGGGGGAGGGTGTGGGTGGGTTGGGGGAGTGGTAGTTATTACTGGGTTGGTTTAATACTTTCACAACAAAGGTCTCTGAAAACATAAGTTTTTTTTTTCTGCTACAAAATGTGTTATACTTTCTCTCTAATATAAGTGCTTCATATTTTTTTTTAAACCTGAAATGTGGCTTCTTGTAATATATAGGGTTCATCAAGCTTCTCTTTGTCTTTGTAGGTAGATTCCGTTGAAGGGCCAATGCCACAGACAAGATTTGTCTTAAAGAAGGCTTTAGAGTTTGGCCATGCAGTTGTTGTGGTTGTGAATAAAATAGATAGGCCTTCTGCTCGCCCAGATTTTGTCGTCAATTCTACCTTCGAACTCTTCATTGAACTAAATGCAACAGATGAACAGGTATGCCTGTGATATAACTTTAATAGTTTGTTTTCTGTGTGTTTTACAAATTGGGCTGGAACTTGGAAGGTTGTCAGTGGTCAGTTCAACTGTGATTTCCTTATTCACAATGGTCTGTGGGAAAGTTATAAAATCTTTTAGATTTTGAATGTTGTTTGCTTGTAAATTCAAACATATCATTTGCGTTATAAGGATTGTAATTGTTTCAGTATCATGAAAGAAAATATTCTGTAAGAATAATAGTTTGTAATGTTTTTTCTGCTTGCAGTGTGACTTTCAAGTAATATATGCAAGTGGTATAAAAGGGAAAGCAGGGCTGTCTCCTGAAAATCTGGCAGATGACCTTGGGCCATTGTTTGAATCCATCATCAGATGTATCCCTGGACCACGTATTGATAAAGATGGCGCACTTCAAATGCTTGTTAGTAGTTATTTATTATATATATTCTTGCTCTTTTTTATTCAATACTTCTATTGGTTTGACTTTTTATAACGGTTAGCATGTGTTGCTACTAATTTACCACCATGGGGAAACAAAAATAAAAGTAGATGAAAATCTTTACGATTTTATTCAGTTGAGAGAAAATATGCATGACAATCCTGTCTATTTTTACTTAACTTGGATGATTTCATTTCCTTATATAGACATGGCCATTTATGATGTTTGTAGGATCTATTATAGCTTTAGTAGACCATAAAGAAAATCCAAAATACCAGACGAATCTCAATTTTCATTTTTAAACATGATATTGACCAAATTTATGTGAAGCAGATTCATAAATGTTTATGTACAAGACCTAATCTGTAGTCTTACCATATGCTCATTCATCAACTAGGTTACGAATATCGAGTATGATGAACATAAAGGGCGTATAGCAATTGGGCGCTTGCAAGCTGGAGTTTTAGAAAAAGGCATGGATGTCAAGGTCAGTATTCCATTTCCTTTATTTTTGCTGTTCAATTTGCGAATTCCTCTGCGCTAACACTTCACCATTTAGCCCAGGTGATGAATATTTTGTGCATAATAAGTGAAGTTCGCTTAATTACAATTACATTTTTAGCCTCAGACACACTTCCACTAACACACTATGCCCATGTGTGTGATTCCTTTTTAATTTTTGGGAGAGGTGGAACAGAGATCATTGAGGCCTTCATTTCAATTTTGGATAACCATTTTGTTTCAAATTCCACTGTGGGAAATGGAGGATTTTTTCTGCTTACCACTTATAGATTGATTTTGTCCAGGTTTGTACTTCAGAAGATTCATGTAGATATGGAAGAATTAGTGAGCTTTATGTGTATGACAAATTCAATAGGATCCCTGCAGAAAGAGTGGAGGCTGGTGATATATGTGCAGTATGTGGAATTTCTGATATTCAGGTAAAGATTGAGGGTTTTAGAATAAGTGCATAAGCTTGTCTTTCAGTAACCTTATTAGCTATTACGACTCAGATTGGGGAGACAGTCGCTGATAAAGTGTCTGGGAAGCCACTACCTTCCATTAGGGTGGAAGAACCAACAGTGAAAATGTCTTTCTCCATAAACACTTCACCTTTTGTCGGTCGTGAGGTATGTCTATAGATTAATATTTCATATTTTATGGCCATCAAAAAGTTTTCTATTTGCATCTTTTACTATGTTGATATTCCTGATGCTGTCTGTTCAGCACAATAATTGCTATTAAGTTCAGCTTTCTTGGTAATTTTGTAAGTTCTGCTTTCACAGCTATGTAAGAGGCCAGCTAAAATTTATTTTTAACTTTCCAGGGAAAGTATGTTACTAGTAGGAATTTAAGGGACAGGCTTTATCGTGAACTTGAGCGAAATCTGGCTATGAAAGTTGAAGATGGTGAAACAGCTGATACATTCATTGTCAGTGGGCGTGGAACTTTGCATATCACCATACTCATTGAAAATATGTAAGTGTGAATATTACATTTCTCATTAATTATCCTTCAAGTTATTCAAATAATATTGCATCTGCAGGCGAAGAGAAGGATATGAATTCATGGTTGGGCCTCCCAAAGTTATCAACAAGAAAGTGAATGAACAATTGTTGGAACCGTATGAGGTAGGTTTTCACTTTTCAATCAACTTTTTAATGCTATTTAAAAATAAAAATTACTAGACATGACTTAAAGAGTCATATTTGACAGATGTTGTAATCTAGTTATTTTCCTGGAGAACTGACACACTTATTCAAGGGAAAAAAAACTAGTGTGATTTTCATGATTAATTGCTTTATTTTTTACCATGTCTGTTACATGTAGATCGGTTTGAAACTATAAATATTCCTATTCTAATCTATTGTGTAACTGAATGATGCATCAAACTCTCATGATTAAATGCATATGAAGGATCTTTGTGATGGCCTTTTACTTTCCATTTTTTCCAATAATTACTTCCCTAAAAGTTAGCTTTTAATTACCTTTTTCTTGGAGAATGAACATTACTGGTTATATACAAATAAATTAAGATGATGTTATATAAGAAATGCAAGGTAAGGTTGCTTACTCTAGATCCACTATTGGTCTGACACTTCCCTGAACCCTGTCATGACAGAGTAGGACCAGGTTGCCCTTTTTCTACATAAGAAGTGTCTATTAATTTTTATGACTTGAAATAGGATGTTACAATCAAATATAGGAACTTGTTTATTTTTTCCCATTTCTACTAAATATTAGGATTGTTAGTTAAAGATTTGTGCTGTTTGAAAGTTTTTAATTGAGGTACCCAGTTTTCTCCTAAAAATGTTTAAGTTCCTTCACCCATTTGATTTGTACATATTTTAATAAGTGGAATGGTTGCAGATTGCAACTGTGGAGGTACCAGAAGAGCACATGGGAGCTGTTGTTGAACTTCTTGGCAAGAGACGAGGGCAAATGTTTGATATGCAAGGAGTTGGGTGTGTAAATTGCTTTCCTTGCTTCTTTTGTTGTGATATATTTTACCAACAAAGTTATACCGTTATGGCAACATAGCATTGAAATAAAGCAAGATTTCTGAGAGAAAGTATTGTACTTTCTGAGAAATAAAGCAAGATCATTATTGCAAGGAGTTTCTTTCTTGATAGAAATTTGGAGTCGTATCTTTTATTCTTTTGGAATAATAGTCTATGTTCTTGCAGAAAACATATATCTATGCATGACTGATAATTGAAAAAAGATTCACATTTATTCAGACATATATATATATATATATTCAGACTTACTGTGGGGAAATCTTGTTTTGTTGTTGAATGACTATTGTGCTTGACAAAAGTTGCACGATGCTCTATAGCTACATTTAATCCTACAGTTTAGAAGATCTTTATCCACTAGATTAATTTAGCATTTGGTCTGATAATTTCAATGTTTATTTCTCTGTTAGATCGGAGGGAACTACACTACTCAAATATAAGATCCCAACCCGTGGCCTTCTTGGACTGCGGAATGCAATTTTAACTGCTTCCAGAGGGACAGCTATTCTCAACACTATCTTTGACAGCTATGGGCCGTGGGCTGGTGACATCGGTACTCGGGATCTAGGCTCACTGGTAATGTCTGCATTGCTGTTCATAGCGCAAACTTAAAACATGATGATCAAACTACTGAGGGCCTAGTTCTGATATCCAATACTTTTGATTATTGATAGCAGATTGTAAAAATTATCGTTTGTAGCATGGCACTCCAGAATGCAAATGTTTCCTTCATTCATTAATGATACGTTATGGAATTCCAGGTTGCTTTTGAGGATGGAACAAGTACTTCTTATGCAATCGCTAGTTCACAGGAGAGGGGACAGATGTTTATTGGTCCGGGAATGGGAGTTTATAAAGGTCAAATAGTTGGCATCCATCAGCGACCTGGGGATTTGGCCTTGAATGTTTGTAAGAAAAAAGCTGCAACAAACATACGTTCGAACAAGGAACAAACAGGTGAGAAAGCATCTCCACTGCAATTACCGTGTTATATGAAAATACAGAAATTCAAATTAGGTGGTTTGATGCAATTTCTAGTTCCTTAAAGCAGTTTTAAGTATGACAAAAAAAACTAAGAAACACTAACATATATAACTAATTGAGACTTTGATGCTCCCAGTCACATCAGAATTCTTTTTAAGGTTTTAATAAAAGGGGCCCTAGAATAGTAGCAAACAGAATAGGTTGACATTAATGATTACTAAAGCGGCACTGCCAAACTAATATCTTATGATAAATTAAAAAAAAAAGTTCTTGCAAGTTATTATTTTATCATCTGCAAGTCTAAGGCACCCATGCTTGGCAATTCATTTCAAGGTCCAATATTTATTAATAGTTTGCAACTTCACATTCACTCATCTATAATAGTAAGCTAATAATTGATAAAATTATAATATACCTTCCCTTATGCAGTGATTCTTGATACACCATTGGATTATAGTCTGGATGACTGCATTGAATACATCCAAGAAGATGAACTAGTAGAGGTCACCCCCCAAAGTATCCGAATGTGCAAGAATCCAAAACTTGCAAAGAAAGGAAGGTAGACTTCCACTGGGAAGCAGTGAATTGCAGATGTTTTTTGAGGCAACACTGCTGAAACTGCATAACTCATTAAAGCTATTACTGCTAAAGTGATGAAGAGGCAAATCACTACCGTTTGATACAATGTCGCGTATATTCTTCCTCTGAAACTGCAGAGTAATATAGGAGCTGGCTAGAAGCCGTATTCGCCATAGCTATTGTTCACAGTTGATTTAGAGGGATAAAGTTACATTAAATTTTGATTACATGTTTTCTTAAGTCTATATATATTGGCAGCAAGGAACATCATCAAAATATGAATTGTTCATGATGAGGATTGATTGGTGAATAGAAAAGCTATACAAATGCCATGGGTTAAATTTCCCTGGGAGATTTCTAAATCAATCTCTGATGTTTAATTACCTCACCTATCTTCATAGTTCATATATTGTTAATGCTGTTTTGGCAAATATGTTAACAAGGTCTATAGATCTGTGAATGAGTGACACTATCGTTTTGGAATGTTATCTGGCTTTTAATGCCGACAGACCAGGTTAGTTATGTCGGATGAAATTCATCATGTGAAGGCTATTGGCTTCTGCCATTAAATCATTAAATAATCGGATTACAAACTAAACTCATTTTGCATGTAATGGAAATCGTAGCTTAGACTGTATGTATGTTATTGGGCTATTTAGGCTTATTCCTTGAACTTCGACTCAAAAAAAGGGCCTTTCCAATTGCCTCTAAAGGCTTATATATGCGATGTAAATGCTTAACCATTTCAGACATGGCAATTTCTATCTACACATACATGATTTTCTATCAACACATACATGTTGTGGAACTATTTAGTTCCGCAGGTGTATTTTTTTTCGGACACACATATACCGCGGAACTATTAGTTCCGCGGGTTGTAATTCACTGCGGAACTAATAGTTCCGCTAATAGTTCCGCAAGCATTTTTTATTCGTTATGTGTGTATCCGAATTGAATTACAACGCGCGGAACTATTAGTTCCGTGGTGAATTACAACCCGCGGAACTATTAGTTCCGCGGTATGTGTCCGAAAAAAAAATACACCTGCGGAACTATTAGTTCCGCAGCATGTATGTGTTGATAGAAAAACATGTATGTGTAGATAGAAATTGCCTTCCGACATTGACCTTTTGACCCCAAAAAAAAGACATTGACCATGAAATTTTTAAAAGTGATTTCAAGTATGTATGTTATTGGGCTATTTAGGCTTATTCCTTGAACTTCGACTCAAAAAAAGGGCCTTTCCAATTGCCTCTAAAGGCTTATATATGCGATGTAAATGCTTAACCATTTCAGACATTGACCTTTTGACCCAAAAAAAAAGACATTGACCATGAAATTTTTAAAAGTGATTTCAAGTATCACTAGTAAAAATTGAACAAAAAGATCACTAGTAAAATATATATGATATTTGAGGGCCATAAAAATTATTATAAAAAAAATATAATTTAGTTATACTTTTTCTCTAGAAGTGAAAGCAACGTGAATGTTTTTGTTATACTTTTATTTTTTTTATTACAGTTATACTTAATATTTGTCAATATTTGTCATCGGATTATTTATTGGTCTAACTCAATGACATGGACAACTCTAATGTAGAGTCGCGAGTAGACAGCTTTTACACATTCTAGAATTAAATTAATATTGATAAATTATTGACTTTGCACAAAAATAACAATTAATATATGTATACGTGTGTGTCATTAATTTTTCAAAGATATCAGTGTTCTATTTCAACAGATATATTTAGGTAATCTGATTTTTTTTATTATTATGTAGATATTCTTATTAGTAATCAATATTATTGAATTTTAGAAGCTAAATGAAACTTTTTTTTTTTAAATTTCTTTTAGAAAATTGTGAAAGAGCATTTCAAGTGAAAGAACTTTTATCGTGAGAAAATGAGAGGAATAAATTTTTGCCATAATATCAAACCATAAATGGTTAAGATTAAAATATATGATATTTATAAGGCTTAAATATGTTTTTAGTCCCTCAAGTTTGAGAAATTGTTGTTTTAAGTCCCTCAAATTTAAAACACGTTTTTGGTTTCTCATTTTTTAAAAATGTATCACTTTTAATTAGTCCATGGGGTCATTTTTTAATTTGAAAACTATTTTTTAAAATTTATATTTTGACCCCTCCCAAATCCTGATTCTCATCTTATCCCTTTTTCTTTAACTTTTAAAGATTTTTTAAATTTATATTTTGACCCCTCTTAAATTTAAAAAATATTTTTTAAATTTAAAATATAACATCAAGGACTAAAAATGACTTACTTTTAAAAATAAAGAACAAAAAACATATGTTTCAAATTTGAGAGACTAAAAATAATAATTTTTCAAATTTAAGAAATTAAAAATATATTTAAGTCTATTTTTAAATAATCATATAATCACGTATATAGTCGACATTTTCTCCTCTCACCGTTTGATACAAAGACTCCTATCACTCAATACAGCCCCTCTTATTGCATATAGAAACAAAAACGCAGCCATTAACTTTCATGACAACACGGGGAGAGAAAGATGATAAATGGTGAAACTGAAAACAGGTTCCGTGTGAAACTCGCTGATTTTTTCCCATTTCACAATCATTTCTCTTTTTAAAAATCTATGAACTTAAGAAAATGTTTCACTTAAATATTTTCTCCCCTTACTTTTCGTCCAAACACACAGAAACAGACCAAGTCCCATTCTATGTATTTTTTTTTCTTACTACAGATTGTATCTTATTCAGATCAGATTAGTTTTATCACCAAATATTATTTAAGTTTCTAGAAAAGAAATTTTGATAATAAATATAAATTTAGATTATGAGAGACACACTCTTATACAAGACTATCGAGAACCACCAATCTCAATGAGAATTCATAGTGAAATTTACGTGCAGCCTATTAACAGAAAAATTCAAAATTCGAATCCAAGTCACAACTAGTACAAGCGGATAATCCAACCTTTAAAAAATTAAATCTCATTCAAAAAGATTAAATAATATCAAATTAACAACCATCTCATAATAAATCCTCACAACATTAAATTACCTTTTCCGAACACTTTAATATTGGAAAATTAAAGTCAAGTACTTTGACTTGGAGAATAAAAGTTTTTCAAAATGTTATAGGAGGAATATATGTAATTATTTATTATTTAAGATTGTGCGAGGAATTACTGTAACCTATCTTCTAGAAATATGTGAAAAGACATATTTACCTTGACAATATCAGTTTCGCCTTAAGCTCTAATTTGGACAGATTAAGCGCATTGTCATACTTTTGACAATGGACATCATAAATTAATAATATTGGAAAAAACCATATATAAAAGTTAATGGTGGAAACAAATATATGAAAGTAGGTCTATAAAGCTTTCATTTTGGCCATTGCTGTGTGTTCATGAAACGCTAGAAAAAAAAATAGAATGTAACTTGTTGGTGAGTTAGCTTATTTTCTCTTCTAAAATACTATTTTTGGTCTTATTTATAAGAAATAAAAAGTAATTTTATTTATTTATTTTTTTTATAAGAAACAATGCTTTGTTTTTAATAAAATTAATTATTTCTTTTCATTTTCACCCTTATTAATTGTCACACCACTTAATTATACTATATCATTTTTAGTCATTTAATACAAGAGTATTTGTGTAAATAAATTTAAAATTATAATATCATTAATAAAAAATAACATATTTTAATGTATTACTTGGTCTATATAATTTTAATACTCTATTTCTTATATATAAAACCGAAGGTAGTACTAAACATGTGTCATGACCCATAAATAGCATCTTATTAATAGTAGTATTATATCTTATAAAATTCTCACCAATCTTCCTTAAATCATTAATAGCAATAAATACAAATCATAATTCGAATGTGGGAAAATATTTAAACAAATTTTAAAAAATAATCTTACAAATTTGCCTTAGAATTTCATGTCATTAGAAATCATGCGGTGAGAGAAATGCCAGCAGAGAAATTATCATGTAAAATGGCATTAATAAGGCCAGTCAAAGGAAGTTCCCCACAGTGGTAGTACCCACAAAATCTATTTATCTCAACAGGTAATTACTAATTATAAGTAGATTAAGTGATTAACATTACATTTGCCAAAAATAAAAATAAAAATGAAAGAGAGAGAGAAAAAAATGAGTGTACACATTTTAAAAACTGGATATTATTTTAGAGTTTTGAGATTTGAGATTCATTTGAGCCTTTCATTGATTGATTAGTCATTAGGACAAAATTGGGAAAACCAGCTCATTGAGTTTACCTTTTTCTAGAGAGAGAAAAAATCACAGGAAGGGGAGAAAGAAAGAGAGATAGATAGAGAGAGAGAGAGAGAGAGGGGTTAGAGAGAAGGAAAAAGGAAGGAGACCATGGACGTGTCTGCGTATCAAGTTTGACCATCACCATCTCCTTCCTTTCTCAAAATCCCTCTTTCTTCTTCTTCTTCTTCTTCTTCTTCTTCTCCCCAAAAACCCTCCCTTTAAAAATCACAATCACCACCATTTTCACATTCTCCACCATCAAGAAGAAGAGATCTCTCAAACAATAAAATTTTCATTTTTTGTTTCTTTCCTTTTTTGTTGTTGAGGTTTATTCCATTTTTTTGAATTGAATTCATTAATTGGGAATTGGATCTGCTGTAATTAATAATATTGATACTGATGGGAAATTGCTGTACGACGCCGTCTGTTGTGAAGAAGAAGAAGGAGAGGAAGCCCAAGAAGGAGGAAGATGGGCCTGGGGGGAAGAAAAAGCTGGTGGTTTTGAAGGAGCCCACGGGCCGTGAGATCGGGCTTCGATACGAACTGGGCCGTGAATTGGGCCGAGGGGAGTTCGGGGTGACGTACCTGTGCAGGAACAAGGAGAGCGGGGAGGAGCTTGCGTGCAAGTCGATATCGAAGAAGAAGCTTAGGACCAATATCGATATTGAGGATGTGAGGAGGGAGGTTGAGATCATGAGGCACATGCCCAAACACTCTAACATCGTGTCGTTGAGGGATACCTATGAGGATGACGATGCCGTTCACCTCGTCATGGAGCTCTGTGAGGGCGGCGAGCTCTTTGACCGCATCGTTGCACGTGGACACTACACCGAACGCGCCGCCGCCTCCGTCACCAAGACCATCGTCGAAGTTGTCCAGGTCCGTGATCGTTTTCAATTTCAGGGACTAATTTGATATATTGATAATTTGAAAAGGCTAAATTGATTAAGTCTTAATTAGCAGAAATATAATTAGGATTTTTCAGTTTAGAAACTAATTTGAAATTTGAAATATTAATAGATAAGATAGAGTCTTATAATTTTTTGGATGATTTTGGTTATCTACTCGTTTTTATTTAAAATAAAGATTGAGGATATTCATTTTTTTTTTGAAATTTTATTATTATTTTATATATTTCTGTTTAGTGGAATGAGAGTGTTAGTGCCTTAATGGAGTGAAAAAGTGGTGTGGTTGGATAAATTTATATTTCTTTGGAAATTGAAAGGATTTTATGACTTTTTTTTCAAAATCCTTTTGGAAAACTTTGAACTTCTAGTTATTTTTGAAATAGAGTGAGTGATTTGGAACAAACTTTGAACTTGGAAAAATGACCATTGTTTTTGTGTTGTGTTTTTAGATGTGCCACAAACAAGGTGTGATGCATCGGGATCTCAAGCCCGAGAACTTTTTGTTTGCAAGCAAGAAGGAAACAGCTCCTTTGAAAGCCATTGACTTTGGTTTGTCAGTTTTCTTTAAACCAGGTAGGTAATACTTGTTTTTGGTAGTAATTGAATCTCTTGATGTTGTAAATTGTTGCTTGAAGCTTGTTGATCTTCATCATATTTTGTTGTTGCTGCCATCCATCCATGTACAGTTGAGCTGAAGTTTGCCATTTTATGCAGGTGAAAAATTTAATGAGATAGTTGGAAGTCCATATTACATGGCCCCTGAGGTATTAAAGCGAAATTATGGCCCTGAAGTTGATATCTGGAGTGCTGGAGTCATTCTTTACATCTTACTCTGTGGTGTCCCTCCTTTTTGGGCAGGTTGGTTTTGTCCTGTAAATGGTGGTTTTGGCTTTAGTGAGTCTAGAGATATCTTAAAAATAGCCCAGAATCTGTAGTAATAGAAACTGTTGGAAGATAAATTAATGCATGTTTTTTTGAATTTCACTTCGATTAAAAAAGTGGTTTGTTTATCACAAAAAGTGGTCTTTTTTGTGCTTATGTGATATTTTTATACCTTGTATCTGTATTTGTATGTGTAGTATAGGATAAATGGTGATATTATAAGTTTACTTTCCATGCATCATTATTTCTTGCTTTCTTCTGTGTGATGAGTTTTATTTTCTAAATCTTTTCTTTCTTAAAATGCAGAGACTGAACAGGGAGTTGCTCAAGCAATTATACGATCTGTTGTTGACTTTAAGAGGGAGCCATGGCCAAGGGTTTCTGATAATGCAAAAGACCTTGTGAAGAAGATGCTTGATCCTGATCCAAAGCGCCGGCTTACTGCACAGGAAGTGTTAGGTAATGTGCAGTTTATATAGAATGCTTAGGGAGATGAAGTAAAACATGGAATTGTGTGGACTATTTTGTGATTAGCAGGTGACAATTTTTGTAAAAAAATTGAAAAATTGAAACATGGGGGGTGTTAATGTTGCTTGTTCCCTAAATGCAGATCACCCATGGTTGCAGGATGCAAAGAAAGCTCCTAATGTTTCATTGGGAGAAACTGTCAGAGCAAGGCTCATGCAATTTTCTGTAATGAACAAGCTCAAGAAAAGAGCATTAAGGGTAATGTTCTCAGTAATATTTGAATTTCTCATGGGAAATGGTTTCTAAAATGTTTATTCCATATATGACCCTTCAATTTTGATAAGTTTTTGATTTTGTTATATTGGACTTTCATGTGAACAGGTGATTGCAGATCATTTATCTATAGAAGAAGTTGCTGGAATAAAAGAGGGATTCCAGCTGATGGATACAGGCAATAAAGGCAAAATTGACATTGATGAGCTACGAGTAGGGTTGCATAAGCTAGGCCACCAAATTCCTGATGGAGATGTCCAAATACTTATGGAAGCTGTAAGTTTTTTAACCCATTATCTGGGATCTTTTCTGTTTGTTCCACAATTGATGGGTGAAAAAAACTAGTTTGTCAAATTTGAGGTCTCTTGTTAGTATTTTCCTTGCACTATATCAAACTAATTGCAAGCTTGGGTTGTTTTACAAGTGTATTGGTTCATATATGCCAACATAAACAGGTTTCACGAGTAGTTATGTTTGAAATAATAAATTGTCACAAGCAGACATTCTTAATTCTCTCAGTGCCATTTCCTCTTTAACTTCAATAGAAAGTACTATATGAATGTAGTATATATGCCCTTAAAAAGATGTCACTTCAAGTTCTAATCTTTGGGGGCTGCTATTACAGGGTGATGTAGACAAAGATGGTTACCTAGATTATGGGGAGTTTCTAGCCATTTCTATTCATTTGAGAAAGATAGGCAATGACGACCACCTTCACAAAGCCTTCCAATTTTTTGATCAAAACCAAAGTGGGTATATTGAACATGAGGAATTACGTAATGCCTTAGCTGATGAGATTGATACTGACAGTGAAGAGGTCATTAATGCAATTATGCATGATGTGGACACAGATAAGGTCAGTATATTTTACCTTTTTTTATCAATTTATTTCTTCTGGGGTTAAAAGTTGAAAAAATGCTGTGGTTTTGTTTTATTAATTTATTATGCTTTAATGCCCATTGCCCAGTTGGGCATTTGCTTGATGACATCATCAGATCATCTTTCTTGTGATGAGTAACTACAAAATAAATAATTAAATTACATGTCCCCTTAGACCTGCATTTATACCTTAAATTCAATATTGCCCCATAAGTATTGCTTTTGAAATCAATTTTACCACTTGTCGCTTCATCAAATTATACTTTCCAACTAGGGGAAAAGAGCCCCATACCCATCATTCAGAAACTTCCAAACATAGCATGACATGAGGATGTTTTTGGCCTTTAAACTCACTGTTGAATATGATTATGGTCCTGTTTGGATTCAAAAGTCCAATTTCTAGCTTATAGTCAAGTTAACTTTATTTGCATTGTTGTTCTTATTTTTCTCTTATATGTTGAAAAAACTGTAAAATAGTCATTGTTAAATAGATAGGTGCTTATATAGAAGTTTTTTTTAGAAAAGAACTTTTGAAAAAATTGAAGTGTAAAATCTGATTTCAACTTGTATGAAAAGTTATTAGTTATAAAACTCATATTATAAGTGCTTATAGAAAAAATTACCCAAACAGACTCTATGTTTTGCATTCTGTTCTATTTGGAACTACCCTTTGATCTTTTTCTTGATGAAATTATTATAGGATGGAAGAATAAGTTATGAGGAATTTGCTGCAATGATGAAGGCGGGCACAGATTGGAGAAAAGCATCAAGGCAATATTCACGAGAGAGGTTCACTAGTCTAAGCCTGAAACTGATGAAGGACGGGTCATTGCAATTAGAAAATGAAGGTAGATGACTTTAGAAAGCCAAAAAAAAAGGCTAATTTCACTGCTTCAAATGAAAGGCAAAAAAATATGATTAAAGAGGAGAAGTCGTTATCGTTTTCCTTTTTCCTTCATTGTAATTCTTTTCCCTAATTTTTCTTATATATCCTTTCGAGAAAGAAAAAAAAAACCCCATTTCTGGGGTGAAAAAAAAATAGGATATGGGCCTGAGCAGTGATGTCTGCGTGGTGTGCAATTTTTTCCCCGTCCTTTTGATTTGTTGAGGTTTTGTCATTGGAGAAAGGTGATGATGGGAGGATTAACAAGTCATCGTGGCTGTAAATATTTCAAATATTCACGCCTAAATATTAATCATTATGATCTTGTGGCATTTTTACCCCAATCTTTACATTTTTGTTGCTTAAACAGCACAACAACAACCAAAGCATTCAATAGATTAAACTAGGGAAGAAATACTATGATATCAACATGTGTTAACCACGAAGTTGGAAGCAAGCGGTTAATGCGTTTTGTTTAAGGAACGGACTTAACTAGTATTCATGTTCGATCTCTGGTGGCGGAACAATCCGTTGTTAGACTTTACTTACCTTTCAGGCAAACACAGATTAGTCCAGAACCCTTTTTCTCTTGGGATACTACGGGTATAAACCAAAAAACATGTGATTATCTATCCAATCAACCTTGATGCCTTATTTGCTGATTGTTCAAATATGCTATAAAATAGATAGCACTAAAAAAATTAGGTAGCAATTTTACTACAGATCAATACATAAAAAGTTTTCTTAATCACCTTCATTGAACAATTTAGCATCCTATTTGCAACTGGTAACTTGCCAAGCTGCATGCGATTTCTCGTTTGGAGAAAATGCGGGATAAGAAGTGATATCGTGGACCGTGGTTAAAATATTCGGCAATTTAGGACTGGTAACACGTATTAGATTAGACAGTTTTTTTTTTTGAACAGACACATATTAGAAAGGTTGAATTGATATGCTTCACACTTCAGGCAGCAAAAATGGAATTCAACTTAGGATTTTGGTTAAGTCTGTTTTTTTGTTTGAAATATAATATGAGTTTGTGATTTGATCAGTATTATAAAGATTTGACAATATATAATACTTTTTGCATATTTACTTGTTATCAAAGAATTTAAATATGAAAGTAACAAACATTATCGCCCGTAAAATAAAATATCAGATAACGAGTATTTATTGATTGCAGAGTCTCTTCAGACAAAAAATCTAATTTAAACCTTATATAAGAATTGTTCATGTCTATATTGAGGATTGATAGACACTATAATATATATTGTTTTTATTTTCTCTTAATGCTAACCACATGATAAAATAGAGATGACATAGAACTCCAGAATACTCATAATAGTGAAAGTTGAAGTTCGGAAGTCATATAGAGGCCTCTGGAATTTATAAAGTTATTACACTCACCAATCATCACATAAAATATTAAGGTTATGAATGACAATGTTTCAATTGATATCAATTATAAGTCATTTCCTTTCAAGCAGTGAAATTAGCCTCTCTCTCTCTTCTTTTTTTTTCTTTCTAAAGTCATCTACCCTCATTTTCTAATTGCAATGACCCGTCTTTCATCAATTTCAGGCTTAGACTAGTGAACCTCTCTCGTGAATATTGCCTTGATGCTTTTCTCCAATCTGTTCCAGCCTTCATCGTTGCAGCAAATTATATTCCTCATAACTTATTCTTCCATCCTATAATAATTTCATCAAGAAAAAGATCAAAGGGTGGTTCCAAATAGAATAGAATGCAAAACATAGTCTGTTTGGGTAATTTTTTCTATAAGTACTTGTATTCTTGTAATATGTATTTTATAACTAATAATTTCTTTTTATATAAGTTGAAATCAAATTTTACACTTTAAATTTTTTTTCAAAAAATCTTTTTTTTAAACTTCTACATAAATACCTATATATTTAACAACGATAATTTTATAGTTTTTCATCTTTTTCATATATAAAAAAAATAAAAATACAAAGTAAATTTAATTTCTCTATAAGCTAGAAGTTGGACTTTTGAACCCACACAGGACCATAATCATATTCAACAGTGACCATAAAGGCCAAAAACACCCTCATGCTATGTTTGGAAGTTTTTGAATGTTGGGTGGGGAGCTCTTTTCCCTTAGTTGGAAAGTTTAATTTGATGAAGCGATAAGTTGTAAAATTGATTTCAAGAGTTCTTTCAAAAATTCATTTTCAATAGTAGTATCCTTATGGGGCAATATTTAATTTAAGGTATAAATGCAGGTCTAAGGGGACATATAATTATATAATTGAAATATTTTGCACTCATCACGAGAAAGATGATCTGATGTGTAATCAAAAAAAGAAAGATGATCTGATGATGCCATCAAGCAAATGCATGCCCAACAAGCGGCTTTTTTTTATTAATATCACGTTTGAAAAAATTATTTTGTCAAATAAATACTATGGTTTTTTTTTTTTAATTAGGTTTCTACCATGATTTGCATTTTAGGTGAGAAGTCTTATTTCTAAAACAGGACTTCTCACCGTTGTTTTATTTTTTTTTTTAAATATCTATGAGAAGTCCTATCCCCAAAACAGGACTTCTGAACACGTTTTTTTAAAAAAAAATTCAATTTTTTGTTTAATTTTGATGGTTTAGGGTTTAGTTAAGGTGGTTTATGGTGTTAGGTGGTTTTAGGATTTTGGGGTTATTTAAATTAATTAATTTATTTGTTTATTAATTCAATTTATTATTTAATAATTACTACAATTAAGCTAGTTTATGACATAATAGTAAATAATAATACAATAAAATGATTACATTAAAATTATAAATGGGGTACAACGGTCCACATTTTCTGTTAGGACATTTATTGTTGTTATGGTTACATATACACCATAAGTTATTCTCCTAAATGATGTCCTGTTCCACACCTTGGAGGTTTTTGTTGCGTGCAGGTTGTATACGTCGTGTACGTCGTCGCGTTGGATCTTCTTCTTCAATAACAGTGGCAGATTGCTCCTGCTGCGGCTCATTCTCATTGACATATGGATTTGCAGTAGGGTACGAGGAATCTTCTCTTAATTCGCCGATATATGACGTTGAGGAACTACCAGCTGTGAAGCTAGGGAATGACGGCGTGCCAAATGTGTACATGTTTTGCATATAAGTAGCCGCTGACTGTGGCGTTCCAACGTCTACACCAAATAGATTAGACATGAAATCATCATCGGTAGAAGCGAAAGAGATATTTTCTGACCAAGGCTATTGAGAAGGAACAGACCAAAGCACATTCTCACCAAGTTCATACTTTTAACCGACAACAAAGTATTTTCTGTATAGAAGAAACTATCAACCCACGGGAGGGGCGACCTGCTGGAAAATTCAAGGTAGACTTAGATGAAAGAAAATGTGACTATGGTAAATTTCAGGCAATACACATCCCGTGTTCACATGTCATCGCTGCTTGTTCATCTGTTTTCCACGACTACATGATATATGTGCCTCCTGTGTACAAGTTGGAAAATGTCTTCAATGTTTACCGCGAAGAGTTCAATGTGTTGCCCAATGAAGAATATTGGCCAGAATATACTGGTCCTCAAGTGTGTCACGATCCACAAATGCGGAGGCTACTACGGGGTCGTCCACAATCTACTCGCATTCGCACTGAGATGGATCAGGTAGAAAGACATCGTCACCCTAAAAGGTGTGGACTGTGTCGAAATGAGGGTCATAGCAGGAATAGATGTCCTTATTACAATCCTAGACATTCTACACAAGAGTAAGAAATGTGGACCGTTGTACCCCATTTATAATTTTAATGTAATCATTTTATTGTATTATTATTTACTATTATGTCATAAACTAGCTTAATTGTAGTAATTATTAAATAATAAATTGAATTGAATTAATAAACAAAATAAATTAATTAATTTAAATAACCCCAAAATCCTAAAACCGCCTAACACCATAAACCACCTTAACTAAACCCTAAACCATCAAAATTAAACAAAAAATTAAAAAAAAAATTAAAAAAACGTGTTCAGAAGTCCTGTTTTGGGGATAGGACTTTTCATAGACATTTTAAAAAAATAAAATAAAACAACGGTGAGAAGTCCTGTTTTGGAAATAGGACTTTTCACCTAAAATACAAACCATGATAGAAACCTAATTAAAAAAAAACCGTAATATTTGGCAAAATAATTTTTTCAAACGTGGTATTAATCAAAAAAAAGCCCAACAAGGCAATGGGCATTAAAGCCATAGATGAATAGTACAACAAAACCACAACATTTTTTTTTTGATATACAACATTTATTATTTTATTTCAACTTTTAACCCTAGAAGAAATAAATTGATAAAAAGAAAGTGAAATATACTGACCTTATCTGTGTCCACATCATGCAGAATTGCATTAATGACTTCATCACTGTCGGTATCAATCAAATCAGCTAAGGCCTCACGTTCAATATAGGTTTAAATAAGTTTTTGGTCCCTGTAAACATCCAATTTTTTATTTTAGTCCATTAAAAAAAAGTCAAACTATTTCAGTCATTTAAAAAAAAATTTTTGTTTTAGTCCTTTTAGTGAATTACCACTGTATTGTGCTGATGTGGCATATGTATGTCCCTGTCATGACTTGACACGTCATTTAAAATTTATAAGGACCTGCTGACTAGGACTTTCTTCCTATCACGGGACTAAAATCAAAAATCATAATTTTTATAGGGTCTAACTACACAACTTAAAATTTTTATAAGGTCTAATTACACAACTTAAAATTTTTATAGGGACTAAAGCACATCAATCCCCTCCCTCTTTCCCCTTCGTCCCCTCCTTCAACCCCCTCCTCCACCACCACTGTGTGTGTGTGTTTGGGTGGTGGTGGTGGTGGGGAGAGAGAGAAAACGAGAGAGGTGGTGGTCGTGGTGGTGGGGGGAGAGAGAGAGAGAGAGAGAGAAAATGGGGGGAGAGAGAGAGAGTGTGTGTGTGTGTGTTTGGGTGGTGGTGGTGGTGGGGAGAGAGAGAAAACGAGAGAGGTGGTGGTCGTGGTGGTGGGGGGAGAGAGAGAGAGAGAGAAAACCAGAGAGAGAGAGAGAGAGTGTGTGTGTGTGTTTGGGTGGTGGTGGTGGTGGTGGGGAGAGAGAGAGTGGTGGTGGTGGAGGGGGGAGAGAGAGGATGAAGAAAGGAGGAGGACGTGGTGGTGAAGGAGAAAGGGGGATTAAAATCAAAATCTCAATTTTGAGAAGGACTAAATTCAAAACTTAAAAGTTTTATAGGGACTAAATTCAAAACATAGATAGGCCACGTCAGCGTTTTCTGCCACGTAGACATGCTAACTGGGTCATAATGTGTCACCTAGCACTTACAAGACCAAAACCAAAAAAAAAAATTTTTAAAGGACTAAAATTGTTTGACTTTGTTTTAATGGACTAAAATAAAAAATCGAATATTTACAGGGACTGAAAACTTATTTAAGCCTTCAATATATATACCCACTTTGGTTTTGATCAAAAAATTGGAAGGCTTTGTGAAGGTGTTCCTCATTGCCTATCTTTCTCAAATGAATAGAAATGGCTAGAAACTCCCCATAATCTAGGTAACCATCATTCCCTTTATTTTATTTTTTTGGGAATTTTATGTTACAAAATCATATTTTCTAAAGTGTTGGTCTTTCGGTGATCATTTATAAAATATTAATTGAATGGTATCTTGATGAGTTCTAAAATATCCATTTTGTGAGTAATGTATATTGAACATCACATACACTACCCAAAAAGAGTCATTTAGCCACAGTCAAAACCATAGCTAAAAAGCCATTTAACCGTGGCTAAAGCTGGCGTCGCAAGAAATTAGCCACAGGTAACCTGAGTTTTAACCACACTTGTTTTAAATGTGGTAGCATTAATTGACCATGGTTAAAATTTGATTTAGCCACGGTCTAACTGGCTAATGGGCACATGAAAATTTTTAAAATTCGTTATTTAGGGCTAATTTATGCATTTTTTTTAAAAAAATATTGATCCTCCCGATGATACCCAGCAAAATTTTGGTAACTTAATGACTGTCATAATTTTCTTGTGCAAATATGTAGTCATGTTAATCATTTGTATATGAACCCAATACCACTAGCATAGTAGCATTACAAAGTAGCACCTTGATATGGAATTGATCAACTAAAAAATTTGAGACTATATAAAGGTTAGGACTTAGGAGGTGGTTCTAAATAGTATAAGAATCATTGAAGTAAAAAAATGACAAAAGAACCAAAAGAAACGATAAAACAAAATTTCAGAGATTTAGCAGGAAAACTGATTTAAGTGAAAACAAAACCAGAAAGAGAAGAGAGCAGAGAAGTTATTTGCAAATGCAATTACAGCTGCCTGAAGTTGGATAAAGAGAGGGAGGAATTACATAGATGGACATGCTTAGAAGTCAAAGATTGAGCAAAACAGAAGCACTACAATCCAAAACCGAGCAAAGAAAAGCCCTCATAAATCTAATAACCCAGAAAGCCACACCAACTGAAATACAAAAAAAAAATTATAGTAAATAACGGCTTTGGAAAAGACAAAATAAGGCCATAATAACTACCCAAATACATGAAATCACTGTTCTAGTCATCCAAATGCTTATAGCAAAACAACCTGTATAATAATAAAGCAACAAAAGAAATACTTGTTCAATAAGAGTCCAACAAAGCAACATGTATAATATTTCAAGAAAGAATATATAGGATCCCACATGCGTCCTGTTCCATTAAAATAAAAACTTCCAATGATTTCTTAAGAGAACCCATTTAGCAACATGATGAAAATTGTTACTTCTTTTAACCATAGAAGGATGAGCTAAAAATATACAAGTTTAAGCTAAAAGCAATAAATGAGTATACAAGCCAACCTTTGTTGTGGAAAACTCTAAGCCCGAAGAAAAAGATGACACCAAATTGAGCAACTATCTCAACCTACAAGGAATGGAAGCAGATGTGAGATTACTTTAATTATCACTCTATTTCAATATGTCATATTCGAAGATATCATATCGGACATCATGATCCCGTTGACACAATGTGATTAACTAGCAATTACCATACTTTATAATAAACTAATAAGATCATCAAGACAATAAATTAAGTCCTCATGTTTACTTCTAGGAAGCAACAGAGGACAAATATATACGTCATAACAAATTTAATAGAGTAATCATGAGACTACACACTTTGAAAGCTTAAAATTTGTATAGATCTTAAAATATGTACACAAATCAAATGGGAAAGCTGGAAAAAATGTAAAAGAGTAATTTCTCACCTTAGTACCTTACCATGTTGTCCAAGCTGCTGCCAACAGGAAACAAGGAGACAAACGAAACAAGGAGACTCTTTTAAGTTCACCAAGTACTGGATCATAGTAATTCTTATTTAGATTCCAGCCCTATGCCAAAGATTAGCAGATAAGAAGATAGATAAGGAAGTTAAAACTACCACCGAAACAACTTATACATTACATGAAAACCATATCAAAGTAAGTTAATACAAAAAGTGGCACTAGCAATTCTATCAAAATACGGTGACGATAACCAGTGAAATTCTGCATACATTCATAATATGTACACCTAAAAAAACAACCCATATAGGTTATTATCTTCTATGTTTACATTTATATCAAAAAGATTCAATCAACTATATCTCTCACCTGTGAGTTGAGGAGTCACATTTCCTGCATCATAAATATAAGCAGAGTTATAAGTGTTCTAAACAATTCTTAATTAACATATATCCTTAGATACCTTATGCTAAGCCAACTTGGCACAATACATTAAACACCAAAATGGTCAAATTTCCTAATCTCATCTTCCATCGAAAGGTCAATAAGCCTAGCACAAGTCATATGGTGTTCACCATTAAATTGAATCTCATTTTCGGCAACCATCAACAAAACAACAATTGAAGTAGTTGATACATGATAATGAATCAGGGAATTTAAAGTAGTAACCTAATGCAAATGACTATGCAGCAAAGACTTACTTGAAGCCAAAGTTGAGCAACACTACATGTGTGCTTCACAGTTTCCTTGTGTCCCCAAGTAAGGTTCGCTTGGAACAAATTTGAGACAGCATTGGAGATAGACGCAGGGTAGAAAAGCGGCACTGCGTTGTCGGATGCTCCGTGGTCCCGAACCGCCGCCGTACTCGCTGGCAAAACGAGTGGCTCTTCCGTCCGGGTTTGTTGGTGCTGTAGTTTTGCTCAAATGCCATGGCCACTTGAAAAATTTGAGAAATTGCGGGAATCGAAGAAGAAATCTTAGGGTTGGCGAAGCAATGGATTCACGCATTGAGGTCGAAGCACTACTTCCTGAATCCGTAAATGCAGTTCAAAACCCTAGTCAAATTGAGCAAAATGAAGAGAAAAAACAGAGAAGAAAGAGAAAAATACCACAAGTTGAAGGTGCAATCGGTGGAGTGATAATAACTTTTCTAGTTGTTGAAGTCGGTGGAGTCTCGAATTCGAAGGAGGAAAAACCAACCAATTCGCGGTCTACCCTAAAAAAATCAGGGTTTTTGAAGGATTGTTCGCTCACAATCTTCCCTCTATTTCTTTCTATACACTTTCTTTCTCTCTGTGCTGCAATGGAATTGACAATAGAATAAGCACTTGGTGTGAAACTTACGATTTTCAGAAGCTGAGGGTTTTTCTTTCAGAACAATGGTTTGCTTGGAACAGTGGCTCAGAAATGATTTCTGGGAAAAGAATAAGAGAAAGAAGCGGGAAAAAATGGAGGGAGAGAGCCGAAAAAACTTAGGATTCGCGGGCTACTTTGCCACAATCCAACCGTGGTAAGTTTGGACTTCTCTATAAAATTATCAACAGTTACAATACCGTGGCAACTTAAGTGTGGCTAAACGCTGCATTTTTTGTAGAGGTGTCAATTGGCTCACCATGGGTTGGGAAAAAAGTGCATCGAATCAGGTTGGTTCACTTTTTTAGTGAGTCAAGAAATATTCAACCCGATTCAACCCACCTTGAATTGATGGGTTAGGTGGGGTTGGCTCACGGGTTGATTTACGAGTTGGCCTATTCATTTTTAAAAAGATAAAATTTCAAAAAAATATTTTAAAAAATGCAAAAGTATAAAAAAATAGAAAAAAAAATAAAATACATTAAAATCTTTTTTTTCAAACATAAGTCTTTTAAAAAAAATCAAAATTAACATAGTTGAAATTACAAAAAAATCTATTAAACAACATTAAAAAATTTAAAAAAATAATAGAAAAACGGGTTGACCCGCCTCAACCCGTGGGTTAAGTGAGCCGGGTCCAAATAACCCGGTTAAATATGAGCCTACTTTTTTGCAACCCGGCTCACCGGTGAGCTGGGTTTAGACGAGCCGGCTCGCGAGTCAAAATCCATACTAACACCTCTAATTTTTGGTAGTGATAGTTGATGTACTTGAATAGTGTAGCCTATATATAGTTGATTGGATCCATGATGGATGAAATTATACAACTTTTCATGAAAATGTATGGTTTGAGATATCATGACTCTTCATTAAAAGTTGAATTGAACCATTATAACTCTTCATGAAAGGGTTGGTCATCTCTCCATTTTTTTTTATAAATATATGTCTAGGGACATATGGCAAATAACTCTATATCGACATGCTTTCACATCAAAGCTTGAGAAAGAAGGGGAGGAATATCATATCTTATAATTAAAGTTACTCAAAGCCGATCAAGAGCATCCAAGTGGATTCAAATCAAGTCATAAACATTGGCTTCAAGAGATAAGTACCAATATCATTTCTTATTATATTTGGTGTCCTAAATTCATGCAACTTTGATCATATAAATGATTAATTCATGTTATTAATGTTAGTGAATATGACACCTAATGTCTAATTTCTCCAACATTTTATTCTTTAAATATATTATTTTTTCGAAATATATTTTTATAAAACTTTTAATTGTAATATTTTAAATAGGTCCAATATACAAGAATTATATATGGATATAGTAGCTAAAGATGTTTCCAATTTATGGGTTAAAAAAAAAGATGCTTCTAATTTAAAGAATAATATGGTTACTATCACATGTTATGTGAGTGTTTTTCAAAAAAGTATTTTCGCTTATTTTTGTGTGCTCCGATATATCAGTAGATAAACTTTTCATATAAACCAATCCAAACAGACTCATAATTTATAAAAATAATTTATACAAAGTTTACATAGAATTTATTACTATTAGTACTTATTTTATCATAGAAATAACTTATATATAAATTCTCATATAATAATCACTTACATAATAAATATTTAATTAGATTGCTTACCTAAATAGCTCTTTTGTACAAAAACTTGCACCATCATTAAACACATATTATTTCCTTTTTACATTATAGAAAAAACTAAACTGGTGTGATCCGAGTAGTAAACGGTTTGGATCTTTTAAATATATAATTGAGAATTCGATTCTTGACTCTTGTATATGGAAATTTATGATTTGAGAGTGATACCTTTTAAATGCATTTTAGATTCTCGTAGAGATTAGTTATCGCAGTTGTGCGCAAAAAATATCCAAAAAAATTATAGAGAAAAATAACAAAAAATACTTTTCATTTACACTTGAAAATGATGATAATTGAGTTCCTTGATAAACAATTTGAACTCTAGATACAGTGAACTCTTCAATCTTCATCATATGTTGTTGTACTAGTACTAGCATCTAAATGATATATGTGACTTTTAATTTGGTCGTAAACTACAATTCAAGGCGGCCTTGCAACCAGCAGCGATGGCAGCTAGTGTAGTGTAGACAGCAACAACTATCACTATTGTTATTGTTATTCCAAAACAATTGGACTAATGTATTTTCTGAGGGTTGGATAATTGTCACGATTTTGCAGGCCCTGAGCTGCTAGCTAGCTAGCTAGCTAGTTCCCAACTTTTCCTTTCAAGTTTATTTATTGGATGGATAGTTTTAGACACGTCTAGTTTTTAGCAGGCTTACCCACTACTTTTGCGTGCCACTTTTGTCTTACAACAAACATTTTAATTTTCAAAAGTTTTTGTGATCAGTAGCGAAAATTTCGAGTTTCAAAAATTAATAATTTATAATATTAACATGTTACGTTACTAAATTCATAACCAATATATTATGTACCCAAAAAAAAAAAAATTCATAACCAATACGACAGTTTTGATAATTTCAGTCATTTTTCTTGTGATCATTGTTCGAACTCACGCGACACTTCTATGTAAGTTCCCAACCGATACCTCAGCAACCCATCAGCTTCAGCGGAACCAGCATTTGCATTGCATGTGCTAAATTATCTAATTTTGCGGCTTCCTAAACGATATTTTCCTTCATCAATTTCCCAGACAATAATAATTTATAATTTCTCCGGGACCACGTGTCACGATATGAAGGCGTCAAGTTCTAGAACTTGCTCGACCTTTACCACCGTATAAAAACCCCGCTGCGCTCTGTTTGGCGTCTCACTCCAATTCAATTCAAAATTCGTTGACAAACGAAAACGAGTATAATCTGGTAATTCTGTTGTTGCTTCGTGCTTTAATATTTCATTATAGAAGGAGCATTCTTTCAGGGTCTCTGTTTTTCCTCCATATAGCTCAAGCTTTTGCCCACGATTTGAACACTTTCGTTCCGGTGAGTTCTTGTTGCATTGTGAGAATCTTGTTTTATGACCAGTACAGTGAATTAATGTGATGAGATTTTATAAGTTACTATTATTATTGTTAATAATAATTGAATTATTAAATTATTAATAATAATGGTGGTGTTATTTAATTTGTTGTATGGTTCGGTGACTGGATGCACCGACTTTACAAAAATGAAAGAGTTGTGACAATTGCAAATTCTAATTAGGCTAGGAATCTCAGATTTTGTTACGTGTTGTGTTGAAGACTGTACACTATACATGGTTGAGTCTAGAAACACATTTTCCATTATTATAACTAAAAAGCAAAAGCGGCAACTATTCACGTGTTGTAAATTATTCACCAAGTTTAATTACGAAAGTTCAAAAATTTTGTAAATTTATTTTAGATAATATCAATTTCATAAAAATAACTTTAATTAAAACTCAATTAAAAATAAAATAAATCATATTCTGAATTTTGTGTCAAAAACGTGTATTTGTAATAATATAATATATATATATATATATGAATATATTTTATTTGACACAAAAAGATAATTTTTATTTTTACTTAAAAAATGGGAACATGTCAAGAAACTATTTTTGTTCAACATTATCAAACGTATATTACTCTGAAAAAAATAAATAAAATTTCATTGGGCTCTACCGATTCACCGAACGTGCATTTGCGAGAGAGCGAAACATAGCATTATTCGTCCTTACTCCTTCACAATCACGGGACGAATTTGGCTAGTCATTCTCGAATACTCCTTTAAGAATAACATTGAGTTCTCATCTAAAATTTATGATTATAGTGTCCACACATTAACAAATAGTATAGGGCATTTTTTCTTAGTGTTTCATTTAGTTTTTGTTTTTAGGTATTGCACTTTTAATTCATTTAATTTGGGTAGGTAATTAACTAACGACGATGCTAAGGACAACATCATTAGCTTCAGCACAGTCCACAACAGCGTGGATTCCTCTTTGGCGGGAGCCACATCGCAATCACTCTAATTCGCGCTTAACCTTTAGTACTCACCATCATCATCATAAGTCCCTAGGTCTATTTTAATACGAAACCCATTAACGATTCTCAGTTTTAATCACTACCCATGTCACATATTCATATATAAAATTCAATTTTTATTAGTGGGTGTTTTGTACCTTCAAGAGTCTTAAAGCATAAATAGTGAATTTGTTTTATGCTTCTCAATTAATGTTTGTTACTTTGATATGGTTTTGTGACAGCAATCAAGTGTTCCAACATGACGGTTACGCCTAAGATTTCGGTCAAAGACGGGAACCTTGTAGTCCACGGGAAGACCATACTAACTGGAGTACCAGACAACATTGTGCTGACTCCAGGAACTGGAAAGGGCCTTGTGACTGGTGCATTCATTGGTGCCACTGCTTCCAACACCAAATGCCTCCATGTGTTTCCCATGGGTGTCTTAGAGTGAGTTCTTTTAGCATTCACAATAACTTTAACTAATTGCTGCTATTCCTATTCCTGTTAGTTAATGTTCTGTTTTCATAGAAATAAGTAACCAAACTGATGGCAACTCATAATTTTTCATATGAATGTATGTTTCATTTGTTTAAGTATATTCATATGAAATTTGACTGCAACAAAATTAAACAGGGTGGTATGGTATTATATTGATTATTGATTTTAATCCTGGGCATGAATGAGCTAAACAGACTTGCTTTATACAACTTAGATTCTGTTTGGGTGCATAAACCTTTTGCATTTATATTTTTCTCACATATGGAAAGCAGAAAAAACTGTTAAAATAGTAAAAATTTTGCTTTTCATTGGTTTCATTGGGTGCATAAATCATCGGTTTAGTCCAAGTCGAGTCGAGTGAATCCATATATATAAGGGACAAAGCTCTCTCGGCGCCTATTTTATCTATTCACAAGACTTAAACCCGAGACCTTATTTAAGGTGATGGGTGTTTACCGAGAAGTTAAAAAAATACTTCTGAAAAATTTTAGTATAAAAGCTAATTTCAACTTACATGAGAAGGTATTAGTTAAAAAAAAAGTCATATTATCGGTACTTATAGAAAAAATTATCCAAACCGGTTCTTAGTTGGATTGTTGGCCTGATATGAGCATTAATCCAGTTGACTAAATTTTAGTTGATTTTATGAACAGGGATCTACGATTCTTGTGTTGTTTCCGGTTCAAGTTGTGGTGGATGACTCATAGAGTGGGGACTTGTGGGAGGGATGTCCCTCTGGAGACCCAATTCATGCTTATAGAGAGCAGCAAGGACAGTAAGAATCACAAGGAGGATTCTCCAACCATCTACACTGTCTTGCTTCCTCTCCTGGAAGGCCAGTTCCGAGCTGTACTACAAGGCAATGACAAAAATGAGATAGAGATTTGCCTTGAGAGTGGTGAGTTGCTCTTGGCCATTATGAAATGTTATTGGCTGCATGAAACTCTGCTATTGGGGGGTCATAATTAAGTTCCAAATTTGAAGAGATGATGAAGTGGAGCTATCATTAATGGGAATACTATTTGGTTGGAGAAACCTCACAATGAACCGAAACGTTTTCTTTTTTCCCCGTTTGGTGTGTGGTTTGGTTTTGCAGGAGATCCTGCTGTTGAGACCAATCAAGGACTTCACTTGGTCTACATGCATGCTGGGACTAACCCCTTTGAAGTCATCAACCAAGCTGTCAAGTGAGGCATTTTTCTCTTTTTGTCTCTGATCTTTTTATCTATGTGTCTCAAGTACCCTCCAAAACCAATGAAACTCTTAAGTTACCTGATCTTTATTTGCATTGGCTAGAATTTGTCTTTCATTTGGTGAGCATTGTAATCTTTATATTGACAAATGTAGTGTTACTGACTCCTTTACTGCTTGTCATATCCAAGGGCTGTAGAAAAACATATGCAAACTTTCCATCACCGTGAGAAGAAAAAAGTAAGAACCTCCTCCTCCTAGCAGCATCACCAATGGATCCATTTATTAAATATGTAATGGTGGATCTTGTAACCTTTTTATTGGTTGGTTTTATGCAGCTGCCATCTTTTCTTGACTGGTTTGGATGGTGCACATGGGATGCTTTCTATACTGATGTCACAGCAGAGGGTGTTGAGGAAGGCCTGAGAAGGTAATTAATTATTGAGAGACACAGTAGTGTATTGGTTTGTTTATGATCAGTGAGAAGAGATTAAGAGGATGTTTAGATATTGACTGGATACTGAAGTGTTTGTACATTGTTCGATTTTACTTCAGCCTAGCAGAAGGAGGTGCATCTCCACGGTTCCTCATCATAGATGATGGTTGGCAACAGATTGAGAGTAAACCAAAAGATGCTGATAGTGTTGTTCAAGAAGGAGCACAGTAAGATCTTATCTGTTTCTATATGTAGCAGCAGTTTTTCATGCTCATTTCAAAAACTTCATCTTAATTAAGCTTTGTATAATTGATATCCATTTTAAAAAGACTGTATATATCTGATTAAAGAACTTACAATTGACATTTTGGAAAATATGATGACTGCAGGTTTGCTACTAGGTTGACTGGTATTAAAGAGAACACTAAATTTCAAAAGAATGGACAGAGCAATGATACAATACCAGGCCTAAAGCATGTTGTAGATGAAACAAAGCAACGCCACAATGTGAAGTATGGTCTCAGATCTCGAAATTCTACGAATTTTGAAATGATTCGTATTCTTTTGTTCTTGAGTTTTTTTGGCAAAATCTTAGGAGTTGCATGTTTATTTAAAGTTTCTGAATTCCGGACTTTTGATGGACAGATATGTTTATGTTTGGCATGCTCTAGCTGGTTATTGGGGTGGAGTGAAGCCAGCAGCAAGTGGAATGGAACATTATGACACTGCCTTGGCATACCCAATACATTCTCCAGGTATCCTAGGAAATCAACCAGATGTTGTCATGGATAGCTTGGCTGTTCATGGCTTGGGCCTGGTGCACCCAAAGAAGGCTTTTGATTTCTACAATGAGCTCCATGCTTACTTGGCTTCATGTGGAGTAGATGGGGTAAAGGTTGATGTGCAAAACATCATTGAGACCCTTGGTTCAGGACATGGTGGCAGGGTCTCACTCACACGCAGCTATCACCAGGCGCTCGAGGCCTCCATTGCTCGTAATTTCCCAGACAATGGATGCATTGCCTGCATGTGTCACAATACTGATGGCCTTTATAGTGCCAAGCAGACTGCTGTAGTGAGAGCTTCTGATGACTTTTACCCACATGATCCTGCTTCCCACACCATTCACATTTCATCTGTTGCATATAACTCGCTTTTCCTAGGAGAATTCATGCAACCTGACTGGGACATGTTTCATGTAAGTGGAAGTGATAGTAGTTAGGGGGTATGTTTGGTTTTCACTTAGTAGATTGCCAAAGTATGTTTGAATCCGAAGAAACTATAGAATTTCTTCTGAGCAAACGTACTTTTAGACCCCAAATGTACATTTGCAACCGAAAACCAAACATGCCTTAGTCAATTTTCCTATTTGATGTTGACAATTGGCTATTTTCAAAAACACATATATTAGTATAAGTTATTTAAGTTTGAAAGTTACATGCTAATAAAATTGATAACAAAAAATGGTCTATTTTGTATTTTGAAGACTGGTTAGTGCAGAACTGAGTTTATCAGATGACTTTTGATCTATTTTTCAATCAGTGATATTCTTCTTGTTAACAAAAGAATATTTGTGATTTCAGAGTTTACATCCAGCGGCGGAGTATCATGCTGCAGCTCGTGCAATCAGTGGAGGTCCCATTTATGTCAGGTATAGTGATATCCACTGCAGTTCTTGTGCTACATTTGGTCATACATGAAATGAGTACAGATTATGATGTGGTTTTATGTTGCTTTTATAGTGATAAGCCAGGAAGGCACAATTTTGATCTTCTTAAGAAATTGGTTCTCCCTGATGGTTCAGTTCTTCGTGCTCAGTTGCCCGGCCGGCCCACTATTGACTCTTTCTTTGTTGATCCAGCAAGAGATGGAACTAGGTTTGTTCAAACTTCTATTTCTGTTTTTATTATGCCATGTTTCTGAGATACTTAGGCTCAGTTTGGATTATTTTCCAATTCATGTGAGTTTCTTAATTAAAATAAGTTTATGTTTATTCATTTATGAAAAAGCTCTTATAAGCTTATAGAAATTCATGGAGAAGTTAAATGGAGGAATTTAGATACAGAAGTTAGTTAATTCAATTTATGCAAGAAACTAATGTTTAAAAAACTTATAGTTGTTACAAGATTATTTTAGTATTTTTTTTTTTTACAAGTGTTTGTCTAGAAGTTTATCCAAACTGATTCTTGCAGTATTTTTTGTGTACCTAAATTTTATTTGCAGCTTGCTCAAGATATGGAATTTGAACAAGTGCTCTGGAGTGGTTGGTGTATTTAACTGCCAAGGTGCTGGGTGGTGCAAGATAGAGAAGAAAAACCGTATTCATTGTGCAACCCCTGGAACACTCAGTGGCTCTGTTTGTACCTCTGATGTTGACTCCATTGCTCAAGTAGCTGGTGCTGATTGGAATGGAGATGCTATTGTTTATGCCTACAGATCAGGTAATTAAATTGGACATAAATTTCTTACTTTCAAGTAGTGAAGTTACTGTATACTACTATGTTAGAGTTGATTTTCCATCCATTATGTTTTTATTGAATGCCTCAATTCAACATTTATTAAAACTATGAGTAATAATCTTTGAACACCCATCAATTTCCAACACTCATCTAATACCCCTTTATCTTTCTATCTCTCTTCTTATCACATCACCTATCTATCATATTTGTCACTCGTCTCTCTCTTCTATTCATATCTCTGTCAAGGCGTCTATTGGTATTTGAGGTGTTTATGTATCATTTTTGTAAAACTAACTCGCATCCACGTTTTAGGCGAAGTAATTCGGCTACCAAAATGTGCTTCGGTGCCGGTGACACTAAAAGTCCTAGAGTATGAACTTTTCCATTTCTGTCCAATCAAGGTAGGCCCAAATATTAGACTATTAGTCAAATATGATATTCCATTGGACTTTGGTTTTATGTTATGGCAATGATATGCTAAATGAACAAATGCTGTTGAACAGGAAATCACGCCAAGTATATCATTTGCACCAATTGGGCTATTGGATATGTTTAACACTGGAGGAGCTGTGGAGCAGTTTGAAATCCATAATAAAGCATGTGAAGTGCATGATGGGGAATCCTCATCAAATTCAAATCTATTCAGTTCTGATGGAGCAGCAACAGCATCTGTTACCCTTAGAGTAAGGGGAAGTGGGAGATTTGGGGTTTACTCCTCCCATAGGCCACTGAAGTGTGTAGTGGGTGACGATGAAACCGAGTTCAACTATGATTTGGAGACTGGGTTGACAACATTCTCCATCCCAGTGGCGGCAAAAGACATGTACAGATGGCCGATAGAGATCCAGTTTTGAGTCCTTAATTCTTAAGCCATGTTTGGTTTTCAGTTGCAAACGTACCTTTGGTCTAAAAATACATTTGCGCCCAAAAGGAATTATTTAGTTACTTTGGGGTTCAAAATGTACTTTTGCAATGTTTTAACTGAAAACCAAATATGCACTTAATATCATGGGAATTGTTTGGCATAGGGTGGGGAGAGTGGGTTTGGTAGGAACAAATCAGGAGGAGTAACATATCAGTGGTAGGAGAGAATGATCAAGTTCTTTGCTAAGGGATGTAACATGTTTGTTTCTTTTGAATAAAAGTATGGTTTGAGTGTTGATACAATATATGTCAAAATATATTATTTTGTAGTACTATGTTTTTTGTTTTGGTTAATAGAATTTTAGGATGAGCTGATGAAATTTTCCTTCTCAGCTGTCATTTGAGTGGAGCAGCTTTCAAGGAGTGCAAGTCATGTGGTCCAAACATTTATAGGATGCTTTATGTATTGGCGGGGCGTTTATCTTCTCTGTTTTTTGCTTGCTTGGTTCTTCATGCACATATTCATGTGTTGTGGTGTACTGATACGCTCAAATCTGGCATACTTTAATTTTGCACAAAATTGCCTTATTTTTTTTAACCAGGTGTTTTTAACGCGCAACTGTACTTAAGGAACCCAATATATATCTACTATCTGTGTCACACTATATGTTATAATATGCATTCATTTTTATAACAAATTCATTTTGCTTTATCAACAAAAAAAAATCTTGTTCAACGTCGTGATATAGGCTTTAATTTGGACTAAAGGTTTAATGCCCTTTGTTTATATAATGTGATCGATCATAGTTGCTTCCTTATTCGCCGTATTTTATTTTTATCCCTTGCGGTTGGTTTGGTAATATAACCGACAACACTTTGTTGTCCATTATGTATATTCGAGATGGAATGAAACGTGGAGTTCATTATAATTTTAGATGCCAATCACAATCATGGAATTACTTCTTGACAACTCGAGATGAATTCTACTCAGAAAGCTAGCTCTTCCTGTTATTATTCTCTGCCTTTTATCATAGGCTTCTTTATATCTTAAATTGCCAGTTTGTACGGGACATATATATCTCTTGGTATTACTTTGCCTTCCTTTAATTTACATCTTTCTGATCTTTTTTTTTTTTGTTGGAATTCACATCTTTCTGATCTTGTTAGAAAAGATATTTTACCATTTCCTGGGCCTACTCTGTAATAATGTTTTCTATGACTAATTATTCATATAGGATATGTTGGCTGGTCATCTTCAAGTTTGTTTCTTGTACAATCTTTAAGGTTTTTACATTTTTATTTGTTAACATTTATGTATATCTCACACCTTTAAGAATGAGCCTCACTAAATAGAGAATAAGACTACATGATTTAACCAATAAGAGAGAATGTGTAAGTGAGTTTATACAAATGTATTAGTAGTACTTCTCTTCAGATATAGATATGCGTAGGTGTAGAGGAATAAAAGTTGTTTATAATTTTTTTTTAAAAGCCAAATTGAATTAAACTGAACAGCCTGAACTGAAAGCATAAGAAGTGTCTGGACCACATAAAAGTTGTTTATAATCACATGGTCACTTAACAATACTAAAAAAATTCAAATCAGAGACGGAATTTTTTGGTCTCTATATTTGATAATTTTCGTCTCTAATCGTCTCGCGTTTGTGTCAGAATTGGGCGTCGCTAAGACATTAGAGACGGAATTTATGCATCCGTCTCTATTTTAGAGACGGAAATATTTCGTCTCTAACGTCAAAGATTCCGTCTCCAATATTGGACCGTAGAAAGTAAATATCCATGTCTAATAGAGACAGAATTTGTCTGTCTCTAATTTAAAAATAGTATGTCTCTAACAGTCGTCTATTAATCAAATTATCCGTCTCTATATAGACGGATCCGTCTATGTAGAAACGGATTTATTTCGTCTCTATAGCGATGGATTTATTCCGTCTCTAATGTGAATATAGTTTTTCCAGAATTTGTCTCAAAACTCTCTTTGATCAAAGGCTATTCAAATCAATCATGATTCATATAGTTCCTAAAATATCTAAAAATTCATATTTGTACCAGACACAAATTTTAAAACTCTTAAATTTAAGTGCATAATAATTCATCCATACAAAAAGTTCACTAACAAGTACACAACTAAAAGTAATTAATTTGCAATTAGTTTAGAAGCAATGATACTAAAGTTGTCCATTACATAAACTAATCAAGGCAATGTCCATTACTTTATGTTCTAATTTTAGTCTTTCATAATTTGATCTCATCACAAATATTTATTCCTCTCACTCTCTTATAATAAAAATTCTCTTATTTAATGTTATATATGTAATCATAATACGTTAAGATCTAGTTTCTCTTTCGTGTTTTTTTCGTATTTTCGTAGTCTGCGTGCGGCGGTGCTTCCCGTATTTGTGCGGCGTTTGTTTTTTCCGTCTTTGTGCGGTGTTCGTTTTCTTTAGATTAACTGATCTGCTTCGTCCCAGTACAAATTCACAGATGATTTGGGCGCCAATGTTATAGAACTGGAGACATAGGTATTCCGGTTAGTATGATTATGCTTCTTTTGTAGGCATTTTGCCGCAATTTGCTATTGTAGACATTATACTGTGTTTTGCTATTAACTTGGGTGTTGTGAGTTTATTCGCAGATTTACCCTTTTTGGTTTTTAACGTTGTTGAATTTGTGTTGTTTCGATGTATTTTTTTAATTTGAATGAATGAATACCTTTGTTATAAAAAAATACATTAAGATACACAAAATTGACAATAACTTGTTAATCTTGTTTCATCGCGCAAAAAAACTTCCTTTCCTTTAAGTTTCTGAGGTTATGTGTCGAACCCGTCGACCTTGTGCTCCATACCTTGACGATATAGCAATCCAAATTTTGATTACTGCCTTCTCGTGCTAACACTATGATCATGTGGGAATTTAATATGCCCTCTGAAGCCACATGGCACCAATCAATTTCACCAACATTCATGACCATCTTACTATTTCCAAGATAGATTCTTAAGCCCTCCCCATAGGTTGGCTGCTTGTTCTACTCCCTTACTAAACCATTCCATAAATGTAAACGCACAATAAAAATTAACAAATAACTCTATACTTTGTTCACGTGCATAGGGTGGCAAAACGGGCAAATCCGCCGTGTTCCATTTTTCATGCAGCCTAAATAGCCCGCCCCAAAGAAAATGAGCCAAAAAAACACAACTTACTCCGTTTAAGAGGTGGGTTGACGAGTTAGCGGACCGGTTGCCTAAACTTGCCAAAAAAAATAGGAAAAATAATTTTAAAATATGTTAAAAATATGGGAAAATAAATAAACCAACCCACCCACTCAGCCGGATTGAAGGGGTTAAATGGGCCGGGCCAAAGTGGGTTGGTGGGTTAAGGACCTCAACTCACGTCTACCGAAAAATGGGTTAGGTGGGTTAGTCCGTCGATAGGCCCAATTGGTTTTGCCACCTCTTAATAGCGGGGGCGGGGGGTTGGGGGGAGAGACATAGAGAGATGAAACTTCAAGAGTTGCATGAATTGAGGTCCAACATTTCATCATGACATGGGATTGATTGATACAGTGATAGAAGTTCAGGGAACTTCAGAGGGCCACACAAAAAATGTGAATACGATAAGTTTCAAAGAGACAAAAATGAATGGCTTGTTAATTAGTCAAAGTCATAATCCTCCACGATCAGTTGCCTCCAGTAATTTACAATATCCAAATTCTATTTATTCTTATATATATATATATAACCAATTAAATATATAGAGGATGCATGGGCAAATAGTAGACACACCTATATATTAAGTGACAAGTGTCTACCTAGGGGTTTATCTTTTGATTAAGATCCTATAACATTTCAATTGTACAAGTTAAATAAACCGTTTGGCAAAGAAAAGACGTACGTTTGAGTTAAATTAGTCATATGGCTCCTAACTGTCCTAATTCTTGTGGTAAGCACCTGAAAAGATAGTGAAGAAATCTCCTACGCATACGACAATTAATTACTCTTATGTCATAAGTGATTAATATGCATGCCAATGGTGTGGGAATGTCTCTCTGCTCCAGAATAGATAATAAACGAAAGAATCAGCTTCACGAAAACCTACTGCGTTCAAAATCAAAATCATTACCTTAATTGATGGGAAAAAGGCTTGTTTATTTAAATATTTCAATACGAAGTACTATTTTAGTTTTTAATTACTCCAATACGCAGCATGTACGTGATGTGGATTTGTGGGCTCATGTGTACACTTATTTATTTATTATTCATAACATGCACGCGAAGTGTAATAGGAGATAAAATATTATACTATGATTTCAATAATCCTTAAGGACGTACGTACACATCCCTAAATTATGGAATGGCCTTGAAATTGTATCCTATTATAGGTTGTACAACATTAATGTATACCTCATATACCAGTATAAACTCTATATTATGAGTTCAAATACTCTTGCCATTCAAAAAAAAAGAGTTCAAATACTCTTTAATTATACACTGTATAATTTGTGATGGGTAGAACAAAATTAATTAGGCTTAATTATACTTTTAATCTTTTAGTTATCTTGATTATGTGATTGTTCCCTCAGTTTCCAATCGCGATAATTGGGGAATCAAAAATCAAATAATTAAACTAATTAATTATATATTTTTATAGAAAAATCATATAATATGATTTTAAGAAGTAACATTGTAATATGGCAAAATAGTAAAATATGATTAAATATTTTTTTTATGAGTAAATATGATTAAATATTTGTATTGTCAATGTCTATTTATTAAATTCAAAGAATAATTGGACATGCAATCACATCTCTCACATACAATCCCAATGTGTTAAATGGTTGGAAAAGGTGTTATGGGTGCATTTGGGTGGTCCTTAAAACATTATTTTAACACATAATGCGGAGGGAGATATATATAGTTGGTAGAAATAACACTTACATATATACTACTATCTCCGGTCTCATATATATAAGAGAATTTATGGTTATTTTCTTGGTCTAAATTATAAAAAGCATATATAAACCCATTTTAAATGCATTAATTGTATAAAATTCTTTTTATTCTTTTTATACTCATTGGAGAGAGAATAATATACTTGAGAATTAAGAGTGGTTTAATGTCATTAAGTGTATTCCACCATTTTAATCATTTACTACGAAGGATAATCTTAGAATAAAATTTATATTATTTACAACTAACTTATTTAACTACCTTTTATTGATCTTTGTGAATTAGGTATTTGTCTCTTATATATGGTACCGGAGGTAGTATTAAAATTGAAGACCACGATATACGTTGATGCACATAACATGCATAAATATAAATGACACATTGGTGAACAAGCCTATGTGGAAAGGAAAGTCAGATTGTACCCGAGAGATCTTTTCGTCTCAATCTCTCATATATCCTTCCATACCGTAATTCCCATTTCTAGATGAAGAAACAAAAGTCATCTACATCGATCTTTTTCATTTCTTTGCCTATAAATACACAAAGCCCCCTCACAACACCCCTCATTCAATTCCATTCCAAAGCTAGCTAGCCATACCCATTTTCATCAACCAACTTATTATTAATACTACACAATATTCATTCTCACTATCGGACAAAGGGGAGAAAATAGTAGTACTTGAATCATGAGTACCCTCCAAAAACATCTCTCATTGCTTATCATCATGGTTTCTTTTGTTGCTTGTTATAGCACCTTGCAAGAGGACCCACTTAGTTTATTTGATGATGGTGGGACATTCATCAAGCAAAAAAGCACATATATTGATGATGTTTTGAGCTTAAAGAGATTTGAAAAGTTGGGTGACACTTCTCCTTCGCTTAAAACGGTTAACGTTAATGATTATGGAGCTCAAGGAGATGGTAAAACCGATGACACACAGGTATAAATTAATGTCACCAACCTCAAATTAATATTGTTTACTTGAATATTACCATTTTTTTAAGTAAAATTCTTATTATTTTGCTAGCAAGGTCTTTATTAATTTTGTGATTGGCAATTTTTCATTATACAATTTTTTGCTCAACAATTGAAAAAAAATATTAAAAATTGACAATATTTATTTGTATTCTTATGGTTATTCGGGCAATTTAATTAATTTCAGGCATTCGAGAAGGCTTGGGAAGTAGCATGTTCTTATTCTGAGAGAGCAGTTAATCTTGTGGTGCCTAAGAAGAATTATCTTCTCAAATCAATCACATTCTCTGGCCCTTGCAAATCCAACATCGCAGTCCAAGTTAGTTCAATTATAAGTTCCCATTTTTTTAAGCATTAATATTATTTAACTTTTAAGGTACCTATAGCTAGATTATAACTATGTGCAATATTTGGTTTGGAAAAAAAAATATATTCAGATCTCTGGGACACTTGAAGCATCAGATAACCCATCTGATTACAGCGAAGACCGCAGATACTGGCTTATATTTGACAGTGTTCAGAAACTATCGGTTAAAGGTGGTGGAACCATCGATGGAAATGGAAACATATGGTGGCAAAACTCATGCAAGAGGAACAAAAAGCTCGTAAGATATATATATTATCACAAACTAAAGCACAATATTGTTATATATATATATATATATATATATATATATATATATTATTTATATATAGTACATAAATCTTATTTAAATGCTAATCATGTTTTTTTTATGTTTTTCTCTCTTTTGCAGCCTTGCAAGGGTGCCCCTACGGTATTTATATATGGATTTTATTTTTTATATTCTTTTCATTTGACTCATTCCTGTTCAATCAAACTTAGATATCTCTAGCATTATCCTCTTGCATGGGTTTACTTGGTTCAATTTGGATTAAACCGAGATTCTACACAAAAACAAATATAAATTGTTTACTCTTCGCTAATAAAGTTTTTGACTAAGTTGACACAAGACATCAAAATGCCAATCATTACTATTTGTATTTGCCATTGTAGGCGCTGACTTTCTACAAGTGCAAAAACTTGGTAGTTGAGGATTTGACGATAGAAAATGGCCAACAAATTCATGTTTCATTCGAAGACTCCGAGAATGTTAAAGCTACTGGTCTCACTGTGACCGCGCCAGAGGATAGCCCTAACACTGATGGAATTCATGTCACAAATACCCAAAACATCCAAATCTCAAGCTCCGTTATAGGAACTGGTATATATATTCTTAATTGATATATAGATATATCCCATATTTTCAAAACAAAAAAAAATCTATTTCTATTTTAGAAAACTAACCCCCAATAAATATAAAAGTTGAAAACTAATCTTATATGGACACGTGGATACCTTATTTAGCAATTAGCACTGTTCCCTGCCTGAGAATTAATCGTATGGGGACACGTGGATTGAACCTTTCGGTCACAAAAAAAAAAGACGTGCAACAATCGTTTGTTACTTTAATTTCTTGCCCAAAATTCAATTGTTTTGCCAACTACTACCAAGTATTATTATTATTATTATTATTATTATTATTATTATTATTATTATTATTATTATTATTATTATTATTATTATTATTATTATTATTATTATTATTGGTGGTGGTGGTGGTGGTATTACTATTATTTTTTTGTTTATTTTTTATACTTGGAATATTTTATCTGTAATTTTTTTTACTATTTATGTTAGAAATATATTTTTACAATTTTATTTTTTTTATGAACAAATTAATGGTATCATCATGTGATAAATTTCTTTTATGAAAGTCATGGCTTAAAATAATGCGCTAAAACTATTGCAACCCGTGCTGTTGCACGGGTACCATGCTAGTTGTTACTAAAATTATATGTGTCGATGTGTGTGTTGTTTCAGTTTATTACTCACTTAGTATATGGTTTAACTTTCAATATTTTGCAGGCGATGATTGTATATCAATTGTAAGTGGATCCAAAAATCTACAAGCCACAGACATAACCTGCGGACCAGGCCATGGTATCAGGTATATATAATTTAATTAATTCCCTTCATCTCGTACCAGTATATATAATTTTTAATAATTAAATATCTATTAAAACTTTGTACATGTTAATAATTAATTTAAAATGTGTGATTTTGTTTACAATGATTGATGATCTCAGCATTGGAAGCTTAGGGGCTGGGAATTCCAAGGAATTTGTTTCAGGAATAACGGTGAACGGAGCCAAGTTTTTTGGAACTACTAATGGAGTAAGAATTAAGACATGGCAGGTAATATCTGAATTTTTGAAAATTTAGCCTTATAGCCCAACAATGGTGGTTAATACACCCCAAGAATTGGACATACACCTCGCACTAATCTTGAATTTCCAAAATTACCCTTAGTTAATTTCACGTTTTAGGCCACACATTCCACATTTTCGCGTATATTCCGGAAACTCGGAATGTAAATTTTTGAATTGTGGGGTGCATTCCGGAAACTCCAGTCAATTTTGTATTCTGAAAACTCCAGTTTTCGGAATACAAATTTGCATTCCGAAAACTCCAGATTTGTATTCCGGAAACTCCAGTTTCCCGAAATAACACAAAATTTGAAGGTATTTTTGGAATTTTAACATTAATGTGGGGTGTATGGCTAATTTTTGGGGGTGTATTTACCAACTCCCATAGCCCAACCCACTTAATAATATTTATATTTGCTTTATATAGCATAAATTGCATATTCCAATTCGTAACATTAATATAAATCCTCCTGCTGCCTAATATATGAATTTGTAGGGAGGGTCAGGAAGTGCAAGCAACATCAAGTTTCAGAATATCCAAATGGACAATGTGACCAACCCCATAATAATAGATCAGAACTACTGTGACCAAGAAGAACCATGCGAAAAACAGGTACCAAAAAAATCTTCAGCTTTGACATCTAGTAACATATACTATATTATTAGAAAAAAGTTGAATTAGTAACAGGAATTAAAAATAGACAAAAAAAAAATGAAATTAGTCTCTAATTCTGTCTATCTAACATTTGGAGACAGAGAATTAGATATATGAATTTCAATTTTTTCTAGTAATACTCTATAGAATTTTGATTGTTTGCTCATGTTTTAATCTATTACTAGACATGATTTATGATATGATTTATGGTGTATATATATATCATTGATTTGATTTATGTAATGGACCTTATTGGTAGAGAAAAAGGCTTTAATTAGTTGTTATTATTTTGTTGATATATAATGTCCAATTGCAGCAATCAGCGGTTCAGATAAGGAATGTGTTGTACCAGGACATAAAGGGCACAAGTGCTTCTGATGTGGCTATGCAGTTTGATTGCAGCGAAAGCTTCCCATGCCAGGGGATAGTGCTGCAGAACATAGACCTGCATCTTGAAGAAGGTGGTACAGAGGCCAAGGCTTCATGCAACAATATTGTCCAATTGTCCTACAGAGGATATGTTACCCCTCGCTGCACATAGCTATACATAGAGAGCAGGGAAATTAAGACTAATATTCATATAGTATGAATTAATACTGATACATTAAGGATATATACAGACATACATTCTGTAATGCTCCACCAATAAAAGCTCATTGATTTGTAGCGAATATATATAATAATGTGATGTGATTCTTCACACACATTGCGATATGTGATGTCATCATTTGTACCTTTAATTAATTATTTCATAAATAAAGTCTCACTCATATTATTATTTTATATATTTTGATTTTTTTTTGACTTATTTTTTATATATTTTGATTAAATTTATAATAATTTTGAAGCTTTCTTTGTATATAATAATCTTTGTTCTCCTCATGTATATATAGTGCATGATCCCATGAGCTCAAAATAGCATTTGATTATCTGAAGTGTTCCTTTAGGGAATAATTTAGGCTGCTTTTAATTGGAGAGGATCGGACTATAATGATATCATTAAGGAAGGGGCAAATTCTATTCACCCCATACGTAATAAACTCATACTTAAATATAAAATGTACTCCATGTATTAACAATAAATGGGAATATAGTTGCAACTTTAAAGTGGATTTGATAATAAATGGAAGTATAGAATGGTGTTTTAATAAGTTGCAGAACATATTATTTTACCATGAAAATTATAGTACTCCCTTTCGTTTCAAAATAAATTACTTTTTAGTAAAAAAAAATAGTCTCAAAATAAGTGTCATTTTAAAGACATATCTCATCTAATTTAAGTCCTCAGTGGTATTTAATATTATTTAATATTATATTTATAGAATTGAAAAAGAGAATAAGGATACGCTCCATCCGTTTCATATTGATTGTCATGTTAAAAAATTGAAGTGTCATTTTTTTTTTCAATGCATCATTAATTCTTTTTTATCCAATTTTACCCATAGCCAATGAAGTTTTGGAAATATAACCATCAATAATTACGGAAAAACAATAATTATGAATTTTTTTTAATTATCATGACAATTCACTAAAATTATACTACCTGTTAACTCATTTATTATTTTTCTTATATTTTTATGAAAAAAACCTAAATGAACAGTTAATTTGAAACAGAAAAAGTAATTTAGTGAAATTAAAAAAATATGCAAAAATCTTAAACATCACTTGTTACGAAATTTAAGAAATTATAACAAAATTGATTAAAAAAAAATTATAACAAATAGGACAACATTTTAATAAATAAACCGAGCTCAAATAATAAAAAATAGAAGCATCTATAAAAAAAAAATTCCAAATTTCTACTCCCGGAAAGTGAGTGGGGAAAATCAAAGAGAAATTATAAATTTGAATAATTTATCTCGAGTTTTTTCATGGTCATTTTGTGAAGGAGTCAAAGGTCAAGCAGCAGCGGAGGACTTATCCCGACGAGACGAAGCAAGGAGTTCCCAATTCCCTTTCTCCCTCAATTGAATTCCCCATTTCTTTCTCTGTTTCTATTTCTCTCCAATTTCTTTCCCTTCCGTTTCCATTTTTTTTTCCTGTGTTTGTTAGTTAGTGTTGGCATATGGGAACTCCGGAATTCCCAGATCTAGGAAAGCACTGTGCCGTCTCTCACTGCAAACTCATTGATTTCTTGCCCTTCACCTGCGATCGCTGCAACCAGGTCTCTCTCATTTCTCTGTGTTTAGTTTAGTTTTTTTTTTTGGGTGAATTGTGATGCCTGGTTATGTGGTTCATTCCTTCAGATTATGAAACATAGAAATCCCTTTTGCAATTGTTAAACCAAACATTGTTCTACTTCATTGATACAACTTTCTAGGAATTGTGGTGACCATAATTAGTTACTTCTGTGATGACATAAGCTATGGAAGGGTGGTTTTTTTTTTTTTTTTGCTCCACCCTCATTGAAGCTTACTTCATAGAGGGTTATAGACTTATAGCTTATAGGCTTTCTTTGGTAATTAGCGACGGCAGTAAAAATAGGCTGGTTGAGAGACATGGTTATAGTTTTATAGGATAGGAGAGTGATAGTTATGAGTGGGAAACCAAAACCAAGGGAATCATTCGGGGATTTGGCTCTCTCACCTTATAGGGTAAAGTAAGATATCTCAATTGATGATGAAAAATATTAACGGTTGATAATTTAACGCAACGCATCCCTGATTTGCTATGCATGGTCAAGATTACTTACTTTGTCCTATAAAGTGAATAACTCACTTTGAAGAAGCTAAGCATGTGTTTCAGTGAGCGTTCGTTGAAAGTTATTTTGAATGAAATTGATTTTGTACGATTGATTTAGTGAACATTGAGTTTGAACTAAAGTGATTTATGTTTGGAAGTTTTTACTTGAAAAACAAGTTTAATGCAAAACTTAGTGTTAATTTTTAACCTAACACAAATGCTACCTTTTATCACTTCTAGGTGAGTCGAGGTTCGGAGGCAAAATTAATTTTGAATCATAACTTCCAAACATCAAAACTTTTCATGAAATCACGTATACAACAAAATAAAAGTGATTGAGTTTTCAAATGTGTATCCAAACATATACTAAATCCAATCAATGGTTCCAACTCATTGAAGCTTCATGTTAATTTTATTTCCATAAGCTACAAGTCCACAAAAATAACAATATCATCAAATTATTATATGTACAAATGTGAAAGGATGTTGTGATGTTTTAAACTTTTCAAATTCTAAATGATGAAACTCGACTTAAAACACTTGCGTTGCCCTCAATTTTGGGTTAAGTTCTGCCACTGTTTTTTATTTTCATTTTTTGTTACATATTATTCACTATATTTCTTTATTTCCAAGGAGCACCTTAACTCCTCAAGTTCATGCAAGTAACAACATTTTTACTTGTGATTTTGCATGATGACATTCTGGTTGTTTGTTGATATGGAATTATGGATTATTATTCTTCCTTTGTTCAATTTTAAGAGCTCTTTGTTTGATTTAACTATATTAGCCAAATCCATTGCAGGTGTATTGTTTGGAACACCGAAGTTATATTAAACATCAGTGTACAAAAGCTGACAAGTTAGATGTCACTGTGGTTATATGTCCACTTTGCGCCAAAGGAGTTCGCCTAGTCCCTGATCAAGATCCAAACATAACTTGGGAGAGTCATGTTAACACCGAGTGCGACCCGTCAAATTACGAGAGAGCCGTAAAGAAGAAGAAATGCCCTGCCCCTGGATGCAGAGAGATCTTAGTATTCTCAAACACAATCAAATGCAGGGACTGCATGATAGACCATTGTTTGAAGCATCGGTTCGGACCTGATCATAAATGTCCGGGGCCTAAAAAGTTGGAAACAAGTTTCTCATTCATGAGTCTATTGAATAAGAAAAGAGAAGTGGTGCCTAAACCTAATTCAAGTTCTTCAACCTCCTCATCATCATCTAAATGGACTACAAGCTTTCTTAATGCGGCTTCGAACATTCGAGCTTCAGCTGAGGCAGGCATGTCAAAGTTGAGTGCTGAAGTTAATCAAACGTGGAGGACAACAAAGGATGGTGTGGGACAAAGCAGTGGCAGTGGTCAAGTGGAGCAATGCCCTCAGTGTGGTGCCAAGTTTTCCTCAGTCACTGCTTTGGTGGACCATGTAGAAAAAGTTCATGAAAGAAGTAACAACCGTTCTGGGGTGAAGGTTACAATTGATGTTTGTCCCAAGTGTAGTAAAGGATTCAGAGACCCTGTGGCCCTTGTAGAGCATGTTGAGAGGGATCATGGTGGTACTTCTAGAGCATAGGTGTGAAGCTGATATTTGAATGAGTTTTGTACTTTCTGAAATGAATATAGCCTGGAATGAATTCAGTGTATAAACATTCTTTCTTCTGCCCCATTTTACAGTAACAAGATGTGTATATGAACTTGAAGATGTTTGTTATTTCTACATCACAATTGGAGTAGTAGCATTATCTGATAGCTTGATTGCTTTACAAATATTTCTTTATAAATTTACGGGTTAATTATGTTTTTAGTCCTTTAAAAATTGTCAGATTTGAGTTAGGTCCTTTAAAAAAAAGTCAAACTTTTTTAGTCCTTTAAATTTTTTTTTGTTTGATTTAGGTCCTTTAAGTGAGTTAACTTGTTAGGTGGCACATTTTGACCCAGTCATCATGCCTATGTGGCACGAAACGCTGACGTGGCAATATTAACTTTTGAATTTAGTCCCTCTAAAAATTGAGTTTTGATTTTAGTCCCTCTAAAAATTGATGAGTATTGATTTTAGTCCCTCTAAAAATTGATGAGTTTTGATTTTAGTCCCTCTAAAAATTGAGTTTTGATTTTAGTCCCTCTGGTTTTTTTTTCTCTCTCTCTCTCTCACCCCACCACCGCCACTCTCTCTCTCGTTTTCTCTCTCTCTCACCACCACCACCACTCTCTCTCACTCTCACCACCACCACCACCACCACCACCACCACCACCACTCTCTCTCTCTCTCTCGTTTTCTCGCTCTCTCTCACCCCCACCACCACCACTCTCTCTCTCGTTTTCTCTCTCTCTCACCCCCACCACCGCCACTCTCTCTCTCTCTCTCTCGTTTTCTCTCTCTCACCCCCACCACCACCACCCCCCACCACTCTCTCTCTCACCCCCACCACCACCATTGATTTGTTATTGATTTATCAAGGTTCACAATTTGTTATGTAACAAATCGTGAGAGAAAGAAAACGAGAGAGAGAGAGAGTGTGTGGTGGTGGTGGGGGTAAGAGAGAGCGAGAAAACGAGAGAGAGAGAGAGAGAGAAAGAGAGTGGTGGTGGTGGTGGGGGTGAGAGAGAGAGAGTGGTGGTGGTGGTGGTGAGGTGAGAGAGAGAGTGGTAGTGGTGGTGGTGGTGGTGGTGGTGGTGGAGGGGGGTGGGGGTGAGAGAGAGAGAAAAGAGAGAGAGAGTGGCGGTGGTGGAGGTGAGAGAGAGAGAAAAACCAGATGGACTAAAATCAAAACTCATCAATTTTTAGAGGGATTAAAATCAAAACTCATCAATTTTTAAAGGGACTAAAATCAAAACTCAATTTTTAGAGGGACTAAATTCAAAAGTTAATATTGCCACGTCAGCATTTCGTGCCACGTAAGCATGATGACTGAGTCAAAATGTGCCACCTAGCAAGTCAACTCACTTAAAGGACCTAAATCAAACAAAATTTTTTTTAAAGGACTAAAAAAGTTTGACTTTTTTTTAAAGGACCTAACTCAAATCTGGCAATTTTTAAAGGACCAAAAATATAATTAAGCCTAAATTTATTATTTCATGGTTTCAATCATGAAACCTTTGGTTGGCTAACCTTTGGTTGGACATGCTGCTTGAAATAGAATGAAAATGCATGATCTTGAGTTTCAGTTCAAACAGTTGTATTTATTGGCTCCGTCTAGGGTGAACCACCAAATAGGTGGTTCACCATGGTGACCTATGAATTTAAAGAAAGAAATAGGTGGTTCACCATGGTGAACTTTGTCTTACAATAATTATAGTCATCCGATTTTGTACTTATGAAATCAACGGATAGCATTGTGGACTGGAAATCAAAGTAACAGGTCAAACAATTAGTTATCCATATTCTCTATTTGGTCCTTGGTCTCAAATGAGAACCGTTCTTCACCTAGGAATACATCGAAGGTGGAAGAATCGAGTTATTCTGCAGTGCGTAATGCGTGGGTCCCTTTGAAACCTTGTTGAGGCTGCATTCGTGTGTTGCTGGGAAAAACAATCTACTGCATTGTGGGTTTTTTAGATTGTTCATTATAGAAACCCATGAAGCAGAGGAACAAAGGTCCATTTTCTGGGTTTTATAGATTGTTCATTGTTGAAACGCATGAAGCAGAGGAACCGTGTTAATTTTCTGGGTTTTTTAGATTGTTGAAACGCATGAAGCAGAAGAACAGTGTTCATTTTCTGGGTTTTTTAGCTATTGTTCACTGTTGAAACGCATGAAGCAGAGGAACAGTGTTCAGCTACTGTAATGTGCAAAATCTGAGCTTGTTTGGGTGAAATTAGTCTTGTTCGCTGTTATATTCTCTTCCCTTTCATATTTGTTCGGTTGATTTCAATTAAATTATTTGTTAGAATCGATATATGAAGAAAATGAATAATTATTGGAGTCAAGAAAATCAATGAAGGTGGGAAACAATTCGTTGCAAACAAATATTGTTCTGAAATGCCATAATTCCATTAGAAAGGATACCCAAGTGATTACAATAGGGACGAAGCTGGATTACAACAGGGACGAAGTAGGAGACAGAAATTTAAAAAAAAAAACAAAATCTAGCTTTACTTTGGACGCAGACTGTTGGACTCAAGCATTGGACTCAGACTGCAAACATTGGACGCAGAGTGTTAGACTGCAACATTGGACGCAGGATGTTGGACGCAAACGCTGGATGCCAACATTGGACGCAGACGCTGGATGCCAACATTGGACGCAGACGCTGGACGCAGGCTCTGGATGCATACATTGGACGCAGGCGTTGGACGCAGGCATTGGACGCAGAGTGTTAGACTGCAACATTGGACGCAGGATGTTGGACGCAGACGCTGGATGCCAACATTGGACGCAGACGTTGGACGTAGGCTCTGGATGCATACATTGGACGCAGGCGTTGGACGCAGGCATTGGACTCTGAAGTAAACACTCTCAACACAGTCTCAGATTCGCTTAAGCGTTATTCCCAGGCTAACGAACCACACAGGATAAGAAACAGGATTTCTTAGTCGTAAAATCGAACCACACAGGTGTTCCAACCACAGATCTGCGTTCAACCCCAAGTAAATCAAAATTTCAAGAATGACAACCAACAAATCGACATTAAGAAACAGGATAACAGAAAAATCTCAGTCACAATACCAATCACTGTTAACCCACGCGATTTCATAATAAATGCCCTAAAAATAATGAACGATGAACGATGAAAGATGAAAGATGAAAATCAGAGAAACCAACCTGGTATAAAAAACAAAGACGAACGATGCTTTCTCACAGTCTTGTCACCTCCAACTCTCTCAGCTATTCTCAAACTCTGAGTTCTGCAGAGTAAGTTTTCGAAACAAAAGGGACTGATCTGCTGTGATGAAGAACCAAAGGGTATATTGTACACGGTAGTATGTGATACTTCAATAGGGACCATTTTGCAAATGCTACATTGTTTATGTTAACCGGAATTCACCGCATCTACCTACTATACAGGTTTTTGTTTTAGGTTTTTTATGTTTTTTAAATGGTTCATAGTGGACCATTTAATTTGCTAGTCCACCCTAGAATGCACCCAAATTTTATACGTTGTACTTTTTATCTCATTAATTTTTTGTTTAATAAATAAATAAATAGAAAACTTGAAAACTTATTCTTATTCAAGAATTTTATTATTACATATTTTAATAAAAAATTTGAACTAAATTAATAATTACTCATCATTTATGGCTCTTTACTCCCCACAACGGTCCTCTATCTACCAGCTGCAGCATTTCTTGTCTCCTCCATCACTTGCAACATCGATACCTCTTCCAAAACCTGCATCAAGGTAGGATATTCCATGCTTCGCAAACTTTCTTCTTCTGAATTTACTTCTTCCTACTGTGAGTTTGTTAGATTTTAGTCATCTTCTTACGAATTTGCATCTTTGTCTCGCTGTGAGTTCCTTTTATTTTTATTCATCTACATTCTATTTGTTGTATAGTTGTTGTTTATGAATTTTATGCCCCACACCAAGAAAAAAATATATGTATTCCTCGTAAATAAAATGTGTTTTTCTCTCCATTTTTTCTGTAAGGCCACCGAAATTTTTTTTTATCTTGCAGCATCAATTTTTTTGCTTGCATGTTTGCATGTAAGGTGCTTGACAAAATGCTTGTTTTGACATATATATTGCTTGTTTCCATTAAAATTATCTTTTTTTTTATGCAAAATCTAAAAAATAGTCGTACATTTTGTACCCACTTTTCTGCCTCATCTTATCCCAAAAGAACATTGATTTCATATCCATTGAATGTGTGGTATCCTCACCAGATTTTTCTACCCATTTTATGTACAAAATAGTTGTCCGGTTTGCAATTGTAGTTTATGATATGTTTTTTTCACTAGGCAAAATGAATTTATTAAGAAAACAATACCTAACTTTAAGCACAAGGTGTGCTAAAGTGTAGCTACAAAGAAATAGTCCTTATACAAGTATGAACCACCAAAAACCATAAAAAAAATTATTTATTTCAATAAAATTCAAAAGTAATGAGCCATCATGCATTAGGTATAGAAATATACTGATGCTTGGGGTGGAATTCCCTTGAGCTGGTAGTTAACCAGCTTGGTGCAAGGATGGCCATAAGTAATTCTTCCTTGTTCGTGTTGCTTTGGTGGTGTTATGATCTCTTTAAAACTTACTTTGTTTACCTGTTAAAACAGAATGTTGAGCTGGTTTGTTGCATAGAAGAGTTTCAATTGGTTTTAAAGACGTCAAAGAGAAAAGGGTTTGATCCTACACCCTTAGCTGTAATTGGAGAGGTATTTTATTAATATTATTCCTGTTTTCATGCGTTCATCTTAGTTGCCATTTTAAAGTTTACATCTATAGTAATATTTTAATGTGTACATTCATGTGGCTAAATAATTAATTAGTTTTGATATACATGAGATAGGATGTTAAATATATCGGTTAGAAACAAAAATCTGTCAAAGGGAAAAGAACCATTACATACCTATTATAATGCTGAAAAAGAAAGGACAAAATCAAAGGCTATCTGCGACCATCGCACCACGACAAATATGTTCTTTAGACCAAGCAGAAAAGGTGAATGCAATGAACGTACCTTGACCAAGATAGGTTGGAGAGATGTCATTGCTCAGTTTAACTCTAGTAGTGATCAGAAAAATCATGACAAAGGACAATTCAAGAATAAGTGGAATAATTTAAGAAAGGATTGGTGTGCTTGGCATAATCTATTTCAACATGAAACTAGAATAGGATTTGATTATGAGACAAACAATTTGACAGCTGATACAGAGTGGTGGGATGCAAAAGAAAAAGTAGGCACACATTATGATATGCAATTACTTTATAAATTTAATAAAGTGTTGATACTTGATATGAAACTTTAGATGTGATTAAAATTTTTGATGCCGCAGGTAAATCCATTGAATGCTAAATACCGCAATGAGGGCCTATCATTTGCACGTGAGTTAACATACCTTTTTAAAGATAAAACAGCCATGGGTGAATTTGCATTTGGCACCATCAAGTGGATTCTTGATAGATATTCAAGAACGGGATCAACAACATACTCAAGGTTTTGAGAGTGTTGGTATGGAAAAGAGTGAAAGTTTAGGAGATAGTGAAGATCTAAGTATAGGTGTTGATCTATATGGTACGATAGGTAGTGGTGGTGGTAGTATAGGGGTAACAAATCTTAACCTAAATACCTCTGAGACTACAGGGACAGCAAAAAGTGGAGAAAAAAGAAAGACGAGAAGGGAAAAGGTAAAAAATGGTGAAATGGATAGTGCCACAATGATAGTACAGCTACTTAAAAAAGTTACAGATGTAATTGAGTCTCACACTTCTGCTATTGTTGCAAATAAACAAGATCCTTGTAGTATTGGCATAGTAATGGCCGATATTCATAGACTAGAAGCAGTAGTGGAGAATGCAGATTTTTATGGTAGATGTTGTGAATTGATGATGAACAAGGCTGCAAGGGAGGTATTTGCTGCAATTCCAGATGATGAGCATAAAATGATTTTTCTCAAGCGTGCAGCATATCGAAACCATAACAATTAGCAACCTTAGTGTTCTTTTACAAGTGTATGACTTATTTATGTATTGTAGTTGCTACATTGAAAAATTATTTAAGTGTATGAGTGTGTGCGCTTGACTAAGTGTATGACTTATTATCTATGATTGTATAAATATTCAGTTAATAGGGATATTATGGTTATATTCCTTTATAATTGTATCAAGTATATCACTTTTTATATATATGCTGTCACAAGTAGTTTTTGGTGTTTTTTCATTGCAGAATTTTGATTGCAATGTCAATCATATCCTCATGTGATTGTGATGAAAATTTAAGTGAAGAAAATGATTACAATGAAGTAGATACTAGATAGTGTAATTTTATCTCTGGTGGCTTGATAGTAATGTATAAGCAAGGCAATATGTATGGCATTATAAAGGCTGTGTACACTACAGGTAGTGAAAAAGGTTTCATTGAATTTTCCATACGCATGTGATATGTTCATTATGCCATGTTAAGTGTTGGAGTTCCCTCGTTTAATGCCTTAATCATGAGTCATGAAGTCATTCAATCCATTGCTTCGTTCCAAAATAGGGCTGCAAAAGCATCATCTATCTTTTGCTCCCAAGTTTTAAATTGTGGTTGCTTGGAGTTGGTTATGTGAGTTGACCAAAAAAAAAAGTTGGTTATGTGACAGATTCTTAATATTGTTGAAAATTATATATAAATGAGACTAGTGCTTATAAAAAAGAGGGATTGATATCGTCACAATTATAGTCACGATGCGACTCTAAAAACTACAAAAATCTTGATGTTTTGACTTTAAATTGTAGTTAGAGATTGTAATTCACAACTGTTCTCTTTGATCATCACTATAAAAACTCTTATTTTGCCTCTCCTAAAACCTTGTCTTGTTCCTCTTTCTTTTCTTCTCATTTCTCTCTGTTTTGCCATTTTTGTTGTTATTACTGGAATTTTATAATCGTTGCAATAAATGATTTTAGTAATTTGGCTCAGGGGCATGGAATGGGAAATAGTTCCTTGGGTATGATTTTTATACTCAAATAATTTAATAGGGTCCGAGCTGTGTTTTGGGCTTGTGGGCTCCTAGTGTTTTTTCTTTTGTTTTTCCTCTTTTGTTTAGCTCCTTTTATCAAAAAAAAAGTATTCTTTTTTTATCATGTGATACTTCAAGATAATGTTAATGTTAAGGGTTTTAGTGATTCTTATTAATCTTGATTAAGAGTAAATAAATTAAATTTTAATTAACACCTAATATTGAAAAACGTTGATCTTTTGCATAAAGAAGTTTATCGATATATATATTTCACATCAAATGAAAAACAATTATTATCTTATTGAAAATAAATTTCAATTCTCTATTTCTATTTGACACATAACAGGTATATGAGGGGTGAACCGGGGGAAACGCTTAAAGAATAGTGATAGGTGGACACCCCACCACCCATCACACACCCCATCCCAATGAAATGGGGGGTGTGTCATGGGTGTAGAGTGGTGGTCCATGGACCATTACCCTTTTACTTTTCTTTTATTGGTTAAAACAACTTTTATTTAGTTTTTCGTACACATTTTCTGTCCCATATAGCATTTGCTCTAACAATAATAATAATAATAGTAATAATAATAATAATAATGTGTTAACCTTTTCTTGCAAAAAATGTGTTTTTTTATCAAACGTAAAAAAATTGCATGTGTTAAACATTTGGAAACTCCCAAGACCTTCGCGTGTCAATGTATTATTCATTTGACCATTTAGTACTTGCTATTTTATGTGGCGCTCCTTATAGAAATTATTGAAGTAAACCTTTTTAGATAGATTCAGAATTTGACCAATTTGTATCTATTTAAAAAAAAAATTGACGAAATTTTAATTAAAATTTTAATAACAATATCATATTTATTGTCAAAAAATAAGAGTAGAGTATATCATGCAGAACAAATTTTGACTAATCGGATGATATGTACGGGCGTAAAAGAGAAGTGAAGTCGTCCACTTAAAATTTACAAGATGGGAAATGATTGTTGGCAAGACAGAATTTGTGCACGAATTGTACGAAAGACCTTGTATCCGTTTGATTGTGATGGTTTTCTGTTTTAATAAAAACAGAATTCAATCACAACCGTCCAAGGCACTTTCGACATTGTTTCGTATCTCTTTTGTCCTTCCAAATAGCAGAGCTCTTACAAGATATTTCTGCGGACTCTTAGAGTTTAAAATTTTCATTATATTATAGGAAATATTTTGAACGTGGAGAATGGCAAAAGCTGAACCAAGATGTACTCCAATGGTGTAGCGAAAAAAAAAAGATGTACTCCAATGGTAGCTACTGAGTTCTATACTACATATGAACATCATAAAAACCCCTAGATGACTATTGACTACATAATAATTGGGATACAGCAAAATTTCCCTGTTATATCGTAGGGATGTATATATACCTGAATCACCGCCAATTATATGACTTACCTATGTCAGAATCTTTATCCGTGTAATCTGCTATTATATATCTAGCTTACCTCCTTATATGCTAACTTCATCCAGTTATTGGAGTTATCTGTCAGAAAAAAATTTGTTTCCCAAAAACAACGGTAAAATAGTGATGAAATCCCCAAGTTAGAGAGACAATCATGAAGCAGTCTTATTACAAGGATTAGTATGAAATCTTTAAATTAATATGTTTATTTATTATCAATCACCTTTGACTCTCAATTAGTTGTTATTATACTTCATTATTTTTACAGATTAAATGATACTGAATTTCATTTCATACTATAAAAACCAAACTCAAAAATTAATTAGTAGATTAGTAAATAATTGATAAATACGCATACCGTGTAAACATAGGGATCATGACGCCCGCCTGAGCCTGTTCTTTTCACGGCATCCACCCTCAGCAACCTGCACATAATTCTTAGTTTCGTCAGAACCAATAAAAATACTAACAAAATTAATTATATGTGTGAATCCAAATAGCGTTTAATTATTTGAAATTCCAAAGAAAAAGAGTATCATAGGGAGTGCTTGTTTTTCACAGCAACGCTCACTAGCTAGTAGCTACCGCGAATGATCACAGAACCAAGCGTGTATATGTATCCATCGATTTGAATCACAGTTTTATAAATCGCGTAATTGATAGTAGAAATGTTTGTGCTGCATGTCGCGATCCATGAGAGTGTGTGTGTGTGAGAGGGAGAGAGAGAGAGAAATCACATTCGGAGAGCTTTGCTAGTGTCAGGGCTATCACCGAGCATTTGACGGATCCTAACTTCAGAGGAACCACCGAGAGAGAGAAACTTCAATATGGCTTCGCCACGCCGGCGCAGGTGTGGCGAGCCTACGGCGTTCTTCGCGCGATGCGGCGTCGCCGGCGGCGGTGGCGGTGGCTCGAGTTCCATCTCAGCCTCTCTCGCACTAGCACATCTGCTTATTCTGTTAGCGTAGCGTAAGCTTCGCGCGCTGGAGATCCCGCTCGAGCTGTTCGACAAACACGACGTGACATCGCCGGATACCGAAACCGGAGACACCTTCTCCGCCGCGTCGGCGTTCGGCTTCCGATCGCCGGAGCAGGAGGAGGAGGTCCACATTACCTTCGATCGAACCTTCCGCGCAATCTTTCACAAACCAAAAATTCCTCGGTTTAGAAAGATTTAATTTAAATACATCGCCAACTGAATACTCCAAAATAATAGAGAAATTCAAAAACAAAAAGTGAAATGATCAAACGTTCGTATCTCTGCTACTTCAGCATCGAACTTGCTGAGATTCAATCGAACATTATCAAGTCCAATCAAACAGCACAACAAAGCAGAATCTCGGTAGAAGAATCGAAGAAGTGAAATAAAAAGCAATTGATGATCTGAATTCTGAAGTTCAAGTTCACAAAACGATTATTCCAGATCATCATTCAACAGAATCGCTTGTTCTGTTTCACGAAACGGATCCGAACAATATCAGAAAGTGAAACAGAACAAACTCTTAAAAGAAAATAGAAGAGAAAAGCACACGAAAGCGACCTTGAACTTCATCTGATGGTAACGATCAGTGGCAGAGAAGAACGATACGGAACGCGATTTGATCTCATCTTCCTCTGATGAATCACAGTCGTCATTGATGAGAGAGGATGATGAAGAATTGTTGGAGCCACTAGACACTGAGCTCTCTCTGAAACTCTTGCTACTATCTGGAACCGGATCATTGGAATTGGAGTGGAACCTTCAGATTTCAGAGCAATTAGAAATTTGCAAAATCAGAGAGAAGATTGAAAACGATGAAAACAGGTGCATGAAAAGAGTGTGTGAGTTCGTTATGGTTACTTTGGAGTAGAAAGCGAGGGAGAAGGAGGTGTGGCGTGGAGAAGAAGCAGTGACGATGCAACCGTTCGTTCTTCAGAACTCGGGAACGAAGACATTGTTGGTTTCAGACTTCCAGTTCAGAAGCTTGAGCTCTCTCCTCTGCTTTCGAAATTTCGCGGGTATATTTCAATCTTTTCAAATTTTTCTCTCTCTTCCTTAGAGTGGCGTGTGTGCCATTTGCGGTATTTTTTAGTTTTTATATTTTTCTTTATACATTTTTTGTTTTTTAACCCATACTCTGATATTAATATTAATTTTATAATATTTTTCGTTAATTTTACTAGTTATTTTTCCAGTGCTACGCAAAGCCCTAGGGTAACGGATTTTTTGTTCCTAATGCATGAACATTATAATAGTTACTTAGGAAATTCATAATTTTGTATCTCGAAATAAATGAAGATAATTTGATTATACATTTTCTGTTAAAGTTTTAATGAAGTCAAAACGAAAAGGATCCATACCATTTTTAATATTCTTTCTTTAAACAAGTTATTAATACATTCTTGAAAAAAGATCCATACAGTTTTTATTAAGTGATGTTCTACATTCTTATTTATTAGAAATTAGTAAACTATCAATAACCCCTTAATCGTAATGAGCTGTCAATTTAATCTCTAGAATTAGCAAAATTAAAAAAAATCTCTGAATCTGGCTTATGTATGTCATGTTAGTTCTAATGACACTTCTGTCACTCAACCATTGACAGTGTTGATTAGACACGTTAAGTGTCATGTAGACATCCATGTGTAACTCTACGTGTACACTTAATCATCTTGGGTGATCGTGGGTTGAGAAGTCAACCCAATCAACCCGAGTAAATAAAAAAAAATGGTTGGATTCATTGGTTTGTTTGGTTTGCATACTTTAGAACTCGATTAACTCGAATCAGGTATTGGTTTCACCAAAATTATACCCAACGTGATATACATAAAAAAAAGATTTAGTATCTAATTATACTAGTATTTTCATTTTTTGGTGGACCTCTTGTTAAACTAAAAGAGACTCGTGTCATATCACCTAAGCTCTGATGATTATACTAGTATTTTCATTTAATTAATATGTTTAGGCCTTCATTATTATAGGAAATGATGACATGTTTATTTTTTGCGTTCTATGTGAATTTTATGTTTTCATTTAGTGTGAACCCCTTAAGATGTTTTTTAATTGGATCGGATTACCAAACCAGGCTTTGCATAACCCAACCAAGGGTTTACACAAAGACTTTTTATATCCATACATACACCATTTGTTAAACACACACACACTAAAGACTAAAAAGTCTAAACTACCCTCTCTTCACCCTCAAAACCATTGCACTATCCCTCACTTCCGCACAGCCATACACAGATCCGCCGCACAGCGTCGTAGTTCCGCGCCTCCGTCTTAGTTCCGCGGCTTCGTCGTAATTCCGCGCGTCCATCCCTTTCTTCTCCCTCGCATTACCTCGTCATCGTTCTCCCTTGTAGAAGGTGGTTGTCTCCCTCACAGAGAGGAGTAGTTGCAGCGCCGTGACACCTTCGTCTTCACCTCCCGTGGAACTATTAATTCCGCGTATATAAAAAACGGCACATACGTATCGAGCACAGAACTATTAGTTCCGCGAAAAAATGCACTCGCGGAACTAATAGTTCCACGGAGTATTTTTCACAGAAAAAATACTCTGCGGAACTATTAGTTCCGCGTGTGCATTTTTTACGTGGAACGTAAAAATTGAACACGCGGAACTATTAGTTCCACGTAAAAAATGCACACGCGGAACTAATAGTTCCACGGAGTATTTTTCCAGTGAAAAATACTACGCGGAACTATTAGTTCCGCGAGTGCATTTTTTACGCGGAACTAATAGTTCCGCGCTCGATACGTATGTGCCGTTTTTTATATACGCGGAATTAATAGTTCCACGGGGTCCTTAAAACGCAAAAAATTTAACTCGCGATTTTACCTGACGACGGTGAGTTTTCTGTTCGGTTGTGTTGCCTGTAGATGCAAGGGAGACTCCTTTGCTTGTTGTTGGAGGGGATAGGGATGAGTAGAGAAGGGAGAATGAAGAAAAATTTTTAAAAAGATGGATGAAGCAGAACGTGCGCGCGCGGAGAAGAAGAGCAGAGAGGGAAGAAGAAATGAAAGTGGGAAGAAGAAGAAAGAAGTAAGGGTATTTTAGGTATTTTAAATGTGTGTATGTGTTATTAACAAATGGTGTATGTGCGGATATAAAAACTCTTACACAAATGGGTCAAGCCCAATTTACTGTGAGATCTAATCCAATCTGACCCATGATCACCCAATTGAAACCAATTGAAAATGAAAGCGAGTTCATCCTTCATAGTCACTACTCTCTCTCTCTCTCTCTCTCTCTCTCTCTCTCTCCATTGCCACCCTTCCTCACACCATCTCCATTGCGCCCTTCCTTAGCCTCCTTCTTTCCCTCCTCCGACTGTCACCCCCTTCCCCAATAGTGGCAACATTTTTGCATACCATTTTCTCAAATTAATGGATATACTAAAATTGCACAAATTAAAAAATAAGAGACTAAAATTATATTTAAATATATTAAAGGGACTAAAACTGCAATTAAATCCTAAAAACCATCTTAGCTCTACGTGTACTTGCTTACCTCAACATTCCATAGCCATATCAGCACCACGTAGATGCATTCAACACCATGTTAACATCTCCCTTAAATATTGACTGTCAAATTAATAGAGATAAACTGCATATATTTAAAAATAGGGAGATTAAAATTGTAAAATTAAAAATAAAGGGATTAAAATCTCGAGCTAGCTATACTAAGACATCAAAAGTTCAATTAAGCTATGGTAACATTTTAATGTTTTTCTAAACTAAACTAAACATTCAAAATATGGAATTTTCCTCAATTCCTTTGGCCACGAGCCTTGTGGCACTTGTTAACAAACTTACTGCACATGGAAAGGCATTCAATGAATCGAAAAATAGACTTGTTAACCACACCCGAAACACTTTATCCAGATAGTATAGCCAATCCAAAGTGGTTACCCGTTTACCACACCAAGTCAAGCTCATATAACTGGCTTCCCAAGTCATCTCTACTCTGAAACAACAACAAGAGGAGGCACAAAAACAAAACAAAAACCACTGCAAAGTTCCATATGTCAATTAATAACGACAATTAATACAATAATGTGAAGCATCACCTAATAAGTCCATCACCCAACACCAAACCCCATCTCATACCACCAGAAAAATAAAAAATAAAAATATTTAATATTTAATATTTTTCTTTGTAAAAAAAATAAATAAGAGAAGGTGGTGTCAGAGAACAACAAGGCGAAGAAGATTCCACCACACCAAACTAGTTGCAGTTGCATTCAAGCTTAAGGAACCGACACAACTCAATCAAACTACATACCTGTCGGTAACCACAACCTTGGACATTAGTATTGTACTAGTGTGACAGTGTGTTGTGTGTTTGGTTTCTCTTTCTGTTTTGGTTCACTCTGGCAGAGGAGGAAGAAGAAGAAGAAAACAGTACCAAGAGTTGAGTTGAATTTGATTCAGCTCAAGTCAATCTGAACTGCGAAAAACACAATGTTAGTCCAAGAGCGTTCTTCAACTACCAAACCCTCAAACCCAAACCCAAATCCAAATCCAAAGCCCTATTTGAGAAACACTAACACCCATCCTCTTCCTACGAACCGTTTCGCCGAGACGAAGAACCTCGACTTCTCCGCATGGTTCTCCGACAACCTCTACAAGATCGTGGCGGTTACGCTCCTCGTCGTAACCGTCGCCGCCCTCTTCTTCCTCCGCAACGCCGGCGACACCGCCGCGCTCCTCTGCTTCGAGAACCAGGCGCGTGAACTCGAGAAGATCGAATTCCCGCGCGTGGACTGGGCCTCGATTTCGCCAATCGCCGACAAGACCTCGAAGTTCGCGAGCTTCCGTTCGGAGAAGTGGATCGTTGTGTCGGTTTCGGGGTACCCCAGCGACTCGCTGAAGAAGCTCGTGAAGCTTAGAGGGTGGCAGGTCCTTGCGATCGGAGATTCGAGAACCCCATCTGATTGGAACCTCAAAGGTGCAATCTTTCTGTCATTGGAGGAACAGGCCAATTTGGGGTTTAGGGTTGTTGATTACTTGCCGTATGATTCTTATGTTAGGAAAAATGTTGGGTATTTGTTTGCTATTCAGCATGGTGCTAAGAAGATTTATGATGTTGATGATAGAGGGGAGGTTATTGATGGGGATTTGGGTAAGCATTTTGATGTGGAGTTGGTTGGTGAGGGTGCTAGGCAAGAGGTTCTGTTGCAGTATAGTCATGACAACCCGAATCGAACCGTCGTGAACCCTTATGTCCATTTCGGGCAGCGTTCCGTTTGGCCTAGAGGGTTGCCATTGGAGAATGTGGGTGAGATTGGGCATGAGGAGTTTTACACTCAGGTCTTTGGTGGGAAGCAGTTCATTCAGCAGGGGATCTCCAATGGACTTCCGGATGTTGATTCGGTTTTTTACTTTACGCGGAAGTCGGGTTTGGAACCCTTTGATATCCGATTCGATGAGCACGCGCCAAAGGTTGCGTTGCCGCAGGGTGTGATGGTGCCGGTTAATTCTTTTAACACGATGTACCATTCTCCTGCATTTTGGGCCTTGATGCTTCCGGTGTCAGTTAGCACCTTTGCCTCTGATGTGTTGAGGGGTTACTGGGGACAGAGGCTTCTTTGGGAGGTTGGTGGTTATGTCGCGGTTTATCCCCCTACTGTCCACAGGTATGACAGGGTTGAGGCTTATCCGTTTTCGGAGGAGAAGGATCTTCACGTGAATGTCGGACGATTGATCAAGTATTTGGTTTTGTGGAGATCGAATAAGCATAGGTTGTTTGAGAAGATCTTGGATTTGAGCTATGCAATGGCAGAGGAGGGATTTTGGACTGACAAGGATGTGAAACTTACCGCTGCTTGGCTGCAGGACTTGCTAGCTGTTGGCTATCAGCAGCCGAGGTTGATGTCTTTGGAACTCGGACGCCCGAGGGCAAACATTGGTCACGGTGACCGGAGGGAGTTTATCCCACAGAAGTTGCCGTCTGTTCATCTCGGGGTTGAAGAAACGGGAACTGTGAATTACGAGATTGCTAATTTAATCCGATGGAGGAAGGCTTTCGGGAATATTGTGCTCATCATGTATTGCAGTGGGCCTGTGGAACGTACAGCTCTTGAATGGAGGTTGCTTTATGGGAGAATATTCAGAACTGTAGTTATTTTGTCAGAAAAGAAGGACATAGATCTTGTTGTACAGGAGGGGCATTTGGACCAAGCATACAAGTAAGTCCAGTTCTTTTTTTTTTTATTTTGCATTTTCCTATCTAAGTCATGTGATTGTTATTTTATGACTAAGCTGCCTATTAACGATGGTTGTCATTTTGTCCACATAAATCTAAAACTGAACACCGGCTTTTCACAATTACATGCGATGGCTTTGTTTTTTCAGTAAAAGGAGAAACAAAGTTACACTTGGGATCAACTTTTTTTATGGACAATATTATAGATGACTGAAGTTCATTGAAGAATAAAGTAAAACTATGTTGAGTAATTGCTTAGGGCTGTTGGCTGTCTTATGATGACAGATAGATTGCTTTTGTGTTGGGCTGTTGTGAAATATGAATTATGCATGCTTGGACAGAAGAAAAGATACACCTCCCATCACTTCAAGAATGCTGACATTAGTATATGAGATGATATGTAGCATGAGTCACTAGCAATGGATCTTTTGGAAGAGTAATATTAGCAATATCACCTGTTTTTACTGTGAAGCATTTATTTCTATCTCCATAAACTTTTTGGTTAATCATAAGAGGATTTGGAAAAGAAATTGATTGTTAAGTATATGTTAAATATAAAACTGGATTTTAGATGGATATTGATTAGAAATAGGTCAGAAAAGGGGATTGAAGAGATAAGGAAAGAATTCTTTATTGAATTAATACTTGTGATGCCCTTCCTTAATAAGACAAATTCTGAAAGTGTAGTGACCTGACAAGTAGTCTTCGAACCAGAGCTGTCGTTCTGAACTTCTGAATGCTATTATTTTTCCCACTTGATATAATATTAATTTTATTCATCTCCTGTTTGCAGGTACCTACCAAAAATATTTGATCAATTTAGCAGTGCAGAAGGGTTTTTGTTCCTACAGGATAATACAATTCTTAATTATTGGAACCTACTACAAGCGGATAAAACTAAACTGTGGATCACTAATAAGGTAATCCGGTGACCTGTTATTGTGTTTCATCTGACCCAAAGTATGGACATTTAGGTCTTGTTTGGTTTAGAAAAACTGTTTTTTTCATTTCCTATTTTAACTTCTAATTACAAAGAATGTCATCTTATTTTCACTTTGTTTCTAGTGAGAACAATGTGAAAACAAAAAAATGAAATCAGAAAATAATTTATCAAACCAAACAAGCCCTTATGTTTGCATGATAGATACTCCCCACCTTCCCTCATACAAAATCCTCAGAAACATTGTTAATAAAAAAGGCTTCTTGGTCTCTGTTTGAAATGCTTGTACAATTGTTTTGATTCTTGAAGAGTTTAGTTTCATTCTGTTGCTTGTGTAAAGTTGTTCTACAATATCATCCAATCATATGTTGTTAAGTAAATAAAAGAGTTTGACCTCTGAAGTTGTTGATATCATAGTCAAATTCATTTTAGTGTGAAAATTTTTTTACACCAACATTTAATTGAAATCAAATCCTTGTTTTGATGTCCTTCTTTTATACTAATTTTTCAAGTCAATCAACCTTGCTGAAAAGCTTAGCATTAACTCCTAAAAAGCATAGCATTAGAGCTCTTTCTCTCTCTCTCTGACAAATTCACTGGGATCCAGGTATCCGAGTCTTGGGCTTCTGTATTAACCAACGACGGCTCAGATTGGTTATCACAACAAGCAAGCATGGTAAAGAAGGTTGTTGGCATGATGCCAGCTCACTTTCAAGTCAGTTACAAAGAAACAAGTGGCAATGACAAGAACCTCTTGTTATGCAGTTCCGAGGTGTTCTACGTTCCTCAGCGCCTTGTCAGCGATTTCGTGGAGCTTGTTAACCTGGTGGGCAATCTAGAGATCCATCAGAAGGCTGCAATTCCTATGTTTTTTGTCTCCATGGATTCTCCACAGAATTTTGACCCTGTTCTTGATACAACAATCTACAAGCAAAATCCTCCTACGAATTCGTCAACACTTTATTCGGCTAAAGTCCCTGCTGTTCATCCATGGAATGTATCAAGTGAGCAAGACTTTGTAAAGCTTATCAGAATAATGGCAGAAGGGGATCCACTCCTGATGGAATTGGTTTGAAAGTAGAACTGTTTCTTTGATACTAAATGAAGAGAGGACACATGAAATATGTAACACTTGGATAAAACTTACACGGTCTTTTCTCAAATCGGAAAGAGTGTCGCTGTCTCTCTCATTTTTGTTTTCTTTTTTCTTCTGAAAATTTCTCGGGTGGTTTTTTAACCCTTTTCTTATTTCACCCCCCTTTCATTGTAGATTTGCTCCATAGAGATAAATGTATTAATCCTTTTGCCCCTTCTTTTTTATTTTTTCTGTGAAGATATGAAATGAGTCAAATGACAATGTATTTGTATTCAATATTGCAATTCAAGCTCTCCATTGAGAGATTCTTTTACCTTATACTGTGCTTTCCCTTTTTAAACAGTTTAATAATAACGCTGCCTGGTCAATATTATTATCGGGAATATTGAGTTATTGACTGTGCAACAACCTTGTTACTGCAGTAGTATATGGTTCTTTGTTAAGGCAAAGTAGATAATAGTGTGTATAGGAATGTGAAGAGTGCTATACCTAGATCTATAAATTATTCCAGTACTTTGTTGCTCAGGAGCATTTACAGTGCACTCATTTTTAAATGATGTATCATATGTAATGAGGTATCATACATTCATATGTTACAACTGTAAGAATGGTATAAATTTTGTATTTGATATCAATCTAGTGACTATATCATATGGTGCACTGTAAGTCTCACATTTGTTACTCACCAAATTTTTCACCGAACCATTTTAAAAGAAAATGCACCAATGAAAACTTCTCTAGAAAGCGAATTAGGATCCATCATACCTAATCTTCTGTTGTAAAAGGCTTTCAGACACAACTCCTAAAATGGAAATAAAAAAGGAAGAGACATGATGCGGCGTGAAATACTTGGAAGACCCCAAACAGAAGAATAATGATGACCAACATGCGTTATATTAATTATCAAATCCTTCACAGGAAGCACCAAGCACACTTGAAATTGAAGTTATTTTATTTGACGTCTTCTGCAATTGGTGTGTCATTCATTATGTTTAATAAGTCTAAATTATCAAATTCATTTTCACACAATTTGATAACATGAGCAATCAATACAAGGGAATCATTTGTTTATATTTTGGAAAACTGGAAGCTATATTGGCCAAGTTGAGTTTGGCACTTGCAACTGCACAAAGGAACATGGTCCCTGAAAATGGATTAAAAATTACAACAGGGAAAAAGAGAAGAGGAGAACAAAATCACATGAAAAAGGATGCCATTGTCAACAACATCAATTCCACGTGGGAAGGAGAAGGAGAAGGAAGCTTCAGAGACAAAGAAGATACAGTTATATCAGCAGTTAATGTCTCTGTATACTTCAACGATCAATGCCTTCAATTTTGTCTTCCACTTCTGAGTACAACTGCCTGAGTTTCTCAATGTTCTGTTCCGAAGTCTCCCAATATCCGCGCCCGTTGGCTTCCAAGAATGTCTGCACCAGCTTCCTGAAGGAGTTGGGGTTTGTGTTCATGAGCTTCTTCAGCATCTCCTCATCTTGAATGAAAGTTGTGTTGGCTTCTTCATACACCCAGTTGTCAACTTGGCCAGAAGTTGCACTCCATCCAACTGTGTTGGTAAGCCTCTTCTCGATCTCGCGGACACCCTCGTAGCCACTAGACAACATGCCTTCATACCACTTGGGATTCAACAGCTTGGTTCTTGCATCAAGTCGGACGGTCTCGGAAAGGGTACGTACCTGTATCGATATCACCATAAGGTCACATGGAAACCACTGACAATGATAATACAAAATCTACATTGACTTGAGGATAGTTCAAGTATGAAAAGATCATCAAAACAAGCTTGGAAATAGGATATTCATATATAACAGCTTTTACCTGGGCATTAGCTGTGGTTGTGTCAGCAATGTATGCACTTGGCTTCTTCCCATCTTTCCTTAGATTTTGAACCAGGTTTGTTGGGTCTGAGTCAAAGTAATGACTGACATCAGTGAGGGAGATTTCTGATGAGTCGAGGTTTTGGAACGTGGCGTCTGCTGTGCTCAGAGCCATCTCAAAGACTTTTCTTTTCTCGGTCATGCCTGCACCAGGGGCATCGCAGTCAAAAGCGAAAGACTTACGGCTAAGGTACATGTCCTGGAGCTGCTTCTCGTCATTCCATGAAGAATTCTCCACGGCCAGGTTTATGTTTGAAGAGTAGGACCCTGAGGCATTGGAGAAGACCCTTGTTGCCGCTTCTCGAACTTCAATCCCAAGGGCTTGAGCTTGTTCCAATGCATGCTTCCTTACAAAGTTCTGCTCTGCGGGTTCATCCAATTCAGCAACCATCTTCACTGCTCTATCCAGAAGATTCATCTGAAGAAGAAAAGTAAAAAAAAATTATGAGCAAAGCAACGGAGCAATGAATATCCTGTAACCTGAACAATCATTATAGTTTCTCGTGAAGCAACAGATATGATTTCAGTCAAGGATATTTGTCATCTTGATATAGAGATGCAGGTTAAGTATTGCCTACACCATGGCTATTTTATGTTGAAATATGAAGAGTTCATGCAACCTTTTTAAACAATAACAGAATAATGCTCCAATCAATGATGGAACACAAGGACAACTAAATTGATCTTAGGCTCCATTTCTGGATAAACAGATAAGGAACTGATACCTGATTGATAAAAAGGTCTCTGAATACTCCGGAGCAATTGACGACGACATCAATTCTAGGCCTTCCAAGCTCTTCAAGGCTTACAGGTTCTACCCGGTTGACCCTTCCAAAGGTATCGGCTATTGGGTTCACACCAATCATCCACAAGACCTGAGCCAGGGACTCCCCATATGTCTTAATGTTATCTGTTCCCCACAGTACAAGTGCAATTGTCTCAGGATACTTTCCCCCATTCTCAGCCTTTTGCCTCTCAATCAATCTCTCTACCACTACTTTGGCACTCTGCATCGCTGCCGTAGTAGGAATGGCTTGTGGGTCCAGGGCATGGATATTCTTTCCTGTTGGTAAAACTTTAGGGTTTCTAATTGGGTCACCTCCAGGTCCTGGCTCAACATATTTACCCTCCAAGGCTTGTTTTAAGCTTCCCACTTCGTTATTAGCTACGACCAACTTCAAACATTCTCCCAAGAACTCAAACAAAGTTCTGAGTTTTTCCCTATCAGCTCGGTAAAATTTGGTGTTCGACAAGTACTGAACCCATGGTTCATTTATGCCAAATCCAAGAATCGAGCTTAGTTTATCTTTTACATCAACAACTTGACCCTTATCGTTAGTAGTGCGCTCCACAAAGGAAGTAATTGCTCCGCGTGATGCTTCAGTTATTTGTCGAAGAAGCTCTACATCCTTTAGTATTCCCTTGTCACTAGATCTATAAACATCCTCTATGTTTCTTCCTACAGTCTCAGCTAGTATAGAAGGGAGGGAGGAAATACCGTCTTCAGGACGATCGAGTGCAGCTATGTTCACTAGGGTAGCAACTGCTTCCATGGCTGAGGGTGGCTCACCGATGACATGGAGTCCACAAGGCAACAGGCGGGACTCGATCTCCATGATCTTGGAATACACCTTCCCGACAACAAGGTCACGCTCTTTAGCTGGGAGCTCTACACCCTCATCTGGAAGTTCCACATCCTTGTCAAGATTACACTGTTTAGCTGTGCTGATAATTGAACTCACAATTTGTTGCCCACGGCCAGTGTCCTTGAGGGACTGGTATGAGGAGATGAGCTCACTTAACTGCTTAAGACCTTTGTACAGTCCTGCATTTTCTGCCGGAGGAGTCAGATAGCTGATGGTATTCGCATAGCTCCTGCGTTTGGCTATGGTAGCCTCAGAAGGGTTGTTAGCAGCATAGTAATAGACATTGGGAATATTCCCAATCAGACTGTCAGGGTAACATACATCACTCATCCCGACCTGCTTTCCAGGCATGAATTCAAGGGAACCGTGTGTCCCGAAATGAAGAACAGCATCGGCTTTGAAGATTTTCTCAACAAAAGAGTAATATGCTGCAAAACCATGATGTGGGCTTGCAGATTTGGAGAAAAGCAACCGCATGGGATCGCCTTCATATCCAAATGTGGGTTGAACCCCTATGAATACATTACCATATTGTTTCCCATATACCAATAGATTCTCTCCATCTGCATTCAGATTCCCAGGAGGCTTTCCCCAATTCTCTTCTAATGCTGTGGCATAGGGAGTGAGACTTTGATATTCGCGGACACCCATTTTGTAAGCAACATTCAAATTCGGGCTGCTGAATTGCGCTTCTTTGTCATGTATTACCTCTTCAATCAATTCTTCTGAAGTCTCTGGAAGACCCTCGCAATTGTAACCGTCTCTTTGGAGTTCTTTTAAAACAGAGAAAATGGAGGAGAAGACGTTCAGGTAGGCAGCAGTTCCTACATTTCCTTTGTCTGGTGGGAAACTGAAGACAGTGATTGCTAGTCTCTTCTCTTCCTGTGTGAGTACATAGCATGAGTATTTCAACAATCAAACTCAAACTTCTCTAGGAAAACAGATAAGAATATTCTGTAAATTCAAAATATAGATGACACTAAGAAATTGTTCCTGCATTGCAGATTCATGCATGCTGATGACAATGTACAATGAGAAATTGAGATCAACAAGAATAGAGGGCTTTTAGTCATTGGTGGAAAAAAAAAATCTCACATATGAATACTATATGGAAGATGGGGTTCAAATAAATTCCTATAGGAAATGAATAAAAGGGTGAGAATGCAATGAACATTGACATAGTTCCACAATATAAAATGTCAAGAAAATATTTGTTTGATTCCTACGTGTTAAGCTGGAGAAAAGATATAAAGAGAGAGATTTACAAGTGAAAGTTGAAACATGTGGCTAACCAAATGCAGTGTGAACTATCCTGTTCAGTAGAAATCTCCTTTTACTTATAGGAAAACTTTTCACTCTCCCTCTTCTCTGTCTTTGGAGATTTATCTCATTCGCCACTAGAGGTTACTTCTATTCTATGTCATTTCCAGTTTGAGTACATATCAAACATAGAAACTCTCTCAGATTAATTTTCTAAATTCTAATTCATTGAGATCAAATCTTAAGACAATGGGAACATAGGAAGAAAATTCATATTAAATATCAGCTTCTATCTTTATTACATTATTTTCATACAACCTTATGAAATATAGATGTGTAAAGGAAGGTTGTCCATTAGATCCTGGATAGACTCTTGCAGGCTCTGGTAAAATTTTAACATGAACTGGATATGTGACTTTTAAGACTCAGCAAATGGCAAATACCTTTGACTTTCTTTTCAATTCAGCCCATCTGATTGCCCTGGTGCAGAGCTGCTCCACTCTCTTGTGAAGAGCATGAGATTTTCCTGAAAAAAACATATACATTAAATATCAAACATCAGTGAATTTTTTCAAACAAAATGATATACATACTACTAAAAGTATGAGCAAGGACAACACTAAGAGGAGACATTAATATACTAATTACTAGTTACCAAAGTAAGAATCTTTTGAATTCCACTCATAAGTAAATGGCTAAAAGATATCATATAATTCATTACAAAAGTTCAAAAAAAAGGGGGTATTATGTTTAGTTTTTTACCTGTTTTGGGATCACGACCAGCAAAAACAATTGGTTCCATCCCTCCATCTAGCTCAGGCAGTGCAACTTGAAGAGCAACCTGAATTGGATGCAAACCCAAAGTACTGTTCAGCCACTCTTCTGTTGTCTGGAACACCAGTGGCAATGCAACAATGTAAGGAACATCAAGCTTCATCAAAGCCTCAACTGCCCTCGGATGGTCCTGCCTTGCAGGGCCTCCAACAAGAGCGAAGCCGGTGAGCGATATCACGGAATTTATAAACGGTTTCTTAGTGATTGGATCAATCAAGAACCTCTCCACTGGCCCCGAAAAGTCAAGCCCCCCGGCGAAAATCGGAATGACCTTAGCCCCTTTAGCCTCAAGTTCCATGATCACAGCCACATAATGACCCTCATCACCGGTAACAATATGACTCCTTTGCAAAATCAGACCGATCACCGGCGCATTCGGACTCTTCAGCTTCTCATTAGCATCCCTCCTAGTTCCATACCAATTCAGATACTCCTTCACATCATCATACATACAAGGTGCAAGAGGGTGCCAAATCCCACTGTCCAAGTACAAAACCGGTTCCGAATACTCCATCTTTGTCCCTTTCAGCGCCGGAACATAAGACCCAGAAATCATTTTCAAAAAGTTCTGCAGATTATCAGGTGATCCACCAAGCCAAAACTGCAGGCTCAGGATGTAAAGTCTAGCATCCTGAGCCTTATCACTTGGCAAATACTTCAAAACCTTAGGCAAAGTCCTCACCAGCTTCAACATGCTATCAGCAAAGCCAGCAGAAGACTGCTTCTTCTTTTTGAAGAGCTGGAAAAAGGGGCTCTTGGATTGTCCAAGCTGTGACATGCTGAAGGACCCCAACTTGTTCAGCCTCATTACCTCAGGCATTGATGGGAACACAAGGACTGCATCAAGCCTGTCCCTTTCTTTCTCCACAGCATCCTTAACCTTGAGTGCTAGCTCCTCCACAAAGATCAAAGACCCAATGAAGATGTTGGCATCTTCCAAATCCTTGCAAAAAATCTTATAAGTGGACTCATCACGAAGCTCCTCCACCAAGTAACCAACAACCTCAAAGGAAACATCTTTGTTGGTACTGTTGAGGGCTCTAACAGCAGCTGAGAGTGATGACTGGTACTGAGCTTCAAGGACAACATAAACAACCTTAACTGTTGGAAGGTTTTGGCTGTTCTCTGGAACTATCCTACGAACTTCTTGGGTGGTTTGGGTGAAAAGGCCATTCCCAATTGCAGCACACTTCACTGGTCTCAGCGAAGACTTTGTTGAGCTGTTATAGCAATTGGCCTTCTTTGGAAGGAAAGAATGAAGAAAAAGGTGTCTTTGAGAAAGGGAAGAAAGTTGATCAGCTTTAGAACTAGATAGAGTAAATGGGGATGATACTAAAGAAGCCATTGATCATCAACCCCTGTACAAAAGAGAGATAAAAATCTTCTCTTTTCAAGTTAATTATTACTAAGAAAAGAGAAGAGAAACAAAGAAGAAAGAGATGGGGTTTGAGGAATTTTTACACTTTATGATTTTTTTTTTCTTAAAACTAAAGTTGAGTGTTTCTCAACTCAGTTCAAAGTGTATCTTGTGTTCCTTTTCTCTTCTTTTCTCCTTTGTATAGATGAATGGCTATGAGGTTTTATTTGGTATGTGTGGAGAGAGAAGAAGAGGGTCTGTGAATTGAAACGGTTTATATGGTTAGTGGTGAGGGCTAAGGCCACGTGGCGAATCTGGTTGTCACTGGAGTTCACTAGTTTTGAGGTTCAGTATCATCAAGCATGCATAGTGAGTGTGTGCGTGTGTGTCACACTCGCTATTGCTATTGCTATTGCTACATCTCTATCCTCTAAGCTTATTAGGATGGAGTTTCTTGAATTTTGATTGGTGGGGTTGGATTTCCCTCCCTCAAGAGTAGATTAAGGAGGGTGAGGATGAGAGAGAGAGTGTGAGATTTTACAGTGACACGGTGTGACAAGGAGAAGGGGTTTTCTTTTGCTCGCATAAAGATCCTTTTGTTGCTGCTTTTTTGAGTTTGTGTGTCTCACATTGAAAAGAGGGGTTTGATATTTTTTTTGTTTTGTACTGGTGTTACGCTTTCAGTTCACTTACCACATGTTGATGTTATCAATATTGCTGGTGTTACTCGAAATTGCTTGTCGTTATTGTTTTTCTTGTTAAAAGTTAAATGGTAATGCCTTTGCCAGCAGGCTTGATGTGAGAATAAATTATTCTAGAATTGAAAAATTTTATAGTTTATAAATTGATTAATCTTTGTTATTTTTCTGCTACAATGGGGTAAAATTGAAGGAAAAAACAGTTGTAATAAATAAGATAGCGGATATTGAAAAATCATAAGCATTTTTTTTATAATTATAAACAAATATAAAATAATTTTTACTTGGCAAAAAATTTCTAAAAAGAATATTTTTTACACAAATTTGAAATTATTTATTTTACCTTAAACAAATGCAAGTTGAATCTATTTTTGTGAAGAGAAATACTGTCAACATACTTTTTTAACACATTGTTAAACACACTTTTTATGGTTGATCAATTTCTTGGAAAAATCAACACATTATTTTAAAAAAAATGATCAATTAACAAGGCAATTAATTTGACTTCTTAAAAAATGGACCAATCACAAAAGTGTATTAAAAAAATGTGTTATTACCCTTCCTCATTTGTGAATCATGGTAATATTATGCTATTTATATTTGTGCTTGATTATGGTGAGAACAACTTGAGTTAAAAATGTTTTCTAAGCATCATTTTGAATTAATTTCCTGAAAACTATTAACCAAACATTAAATCAAACCTAAAACACTCATGTACCACTACACTTTTTCATTACCCTAGTAAGTATTTGAAAAATCTATTTTTAATTTTTAATTATTTTTAATTTTAGAGAAATGTTTCAATCAATTCACTATTTTTTTTATCTTCATTTTGAGACATGGAGAATGTAATAATTGTTGCTTCAAATCTCCTACTAGCTAAATTTTCTATTTTTGTTAGTTTTATACAGAAATAAACGGTAAGATTTATTCTTCTCCAGTAAAGTCAATAAGATCAGCAGCATTTTTACACCTGAATGCACTTGAGTAACAATTCAGACAAGAAAGCACTCTCCATCCCAGTTCTAAAAATCACATCACCCATGTAGTTGCCATAAACCAGAAACAAAGGAGAAGTTACTATAAACATTGTGATCTACTCCTGAAAAAACATAATGGAGTTCAGATTTGCTTTCCCTGCACTGCACCCCACTTTTACACTTCCAATATAGTGAGACACAATCTTTAACCAGCATCTTTTAATAAAAAGATGGTAGCTGAACATGTACAAACCAGGGAAGTATATTTGATATATGATAATATCTCGCAAAGTAGCATGTGGCTATCATAAAGATATCTGAGAAAACAATTCTTCAAGCTGATTTTCCTTTATCACCACACCATGTTTCTGGGTAAAGATTGCATCTTTGACTGAACTGATAGCTGTAGTATCAGTAATAGCATCTGAATCGGACATGTTAAAGTATTCATTCAGGTTGTGCACTGTTCCATCTGCATTGATGAAGATGTTCAATAATATCAAACATATTGGTTCATCACATTAATAAAAACAAATAATCTCACACAACCTGATCCAATGTTTAAGCTTGTACTAGAGTTACAACGACATAACGTTTATACTAACAAAAAAATCTTGTCCGCGGGTTAATTGTACAAATGAAATGACTTACAGAATCCATATTAACATACCTAGCTTCTAACTGTTTCACCAAAAGTAATTGTAATTGCTTGATCTTGCATATCTCTTTCCAAATTGACATCAACAACTTCAATATTTTTCTGTTCACTTACAACCAAGAACTTCATAATATTTTAATGGAATTTTATTACATTGATTCTGCAACTCAGGCTGTAGAAATCAATAACATAAATTTACAGCATGAACAATGTTAGAACCTAGAAACTAAACCTCATCCATAATAAATTAATGTTATTAAACTTTGATCATGTAAGTATTTGCAAGTGGCTTTTTCGGTTCATGTCTCTTTTAATCATGACATGTGGCGTAATGATCTGTTTGTTCAGAGCCAAACAAGTCCATTTTCTCATTCAATTATCCCCAGTCATTACCTTCAGCAACTATGGCTTCATGCGGAGGAGGTTCTTCAATCCAGTTTCCATTAGGATCTTTCATGTGTCTTCTATCAGATGCAAAACAACGAAGGAACATTGGTGCATGCACAATTCTGAATAATCTGTTATCAAAAGAAACCACTTCATCACTTCAATAATTGGGGTATCTACTTCACCGATTAATGATTAATAGGTTATTTCATCAACAAAATTGAGGAAACATGTCTAATGAAAGTTCATATGAAAGTAAAAAGGACGATATGATACAATATCAAACAAATAGCTTTTGACTATATGATGGGATGGGAGCCTCGTACACTGGGCCGTCCTTTTTATTGACATTTTAGTCTAGGTCCAAGAAGGAGAGACTTTGCATGACTAGGAAGTCACGGGTTTGAGTCATGGAATTAACCTCTTGCACACAAGATAATCCTGCATAAAATAGACTCACAATAGATCTGACCCTTCCCTGGACCCCATCATGGCAGGAGCTTTACAGGTTACCTTTATTTTAAGTCTAGGTCCAAACCTATAATATCTTAGCCTACTCTTAAGAATAAAAATAAGAAAGAAAAAAACAAGGACAAGATATCATGCATGGACTTCAAAACATGATAGTAGGGGGGGCTGTGCACCCTTAATCATGTTCTTGTTAGAAACAAAAAAGAAATAGAAATCATAACAGGATTACTACTAGGGTTTCCAAGTATCTCTCTTAGTACTTAAATCATTCAGGGAAATGAAATATTTGGGGAAAATAAATATATGGATCATAATTGTCTTTCACCCATGTCCCAAAACACAAAGACAAAAGCCATTAGGTCACCATCTCCTACCCCAGGGTATTTAGATTTTAATTTCTGGAAACAAAAAGCATAGTTGCTATAATGTGACATATGCACGGCCTGGACATGCATTGCTACCAAATGCAAATTTGCAATATCAACGAACAAATTATAAAGCACCAAAATACCAAGTTATAACAGAACAAAACGGCAGAAAAACAGATAGTGCATTACCTATTATAGTCAGAAAAAAGCTGAAAAGAAGGGCGAATTGTTTCAGATACATATGAAGCTAGAGGTGAGGGAACAGGAAGACTTGAATCTAAGTCCCACACTAGTGGAGGGCCACCTCCTTGATTTATCTGTAATGCCAATCACAAGAAAAGTATGATAAATGATCCCTATAATGATAAGCAAAGTCAGATGTAAAATAAAATGCTTCTAAAACCTAGTTAACTTACTAGCTACCTCAACTCATTGAACGAAAGGAAATACATATTAGACAATACCTGTATGCAAATGACATGGTAATCCCAGAGAATAACCCCATCCGCCCTTTTGCTAGCCTTTTGATTCCAGAGTGGAATCTACAAAAGTTAAGAAAGATATTTAATACTAAATTACTAATTAAAAATGGATAACTCTTAAATTCAAATATACAGTGGCAGTGGAATAAATAAAAGAAGTTTGCATAGAGACTTAAACATATGTAATTAGTACTCTAACCACATGCCATCAATCAGTATTAGAAAAGAAGCAAATACATGAAAGGTAAATACTGGTTATGCTCCACATAGCTAAACAATTTTTTCATATTCAACTTGCACAGTGCCAGACCTAGAGAATTATTCCCTTTCCCACTATCATTCTTCTCCATCACTTTTTGTCAAGCCTAAGTAAGAAAGGAGAGAAACTACAACCAGGGGCAGGATAAGAAACCCCCCAGTTGAAAAGAAAATTAAAAAAAACAAAACATTGAGCAAAAGGGGCTCAAAGAGTGTCAATTAATATTCAGAATAATCAAGTATATGCCATGAATCACCTTGAACTATAAAATTATGAAACAAATCTATCCTGAGATGAAGGAATAGTACATGCCTGTTTCTTTTCATTGGAAATGAAAACCACAAAGAGATCAGATCCCTCAGCATTTGCTATTCCATCCTTGCACAACTTCTTGCAAAGCAAGTATACATTCTCCTCACTACAAATAAACAACGGGCAAAAAAATCCATAAAAATGCTATAGTTTATTACCTTATTTAATTGTAAAGAATCCAAAAGAGAAAAGAAATTGATCCAATTGCTTCAGTTTTTTTTTCCTAAAAAATAAGCAAGTAAAAAGTGAAATCAATTGCCACAAGCTAATCCAAATGATGAAATAATAAATTTTTAAAATTGCAGAAATTATCCCCAAAAATTGATTGACAGTATGACACTCAAAAATATAAGTATGGCAGGAAAATTGGTTTTCTGTAAAATTTGATAAGAAAACTATTATTTCTTTCTATCAGCAATATCTATAGAGGGGGAGAGAAGGGAGGGGGGGCTTACCAATAAAAAGGGGTGTGGTGGAAGTGAGAAACATCCATAGTTGACGTTGCCATTGCTGAATTTTGCTGTGTCTCTTCGACACTCAGTAGCAGCAACCTTCTTCCCACAGACACCACATAAGTGCTTTTGTGCTAACCTCCTAAATAAATGGGCCGGAACCCAGAGCCCAAAACTGAACCACTCCGGGCCGGGAACAAAACCCAAAATTGGCCTACGTACTGTTAAAACATAGCAGTGCGGAACTATTAGTTCTATATCAGTGCAAAACTAATAGTTCTATACTCATGTGGAATTAATAGTTTCGTATGTGTTATTTGTAGCACACACATACAAATAACACATGTGAAACTATTAGTTCCGCACTGTGAAGTTCAATGTGCAGAACTAAATAGTTTCGTATGTGTTATTTGTATATTTGTGTTACAAAGCCAAACTATTAGTTTTGCACTGAAGTACAACGTGCGAAACTATTAGTTCTGCATCATGTATATTTTTTTAAAAAAAAAATACATACAAAACTATTAATTCCACGTTGGGTATGTCTGAGTAGAAAAGTATGTATGTATAGATAGAAAATCCCTTAAATGAAATGTTGTTTGGCTAACAAGGAGCGAGCGACAAATATACCATTGTGTAATTTGATCTCTCCTCATATATATAATAGATAAAACAAAGAGTTAAATATGTTTTTGGTCCCTCATTTATCACTAATGTTGGATTTTGGTCCCTCATTTTCAAAACCCATTTTTTTAGTCCCTCATTTTCAAAACCCATTTTTTTAGTCCCTCAGTTTTGAAAACTTGTCACTTTTAGTCCCTAAAAAATAACACTTAGTCTCTCAAAAATAAAACGCGTCTTTTTAGTCACTCATTTTTTAAAAATTGTCATTTTTAGTCCCTGGGGCCATATTTTAAATTTAAAAAGTATTTTCTAAATTTATACTTTGACCCCTCTTAAAGCCTGATGTTCATCTTAACCCGTTTTTCCGTTCTCCTCTCCCTCTACTGATGCACTGTGGCCCCCCATCCCCGCGCGGCCATGGGATGAGCTCCGCGCGGACAAGGGAGGTTGAGCACAATGGCGGGAAGGGAGGGGGCCAACGCGATCGCACATGGAGGAGAACGAGAGAAAGGCCACATCTCATGGCGGCTTTGAGGGAGGACTTTGGAACTACTCCTAGCAGGGATGGGGGTCGCGGTGCATCAATGGAGGGGGAGGAAAATGGAAAAACGGGTTAAGGAGAACATCAGACTTTAGGAGGGGTCAAAGTATAAATTTAGAAAATACTTTTCAAATTTAAAATAAGACCCCAGGAACTAAAAATGACAATTTTTCAAAAAATGTGGGACTAAAAAAATGGATTTTATTTTTTAGGGACTAAAAGTACAATTTTTCAAAACTAAAGGACTAAAAAAATGAGTTTTGAAAATAAGGGACCAAAATCGAATATTAATAATAAATGAGAGACGAAAAATATATTTAACCCATAATATAACTTTTCACTTTATATAATTATTGAGAGCCATGTCAACGAGTCAATTATCACTTTAGTTCTTGAAAATATAAGAGTTGGGTAATTTGGTCTCTAAAATGAACAAATTTTAAAATATTCTCTAAATTTGAAAATTATTGATCATATTACTGGTACTCTTTTTGAGTTAGTTAATTTATGGTTTATTTGGATAAATAACTTATTTAAATATTTATGATATAAGTGCTTATTATATAAATATTTGTGTATAAGCTACTTTTAAAATCAAAGAAAAAATTCGACTCATAGTCAGGATACGTTGAGTCAAACGTAGCATAATTAAGTAGATTAAGTCTATTTTCAATAAGTTTTTGTAAAATAGAAAATTAATTAATTCAACTATTGAATTATATTATATATTTAACTTGATATGTGTAAAATTTTAAATAATTTAGACATTAGTAAACATATAATTTAATAATAGGTATTTATTTATATTTATATTTTAAACATTATATTATAAGTCAAAATAAAGTGACGCAATGAAGTAGCAAGTAAATTTTGAATTGTGTGGACTTGCTCAATGAGAACTTTTATATTTTAAAAAAAAGTTGTTAAAGGTGTAAATAAGTTAACTATATGACACTTGGTGTCAACTATTGACATACCATGTAAAATCAAATGTGATTTCCACAAATTCATGTATTGAACCATATTATATAATCTTAATTAATCTCATACAATCATTGTAGGTTTGTAATTTACAATTATATATTTATGTATATTTTAATTATTATATTATATTTAAAATAAATGATGCGATAAAGAATGAAATATTTAATGAAAACTTTTGATTCAATAGTTAAATTGGTATTTGGTCTCTTTCTATGTGTTTTGTGTGTAAAATACGTGCTTATTTAATAGAATTACGTCTAATTGTACGTAGCTTCTTTTGTAAGATTATTTTCAATTACATCATTGAATCAATTACCTTTACAATATATGAAGAAACAAAGAGAATAAACTAGAGAAAATGACTCATTCTCATGGCTCAATCACCTAAAACCTAGAGCCGCCTCTCTCTCTCACAACCTTCCCTCTACTTCTCACTTCCTTGTCTATTGAAAGGGGTAGTTTTGGGCCATTTTTTTGATATGGAATCACTCATCTATATCGCTTTTCCTCTCCTTTTATCTAAATAAGTGATTTTTTCACACAGATCTAATTTTTTCTTTCGTGTTTTTCTGTGTTTTTGCCGTCTGCATGCGGCGATATTTTGTTCGCCATCTTGTTGCGGCGTCGTTTAATTTTCCGTCTCGTTGCAGTGTTCGTTTGGTTCAAATTGGCAGATAAGTTTCGATCAACTACAGATTCAATCAAGACTTAGGCGTCAATGTTATAGATCCAGTTTGTTACATTTGTGGGCATTTTGCCATGTTATGCTATTAACCTGGGTGTTGTGAGTTTGTTGACAGATTCATCATTTTTGGTTTTTAACGATGTTGAATTTGTATTATTTTCGATGTATTTTACTAATTTGAATGAATGAATATCTCTTTTAGTAAAAAAAAAGAAAATGGCTCATTCATATCGTCAACGTGTTTTTTTTTTTTTGCTAAACTATCTTCAACGTATTTTTATTCAAGGGTTAATAACTTAATATATACGGTTTTTTTCTAAATAAAAGATTTAGACATTTTTCTTCTTTATAAAAGAGAGAAAAATAATGGGACTATATATGGGAGTGTGTCTCTATATGTAAACCAAATTCTTAACAGAATGATTAATAATCTTGTAAAAAAGTAGAATGATTAATAATAGATTTTTTATTAGTAATGAAAATAAAATTAAATATAAAAGGAAAGATTCAAAAGTTTGAAATTTTTTAAGTAGTTTACTTAAGAAAATACAGTTTTAATGGTAATTTGTAAAATTTCAGAAGTATTGAGAAATTTACAAAAATAAAAATATCATATAGTTGAATAACTAATTAAACAAAAAAAAATATTAATTTAAGACTCATGTGAAGAAGATATTTGATTACGTGAGAAAGAAAATGTGTATAACTACGATCTCATTCTTAAAAATGATGATTCAAATTTATTTTATGATGATTTCTGATTTTGGAAGAATGAAGACAAAAAAAATAGGGAGAAAATATGTTTAACACTTTTCCTTTCAAATCCTAAGTGTCGCACTACATGCTTATGATAAGTCACCTTTTTGACAGTCGTGGACTTCTTTGGATTTTACTCTGTATTTTTGCATTTGAATCTGATGATTTAACGCAATGGTGGAAATTTCTCCACAATTGTGAGCTGTATTGAATTATATTTACATTTGGGTATGACGTTTTTACACTGGGAGTGTCACGTTTTTTACAGTTGTGGATGGCTCTGGTTGCTACTCTACATTTTGGCATTTGGTTCTGACGTTTTCATACTGGGGTGGAAATTTCTCCACAATTGTGAGCTTCTCTTGATTATATTTGTATTTGGGATTGACAATTTCATACCGCAGGTGGAAATTTCTCCACAATTGTGAAACAATCTGAATAGCTCTATGTAATCTCAAACTTGTTTGTTCGTCCTCACACCATAAGTGAGGTTTCTCTCACAGTCGTGAATGGCTCTGATCTTTCTTGGTGTAGTAAGTTGGGGGTGATTTTATTAGCTACTCATATGGGTTTAGTGTGTTACAAATGATAGATATATAGTGTCTGGAGTGTCAAATCAATTGAGAGGCCTCTTTTTTTTATAATAATGTTTTTGCACACTAGCTCTATTATACAAACTGTATAAGATCAATTGTTTTTGTACTGATAACAATTTTGTTTTTGTTTTTAGTTAAATCTAAGCATATCTTATACTCTTATTTAGATATTTTTTTAATAAAATTTTTGCTTATCGAAAAAAAATCTGCTTCGGACTTTCTTTCAAATGGCCATAAATTCACCTGGTTAGAGCTTTGATCAATAACTAAACGCCAGAACATTCGTTTTCTATATGGCTAAATTTTAACAAGCAAACAGTAACCTATATAAAGCATATTAGTTAACCAAAACATACTGTGATTTAAAATAGATCGCCTGTATGCCTGTCGTATCTGCTAATAGCTAACATCTCTTTTTTGTCATTTTTTTTGGAACAAAGGGAAACTACAAACTAACACCTAATACTACGACTAAAGCAAGTACAAGCGTAATCCTGTTAGAAAAGCACCCAGCTAGAGGAGACTAGAACACATGAAGATCTTGGGTGACCAAATGAACAAACCTCGTGAGCCAATCTGCAATGAAGTATAACATTTGTATCATTTGATACACGAGTTCGAATCTCCATTCCCCTATAAAAAAAACATCTCCTTTCAACCGTAGGTATTATTATCAAAAGGTTTGTCTAGAGAGGACAATCAAATAAGTTATTTATAGTAGACTATAATATTCCATAATTATTCTGTAAATATTCTCTAAGTTATTTTTTTAACCATGATATAGATATAAAGTATCTATCGATTTCGCCAATGATTAATTTATATCGGGAAAGTTGGTTAGACAAACTCAAACCTGATATCTTACTTAAGGAACTCGAGTTCAATTCCACTCGGATCAATATAATATTAATTTTCCATAAGTTATTTGTACCTAAATAATATGTACCAAATTATTTATAGCACATTTATGTAAAAACTCCACTTAAAATTAATTTAAAATGTAATGTTAAAGACATGAAATGAGAAATATTAACAATACTCTTTTTTTTCCTTTTTATTTATATATGCCAGACATTATTTACCAAGTAACGACTTTATAAACTCCAACTCATATCAGGACATTTATAACTATAAATAAAGGCAATAAGAAGATTTGGAATAAACAACTTTTTTTTTTATAAATTTACTCTTCACTTATAAGTACAAATTGCATGTAATTATTTTTAGGCTTAATTGTACTTTTAGTCTCTCAAGTGTGTTTTGGTCTCCTAGGTTCCATTTTGCATGATTTTGATCTAAGGTATCATGACCGTGTAATTTTGGTCTTTTAGATATCCCAATTATTACAATCGGTTCTTTTGCCGTTGTGTCAATTTTTAAATCAATAACTTACACGGCTCACAAGTGACTCGACCCAACATCAAACCAATTCCACATATGCTACATAAGTTCTTGGTATTAAAAATGACATAATGACAAGGGACCTGATTATAATAATTGGGATAGTTAGGGACCAAAATTGCATAATCATGATACTCTAAGAATCAAAATGTGCAATTAAAATTTAAATGACCAAAATTGCACAATTGACAACTAAAAAATTAAAATCACATAATCGTAATACATGAGAGATTAAATATGCAATTAAGTCTCATTTTTAAATCTTAACTCTAGAGGTAAGTGCATAAGCAACTGAGGTATAAGAAACTTAAGAAGAAGAAATATAAGATGATGATGTAAGACGCAATTGAAATTGGACGACCCGAACAACATTTTCTCGCATTTTTTCTCAAATTGGGAGACCAAATAATAATTTTATATGTCATTATATCAAAAAAAATAATTTTATATGTCAACACATAACTTTACGTCTTTCCCAAAACAACACTGGCGACGTCTATCTTTCCACCAGTAGAAATAGAAACTATTTTGGTTGAATATCAAATAACTCTTATTGTCTTAAGGGCAATAAAAATGTAATATTTACAAAAGACACAACTAATTAGAATATCAAAATATAGGATCATAATGTAGAGAGAGTTACCAGCAGAGAATCCAAATCCATTGCTATTAGGGCTGATCATGGGTTGGGTCAACCCGACCCGATCTGAGGCTTCTGAATTGGTTTGAAATCGACCCGCACGCATATTCGGTTTGAGCAGGTATGAACCTGATGTACACGGGTCGGGTATCGGGTTGATGAAATACAAACCCGTCTAACCCGACCCGACCCGACCCGGGGGGTATTAGAAATTTTTAAAAAACTTGTACATCAGAGAGACTCCTTCGGTTCTTCTTCTCAGCTTTCCTTCCCTCTTCGAGTTAGCAACCCTAGCCGCCGCAGCACCTCCCCATCCCAGCCTAGGCGTCGCCGCCGCAGCCTAGATCCTCCCAGCCCAGCACCTCACCGCCGTCGCAATTCGTTTGCCTAGGCGTCTCTTCTGTCTAGATCGCAACCCGTTTCCTCTCCGCCGTGAAGTCGCCGCAGCAGTTGAGTCCTCCTCGCGACGTCGCCGCTGCAGCTGGGCCTGGAAGTCCTTCATCGTCGTCGTTGATCCTTTGTCTCTGTTTTGCAGCTTTCCTTCGTCGTCGATCCTTTGTCTCTGTTCGTCCCGATCCTTTGTCTCTATTCATCTAGCTCTGTTTAGCAGCTTTCCTTTGTCGTCGATCAGCAACATTCCTTCGTCATTCGTTCAGCCCAGCTTGCGAGAGTGCGACTGCAGTTTGACCAACAACAAGAGACAAACTGTGTTGATCTGGTTTTGATCTGTTTTTTTATGATTTCCTCACTTATCTATCATCACAGAGGGTTAAAATTTCTCATTAATGGAGGGTTTTTTGTTCTGCTTTGTTGGTCTGATTTGTTATGGCTTTGATCTATTTTTTCTGGTTTTCTCGCTGGTTTTCCCGTTTCTTCTACGCATTTTTCGTTTTATGCCCAACCCGACCACTCGAACCGAACCGACCCAGCAATAATCGGTTCGGGTTACCCACCCAAAATATGCAAAAACCAACCCGACCCGAGCTCATACGATCAGTTTGGTTTTTGTTTCCCCCCAAACCCGACCCAACCCGACCCGTGATCAGTCCTAATTGCTATTGTGATCCTAATTGCTATTGTGAGTGAAGGATGGACCATTATTACGCGGCTTTCTGCAGTTCAATGTCTCTATTTGCAAATTAGATAGGCAATTCTATTCTAAGCACTTTGTCAAAAATAAAAAAAAACCAAGCATGAACAAAGTAAAGTAAGCCTTTTTGATGTAAGGCTTTTTGATCACTATACACTTTTTTTTTATTATTCCCCAATCTAGCACCTTTTTTTTATTTTTTAAATTAGCACTATTTTTATTAAAATATTTATTTTTATTAGTTATCAATTAATTAAATATTAAATATTAGTTTGAAATTGTAATTAAATTGTTAATTAATTAAATATTAAATTGTTAAATATTTATTAACCTGATTTGTTAACTAATTAATAATATAATTATAGAAAATAGCTCACATTGATTTAAAATTTAAAAATATAAATACAAATACAAAAGTGATAAAAATAGAAATGATACAAAAGTAAACTAAATGCAAATTATAGAAATTTTTTACTACTGTGTATCAGCTCCAGAACGGTAAAGGCAGTTTTTCTTGTTATGCCCTTCATTTCGATACAGTCCACATCTCTTGGGATGACGACTTCTTTCCGTTTGATCCATTTTAGTACAAATCCTTGTGGATTGTGGATGACCATTTGGATCTCTCTGCATTGCTGGATTGTGGCACAACTTAATTTCATTGTATTCTGGCCAATATGAACGGTAAGACACCGATTTGAACTCTTCGCGGTAAACATTGTATACATTTTGCAATGTGTACGGAGGAGGCACATATATAATGTAATCGTGGTGAATTTGGGAACAAGCAGCGATGACATGCGAACATGGATAGTGGAGGAGGGTGCTCCGATCAGTGTGTAGAAACAGAGACATTGATGTATGTCTTTTGTAACAGAAAAGGAGTGGATGAGGGTGCTCCGATCAGTGTGCGGAGATAAAGACATTGATGTCTTAACTTTTAAACTAACAATTAATATTGTATTTTTATTTTTAAATTTTAAATCATTGTGAGCTATTTTATATAATTATATTATTAATTATTAATTAGTTAACAAATCGGGTTAATAAATATTTAACAATTTAATATTTAATTAATTAACAATTAACAATTAACAATTTAATAACAATTTTAAACTAATATTTAATATTTAATTAATTGATAACTAATAAAAATAAATATTTTAATAAAAAAAATATTAGTTTGAGAAATAAAAAAAAATACTAGATTAAAAAAAAAAAAATGCTACAGCGATCTAAAAGCCTTTGATGTAATGTAACTTGTCACTACAAAACCAATTTCAGACTCTTGGCAATAAAATGAACGAAGAAAGAGAAAAAATGAAGATTTTTTTTTGGATAAATAATAATAATAATAATACATACATACATACAATACATACATGCATACATACGAGATATGAGCAAAGAGAAAGGAAAGAAAGAAACATGGCCGGTGGCATTGTGAACGGATCACTGCCTTAATTTGTCTTAACAAATAACAAGAAAAACAACAAAAACCTCTCTTTCCATCTGTTATTTATTTATTTATTTAATGTTTTTTTTTCCACGTTCTGTTATCTCACCACCCTTTCGATTCATCGTCGCCATAATTCATCCATTCACAAACATCACCTTTTTTTCCCTGCAACTCGTTCTCTTTCTCTCTGAAATTGCAAATCTCAAAAGGCTCAAAAGTTAGAGAGAGAGAGAAGGACCACGCACAGGCACAAGCACAGCAATAATTCACTTCCTTTTTCCAACTTTCGTCTTCTTCTCTCTCTCTCACAATCCCATCATCATCACCGCTGAGATCTCAGGTATACGTCAATTCAATCATTACCTTCGTCAATTCAATCGAATTTGAAGCTATCTGTAATAATCCTTGATCTCCACTCCTCCTCCTCCCTCTTCATCTTTTTCACTGTTTTGTTATATGATTCGGTGTTCTTTCTGTTTTTTTACTCCCAATTCTATCGAGTTTCGTGAGCAATGATGCGTGTCCATGTAATGTTGTGGTAACTCTGATGTTTTTGCCTTTCGGTTTTGGATCGGTTTTGATTTTTCGTCTTTTTTAGTTTGTTTTTTTTAATTGTGTATGTGATATCACGCTTGTCTGAGTTTATTGTGATTTGCATTTTAGTTTTAGTTTTTTGAAGCTTCGATCAATTGTTGTGTTTTTTGTTTCAATTTTTTTTGTTTGAGGGAGAAATGTTTGGTTGAGATGAGACAATTGGTTCTGGCAGATGACCTGATGGTATGTGTTTTTTCTGTTACTATTTGAATTCCTTTATCTCTGATATTCGTTTATCTCTGGTCAAGTTAGTGCTCGAAATTCTAAGATTTCGGAATACTGAATACGATTTTAAAATATGGAAATGCTTTACGGAGTTAGCTATTAGTGTCTGTGAAATGTTGTATGGTTGAGCAAGCTGTGGAAGAGAAATTATCTGCTGGTCTTTACAGCAGTTTACATGCAGAGCACTTTAAGCTGGTAATGCTGCTCTCAATTTACAGTATCTGCCTAATTAGAGAACTGGGAAGCTTTGGACATTGCATATTATGGGTTGTTCGGGTAACACGGAACCTTGTTGATGTTTGCGTCATTGGTCACAAAAGTAATCTGTAGTTAAGAGACAATGGTCTGAATATAAAGTGAAAATGATGCAACTCTGGGAGACCGGGAGTATGCTCTTGTATGTTAAGTTGCGAATGTTCATCGATTGACAAGGTGTAGCAGATAGAGGAAAAGAAAGAGAGGATAATATAATAGAGGAAAAGAAAGAGAGGAGAGTATAATTTTTCTTCATTTGTACTTGTGAGCTGAATATTATTAGTCATAATGTGATTTGTTACTGTGGGTTGAAGTTGAGTAAGGAGATTAAGCTTAGGTTGTTGACTTGCAGAGATAGGCTTGGAGAGTGTAAAGGATATGAAGTTGTTCTGAGGCTGATGAAATATTTTGCTTGCAACTGCCTTAACATGGATGCTTGATTCAAATGTACCAACCAGATATTTTTATCTGACGAAGATTACTAAAAAAGAATTTAATCGTTACCATCTTGAACATTACTTTAGAAAATTGACACAAGACATCTGATGTTACCGAATAGAATGACAGGCTAAACCTTGTTATGAAAGGTACATTGGATTGAAAACCTTGTTATTTGGGTATGTGCAATTGGGAGATCGTAGTATTCATTGAATAGGATTAGGACTTAAAATTTTGTGCTTCCTTAGTAATGTAACCCATTGGCCGTTGCTAGAAAATTGTTTACATTACAGAGAAGATGCTTCTGGCCATAAATATGAGTAAGTTGTTAGTTTTGCTTTCTTCTGATATACAGATCAATCATAATTATGGAAAAAATGATCCTCACTGTCCAACATATCCAATTTTTGTCAGTGAAAAATATTTGGCCGACTGGAAATCCAAAGGGAATGGAACTAAGTTGCTCATCCTAACCTAACTATTGTTTTCATCTGTTTATGTTTGTTTGTGAGTAAAACATATGAAACCTGTTTGCTTTGCTAATTGATTGCATGTTTTTTTCTTCTCTTTTTTGTTAACGGGAGAATTGATTTTTAGAAACTAGGATCTTACACTTGTGATAGGAATAGGAGAATAAATCAAAGCTATTAGTAAAAAGAGAGAAACCCAAAGTTGAAGAATGAAGTTTGTGTCTTGTTCTTTTGACAACACCATGCTCTGAATTTTATTAAGTAAAGGGAGCTTGTTTTACAAGCTTTTGAAGCTGTACAAAATAATATAAAATAATAACACAGTCTAATGATACAGAACTAAGACAACAGTGAGTGCTATAGTGAGATACCTTAACAAGTCTCTTACCGTGGATGAGTGATTCAATACTATTGAGATCCCTCATCGATTAGAGATATGACCACTGTAGTTCTTTTAAGTCTTGGATAATGGATAGTCCTCACTTTACAAGCCAGTTTTGTGGGGTTGAGTTAGACCCATACTCCAAATGTCCAGTCTTGGGTGTGAGGGGGACCTATATTGAAACAGTAAAAGCAAATGTCCTTTTTTTCTTTCTTTGTCTTCTAAATGACAACATTTTTTTTCCTAGAATAAACCCTCAATTCGGTCCTCCAAAGGTTAGGGTGTTAGCACATTTGTTCTCTAAATATGTTTGTCACCAAATTAGCTCCTTAAAGATCTAAGTGTCACCATATTAGTCCTCATAAGACATTATCACCAAATTAGTCCCTCAAATATACAAAATTGTCACCAATTTTTTTCTTTTGGGTCACCTATTTAGTCGTCTGTAATCCGTATGAACAACTTTGGTGATAATTGTGTATCTTTGAGGGACTAATTTAGTGAAAATTCTTTGAAGGACTAATATGGAGAAACTTTAATCGTTGAGGAACTAATTTCATGACAAAAATCTTTAGAGGATTAATACGGTGACACCCGAATCTTTGGATGACCAAATTTAGGGTTTACTCTTATTTTAATATAAGGTCCTTACCAGTGTACCTAAGTTGTTCTGTGGTCCTTGATTAAGTCATTTTCCATATTTATATATAAGTCATTTGTTTGCTACTTGTGCTTATAATGATATGGGTTAATATATTCTCTGTCCCCATAAAATTTGCAAATTTTGAATTTTTTTCCCTTATTTAAATTTTATTCATTTTTAGTCCTTTCATTAACAAAACTAGTGTGTTTTTAGTCTTTCATTAGGGACTAAAGGCACATAATTTTTGTATTTTTTAAGATCCTATACAAATAAAATTTAAATTGGGGTCAAAATCAAAATTTACTAATTTATGGGGACAAAAAACATATTTAACCCTACTGAAAAAGACAATATAGGAAGACAATTCATATTATTGGTACGTGGTGGAAAGCTAGCTTTTAGTGATTGTTTTTCCAAAAAAGAGACAAGAAATATATTCAACCTCGCTCCTGGTCTGGTTATCCTTAAAATGATAATGATAGATGTAGAAAATATTTTATATTTTGGGAAATGAAGTCTTGCCACTGCTGCTGTTCTTTACACTTGATTTGATATTTATAAACTTCAGTCATGTAGTTGTGTGCATGATATTGTAGCATCAGAGAATATCCAATTACTACTTTTATCTGCATAGTGATAAATGTTTTTCTAATTCTTTTTTATTCTTGACTTTGTATTTCTCATGCAGTGGATTTAGCATCTGCAGACGTTGTGTTTGCAGAAAAAGGAGTTTTTTAGAAGGAACATTTAGCCATGTCTAGCACTACAAAAGTTTTGGATCCTGCATTCCAGGGAGTGGGTCAAAGAGTGTATCCTTCAGTAATGGGTGATTTATAAAAAATATATTGTGGAAATTTTAAGTTCTTTTTAAATTTTCTATGAAGAAAGTAAAGGTGAAAAGTAAATTAAAAGTTTACTGCCAAGAGAATAATCAAACCATAGTATTTATCCAAAAAAAAAAACCCAAACCATATTGTGATTAGGTATAAACATGACTTATTCACTATCATGAACCAAATATCCCAAAAACTTAAGTTGTTGGGTGAAAGCACATGAATGATTTTATATCTAACTCACCTTTCACGCAAGAACCCTTTGGGCTTGAAGTGTGGACAAATGCGTAGATCCACCTTACCTTATGTTGAAATTTAACTTTTATTTGGAAGAATGGGGGACAAGGATCAAATTCTAGACCACATAGTCATAGAAGCTATAATACCATGTCATGAACCAAATAACCAAGAAGATTAAATTGTTGGGTGAAGAAACATGAATGGTTTTATATCTAACATTCATGTTGTATTGTTATATGTTGAATATTGAATATACCATATACTTTGAGAGTTTTAAACTTAACTTCATGCAGAGGAACTGAAATATGGAGGATTGAAAATTTTCAGCCAGTTCCTTTGCCCAAATCTGAATATGGGAAATTCTACACGGGAGATTCATACATCATCTTGCAGGTATGAGCTATATCCAAAATGACCTTAGATGTGTTCATATGTGGCTGTATATGGTGTCACTGTATGGCGACATAGAGGTTGAATGTTCTGGAAATAGTTATATTTTTTTGTTTAGGCTGTGCACAATGCTGTAAATTACCTATTTGGTTCCCCTGAGATTGTAACAAACAAAATCATCTACTGGATCAGAGAATTGAGTTTTAACACAGAAAAAAAATGAAGTTTTATTGAATATCCTCCTCCAACCCCTGGATCAATGGTTTCCAGGTCAAAAAGAGGAATAATGAAGATGCAATGATGTCTTCCCCCAAGAATTTGAGAGCCTGGTCTCTCCCATGCAAAACTTACTAACCAACTTATTCTCATCCTCTATTTATATCTTACCTCTGCTACTGCAGTTAGAGAGCTAGCTAACTCTAACTACTTCTCTAACACCTTTAGCTAACAAAGCCTAACTCACAGAGACTGGCCCAATTGGCTCTTATGGTTATTCTTACTTCTTCCAACATATACTTTCCCAATTTGAACCTGTTGCTAACATTATCATAATATGATTTTCAATAAAAAGTTAAAAACACATGAACAGCAAAATAGAAAAATGATACTTCTATTCACAATGGTCCAAAATATGTGACTAATTTCAACTTTATAATTATGGGGGGAGTTACAGCTTGCATGAGGAAAGCTCTTAATCCGATTCCTCCTTTTGTGAAAATATAGATTAAGAGCCTTTCTCATAATTTCTATTAGTATGGGAATATCGGATTTTATCTTCTCTTTTTTTTTTTTTTGAAATTTTTGTGTGTTCATTTTATGTATATTTGCAGACAACACAAGGCAAAGGAGGCACTTATTTTTACGATTTACACTTTTGGATTGGAAAGGATACAAGTCAGGTAAGCCTGGACTGGACTTCACCTTTATCTTTTTCAGTCCTGGATCTTGCCTAATTCGGCTTGCATTATTTTTTTTCCTCATAAAAAGAGGCAAGTAGAATGCTGAACCTTTTAATAATATGCTTTTTTTTTGTTTATAAAATTTACCGTTTTAAGGTCATTTTATGTCTGTATTCGGTCTCTGTTTTCTTCTTCTTCTTTTTGACATGCATGTCTTTTTATAAGGAAAAATTTAGATATGTTGACTCCACCTTTTTTTTGTTCTCAAAGGGCCTGAGGTTCTATGATTCGCAGCTGTTTGGAAATTCTTGAATCAATATCTTTTTGACAAAAGAATGATCTTGGCTGACATTGTGAATTTTCTTGTAGGATGAGGCTGGAACAGCTGCCATTAAAGCTGTTGAACTTGATGCAGCTCTTGGTGGACGTGCAGTGCAGCACAGGGAAATCCAAGGACATGAATCTGACAAGTTTTTGTCATACTTTAAGCCATGTATAATACCATTAGAGGGGGGTGTTGCATCTGGATTTAGAAAACCTGAAGAAGAGGAATTTGAAACACGTTTGTATGTATGCAAAGGAAAAAGAGTCGTCAAATTGAAACAAGTATAGTGTTCTCTATTCACAAACTTCATTAATTTAGTCTGCATGACTGCATGTAATTTAACATTATGCTTTGGCAGGTCCCTTTTGCAAGGTCTTCATTGAACCATGATGATGTGTTCATCCTTGACACCCAGAATAAGATTTATCAATTCAATGGTGCAAATTCCAATATTCAGGAAAGAGCCAAGGCTTTGGAAGTTATACAGTTTCTGAAAGAAAAATATCATGAAGGGAAATGTGATGTTGCAATTGTTGGTAAGGGCACTTTCTTTAGCCATTATATAATTCTGTATATCTCAAGGTAGTCAGAACCGGACCGGTCATTGAACCGGTGAGGGCAGGGGTTCAAGGTTCAGAGGTTAGACCGGGGTTCAACCGGTTGAACCGGGATATAATTAAATAATATTATTTTAAACCCTAAACCCTATACAATATTGAGCAAAAATTAACATAAAAGTCATAACTTTATAAAGAAAAATTAAACTTTACTACTAAATGTCATAATTCATAACATAAAATATTCAAAATTACAAATAATTGAAGAAAGTGATATCTATTTCTTTTAAAAATAAAAAAATTTGAAATTTTTTATTTTTAAAAAAATAATAAAAAAAATAAAACATTGAACCGGTCCAACCGGTTTTCCCGGTTTTGTCCGGTTCTTGCGCAGGCTGGTTCTCAGGGTGCGCCAGACCGGACTGGGGTCCGGTTCCCGGTCCGACCGTCCAGTCCGGTTTTAACTACATTGGTATATCTGTTATTCAGATGTGCGATCATTTGTTTATTACTTGATATAATCTATCCCATGTTGCAGATGATGGCAAGTTAGACACAGAGTCAGATTCCGGTGAATTTTGGGTCCTCTTTGGTGGTTTTGCTCCCATTGGAAAGAAGGTAATCAGTGAGGATGATATCATTCCAGAGGCAATTCCTGCTCAGTTGTATAGGTATGTTGATTGATGTTGATTTTGTGTTCCTCAGCTTGCCCCTCCCCCCACTTCATATTTTCCCTGAAGCACGGTTTCAGAAAGATTATTTAACTAGAATCTAGAGATGAACATTGGTTGTTTTTTAACTAACACCAAATTATGCAATCAAAAGAAAGGGATTTGTCAGCTGCACTATAATTTGTTTTTAAGTCTGTAAATCATCTCATTTGCAAGCCAGTTGCTTTGTTATTTGATAGGAACTGGGTCAAAATATAGAAGAAAACGGTGTTTATTGATAGAAAATTTCTATTGCATTCCAGTTATTCGAGAGACCCGGTTCTTTCTCACTCCAAATTCCTTTACAAAACCAAAGATAACCCTCACTAATCTTCCTTTCCTCACTTATCAAAAAGAGAAAAAAAATCTTCCTTTCCTCTTATTAATAACCTGTCTCACACTGTCTAACTCACTAACCAAGGGGGTTACCTATCAATACTCCACCCCCCCCTAAACTTTCATCTTCTCCTTAATGTGAACAACTTGTAGTTGCTGAAAACAAAGTTCGACCGGGATCCCACTGTCTAAAGTCTCCAAATCCATCAGTGTTGACTTGACAAGCAACTGTAGGTTCCCCTAGGATCAAATAAGAAACTCTTTAGACCCTAGTCACCCTACTGCTGCCAACTCCTTCTTATACCCTCCTTCCTATAGTCAACAGGACCAACTTCTAGTCTCTACATGAATGTTTCACAGGGAATCCTCACAGCCAGCAACCCACCTTGTGCACCATACCCACTGCTAACAACAAACTGAAATTTGTGAAACAGTTCATGGGCTGCAAAATGGCAACTTTTCCCTTGGTACTCAACTTCCTTAGTGAGTTGGGTTTGGCCCATTAAATAAAATTTATTTTCCTTCCAGCATCCCAATCTTCTTTACTGATTTGGACTTGGCATCGCTTTCCTTTCCCAAAGAGCCCCCTCTGCTTTTGGGTTAAGCCCAGTAGTTTCACTTTAGCCCTAGCTCTTCCCCTCTCCCAAATTTTGCTGCTATTCTAGAATTGAATGGCAGCACTCGACTTCACCCGTCTCAAACACTGGCATAACATTGGCCACTGTTCGAGCACTGTGGTCTGATGGTTCCGGCGGTGGGAATGAGTTAATCAGCTTGCACGAATCCCACCCCTCATGCTGATGATGCCACCACCCCTGCACTGCCCATCGATGTTTCTACTGTAATTAGCTTCCTCTTCCACCATGGCCATTTCACTTTTTATTTCTTTCACCATTCTTGCTTCTCCATTTTTTGTTCGTGAATTCTCTCTTTGCCCCTTTCAAACTGATCGTTTCTTCTTATCTCCGAGTCAACACCAATAGAGACCCAGTGCAAAAAATGAAGCCAAGGGAAGATATCCGATTAAAAAAGATGTTGCGACCTAGTGGTGAGCCCACCATTAAAAATTTGGTTTTTGTTTGATCCATGTAGTGAGCCCACCTAGTGGGACAAGACTGGTTGTTGTTGTATTATTCCTTTTCTTATATTCTACTTATATGAAAATCTTTAATATATCATTTTAGGCGGCAGATGCTTGTGCTTGAAATATACATTTATATATTTTGTGCGTGTTGTATGTAAGTGATTTAAATGACATGAGGAGGTTTTGATTTAAATTATGGGCTTTTGAATTTATAATTTTGTCTGAAGCACGATGTCTTGTCTTTGCCGCTTGCTGACATAGACTTGGACGGTATCCTTTTTCATTAAATACTATTACCATCACTTTCTAATATTCTTTCTCTTTAACAGGTTTACCTATATAAATTTATTCAAAGTTTATGTTTCACGGTGTTCTTTGATGCATGCACTAGGCATTTAAGTTTATTGACCTGGAGGATATAATCATGCCATCATGTGTTGATTAGCGTGACGGATAGTATTTGGCAATGCTACATGCTGATAATTAAAAGTAAAAATAACTTAATATGAATTTCCTTGCAGTATCATTGATGGCGAGGTCAAGTCTGTGGAAGGTGAACTTTCTAAATCACTGTTGGAAAACAACAAATGCTATTTACTGGACTGTGGTGCCGAGGTATTTATCTGGGTTGGCCGGGTAACACAAGTGGAAGAACGAAAAGCAGCTTGCCAAGCAGCTGAAGTAATGTCATTGTCGAATCTAGTTGTCGTTATCAAATCTAGTTCTTTATGTGTTTATTAAAAGATGATTCATTAAATTCACTAATATCTCCAGGAGTTTGTTGCAAGCCAAAATAGGCCAAAATCAACAAGGATAACCAGGATTATTCAAGGTTATGAGACACGTTCATTTAAGTCCAACTTTGATTCTTGGCCCTCAGGATCTACTAATACTGGTGCCGAGGAAGGAAGAGGAAAAGTTGCAGGTGGACATTGTTTATTCTCAATTGTACTTTGGTTTGTCATTGTGTCTAATAAGCCATACTGATAAGTATGCTATTTAATGTACTGCCAGCATTGCTTAAGCAACAAGGTATGGGGGTCAAAGGAATGACAAAAAGCACCCCTGTAAATGAGGAAATTCCACCTTTGCTTGAAGGAGGTGGAAAGATGGAGGTGAGTTTATAATTTTCTTCATAAAGTTTCGTTGTTTTTAATTAAGTTGACACCTGTGAACATGTAATATTATTTACAAATTTCAGGTATGGCGTATCAATGGAAGTGCTAAGACCTCATTGCTGAAGGAGGATATTGGTAAATTTTATAGTGGAGATTGTTACATTGTACTGTACACATACCATTCTGGTGAGAGGAAAGAAGATTACTTCTTGTGCTGCTGGTTTGGCAAAGACAGCATTGAGGTAATTTATCTCCTGCTGATTTGAGCTGAAAATATAGTGAGCATTGTAATTTCTTCTAACACCATTAAGACTGGCCAATAACTTCCATGCTTAGGCAGGTTTTTTATTTTAATTAAACTTACTGTTGACTGTGAAATTGTGGTTGTGGTTGACATTCTGCACATAGAATAACTCCACTAGGGGATAAACTACAAAGTTTCTGAGCTTTATTTAGTGGTGGCGTGATATCTTGGATAGGTGTTGTTAAACTAGGCTCTGTGAACAGTGTTACTTGCTTGACATTTCATATTATTGGGAAAAACCCAAGTCCCACATCAACTAGAGATAAAGCCATAAAAGAGAATATAATGCAAGGGCACCCCTAATCCCACAAGCCGGTTTTGTAGGGATGAGTTAGGTTTAGGCCACTAAAACAAAGATACAAAAACCATAAATCTAAGACATATCAAGCAATCTATTCCTGTAAAAATGATATTACGCAATGTGTCTTACGCAGCATTTGGTGGCAAAATCCCCATGTCCTCTCCATAATTCCGTTTTTCTTGGGGGGAGAGGGGAAATAAAAACTCAATATCAAATTTATTGGAATCTTCAAGCTTAGGGAAATAAGATTCTAATTTTGTGCTTTGATCCATACCTGGCAAGTTGGGATTCTATAGGTGGTTTAATATCTTAACCTGTGATTGTCTTCTCTAATCATATAGTATATGACCAAAGTTTTGTCTTGATCCCTTGATACACTGAATTTCTCAATTCAAACTTGATCTGCATAACACACTGACAACTTAACTGACCTTCAGAAGAATAGAGAAAACTAAAATATCCATCTACATAAAAGTATCCTTTCTTGTTTTTCCTGCTACGTATTAAAACTGGTAAGTGGTAACTATCATTCAATTGCCCTTCTCGAGTTAAGGAAGAGTATCAAAATACTATATGTTCAAGATTAATTGACTTCTTAACTGATTAACACAGTTCAAAGAGTGGTTAATGAGTAACAACTTATTACTTAATCAACCACTTGAGTGTTAATTGTTCCTATACTGAAAATATTTTTACTAAAAGTTCCTTTTAGTAATTTTTCCCAACATATGTAGTGGTTATATTTCACCTTTAAAATATGATTTATCATAAAACATTATTTACAATCCCCTAAATTATTGCCTTTTAGTTACTAGTATTTTTTAAAATTGATTCAGTTCTTTTTAGTAATTTTTCCCAACATATGTAGCGGTTATATTTCACCTTTAAAATATGATTTATCATAAAACATTATTTACGATCCCCTAAATTATTGCCTTTAGTTACTAGTATTTTTTTAAATTGTTTCAGTGCTTTTCTTTTTCAAATTGTATTTTTCCATCAGTACTTCTTTATGGAATAAAATATGTTAGTTTTGAAAGCTTTTGACCTCGGTTAAATTTCTTTTTCAGGAGGACCAAACAATGGCTACTCGGTTGGCTAATACAATGTCCAACTCATTAAAGGGTAGACCTGTTCAGGTATTGTAATCTGAATGTTAACTTGGGGGTGTTGCTTGGAAATTGTGTATGATTATTGTAGTTTCTTTCAGGGTCGCATATTTGAAGGTAAAGAGCCACCACAGTTTGTTGCTCTTTTCCAACCCATGGTAGTCCTTAAGGTATCATGGAGCTAAATTTTATGGTGATATCAGTAACATATCTAGTATAACTTAGTGCAGCTAACTAGTTTAACTAACCTATGCCTGTTTTAGGGAGGTTTGAGCACTGGATACAAAAAATTAATAGCAGACAAAGGTTTATCAGATGAGACATACACGGCAGAGTGTATTGCACTTATTCGAATTTCTGGAACTTCCATTCATAACAATAAGGCAGTGCAAGTTGATGGAGTATGTACCCATGAAATTATTCATTTTTTCCACTATTAGCATGTTGTTAGGGCTCATCTTTTTTTCTGGTCCACCATAATCATGTTTTTCTTATTCAGGTGCCATCATCATTGAATTCTACTGAGTGTTTTGTCCTACAATCTGGCTCTACAATTTTCACTTGGCATGGGAATCAGTGTTCCTTTGAACAGCAACAGCTAGCAGCAAAGGTTGCGGGATTTTTAAGGGTAAGATTTCAACACCCATGTTGTGGACATCCTTCTAAATTATTCAAGCACTACTATAGAAATTTAATGCGTAACCAAGTCTCAATTTTACATAATTCAAACTCATTTGAGTGTCGACTGTCTAGTGACACTGACTACTAAAGATTACCTTCTAGGGAATAGGTTCAACTTTTCTACACATGAAAATTTAGTGTTGGGAATAGCAGCATAAATTAATAATTAGATTATTGTATCTTATAGGTTCATGTACATAAGAAGCAGTATCCTTATTAATTATCTTGTAATATAAATTGTATTTATTTCCATAGATACATGAATCTAATTGTTAATTTCTACTGCTATTTCCAACACTTAGAAATGTACTTTTGGTAAAAAAAAACATATTTTATATTTCTTTAATTAACTTTTGAACTTCTATCTATATAACATTGGTTACCTCAAGATCAAATGTTCATACTGACTTGATATGACTATATCCTTCTGGTTAAACCTAAGTGCATAACTCGGCAGTTGCTTGAGACTTTTTTTCCCCTCACTTATGAACTCGATTATTTCTTTTAACAAGGAAACAAAATATTGGTAGTATTGCTGTCTACATTATTTGCTCATGTGATATATGTCCATGTTCAGCCAGGAGTTGCTTTAAAGCATGCTAAAGAAGGTACAGAAAGCTCAGCTTTCTGGTCTGCACTAGGAGGAAAACAAAGTTACACCAGCAAGAAAGTTACTAATGAGGTTGTTAGAGACCCACATCTGTTCACTTTCTCATTTAAAAAAGGTTAGCATTTCTTGTCGTTTTACTTCTTATAAAATGTTATGCAATAGCATTCTTGTTTACTGATATCTGATTATACTGACCATTTTTTATATTATTTATTCTTTTGCACTGTGGATCTACCAGAAAAGTTACATGTGAGTTTGTGACTATAACTTCATTATATAAAACTTCCTCATGTTTTTAGTAAATTTGTCAGCACTAACCTTTGGGGGTTCTTCATGCTTGCAGGTAGAGGAGGTTTACAACTTCTCCCAAGATGATTTGTTACCAGAGGATATCCTCATACTCGACACACATGCAGAAGTGTTTATTTGGATTGGTCAGTGTGTTGACCCAAAAGAAAAGCAAAATGCTTTTGAAATTGGCCAGGTAAACATGCTAAACAATTTAATGCTTTTGTTTCCCATATTTCTTCCTACTTGAATACTTCATTTATATGAGGAAATTTGCCTCAGAAATACATTGATATGGCGGCATCTCTGGAAGGACTATCTCCATATGTACCGTTATATAAAGTAACAGAAGGGAACGAACCTTGCTTTTTCACAACATACTTTTCATGGGATCATGCAAAAGCTACGGTATGTCCTTAGGCATGGAAGTGTCCCTTTTGGTTTGTGTTTTTTTTTAAAAAAAAAAAACCAATTGTTCTCACTCTTTTCATTATTTTCAACTCTAAGTCACAACAATATTTTGCATTTCTCGTGTTGGTTGAGAATAGAACATAATTATTGGCTGACTGGCTGGTTGAGCGAAATCCCACTATATTTTTGTGATCACATATGGGTTTCACAAAATCCTGAATATAATAAGAGTCTAAAGTGACTGCTCCTATGTACGAAGCAGTGCTGCTTAGTGCTTAGTGTATTACACCGTAGAAGTTGATCTGATGTATGTGATTTGTGAAAATGATGAGGTGATGATCATAAGGTTTTTGACGAAAAAATTCACCATAAGATGATGAAAGGACTAAGCAATTCAAACACACTTGTTTAGAAAACAGGTACTTTATGTTAATTTGTTGATTTTTCATGCTTTATTTTCCTTATGAACTGCAGGTTCATGGGAACTCATTCCAGAAAAAGGTGTCACTACTCTTTGGGGTTGGCCATGCTGTGGAGGTATAGTCCCTATTTTAATTTTTTTTGGGGAAAACTGAAGCTGCTAAAACACTGGAACCATGCAAAGTAATTCAGTTAACAGAATATAGTTTTATATTTACATTAAAACCAGCAGTTGGAACTAATATTATTAGCAATGTCTTTACTTGCCTGATCCAACAACTGAAGCTTCTATTTCATGTCACACTTCTTTAGATCCACTCATATTTTTCTTAAAAATGCTCTACAGTAAAGTTCTTTTGCAGAATAATGTCATATATGGGATTCTCAAAATCTAAATACACTTGCCAAGATCTAGATCCAGTTATTTTTTTGGTACTAGGTCCTACTGAACCTTGGGAAGGGCTCTAAAAGGATAGCCCAGAGGGGAAGAGGGCAAAGTGCATGAGGGGACAATCAACCCCCCTCCCCCCAAAAAAAAGCCAACCACTACTTTCTCACCTTTAATAAATATTATATTATAATTTATAATAGGAAGCACCATAAAATGCCTAGTAATCTGTACCAACATTACCACACCCACACTTTTTAAGTTCAGTCAACAATATTTCTAAATGGATTTTTTCCAATATTTATTTTCTTTCTCAATATTACATAACTAGCTGTATAAGCTTGTGCAGATGCAATACTGTCAGTATTAATATGATATGATGTCTGAATTTGTTGCACTAATTAATTTGTTGTTTGTGCCTCTATCTGCCTAACAAGGCTTTGTTGATTCTGGTGACAGGAAAAGTCAAATGGGTCAAGTCCAGGGGGACCACGACAAAGAGCAGAAGCTTTGGCTGCTCTAAATTCTGCTTTTAGCTCATCATCTGAGAAAGCATCCAGTATGGTACGGTGGCACGCTTATGCATGAATCACTCTCTTTTTATTTTAAAATTCTAGTCATTGATCTTTAAAATTTAAATCAAAAGTAGATTCTCCTGAGTAGAGGACATGGGGTATTACAAGGGTTGAACCCAAGATTTAGATCCTTTAAAGTGAGGGGGTGCAATTTGGAGAATAAAGTTTATGTGTAACCTTCGATGTGCAAACCAAGCGATTGCATTCTATATATCCATGATTTCTTTTATTGGTGTTTGTATTTTATAAGATCCTAAAATCATTGTTTTTCTCATCAATGGTTGTTTATTAATTAAATACCCTCTAAAATGCACTCCTCCCTTTAGAGGACCTCCATATTTAATTTTAGAATATTGAATTTAGAATCTCCATATTTAATTTTAAATAATCCTCCCTTGGGTTTCACTTGGAAAGTTAACTGATGCCATTCAGTCCTAGGGTTTTAAATTCAATTAAGAATTTGGAGTTATTTCCTATGTGATGGAACCATGGTTTTAATTTGGGTGTCAAATGGAGCAACCCCTGGCATTGTGAACGGGTGCCACTGTCAAGAAATACAAGGTGATTAGGAGTTTAATTGTCCCTCGTTTGAATATAGGAAAGCAATCAATTTTACCCTCTCTAGTAATCCAATTTAACACTTGAGTTACTAGCGAGGGCTAAAGGAGTTATGTAATAGTTTTTTACTTTAAAATTCTAGCTTTATTTCCAGTACTGTCCACATGATGCTACATTAAAGTGGATCTTAAGGCCGAATTCTTTCTTGCTTGATGTTTGCATTTGATAAGTAGGACAAATACAGTATTCTAGCATTCCCTTATTCTGTAAATGGTAATTATACTGGTGAAGTTTAAGCATTCATTTTGTCTCTGTGAATGGATCAGAGAGAACAGATTCATACCCCAAGTGACCTTATGTAAAGAAAATTACAGTTGCTTGTGCTCTTATGTGTCGTATTCTGGGGATTGCTTATTTATTTGGTTTTTTCACCTTTATCATTGCTTTTTTTTTTTGTGGGTTTCTTTGGTAGACTGGTTTTCCTTATTCAATTATCACCTGTGACCCAATTAATCCTTTGCACTCTTGCAGTCACAGGATAGATTGAGTGGGTTAAACCAAGGAGGACCAAGACAAAGGGCAGAAGCTTTAGCTGCTTTAAACTCTGCATTTAATTCATCATCTGCGACAAAGACTAATACTCCTAAGCCATCTGGAAAAGGTCAAGGATCGCAAAGAGCAGCAGCCGTAGCTGCTCTTTCAACAGTTCTTTCTGCTGAAAAGAAGAAACCTTCACCTGATGCTTCTCCTGTGGCTAGCAGTAGTCCTGTCGCTGAGAGTGGCACACCTGGTAATAAATGTAGTTATCATTATCCAAGTGTTATGTTGCACACACACAATACCACCACTGGCACTCTTTCTATTTTTTGCACAAAATACCACAATGGATTTTCCGGGTTGATTAACACCCTATTTGTTTGTGCTTCTCTTTTTAATAATTAATGTAAATCCTTTCCATTCGATTCTAATTATAAATTATTGAGTGTTTAATCATAATTATAGATGCTGCAGTCAACCGAATTCATTTCAATGGCTAGTATTTTGACCTTGGGCAAGTAGACTACTAAAAATGGAGATCTTAGCACTATATCATGCTACATTTTCGGAACACCTTTAAAACCCTTGGCTTATTGAGATTCAAGAGAAGAAACAGCATATAAAAATTTAACAAACTCTAGGCTTTTTCTTTCACCCGAGAGCAATCTTCATAGTTATTTGTCGGTGTTGCATTAAAAAGAAAGTACTTGACACACGTTTGTATGACCATTTCGGTGTGCTTCTGATTATTTTACTAGTTGGAGTCTTTGCTGCAGAAGCTAAAAGTGGAAGTCCCTATTCTGAAGTAGAAGAAGCTGCAGAAGCCAAGGAAACGGAAGAACTTGCCCCGGAAACTGGTAGCAATGGTGATTTGGAATCAAAACAAGAAAATGTGGAGGATGGAAATGATAGTCAAAGGACGTTCAGCTATGATCAATTAAAGACTAAATCTGGTAACATTGTGTCTGGAATTGATCTTAAGCGGAGAGAGGTTAGTCTTGCTTTGTATTGATTTAATACTAATATGCTTAAATTTTAGTTTGAAATATATATAACTCTCCTGAAGTTTTGGAATTATTACAAACACCATAAAATGGGACTAATATTACAAGCGCCTCCATGAATTTTCCCACCCAACTCTGATTTTATTAAATCGTCCTTTTTAATTGTATTCCATTTTGGGGGTTATTTGTATATTTCAAATTCCCAGGCCAGCTATATGATTGATTTCTCTTTTGCTTTTATGCTTTGCGTTGATATAACACGTTTCCTTCATCTCCGCTTCTTCTTGGTCAGGCCTATCTGTCAGACGAAGAATTCCAAACTGTATTTGGAATGGTAAAAGAGGCATTTTATAAATTGCCAAGATGGAAGCAAGACATGCTGAAAAAGAAATTCGAATTGTTCTAGACTTGACACAAAGGGGTGACATATTTGCTTCTTTAGCTAATCTACCTTTCTTCGGTTATCTTGAAATACACTTATCTGTTGATAATGTGGTTTTATTGGTATACCATAATTGGATTCGCATGCATAATGTTTGTTTTTTTTGCCATTATGGACGTAGCTGTGGTTAGTGTCCAAGTTTGAATGTGATGCCTGCATGGAGAGTGATTTTTAGTTTCTCCTTTTAATTGCTGCTGCCTCTTGGAATGTTTGCATATTGTAGCAATGAAGACACTAGACAGTGGACAGGTCCAATTCTTTCATTTTGTCAAGTTTGTATTTTAAATTCGTGTTTTTTTAACTCCTTGTTATTGGTTAGAAAGGCGGGTGTATATGTATTGCATTTTATTTTATACTGAATTCCAATATAATGAAAAACCAAAAAAAAAGTTTGTTATTTTTTACTTATGTAAATGCTGTTATCTGCTTTTATTATTTTTAGCTGCAAACTTTAAATTTTGTCTCACAGATATACTGTTTATACGTTTGGTCAGAAAAAAGCAGACTTGTTTATTAATTATAATCAGATTGAGCCTGGGCTAAACAAGATAATTTTTTTAAATTATATTGTATATTTATGGGTTAAATATGTTTTTAATCCCTCTAAATAAGGTAATATTTATTTTTAGTTCTCATTTTCAAAATGCTCCTTTTCAGTCCCCAATCTCTATAAACATCCACCACCAAATAACAAATTTGATTCTTAATAATAGAATTAAGGTTATAATTAAATGTACCCTGTTAAATTATTAGATAATATGAAAACGACCTTGAACCCGTTGAGTTTGTGGCAGCGAGTGAACTCGTTTCCGGTATCGACTTCGACTCACACAAGGTGACTAGATCAATGATGTTTTTCAAAACGAACTCGTTATCATAACGAGTTGACTCAGTATTGCTGATCGGTCAAGTTCTTTCTCTTGTGATGCTGCATTGCACTCAAACAATCTCTATTAGCAATGGTATTATGATTAATACATTATAGAAACTTAATTTTCGTAATATATTTTGAAATTTTGATACATTAGATTTTGTAATGTATTTTATGTAATGGAAATTTTTCATAACATATCAAAATTTAATCTTACAAAAACTAACCTTTTACTAGTCTTTACACCTTGCACAAAACTAAATTTCCGTAAAGTATTTAATCTTACAAAAACTTGATTTCCATAAGGTGTAAAAACTTGTCAAAGGGGTTGGAGAGAAGAGAAACCATATGGATAAATGAGTTATTTTATTAAAAAAATGTTGGGGAAGGGGGTGAGGGGAGAAGAAAGGCCCGTATATATTTAGCTCTAAAAAAAGGGCTTTGATTTTGTTAAAAAAATAAATTTCTTTCTTCTTTGTGCCTTGCGAGTGTAAAGGCATAAACCCCTAAAACGGTTAAACCCTTCACGACCTCTTCGCCGTCGTTTCGTTCCCTTCCACACTCACCGGCCGAGAGGAGCTAAGGGACCAACCAACCATCGAAGCAACTCGAACCGGTTCGAATACCATGGAAGAAGACCACACGGAGCATTTCAAGGACGGTTCGGACCTCTGCCAGCAGCTCATGGACCGTTATTCCAACTCCACTGCGCCGCAGCACCGCCACCTCCTCGCCGCCGCTGCCGCCCTGCGCGCCAACCTCTCGGCCGAGTCCCTCCCCCTCACGCCGCCCGCCTACTTCGCCGCCGCCATCTCCACCGCCGCGTCGTCTGAGGAGCTGGACCCCGTGTCCCTCTCCTCGCTCGCGTCCTTCATGTCCATCGCCCTCCCCCTAGTGCCGCCCGGCGCCATTGCCGCGGTGAAGGCGCACGAGGCTGCAGGAGTCATGGTGGCGCTGCTGGCGAGGGAGGGGGAGGGGTTGGGCGTCTCCACCTTGAAGGCCGCGGTGAAGTGCGTTGGAGTTTTGATTGGGTTTTGTGACTTGGAGGATTGGGATTCCATCAAATTAGGCTTTGAAACGTTGCTCAAGTTCTCCATTGACAAGCGCCCAAAGGTGACACACAATCTATGTTTCTCTTTCACTCGTTTAGTTTATAGCCAGTTATGCATGCATTGGTTAGTGCACTTATGCTAGAATAAATGCTAGTTTTTATTTTGCAATGCAATCGGCATTGGGAATTCGACGCTAGTTTTTATCTCCTTAAATCAAAGGAGATAATTGATGTTATTTATCTAATTGTTATGATGATCTCGTATGCATTGGTATAAAAGTTTAATAAATAGAAGTAAAAAGATTATAAAATACAATAATGAGCATCCAAATTATTGGTGAAGTATTCAATAAGAATACCTGTCCCATACAGGTACGACATTAACATGGCTACTATTTTGAAGTGTCCGTGTTTCTTAGTTGGTTGGTTGGTTGGTTTGTTTGTTTAGGTGCGAAGATGTGCTCAAGAGTCTCTTGAGAAGTTTTTTGTGTCTCTCAAATCCTCTACTGTTATCAAGGAAGCTAGCAAGTTGGTTTTGTCGGAGCTGAAGAGTTGTATTGATTTGACAATGAAATTAATTGCTTCTAGGACTGTTGACGAAAATAAGGATAACGGGAGTTTGAAACAAGATCACCTGGAAGTCCTACATGTACTAAACGTGGTCAATCTGACTGCTCCTAATCTTTCTGCAAAAGTCATTCCGAAGGTTCTTTGTGAAGTGCATAAATTATTTGGTTCTCAGTTCTCACCACTTACAAGGCACGTTCTTAAAACTATTGAGGCTACTTTTGAAGCTTCGAGAGTCCGAAATATAGCCCTTGAGACAGAGGGTATTGTAGTGTCTCTTGCTTCTTTTGTATCTTTGGGAGATAAGAACCCATTGGATACTGTGATTTTTGCAGCAAAATTATTAAGACTTGCAATGGACTTACTTTATGCTGGACAATTAAGCTTGTGGATCAAGAATCTTCCTCTAGTTTGTAGATCTGTAATGGGTATGTATGCTGTGGTTCTTCTATGTTCATCACCTGTAGAAATTATTTATTTGTAATCAATCTATTCTAGGTATTTTATTCTGATTATTTCATTTCACCTGGTTGTTGTTGTTGTATTTCATTTCACCTGGTTATGTGTAGCATTATCTTCCTTCTGATTTTGCAATTAGCAAACAAAATGTCTTATGTCTTATGTCTCCAGTTGATCATGTCACTACATCATTAGTTAAATTAGAAATCAAAATCTATTGATACTACAGAACATTTTCCATGTAGCCATAGTGCATTGATTGGTGGTTTTTGCCCATGGATTTCTGTTGTTGCCTGCAGGGACGTTTCTGGCAAGTTGTGTCTTATTCAAAGTTTAAGATTCCTATAGTATGAATTTACTGTAAATCTAAATAACTTACTACTGATTAATGTTAAAATCATAGATTTTGCTGATAATGTTACTGTGGTAACATTGTTATAAAAGCTATCTTTTATGTACTTTTTTAATTTAATTTTAGTATTACTACTTTTCCCCTTCCCCCCTTTTCTATATTATAATCTTCTGATTCAATCTATCAATGTCGAACTTAGGTCTTCTAACTTCTGAGGGAAACACTGCATCCCAGGCTTCAAGTATTTTGAATGATGTGCTCAAGCATCGTGTTGGTCCCCAAAGCTTATTAATCGGTACAGATCAAACATTTCACGAGAATAGTCAGCAAAGTGCGGAAGGCAATGCAATACAATCAACATGTGCAGTTTTTGAGAATGCCCTTTCTGCTACCGATGGAATTCCAAATGAGCATGTTCTGTCAGTCATATCTGTTTTATTTCTTGAGCTTGGTATGGAACTGTCAATTACTATATTAGCACTATAGAAGAAACATTTTCTTTTCTAATTCTTTGATCTATCAATTTGATCTTAGTTATTGATTGTGAGATACTCAATGGCATAATTTTGTTGAGGAAGTTACTTCTTTGTCCTTTACAGATGTTTTGAGACAGTATTGTCTTAACGGTCTCACTTTGGTGTTCTGCACGTGTTCTGCACTTTTTAAAAGTGTTGATATGCAGAGAGTTTTGACAGCTTGTAATTTCAAACCTCGAAGGCTCAGAGTTTTCTTTTAGTTTCTTTATGTAGCCGGATTCCTTATTCACCCACTTAATTGTATTTCCCCCTTTTCTCTTATTATTGTTTTGTCAAAAAATAAAATTAAGAGAAATAAAACGCTGGATAAGTGGACAGTCTCTTTATATCTGTTCAATTGTGCTGAGGGAATGGAGGGCTTAATTGTGTTGACATTTGTCTCTGCTCTGTCTATGTTTTGTTCTTTGTTACTTTATGAGGAGATAATGTCTTATCCTCTGCTATTGCACTTTTTCTTATCAATAATAAAATTTGTTGTTTAAAAATGTTAGTAATCAAACTGTATTTTTGTCCATATCTTCTTATTCTTTAGTAATCTTTGTTGGTTGCAGGAGAATTCTCATTTGTATTTATGAGGAATATTGTGCTTAGACTTGCTGACTCGATGATTCAAATTTTTGAAGGCAAGGTTAACAATGAGCATGTAAGTATTGGCCAAAGATTCTTTGGCTGTTTCTGATGGATCTAAATGTTTGTTAGATTGATCTCCATACCTTAATCATGTTAGCTTTAGCTTGATGGAGTGGTTGAATATTTGAAAAATTTCTCATCGTGTTATTTTCTATCATAAAATGTCGAGTATCTTAAATTATCTCTTAAAATTAGTTTTCATATTTCCTTATATTCATTATTTGTTTTCTTTTACTTAGGATTAAGAGTTAATTATTTGTATGTATAAATATAAGGATTAGTGCTTGGTTTTCTATAATAATATCCAACATATCATTCACAATATAAAATTATTATTTTGAGCATTTTTTTCCTCCCTCTATACCTAAAGGACTAAACCCTATAACTTCAACATCTACTGTTACTGCTATTTTTTTTATGGTACAGTATAAACTAAAGCTACTCTACTGATTACTGGTTCAACTGCCTTTCAATTTTATGCAGCTTCAGAAATGCATTGGGTCTGCTGTTTTTGCTATGGGACCAGAGAAATTTCTCAGACTTGTACCTATCTCTCTTAATGAAAATAGCTATACTTATTCTAATATTTGGCTAGTACCAATCTTGAAGCGCTATATGACTGGAGCATCACTTGCTTACTACATGGAGAATATCATGCCTCTTGCAAAGTCCTTTAAGAAGGCTAGTGGTAAAGGTATATTCCCAACATCTTTGAACATCCATATCTCATTGAGTCCAGTTTGACTTAACTTTCTCTTTTTTTTTTATTATTTAAAGCATAACAATATAATATGATAAACTAAATAATAATAGTTATAATTTCTTTCCATTTTGTTTGGGGGGGGGGGGAATAGTAAAAGGTAATTAAATTTTGACAATTAGTTAATTTGGAATATTGTGATGAAGTAGAGAGAAATGTATTTTGTCTCAAAGGTGTGTTATTGTTCTTCCATCTCACTTCAGACATTTTTCCTTCTGTCCATGCAATTTCAATTTTTTGACATAATCACTAATTTAGTCAAATTCTTGAGCAATTTTTTTTCCTGTTTATTTCCAGCAAAAAAGTCAGGGATTAGTCAAGATCTGCTGGCTTGTGCCCATGAACTGTGGGGATTGCTGCCCAGTTTTTGTCGTCATGCAACTGATACAAATCAAAATTTTACTCGTCTCTGTGATGTCCTTGTTACATTTCTTGAAAAGGACCCTGCCATGCATGAAAATGTTTCAACGGCAATACAGGTCACACTTTCATAAACTGATGGAGACCCTTGTACTTCTAGTGGTTTTATTTGTGTATGTATTTTTTTCGATTGGCTTTCCATGTGAATGTACATGAATTTCTTGTAGATTCTTGTGAACGAGAACAAGGCTGCACTTAGCCCCAAAAAGAACGAGTCAGATTGCCATGCAGAACTTGATTCTTCATTTGAGCTTGGCATGCAACCTGCTTATTCAAAGAAAGCTGCTACCAGAAACATAAAGTCTTTGGCATCTTGTTCAAATCAATTGCTTCATATTTTATCAGATTTATTTTTCAGTGCACTTCCACAAATGCGCATTTCTTTAAAGGTTTCACATTTTTTTTACTTATTTACTCATTCTCCAATGGAATCGTAGAATGATACCATTCTCTTTTGTTCTTCTTTTGTCTTGAAAATGTATGACTTGCTTGTTTGGCTCAAATATTTAAAATGTTCTCTACTTGTGCCATTTAATATGATTTTGGAGAATTTCTAGGCTGAACATTACACTGTCACTAGTAACATCGCCTCTAGCTTTCCTCGCTCTCTAATATGATGGTTTAAGACTTGTCACATGCAGTTCTCAATGGCACTTTGATTCTATTTTTGCTCCATTATTTGGTTGATATTCAGGTGTGGACAGTATTTAAGTAATTTGAAATAAATTTTTTTTCTTTCTTTTTTAGGGTGCAATCAGGTGTCTAGCTTCTATCACTGATTCTTCTGTAACCAAAGAGGTTCTAATGTCTCTGCTTAAGAGGTTTCAGTTTGTAGATTGTGAAGGTGAATCTGATTTATTGACTAGTAACAGCAAAGCATTAGACAGTGAACCAAGTGATGAGAAGGGATGTTCTCAGAGGTGAACTTAGTGCCTAATTTATGCAAGAATAATTGTGTCAGTGTTGATATAATGGCAGCCAGCATTTCACATATCATATTAATGCAGCACTTATTTTTTGTTTCGTAACCGAAGTATAAAGGGGTCATAATGGGCCTTTTTATTTGCTACCAGTTTTCATCTACAGTTTTTTTAGAATCACTCAACTCAAAGAATGTGGTCAGCATCATGTTGATTGTCTGACCATCACTCAACTCAGGTTATTTATTTCCTACGAAAGCTGCACTGCAGTATCTGGTTTGAGGAATATTGTGTATAGACCATTTCATTAAGTACAACCTGAGCTGAGAAGTATGCCATGCACTATGATATATGGGAAAGTAATTGAGTGTTGGTTGGAAATACCTATCTTGTCCTATTTTTTTTCTATTGCTAAGAGATGTAAGAAAACCATTCATGTGCTTATGCCAAATAGCTAAATTTTTTCAGAGTTTATATGTGACATTGTTCCGAGCCTCCTTGGCCAACTAGTCAGGAATTTGATCCTTACTGTCTGCATTCTTCCAATAAAAGTTATATTTATGGTAATGATGGGCCAATGCATTGTCCACGTTTCACTCTAAAGACCTCATGTGAAGGGGTGTAATTAGAGATGTAATAAAACCATTCATGTGCTTAAACCCAAACGCATAAGTTTTAGATATAGTTGGTTCATTACATTCATAACAATAGTTTTCTAAAGCTAAGTTCATTTGAGAATCTTCATTTGAGCTGATTAAAACTAGTTGAGCTGACTAAAAATAGTTGAGAATCTTCATTTGTTAATCTTGTTCTAAAGCCAACTTTCTTATTTATTGGCTGTCTAAAACATGATTGAGCTTGTACATCATCCTGAACAATAGTCTGACCTTTCCCAATTTGAATTGGAGAATATGGAAACCTGGTCCCTGAAAACTAATTTCTATCTTTCAATTTCTTTTTATTATATAATTATATAATTGATGACAAACCAGAGTCATTTTATCCTTCAGGTGTCTGATGTTGGAGATAGCATCTTGTTTTGTTGAAGGAGCCAATGATAGTCTTGTTGAGATGATTTATAATTTAACTATACATTCTTTTCAGGTATTTTTCAAAGGTTGAGCAATACTCTATTTTGTTACTATGATTGTTTCTTTATTCTTTTGATTAACCTACGTAATTTTGAAGAAAAAAAAATTAATGCATGCTTGGTATGTAGGTAATTAATGAGAGTGTTCATCATGAAGCATACAACACTTTGAGTAAAATTTTGGAGGTATGTAATTTGAATGACATTTTTTCTGTTTCATTTTCTCTCATGTTATCTTAGTGTTGTTACTGAATGATGCAGGAGCACCCATGCTTTTCTTCAAAATACATGGAGCTAATTGATTTATTACTTGGTCTAAAACCTCCAACTGCTATTGAATCTCTTAGAAGTCGGTTTGCTTGTTTTCACATGCTGATGGTACACATAGTGAAGGTCAGAATTCTTAATTATGGTATTATTTCATTTCTTATTTATAATGTGTCAATCTCCATAGGTCTTAGGTATGAAATCGCTTTCAGTATTCGCAACTTAAGCTTTTTATAAATAAAAATAAATGGAAGTCGCAACTTGATTTGGCGACTTCATATATTTACAATGAAAAATGGGAAGTCGCAAGTAGAGTTGGTGACTTCTAAAACAATTTTTAAAAAAATTAAGATAAAGGGAAGTCGCCAGTGGTAACTGCGACTTACCCCAATTCATAATTAGTTTTCATTTTACACCATTCCGGTAAATTTTTGTGCACATTACACCATTTTTGTCATTTAGCTTCATATTGAAGAAGTTTCTTGCTGAATTTTGCTTGGGAGGCGGTTCATAGCCAAGTCATTTTCATGCTCTTTCTATTTTTTGATATTTGAAGGAGGGTCGGAGGGGGTACATACCATTTACACTTAATGGTCTTTTCTTTATATGTATTCTGCAGATTAGTTTAGAAGAGGAGGAGAACTCGAAGGCTTTTCTCATTCTCAATGAAATCATTCTCACATTAAAAGATGTAAGTATCAAGTACATACTATACACATTTCTTTAGTTCATTGGTTTAGCTTTGTATGCCATGTATTGGATCAGTAAGGAGAGACAGTAGCTTTACTAATTCATATACAATGGTACTGTGTAGGGAAATGGTGAAGCTAGGAAAGAAGCTTGTGATTTGCTCTTAAATATAAGTTCTAGCTTGAGAGACCTATCATGTGCTGGTCCTGTTGAGCCATATCACAAGCTAGTTAGCATGGTAAGTCCATTCTTGATTTTAATTTTATTTATTTTTACCATGAAATCACTAGTTTTGAGAAGATTTGACCTAATAGGCTTATGCTAAATGTATGGTTGTGGGACTTCGATCAAGTATAACTTGAACTTTCCACAATTATACATTTTTCCTGTTTTCTTTTAAGCCAATAATTTTGCAACCAATGCAATTTCCACACTGTGTGCTTTGATGAACTTATTTTGTATTAAAAATAAAAGCTTATAATAATGTGATAATTGGAGTTGATATGGATTTTCTGGTCTCGAATGTATTATTGATATGTATTCTTAATACTCTCAAATCTCAATATACAGATAATGGGGTATCTTTCTGGTTCATCTCCCCATATAAAAAGCGGAGCAGTGTCTGCACTATCTGTATTGGTATATAAGGATACAAATCTTTGTCTCTCCATTTCTGATCTTGTCCCTTCTCTTTTATCTTTGCTGCGAACCAAAGATGTGGAAATCATAAAAGTGAGTGTTCTCGTACTTTTCCAAGATCAGATAACTGTTTGAGCATATTTCTTTCGTTGCTTAGAGTTTAATCTTACATCTATACAGGCTGTCTTGGGCTTTGTTAAAGTGATGGTATCTTGCTTCGAAGCAAAGGAATTGCAGAGTATTCTCTCAGATGTTGTAACTGAAATCTTCCCCTGGTCGTCTGTTTCAAGACATCATTTTAGATCAAAGGCATGTATAATTTATAATATTAAGCTCCAGTCCGAAACATGCATGGTGTGTGCTCATTCATCTGTATACTGGATTGAACCATAAGTATAATGTGTTCTTGGTTTGCTGTAGGTCACTGTTATATTTGAAATATTAATACGGAAGTGTGGTTCTGCTGCTGTCAGAGTGGTTACACCAGAGCAGTACAAGAGTTTTCTCAAGACAGTTCTAGAGGTACTCCTTTTAATATTAATTAAAGGGCTACGATGGTATTATGCCTTAAATTTAGTCTGAACCTAACCATATCTTACGGTATCACCTCTGAAAGCATGAAAGTTACTGATACGGACTTTAAATTTCTCATCAAGATTGAGCTCTAAAATGATTAGGTTTATTTTTTTAAGGATAAGAATGACTGTAAGGCATTAAACAGTCTAAAGCAACATTTTTCTTCGGCATGTATCATAATGAAAACAAAAAATCTTTTGTTCCTGAGTGAAGTTCAATTATCCACTGTGTTCTAATATTTTCCTATTGTTTCCTGCTGTACCTATACATTACCTTCTCATCGAGGTGACTTATGTCTTTACATGCGTATGTATTCAAAACTAGAATAATTAGTCGAAAAAATTGATAATTTAAATTTTAAAATATGTTCAGTCAATCAAAACAAGGGAAATCAATTCCCTACTCAATATGAAAACTAACATAATTGAGGTTCCATATTTGTATTGACTTTTTAACTTTTTTCTTTTTATTGTTTGTCTTTTTATGCTTTAGGTTTGTATTAACATTTATTTATATCATGTTTCCATCAGATCTTTACATAGGATCCTTGCAATTAAGTAGACTCAATGGCAAAAATGATATTTATTACAAAGCTATAATTAATGAATTGTTATTTATTGAAAATTCTTTTGTTTGGATTTCATATTACTTTAAACTCGGGCTTGAAATTTGTAGATGGTGTATATCCAACTGGTTATATTTTTGATAAAAAAAGTTTATGGTACCTATTGAGTTGCAGAATCGCCATGGCAAATCAAGTGAAGCAGTCGCCAATGATACAGAAGATATGCCTGAAGATTCATCTGCCAGGGGGTATAATTTAAATTTAAATTTTTGTGAAAAAAAAATTTAAGCTGATCTTATTGTTTCTTGGAAGCTGAATTAGACTCCTCTCTCTCTCTCTCTCTCCCCTCCCTCTTTTCTTTGTAGGCCAGATTGGAGGAAACGCAAAAGTTCAGATACCCAAGATTCGGCTAAACTGAAAAAGAGAAAGGAGAAGAAATTTGAGACAGACTTGCCAAGCAAAAACAAACCAATCAAGTCTATCAGCAATAATGAATTCAGATTAGCCAAGAGAAGTAGGCATTTTAATTCCAATGATAAAAATTCAAATGTACGGAATTCAGGAGGAAGTGAAAAGGGTAAGAAAAGCCCGTACAAAAGTTTCACTGAAGGTGGTTGGAAGGGAAAGGGAAAGATGGCAAGTAGGGATAAGGATAAAGCAGCTTCCAAATCACCTAAATTAAGAAGGAATTTCAAAAGAAATTGATAGGTAAGCTGCAATATACTCAAGCTGGTAAAACAGTTCCTAGAAGCTTGGTAATCTTTGTTTAGATGTTAACGCAGAATAGGAAGCTGGTATTTTTGTCCTAATTTTATTTTCTCTCTGCAAATGCATCATATATAAGCTGGGATAACAAGGTGTAGAAGCAGGACTCTATTTGTGTTTCCTGCTGAATAAGCAAGCATTATAGAGAGGAAGTTACTTGGCCGCATTTGTCAACGAGCTGAGAAAATGAAAGGCTGGCTTACTGCATGCATATTCTCGGGGGAAGAAAGTTAAGAGCGTGGTGAGGAACGTTGTTATCGCAGTGGATGACTGGCCTTGGTTGATTCTTATATATGTGGCTGTATATTGCCATCTTTTGCCCTCTGCAGGATTTTCCCCGAACTGCTACTTTATATAGTTAAATACTGATTTCTCATAATAGGTATTTGTCTTCAGACTTGTGGTCAGTTGGTATGTTGAAAGCAAAATTCAGGATTGTTGTAAGCAAATATATTTTTATAATTTTATATATATTCTTTTTGAACTTTTTGTAATATTTAAAATAAAAAATAAGTCATGCATCCTGGACACTACTTTTGTTTAATGTTTCGTGTACTAGATACTAGAAATAAAACCTCTATATATTACACCTATTTGTTTAAATTTTATATTTAGGTTTAAGTATGTTTTGGTCATTATAATATAGTTTTTTTTTTCATTTTAATCCTCTAAAAAAATCATACTTTTTGTATTTCTAATTCTATAATTTTTTTTTCATTGTAATTAACTTTGAGTAAATTGTCATTTTAGTCACTAAACATGTAAAGTGCTGTCAAATTAGTCATTGAAATTAATGAAACTAAAAAATGGTCCCTGAATTTGTCAAATTAGTCTCCGACGTCAATACCGTTAGTTTACTCCGTTTAAATGGCTGACTTGGCATGTTAAGTGCCATGTAACCTGCCACATTTACTCCATGTGTCATCCTAGTCAGCTTAGGGACTATTTTGCAAATTTTTCTCTCTCCCTTTTCTCCCCTCTCTCTTCCCCCTTCCCATTACACGCCTCCTATCTCCTCTCTATTCTCTTCCCCTTCTCCTTATTCTTTCTCTGGAGGTTTCAAAATGCTCTGTTTCTTTCCTGCAAGTCTGCAACGACCACCACGGTATCGGGATCAAAGAGTGCTCCTCGGCCCCGACTGCAAGATCTTCCTGTTTCCGTCTTCGTCAAAGTACTTAAGAACACACTCAAATTGTCTGTCCCTCCTCCTCCTCATCATGTCACAAGAGACAAGACAGAAAAATTATGAACTCAATTCTGTGTTTTTAACTAAAAAGTGTGTGTTTGGGGGGGTGGCGAGGGAAGGTTGGGAGGAGTTTTTTTGTCTCGTCACCTAATCTGGAAACCGATCACAGTATTATTTTTGTCTTGTCACCTGAAAGTTTTCAAGAGCAACCAAGGGGGGTGTATTGGATTGGGATTATAAAAGATTTTGATATGTTTTTTTGTGATAAAAAAATCTCATGGTATTCAATTAAGATTTTTTAATAATATAAAAAATTTTGTGGTATTCAATTAGTACTATCATGATTTTTTAGAAAATGCAATGAAATCTAATGGTATTCAATTAGGATTATTATGACTTTTTAAAGAGGCCAATGAAATCTGGTGGTATTTAATTGAGATTTTTTACAACTTAAAAAAAGTCTCCTGGTATTCAAAATATACAGATTTTAAAGGATTATTTTGCATGGTGGATTTCGTGGGACTTTTTAGTGTAAAATATAAAGATCAGACTCATCCAACAATCTCACCCAAACCCTCAAGACTTCACAACTTTTTTTTTCAGCCATTGCAGCAGTGCTATACTCACCAAGTAATTTCTTCTTTTTTCCTTTTCTCGATTGTTTTTCTTCATACATTCTTTCAACATTGAATATACTTGGATGACAACATTGTAAATATGTGTGTGTACATTTTTTATGTACTTTACCTCCCCAAACACTATAATAATCAAACTTGATCTTTCCATCTTTTTATTTCATAATCTTCCACAACAGTTTCCGATCAAATGTGATATTTCCATTTTTTTACAAAATCTTTGTATTTACTAATTTAATTAATATAATAAATTTATCTTTTTTTAAATTTCAATTATTTTTTTATTCGTTACCCTCTTTTTTATTTTATAAATATAATAGTTTTTTAAATAGATTTCATTTATATTTTTTGTTTCTATAATTTTTCAGGCCGTAAATTTTTTTAATTTTATTTTTGATAAATATAATAATATTTCTTAACAAATTTCATTCACATTTTTTATTTCTATAATTTTAGGATATAAAATTCTTTCTTTAATTTAATTTTTGATAAATAAAAAATATTTTTTACTGGTTTCTTATTTATTTTTATAATTTTATTATTACTATAGACCAGAAAACTATTATATATATATATATATATATATTATGTGGTGTGTTTAACACAAGAAGTATTTGTGTTATAGCATGTGCAACACTACATAATTTTATTTGCAAAAAATGTCGTTCTAATGAATTTCCAATTGAACCATTAGACGAATTTTTACCTTCGGTATTACCAGTTAATGAATACTATAATTTTGAGCCAGTAGACGAATCTTTATCTTCGATATTTCCTTTAGTATTACCGGCTAGTATGACTTATGTGAAAATTTATTACTTAAGAAGGAGATAAGATACAACCAATTTCTTTATTTTCGTTTTTATTGACTCTTATAACTTTGAAAGTTTGTTAAAAATCCATAAAATTCTTTATAAATCCATAAAGTCATTTCAAATCTTATAAATTTTTATGATATAAAAATTATTTAAAATCCACAAATTTTTTTTTAAAATTCACAAGACTTTTAAAAAAAATCTGATAAGTTATTGCATTCTTATGAAGTCTTTTAAAATTTACAAAATCTACAAGACTTTTTTATAATAAAATAATCTTTTAAAATCTCAATCCAATACACCCCCTAAATAGGGATGTGGTTTAAAGAATTTTACCTCATCAAAATCTGGGAACGCAATATGAGCAAGTGGAGAACTTGGCCTTGGTGTCTCCATAAACAATTGAGGTCCTGATAGATATGCATCATCAGGGGAAAAACTTTGTATAAGTTGATTCTTTATGCCCGACAACTCATCTCGGTAAATATGGGGGAAAAAATCATGTTATTTTCACATACGTATACACAACCCGCATATTCCTCTCCAAGCTACTCCACTGTGCAACTTCTGCTAAACTGTCCACATTCTGCACATACCTCATACGATATGTGCAAGTATTATTTTCCATAAGAATATTATATTCATAGGCAGTTTCCAGAACAAATGTGTATGCGTGCTACTGGAACATATACAGAGAATGAATATTTTATTATTGAGTTGAACTAAAAACAACCAGTTAACTTCTTATATTCAATCATTATTAAGCACTTTATCAGACATTCAATTTTTTATCCTATAAACTTCCACATCCTTGCTACTCAATTATTTGTCACTGGTATATATATATATATATATATATATATATATATATTACCACTGAGGCAAACTAAAATACAACTCGTCCTCATTGCCACCATCCTAGCTGCGTCTATTTTTTTCTTTCTTACTTGTTGCTAATTAATATCGCTACCCTTCTATTTGAACTTGTAAAAGTGCTTACGTTATACTTTTTTCACCTATTGCATGTGGAGGGATTGTATGTGGTACATCATAGAGAGAAAAACAAAGCCACGTTTCTTTAGGAAATCATCTAACTGATTATTAATTTAGGCCAAAAGTACCAATATTGATTCTAAAAGCATATCAAAGTATTCTTTGTCAGTCCAAGCATTCATATTACCTCAGACAATTTTAAAAATTTAGTCATAAAGTACGATATTACACTCTCTTTCAACTGCTTGTCATCCAATTCTATTGTTGCCTCTGTGAGGGATGCGGAATTAGATGAGGGAAATTGCATGCCCTGGAAGAAAATATAAGCATGTACGAAGCCAAGGTAAAAAGGGACCTCCTGCGAGATGGGAACGGTTGGGAGAATTTGCTCTTGAATACTTCTAGGTGAAAAGACGAAATACTGTAATCGGTTGGGACTTGGGAGGAGTTTTCCAGAATAAGGGAACGAACTGAGGGAAGAGATAACGAGTGCGGAGTGCGTGAAAGGGGGAGGCGAAAGAGAGAGAAGGGGGAGGCGAGAGGGGAAGAAAGAGAGGATAAAAGTGGGAAAGAAAAATTTGCAAAATAGTCCCTAAGCTGACTAGGATGACATGTGGAGTACAAGTGGCAGGTTACGTGGCACTTAACGTGCCACGTCAGCCATTTAAATAGAGTAAACTACCGGTGTTGACGTGGGGGACTAATTAGACAAGTCAAATTCAGTGACCATTTTTTAGTTTCATTAATTTCAATGACTAATTTGACGGCACTTTATAATTTCAAGGACTAAAATGACAGTTTACTCAATTAACTTTGGTTAAATAAAGGTTTAGATATGTTTTTGGTCCCAATAATATATGTGGTTTTTGATGTTAGTCCCTTTAAGAAAGTGTTACCTTTTATGGCCCAACCAGCCCTTCCCCTTCCCCAATCCCACGGTGACAGAAGGGTCGCGACCAATCGTAATGACTTTTGCCACATTTGCAGTGGTGATGATGGCCACAACTTTGTGTTAACGACAGAGGTAGGAGTGCTCTAGATATTGAGAGGCAGTGCATGGCGTAGCCGCCCATAGGAGGGGATTGCATTGCAATGGCCATGGAGATGGTGCCGTAGTTGACCACATGAACGAAGGCGGTGGATGGGTCTATTGGCCTATACTACAAACTTCACTACAAGGATTGGCGAAGGGGAGGAGCCTGCGGCGGTGGAGAGGGCTCTGTGGAATTGGGCAAGGGAAAAGAGATGGGGAAAGGGAGAGGGTTGGGGACACAAAAGATAAAACTTTTTTCAAAGCGACTAAAATGAAAACTCCCTATACTATAGGAGGACTAGAAACACATCTAAGCCTTCGTTTAACATAGATCAACTACCGGTAGGGAAATATGTTGAGAAAAACTAATTTTAAAATGGATAACACAATGAGAAAAAATATGTCAAATGTATATCTGAAGAATTTATTAAATGATTTAATCTAAATATTTTTAGGGTGATATATATGTATAACTTTACTATAGTTGTAAGGATTGTCAACTCTTTTAGTGAATTATTATTGAAAATGAAATATATCAAAATTAACTACATTTAAAACTTTTAGGATTGTGTAATTTTATATGAATTTTATCCAATTTTAATTATTTTTCTTCAATTTGAAAGAAAAGTATTGTTTTATGTGTTTTGTAATCAAAAAGGAAAAAATAAGAATAGAAAACAGTTTAAAAATGTACAATCACCATGTTAACCATATATTACTTTAAGTTAACAAGTTTAGGTTTAATTTTAAGTTTAATATACATTGAGTAAAAAGTTAATAATATTAAAATGAAAACTTTTAATATAAAAGTTTATATATATATATATAATTATATATACACACACAACTTTTTCACAAAGATATTTTTATAAAATATACATTATTTTAGTAATTTTTTTACCAACTTATATAAGATGGGTAAAAGAGTAACAGTACTAGTAATATATTCTTTAACCCATTCTTTTGAAGAGGAATGCTATATTGCATGAAGCAGTTGCTAGACGAAGCATACAAAAGTAGACGTGTTAGTTTTTGAGAGAAAGAACAATGGATTCGACAGAAAACAAAGGAAAAAAAAAAAAAGTAATCCAACCAATCATACGCACCCGTATCCTATTCATGCAAACAATTTTGTAAAATTGAGTGTTTCCCTCTTTTGAATACACTATTTATTGCTGGATAAATTCATATGACTTCTACTAAATCACATAAATCTAGGAAGTGGATATCGTGCACACATGGTGAGAGGGGAATATGAGTGCAGACTACCTGGCTAAGCTTGGAGCCAGTCAAGAAGAAAGTCTCGTGCAGCTTGTGGCGCCATCTTTTGGGCGAGGGCGATTGTTGATTGCTAAGGTATTAAGGTAATGTGAATCCCTCATCTGCGTGTTTAGGGCTAGGGCTCTATATTATTCAGTTTTTTTTTTCACTTTTTTTTTCCTTTTTCCTTGTTTTACCAAAAAAGTCTCATTTTTCATGTAATGGATATATTTCCAAATTAATAAACCATGAATTTTAATTATGGTTACATATATTTTTGGTTTCTATAAAAAGTTTATAAATTTTAGTCCAAAAATATAAAAATTGTATATCTATATTTGGATAAAAGACAGGCAAAAACACAAAACAAAGAAGCGACTACATGAGGATACTATGAGACAAAGCCCCCATCATATCAGCAAGCAACAGATACCCAAGCTAAACATGTGATTGCTCATACAATATCAAAGTAGAACTCTACTCACAACCTAGATTAGCTGAGGCATCCGCACACTCATTGGCCTCCCTATAGATATGCTGGATCTAACTCCCACCCAATTCATCTTCAAGTAGCGTTAAATCTCTTAATATTCTCATCTAATACACCTTAAAAATTGTATAATTTTTGTCCTTGACGATGAGAGACTAACAAGAAACTAATTTAATTAAAGGCTTTAATATGAATTAAGTCCCTGTAAAAATTTAAGTTTTGAATTTAGTCCCTACATTTAAAGTCAACAGTTTTTAGTCCTTTTAAATTTCAAGTTTTGAATTTAGTCCCTCTTTTACGTTAACTAGTACCATGTCACCTTAAAACGCTGATGTGGCATGTTACCTTGTCTACGTCATTTGACACGTCATTTATTTATAGGGATTAAAATCAAAACATATAATTTTTACAGGAACTCCACCCCCCTCCTTCTTCCCTCCCCCCCTCCGTCCTTTTTGTAATCAGACATAACAGGCAATGATTTGAACGTGTCATCCATTAGTGCTAACTCATTACTAACAATCAATTCATCAAAACTCTTGAAGTTAAACTCTTTCTTGAACATCCAGTCACGTGTTGCTAGATCATCGGATGCTTTTGTATCATAAAAAGCTTCAAAGGTTTGAATTAAGTCCTCATGGCACTGGAAGGAAATTAGATTAACTAACAAAGCACTATCGGCCTGCGATGTCCCATGGCGAGGAACATTCCCATCAACATGCTCACCTTCCAACATATTTATAAAATCCTGTTCAGGATCCAGATCTGATAACACCAAGTTCTTCTTTGATACACATTCATCTGAGAAAAACTTCATCATGTTATGCTCCACAGAACCCAGAAGTTCCTTGCCCTCTGTTATGGGGCGGTGCTGCTGCTTTGAGGCCACTGAAGTTGAGGCGATGCTCTACAACCGGGTGGAATGATTTGGCTTCAAAGAAGGTGTGGGAGCCATTGAATGTGTGAGTGGCAAAACCCCAGAAGCAAAAGAGAAGAAAGATTGAACCTTTCAGGTTGAATCTGCGACCCGGTTGAGAAAAACGAATGACACTGCAAGATAAAGCTAGAAATGAAGAAGATGATGGAGAGAGAGAGAAACAAGGGAGTAAACACCGGAACAATTGGAGGAGAGAGGATGAGGGAAAAGGAGGAGAGAGAGGGTGGTGGTGGACGGTGGTGGTAGTGGTGGAGGTCCCTGTAAAAATTATATATTTTGATTTTAATCCCTATAAATAAATGACGTGTCAAATGATGTAGACAGGACAGCGTGCCATGTCAGCGTTTTGGGGTGACATGACACTGATCAACACAAATGAGAGACTAAATTCAAAACTTAAAATTTGAAAGGACTAAAAATCGTTAACTTTAAATATAAAAATTAAATTCAAAACTCAAATTTTTACAAAAACCTAATTCATATTAAAACCTTAATTAAAACATAAAGACCAAAGACCAATAAAATTTTATAAAAATCAAAACAAAAATTTATCTATTTTATAGAGTGAGCTAGTTCATTACCAAAAAATAGAGTCAGCTAGTTGACTAGTGTGTGGTTCACTTTATAAAGAGCTATAAATTAAGTGGTTTCCTCCCTGCTTATAAAAAAATAAATAAAATAAAGTGGTTTTCCTTGATGCGCGTGTTCCACAAACGCCAACAAAAAAAAAAGAAAAAACATAATAGGTGCCGCTTTTAACTGTTTTCGTACTCGCTCACTCTGCTTCATTCATTGTATGGTCTGAAAGAACCAATGGCTACTGCGAAGATAGGACTCGGAGTGGGAACCCTCCCGACTCACCGAGTCACCACCGTCGCCGCTCTCTCCTCCGCCTCATTCCCTCCTCCTCCTCCGCCTCACCGCCTCTTCTTCATCAACGCGCGTCGCTCCCTCCGAACTCGTCCTTCCTCCCTTGCACTCCGAGCCTCCTCCTCCTCCTCTTCTTCCTCCGTAGCCTCACCACCAGGTTACTCGCTGTAACCACTCTCTCTACGCTTTTCAATGATAGTGAATAAATAAATCTCACTCTATTTCGCGCCAAGTGATGATGGCGGTGAATTCAATGCAATGCAATGCTTGCCTGCGATTTTTTCTAATTTTTTAAAAATTAATTTTAAAAATCAATGCGTTGCGTTTTGTTGTTGGTCTGTTATTATTGGCGGCTTAAAATTGTTATTTGGTTATGGCGGATTGGTTTTATTACCATTGAGGTGAAAATAAAAGAGTAAATGGTGGTAGGTGGTAACGTTGGAGCCAAGTCTATGTTCAAGGTTACGTCGCATTCGTTGATATTGCGAAAAAATGCAGGAAGATATAGCTGATGTAGCTGCAATTGCAGTCATAATAGAGATTTAAGCCATTTTGTTGTTATTGATTTTTGGTTATTTGGTTAATCTAGTTTTCTTAGATCAAAGCTAGTATTGACCTTCTAGCAGATGTTGTTTTATCAATGACACTGTAGAGGTTTCTAAGTTTCCTTTGATTGAAATACAGATGCCGTATTAGTTACTGATTCTGAGACTGAGTTCTTTCTTACTGTATATGCTGATGGGATTCTTCTTATTAGTTTTTCTTTTTAATTTTAGATAGATAAGCAAAGTTGACAGTGGCATCTTTTTCTTCTCCCAGGAAAAGGAATTGAGAATGTGGTGATTATAGGTTCAGGCCCTGCAGGATACACAGCAGCAATATACGCTGCTCGTGCCAATTTGAAGCCTGTAGTGTTTGAGGGGTACCAAGTGGGTGGTGTTCCTGGGGGACAGTTGATGACTACAACTGAAGTGGAGAACTTTCCAGGATTTCCCGATGGGATAACTGGACCTGATCTGATGGACAGGTATTATAAAAAGAAGCAAAAAACTTGTTATAATTGATGTTACTTTGTAATTTATATTTTACTTGCATAAACCTTTGAGTTCACCATACTTATATAGGATGCGACGGCAAGCTGAACGTTGGGGAGCGGAATTATATCAAGAAGATGTTGAAGCTATTGATGTGAAAAGTAGCCCTTTTACTGTCCAAAGTAGTGAACGTAAGGTGATATATTCATTAGCAGCAAGCTGATTTACAATTTCATGATTGAATAGAAATTGACATCCCTGAAGCTTCAAGATTGTATCTTTAAACTTAATTGGTTCTTTGAATCCGATCTGTGATCTTTGATGGAGTTAAAGCAATGCAAAGTTGCTGTGCATATTTAGTAACCGCTTTTATTTGGAATTTGATTTATTGAGTATTTTGGTCATAATGTGTGTTCTAGAAGTCATCAACATTATGGACTATCTGCTGAAATTATTGCCATTACGTTTGATATTGATTTACAATTTTACATACATTATGAATTCTGACATCATCAACAACAATAATAACCATCTTATTCCACTAGGTGAGAGTTTTGACATCAAATTGTTGTTTAATTTTAACACTTTAATAGCTATACATCGACATTGTAAACAAGTTTTACATAGACTTCCAATCATATTTGACTATTTTGCCACAATGTAAATAGGTTTTAAGAAGTAATATTATGATGTGGTAAGATGGTGAAATATGATTGGACGTTTGTGTAAGATCTATTTACATTGTAAGTGTATAGTTATTAAACTCTAATTTTAATATCTTTCTAGTTGTGTTTATTTGGAAGAAAAGTAGTTGCTGTAGTTATATCTGGTTTCTTGATTGCATTATAATTCAGGTCAAGTGCCATACTGTCATTTTTGCTACTGGAGCGACTGCAAAACGACTTAGGCTACCCCGAGAAGATGAATTTTGGAGCCGAGGAATTAGTGCTTGTGCAATTTGTGATGGAGCATCGCCTCTCTTTAAGGGTCAAGTTCTTGCTGTTGTTGGAGGGGGGGATACAGCTACAGAGGAAGCATTATACTTGACAAAATATGCTCGTCATGTTCACTTACTTGTACGTCGGGACCAACTAAGGGCTTCCAGAGCCATGCAAGATAGGTGTGTCTGATTAATATTTCCCAACCCTCTACTTGGTAGTTTTAAAGGAACAGCCAAATCTGCAACACATGTTAAAATTTATAGTGATCATACATGTGAATAGTCTGATTCTGATCCTTTCCATTACGATCTATAAATTGAAGTTTTCTTATATAATTACCAGCTGCTATAGACTTCATAATGTATCCCTTTAAGTTTGCCAACTCTTTCTCCCTCCCTCCCTCTCACTCACACACACACACATGCATATTATTTTTTTATTTCCTTTTATTTTTGCTTCATTGTTTAATAATGATTTTTTTCCGGGGTTCCTTTTTTCTTTTCATATGCCTATTACATTTGATGGGTGATCAGAATTTTTTTTACCATTAAGTGATTTGTTAGGCATTCTGTTTGTGTCAATAATTTGTACTGAATGTAACAATATAATTAACTTGGAAAATATTTCCTAGATTAAGGTTTGCTTGTTCTTTGGCTTTTAGCTAGATGAAAAATATATTTATCCTAATAACATAGCATGTTTGGCTATAATTCTCTTCTCGCTTATGGGAAACCATGCTCATTCTCTTTCCATATCTGCCAAAGCACGTGCTTGCAAAATGCTTCATTGAATACAAGTGTGGTTTTATTGATTGATGATGTTCTTATCATTTATGTCTATAGTTCTCATAGATTTGCAAAATAATCGTATCATATTGTGTACCATTTTTAATGCAGGAAAATTGAAGCAAATTATTCAGACCATTGAATTTTTCATTACTGACTAAATACTAGAAGCATATTGCATTTCTTGACTAAATTATCATTCAATAGGGCATCATGGACTCATGCTATGAGATTATATATCTGGATTTTGGTATGATATATTTAGTGAGCAAAGTGTGTTTATTTTCATGTTATACATGATAAAAACTATCTGCTTTAGTCTAGGCATTCTGAGCATTCTCTAGACTCTGCTTAACATGTTGCTTGGCTCTGATAAATTTTGTATTAGAAATTAAAAAAAGGAGTTTCTATTGTATTAACGTACCTTTCCTTGTCGTCTTCCCTGTCAGTCTATGTTTATGTCGGCTTTTCTATTTGGATTTCCCTATGATGGTGAATTATCTACTAATGAACAATTTGTATGTGAGTTTTCAACTCCTGAATGTTTGTTTAACAGGTTGATTATCACGAATTTTCAGAGTGTTTGACAATCCAAATGTCACTGTGCACTTCAATACAGTGCCCATGGATGTTGTGAGCAATACAAAAGGACAGATGTCTGGCATTTTAGTTCGCAAGGTTGATACTGGGGAGGAATCTGTGCTTGAGGCAAAAGGGCTATTTTATGGCATTGGCCATTCACCAAATAGCCAACTGTTGAAAGGCCAAGTTGAACTTGATCATTCTGGCTATGTACTAGTTGAGGAGGGTACTGCAAAAACTTCAGTTGAAGGTGTATTTGCCGCTGGAGATGTGCAGGTAACCTATTGGGTGCCTTGTGCTAATATACTTGATTGCTATAAGGAGAGTCTATATTAGGAAGAACAGGATGGAGTTTAAGGTTCAGTAAAAAAAAGGATGGAGTTTAAGGAATTAAAGCCTTAAGCTGCTATGAATAGAAAGAACAGTTGTTATTAATTGTAATAACAGAATAATTGTAGCAACTGTTTAGCTGGTTGGTGTACAATGTGAGTAGTTATAAGGCAGTTAGGGAGAGTTATTGGACGTTATAAATTGTTTCGGAAGAAAGATGGAGAGGAGATTCTAGGTCTCTCGAATTTCGGGAGAGGCGAGTTGTTCCTTGTATTCTACAGTGCTATTGATCTCTATCCAGTATCACTATCACCTCAATACGGATTCAGAGAATGTGTATTCTATCAATAAAGATTCCATTACTGTACTGCAATTCTGGTCTAGTTCTATTACCACACTACATTGTACAATAATATTTAACAAGTAGAATTGTTTCTGGAGATTGCTGCATGAATAGGAAACCATTTGACCTACTTCTTATTTATATATATACCTATAATTTGTAGTTCATTTTAACAGTCATTACAGCACGATGACATCATTTGAGATAGCCAGCTCTACCAAGTGAAATAAGGCTTTGTTATTATTTGTTTATGGAGGCTCCTTAACTTCTTGAAATGCCATTATAGTTGACATAATTTTGACCCCTTTCCCTTAAAACAATTGTCATTGCTGTTAATATGTACACTGTGCATATGTTTGATTACAAATTCTGCAAATTTATTCTGGAGTTGATTATCTGAATTTATCTTGTGATTTGATGTTACTGTTTGCATTAAAAGTAGTACTGTAGTAGTAACTGTTTAGGCACCTTTATAAAGGTTATTCCTTTTTATTCTCATAGGACCATGAGTGGAGGCAAGCTGTAACTGCTGCTGGATCTGGATGCATTGCTGCTTTATCAGTTGAGAGATATCTTGTCGGCAACAATCTTCTTATAGAGTTCCATCAGGTATTTTAGTTCAAGTAACTCCAATTTTATATGCACTTATTACCCGTTCAGTATATAGCACTGAATGAGTTGTTCTGTTCATATCACATTTTCAGTTTACTATATCTTTAATATTCATGTTCTTAATTCTTAATACATTCCATAGAAGCAGTCGCAATTTCAGCAAGATTTGTTTTTAAAACTTTGATGTTCTATAAATTGGATAAATTTACAAAACTTCATAAAGATAGTGATATAGGATATCTAATTGTTATTTGATGACAAAGTTAATCGGGTCTGCTTTAAGTTCCTTAAAATTTTGTTAGATGTTGGTTAAGTATTTATCAGTTGGCTTTGGAGTTCAATTAATTGGGGTTATTGTCTATGAGCAATATTAGGGGCTTCACTCCTCTCATCGACATTCAATTAGTTCTTATTTTAATGACATAGTAACGTGCCAAATTGGTGCCTTGTTGCAGTGGAAGCCTTAGACAGAGGAACCTAGAAACTTGAATATGCATCACCCATTCTCTTTTTTTTATTATTACAGACCACCTTTGGCAATTAAAAAGCTATGTAAGAATAATTTACTGTAAATTATTTTATCCGAATATGGTCTAAGAAGGAAATGTTCATTATTTTACCTAGTGGCAGAAGGCTCTTATTGTTGTTGAAGAACATGTTCTAAGGAATATCTATTGCTCTTCAGGAATCAGGATATTTTCAAAGGAAGGACATAGTTTAGAGCAAATATGAAGAAAGGATATACAGAACTATTATATTTATATTTATCTAGTACAACCGTTTCCATTTGGCCCTAAGCTTTTAAGTTATAGCTTGAATAAAGCTGTTGGTAGTAAATAGTAATATAATAATAATAATAATAATAATAATAATAATAGAGAAGTGACTTTACGACTAAATCAGTGGATTCACACTGTATATTCCAATATGAATCTCAGCCTTCCAATTTAATTACTTGTAACAGCCCAAAACTGAAGAGGTCAAGAAGGAACTAACGGACAGGGATGTTCAAGAGGGCTTTGACGTTACAATTACAAAGCATAAGGGACAGGTATGTATTCCTTATCAGGTGCTTACGCTAATGGGATAAAGTCTTGGCATCTATTATCTCCAATTAGTTCCTATTTTATTTGATTTTTTGGTTTGTATTATAATATATTTTCTTCTCCTGTGTGATTTCCTCTTTACAGTATGCTCTACGAAAATTGTACCATGAAAGTTCGAGGCTTATATGTGTATTATATACATCACCGACGTGTGGTCCATGTAGGACACTGAAGCCAATCCTTAGTAAGGTATGTGAAAAGGGGGGGATTTAAAGGTATGTTATGATTCTGAAGTTAGACATCATAGTACTCATGGATATGGTATTGGCAGCCTGTGACATGATACACGAACACATCCTAAGAATGAATACACAATTGTCTTTTGTTATATGATGGTGGTATGCCACAGAACCCTTTCTTTTTTTAAAAAAAAATAACTATACTGGATGATGCATTATAGTACGCCATCATTTTGAATATATATAAAAAATAAACACTGTAATAGAAGTGAAAGAAGAAAGAACTACTGAGTGCAATAAATAAGATTAAGATGTCCTCAAAAGATGTCAAGAAACACAAACCAAATAAAAAGGTAAAATGCACATCAACTGAGAAAAGTCGCCAGTCTTTGTCAAAGGAGAAAAACCAATCTAACATGGACATTAGCTAATCACCAAAATGAAGCTATGAAGACCGCTTTATAACCTTAAAGTTGAAGGTAGAGATCAGATTTACATGTGCTTATATCAAGCTTATACATGTCACACACTCCATAAGGTTAGGCTTACCTTACCATGATGGTGAATCTTCAGAAATAATGAATTAGGGACGGAACCAAGAATCAATTGATGAGGGGGGCAAAGTTATATAAGTCAAGAATCAAAATGTTTAAGCGAATAATAAGCCATTGAAATAATACTAATATTCTTAGGTAAAAAGATTAGTTACGTGCAAAATCCTATAGGACCAGCCCATCCCATAGGTAGAAAAATTACTCATTTAAATTTGTTTTAGTCAGTTGACCAAAACAAAAGTTTGTTTTAGTCACAGGAGATCACATGGACCAGTAATAATAACTGTAGCCCTTTTTTAAAACATATAAATAATATTACACATATTTCAAAAAAATATTGGTACCGAGGCTTGTTCCCCTAATTCCGTTCCTGAATCGATTTAGTGGTGGAACTTTAACCACATGGATAAATAATTATGACTGAGCTCATTGGATATGCACTAGTGAAACACCCTTAACAAGTGATGCCATAGTGAAGTTTACCTGTCCAACTTTTTGAGTTCAATAGAGAATTTCAATTCAACATTGTGCTTGCCTCAGTAATTTCTCTTGTAGGAGAGTGCACTGGAATAGAGTAATTTAATTGGTCTCGTGTTATGTGTATGATTGGTCTGTCAAAACTCAACCTCTGCTATAACCACCGAAATGGTTCCTTTTTGACAGGAATGGATGCATTTGGATAAGCTTTTAAAAAAAGTTCTTTTATGATATGTTTGTTTCAGAGTTATGGAGAAGTTACTCTTTCTAACTTCTGAGGGAAGCACTAAAACTGCCTTTAACGGGATTTTAAATATTTTGAAAAACTAACCTAATTATCATAAAAAAAATGTAAATATTTTTTTAAAAAGACACTTTTCTTAATAAAATGCAAACAAATGCACTTATTCCTAGCCAGCATTTTAAAATGCACTTTAGCAGTGAGCATTATGTCACTGTGAACTGATCAACCAAATAAGGCTATTTTTGGTCCATCTGCTACTTGTGAATAGATTCTCCCTTTGGAATGTAGAGGAACATTTCTACCAAGATGGTTGTGTTCTCAATATCACTTGCACAGCTGTTTGTACTTGGTTGAAATTAATGCATAAACACGTATTTGCGTACAAGGATGCCAGTGTGAAAAATCAACTTATTTTGTGCTCAACCTTAGAGGTAGCCATATTATATTGTTGAAGTGAGATGCTCCCAGCGGTAATAAAAGATAATACATTAATGCTTGATCTGATACATGTTACACGAACTAAATAAACTACTTTCCTTCGATGTTTTGTATTATTTTCAATCCTAAATTGAACAGTTATAATGTTATTAATGTTTTTCTAACATCTCCCATGGCAGGTAATTGATGAATATGATAAGGATGTACATTTTGTTGAAATTGATATAGAGGAGGATCCAGAAATAGCAGAAGCAGCTGGAATCATGGGTACTCCATGTGTGCAGTATTTTAAAAACAAGGAGATGCTTACGTTAGTACTACTTGATCTTTTCTTTTATCCTATTTTTTATCATCTATATTAAAATATATGATTCAAACATGAGTTTTTTATCATGTTACCCCCAAGATATAAACATGAACTGCTAATTCCTGTCATGGTATTTCTGATTCCTCCATAATTTGATAATTACAGAAATAAACACTGGCTAAAGCCGTTAATTGCCATGGACTTGCTTCATGGATATTCTTGCTGGATTTTGATTGCGGATGGTTGTATAATGGTTTTGCAGGACTGTCTCAGGAGTCAAAATGAAGAGAGAATACCGAGAATTCATTGAGGCGAATAAATAGAAGTACATAAAATCATTCGAGGGTGATAGCCAAATTCTGTGATTCAATTTTGTTTTCCATAATATTGGCCAGCTGAATAGTGCTGTCAATTTTGACAACTATTCCTTGAACTAATCAGCATCTTCATAGATTGTACATGTAGAGCTCAATTACTATTGTAGTTTTTGATTGTTCAATATTTTTCCAATTTGAATTCAGCAAGTCCAACTATACGAGCTTCTCGTTGACGACATTGTGGTGAGTAAAATGACACCCGTCATATAATCATCCAAGCTGAAATTGTTCCTCTTTATTATTTTTTGACATTTTAATTGATAAGTCAAATTTAATGTATCCTATCATACATTCGTTTATGTTTATATTGTCTGCATAAACTACTTCCTGATCTAACATTAAATAACCGTATATGGGGTGGGCAAAACAAATGATTGTTTTATTTTAATATACATGTATCATTGTTAATTATTTTCTTCCTATCAGTCTTAGAACATGTAAGCGAATCTATGATATTCATTGATTGATTCTCCACTAACGGCAGAGATAACCAGATTGAACTTTTTACTCATTCAAATAATTGTCTAATTATTTCAGCCGGATTTTTCAAGATACACGAGAAAACTTCGTGAGACAGAGACGCATTGCTCAAGTACAGGTTACAATATTTCATGATTTACCAGTCCATTTTCCATTACAATTTTTTAAAAAATTTCTCAAGTAAATAATGTTTTATTCTTTTTAATCTTGATGATATTGTCATTTATTTACTATATTTTAAAAAAAATAAAGAATGTGAATAGAAAATTGAAAGTATTAATAACTTCATCCTTTTATATATTTTATTTTAAATCATCGTATTAAAATTACTTGTCTCCTTTATTTGTTGGCTTAATTGCAGTTTTGGTTTCTCATGTAATTTTGGTTCCACAGGTTCGAATTGCATGATTTTTGTTATCTAGGTATTACGATTGTACAACTTTGGTCCCCATGTTCCAATTGTGCGATTTTAGTATCCTGGGTTCCAATTGCACGATTATGGTCTTGGGTATCACAATTGTGCAATTTTGGTTCTCAAATATTCTAATTGTTACTATTGTGTCCCTTTGTCACCGTTTTTTTTAATACCAAGAACTACGCGCCACATAGGTGACTCAACTAGTGTAGCTGATGTATGTTACATAGGTTCTTGGTGATAAAATAACACAGTGATAAAGGGATCTAATTGTAACAATTGAGATATCTAGGGAATCAAAATTGTACAATTGGGATACCTAGGGACCAAAAGTGTGCAATTGGAACATGGGGAATCAAAATTGCACAATTAAAATATAGAGACCAAAATTGCACGATCATGATACTGAGGAGAATAAAAAATACAATTAAGCCATCTTGTATTTTTTTTTTCTCGTGTGCGCAAAAGCCTCGTGTTTTAATCACGTTAGAGACCGTATTGTTTTTATATTCTTCCTTCTCGATTTTTTCCCTCTATTATATGTGAGACATATATATATAGTAATTCTTACTCACTTTTCGTAACTCATTTTAACTCAAATAAAATTTTAGAAGTTAATATTGGAAAAATCCACAGCAATAATTTGTACACTGACCATAAGCATAAGCACAAAAGATGTTCATCAATATGCTCAGAAGTATAAATAGGGTCACATTCACATATTCCATATATAGTAATAACATATATGAAGGAATCTTATCGTTATCTGATGCATTGTGTGCCACAAAGGTGGCACTCTTCCACATATGCTGGAAAATTTTATCTTCCAGCACCACAATGTGCTCGCACTTTGAATGACTTGCATTGGTGCTTTTGCGTTTTTGAGTGATTCTGTGAATTGAGTGCGCGCGAGTAATGGCCAACTTGTCTATTGAGGAAGCTGCATGCGAGTTATTGAAAGTCAATATTTTCTCTGATTTTTCTCAGTATTGCTTGAATATTGGCCAATACAATCAAAAGCAAAAGCTTTAGCAATTTGAGCATGTGAGTTTTTAATTTCACCAACTAAAGGTACTCTTTGTTGGGTAATGAAAGGAAGCAGAGAGCTTAAAGTAATTAATATGCTTCTTTTAAATTATGTTTATGTATCCTTTAATAAATATGCAGTATCTTAAGACTTGTTTATTACTGTTTTCATTTTTTGTTTTCACTTTTAATTATAAAACTGTCATATTTCTTTCAAATTATTTCTAGTTATTGAAGATTTGTATAAGAAATAATGAAAAAAAAAATTCATGTTTCCCTACAAGATTTGAAATAAGTTTAACTTTTGAATTAGATGGTTTTGTAAGACATATATTTAATATCACTTTGGTTAAAGTTATATGTAAAAAAGAAATTCTTTGAAAGTTTTGCAAATTTACTTTAAAAACTTAAATATAAATGAATAATCTCATGGTTAAACTTTCTGTTTCGAACCGGGCCTAAAGCCATGATTGGCCCTACAACATAAGCAAAGCCCAAAGTTGACATACGTTTGAGCCCAAACGCGAAGGCGTGTGACACGCGCGCAACCCCAATACATCATAGTATCCTCTGGTAAATATGGAGGCAGTTGGAACCAACCCCAATTACGGGTAGGATCCCGATACTCAGACACCCATTTTTTAAGTTCCACCCACCCTACACCTTGCCCATGTGGCAATTTAATTGACTCAGCAGAGTCTAATATGAGTCAGCAAACATTTGACTAGCAATATTAAAAAGAACAGAAAACGAAAGCGGGAGGTTTCAAAACGAAGAACAGCATCTCCCTTCTCTGCTAAACGAAGAACAACATCGTTTTCTCCCTTCTCAACTCAACAAATTTTCGCTATACGTTGAAGGGTCTGTTTGCTGCTGCTCCCACAAACCTCAAGGTTCTCTCATTCTATTTCTATGCACTCCTTTGCTTCATTTTCCCGCTCTCTGTCTGCTCTCTTCTCTTCCTTCAACTCGCACTCTCTCTCTGCTCTCTCCCTTCATCTCCCGCGCATGTCTCTCTGCTCTCTTCCTTCATCTCCTGGCCTGTCTCTCTACTCTCTCTCAGATCAGCGAACCTGTCTCTCTCTTCCTTCATCTCCTGGTCTGTCCCTCTTTCACTTCATCCTCAGACCTCTCTCTTATCTTTCCCTCACCATTTCAATTTCTCGGATTTGTCGAGACCCACTCTGTCTCGGTTTAACTTTGTTCTCTCTTCTCTTTCCCTCACCATTTGTGCTTCTGTTCGCTCTCACTTCTCTTTCCCTCACCATTACGAACTGGTAGCACCACAGATCGAAGGCCGAGGCTTGATTCGCGGAGCTTTGGACGTTGGGAAGAACCGTAGTTCGAAGTTCGTTACTGGTTCGCTATTTAATTTTAACCACTGACAGACAGAGACTAACCACATAATTCTTCACAACTAACCAGTGTTATTCAATGATTGCGTTACAGCTATACGATCATATGACAAGTATCAAGGTGAAATTGTGTCTGAGTTTTCAGTGAATTAGAAGGATTCAACACATAAATGTGTCTCTAACACTGGTGACTCAAATTTGGCATATCCTTGGCACATATTTAAATTTAACCACTGACAAAGAGGAACTAACCACATATTTCTTCACAACTAACCACGAGTTATTCAATGATTAGGTTACAACTATAAAATCACATGGCAAGTAATAGGGTGAAATGTGTCTGAGTTTTCAGTGTGTTTCAAAAGCTTGAATGCATAAATGTGTCTATAACATTTGTAACTCAACTTTGACATTTCCTTAGCACGTATTTAAATTTAACCACTGACAGAGAGGGACTAACCACATAGTTAGTCACAACTAACCACGGGTGTGCGTCCAATATTTCAAAACTCTGTGCGTCCAATATTTCAGTACGCTGTGCGTCCAATATTTCAAATTTAACCACTGATAAAGGAGAACTAACCACATATTTCTTCACAACTAACCACATGTATTGCAATGATTGAGTTTCCATTTATACAAGCATATGGCAAGTATCAAGGTGAGATTGTGTGAAAGTTTTCAGTGAATTAGAAAGGTTTCAACACATAAATGTGTCTCTAACACTTGTTCATCAAATTTGGCATTATTATCGTACTGCGTTTAAATTTAACCACTGACAGGGAGAGACTAACCACATATTTCTTCACAACTAACCACATGTATTGCAATGATTGAGTTTCCATTTATACAAGCATATGACAAGTATCAAGGTGAGATTGTGTGAAATATGTATAAGAGTTTATAAACTTGAGAGTTTATACACTAACACTTTGGGTATATGATGATGTATGAGATGAGAGAGTTTTCATTAATGTTTTCTTGAGGACTTCGCATTAATGTTTTCATTAAGAGTTTTCATTAATGTTTTCTTAAGAAGTAGGATAGTATCTTTTCGTCCTTTAGATGTGTGTTTTGCCTTGGGACTTCGCATAGTTGGTGAAAATGTGCTATGTAGTGTTGGGAATAGTTACACCAGAAGCAACTCTATGTACTACTCTGTACAGCTTGTATTTTACACATGGAAAATATATGTGGTTAGTTGTGAATAATTATGTGGTTAGTCTCTCCCTGTCAGTGGTTAAATTTAAATGCAGTACGATAATAATGCCAAATTTGATGAACAAGTGTTAGAGACACATTTATGTGTTGAAACCTTTCTAATTCACTGAAAACTTTCACACAATCTCACCTTGATACTTGTCATATGCTTGTATAAATGGAAACTTAATCATTGCAATACATGTGGTTAGTTGTGAAGAAATATGTGGTTAGTTCTCCTTTATCAGTGGTTAAATTTGAAATATTGGACGCACAGAGTTTTGAACTATTGGACGCACAGCGTTTTGAAATATTGGACGCACAGCGTACTGATCATTGGACGCACAGAGTTTTGAAATATTGGACGCATAGTATACTGATCATTGGACGCACAGAGTTTTGAAATATTGGACGCACAGTGTACTGATCATTGGACGCAGAACAATATTGCCTTATATTGATCATTGGACGCAGAACAATATTGCATTTAACCACAGATACAACACGATTAACCACATATTGCTTCCCACTTAACCACGGATATGTGAATCATTCATTTACAAGTATACACTAACATGATAAATAACCTCAGTAATTATCCTTAACTGATAGAGCTAGCTACCTGACACACCCGTGGTTAGTTGTGAAGAAATATGTGGTTAGTTCCTCTTTGTCAGTGGTTAAATTTAAATACGTGCCAATGATATGCCAAAGTTGAGTCACAAGTGTTATAGACACATTTATACATTCAAGCCTTTGAAACACACTAAAAACTCAGACACATTTTACCCTATTACTTGCCATGTGATTTTATAGTTGTAACCCAATCATTGAATAACTCGTGGTTAGTTGTGAAGAAATATGTGGTTAGTTCCTCTTTGTCAGTGGTTAAATTTAAATATGTGCCAATGATATGCCAAAGTTGAGTCATAAGTGTTATAGACACATTTATGCGTCCAAGCCTTTGAAACACACTGAAAACTCAGACACATTTCGCCCTATTACTTGCCATGTGATTTTATAGTTGTAACCCAATCATTGAATAACTCGTGGTTAGTTGTGAAGAAATATGTGGTTAGTTCCTCTTTATCAGTGGTTGAATTTAAATACGTGTCAATGATATGCCAAAGTTGAGTCACAAGTGTTATAGACACATTTATGCGTCCAAGCCTTTGAAACACACTGAAAACTCAGACACATTTCACCCTATTACTTGCCATGTGATTTTATAGTTGTAACCCAATCATTGAATAACTTGTGGTTAGTTGTGAAGAAATATGTGGTTAGTTCATCTTTGTCGGTGGTTAAATTTAAATACGTGCCAAGGATATGCCAAATTTGAGTCACCAGTGTTAGAGACACATTTATGTGTTGAATCCTTCTAATTCACTGAAAACTCAGACACAATTTCACCTTGATACTTGTCATATGATCGTATAGTTGTAACCCAATCATTGAATAACACTGGTTAGTTGTGAAGAATTATGTGGTTAGTCTCTGTCTGTCAGTGGTTAAAATTAAATACGCGAACCAGTAACGAACTTCGAACTACGGTTCTTCCCAATGTCCAAAGCTCCGCGAATCAAGCCTCGACCTTCGATCTGTGGTGCTACCAGTTCGTAATGGTGAGGGAAAGAGAAGAGAGAGCGAACAGAAGCACAAATGGTGAGGGAAAGAGAAGAGAGAACAAAGTTAAACCGAGACAGAGTGGGTCTCGACAAATCCGAGAAGTTGAAATGGTGAGGGAAAGAGAAGAGAGAGGTCTAAGGATGAAGTGAAAAAGGGAGACGGGGTTGCGAAATGAAAGAGTGAAAAAGGGAGGAGACGGGGTTTCTCTGTGTTTTTGCGAAGTGAAAGTGTGAAAGAGGGAGGTCTGCGTTCTTGCAAAGTGAAAGGGTGGAAGAGAGAGGAGACAAAGTCTGCGTTTTTGAGTGAGAGAAAGAGTGGGACTTGAGTCAATGAGCTGAGTCAGAAAAAATGCCACATAGGCGGGTGTTGGGTGGATGAAGCAGGATATGCGGATGTCCAACTATCTTTTTCCTTACGGGTAACATAAATACTTTTTTCTCTTCGGCACTGGTAGCTAGGTTTTGACTTTCCTCAACACTCTCACTTTACTGTCACCCGATTCAAACACTAACTTGAGCATTGAAGTGTCTGCTAATGGCTTTGCGCCATCCTCAGTCACATCTTCCGCCGTCTCTAATAGTGGATTGCGCCTACGATAGTATTCTTTGGTAGTCGTGTTCCGCCGTCAGAGTTCATACTTGAACGCTTTCAAATTAATTAGTCAATTTTGTAAGACATATATTTAATATCGCTTTGGTCACAGTTTTTGTACATTTTACTTTAAAAACTTAAATATAAATTAATAATCTCATGGATTTGTCGTGATTCATTTGTATTTTTTTTTTGTTTTTTAATAAAAGCACATTACCTATCATTGAGGCTACTATTGTAATACAATATCCCATGTGGGATATTTCTCCTCTAAAATGATGGGAGAGAATAAAGTAAGTAATTTAACCATTAATAATGAAAAAAATATCAATGGTTGATAATTTAATGTATCTTTTATTTATTATGTATGTATTTATAATATTAATTATTAATTTATTTATTAATAACTAAAATTATTATTTACTTTACACTCTAAAGTGAATTTACTTTAAAGAGGTGAACCCTCTCATGTGAGATGAGACAATATCACAATCACATTCACATGAAATTGGCCTAGCTAATAAAAACAATATATATACTAACTCCGTAAGTGGAGATAATTCATCCAGAAAAGATATATACTCAAGTCCCTATAATTCATCCAGAAAAGATAACAAAAATAATACAGGTACTGCCCAAGAATATTTCAAATCCGTTTATGTCAGGGCCACGAAGCTCACATGCGTAAGGATTGATTAAATGAGTACTATCCAGTGAACCCATTTCATAAAATGGAAATGCAACATAAGATAATACGAATAGTAGTTAATCTATCGAAATATTTTTTTTCACAAACCAACTAGATCTATCGTATTTGATACTTGTAAATCTTCTCGATTAGATGACAAGTGTGCAAATTAGCTTGCAAGCGCAACTTTTGCTCTTATTTTTTTTTTTGGTCAATAACTTTTGCTCTTATTTAAATGTACAACATTGCCTGCACGAGCACAAGCAGTCAAACAAGCCACAATCACCCAAAACATCTCACCTATATATATTATACACTTACCTTAATCCAATTTCTTCCATATATACAGGCAAATATAGTAAATTAAATGCCTTTAACATAATCCGAAAAATATATATATATAGTGTACATCACATAGTTTCATATTTATATATAGTACATGGACAAAATTACAAAAAATAAAAATAAAATAAAATAAAATTAAACAGCAAACAATCATCTCTCTAGCTAGCTAAACACATTACATCAATCTCAGAGAATGCCCTGTTTGGTAATTTTCCTAAAATAAAACTATCCCAGACATCAAAAGTCATGTGACAATTTTTTTTCTCCTAATTAATGCACATTACAATTTCTCACTTTGATCATCATAATCTCAATAGAAAAATACTAAGTTCTGGTCCTCCATTACCATCCGGGTTCAACATATAAAACGCCTCCGAGTCACGGCTCCCAACGACTCGTTCAAACCTAGCCCTCATGTACATCAACTCGCCCTCCGACCCACAACCGCCGCCGTCCTCCAGCACCGGGATAACCCCGGCTCCAACCGACACGCTCTGCACCGTGCTCAACACATGCCAGTCCAGGTCCCCGCACGTGCGGGACGCGGCATACCCACACTTCCTCCCGTTGCAGTACATGGTCCACGCAGGCTCCTGAAAGAGCCTGCGATGCTTATTGCCTCTGCCTCCATCTACAGAGGCAGAGGCGGATATTGGAGTCTTTCGGCACTCGAGTGCGATGCGAACGAGGCCGGAGGACATCTCCTTGACAAGGGAGGAGGTGGAGACGGCGAGCTCGAGGAGGAGGAGGGGCTCGGCACGAGGGTGGAGCTGGACGGCAAAGGAGATGTGCCCGCGGCGGTGGCCGAAGAGTGTTCCGGTGACCTTGCGGCCGAGGGAGGAAGGGGAGGAGGTGATGGAAGTGGAATAATTAGGAGGGATGGTGAGCCACTTGCATGTTGGGAGGATGGCTTGGAAGGTGAAGATGTTGAGGAATGAGCGTATGAGTGAGGATAGCTTCTTTGTTGGTTTCGTGTGTTTGTTATGTTGGTGGTGGAAAGAGAAGGAAGAGAGCGAGGGTGATGATGAGGATGATGATGATGATCCTATTCCTCGCTTTATGAGGAGTTTGTCGGAGACATCATCGGAGGAGGCAAGGGCTAATTGGTTTTGGTGGTTTGAATTTGAAGGGATGATTTTTCTGTTGTTTCTAATTGTGGTGGCGCTGGAGCTGAAGCTTCTTTGGAGGATCAGGTTTTGTTCTTGTTCTTGTTTCATGCTGTGTGTGTGTTAGTACAAGAGAGAGAGAGAGAGAGATGGGGTTTGGATTGGAAGAGAGAGTAGTGTACGTGTGTGGAGAGGAAGATTGTGATTCAAGGTTCCAATTGCAACATGAAGAGAGAGAGAGGGAAAGAGAGATGAAAGGGGCCGACAAAGTGATGATAGCTAGTGTTGGGGGAAGGGAAGGGAAGAATTTAAAGGGGGGCTGTGGAGGCTTGTGCTTCTCATGATCATCATTTGTTGGACTTATTTTTTGTACATGGGATTGGGGGGTCCTACGCGGTTAACAACAACAATCATGCATTGTGTGGTTAACAAGCAGAGTCCGAAGTTTACGAATAGCTTAGCTCATTTACACTTCTGCATGTGTTAATTTCTTTACTGTTTCATTCACCCCATGGCCCCCAAGTTATCATTGACTTGATTGCATCTAATTACCTTTCATCTTGGTGGGTCCAGTTAGCCTGGTTTATCAGAATCAGAGAGAGTGATTAATTTGATCCAGTCACATAATTATTTTGCTTAAAAATGTATCACTGATCATCTTAGGAAAAAGAATTAATAATTAATGGATAAAAAAAATGAGTCAATTTAATTGTGTTGAGAGAATTTTTATGTTTGAAGAATTGTATAGGAAACAGTTAAAATAATATTTGCCATTTCATTATTTCTTATGCAAAATTTTTGAAGAATTAATAATTAAAATAAAAATGAAATGATGTTGTTGAAATTGTTAATAAAAATAAAAATTAGAAATAGAATTTTTTTTTTCAAATCTTGCATATATACTTAGCTATATCAATTTGTTTGCGAAAAACAGTTTTACAACTAGATCTGTATATACCAGATCTTTATATAGAATACTAAAGTTTACAATACTTTTTTGATCACTATATAATAAAGTTAACAATATGTTGTTGAATGGGGAGGAAAAAAAATAAAAATTAAGTAAGGGGATTGTATATTGATAAGATCTCATAACTGAGCTGGTTTTGATCTCAAGTTAACATTCGCTAGGTCATTGATCCAGTTTTGGATTTCTGTGATTTTATGTTGACCGTTAGATTAAAATCATGAAGGTATATGATAGTTATGGTTGAAACATGCGTGATGGGGACCAGCTGAAATCCGCAATTGAGCAAATTAAATGATTAAAAACGATTGATATATAGACATATATAGTCGTGAGACATGCATTGATTTGATGTCTATTTGTTTATCTGCAAACACAACCAACCATGGTCCAGAATTAACAGTTGCAAATATACCAAACAAACTACTATTATAATCCTTAATTACAAAGGGATTTGTTCATTAATCAATTACCTTTATTTGCATAATATATATAATTAATTTCAAATCCAACAATGTGCTATTATGCTATCTAAAAGCATTTGAGTATGAGTTGAGCATTCGTGCGAGCTAACTACTACACGGGTCCCCCAAATCCTGATTGGAAAATTCTACTCCCACACCCATTTTTTTATAATTTTCATAACTTGGAGAGAGAGATATATAGGAAGGGGAAGAGAGAGAAGTACTGAGAGATATATATATTGAGTGATTAAAGGGGGAAAACAGATAATTAAATAGAGATAACAATAAAGTCTAAGAGAAGTATGAATAGGTGGCTCACATGATTGAGTCAAGAGATATAAGGTGGTCTAAGTTAGAGTACCAGGATTCGAACCCCTCCCCTTCATTTCTAATAATTAACTCACTAATTACTAACGTTGGCCTATTAAAAAAGTCTAAGAGAAGGTATATAAAAGGGAGGTGTGAAAATTTATACTCTCAACTTTTATTTGTTTTTAGCTATTAATTCCCAAACAGAGAGAATAGCACGAAGTATATATTAATACTTTAGTTTATACTCAATATGCAATAATATTTAACTTTTTTCTTGAGATACTGTTGGTATAAATAAAAAAAAATTAAACTTTTACAAGTATGTCCGCATATTCTATAATTAATTAATTTGATTTCTCACCTTACACCATAATCCCCTAATTAACTTTCCAAGATATATAGAAATTGGAACACAATGGATTATATATACTACTGTACATGTATTAACTAGTATTGTAACATTACCCAAAATAAATTCTTTAATGAGAAAATGGGACTGTTAATAGTTGTATATGTTTAGTGGGGGGTAAGCAAGCGACGATATACATAACTGTTGATGAAGCCAAATGAAAAATGTGTATGATAATATGGAAGCGCGTGCTGGTGCCACCCTTTAAAGTGGGGAATATATTAGAAAGTTGCATGACACGAGGGTGACGAGCATGATAAGTGAGGTCAATGCTGAATTATGCTGTTTCATCAGAAGCTACTACTTTGTCCCCATCCTTTTGGAAACCCAAGTTGATTAATTACAGATAAATGTTAATTATAAAAAAATCAAATTACTACTTCAAATTAACTAGTCATATGGTTAGGCTAAATAGTTTACTAATTTCATCGTCGTCATCATTATTAGCCCTACAAATTAAAAAGAATATCAATTAATTATCATTCTGGACGGTTCCAAACCCAGGATGGTTTTCCCTATAATATTGGTGAACTAACCGCCTTAATTTAATGAATGGCGATAAATTAATGTTTATGTCATTTGATCCATGGAGGAGAATCAGCACCACTAGTTACATGAAGATCTTACTTTCTCTTCCACGTGAACAAGTATGGTATATTTGTCATTATTGTTTTTTTTTTTTGAAGGTGCATGCATCAGCAATATCAATTGTAATTTTTCTTAATTTGATATAAGGGCCGGTTATAAACAATCTTAATTAGTAATGACGAAACTGTCTCAAATTCGGGTAAAAAAAAATGCAGCATCTAAATCATAGTAAGACCAATCTCAAAAAAAAACATAGTAGGACCCACCATTCACATGTGTTGTTTTTTTCCTGGTCAAAACATGTGTGGTTTATGTGAAGGGCGATGGTAAATATATCCCACAAAACTTGTCATTTTAAAAATTATTCCTTTTTAATATCGTATTTTGCTACTTCATATCTCGAAATCGTATTTTTTTTGAAAATTTTAGTTTCTGGAATATATATATTTTTATTCTGAAAACTTGAATTTTCGAAATGTATAAAAACTTAGGGGCCGTTCAAGGTGGTTCCAAGTTTCTAGTTTTTTGTTTTAAAAGCTAAATTTGAAAACAAAACCTGTTCGGGTAAAATGGGGTTAAATTGGCTTTTTACTTAATTTTAAAACAGTTTTTACCAAAATTTCAAAACCATAAAAATAGATTTTGTGATTCTTGTTTCAGTTTTAAACACTAAATACTTATGTTCTCTCGTGTCTAGAGGTGGGGGATTTTTGTTTCAGTTTTAAACACTAAATACTTATGTTCTCTCGTGTCTAGAGGTGGGTATGTGGGTAACCCAGTCCGTATTGGCCCGCATAAAAACGGACCAGATTCGCCCGGGCCGCGAAATAAATGGGCCTACGTGTTGTGGCCCAAGTCTGGCCCGCATAGTCCACAGGCTAAATGGACTGGCCCATGGGCTTACTAAAGAATAAAAATAATTACATTTTGTAAAAAAAATAACATACACATTAAACTTTAATTGACCCACAGGCCAACCCGCCAACCAATGGACCAAACCCGCCTAGCCTGCGGGTTAAACAAACCGAGCTAAAAAGCCCGCATTTAAACGAGCATATATTCAGGTGACCCGTAGCCCGTGCAGGCTATTGGTTAAACAGGTCGTCCGCAGGCCAAGACCTATATACCTAGCTCTACTCGTGTCCCTTTAGCATCCTCTTGTGCCATCTAGGGATGGCAAAACCGGTTGGTCTACTTTGCCCATTTTTTGCCCGCCTCACCCCGTTGAGAAAAGTGGGCCGAAAAACACAGTCCGTCCCATTTAAGGGCGAGTTGGCGGGCCGGCAGGTTGGCCCACCCAAGCCCACGAAAAAATAAAAAAGTCTGAAAAAAATTATTTAAAAATATTTTTAAAATTGAAAAATAAATTAATCAACCCAGCGGGTCAGCACGTTGTTGGCCTGCTAAAACGGGCCACGGGTTGAGAAATAACCCGGTCCGCCAAAAGCAGGGTTAGGGGGAGCTGGCCTGCGGGGCCCAACCATTTTGCACCCCTAGTGCCTTCTCTGTTGTGCCTTCACCATTTATAGTGAAGCGGGGGTAGAGAGAATGATTGAACTCAAAAAAGAAAAAACTTAAACTCAAAACTCAGAACTGAAACTCAAAACTCAGAACGGGAACTAGATTTAGTTTTTGAAAATTTCAAAACATGAAACCAAAAACCACCCCGAACGGGGCCTTAGTTTTTTGCATTTTTCTGAAAACTCTAGTTTATGGAATACAATTTTGTATTCCGCAAACTGGAGTTTCCGGAATACAATTTTGTCTATATATCGGAAACTGGAGTTTTCCATAATACAATTTTGTGTTTCGGAAACCCTAAACCCTAAACTCTAGTTTTTGGAATACAAACAAAATTGTATTTCGAAAACTTCAGTTTTTGAGAAAAAAGTGATTTTGGGATCTCAAGAAACAAAATGCGATATTAAAAGGGGATAATTTTGAAATTTTTATGTTAAAGTGGGGTAGATGACAAATTTTGTGGTGTATTTACCAATACCCTATATGAAACTCATCACTTTTTTTTTGTCAAAGGTGATAGATGTATTAATAATGGGCAAAAATATAGAAAGAGACCCTAAAAACACATACCTAGAACAGATGTGAAACTCATCACTGGAATGGCTTTCTGTACACACTATTAAGCCCAATTCAAAGAGATTACGGATCTAGATTCGATCGGGTTGGGTTCACTTTGTTCAGAAAGTACTGAAACCAAGTTGGGCTGTTTAGCCCAAGAAAAGCGTATGTGTAGCATAAACATATTTTTGGTGTGCATAAACAAATTTTTGAAGAAAACAAAAATGATATTGTTTGAGTAGATACAGAGTGAAAAGATAAAAGATAAAAAGATAATAATATGATTATATCATGTCAGCTCTTGCTAAGAGTATAAATCAATATATCTAAATTTTATTGTATTATTTTTAACATTGTCCCTTGGATCCTTTCCATCTAATTAACCAGGCATACTCTTGAAAACTTGTGTGGATGAACAAAATGAGTTAACAGTTATCATTTCCCTTGCATCAGTTGCATGCTTCAAACCTAATCTAGCAATCAAACCCTTGGCCAAGGCCACAGATTTTTCATATGGATTAAATATAAATTGATTTTAACCTAATTAAAACCAACTATTTCAATAAGTTAAACTGAAAGTGACTAAAGAAAGAAAGAAAGAAAGAACTGTGGAATGCTTTCGAATTCCAAAAAGGCAAGTTTTCCATACAAAAATGTCACTGTGAAGCCACTTGACTCCCTGAGTCGTTGCAAGGTTCTATCTTCGATGCTTTCTTCTTTCGAACATAATCTGATGACAACCTGAAACAAAATGAAAATTGATAACGTTAAATGCTTACAACGATTTTGAACAGAACCCCTTTAGTTACAGGCTCAAAGTAATTAAATATTCAACCAATAGACCTAGTACAAAATCACAACAATTTCTTAAGTCACGGTTCTGAATCTGAGGTACTTCATTAAAACTCTAATTAAAATTCCAAAATCAATTACGCCAGCAAAAATTTTATAAAACGCATTAACTGGTTTTGTACCTAAAAAAATTACAGCTAGCACAAATACCCGATAGAGGTGTTTAATAAATGAGCTTATTTAGTAATTTATAATATTTTCATACTACTACTTGAAGTAACATTTGAATTTATAGCTTATAGTTTATTTTTTCTCTCTAATTTTTACCCTAACTATTTTAATAAAATTCCTCTTTTAGCTTATATTTATCATTATTTTTTAATATTACACTATATATTTCAATTATTACACCATATACACAATTTTTAATTCTTTAATAAAATATTTGATCTTTAAATCAAAATTGATAAGAATCCAAAATTCTTTAAATATATTTTTTATGTTATTTTATATTTATTCTACCAAACATTCATACTTCAATAAAATGGCTTAACTACTTCATGTATCCTTTTAGTATTCAGCTACCGTATCAGTTATTTTTACCAAATATAACCTACAATTAAGTGAAAAGAAAATCTCATAAAATAATCCGAGTCAAATGCACTTTAGCTGTAATTGGTCGCATTAGCCTATATGGATGAAACTACCATTGCAGTTGAAACTTGAAAACAGAGGTTTCAATGAAAACATGGTGAAAAGGGAGGTTATGACATACCCTAAGTGCAAGGAAGTATCTGAAAGCTCGTTATCCTCTGAGGCACAACTGAAAAGGGGTTTTGAACAGTTCTTGGACATTGTCCCATCCAACGAACTAAATTCAAGGAACTGTGTCTTTGTTTTGTTTTCTATCTCCTCAAGCTGTGATCACAGTAAAAGATTAAACATGAGCAACAAGATAGTTTGTTGCTGGAATTGAAAAGTTAGTTAATTTCACATTATATCATATAAGGTTAAATATGTTTTTAAATCTCTGTAGATAGAAAAATGTTTACTTTTGTTCCTTCAATTTTGAGGGTATTTTGAAGACTACAATGTGGTCAATTAAAGCATTACATGTGACTTATTTTAGAAAATGAGGACAAAAATGAACATTTTTCTATTTATATGACTAAAAATATATTTAGCCTTGTCATATAGTTTTGAATCAGGTTTGATTCTTACTTGTTTGCGCAGAGCTTCATTCTCCATCATGGCCTTTTGCTCCTGCAGATAAATTTTGAGAAGTTAATAAAATTGTCAATCATAAAAAGAAAGGTGTGTGTAAAATTTCCTTCCATCCATTATTTTCTACAACAATGAAGAAAAATGGCTGAAAAGGAATGTAATTTAACCTCTTAAAATTATTTATAGATCACTTCTGGCTTTGGTGGGAATAAAATTGTCAAAAATATTTCCTATTTTCTTTTTTCTTTTTGGTCAAAAGTGTCAAGAATATTTCCTCTTTTCTAGCTAGTTATTATTTTGCTAAGTGGACCATGCACGGTTTGAAGGCCTTTTCAGTCAGACAGAGTTTATCACACACCCATATCATAAAATAACTTTAATCCAAAACTATTTATGCGTTTTATATCTATTCTTTTTTACTTTCAATATGTTTTGCAGAATGAAAATTAGATGAAAATTACAAGGGGTGCCATGTACCTGTAACCTGGACCTCCTAAGCTGTTCTACAAGTACTTGTTCCTGCAACATTATAGTGGGAGTGCATAAGGTTAATTAATGACAGCATTTCCATACATTAGCAAGTCTTGAACTGAAAAAGTGATTGAATTTGGTAATTGATACAGATGTCAGAAATTGAAGGGGAAAAAAAGGTTTGAACCCATTTACAATCTAATTTAACTGAATGCATGAGAATTTCCAAGTTTCTGACTTTGACCAACTCTTTTGCAATAACCTCATCATAAAGAAATGCATCACTCTGGCCAGTTACACTAAGAGGATCAAACTATTGCTATGCAGATATTCAAAATTAATATGAGCTTCATCATGTCAATACTCAATTTTTCTTCTACCAGAAATACAAAGGTTATTACTCAATATCAAAACACTTGAACATGTTCTATAAAACATTCTAATCTGATCAACAGGAAGGGAACATGGAAAACCCTTTAAGGAAATATGGACTGTCAAATTAACACAATCAATTGCATCACTTTGGTCTTTGTTATTTGTACCTTCTTGTCTTTGACAGCTAGTATCCCTTCTGTCAGTTGATTTTCTAGGTGCTGCAATTCTTTTAGGCTCAATCCATCAAGCTCCTTACCCATCATCCTTCTACACAACATGAAAAATATTATCAAAACAAAATCTGAACCAAGATTTTGACTAGAAATAAACACTAAAGAAAATTAGAAAACATGTGAAAATTCATTAAGGTAGTTATTTTCTTGTGACATACATTAGGTTAGCTCACTAATACAGTAATACTTGTTTTTTCTGTTATCTGTAATAGCAATTACTGACATAAAGGGTCGGTGTAACTTACAAGTATGCTGAACGAAGCTTTGTTATTTCATCCTTCAGAAGGTTTGTATCAGGCTCCATAACCTATTTAAAAATTAGGTAAGATTAACACTTCAAAATATTTACACTTTACAGAAACAAAAAAGGCTTAAGAGGATGGGGGAGACTAAAGAAAGGTAATGCTTTAAAATATTAGGAGGGAAAGTGTCAAATACATCAGTTGGGGGCTCATCACTAGGTTGCTGTGCAGCATCCAATTCCAGGCCTCTGTTGTACCTTGTAAGGGTATGCTCCATGCTTCATGCATAAAATATAATTTATATGATCAGAAGAAAATAATATGCCTAAAAAATGAACCATATTGACCGTTAATAGTATCAGAGAAAGAAATCTAATACTACTGAATACTTCTATTTCTATTATTATTGAATGAATGAGCTGATGATACAAGAGGATGAGGTTCCTATATATTGGAAACCAAGAAGCAGAAAAAATAGGATATAGAGAGAGCTAACAAACTAAGAAGGAACCCAAAACTCTAACAGAAATACCAAACTAAACAGAATAGACTAACAACTTAACTAATAACTTTAGCTTCTTCATGTTTTAACTCTTTAACAGTTACAAGAAGAGAAGCACTGAATTTTTTTTTTTATTGAAAAGTAGCATGAGCTTTGAGTTGCAAATTAACATTGAATTTGCTGGAATTAAATCTTCTATCCTGTTCCTGTCAAAATCTTCACAATTTTAACACTGAAAACAAAGTCCCCCCTCAAAAGCTAGCTAAGATATAGATTTTTTCATTCTTTTTACTTAGTTGTCATTTGTTAACAACTGATTGAGAAGACATGATTGGGGACAAAAAAAAAAAGAAACAGAAAATTTAAATCTTAATTTGATTGAATAGCAATTTTTGGCAGTAGAAATCTGGAATAGCACAAGGTAACCTGCTGATTCTGTATGTCAATATGATATTCTTCAAACTTACCAAACCAGATACACACATGCAATACACTTTAAAAAAAATAGACCCTTCATTGATTTCATATACGCAAACAATGGATGGAAAGTATTGATTCTATGCCTACCCCACAATAATCTCTTTATTTCCTCCGATAAGTTTTTTTTTGTTTGTTAATCTTACTATTCACAACCAGAATCTCACTCTCCAAAATAATACCTACAAAATCCTAATTCAAAGATGCCTGGATTTTTCCAATAAAAGTCACCACATTTTCCTTTTCTTCGAATCAAATTCAAAACCATTATTCCCCTTTTTGTTAACACATTAACAATGTTCCAAAATAAACAACAGTAATTCTGTTTACTTGGTCCATGAGACTTCCTCTCCATAAAACAATAATCATCTATGATAACAAGACTATCCCATGTCCCAAAAATCAATAAAATACTAAGAGAGTTATATTATATCATATGTTCCAGGCAAGGCTTTAAATTGCGGTCGCAGTTTTGGTTTCGAAGACTCCAAAAACCTTACAATTGTGGGAAATTATAGACAAATACGGCCGATGAAGCCGCAATTGCGGTCGCAATGCACTTTCGGAAACTCAAAGCCTTAATGTTACGGCCACAATAGCAATTGCGGACTACAATTTAAAAACCCTGGGTCCAGGTGCCAAAAACTAATGAAAAGGTTTCAAAGGGGCACCTCACCTTGTGTTTGAAAACTCATAAAGCTTGCCAGTGCTAGAGAATATGATGACAGCAACCTCTGCATCACACAAAACAGACAACTCTCTGGCTTTCTTGAGCAACCCATTACGCCTCTTGGAGAAGGTAACCTGCCTGCTGTTCAAATTCTCAATCTTCTTAATCTCAATCTTCCCTCTCCCCATGTTAATTTTCTCTCAAAGTTCCTAATTCCTTTTTCTTCACCAAACACTGAACCCACCACCAGCATTCAGAATAGAGGGGAAAGAGGGGCATTAAAAATAGAACCCCCAAAGAGGTTCTTTTATATATATTTATATATGTAGCACACAGAATTAAACACAACTATTTTGTTGTTGGGAAAGGATTAGGATTCTGCAGAGACCACACCAAGGAGGGAAAGAGTGACCAAAATTAGGAGTCTAGAGGGAAAGGTTACAGATGGATTACTATGTGTGGCAAATCTTCCTAATATGGTATTCTATTTGCTTGGGGAGTAGGTAATAGCCACTTTAGGAACCTTTCTCTTGTGCAATGCAATGTTTGGATGGTACTATTACTAGGAATCCTAACCACACTGCTATTTTCTAAGCTAAATTTTCTGCAATTCTTGAGCATAGGGTATTCCTTTTGTAGAAAAGATATTCTCTAAAAGTGGTAATTTCAGGATTCGAAACTTGATATTGTTTTAATTTGAGTTTCTGATTGTTTTGGTGGTTAAAAATATAGTACTAATTTTCATAATATGTTGTCACGTGATTATTTATTTAATAAATTTGATATCTTATGGAATTATTTTTTGTATATAAATATTAATTACTCAAGCAAATTTGGGTTATGAATAATATTTAAATATTCTTTTAATTATTAATATCATAAATTCATTAAGTAAAATATTTGAAGAAGGAAGGACAAATGTTTTACAATAGTTAGCGGCTAAAGTTTAATCTCTCCTTTTCTATTTTTAAGGTCTTTAAGGATAAATGTCAGGTTGTACTCTCTTGAAAGATTATACATATCCAGCTACCATAATAGTATTTACTTGGATTGGTAATTCAAGCAATGCTTTGCTTCTTTCAAATTCAAAAGGTGTTTTTCCAAATGAAACAACGACTCTTGCTCCTTTGGGATTCTATTCCAAGTAGGAAGACGTCACAACTTTATTTGTCAGTGTTAATTTGGGGCAAATATGTAAATACACTAAGTTTTTATTTTTTTATTATTTTATTTCTAATTACTCATTTTTTAAAATAAACACTTTTAGTCCCCCACTCTTAAATGGTTATTATTAAGTGATTATATATGGCAAATGAAATATCACATCATCACTAACATGTGACGATAATATATCAATTTAATATATTTTAAATTTCTCAAAATCTAATGATTTCTTGTTTTGATTGACTCTTTATCCTTCATTATTTGAAATATATTAAATTTAGTCTCCACAATTATCTTGATTTCTTTAAGATTTAAAGTGATGGTATGGTAAATATTCATTCATCTTATGTGTCGAAATCTAACTTATGTGTTAATTAATAATGTTAAGTAATTTGTATTTCTCATCTCTTTTTCGCGTGACCATTTCCATAACACCTTGTTTGTTCCTATTTTAGAATACCACCCACTTCCCTTTTTCTTTTTGAGATGTAATTCCACCTCTTCTCGCCAACATTCAGTTCATTCTTCATTATCCGTCATCACATAAATGCAATATTTCACACCTTAATTTGAACCAAAAGTACAGGCGATTGTGTTTAAAGCAGAAAAATTTGAACCTAATCAAACTAAAGACTAATGACATGTCAATATTTATTAACAAGCGAACGCGACATAAATCATGTGAACTTTTATTTATACATTGTTACTTAATGGGATCAAGTTATTCTGTGGACTAAAATTATTCGTTTTTAAAGAATGAGAGATCTGTTATGAAAATAATCGAAACGAGAACAAAACATAGAGACATAGAATAATAGATACAAGAGAAATGAGAGAATATTTTATTGCTACTCTTTGGGATACTAAACCATGTACAATGAGGGTGGTATTTATAGCCACCGAAAACCCTAATCCTTATTCTAGATAAATACAATTGAGATCTTATCTTAATAATAGAATCTGATCTTATTTAATCTTGATCTGATCTCTTTTGAAAATGGATATCCACAAAATATTCATAACACTCCCCTTTGGATATCCATTAAGGATTTGCCTCATTAAAACCTTACTAAGAAAAAACCCAGTGTGAAAAAAAATCTTAGTGAAGGAAAAAGAGTACAATAACCATTGCGTAAGATCTGCCTCGTTAAAAATCTTGCCTGGAAAACCCAGTGGGACAAAACCATGGCAAAGGAAAAAAGAGTACAGAATGTATCTATTTCTCCCCCTCATGAAGACAATCATCTCTAAGACAACGAATACCAATTCGTTGTACCAGTTGCTCAAAATTTTACTCAGTAGTGACTTTGAAAAGAGATATGCTAGATCATCATATGAACGAATTTGTTGAATGCTTATATCACCACTCTTTTGAAGATCATGAGTATAAAAGAACTTTGGTGGTATTTTGTTCTATCTCTTTTGATATACCATTCCTTCATCTGAGCAATGCATGCGGTATTATCGTCATATAAGATAGTTACAATAATTTTTCCAGAAGATAAATCATATGTCTCTTGTATTTGTTGAATCGTAGATTTCAACCAAGTGCATTCATGACTTGCCTCATGTGATGCCAAAATTTCCGCATGACTTGTTTGTGATATACCATTATGAGGGTCAAACAAAAAAATCTATATCTGCATGACAAATCAGGCCCAACTTGGATACATTTGAATAAAACAAATTCATATCCATCGTACCCATAAGGTAACAAAACATATGTTTGATTTCATTCCAATGTCTTCATGACTTAGGGAAGAACTATATCTTGCTAATAACAAATAATATATCAAGACGTGTATAATTAGCAAGGTACATTAGTGACTCAATTACGCTAAGATATGGTACTTCTGGACCAACTAGTTCTTTATCATTTTCTCGATGTCTAAAATAACCTTTGTTCACTTCTAGTGATATTACTACCATTGGAGTGCACAATGAATGTGACTTGTTCATATAGAACCTATTTAGCACCTTTATCATATTAGATTAGAAATATAAGATATTCTATAATATTTGAGAATATCTAAAGAAAATATAATTCAGATAATTATCTTAAATAACTTAAATATTTAACAAGGATAAATACATGATATAATGACAATAACATGCACAAAAATTCTATTCTCCAAATACTCAATCTGTAATTCTAAACAAAACTTTATACTTCATAAGTCTTTCATCTCAAACTATTTCTTTAAGCAATCTATAGTTTTTGGAAGCTCTTCAGGAGTTCCGCCCGACAATATTTATGTCAATAAATGAATAACAATTATAGCAATATCATTTCAAGATATTTTCATAAAAATATATGGACAAATGGAGTCATTTTTATATCTTATCTTTTTCAAATATTCATTGAGGCGATTATGCGCCCAAATTGTTTTAGTCCATAGAAAGACTTATTCGATTAGATTGAGTATTCTTCTCGAGAGCTCGGGTTGTATGCTTCAGGCATATTAAAATGTTGATAACGTGCTATGAAACTAATCGAAACGAGAACAAAACATAGAGACATAGAATAATAGATACAAGAGAAATGAGAGAATATTTTATTACTACTCTTTGGGATACCAAACCATGTGCAATGAGGGTGGTATTTATAGCCACTGAAAACTCAAATCCTTATTCTAGATAAATACAATTGAGATCTTATCTTAATAATAGAATCTGATCTTATTTAATCTTGATCTGATCTCTTCTGAAAATGAATATCCACAAAATATTCATAACAAGATCAAAAGATAAACACAAACTAAACAAAGATAAAAACCAAAAAGCATTATATTTAGAGATATATATAAAAAACATATTAAATAGATATATTATTTCATGTGGTAGTGAGGATGTGTTAATACACATATGTTACATCATCATCACTTAATAGCAATTATTTAATGGTAGGAACTAAAAGCATTTACTTTAAAATAATAAAGGATCAGAACCAATAAAAAAAAATAAGATTTCATTGCACTTTTGGTCCTCAAGTTATCTTGATTGTGCGATTTGGGTCCCCGGTTTCTAATTGAGCGAATTGGGTCTCCCAATTATGACAATTGTTGCAATCAGGTCTCTCTATTGCTATTTCGTCCAATCTTTAACATTTGGAGCCTACGTGGCACATGTAGGACGGATTTGACACTAAATTAGATCACATTGACATTAATGGCATGACAAAACCTGCACATGTAAGAAATTTTAAACAACATATTGCATCACATGTGTTACTGACTTGCTTTAAAAAAAAATTTCTAGCAACCTATGTCGTGCCAAGGTGACCCGATTTAGTGTTAAATCCGTCTCACGTGTGCCACGTTGGCTCTTAGTGTTAAAAATTGGATGAAATAACGATGGAGGGGTCTAATTGCAACAATTGAAATAACTGAGTGACCAAATTCGTTCAATTAAAAACTGAGGGACCAAAATCGCACATTTACGATAACTGAAGGATCAAAAGTGTAATTAAACCAAAAAATAACGAGAGACTACAAAAAAAAAGTTTAGTATATATGTAAAGATGAAAAATATATTTAACTCATTAAAAAAATATCTATTTTAAGAGTGTTTTCCTATAAAAAAGCTACGAATGGATTATCAATCGTGTCATTTTAGATCTTAAAATTGATTAATAATACAAATTAAAACCAATTCATACTTCATCATGCACTTAGGAATGTCCAAATTATCTAATATTTGATATATATGATCGTGAAAAAAAAATCATATAATTCAATAGTTAGATGAATTAATTTCACATTTTACATAAGTTATTATTAAGAATGTTGGAATCGCAGCAGATAGGCCTTCATCGTGCGGTAGGTTCAAAGCGCCCAAATCTAGCTTTCGCAATGACGATACTCAAAGACACGAAAAAGCTTTACTTCCAAACACACACTGAATTAATCACATAAATGTAAAACCTCTACACACAGTGTCATTGATCCTATCCCTCTGATCTCTCTCTCTTTCACACACCCACTTGTATATACCTTTGTACATATGTATACACCATATAAATTAAACAAATCATTAATTTCAATATTAAGACATATCAATCCTTGGTTTGTATGAAGTACTTGCCCATATATATATTTTTATTAAAGTATCCATATCAATGGAACTAATCAAATGATCATTGAATCTACAAGACATCTAATGAAAAATTCATAATGATAAATTTGAATCGGGTAAAATTATATAAGCTAATTATTTTAATTAACAAATAAAAATTTATACTTCAAGCCCTGAAGAAGAGGCGTGTAAAGTCCACATAGCATGCCAAACAAGATCTTATTGGGCAAAATATTATTTTGGTGAAAAATATATGGGTTCAGTCAATTTTTAGAGACTCTGGAAAAAAATTCATTAAAAAGTCTTTGAAAGTGACTAAATCGACTAATAAAATATAAAAATATAAAATATATATTTTTAGAGACTTTTCCAATGATTTTTTTTATTTTGGTTTGTTTTAGAGCAAAATTAACTGTTCGTTTGGTTCTAGAGAAAGACAAAGGAAAGAATGGGACAGGAAGGAAGGAAGGGAATAATTGATAATTTCCATCATTTGGTTCATGAAAGAAAAGGGAAAGAAAAGGATTAAATTCAGTGGGTCCCACCACAAATTACTTTCCGCGCACAATGGGCAGAAAAGTGGAAAGATGTGTGATTTTTTGCTGCAAAGACAAAAATGCCACTTCTTTGTTATTTCATGCTGTTTTTTTTTAATTTTCTTTGTTTTTGTTTTTAAAAATCACCCCTCAGCTTTTGTAAAAAAGAAAGAAAGAAAGAATAATCTCTTAGCTTTTGTTCCTCATGTGTACGGTATTGCCGTGTCTATGTTGTTATGTGTGCATCCTTTCTTTATTTTTATTTTGAAAAATACCTTTATATATACAAAATCACATGATATAATTGTTTTCTTTTAAATATTATTATTTGTAGTAATTTTATATTTTAAAAATATTGAAGTTTTAATTTTTTATTCTGAATTTTTATTTTTCTTGATTGATTTGTTTTCTTTTATTTATTAGTAATATTATGTTATATTTTTTAATTTTTATCACATCCAATTTTTACTCATGGTATTTTAAATTTATTAATATTTTTTAAAATTTATCTTATGTTTTGATTGAGTGCTTTTTTTTTTATTTACATCATTGATTATTATTTGTACATTTTTATTCTCTTTACCATATTTATTTTTTATATAAAGTCATTTTTGTCATTTTACAAAATACTTTTTTTTGTCCTTTAACTTTCTATCCAATCAAACAGAAGAGAAAGATTTTATCTTTCTTTTCTTCCATTTTCTTTCAAACCAAACAACTAAATAATCCTCTCACTTTTTACTATCTTTCTTTTCTTTATACTATCTTTCACTCTACTGTCATTTTGCAACCAAACATAGCCTAAGTGAGCCCACGTTTTTGTTTATCTGTACTGTCCCTACACGGATTAAAGGGACAAGAAAATCCAGGTATCCAAACGATCCGACAAGTCCAACTCAGGCAGCCAAAATGGCGTGACCTTCCTAAACAAGTCTACACGCAAAACCCAACTCACTCCTCAAGCTAAAAACCGCCGTCTTCAGTTGTATCAATGATTAATTATTTTTTTCTAACTTTACAACAAAAATACTATTTTAATTTTTTTATAATAAATAATGTATTATTTTAAATAATATTAACTGTTCATATTCAATTTTAATATTATTTTCTAAAGAGATAATTTAATAAGGAGTTCACATATTTTTCATAAAAAAAATATAAAAAACATCAATCATACAAAAATATTTTTGAAAAAAATTTAAAATCATTAATTATAGTTAGCTCATTTTAATCTACTTACTTAGTCACAATAATTTTATCATATGTTTCTAACAAAAAAGACTAGAGGTAGTGCTTTTAGTGCTTTTTAGATTGTTGTATCAATTTTTGAGTAATATAAATAATAAAATTAATTGATTAAAATTATTTTTTTATTTATTTATTATTTTTTTCTAAATCTATGTAAAAAATCTTTAAAAGACATTTATTTTGGGATAGAGATAGTAATACTTTCGGTTCTATATATAAGAAATATAATACTAAAATTAAAATGTGTTATTTTTCATTAATGATGTTTTAATTTTAATTTTTTTTACAGAAATATCCTTGTATTAAATGATTAAAAGTTACACAGTATAATTAAGTGATGTGATAACTAATAAGAGTAAAATAAAAAAAACAATTAATTTTATTGAAAATAAAATATTATTTCTTATAAAAAACCAATTTTTTTTTTATAAATAGAATCGGAGATAGTATATAAGATGATCCGATGACTAATTAGTACGGAATAATAATTATTAATTATTAACTATTATTTTCTCCGGTCTCAAATATAAAAAAAAAATATATACATCTAGACCATATATATATATACTTTTTTTTTATATTTAGGACCGGAGGGAATACTTTAGCAAACTTAACTCCGAAGCTTCGGTAAACTTAACTCCGAAGCACCAGTCTTGTCCTTATAAATACCGAAACCGCTGGGAATTTCGTCATCTTCACCACAGTCTCTGCGCAAAACGAGTAAGAAAAAGAGGAAAATGTCGGACGCGTTTTGCAGCGATTGCAAGCGAGAGACGGAGGTGGTGGTCGACCACGCGGCGGGTGACACGGTGTGTTCGGAATGCGGCCTTGTGCTCGATTCCCACTCCATCGACGAGGGCTCCGAGTGGCGTATCTTCGCCAACGAGTCCAACGACAACGATCCCGTCCGTGTCGGTGGCCCCACCAACCCCCTCCTCACCGACGGTGGCCTCTCCACCGTCATCGCCAAGCCCAACGGTTCCTCCGGCGAGTTCCTCTCCTCCTCCCTCGGCCGCTGGCAGAACCGCGGCTCTAACCCCGACCGTGGCCTCATCCTCGCCTTCAAGACCATCGCCACCATGTCCGATAGGTCCGTCCACCTAGGGTTTCCCCCTCACTATCTTATATGGCGTGGAATGTGTGTGCGCATTAGTATTTTCCCTTTTTTGTTTTTGAAGTCTCAAACTTGAATCGATAAACAAAGAGGTTGGGCGTAAATGTGGATGAGCTCGGCTAGTATCGAGTTCCATCCCTGAATGAAACAATTTGTGGCCAGACTTTAATTAGCTTTCGGCCCAACATAGAATATTGCAGGGTTCTTTTCCCGGGATATTGCGGGTGTAAAAAAAAACTTGAATTGATACTTAACTTAAAGAGGAATAGAACCATTTCTCACTTGAATCATTAGTGTGTTGGTTCATTGGCATTTTTCTTTTATGTGTGGCTGTGGACTTTGGAGTTGTAGTTATTTTGGTTTTGCCCTGTGGACGGTCCTGTCAATGTAAAGGAAGAAAGTGATTCCATTAATGTTGCCAGAGAAGAGCTTTCAACTCTGGCCGAGTGTCCTAAAACTTGGTCCTGCTTGGATTATTAGCAGCTGTTATGTAAGTGAAGTTCATTATGTGTTAAGTGATGGATGTAGAGAAGTTGAGTATATATATCTGGGACGAGAATGTCTCTTCAATCAAATAGAAGCAACTCCTGTGGGGACACCTCGTAATGATGTAATCTCTCAAAAAAGATAGTCCCGTATTTAAGGTTTCAATATGTATACACTAGAACTTGCTATCTTTCTAGAATGATCTATGGCCAATCTTTGTGGTGTGCTATTGATTTTTTTATTTTTAAATTAACTCTAAAATTTGTGATGTTTTATGAGTATATCATATTATTGTAGTGAAACTGTCAAGATTTTGACTTGCATTTAAATATTTCTTGTAAGATTTGATTACTTATGATCCTTTTGTCGAATGAGACTATTGGGGAATTAGCTGATGTGGTCGATAATTTTTTCAGGTTGGGACTCGTTGCAACCATCAAGGTATGCGATATTCTCATTTAGGACAGCCTCCCCCTCCCCCTCCCCCGTTATTATTTCAGGACATGTTTCATGAAATGGCATATGTCTGTATCCACTGTATCTGATCGTTGTAATTAACTCTTGTAACCTCAAATGTTTGCTTACTGAAATTTGTTTTATTTGCTCTTTTTTTATCTTCAACTTAGCTTTCATGTAAAATGAGTATTTTTCTTATGTTGCTTTTGCAATTGATTGAAGGATCGGGCAAATGAGATATATAAGAGGGTTGAAGACCAAAAGTCTAGTAGAGGAAGAAATCAAGATGCCTTATTGGCTGCTTGTCTCTACATTGCTTGCCGACAAGAAGACAAACCGCGTACTGTAAAGGGTACATCCTATGATTCTTTTAACATCTGGATGCTTCCCAATTTATCTTTCCCTATGTTAATGAGCTTCCCTGAACCTATGGATTTCAAATAGAAATTTGCTCCGTTGCCAATGGGGCCACAAAGAAGGAAATTGGCCGAGCAAAAGAATACATAGTGAAACAACTGGGTTTGGAGAAGGGTCAGTCTGTAGAGATGGGTACAATACATGCTGGGGACTTTATGGTGAGTTTTCTATGTTTACTTAAAGCATATCTTGCTATTTCAAGCAGTATATTGGTGACAATATCTCATCCAAAATTTGACTGGATTTCTTTGATGTTACTAACCATATTTTCATCTCAAACTTTAGAGGCGATTCTGTTCCAATCTTGGTATGAATAATCAAGCTGTTAAAGCTGCTCAGGAAGCTGTGAAGAAATCGGAAGAGTTTGATATAAGGTATATTTTGGTTCAGCTAATATTTCCTAAGAGACTGAAATAGATTTCACTGCTGAAGGCTGGTTTGTCATATTCATTACACTTGGATGCTAATTGTTTATAGTTACAGCTAAAACTTAATAAAAATTAGTTTTGCTTCGAAGAGGAAACTTGGTGGTAAAAGTTGACACACTGGCGTGTGTTAGTGATAAAATGAAACAAGGATATTATCTTAGGATTAGGGATTTATTAATTATCTAGATTGTTCTGATTATCTCTCTTATGTTTCCCTTTGAGAACAAGGTGAAGGGTGAAATACACGTGTGCTACATCTGATTGGGAAGTGGAAACTGAGGAATGAGTGGCATGCGTGTGGAAGTAGGAACACTTAGGAGTGCCCATAATAGTATGTGTGTATGAAGTGGACACTTTGAGGGAGGATGTAGCATTTGTCTGAGAAGTTGTAATATGCAGTCCATGTCAACTTAGTTTGAATTTAACAGATAAAATAGTAGAATTGTCCTCTGCATGTATGAAACCACTCCAACTTGTTATAGGTTTCATAATCTTCAGAGATATATGTTTATATTCTGATGATCGATACTAATAAATTCTTCAATCTGTCAGGAGGAGTCCTATATCAATTGCTGCTGCAGTGATATACATCATAACTCAACTTTCTGATGATAAAAAACCTCTCAAAGGTAATTGATACACCTTAGCGGGTAATTTGATATTTGAAGGCATGGAGGACAAACATATCTATAAGGATTTTTTGTTTGTGAAAATTGTCTCTTCAATTACATAGGTTTTATTGGAAAATTTTTGAGTTCTGAATTAAAATTTAAAATGGCCATCTGAAACCAAATTCCTACGGATATGTCCATTCTGCCAACTTCTATACTATTTCATTCATATATGTATCTGACTTCTTACAAATATCTTAATGCAGATATATCACTTGCCACAGGAGTTGCAGAAGGAACCATTAGGAACTCCTACAAAGATCTTTACCCCCATGTTTCAAAAATAATACCAAGTTGGTATGCTAAGGAGGAGGATTTGAAGAACCTTTGCAGCCCTTGAATTGTAGAGCAAAACCATCCGGTATTGAACAGGTCATAACTTATATGTCATTAGAGCAATCTGTTTTGGATGCACTGAACTGTTTATTGAAAATGAAAGTGCCTGTTATGGATTGTTTTAATGTATTTTCCCGTCCTTTCCTTGCCATCATTCACACCTCCAACCTGTATAGACGGTGAACCAACCAACCTGCATCAATTGAGTTATCTTTTGCTGTCCTTGCCTCTTCTTAATATTGGATTTAGTTGTAGGTCTGTAGATTGCATTTTACAAAAAATTTACCTGGTGGACCTGACTCTGCTTCAAAGTCAATTAGGCGTGGAACTGCTTGATTATTGTATATTTGTGTCCTATGCAAACGAACAATTTGGAAGAGATTCTTTCGGAAGCTATTGTACAAATCAGATTGTTAATTTACTGTGTCAATTCTGGTATCTCATGGGTAGGTAGGTTGGATTTTGAGCGTATCTTGGATTTGACCCACTCATCAAAGCTATTTGGGTTGTGTTGCATGTATTCCTTGGCTGAAGTTTTTTTTTTGTTAGCTCATTAAAAAAAGTATTACTTGACTAAAATGTCGAAGTATGAAATCGGGAATTGACATGACAGGAATGAATTAAATTAAAAGTCACATGAATCAAAAGTAACGTGAAATAAAAGCGGGCAACTTTGTGTGTTTGGTTTCGTGGTATGAAGTGTCAAAATTGATATTATCTCCTCTTGTTAAGCATGATTTTAGTGAAAGCACACACGTTTGGTTACTGTCTTGATTGTTTTCAAATCGCAGTTTGATTAGAAGTAATAAAAAGTAATTTTTGCTTCAAATTGAAAAATCTACATTAAGTTTTACATCAAATTTAATTTTAGTAAAAATATCCAATGGATGGCTGAAATAGCTAACATGTCACCTACAGGACCTGTGAGGCGAGAATTTGTGAAAATTGAGACGCGAATTGTGCTCTGGTGTTTTTACCGTTGATTTGTTGCTTGATGGAGTCACTTATTTTGGCTATTGGCTATGACTGTGCAATTTATTGCTGTTGAACTTGGAAGTTGAATATGTTTCTTAATTGAAAGTCTTTGTTGCTATATAATTGCAAGATAAAGCATAATACTAGTTAAAAGGGTAGGTAAGCATATGATGAACAAATGCATGTGATAAATCTTAAGGTCAATTTGGTGGTGGAGGGTAATGGGGATGAGGAAAGGGGGAGAGAAGAAAACTGTAGATGGTACTGGTAGTTGTTAAGAGAGGAGCATGTGGCCGTGATAGAATGTGTTGAAGGTGACTTTGCTTTTGGAGAAGGGAGATGTGGAACTTTGGAATTTTATTAGTAAAATTCTGCTTGGCTAGTAGTAAAAGTATCTGTCACGAGAAATATTTATATATTTATTACGTTACAACCAGGAGATTCATTTTCTATAAAATATCCTAGACCCTAGTACGTAGTTATCTAATCCATTTCCAAAGTTCAACAATGGCTTCCAATTACCAAAGCAATGGAAAAAGCCATACCAGCAACAACTTTCATCAACACCAAGTGGTGGTGGTTGTGGTACCTTTCCCTGCACAAGGCCATCTCAACCAGCTTCTACACCTCTCACGCCTAATCTTGTCACACAACATACCTGTCCATTATGTTGGCACAGCCACACACAATCGTCAGGCCACAATTCGTGTCCAAGGTTGGGACCCAAACTCCATTTCAAATATACATTTCCATGACTTCAAAGTTCCCCCTTTTGGGAGGAAATGGGAAAACCTCCACTAGAAAGCTTAGGTATCCCAGAAGTTCCTTCGCTGGAAGGATGTTTCACAACCCAATTTAGAGATTTATTAATTGCACAATTTGAATTATGTAAACTCGGTGATGGGAACATCTACAACACAGTCCCTTCAACCCTTTAACCATTGAGATGAAATATTCAAAGGGTAGGCACTCAAGCATGGAGTGGCTTGATAAACAAGAGCCAAACTCAGTTATATATGTATCTTTTGGGACAACAACAACCTTTGCAACGGAACAAATTGAACATATTGCAATTGGGTTGGAACAAAGCAAGCAAAAGTTCATCTGGGTGCTAAGAGATGCAGATAAAGGAGACATCTTTGATGGAAATGAAGTGAAAAGACATGAGCTTCCAAATGTGTTTGAAGAGAGTTGAAGGCATGGGGTTGGTTGTGAGGGATTGGGCACCCCCATGGCTATGCTCTCTATGCTGGAGTTCCATCCACAATGGCTCATAAACCCTCCTACTGAAGGGTGGCTTAGAATCTTTGGTTGTGAAGGAATGGTCTCAAAGAGATGAGTTGGTCACTGCTTCAGATATTGAGAATGTTGTGAGAAGATTGATGGAGACAAAGGAAGGTGGTGAGGTGCGAGAGAGAGTAATAAATCTTAAAAATGTCATCCATAGGTCCACGGATGAAGGTGGAGTTTCTTGTATGGAAATGGATTCTTTCATTGCTCACATAAATAGATAGTATGGTAATGGTACTTCAAACAATCCTTCTTCTCTAGTATCAATAACTGTGTTGATAAAATAGTTAGAGTAATGAAATCTATCTATATATGTATATATGTACATATATATCTATAGTTTTTTTTTTTTCTCTTTTATCTCCCTTGAAATGTGTTTGTTATGTTTCTCTCTTGCTGTCCATTGTGCAAGGAAGTCATGAAAAGTAAACTGGATGACCTAGATGTAGAGGTGTCAAGGTGACTCCTCGGCCTTGATCCAACTCGGCTTAACCCGGTTCATGGGCCAAATGAGTTATGAAAATATTGGTTCACTAAGACCCCAGGTTATCTAAACCCGGCTCACTTAACCCATGTGTTGAGATAGGCCCACTCGTGATGAGCCGGGCAACCCCATTTTGTTTATATTTGTATTTTTTTATTTTTTCTAATGGGTGTTTTGTAATTTTAGTTGTTTTAAATTTGTTTTTTAAAGACTTTATGTTTGAAAAAAATTATATTTTATTGTATTTAATTTTTTTTCCTTCTATGTTATTGTATTTTATTTGTATTTTTAACATTTTTATTTTTTTAAGTAGTAGGTCTACTCGTAACTCAACCCACCTAATCCACTATCATGGGGCAGGTCAAGCCAAAATGTGTATTTATTGGCTCACAAAAAAGTGAGCACCCTGCCCGGCTCACTTTTCTTCTATTAATATATTAATGTAGTGAAATAATCAACAAAAAGTGTTGATAGTGTAGTGGTTGTGTGTGAGTCTATAGTCTCCAAGTCGCATGATCAAGCCTTTGCTGTGCCTTTTTTGATTTATTTTTACATATTATTATATTATAAACATATATTTGACTTACATCCAATCTAAAATTTTCTAAAAAATTTAAGTTGTCACCAAATTTATTGACATTACATTAACTTAATTAAAAACATAAAGGATAAAAATCTACAAAAATAACAAATACTCTATCTAAAATTTATTCAAAAATCTATTTTAATCCAACATTTACATTACAATATATTATATGATAATAGAAAACAAGATGGCATTTAAGTTATACCCTGATGACTTTGCTGAACAAAAGAAGTTGCATCTTAGAATACAGGCTCAACATTATGAACTTGATGTTCCTTTTCATTTTGAACTTAGAAATCTATCAACAATTTCTGAGCTATGTCAAGGATTTGTGAAAACAAGAAAATATTTGATTTGTCATTTGATTGATTGTTTAATTCGTTTAGTATTGACTCTTTTCGTTTCAATTGCTACAACTGAGAGATCATTTTTAGCTATGAAGATTGTGAAAAATAGGCTCAGAAACAAGATGAAAGATGAATTTCTTGTTGATTGCTTGATTACTTACATCGAGAGAAGAATTGCTGAAAAATTTGATACAGATTCTATTATTGATGAATTTTATGATATGACGGAAAGACGCGCATGACTTAGATAAACAATATGATGTATTTAACTACTTTTTTTTTACAGAATGTATTTAACTACTATGATTTAAGATGGCTCGGTGGTTGGGTGAGGGGAGGTAAGGAGTGAAGAGATAAGGAGAGAGTGGGTTCAATACCCCTCACCCCAAAAAACTAACAATACTAACAATTAACTAACCATTAACATTGACCTATAAAAAAAAACTATGATTTAATGTTTCATAAAAATTTATCATCAAAAATTGTCGGCCGTTGGATAAGTTTCTGGATCCATGTACTTAATTCCTTAATTCATGGCATTCGTGACATAAGACATGTAAGATATTTTCTTCGAATAAAAATCCAATGTTTATATACGGAACTAGTATTTATAGAAGAAAAGAGTAATTGCCTAATTCTTACTCCCTCCGGTTTCGAATATAAGAAATAAGTTATTTTTTTGGTTCATTGAATAACTCATATATCTGGACTATATTATAGACCAAATACATGAGTTATTCAATGAATCAAAAAAGTAACTTGTTTCTTATATTCGAAACCAGAGAGAGTAAGTTATTGCCATATTCTCTTAACTCTGTCAATGGTGGTTGTCGAATGTCGATCGACCGCACCTCTAATTCAATATTGTCCACATGCTTTTTTTTTTAATTGCATATTATCCACATGCTTTGTCAAAACTAACTTTGCATTTGTATTTTGGATTCGGAGATGATTTTTCAGCGCTTTGTCAAATATTTCTAATTTATTTGACACTGATTCTATTGGATTGATGATTTTTACTAGTGAATTATCTTAGAGTACTTTTAAGTTTAACTCAACTCAAAAAGTTATCTAAATAGATGGGGTTCACTCAAGTCTCATAAGGATTATTCTCGCCATATCTCTAATCGATATGGGATCTCAACATCCTCTTCATGCTAGAGCTGTCAAAACGAGCCAGCTCAGCCCACACGAGCTGGCTCAGCTCGAGCTGGCAGATAAATGAGCCGAGCCGAGCTGGCTTGGATTTTTCAAGGGCCAAAAAATGGCCAGCTCGGTCGGCTCTCCCCGAGCTCGAGGGTTACTCGAGCTGGCTTGTGGGCTGAATCAATAAAAAAATATTTAAAAATATTTAAAAATGATTAGAATGATTAAAAAAATAAAAAAAAACTAAAAAATATTTAAAATGATTAATTTTTATTTTTTTTTATTTTTAGTGTGGCTCGCGAGCCAGCTCGACTCGTGATGAGCTGACCCTCTTCAGCTCGCGGGTTAAATGAGTCGAGCCAAAAAGACCCAGAGTTAAACGAGCCAGCTATTTAGTAACCCTTTTAGCCCACGAGTCGAGCCAAGCCAAGCTGGATCACGAGCCACAACTCATTTTGACAGCTCTACTTCATGCCCATGAATGAACGGACATCTAGAGCATGGAAAAATGGTGGTGTTCCAATAACAACACACTCTCACGCCTAAGAATAGACATATAGAATGTGGAAAAATTAAATATGGGTGTTCCAAATTTTTGTAGAATTTCATCCTTTTGGGAGCTTGTTAGTAGAATAGTGTCGAATAGGTCATAGAAGATGGTATGCTCTGATATCATGTTGAAGTGTTAGGGTTATAAATATATCTCAACACCAAAAGCTAACTATATAAGGTGAGATTTACCCAAGTCTTCAATAAACTATTTTTGCCATATCTCTAATCGATGTGGCGGGATCTCAACAAATTAAGTTTTACAAAATTTATTTTTCTCAATTGAATCAGCTCGAAATCCTCCTCCCTCAACTTTACTTTATTGTTCATTTCTTTTACCTTTTTTTCTTATTTCACCTATGTTATCTCATTGTTTATTTTCTAGAATTCATTTTTAATTGGTTAACAAACATCAAAGTCCTTGGGAGAATAATCCTAGTGCTTCATCACCTTGTACTTATTTTCAAGTGTCATCTTGATCCAAATTTGTCCTTCCAGATCCATGATTCCCCACTTAATGTCCTTTGGTGCTAAGGATGTTGCTCCAATGTGTGGATATGCATGTAAACCATTAGAAAGGTCACGTAACATACATGTAAATGCCCTAGTCTAGAAATGAGGCCACAAGATATGTGTTGGTCCAATATGGTTATCGGAAGATGGAGTAGCTAGGTATAGGCCCAATAAAATTATGGGGAGAGATGGTAGATGTGGACCTAGGTAGGTCGGATATATGGAGATGGAGTACGTTTGAATCCAATTTAGATAGGGAATTTATATCTGCACATACCTTCCTTTCTAATTACACATACATTGAAACTGAAAAAAAGACTAAACTACCCTTTTTCTTCTCACTTTTCCTCACTTCCGCAGCCTCCATTCTTTGTAACTTCCGCAGCTTTCTCTCCCTCACTCATCCTTTCTTCCTCGCTTCCGCAGCTCTCCCCCTCAGCTCTCTGGCTACAGGCATGTCTGAGGACAACGGCGTGACGCTGCAGACCTTCTACGCCTCTGGAAGTACCAGCAGGAGAACCACACGAGGCTGGTTCAGTGTGGCCTCAAGCGATGGGAAATCGGTGAGATCGCGAGCCAAATCGGACAGCTCTACTTTGGCCAGTACATGAGGACCAGCGAGAGTAGGTTCCTCGTTGAAGCCTACATCTTCTACGAGGCCATACTCAGCAGAAGGTACTTCGAAGGAGAGGCACAGAGGGAGAGTGTGGTTAGAAACAGTGTAACGAGGAGTGTTTGTTGTTGGGTCATTTGATTTGAAGTGCCTACCTTTTCATTTGCTTTTGCTGCTCCCTTCTTGGGGTTAGATTGTTGAGTGAGATCTGAGGAAAATGCGCTTGTGGAGGGATGGTGGCTGTGGGGTTAGGGACGATGAACAGTGTGTGTGCAGAGGTGTGTGTACAGAGGTGAAGGAACAGAAGTGAGAGGAAGAAATAGATTTGGGGGTGATGCCAAGTTTGTGTGTGCGGAAGTGTGAATTTTGATATGTGTGCGAAACTATTAGTTCCGCACACGTTATTTGTAGCACACACATACAAATAACACATGTGGAACTAATAGTTCCGCACGTGTTATTTGTAGCACATATACAAATAACACGTGCAAAACTACCGCACTGATGCGGAACTAATAGTTCCGCACGTGTTATTTGTAGCACACACGTACAAATAACACGTGTGGAACTAATAGTTTCGCACGATAACGAAACGCAATAAAAGTATTTTAGGCTTTCTCCTGTTATGTATGTGTGAATAACAATGTGTGTATTGTGCATTTAAAAATTCCCTTTAGATATGGAAAGATGGAATAGATGTCGGCCCAATCTGTAGATGGGGAGATAGGGGCAAGTGTAGCTAAGTCTAGGGATGAGGAGATGAGGGTAGTTGTCTGTCTAGTTTGAAGGATTTATAGGATATGTAGGAATGGGATATATATATATATGCAACCTGACTAGGGAAGAGATGGAGAAAGTATAGAAGTTGTGGTTGGGTATGGCTAAGAAGTAGACCTTCCTCTACCTCTACCTATTATCTATATACAATTGATAATGATGGAATTTTGGTAAATTTAATTAAAATAACATAATAGAATCTGTTTTATATTTAGGACATTTTATGTTAAAATATAAGTGGATATAATCATATAAATTTAAGCTATATATTTTACTTCAGCAGGTAAAAATTAAACCAAGGAAAATAAATGTAAATCGAACATTCCATTTTATTCCATTTCATTTTGTTATATTTGCCTACCAAATCCTTTATTTCCCTCTTAGCAGGTTGTTTAAGAAGTGGACCAAATAATTTAAAACTAAAAAATAAGCCAAATTAATTAACCTAAGACATGATTCGATCAGAACAGTTTTTGATTGAATCGGATGGGAAAATCGATACAATGAAAAATCATATCAAAATCACACATGCACACAAATTTCTATATTACACATACTTATTTAGAAACATTCTTATTATATATCAAGTCAAATAGATTTTTTTCTTAGGTTTGGTAAATATACCCAAAGATGCAAGTTGCTAATGTACTTCTGAAAAATAAGTAAGTGTACATTAGTATTTGTTTGTAGAATTTGTTAATTGCATCCACATGTTTTTAGAATGAGTACATTAGCAAGCTACAATTTAAAATTTGTTCAAAACACCCAAATGTATAACTTGTCAACTATTTTTTTTAAAAAATAAGTGGGTGTACGATAGCAAATCTCATATTTAAAATATAAATTAAAGACTATGAATCAGTTGAATTTATAGAAGATGATTTTATGATTAATAAAAATATAAGTGCTTGAAATTTTTTGTTATATTTTTTTTTTCAAATGGTTTAACCTATAGAATTTGTTTTAATGAATTGCATAAATATATCATTATGTTAAATATTGATAAAGAAATTTCAGTGTTGATAAAAAAAATTAAAATGTAAAAATCTCCTATAATTATGCTAGTTAAAGAGGAAAAAGTATTGATTTGATTTAACATGAAAATTTAGAACACGTCACAAAAAAATGAGTAAAATATGTGACTGCATGAATATCTCTCATAACAACAAGGAAGGCTTGAAATTAATAACTATAGCTCAATATCCAAATTAGTGAGATGTTGACTAATTAATTTTATGGGATAACAAAAAAAGAGTATTAAAGTGTATATTAGAAAGAGTATCTCACATACCCTCTTACTTCCATTTCTTTCTCTATAAAAGGAATGTCTCACTAGATATATTTGTCACCATCCAACAAAGATACCAAATTCCAGTATCTAGTTGTATAAAATATATCAAAGACACTAATAGTTACTACCAAACTTAGTTCCAAAGTTCTAACCCACACCAAAGTTTGCCAATGGCTTCCAATTACCAAAGCAATAGAAAAAGCCAAGTGGTGGTAGTTGTGGGGCCTTTCCCTGCACAAGGCCATCTCAACCAACTTCTACAACTGTCACGCCTAATCTTGTCACATAACATAGCTGTTCACTATGTTGGCATAGCAGCACACAATCGCCAAGCCAGAATTCGTGTCCAAGGTTGGGACCCAAACACCATTTCAAACATCCATTTCCAAGACTTCAAAGTCCCTCCTTTTGTTTCACCTCCTCCAAACCCCAATTCAAAAGATAAAACCCCAACACATTTGTTTCCTTCCATTGAGGCATGTTCACATCTTGGTAAACCCGTGGCAACATTTCTTCAATCCCTTTCATCTGTGGCCAAAAGGGTCATAGTGATCCATCATCACAATTATTGATATCAGAGAAGGATCATTTGAGGTATCTAGATAAGAAAAAGGCCTCACATACTAGAAGAGTGTGTACTATTGTTGAACCATACTATCTAGTGATATGAGCAATGAAAGAATCCATTTCCATATGAGTAACTCCATCTTCATCCATGGACCTATGGATGGCATTTTTAAGGTTCATTGCTCTCTCTCGCATTTCATCACCTTCATTTGTCTCCATCAATCTTCTCACAGCATTCTCAATATCTAAAGCAGTTACCAACTCATCTCTTTTGAGTCCATTCCTTCACAACCAAACCAATCTTTAGCACCAGTGACTCACAAATCCTCCAGTTGAAGAGTGACCCAGAATCTCCAATTGGGGTGCCCAATCCCTCACAACTAACCCCATCCCTTCAACTCTCTATTCAAACCCATTTGGAAGCTTATGCCTTTTCACTTCATTTCCATCAAAGATCGATGTCTGCTTTATCAGCATCTCTTAGCACCCATATGAACTTTTTCTTGCTTCGTTCCAACCCAATTGCAATCTGTTCGATTTGTTCCTTGTCCCAAAAGATACATATATAACTGATTTTGGCTCTTGTTTATCAAGCCACTCCATGTTTGAGTGTTTATTAGTATTACCCTTTGAATCTTTCTTCTTAATGGTTAAAGGGTTGAATGGACCCAATGCCCAGTGATTCTTATTGCCAGTGATGAGTTCTATTAACTCCATGTAAGTGCTTTCAATTGCTCTGTTTGTGTTGTAGATGTTCCCATCACTGAGTTTGCATAATTCTATTTCTTGTTGTGCAACTAAGAAATCTCGAAACAAGTGTGTGAAACATTCTTCCAGGGGAGGAAATTGAGGGATACATGAGCCTTCTTGTGCAAATAATTGATAGGAACTAAGGTGTCAACACAGTTGGAATGAATTTCTCTATAGTGATTTTTTACATACCATTCTTACTTAAAAAACTAATTATTTGTAAATAATAAATTTCATTAATTCACATTAAATTAATTTTTTTGTTGAGTAAACCAAGTCAACAAGTTTTCATAAGATTTAAAAACTACTCCCTCCGGTCTAAATCTTTGGTTGTTTAAGGTTTTGACACATAGATTAAGAAATAATTAATTGAATAAATTTTAGACTAAAATGACCTTATTTATTATTCGTCATTCTCAACTATCATAATTATTTCTCCACTCAAAACTTATTAATTATATTAAGGGCATAGTTGAAAAAATGTGATAAATTATTTCTTGAAATCCTAAAACAACCAAAGTTTTGGTACAAAAATAAAAAACTAAAACTACCAAATATTTGGACTGGAGGGAGTATTTAATATTTTGCTAAATTACTTTAACTCGACGTATAATATGTTTTTTTTTTTTTTATACAAACGTATAATATGTTTTTCTGGAAATGTAAGTAAACATCAATTATAAGATTACATAGTTATGAATATTCAATTTATTATCATGGTTTCAAGAGGATGTGATTACTTTGGTTTTTTTATTTATTATTTTAGGATTATTAATCTATTTAATTTGGAGTTTAAGTGTCTGATTTGTTATTGTTTATAAATTGTGTGTAATACTCTCCTTTTATCTTGATGTGAACTTATAATTACCGTTGGGCATTTTCACCCATGTATCCAATTCTGTCACGACGCACATGAATCACATGTGATCGCTCTGCTGCCACACTCAATGATGTAAAGCGTTGTGCTGTGCTTGGTCCCCATCTATAATATATATAAAGACGAACCCTTTATAGACACATTTTTACAAGTGTCACTTTGAGAGTATTTCAAGGATCAAATGGATTGAATTGATTTGAAAAGATTTTATTGATTAATGATTTCACGATTCATATTTAATGTGCCTTATTTAAAATTGTAATGATTGTATTTGAAACAATCAATTTAAAATCGTATTTTCAATTGCCTATTTATTAGAGAATATTTGTATGTCTTATATCTTTAACTATTTATTTTGCGTCTGGAAACATTCATGTTTCTTCAGCCTCTTCATTCTCTGGTATGATTTTTCTAACATATATCTTTTTGTTAATCTTCTCTCATTTCATATACATTTTCTTCTCATTATTCTCATCCATTGCGGTTACTAACACTTGAAACTTTCGATTAAAGGTTAGTTATTGTTTTCTTTTTCATGGTTAATCTTTTATATGTTTCAGTCTTTGGATTTTTAATTTTAAATCTTAATATCTGCATGTATTGATAAAATTTATTTGTTTATTTTGTTTTAGGTGTTATTCCTTTGTTTGTCAACACTAAATTTTCATCTAAGGTGAGTTCGTAATATTGCTATTTTTCTATTTTACTGTTAATCATTTTTACTTATTATTTTTTAGTGTTTATTAATATTCTAATAGCCTCCAAACTATCGATGTTGTTTGATTTTTGTTCTTTTTCTTTTAGGCAAACTTTTCCTCTAAGACAAATATTTCTTCTAATTGTTGATTAATTTTTTTTTATTTATCAATTATTTTTTGAAATTAATGCTTATCTATTTTACATTATTAAGTTTTTTATTTTTGATTTCCATTTGTGATTAGCTATGCAGATACAACATTATTCTCTCTCAAACAAGAAGAAGTATCATATATCACAAGAGTTGCTTATTACTTTTTTAATATTTTTCAAGAAATTATGTATGGAATTTCAATAATTATATATATTACTGTGATTTTTTGTATCTTTTAGAATATATATATTTTAGAAAATATATGTAATAGTTTATTAGTTGTTTTTATTTAAAAATACATATAAATTATTTAATTCCCGAATTCAAATTTTGTATTGTGAAAATTTTGGTTTGATATAAATGTTATGCTCTTAAATTTTTTGCAATGTCTTAAATTAATTTGATTTTTTTGAAAATGTATATATATTTTTATTTTTATACTATTGTAGTTTTTGTGAAATATTTAGGTATTAGTAAAAGTATTTGAAAACAAGTATATAGATTTTATAAATCTCTATGATAGAAATAATTATAAAACTTTCAATTTACAAATGAGACAAATTATATTTATAGAGATTAAGTTGAAATTCAAAAAAGGAGCATGTTTATCATAGGAATCAATTTAAAACCGTAATTGAAAGAAATTATATATTTGTGATTGGAACCGGTTTTATAAATCTCTATGATAGGAATTAATTTAAAATCATAGAAAAAAATTGGATTTGTATGATAGAAACCAGTTTTCTAAATTTATATGGTAGAAATCATTATAAATTTTTCAAATTTTAGTTTTATTAAAATTGTATCTATAAGGATCAAGTTGAAATTCATTAAAGGAGTGTTTATTATAGGAATCAATTTAAAATAGTAAATGGAAAAAACTATATCTTTGTGATAGAGATCGATTTTAAAATCTCTATAATAGGAATAGTTATAAATTTTTTAAATCTCAAAAGATGAAAATTATATATATAGAGATCATGTCAAAATTCATAAAAGATATTTTTTATTGCTGTAACCAATTTAAAATCGTAGTTGAAAAAATTAATAGGGACCGTTTTCATAAATTTCTATGATAGAAATCATATTAAATATTTCAATTTTCAAATAATACAAATTGTACATTTATGGATTATGTTGAAATTCATAAAAGGTATATGTTAATTGTAGAAATTAATTTAAATTGTAGTTAAAAATATTGTATCTTTGCTATAGTGACTGTTTTTATAACTCAAAAACTTAAATAGTAATAAAAAATATTTTCTTTCATCTTAATTGATATACATTGTAATCATTATTTCTTTCTCATTTAGCATTTTTTACTTATTTAATTTATTAAATATTTTCTTTTGTCCAACCAAATTTGAATTTTTCAATAATTAATGTCTATAAATAAACTGATTAAAATAAATAGTTTGGATAAAACATGACAAATGAAAATAAATATTTTTTTCTTTATTATTACATTATCATCTAACTAATTTATTGGACATGTTTTTTTTTTTGAGAAAATTAGGAGATTTTATACATTAATATATAGGTGTAAACTGGTTAATGTAAAAATTATAAATAAAACATAACACATGAGATATACATTTTACATTAAAGTATACAAGAAAATATTGCATATATAACATTATGCCAAATATTTTACGTGAAATCTTATCGACATGTGAATTACTTAAAGAATTATATTTTAATATATAATTTTAATAATCTTCTATTTCACTTTATGATAACTTAACTAATTTGTTGAAGTTTTTTTTTATATAAGCAAATTTGAATTTTTTTGGGCAGTATTATCTATAAAATAAAAAACATAAATGTTTCAATTAATAGTTTACAGATAGTGAGTGATTTTGGTAGTAATAAAAATAAATTATTTATATTGCTACATGAGAAAATAGATTGTGAAATAAGTTTCTACTAATTGAATATACACGACAATTGGACATGTACTTTATAGGTATAGGTATAATTGATACAAGTACATAAAAATAATTTATGATATAGATTTATAGATAATTGCAGTTGATGGGTTGCCCCATCAAAGTAGATACGAGATCAAGTGGGTACTGTAATTTTAAATTTTTTGTCATGTCCACTCACAATAACTATTTAAACTATTTTATTGCTTCAACTATAATTTGTGCTATTTTTTTGTTGTATTCAACTTTTAAGTTGTGAACTAATCAAATAATTAACCAACTATTTTCAATAGACAACTATAATTTATAATTTATTATATGATTTAAAAAATATAATTTAAAAAAAACTCAAATCCTTTATAATTATTCAAATATATTTTCTCATAAATTTTTATAAAGTACGTTATATGTCCCGTGCGTTGCACGGGTCACTACACTGGTTTAAGATAAGCCTAGATGCTGGACCATCAAACGTGAGCTTGAGGCCGCAAAACGTTATTTACATAAATAAATAAAAAACAATATTTTTTTTGTTGTAGATTAAGGGTGGTTTCTTCAAACTTACAAAAAATGACAAATAATTTAATTTTAAAGATTTTATATAAAATAAAAATCATTTTGTATTTATTTATAATTATAAAAATTACTATAATTTTTTAAGCCTTAGGATTAGACTAGTTATGACGGGTTTGACTAAAAATCGTGAGGTTATAGATTTAAACCTCGGTATTACCATTGTATAACCAAAAATAAATAAATTAAATTCCATGTTTACACTCATTTATTACGGGAAATTCTTTTGAAAAATTATTCACAACAGCTTCAAAAATAAGTTGGAAATGATATTTTTTGCAGATTCTAATATTTTAAAAAATGTTATCCAAATAAATTAGAATAAGTAAAAAAATGATGTTTTTAATAAAAAGATTTTCCCCCATAAAATCCCAAAATAAATGGACCTAGAAATTTGTTTCAAAAAACTCATTACAACAAAAGTAAAAAAAATAAATAAATTGTTGTTGCATTGGATTAGAGGTTCATACTATAAAATTACATTTAAGATAAAATTTAAAATATAAATAACTTTATTTTTAAATTTACGTCTGAGATCATAATTACTTTTACAAAATATAAAAATGGTCTAGAATCAAATTTATTACGGCATAAGCAATATGTTCGTTTTTTATCAGATAAACATTTGTTGTTTGTGTTTTATTAATTTATGATGATGGATTACTAGTGCTTTATCATATCATATAAACCTTATTACAACCAAGAGACTCATGTTTTGTTATAAATATCCAGGACACCTTGTCCAGTTTTGAAGTCCAACAATTGATTCTAAGTTCGCCATTAATGGCTTTCAATTACCAAGAAAGCCACAATAGCAACAACTTTCATCAACACCAAGTGGTGGTGGTTGTGGTACCTTTCCTTGCACAAGGCCATCTCAATCAGCTTCTGCACCTCTCACGCCTAATCTTGTCACACAACATACCTATCCATTATGTTGGCACAACCACACACAACCATCAAGCCAGAATTCGTATCCAAGGTTGGGACCCAACAAACTCTGATCTTTCAAACATACATTTCCATGACTTCAAAGTTCCTCCTTTTCTTTCCCCTCTTCCCAACCCCAATGCAGAAACAAAATTCCCATCTCACTTGCTTCCTTCTTTTGAGGCATCTTCACATCTACGTGAGCCTGTGGAAGCACTTCTGCAATCACTTTCATCTGTTGCTAGAAGGGTCATTGTGATTTATGACTCCCTAATGGCATCAGTGGTACAAGATGCCACAAACATAGCCAATGTGGAGAAGTATACATTTCACAGCATTTGTGCCTTTAATGTATTCTTCTTCTTCTGGGAGGAAATGGGAAAACCTCCACTAGGAAGCTATCATATACCACAAGTTCCTTCTTTGGAAGGATGCTTCACAACCCAGTTCAGAGATTTCGTGAATGCACAAATTGAATTATGTACTAAACTCAGTGATGGGAGCATCTACAACACAAACAGAGCAATTGAAAGTACTTACATGGAGTTGATGGAATGCATCACTGGTAGTAAGAATCATTGGGCATTGGGTCCCTTCAACCCCTTAACCATTGAGAAGAAAGATTCAAAGGGTAATAAACACTCATGCATGGAGTGGCTTGACAAACAAGAGCCAAAATCAGTTATATATGTATCTTTTGGGACAACAACAGTCTTTGCAGGGGAACAAATTGAACAGATTGCAATTGGATTGGAACAAAGCAAGCAAAAGTTCATCTGGGTGTTAAGAGATGCTGATACAGGAAACATCTTTGAAGGAAATGAAGTGAAAAGGCATGAACTTCCAAAAGGGTTTGAAGAGAGAGTTGAAGGGATGGGGTTAGTTGTGAGGGATTGGGCACCCCAATTGGAGATTCTGGGTCACTCTTCAACTGGAGGATTTGTGAGTCACTGTGGATGGAACTCCAGCATAGAGAGCATAGCCATGGGGGTGCCAATTGCAGCATGGCCTATGCACTCAGACCAGCCAAGAAACAGTGTTTTGATAACAGAAGTGCTAAAGATTGGTTTGGTTGTGAAGGAATGGGCTCAAAGAGATGAGTTGGTAACTGCTTCAGATGTTGAGAATGCTGTGAGAAGATTGATGGAGACAAAGGAAGGTGATGAAATGCGAGAGAGAGCAATGAACCTTAAAAATGCCATCCATAGGTCCATGGATGAAGGTGGAGTTTCACGGATGGAAATGGATTCTTTCATTGCTCATATCACTAGATAGTATGGTTCCACCACACACACACTTTAGTATGCACATGATGGTCTTACCAAATGGTAGTGGTGTGTACCGAATATGACATGAAATAAATTCGTAGCAGGGGAAGTGAATGCAAAATAGGTTTGGCAAGAAATAATGTAGATCTATCTGTGTTCTAAGAAATCATCTGATAAAGTTTCTACAATATATATGTATGTTAGGCATTTTTCATATATATATGGTAGTGTGATAAAAATTCCCTTTTATTATCACATTCTCATTATCTTCCTCACAAAGTACATTCTTTGAGGAACTTGGAACTCCAAAAGAAAACTTTTCAAATTATTCATTATGAGAAAATTTTATCACCACGTCAATTTCCTTTTCTAGTCTAAGTCTCTTTTCAAGAGATCCCTAACATTCTGGCCACAACATGTGCAAAACTAGGTGTACACTACATCTAATTTTGCTATCAAAACTTTCAATAAATCTAGTAAGGTGCCGGAATTGGTCCACCGAAATCCGATCCACTTTTACCTGTAATAGTAGGTTCAACCAGTCTATGCTAAAATTACAAAATAACCCAAAAGTTTCAATATTTATAGAAGTGAAAATCTGTAATTAGAAAATATATCCAGAATTTCTAATATTGTTAAATACGTACTTATGTGACGTTTATTTCTATTTTATTTTCAATAAATAAAATTGTGTTTGCTTCCATGTTTTATTCATGTTTATTTGTTTCCGTAAATTTTCAGGTTGTAGAATTTCTTTTTGATAAATAAAATTGTGTTTATTTACGAGTTTCATTTATGCTTGCTTAAATGTATATTTTTGGATTTTAAAATTATTTTTTTATTAATTTTATTTTTTATTAATAAAATAGTATTTCTTTACATGTCTTATTCATGTTTTTCTATTAAATGTAACAAATTATTATAAACTAAAAAATTATTTTATTTATTTTTCCTATTTACTTTATTTATCTGATTTAGGTTTCGTTTCTATTGATATGCAAGACTAATTGTTTATTGCTTAAAACATGTATTTTACATATTTAACTAATATGTACATTGTCACATAATTAACATTATTATAAATTTAGAGTATAGCATATGTCAAGTTATCACTATATAAACAAGTCATTTTATATCATGTATAAAAATCAACACGATCCGTTACTGGCTAGTTAAATATAAAAACAAAATTACATCCTCGGAAAGCATCAATTATTGTTACATATTCAAATATTTACCGTCATTTTGGTTTTTATACCCTCACTCATCCATTCCGGTTCTTCATGCTACAACGGCCAAGTGCTGATTTACGGACTTACAGTGCACTCCACTTCTTCAATCTATATGGCACCCTATTACAAATGCAAACAAAAATTAACTAATATATTCAAACTAAAATGCCAAATGAAAATTATTTAATGATTTAATTTCATTATTTAATACATATGAGGGTTTTTAAAGAAAAAAATAACAATTAATTTTTTTTTAGGATTTTTGGGTTAATTTTAAATTTACATTAAAGTATTTGGTTTTTTGTAAATATTTTTTCTATAATTTTAATTATTTACAACGCCGCCACTGCAAATATCTGTTTATTTAGTGGGAACCTACTCAGCAGGTTCCAAGTAAAAAATCTGGACCATTACAATTTTTAATTATTATATCAACGATCAATAGAGGATTGGACTTCGGTTGGTCCACCTGATACGGCACCATCTAGTAACTACTTGAGCAAGAAATTGATGTTTATGTGTATATTGTATACACCAAAGAAGACACAGATCATCAATACATTGGAGAATAAAAATGATATGGATACAGCTATTCTTTCTTAAACACACAGAAAAGATAAATATAAAAAATTCTAATTCAAAGTGTATCCAAGTTATGTCCAATAGTACCCCCAAGTTGTGCTCAAAAGTGTACCTGAGTTATATCCAATTTTATGTTTTTTAAAGTAATTTAGATATATAGATATTCCGTATTCGTGTCCACAAGTACCCAATATGTAAAGAGTACCTGAGTTATACTCAATTTTATGTTTTTTCTTTGAAAAATATTTTAGATACATATAGTAGATTCGTGTCCACAAATACCCAATGTCAGTAGCTGTAACGGATAAGCACTGAGTGGCGACCGAGCCTTTTCCTTGGTACAAGATTTTCCATGCCTTTTTCACTTGATAATGTTTACCATTCCCCTTCTCACTTTTGGTGCCTACTAATATACTGAATCACTCATGTGTTCTTTGTAGGTAATAAGATGAAACACAAGAAGGGGGGTTGAATTGTGTTTCTAAGCTTTTAAAACTTTTCGCAAATGTTGGACGCTGGCTTATTTCAAATATTGGACGCACAGCGTTTTCTGAAATATTGGACGCACAATAGTTTTAAAACACTGGACGCACAGAGTCTTTATAAAAACTGGACGCACAGGTTTTCTAAAGATTGGACACACAGAATGCTTCCCTTTTAGTTTGAAAAACTTGTTTGAATAAAATCAATTTCAATCCCCTTTGTTAGTAATAAACACAGATATAAAAGGAGTTAAGGGAAAGAAGAAATAACACAAGTTTTTATACTGGTTCACCCTTTCCTAAGAGCTACGTCCAGTCCCCTCAAACTAGAGAGCTTTCACTATCAACCTGATAGGTAACAAGTATTCTTCAGCAGCCTCTCCAGGCCTTACAACAAGTATTCTTTGCACACAGCCTCTCCAGGCTAAAACCCAAGTATTCTTTGCACGCAGCCTCTCCAGGCTAAATCTCAAGTATTCTTTGCACACAGCCTCTCCAGGCTAAATCCCAAGTATTCTTTGCACACAGCCTCTTCAGGCTAAACCAAGTATTCTTTTCACACAAGCCTCTCCAGGCTCAAACAACTCAGCAGAATTTTGATATCAAGTGCTATCTAACTCACACAAGTGAGGATGTGAAATCTAAAACACTTCGAGAGTTAAGCAAACTCTCTATTTACAAGAAGAAAGACAAATATACAAGACTTTCTATACAGAGTATTTGCACAGCGGTTTTGCTCTTTTTTTTTTCGTTGTTCAGTGTCTTACTTCTTCTTCTTGCTTCTCGGTATTTATAAGAGTAGTAAAGCTTCAGACTTGTTCTTCAGTTGCTCAACTTCAGCTCTCATAATATGACCGTTCTCTAATAGCATTGAATGTTATTTTCCCGTTGCTCTGAGGAGATCTACTTCAGTGAGTATGTCTGCGTTTCTTTCTCCTAAATCAGAAGCAACCTGTACTCAAAGTCTCAATTGTACAGTGGTTAATAGTAATATCTTATTGAGACAGAGAGAATACACTGTGTAAAGTAGAAAGATGTGTTCAGAGATATACAGAGTAGATAAAAGTACATTCTCTCTCTTAGTACACTTTCCACAGTACTTTATGCTTTTCAAAAGTACGTTCAAAAACGTTGACAAAGTTGTACAGAAAAGCATTGTGTACAGCTATTCAAATCAAATTGTTGGCTCAATAAAATTGTTTAATAATCAAATGCAAGAGCAACAATTGACAATCAAATGGATTCTGCGTGTTATGTATTGGGCGCAGAATATATGAAACATTGGACGCAGCATTTAGCAAGTTATTGGACGCATACCTTTGCACTTACCAATTTGCACAGAACTCATGCAAACATTGGACGCATACCTGATGCTTTCAATTGCACTTTGTTATGCTTCTTTATTGGACGATGAATAGTAGACTGGGAACTTGTCCTACTTTGCTTCATTCATCGTGTAACACTTTGTTCTTGTTCTTCTCATTTATCGGACGCAGAACAGTAGATAATGAACTTGTTCCATTCTGTTTCATTGCTTGTGGAACACTTTGTTATTTTCCTTCTTCATTATCGGACGCAGAACAGTGCTTGAGTAACTCTGACTTCATTGGACGCAGAATGTTCAGTTTCATTGGACGCAGAGTTGCACTCTTGCTCATGCTGAACATTGGACTTTTGTCCTTCATATGCATTGGACGCTTATTGGTTCTGTTCCTTTGGAAATCATTGGACGCAGAAAGTAGCGTGTCTTCAAGACTTGATTTCTTCTACTTCTGCGATTCTGCTTCTTCAGAAGACATTGGACGCAGAACTTTGTTCTTGCCTTGTGCTTATCATTGGACGCACTGTTCATTGGACGAACTGTGCTGAAGCATTCGACGCACAACAGTAATCCTTTTGCTCAAACATTGGACGCAGAACTCTTCCTTCTGCTCAACCATTCGACGCAGAATTCTTCCTTCTGCTCAAACATTGGACGCATAACTTTTGTGTCCATTCCAGTGCCAACATTGTGATGAGCTAGCTTATTGGACGCAGACTGCAATCTTCCTTCAATAAACTTAGTTAGGCAGCATTGTTACACATTGTACAAGCTTAATACATATTGATTATCCTTTGTAAAAACCTTAATACATTTTGTTATCATCAAAACCATAAAATCACTTAGGGAGTTTTTGTATTAAAAACACTTTTAACCAATTTGGTTCCAACATTCTTGAATGGCGTGAAAGTGTGTGTTTCTGATGTTACAAATGTGTTTATCTGCATTTAGTAACGTCACTAATGTGTTTTTCCTAGAGAGAAGAGGGAGATTCGAACTCGAGTATTTGAGATTATAAAGGTTAGGTTGTACCAACTTTGCTAGTACAGATTGACCACCAATGTGCTTTTTAGGGTTTAACATTTGCTGCAAATATGTGAAAGGGTAACAATGGGTGTGTGGCGGAGTTCTACCGTTTTAGGATTAAAATCAAATTATGCAAAATTAAAAGGATTAAGTTTTAAATAGAAAAATTGCACTCACCTCCCCTGAGTTATGCTTAAATGACACACACACACATACTCTCTCTATTTTTAAAAACAAACACTTACCACCCTTTATTTATAGAGAAAATTGCTATCACCTCCCCTCAGATTTATTTTAAATGATAAAGGAGAGGTATGTGTAATTGAGGAGAGATATTTGTCTTTTTTTTTTCACAACAAAACAAAAGGTATTCATTCATTCAATTTGACAAAATACATCGAATGCATTACAAATTCAATGTCGCTAAAAACTAAAAGGGATGAAACTGCGAACAAGCTCACAACACCTAAGTTAATAGCATAACACAGCAAAGTGCCATCAAAAGTGACACTGCCTACAAATTTGACACATCCAGGGTGACCGAAGTACCTACGCCTCTGGATCTGTAGCGTTGACGACTCAATCAAAAGAGAATCTGTAGCGAAACGAAGTAGATCCGCCAATCTGAATCGAATGAACACTGCACAAAGACGGGAAAACAAAAACCGCACCAAGACGGGAACAACAAACACCGCACAAAGACGGAAAACACCATCGCACGCCGAAGACGAGGACTCAAAAAAACACCCAAAAAAATTAGATCTGTGTGGATAAACCACTTATTGAGATGAAAGAAGCTAAAAAACGATATAGAGGGGTGGTTCTAGACCAAAAAATGGTCTAAAACCACCCCTCCAAGAAGAAGGAAGACTGACGGCCGAAAAGGCGAGAGAAGACTGACGACCAAAATATCCTTTTGTTTATTTACAACCATGAATGGCTCTAGATTGGAAGTCTGCATTTTTATACTTAGGTATGACAACTTCACACCCATGGTGTGAATTTCTTCATAACTGTGAACGCTCTGAATTGAAAGTCTGCATTCTCATACTGGGGATGTGAATTTTTTTCATAATTGTGAATAGCTCTGGATTCGAAGTATGCATTTTTGTGGTTAGGTCTGATGGCTTCACACTCGATGTGTGGATTTATTCATAGGTGTGAACGGCTATGGATATTGCTTTTTGTATATTGGACCTGACAATTTCACACCTGGGGATGAATTTATCAATTTTTACTCATTTGTGAGTATTACTCATTAGTATAAGTTTTAGGAGCTGAGTTCTGTATAAGTTTTATTTCCAATTTGTACGGCCAACAAATTTAGATTTTTTTGTATTTCTTTTGAGTAACTAAATTAGGGTCTATCTTATGATCTGATTTACTTGTTATCTTTTCGATCATATTCCTAGCTTATAAAAAAAAACCCTTATTTATTGAGAAATTGCACTTACATTCTCTTAGATTTATTTTAAATGACACTTATACCCCTCTATTTCATAAAATAAAGGAAAGATATATGTATAAATGTATAATTGAGGAGAAATATGTATCTTTTACAAAAAAGTTTAAATATATTTTTAGTCCCAATAAATATAATATTTTTTAGCAGAGGTGGCAATTTGGGCTTTTGGGCGGGGCTCGGGCCGGCCCGCATCGGGTTCGGGCTTTATCGGGCCGGGTCAAAAAATTTAAATTGAAAACGGGCTCAAATTTGTGTGTCCGAACCCTCTATTTTTTGGGCTTTTTTCGGACTGGGCTCGGACTTGGCCTATGTTTTTCGGCGCGGCCCGCTTCGGGCTCGAGCTTTGTTGGGCTTGGCCAAAAATGCTCGGATTGAAAACGGACTCAAATTTGTGTGTTCAAGCCCGGTGTTTTTTCGGGCTGGCCCGACGGGCTAAGCCCATTTTGCCAGCTATACTTTTAGTTGTAGTGTTTGTAAATTTTTTATTTATTATGATCTCCGCAAATTAAAAAGTTTTATTTTTAGTTTTCACTATTTTGTTTTAGTCCTTAAAATATTTTAGATTATGTTGAATTAGTTCCTATGATATTTTATTTTAGGGAATAAAAACAAAATTATCCATATATTACAAAGAATAATTTAGTATGAATCAAATATTGAAGGGACTAAAACAAAATATTGAGGACTAAATGTTAAAACTTTCTATTTTGCATGGATCATAAACAAAAATTTGTTTGCTGTGACTAAAACTAAAAATAACATATTTACAGAGACTAAAACACAAATTAAAACATTTACAAAATAAAGAGCGTATATGTGTCATTTAAACATAGACGAAGGAGGTGAATGGAATTTTCTGTAATACTAATTAGGCAAAACTAGTAAATTGATCCCTTACGTTTATGTATTTTTTTAATTTGGTCTCTTATTAAAAAATTTCAACAACAAAGTCTTCTATGTTTATTTATTTTTTCAATTTGATCATTTTCTTTATTTGTTAATGACGTGTTCGTTTCTAATTTACTAAACATTATCACCTAAGACTAATTAATAACGAACACGTCATCCATCGATAAATAAAAAAGAACTAAACTAAAAAAACAAATAAAAATTAGAGACGATTCTACTAATTTTGACTATTAATAACTAGAGTTGGGTATACGGGTCTTGATCCGCGGACGGTCCGTTTAACCTGCAGTTTGCGCGGGCCATGGGCTTTGAAAATAGTAGCCCGTTTAAATGTGGATTTTTTTGGCCCAGTCCGTTTAACCCGCGGGTCCAACAGGTTTGGTCCGCGGTTTTGCGGGCTGGCCCGCGGACTGAGAGTTTCACACCAATGGTGGGTTTGGTATCACACTTGTGAATAGTTCTGAAAACAACCATGAGTCATCGACTGAGACTTTCACACCAGGGGTGGGTTTCGTGTCACACCTGTGAACGATTCTGTCCAATATGAAAGACAAGAACAGTATCCACACCACGGGTGTGGCTTTTTTTACAGGATGCGATTATCTTCAAGGGAAGTAGTTATATCTATGATCTTGTATTCCCTTATCTTTAGCTAACATTTTATATTATCTTGTATTCATTTGTGGTATTTTTTTTGGCATACCTTGTGCTCTTGAAAATCAATATTTAGTATTAATAATATATAATTTTGCTTATAAAAAATGTACTTAAATTGTAAATATTTATTTTTCTTGAATTTTTAACATTTTTTTTCAGTTTTAGTTATTTTTTTCATATTTTTATTTACGGTCCGTGGGCTGGCCGGTTAGCCCGCAGACTTAGCAGTGCGGACGTGGGGCTGATAAAATGAGTCTATTTATATTGCAGACCGGACTAACTTATCCCACTCAAAACGCAAGTTAATGCAGACAGGGCCTAAACGGGCCGAGCTGGCCCGCTTACCCAGCTCTATTAATAACCAATATTGAAAATCAAGTGGACGGTGGAACTCTTTGTCAAACCTGCCCCCAATACGGCAGTGCCTGGTCATTATTCAAATTCCCATTATACTCTGTTTAGTTTAGTTTTACGCGCACTCAACGACCCAGGCTTATCATTTCAGCCCTTTTGCTGCCGTTTCGTTTGTGCGCTGCCTCAGTTCACACTCGCCACACATAAAACAATCCCAAATCAATCAATCAATCAATCAAATCTTCTCAACTCAGAGAGAGCTGAGTTTTGTAGTTTTGATCGTTAAACTAATGGAGAGTTTGTTGAAGGATTTCGAGTTGGAAAACAAGGATAGTTCCATCGAAGCTCTGAGTAAATGGAGATCTGCCGTCGCAACCTGGCTTGTGAAGAACCCTCGCAGGAGGTTCCGAAACGTTGCAGATCTCGTCAAACGCGTCCAGGCACAGGAGAAGCGCCAAAAAATACAGGTTCTAATTTCATCATTCATTCAATTTCAAACCTATTTCCTCTCTTCTTTTTTTTTGCTGTGGTTTTGTTTGAGCTTGTTTGGTAAAAACGACATGGAACCAAACACTGTAGGAGAGTAGATAATAGATTGATCCAAAAAGGAAAAACCAAAAGGTTTTTTTTACCCATATAATTCTATTGGTTGGAACTTGAATGTCACCTATAGTGTGCAAAGAGGAGTGGGGAAGACTTTCTGAGTTTACAATGTTGTTTGTTTGTTTGGTGATTTATTTATGCTATTATATTTGAGGTAATATTAGTTTTATAAAAATTAATAATTTTAATTAAATATATTGCTTTAAAATTAAATAACTTATAATTGATTTTTTTGAGAAAAATTATGGTAAAACTTTAACATAAAAGTTATACTTTACTTTTCATTTTTATTTAAACATTTGAGATTAAAAATAATTTTAACATGAAATAACTCCACATATTTTTCTTTTAAGACATTAATAGGAATAGTACTAGTTTTTTTGAATCAGGAATAGTACTAGTTCGTACTACAAGAATAAATATTAGTACAAAAAAATTCCCAAACAAGTTATTTTATCAATTTTCCCTGAAAAAATACTTTTATTTTGGGGAAAAAAACCACTTCCATTTAACCATAACTGAGATGCTACTTAGTACTATTTTAAAAAATTGAAATTATAACTACTTTTTAAAATGAAAAATAACTTTTATAATTATAATTAAACAAAAAATAACTTCTCTTTTACGTAAGATCTTTAAATCATAACTTAGAGCATTCCCATGGGCAAAGGGGTCTTATTAAGCATTGATGCTCGTTAAGATCTATGTATTAAAAAATATTTTTTTTTAAAATACTTATTAAGCATAGGTATTTAGTTAAATATCTCTTCTTTAAGCACATGATAGGTAATGTTTTGTTTTATAAATAAAAAATTCAAATTTAAAAAATTAAAAAGGTTATTATTAGTGAAATGTTATAATATGAGATTATTAGTGGAGTTCATAAGTGTTGGATTAAAAAGATAAAATATACTTAAGTTAAAAAAAATGAGTAATTTATTCTATTGAAATCTACTCCAACACCCCAAAATAGGATGTTTTATTGTGAATGTTCTTATCAACTCCTTTTGCTAAAAAAATTTGATAACTACTTTTTATTTTTAAATCACTTTTTTTAATGTAATCTTAAAGTCACTTTTTAAAAAAAATAAAAAATAAAGCCTTAAACAAAAGGGCCTGCAATAGTGCTATGCGACGTGGCGCGTGGCCATCTGGGCATTTTCTTATCATGCGGTCTCTTCCACTTCTAAGTACCCGTTTTCACGATTTCCAAGGTACTTTTACTCAAAGAAGAAATATCTCTTTCTGGCAAACGTCCCTTTGAGTCTTTGAAAATTTATAACAAAAACACTGTAAACTGTTCCAGCTGTTTGGCCCATAAAATTAAATGAATGTCAGAAAATTAAAACCAGCGTTGAATATTGACCAAAATAAAGCCAGCGTTGAACTTTCTGTTTTGGAGTATTATTTCAACATGCCTAGTGGCCAGTACAACTGGAATTGGCATTTACTTTTGAATGGCTTTAGGCAATTTTAGGAATAATATCCCTAATATAGTTGACAATTCTAAGAAGTTGTTGTATCTTTTAGTGTGAGATATTTATCAGGAATCAGGAAAATTCAACAATTCCTCTGCAATGTGTGGCTGAGGTTGATATCTGCGCGTAGTATAATGTCCTATGAAAATTCTTGACATGGTGTAAAAAGTTTTTTCACCATGAAATTTTGTGCTGTGGCTTATAAAACTATAGTAATCACGACTTATAAAAGTTACACGCACACATCAATCGATTTTTGACGTACTTTCGATTCAACAAAAGGCAATCTTTATTTTCCGCTTGATTAGTGTCGTGCTTAGGAAATTTTAACTCCTTATTCGTCATTGGCATTACAATACTTGTGAGAGCTTTTCTCTCTAACACCCCTCAGCTAGGGCTTGGAGGGGATTTTTGATTTAATTAAGTTGTATCTTTAAATCTTTTGTCACGAATGAGAAAAATAACTTGAGAAAGTCAACTGTAAAAAAATTCAGTTGAATAACTTGTTGTATAATTCGTAATTTATGGCCATAATTTTGTATAATAAATGTCATTTAATAAGGAAAGTAAGTCAAGTAATTTTTTTATAATGTTTCCATTCATTTCATAAGACCAAATTACAGTAATTTTATTTTTGTGGTCTATAAGATTAAATTAATTGAGTTTAGGAAGTGTAATTTTTTTTTACATAAAAATCTAATCCTTTTCCATCATAGTGTTATTTTGTAACATTATTTAAAAAAAATATCTATACAAATATCTAAATATTTACTACTTTCCTTTGTCACGTTGTGCTTCGTCACTTTCGATAATGTTATGTTATGACCCATCACCCGAAAAAACATTTTAGTGTGGTGGTGCTATTTTAAGCATTTTCCCTCGGATTGGTTGGAGAGAAATAGGCAAGAGAGAGTTAGAGAAGAGAGAGTTAGAGAGGAAATAGTTCACTTCTCTTGATTGGTTAGGCAAGAAATAGAGAAGAGAGAAACAAAATTGGTGGCCCCACAACTTTTTTATTTCTTCCCTGATATGCGATGAAGTAGCGAAGAAATGAGCTTCTTTTTTTCGGTTGTCCATCCTACCCCAATTTCTGTTCCTGATACTCTTCTCTCCTTTCTCAATTTTTTTTTCTTCCTGAACGATTTGTACCCGTCTTCTATTGTGGTGCTGTTCTTCTTCCATTTTATTTTTTTGACAGCTGGAGTTGTTCTTCCTTGTAAAATAAAATATAACCATGGTGCAAAATAAGTTCTAACTGTGAATGCAAAATATTTGGTATCATTCAATTATTGTATTTTATAGAATAAGAAAGGATAAAACAATCCTTGTATTTTAAATTATTTAATTAAAATAAAATTAATTAAAAATAAAACATTAAATTAAATTTTTTTGCTGAAAAACATTAAATTAATTTTGGAAGAAAATAAAATTCAAAACAATATAAAATTATATATTTGTTTATTTAATTAAAGGGTATTCTTGTCCTTTCAAGAAAAATATCATTTCTATCTTCTCACTTTCTATCAAACCAAACGAAGGAGAGAGATAAAACATTTCTTTCATTTCTATTTTTTTTCTCTTTCTCTTATACCAAACAATACACTAAATCTACTCAATTTCTCACCTCTTTCTCTCTTCTCATACTCTTTCTCACCTCTTTCTCTCTTCACCATTTCTTCTCACAACCAAACAAAGGATTTATATGGATTGCACTGGGTGGACGGCTATTAACGTGATCTAAAGCTTGAGGTGTCCATCAGCATGTGGGTGTGAAATTTTGATTTTCGTGTTTCTTGGCTGCATTGAAAACTCAGCTTTATTTAGCAGGAGCTATTGTTTATAAACACTCAATAAATTTTAACACTTACTCCATCTAATACTTCTATTTCTTTCTATCTCTCTCTATTTGTCACATCATTTATCTATCACATCTATCACTTATCTCTCATCTATCTCTATCTCTCTCTAGGTATAGGAGAGTATAAAGGTGTCCAAGAAGCTTTTTTTATTTAGCAATTGTTATAAAAATATAAAATCAACTCTTGCCTTGTTTTTAGTGATCACTTGCAAGCAAGGAAACATCATGGAAATTTCCATGGCCGAAAGGACAATAAAACCCTTGACAGATATTCGGATGTTGTTTGACAACCTGGCTGAAATTTGTGTATCAGCCTAAAAGAAACAAAAAAAACAAAAGGAGAAAATAAAAAATGAAAAGTTTATATATTGTTTGAATAAAAAAACGTAATTTTTTTAATTAGGTAGAAAAATTATATTAAATAAACAGTAATTGATTGATACCTTGTTTCAGGATTATGTAGTAGTGTTCAAGAGCATATAAAATCATAGTAAAAAAGCCCAACAAAGAATAATTTTAGTGGAAAATAAAAAGAACCCAGAGGTAACATATATTCTAGTCAAAATTTACTTTTCTTATGTAATAATTGATTTGCTGATACCTTGTTCTAGGATTATGTAGTCATTTGGATGAAAAGAAATCGAATGACAGAATTCTTAAAATGTTGAACAAATTTTCTCTTGTTGCTAGCTAGCTAGCCACATTGTCAGAATTCTTAAAGTGGAAGCACAACAAATTTATTTGATCATAAAGTTGAACTCATAATAGCTTGAAGGAATTCACGTAATGTTCAAGAAATTCATTTTTAGCATGAACTTTATGAAATACCTTTAGATGTGTCCCCTATAAAATCTTTTTCTTCAGATACATATTGTCAATTTGTTATCACTAGTTTGACTATAATTATCTTTATCCACTCCATCAGGGAAAGATTCGGGCTCTTATCTACGCTCAACAAGCAGCTCTGCATTTTAAGGATGGTAAGGTTCTCCAATTTCTATAATTGAAGTTCATATTATTGCTTTAGAACTAATAGCTTTCTCTTATTGTGCATTCTTTTTCTTAGAGCCAGTTTAAATTAACTTTTCAATAAGCTTTTATAGGAAAAGAAAAGTTTTGCAACCATGAGTCTTCTAGATCATAACTTTCTCCTGCATAAGTTGAAATTAACTTCTGTACCGATCATAACTTCCTCTTGCATAAGTTGAAAATAACTTCTGTACCGATAACATATTCAAAAGCCCGCTCCACCCCCCAGCTTCCTGTCCTTTGTACTTATAAGCTCTAACTTCTTCCATTAGCTAATCCAAACTAAGCTTTAGTTCATCTTGTTTTCTTATGCAGCTATTGGTACAGCTTTAGATCATAACTTTCTCCTGCATAAGTTGAAATTAACTTCTGTACCGATCATAACTTCCTCTTGCATAAGTTGAAAATAACTTCTGTACCGATAACATATTCAAAAGCCCGCTCCACCCCCCAGCTTCCTGTCCTTTGTACTTATAAGCTCTAACTTCTTCCATTAGCTAATCCAAACTAAGCTTTAGTTCATCTTGTTTTCTTATGCAGCTATTGGTACAGCTGAGTATAAGGTATCAGAAAAGACTAGAAAAGCTGGCTTTGGTGTTGAACCAGATGATATTGCATCAATTGTTCGAGCCCATGAATACAAGAACTATAAAAAAATTGGTAAAGTTGAAGGGATTACGAATAAACTCGCAGTCTCAGTTGACGAAGGTGTCAGTCAAGACAGTATCCATAGCAGACAAGAGACTTATGGACTCAACCGTTATCCTGAGAAACCTTCTAAAAGCTTCCTGATGTTTGTTTGGGATGCACTGCATGACTTAACACTGATCATTCTCATAATTTGTGCCGTAGTTTCTATAGCTATAGGGCTTCCCACTGAAGGGTTTCCAAAGGGTGTCTATGATGGTGTTGGAATCATACTTAGTATATTCTTGGTAGTCATTGTTACTGCTATTAGTGACTACCAGCAATCCCTGCAGTTCAGAGATTTGGACAAAGAGAAGAAAAAGATCTTTGTTCAGGTCACTAGGGATGGGAAAAGAAAGAAGGTCTCAATTTATGACTTGGTAGTAGGAGATATTGTTCATTTGTCAACTGGTGATCAAGTTCCAGCTGATGGAATTTATATATCAGGGTATTCATTGCTAATTGATGAATCAAGTTTGTCAGGTGAGAGCGAACCGGTAAATATAGATGAAAAAAGACCTTTTCTTCTTTCAGGAACCAAAGTGCAAGATGGTCAGGGGAAGATGATAGTTACAACTGTTGGCATGAGGACTGAATGGGGGAGGTTGATGGAAACCTTGAATGAGGGAGGAGAGGATGAGACTCCACTGCAGGTGAAATTGAATGGAGTTGCTACAATTATTGGTAAAATTGGTTTGACTTTTGCTGTGTTGACATTTGTTGTGTTGACTGCAAGGTTTGTGATTGAAAAAGCAGTTCAAGGGGAATTCAGTAGTTGGTCTTCAAATGATGCACTAAAGTTGCTAGACTACTTTGCTATTGCTGTAACAATAATAGTTGTTGCAATTCCTGAAGGATTACCATTAGCTGTGACACTCAGTCTTGCTTTTGCAATGAAAAAATTAATGAAAGACAGGGCACTTGTGAGACATCTTTCTGCGTGTGAGACTATGGGATCAGCTACCTGCATTTGCACAGATAAGACGGGGACATTGACAACCAACCATATGGTGGTTACTAAAATTTGGACATGCGAAAAGACCATGGAGATGAAAGGTAATGAGAGTGCAGACAAACTAAAAAAAGAGATATCTGAAAACGCTCTAAGCATCCTTTTGCAGGCTATATTTCAAAATACTTCCTCAGAAGTAGTTAAAGACAAAGACGGAAAGCAGACAATATTGGGAACACCAACAGAAGCAGCATTATTGGAATTTGGCTTGCTTTCAGGTGGTGATTTTGATGGCCAGCGTAGAGCCTGTAAGATACTTAAGATGGAGCCTTTCAACTCAACCCGGAAGAAGATGTCTGTGCTTGTGGGTCTTCCTGATGGGGGGGTCAGAGCTTTCTGTAAAGGTGCATCAGAAATAGTATTAAAAATGTGTGACAAAATCATTGATTGTAATGGAACAGCTGTTGATCTTCCTGAAGAGCAGGCTAAGATTGTCAATGATGTTATAAATGGCTTTGCCTGTGATGCTTTGAGAACTCTTTGTTTGGCTGTCAAAGATATAGATGAAACACAAGGGGAAGCTACTATCCCTGATAGTGGCTATACTCTGATAGCCATTGTGGGAATCAAGGATCCTGTTCGCCCCGGAGTTAGGGAGGCTGTTCAAACTTGTTTAGCAGCTGGAATAACTGTCCGCATGGTCACTGGTGATAACATCAATACAGCTAGGGCCATAGCTAAAGAATGTGGTATACTTACCGAGAATGGTGTAGCCATAGAGGGACCGGCATTCCGTGACTTGTCTCCAGAGCAAATGAAGGATATCATACCAAGAATTCAGGTGGTGATCTCATTGTAAGATCTGAGACTTTTTGAGGTGCTTGTCTTTCTTATGTGCTTAATATGGTTTCAGGTGATGGCAAGATCCTTACCTCTTGACAAGCATACCTTGGTAACCCGTTTGAGGAACATGTTTGGTGAGGTTGTAGCTGTTACTGGTGATGGAACCAATGATGCTCCTGCACTGCATGAGTCAGACATTGGGCTTGCCATGGGCATAGCTGGAACCGAGGTTTGTCTCCATTTATCATTGGTTTACTATGTTAAATCTGATGGTATTAAGGGTAGTAGTCCACTGTACTGTTTTTGTGTAGTTGCTTTGCATCTTGTTTAAGACACGAAAATGCTATCTGCGGTTCTATATATCTTATGTGTTGCTGAATTGTTTACATTTTTCCTTTCATTTCCTTCTTTTTAGACTTTGCCTAGTTGATGTTTAATACTTTTTTTTTTTAACTATACCTTTTACAGGTTGCCAAAGAAAATGCTGATGTCATTATAATGGATGATAACTTTGCTACTATTGTCAATGTGGCCAGATGGGGACGGGCCATATACATAAACATTCAAAAATTTGTGCAGTTTCAGTTGACAGTCAATGTTGTTGCCCTGATTATTAACTTCGTTTCTGCATGCATCACTGGTTTGTTTGTTGATTCATAGTTTTGTTTTCCATTGGGAAGTGTTGTTGAATCTTTTTCACGAACTGAGACTAAATTTTCTTCTTTATTTTCAGGAGCTGCTCCACTCACAGCTGTTCAGTTGCTTTGGGTCAACTTGATCATGGACACTTTGGGTGCATTGGCCTTGGCTACTGAACCTCCTAATGAGGGACTTATGGAAAGGCCCCCAGTTGGAAGGAGAGCAAGTTTCATTACCAAACCAATGTGGAGGAATATCTTTGGTCAAAGTTTGTATCAACTAATTGTCCTTGGGGTTCTCAATTTTGATGGGAAGAGGCTACTGGGACTTGGTGGCTCAGATGCAACTGCAGTGCTCAACACTTTGATATTCAACTCCTTTGTATTTTGCCAGGTAAAGTGTCGTATACTCGTATGCACATACATTTTTATTATATAATAAATATTAGATTAAAGAACAATCCATTAGATTAGATGGAATTCAAGCTATGGGAGCATCATCTAATAAACAATGCAAACGAGTAATTCAACCCAATCATTATGGAGTTGAATATTTATTATATAATAATAATGAGATGAGCTTACAAGAACAAAGCTGTTTTGAATAATTCAACCCAATCATTATGGATTTAAGTAGATAAGATGAAATGTAGAAAACTAATTGATCATAAAATAATAGTAAAATGACAAAGATGACTGAGTTAGAATCAAATTCTAATCAAATCTCACAAGTTGTCTAAAGTTTTGGAAAAAATCAAATTATCAGACGAGGATTTCACTAATAATTATTTTGGCATTTTCAAATGCAAACACCAACTATTGAAGAGGGTGAAAATGTTACGGGCAAATAGCACTCCTCTTCCCTGAGAGTACATTCCCCTTCCCTCTTATATTGAAATATACATTTCCCTCATCTGAAAAGGAAATATGTATTACACTTTAGTCCATTTAACCATAAACAAACCCTTTAATGGTGGCAAACCACATTTCAACGTGTTCATTCCTTTGTTATTGCCTCTATGATCCATCATCAATTTGCCTTAAATACTATTGTAAAGCATTCAAGAAAATGTACATAAAATGATGATCTAGTTCTACTGCATTCTGCTTATTTTGGTTTGTTTTTTTTTTGCCCCTTTTCTCACTCATTCTTTTGGCCAGGTGTTCAATGAGGTAAACAGCCGAGATATTGAAAAGATAAACATATTCAGAGGCATGTTTGACAGCTGGATATTTTTCTCAGTAATTCTCTCCACAGTGGTATTTCAAGTAATCATAGTTGAGTTCCTGGGAGCATTTGCCAGCACAGTGCCTCTATCTTGGCAACTCTGGTTACTCAGCGTGTTACTTGGAGCAATTAGCATGCCTATAGCTGTTATCCTCAAATGCATCCCAGTTGGAAGGGATGCTACAAAGCACCATGATGGTTATGAGGCACTGCCTTCTGGTCCCGAGCTGGCATAAAAATATGGGAAGACTGAGATTTTTTCCCTCCTTTCATTTTCATTTTTGTGCAAAACGTGGATGAAAATTTGGCCTTTGTGGCCATGCATGTTTCTTGTCTTTTCATCTATAGTTTTGAGAAACTAATCTCACGAAAAAGGTGGATGAGAATCCCCACACACCAACATCTGACCGAAGTGTTTTTGGTAGGAAAAAGAAGTTTGTCTTGTACATTCCTTTATTGTGCAGATGTGCAACACGTTTTGAAGCCTATGTTATATTTGTCAGCTTCATGATTTTATTTGTTTTTTTTTTTGTCAAATGATTTTATTTGTTTAAGGGAATTGGTAAATATACCCCAGTTTTTGACCATACACTCCACATTTATACAGGAAATTACTATTATACCCTCATTGTTTGTTTTTTTTTTTTTTTGATTTCGCATCTTTTCCAGAAATTAGAGTTTCCCGAATACAGATTTGCATTACGGAAACTGGAGTTTTCGGAATACAAAAACTAGAGTTTCCGGAATACAAATTTGACTGGAGTTTTCGGAATACAAATTTGTATTTCAAAAACTTGCATTTCGGAAATTGGATTTTCCTAGAGTTTCCTAAAAGCAAATTTGCATTCTGGAAACTGGAGTTTCCGGAAAAGATATCAAAATGCATTTCGGAAATTGAGGTTCTGGTAAAGACGCGAAATTGAAAAAAAAAAGTCAAAATTAATGAGGGTATAATAGTAATTTCAATTTTAAACGTGGGATGTATGCCCAAAAATATTGGTGTATTTACCAATTCCCTTTAACTCAAGTTAATTTCCAAAATAACTTTGGCAATTCATATTCACACATACCTCCTTTGTTATTTGCACATATCCACTTAAAAAAACATAAAATCTCTAAACTACCCCTTCTTCCCCCTCTTTCTTCTTCTTCTCCCTCACTCTTTTCTCATTTCGTGCCAAAGCTCCAGTCCACAACCCACCCCTCTCTTTTTTTTCCTTCAATTTGTCCTTCATTCTCCCTTCACCACTCTCTCCTCTCCCCTCCAATAGCAAGGACACGACATTTAAAGCATCTATAGGCATTCTATCGAAGCAAAAATGGCATCCTCGTCAGGTAAAATCGCGTGTTATTTTTTTCGCAATTTTTTGATAGTGCGGAACTATTAGTTCCACACCCGATGCAGAACTAATAGTTCAGTTCCGCAACATTAAAAAACGACACATACATACAAGAACGTAAAATGCATGCGAATTTGACAAAAAAATGTTGTGCGGAACTATTAGTTCCGTGTGAACAATTGTTTTGCGGAACTAATAGTTTCACACAACAGTTCCACACAGTATTTTTTTTGTCAAAAATGTTGTGTGGAACTATTAGTTCCACGTGAACAATTGTTCCGCGGAACTAATAGTTCCATACAGCATTTTTTGGAACTATTAGTTCCCCGTGAACAATTGTTCTGCAGAACTAATAGTTCCATACAACATACTTAACGAACCATAAAAATCCGCATACTTAACGAACCATAAAAATCCACAGGCACCACACAAAAAATAACACACACGACACACCTGATGCACTCGCGGAACTATTAGTTCCAAATTCATGTATAACTCGCGGAACTAATAGTTCTGCATACTTAACGAACCAGAAAAATCCGCAGGACACCACACAAAAAAATAACACACGACACACCCTGATGCACTCATAGAACTATGATCGTAGATCTATTAGTTCCGAATCCATATATAACTCGCGGAACTAATAGTTCCGCACACTTAACAAACGAGAAAAAAAAAATAAAAGCACAAACAGGAACAGACTCAAAAGTGAGGCGAAGTGATGATCAATCTGCAATGGTGAAGTGAGGTACCTAAGGGATGAAGTTACAAATGCGAAGTGAGGCGACGACAATGATCAATCTGCAACCACTGGGTGAGGAAGGGGTTGATCTCCATGACGCTGCAACTTCTAAGGATCGGTGGTCACGGAGAAGACGACTACTGTGCAGACCGAAACTAATGCGGTGGCGCAAAAGTTCAGAGCAGAACTAAAGGGGAAGGGGTGGCGCGGAACTGCAGTGCGGAATTGAAGGGGAAGGGGTGTCGCTGAATTGAAGAAGAAGAAGCCTGTTGAGTGCGGAAGTGAGGGAGAGAATAGTGGTTTTGAACTTTTGAGGGCAATTTAGACATTTTAACTATTAGTGTATGTGTGCATAGTAGTCAATGTATGTGTGAATATGAATTGCCAATAACTTTTTGTTGCGGCCCACTTATGCTTTCATTGGATAATTCATAGATGCAGATTTCCAAACAATTATCAGAAAACAAAATGATACGCGTTACCAGGATAATTCAAGACTAAAAATATTCGATGCATGCATACAACAAAGTTAACATGAGATTGATATTATTCTGAGAAATAAAGCAAAAAAAAAAATTTAAACCCACGCACCCACGGGAGACAGGAAAAAGGAAGAGCCTTTTAAGTCTTACAAATCTATCAGTTGATATCATACGCATCCATGAAGTAAACCCATTTTCATTCTCAATCTTCACAATATTGTTTCCAGTAGTCTCTGCACTAAAAAAAACATGAATAAAGGTTTTCAATTTACCTGACCCAAAAAAAAGGGTTTTCAATTTATATCTTTGTCATTCATGTTAATTCTTTCTTAACCTATGCTTTAGGTTAGTTCTCCATTAGGAACTAACTTGACTGACAGAAAATAGATTAGAGACCTTTATTTATGTTTCCTTAATACAGGATTAATATAAGAAAAATTTCTTTAAAGGTTTGGCACAAAAACGAGGGTTTTCTTAACACAGCACTGAAATTAAGTTGATGACGAGGAGTTTCAGATCTAGAAAATGTTTAGTCATGAGTTCAATTCGTCATGATATCAATATATCAAAACAACAATTCAATTTTGGGCTGCCAACGTGGCTCATTTTTTGACTTTGAAGCATTACCATTAACTCACCATCTGGTTATACCTGGAAGTAATTCTAGTATCTATTATAATGTATGAGGAAATTCTGGTGTCTATTATAATCTCTGAGGCAAACAAAAATCTGAATCCTAAAGTTGTAAAACCAGTAAAGCCAAACATATTTAGCATCATCAAGAACACTATGTATGATGCACTTCAACCAAAAGAAAAATGCATAGAAAAGAGCAATAGCCTATTTCAGCACCATAAGCTCAAGAACCCTGCAATTTCAAGTTCTCCAGCTGCACCCGCGCTGCAACCTGAGGTCAAGAAATGAAATAACAACAATTTAGCCACGAGTCACATTCCATATAACATACATTTGCATTCCACCTAAAGGCCAAGGGGCACATAATAAGTTCAATCATTTTCATAAAATCATCCTGGATAACCATTAGAATAGCATCAACTCAAATGAGGAAAACAAAAATACGGAAGATCAATCAAGATAAACATCCATCATGCAAATTCTCACCATGACTTTGAAAATTCAAGCATAACTCGACACTCTTTTCACCGAAATTTAAACCTTACAACTGAGAGCGGTTTTGCCACCATAATAGTTGGCTAGTAGTTACTGCTTGCTAATAAGAACAGCCCAACCTTGTTTAACAATATTTTTTTCTGAAAAAAAAAATGTGGTGCCACATAAAACTAACTTTATTTGCTGGGCTGATTTTGTTAAGCCATTCATTCTAGCATGATTATGGCCTAAAATTTCTACATGGTCTTAATTTTATTATCTCTTCTATAAACAGATAGAATGCCTAATTTGGATTTAAAGCAACACAATTAAGATGAACTTTATGTTTCACCAAAAGTCTATGTACCCAAAACAATTCACTTCTCTAATATTGTATATATACAGAATTTCATCCAAGTTACTGTATGGCCACAAATTTCAAAATCCATCTTTCAGAGAGTCTTATTCCAATAACACATACTTACTATACAAGCTTTTGCAAATTAATCAATATATATTTTAAGAATCAAAAGAAAAATCATTGATACTCACTTGCTCTAATTGCAGATCAGCATCTTTGAGTGATCGCAGAAGATGAATAATACGGTATTGAAGTTTTTCATTCTCTGCAGTAAGCATCTGAACCTGCAAAGCAAATCATTGGTAAAAGGATGTATACACAACACATTACAAAAGATTAAATATATATCATCGTAAATGAGTACAACCTTCTCTTTTTCCGAAATTAACTCCGCGTTTGCAACTTTTAGCTTTGACTGAAGATCATCAATCACTTTCAATTGTTCGTCATTTCCAGTATCTAAAAAAGTTTCATATATATGTAATTTAGGCCCACAATATCAGGAGCCAACTTTAATCTGAAAATACTATTGCTTGTGTTGAGTACCTTAGCACCTACCTTTTCTACTATTGAAGGCAGCTTCAAGTCTTGATAAGCGGTTCTAAAATATATGGTGGTAAGAAAATAGTGAGAGATCCTTCAATAATTTACTTGTACAAAAAGCTTTAACAAACCTCGTCAAACACACACACATATATCTATATATATACAGAGAGAGAGCTCTAACTAAACTCAATAATGAAGTAACACACAGACACACACACATATATATATAGAGAGAGAGAGCGCTTTAACTAAACTCAATAATGAAGTAACTCAGTTCTTGGGGGTTGGGGCACAGAGGAAACAAGATCACATGGACACCATAAGCTATAAGAGTCTTTTGAATTTGAAACATAATGATAATAATTATCAATGTCACTCCCGGTATCATAGAGAGTTTGAAAGTTCTTCCGATTCTCATAAATCTCAATTTTTCTTCCAATACCTCATTGCCTCAAAAACACACTGCCAGAATTTCATGCAGTTGGTACTACAGCAAGTCTATGGTAAGAGAATATAGTGGAAAACTCTATTCCATAAAAGCAAATCGCTGGAAAGCAAGAGAAACAGAATGTCTAGGGGCAGTCCTTTCCGTAGTTTTACACTGATCAGTTCAGAGTTAAATCCATACTAACCTAAAGCCATACGAAGTTCAGTTTCACCTAATCTAGGTTGGTGTTGATTTAGCAATAGAATTACTTACTAAATATCCTGCCTAATACTCAAAACCTCGTGCTCAAAATAAAAGGAATGTTAATGCAAGACAAGGAGGGAGGTCGTCCATTATAATATTATTATTATTTTTAGTTTCAATTTATAGAGGAGTTATTTCTGGGGATTTCATAGAACAACTCATCATGGTAATCATTGTAAAATTGGATCCCCAACAAAATGCTATGTAGATCATGAATATCCTTGAAAATTGATTTTATTGGCAGTCGATTTTAAGGTCCTGTAAATTGTAAAAAAAAAATTCTACTAATATAAGAATAACTTATATTTTTCATTCATGAATATTGAATATTATTCCATGCATTATCCCTGTAATCTGGTAAATTATAGATATGGGGTTTTCCACCTCCCTGAAGAACCCTTAATTTTGATACCCCTATCCTTCAACCATACTTATATGTGTCAAGCTACTACCTTTCCACTCAGCATCAAAAGCATTTTGCTAGAATACTCAAAAGGGGAAAATGGGTACCAAATGAAAACAAAGATAAAGAAGTAGAACGAGATAATGGCTCTTTTCTTATCTAGGGCATATATATGTATTAAACCAGTTGGACTCTTTAATACCCTAGAGATATGTTTTTGATTGCATTCAGATAAAAAGTAAAATAAAAAACGATTCATAGCAAATAATCTTCAATCGCCAATAAATGAAGAGCAGGAGTGTAAGTGTAGTGACCTCTGCTTCAGAAGCTCTCTGATAGAAAGGTTTTAAGGTGATTTGCAGCAGCTCATTCGATTCCACCATTCTTCTCTAACTCGCGTCAGCTCGATTTCTATGCTTCTCACAAACACAAACACTGCCCGCTACTTAACCACCCTTGCCACACTCTTTTGTTTAACTTATAAACCAAAGTTTAAGCAGATTATGTTTATTGATCCCTATAATTAACTTTTTGAGTTTATTGTATTTTTTTGATATAATGAGTTTATTATATTTTTGTTCCTTTTATTATAGTCCGTAATGATAATTATTATTATAATTTTGATCCTCTAATAAAATTTTTAGTTCAGTTTTTTATATTTTTTTCAAATAAAACAAATTGGGTTTTTCCATTAGTTTGTTTGTTATTTTGTTTTTAACTAAATTGATGTGGCTTGCAGTTTTTAAATATGACATGAATGTTCTAAATATGAATATGATAAGGGAAAATTATATTTTTCCCCTAAAAAAGCTTAAATTACACTATCATCTCCTCTTATATTAAAAATTAAAAAGAAAAAAGTTCAAATCAATTCTGAATCATTTGTATTTGATAGGTGAATGAATTAAAAAATAAATAAAACTCTGCCTGCACACATGCACTTGTATGTTCTCACTACAGATCTTGTCTTCTAACCTTGATGGGTGGGACCTTTTCTATTTACACATATATATTTTTCTATAAACGCATACTTGATATAAAATTAATAGTTTTGCAGGTAATTTTTTTAAAATATGTATGATACAGAACTAATAGTTTCACTTTAATGCAGAACTAATAGTTCTGCAGTTTTTTTTAAAACATACATGATGCAGAATTAATAATTTTGCACGTTGTACTTAATGTGAAAATAATAGTTTCGCAAATAATTTTGATTCGTTACGCATGCTTGCAGAACTATTTGTTCTGCATTGAAGTACGTGCGAAACAATTAGTTCCGCATCATATATATTTTTAAAAAAATACCTATGAAACTATTAGTTCCACATCAAGTATGTGTAGATAGAAAAATATATATGTGTAAATAGAAAACGCTTATGGGTGGTGCATTGCATTAAAGGCTAGGGTCCCCCAATTCATTTCACGGGAGGCCCGGTATTAAGTGCATGTTTGGAATTCTGATTAGAAGTCTTCAACATACATTCGTAAAATCCATAAAAGAAAAATGAATTGACTAAAGTGTACTTTTTTTTTGACAACAAAGGTATTTATTTATTTAAATTGACAAAATACATTGAAAACAATATAAATTTAATACTGCTAAAAATCAAAAGGATAAATCTGTAAACAAACTCAGCACTCAGGTTAATAGCAAAATATGACAAAATGCTTACAGCAGCAAAGTATGGCAAAATGCCTACAAAAGTGACAAAATCATAATGAACATGTCTTTGGGTCTGTAATATTGATGCCCAAATCATAGATGAATCTGTACTGGAACAAAGCATATCAACATTCAGTCTGAAAAAAATAAATACCGCACCAAGACAGAAAAGCACACGCCGCGCGAAGACAAGAAACACCGTCGCACGCAGACAACGAAAACTCTGAAAAAACACAAAAGAAAAACCAGATCTGTGTGGAAGAATCACTTATTTAGATAAAAAAAAGCTAAAAAACCGAAGTAGAGGGGTGGTTCTAGACCAAAAAATAGTCCAAAACCACCCCTCCAGAACGAAGGAAGAAGGAAAATGGAAGAAAAAAAGTAGAGAGAGTGCAGAGCCTCTCTCTTCTGCCCTCTCTCTCTAAAGTGTCAGCTAGGTTATAGAGTTTTAGACCCTTGGTCAAAAAGTTGTTATATCGTATCTTAAGAGAGATAGAAATAAAATAAAGATAAGTGATAAATGTGATAGATGAATAATGTGATAAGTAAAGAGAGATACAAAGAGATTGAAGTATTAGATGGGTATTGAAAATCATAACTATTTATTTTAATAAGATAGGCTTTACTGCTTTAGTAGCTAGTCTTGGGCTTTTAGTTATATGATATTCTTTAGGAAAAATTATATCTTTGGTCCCTTAAGTTATTTTATTTTTTCAAATTAGTCCTTTATTTAAATTTTTAAACAACAAGGTCCCTTAAGTTTCTAATATTGAACAATGTTGGCCCTTTTCGGCAAAAGGTGGCTAAACTAGTCATTTAACTTTTAAGTTAATTTCAAAATGGTCTTATATGTTATGATTTAATTTCTACAAGGTCTTTTATGATTTAAATTAGTCTTATTATATTCCATACTGTTGAATAGGGGTGTTCACGGGTCCGGATCACCCGTGAACCCAACCCGGACCAAACCGAACCAACTCGATTTTTGCAGATTTTTGTGTTGTTCGAGTAGAACCCGATCCGAATCGACCAAACCCGTTGTGGTTTGGTTCAGATAACGGGTTTCACATTTTGAACCCGCGAACCCGTCTACCCGAACCGGTGACGTGGCATTATTTAAAAAAAATATTTTACTAACAATAACCTAATTACACGGGAAAGAGAGACAAATCTGAGTGTCTAAAATAACAACTTTTGTTCGTCCCTTTCCCCTTTTCTCTGCTAGGGTCTTTTCTCACCCAGCCACCACCGCGCCTCCCACTCTCCCAGCCTCCCACCACGAGCCATCGCTCAACTCAAGGCACTCTGTCAGTGACGACGTCGTCTCCAGCAAGGCCAACTTCAAGGATGTTGCGTCACTTCTCTGATTGCAGCTCTAAAAAACGTGATCTTGGTCAACGTGGCGTGATCCAGTGTAGGGCGTCTCTTCCGCCGCTGGGAGTGGTCGTTGTAGTTCCTGCCCCCTTCTCCCTCCCCTGTTGTTCTGCGTCTGTGTGTGTTCTTGGGGGCTAGGGTTAAAGTTTCCCCATGATTAGACCCATTTCTCTTCTCTGTTTTTTATTGCTGTAAACTAAACATAATTTGTCCGCACTTTGCATGATGTTGATGAGTACAGCTGTATAGAGGGGTCTTCCTGTTCGTGTGAGGATGAAGAGGGAAGCTTTTGATTCTCGGTGACTTTTGTTTCTTGGCATTAGATCGATTGGTTTAGCTTGTTTGTTTGTTTTTTGAATAAAAGGTTTAGATTGGTTTTGGTAAAGTTATTTGGTTGTGGTATACAGCTGTAGAGCTTTATTATGAATGTTTTAGTTCCCAGATTTTTTTTTTGGTCAATCGTTAGTTCCCAGATTGAGTTTTGTAATGGTTTCTCTTGTTTGTGGGCCTTGGGCGTAATATGTTTTCAACACATGGCTTATTTGACAAAAAAAATCAATTTTTTTGTTTTTGTGCTGACCCGATTAACCCGATCCGAACCAACGCATTTATGTCCGGGTTGGTTCGGTTCGGATTTCAAGAGTAAAAAATGTAAAATCCGAACCAACCCAACCCATGCTGTTTTGATCGGTTCGAATAATGGATTTGAGCATATCCGATCCAAATCGACCCGTGAACAGCCCTACTGTTGAATCTAAAAATTTTGTCTGGTAGGGTTTATTGTCTCCCTTGGATGAGCTATTTTCAGGGATTGACAAGAGATTTTGTGTAAGACATCTCTACAACAATTTCAAGAAAAAACATCCAGGTAAACATCCAATTAATGCAGTTGATGAAAGGGCCAACAGTATTCAACGTTGGAAACTTAAAGGACATTATTGTTTAAAAATTTAAGACAAAATTGCAGTTTTGGTCTCACAACTTAATTATTTGTTTCAATTTGGTCCCATAACTTTTTTTTGTGTCATGTTAGTCCCTTAACTTCGCAAACGTGTGTCATGTTAGTCCTTTCCATCAGTTTTAATGAAACGCCGTTACTGTTTCGTTGACGTGGCCGTTAACTCACTGATGTGGTAACAGAGGGACTGATATGAACCAAAGGGAGAGTTCATCGTTTTTACGAATCGTCCACAAAAAGGCTTCTTGTTATAATAAGGAAAAGATGACCTTAAAAGAAAAGATGCACACTTTATGCTAATGCAGCACTACGGGAAGAAAGCGCATAAGAAATAGTAAAGCAAGTAAAGGATGCAACTTTAAGAATCAAAACAAAATAAGAACAAAACAAGGATCGAAATAAAATGAAAAGCGGAAAGAAAGAAGATGGGAAGAAGACGCCACACTCTCAAGAGAGTGATAAGTCTGGTGAAAATTCGCCACAAAGGTATGAAAATCTTTGATAATAACCGAGACGGTCCACTCAAGAACGCAAGAGAGAGACTTAACTCTCACAAAACTCCAAAGGAGCACTCAAATTTCCATTGATTCAAAGTTGCTTACATAAGACAAATGAATGGCTATTTATAGCCAACAAGTGGTGCCTCCCTCCTCTTTCTTTCCAATATGGGACTTCAACCACATATTCCTAATTCAAAATTACACCAAAAAGTCTAAACAAAAAGTAATATTTTCGTCCATAACTTCGTGCTTAACTTCCAGTCCAATTTTCATCATGATAGAAGCAAAATTAGGACTCGAGACTAGAAATACGACTTGTAGGAAATCTTTAGAGCTTTTGAACGCATCAAAGAACGCCTCAAACGGACATCTATAACTCAAGTTACGTTCAAAACATTGAAGTTGGGCCATCACCCAAATAAAGTTTTTCAAATTGAATTCTTTGCTTCTTTTTTCTTCTTGATTCTCATCATACTCTCCCTCCTCAAGAGAACTCATCCTTGAGTTTCTTACTTTAAGACTTGGATAAACAAAAGATGTATTAGTTTTATTGAAAATTGCATTAGGGGGAAAAAATCTATTTCTAATGAGACTTGAAATGGAAAATCTCTTATTCTTCAAGTGCCAACACACTCATCCTCCAGGGTCAAAAACAAATCTAAAGAATGCACCACATGTAATTAGAATATTAGAGAAATTTTCATCAATTATGCATGACTCTTCAATTTTGCTAAGGCTAACAAAGGGTAAAATAGCATACTCAACTTTCAAAGATTTTGTACCATTATTTAAAATTTAAAACAAGATCATGAAAACCCAAAGATTCATGAATTAAAACATGTTCTTGTGAATCCATTAAATAATAAAATCTAAATGAATTGGGTGTCAAAGATTTCTTCTCCTTTTTGTAGCCTTGTTCTGCAAATTCGTCCATCACCCTATCAAATTGCATTACAAATAGAGACTTTGTGTGCGATTGAGCTTTGGGGGTCAAGAAAAAAAGAAGACAGAAAATTAGAAGCACGAGCAAATTTCAAAGCAATATGAGAAGTATGAGATATGTTAGACAAAGGAATCGAATCTGAAGAATCCCAACACTTGAATCCACAAACCAATTTAGAAGAAGGTGTAAGAGTAATCGAAGGCCGTGATTTCACGAGTGCATTTGAGGACTCATTCTTGGCTTTAGGGCAAAGCCATTCACTATTTTCGTTTACTTCCTCATTTTCCTCTTGTAACTCAACTTCAATTGATGTCTTGCATTCTTTTTTTGAAAGAACTTCTTCAAATACATAGGTAGTATTGCACTCTTCCTTTGGTGACAGACACTCAATTTTCTGCAAAAAAGAACTTGGCAAAATAATAATGTTAACATTAGAACAAGTAGCCAAGATCACTTTTTTTTCCTCATGTTTGTCCTCACTCTTTTCTTTTTCCTCATTCTTTTTCTCTTCTCTTCATTCTTCTCTTTTTCTTCTCTTTTCCTCTTAATTTTCTTCTCTCTCCTCTCTCCTTTTTCTCCTTTCTTCTCTTCTTCGCTCTTTCATTTCTCTCTCTTCTTGAAGATACTTTTGTTGCCCCCAATACCAATCCTCCCAATGTTTTTTTGATGCTCTGCATGCCTTTCAAAATTAGATTCATTCCATCTCATTTTTGCTTATTGTCTCAATCTCTTTTCATACTCCTTTGTCAAATGGGCGGTTAACTTAGTCATACTTTCCGTTGACATGGTTGCCTACAACAAACAAAGTTTGTAGCACAATAATACAATAATAGGCCCTTACACTCCCTCACGTGTTTACACTCGAATTCACTCGTGTTTCACACAATTAGGCTTTTGTGTAATGATTCTCTCTTGCCATTTACCACTCAAGTTCTCTTTAAGTTCTTAAAAAGACCCTCCGCGTATTTCAAATCAAAAGTTGCTATAAAAACGTAGCGGTCCTCACAAGAGTTGATCACTGGATTCGCAGAAATGAAAAGAAAACTACAAAGACAAAACTGGAAAAGGAATTTAAAAGACACACAAGAAAAGCTAACAAAGAAAAGCACACTCAAATAAAAAATCCAAACAAAGACAAAAAGGAACTAAGAATAGGAGTATCAAATTCGCACAAGTAGTAACGTTATAGCACCACACAAAAAGAATTTTCACAATTGGCAATGAATATTTTTTAGTGCAAATGGGTTCTCTTATCAAGCAAATTTTTTTTTAATTTTTTTCTTTTTGAACAAGCTGCTTAGAGGAAGCACTTGTGGGTTTCCTTTGCTATAATTATAAGAAGTACTTCTGAAAGCTTCTCTTGCCTTTTTTTTCTTTTTTTTTTCCTTTTTCTACGACAAGCAACTTAAAAGAAGCACTTCTAGGCTTCCTTTGCTATATTTATAAGAAGCACTTCTGGGTTTTTCTTGCTTTTTTTTTTTCCTTTTTTTTATTCGCTACCCCTTTTCTTTCTCACACTAAAGCAAATGATTTTAAGTTTATGCCCAATTGTGAACAATAAGAGTTCAATTCAGAATAAGGTGCTCAAGATAATGTCGTTACAACAATAAAATGAATAGAATATAATGAAGTTGTAAATTGCGCAAAAGATAAAGAACGCAAAATAAAAGAACGGAATGATAAAGAACGAAAACAAAAGACAGAGAAAAAAAAGGACAGAAATTAAAGAACAGAATATAAACAATGTAGCCGCTCTGGAAAGAATGGTAATGATCAATAGATCAAACTGTGTGCAATGGATTATGGCACCAAAACAACTAGTTATGCTTGGTGTTGGAAAGCAAAATAATAGTACACACAAACACAAGAAATTGGCCAATTCTAGGATCCGGGCTCAAGATACCACATAATATGAACCACTACGGGGGTTCATTGTTTTTATACGGATCGTCCTTGAATTGACTTCTCATTATAACAAATAAGAACAATAAAGATGAAGACTTGAAAGAAGGGTTCTTAAGAAAAATAAAGATGCAAACTTTATTGAGATTAAAGTATGCAACTTTATAAATCAACGAAGCACCCAACGACTAGGTGCACACAAAGTGTTTGATAACACGCAACAAAGATGATATGGAAATAGAATAACAAGTGTAGCGCATATAAAGTAACAAGGACAAAAAGAAGAAATAGAAAGCGGAGAAGATAAGAAAGGGAGAAGAAGACGCCACACTCTCAAGAGAGTGATAAGTCTGGTGAGGATTCGCCACAAAGGTATGGAAACCTTTGATAAGAACTGAGACGGTCCACTCAAGAACCCAAAAGAGACTTAACTCTCACAAAACTCCAAAGGAGCACTCAAATTTCTATTGATTCAAAGTTGCTTACATAAGACAAATGAATGGCTATTTATAGCCAACAAGTGGTGCCTCCCTCCTCTTTCTTTCCAACGTGGGACTTCAACCACATATTCCTAATTCAAAATTACACCAAAAAGTATAAACAAAAAGTAATATTTTCGTCCATAACTTCGTGCTTAACTTCTAGTCCAATTTTCATTATGATAGAAGCAGAATTAGGACTCGAGACTAGAAATACGGCTTGTAGGAAATCTTCAAAACGTTTGAATGCATCAAAGAACGCCTCAAACGAACATCTAGAACTCAAACTACGTTCAAAACATTGAAGCTGGGTCATTACCCAAATAAAGTTTTCCAAATTGAATTCCTTGCTTCTTTTTTCTTCTTGATTCTCATCAGAGACCAACTTGAACCATACTAAAAACATAGGGGACCAACTTGAAACTTATTAAAAACTTAACCAATTCCCCTCCTTCTCCTTCTCCCTCTTCCTCTCCCGATTCCCTCTCAAGTTCCATTGTCAATTGGAGGATCTCTAGTCTAGGTCACTCTCTCTTTCTCCTTAATCTGCCTTTTCTCATCATCACTCTCTCTTGCAAATTTCTTAAATGAATAACAGGACTTTTGCCATAACTAGACAACATTCTACTTAAAAGTCAAAACTGGTAAAATGAGAGGTGATGATTGGAGGTAATGCTGCTTAACCAAGCTGTTTCAACTCTCTATTTGGCTCATTGTTCCGGGGTTCTTCTCCTTCTCCTCCTCATCCTCAATGTCTGTGTTTCCATTGCAGTACCAACATCAGAGTCAATGTACTACTCTTTCCTTCTGTGCCTAACAATTATCACTCCTCTGCATGAATCCCACGTCCAAAGTGCTGTGGTTTACGCTAAAAGCATTGAGATTCAACTCAAAATCAGGAGCGGTGGCCATGACTTTGAGGGTATCTCATATGTCTCCAATCAACCCTTCATCATCCTTGACATATCCCAATCCAGGAACATCACTGTGGATATACAAAACGAGGTTGTCGTGGTTCAAGCCGGTGCCATTGTTGGAGAGGTTTATTATAGGATTTGGGAGAAGAGTAAAAAGTTCATGGCTTTCTTGCTGGGATTTGTCCAACTGTAGGTGTTGGTGGCCATTTGAGTGGAGGAGAGCATGGTAATATGGTAAGAAAACATGGGTTATCTGTTGACAATATTATTGATGCTATAACTGTTGATGTCAATGGTAGGACTCTTAACAAGGAAGCTATGGGGGAAGACCTTTTTTGGGCCATTAGAGGTGGGGGAGGCATAAGCTTTGGAGTCATCTTATCATATACCATTAAGTTAGTTTCTGTACCGGAAGAAGTGACAGTTTTTCATGTTGCTAAGACTTTGGATTTGGAAGAGAATATCACTGAGTATGTCACTAAGTTTTTGATAAGTTTCAAGTTAGTCCCTTATGTTTTTAGTATGACTCATATTGGTCCCTCTGTTGCCACATCAGTGAGTTAACGGCCACGTCAGCGAAACAATAACGGCGTTTCATTAAGACTGACGGAAAGGACTAACGTGACACACATTTGCAAAATTAAGGGACTAACGTGACACCAAAAAAAGTTATGGGACCAAATTGAAACAAATAATTAAGTTGTGGGACCAAAAATACAATTTAATAGATACCAACTTGAAGAAATAAAATAACTTAAGGGACCAAAGATATAATTTTACCTATTCATTACTAATGTTGCCATCGGTAGCTATTTCAGATTGGTAAGCTGCTTCACCAAAGAAACAAACAAGATTTTGCGAGCTCTGTATAATGACTTTGACCACAGTATAAATACTGTGGCAATGGCTCCCCAGTGGCTAAATTTGTAGAACAGCTTTAGCAGCGACTTTAATTGGATCACACAGTGCTACTGCAGTGTTTTTGAGCAATCATCTGTCCAATTGCCAATGGGAGATTTATTTTGTCACATATATACATTATACACTATTACAATTTGTATGAAATGCATCATAAAATAATACGTCCAAGAGGTCAAATCCTTAAATAAATCTCAGTACTTTGAGAGATAAGTCTCCACAGTTGCACGTAGAGAATATCTGGGAAATCAAAAATATTTCTTAAGATTGTAAATTTGTAACCCCCGACCTCCAAAGTACAAAAACTCTTGGCAAATGCTCCATATATATATATGTGGAGGGCATGCACATTTGTGTTTCACGGTTGTCCAAGAAGTGAAGGCCTGTAGAAAGCATGGGTTTGTGCAATCTCAATGCGTTCACGGGGATCATTCAGATTTTCATCCCTCAGAGCTTGGAGAATAGCTTGTGATGACTGTTCCCTGAAAGATGAAATAACATGGACCACAAGTTATATGGGAAAGAAACTTAAAAAAACATAGGCAAGAAAGATGCATAATAATGTAAATTTTTCAATCTAAAGCAAAAACTACCTTTTTATCATTTCCCACCAAACTGAGTTTTTGAACAAAATAAATTTTGACTAACATTAACCATACATCTACTTTTTTTTTTTTTTACTAAAATCGTGTTTTACATAGACAAGATCAATTATGACAGTTCTCATCGTGAAACCAAACACTCATGGTTGCAGGACATTACCTGGATATTAATATTTTGTATAGTGTCTTCAAGATTGGGCAGAGCTCAACAGGAGCAACAGGCTTGTTCTCTTCAGGGTGCAACACATTCAGGCTTGATTGGCTCAAAAGTTCAAAGAATGCCTCCACTGCAGAGACACCCTACAAGTATAAATAGCAGTGTCAATTTTTTTTTTAATTTTGTTTAGTCAAAAGAATTTGAATGAAGATAAAATGTTGACTATGAGGAGAAATTCACAAAGGAAAATTCTCCTTTCTTCACAAAGAAGCATCCCATTTGTACAAAATTTGTACTTGCAGGAGACACGTGTGAACTAAATGTGAGTCTTATAGTTCCAGGGAATCACTTCTGTTTTTGAAAAAGTATTAAACTGAAGTTCAATGACTAAAAAGCACTGCTATGCATACTACCAAATTTGCATGAGGCTCTATCACATTATCTTTATGTATAGTCTTGCCTAAGGTGATCCCTTTAAAATGGGAATACCAGTGATCCCCTTTTCCTCATCTTGATTTATTATAATAAAAATAAATAAATGATAGAGATAAATGATGGAAACTTCATATAGCATATCATCTTAAAAGGAACACCTATAGCAGGTCATCTTGCCTTTTATGCATATCATACAATTTTCACAGTCCAAAGATGCAATTGGCATGCCTGGGAATCTAGCAGTTTGTGTTTAGAAGAAACCAAGAAGTGGAAAATTACAAAACATACCTGAATCATTCCTTTGCCACTGATGCTATCACCCATGTCAGGGCTTAATTCACCCTTAGCTAGCATCTGGCCATACCATGCATTACGGCCTTTCAATAAAGTCACATAAGTATCGGCCAATAACGGCCCTGCAAGCTTCTCGGGTTCTTCAGCCAACAAGTGAGTGATAAATATCATCTCTGATGTACAGTGTGCAAAGTATACAGATTTGCTGGTAGCACTCTCATTGGTAAGGGCTGCTACCATTCCTGGCAACAAAAAGTAACAGAAGATATACATACTGTGAATCAAAAACCAAATGTACACTATGGAGATGAAAAAGAAGGCAAATTCCTATTATTGCAGTTGAAGTTTCCCATTTGCCACCCTCAACAGTAAATAAAAGGAAGTGAGCAAGTAATAACATTGAACTAAAACACTGCAGATCCAAAGTGTATTGCAAGACATAGAAATTGCTAGCTATGAATGTACTGATCTAGCTACTTGGCACTTGTAGAACCAACAATTTGAAAGCATGATAAATCCAATTTTGATAAAACTATAATAAAAATAACTGTTCTGTTATATGAATGTATAAAAAGTTGATAATCATTAAAGCAGATGGACCAATACTAATCTTTTAAATGCTTATCCGAATCGCCTACGATTTCTCAACTAGTTATCTTACACCATTATAACATGGGAAAGGCATTGGCAATGCAGATTACTACACATTTGACATTATCTGTAAAGCCATAACAACTAATCTGAAGCTTACCAGCACCAATTGCATAGACATTTTTCAAGCCACCCATGACCTCATGGGTGACAAGGTCACTGTTGTCCCAGACAATAAACTGTGGTTGTCTTAGGAACTTTGCCAGAGGTTTCCTCCATTTCTCAGCTCCACATATTCGAGCATTGGCATACTCCTTGTTGTAGATTTCTGAGGCAATATTTGGACCACCAAGATAAAGTATGTTCTCCATTGGCACTCCAGCTGTCAAATTATACAATTTAAAGAGTTGAAATCTGATGGAAATGTGCAAAAAAAAATAATCACTCATAAATATAGGCATCATTAACTACAGAGTACTAAATTTCTAGCTTCCATTGGTTGGTAATAGTATCACATATTTTCTAGATAACAAATAAGCAGCAACCTAGCCTGTGGATAATCTAAGTTGATATGTAATATACCTGAATATGAATATGACAATTGTATATTTAAGTGAAGTGAAATGAACATGCTAGTGTAGATGGGAGGATTTTCTTCACCAATAAAGCTAATAATAATATTAAGTGGATGTGATTATATGAGAAATGGAGATATCAATGAATTTCTTCCCCATGACACGTAAAGATGTTCCTCAATGCTTTACAGTTTCCCTTTCTTAAACATGTTCATCTTGATCTGAAAGATTCATATGGTTTCTAACATTCTACCACTCCCTCCCTAGTCTCTACTAAACCAACTACAATAAAACTTGCTGGTACAACAACTATATTTTTACTAAACAAGGATGTTTTGCTACATAAACAAAAAAATTGTAGTTATATTCTTCAGTATGAAGAATTCATGAGAACATTATTTTTCACTAATGCATTTAACCGCAAGGGGGTGGAAAAAATAGACAGAAATAAAAATAATCCTCTCATTGTTTTACTACTTCTATTCTCAAGTTTTTAATTATAAGATAGCCAAAGGCATGGAGAAGAAGAGATAACTCATAAAAAGAGATGAAAGATTAAAACTCTTACTTGCTTGGTTAATCATTTTTGTGGGAGTTACAATATGGGGAACAGGCTCCAATGCAGCCTCTATACCCTTTGCCAATGAGATAATCACAGGCACTGTGATCCTCTCCTTCCAATACTCACTAATCTCTTCAAAAATCTCCCTTGTTTCGGTCGAAGGCAATCCATTGACCACAATATCAGCATCCCAAACAGCTTCCTGCAAGTTAGTCACCACCTTCAAAGGACAAAGTGGCGTGTCAATCATATTCAAACAAAACCCATCTTTGAGAATCTCATCAGCAAGTAGAGTCCTATCCCCAAGCCGTGCCTCGACATATTTCAGGTAAGCGCAACGCCGGATCAACCTCCTCAGCACGTCCTCCCTCGAGTTGATAACCTCAAAGAGATGCTCAGCAGTGGCTCTATCAACCGCCCTTCCGGGCCTCCTCCATATCCTGATCTGTACCTTGTCCCTGAATTGGCCATAAGTGTCTTGCAACAAGGCTGCAAAAACACTTCCCCAAGCACCAGCTCCAACACTCACAATCCTCAAAGGATCACCATCAGCCTTATTAAGAAAACCGCGGAGATCATCAACCTTCTCCTCTAAACCATTATTGCAGCTCTGAACAGATCCATTTGAGTATGCATTATCACTAACCATTCCCATAATGCTAATCCCCACCAAGCTCTAAAACCCAAGAATGATTTTTTTTTCTTCTATGAACTTCAGTAGGTTTTTGAGTTACTTCAAATCCAGCTTTTGTGCCTATCACATGCCCCCTAACCAAACTACTGAATTTCAATCTTTTGATCAGAGGTTTGTGTCAGTGTTACCATAAATCTTATTGGTGGATCTTGCTGGATCAAAAACAGAACTAACTAATAATATATCTGGGGTCTTTTGTTTCCTAAATTTCTGACAGAAAAAATGAAACTTTTACCTCCCACACTAATAAACTTAATTGAAACACAACAATGCATGTATGAGAAAAAAAAGGTGTCCCTTTATTTGAGTTTCTAAGCAGCTCACATGCCAAAAGATAAGAAGAAGAAAGAAATTAACTTAGTTTTCTCCGTCTAGAGTTTGTTGATCTACCCAACTATAAACGCCGCCAGAACCAATAAAAATTTAAAAATAAACAACAACACAGATACACACAATAACTTTCGTGTTGGGAACTACAAAGTTATATGTTTATTCGATTGACTTCTTCAACTCTTCTAAGTCATATTGCTTTAAAAGTAAGGGCCGAGCTTTGTTGAACTCAAAAGATGAAGAGCAAAAGCAAGATGAAAATGAAAACTATATGTGAGAAAGATTCATGGAAATGAAATGTGCATGAAGCTGATAATAATAATACAATGTATAATAATAAACTTAGACAGAAAAGGCTTGTTCACATTGGCCATGCCATAGGGAGAAAGGAGAGAGAGAGGGAAAGGAGGAGAGTGTAAAAATGTACTTGAATCTTGTTGAAGGAGGCATGGCATTAAAGGTTCGTGGCTGTTACCAACTTCCCTCATTAAGATTGGATGACTTTGCCAATCGTATTCCATGTGGGGTGCCTCATTCATATTTATCATATTACCCTTTTACCAAATGCCCTTTTCCTTTAATTAAGAAATTTTTACTTGATCTACTATATGTTACTTTTAGATTATTTTAGGGAAAAAATTATTTTTTTTAAAAATATTTTTTAAGATTCTTTGTACATTTGCTTTAGTTTTTGGAAATGATCACACCCTGAAAAATATAAAATTTGATTGAAATAAAAAATTATTTTGAGTAGCTTTTAAAAAATTTCTAATTATAATGAATATAATAGATGAAAGAAATATTTAAAAAAAATATGATCGTAAATAAATACAAAGTAATTTTTATTTTACATAAAAATCTCTAAAATATAATCATTATATTATTTTATATAAAAATTATATTTTTAAATATTCACAAACGGGTCTAAAAAAATAGTTCTTTTGTGACCGTGTTTAAGTGATTTTTTTTAAAAAAAATTTACTTAATTTTATGGTAAATAATGTCTAACTAACAATGTTTACACAAATTTTAAGTAAGGAACTTTTATTGCACTCAAAACACCAAAGAATTTCTTGTAATTGTTAATATAAGCACATCGATCTTGTCTTTCATGAATCATGAGGTAATTAGAAGACCCTTGTTAAACAATGTGCAGTGAAAATAAATAACTAAGTATGACCCTAATGGTGGATACAATTGATTTTAACCATGAACATGCGCAATGGACAAGCCAGTCACACCTATAAAACCGGTGGTTTGAAAAATTGAATTCTGAATTATTGAATTGGCTAGAAACTTTAAAAACCGAGATGAAAGCCGGTATGGTTTAGTTGAGTGATTAGTTCAACGAATGCTGACAAAAAATGATGGAAATTGGTAAATACACCTCAAGTTTTTAGTCATACACTCTATATTAATGTGAAAATTTCAAAAATACCCTCAAATTTTGTGTATATTTAGGAAAATGGAGTTTTCGAAATGCAATTTTGTATTCCGGAAACTCCAGTCAAATTTGTATTCCGAAAACTCCAGTTCCGTACAATTTGTATTCTGAAAACTCCAGTTTCCGAAATACAAGCGAAATTTGAGGATATTTTTAGAATTTAAACATTAATGTGGGGTATATGGATAAAAAATATGGGGTGTATTTACCAATTTTCAAAATGATTCAGACCGCGCTCCTAATAAAATCAAGCCCAGGTGTTGGTCTTCATCAAGTGTCGATCCAAACCACCACATCCCATTCACATGTGCACCTTGACAAACGTATGCATATTTAATGGAGAAGTAATATACAATAATTTAATTTTAGTGAAGAAAGAAAATACGTATATTCTGTTCTAGTGTAAAAAGAGAGGATATAGCATCATTACTGACTTCACTGATTATTATTTGTTAATTAGAAATTAAAATGAGTTAAAATACAAATCAAAGTAAGAGTGTTATTATTGGTGTCCACACAAGTGCAATACTTAACTCTCTTTTTCATGGTACTAAGAATGGGCAAGAAAATATTATCTTACTTTTATTCACTTTAGACGAGTGATTATGGTGTCTTTTTAAAAAACTCATCCTCTCAAAGGGATATAGGGCCTGTTTGGATTGGCTTATGCAGAGCTTATGAACACAACTTATGACTCATTCATAAGCTGTTTTGGGTTTATTTTTCATAAGCTACCCATGATAGCTTATCAAAATAGCTTATGGCTTATATAAAATAAGTTTCACTATAATTTTTCTTCGATTATAAAAGTAGCTTATACAACTTATGTCATAAGCAGTAGATAAACTTGTTATCCAAACAGGGCCATAGTGTATGTTTGGTTGCACTTTCATACGAACTCCAAGACACAATAGATTCACTATCATTGTGCGTTCATGTCAATTTCACCGTGAAAACAAACGTGGCATTAGTCATTAAGCCTCCATTTTTTTCCATCACCCATATATCACAAGTTCATATACATAGGTGACTAATCCCTTTTTTTTTTTCTCTGGAACATACTCTTTGAGTGGGGTAATTACTCCAATTTTGTGGGGGTAATTACACATACTCATATCTAAACACACTAAACAAGTAATTATTCTCCCCATCATATACTACAATTTTTATGGGTATCTATTAGATCCATTACCCATCAAACATACCAGACAGGCAGACACATCTTAGAACCTATACATTTCAGATTATTTTATAAAAAATAACATTAAAATTTTATAACTTGTTTTTTTTTTCAAAAAAAACAACAACCAGAAAACAGCCGGGTCATGAGCCGGTTAGGGTCGGGCCTGGAGTGTAGAGTGTATCATATTTAGAGGCCCAATTAGATAGGCCTTATTATCAGCTCTTTGCTACTGTAACTGTTGTGTGTGTGACTGTGTTTAGAGAGAGAATCTGAGAATCATCGTGATCGAAGATGGAGTCGAGCAGCGTGAAGGTGACGGAGATAAGCAGTGCGAAGATGTTCGGAGGGTACAACAAGAGGTTCAAACATTTCAGCCCCACCCTCGGCTGCTCCATGCACTTCCACATCTACTTCCCCCCTTCTCCTTCTCCTTCTCACAAATTCCCTGTGAGTCCCCTTTCTTTCTCTCGTTTCACTCACATAGTACATCATCATCATATACAACAACACTAACACTGTTATTATATTTTGGGAATTTCGAGAGAATTAGGTGCTTTACTGGCTCTCCGGTCTCACTTGCACTGACGAGAATTTCATCTTCAAATCTGGTGCTCAACGTGCCGCTTCCACCAAAGGCCTTGCATTGATTGCCCCCGACACTTCCCCAAGTAACACCCGCACATTACTTTACCATTCTATTTCTATTTGCTTACATCGTTTCATTAGGGTTCTTCTTTAATTGCTCCTCCCTCTCTTAGGGATTTAAAAATTCAAAATTTTTGAAACATTAGTATAATCATATTGGTTACGGGATGATGTTGTTGTCGTTGCTGTGCTCCAATTTGGTCTCACTTTGTTTTAACTTGATGATTGATTGATGATCATGCAATACATGCAGGAGGCTTGAATGTGGAAGGAGAAGCCGACAGCTGGGACTTTGGTGTAGGTATGTTATGTATTATGTATGTATGTATGTATGCCTTTCTTACCATCATCATCATCATCAATATTATTTGGGTCTTGAACACAGCTGGGCCTGGGCCTGGATTTATTGGGCTTGAGGCTGAGCCCATTTCGAAATCAAGACAGACTCGGGCTTAGGCCCGGTTCATGCCTGGCTTTCGGTCTTTATGTGTTTTTTGAGTTTAGATATAGAATGTGAATTTTAATCCTTCAATCATCAAGTCATGGAGTAAAGGACAATATATGTTTCATTGGTTATATGTCTGTCTGGATTCAAAACTCAGATATTTTGATATGCATTGTCAAACCTTTAAACCCTGTTGTTACGAGTTGAAATAAAGTGTTTTTCATTTTATATATACCACGTACTGTTACTAATTATGATGTGTTTTACTGAAGTCTTGGTTTACTTTTTCGGTCTAGTTGGCATGAGCTGAATTCTTTTTGGCAATTTGTGTATTTCTCTGGGTTTCTGACCTTTGGGTTTTGGACTATTAGGATGTCTGACACTTGGATGTCTTCTTTTACCAAAAAAATGTTGGCTAGTGAGTACTGAAAAAAATGCCATACTATTATTATATCAATAAGTATGTGTCTGTGTGACTGTGTATGCAATATTCAAGGCCATAGTAATGTAAATTATTGGAGGTTTGCTAGTGGCATGCACAAATAGTTCACTTAAAGAAGTAGTAGCTGATGTTGGATATTGTCTCTCTTGGGTGAGTTTTAGAGCTTAGTGCTGCAGATAGTGCGGGGTGTACACTGCCACATCAAGCTTCTTTATCCATTAGCTCATTAAGGTAACCCCATTGTCTAAATACTAAAACTCACCAAGTGCAGTTTGACTTGTATAAGAAGAGGGAAGGTATTGACTGTATGGAGTCACTGTTGGGTGCTACTGGAGCATGTTAACGTGCATAGAAAATCGGAATTGTACTCATATATATATATATAACAATGAGTGTGAGACAGAAGATAAGTTGTTTTATCTTCCCTTGAACTGTAGCCTATTTGCTATATCTCTGCTTCAGCTCCCAATTTTTGATAGGAAAAAATTAGGTCATTTCTGTTCGGAAGACATTGATATTGTGTGGAATGAGTTTTATAGTTATGGGCTATAGCTAAGAATAAGATTACCTTGAGACGTGCAACATACATTTTCCTTTACAGAAAATATCTTAATTACATATTTACATTCTGGAACAGGTGCTGGATTTTATCTCAATGCTACACAAGAGAAATGGAAGAATTGGCGCATGTATGACTATGTTGTCAAGGAATTGCCAAAGCTTCTAAGTGATAACTTTCCGCAGCTTGAAACATCAAAAGCTTCTATATTTGGCCATTCTATGGGTGGGCATGGTGCATTAACTATCTACCTGAAAAATCTGGATAAATATAAGGTATTGATGATAATGCAACTGAAAGTTCCTTGTTATAATATAGTCAAAGGAGTTACTTTGAAAATCTTGTCAATGTCCTGAAGATTATGAATAGTTTTACAGTTGAAATAGAAGACTAATTGTTATTATTTGGCTTCCCTGACTGAGATACTGCACATTAATATATTTCTCCGCTACAAGCTGACTGTATTGGTATAGGACATGTCTTTGGAACTTCCATTTCTTTAGGTGATTGAATGATAGAAGCTTCTGAATTGGGATTGTCTGGCAACAAAGGATTTTCCTATATCAGTAGGTTCACACTAGGGTTGACACAAAGCCCGTTTGTTTATATAGCTAGATGTACTTAAGAGCTAGTTCCTCAATATATCCTGCAGTACTTTGAGCAGCAAAGTGCCAGTAAGAGCAAAAAACAGGTGTAGTGGAGATGAAAATGTTGAGGCAGGATGAGTGGACATACAAGAAAGGATAAGAATAGAAATGAACATATTCAGGAGAAGGTTGGAGTAGCACCTGTTGAGGAGATGACAGAAACTCATTTACATTTTATTGTTCAAAATGCATGCAAGGTGGAATTGCAATCTGCATATAAATTTTGTATTCATAACCATTTAAGATTGTTGTAAGCTAGAACCAAATATCTCATCCTTTTGGTGACGTTTTCGGAGTTTGTAGAACTCTATTTGCTAAGACAACGCATAGGACTGTACCTTGTTATGATACCAATTACCAACTGTACTTGTTATTTGGATTCTAACTTATTTTTCTTCTGTGTTTCTTTGCATTACTGTTCCAGTCAGTTTCTGCCTTTGCACCGGTAGCAAATCCTACAAACTGTCCTTGGGGACAGAAGGCACTCACAAATTATCTAGGAAACAACAAATCTGATTGGGAGGTAAATTAGAGGGGAAACTTACACGTTCGCTTTACTTAATAAGTCTTGATATTTTCATTATAATAAGCAGTTGAAAAATGCAGGATTACGACGCCACTCATTTGGTAACAAAGTTTCCCAATGTATCTGCCACCATTTTGATTGATCAGGTAAAAGATCGTGTGATTTTTGTTTATTTTTAAAAAAAATATTATTAGATGGCATCAAGAGTGATAAAATTTAGTTGCTGGTATCCTGTAGGATTTTATTAGATTTGTGTTTAAGAAATCCATTTTTAGTAGCAATTAGAGCAGGGTTTTTATTTATTATAAACATGCTCCTATGCTCATGATGAGCTGTTGCTGGTTTTTATCTGCTGCTCACTGTTGCCCTACTTTTCAGGGGGAAGATGACAAATTTTTGCATGATCAACTGCTGCCTCGCAAGTTTGAAGAGGCATGCAAGAATGCCAATGTTCCACTGCTGTTACGTTTTCAACCTGGTTATGATCACTCTTATTATTTCATTGCCACCTTCATTGATGATCACATCCGACATCATGCTCAAGCCCTTAGGCTTAATTAAGTTGTGTGCGCTCTGACGATCTAGAACTGTTCTGTGAACTCTACTGAATCTACTTTCTCTATTTACTACTTGTAAGTTGTGATACTTTGGTTTATATATATATGGCTATGGATTGGAACTTCTTTCATGTCTTCATGCCAGTTCAAAACTATTCCCATGTCTATGAAATGTATAGTTATTTGTTTATATAAAATTGTTGTAGATTGTAGTTGTTACAGAAATATTCTTATTATTAATAATATATTATAAATATGAATATGAATAAATATAATGAAACTAATCGCGAAGGAGTGGGGTCATGTTGAGTGCGTAATCATGCCATTATTTTTGGTAGTTAATTGTCTATTGATTAACTCTAATGCACCTATGTTTCGCTAGGTTCTAGTTAGGTGCACTATGTTTCTCTTAGGTATTTATCCTGCGTAAGCTATCTGCTTTTAATCATCGGTTAACATGGAGGTCGATTGTACTGTCCTAGAAAAGCCGGATGAGAATTTGTTTTGTTAGCCTTGTCGAATTTTCCATTCCGATACAAGGGAATGGATGACGGAAACACAAAAGTTTAACCATGGTTGGTAGGGACTTGGGGATGAAATGTACATGTAGAAAAGGTAAAATGACTTTTTTTTATGAACCAGAGGTAGGTTTTGAATATAACAAAACACCAATGATTGCCAGTGCAAAAAATTTGACAATATAAAAATCACGATATCGAGTAATTGTTTCATGTATATGCAGTAGTATTGCAGTATGCGTCAAACACTAGTATTTTTTACTATTATTACAGTAACCCGTATATTCTTCTGGAATGTGATATACATTTTTCAACCATGCTTCCCTTTGAGGTTGGAACTCACCATACTTGATGCTGTCCTTGTTGCATCAAAATGTGATGTTATGTATGTTAGAACTTTGAGTCTTTTCACATCTTGTTTCTTTACGTCCCTACCCATACAACCCATTTATTTGCTTAAAAAGGGGAGAGAGAAAATTTATACAAATGGGATATAAGAATAGAAGTGTGTAAAGTTTGTTTAGCTTATTTCACAAAATTACTAAAACCCTTCAATTCTAGATGGAATGCCTTGTTTGCCTGTCACCGTGCTTCTTTCTATCTTCCAATAACTGAATCGCTCATTGCCCCCCTAATGAGCTGAATTAAACAAGTTATAATATTACACGTTAAGTGACCTCACAGCATCCTAATGGTTTCGCACTGCTAGCTAGTAATTATGATGCGACGTTAGTAAGAGTGGCAACAGTGAACGTGATTCACCAAGTTTTTTCCCCCTTGTGTGACTCCATTTTAACGTGTTCTCCGAGTATGCTATGTTATTACATGTGCAAGTGGTGTCAACCAGATATTAATTTACTGTATACTAGACTATAGACCCTACTCGCACAAAATACTAGTCTTTCCGCCCCTCATGTGGTTTTTCCCCTTCATAGACGCATCAGTGTTGGGGTTTCTCTTGCTAGATTTAGGGCAGACCTATCTTAGATTGCGTTTTGACCCCTCAGTTGTCATCAGCTGCGTGTCATAAGCCTTCGTTTTTTTTTGGGAATTTATATCTGCACATACATACTTTGATATCTGCACGTACATGTCTGCAGAACTATTAGTTCTGTGGGTTTCTTTTTTTCCAACATACACATGCTGTGGAACTATTAGTTTCGCGGGTTGTAATTCTCCGCGGAACTATTAGTTTCACGAGTTTATTTTTTTTTCAACACACACATGTCGTGGAACTATTAGTTCCGCGAGTTGTAATTCTCCGCGAAACTATTAGTTCCGCATAGGGGTGTAAACGAGTCAAGTTGAGCCGAGCACTTAAAGCTTGAGTTTGGCTTGTGAAAAAAATTGACAGCTCAAGCTTGGCTCATTTATTTAATCGAGCCTAATTCAAAGCCTTGGCTTGCGGGCTCATTTATGATTTTTTTAAAATTATTTTTAAACTTTATAGGTTTAGTAATTAATAAATATTAGTGTTCAACATGTCGTATATGAAATTAAAAAAGTTTAGACTATTATATTTAGACAATCTAGTAAATAACAAATTCATAATTAAACTCTTAGGTGGAGAGTAAAAATTTAGGAGTAAAAAACACTTGAGGAAAGAAAACGTAAAAAAACCCTTGAAAATTATAAGGCAGAAGAAAAGAAAAAATGAGTGAGAAACTCAAAAGTCATAACAATTGAAATACTATTTTTTTTTACTTTATAGTTTATATCATAAATTTTAACTCAAATAAATTTTTTTTATAAAAACTTATCACTGTCAAACTGTATGAAAGTGTTTTTATACAAAATGTATAATCTATGTAATTTTAATTTTTGATTATATATATACGAACTATTCATGAGCCCTTAATGTCGAGCATGTAAGGCTTGGACTTGGCTCATTTAAATAATCGAGCTTAATCTTAAGCTTGAGTTTGGCTTGTTTATTTAAACAAACGAGCTTAAGCGAACAATTAACAAGCCGAGCCCAAACAGTTCACGAATAGCTCGGCTCATTTACACCCCTAGTTCCGCAAGTTGTAATTCAACACTTACATGCCTGCGGAACTAATAGTTTCACGGAGAATTACAACAGCAAAGTATGTATGTGCAGATATAAATTATCTTTTTTTTTGGTCAAATCATAAGATTTCATTGTACTTTGGTTGGACACAAGTTGGTTCGGTTCGGGTTTTGGGCCTTTTTTGGACCGAACCGATCAACTGTGTCGGTTGGGTTGGTTCAGTTTTTTTGCATTTTTTGGGTACAACCCCGAGCCAAACCAACCCATGCTTGTTCGGGTTGGTTCGGATCGGGTCTCGGGTATATTATTAAAAAATTAAAAAAAATTGAAAAAATCGTGAAATGGGAAAAGGAAGGAGAAGGGGAATAGGACTGACATGCTTCTTTTTTTTTTTTGGTAAAAAATACTTCAGTACGGAGTCAGCAACAACAACCAAAAGGGATGTCAACAACAACAATAAGAGGAAAAACAGAAATAAAACCACCATGAAATAAAGTAAAGGCATGTTTCAGTGATTTGTGCTTCACTGCTTCACAGATCTGCAACAAAATAACAAAAAAAGCCACGATCTGCAAACAAAGTAGAGATGATGCCGTTGGGGTTGCAGCGAAGGGTGGGTCAGAGCGATGTTTGGGGCGGTGGAAGAGTCATGTGGGGTTGATGGGAGAAGAGAGTAGATTGATGGTGAAGGTGTTGTAGATCTTCGATTTGAAATCGAAGAGAAGAAGGTTCAATCAGTGACTAGCAGAAGAGGAGTGTTTGTGCGTCTCTATTGCTGTACGTCTTGCAGAGGAGGAGGAGGTGAGAAGAAGAGGGGGAGGCGTTGTGAGAAGAGGAGCAGAGCAAAGGGGGAAGAAGAGATGGAAAAGGGAAGAGAGCAAAGGGGGAAGAAGAAATGGAAAAGTGAAGAGCATGAGAACTTACGGCGTGAGAGGACTGAGTCGCGTTTTTTTTCTTCTTAAGCTACCCTTCCGGTTTGGTTCGGGTTTATTCGGTTTGCAATTTTGCAAATCCGATACCCAATCCGATTTTGGCCGGGTTGGTACCCGCCGGTTTGGTTCAATGGCTCGGTTCTCGGGTTCGGTTTTGTGATGCATCGGATCGGTTTGGTTCAGCCGGGTTCACGGGTTTACCCGAACCCGTGCCCACCCCTTAGACACCACTTTGGGCTGACTTGGCGGCTCATTGGCTGTTGTTTTGGGCCTTCGGGCCTGGGGCCTTGCCCTGTTTCTAATGAAATTTCATGACCAAGAAAAAGTTAAAAAAAAACACCAACAAATAATTTAAGTTTGAAAATAATAAAAAAAATCTGAAGAAGTAACACGTGTCATGTCTGGAAGACCATGACTTCCTCTTCTTATGTAATAAAGTAATAATATATAGTAATGATAGGATATAAATATTGCTTACAGCACAAAAACGTATTGCCCCAATCCAATCTATACAAAGCCCCGTAAAATGAAGAGGGGTGGACCTATAACCAACATATACTCAGCACTAACATAATATATACAACCTAGATTATACAATTTCGCCTGTCTTGCCTCAACTTCGCCCCCACTATTTGCAGCAAAAATGGACCCCCCCCCCCCCCCCCCAAAAAAAATCTAGAAATTGATGATCAATAAGAAAGCTAACCTGGCAATTTCTCCAAAAAAAAAAATGTTAGTTTCAAGAGCTTGATATCATAGTGATGCCCCCGGTACTCAGTAAATTATACTGTTGTGAAAACGTCAACACATCTTCAAGTGTTTTGGACTGTTTCTGTTTTAGAACCTCCAGAACTGAAATCACGTGAAGGAGGAAATTGGGTCTGCTCTGGGAATATGGTAGCTGTCCCAGTAAAAGCTCCTTCAAACTTTTCATTTACATTCTTCTTTGTCCGCTTTGGTCTCTTTGGTTTCTGGCCAGCTGGATCATGATTTAGATGGGCATCATCCAATTCATCTATAGGCATATTGCCGAATTCATTCATCTTTTGAGAATCCTTCGGCCTCGAAGCTTGCTTGTCGGAAGCTGCTTTTCTCTGCAAATAGACATTACTATCAACCAAACTGAAAATGACATCATAAACTTGCAATAATGACCTGTAAATTATTATGCCTAAAATTCAAATTACTGAATTGTTCTCACATACAGATCTATGGATTTCTAACTAAGTGCATAGCAGATGTACACTTGATCCAGTATAACAGCTAAAATCTGCAACCAAATGTGTGCATTTCAAAGGGTTGTGGAAGCAAGGCAAATATTGATTTATTATAATGTACCACTCAGAAAGCTTAAACATGACAAAGAGAGGGTACACAAAATCCTTAAACTCTTGGCTCTTGCAGATGCAAATACCAGAAATGTTTTCTTGAAATTTTTTAGTAGAAATTTTATCTGAGTGAGAGAAGAGGGGAAGTACAATATTGGCTAGGATCAAAACAGAAAAGTAAAGACTCGAGAAGTTTATGTGAAAAGAGAGTAATACCATTACAAAAAAACTACAAAACACAAAAGTTTCTGGGAAAAAACTACAAAACTTCCACTACAAATTTTAATAGTTACTTATCATGTTAATCAGTTCAAATGAGACTCAAACAGTAGGCACCAATACTATGATTTAAGATGTATAATGATACCTTTTTATTACTGGACTTTGGTCCCTCCGGGTCCATCAAAACATCATGATCTGTACTACTCTGGGCTACAGAGTTTGTTAAATCTTCCAGAGATGCATCCCCTTCTTCATTTAACCGTATAGCCTTCATAGGTTGTTTTCTCTTTTGCTTATCCTTTACCTGGAAGGATAAGTGACGTAAAAAATAATAAGAAAAACTCTCATTGTGTTTGAGAAATCTGGAACTCATACTTTTTCTTATTCTTTCATACTGTTGACCAGAGGGATATTCACCATACTGTAAGTATGAATTTTGGCTGACAAGATTCACAACTAACCTGGAGAGGGATTTCCTTTAATTTCTGTTGCAATTGGACGTCATCCAGAAGCAAAGACACAACATCCTCAGGAGCTAAAAGATCACCGCCAACAGAACCACCAGTCATGACAAGGTTCTGTACAGTACTTTTTTGACTTGCTCTAAGAAGAATCTTCTCTTCAACTGTCTCTTTACATATAAGTCGGTAAACAGTAACCTACCAAGTTTCAAAATACATATAGTATTAGTTTTGAACCAAAACAGTAAGCTGAGCATTTAGAAATTCAGTGCTACATCTGAAGTAAATGGGTGAGATTCAGACAGAGAAAGGAAAGCAAGGAGAAGGAACACAGTACTATATATCCAGGGAAGTTCTATATAAAAATAATTTCGAAAAATAAATGCTTTCTAGACCATTCACTTGAGTCCTTAAACATTTATGCAACATGGGATCCACAAAATTGACAGGTGTGCGCATTTGAGGGGGGCGAAAGAGAAATGTAACTAACATCTCTTGTCTGACCCAAACGATGAGCTCTATCCATTGCCTGTAGATCCAATGTAGGATTCCAATCACTCTCATAAAATATGACTGTGTCAGCAGCTGTCAAATTGATGCCCAATCCACCAGCTCTTGTACTCAGTAAGAACACAAAAATATCATTCCTGCAACAAAGATATTTAGAACAACATACTGAAATGTCACGTCCAGTAGTCTGACAAAGTAGTGTGCCTCATCACATGACAAGGAAGAAATTACCTTTGCTGGAAGTCTCTGACCATGTCTCTGCGATCCTGAATTGTAGATGACCCATCAAGTCTAAAATACCTATATTTTCTGTAGTTCATATAGTCCTGCAAGAAAGATTAAACCACCTGTTAGCCGTAAAACAAACCCATCAAAGTTGAAAGCTAGGAAATAACACAAGTACAAGAACCATGCATCTTGTAAAAATAGAACTTCAGCACAGTAGGACTGTTTCCAAATTCAAATCACTGATATGACCACCCATATAAAAATTAAAAAAGGAAAAATCACATCCAACTCGTTTAATTGCTTTAATGGGAGGAAAAAAAATCAACTTCCAGGTATCCTCCCAAACCAACTCCACGCAACCGTTACATTGAAGGGAACTGAACTGACAAACCAAGGTGTTCTAGTAATAACAATAACTATATCCCTTTATTTATCCGTGTCTCACATCTTTGAATACATTCAGACATAAATCCAGAGATCATTTATACAAACCATCATCAAAAGGTTCAAGTTCAACATTGTCATGAAGTTCAACAATACCTCCAAAATATTCAGCATCTTAGTCATTTGAGCAAACAAGAGAACACGGTGATTTTCTGCCCGTAAGCGTTTCAGTAATATATCAAGTGTTTGAAGCTTCCCAGAGTCCTATATTATACAAGAGAAAATAATTAATTCAATGCGGTAGTTGTGAACCACTGTGTTGTTGCACTCAATAAGAAGACACAATAAAAAGAACAAGAATATCACTTACAGTGAGCAACTTTGCCGGGTCAAAACTCTGCATTGGCGGTGAAGAGCCAAAAATACTGTGTGTTAACTGAAGTGCAGGCTGTGAAACAGGTAATTCAGAATCAATCTCTTGAATTAAATGATGAGGGTGATGATCGGGCTTTCTAGGCCCATTACATTCAGATGTACGTGCAAATCCCACAAGCAACCTCTTAACCCAAGGATCATGTAATTCTTCAATCTTTTTATAGGAGAAGTTTCTATCAGAGCAGTGAGCATCAATCTATAAAGAATAACAAAACAAACATGGTCGACAGTTAATTATCATTTTGGAAAAAATAAAGGCAATTGCTTTGGAGGAAATAACAGAAGACTAGACAAACATTACATACTGGGGGAGCTCTAGTTGGTGGGATATATGTGTATGCAGAGTGAAGAAGCCTTGAATTAGAAAAAAGCCTATCCTGATGTGAGACGACCAAGGCCTCAAAAGGAGCATGGGAGGGCCCTGTTGCAAATCTTTTTTGAAGAAACTTGGTATCAGATCTCGATGGCAGCAATAACATCCGTGTAACAGCTCTCACTTTACCTTTTTCAAGGAAACTAACTTCAGGATCATCTATAATGGACTCCATAAGAAAGTCTACAACTTCATCAAGGAATTTCTGTTCCCATCTCATCATAGAAAATAATAGTCGCTCCATGAAGGAACCAGCGGCAACAAATTCCACCTCTTGGGGAGACAAATCCATCAAATGGGCAAAACCAAAGTTTCCACTTTTAAAAATCATATCCTCCGGGAAGATAGACCGATGAACATTTTCTGGTCTAAAAACATTAAAATGTTTCTGAAAATTTTCTCTGCAGACACCGCGACCAACAGCTGAACTGAGAGTCTCAGAACTTTGCATAATCTCTTGATAGACAAGTCTTGGTATCTGCAAAAATTAAAAGGGGGGAGGAGGGGGGACAAATGATCAGAAAAAATAAGGAAAATAACCTAATGGAGTAGAAAGAATACAAAACAAAGCAAAATCAATTTCATGCTTTGATAGAAGAGATTAGTAGAATTTAGTGAAGCATAGGATTAATTGACTCTGGTCTTTGTTCTTCATTCTTCATACCCAAACACTGTCCTTGTTACTGTGTCTAGTACCAATAATCCTATTTTATATTCCCCAAGTGCCTGATCCAAATCTTTTATTATATATTGTCTTCCCAGTTCCCAGATAAATTATATATTGCCATAATTTCCTCCACAAGTTTATAACAGCTGCCTTTTGCCTATGCACCCATTTATGACCTTAAATTAACCAACCCAATGGATAATGTTGTATAATTAAATATAAACCTAAAATGAAGACCTTCTAAAACACAAGATACCAAATAGCCATATTACATAAACCAACATGTAGCAAGATTGAACATGGTCCTGACTCCCAAACAAACATGACAGTTTTTTTTTAAAAAAAATTAAAAAATAAAAATAAAAAATCTCGATCATGGAATGAACTTGCTTTGACTTCAGAGGTAGTTTGGGCAATATACAAGACAAATATTATATAATGCAAACATTCCCTAGATTATGTGTTTTTTATTGGAATGATAAGACCTAATTTTAAAGGAATTGAAGCAAGTTTGAATTGAGTTTACACAATCCTTTTCAATTTAAGAATTATGTAAAACCCAAGCCTCATGGCACCAAATACACTGTTTTACATTCTACTTTTGCTTCTATACTAAGAGTATTAACTAAAAAGAATGACAAAGAGGGAAGGGAGAAAAAAGAAAATAATGAAATTGAACATTTTGACTTTTGATATAGTGGATATGGTTTGAGGAAGTACCTGATATGATATGGGGTTGCGACCTCCAGAATAGTATACATCCTCCAACTCTCCAAATGGAGGAGGTGGAAGGGAATTTGGAATATCTCCAAAGTAAAAGTATGTGCTTCCCTCACTCCTTTCGAACAACTCTGGATGGTTGCAAACCTACCATTTTTAAATAGCAATATTTATCATGAGCAAACTTCATTTGGGGGAAGAGGGGAGAGGGTGTGAGACATCATTCCATTGAAACACAACAATCTGTGTTTCAATATGAACTAATTGAAGCAAAATTCAACCTAGCAAAGTTTAACCCTATAAAATAAAAAAGGAGAATAAAAAGTATGTATAATATGGACTATAAATCTACCTTTCTTAGTTGAATAACAATATTCATTAAATTCAGAATTCTCTTCTCATTGAGCTGCCCCCGATTACTATCAAACAGTTCAGCAAGAGATATCTTGTTTTTAATTGCTTGATAGAAAGCCTGCTGCCGAGAACTCAACTTACAATGCACCATAACCTCAGTTTTCCCAGTCAGCTCAGAAACGACATCTTTTTTAACACGTCGCAGCATGAAAGGTTTTAGAATTGAATGCTGTTTATAAGAGAACAAAAGTCAAACAGTTTTAAAAGTAAAATTATAACAGACTTAAAAAAACAGGCTAACATAATTAGAAACAATAACAAATATAAAGGTATGTAATACATAATGTTGTGGCTTTAATCATTGTGCCCAGAAACATGTATCACAAGACACGAACTATGTATACATGGATTTGACAAATATAAAAAATTAACATCCAACAAAGGAAAGAACAACATTGCGACAATGAGGGTTTCTTTGGAAACCCTACCAAGTGGTGCAGGTCTATCCATTTATACACAACAAATAGACTGGCAGTGCAATGTAGCAGAGTGTGTTAAGCATGTTTTTAATGCTCTTAACAAACATGATATTCACCAATAATAAGTTTACCCTAATGCAAAACCCAATGCAACCCCTCCTCATATTACAACACAGTCTACACAGCAAAGGCCTAAATAATACATGCCTACAAAATCTCCAATTAATAAATCCAATATAATATTATTTTTTAATAAATTTTAATATAATATAGTAATAAATCTTGATCACATGCTTACTATGAATATCACACAGGAAAGGCCAACTTACCAATCTATTAAGTTGGTGCTCGTTCAAAGTGCCCCCATGTTCTGCATGGTTCTCAATTCTGGCATGTGATTGGTCATAAAAGACTGTTAGACTGTAGTTAAATGGTTAAACTGTCCAATGGACACTAATGAGGAATACAATTCAAGACATACCCTTTTGAGAACCATTCGTTAAATTGCTCGTGGCTGTCAAATAAAGTTGGCATAATGAAGTGCAGAAGAGCCCACAACTCTGCCATATTATTCTGAATAGGTGTACCGGTCAGAAGTAGGCGATTCCGACAATTAAAGCTGAGGAGTGTCTTCCATCTTATACTGTTAGATCAAAAGAATTTTAAAAAGTAGAGCAATCATAACACATGTTAATATAAATTCAACCATTAGAATAACCCTACATTTAGCAAATACATTTAAAAATTAAATTAAAATTAAAAATTATACACAATTCAAACCTAAGAAAAAATGCACCATATGAATAATTTATGCCTTCACTTATGCACTTTAGAAACGGAGATTATATTAAACCTGTTTGCACTTTTGATTGCCTGGGCTTCATCTAAAACCATGTACTGCCATTTCACACGGCGAAAATACTTTTCATCAGATACTAATAGCTGATAACTTGTGATGAGAATGTGGAATTTAGCCTCCCTGGTATACAAGAAAAGGAGTAGTAACCATAGTAATCAGAAGGATAGAAAGACCACAAAGATCAATTACAAATGGAATTAACTAATGACAAGCAAGGGCCAAAATATTGTACGCCTCACTGCCTCAGAACTTCAAAGTTAGAAAAAATCAAGATACTCTGAAGATGAATAATGTATCAATAGCCACCAACTATCGATACTATTATAAAGAGGGGATTCCCCCTTTTGTTGACCATTTATTTCATAAAACCACAAAAAGCTTTGCTTAATTGTAATTGATAAATCAATATCTAATCAGGCAACAAGAGTTCCAACTGTTAGGGAAATGTTTCAAATTACTTAGTCAAACATATTGCAGTTATAAGTCAATTGTCGTTTGATTTTTATGTCAGTAATACAACCCCCCCCCCCCCCCCCAAATCTAGAGCTCTCCGGGCATGAAATGTGGATCATGCATTGACTACTGTCCCAAGTGTTGAAATCTAATCAAGAATGGGAGACAACAAGGATAAAACTCTTGAGTTGACTACTTGGATATTAGGGCTCTGATACCATGTCTAGTGCCATCTCTCCAACATTAAGTGGAGCAGAGGAGTGGTTTTATGTCATGCTGCCCCACACAAGATCCCTGCACAGGCAATGCAAAGATCCACTTTACCTTGCACTGAGTTATTTCGAGGAATGAGGAGCAACAAGGATCGATCTCTTGATCAATTGGTTAATAACATGTGGATGAGCAACTCACCTAAAATCTTAAGCTATTAGGTGGAAGCTAATCAATAGGATGATAGTAACACGCCCCCTCACACAAGCCTTTTTGCCTTGAAGCATAGATAATACACAGTTCCACTTCAAGCACAAAAAGTCAATAGACTCAATACTCAATAGTAATACCAATATAGTGGATGCATTTTATAATTAAAAGGAAAAACTCTCCAAGACATGTCTATTTTTCCACTATTAAAAGCATCTAGATTCCACAGTAGCCCACTATCCAAGGGTGGATCTGCACAATTATTTTTCCATTCCCACAACCAAGCATTAGAATCTGAAACCACTATGTACTAAACATTATTTTCTTCATTCCCACAACCAATTACCAAATGAGAGCATCTTGTCTGAATTTTACAAAAAGTATGGCTCATTTTTTCAGCACCGAAAATTCACTGAACTAGATATTAAAAAGAATAACTAAATAAAAAATCAGTGCAGATATGATTCTTTTATTGCAAGAAAGAACCTTCATTGAGCTTAAATTTTCTACTTTGATGAAACACGTCAACTGAGGTTCTCAGGAGTTTGTGCTATCAACAAAATATATTTTGTTACCAAGCTACCATAGTAATTTCAACTATGAAGATTTTCACAAACATCCACCCCAGGAACAAAATTATCATCTAATCTAATCCATAAACAATTATTTCTGCCACCAGTTTTTTCAATGAAAAGAAAATGCATCAAAAATTAACATTACCTACGATAAAGATCCTTTGGGTTAATACTTTTCCTAAGTACTGTCCGCTCTGAAAGTCCTCCCCAATATGGAAGTCTTTTAAGATCAGGGCAGAAGCGCTCAAGTTCCTCATTCCAATTGTTTAATACAGAAGCAGGTGCAACAACCAGAAAAGGACCCCATATGTTTTTCTCCTGCAGGAGACACGCAAGTTAAAATAACGTCACAAAGATCCACAAAAACACTAGTTTGAATAGATACCTCAGCTAAATGGGCTAAAAATGCCATGGCCTGTATGGTCTTTCCAAGCCCCATCTCATCAGCAAGTATACCATTTAAACCCTGAAAGATGCCAAAAACATTCAAATTAACAACCCAAAAAGGGGAAAAGGGAACAGAAAACAAGAAATAGTAAATAAATAAATAAAAAAAACCATGAGAAAGTTATTCGGGATTGCTCAAGAACCTGCTCATAACAATTAACTAGCCACTGGAGACCTTTCAGCTGATATTCTTTCAAACAACCTTTAAATAGTTCAGGTGTTTGAACTGTGGATGCCACTGGCATGGTTGATCTACAATATAACAACACAAAAACTTAATTTAAGTTGACATGATATTGCCTAGTTTCATGCTCCTCAATACCATCCAGATGAAAAACACATAAATATGCAAATATACATTTATATATGTTCATATAGTGTTCATTTATACATCCATGTAGCAAAAAAATACAGAGAGAGAAAGCTCACGGGGTTTGCAAATCAATGTTACCGGCTCCTGCAACTTCCTCTGTAAGTGAATCAGTTTCACCCACCTGGCGCAGCCTCGAGCATTCACTGTCAAAAGCACTGGTCAACATTTTCTGCTTAGAGACTGCTTCTTGAGCAGCCTTCAAAGCTTCTTTCTTCAATTCAGCCTCTTCTGGATCTTCCTCCTCAAAAGGCCCAGCATCTGACGAGTCAAACGGTGCATCTTGATCGTTTGTTTTTTCCTCTACCATGGGTAAAGCTTCCGAAGATAGTAAATTTGACTTGTTCTGCATAAAGTGACTATAGAGCTCAGTTTGTTGTATGAGAAAATTAAGCCTTTGCTGCTGCCTCTTAGCTTCTCGGAGCTCCTGCTCACGTCTCAAAGCTTCAGCAGCTTCTTTCTCCTCTCTTTTCCTCACTTCAGTCTGTAACGAACGGAATTGAAAAATTACAACAAACTCAAGCCAATTGTAAGAGTGAATTTACACTTGTGTGACATTTTCACATTTAAAAATAATTCTGACTCTGAGAACAAATTATGGGATGTGCAGGTCTACCAGAAAGACCATCCATTTTCTTTCAGATAAAGCAGGGTGTAATATATCCAGTAAACAGAGCCTAATTCTTCTCATCTGAGTCTCTAAAGCCACTAACTGAACAGCTTGTAAAACATTAATTGACTTGTGGGTATAATGTGTACAGAATATCACCCAGATCAATCATTTCCCACTAAATATAGAAAACTTGTGATACCACTTCAATAATCTCATTGATACAGTAGATTACAAGAATAAGATCCACTACATAAACAGTACCAACAAAACATGCATACAGAAGCAAGTCAATAAAATCAAGAAACTTCACAAAGGAATTAAGAAGTACCATCTCCTTATCTACTCGTTTCCAGAACAGCAGCATGTCTCTAGCTAGTTTCCGGGTGCGAATGCTGGCACTCCTAATCCATTTAAGTGATCTACTAACTTTCATTCTAACCTGAAGAAAAAATAGAATCATAAAAGTCAAAATACAGAAAAGCCAAAATATAAAATCAACATCATATGCTTTGGACTAAATAGCTAAAAACCAAAAACAGTTTGAAATAAAACAGTGGAAAATGTGTAGGGGGGATAGCACATACCTCTCTTTGACAGTAATCTGAACACCTCTTGGCATCAATGAGTTGCTTTCGATGAAAATTAGTAAAATTCCTATGATGCTTCGGTATGTCTCTTCTTACAATATTTACCCAAATCTTTCCAATTCTATCCATTTCCTCCTTCTCAATTGAAGCAGGATCTTTCTTTGCCTTTTGCTTCTTAGGTAGGCTTCGCTCAATGATCTGAAACAGTTATAGGTCAAGTCAAAGCCAAATATAAACGAACAAGGGAGAAAGTAAAGAGAAAAGAGAAAAGTAACTCATCATAATATCCAAACTAATACATACCTCATAGGTATCACCTTTTTCCAAAACCTTTACATAATAAACCTGCAATACACCACCCTCAGACAAAATAGACCGCTTTATGTTTCCAGCAGCCCCCTCCGGAATGGATGAATTCAAACCAATATCCGACACTTTCAGACTGAATTTATGAGGTGAATTAGAAGCTGACATGGCCTTTATTCGTGCCTGAAGTGATTCATATTGAGATAAAGGTTCCCCCATTCCTGCTCGGCTTCTATTTCCTAACCGTTTATCAGAAGCCATCATTGCAGCCAAGGACCCCAAATCCAAGGTACCCTTTAAGTAAAATTCATCCACATGGATATCTGAGAAGCTTGGAAGGTCCAACATTGTAGCCAACTTGTCATAAACTGGAGGAATCTTGTAAGTGATACCATCCCCAATTTCTAAAATAGCAGGTTCATACATAACCCTGCAAGAAGTTTACAAAAGGTAAGGTAATTCGTGACACAAAAAATGATTCACTATTTGACAACACTATCAAGGCAAACCTATCAGTGCCACGTTGCTGAATGGAATCTGCATCATGGTAGTTTCCTTGTTTCTGAGAATTGGAATCATACAGCCATTCAGATGTCGTCTCTGCAGCATGCAATCCTCCCCTGTGATCGTTCCCTAACTTCCGAGGTTTTAAGCCAGTGTTACTTTTGACAGGCGGGAGAGCAACCCGATTTTGGGCAGGACTGGAGGAGGCTTCCTTAGACCTCCTCTTGTATTTCTGAGCATGGTCACCGAGCATTGATCGATATCGCTCCTCTGTCATGTATGTCCCGTAAAAACTACCTCTGTCCTCGTCGTCACTGTTTTGAGACCGCCCCCTCTTCTTCAACAAAGTCACCTCCCTTCCATGCACATTCCCATTGCTGTGATTTGCAATTGCCCCGCCACCTGTTTATGGAAGCATCCCAAAGATACATAGTATAGTATTAATATTAATTATACATGTCAAAGCACTTTTTTATTCAGGAAAAAAAAAAGTCACCCACCATCCAACAGCAAACTTTACAACAAAACCAGCATTTCCAAGCATAATTGAAATCCAAATAGCTAATAAGAGCCCCTTAATCCAAAAACACAATATAAAACAAAAACAGCAAATAATTAAGGTAAAAAAAGAGTAATGTCTACCTTGGCTATCTCTGCTCTCTTCATCCTGACTACTATTCCCGTAATAATCAAAATCATCATCTTGTTGTGGAAGTTGAAAGTTCAGCAAAGGCTACAAAAACAACGCAATCAGAAAGAGAGAAAAAAAATACATAACCACAACAAATTTGTCGAAAACATTAATTTATTTTTTATTTATCAAAATGTACATAGCCAATCAACCAAAGAAAATTGAATGGCATGCAAACTCTTCAATCCACATAACAGTGATGGAAAGCACAACAATCACAAAAATTAAATTAAATAAATAAAAAATAAGAGTGTGGGAAAACCAATGCGAGGAACCTCGAGATTGAAGAGGGTGGAGTAGGAGAGGGAGTGGGAGTGGGAGTGGTTGGGTTTGTTAGTGTGATCCATGCGCTAATAATGCGAAGGTAGCGATGAGGGAATGAACCCTAATTCTCCGAGAAAGCGCGGAGGGAGATAAGAGGTTTGGGAGAGAGAGGAACACCTTAGCCCTAAAAGAAGTGATGAGAGAGGAGAAAGGGGAGACGGGAACGAAAGGGTGCGTAGGATAAGGTTCGTTGCGCGGAGAAAGAGAAAGGTCGTAGACGCAGACGGTGTGCGAGGCATGGGTGCGTGCTAACATGCACAGGGTGAGTGTCATGTTCGGGTTAACGTGCGCTAACCAAGCGAATTTTGTTTTTGTTGGCCGTAGAGATAAGATGGTGTGTGAAGTGTTGTTGAGAGATCGCGCGCTAATGAGCGGGGCAGATAACCGGTTGCAACATTGCAAAGTGTTTTATTGCAAATTTGCACCACTCACAAAGGGCGCGAGTAAATTTTTTATGGCTTCATTTGAAAAATACTTAGATCCTCCTTTTTTTTAAATTGCATTAATTAATTGGGTCTTAGTTTTTTAATAACCAAGTCTTTCATCAGACTTTTAGACACACACATGCACCACTATACTAAACACTTATATAAATATAAATATTTATAATATATATATCGTTCTTGTGCACAATTAATTATTATAAATAAAAAAAATATTATATATAAACTAATTTATTAACATATTTTTAATATATATTATTTATATATACTCTTAATATATAAATTTACTAATATATTAATAAAATAGTGGTTGTGGTTATGGCATACGATACTTATAATTATTAGTCTATTAAATAGGGACTAACATAGTAACCTATTTATTAAATAAATGATATCAAATTATGAAATATATACTACCGTCTTGGATAAAATACTAATTTATTTAATTTGCACATATATTTATGAAACTTTGATTTTGTGCCAATTGATAGTTCTTTTATCATTTGAGTGGTATAGTTTTATGAGTAAAAGTTTTTATGTTAATTTTTTGTGAAACATAATTTAGACAAACTTATGTGTGTTGTTGAGACTAACTTTTGGACTAGAATTAATCTCTAATTTTTAGCACTACTTCCTCTGTTGTTTTTTATCTGTTGTTTAAGGTTATTTCACCATAACCAATGAATCAATTAATGGATAAATTTTTTTCTATTATATCCTTATTTATTCACTATATCATTTTATCTCTCTACATTAATGTGTCATGTCATTCTAAACATTTTCATCTCCTTTTTTGAATTATAGTGAAACAATTAGTGTCAGTAATAAATTTATATTGTTCGAAAGAAAAATAATTTTTGGAAATAGATGCATTATTTAATTAGTCTTTGAACTTCTCAACTACTATATTAATCAATTTTATGAAAAATATGTAAAACAATTAATAGGATTAAGGGTATATTTGTCAAAATGTAACCTTAAACTATCAAAACGACAAATAAAAAAGAACAAAATTTTTCTTAAAAACCGATAGATAAAAAGGAACGGAGGGAGTATTAATTTATATGAATGTTTGGTACTATAGTGATTTATTGATAAAATTAATAGAGCTTCCTGTGTCAAATTAATTTGGGAATGATTATTATGTTACTCAAATCAATTTGTGCATTCATCTACCCACATGAAGTTTATTGCATGAGTTGGTTCAAGTAGAGTTAACTGTAATTTTGGCCCCTAAAACTGTAATGCGGTCTCACTTAAGTCCCTAAAATTAACGAAAATAAAAATTAGCCCCTAAAATTGTATATCGTCGGTCAATTTAGTCCCTGTCGTTACATCCGTCGTCTGACTCCGTTTACTGTGATAAGCTGGCACGTTAAGTGCCACATGGCATCCAAGCTTGCTTCACACGCGTTGCCCAGTCAATAGGGACCAAAATGAAAGTTTTTTCGTAGGGACTAAATTGAAGGATTTTTCGCAGGGGCTAAATTGAAAGATTTTTTTGGAAGGACGGCAGTACCGATTAAGTGCCCCTCTCTGTATTTAATTGTTCAATTTCGTCCCTAGAAACCTAAAACCATAATCTTCCCCATTTCCACCATTGTTGTGCTCTTTGAGAGTGTGAAAACAGGGAGGATGACAATGGAGGAGGAGGGCCAAATGCGCACATTTGTTTGTGCTTGGGTACTTCTCAGGATCGCCAATCGCAGGTTCACAGGTGTTAGAAGAAACAGAATATTTATGTGAGACTTTAAAACCATTCAGGGACTCGCCAAATGGGTTGTTGTTGTTGTTGTTTCCATAGTAGAGGGGATAAACTGAAAACACATTTGAAGGCGGTTGAATTTGACGTCCCAATTCCAAACACTTCTTTTTACTACCATTCTCAGACACATGTTGTTGCGACTTTGTTGTATGAGAAACATTGGGAATCTCTTCAGTGCTGCTGTGTTTGACCAGATAAAAACATCTTGAGCTTTTGCGTTGACTCCTTGAAACTTTTGTTAGGGTGCAGCCCAAACTCAGTGCAGCTGAATGAATCCATACCAAATTAAATTGTCACGGAGAAGGAAAAATCAAAGAGCACAACAATGGTGGAAATGAGGAAGATTACGGTTTTAGGGTTCCAAGGACGAAATTGAACAATTAAATACATAGATTGGCACTTAACCGGTACTGCCCTCCCTCCAAAAAATATCTTTCATTTTAGTCCCTGCGAAAAAACCTTCATTTTGGTCTCTGCTAACTGGGCAACACGTGTGAGACCAGTTTGGATGCCACGTGGCACTCAATGTGCCAACTCATCACAGTAAATGGAGTTAGACAACGGATGTAACGACAGAGACTAAATTGACCGACAGTATACAATTTCAGGGGCTAATTTTTGTTTTCATTAGTTTCAAGGACTTAAGTGAGACCACATTACAGTTTCAGGGGCCAAAATGATAGTTAAATCGTTCAAGTAACATGATAGAGATTATTTAGTAAAAAAAATGATAGTGATTATGGCAAGATACCCGTGTCATCATCGCCAAAATACCCTGTTAACTAATGCTTGTGTGATGATAAACATCTTTATTATGCTGATGTGGCATTCTAGAATGGAAAAACTTTTTATTTTAATCTTTTCTTTTTTCTTTTAATTTTAAAAAGCACGTGAAGAAAAGCTTGTTTTACATAACTCAAAAAGGTTCAGGTTACAAGTATGTGGTGTTTTGCTTTTAGTCTCTATAAACAAAAAAATCAAACGTTTTTAGTCTCTGTAATATTCTTTTTACATTTAGTCTTTAGGGTGAATTGACTGTTGATGTGTCATATTTTGAGTCCAATCAGCTAGCATACGTGGCAAAAAACACTGCTCCAAACATCCTCCCTCAAGGATTCAACTGTATTCCAACTTTGAAGCTAAGTAACTAAGTATTGAATCCAACCAATGGTAGAGCGCTGCCGCTATTCTTATAGCTTCTAGTTTCTTGTAGACAAAAAAAATAGAAGGGTCGAGAGTGAGACATTTGTTTCAACTCACAACCATTCAAAAAAGAGTAACCAAAAGTATATCAGCTACTTGGCAGACTCTGTTCTGGAATCTGGACTGTTTAAAAAGCATCCCTTAAGTAACCATACATTCATGTATGATGCATGTGATTGGCAAGATATTAGCAATGGAAAGAAGGAATTTCAAAGAGGTCTTGTAAATCCTGACATAATTTGAAACGTACATTCATGTATGATGTATCATATGATTGTCCTCAGATTGTTACATAAAAGATAAAAGGGGGAAATTGGTAGGGAAAACATGGAATATCAGAATATTGGAAGCACTTGATCCAGATCGAATACCAACCTCAGGGTGAGAAATTGGCCATTCACTTAGTTTAAAGAACGACCTATTTAAACATTACATTTCATTCAATACAACTTAACGGGAAAGATAAATTGTCAAAACACCCACACGGAATTTAGAAACAGGATACAGCAGTTTGTTTTCGCCATCTAAAAGACTAAGCATGATAACAATGCTTCATTTAGCTATTCAATGCCCTCTTTCAAATCCAATACGAGTCCTACGAGAACCTCCGTTATAACCATCCCTCATTGAAGATCCAGCACTTGCTCTCAGAGTGTATTTTGATGGGATAATTTAAGGGAGTAATGTATTTTAAGTGGAGAATTAAAATACTTCACTTTAAAATATTTTGTTTGGATAAAAAAAAGGTAAGAATTTAAAATGAAATAATTTTGTGGGGTATTTTTTTAAAACCAAATTGGGAGGAATTTGAAATACCTACTAAACCGTGGGAATTCTAAATTCCTCACTTCTGCGTCTCGCTGACTCTCTCACGAGTCACCCCTATTCTCAATCTCACCGTGTTCGCGTCTCACTTCGTTCCCAATCGTTCTCTCTCTCGATCTTGTTATCTCTCGCATCTCGTTGTCTCTCTCTCTCTCTCTCTCTCTCTCTCGTTCACAAGTTTCGATCTCGTTCTCTCTCTCTTGTTCAATATAGGTTTTGGTCTAGTTCACAGGTCTCGTTCACAGATTGCTCATGGTTTTGATTTGAAACCATCTCATATCGCACTCTACTCTTTACTTTGGATTTCAAAATTAATATGTATTTTGTTCTGCTGCAATTTTGAAAGCATCGTTTTATATTTTTCAACTAATTAGCTGCAATTTTGTTCTGCTGAGCTTGTTTTTGCCTTGTTTTATGATTCTGTTGAGCTTGATGATGTCTTTGAGGGCCTTCTAGAAACTAGATGATACTGTATTGTCTATCTATGATCTATGATTTTGGTCTGTGAATCCTTTCTTTCTTGCTTTCTATTTTGTAAAATGAATTTTAGTAATTCAGTATAAGGTAGTGCAACTTGTGCAACACATAGTAGTAGTACTAGAAGTTAGATAAATATTAATTGTGACTAGCTTGGGCTGATCAATATTGATGTAAAATCTATACTTCTACGCTTATCCATTTTCGATGAATGAGAAATGAAATTGTCTCACATAGTAATTTTGCTTTAAACTGTTGTGGTGATAGAAATATCAAATATATGCCTTCTCAAATTAATTAAGGTAACACGCATGCACACATTAGTACAGATTGCAGAATGTCTCTGTAGTGAGTTATGAGTAGATAGATGGGTCATTAGGAAATGAGATTGAAGTTGTGGTTAGTTTGTCACGTTTTTACTGGCTTTTACCAGGACAAACTGGTTCCGCGTTGTTATTCTCTCTACTAAACTGTTGTATATTCTGCTGGTGGTTTTGATTTTTAAAATTTATCTTGTTTAAGGATTTGACTTTATCTTTTACTTTTGTTTTTCGGTTGTGTAATGATTTTCTGTTGAGGATGCCTTTTGGTGTTTGAAGCTAACCTTACTGTCTGATGTAATATCATGCAACATACATGTCTGTGATACATCTTTGCTCTTATGTGATTTCCTTATATTACTATGTGTATTGGCTCCAAATGGATTAAACACTGATGCGTGTCAGTTTGGTCTTATTTCTACAGCTTGCGCTCTCTGGTCAAATTGGAAAGGAAGAAACCAAGCTGTTTTTGAAGGTAATGATTACTTTAAATATCAGGACTTGCTTTGTATAGAAAAAGGAAAAGGAGTGTGTTCTTGTTATGTACTACTATTATTACCACAACTTAATGGCTTAAGTGTTTCTCATGATAGAGTAACATGAGAAGTGATCTGTCTGTGGTGATAGGGTAATTATAACATTGCATGGGACTACTAATAACATGACTAACCAATAACTCTTGGTTTTGGTAAAAGGGTGAGAGATTGGTGTTGTTGCTCTGCAGCTTGTGTAACAACTACTTGAAGGAACAGAATTTGGTTCACGGACTGTAGTAATAAAAGAGATGTGGTTTGGTGGTGCTGGCTTGTAATAAGAGGAGCTGCAGTAGTCTCTATGAGAGTTTTGCTATTATTAACATCTGTGAGAGTTTTGCTATGCTAATGCTAGATCTAAACTTGGCAACTAACCATGTGGAAGATCGAGAGGGTTTTTAACTTTTAATTAAAATGGTAAAACACCTAGTTATTGTGCTGCTGTCTTTTCTTTTTGCTATATAGATTTCATCAACATTTCGCCAGAGCACCATGTTTGCACTTTGTAATAAAAAGAATAAAGGGGTAATTTTAAGGAAAATGTCTATGTCGAATTGTCAATATTCTGGATCTGGATAATTAGTTTTAGATTAGCTTTGTTCAAGTACAACTGGTGGTGGGTCTAGCTAATATTATATATGTATGTGAAGTAAGAAGAGTTTTTTTTATGTGATCATGTGTCCCATGCTCCTTGTAAGATGCTAGTTTTTATTATTCTCATAGAATATATTTTGTACTGTGGTAAACCAACTAGTCATGAATAGTTTTGTAGACTTTTATGTTGTGCCTTACCTATGCTTGTTTTGTTCGAAGTATTATTTGTGCTATTATTAACATGTTCCTCTAACAAGCATACTATTATTTTGACTAAGAAATAACACCTCTCACATGTGCATTTTACTTGCAGGTTTAAGTTTTGATTTGTTATTGCTTTATTTATATTTTGTGTGATATCTAGTCATGCTACATTGGTTGGCTTGTTCATGTTGTAGCCCTATGCAATCTTTCTCTAACTTGGTGATTTGAATTTTGCAATTAACACTAGAAGGATGACAATTTTTTGGGTTGGACTATGCAGATACATGTGAAGAAATACATTGAGATATAGTTTATAGTTATGTATATGACATTCTCAAATGGAATTGAGTAACATTTATAGATACATGAGTTATATTTTCTATATATGACATTCTCCATGTGGAGCAAAATAGCATTTATAGAAACATGATTTATATTTATATATACTCACAGTTCTTTTGATTAATACTAATTTAGTTTAATATTTCTCTATTAATTTGATTTTTTATATAATTTTAATTCGTATTATAAGTCATGATAATTTAATTTAAATTTTAATGGATAAACTATATTATTATTTTTAATAAAAATAATAATAGTATTTTACAATGTATGTATAATAATATCTACAATTAAAGGTTTAATAAAAATAAATTATAATTTATTATGACAAATAATATAATTAAATATAAGTTATTAAAATTACAATTATTATATCCAAACAACAAAATTTAAAAATAAAGAAATTTAATTACTCAGTTAATTACTCTATCCAAATAAAGAATTTTAAGATTAAAGCAATTTAATTACTCTATCCAAACAACAAAATTTAAAAATGAAAGGAATTCAATTGAAGCAATTACATTTCTAAGAATTCTAAATTCCATAGAATTTCAAAATACTCCATCCAAACACAATCAAGAACTGATCCAGACCAAATGGATCAGCTTCTTCACTCCCAAACTCCACTGGCCCATCCCTTTCGGAAGCCCCTGCAAATCCTTTGTCAGGCTTGTCTTCATAATCTTCTCTAACTGCTCATCTGCACCGGCACCTCCAGAAGGGAAATATAATTAATGGTCAATTCAAGCCTTGGACAAAAGGAGTCAATTTATTGTACAATGAAGAGTGGAACTGAATGGATGGAATAGAACAAAGTAGAATAAGATGGAACAAAATATATAAAATCAGGCTGTGACATGTATCACATCTTCAGCTCTTTTTATTTCCAACAAACTAAAATTATTTTATTTGTTGAATTTTTTTACTGTCTTTGTTATAAAAAAACCCGTATTTTGTATAGGTCAGGTCTATAGACTGGTTAACTATTCTATTGTTTAGATATGATAGGATGGAGAAAAATGCTTGTTCCACCCCATATCTCCAAATTAGTGGAGAGAAAAAAAAAGTATTGGATGGAATGAAATTGAATCATGTTCCATTCTTTTGTCCTATATTCTATCCTTTTTTTGAACAATTCAAACAATGGAACATGCCATTGTTCTATTTCATTCCACTTTATCTCATCCATTTCCATCAATTCAAACATAGCCCAAGTGATTTTTGCAATTAAACTTACCCACTGCAAGTTGACCATCTGGTGATCCCCACAAGCTTAGCATGGAGAGCTTCCTGCACTTCTTTCCTATTCAAGTATGTAATTGTTTCATCTTCCACACAAACATCTATCTTCTCTCCCTCTTGCTGCACCAGAGATGAATGCAAGCATAAGAAAATGAACATGAAAAAACACAACACTGAATTGAAGCCAAAGATAACTCAAGAAAGCCAGAGAAAGGATGAAGGAAAATACCAGTTGAGTCAGTTGGTGCCTGTTGTTTCTCTGATGGTAGACAGACATCAAGAGTGACATCATATGAATCAATATATTTACTAACCTCTGTTGACACTAGTCTATTTACTCCTGCACAAATGGCAGTAAGTGTCCCAGTTTGATATTGTCTTCTAATTTGGGAAAAGTTGCATACTTTTGTGAAGATTTCGTAGGTCGAGTCCGATATCAGTCCGTGAGACCAGAAAAACTCAGCTCTAGAGTTAAAATCCGTGTTGAATTCCAGAAGAGGATTCCCTATCTGCAAATATCAACATAGGAACCAGTTCTGTTGTGCTATTCATATTGACCAAAATGTTTGTTATCATATAATTACTGAAAATCTCTCATGTGTAGTATACTCACTGCAATCCCCTTGAGATTCAACTTGGTCTTGGTTTGAACAATGCATTGTGCAAGCTGGGGTACATAGTGACCTGAAAAGTGAAAACTAGCATGCATTGCCCCCAACAACAGCTCCAGAATGAAAATATTATTCATTTAACAATTAGCACAAAGACACCAACTTGCATAGCTCTCTCCTGTGATAAAGAAGTCATTGTTTTTGTACTCTGGGAATTTAGTGAACCAATGCTGTAAGAAAACAAGATTATCCCTTACTGTACAATATCATAGAACCACTATCAGGTCTTGAGAAACATGATCTCATAATTTCAATGCAAAATAAACTATATAGGATGGTTAACTGTTAATCTAAGCTAACAATTAAACAATGATTCTTTTGATACTATCAACATGCTATTTTTGCACAAAAATGAAGTGGAAAAAACCTGTCATTTCATCGGTTATAGAATGATTTATTGGCAGAGTAGGAAAAACCAACACCAGCAGGTGATTCCAAGTACAACATATTTACCTCTGCAACAAGGAGGAAATCAAAAAGCAATTTAGACTAAGCACTAAAAATTATATATATATAATATATCGTAGTTCAACTAAAATATGTATATAACAATTTGCAGAATTATTGTTCCATTTTACCTTTGTTCCAACTGTAATCATTTTTCACAAGACCATTTTCAGTCGGCTTAAAAGGGCCATGCTTAACAAAAGCTCCAGCTCCAACAGAAGAACAACCAGGCCCTTCGAATCAAAACCACCCAGAAAGCATCTTAATTGCTTCTTCCACTAAGAGTTCATTCAGATTCCAAAATTAAAAACATCAAAGTTTTGCTTCGCCATATACATAATAATAGCATACAACACATACCTCCATTTAACCAAAGCACTACTGGCTTGGAAGCTGGTTCTACTTTTGCTTCAACAAAGTAGTAAACCAAAGCTCTCTGCTGCACCTCATCAACTGTAATGTAACCGCCATATTGCTTGAATTCCACTGTTGGCTGCCCAGACAAAGTGCTTATCTTATTATCAGCTTCTTCTGATAGCGAATTGGCTCCCGCAATTATCTGTGCTGCAACAACAACTATTGTTATTGTTGTTGTTGCAATCATAGTACATGACTGAGTCTGAGATAGCATGGTAAGATCTGAGAAGTTAATTTTTGGTTCTGTGTGGCTTCTCTTCCTCCGTACTAACCCAGAGGATATGAAGGTTGAATGGAAAAGGAAGGAATATAATAAAGGCCTATGTGATTATTATATTATATGTATTTGGTACGTGTGAATGTGGAAATTGGGTCCATCATGTCTCTCTCCAAACAAGTTTTGGTGCTTACTCCAATGCCAAATTGAGTCTTGGTGCTTGATACTGTGTTCATTTGGGGGGTGCTTGTTTTTCTAAAACAAAATATTAAAAGGGTCTTTTTTTTTTGGGGTGTGTAACCAATAGAATAATCATATATGCTCATTGAACCAACACCGCTTGGTCCAGTAGAGGAACCTGTCCTAGGACTCGAGGGGTCGACTTGGTGCTCTTAAATTCGATTCTTATAAAGTTAAAAAATGTGTTAGCCAGTTTTTACTTAGTTGTCAGGCGAGCGGGGATTAGTTTTTCGTTGAAAGCGTTGGAATATTACGTGGATAGCCAACAATAATCCTAAATAAAAAATATATGCTCATCGAATATTCACAATGTTAGAACATAGAAAGTGCAGTTCAAATAAGAGTTTAATAATATAGAGTGACAATATAAAATAGGTTTTTCAGTCAATCACATTTTACAATATTGTGAGTGTAAATAAAATGTATTATAATATGATATGATATGATGAGAGTAAAATTATATATGTGTATGCATTTTAATATATAGTATATAATCACACTAAAAGTTAGGTATATTTTCTGTTAATTTGATTACTTTTACTAATTCCATTTTTTTATTAAACTAGCATATTGGAAATACGATATACGCACTAATTTTTTATTTTCTGTATTTAATATTGGTAGAATTAATTAATAATAGATATATCCCTTGTAATGTCATATATTCATATAAAATACACAGATATATTATTATCAGTTTAAGATGCAGTCTGATTTAGGACAATTTCTCAAAGAATTATACAGGGCTCACATATAGTTTAGTCAACCTAAATTTCGTTAGTATGAATGTATGTGTGTATACACAAACAAAACTGAAAGAAGAATCAAATTAATTAAAAATAATTTTAGTTATAATTTTAAAATAATCAAAACCATAGAAGTTTTTAAAAATTTACTCAAAGATAAGGGTTTCTTTGAGTAAATTTTTGCATCAATCGAGACTCTTTTACTAGATAATATTAAAGACGGACTCCTATATTGGCATATGACACATTTAAAAGGAATGGATTAATGCTAGTTGAAGAGGTTCCAATATAATCTGAGACTGTAGTAGTTAAGTTATGGAAAGCCTCCCTTAACCACAAGGTCCACAACACCAATCTTTAGTCAAATTAGCATGATTGAATATTGATATGTAGAGTTATTTCATTTCCCAAAAGTCAAATTATAAGCAAAGAATAATGACCAGTATTACATTGGTCTGAGTGGCACTGGACTCATATCCCTTAAGTAAAGTTTTGAGTTTGAGTTTTATGGATAGGAAAAAAAAGATAGTTGGGAGGGAAGACCCCACTGAAGGTGATCAGTCAAATTCCTCAACAGAAATTAATAATCGACAAAGCTGGTGGACATTTTGCACTAATAATATAATTACCAAAAAAATTATAAAGAATAATTAATTAATTAATAAATTAATTTCTCCCAAAGGTACACCATAACTAGAAGGAGTTTCTGGTACATTGATAGATTGTTATAATAGACATAAAGGTCAAGTTTGTATTGTTGACTGGTCTCTTACTAGGATAAAGTTGCTATATATAATCCTTTACTCCCAATTTTTTTGGCTCTATTTACAAATACTCCTTTACTCTAATGGATATGTTTATATAAACCTGCAATTAATATAATTATAGATTTAATGGGACATCTTAATCCAGCCTTATTTATAAAAGTAAGAAAATGCTAATGTCACTATCTCAAATATTTTTTCGCCTAAATTAGGGATATGAAATGCCCCATTTTGCTTATGTTTATTAAAAAAGGTGAAGGCATGGGATTTTTTTTTTCTAGAAGCAAGACTTCCCATTCCCCTAAAACCACACACATAAGGCATGAGATTTTTTTTTTTGGATTTTTTTTTCCCTAGAAGCAAGGCTTCCCATTCCCCTAAAACCACACACATAAGGCATGGGATTTTTTTTCCCTAGAAGCAAGGCTTCCCATTCCCCCCATTCCCCTAAAACCACACACATAAGGCATGGGATTTTTTTTTTTTCTAGAAGCAAGGCTTCCCATTCCCCTAAAACCACACACATCCACGCACACAATAGCCCACACACACACACACACACACGGAAGAAACAGAGAGATTGAGAGGGATCGAAGAAAAGAAAGAAAAAAAAAAGGAGGAGAAGAAGAAGAAAAAAAAAAAGTGTTCCTTTCTCATCTTTATTTACCGTACTCTCCATCATATTTTCTTCACCCATGGAGAATACAAGCTTGAGGAAGGTGTATTTTTTTTTGTTTAATCTGTGACTAAATCACCCATGAAAGAAAGGTTTCAAATGGAAGATGGATCGAAACAAATAGGGGGAAAAATGGATGGATTGAAGCAAATAGAAAAAAAAAAAAAACTAATGGCTGATTTCGAGCCATTTGTTTCTTCCAAAAGTTGAATCATCAGTGTTAAAGAAAAAAGGAAGGGGCACACAGGAACAGGGTGAGGAAGGGGGACGATGGAAGGAAGAGAAAGGGGAGAGTTGGTGACAGAGGAAGGAAGAAGCAAGCAGGTGCAGGTGGCTGGAGGAAAGAGAGTAGTGGTGAGGGGAGCTCTTGCTTCTTGCTTTCTTTCTCTCTCTCAAAAAATATTGCTGCTGCTATTTTTCATTCTTATTCTTCTTTCGATTGTTTTTATTAACAGGGCTAGGGGTTGTGAGGGAGCACATGCCAAAAGTGGATGCAAGCCGAGGTTCACGATGGTGTGGCGAAAATTGCAGTTATGGGAGAGATAGTAGAATTACCGAGACAGTGAATAAGAGAAGGAATTGGGACAGTGGAAAAAGCTTTCAAAGAGGTATTGACACAAATGCCTCTTAGATTTGTAATGCGTAAATGTAATGAAGATTTTCTTGCTTTAATACTGCACCCATGCTTTAATATGCTTTTACCAGTTTATATTATTTTACTTATATATTAAAAAAAAAGTCTATACTACTATTATTTTACTTTTTTGCTTATATTCTCATTTTTATTTTATTTTTAAATTTTTGGATTCTAAGACAAGTAGAATGAAAGCATATAACCTCTCAACACGGGGCTTTATGCTCTAACAATATTTATATTATATGCTATGGTTTCTACTTTTGGATATTCTGGAATGTGTGTTATTAGACGGGTGTTTAAGTTCTTGATTCTGAAATTATGTTTGAATTTGTTTTCACTATGTTTGAAGGAACTTCACGTACCATAGCAAAGAAAGGAAAATTCAACTCCCAGTACCAATTTTCCTGATTCTGAATCCCCTGGTAATTATTCTCAGAGGCCAGTTTTCATATAGAGGTACAAATGGAGAATTGATGGTAAGATCTTTTATTCTTCAAATTTACCTTCGTCTTATAATTTCTTCAAGAAAAATGAAAAGACTCTTAAAGTCAAAGACCAATGTGATTTTATATTTGAAGTGGATGTTTCACATTTTGTAATATGGAGTTAAATTTATTATTGAGGAAACTGTCATTTTAGTCAAGTTGTATTTAGTTTTGTAAATGTTGCAATCAGCCTGACTTGATCATAAATTGCCAAGTACTTTTTTTTTTCCTGACTTCTGAATGTCCATACGTTGTTTGAATTTCTTTTATAGTTATCATGGGAATAGGAAAAATGTTTAGCATGAAATAGAATTTATCATCTTGACTCTGTATTATGCACTTGGTATTTCAATTATAATGGGTTCCAAATGTGTTTTATTTAATTGTGCATAAAGAACATGTTAGACATGGAAGTACAAGTATTTCATTAGTGACTTGGGGGTAATGTACAAGCTTATTTATTAGCACAACAATTTTGATATGTTGGTATTGGTTGATGATCTGCCTTATTGTTACTGTCAAGCTAGCTTTCTCTCGAGCAATCCTATTTGAGCTTTTTTGCAGTAATCTCATCATGAGGTACTGGACCAGAATCATAGACAATCAACAATAACTATTTTTTTTTTTTGGCATTTCAATTTATTCATGTTGAGTCAAATTTTAAAAAATGTCACAAGAATTCTGGAATTGTCAAATTTCTTAATCCTTTCTATTACAAGAAAATATTAAATTGTCCATTTTTCATTATGTTATTATTATTATTATTATTATTATTTTTAAATGAAGGAAAAGAGTATTCTTCTTAAAAAATACAAAATTATACTTCTCACTTCTTTTTCTACAAATTGTTTTCCCGTGCCAAAGACTAGTTAGTTTGAAAACTAAATAAAATCAGAATAATTTTATTAATTATTGATTTCCTTTTCTGGCTATGTATATTAAATTTAAAATTCAAAATTTGGAATTTATAAATTCAAAATTTGAAACTACATATCAAATTTGTAAAAAGTAGAAATAATATTTTTGAGAGACGAACTTACAATAATCTTATTCATGTGTGTTGAAATAATTTTATTAAAAATTTTTTTTGGCAATTATTATATGTTGTAGAAACTTAAAAGTTTCTATTCGTTGGACAGTGCCATAGTAAGTCATTATATCTTTGTTTATAAACGTTGGCTATTAAGCCATATTATTGTCCTATTACGTTTCCTGATTTGTACCATTTTGGAAGCCAATATCATAATATTGGTTTGGCTTTAACTCTAATAATTTCTGATTATGTTTCTCATGTATATAAAGTGAGAAATGCAGCCCTAGAATAAACACAGTTTTTTGTAGTAGAAGAAATTCTGAAACAAAAGTGTGAAAAGATTTTGTATTTTTTAGATATCGAGCAGTGTGAGTTTTTTCTTGGGGGTGTTAGTTTGTTTGATTCTCTTATGTGCAGAGAGTTTCCAAACTCAGAGTTAGATGGCTGTTTTATTCTGGGGACGACGAGGTTGTACACTGCTGCACACATTGGGAAGAGCCGCGAAACGTCTTAAAGAGAGCGACCTAGTCCGCGACTCAGCCTTATTTACTTATTGGTTATTGATTTATTTATTATTGTTATTATTATTTGTTAGTGTTCGACATTTGCAGCAACAATTTTAAGACATTTTTTTTATTTTCTGCCATGTTTGTTGAGCATGAAACCGTTCCAGTTGATCTCAACAAATCATAGAAGCTCAGTCTCACGAACTCCAGAAATTTGTTCATGAAATCATCTCCAAAGGTATGGCTTTAGATGAACAATTTTGAGTAGCTGTAATGATTGTTAAATTACTTCATAGCTGGAAGTTTTTAAGAACCAAAGATATTTTACTCGATTGTGTATAGAGGAGGAAGTCTAAAAATAAGATAAAAATATGAAGTTCTTGTTATCAAATCCACTTTTGTTGTCTTGAAAAATAAACCCCCTCATGAAAGTTTAACTGATATAACTATGGTAAGTCTGGCCATTTGGCTAGAAACTGCCGACTTAAGGGTCGTCCTGTCCCACAGGCGAACATTATTGAGAACCAACTTATAGTTAATCAAATCATTTTAGTGGATCCGAGGGATGGTGAGTAGACACCGGCGCAATGCGTCACGTGTACTGTGATAAGTCTATGTTTAAGACTTATTTTATTGCTAAGTGTTGTTGGGATAAGGAAAGTGGAATTGAAGTTAGGGTCGTCCTGTCCCACAGGCGAACATTATTGAGAACCAACTTATAGTTAATCAAATCATTTTAGTGGATCCGAGGGATGGTGGGTAGACACCGGCGCAACGCGTCACGTGTACTGTGATAAGTCTCTGTTTAAGACTTATTTTATTGCTAAGTGTTGTTGGGACAAGGGAAGTGGAATTGAAGTTTACCTCTGGAAAGATTGTGTTTTTTAAAGATATTATGGATACTCCAGAGATGAGAAATAACTTAGTTTTGGACTATCTCCTTAACAAAGTAGATTTACTCAAACCGTAAGGCTGATTTGTATACCCTTACAAAGAATGATATTTTTGTTGGGAGGGTTATGCTATTATGGATGTTAAAATTGATTGTTATGATTTTATTAAAAATAAATATATTAGCATTAATATAGTTTTTATTCTTTAGTTTGTACACGTTGGTTTCTTTTTATTAGTATTGAAAACTTTATGCTTTATAGCCGTTCAAGCCTTTTAAGTTGTTTTGATCTGATTAAAGCCTATTTAATTTGATTAATATCTTATTACGTATTTTATGGCTATAAAAAGAGGAACAAATCGTACAAGGAAAAAAGGGGGTCGCAAGCAATTTTTTGGTTTTATCACATTTTATTCTATAGTTGTGTTTATTATGCTTGTAAATAGAATAGCACCCTTGCATGAAAAAATTGATTTGGAATTAATTCCTATTTTGTCTATAATTGACTTTAATATTGTGAATTTTGTAGTCAAGCTAATATTATTAAGGCTTCTTAAAAGTCATTTGATAGAGAAATTGAAATTCTTGAGTATTTGTTACATTTTGATATATGTGAATTTGATGGAGTGCTAACTATAAATAGGAAACATGATTTTATAATTTTTATTGATGATTGCTTTAATTTCACATATGTATACCTTATGAAAAATAAGAGTGATGCTTTTGATATGTTTAAATTATTTGTTGTTGAATATGTTTATATTCTGATATATGCAATGCTTTATTGATAGTCATTTTATTGCATATAATTGTGTTTTTATCGACTACTTTGTTTATAGCAAAGCTTTTAGATTTTTCGATTTAATGAGAAAGTTGTTGGTGAATCAAATGGCGCTAATTTTTATGAAGATTATTTCCGTTTAAATTGAAAAATAGTGGGGGTTCTATTTCTTATAGTGCACCAATTAGAGCAAGTATTTCTAATTTTTTTATTGAACCTATAATAAGTAAGAGCATATGTGGCTAAGGTTTTGGTCTTGTTTTTTATGTTGAGGAAGGTACATCCTATATTTTAGTTTTGTTGTCTCTGATCATGATATTTAAGTATGTAACTTATATGGCCTAAAGCCCGGAAACAAGCACCTAAGCAGTGGCATGAAAAATTTGATAATCTGGTTATCTTACATGGTTGTAATATTTACGAAAGTGACAAGTGTATATTTTATAAATTAGACATTTATGTTTGCACTATTATTTGTGTATATGTGGACAACTTGCTTATTTTTTGTTCTAATATTCATGTCGTGAAAAATGTCAAAAATATGATTTGTGGAAATTTTGACATGAAGAACCTTGGTGATGTATATGTAATTCTTGTAATTAAAATTACTAGAACTAAAAATGGTATTTCTTTAAATCAATTTCATTATTTTGAGAAGGTTTTAAAGAAATGTAATTACTCTGATAGTAAACCAGCATGTACCCCTATGATCTTAGTGTCAAGATGTTCAAGAACACTAGTGACAGTGTTAATCAATCTAAGTATGCGAACATCATTAGCACAGTCTTCAGTATGTTGTTGATTGCACTGGGCCTGATATAGCTTATGTTGTGGGGTTACTATGTAGGTTTACTGACAGTTCTAGTAATGAGCACTAGTGTCTATTGAGAGGGTCATGAGGTGCCTTAAAAGGACCATGAACCTTGGATTACATTATCAAAAGTTTCCTGTTGTACTAGAAGGCTACAGTGATCTTGATTGAAATAATTGGACTGACAATTGCTTGTGAGGAAACATCATGGTTGAGAAACCTTTTGTCAGATATTTCTATATGTGAAAATTGATACCAGTCACATTGATCCATTGTGATAGTACCGCGGTTATTGCAAAGATTGAGAACCGTTATTATAATGAAAAGAGGGATCATGTGAGGTCTGAAGAAAATTTGGCTGATCCTTTGACGAAAGGACTAGCAATAGAGAAGGTTTTCAAAACCTAAAATGGAATGAGACTAAGGCTCATAGATTAAATTGTCTCTTATAAGGGTAACTCAACCTATAGACTGGAGATCCCAAGAAATAGGTTCAAAGGGTAATAACAACTTATAAGGAGATGTGAGAATCATGCTATGATAATTTTTTAAAGTCTCATTCATATATTTAGAGCATGATATTCTGTAGTGGTGAAAGGTTAAATTAATTTCTTAATGAGTTCTATACTCTATTTGGAGCGAGGTACCTAGCTACAGAGGTACTCTTGATAGACTCACTTATGTGAATGTGGAAGTGAGACCGTTTTCTATGAAATTTTTTGGGCAAAAGTTTCTAGAGCATTCACTATACTAGGATAACATGTATGGCCGTAATGCATGGGCTTTGAAACTATACCATGAAAGATTGTGTGTGATGTTGTTAGAGATAGAGTTCAAGACTACGAGTCACTAGTAAAATCTAAAGTATTAATACTACGTAATGGTTTAAGTCTGCGGACATCATTGTTTATGCTCAATCATATTTTGTGTTGCCATACTGGTCGATGAAATGTTTTTAAAAAATTAAGTGGGGGATTGTTGAAATAATTTTATTAAAAATTTTTTTTGGCAATTATTATATGTTGTAGAAACTTTTAAGTTTCTATTTGTTGGACAGTGCCATAGTAAGTCATTATATCTTTGTTTATAAACGTTGGCTATTAAGTCATATTATTGTCCTAGTACGTTTCCTGATTTGTACCGTTTTGGAAGCCAATATCATAATATTGGTTTAATGGCTTTAACTCTAATAATTTCTCATTATGTTTGTCATGTATATAAAGTGAGAAATGCAGCCGTAGAATAAACACAATTTTTTGTAGCAGAAGAAATTCTGAAACAAAAGTGTGAAAAGATTTTGTATTTTTTAGATACCGAGCAGTGTGAGTTTTTTCTTGGGGGTGTTGGTTTGTTGGGTTCTCTTATGTGTAGAGAGTTTCCAAACTCAGAGTTAGAGGGATGTTTTATCCTGGGGACGACGAGGCTGTACACTGCTGCACACATTGGGCAGAGCCGCGAAACGTCTTAAAGAGAGCGACCTAGTCCGCGACTCAGTCTTATTTACTTATTGGTTATTGATTTATTTATTATTTTTATTATTATTTGTTAGTGTTCGACATTTGCAGCAACAATGTGAAAATAAAATAGGGTGTTCATTACAAGTTCATATCTCGCACTAGACCACTAATTTATTTTATTCAAAAAATTTAAAAAAATACAAGAAGAGAGAAAGAAAGAAGCAAGGGAATCCAAATTCGGTTAATGGAGAGTGGTGGCGGGAGTTTGTTATAGTGTTGCCCAAGAGCACGCGCTTTTCTATTTGGTTGTTGCGCGGGTGCCTATGTCACGCCAAAACAACCCGCTCCTCATCAATCCACACACTCACTAGTCACTATAAATTAAAGGTGGCTCTTCGGCTTTCTCTAAACCGAAAACATGGATTGCGAAATGGAGATTTTCGGCAATTTCCGCCGCTACACCATCTGTGATCCATCGTTCATCGCCCCGATCGAGGTGGAAGTGACCTCCTGCCCCGCCCATGTCCGGTCGTGGTGAACCTGATGATGCAGAGCCCCTATTGGTTAGAGGAAACTGATAGAGGTCAAGGAGTCATGGTAGGTCTCTCTGTGCAATGGACCAACCGACCCTACCTTCGCGTGGAGGCTCCTGTCGATACTCTGCAGCTATGTATCGAGTTCAGGTGTCTCATGGTGCAGCTTAAGTAGGCTGAGGATGTTCCTATAGAACTATGCGATTTGCTGAACAATGCCCACTGTATATTTGTGGGGGTTGGAAATGGCTCCACCGCACGTAGACTGCGAAACTCCATCCATCACTTGGAGATGCGCGAAGGTTATCCAATCAACATCCGCGAGAGCATGAGGTTGATTCGCAGTGACCTGGATCTGGACTGTCAGGAGTATGACCCTCCTGAGTCTTTCGCGTATGAGATATTCGACATGACAACAGAACCGTGGAGAGCCGATGTTATTAATGGCAATTGGGCTGCTGAGCTCAGCCGCAAGTAGGTACTCCTAGCTTACGGGAGAGTCTATTCGGGATGGCTAGTAGCCAGATTCATTTACGCCATACGTGCAGGATTTCTCTAGTTGACATACTCTGTTTTCGGAGTCTTTACTTTTTCGTACTCTGTGTTGGTTACTTTGTCTTTACATTTTTGTTCTTTGGAGTTGGTTACTCTGTTCATTCCGCAATTTAAATGAAAGGCTTTTGCGCAGAGTTATTAGTATTTCACTGCCTTTCTAATTCATATAGAGTATGAATTAGAAACGAAAAGAACAAAACAGCACGAAAGAAAACAGAGTATGTTATGTCAGCTATGGTAATGGAAGTCCTGCACGTACGTATTGGGCTACTCGCCATCCCGAGTACACTCTTCCATAAGCCAGGAGCACCTGCTCCCGGCTAAGAGTCTCTACATCCCAGTCGCCGTTGATAATGTCGGGTCTCCACGGCTGAGTTATCATGCCGTACATCTTGTTGGCGAAAGTCTCAGGCGAAGCATACTCGTCACAGTCCAGCTCCAGGCCTCCAGCTCCCAGCGAATCAACCTCATGCTTTTGCGGAGGTTGATGATTGGATAACGCATCTCTAAGCGGTGCATCGAGTTGAGCAGTCGACTCGCTGTGGAACCATTTCCAACCCCCACGTATATGCAGTACGTGGGGGTTGTTCAGCAAATCCCGAAGTTCTGCCTGAACCTCTACAACATGCGTCAGCTGGACCACCAAGCACCTAAACTGGGTACAGATCTGCAGAGTGTCGGCGGGAGCCTCCACGCCGCTCAGGTAGGGTGGGTTGGTCCAATGCACTGAGAGTCCAACCAACACATCGTGACCCCTCTGAGTCTCCTCTAACCAGTAGCTAGTCTGCATCATGAGGCTCAGCCACGACCTGACGTGGGCCGGGCTGGAGGTGACGTCCACCATGATCGGTTGGCGGGACGATTGATCGGAGATAGTGTAGCGTTGGAAATCGACGAAATGCTGCACTCGGCAATTCATGTTTTCACCTTATAAAAATAGCGAAGAGCCACCTATGATTTATACTAGTGTGTGTGTGTGGTGTGAGGGGTTTTTTTTGCGTGACACGGCCAACTGATTGGAAAAGGCGCGTGGTCTTGGCGTAACAAACTCCCGCCATGCCACCACTCTCCATTAACCTTGCTGAGTTGCTTTCTTTCTCGCTCTTTTTGTAATTTTTTTAATTTTTTGAATAAAATCAATTGATAGTCTTGTGCCAGCTATGAATGAACACTCTATTTTAGACCAATTGGCGGTGAATTAACTTATTAGAATAACTTAAGAGTTTTTTTTTTCTGGTGAAGAGAATAACTTATGAGTTATAATATTCTCATAAGTTGTTTTTAATTTAATTTTCTAGAATGATTTATACATAAGTATTTAATTATATTTTGTACACTTACTCAACAAGTATTTCATTAATTTGTTTATTCAAATGCCCATAATATGAATCCTGGTTGTTTGGTTTGTTTTACAAACCTCAATGGGGTTTGAGATGTGCAGGAAAAATGCAAGAAAAAAAAAGATAGAGAAAATGTGAAAGGCGGTGTGATGAAAAAAAATAGAAAAACAAAAAGAATAAAAATGAAAAAGTAAGGGAAATAAATAAATTGAAAAACATAAGGGTAACAGTAAGTAACGTTACATTGGTGCCATGCTAAACTCAGGGTGATTAGAGAAGATGACAGTGCCCAGGGTCCTATTGATAATGTTGTGGGGTCCACTACTGCTGCTAGGGAATCTAGGCCAAGGAGGGTAGTTATTAGGCCCCATGGTTGGGATGATTTTGTTCATTGAGGAAAGATTTTATGTCAAAAGGAATTATGAGTTGTTATTTCCACTATGTTATTTCCTTTATGCATTTTTGTCATGTTGCTGAGTGTATAAGTATGCATTGAGAAGAACGAATGAGGTAATCAAAAAATTTATCACAAAAATTCTTTCCCCACTTTATGCGTGAGGCTAATGGACTGGACAAAAGAAAAATCATATTGATAATCTAGACATATAGTGATATATGAGAAAATAAATTCGACATATATTTTAAAATTCAAAGATAATGGGGCGAGACTATAAAATTGGAAGATATAATGATATGCTTCAATTGATTTTTTCATAACAGGTGCAAAACCTTTTTAATTTAAGAAGCAATGACCGGTATAATTTGTACTATAAAATTGATAAATCCACCACAAATAATATATAGTGAGGAGTGAAGAGAATTAATATTACTCCTCTCTTTTGGCTCTTCTCGTCACTTTGAATTGGTTTTAAACGTTTTGTTAATTGTGTCGTGGTTGTGAAAATTCACACACAAATTGACTGGAACCGTGTGTTAAGAGTTTTATGGATTGCATAATGGCCATATTAAATGCTAATATTGAAATATTGGGTGTTGCTGGTTCTATTTGACAATCTTCTCTTTGATATGTTTAAGTATTAATTAATTCTCAACATTCATTGGTTTAATCTGAAATATCGTGTTTGAAAAGAAATGTTTTAGTATAACATGAGCTCTCTCTCTACTTTCCCATGCTCGTCTAATTAGAATACTAATTACGAGCTTAAAGAGTAGCTCATCTAAAAATAATTATAACCAAAGTTGTAATTCCTGCCGCTAAAAGTTTTGTGCTTACATATGGAGCCAACGTCTTTGTGCCTCCTCTTTGAGTGTAAACTGGGAAATACCTCTCTTGGTTGCAAATCCCATTATTTGATTTTATTCTTTGATTCTATATTGTAGCACATCTTTGAATTCAAGAAATTGGGACCAAGAGAACCATAGTAGCTAACCACGTGCCATTCACTATATATAGCATGCTATATTATAATATATATATTTTCCTTTGAAGGGCTATGTTATAACATTGCAATTATGGAAAGCATAAAAAAAATAGAAGAGAATTAGAAGGGGAGATAACGAAGGGGGTTCATCAAAAATAAAAATCTGTACATCACCTTAGCGATGGAATACATGGTAATGGTATACTAGTATGAAATTTCTCAACATGAAACTGTTTGCACAAAAAATGACGTCAGTAGGCCTGTAGCGATCTTGATTTATATATACACTATAAAAAAAATTGAAATAAAAATCCTGTAGGGTCACTGTAGCAATTTGGACGAGTTTTGATTATAATATAGATGAGGAGTTCGATTATGAAGAAAAATTATGATCCAATCCATTTATATCAATTTTTTATTTTTTATTTGTATAGTTCAACATCTATTTAGACCGAATTCAACATCTAACAACCAAAAACACATACATCATTATTTGCACATTCGATATCTAGCTTGGAGAGCATCAATTATATGGCATTCAATACCCTTTTAAGACCTTACTTGTTACTTGGGAAATTTTTATTTATATATCCAATTTGGTATTGTAGCATTGGATTTCAGTGAGGAGTGATAATCTTTGGGTACAACCTGTGTCTTCAGATGGGTGATTCTTTTGTAACGTTACGAGGGACTTTAAGTATTGGTTTGTATTTTTTTTTTCTAACATTGAGCACTCTTTGTGCATAATTCAATATCTAGTTTTAATATGTGTCTCTGTGTGTATGAAAAGAATGCCAAGGGCTGGCCCCAATTATCTCCCTACTTTAATTTACCTTGTAAAGTAGGCTGCATTTTACAAATTCCAACCGTTTATTTTCAAAACTTGTACACATAGGCATAAATGTTCCGTATCTCATAAAAAAATGTTCTTTTTTTTTTGAAAATGCAAAACTAATAATAGAGGATACTTATAAAGACAATTTAATAACATTATTTCACTCATTAACTCCTTTACTATTATTTTTTTAAATGGAGTGTAATTTTTATTAGCAAGAGAAATGACAAAATATGGTATGACCGCATAACTCAAAAATTATTATTTTTATTATTATTGCACTAAAAATGTAAAATTATTGCTATTGTTATTGCACTAAAATTGTAAAATCAACCTTGTCTGAGACCTGAGAAGAGAGTCCACATTAGGGATGACAATTGGACCCGGATCCAATGAACACCCATAAAATTTACCCGCAATGGGGAGGGCAATTATTTGCTTAATGGGTATGGGTACGGGTAATTATCTACATATTTTGATGAGGATGGGTGCGGGGTACGGGTACCTTAGTACCCACCCGCCCCAGACCCCCACTATATATATATATTTTTATAATTATTTATATATATATCATCGTTCTAGGCTTCATGAGAATACGTTGAAGGTGCTTATGTGTGCACAAATTAAATTGGTTGCAGCATGAAAAGGAGGGCAATATATGATGCAATAATATATTTATTCAATAAATTTGTGTTTAGTTTATTAACTAACTTTATTTTAATGTTGTAGTTTTTATTGGTATTACTAGACTCAAAAAATATTTACATGTGAAAGATAAATGTTCGTCGTCATTCCAAGACTCAGATTCTGATGATGTGGTAAAATAGTCTAAGAGTATGTTTGTTTGAAGGGATATAAAATTATTCCCAAGAAAATGAATTTGGGAATGTGACATTCCGTGGTTTCAAGTTTTAAAAAGATATTTCTGGATATAATTTATTCCCTAGAATATAGATAATTTTCAAACACTTCAAATATAACTTCTCACTCCCACTTTATTTTTACCATATTTTTTTAATTTTTAAATTAAATAAATTTTAATAAATACTCCTAGGAATACTAGATACTAACCAAATACAATATGTATTATACCCATGAATAATACCAGTAATAACACTCTCAGGTATACCATAGGGAATAAAATTTTATAACCTAAAACAAACATCCATTAATAATTTTTTTTATTAATGTTGATTTTACAACTCAAACTAATTACTGTAATATATTATTTTTAAACAGATTTTGGAGAGTACCAGCTTAACTTCAGTAGCTGCAAGTTCATGAATTTATTATTTTAGAAGTTTATTGTAGAATTTATTTAATATTCATGCTTGATTTTATGTATTGTATTTCAGAACCTTATTATGCATTATAATATGTACTTAATTTTTACCATATATAATATTATGTGTTACCTTTGAGAAATTAATTTTTTTCATTTTTCATCGTGAAAGTGCAGGTAATGGGTACAGGTACTGAGGTACCCAGAGGGTACAAATAAGGGGATCAAAGTTATTACCCACGCCGGTATGGGGCTGAGTACGGATATTTTTTCAAATTGTAGATATAGGAACAAGTACTATACTGTACCCATACCCTACCCATTGCCATTTCTAATCCACATCCAATCACATAGCTCGTGGCAAATTTTCCACGTCGAAAATTTGGAGAAAGCGCAACAGATTTCCGCCACTTCAAGAAAAGAAAGGACATTTTAGTCATCAAACACAAAATATAGACCCACAGTTGACTTTTCGAAATAGAGTTTCAAGTGCTCTCGTCCGCAGGCTAAGACACCCTACTCTCACTGTTAAGGTGCGACCCAGGCGTGAGTTAAGTTAGAAGCTTTGTTTGTTTTGATTAAGACGAGGGAGGAGGAAAAAAAGAAGAAATATGGAGGTAAAAACGAAAAAAAAAAATGGAGGGAGAGAGAGAGAGAGAGAGAGGTGAAAAGCTTAAGCATGTGGCAGGGGTTGGTGGCAGATATACAGGGCTGCGGATGGACGAATTTCATTTTTTGGTAGTTTTTTTAATTTTACAGTCAAGTCTCAAGTCTAAGTTGTCTTGTTATCGAAAATTATAAAAAAAAATATGCTGCCCTTGTAAATATTGGTGAAATTAATACAAGTTTAAGTTTACCCCTCTGATATTTTTTGAAGGAAACTACCTCTCTCTGATTCTCATCTTAACATTTCATTAATTAATAATTAATATTTAAAAGACACTGATTAACAAACAAAATTCAATTTATTAGAAATTTTATGATTGTAATTTTCGTTCTTAAATATTCCTAGTAATATTTTGCCTAAATTGTGTAAAGCAATTGTACACAAATCGTTAGTAAATTTTAAATTGGGCACGTTATCTATCTATCTATCTATAAATAATACATTTAGGAATGATTTTTTAAGCCTCAATTCACACATGTCGTTCTCATAGCATTTTCACAAACCCCATCCACGTGTCATACTCGGAGAAAAAGATGTACCAAAATCAAATCAAAATTAAATCGATTGACTTTTGGCTCCTCCCGACGATTTCTTCTACTATAAGTATAAACCCCAGTCTAGAGCTAGCAAAATGGGCTTTCGGGCTAGCCTGAGCTTAGCCTGCATTAGATTTGAGTTTTATCAGGCTGAGCCAAAAAAGCTCGAATTGAAAATGAGTTCAAATTTGTATGCCCCAAGTTTTCTATTTTTTGGGCTTTTTTCGAGATGGGCTCGGGCTTTAGCCTATATTTTTGGGTAGCCCCTCTTCGGGCTCGGGCTTTATCAGATTTGGGCTTTGTCGGGTCGGACCAAAAATGTCTGAATTGAAAACGGACTCAAATTTATGCATCCGAGCTCTCTATTTTTTTGGCTTTTTTGGCCCGGCCCGCTAGGCCTAACCCATTTTGCCAACTCTACCCCAATCTCACACTCTTGAGTCAGAAATGGATTCCCTGTAGTAGGGAGTAGATGCTGTCGAGAAAAAGAGAGATCGTTAGATCGAGATCGAACGACTCATATTTTAAGTATATATTTTTAATCTATTTTAATACATAAAAAAATGAATCGTCCGATCTCCATCCAATGGTCCCTACTCTTGAGTCTCAAACTCTCAATCTCTCTCTCTCAAGCTAAATTTGGTCGTCAATGGCGGCCACCGATGCTCACAACGGAACTCCATTAGGCATGCCTTTGGAAACGTTCTTGCGCTCTTCATCCTGATCGGTGTTCTCGCCTTCTCGATCCGTCTTTTCTCCGTAAGCTTCTACAGATCTGGTTTCATTTTCTCTTTTTCCTTTTTTTCACCAATGCGATTGTCTGCTTTTGAATTCAACGACACGGATAACCGTTCAATTGAACTGTTTCGTCGTGTGAAAACTGAGAAATCAGTGAAGGAAGAACGAGGAAGAAAAGAGAGAACTCCACATGAAATAAGCTGAGCATTCTAACTCAATTTCTGTATTTCCTCATCTGAATAATTACAATTACAAAAGTAGTTTATATACAGCTGTAAGTCACTAACAAACTTTAACAACTCAAACTAAAAACTGTTACAGAACAAGTTAGGAACTAACCAGAAGCAACTAACTAAACTAACTACAGTTAGTTTTATTACAAGTGAATGAATTAACTAACTAACTTCAGTAAACTTCAGTTAACATCCCCCCTCAAGATGGAATATGTATGTCACACATTGCCAACTTGTTATGAAGACTCTGAAAAGGACCAAGATGGAGTGGCTTTGTCAGGATATCTGCAATCTGATCAGTAGATGGAATAGGAAGTAAATGCAATATACCAGCTTGCAATTTGTCTCTAACCACATGGCAGTCCATTTCAATATGTTTCGTTCTCTCGTGAAACACAGGGTTTAAAGCAATATGTAGAGCTGACCTATTGTCACAATATAGAATCACAGGAGAAGAATGAGTGTGTCACGACCCAAACTCTTGAGACGTGACCGGCGCACAGGCTTCAACCTTTAGCCTGGCAAGCCTAACAACCCAACTAGACAGACAACAACATCTCTAACCAATATTTACTTATATAATATTTTTACTGAAATTTCGACAGAGTCTCCTCTATATTTTTAATATTCCCAAAATATCATAAGTAGTCCTGTATCAAATATATCACAGCCAGAAACCAGAATAGAATAATAAATCTTCAAAATAAGTGAAAACATATTACATCCCAAAATACGTTTGTAATTACTTCCTATAGCTGCAGAATTTACATAACACCAAAAGAAAACAAAAGGGCCACCAACCAAGGAGGCCTACCAAAAGAGTGATGACGCTGAAACTTCAATATGCTAGCAGCCTGCTACTCAGCTGCCTGGGAATCTGGATAAGAAAATAAGAGAAAAGGGTAAGTCTTAGAGACTTAGTGAGGAGACAACAACCACCATGAACTAGAAGGGAAACACAACGTATGAATATTCGTTCTAACATTTTCATGGCAAATTACTGAAATAATGAGTATTGGATAATATCAACAAACATACATACAAATGCTAGAGAAATTGTAAGCTTATCTTCAAATAAAAACATTTAATCACCAAAACTCATTAAAACAATAAAATAGAAATAAATTTTTCTACAAGAAAAATATAGAGAAAAATCCAAAAATAATAAGTAATGAATATAAGCGAAATCACACATGAGAGCACCAAGAGGCGGCTCCATCTCGCTGATAGCCCTCTCCTCCTAAGGGTGGCCCTTCCCGTAGGGGCAACTCCATCTAACGGATAGCCCTCTCCTCTAACAATCACAATCATAATAACCAACGGGGGTAGCTACATCTCGTTGATAGCCCTCTCCACCTAAGGGTACCGTTCCCATAGGGGTAGCTTCATCTAACGGATAGCCCTTCCACCCGAAGTCAATTAACTAGGTGCACCTAGGCCGTTATTCCCGCTAACGACTACACGGGGTTCTAACATGGATTTCCAATAAAATCATATCTCAAAATCAAATTATTTTACATCAAAGCTTGTACCCAGCATATAAATCTAAGGCTCATATTTTCAAATTCACATCCATTGAATATCTAATCAATTTACAGTTCACAAACATCAACTTCAATTAAATAGAGGGATATCAATAACGATAAAAATAAATCAAAGATATTAAAGATGATTTTAAAGAGCATGTTTCCCAAATAAAAATCAAGAATAAATAAATTAACCATTACAAATCATTTAAAATATATCATAGTGATTGTTATCTACTCACAGCTACGTAAAATCAACTAACTGGCCCTCCAGCAACTCCTGGGGAAGCAGACGAGGCAACCACTGGTGGATCTGAGCATCAAAAATAGTTTCAAGATTTTTAGATAACTATTCTAGGTCTCCACAAACCATGAGCAACAATAAAATCCCACAACTATATACTCTAAACTCCAAAAATAATTTCTACTCATAGCTAACATATACCAAAGATGCAATCTTTAAGTTATGAGTTGTGGGTATACCTCAAAGAGTCCCAATGAGCAACCTTTAAGGTGTGGGTACCCTTCTCCTCACTTAGGGTACAAACCCTAAACCCCCAAATTCTACCCAAGCACTTGTGAGAAGTAGGAGAAGCTTTGTTTGGAAATGTGTAATTTTTTTCTCAAGAGTATATGTGTTAATGGTGGGATTTTGTGATTTGAATGAGAAGAAAATAAGAAAAATGGAGGAAAAAAGGGGTGGGGTCTCGGTGAAAGGAAAGGGAAACAGAGAGAGAGAGGAGAAATGAGAAATGAGAAATGGGGGGTGGGGGTGTCGATGGGTTTTCTTTTTTGTGTGTGTGTTTATTATTTTTTTTCCTTTACTAAAACGGTGCATTTCAGTGTGACATGTAAGTCTTGCAGCAAATATAACAACCACTGAGCCTCACAAGTGGCTTGGGCAAGTGCCCTGTATTCTGCCTCAGATGATGATCTAGAGACCACTGTTTGCTTCTTACTCTTCCACGATATCAGGGAATTACCTAAGAAGAAACAGAAACCAGTGATGGATCTTCGAGTATCAGGGCATGCTCCCCAGTCAGAGTCACTGAAACCTTTAAGAGTGGGAGAGGATGATGCATCAAAGAACAAACCACTTCCTGGTGCTCCCTTTATATACTTAACAACTCGCATGGCTGCTTGTCGATGTTGATCAGTTGGTTTCTACAGAAACTGACTAAGATGGGTGACAGCAAAAGCTATGTCGGGCCGAGTGTGAGTTAAGTACAATAGCCTGCCAATCAGCCTTCTGTAAACACTAGGATCAGGTATAGGTAAACCAGCAGCCTTATGCAGTTTCAGTTGTGGATCCATGGGAGTAGAACAAGGTTTGGATCCAATTAAACCAGTATCTTATAGCAGGTCAAGAGCATACTTCCTTTGATATAAGGAAATTCCCTTAGTTGATCTTGCTATCTCAAAACCAAGGAAATATTTTAAGGAACCAAGGTCCTTGATGCTGAATTTTGAGTCCAGTAATGTCTTGACAAATTGAATTTCAGCCAAATCATCTCCAGCAAGTACCAAGTCATCCACATAAACAAGGATCATGGTGCGGCCAGTTGGGGTGAACTTGGTAAAAAGTGAATAATCAGCTTTAGACTGTTGATAACCAGAGTCAACAAGAGTAGAGGTTAATTTGGCATTCCACTGCCTGCTGGCCTGTTTCAGGCCATATAGGGACCTTTGTAGCTTGCAAACAAGTGCAGGATCAGATATATGCAAACCGGGTGGTGGTTTCATATAAACCTCTTCATCCAAATCCCCATGTAGAAAAGCTGTGTTAACATCTAATTGGTGTAGATGCCAACCATGAATAGCAGCAAGGGATAGAAGGGTTCTAATAGTGGTCATTTTTACAACAGGACTGAAAGTTTCCAAGTAGTCTAGGCCCTCAGTTTGTGTAAATCCTTTGGCAACTAACCTAGCTTTATGTCTTTCTACACTTCCATCAGCCTTTAACTTGACCTTAAACACCCATCTGCAGCCAATTGCTTTCTTGTTAGGAGGCAACTTTGTCAATTCCCATGTCCTAGTTTTGTTCAGAGCAGACAGTTCTGCTGCTATGGCATTTCTCCAACTCTCAGACTGAACAGCATCCTCATATGAACTCGGTTCAGTACATTTTGATAAAGCAAAAGAAAAATGTCTATGATTAGTGGACAAATTACAATAGGACATGTACTGTGAAAGTGGATACCTGACATTTGTTGATGATTGAGCAATTGAGTCATGAACAGTTTTGGAGCTAAGGGAACAATGGTAATCTTGAAGGTAAGAAGGAGGTCTTCTGTCTCGGGTTGGTCTGGGTAGTGGAGGAGGATCAATGTTTATTTGAGGTAGGTTAATGGGATCCGTGATGTGATCTAGTATGGTTACAGGTTGGTCATTTATTTGGACTTGGTTATCAGGTTGGATGGGGGCAGGTTGTTCATCTATGTGGACTTGGTTATCAGGTTGGATTTCAGTAGGGTCGGGAAGGAATTTATGTTGTGGGTTGAAGTATGGCAAAATATGATCAGGGTGGGTAGTGGATGGATTGTTTTTATCTCTATATGGAAAATGGCTTTCATAGAAACTAACATCCCTTGACAAAAAAATCTCTCTAGTTTTCAGATCATAAACTAGATAGCCTTTAACTCCTGTTTTGACTCCTAGGTAAACACAACTCCTGTTTTGACTTCTTTCTATTGTTTTTCAGGGTGGAAACACAGCATAAACACCCAAAAACTTTCATAGCAAAGAGGTCAAGCAAAGCATTGTATAGCATGAAATAAGGAGAGTTGTCAGAAAGAAACCTAATAGGAAGTCTGTTTATGATATGAACAACATGTGCCACAGCATTGTAGGTAACAAGATGAAACACAAGAAGGGGGGGTTGAATTGTGTTTCTAAGCTTTTAAAACTTTTCGCAAAAGATGGACGCTGGCTGTTAAAAACGTTGGACGCACAGCTTAGTTCAAATATTGGACGCACAATGTTTTCTGAAATATTGGACGCACAGAGTGCTAAAACACTGGACGCACAGAGTCTTTATAAAAACTTGACGCACAGGTTTTCTAAAGATTGGACGCACAGAATGCTTCCCTTTTAGTTTGAAAAACTTGTTTGAATAAAATCAATTTCAATCTCCTTTGTTAGTAATAAACACAGATATAAAAGGAGTTAAGGGAAAGAAGAAATAACACAAGTTTTTATACTTGTTCACCCTTTCCTAAGAGCTACGTCCAGTCCCCTCAAACTAGAGAGATTTCACTATCAAACCAGATAGGTACAAGTATTCTTTGCACACAGCCTCTTCAGGCTAAAACCCAAGTATTCTTTGCACACAGCCTCTCCAGGCTAAAACCCAAGTATTCTTTGGACGCAGCCTCTTCAGGCTAAACCCCAAGTATTCTTTGGACACAGCCTCTTCAGGCTAAAACAAGTATTCTTTGAACACAGCCTCTTCAGGCTAAACAACTCAGCAGAGTTTTGATTCAAGTGCTGTCTAACTCACACAAGTGAGGATATGAAAACCAAAGCACTTTGAGAGTTAAGCAAACTCTCTTTTACAAGAAGATAAAGAAATACAAGACTTTCTAGACAGAGTATAACAAATTGTTTGCACAGCGTTTTTGCTCTTTCTTTTTCGTTGTTCAGTATCTTGTCTTCTTCTTCTTGCTTCTCGGTATTTATAAGAGTAGTGAAGCTTCAGACTTGTTCTTCAGTTGCTCAACTTCAGCTCTCATAAAAGTTACCGTTCTCTAATAGCATTTAATGCTATTTTCCCGTTGCGCTGAGGAGATCTACTTCATTGTGCATGTCTGCGTTTCTTTCTCCTAAATCAGAAGCAACCTGTACTCAAAGTCTCAATTGTACAGTGGTTAATAATAATATCTTATTGAGACAGAGAGAATACACTGTGTAAAGCAGAAAGATGTGTTCAGAGATATATAGAGTAGTTAAAAGTACATTCTCTCTCTTAGTACACTTTCCACAATACTTTATGCTTTTCAGAAGTACATTCACACACGTTGACAAAGATGTACAGAAAGCATTGCATACAGCTATTTATTTCAAATCATTTGCTCAATAAATATGTTTCATATTAAATGCATGAGCAGTAAATAGCACGTAATGGACTGTGCGTTTTGGACGCAGCATATAGAATCTATTGGACGCATACCTTTGCACTTACCAATTTGCACAGAACTCATGCAAACATTGGACGCATACCTGATGCTTACCAATCTATTCCATTTGAATGCAAGGCAGTATTGGACTTATTGCCTCATTCTGGTTATTGGAGTTTTGCCATTTCCCTATAGTTCCATTGGACGCAGAGTTGATTGTTGTACATTTGTTCTTCTGCTTTATTGGACGCAGAACAGTTGTTTGATGTACCTTTGTCAATCTGCTTCATTGTGTTCCATTGGACGCAAAGCAATATTGTTGTCCTTCTTATTTATTGGACACAGAACAGTACCTTTGCCACTGATTTCATTGGACACAGAGCAGTTCTTTTGTTTGTTCAGTTTCATTGAACGCAGAGTTGCACTCTTGCTCACACTGAACATTGGACTTTTATCCTTCATCTGCATTGGACGCTCACTGAATCTGTTCCTTTGAAAATCATTGGACTCTTACTGCAATTCTGCTTCTCATAAAAACATTGGACTCTGCCAGTATTGCCTTGTTCTTATCATCGGACTTATGCCAGTCTTGCCTTGTACATATTATTGGACGCACAATCATTGTTTGCCTTTGTGCTGAAACATTGGACACAGAATTCTTCCTTCTGCTCAAACTTTGGACGCAGAACTTTTGTGTCCATTTCAGTGCCAACATTGGACGCAAAATTCTTGTGTCCATTCCAGTGCCAACATTGGACGCAAGACTCACTTTGAATGCCAGCCAATGTCATGAAGAACTGATTGGACGCAGACTGCAATAAGCTTTGTTAGGCAGCATTGTTATTCATTGTACAAGCTTAATACAAATTGATTATCCTTTGTAAAAACCTTAATACATTTTGTTATCATCAAAACCATAAAATCACTTAGGGAGTTTTTGTATTAAAAACACTTTTAACCAATTTGGTTCCAACAATCTCCCCCTTTTTGATGATGACAAACATTATTAAGTTTTACAAACAATAAAGCATATAAACCAGAATCAGTCAGCAAAAGCAGAAATTTTCTAAGGGAAACTCCCCCTGAGATAAACATCTCAGATTTTCCTTACTCTTCTCCCCCTGAGATAAACATCTCATGGTTTTGGATATTCAATATACTTAGAGTACCTGAAAATTTCTTTCACTCATAACAACAAGATTAGTCCAATAAAAAGCAAATAGCTTATCAGATTAAAACATGGTAATAAGACTACTGCAACGCAATCAGACTTAATCCCATATTCTTCTTTCTTTTTAAAACTTAATCCCATATATTTCTCCCCCTTTTGTCATCAGGCAAAAAGGTTCATAGAACATCATAGTCCAAAGACAGTTTTGAAACACAGAGAGAAACTTAAAAACCCTTTTTCTTCTCCCTTTTTCTAAACAAGCTTTCTCAAACAGAAATGATTTTAGAAAAGATGTCAAACGAAGAGAAAACCAACTATAAGAAATATCTTTATGAAAAAAAAAAATTGGACTCAGCGTGGGATTACTAAGATGTAAAAGCTTTCTTTAAAAAATTCTAAGTCTCAAATAGACTGTCGTGTCCTATTGGACTCTAGTCACATTGGACTCAGACTCAACTTAAGCATATTGGACGCTAAACATCAGTCTTTTATAAAGTGCATATTCAAATGCTTCCTTATAAAAGTAAACCTATCTACAGAGAGGGGTTTTGTAAAAATATCTGCCCATTGATTTTCAGTGTTAACAAACTGAATATCAAATGTTCCCTTCTGCACATAGTCTCTAATAAAATGATGTTTAATTTCTATATGCTTAGCTCTTGAGTGTAAGATTGGGTTCTTAGATAAATTGATTGCAGCAGTATTATCACAAAGAACAGAAATCTTACTCTCAAAGATGTTGTAGTCCTCCAATTGATGTTTAATCCATAAGAGCTGAGAACAACAACTTGCAGCAGAGACATATTCAGCTTCAGCTGTTGATAATGCAATTGTGCTTTGTCTCTTGCTTGTCCATGATACTAAATTGGATCCAATAAAATGGCATCCTCCGCTGGTGCTTTTTCTTTCAAGCCTGTCTCCAGCATAATCAGCATCACAGAATCCTACTAATCTGTATTCATCTGATTTCTTAAACAGCAAACCAAGATTAGTAGTCTCTTTCAGATATCTAAAAATTCTCTTGACAGCAGTCAAATGAGAATCTCTAGGATCTGATTGAAATCTTGCACATAAGCATACACTGAACATAATATCAGGTCTAGATGCAGTAAGATATAAAAGAGATCCTATCATACCTCTATATACCTTTTGATCTACCTTTTTATCTTTGTCATTCAGGCTCATTATGCAAGTTGGATGCATGGGAGTATTCATGGGTTTGCAATCATCCATTTTGAACTTCTTCAGAAGCTCCTTCGTGTATTTGGACTGATGCACATATATCCCATCTTTAGTCTGTTTCACTTGAAGTCCAAGAAAGAACTTCAACTCTCCCATCATGCTCATTTCGAATTCTTTCTGCATTAACTCAGAGAATTCTCTACACAAAGATTCATCAGTAGCACCAAAAATAATGTCATCTACATAAATCTGTACTATGATGAAATGTGAGTCTATGGATTTTCTGAAAAGAGTGTTATCAACTTTTCCTCTTGAAAAACCATTTTCCATTAAAAATGAACTCAGTTTTTCATACCAAGCTCGAGGAGCTTGCTTAAGGCCATAAAGAGCCTTTTTCAATTTAAAAACATGATTTGGAAAAGATTGATCCTCAAAGCCAGGAGGTTGTTCAACATAGACTTCTTCTGTTATTATACCATTCAGAAAAGCACTTTTTACATCCATTTGATAAAGCCTCATATCATGTTGGGCAGCAAATGAAAGTAAAATGCGAATGGCTTCTATTCTAGCTACTGGAGCAAAGGTTTCAGTAAAATCAATACCTTCCTGTTGTGAGTAGCCTTGAGCAACTAACCTTGCTTTGTTTCTCACAACTTTACCTTCTTCGTCCAGCTTGTTTCTGAATACCCATTTGGTTCCAATGATGGACTTATCTTCAGGTGGGGCTACCAGAGTCCAAACATCATTTCTTTTGAACTGATTCAGCTCCTCCTGCATTGCTAAAATCCATCCTTCATCCAATAGGGCTTCATCTATATTCTTTGGCTCCTATTCAGAGATGAATGCTACATCAGTTTGCTATCTGAATGTGGACCTTGTTCTGACTTTATCATCTGCATTTCCAATAATTTGATCTTCAGGATGATAAGTCTTAAAATGCCAGCTTTTACCACCTGCAGTATTGGACGCATGACTGTCTCCTGCGTCTGGTCCATCTTCTTCAATCTTGCTTGATGATTCTTCACCTCCTGGTTGTATTCTCATATCTGCAAGAGAATCACTTAGCTCTGACAGATCATTGTCAGGCTTTTTGTCATTGAATTTAACGTGAATTGACTCTTCAACAGTCAAGGTTCTTGAGTTGTAAACTCGATATGCCTTGGAAGTTTCAGAATAACCCAGAAAAATTCCATTATCAATTTTAGAGTCAAATTTACCAAGTTGATCCTTGGTGTTAAGAATAAAACACTCACATCCGAAAGGATGAAAATATGAAATGTTGGGTTTTCTTCCTTTCCACAATTCATAAGGAGTCTTTTTCAGTATAGGCCTTATATAAATTCGGTTTTGCAAATAACATGCTGTGTTTACAGCTTCAGCCCAAAACCTCTTAGAGGTTGAGTGATCATTGAGCATGGTCCTGGCCATCTCTTGTAAAGATCGATTTTTCCTCTCTACTACACCATTTTGCTGTGGTGTTCTAGGTGCAGAGAAATTGTGAAGGATTCCATTCTCTTCACAGAATCTCTGAAAGTTTGCATTTTCAAACTCACCTCCATGATCACTTCGAATGGAGTTGATACAAACTCCTTTCTCAGTTTGGACTCTTTTACAAAATATGGTGAATACTTTAAAAGACTCATCCTTGTGTGCTAGGAATTTAACCCATGTCCATCTAGTATAGTCATCAACTATAACAAGTCCATATTTCTTTCCACTCAAAGAAGCAGTTTGTGTTGGTCCAAACAAATCCATATGTAAAAGTTCTAAAGGTCTAGAAGTGGAAACAATGTTTTTAGAATTAAAAGAGTTTTTCACTTGTTTCCCTTTCTGACATGCTTCACAGAGAACCTCAGATTTGTACACAAGATTTGGAAGTCCTCTTACGAGGCTATGCTTATTAAGCTTTGAGATGGTTCTCAAGCTTGCATGACCAAGCTTCTTGTGCCATATCCATTGTTCATTATTTAAAGAAATGAAGCATGAGACATTCTGTTTGGACAGATTTTCAAAATCAATTTTATAAACATTGTCCTGCCTCTTTGCTTGAAAAAGTATGGACTCATCAGAATTTCTGACTATACATTTATCCTTGTTAAAGGAAACATCAAACCCGCTATCACACAATTGACTTATGCTAAGCAGATTATGTTTGAGTCCTTCAACCAATAAGACATTTTCAATAGAGGGAAAAGGATGTTTACCAATTTTACCTATTCCAACTATTCTGCCTTTCTGGTCACCTCCAAACGTGACCCAGCCCTTTGATCTAGGCTTTAGGTCTTGGAACATAGACCTTTCTCCTGTCATGTGTCGTGAGCAGCCACTGTCCAGGTACCATGACTGGTGTTGCTTTCCTCCCATTAAGCAAATCTGCAACAGGAATGATCATGTTCTTAGGTACCCAGATTTTCTTGGGTCCTTTCATGTTAGTCCTTGGCCTGCGTCCAGGCTTGTTCCATTTATTATGGAAGCATGTCGATGTGACATGTCCAGCCTTTCCACAGTATCCACAATATATATTAAACTTTGATGGACTCTTGGAAAACTTTGGTTTCGGTTTTTCATAACCCAAACCAGTTTTGTCAGAAGGTTTTCTCTGAATTTTTAAAATTTGATCAAGCTTTTCAGAGCTACTGACAAATCTGGACAATCGTCCAGTGAGTTCATCTACTTCTTGTTGAAGTACTTGTACTTCACAGGAAGTATTGGACTCAAACTTCTTTCGAGATTCTTCTTTCAATTGACTTACTTGAAGTCTTAAATGTTCATTATCCGATTTAAGTACTTTGTTTTCTGAAGAAAGCTTTTCAAAATCTTTTGTTATAAGAGAAAACTTTTTCTTTAAAGACTTGTACTCATCAGATAGAATGGATGAATCTCTAAGAAGCTCATCAAAATTATTTCTTAATTCAGAGTAAGAAATTACCTCCTCTTCGTCTTCACTTTCAACTGAGGAGAGTCCTGCCATTAGACACAGATTTGCCTCTTCCTTATCCTCATCATCAGAGGAATCATCAAGGTCCTCCCATGTTGCCATGAGACCTTTTTTCTTCTTGAAGAACTTCTTCTTTGTCCTCTCGGCCTCAGGACAGTCTGCCTTGTAGTGGCCTGGTTTCCTGCATCCATAGCACACCACTGGACTTTCCTCTTTTTGCTCAGCTTCCTTCTGTGGAAATCTTTTGCTGAATTGCTTCCTCCTGAAGCCACCCTTCTTTTTCCACATTGATTTTATTCTTTTGGATATGAATGAAAGTTCATCTTCATCCGAGTCTTCTTCTCCTTGTGAACTGCATGATTCTTCATCAGAATCATTGGCCCTCAAGGCTTTTGAGGTGCTCCCTCTTTGAGCTTTAAGAGCAATGGACTTTGCTCTTTTCTCGGTTCCCTCTTCATTCAGCTCAAGCTCATGTACTTTCAATGAGCCTAGAAGATTTTCTAAAGCAAGAGTGGAAAGATCCCTTGCTTCTTGTATTGCTGTAACTTTGGGTCTCCACTGTCTGGGCAGACTCCTCAAAATCTTCCTTACATGTTCCTGGGTTGTGTAGACTTTCCCCAAGGATCTCAGGTTGTTGGTAATAGTTTGGAATCTTCCAAACATTTGATCAATGGACTCTTGTTCTTCCATCTTAAATAGTTCATATTGATGAACTAGTATGCTTATCTTAGATTCACGAACCTGAGAAGAGCCTTCATGTGCCAAGGCCAGAGTGTCCCACATTTCCTTGGCAGTGGTGCAGCTGTGCACCTTGTCATATTCAGATTTTGTGATGGCACACATCAGGTAGTGCCTGGTCTTCGAGTTCAGCTGAAATCTGGTTCTTTGATCAGCTGTCCATTGGGCTCTAGGTACTGGTTGACCTGCATCATTTACTGGGGCCGTGTAGCCTGTTTCCACAACATCCCATAAATCTATATTCTGCGCATCAAAGAATGTGATCATTCTTTGCTTCCAGTAATCATATTCGTTGCCATTGAACAGTGGTGGTCTGTTCACAGCCTGTCCTTCATTCTCCATGGATCTTGCTTTCTCTTCACTGTTAAGTGCTCAACCCCTTAGAGACCGAGCTCTGATGCCAACTGTAGGTAACAAGATGAAACACAAGAAGGGGGGGTTGAATTGTGTTTCTAAGCTTTTAAAACTTTTCGCAAAAGATGGACGCTGGCTGTTAAAAACGTTGGACGCACAGCTTAGTTCAAATATTGGACGCACAGTGTTTTCTGAAATATTGGACGCACAGAGTGCTAAAACACTGGACGCACAGAGTCTTTATAAAAACTTGACGCACAGGTTTTCTAAAGATTGGACGCACAGAATGCTTCCCTTTTAGTTTGAAAAACTTGTTTGAATAAAATCAATTTCAATCCCCTTTGTTAGTAATAAACACAGATATAAAAGGAGTTAAGGGAAAGAAGAAATAACACAAGTTTTTATACTTGTTCACCCTTTCCTAAGAGCTACGTCCAGTCCCCTCAAACTAGAGAGATTTCACTATCAAACCAGATAGGTACAAGTATTCTTTGCACACAGCCTCTTCAGGCTAAAACCCAAGTATTCTTTGCACACAGCCTCTCCAGGCTAAAACCCAAGTATTCTTTGGACGCAGCCTCTTCAGGCTAAACCCCAAGTATTCTTTGGACACAGCCTCTTCAGGCTAAAACAAGTATTCTTTGAACACAGCCTCTTCAGGCTAAACAACTCAGCAGAGTTTTGATTCAAGTGCTGTCTAACTCACACAAGTGAGGATATGAAAACTAAAGCACTTTGAGAGTTAAGCAAACTCTCTTTTACAAGAAGATAAAGAAATACAAGACTTTCTAGACAGAGTATAACAAATTGTTTGCACAGCGTTTTTGCTCTTTCTTTTTCGTTGTTCAGTATCTTGTCTTCTTCTTCTTGCTTCTCGGTATTTATAAGAGTAGTGAAGCTTCAGACTTGTTCTTCAGTTGCTCAACTTCAGCTCTCATAAAAGTTACCGTTCTCTAATAGCATTTAATGCTATTTTCCCGTTGCGCTGAGGAGATCTACTTCATTGTGCATGTCTGCGTTTCTTTCTCCTAAATCAGAAGCAACCTGTACTCAAAGTCTCAATTGTACAGTGGTTAATAATAATATCTTATTGAGACAGAGAGAATACACTGTGTAAAGCAGAAAGATGTGTTCAGAGATATATAGAGTAGTTAAAAGTACATTCTCTCTCTTAGTACACTTTCCACAGTACTTTATGCTTTTCAGAAGTACATTCACACACGTTGACAAAGATGTACAGAAAGCATTGCATACAGCTATTTATTTCAAATCATTTGCACAATAAATATGTTTCATATTAAATGCATGAGCAGTAAATAGCACGTAATGGACTGTGCGTTTTGGACGCAGCATATAGAATCTATTGGACGCATACCTTTGCACTTACCAATTTGCACAGAACTCATGCAAACATTGGACGCATACCTGATGCTTACCAATCTATTCCATTTGAATGCAAGGCAGTATTGGACTTATTGCCTCATTCTGGTTATTGGACTTTTGCCATTTCCCTATAGTTCCATTGGACGCAGAGTTGATTGTTGTACATTTGTTCTTCTGCTTTATTGGACGCAGAACAGTTGTTTGATGTACCTTTGTCAATCTGCTTCATTGTGTTCCATTGGACGCAAAGCAATATTGTTGTCCTTCTTATTTATTGGACGCAGAACAGTACCTTTGTCACTGATTTCATTGGACGCAGAGCAGTTCTTTTGTTTGTTCAGTTTCATTGAACGCAGAGTTGCACTCTTGCTCACACTGAACATTGGACTTTTATCCTTCATCTGCATTGGACGCTCACTGAATCTGTTCCTTTGAAAATCATTGGACTCTTACTGCAATTCTGCTTCTCATAAAAACATTGGACTCTGCCAGTATTGCCTTGTTCTTATCATCGGACTTATGCCAGTCTTGCCTTGTACATATTATTGGACGCACAATCATTGTTTGCCTTTGTGCTGAAACATTGGACGCAGAATTCTTCCTTCTGCTCAAACTTTGGACGCAGAACTTTTGTGTCCATTTCAGTGCCAACATTGGACGCAAAATTCTTGTGTCCATTCCAGTGCCAACATTGGACGCAAGGCTCACTTTGAATGCCAGCCAATGTCATGAAGAACTGATTGGACGTAGACTGCAATAAGCTTTGTTAGGCAGCATTGTTATTCATTGTACAAGCTTAATACAAATTGATTATCCTTTGTAAAAACCTTAATACATTTTGTTATCATCAAAACCATAAAATCACTTAGGGAGTTTTTGTATTAAAAACACTTTTAACCAATTTGGTTCCAACAAGCATGTGTCTAAAAACTATTAGGCAAATTAGCTTCAAACAGCAAAGCTCTAGCAACAGCAAGTATGTGTTGATGTTTTCTCTCAACAATTCCATTTTGTTGAGGTGTGGCAACACAAGAAGTTTGGTGTATGATTCCTTTGTAAGAATAGAAATCAAATAATTTAAATTCAGGGCCATTATCTGATCTAATCACCTTTATTTTGGAAGCAAATTGTGTTTCAATCATGGAAATGAAAGATTTAACATGATTAGAAGTCTCAGATTTTGATTTCATTAAAAACAGCCAGGTAAAACGACTTTTATTATCAACCACAGTCAAAAAATATCTATGTCCCATCATGGAAGGATGGGCTAAGGGTCCCCAAATGTCCATATGCACTAAATCAAACATTTGTGCAGAAACACTATCACTATCAGGGAAAGGGAGTCGTTTCTGTTTGGCAAAATGACAAGTCTCACATGGTTTATTATTTTTGGTACATACAATGAAAGGAAACAAATCATGTAATTGTGAAAGACTGAAAGCTTTTCACGTGAGGGGTGTCCAAACCTAAGGTGCCAAATATTACAAGTATTAGAATGGAAAGTGTTTACAGTTTTTGTTGGTGGCAGCTGCAATGTCTCAGCAGAAAGGTAATATAGTCCATCTTTTGACTCAGCTACACCAATCATCTTTAAGGTATTGATATCCTGTATCATGCAAGAATCACCATTAAAGGTTAGATGTCAACCAAGTGACTTGGCTAGTTTTGACACAGATATCAAATTAAAGGCAAAAGTGGGAATATAAAGCACATCATAAAGAAACAAATGTGCAGAAAAAACAACTGTTCCTGCCATGTGTGCTACCATTTGAGATCCATCCGGTAATTTCACCAAAACTGGCTTTATTTTCCTGAGGCACTGGAACTTATCTCTCGAATGACAAACATGGTCCGTTGCTCCTGTGTCTATGATCCAGTTTTTCAAACTGTCATACTTGGAAATGGCATAAACAATACCTGAACTGTTTTGTCTAGATGTGGAGACTTGATTGGTGGCATGAGATGAACTCTGGTTCTGCAGAATGGCCAAGAGTACATCCCTCTGCTCAGCAGTAAAATTGAAGCTGCCACTGCAAGTATCCTTCATGTTGTCCTCTTGATCAATGGACTCAGATTCATCATCCTCTTCGAATTGGTCATTGTCTTGAGTACAATTGTTGATCATCTTTCCTTCATTTTTCTTGAAATTTGGAGGATGACCATATTTTTGGTAACATTTATCAACTGTGTCCCAACTTATTACAATAGGTGCACACCTTGTTATTGAATTTCCTCTTGTCAGAACTGGACTTCCCTCCTGAAGTCACATTCTGTCCACGACCTTTGCCTTTAGGTCCTCCCCTTGAGTCAGCAACATTTGCAAGGACTCTAGGCTCTTGTATTTCAGCATTCATCTGTCTTTCTTGCTGAATCAACAAACTGAACACAGTATTAATGTCAGGAATAGGCTTAGATAACATGATCTGTGATCGAACAGATGCATATTGTTCATTAAGGCCTCTAAGGAACCTTATCACATAATCAGTATCTCTATAACCTCTAGCAGCAGTGTTTGAAGCACAAGTACACTGAATTGCACAGGTACAGGATGGAATTGGCCTGTAATTATCCAATTCCTGCCATAATCCCTTCAAACGAGTGAAGTAAGATGTGATAGAAACATCACCTTGTCAGAGAGAATAGATCTCCTCTTGTACCTCACAGATGCGGAACACATCACCTTGATAGTATCTCTGGCGAAGCTCTGACCAAACCTCACTGGCCACAGTCATCCACAGGACACTCTGAGCAACATCGGAATCAAGGGAGTGCATGATCCATGAGAGAACCATCGAATTACATCGCTTCCAAGCCAATGAATTCGCAGAATTTGCTGGAGGCTGAGGAATAGAGCCATCCACAAAACCAATTTTGTTCTTCGTATCGAGCGAGACAGTCATCGATCGCGCCCAAGAATTGTAGTTCTCACCACTACTGGTCAGAACTGAGCTAAGGTTTTAAAAAACGGACCGCGACGCCTGTTGCGGCCGTGACAATACGGTTTTGGTGGCTGCCGAAAACGAAATCGGTCGCAATCACAGAGTGACAAAAAATCGCGTATAACGACCGCAACAGAACGGGATTGCGGCCACAACGACCCCCAAAAAACGCCGCGATGGCCGCAACGACCCCTTGCTTTTGGATTTCTGCTCCATGCCATTCGCTGGTTCTGTGAGAGACCGCAACTTCAACCTCGATCCTTCCTGGTTCTTCAACTTCAACCTCGGACCTCGATCTATCTAGCTGGTAACTCGTTCAGCCCCCCAGAAATATGAGGTGTTGCTGTTGTGCGATTGAGAACAGAGACTGTGAGAAAGGGAGGGTCCGAGGGTGTTTGCTTGTGGTGGCTTGTCGTTTGTGGTGGCTATTGGTCGGTGGAAGATAAGACAGTGAGAGATGAGCGTGAGTGTGACTCTGTTAGAGACCGAGAGGGATTTGGAGATGGTACTGTTAACCCACTTTCCCCTTATTTGATTTCTATCATTCTTTTAAAAAAGATATTTCAATAAGTATTTTTAATTATAATTTGTGAGTGGCAGTGAGGTGGGAGATCTCCCGCTTTGAAACTCAAAACATTTTAGCTTTGGAACTCAAACATTTTAGCGGTGGGGACCGGTGTGATTTAGAATTTTTTTTTACCATTTCTTTTACTATGGTAGTGAGATTTTAATTATGATGTATTTTAGTAGTAGTGTGAGATTATATTTTTAATTATAATTTATTAAATTAAATTAAACTTTTATTTTTACATATATGCTTTGATTGAAAAACATTGATCAGAATAAAAAAAAACAATTTGTGCAATGGTGTGAACAATTCACATCGCGACAACCGCAATATGCGTCGCGATACTCGCAATATCCGTGATCGCGAAAACCTTAACGCAACCGCGACTGCGACCGCAATTTAGAACCTTGGAGCTAACAAGCACCGTCGCAGGATTTTCGTTTGGATGCATGTAGAACGGATTGTCATCGTTGTTCTCCGCCATGAATGCAGAGCGATGATGAACAAGAAAGGAGAAGAGAAAAAATGACAGATCGGAGCTGCAGCGGAAGAAAGGGAAAGAAAAACCCTAGGATCAAATGGTGATGATACCATGTGAAAACTGAGAAATCAGTGAAGGAAGAACGAGGAAGAAAAGAGAGAACTCCACACGAAATAAGCTGAGCCTAACTCAGTTTCTGTATTTCCTCATCTGAATAATTACAATTACAAAAGTAGTTTATATACACCTGTAAGTCACTAACAAACTTTAACAACTCAAACTAAAAACTGTCACAGAACAAGTTAGGAACTAACCAGAAACAACTAACTAAACTAACTACAGTTAGTTTTATTACAAGTGAATTAATCAACTAACTAACTTCAGTAAACTTCAGTTAACACGTCGTTTATATAACAACAATCGACAAGAATAACTCGCATTTTAAAGTTATTTTTGCGATAACGACAGTAGATTCTTCTCAGTGATGTACATAGGCGTTAACTGTTTATGATCTCTTGCTTCTGTGACTTGACCGAGCCAGTGATTTAAAAATGTTCACTCTGGTGGCGGAAAAGTAACACTTAGACTGAATTAGTGAAATGCAAAGTAAGCTGAGATGAACTTTATAATATGTGATATAATTTCAAATTTACATGCACTTGAAATAAATTTTCGGTTACAATATTATTATAATTTATAATGAGATAATTTAAAATTAAATTAGATGATAAATTGAAGCTTTCCTATTGGTTGAAATTATAATTTGTAAAGTTATGCTTTCATAGAAGTTCTTTTCATTGGTTATGTTTCCAAATGCATGGATGCATCTACCACTCTCACATGTTGTCGAAACTGTTGTGTAAAAATGGTGATATAGAGTAGACATTTCTGTGAAGTATGAACTGACAAAACTCTAATTGTTTTTTATTTTTTATTTTTTTGGAAATTGTATGTTTCTGAATAATATTTTGAGATCAGGATGTTCTTTTTCTGTTTTCTCCGACATTGTTGTAGGTTATCTATATCCACTTGTTGCCAGAGTTGTTCTGGCAGTCCATCACATTTTTTATGTGTCTTACACAGGTTATAAAGTATGAGAGTGTTATTCATGAGTTTGATCCTTATTTCAACTACAGAGTCACTCAGGTGAGCATTATTTGGAATGTAACTTTTTTGACCTTATCACTGCATTTTCTTCGGAGAATTCTCATGGTGGTTAATAGCTATAGAAATCTGAAATTTCTTCTTTACTCCATGTAGCATTTGTGCAATTGTAATTTGTTAATCTCAATGTGATGAAGAGTCACAAAAGATGACAAACATCTCTGTTTGTTTCAGTTTTTGACAAAAAATGGGATATATGATTTCTGGAACTGGCTTGATGACCGAACTTGGTAAGTAAACTAACCAGTGTTTGGATAGAAACAGGTTCCCCCTCTCTACATATATGTATTTTAATGAATCAGGTTGTTGTTAGATGTTTCTGTATGTAATGTCTGTGTTACCTTCCTGTTTCAAGGTATCCCCTTGGTCGTGTAATTGGTGGGACTGTCTATCCTGGTTTGACCTTGACAGCAGGCACCTTATGGTGGTAGGTATTTGGAAGACGTTGGCTGTTGTATGCTGTGATTTTTCTATTGATTAAATATTGATATTAAGTATCCATTCAAGCAATAGTTTCAAAGTTTACCTAAGATAATTGATATTTTTGGACCATTCCCTCTTGGTGTCAGGATATTGAATTCCTTAAACATCCCTCTCTCAGTTGAAACTGTTTGTGTATTTACTGCACCTATATTCTCAGCCTTTGCTTCGTGGGCAACTTGTCTTTTGACAAAGGTTTGTCCTTGCCAAAATCACATCTCGTATACTTTTGCTGTTTTATGTGTTTGGCAATTTGCTGCAGCTGCTTCATTTTGTAGGAGGTTAAGGGTGCTGGGGCTGGCTTGACAGCAGCAGCTTTTTTGGCTATGGTGAATTTCTCAACAAGCTTTGTGACTTATTCATCTTCCAATTTTTAACTACTGATTGTAAACTTTTCATTAATGGTTGTAATGAACTAAGGATCAAATTTTTTTGGTTCAGCAATTCAGCATTCTATATTTGAATAATTGACAAATTAAATGTTTAGTATCTTGATGTGTTTTGTAAATCTATGATGACTGATGATAATCGTTTCTCTCTTCTAATATGTTTTGGTTACTGGTCTCTTACTTCCCTTTCAGATTTAATTGGTCCCAAACTTGTTGTATATGCAGGTCCCCTCGTATATGTATCTCGATCAGTGGCTGGGAGCTATGATAATGAAGCTGTTGCTATATTTGCTTTGATCTTCACTTTTATCTCTATATTAAGGTGCTCTGCGAAAGCAAGAAACTTTACTTTATATTGAATGGCCCTATACAATGGCATTGGTTTCTTCAAAATTTCCAGGGAATTATTAGAACAGCAATGCTGTTTAGTATGGAATTTTTTTTACAAAGTTAAGTATGAAATGAAAGAATGCATAACAATACATGGGTGGGACAAAGAAAAAGTTGTTTGGAAAGTAACTGCACAGCACACCCCACTTACATGTATTCAATCAATCATATTCATTCATGCAACTTTTACGATATAGTTCTGTACAAAATAGCAATATCCTTATTAGAACAAGTTATTATCATTGTCCAATAATGTGATTCAAATATTCTGTATGAACTGCTGGTTCTGTAGGCCTTTGTTGATCAAAATCGCTTAAGCTTTTATGTATTCTGATCCATTATGTTTCTGACTTGATATTTACATGTCATGTAGACGCTGAATACAGGGTCTCTGACTCTCTCTCTTTTATGCCACTTTGAATAGCATATTTTTACATGGTAAGTTTTTTATGATATTGCTTATCTTGCTATCTTGACCTTTGCCTCTTCTTATTTATGTTATCTGCTTCTTGTCTTGCAGGTTTGCTCATGGGGAGGGTACACTTTTATCATTAACGTTATTCCAATGCATGTACTGTTGTGCATAGTAACAGGCCGCTATTCTACTCGACTTTATATTGCATATGCGCCTCTTGTAAGTATCTGTTTCAGTCATATGGTTATGTTAGAGTTTAAATAAGTTTTCCCTTATTCAATTGGGGAGTTGAAATGCATATTACTTTTACTTGTGTTTGATAAAGTAAACTGTAAATTGGATAATATTAATTTGAGGGATTTTTGGTTAAGTTTAATGAAATAATAATAATGAATTATCATACAATAAGGTTTAACTTGCTTGTTCCAATGGGTTGATGCAGAATTAGTGCAAACTCAGTCTTTTATTAGATTAGAGAATGTGTCATTCATTTTGGGTTACGAATTGACTCCTCTGTGTGACTTTGTTGCATTTTTATTTACAATTACAACGCAGAGGTGTTCTTGAATTGGATCTGGATTTTATATTTGGAAATTATCTCTGATTCATCTTGTTCCTGGTTCACATCGTGATTTCCTCAATGCAGGTTGTATTGGGCACACTGTTGGCCTCTTTGGTGCCAGTTGTTGGATTTAATGCTGTAATAATGTCAGAGCATTTTGCATCATTTTTGGTGAGCTTCCCCTAGTCTTTGAATGAAATGGAACTTACCTCAAAGATAAGTGACAGTGTGACACTCTTGGTCCTCCATCTGAACCAAGAGTGTGTTTTAGCCTAATATTATTATCAAATACATTTTTTGTGAATGCTTTATTAGTTTTGCAGAGGGATTGGTTTCATAAAAAAAATGTTTTAATTAGCTGAATATTCTTTGTTTTTCTTTTATTTCTATAGAGGGGGAAAGTTTTATGCGAATTTGTCATACTCGAGAGTTTAATTAACCCTGTTGCGAGTCATATTCTTAAATTGGCTTATAAACTTGGAAGAATAGATGACTTTGTCGAGGTAACTCCTTTTGTTACAATAAAAAATAATGCTCAAAGCATTTTTCCATTTGGTCGACCCAGCTTGAATCCTATGATTCCTTATTGCATTTTTTTTTGGTGGAAAAAAATTATCAAAAGAAAGAACACAAAAAAGAACACTGCAAATGTCTGAAGTATAGAAGACTTTCAAAGGGCCTTACACTAACAAAAAAATATTTGCGTTTGACTACTAGCAGAATCCATACTAGCTTAATAAGTGAAAACTTCAACTGCTTGCTATTTACTACAGCATGATTGAAGTTGAATTAGTTGAATTCACAAAGTGTATCGGCAAGGGAAGAAAAATTTAGAGAAAAACAAATTTAATAGGGGTGACATTTTCCACAATGGTTACCCATCAAGTAGAGACAGAGGAATCTGTAGACACGATCCAATAGTTATTAGTTAATGGGTACAATATATTTTTATTACATTTATGCTAATTTCGTTTTCCATGCAAATAAATAAAGCTTTATAGCTGAAATCAGCCATAGCTGACCCCACCTAGTGGGAACAACTTGGTTGCTGTTGTAATTATATCCACTATCTTGTTAACTTTGTAATTAATAACTTCTGCAAATCTCATGCATGCTTTTAAATCTAAATATCTAATCTAATCTAATTATTATACAAATGCTATTTTTTTTCCTTGTCTTCTGACTTATTTATTATTTAGCAGTGATTATATGCTCGTTCATCTTTGATTTATTTGAGCATATGTATGACCTAAACGATGAATTATTTATGAATCATTTTCTTCATTTTTTCCTTCTCTCTATATCCAACCAATCAATTTCTTTGAAACCTTATGTTATTTTTCCCAATTTTTCTTGTGCAGGTTTTCATTAACGTCCGTGTGGTGGCTCTCGTGTACTATATTAAAGGAATACTTTCACCAAAAATGTTCAAAGTAGCTGTGACACTAGTGGTGTCTGGTGGCCTGTGGGTGTCTCTTTGAGACTATTCAAAACATCACAGGTGGAAAATGAAACAAATCCGTGTTTTTTTTTTTTGTTTATTTTGCAGGGCAGTATGTTGTGCAATGATAGCAGTACTTGTAGCAGTAGTGGCTTCTAGCCCAACAAAGGGATGGTGTGGAAGAAGTTTAAGTCTACTAGATCCGTCAGTGCTACTTTTGACCTTTCTTTTTATCATTCAAAGCCTTCGAAAGAAACAATTTTTGGTAAAATAATCATACATAGCACCTAAAACACTATTCTCTGTTTGAGGTGCTTGTTGGTCCTTCAATTTCATAATAACTAGGGTATTACTAAACATAGCTAAAAGAAGTGTTTTTAATGCTAATCTTTATATTATCATTTTGCAAAATATTTTCTCGATATGATTTGGCTCCAATTCCAAGGACTTAATTGTTTGTGGTGTGGCAGTACTTGTGCAAGCAAGTATATACCAATCATTGCTAGCGTTAGTGAGCATCAGCCGCCTACTTGGCCTTCTTACTTCATGGACATCAATGTCTTGGCTTTCTTGGTTCCAGCTGGCATTATTGTGTGCTCTTTTATATGAAAAAAAAAAATCTTTTGTTTCATTTTCTTGTAGTATATATTTTCATCAAAAAAAAAATTTCTTGTAGTATTCTATAGGCTTAAACCTCTTTTTGATCCCTCATTTTTTATTGAGTTTCATTTTTAGTCTCTCATTTTTAAAACGTGTTTGTTTAGTCCTTTATTTTTGAAAAATTGTCTCTTTTAGTCCCTCGGGCCATTTTTTAATATTGAAAAGTATCTTTTGAAATTATACTATGACCCCTCCTAAGCCTGATGCTCACCTTAACCCGTTTTTTCGTTCTCCTCCCCCTCCACTGATGCACAGCGGCCCCCATCCCCGCTAGGAGTAATTTCAACGTCCTCCCTCGAAGCCATGATGAGATGTGGCCTCTTTCTCGTTCTCCTCCCTGTGCAATTGCGGTGGTCGTCTCCCTTCTTGCCATTGTGCGCAGCCTCTGTTGGCCGTGCGGAACTCCTCCCTTGGCCTTGCGGGGATGGGGGACCGCGGTGCATCAGTGGAGGGGGAAGAAACCAAAAAACGGGTTAAGATGAGCATCAGACTTAGGAGGGGTCAAAGTATAATTTTAAAATATATTTTTTGAAATTAAAAAATGGCCCAAGGGACTAAAAGAGACTATTTTTCAAAAATAAAAAATAAAAAAAAAACGTTTTAAAACTAAGGAACTAAAAACGAAATTCAGTAAAAAATAAAGGATTAAAAACAGATTTAAGCCGATTCTATATAAACTAAGGCCCTGTTTGGATAACAAGTTTATCTACTACTTATGGCATAAGCTGTATAAGCTACTTTTATAATCGAAGAAAAATTATAGTGAAATTTATTTTATATAAGTCATAAGCTGTTTTGATAAGCTATCTTGGATAGCTTATGAAAAATAAGCCAAAAATAACTTATGAATCAGTCATAAGCTGTGTTCATAAACTCTGCATAAACCAATCCAAACAAGCCCTAAGTCATGTTGGTGCTTACTGCTGCAGGCATGCTTTTCACCTCCATCTGATGCAAGCTCTTTTGTGGTATTTTATATTGTTACATCAGTGTATTTTTCTGGTGTCATGTTAAGAAAAATCTTGGTGCCGTAGTTTTTCAACCTATTGCATTTTTTTTATTATTTTATTGAATACATAGTCTTGTCCAATATCAGGTTCGCCTGATGCTTGTACTTGCTCCAGCGGCCTGCATCTTGTCTGGGATTGCTCTTTCTCAATCTTTTGACATTTTCACTAGATCAATTAAACTTCAGCTACCCAGCCTATCAGATGATTCTCGTGTTGATGTAAGCATTTGTTCTTTAATTGTCATCAACTTTTGCATTGCTTTATTCTAGTCACTTAATGAGTTTTCCTTGTTCTCGTGTTGTGCCAAATGATACGGTGAAGACTGATAAAACCGAGGATGCACCAAAGGAACGGACCTCAAAGAAGAGCAGGAAGAAGGAAAAGGAATCTGTAGAAAAACCTCTTAGCAAGGCACAGATTAAGAAAAGACTTTTGGTTTTACCTCTGGAAACATCCATCATTGGTATTGTCTTGTGCTGCTAGGTGCCTTCTATGTGGTAATTTCCAAATCATGACATCATTCATTTGGAGTTTACTAGGTTTTTAAACCATTACCAGTCATATAAGGTAGATTATTTGTTTTATACTAGTTCTTTGTTTTCCTCACTAGGAGTTTAATATTTGTTTCTTCCTTTTTAATTTAACTAATATATTTCATCAGTATTACTTTGCAATTTACTTTCACTTTTAGATAAACTCATGGTTGCTTTCATGTTAAAAGTTGTACAACTATGCTGGTTAGTACTCAATTAGGAATATGATGTCTTCTTTTATTATCATTTTTCAAAACAACAATGTGTCTTGTGCTCCTGTGTATGTTTAGAACAAATAAAGCTTTTTTGATGTTGACAGTGACCTCACTATCTTGATCTCGCTTATAGGTTCACAGCGTATGGGCAGCAGCAGAAGCTTATTCAGCCCCTTCTATTGTTCTAACATCACATTCACATGATGGACTTCATGTTTTTGATGATTTTATAGAGGCTTATGCTTGGTTGAGTCATAACACAGAAGTAGACGATAAAGTGCGTTTCATGGCATTTCCATATTTTTCTACTCAATGTTTGAGTTTGCTTGTGTACTAACTTTTGATCCCTGTATTCACCAAAAAAAAAAAAAACTTTTGATCCTGTGTTGTAGACCTTTTGAAATGAACTATCATCGTCTTTTCTCTTACAAGTTCAATATTTAGACTGATTACTGATATTCTTTCTGAAAAAGATTGTGTGAAAAACTGTGATGGTTAGCTTGCATGATTTCCTGTGTTATACTCCTGAAACTTTCAAACTTAAATAAAGTTTGTGCAACATTAATTTAAAATGTACAGAATATGACAGATGATGGTACTGTAGGCTGAATAAGTTACCTTTGAGGCTGTTGCTGATGATATTTCACTATTTTCAATAGTTTGATATCATGGAATGTTAAATGCAATTGAGGTTAGAGATGATTTAACTGATGTTTTGGCTTTAGCTTAGGAGAGTAATCCACTAATCCATAACTTGAAAAAGCATTTGGTCCCATGAACGTTTTGATTCCTTTTCCCATTTTTGTAGTGGATAGTTGGTCAGTAGATGTTATAAATCATTACATTTGAATGATGAGTGCTACACTCTTTGATGCTTTATAGTATCAAAAGGGATTATAAGAAGATTATAATTCATGAACTCCTGAGAAGATAGTTCTGAGATAGTAATATTCAAACATTGTTTAATGTATTAACCACATCTGTCAAGTGGGTAATGTTCCTAAATTATAATTTTTATGGCTTAAGCTTTAAATTGTCATCCTCCCTAAAATTACTTCCTCACCTCCAATCAAAGAGGAAGTAAATGTCCAACACATTATGGTCGTCAAGAAATATTAATGCTCATAAAATTTCTTGTAGGTGGCATCTTGGTGGGATTATGGATACCAAACAACTGCCATGGCTAACCGAACTGTCATTGTTGACAATAATACCTGGAATAACACACATATTGCTACTGTTGGTACTGCCATGTATTCTCCAGAAAAGGCAGCTTGGGAAATTTTCAACTCCTTGGATGTCAAATATGTTCTTCTTGTCTTTGGAGGTCAGCTTCTTTTTCCTTATTGAGATAATGAGATTATACAAGTCACCCCTGTTCTGATTTGTTGCTGTATACTTATTATTAGGACTGGTGGGGTATCCCAGTGATGATATCAATAAGTTCCTCTGGATGGTTCGTATTGGAGGGGGTGTATTCCCTCACATAAGGGAACCAGATTACTTAGTAAGTCACACGTGCAATATGGGTTATTTTATCCAGGCATTGATATATTACTTTTGAAGTCAGGCAATGGTCACAATACTCTAGCTTCCTTCAATAATTACTCGGCTTATGAGTAGTGTTAACCTGTTTTTTGTTTTGTTTTGTTTTGTTTTAAACTTCTTCAAAAGAGGGATGGTCAATATCGAATTGATTCTATGGCCACACCAACGATGCTAAACTGCGTCATGTATAAACTTTCATATTACAGGTCGGCTTTATTGTAAATTGGTTGTTTGAAAAATTCTTGTTTTCAACTGTTAGGCTACTTAACTCCTCTACCTTGCTTTGCTCCAGATTTGTGGAGACAGATGGTAAAGCTTTTGACAGAGTGAGGCGGACGGAGATTGGGAAGAAATATTTCAAACTTGCGCATTTTGAAGAGGTTAGATTGTTTTCTATTGAAACATGCTCTGTGCACTTGGGAGGGAGTATGATATCAAAAAAATCTGCTAGTAACATTCTGGCTCTGTGTATTTCATATATGATAATCCTGGAATTAAATTTGGTGCCTGATATGGATCACTTACTGAACTAACCATTGTTTTACATACCTGATATGTTGCCGTGTGTTTTTCTTAGAATAGTTATTCCACGTAGTTCCTTGATAGTCCACCATTATATGCTGATGCATAAACTAATGTTTCATTTATACAAATAAAGTTTACCTTCTGAAATTTTGAAGAGTTAATTTTTGTTTACCTATAGTTTACCGTTGCTTTTAAAAACAAAATATATCAACATATGATTCTATTATCTCTTGCCGATAAATTTACTTCACATTTTTTACCCATCGATAAACTTCTTAATTTTACCTTTAGTGTACTATATGTTGGTCTGTACTTGATTTGCCAATACTCTCCTTGCACTACATATACTCCAACTGATGTTTTGGTCTCAACTCTGGAATGAAACGTGACAGGTATCATTGCTACCAATCTATTTAGTTCGTGCCACTGGAAAAGTACAGGAAGAGGACACAAACTTTAGATTTGGGATATAAGCTTATTATCCTTGAAATTTGTCACCATTCTATATTATGTTGCCCATCTGTTTTGTGGTTGACATTTATGTGAAGTCACTAACCTAGCCACAACTGGTCTCACGTTTGATGTTTGGCAGAAAGCAAGCTCAAAAACTGTATACAAAACTATTACAAGGGCCATGGAGAGATTTTGCCCGCATTTGTTACTCTCGAGTATCGAATGATCAAACAAAATTTTTGGAATTGCATGTTTTCTGAGTGAATGGTGAAGAATAAAAAAAAAAATTTGTTACTCTTCCCGGCTTCCTTTTTTTAAAAAAAATAAAAAAAATCCTATGGGAATTAGGTGCTGCTATTGAAGTGAGTGGCATGGCTACTAGTTCAAAACTAACATAGCCATTCCTTCCTTGCACCCCCCTTTTTGTCATGGTCTAATAATCTCCCACATTGATGATGATGATGATAATAATAATAATAATCAAGTAATGGATTTTCAGTTTGCATGATTTCACCTAATCTGCTATTTATTTTGGGTGTTGGTAAATACACCCCCAAAATTAGCCATCCACCTCACTTAAAACTTGAAATTTCAAAATTATCCATTTTTAATATCACATTTTGTCTATCTACACACAAAATCGCGTATTTTTCAGAAAATTGAGTTCTCGAAATGCAAATTTGTGACACCCTGAGGTCGACGAGGGCGGGGAGTGATTGCCGGTGCAGAGAGGCACGGACAAGGAGCGGCTCCTGGTAGGCTTCTAGGCGAAGGGGTACATGAATGAACCGAAATCATACCCGAATGAGAGGAATTCCAAGACTGTGCAGGTATGGGACTGTACAGTTGAGGAAAGCTTAATAGAATTGATTCGCACTACTCATACCAACAAGATTCATCTTCTTTTCGGTAGCCTATCACTTAAGAACTCCACAGTTAAGCGTGCTTGACTTGGAGCGATTTCGGGATGGGTGACCTCCTGGGAAGTTTCCTGGGAAGCATGTGAGTGAGGACAAAACATGCTGAAAAGACCCATGCTGGTGTGTGGGGACAGTCGTCAATTCGAAAAGCAGCCGGGATGTTACAAATGGTATCAGAGCCAGGTTCTCTCCCAGTACGGTATGGTTCGGGGACGAACCAAGCGGAAGCTGGTGGGCATGTGACACCCTGAGGCCGACGAGGGCGGGGAGTGATCGCCGGTGCAGAGAGGCACGGACAAGGAACGGCTCCTGGCAGACTTTTAGGCGAAGGGGTACATGAATGAACCGAAATCATACCCGAATGAGAGGAATTCCAAGACTGTGCAGGTATGGGACTGTACAGTTGAGGAAAGCTTAATAGAATTGATTCGCACTACTCATACCAACAAGATGCATCTTCTTTTCGGTAGCCTATCACTTAAGAACTCCACAGTTAAGCGTGCTTGACTTGGAGCGATTTCGGGATGGGTGACCTCCTGGGAAGTTTCCTGGGAAGCATGTGAGTGAGGACAAAACATGCTGAAAAGACCCGTGCTGGTGTGTGGGGACAGTCGTCAATTCGAAAAGCAGCTGGGATGTTACAAAATTTAAATTCCTAAAACTCGAGAGTCTGGAATGTATAAAAAGTCAACTTTCGAATATTCTCAGAAACTCGAATTTTTAGAAAACAAATTTTGCATTCCAAAAACTCAAGTTTTCGGAATGCAAAATTTACAGTTTGAAAACTTAATTGCATTCCGGAAATTCAAGTTTGCTAAAAATATGCGATTTTGGAATTCTTAGAAACAAAATGTGATATTAAGAAGGGGAGGTTTTGGAATTTTATCTTTAAAGTGGGGGTGGATGAACAATTATGGGAGTGTATTTACCAACATCCTTTATTTTTGTGACATTCTTCACATTGAACATTTTTATTTGTTGGGAGCCCATGTATTTGACCCAGAATGGAGACAAGACAGTACGACAATTTCTAATAACACATACATATATTTCATTTTACACATACACACTTAATTGTTTTTTTAAAATACCAAAACTACCTCCACACTTATTTCTTCTTCCCTCCCATTCTTCCCTCCTTCCCCTCCGCGCCTTATTGTTCTTCCGCGGAACTATTGCTTCGGCGCTCGAAACACAACAGCCAACACACATACCATACACTCATGCAGAAGTATTATTTCCGTGCCTTATTGTTCTTTCGCGGAAGTATTACTTCCGTGTTCGAAACACAACAGCCAACACACATACCATACATTCATGCGGAAGTATTATTTCCGCGCCTTATTGTTCTTCCGCGGAACTATTACTTCCGCGCTCGAAACACAACAGCCAATCACACATACCATACACTTATGCGGAACTATTATACCCGCAGATTTATATTATATGCGGAACTAATAGTTCCGCGGACATCCAAAATCTATTGCTCTGCAATCAAATCTGCATCTGAAGCCACATAATAAGGTTGGGTGGGTCGACGATTGGCACTTCTCCAGTCGGACCGAGACAACGTTCAGATCGAGGCTGCGAGAAACCAAAGGCAACTGCTCTTCCGGGTTGCTGTTGATAAGCTTGATGACCATTTCACTTTGACCACAACAATTTCTCATATCAGCACAGCAAAATCCTTCAAAGCAGCCTTGTTCTTGCTTCCAATCAAATCCACAATCAAATCTGTTTGGAGTGACGATTGGAGGTGGGTCGACTTCTCCGACGTGATGTGTTATTCTTCTCCGCCGCAGTCGTTTCAAGGTCCATCAAAGGTTGGGTGCTCGTGGAACTTGTGTGGCTCGCAGTTGCTTGCGGAACTGTGGTGTCGTCCCTGTGGTGCTTGCGGAACTGAACCAGATTGTGTGTGGAACTGTTTGTGAGCCTCGACACTGTGTGTGTGCGGAATTGTTGATGAAGGAGAGAATGCAGGGGCGGAAGTGTGGGAGTTGAAGGGTTTAGTCGTTTTTTCAAATAAAATGGGTAGTTTGGTCAATTCAGTTTCAAGTGTTGTGTCCTTAGAATTAGAATTGGATGTATGTGCAGCTATAAAAAACCGACAATACTTAGGCTCAAGGGCCTTCGGACCAAAAACAAAGGTTCAAGGGCCTTGAGTACTCAAGGCTTTTTTGTCTTATATCGGGCCAACGTCCTTCTAGGCTTCCAACCTCCTAAGAGCATTTTTTTTTTCAGTTCAATGATTTTAGTGTTTTTGGACAATTTTGGAAGATAGATTTGATTCTTTTAAAGTGAATAATTTATTTTAGAGGACGTGGAGTAAATAATTTCAATTGTTGATGAGAAAATTAGCAATTGAATCATAAATATGTTGGAATACCACAAATTATTGATTTTTCTTCTATAGTTGTGATTTTTTACATTGTGAATTGTTCAACTTAAAATAGACAAATCTCTGAAAGAGAATCTAAAATGAAAAATAAGAAAAACACTACTTAATTAGATCTAACATCAAAGTCACAAATATGAGGCAAGAGCAAGAACAAGGTGGACTGGCCTCTCTCCGACAAATTCGATTGAAAAAACAAAGGAAAAAAAACATAAGAATTTGCACATAACACGTGCGGCACCGAAAAAGGTTGAGGAAAAACGAAAAATTGACCCTCTTTTCATTCATTCATGTTCCAACAAGACTATGATCATACCGTTAGTAAAAAAAAAAAGACTGATCATGCCGATACCGCCCCATTATTTGCTGCCACCTGTTCCACAGTCTTAATTAAACATTTCATAGGCTTAAATATGTTTTTGTTCCCTGTAATATACTTGCATGTTGTAGACTCAAAAATGCTAATGTGGCATTCTGAATGTTGTTCCTCCGGTTCTTTTCACATGGTACAAACGCTTAGAATTAGAAACATTGTCATTGTTGAGGTATTGATCTAGGTATAGTGTTTGTGTAAAATGTACAAATCAAGCGCAGAATATCATTCATTACCTCTGCAACCTGGTGTCTCTGCCAGAAGATTGGTGAGAAAATGTTTTGGAGAAACCAATGGTGAGATGGACCAGTGATGTTGACATGTAGTTGAAGATGGAGCAAGCGATAACTATGGGGCTTTGAAACCACGTATGGCTTCAAGCAATTGAGACTACGAGGAAGAAAACCGTTGATGGCAGTGTCCTTGATAGTAATTTAAGTTGCAGAGAAAAATAAAATAAAATTGAAGGAGAAAGTCAAAGAATGACACTGATAGCATGACTCACATCATTCATGAAATTGGTACGAAATTTCTTTCGTGCATTTTCCTTATTATTATTAAATTAAGTTCTTTAATTAATTTAATTTACAAAATTTAACCCCCACAATTTTGTATGGTTACTCCAGTGTATTTCGCTGCATGCAAAAAAATGAAGATCAGGGATATAGGGTCGTAAGAGGAGCGAGGAAGAAAAAACAGAGAGAGTGATCGAGAGAGAAATAGCGCGTGAAATGAAGTCATATAAATGGAACTGCAGCTTCTTCTCATTATTTTCATGCTGAACTAGAGCGAGCAAGAGCTTTTTCTGATCTCTGCCAAAACGGCAATCCTGCAATTCAAATTCGACTAGTTACTAGTTAGTTAGGTCATACACTCAGGAAATTCAGGTACTCCTTTTTCTTTTTTTGAGTTAATTTAATTTGTTTTTTTTTTCTATTCTTCTTGATTTATTATTCAATATTCATAAGTTAATCAATTGGTAAACTCGAACTGTATCATACCATATCTAGTTTCTTGTTGACTGACTTTGGTTCTTAATCTTATCGTTGACTATATAGTCAACTCATCATGACTTGAGTTGCTTGCTTGTTATTATTGGTTGTTTTAGATGGCATCTTCTTCTTCTTCCTCATCATCTCTTGGTTCTCCTCAATCAAGTTCGAAGCATGATGTTTTTCTCAACTTCAGAGGGGAAGACACTCGTCGCAATTTCACAAGTCATCTCCACGCTGCCTTGCGTCGCAATAAAATCCACACCTTCATCGACGACGAGGAAATTAAGAGAGGAGATACACTATCACCTACGCTTCTTTCAGCTATTGAGAGCTCCAAGATTTCCATCACAATTTTCTCGCAGAACTATGCTTCCTCTGCTTGGTGTTTGGATGAACTTGAGAAGATCATTGAATGCAAGGAGAAGAATCAGCTTATTGTCATACCTGTTTTCTATCACATCGACCCGTCACATGTGAGACACCAGAGAGGAACCTATGAAGAAGCATATAAGAAACACGAGGAACGTTTCAGGGATGATCTAATCAAGGTACAAAAGTGGAGAACTGCTCTGCATGAAGCAGCCAACTCAGCAGGATGGGATTCCTCAAATATTAGGTAAATTTGGTATATATAGTAAGTTTTTATATATTAATTAAATATTCAAAAAATTGTGCAGGGTGGATTTAGAGTTGTTAATTTGGGCCGGCCCAACATAATGGGCCAACACATGTTGGGCTGAGTCGGGCTAAAATAAAAGTGGGATACTGATATGCCAGCCCAGCCTAGCCTCCACGGGCTGCGGGCCAAATAGGTTGGCCCATGGGCTCATTTGTTTTTTTAAAAAAATATTTTTATAGAAACTTAACGCATTCATACATGTGGAATTAATCACAATTGATAAAAAAAAAGTGAAGTTAATCACACCCTAGGTACAAAACGCATTGTAAGCTAGTTTAGCACTGAAAAATAAGATAGTTTAGGAGCCTGACGCTTTTACACCTGTGAAATTATTCACCCCAATGGTGTAAAACGATCTGTAAGCGAGTTTAGTACTAGAAAAAAGATGGTCCAAACAATCTGATGTTCCACACCTATGTAATTATTCACACCCCTGGTGTGAAACAATCTGTAAGCTATTTTAGCAAACAATAGTCGGGTCAGCGGGCCAGTTCGGGCCAATGATTTTTCGAACTGGGCCAAGTTGAGCCAAAATATTTTTAGGCCTACATTTTGTTAACCTAACCCATTTTTTTATCAAGCTAAATGGGCTAGCCCATCGAGCCTGACCCATTTCGATAGCTCCCGGTGGATTTATCATCAAAAGCTTGCAGTATAAGTTTATTTTGACCCTTGTTAGGTGCTCTGTTTACGTGCTTATATTATAGAAATAGAAATATTTATTGCGAATTGTTTTTGAGAGACTGACCAATAGAAAACACTGTTATTGAAAAAAAATTGTTGAGTAATGATATATACACGACTTCAACTCATTCAATACCTCTCATTTATTTGTATTTCTTGTTAATCACTAACTATCATATCACATATATCTCATTATTTTATTATTATTCTCTCATCTCTCCTTTCTATTCTATTCTAGATGGCTGCCACGGTGAGAGATCCTAGCATGTCTCTCATCTTGGGCAATATTCATATTTTACTATTAGATTATCACTAAAATAAATTAATGGTCCAGATGAATCATTGAGTGATGAGGAACACAAAGAACTCAATATACATAGAATCCCACCCCATCGACCACCCAAATGCAAAAGGAGAAGGGGTTGTAGCCTGCCACCGTAGCGCCAGTGGCCAATCACCACTGTGCGTCGCCCACCTGTCATCCTCCCCACGTTCACTGGGACATCGTCACTCCAATGCCTACACCATCATGATTCCTATATTTGTCGGTGAGGATGGGAAGGGTGATAGAGAGGAAAAGATTATTTTAATTGGTTATTTTAGTCTCTCACCGTGAGAGACTTTGACCTCACAGTAGCAAAAGCCTTTATTCAATATATTAATTTTCTATTATTATATAAGAAAATTAAATTATGACTTTTTGGGATGTACACATGTCATCTCCAAACTATGACACGTGTTATCTCTTTAAATTCATTTTTTTCCAACAAAATTTTTTTATTAGATTTTTTATTTCCAACAATTTTAGCTCCCTCTAATATTACGAGGATTTGAAAGGAATATAAGATAATTAAAAATATTGTAAATGTAATTACTTAAATAATCTTACTTAAAAAGTAAAAAAAATTTGGCTTAAATCTGTTTTTATCCCTCATTTTTTATTGAGTTTTGTTTTTAGTCTCTCATTTTTAAAACGCATATTTTTAGTCCTTCATTTTTGAAAAATGGTCTCTTTTAGTCCCTCGGACCATTTTTTAATTTCGAAAAGTATCTTTTGAAATTACACTATGACCCCTCCCAAGCCTGATACTCACCTTAATCCATTTTTTCGTTCTCCTCCCCCTCCATTGATGCACAGCGGCCCCCCATCTCCGCTAGGAGTAGTTTCAACATCCTCTCTCGAAACCACGATGAGATGCAGCCACTTTCTTGTTCTCCTCCCTGTGCAATCGCGGTGGTCGTCTCCCTTCTTGACATTGTGCGCAGCCTACGTTGGTCGCGCGGAGCTCCTCCCTTGGCCGCGCAGGGATGGGGGAGTGCGGTGCATCGGTGGAGGGGGAAGAAAACGAAAAAACGGGTTAAGATGGGCATCAGACTTGGGAGGGGTCAAAGTATAATTTTAAAAGATACTTTTCGAAATTAAAAAATGGCCCGATGGACTAAAAGAGACCATTTTTAAAAAATGAGGGACTAAAAAGACGCGTTTTAAAAATGAGAGACTAAAAACGAAACTCAATGAAAAATAAAGGACTAAAAATAGGTTTAAGCTAAAAAAAATTTATAAGAGCATGAAATGTAAATTAAGGCCCTGTTTGGATAACAAGCTTATCTACTGCTTATGGCATAAGCTGCATAAACTACTTTTATAATCGAAGAAAAATTATAGTGAAACTTATTTTATATAAGTCATAAGCTGTTTTGATAAGCTATCCTGAGTAGCTTATAAAAAATAAACCCAAAATAGCTTATGAATCAGTCATAAGCTGTGTTCATAAGCTCTGCATAAGTCAATCCAAACAGATCCTAAGTCATTTTCCTTCGTTAAAATCTATCTCCTCTCACTTCTGGACCAAATAACATGTAGAATTAAATCTCTTCCCTCTCTCCTTCCGTTGAATCCCTCCCCTCCCCTCCCCTCTTTTTTTTGGTCAAAGGTATATTCAATAAACCCCTCCCACCTCTTGAACCAATGTTTATTTTGAATTAAGTAAAATTACACTTTTATTCTTTTAAGTTAATTTCACTTTTCAAGGTCATTCATCTTTTTTTTATATATATGACAAAGTATAATGTTTTAAAAATAAGTTTAAGTAGTCCTTTTGTAATACAATCAAGTTTGTAATCAGATTGAAATAGACTAGTAAAAAGCTCAAATAGATCAAAATATATTAGGATGATGCTATGTGAACAAAGATAGAGACAATATGCATGTTTATGACAATAAAAAAGTAATTAAAAAAACATAAGTGGCTAATTTGTTAAAAAAGGAAGATGAGGAGCCAAATTGAAGAAAAAAAAGATTTAACTTAAAGAGACCAAATCACTAATTTTGTCTTTGAAGGGAGTCATAAGGTGGTTTAGAAGAGAGACACATGAGTTGTAGTAATAAGGAGTTCAGTGTTTAAACTTCCGCCACTAACCTAACATGCAAATTTACTAACATTTTTCAATAAAAATAAACTAATTTTGTCTTTGATTTATCGCCCCATTTGAGTATGGAAATATGTTATGAGTTTGAGTTTATTTGATTGTCACGTGTTAATTTTGCAAATTTTCTTTTTCATCCAGGTTGGAGGCCGACCTAGTTGAACAAATTGTTGAAGATATATTGCATAAATTGAACCGTATGAGCCCACATGTTCCAAAGGGGCTTGTTGGAATTACTCGACAAATTGCGCATGTGGAATCATTGTTATGCATGGGGTCAGATGATGTCCGTATTATTGGAATTTGGGGTATGGGTGGTATAGGTAAGACAACCATTGCAGATGCTCTCTATGCAAAACTCTCTTCTCAATTTGAGGGATCCTACTTTGTTGCCAATGTGAGGGAAGAATGGGAAAATCGCAGAGAAAATGAGTTGCGGAATAAAGTCCTGGCTGGACTATTAGGGGATCAAAACTTGTGTATTAGCACCCCTACTATGAGTTCCACTTTTGTTGTAGAAAGGCTTCAACGTAAAAAACTCCTCATCGTTCTTGATGACGTGAGTGATTCAAAACAAATAGAGTATCTTGTTGGAGAGAAAGATTGGTTTGGACCTGGGAGTAGAATCATAGTGACCACCAGAAATAAAGATGTGTTTAGCAGAGGAGTTGATGGAGTATACCCAGTGATGGAGTTGAATTTTCATGAAGCAATGGAGCTTTTTAGCTTGAATGCCTTTCAACAAGACCATCCAATGAGGGAATACCAACACTTGTCAGAAAGGGCAGTGGATTATGCTAAGGGCAATCCTTTAGCTCTCAAAGTTCTGGGTTCACATCTTTATGCCAAACGACCAAAAGATTGGGAGAGTGCATTGGAAAAACTAAAGAAAATTCCCAAAGCTGAAATTTATGATGAATTAAGATTGAGTTATGAAGGATTAGACCCTGAAGAGCAGAATATATTTTTAGATATTGCGTGTTGTCTGAAAGGAGAGGCAAAAAGCAGTTTAACAAGTATATTAGATGGCTGTGGCTTTTCTACAGATATTGGGTTGAGAAGCCTTGAAGATAAGTCTCTTGTGACCATTACTAATGACGACACGGTACAGATGCATGATTTGATACAAGAAATGGGCTGGCAAATCGTTCGCGAAGAATCGATGAAAGAGCCTGGGAAACGGAGTCGGTTGTGGGATCCTAAAGAAATTTATGATGTCCTCAAGTATAACACGGTAAGGGATCAAATTGCTCAGTTCACGTTTCTAAAGATGTGGAATATGTTAGGGTATGTTTGGTTTTTTGTTGTAAACGTATGTTTGGGGTCCAAAAGTACATTTGCATATAAGGAACTTTATAATTACTTTGGGTTCAAACGTACTTTTACAGTCTTTCAACTGATAACTAAACATGCACTTAGTCAAATAATATCATGTTATCAACATTCTGAATTTGTTTGTTACTTTTTGTTTGCCAGGGTACTGACAGTATTGAAAGCATTGTATTGGACACATCTCAAATAAAAAATGTGACAATAAGCCCTCAAACTTTTCAAAGAATGTACAAGCTAAGGCTTTTGAAGTTTTATAGACCTTCATGCGATAAGAGAAGTAATGTGCATATTTCTAGAGGCCTTGAATATATGCCTGATGAATTAAGTTATCTCCAATGGGACCGTTTTCCATTGAAATCCTTGCCACCATCATTTTGTGCAGAGAAGCTTGTTGAACTTGATCTAAAACTTAGTCTCATTGAAAAACTTTGGGAAGGAAAGCAGGTAGGAATCTCACAAAAAAATGGTTAACTTTGTGTGTGTGTGTGTTTAGTACATATAATTGATTAGAAAATCCACATATTGTCAATTGTCAAATGAGTTAAACATTTTTGTAATACAGGATCTTGTGAATTTGAAGTCATTATACCTTTGTGGTTGCAAGCACCTGATTGAGCTTCCAGATTTCTCCATGGCCTCAAAACTTGAAGAAGTACATCTTGATGATTGTACAAGTTTGATGGATGTCCCTTCATCCATTTTGTCACTCAATAGTCTGTTTGCAATAAATCTGAGAGGCTGTAAACAGCTTCTTTACCTTCAAAGTGAGAAGCAATCTAGATCTCTTCAACAATGGCTTAATCTAAGGGGGTGCTCGAGGCTTGTAAAGTACTCAGTTTCTTCAGAGAAATTGGAGTACCTGAGCTTAGATGGCACGGCAATTGAAGCAATGCCCTCATCAGTTGGACAACTCAAGAACCCTTCTGTCTTGTGTCTTGATCATTGTAAAAGACTCCAGAATCTTCCAAATACCTTCTATGAGATTGGCTTAGATTGTTCCATTCAGTTTCTCGACTGCCTAAAGCTTGAGAAATTACCTGCAATATTTGACAACTCATTGTCCATTACAACTCTCTGTCTAGATAATTGTTCAAATTTATCAGAACTCCCTGACAACCTTGGCCTCTTATCAGAATTAAATAAACTCTCATTAAGAGGAAGCAATATTGAGAACTTACCTGGCAGCATAAAATATCTTACTCAGTTAAGAGCTCTTGATGTAAGCAACTGCAGGAGGCTTCGTTCCTTGCCCGAGCTCCCACTCTTGTTACAAGACTTGAATGCAAGTAATTGCATTTCCTTAGAAACAGTATCAAATTTAGGGATCACAATGCTGCAAGATTCTTTTGGTAGGCTAAAGAAGAGATCATTGCTCAGACAGATTCAAGAGGAAGAAAAAATGTCTATTCGACATGGGGACTATTTGGGAAGATTTGAGTTCATGAATTGCAAAAAGTTGGATCAGATTGCTTGCAAGACCATTATGGAGGAGGCACTAATCAGAATTCAGCTAGCAGCCTACCTGTCCTCAATGATTGAGGAATTTTATGATCCTTATTGTACTCAAAAAACTGATGAAGCATCTGAGAAATTTGGCCCTGATCAAGATTTTGTATATATTTCCCGTCCGGTTTATATTATTTTGCCGGGAAATGAGGTGCCAGATTGGTTCATGCATAAAAAAACAGACTCCTCAACCATAACCATAAAACTTTCTCAACGATGGCTTTATCATTGCAAATTCTTGGGCTTTGCTTTCTGCCTTGTTCTTGGACCATCCCACTCCAACAGGGAGGAAATTCAGCCTATTGGTTTCATGGCAGGGTGTAGATACTATGTTAGAGGCAGATATACTGAAACTTGCATTATAAAGTCTTCTTGCAATGATGCTGAATCAGATCAGGTATGGCTTTGGTATGACAAATTCGACGAAACAAGCAAGAAGGTTACCTTTGAATTTTTTGTTAGGCCTCTTAGTTCAGGGCTTGTTGTGAAACAGTATGGAGTCCGACCATTGTATGCTCCAGTTGACATCATGCAGAGCTCAAAGATACAAAAATGTGGCACTAGCAGAGAAAGTAAGAGGCCTTACATTGAGTTTGAAGCCAACAACATTGAAAGGAGTTATTGGCTTTGTCGCCAGTATGCTAATCCCCCTAACAGCCTTGGATTGCCATCAGGGAAACGAGTTTATAGGTATCCCATTGGACGTCTTGGGAAATCATTTCCATGTTCTGATTGTGCCAAGAATGTTGATATACTCAGAATTGAACACAACTGCTATAGTGTTAGTATTGGAGCTGAAGTATTTGTCTACTTTGGCCTTGTTGGCAGTAGTCACCAACAACAACAACCACATGATCTGCGGTGTTTAGCGCAACTGCTTCAGCATGACTACTGCAATTTCGGTGAACTCGCAGACAATATCAGCATCTTTTCATCGCTAAGAAGGTTGTCACTAAATGGTTGCAATGTTGAGAGCTTGCCTGCTAGCATTGAGCATCTTTCAAGGCTGGGACATCTTTTATTAAATGACTGCAAGAGGCTTAGGTCTCTCCCAAAGCTTCCACCATCCCTTCAGTATCTATTTGTCAGTGAGTGCAAATCTTTGGAGACAGTTGAACTGGCTGAGGAAAACACAATGGAAGTTCATGGGAATTTTCCCAATGTAAAGGCAAGTATGGTATATGAAAAAGTATCGAGAATACAAGTTACTGACCCAGGAACAAAGGTCATAGACTGGTCCATGCAGAGGCTAACGCAGGATTTGATGGCCATTGAGTTCAATGTTGCTTCAGATACCGAGTCATTGAATGCCATTTGTGTATGTGGTACACTAAAAGTTACCATCACGTGATGAATATTGTTAAGGAAATTGGAGTCAATGTTGTGGCGGTTTCACTTGGACAAGTTAGAACCAACCAAGGTAGAATTGCATTGGGAAGATTTGATGAGAATGAAACGTTCACTCGAAGCAAATTCATTTGATGCAATTTGATTGTCTTTCCAACTGAAACTAGAATGAAACGAAGGCTTCAAGAAGCAATGTTATGTTCCTCTGATTGCTTGACAGGTACCAAATTGTATATCCCATAATTATGATTATGATAATTATGAAGCTTCTTGTTACGCGAGAAATTAGTGCTTTAATAACAAAAATTTATTTGTGTGAGCTTTTCTAAAAAATGTAACTCCATCATCAAGCTTGTGGCCAGCATTGTTCTCTTCTTGAACATGGAGGTCGTCACTGATACAACATTGTTGAATTCTTGCAGCTCCCAGAGTTTTCCTCTTTGGCCTTTCAGCATTGGTTGTTTAGAGTTTGAAATAATATGGCGCTGTACATACCTTGTTCCTTTTCCTCCTTTTTATGTGTAATAATAGGTAAGGGATTTTGATTTCAATTTCTACATAATGTTGCAGCACTGCACAATGATGAACATGTGTGATGCCATGGAACGTGAAGGAAACCTCTGACATGCAATGCCTTGTGATGTGATTCTAGGAATGCTGTTTAGGATGACTGGATAATTATTATTCCAAAATTATTGTGAATGAATATTATTATTATTGTGGTTGTGGCAGATGATACTAATTATTATTAGTCTATTAAATAGTGACTAATAGTAACCTATTTATTTAATTCATGATATTAAAATATGAAAATATTTGTATGCTATTTAATTTGCACATATATTTATGAAACTTTGGTTTTGTGCCAATTGATATTTCTTTTATCATTTGAGTGGTATAGTTTTATGAGTAAAAGCTTGAAAAGTTTGATGATTAATTTCTTGTGAAACCTAATTTAGGCAAACTTATGTGTGTTGTTGAGATTAATTTTTGGACTATAATTAATCCCTAACTATTTTTTAGTGTTATTAATTGATTGATATGAAGTTGATTATGTTACTTAAATAAATTTATACATGCATCTATCCACATGAAGTCTATTGCATGAGTTGGTTCAAGTAACATGAAAGGGATTATGGCAAGACACCACTGTCATCATCGCCATATACCCTGTTAACTGATGCATATGTCACAATAAACATCTTTTATTATGCTGATGTGCATTCTGAAATGGCAATAAACTTTTTATTTTAATCTTTTCTTTTTTTCTTTTAATTTTAAAAAGCAGGTGAAGAGAAGTTTCTGTTCCATAACTCAAAAAGGTTCACAAGAACAACCTGACTATAAGGGTCATAGTCAGCCTAAAACTGCAAATTAGGTTCTTAGATATTAGCTATGTACAAGAAAACCAAAAAGGTTGGAATCAACTGGGTAGTGTGTAGGCAGAACAAAAGGTTGTAGATCTATCAACTCCAAGTTAATTAGCAGCTACCTGTGAAGGAAAATTGCATGCTTGTCTGTAATGACCAAAACTTCAAATGGACCAGCTGGCATGACGATTCAAACCATGGCTTCACCGTTCTGCAGAAGATTTTGAATAAGAAAAGAAAAAGAAGCTTTAAGATTCAAAGTACGAATTGCAATAGTAGATACAAATCCAGAAATTTTAATGTAAAATATTAACAAGCTTACTTGAAGTATCATTTTGCAGCTGACATATTGGTTTCCAGGGCCAAAAATCTTCTCGACCTGCAGAAATTCATCAGTAATTCACAATTAAAAATGATAGAAAAATACATGAAATATGCGTACATAGATTCTTGTTGTTAGAAGAGAAGGTTACAACTTAAGTACTGTTCTGTCACCAGATTACATAATCTATTAAGAGTTTCAGAAAACTTATAACAATTTTAAACATGTTTCCGGATTGAAAAAGCATTTTTTTAAGAAAAAACAAACAAACAAGCAGACCCTTAATATCTGATTTTCAGCTTCAATATGAGAAAGTTTTGACACAACATCTTGGTCACCATGTATTCATTAAGCAGTGAGATTTATGATACCAATAACCGCAAATTAAGAATGCATCAAAACATTCAACTTATCAACAAGAGGTGAGAAGTGCAAGTACCTATCATGGGATGCGTGCAAATTAATGATATCTAATCATGAATTTGCAAAGCTGTTATGATATGATATGCTGACATATAATATAAAATAATAAAATAATAGTAAGAAAGTATAAAGCTGAATCCAACATCTCCTAATAGAGAAGCCAACAAAAAACATGAGTTAAATGAGAAGCAGCCACTTTGGGACAAGTTTCTGTTCCCCAAGACATAGCAGATATGGCCAACAGTAGAGAAAAAAATCCCAGCCGAATCATTGTCTAATACTTCAATTTATAATACAATGATACAAATATATATAGAAAAACTAACTACAAGAATAATAGATTCAAATCACAAAACCAGTTAATGCTGCAAGCACCTACTTAACAAGAAGTAGTTTCGCAAAAGCATGCCATAACACATATCTATTGTTTGTAATACCTAAACTAATGATATCTATCCATTGAATATTTCAAATTTTTACTTAATAATGCAGAACAGTAAGCTTAAGATAGGTGTCAATTATGCCTTGAATCATTAAGCCCCTAGTTTATCCATCCAACCTAGTCTAAAAGCAAGAATCAGCATTGACATACTGTCATGTTCTCAACACCTTTTTCATGTGATTTCTGGGCAGATTGAAATGCGTAAATATTGCAGTAGGAGACATCAAAAGCTTCCTCAATAGGCAGATCAACATGCAAAAGACCCAAAGCGTCCATGATAAATCCTTAGAGGAAATGATACTACAAAGCTATTATGTTTGAGAGGGAAGACAGGGAAGTAGCAATGAATGAATAAAGTAAGACAGGATGAACTACAAGCTCCAATTGAAACACGGGGTAAATCCAATATAACACCAATGACAGGTCCAACTTGGCTTTTGCCCCTTTTGACTAAAGTTGCACTCAGGTTGAGGAAAGAAAGGAAATGAATAAAGAATTAACACCAAAACAGTAGGAACTATTGGGCCAACCAATAACAAAGGAATAAACAAGTGTGTGAATTCAACATTCAGTTTCATATAATTTGATTCTATATTACTTACCAGCACCAGTTCTACAAAATTTGGGAAAGGATTGTAGTTATCCATGCATCCTAAACAGCATTCCTAGAATCACATCACAAGGCATTGCATGTCAGAGGTTTCCATCACACTCCATGGCATCACATGTTAATCATTGTGCAGTGCTGCAAGATTATGTAGAAATTGAATTCAAAATTCCTTACCTAATGCACATAAAAGGAGGGAAAGGAAGACGGTATATACAGTGCCATATTATTTTAAACTCCAAACAACCAATGCTGAAAGGCCAAAGTGGAAAAACTGTGGGAGCTGCAACAATTCCATGTTCAAGAAGAGAACCACTGCTGGCCACAAGCTTGATGGTGGAGTTCCAATGGCTCTTTATGATATTATTGATTCGTCAGTTCGACTTGTAGGTGTCTGAGCAATGGTGGCCCACCGGTCACTGTACTGAGCATGACTTTCTTGGAAGTTCCTGCCTGAAACTTAGCACTTCACTCGTCTATCTCCAAAAACATATAAACAAAAAACCCAACTCAAATAGAGATGTAGAATAATTTAACAGATATATAATGGTGATAATAAATAAGATTTGTTAATATTTTTTTTAAATTATAAGGACTTTTTTATATCATTTTAAACTCTTAGTACTTAATTAAAAACTTGATAAAATTACAAGGACTAGCGGAATAATTCAACCTTTTTGTAACATTTAGTTTTTAAAAAATAAATCACTTTATTATACATCTTTAAAATCAGTTTTCAGGAAAGCTCAAACAAACAATTTTGTTTTCAATAGTTTCTCGGGTAATGAGAAGCTTCATAATTATGGGATATAAAATTTCGGAGAGATAGATCGAGATTGAGTTTGGTACCTGTCAAGCAATGAGAGGAACATTGCTTCTTAAAGCCTTTGTAAGACGATCAAATTGCATCAATGAATTTGCTTTCTCATCAAAGCTGCCCAATGCAATTCTAACTTGTCAGTATTCCCATCCTTGGTTTTACTTTTACGAGGCACACCCTTAGACTCTTTGATGTAGCAATTGGATAGTCTGAATTCAAGTGAAACCGCCATAACATTGACTCCAATTTCCTCAACTATTCATCACGTGATGGTAACTTTTAGTGTACCACATACACAAATGGCATTCAATGATTCAGTATCTGAAGCAACATTGAATTTAATGACCGCAAAATTCTGTCTTAACCTCCTTTGCATGGACCATTCTGTGACCCTTGTTCCTGGGTCATTAACTTGTATTCTTAATACTTTTTGATCATACACCCTACTTGTAATATTTAGATTGGAAATTTTTTCCTGAACTACTACTACCTTGAAGATTTCCTCAGCCAATCCAACTGTCTCCAGAGATTTGTGCACTCACTTACAAGTAAATACTCAAGGGATGGTGGAAGGTTGGGGAGAGACCTAAGCTTCTTGCGGTCATTTAATTTAAGATCTTTAAGCCCTGAAAGATGCTCGATGCTAGCAGGCAAGCTTTCAACATTGCAACTATTTAGCGACAATCCACTTAGAGAGGAAAAGACATTGATGTTGTCTACGAGTTCACCAAAATAACAATAGTCATGCCGAAGCAGTTGGGCTAAACACTTCAGATCACATAGTTGGTGGCGACCATGATCAACAAGGCCAAAGTAGACCAATGCTACAGCTTCATTGCTATAGAAGTTGTGTTCCATTCCGAGTGTCGTAACATTCTTGGCACAACAAAATAATGGGAAGGATTTCTTGACACATCCATCAGGATACCCTGGAATTCTTTGTCGTTCAGATGGCAATCCAAGGCTATGAGGAGGATGAGCATAGTAGCGAATAAGCCAAAAATTCCTTGGAATATTGTTGACTTCAACCTCGTGGTAAGGTCTCATACCTTATCCGCTACCTACTTCATTTGAGCTTTTCATGATGTCAAAGTCAAACGGAGCACACAGTGGCCGAATTCCACACTGTTTCACAATAAGTCCTGAGCTATGAGGTCTAACAAAAAATTCAAAGGAGACTTCCACGGGCAAATCGCTTGTTTTGCCTGCTGCTGCTGCTGCTGAGCTATGAGGTCTAACAAAAAATTCAAAGGAGACTTCCACGGGCAAATCGCTTGCTTTGCCTGCTGCTGCTGCTGAAATTTTGTCATACCAAAGCCATACCTGATCTGATTCAGCATCATTGCTAGAAGACTTTATAATGCAAGTTCCAACATATATGCCTCTAAAATAGTATCTACACCCTGCCATAAGACCAATTCGATGAATTTTCTTCCTATTTGAGTGGGAAGGTCCAAGAACAAGGCAGAAAGCAAAGCCCGGGTATTTGCAACAATGAAGCCACCATTTAGAATGTTTTATAGTTATGGTCGAGGAGTCTGTTCTTTTATGCACGAACCAGTTTGGCACTTCACTTCCCGGTAGAATAATATATACTGGACGGGAAATATAAACAAAATCTTCAGGGTCAAAATTCTTAGAAACATCATTGGTTTGACAATGAAGATCATAAAATTCTTCAATTGTTGATGACAGGTAGGCTGCTAGCTGAATTCTGATTAGTGCCTCCTCCATAATAGTCTTGCATGCAATCTGGTCCAACTTTATGCAATTATAAAAATCAAATCTTCCCAAATAGTCACCATGACGAATAAACATTTGTTCTTCTTCTTGAATCTGTCTGAGCAATGATCTCTTCTTTAGCCTATCAAATGAATATTGCAACATTGCAATCCCTAAATTCGATAACGATATGGTTTCTAGGGAAATGCAATTACTTGCATTCAAATCTTGTAACAAGAATGGGAGCTCAGGCAAGGAACAAAGCCTCCGACAATTGCTTACATCGAGAGTTCTCAACTGAGAAAGATGCTGTATGCTACCTGGCAAGTTCTCAATATTGCTTCCTCTTAATGAAAGTTTATTTAATTTTGATAAGAGGCCAAGGTTGTCATGCAGTTCTGATAGCTCTGAACAATTATCTAGACGCAGAACTTTAATGGACAATGAGGTGTCAGACACTGGAGGTAATCTCTCAAGTTTTGGACAGTCAAGAAGCTGAATGGTACAATCTACACCAATAACTGATGAGGGAAGTTCTTCAAGTGCCGTGCCATCTAAGTTCAGGCACTCCAATTTCTCTGAAAAAACTGAATACTTTACAAGTCTTGAGCACCCTCTCAGATTAAGCCATTGAAGAGATCTGGATTGCTTCTCACTTTGAATGTAACGAAGCTGTTTACAGCCTCTCAGATTTAATGCAAACAGACTTTTAAGTGACAAAATGGATGAAGGAACATTCAACAAACTTGTACAATCATCAAGATGAACTTCTCCAAGTTTTGAGGCCATAGAGAAATCTGGGAGCTCAATCAGGTGCTTGCAACCACAAAGATATAATGACTTCAAATTTACCAGATCCTGTATTATAAGAAAGCAAAACTTATTTGACAAACTGGATATTTTATTATTTCTTTATGCATATAAATTTAACAAGTTTCATTAAGATACCTTTACTCCGTCCCAAAGCTTTTCAATAAGGCTATGTTTTAGATCAAGTTCAACAAGCTTCTCTGCGCAAAATGATGGTGGCAAGGATTTCGATGGAAAACAGTCCCATCTGAGATAACTTAATTCATAAGGCATACACTCAAGACTTCTGGAAATATGCACATTGCTTCTTCTCTTATCACATGAGGGCATATAAAAATTCAGAAGCCTCAGCTTGTCCATTCTGTGAAAAGTTTGAGGGCTTAATGTCACCTCTTTGATTTGAGACATGTCCAATGCTATGCTTTCAATACTGTCGGTACCCTGGCAAACAGAAGCAACAAAAAAATCCAGAACATAAAAACATGATGATGGGCATATTATTTTATAGGCAAAATTTGCTATCTCATCCATTAACTTGTTGATTTCAATTCAGTCCCATAACTCTTTTTTTTTTTTGCTTCAAATTTGTCCTTTATATTTTTTCATTTACTTTTTCATTATCATAGACATGCATATTACCTCTATCTTTGTCCAGATAGCCTAATCCTGATCCATTTTGATCTATTCAAGCATTTTGATGGCCTATTTTAGCCTGTATACATGCTTGATTGTGTTACAAAAGGACTACTTAAGCTTGTTTATAAAACATAAGAGACTATTTTGTTACAAAAAAAAAGATAAGGGACCAAATTGAAAAAAAAATTAAATTATGGGACCAAAAATATAATTTTGTCTATTTTATAACATGTTCCACATAATTAGAAACATGGACTGAGCAATTTGATCCCAACCTTGTTATACTTGAGGACATCATAAACTTCTTTAGGATCCCACAACCGACTCCGTTTTCCAGGCTCTTTCATTGATTCTTCACGGAGGATTTGCGAACCCATCTCTTGTATCAAATCATGCATCTGTACCACATTGCCTTTTGAAACAGTTATAAGAGACTTATCTTCAAGGCTTCTCATCCCAATATCAGTAGAAAAGCCGCAGCCATCTAATATACTTGTTATATGGCTTTTTGTTTCTCCTTTCAAACAGCAGGCAATATCTAAAAATATATTCTGCTCTTCAAGGTCTAATCCTTCATAACTCAATCTTAACACATCATAAATTTCAGCATTGGGAATTTTCTTCAGTTTTTCCAATGCACTCTCCCATTCTTTTGGTCTTTTGGAATAAAGATATGAACCCAGAACTTTAAGAGCTAAAGGATTGCCCTTAGCATAACCTACTAGCCTTTCTGACAAGTGTTGGTATTCCCTCATTGGATGGTCTTGTTGAAAAGCATTCAAGCTAAAAAGCTTCATTGATTCATGAAAATTCAACTCCATCACTGGGTATACTCCATCAACTGCTCTGCTAAACACACCTTTATTTCTGGTGGTCACTATGATTCGACTCCCAGGTCCAAACCAATCTTTATCTCCAACAAGATACTCTATTTGTTTTGAATCACTCACGTCATCAAGAACGATGAGGAACCTTTTACGTTGAAGCCTTTCTACAACAAAAGTGGAACTCATAGTAGGGATGCTAATATACAAGTTTTGATCCCCTAATATTCCAGCCAGAACTTTATTCCGCAACTCATTTTCTCTGTGATTTTTCCATTCTTCCCTCACAGTGGCAACAAAGTAGCATCCCTCATATTGAGAAGAGAGTTTTGCACAGAGAGCATTTGCAATGGTTGTCTTACCTATACCACCCATACCCCAAATTCCAATAATACGGACATCATCTGACGCCGTGCATAACAATGATTCCACATGCGCAATGTGTCGACTAATTCCGACAAGCCCCTTTGGAACCTGTGGGCTCATACGATTCAATTTATGTAATATATCTTCAACAATTTTTTCAGCTAGGTCGGCCTCCAACCTGGATGAATTTTTTTTGTAAAATTACTAGACACATGACAATCAAATAACCACAATCTCTACGTATGATTATATAATATATACTTAAACTCATAACATATTTCTTCATACTCACAAATGGGGCCAGAAATAAAAATAGACTTTGTTCTCAGTGTATTGTCTTTCTTTCAAAAACAGTTTTTAATTGGCAAATTTCAATGAATTAAGCGGGTAAATAGAGCATCTAACAAGCGTCACAATAAAATTATACGGCAAGCTTTTGATGGTAAACCCATGCACAAATTACAGAATATTTGATTAATATTTCAAAACTAAAAACTTATATGACCACACGCACCAAATTTATTTACCTAATAGTTGAGGAATCCCATCCCGCTGAGTTGGCTGCTTTATGCAGAGCAGTTCTCCACTTTTGTACCTTGACTGGATTGTCCCTGAAACGTTCCTCATGTTTGGTAAATGCTTCTTCATAAGTTCCTCTCTGGTGTCTCACATGTGATGGATCGATGTGATAGAAAACAGGTATGACAACGAGCTGTTTCTTCTCCTTGCATTCAATGATCTTCACGAGTTCATCCAAACACCACGCAGAGGAAGCATAGTTCTGCGAGAAAATCGTGAGAGAAACCTTGGAGCTTTCAATAGCTGAAAGAAGCGTCGGTGATAGCGTATCTCCTCTCTTAATCTCCTCGTCATCAATGAAGGTGTGAACGTTATTTCGACACAATGCAGCATAGAGATGGCTTGTGAAATTGCAACGAGTATCCTCCCCTCTGAAGTTGAGGAAAACGTCATGCTTTGAGTTTGACTGAAGAGTACCAAAAGATGACGAGGAAGAAGAAGCCATCTGAAACATCAACAAGCAATCAACTCAAGTCATGATTTGACTTCAATTCTTATAGTCAACAGGAAATTGAAACAGCTTCCGGAAACTAAATTGGAACTCGCTTGGTTTGATATATCATTTCTTGTTTTCATTTCCATTTTTTAGTTTTAATAAACTAGTTTTTCCTTTTAATAAACTAGTCATGGACACGTGCAATCGCATGGATCATGTTGGTTTTAGTCAATGATGGCCTAATTACATGGTAATAAGTTGTTGACAAAAAAACATGGTAATAAGTTGATTATGTAATATTTGAGTTACCAACAATTTAGATTTTTTTTTTAAAAAGACCCATGCTAAATACGAATCTTAAAATATGAACAGCTATGTACCTTAAAATATGTACCTAAGATATACAATTAGCCAAAATATTTTTTACTTGAGTAGCACAAACCTTTCCTTAAAGTCATTTTTTATTTTCGATAATCTAAACCAAAATATACAATTTATAATAATGATTTAACATGAATTGAGTTGCTCTAGATATTTTCCTCAGGCACAAAAACTTTTTTTAACTTATAACACTGATATATTATGTTTGTCAAAAAAACAAACACTGATATATTATGGAAAGCACATTGATGGTAAATCAAAGATACTCGTATAAAAAAAATTAACACAAAATTCACATACCAATATCTACGTATTAAGAGAATGTGTCTAGTTTGTTCAATATGGCTCCGGGCAAGGCTATTGGTCTAGATGATTACAATTTTAGCATTCCCACCTAATGACAATTGTAATATGCAGGTTAATTAGCTTTAAATATCTAAAAGCATCTAAACTCTTTTTTTTTTTGACAGCTAAACTAAACTCATCCTCTTAATATGTCAAGCATCTATTATATTGAATTGTTCATCAAGCTTTTTCTTTGAAAAAATTTAGTATCAAAGATATTTATCTGCTTATGATGTCCGATAATGTAAAATATAGGGACAGGCAATGTGATTTGCTAAATGTGAATTCATTGCAAATAGAATGAATGCATGATAAAGGCATGTATTGATTTTGAATATTTTTGAGGATGCTTAAATTGATTTATCGATTGTGGAATTAGAAGAATAGTTCAAGTTACATGTTCAAGTATATTATATGTCGCTCTTTAACTTCCCGTTTAGTTTTATGGAGAATGATGCTATAAACATGTAATTTATCTATTTGCATAATGAAGTTGAAAATTATATATATATATATATTGAAATAAGGAATATTGATTTTGATGTTATATAAACTTGTGAGCTGGTCAACATCTAGAATAATGCCAACACGCACAAACACTATACATATGATCATGGGGAAGTCATGACACAATAGTCTTTGAGCATACTTGTTTTTAGGTTTATTTAAAATTATAATTATTTTATTTAAAATTTAAAATTATGGATAAGAAAGAGCATTTGGTTTCAATACAAAATGTGGAATATTTTGATAATCTGTGTTGAATAAGTGAAATAAAGTAATGTAAAAATAGAAAAAAGTAGTCATAAAATAAAAAAGATTAAAGAATACAATGTAATATAAAAAAAATTAATCTTTTTAAAAAATGATATGACAAAATTCTATTTTATCATTAGTTAATAAAATAATAGTTTTAAAACGGTTATTTTATGAACTGCAGCATTGAAATCCCCTAAATTGCTCGAGCGAGAATTGAGTGGGAAAATAAAACAATAGACGTGCGTGAGATAAAAAAAAAGTGAAGAAAATGTTTGGGGAAAAAAAATCTATTGTGATAAAATGGTTAATGTATGACACGTGTGCAAAAAAGGTAGACACTGTACAGATTTAATTATTAATTATTAATTAATTATACTATAGATGATTACAAAGTTGTCTTATTATTTCTGTTTTTAATGTTTTGATATGCAGTTCGAGTTTACCAATTGATTAACTGATGAATTATAAATCACAAGAAGAATGGAAAACAAACAAATTAAAACTCAACAAAAAAGGAAAGAAAAAGGAGGAAGAGGAGTACCTGAACCACCTGAGTGACGACGACGTATAACCAAACTAGTCCAATGTGAATTGCAGGATTGCTGTCTTGGAGAGTGTTATTCAGAGATCAGATAAAAGCTCTTGCTCGTTCCAGTTCAACATGAAAAATGAGAAGATGCAGTTTTTATCTCTACGTCCCTCTGGCTTTCTCTTCCATTTATATCAGTAGTGTACTTCATTTCACGCGTTACTTTCACGCGTAACTTAGGCTCTTAGAGCATCTTTAGTGTAACTTTTTAATTTTGGGTACCTAAGTAGATCTCATTTATCCACATTATTCATTTTTATTCTTTTAACAAAGTCCTCCAACTCAAAAATTCCAATAAATTTACTAAAAGGATTTCACCAATAACTTCATATCATTACATCATTATTATATCTTAGTAATAATTTATTTATTAATAATTATAGATCTATTTTTATATTAAATTATAAAAATATGAAATTTATTTGAACTATTTTTTTAATTCAAAATAAATTTTAAAAAAAGGTAATAAAAAAATTTAAAAATAAAAACATTGCCCGTTTTCATGAATTAGATTTTATTTAAAATGATAACAAATAAATAAAATTACATAATTAAAACAACAATTAATCTTGCGGACCATTGGGTGAAAACAAATAGAATAAAATAGCCTTTTGAGAGAATATACAAGGTAAAAAGAGAAAGAATTTTTTAGAGACTATATGAGAATAAATGAGAGAAACATGAGAGATTTAATTGTGCAAAAATTGTTGAAGTTGATCAAATATATATATATATATATAGGGGACGTATCAAGTGAGAACTCTTGTTTATTGTGAGAAATGAGAACTTTAAATAACAACCGTTAGATCACAATTAATGGCTCAGATTAAAAAAAACACAATTAGCAAATTTCGTGGGTACTTATCGGCCTCCCATCACTTTACCTCTTCTTTCTCATGGTATTTGCAGCCGCCCTACTCTTCCTTCCTGTATTTGTCGGCGTTCGCTTGTTCTCATAATACTATATTACTATATATGAGTATTTTTACAATTTTTTTTAAATCCTCAATTATTTCCAACAAAAAATCATTAGCCTAGAAAATGACAAATCAGGTGTATCAATCTGCAAGGCAACAACACTATCAAAAACCATTGAGTGCAGTATGGTTTTTATCCTATTAATTCTCTCCTTCTCTTTCCACAAAGAATCTTTTTCCTCCATCAAATTCAAGAACCTAAAATCAAAATAGACCACTGCAATATGCAATATCAGTGCACACAGCGTGAGAAATTTGCTCGTACAAGAAGAAGAATAATTGGTGTTTTCCCCGATATTACAAGAAGGATGATAGGAGGGAGAGGGGGAAGGGCGATGGAGATGGGGATGGGGAATGGCCGATGGAGAGAGGAGAATAGGTGAGAGCATTGCTTAATTGGATTTTTTTAATCTGAGCCATTAATTATAATCCAACGGTTGCTATTAAGAGTTCTTATTTGTCACAATAAACAAGAGTTCTTATAACAAGAGTTCCTATATGGGGATGTATTAAGTGAGAGGAGTTTTAATATGAGAGGGTGAGAGGATTAAATTTGGACCGTATAACCATACATGGATGGTTGGGATTAAAAGTTAGTTAATGGTCACATGACCACTTAAAAAAGTCATGTGACTTTATGTTTTAATCTTGACAATTTATAGTTTGATTTTATGGCTATGATTCACTCCTCTCATTCTCTCATAATAAAAGCTCTCTCACTTAATATACTCCCTATATATATATATATATTTGTGTGAGCAACGACTCTTTTACTTTCACTCGCAACAGCTCTTTTATTTAGTGCAACGGCTCTTTTGTCTTTTTTTAATATTATAAAACCTATACCTACAGATGAAACCGTAGGTAAAAGCATGCTCCCATTTTTTATTCCAAATTCTGACCGTGGGATCCACACGAGATAGAAGAGAGAGTCTGTTAATTTTTTAATATTATAAAAGCTTTTACCTACAGACAAAATCGTCAGTAAAAGCTTGTTTCAATTTTTTTTTAAGACTGATGTGTGGGACCCAAGGAGAGAGGAGAGAGGGGGTGCTTGTACAAGCATCCCTCTCCCATTAGGTACTTTGGTTGCAGGGCTCCATTGGGGGTATGTGCTAAGTATCCTGTTAAGTACCTATAGGAATCCACCGATGTTGATGGTCTTATGACCCTACAGTACATTCTTTTGCATGAAGCGACTAGGGCTATTTAAAATCGAACCGATATAAAAAAAATAACTCTAAATCGATCTAAAAAACTGAAAACTGATCAAAAATCAATTTTTTTGGATAATTATTTTGTAAGACCGAACCGAACCACTCAAATTTCAAATCTCTTCACTAAAACTGAACTGAACCAGAACTTATAATATTATTCCTTTTGGACTTGCATATATAGACTACTAATCAATTGTTATATTGTGTATTTTTTTAGAATTGGCTTTAGCAAATAGTCTTTGTGTTAAATATTAATTCACAATGATCTTGTGAGTGTTAAATACTAATTCACAATAACCTTGTGTGTGTTAAATATTATTTCACATTTTTCATTTCATTTGTTTAGAATATGATGATTTTGCAAATATTATTTTTCTATAAGGTATTTTTTTAGAAATGACGTGTGTGTTTAGAAATTGGCTTTATAATTGATAATTCATCGAGAATTATTAAAACAAATGTCATTGAGTTGTACTCAGAAAAATATTAGAAGTGAAACGGAAGCGGAATCACTTTGGTTGGTATTTATTTTCAAAAAAAATTATAACCGCAAAAAATAAAAATCGATCCAATCTAAACCGCATTGTCTAGGATCGGATTTTTTTTTAAAACAAACGGAATTGAGACGAACCGCATGTTATTTTAAAGTTTAGATTGGATGACTTTTTACCTCAAAATCAAATCGAGCCGCAAACATCCCTAGCAGCGACCTAATAGTAACAATTAAAATAATTTAGAGACTCAATTCACTCAATTAAAACTGATGGACCAAAATCACATTATCGTGATAATTGGAGACTAAAAGTATAATTAAGCCTCTAATTAAAATTTCAACGCTTAATTGTGTAACATTCTTTCTCCAAAAAGGATATTATACCATAGTAATCAAGAATTTTGTAAATTACGTAGATAATAATTTATTTCAATCAGAAACTGCCTTAAAAAATACGGGTAAATTTTTTTTCTTTTTCGTAAACGTTTAAGTGTGAAGAATGTAAAGTACAACTGTGAACATAAAGTTTTCTCATCTCATAAATATGTAATTATCAGAGTTTACAAGTAGGATCTAGTATACTTAAAAGACTCAAAATAATTTATATAGTGAACATCTGAGCCGGTCAAATCTCTAGACCTCTGCCTAAAATAAGACAGTAACCACCAATTCTTCTCGGAATCCCTATCAATCCACGCAGCATCCTCCTTCAGATCCTCTCTCTGAGTCTGTCAAATCTCTAGACCTCTACCCAAAATAAGACAGTAACCACCGATTCTTCTCGGAATCTCTATCAATCCACGCAGCATCCTCCTTCATATCCTCTCTAAGAATTAGCTCATTCCTTGGGTAAATTATCTACTCAAACATGTACCAACAAAACATCAAAAGTACGCAAGGCTGAAAATCTTTATCATTGAATTATATCACGAAAGAACACATAAGTAATACACAATAGGTATTATGCAAACAGCAGATTTATAGCTGATATAATACACATAGCCAACGATGCTATATTCAACCTCAAAAGAAATCATACTCGATGATCATATTGACTTCACATAACTCATACAACATCTTATACAGATAATTTCACATGGTAATATATCTCAAGGAACTGGCAAACTAGTATAATACTCTCACATAAGACTCTTTATACTTTCGGGACAGACTTAAGAGCACTCTGTCCGCTATTCCTGGGGATTTTACTCAATAACTTTTGGGACACACCCACGAGCACTTAGCCCGCCACCACTGGAGATTTTACACTCTAAATTTCAGGACACAATCATGAGTAAGTCACTTGCTACTCCTGGAGATATTTTGCTTTAGGAATTTTGGCACACAGTCACGAGCATTCAGCCCGCTACTCCTGGAGATTTTACTTTGTAACCACAGATACCAGCCCAATCTTACAATTTAACTCTCAAATAAACCCGAAATCATATTATCTAAAATGAACACAAAATCACAAGTAAACACTTAATCATATTTCTCAGATAAGAATATCAAATCACATATCTCAAATAAATGCCGAATCGCCCTTCTAAATTAAAAACACAGAATCACATATTTGCGATAAATCATAGAACCATATAACACTACCAAGCACACCTCTTTAGTCTTTTAATAAAAACCCATAAAACAAGAGTGTTTTGCCAGCATATAATTAATTAATAAAATTACTTCTCATATTACCTCACTAATTTTTCACCAGATAATATAATAGTAGAATTCACCGAGAATTCTTTATTGTTACACTAACTTTCCAACAGATAACATAATAGTAAAATTCACCAAGATTGCTAAAAAATGCCATGAAATGTTAAAAATAAACTCAGGGTATGATTTTTGAAATTATTGTTAGTGCAATCTCTTCGGCTTTGACAGTTTCACAGATATAACTCTGAAAATAAAGCAAAAAATGATATTTTCAAAACTTACTCAGGAATAATTTCTAAAATCCTCAAATAAATAATTAAAAATAAAATATAAATTTTTGTGGACCTTTGTCACGAAAGTTTTATACAGCGAAATAAGATTTTTACGCTATATACCCCCGTTTAGCGTAGTTTTTGGTCAGTTACGGCAAAAATCGTTGTTTGTAGAAATCCAAACGTCGACTGAAAAACTACCATTTCAGAAGTGTTATGGAATATGCGTATTTTATCCCTAATTTTAAGCCAAAAATAAATCACAACTCAGTTATGTCACAAGAATTCATATAAAACAGAATAACAACAGTTAATCTCAGAAATGGATGTTACAAATTGCACTTTTGGTTACTCATGTATCTAGGGGTGTAAATTGGTTCGGATTGACTCGACAAACCCGACGAATCAAACCAAACCAATCAAGTTGGTTCGGATTTTTTTCATGTTTGGGTTCAACCCAAACCAAACCAATGAAACCCGAGTCTGTTTGGTTCGATTCTCGGGTTCAAGTTTTAAAAAACCGATGAACCGATACCTGAACCGATCATACAGCTTAAGGCTTCCATTTTGCCCTTTCCTGACCTGTACACAGAGACTTAAACCGAGAAAGTGAGAGGCAAAATCTAGGGTTAGCCATTTTCTCCCAAGCTTCATTCTTCTCTGCCTTTACCTTATATTTTCATCTTCCCCAAGCCTCACTCCATCGCCGCCGTTTCAGTCTCCGCCCTAGTCCGCTGTGGTTCGTGAATCTGCAGACTGCAGTGGTTCATGAATCTGCAGAACGCCGTTGTTCGTTTCAATCTTCGCCTTCCTCTTCGCTCTTCGTTCGTGCTCTGTCGTTCGTGAAGCCTTGCTTTGATATGTCACACTCGTAACTCACAGGTCAGCTTTGCTCTGCTATTTTCATTTTTTTTACTTGCTCTTAATTGTTAAAGTTGCTAAAATTGTATGATCATTATTGAGATTGGATCTTTACTTACTCTTACTCTAACTGAGATTGGGTTTTTACTTCGTTTCTTTAGTTCTTGGCTTACCATCTCCGTTTCTTCACCTCTTCAGTTCGTCGTGCTCTGGCCTTTAGTGGACGGTGGTGACAACATCGCACCTCAACCTCTCTGTGTTCTATTTTAGATCCACCGTGAATACAAGTTCGATCTACTATTTTCATGTTTACTTACTCTTCATCCATGAAGTGTCTAAAATTGTGACTGAGTCTTTTAATTGGATTGTAACTCTGTAACTAAGTTTGTGACTCTGTAAATGGAGATTGGGTTTTTTTTTAGTTTTAAATTCCTTGGACCTGATAGAACCGAACCAGCCCGTACTTGGTTTGGTTCGGATTGTACAAAAAATTTCTAAAAATCCGAACCAAACTGAACTAAACAGAGTTCATTGTTCGGTTCTCGGGTTCGGCCAAAACCGAACCTATTACAACCCTACATGTATCAGGATCGTGCGATTTTGGTCGCACAGGTTCCAGTTGCACGATTTTGGTCCCCATATATCACGATTATGCGATTTTTGTCGTCAATTTCAATTGCGCGAATTTGGTCCCCTATGTATCACGATAGTGCTATTTTGGTCATCAAGTATCTCAATTGTTACAATTATGCCTTTTTATCACTCTGTCGTTTTTAACACCAATAACATATATGTGCTGACTTAGTGTCAAATCAATCACACATTTTTTTTATGGTACAAATCAATCACACATGTGTTGCATAGGTTCTTGATGTTAAAAATGACACAAGGATAAAGTGATTTGATTGTAATAATTGGGATACTTGTGGACCAAAATCGTACCATCGTCATATCTGGGGATCAAAATCGTGCAATTAAAACCTGAAAACTAAAATTGTACAATTATAATACCTCAAAGACTAAAATCACGCAATTAAAACTTATAGAACTAAAATTGCATAACCAAAGTGCAATTATGCCAAATTTCAATAAGGCTTAAAAGGATTTCTCGTCCCTGCAAATATACCCATTTTTTGTTTTCATCCCTGCAAAATTTTTTTTTACTTTTTCATCCCTGCAAATTTCTCCGTCTCCGTTTTTAGTCCTCGCCGTCAGCTGCCATTACAAAAACGCCTACGTGGCTGACGGAAGGCTGCATGTCATTGCCACGCAAGATGAATGAGCCACCTGGCATATACTGACTATGCATCAACTTTTAATTAACATTTTAAACTTAGATTAACTTTAACTTAAACATATTATTTAGACCCAATTTCATTAGAAACAGATTAATTAACTAATGCTAGGTTTATTTTCCCCCTTTTTTCCCTCTTCCTCTTTCTTCTTCCCTGCCGCCACCCCTACCCACAACCACCACCATCATCTCTCTCTCTCTCTCTCTCTCTCTGTGTCTGTTCCTTAGCCGCGAAGTTCCTGCCATCGAGTCCAGAGCATCGTCCTCTTCCTCTCAAGCCGGTTCTTCTCAGGCCGCCACCCTTACCCACAACCACCACCATCATCTCTCTCTCTCTCTCTGTTCCTTAGCCACGAAGCTCCTGCCACCGAGTCCAGAGCATCCGCGAAGCTCCTGCCACCGAGTCCAGAGCATCGTCCTCTTCCTCTCAAGCGGGTTCTTCTCAGGCCGCCTCAAGTGCGAGATCGAGAGGCAACCACCGCCACCATCGTGCACTGTGAGATCCTTGTGGAGAAAAACCCAAAAACAGAAGTCTGAGGGCGGTGCAGTGCCGGAGTCAAGGATGAGATGGGTGCCAAGCCCTCGCTCCAACACTCCCTCAGCCACCGCGACGGTCTTGGTGGTCAGGTTTTTTTTGGGGTTTTCTGGGTTTTGTTGCTTTGGTTCTGTTGTTGATGACTGTGTGGATGCATTTGTTAGAGCACTGCTTCTTCTTGTTTTGCAAATCTGCTTCTGGTTTTACAATTTTTGCATTTTTTATTTTGATTGTGTGGTGGTAGGAGAGGTGGTGGTTGGGGGTGTTGCTCTTACCTTTTTGCTCGGTTCACTTCATCGTCACTTGGTGGTGTGGTTTTGGTGGGTGTTGGGGATTTAATTTTTGAATAATGTAGTTAAGAACTAAACCAGACTGAGGATGAAATCTGGAGCGTTTGGAAGATGTTAGGGGGCTTTTGTTTAAGAGCAATTACCACAATGTGGTTGATGAGATTGGGATGAAATTGGATTTCATTTGGGCACAATTCGACCAACTTGGTGGAATTCAAGCAAAATCACATCTACCCAGCTGTTTTGATGATGAGTTTTGGGTTTTCGCACACGCCTGTACGTGACCTAGATATAGGGAGAGGGAGGCGGAACAAGAACCCTAAATCCCAATTTTAAAACATTTAAATTAAAAAATGTAATTAAAAATTTAAACATTTAATTTTAAAAAAATTAATAGAAATTGATGAGTCAGCGTTTTGCACAGTCAGTACTTGCCACATGGACTCATTTATTGGCACTGCCACATAGATCTCCGTCAGCCACGTAGGCGTTTTTGTAACGATAACAGACGGCGAGGACCAAAAACAGAGACGGAGAGATTTACAGGGACAAAAAAATAAAAAAAAATTTTTGCAGGGATTATATAATTACTTCACTTAATTAAGTATTGCTTCAATAAAAAAAAGGAAAAAGATACTTAGACACCCGCTACGTGGCCCACACCCGTCCAACACCTGCGCATGTGGCAATTTCGCTGACTCAGCAAGGTGCTTTCTCTCTCTCAAAAAACTTCAATTTCGTTCCCTCCCCTTTGTTTGCCCTAGCAGTCTGTGTCACAGAAAAAACAGAGCCACCGCCCAAGTCCTCCACCACCACTCTCTCTATCTCTCAAACATTTCAGTCTCTTTTCAGAATCCTCTCACTTGCTTCCTCTCTACAAGTCGTTGCCGTCTCTGCTTCTATGTTCATCTCCCTTTATTTCCTTTCGTGTGACTAGAACGAAAGGACCGCACCTCACAGCGGCGGTGCTCGGAGAGGGGATCATGCGGTTATCACTTTGTGTTGGAACCAAATTGGTTAAAAGTGTTTTTAATACAAAAACTCCCTAAGTGATTTTATGGTTTTGATGATAACAAAATCTATTAAGGTTTTTACAAAGGATAAACAAAATGTATTAAGCTTGTACAATGTATAACAATGCTGCCTAACTAAGCTTATTGCAGTCTACGTCCAATCAGTTCTTCATGACATTGGCTGGCATTCAAAGTGAGCCTTGCGTCCAATGTTGGCACTGAAACATAAATACCAAGAGTTCTGCGTCCAGTGATTTTGGCAGAAGGAAGTTACTGATATAAGAGGCAAAGCAGTTCTGCGTCCAATAAGCTAGCTCATCACAATGTTGGCACTGGAATGGACACAAAAGTTCTGCGTCCAATGTTTTAGCAGAAGGAAGAATTCTGCGTCCAATGTTTGAGCAGAAGGAAGAGTTTTGCGTCCAATGTTTGAGCACAAAGGCAAGTAATGTTGTGCGTCCAATAATTCAGTACAAGGCACAAGGACAATTTCATACGTCCAAATGATTCATGAGAAGGCATTGAAGACATAAGTCCAATGTTCAAGAAAAACCATACGTCCAATGATCAGAATGCTTATAAGTCCAATGATCAGAACATAAGATATAAGTCCAATGTTCAGGATGTGTTCTTGACCAAGGTATAGAATGCTGATCATCCAATGATAAGTACAAGGCAATACTGGTATAAGTCCAATGTTTTTATGAGAAGCAGAATTGCAGTAAAAGTCCAATGATTTTCAAAGGAACAGATTCAGTGAGTATGCGTCCAATGAAGGACAAAAGTCCAATGTTCAGTTTAAGGCATTGAAGTTCAACGTCCAATGAAACTGAACAAACAAAAGAACTGTTCTGCGTCCAATAAAATCAGAGTGACAAAGGTACTGTTCTGCGTCCAATAAATAAGAAGGACAACAATCAAGTGTCATACGACCAATGAATCAGATTGACAAAGGTACATCAACCAACTGTTCTGCGTCCAATAAAGCAGAAGAACAAATGTACAACAATCAACTCTGCGTCCAATAACCAGAATGAGGCAATACGTCCAATGTTGCTTTGCAACTAATCATCAGAATGGTAAGCATAAAGATGCGTCCAATGATTGAATGAATATCATATGCAATTGGTAAGTACCAGGTATGCGTCCAATGATTTTTACATGCTGCGTCCAATATGCAGAAACCATAAACTTGCTATTTATTGCTCATGCATTTAATATGGAACATATTTACTGAGCAAATGATTTGAAATAAATAGCTGTATACAATGCTTTTCTGTACAACCATTGTCAACGTTTTTGAATGTACTTTTGAAAAGCATAAAGCACTGTGGAAAGTGTACTAAGAGAGAGAATGTACTTTTAACTACTCTGTATATCTCTGAACACATCTTTCTACTTTACACAGTGTATTCTCTCTGTCTCAATAAGATATTACTATTAACCACTGTACAATTGAGACTTTGAGTACAGGTTGCTTCTGATTTAGGAGAAAGAAACGCAGACATGCACAATGAAGTAGATCTTCTCAGAGCAACGGGAAAATAGCATTTAATGCTATTAGAGAACAGTAATATTTATGAAGGCTGAAGCTGAGCTATTCGAAGAACAAGTCTGAAGCTTCATCAAAGCCTATAAATACCGTGAACAAGAAGAAGAATACAAGTGACTGAACAACGAAAAAGAAAGAGCTGAACTGCTGTGCAATTTGTTATACTCTGTATAGAAAGTCTTGTATATTTTCTTTCTTCTTGTAAAAGAGAGTTTGCTTAACTCTCAAAGTGCTTTAGATTTCATATCCTCACTTGTATGAGTTAGACAGCACTTGAATCAAAAACACTCTGCTGAGTTGTTTAGCCTGAAGAGGCTGTGTTCAAAGAATACTTGTGATTTAGCCTGAAGAGGCTGTGCTCAAAGAATACTTGGGTTTTAGCCTGAAGAGGCTGTGTTCAAAAAATATTTGGGATTTAGCCTGGAGAGGCTGTGTGCAAAGAATACTTGGGTTTTAGCCTGAAGAGGCTGTGTGCAAAGAATACTTGTATTCTATCAGGTTGATAGTGAAATCTCTCTAGTTTGAGGGGACTGGACGTAGCTCTTAGGAAAGGGTGAACCAGTATAAAAACTTGTGTTATTTCTTCCTTCCCTTATCTCTTATTATATCTGTGCTTATTACTAACCAAGGGGATTGAATTGATTTTGTTTTAAACAAGTTTTTCATACACCTTTAATCGCACAAAGAAAACAAGTTTTTAAAACTAAGAGGGAAGCCTCAGCGTCCAATCTTTTGTGCGTCCAATATTTCACAATTCTGTGCGTCCAGTGTTTTAGCACTCTGTGCGTCCAATATTTCAGAAAACACTGTGCGTCCAATATTTGAACAAAGCTGTGCGTCCAACGTTTTTAACAGCCAGCGTCCAACATTTGCGAAAAGTTTTAAAAGCTTAGAAACACAATTCAACCCCCCTTCTTGTGTTTCATCTTGTTACCTACAGTTGGCATCAGAGCTCGGTCTCTAGGGGTTGAGCACTTAACAGTGCAGAGAAGCAAAGATCCATGGAGAACGAGGGACAAGCTGTGAACAGACCACCACTGTTCAATGGAAATGAATACGACTACTGGAAGCAGAGAATGATCACATTCTTTGATGCTCAAAATATGGACCTATGGGATGTAGTGGAAACTGGCTACACTGCTCCAGTAAATGAAGCAGGTCAACAAATACCAAGAGCTCAGTGGACAGCAGACCAAAGGACCAGATTCCAGCTGAACTCGAAGGCAAGGCACTATCTGATGTGTGCCATTACAAAGTCAGAATATGACAAGGTGCACAGCTGCACTACTGCCAAGGAGATGTGGGACACTTTAGCTTTGGCACATGAAGGTTCATCTCAAGTTCGTGAGTCCAAAATCAGCATGCTAGTTCATCAATATGAACTATTCAAAATGGAGGATCACGAGTCCATTGATCAAATGTTTGGAAGATTCCAAACAATCATTAACAACCTGAGGTCCTTGGGAAAAATCTACACAACCCAGGAGCATATCAGGAAAATCCTAAGGAGTCTGCCAAGACAATGGAGACCCAAGGTGACAGCCATACAAGAAGCAAGGGATCTTTCCACTCTTGCCATGGAGGATCTTCTAGGCTCACTGAAAGTACATGAGCTTGAACTTAACGAAGAAGGAATCGAAAAAAGGGCAAAGTTCATTGCTCTTAAAGCTTAAAAAGGGAGCACCTCAAAAGCCTTGAAGGCAAATGATTCTGATGAAGAATCATGCAGCTCAGAAGGAGAAGAAGGCTCAGATGATGATGAACTCTCCTTCATCTCCAGGAAAATAAAGTCTATGTGGAAAAAGAAAGGTGGCTTCAGAAGGAAGCAATTCAACAGAAGATTTCCACAGAAGAAAGCTGAGCAAAAGGAGGAAAGTCCAGTGGTGTGCTATGGATGCAGGAAACCAGGCCACTACAAGGCAGACTGTCCTAAGGCCGAGAAGACAAAGAAGAAAGTCTTCAAGAAGAAGAAAGGTCTCATGGCAACATGGGAAGACCTCGATGATTCCTCTGATGATGAGGATAAGGAAGAGGCAAATCTGTGTCTAATGGCAGGACTCTCCTCAGTTGAAAGTGAAGACGAAGAGGAGGTAATTTCTTACTCTGAATTAAGAAATAATTTTAATGATCTTCTTAGAGATTCATCTATCTTATCTGATGAGTACAGATTATTAAAGAAAAAGTTTTCTCAAATAAACAAAGATTTCGAAAAACTTATTTTAGAAAGGTTTAAATACTTTTTTCGTCCCTGCAAAATGACTGAGTTTCATTTTTCGTCCCTGTAAAAAATTTTGTTTGTTTGTGATCCCTGTAAAACAAAAAGTTTTATTTTTAGTCCCTGCAAAATTGTTTTAGTCCTTGTAAAATTTAGATCATGTTGAATTAGTCCCTGTAATATGTGAACAATTTTGTTATTAGTCCCTATTAAATTTATTTTACAAGGACTACTTTGGCAATTATCTAAATATTACAGGGACTAATTCAACATGATCTAAATTTTACAGGGACTAAAACAATTTTGCAGGGACTAAAAATAAAACTTTTTGATTTACAGGGATCACAAACAAACAAAAATTTTTACAAGGACGAAAAATGAAACTCGGTCATTTTACAGGGACGAAAAAGATATTTAAACCTTTTAGAAAACAATGTACTCAAATCGGATAATGAACATTTAAGACTTCAAGTAAGTCAATTGAAAGAAGAATCTCCAAAGAAGTCTGAGTCCAATACTTCATGTGAAGTACAGGTACTTCAACAAGAAGTAGATGAACTCACTGGACGTTTGTCCAAATTTGTCAGTAGCTCTGAAAAGCTTGATCAAATTTTAAAAATTCAAAGAAAACCTTCTGACAAAACTGGTTTGGGTTATGAAAAACCGAAACCAAAGTTTTCCAAGAGTCCATCAAAGTTTAATATATATTGTGGATACTGTGGAAAGGCTGGACATGTTACATCGACATGCTTCCATAATAAATGGAACAAGCCTGGACGCAGGCCAAGGACTAACATGAAAGGACCCAAGAAAATCTGGGTACCTAAGAACATGATCATTCCTGTTGCAGATTTGCTTAATGGGAGGAAAGCAACACCAGTCATGGTACCTGGACAGTGGGTGCTCACGACACATGACGGGAGAAAGGTCTATGTTCCAAGACCTCAAGCCTAGAACAAAGGGCTGGGTCACAATTGGAGGTGACCAGAAAGGTAGAATAGTTGGAATCGGTAAAATTGGTAAACATCCTTTTCCTACTATTGAAAATGTTTTATTGGTTGAAGGACTCAAACATAATCTACTTAGCATAAGTCAATTGTGTGACAGTGGATGTGATGTTTCCTTTGACAAGGATAAATGTATAGTCAGAAATTCTAATAAGTCCATACTTTTTCAAGCAAAGAGGCAGGACAATGTTTATAAAATTGATTTCGAAAATATGTCCAAACAGAATGTCTCATGCTTCATTTCTTTAAATAATGAACAATGGATATGGCACAAGAAGCTTGGTCATGCAAGCTTGAGAACCATCTCAAAGCTTAATAAGCATAGCCTCGTAAGAGGACTTCCAAATCTTGTGTACAAATATGAGGTTCTCTGTGAAGCATGTCAGAAAGGGAAACAAGTGAAAAACTCTTTTGATTCTAAAAACATTGTTTCCACTTCTAGACCTTTAGAACTTTTACATATGGATTTGTTTGGACCAACACAAACTGCTTCTTTGAGTGGAAAGAAATATGGACTTGTTATAGTTGATGACTATACTAGATGGACATGGGTTAAATTCCTAGCACACAAGGATGAGTCTTTTAAAGTATTCACCATATTTTGTAAAAGAGTCCAAACTGAGAAAGGAGTTTGTATCAACTCCATTCGAAGTGATCATGGAGGTGAGTTTGAAAATGCAAACTTTCAGAGATCCTGTGAAGAGAATGGAATCCTTCACAATTTCTCTGCACCTAGAATACCACAGCAAAATGGTGTAGTAGAGAGGAAAAATCGATCTTTACAAGAGATGGCCAGGACCATGCTCAATGATCACTCAACCTCTAAGAGGTTTTGGGCTGAAGCTGTAAACACAGCATGTTATTTGCAAAACCGAATTTATATAAGGCCTATACTGAAAAAGACTCCTTATGAATTGTGGAAAGGAAGAAAACTCAACATTTCATATTTTCATCATTTCGGATGTGAGTGTTTTATTCCTAACACCAAGGATCAACTTGGTAAATTTGACTCTAAAATTGATAATGGAATTTTTCTGGGTTATTCTGAAACTTCCAAGGCATATCGAGTTTACAACTCAAGAACCTTGACTGTTGAAGAGTCAATTCACGTTAAATTCAATGACAAAAAGCCTGACAATGATCTGTCAGAGCTAAGTGATTCTCTTGCAGATATGAGAATACAACCAGGAGGTGAAGAATCATCAAGCAAGATTGAAGAAGATGGACCAGACGCAGGAGACAGTCATACGTCCAATACTGCAGGTGGTAAAAGCTGGCATTTTAAGACTTATCATCCTGAAGATCAAATTATTGGAAATGCAGATGATAAAGTCAGAACAAGGTCCACATTCAGAGAGCAAACTGATGTAGCATTCGTCTCTGAATTGGAGCCAAAGAATATAGATGAAGCCCTATTGGATGAAGGATGGATTTTAGCAATGCAGGAGGAGCTGAATCAGTTCAAAAGAAATGATGTTTGGACTCTGGTAGCCCCACCTGAAGATAAGTCCATTATTGGAACCAAATGGGTATTCAGAAATAAGCTAGACGAAGAAGGTAATGTTGTGAGGAACAAAGCAAGGTTAGTTGCTCAAGGCTACTCACAACAGGAAGGTATTGATTTCACTGAAACCTTTGCTCCAGGAGCTAGAATTGAAGCCATTCGCATTTTACTTTCATTTGCTGCCCAACATGATATGAGGCTTTATCAAATGGATGTAAAAAGTGCATTTCTGAATGGTATAATAACAGAAGAAGTCTATGTTGAACAGCCCCCTGGCTTTGAGGATCAAACTTTTCCAAATCATGTTTTTAAATTGAAAATGGCTCTTTATGGCCTTAAGCAAACTCCTCGAGCTTGGTATGAAAAACTGAGTTCATTTTTAATGGAAAATGGTTTTTCAAGAGGAAAAGTTGATAACACTCTTTTCAGAAAATCCATAGACTCATATTTCATCATAGTACAGATTTATGTAGATGATATTATTTTTGGTGCTACTGATGAATCTTTGTGTGGAGAATTCTCTGAATTAATGCAGAAAGAATTCGAAATGAGTATGATGGGAGAGTTGAAGTTCTTTCTTGGACTTCAAGTGAAACAAACTCAAGATGGGATATATGTGCATCAGACCAAATATACAAAGGAGCTTCTGAAGAAGTTCAAAATGGATGATTGCAAACCCATGAATACCCCCATGCATCCAACTTGCATAATGAGCCTGAATGATAAAGATAAAAAGGTAGATCAAAAGGTATATAGAGGTATGATAGGATCTCTTTTATATCTTACTGCATCTAGACCTGATATTATGTTCAGTGTTTGCTTATGTGCAAGATTTCAATCAGATCCTAGAGATTCTCATTTGACTGCTGTCAAAAGAATTTTTAGATATCTGAAAGAGAATACTAATCTCGGTTTGTTGTTTAAGAAATCGGATGAGTACAGATTAGTAGGATTCTGTGATTCTGACTATGCTGGAGACAGACTTGAAAGAAAAAGTACCAGTGGAGGATGTCATTTTATGGGATCCAATTTAGTATCATGGACAAGCAAGAGACAAAGCACAATTGCGTTATCAACAGCCGAAGCTGAATATGTCTCTGCAGCAAGTTGTTGTTCTCAGCTCTTATGGATTAAATATCAATTGGAGGACTACAACATTTTCGAGAGTAAGATTTCTGTTCTGTGTGATAATACTGCTGCAATCAATTTATCTAAGAACCCAATCTTACACTCAAGAGCTAAGCATATAGAAATTAAACATCATTTTATTAGAGACTATGTGCAGAAGGGAACATTTGATATTCAGTTTGTTAGCACTGAAAATCAATGGGCAGATATATTTACAAAACCCCTATCTGTAGATAGATTCATTTTTATAAGGAAGCATTTGAATATGCACTTTATAAAAGACTGATGTTTAGCGTCCAATATGCTTAAGTTGAGTCTGAGTCCAATGTGACTAGAGTCCAACAGGACACGACAGTCTATTTGAGACTTAGAAATTTTTTTAAAGACTCAAAAGCTTTCACATCTTAGTCATCCCACGCTGAGTCCAATCTATTTTTCATAAAGATTTTTTTTACAGTTGATATCTTACAAATGCTTTGCAGTAACTTTCAGTTTGTTGATCATTCTTGTTTTCAAGAAAATGGGGAGATTGTTTCTAAAAAGGGTTTTTCAGTTTTAAAGAGGATTCAGTTTTTAAAAGCTCCAAGTCTTTTCAAAACTCTCTTTGGACTATGATGTTCTATGAACCTTTTTGCCTGATGACAAAAGGGGGAGAAAGAATGGGATTAAGTTTTTATATCTTGACTAACAGGGGAGAAAGATTTTGACAAAAAGGGAGAAAGATTAAGTCTGATTGCATTAGTCTTATTACCATGTTATTTTGATAAGCTATTTGTGGACTAATCTTTGTGTTATGAGTAAAAGAAACTTTCAGGTACTCTAAGTCTCAGGGGGAGAAGAGTAAGGAAAAACTGAGATGTTTATCTCAGGGGGAGTTTCCCTTTGAAATTTCTGTTTTTACTGACTATTTATCTGGTTTATGCTTCATTGTTTGTAAAACTTAATAATGTTTGTCATCATCAAAAAGGGGGAGATTGTTGGAACCAAATTGGTTAAAAGTGTTTTTAATACAAAAACTCCCTAAGTGATTTTATGGTTTTGATGATAACAAAATCTATTAAGGTTTTTACAAAGGATAAACAAAATGTATTAAGCTTGTACAATGTATAACAATGCTGCCTAACTAAGCTTATTGCAGTCTACGTCCAATCAGTTCTTCATGACATTGGCTGGCATTCAAAGTGAGCCTTGCGTCCAATGTTGGCACTGAAACATAAATACCAAGAGTTCTGCGTCCAGTGATTTTGGCAGAAGGAAGTTACTGATATAAGAGGCAAAGCAGTTCTGTGTCCAATAAGCTAGCTCATCACAATGTTGGCACTGGAATGGACACAAAAGTTCTGCGTCCAATGTTTTAGCAGAAGGAAGAATTCTGCGTCCAATGTTTGAGCAGAAGGAAGAGTTTTGCGTCCAATGTTTGAGCACAAAGGCAAGTAATGTTGTGCGTCCAATAATTCAGTACAAGGCACAAGGACAATTTCATACGTCCAAATGATTCATGAGAAGGCATTGAAGACATAAGTCCAATGTTCAAGAAAAACCATACGTCCAATGATCAGAATGCTTATAAGTCCAATGATCAGAACATAAGATATAAGTCCAATGTTCAGGATGTGTTCTTGACCAAGGTATAGAATGCTGATCATCCAATGATAAGTACAAGGCAATACTGGTATAAGTCCAATGTTTTTATGAGAAGCAGAATTGCAGTAAAAGTCCAATGATTTTCAAAGGAACAGATTCAGTGAGTATGCGTCCAATGAAGGACAAAAGTCCAATGTTCAGTTTAAGGCATTGAAGTTCAACGTCCAATGAAACTGAACAAACAAAAGAACTGTTCTGCGTCCAATAAAATCAGAGTGACAAAGGTACTGTTCTGCGTCCAATAAATAAGAAGGACAACAATCAAGTGTCATACGACCAATGAATCAGATTGACAAAGGTACATCAACCAACTGTTCTGCGTCCAATAAAGCAGAAGAACAAATGTACAACAATCAACTCTGCGTCCAATAACCAGAATGAGGCAATACGTCCAATGTTGCTTTGCAACTAATCATCAGAATGGTAAGCATAAAGATGCGTCCAATGATTGAATGAATATCATATGCAATTGGTAAGTACCAGGTATGCGTCCAATGATTTTTACATGCTGCGTCCAATATGCAGAAACCATAAACTTGCTATTTATTGCTCATGCATTTAATATGGAACATATTTACTGAGCAAATGATTTGAAATAAATAGCTGTATACAATGCTTTTCTGTACAACCATTGTCAACGTTTTTGAATGTACTTTTGAAAAGCATAAAGCACTGTGGAAAGTGTACTAAGAGAGAGAATGTACTTTTAACTACTCTGTATATCTCTGAACACATCTTTCTACTTTACACAGTGTATTCTCTCTGTCTCAATAAGATATTACTATTAACCACTGTACAATTGAGACTTTGAGTACAGGTTGCTTCTGATTTAGGAGAAAGAAACGCAGACATGCACAATGAAGTAGATCTCCTCAGAGCAACGGGAAAATAGCATTTAATGCTATTAGAGAACAGTAATATTTATGAAGGCTGAAGCTGAGCTATTCGAAGAACAAGTCTGAAGCTTCATCAAAACCTATAAATACCGTGAACAAGAAGAAGAATACAAGTGACTGAACAACGAAAAAGAAAGAGCTGAACTGCTGTGCAATTTGTTATACTCTGTATAGAAAGTCTTGTATATTTTCTTTCTTCTTGTAAAAGAGAGTTTGCTTAACTCTCAAAGTGCTTTAGATTTCATATCCTCACTTGTGTGAGTTAGACAGCACTTGAATCAAAAACACTCTGCTGAGTTGTTTAGCCTGAAGATGCTGTGTTCAAAGAATACTTGTGATTTAGCCTGAAGAGGCTGTGCTCAAAGAATACTTGGGTTTTAGCCTGAAGAGGCTGTGTTCAAAGAATACTTGGGATTTAGCCTGGAGAAGCTGTGTGCAAAGAATACTTGGGTTTTAGCCTGAAGAGGCTGTGTGCAAAGAATACTTGTATTCTATCAGGTTGATAGTGAAATCTCTCTAGTTTGAGGGGACTGGACGTAGCTCTTAGGAAAGGGTGAACCAGTATAAAAACTTGTGTTATTTCTTCCTTCCCTTATCTCTTATTATATCTGTGCTTATTACTAACCAAGGGGATTGAATTGATTTTGTTTTAAACAAGTTTTTCATACACCTTTAATCGCACAAAGAAAACAAGTTTTTAAAACTAAGAGGGAAGCCTCAGCGTCCAATCTTTTGTGCGTCCAATATTTCACAATTCTGTGCGTCCAGTGTTTTAGCACTCTGTGCGTCCAATATTTCAGAAAACACTGTGCGTCCAATATTTGAACAAAGTTGTGCGTCCAACGTTTTTAACAGCCAGCGTCCAACATTTGCGAAAAGTTTTAAAAGCTTAGAAACACAATTCAACCCCCCTTCTTGTGTTTCATCTTGTTACCTACACTTTGCACTTTGCAGAAGGTTTCTTTTTTTCCCTCTCTTGTGATTTTCGTGTTCCCTCTCACTTTTATTTTCATTTGTGGGTTTTCACTTTTTCGTCCCTCCCTCATTTTCATTCTATAGAGCTTGCCTCGACTCCCTTTCATTTTCATTTTTCGTCTCTTCGCTGCCCACCACCACCGATGCTCATGGGTCGATTGCCATCACTACCTCGTTTCTCAGGTTTCATTCTCTCTCGCTGGCTCTCTCTTTCTTCGTTGAATCTTCTCTTATAATCTCTGGATGAGTTTTCAGATTAGGGCCAATTTTTGGGGTTTGGAGGTCACATGGTGGGTATGGAGGATGATGGGTTTTCAGATTAAGGAGTTATGGTTTCTGTTTTTTTTCTTTTTGGTGATTTGTTTGGGTTTACATCACAGCATAAAAGGATTTGGTGATTTGATCCGTTAAAGAAAGCTAGGGTCTCCAGGGAAGAGTGTAAAATCTCCGGTGAAGAGTGCTTTCACTAAGAGAGGGGGAAGAAAGCGAGAATAAGAGGGTTAGTGTTTTTACTATAAAATATGAAATTTGATTTAATGATTTTTTTGTAGTTTGTACAGTTTGGGTCTATCTAGGATTTAGATGAAGCTTCTAGCTTGTGTTTTTTGAGCTCAATGAGTTAATCATAAATGCACATCAGAGTTTGAGATTTTATTTTAAGACTTTCATTAAGCTTTTAGCAATCCACCCAGTACATATGTTAAATTTGAGAGTATTTATGTATTAAAAAATGATACAAGCAAGTGATGAGAGTGACAAGCCCTTTAATTCCAATGAAAACTATCCCTTGTAAGCAACTCTGTTAAAGAACTCTCTTTAGGATTAATTTTATAGCCAATGTATTTTAAACCAAGCATCCTTGCAAGCTCCATGAACCCCAACCATGACATCACTTTCAATGAGTGCAATGTAAGTCTATGCCTATTGTGTTGTTCTGTTTGCTTTTAACACTTCCACCTTAAACCCAATTTCCTTTGCCATATTGGATATCATCCTTTTTAGCAATTACACTATGCTGCTATTCTATAATGTGGCTTATGTGTGCAGTGTGTAATTGATTTAAGAGAAAATGTTACTTTTGTTTTTAAAATTTTTGCAGGAGTCAGACCTTTCCACTTAGAGCATTGATGGTGGCTGCTTGGATGTTGTCCTGAGACTGGGGAATGAAACAAGCCAAGGAAAGTTTATGCTGACAATCTTACTCTTTACTGCATGTCTTTGTTTCTAATAGTTTCTATTTGTTTGTTTGTAACGATTTAGAATATTCTGCTACATGTATATATTCTTTGTACTGTAGAATATTCTTAGTGATTAGTAAAATTAATTTTAAATGACTTTGATTTTGTAATAGAGTTAATACAAGATTTTTCTACATACAAAATCTTGTAATGAAAGCTATGGAAGGGGTCCAAGCTTATATAAAATTCTTGTATTTTTCTGTATCATGACTTTGCCCCTCTCATATATTCATTTACTATGTGCAGGTTGTTTGCTATGATGAACATTAGCAACTCTTTGCAATTTCATGTTATTGGTTTGATGAATGAGCAGGTTGAAATTGTGGAGTATAGATTGTGTCTGAAGCATGTGTATTGGAATTGGAGAAAGAAGTATCTTGGTATAGAAATGAAGGAGGGATTATGGAAGGCAAGTTTGTAGTACCCAACATTGATTGTGTATGAAGCATTTATACGGGAATTGGAGAAAAAAGTATCCTGGCCGTAAAGAGATGAAGGAGGCATTATGGAAAGCAAGTTTGCAGTACCCAAGAATGATTTTGCAACAATTGACTCATATGCATTTTTTTTTTCTATGTGATAGAACTATTTATTAGAGTGTTAGATTAGACAAGTTATTTCAGGGATCGTTATCTTGTGATTTTTTTTTCTTTTATAAATAACATTGTTTATGACTATTTTACTACTGTTATATTGTGGCTCTTTTTTCTTTTTGTTTGATTATTGCTCAAATTATAAAGAGAAAAGATTTGCCAAATAATATCGAAGAAGATTGTAATACAAGACTGATTGTTTGTTTGTTGGTCTTCCGACATTCATTTTCTTGGCAAACCAAGTAAGATTTTTAAAAAGAACCAGATAAAAAACCAATTAGACTCTTATAAGCAACTAGATTTTTAATAAACATTGTTGCGGTTAATCTCATTTTGAAATATGGTTAATTGCAAGTCCCAAATGGTTAAGAACGTGTTAACTGAACCATTCCGCCAATAGTTATATACAACTTAGAAAAAGTGTAAAATTCATTATGGATTCAAAGTCTGTGTTGTTTCCATTGCATGTGAGTAAATAGTCAATAATTGAATCAATTATTTGATATCGGTTAATAGGAGACCAATAATTGGTTAATCATGCTAGAGACACATTTCTGTGTTAAATGCTTTCAAATTTTCAAAGGACTCAAACATATTTACTAAGGTTATTTATCATGTGAGTGTATGGTTGTAAATCAATCATTGACATTTTCATGGTTAAGTGTGGAGCAATATGTGGTTAATTGTGTTGTATCTGTGGTTAAATTCAACTACGTCACATGAAGACTTTATTTAATCATTTGTACAAATAAAAGTTAAACATTATGAAGGATATATGATGAACATTAAACCTGGAGTTCAACTAAAAATAGACAACTAGTGATGAAATTAAAAAGTTTTCATAGACATATTCATGTGGTTAATTCTATTTACATATGTGGTTAATTGTAAGCTACGTGTGGTCAAGTACGTACATGTTATATTGTGCATTGAAAGTTTAACAACTATTTCATGGTTAATAGTGAAGAAACATGTGGTTAACCGTTCTCTAAAGGTGGTTAAATGCCACTACGTGCAAATGAACATACAAGTTTGACTCAGAAGTGCTAAAAACACATTTCTGGGCTAAAGGCTTTCAATTTTGAGAGGATTGAGACACACATACTGAGGTTATTTATCACGTAAGTGTATGGTTGTAAATCAATTATTGACATTTTTAAAGTTAATACTGTAGAAATATGTGGTTAGTCGTCCTCTAAAGGTGGTTGAAATGCCACTATGTTCAAATGAACAAACAAGTTTGACTCATAAGTGCTAAAAACATATTTCTGCGCTAAAGACTTTCAACACATAAATGTGTCTCTAACACTGGTGACTCAATTTTGGCATATTTTTGGCAAGTAGTTAAATTTAACCACTGATAGAGATGGACTAACCACATAATTATTCACAACTAACCACGGGCATGTCAATGATTGGGTTTCCATTTATACAATCACGTGACAAGTAATAGGGTGAAATGTGTCTGAGTTTTTAGTGTGTTTCAAAGGCTTGAATGCATAAATGTGTCTATAACACTTGTGACTCAACTTTGGCATATCATTGGCACGTATTTAAATTTAACCACTGACAAAGAGGAACTAACCACATATTTCTTCACAACTAACCACGGGTGTGTCAGGTAGCTAGCTCTATCAGTTAAGGATAATTACTGAGGTTATTTATCATGTTAGTGTATACTTGTAAATGAATGATTCACATATCCGTGGTTAAGTGGGAAGCAATATGTGGTTAATCGTGTTGTATCTGTGGTTAAATGCAATACTGTTCTGCGTCCAATGATCAATATAAGGCAATATTGTTCTGCGTCCAATGATCAGTACACTGTGCGTCCAATATTTCAAAACGCTGTGCGTCCAATATTTCAAAACTCTATGCGTCCAATGATCAGTACGCTGTGCGTCCAATATTTCAAAACGATGTGCGTCCAATATTTCAAAACGTTGTGCGTCCAATATTTCAATACGTTGTGCGTCCAATATTTCAAATTTAACCACTGATAAAGGGGAACTAACTATATATTTCTTCACAACTAACCACATGTATTGCAATGATTGAGTTTCCATTTATACAAGCATATGGCAAGTATCAAGGTGAGATTGTGTGAAAGTTTTCAGTGAATTAGAAAGGTTTCAACACATAAATGTGTCTCTAACACTTGTTCATCAAATTTGGCATTATTATCATACTGCGTTTAAATTTAACCACTGACAGGGAGAGACTAACCACATATTTCTTCACAACTAACCACATGTATTGCAATGATTGAGTTTCCATTTATACAAGCATATGGCAAGTATCAAGGTGAGATTGTGTGAAAGTTTTTAGTGAATTAGAAAGGTTTCAACACATAAATGTGTCTCTAACACTTGTTCATCAAATTTGGCATTATTATCGTACTGCGTTTAAATTTAACCACTGACAGGGAGAGACTAACCACATATTTCTTCACAACTAACCACATGTATTGCAATGATTGAGTTTCCATTTATACAAGCATATGGCAAGTATGAATGTGAGATTGTGTGAAATATGTATAAGAGTTTATAAACTTGAGAGTTTATACACTAACACTTTGGGTATAGGATGATGTATGAGATGAGAGAGTTTTCATTAATGTTTTCTTGAGGACTTCGCATTAATGTTTTCATTAATGTTTTCTTAAGAAGTAGGATAGTATCTTTTCGTCCTTTAGATGTGTGTTTTGCCTTGGGACTTCGCATAGTTGGTGAAAATGTGCTATGTAGTGTTGGGAATAGTTACACCAAAAGCAACTCTATGTACTACTCTGTACAGCTTGTATTTTACACGTGGAAAATATATGTGGTTAGTTGTGAATAATTATGTGGTTAGTCTCTTCCTGTCAGTGGTTAAATTTAAATGCAGTACGATAATAATGCCAAATTTGATGAACAAGTGTTAGAGACACATTTATGTGTTGAAACCTTTCTAATTCACTGAAAACTTTCACACAATCTCACCTTGATACTTGCCATATGCTTGTATAAATGGAAACTCAATCATTGCAATACATGTGGTTAGTTGTGAAGAAATATGTGGTTAGTTCTCCTTCTCCTTTATCAGTGGTTAAATTTGAAATATTGGACGCACAGCGTACTGAAATATTGGACGCACAGAGTTTTGAAATATTGGACGCACAGCGTTTTGAAATATTGGACGCACACCCGTGGTTAGTTGTGACTAACTATGTGGTTAGTCCCTCTCTGTCAGTGGTTAAATTTAAATACGTGCTAAGGAAATGTCAAAGTTGAGTTGCAAATGTTATAGACACATTTATGCATTCAAGCTTTTGAAACACACTGAAAACTCAGACACATTTCACCCTATTACTTGCCATGTGATTTTATAGTTGTAACCCAATCATTGAATAACTCGTGGTTAGTTGTGAAGAAATATGTGGTTAGTTCCTCTTTGTCAGTGGTTAAATTTAAATACGTGCCAAGGATATGCCAAATTTGAGTCACCAGTGTTAGAGACACATTTATGTGTTGAATCCTTCTAATTCACTCAAAACTCAGACACAATTTCACCTTGATACTTGTCATATGATCGTATAGTTGTAACCCAATCATTGAATAACACTGGTTAGTTGTGAAGAATTATGTGGTTAGTCTCTGTCTGTCAGTGGTTAAAATTAAATAGCGAACCAGTAACGAACTTCGAACTACGGTTCTTCCCAACGTCCAAAGCTCCGCGAATCAAGCCTCAACCTTCGATCTGTGGTGCTACCAGTTCGTAATGGTGAGGGAAAGAGAAGAGAGAGCGAACAGAAGCACAAATGGTGAGGGAAAGAGAAGAGAGAACAAAGTTAAACCGAGACAGAGTGGGTCTCGACAAATCCGAGAAGTTGAAATGGTGAGGGAAAGAGAAGAGAGAGGTATGAGGATGAAGTGAAAGAGGGACAGACCAGGAGATGAAGGAAGAGAGAGACAGGTTCGCTGATCTGAGAGAGAGTAGAGAGACAGGCCAGGAGATGAAGGAAGAGAGCAGAGAGACATGCACGGGAGATGAAGGGAGAGAGCAGAGAGAGAGTGCGAGTTGAAGGAAGAGAAGAGAGCAGACAGAGAGCGGGAAAATGAAGCAAATGAGTGCATAGAAATAGAATGAGAGAACTTTGAGGTTTGTGGGAGCAGCAGCAAACAGACCCTTCAACGTATAGCGAAAATTTGTTGAGTTGAGAAGGGAGAAAACGATGTTGTTCTTCGTTTAGCAGAGAAGGGAGATGTTGTTCTTCGTTTTGAAACCTCCCGCTTTCGTTTTCTGTTCTTTTTAATGTTGCTAGTCAAATGTTTGCTGACTCATATTGGACTCTGCTGAGTCAATTAAATTACCACATGGGCAAAGTGTAAGGTGGGTGAAACTTAAAAAATGGGTGTCTGAGTATCGAGATCCTAAAAAAAAACTTCACTATAAGTACCGTCGAGACATCAGTGGAACATCAGAACATCTCTCTGTTGTCTCTACTCTCTATTTTTCTCTACTGTCAGATCCTTTCTCCCGTCGACATGTCCGGTTACCCCCCCAACCAGCCTTCCGGTTACGGCTACGGCGCACCGCCCCCATCCCAGTCCCACGGCGCACCGCCCCCATCCCAGTCCCACGGCGCACCGCCCCCATTCCAATCCTACGGCGCACCGCCCCCATCCCAATCCTACGGCGCACCGCCACCGTCCCAATCTTACGGCGCACCGCCCCCATCCCAATCCTACGGCGCGCCCCCTCCATCCCAATCTTACGGCTCGCCACCGCCATCTCAGCCGTACTCCTCCAGCCCCTACAGCCAGCCATCCGCTCCTTACGCCACACCTTACCAGAAGCCTCACAAGGACGAGTCTCACTCCAGCTCCGGCAGCTACCCAGCGCCGGCATCGGGGTACGGCACCCCGTTCGCGTCGCTGGTTCCGTCGGTGTTCCCTCCCGGCACCGACCCCAACGTGATCGCGTGCTTCCAGGTGGCGGATCAGGACGGAAGCGGCTTCATCGACGACAAGGAATTGCAGAGGGCTCTCTCTTCCTACAACCAGAGCTTCAGCTTGAGAACCGTTCACCTCCTCATGTATCACTTCACCAACACCAACGTCAAGAAGATAGGTACTCTCTCTCCCTCTAGAACGCTTCCTCCCATTGATTCAGAATCCCGAATCGGCAAAATTAGGTTTTCGGCTAATTTGCGCTGGGGGAAGGAGATTTCCCGGCGCACGGTGATAAATTGCGCCGCCGGAATGGCCATTCTGCCCTTGGTCAGCACGCGGTTTTGCATTTTTCCCAATACTATACGTGGCAGAGTGACGAGTAACATTTATGAAGGATTTAATTTAATAAAAACTAGTAGTTGAACTTGAACATTTTTTTTATTAAATTCTTAGAGTGATAAAATTATTAAATATAGTTTTAGAAATTTCTTAATTAAATGGTCGACACTCGACACCCGTTACGTTACCTTATTACCTGGCTGAAATGGTTTACCTGCTCCGGAAAAGGGGAATGGAAAACGCGTGTCGTGTCGTGTGCTTTCCATGCACGTTATATACGCGGGGTTTTGTGTGTCGTTTGCGGGCGGGTTCATTGGATGCGGCGGTTTTTTTTCACTTCCACGTGGTTTTGGTTTGTTACTTCTTTTGTCATATTTTATTACTTAATTAATACTCGTATTTAAAAAAACATAAGTCTCACACCCAGTTTAGGAATTAGAGACAGAGAGACATAGAGACGGGAAAAAATTTAGGAATAGAGACATAGGATGAGGGGGAAATATTAAAAATAGAGGTGTAGAAGTGGCTTAAGAGAAAGGGAACGTGAGAAAATCCTAACTCTAATATTTAATTTGATGTTGTTTTATTTATTAGTTCAGAGGGTATTTATTCCCAGACTAATAGTTTATATACTTGGTTCCTACATTCCCTTAACTGCAGTTATATTTTATACATTGGAATAGAATCTATCTTGGAAAATTGCAAAGGAATTAGTGTTAATATGAGATGTAAGATTGTGAGTTTACCACAAATGGACAGTATCCTGGATCAAATAGTTCCACATGAGATTTGACTTAGTTGAGCTACAACTCTTGGACAATTAATTTCAAAATTTTGAGTTTGTTCCAGTATTCTAAAGTAGAATGACATTCACCCAAGTGGCATGGAGCTTGATTCTCTTTAAGCAAGGTCTTGGGTTCGAGAATTGTGAATGAAAAAAAATAAGCACTGGGAGAGCTTTGTCCCATTATATGGGTCCACCCTGCATGACTCATATTAAACCGAGGCTATATACCTAAACCTAAAGTAGGATGACATTTCTGCAAATTTACTCATTGTTGTTTATTAAAATTAAAATTGATTTGGTAATGAATGTTGATTGTAAGGATTTATTTTGGAAAATCATTGGCCCTACTGCTGGAACCAATCAATTCTTCTATAAAGTAAAACTGAATCTGAAACACTACCTGAACATAGTTGATATTGTTGGTTACTGTTCGTAATCAAGTGCTTGAGATTGTAGGCAGGTGAAATGTTGAACCAGTAACTTCTGATTACTAATGCCATTTCTTCTATGGATATTTTGAAGACATTGGAACAAAATGTGTATATCTATTATCTAATGAAAGATCAGAGTAAAAGGGAGTATCTACAGCATTTTTTCGCAATTGTTTTATTCTTTGAGCAATTTATTCTGCTTCACATAATCTAATGTACTGTTTACTCATTGGTGCTCATCGAATTTTTGTCCTCCTCACTGTTTGAATTCTGGACTTCATAATGCAGGACCAAAGGAATTCACTTCTCTATTTTACGGTCTGCAGAACTGGAGGGTATTTCCTTTTTTTTTTTCCTCCCAATTTTTTCCGTGGTTAATTTTGATTCTCAACTTAGACTTATTATACTGTCTTAATTGGAACATGTTCTTCTAACTCAACGGTTGTTGTTGCAGTCAATATTTGAGAGATTTGATAAGGACAGGAGTGGCAGAATCGATTCAAATGAGCTGCGAGATGCGCTGCTGAACTTGGGTTATTCTGTTTCTCCTGTGGTATTGGACTTGCTCGTCTCCAAGTTTGACAAAACTGGTGGAAAAAGCAAGGCTATAGAATATGACAATTTCATCGAGTATGGCTACAATTCTTCTTCTTCTTCTTCATCTTCTTCTTCTTCTATTGTGTAATATGAAAAAGGATTCTCGTCTTGGTGTCTTTTTTTCCCTGAAGTCCAGTGTGTTATTTTATTATAACTAAAAAGAAGAAGAAAAATGTCCTTATATAACCACAAAGGTTCACACACTCATATTTTTATAAATTGTAGTTTGAAGTCAGTATACGTTTTCAGATATAAAATGGGAGAAACCTTAAATAAAATTGGAATTTTCTCTTTATACCAGAATTATGATTTATGTGTACCCTTATCTGTTTTGGTATATAATGGATTTTAAAATTGATTATCTTCCCTTGTTTGCTAATGCAGGTGTTGTCTTACTGTTAAGGTGAGCTATCGAATCACTCTGATTTATAATTTCACCAGTTTTTGCAATTAAAATTACATATTGCTATTCTTATCTGTTGCCAAGTCTGAAAAGAAAATAAGCAAAATGACAATTATAGGGGTAGCAGGACTTAGGTAACATAGCACCAGACACTGCTCATTGAACCGCATACATATTTGCACAAATACACACACATGCACAATCTTTTAAAAGTTTGCTGCTAGTTGGTTATCTAGACTTCTGTGTTGAAAAGTAAAACATTGTTGCCACGAACAATGATAATGTTTGGTATGTTATGGATAAGTTTGTTTAGCATTATCATTGGCAGCAAAATGTGACCCGAAATTTAACTTCCAATTCCAAGTTTCCACGCCTACATGTTCCGCATGATGTTTCTTGGTAGTCGACTCTATGAGATTATTAAAACTTAAAAGCACATGTCCTTTTCTTGAAATTTGTTGTGCTATTTAGTTGATTCATGAAACATAATCAACCTGGTTTTATTTCCTAGTATGGATATGGACCATAGGTTTTGCTCTAATTTAAGGTTTACTATGTTGAAATCAAGCTGAAAATAAATCAATATAATTCTTATCTCACTTTTAATTGTGTGTATTGCAGGGACTAACTGACAAATTCAAGGAGAAGGATACTGGGTATACTGGATCTGCAACATTCTCCTATGAGTCGTTTATGCTGACTGTCCTGCCATTCCTAATAGCATAGGGTAGTGATGGTGGCTGTCATTTGATATGTATGGTCGATTTGCTTTTGCCAGCTTTTAATATGCTATTGTTCCCCGTCGGTTTAGTTTATAAGTAAACAAATTCTAAAACACTATATATTTTCAGCTTGCGGATGACTTTCTTCGGGTACTGTATGTGAATGAAGTCATGAAATTGAGTTTCCTTGTATTACACCTCTCTATATTAACTAGAGTACATTATTTCGTAAGATGATAAATATTTTTAGGCATGGCTAATCAAATCTCATAACAACTAATACCATATCAGCAAAGAATTTCAATATACAAGACATCTTTCTCTTCAAACAAAAATACTGGTGCTTAGATGGAAAGTTTCTAAATGTGTGGACCAAGTAGAACTTTTTCTTCGCATGATGAACATGCTGAGTTGTCTCGCGCTTGCTAGTTGATTGATAGTGATCATATTCTCTACAAAAATTGCATGCTCTTTTTTTAACTAATGTGTTATTTATTGACAATTCAAGCCCATTTCTATACTTTTTTGTTATGGGAACTTTGTCATAATCTTTCCTTCTTCTACCTTTTTTATGATATAAATGGGTCTTTGATATTCAAATTTGAAAGTTGAAACTTCATAAAATGTAGGCTATCACACATCAAATTTTGCTGGTTTGGCTTTACAAGAGCTTCATTGACATTAAATGGCTGTTACTATTGTAATGACTGCCTTATAAATGTGATCAAATTCTATCAACATAAACTTGTATGCGTCTTCTAAACTTTTAGTCAAATCAGAAAATCTATTAGACTGCACTACATGTAAATACTTCTCAAGGCATATGATTCATGATTTTGAATGTCCATATCATTAACCTTAATACATTTATTGGTTTCTTTTGTCTATCATCGCAAAATATATTGAGTAGGAATTTGAATAACATATTTTACTTGAAAGAACATAAATCTTGATAAATTATTATAGAATTGGTTTCATTCAATTCATTGCTTATAATGAGTAGGAATTATAATAGTGGGACAAAGAGAAAAAAAAATTAATGACTAAAGTACTATTTATAAAATGGTGCATATGATAGTGGTCCACCCTTGACAGAGCTTTTATATTTATAATCCAAAACAAGAGGAAAGCTTGAAATGAACGTGCCTAGTGCAAAACAGGAAGCAATTATAGTGACATTTCCTATAATTGTTTACCCTTTAACTCTTACCCCACGTCTTGGCTTGGGGTTTGTATAAATACCTTATTTATGTGCTTATGGCATAAATGTTTAACATATTAGTGTTTATGTATAAGTTATTTTTGTAATTGAAAAGAGAACGTGATTAAATTAATTTTAAATAAATTGTAAGTTATTTTGATAATATATTCTTGAGAGCTTATAAAAATAAACCAAAAATAATTTATGAATCAATCATAAATTATTTTTATAAGTTGTATTGCTCATATTAATATTGACTCACTGGGGATGAAATTTGTTGCAGAATTTTGACAATGGAAGAACACAGATAATTGATCTGTTTAACCAGGATAAGCATGCATTATTGACTTTGCCCCCTCCTTACATTGGATGCCTTCATTTATAGGATATTCCTTATTTTTTATTTATGGTGTTAATCTGCATAAAACTGGTCATTGCTTCCTCTCTCTGGGGGTCCACCCTTGACACAGCTTTGTTAATATTTATAATAATTATAATTTATAATCTAAAACAGAGGGGAAGCTTGAAAATGAACGTGCCTACTGCCTAGGGCAAAAAAGGAAGCAATTATAGTGGCATTTCCTGTAACTGTTTTACCCTTTTACCCAAGTCTTGGCTTAGTCCTTCATCTTCCCTATTAAAAAAGAGCGTTACCGTGGAGGAAGAAAAAAAAATACACAAGATGAAAGAAGCATTTGTACGTGACAGAAAACTCATCAGTCAAGTTCAAATTAAGTATGCGCCGACTCTGCATTATGTGTCTAAAAAGCAATTATCTATACTATAATCAAAACCCATTCCAATCGCTAAAGTGATCTGCAGGTTTTTTTTTTCAAACTTTTTTAAATATTAATATTAATAGGCTTTAATATTAATTTAGTCTTTATAATATCACTGATTTTGAATTTAGTCCCTATAAAAATAGTCAAACTTTTTTGGTCCTTCTTTTATTTTATTTTTTGATTTTAGTCCCTGGAGTGAGTTGACCGCTTATGTGGCAAAAACTGCTGATGTGGCCTTGCTGACGTGGCTTGTATAAATGGCAAATTACCTGATACATCCCTATAAACATATTATATTTTGAATTTAGTCCCTCTAAAAAAAACGTTTTGAATATAGTCCCTTAAAATTTATATTTTGATTTTAGTCCCTCTCTTTCCCCTTTCCCTTCCCCACCCTTCTCTCTCCTCGGGCCACCACCACTACAACCTCCTCCTCCTCCTCCTCCATCCTCCATCCTCCTCCTCCTCCTCCATCCTTCATCCTCCACCCTCTTCCTCCATACAACAACAACAACAACCCCTCTCTCTCCCCTTTCCCTTCCCCACCTTCCCCCTCACTTCCACTGTCCCCCCCATTCACCTCACTCTCGCCCCCCCCCCAACCTTCTCTCCCCATTCGCCTCACTTCCGTCCCCCCCACACCTTCCCCCTCACTTCCACAGCCACTGGTCCAAAAATATCTTTCATTTTTTGCCTTCCTCATTATCAATAACATGGATAAAACAGATCGAAATCGAAAATAGATCCCCAATTTCGAAATCGAAAACATATCCCCATTTCGTTGTTGTTGTTGCTCTACGATTTTCGTTGTTGATGTTCTTGTTGTTGTTGTTGATGATGTTGTTGTATCTGCAGATCTTCGTTGTTGTTGTTGTATCTGCAGATTTTTATTGTTGTTGTTGTTTCCATTTGGTGGTGAGGGTGGAGAAGGAGGTGGTGGACGTGGGGGTGGTGGTGGAGGTAGGGGTGGGGGTGGTGGTGGAGGAGGGAGGAGAAGGAGGTGGGGGTGATGGAGGTGGGGATGGGGGTGGTGGTGGTGGTGGAGAAGGGGGAGAAGGAGGTGGAGGTGGTGGAGAAGAAGATGGACTAAATTCAAAACGCGTATTTTTTATGGGGACTAAATTCAAAACACGTATTTTTTATAAGGACTAAATTCAAAACACATATTTTTTATAGGGACTAAATTCAAAACCTAATATTTGTATAAGTATGTGTCAGGTGACGTGTAAGCCACGCTGGTGCCACGTAGGAATTTTATAGGGACCTCCTAGTGCCACATCAGCGGTCAACGCTAGTGAGGGACTAAATTCAAAAAAAAAACGAGGACTAAATTCAAAAAAATAAATAAAACAAGGACGAAAAAAGTTTAACCTTTTTTATAGGGACCTAAATCAAAAACTCCCTATATTACAGAGACCAAATTAATATTAAAGTCATGTTACTAAATCAAAATCGTTGCAGTCCTCCTGACGTCATTCCTTGTGTAAACTTTGTTTCGTGTTGAGAAATTTCACACTACCATGTATCATATCGCTAAAGTGATGTACAAAATATTTTTTCCTAAATTTTTAAATAATAAATAAATGAATAAAAATCAAAATTCAACGATAATCACAAACTACCATCCCCTTTTTCATTCCATATATCTTTTTAATTACCTTTTTTATTTTAAAGCTAAACCGTTTTTTTTTCGATAACAAAGCTAAACCCTTTTTTAAAATCTAATCGATTACAGTAAAAAATTTCCGAAGATTAATTTTATTAAAACAAAATATTTTTTAAATCTAAATAGATAACTAATTAAATTTGTTTAAATTTGTCTTTTTATAAAATATTTTACAATATTGTTAATTTGAGTTTGTATAATAAATTTCAAATAGAAGTTTGTAATTATAAATCTTTATAAAATAACTTTTAGTTTAAAATTAGTTTTCAACCTAAAAAATAAACAACAATAACTTTATTTTGGATTTTTCAAATTTCAGGTTAAAAGTAGTTTTTAAACAAAAGACTAAACTAAACATAGCGGAGGAGTTTAAAAACCTGTGTTTAGCATGGGCCCTTTGTCTAGTTCTATATTACATTTATAGTATATATAACAATAATTATTCGTGACCAAAAAAAAACAATAATTATTTTTGAAATAAATAAAACTCCAGCACCCCTATTTGTATACATTTTTTTTTCTTCTTAAAAAATGTTCTTTTTATTTCTAAACAACTAATAAAATGGTCAAAAAATAATATATCATCTTATCAAAGTGGTCAATTATTGTCCCCATCTCTCAAGTAGCATCAAACCAAATACAAATACAGAGGGGAGATGTATATACGACGACACCCCACACAAGGAAGACCTTTCCTTCCTAGTTACGTCTGTCGGTAAAACTTACCATAATTAATTATACTTCTTAGTGTTATCTGTCAGTAGAACCCAGCATATAAATATAAGAAGCAGAGGTACAAACAAACTTGTGATGTGATATTGTTTTTATCTGAGAACACAAAACAAGGGAATATCTCCTTATAAGTAACATCTGTCTGCAAAACTCTTCATTCCACAATGGTGTCATTTCTACACTTACTCCTCCTACCTCTACCTTTGTTGTTGTCATTGATCCTCTTCCTCAAACACAAAAAAACCATTACATCATCAAAAACAACCCATCCAAAAGGTCCAAAAGGCCTTCCCATAATAGGCAATCTCCACCAACTTGACAGTTCAAATCTCCACTTGCAACTTTGGAATTTCTCAAAAATCTATGGCCCCCTTTTCTCCCTTCAAATTGGCTTCAAACAAGCCATTGTTATCTCCAATCCAAGACTTGCAAAAGAGGTCCTCAAAGACCATGATCTTGATGTGTGTAGCAGATTCCCCTCACTTGGCCCTCTAAAACTCTCTTACAATGGTTTAGACCTTATTTTCTCCCCATACAATGATTGCTGGAGAGAGATCAGGAAAATCTGTGTGGTCCATTTCTTCAGCTCCAAGAAAATCTCTAGCTTTTCACATATAAGAATATCTGAGGTGAAAGAAATGATCAAAAAGATATCTGGGCATGTTTGTTCTTCTAAAGTTACAAACTTGAGTGAGATAATCATGTCTGTGTCAAGCTCTATAGTGTGTAGGATTGCCTTTGGGAAGAAATATGAGGATGAAGGAGCTGAGAAGAGTAGGTTCCATGGTTTGCTTAATGAGATACAGGCTATTTTTCTTTCCTTCTTTGTTTCTGACTATATTCCTTTCATGGGGTGGGTTGATAAACTCACTGGGTTGCTTGATCGTGTTGACAACTCTTTCAAGGCATTGGATGTGTTTTTTGAAGAAGTGCTTAATGAGCACCTCGATCCTAATAGGCAGAAGAAAGAAAGGCAAGAGGATGAGGAGGAGGATATTGTTGATGTGTTGCTTGAGTTGAAGAAGCAGGGTCGCCTTTCAATTGATCTCACCAGTGATCACATCAAAGCTGTCATCATGGTATGTCTTATGTTTTCTCAATACTTTTTTTTTTGGCTTATTTACACTTTTTGTCTCAAGTATTGCGACAGTTTCCAATTGTGTTGATTGAGTCCTAAGTATCCCATTAGTCTCATATGCCCGTGTTAAAAGTTGGACAGAGTTGTGATAGAGAATCTGATTGTAATAATTGAAATACTTGGAGAACCCAATTGGCGCAATTGAATCGCACCATTATGTTATATGGGACAAAAAATGCAATTATATATTTTTTTCTATACTTATTTTATAGTAACTAAGTGGACGCTCTATTGGAAATATTCATATGTTCAGAACTTCAAAAATCATTCTTGTTATGAAAGCTGAAATTGTTAACATAATTGGATGAATTCACTTATAACTTGTATTATATGTACCTGTGGCAAAATTATAATGATTTATAGTATGAGTAACATCATTCTGACAATGAATTTTATCCGTCTTGCATGCCTTTTCAATTTGACAATTTAAGTTTGACAAAATCAAGTTTCAAGTAAACAGAACAGAACAAAGGAAGGAAGCTCTTAATTGTCTTGGCTTTGATGATCACAGAACCTACTTGTAGCAGCCACTGACACAAGTGCAGCCACATCAGTTTGGGCGATGACTGGACTAATGAAGAACCCAAGAGCAATGAAGAAAGCTCAAGAAGAAATCAGAACTATACGTGGCAACAAAGAGTTCATTGATGAGGATGACATCCAAAGGCTTGTATATCTCAAGGCAGTAATAAAAGAGACACTAAGGTTTTATGCACCAGCACCACTAGTACCAAGAGAGACCAATAAGAGCATCACTATAGATGGTTATGAAATTCAGCCCAAGACATTGGTGTATGTGAATGTGTGGGCCATTCACAGGGACCCTGAGACTTGGAAAGACGCAGAAGAGTTTTGTCCTGAGAGGTTCTTGAACAGTGATGTTGATTTTAAGGGACAAGATTTTGAGCTGATTCCATTTGGCGCTGGGCGTAGAATCTGCCCAGGGATACCACTTGGAGTTGCCACTGTGGAGCTCATAACTGCAAACCTTCTCAATTCATTTGATTGGGAAATGCCTGAAGGGATGACAAGGGAAGATATTGACACTGAAGGGCTTCCAGGACTTGCTAGTCATAAGAAGAATCATCTTTGTCTTGTTGCCAAGAATCACGTGTGAATGTGAATGTGAATGAATGTCACACTCACAACACACATGAGCTTGTAATGATAGTGCAATAAATTGATAAAATTGATTTTGGAATAAAGTAATGTCCTAAATATGTATTGTTGCCTAAGAGTTTGGAACTGATAACTATATTCCATTTTAAGATTTAGAATAATAAATTGTGATTTCTCTTTATATTCTATGTCTCTGACTCTTCCTCTTTCTCCCCTTAAATCAGTGGACTTCTCTACCTACTAAAAGAATCCTCTTTTTAGTGGAAGTGAAGAAATTTTTATTTATCTGCCTTTGTAACAATTCAACACTTGGCACCTTATTTTATTTTATCACATTGAATGCAAATAATGTTAATTATGAACTCTTAAGCAAAAGTTTATGAACATCGTAATATTAATTATCAACTAGACCGTAGAAGAGTTGGTGGACACTTAATTACTATAACAATATAAGAAAAGTAGTGTAATGACCCAATTTTGTCCTAGTTTTCTGTTTTTCAATTTTTTTCTGGTCCAAATTTTTTCTGTTTTTCTTTCTCAAAAATAAATAAACAAAATTTTAAATTTGGGCCACTCCAAGCCCAATACTTGACAAATGAAATAGACCAATGCAAACTGAAGCCATCCAAAATTTTGGTCATTTGGACCTAAAATGGTGATCGCTATTTGCATCCCCTGTTTACTTCTAACACCCTCCTGTTTTTATTTTTTAATTTTTGTTCCCTAAATACCCTCACATGCTCGAGCGTTAATTTTTTCTCGGTTTCTTCACTTTTCAGAACACAAACATATGGATTCTGGAATTCAATTTTTAGAATGGTTTTTTTTGGAGATTTTATGGCTCATGGAATTTTTATTTTTTTTTGGTCAAAGTAGAATTCATTGATAATGGGCAAAACCCACAGCCCCAAAGGCAATACAAACGGCCCAGTATTAAACTGGTCATAGTCAAGCTTAAGCATTGTCTCAAAGCATCTACCTTACAATTCAATGACAAACACCCGACTTAACAGACATAATCTAAACATAGCAGAAGTACAACACAAACTAAAAGCATACAAACAACACATCAAGACTGCTAAATGAACACTAACAGAACAAACTACTAACAAAGACAACAAGAAGAACACTAACTAAATAGAACACTTACAGAACCACCTCCAAGCACACATCTGACATGTTGATTTTTTTTTTAGTGGGTTGGGTTAGGCCCATTTAGGGCACCCAAACCTTTCACCCTAACCAATTTCAGCCCACATGTCAACAAACCCTTTTCCTTTTTTTCTTTTTTCCTTTTTTTTCTTCCTTTTTTCCTTCTCTTCTCGGACCCCAACCACCATAGCTCCAAGCCGAAGCAGGGAGGGCGATTCACAGCACCTACACAAAAGCCTGGTTCCAGAGAAGGTGAGGAAGGTGATCCTTCAGTGCCCCAGAAAACCAACGAAGCCAACAAATCCAACAAAAAACCCAAACCACTAGAACAACAACGAAACAAGAATAACAACGAAAAGAAAAAAAACAAACAGCAAACAAAACAACCGCCACCGGACATGGCACAAAATAGAGCATCTCAGGGAGGCACAAATCCTAGGAGCACAACTCCACAGCGAGCTCCGAGCTCAACGAGGGAGACGACAACGCAATCCTACCAAGGGAAGACACGCGGTCCGCCCAAGCCGATGGAGCTCTCCCTTCACTCCAACCCAAGCCATTGCAGCAATGAACCTCCTAGATTCGCCCTCTGATGCTCCCTAAAATTTGGATTTGACGGGGAAATGGAAATTAATTTTTGAAATGTATTTTTTACAAGATTTTTCGGTGTTTCAGATACTAATTTACGGGATGTTGAAATTTTAGAAACTTCACTATGACAAAAGTCCGTCAATAAAATGTCAAATTGATATTTACTAGGGTTGGCAAAGCGGGTCAGCCCCGCACACGACCCGCCAGCAACATGCAAAAAGGGGGGCGCGCGTGGGTTGACCCGTCAAAAAAGTGAGTCGTGGGATACCAGTCCGGCTCGACCCACGCGCGGGTTGGCCCATCGAAAAACAAAAAATAATAGAAATAAGTTGTAGAAGTGGCGGGTTGGCCTCTAACCAGCCCAAAAATGCAAAAAAATTTAGAAAAACACAAATAAAAAAAAGCGAGTTGGTGGATCAACCCGTCAACTCGCTTTTAAACCGCCTTTAGGGGGCCAAAACGGGTTGTGGGTTGAAAACCCCAACTCGCCCTGCCCTTTTTGGCGGGTTGGCCCGTCGGTTCCAACCCAATTTGTCATCCCTTACCTGTGGATATTTGTCATATAATAACAGATTCTATCATACACTAAAAATGAAATTTTCTAATTTAACCCAATACAATCTAAAATTTGGCTTCATTTATTTATATCTTTATTTTTTATTTTCACTTTTAATTAAAAAACATAACATAACCCAGCCAAAGCATAATATTTTTCTTTTAAAAAAGGCTAAGGATTTGTTTAATCTGAAAAAGGAAATTTCCTTTTAGTTTTAGTTTTTACTTTTTACAAAATAACTATAATAATTATTTATATTATTTTTATATATTAATATTTTAGAACATATATAAAATAAAAATAGAGTTTAATTACTATGCACTGTCAGTGTAAAAAAGATTTTACACAGACATCCAATCATATCTCACCATAGTGTCACTTTGTAACAATACTTTCTAAAATGTCTGCACAAATATATATATGGTGAGATATGATTAGACGTGTGTGTAAAATATCTTTACAAACAGTGCATAGTAATTAAATTCATAAAAATAACACGATTTTTTTTTGGTCTAGAAAAAATGCGATATTTAAATAATTTAAAATGAAAAAAATAAACTCGGCTGAAGTTTTTTTCCTTTTTTTTTTCACTAACAAACGCCAAGCATCATTTTGGGCTTGTGCCTTTTAAACCCTAAAGAGAAAAAAGGGGAAGCGTATTTTACATCTTACACTTGGCAGCACTGGTTCTCTCTTCTTCTCTTGTTGTGGTTGAAGCAGCTAATACTATTGAAGAGAAAGAATGGCGGCGGAGTACGATTTGACACCAAGGGTGGCACTTATGGCATAAATATTTACCATATTAGTGTTTACATATAAGTTATTTTTATAACTGAAGAGATAACGTGATTAAACTAATTTCAAATAAGTCGTAAGTTGTTTTGATAATTTACTCTGAAGAGCTTATGAAAATAAACTTAAAATAACTTATGAATTAGTCATAAACTATTTTCATAAGCTGTAATGCTCATATTAATATTGACTTACTAGTGATGCAATTTGTTGCAGAATTTTGCATCGCCTTTAAATCAGGTGCAAAGCAGAATATGGTTGATGCATTGGAGTCTGTTCATTTTTTTCAACCATGACAATGGAAGAACACAAATAATTGATCTGTTTAATCAGGACAAGCATGCATTATTGACTTACCACTCCTTACATTTTTTTTTTGATAAATACCCTCCTTACATTGGATGCCTTCATTTGTAGGATATTCCTTATTCCTTATTTTTTATTTATGCTGTTAATATGCATAAAACTGGTCGATTGCTTCCTCTCTCTGGGTCTACCCTTGATAGAGCCTTTTCAAACGGGTGACAGTTGATGACTTTTTTTAATTTCATATCATCAGGTATCAAAGTGACATCGTCTGATACTCTTAGGGACCAAAGTGATTATTTACTCTATTTATAATCCAAAACAAGAGGAAAACTTGAAAATGAGCGTGCCAATTGCAAAAAAGGAAGCAATTATAGTGGCATTCCTATCATTGTTTTACCCTTTTAACTCTTACCCTTGTTTTTTTGGTCAAGAAGTCTTACCCTTTCAACTACAACAATTCCACCCTATTAAAAAAAGCGTTACTGCAGAGGAAGAGAGAAAAAAAATGCATTACGAGACAGAAATCTCATCAGTCAGGTTCAAACCAATAATTGAGCAGAACAAGGATAACAATAATTATTTTTTATATAAATAAATCACCATTAGTATACATTTTTTTAAGAATGTTCTTCTTATTTCTAAACAATTTGATAAAATGGTCAATAGTAGGTTAGGTAACCTGTTAAAAATATTTATACTAAGACCCAATATTATTAAGATTAACATAAACAGCACAAATAAATTCAATGTGAAAACCTAATTTGACTCTCCTTCTTCCCATTCCTCCCCACCCCAAACCCGTTCTTTCCCCCCACCTGCGGTGCCTTCCGCCATGCGCCTTCCAGCTTTCCATTCTCACCACAAAAGTGGAAGAAGCAAAAGTATAATTTTTGAAATGACATTAAAAAAATCCCTTGGAGGGAATCAATTTAACGAAGCCCATAAAGAAACATAGGGAGGTAATATATCCTATCCCTGCAGTGACATATAAGTTTCCATTTGACTTGTTTCCCGAGGAATACTTTAGTAGCCTTCCTGCAGAGTTGAGGATAGATGAGGCGCAGCTTAACGAACCAGTTAACTTTGATGTTCTAAGGACTTGGGAAGTTACTTTGACTTCTAAACAAGTCACAGGAAACAACATGGTAAATATTTACATTAATATGTGAACAATTATTCGTTACTGTTAAGTTTCACATTCAAAATAATAACATGATCATTTTTATTCAATATCTTTGCAGAACCTGCCATACACAATGGCAAGGGACTTCATATTTATGCATCAGGTCACTGAAGTTGAAATTGAAGATGAGGAAAGAAATATTTTTGTTTGTACCGTTGGAAGGACATCAAACCACGCATTCTTAAGGCAACGTTGGAAAGATTTTTGTACTGCAAATAACCCAAGGGGGGAAACAAGATCTTGCTTGGAATTAATCTTTTCAATCCAAGAGCCATCAATGTCAAGGTTCTGAGCCGTTGAAAGGATATTGTTCATGTAACCAATCTAATCTTTTTTGTTCAAGTATTTCACGATAATGTCTTTTGTTTAAGCAGTCTATGACTTAGAATGGTTTGTAACTATTATCTTTATTTTGGTTAACTTAACATATTTCGTATGTCCTGCATATAATATAATTTTCGGTTGTTTTATCTACATATTTTTTTACCATTGATATGTTATTTTTGCAATGGTTAGCTGAAAATAATGAGTTCACTATTACTGTAAAACATATGAATACACATTTTATTCCCTCTTTCAGTTGTTGACCCAATCCTATACAAAATCATCATCTCTTTTAATAAATTATTGATTCGTAATGTTTAATTATAAAATTAAATTTTGTTGAATTACAAAATGAGCTTCTTCGCTCGTGCATTGCACAGGTAGCACATACTAGTTGATTACCGTTCTCCACACCTGGAACAGAAACCTTAAACTTAGATAGACCCCCACCTCCCCCAAAAAATAATTAATAATTTCTGAGACAAATAGGGTCCATTTTTCTCACCAACCCTGTTTGTGAAACAGGAAAAGATTCAATTTTGATAAAAAAAAACCATGAACTTAAATGGAACACCTCCACAAGATCAACGGCGAAAAGCTCAACGGATAGAGGCAAGAGAGAGCAATGGGTATAAATGCCAAACCTGAACTTTCTCTATCCTCTTTTACTCCATTCGATTTGGAGCTTCAGTGCTATGTCTGTCACAAGAAATGAGGGTTAGAAACTAGAGGTGTGTTGTTTTGGGTATCATCTTTCTGAAGCAACACAGACAAGGGGATAGGGGGTGGAACAATAAAAGGAGGACCGGTGGAGGGGGGAGTGGTGGCGGTTGACTTGGCGGCGGGGCCGTGCAATGGCAGTGGCGGTGGTGTGGGATAGGGGAGGGGTTTCTAGGGTTAGGTTATTTTAGTGGGTTAGTTTTTAAATTTTGATATATTTAAGGGACTAATTTAAAAATAAATAGGCTAATTTGAAAATAAACAAAAATCTGCACACCTAGTTGCCAATAATAAATGTCAGTCGTCGATCACCAAAAGTGCTATATCTAACGGTAAAAATAAGAGCTCCAAAAATGAAGCATTCAGACGGTGCTTCATGTTAGTCTCGATCCAAAAACAGTGTATCATTATCATCTCATTAAAGTGGTCAATTATTGTCGCCATCTGCCAGCGAATCTTTCTTGAATGTACTGACTTTTCACTTTTACACTGACAACCGCGTCAAACATTCACCACAAGTTTAAATTCATCAACCCAAATACAAAGGGGAGATATATATGAACGAATTATGAATACGAGGACAGTGGACACCCCACAGGGAAGATATTTCCTTCCTATAGCATAGGTACAAACATGGGATGTGATATTATTTTGGCTTAAATATATTTTATATTATTTTAAAATTTTGGTTTTTAAATTTAAGATATGTTTGGATTGATGGAATATGGTGAAATGGGATGGAATGACAAAAGATTCCATTGTGAGTTTTTTAAAAATAGATGAAATGTAATGACACTTTGTGAGATCTATTTCATCCCATTCCATCCCTACCCTCAATTGTCTTCCCCCTCAAATCGGTGGCAAAGAATGGAACCATCAGGCCTAATTAATAAAATGACCAATTTCTCCTCATTTTATAAAGCAAACCGTTCACACTAAAAACACACAAGACGCTGAAGACATACATACACTTCTTCTTCCTCTCACCCGTGAACTGCGACTTCTTCTACATGAGACAAAAGATTTTTTGTGTATATGTATAGACCCACAAACATGGTTTGGGGCTAATGATGATACAAACATGTATATCTGGGATGCTTGCCTTCAACCCCTACACATGGTTCTTCTTGCGGATGCATCAAGCGTAGTGAGGCTGAGAGTGTAGTCTTCTTGCGGTTAGTGCTTTGCTTTTGGTTTTGTTTTCTTGTTTTTATTTCTCCCACTAATCTAAAATAAAATACCCTTTTACTTTTCAATATATATTTTCAAAGTATATTTAAAAAGAGTAAAAAATCAAAGTGTTAAATATAAAAATAAATTATTAATTTAGTATCAACTAATACAAATAATTAATTATTGATTTTTTTCTTTTATTTTATTTTATTACAATCTAACATATATTTTAATTTCACGTGACAATCTTTTTTTTTATAAATAAGAGTAAAACATGAATAAAAAAAGTATAACTCATTCCATTCCGTTCACTTTCTAAACAAGGAAGAAGAGTTTTGTTCTGTTTCATTATAAAATACCCAAACAATGAAATGGAAACTTTATCCATTCCGTTTCGTTCCGCTACATTCCATTCCGTTCCGCTCCGTCCATTTTAAAGTATCCAAACATACCCTTAGTTTCTAAATTAAAAGTCAATAGTTTTTAATCATGTAATTATTTAAGTTTTTGAGTTAGGTTTTTATGTTGAATTGGCCGTTGATACGACACATTGAAGTCTTTATAAAATTCTTACATGAAACCTCATTAAATCTACTTGGCTTACACGTTACCTGATACATACATATAAAAATATCAAGTTTTTAACTTAGTCCTTCTGAAAATTATATTTTGAATTTAGTCATTCTCCTTCACCAGCACCCCCTCCTTCTCCGCCTCCTCTCAAGGCTTCCCCCTCCTCCACCACCTCCTCCTCTCATGGCTTCCCCTTCCTCCACCACCATCCCCCTCTACCACCACCACCCCCTCCTTCTCCCCCTAACCCCCAGCTTCCCTCCAACACCCAAGTGCCATTAATGTCGCTGCAAGGTTCTGGAGTAGCAGAACAAGGGCCATTAATGATTTCGAACCCAACACCCAAATGATTGGGGAGAAGGAGGGGCGAAACAGAAATAATATAATCCAAACCCCAAAATGATTTCGAACCTAACATAGAAAACGACGCACAAAACAGAAACAATTCAAACCCCCACCCACATGAAAATAATATAATCCTCATAAAATGCAAAATGGACAGAGACATTAACAATTACTTCAACGAATCTCCGAGATCTCTGTGGGGTTATATTTCTTCTTCTTCTTTTTTATTTTAAGAAAAATAGTTTTTGATTCGGTGACGGGCTGATTTTGTTCCGAGCAAAGGCAATATTATCACAAAATCATCAACAATTTGTTTGCTTTTTACATGGAGGGGGAAGAAAGAGGGGGTGGAGGAGGAGGGCGTGCTCATGGTGGAGGAGGGTGAAGCCATGAGAGGAAGGGGGAGAAAGAGGGGTGGTGGAGGTGGGTGGTGGTGGAGGAGAGGGGAGAAGAAGGGGGTGGGGGTCGAGGAGAGGGGAGAAGGGAGATGAACTAAATTCAAAACATACTTTTCAGATGGACTTACTTAAAAACTTAATATTTTTATAAGTCATGTAGGTTTAATAAGGTGACACGTATGAATTTTATAGAAATTTCAGTGTGTCATGTCGGCGGCCAACTTAACATATGGACCTATCTCAAAGGCTTAGATAATTAGAAGACCAAAAACTATTGACTTTTAACTAAGAGAATAAATTCAAAAACCGTAGAGGAAACTAAAACGTATTTAAACCTGTTATTTTTATGCGAGAAAAGAAACAAGGGAATATCTCCTTATAAGTCATATCTATCTGCAAAACTCTTCATTCCACAATGGGGTCATTTCTACACTTACTCCTCCTACCTCTTCCTTTGTTGTTGTCATTGATCCTCTTCCTCAAACACAAAAAAACCATTACATCATCAAAAACAACCCATCCAAAAGGTCCAAAAGGCCTTCCCATAATAGGCAATCTCCACCAACTAGAAAGTTCAAATCTCCACTTCCAACTTTGGAGCCTCGCAAAGATCTATGGCCCCTTATTCTCCCTTCAAATTGGCTTCAAGCAAGCCATTGTTATCTCCAATCCAAGACTTGCAAAAGAGGTCCTCAAGGACCATGATCTTGATGTGTGCAGCAGATTCCCCACACTTGGTCCACTGAAACTCTCTTACAATGGGTTAGACCTTATCTTTTCCCCATACAATGATTGCTGGAGAGAGATCAGGAAAATCTGTGTAATCCATTTCTTCAGCTCCAAGAAAATCTCTAGCTTTTCACATGTAAGAATATCTGAGGTCAAGGAAATGATCAAGAAGATATCTGGGCATGCTTGTTCTTCTAAAGTTACAAACTTGAGTGAGATCACCATGTCTGTGTCAAGCTCTATAGTGTGTAGAATTGCCTTTGGGAAGAAATATGAGGATGAAGGAGTTGAGAAAAGCAGGTTTCATGGTTTGTTTAATGAGATACAGGCTATTTTTCTTTCATTCTTTGTTTCTGACTATATTCCTTTCATGGGGTGGGTTGATAGACTCACTGGGTTGCTTGCTCGTGTTGACAACACTTTTAAGGCATTGGATGTGTTTTTTGAAGAAGTGCTTAATGAGCACCTCGATCCTAATAGGCAGAAGAAAGAAAGCCAAGAGGAGGAGGAGGAGGATATTGTTGATGTGTTGATTGAGTTGAAGAAGCAGGGTTGCCTCTCAATAGATCTCACCAATGATCACATCAAAGCTGTCATCATGGTATGTCATACAATTTTTCAATTTAGTACCTGAAATTGAAGCTCAATACATGTGTTTTTTGGCAATTTCTATCTACACATACATGATTTTCTATCAATACATACATGCTGCGGAACTATTAATTTTGTAGGCGTATTTTTTTTCGGACACACACATACCGCAGAACTATTAGTTCTGCAGGTTGTAATTCATTGCGGAATGTGTGTATCCGAATTGAATTACAACGCGCAGTTCCGCGGTGAATTATAACCCGCGGAACTAATAGTTCCGCTGTATGTGTGTGTCCGAAAAAAAATACACTTGTGGAACTAATAGTTCCGCAGCATGTATGTGTTGATAGAAAATCATGTATGTGTAAATAGAAAAACCCGTATTTTTTTGAAGCTGTATACATTTTTTCAACTTAGTTAAAATTATTAATTATTAATATTTTAAATTGGCCCTTATAAATTGAAAGTATTCAATTACATTAGTCTCTATCATATAATTTAGAAACTAATTGAGTAATCTAAAAGAACCAATGTGATCGAAATTTTTCAATTATATGAATTAATTTGTATTTATAATCTTAATAGTTTTTAGGACTAAATAGACATTGCACTACAATTTCCGAAACAATTTTGGTGATTGACTCTCCGGTAACTAAGAGCACCCACAATGGAGTTGTTTAATTTTGGTGGTTTAAGTTGCTTAAATGGGCCCCACAATGCCACATAGACTTTAAGCAACACTCGCTTGTTTTTACTCCAATGGGTGTTGCTTAAATGGGTCCCACAATGGACTCCACATATTTATATTTTAATTTTAAAAATATTTTTAATTCAAAGTAAAATATTAATTCATATGTATATATTCTGATTTTAAAAAATAAAAATTCAAAAAATAAATAAATATTACAAATTTAATTTATTTTAGTGTTTGAAAACGGTAAAAAAGGTACAAAACGACACAAAACGGGTAGAATTCTAGACCATTCATTTTCCAAAATAGTTTAACAAAAAAAATAGATCTCAAACAATCCCTTAAATCGAATTAAATGTGTGTATGGTTAAAAAAATATCAAAGCATTTCTGTCACACGAACTTCTGATGTAAATATTTTGTTTAATATGATGCAATTCAATTCAAAAAAAAAAAACGATGCAGTTCAATCCTCGTGTAACTGAACGTGCAATTCAATTCAATTAAATGAAATTAAAATAAACATTTGAAATCGGATGGTCTAGAACCATCCATAAGAAAATATCCCACCCAATTGTCATTGATTCACTCATTGTTTTTCACTATTCTCTCACGGACTCACCCCATCAGTTTTCTTCCGAAGACTCACTATACGCTTCAGTTCACTCAGCCTGCCTCACCCCCTCCCTCTACTCTTCCTTCCCTCTCCCTCTCACCGGATGTCAGCCCCTCACCATCACTGGATCTCACTGTTCTCCGCCGGTTTCACCCCTCCCCCAGTCTTTGTTATTCTTCCTTCTCCCGGTTCTAACCACATCTGAGTTCAAAGGGCCATGCAGCGATGGAGGACTTCAAGCCCTCTGTGTGGAGTCCTTGCATGAAGTCCGATCTCCCGCCCAGCCCTCTGCATGGAGTCTGATCGCCACTTCGACCAACTTCACTGTCTACACAGCGGTGGGTGAAGGTGCTAGTTGTTGCCACGGCTGAATTTGCTTCACGATATGAGCTTGGTGTTTTTTTATTTTGGGTTTTTCTTAGTTTAGCACTATAGATTCTGGATTTTTTCTTATTTTTTCTGAGCATTATTTTTTCTTTTATTATGTAACTTCATTTTTGTTCTTCCTCCGTTGATTCTGGATTTTTTTTGTGCATTATTTTTTTCTTCTACTATTGAATTTCGTTTTGTTTCTGTTATTTTTCTGAGCTTCTCCCTGTTTTTGGATATTTTCTCTCTCTGTTATCTTCCCTCCCCATTCAGTTACCTGCTGTGGCTGAAAAAAATGGTTTTTAATGCATAAGCAATCGTTGCTTATACAAGCAACGTTGCTTACATGTGGCAATAAGCAACTGCCAGCTAGACTTGCTTCAATGGTGATTTCTGATAAGCAACGTTGCTTAAAGTTAAGAAACGACATAAGCAACGATCGTTGGAGATGCTCTTAAGTATAAAACTAAGTGGGCGCTCTATTTGAATATCTTTTGCGTGTTATTATTCATATGTTCAGAACTTCAGAAATCATTCATGTTATGAAAGCTGAAACTGTTTGGTTACAGATTTCTAGCCTTCAATACTTTAACATAACTGCATATATATATAGATAGAGAGAGAGAGAGAGAGAGAGAGAGATGGACTCGGTTAAGCTATTACAATTGGATGAATTCACCTATGACTCGAATTATATATATAACTTGCGCAATCATGATGATTTATTATAATATAAGTAACATCATTCTGAAAATGAATTTTATCTATCTAGCATAGCTTTTTCAATTTGGGAATTTTAATTTGACAAAATTAAATCAAGTTTCAAGTAAACAGAAAACAAAAGGAAGGAATTTTCCTTGATATATAAGCTTTTAATTAATTGCCTTAGCTTTGATAATTACAGAACCTACTTGGAGCAGCCACTGACACAAGTGCAGCCACATCAGTGTGGGTGATGACCGGACTAATGAAGAACCCAAGAGCAATGAAGAAAGCTCAAGAAGAAGTCAGAACTCTATGTGGCAAGAAAGAGTTCATTGATGAGGATGACATTCAAAAGCTTGTATATCTCAAGGCAGTGATAAAAGAGACACTAAGGTTCTATGCACCAGCACCACTAGTTCCAAGAGAAACCAACAAAAGCATCACTATAGATGGTTATGAAATTCAGCCCAAGACATTGGTGTATGTGAATGTGTGGGCCATTCATAGGGACCCTGAGACTTGGAAAGACCCAGAAGAGTTTTGTCCTGAGAGATTCTTGAACAGTGGTGTTGATTTTAAGGGACAGCATTTTGAGCTGATTCCATTTGGCGCTGGCCGTAGAATATGCCCGGGGATACCAATGGGAATTGCTACGGTGGAGCTCATAACCGCAAACCTTCTCAATTCATTTGATTGGGAAATGCCTGAAGGGATGGCAAGGGAAGATATTGACACTGAAGGGCTTCCAGGACTTGCCATACATAAGAAGAATCATCTTTGTCTTGTTGCCAAGAATCACGTGTGAATGTGAATGTTAACTCACAACACACATGAGCTTGTAAAAATAGTGCAATAAATTGATAAAATTAATTTAGAATAAAGCAGTAACTGTAATGTCCTAAATGTATTATTGCCCAAGAGTTTGAAACTGATGACTATGTCCATTTTAAAATTTAGAATAAATTGTGATTTCTCTTTCTATTTCATGTCTCTTGGACTCTTTCTCCTTTTCCCCTTAAATCAGTGGACTTCTCTACCTACTAAAAGAATTCTCTTTTTCCTGGAAATGAAGAAATTTTATATTTATCTGGCTTTCTAAAATCATTTGAAAATTGAAAAATAAAGGAATGAACATTTGGCGTGTTTGTAATAAGAGAAGTAAACTAGAACAGTTGATGAGACGCTAAAGATTGCATGGAAGACACAACAGGCAAAGTGATGATGGGAGAAATAAAGACAAAACAATAGCAATGAGTTTTTTTTTGGGTCAAATAGCAATGAGTTTGTTAGGGTTTGTTTCCTATTCACTAGCGTATTCGGGGATTACTTCCCTATAGAATTTTTTCCCCGAACAAAAAACAGAACTAGAGGCTATTTGGAAAGCCTAGAGCGGCCACAAAAAAACCGCAATATAAATGGGTCAAGTCGGCTGGGACCACAAACCAAATTGTCTAAAGGGAATTGGTAAATACACCAATATTTTTGGACATACACCCCACATTTAAAAAGGAAAATACCATTATACCCTCGTTGATTTGTTTATTTTTTTTTCAATTTCGCGTTGTTACCGGAAACTTAGTTTCCGGAATGTATTTTTGTATTCCGGAAACTCCAGGAAAAATTTACATTCCGGAAACTGGACCAGTTTCCGGAATGTAAAATGTAAATTTGCATTCCAGAAACTCCAGAAAAATTTACATTCCAGAAACTCCAGGAAAATCCAGTTTCCGGAATGTAAATTTGCATTCCGGAAACTCCAGGAAAAGTTTACATTCCGGAAACTCCAGTTTCCGGAATGCAAATCTGTATTCCGGAAACTGGGGGTGTATGGTCAGTTTCCGGAAAAGAAGCAAAATCAGAAAAAAAAAAAAAAAAACCCAAACAATGAGGGTATAATAGTAATTTCCTGAATAAATGTGGGGTATATGGCAAAAAACTGGGGTGTATTTACCAATTCCCTTGTCTAAAATATATAGGCCCGCTCTCGCACAGCATGGGCCTGTGGGATAATGGGCCGGCCCATGGCCCTTGATTAAAGATTAAAAAAGAAGAAGAAATAAGTCAATACAGATTCGTTCCCAGCTGGGTGAAACTTCACACCCCGAGTGTGAAACCGTCAGACATAGGTTGTAAGTGCTTCTTCTGAGGACAGATTCGTTCACACCCGGAGAAACATTCATACCCTGTGTGATTACGTCAAACATGTTATATCTCACAAACGAAGTGACTTTAATAAAACATATGATATTCCAAATCCTAAAATTATGTTTATTTAAATTCCAAAGGTTGAAGGGATAAATCCAACAAAATATCTCAAGTTTTACAAACTAAATATGTTTAGGCTTAAATAAGTTTTTGGTCCCTGTAAATATCCGATTTTTTATTTTAGTCCATTAAAAAAAAGTCAAACTATTTCAGTCCTTTAAAATTTTTTTTTTGGTTTTGGACCTTTTAGTGAATTACCACTGTATTGTGCTGATGTGGCGCTGATATGACATATGTATGTCCATGTCATGACTTGACACGTCATTTAAAATTTATAAAGACTTGCTGACTAGGACTTTCTTCCTATCACGGGACTAAAATCAAAAATCATAATTTTTATAGGGTCTAACTACACAACTTAAAATTTTTATAGGGTCTAACTACACAACTTAAAATTTTTATAGGGACTAAAGCACATCAACCCCCTCCCTCTTTCCCCTTCGTCCCCCTCCTTCAACCCCCTCCTCCTCCACCACCACCCTCTCTCTCTCCTCCTTTTCCCTCATCCTCTCTCCTCCACCACCACCACCACCACCACCACCACCCAAACACACACACACTCTCTCTCTCTCTCGTTTTCTCTCTCTCTCTCTCCCCACCACCACCACCCAAACACTCTCTCTCTCATAGCATAGCAACACAAACCAAAGTAAGAAAGACAGAACTTCCAAGAACTCGAGAGAAAACGAGAGTGTGTTGGGGGGTGGTGGTGGTGGTGGGGGGGAGAGAGAGAAAACGAGAGAGAGAGAGTGTGTGTGTGTTTGGGTGGTGGTGGTGGTGGTGGGGAGAGAGAGAAAACGAGAGAGAGAGAGAGGGTGGGTGGGTGGGGGGTGGTGGTGGTGGTGGCGGGGGAGAGAGAGAGAAAACGAGAGAGAGAGAGTGTGTGTGTTTGGGTGGTGGTGGTGGTGGGGAGAGAGAGAAAACGAGAGAGAGAGTGGTGGTGGTGGAGGGGGGAGGGAGAGAGAGAGAGAGAGAGGGTGGTGGTGGAGGAGGGGGGAGAAGGAGGGGGTGGAGGATGAAGGAAGGAGGAGGAGGTGGTGGTGGAGGAGAAAGGGGGATTAAAATCAAAATCTCAATTTTGAGAGGGACTAAATTCAAAACTTAAAATTTTTATAGGGACTAAATTCAAAACGTAGATAGGCCACATCAGCATTTTCTGTCACGTAGGCATGCTAACTGGGTCATAATGTGCCACCTAGCACTAAAATGACCAAAACCAAATTTTTTTTTTTAAAGGACTAAAATAGTTTGACTTTTTTTTAATGGACTAAAATAAAAAAATCAGATATTTACGGGGACTGAAAACTTATTTAAACCATATGTTTATTTATAAAAAAAATCCTATTTTTAAGAAAAGGGCCGCAAAGCCAATCTGTAAGCTTGTGGGTACAATTCATTTAATTCACGGTTTATACAGATAGGTTTTTTTGGTCAACATACGGACTGGGTTGAAAAGGCCCGGAATTAAATGGTCTTTGATTTTTAGGGTCTGTAGCCCGTGCGGGCTGTGGGTTAAACGGGAAGCCCACAAGGCTCGTCCCAATGGGCTTGCGGATAATGGGCTGGCCCGTGGCTCATGATTAAAGATTAAAAAATAAAAAAGAAAGAAATAAGTCAATACAGATTTGTTCACACCTGGGTGTGAATACGTCAGACATAGGTTGTAAGTGCTTCTTCTGAGACAGATTCATTCACACTTGGAGAAATATTTATACCTTGTGTGTGATTACGTCAAACATGTTGTGTCCCACAAACGAAGTGACTTCAATAAAATATATGATATTCCAAATCCTAAAATTATGTTTATTTATATTCCAAAATAACAACTAAATTATAATAGAAGGAATAAATCCAACAAAATATCTCAAGTTTTACAAACTAAATATGTTTATTTATAAAAAAAATTGTATTTTTAAGTAAAGACCCACAAAGCCAATCTGCAAGCTTACGGGTAAAATCTGTTTAATTCACAGTTTATACGGATTGAGTTATTGTTTGGTCAACATACAAACTGGGTTAAAAGGGCCTACAATTAAATGATCTTTAATTTTTAGGACCCATAGCCCGTGCGGGCTGTGAGTTAAATGGGCAGCCCACGGTGCTCATCCCATATACACCGAGCTCCCATATCTTCAAAATATGGTGATGATTTATAATTATTTCTGCAATACACCACATTCAAATAAAATAATTAAACATATTCCCAAACCTTTGTTACAATTCAACTCTTGGCGCCTTATTTTATTTTATCACATTTAACGCAAATAATGTATTGATGTTAATTATAAATCGTAAGCAAAAGTCTACGAACATAGTAATATCAATTATCAAATAGACCGTAGTACCCAATTATATCTTAGTTTATTTTTTTTTTATTTTCTTTATTTTGGTCAATACTGTTTTTCTGTTTTTCTTTCTTTTTCTTTTTAGTCAAAACTCACACGCATGAGGGGATTGGGAAAAGGGCTGGGTGAAGATTGAACTCCCACCCTCTTACATATATCCCTAGCTCTTAATTACTTGAGCTGCACATTGGGGACTTCTGTTTTTCTTTCTAATACTTGACAAATGAAAGACAACTAAATGGGTCATTCAAGCCCAATGTAAAATGAAGCTGTCCAAAATTTGGGTCATTTGGGCCTAAAAGGGGATTGCTATTTGCATCCCCTATTTACTTCTCAGACCCTCCTGTTTTTATTTTTATATTTTTGTTCCCTGAATACCCTCACATACTTGTGCCTTATTTATTTCTCGAATTTTTTTTAATTTTCAGAACACAAACATATGAATTCTGAAATTTTAGAATACATTTTTTTTACATTTTTCTGGGGTTTTATATATTAATTTTTGGAAGGTAAAAGTTGAAATTTTAAAAACTTCACTTTTAATGTCAAACTGATATTTACCTATGGATTTTTGTCATATAATAACAGATTCTATTTGACACTAAAACTGAAATTTCTAAAATTTCAACCCAATACAATCTTGAAATTAGTGTTCATTTATTTATATCTTTATTTTTTATTTTCACTTTTAATTACAAAAAACATAACATAATAACACCTTGACAGCCAAAACATAATATTTTTCAATTTTAAAAATGGCTGAGGATTTGTTTAATCTGAAAAAAAAACATTTTTTTAGTTTTTATAAATAAATATTATAATTATTTACATTATTTTTATATATTAATATTTTAGAACATAAATAAAATAAAAATAACGCGATATATTTAAATAATTTTTTTGGTCGAAATATATTTAAATAATTTAGAAAATGTGAAAAAATAACTCGGCCGATGTTTTCCACTAACAAACGCCAAGCCCAGCAGCGTCGTTTTGGGCTAGTGCTTTTTAAACCCTAACGAGCAAAAACGGTGAATCGTTCTCTGCATCTTATCAGCAGCAGCACTGGTTCTCTTCTTCTCTGGTTGTTGTTGGAGCAGCTAACACTATTGATCCAATCGAGAGAGAGAGAGAGAGAGTTTCAGAGATAATGGCGGCGCAGTACGATTTGACACCGCGAATGGCGCCACACCTGGACAGGCACCTAGTGTTCCCACTTTTGGAGTTTCTGCAAGAGAGGGAGCTATACGACGACGACCAGATCCTGAAGGCGAAGATAGAGCTTCTGAACAACACAAACATGGTTGACTACGCCATGGACATCCACAAGACACTCTACCACACCGAAGATGTCCCTCAGCACATGGTGGATCGCAGGGCACACGTGGTGTCACGACTCAAGTCCCTTGAGGACTCTGCTGCTCCTCTCGTATCCTTCCTCCAGAATGCCTCTGCACTTCAGGAACTCCGCCCCGATAAGCACTACAATCTCCAGATGCTCAACGACCGCTACCAGGTCTGGTCCCTGTTGTTTGTTTCGATTCGTTTATTCTCACGGAATCGTTGCTTTAAGGAATTAATAATAATCGCTGTTTTTAACTTTAGTGAGATCCCGCGTTCACTAGAGATATGACCATTGTAGTTCTTATAAGGCTGGGATTTTAAGTTGGTTATGTGGGGTTGAGTTATTTATGCCCTATAGCCCAAATTTTAAGAAAGTAGATGAGTGATTTTTTTAATTGAAAAAAGCGGTATCTGGCTATCGGTAATAATAGGTTCCCAAAGTGTATGGTAGTGTTTTTTTATTTATGCTTGTTGGTTTTTGATAGGTTGGGAGTGGAATCCTGGGATTTGCATCTTAGGCTTTGTTCGGGAGTTTGGAGAGGTTTGGGGGAAGTGAGGGTAGACTTCCACCTTGTTTGCAAGTTCAAAACCCCCAATTTGGGGGAACTCCAAAAAAAAAAAGTAAAGGAGGATTTTGGGGGTTTTTAAAAATTTCCCAAATCCTTCTCCTCATTTTTATAAAACTCCCAAACATTGGAAAGACTAGCCATAAGCCTTCCCCTCCCCTTCAAAACCTCCCTCCCAAACATAGCCTCTGAGTGTCTACAATGGAAGTTGTATATGGAGTTCTTGAAACTTAAACATTTGTGATTAGTTGATTTCTCCATTGGAGTGCATCTAGGTGACATCCACGTGTAAGCAACTCCCATTGGACAAGCAACTCTCATAACCTGACTTCCAAGTTGGGTTCTACTATTGGAGTGAAATTTAGTGGGTGTTCTTCAATCCCATATGGCATTGTAGGACCCACCAAAAGTGAGTTAAGAAACTCCCATTGGAGATGCTTAACTAAAACATATTTTGTATTTTTTGGGCGGTTATTGGTTAATCTGGCTGCTAGGTGATTTAAGTTGCCAAAGGGTATTATTGAGTGATATTACAGTAATAAGCTTTACTAAATGTCTCTTGCCTGTGAGGATTAAAGGCTATTATTGACTTGGGTCTTGGGGTGGGCTGATTTAACTGCTATTTGTTTGTAATGAAACCCCACTTTTAAATGGGATGGAGTCAATTACGTTGCATTGTTTCTTAAGGGTTTGCTTTTTCAAGCAAGCATTTGTCTTGAATTTTGTTGTATTTGAGTTCTGACTATTTAAAGGGTGTTTCTGTTGTAACAGATTGGTCCTGCACAGATAGAGGCATTGTACCAATATGCCAAATTTCAGTTTGAATGTGGAAACTACTCTGGTGCTGCTGACTATCTTTATCAGTACAGGGCTTTATGCACAAACAGTGAAAGGAGTCTGAGCGCATTGTGGGGAAAGCTGGCCGCTGAAATATTGATGCAAAACTGGGACATTGCTCTTGAAGAGCTCAATCGCTTGAAGGAAATAATTGATTCAAAGGTTGTTTGTTTGTTGATATTTTGAGCAGCAGCAGTGCATGCTTGTTTGTAATGCTCATATTAATATTGACTTACTGGGGGTGAAATTTGTTGCAGAATTTTGCATCGCCTTTAAATCAGGTGCAAAGCAGAATATGGTTGATGCATTGGAGTCTGTTCATCTTTTTCAACCATGACAATGGAAGAACACAGATAATTGATCTGTTTAATCAGGACAAGTATGCATTGTTGACTTACCCCTCCTTACATTGGATGCCTTCATTTCTAGGATATTCCTTATTTTTTATTTATGGTGTTAATCTGCATAAAACTGGTTGATTGCTTCCTCTCTCTGGGGGTCACTTTTTCTTGCATCTTCTGGGCTTGGTATTTAGAATGTTGCTTTATCTAAGGTGTGATATCATTTACAGGTATCTTAACGCAATCCAAACAAGCGCTCCACACCTTTTACGATACTTGGCCACAGCATTTATCGTCAACAAGCGCAGGAGGCCTCAATTCAAAGATTTTATAAAAGTTATTCAACAAGAGCAGCATTCATATAAGGACCCAATCACTGAGTTTTTGGCTTGTGTGTATGTCAACTATGATTTTGATGGGGCACAAAAGAAGATGAGAGAGTGTGAAGAAGTAAGTGTCCTTTCTGTTGACTAGTGATATATGTCAACTGTTGAAATGATGCAACTTGTATTGTCCATTCACTTTTTCTTTTTTCTTATAATATTTTAGTCCATGTTAGGTACTAGCTACACCTTTATATGTTGATTATAATATGCTTACCATTTGTAAAAATGCAGGTAATTCTCAATGATCCCTTCCTTGGTAAACGAGTTGAAGAAAGCAACTTCTCAACTGTACCATTAAGGGATGAGTTCCTTGAAAATGCTAGGCTATTTATTTTTGAGACTTACTGTAGAATACACCAACGCATTGACATGAGGTATGTACCTCGTTTCTGATATAAGATATTGTAGGCTCCCCCTTTGTTTATAACTTTTTCGATATGCCTTTATTTTTCACCCATTAAAAGTGCTTCAACTTCTGTGCCATTGACCTTTAATCTTTGATAGTCTGTTGAAATAAAATGCACAAAATAAGAGTTATGTCTTTTCTTTTGTGGCCATAAAGGTTTGGCACTAGCTCTTCTCTTTGTTTCTCATTTGCTTGGACGTATGACCATATGATGATATATGGTCTCTGTAATATTTTTCTTTGTTGATGATTCCCTCTGTTCTACTTTACATGCAACACAACTAAATGGTATACTGAGGATTTTAAATAGTAACAAAGATTTCTAACATAGGGTTGCCCAATTGCTAATACATTTTTTTACAGCGTTCTTGCTGAGAAGTTAAATTTGAATTATGAGGAGGCTGAGAGATGGATTGTAAATCTCATCCGTGGCTCAAAGCTTGATGCCAAAATTGACTCTCAAACCGGAACAGTTATCATGGAACCAACTCATCCAAATGTGTAAGTTGACATTGATTACTGACTTGATAGACAAGGGCTTTTATTGCTTTCTAGTGTATTGATACCATTCTGACTCAAACCATGTTGACCGGTGTTCCCCTTCTTTTCTTAACTAGTCTATAGACCCGACCCATGTAAAAAATGTGGTTTTTTTTTTCCTAACAAAAACAATAAAAAAACCAATAAATAAAACAATTTTAGTTGGAAATAAAAAGAGCTAGAGAGTTGACACATGTCACAATATAGTAATAGTAATAGTAATTGAATTTTCTTTGGTAGTAATTGATTGGTTGATAATTCATGTCATTTGTTGTCGTTCCTTTTTAAGACCCTTAATTAATCTTTGAAGTGCCACATCTGCAGGTATGAGCAGCTGATAGACCATACCAAGGCCCTTAACGGTCGTACTTACAAGTTGGTCAGTCAACTTCTGGAACATGCACAAACTCAAGCAGCTCGATAACTGTCTAGGTAGACTGAGGAGAGTTTTTGTTTTATCTTTCCTGGATGCATCATGTTTTTTTTCGGATTTAGAGGATTACATTCAAATTGATGGGCTGTAACACCCCTTGAAGATGTTTTTTTTTTATGGCTCTCTTATGTTCAAGTGTCTATTCGGACGTGTAGTATTTATAATTTACCATTTTGCTTATTGTGTTTCCCATAAATCTCCTCATTCCAGCTCTAGGAATATTTTTCCTGCACCATCTATTCAGTAATTATCTCTTTTTTTTTCTTTCCATTTTAGTCCTCCTTTTTCAATATTGTAGTATACTATGTTGGCGGTGCAAAAAATGGAATATGAACTTTTTGCGGCACATCAAAGGAGTGATATGTTTTGATTATTGTATGAGCAAGGCATGTGGTATTCCATTTATGTATACTTGAATTAGTGGTGAAGTAACATATGGAGTTATATTCTTAAAACTAATGTATAATATATGGATGCACAGTTAAATATAAACGATTAATTACAGAAAGTGATTTAAAACGTTGAGTATTATGTAACCAGGGCAAGATCTTAAGTCGTTGACAAATTTCTAACCATTTTTTGATAAAATAATTGGTTTAAAACCAGTACAAAATTGAGTAAATGGTCAAATTGTCCCCTGAAAGATATATACAGTGGCAAGTAGGTCCCTGAAAGATAGAAATAAAAAAAATCTGTCCCTGAAAGATGTCTTTGTTTGTCATATTGGTTCCTGAATGTCATTTCTATCATTATTAGGGGTCATTTTCAAATTTTAAGAGTTTAGATGGGTTGAACAAAAATAATCAATTCTTTCCTCACACAATCCCTCCTCCCCACCCCCCTCTCTCTCTCTCTCTTTCTCTCTCTCTCTCTCTCTCCCCTTTCCACCGCCCTCTCACTCTTCTCTCTCACCCTCTTCCTCTTCACCACCACCAACTCTCACAACTTCCTCTTCACCCTTCCCTCCCCCATCACACAATGTCATTGTAATCACTTCTCACAGCACCACCACCACCACCACCACCTCGTCGATTTTCGCCACCACCCCCGCACAGTCCCCACTCACTTTGACACACCCTCCCCTCAGTTTGATATCAGTAATCCGTGGGACTCAGTTTTCTCTCTAACTCACACACATGTGCAGCGAAAATAGAACAGGGGAGGAAGAGTTTCACTCACTATTTGATTTGAATTCTCTCATTGATCAACCATAACACAACATACAGAGATGCCTTTTATATACGAAAGGATAACAATAAAATATTACAAAACTTAATAGGAAAGGATGCTAATTAAGAAATATCAAATGGCGATCGAATTGTATTAGCTGTAAGTCCTCATTTCTTCTTTCTTCGACCATTGCATTGCGGCTAGTAAATTACTTACTTCATCATGTGATAAAAGTTAGTTTTTGTCCCAGCTAGTCAAATATTTCAACTCAACAACAAATTTATGTCAGCAACACCGATTTCTAATCTAATAATTATTTCTAAAGCTTGATTTAATATATTTATATCATTTAGTTTTGGTGCGGCTGGCTCCCTCTAAGATGCATCGGTTCGCTGGTGACAGTGGCAGAGGGATTGTCATGTGCTGCTACTCAACAATCTTTCCCATCCCACTCTCTCTCTGCCACTTTACTCTCTACCCATCACCACCCATACCCCAATCCACACAGACTCTCTCCTACTCCAACCTCACTTCATGCCCAACAACAATAAAGCAGCAGCAACCGGATGATGATGATGATGAAATCTTTCAAGTGCTGTGAGAAGTGATTACAGTGACATTGTGTGATGGGGGAGGGAAGGGTGAAGAGGAAGTTGTGAGAGTTGGTGGTGGTGAAGAGGAAGAGGAAGAGGAAGAGGGTGAGAGAGAAGAGTGAGAGGGCGGTGGAAAAGGGAGAGAGAGAGAGAGAAAAAAAGAAAGAGAGAGAGAGAGAGAGAGAGGGGGGGGGGGGTGGGGAGGAGGGATTGTGTGAGGAAAGAATTGATTATTTTTTTTCAACTCATCTAAACTCTTAAAATTTAAAAATGACCCCTAATAATGATAGAAATGAGATTCAGGAACTAATATGACAAACGAAGACATCTTTCAGGGACATATTTTTTTATTTCTATCTTTCAGGGACCTACTTGCCACCGTATATATCTTTCAAGGGACAATTTGACCATTTACTCATACAAAATTCGTCCCGATGAGTCGGTTTAAATTACTTTTTAATTATTTTAATTCAATCAAAAATATTCTTAAGTCAAAATAAAAGGTTACTATTAAGTTATAAAGATTCTTGCATTGCACAATGTGGATTGTTATTATTTAATTTATTACTATTGATTTTTGTTTTAAAGGTATATCATACCATGATACTCTCTCCGGTCCTAAATATAAGAAATAAGTTATTTTTTTGTTCATTGAATAATTCATTGAATAACTTATTTTTTCCAGTGTCGAGACGAATAAAAAATGTGATTTTCTAAGATGCTATTTCTTACGAATTTTTTTTGCAAGAAATTATTACAAAAAAATATTTGACCAATAAGGGATTTTATAACCATACATAGTGGACCCCTCACTGTATAGATGGAAGTTTATTAAAAGACTATGTCTGGATTCTTGCTATTCGTGTCATTGTTTTCGTAAAGATAAGCATTGCTCATATTTCTTATGCTTAAATTCTTATTGACAAATATGAAGTTTTACTAAATTTTATAATTGGTTGTTTGTTCGCTAAGTCTTGTATTGAAGAAGCAGAAAATGTCGGAAAAAAAATATATAAAAAGATGATCTATTCGTTCATTTTTTTTTTGTTTGTTACAATTTAGATTCTGAAATAGATTGGTCAAAACATAGGCCGCAGCTTAACGTGGCATCACTTGCAGAGACATTAACAATAGCTGATGGAAAAGGTGGAGAAAAAGGTCCAAATGATAAACCTATTGAGGAGATTGAGATTGGTATATCTGAGGATGTTAACATGGAAGCATCCATATAACACCTCATGATGTTATCCAGGCTGGTGGATTTGGTGCCAGAGATGATATCAGTAGCTTTCTTCCTGTTGCATGATTCTACTGATGATGAATGAATATGCAGGAACTCTTAGACAAGGCTTTTGCATTATAACTGTGATCACATGTGTAGCAAATAATGTTATATTATTAAAAGTTGTGTATTTGAACATTCAATTTTGAGCTTTAATATTTTTAAATAAGTTAATAAAATAATAATAATAAAATAAACGGAAATTAAAATAAAAAATGAAAAAGAGGGAAAACTTATTTAGACTGTTAAAAACAAAATTTTAAAATTAAAGAGGAAGATATCTCATTTTGTTACCTATCAGATTGAATTTAAACTTTGTAAATAAACACTGGATCAAGGATGTATAGGATAAGATAACAAAGTATAACCAGATTATATAGAATAAAATAAGGAGAAGAAATCTATAATTAATAATATATAAATTTGCAAATCTTTTTTAGATAGATTTTACAGGTGTTGTCTTGAAAATATTTATAAGCCTAGATGTCACTCTACAATTGTTTTTTGTCCACTTTTTTATTAAGTGTTGCATTCTACTTAATTATCGACAACTAATCAATATTCTCTTTTAATATGAGAAGAAAAAATATTCAAAAATTAAAGAGGAAGATTTTCCATCTTGTCACAAGATATCATATATCAATCAAATTGTATTTAAACTTTACAAACAAATATGGATTAAGGAGAAGTTATTCACGATAAGATAACAAGGTGTGATATTGAAATCGAAAATTGCAAACTTAAACCAGACTATACATAATAAGATAAGGAGGACAAATATTCAAAAATTAATATTCCATCTTGTTACAATATATTAGATAGCAATCAGATCGAATTTAAAGTTTACATATAAATATTGGATCAATGAGAAGTTATTCAAGATAAGATAATAAGGTTCCAAATTGAACTCAAAAATTTTAAAAAACTAGATTATGCAGAACTAGAATGAGATAAGAAGAAAATATGGGATACGATTAAGCAAGGTTTCATATTCTTGTATCTAAAAGACTATAAGAAGATGGTAGGTGGTCTAGCCACCCTCAAAGGTCGACTTGATGAGGTTGGTCATTGGAAAGATAATCCCCTAAGCACCAAGCTAAGGGCTAAGCAGGACGAGCACAAAGAGCAATAAACAAGCGTCCTTATCCAGAAATAACCGCCAAAGGTCTTTTAAATAAAGATTGTTACTACAGGGAATAGTTATTTTATCATAACACAACGAACAATGGATCGAACCTTTATCCTATAAGCTATTAACACAACAACCTTTGGATAAATCAAAATAAGATGTAATCTCTAGGCTTAACGGTCTCTATAAATATGAAGGAGTTTTTCCCCTTTGAGGTAAGCATTTTCTCTCTACCGGCCAGAACAATACATTTCTTTATTGGGAGAGACCCAAATCGATTAGAGAATATTCCGTGATCTTGAACCTGTGCGAACCCCACTGTGTCGATACGGTGAGGGGTTCGCACAAGTTCAAAATTACAGAGTATTCTCTAGTATCAAAGTGTTTTTATAGAGACAACCACCGCTGAGAACATGATGCAAGCAATCTCCTAAGGTAGACCAGCAATCGTAGGCAACAATGAATGGACGGACACACACACTTGAGATCAACCCTGGAAAGAGAAAGGGAGAGCCAGACAAATAAGTCCAGTGTGTCCGCAACACATAATGGCAAATAATCTCACATCTCTTGCAATGTGTAAATCTCTATTCATCACAGGAGCCACCTCATTTTTCTCTTTATGGTAACCATAGTCGGTACTTTGCTCAAACTTTTCTCGTCATGACCCAGCAGTTTAGTATTCCTAATCACGGGTGACCATTTTTCTTTTTATTATATGTATACCAGCCATGGTTAATCGTGCATTTGTACATGTTAAGTTGATTTTTATAAAAAAATAATATGAAACACTTTGTTTTTATAGTGATAAGTTAATATATGTATATTTTAATTTTATAGCTAGCAATGCTAATTTTGTGATCTTGTGCATCTTAATTAAATATGTAAACTATATGTTATCATGACAATGCAATTTGGTCAAAAGTGATAAATTTAAAAATGCAACATGAAAATTCTAAAAAGCCACACGAATTTCATAACCATATGGATAAAGATGAAAGTCAAATAAGATAAACAAAATAAATAAAATAATTTTCAACCAAAGTAATTTGTTATATTTAATAGAATGAAACATGTAATTAAACACTATTTTATTTATTGAAAACATAATTAAAAGAAAAATAATTTTGCAACATGAAAATTTACAAGAACAAAAAATATGAATGAAATTCGTAAACAAACAACATTTTATTTATCAAAAATAAAATTAAAAGGGAAATAATTTTTTAGATTGTAAATTTACAGGAACAAAAAAACATGAATAAAACGCGTAAGTAAATATTATTTTATTTATCAAAAATAAAATTAAAAAAAAAAATTTTGCAACCTAAGCGAAACTTGTAGTCAAACACTATTTTATTTCTCAAAAATAAAATTAAAAGAATAATAATTTTGTAACCTGAAAATTTACAGAAAAAACATACGGCCAACATCATCCATCGATCATTGCAAGTAATATCAAACAATTGGCCATTCCTTCCGACCACTGTCCTCACCCTCATGTGGAGGACAGGGAAGTCTTGGCCTATCTCTTCTGTTCCTCCTCCGCCGACACCCCTCCTTTCAACTTTCCGGGGAACCCTCGGTGGGGTGCTGCAAATAGTGTTGCTGTGAAGGGAATCATGGACGACGATCACTCCCCTTTGTTCAGCAGCTGCAGCTTCCAATGCTACACGAGTTACTGGGTTAGAAGGAACGAGTCACCGAATTGCCAACTCATACACAAGATCATCGATGCCTTCGAGGATTGGTTGGCGCACGACAACAACAGCCACATGTGAAGGGAAAAGAGTAAAGGGTAAAGGGTTTAGACTTCACGCACACGACACACACTAGGGGAAAGAGTTGTTATCTTCGGACTTAATTGAACTATTAGCATAAAAATATAAAAAATGCCACGTCATACGGGAGTTTTTATGTTTTATATTTTTATGTTATTAGTGTAATTAAGTCCAAACATAGCAACACATTTCCCTTCACACGTGAAGTATGAACTCTTTACCCTTTTCCCCTCACACGGTGTCCATTGTTGCTCTGCACCAACCGATCCTTGAAGGCATCGATGATCTCGTGTATGCGTTGCCGATTCGGCAACTCGTTCCTTTTGACCTAGTAACTCGAGTAGCACCAGAAGCGGCCCCTGTTGAACAAAGGGGAGTGATTGTCGTCCATGACGCCCTTCATGGCAACCCTCTTTGCAGCTCCCCACCGAAGGTTCCCTGAAAAGTTGAAAGGAGGGGTGTCGGCGGAGGAGAAAGAGAAGAGATAGGCTAAGACTTCCCTGTCCTCCAACAAGAGCGCCAACGTGAGGGTGAGGATGGTGGCCGGAAGGAACTACAACTAGCTTGATATTAGATGAAGATAAAGAGAAAAAGTGACACTAAGGACCAAAAATAATGATTTCAGATTTTGGAAAGATGAATATCGAAGAAATTTTTTTACACATACCAAAATCAAAATTTGTCATTTTATAGGTATTAAAAATATATTTAACCCAATAAAATAATATTGGATATGAGTATGGGGAAATTCAAATCAAATTTCTTCAGCACAATCCACAATTATTTTAGCATATTATCAGCTGGGAATCTTCTATGACAACAAACTCATAAATGAATGAAGAATACAATGGGGAAAAATAGGATAAGTAGATGTATACACATTTTAGATATGTATTATGTACCCAGTAGTAACATTTGTCCTCTCCAAAACCATGAGAAAAAAATTTCTTCAAAAAAAAATGAAAACATAATGGTCAGACAGAAAAGTGAAACACTTCATATATGCATGTGAAGATTTGCAACACCAAACATGAAATTGAATTTAGTAAGATTTTCCCCTGCACCCTTGTGATGACTTTCAGCAATTCATGCATTGGAACCAGATACTATACATCTTCTAATGATGAAAATGGATATTTGTGCTCTTGCTTCTTTGTTGGTGACCACCGGTGATGCTAGTAGTTGCACCATAATAAGTAGAGCAATAGGGAATTCCCTCCTTGTGGGGTTCATTCTGATTGGAGCATATATCCAAAAAACTTGTCCTTTGCCTTGGTGTGCTCATAGACCTCACCTTTGCTTTGCTAGATTCAGTCACAGCCATGTATTTTGGGAAAACTGGAGAATTTGGCATGGAACTCTCATCCCCAACTGAACTTCTTTTTACATGAGAGAATGATTTTCTTGGGATTGAAATTTGTGAACTCATTCCTTCTTGCAATTCTTTTCTTGTTGTGATCTTTGAAGGAAGAGCTGGTTTATAAAGCACATCCCCATCACATGTTTCTTGATGTAGCCACTCCCCTAGTGTACGGCAGCTATCCCTTCTAAATTCCTTGTTGTGCATAGATTCTTCCCCCATTTGGGAAAATTTTCTCTCCTAAAAGATAAATTACATGGCTATCATTAAATACATGACATGATAGTACTGTCCTAGAATAAATAGAAAATAATAGACAGAGAAATTCAGGAAAATGAATACTTAGTTTTAGTGGCTAGTAGCAATGTTTGACCCTATTTGGATACTTTTTTCTACAAGCATTTATAACGAGTTTTGTAACTAATAGCTTCTCATATGAGTTGAAATCATCTTTTATACTTCAAATTTTTCAAAAGCTTTAACTTCTGCATAAACACCTATCTATTTAACAGTGACTATTTAACAATTTTTTCTCTTTTCTATATATGAGAAAAATAAGAATGTAATGCAAAACTAACTTTGCATAAGTTAAAAGCTAGACTTCCGAACCCAAACAGGACCCATGAAAAGGTAGGTTCACTTTTCAAATAACTTGACTATTTTATCTTTATATATACAATTTGGTTCATTCTCTCTATTTTTCTGAGTAAAAATGCTGAGATATAATGTCAAATCAAATGAGATTACCCTTTGTGAAGAAGAGTATTGCATCATGCGCTCTCTTTTGGCAATGGCCTCTAGCTTTCTTAACCATATGGCTTCAATGTCTTCTCTAGAGTGCGAGCTACAATTCCAAGTTCTTTGAGTATGGCATTCAGGCTGCAAAAATTCTTGAATTGATTAGACAAAGGGATTTCTCAAACTCAATGCAGACTCTATTTACTGGCTTATGATATAAAAACTATTCAACTAAACATATGGGACCAAGTCAAGTGAATTGGGATGGAGTACAAAAATAAGAAGAAGAAAGCAATGGAAATTCATGTCCCACTAATTTCTTGATCTATTCCCTCATGTTGGGAAATGGATAACTGAAAATAATTGTGGATTGTGTTTCCCACTCTTTCCCTTCAACTAACACAAATGTGACATACTTACCTTCAGTTCCTTCTCTTCTAATTTTTTCTTTTGCTTTGAAAACTGTTTTATCTGGTCATTTGTGTAGTTTTCTTCCTCAGTATGGCTGCTTCTTTCCTGGATTTCCACTTGATTTCTTGCATTGTAGGGAGAATTCTTCAAAGTTGTGGACATTTGTCGTCGAACAGTTTGACCACGAATTATGGCCTGCAGTCTTATAACTCCCTTCAATGCCCTTAATGCTTTCCTAGCCTGTTTCATTCCCAGTTGTGAGTCCACTTAGACAATCAATTATAGTTTGATTTGATGAAATACGTATGGAGAATCAACTTGATCAAAACTAAAGCTCCCAACACAGATTCTCAATGGAAAAAAAATGGAAGTAAATTAGTGGCAATCACAAATGCATCATTACAGTATCTTGTCATGTGATTAAACAAGATATTTAGTTTCAAGTTTCTAAGTTCTAAAACCTATCTTCGCTAAAATTCACCAGAATGCTAGTAATTAATTCTAAAGCAAAAACTTGGCTTATTTGCTGGCACTTAATTGCTGGAGACAATAAATCAATTCCCTTTCATATGCTGTTCTTCTCACCTAAATGGACAATTATGTTACTGAAAGACTTAATCCACGGTTGGAATGAATTTACCCTTAATCTCTATCCCTTGCTTGTTTATTTTGTACATGTAAACTACAAATCTAAAATTTGAAACCATATTGACAATTCAGTGATACTGATCAACACAGAAAAAGGAACAAGGTTCTGAGGAAACTCACAAGATGTGCACGGTAAGCACTTTGAATCTTGATGGCAGCCAAGCTTCTGTTTCCCTTCGATAGATATGAATAAGAACGAGAAGCACCTGTTGTGAGCTTGACAACCTCAGCAGCAGCATGTGCAGCAGCAACTGCAGCTTCTGCAGCTGCTGCTGTTGCAATAGCCACAGTCAAAGCATGCTTTCTCTGCTCTGCACTTGCTTCAATCAATGTCCTGTTTGGAGCTGTAATTGTAGGGTATTGCTTCTGTTTAATCCTTCCAAAACTCCATCCCCATTTCCTTTGCTTCTGAGATCACACAGAAAAGAAATATTAAACCAAAATAACACTATTCTGTTAGATGATAAAAAGTAAAAACAATATAAAAGAATTCTTGTACATCTTTTTCTCTTACTTTGTCCTTTGACTCAGAAATGAATAGTCTTTTCACCCATCCAAACCAGCTCTTCCTCTTTTCCATGAAGATTTATGACACCATTCAAACTGAATTCTTCAAACACCATTTCTGTTCATCAAGCACATCCTATGACAATACATGAATTATAACTTGTAATAGATAATTATGATGCTCCAGGTCATCTCCATTCTACTTTAATTGCTCACCTAGCTGTTCTGTTCTATTCTGTTTATTCACACACCAATAAGGACCAAAACAAAAACTGTCACTTGTAAACTTTTATTTTCAGTAACTATAATTTACTCGCTCAGTAGGACAAGAATAGTGGAATATAACCTTAATAGTAGAAACTTTTTATTTTAAAAAAGGAAAGATAAAAAAAAACACCACATACACACAAAGTGTAACTGAAAATGATGACTCAAGCTTAATCATATCAGTAGCACAAGTTAGGTCACTTCAAGAAAACTAACCTTTTCATAAAGCAGGTGACACCCAATGACCTATGTTGCATGAAGTGCCTAAAACACAGGATGGTGAAGTTATCATCCAAGGCAAAGAGAATTGTGATTGTAAGCAGAGGAATGATACCCTCCTAATTATAATGATATTTCAAGCTTTCAACTTTGTTGATGATTTCCCAAGTGGGTTCTTTGCCCTTTAGGTGTGTCATCAAAATCTGTAGCCTTTTTTTTTTTTTTTATCAATGTGCTTTAACATTCATTGAGTACCATCATGTATAATATAAGCTCATAATAATGTGAGAGGGGAAGCAAAGAACTAACTGCATTGGGAAAGCCATAAGGGATGATACTTGTAATGATGTGGTCAATGGAATTAGCCTCCTTTGGATGACTTATGGTTGTTACTTAAAAGCAAAACTCCAATCAACTCCATGGGGGTCCCTCTTGTCCCTCTTCTCTTCAAACTGTCAATTCATCAAATGCTACAGTCCATTTGATGTGTTTGGTTTGTCAAACTAACTAAAATGACCTTTTGGTTTGCCACTTTCCGTTCCCTCCGGAAGGGGCAGAGGGTCTGCATTAGCCATTATATCTGAGAGCAATGCCATAGCAACATTAAATGTCAATATTGAAACTTATGACATGCTATATAACCTTGAAGTTGGTTATTCTTTTTTCATCATGAACTCTTTCTTTTTTTCTTTTTTAAATTTAAGTAATAATTCCAAATCAAGCATGTAAGACCCCCACTAAAGTGGCCAGCCAGGTTCTCCGACGGAGATTAGTCATCAGCAAAGTCGGTGGATATTTCGCACCAATAACATGGTTATAAAAAAAGAAAAAATAAAGCATGTAAGCATAGCTAGTTTCATAAGATATCTTGCAAATGTTTTTCTTCTTCTTTTTTGTTACATAAATGATTGTCTTTTACGTTTACGGTTCTGGAGGCAACATTAGTGCACATTACTCAAATTATTCATATAAATAAAAAGAAGCCTTTTGTATTAATTTAGCCACATATCATGTTTGAGGACTTCCGTAGGTTCTTTTAACACTGTTTATTTGTCATAGAGTAATTGTAATATACAAGTCTCATCAATTATTTTCTGGTAACTCAAACATAGCAATTCCTAATTCCCCATCTATATTTATCAATTCACATTCATAATGAAGCTACCTCTGACAGTCTGAATTGTGTGGAGTACTACTATTTGGAGTTTTCTTTGTGAGCTTTCTACTTTTCAATCAGAAGGCTAGGGTATATCATAACATACCAATGCTTTCGGTTGAGGGGGCATTATCCATTCGCATTAATTCGTGAAAGGGGTTAAATGCTTCATGTGAATTTTGAGAAATAAATAATAGCACGTGAGAGTGACCTATCAAATACACTGACGAATTCACCTACATCAATGCTTAGCCAGAGTTGGCACACATCAATAAATATTATCCGAACCACCACGATATAGGTTTAAACATAGAAACCGTAATTTTAGTTAGGGTGTTTTTTGTGCCCAAGAACCTTTTTTTTCGTCTTTTACGGTATCATCCACGTGCAATCGTAGAGACTAATCCCTCAATATATAAGTATGAGATATCGTGCTTAAGGGTAATAAGTATCTACTACTCGTCCCTAGTTGTGCCCAGAACTATTACATAGAAAAATATTCACATATCACATGCTTTGACTTCTCTCAGTCTTCTTCATAACATGTGTACTTGATTTTTATATACAATTTTGGTCCCAACCTTTGTCTATGGTACTTGATGTAAGCACGTTTTTGACTTCAGAATTTAGAATTTAAACTCAAGCCTGACTATATAGTGGTCCATCAGCAGCATGCATGGGTACTAATAAGATGACTTTTGAGCTGTTTTTGGTGCCCTCCAATAAAAAGTCATGAATGTATAGAATTCTAATTCGAATTCTAATAAAGCATTTTTCTTTTCCACGAGTTGTCTAGGAAAATGAGAGGAGAAAAAAAGTGACTTTTGTGTTGTTGCAATGTCCCAACAAGGTGTTCATTATGTTGAAAAGTCCAGCAAACTTGCTTATCTATGTAACCTGCTGAGTTGTGCGTTTCTCTGTACCGGGACAGAGATCAAACATGTTAATTGAACCAGAAATTTTTTGAAAAGCAATTCCCTTTGCTTCATTCATAGTTAAAGTTCATGAATTGTGTATCCTTTGATAATAACAATAATATCTAGTAAGTTATGCAACTTATTTTAGACTATTTATAAATTATTATCTAGTAAAGTTCGTTGGAGTCTCTAAATTATATTCTCAGCTAGCTAAAGATCATTTGGTCATCATGCATATTATATTGATCTTAGTTTGGTAAAACATTGCTTTTGCATTATTCTCTCAGGCATGATATATAAGTATAGATTATGGTAATGATATTTGCCACAGCTCTCATAATGAAAGTATGCATAAAATAGATACAAGCGTATACATATGGGTCAACCAATCATAATCTTCAGTCAAAAGAAATTTGACAACACAGGCATGTTGAATATTAAAATCATCAATAGCCATACATTCCTAGCAACTTCCCAACTCTCATACAATTATAAAATAAGAAGGAAAAACAGCCTTGTTATAAAGCATGATAAAATATTTAGAAAATTTAACATGATTTTTTATTAAATCTTAGAATATTTTACCATGTATTAAATGATCTTTAAAGAGTGATTTTTATATTTTATTGTTTTCTAAAATTTGTTTTCTTATTTGATTAAGGTCGATCTCTCTGATCTAGTAATTGCTCGATTTTGGTCAAAACATTTTCCAAATGTTGCAAATCTATTGCAAACATTAACTTGACATCAATTTATAACCATGAACAAATCACGTTTATTACATTCACATTGACAAAATGTATACAATAATAATGTTGAATTTTTTGAACGAAACGGATGTGCCCATTAGTTGAATATCTACATTCTCACATATATATTTTGATACAATGAATAAATTTACAAATTTACTTGCTAGTTGCTACACTTTTTATGTGTGTTTTCTCTTGTTTAGAACTTGCAGGAATGACTTTCAAGTTTCAACTCAAGACAACTTCACTGTGCACATTGCCATCCTCCATCCTTATCCAAGATCGAAGAGAAAAGGGCTTCTGATTGATCTCTAAAATTCGAGCTCCTCTAGGCCAATCACCATAGCCACCGTAGCCAGTGTGCCTGGCATAGCATAGCCATAGATTCTTGTATGGGCAGCACCAGTCCAATCCATGGTTGTGTCCAACAAATATTGCCTGCGAAAATATTCGGACCCGTTTACTTTGAGAAAATATTTCCTGTTTTTACTTTTATAGATTTATGCATGAAACAGTGAAAACAAATAAATAAAAATTAATTACAGATATTGATTTTTTGTTCTGTGGATAGTTTTTTACAAAATCATTGTACAAATATAGCAGCATGCTGGCTTTTGACTTTACCTTGACAGAAGTTCTTTTCACAAGAAGATCCATGATACCCGTTTCAGCTTCTTGAGCTGCAACACTTTCCTTGTTGATTGAACCCACACAAGGCTTTTGTATGCCAAACTTGGGAGCCACCACCTTATAGGCAGTACTTGGAATATGCCAGAAAATAATCTCCGGAACCCTGCCGTACAACATGTTTAGTTTGAAATATACAAAAAAAAACTGCTATGAATTCTTTTCCAACATATTTTACTTGATGTACTTAAATAAAATAACACACATAAGAAATCAACAAAGTTACTAATCCAATAAAAATGTAACTTTTCCTAGCTATGGGATGCATTTAGCTTTGAAGCAAGTTTTTATTTAATGCTCTCTCATTCTACCTAGAGTCAGGGTTCAGCTCTTCAGCTTTCTGCTGAAACCATTCTGCCTGGCCACTAGATATGACTTCTGGATAGGAACCACCACCAGAATCTAGGAAGTAAAGGAAAGCCACAGGTGACTGCGGATCATCTGGCGATGAAACTTGGAGGACGTAATTGGATACACTAGGCCAAAGATTTCTAGGACCATGGCTAGAAAATGATGCATTGTGCTTGATCTCATTTTGCATCAGCTCCAATCGTCCCGTTCCTCTGAAGCTACATTCTTCTTCTCCTGAAATTTATCAAATGTGCCTTTTGCTGAAGACATTTCAAACATTTAATCTTATGAAAGAGTGTAAGAGATTACTAAGTGCCAATAATGAAGCCAAACATATAGTCAGCAGATGCATGATAAAAGTTCCATTAAAAAAGAACTACGATAGAACAAAAGAAGGTGAAATCAAAATGTCACTATATTAAAAAATGGACATAATAACAGTGTAACACTAGTAGAAATTAAATGCCATTTCACTGAACAAGTTTTCTAACTCATGAACCTTTGTCCATTTGGTTTGCCTCTAGCTTCTTAAATCTCTCCCAACTTCAGTTCCCACCTAGCTCAACTATCTCTACTGTAATTGTCCCAGGAGTTATAGATAATTCTGTGAGTGAGGTTTTACAATTGACTAGAAATTGAAACACAAAATATGAAAATAAGACCATTTTAATCTCCTTAACTTCACCTAATCCATATCTTTGACTATCACTTGCCACTGACCCAGGAATATGCTATAAAGGCTTTGTTTCTTTATATCTGTGAGGTCATTACAAAGGATATTTATGCTTAGTGTCTGATGGAGCCAAAATCAGAGGATGATGATATATGATTGGTCAATGAACTAGAAAACCGTTTCAGTAGTTTCAAACAAGCAATTCATTAACATTATCAGAAAACTGCTTCAATTTTTTTACTCCGTACCAAACATATATGTAACCATAGAAATAATTATAGCCTTGTTATCCATTACTATATTCCTTAATACCTGAGTATGAAGTTGTGGTTTGAGGGCAGTAAATTGGAGGGATTCCAGGAGCAGAGAACCACTCCAATGGCCACTCAAATGGAGCATCATCATGGTTTCCAAATACACTGGCCCAGGGTATGCCCCTATTCCTTGCTGGAGAGGTTGCCTGATCCCAATACAAACTTGCATTTGCAATCATTATATTGTTAGCCGTAATCACATCACCCAGATAAATTACAAAATCTGTCAATATAAATTAACTTCATTAGTTATTTGGCATTCATGAAATTTCAAGATCACAACACTAGAAAAGAAATCAATTTACAACAACAACAACAATAATAAAAGAATATGTGATTTATAATGGCAACTAAGAATTTCCCTTAGGGTGCTTCTCATACAAATGCCTTTGAGTAAACTATTTCTATAATCGAAGAAGAAATCAGATTAAACTAATTTCATAAAAATGATAAACGGTTTTCATCAGCTATCCTATAGAGTTTAATGAAATAAGTTGAAAACAGCTTATGATTGGATATATCATAAGCTATTTTCATAAACTTTTTCAAACACCTATACAAGTAGCCTGTTTGGATAAACAATTTATTTTTTAGCACTTATGGCATAAGTGTTTACCATATAAGTGTCTATACATAAGTTATTTTGATAATTAAAGAGAGAACATGATTAAAATGATTTCATATAAGCTGTAGTATTTTTTATAAGCTATTCTAAAGAGCTTATCAAAATAAGCTTAAAACAGTTTATGAGCTAGTCCAAACACTAAGCTCTGCATAAGCCAATCCAAACAGATCAAAGCATGTGATGAGATAAGCGTCATAAGCTCAAATAAACAGTAAATAAACTCTTCAAAAGATACAATTTATACCACAGAGTAAACAGTCACTTTGGTCCCTGAGAGTATCAGGCGATATCACTTTAGTCCCTGACAGATAGGAAATTATTAAAAGGTCATCAACTGTCAGTCATTAGTCACTTTGGTCCCTGAAAGTGATTACTTACTGTCATTTTAGTCCTTAAAAGTAATTACTTAACTATCATTTTGGTCCAAAAAAGTGATTATATTCCTGACGTCAGGGACCAAAGTGACCAACGAAGACACGAGTTGAGGACCTTTTAATAATTTTCTATTTGTCAGGAATCAAAGTGGCACTACTTGACACACTCAGGGACCCAAGTGAATGTTTACCCATTATGTGGTATAATATAAGCTTATTTATATGAGACTTTAAATTAATAACTATCCGGCGTCGTTTTAGTGATAACTGAAGCAGTGGGTGAAGAGTTAACTAGAAGAGGGAATCGCTAACTAATTTATGGCCACCTCACCTGGAGTTTCATGGTGGAGAACCGCATTCATGACCTTGATGGAGTTTGCATCTTGAAGTGGGCCCCAGTTCGTCCACGCGTCCTCACCAAAATGCAGGTCCGCAAACAGTGCAACCTTGAACGGTGCGCCTGCCCGCATCGGAACCTGCCTCTCCGGGGTAGCTCGCGCCAATCTGAATCGTATGGCTGATGGTGCTCGCTCGTAATGGGATGACGATCCGAGTGTGGAGAACAGAGCGAGGAACAGTAAGGGTAAAAGCGTCTTCCACCGGCTTCCAGAAGTTTCCATTGCCTTGTGTGAACGGAATAGACTCAACAAAATGAGTTCGAAAAAATAGAAAGAAGGGATGCGTTTGCGTTGTGTTATTATCACTGCATTTTTGCATTATGAATATGCAGTGCAGCCAGGTAAGGTTGATGGAGAGCAAAGTGACAGAAACACCCTTGCCAAATGTGTTTGTGATTGCACTCTTGTCAATAGACGATTGGTTTTGGAGTTTTGAGTTTGGGAATCAGGTTGAGCTGCCGTAATCTCTAGTTATTAGTCCACATCTCACCATAGCCAATTTTATCTAATCTACTATATGGTTACTAAAATAAAGAAAAATAATTACTGATTTGGAGCCAATAACAACATTATAAAGGAGGGCATTATATAAATCTGAAAGAATGTATATTGATGTTTTTAATCATGGTTTGCACTTTGCGCTACATTGGTGTTTTGAGAAAAGATCGATAGATCTATAATTCTATTTAAATATAATTAAGAGTAAGTCCATATAATTTTGATAACATATATATACATATGATGGATCCCTAGCTATTTTTAGAAGAGGGAAAGAACCAAAATTTGTCCAATAGTATATTCCATGGCGTTACATGACCACCTTAACAAGAATAAAATCTTGCGTTGGCATATTCCCTGGTACATTAGATAATTTTTTAGGATTATTCATTCATTAAATCGTAATTAAGTGCCACCTTTCATCTCTAGAGACAAGCACTGCAACAGAGACAATAGTAAATATTTACTATACTCTAAATTTTATTTTATTATATATCGAATTTCACTAACAGTTCATTATTTCAACTCCATTATCATCATATCATATGACTAATAATAAAATTATACTACTATATGATATTTATCGACATGTAGTAATGTAAGTGAGACTAACCCGGAGCTTCATGGTGGAGCACTGTGTTGATGACCGTAGTGGAGTTTAAGTCTTGGAGAGGGCCCCAGTCGGTGGAGGCGGCCTCCCCAAAATGCAGGTCCGCTAACAGAGCTATCCTGAACGGTGCACCTGCCCGCACCGGAATCTGCCTCGCCGCCGCTGCAGCTGGTGGCAGCATGGAACGGACGGTAGAGAAGAGCGTGAGAGAGACGAGGGACAAAACCGTCAACCACTTACTTCGACACATCTCCATTGTCGTGTCGCATTAATAATAATAATAACAGAACAGGAGCGGATCTGAATCAGAGCTAGAAAGTGTAGAGAGAACTGAAGGCAGCAGAATATGGGGATGCGAATCGATATTGCAATTTATTGTTAATTAATCGAGTAATTTATTATGGTCGATGGTGTACTCCCTCCGTCCCTAATTATAAGAGTTTTTTTTAAGTTTATTTGTCTTTTTTTATAAGAAGTTTTTGAAAATGTGTCATATATTAATTAATTTTTACCTAAATTATTTTTATTTATTGAAAGAGAGAGGTAAAAATGTATTAATTAAATGAAAAATAAAAAATGAAAAGAGAGAAATACTGTTATTAAGGACAATTTTAGAAATACAGTCTAAATTATTAACATATTTAATGTTATAAATTATATTAACTAATTTTTTTGATAAAAAAAATTAAATAAAAATTTCTTATATATATTTAGAGACGGAAGAGAGTAGTAACGTGGCAATTATCGATGTTGTAATGATAGCAACGCCATTATTACATTGCAATTACCGTCTTCTTGTCTTGTCTGTGGTTGGGTTTGATCTAGCAAGCATTGCTCCTATTTATCTTTTTAACACTTTTTTTATTTTGAAACAAAAATAAAAGTTATTTTTTTTATTTTTTTTTATCTGTCGTTTAAAGTTATTTTACTATAATTAAAAATTTTATAAATTTATAAATTTTTTTATTATATTTTTATTTTTTTACTATCTCATTTTATCTATTTATATTAATACTATATCACATTATTTTAATTATTTTTATCTCTTTATTTAATTATTCAATTTATCTTTCACATACTCTTAGAGTCTCATTTTATATTAGTAATAAATTTACATTATTGGAAAGTAAAATAATTTTTAGGAATAGTAATTAGTCTTTGAACTTCTCAACCACTACATTAAAAATTATGAAAAATGTGTAAAATAATTAATAAGATTAAAAATATAACTGTCAAAATATAACTTTAAACTATCAAAACAATCAATAAAAAAGAACATTTTTTTTGCTAAAAGTTGACAAATAAAAAGGAATGAGGGGGAGTAACTGTTAACCACGAGCATTTTCGGACAATAATTTGGATTGTTCAAAAGTATTTTTAGATTGCTAACCCAATTTGTATGTTTTTTAGTTTTTCGTTTATGGTCTTTTTAAAATTCTATTTAGCCTTAAATCTAATTTAAAGGAAAAGGGATAATGAAATATCTTTTTCATTTTCAAAACCCAGTTTAAAAAATTAATAGATAGATATATTAAACATCAATAATATTCTTCATGACTTTTTTATCCACCTTAGGTGGCTGCCACCTGATATCATAGTTCTTGACTTGAATCACCCGGGCCACAAAATTGAAAAAGCATCCATCCTCTCCTCAGGCTAACTGGCTAAGAAGATTCATCTCTGCCATTAGTCCAGGTGCTAAAATCGCTTTCAATTTCTGAACAACACTATGTGGGGTAAATGGCATTTTGGCCCTTTGACTTTTACGTGGACGGTTATGCAGGAGTCCTATATGACCATTAATATGACATCTCAGCAGTCAAACTGAGCTACTAATGATAGAGACTAAAGTGACAAACGTTTGGCTCTCTCATAGATTATTTTTTTAATTTTCTATCTCTCAAAGACTAAAATAACATCGCTTATATCTCTCCGAGATTAAAATGATTATTTACTCTATAAATACTTATACTTATGATAAACATTTAAATAAACTGTTTTTCAAACATGACCAAAATGCTCAAGGTCAACAATTCCAGCGCCCCTCCCCATCAACAAGGTTACTCACTTTCCAAAACAACACACTATCAGGTAACTGAGACGCCACATCAATTAATTTAATATGAGAAATGTTATATTTTTTTATATATTTTTTTATTATTCTATAAAATAAAAAAATATATAATTAATATCTTAAAAATATAAAATATAAAATATAAAAAATATTTAATATTTTTTATATTTAATAATTAAAAAAATTTATAAAAATAAAAAATAAAAAGATTTAGAATTATTCACGTAATATGTGGTCAATCCACTTATCAGCCCAAAAGCATCTATTGAGTTGCCATCCTCCACCACCTATAAGTGATGCTTGGACACAATAGGCAAGATTTGCGCCATTACCTTTCAAAAAGTTGAATCCGAATTCTAAGCACCCCCTTCATCTAGCCGCCCGTATTTGCCTTGCAAAACTTGATACCAAAGATGCACTTCCCCCTTTTGGAACTTCCACACCCAGGCTTCATCAAGCAAGCACTATTCATTAAATGTAAATTATGCAGCCCCAATCCCCCTTTACATTTTTGGGAGACTGAGGATCTTTCGGCTAATTAGATGGGCCTCCTTTGAAGTCTTTGGATCTCATCTAGACACACTTTTGGCAGCTGCATAAATTGGCATGGGATTTCATATTGGCACATACATGAATTACTATGTACACATACATTCAATACTAAAAAGACTAAAATATCCTTATATTTGAAAAAACCCCAAAATCCCTAAATTCCCTTTCTCTCCATTTCGTCACTTCTTCTTCTCCTTCCAGCATCAGTTCCGCGTCACTTCTTCTTCTCCTTCCTCCAACAGTTCCGCGCTACAGAGGCAAGGTAGTTCCGCAGACAAGTCCACGCGACAGAGACCATAGACGTGGGAGTTCCATCATCTTCTTCCCCTTCCTCAGTTCGCAAGCAAGTCCCTGCCATTTCTTCATTCACAGCGAGAAAGGACAGAACAGAGAGGAGGGAGTTCTGCACGACAGAGACGAGGGAGGTCCACAGCGTAGCACGTCGTAGCCACCGTGAAAGGTACGCCTGAGCCTGGATTTTTTTTTCATTTTTCTGGTTTAGTGCGGAACTATTAGTTCCGCGTTTGAGAAATAGTGTGCGGAACTAATAGTTCCGCGGAAGCAAGGACAGTGATGTTACTTTAGCTGTTTCTGGACAACTCTTCCTGTCATTGTATAATGTAATTAAACACATTCAGTACTGTTAATTAGTATGTATGTCTCTTTGTTAATGATGTTAACTTATATCCTTATTACTTCCAACGAAAAACAACCTAAATCATTACCAATTAGGAAAAACATCATGAATTACATATTACTTATCTTGGAAACTTTATTCATGGACAAACCAGAAAAACATAGTTTTTGGCCATATTTGATAGAGGATTATTACATCATGTTTTGTATTTTAAATTATAATAAATGCTAGGCAAGTAAAGTTGCAACACCAAATATTATAATACTTCTTAACTAGCTTTTATGAATTGTGTACTACTGTAAGGTAACCTATTTTGCTTAACTGTGGTATTTTATTTAGTTTGATTGCATTTATGTGTATAGATATGGCAAGGACTAGAGGTTCTACTACTCGCCAGAGACCCACAGCATCTGTTCGTAGAGAGCGTGTCGGTCAAGGCGAACCCGTTGAGGAGCCACATCCCGAGGAGGAGCCACAACACATAGAGGAGGGACAGACACCTATTTGTTGAGGATGAGGAGCCATTGAAACCTCCGTTTCCTGGAGGCCCTGAGGATACATCAATCCTTAGGTCCTACGACGACCATGTTGCCAAATGCCTATGGCTTGGACAGGTATTAAGCTTGTTTGATTTGTTAGTTTTTATTAATGAGTTATAACTTGACAACAACTACTCCAAGTTGTCTCGCAACAGCTCTAGCCCAACTCACTAATCCTGCCCTCGTGTGAAAAACCTGAAAATCCAAACAAAAAGTTTAACTGAAATCATAAAAGGAAAAATATCAAATAGAAGAAATTTAATAGTTCTAATTACCTCTGTTGTGGTGAATGCATCTGTACAATCCACTTCAACGGGGTTTGAAAAATCATGTACAGCATCACCATGCATTGGCAAACTACCATCGTCGCTCATGTCCATAACGTCTTCCATCTCTATTTTCACTCACTATATTGTCCTGTAAGACAAGCACAATGGCCTAAACCCTGCTTTACAAATTTATAAAATATTAAAAAACTGCATTCAGGGCTAAACGTTGAGACAATGGATAATATGCGGAACTATTAGTTTCGCGAGGAAAATTGCTCATGCGGAACTAATAGTTCCGCGTGTGATCTCATGACAAGGACAGATACTATGCAGAATTAATAGTTCCGCATGAGCAATTTTCCTCGCGGAACTAATAGTTCTGCATATTATCCGTCCTTGTCATGAGATCACACGCGGAACTATTAGTTCCGCATGAGCAATTTTCCTCGTGGAACTAACAATTCCGCAGCGCGTCTCTATTTCCATTCATTGAACTGATTTGTATGTGTCAATTTTTAATTATGCGGAACTATTAGTTCCGCATTGGTAGTTCCGCACTGTCAGGAAATTGCGAATAATTTAACCCGCGATATACCTGATGAGGATGGCGTTTCTGATCGGACAGAATGAATGTAGATGCTCTGAATGTCGTCTCCTTGATGTTGGAGGGGAAAGGGTAGAGTGGTGAAGGGAGAATGGAGGAAAAATTGAAAAAAAAAAACGGGAGGGGGTGGTGGACTGAACTTGGCGGGAGAAAAGGAGTGAGGGAGAAGAAGAGTGAGGATGAAGAAGGGTAGTTTGGGGATTTAATGATTTTTTTTAAGTGTGTATGTGTATATAGTAATTGATGTATGTGTAGATATGAATTCCCAATTGGCATTAGCTTCTGAGACCGCCAACAACATCATCAATTATTCTTGACAAAAAAAAAACAACATCAATTATTAAAAAACTTTCTTTTTGACAAAATTAAAAAACTTTTTTTTTTAAAAAGCTCTACATTTTTAAGTTTATGAATACAATCCTTACTATTGACCAAAAAAATGCTCTACATTTTTAAGTTTATGAATATTTTAATAAAAGTTATTGTTATATATGTATATTTGATGGTTCAGTCTAGGGTGGATAAGCTTGCAAATCATCCACCGGTGGACCATGATTTTGAAACGTCTGATATATTACTAAAAAATTAAACGGCTAGGATGAGAGAAGGTTATAGTAGGTTACTGGTTGTGAAAAGAAGGTTTTAAAAATTGTTGTTAAGTCCCAGTGTCAAAGCGCATTTGCTAAAATTTTTATAAAGGGGATAATAGGAAGCAGACCAAATGAGCCCTGTGTGTTCCATTTAGTTGGTGATGATTTTTGTGGTAGTCGCAGTTTGAAAATGAGAGTAGAGGTTGTGTAGTTGTTTGTCATTAATAACTGAATAAAAACAACTAATATGCGTGAAATAAGCTCAGAACATAGCATAATAAGAACATTTGCATTATTGAATATTGACCACTACTGGGTCTTACAAAAGATGCAGTTACAAAGGGCATTACTGACTATTACAAAAGCTAAAATTACATCAGAAGAAGGTCGAACATAGACCCATTATCCCATTTATACATTGCAATGACATTTTTCCAATAAGATTAAAGTTAAAAAAAATTAAAGAAGGACAACAGGACAACGATTATTAGAAGAAATTTGAGTAGTTTGAGGTCGGTAATAGAGACTGTGGTTGAACCATGGCGTTGGTGGCCTTCGTCGTCAATCCACTCAAAGAAGTTGCAATTGACTTTCCTCTGCACAAATACACAAAGTCTGGTTAAATTTGATGTATGAAAAGGAGAAATAGCGCAAGATGAAGGGCAAAGACGAGAAGACCTTCCAGTTTGGGCATCGGTAAAATCGTCTTCCTGGATTTGCCTTGCTCCTGGACGTTAACTTCAAGACCTCATCTCCACAGTCACACACGAGTTGTGGAGTTTTGGAAGACGAATCGAACGAACCCTTGCTCGTCGTTGCCATGGATGGACGCTTGTTGCAGAGAATGAAGATGGTTGATAGAAAGTTGAAACGAAGAGGATGAGTTGAAAGGAAGAGGATGAGTTCTTTTTTTTTTTTTGGTCTGAGAAGAAGATGAGTTCAAAGAAGGGTTTAATGATGTTAGACCTGGGCCCAGTAATGACAACGGTCTTCTTGATGGGGTTGTGCAAGTTTTGAAAGAGGCCCAATAAAGAAGACACTATTCTTGCCATAAGTGGCAGCCCACTGGCCCAACACTGAAAAAATATTAATTCATAATCAATTTTTTTTATTTTTTGAAATATGACAAAAAAATATTAAATATTTTAAAGGAAAAAATAGGAAAAAAGAAATTAAATATAAAAATTGGTAGATGGGTCTTGGCAAAAGCCAAAAAAAAATAACAATACATTGGGTGGAAGACGGGTCGTAGAAAGAAAAATCAGTAGTGGTTGATACTAGTGATGTTATTTTCTGGCTTCGTTATGTACCTTTAGACAACTAACTTACCAAAAGATGAGAAGAGAAGTTGATGGCCAAGTGGTGGGTTAGTGGTACGTGTGCTCGGGCTTCCTTATGTACTGGTTAAAGAGAAGCTGAGTAGAAGGATTGAAGGGTCAGTGATGGGTACTACTGTGTATGCATGTGCTTCGTTTTACATTTGTTGAAGACAACCTAAAAGGAATAGTTGTTGAGTTAGTGATGGGTATTGCTTCGTATGCCCGAGCTTCGTTATGTACTTGTCGAAGAGAAGCTGACTATAAGAGTTGAAGCGTTATTGATGGATACTACTGCTTGGGCTTCGTTGTGTACGGGTGGGCCAGAACCTGACTGGAATTGTTCAAAGGGTACTGATGGCTACTGCTTCGTATGCTCGGGCTTCGTTATGTACTTGTCAAAGAGAACTCACTATAAGACTGGAAGCGTTATTGATGTATACTACTGTGTACTACTGTGTATGCACGTGCTTTGTTTTGCATTGGTCTAAGGGAACCCGAAGGAAAGAGTTGTTGGGTTAGTCATGGGTACTACTTCGTATGCTCAGGCTTCCTTGTGTACTGGTGGGTCAGAACCTGACTGGAATAATTGAAAGGGTACTGATGGCTACTGCTTCGTATGCTCGGGCTTCATTATGTACTTGTCAAAGAGAAGCTCACTATAAGAGTTGATGGGTTACTCATAGGTACTACTTCATATGGTTGGGCTTCCCTGTGAAGGTTGTATAGATATTTAATTATTTTATAATTTGTTAATATTAATATTTTGAATTATTTTGGAATTATTTTGATAAATTTAATATTTTTAATGTACGGGCTTTATATTTTGAATTAACATGTCTATTTATTTTATTTATTATTTATTATTTTAATATGTACAATATATTTTGTTGTTATTTTTTAATCTCAAAGTTGTAATAATTTTAATAAATGTCTTTATTTTTAATTTTTATTCTGAATTTTTGTATTATTTTATTGTATTTCGTATATAATTATTATTTTTGTATTTCTTGGTTTTGAAATTATTGTTATTATTTTATTGGTTTTCACAATTTTTTCTATTTTTTGATATATAGATTCTTTTTTTTATTTTTAATATCTAAAAATATCGTTTAATTATTTATAATTTTTATTTATTTATTTATTTATAAAATTTTGAATATATTTATTTATAACTATTATTTATAATTATTATTTTATTTTTAAAATTTTAAAAATATCGTTTAACTATTTTTAATTAATATTTTTAATGTTTACTTATTTGTAATTATTAATTATTTATTTATAATTATTTATCATTATTATTTTTATTTTTAATATGTATAAAATATCGTTTATTTATTTTTAACTATTATTTTGTATTATTTTTAACTATTATTTTGTATTATTTTGAAATGTCTAATGAATTTTGAGTGGCAGGAAAGTGTGAAATATTGTGATGTCCCTTCGCATTTAATACATTTGTACCTGATAAGACCTCTATTTATAACCATTAGATAAAGATTTTATTCTAATCGTTTGACCATCAGGTAATGATTTTGAATCCAAGGCTTCCAGGCGCTTCTACATACAAGCACCCTGCTTATCTGATAGTGGAACCTTCTAGACTGTGTCCAGCACTTAATACACATTGATGACCAAACAGATGAGCTACCAATATTTATTTAATGGGCTAAAATATGTTTTTAGTCCCCCAAGTATAGGTAATTGTTGCTTTTAGTCCCCCAAATGAAAAACGTGTTTTTTTGGTCCCTCAAGTTTTGAAATGACCCAGTCGTGGTCCCCACCGTTAACAGAGTTGCTGATGTGTCTGACGGAATGACAAATCAAGTTCTGCCATGTCACCAATCATGCAGATCTGGCATCCAGCGTGGCAAAAACGCCACATCAGACGCGGGTTACAGAAGGGGTAAAATGTAAATCCCCAATTACGGTGAGGCGTAACCCTAACCACATTCGATCCCTTCACTCTCCTCCCTCGATCGCATCTCTGTTCTGAATGGCGGCCTCTTCGATGACCACTTAGCCATAGAACGGCGTTTGGTGGTCACTGTGCGCAAAGGAAGGTCATGGGGAAGATCGTGGTCGAGAAGGCTCTGTTACGGTGAGTTGAGGACGTCGTTTCTGTTCAACAAGAAGAAGGGGGTTTCTACGCGAGAGTGGTTGGCTCGTCGTTTATAGCAACAAAGGTACAAATCTTAGGCTTCTTCTGACTGATTTAACCATTGTGCATGATTTCAAACTATGGGTTGTGGGGGTTTAGGGTTGGAACTCGATTTTTTTCATCAATGTCATGAATCTGTTGCTATTTTAAACTCAGTGTAGGTATGAGGTTCATTGTGTCATTTCATCACATGGGAAAGTTTGTACATGAACCAACATTGCATTACATACGGGGTGAAGTTCATGCTGTTCATAATGTGGATGAAGATAAGTGGTCATATTTCGAAGTTGTGGGTATTTTGGGTGAGTTAGGATCCTATGAGAAATTTAAACTGTGGTGGAAAGGCATTGGATGCTGTTTTGAGGGGAATTTGAAAGAGTTAAATGTTGATAAGGATGCCCTTGAGCTTGCTAATTATGCTTTGAGTAACAAGTGTGAAGTAGAGATATATGTTGAACACATGGTGTCCGAAGCTACAGTGATTGATGATGTGGGACTGAGAACTTCATTAAATGATGTTGAGGTCCAATGTGGTGTGAATGAGAATGCTGGTGGGATTGGTGAAAATGTGGAGGACCCTGTTATAATTGAGAAGGATAGTTCTGATCTTGATGACTATGACAATGATAATTCAATGAATGGAGTGCAGTTTGATGACTCTGAAGAGGAGAGAACCATTGGAATTGATGATGGATTTGACACAAATGAACTTGGTGATGCTGAGGCAACACTAATTGAAAAGATAAATAACATGAAATGCAATGGAGTTGGTGGCAGTGAGGGGGTTACTGATGGGATTGGAGTTAGTGAGGGTATTGGAGTTAATGAGGGAGTTGAAGTGAATGAGGGAGTTAGAGTTAATGATGGGATTGGAGTTAATGAGGAAGTTGGAGGTGATGAGATTGGAAGAAATGAGGGTAGTGTCAGACCCCATATCCCTACATTTATCCCACCAAATGTTGAGGGAATGAATGATATAGAAGAAGGTTATTCAACTGAGGAGCTCCTTAGTGATGATGGTGACAGTGAGGATACTTCAACTGGAAAACGAAAGTTTCCATTGTTTAGGAAGGAGGACATGTGTAGGGATTTTAAGTTCAAACTTGGAGTGGAGTTTAAATCGCTAAAACTGTTTAAAAAAGCTATTAAGGAGCACTCTGTTCTTAATGGTAAACAGGTGATGTTTGCCAAAAATGATGCAAGGAGGGTAAGGGCTGTTTGCAAATAGAAATGTGGTTTTGTTGCACTAGTTAGTAAGGTTGGTGGTAAGAGGACTTTTAGGATGAAGACCCTTAACCCGAAACACACTTGTGGGAGGGTGTTTGATAACAAAAATGCAGGATCTAAGTGGGTTGCAAAGGCTGTTTTGAATAAGTTTATATCAGGAAAGAGAGTGACACTGAGTGAGATCATAGATGACATCAGGAAGACGTACTCTACTGGAATTACTACGGCTCGGGCTGTTACAATAAGAAAAATTGAACTACAAAAGGCTGAGGGGGATGCAAGCAAGCAGTACACAATGTTGTGGTCTTACAGTGCTGAATTACAGAGGTGTAATAGGGGAAATACCTGCAGGATTCAACTGCACAGACCACTGCCCGATCTACCTCCAAGATTCGAGAGGTATTATATGAGCTTAGATGGTTGTAAAAGGGATTTTCTAGCAGGATGTAGACCTTTTATAGGAGTGGATGGATGCCACTTGAAGACTAAGTATAGTGGCCAATTGTTGATAGCAGTGGGAAGAGATCCTAATGATCAATATTTTCCAATTGTTTTTGCTGTTGTAGAAACAGAAACAAAGGACAGCTGGAGGTGGTTCTTAACTCTCCTACTGGAAGACATTGGTGATGTCAGAACTAACAAATGGGTCTTCATCTCTGACCAACAAAAGGTGATTTTTATGCTATGTTTTTTTTATAAGTCTTGCTTTGACTTTTAATTTGACTTGTTTTTACCTTTCTATGACTTTTCCTAGGGGTTAATACCAACTTTTGAAGATTTATTAGAGGGTGTAGAACATTGATTCTGCTTGAGACACTTGTATGCCAACTTCAAGAAGAAGTTTGGTGGTGGTATAATTCTAAGAGACCTTATGATGGGAGCAGCAAAGGCAACATATGTGGCAGCTTGGAATGAGAAGATGCAACAAATCAAAGACATTGATGAAAAGGCATATGATTGGTTGATGGCAATCCCTCCCAAGGCTTGGTGTAAGCATGCATTTAGTTTCTACCCTAGGTGTGATGTACTTATGAATAACTTGTCTGAGGCATTTAATAGTACCATTTTACTTGCTTGAGACAAGCCAATAATTACTATGCTAGAGTGGATTAGAATTTATTTAATGGGTAGATTTGCCACATTGAAAGAAAAATTAACTAAGTATGAGGGAAATATCATGCCTAAGCCTAGAAGAAGGTTGGATTTTGAGGTAGAAAAGAGTGGTAATTGGATACCAACTTGGGCTGGTGCTAAAAAGTTTCAGGTGACACATGTTATGAGGGCTGAAAAGTTTATTGTGAACCTTGAGACCAAATCTTGTTCTTGTAACTTCTGGGAATTAGTTGGAATTCCCTGTAGGCATGCTGTGGCAGCCATAATATTAAAGGGGGGGGGGAATCCAGAGAATTTTGTGCATAAGTACTACCATAGAGATACATATGAGCTATGTTATGGTCAGATAATTACCCCTATAAATGGAGTGGCACAATGGCCTGCAACTGAATATGACACAATACTGCCTCCTGCTTTCAAACAAGGCCCTGGTAGACCAAAAAAGTTGAGAAGGAGGGAACCTGAAGAGGAGAGTAATCCAACAAAGTTGAGGAGGACACATACAAGACAGAAGTGTGGCAGATGCCAGGAAGTTGGCCATAACAGTAGGAGATGCACACTTCCCCCACCAGTGCCTGAAAAGGTTCCACCAGCTCCACAGCCTCCACCAGGTCCGCAGGCACCACAGGCTCCAAATGTTCCACAGGAACCACAGCCACGTCAGGCACCAGAAGCTCCACAACCTACTTCCACCACTGTTACTACACCACCACGGGTAAGAGAATTTTAACAAATTATGCTTTCATATACATATTAGATCACATATTAATGTTACATCATTGTTTGATCATAGAGAAAGTATAAAAAAAAGGAGTGGTAGTTGTTCACAGCCTCCACCAATTTCAGACAAAAATTGTACACCTGATGGTAGTTCTTCACAACCCCAACCCACTAATAAGGTAAATCATACTCTCAACAAGTTAAATAAAATAAATTTCATACAGATCTGTGCTAGTAATATGTAAATTTCTGCCATTTCAGGGGGAAAAAGCAAGAATATCAAACACTAGAAAAGGGGAAAAAGCCAGATCTGTTGCTGGAAAACAGGGTGAAGCCAGATCTGCAGCTCCATCTGCTCTTCAACCCAGATCTGCAACTCCTTCAGCTCCTCGAGCCACATCTGTTGCTGAACCTAATATTCCAGCTCCTCGAGCCACATCTGTTGCTGAGCCTAATATTCCTCCATGGGCACAGAAAATGACTGTTGGACAGCTGCTGGCAACCATGATGAAGAGAGGGATGCAGAATATTGGAACACCAACAAATGGTGGTGAAGGTGGCTTGGAGGGGTCTGCTGCAGCAGGGAGCAGGCCGAGTGGAAAAGAAGAAGATTTGGCCAAGACCAAATGAGGGGCCTTAGGGAGACCTTAGATGAATGATAGAATGTATATGGACCATTAGATCTGTAGATATTTTTTTTGGGATATGTATTATTTCAACTTTGTCTCCTTTAAGATTCCTTTTTTTTTTTGTCAGTGGACCACATGGTTGGAATATATACTCTTTTGTTTTGGCCACTGCTGTTTTCTTTTGGCAAATGGTCTCAGTGGACCACATGTTTTGTATTGACAGACCAACCATTTACTATTATTAATATGGATGCTATGTTATTGTATATATATGTGTTTCAGTGATACTATATTATACAGATTGTTATACTGATTTGTCCAATTGATTTGTCAAATGTTAAATTACTGTCATAAGATAGATTGTCCAATTGCTGCCAATTAACAGGTTGACCATTATAATTAGTTTGCTGTCAAATTAACTTGCTGTCAAATTAATTTGAATAATACACCAACTTGTTTTTTCTTATCAGTATAAACCAGCTTGTTTGAAACACAATCAAACACAAACACAATTTTACTGCCAAGCACAATTAAAGAAAATTAACAGGTAACCATTTACATTGCCACAAAGAAAGCTACATACTGACAAGCACTATTTTACTAACACAATTACACACCCTCATCATGTTAACACAGGGCAAACTTAGGAAACTTCTCAGCTCCAAAAAAAATTACAAAGAAGAGGATGTGGACCACCTATTCCTACTTTCCTAGACATTTCACACATAACAACAGTGTGATTAACCAAGACAGAACCGTAACACACAGCAACATGTAGACTCTTCTTGTCATAGCACTCAACTTCTTCTTCAGCTTGACATTATTTCTTTTTGAATCTTCTAACAAATCCATGACACTGTGCAGGCTTGACACTTCTCCATGCACCACATCGTCTACTTCATCATCCCAAAAAAAGTATGTGCATCCATAATGTCTCTGCAGTGTTAACCAGGAAAAAGGAAGAAGAAGAAGGCAGTATCAGCAAGATGATATAACCAGAAAAAACAAGATGGGTGCCTTACATTCCAGTTCTGGCAGCACCAGAAGTCCCGCATGGGGTTCTGCTCGGTCCAAGAGGTGTAGCGACGGGCTCTCAATCCACAGAAGCATAATCTGCAGTTGGAGTTAGAAGAAGAAGGTGATCTTGTCGATCTCCCACTGGCTTGCGACGAAGATGAGGCCATCTGGGGAAGAAGATTGCACAACTCTCTCTGGTGTGTTTTGCCCCTGCCGTTTTTCACCATTCAAGCACCAAAAGTGGATTGGGGGTTCTAAAAATAACCCTAGCTGAATTTTTTTTTTCCAGATATCACGTTTTTTCCACCTAGGATGACACTAAACATATGTTAATAACATGGCAAATGCTGAACTGGCAGATCTGTTAACGGAGTTAACGGTGGGGACCACGACTTGGTCATTTCAAAACTTGAGGGACCAAAAAAACATGTTTTTCATTTGGGGGACTAAAAGCAACAATTACCTATACTTGGGGGACTAAAAACATATTTTAGCCTATTTAATATTTATAAAATTATATTAAATTTAATCTAAAAAGGAAAATTTGTTTTTTTTAATAAAACACACTCCATCTGGCGGGAATTAGTAACCACACTCACAGAGAAGAGGCAAGTTTGCATTTAGGGCTTGTTTGGATTGGCTTATGCAGAGCTTATGAACACAGTTTATGATTGATTTATAAGTTGTTTTGGACTTATTTTTCATAAGCTACCCAGGATAGCTTATCAAAACAGCTTATGACTTGTATAAAATAAATTTCACTATAATTTTTCTTTAATTATAAAAGTAGCTTATACAACTTATGTCATAAGCAATAGATAAACTTGTTATCCAAACATGGCCTTAATGTTACACTCTCTATGGCACGTGACCGTGACATGATTGGCACCCCTTGGCACTGTAGTGTCTGCGTTCTCAATTATGCTTTTCTATTACCTAGGTGTTTAGCGATTTGATGTTGTTACAGGACAAGGGCTTCACACTTGCACCGTCAAAGCTGGAGTAAGCTGGAGTATGGTGTTAATATCTTGCAACTTCATTTATTGTGTTCCTCGTCGACCTTGTTTGTCTTAGGACTTGGAAGTTTGAAATGGAGAACATTGAACATCCTCCAACTACTGGACGCATAAACAAAGATGGTTCCAACAAAGATAGCTTATCTACGTTAGTTGCTCTTACATGCTACATGGCACCGTCAATGTCCATTAAAGAGGCATACTAATGTTAATGTTTGTTGTTGTGAACACAGGACTTCAGAAGTTAATGCAGACTCCATTAATGAGAGAAGCAGTCGGATGCCCATTTTCACAGTGATACAAAGGTATGATATAGAGTTACTTCATCTGATTTGTAGTCATTATTTAAGTATTTAATATGTCATCCCCACTTCTTGATTTATCATAAGACTTACGTATCTTACGTTGACACAGAGGAAGGCCACTCCGTGGAGTATATTGGAAAACAAGGTGGATGCAATATATAATGCCACAGAGTGGTTGCGATCATTCGGGCAGGTACTGGTTACTATCATATATCTTCCATTTAGGTTACTAGCATATATCTTCCATTTAGGTTATTATGTTCATCACATAACACTTATTAACTTCGATTCAGGGTGTGAATAACCGATTTGATGAGCTGGAAAAGAAGCAAGATGTCATGATATGGAAGCTAGCAAAGTTGGAGTCTTCAAATGATGTTGGAACAGCCGATGTCAATCCAAGGGTGTACGTTAAGGAAAAGACTCCTCTCAGCAATGAAAAGCCACCCAGAGGACCGAAGACCGCCACACCCAAGCGTGTCTACAAGCATAGGTCTCCAGGTGTTGTTGCTGCAAAGACTCCATCGAAGGACTATGTCAACCTCACTGAAGATTACGACAAGTTTGACATTATACGAGTACTAGTTACGGGTAAAGGTGTTGGCAAACTTGCTCATGAAGAGGAGAAGTTGAAGAACTTTGGTGCGGGTTCTAAGGGCTCGCTTCATGGTCCAGATGATAAGCTGAAGAACCTTGGTGTTGTTTTAAAGGGCAAGGGTGTTATCGGCAGTGCGCCTTCTCACATCAGCTCATATGTTACTAGTTTCCAAACGGGTTCATCTAATATGTCCATCAGAGACAAAAACACTCAAACCATTGCGGGGAGAGCCTTGTCCTTCAATTCTTCACCTTCCCCGTTGTCAGATAAGGGAGATAAGTTGAATGTTCAAAAGAAGGACCCAGAACTGTGTAACGATGGTGGCAAAGATGAACCGAGGATTGTCATTTTCAGGAGCAAATTACCATAGGTATATCTCAATGTGGTGCTCTTTATATCCCAAAGTTGTTATGCTTTTGTTGGATGCTGAAATCTTTATATTTATTACGTTGTTATTTTGTTTTTCATGTGGCTATCGCACACAAACACAACACACAAATGTATAGAGTACGGACACAACATTCAGACCTACATTGGAGATGGGATTGAGGGAACAACAAGTGAAATTAGCAGCCTACGTTTTCTGCCCTGGAAAACAAGATTCGTATGATAAGTCATTAGTTTTTTCTTCTTCTCCTATGTTAATGGCACATCCATTGCACCAAGACCAAAGGTTTAATATTTTTTTTATTTATTCATGCATTCTTATTAGGGAGGTCGTGTTTAAAATGGGAAATAACGAGGGGACCAGAGGGGATTTCCACACACTATGTCCAGGAAACAAAATTAAACGCCAGGTAGGCAGAGCACGATTCATTTATTTTTGGGTGTACTGTATAACAACCTTTATCGATAACACTATGTCTTGGGGATGTTGTCAGATCATAACTTGGATGGCATTGAAAGCCACTTGGTTGCAGCAACACATTTCTGGGCAGACTATTTGGTCCCTCCCTCCAACATTTGTTGTATGTTGTATTCACTTGGTGTAATTTTTTATTTGTTTTTACATTAACTGACTTTGTTAGTTAAATAACTCAGCTGATTTCATTCAGGAGGATGCATTGAACGACACCTTGATCTGTGATATGGTGACGGATTACCAAAAAAAGTGGATGAATGCATTCTTGGAATTGAAATACGTAGGCCTTCCAATTTTGGGAACAAACCCAATATAACACGTAATGTAATGACCCTATAGGAACCCCAACTAACTTTAGTTTTTTTTGTGTTGTATGTGTCAACTAAGATATATGTCCCGATTGAGGAGCTTACTGGACATTGGTATTTGATGGTGATGTGCTTGGAAAACCAAGTTATATACCGTTTAGACACCTACAACACTGTGGATACCAATGAACGAAGGGAGGACAACATGAAAGCCATTGTATGTGGTGCTATTAAACCATTCTTTCCAAATATCTTGAAGTTATAATGTAATAACCTATGCTGACTGCAAGTCTGAATTATTACATGTTAGTGCAACGTCATTGTGCAAATGATGGAAACAGATGGGTTCCCAAATGGCTATGCCAAAAGTGTACTACAGGGAGATCACTGGGATATTATCAAAGGAGATGGAGTTCCAAACTGTGAGCATAGGTGATATATGGCCATTTTTACTTATTAATATTTTTTGTACTACTTTGACTTAATATGGGTTATAATTATGACTTCTTTTTATGTTATAGTCATAATTCCATCATCTGGGTGCTTCAATGGATGTCAATGGAGTTCATGTTTCAACCTACCACTGTTGGACTTGTGAGTAAATCTTTATATACCCTTTAGTAATTGTGTTTATTTCCACCAATGACTGACTTGTTTAATTCTCTGTACATCATCCATGGCTCACATTTCATAATTGTGTGACCAGAATATTGATGAAGGGATTGTGAGGATGGGAGTTGCTATTGAACTTGTAGATGGTCCACACAATGAAAAAGTGGAGTCCTTACAAACCAAAGCCGAGGATCACTGGAGGATTGTTAAATATGCAAGCACAAGACAGAATTGAGTGCACGTGTTAGGGTTCAGTTGTTTTTTGGTGATCATTCTACTTGTGATCTGTTTCACTTTTTTGTTCATGTAAATAGCTTTGTGAAGTCATTCTACGTGTGATCTGTTTCTTTTTTTTGTTCATGTAAATAGCTTTGTGAAGTCATCATGTGGGATGACTATTGGATCACGTGGGTACATGTATATGACCTTTTTTGAAACATACTAGGTAGTGTCCATGACTGACTTCTGGATTGGATCATATTCCTAATCCCACATCTTTATAAATGTTGCACGGATTTACAACTTGGCAGTTTATATTTATTTATTTTTGGTCAATGGCTTGGCAGTTTATTTCCAATTCACGTTTTCGTATCACAGTTAAGGCCCACGTAATGGTTGCCTAATATGCACTTCTTTTACCACACCATCGGTTTGGGTTATATTACATTTGGGTTATATTACAGTTAAGGCCCCTTGCTGGTTCCACAACAACGGCCCACTCTTGGTATTTGTGGGTTATATTAAAGAAAGTTGCCTCACTGATTATGCACACCGCGGCCCAATCTTTGTAATTTTTTTTTGTCAAATGGGCCTATTTAAGTACTTTGGTCGAATGGACCTACTCATTGGTTAAAGACACCAAGGAACCCATAATAAATTAATCTAAAGTCTAAACACATGCTTAGGACTGGATTCATACCCGACAAAAAAAATGGCTGGATTCATACTACCTTAATTGGAAAAAAAAAGTTTTTTTTTAAAAGCAAAAATATTAATAAAAAAGAAAACAACTAAACTAGAGCACAAGATATGCCCTAATTTAGCTATAAGGGATGAAACATGATGTTGTCAATACACATACGACCGATTTCTTATTGAAAAACAAATGGAATAGCATGCAAAAATATCACTATAGAGAAAGACATCCCAACTAAATTGGCACCCCAAATCATATTTATCATTTACAGCACGCAAAACCCACAACAGAAACTCACCGGTCACCCCCAACTAAAAAAAAAACCAAGAAAGGGCAGAAAAATTCACAACTGTGCTAAAAACCCCATCCGGGGTGTGTAGGCGAACAAGACAAGAACGAGTTAACATTAAACTATCCAGCTCAGTTCACAATTGTGGGAAAAATGCCACCCGCGGTGTGACATCGTCAGACCCAAAAGCGAATGTCCAGCGAAGGAACCAGAGAAACCCACAGCTGCGAAGAACGTTACACCCCCGGTGTGAGGTCGTCAGACCCAAATGCGAACGAACCGAGAGGAAACCAGAGCAGACCATAGGTGTGAAAAATGTCGCATCCCCGGTGTGAAAGTGACAGACCAGAATGCAAAAGTACAAAGAAGAAACCCGAACCGTACACAGCTGTGAAAAAAGTAACATCCACGGTGTGAAAAGTCCAGAGAATAAACCAGAGAAACCCACACCTGTAAAAAAGGTGACACCCCCGGTGTGAAATCGTCAGTCCCAAATGTGAACGTTCAGAGAAGACACCAGAGCAGTCCACAACTGTGAAAAAGGTGACAAAAAAAAGTTAATTTTTACTTTTTTATAACACTTGCTAAAAACACCTGCTAGTAGTACCTAATTTCCTAGAATTGGTAGTACTACCCAACTCACCAGTACTACTTGGTCTTAACCATCACAATCACTAGTAAGAACAATGTCTTGTGATTTCTTGGATTGCTTAATCCACAACACCAAGTCTAAACATTCACGGTGCCAAGTACAGACCAAATTCCAAATTATGTCCTACACATTGTTTAAATATTAAAACACACAATTACATTAAATAATTGCATCAAGTCTAAACACCAACACATGAACTGATTACATAGGCTACTGCAATCGACTTTCAGTCACCATTTTGGTCTTCTTCTTCACCCTACACACACACATCAGATATCAAAATCCTGTAAAACATTGAACTACAAAATTGTACAACAATTTTTAAAATAAAATCTTACATAATCAACATTGAATTCTTCATTCTCAAAACTGACATCATCTTCTACAATGGGGAAATGAACTCCAGTTGCACTTTTTGTCATTTCACCAAACTTCGCAATTGTTGGACAACTTCTCCTGTTATGGCCAGAATGTTTACAAGAACTGCAGGTAACCGTTCTTCTTGGCCTCCCACCTCGGGAGGATGAGGATTGACCCTTGCACCTTCCTTTCGTTTTCGCCTTGGATGGATTTTTCACCACCTCCACTTTCTTCATGAAACTAATATCTTCTTCACTTTGACTTACACTCAAAGATTGCAACTCCTTCAATTCATCTACAAGTTTCACCCTTTTATTGTCATACTTCTCAAAATTTTCAGAAGCAATAATGCTTATGTGTTTATAGTACTCCATAAGAGACAAGTATCTAGCCTCTCTTTGCGCATCCCAAAACTTGGATAAATCACTGGAGTTACCCTTGATATCATCCTTTGCAGCCTTTGTCCATCTCTTTAAGATCAAACAGTTTGGCAACTCTCCCACATTTAATGACACCAACACCGCAAGTATATGCTCACAAGGTAGTCCAAACGATACCATTTTTTGACACGAGCATTTGAATTCACGTGAGGATGGGTGGTTGGAGACATGTCACACCTTCTTTGCCACTTGGTATTTTGAAACTGCATATGACACGTAATTAAAAGTTCCCTTGCTACCTGTCACATTGAATGAAGCTGACTTGCCTAGTGCAGCCCGATATAAGAAAAATATCTCCCTAGTAAACCACTTCGCACCTGATTTTTCAAGACTTTCATAATGAGTCTGCAACACCGGGTCACCATGAATAGAAACAAAGTCAGCCTCAACTTTTTTGTACCGCATGAAATTCAAGCAACGGTAAAAGTGTTGGACAAAGTCCATCAAATCATACTTTGGCTTAACATTCCAATTTCTGAATGGAGACCCTCACAACGAGAAGTAGTTCTAAAACCAGCAAAAAACTGCCCTCTGATATATGTTGTACACCACATCTTTCTCTAGTCAAACAATTCAATAACCCAAGGATTCTCACGCACCTCAAATTTATCCACCATCTCTGACCACCTTTGCCGAAATTCACCTATTTCAAAATCACCCAACATGCATTTTCTGAATTGACTAGTAAACCCAGGATTCTTAATGTTGCTTGTCGCATTGCAAAGCAAGTGTCATGCACATAATCTATGGTGTGCATTCGGGAACACCTTTCTAATAGCATTCTTCATAGCAAGATCACCATCAGTGATAACTGATACTGGTGTTTTACCTTTCATTGCTTCTAAAAAATGCTCCAATATCCACACATATGTTTCCTCCGTCTCATTTGAAACAATTGCACTACCAAATACTATTGTCTGGTTGTGATGGTTAACATCGGAAAATATTACTAGTGCTAGAGGGCATTGATACTTATTTTTTTCATACGTTGCATCAAAAGCCAAGACATCGCCAAATAGTTTATAATCCAACTGCAGTGTGCCATCACACCAAAACATATGTTCCAGCCTATTATCCTTATCAATAGTATGTCGCACAAACATTAGTAGATCATTCTCCCCTAACCCGCTAAGATATTGTAAAGCACACCTAGAATCTAGACCATGTGCCCTTTTTTGCCTTCCTGACTGATTGTAAAGATCTTTTCTACGAAAACCACATCTTTCATAAACATCACTTTGGTATGCAATTGTTCCATAAATATAAGGAGTAGATATGCCAACCTTTTTCATATTATTCAATTGCAAAATATCTGACTCACTAAGTTTTCTATGTGCAAGCAACATTCCAATGTATTTTGGTTCTAATAAAACATGGTTATGGACATCAACAAAATATGTAATATACCACAGTCCTGAGTTTATATCAATATGGACTCTAAACTTTGACTCACACCCACACCTTGTCTCAGCTTTTGGCTCACGGACACGATCTTCCATGTTTAAGCCACGGTCCTCTCTAAATCCCTCCTGGTTACAAACAAATGTTTGCTGCAACTTTTCCCCTTTACTATTTCTCAACAACTTGCTTTTCCTTGCAGCAAATCCATTTGACTTTGCAAACCAGTAATAAAACAAATATGCTAGATCAAGACTTGCAAATTCAACATGCCTAAAATCATATGGGGCCAAACTCTTAAAATCAAACCTCACAACGTCATTAGCAGTAGCAATTGTAGCACCTCTCTTGCTATCAAAATGATATTTTGATTCATTGCAAGTATCTTCCATGCCTTCCTCCCCAACCATGCCAACATATTCATCTTCATTAATCTCGCATTCACCAACTGAGTCTTCACAAACAGACATCTCTTCAAGCCCCTACCAAATCAAAGTTAAAATTGTAACTTTGCATCAGTTAATGAAAAAACAGAATACCACATATACATGATTTCAGCCCAAAAGACAGATTCACATTTCATTTAACATCGAATAAGTATGGTTTCCTACCTGCACTGGAGCATTATCTTCATTCATCCAGCTTGGGCCCTCCATATTGTTATCACTCCACATCGGCATCAAGCTTCCTTCTGAAAATACAAAAACAATGCACCATGTTATAGGAACATCTCAACCATATCTCAACCATATTACCTTTATCAGTTATAATTTAAACAACAGTTAATCAGCCTAAAAATCTAACAACAATTTCACAAATGACTACAATTTCACAAATGATGTATCACCCAAATTTGTTACTCTTCAAATTTACTTAAGATTTAAAACCCTAACTCAACATTCCCAAACCCAACATCATGTACTTTCTCATACTACTGACATAGCAATATTAACGATATTCATCTAAGAACATGCCAACATTATTAGCTCACCTAAATAAACTAGAAACCCACAAAACGAATCATAAAACTCTGCTAACGACCAAGGGAAATGTAACCAACCAGTCCACAACGACCAACTCCTCTTACTGCGATCAAGGGAAATGTGTTCAACCGAAGACTCCACTAAAATCGTCGCTCTTTCTTCTTTGCCAAAGCCGGAATGAAAACGCTCCACTTAGTCGCAGCGAACAAATCCTGTCGTGCGCTCTATTAGGTCTTCGAAGAACAGCGTCTCAGCCAAATGCGTCTTAGCCAAATACTCTCAGCCAAATGTATGTCTATGTAACTGATAAGGACCAAATTGCAATTAATTTCGTTCGTCCATACGGTATCCTATAGTGCACCCTACTTAATCTCCATGTTTTACCTGCTGTTGTAGGTTATTTTACTACAACACCGGTGGACCACACGCTCACAAACCCCACGCTAGCCTTCACCATATTTGATATAGTATTTTAAAAATGATTTATTTATATCTGTAAATATACCAACAATAATTATAAGATTTTTTCTTTAAATTTCACTTTCATTATATTAATTAATCCTTTTTTATTATCATGTGTAAACAGTGATAGAAAATAATCATTGCAATGCTTTGACAATGAAAAATAAAAGGATAATATTATATTAATAAAAAAGTATTATTCTGTGAAAAGTTTTTAACCATTAAATACATAAGTAATATTTAACTAACAAAATAGTTTTCATCAAATGTATTATCATACTCATGTGCATACACTCATAAATTTCTCATTACTCCATCATATATTTATTATGATATGCCCTCACAATTTTTTTATGAAAGTCTTCATTTAATGTTAGTGCCAAAAAAATTTTATTTCATTCCATTGTTAATTTTTCATTACATAATTAAGTGTCAAACCATTTTGCATAGATTATATCCTAGTTTGAGCATTTATTTTTATTTTATAATAGAGTTTAAATTTTTTTATTTCCAATAAAGTTTAAATTTTCCAGTTAATGAATTAGAGTTTAACTTTTAGTGTTATTTTATATATAATTTTTTAAGAAAGTCTTCTTTTAATGTTAGGGCCAAAAAAATTCATTTCATTCTATTGTTAGTTTTTCATTACATAATTGTGTCAAATCATTTTGCATAGATTATATCTCAGTTTGAGTATTTTTTATTTTTTAATAGAGTTTAAGTTTTTATTTTCTAATAAAGTTTAAATTTTCTAGTTAATGGGTTAGATTTTAACTTTTAGTGTTATTTTATGTATAACAACTAAATTCTCTTATTGATAAATTAATTCTTATTTTTATTCCAAATTGTTTGGCAGATTTCATTATGTCCATAATATTCTTTTATGATAAAGTTTTACTTTTAATGTATTAATCAAGTTTTTTTCTCCAATAATTCTATAAAGATTATTTTATTTATTTGGTTTAGATTTAAATTTAAATCCTGAGTTCTATTTATTTCTATATTGAAAGTCTTCTTTTAATATTAGGGCACACCTTATTTGTTTGAAACAACTTCTTAAAGTAGTTGAGAGCTTCACGTTTATGAACCTCGTCCTCAGTACACCAAAATGTAATCTCCATAACCAACTGTGGTTAAGGCAGTGATAAACCAGTAAATAGATGTCACTTATCTTGTCCACAAACTATGCTCAAGAAAGTTTTCCATTGTTTCCCCAATCCACGTCCTTTTGGGATCATGATAACGTGCAGCAAGAAGATGATAAAATCATGCAGTACAACACACGGCAAAAAGGGTAGCCTGTGGAAATCACTCAAATTTTATAAACATAATAACAATATGTTGATATGTTGAAACACTTACCATGACAAGCTTGGCACACCGAACCCAAAAATAGTTATAGTTTGTCCTTCTCAAGCATACTCTCAAAAATATAATATTTATGCGTCATAATCCACATAACAAAGAAGAAACAAAATATCCATAGCTTATTAGTGGAAAGCTCTCAATCTTACCGAGAAAACAAAGCCCGACTCGTCGGAGACGCCACAGTCGAAGCATGTTGAATAGCCCATAAGGTTGGATAGAAGAAGTTGAAGGTTTTTGGTTCTAGTACTATGAGATGGATGGTGAAAGGAAATGATATCCCTCATGTGCTGCCATTTGACTTTAGCAAATGCTCGATAAATATTCCAAGATAGGATAGAAAAATCTTGAAAGCAATCCATAAATCGCCCACTGATCAAATGATCAAATGAAGTGTTGTCCAATATTAGTTAAAGAAGTTTTGAATTACCTAAACAATGGATTATATCTATTATGATTAGCTTGTAGTCATATTCATATTAAAAATGTTGGTTTAGTCAAAACATTTGATCTTATTTTAGCTATTGTTGCTTTATCTTAGTTAATGTTTGTAGTCACATTCCTTTTGTACATGTAGTAGTCATCATTATGATTGCTATACTTCATAAATTTAGAAGAAATTTCAAATTATATAAATTTAGAAAATGAAACACTACTTCATAAAAATTCTATGGTTCTTGATCCAATTTTTTGTAGGGACGATTAAGGGGGTCATCTGGACTGGACGATAGGCCGGTTCTTGGTTCGATCTGATTCTAACTATACAGAGTATATTGTGTCTGGTTATGTTGCACACTACTGTAATACTCTAGCAAGAGAATTGAACTGATCCGCAAGACTGGTCTAGCATCCAGATCGATCGGTTACATGTTTAAAGCATGTGCACAAAGAGATTAAAAACTGATAAACTGGCTATGAAGCGGCACAACCATGTGAACCGGAACTAATTTCACAAGTCGGATTGGTGGATCGAAGATAAGCATATAGCATTGAGATTTTTTTATTTCTTTTTTGTCAAAGTTCATTGATAGAAAAGCCCAATGACACTTACAGGATTGTTTGGCTATAAGATTTAACATATATTAATTTATATATTAATTATGTCTCTTTCAACAAACGTAATAAACTAAGATTAAAAAAATTGTTGGAATATACGACAATGGAGTGTTAGGTTAACATGATATATATACAATTTATGCTGCTTAAAAAGATAGCAATTATATTTGAATATCTATTCATTTTTAACACTTATTTAACACATTTTTCTCTATCATTTTTTATATCGCATTACTCATCGATCATTTTTTTTTTTATTCTCATCCCTCTCAAGATGTAATGTCTAATAGCATTTAAGGTATCCAAATCCAAAAATTCATTTTTGAAAAGATAATGACTAGTTTTTTGTAATCGTTTATGAATATTTTGTTAAAACGATTTACAATTGCTAGTTTTATTATTATTGTTATTTGGTTTATACTTACTGTATCATATGGAGAAATGGACCTTTGGACTAACCTATGCTCGGCCAGATGGTGTAAAGCCTCTGTCACTGGAGATCAAACTCAGATACTAGTCGAGTATATCTCTTAAACAGAGAATATTAACCACTTGCGTCCAATCTTGTGGTTTTTTTATTATTTAAATCACTATATACAATAATACACCTTGAGAAAGAGAGAGAGAGAGAGAGAGAGATGAAGGATATAACAAATGAGTGATGTGAAGAATGAAAGAAATAGAAAGAGAGAAAGTGATTGGATGGGTATCGGAAATAAATAGATATTAAAAATAAGTGTGTGTTTGGTTACGTGTTCCGAGACCATGAACGCACGTTTGAAGCCTTTTGACGCAATTATTCTCTTTTGACGCAATCATATTTTTTATATATTATTTTCAAAATTAAAATACGCATAAATATTATTATAGTTTGAATTAAAAATAAATTTATAATTAAAGTATAAATATGTAGAATTAATTATGTGACTATTAAAATAATTTAAACAACCAATAGAGTGTTCATTTTGGTAATTACACACTTAAAAGTAATTTTAATCCAACTTATCCAAATAACAAGAATTGATAAAATTGCTTTTTTTGTGAACGTATCCAAACAGAAATCATGTTTCATTCAACTCACTTTTAACCAAAATCAATTCTATGAAAATTAATTTTCGTCACCGTAGAATCACACACGCTAAATAAACTGTTGTAAAATGAAATCATTAGGCATATTGTGGCTTAAATAACACAAGGTCGTAACACGACACACCAATTGATTTGAGTATTCCACACTGTGGCCTTCGGAAAACGCCGGTTTCTTCTTTGTATAGTCACAATAATGTAGAACACAAAGGTTGGAGTTTTGGCACATAGTGCGTCAGCAAGCTAATCCCACACAAACACAAACCCCCCTCCACCTTGATAATTCACGAGGAAGCAAGAAATAGATTAAAAAAAGAAAAAATGCAACTGTAAATCAAAACCATGGGCCATGATGAATTGATATTGATGAATGACACTTAAAATTACAAAAACATAGCAGCCTGTTGCTGGTGATGGCGTTGCTACCTCCTCCTCCTCTCCTTTACTCTCCTCAATTCAACCGTTACAACTGCAATAACAACAACCTCGTAACGTTTCCCTGTGTGTTGTCGTGGCTCACCAATTTCCTCCATCCTCCTTGATTCCCTCCCATTCTCCTCCCCCCCCCCCCCCCCCCACCATTTCTCTCGTTTTCTTTTGTGCCAATTCCTGAAATCCGTGTCCTCATTCTCCCTTTGCCAAAACTTTCTAACTCCTTTTGCTTTTTCCTTCCTTCTATTAATATTGCTGTTATTATTTTGCTTCTGATGTGTTCAGAGTCACAACCCTCTTTCTCTCTACCCATTCTGAGCTTTTTCCAACTTCCTCTTCAGGGTTTCTTTTTCTTATAAAAAAAATTGATTTTTTTTCCCTATTTTGCTTCTGGGCATGGCTAGTAGGAGAAAAAAAGACGGTGAAGGTCATCATCATTGGAGTAGATCATCGTCGTCATCATCCTATTACAGGAAACCACCTTTGTGTCAGTGTGCAACCTTTTAGTTTTATTTATTTATTTATTTTATAGAGTTGTTGCATTTGTGGCAGGCTTGAAAAAATGTGGGTTAGTGATAGAATTGATGCTCATTTTGATTTTGAATGTGTTTAATTGGGGTTTTGTGTTTAAGAGAGCTAGTATTTTTTTTTCTCTTTATTTTTCTTCTTTTGTTAATTTTTGGGTTTAAGTGTTGTGTATTGAATGAGCCATTATGTTTGGTTTAAATGTTGCTTTTCTGTCCCATTGGATGAGTTACTCATTTTGTCTTAGTCATGGGTTTCTTTAAACTGGCTTTAAAGCCTGCCATAATGAGAGCCCTGCCTCATTTGTGGGGAGAGGCCTAGAGCTTGATTGTTTAAATTAGTAGGGTGTTGTTTAAGTGGTAAGGGCAGGGAGGGGTTATGATGGAGGGCTTTGGTTCCATTTCCTATAAACAAAAGAAAGGGCTTTAATAATCATGCATGGGAGGGATTTGAGGTGCTGAAGTGGTATCAGTTCTTCTGCTGGTAATGTTGTTGGGTTGATATTCATGCTTTGCATGTCTATCATCAGTTTGATTGGTCCCTTCATTATTGGATTATCGAATTGACGAAGCTTATAGTCAAACTAAATTTCTTTTTCTGGTATAGCTTTTGTAGTTGTAGCAATTTTGATTTGTGTCATGTTTTGAACTGAAACTATCTTGGTTTTGGCAATTTCTATGTTGGTTTCTAACTCATTTAAGGTATGTCATTGACTTGAAATAGAGTAGCATAAAGATGGTTAAGTTTCCATTTCAGTTAATCTTTGTACAGTCGAGACTTTTTAGCGATTTGATGTTTGTCGTGTTTTGAACTGAAACGGACTTGGTATCTATTAATGGGACATTTTGAAGCAATTTCCTACATCATCCGGATATTGAAACAAGGAAGGTTAATGATTGATCTTTTGTACATTAGATTCTGTAAAAAAAAGTCATTTGTGTCGTTTTCTGAACGACAATGTCTAGATTTTGGCTACTCATTAGTAGTTATTGACCGAATCTTTTGGTGGCACATTTCAGTCGAGCAAACATTAAGAGAAACCGTTGTTCTAGATGTTTAAACTGCATATACTTCTTTCCACAAATTTTATGAGTTGTCATTCTTTTGCCTTATATGTTAAAAGCATCTGCTTTATATTATTATATAGCCTTTTGAGAATATAGAACATGTGCAGGTAGATTGGGAAATACCTCTGAAAGATGGTAATTGACTTATTGAAGCATTTTAGCTGGTAAACAGCTCTTATTGCTTAATATTTTCTTAGTGAGTGTTATGCATACTACTTTCCACAGACATGCCTCTATTCTACAAGATATTAGGGATCTGATGAAATTACCTTGGGATGTTGAGTTGCGCCATACCCTCCGAGAGGGTAATCAATGTGCAAACCACTTTGCTAAATTGGGAGCTTCTTGCCCGCATCGCCTACAGATCTTTGACTCTCCTCTGGCGGATCTGAAGTCCTGCCTTGCTGCTGACGCCGCGGGAGTTCTGTTCCCTCGGGGCTTCCCTGCTGCAGTCCACTAGTGCTTGCTTTTATTAGCTTTGTTGTCCTTTTCTGTTTTTTCCTGTTTTCTGGTTATAATTTCTCTACTTTAACCAAAAAAAATTGTTTTGCTCATGTAGATTTGCTTCTTGATGTGGTTTTGTATTCATTTATTTTTCTCAGGCATTTTCCTTTCTTCCATTTTCCCTTATTGATTCCTGATATCCTTTTATGCCAACTATATTTTTAATTTGTTCATACTGTGAGACACTCGTTTGTTATTATTACTATCTTTCTGGTTCACAGATATTTGGCGGCCAACTGTGCCAAGATGGGAAAAGATGTTTTGCACTTTGGTTGGCTCAGTTCCATGGGGAAAGCTAGTAGAAACCAAGAAGTATTTGAATCTACATGACAATGTGATGAATTGGGATGACTCTGCTGGTAGAGAGGCATTCGACAATGCAAAAAACAGGTTTTGGGCGGCGATCAATGGCCTTCCTTGCGACATACCTTTGCCTGATCCTGACATTTACATTGATGATGTAGATTGGAATTCAAGTGTTGACCCTGAGCTTTTGCTAGACTTGGAAAGAGATGCAACAGTCCCCAGTGAGGAAGAAAAGGATGCGGGGGAGGTTGTGATCCTTGGTACTTCTCTCCTTCTGTATCAGTCATTTTCTGGCCCTGGATGGGGGGAATCCGAAGCTGGCACTGGCTGGGGGGAATCTGAAGCAGACACACCGAAACACACTGAATTGGTTTCTGGTGCTCAAGTTAACCTTCATGAAAATAACAGGGAGAGTCCTTTTGAACAGTATAATTCTCCTTATTATGCTGCTAAAGAACATGAATGGAAAAATCACAGGAATGATACTTGTGGATGGAATCAGAGGCGGCACTATCGTAGTTACAACCACAAAAAGGGCAGAGGAGCTGGTTGGAATAGGAGAACATGGTATGGTGATAACAGAAAGGAAGAAAACATGTCAGGGTATAATAAGGCCCCTGCATATCATCATGGTGATGAGTATCATATGAATAGAGGAAGGAGGAGGGGAAAATTTGCTTATTACCATCCTTGGGGGGACAATATACCCAATGCATGGTAAATGAAGACCAGTTCGGCATGTTTGGTTTTTAGTTGCAAACATATGTTTGGGTCAAAAAGTATGTTTGTATAGAAGAAACTCTATAGTTACTTTGAGTTCAAACGTACCTTTGTTGTCTTCCAACTGAAAACCAAACACGCACTAAGGATCCAAGAACTTAGACTACAAGGTGGATTGCTATGGAACTAAGAGGGGGTCAAATTTGTGAAGCTAGCTAGAAGATATGAGTTTTGTTGTCTAGAGAACTTGGTCAATATATGATTATTATATTATTATATATTATACATAGAAGAACTTAGAAAAATAGACTGCATTTTCAGTTTTATCTAGTAATATTACATGGAGAGCTTCATGGTCTGTGCTGTTGGAGCTGGAAAGAGTCATGTTTCCTGTTTAAGAAGTGTTTTCTACCTTGATGTGTATATATTATTTGAGATGTCTGTGTCTGTAAATAAAATATTCAGTGACATTTTTCATGTGTAGTAAATCTTTCTTTCATGTCTTCTTAATGATATCTGATCCTTCCATTTATTCAATTTCTTTTTCACCTCTGGATGTCCATATTAGGAACTGGTATATTTACAAGCTACATACTAAATTTCTTTGAAAGGTAAAATAGTTTGAGGTTGGCGTACTGATTAAACAATAATGAATAGTTCATAAAAGGTGATTATTTTTTTTTTTATGTAAAGAGAGTATCATGTAATTAATAAAATAATGGAAAATCCATAATTTCTTATTTAAGCCATTTTTTACTACATTCTTGTTTAGATTTTCGTTAGAATTCTATTATATTATTTTGTTATTGATCCAGTACTATCAATGTGTTATGCCCCTTAAGGTATGCATGGCAATGTTATAAGCTCTCAAATGTCCTGGCACATTTTTACAATAATAATTTTAATGAAGGAATAAAACTAGTCCATCATAATTCGATTTATCTTTTTTCTACAATAGTAGTAATGATGGTTATGACCTCATGCGAATTACGTAAATTTTTCATCACTAATTCACTTCTAGTGGCTTCATAATCCGATTGATCTACAATTTTATTTGTGATAAAATTTGAATGTCACTATTTGTGAATAATTACTTAATCGACAAATCAAATGACACATTACCAAACCAACACTGCTTGGCCCAGTGGAGTAACCTGCCATGGGATTCAGGGGGTCGACCTGGTGCTCCCAAGTTCAATTTTCGCAGAATTAAAAAATGTATTGACCAACCTTTACTTAATTTCTGAGTGAACGAAGATTAGTCTTTTGTTGAATTCTTTAAGCAATTGATCAAATTAGTGTCAGTGAACGGCTGCAGGAGGTAACTTCCAAGCACCTATTTTCAACGTAAAATGTCTTTCTTGTTAAAATATATAAAGATTTAAAGATAAATACAAAAATAAGGGTTACAAATATTTCTTTCTCTCCAATTTTCATTGTCATTAAAATACTTCTTAATTTTATATTATATATTTATAATTTATAATTAAATTTAATCATCAGTTATTATTTTTCTTAAAAAAATAATAATTGATAGACACCAAAAATAAGAATAAAAGTAAAAAAAGAATTTTGAAAGTCTTGTTAAAAAACAATAAAAATTGGGCATTCCATCTCCAAGACCCAACGGCGTGAGGAAAAGCAAAGCAAATAGTTCTACTTTTTTAATCTTTTTTTTTTCCTCAGCCAATTTTGAAAGATTTATTTTTATTTTTATTTATTCACTGCATCTTTTATCAGTAGTAATCGCCACCGCCGCATTACACCGGTGTTGCCGCAGTGTGATTCTCCGTTCCTCCGCTTCAGGTAAAAGCTTCACTCAGTTTCTCTCATTCAACGCTACTTCCTCGTAGTCGCAGTTTCACTCAGTAAGCTACCTTTTCTATATCACCTAACTACTCTGCTACTCACTACTTAGGGTTTTCTACGTATATGCAATTTTTTGCGCTTTTGTAATTGTGTTCCCTTCTTTCAATATATGTCAATTTGACAATTACTTCTGAGAGAATTGTAGCAGGCGATGCTATTGTTGATTAACTGAAAATACTGCAGTTTGATTTTAGTTTTTAGTCTAAAATTTTCATTCTTTTTATAATTTTATTTTTCTGTTGACTAGGAATCATGGAAATGGAGAACGAAAATACCACATTGGCTGTTACTGCAGAATCCTCTGTTCCTGCTTCTGATGTTCAGAACCCTGTTTCTTCTGTTCCTGCAACTTTGCCCCAGCCAATACAACCTGTTATTCCGCCACCACCAGTTATTGTCCCTTCTGTGGTACCTCCTCTGGCTCCAATTCCTACACTTCCTCCCACTCTTGCCCGCCCACTGGCACCGCTCCCTGTTCGGCCGCCGGTTGTTAGGCCACCCGTGCCGCAAAATGGCGAGGTTGGGTCAAGCGATTCTGATTCGGACCACGATGTTGACATGGACACAAGGATTAACAAGGGTACCGGAGAGTACGAGATATCGGAAGAGAGTAGACTGGTGAGGGAGCGGCAGGAGAAGGCGAGGCAAGAGCTCATGTTGAAGAGGCGTGCTGCTGCGCTTGCTGTTCCCACGAATGACATGGCTGTGCGGGCCCGTCTTCGCCATCTTGGCGAGCCAATAACTCTCTTCGGTGAGAGGGAGATGGAGAGACGGGACAGGCTGCGGATGATCATGGCAAGGCTGGATGCTGAAGGTCAGCTGGAAAAGCTGATGAAAGCTCTTGAGGAGGAAGAGGCCGCGGCTTCTGCTCCGAAAGATGAGGCCGAGGATGAGCTGCAGTATCCTTTTTACACTGAAGGGTCAAAGTCTCTCCTGGATGCCAGAATTGATATTGCTAAATATTCTTTGGTAAGGGCGGCATCACGTATTCAACGTGCCCAGAGGAGAAGAGATGATCCTGATGAAGATATGGATGCGGAGCTGGATTGGGCATTGAAGCAAGCTGCGAATTTGAGTCTTGAATTCAGTGAAATTGGAGATGATCGACCACTTACTGGTTGCTCATTCTCACGCGATGGAAAATCTCTTGCTACCTGGTATGTCCTTGTTGCAAATTGGGCAGCTTAAGCCTTACTTTTCCTCTTCCTTGCCTTGTGAAACCATTACAGTGTAATCTACTACTGGTATTTTGCTTTTGTAGTTCTCTAACTGGAGCTTCCAAGTTGTGGAGCATGCCTAAAGTTAAAAAAAAATCTACCTTCAAGGGGCACACAGAGCGTGCTACTGATGTTGCTTATTCTCCTGTGCATAATCATTTAGCAACTGCCTCTGCTGATCGGACTGCAAGGTATTGGAATGATCAAGGATCTCCTTTGAGGACATTTGAGGGTCATCTTGATCGTCTTGCACGCATTGCCTTCCATCCATCAGGGAAGTACCTGGGCACTGCTAGCTTTGACAAGACATGGAGATTATGGGACATAGAAACAGGAGAGGAGTTGCTTCTCCAAGAAGGCCATAGTAGAAGTGTATATGGTTTAGCTTTCCATCATGATGGATCGTTAGCTGCATCTTGTGGACTGGATTCTTTGGCTCGTGTATGGGACCTGCGAACTGGGAGAAGTATTCTTGCACTAGAAGGTCATGTCAAACCGGTGAGATATCAAAGATCCCCCCTTATTTCTCTCTATCTGTTATTACAGTCAACATTTTGTCGCACTAACCACGATTGAATTTCATTTGAAGATTCTTGGCGTCAGTTTTTCTCCTAATGGGTATCATTTAGCCACGGGTGGGGAAGATAACACTTGTCGCATTTGGGACTTGAGGAAGAAGAAATCCTTGTACACAATTCCTGCTCACGCTAATTTAATATCACAAGTTAAATTTGAGCCACAAGAGGGTTACTTTTTGGTAACTGCCTCGTATGACATGACAGCTAAGGTAGACATTCTATTTCTTTCTACCAGAACTAACAAAATATTCTTGAAAATAAGTTTTAAGATTATTTAGCAATTTATATTCATTTCAGAATACTTATATTTATGTCTTAACTCCAGGTTTGGTCAGCCCGTGACTTTAAGCCTGTGAAGACACTTTCCGGGCATGAAGCAAAAATTACTTCTCTGGATGTTCTTGGAGGTAGGATTTCTATCTTATAAAGGAACTATACATCTATGGCTCTGATTTAAACACCCTTTTTGCTTGTTTATACATCATTCCATTATGTGATTGATGTGTCAGTTTGACTGCACCAGTGTTGTGTCCTCAAAAGTCAAATCGTAAATGATGAATTAAAAGTTAACTAGAGGATGTTGAGAAATGCTAATGAATATATCTGAATAGTTTGTTGCAATGAATTTTAAAAGCAAATGATGTGTGGCAATGAGTTTTTATGGGGTATACACAAAGGTAAACCAACTTAGTGGATTAGAAAAATCCCAAATTCATGGAAAATTCAATGAAACTCGAAAAATGCAAACCTAGTTTAATTGCATCCATTTCCTTCTTGCCATGAACTAAGTCGTGGTGTTGCCAAAACGAAAGGAAATGAAGAGGAGTGATTTTTCATTTTCTTTGCTTTTCATATTTTGTCAAATGTTGAAAAATGAGGATTTCATTTTCATTTTACATACAATAATAGCCTTCTTATATGGCGTATAAGCTTGAACCTAGAGTTTTGTTTGGAAATGTGGAGGTGCAAGCCTTGAGAGTATTTTTTGGAACACTATCATTACAAACAAAAGGAAGAAACTAAAACGGTATGCAAAGAAAACATGTTCTAAGATCAAGTATATAAAAACTTAAAACAATAATCCAGTAAAGTAACATGTCCATTGCTCTGCAATTAGCATTGTTGGTTTGTGTACATATTATTTTTGCCTATTTTGTTTCTGACTTAGGCATGTCTTGTTATTGTTTGCAGATGGCGGGTATATTGTTACTGTCTCCCATGATCGCACCATAAAGCTGTGGTCCGGCAGCGCGACTACTGAGCAACAAGCTATGGATGTTGACTAAGCTATTTGGATGGGATACGATTTGTAAAAGAACCTTGGTGACGGAAGTTAGATTCATCATTTTTGTTAGAAACGAAAGCGTAGCTTGATTCTGTAACTTGGATTTTTAGTGATTATATATTTTACGTTGTTAAGATGTCATTGCCTGTTGTATCACATACCGAGTTCACCACCAACTAATGACGCAATTGAGTGACTTAGAACAGGAATAATTCCATTATTCTTTCTCACTTAATGCAGCATAATTAAATTGTTCTTTTAAAATCATTGTTCATGTTGCATCATGTATTGCTGCTGCTGTTTTTGTTTTGCCATTTTGTTTTTGTTTTGTAGTTAATTCATTTACTAAACACTAGTTTGATTTGATCATTGCCAGTATAGCAGGCATGCATAGACAAACTTCAAAATAACAATACAGTAGTCACCCATCTATTACTTTGGTTGGTGATTTCCACAAGACCACAACCAAAATGAGAAGGAAGCATGCAGCCCTGGCATAATTTGAATACCAGTTAACTTCTATTTACTCGAATTTTCGCCATACAAGAATCATCATCATATAAATAGTAGTCAACTTCCTGTCAAGGGATGACACATAAAATGTTGTGTTTTTTTTACGTCTCCAAGGAAAATTCATTTTGGTGTATTTCTTTAAGTTGATATTTAGTACACAACCCAGTAACAAAAATGAAATTTCATCGCCACCAAAACCTATATCCACTTACACTAGAAACGGTATTTCTACAAAAATGTTTATACAACAAATTCAGCCTCTCAGGGTTGGTTCTCATCCATGTCTTCTTTTTATCAGCTTCGTGTTTTCATTTGTACCAACCAGCAAGGAAATATCTCAGCATGAAACAGAAACAGCATGCAATAGCCTGTCCAATGAAAGACAGAATAAGTTCACCTCGGAAAACACAACCATAAAAAGATATAAAAAAACACAGGCTATACAAAGGGGAGGAGGGGATTCACCTGGAAAGCAAGAAGATAAATACAAAGTGTCTTTTCGGACTTCCGGCCTAAATTTCTTAAGAAGAAGTTCACAAGTGTCCCATCATTTGTTCCAGTCAGTAGTCCAGTTTGAGGGTCAAACCTGAATGAGTAGATGATACATGAGATTTCAACCAAACAAGAGCATGCAGGATACCTGAAACAATCACAAGGTTACAATACAACCATGCAAAGCCTACCTTGGCAGACGATGTCGTGGACACGGAATGTAGCCAGAAAGCTGGAGGAAAATGTATTATATGTCAGACAACATATTCAGAAGTTTTGATTTATCAAAAATTCTTAAATGTAAATGGAGGGTTTGTCAGTGTCAAACCTGGGGGAGTGACAAGAGAAAGTTCAAAACTTGAGGTAGGAAGAAAATCAAGAGTGTCTCACTGAAGCAAAAAATTGAAAGAGAATAGATTATTAAAAGGCAATCAATAATCACAGTAATGCATGCTCATTAATCGCAGTGGAATGGCTTCATACAAATGTGCCCATATTTAATTTAATTTAGCATTATGCTACTGTTTATCTCTTGTCCAGATCCTAGTTGACCTTTAGAACAGAAAGCAAAACTGCATGTGCAAAATTTAGAGTCACCAATATATCTATAGCTAAGCACTGAAAACACACACAAAGTGGATAGCCAAATCAATGTTTTTGTCAGATAAAGTAAGGATATACCTAAAATGGCCTAAAATACCAGCTACAGCCATAGTCATCCCAGCAAAGTATGTATACGTATCACCAACAAAAACTGCAGAAGGATACCTAGAACGAGAAGAACAACAGACTGTTAGCAAACTACTCTTGATCATGTGAAAAATGAGGTTTCAAACAAAATGATATAGATGCATTATTAAATACCAGTTGTAAGAAAATAAAGCCAAAGAGGTAGCTATTAAGGGCTGCACTAAGTAAATGGAGAATGCATGTGCTTGCTTATATTCAGGATCTGTTGATGTTCCAATTTGCATAATATTGTGTATCAGAATCTGCAAACCCCACAGAATGAATCATTTTCTATGACCAAAGTAGATCGATTCTATCTACTTTTACAAGCTTTGCCACTTACAGCAGATGCGATAACCACTGTCTGCCCAACTTCAAGGCCATTTAGTCCAGCATGTATATTGATCGAATTTGTGCAGAAAACAGTCAATAGCCCCATATATAGTTTATATATCCACCCTGCCTCATTAAGAAAAGGTCAAAATAGTGAGTCTTTATAGTAATTAGTATCTCTTCAAGTGTCATTTGCATAGAGGTATGGAAAGCTTACCAAGATCCAAAACCTCTATCCCAATGTGTGGGACAAGTGGCTTTGGTATAACTATAGTTGTGTGTCCAGCATATGCCATTAACAAAGGAAGTGCAGCAATTGATGGGAGTAGTAATTTTCTGTTCTTTACATTGACATAAAATCACAAAAAAAGAAAAGAAGAAATTATTCTAAAATTAGTTGGCATGCACAAGTCCTGGAAGCAAATAATGAAAACTTATATACTCACACTCTCCAGGGGATATCAAGGACATCATCAACAAATCCAAGCAATGTCATGAAACAGATGCATGCTAATGCTGCATTGTACTCAACAAGCCACTGCAAAATAAAATAAATTTGTTGATATATTAAATGCTTCATTCCTCTATTGATATCAGTCCTTAAGATATTAGTACTGCAGTGCACTGAATAGTCAGATTTTCATAAAGATACTCACATTTGAATCTGATGTGAAGTTGAAATACTGGAATAAGATTGCCACAACCAAGAAGACAATGCCAACAACTATACCCAATGACTCAGGCCTGCATTGAAAAACGTAGCATAGTCAAAACTTAGTACCAATTTTTTTTAGCTAAATACAATCCTTCCTATGCATGCATCACATACATACCAAATGTATATAGTAGTAGCCAAATAAACCCTGTCTAAGGTTTTGTTCTCTAATTGAATTTTTTACCTGCGATTCCATAACTTATGATAATGAACATTAATAGTATTTCTAATAATCGATTCAACAACTCAAAGTATAGAACGTATTCTAAGAAAACAATCTGTATGGCTATAATTTATATATCCATATTTACAGAATTATCAACAAAAAAAAATTGGTCTGGTAAATAGCAATATCATAAAGGCTTTAGAACATATGCATCAGAATTCAAAGTTGAAAAAGAGAGAACCCCGGGCTAGTCAACATCAACATAAGAGGGGGAAAAAAACAAAATCCAAAGGGATGTGACGAACAATCCATGAACAAAAAGTATAAGATAAAAAAAAAAAGAGGAACTTAAAGCTCACATGGAATTGCATATACCTCATATCTTATAACAGAAATCTCTTAAGTGAAGGAGCAACTATATCAAACAAATAAAAGTACACTCAATTACAAAAGCAAAAAAAATATCAAACTGAAATTTTAATCCTAAATTGAACCTAAACTGAGCTCAATCACAATTCTCAATTAATTGAATTTGATCAACAAGCAAGGAAAATAAAAACCTAGCCAAAAAAACACACACCCAGATCTTAAAAACAAAATCTAACGCATACACACTTCATTATATATGAAAAAAAAAAGTGTAAAACGAACAGAAAGACTCACACTTTGACAAGTCCCTGAGGGGTACCCTTTTTGTTGATATCAAATCCAAAGAGGTTTCGCCTGAGAACGTATCTGGAGGCGACGGGGATCATTCTGACGGTGACGAAGAACCCTGTGAGGCTCATTCCGGCATTGATGAGGATGGATCTCCGGAGTTGGGGTTCGATGGAGTAATGGGAGAAGATGAGGTACAAGTAGAAAGGGATGGAGAAGAGAGAGAGCTTGAAGATGAAACCCCATTTGGGAGGTGCAATTGGAGGGTCTTGTTGTTGCTGTTGCTTGCGCTCTGTGTTTTCCTTCGCACCGGAAGAAGATGAAGAAGGTTCGGTTGTTGTTGTTGTTGTTGAAGAAGAGACCAATCTCTTTCGTGCTCCCATTGTTGTTTGTTCGTTTGGTTGCAGACAGTGGTAACCTTAATTGCAGATTTGAATTGCACCCACCCTGTGAGAAATTCTACGTCGTCATAGGACTAATGGGATGTTGCCAATTCAGCAAGAGTAGCCACCGTGGCATTTCTACTCTTTTCAAAACTATACTAAACTAATCACTCTGTCCTACGTATGGAAATATACATGCATTATTTTTTTTTTATGATAAATTATTCATTAATCAAGCCTATGCGGGTTTGTACAAGTTGTCAAGGTCTTAACATTCAAAATTAACTATTGTCCTTCATAAAAAAAAAAATTTAACTATTGTCTTTTTTTATTTCAATACAACTATTGTCTTTTCAATGATGAGGGTTTGCTTAGTGGAAAATTCTAGGAGATCTCTTGGTGCCTAGAGGCTAGTTGAGTAGTTGTGATCAAATAAATTGATTATAGTTTGGGCTTGTGTGGTAATCCTCTGGGTGAGTATTTCCTAGTAGCCCCAACATGTCATTAGTGTTCTACCCGGTAGTATTGGAGATATATTTCTTTCTACCATTTTTATTAAAAAAATTCATTAGTGATATATATTTTCATGTGTATATAATGTATATGTATCTATATTATGTAATTACTATTTAAAAATTTAGAACTGTGCATAAAGTATATATACAAGTTTCATATAATAGCTTAAATATATTTTTAGTCTTGCAAATATATCATTTTTCAGTTTTAGTCCTTGTAAAAAAATTATTTATTATCCCTGTAAAATAAAAAAATTTATTTTTAGTCATCGTTAATTTGTTTTAGTCCCTAAAATCTTTGATTCATGCTAAATTAGTCTCTATAATATGTGGACAATTTTGTTTTTAGTACCTAAAATATAATATCAATTTTATTTTAGAGGGACAAATTCGACAAATATCTAAATTTTACAGGGACTAATTCAATATGATCTAAATATTACAGAGACTATAACAAAATAACGAAGATTAAAAACAAAAAATTTTATTTTGCAGGAATCATAAACAAAAAAAAATTACATGGACTAAAAGTAAAATGTGTCATATTTATGGGGACTAAAAACATATTTAAACTTTATATAATTAATGTAAAATATTTTTTTTTGTGAAGCGTTAATGTAAGTGTTTGTCGAAAATACAAATTCGCATAAAGGAACAAAATAATAATTAAAGGATAAATTGAATAATAATTGCTGTTAAGTAATATTATCCAAACAATTTTGCTTGTATAGGAGATATTCCAAGCAAGAGGGTCATTTTTATGTGAGAGTTGAAAAGAGTAAGTCTTAACTATTAGATCTAATTATAAATGGTCACAATTAAAATAATAAAAATAATGTAGTTTTTAAAAATGGTTATATGATCATTGAAAAACTTTTAATTTTAACCATCCAAGTATAGTTATATGGTCAAGATTTACTCAACATAATTTCATTTTCACAAACAAATCCTCCCACTAGATATGTCATGCATTAGCCAAAAGGTCATATATTAGAAAAGTTAAAATTTAAAATGAAATTAAAAGACAAAATCTTATGATTTTCATTGATATACATAACATTTAATGTGTACAAAAATATGTTTAATATTGTTGTTCTGTCATTAAAATTGAAAAATATAACAATGATTAAGGGAAAATACAATGGAAAATAGAAATTAGAGGAAATTCAATAAATAATCAAGTTAATACTATTACTATTGATTCAAACCTTTTGAAAAACTTCTTTTGGGAAGACATTTTTTGTTGTTGAAAAACTCATGCTCACTACCCAAAAAAATTTGATCATACTTAGACACACGCTTTGAACAACAACAATTCTCCTTGACTCTGACAAATTCTCATTGAAATGTAAACATTAAATGAAAATTATCTTGTTTGAAATTTTGAAGAGATTCTAAGATGTGATGATACTAATTCAACCTAGGGATATAAATCTATTCACCAACTGGTTTCCTATTACTATCATTGCTCCCTTGACATTTTCCCCCATTTCATGTACTGTAAATCTTATTCCATTACACTATCATGTTGTGAATGCTCATTTCGAGAATATTATTTAGATGGTCACAAACAGTAAGAACAACTCCAGATCCTTAGAGAAGTTCAACCCTATTGGAGATGCTCTTACTGACCTATAATGGCTAGTTTTTTGTTTTGATGATTAAAGATCCTATTGGCCATGCAAATATTTATATTTCCTCCTCTAAATTCATTCTTTTTTGCCATTATAAAAAATAAAAAGGGGTATAGATTGGTGGGTTGGTGATAAAGCTCTTCAAGTCCAGGCAGTAACAAAAATGTATGTCACTGGCTCCTATGTTTTCTGATATTCCCTAAATTTGAAAATGACATTCTTTTTTGTTACACTCCCAAATTTAACCCTCCTATATCATTGTCTCTTCTCAATTTTTGTTAAGAGGTTTAAATTTCTGCATGGTCTCTTTAGGACAACGATCATGGATAGTACTATGTACAAGGATAGCATAGTTTTCCAAAATGAAAGCAAACAAGACAAAAAAGCAAAAAAAATCCCTGCTTGCATATAAATCACAATTTCAAGCCTACAAGCTCAGAGTCAGTGCTTCAATTGCAGAACTAAAGCTTGATAACGAGGCCGATGGGACAATGATCACTACCAGCAACATCAGGGAGAATGTATGAATCATGAACTTTGTCAGCTATGGATTCTGAGACAAGGAAATAATCAAGACGCCATCCTGTTTCAAAATTTTGAAACAAATCATTGAGAGAACAAAGAAGAGAGTTTATTTGAAAGGAATTCAAAGTTCAGGTGATGACTGATGATGTTTGTTAATTCACTACTGATTGAATGAGATATACACAACCACAGTGTCATGTATGTGCTTCCTCAGAAATAATTCTCATTAAATGTATAAATATAATCATGTAAAAGATAGTTTTTTTTTTGGTAAGAAGCAAATGTAAAAGATAGTTATTAAGTGAAGCAGTTGAATTGTAATCTTATTTAAGATTTGTATTTATCCATTTTCAGACATAACACCACTAGATTTAGATTTCTCTATGCAAACTATTAAGGTCCTGTTTGATGGAGAAGTTAGCTTTGAATTCCATTCTTATTTTTCTCATATATGGAAAAAGAGGAAAAGTTGTTAAATTAAATAGTCAATAAGTGCATATGGAAAAGATAAGAAAAAAGAGCTTTTGAAAAAATTGAAGTGTAAAAGCTGATTTATGAGAAACTATTAGTTCAAAAACTCATTCTAAGTGCCTATAGAAAAATTTATCCAAACAAGCTCTAAGTATGTAATAAATCAATTTTAGGAGCATGCTAAAGATACCTCTGTTGGTCTTGCGGGCACCGTGCCGATAACCCCAATAAGTATATCCAACAACACCAGGGTGCTGCTTTCTAAAAGTATCTACAAATCCCCTTGATAAGAAATTTGTTGCAAATGATTTCCTCTCTTCATCTGTAAACCCGGCACTTCTTTTGTTACCCTGTGGATACATGTAAACTATCAGAATTGATTAAACCACACTGTGCTCTTGGCAAATTATACTCACATTTGATTATTTATGATGTTAACAAACAGATTATTGATTTAAATTCCGCCTTGCCTTTATTTTCTACATACATAAACCAAATAGCTCACCTTTTACAGCCATGTACATATTTACAAGCATAACTTTTTCAAAGTAATATTAAATTATGTAATTTTGAAATTTGCTTTCAAATTTTATAACAAACCATAATGAGAAGATTGAATTATAAATGCATTCAAGTTTGCCAAGGCATATTAACAACCTGACTACTTTTTTGCCCCCTTTTTTTCTCCCTCTAAATCCAGTAATTTCTAATAGAAACAAACTTGCTTAATTGGAATTAATTTACTGAGGTTTAGATGTCATACATTCACTGTTTTCACGGAAAATATTAAATCTGAATCACTTACAGCAGGGTTGTATATGTCTATCTCTTCATGAGCACAATTTAGATCACCAGTCAAAACTACAGGTTTTGATTTTTCCAGCTCCTGTACCCAGCAAAAAATGAATCATGAATCCTAACAATAGGTGCATAATAACTACAAATTCTAATAACATGTTAATATTTCTTCTGAGAAAAGAACATTTACCCAAAAATGAATATTAACAAAAACAAAAAAAAAAGATAGAAAAGGGGTGTAGTGGTGTACAACATAAGGCATCACCTTGCACCTCAAATATAGTATTGAAGGAGCAATATATACACACAAGTACAATAACACTAATTGCATTAGGTGAGGGAAAGGAGCTATACATACTTTCAAATAATTGCTGAGAGATGGGTCCCATTCAGTCACTCTGTAAGACTAAATTCAAATACAGAAAGATTAGTTGGATGAGGATACATTTGTCAGATTGAAATATAGAAAGAGCAGTTGATTTAGAAATATAAAAGTAAAGTAATTACCAGCCTTCTCAAGCCATCTCCAGAATTAGGGACATATCCACTTATCAAATAGAATGTATCAAACTCCACGGTCACAAGTCTACCCTCACTATCATGATCAGATATACCTAGGCCATATCTAACTGAAAGTGGCTTTATCTGCCAGCATTTCAATCAATAGAAAATCAATATTAGGAAACAGCCTTTTCTTCTAAATGTAGGAAAAAACAATCAAATGTTATGTACCAAAAGTTTTCATCAAATATGAAGAGGAAGGATGAACATAGTCAACATACCCTTGAGATTATTGCTGTTCCGGAATAACCAAGCTTAGAAACACTACATGTCCAAAAACTGTTCTCATAGCCATCTATCAGACGCTGCTTTATTTCCTCGATATCCTTCTCCTGTTAGCAAAATCAGAGCAGTCATACTAAGAAAGAACACAACCACTATGAATTTTCACGTAAGCATAGACATCATGGTTGATAGATTTTAATAGGCAGCAACTAAAATTCTGTTAGGCGTTGCTTCTCACAATTTACATCTATAATTATCTGCATAGTTTCTCAGCAACCACCAGAATTTACAAAATTTAACTACGGCATACTGCAAGATGCACTTATAAACCGGAAAAAATGAAAAGGAAAAAGGAAGAACTTTTCAAATTTTTTATACAATCTTCCCAAAAACTGAAACTGAGGACTGTTGGAAAATGTAACTCTTCAAGGCATAAATCCAGCACGAATATTCTACCTGCAGTTTCGTCTCTTGCAAGCACAATACATCAAAGTCTTCCCTTTGAGCAAGTTGAAGAGCTGAGAATCCCTCTAATTTTAGCAATGCTCTCAATCCATTGACATTCCAAGACAAAAGCTTGACAGATTTTGTATCCCGAGTAAGAGGTGGGGGTCTCATAGTTCTAGGATTATATGCAATCCAACCTTTTTGAGGCTTCTTGTGGGCAAAAACAGTCCATGGTTCAGTTTGAATAGCGGTGGTACTGATTTCATCTGATTGCGCTACAACACTAACAACCTCTGAAGATACTTTTCTCTTTGCCCTGGAAGGCTTAGCATCTGATAACAAACACCCATAGAAGATTGAGCCATCATTGCATGAGTGACATTTGAACCAAAATTGACAAGGATTTAAGCTAAAGTGCTAAACATTTAAGATATAGAAAGTTTACAACTCTACATACTCTACAACACACCTGTACCCTCGTCTGATTTCACTGACAGCTTCTTTTTGGTTGTCACTTTGACAGTTTCACTCTCAGATCCTGATCGTTTTAATCTTCTCTTACCCTGGTTAAGTTCAAATATCTCTGGAGTATCATTGACATAATCAACAGGGTCTTCATCCGATACCTTTTCAGCCTTCATTTCTAAGGATGTATTTTCAGAAGAAATGAGCAGTCCTTGTTCCTCTCTAATTTGAGTATCTTGTTCTGCTGCACATGAAGAGACCTTTTCACCATTGGAATTATACAGCTTGAGCTAGTTTTTAAAAAGCAACAAGGAGGTTAAGGAGTAAACGAAGAGACTCTTCAGACTTTGGAGAGTGGAGAGAATAATAGATGTTGGAAAAAGAAAAAAAACTCTTCATTTCCTCCCTTCCTTAAGAAACATTAAAGTTCAGATAATGCTAACAAAATTGTATACCACACATGTTATTATTGTCCATGAAACTCTTCAAGGCAGACAAAAGCTCATCTTTACGGCCTTTGGCAGGGACCCTAATACTCCTGAGAATTCAAAACCATTCCCAAGGCATAACTTCAACAATATTGCTTGTTACTAAAACTACAACAGTAGCTAATTTTTAAGGAAAAAGACATATCTACTTACTTCAATGTCTTCCGGAGTTCCTGAACAGTCATGGTGTCTACTATGGCCGGGTCATTTCTTAATCTCTCAATCTCAATGGAATAGCTATCAACATCATGTTCCTACATTATCAACTTATAGTGAATAAAAATGACAACTCCTGTTTGGGTGCGGAAGCCCAATTTCTAACTTATGGAGAAGTTAGTTTTACATTGCATTCTTATTTTTCACATATATAGAAAAGAGAAAAAGTGAAGTTGAAAAAGAGAGCTTTTGAACAAATTGAAGTATAAAAGCTTATAAAAGTTGATTTCAACTTATATGAGAAGTTATTAGCTAAAAAACTTATATTATAAGTGCTTATAGAAAAAAATATCCAAAGGGGTTCAATATCACTGCAGCATCAATTAGACCTTAACAACATGCTTCTTGGAAACTGGGCTTGCTTCCAACCCTTTGAGCTTCATATCCTTCTTAACCTCAACAAATGGTGACAAGGGTTCTGATGAATTTGAAAAGGGTCTTCTTTTAGACCCCATTGCTTTCACACTTGGACAAACCAATGTCTTCTTAGTATTCAAATGCTTCTGAACCACTGCAAAACTACAACATGCTGAGTCAGTTCAGCCAACCCCGGTAACTTGAGGTTCGATTAACACATTCGAATGAGTGTGACACAACGTTTTGAATTTGTTTTAATGTCAATTAGAAGAAAGGAAAAATAAAAATCCAACCTTTTTTCCCGAGAAAATGAAAAGAAAAAAACACAAAATAAATTTATTTTAATTCACACAGATTTGGAATATGGAAAATGATGAAGAGGGGGAAGACAAGAGAAACCTGGTAAGATTGATAGAGGTTGTAGACACGAATTGCAGGAGTTGTTTCATGTCAGGTAAACACCGAACAGAGAAAGAACCGCCAACATAGGCTGAGGCAAGGGTGGAGAGTGGAGACAGACAATGAGTTTGTCAATGTAAATATATTTTTTTTCTAATAAAAACATATACATATATGAGGCAACGTAGCTTGATTAATACCTACTAACTACACTGGATAGTATCAATCAATGTGTAAATATCCAACCATATTTTATAATTTTGCTATGGTGTAAATTATTTTTAAAAATTAATAATATCTTGATGTGATGAGATAGTAAAATATAATTAAATGTCTAGATAAAACTTGTTTTATTACAAATATATAAAACTTATTATTTTATTTTTGTGAAGAAATACAAATATATAAAATTTATTATTCAATAGTTAATAAGGTGAATTATACTATAAATTCTTTTTGAAAAGAATTATACGATAAATTATAAAAAAAAAAGTGAATTATATGGTAAATGTACTAGTGTTCCTAACATAGAGTTTCAGGACATATATCTTTTTATACTTGTCAGGACACAAATAAGCTTCTTTTTTTGGATAAAAAAGAAGTAGTTTTATTTATACATGTTTACGTTGTCTTGTGTAATTTTAGCTTAAGATACATATTCTCTACTCATTTTAATGGATTTGGTTAAATACTTAACAATCAATTGTTCAATACAATAATATTTGTTATGCTTATTATATTTTTATCCGGACATTACGATCGTGCAATTTTGATACCACATGTTTTAATTGTGCGATTTCGGTTCCAGATATTACGATTGTGCAATTTTGATCCCCTAGATATTCTCATTGTTACAATCAAGTCCATTTATCACTGTGTCATTTTTAACATTAAGAACCTATGCGGCTCACAAGTGACCCGACTCAATGTCAAATCAGTCCCACATTTGTCACGTAGGTTTTTGGTGTTAAAAACGATAATGACAAAGAGACCTAATTATAACGATTAAAACATCTGCGAGACTAAAACTAAAAGTACAATTAAACCTATTTGTTATCACCACAACTTTTGACAGGTCAGATTTATCAATCGATTGGGTTCCATGGAGAAACCATGGAGAAATGAGCAAGTCATATGCAAGTCTTGTGAGTTGCTTAGTTGTAAAAATAAACTGAGAGGATACCTAAGTCGAGCAACATGTATTGATTTGTTGGCGACACCTAGGATGTTAATATTGATAACTCTGAAACAACTCATCACTTAACAAGATCTACTAATAGTGAAGACCGAATGTAAGCATTTCACATATTGAAGAAATGACAAGAAGAAAATATTTAAAGAGACTCATTTTGAAAGTGCTTCATTAAATTTAACTTTCTCAAGATTAACAACACAAGTCCTTCATTACCATTTTTGTTAAATCCTTGATTCTTCTGGTCGTTTACCAATTTCGCCCTTTTACTTTATTCCCCGCGTTTCTCGACATTTAAATAATGGTGTGGAACGTAGTGTGCAAATATAATAGCTCATATTTAAAAAGAAAGAACTCTATGCAGGCCATTGAGAAATCACATGAACTCAGTGTCCGCTGAAATGATTGAAATAATGGCGCAACTTTTTGCTGCAATAGAAGTTTCCAAAGCCACTTCAGGCAGACCCATTTTTTATTCTTCAACTTAAATCATCTTTTCAAGAGCTTTAGTACATCTCCAACCAGATGCAGAGATCCAGTGACAAGAACCTGCAAGTGCAACCAATGGTAAACAATTGGCTCTCAGCATGCACGTGTGCATGTCATATAGGGTAGGAGGTGGCAAGCTTGAGGGAAAAATAAACAAAATAACAAACCCAAATTCCCTGCAGTAGAAAAAACACACAGTTGCTGTAGTTAAGCATCTCAGACCGTTGGAATGAGATTGGACGGCCCACGTTTGGACTTCATAAATCGGATTCAGAATTTAAACTAAGAGTGCGAGCCATCAGATCTCAATCCAACTGTCCGAGATGCTTGACTGAAGTAACTACGTGTTTTTTCTACTGTGGGGAATCTGGTTTCCAAAATAACACAACCACTTCTCTCCATCCCACCAAACTGTTCATGCCCGACAATACATGACTCAAGTGAAGAAAAATTTAATTGTTACTTGCTAGATTGCATTTACTAGGACGTACGTTAAAGAAAAAACTTGAGATTCAGCACCATGTAAGAAGTATCCACCCATCAACCAAGTCAATATAAGAATCAAGTATCATCCACGTTACCTACCTGAAGTCTTGTTGATGGGTGTTCTTTGACACAGTCCCTCAACCATTTTATTGTCAATGGCAACGAAGGCATTACTGCACTGCTTGCAAAATGGTTATGGGAAGGGCAGCCCTTTGAAGCATTATCATAAAGAAATTCATGAGGAGGTAACATCATCTTGCTATCTATCTTGAAATCCTTTTCAAGCGAAGTGGTCATTTCTGCAAATAAACAAAATAATGCACAGGTCAGAGAAGAATTCATGCTTTGTCACTACTGTTCAGTCCTCTAAGGCAGCATCATCGCATGGAATTAAGGAATTCTGACTAAATAGTTTCATCAGGCAATCCATTATCATTACATTTATCTTTATCTAGACATAATCCAAAGCCTAATAATCTTGAAGAACTTAATCACAGCCGTGGTGGTTAACAGGTTATTGACTTTATCAAACTTAAATTTAGTTCTACAAATATCTAAAACAACATTTCATGACTCATCTTTTAGTTAAATTTACATGAAGAAATATATTCCATTTTGTTTACAAGATAATAAGGACATTGAAGGAAGATCAACAAAGTAACTGAACAGACATACTCTTAATTCTAATAATACATATTTCAAAAGACATTATCAAAGCACAAAAACATACTTGTTAGAAATAATGTAAATAGAGCAGTTATGGTTGTACAGTATTATGGGTAAGTGAAGTGGGTAATCTTTGTATTTATTGTAATTCAGTGTTTACATATTAGAGCTCTGCCATGTAATACACACGGATTTCATCATATGCCTTTTGTTTCTCTCATCTTTTGACAGTTGTCATTGTCAAGATCTCTACTGGATGGATGCCAGCATGATGAAGCACCAAAAAAGTTGGGTTTTCCTGTGAACTACTCTACTTTTATGTCAAATAAACTTATAGTTGAAACAGGTGAGCCTATTTCATGGAATGCCTAAGCAAAATAAAAAGAAGAGAAAAGTGAGCCTCTCGAAATCTTCCAATGTGGTGAAAACGAAGTGACAAACCAAAACTCAAGACATTGATTTTGCAGAGTTATTGCCCCATGGTGCTGAAAGATCCATTTGCTACATGTATGACAATATGACCGCGACAATCTTAATGACATCATTGTGAGATCTCTAGAGCGACAAACAACATTACAAGCTGAAAAATGAAGCATACCTTTCCCATGCATAATCTTCTCCCAGACTCTTTGGAGGTTAAATTGCCATGATAGGTCTATGCCAGTAAGATCAGAATGAATAACTGATGCACCAGAAGTAACCTTAGTATACTTTGACATGCTCGGGACAAAAAGTGCTCTTGAGAAATGAATACCTAAGCAAGGGTTCAAGACATTTTGAATGCATTAGTGCAACACAACAAAGGGACACGAAAAAAAATTGAGATAGCAAAGTATGAAAACAAGTAGAACGGCTTGGACCTCATTCCTCGTGTTTTTATCTCTCCAGCAGATTAACTAATTATAATAGACCATTTCATGCAGACTATATTACAAATGCATTTCTAGAAAATTAAATATGCTATTTTATTCATTATTATATCCAGTCCCTAAAGTATTATATGTAAGCAAGACAAGAGAAAGTCAAGCTTAATGAAAATAGCTTTTTAAACAGAAAGTGAAAACAACAAAGTATGAGGTACTTTGAAGCAGGAATACCTGAAGAAGCACATGTATTCACTAGCCGTGGAAGCAAAATATGAGGATTTCTCACATCTAAGCAATTGAATAGAAGAATCTACAATTAATCAATGATGAATATGAGGATTCAGGAGGCATTTGATAATGAAATAGATGATCAACAGAAATTTGTGTGGTACTTTGTCAGATTCAAGAAACTTCACAATGATTAATAATAATAAAACTCAAAACAGTTGAAAGGGACACCCCTAGCATGTACTTGAAAATGGGGAAAGAAGCGTCTAAGAAAGGATATACTATGTTATTCCAACAACAGTGGATAAGCCCCAGGAACAGCTGGAACAATCAATTATTTTAATAATACCTACCTGCCTATAAGATTTCTCAAACTGCCCCAAGGTCTTGCTTTCATGAAAGATGTGACCATTTTCTGATGATTCCTCTGCATTTTCTACACCAATAGACGAATGTGATGGAATATTATATCCACTTACGGCATTGGAGAACCATTTTGCACAAGCCTCGATGCTCTCTGGACTATGAGCTCCATCCAAATAAAATATCAACTCTCCACCACAATTTTCGGACACAATTTCTGAGCAGTCCGAATTTAGAGAAGAGTCATAAACAATCTGAGCCCTCCCAGAAAAATGGGCAGCTGAAAGGCCTCTAATAAATTCATCTGGCAAATTAGAATCCTGAAAATCCTATTATACAGTGAAAAAGGTCAGTGATTATAATGAAGAAAGAGGAAGACCAACACATCTTTGATACTAGATCATCAAACAATGAAAGCATGGCAGGTGGAATATTCTTAAAGTGAAGAAAAACAATTATAATATACAAACAAATATGAAGTGGAAAAAATTACTGGCTACAAATTAAAATCTGACTAAACATCTCTGCGTCTGGAAAAAAAATCAAGCACACCAACAGGGATCCATTTCGAAAATTCTCATGCATAACCCATAATTGCTAATATTATAATTACGTCCAATGTATTTTAGATTCTAACGAATTATGGGATACAAGGCTTTGCATAAATATTTATTTAGATGCATGCATGAACCAAGAGTAGAATTTTAACTAACATTTTGAAAAAGTTTTTCCCAGTTTCCTGTTCTCTGAAGCCAGCATCTAGAAAGTGAGACTGCAAGAGCAGCATTATAAAATTGGTGATCACCAGATAAACGAAGCTTTAATCCCTTGATTTGTTTACAATCTAAAGGCTCGGTAACATCCAGTGGAACCTGCAGCAATTGAAAATAGGCAAACAATTAATGGCATTAGAATTAAAGAGGCTCATCTGCTCATGTGTGAGGTTGCACAGGTTCATGCATGCTTGTACGATTGCTAACCTATATTTTTCCTACTAAATCAGAGCTCTCAAATGCAGGAAGAATTTGGTTACATTTATAATTGAAAGGTTGAGAAAGATAATCTCTTAAGACAGTCAGACCACACCTAATTATGAAGTTTCATTAAAAGTTGAGTTTTGTCACTCGATATCTTTTTTATTTTTAAATATGGACTCAATCTGAAAATTGATTAGATTACTAAAAGCCTGTCCTTCAAAACAATAAGGTATGGTAAGAACAAGTGGCACCTCTAAGCTTCCTGATTGAATTAAAACATCATTTTGTTCTCAATTTATTTATTTATTATATCAAATATGTAAATAAAGTATCACATATATACAATAACAGACTTAGCTGAACTAAATCCGATGCAGATCATAAATCATCTAAAAATAATAATAGAAATTCGTTTTATGAGCTTCCAGTAAATATAATATTTCGATAGAACAACATCCCGAGTCAAGGCGAGCATAGGAGCTTCTGATCACAAAAACTCTACATCTGTTTTTCTTTAAATAATAAAAAAATTTCATTGATAAGAGACAACCTCAAAATGCTCTTTTCCTTGAGGCAATTTATGATAGTTGATAGGATTGGGAACAATGATTACCATGAGTTCTTTGGCCCTCTCAAGGATAACATCCATTGCTTCAGGAGGCTGGGGTACTGTGAAGGCAGGAACTTTAGGCTTCAGGAACAAGGAAGACATCAATTCTTCAGAAGGCAAAAAATGAAGACGGGGAGGGGGTTTTCAATTAGATAATTGGAACAAAAGTACTACATCAAGTAACCTATTTCCAGAGAAATCAATGTGCAAGTTTGGTTGCTCGAGTAGAACTTTCATACCTTAAAAATCCCTGCCTTGTGTGAAGCTATCAGTCCAAGAGTATCTCCTGCATTGTTTGAACTTCGAATAATTATAAATACCTCTTTTCCATATTGTGGTCAATTCAGTGTTCATGAAGAAAATCCACAAAAATTTAAGTATCATTAGTGAAAGTTTACTCAGATGATCGACATCACATTGTCAACGCAGGAACGTGCTAATCTCTTTTCGAGTAAATCAAATGCAAAACAACAGAAAGAATGTTCAGAGAGCAAGAGACATACACACCCAATATCTCAGTATGATCCATCCCCAAAGAAGTAATGCCGCACACAGTAGGTTTTTTAATCTGTAAGTTCATAATTCGTTTCAAATGTAACATAATAGGCAATCATTCTAACATTAGGATATCTGCTATTTATTTAAGGGATTAAACTAAAGGTCTTAATTTCTTTAAACTAATTTCTTCTATTAGTTCAATAAAATATATTAAAAAATGATTGTTAACAACCACAGTTAAAAGAAGTAAATCTGTGATACCATACGTCAAATGCATACCACGTTTGTTGAGTCTTCTGTGCCTCCAAGACCAACTTCTACAATGGCTGCATCAACCTATGAATGGGAACCATTTTAATGAGATATTGGCAATGAGGGGAAAAGAAGAATAAAGAATGACAACATAAGCAGATAAGTAAATGTTAGTAAGCACATAAACTGCAGGTAAAAGCCAAAAAACTGGTATGAACTAGCAGTACATTATACTTAACTAAAAGGTGCAGCATATGAAAAGTAAAGGCTGAGCAAAGATTCCCGAACCAAAACATTATAATTTATCAAAATGCAGATACCCGTATAAGAACGCAAGAGCGTTATTATGATCCAAAATATTAGATTACGAACAGGATTTTGTCTTAAATTATTAGAAAATGATGAAAAACATTTTGTTTAACTTCACCAACGTGCTAGAAATACATAGAAGATGACATGGAAAAAGCAATCCATCTTGTAGAGAAAGAAAGAATTCCTTATAATGAAACAAAAAGAGCTCATTAACTTACTTTTTTATTTGATACTTTTTTATTTGAGAGTAAGGTAACAAATACTGATAATACATGACATCTCCTTTATGAAAACATCATTTACCACAGAAGGAAAATGTTGTCCAGAGTGCAAAAAAGCATGTTAGGGAGAGATAAAGGTAAATATGTATACTAGCAATTACATACAATTTTTTTATAGTCTAGAGAGCATGGACAAACTGGTTAAGGTTGGTACTGTATCATTTAAAAATTAAAACAACATTAATCTAGCACCACCAAGATAAATACTGGCAAGAGAATGTTGTAAACATGCAGGGGACTATGAGAATTTGATCCAGGCATGACAAGGTCATCACATTGAATCTTCCACAATGGCTACTGCCTACAGGGATATGTAATATTCTTTGCAAGGACAGTACAGTAAGAAACTCAACAATAAACTGAAATGCAGGGCTCACCTGTTCAGATATAAATATTTTGAAGGCCAATACAGTAAGAAACTGAAACAATGGGGGCATTGGGAGCTGCTCTGTTGCTTTTTCCTGCAAAATTAAGCTTTGGGAATTGAGAAACTGCCACCTGAATATGTCAGTATGAAATGGATCATATATTCATATTATATTGTTTCTTCTAGCAAACGGTTTAACATCTGAAAAATATCTGATTTGATATATACTGTACAGAAGTTATGGTTTCTCAACTAGTCAACAGTATCAATGGGCAATAGAAAAATGAAATTTATATCAAGTACAAGCAATGATGTCACATAAAGCAATGCTTGGATCTGAGATAAGTATGAAATGGATCATATATTCATATTATATTGTTTCTTCTAGCAAACGGTTTAACCTCTGAAAAATATCTGATTTGATATATACTGTACAGAAGTTATGGTTTCTCAACTAGTCAACAGTATCAATGGGCAATAGAAAAATGAAATTTATATCAAGTACAAGCAATGATGTCACATAAAGCAATGCTTGGATCTGAGATAAGTATATATATTTAGAAAAGGAAAGTCCAAAAGAACTTCTATAAAAATGTAATAAAAAATACCTCCAATTTGTTCCAACAATCCCAGAAATACTGTAAAAACTTATCTTCTGATATGTCAATCCTACAGTGATTTTAACAATTCAGAAGTTAATGCTATACATTTAACAAAATTAGTGCAAAAAGCATGAAGTTAATTGTTCTGTTGTACAAGAAAAATAAAGTTGGCAATTCTTTTTCATACAATCATCTTCAGAGTTCTATTTGCAAATCTATATTTTATAATCTAGCCCTGACTTTCATAAGGAAAACATCATCGCTTTTCATTTAAAAAATAGGCATCCCTAGTTGCTTCGTCTGTTTGAATTCACATTTAGATGAAGGGTTTATTAACAAGATAATGTGAAGTGTACAGGCCAAGAATGTTCAAATTTGCTTATATGGACTAGCCCTCCAACTATTTGTGGACCAAAAGGTATGATATTCAGCATAAAATTTTGTAAACATTCATAAATGGTTAACAAGAAATTATTACAAAAATAGGAAAATAAGAATAGAACCTAACCAACTGAAGTCTGGATGTATTCTCATTCATCTGGGTTCATTGTTTTGAGCTACAAGTTTTGAAATTTGCTACATATTTTGTCAGGATCAACCATATATCTATGCTGTATATTTGTGCACTCAGGTGAAGGAAAGACAAAAAGTGTGTGTGCACATACACGTGTGAGAGAAAGAGAGACAGAGACATAGCAAAAGAGAGAACGGTCAGCATAGATGATCGGAATGCTGATACAGTATCTATATAAATGTTAAGATTAACCATTCTAGACAAGTTAGCTTGCACAATTACTAACCCATCGATACGAAATCGTTCACGCACGTCAATTAAGTGAGGGGATGTGAAAACTCCAGTGCGAAAGCCACACTCCCTTAAGATTGCCTCACAGAATATGCATGTTGAACCCTGACAGTGACAAGTAATCCATTAACCAAAGGGGGAAATGCAAGATGAACATGAAGATTAGGGATGACCTTTCTGTCATGTCAGATACCTGACAACAATATCAGACACTATAAATTGGTAAAGTATCTATAATGCAACCTCTTTGATTCAACCGTTTTAAGACAAGAAGCAACTTAATTCTACAGAGATATACAATGTTCATAATAATAGTTAGTTCTTGAGTCTTTAAGCAAAATATGAAATTTGACATTCAACAAACTGTGATGAAAAAATGAATCATGAAAATATGAAAAATTATGAAAAGAGTACCTTTCCCTTTGTGCCTGCCACATGAATAATGTTGAGCCTATTTATATCTTCTTCCAAACCCAGTATCTGTATAGAAAACATGCATTTTATTTTCTACTATTCTAAAAAGTCTCCTGAAGCCCTAATGCCTCATAAATATGATAAGAATAAGATGATTCGAGGAAAAGGAACATTTTCTGCTACTGGAAGGGACTCCTAGGAAATAGAACAAATTTTTTTCCCTAATTGGTAAAATGCATGAAGAATTTTGAGCCTGCTGAGTTCCAATTTCATGGCCCACTTCTGTTGTGTTCTATTTTCTTCCTTTTCCGAAACTAAACAAGGCAAAATTATGCCACAACCAACTATAAGTTTATAAATACATAGCATCATCAGTCACCACTACGACTTCAAAATTCTGGGAAATTAGTTCAGCAAATCACCTTAAGATACATTGACATCCTTTCTAATTTGTTAGCAACTGGTGGCTTCTCCCCACGCCTTTTCCGAGTAATAAGAGATGAAAGTTTTTCCATGGCAGTTTCATATGAAGACAAGGTGACAACATTGCTTCCCCTTTCAGAGAGAGCTTCAGATGACATCTTATACACAAATCCTAAAACATCAAACCAAAACAGATTTTCAGAAACTCAATGTTAAGCTTTTTGCTAACTCTGCATTGTCACAACTCACAGCTATAAGTTTCCCTATGGACTGAGTATATAAATACTAGAGAAAGTGTGTGCAAGTGTGCACCACATGATTAAAACTGAAAAGTGATCAATATTTGCAATCAAATAATAGAAAAATAAAAAATTGATCACAAATATCCCAGTGCAGTGTACTGTTTTAAAAGGAAAGCAAGGGTGTGTTTATATTGGCATATGCAGAACTTATTTAGGCTTATCTATTGACATAAGCACTTATTAGAATATTTGAGAGAGCTTATGAAAATAGCTTATGAATGGCTCATAAGCTATTTTGGACTTATTTTCATAAGCTCTCCAGAATAACTTATCAAAACAGCTTACAACTTATATGAAATCAATTTAATCACATTCTCTCTTAGATTATAAAATAGATTATGCCATAAGCATTTAAATAAGTTGTTTAAGGCCAACTAGCATATCCCTTATAAAAGATTATAGTAGAACAAGAAATGGGATTTTTTTTTAAATAAAAAAAAACACTTCTAGCGACCTGCTTGGAAGAAGAGCTTACTTCGTGCAGTGACATTATGTATGTTAGTGTATGAAGGTCCAATGACATTATCATGTATGCTTGTAGTATATGCAGGCAATAGAGTAGAAATCCATTTTGCTTTAGTAGTGGAATTGATATGCCTCCGATTTAAGTGTGAAACTCCAATCATCTCACACTTCGGGTACATGTTGAACTTGAAATTGGTTATTATCATCAGCATATCAACCCTGCAATGCAAACATTACCACAATCAATAGAAAATAACACACACACACACACATTCTGAATGAAGTGATTGAGAATAAAAATTGTTAGGATTTGCGAACCATGAGTGAAGAAACAAACACGCATTAGAGAGAGAGAGAGAGAGAGAGAGAGGGACTAACAGTGAGGAGGAGGAGGAGAAGAGGGAAGAAAAAGAGAAGCCATAATCTGAAATCTGAATAGCTGTGGTTGGTGGATGCTATGACATCGATGCTATCGGTTCGGTGGGAACACTAACAGTAGCGGCAACGGCTAAACTCGACTCTCTTGCAAAATGAATGAGGTTCACACGCATTACGCATACATAACATATGGGATTGGTTCCATTGGATAATTTGGAATTTGGATCGGACCACTTCCATTTCACCCGCCAGTTAAAACGGGCCGGGTTTGTATTTGAAAAATGGGAATTGGTAAATACACCCCACTATTTTGCCATTCACCCCACTTAAAGATGTTTTCAATGTAAAAATACAAAAATATATTTTTTTTGTTTTTTTTCATTTCCCGCATACACCCTACTGGATTTTTATAACTACCGGAAATTGAAATTTCTGAAAAGTTTAAAAATTTAATTTTATAACTACTGAAAATTAGAATTTGTGGGAAGTTTAAAAATTAAATTTTAATATTCACCGAAAATTAAAATTTTTGGTAGTTATAAAATTTAGTTTTTATAACTACCGAAAAGTTAAATTTGCGGGAAGTTTAAAAATTAAATTTTGATATTTATCGAAAATTAGAATTTCCGATAGTTATAAAATGGAAATTGGTAAATACACCAATATTTTTGGACATACACCCCACATTTAAAAAGAAAAATACCATTATATCCTCGTTGATTTGTTTATTTTTTTTTCAATTTCGCGTTGTTACCGGAAACTTAGTTTCCTGAATGTATGGAGTTTCCGGAATGTAAATTTGCATTCCGGAAACTCCAGAAAAATCCAGTTTCCGGAATGTATTTTTGCATTCCGGAAACTCAAGTTTGAGTTTCCGGAATGTAAATTTGCATTCCGAAAACTCCAGGAAAAATTTACATTCCGGAAACTGGAGTTTCCGGAATGCAAATCTGTATTCCGGAAACTGGGGTGTATGGCCAGTTTCTGGAAAAGAAGCAAAATCAGAAAAAAAAAAAACCCAAACAATAAAGGTATAATAGTAATTTCCTAAATAAATATGGAGTATATAGCAAAAAAAACTGGAATATATTTACCAATTCCCTTATAAAATTTAGTTTTTATAACTACCGGAAAATTGAATTTCCGGTAAGTTATAAACTTAAATTCCAAGGTTTCACGTTTTTTGACGGAAAATTCCAAGGTTCCAAGGTTTCACGTTATAAACTTAAATTCCGGTAAGTTATAAACTTAATTAATACATGGACAATTTTGTATCTAAATGAATGTTCTTTTACTATATTTTCTAAGGTTTCACGTTAAGATGGTAGTTCAATTTCTAAGGTTTCACGTTACCAAAAATTGGAATTTGCCAGCATCGAAAATTGCCACCAAGTTGAATTTTTGCAAATTTCTGATAGTACAAATTTTTCACTTTATACTATTGAAAATTCAAATTTTTGGTAGCACAAAATTTTCACTTTCTGTACTATTGGAAATTTAGATTTCCGATAAGATATAAATCTAATTTTATCTGCAAATCTGAATTTCTGGTTAAAAATTTATTTTTTTATTTATCGGAAATTGGAATTTTTGGTAAATTTTTAAACTTCTCGAAAATTCCAATTTCTGGATAAAATGAGAAGGGCAAAATCGTATTAAAAAATTAAAAGAGTGTAAAGTGAGGTGGATGGCAAATTCTTGGGGGTATATTTACCAACTACTTGAAAAATCTATCCTATTCTATCTATCTATTTACTATTTACTATTAAAAAAATTAAATCCTGATTTTCAGGCCAGTGACATTATTTCTGACATTATAATATGTGTTTCTTTTTCAACTCTTTTATTTCTAACTAGTTAAAATTATTTTATTTATTATTTGTGTTAGAAAAAATCTATACTTTATACAGGTTGCTGTATAAAATTTGAGCAAATTTTTTATAACATTATTTTATATTATGCTTAAATCTTAATTGCTATAATCAAAATTAGACTCACTCATTTTCCTCTAATTCTTTTTTTTTCTCTTATAACATTTTTTTATTCTAAGGATTAAATAACAGTTTGCAAATTACAGCTTTTTAGGAATTTGTTTTAAATTTATCAAAAAAAAAGGAATTTAGTTTTTTTTTGGTAAAAAAAAGGAATTTTTTTAAAATTATAATATTACAAATTAAATAAGGTGAAATTATCATACTGTTATGCGTTGAATTGAAAACCTATTTCACCACATGAGTTCAACACTTCTTCGTTTGGGTGAAAATAATGTGCAATTATATAGACTAATCTTTTAAGGCACTGAGGGGTTAATCTTTTCTCATAGATGTTCTTCCATATATAAGGTCTGGGGATTGAATCTCTATCATCGTACTTAAAGGACCCAAATATCTACCGCACCTTAAACGTAATCAATGGTTGAGTAATCTTCACGAAGAACCTACGGCTCGTACTATTCAGCCAATAGTCATATTTTTCTCAGCAAAAATAACTATATTTATTGAAATGCCATCCAAAATGAGGTGCCGGTGCTTATCGAATCAACGATAAAAATAATTCTATATATCATTCTCATAAGAATTTTAATAATCTTGTCAAATATTTAAAGAAGAAAATATTAAAAGTTCTTTTAAGTTCTTGAAATACTAGATGTTTTGTATTTAGTCTTACCATTTCAAGTAATTGAAAAGATGTAAAAAAAATTGTGAAGATGATGAAACATTATTTATTATTTATATTTATATACCAAAAACATCATTTTCCCGAAACTACAAAAGAATCTCTTGATAATTTATACGAATATTTTGTAAATTGTTTAATGTTGGATAAGTTAAGAAAAACTAGAGTAGTGTGACCAAAGGGGAGGAAAAAAAACATTTTAATCCAATTTCTAGAACAGAAGTAAATGGAAAATTTTAGTGTAACCAGGCTTTATACATATGTTCAATTCACCATTTTTGCAGTGTAAGCAATATCTAAGAAATAATATTATGATATGTATAAAATATCCAACTCATGACCAACAATTTTCTTTTCACTTCACTTAGATTTAATCACAGGATGACTTCCAATACAACATTGGTCGCTTGACATGTAACCTTAACTGCTGAACTGTGTGTTCTAATCCAAGGATAGAATATTGACCAAAAAAAATCCAGGGATAGAAAACTACACTGATTATAAAATTGCCACACAACACAAGAATGGTATAAAGCAAGCAAAAACCTTTGAATCTAATGAAGTTTTTCTACAAGAGAAATTTATAACATCTCACCTGATTTCGCCAAACCCAACAGATTATTCACAGAGAGTTTATGGAGTTTGGCTGAACTTCATCAAGAGCCAGCTTTTATATGGTTAACAACTAGACCTTTTAGTGTTATGTAATACTTGTTACGAGAAAAGCATCAGATTCTAAAATTACGTTTATAAGTTGAATACTTTAAAAGCAGAAGCTGTGCTTCATCCACATAAACCTTACAGTATATTTTTCTCTTTTTGGCTGGAGACCTTTCTAATCCAAATGAATCTTATCCTTATTTGTTATCTGTTTTGAATAATATATAGTCGTAACAACTATACACTTTAAGCTCCTCCATCCACTTATACATTTTTTAATTTAATTACACTGACAGTGTAAATTTTTTTTTTACACAAACATCTAATCATATCTCACCATATACTGTGTATTTACACTGTCAGTATATAGTTATTAAATTCTATATCTTTTATTCTTTCCATCTTTTTCCTTCACTTTGTTTTCTTTCTATTCCCATGTCTATGTCTTGAGAAAATTGAAAATTCACATGACAAGCATATTAGAACCGTTTTGGCATCAATAATATAGAATATGGCCACAGAAACTAAAGAAAAAAGAAAAAGCCAGTTTAAGAATACCAGTATACAATGTTGTTGACATTCAACTCATTAACAAATCTGTCAGTACAGGCCAAATTGAATGATTTGATACTCAATTTCTTTCTTTTTTGTTCACAAAACCAAAGAATTGAAGTAAATCCTGAAAATCTTCAGGACCAAAAAGTGAAAAAATACTAGGCCTATCATGCTAAATAATTGCAGGATCAGACCTTATAACATGACTATCTGGTATTAATATGAGCTGCAATAAGGGGTCCAATATTCCCATCCAAAACAGAATTTAGGTCTGACGTCTCGATGCCAGTCTTTACATCATGAACTAACTTGTATGGATGAGAGACATACCTCCTAGTTTCTTCTTGCCACAGATTTACAATGTCATCCTTCCTTATACTATTTATACTTGCAACTCCTTGTTCCCTTGCTATCACTTGAAGTTTAGCTTTCAATCTGTTTATTGCTTTCATCTTATTTGCAAAGTGGCTTCTCTCACCTCCACAAAGATAAAAAAAAAAATCTAATTCAGTAAAAAAATCTAATTTCTATGCTTGACATGTTTTTTTTTGGAAAATGCTGAAGAGAAACGGACTGGTAGTTATTTAGTAATATCATGTGATTGTCGGTCAGGGAATGTGGTTAAAATGGAAGTGATGAGCAAACAAAAGTAGTTAATGAGATCACATAGCTCTATCACTTTCCCTCATGAATGTGGTGTGGAACTTAATTTGATAGAGTTTTCATTTAAAGTATGATCAGGTAAAAGGGTCTGTGTACTTAGAAATCTTGCAAGCAGATTAGCACATCACAATGGAAATCGTAGCAGATCATGGGGCATTGCAATTTCATTCACAAATTCTGGCACATGATTTTGAATATACAATGAAAGAACTAAAGAAATTAATAAACAAAGAAGCAAACATTTCAACACAAACATATGCATACCAGAGGATTGGACACTTATTCCAGTAGGTAGATGCTGAATGCAAACTGTATGCTCAGTTTGTCTTTTCTGTTCTCCATGAATCAAGGGAGATGAGATAATCAAATCCTCAGAATCAATTTCTAGATCACGAGCATTCTCAAAGAACATGGGAATAACATCTACAGTTGCTGAGCTAGTCTGCAAATTTTGAATTCAGCAGAAAAAATTATTTCATCAAATTTCAATACTTAATTCATAATCCTAAGAACACTTAAAAAAACTTCTTGAAGATAGGATATATATAAGGCCATCCAATGATTGTATTATTACAGCCCCACTTCAATATAGCAATAACGCAGCCGAACCTCATTGTGTGTGGCAACTCAAGAAATATTATGTGATGAAATTGGAATTTAACACTCAAGATAAGAAATTAGAAGATTTTTCTTCACGGGAAGAGTTTTTCTGTAATAAAATTCAATATGAAAATAACACATTACACCAGAAAGGAAAATCCGCATTACTATTAGGTAGTATACCTCAAGCTGAGAAGATTCATTTGGAGAACCCCTTATCAGGTGGTGAACTCCCTTTTCCCCTGACAGATAGCCATAAGCACACTCAAATTCAAACTCTACAGATGCTGAAATAATTCCTCCATTCTGGAATGGACAGCTGTCAACGATCCTTCCTTCATAACCTTGTCTTTCGGCCCATCTAAGATACATGCTTAGGAGCTGTTCTGCCCAGACCTTGATTCATACAAGAGTAGGTCAAAGACAGAAGAATAAATTTACATAAATAGTTTGAGGAAATAAAAAATATTGAATCATAGATAGTCAAAAACTCATTTTTACAAAGTCTAATACGAAATATATAGCCTTATCATATGTACTACTACCAAAATGAGATAATCTCAATTAATACTCACTAGTTTAAAAATTTTCCCCCAAAAATACCCATTTTGGTGTCTCCCATAAATATGAATATTGCTATAAATAAAGGTATAATTGGAAAACTAGCATTTAATTTATTTGAAGATTGATGAATGTTGCTTATATTTTGGACCAAAGAAAAAGTGTATTTGTTGCTTATAATTTGGACCGGAGGGAGTATAAAACAACAACAACAAAACCCTTTTCCCACTAATTAGGGTCAACTACATGAATCAAACAACGCCCCCTATCATAAATCATGTCTAGTGACAGATCATTTAAATCTAAATCCTTTTTAATGATCTATCATATGTATAAACACTAAAGATTGGTACATTTCACAAGTTCTAGTACTTGAAGAAAAATCCCTCAATAATTAAGCTCGAGCATGTGCTAAATAAACCATAAGCTAAGTAATGGAAACCTTGTTTACTTTCAGGGAAGAGTAAAACTCCAACAATGAAGTAATAATAAAATTTCAATACATACCATATCATAAATTTTAATATTTACAAAATACCACATTCATCCATCAAAGTCGATTTCTATTATTTTCAGTAGAGCATGATTTCTGCAGAAATGAGTAGGAGTTTATTGGCTGGAACAGCTAAAGCACTATGCCAAATTAAGCATTTCAGTTGTCAATGAAAATCACTTCTTTGTAAGAGGAGAACAAAGTGACATTTAATTTCCATATGGTGTGAGACTCAATGCCAAGTAGTATAGAACCAAACAAAAAAATAAACTTAATGCTGCAGAGATCAAAAGGATACAATAGATGACTAGGCACACAAGACAAAATAGGATTAAAAATGATACATTAGAGAGAAAGTCGGTGTAGCACCTATTGTGGAAAATATGGTAGCCGTCTAGCCATATAATCTCACTTTAGGTGGTTTGGGCATGTGTTGAAAAGACCTGTAAAAGCCCCATTAAGGAGGGTAGATCAGACAGAGGTAGAGGGAAGCCAAGAAAAACTAAAGGTGGAACCATTAAGAAAGATTCAGATTTGGATGGTTTGTCATTAGATAAGATTTACAATAAGATATTATGGCAATGTTTGATCCATGTAATGTAACCAGCCCCACTTAGTGGGAAAAGGCTTTTGTTGTTGTTGTTGTTGTTGTTGTTGCATGTGTGCCTATCAAACAATATTCAATTAAACTTCTAAACAATTGCTTAGTGAAAAATTAATTTTAGAATGCATCATAATCAAGGTTGAAATTTCACGGACTATAATAACAATTTATTATCTACCAACCTGATTCAAAAGTTATAGCTCAAACATAACTGTAATGAAGTTCAAAGATTAAATTATCAAACCTTTGGATAGATGCCACTAGATCCAGCTTTTATAACCAAACACGCTCCCGCCATATCAAATGGCCCCTTAAGAAGCTTAGACATCTCGTACTGATCCAGAATGTTGCCTACATCTAAAGATGCATCATATGCTTGTTTATAGAGCCCATAATCAATAACATTCATCTCAGCCAACTGGTTGATCAGCTTTGCTTCCTCTACCTGCAAGCCATACAACAAGGTATCACATTCTTTTCAAATAAAATGAAAAGGCAAAAAAGAAAGAAAATAAATCCGCATGACATTCATTATATGCTTCTTGGGGGTGATAGAAAAGGTACTTCTTGATCCATATGATCAGAAATGCTATAATTTTCATCTGTTAGTGAAATTCTGGCCAACCTTTTGTAGAATAGTGATTTCCTAAGCTATCAATCATCACTTCTAAGAAGTGTGGTTGACGAGGCAGCAAGAGGGATCAACTGCACCACTGAATTTTACAATATCTAGAAGTAATATAAGGTAATTCTGTTTAAATGGAAGATCCATTCACATATCCAGGGCTATCACTGAGCTTTATGGGACAGCTATCTCACTAAATATCATAACCATAATTTCTCATACAAAGAAGTACTATTTGTACTCTTCTTTCTGTGATGTAATTGATGCATGTCATTTATCAATTATCATCAAACAAATCAAATTATATATAGAAGAGAAAATAAGTAATATTGTCAAAATTCAGGTACTGATGGGAACAGAACACAACCTTGTATCGTACGTCCTTTAGAGAAGCAACCGCTTTGGCACTGTTAGCCAACTTGACAAGAATGTCATTGGACTTAGCTGGATCATCCCACAGATCAAAATCACGTACTATTTCTTCCTGCTTAGTCCACATTGCTTCTTCCATTTCCAAGGCTGTCGATGCAAACATCTCAGCACGAAGAACTGCATCTTCAATCTTCCTTCTTAGTGAAAATAAACCTGATCATATTTGAATGACAATCATGATTGAAAGGATTAATAAGTGAGATAAAGCAGTAGGTATCCACAGCTCGTAAGTTACAGAAATCATTATACTATGAAGATTCATTATTTGACACTGACTTTGCTCTGGCTCATTAGATTTGCAGAAGAGTCATCACACAATCAAGAGTTTTCAATCAACTCACGTTTTTCTCAGTAGGCTTGCTCAGGCCATCAATTTTAGAAAGAGGAAAACAAAGAAAACAAGCAATGGAATATTTCTTGTTTCATAGCAATTGAAATTAATCATTGTAGTTTTGAGGTCAACCTATTCACGCATCTAGATGCATGAGAGAAGCCACCATTATGGCATCAAAATTCGGAAAGAATGCATGACATGATCCCTCCCACATGATCATAGATGCAATTAATTAGTGTGAAGTAATACATGCTAACTACAAGTTATGGAGCAAAATTCTTCTAACATATTTAACATGCCTTTACTTATGTCACATCACATCATATATCAGAACTACCCAGTTATCTGAAAAGAGCACATGATAAGAGGTCTCACATTAATTAATATCATTACATTTTTCCATAAGCATAAGAGTGGGGCATTTTATCTCTTGGGCACAGTTCTTCAGACCTTATCTTCATGTTTATTGAAATTAGGCATACAAAGAAACATTGAACCTTACAAGCTTGAAGCTCCCACTATTTGTGACATTGGTATCAGAATTTATTCTGTATCCAAAAAAAAAAACCTCTTCAAATCCCACTCCTCCATCCCACCTAATTTTCACTCCTATAAAGCAAAAGGGCATTTTGACATACATGAAGAGATAAAAAAAAAAAAAACACCCACTAAAGCAAAACACAACACTGAACCATTAATATCACTTCAATGAATCCAGACACAAACAAACAGAAACATTATTAAGCAAAACTAGTACTTTGCTTGCTCTTACACAAAAAAAGACAGCATTTTGGAACAGACCCACTTGTTTGTAGATATCCTTGTTGTTAGCCATGGAGTGGCAAGCTCTAATTCTGGAAGAACACAGGAGCAACCCAGTACGTGGATTCTTCTTCCTCACTAGAGAAGACTGCCATTTTGAGCTGAAAGAAGAAGCAACGTCATAAGCTGTTCTTGCACAAGCAGCAGGTTCAGAGAACACAGTTGCCGCCATAACCATCAAGAGTGAAAAGCGGTTGCTGCTATGGCCACGAACGTTTCAAAGCTCCTACTACTAGTGTTTGTGTTAGGAGCAACTAGCAAGAAAAATGTAAAAAGACCGAAATTTGTGTTCTGCTTTTTGCCTTTTTTGGGTTCCCTCCTTTACCTTATCTTCAGAGGAGAATTTGCTCCATCCGCTTCAAAACAAGACAAATGGACTACACTGCAGCCACGATGGTATGGATTTCGAAGACTTGGTGGTGACCTTATCTTTAGAAATTTTTTTTTTCGGTCGAAGGTTAATTAGAATTTAGAACATTGATTTTGTACACTTCTCGATAGGCGGCAAAACGGACTATCCGACCCGGGCTTAGGCTTTATTGGATCAGGCAAAAAATATCCAGATTAGAAATGGATACAAATTTTGTGTGTCTGAGTCTTTTATTTTTTGGTTAGACGGGCTTTAACATTGTATTTTTGTGGCCGATCCAATTTGGTCAGGCTTTATCGAATTCGAACTTTACTGGATCTGGCAAAAAACACTCAAATTAAAAACAGACTAAAATTTATGTGCCCAAGTTTTTTTAGGCTTTCAAGCCCACGTGGGGAATTTTTAAAACTTCCTAATTTAAGGTTTTTCCACTACAATTTTAAAATATAATAAATAATTTAATATTCCCTCCATGTCACTTTAGAGAAAAAAATATTAAGTGTCATTTTAGCATCATTATTATTTTTTTACAATTTTATCTATGGATTTTGATAAATGTATGACTAATAATAAATGATACATTTATGAATAAATTTTAAGGATAATTTAGTAAAATTATTCTACTACTTAATTTATTTATTATTTTTTAAATCCTTATAAAAAAATCTTAATGAATAGTTAATTTAAAACCAAGGGGGTCAACCTGTTGGTAGTAGATTCGATTCCACCCGAGTGCAAAAATAACGCCTTAGTCAGTCTCAGCCTCTTTGGACGAGCGCAGATTAGTCTTTCGTTAAAAGCATTGGGATATTGTGTGAGTAGCCAGCGATAGTCGCAAAACAAAAAAAAAATTTAAAACTAAGGGAGAAAGAGAAACATTGTTTCTTTTACAGAATAAGAAGAACAATGTTATTAAATTATATTTATTGTCTTTCTCAATTTTAATAAATCCATTATTATTCAAAAATTATCAAAAATTCAAAATTATGTAGTATTTATTTGGGATAAAATCAAAATAAAAACTATATTTTATGTTGGGGAAGGAATTGCATTTGGAACAGAGGTAGTGAGACGAGCAAGGGATCCACACGAGGCTGCTTCCTGTGTCGAAAACGAAAGGGTCTTATGGAACTACAAGGTATTTTTTTGTTGTGGATCTTTAACTTCCGTGGGGGTATGTGCGTTCGTGATTGAGGGAAGAATCCGGAAAAGAAGAATGAACAGGTTTATTTTTCTGATAGGGATAATTTTGTATTTTAAAAAAAATTAAGTATGTATGTGTCTTAGGCATGTGCCAATATAAAATCGGTGATTTCTGTCTACACATACATACTTTTTTATCCACGCTTGCGAAATTATTAATTCCGCAAGCATATTTTTTTGAACACATACTTTGTGCAGAACTAATAGTTCCGTACGTTATAATTCAATGCGGAACTAATAATTCCGCAGACACTATTAGTTCCAAATTATGTATGTTTTAAAAAAGAAATACCTACGGAATTATTAGTTCCGCATTGAAGTACAACGTGCGGAACTATTAATTTCGCACAAAGTATGTATTCAAAAAAATACACATGTAGAACTAATAGTTCTGCAGACATGTATGTGTGGATGAAAATGTATGTATATGTAGATAGAAAGGTGACTTCTATGGTGGTGAACCTTGAAAACTTCACCACAGGGACCAACCCACAGCAAGCACATTGGGTGCAATTGCCCCCACTTGAATATTAAATTTTTTTAAATAAAATATAGATTTGTGTTTTATTGAGACAAATATTTAAAAACAATAGTTACTCTCGTAAAAAACAAAAAGTAACTCATGGTCAAAGAGTTTTTTTTTTATTAAATGTTTACCTAATGCCCCCACTTGGACATTAGATATGTATACTTTCTAAAATGTTATGATATATTTTGTATGTTACAAATTTATATATGAGTTTGCCCCCATAGCATAAAATTTTTGGGTCCGTCCCTGCTTCACCATCATGGTGAATGGTGAAGTGGGCCCATAACTTACAATAGTAAGTAGGCTAATCTATTGTGAAATTATATATTTCTTCACTCAATTTATTGTAATGGTATGTTAGGCCCAAAACTTTATATATTACATTACATAAATCTAAATGAGAGAGGAGTGTAATAATCAGAAATCCTCCCTATTTTTCTTTCGAAAACAATAAGTGGTAGCTGGGTGACATAAATAGACAGGTAAACCAATTAACATATTTTTATTAGCGCTTTCACAACTGTGAAAAACTTCACACCACAGGTGTGAACAACGCTGGAACGAAATTGTTGAATCTAACCGGATAGAACAAAACCCTGACAGAATCACAGCTGTGCCAAAATGACACCCCGGGTGTAAATCGCGAAACAGTCCCTAACTCCTGATTGACGTAACTAGCGTTTTCACAGTTGGGATTAAACTTACACCACGCGTGTGAACAGTTCGACTCGAAATTCTTATTCTTTTCAATCCTAAGTCAAATTCTGTTTTTTTTTATACCACTAAAGCAACACTAATTACGATTTTTGAAAAAATAAATTAATAAGATACATTTTCCCACGTATTAATAATAATAAGTATTTTTTGCGACTCAATTTAAATCAAATAGCTTCAATTATCTAATAATAGCAAAATTATTATCACACAACCAACGGTTTCACTAAAAATTACCAATAATATTTTCATCTTTAACGTATGGACAAACCACACATACTGTGCACTAAAGTGAACCTTTATTATCCAATTTTACTCGCAAGACTAACTTAAGCATATGTACTCCTAGTTGGCTGGATCAATATTAGCGTCAAATAAACATAAATTAAATGTACTAAAACTATTAATTACTACATTAATTAATACATTATATAACATAAAACATCTACAACTGCTTTTTCGAAGAATTCTTGTCAGGTCAACATCACAACACTTTTTTAGGCACAAAAAGACAAAATTGGGTTATCTACCGAGATATCCATATTTACTTGGTCTAACTAATAAATTACAAAAGTCAAAGGAATTAATGTTATTTTCACAAAGATAAACACCCTCTCTGCAATATCATAAAACAATCTCCTAAACCTGTGCTAAAGGTTTCCGGTACAAGATCTGGACCATTGAATATTTTAACAATATATCTACGACTATAACATCAGGACTGACCCACTTCACCATGACGGTGAAGTTTTCCATGTTCACACCACAGAAGTCACCAGATAGAAAAGCCCTATAAAATCCCCCTAAGATTAGTAGGTAGTCCAATGGTCCAAAGACTATCAAAGCCCAAAAACGCACCACATGAAAGTGGGCGCAACTCCTTTGGTCTAAATAAATCGACCAAAAAAAAAACCTACAAATAAATAAATATCTTGCACAACATCAAAATCAGATACACTCTTCTCATGTACAAATACTGAATTGGAGGTTTTTATGGGAGTTGTGGGACCACAACAAATCTTACAGCCGAATTGCGTTCCATTGCCACAGGTCTACGCCTTGCTTGGTCAGCTGGCTATAGAAATCTAATTTGTAAATTAGATTCTAAGATGGGGCTTCAGTTGATCTGGGAAGAGGTTGATAAGTTCCATTCTCATGTTATTGTGCAGATAACTTTGTCATGTTGAGTTGGCCCCTTTGTTGTTTGTTGTTCTCTGATGCAATTGGGGTGGTGCACTTGAGGCACTAGTTCTCTTTTGGCTTAATTGCAGTTTTAGTCCCTCGTCTTTTGCGATTGTGCAATTTTAGTCATCTATCTTTTAATTGTGCAAATTGGATCTCTTATCTTTCAAATATGTGCAATTTTGGTCTCACCGTCAATTTCCTAACAGAGTTTGCTAATTTGGACAAATGGCACTGACGTGGCAATGACAACATGAAGCTTAAGAGCCTGTTTGGATGCAAAAGTCCTAGTTTTTGACTTATAAAGTAGTTAGTTTTATTTTGTATCTTATTTTTCTCATATATGGACAAGAGAAAAAGTTGTTAAATAGTCATTTATAAATAGATAGGTACTTTTGGAGAAGTCAAAAACTAAAACTTTTGCATCCAAATAGGCTCTTAAGCTCCATGTTATCATTGTCACGTCAACATCGTTGTCCAAGTCAGCAAACTCTGTTAGAAAATTGACGGTTGGACCAAAATTGCACATATTTGAAAGATAGAGGACCCAATTGGAGCAATTAAAAAATAGGAGACTAAAATTGCACAATCACAAAAGATGATGGACTAAAACTGCAATTAAGCCTTCTTTTTTCTTTTTTGTTTGCTTTGTTTATCTTTCTGTAAGATAAAAAGACAAACAAAAATACTGACTTGAGTGTTACACAGGTAGTCATATTGATGTGTTCGCCAAAAAAAAAATCACACATTGATGTGAAATATTGTCGCGTTCTCTTCACATTACCAAATCTCTGATCTATGGTACTTCCTCTGCCTAACTCTACTATCCTTTATAAAACCACGTCACCTACTAATTAAACACAAAACTCGTATAAGTTGTAAGGGTGATGATAGGCTGACCACTACACACCCACACCACACCCAAGACTGGTGAAAGAAATGGTGACAGTGGGTGTGTGATGGGTGGATTTTGGAGTTAGTAAATCATTTCCCAAGTTGTAATTAAAAAGTCAGAGTGCAGTACTAATTATTAATTAAGTTAGAAGAAAATGCTGCAAGTATCTAAGGCCATCTTCAACACCAAGATACCTCCAATCCACAACACTCATAATCCCCACACTCACACTCACTTTCTTCCCATCACCACCGACCATCCCTACCCTCAATTCTGCCACCAACGACCCCGCCACCGCCTTCGAACAACACCCCGGCGCCGGAAGCTCCTCCGTGAACCACCCCTCGCCGCCACCAAGCACAAACCCCACTTTCCCCTCACACTCCATCATGGTAAAAACCCCTCTCCACCCCTTCACCACCACATTCCACGTCACCTTCACCTTCACCTGATCCTCCACCAACAAACCCTCGCTTTTCGCCGCGTCGCAGCCGAACCCAAACCGGAACACGCCGGGAGGGTCTGCGACCAGCGTGTCACCGGGTTTGGCCGCGGCGGCAACAACGCGAGAGTTGCCGCGCGTGGAGATGGAGACGGTGAAGATGAGGTCGGCGAGGGAAAGCGTTGGCTTGGAGGGCATGTTGCGGCGGCGCGTGGCGGCGGAGTGGCCTACTGCAAAGAGGCGGCGATAGGATACAACGGCGGCGAGTGGGAGAGTGGAGAGAGAGGGGAAATGGGTGGTTACGATGGGTTTCCAAAGGTGGTCAGAGGACATGGAATGTAACCATGATTTTGATACGCATGAAGCTATGGCCAGGGTTTTGGGGTCAAGGTGATTAGCTACGAGGATCAGAACTTCCCACCATGGTGGAGGAGAGCGAATTTCCATGCTTGCTTGATGATGATGCTGTGTCGTTTTGTTTTGGGGTTTTAAAAGGGAAGAAAGAAGGCGGTTTTAGGGATTTACAGCGGTGGTTGTTACCGGATGAAACGGTGGTGGAATGTGACACGTGGAGGATGTTTGTCTTTTGCATGGGTGTTGAGTGCCGCCACGTAAGATTTGAAATTGGGAGTTTATGCCAGGGTGCAAAGGACACGTGCCTAGGTTCCATTTCATGAGTGCTTCTAAAATTTACTGTAAAAAAATAAAAATAAAAACACCAGTGAAAAGTTTATTTGCACCTTGCCTTTTGCTTTGAGTTTTCTGTGACCCTAAAGTCCTGGAAAAATACCGACACAGTGCGGCACAGTAAATACCGACACATATATCCTATTGCTACAGTACCGCTACGGTGAACATAGAAGAGAAAGCATGTGACCATAGAAGAGGGGGAAGAAAGTGTGAGACGGGGAGAGTGGTTTGGAAAAGTTCTAGATGACACTTGATAGGAAGTGAAATGGGATCAATGGGTTGACGGGAAATCAATCAATTTTAATTACATTGACCTGAATTTCTTTAAAAGAAAATACGTTGAGTTGAAATGAAATAAAATAAAAAATAATTGAAATAAATTGAAATAAATTAGATAAATTAATTGAAATGTAATAGTTAGTTTTTTAATATTTTATATTTTTATGTATTTATCATTTTATAATCAAAATACAAATAAATTAATATTTAACTTTTAATAAAAATAAATATAAATAAAAAGTATATATATGAGGTTATATGTGGGTCTCATTTTGAGTTCTTATGGATTGTACCATTGGAGTGAAGTGTTTTTTTTTGTTCAACGAGTGAAATGTTATTGTAGTTCTTAAATCTGATGTGGCATTGTAGGATCCATAAGCAACCCAACTTGGTTGCACCACTGGAGATGCACTAATGTATCACTAATGCCTCAAAAAAATATGCAAATTAATATACAGATAATTGGGCTGTCGATCCTTTATTTTTTAATTTTTTAATTAATAAATTTTTTATAATTAATTATTATTATTCTATAATTTATCCATCTATTATTTTAATTTGATAAAATTAAACCTATTAAAACAAGTGCCAAATTTTGTATCTCTCAACTTCTCATTTTCTTTTCAACAATGCATTTTTTCTAACTAAATATGTAGAAGAATATAGTATTATTCTATCACAATATTATATCGGGTTAATTTTTTGGTAACAGTTTCTTTTTTTTGGTAACATATAGGGTTAATTTTAAGGTTGCAAAATGATTATTCTTTTAATTTTATTTTTTAAGAAATAAAATAATATTTACTTATAAGGTTCATTAAAGCTTTTTGTTCCAGTAAATTTGCAGATTGCAAAATTATTTTTCTTTTAAACTTTTTTATAAATAATTAAAATAGTATTTGTTTATATATCTTTTGTTCAAATAAATTTTCAAGTAAGAAAATTATTAATCGTTCTTTGTATTTCTTGATAAATAAAATAATATTTTCTCACAGGTTTCATTCATGTTTTTTATTATTGTAAACTTTTAGGTTGCAAAATGATTTTTATTTTAATTACTATGGACTAGAAAATTATTTTGATTATTCTTCTCTATTTATTTTGTTATTCTTATTTTGCCTTCATTTTAATAAATATATATGAACAATTGTCAACCGCTAAAATTATAGAGTTTGCGTATTTAATTAAAATGTACAATGTCGTATAACTAGCATTATTGTAAATTTAGATTATATTATATATCAAATTATTATTTTCTGACAAAAATCAAATATCAAATTATTATTATCTAAATAAATTATTTAATATCATGCATAAAAATTAACACGATTCACCAACCCGTGCATCGCACGGGCCAGTTCACCTGTCTAGTATATTTTAAAAAGTATCGTTGTAATATAGTGTTATAATTTTACGTGCAAACTTTTTTATAAAACTTATTCTTAATTAATATTAATAAATTTTTTTACAATAATATTAATTAATATCTTATAACACTAGTAAAAAGTTGTCTGCATAAAATAGCATAGCCTCTTATAAAAAAAAAAAAGCATAGCCTCGTTAATTAGTTTAAAGTTCTGTGACTATATATGCAGGTTTAAGACATTTCACTACTATACTAGACCTAGGGGGAGCACGAGGTCTCTTACTCTCTATCTCTCTCTCTCTTCATCATGTTATATTAAGAATAATTCTAAATTTTTTTACATTTTATTCCTATAAATTTTTTTAATTACTAAATGAAGAAAATATTAAATATTTTTTTAATTTTTTTAAGACATTAGGTGTATTCTCTTTCTTATTTTATGAAGTAGTATGAGGATATGTAAAAAGATTTATAGGAAGATATAATATTTCTCTTAAATTAAATAATAGATCGTAATTATGATTAGGTTAAGGTAGTTATTAATATATTACGAGCAGTTATTTTTAAAATTAAATTTAACATTCAAGGGCAATTTTGAAATGTAAAATAGGACACAAAAGAAAGGTGTTTTCTTTATATATAAGTATAGATAATGATCACCATTTAGTAACCAATTTAGAGACCAAAAAACCTAGTCACTGAAGATCGATTTAGAGACCAAATTCATAAACTTCTTGACAAATTATTAATTTGTCACTTAGAGACTAAAATAGAGGCTAGTTATTTGAATAAAATTAGTGACCAAAATATTGGTCACTAAATTGCTAAAAGTTAATTGCCCAATTTCTAAAAGAATTTATGCTAATTAGTGAGCAATTTTTTGGTCATTAATTAATTAGAGACCGATTTTTTGGTCACTTGTTAGAGACTGATTTAAAGACCCAATCTCAAGATTTTTAGAATCACTCGTTAGAGATCGTTTTTTATCACTAATTAGGGACCCATTTTTTGGCATCGGATTAGAGATTTGATTTGGAGACTGAATCTGAAATTTTTTAGAATCACTCATTAGAGACTGATTTAGAGATCAAATTTATAGATTTTTTATCATAATTTTTCATTTCCTTTAAAGACCAAATTATCGATTGCTAACTTCCGAAATAGGATCAACTTTACCCAGATTTTTGTTTTCCTCTCTCACTCTCTCTCCCAGAGTTCCTTCGTGATCTTTTGTTTCTATTTTCCCCCATAATCAAAAACCCTTTCCTCCCTCACCCCACCATTCCAGTGACTCCCACCTTGCCAATCCCTCACCCCTAGATCCTCCATGACTACCCTTGGGACTCCGATAATTCGGTCTCCAAAGGAATCGAAAAATTATGGTAAAAAACTATAAATTTGGTCTCTAAATTAGTCTTTGATGAGTGATTCTAAAAAGTTTTAGATTTGTTCTCTAAATCCATCTCTAACAAGTGATTCTAAAAATCTTCAGATTTAGTCTCTAAATCGATCTCTAATTAGTGACAAAAAATCAGCCTCTAATTGATGACTGAAAAATCGGTCTCTAAAGAGTGATTTTAAAATTTTTCAAATTTAGTCTCTGTATCGAAATCTCTAATAAGTGACTGAAAAATCAGTCTCTAAGTGACAAACTAATTTTTTGTCAAAAAGTCTATGGATTTAGGTCCTGTTTGGATAACAAGCTTATCTACTGCTTACGGCATAAGTTGTATAAGTTACTTTTATAATTGAAAAAAAATTATAGTAAAACTTATTTTATATAAGTCATAAGCTGTTTTGATAAGCTATCATGGGTTGCTTATGAAAAATAAGCCCAAAATAGCTTATAAATTAGTTATAAACTGTGTTAATAAGTTTTGCATAAGCCAATCCAAACATACCCTTAGTCTCTAAATCAGTCTCTAAAGTGACCAATTTTTTTTAATCTCTATATCTGTTACTAAACTGTGATTTTCTAGTTGTGAATCCAACTGGTTGACTGGATCGGTCATGGGTCCAGTCCTGGTTAAACCGGGCTTTTCCAATCTTGATAACACTGATTTGCTTTTATTCACTATTTTTTTTTCCTGTCAAAAGAAAAAAAAAAAAGTACTGTAATTAGGTGTGGTCCTAATGGAATTTTGACCCTAGCCATTAGCCAAAGATATCCGAACTTTCAGTTAGAACCCCACAAATTCTGCTGAATACAAACAAATGCTAGTTCACGAGAGCAGTCCAACAGAACAAACTGAATACCTAACTCTCTCCCTCTGTGTGGTTGAGAATTGAGATGGGCGCCTCCCTCTTCATTCGCTTCCACATTTCCAATGAAAAATAAAATAAAACAAAACAAAAACAAAATCTTATCATACCATATAAAATTAAAAAGGGATCATGCCAACAAATTGGAATTAATGGCCCTAAAATTATACTACTACTATAGAGACTACCGGTTATCCAATTAATATCATCATTAAGTTATAATCACCCGTTTTGTAATAAGTAATTAGCATAGCACAATAATCACGGATTTCCTTCATAATTGACAAAATATAGAAACTAAATGGTACAATGATTGCAAGTGCTTAATTAGTTAGTTAACACTATATATATATGAGAACACACATATATCATATCATATATTTTTATATAAACAAACCAGCCAAATACAAAGATACGTTTGGGGTGTGAAGTGGAACAAAAACAAAAAGAAGATCAATTGCATATATAAATCAGTTCACGGGAATGCTAGCTATTGAGTATTAGGATGCCCATACTGTGTCTGGTTTGTACAAAAGACAAGGTAAAGCCTAGCATTAATTGCGGCATATTGGTGAGAAGTTTGTATATAGTGTTTCTTAATTAGTTCCTCTGTCGCTTTCTATAGAAGCATTCCGAAAGCTGCATGTGAATGCACATGCGAGACTGCCACAATGTTTTCTTCCACCCATCATTTCACAAGAATGAACTTGTATCCTTTTATGGTAAACTTTTGCAGTTTACTTTGTTCATATGGATTTTTTGTGTCTCTTTCTCCTTTTAGGTATTTAACTAGTCCATAAACCGGATTCATACTTTTTAGGTACTTATTTTATGGGTCTTTTTTTATAACAAGAATAGTAAAAAAATATCTCATAAATAAAATAATATTACTTAAAAATAAAAAAAATTAGGATGACACATGTCATAACCTAAGAGATGACATATGTCATAATATGGAAAACCAAGGTTAATTTTCTTATATAGAAATATATTGCTAGCTAAAACCCTATCAATCTTTATATTGATATATATTTATTAAAAAAACAAAAATATCATGTGAATATATAATAAAGTCTTGTGAAATTTTGACACCTGAACATCCAAAACCAATTAAGTGTTATCAATTTATCATTCCTTGTTCTCAAGAGAGAAATAATTTTAATATGTTTCTTTTTGAAATAACTAATTGACCCTGCATTCAATTCTATTGTTTTACTACATGCAATATAGCTTCACTAATTACAATAAAACTTACTAGATTGACCCCCAAAAAAACGGTGGAACAGAATTAAATGAAATAAAAGAGAGATTTTGTTGTTTGAATTGTTTAAAATGATTAAAATGAAATTTAATAGAATATATATTCCACTCTTTTTCATCTAATGCCTCTTTATTTCCCCAAATTGGAAGGGTACTAGATGAAGTCTGTTATTTCATTCTATTCCATAATTATAAAATATCTAACCAAGAGAATGATAATTTTATAACATCCCAATTTAATTTATTTCATTTCACTCATAATTTGATATCCAAACATGGTCTTTCAGAACGGTTCTTCACCTCAGGTGAAATGATCAGAGGAATTGAGGGAACAAGTGGGGTCCTCACCTTCTCCTCAATATTTTCTTTTTTTGAAATTTTGTATGTAGTTGTAGTTTTTTTTTATAAACATACTTTGTAGTCTTGTGACTCATTAATACAATCATATATGTCTAAGTTTTATTTCTATTCATTTCTGACTCCCTTATTTGTTTTCTGGATGTATTCCTGAATAGAGACGACACGTGTAAAACATAATATTTCATTAGGTAAAAATTCTTTGGACTTGAATTGTTGAAAAATGCGGGTGCTCATTTTAACTTTGAAAAATGAAAATTAACTCAAAACAAAAAGTTAAACTAGTCGACATAAATTAGAGATAAAAATATAAAATTGATCTCGAATTTGGGCGTCTCTAACCCCTAGAGGAAGAATTAAAGACAAGTTTTATTTATTTTTTTCTCTTTAAATTCCACCTCTAATTCAACTTTTCTGGTAGTAAGAGATTAGAGTTTACGGAAGCATTGCTTCGTCATACTATTGAGTCAGCCAAGAACTGAATGCTATTCAACACTCACAATGGTCAGTCTGACTAATTCTTGATGCAATTAAATGATTTAGAAAAGAAGGGTAATTAGATTGGCCATTTTAATGGTTAATTAATGAGGAACATTATATGATATTCTGCAATTTTCAAAATGAAAAAGGGTCGTACTTTTGCTAGCTAAAACAAATGCCAAAAGAACGCAACCTTTCATAGGAGCACAGCACAGCCATTGAACACGAAAAATTTTGCACTAAAAAAGTAACCAAAAGTGAAGAATCAATCAAACAAAAATTTGTTTCTAGACCAAAAAAAAAATACTACATCGTGGGTGGTTGAATAATTAAAAGATGCCACGTAAAACTCAATATAAATACAATATAGACACAACAAGATCTTATGCAGCAGCGGCGCCTATAAATAAGTAACTCAATAATTCTTGAAAACCACACTTTCACATATAACTTTTTTCTCTGTTTCTGTTAACGAGTGTGAGTGCAAACAGTGAGCAATGGCCAGAAATTTAAGCATCATTATGCTCTGTTTACTTGCATTTCTTCTTCTTGTGCAGAGCCATGTATGCCAAACATAATTGCCTTACCTCTCTCTCACTCTCACATATATTTTCTTGATAACTTCAAAGTTAACCTTTTGCCATTTAGTTTTACTCTGTTTGCTCTGTTTTCACTTGACTTTCCTTGCCAAAAGATATCGTTTCCTCCTTTCAAATTGAGATTAAAGAGTGAATTCTATTTGATGTTCATGCTCAACTTATATAATCTATTTAACTTTAATTTGTTTTGACAAGCATTGAGAATATTAAGTATTATTTTGAACGAATGGAGTTTATGTATTACAATAGCTATATAAAAGTAAATACTACTTACATGGTTCTGTTCTATCTCCACTAAATTTCCACATAACACTGATGCATAGATACCTCTACATTATAATCACTCATCCAACACTTCTCTCTTTTTATGTCCTTTTTTTTGTCATATCATATTACTTTTCTCTCTTCTATTTCTTTCACTCGTCGAGCTACAAAATATTATTTTCCTTTTTCTTGTAAAGTTTCTTCCTTTAAAATATGTGAAATAACAAGAAGAATTGTTCTTTTTATTACCTTGTGTTCATTGATTTGAATAAATCACATAATTTATTAACTATGCAATGATAATGTAAATTACATAAATATTTAATTATATTTTAGTATTTTATGTATGATTTTCTCTCGGAGTATAAAGGGTATCACTTCATTATATATATTATTTTTGAAGTTACACAAATGATTGCATTTATGTACCGTACCATCAATATGTTTTCAGGCTGAGAATGATGTTGCTACCACTGAGGCTCCAGCTCCAGCTCCAGAGTCTAACTCGGTAGGGCTTTTTTCACATTTTATGTAGATCTTTATTTGGCCAATTTCGTTTGAAGCTAATTATTATTAAGTACATTGCAGTTTACGGCCTTCCAAGAGTAGCATTTCTTCTTGTGTTAATTTCATCTTTGTTTTATTGAGTTTCAGAATGGCACTAGCGAAGGCAGTCTTCAACCACAAGGTAATGATTTAGTTACGAACATGTTATCTCACCTAAGTAGCTTTGCTCATAAGTAAAAGCTACAAGATTGACATTTAAAAAAAAAAGTCTATGGACACCACTCAAAGTATTAGTATTTTTCTAACAAAATAGTAAAAAAATCCAACCAATAATTAGATGAAAATAAAAAGAGTTGGAGAAGTTACACGTAAGTAAAAAATGTGACATATCACAACTTAGAAGGTTATATATTCTTTTCTTATATTGTAATTGAAGTAATTAAATTGTAAAAGAATCGAACCATACCCTAATATGATCACGAGATTGGGGACGCAAGTGGTTAATGAGCTCAATTCAAAGATAAGGGTTTGACTCATACTCGAGTTTGATCATTGGTGATAAAAAATTTGTTGCCAGACTTTACTTACCTCCTAATCGACTCAGACCTCATTCCTGAAAAAAGTTAAAAAAAAATACCCAGATGGCCAGATATAATTCAGATACTGGATGAGAAGGAAATTATTTAATCCCTCAAGTTATACAATTTCCTTCAGTCCAATCTTGATTTGACATTTTTAAGTGATTATTCCTTTGTTTTTCTTTTCATGTTTTAAGATTAATTTGATGTTGAAATTAAAATGGCGCATGCGTCAAATTGCAGATTGCGCTCCTCGTTGTGAAGAAAGATGCTCATCTACACAATACAAGAAGCCGTGCTTGTTCTTCTGCAAGAAATGCTGTGCAAAATGCTTGTGTGTGCCTCCTGGAACTTATGGCAACAAGGAAGTGTGTCCATGCTATAACAATTGGAAGACCAAGCGGGGAGGACCCAAATGTCCCTAAAATTAGTTGAGGCTTTCACAAGCATTGCTAGCTGCCACCTAATTGGCCATGTACTATATAGCCTAGACTCCCTAGCTAGAGCCCTAGACATGCCATTTATCGTTTAGTTTTGTTTGTCTCTTCATTTTCTATTCTTCCTCAAGGAATAAGAGAAATTTTTCCAGTGCATATTCCTTCAAAGAAATAGTTAAACAATGCACAAACATGATTTTAAACTGCAATTCACAAACATGATTGTGGCTGCAATGTTATGGTTTTCAAATCAGAAAGCACATCACGATCACGTTCATTAACTGCGTTTATTTGCAATTTTTTGCAATATCGAAGATAAGTACAACTGTAACTGCTATTTAAAACCTTGGACACAAACAATGCACACAACATAGCAGTCCCCTGCCTTACCACTCGGCCATGCCGCCAAAACGATACAAAATCTATCTAGAGGGAGAGAGAGAGGAAAAGGGAGAGGGAGGGAGAGAGGGGGGAGAGAAGGAGAGGAAGAGAAGGGGAGAGAGGGAGAGGAAGAGAGGGGGAGAGAGGAAGCGAGGGGGAGAGGGGAAGAGAGAGAGGGGATAGAGACAGAGAGGGAGAGAGAGAGAGAGGGAGAGGGAGAGGGAGAGAGAGAAGGGGGAGAGAGAGAGAGGGAAAGAGAGAGAGAGAGAGGGGGAGAGAGAGAATATTAAACTTTATCAATCCAACCGTCAAATTAAAAGTTCTTATGGAGTAGATCAAGTCTGCAAATTTTCATAAAATTTAAACAATGTTTGATACTTCATCCATTATTCGACATTTTACTTGTATTTTAAAATGAATATTATACGTTGAATCGAACTTAATAGTTGAAGTATCAGACATTGTTTAAATTTTGTGAAAATTTACAAATTTGATCTACTCAATAATAACTTTTAAATTGACGGTTGGATCGATAAAATTTAATATCTATGATGAATTATTAAGAAGAGCAACTCTGGTAGAGTTACATCCTGGAATAAACTAATCCCTCCTCATATATATATAGAGGGTACAGATCAACTTACTCCTGGAGTAACTCTTGCCTGAGTTACTCCTCCAATTTTTTTCTTATATATATATAAAACATATATAGAATTATAATTATAATGAGGAGGGATCAAATTACACCGGTGTAACTCTTAGACGATGTTACACCGGGATCAAGATTAATGTCTTTTAAAGTGTATGAATTTTGACGTATCTCAATGACACATCAAATGATTTTAGATTGATGTGAAATTTTATAGGAATGATCTACATGATAGTATCTTTTAATCCAACGGTGAGTTTTAGAATATAATTATCCGGTGAATAGTTATTAGCGGTGTAACATCGTCCAAGAGTTACACCGGTGTAATTTGATCCCTCCTCATTATAATTATAATTCTATATATGTTTTATATATATATAAGAAAAAAATTGGAGGAGTAACTCAGGCAAGAGTTACTCCAGGAGTAAGTTGATCTATACCCTCGATATATATATGAGGAGGGATTAGTTTATTCCAGGATATAACTCTACCAGAGTTGCTCTTCTTAATAATTCATCATAGATATTAAATTTTATCGCTAACTCTACACCGGTGAATAATTATTGATAACTTCAATTATTGATAACCGCACCCGACGCGGTTAGGTATAATAAATCAACATACCGTTAAAATTACTCAGCAGCAGGTGAATGTGAGAGATATTTCCTTTCGTTCTTCATCCTTGTCTCCTTCACCCTTAGCCGCCGCAGGCCTAAAGTCCGGTCCTCGCCGCTGTGGCCAGTCGCCGCCGTCGCAGCCCAACTCCTCGCTGCCGTAGCCCAGTCGTCGTCTTTCAGCTTCTGCGATTCAGCGAGACCCAAGCTTCTGTGATTCAGTCTTTGTCTTTCAGTCTATCAGATTCGTTGCTTTTTTCTCTCTTTCGTCTTTCAGTCTTCGTCTTCAAAGGAGTTAAGGGGGGTTCGAATTTGTACCATTTTTTCTCTGTTTCCAGACGCCACCATTCTCTCCCAAAAATAGATTTTGTATTATTGTTTGTTAACAATGGGTCAATGAATCTGTGTCTACCTCTCTTTTCTAAAAAACTGTCATACGTGAAGACCCATTGGATGTGGCTGAAAACTTTTATCTCTATCTACCTCTATGTTTCAACTTTTATTAGGCTTTTTTCAACAATAACTTTTATTAAGAGTTTGGGGTTTGCTTGTGGTTTATTGTCAGTCTTGTCTTCTCTGTTGGAGCTGCACTCTTATGGAATTTGGCAGAATTCCATTTTTTTTTCCTCCGTTTTTTAGTTTTTCTCTCCCAATTCTCGCCCATTTTGCACTGAACGGGTCAACCCGATGCCCGACCCACCTCGACTCACACATACCTGGGTCGGTTTGGTTCAGGTTCCTTGCCCAAAAGCTACCAAAACCGACCCAAATTGATCCGGCTCTAAATGCTCGTTTCGGTTTCTGTTTCCCCCCAACCTGACCCGTGGACAACCCTAGTTTTCATACACAGCCAGCAACCTCAGAGAGTTGCTTGCCGAGGGTTCGGAATGGTGACTAGCTAATTTAATTTTAACTTTTAGCGCCGTACATCTCAAATATGTATAACTAATTAGAGTAAATCATGACTAGCTAAACATAAAGAAAGCATAAAAGTCCAATTTAAGAGATGGAAAAGGTCTCTCACTTAAATATTATTATACCATTAGCATCAATATTTAATTAGCGGGATGAGAAAAACAAACATGATATTTATTTGGGTCTACAAGAACTCGGGGGAAATATGAGTATCACTGTATTAATATCATAATATGTGCATTATATATGTTAAATGTTAGTAACACACTCTCTCAATTCATGGTTGGTTAAAATTCATATGGGTCCTATATTTTATTTAGTGGGATTCATTCTCAAAGTGATTAGACACATGAATTTCAATCAAACATGAGAACCTATTGGAAAAGTGTGTTAATAACACTTCTCTTGTCTACATTTATTGACAATTCTTATTCCTCCCCATTTTTCTTTTCATCATCCTGTATCCCATCCCATGGCATATATGAACAAATTAAAAACAAAGAGGATGATGATCATCATTACAAATCAATTTGATATATATACACAATATATACCAACTAGAATTTCTGAACTCTGGCATTTGATATCTCTTGTTCAGCCACGGTTCACAAAGTCTTTTTTTTGCCACCATTTCGATAATCTAATACTCGAATCCAGTTTTCTAAGGGCTGTCCAAGTTGATAGGTTTATAGTGTTTTACACAAATTTCCAACAATAGACTTCGAGCATAAAGCAAGAGAAAAAAATAAAACTCGAAGAGTAAAACTCTCAGAATTGAAGAACAATAGAAAAAGAAGAGCAAATGTAAAAATAAAGAAGAAAATAAAGGAAATAAACTTGAATTAAATTAAAATGGAAGGAAGTGCATACATTGCTTTCCAGATGACCAGTAGGCATTTTAGGAGTACAAGTGATGCAAACTTTCAACCTATATTACAACAATCTAACTACTATTTATAGGCAAAAGTTCCTAACTATTAGTCCTACAATTTTGCCACCTAATAGACAAGTGTTAATAATGTAAATTAACACATTTTATTCAACAAGAAATAACTGACCCACTACGTACAAACTTCCTAGTCACTACCTTGGCTTATCAAAAAGTAACTTCCTTGGTAACTTCCCACTACCATCACAACTTCCATGCTCTTGATTTGCTTGATCCTGAAGTTGGTTTCTCAAATATGTCTTCATCGACACACAGTGCATTTCAACACACAGTCGAAATAGTCGTGGTATTAATAGAGGCCCCCCGGGTATTTTATCTTTTGATTGAGTATGAAAAAGAAAAAAATACTACACACTAGTTCTATTTCGACGTCTTCTATTCTTATGCATGGACTCCCCTTTTTGCTTCTTTGGATTGGCCATGTAATCTCAATTGACCTTCTCTTCGAATAGAATTGGCCACCTCCATAGCCATACTTCGATTTAACTCTTTTAGGATGCAAGCACTCCGGACACTTCTTGTCTCGATAATGCTTTTTTTTTTGTAGATCTCAAAGTCGATTTGAGCAATAGAGACGACCTTAAAAAGGTAGAATTAAACATGCCAAAATGTGACCAACATAAACGTCTTTGGCTTGACCATCTTCTATTTATTTTTCATATGGATCGAAAACCATTTCAATTTTTAGCCGCAAGTTTAAAGTGCACATGTACTAATGCTAGTGAAAATAGCCAATCATAATGCACCAATGTCCAATTGCCTGTTCGAAATGCACCAATAGCTGGCTAGTTGCATATTTGAGAAGTCCTTTGGAAGAACACCAATTACAGATACTTATGAATAGCCACCGAGAAATCAAATTCATATATATTTTTTCTTTGGCCTCGAGGGCCATTATATTTTTTCTTTCTTGGAAACCATTTCACTTTTCTTTTTGGCTGCCAAAGCCACTTCTTCATTTCTCAACCGCCTTGATGATTGTACACCACATTTTTCTCTTGGCCTCCATGGCCACTTTCTTCATATTTTTTTTTGGGCACCACTTTAATTTAATTTGCCTTCAACTAATTGCACATCATCTAACTTTTTTTTTAAGGCCATTTTTTTTAAAACAAGTCTTGCGCCAGGCAAGAATGTATATATCGAATAAAAAGTAAATCACCACAACAAACTGACCACTTTTTGGTCAAATGAATCATAAGCATTTTGCAAGTGGCTTTAGCAGATATTATCAAAATTATAAATAGCCAATTTGCTTGAAATGCAGGCCTTTTGAAATACATCGTTGCAAGCTTTTTGAACTTTGGTGAACATATCGACCTCGGCATGGTGAAGTGTGCTTTTGGTGCCTTTATAGAATGTGGAAGTCCACCTAATCTATAGCCACATTATTTAGGGAGTGTCTGGCCCAGCTTTGTTTTGGCTTGGGGTGTTGGTAAATACACCCCCAAAATTAGTCATACACCCACTTTAAACATAAAATTTCAAAACAACCCCGTCTTAATATCACATTTTGTTTCTCAGAATTTCAAAATTGCGTATTTTCCATAAACTTAGAAACTCGAGTTTCTGGAAATATTCAAAAATTGACTTTTTATATATTCCGGAAACTCGAATTTTCGAAAAATGCGCAATTTTGTGGGGTAGATGGGCAAAACGTGATATTAAGAAGGGGTAATTTTGGAATTTCAAGTTTTAATTGGGGTGTATGGCTAATTTTGGGGGTGTATTTACCAACACCCTTTGGCTTGTCTTATCCTTAAAAGGAGAAACTGAGCCAAACACATTTTAAAAAAAAACTCTACAAAAATTAAGTAGCTTATTTTTGTGAATAAAATTTGGAAAAAAGTAACTTATAATAAAGCTACTAGGAGCTTTTTATGGGTTAACATCGAGCTTATTTTAAGTTTTCCCCCTCATCGAACCCCAGCAATGAAAATTGTTCACCATTCTAGTTAGGGGTGGACACGGGTTCGGGTAAACCCGCGAACCCGGCCAACCCAAACCGACATGTCATTGGAACCGAACCCGAGAACTGACACCTCAAACCGAATCGATGGGTAGCAACCCGGTCAAAACTGGATTGGGTATCGGTTTTGGAAAAATGAAAACAACCCGAACCGAACCAGGTAGCTCAAGTTAACCAAAAAAACGCCTAATATACTGGACCCGAGTCACACCACACACGTTCTTTCTTTCTATTCCAGCCTAGGGTTTCTCTTTCTAATTCCTCATCCTCCTCACTATTCCTTCTCTCGTAGCGTCCCTTCTCTCCTAGTCCGGTGGCTCCCTTCTCTCGTGGTGGCGGTGCGGTGGTTCTCTCCCTTCTCTCACGCGTTCCTTCTCTCCTTGTGTGGTGGCTCTCTTCCTCTCACGGTCGCTTGTCCCTTCTCTCACGATCTCTCACAGTCACGCTCCTATTCTCTATGTGACAGCGACACCTCTGCGACAGTGCACCTCTCCGATCGAAGCTTCTTCTTAATCGATCTACAAGATCTACAAGTCGCCTTCACCTTCTTCTTCTCCATCGATCTGCAAAGAAAAGCTCCATTTCCTGAACTTAGATCTACTCCATCGACCTCCTGCTTCTTCTCCATTGAAGATCCGTCTCCAGAAGCTAGATCTACTCCTACATGTTATTGTTTTCATACTGATTGACTGATTGTTGTGTAGTTTGTACTGAGTTTTTTGTATTTTGTTCTTATACTGGTTGTTGGACTTGGATCTATTTCTTCTTCTATTTCTTGAAGTTAGATTCAGTATTCACAGGTTTGAGATTTGTTCCTTTTTTTTCTCGATTTTTGCACTTTTCGCCCTTTTTTCTCTAATTTTCCAGTTTTCATTATTTAATCAATAAACCCGAGACCTGAACCGAATCAATCTAAACTAGCACGGGTTGGTTCGATTCGGTTTTATATCCATAAATGTGTAAAACCGAACCAACCCAATCCGAGCACAAATGGTCGGTTCGGTTCGAAAATTACTCTCAAACCGAACTGAACCGACCTGTGCTCAGCCCTAATTCTAGTTTTTTTATTTTCATTTAAATTGCCGTATGTGCTGCTGCCATGAGATGAGCGCTATGTGTATTGCAAGTTGCAACACGTCATAGCTTTTTGTCTTTTTGATGAGCAAAATATACTCCTCTCCCTTGAGAGATATCGATATTATACTCTCATCTTCTCTTATTTAAAAACATACACTCCTTTCCACCGAGAGATATCAATATTACACTCTCATTTTCTCTTGTTTGAAAACACACACTCTTATCCCCTGAGAGATATCAATATTACACATTTTCTTCCATTCAAAGATAAAATATGATACATTTTTTATCGATTTTTGTAATTTTTCATTGACATAAAAGTTAGTCTCCGTTAAAATACTTTTTATTACCATAATAACCTTTTATATTTCATTTCATTTATGTTTTTGTCCCATTTTTTTTCCCAATTCGATTTCAGAATCACTGTTTCAACGTCATTCACCACTATATTCCACTAAAATCAAAACGAATCTATTGTTGGTGGAATGTGGTGGTGAACGCAGTAAAACGGTGATTCTGATTTCAGGAATCAGAAATTGGAATGAGAAAGGAAATGAGGCAAAAGAAAATAAAATGAAAAATAAAAAATAATTTAACGGAGACTAACATTTATGTTAATGAAAAATTATAAAAATAGAAAAAAAAATGTATTATATTTTATCTTTGAAGGAAAGCTAATGTGTGTTTTCAAACAAGAGAGGAGAATAGTGTAATATTGATATCTCCCAGAAGAGGGGAGTGAAATGTATATTTTCAAATAAGAGAGGAGGAGAGTGCAATATTAATATTTCTCAAGAGAGAAAAGTGCATTTTACTTTTATTATTATTATTATTTTATGATTTGTTGATATTAACTCTTCACACCACTTTATTGTTACCGATGAATTCAATAGCAGTGGTCATCAAAATTTTAAAGTTAATTATACCCCATAAAATCTTGTTACTATAATATTCAATTCACAAAATTTTAAAGTTAAGACAGTTCATTCTTGGTAAAAAAACAGTTCATTCTTTAAAAATTTATATTTTGTTTAATTAACATATATAGATATATGTTTTAATGTTTTATTTCATTTTTAAATTAAACACCTTTAAATTCAATGAAAATGGGGTATAATTAACTGAAAGTTTGCAATTAGATAATTTTTATGGTAATTTTAAAATAAATAAAAGTTTTTATACAAATTTTTACCAAATATCTTTTAATTTAAAATTAGCTTTTAAGCTAAAAAAAGTAAAAATACCAAATAACTTTATCTTAATAGTGGCTTTTAAGCTAAAAAAAGCCGGGCCAAACGAAACCTTAGTACCAAAATTTTGATCTGGCGGCTATGAAAATGAAACTACTGCCAATATAAAGTTGGCCTTAGTTGCTTGATTTGATCATGGCTTATTAGTATGAATAATACAAACAACTAAGCATCATTGCAAATTCGAAATGTAATATTGCTCGAAATGCACCAAAAGCCAATTGTGCATGTTCAAGAAAGCCTTTCGAAGAACACAAGTTGCAAGTACTTGTGAATAGCCACTTGGAATTGCTTTAAAAGCATTGCATTATTTTCTTTGGCTTCAATTTAAATACTTTTTTTATCCCTGCAAAATGACCGAGTTTCATTTTTTGTCCCTGTAAAAAAAAATTATTTATGATTCCTGCAAAATAAAAAGTTTTATTTTTAGTCTTCACAAATTTATTTTAGTCCATGTAATATTCAATTCATGCTAAATTAATCCTTATAATATGTGAACAATTTTGTTTTTAGTCCCTATAATATTATATCAACTTTTTTTTACAGGGACCAATTTGACGAATATATAAATATTACAGGGACAAATTCAACATGATCTAAATATTATAGGGACTAAAACAAACTTGTGATGGAGCTATTTGTAATTTCGGAACAAAGTATTCAGCTGGAGGTGTCAGAGATAAAAATGGCATTTTCATCTTGGGTTTTGCTTCCTATCTTGGTTCGGAGTCTGTTATTGGTTTTGATTTGCAAGCCATTCAAATGGGTATCCAGCTCGCTAGGTTGAAGGGTTTCTAGAAAGTGGGGATTGAATCAGATTCATTGTCAGCGGTTCACTTAGTCAAAGATGGTTGTTCTTTCCGCCATCCGCTTTTCAACCTTGTTAGTAGTATTCATGATCTTTTACACTTGGAGTCAGATTTCTACTTGGAGCATGTTCTTCGTGAAGCCAACCAAGTTGCAGATTGTTTTGCTAAAAATGGACTTAATTTGGATAATTGTAGTTTTTGTTTTTCTTGTATTCCTTTCTTTGCTTCTAGTGCCTTAAGGGCTGATTTAATGGGGATTTGCTTCCCTAGGGGTTTCTAAGTGTAGTTGTTTCTTGTTTGGGGGCATTGCCCCCTGGCATTTATCAAAAAAATAAATAAACAATTTTTTTTACAGAAACAAAAAATAAAACTCAGTCATTTTATAGGGATAAAAAAAAATATTTAAACCTCAAAAAAACCACTTTAATTATTTTCCTTTTCTTGGCCTCAATGGCCGTTACATTTTTTTTTTGGAAAAGCCATTTCAATCTTTTCTTCTGGCCTCAGAAAGCATTGAAAATCATTTTTTTCTTTTTCTAAAGCCACTGCATTTTGTTTCTCAACATATATTCTGTTTTCTTCCTGCCCTTGAAGGCCATTTTTTTTATTGGCATCAAAAAGTTATATTTTTTGTATATTGGCCTCAATGACAGCCACGTTATTTTTCTCTTGGCCTTTCCCATTGGCTTCAAAGATTACTCTACTTTACTTATTGAACAAAAAAAATTTACTTTACTTTATTGTCCTCAAAAGCGATTTTAATTTCGACCATGCTAGCCTCTGGAGCCACTTTATTATTATTATTATTATATTATTATTATTATTATTATTATTATTATTATTATACACACACACACGTGGCCTCTCGAAGGCCATTTCATCATTAAGTCATGGCTTTTAAACTAGCCAATACCCTTTTTGTTATGAGGCAAATTGCTCATACTGGTTTCTGGGCAGATTGTCATTTTGTTCACTGGGAATTGAAAATAATGTGTGTTTTGAGCCTTCAAATAACTCCCAAAATCGAAGGGTCTTTGTTCACCGAAATTAATCATATCTTTTGTCAGAAATTTGATTTGATACCAACTATCTCCAACTTGTCCCATTGGACATGCCAATTTGTTTACGATTATTTTTCGCCACCATTTTGATAATTTGAGACTCGAATCCAGTCCTCTAAGGGCTGCTTAAGTTGATAGGTTTACGGTGTTTTACACAAATTTCTAATAATAGACTTCGAGCATAAAATAAGAGAAAAAATAAAACTCTAAGAGTAAAATGTTGGAACCAAATTGGTTAAAAGTGTTTTTAATACAAAAAACTCCCTAAGTGATTTTATGGTTTTGATGATAACAAAATATATTAAGGTTTTTACAAAGGATAATCAATTTGTATTAAGCTTGTACAATGCATAACAAAGCTGCCTAACTAAGTTTATTGCAGTCTGCGTCCAATAAATTAGTTCATCATAACGTTGGCTCATATTCAAAGTCTGAGAAGCTTTGCGTCCAATGTTGGCACTGGAGAGTATGCGTCCAATGCTTGAGCAGAAGGAAGAAGCCTTGCGTCCAATGTTGGCACTGGAATGGACACAAGAATTCTGCGTCCAATGTTTGAGCAGAAGGAAGAATTCTGCGTCCAGCGTCCAATGTTTGAGCAGAAGGAAGAGTTATGCGTCCAATGTTTCAGCACAAAGCAAGCAATGTTGTGCGTTCAATAAATCAGTACAAGGCACAAGGACAATTCTATAAGTCCAATGATCAGAACATAAGTCCAATGTTCAGGATGTGCTCTTGACCAAGGTACAGAATGCTGATCGTCCAATGATATGTACAAGGCAAGACTGGCATAAGTCCAATGATAAGAACAAGGCAATACTGGCAGAGTCCAATGTTTTTATGAGAAGCAGAATTGCAGTAAGAGTTCAATGATTTCCAAAGGAACAGATTCAGTGAGCATGAAGGATAAAAGTCCAATGTTCAGTGTGAGCAAGAGTGCAACTCTGCGTCCAATGAAACTGAACAAACAAAAGAACTGCTCTGCGTCCAATGAAGTAAGAGTTACTCAAGCACTGTTCTGCGTCCAATAAATAAGAAGGACAACAATATTGCTTTGCGTCCAATGGAGCACAAGGAAGCAGATTGACAAAGGTACATCAAACAATTGTTCTGCGTCCAATGGAGCAGAAGAACAAATGTACAACAATCAACCTTGCGTCCAATGGAACTATAGGGAAATGGCAAAAGTCCAATACTGGCTTGCATTCAAATGGAATAGATTGGTAAGCATAAAGATGCGTCCAATGTTTGCATGAGTTCTGTGCAAATTGGTAAGTGCAAAGGTATGCGTCCAATAGATTCTATATGCTGCGTCCAAAACGCAGAGTCCATTACATGCTATTTATTGCTCATGCATTTAATATGAAACATATTTATTGAGCAAATGATTTGAAATAAATAGCTGTACACAATGCTTTTCTGTACATCTTTGTCAACGTATGTGAATGTACTTCTGAAAAGCATAAAGTACTGTGGAAAGTGTACTAAGAGAGAGAATGTACTTTTAACTACTCTATAGATCTCTGAACACACCTTTCTGCTTTACACAGTGTATTCTCTCTGTCTCAATAAGATATTATTATTAACCACTGTACAATTGAGACTTTGAGTACAGGTTGCTTCTGATTTGGGAGAAAGAAACGCAGACATGCACAATGAAGAAGATCTCCTCAGAGCAACGGGAAAATAGCATTAAATGCTATTAGAGAACGGTAATATTTATGAAGGCTGAAGCTGAGCTATTCGAAGAACAAGTCTGAAGCTTCATCAAAGCCTATAAATACCGAGAAGCAAGAAGAAGAATACATGTGACTAAAAACGAAAAAGAAAGAGCTGAACTGCTGTGCAATTTTTTATACTCTGATTAGAAAAGTCTTGTATTTCTTTATCTTCTTGTAAAAGAGAGTTTGCTTAACTCTCAAAGTGCTTTAGTTTTCATATCCTCACTTGTGTGAGTTAGACAGCACTTGAATCAAAACTCTGCTGAGTTGTTTAGCCTGAAGAGGCTGTGTTCAAAGAATACTTGTTTTAGCCTGAAGAGGCTGTGTCCAAAGAATACTTGGGGTTTAGCCAGAAGAGGCTGCGTCCAAAGAATACTTGGGTTTTAGCCTGGAGAGGCTGTGTGCAAAGAATACTTGGGTTTTAGCCTGAAGAGGCTGTGTGCAAAGAATACTTGTATTCTATCAGGTTGATAGTGAAATCTCTCTAGTTTGAGGGGACTGGACGTAGCTCTTAGGAAAGGGTGAACCAGTATAAAAACTTGTGTTATTTCTTCTTTCCCTTAACTCCTTTTATATCTGTGTTTATTACTAACAAAGGGGATTGAAATTGTTTTTATTCAAACAAGTTTTTCAAACCAAAAGGGAAGCATTCTGTGCGTCCAATCTTTAGAAAACCTGTGCGTCCAGTTTTTATAAAGACTCTGTGCGTCCAGTGTTTTAGCACTTTGTGCGTCCAATATTTCAAAAAGCACTGTGCGTCCAATATTTGAACTAAGCTGTGCGTCCAACGTTTTTAACAGCCAGCGTCCATCATTTGCGAAAAAGTTTTAAAAGCTTAGAAACACAATTCAACCCCCCCTTCTTGTGTTTCATCTTGTTACCTACATAAAACTCTCAGAATTGAAGAATAATAGAAGAAGAGCAAAATAAAGGAAATAAACTTGAATTAAATTAAAATGGAAAGAAGTGCATATATACATTGCTTTCCAGATGACCAATAGTCCTATGAGAGTGGATGTGTTAGACATTTTAGGAGTACAAGTGATGCAAACTTCCAATCTAAATTACAACAATCTAACTACTATTATAGGCAAAAGTTCCTAACTATTAGTCCTGGAATTTTGCCACCTAATAGACAAGTGTTAATAATGTAAATTAACACATTTTATTCAATAGGAAATAACTAACCCACTACTACAAACTTCCTAGTCACTACCTTGTCTTATCAATAAGTAACTGCTATGGTAATTTCCCACTACCTTCACAACTTCCATGCTCTTGATTTGCTTGATCCTGAAATTGGTTTTTCAAATATGTCTTCATCAGCACGCAGTGCATTTCAACACATAGTCGAAATAGTCATGGTATTAACAGGTGTACTTTGTCATATGAATTTTTTGCGTCTCTTTCTCTTTTTAGGTATTAAATAATAAATAGCTAAAACCCTATCAATCTTTATTGATATTCATAAAAACAAAAACAAAAACATCATGTAAATGTAAATATATTACAAAGTCATGTGAAATTTTGACACTAGAGCAATTCACTCATGTTAGATATCCAAACATTTTTTATTTAAGTAAATGGTCATTTTAGTTCCTGAGAGAGTCAGACAGTGTTACTTTGGTCCCTGACTGATGTGAAATTAAAAAAAGGTCATCAACTAGTGTCCGTCGTTAGTTACTTTTTTTTGGTTACAAGAGCCGAACAAAAGTCGTTAGTTACTTTGGTCCCTACCGTCAAACCAAAATGACAGTAATTAATCATTTTCAAAGATCAAAGTGACTAATGGCTAACAGTTGATGATCTTTTTTTTTAATTTCGTATCTTTGAGGGTCCAAAGTGACATCGCCTAACACTTTTGGGGATTAAAATTGCTGTATACTCTTTTTACTTTGAGAGCCCTTATTTTTAGTTGTCATTTCAGAACGGTTCTTCACCTTAGGTGAAATGAGAGGAATTGAGGGAACAAGTGGGGTCCTCGCCTTCTCCCCAATATTTTCATTTTTAAAATTATTTGTGCAGTTGTAATTTTTTTTTATAAACATACTCTGTAGTCTTGTGACTCATTAATACAATCATATATGTCTAAGTTTTATTTCTATTCATTATTCATCATTTCTGACTCCCTTATTTGTTTTTTGGACGTATCCCCGGATGGAGACGACACGTGTAAAAGATAACATTTTTGTGATACATTGATTTGCATAAAAGCTTAAACTACTTTAAATTGTCGGTATGCATGAATTGTTTTATATGTCTAATATTTCATTGGGTAAAAATTCTTTGAACTTGAATTATTGAAAAATGTAGGTGCTCATTGCTTCGCCATACTGTTAAATCAGCCACGAACTCAAAGCTATTCAACACTCACAATGGCCAATTTGACTAATTCTTATTGCAAATTAAATTAAATGATTTAGAAAAGAAGGGTAACTTGCTATTCAACACTCACAATGGCCCGTCTGACTAATTCTTATTGCAAAATAAATGATTAATAAGGAACATTAATTAATTATATGATCGTGTAGAAGAAGCAATTTTCAAAATGAAAAAGGGTCGTACCTTTGCTGAAACAATTGCCAAAAGAACGCCACCTTTTATAGGAGCACAGCACAGCCATTGAACACGAAAAAGTTTGCACAAAAAAGGTAACCAAAAGTGGAGAATCAATCAAAAGTTGTATCTAGATAAAAAAAAATAAAAAAATACATCGTTGGTGGTTGAATAATTAAAAGATGCCACGTAAAATAAAAAAATTGTAATATAAAATATAAATAGACACAACAAGATCTTATGCAGCAGCCTATAAATACGTAACTCAGTAATTCTTGAAAACAACACTTTCACGTATAACTTTTTCTCTGTTTCTGTTAACGAGTGTGAGTGCAAAGTGCAAACCGTGAGCAATGGCCAGAAATTTAAGCATCGTTATGCTCTGTTTACTTGCAATTCTTCTTCTTGTGCAGAGCCATGTAAGCCAAACATAATTCCCTTACCTCTCTCTCACATACATTTTCTATTAAATTCAATGTTAACCTTTTGCCATTTAGTCTTACTCTGTTTGCTCTGTTTTCAATTAACTTTCCTTGCCAAAAAGATATCATTTTCCTCCTTTCAAAACGAGCTTAACCAGTGATTCCACAAAAGCTTCATGCTCATCCTATTGTTTTGACGAGCATTAAGAATAAAAGTATTATTTTGAAGGAATTGAGTTGATGCAGCGCAATAGCTATAGAAAAATAAATACTGCTTAGCTAGTTCTGTTCCGTCTCCGCTACATTTCCAATGAACACCGATGCATAGACACCTTTATAATATAACCACTCATCCTACACCTATCTCTTTTTATGTCTCTTTTCTTATCATATCATATCACTTATCTCTTTTTTATTTCTTTCTCTCACCGAACTACAAAATATTTCTCTTTTACTTGTAAAGGTTCTTCCTTTAAAATATGTGATTCACAAGAATTGTTCTCTTTATTACCTTGTGTTCAGTGCATTTGAATAAATCACATAATTTAATAACTATGCAGTAATAATGTAAATTACATAAATATTTAACACTATTTTCTATATGATTTTCTCTCGGAGTTTAAAGGGTGTCACTTCATTATATATATTATTTTTTGAAGTTACACAAATGATTGCATTTATGTAGTGTACCATAAATATGTTTTCAGGCTGCGAATGTTGTTGCTACCACTGAGGCTCCAGCTCCAGCTCCAGCTCCAGAGTCTGACTCGGTAGGGCTTTTTCATGTAAATTACATAAATATTTAACACTATTTTCTATATAATTTTCTCTCGGAGTTTAAAAGGTGTCACTTCATTATATATATTATTTTTTGAAGTTACACAAATGATTGCATTTATGTAGTGTACCACGTAAATATGTTTTCAGGCTGAGAATGTTGTTGCTACCACTGAGGCTCCAGCTCCAGCTCCAGAGTCTAACTCGGTAGGGCTTTTTTCACATTTTTTGTAAATCTTTATTTGGACAATTTCATTTGAAGCTAATTATTAAGTACATTGCGTTTTACAGCCTTCATGGTGTTGCATTTCTTCTTGTGTTAATTTCATTTTTATTTTATTGAGTTTCAGAATGGCACCACCGAAGGCAGTCTTCAACCACAAGGTAATGATTTAGTTACGAACATGTTATCTCACCTAAGTAGCTTTGCTCATAAGTAAAAGCTACAAGATTGACATTTAAAAAAAAAAGTCTATGGACACCACTCAAAGTATTAGTATTTTTCTAACAAAATAGTAAAAAAAATCCAACCAATAATTAGATGAAAATAAAAAGAGTTGAAGAAGTTACACGTCAGTCAAAAATGTGACATATCACAACTTAGAAGGTTATATATTCTTTTCTTATATTGTAATTGAAGTAATTAAATTGTGAAAGGATCGAACCATACCCTAATATGATCACGAGATTGGGGACGCAAGTGGTTAATGAGCTCAATTCAAAGATAAGGGTTTGGCTCGTACTCGAGTTTGATCATTGGTGATAAAAAATTTGTGACCAGACTTTACTTACCTCTTGACCGACTCAGACCTCATTCTTGAAAAAAATTAAAAAAAAAAAACCCAAATGGCCAGATATAATTCAAATACTGGATGAGAATGAAATTGTTTAATCCCTCAAATTATACAATTTCCTTCAGTCCAATCTTGATTTGACATTTTTAAGTGATTATTCCTTTGTTTTTCTTTTCATGTTTTAAGATTAATTTGATGTTGAAATTAAAATGGCGCATGCGTCAAATTGCAGATTGCGCTCCTCGTTGTGAAGAAAGATGCTCATCTACACAATACAAGAAGCCGTGCTTGTTCTTCTGCAAGAAATGTTGTGCAAAATGCTTGTGTGTGCCTCCTGGAACTTATGGCAACAAGGAAGTGTGTCCATGCTATAACAATTGGAAGACCAAGAGGGGAGGACCCAAATGTCCCTAAAGTTAGTTGAGGCTTTCACAAGCATTGCTAGCTGCCACCTAATTGGCCATGTACTATATAGCCTAGACTCCCTAGCTAGAGCCCTAGACATGCCATTATCCTTTAGTTTTGTTTGTCTCTTCATTTTCTGTTCTTCCTCAAGGAATAAGAGAAATTTTTCCACTGAATATTCCTTCAAAGAAATAGTTAAACAACGCACAAACATGATTTTAAATTGTGATCCACAACCATGATTGTGGCTGCAATGTTATGATTTGTAGGTAACAGGATGAAACACAAGAAGGGGGGTTGAATTGTGTTTCAAGGTTTCAATTCAATCCCCTCAGTTAATATGCAAGCAGAAATTAAAAGAGTTAAGGGAAAGAGAGATAGAACAAGTGTTTATCCTGGTTCACCATTTCCTAAGAACTACGTCCAGTCCCCTCAAACTAGAGAGATTTCACTATCAATCTAGATAGAATACAAGTATTCTTCAACAACCTCTTCAGGCCTTACAGCAAGTATTCTTTGTACACCTAGCCTTTCCAGGCTCAACCCCAAGTATTCTTTGCACGCAGTCTCTTCAGGCTATATCCCAAGTATTCTTTTACAGACAAGCCTCTTCAGGCTCAAACAACTCAAAAGAGTATTTTTGACTTAAAGTGCTATCTAACTCACACAAGTGAGAATATAAAATCTTAAGTACTTCGAGAGTTAAGCAAACTCTCTTATACAAAAAGAAAGAAAAAATATACAAGGCTTTCTTAGTGGTACAGAGTGTGTCACAATTTGCACAGCGTTTCAACTCTTTCTTTCAGTAGTTCAACACACACTTGTATTCTTCTTCTTGTTCATGGTATTTATAGGCTTTTGTGAAACTTTAGACTTGTTTTACCAATAGCTCAACTTCAGCCTTCATAAAAATGACCGTTCTCTAATAGCATTAAATGTTATTTTTTCGTTGCTTTGAGGAGTTCTACTTCAGTGTGTATGTCTGCGTCTCTTTTTCCTAAGTCAGAGGCAACATGTACTCACAGTCTCAATTGCACAAAGGTTAATAGTAATATTCTATTGAGACAGAGAGAATACACTGTGTAAAGCAGAAATGAGTGTTCAGAGAGATATAGAAATAACCAGAGTACATTCTCTCTCTAAGTACACCTTCCACAGTACTTTATGCTTTCATTTAATGCATATTCAAAAACGTTGAACACAGCTATTTATTTCAAATCATTTGCTCAATAAATATGTCCCATATTAAATGAAGGGGCAATAAATAGCAAGTTATGGATTTTGCGTTTTGGACGCAACATATATAATATTTTGGACTTTACAGGTTATGTACAAATGGACGCATACCTTTGCTTACCATTTGTACGTGAGGCAACTTGGTTCATATGGACGCATATTTATTGATTACCATATGGACTTATGATTTTGCTTCTTAGATAGTACGTCTCCATGAATAATTATTGGACATTTATCAGTTCTGCTTCTTTGGACGCAAAACATCTTTGGACGCATTGCTCTCAGAGTCCATTGCACAATACTTACCCGAGGTTAAGTATCAGAGTCCATTGGACGCTCCACTCTTGGACTGTACATATATGTGTCAATGTCACATTGGACGATGGACTTATCTTTGTTGTACCTACAAGAGCTTGTCAGCAGATTTTGTAAAACCTTTAATAATTATTGTTATCATCAAAACCACTTAGGGAATTCATGCATTAGAAATGCTTTTGAACAATTTGGTTCCAACGTTGTTTTCAAATCAGAAACCACATCACGATACGTTCATCTGTTGCATTTATTTGTGATTTTCTACAATATCAAAAGATACCTACAACCGCAATTGCTATTTAAAACCTTGGACACAACCAAAGCATACTGTGCACTAGGGAAAACAATTATATATATATATATAGAGAGAGAGAGAGATCCGTTTACTCCAGCCGTAACTCCGCTTAGAGTTACATTGCTTAATAACTCATCATAAACAGTGACGAATCTAAGAAGGGGCAGGGAGGGGCCCTGGCCTCCCCCTCCATTTTAATATTTATTATGTTATATGTTATATATATATATTATAAAGAAAAGCTCTTGAATGTAAAAGCCTGAAAGGAGAAGCCTCGTCCCTTGAATTCCAGTGCGGATGAATAACAAAGCAACGCCCATCCATTGCGCATCCCCATGACCAACTTCTTATAACATGGAACTTTAACATATATTTAGATTCATTAAAAAATGCTTTAACATGGGACACACATACATTTTTAATCAGTATAAAAACATATATTTTACTTATCCACCTCTCTTTATTTTCTTAAATTTATTATTATATTGTTGAAAATTAAATTGGAAAAATAAAATATTAATTGAAACTTGTAGAAAAATTGAGAGATCAAATTTGAAAAAGGAAAATTGTAAGTTATTTAATGTTTAATTAATATTTATCATTAAAATTGTTTGGCCCCGCTACGATAGATTCCTGGATCCGTCCCTGATCATAGATATTAAACTTTATCAATCCAACCATCAAATTAAAAGTTGTTACCGAGTAGATCAAGTCTGTAAATTTTCATAAAATTTAAATAATATTTGGTACTTCATCCATTAGTCGATATTTTACTTATATTTTAAAATGAATATTATACATTGAATCGAACTTAATAGTTGAAGTACCAAACATTGTTTAAATTTTGTGAAAATTTACAAATTTGATTTACTCGATAAGAACTTTTATTTTGACGGTTGGATCGATAAAATTTAAAATCTATGATGAGTTATTAAGTGGAGTAACTCTACCAGAGTGGTAGAGTTACTCTTGGAGTAAACGGATCTCTTCTCATATATATATATATATATATAGGGTACAAATCTACTTACTTCAGGAGTAAATCTTGCCTGAGTTACTCCCCCAATTTTTTTCTTATATATATATAACATATATAGAATTATAATTATAATATATATAATATTATGAAATAGTTTATAACTTGAGTTTTGATTCAATTGCTGATAGCTTCAAGCATTTGAAAGAATGGAGAGCAATATTTAAGTGAATGTGATTGTAGTGTTGTACTATGTACTTAATTTGTATCAATTATAATGATAGTGTGTGTGTGGATATATATTTTTATGATCAACGTTAAACTTATATTGCAATTTCTAATATTTTAGATATATAATATATAATAGGGAGATATTAGGTGAGATGAGTGTTTTATTGTGAGAGGTGAGAGGATTTAATAACAGCTCTTAGATCAAAATAGAAGGTCTAGATTTAATTGCTAATTAAAACTACACGTGTATCCAATTTTGGCTCTCCCACGTGCAGTGCTTTTCTCACTTTTGGGTTCCAAAATCTTTCGCGCAAAAGACCTCTTCTTTCTTCGCCGTCCCGTCGTCTTCCTCATTCGTTTGTGATCACCATTATCAAAAACATCAACTTTTAGTTAGTACAGGCCTCTCCCTGTCACTTCTTCCTCGTGGGTTTTTCAGCTTGCTCTGTTTTCACTGCCTTCCTGCACAAAGGCTCATGCGCTTTCTGGTTCAAGGTATTTTATGAAAAGGTTTATTTTTGCAAAATATATCAGTGTGATTTATTAGCGGTGTGGTGATAATGGTAGTACTACTTTACTATTATTCCAAAAGAGTTAACTGTCATTTTGACCCCTGAAATTGTAATACGGTCTCACTTAAGTCTTTGAAATTAACAAAAATACAAATTAATCCTTGAAATTGTAAAACGTCGGTCAATTTAGTCCCTGTTGTTACAATTTTAGGGACTAACTTGACTGACGTTTTATAATTTTAGAGACTAACTTAACCATCATTTTACAATTTCAGGGATTAATTTGTATTTTTGTTAGTTTCAGGGACTTAAGTGAGACCGCATTACAGTTTCAAGGGCCAAAATGACAGTTAAGTCATTCAAAAATGGTGGGACAACAAATCGTGAACGTGGCTTTTGCCCACTATATAGATTTTATTATAGTTTTATGTGGTGCAAAAATTCAACTCATTCCCTCCCCTGCAATTTAATATGTAGTCTTCTAATAATACACGTCCAGCCGCGGTAGGAATATTTAGTAACCTTTTCCTGATTTAATATGCAACCTTTTGTATGATCCTTTTCACGATTATGTTTGTAACAACTACAATTAATATTGAGTAACCTTCAAATCCTCTTATAAGTAATATCAAAGTATCTGAATTCACGTGTATTGCTATGTTTAGAGTTGAGTAGCACCATATCCCCATCAAGGACTTGCCTCGCCCATGGCACCACTATGGAAGAGATGCAAAGCCCTCTACCCCATGTCACTTCTGAGCACAACTCAACAAGCCCTACGTCATCCACACCTTTGGTAATTACCTCTGTCAAACCATCAATGAGCTCTCATTTTGTTTTTAACATTATGTTGCTTTTTTTTTGGTATCATTTTATTTACATTATGAATTTTGCATGTGGCACATTATGAAAAAAATTTCTGAAAAAGTAGGTGTTTCCTTGAATGCGAATGAGGAGTTCAATAATCATTTCAAGTCATGTGTTTGGGGATCAGAGACACCAAATGAGTTTGAATCAACATGGAAAGCTATAATGGTTAGGTTTAAGTTAGAAAAGAATGATTGGCTCTCACATATGTATGATATTCGAAGCATGTGGATCCCGGCTTATTTTAGAGACATGTTTTTGGCTGGGATATTGAGAACAACATCAAGATCAGAAAGTGAGAATTCTTTTTATGGTAACTTTTTGAATCCTAATGTTAGCTTGGTTGAATTTTGGATGAGGTTTGATTCTGCAATAGAAGCACAGAGGCAGAAGGAATTACTTGCTGACAATGATTCGCTTCATTCTTTACCTAAACTAAAGTTGGATCGCAGTTTAGAGAATCATGGAAGAGATATTTATACTCAAGAGAACTTTTATATATTTCAAAAAGAGTTATGGATTGCATGTGTAGATTGTGGGGTTGAAAATAAGCAAGAGGAAGATGGAATGGAAATATTGCATGTAATTGATAACAATGAAGCCAATGGGAGATTGCGAGAAGTGGTTTATAACCCTTCTAACCACAATGCAACTTGTTCATGCAAAATGTTTCAATCTCAAGGCATACCTTGTAGACATATACTTTGTGTCCTAAAAGGGAAAGGTTTAACTGAGATACCGAGTAATTATATTGTGAATAGGTGGACTAAATTGGCAAATAGAAAACCTATTTTTGATATTGCTGACAATGTCTTAGATATGTTTTCTAAGCCAGAAAATGAGAGTAAGCTCATATCAGATGTATGGGGCCACTTCTTTAGGTGTATGGACAAGGCTGGACAGTGTAAGGAAAAATTGCTTCTTGTGATGAATGGAGTTGTGAACATTGAAAAACAATTGGCTGAGTATGAAGGGGATTCTAAACAAACCAAGACAGATGATTTACAAACCTTTATTGGATCAAGCATTCTTGAAGAAGTGGAAATTCTTCCACCACAATTTTCAAAGACAAAAGGAAGTGGTAAACGAATCAAAAGTGGCAAAGAGAACGCTGTTGAACAACAACAAAAAAGAACCCGGCTTTGTAAAGCATGTGGCCAATATGCATTTCATGATAGCCGTAATTGTCCCCAAAAATTATCTCCCTAATTTTGGTAAGAAACCTTCCTCTAATATACATGAAAAATCGTATTTTATCATCTTTGTTATATACTATTTTGTTATTTATCAAATTCTATTTGCTGTATGTTATGGTTATCAGGTTAATTTGGAGGATTGGCAAAGGAAGAAAATGAAGACAAAATTGCTGAAAAATGGAACAACCAAGCTTCAATGTTTCTGTTTAATATCAAGTGAGAGTGCACATGTTGAGTTAACAGTGTATTGGAACAATTTGTAGTCATTAGGGTATAATGTATCATCTATCATACACTAGTGTTCAGAATATTTTTTTGGTTATGATTTGCTACCCCTTTAAAATATGATTTTTGAATACAGTAAGCACGATTCGTCATTTCCTATTAAGCATCTATGTGTCTATATTCTTTCTTTGTTCTGCTAGTAGCCAGTACAACTATTGGTGCATAAGTTAATACCTTAGCACTTTGTTCTGCTTGAACTTGATGGGGGACTCAATTATCATTGTTTAAATATGCATTTCTGCATCGGTTAATTGTGCAGCAATTAATATGTTTTTGGTGTCAATGATAGTGAAAATAACTATTTGGAAATAACCATTTGAAAATATCAGTCCTTCCAATTTAAATGTATAGAATAGGACACACCATATTATTGGTATAATTCGATCTTAGAAAAGTAATAAGACAAATATTATTAATTAACCAATTAGACTACACTTTGTAACAATGTTAAAATTAAAAGCTCTCTTTTACAAGGATGGCCAAAAAGCAAGTGAGCTTCTATATGGGGCCAAGCTCTCTACTAATGCAGTGGCCATTGCTTTAACTTCTGATGAATAAATACCATCACTTGGCAGATTGTACTTGTGGTGATAGGTTCTCTGTTTGATAAGTTCTCAGTCTTTCCAAATTTGCCAAGTTAGTAAGTTGCAGAAAATGAGAATTTGACCCTTAGTCGCTTTTCTTATCTTCAGTATGAGCAAATTGAATTTTGAAACCTCTGGCCAAAATAAAAACACCACACTAGGAATTTGAAATTACAAGTCAATGGGTGTCTTACGGGTGATTCCATTTTAAAAGAAAAAGTCATAAGAGGCAAACTTATAATTCCGATTGTTCTCATATAATTCGAACCAAAAAAATCTCCTCGGCACCCAAACCATACGAAAAAAAAATTCTTTTAAGATAAACACAAAACCCAGAGTTTCTTGAGCCTTTGTGCAGGAAGGCAGTGAAAACAGAGCAAGCTGAAAAACCCACGAGGAAGAAGTAACAGGGAGAGGCCTGTGGTAACCAAAAGTTGATGTTTTTGATAATGGTGATCACAAACGAATGAGGAAGACGACGGGACGGCGAAAAAAGAAGAGGTCTTTTGCGCGAAAGATTTTGGAACCCAAAAGTGAGAAAAGCACTGCGCGTGGGAGAGCCAAAATTGAATGCACGTGTAGTTTTAATTAGCAATTAAATCTGGATCTTCTATTTTGATCCAAGGGCTGTTATTAAATCCTCTCACCTCTCACAATAAAACACTCCTCTCACCTTATATGCCCCCATATAATATGATATAGCATATTTGATTTATGCATTAAATCTCTTTTGGCCCTCCAAACTTTTGATGCAAGCTCCACCACTATTCTGCTTCACCTTAAAATCCCGATTCATTTTTGCCTTTTCAAACTTTCCCTTCCGGTAAGAACCATGGAAATTGGAAAAGGAAGATTGGTCTTTGACCCTTGATTTCTCTTGTGCTACGTTGACTTTGACCAGTGTCACAGCATTGTTAATCCGCCATGAGCCCATGAGGCACCCACCATTGATAAAAGCACACAAGTTCTTACAATGGAACTCGTGGTCCTCAGTTTTCATTGAATTCCAGAAACCTGCGTAGTCAACTTATATATATTTTTTGGATTTAGATAAAGGTATTTCCGCGCGGATGCTGGGACTAATCTCTTCGAATCTGATAACACCCTATAGGTGACAAGGATCTTCCACGCGAGATTCAAGACTTTTGTATTCAGTCAACTTATATACATACTTTGGCCAAAAGAAAGAAATTTGTTAAAAAATATGAACGGTCAATAATACTATAAAAAAAATCACTGTCGTGGAAAATGCAAATTATATATCACATTAATTACCATGTTACATCTCTGATATCTTCTATCTGTATCTGTATAGGTAATAGAATCAAATTGTAGCGAACGAAAAAATAAAGGGAATTCAACTAGTGCTTAAAAGGCAGAAATTATTTGCGGGACATCCTCTAAACTAATCTGAATGTGAAGCAGCAACCCAAACTTAACTTCATTAGTACAACCAATTCTTATTTGGAAGATTGATTAATGTTTTTATTAATCTCAGCCATTATCATAATCTACCATCTACAAGAGCGTTATCGAATACAATCAATGGACTCTTCTGATTATAATAAAAATAATTACTGTAAAACACGTACGATCTATTTCTTTTTTAAATCAAGTACAAATAAAGTAAAAAAAATAAATACAACTGGGTTATGACCCTTAAATTGCATGTGCACGGTGGCGTGAGCTGCGTTGTATCTAGGAATTATATAATTATATATTCATTTCATAAAAGGGATTAAATTCTTTAAGTAATCGTAAAACAGACAATAACAGAAACATATAGTTATAGAATATTCAGTTTTCATACGCAGCCAGCAACCTCGGAGAGTTGCTTGCCGAGGGTTCGGAATGTTTGAATTTTTTTTGTTTATACCAGGGTATTCCCGTGCACGTGCGGGGACTAAGCCCTTCGAGCCGGGTAGGACCCTATAGGCGGCAAAGCTCTTCCACGTGAGTTTTAAGGCTGCTGTATTCCCATGGCCTGGGTTTGAACCCAGGACCTTTAGTTAAACTGGAAGAGACTCGTGCCATCTCACCCAAGCACCCGGTGGTTGAAAAAATTGAATATAACTATAATTAATTTGCTGAGTAAAAAAAAATATCATTAATTTGCGGCTCATTCTGTGATATCTAAAGACAGGAGCAACACAACCTCAGTTCTCAATTTAATTTCTTATATTTGTGATTGTGAAGAGTAACAAGGTTATGTGGGATTTGAACTTCATGAACCTTAATTTCAGGTTATGCAAATTTTAATCGGTTGACTTTGCCTAGTTAAGAAAACCATAAATTCATATAGATTTTTTTTCTTAACTGGGTTGCAAAACAGAGAGAACAGAGCAAAACTATATAAAGGAGGGTGAAAAATTAGGCATAACAAAAGCTAAAGCTTCAGTTCCATTGATTCTCAATATTCTAAGACCCTTCACGTTACATAAACTCCTCAAATATACATCGAAACTTCAAAACCAAAATTAATAAAAAAAAAGTGTGAAAGAATTAAAATATTTTACAGCTGGAAAATTACAAATGTGGAAACATGAAAAGAAACAATATTCCTTTGGGCAACATCACATGCAATTCACAACTCAAAGGGTTTGACCCTCTTCAGCTTCCAACGAATCCAACCAATAAGAGAGTGGCTTTGTGGAGAGTTTGGATATTTTCTTGTCAATTGGAGAATATTTCCATTTTGGAGTGCAAACAAGAGCATGCTGCTGAGGAGGTGGAACTCTGATCAAGCTTCTGGGTTGTTGCTTCTGAATCTGATTTTCTCCATCTGGGGTTTGCAAAGGAGCCACCTTTGCATTTGGGTTGGTAGAATAAGTTTCCAAAGTTTGTGAAGGACGAGGGTAGAAGAAATCTGTGGGGAAAAAATTGTATTGTTGAAGAGCCATCAATGTGTTTGATGATCACAGAGAATTACAGAAAAAGAAACTGAGAATCTGAGAGTAAAATTGAGAGAGCACACAAAATTGATAATCTGAGAGTATCTGAATATGTTTCTACTAATTAATCATTCTCTTTATATTTATAGAGAGATAAAAGGGTGAGGCCTGCGATTTTATTCAATAGAAGGTTCCTTGGAGAAGGGGCATGATTTTTTTATTATTTTTTTCAGGTGGAAAATGGGGTCCTTTGACAGAAGAAAGAAAAATGTTTCTTCCTTTTTTCTTTCTTCCTGCCAAAGTGCACCAGAATGATAATTTTCCGTTATGGAAGATGAAAGCAAACAGTTTATAGTTGTATATAATTTTTTATTTTTTGCCATTTTTGATTTGTGAGTTTTTAGGTTTGGTTACTTTTTTTTTTAATATTTCATAGGTGGATGTTTAATGTTACCTTTGGTTTTCTAGTGTCTATTGTAAATCGTTAGCAGCTGCGGCGCTCAAAATTTAATGGTCCCTCCGCGTTAGTAGGGGAATCCTAAACAGTATATATAGGAAGAACAGTTATGTTAGACATGATTTTGATTTTGATCTATAACTATTGTTTAAGAAAGTTTTAAATTACAATCTATTATTACTGTGGTACGAATCATTTGAAAATTTTGATAAATAACTATTGTCTAAAAAATGCTTTATGCTTTATATGAAAATATATTAATACTAGCATAGTTGACCCGTACCATGCACGGGGTATATGAACTACTTTATAATTTAATTTACTACTTTAAATTAGAGTATAACGAAAAAATTGTATAATTATAGTTGAAGTCGTAAAATAATTTAAATAGTTGTTATAAGTAGGCATGACAAAAACCTATGTTTGCGATACTTGCTTGAACCCGTAAAATGTGGTTTAACATAAAATATTTGTTCTCGTGTATTAACTTTAATTTGTCTATATATACTTTTATGTATTTGTTTATCCCCGTTGTTATATATTATCATAATTTCTAGTTAATCATTTGGCATATAGATACTAATGTGCAAACAAAATTTAATTTTCTTAACTTAAAGAAAGTATCCAATAAATTAGTTGGGAATAAAATAAAAAATAATAAAAATGTATTTACAATAAATTATCATAAAGTGAAATAGAAAATTATTTAAATTATATATTAAAGTTTAATTCTTTAAGTAATTCACATGTCTATAAGATTTTAGGTAAAATATTTAACACAATAATAAAGGTACAACTTTTTCTTGTTTACTTTCATGTAAAATGTTTATCAAGCATGTTATTTTTTATTTATAATTTTTAGATTAATCAATTTATATCTAGATATTAATTTATAAAAACTCAAGTTTTCTAAAAAAAATTTAAAATATTTTCTTAAATTAGTTACATCATTGCTTCAAAAAAATTAGTTAGGTGATAAAATACTAAAATAACATACTACAATAAAGAAAGAAATATTTATTCTCATTTTATATCATTTATTTCTTGTTCCTAAATTTGTTATAAAAAAATATCAAAAAAAATTTAAAATGTAGAATTCAAACTCATCTTGAAGAGATCAATTTTTTGTAACCATGATATTGGTACAATTCACTGCCTTCTTTTATTTATTATTTAATCTTGAGAAAAATTGATCAAATTAGTTCAAATAAAGATATAATAAAATTATTACCTAAATTTTAAAATCATATTCATATCACAATGGAAGTGATCTTTTTAATTTTTTTATATAATCTTAAAACCTCAAAATCAAATCTTTTTGAATTTTAAAATTTGTCCTAGTCCTAAAAGGATCAAATTTGAACTCATCAAAATTTTTTTTATCACCTATAAAAAAAGAAAAAACATTAATTTTTTGTAAGCTATGAGAAAATGAATAAAAAGTATCAAAATTTGGACGCCTCAATATTGGTGTCGCCTTGAGAAAAATTCTAGGTCTAGCTAGGCGTCATCATGCATGTCTATTTTTTTACAGTGTCACCTTCTCACGTACTTCTCCAACTTCAACCTCAAGGAAGGAATTATTTAATCAACTAATGTGTTTAATTTACATTCAACTCAAATGTTATCAAAATATTCATTACATACCTAATAAAACTGAAAATAGAAATGAATCAATTAGCAATTAATGTGTTTAATCTACATTCTATTTTTTATTTCAAAATATTGATTGCACGACTAATAAAACCGACAATGGAAAGGAATTAATTAATATTTAATTGTTTGTGATTCTTCGAAATACTCATTATATGCCAAATTAAATCGATAAACGAAATGAATCAATTAATATGTTTAATTGCATGTGATTCTGATTGCGCAATTTCTTTCAAATTTATGCAAATTATTTCAATGCTCTCTTCCTCTATTGCATGTCCTTTTTTCCTTCATGTTAATTTCTCTTTGTAATTTTTTATTTGCATTTTCAGCATATTTCGCGCTAACGACATAGTCATCATTTTGAATTTCACATTTTCTGTTTCTACAAATTAAAATTCTTTCCTTTTTAATTTGTTCGATGTGATATTTTTCTATTTTGATTTACTACTAATGATCATCTTGATACACAATATTGCATTCAATTTGAGGGAATATAATACACGTGTCGATTTCTACTTAAATAATGACGAATTAAATTTGACAAATTTTGTCCCATTTTTATTCTAAATTTATTCTAAATGAAAACTAAAAACTGAAATCAATTTGTCCTATATGTTCCCTTAAGTCATAATTTACTCAACATTTATGCTAAAGGCTAACAAAAAAGGGAAAGTATATCGTGATTAATCAAACATTATTTCAACCCATAGTGAAAAATTATATCATGCAATATAATCGATTTAAAATTTAAAATGTGGCATATCAATCATTGATGTGGTGAGAAACTTATTTGTTGCCTTCATAAGTATGAGTAAGTTGTATATTGTCATGACATCATTAATTAAGATTATTTATCCTCGTTTGTTGTGTTTTATTTTGACTATTCACATTAATAAATTTATTTGTAGACATTAATGAGAAAAATTCAAATTTGCCTTAACAAAAGAAAACATTAAATAAATTAATTAGTTATGTGAAAAATGTAAATGAGAAAGAAATATATCATTATAACATTGGTTAAGATGAAAAATTTTATTACTTTTGATAGCATATTTTTTATTACTCGTTCCTAAATATAAAAAAATTGTATCTAATCATGAAGAGATCAAATTTAAATCGACATAAAATTAAATTCCCTTATTTATTATATAATCTTGAGAAAAATCAAAATAAAATTCAAATTAAGATCAAATAAAATTATTACCTAATTTAGAAATCAAATTCAAATCAATTTGGAAAAAATCTTTTCAGGAAAAAAAATATGGAAGAGAATATTTTATTTTTTTATCTAATCTTTAACTTTAAAATCAAATCTTTTTAAATTTTAAATTTTTTCCTAATCCTATAAAGATCATAATTCAGACTCATCTAAGATTTTTTTTACCATCTAAACTCGAATCCACAAAAGTAAAAGAATTATTATGATTTCTATATAAGAAGAATAAAAGACAAATAATTAATATCTATACAATCAAATCAGAGAAAATAATATATTTTATCTTATTTTTTAAATACAATTCATTATGCAACTGTTGATACAAAAATTTCAAATCACATTGAAAGCAAAGGAGTTTGCAAACAGTTGAAACAGATACTAACCCAAAAAAATCCTCAAGACCAAGACAACCACAAAAAAGGAAAAAAAAAAAAAGACAGGCGAGCAAAGGAATCTAAATAGTTTGAGATCTTCATGAACATTATTTCTTGAAGTTCTATTCATTGTTGAATTCATGATTGCTTGTAAGTAAAAACTTTACCCTTTTGAGGATCTTTCTTCTTTACTTTCTCGGTTCTACAACTTCTTAGGATTTTCTAAAGATGATTATCTACTTACTTTTGTATAAATTTGCAGAATTGAATAAAAAATAAATAAAATTGAATGACCAAAATAATACTCCCTCCATATTTGAAAATAAGCAAAAATACTTAACTCACGTTTATTAAGGAAATTAGTTAACTGCAATTAAGTTTCTTGATCTCATACAAAAAAATTAATGTAGTCTCTAAATTACCCTTAATGATTGCATTAGAAATTGTTATTTGAGAACAAACTATGTATTGGAAAACAAAATTTAAATTAACTGAAGGGTATTATAGGAATAATGTTATTAAATAAGATAGAAATGGTTATTTTTTGCTTATATTTAGTAACAAAATATTTTGGTGTTTATATTCAAAAACAGAGAGAGTATGCTAAACTCTATAACCGACCAAACAATCAAACTTAATCATTTCAAATAAGTCATTCAAAATTAAATTTGAATTTATTTACATGAAAATAAAAGCCAAAGAAAACTCTAAATCAATGTCAATCAAGGAACAAAAGTTGGTGCTAATCACACGTCGCATAATGTTTACATAAATTTTGTTAAACAAAAACGATAAGAGCATTTCAGGAGGAGGTGAAATAGGACAACAATATTTAAAAATAAAATTACTAAAATTAACCCCATAATACTTGGATTGATATGAGCAACTTTAACAGAAAGAGATGAAGGAAGTAAAAATGCTTAGTTTTTCTTTTCTAATCAGGCAATACAGGCCTACCACTAATGATGGTAGAGTGAGGAGACCATCGATCACTAATGATAGGAGAGAGAGAGAGAGAGAGCGAGCGAGTAGAGACACTGACATGATGGATTATTTAAATATAAAGGGGTAGAGTGATGAGGAAGAAAAACAAAATAAATGGGTAGGTGAGAGACAGCAAAACACTATAATTTTCTCATTTCATTTTCAAATTTACATTTAATGCTGATTCAAATACAATAATATTTGATTAATCATGATTTGCATATTTCATTTTAAATTGAAAGAGAATTACCAGGTTTCCATTTTTTTGTTAACCTTTAGAATAAATGCTGAGTTAGTATTATCTCAAATTGAAAGAAGGAAATCAATTGGGATATTGTAAGAGATATATATTATAAGATTGCTTAGCAAATCAATTTTCCGAATTATTTTGAAAGAAGAGACGTTATTCACAAAAAGGGAACTTTCATGTAATTTATTTTTTTGATTATCTATTTTCTTGTTTTCATACTTCCATTATTAAATTTAAACTATAAATTTGTTGAATAATTGTCTTTATTCATAATATATTGTAGTTGAACATTTTAAAAATAACAGACTAATTTGCTACCCAAAATATTGTAATCGTACTATCATATTGCACCCCTAATTATTTTGAAAGAATATCCACCCTAAATTATTTATAGGCTGTAAAAAACATGCTATATCTTTTATGATTGGATATTATTTTGGGGATGCAATCAAAATACACTGCATGAGACTTTTGAAGCACACACCTAATTTTAGAATCATAGAGAACTCCTTTATTGCTGATTAGCAAGAAAATAAAAGATCACATATGAATATTACAGGGTAATTCAAAATAGAAAAGAAATAATTTGATAAAGATAGAGATTTCCATTTTAATTCAACAATATCGGGGGAGGAAACTACATGAGGGATATTGAATATATTTGAAGTGCCTTTTTTTGGTATACTATTTCAGATGCTTGAATATATTAGGAAAGATTGAATAATTAATTGGGGACACGATTTTATTTTTTCCTAAGGGGGAGGAAACTACATGAGGGATATAAGATATTGAATATATTTCAGGTGCTTTTTTTTGGTATACTATTTCAGGTGCTTGAATATATTAGGAAAGATTGAATAATTAATTGGGGACACGATTTTATTTTTTCTTAATATATTAATTTATTTGGTTTGAAAATAAGACACGATATTATTTCACAATTAAAGCAAGAATTAATTGGAGACACAATTAATTGGATTCAAATTAGACTGTATGATTTTATTTCATAATTCGGATATGATTTTCAATAATTAATTTGTGGGTAGAAAATATTTGATTTGACCAATTAATTATTAATTGATTATTGATCTAATTTTGATTTGATTTTAGTGCACATTTTCCTATGAGTGTGACACGTGGATGAGGTTTGTGAAAATACTATGCGAATGACATGTGTGAATTGGGGTTTGAAAAATTATTTGTAAATGTATTATTTATAGATTTGAATTTGAATTATATGAATAATATTTACATAAGATAAGAATAAAAACTTTATATCAAAGTGTATTAATATGTAAGTCATAGAAATATGTGCATCATAATTAAATATTTTTTTTTTACAAAAACATGCATGTCGATATTTAAATTATTTATTTTATAAAAGCCAAAAATATAAATAATAAGGTTGTGCAAGGGTAATTAACAACTAACAACACTTGTGTATTTCAATGTGCAATTGTGCATCATCGTATTGTGGATTTGATTTCTTTAAAGTGAGAAGAGAGTAAAGTAAGTAATCTCAATCACAAATAAGAATTCGACACAAAAAAATCACTAATTAATGAGAAAATTATTTTTCTAAATGAATAAGATCCTAAATAAGATAAACTTGTAGATAAATCTTAATCATAATAAAATTTCAATTTCCTTAAAGTAAAAATCGTATCAAAGATAAGATTCCTAAAAATAAGAAAAAATATAACATTATCGTAACATCCTTAAAAGTAAGAAAAGATAACCAAAAGCCTAAAAATAAAATAAAAAAAACCTTGATAACGTGTTAAAATAATTGTCATTGTCATAATTTAGGCTTCGTTTGTTATTGATTATTTTTTAAAAAAAGTACTTTTTTTAAAAGAAATAAGTACTTTTAATATTTTTTTATCTGTTTGTTTTAGCTTTTAAAAATAATCAGAATCTAAAAATAATCAAAAATTTTGATTAAATGAAAAGTTATATGTAGTTGCTTTTCAGAATTAATCAGATTTTAATGAAAAGAGAGAGGAGAGAGAAGATTAAAAAAGTAATTTTTAGGATTATAAACAAACACAAATTAGATTCTACTTTACAAAAAAATCTCTAAAAAATAATCACTAAATTATTTTACATAAAAATTACTTATTTTTTAATCAATAATAAACGGACCCTTAATTATGCTAATCTACATAATTTCCCAAGTCAGAAAACGAATTTTCGGGGAGTCAAAATGCAAAATCTAGCAAATGAAAAATGAAGGAATCCTTATTTCTGTGAAGAACACAAAAATCAAAACCGTTTACAGGTGGGAAAGCCCCATGTGATGCAAAACATGGCAGATTACTCTTTTGAAAACTTAAGGGACTCCCTTATGCTATGTTTGGATGGGAGTTTTTAGAGGAGAAGGAAGGAGAGGAAAAAATTTATAATCTCCAATTATTTTGTTTGAGAGTTTTTAAAATTAAAAAAAAAATTACATTTTGGTGTCTGCTACCTTCTAAAATAATATTTTCTTTGTCCTATTAAAGCTAAACAAGGTAATTAGGAATTATAAGCTATTTCTTCCACTCCCCTCCCCTCCCTTTCCCTCCAAAAACCCCCATCCAAACATAGCCCTAGGTGCGTAAGTGCTCCTCCAACTCAAAACCTAGCCAAAGTATAGTTAAACTTCTAGATAATTATAATCTTTATTAAATTCAAATTTTCTCAAATTGAATATATTATTATTATTATCAGAGATAAAAGTATTCTAATACTCCTAAAAGTAAGAAAAAATAGAAATATCTCGATCCTTAAAAGTAAGAATAAAATAATAATATATTAGATGATTTCATATAATAATTTTTTTAAATGGTTAATAAAACAGAGAGAACAGAGCAAACTATAAAGAATGATGATAAATAAGGCATAACAAAAGCTTCAGTTTCATTAATTCTCAATGTTCTACGATCCTTCACGTAAAATAAGCTCCTCAAATGTACATCAAAACTTCAAAAACCAAAACTAAATTAAAAAAAAGTGTAAAAGAAAGTATCTTGTAGCTGGAAAATTAGAAAAGAGCAGAGAAAGGAGTTGAAAGGGGTTGGTCCCTTAAAGAGTATGTGTGAAACATGAAAAGAAGCACCGTCACATGCAATTCACAACTCAGAGGGCTTGACCTTCTTCTTCCAACGAAACCAACCAATAAGAAAGTGGCTTTGTGGAGAGTTTGGATATTTTCTTTTCCATTGGAGAACATTGCCAGTACCACTTATGAGTGCAAACAAGAGCATGCAGAGGAAGTGGAACTCTGATCATGCTTCTGGGTTGTTGTTGCTTCTTGTTCTGAATCTGATTTTCTCCTTTTGGGGTTTGCAAAGGTACAACCTTTGCATTTGGGTCGGTGGAAGAAGTTTCCAAAGTCTGTGGAGGACGAGGATGGAAGAAATCTGTGGGGAAAAAGTTGTATTGTTGAAGGGCCATATCAATGTGTGTGTTAAATGATTGCAGAAAAAGAAACAGAATATTTAAGCAAAAGGGTAAACAAAATTGAGAATCTGTGAGTATCTGAATATGTTTTGGTTGCTGCTTAATTCTCTTGGTGTTGTATTTATAGAGACAGAAAGGTTGGGGGCTTTGGGATTTAAGGGAAGTTTCCTTGGAGAAGGGGCAAGTCCTATTAGTAGGGGATTCTTGCTAAGAGTGTAATCTGTTTAAACATGATTTAGATTTGATGTAACTGTGTGTGTAGTGTAACAGAAAAAAAAAGGGAAAATGATTTTTGGATCGAAATGAATGATTTTTGGATCGAAATGAATGTTTAAAATCTTAATCTGTTAAAGTGTTACGAATCCTTTGAAAAGTTGGAAAACTGAAGATTTAACTCCTGTTAATTGAAAGATAATTTGAAGCTACTAAAAGTGTAATTCAATGATGTTTCATGATTAAAGATAAGAAGAAAGACAACGCACAATATAATGACGAGTGTTAAAATTTTCTTTTAAAATACCATTTAAATATAAATAGATAGATAAGTAGATCGATACACATATAGATAGAGATACACAGATGTACACTGAATTCAATTTGCGTTTTCAATCCAAATATTGTCTTCAAAATAACAACATAAGAATATATAAAGATTGAGATTTAATATGTTTAAATTTCAATTGAAATTTCTATTGAACTAACTACACATTAATTGTAGAGATAACACATAATTTAAATTGAAATTTAGATTAAACTAACCACTTATTATCCTAGAGGTAGATCAAAATTTAAATTGAATTGAATTGAATGTTAGATAGCACATAATTCAAATTAATGAGTTGATCACTTCAATTAAAAAAGACACGGGAGATAACTAATATGATCACAGTCTGGGAGGTAAATTGAATAGAGAGAGAATTTATAGATCAAATGTTTTTTCTCAGCAAATTTACGTCTCTATATTCATGTCTAATGGATCAGCTTACGATAAACAAAAGTTAAATTGCATTTAAAGATGGAATTTAGAGCGGAAGTTGAGTTTTCATGTTAAAGTTATTCTGTCTCTAACTCATTGATTTGTTATAAATCAAAGTCGAAATATTGTTAGATATAGGAATAATCAAGAATAATCTGTCCCAAGCTGAGTCTATCTCTAAATTTCGTCTCTAAATTCTCATAGTTTATTTAATTCAAAATTATGTTAGAGACATAATTTAGACTCAAATCATATCCACATTTTTATATATTTAAAATGGTTTTCTAAATTTATAATTATTTTTAGATTCTAATTCTTTAATAATGTTTATTTTCTTCAAATCCAATCAGCTGCCTTATCCACCATCAGCTATAAGCTCATCTTATATCAACTTGATTTTGCTTAACAAAGCACCAAACGTTTCTTGTTATTAGTTAGCATCATTTTAATATTCTAAACAAATAAGTTATTGATGTTCGTTGTTATTATCTTACACGGTGATTGAAATACATGCAAATAATTGTTGATTCAACTCACGTGATAACAGGGTACATTAATAATTACAACTTTAAATAAGATAATAATCAACAGTGATTTATACATTGATCATTGGTGAAAAAACAACGTGTGAAAATTGGCACGTGAAAAGTGCAATTATGTTTAAAAAATCTTTATACAATAAAACATATATCTTAGTTTATTTAATTTTAACTTTTAGTTCTCGTGCATCTAAAATATGTATAACTAGTTACAGTAAATCATGACTAGCAAATGCAAAAGTTAGAAAAGAAATTTTGACCTGCTAAGCAAAATCCTAAATTAGGTAATAACAATTCACAATTACAATGAATAGGATTTATAAGCAATAAAATTTCAACCGAAAGACTATTTTAAGGTAAGAAAGGAAGTTAATTAGAGAAAATGAAAAAAGTCCTCATCATAATTGATTGGATGAAGAATATCCGGATTGCATTAACAAACTAAAATTAGAAAAGACAAGTAATAAATTGTATCTATAAAAACTGTCTCTCTTGAAATGATACACAGGATTCATTTAGAGAACAAAGCAAAATGTCTAATCCCAAGATTGGAACATTTCTTATTACATGTTCCGCACTACTGTGGGCTTGCTCATTAGCAGCAACTGTTCAATATGATGCAAATGCCATAATCATCAATGGAGAAAGACGACTAATAATATCTGGTGCAATCCACTATCCACGTAGCACTTCACAAATGTGGCCAGACCTTATTAAAAAGGCCAAGGATGGTGGTCTTGATGCCATTGAAACATATGTATTTTGGGACCTTCACGAGCCTGCTCGTCGCCAATATGATTTTTCTGGAAATCTAGACTTTATCAAGTTTATAAAGAACGTTCAAGAAGCAGGGCTATATGTTGTGCTGCGAATTGGTCCCTATGTATGTGCTGAATGGAACTACGGAGGTTTCCCAATGTGGTTACATAACTTACCAGGGATTCAGCTAAGGACAGACAATGCAGTTTTTAAAGAGGAGATGCAAATTTTCACAGCAAGGATTGTGAACATGTGTAAAGAAGCAAGATTGTTTGCACCACAGGGAGGACCAATTATTCTGGCTCAAATTGAGAATGAATATGGAGATGTCATTAGTCATTATGGAGAAGTAGGGAATGCATACATCAAATGGTGTGCCCAAATGGCTTTGGCTCAAAATATTGGTGTCCCATGGATCATGTGCAAGCAAAGCAATGCTCCAGCACCCATGATCAACACTTGCAATGGGTATTATTGTGACAATTTCCAACCAAACAATCCCACAAGCCCCAAAATGTTTACAGAGAATTGGGTTGGTTGGTTCCAAAAATGGGGTGAAAGGAGGCCACATAGAAGTGCTGAAGATGTAGCATTTTCAGTTGCACGTTTCTTTCAAAGAGGTGGTGTCCTCCAAAACTACTACATGTATCACGGAGGGACAAATTTTGGGCGAACAGCAGGTGGTCCATATATCATTACTGCTTACGATTATGACGCACCGCTTGATGAATATGGTAATTTGAATCAACCGAAATGGGGACATCTTAAAGACCTCCATGCAGCCATAAAGCTAGGAGAGAAGGTTCTCACCAATGGCACAATTACTGAGAAGCAATATGGAAACTCAGTGTCCTTGACTACTTATGCAAATAATGCCACAGGAGAAAAGTTTTGCTTCTTGAGCAATTCAAACAATTCTCATGATGCTCAAGTTGATCTACAACAAGATGGGAAGTACTATGTGCCTGCTTGGTCTGTATCTATTCTCCAAGATTGCAAGAAGGAGGTTTTCAACACGGCCAAGGTTAACACCCAAACAACTGTTTATGTTAAGAAACCATCTATGGAAGGATCTCCTCTCGAATGGAGTTGGACATCAGAGCCAATGGAAGACACCATTCAAGGCCAAGGGATATTTAAGGCATCTCAACTTTTGGAGCAAAAGGCAGTTACCGTTGATGCTAGTGACTACTTGTGGTACATGACCAAAGTTGTCATCAATGACACCACCTCTTGGCAAACTACAACTCTACAAGTGAACACAACAGGTCATGTTCTTCACGCCTATGTCAATGGACAATATATTGGTGCACAATGGGGAAAGTATGACAACCTTAGTTTTGTATATGAAAAACCTGCTACTTTAAAACAAGGGACCAATGTTATAAGTCTATTAAGCGGTACAGTTGGGCATGCACATTATGGTGCATTCTTTGATATGAAGGATGCTGGCATTGTTGGGGGTCTTGTGAAGCTCATTACAAGCAATTCAAGCAATACTTTGGATTTATCAACATCTAGTTGGTCTTACAAGGTTGGGCTAAATGGTGAGGCTAGAAGGTTCAATGATCCCAAAATCTTTGATGGAGTTCAATGGGACACAAATAACATTGCTACTGGAAAGCCAATGACATGGTACAAGACCACCTTTAAGACCCCTGAAGGTGCAGACTCTGTAGTCTTAGACTTCCAGGGCCTTAGAAAAGGACAAGCATGGGTTAATGGGCAAAGCATTGGACGATATTGGCCAACAATGATGGCTGACAAAAATGGTTGCAGTGACACATGTGATTACAGAGGAAATTATGAACCTGAGAAGTGTGTGAGTGGTTGTGGAGAACCATCTCAAAGGTTTTATCATGTGCCGAGATCGTTCCTAAACAACGACGCCAACACGTTGATTTTATTTGAGGAAATGGGTGGAAGTCCCTTCAATGTGTCTGTCCAAACAATTACAGTTGGTTTTGTTTGTGCAAGTGCAGATTATGGAAAAACCTTAGAAGTGAAATGCCCTGATGGTAGAACTTTCTCACAAATCCAATTTGCTAGCTACGGAGATCCACAAGGAAAGTGTGGCTCATTCCAAATAGGTGAATGGGAATCAAGTCATAGTGTGGCAGTGGTTGAAAGAGCATGCATTGGAAAACAATCATGCTCTATCGATGTGACCAGTTCCACATTTGAAATAAGAAAGGGTGGCATTAATGGTCAATTAGCCATGCAACTCCTTTGTGATGGCTTTGATATTCCAGGAGGTGCTCGTGTACAAAGTGTTGATCAAGTATAGTGTTATGTTTCTAGTTTAAGTATCATTGAATCCAAGAGCATGTGACAAATTCTGCTTATTGTGTAAACCCTTTATGTTTTCCCATTTTGATAAATGGAAAAAAATATTCAATTCAATTGTACAATTGTAATCATTGTTAAATCATTTTTTATTGAACATAAAAAAATGTGACGTAAATTTATAATTCGTCTACTTCTTAATAATCCCCACCACTGTCTGTGGTTTTGGCTTGCTTGTTATCTCTGGTCATTATAAAAGATCAGAGGTTATAAAATGAAAATAACTACTACAATGAAAGATGTCCAAATTAACAAAACAAAAAAACAAAAAGATTTCGTTGAGGAGAAAAGTTAAAATTAAGTGAACAGAGGTGCCTTTTTTGTATAAGAAAATGAAGCAAGATCAAATCAGAGAGAGAAAAGTGTCGAATAGAGGGGGATTTACAGATCAAATGTTTTTTCTCAGCAAATTTCTATCTCCAAATTCATCTCTAATGGATAAACTTACGATAAAAAAAAGTAGAATGGCATTTAGAGATGGAATTTAGAGAGAAAATTATGTTTTCATATTAAAGTTATTCTGTTTGTAACTCATTGATTTATTATAAATCAAAGTTGAAATATTGTTAGAGACATGAATAATCTATCACTAGTTGAGTCCATCTCTAATTTCGTCTCTAAATTTTTAGTTTATTTAATTCAAAAGTATGCTAGAGACATAATTTAGACACAAATCATATCACATTTTTATATATTTAAAATGGTTTTCTAAATTTATAATTATTTTTAGATTCTAATTCATTAATAATGTTTATTTTCTTCAATGTTGTAGAAATTAATGTTATGTAATTGTTTTGCCTCTTTTTAGCTTATGTTTTATTTATTTTACTTAAATTTAAAACACATGTGTACAATATGCCCAGAGTACTTGTTTTTTGCTTAATTTAACTAAATTAAATCATTTTCCAACCTAATCGTATGTTTTCTATTTTTTTGTTAGGCTTAAATATGTAAATGCACTGTATCATGTGAGCGACTTCTTGGGTCGCGTATCCTAGACAATGCTTCTGTATCTGTGTGGTGTTCAATATTTTGAGTTTGCTACTTAATTTCCAATACATATTTTTGTCAAAATATTAGAAATAGATTGACGTACTGTATTTTTGTAAGTTATCATTTCACTATCATATAGCACTTTTTATAATTACTGAAGTAGCATAATTTTAGAGCTTACGGCTTACTATTTTTTCCCCCTCATTTTTATCTTTATTATTTTAATTGGATTTCTCTTTTGTCCATTTCTTGAGTAAAACAGAAAATCTTATTCCCTAATACATCTCACGCAAGTTGCAGTATATTTTTAGTAAAAAAGTAGAAAAAAAATTTTGTCTATAAAAAATCAAATTAACATCTTATTTTGTTATATTGTCTCATTTTATTTCATAAAAGTATTTAAAAATGAAATAAAATTAAATAATATTTGGGTTTTCAAGATAAATTAAATTAATATAATAAAAGTGATAATTATTTGGCAATAATATCTATAAGAATAATAAAGAGGATATCTTTTTTTGGTGTACACAATTCTTTCCTATTTTGTTCCTATAACCACTAATAACTACTAATCAATTTTTATTCTTCTTTTAACTCTAGCATGTAGATTTAAAAAAATTGCTAATTTACTTTACTATTGATAAAAAAAAACTGCTAACCCATATAAATGAAATCATTTTGTTGTAAAATAAAACTTACATATCAATATATAATTTTATGTCTGATGTAAAAATAAAATGCAGACAAATGGGCACAGTACTGTGCCCGTCTGTCCGCTAGTATAAATAAAATTTATATGAAAAGCATTAAAACATGTCCTTTTTTATTTATCAATTGGTCAATCGTTAATTCTACGGAATACTTCAAATCCAATCAGTTTCCTTAACTGCCATTAGCTATAAGCTCATATGATATCAACTTGATTTTGTCAAACAAAGCACTAAACGTTTCTTGTTATTAATTAGTTAGTATCATTTTAATATTTTAAACAAATAAATTATTGATGGTCGTTATTTTCTGCCCTGCCATTTTTGCATGGTGATTGGTATATGTGCAATTAATTGTTGATTCAGCTCACATGATGACATGGTACATTAATAATTACAAGTTTAAATAAGATGATAATCAACTGTAATTTATACATTGATCATTGGTGAGAAAGCATTGTGCGGAAATTGGCACATGAAAAATGCAATTATGTTTAAAAAAATATTTATACAATAAAACATAGATCTTAGTTTATTTAATTTTAACTTTTAGCGCTTGTACATCTATAATCTATAATATATAAATTTGCGAACTCTTACTTTTATATGTGTCGTCTTGAGAGCGTTTTTAGACCTAGACGTCATCCTATAATTGTTTCACTCTAATTTTTTGATTAGGTGTCACACTCTTCTTAATTATCGACAACTAATTAATATTGTCTATTATTTTAAATTTTTAAACGAAACAACAACATAATATTCTAATCTAAATTCAAATAAAAATAATTTATTAGGTCAATAACAACTTATCTTATCAATACTGATAACGAACTGATATCATCTATAATATATAAATTTGCGAACCTTTACTTTCATATGTGTCGTCTTGAAAGCGGTTTGCCCTCTTCTTAATTATCGCCAACTAATTAATATTCTCTATTATTTTTAATATCAGTTTCCTACCACATTGATAATTGATATGCCTCATTTTAAATTTCAAGCTAATTACATTGCAATAGATCATAAAAACTTGATTGCATTGCATGGTATGGTTTCCCACTACGGTAATAATAATCAATTAATATTGGTTTTCTTTCCCCAATCTGTTGTTTAACATAATCAGTTTAAATTCTTGTAAAAAAAATCAGTTTAAATTGTGTCTGTAGGATATGAATTAATATAGATTTTTGTAATTACACATTTTAATTTACTATTTAGACATTTGGCAAGATATTGCTTTTGCCAATAATTGATATATTATACCATTTGTCACATTGTTAATCAACATTTATCCATGTTTATTGCATACAAATATAGATCAATATTAAAACAAAATAGTTAACAATTATCTTTATAATTAATGTATAATTTATAATTTACGTCATCTTTAAGCATCAGACTAAGAGGAGAAGAAGCTATTTCTACAACTGTTAAAGAAAAATAACTTGAATGTTCCATGTTCACAAAAAAGTTTACAGAACAATTTTTCTGTTGATAGATATAGGGCTGGACAAAAAGCCCACTTCGACTAGAGACCCGAAAAAACTGAGTCCAACATCATTAAATGGGTGGGTTCGGACGTGCCAACAGGTGAGATAAGTTGGGTTTAAACGGTCTTCTTAGGGCGTGTTTGGTTTTGTTTAAAAAATTTCGTCGAAAACTAAACCCGACCGCTTTTTCTTTTAATCTGAAGGTGCATATTCTCTCTTATTGTTAGACTTCATCTGGGCCGTTGGATGTCCAATATCCCTAAGCTTTAGCGAGTGACCAATGACTACCTCACTTGCGTTTCATTTTTGTTTTATTTTTCTCTCTCTTCATCTCTCTCTTTTCTCCCACCCAAGGCTCACCATTGGCGTGGCAGAGCAACTTCCACCTCCATTTCCGCCCACCATAAACCTTAAAACACATAACCCAACCGATCAAAACCTTCCTTTCCCTCAGAACTACAAAAGCGCTCTATTGATTTCAAAGAAAATGCATCTCTGTGAAAGCCCTAGCTCTCTTTGACGTCTGTGTGAAAGCCCTTCTTCTTCGTCTCACGTCTTCTTCGGCCTCTGGGGTCGCGAGCCACCGTTGCAAGTAGAGCCGCTTCAACCAGTCGTCTGTTGGCCGCTGCATCTTGTTCGCAAGCCAGTCCGCTTCAGCCAGTCATCTTGTTTGTTTTTTGTCACTTGTCTTTGTTTTTTTTTCTTGTTACTGTCTCTGTTTTTTTGTTAGGGTTTTAGTTATTTGGTTTTTTTCTTTTTTCTGTTTCATCTTCTTCCTTTTTTTATGTAATCTCTTCTTCCTTCAACTCTAATTGGTATTAGAAACTTCAAGTTTTCATTTTCTAAGGTTTATTCTTCTGGTTTCTTTGCATCTGGAAGCAAGTGATTGACTCTTTTTTTTTTTTTAAATTTGGGTTAGGGTTTCAACCCGTAGCTACCCACCCGTCCAACCCGAGACCCGAGAAGCCATTCACCCGAGCTAACCGAAGCCCCCATTGGACGGAAATGGGTTTGTATTCATGTAACTCGGTTTTCCTCAGATTTAAATTTTTTGGCCCAAAACCGACCGTACCCAACCGTACCCGACTGTTGTCCAACCCAAGATAGATATACTCAACAGATCAAGCTCAACAATAATTTCTGAGGGTTCAAACTTCTATAAGTAACCTAAAACAAGTCCAACAATTCTATTATTTTTTAAATTAATATAATATTTAAAATAACGGGATAGGTGGTGCAACATCCCTGCCAATTATTATTTTTTAAACCAATATAATATTTGAAGTAGCGGACAGGTTCGAGGGCAGGTGCAACATCCCCGCCAATGTCTTTATATATATTTGAAAAACGGGAAGAAAAAAAACCCAAACTCGACCTCAAACCCCGTCAAAGTGAGTTATCCCCAATAAAATTTGGGCGGGTCTGGCTGAATATAAGCGGAACATATCTCGTGCATGGCATATATCACTATGCTAGTTTCAAATATGTATAACTAGTTACAGTTAAATTGCAAGCTAAACATATTGAAAACATAAAAGTCCAATTTAAGAGACGAAGAAGGTCTCTCACTTAAATATTATTAGACCATTAGCATCAATTAATTAGCGGGATGAAAAAAACAAACACAATATTTATTTGGGTCTACAAGAAGTCGAGGGAAATATGAGTATCACTGTATTAATATCATATTATGTGCATTATATATGTCTACGTGATCATAAATGTTAACAATACACTCTTTATACACTTATAACACACTTTTTCAAAAACAATATTCATGGTCGGTTGAAATTCCCAATGTGATTGTACCAATATGAATTTCAACCAATCACGAGAACGTATTAGAAAGAGTGTTTTAGTAGCACTCCTTGTGTCTACATTTATTGATAATCCTTATTCCTCCCCATTTTTCTTTTCATCATCCTGTATCCCATATATGAACAATTAATTAAAAACAAAGAGGATGATGATTATCATTACAAATCAACTTGATATATATATACATACCAACTCAACTCTGGCATTTGATATCTCTTGTTCAGCCACGGTAATCACAACATGTGACATGGCATTTGTCTTCTATATGTACACTTTCCTTTGAAAATTAACGAGATTAATAAGCAACAGCAGGAACGTTGCAATCAAATCCTACTACTCTAACATCAGCCGATTCAATTCCAAACTTCATTCTAACACACCCTCCTTTTCGCAACGGCGATGATGGAGGAGAAGAAGGATAGGATGATAAACCTGGGGATGATGATGACGACGACACCGATGAAATTGCAGATGTTGATGACTGAAATTGAGCATCTTGGATCAAAGGGTTAGAAGCTCTAACAGGAGGAGATCCAGGAAAATGTGGTGATGAGGCTTCTTCTTCTTCTTCTCCATAGTTTTGAATGATGTCTAGAAGTTGTTCTGTAGCCCCTGCATTATTATTTGAATCAGACCCTTTTTCACCCTTTTGGCAAAGTTTCAATCTTAATGACCTTATTGGCATATTAATGGAATGAACCCCAAATCGCATTGGTTTAGGACAAATGACACTGCCCTTTTTCTCATTATATTCAAAACCTCCATCTTCAGGGGTTAATGCCATCCCCGTGAATAAACATTAAAATCTTTTTCCTGGGTCATGCAATTGATGTTTTTTGACGTAAAAATTATTAAATCACAAAATATCCAAGACTTATAGTTTAAAATTCCCCGATATTATAGTTGGATTAAAAAGGGTTTCTGGTCTTTGATAAGGCTAACAACTCAGAACAGCAATTTTTTTGAGTAAATTAGATTAATTAGATTAACAGAACACGTAATTGCTAGCGTGTCATATATGGTCTTCTCTTGGAGAGATAGAGTTGTTATTTTGAAGTTCAAGCTAATTTACGTTTAACCAAAATTAGAAGATGACTAGTGGTCATAAGAAGAAGGAAAAAAGTCTAGATATATACGAAGGATATTTCTGGAAAGGAAGAATCTTCAGAGTATTTTTCTTATGTGTCCACGTGTCTATGGTAGGCATAACTGTTGCTTGGGTTCAGAAACCCAACTTTTACATTTTTTATTTTTTCATATATAAAAAACTGAAAAAACTGTTAAATAGACGTCTTTATTAAATATATAGGTGTTTATGAAAAAATTAAAAAAAAATGTTTTTGAAAAAATTAAAATATAAAAGCCAATTTAAACTTATATAAGAAATTATTTATTATTTATAAAACTCGTATTATAAATACTTATAGAAAAATTATCCAGTTCATATACACTTTATGCCATTTCGATCTATATAAGATAACTTACTCTGTAAGACTAAGTAACATACACACACCAAGAAGTACTTGTAGTTTTGTAGACAATAAGATTGATGACACACACAAACATATAATACAACATTGGTGCAATTACCAAATTAAACTTTCAACTTAACATGTACACTATATAACTGATCAATTCAAATGGTGTGGTCTCAAATACCACAGTATGTCTTGATTCGAGAGTCAGATTTCAAAGCTTCTTCTGTGAGGAAGAAACGCAGGTATCCATAATGGTCAAATGGTTTATAACGCAGAGGGTGTTCCTCATCAACTAGCTCCTCCTGTGGTTCCATTATCTTACCAGCATATGAAAGTAGTCCCGTGGCGTATCTGTCTATCTTTGAATTCATGAAGACTCTATGTACACAACCGGGTATCCTGTCATTGCTCCAAACCTGTGCCATCAAGATGAGACCATATTGCAACCACAGAATAAGCAAGATTGGTTTGTAAAAGTCATGATTAAGTTTATGATTGGTTTTACATCAAATAATTAACATGTTATTTTTAATCATCTATATATGGTGGTTGTACGGTCAATATTAACTTCTTTTATGCTCTCACCTGATATAATTTTTTATTTTATTTTACTTCGAGGAGTATCCCGTCGTGTGTACGACAGAGACTAATCTCTCACGGTAGTTTGTTCGGCACCTCTAATGAGTGACATCCCTCCCAGCTGAAATTTTTTTCATACCCAAGGCTCGAACCCGAGACCTTGGTTAAGGGGCGATATGCCTTGCCAACCTTAGTTGGTCTCACCTGAAATGATTTGTGTGTGTGTGTAGAAATACTAAAGTAAAACTACAAGAAGAATGAAATTAAACTCATGAGTTTCTTTCTCCTATATTTTATCATAAATAAGTGAGTGTAGGGATAAATATAAAAGACAGGATGTGAAAAATATAAGTGATATATATGGATACGTGTATGTATGTGACACTTTGCTTATATCAAAACAATAAAGTAAATTCCTTTTACATGAATCACTAATTTAGTTCTTAAAATTGAAAATACTAGCGCATAAATAATTTTATGTACTAAGTTGATTGATCCAAAATGAGTAATATAATTGAGAATTTTTAATTTTAGTAACTAATTTAAAATTTAATAATTTCATAATGTTACAATTTCAAGGATAATTTTGGTAATTCACTTTTTCATTTATTCTTTTAGTCAATCCAATAAGGATCTAAGGGCCTGTTTGGATTGGCTTATGCAGATCTTATGAACACAGCTTATGACTGATTCATAAGCTGTTTTGGGCTTATTTTTCATAAGCTACCCAAGATAGCTTATCAAAACAGCTTATAGCTTATATGAAATAAGTTTTACCATATTTTTTCTTCGATTATAAAAATAGCTTATACAGCTTATGCCATAAACTGTAGAATAAGCTCTTTTGCCAAACAGAGCCTAAGTATAAATGAAAACATTTGTATTATACGCGGTCTTAAGTCACTACTTGTTTTACAAGACTATCAGTTCTCCACATTTTTGCTCTCCTATGATAATATGTATGCCAAAATTTTGCACGATTTTGGTATTTGAGATTTTAGGGATTGGTTATGGAAAAGAAATCAACTTTCTTATATACTCTCTCGTGACTAGTTTTGATTTTTTTTTCTTTCAAAAATATTCTCTTTGGTATCTCTTGTAAATATGAGCATTGCATTAAGTGAATGAAGTAAAAAACTAACATTTAATTTATTTAAAAATTGATAAATATTACTTATATTTTGAACTAAGAAAAAAAAATGTAGTGCTTATAATTTGAACTGTAGGGAGTATTTTACAATGAGATTGGACAAATTAAAGTGACTCACCGCCAATGCATCGCCACCCATAACCAAAAACAATGAAGGGGAGACACCAACCTCATACCATTCCCCATTCTTCAATTGGACTCCCAAGCCTTCTACCTTTTGATTCAATATTGTTAGCAAGGACGTGTCAGTATGAGGAATCAATCCCAAGTTGCTCTCACCCACATGGGGTGTTCTGTATTTGTAGCCTCGGAGCACATAATCAGTTGATTCAAGTAAAGACTCCAGTTTCTCCCTCTCCAGTCCATAGCTCTCAAACATCATCCTCTTCACAATATGGTCCAATTCAACTACCTCCTTTGCATAGGAATTCACACTTCCACTATCCAGAGAGCAAAAATAATCACATGTAAATAAGCTCATCAATTTCAATTTTTTATATAATAAAAAGGAGTTTCATAACTATGCACCGAAAATGTAAAGATTTTATGCGGACATCTAATCATATCTCATCATGGTACCATTTTTTAATATTAATTCCTAAAATATCTATACAAATACCTACATGGTGAGATATAATTGGACATCTGTATAAAACTTTTTTACATTTTCCGTGTATAATGATTAAATGCATAAAATAAGAATAAAAACCAAGTGAGATAATTCACAGATAGTTATAAATTAATTACCAGAAATGATCATTTCCTTGGGGCCATATAATGTTTGTGTGATTTTGGCAATCCTCTAAGCTCAGTGGGTTGATAATACCCACAGATTCAAATAAAGGAATCGAAGATCGTTGGCCAGAGTAGCTAAATATAGGCTTTTCAGTGGTCTTCCTCCGTTTGGTTTCAATGGGGAGGTCAAAGAAGTTTTTCATTGCAGAGTAAACAGAGTTGTATGTCTCTGACCCAACCTGATCGTAGAGTGCCATGAAACCACCGTGATCCTCAAGGGCACTACGCACAACTTGACAAGTTGAAACCCATGTGTCAGTACCAGGCTTCAGATTTTCATTAGTGAAGTCTATTAGTGGTAGCTGACACTGTTTCTGGGTTTCCATCGATCCTTAATTTGGACCCTCTAATAAGCTTCCTTCTTCCCCCCAAAGGTTTTGTTCTTGATGTTTGTTAATTATAAGCTGTCAAGAGCTCGATTGATTCATATTTATATAGCATTTTATGTTCTCCTTCGAAGAAAATACTTACGTATTACTTGGGGGATGATCACCAAGCAGGCCTCACATTTGATAAATGTAACTGTTAAATATTTTTATAAAAAATATATATTACCCCGTACGATTGTATTATTAAAGTTTTTAAGGTTAAGTCACCTTACCGTTTTGGAACCAATTATATTGGTTTAATGGGTTTAAGGTAGCCGTTTGTAACATATTAATTTGGTTTAATTTTGCCGTTCTGCCTTTATAGCCTTTCAACCATTTTCATTGCCATTAAATGGTGGTTTTACTTTCAATTAATTTGTTTTAATTTGGTTAATGGCTGATTGTGGTTTTAGTGCTTATAAAAGGAGAGTATGTGTACGGGAATAATAGGGAGAAGAAATTTTTTGAAAACACTGAAATAGTTTCTAAAGTTTGTGTTCTTTTTGAGATACCGAGCAGTTTTGGTTTTTGTGAGGGTGTTGGTTTGTTAGGTTTTCTTTTATGCAGAGAGTTCCCAAACTCAATGTTAGAGGGCTGTTTTATCCTGGGGATGACGGGGCTGTATACTGCTGCACACATCGGGCAGAGCCGCGAAACGTCTTAAAGAGAGCGACCTAGTCCGCGACTCAGCCTTAATTTACCTACTAGTTATTGATTGATTTATTTTTTATTATTATTATTTGTTAGTGTTCGACATTTGCAGCAACAATTTTAAGACGTTTTTATTTTCTGCCAATGTCTGCTGAGCACGACACCATTACTGTTGATCTCAACAAGCCTACTCTACCAGAAAATGCGATCGATGAAATCATCTTCAAAGGTATGGCTTTAGAACAATTTTGAGTAGCTGCAATGTTTGTTAAATTACTTCATAGCTAGAAAGTTTTTTTTTAAGAATATCCTCAGGCATAAAACCAAAGAGTTTTTTTTTAGAGTTTAATTACTTAATTGTTTATAGAGGAGGAATCCCGAAAATAAAATAAAAATATGAGATTCTTGTTATCAAATCCACTTTTGTTGTCCTGAAAAGTATACATCCTCATGACAGTTTAACTGATATAACTATGGTAAGCCTGGCCATTTGGCTAGAAACTGTCGACTTAAGGGTCGATGTGTTGGTAGATCCGAGGGATGGTGGGTAGACACTGACGCAACTCGTCACGTCTATTATGATAAGTCCCAATTTAAGACTTATTTTGTTGCTAAGAATTAGAAAGTGTTTTGGGACAAGAAAAGTGGAATTGAAGTTTACCTCTAGAAAGACTGTGATTTTTAAAGATATTGTGTAGGTATACTCTAGAGATGAGAAAGAATTTAGTTTCGGGTTATCTTCCTAACAAAGTCAGGTTTACTCGAACCATAGAGACAGATTTGTACACCTTTACAAAGAATAATATTTTTGTAAGGAAGAATTTTGCTAGTGATAAAAATGTTGAATTTGGTTATTGAATATTTTTATTAAAATGTATTTATATATATCAATATTGATATAAATGTTTTATATTTTTGTCGCTGAGCTTTTTTTAATTAATTTTGGATTAATTTCCATTAGTTATTGCTTTAGCCATTGGATGCCATTAGCCTTTAGATGTTAATTGGTTTTGATTTGTTTAATTGTTTTTAAGACAATTTAGTTTTTTGTCTCCCGTCTGAAGCTTATAAATAGAATAACACCCATGAAAAAAAATTATGAGTGATTTGGAATTACTTTCTAATTTGTCTATATTTGATTTGCAAAATTGTGATTTTTGTAGTCAAGCTAAGGCTCCTTAAAAGTCAGTTGATAGAGAAATTGATATTCTTGAATATTTGTTACATTTTGATATATGTGAATTTTGATAAAGTGCTAACTAGAAATAGGAAGCATGATATTGCTCTAATTTCACATATGTATGCCTTATGAAAAATAAGAGTGATGCTTTTGATATGTTTAAATTATTTGTTTTTGAACATAAATATGTTTACATTCTGATATATGCAATGCTTTATTGATTGTCATTTTATTGCATATGAATGTCTTTTTATAGACTACTTTGTTTATAGTAAAACTTATAGATTTAAATGAGAAAGTGGTTAGTGAATCAAATGAAGATCGTTTTTCATTTAAATTGAAAAATAGTGGGGGTTCTACTTCTTATAGTGCACCAATTAGAACAAGTATTTCTAATTTTTTTTTTGATAAACCTATAAGAAGCAAGAGCTTATGTGACTAAAGGTTTTGGTCCTAATTTTTTTTTTGGTCCTGGTTTTTTGTTTATAATGTTGAGGAAAGTATTTCCAATGTCATGGTTTTGTTGTTTCTGGTGGTGATAGTAAAGTACATAATTTATTTGGTCTGAAACAAGCACCTAAGCAGTGACATAAGAAATTTGATAATCTGGTTATCTTACATAGTTTTAATATTAACGAAAGTGACAAGTGCATATTTTATAAATTAGATAATAATGTTTGCACTATTATTTGTCTATATGTGGATGACTTGCTTGTTTTTTGTTTTAATATTCATGTTGTGAAAAAATGTCAAAAATATGATTTGTGAAATTTTTGACATGGAGGACATTGATGATGTAAAAGTAATTATTTGAATTAAAATCACTAGAATTGAAAATGGTATTTCCTTAAATCAGTTTCATTATATTGAGAAGATTTTAAGGAAATATATTTACTTTGATTGTAAACCAACGTGTACCCTCTATGGTCCTAGTGTAAAGATGTCCAAGAACACTGATGACAGTGTTAATCAATCTGAGTATGCAAACATCATTAGCAGCCTTCAATATGTTGTTGATTGCACTAGGCCTAATATAGCTTATGTTGTGGGGTTACTATGTCAGTTTACTAGTAGTTCTAGTAATGAGCGCTAGTGTGTTATTGAGAGGGTCACGAGGTACTTTAAATGGACCATGATCCTAGGATTACATTATCAAAAGTTTCCCGCTGTACTAGAAGGTTACAGGGATGTTGATTAGAATAATTGGACTGACAATTGCTTGTGAGGAAGCATCATGGTTGAGAAACCTTTTGTCAAATATTTCTATATGTGAAAATTGATACCAGCCACATTGATCCATTGTGATAGTACCGCGGCTATTGCAAAGATTCAGAACTGTTATTATAATAGTAAAAGGGATCAAGTGAGGTCTGAAGAAAATTTGGTTGATCCTTTGACGAAAGGACTAGCAAGAGAGAAGGTTTTCAGAACCTAAAAAACAATGAGACTAATGCCCATAGATTAAATTGTCTCTTATAGGGGTAACCCAACCTATAGACTGGAGATCCCAAGAAATAGGTTCAAAGGGTAATAACAACTTATAAGGATATGTAAGAATCATGCTATGATATTTCGTTTAAGTCTCATTCATAATTTTTAGAGCATGATATCCTGTAGTGTTGGAAGGTCGAATTAATTTCTTAATGAGTTCTATACTCTATTTGGAGTGGGGTACCTAGCCACAGGAGTACTCTTAATAGACTCACCTATGCGAATGTGAAAGTGAGGCCGCTTTCTATGGAATTTTGGGCAAAATTTCTAGAGCATTCACTATACTGGGATAACGTGTATGACTGTAATGCACGGACTTTGAAACTACACCCTGAAAGATTGTGTGTATGATGTTGTTAGAGATAGAGTTCAAGACTACGAGTCACTCTAGTAAAATCTGAAACATTATTACTACGTAATGGTTCAAGTCTACGGACACCATTGCTTGTGCTCAATCTTATATTGTATTGCTTTACTGCTCGATGAAATGTTTTTATAAAAATAAGTGGGGGATTGTTAAATATTTTTATAAAAAATATATATTACCCCGTACGATTGTATTATTAAAGTTTTTAAGGTTAAGTCACCTTACCGTTTTGGAACCAATTATATTGGTTTAATGGGTTCAAAGTAGCCGTTTGTAACATATTAATTTGGTTTAATTTTGCCGTTCTACCTTTATAGCCTTTCAACCATTTTCATTGCCATTAAATGGTGGTTTTACTTTCAATTAATTTGTTTTAATTTGGTTAATGGCTGATTGTGATTTTAGTGCTTATAAAAGGAGAGTATGTGCACGGGAATAATAGGGAGAAGAAATTTTTTGAAAACACTGAAATAATTTCTAAAGTTTGTGTTCTTTTTGAGATACTGAGCAATTTTGATTTTTGTAAGGGTGTTGGTTTGTTGGGTTTTCTTTTGTGCAGAGAGTTCCCAAACTCAATGTTAGAGGGCTGTTTTATCCTAGAGACGACGGGGCTGTATACTGCTACACACATTGGCAGGGCCGGTCCTGAGATTTTAGGTACCCTAGGCGAAACGATAAAATGATGCCCTATCACCTTTTTGTATTTTTTTTTTGTGAAATCATTAATAATATGTTCATAATTAGGGTTCTTTAAAAAATTATTTTAAAAAAAATCAAAGCAAAACTATTTAATCTACGCAAATAAAATTTTAACAATTTCAATTTAGAAAATTTTCTTTTAGCAGATGCAACAATAACCGTGATAATTAATATTATTCTATAAATTGTACATACATTAGGTAAATGTCTTCAAAGAACTCAATATCATAAAGATTGATTTTGATTCAAATATTAAAATCTCTCTAATGACTTTTAATTATTCAAATAGAATTTCACAATCAAAATCATAACAATTATCATGCATGTTTTAGATAAGTTTCAAGATATTTGCAACATAGGCCCTATTTGGATAAACTTCTCTATAAGCACTTCTAACATATGTTTTTTAACTAATAATTTCTCACAAAAGTTGAAATTGTTCTTCACATTTCTCAAAAGCTATCTTTTTTAACTTCTCTATAACCACTTATTTATCTATTAATGGTTATTTAACAACTTTTCATCTTTAGTATAAATGAGAAGAATAAGAGTGCAAAGTAAGACTAACTTCTCCATAAGTTAAAAGTTGAAGTTTTTGCATCCAAACAGGACTTTAATTTCAAGTCCTAATTAGAAAATGATTTAAGTCTTTCAATACTAAATAAAATTCCAAATATCTCCTCATATATATGTGTCATACTACTCCCGATATATATAAGTAGTGAAATTTTTTTGGTGCCCTCTAAAAAATGGGGCCCTGGGCGGTCGCCCCTCTTGCCCACCCTCAGGGCCACCCCTGCACATCGGCAGAGCCACGAAACGTCGTAAAGAGAGCGACTTAGTCCGCGACTCAGCCTTAATTTACTTACTAGTTATTGATTTATTTATTTTTAATTATTATTATTTGTTAGTGTTCGACATTTGCAGCAACAGTAACTTTCAGATTGCTATGTTGTTTAATTTAGCTAGGAAGTTTTATGTGCGTTGAACGGTCTTTTATAATTTAAAAATAATCTTGAAAGGAAAAATAATTAAGCGATAAAATATTTAAAAATATAAAAGAATTACCTGTGAAATTTGAAAATGAAGTTATCTGAATTGTGAAAAAAATTATGAAAATTAATTATGTGAATCCAGACACATTATTTTATATCTGAAAATTTAATATTTTGTGTCAAATTTAAATTTATCAATTCTAAATTTTTGGTTATAAAAGTTTGATATTAATCTAAGTAATAGTTTACAAGAGAAATAAAAAATATAAAAAAAAAAGGTGGGATGGCATATAAAAAGTTATGTGATGCATAGAATGTAGGAAAATGTTTGATGAACCTCAAGGGGTGTCTACCACTGGAGTGAGACAGAGAACTACCACTAGAATATAATGGATTAAAAGAAGTTTTTATAAGGTTTGATTTTAGTTGATATTGTCTTGTGTAGTTTTGACTCATTCAATTATATTTTAAGTTGACAAAAAAAATGCAGTATTAAAACAATTTGTCTGTTTAATTCCTAAAATAAACAAAACGATTTTAATGATGTAAGAATACATCATTAGATGTTAGTGTAAAAAATTTATACAAAAATAGATAAAAAATTATTTACCAAAATAAGTGCTTATTAGTATAACCGGGTATATAGGCATTGACCTATGGACGGTCCATTTAACCTGTGGGTCGTGTGGGATACAGGTCACTTAAATATATATCTGTTTAAATATGGATTTTTTAGCCCGACCCGTTTAACTTGCGGGTTAAGCGAATTTGGTCTGCGGGCCAATTATTTTTTGAAATCCAATTTTTTATTTAATTTTTAAAATTTTAATGTGCATTTTATTTTATTTTATTTTATTTTTAAAAATGTTTTCATTGTTTTTATTCTTTAGTAGGCCCGCGGGTTATGCAGTGCGGATACATACCACAATATGTAGACCCATTTATTTTACACACCAAACCAACCCAATCCATTTATATGCGGACCAATGCGGATTGAGCCTAAACAAATCGGGCCAACCGGCATACTTATCTCTACTTATTAATATAAAATTTCATGTGAAAGTTATTTCTACAATTAAAAAGGAATAAGAGTAAATCTTGTATATAGGATATGTATAAACCATATTCTAAATTCTTCCCACATGTGTACCTAACATGCTTTTTATTAAGTCACCCCATTGTTGATATCTATTTATTACCCTAATTAGTGGGTATTCATGGATATTTAATGGTTTCTATAAATTTAAAACAAAATTTGACAACAAAACATATCAAGTACTACTCCTTCGGTCTCATTTTGTTTGTTGTTTTAGCCAAATTTTTTGTTCTATTTTGATTGTTATTTTACGATATCAATGAAGCATTTAATTTATTTTTTATTTTATATCCTTAAAATATTTATAGGTTTACGTGATAGAAGGGGGAGTAATTGATTTTGTAGTTAGGGAGTAATAAATGATACTCCCTCTGTTCCTTTTTATCTGTCGATTTTTAAGAAAAATTTTGTTCCTTTTTATCCGTCGTTTTGATAGTTTAAGGTTATATATGACAATTATGCCCTTAACCTTATTAATTGTTTTATACATTTTTTCATAATTTATTAATGTAATAATTGAAAAGTTCAAAGACTAATTACTACTCCAAAAAATAATTTTACTTTCCAACAATATAACTTTATTACTAATATAAAGTGGGACTCTAGGAGTCTGTGAAAGATGAATTAGATAATTAAATAAGGGGATAAAAATAATTAAAATAATAGAACACATTAATGTAGAGAGATAAAATGAGATAGTGAAAGAATAAGAGTATAATAGGAAAAATAATTATAAATTAATTGATTCCTTGGTTGTGATGAAACAACCATAAACGACAGATACAAAGGAACGGATGAAGTATATTAGAAAAGACCAAAATAATTTTAAAAATTCTGAGCTATTAATTATATTTATTAGTTTCTGTGCCACAACCTTAAACAACAAACAAAATAAAACAGAGGGAGTACAATTTTGTTCAAAAAAAATAGATACTTTCAAAATTATTTAAATCAATTTTTAATAATCAATTCACATAAATAATTACTACATGATGATATATATATATATATATATATTTATAACAAATCTATTACTATTTAACAAAATTAAACCCCAATCTTTTAGACTGATATGTATACATGACACATATTTAGCTTTTTCATTTTTAAGTAGAATTATTTGTTTGTTGGATTTGTTTTTTAACAATTTTTGTTAGAAAAAGATTCATATTTTATATAGGTTGAATCCATATATAAACTAATAATAATATAAACTATGAAATACACATCACGTTGTAAAATTTTTTGTGAAATAAACATATTTTTTATATCGCTCTCGCTCTCACCCATGCATATATCTCTGCTAAGTGACACACTCACAATTAAAAACTAGAAGGCGTATATTAATTAGTAGTTCTACACCTTTGGACAGAGAAATCAATTTCTTTCTTCTTAAACAACATATAATGTAATATTTTATAATCCAATTTATGTGTGCGTAAATTAGAATCATTTTTTATCCAAACAAAATAATTTAGAGAGAAGTATTTTAATTTCCCACTTAAAGTACATTATTCCTTTAAATTACCTCATCCAAACACACTCTTAAGGACCATTCGATCGATGAAGTCAGAGTAATTATATTTTAATTTGCTGTGGTACACGGTGTTGGTAATAGACAATGACAAGAGGCCATGATATGGAGAGGATCGATGGTGGCAAGTTTGTGTTTTCTGATTGAAAGTATTTAGTGAGAGTTGTCTGATTAGTGGAATTTTTGAAAAATATGCTCAGAAGATGTCACTTTAAATTTGTTTGGAAGGAAACCTCATGATCAAGAGTAAGTATTCCCGGACCACTGAATACAATATTTACAATTTAAAATAGCCCTACGACTCAATAATTCGTATTAAAAATGGATTTAAATCTTCAATAAAACTGAAACTGCATCGCTTATTAATCTATATGATCGCGAAATGCATTTGTCTTTATTATTTCCCTTACGTAAGAAATTGTTTTTGGCTTAATTGCTCTTTTGCCTTAATTGAGGACTCAAATCGCATAACTATGATATTTGAGGACCAAAGTTGTACTCCTAAATTTAAACCCATGCATGTCCCATGGGTTTAGCTATCATATATACAATTATATATATCCCTATATATATATATATATCACAGCTAATTATTATATATAAATAATTTAATTATATATTTTTAATATAATTATTTTTTAAAATTTATATTAATAATAAAAACTAATATATAAAGCATTAAAATAATAAATAAAGTAGGAGAAAATGTAAATTAATTTATATATAATAATAAAAATAAAATTTAGGAAAAATACAATATTGTTTTAAACTAGTAAAATTATTTATTCATTCTTTTCTCTTACAATTTTATTCCTTGTAATCAACAAAATTATTTATTTCATAAATGTAATAGTTAATATTAATATTGCATTTAGTCAATCATCAAAAAATATTGCATTTAGTCATTTTATTGAGTGAAATTAAATTTGATGGTCAATATAGTGTTGATAACTGTCTCTTCCCCCCCCCTCCCCCCCCCCCCCCCCCCCCCCCCAAAAAAAAACACACACACACATTAGCCGATTAGTACCTTTCAGAACAAGACACCAACCAGCCAATCAATAATTGTGAAGAGATCGATGAATAATAAACTCTAGCAAATTAGTCTCAAAGATTTGAAAGAAATATTGTGTGGCCACATAACATCATCACAATTCACAAACACAACTATATATATTCAAATTGGATATAATAGTGTTGATTTAGAAGGAAATTTACATTATTATCTGTGCCACCTTGTCCAACAATGACAATTGTTAGCAGCTAGCCCCAAATTAAAGGACAGGTGCATATATAATGAATTAACTACTATTAATTAAGACCAGAAAATGTTTCTCTAAATAAAATAAATCCTATTATGAAATGACTCCGTGTTCTTAATATTATCTTCCTCAGGCCTCTTTATTGTGTTGACGTTCAGTACATTGAGACAGATTGTCCCAACTATTGTCATTGTTCGATGAAATCGACCTTTCAACAACATAATAATGAAATTATAAAGGTTTTGATTGGTCTTTCCCACATAATATGGCCAAGAAAGAAAGAGCCGAAGCTTTTTCAGCACACAGTTTTAGAAGATTAAGCAAAGCATCATATACCATAATATATATAAAATAAAAAGAAATAGCAATTGGCAGATTGAAAAATGAAACTCAGAGAGATTTGCTAAAAAAACAAGGAGTTGATTCAGAAAGATGAATGATTGTAAAAAGAGTGGTCCTAGACTCCCAGAAGGTGTTGATTAAGTAGAGCTGCCAAGTCGTGGGGGACCAAATTTGGCCATCTGCAACTCTAATACCAGTACTATATAACTGGGATGAGAAGATTTAAGAAGCCAAATCAACGTGTGTTAGATAACGTAGCTGTTAGTCTACCAATCTATCTATCAATATTGCATTATTAGATCATAAAAACATGAAAAAAGTTAGTATTAATGATTTAATTTTATATGGGTTTTGGCTATTTATTTGGGGTGCACTCAGGTCGGATCAGATTCCAGGGAAACAGATCATCCAAATCGAAGTAAAGAGTGTAGGTTGGGTTGGATTAGTTTTGAACTCTTTTTTCTATACAGCCCAACATGAAAATCTATCAACGACATGTCGGGTTGGGTAATCGAGGCTGGTGCATATATAGGTGGCAAAACGGGCTACCCGGCCCAGATCGGGTCGGCCCGTATCAGACTTGGACTTTATCGGATCGGGTTTAAAAGGCCGGATTGAAAACGAACTCAAATTTGTGTGTCCGAACTCTTTATTTTCCAGGCGGGCTCGGGCTTTAACCTTGAATTTTTTTGGGCCGACCCTATTTGGTCGGGCTTTATCGAGTTCGAACTTTATTGGGTCGGGCCAAAAAAACTAGATTGAAAATGGACTCACATTTGTGTATCCGAGCCCTATATTTTTTCGAGCTTTACCGGGCCGGTCGGACCAGCCCATTTTGCCAACTCTAGGTGCATATAAGAAAAGGATGGAAAAAACTTAAGGCATTCATTGCTATGTCATTAACTTGGGATCTATTATCTTTGTTGTGTGAGAATAATTTCTGTTCAAATTCATTTTCTCATGTTAATCTCAATGAGGACCTTTAAGCAAACTAATTAATTTCTTTAAAAACTTTATTTGTTATTTAAATCTCTTACCAAAACTTTCATTTTTAATCTATATCACTAATTTTTTAAAATAATAAATCAAAAGGTTAAAACAAGGGAATCACTAGTGTACACCTTAGACTAGGCCTATTAAAGTTACATTTATCAAATGTGAGACCTAGATTCAGCTTGGTAATAATCCCCTAAGTAATACTTAAGTATTTCTTTTGAAGAAAAAAAAGCATTGATATATATATATATATGGACTTTCCCGCAATGTTACCACATATCCAATATCTCTCATCTCTTTTTATCTCTTTCTTTTTGTCAATTTATATTGTCTATCACATTTGTCACTTTTCTTTTATCTATTCTCTCTCTCTCTATATGTCTACAAAACATTTTCCAAAAAATAAACAGAAGTGGAAGTTATATAAACATATATTGATATATGAATCAATTGAGCTCTTCATAGTATAATTAACAAAACATCAACAACAAAATCTTTGGGAGCTTAGAGAGTCCAAAGGATCGATGGGATCCCAGAAACAGTGTCAGCTACCACTAATAGACCTCACTAATGAAAATCTGAAGCCTGGAACTGATACATGGGTTTCAACTTGTCAAGTTGTGCGTAGTGCCCTTGAGGATCACGGTGGTTTCATGGCACTCTACGATAAGGTTGGGTCAGAGACATACAACTCTGTTTACTCTGCAATGAAAGACTTCTTTGACCTCCCCATTGAAACCAAACGGAGGAAGACCACTGAAAAGCCTATATTTAGCTACTCTGGCCAACGATCTTCGATTCCTTTATATGAATCTGTGGGTATTATCAACCCACTGAGCATAGAGGATTGCCAAAAACACACAAACATTATGGGTGACACTTCATATGGACCAATGCATAAATTGGTCCACGAGGGACCAATCCAATTCTGACCGTAGATATAATAATTAAATAGTGAAACGGTCCAGATCTTACATGGGTTACCTGCTTAGAAGGTTACTAACTAACTTTAAGGTATTTGCAGAAAGGGTGCTTTGAAATACAAATATTACTAGTACATAAATTATGAAATGAGTTCTAAGTTTTAAAATTACGAAATGTGCCCTAAGTTTAGTGTTTTTGTGGATACTACCAAACGACTTTTTTTTCCCGGGTAGAAGTTTAATTTTTTTTATTCTAACAAAAAACCTACTTTTTTTTATTAAGGATTATAATTATTTGATGAGCCCCAATAAACAACTTTTTTCCTTGAGTCTCCCCTCTCTTAATATATCTAAAAAACCTCTCCCTCTCGCACTCAATCGCTCTCTCCCCCTCTCTCCCTCTTTCTCTCTCGCTACCTCTCTCTCCCTTTCTCTCTTGCTCTCTCCCTCTCTCACTATCTCCCTCTTTCTATCGCTCTCTCCCTCCCCCCTCTCTCGCTTTATCTCTCTTCCCCTCCACTTCTCTTTCCCTCTCTCTCCCTCTCCCTTTCTCTTTCCCTCTCTTTCTCCCTCTCCCTTTCTCTAGCTCTCTTTCTCCCATCCTCTCTCTCGCTCTCTCTCATTCCCTCTCCGTGCCTTTCTTTCTCACTCTCTCCCTAAGTCTCCCCCTCTCTTTCCCCCTCTCTATCGCTCTTTCCCTCCCCTCTCTCTCACTCTCCCTTTCTCTCACACTCTCTTTCTCCCCATCTCTCCCTCTCTCTCGCTAGAGATGGGAACGAGAGGGAGGGAGCGACAGAACGAGCAAGAGAGGGAAAGGAGAGAAAGAGAGGAGAGGGAGGGAGAGGGAGAGGTTTTAAGATAGCGGGAGAGAAAGGGGAGAGAGAGGGAGGGAGGGGAGAGAGAGCAAGCACAAGAGAGGGGGGATAAAGAGAGCAAGAGGGAAAAGGAGAGAAAGAGGTTTTTCAGAGAGCGAGAGAGAGGGAAGAGTGAAAGGGAGGGGGAGATAGGGCAAGAGAGAGTGGAGGGAGGGTCAGGGAGAGAGAAAGAGCGAGAGAGAGCAAGAGGGAGAGGGAGAGAGCGATCGAGAGCAAGAGCAAGAGGGAGAGAGAGAATGGGGGGAGAAAGCGAGAGAGAGGGAGGGAGAGAGAGAGCGAGGGAGAAAAGAGTAAGAGGGAAAGGGAGAGGTTTTTTAAAAAGCAAGAGAGGGGAGAGCGCGGAGAGAGGTTTTTCAAAGAGTGAGAGAGAGAGGAGAGTGAGAGCGAGAAAGAGAGGGAGGGAGAGAGAAGGGAAGAGATAATGAGCGAGAGAGAGGGAGTGAGGGAGAGAGAGCACGAGAGAGAGGGGGAGAAAGCAAGAGGGAGAGGGAGAGAGAGAGGTTTTTCAGAGCGAGAGAGGGAGAGGGAGAGGGAGAGGTTTTTTAGAATAGAAAGCGGGAGGGGGGAGAGAGAGCGAGAGAGGGGGAAGGGGATGGAGAGACAGAGAGAGAAAGAGCGAGAGCGAGAAACTCAATTGAAGCAATTGAATTTCTAAGAATTTTAAATTCTTTGGAATTTTAAATTTCTTTATCCAAACGCAACCTAAAATTATTTGCCTAATTTATTATTATCTATAATAATGGTCTATTTTCATAAATATATATAAATATTTTTGTAATTAATATAAATGATGGACTTATTTTGTAAATATACAATAAATTGGGTCTACCCACTATTGTAGGTAAAATTGAATTGGTCCTTGGTGGAGTAATCTGTGCATTGGTCCATATGAAGTGTCATTATGTGGCCCCAAGGAAATGATCATTTCTGGTAATTTGTAACTCTTTATGAATAATTTGACTTTTTTTTTATAACCACATTATCCCAAGGAGAAAGAGCTCCTGAACTAATCTGTGTTCGACTGGGAGGAAGTAAAATCTAGCCACAGATTGTTCCGTCACTGGGGATCGAACTCGGATACTAGTCGAGCCCGTCCCTTAGATGAAATTCATTAACCACTTATGTCCAACCTCGTGGTTATTTGACTTGTTTTCTATTCTTATTTGTAATTTTATGAATTTAATTAGTACCATATATACTGACAGTATAAAAAAATTACACAGAAGTCCATTCATATATAATTGTACAGATAATTAAGGAATTAATGTTACAAAGTGATACTATAATGAGATATAATTAGATGTACATTGTAAAAAAATTTCACAATATCAGCGTGCATAGTTATTATATTCTTTTTATTTTAATAATAAATTGGATTTGATGACCATGTGTACATGTGAATTGATTTTGCTCTCTGGATAGTGAAAGTGTGAATTCCTATGCAAAGGAGCTAGTTGAATTGGACCATATTGTGAAGAGGATGATGTTTGAGAGCTATGGACTGGAGAGGAAGAAACTGGAGTCTTTACTTGATTTGAATCAACATGATTTTTAAAAACCAATCTTGCTTATTCTGTGGTTGCAATATGGTCTCATCTTGATGGCACAGGTTTGGAGCAATGACAGGATACCCGGTTGTGTACATAGAGTCTTCATGAATTCAAAGATAGACAGATACGCCACGGGACTACTTTCATATGCTGGTAAGATAATGGAAACAGAGGAGGAGCTAGTTGATGAGGAACACCCTCTGCGTTATAAACCATTTGACCATTATGGATACCTGCGTTTCTTCCTCACAGAAGAAGCTTTGAAATCTGACTCTCGAATCAAGACATACTGTGGTATTTGAGACCACACCATTTGAATTGATCAGTTATATAGTGTACATGTTAAGTTGAAAGTTTAATTTGGTAATTGCACCAATGTTGTACTATATGTTTGTGTGTGTCATCAATCTTATTGTCTACAAAACTACAAGTACTTCTTGGTGTGTGTATGTTACAGAGTCGGTTCTCTTCTGCAGATGAAATGGACATAAAGTGTATAATAAAGTGTATAATTATGAATATTATAACAATTCAATAATAAATAATGCATGTTGTTTGTAGTTTTTACTATTGTCCTACTCCCTTTGTCCTATTTTGTTTGTTGTTTAAGATTGTGGTACAAGAATTAAAAAATACAATTAATAACTCAGAATTCATAAAAATTATTTTGGTCTTTTTTAATATGTCATTTGTTACTCTCTCTCTCTCATAGTAATTGACAATCAATATTTTTTTTCTCTCGCGTAAACCTATAAATGCTTTAAGGGTATAATAGAGAGAAAAAAATTAAATGCTTCATTGTTATCGTAAAATGACAATCAAAGTGGGATAAATTTTTTTACCAAAACATCAAACCAAAACATCAAACAAAATGAGACAGAGGTAGTATTAATTTTACTGATTTTCTCGCCTGGTCCGAGAAATTTGTTGAAATTTAGATTTTGTCTCCACAAATTAAAATTCATGGATCAGATCATCAAAACTTTCCTATGAAGAAGAGGAAAGCATTAAAACTTTCTTCATGTGATCTTGGATGGTGGTGTGGGGAGTATGTGTCCTCTATGTTCTGCAGAAGAGGAAAGCATTGATCATTTATTTCTTAATTGCTTCGCTCCTCCTCTTATACAGTATGGGCCAAGGTTCTTAATTGGATGGGGGTATCACTGGCTTTGCCTTTATCTTGCAAGGAATTTTTTGTGCAGTTTGGTTTGTTGGCTACCAGAATCAAAAGGAAGAAGTTCAGTTTCATCATTTGGCATGTAGTTGTTTGGTCATTATGGCTTTTGCAGAATGAAATCATTTTTAAAAATAATAGCTTTGATTTTTTGGCTCTGTTGGACTTGGATCTAATAAAAGTTCGCTCTTGGACCTGGTTTTGTGGAAAAGTTCAAGGAATTTCTTTAACATTCTCAAATTGGTGTGCTATTCCATTGAGTTGTATATCTCATGTTGTTTAACGGAAGGTTTCACAGCCAGGAGTAATCTTTTTAACAGCTGTGATATTGGCAGGGTTTTTTGCATCAGGATCGTATTTGTTCAGGTTTCGGTACAGAGCGGTTCACACCAGTGTTGGTTTTTTTTTTTTTTTCACAATTGGGGACCATTCTATTTTGGATATTGAAAGCATCAGTGTATCCCAGTTTCGTTCATAGATGGGTTGTCATATATTTCACAACTGTGATGCTATCAGGATGTTTGTCAAAGTTTGTTTTTGCGTGTAGGGTCCTTTTTCACTTTTGGATGCGTTTTTTGGTCGAAAGACTGTGGATTAACTTTTTTTTTTTTGTCAGAGGGGATTTAGGGGAGGGGGGTTGGGGTGGAGATCGAACCCCACACCCACAACATATCACCTTGCACTCTTGTCCACTTGAGCTGCCTTGAGGGGATACTGTGGATTAACTTTGACTTATGCTCCTTTTGTGTTGATGATGGGCTGGACTTTTTGTATGTCTGGGCTTTTAGTGTTGTCAGTTTTTGTTTTTGTTTTTTTGTCATTTGGGTGGGGGGATTAGGGAGGGTGGGGATTGAACCCTCACCTTTTACAAATAGGGAATTTCTATACACACATACTTATCCTTCTATACACACATACATACTTAATTTTTTTTTCAAAATCCCAAAATTACCCCTCTCTATTTCTTCTTCCCCCACTATTCCTCTTTCCTCTTCATTTCTTCTTCCTTCTTCTCTGCGCGCCAAGTTCAGCTCACTCCCTCTCCTCTTTTTCAATTTTTTTCTCCATTCTCTCTTCTCCACTCTTCCCTCTCCCCTCTCCAAGGAAACGTCATTTACAACATCTAGAAGCAAGCTATCGGAGCAAAAACATGGACATCATCGGGTATAATCGCATAATTTTTTTCGCGGTTTCCTGACACCGCAGAACTAATAGTTCCGCGAAAGAACACATACATAATTCTTAAAAAGGCATAAAACATACTCGCGGAACTATTAGTTCCGCAGAGACCAAATGGTCTCGCGGAACTATTAGTTCCGCAGAAAAATTTTCACTACAAAAGTCTCCTCGCAGAACTATTAATTCCGCAGAGACCAAATGGTCTCACGGAACTAATAGTATTAGTTCCGTGACCGTCGCACACAAACACTGATTATTTCCCTTGAAAATTAAGTAGGAGTATTTTTTATTTTTAAGAAAAGTGCATCACGTGATCCTGCAGAACTGCAGTACTAGACTTCTAGGTTCTATGATATTGTTGCTTTCATCTTTGACCAAAAAGGCGTTGTGTTTTGCTGCTGCTTTTTTTTTCCTCGTTCTTTGATATCTTCTCAAAACTTGTGCATGACTGCTTGTTATTTGGCCATGACGTGACAGAACAAATAGCTCATGTCTCCTTCTTTTGTTTCAACAACTTTATAAGCTTATATATCGTGCTGCTATTCGAATTCATGTGTGTGACGGACACAGAACTAATAGTTCCGTATTGTGTGTGTGCAGTTTGTAGAAGTGTGTGCGCGGAACTGTGCGTGTGCGTGCGGAACTGTGCTTGTGGAACTGTGCTTGTGCTCGCGGAACTATGCTTGTGTCGTGGAACTGTGCTTGTATGTGTTGGGGATAGTGTAGGTATTTTAAAAAATAGATATGTGTAGTTAGAATAAGATGTATGTGCCTTTAGAAATGCCCTTACAAATATTACCTCAGCTCTTTCCACATGAGCTATCAACGGGGGATTTGTATTTTTTATTTGAGTGTCCATCTCTCGTGGAACAATTGTATTTTCTTGGGCTAATTCGATCACACCTTGTGTTTTGGTTTAACTTTACTTATTATCAATGAATTTTTGTTTATAAAAAACATCAATAGTTTTTTTTTAATTTTTTATACTTGGTAGAAGTTTTTTTATTTAAAATGTGAATAAAAATTAAAATAGAAAGAAAATAACCAATGCAACATTCCCCAAGTTGTGAACAAATGCAAGATGATAGTGCAACAAAGAATGAACTACAGACTTTTTTGTACAACCACTAAGATGGCATTTCTTATTTCTTATTCATTTACAAATGATGGAATCATATATACTCCTCATCCATAGAATTCCTATTAAAGTGACTCCAAAGGACATAGATTCGGTATCTCATTAGATAGCCAAAGTTTAACATTTAAATCTAGTTAAGATCAATCCTGTTTAATCATTCATAAAACAATAAACCATTCTACTAAAACATAAACTAGTTGTGCAGAAAAAAATATCACAGTTAAACCAAAATAGATTTCACATAAGTTATAGCACATGCGGTTCAAGATTCATGAACATCTATTCTATATATTGATTCTCCCAGTTAAGAAAACAGGGTATACTAAACATGAAGTTCCACACAGAACCGAGACTCATAAATTACAAAATATTGACTATTTACCTTAGGTGATTTATATATAGAATTTGAAGCTTCTTACCTCCTAAGGATATGTTTGGGAGTTTTGGAGGGGAGAGTTTGTGATCAATATTTTACTTATTTGAGTGTTTAAAAAGTATGTAAAAACCCTCCAAAATCCTCCAAAGTCACATCTCTAGTGTATTTTTTTAGTTCTCCCAAATTGGAGGGTTTTTGAACATGTACTAAATGAGAGCTTTTGAGGGTTTTGGAGGACTTCAAAATGTTTTCCCTATCCTTTTTCCCTATTTATACAACTAAAATATTGGATTCTCCCCTCCCCTCCCCTCCCCTCCCCTCCCCTCCAAAAATGCAAAAGGAAGGATTACCATATAGATAGAAGATCAAGTTCAACCTATACATTTTTCATGTTATCATGTTACCTGTTAAAGGAACTAATAATGTGTTGCACCATATAGCTATAAAATTTCATGATTCACCATGACCTATATGGCTAGACAGAACTGCAATTTCATTAGACTATAATGCTTCCTCCTTAAGCTTTTTGTATATGTAAAATATGAACTATAGTAGAGGATCCCTCAGTCCCTACAAACCCTTTATTTCTATATATTTTATAATATAATATTAGTTCCTACTTCTTTTATTATATCTCAATAATTGAGATATTAGCTGTTAATGAAAGGTGTTCAAAAATCTATAACGGTATATGTAAAGCCCATTCTGTGCCTTTCAGAACAAGGCACCAACCCGCTAAATAATTGTGAAGAGATGAATAATAAACTCTAGTTAAAGTTTTGAAGACTTAAAATTAAGAGTTATTGATTTGTAGCCATATAACATCGATCATCACAAACACAACTATATATATTCAAATTGGATAAAATAATGTTTATTTGTAAGGAAATTTAATTGCATTATTATCTGTGTCACCTACAATGACAATTGTTAGCAGCCAATTAAAAAGACAGATACTTTTTTATCAATAAAAAGACAGATACTTAATGAATTAACTATTACTCCCTCCAAACTCAAATATAAACAAAAAATGACTTAAGTGTGGTGAACTCAAATATAAGCAAATCTTAATTAATTGTAATATATTTAATAATTTTTTTCCACAAAATACCCTTCATTTGATGCAGATTTTAATTTCAATAACTCCTTTTATTAAGGGCAGATTATGGAATGAAATTTATTTTTTGATAAGAACAAGAAAATTAAACGAACTTAACCAACTTTCTTAATCAGTGTGAATTTAATTAGTTATTTTTACTTAATCAGTGTGAGCTTAATTATTTTTTCTTAACCAAGTTTTTGACTCAGACACGTGAGCACGTCCTGGTAGCCCCAATCATCTTCTTGTTTTTGCAACTTGGTTATAGCCCGGGATTCAAAATCCAAAAAACAAAAAGTCACTGAGTCAAACATTTGGTCACGTTAAGACACCATCTGTGATTTTCTATTCAATACTGTCTGGCCACGTAAGCAAAAAAAAATATAACAAATAAGAGTATATTTTTGGTTAAAACCTTTGGCCCCCGCCCCCGCCCCCGTTTTGGGGCTTAGTCACATTTAGAGCTTATCACCCCTCCCCAAGAGTGTGTTTTATGGGGATCAAATATTGATTCTCCTACCCATAAGCTCAGCGTGTATTACCAACTGAGTGAGACTAGCAAATAAGAGTATATGAAACGAGATAATATTGACTGTAATATTGTATATTAATGGTCAAGATCCATATAAGTAATCAATATCAACTTTTTAATGTTTGTAAACAGATAGATATGTAGATATGTACATTTGTTGGATTGATTGATAGACAAATAGCTAGATTGAATTGGTTTCATTTTCTGGTCCCCGGTTTTGTAATATATAGAGTTGCAATATTTATATAGCCAAATTTGGTCCCCCACAACTAGGCAGCTCTAATTAATTAAAATCAACACCTGCTGGGAGGCCCATGGACCACTCTTTTTTCAGTTATTCATACCTTTCCAAATGAATCCTTGTTTTATAGCAAACTCTGAATTTCACGGCAATTTGTTTTTTATTCTTTCAATTGCTAATTCATTTTATTTTATATTATCGTACGTATCATCAGCTGATACTTTGCTTAATCTTCTAAACCCCAGTACTACGTGCTGAAAACTTGATCGGCTCTTTCTTTCTTGGCCATATATGGGAAAGACCAATCAAAACCATCTTGTAATTCATGATTTTGTTGTTCAAAGGTCGATTTCATTGAACAAAAATATTATTGTTGAGAGGCATGTATAAAATCTGTCTCTATGTGCTGAATGAGTGAATGTCAACACCGAATCATGTACGCATGATGAAGATAGTATTAAGAAATAAGAATGAAGAATTTATTTTCAAGATTTCAGTTCACATTAGGGCGTCTATTTTAATTTTGAAAATTCTGAGCTTAATTAATAATCATTAATTCAATATGTTTTGTCCTTTTATTTGGTAAGCTGCTGACAATTGTCATTGTTGAGAAGGGGACACATATATATAATAATGTAGGATTAAATATGTCTTTTTGTTCTCTCATTTGTTAGTAATTTTTGTTTTTAATCTTAAATATTTAAATCGTAACTTTTTTGTCTCTGTTTTTGGAAATAGATCACATTTAGTCTCTTTGACTAATTCAATTAAGTTAAATGCTAACGTGGCTAACAGACTTACACCTAAGTACATGTCACATGTTTTACTTATCTAATGCGGCATTGTATGTGGATTGGACAGCCCTAATTTCTCTAGATTTTTCCTTTTTCGCCGTGCAACCTCAATTTGATTTTGAGCCACAATCTTTGATTTACCTCTACCCCGAGACAAATATAGGTTGTCCACTTCACTTAGGATGTGATCACATTAGATAAGTAAAACTTGTGACATATGCTTAGGTGTAAATCCATTAGTCATGTTAACATTTAACTTAATGGAACCGGTCAAAAGGTTAATAGTAGATAATGCAATTATTAATAAATTATAATGACAATTTAGTAAAATTATTCTATTTTTTAACTTATTTATTATTTTCTTATAAAAATCTCTGTAACAGAGGAAGTGTCATTCTTGAAATAATTAAGTGGGTAGCTGGAAGTGTGTGTGTCTATAATATGTTACGAGTCCCACGTCGGCTGGTTAATTGACCTTGTCATTGCTTATATAGCTAAGGGAGTTCCAGCCTTTCAAACCAGTTTTGAAGGATTGCTGTGAGCCGATGCCGAATTTTAACATGGTATCAGATGCCGAATTTTAACATAATATATATATTTGCCGTTTTGAAGCAACTTCTAATTAAACACAAGACATAAAACTTGAAAAAGTCTCTAAATAGGATCATGGCAACCCAAACAGTAGTTTGTGAATCTCAGCTTCCTGTCATTGATTTCTCCAGTGAAAACATGAAACCCGGCACCGATACATGGCATGCAGCATGTCGGGTTGTGCGGGGAGCATTTGAGGATTGCGGTTGCTTCCTAGCACGGTTTGATAAGGTTGCTCCCGAGCTTGTGGACTCTGTTTTTGGTGCAATGGAAGAGCTATTTGGTCTCCCATTAGAAACAAAAAGGAGAAAAACAAGTGATAAACCAAACCATGGCTACACCGGACAAGTATCTTCATCCCCTCTATTTGAATCTTTTGCTGTTGACAATCCATCGAGTATTGAAGATTGTCAAAAATTCGCACACATCATGTGGCCACCAGCAGGAAATTATCGTTTTTGGTATTATTCTATCTTTCCAATATATATGTGTGTCTCATTTGTATATGCTCATCATATAATACTAGAAAATAATGAATTAATTCAAGGTACGTGGCTAATTAGTTGGCAACATACGCTGAATTTGTGGGTAGAAAAATCAAGATTTGATCTCCACAAAACACACTCTTGTGAAGGGAGCGGAGAACAACTTTAATTGTGACTAACTCCCGAACTAATGATTAGTTTCATGGCCGACCCAAAGAGTCGAAGCCATGGGATACCTTAGAGTGATACAAGGGCAAAACCCTATAGTTACAATGGTTTATAAAAAAAAAATAAAAATAAATGAGTTAGCAACCAAAATTGAACAAAAAAATACAATTCGTCACTAATTCTGACATTACAAAATTTAGTGACAGAATTAAAAATGGATTTCATATATATTTTTTCTCACTAATTTTTTGTTACTAATTTATATATAGTAATAAAGAAGTCTTCTTTAATTTAATTTGTTTGTTTTCGATAATAAATAGTGAGAGTGTCAATGAGTATGCAAAGCTCTTGCAAGAACTTGACCAAGCCGTGAAGAGAATGGTGTTTGAAAGCTATGGAGTGGACAAGCAGAAATGTGAGTCGTTCCTTGAATCAACCAATTGCGCGTTTCGAAGCTACAAATACAGGATACCCGGAATGGATGAGAGCAATGTGGGGGTGAATGCTCATACGGACTCAACCTTCATAACCATATTGCATCAGAAGATTGATGGCTTGGAAATTAAATCCAAAGATGGGGAATGGTTTGGGGTTGATGCCTCGCCTTTGTTTTGCGTCATGGCTGGTGATGCATTTATGGTAAGCTCTAATTCAATAATCTGATAGCAATATATACATATATGGAGTTTGTCCTTTCTTGAGCAGAAACTAGAGATGAAAACAAAATTTCATCTCTAATTTTATCTCTAAGTGTTAAAGAGGTTAAAATTTAAATCAATTTTATTTTTTCTATATTTAAATTTCATTGATAATTTAACTTTTTCTAGTATTTAAGACGTTAATATCATTTGACACATATATATAGAACCAAATCAATATTGGGTAAACTTGTTTAAAGTACTAATTAGGAAAAAGAAATATAAAAAATAATCTTACAATAATTGAGAGTTTTTTAAATATTAGTTTTTCGTATAAATTAAAATTAGCTTCTACTTTTCTAATTTTTTAGAAGTTTTCTCATTTAATTTTTTCATAAACATCAATAAACTCAAAAAAAAAAACTTTTCATGAATAAAGAGTCCTAAAGAACTAATCCAAACTGATCATAGTTAGACTACTAAAACGAACTTTTGGTTTGTTCTTGTCATTATTGTTGTAGAATTTTTTCCCATTTTAGTTGAAGCATTGGAAATTATATTATTTTCGTGGCGTATATATTAGGTATGGAGTAGTGAAAGGATACGGGCTTGTGAGCACCGTGTGATCTTGAAATCAAAGGTGGTTAGGTACTCCTTGGGATTACTTTCATACAGTACTAAGATGGTGGAGACATTGGAGGATCTAGTCGACGAGGAACATCCTATACGTTACAAGCCATTTGACCATTATGGATATGTTGGCTTCCGTTTCACAGAAGAAGCCGTAAAATGTACCAGTCGAATCAAAGCATATTGTGGTACTATTTGAGAGCACACATCTCTGATCTATATGTGTATGTTTCTTATAAATTAAGGAGTTGAAGTTCACATGTCATTATGCCAATGTCTCTAATATATTTTTTTTTTGACAAAAGGAAACTTATCTCATTTCATTGAAAATAGTAGAAGCAATACAAATTGGCAAAGTACTAGAAACTTGAGTCCAAGCATCAGTGGCAGCCCTCCTAGCTAGAGTATGGGCAACCATATTGGCTTGTCTCTTGACAAAATGGATTGCAAATCCTGGTTTAGTACTAAGAAAAAGTTTGCAAGAATTTATTAAATCCCCAAATTCGGTAATGTCCCTGTTGTTGGCATGCATGCTATCCACCACCACCTTGCAATCTGTCTCCACAATAGCATATTCAACACCCAATTGGTCCAACCATTTTAGAGCTAACAAGAGAACATGTGCCTCTCCCTCCTTTATACCCATTAGAGGCGATGAAGAGACAGTGTTGGCAAGAATAAAATGTCCCAAATGGTCTCTAATACACATGCCAAATCCTGTAGTTCTAGAATCCTCATGGAAAGCAGCATCAATGTTGCATTTTAAATAACCATTCGGTGGCTTTGTCCACTTGACACAAGTAGGAACAACAACATGGCGTGGCACCTCTTGATTAGCAAAACTCCAAGAATTAAAAATCATTGCACCCATGTGAACACACTGCAGCGCACCGTCCTCTATATTGTTCCAAAGTTTTGCATTTCTTCTTGTCCAAATTGCCCACAAAGTCATACAAAATTTGGATATAGATTCCGATGATAAGGTGCGAAGAAGGGTGAAGAAAATCTGTCCAAAGTCCTCATGTAACAGTAGCTCATTTTCAATATTAGACCAAATGTTGAGTAGTTGCCAACACTGTTGGGATTTCGGGCAAGTAAGAAGACTGTGCCAAATTGTCTCCATGTCACTATTACACATAACACAAAGCGCAGAACAGTGTACACCTTTGGTCTGCAATCTGGTCCTTGTAGGGAGGCAATTCCTGCAACATCTCCATAAAAAGCACTTCACCTTAGGAGGCAACTTCAGAGACCATAACCTATGCCAGTGTCCTTGCACCGAATAATTAGATGTGGGAGAGAACAAATCCATACAAAGACGATAGGCTGAACGGACAGAATACACCCCTTGCTTGTTAAACTTCCAAACAATTCTATCCATGCATGATTCTTTATAAATAGGAACATCAAGAATTGCAGCCGCCTGCTGCTCATTAAACGTTCCACCAATGACCTGCACATTCCAACATTTGTTAGTGGGTAAAATAATATCACAGACACACAGGTTAGGCAACACTGCAGCCGTGGTGGACTCAGCACTCAGCTTTTCACCATTCCTAAGCCAAGGCTCATCCCATAAAGGAATAAGGGAACCATCTCCAATAATCCACCGCACTCCTTCCTTAAGCACAGTTTGGGAACTATGGATGCTCCTCCAAGTGTAGCTTGGGTTATGACCCACAGCTGAATGAAGAAAATCCCCTTTTGGGAAATATCTAGCTTTGAAAATTCTAGTAACTAGAGCATCTTGGTCAGAAATAAATTTCCACCCTTGTTTCCCTAACAATGCCAAATTAAAAGCATGTAGATCACGAAAACCCATCCCTCCATTCTCCTTACGCACAGTAAGATTATCCCATGACATCCACCTTATACCTCTACCATCTCCACTATTGCAACCCCACCAAAAAGAATTAAGCATTTTCTGAATATCATCACAAATAGAAAAAGGGAGTTGGAAAACACTCATGCAATAAGAGGGTATAGCTTGGGCCACAGACTTAATTAACACCTCCCTCCCAGCCATAGATAAATTTTTTGCACTCCAAGACGTTACTCTTTTCCACACACGGTCCTTAATGTAAGCAAAAACGGACTTCTTACTCCTCCCTACCATCGAAGGCAAACCCAGATACTTGCCAGTGCCCATAGTAATATTGACATCCAAAATACCCGCCACATTCTGTTTTATCTCATTCACCACATTTCTACTAAAATAGACTTCAGATTTAGAATAATTTACCTCTTGACCAGAGGCGGCACCATACACATGAAGAATACTTTTCATAGCATTTGCCTCCCTCTCATTTGCTTGAAAAAATAGAAAACAATCGTCAGCAAAGAGGAGGTGTGTGATAGTGGGGGCTCCTCTACAAATCTTAACACCATGAATCTCTCCTTTCAGCTGGGCTTCCTTTATAAGAGTAGTAAGACCTTCAGCACAAAGAATGAACAAATAAGGTGAGAGAGGATCACCTTGTCTCAAACCCCTAGAAGGGAAAATAGGTCCCACATGATCATCGTTCACCTGGACTTGGTAAGTAACAGATTCAACACACATCATAATCCAAGAAATCCAGGTAAAATTAAAGCCCAACTTAATCATCATACCTTTCAGAAAATGCCAATCAATTTTATCATAGGCCTTATTGAGATCTATTTTCAACGCCACATCCCCTTTTCTCCCCCTAGTCTTACACTTCATATAATGCACAAGTTCAATAGCAATAAGAGCATTGTCCAGAATAGATCTACCCTCAATAAAAGCAGATTGTTCCTCCGAAATACACCGAGGGATAACCTTACGCAATCTATTAGCAAGCACTTTAGAAACAATTTTATACAAAACATTGCACAGAGATATAGGACGTAAATCTTTCATGCTTCTAGGATCATCACACTTGGGAATTAACACAACATTTGTATCATTAAGATGCTCAGGAAATCTCCCCTCATGTAACCAACTACACCCAGCAGTAAAAATATCCTTACCACACAAGTCCCAGAATCTCTGATAAAAAGCCGGATTCAAACCATCTGGACCTGGAGCTTTGTCTGGATGCATTTGAAATGTTGCTAGCTTGAACTCTTCCTCCGTAAAAGGCCTTATGAGTTGGGCATTATCCTCATCACGAACACAACGCTGAACCTTGGATAAAACAGGTTCTCGGATAGCATCAACACCAGTAAATAATGTATGGAAATATGAGGATGCTACCTGACATAAATCGGCCTGCTCGGTCACTTCCAGATTGGCATCATTAACAAGTTTTTTAATCTGATTCCTCTTCCTCCTTTGGGTTGCAGCCACATGGAAAAAACTTGTATTTCGGTCACCATCCCTCATCCAGTGTTGTTTTCCCCTTTGCTTCCAAAACAACTCTTCCTGCACCAATAAATTATTAAGTTGTTTTTTTAAGGAAACCACCTCAAGCTGTTCGGTCTCTCCTAAGCGCCCATGAAGCTCCTGAATTTTGCGCTTGCACTTGTTAATATCCTCTCTGAACCGTAACCTTATCTTCCTACTCCACACCACCAACTCCTCCACACACCCATGGAGCTTTTCCTGGACGTTATTATCTCTTATTTTACACCACCCTTGAGTCACTACATCACCCAACTCCTCCTCTTTCAACCAAGCATTTTCAAAACGAAAACGATAAGGCCTAGCATGCACTTGGACGCGACCCTCACACTGTAAAAGAATAGGGGTATGATCTGAGACAGAAGCCATAAGGTTGGTTAAAATAGCTTGCGGAAACAACACCATCCAGCTATTTGTAACAAGTGCTCTATCCAACCTCTCCTCCACCGCTCTATCTGTGCCCATACTTTTCCTCCAAGTAAAAGGATAACCCTCCAAAGGTACATCAATCAACCCTCCAATGTCTCTAATATATGTTAAAAGGAATAATTGACATGTTAGAAGTTGAATGTATATATTGATATATTGTGCTACTATTGTTGGAGAATTTAGTTTTTTTTTTATATTCTTTACTTTTTATAGTGTAATGTTATGGGCTTATCTGTTAAAAAACATGTTATGGGTAATGTTATCGAAAATATGAAAAATTATAAATAGTCACTTTTAAAATGTCTATCTATACCAACATTACGTTGGTCTAAGTGGAATTGAGCTCCAATTCTTTAAGTAAGTCGGTGGATATTTCGTACCAATAATATGGTGACAAAAAAAAAATAGACATTTATGGAGGATGAATGATAAAGCTTTTAAAAAAGTTGAAGTGTATATTAATTTCAACTTTCTCTCCATATTTTGGGCATCAAAACTCATCTAAATTATTTATTCAAAAAAAAACTCATAAATTAAAATTACCAAAATTTAACCACATACATGGATCCCAGCAACAAAGTAAGCAAAAGTTTCAAGCCATTGCAGTCCCAAAATTGGACTTTACACACAATGATACCATTTTTTTTTTCAAACGTATTCATCTAGTTATCATATTTTATGGCGCCATAGTAAATAGTAAATGCAAAAATTGCAGATTCAATGATAAATAGAAAATAAAATAGATAATAGAAAAAATTAATTCAATAGCTAAGAAGTAAGGGCTTTCAAAATTGAACCGGTTCAAAAAATCGAAAATCGATCAAAAATCAATTTTTTTGGATGATCTTTTTGGAAAATAGAACCAAACCGCTTGGACTTCGGATCTCTTCACTATAACTAAACTAAACCGCAACTTATAATGTTATTCCTTTTGGACTTATTTGAATGTATCTTTAATTGATAATTGTGTCCCACACATATAAGCTACTAATTAATTATTGGTGTGCATTGCATTTTCTTTTTTATAATTGGCTTTTATAATTACTCTGTTTATAATTAATATTAATTCACAAAGGCCTCTATGTGTGTTAAATATTATTTCACATTTTTCATGCCATTTGTTTATAATTGGATTTTGCAAGTATTCTTTTCCTATAATACACTTTTTTTTAGAGATGACATTTGTGTGTTTAGAAATGATAACCCAACGAAAATTGTTAAAACGAAGACCATTATAGGTACTTGGCGATATATTAGAAGTGAAATGGAAGTAATAACACTTCAATTAATATTTATTATTTTTTTAAAATTATAACTACATGAAAAAGCAAAAATTGATCCAATCTAAACCACATTGTTTTATATCGGATCGAATCTTTTTAATAAAGCAAACTGAGCAAAACCGAATCACATATTTTTTTAAACTTTGGGTCGAATGATTTTTTGCTTCAAAACTGAACTGAGCCACGAACACCCATAAGTATAACTACAAAATAACTATGAAATTTTAGCTATAAATTTCCTACAAAATAGTTACGATGATATCCTAGCAATATAATTAAAAATAATATTAAACAATTTATTAATATGAATTAACTATAAAATAGCTAAGATGTGCCACTCAATGCTCCGACTCCTTTTGTAATTAATTATTTCCTAATCTATACCTAAATTGTTTTGCTAGCTAGAAATTAGTTACGAATTAGCTACTAAACATGTCAGAGCTAATCACATAAATTTCTTCTAGTGTTAATTTTTTTAAATAAAAAATTAAGATATGGGAAAATTTTATCCCTTTAAAATAGTTTACTAAGATATAACTCAAATTATTCGAGATGCATATAATATAAAACAAAAATGCTAATGTTTACGAAACGAAATTCGTGCTTGGTTTGTTGTTAAATTCTCATTGGCAACTAAATTTTCTCTTTTATCGAATGTCTCCTAATTAATTTTTTATACTCGTCTCCTATTAAATATATGTGAATTTTGTAATATGGTTTGTCCTAGGCGTTGTATTCGTAAATAATAAAATGGATCCTATCAATCAATCAATCGTTCGATTTGTTAAATCAATCAACTATATGATATAAACCAACCAAATATATATATATATATATATATATATTAACACATTGTGGTCCTGAATAATAAAATAAAGGCTTAAATAAGTTTTTTGTCTTTTTAAATTTTGAACTTTTGATTTTAGTCTATACAAAAAGAAGTTAAACTTTTTTAGTTCAATAATTTTTTTTTTAGTTTGGTCTTTTAAGTGATTTAGGGGTGATGTAGCACCTACGTGACAGGCCACTTATCTGACGTGGCCTGTAGGCCTCCTATGTCAACCTGTCACCTAATATAATTTTTGCAAGGACCATGCCACGTCATCAACTCAATTTTAACCCACTTAACCATGGTTAATCACTGTTCTTAACCATGGTTAAGTGGAGAGGACGAAGGTGGAGAGGACGAAGGGGTTAAGAACAGTGATTAACCATGGTTAAGTGGGTTAAAATTGAGTTAATGACGTGGCATGGTCCCTGCAAAAATTATATTAGGTGGCAGGCTGACATAGGAGGCCTACAGGCCACGTCAGATAAGTGATCTGCTACGTAGGTGTCACATTACCCCTAAATCACTTAAAGGACCAAACTAAAAAAAATTATTGAACTAAAAAAATTTGATTTTTTTTTATAGGGACTAAAATTAAAAGTCCAAAATTTGAAAGGACCAAAAACTTATTTAAGCCTAAAATAAAATATGTCCGCACCTCAATAAGTGATCCTAAAATTTTGTTCATAAATAAGAATGTGATCCTAAAATTTGATTCCGTTGAAGTCAATGATTATTCGGTAAAGAGTGTGTGTTAATCTGCAACTGGTGTGGCATAAAATATGGACAAACGGAAAGAAGCCAAAACTCATAAGACCAAGAAAATCAATTCAGTAAACATCAGTCATAAACGTAGTTTACTCCCTTAGTGTATTTTCTTCATTATTCCTTTATAAAATTTTACAAGACAAATCTATAGTATAATGTCTAGTGTTATAATTTTAGGGAAGAATGTATATATATTATTCAAGGATTAAACATTTTTCAATAATGGGGACGGTGTGGGTCTTATGGTTGATAAGGAATAATAGAATTTTCAATAATGGTAATTGATTTTGTTGATGTTGTTGCTAACATTAAGCTTTTGTCTTGGTCCTAGTTTGTTAATAGATTTGGCAGAACTGTGGGATGCTTTATTCGGATTGGTGCCTAAATCGAATGGAGTGCATTAAGGCAGGTGGTAGGTGTAACACCCGCATTTTTAGATCTATAGTAAATTCTATACTATTAAGCTAGTAGATCAAATTTCATACTATAAGATAATACTAGAAAATGAAATGTCATGACTACAGTTACTCATAGAAAAGCAACTAGGATTTCGAGTTGAAATTGGAAATTTCAACAGAAAACGATTCTCGTTATAGAAGGAGAAATAAGATTATATTGATCTGAAGGCTCAGACAATACCACCATGAGGAATTAAAGAGACAAATAGTATTTTTATATTATTTAAGGATTTTAGAATTTTAGTTTGGAATTTTCTAAGATTAGGATAAAGATATTACAGTTTTGATCCCTGTAGAATGGACTACGTGACACGTAATGAACAGAAAATTACTAGAGGACCAAGAAATGATCCAAATAGAGAGTTAGGGATATCATTAGTGTTTTTGGATTATTTATGATTTTTAGATGGGTAGAAATTGGAAGAAATCGAAAAACTGAAAAATAGCGTAAACCGTGACTCGATTTGCAAACGTCGAAGGTTTTATATTTTTCCGGAGACCTTTTTATGTCAAAAAAATATTTTACCGAAACAAAAGTTATTTCTTTAATATTTATGATTTTTAGGAATTTTTCTAGAGTTTTTCAGAATTTTTTTATTTTTAGCCATTTTTAGTACGTTACGGGTAACCGTAGCGCAAACGGGGTATCAGAAAATGATCAAAACTTGAGTTTCGAAGTTCTAACCTTTATTATATTAATTTTAGGTTTCAAAAATAATTTTTCCATTAATCAATTATTTGGAGAAATATTTATTTCAAAATATATATTATAATAAGCATTTTTGGCCACTTGTGCTTCCAAAAGCAAAAACCCCAAGTGTGAACACTCCTTCCTCTCATTTTTCAGCTGCAATCTTGCGCCCCACACAGCCCCCAAAATTCTGATTTGTGCCCATGTGCTCATGCCTTGAAAGTCTTGGTTGGAAGAAATATTAAAACACCTTTAACTCTTAATTTATTCCAAGTTAATACCACTTGCCTCTAAGCAAATCTTGGCCCTCCATTTCTTTTTGGGTTCAGCCGTGACTTAGGAAGGGAAAAGGAGAGGGTTTGCTTTACTTTTCATTTCCTTTCTCTCTCCAAAGCCAAATACTCCATTGTTGCTCTTAAGCTTTCAAGCTTTTTCCTAAACTATTTCTTTGATTTCCAAGAGCTTTGATCCATCAATCTTCTTCAACCAAGGTTGGTTTATGATTCTAAACCATCAATCTTTCATATACTTTCATGATCTATCTCTTTTGGTTTTTAGATCATGTGTTTCTTCATTATTTTGAGGAAATATCTTTGTTTTGGTCTTAGGTTCTTATCCTTGGAACCAAGAGGTTTGATCTTCCTTGTGATCCATTTTTCTTCAAGAGCAAGAGTAAGAAATCCTTCTCTCATGTTTTTTATCTTAGGTTTTGGGTGGTTTCATGATGGAGATGTTTTCATGCTTATGTTTTATGATTTTATTTTGTAAGGGTTTGTTACTAGTTTTGGAACAACAAAGCTAGAAGTGGATCTTAGTGTTCAAAGCTTCTCTTCAAGAGGTAAGTGGGATGTTCTTCTAAAAGACATAATTTTTATGTAGTAGTATGTTGTATGTTTTGGATGGCTTGATGATAACTCAACAACCTTGAGTTTCATCTTTGATTTGAGTGGTTAAAACCATCCTTGATGGGTTTTAGATCACTAAACTAAGATTGGTAGTTCTATGATTTTTGGTATGAGGATCTTTAGAATTTTAATACTATGTATGTTTTTATAAAGGACTTGGATTAAAAAAATGAAGAGTGAAGAAATTTACCTAATAAGAAAAATGTGTGTGTATGCTTGGATTAATTAAAAATGTAAATTTTGGCATGTGTTAACTCTATGGTTTTTGTATGGTAGAAATCTTGTGTTTTTTTTTGTTGTATGATTATTCTCTTGATTGTGTATGAGAAAATGGTAGGTCTTGAAGTGATTGAGTGTATTTAAGTATTTGTGATTCATTTGATCCATTTGGGATGATTGTGATATTTAAAGTAGTGTTATGCTTTATTTATTGTGTGTATGTGATGGTTGTTGTGATTGAGTAAATAAAATCAATGAGGAAAATAAAACAAGTGACCCAAGCATCATGGAAGAGGAAGTAGAGGACTCTATAGCAAAAAGTATTTTAAAGAATAAATTGACTTACATGCAAGCCAAAGTTTCATTTTGGACTTTACTAATTATTTCTTTTGAATAAGTCTCCAATGGACTTTAATGGGAATTTTCTTAAAATAAAAGGGTTTAGAAGTTACAATTATATCAAGTTAACACCTAAGTTTTAAATCAATAAGAATAGAAACTGGACGCAGAGACTGGACGCAGGAACTGGACGCAGAAACTGGACGCAGAGACTGGACGCAGAAACTGGACGCAGAGACTGGACGCAGACTGGACGCAGAGACTGGACGCAGAGACTGGACGCAGGAACTGGACGCAGAGACTGGACGCAGAAATGGACGCAGAGACTGGACGCAGAAACTGGACGCAGAGACTGGACGCAGGAACTGGACGCAGACTGGACGCAGGAACTGGACGCAGAGACTGGACGCAGGAACTGGACGTTTTGGGGTCAAAATATAATTATAAAAAGTTATGTGGTTTTAACAAATAATAAGAAGTAAGGGGCATTCTTATAAATGCGAAGAGTCCCACACGTAGTTGGAAAAGAGTCCAAACGTGGCGTTGTTAACTTAAAATTTTACACGTTGTTGAGAGAGGGTCAACACGTGGCGAGTTGAAGATTGGAGGAATAATGCTACACGGTGTTGGGAGAGAGCTAACACGTGGCGATGAAAATCCTAAATGAAGGATTGCATTATTCTCCTTGTATGTGTGTATGAATTGTATTGTCATATGCATTTGAGATATTGGCTTTTGCCAGGCTAGCTTTATGCTATGATGAGAGTATACAATCCTAAGGTGATGGATTGAGAATAAGCATAGTCTGACTATAAGTCTTTGAGGGCGTTCAGGTCACGAAATTCTCAATGGCCTTGAGGGGAATCTCCTTGTGTCGAGAAGAGTAGTATACCCGGCTTGAATGATCCTGACTGGCTTGTCTTATTTATGATATGGTGCACGAGTTAGCACAATGGGCCATACCGAATAAATGACAACGAGGGCTAAGAGATGGTCAAGTTGCATTTATGTTAGGTACAAGTTCCGCCATATCGCTCTACTTAGTTGAGGAAAGAGAAGTCTCCATGGAGCAGTGCACCGGTGTGATGAGAGATGATTGAAGTGTCATGCATATTGTTTGGATCTAATTGGGTGATTTTCGTGATGATGTGTCTTGGGTAATTTTGTGAACTTAGAGAAAAGTTTTCAAATGATATCTGCTTATTTTTGAAGTATAATAAGTAGTATTTTTCCTTTTACTATGTATGTTTCTTGATTGTGGCTTTTGGGAGAAACTCACCCTTGCCTATATGTTTTGTGCCCTTCGGGACATGATTCATATAGATTGATTACTAGCTGAGTGGACTAGACAGGACTCGAAGAACGAGACGCGCATTGAAGACGTGTCAACAAAGTGGAAGGACGTGCGAGTCCTAGTTTTGTTGGAGTTTTTCTTATTTGAATTTTTGTAGAAGTTCTTAGTGCTTGACCAGCGTAGAGAGTCTGTACTGTTTTGGGAAAGGGATTTCTTGTGTATGATACGTTCCATTATAATTGAATAAGTTTTAGTTCCTATGTTGTTTTCTGGTTGGTGTTTATTCTCACAAAGTATTTCTTTTCTTTTAGAAAAAAAAATTGACAGAGAAAATCCATTTGTGAAAATTAAATAAATTTTGACAGCGTTTTTCGAAAGAAGAATAAGAAGAAAGATTTTAATTTCCGCATTAGAGGTTCAGTTACGAAGTGTAATGCCTCTTGAGAAAGGGGTGTTACAGTAGGCGCAGGGACAACCCCATAGCGCATACCGTAGGCGGTGAACAATAAAATGAAGGAAAAGGCGCATGTAATTGATGTAATTGCAAACAATAAATTTTGTCATGGAACTGGTTTGTCAATAGGGGGAATAAAGGGATTTCATATTCAGATTGGTGTTCTAATTTTTTGGGGTGTATTTGATAGGGCTTGATGTATATAATAGTGTTTTTTAAATAGTACCCCTTTGAGACTGATGAGTTATTGGGGAAATACCCTCCATATGTCCAGGCCCCTTTGAGACCATGTAGGTTACTGGGGAAATACCATCTTTGGTACCCCTTGGAGACTGATGGGTTACTAGGGAATTCCTGGCATAGTTGGTATCCCTTTGAGACCATGTATAGGTTACTGGAGAAATACTTTTTAACTAACACTTTGGCCACTGTGTGGGTCTTTGACTTGGCTGGGTTTTGTTCATGTACTTTGTATTGGTTGGATTTTGGGTTGGGCACACCTTGTGCTTTCACTCCCGTTTTAATATAATTTGATTTATCAAAAAAAAGGATTAAACATTTTTTCATGCACATGGGGTTGTGATTTTCATCAGACACTTATTAATTAGATGGAAAATATATATAGTTAATTTTTTTTTAAAAAAAGAAATTTTTCTAAAATTGCATCAATGAAGCTGATTGGAGAAGTTGATTAGATGAAGGGGTAGAACGAGGCCGCCCGATAGGGGCTAATGCCTGCTTAATGGTCTGGCTTGACTTCTTTAGTAAAAATGCTAGATTAAGACATTTTAAAAAGCTAGGCTAGCATCCGTTTGTTTTAGCTTTTGACCAATGCAAACATATTGTTATTTTTTTTTTGCTGACTACAAATATATTGTTATGTTGGAAAAAATCTAATATAAATAGGTTCGTTAATTAGTCAAAACTCAATCCCACAAAATAAACTTATAAAATAATGATTATATTGTTCATGCCTTAGAGCATCTCTAATGGGGAAGAGGTTCACCATTGGAGTTCAATGACATAACATTCAAATTTAAGTTCCGATGCTTATATAAGCTCAGGTCCTTAAACAATAAAAAAAATATTTTTATGTTGTCGACCAATGAAATTGAAAGTAGCTAGAGATATGATGTCATTTATGGGTCACATTTTGGGTTCTTAAAGATTTTACTATTGGATTAAAATGTGGTTGGAGTTATTAAAATATGATATGACAAAAAAAAAACAAGTGGGTCAAGCAAACCAACTTGGGTTGCACCATTAGAGATGTTTTTATAAGAACTACATTGACCATATCTCTAATTGACGTGGGACTCTAAACAAATTTTTGAACATTAATGTATTATTTTATGAAACAGAATATTGAACAACTTGTATTGGATTCGACGCCAAGGTAGGAAACTGCCCATCAAAAAATTCATAAAAGGAGTGAAGCTAGCAATCTCTGATTTCACAACACAAACTAATTATTTCCAGTGAGGTACTTACTTCATTCTACAGAGCAAGCGCATAATAACAATGGGTTCTCAAACACCTTCACAACTTCCCGTCGTTGACTTAACCGACATCGAAAACCTGAAGCCTGGTACAGAACCATATCTTTCAGCCTGTAACGTGGTTCGAACTGCACTAGAGGACCATGGTTGTTTCATGGCGCGCTACGACAAAGTTGGTTCAGAACTACGCGCCTCTGTTGTCTCTGCAATGGAGGAACTGTTTGGTCTGCCACTGGAAACCAAAAAGCAAGAGACTAGTAAGAAGCTTTTCCATGGTTACTACGGACAATTCCCATCTCTTCCCTTATACGAATCGTTTGGCATCGAAGATCCGTTGACCATTCATGGATGTCAAAAGTTCACACACATCATGTGGCCCCAAGGAAATGATCGTTTCTGGTAAGTACCATTTCAAATTGAGCAATTTACTTTTTAAAGGGTAATTAAATTAAGATGGTTTGGGAGAGGGATATTGGAGTTGGATTGTGGGTTCAAATCCCCGGCCTCTCCGACATTTTTCTATGTAAAAAAAAATTAAATTAAAAAATCTGAACAGCTTATGAGAAAAGCAATCAATAATATTACATGCATATACATAACAAATAAATATATTAAAATATCAATCGTCACGTACGTTCAATATTTCTTATACCTATCAATTCAATTACTATATAAGAATATTATGTCTCTAGATGGAACACATGTCGTCTTCTAGTCTTTTTTATGTTTTGTCAAAATTATTTAGTTCATTGGACTCTTTTATTGTTTATGTTAAGAAAAATATGTATGTACGATTCCATCAGCTAGTTACTCTCTGAAGTGGGAGCTTATACTAGCTTTTAAATTAAAGTGACATGAATAAATTTGTACGAGGAGTTATTGATTAATCAAAAGTGCAGGATAATATTAGAACATACTTTTATTATTTTTAATGTATATTGTGTTTTTATTTGTCATGTCTAAAAATACTGTGCTGAAGTAATCTAATTTCTGGTGGTCATCTTGTTTATAGAATAGTGATAGTTAACAGTTGATCATGGTAGCTAGATATGTTTAATTTTGTTTTTTTAATTTGTTTATTTAGTGAAAGCGTGCATGAGTATTCAAAGCTACTGATAGAATTAGACCATGTGGCGAAGAGAATGGTGTTTGAGAGCTATGGCGTGGACATGAAGCGATGCGAGTCTTTCATTGAATCGGGCAATTATCTCCTTAGGTGTCTCCAGTATAGACCACCCCAGGTGGGTGAGACTGATTTGGGAATGCAGCCTCACACTGACTTGACCGTGCAATCCATATTGCATCAGGTTAATAACGTTGATGGCTTGGAAGTCAAATTGAAGAATGGAGAGTGGGTCGTGGTTGATCCCTCACCATCCATGTTTGTGGTCATGGCTGGAGATGGTTTCAAGGTGAGTCAATTCTCATCACTAGTTTTTTGTTTTCATAGGATATAGTAGCTCTGTTAGGGGTGGTAAAAAAGGTTGAGTCCGACGGCCAGTCCACCTAATTTGCTTTTTGGCGGATCATGTTGAGGTTCTCAACTCATCAATCCGTTTTGGTCAAGCGGGCAAGTCCGCCTAATATCCTAATTTTTAAAATATTTTTTAATGTTTGCTTTCAACTTTTTTAAAAAAATTGGTGGGTTTTGGCGGGTCAGCCTGCCTAAACCTGCCAACCCATCCTTAAACGGGGTTATCGGCAGGTTGGTCCATTATGCCATCCCTAACTCGTGTCTCTAATTGTTAGAAAAAGTTAAATTACTGATGAAAATTACAGATAAAAAATGAAATTTGTCTCTAATTCTATCTCTAAATATATTAGAGACGCCAAAATTAGAGACCAAATTTATTTTTAATTCAGCTTTTTCTTTATTTCAATTAGCAAAGAACAATTGTGTTCGGTTGTTAATTACCAATTGATACAATGGTCTATTTTCCTTAATTAAGGAATTTTATAATTGATTTCATTTTCATATATATGGCCTTGCTAGGTTTGGAGTAATGACAGGATACGCCCATGCGAACACCGAGTTATAATGAATGCAAAGGAAACTAGGTACTCCATGGGACTATTTACTTTTAATAGCAAGATGGTGTATATACCAGAGGAGGTGGTTGATGAGCAACATCCCTTGCGTTATAAACCATTCGACCACTCTGAATACCTTCACTTCTTTGACAAAGAGAAAATCAAAGAGTCCGATTTACGAGTCAAAGCTTATTGTGGAGTATGAAGATTGAAGAACCTACAATTATATGTATAAAGAACGAAAGATGCACTTCATCATGAATCATGAATGTTGCGCTTGTGTGTATCAGAACTGTGCTTGGTTTGCTGTTTCGTTGTGATTCCGCATTATTTTTGTGCGAATGTTGTGTGTGAAATATGTAATTTCCACAGCTTCTTGTTTAATAAATAATGGAATTTATTTACCAAGAAATTAAATAAAACATTTAGTACTCTAAGGTTCGTAGCTGACGCAAGGTTAATTAATTTGTATGATCTGATATTCAAAATATTGTTGCGTCTCATATAAAATTATTTAAAAGGTGGTCTCTCTCTCTCTCTCTTTTGTCTTTTTTTTGGTCAACTTTTTTTTTTGTCTAAAAGGGGGTTTCTACCCAGCCAGCGTTAATCGGCCAAGGCCCCATAAGCAAATAGTATCTCCATGAGCCCAATTCATTTAGCTGGGTTTTGGGGTTGATAAATGCACTTCTTTGAGACTGATGGGTTATTGGGGTACACATTGGCATCTGACTAGAACATTTTGAGACCATGTAGGTGTTGGGGTTTTGCTTTATGGATTCGGTTCATCTTGGTCCCCTATGTGACGGTTTGAATCTGTATTAGGAGAGTGGGTTGTTCTCATGTTTGTGAAGGTAATTGGTCATTGGTTATGAACTTCTCCTTGTATTATTTGGATTGGGCACTGCTTGTGCTCTCAATCCATTTTTAATGCATTTTGGGTTTTTAAAAAAAATACTATTCTCAACTTGAAAGACAATTGGACCCCAAAAAAAAACTTGAATGATAATTTTTTGGTAAATAGCCTAGGTTTTAATATGAGCCGAGCTGGATGGACTCATAGAAGAAAAAAGGCTTTCTCAGTATTTATTTTCTCTATTCACAAAACTCGACCTGAAATCGTTCTTAAGTGGAATCAAACTCCTTACTACTTGAACCAACAGGTATTGATTTTCTTCTCATGAAATTATCTTCTTGTTTTTAGAACACTTATTTTGTGAACTTCATTAATTAGTTATTCCTTTAAATTAAAGACTTTTTTATTTTCTTTCATTTATTTTATCAATTTCTATCCATAAAAATCATAATGGTGTATACATTTTGTAAAGTTGAAAGAGAAAAAAAATAGAAAGAAAAGAAAAGAGATCGAGCAAGAGGGATGTCATTGTCTCATGCATCAACTTTAGACTTTTAGATATTATCGTTGAAGGGAGTTATAAGGTTGGTCTGGCGGTGGGGTGTAGGAGGTAAGGAGTGGGAGATATAGTGGGTTCAAATCCTCCTGACCTCTTATAATTCCAATGCCCTAGCTTGTAATTAACCTTATATATATATATATATATATATCTTATAAGGTTACCACAAAATTTTTGGTGCAAAGACTGATATTGGCGGTCCAAATTCAATTATTACTTCCATCCAATCCAATAAGACTTTAAACAAGTATACTGAGTAACTTTTTCTTTTTGGCCGAGTAACTGAAACAAACCCTTTTCAATATATATAGGAAATTGGTAAATATACATGGGTTTTTGGCTCTACACCCCATTTTAAAAGGATAAGTTACTATTATATTCTTATCAATTTGGGTTTTTTTTATTTCAATTTCGCATTTTTACCAGAAATTCAGTTTCCGTAATACATTTTTATATTTTTATCGGAAACTCCAGTTTTTAGAATATATGTGAAAATTGAGTTTTTTTACATTTCGAAAAATCTAATTTTTGAAATACAAATTTGTATTCCAAAAACTCCAGTTTTCGGAATGGTACATATTTGTATTCTGAAAACTCAAATTTCTGGGAGTAAGCGAAAAACTGAGTTTTTATACATTTCAGAAATTCAAATTTTCGGAATACAAAAAAACATATTCTGAAAATTTGAGTTTCTGGTAAAAATATAAAAATATATTCCGGAAACTGAGTTTTAGATAAAACCACGAAATTAAAAAAAACTAAATCGATGAAGATATAATAGTAATTTACTCTTTTAAAATGGGACATATGGCCAAAAACTAAGTTCTCTATTTACCAAAACCCTATATATATATTTTACAAATTAAAACATTTGTAGTACAAGCCCAATACTGTAGAACGAAAACCCACATATGTAAAACCCATGGTATCACACACAGTTTATTAATATGAAGCTTAATTAAACCTAGAAGACAAGCTTTTTCAGATGCCACAATAGGCTTTAATATTAGCACTGTAACTGAAGTTGAGTAATGCAAGATGATCAAACGGCTTATATTGCAATGGGTGTTCCTCATCAATTAGCTCTTCAGGTACTTGTAGATTTCCTCTGTAGAAGGCAAACAAACCAAGAGAGTACCTTGTTTCATTTCCATTCATCACAACTTTATGATTAGGAGACTTTATTCTGTCGTTGCTCCAAGCCTGTATATATATATAAGACATTTAGTTAACTAATTAACAATATCCAAACATCCTGATTGTTTTCTTCTTTGTCTATTTTGTACCAAGCAAAAATTATGCAATATATAATTTGTAGAAACAACAAACTCTTACATTTTTATTTATTTATTTAATGGATATGACAATTCAATATTGTTCTCCTTTTTCATTTATAGATTTGGTTAAAAATAAGTACTTTTGTAACACAAGTGCTATATATTTCAAACAACCAATTCACTTGTTCCTTTTACCTGTTTTCTTTCCTTTTTTGTTACTGAATACACGTTTTCTTTTCCTGTTCCTCCAATGAAAAATGACACAATATTATTAAAGAATTTCTTTCCCTTATATTCACTCATATGGTTGTAAGCGTATTTTAGGTAACATTTTTTTATTGGTGGAGCATATAAAAAAAACATGATTGGTGATTTTAATCCATATTTCTTTTTTCTTTGCCAAAGATTTAATTTTAATCCATATTTCAAAAAATAAACACTTTAGTCTTCATCAATCCATCTAAACTTGGTTGAGTCAATGGACATAAGATGGCGTAAAGTTAGAGTTTCAGGTTTGAACCCCTCTCCCTCTCTTTTAACAATTATCACACTAATTACTAACCAATTGGCTTATAAAAAAAATAATCCATCTAAAATAAAAATAACCCTAAGCCCCTTGCGATATATAAATCGTTTTCACTTAAATTATGAATATATAATAACAAAATTATAGCATAAGTATAGAAGCAAGACAAATAGATCAATATATCCCCAAAATTAAACCTTAAATTAGTGGAAATATGTTCTCACCATGAGTCCATCACCAGCCATGACGACAAAGGAAGTGGGTGAAGAGAAATCCACATCGATCCAACTACCATCCTTTGTCTCCACCATGAGTCCATTGACATGATTTTGATGAAGAATTGTTGTGAAGCTCTTGTCGGTGTGTGACACAAAACCCAGTTGAGGCTCGACCCTTTCCGGTGCTTTGTGTGCCAAGAGCCTAAGGAGATAATTTGTAGACCCTATGTATGTGTCATAGTACTCCACCACACCATAACTTTCAAATATCATTCTTGCCACCATCCCATCCAATTCTTCCACTAGCTTTGCATACTCAAACAAATATTTACTACACAAATCCAAAACAACAAAAAAAAGTGTAATAAAATAATTGAGTATTGATAAAATCATCAAATATATGATCATGTAAAAAAATTAAATTTTCTTAGATTCGGCCGGGGAGGAACACCAACGAAAAAATTCAAGATTTAAACTCAAGTCACAGCTAGGGTGAACAGAGGGTCCGACCATCTCTGCAAACCCTCACTAGCCGTAAAAGAATTAATTAATTATTTTTTTTATAAGCAAAGCAAATTTCAATAAAGGGAGTACAAGGGGTACTCCAACCCAAAAGACATGGTTACAAGCAGGCAACAAATTAAGTCACATATGGGTATGTATGTATATATATATATATATATATATATATGTATGTATTACCAGAACTTGTCATTTCCATTAGGCCACATTTTTTTAGCAAAATTTTGAATTCCCTCAAGTGTTGTTCCTTCATCTATACCCATGCTTTCATGGAGAGGAATCTTGGGGTGTTGTCCAACGTAGCCCTTCAAGGGTTTCCCCTCATATATGTTTGTGAGTTTGGTTTCTGTTGGGAGATCAAAGAGCTCCTTGAGGGAACAGAACACACCCTTTTGAAGCTCATCGTGAGCTCTATCATACACAACCACAAAGCAGCCATGCTCTTCAAGTGCTTGGCGCACACTTGTGCATGTTGATGACCAGGAACTGGTCCCTGGCTTCAAATCTTCCTCGGTGAAATCAAGAACAGCAAGACTGGGTTGTGATCCTTCAGAACCCATTGATTATATTATGTTGTCTATATATCTCTCTTATATTGGTTTCCTTGGCTAGTTTTGATCATGCATGGTTATTGGGGATAATATATATAGAGCTTTTGAGTAGAGGTAGTGTGTTGATGCAACTTAACCCAAATTCCACTAATTAATGGACTTGGTATTTTGATAGACTAGCTGAAGGATCCGTATAAAATATGAGTATTTTTCTAATATAAACACTAAAGGACTTGGAAGTAACACATGTCTTAGTTAGGGATGGGACTAGGTCAGGGCGCCGCCCGACAGGGGCCTATATGGCCCGGCCTACTTAAGGTCTAGCGTGGCATGACTCGTTTAATAAAAAGGTCATGTTCGAGCTTTTAAAAAATCTTTTTACTTAAATAGGTTAGGCTGACCCTGATTATATATATAATATATAAATGATGTTTATTTTTTGATAGATAAAAAGTTATAGATTATACTGATAATTTTTTATAGATAAAAAAAGAGATGCATACTTGTTTATTTATTTGTGAATGCCTAGCGACATATTTATTGGTAGATATCCATTGACCTCTTTATCATTAGAGGTGGTTTACAAGTTTATTTACAAGTGAATGTCTACGACTTGTTTATAGGTGGAGGCCTCTTTAAATAGGCTTCCAAGCCAAGCCAAGCTTTAGGTCAAATCGAGCCTTAAAATTTTGTCTATATCAAACTAATAGACCAAGCTCAAGCTTTTTTTTTTTTACAAGAACAAGACTCAAGCCTTAAATTTTCCAAATAAGTCAGGCTCAGACCTTATAAAGCCTGGTTTAGTTTATTCCCACCCTACCCTTAGGTCAGGTTTTGCCCTGATCTCCAAATTGTTGTCATTATTCCTAGCATGAATGATAAAATGGCACCCAACCTTGTTCCCGCCAAAGTCAAACCCTGTGGGAAACTCATCTCATCACCTTATTTATTATTATTTTTCTTAATTCTATTTACTTTTATACACACACACATTTTTATATAAATTATTATATATCAAATACATTCTAATTCAAATAATATGCAACATATAAATTAAAAAAAACAAAAGAACTATAAACTAAATTATATTTTTAGAAGAATGTGATTTCAACTCTATATAAATAGTTATTAATTGTATTTTTATTTGTAGTTTTATAATTATTGAGGCAATTTCAAATCGAGATTGGAGCATATATCTATACCGCCAAGCTAGTCAAAGCATATTTTTTTTCAATCAAAAAGTAGGGTTGGATTGGGATTTATATGTACGCAAGAATGTCGGGGTGTCAGGGTGTGTGTCTTACATGTGTCCTCCAATATTCTAATATGATTTCGTCCAGTTTTCTCATCAGTATGTGCTTTTGTTTTCGGGGGTAGATTTGGAGGTCATTTTAGGTCCTTCACACATGTGGCCAAAAAATGGAGCCTAAGATATCAGCGCACTGATACGAATATTAAGCACGGCATCAGATACAAATGGATAAAACGGATTTGCATTCGTAGACCTAAAATCGGCAATGGAATTCAAAGATTTGCTATATTATTTTAAAGGTTTAGTTGTATTTTTGGTCCCCCTAGTATAGTGGTTGACAATTTTGTTATCCAAATTTTTAATTGCTCAATTTTGGTCCTCATACTTTTAACATGTGCAATTTTGGTCCATCCGTTAACTTGATATCTAAATTTTAACGGAGAAGTTGACATGACGATGTAGTGTTGACATGGATGTGTTGACGTGGCCGCAGAGTGCTGATATTGTGCACTGACGTGGATTTGAAGTGCTAACACGTGTACGGGGGCTTTAGAAATTTAGGGTTTTAAAAAATAAAAAAATGCTAATTCTAAGACTTGAACCCATGACCACATACATACAAATAAACAATAGAGTCACTACACAACTTGACTTATTTGAGAATTATATGACAAACTACAAATAAAAAAATTAAAGTGTAAACAATAATAAACTACAAATAAAAAATTTAAAATAATTTTTCCTATCTTGATAGAAACTTGTAATTTTTTTTTAAATTTGATTAATGTGAACAAAAGAATAAAGACAAAAATGAAAAAATAAATTATTTTAGATTAATTTTTCTATTTTTTAATTTATTTAAAAAATACCTGAGATATTTTCAAATAATATTGAATATAAAATTATCTATTAATAATCTTATTTTTAAATTATTTCTAGTTTGTAAAAACATTTATATATTATCTTTTTAATTTATTTTTTCATTTTTATAATTTTTTTTCTTATTCACATTAATCCTATTTTAAAATTTCAAACAAGATAAAGAAGAAATCATTTTTATTTTTTTAGGGTTAATTATGTAGTTTATTATTGTTCACACTCTAATAGTTGTATATTCTCTCTCAAAAAAAAAAATAGTTGTGGACTTTATAAACTCCTTTAAGAACTCTGCAGTCTATATATAATGGTTTTGTTATATATATACCAAATGATTTTATTTGTATCTATATGGTCATGAGTATTGTTTATTATTCACACGTGTCAGCACTCCAAATCCACGTCATCGCAGCACTCTACGGCCATGTCGGCACATCCATGTCAGCACTACATCGCCACGTCAATTTCTCCATTAAATTTTGAATGTCAAGTTAGCGGATGGACCAAAATTGCACATTTTAAAAATATGAAGACCAAAATTGAACAATTAAAAATTGAGAGACCAAAAATACAATTAAGCCAATTTTAAACAACAAATTTATTGCACATGATGAACGAATAAAAATAGAGTGGTCCTCTATAGGAGGAGTTGATTAATTAAGAGCTGGCCACAAGGAGGGGACCAAATTTTGATAAAACGGGGACCAGAAAATGAAATTAACCAATAAGTTGCTATCAATTATTAATATTGTACATATTTCTTGTACGGAAAATATAAAATTATGCAATACATATCCTGTTTCTGATAAACAGAAACGTTAGTGTAGTCCTAAAATCAAATAAACTGTGTTACATGGATTGAGTCAAGGAAATCAGCCATTTGATTTTCTTTCCAAGACATGGACGCTCCTTCTGCAAAAAAAAAAACCTTGATTTCTTTTTTTTTGTCAAACATTTCTTTTATTTTTTACAAAGTAATTAGCAAAACATAACCCAAATCATATATCAATGCATTGGGCTTCGGCCCCTTTGTATTGCATGTGGATAACCCTTTACGTAGTTACGATGTGACAAGAAGGAGAATAGAAGGGAATAAAAATGAAGCACAAGAGACTTTTATCATTTTTATTTGAGAGTTTTCCAGAGATACAGTTCACCTTTTCTTCTCTTGTAGCTTTTCTCATTCAATTTGGATGCATTGTTAAATACTTATGACTGAGTATGGTTCAAGGTAATGCTTCTGATTGATAGCAAGGCACATTTGCTTTAACATTCACAATTACAACAAAGGAAGCATTTGAAAGATTATTAGCAATTGATTTGGTTCTCTAATATATTTAGTTGAAATTGTTATCAATGGTGCTACAGTTGAGTAGAACAAGGTTTTATAACTAGTCAAAGCTAGAGTTTGTAGTTGGATCACATAAAAAGTTATAGGTGCACACCTTTCATTTATTGATTGGTATTTAATATAAGGTGTCGTATCATGTGGACCAGTTGAAAACTGGTCCACCAAACCCCAATTCTTTTTTACCTGCAGTAGTGGGTCCAACAGGGTTTTGCCATAATTACCTAATTCGTCCAATAGTTTATAATATTATAGAATGAAAACTTTTTAATTATAAAACATGCCCAGAACTTTTTAAATTTATATAAAGATATTATGGTTATAATATTTTTGAACTATTAACTGGGATTAAATGTTAGGTTGGGGTTAATAGTTTGTGTTCTTGAAACAGTGAAATCCCAGCAGTCCCCTCCCCTCGGCAATCTCACGGCCTCATAGAGCAACTTCGACATGTACCATTGGCGGCGCTACTAGAATTTCAGCTGTTAGCGTCAGCCAAAAGCCCACGCTAAATGCGAAAAACCGACGCTAACAGCCACTTTAGCGTCGGCCACGGGGCGGACGCTAAAATGCTCATCGCAAAGCATTAGCGTTGGAAAAACCGACGCTAAGCCGACGCACGAAGGCAATGAAAATGGCTTACACTAACTTTGCGTCGGCCTAATTAGCGTCAGCTAAGCCCACGCTATGAAGCCAGGTTCGACGCAAAAGGATCAAGTTTAACACAAAAAGCTCTTTTGTTTAGAATTTTTTTTCTTACCATCATGGGCATTTATATATGGCAACGAGTAAAATTACAACAGCAAGTCATGAGACAGATCCATGGTTCATTGATTACATGATAACATTATTGTTTAGGAATTTGTCAAAACAGTTAAAATTTAATTGTGAAATTACTAACCAGCTAGGAAGTTTAATCTGTCAATTGAACTATTTTATTTTAGCATGAAGAAATTGCTAAATCATAATAACAAAATAAAAACCATTTACAGTTGGTACAAAATCGAATTGAAAGAATTGCTCTTGAAAGAAACTAGCCTGAATAGACCAAGAATCCTAACAACCTGATTGCACAAGTCCACCTCCACGTTCTTTCCTCCTACAAAAATGTGAGAGGACAAGAATGACAATTAAAAGGATGGGAATCTTAGTGATTTTGTTTGGCAATTTGTAAATAGGAATTAATTTGATATGAAAATGAAATCTCTTGTTAAATACCGAAGTCTACTCAAATTATAGATTACAACTTAAGTGGATATTTCTTTTTAACCATAACATGCTTAGTCTTCTTACTACAGACAAAATACCACAAAACACCATCAAAATATGTTTAGTCTTCTTACCACTAAGCAACCCATGATGATAGAGGTAATGGTTTGAAAGGAGCAAAATGAAGAACACAGTAAGCAAGCCAAGAATAAAGAAAAGACCAAACGTGATGAGATAGTTAACAAGTGAGAAAAAAGACATTCTTATGATGAGGACTCTCATTAATCAGCACCACAAACAATATGAAGATCGGGAATCACCTTTTAGTGAAATAAGTTAATTAAGTCTCATAGGTAAATGCTCCAACAGTAATTGTCAAGAAAAGGAAAGGACCTTATTCAATGCACAACTCCAAAAAATTGTAAAGAGCAGATTGGTACTATTATTAATTAGAGTAAACAGGAATATTCCTTTGAGTTATAAGGCTACCAAACCCATCTATCAACCTCATCCTTAGAAGGAGAAATAGAGTTCAAAATATTTCTAAGACAACCAAATTGCTCCTCTGTTTTGAATTGATCAACAACAAAATAGCAACCCGGTCTTGAACCTAGTAAGAATTCAAGGCATCTTATAGAAACTACTACAACAATGAGGATTTTAATTTATTCCTCTTTTACATAAATTTCTATTGTCACCTATTGACAGCATAACAAAGTGAGAAATAACAAATGAATAAAGAAAGGAAGAAGCGAAGTTGGTTGGGGTTTACAAAAGGAAAGGAAATGTCAATGCCATGCCCACTTCTAGAATAGTTTAAGGTAGCTAGCTGGTTGCATTTTAATTTATGCCCAACATTGAATGAACCTATAATATATCTTATTCTATTACTCAACATACAAGAGAGAACTATTATATGATATCATGTTATGCTGCTTTTTTTTTATTCTCCTTTCTCAGTAAGGAGATCACCAAATTAATTAGTTCTAGTAATTCCTCCTCTTCCTTCTTTCTTCTCGTTTTTCTTCTCGCTAACAGAACACATTCAAGTAGGACACACACACACACACATATATACACACACAGGGATTAAGTATTCAGAGCCACACATACTTTTTCATAAAAATATACTTATTTCAATATAATCTAACAGTTGTTTCGAATTGTTAACATTGAACAGAGAAACAAGGACAACAAATAATTTCACAGTTTTCCCTACTGCAATATGTCCAGTTCTTCTAGAATGAGGCGCACACACAGTTTTCACATTTGACTCTTTGAGAAGGGAAGTCGTGTTACAATGGTTAGAGAGTTGGAGTTCGGAGTCGTGAAAAAATCAACCTTTTTGTAAATGCAACATAAGTAGATCCCTAATGGTCCTAAACCGCACCATGGTAGCAATTTTATAGTACACACAAAAACACACAGGTATCTGTAATACCAACAAAATGGATTAGAAAGTATTGTCATAAGCTGATTGTTCAGTGGCATTAGTGTGATATATAATGAAGGTAATAACGGCATGATTTTGCATATTTTTTAAATCAGACCACATACTGTCTTAATTAACAATACAGAATAATTCACATATGCATGCTATATTAGTGTGTTCAGGACCACTTTCTTGATTTATAACAAAGATCCTACAAGACTCTTTCGTTGTCACGTACGAAAAGCAAAATGTTGATTGCTTCTTCTGTCATAAATACATGCTACCGAGGGCGGAGCCAGGATTTTTACCTCGGGTGCCAAGATAAAAAAAAATGGCTTAGTAAAAAAAAATTCACACATAATATGTGCAAGAATTTAAATATATAACAAATAATTGATTGAGTAAAAGAAAACTTGCCCAGAAACTAATACTAAAAAGAAAACTTGCCCAAAAAACTAATAAACTTGCAAGAATGGCAGTAGCACTTTCAGAATTTTTCAACATATAAATCTCATAAAAAAATGCTCTCAAGTTTTAATAGTAGCACTATAATGCATTCCAAAATAATACCATATTTTTATTTTTCACAAAATCATTGCCAACAAGTAAAGAAAAACTCAAAACATAGAGTATTTTCAAAATATTCAGAATAAGCATTCTCCAATTAGAACCAATTTTGAATACCAAATCAACTCCATATTTTTCTGGTCAAGCTATTTGTATATATTCAGAATGGGCCCTTGGTTTCTTGGGCTCCTTTGTAGTCACGTTTGGACTTTACTCCCTTATCTCAATGACAAAAACATAAGCAATCCTCGGTAATGTGTTCATGAGGCCACATATCTATCTATATATATATATGTATATGAAAGAAAAAAAAATTCATTGGCTTGGGTGGTGCCATGGCCCCCCTCCCTCCGCCCCTGCATGCTACTATATACTCGTTATAGAAACAACATATAAAACTCCACCTTAGAATTTCAAGTAAATCAGAAGCATGCCAAAATACTATCCTATCACCATGCAACTCAAAGCCAAAACGTTTCCATTTCATTACTTGAGTCAGGACACTGGAAACCAGCCAAACAACTTCTATTCTACCGAAATTCAATTGAAATTGAAGACATATTATATATGCAGCTTTGACATGGAAAGGAAACAAAAAATTAAGAACCATTATTACATCAGCATATGATTCACATGTTATTGCACTACTAAATGATCATTTAAATCTAGGACAATGCTTCTTTTATCACTAAAATGTCTTAAATCTAGGACGTAGCTGAGATAGGTGGTAATCGTAAACATCTGGGCAAAGAACGTATTTAGAGCAAATAAATTCCTGATCCAACGTTAAAAACTATATACATAATAAAAATAAAAAAATTCAACGTTGACAACCACACAATAATTTATCCATATGGAAATTCGTTCAAAATCTATATAACTGCGCACATCATCACAATTCACAAGTAAATTATATACTACTTCCTGGTCTAATGTTGAAATACACACACACTAACAAACCCAGAGTGAGACAACGAGAGGCGCACACACAATAATAGGGCCAATATATCCAGAGTTTTGCAGGTGGAAAAATTACTTCATTGACCATTTGGCAGCTAACCAGAATGTATGTTTACCTTGTTTAGAGAGGCAATAATGAACGGTGAACGCTGTCGGCGGTGAACGGTGGCAATGCAAGGGCTCACTCTGGCGGCGGCGGCGAAGCAAGGGCTCACTCCGGCGGGAAAAAAAAATAAATTTAATTGGGGCCAGAGACTTAGCGTGGGCCAAACCGACGCTAATATTTCGTTAAATATTGCGTCCATTATTTAGCGTCGGCTAAATTCAAATAAAAAAATAGAAAAAAAGCTCAACTGTAACTATAGCGTCGGCTTGGCTGACGCTAATCCGACGCAATTAGCGTCGGAGTCGTGGCCTACGCTAACTTCTGACGCTACAACAACACATTAGCAGAGCATCGATCCCTCCTTTTGGAACCTGAGTTGAAATCAAAGTTTAAATACATTGAGAAGTCAGCGGCAAGTGTGTACACAACGGAAGTGTTCATGCTTTTCCGACCCGTGCTGGAAAGGGCATGCACTGTCAAGTCGTTGATGTAAAACAAACAGCAACATCATTCATATACACAGTGTGCAAGTATCTAAAAGAAGATATTTTATTTTCTATTTTTCACAAAAATGCTAAAATCCAATTTATTAAAAATATCTAACAAAAACCCTAATAAATATCTATGTTCTAGAACAATGGAGAAGCTTCAAGACTCCCCTAGGGCATGGGTGAGGCGTGCAGATCAGGGCTGGGAAGAGGGATATGTGAATTTCCAAAAATAGCCCTAGGGTTTGGATGACAAAGAGTGAAAATCAAGGGTATTTTGGTCTTTTCATAAATCAAAAATTGAAATAATTAGTTAAAATTGATGAGAACCAATGAGAATGCTAGAAAATGCCATAAGAAGTCTAAATAATTTCGTGGCACTCATTTTTGAAATTTATAGATAGTGCAAACTCTTCGGTTTTCACCGTTTCGCAGGTATAACCCCGCAAAATGCAGAAAAATAGGATTTTCAAAACTTACACAGAAATAATTTTAAAAATCATGAAATAAATAATTAAAAATAAAATATAAAATACTTATGGACCTTTTACACGAAATTATACCTGTGAAACAAGGTTTTTGTGTTTAAACGCCCCCGGGTAGCGTAGTTTTCGGTATTTTTCGAAAGTTTTCCAAAAATTTCAGAAAAATTTCAAAAAATCTAAAATAATAAAAGAACTAACTTTTGTGAAGGAAGTTTATTTATTGGATTTGTTAAACATTTTTAAGTTATTTAAAACTCTTCCGTCAGTTAGACGTAAACCGTTTTCTGTAAAAAGGCCCGATGTTGATTAAAAAACCACCGTTTCAGAAGTATTTTGGAATATATGTATTTTATTACTAATTTTAAGCCAAAAATAAATCACAAAACATTTATGAAACAAAAATTCATATAAAACAAAAAAAGGACAGAAAACGCAAAGAAACAAATGTTGAAACTAGACCTAACAGAAGCTGAAAATCAACCACTTTCAGAAGTATTCTTAAATATACATATTTAAATCCTATTTTTAAGCTAAAAATAAAACTCAAAATAATTATATCACAAAAATTCATATAAGACGAAATTAAATAGTTAGTAAAAAAAAACGGATGTTATATCCTCCCCCACCACCTACACCCTAGATGCACGTCTTTGGAGTCCTACTACTACTTAGAAATAAATCAAATAAAAGATGAAAACTTTACATCTGAGAAAACAAAAAAAAATGAATAAAAAGGCGAGTGAGCATTAACACAAGCATATATAGGTATAAAAATAACTTTTCCACTACAAATAGTTATTAACAATTGATTGTTATATTTAATAGAGATGGAAGAAAGGGGGAGAGAACAAGGGAGAGAGGGGAGGGAGATAACGAGAGAGGGAGAGAGAGGGGGAGTAAGTGAGCGAGAGAGAAAGGGGGAGAGAGAGAGAGAGAAAGGGGGCGTGAGTGAGTGACAAAGATAGGGAGGAGAGACCAAGAGAGATAAAGGTAGAGAGCAGGGGAGAAAGAGAGAGAGGGAGGGAGAGAGAGTGGGCGAGAGAGAAAGGGAGAGAGAGCGAGAGAGATAGGGAGAAGAGACCGAGAGAGAGGGAGAGGGAGAGGGAGAGAGAAGGGGAGAGAAAGTGAGAGTGGGAGAGAGAAAGAGAGAGATAGGGAGGAGAGACCGAGAGAGTAGGAGAGGGAGAGGGGGAGAGAGAGAGAGAGAGAGAGAAAGGAAAGAGCAGGGGAGAGAGAGTGAGAGATCTAGGGGGAGAGAGGGAGAGAGAGAGCAAGAAATAAATAAATTTAAGGCTTAATTGCATTTTTGGCCCTTCAGTTTTCACATTTGCGCGAATTAGGTCCCTCGGTTTTTAATTGCGCGAATTAGGTCCTCCAATTTCATTAACTGTTGCAATTGGGTCCCTCCATCAGTGCTCCATCAGTTCATTGGGGGGACCCAATTGCAACAGTTAATGAAACTGGGGGACCTAATTCGCGCAATTAAAAACTGGGGGACCTAATTCGCGCAAATGTGAAAACTGAGGGGCCAAAAATGCAATTAAGCCTAAATTTAATAATAATGATATTAATAATAATAGTATAATAAACTTGTGTTGCCATCTTTTTAATTATTTCAAAAGTTGGTAACTTTTTATAATTTTATATTGTTTTGTGGTCTATTTCGTAAATATCATTTTATAATTATACAATTCTTATGGGCATTTTTGCAAATATTGGAAAACTGGGTTTACCTCCTATCTCAGGTAAAAACCTACTGGGGTTTGGTGGACCAATTTATGCATTGGTCCATTCTAAATGCCACCTTGAAAGGTTATTAGCAATTGATTTGGTTCTCTAGTTGAAATTCTTATCAATGGTGCTACAATTGAGTAGAACAAGGTTTTATAACTAGTCAAAGCTAAAGTTTGTAGTTGGATCACATAAAAAGTTATAGGTGCACACCTTTCATTTATTGATTGGTATTTAATATAAGGTGTCGTAACTGGTCCACCAAACCCCAATTCTTTTTGACATGTAGTAGTGGGTCCAGTAGGATTTTGCCATAATTACCTAATTTGCCCAATAGTTTATAATATTATAGAATGAAAACTTTTTAATTATAAAACATGCCCAGAACTTTTTAAATTTATATAAAGATATTATGGTTATAATATTTTTGAACTATTAACTGGGATTAAATGTTAGGTTGGGGTGAAATCCCAGCAGCCCCCTCCCCTTGGCAACCTCACGGCCTCATAGAGCAACTCCGACACGTACCATCGGTGGCGACTGTGGATCTTCCATTGCAGGAGCAGCAGAGCATCAATCCCTCCTTTTGGAGCCTGAGTTGAAATCAAAGTTTAAATACATTGAGAAGTCAGCGGCAAGTGTGTAGACAACGGAAGTGTTCATGCTTTTCCGACCCGTGCTGGAAAGGGCATGCACTGTCAAGTCGTTGATGTAAAACAGACAGCAACATCATTCATATACACAGTGTGCAAGTATCTAAAAGAAGATTTGGAGTGGCGAGTTTCGTTTTGCTACTCTAGTCTAGAATTCAAGTGTTCGTGCATGAGGTTGCAGGAATCCATGGGTATACCATGTGAACATGTGGTCAGAGTTATGGTTTCGTTGAATATTGTAATTTTGCCAGATACATAATTGGTTTACAAGAGGTGGACAAAAGGCGCAAAAGACTCAATTGGGTTGATAAATGATAACAACCGTCATTCACGTGAGCCGGGTTTGGTCAACGAGTGTACACTTTTGGCAGAAAACTGTATGAGTGTGGCCAGCCAGAACACATTCGGAGTACCATACAGATTGTATGTGATCGCACAAAGTTCTTGAAAGGAATTAATCGGTAGAGGTGATGAGGTTCCTGCGACTAATGCTAAGCGCTCAAATGAAGACGAGGTCAGGAATCCTGCTCGTGTGAGAACTAAGGGATGTGGAGGCACATCCTCAAGTAGACAAAATATGAGTCAGAGAGTTGTGCGCAAAGCTCATACTTGTAGTGTATGCGGGGGTAGTGGACATAATAAAAAGTCATGTGCAGTTCAACAAGACATTGATTTGATGGCCCAGACTTAGCCTCCTGCAACGGATTCAAACAATATTGAAGATGATATATTTCTGGATTTCCATGACAGCAACGAAAATGATTATGGGAATGAAGATTATTTCGGTGTAAACATCGACACAGTGAGCTATATATTATTTCACTCTATTGTGTAATTCCAATTCTTAGTTTACTCTAACCATGATATTTGACGTTTTTTTCTAGAATGTTTGTTGATGTTCATTCGCCAATTGGGACTCACGGTGTGCTTAAAGAAGATTATTAATGTTCAACCTCATTGGACACCTCATGTCATGTGTTTTTTTGTTTTTAAGGACTGAAGCTTATCTTTTTAAATTTCCAAGTGTAATGCGTTAGGTGAAGATGAACCTGTTGGACACATTATGGTGTGTGTTTTTATTTATTAAGTATTGCATCTTTTGTTATTATATTTTAATTGTGTAATGATTATTGTTGTTCAACCTTGTCAAATACGCACTGAGTAGTGTTAAATAGGCGTGAATTTTGTAGATGCAAAGTTATCAAATATTCACATTCACTAGCAATTATATGGCCACGGTACTTGGAGTTGAAGTAACTCTAACACATCCCCATTTTTGGAGTTCAAGTGTAATGCATAATTTATGAGAATTAAGAAAGATGATTTATTTAACTAGTGATAATAAATTTATTAATATTTTATATTTATTTTATTTTTTCAAGTATCGTATGTATATAAATTTTATTTAAAAAACAATAAAGTAATATCCTAAAATAAAGTTCTTGTAAAATTTAAAAAAACAATAAAGCTAATACATTTTTGGCTTAATTGCATTTTGAGTCCCTCAGTTATTGTATTTGTGCGATTTGGGTCCTCCGGTTTTCAATTGTGCAAATTAGGTCCCTCAGTTATCTCAATTGTTGCAATCAAGTCCCCTATTACTATGTTGTACAATTTTTAACACCTAAAACCTATATAGCACACGTGGGAATTGATTTCACACTAAATCGGATCACCCTGGCACTGAGTTGGGATATCCTAGCACTGATGACATAACAAAGACTCTCAAAAGTGAAAAATTTTGAACAACATTTATTGCATCACATGTTACTCGACTTGCTTTGAAATTTTTTTTGACTGCTTACATCAAGTCAATGTGGCCCAATTTAGTGTAAATCAATTCTCACATATGTCATATAGGCTCTAGGTGTTAAAAATTAAACGATATAATAACAGAGGACTTGATTGTAACAATTGTGATAACTGAGGGACTTAATCCGCACAATTGAAAACTAGGAGACCCAAATCGCACAAACACAATAACTGAGAGACTAAAAATGTAATTAAGCCTAAATTGGTTTTTTAGTGAGGGTTAAAGCCTCGTTGAATGCTTCTGGGTCAAAAAACACGGGGCTTAGAGCCTCGTCAGGCCACAGTATGAAAATGAAGACTATTATCCAGAGAAGTACATAGTTGTGGAAAATTTCCCATCACCTGTGTAAAAGTGTTAGACCCCACCACTTCCAATCCACAGCTAGTTGTACACAGGTGTGAAAAAAATCCCACCACTGGTGTGAATGCGTCGGGCCCAAAAACAAATCGCACCACTGGTCTAGCCCCAAAAACAAAAACAGTGGTACAAATTATTGTGTTAAATCAATTAATAAATTCATTGCCATTTTTGTAAAAATTATAAACTTTTGGCATTTTTGTAATTATTTTCATTTTAAATTTTAGCATATTATGACACCCATTCTGCAAATATCTTTTTATAATGGTAAAATCGTTAAAGCAAGTATCAGGTTATTCATCCGGACCATTGAATATTTTTACTATTATATCTACGGTGTTTATACAAACTGGGGTTTGGTGGACCAATTTTTAGGTGGACCACATGATTCGCAATCATTGTCTAAGAGGTCATAGCATGATGTGGGTTTTATTCTGCTGGGCCAGACAAAGAGTAAAGCAAAGCAATTCAAGTCCTTGTTTGTAAGTCTAAAATCCCCCAACTTGGGAAAGATTTTCGAGGATTTTAAAAATTCTTTTTATTTTATAAAATTCTCAAACAAGAAAAATGCTAACCAAAAGCGGATAAGCCTTCCACTCCCCTTCCCTTCTAAACCTCTCTCCCAAACATAGTTTAAGTGTCTGTTTGTTTCACAATCGTGTTTGATCAATCAAACACAATTCTGGAAAAAATAAATGTGTTTGGTTTCCAAAATTGTGTTGGATAAAATTGATTCTGGATGGGTAGAATTGATTTTGATGAAAGTAAAAATTCTTAACTTTTGCGTTGAACAAAATCAATTCTAGATGTGGGACCCACAACTTTTTTTTAATATTTACACATCAAAAATGATTCTACCTTTATCATCCAAACACAATCAATTCTTTTGAACACACTTTTAAAATATCATTACTAAACACAAATTAATTCTTCTCAACACAATTTTTTTTAAATCAATTCTTCAAATACAATTCTACTAAAATTTAAAACAAACAGACACTAATTGGGAGATGCATCATGCAACAGAGTAACAGTAATAGAATAAGTGTGTACTAGAGGAAGCAAGAACCTCTCAGTTTATAGCTATTGGATACGACCGAATGAAAGTCCTATTATTTTGTTGTAAAGTTTTTTTTTACCAATTATGTATTTATAAGGTCAATTAATAATGACTTCTTTTTAGTTTTAAATTCAGTTACCAATCCGTGGCAATGGCCAAATTATCTTTTTGTTTCTTTCTTAGCTTTTGTTACAAGTTCCAGTGCATCACGAAAGCTTGAAATACATTTGGTGCAATGCACAAGACACTACACGTGTCCATCAGCAACTGAAGAAACATCACATATCCAGCAGTTGACTGAACCTTTCAAGCAAACAATACTAATGTCCCTCGTATTATTAATTATTAATGATGACATTGATTGATTCATATAAAGTATATTTATCCAACCAGAACAACCACCACCTCTTGCAAGCTAACCTATGAAAAGAAGTGTCACTAATACATTCTCTTACATACTTTTTTTAATATATTTTTTATGTTCAGATGAAATTATATGAGTCTCTCTATTTTGGAAATGGATCCTATTAAATAAGGTATAAGACCTGCAATATTTAATGAGACCCACATGAAATTTACTCAACCATAGAAAATGTGTTGAAAAGAGAGTATTGCTGGCACTCATCATCTATGAGATTCACTATAATGCAATGAATTCATCAATGCCACCATGCATGGTAAAGTTGGTTAACAATAAGTCAATTCACACACAATGAAAGGGAAAAGGACAAGGGAAACAAAGAAAAAGGAGAAAAAGGGGGGGGGGGAGTTGTGTGGAGAATGAGAGGAGATTTCATTCATATGCATTAGTGGTAGCTACAAATTTCAATTTGGTTGTGCAATACATGTATACATGTATAGATGAAACCTATTTTTCTTCTGTATATTTTTAAGTACCCCATCCAAAAATGAATACAGAGATCCTTGGCAAGACTAGATTTTCATGCTATTAACAGTCTAGACAGCTAACACACCAAAGTCACTAGGGGAAAATATTTTGATCATTGGAGCTAACTGTGTCAGCAATGCTCTGATCCTTACCTAAATCTGTGCTGGAATGAAATGTGAGATAAGAATCCGGTGTTTCAGTTAGGGACCTAGCTGTTGCGGAATAATCGTCGTCTCCATCTGCGGAAGCCGATGGAGACCCACAACTTTTTTTTTATATTTACACATCAAAAGCGATTCTACCTTTATCATCCAAACACAATTAATTCTTTTGAACACACTTTTAAAATATCATTACCAAACACAAATCAATTTTTCTCAACACAATTTTTTTTAAATCAATTCTTCAAATACAATTTTATCAAATAGAATTCTACTAAAATCTAAAACAAACAGACACTAATTGGGAGATGCATCATGAAACAGAGTAACAGTAATAGAATAAGTGTGTACTAGAGGATGCAAGAACCTCTTAGTTTATAGCTATTGGATACGACTGAATGAAAGTCCTATTATTTTGTTGTAAAGTTTTTTTTATCAATTATGTATTTATAAGGTCAATTAATAATGACTTTGTTGACAGCTGTGTAGTTATCTTTGAATTAATGCTCTAGAATATTTATGTAATTAGGATTAAGTTGTTTTGGGTCAGAATCAAATCATTCTGATTTGATTTGATCCCCTTTTTATTTCTTTCCATTATGCAATATGGCAACCTTGCCTATATATATGTATCCCTATCAGTTCTAAAAAAATACAATAAGAAATATTCTTACAAAAATTACATGGTATCACAGCTCCTGGTTTTGGGGCTCTGCTTCCGCGTTTAGCCGTTATGGCATTTTTTAGGCAGCCATTATTGCTGTGAGTAACTCTTTTTAGCAGTGCCCATCCACTGATGGTATTGTGCACCGCTGCCAGCCAACGCCCGCCGCGCCACCGCCGCTACGCCGGAAAAATTTTCGGCGAGTTTTTCGACGAATCCACCACCATTGGGATCGCAATCCTCCGATCTACGCAACGAGACCGCCACCGCCGCCGCGCCACCGCCACCCTCACGCGCCGAGACAGCCTCGGCCATTTTCCGGCTCGTGCAGCTCACGCACCGCCATACAAGGCCATTTTTCGACGACGATCACCCAGACTTAGTCGTCGTCCTCTTCTGGTCTTGTTTCTGGGGTTGTTTTGCTCCGGCTTTAGCTCCTTTGACGGCTATTTGAATGCCCTATTTTCTCCCTTTTGGTTTAGACGTTGCCCCTGCGCTTTCCGACATGGTTGCAGATACTTTATCTTCCTACCAGTGGAAGATGGACTCCGAGTCATCTCCATTCACTAAGGAACAACTAGAGCACAGGTATAAACTCTTTGGTACAAAAATGTCGGTCACTCCATCCTCTTATTTAGCTCAAAAAGGTATCTCGCTCTCTTCTGCTCTCCTTAGCTCTCAACCGAATTCTAAAGCTCCATGGATCATTGATTCTGGAGCCACTGATCACATGACCGCTTGTTCACAATTGTTTTCAACATATAGTCCTTGTGCAGGTCACAAAAAGGTCAAAATTGCTTATGGTACTTTTTCTACTATAGCTGGTGTTGGCTCTATTCCTATATCTAAAAGTCTAACCCTTCAAAATGTTCTTCATGTTCCAAACTTATCTTGCAATCTGTTGTCTATCAGTAAAATAACACAGGACCTAAATTGCTTGGTTATCTTTGATTCCTCTACTTGTAAATTTCAGGACTTGAGTTCGGGGAGGATGATTGGCAGTGCTAAAGAGGTTGATGGTCTCTATCTCTTTGATGGCGGGGCTGGCTTTAAGGAGGAAATTCAGAGTAATTGTCTCAACTCAATTCTTGTTCATGAAAATGATGAAATTATGTTATGGCATTATAGGCTAGGCCACCCAAGCTTTTTGTATTTGAAGCGTTTGTTTCCTAAACTTTTTAAACATAAAAATCCAAATCTGTTTTCTTGTGAAGTTTGTCAATTTGCAAAGCATCATCGTTCCTCTTATTCCCCTACGGTTTATAAACCATCTAGTCCATTCACCTTGATCCATAGTGACGTTTGGGGACCTTGTCGGGACCCTACACCGAATGGAAAGAGATGGTTTATCACCTTCATAGATGATCATACAAGGATAACATGGGTTTACTTGATGAAAACAAAATCTGAGGTTGAGAGCATATTCAAAAACTTTTTCCAAATGATACAAACACAATTTCAACAAAAAGTCAAAAATTTTCGTAGTGATAATGGAAGGGAGTATTTTAACAAATACTTAAGCGAGTTTTTCCTTGAGAATGGCATCATTCATTAAAGTTCTTGTGTTGATACTCCACAACAAAATGGAGTGGCTGAACGAAAAAATAAACATCTTCTTGAAGTTGCTAGGGCATTATTGTTTCAAAATAAAGCACCCAAATACCTTTGGGGTGAAGCTGTTCTCACAGGCACATACTTGATAAATAGAATGTCTAGCAAAATTTTAAACTTCAGCACTCCTTTTGATGTTTTCACAAGTACCTTTCCAAATAATAGGCTCACATGCACACTCCCTCCTAAAATATTTGGTTGTACTGTGTTTGTACACATTCATGAACCCAACTTAGGGAAACTTGAGCCAAGAGCCAAAAAATGTGTTTTTATTGGCTATGCTCCCAACAAAAAGGGGTACAAATGTTTTGATCCCATTTCCAAGAAAACCTATGTTACTATGGATGTTACTTTTTTTGAAAAAACTCATTTTTTTTAGTGATCATCTTCAGGGGGAGAAAATAGGAAGATGTTGAATATTTTGAAACACAAAATATAGAATTTTCAAGAAATTTAGATTTTTCTTAAATTGTTTTGGAAAATTCGGAAGAAGTAGATATTGGAAAAACAAAAAATTTGGGTGAATCAAGCCAGCCAAGTCAAGACAGCCATGAACATGATAGTCCAAAAGCTGTTGTGCTTGAACCAGTAATTGAAAATGAGATAATTGGAATTGGTAACAAAGGTATCCAACCCTTTGACCATGTTTACTTAAGGGAAAAAAGGCCTCAAAGAATAGAACCAAATGATACTCAAAACTGCCAGGCATCTGAGGACCCATCAGGTAAGAGTCTTTCTAACCTTGTTCCACTCATTCAAAATACCACTGAATCTGAACCTATTGTTACTAATTCTGACCTTGCTGAACCTGTTTTTGACAATTATGACCTTCCTATTGCTATCAGGAAAGGTAATACAAAGCATCCAATTTCCAATTTTGTGTCTTATGATAAATTGTCTCCTGCCTTTAGAGCTTTTACTTGTGAACTGACAAAAACAAAAATTCCAAGAGATAAACATGAGGCTCTAAGGGTTCCTAAGTGGAAGGAAGCTGTCTTGGAGGAGATGAAAGCTCTAGAAAAAAATCAGACTTGGAAAAAGGTGGAATTGCCTAGAGGAAAGACAACTGTGGGTTGTAAATGGGTGTTTACCATAAAATATAAGGCAGATGGGTCTGTTGAGAGATACAAGGCCAGACTAGTGGCCAAAGGCTTCACCCAGACTCATGGTATAGATTACTCAGAAACTTTTGCTCCTGTTGCGAAATTAAATACCATTAGAGTTCTCTTATCATTAGCTGTGAATCTAGATTCGCCATTACAACAGCTTGATGTGAAGAATGCATTTTTAAATGGGGACTTAGAGGAGGAAGTCTACATGGATTCACCTCCTGGTTTTGAATCTCAATTTAATCAAAAGGTGTGCAAGCTTCAAAGGTCTCTCTATGGCTTGAAACAGTCGCCTAGAGCGTGGTTTGAAAGATTTGCCCAGTTCATCAAAAAGCTGGGATATTCTTAGTGTCAGAGTGATCACACCATGTTTGTGAAACACTCCTCTGAAGGGAAGATGGCTGTGTTGATTGTTTATGTGGATGATATTGTGATTACTGGGGATGATTTCAGTGAGATAAATAACTTGAAGGAGTCCCTTGCGGTTGAGTTTGAAATTAAAGACCTTGGATCCCTAAAATATTTTCTGGGGATGGAAGTTGCAAGATCAAAGAAAGGGATTGTTGTGTCACAACATAAATATATTTTGGATCTTCTCAAAGAAACAGGTATGATGGGTTGCAGGCCAGCTGAAACCCCTATAGACCCCAACTGGAAGCTTGGTGGTGAAGACAAAGGAGATCCTGTTGACACCGCACGGTATCAAAGACTAGTGGGGAGATTGATTTATCTATCTCATACTCGTCCAGATATTGCATTTGCAGTCAGCTTAGTGAGCCAGTTCATGCACTCACCACACGAAGAGCACCTTGAAGCCGTGTACCGAATCTTGAGGTACCTTAAAAGTGCTCCAGGCAGAGGGCTATTTTTTAAGAAAACTGGACAACAAGGCATTGAGGTATTCACAGATGCGGACTGGGCAGGATCTATCACTGATAGAAAATCAACATCTGGCTACTGCACATTTGTTTGGGGGAACTTGGTTACTTGGAGAAGCAAGAAGCAAAATGTGGTAGCCAGGAGCAGTGCCGAAGCTGAGTACAGGGCAATGGCCCAAGGTGTTTGTGAGATTATATGGCTTAAAAGAATTCAAGAAGAGTTGCAGCTCCCCATAACTCTTCCAATAAAGCTGTATTGTGACAACAAGGCTACAATCAGTATCTCCCAGAACCCTGTTCAGCATGACCGAACCAAGCATGTTGAAATTGATAGACATTTTATAAAGGAGAAAGTCGATGCAGGCCTAATTCGCATGCCATTTGTTCCTACTTCACAGCAAGTTGCTGACATTCTTACAAAAGGATTGTTTAGGCCCAACTTTGAGTTTCTTGTAGGCAAGTTGGGTATGCTAGACATCTATGCACCAACTTGAGGGGGGGTGTTGACAGCTGTGTAGTTATCTTTGAATTAATGCTCTAGAATATTTATGTAATTAGGATTAAGTTGTTTTGGGTCAGAATCAAATCATTCTGATTTGATTTGATTCCCTTTTTATTTCTTTCCATTATGCAATATGGCAACCTTGCTTATATATATGTATCCCTATCAATTCTACAAAAATACAATAAGAAATATTCTTACAAAAATTACAGACTTCTTTTTAGTTTTAAATTCAGTTACCAATCCGTGGCAATGGCCAAATTATCTTTTTGTTTCTTTCTTAGCTTTTGTTACAAGTTCCAGTGCATCATGAAAGCTTGAAATACATTTGGTGCAATGCACAAGACACTACACGTGTCCATCAGCAACTGAAGAAACATCACACATCCAGCAGTTGATTGAACCTTTCAAGCAAACAATACTAATGTCCCTCGTATTATTAATTATTAATGATGACATTGATTGATTCATATAAAGTATATTTATCCAACCAGAACAACCACCACCTCTTGCAAGCTAACCTATGAAAAGAAATGTCAGCAATGCATTCTCTTACATACTCTTTCTAATATATTTTTTATGTTCGGATGAAATTATATGAGTCTCTCTATTTTGGAAATGGGTCCTATTAAATAAGGTATAAGACCAGCAAGATTTAATGGGACCCACATGAAATTTACTCAACCATAGAAAATGTGTTGAAAAGAGAATATTGCTGGCACTCATCATCTATGAGATTCACTATAATGCAATGAATTCATCAGTGCCTCCATGCATGGTAAAGTTGGTTAACAATAAGTCAATTCACACACAATGAAAGGGAAAAGGACAAGGGAAACAAAGAAAAAGGAGAAAAGGGGGCGGGGGAGTTGTGTGGAGAATGAGAGGAGATTTCATTCATCTGCATTAGTGGTAGCTACAAATTTCAATTTGGTTGTGCAATACATGTATACATGTATAGATGAAACCTATTTTTCTTCTGTATATTTTTAAGTACCCCATCCAAAAATGAATACAGAGATCCTTGGCAAGACTAGATTTTCATGCTATTAACAATCTAGACAGCTAACACACCAAAGTCACTAGGGGAAAATATTTTGATCATTGGAGCTAACTGTGTCAGCAATGCTCTGATCCTTACCTAAATCTGTGCTGGAATGAACTGTGAGATAAGAATCCGGTGTTTCAGTTAGGGACCTAGCTGTTGCGGAATAATTGTCGTCTCCATCTGCGGAAGCCAAGCTAGCATCATCATCCTTCTCATTTCCTGGACAGTCAATTTGGACAGATTCAGCAACTTCATTGTCATAACTATCATCATAATCATGACTCCTATTTGAAGGTGTCAAGTCTTCTTTCCTGACAACATTAAACACGATCCCATTATGGATTCGTTCGGGCTGTAAAAGATCACCTTCGGTTACCGTTATGCTAGATCCATTCATGACAACCCTGTTGTTGCCATTTTCTTTCTGATCAGATTCTGAGATCTCGGAGCACCTATCAGGCGTTGTGAGTCTTGAGCTGTGATACTGAAAATTGTGGGGGCTAACAGTAGCTCCCATTCCTCTATTTAGTTCAGTATCAACCTCTAAGTTTTTGACAAAGTCGATGAACATATCTGCCGAAGTAGTTCTCATCAAAGGACCGCCGGATCTGGTCCAAGAGTTCAAGTCCGCACTTTCGGATTCACTGTCACTCGCGTCATGCGTGATACGGTGGGGCTTCCGGTTTTTACCAGTGGCTCCACCAGAACTGTTAACACCTTGATGCAATGAGGAAGCAGCATCAGTAAGATAGTCTTCGAGGGAGCTTGTAGAATTCTCTCGTGCAATAACATTCCACGACGGGATTCTTCTTGCACCGCTGAATTTGACAGTAGTGGACAGACCATGAGAAGCAGCAGCAGCTCTCTCAGCACTCCTTTTGAGTCTCCTCATGTGATTGAGAATTGCAACACACTCATCAAGAGCAAGCTCAATTCCGCAATTTGCTTTAATGGCCGAAAGCTTCTCCCAGGTGCATCTTCTACCTTGGTTAGCTGCCTTTTGAAGCTCCACATAAGAAGGGTTCTGTATAATCTTCGACAACTGGTGCATTATGCAGGAAAAAAAGGGCAACAGCACAAAAGTTAACCACTATTCCAGTGAACCATCCATGATATAAATGATACAAACAAATTCCTAAATCTTTTTTCAAATTCAAGATATAGAAAATTCATCATATTGTTCCTCTTTCTTTCCATGTATATTGAAATTTTCAATAACCACTGGCACTTCTTTCTTAAAATTAATATCTAGTTGAAGTTATTTCTTTTATCTTCAAATAAAGATCTAGTTTATTTCATTGTTCATAGGCATATATACCTGAGCAAGAGTTGCAGGCATAACAACTGTTACATCACCCTCCCAGTCTTGAGCAAACAGTTTGGCAAGTCCACCTAATGGAAAGCCAAGTTCCAGTACTTGATTACATCGATGTTTCACCTCCATCTCTACTAGATGAGCAAGCTACAGAATCGAAAACCACAAAGGGTTATTATAGTTGCATATTAAGAATATTACGACAGAAGCGTACTGCAGATCCAATGGCTAACATGTATCATGCCTTATTGCAATAATTGTTGAAAGATACCAATATTTTCCCAATCAAGTTGTGGAGGGGGTAACTAATAAAAGTTACACAGCATAGTTTGAATTTAAGAATTCTTTATGTGCATTTAATATCTAGATTGGAAGTCAAGCATGTGGTAAGTTTGGGAACAAATGGTTACATTCCTGAGAAAATTTTACCACTATTTCAACACATAGCTTATGCTAAAGGATCAGCTTGTTACTCCATTCTTTAATTCTAATCAAAGAAATGGCAATAAGCCACTAATGAACCACCAACAAAGATAAGTTGTATGTTAGCGCCAAATAACAATGGTAATAATCTGTCAGTCATCCAAATTCTACAGGCATAAATTTCCCTAGAATTTGGCAGGGAGTGGAATAGTAGAGGCAATAACTCCATAGGGGTTTATCCAATAAATAACAGATACAATAATACATAGTCCATGATATTTCATAGTAGACACTCAAGCAAACATACAAAACAAACCCAAATCACATTCATCAGTAAAGCAAAGAAAATTTCAAAGCACAAGCAGATATAAGGAAACAGAAAATTGGAGAAAAAAACACGAGCTAACTGTCTAGGTAGTTAGTCAAACAGCGAGGAACCATTTTACACATCAACTTAGGGGACTATGTTTTTGGTTAGGGAAATATAAAAGTAAAAATTCATTTAAGAAACAAATATATGCAATGAAAGCAAACAGAAACATCAATATGTATGTATTATGGTCCTATTATAGAAATTCAAGTCCATGAACATACCTTGGCAGCAAAATTACCTCCATAAGCTCGTACAAATTCTTTCAATCTCAATAATGGTGCAATATGAGGATTGGCCTGACTAACAATAAAATGATTGACATTGAACAGCTCTTTCAACTGCATCATAGGTAGATCCATCTCCAAGCTACCATCCCTCCAACGGCGCACTGGTGTGGAGCCCTCTTCAGGACCCAAATTAAATGGAGGATGGTAAGGCACAATCTCTCCACTTCTATCCTTTGCCATCAATTCCTGAGCCTCAAAAAGACCAGGAAAGGCACAAGAAGCAGTGACTGCACTCCATATAACAACATGGGGTGAAGTCAAGTAGTTAAGACATCTAGGCGGCTCGTGCTTTCTCGGGGAGCACACCGTAATCCCAAGAATCCGGCCCGTCATGTCATAAGCTTCTTGAAATGTGAGATTGCTTGTTAGATGTCTCAGCATCATTTGCAACTGCCTGATCTCATGAACTGCGCCCAATGTTGTGACCCTCTTCACGACCGTGAAAATCCCACCCATTTGATCGAAAAACTGCAATGAGTGCAATGAATCCTCAAAGAAGCTTTGAAGCTCAGGCCAAGACCTAGTGGCAACAACAGCACACATAATGGATCCTACACTTGAACCAGCAATTATCCTAGGCATAAGTTTATGTTCTACCAGTGTCTTAACTACACCCACATGAAATGCTCCAAGGGAAGCACCACCACTTAACAGCAAAGCAGTCCTACCAAAAGCATGTCTAGTCTCATACATGAAAGAAACCTTTTCTTCCAATGCAAGCTCCTCCGAATCAGAGTCACAAACCATTCTCAACTGAGTTGATACCTCATCAATATACTCCTTGATTAGCCTAGGCACCTGAAGCCTACCTTTGTGGAGCTCAGGATTACACATATTACCTAGATTTCTAACAAGATCGGCTCGCATACAGAATATTATATCCCTAAGCGACCCCTCTTGCCTGCGGTGGCGTAGTTCTTCGAGCTTGTTCCTCACCAATTCAACATCATAATAGTCTGATTCATTCATCTTTGGTGTCTCTTTATCAAGCATCTTAGCTGCATGAGCCCACTCCTCATAGGTCAATGCTGTTCTCATCATGTTTCTCCAAAACTTCCTCCTATATGCCATCTCAGCCCTTCCCTTCACATTAGTGTGCCGTCTCAGCAAGAAAGCGATGATCGTCACCATTGCTAATATCCCCTGCGGGTTCCTCGGGTGCAACCATGATATAACTGGTGCCCAAAATCCCCTAAACCTACGGAACACATCCAACAACACCACAAATATCTGGTGCCTAAAATGTGAGACAGACTTGCAGAAAAGAACCCTAAAAGCAATTGTTCTACCAAGAATGCCCGAAGGGCCAATTGGAAAAAGGTCAACATTGGCCTCATTACTTATATGATCCATCCCTAACACCAAAAGCTAGAAGTATAAACAGTTTCTCTTCTCAAGTAATCAACAAGTGTTGTTCACACAGGAAAAAAGCTGGATTTTTTATGGTAGCATCAAAGTGTACAATCTGAAAGGAAGGGCTTTTGGCAACTGGGTATGTCTTGGAGACTAAATTAAAGCATATATAAAGGAATTGAATTACACTGGGATCTCATACAAATACAATGATATTAAACTTGTGAAGGTACCCTATGCTTAACTCCAAAGTTAGTGCATTAAATGAATTAATAATGGGGTTAAACAAGGACACGGTCAAAGAGGAATATTAACAAAATCAAAACAACTTAAAAGCACATACTGATTAAAGATAAAGTGTGAACAGATAGATCATGAATCACAACAGTACATTCGATCAGAGGATCATTGAATTGAAGAAATCAAAGGGAAAAACACACGATCACTGCTGAAAATCTATCCAAACCAGATGTGCAAGGATCTGAGATAATTGGAAAAGTGAGGATTTTGAATCAAGCCCAGGAATCAAATCTTCGATTTTGAGTGGGGAAATTGAAAAAGGAAAACTAATTCAGAGACCCAGATGGGATATAAGAAAAGGGGGATCAAATGAAATTGTGGAGAGGGAAGAATAAACGCAGAGAGGTGAAAGAATGGAGAGAAAGGAAAACGTTCCCGCTAAGCCAAAGAATGAAGGAGAGAGAAAGGGGCTTAGCGAGAAGAAGAATTTGTATATATGAATGAAATATATGAATGAATGTGAAGGAAAAATTATTATTATATATTATATAAATGATGGTGATGACGAAGAAGTGGAAAGCGAGGGAGCGATGGGGGCATTGGGAACTGTGAGGTTGAGATAAAGTTGGGAGTTACGGTGACGCGGAGGCAAGTCAGAAAAGCGCGCCACGGCATTGGCTTAGATATGTTGTTGTTGAGGTTTCATTTTCATAAATTGATATATAATTGATTTGAAACAGGAAAATAATTTAAATAATGGTTATAGGTAAGTATGACAAAAAAACATAAAATTACGGTCTCAATTTTAATGGGATAATCCATTAATTATAATTATTTATAAATTTATATTAAAAATTATCTCTATTTATATTAATTATATCTATCAAATACAGGTCAAATTGTTATACAAATTCAATTATTATAAATTTATTCTATAATATATTTTCTCATATAACACCATAAATAATTTATTTTTATTACTACCAAAACCACTCACCACCTATAAGCTATTAATTGAAATATTCATTTTTTTTATTTTATAGATAATAGTGTCCAAAAAATTCAAATTTATTCATATTAAGAAAAATCTTCAACAAATTAGTATGGTGACAAAATAATAGCAAATTAAGAAATAAATATGTTTATATTAAAATTATTATAACAATCAATTTAAAGTGTAATAAAGTGTAATTTTTGCTTTGTAATTCATATGTTAATATGGTCTAACATAAAATATTCATTCTCATGTATTAACTTTAATTTCTCCCTATATACATTTTTTTGATAATTTCTCCCTGTATACTTTTATGTATTTCTTCATCCCCGTATGTTATATACTATCTATTATTTCTAATTAATCAATTTATATATATATACACACACTTATTTGGAAAAAAAAATCTTAAATTAAACAAAGTCTTCGATTATGTATGAGCAGCCTCCTATTTCATTAGGCCAACTGCTGTTTGGTGACTTATTGTGAGTTTCTACTCCTCGTAATATCATCGTGTAGTTTGTTTCTTTGGGCTTCAACCCCGTTCTATTCTAAAAGAAAAAGTCTTTGATAAATTAATTGGTAAATAAAATAAAAATAAAAATATATTTATATTAAAATTATCATAAAGTGAAATAGAAGATTATTTACATAATATATTAAATTGAATTCTTTAATGAATTAATTAGATAAAAACTGTCAAATGAGAAAGAAATAATGATTATAACGTACATCAGTTAAGACAAAAGAAAATACTTTTTATTACCATTTAAGGTTTTGCATTTTAAAAAAAGTTACTATATCGTAATGATACAATGTTTTCAACTATAATTTTAAGTTATTTTCTACAATAAAGATATACCTTTTACGAATTTCAACATGATTCATAGAGATACAATTTGTATCATTTCAAATTGAAACATTTATTATCATTCCTATCATAGAAATTTATAAAACCAGTCTCTATTACAAAGATATAATTTTTTCAATTAAATTGATTTCAACAATAAAAAAACACCTTTTAGAAATTTCGACATGATCTCTATCGATATAATTTGCGTTGTTTGAAATTTGAAAATTTTATAACGATTTCTATCATGGAGATTTTTAAAATCGATCTCTATCACAAAGATATAATTTTTTTTATTTACCATTTTAAATTGATTCGTATAATAAACACATTCCTTTTATGAATTTCAATCTAATCCCTAGAGATATAATTTGTAGAAAACTAAGGTGGTGTTTGGCCCAGCTTATTTTTAGCTTTTCTTTGGCTTAAAAATAGAAACTAGGCCAAACATATTTTACAAGAAAGTCTTAAAAAAATAAGTAACTTTTTTTAATGAAGAAAATGTTAGAAAAAGGAGTTTCTAAAAAAGTTACATTCATTAGCTTTTTTTTTTAACTTGTGCGGAACATCTTTTATAGACCCGGTCTCCGAACCCATCGCCACACATTGGAATACTATATGTTTTTTTTTACTCCATGTTCCTAAACAAGTCCTTTTTCGTTCGGAACCATTTGCCATTTGTCCAACTATTTTTTTTTCGTTCCTTTTGCTTTTATATACTCCCATATGATGTACTTCTTCTTCATGTTGTCCCATTCAAGTATTCAACAATGTAATGCCACGAAAATCAATAAAATTGCAAATGTGAAGTGCATTAATCTCAAGGCAATAGTGTCATTTTATGATAACTATAATTTATAACTAAATTTGCACATTCACTTGTTTTTTTTATCCCTCCTCTTTTTATTAAAGCATATGTATTTTATTTTTTAAATAGTTTCATTCATTATCAATATACACAAAATTGTTATTAGATACCATTTATGGTCATATTAAAAAAAAGAATAGCTTTTATAAAAGTATTTCACCAAACAGCTTTTAGCTTAAAAATAGATTTTAAGCTAAAAAAATTAAAAATTACCAAACAACTTTAACTTAACTTTTAAAACTCTTATTTATAATTTAAGCTTTAAAGTAGCTTTTAAGCCCAAAAAAAGCTGGGCCAAAGACACCCTAAAAATTTGAAAAATTTATAATAATTTCTATTGTAAAGATTTAGAAAATCTGTCTCTATCACATAAATATTATTTATTTTATCTACGATTTTAAATTGATTACTACAATAAATATACTTCTTTTATGAATTTCAACGTAATCCCTAGAGATACAATTTGTATCATTTCAAATTTGAAAATTTATAACAATTTCTATCATATAAATTTATAAAACTGATCTCTATCACAAAAATACATTTTTTTCAATTACGATTTTAAATTGAGTCCTATAATAAACATGTTGTTTTTATGAATTTCAACCTAATCCCTAGAAATACAATTTGTATCATTTGCAAATTAAAAATTTTATAATTAATTCTAGAGTTTAATTTATATGCTTTGTCAAATTGAAAATTTGATAATTAATTCTAGAGTTTAATTTCTAGAGTCCAATGAGATCTCATCATTTTGCCATGTCATTTTATTAAATATAATAAAATAAAAATATAATAAAAAATTAAATTCAATCCTAATTCTCCTGCACATCGTCTTCCTAATTCAACTCTCCTCCCACCTCTCTCTTTGCAGTTTGCAGCACTTTCCGTCCCATTCATGCAAATATAATCTTTCACCATTGTCTTCCTCGTGGATCCCGTCCTTCTATGTGGCAAATGGATGTTGTAGTTTTGCAATGGGTGTTGTAGTTTTGGTGGTTTTCCATATGAATATCAATGGGTGTTGTACTTGATCATGAATCATGATGCAATTGCGATGGATGCAGCTAGCGCTTCTGTCATTCGTCATTTTCTTATTCAATTAATTAATATAATTTAATGAAACTGTGACATGGCAAAATGATAATATTTCATTGGATGTCAGTGTAAAACAACTTTAGACCGAAAGAGCATATAAATTAAATCCTTAATTCTATCATAAAGATTTATAAAATTTGTACAATTTTTTTTTCAAATACTTTTACTAATACCTAAATATTTCACAAGAACCCAAATAGTATATATACATTTTCAAGAAGTTAAATTAATTTAAGACATTCCAAAAAAATTAAAAGGCATAACATTTATATCAAACCAAATTTTCCATAATAGAAAATTTGAATTGGAAAATTAAATAATTTATATTTACTATTCAAATAAAACAACTAATAACTTGTTGTTGAAATCGCAGTAATATATATAATTATTGAAATCTCATACATAATTCCTTGGAGGATATTGGAAAAAATAATAAACAATTAAATTCTTGTGATATATGATATTTCTTTTTGTTTGAGAGAGAACAATATTGTATCTGCATAGAATAAAAAAACTAATCACAAATGAAAATAAAAAATAAAAAACTTAACAATGCAAAACATAGAAGCATTAATTTCGAAAAACATTCGATAACTAAAAATAAATTAATCAAAAAGAAGAAGAAATATTTGTCTCATAGGTGAAGTTTGCCTTAGAGGAGAAGAACAAAAATCAAACAACATCGATGATTTTGAGGTTATAAGAATAATAATAAACACTAAAAATAATGAGTAAAAATGATTAATAGTAAAATAGAAAAATAACAATAATATAAACTTACCTTAGATGAGAATTCAGTGTAGATGAACAGAGAAATAACAAAAATACAAAGGTTAAAACAAAATGAACAAATAAAATATATCAATACATGTAGATAATAAGATTTCTGATTAAAAATCCAAAAATTGAAACATATAAAGTATTATTAACCATGAAAAATAAAACAAAAACTAACTTTTAATCGAAAGTCTCATGTGTTAGTCACCGCAATGGATGAGTATAATGAAGAAGAAAATGTATATGAAATGAAAGAAGATTAACAGAAAAGAGAGAGGATATAAAAGTCATACCAGATAATAAAGAGCCGACTCGAAATGAAAGGTGTAACACCCCCTTCCTCTGAGGGCATTACATTTATTAACCAACCAAAACGCGAAAATTAAATTTAATTAAGTTCTAGCTTCTTTCAGAAAATATTGTAAAAAACTATTTAATTTTCATAAATGGATTTTCAATGCCATTTTTTTAAGATATTAAAAGAAGACATAAATAAGATAACACTCAACATATAAGAACGGAAAACAGTCATTGAATACAATTTACATCTCTCTTTATAAATCAATGTTTGAAAATAATATATCATACAGGAAACTTTTTCTTCCCAAAAGAATACTGACTCCCTATGCTGGTCAAGCACTAAGAACTTCTGCAAAAAACTCTAATAAGAAAACTGCAACTCGAACTAGGACTCGCACGTCCTTCCACTTGGTTGACACATCTTCGATGCACATCTCATTCTTCGAGTCCTGACTGGTCCACCCAGTTAGTGGTCCATCTATATGAATCATGTTCCAACGATCACAAAACATATAGGCAAGGGTGAAAATCTCTTTCGCAGTTATATAGTCACAGTCACACAAGCACATACAGAAAACATCATGCATAAACATATGACACAAAATAAACATAAATGACACAACACATATACACTCGCAGTGCTATACTCATCCTCAAAAGAAATCACATTCAATAATCACATATTCAACATAAGTCACACAGACCACTATTTCCAACTTCACACAGAAGCATCACAGTTTCACACAGAAACATATCATAAGAATTCTATAAATATATATGTATGACACTTCAATCATCTTTGTATATTCGGCACACAGCCATGAGCACTCAGCCCGCTACTCCATGGAGATTACTTTCCCTTACTCTTTTATTTTTGAGTGATAGGCACAGCTAGTTACTTAACATGATTGCACAGACATTCTCAGAGGTTTGTTTTCACATAGAACAATCATTTCATAATAGCCACTCGCCGTATCCTGAAAAGACCGGTCAATCAGGTTCATCCAAGTAGGGTATACAATTTTTCTCGGCACAAGGATGCTATCTCTTGGCCATTGGTGGAAGTTCGAAACTCAAATAACCCCAGTAGGCAATAGTAGCCTAACCCAGTCAATTCCCAATCACACAAAGTGACTTGTAACTCAAATTGGCACAAAGCCTTATAATATGCATATGCTCATCATAATGCACTACACACATTTATTCTATTCCGTTCACTAAGAACTACGCCACCTAGACCGTCCACTCAGAACTATGTCACATAGACCGTTTACTCAGAACATATGTCACAAAGACCGTTCACTCAGAACATACGTCACAAAGACCGTTCACTCAGAACACTTTATTTAGATCTATCTTTTTAAAAGCTAGGTTCAACACTCATTTAAAGCCTTAGACTTACATCTCTTCCTTTTTTAAGAAATCACTTGGAAAACATTTAAGAATCTCATTTTGGGAAAAACTTAAACTAATTGGGATTTGACCCCTTTTAAGAAAACTCTTTAATAAAAATCTCCTCACTTTCTCATAATTATTAAAAGTCACCTAACTCTTTGTAATTACATTTATAACCCAGAAATGTCCAGATTTTTATTTTAGCCCCTGCACTTTCGACAGATTACATTTTTGCCCAAAACAACAGCTTTCACAGTTGCGAAAAATCCTGAACCAGGGGTGTGAACAGGACTGTTTTCTATTTTCCAAACACATGTGATTTTTCACAAACGTTGATCAAAAATCCTATTTAGAGCAGAACTCATTAAATTGATTATCATTATTAATAAAAGGAAAACTTAACTTTTCATCAAATTAAAATTTGCTTATCAATTAAAACTCAAAACATAACTTTTGTGTTATTTATAAAACTTTCACAAATCATTTTCCTTGGCTTTAATCAAAGATTCCTTTTAAAAAAAATCATTATCTAAGCTTATTTCAAAAAGCCCATTGAAACTCGATTTTATAAGCTTAAAATATAAATATCATAAAATTCTGGTTTGTTTTTCGCAAAGTCCAGAACTGATCACAGGAGTGGAGATTTTCACAGCCAAGGCGTGAACAGGCCTGTCCCTTGTTTTCCAAACAGTGTTCGATTTTTCACAGTTTTGAAAATAACTTCACCTAGGGTGTGACAGGTTCGGTTTTCACACAATTAAAGCCAATTAAAGTTATTCTTTACTTGATTAAAACCTAATTTAAATATCACAAACCCAAACTCATGAGGAATCACTTTTTGACCACATAAGAAATCAAACAATCTCAACATAGGAATTCAACTCCTCTCAAGGTAAGAAATCACCACATCAACAAGATAAGAAATCACCATCAAACATATCAATACAAGAGAATCAAATAATCAATCCAAAGATCATCATCAACACCTCAAATCATCATCACCCACAAGAACACTTATCATGAAGTATCACTAACATCAACTAACATAAGCTTCTAACATCACAAAGATCCTCATCAAGCACTTTTCATAAAACATCAAGTTAAAGAGAAGCTTATAACATGATCATCAAGCTTTGAGAAATCACTAATAAGCAAACAAATATAATCATATGAAACTAGTAACTGGCTAAAAGAAGATTTTCCCCTTATCTATATGTATGGTCACTAATATCAAAACACTAAATATATCGGTGAGTATTATCTCATGGGATTAAAACTACAAATATAAGACAAAAAAATTCGATACAGAAAATATTTTTATATGAGTATAAATATAGAGTAAAGATGTAAAAGTTTTTTTATATGGAAATACATTACTTATGTGTAAATATTTTAATATAAAATACAAGTTAATGTGAATATTTTAATATATATAGAATTTATTTTTTTGGTTGAATGAGTATTTTAATATATAATTAGTGTATTTTTAATATATGTCATGTATAATATGGGTCCTTGTACTATAGTTTTTTCTTCTTCTTATTTTTATACTAATCCTTGGAAGAGCATAATATTTAATTTAGGTCACATGGAGATGCATTCTAAATAAGAACCCTTATTAATATGCGCGTGGAGATGAAAAATTTGTATGGATATGTATTAAGATTAGAGTAAGAAATAAAAAATAACTAAGACATACAAGTAATTAAAGATAAAAATATGACAAACTAAGTTAAAATATAACACAATGAGATGAATATTTTACATGAAAGTTTATCTATATCTACATTAAAATATGCTCTTACTTCTCATGGGCATGCTACGTCTTATGATTGGACTGTGTTTGAAACAATTTAAAAATCAAACTCAACAATAATTTCCTAAAGGTGCAAACTTTTATAACCAACATAAGAGCATAAACCAAGTCCCACAATTTCATTATTTTTAAATTAAAATTTTAAATATCAGAGTGGGTTTGAGGACAATTCAACATCCCCGCCAATGTCTGACTTTGAAAAATAGTAAAAACACAAACTCGACCACTAAACCCATCAAAGCAGGTTATCCCCGTCAAAGTTTGGGTCGGTTCGGGTGAATTCATGTTCATTTATATTTTTGACATGTTTACTCACAATAACTATTTACATTATTTTACTATTTCAACCATAATTAATATATTTTTTTGTATTATAATCTATTTTAAAATTTATAACTAATCAAATAACTAATACCCATTATATGTCCCGTGCTATGCCGTGCATAGCACGGGTGAATACACTAGTACAATAAATACAATTTCAGATAACAATTAGGAACATTAAATATGAATCATGAAATAATCAATCAATAAATTCTTTTCAAATCAATTCAATTCATTTGAACCTTGAAATGCTCCCAAAGCAACATCTGTAAAAGTATGTCTCGAGAGGATTCGTCTTTAGATATATTATAGATTGTATAGATATTTGTAGAAGTGTTTACTCTACGTATATGTAAATTCCTTTTGTTATATGGATATTATTGTTTTTAGCTTTAATGTACTTTTTAATAAGTTTTTTCTTATGGGAGAAAAATTAAAGAATAAAAAGTTGATTAAAAATGAAGAAAAGAGAAAATAAAACAATTCTATATAGATAAATGTGTGGTACTGATTAAGAATTCAAAAAAATATAAATTATTTGTTTAGAAAGTATAGAATCTAATTTTATCAGTTCATAATACATTTCCAATCTGTAATTTTTGTTTTTTTATTTCTTGACTGGTTTTTTTTGGTGAAGTTTGTTTTTTGTGAAGTTATTCCTTGACTAGCGTCGTCCTACTTATCAAGGCCCCCCTTTTATATATTATCTAGATGAAATAAAAATAAACCAAAAAAGTTGCAAATCTTTTTCTTATTATTTGATTAAAAAATTGTATAATATATTTATATTAAATAATTTTATATTCATTTAATGTAATGGTAACCAAAAAACTCATTTTATTATCTTCTAGGAGAAAAAATTATATATGTAAGTCTCATAATTTTTCTCCCTTTCTTATTTCTCTTCACAATCAAATAAAAAATAATATAATTTCCTTCTCAGTTTATTTTTTTCTATTTTCTCTCAGACAAACAAATAAAAGGCTTATATTATTTGGCTTTAATACAACTACCAATTTGGATTGAATACAATATAGCATACAAAAAGAAATTATTATTTTTTATTTGCCGGAGGGAAAGGCCCTAAAAGAAATGTATATTAAATATAGCATTCTGTCCTATCAAAAAAATATACAGCATTTTGTAGAATTAGACTCAGTTTGGCAAATTTTATCTGCTTGCGAATAGTGAATTTGATTAGCGAATTTGATGGATTAAAAAAAAATAGATGTGTTTGACAACACATAGTTTATAGCATTTGTTAATAGCTTATAGCGTTTTTTAGACGTTACTTCAAGTAGTGTTTTAGTTTATAGCTTATAGCGTATAATTTTTTTCTATTTTTACCCTAATTATTTTTATTGAATTTCTTCCCTATCCTTATCAAATAAAATAAATTAAACCCTATACTATCACTATCACTCTCACTTCACACTTCTCATCTCTATTAAATAACATAACTTATTATTTTGGAATAATATAATACAATATAATGAAGATTAATTTTATTTTTTATTTTAATTATAATACTATTGTTATATTTTATTATTATATATCTATTATTATATTTATGAAAGATCAATGTAAGCATTCATGTAAAAAGAAAAAAATGTAAGTATTAATTAAAATTGTCATTTTATATTTATTATCTATTTTAACCACTAATTTTGCCAAACTATTAGATTATCTGCTATCAATTATTCACTATAAGCTCATCCATTATTGACCTATTTATATGTTATTTACTTTTTTTTTCTCTGAACAGAGCCTTAGTCATAGGATAATGGTAATGGGAAGGAGGATAAGGAACAACGTGGCGCTACGTACCAAACTGGTTTCTTGCAGCTTTGGAACTTTCTAATTACAGAAAGCAGGTAAAACGATAAACAAGTTGTGTTTTGTTTTTTGGCAAGGAACAAGTTGTGTTTAAAAAAACATTGCGGCTAAAAACAAGGAAATTGGTATATATACCATAAAAAATTAGCCATATACCCCACTTAATTATGAAAATTTCTAAAATATTTTCTATTTTTACGTATATTTCAGAAACTGAAGTTTCCGAAATGCAATTTTGTATTCCGGAAACTCCAGTTTCCGGAATGCAAATTTTTTGAATTGTGGGGTGTATTCCGGAAACTAGTTTCCGGAATGCAAATTTGTATTCCGAAAACTCCAGTCAAATTTGTATTCCGGAAACTTCAGTTGAAGTTTCCGGAATGCAATTTTGGATCCAGTTTCCGGAATATAAAATTGCATTCCGGAAACTCCAATTTCCAGAATGCACGCAAATTTTGAGGGTATTTTTGAAATTTCAGCATTAAGTGGGGTGTATGTCTAAAAAGTGTGGGGTGTATTTACCATTTCCCAAAAACAAACAACTTGCGGCCCACTTGTGATACGAAATATAAAACTCGTTTAAAACTTGTGCCATATTGACCAGAAAAAAAAACTTGTGATACAAAATGTTTTTAAATATGTGTAAAGAAAATAGCAAAAATAATTTTTTTTATTTCCAATTATTGTATAACTTTTTAAAAATAGAAAATAGTTTAAAAATAATATAACAATTTTATAAAAAAAATAAAAACAGAAATTGAAAACAGAAAACAAAAACGCAAGTGAACAGGGCCCAAAAACTTAAAGGAAACATTTTCTATTTTTCTTTAATTACACAACTAATTGTTACATTGTTTTAATTCAATCTGTTTCCTAATTTTAATAATTTGTACTAGAAATTTTTATTAATAATTTTTAATAAACAGTAAAAATCAAAACTTACTGTTATGATGTTTTTACCATTTTTTGTACAAATCAATAAAATCAGAACTTACTGTTTCTTGCTTGTAAGCAATAGACAAAAATGGGAAACAAACACGTCACGTAGAAATCAACATCATAACCAAAAGAAACCCAAGTTTCCGTAGGTACAAGACCCCGAACGGAAGAACACGGCATTCAATTCTATTGACCTCAACCCTTTTCTTCTATGACCACGACTGATTCTCAGACAATTCTTTTTATTGCGTGTAATGCACTCCCACTTTGTTTGATAAGGGAGAATAAAATGGAAAAATGAATTTGACTCATTTGAGAGAGAGACCATGTAGAATGAAAGCGGTGAAAGAGAGAGTATGGTTCGGGTTAATTAAATTGATAAAATATTGAATGTTCTTAAAATATTAAGCATGTGTTTGGAAATAACAAAATTGTGTCCCGATGCAATATGAATGTGGAAGCTACTTAGTGTCGCACGAGTTCTGTTGGTTAACATGTATTTTTAAAGATCTAATTGTTGATAATGTCAAACGAAGATGCTATTTTGTTATAGCATTATACTTCTTTCGGCCTAAAATATAAGTAACATAGTACAAAAACATATAGACCAAAGAATGCTTTGAAATTGGATAATCCTAATTAATACTCACTAGTTCCAATTTTTTTCCAAAATTACCCCATTTGTTGTCTCTTGTAAATATAAATATTGCATTAAATGAATGGTATAATTGGAAAACTAGCATTTAATTTATATGAAAATTGATGAATGTTGCTTATATTTTGGACTAAGAAAAAAATGTATTTGTTGCTTACATTTTGAACCAGAGGGAGTAATTAGTAACACATGTACCTGATCAATTAGAGAAATGTAAAGCAGGCCAAAAGTTATATATATTGTCACCAATATACCCAATTGACATTGGAATAAGGAAGCAAACATACTATAAATGGAGTTATTGAAGTGATAAGAAAGTCACGGTTCAAATCGCTCTACTAGCATAATATACTAATATATACTAATAGAATTTGCTTTTTTTTTAATTCAAAAATAGAATTCGCGCAGACAAAAACTTTTAAATTAATACTCATTTTTTGAATTCTTGAATATGTGAGACACAAAAAAAAATGAATGGTAGACTTTGTTGGTATAATAGGACATATATATACCAACATTCGTTGGTCCGCATCCCAAGGTCTCGTGTTCGAGTCTTGGGTTTGATAAAAAAAAAGGACATTGGAAGGGATAACCTTAATGTAGTCAAGGTCCTGAGGGGCATTAGTTTTTGTCCTAGTAATCAAAGGATACTCCCGCCAATTCCATGGTAACCAAAATAGGACATATATAATTAATTTATCACTTATGTGAATGTCAATATTTAAAAATGTATAAGTTGCAACATAATCCTTGTAACCAAACCTTAAATATTGTATATTAGTAATAATTTTAAAAAAATATTTAAAAAATAAGAAAAAAATATAGAGGCCCACCTTAGATCAAGATAAATAACCCAAAAAGTGTTCATATAAAAATTTTAAAAACAAAAAGAGATGAATCCAATAATAATAAAAAAGATATCTCCAGCTAAAAGCCTAAAACAAAAAAATATAAAAAAATTGAAAAAAAAAACTAAACCTTTTTTTAATAACAAAAAAAAAACAAAAACAAAAAACTAAACCTTGTTTCTATAGGATAATAGAGAACTCTTTTTTTCCAAAACCTTATGTCTCTTGTAGTTTAAATATTAATATTATTTTATGTATAATTGTTCTCTTTGTGAAATATAAAAATACAGTACTAAAATAATTTATATATTAATACAACTTTAGAAATTAAGTGGATTCAACGCACATTAATTACATGCATGTATTCAAGTCAGAAAATAATGCTATGCTGCTTCATCATAAAATGACATTAACTAACCAATTTTAACTTGATATTCAAAGAGCATACATAAAATATAAAATGAAATTCAATTGAGATAATTTGCTATAAATATTATATGTCAAGATAGGAGAAGATAATCCAAGAAAAAAAAGTGAATGCCAAAATAGAAGTTGAACTCAAATAGCTGTAGAAAATTAATAAATTAAAACAAATAGATTAGATAAAATAAAAAATGAATATGTGTAATTATCATCTTAATCTCTCATCCTCCATACAACCAATGCAAAAATGAAGATTAACAATAATATACAATAGTATACATTTACTTTTTTTTTAAATATCAAACCTAATTTAGCATATAATTGCAATAATATGCATAGATTGATGCAATAAAATTGAATAGATACATTATTGCAATCGATATATATTATAATAAATATATTATGTGTTACTTTTATTTGTGTAACTGAAATAATGAAGTAATTATTGTAATCATTAATCTTTACTCACCTGTTACATATCACTTTTAAGAGATTAATTTATTAAATTTGTACAATTAAAAATAATTAATTAGAAAAAATTATGTTTTACATGGGAAATAGAATGAATCTGGGTATACCACGTGGCATAATTCAATGTGGCAAAACTTTGTTGTATACAATATAAAAAATAGAATAGATAGAATAGACAGATAGATAAAGGTGGCATTTAAGACCATTGGATATAATATTAATTTAACGAGTGGACAACATTGAATCAAACAACTAGTTAATAACCTGGTACAATAAGTTAATGGTAAAATTTGAAAACATCCCCCACAAAATCTATTATTACAAAGGAATAGGGTCAATTTTCCCAATTTGTTTGAAACTTGCCCTAGATTTCGTTTGAAACATCCCCATCCCCACAAATGATGAAGAACGGCAATCTGAAATCAACTGCACCAGCAACACCACCACTATGGCTTCTGGCTTTGAATTTTTTAACGACTTCGGGGCTAAAGCTGAAGATCCTCTCTCGAATCGGCGCATCGGCGTTGAATGTCACCAGGGGACTGCCCTCCGTTAGCCGGAGAATGGCGTCGGAGATCAAGGCGAACTCGCGATAGAAGTCTGGAACGTTGCAAAGGCACTTGTTGGCTCCTCTGCAGACTTGCGCGAACGTGTTGAAGAAGTTCTAGAGGGAGGAACTGTCCGTGACGGGGTAGCCAATGAAGATGCCGTCGGCGAGTTCGGTGACCTGGACGACCATAATCGGCGAGGAATGGCCGCTGTAACCGACTTTCCTGTCGAAGGCAAAAAATTCCTTGAAAGATTCATGGACATCGGTGGGGGCAAGAGGTCGCGGATGTAGAGTCCAACGGCAATGGTGTGGAGGAAATCGATGTGACGTTGTTGCAAGCGAGGTAGACGTAACCGTCGCAACGGTGCATTTTGAGAACAAGGTGGGCGCGGAAGAAGGCATTGTTGTTGTGTTTTATGGTTTTAATTTGGAAGAAGGGGGTTTTGATTAATTGGAATGGATAAAAGAGAATTTTTGTGTCCTGTCTCTCTCTCTCTCTCTCTCTTGCTGCTGATGCTGGAAGAAAAATACATTGTGAAATAGCAATTTTAAAAAAAGGTTTCCTCGCACTGGCAATGGGGTGCATCCGAGTGAATTTGGAAAGTTTCCCTGCATATAAACATTGTGGTAAGTGGTTGGTGGGTGGAGCAAACCAAATGCTTCCGATTGACAATTTCGTTACCCCTTGTATGATTTTGCACCTTTGTCGCATCATACTCGATACCAATATTAGAAATCCAATATATCAATGACTTTCGCATTCTATTGCCATGGCTCATATTACTGCTGTATCAGTACAGGCTCTGCTGCACAGGTTTTTTATTTTGGAATCCTGTCCCATTCTAGTGTGTGCCATTCACGGCTTCTTCTGGTTTTTCGTTAGTTTTGGATTTTGGATAATAGGCTTTGTTGACATGCTATTAAATTATGCAGCATAAATAAGTGGGTGGGGTCTCGTAATTGGGGTACAGATTTGTATTCTTGCTATTGTAATTGTTTCCCCTATTCAATGGCGTTCCCAATTTCAATTAAACTTAATTGATGAACACTTTGCCATCCACATAGAAATATTCCATCAATTCAGCACATTTTGGATGTTATTATTAGGCAGAACCCAGTGACAATGGACTCGATAGTAACTTAATTTCACCAAATGGAAACTAATATAACAAAGTTGCAGGACTACTTTGCAATTTCACTCATTTTTACATTTTTGGCACTATACAATTTAATATTATGAACCATACCCCATGTTATCCGCCATATCAGGTCATTTTGCTCCCTCACCCATGAGGGTTTTGCAAGGCTCCTCATGCTAGAAGCCACCAATAGGTAGATAGATAATATATAACAAATATTTATTTTCATTTTAGACTACTAGAAAAAATCAATTAAAAATAAGACAAACATTAAAGAACCATAAAATCCAAGCAATGTGTAAGAAGGAGTCAAAGACCATAAAATTCAAGCAATTTCAATTCGGTCTTAAAAATCTCGCAAACACACACATACACACAACATAATTGATATATATTTTCATAAAATAAATAGGTAATTAAATTATGTTCTTATTTCGTTAAAAATATTTATTTTTCTAATAATGTTATAAATCTCCTATAATAATTTATAACTGGATTTAATCAACTCTAAAAGCCTAAAAACAAATCTATATATTCTATAACAATATGTTGTCAAAAAAAATAATATGAAAAATATTTTTCTCAAAAATAAAATTATATATATGTTCCTTTATTATAAATATTAGTGTTCTCATGTTTGAAAAATAAGAGAATTTCAATTATTATGTGATTTCATTATAAATTGATAGATTGACATTTAATCTAATTAAAGTATATACACATGAACATCGAAATTGTTAAAATAATAATTTAATCTAATTGAAATATATAAACATATACCAAATTCATTAAAAAATAAATTATAAACACAAATATTCTAAATAAAATCAACTCTCCATATTTAAATATTAATTAATTTTTCCTCTAGATAGAGAGATAATAGATAATAGATATGAAGACAACAACACTAAAAAAAAGTAATAAATAAAAATGATCAATCATTCAATAGAAAAAATACTTTTCTCATATAAGAAGTCAGTATAGAAAATAGAAAAATATCAATAATAGTGAGAAACACAATAAAAAAATATCAATATATTAAGATTAATATTACAAAAATTAAAACACATAAAATATTAATCATAAATAGAAAAATTATGTCTAAAATAAAATAGAAAAATGATCAATTGTCATCAATTAATTAATTCTTTAATTTAATACTGAATATTAGTAATAAATGATTATTGATTACTCATTATTAACTCTAATTAAAAACATTAAAAACATAGTTGATAAATTAATTATCATAATTAATTATATTTAAATATGTTTATTCATTTTTCTTTTGAGGTTGTTTACTGTAATTCACTAATTTGTGATCTAGAGTGGGAAGACTTGTGTAAGTGTTTGGTAAATAGTATATTGGCCTATTTGTATTAGATTTGCATTGGCCTCTAATGGGACAAAAACACATTCTGAGGCAATTATTTTCGAAACCAATTGCTCGTTTATGCAAAATCGATTTATGGGACTAAGAGCCTGTTTATTTTTGCTTTTATGGAGCTCCAAACAGATGTTCAGTGGAAGGAGGGACCGACCTCCTTTGAGAAAATATCTCTCGTAACGCGTGTTTTTTCGTTTGTGCATGCTGAGAATTTGAAACAAACAGGCAATAATCTAAAATGAACATCCTCTAAGTTGTGTGCGCAATGTGATGATATTGCCTTGAAGAGAATGGTTTAGAAACAAATATCAATTAATTAGTTATTTTGTCAACCGGGGTTGGCACATATGGTCGAATCCTTTGCTCGCACTAGTTGTGACTTGGGTTCGAATCCTGAATTCTCCCATTGGTAGACTATACATAGATTTAATTATAAATCCTCATTGAGGTTGATGGTTCTTCAATCTTCATAGCCTTGCATGGAGTGTCTCTCTCCTAATCTAAATTTATATTTCATCAGAAAATAATTATTATTTAAAAAAACACAAAATAAATCAAACAAGTTGCTTTTGTATCCTTTAGAATCATATCTCTTATCGCTTCAGTTGCTCCATCACAACATGGATCTTTCATCGAATCAACAGCACTCGCGTACTGAACCTCTACAGCTCCATCATACGTGAGAAGTCCTTGAAGCGCATAGACCCATCCCTGCTGTGATCAACCCCTGCTATCATGCACTAGCACTCCTCTAACGTGCACTTCTCGTCTTCGATGGCCTCGAAAACCCGCAGCAACACCTCTCGTCTTCTGTCTCTAAATTCGGTCGCTAAAGTACAACATCTAATTTCATCTCCAATTGACATTTTTCGTTTCTGATTTCATCTTTATTAGAAAGGGGAATGTTTTCAACTCTAATTTCTTTGGGTATTTCATTTTTATATAAAAAAGGCACATTTCCTCACTTAATTTTAACTTTTTCATCAACAAAATCTTTTTTGGATTTGAATATTTTGTTAATTTGGACATCTTTTACTGCAGTAGTAATTTTCTAACATTTGATCTTTGATAAAGACAAGAGATAATAGGCAAGCCAAAACCACATGCAGTGGTTGTGATTATAAAGAAACAGGCGAAGTATGAATTTACTTCACAATTTTTTATGTTCAATAAATCTATTTGTACACTAAATGATTCAACAGTGATTACAATCGTACAATCAAATTGAATGAAAATTTATTTTAAATCAACCAAGTTGGAAGGATATAAAGGGTTTTTCACAAATAAGCAGAATTTGTTACATGCTCTTGGATGCATTGATACTAAAACTAGAAACATAGCACTACACTTGATCAACACTTTGTACACGAGCATCTCCAGGAATATCAAATCCATCACAAAGGAGTTGCACGGCTAATTGACCATTAATGCCACCCTTTCTTATTTCAAATGTGGAACTGGTCACATCGATAGAGCATGATTGTTTTCCAATGCATGCTCTTTCAACCACTGCCACACTATGACGTGATTCCCATTCACCTTTTTGGAATGAGCCACATTTTCCTTGTGGATCTCCGTAGCTAGCAAATTGGATTTGTGAGAAAGTTCTACCATCGGGGCATTTCACTTCTAAGGTTTTTCCATAATCTGCACTTGCACAGATAGAACCAACTGTAATTGTTTGGACAGACACATTGAAGGGACTTCCACCCATTTCCTCGAACAAAATCAACGTATTGGCATCGTTGTTTAAGAACGATCTTGGCACATGATAAAACCTTTGAGATGGTTCTCCACAACCACTCACACACTTCTCAGGTTCATAATTTCCTCTGTAATCACATGTGTCACTACAACCATTTTTGTTAGCCACCATTGTAGGCCAATATCGTCCAATGCTTTGCCCATTAACCCAAGCCTGTCCTTTTCCAAGGCCCTGCAAATCTAAGACTACAGAGTCTGTACCTTCAGGGGTCTTAAAGGTGGTCTTGTACCATGTCATTGGTTTTCCAGTAGCAACGTTATTTGTGTCCCATTGAACTCCATCAAGGATTTTGGGATCATTGAACCTTCTAGCCTCACCATTTAGCCCCACCTTGTAAGACCAACTAGATGTTGATAAATCCAAAGTATTGCTTGAGTTGCTTGTAATGAGCTTCACAGGACCCCCAACAATGCCGGCTTCCTTCATATCAAAGAATGCACCATAATGTGCATGCCCAACTGTACCGCTTAATAGACTTATAACATTGGTCCCTTGTTTCAAAGCAATGGGCTTTTCATATACAAAACTAAGGTTGTCATACTTTCCCCATTGTGCACTAATATATTGTCCATTGACATAGGCGTGAAGAACATGACCTGTTGTGGTCACTTGTAGAGTTGCAGTTTGCCAAGAGGTGGTGTCATTGATGACAACTTTGGTCATGTACCACAAGTAGTCACTGGCATCAACGGTAACAGCCTTTTGCTCCAAAAGTTGGGCTGCCTTAAATGTCCCTTGGCCTTGAAGGGTGTCTTCCATTGGCTCTGATGTCCAAATCCAATTAAGTGGGGATCCTTCTATAGCTGGTTTCTTAACATAAACAGTTGTTTGGGTGTTGACCTTGGCAGTGTTGAAAACCTCCTTCTTGCAATCTTGGAGAATAGATACTGACCAAGCAGGCACATAGTACTTCCCATTTTGCTGTAGATCAACTTGAGCATCCTGAGAATTGTGCGAATTGCTCAAGAAGCAAAACTTTTCTCCTGTGGCATTATTTGCATAAGTAGTCAAGTATACTGAATCTCCATATTGCTTCTCAGTAACTGTGCCATTGGTGATAACTTTTTCTCCTAGCTTTATGGCTGCATGGAGGTCTTTAAGATGTCCCCATTTCGGTTGGTTTAAATTACCATATTCATCAAGCGGTGCGTCATAATCATAAGCAGTAATGATATATGGACCACCTGCTGTTCGCCCAAAATTTGTTCCTCCGTGATACATGTAGTAGTTTTGGAGGACACCGCCTCTTTGAAAGAATCGTGCAACTGAAAATGCTACATCTTCAACAGTTCTATGTGGCCTCCTTTCACCCCATTTTTGGAACCAACCAACCCAGTTCTCTGTAAACATTTTGGGGCTTGCAGGATTGCTTGGCTGGAAATTGTCACAATAATACCCATTGCAAGTGTTGATCATGGGTGTTGGAGCATTGCTTTGCTTGCACATGATCCATGGGACACCAATATTTTGAGCCAGAGCCATTTGTGCACACCATTTGATGTATGCATTCCCTGCTTCTCCATAATGACTAATGACATCCCCATATTCATTCTCAATTTGAGCAAGAATAATTGGTCCTCCTTGTGGTGCAAACAATCCCGCTTCTTTGCACATGCTCACAATCTTTGCTGTGAAGATTTGCATTTCCTCCTTAAAAATTGCATTGTCTGTCCTTAGCTGAATCCCTGGTAAGTTATGTAACCACATTGGAAAACCTCCATAGTTCCATTCAGCACATACATAGGGACCAATTCGCAACACAACATATAGCCTTGCTTCTTGAATGTTCTTTATAAACTTGATGAAGTCCAGATTTCCAGAAAAGTCATATTTGCGACGAGCAGGCTCATGAAGGTCCCAAAATACATATGTTTCAATGGCATCAAGACCACCATCCTTGGCCTTTTTAATAAGGTCTGGCCACATTGGTGAAGTGCTACGCGGATAGTGGATTGCACCCGATATTATTAGTCGTCGTTCGCCATTGATGATGATGGCATTTGCATCATATTGAACGGTCGTTGCTAATGAGCAAGCCCACAATAGTGCTGAACATGTAATAAGAAATGTTCCAATCTTGAGATTAGACATATTGCTTTGTTTGCTTAAATGAATCCTGTCTATAATTTCAAGAGAGCCAGTTTTTATAGATTGAATTTCTTATTTGGTTTTTCTATTTTTAGTTTAATTTATTATTCGTGTAACATGGATAATCTACATGCCACCTGTTATGATAAGTTTTTCCCCTCTAATTGACTCTATCCACCTTAAAATGGTCTTTCGGTTGAAATTTTGTTGCTCGTGATTGTAATTGTGAATTGTTATTTTCTAACTTAAGATTTTGTTAGATATGTTAGTCAAGAGTTCTTATCCAACTTTTACATTAGCTGGTTATGTGTTATTGTAACTAACTATACATTTGTGAGATGCATGAAACTCAAAATATTGGAAAAATAAGTAAGTATATATAGTTTTTACGATCCGGATCCTCTCTAGCGGATGTCATTCTCTATCCCTCTCCATCTCAAATCTTAGCCATTAGATTAATTTAACGGTCGAGATATTAGAAAACAAAAAATGGTAAAAAAACTTTCCCAAATGCCATTCGTACATAAACACCAAAGGGAAGCAAGACTAGCCATGGGAGATCGACAAAAATGGCGGTGTCGTGCTTGCAGCGACCAAGTGATGGGAGGAGCCACGTGCATATGACGTGCAAAAAATGACTTAGTCTCGAGAGAAATGTTAAAACACACTCTCTGACACAGTCTTTTCAACATATCAAGTAAGTTATATACAACATATTATTATTAACATATTGATATTTTTTTTGGATAAACTAAATACTTTTAGAGTTTAATTTAGATGCTCTGTCAGTGTAAAAGATATTTACACTATCATCCAATTAGATTTCATAATTTTGCCATGTCATTATATTCATTAAAAATGTTAATTGAATTAAATGAAAATTTTAAAACTATAAAAAAGTATTCCTAATTATGCTCCGCTCGTTCTCTCTCTGCGTCTTCCCCTTCGGCGTGATTTCTACTGTTTGCAGGAGAGGACATGTAATCCATTTAACACAAACAGCTTCACTTTCTCCCCTCTCTCTTTCTAATAGCAATAGAAAATTGGGTTTATTATTCATATAATTTTCTTCTTTTTTCATCAACACCCATGAAAATAATGAAATGCATTTTCTCTTTGGCATATAACAACCCGAGTCTCACTCATCGCTTTGTTTCCAAACTTTTTATTCTACCAAGATTGTCTAATTTGATGTGTTATACAAATTTTTTATTTACGAAGTTTGTTTAATCCATTTTGTTTCCCATGCTTGATATATATTCTTCAAGAAATTTTTCTCCCTATTTTTGTTTCTGGATTTTGCTCCATTACAAAAGAGCACTGCAAAGGAGATGGCATGGGAGAGGGGAGACAACGACGTGCAGAGCATAAGTAGGAGTGTTTTTAGGTTATTTTAAAAAATTTATTTAATTCAATTAACATTTTAATAAATACGATGACATGACAAAATCATGAAATCTAATTGGATATTAGTGCAGAGCTCTTTTAAGCCCACAGAGCATATAAATTAAACTCATAATTTTATTAACATATTGATATGAATGAATGAATATATATTAGCTAATCAAATTTACGCATCAAATTTTTATTTTCATATTAAATAAAAATAGAAAAAGTGGGCAGCCGCAAACGACTACAATAGCGCTTCTAACTATGATTCAAAATACAATATGCTTAGTGGTTAGGGATAATTTAATAATTTGAAAAAATATCTAATATTCCATACTTATTGATTTTCAAATACATTACTATTAGACAATAGATAGATATATCTCATGTTCAACCATACAACCAAGTTTAATTTCATCCACCCTAAGTTTAAGCCTATTTCGTTTAGTGGATAGAAAGATCTTTCTGTTGTTTTGGCTTCCATGCTAGCATCACTGCGTATCAGACGAATCATCATCATCATCACTTCAAACAGATCCAACCTCTCTCACTCAACACTGGCCGTAGCACTGCAACATCCCCCACCAACCCAGGAAGCACAAGCACAACAACAACAACAACTACAACAACCCATAGAGCCCCTCACACGGACCCACCTAAAGACCCTCGTCCACAACCACTACACCCATGGCAAGTTCACCGACCTCATCCAAAACGTCGTCGCTTCCCCCTCCGTCCTCTTCACCGCCTGCCACAACCTCTCCGCCCCGCGCCCCCAAAACGCACCGTTTCACCCCGGTTCACCCTCACTCTTTAACCGGTTCACCATCGAGTCCCTGTCCCATGAGCTCCGCGAGAACCGGTTCGAAGTGGAAGCATGCTGCGTCACGCTAAACCCATCCACCAGAAGCCGCAATTCCCCCTTGGTTTTGCCCAATTTGAAGCTCAAGGTGTTGATTGAAGCCATTAGGATGGTTCTAGAAGCTGTGTACGACGAGCGTTTTGTGACGTTTTGCTACGGTGGCCGCGTTGGGATGGGAAGGCACACAGCTATAAGGTACCTAAAAAACACCGTTGAAAACCCTGCTTGGTGGTTCGCTGTTAGGTTCAAGCCTCACAAGTTTGAACATGCCCACGTGGAAAAGTTGTGTTCTTTTATTGAAATTAAAGTGAATGATGGTGTTTTGGTTGGTTTGATTAAGAGGTTGTTTGAATGTAAGGCTTTGGTGATTGAATTGGGTGGGGATTGTCTTGGAAGAGGGTTTCCTCAGGAATGTGGGCTGTGCTCAGTTTTGATGAATGTGTACTTTGACGGTTTTGATAAACAGATTCAAGACATGCGGTTAAGGGAGAATCGGGAGAATCGCGAACTGAATCCCGAGACAGTTGTTGGTTCTGGTTTGGGAGGTGATTTGTTTTACAAGCCGGTGAAGGTGTATGCGGTGAGGTACTTGGATGAGATACTTGTTGCTACGTCCGGGACGAAGGTGTTGGCGATGGAGTTGAGGATGGGAGTTGTGAAGAGTTTGGAGCTTGGTTTGGGGTTGCGTGTTGATAAGGTGAACACGGCTATTCATAGCGCGGTTTCGGAGAAGGTTGAGTTTCTTGGGATGGAATTGCAGGCTGTTACGCCCTCGGTTTTACGCCCGCCTATGTCTGAGAAAGCAATCCGGGCACGGAAGAAGTACCTTAGACAGAAGGAGGTTAGAGCTCTCGAGTTCAGGAATGCTAGGGCAAGGAACAGGAGGAGATTGGGGTTGAAGATATTTAACCATGTTTATAAGAAGACGAAGCGAAGCGACGGGTTTAAATTTGACTTTAGTATTGAAAACGAAGTTCGGGAAATATTTAAGTCTTGGGCGGATGAAGTGGTGCAAGAGTTCTTGTGGGATGTGGATGAGTTACAAGAATGGCATCGGAGTTTATCAGGCGGCGATTTCCTTTCCCTGAGACACATTAGAAATCAATTGCCACCTGAGCTTGTTGATGCTTATGATAAGTTCCAAGGGCAGGTGGATAAGCATTTGAATCCTGTAAAAGCTAGGAGAGTAATTGAGGAAAAAGAAAAAAGAGAGAAGCAAGAGGAGGAACAAAAATATTCGAAAGGAACAGTTGAGGATTTGACAAGGGTCTGTATGAAAGTCGATGCACCAGTAGCGCTCATAAGAAAAGCTGTGAGGTTGGTTGGGTTTACAAATCATATGGGCCGTCCAAGGCCAATCGAATTCCTTGCTGCTCTTGAGGATGCCGATATTATCAAGTGGTATGCTGGCATAGCAAGAAGGTGGCTTGATTTCTTCTGCTGTTGCCACAACTTCAAGGTGGTCAAAACTATTGTATCTTATCATTTGAGGTTCTCTTGTATCTTGACATTAGCAGAGAAGCATGAATCTACCAAGCGTGAAGCAATAAAGCACTTTAGCAAAGATTTGAAAGTCTATGACATGAACGGAAATGAAGAAGTGCATTTTCCCACAGAAAGAGAGGTTAAGATGATGGGAGAGAGAAATCTTTCAGATCCAAAACCCGTAGACGGGGTTTTATCCTTGGCCATAGTGAGGCTGGCATCTGATGAGCCTCCCACACATTGTATTGCCCATTTCTGTGACAAGACAACGACAGTCTTTTATCGGGTCCGATTGCTACAGAACAGTTTGAATGTGAACCCAATGGATAAAGAAAAATGGGTGCAAGGGATGGGTGTAGTTCATGAAAGCCTGAACCAGAAGTGCCTCCCTCTCTGTACTGATCATGTACATGATTTGTACTTGGGGAGAATCACTCTTCAAGACATTGACTGTACCTCTTGTGTGGATGTGGGCTGACCACTGCTGCTAACTCATTTTTTACTTTGATTGGAATCATTGAAGTGAGTTCTTTATACTTTACTGAATTTCAACGTAACTTGTTCTCATTGCTCAATTCTAGACAATCCTCATATTCATTTCTTTGTTATAGAATGAGCAACTAGTTTGAATTTTGTCAATCATCACTAGCTGAAAAGTCAGGCAGTCTCCATGATAATTGCCAACTTGTTTTTGCTGTTTGAGCAATTGCTACAATTTGTTTTTCATATCTTCATGTTCTATTTTTGAATTTAGCACATTCCTGATCTTTAAGTAGATTGCTTCTTGGGCCCTAAAAGAAAGAAAAACAAAGAAAAGTAAGCTATGTTGTAATTAATTTTCTCCCTTTCCATTTGTTTAACATCTAAACTTTGGATAATGTATGAAGAAATTTCCCCTCTTTGCTCCCCACACCAAACAAAAAAGAAATTGTATTTAAACTTCAGATTCTTCACTCATATCTTCTTTGTAAGTTTGTTCACCTACGACAAGTTGTTGAATGTGTACTAATATTGCCAGTGTTCTCTTCTATTCTCCCTGCCCCTCCTTTCCTTATTACTCTTGACTTTGAAAATTGGTGCTCTCAAAATCTTCATCTTATAAAACCTTTGCCAGTGATAATGTTTTGCTTTTAGTTTTTCCTGTCTCGTGGTTATTATTTTTTACCATTATCTCATACATTACTTTGCAATTATCTGATTCTGATCAGCAAAATTTTCCACATATATCTCAAATGCAGATTCTTCTTTAAGGAGGGTGGGGGGACTGATCAAGTTTTTCTCTTTTATCGTTTCAATCTAATAATTTTGTTTTTCAATGCATTATTCTTTCTTAGTTAGATCATTTACAAGTTTTTTATAATTACTTTTCTGATGTCAAGGAATACTCTTATTATACATGGTGCACAGTTGTTTGGTTGAGGATCATCGTTTAGTAGGCCAATGCCTATTGCTTAGGTTTCTGTGTATTAATTTCTTTCTCTGTCTGTAATTGTTTGACATGTACAATGATGCCTTGTTGAAACATGAAAACACAATGTATGCTAGCTTCATGTCACACAGGAGATGTAAGCAAACTGTATTGAAACTTGACAAGTCACAGGTTTGAGCCCCCATTGGTCTCTTTGAGGTGATGTAAATGTAAGTACTCTGAGTCTAAAGGTTCTTCCCTGTACCATCTCACAAAAGGAAGCATGCCTTAAACATACTCAGAAATATGAATGTTGGTTTGGAGACCTATTTATTTACAGTCCAATGGTTCCAAATCATAAATTGGTTCTAAATCAGGGGGAGCCCTATTCCAATTCTAAGAGGTATCATACATTGGTTGGAATTTGGAAAGTTTATCTATCTATCTCATTATTACAAGACCAAATATCCCTTTATGGTGGGAGTAGTAAACCATTCATGCAATGATGCAGTCTCACTACACTGATAATTGGGATGAAATGATGCAAATTCTGAGATATATCAGAAGGCAGTTGGACAAGAATTACTCTATGAAGATAAAGGGAACACTCAAATGATTGGATATTGTAGATGTACATTATTGATAGACGCACTACCACCTTAGGGTATTTATATCATTTTTGGTATAAATGTTGTCTAGTGAAAGAGTAAAAAAAACAAAATGTTGCACGTTCTAGTGTAGAAGTTGAATATAGTGCTATGGCTTTAGCTATTTTGTGAACTTATTTGGATAAAACAACTTCCATCATACGAAGTTATGTTGTGATGATCAAGTAGCTCTTCATAGCTAGTAATTCTTCATTTCATGAAAAAAACACTAAGCATATTGAAGTTAATTCTCATTTTGTTCGAGTGAAGGTCTTTTTCTAAGGATGTTATCACTAAATCTCTTGTTTCAAGCGTTACAATTGATTTATTTTGTTCTTTGAAAACATGTTTGTGCCATTACTCAAAGCATTCAAAACATGTTTTAATACATGATTTTTTTTTAAAGCTTGAATAAATATTTTAAAATTTGTCAAAAGTTATATTTTTTTTAAATGATAAGTGCTTTTCTTAATGAAAAAGCTTAAACGGAATCAGAATTGTGTCCTAAAATATTATAATTTAGTATTGTCTGTGAAAAATATGAATTACTTTTTCGTATAGAAATTATTTTCTTGATTATTGTCTGAATTTTTAAATTCATCTATTTAACCCGCAGTTGAACCGCTGATTTTACCTCGCAACCTCAACCTCCGATTATACAACTACGATTTTAATCATTTCATCATCTTTCAAGATATCATTACAATTCGCAAAGCAACAAGTGTTACGATTAATGATCCAAAATATTGAACCATTTCGCAATATTGCATCGGTTTTTTCATACCTTAACTATGTGAAACTAATTCAAATTCCCTTTTTTGGAAGCTATCTCTGTCTTGTCCGCACATAATGGATTTAATTCAGTGAGTCTAATTGATAAAAAATAGTATTAGGTTGTGTTTGGATTTGTTTAAGTTCTACGCAATAGTTAATTTTAAAAAAAAAAAATCTTGGATCATGCGTGAATCGACGAAAAGATCTAAAATAGAATGAATTCCATCTTATCTTTTACTATAAACAATCAAAATAAATTACTCAATATTATTTGAAAATTAAACTATTATTTATTTTTCAGCAATGCTATTTAATACCAAAAAAATTGTTACAAAGATAGGTGTGCGAAAAGAAGGAATGCGTAATGACATGTATGGGTTTTATATAGAAATCATTTGTAAAATAACTATACACTCGTTCATATACATTCAATTAATCATATTTATTGCGACATCTTTTATTTATCATGAAAATGTTTCATCCTAAAAAATATTTTCCATTATATTTTAGTAATGTTTATAATAAATTTTAAAGGACAATTATCTAAGTAGAATGAAAATAATGAATGCGGCGAAGAACACAAGATTTTATTAAGTGATAATAAATATAACATTAATGTTACACACACACCCACCACACACCCATCACACACCCCATTCTCTCATTTTATTCGTTGGGGTGGAGTGTCATATGGGTGTATAGGTGTCTATGTATCATAGCTCTAAATATAAATAATACAGGAAATCCACGTGCATCTCTAGCACCAACTGTCATCACTCACATACAAACTTCACTATAAATAATTCAGCTTAAGAGAAGAACCAACATTAGTCATTAGCAAATTGCATAAGAAAAAAAAATTAAAAATAAAAAAACCAAACAAAGCAATGGAAAATTCACCGATCTGATTCTGAACCTGGCTTGCTCTTTCTCGTTTTCTCTCTCTCTCTCTCTCTCTCATGCACTGATTCTTCAGTGTCTTTCTCTGTTTTCATTCTCTACCCAGTTGAGGCGAGGCAGTGTAGAAGGAAGGGAAGGGGCAATGGGGGGTTTTGCTATTGGTTCTGCCTTTGATTCCAAATCTGGGCAAATCATAATGGCTGCTTTGCTTTTGATGATTGTCTCCTTTTATGTTGGTACCCTTTTTGGCAACAATGCTCCCCTTTACATCTCTCAGCTTGCCTCCCCTTCTTCTTCTTCTTCTTCTACTGCCACCACCACCAACACTGTCTCCTCTAATGGTAATAACCTCTTCTTCAGCTCAACACCACTTCAAAGTTACTCTTTTTCCTCTTCCCATGCATTGCCTTCTTGCAAAATTTTGGATTTTTACTATCTGGGTTGTTTCACTTTTCATTTTCTGATTATTTCATTTCAGTTTGTTTAAAATATGCTTCTGTTGTTAAAAATCTCAGCTCTAGCTTGCTTTTCTTTATTTGATTAATGTTGAAGCCTAGCTGGGGTAGGAAAATCCATGTAACTAAGCATCTTCATATTGTTAGATTCAAGTGAATGAATGGTAAATTGTAGGGTCATCTGTCTAGAATGATTTCAATCCTTTTAGTGTGTGTTTTGGAGGAGCGTTTGCTAAAAGTGATTTTGACTTAACTTTGTTACGGATAGTCAGAATTTGTTAGAAATGATTAGAATTAGTTATAGTAATTAGATGGTTTACTTGCCTATATAAGCCTATACATTGTAATTTTTACATTTCTCATTTTATCAATATACACTTTTGGAATTTTTATCAACTCTCTTTTGTTGTTCACTTTTTCCCTTTCATGGATGCCATGTTTCTCAACATGGTATCAGAGATTTTGTAAAATTGATTTGGTTAAAATTGAGTTTGAAGTGAAGTGATTTATGTTTGGATTTTTTTACTTTGAAAATAAGCTTGAGATAAAACTTAGTGTAAAATTTTCAACCTAATGCAAAAGCTACAAATCCTTGCTTCAGGTAGAATTGATTTTGGGTAATAGAATTGTTTTCTCTTCAAAAACCCAGACACCTGAAGTTAAACTAAATTCACTTTTGACAAAGGCAGAATCAATTATGGTATTCCCACCGTTCATCCAAATATGCACTTAAAGGCAATTGCCTTATGCTTGGTTGAGTTGTAAACAGTTCTTAATTACACTTCTGGGAGAGGGTGTCACTCAGTGTCTTATCTGAAAACTTTTTTTAAACCTTGCAGTTTTTTATTGCTGCTTTGTGACTGATATACAAATATTCCTAACTCTTGTAGGAACTTCCAGATTTACAAACAAAGTTTCTCTGACTTACCGCAAAACTCCCCTGGTAATTCCGGACACCGGGATGGATGTATGCCCCTTGAGGTTTAATGAGTATATTCCCTGCCATGATATTTCCTATGTGGCAACATTGATCCCTAGCCTTGATGTTTCTAGAAAAGAAGAGCTGGAGAGACACTGTCCTCCACTCGAAAAGCGGTTATTTTGCTTGGTTCCGCCACCAAAGGATTACAAAATACCTATCAAATGGCCTCTTAGCAGGGATTATGTTTGGCGAAGTAATGTGAATCATACACATCTTGCAGAGGTCAAAGGAGGCCAAAACTGGGTCCACGAAAAGGATCAGCTCTGGTGGTTTCCTGGTGGTGGTACCCATTTCAAGCATGGGGCATCCGAGTACATAGAGAGGTAGCTGTACTTGATTTATGTCTGTTCTCTTTTTCTTTTTTTCCTCCAAGGATCATGCTAATAGTAGAAATGGTTTTTCGATGATTTCATTAATTTCTCTGGATACATTGGCAACTATTATGATGGCTTTATTTTTCCTCCAATGAAATGAATTCCTGTGTGAGATAATATTTTGAAATCAGATAGAGGATAGCTTTTCGATTCTCGTGGTATGTTTTCCCATGATTGAATAATGCAAGGTAGAGTTGTTAGTCATTTGATGGCTTTACAAATGCAGGCTAGGTCACATGATTACAAATGAGACCGGTGATCTGCGTTCTGCAGGGGTAGTTCAAGTTCTAGATGTTGGCTGTGGTGTGGCCAGCTTTTCAGCTTATTTACTTCCCTTGGATATACGAACAATGTCCTTTGCCCCCAAAGATGGTCATGAAAATCAGATTCAATTTGCATTAGAGCGAGGGATTCGTGCCATGATCTCTGCCTTGTCCACAAAACAACTACCATTTCCTGCTGGGTCATTCGAAATGATTCACTGTTCAAGATGCCGTATTGACTTTCATGAAAATGGTAATTGGCTTTCCTTATTATGTTTGCATATATTGACTGATGGCAGACTTTATATTTAGCACTTGTTTGTTTGAATAGAAAGTGGGAGGAGGGAGGTTGAGTGGAGAGAAAATGAGAGGAATGTGTCATTTTCTCTTGTTTGGTTGCAAAGAAAAAACAAAGAGGAAGGAAAAAATTGATGTGTGACCCACGTTAAAATTTTCTCCTCTAGAGGAGAGAAAACACAAATTTCATAGAGACAATTGTAACATCTCAATTGTTGGAGAAGTATATTTTTGATATATGACACTTTTGAAAACACTGTATTTTTAAGGCTAAAATGAAAGGAACCTCCTCCAACTATAGGTCAATTTAAGCAAACCTCCCCATGGCTCAAAACTCAACAACCTGACTCCCTAAACTTACTAAATCATACAATGTAGTGTAAATTTAAAACTAATTTACTTTTTATATCCTCATAACCTTGTGTTATATTTTATGTAATGATATTTTAGTCAATATATTTAAAATATTTTAAACCTATCTTCTCCCCTCCAAATCTCGCCAATATTGGAGGGGAGCTAAAATTGAGTGATGAGGGGTTTTGCTCCCTTCCATTCTCACCCCTCTCCAAAATGTTGAACCAAACAAGAAAGATTCATAAAAAATCCCTCCCCTCCAATCCCCCCCAACCAAACACTATTAATAGGAGTCGATATGCATAATTTGATAAGTTGAAGGAGTTGAATTGTTAATTTTGAACCATAGCAATTTAACTATGGTTTGAAGGGGTTTCTTGCATTTTATCCTATTTTTTATAATTCAGCTTCAAGGATTTACCAATTCAAGAGAAAGTAAAAGAAGAAATCGAAAAACAATAAGTTCTGACATCATTACTCAATGTAGTTTGGTTGTGTAGCTTAGAGATTTTCTTTTCCATATCATCATCATCATCATCATCATTTTTTTTCATCGAATGACCTGGTAGAATAGGTGCCAAAGGCTGCTATAAACACTGGTTGGTGAAGCCTTGCCCAATTGGACCCATTTGTTATTTTTGTTATGAATTTAATCTGGATAACTGGTAGAATAGATGCATTATATATATGTCAGAGCTACAAATGTTGGTGGGGTTAGCCTTATCTAATTGGATGTGTACTTAATTGTTTGTTGTTAATTTATTTTGTTTTTTGCAGATGGGATTTTGCTGAAGGAGTTGGATCGCCTTCTTCGCTCTAATGGATATTTTGTTTATTCGGCTCCACCTGCTTACAGAAAAGATAAAGATTTTCCTGCCATTTGGGATAAGTTGGTGAACTTGACTACAGCAATGTGCTGGAGACTCATTGCTCGAAAAGTTCAGACAGCAATATGGATTAAAGAAGATAATCGGTCCTGCCGTCTGCAAAATGCAGAACAAAAGCTTATAAATGTCTGTGATGCTGCTGATGGTGCTAAACCTTCATGGAATGTCCCTCTTAAGAATTGTGTACAAGTCAGAAACTCTAACACGGAACCTTACAAGCTACCTCCAAGCCACGAGCGCCTTTCAGTGTTCTCTGAAAGCCTCAGCAAGATAGGTCTGCCCTTCTCTTTTAAATAAGTGCAAGAAGCTAATGTCCATATTTTACATTTTCCTTCTTAAATTATGCTTTTCAACCATTCTTGTACGGATGCCTCGTCACACACACTAGCATGTGCACACACACAGCATTGATATTTCTATGCAAAGACTTCTGTTCAGTGGTCATAAAATCATGGCCTTGGTTACAAATCTCAGATATCAACATATATTATCACACTCTCTTAGAATTTTCCATAACCGTGATTCCAATGTTTATGCTTCTTGATGCGTGTGCTTTGTTATTATCAAAATGCTTTCATATGGACTATAGACGATATTCAGGCCCAAGGTTTTAATCAAAGGCACAATCTGCAGCAGAGTAGAAATTAGCTTTGCTAATATCATCTTTTGGTTGCATTGTGGGAACTTCATCGATTGATGCTATTTTAATGATAAAATTTTTATTAGTTTCAAAAAGGCCTCACTTCAAAATTAGCTTTAGGCCTTCAAATTTTTATTAATATTTTAATAATAATAGTAAATAAAAAATTTACTGGTGGGCCTAAAGCAAAGGTTTTAGCTGTCTTACCCTTGGGCCGGTCCTGCATTTAAATCGAAAGGACAACTATTATTTAACTGTTCAGCTGGAAAATATCAGATAAAACAAGCATGGCTGTGATGCACTCAGTAGTTCCTTTTAAATCTAATGTGATGACCCTTTAACGTTTTGAACAACAGGCATAATCCGAGATGAATTCGCATCAGATACTCTCTTCTGGCAAGATCAGATTCGTCATTACTGGAGACTGATGAATATCAAGAAAACAGAAATACGCAATGTGATGGACATGAATGCCTTTTATGGTGGATTTGCTGTTGCATTGGATAACTTTCCTGTTTGGGTAATGAATGTAGTTCCTGCAAGCATGAAGAACACCTTATCTGGAATTTTTGACCGGGGCTTGGGTGGAACTTTTCATGATTGGTAAGACTTTGCAACTGATATCCTAAATAGTGAATACATTTTTAACATGTGTATTTATATTTAGGGTTAAATATGTTTATAGTCTCTCTAAGTTGGGAAAAAAAAAATTTTGGTCCCCCAATTTTGAAACATCTTATTTTGGTCCCTCATTTTTTGAAATAGGCCACATGTAGTCCCTATTGCAGGTATTTTGAGGGACTACATGGGGCATATTTCAGAAAGTAAGGCACCAAAATAAGACATTAAAATTGGGGGACCATAAGCGATTTTTGCCCTATTTGGAGGGACTAAAAACACATTTAACTCTTTCTTTTTATTTTTTGTTAACTGCAGCTAATGTATAGATATCTTTTACATTAGGTGTGAATCATTCTCAAGTTATCCTCGGACATATGATCTTTTACATGCCAACTACCTCTTATCCCACTACAAAACCCAAGGGGAAGGTTGTTTATTGGAGGACATCATTCTGGAGATGGATCGTCTTATACGACCACTGGTAATCACTTTTCTAAAAGGTTATCTTAATGGTGCCATGCATGTGAAATCAAAGTAGAAGTTCAAATGTGATTTTGTGCTTGTGTGCATGATTATATGCAAAAGATGTATTTTGCCTTGTGTCCTTTGATTAAACAAATAAGGTGACCCTTATGAATTTCACTCAATCATAGAGAGTGTTCTGAAAAGAGTTTGTTAAAGAGTGTATTGCTAGTATTTCTCTTTAATATTTCTCTCCCTCGGACCCACATTATTTTTCTTCTTATTCTCACTACATTCTCATAATGCACAACTCAACTTTCATTTTCTTTTATTCCTATGGATAAAGTTGATAACTCACAGCTCACTGATTTATCTGCAGGGATTTATTATCATTAGGGATGAGGAACATATTATGTCAAGAATCCAAGAGTTAGCCCCAAAATTCCTGTGGGATGTAGAGTCACATTTGCTAGAGAACAAAGAAAAGAAGATGGAAACTGTCTTAATTTGTAGAAAAAAGTTTTGGGCAATCCCTTAAAGGTGATTTCACCTTACAAGCTTGCACGTAGGAATTAATTGTTTTTAACCACACGGCTAATCTGTAATGTTATAGTTCTTCTTCTGTATCTGCTTTTGTTCATTGCTTCTTAACAAGTCATTTTGTGTACATGTCTAGAGGGCACTCAATTTGTACATCACTTTCTGTTTTGTAACTAGGAATAGAAGTTTAATGCCCCTTATATGCTTTAATCTTTGTTTTTCTATTCTATTCTCCGTGCATGAATATTATAGATAAAAATATAAATCAAAAGTTATTTCAAGGCTTCATTTGTTTTAAAATTCTTGGTGATAATGACTTGACTTTGATAGGAAAAACTCATTTTGACTGGGTTTGGATTTGAGTTTGAGTTTTTATGGATTTGCAAAGTCGAGATGGTACGTGTGTGCGATTTTTTTTTTCACTCTATCAGTTATTGAAACTATAAATTATCTGTTATCTATTATATAAATTAGGCTCTATAAATTATAATAATAGTTTAGTAATATTAAACTCACGTATTTTGCTAAAAATGTGATTGTTTTAAAATTTATTTATTTTTTGAAAATTCTTGAGCATTATTTGAACTAGAAATTATTCTTGATGTCTATTTTGTGCTGGGGGTGTGGCATTGCCATGCTAATCTACTGAAGGAAATGTTTTAAACTTTAATTTAAAGTGCTAGTTATTAAAATTATTCCAAGTTTGGGTGATATTTATGCCATGCCTACCCTCAAATCAATTGATAATAGCGATCTCATTGAACATAACATGAAATGTCTGTCAAAAAGAAGTAACTGGATATAAGAAATTTTGCCTTTTTTTTTTGTCAAGATATTTTAGATTTCTTACAGATGCACAACAGTTGACCTTGTAAGCCCAAAACCTCTAGAGTATATACATTGGGCTCATGTTATGACTCAGCCCATGCTGACAAATTAAAATCTTGCCTCCCCTCCAATTTCCCTTCTTTCTTTTTCTGAGGCTAAAACTAAAATAGGTGGTCACTGACTGATAGTTAGCTTATGCAGGAAGATACCTAAAGTGATAAACTCGTTAACTTAATCCCAAAAAGGAAAAAAAAATATTTGGATTGAAGTTTGTAGAAGTAAGTTTGCATTAAACTCATTTTACAAACTAAGTTTGGTTAAAATGAGTTTACGTTATCCAACTAAAAAAAATAAACTTATTCTAACGTGATTTATAATAGGATATTTTTTTCTCATATATATATTAGATAAAATGAAATTTGCTTGGATAGTGTTAATCAAAAGTTCTTTTGAATATATAATTAATGAAATGGGTGTAAATTTTGTAAGTACTATAAAAAGAGTGGATAAAAAAGTAATAAAGAATATGTCTATTAATTTTGCAAACTGGGTTTTGAAAATGAAGAAATGACTTAGAAACGACGCACTAGCCTAGTGGTTGTGCTCATTTTGTGTTCGAGTCCTGCAGACACACCTTTTAAAACACCAAAAAAAATGAAAAAAATACCCAATTGTTTTTTTTTATTTTTTGTGTAAATTCTCTGTTGTTTCTTGTAATTTAAATTGAGTTTGAGGCCAAACTAAATTTAAAAAAAAAAATCAAAAACCAAACATCATGCAAATTAATACAAACGGCATCTAACAATTAAAAAATACTTCTAGCCCTCTCAAACTGTAATCCGAGCACAGCAATCATATAATGCAGATGCAGCATTCCTTTATCCAAGATGACCACAGCAAACTGAAGGGCAATAAGGTAAATCCAGTCGTCAGCAAGGGGAGCAAGCATTAGCAAGGAAGATTTATTTTGTAACAGTGGGCAGGAGAGAATCAGAGATGATGGATCACATGGGACACTGAAAGGAAACTGACATGACAAGACAACCCCATTTTTTGTCTCCCAAATCCCTCTGCTATTATTTCAATTATTATTTATTATTATTATTAATTTATTATTATTATTATTAGTGTTTGATGCAGGAGCAGTGCAGTGCAGTGCAGTGTTCTGCCCTCTCATCTTCTCCCACCCAATTCAATGGGTTTTAAGGATTCAGTACTGCTAAGTCCATGCTGGGCTTGTGTTTCTCAATTGTCGCTACATGGTGAACCACATAATCAATTCCCCCTTCTTCCTCTCTTACTTTGCTCATGGCAATAACTGAGCTCCCAGAGCTAAAGGGTAACCGTCATATGCTATGCTATTACTCATCATTTACTCTTTCATATGAAAGTGTGAATTCCTGCTAAGGAGTTTCATTGAACACAGCTTCATGATGACCAGCGGAAAAAGGGCCTCTTCCTTACATTTGTCTGATCCATAACCAGAAATGTATCATTCAATGACCCATTACAACGACGGAGAAAAATTATGAGAATTTCATTTTTTAGTAAACAGACACTTTGGTCATTGGGAGTATTAGACGGTGTCACTTTTAGTCATGATAAATATGAAATTAAAAAAAAGTCTTCAATTGGTGTCAGTCATGAGTCACTTTGGTCCTGATGTCAGGAAAATAATTACTTTTATGGACTAAAATGACAGTAAGTAATCACTTTTAGGGACCTAATTCAAGTGACTAACGACATAAGTTAAGGACCTCTTATTATTTTCATATCTATCAGGGACCAAAGTAACTATTTATTCAAAAAAAATATAAAAGAAAGAAAGCAATCATTATAGATGTGAATATCAATTCATGTTTGAGTTTTAGTTAAAAGGTTACAAAATACGTTTGAACTTAAAGTAATTATAAAACTTCTTCTAGAAAAATATATTTTTAACCCAAATGTACATTTATAGTTGAAAAGCAAACATGTTATCAAGAAATTACTAAAGGTGGACCCAAATAATAATATTATTATTATTACTATTACTATTATTATTAATATTATTAACTACAAGCACTAAAATCCCCTCCAGTAGTGAGTTATGAGAATGGAAATTACCATGTTATAAAAAAAAGAATGTAAATTACCATACGATTAACTGCTTTGCAAGTAACCCTGTTCAATTAACTTCTTGGAGGATCTGCTACTGTTTTGTATAGCCTTTCTTTGTTGTGTCCAATCAACAAAAAGGAAAAAAAATGCTTTAAAGTCTTCTCACGCACACACTTCAAATTTATTCCCCACCTGCCAATTTTGTTAATTCTTCGTCTTCATCCATCCAATTCAAAGCCTCATCAAAAAAAAAATCCATCCAATTCAAATCAAATACGCAAAGGTGAAGTAAAATCTTTCACTCTTTTTGAGACAACTAAAAGCCTTGTGCTTTGTAAAAGTGCTAGAAAAAAAATGATGTCCACTACAAAGGGAAATTTCATGGTGCTGTCAAAAATTAAAGGCCAATGTGTCAAGTCAATAAAGTGTTAGAATTAAGGCCTCTCATTCTCCTAAGGTATAAAAAAAAATTATACTCTTCAAAAATTATATTTATTATTGATTTAAATTACTAGAAATATTAAATTTTTAAACACTTAAAACCAACAAACATTAGAATTTTTGATATTTTGCTAATCGAGAATTCGACTCCTAGATAAATGTTTATGCATGGTTTGGATATTTATAAAGTCAACACAAGATTAATATAACATAAACATTCAAAAAAATTTAAATGAAATGTTTCATAAAAAAAAATACATCTTTAATTTGGCCTTTCAAATAATTACAAGAACAAGAATTCCCTTGTATGTAGGTGGTAAAATGAAGGTAAGTGAGGTAAACAGGTCCAGCACGTATGAGGCAACAGCTACACGATCTTGACTGCAGTTAACACTGTGGACCCTATAGAAAGTCATCGAACAGGCCACAAACTGTAAGAGGGAGAGATGGATCAACTCAATGACAATATATACATGTATGATGTATCTCAGAGTAAGTAAAAGGCAAAAGGAATGAGAGAGACTTCAATTCATGATAGGAGTTATAGGATTAGACATGTGATCATTTGAGTATGCGTATGCAATATTCATGAGGCTATATATGAATATGAAAGATAAATTTGATGCATTAATTTGCTACTCTCACTCACTCTCTCATCAAATTGCAAGAAAAGAGTGTGTGAGAGAGAGAGAGATCATGGCACGTGGGAGTCAGTGCCATGCATGAAATCAGACCCCCCACCACCCCAAAGGCCCAATTACCCAAAAAATAAGAAAAACAAAAATATTTAGTAGTAAATGAACAAAAAAAAATATAGTAGTACACTCATATAAATGCGTTATGAATGTCCTCCTCCCAAATATGGTACATTGTTAGTGTGTGACTGCAATATCATCAAGAGAGCACAGTGTTGTGATGAGGAATGAGGAATGAGGAATGAGGAGTGTTGAAGAGAGTTAAGAGGTGATGTGTGATAGACACGTGAAATTAGTTTATAAAATAAACATTAAACAAAATAAATAAATACATTTAATATCTTAAAAATATAAAAAATATTTAATACTTTTTAAGTAATCACAAAAATCATTAAGAACAAATGTTAAAAAATTTAGAAATATTATCCTTGAAACTGATGGTTGCATTTGCTTAAGAGTAATTAATAGGTAAACGGTCTCTCTTGGTTTAACCAAAGGTTATAACTTGAGTATGAATTTAGGATATAGGAAAATAGTTTTAAATCTCACATAATAAAGTTTTACTACCTATATAATTTTATTTGACTCAAAAAAATTAATCTTTACACACGTGCAGGAATACCTTGATTTAAAAAAAAAATTAATAGGGGGAGGAAATTCCCTTACTTAATTAATTAATTAATATATAGCTCCTTAAGGAGACCATATCCTAAGGAGAATGGTACAGATGTTAACCGTTTTTGTGGGGTGAAAACTGAAAAGGATACTTACTCCTCCTAAGCAGCCTGATGGTGGGTCAGAGTCAGACATTTTGGACTCATCTGTCCAATTCTTATTCCATTGATCTTCCCCTCTCTTCTCTTGGCTGGGTAGCTAGCTAGCTTAATTAGCCTTTCTTCGAAAGGTCAGTTCAAATGTCTGCATCACATCCTTCACACCATTTCTCGTCTTGTCAAATCATTTCACACTCTCCCTCTTGTGTAACTTATTATTAATTTATTATTATACCTCCCAACAACACCATATCGAAAATGGATTCCCCGCCGTAGGGGATCTATGTTGTTGCTGCTGTTGATACATCGGAATCGTTGAATGGAGATCAGATGATTTATATTTTAATTATATATTTTTAATCTATTTTAATACATAAAAACGTGAACCGACCGATCTCCATCTAACAATCTCGATGTGTCAACAGCAACAACAGCTCCCGGTTCATATATATCACAATCATAAAATTACCTCCCCAACTCCTCTTGTTGCATTTCTAATCTCTTTAAGTATATTAATTACCACATTTGAATTAATTTGATGGAGTTAATTTAATTTTGATATTCAGCCACATTTTCATATGGCTTATTGTTGATGTAGAAGAAAATTACTTCAGTACATTTTTCATTTCTCTATTGATTCTTTATATATATTGGTTTGCTCCATCTTTCGCGTGTGTCTTATTGTTTTCTCTTAATTAATTTGTCCCTTAAATTAGCTACAATTCCATGACATGCATTCCTTATGTTTCGTTTCCTGGGAGGCTTCATTGATTCTTAAATAGATTGTAGTCATAAAGGGACTTTTCGATTTGGAAAATAGTTAACGCACATGATCAATTTTATTTGTTACACGTACTCAAAGTTTTTAATTACTGTTGCTAATGTTGTTACATTAGGAATTTTTATATTACAAAAAATTGTGTACAAATATGGTTAATATAACTGCAATTGTTGTTGCAATGCGATTATAAACATCTCAAAAACCTTGATGTTGCATCACACAATTGCGGTCACGCACCACGATTTAAAATCTTGATTACACTATACATCAATTATAACAAGAGAAATGGTGTAACAATTAAACTATTAGAATTGCACTAGTGGTAAAAGCGAGCTTGAAATTATAAATTCAAATTTGTACAAGGACGAATTGTTTGAGCAGGGATATATACAAAATGTGCGCGCGGTTAGTTTTTATGCAGAGGATCAGTATTCTATCCCACCTTATGTATAACAACATATATACACCCTATTTTTTTTTTACAACAAAGAGATTCATTCATTTAAATTGACAAAATACATTGATAATAATACAAATTTAACACCGCTAAAAATCAAAAGGGTAAATCTGTTAAATAAACTCACAGCACCCAGGTTAATAGCAAAATACGGCAAAATGTTTACAGCAACAAAGCATGGCAAAATGCCTACAAAAGTGACAAAATCATAATGGCCGGAGTACCCATGTTTCCGGGTCTATAACGTTGACGCCCAAATCATAGGTGAATCTGTACTGGAACGAAGCAGATCAACCACTCTGAAACAAACGAACGCCGCACCAAAACGGGAAAGCACACGCCACACGAAGACGGGAAACACCGCTGCACGCAGACGACGAAAACTCTAAAAAAACACAAAAGAAAAACCAGATCTATGTGAAAGAACCACTTATTTAAATAAAAAAAAGCTAAAAAATGAAGTAGAGGGGTGGTTCTAGACCAAAAAATAGTCCAAAACCACCCCTCCAAACGGAGAGAAAGACAGAGGAAGAAGGAAAACGGAAGACAGAAAGTAGAGAGGGGGCGGAGCCTCTCTCTCTAAAGTGTCGGCTAGGTTAATAGAATAAAAAAGTATATATAGCAAAGTACTATTCATACTAAATGGCTAATTTACTCTTACATTAATCAAATAACAAATGTTGTTAACTACAAATCACATATCAATTGAGTAAAAATAGTTTATGAAAAATAAGGTCTAGGGGACTCACCTTCTAATTAAATTAGGTGAGCCCAAAAGTGTTTAGCTTATTAGTTAATTGGTGAGAAATTAGAACAGTATGAACTAATTACCCTCTTGAGATTTGATCTGCTACATTGAAAAAAAGATAACTGTATATTTAACTTAAATTTAATTGCTATTGTTGTAGTTCTTTGTCAGCTCTGACTCACATGATAGCTAGAAACCAACCTGAATCCAAAAGAAATTGCCACTAGAGCAGGCAAACCAATAGTAGAGAGATTCCAGGAAGGGTAATTAACCATGTGACAAAAAGGTTATTTTACGGGATCTGAAGTGAGTTTATTTTAAAGAAAAATAAGAAATATCAATATTTGTCAAAAAATTACCGATTGATAGTACATGTACAATAAATCATGAATTTTTAAATTCATGATTCCGAACTCAAAAGTCCTTCTTGATAAATTTTTTTCCGAAAGTACCACTTAGTACTAAGCTAGTAATGAGAATTGGACAATGATAATTGGTACCTTACTAGTAATAATTTCTTCTAACAAATCATTTTCAAGTATTTGGACGGACCGGGACAAGTGGAACTGATGTTTGAATTAGGCCCATTGAATTATTATTATTATTATTATTATTATTATTATTATTATTATTATTATTATTATTATTATTATTATTATTATTATTATTATTATTATTATTATTATCATCATCTACATTTGAGGTAATAAGTGGCTTCTCAAGAAGTTTTTTTTTTAACAAAAAAAAGGTATTTTCTTTGCCCCCAACTGTATGCATTTATTGACCCAAAAAAAACCGTATGCATTTCACCACCTATCATGCATAAATTATACTTTTGTCAAATAAAATGTAAATATGTTAGATTAAAGGGGGTAAAAACATGTTTTTTTTGACTGAAAAGGGGGTAAAAACATGTTGAATCATATTTATAACGAGTATGTACAATATTTTATCAGCAAAACAAAATGACCTACTTCATTGATATATAATAGAATACCAGGGATACTCAAGATAGTACTAGTGAGTGGGCTACTAATCCCCTGGTTCTAGTAAGAGCAATATATACCAGAAATTGTGCCATTAATTCCCTGTAACAATCACAATCACCCACCATTAATTAAAGCATATAATAAATTAACAAGGAATAGGACTTATTATACCAGCAGAAAAAAAAAAACCAATATGGTGTGGCACGAGTGGTAGATACCCGGGTCCCTTAAGTATGATGTCCGGGGTTCGATCCCTGGCCGTGTGTATGGAAGAGCATATACTGAAAGAAGTCAAACCTTTAAATGGATCTCAGTACTTTGAGGGATTAGTTTTCACAGTTGTGCGTGGAGGATACCTGGGTTCACCCAAAAATACCAGCAGAAAAAAGAATGTACGTATTAAGCTTGACAACTTTGCTCTTAACCTCTCACCCATGATCTGATCACTTTAATCGATCAGGTCATAATTTGTCCCAAAATCAAATTTTCAGAGTTAAATTAAAATGACCTGATTAATTTCTTTATAATAACCAGATTGAGACCAGATAGCAGCAAACTATATCACCTAGTCACAAATCCCTTTAATACTTATTTGCTGATAGTGATATAATTAAGACCTCTAAATTGCACGAACTCGTCCTGCATTCAAAAAATGAACATAACGAGTATAATTTTTAAAAGTATGACATAATTCTGGAGTATGAACATATTTTATATGATTGTAGTGATCGATTACAGGCAAACTCATTTTTGACAGGTTAATCATTTGGATATAAAATTTTAATTTTAATCATTTTTATATAGGTGTTCCATTCCGACAGCTCAAGTCCGCTGTATCGTTAGGGTTAATGCATTTGAGGTATTGTCTGTTTTGACCCTTATGTGAACCTTCACAGTTTTATCCTTAAAAGGCACCTCACACATTTGGTTAAAAGAAGAGAGTGTTCATAAACTACCGTTGGCCTTGACTCCTAAGCAATGTGGAACTTGTCGGTGTAGCGGAAAAGTTGCCCCCAGTCGAGATGGGGCTAAATGGTGGCTTATTAACTGCCTTCTAGTGCCAATGTTCAAGTCACCACATCCGAGATATTGTTTGCTTTGGCCCTTATGTGGGCCTTCACAGTTTTATCCTTAAAAGACGTCTCAATGGGTTTAGGGGAGAGAGTATTTATAAACTGTCATTGGCCTCTAACTCCTAAGTGATGTATGACCTTTTTGGTGTACCGGAACAATAGGCAAACTCTTAAATGATTGTATATAAATGTTACAAAAATTATTCAAATTGTAACTCATTTTATATAAAACAATTTCTATTTGATTTCATTTGTCTCTGTTTGGAAATAATACTTTTTTTGAGAGTAAAAAAACTACATTTTTATAAATGTTACATGGAGTAAAGGTAGTACAATAAATATTATTTTATTTTCACAAAAAGTTGTTATATCATTGTTTACAGATTTGGTACATTATTTTATGATGTTAAAGAGAACCTAAACCAATAGGGAGCTGAGTTTGGTCTTAATTCCAAATTAACTCCATTGATTGGTGCAAAATCAGAGACCAGAAATGAAGACTTTGCTCACATGCCACAGCCCAATCATGTTATGCAAAATGTGCACAGTTTAGTTTAGTTTTAACGGCATATATACAATCCTTAACAAACAAACACTGGTGTTATGAATTAATTAGGATTTGCTTGGGAATCCTATGATGGGTCAGAATTGAGGAAAGTCAGAGGCAACAATTACTCTCCTTTTCAGCCAATTCCTTGGTTTTCTGTGGAACTATTTTAGGTGCTATGGGGTTTTGCACCTGAAAAACCATCCCATTTCCATGTTTAGTCTTCTCTTGCTGCCAGACAACTGTTCTGATTAAACCCCATTTACACTTGCATTCCATTTGAGAAAAAAAAAGTCCTAAAAACAAATGCCTTGAAAATGCAGATCCTCCTGTTTTCTAACATGAACATCAAATAAGGTGAATCTAGGAAGACAATCCATCAAATCTAGAAATTGAAGTGGGACCCATAAAAATTTTGTGGTCATGTGAGTGTGATGTAGATGTAGAAAGATCAGAGAAGGACGTGAGGAAGAAAGAAGAGGGTCACTTGCATATATATTCCCACTCTGATATAAAGTCCCACACCCTAGCAAGTGTTGTGTTGTGGCCATGTAATGATGGCATTTGTTGTCCTAATTGGTGGAGGTCAAAGGGGTGTGGGTTTTTAGAGGAAGTGGGTTTTTGCTAGGATTTCTTTCTTCTATTTTGGCTTTTATACTAGTTGGATTGTGGTCGAGCTCCTTATGTCCTACATGGTCATTCATGCCACTAATAAGATTTTAGTTGGTAGGCGTGGTTGTATTACGATTCTTCTTGATATTTAAAAAAATTGTGGATAAATATAGTTGACACGATAAGTTGGGTTGAGTTGAACCCGCGGGTCTAACCGGGTGAATAGAAGCAGAAACCGATGACATCGGGTTGGGTAGCTGGTTAAGAAAATTTGAACACTCGTAACCCGACCCGACCCGAGGATAGTAAAAAAGGCACTTGTAGCCTGATACAAACACGACTTCTCATTTCGCAATTTTACGTTTGATCCCACAATTTCGTGCCCTAGCCTCTGGCTCTACACCTCGCCACCGCCTTGCCCTCGCACAACCGTTATTGCTCGCCATATATTGCCATCGCCTCTCGCAGTAGCTCGCCCAGGTCGTGCCGCTGTAGCCGTGCAACTCATCCAGCTCGACCCCCATCGAGAGGAAACTTTTTCTCCAACCTCTGCGTTTTGTCAATTCTGTTGTCATGCCACAGAGACACTTTCGTTTTTGGTCTAATGATTGCCCTTCACTTCATTTGATTTTTGCTTCCTCCTTAATTTTGATTCTATTTGCCTCCTCCTCAACAAGTTTGGTTCATGTGTGTAGAGCATTGGCTTTGCCTTTGATTTAATTATATTCCAAAATCAAATATTTTTCCCATTTTTTTGCATTTTTCTATTGTACAAACCTGACTACCCACCCAATTTGACCCACTCATACCCCCTGGCTAGGTCGGGTCGAATCACACAAACAAAAAATGCCAAAATCGAATTGAACCAACCCATACTTAATACGTCAATATGTTCTCATTTTCACATCAATCTGGCTTGACCAATTATCAGTCCTAGTTTTAAGTTATTTGCCCGCTTTTAAAATATCTTTATGCAAATCCATCATGATCTCTAACGATTATTTTCACGATTAGAACACTTTTTGATTAAATAGAATATTACGGGTGAAAACCAAAATATCTGCATTTCAATTGAATGCTAATAATGAAAAGTGTATTAAAAAGTGAGTATAAGATCTTAATTCCATTTTGCATTTTCATTAATTGTGTGAAATAATAGTTTGAACATTACGAATAGTAAGTCTTTAAATAGAAAAGGAATGGCTGTTGCACATTTGACGGACACCTAAATGTACATAAGGTCAACGACTCAAAGAGGATTATTGGAGGTGGTCCCACAAACCGATTGGAGTTTGATTGCTAATAAAATTTGGTATGACTCGATCTAGCTATGACAAAGCTTTTTGCATGCCACTTAATTAAGCTAGGTAGGTCATCAGTGATCCGGGCCATCACATTCACATTACTCATTCAAGTGTTGAAATGGTGGGCATAGGAGGTTTGAGTAACTGCTTTTGTTTAATAATATCTTTTTTTTAAACAAAATAAATAGAATGTTAAAGTATCACAATAGAGAAAGACATCTTAACTATGTTGGCACCTTAGACTCTATTAATCATTTGTATCATACTATTGTTTATTAATAAATAAAAAAAGCAAAAAAACATAAAGAGACCAAACCAAAACACATGAAAAACAAAATAATTACACTTTAAGGATCTAAAAAGTCAATGTCTCATAAGCTAGACATATCTCATAGAATAATATGTCTCGTTAAAATTTAACCCGACTAAAAAAACCTAAATATTAAATAAAAAAGACAGGAAAGAAAAAAGAATACTTCTTTTCCTACTTGAGTAGCATCAAAATTAGTCACCTCTAGTACTTCTTTTGTTTAATAATTTTTTTCTGCTTGAGTAGCAGCAATTAATTAGTCACCTTTTGCTTCACGATATTTTGTTTAGAAGTTGTCGATCTCCCTTTAAAGCTCCTCCTAGACTAGTGTTAGGTACTACATTTACCCTAGTGAAAAGTTAACATCTTTTTTACCGATGAAGGCAAAATCAACACCATATATTTAATAGTAAATAAATAAACCTTAATTTCCTACTGTAGAACTAGAATCCAATCAAAACCAACCTTGTTTAATAACTTTATTCCGGAGCTTATTGCATTTTGAATTAGATCGATCATGTATTAGTAGTGTTAATAAAGAACTACTAGCATGATTATTTTAATGATTGATAAAAAAGTTCTAGAGGATTATTTCTTGCTAGTCCAGAATATTTACTAATCAAAATTGTACCGTCCTGATATTGTCTTGACTGAGCAACCACTTATAACTCGAGCCTCTTTGCCTTTCAGGTTCAGAGCTCGGGAGTTCATGTGTCATCCTGACATCGCCCCAACCGAGTCACTACAAATTTTGGTAGGTCAGATTGTGTTTTCATGGGGCTCGCAAGATTGCTACAATCATCATTATGTTACCATTTGATGGAGAATCAAATCCCTTGATTACTTTCTCAAATTTATGGACCGAACAATATAAAAGATGAAGACGCATAACACTAAGAGGAGACAGGTTCACATCTCTGCTGGATTTGCCCTCACTCTCAATATACCAGGGCTTGAGGTCAAATTTCTGGCGTGAACAAAAATGATTGTTTATTTGTGACTTGTAATCAAGGAGAATTGAAAGTGTATGTATATGGGCATGGCACTATGGGAATTTCCAAAATGCATGGTCGTTGAATTGAGCTCGATCATTAGAGATGGTATGTCAGGCGCGTCAAAGGGCAATAATTTTTATTAAGACTATGGCCTAGAATAATCCACGTAGCCGAGGCAAAACACATTGTCCAATTCTTCTGTTCCTCACCTTTAATCTTAATTAAGGTCTATATATCGATCATATCATCAAGTCAAAATTGCACCGTTGAAGAAGACAAAAAACAAGAGATTCTCCTCCTCGAATCCAAAATCTGGGTGTTTGTGTACGATATATATTGTAGGGAAAGAGATCGATGCTTCAATTTGAGAGGGGGGTGTTAGTAGTGGTGGAATGTCATATTAACGAGAGAATTTGCTAATATAATGGATCGATGAAAAGGCTTTGAGCTGACTCCAACAATATTCCCACCACTACAAAGCATACTACACAAATATCATTGTGGAATTTAATTGACTTTTACATCGTCCACCAAACTTCATCTGAGTTTCAACCACTTCCCATATGTGGAATTCTCATCGTTTCCCAATAACATAATATCTAATCACCATCATACCAAAATATTTATAGATGTTATGTGTATATACATGTACTATATTTATAGATGATGGTCATTATCATTATTGTTAGTTATGTATATATAGATGTACTGTTTTTTCTAAAAAACAAAAATCTATAAATTCATACATAATTATATTAAATTTAAGATGTTTAATTAATTCTTCATTATTAATTAAAGCTGTAAATAGGCTACGTCAATTTTTTTCTCACTTATTTTATTATCATTTAACCAAACAAAAGGAGAAAAAACTCGATTTTTTTTATTTTCTACTTTTTCTTTCTTTTTTTCTTTGAATCCAAACAATCTAAGAATCAACTCATTAATTTTTAACTTTTTTCCTCATACTTTTTTCTATCATATTTCTTTCCTTTTTACTTCTTTCTTCCTCCAAGCACAAGAAGTCTTTTAATTTTTCAGAAAATATTTATAAAACGAAATTAACAACCCTACCTAATTACTTTTTATATCCATCTAAATAAATATTAGTCATTGCCTTTGATCAAAAAAATATTAGTCATTGCCATTACTTTTACATAAAAGACAGGGATCGAGATGGAGAGAGAGTGGTACATAGCTATTATAGTCAGGGTCAACGGTCAAATATAGATATTTTGATTGTTAACCATCCAAATGCTTATATAGTCAGACAACCAACCTGTATTGCCAATTCCTTTTGTCCATTAACTTAGAGGAGAATGTACTAGAAGGATGCATGAGATATCAATCAATCAATCTTTTTATTGTTTTGCGTTAAGACTTCGCTAGCTCAATTCAATTGCATGGGTTGGTACTAAAAAATGATCTTGAATTTAATTCAACTAGCTAGATTAGGCAGTGGTCAGCTTATAGAAGATCGACCATATATATATGGGGAATTGGACAGTAACAAGAAGACAAAATGCATCAAGCTTAAATATGGAAAATCTAGAGTCTCCCAATTCATTCAATAGACAATGATAGCTCGTAGTACTGTTTAATTTGATGTTGCCTTGGACTTCAATAGTTATTCACACAGTCCAAATATCAGCTACAAAATTAGTACGTAGTTGATTATGCAATGTGCTCTGTGTTAGGTTTATGTTATCAATTATAAACTTTTCAACATCTATAGTCGCTTAAGCTGGCTTTTTTACTATTGAAATGTTCAAAATAGTATAGATTTTGAAAAAAGAATTATCAAAGTAAAGTATGTCGTATATGAGGAGTACAAAATATGACCAAGATGAAGAAAAAAAAATTAATGTATTTGATGTTAATATATGGTTTTACATCTATTTCTTGGTTCTATTTCGTACTCCCCAAACACGAATTACTCCATTATATTGATTTTTTAAATGTAAAATTATACATTTGGCCTCTTAATTTAATTTTTTTTCTTTTAATTTGGTCTCTTACCTTTTTTTGTATCAAAGTAGTTCCTTGTGTTTTTTTCAATTAATTTTTCATTGTCATGAGTATGCATATTGCCTCATTTTTTGTTCACATAGCCTCATATTGATTTATTTTGATCTATTTGAGCATTTTATTAGTCTATTTCAACCTATAACACGCTTAATTATGTTACAAAAGAAATCTAGTTTTTAAAAATATAAGGACCTATTTTGTTAAAAATAATAAGAGACCAATAATATAATTTTGTCTTTTTTTTAAAAAAATTGATCATATCCTATTTTATAATTGGGAAATACTGAAAAGTACGACATGAAAGTTGCACGGAACAATACTCCATCGTTTGATTGCTTTTTTATTCTTCCATTTCTCTCTCATATTCTGTTTTTTGATTGGTTTATTGCGTATTCGTACTGGTTTTCGCAACAAAGGAGTCGTGTTGTTTAGCACTGCTCCTCATGGGTTGTAACAATGTATCATGGGTAGGAGTACCCTTAATTCTCCTATTAATGTTCACTGTTTTGCTTATAAAAAAAACATGCCACCCTATAATCCAGATACATGTATTTTTTTTTTATATTTGAAATCGGAGAGAGTATTATTTTTTTATCATGCTCATGTTTTAAAATTTATTTTTATAATATTTTATTTTTCTCCTCTTAATTCCAAATTCTCAATTCCCACGGCCCACCCCAATCCTCCCTCCCCCTTCCCCTTCCATTGCAGCCACCCCTTTCCCCTAACCCTCCTTCTCCCTTCCACAATAAAATATTTAACCCTTATTTAATTTTACTCCAGTAATTTTTTTCAATAGTAAATAGTAAATGATGTGTCACATCATTTGTGAAGGAGTACGTAGTTCAATTGACACAAGCAATGTTTCAGTTGGTAAAGAAGTTTAATTTGATTAAATATTATTATTTGATTAAATAGTCACTTTGGTATCTAAGAATATCAATCGATGTTATTTTAGTCCATGACAGATAAAAAATTATTAAAAGGTCATCAACTCGTATTTTTTGTTGGTCACTTTGGTCCCTGCTGTTAAGAATGTAATCACTTTTAGGGATCAAAATAACAGTTAAGTAATTATTTTTATGGACTAAAATGACAATAAGTAATCACTTTCAAGGACAAAAGTGACTAACGGCTAATAGTTGATGACATTTTAATAATTTTTTATCTGTCAAAGACTAAAATAATACCGCCTAACACTTTTAAGTATCAAAGTGACTGTTAATGATATTATTTTGATAGGACTTCTCTCACTAGACAAAAAGGTTGAAGGGCCATCTCCTTTTATGGGATTGCCTGTGATATCCCGAGTCATAAAAACACCTATGTTGCTAATGCTATGAAATTATTACATAGATTTGATAATATTGTTAGCTTATGTAACACCAAGGAGATACATCCAACAAGTTATTGTTGAGGATGAAAAACTCCTATGTTGGTGAGGCAAATTAGCTAGGCCCCATGCCAAATGAAGTTGGTTTAGGTAAGGCAGAGAAGCTGGACCAAAAAAAAAAGGTAAGGCAGAGAAGAGAAGATGCGTCCCATGTGGTACATTCAACCATATAAGTAAAACGTGTGCATAATATTGGTTTGCCACAGTAGAAGAGTAAGGCAGGAAATTTTTCTCTGACTTGGGGTCAAAAGTGAGGACTACTATTTATATGTTGTTTGTTACTATCTGTCTCGTATAAATTAAATACCGATTTATTTGCTTCTAATCTAATTAACAATAATCTAGTTATTTGCCCCTTGTACTTAATTGATTTGCCTTAAAAAAATAAAGTAGTAATGGGTTTTCAGAGATTTTTAAAAAATAAAAGTTAGTTTTGTGTTTATTTATAATCCTAAAAAATACTATTCAATATTCTCGTTCATCTCTCACCTATTTCTCAAAAGCTACTTCTAGTGTGGCAAAATGGATTGGGTCCGCCGGGCCAACTCTCGTAACCCTTTTTTTTGGCTGGACAGGTTGGAGTTGAGGTCCTCAACCCCAATCTGCTTTGGCCTGTCCCGTTTAACCTGACAGGCCTAGGACGATTCTTTTTTTTTTTAAATGTTTTTAAATGTTTTTTTTATTTTTAAAAATTGGGTGGGTTTAGGCGGGTCAGTCTACCTAAACCTGCCACCTCCCACCCCATTTAGGGAGGGTAAAAAATGGGTCAGGGTGGTGCTGACCTCTTTTGCCACCCCTAACTACTTCAAATAGTTTTTTATTTTAATTAAATTTTATATTATTTTTAGATTTTGATTATTTAAAATAACTAAAACAATCAAATAAAAAATTCTTACAAGTTATTATTTTTATAGATTTTTATTTTAATTGGTTTTATATTATTTTTAGATTCTAATTATTTTAAAAAACTAAAACAATCAAATAAAAAATTCTTAAAAGTTATTATTTCTTTAAAAAATAATTCTTTTAAAGCCCTTTTGCCCATCTCACTGATCTTCGGGTTGAAACTGTCGGAAGACAGAGTTTGGATTTGTTTGGAAAAATAGCTTATTTAAACACTTATGACATAAACGCTTATATAATAAGCACTTATCTATAAGCTATTTTATAATCGAAGAAAAAATATGGTAAAACTGATTTCATATAAGCTGTAAGCTGTTTTGATAAACTATCCTGGGTAGTTTATGAAAATAAGCTCAAAACAGCTTATGAACCAGTCATAAACTATTTTCATAAGCTTTGTCAAACACACTGACAAGAGTTTGTGTCAATAGATAAGTCCAGACAAGCTCTACATAAGCCAATTCAAACAAGGCCTTCATCAACAATGACCAACTGATGATACTGCCTTTAAAATACACAAATCATGATGAAGGCAGTTACTAGCATAAATAATTAAATATCACTCCTAATAATAATTATTAAAATATCTACACAAAGATCTAAATAGTGAGATATGATTGGACATTTCTGTAAAAGTTTTTTCAATGTCAGTGTGTACTAATTAAATTCATTTCATTATTGCTTGCATAAATTGTTAGAGTTTAATAACTATGCACTAACAATGTAAACATATGTTACACAGACATTTAATCATATATCATTATAGTGTCACTTTGTAACACTCTTTCTTAAAATGTCTATACAAATATCTATACAGTAAAATATGATTAGACGTCTGTGTAAATTTTTTTTATTATCCCCCTGCATAGTAATTAAACTCAAATTGTTATATTCATAAATTCTCTCTAAAAATATGTCTTTTAAATGTAAAATGTGGTACAAATTATTAAACCGTATAAGGCGTGGACCATCACACGTAGGGTGATCATGGTCGACCCAACCAACCCGGTCGACCCAACCCGAACCGACCACATAATCCCAGGTTGGGTTGGACCCGCGGGTGTAATCGGTTTTAAAAATGGTGAACCCGATGTCACCGGGTCGGGTAGCGGGTTAAGGAAAGTTGAACCCCGAATAACCCGACCCGAGTATATAGAGAAAATTAAAAAAACGCAAGGGAGAGAGACATAGACTTCAGTCACTTTACGTCTTCACGCACGCCTCTACTTTTTCCATTCCCTTTCCCTTTTTCATTTTCCATTGACCATTCCCTTTCCCTTTTTCATAACCCACCACCACAGCACACAACGTCCTAGTCCGAGCACCACCGCCATACGCCTTTGCGTGCACCATCGTCGTTAACCAGTGTCGTCGTGCGTGCATCATCATCTTTCAGCCTCTGCGTGCACCATCGCCGATTCGCCATGAACCAGTGTCGTGTGCCGCCGTCAAGTGTCGTCTTTGCTCGATCACGGGAACCACCGTTAAGTGCTGTCTTCGCTCGATCTGTGCTTGGATCTGCACCGTGAAGCATTTTTCAGTGTTAAAAGTTGTTTTTTTTTATTTGATCTATTTTGTTTTTGTGAGATCTGTTTTGGTTTTGTTCTTTTTTTTTCTAGATTTGTTCAAACTGTGCAAAAATTGCTTCATCTGGGCTATCATTCCATGTTTTCAAGCGCTGTTTTTTCTGTTTTTCTTTCCTCCAAGAAGGACCCGAGACCCGACCCGACCCAACCATACCCGGGTCGGTTCGGTTCAGGTTGCTTGTGCAAAAACACAAAAACCGACCCGAACCGACATGTTTCCAAATGATCGATTACGTTTCCATTTTTCCTCCAACCCGACCCGTGAATAGCCCTAATCACTCGTTGTCGAGTACCAAAGTAGCAGCTTCAGCTGGCTCTCTTGGTGTGTGGAAAAGTCCAAATTATATGTAGCAAGCGTGCATGGATTATGGATTATATATACATGACCAAATAATTGGTACGTATAAAAAAGCAAAAGCTGCTGAAATTGAAAGGTATTTTAGTGTGCAACCGTGTATTCAGATTGCAAACAGTGACAGAGAGAGTATAAAGTGGAAAGGGAGGGAAGGTCTGAATTGAATCTGGTTTATTAGCAGGTAGAGAAGAGAAGAGGGAGAGGAATAGGGAGTGAAAAGACAAGTCAAGTGTCAAATCGGGGGTCTTTTGAAATCATAAGACAGTCAGTGTGGGATGTGCTGTCAATCCATCGGATTTTTTTATTATTTCATTTTCTTTCCATTATTTGATTAAGAGTTTAATTGCTACATACTCACGCCCTAAAATAATAATTTTACATATGCATCACATTTTATTATTTATTATATTGTCATATTGTAATATTATTTTTAAAATTTTGACATAAATATCTATATAGTAAAATATAATTAAATTTTTGTGTAAAAAAAATTTACACCATATGTGAATATTAATTAAATCCCTTGAGGAGTTAATAGTTTTCTAATTATCATTTCAATTTATATCACAAACGGGCTCACCTGCAGATCAATCCTATACGCCAGAATCAACACAAGTCAGTTAATACGGCTATTTTTTTTTTTATGGAACTCAGTTAATACGGCTATCGACATTAGATACTTGGTGGCAAGTATTTTTCTTTCTTTTTTCCACCAACAGGAAAAAGTGATTCTATATAGATTTATGAAATCGGCAATTAATCAATTATATAGGATAAAAAGTCCTAAAGAAAAACAAAATTGTGAAGAAAGCAAAACACTTTTGTTGACATAAAATAGTAAGAGTTACTGAAGTTATATATGAAAATATTTAAAAGCCCATATTTTTAGTTAGAGAATTATTTAGCATATTTTTAAATATCCTTTTGAGACCATATAAGTTATTAGAGAATTATCGTTCATAATTCTATTCATTTTTTAGGTGACTGTGCTGAAAGGGAGGAGTTGTACATGTTGGGATTGGGGTTGTGCTTATTGTGGTGATCACAGGAAGATTGTTCCAAGAACACTTTATACTAGAATTTGGATTGGATACACTTTATATTTTTCGTCCAATTCTTTAATAAAATTTGATTTATAAAAAAATGCATATTTTCTTGCTTGTTAAAAAATGCATATTTTTGGTACATTAAAAAAATTACTATTTTTGTGCGGTGTCTGCGGAACATGTGTGGAACGAAATTTCAAAGAGAGATTTTCTTTAAAAAAAATCAAAGAGAGAAAAAGTAACATTGTCCCCAATGTGTTTCGTTTTTTAAAAAAAATTATTTCTATTAATTAATAACAAAATATTTGTTTATTTGTGCTAATGAGCTGTGACCGACGTGCCTGTATGTTAACGTTTTATATAAATATAAATGATAGAGATAGATAAGATAAATCTTAATAATTAAATTCATGTCCTAAAATTATACAACAAGCTTTCTAAATTTTTTTATTGTTAATAATATAAGTATACTTATACAACAAGCTTTCTAAAAATTTTTATTGTTAATAATATAAGTATGGTTACTTATTTTATTTTAAATTCTTCAGCCACTTTATAAGTGACATCATATCATATAAACTGCTTTATAATTAATCACAACCGAGTTACCGAGAAAAATGTAATTAATACTTTTTCTGATAAATAATATACAACGTGTTTTCAATATTTATTTATATCACATTATGATTGTTGTAAATTGTGAAAAATCTTTAAACTAAAAAGAAAAGGATTTTTTGGTAGGAAAATCTTTAAACTAAAATATGGTTGTGAAAAATCATTCTTTTTGTTTGATTTGTATGGAGGGAAAATAAAAGTAATACACTATATACATTTACAATGGTAAATATTCATTTAGGTCAATGTACTTAAAAGTTTTAAACTCATTTTCTTTTTTATGTAGATGTTGATTGATCTCTTCCATTTGCCTCTCCTTCCTGCTAAAATGTCGAAGCAATTTAACAATAAAAGTTTATAAATATTCCTCTCCTCTCATATTTTCTCTATATCCCCCAACCAAACACTATATAAAAAGAAATCCATTGGTTTGCCAGTCTAATTAGATATACTCCGTATATCTAATGTAAAACTTGTCTGTATTAAGATTACAATTGCATATGCTTTTCAATCCCTACCACCCCCGGCCCTATGCTTCTAAATATGATCTGCTCCGTATATTTCTTAATTTGCACCTCAATTGGGCATATAAAAAAGATAAGTATTTTCGACCCCAAACAAAAAAAAATTATCAGCAACATACAGTGAAATTCATGTAAAATACATTAAATATAGAGTGAAATTCAGATAATTTAACGAGCTAGATCACCTAAATTTCATGTTGACAATATAGGTAAAGTTTGTACAGTTTACTTCCATTACGACCAACTATTGATGGTTGTTGAAAAAGGATACTAAACAAAAACAATAAATCGATAACATTTTGTTTGTCTATTAGACGAAGTGAAAGGGTGAAAATGATATTTAAATATTTATTTATTTTCAACGCGGGATCTAACATGCATCTTTTTTTTCTTTTATCTCTCTTCTTATTTTATTATTCATCTATTACTTCTATTATGACTCTTTTTTTCTATTTTTATATCTCTCTAAGTCGTATAAATAGATCTTGTGTGTCCATAAAACAATCTTGAAATTTTTTACATCTTGTGTTTTTGTTTTTTAAAAAGGTCAGCCGCCCAGAATAGCCACACAAATGACGCTGTCTCTCTGCTATCTAGAAAAAGAAATATGAAAAATTATCCATGGGCACCTAATGCGTCAAACTACACCTAAAGTGATACAATATTAAAAGACAGAGAAATGATAGATATAACAGATAAATAATACAATAAAATAAAATAAAAAAGATAAAAAGATATTAAATGAGTGTTAAAAATGGATAAATATTTACAAATCAATAATCATATATTATAGTTGATAAAGAAATATCTATCAATGTAGAGTAACTAACACACTACACACACAGCCCCATGACCACAGCCACACCCTTCATTCTCTCCATCCATCCTCCAATATTCACCCACCCAGCAGAGAGAAGAGAAGAGAAGAGAATCCCATAAAAACAATCACACTAGGGCCCTGTTTGGATAACAAGTTTATCTACTGTTTATGACATAAGTTGTATAAGTTACTTTTATAATCGAAGAAAAATTATAGTGAAATTTATTTTATATAAGTCATAAGCTATTTTGATAAGCTATTTTGGGTAGCTTATGAAAAATAAGCCCAAAACAGCTTCTGAATCAATCATAAACTGTGTTCATAAGCTCTACATAAATCAATCCAAACATGAGCAAGTACTTACCCATCAATATCAACAACGAAAACAACACCAACATCAAACAAATGAACAACCCAACCCTTCCCCTCTCCTCTCACTATTTCATTAATTCACCCCCCCCCTCCACTTCTCCTCTAATTATTCCCTCCTTCTCTCTCTCTCTCTGAGGAATTAAAATTACTAGAGAGCCATATAGTGTTAGGGACCATCCTAATTAAACTGTTGAAAATAGCTAGCTAGCTAGCTAGTACTACTACTCACTACTACTCCTCAGTGAGTGAGAGTGAAAGAGATATATATAAAGATAGATAGATAGATAGTCTCTCATAGCAGCAGAATATAATTACACAGTAGAAGGAACAGGAACAAGAAACAGGAAGAAGGAACAGGAAGAACAGGAGCATCCACCCACCATCATGTCACAGCTGGAAGAGTCACTAAGATCTCTATCCCTTGACTACCTGAACCTCCTCATCAACGGCCAAGCCTTCAGCGACGTCACTTTCCAAGTCGAAGGTCGTCTCGTCCACGCCCACCGCTGCATCTTGGCAGCGAGGAGTCTCTTCTTCCGCAAATTCTTCTGTGGGCCCGACCCACATTCACCGTCGGGCCTCGACCCAACAACCTCCTCCTCTTCTCGGGGTGGAGGAGCGTCGTCGAGGCCCGTCAATATCATACCCGTGAACTCCGTGGGGTATGAGGTGTTCCTTCTGCTGCTCCAGTTTTTGTACAGTGGACAGGTGTCTATTGTGCCGCAGAAGCATGAGCCCAGGCCTAATTGTGGCGAGCGAGCTTGCTGGCATACCCATTGCACCTCCGCCGTTGATCTTGCCCTCGATACCCTAGCTGCCGCTAGATACTTCGGCGTTGAACAACTCGCTTCCCTCACTCAGGTCTTTTATTTTCTTCTTCATTGTTATTACTAATACAGTTTTGATTTTCTGAACACCCACTCACTTTCAACACGCATCCAACACCTCTATGTTTCTATCTTTTTTTTTTTTTATCACATCACTTATCTGTCAAATATATTACTCTCTTCTCATCTATTCCCATGGATGAATCTGTGGGTGGTCACAAATCTTTTTTGCTTACTAATATTGTTTATTGTTTATGTTTATTTACTGGCTTAACTCTCTCTCTCTCACACACATATACTCTCTGTGTGTCTGTGTCTCTTTGTGTATCTGTCTTCTGTTTTTCTGTTTCTCTCTGATTTGTTTGTGTGACCAGTCTTATGTTTTTCTGGGTCTTGGGAATTTGGACAATTACTGCAACTGGGGATGGGTGTGGTTTTTGGAATGTGGGAAGGGTATTCTTTTTTTCACTTCTATTTTTATTTTATTCAGATTTTGAGTCTTTTTTAATTTCTTTTTCTTAATTTTGTTCACCTTCTTTTTGGGTAACTGTGATTGATGGAAGAGAGTGAGAGTGAGATTTTGAGTTACCAATCGATTTGTGTTTTAGTCAATTTTATGAAGACATAAGAGCGGTAGATGCACGCCTTAATCTCCTCTCATCAGCTAGCTGCCACGAAGTTTAATTCCTTTCCTTCTATAGCTCCAATTCTTGACTTCTATACACACACCCCAAACAATTAGTGTGGGTTTGTCTTTTCGTTGGAAGTCATCAAAACTCAATTCGGAGTCCGAACAACAATTTCTTCACAAGCATGACTTTAGTAAGGAGTGTCAATGAAATTTGAATGACTGTCGAAACACACACTTAGTATTACTGTCTTACACTTTAGAAGCTTTGGGTTTCTATTTCATCTTAACAGTCCTCATTTTAAGCTTGTTTTTGCTCATTTCAGCTATGCTTTTGAGCTAGCCTTTCATTAGGTTGTTATCAATTTATTTTGGGAAAACTAAAGCAATATATATATATATATAAATTTTTTTAAGGTTATGTTTTGATGTAGGTAATTCCTTGATTTCATTTTTTGTTTGACGGCTAATTCCTTGATTTCATGTGCCATGTTCTTAGATTTTTCTCAAATTGGTGTTCCACTACCCGTCACGATGTATAAAGGGGATTTTCTAAATGAAGATATGATACATATCCAATCCTGTCTTCCACACGGCGAGCAAGCGAAATCTTTCTTTCCCAAACATTACTCACTTTCCTCATTTGGGTTCGGGCTCAGAAAAGAGAACAGAACTAAAACAAAATAAAGAGATAGCAGTGTCTGCTGCTCAAATTACATCATTATTTTTTAGCAAACACCCCGTCGACATTTCTTCTCTTACCTTTATTTTCTTTACTTTTTTTTCAACCAAAATTCTTACACTTTGCCATCCTGGGAGTGTCCTTAAAATTCTCCAAAAGTCCTCAAAGCAAATTCACGTAGCTGCACGAATTCTTCTCTAGTGTTTAAACTTTGCAACAACAATATTTGAACATATATTCTTTCCTATATTCATCTAATATCTTTTAATTTTTATCTCTCTCTATCACATTTACTCACTACTCTTTCTTTTATTTCTATCCCTCTCAAGATGTATATTAGCATATATATATATATAATGTTCAAGAACTTTTTTTGTAAACTTAATTTTGTGCATGCCTTATGTGACATTCATTTAAATTCATATTTATATAGTTTAACAAATATAGCAATGATTTTTGAGTATTCACATATTTCAAAAACTCATCCACCATCTTTCTCTTTTTTTATCTCTCTTCTTATCATATCATTCATCTATCACATCTATCAATAATCTCTCTTCTATTCTATCTTTGTCATGGTGCATAATAGCATATTGGGTGTCCAAGAATATGTTTTGCAACAAACATACAGTTATGATAAAAATATGTTTTACACGTATGATAAGAGTGTGTGGAATATGATTAAACATATATTTTTTAAAATCAGTATATATTGATAATGCAAAACTATTAATCTTTAAATTTATAAAATTCTTACCAACTAATATATTCTAATACACTATTAAAAATGTAATATTTTAGGCACTATAATATCACTAAATGAATCCTTAACATTTGTCAATTTATATAAAGAGTAATGATATTTGAATACTCATTAATATAACACTCATCTAACATTCCTGTCATTTTCTTCTTATTTGTTCACCCATTTATCACATCTATTACTCGTCTCTCTTCTATTGCTGTCTCTGCTAAGGTATCTATTGGCATTTGGGTGTGAACAAATATTTTTGTTATATGAACTGCAATGTCAAATTTTAACACTGGTAGTATGGTTTGTGCCCTTTATAAACCAATTTCAGTTCGTTTCATGATCATTGTTTGTTATTCGTTGTTCTTATTTAATTATATATTTCTCTCACTACATTAATCAAATTTTTTTTCCTTCATGACACACACAGAAGCAACTGGCGAGCATGGTAGAGAAAGCCTCAATAGACGATGTGATGAAAGTACTAATAGCCTCAAGGAAGCAAGAGATGCACCAGCTCTGGACAACTTGCTCCCATTTGGTAGCCAAATCAGGCCTCCCCCCAGAAATCCTCGCCAAACACCTCCCAATAGACGTGGTGGCCAAAATTGAAGAGCTCCGTCTCAAATCCTCCCTCTCACGCCGCTCCGGCCTAATCCCACTCCACCACCACGACGTCCACCACCAACTGGAGGACCAGAAAATCCGTCGAATGAGGCGGGCACTCGACTCCTCCGACGTCGAGCTTGTCAAGCTCATGGTCATGGGAGAAGGCCTAAACCTCGACGAGGCATTGGCATTGCACTACGCTGTTGAGAATTGCAGCCGGGAGGTAGTTAAGGCCTTGCTTGAGCTCGGCGCCGCCGATGTTAACTACCCGGTGGGCCCCAACGGGAGGACGCCGCTTCACCTCGCCGCGGAGATGGTGTCGCCGGAGATGGTTGCGGTCTTGCTCGACCACCACGCCGACCCGAATGTCCGAACCGTCGATGGCGTCACGCCTTTGGACATCCTCAGAACCCTAACCTCTGATTTCCTCTTCAAAGGTGCTGTCCCTGGACTCACCCACATTGAACCAAACAAGCTCAGGTTAAGTTAGTTATTTTGCTCATTTTCTGTTTTTGAGTTTGTTATAGCTCGTAACTGATTCTGTTATAGTTTGTTATATCTTTTTTAATTAGTTAGTTAGTTTGTTAAAAGAGGGGAGGGGTTCGAACCCCAGTACTCCAACTTATACCATCTTATGTCCGTTCGCTCAATTTAAGTTATTAGTAATTTGTTATATCCTAGCTGTCACACTTGTAACTAACAATTTTTATTTTGCACACTTGAATAGGTTGTGTTTGGAACTCGTTCAATCCGCGGCTCTCGTTCTGTCTCGTGAAGAAGCCAATGCTAACAATAACAATAATAATAACCCTTCTTCTTCAGCACTACCTATATACCCACCAATGAGTGAAGACCATAGTAGCAGTAGCAGTGGAAACAACAACAACAACAACATTGGTAATCTTAATTTGGATTCTAGGTTGGTGTACCTCAACCTTGGTGCTGCTCATCAAATGGGTGCTAGTGGTGATGATGATCATGGAAGCCACAATAACCGTCATGGGTCATCACAAGGTGGTGGTGGATGTGAACCAACAATGTATCATCATCATCATCATCATTCTCATGACCATTTCTAATTAAGCCTAGCTATATATATAGTAGCTATTTTTTATTATATGTCACATTAGCTAGCTAGCTACATTATATTAATTATATATAGCTAGGTAGGTCAAGATCATTTTCGAGTACATGAATTGCTGCTGCTGATTTTAATTTGGATATTATTACTATGGATGATGATGATGATGATGGAAAAAATGATAGAGAGAGAAGACAAGTTGAAGCAGGTTCATGGAAGAAAATGGACAAGAGAGAAAGGACATATGGGACATATGAACAACACTGTTGGATGGGGATGGAGCATAGAAAATTTTCTTCTTTTTTGTCAGTTGAAGTTAATAGCTAGTACTAGTAGTGTTCATCAAGTCATCTCACTACATTACACTGTTCTTTTGTTTTTTTGTTTTTGGCTATGTTGGTTTTTTAATTTTTATTTTGTAGGGCTTTTTAAATGGTCACCATTTGAAATTGAAGTGCGGTTTCATAGGAGGTGATGAGGATATATAAGCGACAAGGAGAATCTAATCAGTTTATTTCTTTTTTTTTTGTTTGGCTGTAAAATGAAAGGGTGCATGGAGGAGACTCAGGTCAATCTTTTCAAACCCATTTCACCTGTCAACTCTCCTTTTTTTATTTTTGTATTTACTGATGATGTTAACTTAATTAGCTAGCTAATTAATATATATCATGCCAACTTATATATCTTTTTGGCTTTTTGTAATTTCAGTTCTTGTCCCTCTTTCTCACTAACCCAGATAAGGAGTACTTCCTTATAATAATATGGAATTCTTCTTTTTGTTTATTTTTGTAATTAAGGCTTGTCTGAATATGGTTACATTCGTATATGTTCTTCCTACTTAGTTAAGAGATGATTTAAGTTGTCCCTTCTACTGTATTTTCTTTTGTAAAAAAGATATTGTTTTGGGTCTGACTGATGTGAGAGATGTAGGGAAGAGAGAGAGAGAGAGAGAGAGAGAGAGAGAGAGAGGATGTAATGTGATAAAAACTTAAAAAGAGATAAAAAAATAGGTGTAAAAAGGATTTTTAAAAGTCTGAAAAATCAAAATTGTTTTCTTTTTCTTCTAAGGTTATGTAGGCTGACAAGGCTGTTAGTTGGCAGAATTCATATTGGCTATTAATTAGTTTTGGGCATTATTAATGTTTATTTAACAAAAAAAAAAGATGTGGCCTTGGACAAATTGATTGGTTGTCTTGCATGAATGCAACAATGAGTGTGACCACACATGTCAAGTTAAAATATTGGCAATATATATCTCCTTCCATGTAATCCTCTTTTTGTCCCCTTGCCTTTTTTTTATTGCCTCTTCAGAGAGAGAAAAATACTTTACAGCTAAAAGCCTATTATATTAGTAATGTTTTATTTTATTATTACTAATTTATTATGTATGAATTCATAATCAGAGGTGGGTCAGGGAAGATTCTTGAGTTCACTCTATAATTTCATGTTTGTACGTAGGCCATGTACTTAATTAATAGGGTCTGATCATTTCATTTAAAACTAAGGCCCGAAATTGAAATCCTTTTTTCATTTTTTTTATTCAATCATTGTCATTGCATTGATAAGAAATAAGAAGTCATGTTTAAATAAAATTAGTCACTCTTAACTAGCTTAGTTCCTCTGGATGCATTTTGCATATCAAGTTATTGACAAATTATGTGCCGAAGCCGAATGTATGTCTAAAATTAATTCAATGTTTTTTTTATAAGCTAATTAATCAATGTTAATAATAGAACTATTTCTTTAAGAACCATATATAGATATTTAGTCTTATTTAATTTGTAACGGAAGTTAATTCTTGATTATTATTTCTAATCCCTACCATTGTTTTGTAGCTTGTACCTTTATAAGGCTCACCTTTATAAGTCTTTTTTGCATTATATATACCTGAATAATGTATTTATTATGTTTTATAATTAAGATAATTGAAATATTTTTGAAATTTTGTGAATTGAGTTAAATGTTATATACTTTTAGCCAATATTCTTTATTTTGTTGATTTTTCATGGTTAATATAGTGTTTTAAGTTTTTAGCTTATCCCAAAGAAAAAATTAGCTTATCCAAAAAAAATATAGTGTCTTAAGATGATGTTTTTATTTTACCAATTTGTAACAAAGTATTAGTGAGTGAACATAGTCTAACTTAAAAACAAGTAATGAGCCTTAATTCAAGTACATCAATGCTCATGGATGTAAATATTAAAATTGCGATACAAAAAATAAAGTTTGGGTACGTATGAGGATGAGTTTTTTTTTTTGTTTCTAAATACAAATTATATGGATGTAGATACTGTAATTCTATTATTAATTTCTAAATATTAATTTTATTTCCATTTAGGCATCAAATGCATAGAATTTTACATTAAGAATAAATAACAAATTTCAATGTTTATGTTCATGCTTGATAAGTACTTGGACAAGTTTTCATATTAATTCGGCTTTATTCGTGGTTTATTTGGCGGACAAATATTAATTTGGAAGATCTATAAAAAAAATGGTGCTTTGGAGGTGATTAGCATTTGCAGATTTTGCAAACAAAATAATAATAATTTATTTTGGAAGAGAGTTGGGGCGGAGTATGAGATATATCGGATCCAACTTCCTTCTAACGTTAAAACGTTGGAGGTGGATTAGCAATTGCAGTTTGTACTACTATTTATTTATTCCCGGAATTCGTGCTTAAATCCAATCTTGTATAGTACTACCGGTCTTATATTTATAATAAGAAAAAAAAAGTAATTTTTTTTTGTCTTTTTTATAAGAAACAATACTTTATTTTTAACAAAATTAATTATTATTTTTTCAATGTTATCCTTATTAATTATCACACCACTCAATTATATTATGTTACATTTAATCATTTAATGCAAAGGTATTTGTGTAAAAAAATTTAAAATTATAAAATTATTAATAAAAAATAACACATTTCAATGTATTTTTTAGTCTGTGTGATTTTAATACTATATTTCTTATATATAAGATTGGAGGTAATAATTGGTTTTACTTTTATTTGATGCAAGATCATTTTATTAACGGAGAGAATAAGTACACTTACATTATTATGGAGAGAGAATGAAATACAACATTAATATTAACAGATATTTTAATTATTAGCTAGAATTATTAATTTAAAAAAATTATTACTAATAATTAGAATATATCTCATCAATAAGGTTATCTTTTTTCAATCTCTCTCCCGTTAACATAATGACTTTCATTATTAAAGTAGATAATAGGAGGTACTTACTCTCCTTTTGAAATGGAAACTTATACCCTTATTCCATGAGAGAGACATCGCAACATCGGCTAATTCAATGAAGTTATGATTATTCCTACATCTTGTAGAGTGTACATATATATAATTGTTACTAAGTACAACAGTCAATTAATATCTTCATTAATGGAATTTTATTGCATTCCCATTATATACGATGCTTGGCATAGTGCATGGAGTCAAGAGTTCTTTGTCCTTTTTTAGTAAATTATCATTAAGATTTTTGGCCCTGATTCAGGATTTAGTTACACTTAAAGTTTTTCGTCCCTCAAGAGTGTGTGTTTTGTGAGGATTAAACATTAGTCATTCTATCCACAAACTTAGTGTGTGTTGCTAACCAATTGTCATACCTATTGGGTCAAAATTTTCTAGCAACAAAATTCATCTTAGTTATTCACATTGTGCATTCAATTTAACTAGTTTTATCCATTAATCGAAATAATATTGTAGTAATTAATTTCCATCTATACTCTATAGCTAGCTAGCTAGCTAGAGATGCAGACATAAATGACCTGATTATATTTATATCCCTCTCATAGACAGGCAATTTCCATATCTTTGGCTTAGTATTTACTCCGTGTCCTTAGTTGGTCGCCCAAAGTAGTAACACAAGTTGAAAGCATATAATCAAATTATTTTATACCTACTTTTTTCTTATGCTTCTCTTCTCCTCCTAAAGCAAAAGATGTGATTTTCCCACTTCGATCGACACCTATCCTTTTTCAATAATTCTCCGCATAAAATGGTTAGCACTTAGCAGTTCTAATTGATGCTGATGTGTAAATGAAATTGGTGCCTTGGCATAATTGGTGTTGGTGAACTATATATATATGTATTACCAAGTTTTTGCTAGTAATTTGACCCCAATTAAGTTAGTGGTGTCCATTACTTCTTTTGCTTTTCCTTTACAAAGATTTCGATATCCTGCTGGCTGGAATGTATATTGCTTGATGGGATTCTCGACAATGTACTATTAAAGAAACAGTGCATTAATGGTAAATCAAACATGATGTTTATTGTGAAATCACAACTTTTTTTATTAAATTGTTGTAAATTTCTTTATTCTTTATATACGTACGTATAACTTAAACTATTAATTAAAATATGTTTTTAGTCTCTGAAAATTGGAAATATTCATTTTTAGTCTTTTATTTTTAAAATATCTCATTTTATCCCTTATTTTTTGAAATAGACAAACTTTTATCCATCATGATAAGTGAGGTTAATTGAAGAGTTTTAATTTGACTACATATATTATATGCCATTTAAGGTTAACATAGCCAAACCTGAGAGTTACGTTGCCACAATATTTTTTTTAAGTAAAAATGAATTAATACAGGGTTGAAAGCACAAGGTGGACCAAAAAAAAAATCTATAACTATACAATTGTCTATTTCAAAAAGTGAGAAACCAAATGTTTTAAAGTTGAGAAATTAAAATGTTACTTTATTTATGAGTCTCAGATTTTGCAAACAACTTTTGCATATAACTCATTTGATGAATGATGTAAAATAAGACTCTCTCCATTTCATATATTAAGTAGTATCGTTTAAGATTTTTTTTATAATAATTTTAAGAAAAGTAATAAATGAGTTAATGAGTAAAACAATTTTACTAAATTATTCTTATCATTTATTATTTTTTTAATTTTTATAAATATACTACAATGTACTAATATCTACTATTAACGCTATATGTCCAAAGACTGCACCGTCCATGGACAAAATTGAGAAAAATATAATGTTGGACTGGAATAATAAAATGATGCTTCTAATTTTTTTTCCTTTTTTTAAAACGATAGTCAATATGAAATGGAGGAAATAACTTAGTAAGACAAAATTGTCTCAATTTTCATTTTAGGGGGCGACTTATTAGTTTGAATTACTCTCTTTATTTCAAAATAAATGATGTTTTAATACAAGAATGATTTCATATTGAATGACATTTTATATTTTCATTGAAGCATTAAATTTCTTATTCCAATTTTGCACAAAATAAATAATAATTGTGATGGTTTTTTTAGTATTACTTAATAATGTATGTATTGAAATTGAGAAAAAATAAAAATAAAGATGATTGAGTAAAATTGTTACACACGCATTAAGTTATTTGCATTTTTAATTCTTATGAAAAAACTTTAAATGTCACTTATTTTAAAATGAGAGAGCCTAAATGTTGTAATACCATGCATGTAACCGCATAATGTTTCCGTACACAATTTATATATTGCATTAAGATATAGTATATGTGTTTAAATTAATTTATTTTAAAAATTCATAATTACATTTTTAACTAGAATGAATTTTTTAAAAGTAATTTATCATCCAACTGTAAACATGCGGTTAGAACCAATAATAGACCTCCTAGTCCTAGCTAGCTAGATGTTACTTTAATTAGTACTAGTATATTGATACTGACTGTAGAACACCTACCAGTTGAGTTTATAGCTCAGACATGGAGACAATTAACTAAGTTGAATCTCATAAAATAATTAAAGAAAAAGAAACTGTAGGGAAGATCAAGACAGTACTACCTCACCTCCCAAACACAATAATCGAAGTTGGCTTTTGGCATTTGTCCCGAATCTGCACTTGCAAGAAAGCATTGAATAATTTCTAGACAACATTTAATAAATGGGTGTCTACTTATATATAGATTTATTCAGGCATATATGCATGCATGCACAGTGTTTATACTATTCTTGACAAAATTCCTCTCCTAATGATGTTTATATTTTTATTCCAATTCATTAAATACTGTGATTTTTAATAAAAAAAATTATATACTATTGGTTAGCAAGATGTATATATGTTATAAATTAAATACTAACCATTGCTCTAAGGTTTAGAAATTATATTTAATAAAAAAGTATATAACTGTTTAAATTACTAATACATTTAATTTTGTGTTTTTAATAAACAATTTCTCATTTTTTTTAATTACCAGAGAACCCTAAATTAAATCAGCAACCTTACTCCTGTTTTAATTTCCTATATGTATATATCCTTCGAAAACAAATTGAATTGGCAAGGGGCTTGTCTAATCTAATATAGTATAATTAATCTCTAATTGTTTTTTTTATTAATATCTCTAATTGTTGTTTTTTTTTTGGTCATGAATCTCTAATTGTTGTTGAATGTGTGCATCATGTGAAGATTTGATCCAACAATTCCGATGACAATTAAGTCAGTGAAGCGCACGCGTGGCTCGGGAGAGAGAGAGAGAGAGAGAGAGCAGACAGAGAGACACACGCATCTGCCATTGGGATATATACCAGTGAATAGGAAAAGTCAGAAATTGGCTAATAGTGACCACTGTTGTAAATATATATATATATATATATATATATATATAGGGGATGTATCAAGTGAGATGAGTTTTAATATGAGAAGGTGAGAGGATTAAATCTGGACCGTATAACCATACATAGATGGTTGGGATTAAAAGTTAGTTAGTGGTCACATGACCACTTAAAAAAGTCATGTGACTTTATGTTTTAATTTTGACCATTTATGGTTTGATCTTATGACTATGATTCACTCCTCCCATTATCTCATAATAAAAGCCCTCTCACTTGATATGCTCCCATATTTATATAATTAACCTGCATAGCCAACCCACAAATATTGAAGAGGCTTAAATATTTTTTTAATCTGTGTAAATATGTTACTTTTCAATTTTAATCTTTGTAATTTTTTGTTATCATTTTTGTAAAATAAAAAGTTTTATTTTTAGTTTTTATTATTTTGTTTTAGTCTCTGAAATGTTCGATTCTTCCTAAATTAGTCATTGTGATATGTTGACAATTTTATTTAGTCTCTAAAATATAATATCAATTTTATTTTAAAGAGACTAATTTAACGAATATCTAAATATTACAGGGACTAATTCAATATGATCTAAATATTACAGGACTAAAACAAAATAAAGAAGACTAAAAACAAAACATTTTATTTTACAGGGATCATAAATAATTTTTTTTATAGAGACTAAAAGTAAAAAAATATCATATTTACTGGGACTAAAAATATATTTAAATCTATTCATGAATATGAAAGACAAATAATCAAGGCAATGCAACCATAATCCATTAATAAGAAAAGTAAATAGCCATAAGCTATAGTATTAAACAATTTTTGGGGGGAATAAGGTAAAATTATGTGCATGCATGAACATTGTCTTGGGGGATTATTTAGTTGTATTGTATTAATACTATTTTAGTTAAATGGTATATGATCACTAGTGTAGCAACAAAGTTAACATAGATATACTATATAGTTGGGGGGGGGGGGGGGGGGGGGCTATGATTGATTGGGCAGACATATGTATATATAGGAATTCCAAATAGTCGGGGAGTTTACAAAAAGAGTGGAGCACAATATGAATGGTAATGATATTGATTGATCAGTGTGGAGGCGGAGGGGGGGCCATTATTCATATCATATGTCTCCATGCATGATTGTACTGCTTTGTCTCACCATCATCAAAAGGCTATGGATATTGATGGGTACTCAGACTAAGAGCTGAGCTGCCTATATCTATTAATTATATATATTTAGTCATGGTCCTTAATTACAAATCAGTGGTATTAGATAGTCCTAGCTATATTTGGTGTTATTAACAGGTTAATATATTTGGTTTATATTTAGATAGTCCTAGCTAACATTAATATAAATATATCAGTTAATATACTTTTTACTTGTTTTTTCAAGGTTTATTAAGAATTTGGATTCCTTGTAGTAAGGGAATCACAAATTCACGTAGTCAGTGTGATCTGGGTCATCCGATCGAGATCGGACGGCTCTAGATTTTTGGGAGATCAACTCGGTTTAAAATAAAAGTAAAATCTACAGCCGTTCAATCTCGATCGAATGGTACAGATCACGCTGACTGCGTGAATTCGTGATTCCCTGACTGCAGGGAATCCGAATTCGTTTATTAACCGGTTATTATAGATATTATTTTTTTAAACAACTTAGTTTCATAAATGTTAACGAAATTAATTACTAGTAAAATTTATCTTTTTTTAAAATTAAGTTTTTGCAGTTTGAATAATGCTAAATCCTTCTACAAATCCTCCTATATATCCTCTTATTATTTTATAAAGTAAATATTTAATGAAAAAGTAAATGCATTTAATATCTTGAAAACGTAAAATACTTTTAATAGTTTCTTAATTTAGCAATTAAGAAGATTTGTAGGAATAAAAGATAGATGAAAAAATCGAGATTTGTCTTCTAAGTTTGAGATAATATACAAAGCAACGGAATAATGAGTTCACAGATATAAAGCTCATGTGTAGAAAAAGTGCATGTATTGTGTAAATGAGTTGGATATTAAATGAAAGAGCCGTGGATCGAGAAAGATGTGTTTTTGTTGTGTAAATGAGTATATTACTTTTGGAAGAAAGAAATTAAGAATATACTCGTTTATGTTGTTTGTCCTCAATAATTCAATAATACTTTTATATTGTTCGCGAATTATATACTTTTTTTTTGGTCCAAGCGAATTATATACTGTTCGTGGATGCATGCAAGTGAAGAAATTGCACGTTCGAAAGACGACACTAGGAATTTATTCAAGAGCATCTCCTCACGTGAATTTACTCAATCGATAAAACAGTAGAATTCCTTTCAGTTTCCACTCATTGGAATCTGTAGAAGGCCAAATCCACTGAATATTTTTCGTGACCTCTAGTTTGTTAACATGCATAGGTAGAGGGTACCTAACCAATTATAAATTAAGTTCAAAAATAAATTGCACAGAAATGGAATCTTTTAAATATTATTGTTTAGTTTTGCAGAATGTTAAATCTCTCATTTCTTTCATTTTCCACCAAATACAAAAATTTAACTCGATGGAGGAGATTGGAAAGAGTGAATCTTGATTATTAGATGTTGTATGCGTGAGCAGGTAACACTCGTTTATTCTTTGCATTCGGCAGTGTGGTGAGTAATATATTCTTGGCTTGGGTTTGATACAGTTTTGCAATTAAAAGGCAAAGCCCATTTTCTCTAACATCATGGCATAGTCGATGGAAGTAAAGACAAAAACGTATGGATGCTTCACTGGTTTATAGTTGTTTGGTCTTAAGATTCACCAAAGTGTTATAAAAAAAAAGATTCATCAAAGTAGAATAATCTTCAAACAAGAGAAGTGTAATTTTAACTATAATCTATTTGATTTTTAATATAACAGAACTTGCTTTTTCGTTCTCCTATAGCTCCAGGATACCTGAGAATCCCCTCACCAGAAGAAAATCACATGTTCAAAGAAGAAAGGAAAAAGAAGCTTAGTTGAGGGATGGTAAGCATCTAGTACTTTAATAATTAGTACTTGCATTAGCAAAGATAGGTATATATCTGTGTGCATAAGTTGTCTATGTAAAAACATGAATTAACCACATTCATTTATTTTTCTGTTGAAATTATTACATATGGAAATGCCTCATGGTAGAAAACAAATTAACTTAAAACCAGAAGATAAAGGAGAAGCTTCCACTTGCTACTCTAGAAGACATTGACTTGAATCATTATAATGCACTCTTTCCTCCAAATTAATTTATTTGGATAAATATTAATTGCTTTCCAATACAACTCTTGCTAACAAGGTAGTCAAAATCAAGATCTTCCTAAGGTCAGAAGGGGGAGAACAAATCATGTGATCATAACACCGATAGTAAGATACTACCTAAAACCTCCAAATGTATAAATTCTGGCATAACATGGGCTTAGAAGAACAAGGGGGAAGTGCATACTGCATAGTTCCCTGCAAAATTAAATGCACAAATACCAAACATGAGGGACACAGTTCATGCCTAAAGAGGAACGATTATATCAACAGCAGACTTTTGTCCTCCAGTTTTCCCCCTTCTTTATGCTTCCTCTTTTCGATGGGATGAGAACGATGGAATGTAAAGTATTTATGTATAAAAATCCTGATTGTGCACCAGATAATTTGCATCCTGCAGTTCCAAATGTGTGGCTGTAGTCAAGAACTTAAAAGTTGGAAAAAGAAAAGCTAACAAAAAGGGAAAAGTTTAGACAAATAACCAACCTAGAATTCTATATGGTTTCCGATTGTGGGAACAGCTTTTCCAACATGTTATTCGAAAGGATCCTATTGGGGTCCAATTCCCTTCTTGCCTTATTGTATGCGTCCACAGGAAACCGCTTTCTTAGCCTTGCTTGGAGAGCTACAAGCTCATCCTTGTCCTTTGGAACCTAGAGAGTAGATAATACGCACAGGAATTAAGTATACTTCAAATTCTTTATTTTCATTTTTTCTATTGAAATCTTTGGTGATATCAGCTAGATGCACCTTTAACACCTGAGTTGGCCTTTAGCATTCAAGTATAAGATAGTCAATTTACAGTTAAGTTACAACACAAACCCTATATACAAATATGCACATGCACGCATGAGAGAGAGAGAGAGAGAGAGAGAGAGAGAGAGATTTCCCTTGTAGAAACACAGATGCAAGATACTCTGTAGGATAAGTCAAATTGGTAATTATATATGAGAAAATTAGGGCAAACATCAAATGATTTAGATTAAGAAAACAATTGGTATATCAGATTCAATTACCATGTTGGATCATGTTTCATTATTTATGATGCTTGGATCATTACCTCAATCTTTGCCCAGTGTTCATAAGCAGAGTAATTATCCCATAATTTTGTCTGAGTCAGATGCCTGTAATGAAAGAATTCTTCTGTTATATCTTTTCTCTGCCGAGCATCCATAGTGGGGAGGTACATGATTATACCAACCTGAAACACAATCAGAAGCATAGCTGTCCATTAAAATCTTACAAACAGCATTATAATGTTAAAATTCATGGAAGAAGACCAGGGTTATATTTCAATTGACTCAAAAACTTGAAACTACAGGTAATGAAAAACAATAGTACTACAAAAAGTTGACTAAAAATAAAGCTAAGCACTGGATTTAATGCATATTGGAAAAAAAAATTCGGCAAATAAGATATCTTTATCCACCACAAAAATGCATGTCTGGGGTAGCTTAAGTTTTAGCTTTCAACAAAGAGTCACTTCACCCCCAAAAGATTCTTTATACAAAACACGAGGGGGGGAAATCAAGCTCATCTAGACATGCACTTAGGCTAGATCAAAAGATCACCACGTCTAACAAATTAAAGACATTTTTTGAACAAACTTATTAGAGAAATAACAAGAAGCTCGTTAAGACAAACATAATGCTCTGCTGAATTAATATGTCCATGTAATACCAGTTCATCCATCCTGGCATAGAACAGGATTTAGAACTATATCTATATTGTTCGTCCAGGATATGATTATATTACCCAAGAAAATATATCATCCTCTGATGGGCTTGAAGCAGGACTCAAGGGACTCCTGCTGCTAGCTGTCCATCGCTGCTCAATTGGAGCAGGTGCAGGTATCTCTTCTTTCTCTATAAGTTGCTTCAGCTCTTCAATGTATTCAAGGTCTTTCATGCTTGGCTTAGCTAGTTTTCCAGCAGGAAAACATGTCTCTGAAACCCACTGTTGGCCTCCACAATCAAAGCCCAATATTTCATCACTCCATCCAACCCTATATCCTTCTGACTTCTTCCAGAACTCAGCCTCAGCTTGATTGACCTTCATAATGTGATTTTTATTGAGAGGATCTAGGGCAATTAGCTTATCTCTTAATTCTGTAAAAGAAAGCTCATCTATATTTTGTTCATCATCTGATGGTTTACCCCGAGACCCTTCCACTCTGTAAACAAAAATAGAACCTCATATGTGACTTAAACAGAAAAGTTCACAGCTTGGCAACGGTAAAATAATAACACGATTAACTAAAGATGTAAAAGAGAAAGATATCAACATAATAGTTCCACAAAAATACACCCTTTGGAGCCTTTATGGAAGAGGCCCTGCCTTACTTTTCAAAGGCAATGCATTTCCTTCCAACGTGGAAACAGTGAACTCTCAGCTGAAAGGGACCTAATTTTAGATGAGTTAAAGCATAATTTAAACCAAGCTCAGAAGAGAATGAAGCTGTAGGCCAATAAGAAGAGAACAGAACAGACATGGCAGGCAGGGGATTGGTTGTATCTGAAAGCCCAGCTTACTTCAATCCTTGGAAAAGAGACACAATGAGAAACTCAGACCAAGATTCTCTGAACCCTATGAAGTCATCCCAAGGATAGGGAGGTTGTTTATAAGCTGCAATTGGTTGTCACATGCAGAGTTCATCCTCATGTCAGTTGCCATTCTCTGATGCACTGACAGAAGATTGGAAATTACAGACACAGACTAAGGATTTATAGGATCTTCGATACAATGCTCAAGAGGAAGCTGAATTGCTAGTACACTGGCAAGACCTGCCCAGGTGGGAATTCTTGGTAGCTCCTTACAGCAATCCAACAGAGTTTTCCCACATTTCACCTTGAGGACAAAGTGAAAGCCTTGATGCAGAGTATTGATAGCAGGCCATTGGTAAAAAAATGTCCACACTAGGAAAAACAGTCAGACAGCAGGAGATAACATCCCACCTAACTGATTGTAATACCTATAGTTAGTTCGGATTTCTATTATATAGGAGAAAAAGGCAAGAAGCCAGATTAGGAAAGGTTTGGTTGGTGTTCAAAAGACAGATTGGGAGGGGGTCAAAGTCTCTTGAACTCCCGAGGCGTGGTTTGTCTCATGTATGATGTATCATCTTCTACCTATGGATCACTTGATCAGAGGGAAGTTTGCTGAACAATACATCACATTCTGCTTCCCCCCCCCCCCCCCCCATTTTTCATTATATTCCCGGTTCAGTTCTGCCAAATTCATTGTCAGTATGCTGCTAATAGAGAAACCAATTGAAACCATGGTAAAAGCATAAGAATATCAACATGAGATTAAGGAACATTCAGAGTTTCAGCTAATGTTTGTATTGATAACTCTCGGACCAATGAAAAAAATGCATTAACATTTACCAGTCCATGCCTTCTAATTCACATGAAACTAGTAGGATTTTTGCCACCTACAAAAGGGTAGATGACAACAGCTGTAGACCTTTTATAAATTCATTCAGTCTGTCTGACTCTACCTCTAAATGTAAGTTTAAAAAATATGAAAAAGACAACAAGATGCCACAAAAAGAAGACAAACTAATAAGCATAACACAATTACAGAAAATAGCAGAGCAAACAACAGCTTCTACTAGCTTTTAATTGGTAAAAGTAGTCATACCAATAGTTTTATGACTTTTAACTAATATCCAGGCTACTTTAGTACTTCCAACTTAAAATAAATTGATAAATCATACAATCAATAACTAGGTGTACTTACCCATATTTCCGGAGGGACTCCCTATATAGGTCACGCACATGCTGTATGGCTTCGTCTTTAGTATATTTTGGTTTGAATTTGGGAGGACCTCTCCACTTTGAAACAGGATTGCATCTCACAACCACAACATAGTCGGTATAAGGGATATAAAGGTACTTGACATGCTTATTCTCAGATAGCAATTTCCTACATGAGATAGAAAATGGGTAATCTAAATCTTTGGAGGCAGATCCTTAATCAATTAGACTAAAGGCAACAAAAATAGAAGATACAGGCACATTCATGCAGCAAAAATAAACAAGTATACATAAGCAAACAAGTAAAATATTACCTAGAAGATCATAGCAGAGCAAACACATATTTTGGCCCTCCCAAGATATATGTGTTGAAATATAAAAAAATATCTCATAATATCTTTATATTATCCTAGTTTATCTTGTAGGATTAGTTTCCTTATTACTTATGATTTAGAATGATTTAGAATATCTCTTAGGATTAGTTTTCCTATTTCCTAGTTATTACCCTGATTTGTTACTCTATTTGATTTGATTTGATTAGGATTAGGATTAGGATTCTTCTATCCCTATATAAAGGGGTTAGTTGTCAGTCAGTGTATTCAAGCAATGAAGTTATCATTTAATCATATTATCATATTCGTTCATATATTATATTTTCTCTCCTCCCTCTCTACTTGATACCCTAAAATCCAACATGGTATCAGAGCGGTATCATCCTCCGTGACCTGTGCGGTCACCATCCTTTGCTGTCGGGCTACCATTACAATCATTCGGCCACCGACAGCCACTGTTCTTTGTTACCGCTTCTTCTTTGCTTCCGCATTAAAATATTAGCCGCTTACATTGTGGCCCTTGGGCACCTTTAGTGTGTCCTTTCACTGTTGCTATTTAGAGCCTTTGTAGTTGCCTCTGATCGTCGTCCGCTGTGGCCGTCTACCACCGTCTGCCGCTGTGCACCGCCGTTGGGAAATTTTTTCGGTGACTTTTTCGGCGATTTCACCGTCATCAGAAGCGCATTTTCCCGATCTGTCCAACCTTGAAGGTTTCAAGGTCAGAAGGTTCTTCACGCACCGCCACAAGTCATTGTTCTTCCGGCGCATGTAACCCACGCGCTGCCCTCTGGGCCGCCGTCGACACCGCCGCTTCTTCTGTTGTGTTCGCCTTGCCCTTCTGGTTTGTTTGGGACCACTTTCAGGTTGTGGGTCCCACTTTTGCGAGGTGTTCTGGGCCTTTTTGGTCTGTTTTTCCGCAGTTGTCTTTGGGAGTTTCATTCTGGTGTTTTTCAGTGCACGTTGTAGCTGTTTTCTGGGCTTTGCGTGGTTCTGTTTCTGGTTTGCCCCATTTCTGTTGCGTGCTCTGGTTCTGTTTTCAGTGTTATTTTGCTTTAACTCTGTCTCTTTGGTTGCTGTTTGAAAGCCCGTGTTCATCTGTTTTTGAGCAAGTCACTGTTGGGCTCTCTACTGCTGTTTGCCCCTGCTGAGTTCATAGTTGCCCATCATGATAGAGAAATATTCAGATTTTTCAGACCTCAATTTTCTAGGAGCGTCTCTCAGAAAGGGCTACCCATGAAGGATTCTGACCGGTGGAGGATTCTGACCAACGTGGAAGTTGTGTGAAGTGTCACCGTGTGAAGTGTCGCGGAGTGGAAGCCGCTGAGAATCGGAAAGGGCTACCCATGAAGGATTCTGACCGGTGGAGGATTCTGACCAACGTGGAAGTTGTGTGAAGTGTCACCGTGTGAAGTGTCGTGGTGTGAAAGCCACCGATGATGTTTTTAGTCCCACATTGAGGAGTTGTACTGCAATCATGTCCAGACCTCCATTTATTGTTCCGATTTGGTTCAATGTTGTGACGCCCCAAAAACACACCAATCTCTTGTTAGGACTTCAGCCGTTGCTTCAGCCATTGCAAGCGCTGGTCCATTATTGATTTAGCCTTTTTTGAAGATGGTCACCTTCAAGTTAGGGTTTTAGCCGCCGGAGTGAGCGCTAGCCCATTTGCTGATCTTTCGGTTTGGATGTTGTTCGGTGGTTGTTCAGTTTTCTTGGGTCTGGTTATATTGATTGTTAATTTTCTCTTCCAAAAGGGTATAATTGTAACAAGCTTAAAGCTTTAGCAAGCTTAAAGCTTTAGCAAGCTTTAGCTTGAGGGGGGTGTTGAAATATAAAAAAATCTCATAATATCTTTATATTATCCTAGTTTATCTTGTAGGATTAGTTTCCTTATTACTTATGATTTAGAATGATTTAGAATATCTCTTAGGATTAGTTTTCCTATTTCCTAGTTATTACCCTGATTTGTTACTCTATTTGATTTGATTTGATTTGATTAGGATTAGGATTAGGATTCTTCTATCCCTATATAAAGGGGTTAGTTGTCAGTCAGTGTATTCAAGCAACGAAGTTATCATTTAATCATATTATCATATTCGTACATATATTATATTTTCTCTCCTCCCTCTCTACTTGATACCCTAAAATCCAACAATATGTAATATCATATTGGAGCCCCATTTATCAGTGACATCAAATTGGTCATTCAATGATAATTACCGCTATCATTTTTGTCATTCACGGACAAATTGAGGACAATTTGTGGACAAATTTGATGTTACAACTTACATATAACTTTGGGAGAACAATTTGATATATTTATAAATAGAGAATCAATGTGTGATGTTGGATATACCTATGGATTATTAATTTGATAATTGCTCTGAATTTATAAGCACCATTACCACATAGTTGGCTTATAACATCAGCTTGAACTTGGAGATCATAGGTTCTAATTACAGAAATAGCCTCTCCAATTATGGAAATAAGGAAGCATGCATCTGACATACCCAAACCCCACAATGGTGGGAGCCTTGTGCATTTAGTCAGTCTTATATTATTATTATTATTATTATTATTATTATTATTATTATAGATCATTAAACTAATTCTTCAAAAATTAGTGTCACTTCAGAGATTTCTTTCACCAAATTAGTCCCTAAAAAATAGGAAATAGTCTGGAGTCAAATGTTTAAGGGACTAATTTGGTGATAAAAATCTGTGGAGGACTAATGTGATGATACCGTAATCAGGAGTCAGGACCCAACCAATTTAGGAGTTTACTCTCATTCTTTTATTATTATTATAGCAGCTGTCTGGGAGTAAACTTGGCAAGTTCTTGATCTTAGTTCCATGTTACAAACAACAGACTGAAAATAATGCGGAAATGACTGTGTGCAATATATTTGTTAATTGGTTGATATATCAAAAAGAAAAAAGAAAAACCTCAGAAATTACTTGTGATTTTTCTTTATCTCATCCATGGTTGAGACAACAGTGTGCTCCACAAGCTCCTGTCGATCAACACACTGAAGGGTGACTTCAGCCACAACTCCAAGTCCCCCAAGACCACAACGAGCAAGATAAAACAGCTCAGGATCTTTCTCTTTTGAGATCTCTATTGTCCCCTTGGCAGGCGTGACCAGTTTCATGGCAATTACTTGTTCATCAATAGGAGGCAATCTCGCACCAGTGCCATGTGCACCAACCTAAAGCAAATTGAATGCAAAAGAGGTACAGTTTATAAGAACGATAATAGGGAGGGATAGAATTCTGTTCACTAAACCACATCAAGCACATTCAAAAAAAAAATGACAGCAAGGCAGAAAATTCTGATTTCCTTTTCAAATAGCATTTTACACATTCCTCAGCTAAAACCATACTCAAACAAATGCTCAACAAAATAGGAGTAAATAGTCAAATTAGTCCCTAAAATATATATCATATGTCGTAGTAATCCATCAATAATTAAAATTAGGTTACATGTTTTTAATCCCTCATTTTTAAAACTCCCCCTTTTGGTCTCCCATTTCTTGAAATAGATCCCCTTGTAGTCCTCATGGTAGTTCTGTTCAGTCACTTGATGAGGTTTGGCCACGTTAATTCTACATGGCAGATTATGTGGTCAAAATTCTCCAACTCACCTTGCTTACACCTTAGCGAAGTTACGCAAGGGACTATAAGTGGTCTATTTCAGAATACGGACGACTAAAAACGAACATTTCCTTGTCTACATAGACTAAAGGCATATTTAACCCTTAAAATTATGTTCAAAGTTCTAATGTATTTTGCCAGTCAAATTAGTCCACGCATAAGGTATTTTGGGGACTAATTTGATCAACAGAATACACACTCACAAACCAATTTGACGGGTAAAATGTCATTGCACTTTGCATAATCTCTATTATTCAAGCAATAATATGAAAATGTTACTCAAAAACTGAAGTCGATAACTTGCTTGATATTTAAACACTTGAATATTGTCCAGTGTGAACACACAATAATTTTCAACACCCATCTAACACTCCCCACTCTTTCTATCTCTCTCTTCTTATCACATTTTATTTATCACAAATATCATTCATCTCTCTTCTATTCCTCTCTCTCTCTCTCTCTAGGTGTCAATTAACATTTGGGTGTCAAACAATCATTTTTGTTTATTTAATTGAGAGAAGGACTAAAAAAATTAAAATTAAAAAAAAACCTGAATGATGCCACCAATTTGCTGTTCCCTAATGGAAGCAAAATTCTGGAGAGTGAGGCCATGTTCCTTAATCCCATCCACAAGCTGCTGAACCCTTATCCCAGCCTGCACCCTAACGGTCTTCCTCTGCTTGTCCACTTCCAATACTCCATCCATCAGGCCCAGGTTAACCATCCCGGTCCGCGAAAGCCCAATCCCGTTGGGGGACAAGCCCGACCCAACGGGCCTGATCCGGGCCTTCCTCTCGTGGGCCTCCTTCACAACGCGCTCCAGCTGGTCCAGGCTCTCGGGCTGGTGAAAATTACGTGTCTGCACCTCGTGGGTCCCACTCCAGTTGGATACGGTGTGGAGGTCCTCGGGTAAGGGTGCGTAGCGGAAGATCTGTGCCTTCTTGTGCTTCGCGTTGTCGGGTAGGGGGAAGGAGTAGTAAGTAGCGGCGCCGCAGAAGAGGACGAGTGCGGCGTAGCCGATGTACTTGCGGGTTTCCGCATCGGTGGAGGAGGTGGGTTCCGGTGGTGTGGTGGTGGAGAATCGGCGGAGAAGAAGGGGGTTCGGTGGGGGGGTGGTGGTGGTGAGGGCTTTTTGGAGAGGGTGGGAATGTGAAGGAGTTGAGGAGTGGTAGTGGTGGTGGTGGTGGAGACGAAGGAAACGTTTGGGAAGCAGAGCTCTCAGCATCTCTCTGAGCTCGAGAGTAGAGTGCAGTTACACTGTTGAAGGAGTGATTGAGTGAGGGTGAATACGGAAGTGGGAATAGGAAGAGTAAATATTCACTAGGAGGGAGTGGGGGAGCCATAGAGGCCATGGCACCACCCAATTTTTGAAACTATTTAGTAATAAAAAAAATTCATAATTATTTAGTATTTTATATAGATAGTGGTTTTTTTGGGCTTTGATATATATATATATATGAAGGAAAATTTAAAGTAAATATTAAGTATGCAACAGTATGTATGGTATTAAAAATAAAAATTTAGTATTGTTTGGAGATGTATTATTATTAACGTTTGAGTGTGAGAGCATTTTTTATGAGATTTGTATGTTAAAAATTTTAGAATTAATATCGGTGTCTCAATCACAAGTTTATTAGGTTTATGGGTGGGTTTTATTTTTTTAGTTTGCATAAATTGCATTTGGTTAAAAAAGAGATAATAAAGATACTAATGTTGAAAAATGTTTAGGAAGAAAACTATCCACTCATCTTTTACTTATAAAATATATTAGTTTTTTATTACAAAAAAAAAAATAGTTATATATCAAATGTTTTGCATATGTAATGCATGTAAAAATTTAAAATTTTTACCGAGTCGTGTATCATTTTTTTTCTTGACACCACCCAAATTAAATTCTTGGCTCCGCCCCTATATATAGTGATGGAGCAATGGTAACAAATGGGATAATTAAGAGACTCAAAATACAATTAAGCCAAAATTGAAAACTGAAAAACCAAATCATACAATTACAATAGCTAACAGACTAGAAGTACAATTAAATCAAAATTTTAATAAAAGCCATTTTTTTGTAAAATTATATTATATTATTCTTTGTTTTGAACTTTCATGTAAGAAAAATGGTTTTTCTTACTCCACATAAGAAAAATGTTAGCAATACTACATTACGTATAAAAAATGAAGTACTTACACTTTGTCAGGATACCCAGAGAAATAGAAAAGAGAGAGATAAAAATAGAGAGAAATAGAAGAGAAAAGAAATAAAAGAAAACTTAAATAGAAATTATAGGTGACCCGAACCGACATCAACCAGTCCATGTGTTGTGTATGTTTTTTGTGTCAAAAATGACACAATGCTAAGAGATTTGATTGTAATAACTGACATACCCAAGGGATAAAAATTGCATAATTGCGATACCCAGGGGATTAAATCACGCAATTGGAAGCTAGGGGGACCAAATCCTGCAATCATAATTCATAGGGAACACTTTGTATGAGCGCACATAGGACTGGGTAGCGGACTAGTTGCAAGCACTACCATGCCTCGACTCGAGATGCACCCGGCACCCATGATCCCTTCCCTTGTGTTGGACCTGAACATGCGAACGGTAGGGGAGGTGCCTTGTTTTCCACATACCAAGTCTCGGGACCAAAATTGCACAATTGAAATGTGTAGAACCAAAATCGCACAATCATAATATTTGAGGGACCGAAAATACAATTAAACCTTAATTTTTTTATCTATATCTTACCTTTGTAAGTTTTGAGTTTACAAGCAAAACTAAGTTTTTTTTCCTCTAGGGAAAATACATGACTCACTCCAACATTATGTTGGTCTGAGTAGAACTGAGTTTAGATTCTAGTCAAATGGCAAAATCGATAGATACTTCACACCAATATCATTATTGTAATAAGAAAAATACATGACTCAATTGTTTTTTTTTTTACCGAGTTAACTTGACCAAGTTATTTTTAATGAAAACTTATTTATGATTCAACGTCTGTATAAATTTTTTTTATAGTATATACTAATTAAATTCTAATTTTAATAAGTTAGCCAAATGGAACTAAATAAAATATGCATATTTTCCTAATATAAACATTTTAACAAATCGCTAATGAGGAACAATACAGATGGTTGCCCTAAGTATAGCTGGCAAATGGGCTTAGCCGGCGGGCCGGCCCGAGCCTGCCCGAAAAAACATCGGGTTTAGACATATAAATTCGAGCCCGTTTTCAATATGAGCCTTTTTGGCCCGGCCCGACAAAGCTCGAACCTATAAAAGCTTGAGCCCGAAGCGAGTCGTCCGAAAAACATAGGCCAAAGCCGAGCCCGGCCCGAAAAAAGCCCAAAAAATAGAAGGCTTGGACACACAAATTTGAGTCCGTTTTCAATCTAGGCTTTTTTGGCAACATCCGATAAAGCCCAAACCCGATGCGGGCCGGCCCGAGCCCGGCCCGAAAGCCAGAATTGCCACCTCTACCCCTAAGGGAGTGTTTGTGCCTCCCTTAGTATAAATTTATCTTCATTAGAAAAACATTTAAACAAACCAAATATTTTTTTTTTGGCTTAAATATGAATTTGGTCCTTGTAAAAATTTGAGTTTTGAATTTAGTCCCTACATTTAAAGTCAACGGCTTTTAGTTCTCCCAAATTTCAAGTTTTGAATTTAGTCCCTCATTTGCGTTGACCCGTGCCATGTCACCGTAAAACGCCTACGTGACACATTGTCATGGCCACGTCATTTATTTACAGGGACTAAAATCAAAACGTTATTTATTTTTAGGGACTAAAATCAAAACATATAATTTTTACCAAAACTTTCCTCCATCGCCACCTCTCCTTCTTCCCCCTCCTCCTCCTCCTCCTCCACCACCACCACCACCACCCCCTCTCTCTCCTCCTCCACCACCCCCCCTTTCTCCCCCCTCCGCCACCACCACCACCCCCATCCCCCTCTTTCTCTCCTCCACCGATTTATGCATTAGAGATGGAGAGTGGGTTTTTTTTTTAGAGAGAAAAAAGTGGTCTGTGAAAATAGCACGGGCACCAATTTATTCATGGATTGTGAAAATAGCAACAAAATAATCATGACCAGGACATATGATTAACAAATTGAAAGAAAAAAAGTGCATAGACATACCTTAATTGAGTGGTGTTGTTATTGGGTCTGTTGCGGTTTTGGGTTTGGTGGTGTTGCTGAAGAGGAGGAGAAGAAGACGGGGTTGGGGTTGGGGTTGGAGGAAGATGGGTTTGGAGGAGGGTGGGAGAAAGAGGGGGCGGTGATGAGGGAGAGAGAGGGGTGTAGGTGGTGTTGGTGGTGGAGAAGAAGGAGGGGGTGGAGGTCCATGTAAAAATTATATGTTTTGATTTTAGTCTCTATAAATAAATGATGTGGCCAGTGCCACGTCAGCGTTTTAAGGATGACATGACACTGGTCAACGCAAAGGAGAGACTAAATTCAAAACTTGAAATTTAAGAGGACTAAAAACCGCTAACTTTAAATGTAGAGACTAAATTCAAAACTCAAATTTTTACCGGGACTAAGTTTATATTTAAACTTTTTTTTTTATAATACAAACCAAATAGTGTTGATATTAGATTTTTTTTCTTATGCTTTAATTGATTGATTGGTTAAAAAAACAATAATTCCCTGGATATCATATCACAGCACTGAGCAGCCATTTAAACCTACTTTTCCTCACCATGGCGACGTTGAAATGGGCGGTGGGCACCACCTTATACACAAGCAGCAACAACAACAACAACAGTCTCTGCTTTCGCTGAACTTCAACAATGATTTCCTCTTCGATCTCTCTCAGGCCCTTCGCAAATTCGGTTGCCATTTCTCGCGCCACTCGGGTAAACTCTTCCGCATATTATTTTCCGTTTGTTTCCCGGGAAAATGCAAGAATTTACCACTCACTTAGATGTATAATAATGCTTCTCATTCGAATTGGTTATTCTAGATCATAATTTCTGGAAACTAGTTTGTTTTTGTATCTTTTTTTTGTCACTCTTCGCTGATAGTTTAAATGCACATCAGTGCTTCTCTTTTGAATTGGTATACTCCAGAGCACAATTTCTGGATATCTGTTTTTTCTTTTCAGTCACTGATAATGATACTCATAATGCTTTTCCTTTTCGGATTGGTGTATTTTAGAGCACAATTTCTGGAAATACGTGGGAGAGGGAGAGCTTGGGGTTTAGCAAGTCTGCGAGTTTCAGAACAAGTAAACTGTTGTGTGCAAAGGGGTTCAAGCTCAATTGCTCGGTTGATAGAGATATGGATGTGAGCACTTCGGCTTTGGTAGATGTTGATGTTGCAGAGTGCTTAAGTGGTTTGTGTTGTGCTTCTGTCTTTGTGGTGATACAAGATGCAGTGCTTCTTTTTTTAGTTGGATATATGCTGATTCTTGCTGTCTGTTTGCAGAAGAGGGGCTAAGGGAGCCTGGCATTTCAACAATGGTGATGAATTTTGAGAATAAGTTTGATCCTTATGGGGCAATTAGTACGCCGCTTTACCAAACTGCTACTTTTAAGCAGGTGAAAAATTAGATTTGGTACATTATGCGAAAGAATGTATTCTTTGTCGGATGTGTCTGTTTCTGTGACTTTGGTATCTTTGAATGATCAGTTCGTGCCCAACTCACGTGTGCTTACTATCTCTGCTACATATTATTCTATAATATTGATGGTAATCTGTGTCTTCTATACTTCTTGGTGCAGCCTTCTGCAATAGAAAATGGTCCCTATGACTATACCAGAAGTGGAAATCCCACTCGAGATGCTTTAGAAAGGTTTGATATGACTTGTTGGCTTATGTTTTTGTATTTCAACTGTAGATGATTCATATCTGTTTCTTTGTCTATGTCCTCTTTAACCTTGCATGTTTTGTGTTCTCAGCATACTTGCAAAACTTGATAAAGCAGATAGAGCCTTTTGCTTCACCAGTGGAATGGCTGCTCTGAGCGCTGTTGTTCACCTTCTTAAAAGCGGTGCTTTTTCTTTCTTCTGAGTGATAAAATCTGATCTAGTTTGTTGGTTTAAATATATATTTTAGTTTGCGCAAGTATAAATGTACATATGCTAAGCTCAGTTGGGTTTATTCTTATTTATTCACTGAATGTTTATGAAAGTATTGCTGTCTCACAAGTCACAAGATATGCAATGCACCTAATTAAGCTTAAGGAGTTAGGACACCACTCTTCAGCACCTGAGTTGATGCTTTCCATGTTGATCCAGAAAGAATTCATAGACTGAGAACCTAACATTAAATTGTCTCTTGCCAACTTTAGTCTAAATATTCATCACAATCAAAAACTAAAAATAATTAATTTTGCATGTTATTATCATTAAGTATGTATTGTTAAGTACATATTATGATCTAAAATTAATTTATTAAATATTTATGATTAGATTACAATTTTACTGAAAAAAACAATTAAACATGCTAGAGAAGTACCATAGTAAGGAGTTCACTAATTTTATGCTTTCGTGTCTTAAAATTTGCACCAGCAGTCATGCACATTGTTTTCTGACCAAGCTTACATGTTTTATCTTTCTTTTGCCATTGTGGGGCTCTAATATCCAAGTGATCTCATTTCTCTAGCTTGGCTATTAACCCTTGATTGTTCCCAACTTCCCATGTTTGATTCATTACAGAATATTGTTAGTTCATTACAGTGAATACTTACTCATCCTTTTTGCATTGAATTAATATAATTAATAATTAATATAATAGAAGAAACTCACTCACTAATGCACTGTTGGAGCAGTGTACTCTAACATAATATTTTTTCCATTTTTGATAGACACTAATCTTTCTTGTTATTTAATATTTACTCCTAATAATGTACATATAGGTGAGGAAATTCTTGCCGGAGATGATCTGTATGGTGGTTCAGATAGGTTGCTGTCCCAAGTAGTTCCCAAGAGTGGAGTTGTGGTGAAGTTAGTTTGATTTGTGTTAGTCATGCATATTTATTTTCTCTATGATGATTAAGTATAGAAACAAACCAGTAGAGTTTCTTGATTCCGTGTAGGTTAATTCCATCATTGATTAGATTGTAATTTTTGCATCTGCAGACGGGTAAATACGACCGATCTAAATGAGGTTGCATCTTCTATTGGACCCAGGACTAAGCTTGTATGGCTGGAGAGTCCAACTAATCCCCGCCTACAGATTTCTGATATTCGAGTAAGTAGTCTCATTTTGTAGTTATCAAGTGTTGACTATGTTGACTAAGTTTTTCTGTTGCTATTGTTCCTGTTCTTCTTCTTCTGCAACTGAGAGGAAGTTTTTATTAATAAGTGTTAGATTGAAGGGGATGCTTGTCTCTTATTATCAGGAAGTTCTGTGAAACTTGTTTTTCATTATGTGTTAATATTATGATAGTTGGATTATGGTCTTGTCTATGTTGCAAATCCTAGAAAATCTTCTTTCATCTGCAACTGAGAGGCAGTTTATATCATATATCTGCTACGAAATGCTAGGTGCAAGGTCTTCATATTCAGGAAGTTCTACCGAACTTGTGTCTTTCTCTAATCATAAATGTCAAAATTAGGCTAGTTTTTGGTATTGTGTATGATGCAAATCTTGCATTGATGCCTCACCAAACATAACAATTGTGGGAAGAGATTTTGGAAATGTTTTGGCCAAGTTCACATACTATCTAAAGATTCCTTTTCTTGTAAATTTTGTATATATAGTTAGTCTCCTCCTCTTGCAATACATCTTTTAGGTAGTCCTTTTGGTACTATGTTATTTTTTTTTCCCTAAAGGATTCCCCCCTCATCTTTCAAATAATGATATATGTTACAGATGTAATAGAAAACCATTCATGTGTCTTAACCTAAAAACTTAAGTTTTTTGGATAGTTGGTTCATGAATATAATAAAGGAATGGGAAGAGTATTGATACTTCAGGAAAAAGACTGCTTTTATTTGGATATTTTAGCTGTTACAAATTACCAAGTCCTTTTAATAATGTTACCGAGTCCTTTTCATCCCCACTTAATAATCATGGTATGAACTTGTAATATTTTTTTAAAATGGTTCTTCACTAAATATTTGGAGATTATTTTTCTTATTTTCTTAATCAATGTCCAGAAAATTGCAGAGATGGCTCATGCACATGGTGCTCTTGTGTTGGTGGACAATAGTATAATGTCACCTGTATTATCCCAGCCATTGGAATTTGGAGCAGGTATAAACATAGTATAGCAATAGCAATGAAGTATAAACAGATGTACACATTACTTAACAAACTTGCATGCTATGATGGGCTAAAATTTAGAGGGAAAAGAGGCAGTGCTTTCAGTAATGAATTAATACTTTACAATAATGAGCTTCATTGGTGCAGTTGCTATCAATACTTCCTTATATTTAAGAAAGGCTAGTTTTGGTCCCAATTTTGCAAGGTTCACTCCAGTTTTCAATGGACGTTACAGTATATCTGAGAAAAGGATACGACTCCTTTAAATTGAGGCGTGCAATTAGAGGGATAAATGCGGGGTTATAACTATTAATTGGAAAATCAAGAGAGTGGATGTTAACAACTTTGTAATTTGTCATGTGCACATATCTTATCAAAATCTTTATTGTTGATTTTTCAATCAACAGTTATAAATCTATACTATTTCATCTAAAATGCACATTTCACTTTGGGGGAGTTAAATTCTTAAAGGTATGACTATATTTAACAATAAGCATCAGTGTCCAAATTGAAGTGTTAGAAGGTGGTCCTTTTATTGATGAAGGCGTATGTTGAGGTCTGAAGTGACCCAGTTCAACCAGTCAAATCATGACTGGTTTACAGTCACACAGTTTGGCCACTTCGTGGATGGTTCACTGTTTTGAGATCAGTTCACAGCATACTAGGTTTGGCTGCTTAGCTGGGCCTGTACTATTTGGTGGACCAGTTCACAATTAAACCGGTCCAACTAGCTGGTTCAATCCAAATTTGAAAACCATTTTCAATATTTCATTTGCCAGAATTGAAAACAATGACACAATATAATCTTTATTTTTTTGACAAAATGACACGATATAATCTGTAATCAGGAAGTGTTGCAAAATCATATATTCATTTTGTTTTAGCTTTTAATGCCTATGTTTTTACTGTGATTTTTGCTTCTTTTCATTGAAGTAGAAATATTTGTCCATGGAAGATGAATGTGGACTCTAATTTTCACTCTTCATTGTGTGCTTTTTATGTACAAAGGAATTTAAAACTTCCCAAGGTGCCAAGCCTGGACTCCTACTGCATGAGAGTATTACATGGACCCCCAAAACTTACTTCAAACCTTTATGTCCCTGTCGATTCAGCATTAATCAATTTTCACTCCTTCCATTTTCCGTGCCACCACAAAAAAGCTAAAAAGAAGTAAAACATTTGTCTTTGTCCTTAATGCCAAACTTTACACAGTTGTAGCTGGTAATTTTTTCCTGCAGATATTGTCATGCACTCAGCTACCAAATTTATTGCTGGACATAGTGATATTATGGCTGGTGTGCTTGCTGTGAAAGGTGAAAGGTTGTAGCTCTTATTTTATACTTCTCAGACCTTCAGATTTTAAAAATATTAATCTATCTGAATTTCATTCATTTGGAAAACTGTAATTTAAATTTTAATTGTATGACAATTTTTGTTGCAGAGTACAATTGCATATTTTTGTCTGTTCATTTATTTTATAGGTTGGAAATTTTTCACAAGCTCTTCTACATGATGTAGACTAATGCATGTTTTAATTGCTTTTGTGTAAATTATTTCATAGGATTTGTCGTGAAAAATTCCATGAGCTTACTTTGATTATGAGCTTACTTTAAATCATGCTTTGATTATGATCTGGATATTTTTTATAAAAAAAATGACTTGCTTCTTACAAGCTATAGAGAGAAAAATTGTAGGTTTTCTCTGTTATGCATGTGCTTGAAAATTCCTTGAAAATTGTTAAGCAGTACTCTTGTTGCTCTTTCTTACACCTTTCTGTCTCTTGTAAAACATAAGCCAGTTTGTGTTGAAAATGTTATTCTTTCATAAGCTACCTGCTACTGTGCTTCTAGTTGAAATTTCATTTTTATATATAATCTGTTGATTTATTGCTGCAATTGTAAGTTAGGGTGCATTTGATTTGTAGAAATGTTTTTTCTTTTTATTTCATTCATTAATAGTTACAAAAATACCACCTTGTTTTCATTTTTTTTCTTGTTTTCAAATATTTGTATAAGAAATAATTAAAACAACAAAATGTTGCTTTCACCATTTCTTGTCCAAATCTTTGTGATTATTAGCAAAAACAATTTTTAACAAACCAAACACATCTTTAATTTTCCCCTATTTTTGTAGCTCTTCCTCCAAATGCTTACCTCCTTTTTTCATTGTCTTAAGGTTGGCAAAAGAAATATATTTCTTACAAAATGCAGAGGGCTCAGGCTTAGCTCCATTTGACTGTTGGCTTTGTTTGCGAGGAATCAAGACAATGGCCCTTCGAGTTGAGAAGCAACAGGTGCTACTTGGAACATTCTTTTTTAAGTTCTGCTATTTCTTCTTGGTTAACTGGGTTCTACATCAAACTTCTAAAAGTAAAAGAAAAAACACAAGAGCCACATGCATATCCTGAGTAGTTTCCAGTTTCCATAATCTCTTCTTTGATTGCCATTCTATTTCTTATTCGGTTGATGAGCACTTCCTTTAAAAATCAGTCCTATAGAAAGTCGTGCATTCCATATCCTTGCAGGATACTTACGTGCTTGAATGGTGTAGTCGTGGAACATGCATGAACTAGCTGTAAATTTGTGATTTTAAATGTTGAGCTAATGTTTTAGGTCCCCTCACTCTGCTCTTGGGTCTGTCAAAATATTGTAGTTTATTTGGTTCTGCTTTCAGAGTTAAAAATTGGATTTTTAGTCTTCCCTGCTCCTCCCCCCCCCCCCCCCTTTTTTCCCCCTTCTCATAGTATCATCATGTGCTCAGATTATAGATCTGAAGAAGCATAATATTCCTCAATTTAGTTGGTCTCTCAATAATTTTGATTTTAAAGTTCCGGTCCACTTGTAATTATTTTTCTAACCATTTATTTTATTTGATTTTAACTTGGGAGTTAAAATCTCTTGCAGGAGAATGCACAAAAGATTGCAGATTTCCTTGCCTCCCATCCCCGAGTGAAGAAAGTAAACTATGCTGGTTTGCCCGGTCATCCAGGAAGAGATTTACACTACTCTCAGGTGGTGTTGATAAATTAAGATTACAGATAATTTTTGCTATCCCTGGTATTGATTTTCTCAAATATTTATATGGTCCCTTTCCAGGCAAAAGGTGCAGGATCTGTGCTTAGCTTTTTGACGGGTTCACTGGCTCTCTCAAAGCATATTGTTGAAACAACCAAGTACTATAGCATAACTGTTAGTTTTGGTAATAATTCTTCCATCTAGTGTAATAAGTTTTAAACTGTTATTATTTTTGTTGTTGTTATTATTATTAGTTCTCTGAAACATCACTGTCACAGAAAAACATATTTGATGAAGCGAAACAATTTGAAGTTCAAATTAATTGGGAAGGTGATGACCACCAAATCAGAAGGGGAGGGGAACCTAGATAGACCTTTTCCTCTCTTCCCTCTTATTGAAACAACCATGTCTTATACATCTGTTGTTTATAAGGCTTTAATCTCCATTTTTTGTCTACCTTCTGATTTAAATATTGGCATCCGTTGTTAACATTCCTTACCCAGGGATACCTATTAGTAGACTCAACTGAAACAATAAGATGGTGTAGAGGTTTTGAAGGGAACCTTGTTGCTAATATGTGGATATAGTGGTTAACATGATGAAGTTCTATATGGCTTTCTGCTGACTATGTTATTTTTCTTATTGGCAGGGAGTGTAAAATCCCTCATCAGTATGCCCTGCTTTATGTCCCATGCTAGCATTCCTGCTGCAGTCCGTGAGGCCAGAGGTTTAACTGAAGATCTTGTACGTATATCTGTGGGTATTGAGGATGCAGATGATCTGATCGCTGATCTAGACAATGCATTTAGAACCGGGCCTCTGTAATTTCATATAAATATCCACCCCTTGAGTAGTTGGATAAACTATATGCTTGTTTTAAATAACGAATATTATATATCTAAGTTATGATGAAACATGCTGAAGATTTGGAAGCGTGGTTGTCCTAATAGTGGACCCTCTGTAGACTGAAAACTTCAATATATTTATTGTATTTTACAATTTTCAAAATCCTATATTTTTTGTAATATTGAAGTTGTAGTTGTGTTTTTAACCAAAGTTCAGATTTTTTTTTTCAAGCACACTTTCTGTATCAAACCCCATTCTACAAGTGGACGGGTTCAATTATATCCCCTTTGTCAATGGCACCTATTGGTGGTCCTTTTCTCTTTAAGGGGATTCACCCCTGCAAAGGGTCTTGGCCTATATAGGATTAGTCTGTGTGTCACCTTTGAGTGAACACTGGCAACTCCCAGTCCCAAGGTGGACTTCTGCCTAATCTTTAATGCACATTCTTCACTCAAATAAGCTCTAGCTCTAATTATCTTCACATGATTTACCTATTCATCTCCAAATCTCACAGCATGAGAGCCATTGCTTTGGGAGAAATACCTATGTAGATACTGTTAGAGCAAGTTAAGTAGGCTATACAATTCAACAATGCACACATCATTACCTTGTTTAAATATTTATATAAAGTTTTGTGCCACATGATAATGTCTATTGTTTATTAGTTTAGTCTACTTCACCTTGATAATATACACAGGTATATCTCTTGTTTTTTAGGGTTTGCAAAACCTGCACTTTCTCAAGCAGTCAAGGACCACAATTCTTTTGGGAGATCATTTTATCTTTTACGAGATAACACTATGATGAGATATGATTAGATATTTGTATAAAATCATTTTACACTATTAGTACAAAGTTATTAAACTACATACCAATTTATCATTTATGTGAAATATCGCATACATCATGCCCCAAATAAGACCAAAAATTAACATGGTGAACAACAACCAATTAAACATCCGGTGCAATATAGGATCATTTAAACTACATACCAATTTATCATTTATGTGAAATATCGCATACATCATGCCCCAAATAAGACCAAAAATTAACATGGTGAACAACAACCAATTAAACATCCGGTGCAATATAGGATCATAGATTGCCTACGTCTCATGACATTGCATTAATGCTACAAGTGGAGTTGTACCCTTACAACTTGCATTTGACCAATGACCAATGATCCCATCTACATGCAAAAAGGCCACCAAATGTCGGCAAGGAATCAACTCATGATAGCACATGTAATGTACAAGAGAGTAATATCACTGTTGACAGAGTGTGTGAGCATGGTTTTAAAATCTAGATTGAAGCAATTGGTTCAACTGGAAACCGATTAAGTGTTCATTCCATTCAACTCAAAAATTTGGTTAGTTTTTTTTTTGGTCAAATGAACGGGTTCATAAAGGAGAAAAACTTCAGTCATACGATATTTACAGCAAGGAAAACAGCATATGCAGAGTCATAAAAAATACAACAATCCTAACCAAGACACGCTGCTGAAACCTACACCAAGCTGTAACATACTACAGACAAGGAAAACAACTAAACCAAATAAATAAAACAAGACAGAAAAGAAAAAAAACTACAAATAGTACACCAAAAAAGGATACAGACACGAAGGATATCCTTGGGATATCCTTAAGTGGGTTGGGTTTGGCCCATTTGGGGCACTCAGAACCTTCTATTTTACCAATATAACTCACATGTCACATATCCAAAGCACAACACATGGATCCTCATCCTCATGATGCACAACAGCAAGACACAGCAACTCACAAAAACCAGAACAAACACAACAACAGACAACAGAAACACGAAAATAAATTGCAACAACAGAAGCAAAACAACACCAAACAAAACACGAACAAACCAACTCCAGCAGATCTGGAGCTCCCCCACAGCGGCAGCGGCGACGGTTACAACCACGATGAATCTCCACGCTTGAAGGAGACGACAACGCAGTCCCAGACGAGGGCGGCACTCGTCCAACCCGTCGCTAACAGCGGCACCTCCAAACCCAGCCAAGGAACTCATGTGTGCAGCAGTCCCAACACACCGAAGGAGAGAGAACAGAGGAGATACAACGGTGAAGCTTCATCCAGGCGGATGGAGGAGGTTAAGTGGCGATGGAGACGGTGGAAGACACCACCGCGCGGCCCAAAGCCAACAAAAGGGAGCATCGAAAAACTGAAAAAAAAAACAAGAAAGGGACGAAACAGAACCGAAATTGAAAAGAAAAGAAAAGAAAAACGAAGCAAAACGGGAACACAACGAAAAGACAGAAACCGAAAAAGGGAAACAACACAAACCAAACGCGCCGGCGGTGGGGGGAAGAGGAAGCCACCGCGCAGCCTCAGATCACCACAGGGAGCAAAAAGCAAAACGGGAACGAAAAAGAAACAAAAAGACCAAAAAGGGAACGAAAAAAGAAGGCAGAGGGGGGGGGGGCTGCGCGCAGTGGAATACCGCCGGTGCAGCAGCCCCCAAGCAGGAGGGCGGCGAACAAAAAACTTGGGGGGGGGGGGGGGGGTTGGGAGCGCCGCGCGGCGCTAGGTCTAGTGAAAAACCACTCTGATTGTTCTTTGGTTAGTTTTAGAACTAATGAGAATCGGTGAAAAAAAAAACAATTGATCAAATTGATCCAAAACTGATGAGAACTGGTTGAACAGTCAATTTTTTATTTTTAATACAAAAAAATTTATTTTCCAACCAAATAAGGTGTAATGACAAGTTATGAAGATTTAATGTTATTTTTTATGAAAAACAAAATGGCGATTATTCATATATTTTTTTTATCAAATATTTCACCAAGTTTTCAAATTGAAAAACTCATTATGAATATCCGCAACTATATAATATTTCAATTTAGCCAATCTTAAATCAATCAATCAATCGTACATATATATGTCTCTTTGGCTTTTATCAAAATAATATCTTATTTGCAATTATTTATACCTTCGTATATTACCTTCCATATATACATGGTCAAAGTTAATAATTAGTGCAACAATGTCTTTATCAACTATTATAAATTTTATTCAATGGTTGACCATGCAAATTAAAAAGATAAAAGGGAAATGACAAACTAATTAACAATTTACCATAAAATGGTAAGAGCTCTTGCCTATAAATTGAGCAATGCTTCTAATGGCCAAATATCATATGTTCAAACTCTAGAGAAATTAGATACACACGTAATTGAGTTAAGATGCAGGGGAAGAAAATTGTTGCTCTTCTGGTGCCTATGATAGTTTTAAGTATGTTAGTGACAACATTCGGTGCCATCGAAACTAATGGCATCACATGTCCTGAGGCAGTACCATTATTGGTGCCATGTGTGCCATATTTGGAGGGTTTTGTCCTAGGAGCACCATCTCCATTCTGTTGTCAAGGGGCAAATACTGTATCTCAAAATGCCAACACCACTCAGGTTCGTAGGGATCTATGCAATTGTTTCAAAAGTGCTATAGCATCAATAAAGGTTGATCCTCAAAGACTAGCACAACTTCCCCAGCTCTGTCATATTAGTCTTTCATTTCCTATTAGCCCTCAAATTGATTGCAACTCGTAAGTCTCTGTCTCTTCTCTTTCATTGCTTAGTCCTATATATGTGTACATATACATATTTAATTATAATGTTAAATTCTTGTTAATTAACATTGCTTTGATAATGTACAGGATTCCTTGATATGTACTACTGCAAGGAGCTTGAAGAACTATAAAGAAGACACTGTAGAAATAATAATTATATATGCAATGTGTAAAGTATTTGTAACAAGTGTTTGAGGCCAAATATGTCTCAAACAATTTAGTAATGGAATCTTGAACCGTCAAACTTTTATTATCCAATTTCAGTTTCTATTTTATTTTATTTTTTTGAGAAAAGCAAGTTAAGTCATTTCATTAATAATCAAGACCGCAATACATATAATAAAATCATCACATACAAACTTGGAGAATAGTAATATATGTATCCACCCCTACTAAAGTAAGAGCAACTACATGGAGTCTCCTCCTATCAAACTCTACCAAAGAGTTGGGAACATAAAAACTCCTACAATTTGAAATAATAGCTCTATATTCAGCTTGAAGGTTTAGGGTTTTTTCTTCTTGCACATGGAGTCTGAGAGAGTAATTGTAGTATTTGACTTTGAAGAAATATCCTCTCTCATCACATAAATTGGGGCCACAACCGAATGTCAGATCACCAAAACTTTGCACAACCTACAAAAAAGGCTCAATGTGCTGCCAATCGATTTCATTGGCTTTATTTGCTTGAATTAAAAATGCATAAAGAAAATAGAAAAAAATAAAACAGACAAATACTTATTATGTTCTTTTAAGGCAAATTTCAAGGCAAATTTACTAATACTTATTATGTTGTTTCGTGTAATAAAATGCATACACAAGAAAGTGTATGCATTTTTTACGAATGAAAAGCTACAATCGCCATAGGGACTTCTTATTCTGAATTGAGAACTGTTAGTTTTTACCAATGATTCAAGCAACGAAATGTACCAAGACACATGACTTTTTTTTAAGAAAGGAAAAAGTGGTTCAATTGTGGTTTGGAGGAAAACACAGATGGTTCTATGTATAAAAACAACCAATTATATATCTCCATGCGTTTCGTACTGTTATTTTTTCGTAAAATTTAGCATTTTTCTTTTGGATTTCACCTTAGCCAATTGTGAGAAAGAAAATAGACACTAATTATTGAGCACATAAAATAAAGTACTTTTCAAGACTGCCCCTTCTTTCTTTTGAAATTTGAAAAGGGTTATGATTAAAAAGAAACAATTTATAGATCAGAGACCAACTTTAGCAGCACACCCACCAGCCCTAAGTTACCTGCCTTGTGGTGGTCCTCCACATTTATCAAATGTCTGCTTCATTCTGTTTGTGAGGGAAAGTACGATGGCAACCCTTTTTTTATTTTTACAATCTTCATTTTGTTTCGATTATTTCGTTTCATATCACACTTGTGCTGTACTGCTGTAGGGTCAAATTCTCCTTTTAAGTTATTTACCTAATTACTTAACCACTTCTTAAACTTATAAAATATAATGAAGACTTTAATAACAGTTTGTGAACCGTTATTAAAGACTAATTCTCCTATCCATTGCAAATCACAAAAATAGTTATTGAAAGGAAAAGTCTCACAGCTTAATTATTACATTGATTTTTCAAAGTGTTTACTTTTAATGTAATGCAAAATAATATGATGATTTATATGCTTAAAACATTCTGAAAATATATGTGTTTTTTTTTTAAACCTTTACTATCTAAAATTATAGTAGTGTCTTTAGTAGAAGGATTAGGATAGGTCAGAGACATGCAGGTTTGTAGCAAAAAAAGAAAAAATTATAATAGTGTTTAATTAGATAAACCATTGTAATTAGGGTCTCGGTTAGGGGTTTAGTCACACTTAAAACTCATTGTCTCTCTCCAATAGTGTGTTTTGTGAGAATCGAATATTGATTCTCTCACCTATAAACTCAATTAATGTATGTTGCAACTGAATCACTCTTATTAGGTATAAGTACAGTGAGTAATGTTTAATTAATCAAAAATTTGAGCCGAATAAATTCATTCATTTAAGATAATAACTCGAATGTAAAACTTTTAATATGAAAAATTAAATTCTTTATCACTTATATTACTGGTTGTTAGTAGAACAATACATAATAATTTAACGGAGATGATATGAATTTTTCAAAACAATGGACTTTGCAAATTCAATTTAACCACGTGTTCTGGCTAAAAAGAGGCTTAAATGTCGCTAATCCGAAGATGCTTACTCTAAAAAATGCACGCGAATGTAACAGAAATCTCCCAAAACCAAAGCTCATTTGACCCATTAGCCCTTCCACAAATTGCTCCCTTCCCTTATCATCATCATCATCAACTACTATACCATATACTATGCTAGTGAATTCCAGAAAAAGGAAAATACTCCTAACTCCTAACCACAAATTTTTGTGATCCTTTTTACCCCATTGATCACACACACCCTTGTTCAAGTTGCAAAAGTTGAAAGCTCTCTTTCACCCGACACTACACGATTTCTCCCTTTGTGTCAATCCTTTCCATCTAAGCCTCCAAAAGCTCTCAGATCATAATACCCCTTCAATTCCCCCCCCCCCTCTCTCTCTCTCTCTCTCTAATGTGTTCTCAACACCACAACAACAACAACAATAATAATAGACCTTAAAGTTTTAGAAAGAGAGAGGACAAGTGAAACCAAACCAAACCACACCACAACACCAATTTTCCCTTAAACATTCATGGGCTGCACAGCCTCAAAACCCCTTACCATAGTAGGTAGAAACCCTGAGGATCACTCTCCTTCTCCTTCTTCTTCTTCTTCTTCTTCAGCTTCACACTTGTCCAATTCCTCTTCTTCACCATCAAAAGTTCCCAAAAGGGCACTTTCTCTCCCAATGCCTCTTGTGCATCACCCACCAACCAAAAAGGGTGATACCCACCACCTTGTCTCCCTCACCTCCACCACCTATGGTTCCCTTCTCCTCATTCACCCAAAAGACTCCAACTTTAACTCTAATGGCTCTGATAGTGACCCTCCTCAACCCCCACAAAACCTCACCAACAACAACACAGTGAACCAAACACAGCCAGAACCAGAACAGTCATTGTCCCCTGACTCAGTCATCAACACTTGGGAACTCATGGATGGCCTCAATGATGATGATGATGAAAAGTCCAATAATTTCGACGCCCCCATGATTGTTTCAAAGAAGTCAAGTTCATGCAGGTACACGACACTTGATGGGCTGTCTCCAAAGAAGCTTCTTGATCCTTTTGAAGCACTGAAACCCTCAGAAACTGTGAAGGAGGAGAATTTTTCTCCTTCATCATTGGACAAGAAGCCACTTTGGCAGCATTTGTCTGAGGAAGCTTTGCTTGCTAAATTGGACCCAAATGTGGCTTTGAGTTACCGGAGAGCATTGTCATCAAGGCAACTAGGATCATCAAGAAGAAGTCTCAGGTCAATGGGGTCAACAATAACAACAACCCCTTTGAGTAGTTGTTCTTCACTTTCTGACAATTTGTGTTGTTTACCTGTTTGTGCTGAAGATAGAATAGTGGTGTATTTTACAAGTTTGAGGGGTATCCGGAAGACCTATGAAGATTGCTGTTTGGTTAGGATGATATTGAAGGGATTCAGAGTTGTTGTGGATGAAAAGGACATCTCCATGGACTTATCCTATAGGAAGGAGTTGCAAAATGCACTTGGAGTTGGTAAAGCAGTGACCTTGCCACAGGTCTTTATTAGGGGGAAGCATGTGGGGAATGCAGAGGAAATCAAGCTGATGAATGAGTCTGGAGAGTTGGCAAATCTCTTGAAAGGTTTCCCCATTAGGGATCCTGTGTTTGTTTGTGAGAGCTGTGGAGATGCCAGGTTTGTTCCCTGCCCAAATTGCAATGGTAGCAGGAAGGTGTTTGAGGAGGAACAAGGGGGATTGAGGAGATGCCCAGATTGTAATGAGAATGGCTTGATAAGATGCCCATGTTGCTGCTGCTTCTCATGATTGGTTTTGGTTGGTTCAATTTGCATGTTTACTTTTCAGTTGCAAACATATGTTTGAATCTAAAAGTATTTTACAATTATTTTGGATTCAAACGTAATTTTGTGGTATTTCAATTGAAAACCACACATACACATTTAGTGACCATATTTTCTTTTGCTAGTCTGTCATGATGACAAGTTTTGACAGGTACTGTGAGTGCCATTGCCAATTTCAATGTCTTTGTTTTTAGGCTTTTTTTTAGTTTATATTTGTTTATGTCAGACTTTTAGCTTTTATTATTATGGCTCATTAACTCCTGATTTCACAAAATAAAAAATTGACTAGTTTAGATGCATTTGCTTGGATCAAATTTGAAATGTTTGAATCTGTCACACGTCTTTTTATATGGCAGCAATAATATCAATTATCAAGGAGTCTAAAAGCCCACCAATAGTGATAGTGATACTCATACAAACTCCTAGGAGGTTGATCAACACCACTCATATCATACCTTTGTAAAATATACAAATAGATGCTGCAATGCAATATGTAGAGAGAGATCACAACTGGGATGAATTTTCTTCTATTTACCGGTCTGTGCTTTGTCAGCTTTCACCCGAAATAAGGCAAGGCCCCAAAGGGGTCAATATCACAAGATGGAGCTGAGCTATCTACACTGTCTTCATGTTCAGTGTCACATTGTGCGATTCATGTCATCTAATGTTTATTTTATCAAAACAAGGGGTTGATGAATTTCACAATGAATTTATGCATGCCAGCTAAGGTTACATCCATATCTTTATATGCTGCTGAATGAAAATTATAATCATGGTTAATAACTGATGTTGCTTCAGCTTTCAATTTCTGTTGTTGCGGAACTATACTGGGGCCTAAAAGTGATACCATACTATCCACTTGCCACATGGCACGTATAAGTTTCTTTGTATTTGGAATCTTTAAAATGAAGTAGATGATGATTTCATTTACGGATTTAAAACTCTAATTCATGTACAACTTACAAGTTGTTTTGTTTGCAATTGTTACCGTGTAGAGATTTTATGACTACAAAGTTAGCAATTCCTGATCTCCTTATTCATAGTGGAAAAGAGAGCGTCGAAGAGCTAGGGGGGCTCATACCTGTGATACACTTACTGAGTGCATCTTGCTACTTATAGTATTTGTCAATGTCATTTGTCTTCATAGGATATCATCAGCTTTTTCACCAAACTGGTGTAATTTCATCTAGAAATTATCAATTTGGTGTAGATTCGGAAAAAATTATCAAATTAGTGTAAGTCGTATGCTTGATCCACAATTTCTATTTTTTTTTTAAAGTCGCCAACCACCAATACGACTTCTGAGATTTTTTTTTTGTTTTTAATAAATTTCACTGAAGTCGTATGATGCATATACGACTTTCACTTTTCTTTTCCAGAAGTCGTGGAATGAAAATACGACTTCAGTATTTTTTTATTATATTTTCAGAAGTCGTGAAGTTGAAGTACGACTTCCATGTTTATTTTATATATATTATTGAAGTCGTGAAGTCGAAAAACGACTTCACTTTTTTTAATTTTTTAAAAAAAAAGATATTATCGAAGTCTTTTTTTATTTTTTTTGTAAAAAAGATATTATCGAAGTCGTATAAGCGTAATATGACTTTTGTATTTTATTATTCTCTCCACCCTACCAGCTCGTGTATGCCCTCCAAGGAGTGAGGTTCGCAGAATTGCAATGAGGCTCAGTGACAGCTTTGAGATTAGTTGGAAGTCCTTGAAGCACAAGTGGTCACTGCATGAATTAAAGGAGCAGAGGAAAAACAGGAAGAAGGAATTAGTGCTGTGTACTCCTCCACCACATGATGATGATAGACAACAACACCCAATCAATGAGGGGAAGTAGTAAAGGCTGTAGTGGTGGAGACTTTTGGGAATTACATTCTCATTATGGAAGATCTCTATTAAGACAAATAAAGATTACTGCAACATGCATAGCCTCTATCAAGGAAAGCTGCAGAAAGAGATAAAAAGAAGTCCTCCATTAATATTATTATAAGCATCAATGTTCTGGACACTACCCCTCTTCAAAATGTTCCTAAATCACCACACTCTTCAACAATTTCATTCACCACACGATAATATTTTTTGAAAAAAAAAATTAAAAAAAGTGAAGTCGTACTTCGACTTCACGACTTCAATAATATATATAAAATAAACATGAAAGTCGAACTTCAACTCCACGACTTCTGAAAATATAATAAAAAAATACCAAAGTCGTATTTACACTCCATGACTTCTGAAAAAATAATAAAAAAAAGTGAAAGTCATATATGCATCATACGACTTCAGTGAAATTTATTAAAAACAAAAAAAATCTCAAAAGTCGTATTGGTGGTTGGCAACTTCGAAAAAAAATAGAAATCGTGGATCAGGCATACGACTTACACCAATTTAGTAATTTTTTCTGAATCTACATCAAACTGGTAATTTTCAGATAAAATTACACTAATTTGGTTACACTCGCCTCCATCGCCTCCACCAAGGCCCCTCCTTGGTTACACTCGGTAGTCGGTACCCCTCCTCCACTAAGTTGTGCAGGCAAGCTAAGGAACAGTTCCATGTCATTAATGTCGTAGAAACCCTTAGAGAGAACAAAACAGAGACCAGATAGATCTTCCTCTGGACTCTAAGAATTGTAGGTCTGTTTTATATAATTAATTAGCCTAGTATCTAATTTCAAGTTGACTTGAGATAACTTTTATGAAGTCTTTTATTGGCAAAAAGTGACGCTCTTTTTCCAATAGTGCCCTTTTTTTTGGCTTTTAGAATGCAAGGGGCAGAGACAATTATATAATGTAAGTTCTATTGATGAAAATTGACAAACCTTTAAGGTTTCTTTTTAATATTTTAAATACTAGGGGGCCGATAAAAAAATATATAAACTATGGGGCCATATTTTGATTTATCTAAAAAATATTAAGTTGTTTTAAAATTTTGAAATGTGCGACAGCCTCAATGAACCCCCTGCCCCCATTGGCTTCGCCACTGGTGCCGCTGTGGGTGACGTTGGAGACGGCCTTGAGGGAGGGGTTGCTTGATAGAGAAAGAGAAGAGAGAAGGAGGAATTCAATCTTTTTTCTATTTTAAGGAAAGCTAACCAGGTTGGAGATAGTTTTGCAAAGTTTAGTTTAAATCATAAGTTGTATAGTAGAATCTATTATTTTGTTCCTATTTTTGTTTCGCTAATTGTTAGAGTGGATTTAGCTAGTACTTGCTTCCCTAGAGGGTTTTAGCTTAGTTTGTTCTGTCTTGGGGGTTTGATCCCCCTTGTACTCACAAAAAAAAAAAAACATAACAAATAGTAAAAACAATATTTTTTATTTTTATTTTTTTCTGTACAAATATTTAAATACAAAAACAAAAAATAAATTAGAGATAATGTTATAGCTTTATAATTAATTAAAAATAAAAATAGGAAATAAAAATAATAAACGGTTTATCAAACCGGGCCCTTAAATTTTCAGTGAAGTCCCTCCCTATCACGTTCGTTCTCCTCAAAACACGTTATATACGCCTTCGAGGTAGTGGTCCCCTTCTCCACTTTGTCTCGCCTCCTCCATGAATCGCAGCTCTCCCTCTTATGTCTGAATTTACCTTCTCTTGCACCAATGGCATTGGCATTGGCACTGGCCGGAGGATGAGACTTTTTCGGCGAGAGGAGATTGCGCAAGTATATATAATACATGGCAACGAACCGGTAGGGACCGGTTACAGGTTTAAATCTCAACCACTAATTAATTTATTAATATATCCGATGGTCAAGTAATGGTGTTGCTGAACACTGAACCGAAGTCCGGAGACAGAACAAGAGTGTTTAGTGTAAGGGAATTGTGCAAACAACAAACACCAAAATTTGAATTGAATTGGCAAAGGAAGTCGGAAATGGCGTCGAGTTTGCAGAAGATAGAAGGGGACGAGTCGGTGTTGTTGCGCGTCACTCATTCGAATCTCAAAACGTTCAACCCCGACATCCGCTTCTCCCTTCAGGTTCGCTCTCTTCTCTTCACTTCACTTCACTTTCCCCTCTATTTATTTGTTTCTTTGTTTGTTTGTTTTTTAGAAATTAATAAATAAATAAACAAGGAGGCTTCAGTTTTTGTTGATTCGATTCGATTCCTCTGATTCTGAATGTGAATGTGATGATGATAATTAATTAATTAATTAATAGATGACGGTGGAGGCGGTGAAAGATAAGCTGTGGAAGAAATGCGGCACTTCCGTCAACTCGATGCACCTGGAGCTCTATGACGACGCTCGCAACAAACTCGCTGATCTCACCGACAATTCCAAACCCTTTGGTTTCTATTCGCCTCTCGATGGGTTCGTCTTTTTTCTCTTTTTTTTTTATCACTCTTTGCATCTATATAGACTATATTTTACTTGGCATGCGAATGCAGTTAGGGGAGCATCTGGAAAAGCTTATTTAGACTTGTCTTATGAGTGGCACATGCTCTAATGCAAGTATTTGGAAGAGTTTAAAGTAGCTTATGATATACCTATAAGCTGTTTTTGGCTTATTCTAGCTCCCTAAGATAGTTTATAGAAATAGCTTATATGAAGCTTGTGCAGAGTTTTTCTCCTATCCTTTCTGTGACCCCAGTCGTAGTTTGTACATAAGCTCTTATATGACAAGTGTTTACTGAATAAGAGCTAGTTAAGCTTTACCAAAATGCCTCCTAAATCGGTGTTTTTTGTTTTTCAATTTTTTTCTGAAGTTTGGGAGTGAAAATTTCGATTGTTTTTCCCAAAGTGCGTTTCTAGCAAGCAACTTTTTATTAATTGTTATCCGTTTGGGTGAAATTGTGTAAATTTTTTGGTGTGAAATTGTGTGAGTTTATGATCAAACCTGTATACCGATACCCTTTTTTATGCAATTTTGTGGGCTAGTGTTTGCTGAGTTGGGTTGGAGTGTGGTGTTGGGGTTTATGGTTGCTGTTCTGTTTTCATATCCAGTGGAGTTTTTCTTTCAAATGGGTTACATGTTTGTTAGTTGTTACTTTATTGAATTTACAAAAGCTGCTGCTTGTTACTTTCTATATCTGTCTTGTTGAATCTACTGTTATTTGAAGTAGTCAACATGGCCTTATTGTTCATCAATCCAGTTGGTTAGTGTTTTCATTCCCCTGTTGGCAGGTTTCGTTTGCATGTTGTGGATCTTGATCCATCATCTGTCACATCTGGTGGATGGCTTGAAGATACTTCATTGGTAGAAAAATACAAAATTTCTGAAGAAGCCTATAATAAGCGAGAAGGCATGTCCCTCCATCACCCCCACCAAAAAAACTTTATATTTTTGCACTTCTTTTAAAAGGTCAAGTGTACATGTTTTTAAGGTAATTTTGACATTGATTAATTAATTAAACTAATATTTGTCATTATAGATATGGTTTGTTAAGGCGTGCCATTGGGTAATAAGTAAAGGAATCAAGAGTAGAAATTATGAAATGTAGAAGTATTTGATGTCATGAAGTCCAAGAAAACAGTTAATACCCTCTTTTCTTTAATTAAGTATTTAAGAGCAATAGATGCTATTTTTATTCATTAAGGATGTATGTTAATTGTTAACAAAAGCCCTTATAGATCAAATAGAATTTGGTAGATATCAATCAATCAATGTAGATACAAGGGCAAAACCTACTTTCTAGTTCGTCGAATACCATGAAGAAATTTAGCTTTTCAATGCTCTTGAAGGGTGATTTTAAACATTGTTGGTAAAAATCATGTTGTTACCCCTGAACAGATGATGATTGACTGTGGTTTGTGTCTTGTGATTGTTCAACATGTATTATCGTGAAAATATTGATATTTATTTATTTACTCACTAATAAGTCTTGTAGCTTATTATATGTATTTTTTCATTATGCTGTAGCAGGCACTTTCAGAAAATATAAGGAGAAATTGACTGCTCAAATTCCATCAACTGGTGAGGCAAAGGTAAACATTTGATTAATATATCCTGCTTAGTCTGCTGTGCTAGCCCTCTCCAATTGCATGTAAAGCACAAAATTATTGGCTATATTAGAGTTTCTCATGTCTATTACTTGAGATGGGCCGTATGATGGCTTCTGGGTAATGGATGCTTTCATTGATTTGGCATTTATTGCGCAGATACCAGGCACTTACATGGAAGATCTCTCTTCTAATATCGAGGTTTGTCAGTTATTATGTCTATGCTTCTTTATCCTCTATCTACTAACAACTATAATTGTTGTTTAGGTTATTTTTAGTATAGTCATCAAAATGATAAGGTTTAGGTGTAATAGGATGAAAATTGAATAGAGATACTATGAACAATGCAAGGCGAGATTGATATGAGATGTGATGATAGATGTGTGTAAAACACTAACCTAATATTCTTATTTTCATTTATATTAATGGTTAATAATTTGGTCGTGTTTCAATGTAGTAGAACTAGCACAAGCCTACCCCAATAAGACTGCTAACGTAATAAAACTCCTAACATAATAGAAATCTTAATTCTTACATTATAGTACTCTTCCTCAATCTAAAGCTTAATTTACAAATGTGAAGGACCAATCCCAAAAACTTCAACTATCACTAAAGGACCAAGAATTGCTTTATATATCTTACACACGCCCTTATGCAAGTGCCTTTTGGGCTTGAAGCATAGACCATTGCACAGGTCCAATTTACCTTGTACTGATATTAAACTCAATTTATGAATAATCGGGAGGGGCAAGTATAAAATTCTGGATCGCTTGGTCATAGACTTAGATACCATGTTAGGGACTAAGTATTCAAAAAGCTTAAGGTATTAATTAGGTGGAAGCTCTAGAATATTTATCTAACAAATAAAGATATTAAAGAAAATAACCTATATATAATGTGGGACCTATAAACCATAGCTAGAAAGACTATCCATGAACGAGAGGCAGTAAGCAAGATGAGCACTATAGGGAAGATAGCCCAGCAACACAGCTGGAATAATGCACACAAAAAAAAAAAAAAACTCATCATCCGGAATCCTTCAACTTATCAAACCGTGCTTGTTGACTTGACTCACTGTTGGGTTAAAGGTGTTACAATTTGTATCAAGTATCAATTGCTAGAATGCTAGTCATGGACTAATGATATGATATCATTTGCTAAAAGTGGACGTAGCCCCAGTTACTTGAATATTTAGATGAACTATGTATGGTACTTAATTTTTTGAATACTTAAATCATGTGCCTTTTTCTTTGGTTGTCTTAATTATGATTCATGCATATTTGCAGTTTTGTATTGAGAAAGTGATATATGATATATTTTCTTGTTCATATTATAGTAATGGTTATCATGTCATCTATTTTTTATTTTTTACGAATTGAATTTTTTTGAATTGCTATGTTGCTACTCTCCTCTTTCCAATTTCCAAAATATTAAGGTGGGATCCAGATGTGAAGTTGAACCTGGGGGAAAAAGGGGTGTTGTAAAATTTGTTGGCCGCGCAGAACCACTGGGTCATGGTTTCTGGGTTGGAGTTCAATACGATGAACCCTTGGGCAAACATGATGGCATGTAAGTAAAATTACCATCTTTATATATGATATGAAAATCAGTCGACTCCTGACTTACTTATCATGTTAATTTCTGTTCAGTTATTATGTGCTTTTTTGCATTTGGAAACTTTGGAGTATGCCCACATTTATCTTAGAATTTCCCTTGGTTATGTTACAGGGTCAAAGGAGTACGCTACTTTGAATGCCCTCCATCTCATGGTGGAATGGTTAGGCCGGATAAAGTGAAGGTTTGTTAATATCCATGTTGTATTAGTCCTTAAATATTGGGATATATTTCATTGTTGTTCATGGTGCTTCTTTTTTCTGATAAAAGAAAAAATGGAAGGACAAGAAATCCTCCTTAACAAAAGAACAAAACACAAAATGACCAATAACACTGATCATATCAGTGGAGGAAAGATGCTGCAATCCCTCAACATCTGTTAGGGAAACCCCATCAGAAAGGCCTGTGCTTTATTACACCTCATTGAATCCAAACACCTAGTCTTATCTCAAATCTATTATTGTGCCATGCTGCTTTTTTCTTGCAAACTGCACATAAAAGCATAGTATAATTTGACACAGTTTTAATCACATTAGCTGATTTTCTTGGGGTAGATGTGTGTGCTTTGCCTCCAGCCATTAATTTTTTTTTCTTGATATTTAGCATAGCTGATATTTTTCTGTTTCCATTAGTGGAAACAAAGATCTGTCACTAAGACCTTTGCAAGACGACAACAAACTGTTACTTTGATGACTCGGATTTATTTTTTTTTCTCTACAAATCCTTTCCAGGTTGGTGACTACCCTGAACGAGATCCCTTTGAAGAGGATGAAATATGAGTCTAAATGAGGAAGCTGCTTTCATTGTGCAGGATTTTTCTCTACAGTTTTCCAATTGCTAAAGTCCAACATTAATTTAGGAAACTTTCATTGGTTGGCATTTCAAGGGAGTGGATATCTTTAGGGCCTGTTTGGATTGGCTTATACAGAGGTTATCTGGGTTTATCTAGTGACATAAGCTCTTGTCAGTGTGTTTGACAGAGCTTATCAAAACAATTTACAGTTTATATGAAATCAATTTCACTATATTCTTTCTTCGATTATAAAATAGTTTATACATAAGCGCTTATATGATAAACGTTTATGTCATAAATGCTTAAATAAACTATTTTTCTAAACAGACCCTTAGTCAAAAAAGGGTTCAATTGCATTTTTTTGGAGTGTTTGTATTAATGTCTGTAGAAAGAAAACACGATGCAATGTGAGGAAAAAAAAATTTCGGAAGTTAATTTTAATGGTATATGAGAAACAACAAACAGGATACTCTTGGTGGAGACAGGCAATTGGTAATTAGTAGGCGTTAAAAGAAGTTAATAATCGTTAATCTAGTACATATCTCTATTAGTGGCCTTTGTTCCTAGCTTTATGAGCTTCTCAATTGTAAAACAAATTTAACCAAACTGTTCCTTAAAAAGTAATCAAATTTAATTAAAATTTTCTTTCATAAATGCAGATCAATTTTTAATAGTGGCACTCGTTTGACTTGCCCTGTTCTAAGCAATGGATATAAATAGTATAACGAAGATTACCATGTCAATTGAAGTTTCATCAGAAAATATTTGAATTGAGCTCAAATCAATTATGCAAATATAAGAGTTTTGGTATTATGTTAAAAAAAAAGTTTTGGTATTTAACGAGTTAGGATTCTCTATATTTCTTTCATTACTATGTTTTTGGGAGAATAAATAAAATAAATGACATCTATGTATCACATTTATGTCATTTATTTCTCCCAAAAGTATAATAATAGAAGAAATAGAGGAAAAAAAAAGAAATAGAAAAAATCTCAACTCTACACAAATAATACAAAAGTGCAAAAGAAAAACATAGAATCATGGAGAAGAGAAAACAAATTAAAAACATAAGTAAAAAAATACCTTTACAATCACACCTTTCCTGCAAATAACATGAATTACTTTTTACCACTTAACATTTTTCTAACCAAAAACAATAAGCATTCAATGTAGGAATTTAAAATTTACCCACAAGCATATAGGAGATCTTCCAAAGTCCCTTTTTGTTATAAAGTACAATTTAAACTTTTTAAATTGACTCTCAACCTAATAGCTATTTTAAGGGACAACAGAAGGAAAGGGAATACAAAGTTAAAAGATCACTCAATTTTCAACTATACAACTTCCGAGAAGTGCTCCACTGTTATACAACATCCATTTGCTATACAATGTAGGCATTGTATCAATAACCATAAAAAATACCAAATCAAGCTGACGAGTCTATCTTTTCATCCAAAGGTGTCTTTAGAGTATCTATCTGCATGAGAATACAAAGTAAATGAATAACAAAAGATTCATTTACAGCTAATTGTTTTCACGTCATGCTTTATCATAGACAAAATGCAAGATCAGAAGGTGCATAAGTGCTTAACCTTTTATGCAGAGTCCTTGACCGAGTAGATCTTTTATTGGTGACAGAGATATCACCCTTTCCATCTTTTACATTGCTTTTCTTAGTTCTGGACCTTTGAGCTCCTATAATCGGAAGCCTCTGGTTAATTACAACAATACAATTAACCAGATTTGCAAAAGCTATGTTTACACTAACCTCTAGTCTTAATGCATGGTGATTGGACTTCAATATCCCCTTGATCTGACTCAATCAACTCACTCGAAGCACCAGAATATGCTTCTGACACAGGTTTAGATTGTGATTTACCATTTAAAGACAAAGTATTTGTCTCTTCAGTGCCTGCATCAATTACTTCACCGTCTGCTTCGTCTGCAGAAAACAAAAGATCATCAGCAAGCAAAAACAGTTAACCATAAAATTCACTAGAAGCTCATCCAAAGCAAGAAGCTATATGACAAAATAAAATTCCTCAATATCATATTTTTTCTGGACAGACAGTTGTTTATCCAGAAAAATCATGTCCTCTTTGCCAACTTGTCAATGGATTGGCATTTGCAATACATTCTTAATGGTTGGCTTTATTCCATCACTTACAGAAATTTATCATGTAGGATACATCTCCCATGAGAAAAATTCTTCAATGTCTTGTTTGATGTGACAACCACAGCAGTTATTTAATGGCACACATTTCTATGTAACAGTGCATTTTATACATTGTTGAGTTCCTTTGGATAGAATAGCAAGTAGTACTGGTCAAACATAATTGTTTTCCTTGCAGTTTATTCTCACGGTTTGTAAAAGTCAACACCATTGCCAAATACTAATACTAAATAATAACAGTTTGACAAAACACCGTGAATCTCCCCTCATATATTACAATTATTTCCATTTGGAAATATCATAATATTCATGCTTAAAAGTCAATTAGAAGTGGTAAAAGAGTAAAGCAGAAGCGTAAAGCAGAAACAGGAGAGAAGATATTACGAGTACCAATTGTCAAACTGAAAATTAAGACTTCAAACATAAAAAAATGCCTCATGGGCAATGATTACTGTCACTGATAATGTACTAATATAACAGGGTCATTAGGAAGAGAGCAGAAAGTACAAAACCTGAACATTTGAAAGTTTAAGAAGTTAACCTGAAACAGTATTAGATTCCGAGTGATCTTCGGAATTTGTATCCACATTAAAACCTTCCCTGCTGCCAATCTTCTGTTGATGGATTTGGGCATTTCGAGCAGTAACTTCCTGTTCCTTCTTTTCCATGTGGAACTTATTCAGCTTATCCTCAAATTCCTCAATGCAAGATTTAAGTTCAGGTTTTGCAAACTTCTTTCCCTGATTTCAATTTAAATTATATAAGAAAAAGCCTCAGCCATTTTCAAATAATAAAGTACGCAAGAGCAGCAAAAACATCACTACCTTGTTTAATATGTTCCTGAAATGATCCATGACAGAATCCTCCGACAAGACATGTTCATATGTCTTAAACAAATCTATGAGTTTTTTCATCCCTTTTTCAGTAAATGATAGTTGAGAGAGACAATAAGATATGTGTTCCCATTGTCTGACATCTGCAGAGAAATGAAGTCACAAGCGATCACTATGAAGAGTAAACTAAAATAATTAACTTATCTTGGTTTTGTGATTGATTTCAAAGCCCATTGCAAATTTGCAATTACAAGGAAAAAAATGGAAGGGCATAGACAATAAAAACTCATGATTTAACTCATTAGCTAGGCAAACGAGAAATTAGAAACTGTTTTATCGCAATCTATCTATTCTATTAAAATCTGAGCATTTTACCAGAATAGTCTAGAGTCTTATTATCCTTTATAAGGTTCACAATCTTGATGGTGTATAAGCATTAAGCACAGACAAACTATGAGAGGAAAAAAGGCTTCGACTCAGTTTCTTATGGTTGGCCTTACTTTAAAACAAATAAATCAGACTAAAGGGCTTGCTGACCCGGAAAAAAAATAAACATGAAAGTAAAAATATAATACTGGTGGTATTCTAAAACGAACAAAAGAAACAAGCGTTTATGACGTGACAATATAAAATAAGAAAAGAGAAAAAGCAAATATTCAAAACCTCTACTTATATTCAACAGATACCAGGTCGATTAGATTTTAAAGCAAACCTAACGATAGCGGTTCTTGATCTGAAAAATTGCTATTGGTTAGAACAATATACCCTCAAGGATACAATCTCATAAAACATTAGTTTAGACAATTTTAGGCGGTAACTTGTGCAACTGTTCCTCTAATGACTGACAAGCTACAGCAGGAAACTGGTTATAAAAAGTATTTAAAATTTTTAAAGGAAAAAAGATTATACCTGTAACACCACTAAACCGATTGCATAGCTTTTCCACCAGAGCTTCCATTTGTCTGTCCTGGAGTACTTCAAGAAACTAAATTGACGATGGCGATAAAAAAAAATATAGAACACAACTTCAACATTTTGAGATAACATATACCTTCTTGATGGAAGTAATTAAAAATTGCATGATGTTGCAGAAAGAATCATTGCTCAGGTTCTGCTTGGATAATTTGCTAAGTATATCCGGAAGCAAATTATATATTGGATTGTTTCCTGTTATAATGCCAGAAGACTATAAGAAACAAATTTCTACTTTTAAAAATGTAATATCGAGAATAATAGCAGAAACGATTCTAAAAGAGAGAAAATTATAAGTAAAAACCTTTTTTGGAAAGTTCAAGAAAAAATAGCTTAGCCAGATTTGAAATTCTCTCATCTTCATCTTCTAATCTTACAGCCATTTCATTGATATATCCTTTTACCTGATGAAGAAATGATTGCATCAGTGTCTAAAGCAGTGCATAATTGAAATAATAATAATAATAATCATAATAATAGTAATTTTAGTGGCCTCTACCTTCATCATGTCATTTAGTATGAGATGTGAAAGCACCAGAACCGCATTCTTCCTAACAGATACACAAGGATCCTTTAGGCGGCAATACATGTTTTCTGTCCATGGTTCTAAAATATTGGGAAACCGTACTGCTAAATCTCCTAGTGCGATAGTGCAATTAGAACGGACAATTTCTGAATGTGAATTTTCCACAACAGTGAAGAGGAGCTGGAGATTTGCATCACTGAAAACAATTCACTTAGAACATTTTCATTTCATTATAAGGCATAGAAAAAGTAGGGACAAAAATGAGGGATAGGAGGTATAGAATTGACAATGAACTCACCAAAAATCTGCATCAATTATCATCAATCGACACAAAGCAAGCATTGAAGATGCCTGTAATTCTGGATACTGGATAAATGGAATTAAGTTAGTCCATTTTATCGAACAACAAATTAACAAAACGTGAAAACATAAAGACAAAAAAGAAAGTAGTTTTTTTCTTTATGGTATTTTAAAATTGTATGCGAGGCATTAATTATCTATAGAAATTGTTTTCTATTTTCATATTTCAATAGTAACTGCTGGTTTTCATATACAGGCATTCATTTAATAGAAAACAGAAAAGCCACCAAATTATGGATAAATCAATAGAAAAATGCAAGACAGTTGAAGTTTTGTGAAGGATATCTAGGCAATCACCTTCTGCAGTAGTCCGAAATTTCTACAAAGCTTTGACAAAAAGTCTGCACAGATACCAACCAAATTCTTTTCATTTGAACCACCAGAAACAATTTCTTTTTCTGCTTTTTCAAATAAAGCATCAAGTGCTGCATCCTCAGAGGCAGCAAATCCTAACTCAGCATTTATATCATTATCCTACAACACATTAATAAGCCAAATTTATAAAGATTTGACAGAAAAAGATCAAGATATGTTGGTGAGAACTGTTAGTCGAAGCTATCAAAGACGACATAACAGTAATAAAAAACACTGATTGTACCTTCTGTGTACCAGTTGATGCTGTACCATTACTGTCTGCACTCTGATTCTCGATGTTCTTTTTCTCTTTCGCAAGTTTCTGCTTCTGAATTTTACGACCACAGGATTCAATATACACCAGTTGATTCATTGCAATATGACTTATGACAAATAAACATCTGCTGAGTTTTGCTACTTTGACTGTGATAGGCATGCTGCCACTAGTGTCAGTATCACTACCACCACCATCATTACAGACAGAACTGAGAGATTTCTTTATCATGTCAGCTGCTATGGTTTCTGGGGTAGGGTGAATGGCATATATGGAAGTTATTGCTTTGTCAGCAGCAGCATACCAAATATTCGCTGGAAGCCAAAAACCAGTTATTAAACTTTCTAGAATACCAAATATTCGAACACTATTACTTGCCAAGAATTTTTTCTTGTCATCTTCAGACAGTCTCTGGATAGCAAGACATGCTGTCCTCGCTAGCAAAGGATCAACTTTAGACCAACGACCAAACCCAATATCAATGATGTCCTGTAAATGTGAGCCAAGCACACCAGTTGATGTCGTTGCGACCATGCAAAGGACAGATAAGGCACCACGGCTTTGTTCTGCAGTGGTTCCACCCACATTGAAGCAAAAGAAATCCCATAACGCTGATATCTGCAATAGTGGAGATGTGTTGAGAAAATCAAATCAATGATGAGAACCAAATTTCATATACTGGTGGCAAAAATTTATTTTGACTGGGGAAATAAAAGGCGCCCGTCATATTAATTCAAATAAGAAATCGTAGCCCATTGTCAGCATTAACAATCTGAGTCCTACTTCCCAATGTAAAACATTTTTATTTTATTTTATTTTTATTTTTATCTTAGAGCAATGTTTATCCATCAAATCAAATGATATGCAAGCATGAAATCATAAGCCAATCACAACCCAATTTGTATTTAAATTTGTGAACATGGATATATAAATGAAAAAGAAAACACAGAGCCTTCTTTCCGTGAAACATTTATCTTATAAAATATTTTAACAAACTCGGACAAGAACACATTAACTATTACCGCATGGGTTGACATTTGATAGTTGACATAACTAGGATGTAGTGTCGCTAGTCAATCATATTTGTATAAATATATAGACCAAATACTTTGTACCTCGTCACAGAATCCCCAGAAATAAAATGTAGAAGTATAAAACTTGAAAACTCTCAACCTCGGTGCATTTATCTTTTCAGGCCCACAAAAAAGTCATATTTCTAGGGCATAATATATCATCCTTAAGTCAAATCCAGAGGCATTTTTGTTACCAAAAAAAATCCAAAGGCATTCAAATAAATTATACGCCAATAGCATACTACACAAGACAATGCATGAATACATACTATGCTGGAAGATATATCACCCTTAGAGACCAGGGCGCCAACTATAAACTCAAGAGCTGCTAAATCTCCTATATTGGAATCAGTGGCAAGAGTCAAGAGATTCCTGGCAGTTTCCATTGGGTTTTTCCTGATGTATATTGTATTGAAAGCGTTCTCCACTGCTTCAAAGATGGATTTATCCTGAGAAAACACCTACAATCAAAAGCAGATGCAAGAAAGAAAGAATCAATTTCAGAAAAATCAACAATTCACACAAAGAGCACATAACACATTTAAGAAACAACAGTTGTTGTAGCCTTTTCCCACTAGATGAAGTCAACTACATGGATCAAACCACGCAATACTACCTTGTCATGAATAACACATTGAAGAAACAATCAAATAAACCTGGAATATCCTTGTTCCACAACAGGAAGAACTAAGATCTTACCAGTGGTAACATCTTTCGGAGACATTCCTCAGAGCCATCAATTTGAAACTGTTTGCACCTCATCAACAAGAGAATTGTATTTTCAACATCAGTAGCAGAAGATGAAGCCATCAATTGAACAAGTGTCGGCATTGTGGCCCCTATACATTTAGAGAACCTCAATCCAGCCTCAAGCGATGCAACCAAGGCCCTAGTCTGCTCCAAGTTCCCAACATCAGGCACGCTACTATTACTACCATTCTGCAAAGGGATTGCATCTTCTGCCTGGGACATGCAAGTATCAGTCATACTCTCCTGCTGCTCCTTTGCAACAGTTTCAAAATTCAAATCCTCCACTTCTCCATCCCCGTTAGAATTTTCAGGATCAGAACCTTCTGAAGGCTCAAGCTCTTTCAACTTCTTCTTGTACTGTTCCAACGTTGCTTCAAATGAAGCTATTTGGAGCTGCGGACCAAAAGGATTATGCTGCAGCATCATAATTAACAAATTCAAAGCAGATTTTCTGACTATTGCACTCTTGTCTTCCAATCTCCCAGCAGCAACTTCCGCAACCTCATTCCACAACCCAATTGAAACTGAATGTTCCTCACATAACTCAGCCCACACCTGAAGCACCCGGCTCCGCGTGTAAGCCGAAACATCCCTACACCGCTCAAGCAAAATTTCCAACATGGCTTGCTTAGTACGCAAGCGAATGGACTTGGAACTCACTTCACCGTCCACATCCTTAAATGCCTTGGCTATTAGCTTCCCCAGAACCCCAACAAGAGCGTTTCTAATCTTATAAGACTCTCCACCAAAGTGAGGAACAAGAATGCCGATATTAGTAGAGATCAATTTAGGAATGCGGTCAGCTAGCTCCACCAGAAAACGCCCCACGTTTTCAGCACCAGCAGTGTCTTTCACATAATCTTTTGGATTGGTCCTTCCGATTTCCCTAACAAGGGAAGTGGCAAGGCTTCCATCTGAGTACTTTTTTTGGGCACCGGAGACCACATCAGCCATGTGGATGACAACAAAATCATACTTGTGAATTAGGTGCATGATGGATGCACAAGACTGTGTTGTGTAATGGTACTTGGTAGAGCAGGCTCCAATTATGCGACAGAGGGCATCTTTTACATCCGAATCTTTTAAGAGTGCTGCGTTCTCAAACATGGAGAATGCATTTCTACAACAAGTGGATGGAAGAAAACATCAGGGAAGTCCCAAGTAGTGGTACAAAACTGAAGAAAAGGTGGAGAGATCACTCACTTTGTGATGAAAGACAGGTAACCTTCGTCCAGGTCAGGTGAACCAAAAAGTACTTCAAGGTTTATCTCCAGTGAGTTGGCAATGAGATTGAGTATCCGAGCCCTTTGAGGCTCCCAATTCCATCTATTAGCAGCTTGCTTCTTCCTGGCACTTGCTGCCACAACCTGAAACCATGATTCCCAGATATAGCAATGCAACATGCTTCTAGCCAAAGAATTTTGTTACCATGTAAAATATTTAAAACTCCCAAATCCGCCTTGAAAATTTAGTGACAAACATATCAGTTCTGAGAATACAAAAAATCTGTCATAGTCAATAAAATCTTTAAACCTGGGTTATGTTAGTCTCTACAGTAGTAACAATACCTATGGTTTTAAACTGCAGTCCGAAACTATATCATGACTGCAACTGAGCCCATATTAGCTATATTTATCCATAATTTTTCATAATATCAAGAATCGCAAAGTAGATGCAACCTCAACCTCAATAGCAACTACAATTTAAAACTTTGGTAGTACCTACAGGTTAAACACATTAGTTCCTAAAAATAACTAATATGACCAATATTTGTGATTCCTTAAGACTACAGTGAGATCTTTGCATTCTCGGACATGCTAAATCGGTCCTGCCACAGACAACTTAGTTCCAAATTTCACCCTAATCCTAATTCCTAATTTCTATAATTCTCAAATACCTATACCTAAACACTGGAGCATTAGTTTCTAAAAAGGACTAACAAGGGCGATATTTGTGATTCACATCATTGACTATGACCCTGTTTGAACAATTTTTTGTATAAACACATATAATGTGACCTTTTAAACTACCACCTTCTCCTATAAGTGTAAATAAGTTTTTACACTTCAAATTTTCAGAAACTTTCTTTTTAACTTCTTGGTAAATACATATCTATTTAACGGTAACTATTTAATACATTTTTCTCTTTTCTATATATGAAAAAAAAAACAATAATGCAATGCATTGTTAACTTCTCCATAAGTTTAGATGCTCAAGCTGAGCTTCTGAACCCAAACCGTACCTATAATTGGATTTGTAGCCTCTCATGAACCAAACTAATATGCCTTGCCGCTTAATTTTATTTCAGTGAATTTCAATTTCTAAAAATTCCCTTTCGAAACGATTGACATTTCGCCAATTAAGGTTCATCCCCGAACATACATACCTTGGAGCCGTGGCTGGACTCTTCAGCGAGAACAATGTGAAGGAGGAAGAAGGTGTATATCTTAAAAGCATTCCGATGCGACGCGACGCGATCCGGTAGGGGAGCATAGTCACCGCCTTCGTCACCATCACGAGGAGAAGGATTGGAAGCCCTGGAGAGTGAATCGGCGTTGGGGAGAAGCACGGCGAGGTTAGAACGGAGACTCTCGACGAGGTTGAGTTTGGATGAGTTAGGTAGAGTAGCGTAACCGCGAACCAACGAGTAAAGACGGTCGAACACATCCTGGTCCTCCACGCACAGTAGTTCTCTGTCGGAGAGGTCGAACGACACACCTGTGTTTAAATTAGAAGAGGTCACGCGATGCAGTAAACGACAAAGGTTGAGAGTTTTATTATGTTGATGAATTGTCGTTTTGTTGTTGTTGTTGGTATTTACCTTTGACGAATTCTTCGAGTTGGGAAGAGCGGAGGGAAGCGACGTCGACGGGGTTTTGGACGCAGAGGCGGTTGTTGTTGTCGTCGTTTTCTTCTTCTTCGAGGTCTTGGAGAGTGCGAGGGAACACGAAGTGAGGAGCCATGGTTATGGAGTGAGAGAGAGAGAGCGAGGTTTTCTCCTGTGTTGGATTTTTGGATTTGGATTGGATTCGGCTCTGTGCTGTGTGCTGTGTGTGTCGTTTGGGGAACTACGAATTACGAAATTCAAATGAAACTAGAAGTGGATAAAAGCGGGAACAGTCACTGTCCCAACTTCGTAAGAGAGCGTTCAATTAAAAGAAGGCACATGCTGATTCCTTTTTAAAAATAAAATAAAAATAAAAATAAAAGGAACACCGATTAAAGAAAATTAAATAATATTTTTATTTATATTAAAATTATTGTTATTTAATTTTGAATATGCTTTTTTTAAGATATATTGTACTACCAAAATTTTCTCTACTATTAATTAATTAGGTAAAAATACAAGTATAATTGATAAACTAGTAATTAAGAAACTTTTTAAAATAACAATAAAAATAAAAAAATTCTAAAATATTTGGTTAGGTTTTAGGAAATATTTTAAAAACCCAAAACTGAAACTAAAGTATTTTTTTTTGGGTGTAATAAGATCAGGGATGGATATAGAAATTTATTAAGGGAGTGGCCAAAAAATTATTGTGATAAAATTTTATTGTTAATTTATAACTTTTTTTTACATTGAATGATCTGTACAAATTTTTTAAATCTAAAGCTGAACAAAAAGTAAGTAAATTTATCATATTTTTATAAAATTTAGTACTACTAATTAAGCTTGTATATCTAAATATCAAGTGTAATAATGAACAAATAAGTTATCACAATAGTATTTAACTATACCATGATATAATATATGTGAGTGTGCTTATAATATAATATAATATAATATTATAAAGACAAGGTTGTGTGCAAGTGGTTAATACGCTCCGTCTAAGGGACGGATTCGTCTAGGGCCCGGGTTTGATCACCGGTGACAGAACAATCCGTGACTAAGTTTTACTTATCTCCTAGTCGAACATAGATTAGTCTAGAAATGCTATGAGTATAAACTAAAAAATAACATAATATTAATGTGTACATATACAATTGTATGTATATGAAACAATTAAATTGAGGGGAGGGAGGGGCTTGGGCCCCTGCTTGCCCCCCTTCCCTCCGTCCCTGAATAAGATTGACTCAATTAAAACTTAAAAGTGTAGAAATAGGCTAGCCAAACAAGGCTTTGCTTAATACTCTGTGAGGATTAGAAAATAAAGTTGAAGAAAAGAAGGTGAAAAGAGAGAAAAAAATAGAAAATGAAATGATCTTTTAGTTGTTTTCTTTTTTTTGGTAACAATCTTTTAGTTGTTTGATAAGAGAGAGAGTGAGGAAAAAGTTTTAAAAAAAATTAGTTATTTATGAAACTACCAAAATGTTATCACTATATATATATATATGACAATTATTATCAATATATATATATACCAATATCCGTTGATCCAATTGACAACTGCGGTTAGTTCTCATCCCAAGGTCTCGTGTTCGAGCCTGGTACCCAAAAATATAAATATATATATATATAATATAATATAAATATGACAATTAAAATAATAAAGCAAGGGTATGTTCATGTTTTTGATAAATTATCAAGCTTTTCCTCTCATTTTTTGTGCACCGTTGGATGGAGAGGTTTACTGATGTGGGTCCCACCCACTATTCTAACCTCTCTATCAATTCTTATCTAGCAAGCAACAAAACGGATATTGGTTTTCCATGTTTTGCCTCTCGACTTTTCTTTTCTCAAGTTTTCAAGTGTATCATCAAGGCCCATTCTCAGGTGAGCGATGAATATACACAACTAGATATATTAGTATTTTAATTAAACGTCTTAGATTATAATAGTTTAAAAATTGCATATAGACCCTTATAGTTTCACTTCCTCACTTCTCTGCCCCACTTCCCACTTCATCCCTTTCCTACTGAAACTCATGAAGACAGTGCTCCACACACCGTGGAGGCGGCATGGTTGACCTCAACGGCGACGTCACGGATGGAACGTTGGTGTCTTCCAATCTATACTTGGCTCTCCTACTTTCTGAACTGTGGTTTGATAAGAGGTTAGCAACACCCCCCCCCCCATTCTGAGCAAACAATTTGGAAGATCACTCTCTTCCTCAACACACTAAGAACAAGCATATACCAACCTATCCTTTTTCCTCACAACGTCAACATCACTGATCCGCGTCGAATCTAGCGCTTCCAAATTGGGATTTTCTGGCGCACACCCATCATCCCACAACAACCCCTTCACGAAGACCCAACGAAGATTCTAACACCACATGGCAATATATAATGCATGGTAGAGGCTTTCCACTTGGACTAACTATAGTCTAAGTCTATCATTGAAGAACATCACCACGACTGTTTTTTATCTGCAAAATATTAAATATTACATGACAGATTGATAATTCAGGTCATCAACTCAAGTATATAGAAATCGAAGACCCAACCATGTTCCTCCGACACCACCACATGAACACGGTCCTCCCCTGCTTTCCCCTAAGCCCACTGAAGATTCTGACTTCCCATCGAATTGTCATCTCCCCCACAACGATCCACTCCTGCAGCGGTGATTCCTTCCACCCAGCCCCTTTGATCGAATCAACAATGGCTCGTGGATAATCGTTATCACTTCGCTTTCTTCTTCGTTCCCGATGCAATGGCGATAAACCGCCGTTGGTACCTAAACGAGAGCGGAGATGCTCGCAGAGGGGCCTCTCATCCATAATTCTGCACTCCAGCAAGAGAGTGGGGCACTTCAATCTCAGATTCTCAGTTCGGAAAAACAAAGACCCTAAAAAGGGATTGGGTCAAAGTTAAGGGATTTAAAAGTTATTAGTTTGTTGCAAACACGGGGTTGCCAGGTCTCTCACCTGAGAAGGGGTCGTGTATCAAACATAAGCTAAATATGTTTTAAAAAAAATCAAAATCTCAAACCTAACCTATCAATCTATAGACTTTCTTTTATGTCTAACATTATGCCTGTTTGGATTGACTTATGCAGAGTTTATGTACATAGTTTATGACTGATTCATAAGCTATTTTGGGCTTATTTTTCATAAGCTACCAATGATAGCTTATCAAAACAGCTTATGGCTTATATAAAATAAGTTTCACTATAATTTTTCTTCGATTATAAAAGTAACTTATACAGCTTATGCCATAAGCAGTAGATAAGCTTGTTATCCAAACAGGGCCATTATCTTTTTTAAAGTCTAACTTTGTCTATTAGCCTACTTAAATACGCATATCATGTGATGGCAAATCATCTTACCTATCCATAAATAGGTTGGTTAATGGGTTAATAAGCGAATAGGGAAAAGGTATATATACAATAAACCATAATCTATGAAAATTAAAACACCTGATAACAAATTACCAACTTTCTCGTCAAAAACCAAACTGACTTCTTTATCCGCAAAGTGGTAGTTAGTACTACGGTGGAGGGGGATGTTGGGAAAAGGGGATGGGCGGAGGATTAGCGGTGTTAGGGTGAAAATTGAAAATTAAGAGATAAAAAATGATATTTTGAAAAATATTTTTTAACTCCCTTCAAAAATATATTTTTTAATTTTAAAATATGACTATAAAGAGACTATATGTGACATATTTTTATAAAAAAGACTAAAAAAATACATTTTTTAGAGATTAAAAATAAATATTTTTCTATGTCTAAAAATATATCTAACCCTATATTATTTATAGATTTATAGATAAATTAATTGTAATCAATAATTAATAATTAATAATATGTATACCTATATATAATAAAAACACACCAAAATAACTACCTATTTGGTGTCATATTTTTGTTTCAATATTGCCCTTATGTAACTTACTTTTCAAAATTTAAATTTAAACAAACACACTTTCTCTTAATAATAGTTAATTAGTCTATATCTATATATAACCAATCAAAATTTTTTTTTGACCACAACCAATCAAATTTATATATTATATTATATGATTTTCATTTTCATTTTTATATTAAACAATTAAGCAATAATAGAAAAAATGCACATTCGAGTTATTAATTTTAATAATATTATTAAAATTAAAATATTATTACAAATTCTGGAGGGATTGTCTAGAGTTATCCATCGACATTCGAGTAAAAAAAAAAAAAATCTAACACGAGGATTTTCAGTCCAAGTGTGATTGACTGATGTCCAAATCTTCCACTTTGGTCAACCCCGGCTCTGACTCTGAACCCCGAAATGGGTTTCTCCTTCTCTCAATCCAATCCTCCTCCTCCTCGAAACTCCACCGCCTGAGGCTGAGAGAGAGAGATTAGAGATGGCGATGCAATGGGGTGTGACGGTGTGGATGGCGAAGATGGTGTGGATTGCCCTAAAGGGTTGGGTCACTTCCTGCTTCCTCGTCGCCGACGAGCTCGCCACCGCTTTCCGCAACGCTCCTCGCTCTTTACCCCCTTCCCTCTCCCACCTTGATCGTTCATAATTAATAATCTCCCACATCACATCCCTTCCCCTTTTCCCCAACTTCGGTATGTATCTATCACTATCATTGCTTTTTCAATATGCTGCTTCTTATGTTGATTCTAGAAAAATGAGTACTCTATTTCTTCTTCTTCTTTTTCTTTTTTCTGGAAATTGAAGATTAATCAGAGTGTTTTGGCTTGACAACTTGTTTTTAGTTGTTTTCGTATAGGTTACTGTTTGCTCGCATAAAGTGTCAAGGGTTTATGCGAAATTTCACACACACTCGAATTGTGTCTGAGTTCATTCTTTGATTAGCTATGGTTAGTCACTGATTGATTTAGGATGTAGTTATAGCTGAATTAAGTTTATGATTATGATTATTCTCTTAATTAAACATGAACAAAAACAGATTACATGTGTGTAACAAAGCACTATTTCTCCATTCCATATATATATATATATATATATATATATATATATATATATATCCATGCCAAATACTCATAATTTGTAATTGTTGACTCACCAGCCATCCTCCATCAATGTTTGGGACCTGCTTGCATGCAATAGCTTCAAACTATGATACATAGCCTTTCTAAAGTGTCAACATTATAGTGTAGGTCTTTTTAGTTTAGAATAAAACATATTTGTAATTGCTACCCAAAATTGAACCCATAAAGGAGCTTCATGTCCTTTACTTAGCCTGGGTTGGGTGGTTTTGGTGGTGGTGGTGATGGGGTTGACTAGACTGTCCAAGAACCATTCCCCTGTGGTTGTCAATGACCTTTGCACATCCCTTTCGTAACCCAAAGGATAATTTTCACAACCCCTATTTTTGTTCTGTTTTGCGTCATTCCTTCTCTACTGTTAGCTAATCAAGTTCTTCCTCCACCATATCAATCGTGATATTTGCTTTTCTCATTGGGGTTGGAACTGCTTCAGCATTGCCCTTCAGAAAACCTTCCCAATTCTGGCCTTAGGAATACTAGCCTCTCACTCTGGGTACCAACAGTCATTTTTTCTAGGACTAGTTGGAGTATATTCTCATAGTTATCCATTGACTTTATTTTTCTTTTCATTATATTTAGCGTTTTGATATTCACAACTATCTTTGTTTGGAAATTTATTAGGTGTTCTGAGAATTGGTATTAAGAATATTGACTAAATGTCTCTAATTTTTGTCTTTCTGCAGATCTGTGTAGGCCAGGGGAAAGCAGAAATGATATAATGTATGTGATACAGAAAGTTGACTTTTAGTTACAAAGGTGGTCTAAAACATGGTGTAAAGAAAGTGGTAAGCTACAAATTGCATGTAAAGAACGGGATTGATGCAACTTTGAGATCATATAGCTTGTAAAGAGATTCTGTTGCTTGAGTTTTCAGCTCTTGGACAAAAATAGTTTGTTACCATTCGTGTGTTAGTGTGCTATATGTTTTTTACTATTTTATTTATAGTGGAAGCAATGTAGTTACAATTGGATTGGCTGGTGTGGTCCAACTGATCTACGTCACAGACTGTGAACTTATACTCAACTGGCAATGGTTTAGTGTATGTTTCAAGTTTGCAAACTTGAGCTTGCATCAATTTCATTTTGCAAACTGAGTTTGCAAAAGCAACACTCCTAATATAAAACCCTAAACTACAAATTACCTTGAAATGACCACACCCGTAAAACCTCTGGCCCGGATTGTTGTTTGTCCATGAGGTAACAAGAGGGGTGTTTTCACCGCAGTTGCATACCATGCGTGGTCTTCTCTTTTTGTCTCGTGAAGAAAATGCAAAAGAAATTTTGCTACCACCTCCCATTTGGGATCGGAGAAGAAGAGAAAGTTGTGAGGAGAGGCACAACATGTGGGACAGGGAGAGGAAGAGGGTCGAAGCCCCAAGCCCTAGTTTTTGGGACTAATTGCTTTGACTGAGTGAAACATCGAAACCCCCCTATAGTCACGTGAAGGGTACGTTTTTTAAAAAATTGTCGATTCATAAATTTAGCCACGTCAGTTATCCAGTTTGGCTAAAACGATGCCACGTCATACTTCCGTCTGCCACGTAAGCCATTTTTGTTTGCAATTGGATGGCAATTGGACGGAATGACCAAAATGGCACAATTGGTAAACGTTGGGGACTAAATGTGCACAATTAGAAGCTGAGAAACGAAAATTGCACAAACATGAAACCTTGCATTTAAGAGCAAAAGTTATGACTTTGTGATATTTTACTATTGTAAAAAGGAAATCCTATACAAAAACCCATTACTTCCATTTACAATAGACTCTAGTAAAAGGTAAAAGAAATGTATAAATAAATTAATAAATAATTAAACACTTGTTCTTAAGAGCAAAGTTGGGTTCGTGTCAACATCGATGGTGCTTCGTGGGGTGATAATGGGCAAACAGGATGTGAGGGGTGATCAGGGACGATGCAGTTAGGTGGGTCTGTGGCTTTGCAAAGGATCTGGGTAAGACGAACATGTACATGGCTGAACTCTGGGATGCATATGAAGGTTTACTGGTTTAGTCATGGCCGACCAAGGCAAAATGATTTGAGGCATTGGAGTTGGAGCTAGACTCGGTTTTCGTGGTGCAGAGCCTAAAGGGAGGAGCAGTTGGAAAGAGGATAAATTAAATATTCCAAATTTACCTTGAGGCCCCAAATTATTGCAGATGGCTTGGCTAATTTGGGGTGTGAGCTAGATGGTCAACTAGTTATGTTTTGGTAGTTAAAACCGGACCGAACCGGCCGGTTCGACCGGTCCAACCGGGAACCGGCCCCCTCCCCAGTCCAGACAACTCCCATAACCGCTTTGGCACAGAACCGGTCTTGAAATCGAAAAATCGGTTGAGAACCGGGAAAACCGGCGGCCTACCGGTTCGGTGCGGTTCAGAAAAATCAGAAGGCACATTGCGCAAAAGAAGGATCCGAACTGTGGACCTCGAGGCTATTGAAAAAGGGCACAACCACTGCACCAGCATCGGGCATTAATCATTGAATGATAATACTGTCACATTTACAAACTTGTTGTGACCCAACGTGCACACACATTTGCATCAACAAGGCTCATATTTATATTGTAAAATTACGAGCTACTTAGCTTTTTTATATATATATTTTATCTTGTTTTTCTTTTTCATTTAGATAATTATATATTATTAATGTTATTATTTAAATATTAAAAAATAAAATGTTCTATAAGTAATTTCGTTTATTATTATTATTATTACAAGTATTTATTAAATATAAATACTATTATATTATCTTATAATTATAATTTATTTTTTATATTTATATACTAAAAATTGGTCTCACTCTCACTCTGATATCATAAATAATTAACATAAAAATATACTTATAATTACTTTTTTTTTATTTTTTTTAAAGAAATAGATATCACTTTCTTCGATTATTTGTAATTTTGAATATTTTATGTTATGAATTAGGATATTTAGTAGTAAAGTTTAATTTTTCTTTATAAAGTTATGATTTTTATGTTAATTTTTGCTCAATATTATATAGGTTTAGGGTTTAAAATAATATTATATATCATATATAGTATTATATATTATATTTATAATTAAAATAATATTATTTTATTATACTCCGGTTGAACCCCGGTCGAACCTCTGAACCTCGAACCTCTGCCCTCACCGGTTCAGTGACCGGTCCGGTTTTGACTACTTCAGTTTGATCGACCACCTCACTAGGTGGAGCAGTTGGTTTTTGCTATTTTTTTACTGTAATAATCTCATTGCATTTCATTAAAGATTGTTTCAGCAATACAAGGTGGTACTTGATAGTAAGTTTGTGGACCCTCCATCAAGTGACTCCTAATAGCTAAAACATAAGCAACCATGTTGGCACAACGCTTAGTGAAAACAACACTAAAACCAACATTAGAAGATAACAAATTTAGATTATTTATATATGGATATTCCATCTCTTTCCATTATTGAAATAATTATATGATAAATAATTAATAACAATGACTATAAAATAAGATTCTAAATTATATGGTTGCAATTGTGGTGGTGGTTACATCACAATCTTTGATATTTACAAATAATTGCAGATAAATGTGGTTGTAATTGCAGTCGTAATGTAGTTGTAGAGACCTAAAAAACCTTTTGCATAATTGCGGCCGCATGTGATGATAGACTTCATTTTGTAACCATGCTGCTAAATATGAAAAATGACGATGGCTCACTCAAACAAGCTTTCATTACTTCTCACAGATAGTTGACAATCAAATCAAGGAGATTGTACAAAGATATACGAGAACATAGTGGGCATCGAACCACTGGTTGCTCCACAAAGGCATAAAGAGGGGAGCCAATGCAGGTAGTGCAAAAGAGATAAAGTCTTGGAAGGCCATATGAATTTTGAATATTCATTATCATTTGGCGCAAATCTGGCTGATTTATGGATGCAGAAAAAAAATGGTTTTCCAAGTAAGTGCCCCCTCCAAAATTGATCAATGGCCTAAAATCGAATATCTGGAATCCATTCTCACTATGTTCGTAGTAAATAATCTCCATCTATGATCAAGCCAATTCCAATAAATCAAATACATAAATTAGTTGCATTTTAACTAATAAGAAAAAAAAAATACATTTCTTAATTAGCATATGCTATACATACCTGAGGGTCACAAAATCGTATCCATGGAGAAGGAACAGGACCATCCGGGTTATTTAGAAGGAAGTCAAACAACACAGAAATATCCATGACAAAGTAATATAAGATGAGTTGAAAGGTCCTCTACAACTCATAACAAATGGCATGGTAGATATAAACTTAAAAGGGTCTTTATAGAAGTTTTTTGGACACTTTATGAAAAAGTTTTTGAATACTTATTACACTCAATCTAATAAAAACATTACATGTGAATTGTATAATAACATTTGCATTAAATTTGAAATATTATTTAATATATTAATATATTTTAGTTTAAATTTTAATTGTTGAAAATATTACTCTAAAGAGTACAATAATTTTTTTTCATTGTTTATGTTTATTGTTTATATAAATACAAATACCGCTCATATTGAAGTCTTTTTCTCAGGAAAAAAAGTCATTTTCAGAGTCAAAATGGTGTGAAACAGGCAAAATTGCATTAATTGAGAGTAATTATGAATTTTGAAATCATAAAAGTTGAGAAATTATATTTTAAATAAAGGTTTGAATATTAATTAAGAATCCTTATGATTATTTTTTGATAAAATATTTCCACATACATAACCTCTAATTAAAATTAATCCTTTAAATTGAGTCAGCGGTTAGGTCAAATACTCTCAAGAATCCTTGCTTTCTTTGTGCCTTGTTTGGATAGATAGTAGTCCATTTCTACTATATGCTACCAACAAAGGTTATGTGAACAATTTTTTGAATTCAACTCTTCCAAAGTGAACAACTTATTTAGAATGTAAAGTAAGTAATTTCAATCGTTAATGAATAAATCAATAGTTGTTATTACAAGCACGCACATAACTTTTTATGAAATAGTATTTTTATGGGTTTTAAATGTATTTTTGGTCTTTATAAATAGAAAAATATTTACTTTTGGTCTTCCAATTTTAAAATATCTTATTTTGGTTATTTATTTTCTGAAATTGGATACATATAGTCACTCAATAGGTCAGATGTAGTCCCTACCTTCAATTGGAAGACCTAATAAAGTGAATATTTCACTATTTATAAGTAGAAAAAACATATTTTTTAACCCTATTTTTGTTTACATCTCCATACACACTTGAAAAAAAATTGGGCTTTTAATAGGATGTTAAATCTAAATAGTAAGTTCCGAACACTACAACGAAAACACATGGTTCTTACAATTTAAAAACTGCAATATGAAAAAAGTATACTTAGTTCTTGCAATAACTCAAGAACAAGAAAAACATAATATATATTCTACTTTTATCATATATTTTTATTTTAATTATGCCCAAGTGTCAATTCCAATTAGTTAATACAAATACATCCTAAATTTAATTATCTTTAAAGATTAAGATAATTCAATACATTGTTTAAAGATATTGTATAAACTTTGATAAAAAAGATATTGTATAAATGAATATTGTTGAGCCATAATGCTTTAAAATTCCAAGAATGAGATACTACTATGCTAGTAGTGAATCCCCATCTTTGCCTTTGAAATTGTAAAGAATTATCACTTTAGTTATTGAAATTAAGAAATTGACATAAACGTATTAAGATTGTAAATTATTGGTCATTTTAGTTCGGACATTACTATTTGGGATAGCATTTTGATATTTAATTAGTAAATTTATGGATTAGTTTGATATTTTTAAGGACCACATGAAATGTAGAAAGACTTTGTGCAGAAATAAAAGCATGTTTGACAAGATATTTCATCTAGTTATATCTTATTTGACTAATTAATAAGTATATTTGACTGAAATATAGGAACTTGATAAATTAAATGAGCTTATCTCACTAGTTTATAGTATTTTTTGAAATGTTTACTTGAAGTAACTAGGATTTAAGCTTATAACACTTGATTATTATTTTTCTATTATTTTTCTCTTATTTCTTACACTTACTATTTTAAATATCCTCTCTCATATTTTGTCTTGTTTATTATTGTAGGATCCTATCTTTTTGGATTATTTTTTAATATTATCCTATTTATTTTATTTTTTAATAAAATATTTGATCTTTATATAAAAATTGATAAGATATAAAGATTATGAAAGTAACTTTGGTCCCTAAGAGTGTCAGACGGTGTCACTTTGGTCCCTAAAAGATGTGAATTATTCACTTTGGTCTCTATCATCAAGAAAATAATCACTTTTAGGGATCAAAATGACATATAAGTAATCATTTTTAGGGACCAAAATGTCAGTAAGTAGTCACTTTCAATGACCAAAGTGACTAACGACTGATAGTTAAGGATTAAAGTAACTAATTCATATCTATCAATGACTAAAGTGACACCGCCTGACACTCTCAAGAACCAAAGTGACCGTTTACTCGAAGAGATTTTTTTTCTTTCAAAATAAAATTACTGAGTATATTTGCAAAAAATAAAAAATTAGTATTTTAAAATAATGTAAGTTTATTTAATTAAATTAGAATATGAATTTATTTATTTAACAATTGTCCTGCAACACTATAGAAAAAACTGCAAATAGATAATGTAACTTTCTCGGTCTACTTTTTTTTCCTGAAAAATTGGAGTCTAATTTGAATAAATGTAAATGAATTTAATATTTTATCAATAAAGTAATTTTAATTTAATAAAAAGTTATAAATATAGGGCGCAAATATTTAAGTCACTATCAATTATAACACCATTTTTTATAGGTGAAATAAATTGATAATTTTTTTATTACAGAGTATATGCTCCTTAAACATTAAAATTTACGTTAAATAAATGTAAAAGTATTTAATATTTCAAACTGAAAGTGATTTATACAAACTATTCATTACTTCACCCGTCCTTAATGTTGGTTTTAGTATTTTTTTTGTAACAAAACTTTAATTGTTTTAAAATTGTAAGATAAAGTTAAGCATGTATAATAAATAGGAGCATTTTGCCTATAAAAAAAATAAATAAATAAGAATATTTTAGTTTAAATTTAATTCATTTAAATATTTTTTAACTCGTATATCAAAATCTCAAATCACCAAAATTTTTAGACTAGAGGAGTAAAATTTTAAAAAAAATTGTGAATATAGTGCCGAAATAATATTTAAGTGACAATTCATAATGAAACCTTTTATTATAGGTGAAATAAATAGATATGAATATTTCTTGTTACAAAATATATGCTCGTTAATGAAAAGATATGAATATTTCTTATTACATTCATTAGTTTTTTAATAAAAAGCTATAAATATAGTGTCAAAATATTTAAGTCACAGTCTACTATGAAACCTTTTATTATAAGTGAAATAAATAGATAAATAAATATTTAAACTCATCAATGAACCAAATTAAATTTTACATTAAAAAAATGTAAAAACACTTAATATTTTATCATTAAAGTAATTTAAAAAGCATTCATTATTTTTTAGTAGCAAATTACAGATATGGTATCCAGATATTTAAATCACTAGGACCTGAGTTTGATCTCCAATGATGAAACAATCTATGGTCAGATTTTACTTACCTCTCACACACAGATTAGTTTAGTGACTCCTTTTCCCCTGTAATACTGTGAGTATAAACCAAAAAAGTCGTTATTCATTATGGAACCTTTTATTGTATGTGAAATAAATAGATATAATTTTTTTTGTTATACTCATTAATTTAAAAAAAAAAAGTATTTGCTCATTAATGAACCAAATTAAAATTTATGATAAAAAATGTAAAAGCATTTATTATTTTATAATTATGGCAACTTTTTTTTGAAGAAATAATTATGGCAACTTAAAAAAGCATTCATTGTTTTTAAAAAAAAATATAAATATTTAAGTCACTGTCCATCACGAGACCTTTTGTTATGTGTGAAATAAATAGATATAAATATTTTTGTTATAAAGTATATGCTTGATCATTAACTATTATTTATATAAGCGCTTATCAATAAATTAATTTTATAATTGTAGAGAAAATGTTATTAAACTATTTTTACCTAAGTTGTAGACTGTTATTATAAACTATAATAAGATGCTTATTTTTTATGTCAGGTTCTATAATAAGATGCTTAGTGAAATAAGTTAAAAAATGACTTATAGGCATGTCATAAGTTATTTTTATAAACTATCATAAACACCTGCACTAGTACTTATGTTATAAGATAAACCCAAATAAGCCATAAACAAACTCTTCCAAACACATATGATTATATCTAATGGCTAGCTATGAGTTATGATTAGCGAATAAGCAACTCTTATTAGTTAATTTCATAATTAGAGTACATTTAGATGGCATCCATGTGTTTTGTACTATCTTATAGAAGTTAAGTTTTCATAATGATTTTGAAATTTCAAAATACACTATACAAACCAATTTCTGGTAAGATATTTATCATGTAAATTTAAGTTTTCATAAGATATAAAAATCGGTTAAAAGAGAAGAAAAAATTAAAAAGAAGTGTACTAATATATATTTTAATTTGGAATTTGTATTTAAAAACAGCCCATATATTTTTTTATATCTACAATATCCTAGAGAAAATAAATTCTTAGACTAACATGGGTATTAACCGTGCCTATTTCATTATATAAAACACATTAACCAGTACTCAATCTCGTAATTATATAAAACACTTTGCCGAATCAAACAATGTACCCCTGATCAATAAGAATGCGATGGCAACTATAAATCCCACTCACCTGACCTCCCACGTGGATCCCTCTTTTGACACGTGTCGCCTTTTGCATACACCATGAACCACTTGGGCTATTCTTACCGTGGTGGCCCACACCAAATAAAAAGAGAAAAAAAACAACAACGATAATTACTCTTATTATTGTCATTGTCATTGTTATTACAATATTACTGCTGCGAAAAGCTGATAATAATCGGAGTAGAGAACTCTACTTCCGCCACCTTCACCTTTTTCGCTATCCGAAAAAGTTCGTTTCCAACTGTGGAGGTGCGTCAAATTGCTCACATGCTTTTTTCTCTCTTTCTCTTTCTATTTATATTCTATTCCCTTACTGATTGAATCTCTTTCTCTAATAATTTGTTTTGATTTGGAAACTTTTTATTGAAACACTGATTCGGTGTATTTTTATTTTTTATTCTGCGCTGTGTTTTCTCAAGCGTTTTCGAAATTGAGGAAAGAACCTCAGAAATCAGTTTTTATCGGTGTTTGCTTCTTGTTGCGTTTGGAGAAATCAATCTGTTTGAATTCGAGCTATACCGTGGAGGTGAAATTCTATATGCTTACTGATTTTTTTTTTTAAACTTATTGGTCTTTGTTTATTGTTTTTTTTTAATATTCACTAGTCATGATTTAGCTGAGAAACAGTGATATCGTGGCGACAACGTGTTTTCGTACCAAGTTGAGCTTCGGTTGGACTTATCGCTTAATATGCGTTATTCGCATTTCTTTTTTCTTTTTTATTACTTTCTGTTGCGTCTAAGTTTTGATGGCTTATTATGGCTTAACTTGTTTCTTTTTGCAATATAGTTTTTATGAGAATTAAGCTTTTGAAATGAGTTATTAAAATAGGGGTGAGATGGTTAGTTGAAGAGGTTATGGGTTAGAGGTTGTTATTATCTAGTTAGCTAGAGGATTTTACCCTTGATTGTGTGTATAAACGGGAGAGGAATGATATTGAATTGGCACGGTTGATTTTGTATGAAAACTTATTTTAAGTTTATCATTGGAGCTTTTCCTTTTATCCCAAAATAACTAGAGTAACGTTGTTACTTTAATTAAGTCTCTTCCATTGGCTGAAGGATCTTGTTGTTACATGAGATGTAGGAAACACAAATGAATCCATCTAAGTAGTGTTTGATTGAATCAAGGAGTATGCAGAAGAAAATCTTGTTCAAATATTGAGGAAATACTGCTACAGTGGAATCTTGCACAAATATTGAGGAATGGAGAAAAAGGAGGAGATGTAAATCATAAGATTCAAGCTAGGCAGATGAGATGGAGGAATTAATCAAGTGTTATTTGTGATAGAAAGGTTCCTTTTAAGCTTAAAAGCAAAATTTATATGACAACCATAAGACCAACCATGCTTTTGGTACTAAATGGTGAGCAATAAAGTTCCAACAAGGGCATAGGATTAGTGTTACAAAATGAGAATGTTGTGTTGGATGAGGATTGTGTAAGAAAAGATAAGATTGGTGATAAATCTATAGAACATATAGATTTAGAGCTTAAAGAGTGAGTCTTTTGAAGAGGTTTCGATTTCACGTCACCTTTTATTGGTTAGTTGAAATAGCGATAAATTTCTAGTAGTCGGTAACTAAAACGCAATCCTCGTGGGAACAATAACTCACTCACCGCTTTATTAATTGTAAACGATCGGCTCACTTGCCGAAATCGTCTAACAATTGGGAATAAATGAATTAAAGTGAAAGTAGGAGTGGCATCTATTAAGGAACTAGGAAAGATGGTAGAATTGCACCAAAGATGGTTTTGATGTGACTTATCATTATTGAGCTAGTAAATTGATGTCAAAGATCTTAAAGGATCAAAATATTAATACCGGTATCTTTGGAGGACTAAAATAGTGGTTTACTCTTTTTCCATGGGGGAGTAAAATTGAACTTCTTTCTGTTTTGTTAATTTCAGTTTTCATGCCTTGAAACTCAACCAGTCAACCATTTCTAATTGTTCTTCATGTTTATTATATTCAATGCATTTGGGAACTTCAGACATGTCAAGTGGATCCGTAAGACGGGTTTCTCGTGAAGATATCCAGCTGGTAAGCTGTTCTCAAAACCCTTGAATTGGAAGTCCCATAGGATTAGCACATATGATAATATCTTATAATATCTTGATATTATGACTACTTAAGTTTTCATATTTAAGGACTGTTGTTGTGTACTTTGGTTATACAGCGTGTAATTTTGTAATTGAAAGTACTTCTGAATTATTCTGTTTCTGTAGACCCTCTCTTTTAATCCTTTCCCCATTGACTCATTCTTCCCCAAATCACTTCACCATTCCTTCTATTGTTGTGTTCATCCAACATTGACCATGATGATGTTTATTTGGCTCATTCCAGGTGCAAAATCTCATAGAACGATGTCTGCAACTGTATATGAACCCAAAAGAAGTTGTGGAAACACTACTAGCTCAAGCAAAAATTGAGCCTGGTTTTACTGAACTTGGTACTAACTTCTGTTCAGTAATATGATTTTTTTTTTCCATTTTCCTTTATTCTCCCTTCACTTCCGAGGAGACTTTTTTGTGTTTCTTCACACACACACACACACACACACACACACACTTAATTCATTCCAGATATATTTTTATTTTCATGGTCATGATTCTCATCGTTATTGTTCTGCATAGAAAATAACTCAATCTTAGTCTGAATTTTGGTTCCTAGCTAACAAGGCCATCCTTTTTTTTATGTGAAAGTTATATCTGAAAATTTGTAGTTCAGCACAAATATTTTAGTTTGCTCCCTCCCTTTACTACCTTGTACAATTGACAAATTAGGGAAGTTTTATTCTCATTGGAGTTGACGAAATTTTCTAGAGTGTCTCTTTGCGCTTATTATATGTTGCAAATAGAATTGTATTTATGGTGGCATCCTCAGATGCTGCAATGGGTATTGTATGGAAACTTTTTGTTGAAGTTATAAGGTTTGGAATAAAGAGGAAAGAGAAAAAATAAAGACTTTAAATTATGATTATGATTTGATCATTGATGTGATTGATGATACAAAAGGAGAATCACTAACCCTTATTTGTACTAGAACCAAACTCCTAATTCTAATCAAATAGGGAAACAAATCATGATAATAACTAAGAAATGTGGAAACTCATCCCAAGAGATAATCTAAAATAATATTGGGATACTATAACATATTTTCAAATGATCTAACACTCCCTCTCAAGCCAAAGCTTACTAAGCTTTAAGCTTGTCACAAATATACCCTTTAAGAAAAGAAATATAATCAAACAATATAATTGAAGACTTTAGACTAGTGGGGCCACAAACATTCTCTAGGAAAGCCATGTGGCCAGTCTGCATCTGGGGTTGTTGCAGGGCCAGGGTGATTTCTCTGGGATACTCAGGGCCTGCCTGCATATGGGATTGTCGTGGGGACAGAGGAGCCCAAGGTAGCCATGGGAAGATGCGCATCTGATGGCAAGAAGAGACATGCGCATCAAAGGGAACCTCAATCGACTGTGTTCAATTCAAACAACAGGGGACCTAGGTGACCAAAGCCCAGGCAATGGCAACCAGAATGTTACCATGCGCTGTCATATGCGGCAAATAGAGTCGGTACAAGTTGAAAGTTACATGGTTAGAACTGGATCTTTGCATCTCAAAATTTATGTCCTCAAAATGCTTCTCCAATCCTTCCATTCTGGTCCATCCTTGTCATTGGCATCTGGCAGGTCAGACCAATTGTCAGGCTCAAGAGATTGCACAAAAAATAGGATAGTTTTATTGATAAATTTCTTGATTAACCTAAATTATAGTTCAGCAACACAAATCAGAAGCCTAAGCCCTAACAGAGAGTTCTCTCTCAAACATACAATCAGAAAACTACTACCTGACAATAATAATAATAATAATTGCCACCTGTACATATAGAAATAAAAACACACATAACTGTACCTCTAACCTAACTGCCTAATAAAATAACTACCAGCCAACCACATAGTTGTCCAATAAAATAATCGCTACCTATAGACATAATTGTCCTTCTAGCTAATGGTCATCATTAACTCCTTTCTTTCTTCTGACATAGACTTTCCAAGGCCTAGGTAACAAAATCGAGTTAACTTGCTTACAAACTCTTTTCTGTGTAAACACGGATAGGCTTGCATATACTTGTATAGACTTGCAAAGAATCAAGAGTTTGACGATGATTGAATGAGTATACAACATAATGGTTATTTTCCGTCCAAGAGAAAGTCTTAGATGAGCACAAACCAAACACATAATCCTTAGACACAGCCAATTAAAAATTTACAACTAATAAAACAAAAATAAAAAAGCTCAACAGGAAAGGAAAAGTCACATTCACCTCTTCTCTCCCATTGACACACCGAGTGTGGCTCCACCGCCCCCACCACTCTCCTCAACAACTCTGGTGAATCTGTCGGTAAACACCCTCCCTTGTTTTCTTCTATTTATTGAGTCAATTTGTGCCGCTCTCGAAACCGTTTTATGTGTTTTGCCTTTGTATCAATTTGCCCATTTCATTTTTATCTTCTTTTTTATGCTTTTGGTGTAAACGCAGTGGATGTACATGGTTGCATCGTGCATTACTTTTCTCGCATAACTATTCAAGGTAATAATAAAATCCTTTTTGGGTGTTGGCTTGATTATGAATTTCTAGCTTTTGCACTGGTGCCTTGGAATTCCTTTTGGTAAACATTAGTTTTGTATTCCACTGGTGCCTTTAGCGAGTGGTAACATCGAGATAATGATACCGACCAAAAACAGCCTGCAAGGTTAAGTGGCGATGGGAATAAAGACATTAAAGGAAGAAAACGGCACGATGAGGGTAAACAAGGTCTCTCAAATTTCAGGGCAGGCAGGCACGTTTGTGTTTTACCCCTTATTTTTGTTTGGTTTTTCTTTTGTTTTATTAGTTGTAAAATTTTAATTGGCTGCGCTGCGCCTAAGGATTAGGTGTTAGGTTTGTGCTCATCTAAGTCTTTCTCTCCCTCTAGACATGTCCAAACTGACAATGGTTCAATGTTTTTCAGAAACCCCAAAATGACAATGGTTAAGTGTTTTTCAAAAAACCCAAAATACAGTAGCTGAATGATAAGGCTCCATAGTGCACAAAACATTGACCTCACAGTTGTAGCACTCGACTCCATAGATGAGACTAGCATGCCAGCGTGAACCCATATGCTAAAGAGGTGAATGATTTTGTACCATGTCTCAACCACATAGCTCACAACTTAAACAAAGTTGTGAACTAGAAGACATGAACAAACCCATTGTTGCAAGGCTTGCAATGGGCCTAGCTGGCCAACGAGGTGAATGAGCCCAATTCTGATGAGCTGAAAACCCAGCTCTACCAACCAAGCTGAATCCAGCCCCAACAAAGGGAACCCATTTCCACAATCCTTCACTCTAATAATTTTGAACCTTGTGATTTGTCAATTTGTTGATTAATTTTGAACTTGTTATGCTCTTTTTGAATGCTGAGTTGTGAATCTATCTTGTAATTGAGCATTTGTCAATCAATTTTGAATTGTGATTCTCTGTTTGTGTATTGAGCTATCAACACCATCCTGGTTTAATTCATTAGCTGCTTACAGAATATTTGAATTTTGTTATTGTGGTTTGCTTTATTACTAAATTAGAAAAAATATTAGATTGCTGAATATATAATATGTACATAGTTTTAAATTATGTTTGAATACTGTGGTAGATGTTTAAAACATTATTTTTGTATTAAGTAAACTCTTACTTACAAGTTTACAATTGAGTCTAGAGTCGGGTTTACAGATGTTTCATGAGTTTACATAGACTCTTGAGTTTAACAACCTTGTTCTGTAACATTTTTGCTTCTGTCTTGGAGGCTTTGTGACATAGCTAGCACTTAATAACGGAGCTTGTGGGTTTATGGCCAAGTGTAACAAACAACCAAAACAAAATCCCCCCGCCCCACAAAAAAAAAAGGTTCTAAGCAGCAAAAATAATGTGAATGTATTGGGTTCCTGTTTTGTTATGAAGGATCTCTTATCCTCCAAATTCCTTGTTTTATTTGTTTAAGTGGCTTTCAGTCCACTAACATAAACTGCCATTTATTTTTTGGTAAACTAAAGGGCTAGTCCTGTGAACACAGAAGAAAAAAGGTTATTTACTAAAAGGCAAGGAAGCACACACACTTCAAAATAGTAGTTGTGTCAGTGATTATCTCAATAAACTCTAAACTTATCTATGCGTATTTATTGAAAGGAAAAACATATTGAAATTCTGATAGTGGTGTTCAGATATTAATCATGTCTTATTTGCTTTATCTAAATGGTTTGAAAAAATGCATGCCTTTACATGTTGTTCATATTTAGTTCTGGAAATTGGCTATTGGAGTCAAAAGTAAATAGTTACTGTCATGAACCAACTATCCCAAAAGCTTAAGCTGTTGGGTGAAGACACATGGATGGTTTTATATTATATTTCAAACACCCCCTCACGCAAGAACCCTTTGGGCTTGAAGCGTGGACAATGCACAGGCCAATCTACCTTGTGCTGAAATTCAATTAATTTTATTAGAAGAATGGGGATTGCAAGGATCAAACTCCAGGCCACTTTGTCTTGGTTATAGAGGCTCTGATACCATGTCATGAACCAACTATCCCAAAAGCTTAAGCTGTTGGGTGAAGACACATGAATGGTTTTATATTATATCTTTAACAGTTATCTTATCAGTTGTAAGCCTTGATTTAGTTCTCTTTCTAACATGTGTTTGTGTCTGTGTTTCAGTTTGGCAAAAGCTTGAAGAAGAAAATCAAGAATTTTTCAAGGCTTATTATTTAAGGTTGCTGTTGAAGGAGCAAATAACAGAGTTCAACAGGTTGCTGAAAGAACACGTTGAGCTGAGTCATTTACAATCAACTGCAGTTGCTTCACTTCCTAACTCCAATAGTTCACATATTCCTCCATGTAAGTCCATATTATTTCCATGGACATTGTTTCCATCCCTAGAGTGAACTTTTTTCTTCTTGTTTTCCAGCCTTTTGGAAGTTCTTTTTCATTTCATGGGCACATCAGGCTCATTTTCTCACTGATCCAAACCCTCTCCTTCCCCTTCCCCTACCATTTATAAATTGTCCAAAAAATGGAGTAGGTAGAAGCTGAAATTACACTGTTTATAGTTTATGCACTCCTGTTTTGGTTGTCTCAAATTGAGTATTCCAATCAGTTGTGTTGCAATTCAAGAAATCGGTTTCTTGGTTACAGACTACAGTTTATCTTGTCTCACAAATTTTAGTTAGCTAGCTACGATTGCTTATTTTGCATTGAGCATAATGGAGTTGATTGAAATCCAACTCAAGTGCATTTTATTCTAACTGTTTTAATATTTCTGTGAAGTTTGCCTTTACTCACTCTGCTGCAAAATGGGTGGACTTATATTTTGCCTTTTCTCTTTGAGCTGCAAAATCGGTTGATTTTGATTGGAGAAAACAATTGTTTGTCTTCTTAAGAGAAGAAAGACCAATTTTGAGGACCATGGAGACATTCACAATTTTTTTATAGACGTTAGTAAATATTGTCATTCTCAAAATACAGCCTGTGCTATTGCAGAGGGAGATAATGATAAGGTGGAGAGTGACCGGATAGATAAACAGTGTGTGGAATCCAGTTGCCTGTTTTATTGTTCAAGTTTGTTATCATGACTGACTTGAATTATTTTTGTAATTTTGCAACACTTGTCACTTTTCTTAACAGTACCCCAGAATCCATCTTGCTATGCTGCTGAGCAAGCCAGAGCAGCTGTGAAGCCAGAAAATATGCAACATGCTGTTAATTCCAGTCTACATGGTGTGTTTAATAATGGTGGGCCATCGCTCAACACTAGTATGCATGCTGTGGTTGAGATGTCTGCTCATGGCAATAGGATGGACAGCCCTCCAAGCATGCTTTCAACTCAAAGCTCAAGCATGGGTTTGATGCAAGGAATTAATGGGAGGATGATAAAATCAGAACCTGGATATTCAGGTAGTCCTCCTTACATTTTTGGTCCTGATGGCACTATCCTGGAGGCATGCCCAAATATTGGTGATGCAACTGTTACATCATTCACTAGTGTAGACTCAAACTCTCATTCTATGAATGGGGCACTCCTGGACCCAGACATTTCTTCCTTTGGAATTTTGGGGCAGATTTCTAGAAACCTAAGTCTTTCAGATCTGACTGCTGATTTTTCTCAGAGTTCTGGTATGTTTTCTCTCCCCAGTTATAGTGTTACCTGTTTGGATAAACAACTTATTTAAGCACTTATGACATCAATGCTTATCATATAAGCGCTTATGTATAAGCTGTTTTTATAATCGAAGATGGATTGTGATGAACTGGTTTCATATAAGCTGTAAGCTGTTTTGATAAGCTATTCGGGAGAGCTTATGAAAATACGCCCAAAACAGCTTATGAGCCACTCATAAGCTATTTTCATAAGCTATCCCAAACACTATCACAAGTGCTTGTGTCAGTAGATAAACTCTGAATAAGCCAATCCAAACAGGCATAGTTATTGCTGCTTCTGCTTCTATATGCTTGCTTGCTTCTGCCCTCATGAATGAGTTTGTTTCCTGATGTTAATGAGTAAAATGCTAGTCTAGTCATGTATGCTTCATGTTTGATGTTGCAACCCAGTTTCTAATTTTGTGCATAAAACTATGGATGTATTTAGCACTAATACATTGGTCTCTTTTTTGTCAGATATAATGGAGAGCTATCCAAGGTGTCCCTACCTGGCTACTCCTAATGGGAACTTCCTTGAAAGTGGAGAACAAGGTAAGAAAACACTATCCATCCATTATTTGTCAGTGCTGCTATGCTGACATTAATATTATCTTTGACAATAAAAGGGTGTATTTGGTATTCTGTGAGTGAATAATTAATAATATTTAGTCATCAGTAACATTGAGGTAGCTTCTTTTCTTTTGTCATCAGGGATCGTGCTATTATTGAAACTAGCACAAGGCAAAAATAAAAAAATAAGAAAAGAGCTGGTTCAAACATCTGTTGTTTTCCCATTACATATATAGGTACAAAACATGAAATTGTTTTGGTCATATACCTAATAATAATAATTGTTTCTCTCGCTTGCAGGTTGAACAGCATCCTTAGAACGAAGTGCTTGTAAATAGAAGTTTAGAAGTTTGACAGATTTTGATGCTTCAACTCTTCGGTGAACGTGTGTATAGGAGTTCACTAACCACAATCTGTAGTGAGGGAAATGAAATTTGGAAGGGTTTGCGTGGGGTCTTAATTTAATAAATATGAATTCCTTTCTTATTTGTGTGCTTTTCCTCTTATGTTCATTTTGGTACATAGCTTTGCATAGAGTTATTTTATTCTACTATTTAGATACTAGCGTTACTGTGCTTTGATGATTTTATTTTTGGTTTAGACTGCATGAAACTGTTTTTACTAAATGTACCTGATAAAACTATAATAGGAATTAAAAACTCAGAACTGTAATGATAGGCCAACTTAACGAGAATTTATAATCTATTTCGAAGTAATACTTTCAACGGTTGAGATTTCCTTTATCGTTTTGTAAATATCCCAAATTCAATCTATCGGCCTGTAAATATTCCAAATAGATGGTCAAATAAATTTTTCACTCAATAAAGTAAAATAAATTAAAGTGAAAATTTTTCAAATCAATTTTTAAATATTTCCAAAAAATAAATTTCAATTTTTAATTGATATTTTGAATATTGATGGAGTCTATTTATAATGTTCTTGGTCAAGAATTGATTTACTATTTTTATTGATGGATGCATGTTAGTGGAGTTTCAATGGGTTACTATGAACGTGATTGTGGTTTAGGTGAAAAGATCTGAAGAAGGTTAGAATTAATATTACCAAAAGTTTGTAAAAATTGTTCTGTTTTAGTTGTGCTGGAGCCTCATGACCAAATCTACATTGGTGATTATAGTGCTAAAAAGGAATGTGATTATAAAATGCTTCATTTACATCCTAAACCTCCCTTTTTGTTTGGTCATGATCATTAACATTTACGTGATTTGTTGTTACAAATTCTTGAAAATGATGTATTTAGATTGCTATTGCATTGTACATGACCTTTATTTGATTGCTGTTACAAATTCTTGAAATAATTGTTCTGTCAGTTGAATTGTTCTCTACTGTAATATGTTTTTAACCTTCTTAAAACTTCAAAACCCCTCTTATTAATCTCTTAATTTGATTGAACCACTTTAATTTTTCCATGAGATACAACTCAATTTGTTTCTTATTTTGTAAGCTATCATAATATTGGAAATTATGTGTTTTGATAAGATTCAATATTTTGTTACTATTAAGTATTCTCTTGAATTCCATCAATTCTATATTGGATTGAAACTTTTAATCAAATAAATTAAATTTACAACAATTAATACTTCATTGCTAACTTCATTTTATTATACAACATTTCTTAAAAAATAAAAGTAGATACTGATTATAAAATTACTTTTCTATAAATATTTAAGTTATTTAAAATTTGATTTTGCACAATTATTAAAATAATATTACTTGATTAAAAAATAAAAAATTTGTCAAATTTATATTCCATAAAAAATTATTATGGAATAGGTGTTCAAAACTAGCCATGTGCATGTAATTAAGAGTGTAAGAGATGAGAAAAAGTTAATCTTGACTTCACAACAATACTTAGAAGATCAAGATGACTAAGCGTATGTTTGTTTTAGATTCCTCAAGCCTTAGAATCGATTTTGTAGGAAGGAGCCTGATATCTCCTTTGGATAAAAGTGCATCGGAATCTGATATTTTGTGCACTGTTTTGCACTATTTTGCACTGTTTCATTTGAAAAAATCTAAAACAAACAGACGGTAACCAGTAACTATTATGTCAACTACTATATTTAGATGGTTGAGGTTATTCATTTTAGGAGAGAAATATGTAATATGTAATATTAATATATATGAGAACAAAATTGGAAGGATATATCTCCGGGAAATATGTATAAAAATTAACTACCATGGTAGAACCTATATTAACCAATATTGAAAGAAAAAAAGGTTATATGGGAATTACATTTTGGAACTCAAGAAAATTATTTGGCAGTGATTCATCGACAGCGTGAGTGGGCATGCCACTGTACCTTGGTCTTGTCCTGTCAGTTTCAGGGGAAAGCCCATGTTCCATTGTCTTCCTCTTAGTACTATTGATGATGGCATGTTGTTGTAGTGACTGTCGCTGTTGTTCCTCTGTTGGTGGCAGTGAGTGTGGTTGTTGTTGGTAGTGGGGTTGTGGTGCTTGTTGCTGTTCATGTTGGATTTGTTGTTGTTGTAGTTGCTGTTGCTGTTCATGTTGGATTTGTTGCTGCTGTTGTTGTGCTTCTGAGTTTTCAAGCTTTTCTTGCCTTTGATCTTTCAACTTGGTCCTCATCAAATGGGGTTTAAGCCTATTCAAATCAGACAGCCTCACTGGCTTCAAGAAAAACTCCTCTGCTCCTTCCTCCAGGCATCTAAACCAGTTCAAAGATTCATCAGATTTTCCACCTCAAAAATGTTCAGGGAGAAAATAAAATAAAAGTGCTAAAAATTTTCTCTCTCCATTATTTACCTGTTAATTCTTGAAGGGACATTTTCAGATGACATAATCACCACTGGTATGTTTTTCAAGGATGAAGATTCCTGAAAAATCAGAGAAAATCCTATAAATCTTTTAAGTCTCTTGGTTCAAGGTGGAATAAGATAGTTCCAACTTCCCAACTTTCACAGATTACTCAAAACATTCTTTTTTTCTCAAATCAAGTCCAGCTACAAAAGCAAGGCCTTTTTTTCAATGAATATCATTTTGTAGATTGTCACATAGGGAGGGAGACCTATAGATTCTATAGTAAGGAGAGTAGATCAGTAGATTAGATGGAGGACAACCCAGTAGCTAGCAGCAGACTTAGAAAATCTATAGGCAAAACTATTAAAAAAGATTTAGAGGTCAATAGTTTTACTATTCATAACAGACCACGATGGCATCGAGTGATCTATGTTGCCAATCCCACCTAGTGGGATAAGGCTTGGTTGTGATTGTTGTTGGTATTTGGAGTATTGGACTAGTCACTAGATCTGTTTTGGGTGGGAACTCAAGGATCCAAATAAACAACTTTCAGAAATAGAATATTGGTAATAAGAATGCACAGTTTCACAATGAAGAGGGCCTTTACTGTGGCCTAATTTTTTCAAGGAGGGCAAAAACATTAATCCTAATAGGAAAAACACTGAAATAGTGAAGAATTTAACTTAATGATGTTAAAAGAGAAAAGAGACAGATAAATAGGAACTTGAGCATACCTTGATTTTCTTTAACAAATCATAGCCTGTCATGCCAGGCATACAGTAGTCTGTTATAACAAGGTTCACTTCAACTTCCTACAAAAGACACAAAAAGTTCCAAACAATTTCAGACACCCAGAAAAAGAAACCCATTAAAAAGCTTTAAAAAAAGCCAAAAAAATAAAAAATTGGCAACAAGGGACTAAGGAATCTCCATTCTCCATACATTATTTTGAACAGATAAACCAACACAATATATACCTGATGATGATTGCTGGGAGAAACAGATGGTAGTATATTTGGATTGCTTTGTTCATTCCCTTGCAAGCCTAGAAACTCTAAAGCCTTGCTACCAGAATCAACTGTAGTAACTGCCATTGAAAACAAAACAAAAAAACAGTTTAACAAAAAGGGTATGAAAAACAAAAAGATTGTAACTAATTTCCCCAGATTTTGTTAGTCCTCTCTCTCTCTCTCTCTCTCTCTCTGTGTTTGACCTGCTAGAAATTACCTTGATATGAAGAAGTTCTGAGCAGCTTCTCAATCAGCTTTCTATCTATAATACTGTCATCTACTGCCAAAACATGGAACTGTGACTCTGCAGCCATCCCCATTGCACCAACTCAGTATGCAAAAGTGAAAAATTGATGGCACAAGGTGTGAAGAATCAATGGATTGGAAAGAGGGTTTTTTGTTTTTTTCTTTCTTTCCCCTTTTTTCTTTCTCTCTTTGCCTTGTTCTTCTCTTTAATTGGTATGGTTTTCTGTTATTCTGTTTTTTTGAGGAAAATGGGAGGGATAGCTTTGTATTAAAATAAGAACCATCGATATACACATCCCATAAAGCAAGATCCAGCCAGATTTCAACCCCAAATCTTGCAAATTTTCCAAGCTTGATATTGAATTACATGGAAAGCAAAGCAGCAAAAAAATATATATTAAGGACAAAAGACTTTGGAAACAAACAATGAATGAATGAATAAAATAAAGACATAAATCTTAGGGAATATTTTTTAGGGCGAGAGAGGAGGTGGGTTTGCTTTATTTATATATAAAATAAAATACAATAGATAGTGAAAATGTTGTGAAATTATTAATTAAAGAGTTCTTATTTTTAAACACCTCTTAATTTTTAATACTCATCTAATTTTTCTTTTTCTTTTATCTATTTCTTGTTGTCACATCACTCATATATCATTTATATCTCTTTTATTTCTATCTCTTTCTGGGTGTCAATTGAAATTTCGGGTGTGATCTAAACATCATTTTTCATTATTAAAAGTTGGACAAGGGCAAAAAAAATGAATAAAAAGAATGAAGGGGTATGTGTGAGAGAGAGAGAGAGAGGAAAAAGACAGGGTGTGAAGAAGAGGAAAGAGAAGGGTGTGAGTGGGACCCATAAAAATCCTCTTAAGAGATACAGGTGAGGTCAGCGGTGGTGCCTTTTTTCCTTGGGTCTAAAATCATGTGGCGCATACCATATCTTTGGGCAGGTGGGGTGGGGTGGGAGAGTGTGGAGGCAAAGAGAGGGCAATTTCTTTTGATTCCCTTTTAAGATTTGTTTCTCGGCTTTTTTACCACTATAGCATCTTTTTTTTAATTATTTCCCAATCTAGCACTCTTTTTTTTTTATTTCCCAATCTAGCACCCTTTTCATTAAAATATTCATTTTTATTAATTATCAATTAATTAAATATTAAATATTAGTTTAAAATTGTAATTAAATTGTTAATTGTTAATTAATTAAATTTTTAATTGTTAAATATTTATTAACCCGATTTGTTAACTAATTAATAATATAATTATAGAAAATAACTCACATTGATTTAAAATTTAAAAATACAATATTAATTGTTAGTTTAAAAGTCAAGACATATTCAATGTGTCTGTCTCTGCACACTGATCGGAGCACCCCCTCCACTCCTTTTCTGTCACAAAAGACAAAGACATCAATGTTTCTGTCTCTGCACACTGATCGGAGCACCCCCCTCCACTCCTTGTCAGTCACATCGGAGCACCCCCTTCACTCCTTTTCTGTCATAAAAGACAAAGACAGAAAAGGAGGGGGTGCTCCGATGTGAGGGGGTGCTCCGATGTGACAGAAAAGGAGTGGAGGGGGAGGTGCTCCGATCAGTGTGCAGAGACAGAGACATTGATGTCTTTGTCTTTTATGACAGAAAAGGAGTGAAGGGGGTGCTCCGATGTGACAGAAAAGGAGTGGAGGGGGAGGTGCTCCGATCAGTGTGTAGAGACAGAGACATTGATGTCTTTGTCTTTTATGACAGAAAAAGAGTGAAAGGGGTGCTCCGATGTGACTGACAAGGAGTGGAGGGGGGGTGCTCCGATCAGTGTGCAGAGACAGAAACATTGATGTCTTTGTCTTTTGTGACAGAAAAGGAGTGAAGGGGGTGCTCCGATGTGACTGACAAGGAGTGGAGGGGGGTGCTCCGATCAGTGTGCAGAGACAGAAACATTGATGTCTTTGTCTTTTGTGACAGAAAAGGAGTGGAGAGGGTGCTCCGATCAGTGTGCAGAGACAGACACATTGAATATGTCTTGACTTTTAAACTAACAATTAATATTGTATTTTTAAATTTTAAATCAATGTGAGTTATTTTCTATAATTATATTATTAATTAGTTAACAAATCGGGTTAATAAATATTTAACAATTAAAAATTTAATTAATTAACAATTAACAATTTAATTACAATTTTAAACTAATATTTAATATTTAATTAATTGATAATTAATAAAAATGAATATTTTAATGAAAAAGGTGCTAGATTGGGAAATAAAAAAAAAAGGGTGCTAGATTGGGAAATAATTAAAAAAAAGATGCTATAGTGGTAAAAAAGCCTTGTTTCTCATGCCCATCAATGTGCCATTTTAATTCATCCATGCATGCATGGCATGCAACCATATCATCCATTGTTATACTCAATATTACCCGTCCATGTCCAACTCCACTATATTTTATTACCACCTGGCCAATTTTTTACTCTAAACAAATTTTGATGGTATCAGCTTGATCCCAAATTGCTAGCTGATTTTTCAGTTTTCAATTTTCTTCCATTAGGATATGTTAATTGAAAAATGATTCTTGGACACCTAATGCTAGTATTTATCTCGAAAGAGATAGAAATAGATGAGAGATACATAATAGATATGACAAATGAGTAATATGATAAAAAGAGAAATATAAAAAAAGATAAAGATGCTAGATGAATATTGCAAATAGATAAGTGTTCAAGAATCATTCTTTATGTCGATTATTCACTTGTTGTTTGGATGGGGGAACACAAATAGCATGTGAACCCTATATGACTTGTGATTGATTATATACATTGGATAACATATCCTGACACTATTCAGGGTTTAATGAGCTAACTCTAAAACTTGGTTAAAAATTTATGACTTACTAGGATTTTGATAAAGAAAATTGTTAATGGATTTCATTTTAGGATCACTAGAGCCAAGGATAGAGAAAATGTTGAGTTATCCATAAAAAGTTAAATGGATTCATAAGTAAAGTGTGTTTCTCTCACAATAAGATAAGGTTTTAAAGACATTATGCTCCATGTATAAAATATTAGTCTCATGACAAAATGTAGAAGCTCTATCAAAATACAAAAATACAGTTGCATTATAGCATGTAGCACAAGGGACAAATCAAGTTATCTCTCAAAGATTAATTCAAGTAATTAAACTAATTAAGAGGATGTGGGGGGAGATTTCAAACGTTGATGAATATAATTTGCAAAGTGAAGAAAATTAGTTAGTAGAACAATCAACCCAAAAATACTATTCAAGTTTTAAGCATGCATATAAGATTTTTACATCCCTTAATGTTTACATTGTAAAAGATATGTGGTTATGCAAGAGTTTGAATGGTGCTAGAATGAGGAATTTAGAAATTCAAGAGTAATACCTTACCCTAAGAAAGACCAAGTACAATGGTGTTGTAACTAGAGATGGGTATAATGGTCGGGCCGAGCCGTGTAGGCCCGATTTGCATTTTTCCCGCATATAAGTGAATTGGGCCAGCTCAGCCGATCCGCATATGGGCCTATATTTCTGTGGTCTGCATTTGTCCCACATAACTTACGAGCTAAATTGACCAACCCACGGGCCTAATAAAGAATAAAATTGGAGAATGAAATGGATGTGCTGAATTTTTTTTATTTTCCCTTTTTGTTCTCACTTTTAAGCAAACACTAAAAAAATTGTATGACCTGTTGTACACTACTTAGGGACATAATTACTTTGATTGAAAAAATGAAGAATTATATTTATAATAGAGATACTACTCCTCCTAACTGTAAGGACAAAAAATGTATAATTAAAAAACCAAACAAATCTCATTGTTTCTTCAAAATTGTCATGATTGAAAAAGTCAAGCAATATATCCTAGTTAAAGAAAAAAAAAATCTGATTATCTAGTAGTAACAAAACGAGATCATTATGGGTACAAATGTTTGTGATACATTAATAAATGTGTTGTTTATTACAATTAGTTTCCACATTTGTTCGAAGTTTTGTATCTATATATATATGCGATGGGATAAATGTTGATGTGTATATGGGGAGAAGATGGGGCACACGCGAGGAAATGAAGAAAGAGAAAAGGAACAAATGAGTAGGGCCAATTCAATTGCCCCAAATTGAGTCTTCTTTCTCCTCGTTTCTCACTTCCATCATGATTTTTATGATCATGCTTCAGGACCAAGACTATACGCCATTGACCCTTTACTCTTTCCATCATTTTATGTCGTTTTGTCAATTTATGAGTCAAATGTTCATACCAACTTTAAAATCTTCTACTTAGCCGTGTTGATGGAATGTTTAATTGTCGTTTAACTTTCCGGGTCAAAACTTATGGTCCATGTTTGTCATTTGATCGAAAGACCTAAGAAGGTCAGATGCGTATCATGGACAATTAATGATTTCCTATAAAATAAATATCAACTAGTAAAATAATACCCCTTCCATGTCATATTAAGTGTCATGTTAGAAAAAAAAAGTTCATATTGAGTGTCATTTTATTTTTTCAACACAACATTAATTTGTCCTTCACAATTTTTCCCAAAAACGGCGTAACTTTGGAAAATCTAAAGTTAAAATGATGCAATTATTAAAAAGTTATAAGGACAATTTAATAAAAATAATCTTCTACTTTTTAACTCATTTATATTTCTCTTAACCCTTGTGAAAAAATCTTAATAGACTAGTTAATCTGCAACGGAGGAAGTAGAAAGAAAATTTAATAATTTTATTATTTCAAATATTTTAAATATTGTGGTAAAGTTTTATTCTCACTAAAAGTGGGGACGAATTTTCAACCCAGTTACAAACTTTCTTTTTCAAATTTTTTTAATACCTGACTAATTAATGTTTTGTACCTTGAATGAGTCAGCTTATAAAATATAAAAAATCATTTAATTTAATTAATAAAAGTTACTTTAATGGTAAAAAAAGTAAATTAAAATACAAAAAATCACAGATTTTTAAAATTTTCAATTTTGGGAAATTTCAAAAACTGGTTTAATTGATAAAAAATTATTTTAATAATAATTGATAATTATCTCATTACATATATAATATTAATTGAAGGAATTTATATATTAATTAAAGAAATTAAGAAAATTATTCCTTTATTAATACAGTTGGCTTGTTGAATTCAGATTCTATTTGGGTAGAAATAAATTTTAATTTTATTTTCTATTTTCATTTTTAATTATATTTTTTTATATTTTTAAAACTTCTATAAATAGTAAAAATATATTTTTATTTTCATTATTTTTTATACAAAACTTTACAAACAAAGTCATAGTTTTATAATTAGAAGTAAAAAATAAAAAGTAAAAATAAAAAACGTTTTCTTAAACTAAACATGTGTTTATGTATTAAATTTTTTAAAAACCCAACTACTAAATATCCTATAATTAAAGTAGTTAAATAACAAAGTAATATTTTTTTTGTCTTCACCTATCGTATCCCAGGGAAAAGGGGCCTAGACAATCTGTGTTTGCATGTGAGGTAAGTAAAGTTTGACAATAGATTATTTCTTCACCAGGATAGACACCGGGTACCAATCGAGCTCGTCTCTTTAAATGAAACACATTAATTACTTGTATTCAATATCATTGTTACAAAGTAATACTATCTCCGGTCCAAAATATAATCAACAAAAACACTTTTTTTTATTCCAAAATATAAGCAACATTTACCAATTTCAAATAAATTAAATGTTAGTTTTCCAATTATACCATTCATTTAATGCAATATTCATATTTACGAGTGACACCAAAAGGAGTATTTTTGGAGAAAAAATTGAAACTAATGAGTATTGATTAAAATTATCACATTTTCAAGACATTCTTTGGTCTGTGTATTTTTGTACTATATTATTTATATTTTAGACCGAAGAGAGTATTTATCGACAGCAATAATATTTTTCTTTCTTCTCGTGACTGCCATGACTCGTAAATTTAATGATAAGTTATTTTATTAATAATTTAATATCATTAATTATTTAAATAAAAAATTACTCCCTAACACGCACTACTCTAATTCCTCCAATTGTAGGTTTTGACCTTTGATGGATGAGAATGAGACGTAATAATACATAGGAAAAAGAGTTTTAAAATGTTTGAAATAGGATACCGGATCTCCAATTAATAATATATTATGAAGACTTAGGTCAACGTGTTATTAAAGCTCTAATCCAAAGTTAAACCATATAGTCATCCTAATCTTCGGCACCCTGTAATACGTCCCACCATATTTGGGAGAAGGGGGGCCGGGGGTTTTCCTTTTCCTTGAGGCCGGCTAGAGCCATAGAAACATGTTCACATGCATAATGTACAATTCCATGCAATATAGGGGGACCAAATTTTTGACATTTTTGTTGTGGCATTAGCTACCAAATTTTGAACTGTATCACCATATAAAGTTATATATTGACACAAATGGATTTGATAGGCAATTTCATGAGACACTGTCTTTGTTTCGCTAAATAGTACTAATTAACTAATGGGTTAAAAAATGAGGTTTATTGGATCTTCAAAGTCACTAAGGCAATCTCTAAGGGAAAACTCATTTTGGGTGCTTAAATGGGTTCTACATGGCTATATCACTCATTTTTATATTTTTCAACACAAACACCCAATAAGCACCTAATCCTTCCAATCCAGCAACTCTAAAAAATTTACTAAATGGGTCCCACAAATAACTCTACATCCAATTAAAACTCACAAATACATGTAGGATCCACCAGGAGAGAGGAGAGAGAGGGTGCTTATACAAGCACCACTTCCTATTAAGCATTTTCTTTCTTTTTTTTCTCAAATGAGGGTGTTTATTAAGCACCCACTAAGAACCCTTTAAGCACTCCCATTGGAGTTGCCCCAAATAACTTATTAAAAACTTAAAGGCCAAATTGAAATTTATTAATAACTTAAGGGACTAAATTAAAACTTACTAAAAATTCATTATGTTATGTCACTTAAGTTAACAGTCAAATAGGCAAATCAGTTTATTGTCGTTTGGTGAAAATAGAAAACTAACAGTTGATTTAATTGTAAATATTTGTAAAGATAAGAAATTGATTTGACACCAAAAGTTATAAAATTAAATTAAAATAAATAATTAAATTATGGACCAAAAAGACTAATTTTGCGAGAGAAAAAAGGAGTGCCGGAAGGACAAGCTGATATAGCTTTGATACAGGTTTCACTTGATGTGTTGTAAGCAAAAGTAATGATAATCCGTTACCGTTGTCTTTGCTGAATTTCGCTGGTATATCAGCTAAGATTCCGCGACACGCTTGTTGGATCCATATATATATATATATATATATATTCACAGTACAACCTGTCACAACAAACGCAATCTTACATCGCTTTGCATCATGGATTTGTGGGGCTCTCATCCCGCTCCAATGCACACACAGCGAAGCACGTTTTGTCGATTCAAATTTCAATTACCTATCTCCATCCCCCAATCCTCATAATATTATGATTTGGAGGTTCACTTCGTTGTAACACTAATGACTGTTCAACCTTTTGCTTTAATGATTTTCAACAAAGAAAAAAAATTGTCTAAAGACCAAAAGAAATTGTTACTGGTATTATTTTTTTCCTATACCAGACTATATTCCCACGTTTTTTTATAGGTAAATGTTCGCAAACTAGTATATTGTATTAATGGAAGATGTTTGAATTCATAATTTCTTTATCACTTCAACTCTTATGCAGGGATGGATCCAGAAATTCATCTAAGCGGGGGCCAAATTTTTTTATGATAAATCTTAGATGTAGTCTTTGTTTTAAAAAATACTTACTTTTTCTATTATCATATATATGTTAGATTTATTGAGATTTTTTTATTTAAAAATTGATTTTTGAATAAGTTTTAGATAAAATATTTATTTTTTAAGGATAAATAGAGTATTTGTTATTGTCGTAGATTTTAATCCTTTATATTCTATGCTTCTATTCTGTTTTTAATTAAGTTAATGTAATACCAATAAATTTGGTGACAATTTAAATTTTTAGAAAGTTTTAGATTAGATGTAAGTTAATTAATATATGTATTTATATAATATCAAAGTAAATGTAAATAAATATTAAAATTGAACGATTATAAATAGAATGGTATGATGGTTACTCACTTGCTCTTTGTCCGCGGTGACAGAAGATTAATTCTGTACGTGACTATTCTAGTAGTTTTTTTTTTTATCATTACATTACAATATATATAGCCATAAGATCATAGCATATCAAGTGAATGACTTTTTTAAGTGGTCCAACTATCCATATATGGTTATATGGTCCAGATTTAATCTTTTCACTCGCTCATATTAAAACTCCTCTCACTTCTCATATATATATAATGTTAAAATTAATAGTATTAAGGATGAGGGAGGGGCCAGGGCCAGGGCCGGGGCTCGCCCCTCCCTGCACCCGTCCCTGCTCTTATGTCCTTCTCTCAAACCATCTTATAACTCCCACTAGGCTATCCCCACGTGTGTGGGGGATTAATTCCTTTGAGTTGCTAGGACAACAAAATTCTATTACACAAGATTTAAAGTTGTTATATTTCTATAGCTCATTTCGAGCCCAAGACATCATGTGGTTGTTACCCGTACTTATGTTTGGGTAGAAAATTAAACGGCAGCTATGCATAAGAGATTGAAAAAAAAAATTGGTTGCAGCCTTGCAGGTGGTCCGTAAGTATACTAGTGAAAATTAATTTGTTGAAAGTGAAAGTGGTGGGTGGGTAGGTAAATCAATAGAGTTGGAAGGTTACAGAGTATAGTATAGAGTCCAATATATATTTGCGAATAATGTTGTAGCTAGGAGGTACAACAAGGGAAGGGATAAACAGCCAGCAAGAAGAACATGAACAACCAAATTAATTTGGCCACCCAATCCAATAAGTTACCTCATCAACATCCTTCATTCTACCATGAACACTTTTGGACCCTACAAAACAAACGGCTTAATTCTGAGCTCTCTGTCTCCCATCTTACATGCCCGCCCGGTCACAGACCAATATATCAGTCTTTGGGATCCTGTCTGTCGATTGATGATAGGTTTCTTCTTAATTTATTTATATATTTTTTTTAACCAGGACATTGGTGTGAAGTATCTACCCGCTTTGCCTATGACTAATCTCTATCGAGGAATCTGACTGGCCATTTTTAGTAGAGTCTCCCCTCCCAATCACTTTTTTTTTTTCCATCAACAAGGCTTGAACCCGAGACTTTGCGTAAGAATACGAGTCAAGTTCTACTAAGACCAACGTAATGATAATTTATTTATTTATAATGGAGGATTTTTACTCTCTCTCTTTATATATGTATATTTACATGGTTGAAAAGTCATTGGAGCTTTGTCCTAAAAATTAAAGGAGGGCATGCTGTAAAAAATGCATTGTATGCAATTTCTGATTTGTGATAGAAAACCATTACTCAAACTTAAAGAAAAATGCTACCAATAAGACTTACAATGTTATATAAAATTGAATATTTAATTTTTGGCTTAAACCTTTTTTTAGTCTCTTATTTTTCATTGAGTTTCGTTTTTAGTCCCTAAAAAATAAAATACATTTTTTTAGTCATTCATTTTTGAAAATTTGTCACATTTAGTCATTGGGGTCGTATTTTAAATTTGAAAAGTATTTTTTAAATTTATACTTTGACCCCTCTCAAAGCCTGATTCTCACCTTAACCCGTTTTTTCGTTCTCCTCCCCCTCCACTGATGCACTGCGACCCCCCATCCCCGCTAGGAGTAGTTCCAATGTCCTCCCGCGAAGCCGCCACGATTAGGGGTGTCAAAATGGGCCAGCCTGGCCCGGCCCGACCCATATTCAAAAATGGGCCCAAAAATCGGTCTCGTCCCGTGGAGGGCTACACGGGCCGACGGGCCAAAAACGGGCTGATCTGTCAAAAAAATATTTGTTTAAAAAAATTTAAAAAATAAAAAAAAATATTATTTTATTTGGAAAAAACAAAAAAAAAAGGAAAACGGGCCAAACGGGCCAAACGGGCCCAAAGGAGTCAGGGCTAAAAAATATTGGCTCGGCCCGTTTTACGGGCCAAACGGGCCGGCCCGTTAGGCTGGGCCCATATTGCCATCCCTACATGAGATGCGGCCTCTCTCTCGTTCTCCTCCCTGTGCGATCGCGGTGGCCGCCTCCATTCCCGCCGTTGTGCGCAGCCTCCCTTGGCCGCGTAGAGCTCTTCCCTTGGCCGCGCGGAGCTCCTCCCTTGGCCGGCGAGTGGGGGGCCACAGTGCATCAGTGGAGGGGGATGAGAATGGAAAAACAGGTTAAGGTAAGCATCAGCCTTTAGGAGGGGTCAAAGTATAAATTTAGAAAATACTTTTCAAATTTAAAATATGGACTCAGGGACTAAAAGTGACAAATTTTCAAAAATGAAAGACTAAAAAGACGCGTTTTATTTTTGAGGGACTAAAAAGGGAACTCAGTGAAAAATGAGGGATTAAAAACATATTTAAGCCTTATTTTTTGATACTCCCTCTGGTCCAAATCTTTGGTTGTTTAAGGTTTTGACACATAGATTAAGAAATAATTAATTGAACAAATTTTAGACTAAAATGACCCTATTTATTATTCATCATTCTCAATTATATTAATTATTTCTCCACTCAAAACTTATTAATTATATTAAGGGTATAGTTAAAAAAAGGTGATAAATTATCTCTTAAAATCTTAAAACAACCAAAGTTTTTGGACAAAAATAAAAAGTTAAAACTACTAAAGATTTGGACAGAGGAGGGAGTATCTTTTAAGTATTTCAAATGTTTTAAAGCAATATTGCCTGTGAAGAGTAATATCTCTTGATTAACTTGTCACGGAATCGACTTTGTCAAGAAAAGAAGAAGTTGTCACTGAATTCAGTCAAATTTGGTAGAGAATTTCTGTGTCTCCATTGTTCATTTGTTCTACTCAAAATTATATAATAAAATAGTTTTTATCATTAAAAATAAGATAACTTCACACTGTATTTTCCTTGCCACGCGTGCCAAACGGTATCCTTAATTTTTATATATTTTTTATTAAACTCTTGATTAAAAAAATAATAATTAGCTCAAAATATGCTTGGGAGAGTCTCATTAGTAGTTAGTTTTTTTTTTGTCCAAGATTAGTAGTTAGTTTCAAAGTATGAAAGATTCGATAGTTGTGTGTTTTTTTTTTTATAAATTCCCAGTCACCAAAAAAATAAAAGTACGAAAGATTCCTTATTAAAGAAAAAAGGATTGGTCACAGCTTAGTAGGTTTTTTTGGGGGGGAGGGGTGACGGGGGTTACGGACAGAGTTGAGTTTCTAGTTCAATGAACCTCTGGTTAGTGTCTAATTAAATTATTCGTTATGGAAAGGTCAAATAGAACATTGATACAAAATAAAAAAGGGAAAAAACAAAAATTGCCTTTGACATGAAGCTTTGTAAATAGATATTCAAATTTATAAATGCACGATGAATATATTTTTTATAAGTATTTCATCTAAAAGTCTCGGTATATATCTACGTACAAGTCACATTAAATATCGATTAATTCATATCAAGTTGGGTGAAATCAACACCTTGAAAATATGAGCTCAAATTAACACCTTGAAAAGAACACGTGAGTTGGCAACTTTTGCTGTAACTTAAAAAACAGAAAGAACCATGGTAGAACAACTTGTATAATGGAAGAAACTCGAGTAGCATTTAAATTACTCCTATGCGTGCTTCATGCCTATTTATATGAGATCGTTTGGGATACGAGTAAGTTGCCTTTGTGGACAATCAACTAGAATCCATAAATATTTATCTAGTTGATTGTCCACAAAGGCAACTTACTCGTATCCCAAACGATCTCATATAAATAGGCATGAAGCACGCATAGGAGTACTCGAGTTTCTTCCATTATACAAGTTGTTCTACCATGGTTCTTTTTGTTTTTTAAGTTACAGCAAAAGTTGCCAACTCACGTGTTCTTTGCCAACTCACGTGTTCTTTTCAAGGTGTTGATTTGAGCTCATATTTTTTGCGCATACTGATATGGTTTTTTGGGCGTATTTTCCGTTAACTATATAATAAACCCATCAAAATTGGCTCTTCACGTGCTAATCCGCATACTATTACATTTATGAGAATATTATTTTTTAAATTTTAGTTTATTTAAGTTTGTCACATTCAACTAACAGATTATGTATGTGTTTGAATTTTCATGGGAAATATGTCGACACACATTACGATGTAAAATGAACCGAAAAACAAGTGTTCTGTTCTTTCGGCAAATGTAATTCTCGGCCAAACTTGCGTTATAATAAACCAAACATGATCATATGATATCTCCCCAGTTACATATCAAATCTAACTCAACACCCAATGACGCTTGGTCACATTCACCATAGCAAAATAAATCACAATTCACAATCTCAGTGTTACTATGCATGGCAGAGGCAAAAACTAAGAATTCCTTGCACCCCAATTTTGAATTAAACTTTCATCCCCACGAATCGGCATCCATTCCATCAATTGAATCTTTTTTGTTCCCCAGTTTGCTCTTGCCTAGCTTTTTCTTAGCCTTCCTCCCTCTTTTTGTATACTTCTTGTCCTTCAATTTAATTAGATCGTTTTTAGAACTTAAAATTTGAGAAGATACACACGGTTGGAATAGATCTGCCAATCTGTTTCCTTATTTGGGATTCTCAGATTTTGTATTGTCAATACCAATACTTGTCTGATATGTTTCTAGCTCTCTGAGGCTGTTTCCAATTTATCTTGGGTTTTCAACAATCTTTTCATCATTCGAATGTAATAAACCATGTATATTTTTCCATTGTGGTGATAGGTCATGTGATGCACATTGGAAATGGTAAATAGCACATTAGCATAGCTGCATAAGCATAAGCATACATGTACATGTCTATTTACAAACAGAGGACTGCTATTTGATGCAAAATGTGTTGTTGCATGAAAAAAATGACGAAAAATGTGTAACTATCAAGTTTTTGTTTGACAAAATACACAGATAGTTTGATGAGAATACACGGATGGTTATTCCAATCATGATGATTAATAATTCACAAAGTTCTAAAGGAAACATTTTAGCTAATTCACAATAGCATACTTAATTTTACGGCTAAAATATGTTTTTCGTCCCTGTAAAATGACCTGTTTTTTGTTTTGATACCTCCAAATTTTTTTTGGGATTGGGTCTCTCCAAAATTCAAAATTGCATATTTCAGTCCCTGCCGTCCAACGCCGTTTCAAAAAACGTGACATGGCAGACGGAAGTACACGTCACGCACGCCAAGTCATTTACTGAGCTGACTTGTCTCCCATGTGGCGTCTTAGGTGGATGCCTAGTTGGATCCCAGTTGGATTGGGGCCATGTCATCTTCTTCTAGGGTTCTAAATTGGGTTTTTAGAACCAGACTTCTTCGAATCAACAAAATAAAAAAGAAGCAGAATTGTTATTCTTCTTCTTCGACATTCAACCTTCTTCTTCGACATTTGAGGACCTCCCGTGAAACCCAACCTTCGGAATTTGAATATCATGGCTCCAAGAAAAGGATCGACGTCTACTGCTGCAAGTGCAAGCTCGGGATCTTTACCAAGGCTCTGCGGCTGTGGCGAGGAAGTGGTGATCTACACCTCTACTACCGAGGCCAATCCTGGGCGTCGCTTTGTTAGATGCAGAAACTGGAATGTTGGTGTTTCTTTATTCTTTGTTTGATATCTGTTTCTGTTTTCTTGTTTGATTTCTGTTTGTGTTTTCTGGTTTCTTCCTTAATCTGGTTTGGTGTTTATTGACAGTAATGGTTTGGTGTTATTGACAGTAATGGTTTGGTGTTTTTGTAGAGGAAATATATAGCTGTGGTTTATTCGAATGGATTGATCAAGGATCGTGCTGCTGTTTGAGGCTGAAAAAAATTGAAAAGAAGGTTGACAGTTACAACAAGAAAGTGAATTATGTTATGGGATTCATCTGCATTTTGCTGGTGCTGATTCTCATTAGGCAATGCTAAAGTGGACAATCTGATCTGATATCAAGTGGATGTTGTGATATGTTAACAATGTGTAGGTTATTGGATGTTGTAGTTGTATTTTGGTCAGGAAGTGGATAATTAAGTGAATGAGAATTGGTTTTGTAGGGAATTGTTACCAATGTAATGTAATATGTACTGATTCAAACCAGTATCAATATCAATGTTTCTATTTCTGATCTGATTATGTGTAATCTGTTTAAGTGTAATTTTATTGATTGTCTCTGTTTTTTCCAAAATGAAATGAACATTACCATTAACTCAAAATCCATCATCAAGCAACTACAACATAATGAAATAAGTAACTGAAAATAGCATTTCCATTAAGTCATAAAAAGTTGTTCATAGCAACACACATAATGTCATCAAATGCTGTTCAGACTTCGAATAAGAAGACATCAAACATATGCTGTTCAGAATTCAAATAAACAAGACAGCAAACATATGCTGTTAATAATTACAACCAGGTCCTCAGTTTGCAACATGAAATTGAAACAAAAAAAACAGAATCAGATCACTGATTGATCAAAATACTCCATTCAAACTTGATCACTGCTCCCAACTTCATCACTGCTCCCCAACTCCTGAACTTTGTGTCATCAAACCTGCAGTCAAGGCAATTCCAGATCCAGACCCTTGTGTTCCTTGTGTTAGTCCTGATGCAGATGCATGGCCTGAAGCATTTCCCCTTGCAGTGCCTCCTGCTGCAGATCCAGGTCCTGGGTCTGTGCACCCTGCTGCAGGTCCTTGTTGACTCTCAATGTCCGAGAGTTTCCTTAACCTTTTGAACTGTAATAATAAAATATTAGTATGATATGATATGAAATATTAAACAATGAAATTACAAAATTTTAGTAATAAAAAGTGTACTACCTTTTTCACACTGGTTACAGGCTGTGTGTCAATCTTTCTTTTGCCTCTAACAGAAGCATTTTTTGTAGTTGGTGGCGGATTTTCACCTCCTGCTGGGTCTTGACTTGGTGGGGGATTTTGTGTAGGAGCTGGGTTCTAACTTGGTGGGGGATTTTCTCCTCCTGCTGGGTCTTGACTTGGTGGGGGATTTTGTGTATGAGCCGGGTTCTGACTTGGTGGTGGTGGGTTCTCAGTACCTTCAGCCGATTTCTTAGGCTTTTTCTACAATATGCAAAAATAAACAATATGCATTAAACATATAGCAAGGATAATGATAATTACTTAAAATGAAAATGTAAATAACTAACCTTCCGAGCAAGGGCATTTGGGTCTTGCACAGGACTCTTGCAGCTCTTGCTGTTGTGACCAAGTTTATCACAGTGCATCTATAAGATGCATTAGCCCTTCTTAACTTTGTTGCATTTGGGTCCTCATCAACCTTCCTTCTCCTCAATTTTTTAGGCCTCCCAGGCCTTCTCTTGTATTGTGGAGGAAGGAGCTCCACATTATGTTCAACCTCTGGCCACATATCTTGGCCATTTATTGGGCTAAGCCCATGGCTATAGCACAACTCATAAGTTTCCCTAGAATAGTACTGAGGCACATATTCCTCTACCCTCTTCTGACCCCCTCTATATGATATGGCAGCCACTGCATGCCTACAGGGTATCCCAACCAACTCCCAAAAGTTACAACTGCAGGTCTCTTTGGCCAGGTTAACTACAAACCTTTGCACAAATAAGGTATGTGTAACCTCAAATTCCCCTTCCCCTGCAGCTGTAGATATCCAATTGCCACTGTGCTCAATCTCCCTATCTAGTCTCTTCCTTGGTTTAGGCATTATTTTTCCCTGAAACTTACTAAGTTTTTCTCTTTGGGTAGCAACCCTTGACATTAGATATGTCCTTATCCACTCACACATTGTCAAAATGGGTTTGTCCCTAGCTGACAATATAGTACTGTTAAATGCCTCAGAAATGTTATTCATCAACACATCACATTTAGGGTAGTAGGTAAAGGCATGCTTACACCACTGTCTGGGAGGAATGGCAATAAGCCAGTCATGTGCCTTGGCATCCAGCTTCTTGATCTCACCCATCTTCTCCAACCAAGCCTGATAGTAGGTAGCCTTTGCTGCACCCATCATTAAGTCCCTAATCAGTGTACCCCCACCGAACTTCTTTTTAAAATTTCCATAAAGATGCCTTAAGCAGAATCTATGCTCCACACCTTCCATCATCTCTTGAAACACAGGAATCAGGTCGTAAATCAAATACACAATACAGAAGTATTAAATTAACAACAATAGTAAACTATAGAATTTGCACCATATTAAAACTTTAGCAAAATAATAATTATTTACTTCACCTTTTGTTGGTTTGATATAAAGACCCATCTTCTATCTTCTCCAATATCTTGCAACAACAAAGTCAGGAACCACCTCCACGACTCTTTTGTCTCTGTCTCAACTACAGCAAAAGCCAATGGATAGTACTGGTCATTTGGATCTCTCCCAACTGCAACCAATAACTGACCCCCATACTTTGTCTTCAAATGACACCCATCCACCCCAATAAAAGGCCTACAACCGGCCAAAAAACCTTTCTTGCAACCATCAAAGCAGAAGTAGAAACTACAAAACCTTGGAGAAAGTGTTGGGCAGGGTCTTTCTACCAATAGTCTACATGTATTCCCAGTAGATGATCTCCTTAGCTCAACACAGTATCTCCATAGAAGGTTGTATTGCCTTGGCCTTGCTGCATCTCCTTCAACAGCTTCCTTGGCAATTTTCTTTGCCTTCCATGCCCCCCACACTGTGATCCCTGTTGCGTAGGTCCTTCTCACATCAGTAATAATCTCTACAAGGCTGACATCGCTTGTCCCCCTTAGCTTCTCCATCACATGCTCCGCAACCCACTTTGCCTTTGCATTTTTATTAGCAAAAACCCTACCACACGTGTGCTTGTCCACCAAAGTCCTCATTCTGTGCGTGTGACTTTTACCCACCCTACTAACAAGAGCTACAAAGTCACAATTTCCCTTACACTTACACACTGCCCTCACTCTTACTTTATCGTTTTTTGCAAATACAACTTCCCTGCCATGCAACACTGAATACTTCAATATTGCCTTCTTAAACTCTTCAAGTGACTTAAACTCCATTCCCAACTTAAATTTGAATCTCTTGTCTAGCTCCTCTTTTCTGAATTGGGGATATCTAGCTATAACCCCACTGTCAGAGTCCACCCCATCATAACTATCCAACTCTTCACTCATGTACTCATCAGATAGTTCATATTCACTCCCACTATCATTTCCATTCCGACCACCATGTCCACTTGCACCACCTTGAGTAAAGTTTCTATGTGGACGTGTCCTCAGAGGAAGTTTTTCAGGTCTACCTTGGTTAACCAAACCATCATTACCAAGTTCACCATCATCAAATCCATCATCCAACCCAAGAGCCTATCCTCCTCACTATCATCAAATAGGAACCCATCATCAGAATCATGCTCACTTTCACCACTAACCTCCTCACCTCCACCATTCCCAGTCACCTCCTCACCTCCACCATTCACAGTCACTTCCTCAACCCCTTCACCATTCACGGTCACTTCCTCATCCCCTCCACCATTGCCAATCACCTCCTGATCCCCCTCCACCATTGACAGTCACCTCCTCACCACCATTACAATCAGTAATATCACCACCAACCCACCCTTCACCTATGTAAATCACATCAGCATCTTCATTCACACCACCAGTTGCACCACTTCCACTCCCACCAGTACTAGGGTCATTCACACCACAACTTTCAGTCAAACGACCCACCAGTCTGCTTATAATTGTTGCAGTGTCAGTGAAAGGCAAACTAAGTGATGGTTCTCTCTGCACTACCTCACCAGTATCCCTATTCTTGACTTCAGTCACATATAAATCACCCTCACCATTATTAGCTATAGCCTGATTAGCAAAGGCAATAGCATCTCTGTCATTTTTCATTTCCCTTAACCCATCTTCTGAGTATTCATCACCAGTCTTCCAAAATAGGCGTAAAACAGAAGTCACAGTACTATATCCCAAATACCTAAGTATAGATATAGCTTCATAGTAACTCCACCTATCAATGTCACACCCATACTCAGCATGCACCACCCCACCATAATATTCACTACTGTCATCAATATACCCTCCCCCATGGTTAAAATATACATTAAACAAACTCATCCCTGCAAATACAACCAAAATGAACCTTTATTATAAATGTTATGGTCCCCACTCAGGAAACAAACAACGTTTTTTATATAATAACAACAAACAAACAACTCATTCAACATCAAAATCAATAAAGGAAGATGCACAACATGCGAACAGTAAACGCAAATTCTGGTCCCCACGCACTAGTAGAAAAAAGCACATACCTTTAACACTCGCAGAAGAATCTCGTAGCCTTCACTTCCACCGTGTTGACAGTTGTCTTATATGAATTTATGTTATATAAACCTTTTGATGTTTATTTTTAGTTTAAAAATAGGATTTAAATACATGAGTTCCAAATTACTTTTGAAAACAGAAAGTTTTGGTTTCCGTCAGATCAAAATTCGACGTCCGTTTCTTTGTTCAAAACTGTACTTTTTCTGTTTTATAAGAATTTTTGTACCGTAAATCTTTTGTGATTTATTTTTGGCTTAAAATTAGGAATAAAATACACATATTCTGAAATACTTCTGAAACAATGATTTTACTGCTTTTATCAAATCTATTTACGGAGAACAAAATGTCTAACCGACGAAAGAAGTTTTAAATAGCTTAAAAATAGCAAATGACTTCAATAAATAAACTTCCTTCACAAAAGTTGGTTTTCTAATATTTTAGATTTTTTGGGTTTTTTCTAGAATTTTTAGAAGTAAAAAGATTTAAAAAGTTCTGTTTTGGTCCAAATAGTAAACCACTTGAGCTAAAAGTTTGATTCAGAGCTCAAGTTAAAATCAAATAAAGATTTTTAATAGCCAGAACATGTTTTTCCATTTTTTAGGATTTATGGAAATTATCTCGGATTTTTTTGAAAGACGTATCAAAAGTCATTTTTTTGAAACTCTGTAAAGTACGGAAAGTGAACGTTTTTAAATCGAAATGGATTTATACTGACCAATGAGAGCTCAAAATCAAAATTCAAAAGGGACCATTGGTAATTAAAACTGATTTGCTATTTGTTAGAAATTTTTCTGGATTTTTCTGAAAAATATCAGTTTTTCACTTACGGCGCGTCCGTTTTTCTGTTTTTATGCAAAACGCGAAACTTACACTTACCGAAAAATTCCAGAAATTCTTCCATGAAGCTATTAGGGATATTACATGATATTCCCAAGATTTCTTATCAGCTCTCAACCTTTAAATTGATTTTAGGGAATTTTGATTTGTGAAAAACCACTTTTGCCCTTGATTTATATCCTTTCTACTTAAAAACCAAGGGACAAAGATGTAACTTCACCTCCCCCTTGGTTCAGCCCTCAAAACCGCCTCACCACTAAGCCACAAAGGGGACTAGATGCATTTTGATCAATGAGTCATGGTTTTGAACTAATTGGAAAAAGTTTGATTAAAACTAATTAGTTAAAAATGCATTTGATGGTCATGGCTTACATCACTTGCATAATTCTCTTCCTCCCTTGCCCTTCCTCTTTGGTCGCCCCTCTCCTCCCCCATGAGCCCTTGGATGATGATTTTCACTTGGATTCAATCCTTGTGAAGTGGTTTAGGCCAATTAGGAATTAGATAAATGTTTTGGTTTATTTTTAAAAACCTAACCAAGGTTATTTTTAAGCCAACCATGATCCCATTTAACCCAACCCCTTGGCTGCCCCCTCCACTATAAATACCCCCCTCCACTCTTCATAATTCTTACACCAAGCCTTTGTATTGACAAAGCACACTCACTTCTTTCTCCCTTTGAAAATCCTAGCCTTTTTATCTCTTTGTCTTGAAATCAAGCTTTGATCTTCAAAGCTTTATTCTTCCCATTTCAAGCATCAAGAAACCCGCCCTCCTCCTTGGTTCAATACCCCTTTTTGATTCATAAAAACATCCCACATCAAAGAGCCTTGTGTTTTTAAGTAAAAATCCTTATTTCCTCTTTGAAACTCTTGATAGTTTGCTTGGTGTTCTTGTTTTTCAAAGCTTTGTTCTTCATCAAAAAACTTGGAAAAGGTAGGGGGAACCTCTTGCAAAATAATTTGAGAAGTTTGTGTTTGATCTTGAGTGTTGTGTGCCTGAGTGCTTTTTGGTGTTTATATGGCTTGAAAAGTGCTTGTCTTTGTTTTTCAATTATTGTGGGGTTATAATGCCCAAATCTTCTTGATATTTTCGTGGGAGTAAGGTTGGAATGGCAAAATGAATTTTGAGTTTAGTAAACATACCGTTATAATAGCGAATTTTAGTTTACTGCAAATATGATTTTACCGTAAAGAAAATACGTTTTATTCCTTGTGAAAAACCCTGATACTATCTAACATGTATATGGTCAAAGGTGATGGTTAAGATTTGATTGGTTTATTAGTATGGATCTGTCTAGAAAGGAAAGAGACCTTTGAAGGGGCTATTATAAAGTCCGTCTCTTTCTAGCCTGGGATCTATATTAATACGTTATTTAAAAATCTTAACACTAGGGACCAGGGATATACGTGTCTAAGATGATCTGGGAAAGAAGTGATTTATTAATACCGTATATATAAATAGATTGGGTCGGATAAAAGAGTGTAACAGTAATGGATTCTCGGTGAACCTACTGTTATAGCATCTTTCGGAATTTAATGTAACGGTAATGGATTCCCGGTGAACCTATCGTTATGTTAATAGTGGGAATTATTGAGCTGGTATCCAATCTGTTTATGTATGCACGTAACTCAGTTTAATTTCCAATGTTTAAGACAGTGGAAATTAGTGAGATAGGTTTCTAACGGACCTTTTCCTGGAAGATAATCAGTGCTTAAATATTTCCCAAGAGAAGTAATTGAATTGCGTCCACGTAGCCTAAGTTTTTATCGATTTTCTGAAAATGGATACCAATTGTTGGAACCAAATTGGTTAAAAGTATTTTTTACAAAAACTCCCTAAGTGATTTTATGGTTTTGATGATAACAAAATGTATTAAGGTTTTTATAAGGGATAAACAAAATGTATTAAGCTTTTACAATGTATAACAAAGCTGCCTAACTAAGTTTATTGACGGATGTTGCAGTCTGCGTCCAATAATTAGTTCATCATGACATTGACTCATATACAAAGTCTGAGAAGCCTTGCGTCCAATGTTGAAGTCATCGTCCAATGTTGGCACTGGAACATATATGGACACCAAGAGTGATGCGTCCAATAATACTGATACTTGACCTCGGATAAGAATTGTTCAATGGACTTTGAGAGCTATGCGTCCAATAATCATTATGAGACCATGCGTCCAATGATTCTCTGCGTCCAATAAACAGTATAAGGCAATACTGTTCTGCGTCCAATGCAATACGCAGTCTGAGAGCTATGCGTCCAATAACCAGTAGGAGACAATGCTACTGTTCTGCGTCCAATAAATAAGAAGGACATCAATCAAGTGTCATACGACCAATGAAGCAGATTGACAAAGGTACATCAAACAACTGTTCTGCGTCCAATGAAGCAGAAGAACAAATGTACAACAATCAACTCTGCGTCCAATGGAACTATAAGGAAATGGCAAAAGTCCAATAACCAGAATGAGGCAATACGTCCAATGTTGCTTTGCAACTAATCATCAGAATGGTAAGCATAAAGATGCGTCCAATGATTGAATGAATATCATATGCAAATGGTAAGTACAAGGTATGCGTCCATTTGCTAAAAGGACTGAAAGTCCAATGATTTCTACATGCTGCGTCCAATACGCAGAATCCATAAACTTGCTATTTACTGCTCTTGCATTTAATATTAAACATATTTATTGAGCAAATGATTTGAAATAAATAGCTGTATACAATGCTTTTCTGTACAACCTATTGTCAACGTTTTTGAACGTACATATGAAAAGCATAAAGCACTGTGGAAAGTGTACTAAGAGAGAGAATGTACTTTTATCTACTCTGTATATCTCTGAACACATCTTTCTGCTTTACACAGTGTATTCTCTCTGTCTCAATAAGATATTACTATTAACCACTGTACAATTGAGACTTTGAGTACAAGTTGCTTCTGATTAAGGAGAAAGAAACGCAGACATGCTCAATGAAGTAGATCTCCTCAGAGCAACGAGAAAATAGCATTTAATGCTATTAGAGAACGGTAACTTTTATGAAGGCTGAAGCTGAGCTATTCGAAGAACAAGTCTGAAGCTTCATCAAAGCCTATAAATACCGTGAACAAGAAGAAGTATACAAGAGACTGAATAACGAAAAAGAAAGAGCAAAAACGCTGTGCAAACAATTTGTTATACTCTGTATAGAAAGTCTTGTATATTTTCTATCTTCTTGTAAAAGAGAGTTTGCTTAACTCTCGAAGTGCTTTAGATTTCATATCCTCACTTGTGTGAGTTAGACAACACTTAAATCAAAAACACTCTGCTGAGTTATTTGAGTCTGGAGAGGCTTGACTGTAAAAGAATACTTGATTTAGCCTAGAGAGGCTGTGTGCAAAGAATACTTGGGATTTAGCCTGGAGAGGCTGTGGGCAAAGAATACTTGGGATTTAGCCTGAAGAGGCTGTGTGCAAAGAATACTTGTATTCTATCAGGTTGATAGTGAAATCTCTCTAGTTTGAGGGGACTGGACGTAGCTCTTAGGAAAGGGTGAACCAGGATAAAAACTTGTGTTATTTCTTCCTTCCCTTCTCTCTTATTATATCTGTGCTTATTACTAACCAAGGGGATTGAATTGATTTTGTTTAAACAAGTTTTTCATACACCTTAAATCGCACAAAGAAAACAAGTTTTTAAACTAAGAGGGAAGCTTCTGCGTCCAATCTTTTTGTGCGTCCAATATTACACAACTCTGTGCGTCCAGTGTTTTAAAACTATTGTGCGTCCAATATTTCAGAAAACGATGTGCGTCCAATATTACACAACTCTGTGCGTCCAGTGTTTTAAAACTATTGTGCGTCCAATATTTTAGAAAACGCTGTGCGTCCAATATTTGAAATAAGCCAGCGTCCAACTTTTGCGAAAAGTTTTAAAAGCTTAGAAACACAATTCAACCCCCCTTCTTGTGTTTCATCTTGTTACCTACACTAATCACCAAAGATGGCTCTGTCGTTGTGTGATTATTTCATCTTCTAAATTAAGTAAGCCGGTAAAAGAATTAGCTGAATTTCGTTCATAAAGATGATATCAAGTTTTTAGAAAAGCTGGACACTGATTACCGTAGTCGGCTCAGCCGCCGTGTAATTATTCCATTACCAAGAAGCTATCTAAAATCTGAGAATAGGCGTGTACTATTTTAAAAGCGGACATAAGTTTAAATACTGTTGATCTCTTCTCTCTTGATCAATCCAAAGTGGCTATGCCCGGTTTGATCTTCTTGTAATACAGTTAATAACTCTTTTTATACCGATTCACTCAGTTGAGCAACTTAAAATAAAGCCGAGATAATGAATTAGACCGTAATAAGCAGTAAAAAGAGACAAGAGTCTTATGTTTTAAAGTATACAGTAAAAGAGTGTTATGAGAAAATGATTTTTAAGCAGTTTTCTGTTCATACGAGGTGGTCTTTCCATAAAAGATTTTGATTTGTTTCTTACAAAGAGTTTTGAGAAGAATTAGAGATTTTTATAGAGAAACAGTAAAACAGAGAGTTTTACAGAGAAAGAGATTTCAAGAGAAAATGATTTGAAAATTTAGATGATCATTTGCATTAGAGAGATGAGCATACAACCTACGAGACGGGGTTGAAAATAGGTTCTGTTGGACTACAATTGTCTACTGGGATTATCCAGGTTTCGATAGTCTCAATGGTCTTGCGGTGAATCCCCCTGAACCGAGACAAATCGTACACCCGGCTTGGATAAATTTGACTGGCAGATCTATTTATGATTTGGTATTCATTTTAAATGCGGTATTACCGAAGTGATTCTCAGGGGTCTAAAGAGAGGATTCCCTGATTATTCTGTTAAGTTTATCGCAGCTGATCGGTCAAAAGAAGTAAGGAAGAGAAAGTCTCCTTGGAGCATTACACCGGTGTGACTTTTGAGATATTGAAGTGACATGCATAAAAATACATGGTTTTGGTGATATATTATTGTGAACGAATTATTTTGCAGGGTTTCAGCACCAAGGTAAGAGTTAGTTGAACCACGATTGTTTATAAGTATTGATTGTTCTGTGTTTTGATGTGTGTATTGTTGTGTAAAAGCGACTAACCTATAAACCTGTTCTTGTATCTACTTTTCCTATTATTTGTTTAGAGTTTCACCCTTGTCTGCTTTTGTTGTGTTGTTGCATGACGGAGTAGATGGGTTATCCGAAGATTGGGTTAGTTCCGGTCAAGCGTCTTAGGATTCAACCCCTTGAGGTTGGATGGACAGGGTGGAAGATAGACAGTGGCAAGCAGTGGGGTACATATTCTGGTTATGTACTTACCACTACGGGGAGGGTTGACAAACCCACCTGGAGAGTAGAAACCCGGTTGGTCTTGAACGTTAAGCTACCCTTGGAGTAATTGAGGAACATCATCCGCAAAGAAGATGGTAACGCAAGGAAGATGGAGAAGCAGGGGAAGATTGCTCAGAAGAGGATACACCACGTTAGGATTAGAAGGTTGCTGTTGCCGTTACGCCTTCGTTTTAAGATAGTTAAGTCGGGTAGACGGTCTGAGATTGATCCGGCTCTTACTTGAATAGTAGCTTATACTTTCCTTTAAACACTTTTGTAATTTTCAGTTTACTGTTATTTTCTGCTTATTACATGTTTTGCAAGTTCTGAAGCTTAGGTTTGTACTGAAACAAACTCTTGTAAAATAGTTTGGTTACTATCTATAATGAAATACGTTTTTAAGACAAAGAGATACTATTACTCCTTTTGGAAAAAAAAAATTTCGCATTTTTTGAAGAATGATACAAACTCTTTTCAAAATGACTTCTAAATCTTTGTGAAATTCTTGGTTACTATGGTGTAATATCCTTTTTGGAGAAAGAGTGTTACAACTTACAGCTCAAAATTTCATAACAATATTTCACATTTCCATGGGTCAAAACTCAAAACATATCTGGAGCCTAGTGAATTTCGAAATCTCACACAACTGAAGTTTGAATGTGCTGTAAGTCATTGTAAATTTCTGTTTCCTTTTCCCCCTTTCTATGGTGTGTTCATAAATGTTGTCATTATGAAATTCTATTTTTGTAACACCTTTGCTAAAAATTGGGGGAAAAACATTACATCTGAGTTAAATTTTCAGAAGACTCAAACTATCTGTGTAACGTGTTCATTCTTCGAAGTTTTTCAACAATTGTTCATCTATAACTATTAATAAAGGCAACATGAGGTTTTGATGTAGTCTTTTTTATGGACAAAATATCCCTATTTTCGATTTACAATTTTATTTAGTCTGTGTTGCCTTTATAACTTCTGATAATTACTCTATTAAATTTTTTTTCAGTAACTACTAATGTATATAGAACAAGAAAAAAATGATAGACTTAAGAGTTGGTATTATAATCAAAATAAAAAAATGAGATATAAAAAATAAAAAAAGCAGATAGACGGGCTAGGTGTCCGCCTTTCCACTAGTAAAGTATAATAGAAATATGACAGCAATAATTAATGACTTAAGAAGTGAATTAGAATATACTGTTTTTTTTAATCATAAAAAAAAAGAATACACTATTTTTTACTTAATTTTTTTCTTTACAGCTCTATCAGTTAAACTATTTTTTGATTTATTTTTTTAAAAACTGAAAGTTTTACCACCCTGTATTTTCATATTTTAATTCACATATTTAATTGCTAATAAGTAATTTTTAATTAATTAAAATAAGGATTAAATATGTTTTTAATCTCTATAAATTGAAAAATATTTATTTTTAGTCCCCCAATTATGAAAATGTGGCACTTTTTGGAGACACGGTTGTTTTCCTCAAACCGCCGCGGTTACTCCGGTTGAATGCGACTGACAAAGAGGGAGAGACCGCGAGCTTGGATCCAACTATTTTGAGCTCCATGGATGGTGGCTGCACAACCAACAAAAGATAGTGTGTCGGAGAAAGGAACCTGTGCAACTACCGCGACCACTAGAATCCCATTGACGCTTATCGACACTGCTTGGGAAAAGGGGATATAGTTGGAGGACTACAAATGACACATTTTTAGAAACGAGAACCAAGAAAAGACAAACAAATTTTGATAGACTAAAAGTAAATATATCTCAATTGACAAGGACTAAAAATATATTTAACCCTTAAAACTTAAACGTTTTTTGTTTATATTTTTAATGATTCACCCATATTTACAAGATAAACTACCCATGAAATGTAACAGTACTTGGTACTACCTCTGTCCCTAATTATAAGAGATTTTTGACAAGTTTGTTTGCCCCTTTTTATAAGATGTTTTTGAAAATATGTCATATATTAATTATTTTTTACCCAAATTACCCTTATTTATTATGAACACTTTGTCTTTCTCTCTTATGATGAATGGAGAAGAGAGAAAAAATACATTAACTAAATGAGAGAGTAAATGAAAAGAGAGAGATAATACTAAAGATAATTTTAAAAACACAATATAAATTAATGGTAAATTTAATGCTATAAATTATATTAACTAATTTTCTTAATGTGAGGAGAATTAGGTAAATTTTTTTTATAATTAGAGACAGAGGCAGTGCTACTACTGGTTTTATTATAAAAAATAAAAGAATTCCGCACCACCATAACTAGGATTAGGAACAAGCCTGGCCCTAATTCATCACACAAGGCGGGAAAAAAATAAAGCAGAAGGTGCAGGCTCCAATCTTCAAACAGAACAGAAACCACTTCATTCTCTCTCTCTTGGTTTGGTTATGGAGAGGATTCACGTCACCGTCCGTGCACGGCCACTCTCACCGGAGGACGAGAAAACCAGTCCCTGGAGGATCGCTGGCGACTCCATCTCCATTCCCAACCACTCCTCCAAGTTCGAATTCGGTACACTCTCCCTTTCTCTCTCTTCAATTCCCCATTTCCACTTCCATTCACTCATGCATTTCAATTTCAATCTTAATTTCAAGTTATGCTCTCTCTGCAGATCAAATTTTCAATGAGAATTGTAAGACCTCCGAAGTCTACGAAGCTCGCACAAAAGACATAGTCGCCGCCGCAGTTCGTGGATTCAACGGTTTGCATTATAGCTAGCTTCTTGCTTTCTCTCTTTATTATTATTATTTTTTACTTATTTTTCATTGTTAACTTTGGGATTGTGAACTGAAGGTACTGTTTTCGCTTACGGACAAACCAACAGTGGGAAGACTTATACGATGCGAGGCTCGAAAGTGGAGCCTGGAGTCATCCCTCGCGCCGTGCACGATTTGTTTCAAATTATTCAACAAGTAACCGCTCCATCTCCTCCTCTATTGTTATTTTTTTTTTGTATTCTCTGAAATGAGTAAAGTCGTTGTTAATGATATGAACTAATTATGCTGTAGAGTGAAAGGTTAATAATGGCTTTATATTTAACATGTTTGGTACTGTCTCTTCGCACAATAATCATTTGGAGTTGAAGAGTGGACAAATGAATGGAATCACCTTGCTTTGTGTTGAAATTTAACTTTTATTTAGAAGTGAAGAACAAAGGGCAATAAGGATAGGATTGAACTCCATACCATATAGTTAATAAAGACTCTGGTATTATGTCATGAACTAACTATTTCAAGAGCTTAAGTTATCGGATAAAAGCACATGAATAGTTTTATATGTAACAATGTTAATATGGTCCTTCAATGATTCTTTTGCCAGCAGATTAGTCATGCAAAGATGCATAATTACAGATATTTACCAAAATTGTCTTTTTGGTTCATTACTTTTAGTCCTCCATTAGAACGAATATGTGAGAATTAGAACGTTAAGGAACTAATTTTGTGACAAATATATGAAGACTAATGTGGTGACAGTGTTATCTATGGAAGACCAATTTAGAGGGTTTTTTTTTTAAAAAAAAAAACTTTCTAGAGCAGTTCTGTTATTCCTGTACCTGAGATTCCACACTTATCATACGCTGGATGATGATGAGTAAATTATTGGTTAGCAAAGTGTATAGATTGGTTATCGAACTAATAGCTTGTTCCAGTACATCAATAATTGATTACTTGTTTAAAAACCAATTGATACGCGTTGTTAACTAATAATTTACTCATCATTAACTGGTGTTCAAAAGATTAAGAATGTATTGTCAGGAGTAGAATAAATATTTTCCTTTCCAAAATCTCGTGTAGCTGGATAGGGAAATTTGAAGATGATATTAGTGACGTTTCAGTTCAGCACTGATGGATTATTTTTCCATAAAGAAAAACATTTCCAAACACCTATTTAATTGTCAAACTTAAATGTTTCGTATTTCATATATTTGATTGAGAGGCTGAAATGTTAGATGTGCCAAAATTGCTTAGAAGCTTGGTAGTGTTAATTGAGTTGTAATTTACAAGGTTATTAATATCAAGTATAGTCTTGAGGGATCCTCTTTTTAATTAAAGCTACCAAAGTTGTTGTGAATGCACCTGGACTTGCAAGTTGCAACTACTAGTTGTTGTGAGAACTACTGGTTGTAAATTTGTAATAACTGTTTTTCTTAATGAGGTTTAATCTTTTTGGCATCTAGAGATGATCCTGAAGTATGTCCATCTATGTTGATCTATTATCATGATATTGTTAAATTTATCAATTTTGCAGTGTCACTCTCTCTTTGATATTGACTCTTATATATATAATACTTTTTTATTTTTTATATTTTAGGATGTGGATCGAGAGTTTCTTCTTAGAATGTCATACATGGAGATTTATAATGAAGAGATAAATGATTTATTGGCTCCCGAACATCGAAAACTGCAGATTCATGAAAATTTTGAGGTTATTTTTATTTTTAATTTAATTGTTTTTTTTCTTTTTTCGGGGAAGTTTGCTCATATCTTGTGTTATTTTTCTACTCCTTTATTTTTCTTTGAAATCACAGCGGGGAATATATGTTGCGGGGCTGCGAGAAGAAATTGTTGCCTCTCCTGAACAAGTCCTTAATCTCATGGAATTTGGAGAATGTAATTTATTTATTTATTGCAGTTTTCTAATGTTTTACTTTCATCTCCTTTGTCAGTTTTGTGTGGCTGAAATTTCCAATCATTTGTATTTGGAGAGCATATTATATTGAAATGAAAATTAGCCTTTTCAAATTGATTTCTCACTTCCTTCATTTGCAAGTTTTTATGTGTGATTCAGGATACTTCAGGTTATATATGCACTATGCAGTATATCTGTATTCTTGAAGCATCTTTTAGTTATCACTTTATCCCCCTCTTCTGAACATACTCACCTGCATATCTGTCACTTCGCATCTAACTTCCTGTTTTGGTATATCTTTTGCTGCTCCTACCAGCCAACTAATTTTTTCCTTGAATTCTTTGCATCTGTATCAGCTCATAGACATATTGGGGAGACAAATATGAATGTGTACAGTAGTAGATCCCACACTATTTTTCGCATGGTAATTAGTATTCTTTCAGCTTTTATCTTTTTTTTTTAATGAAAGCTTATGCTTGCCCCTCCACCCATTAATATCTTGTGTTTAATAGATAATTGAGAGCAGGGATAGAAGTGAAGATGAAAGCACTGGCAGTTCTTGTGACGCTGTCCGTGTATCAGTGTTGGTATGTCACTATTTCAACTACCAATTCATCTCTCTTATGGGAAAAGTATTTACTTATTGCATGTGGGCATTTAGCCATTCACACACATCACACATGTATCTTCCTCACTCCCTTTGTTGTTAAAATGAATATTTTTGTGTAAATTTTCATATTTTAAATCATCATCTTCTTATTTATAGAATTTAGTGGATCTTGCTGGTTCAGAGCGTGCTGCAAAAACTGGAGCAGAAGGTGTCCGACTCAAAGAGGGTTCTCACATAAACAAAAGCTTGATGACTTTGGGAACTGTGATAAAAAAGTTGAGTGAAGGCGTTGAGAGTCAAGGGTAAGTTTAAATGATCATAATATATTTAGCTTTTTTCGTGTTTCAATGAGTAAAATTGAAAATATAATATATCATGCAGGGGTCATGTTCCTTATCGAGATAGCAAGCTTACACGAATTTTGCAACCTGCATTAGGGGGGAATGCTAACACAGCTATAATTTGTAATATCACACTTGCTCAGGTAAGATATCCTTGCATTGTGTCTTATGCGTCATTCACACTAATGTATCAGATATCCAAATGTTTGACTCTTTCTGTCCGTTGTAATCTATTTCTTTTCTAGATTATTAAATATTAAATATAATGCAGTAGTGGATGTCTTGATTCTCTACCATGAGCTTTTACATCATTGCAATAACTAACGCACATAAATTTATGTCTGTCCTTCATTGGTAACACGGATTTGATTTAGTCCTCAAATTTCCTTTGCTCTCCTCCTCCCAAACAACTAGCTGTCTGGAAGGTGTCTGTAAGGAGTTTGCTATGTGTCAAAAAGATTTAAGGTTTCTTTTACCTCTAATTGAAAATATTGCTAATTCCAACCATTTTCAGTTGTGATTATTCTTATTCTGCACATTTCAGTTAAAAAAGCTAGGTGGCTTCACTGGCTTGGAGATGCGTCGTTGCCAGTTGTTTTGTATATCAATATCAATTGATTGATATCCATCTAAAATTGAAGCTTCCTAGCTATCAATTGTCACACAAGATCAAATTATTTTCTAATGCACAGCCTACCTTTATTATATTTGATATTAAATTCTCAAAAGTTTCCTTTAATATTATATTTGTTATGTGGCAGATACATACAGATGAAACTAAAAGCAGCCTCCAATTTGCAAGCCGAGCTTTGCGTGTCACTAATTGTGCCAAAGTCAATGAGGTTTCTTCTAAACCATTTCCTATGTCTGAAGAGTTATTTTAGTTTGATTCTGTTCTTCATGTTTTGGTATCATATGACACTTCAATGTAGTTTTCTGTTTGTTGGGTGTCTTATTCTCCCTGTTCATTCTTTCTTTTTTCTTCTATCTAATAAACTTACTCTTCAAAAACAGAGTATTTCCATCGCATCATTGCTTGCAGGCAGGTTCAATTATTGATGCAAAGATGTCCTTACTATCTACTTTGTAGTCCAATTCTGCTTTTTGTCTTATGCTGTATCATCTTGTTCTGCTTTAAACTAAAGTGTATACTTAAGTTTAATGTTTCTCCAATTTGTTTTTGCTCCAGATTTTGACAGATGCTGCTTTATTAAAGCGCCAAAAGAAGGAAATCGAAGAGCTTCGTGCCAAATTGATGGTTGGTCTAGTTTTCTGTTGCTATTTTTTGTTTTATTTTTGGTAAACATAATACAATTCTTTGTTATTGAAAATGAACAGAATTTTGTTTTCTTATGCATTGCTGTACTTATATTTGTTCTTTTCTTTAGGGTTCTCATTCAGAGCATTTGGAAAAGGAGATTCTGAACCTTCGAAATACATTATTACAGGTGTATGAATTCTCCTTCTTGGTTAATTATTACAAAACTTTTGTTTTCTGTACGTTACATACTTACAATGCTTTTCTTGCCAGACGGAACTGGAAAGGGAACGCATAGCTTTGGAACTAGAGGAGGAAAAGAAAACTCAAGCTGAATGGGAAAAGAGAGTAAAGGAGCAAGCCAAAAAAATTGAAAACTTGAGTTCTATGGTTTTGTTTTCAAATAGGGATGAGAGCCGTGAACATATTAAAAAGGTATTACTAATTACTAATGCATGTACATATCAAGTATACTTTTTTGAGTGGAAGTCACTTTTTGTTTTTTCTTTAAGTTTCTTCACCTGGCCTTTAAGCCTAAACTTGCTATGTTTGGGATACATTCTACAAATAAAACTTAATAAATGCTGTTGGAGTAGCTGGTTTGTATTAGGCTCTTTGTATAGTATGTATCTCAGCCTGGGTGTTTACTGGATCTCTAAACTGACAGCTGTTAGTTTAGGTAGAGTTAGAGATAGTTAGAGTTACACTCTATATACATTGTAAAAGGTTCAGAACTTCACATCTCTTCAGAATTTTAGAATAGTTATGGGTTCAAACAAATATTGTAGTGTAACTTTCTTTCACTTTCTCCCAAATCTTCTATTTTAATTTTATTTCACGTTCTCTCCTTTCTTAGTTTCTCGTTGATCATTGAAAACGAATATGGTATTAAGTGCTTAATTTGGTCGACATCCATGGCTTACCCCCAACATCTTGTCTAGAACTCAGAAATTCCTGTGTTTGGATGTGCCTCCACCTGCAAAATCCTTTAGTATTTGTCTCTTCTCTGATCAAAGGAGCTGGAAATTAGATGAATAGGATGCTTATATGTGTTTTGTTTGGGAATTAAAGGAAGTCAAAGTTAGAATCAGGGTTGTGAATAGGTAGGAATGTATTTTGGACTCTGTATATTTTTGAAACTTGAGTTATAGAATAAACAAGGAGGTGAGGAGTGTTAAGGTCAGACAAATTTAGAAAAGTAGAATTGTTGGGACAATCATATCAAAAATTGAAGACAAAGCAGTGGATTACCTGTAATTCCTTAGTCATTCACATTACTCAACCTGGAATGACCCTAGTCCTCATCCCTCAACAACTTTGAATCTGATGATTTGAAGCCTATAGCCATATGCATAAAATATAAATGATAAATATGGCTAATTGGCTATTGAGCTAGACCTTGTATGAACTATGAAGCTCCTTTCATGTAAATCTAAAGTAAGTAATCACAACATAAGAGTGCTATCAGAACGAAAAACTGCTTCTAAAGCAGTAGTCACTGGTTTAGCACATTGCACCAACACCTGGTTTTTCTAATATTCTCTTTCATGCTCATTTTTTCCTGTTGCCTTCATGCTGTTGCTGGCCACATAAGGATATTTGCTTACTTTTTCTTTTTTCCAACACTAACTCCTTACAACTAATATGCTGTCGCCTGATCTTTTTGTCCTTCTTGCATCCTCCTCCCCTAAATATCATTGGTTGATTAAGTTTTCATGCATGATCTGCAGGAGAAGAGGCGGGATACATGGTGTCCAGGAAATCTTTCACGGGAGCATCTAAAAGATGTAACATGTTACTCTCTTGCCAATAGTTCATTACTGGTTATGATGGGTCTCATTTCATGTGAATTATGATTTGATAATAAATTATTTTAATTGATGTAATCACATCATGTATCCCTTATTGAGGCAAAATACACAAACTTTTATTACTAACCTTTGTTGAGGAAAAGTACACAAACTTTTGCCATAAAATCTTATTCTGTGGCAAGAGATACAATTTTGAGAACAGAAGTATGAAGAATTTTTCCTTATTTATAAAATTTTTCATAGGCAACCTGGTTTATTGATGGCTTGACTGTGGTCCAATCCATATCTGGATGATCTATGTTATATTGTATTGCATAACTTCAGTCCCGCAAGACTCAGTTCTGCCAATAGTCTTGAGTCTTGACTGATGGCTAGAGTGATGTCATTGAAGGCACAACAACACAACAATGCCAGAAGCAACCTATTGGGAAGAAGACCAAATGACTCGAAGCTAGTAGAAGGATTGTGCCAGATATAGATGGTATTGGTGTTTTGGCAGATGCTATGGCTGGTCATTCTGAAGGGCACTATTATCTGATACAATTTTTGTATCTAGCTGTAGAAAGCAAATTGGGAACTCAGGATACCTGGGAAAAAGAGAGTGAGAGGACATTGAACTGCTTCAGTTTTCTGTGCTAGTTTTCAATATGGACTTTGATGTGGTTATGTGACATTCAGCTCTTTGTTGCATTTAATTCCTTGTACGAGACTCTTCAAAGAATTCACTAAATACTTTTCATTTATTGAGTTTCCTATGTTGATATAGATAATTTTGTTATGTAAGTTGCTAGAAACTTAATTTTCATAGGTTAGATATTAGAATTTTATATAATACCATGTTATCCCTACATAATCTATTACAGCATTAATTTTAGACTATGATAGTTATCTTGCTGCTTGTATCTTTTTTTTGTGATCCTAATTCATTTGTTTTCTGCACTACAGGTATACTCTAGCATCCAACCAAATGCTTCTACTGTAAAACCCAATCGACCTAAGCGAGACATGGGACCGCTTCTTCCTTTTGAGGAACTTGTAGATGAAGATGTTTATGTGGATGAGTCTTTTAAACAAGAAGATGGTGATAAAGGTGATGCAAATGATAAATGCAATCTACCAAACCCCTGTGATTTATTGCATGTAACAAACAGGAAAAAGGCTCCATCATGCAAGAAAAGCTTATCTATGGTTTGTCATATCATATGGCTTATTAATATTTCCTTTTCTTCAATTCTCAGCAGTTTTTATGCTAATATCTTTCATGCAAATATAGCAGGAGGACAACAAATTTCTAGAATTGCAGGAAGAATATGAGGATTTGCTTCTAAAATTTGAAACTCAGGTTTTTTATTCTATTCTCGATTCGTTTCCTGTTAGCCAGAAACTGCTAGTCTGTAAACATGCTCATGTTTTTCTTATTGCAGAGAACTTTGAGTGAGATACAGATTGAATCATTGAGAAAGCAGCTGATTGAGGCAAATTTTCTGCATTCTACGGAATTTATTGACTGTTTAAATTGTTCCCATGATGTTAACTTGAATGGGGATAAAAATTTGTGTTATAGAGAGTCAGAGGCTATTCTTGTTATCAAGAGACTTCAAGAGCAGGTTTATTTTTCGTGTTTATGTTTTCTGTTATATCTTTAGTTCCAAAAGTTGATTTGATTACAATTCTTTTATAGCCATTTCCTGATTTGTGCTGCATTAAAATGTGTTGAAGTTCTAGGATTTTAGATAAGGAAGAAAGGAAGAGAATGAATAAAAGACCTTGAATTATTATTATGGTTTGATATAATGATTTGATGCAAAAAGACTAAGTTCTAAATCCTTAGTATGCTAATACAAGACTCCAAATTCTAATAAAAAATGGAAACTAATCATGGTAGTTACTAGAATCCTAATCCTTATTAAATAAGGAAATAAATCATAAAAATGACAATCCTAAGAGATGATCTAAAATACTCTAATTATTCATTAAAAAAGGGTGGCCCAGTGCACGAGGCTCCTACCATGTGGGATTTGGGGAGGGTAGACGTACGCAGCCTTACCCCCGCAAGCGGAGAGGCTGTTTCCATATTCGAACCCATGACCCTCGGGTCACAAGGCAGCAACCTTACCGTTGCGCCAAGGCTCGCCCTCATATTCTTCATATATTCTAACAAAATGTATTTATATTTATTTTATGACTTGTTGCTGTATCTTGCTTATTTATTTTGTCCTTGTATCTTGAAGATTAAGGTTTTGGAAAGGGAAAAGTTATCAAACCATCAGAACCTGGATAATGTTGTTGATTTGGCAACTGAGCAGAACATATGTGCCCGGGAGAAATTTGAAGAGGTAATCGTCGTTTTAGTCAATAATGTTTCTTTCACTATGCCTCTTAATCTGATTAAAAGATACTGATTGTTAGATTATTGGTTACTCATTGACTATCATTAAGCTTGCTCTGGTTAAATTTTATGAGGAAGTGATATTATATTAATTTTAATTGCAATGGACCTAATATGAACAAAAGATTCTAGGAGAGGCCATCCAGATTTCCAGATTCCCAAGTTGTCTGATCTACCCCCTGAACTCCAGTCAAACATGGAGAAAAGCTTTCTTTCTCTCCCCCCCCCCCCCCCCCCCTAATCACAGTTAAATTCAACAGATAAATCAACCTCAGCTGTTTATGATATGTCATGCCACCCCTAACTTCCCCACTGGGTTGCAGGAGCTTGCTATCCAAAGAATGTTTATATGCATCCTCATATAGAAGTCCAAATAGGTACATTACACATGCAAAAGTATGAAAAGTAAAATAAAGGAAAAATGGAGAAAATAACAAAAATTACTTGGCTTTTTGTAACTTGTGTTTAAGTTTTTTGTCCATATTTACATTTTTTTTGTGACAAAATATGGTAGTAAGTAGTAATGATTGGTTACTCCAAGATGTCAGGGTGCGTATAACAATTTATGAGAATTTTCACTACTCCTGTTGATTCTGGTATTGCATCCATTTAAATGTTATATCTTTTGTTTAATTATTGGAAAGGATTCATTGTTTATCTAAATTTAGCACCGATAAGTATTTGTCTAAATTCTATTTTTGTAGACACAGATACGGAGCTCCTTTGGAGATATATAAAAATGTGTCCTTTATTTTCTAATTCACATTTCTAATTCCTGGATTTTGTTTCATTTGCCTAGCTTTATGAAGAGCTTATAAAAGCACAGGAGACAGCTCGAGTGGCTAATGAACAACTTACTTCCAGTAAAACTGTGAGCAACATTAATGTATGCATTTGATGCTTTGTATGAACTTTAAGAATCTTGCTTACTTATAATGTCTTCATGATTATATATATAAGTTTACAGTTTCATATGACTATTATACACGCCATATCCTATCCTATAAAACTGATTCTTGAAGCTTCATGTAGGATGAAAATTTTGACTTTATAATCAGTGTTTCCATGGGAGTTCAAGAAATAATGTCTGAAGTACAAAACTCAAAAGAAGCTGTTCAAAGTGTTATTTTGATGGTTGATGATGCTACTAAAAGTTTCTCTACTCTCTGTAATATGTTCCTTGTAAGTAATATTTCTGGACTATGGGATAAATATTTGCAGTTAAAATGAAATTGCTGAGTGTTTATTTCATATAATGTCTTGAGCAGCTATTTTTTTTCTAACTAATTATTGGATCCAATAATCTAAATGTGTATGCTCTTTTGAACGTTGGTTTTATTTTATGGATTGATACAGGATTTCAAATCCTCAATATCCCAGGATTCTGCAGGACAAAAGCTAATCTTGAGTAAATATCAGAAGTTGAGTTCTTGCTTAAGACAAAAAATATCTGTTCTTGACAATGAGAAGGTAAAACTCCTTTCTATTATGATACATTTCTAGTTTTACCTGGGTTGTCCTAGTTGGTCTAATATTTGTGCTGCAGATTCTTCTGGACAACCAATTAGCTGATATTCAAAAGCGTCTTCAAGAATCAGAACTAGATGCTCAGAATTCCCAAAATTCTTTGCTGGTGGGCCTTTATTTGATGATATGTTATCTGTGCTGTCTCTTATTTTGTTTGATTGTGTAATGCAGCAAGCAGGGGGCACTAACTTTTTATTATTGTCACAGGAGCGCATAGGACAACTGGAATTGGAAAATGAAGAGCTGATTTCTTATACTCAAGCTCTTGAAAAAGATATATCATGTTTAGCATCATCTTCAGTGGCCAAGGAAAAGGAAATTCTAAGAAGAGATCTTGAGAAGGCAAAAACCAAGTTGAAAGAAACGGAGTCTAAGCTTAAGATTACCATACAAGAGAAAACAAAACTTGAGGTTGTTTTCGCTATGTCCAAAGATTTTCTGGTTTCATTGTAAGCTATTGACCTGTCAAAGTCTTATAATTTTATTCCCTAACATATTATGTAGGGTGAGAAAGCCTGTGCTGAACGAGAGATCAAACGGTTGCATGGTCAGAACTCTCTTCTTGAGCGTGATATCAATAAACGTGATTCACTTGCTGGCCGAAGACGTGATTCAGTTGTTGAAAGGAGTTCAAAGATGTTTGATCCTCAAAAACCAAAGGGTCTTGCATTTTCTCTGGAACAAACATTACAGGTTTTTTTGTTGACATTGGGACCTGATATATGTCTGCAGAAACTGTGGTTATTCTTTAAGCAAACCTTTAGCTCCTTTTGTAGCTTATTTCTTGTAGCAAGAAATAAGTATGTTTTGTTTTATCAAAGCTTTTGTTAACAGTGGGAGGTGATTTTATTGAAATTTGGCGTATTATTATTCTTGTTAGTTGTATGTGTATACATGTGTGTAAAAATATTTGCAGTCAAATCGAGGTTTGGAGGCAAAAATTAATTTTGATTCAAAGTAACCAAACATCTAGACTTTTACTAAAATCACGTTTGATAGGAGGCAAAATCAATTTTGACACTGCCCACCATCCAGCCCAAACACACTATTGCTTGTGGTTTGTACTTGTGGCACTGTCCCCCTTAAGCATCCATCTCCATTTGCATGTCAAATGTAATGTTTTCTTTGTTCACAAATAAACATGCTATTGCCTTTACTGATGAATCTAAAATGTGTTATAATCTTCAACAGGCAGCTTTTCAGCATATTCATCTGCTACTCATTTTCTGTGATGTTATTATACCATTCCTGAGCTATTGCCACATCACATCCTTGTGCGATTGTATAGAAAGCTATGAACATGTTTGTCTGTTTTCTGATGTCAAAGAGGTTTCCTCATTATGATTGGAATTATTTTTCATAGATGATTATTTGTCCTTATGTTTTATAAAATTTTAAAGTAGGATAACTGATTGTCTGATTCTTTTAATGCATATGTATCACCGTTCAGGAAGAGCACAAAAAGCTGGAAGTTTTTGCATTTGAATCAGAAACAAGAATCACTTCATTGGAAGAACAACTAACAGCTGCATTGAAAGAGAAAGAAGAGGCGATATCTATCAATGAAGGTTTGTCTTCAGAACTGGAAAGTTTGACTGAAGAAATGAATACATCAACCACTGAAATATATAATTTGAAGGAGGAGATTTCAGCTCTTGTAAGTATTTCTGTGAAGTTCTTAGGTTTCTCCTTTCAACTCAATTGTTAGATGACTGATAGAATTCAAAGAGCAGAGAGAAAATGATAGCTAGTGATAGATAATTTAGAGAGAGAGAGAGAGAGAATTTGAATTCTGAATCCATTGATTGAAATTCACTAGTGATCTCTGTTGAGATCTTACACGTATATATGACTCTTTTAACTGTATAGCAGACTAACCATCTGACAGTTGTCAGTTATAACAGAAAGCTAACTACTCAATGATAAAGTGCTAACTACTCTAATATACAGTGAGTTACACATACAGACTCGAAACTAACACAACGGCTAGAGAGAATGGGATTGCTGCCCTTTTTTTCTTTGGATGTGCAAGTTTTTCACGTTGGGGAGTGGGTGGCCATATAGCTTCTTCAAGAAGCCAGGGTTTTCTATTTCTCTGATTATTATTATTATTATTTCATTTAGTGAAACAGTTCATTTTACTAATTCCAACATGGACAAATATTATAGGGACTAAAATCAAAACAACTTTTCCTATGTTTGAGGGATTAAAACTGACAAAAAAAAAATTTAGAGACTAAAACCGGAGGTGCATATTATAGGGACTAAAAAGTTACTTAAGCCATATTTTAAGTGCCTTTTTGCCTTCTGTAATGTAGCTCCGTAGTCCATTCTATGAAAGGTGCTATTAGCTTAGGTCGGTATAATGTAAATCCACTTCGTACAATTTGAATCAAGAAATACTGTTCAGAAATCATTCTTTCAAGTGAGAGAGCAGTGGTAGAAAGAGAGAATATGAATTTTGAATCTATTGAATTCGCTAGTGATCTCTATCGAGATCTGTACATGTATATTATATAGTTAAAGGTACTCTTCTAAGCATACTAACCAACTGATAGTTGTTAGTTCTAACAGAAAGCTACTACACTATAACAGAGTGCTAACTACTTTTAGCACACAGATTACATGTGCAGGTTAGACACTGACACAAGCCGTTAACTACTCTAACAATTATAGTGTTTAATAGTTGGTATGCTTCCTCATTCAAGCCATCAAATCTGGCATCTTATTCTTGTCCATCCAGAAACAAAGATTGGAAGAATCTGATCTCAACCAAGAAAAATTAAAAAGCTCTATCAAAGTGTTGATGGAAGAAAAGGAGGAGTTGGCAATGGTAGTGCAGTTGCAACAATTCTTTCTTTTGATTGTGATTCTTCCCTTTTAAGGCAATTTCTTTTTATTAACTTAAAGTTGTTTCATTGTGTCTCCTTGATCTTGCAGCAACTCACAGATGCCCTTTTGGAAATAGAGGAGGAAAGGGCAATATGGTCTGCCAAGGAGAAAGATGCACTTCTAGCCATAGAAGAACAAGCAAGGTCAAACAATGTGCAAATTACGACATTATCAACTGAATTATCAGAAGTAAGATTTATGGTTCTGCTATGTAGAGCTGGTTTAGATAAATTTTTCAGTTTTGAGCTAGAAATTGGAAAAGAAAAGTTGAAATGATTTTGCGATGATGATTCTCCTAAATAATAGCTTCTTGCATAAGTTGAAATCAGCTTTTGTATCTTAACTTTTTCAGAAACTACCCTCTATCTTTTCCATAAACACTTGTGTATAAGGGTTCTTTTGGTAATTTAGGAACCAAATACTTATCTCACTTGAGTAGCTCCCTTATGCAAGAACTAATCCGGATTGGGCCTTATGAACCTTGATTAGTTTCTTTTATTGTTTTATAAATATTGTTTCACACATGGGGTCCTTGAAGCTCCATTATTTGTTTAGTTTGCAATGTCTTCTGCATTTATCAGATTTGAGGGCTTAGAATTATAACATGAACATTTTTTAGTAGTTTTTCTGTTAATATATGCACAAATGGTTGCATGTAAGCTCAAATTCTAATTTCAAAATTTGGGATGTCTCTTTAGCTTCTAATGCACTAAACATAATGGCTTGGCTATAAAGCATTGATTTTCTCTTGACTGTCCTATTTTAAGTGTTGCATTTTTGCCCCATTTATTTGAGGTTCCACATTATAATCAAAAAATAGTTCTACAATTACTAATTACTTTCATAGCATTTGGTGTGTAGACATAATGGAATTGAACTGTTCTGTTCTATTCTTCTCGGTTTCACCCTACAGTGGAACCAAAATGGTCTACTTTTTTAACCCCTTGTTCTGTTATAGAAATATTATTTTCCATCCCATAATGCATCCACCAAATGCTACCTTTGTTAGAATTTTTTTTATGATGTAACCCTGCAGTAATGAATTCCATGTTTCATCCCATTGTTAAACACAAAATTCATCTAAATGGGATAAACTACAGTATGATACAAGCAGTTAAGCAACTCTGTATTTTGATTAAAAAAAATTGTAGTAAAGAAGAAAATGATTGATAAAGTCCTGCATGGTTTTTGCCAGTGATGTCTTGTTTGATAGATTAAGTTTCTTTCTAATTTTCATTGCATCATCTACTTAATTTTATAACATTTGTCAAAAATGTTAGGTGAGGAATGAATTGGAATCCTGTAGGGAAGAATGCAGGACCCTCCAGGAAAGATTGAATATTTCATATGAAAATTTGCATCTCAAGGAAAAAATCAGGTTTGTTTAGCTCATTATATTAATATATTTCCCTCTTCTCTTGTCCGACGTTACTCTTATTTTACCTTGCGTTTGTTTTTGTTACTTTCTGCTAATCTATGCATATTTTATGTATCTTTGACTGGATGCCTGATGGTAGAGCGACCTAGAAACATTGGAAATGTGTATCCTACAATTTATGTTATGGGATGTTCTTTTAAACCTTGTTGACTTCTTATGATGAAATGAAATAGACAATTTAAAATGATGAACATAGTTGTGTTGGTGATGCAGTCGTAATTCCCTTCCCTTTGCCTTTTTCTTTTCTTACAGTACATCTCAGCTTCAACTTGTCATCTTTTTCCTTTGGCCATTATCATATTTTACTTGGTTAGTTACAGGGAAAAGGTTTCAGAGTCAGATCAACCGGAAACAGTCGATGCTGAGAGCAAACAATCCCCAGAAGTAAGGAATATTTATATTTATTGTTAATAATTGCGTAGGCTTATGATTTAGTACACGACATAGTTGTCATTATATATGCATGCATTGCAGGTATCAAAAGCCAAATTTGAAATGCTAGCTTTGGAGCATGAGCTATATGACTTACCTGAGAAAGAGAAAGCAGATGAAATTCGGAGGGAAATACATGTTCTTAATAAAGGAGATAATTTATCAAGAGAATTGAGTACTACGTCGGAATTTTTAAATGAGTTTCAGGTTTTTCCTTCACTGCCTCTACTCGTAGAAGATTTGTCCAAGAAAATTTTCAATTATATGTAACTTGAGACTAAGGAATAAAGATCTATTTGTGAAAATCCGCACAATATTAGTTTTACTGATCATCTCAGGTTACCTGGCAGAACCTCAAGAGCAAACTGTCCGTTGTCACAAAAGAAAGGGACGACTTGACGACTCAGACGGAAGATCAACAAAAACATGTTATGGAAGTGGAACTTCTGCAAAAGCATTGCCAGGATGAGGTAGACTAAGGGTTGTCTTTTGATCATTATCTTATAATTTCTGTAATCACATAGCATTTTTTTTTTCAGTTATCAAGGGCAAAGGTCCATGTTGAGGAACTGAGTCGGAAAATTTCCAACATAGAAGTCAAAATGCATGAAGTAAGTGCGCCATATTGAGTCATCTGGTTCAAATGTTTTTTTATAATTTATTACGTATGCCAATTGCCAAGCCACTAACTTGCTCAAAGAATAATTAACGCGTATTGATCATTTATTTTGTTTGTATTTGGATGAACTTAGAAATATTCACCCACCTTATGCTGCAGACTAGTTTTTCATTCTTGAACCTTCAGATAGGAGTCATCAGTAAAACGTTTTGACCATGTAATTTTATGAACAGGATGCAATTACAAACAACAAAGAGAGAGCTAAGCTTAGAATGAGACTCCGTGGAACACAAGCGAAACTAGATGCTTTCCGTGTTAGATATAAGGAAGCAATTGATGAATCAGTTTCATCAAAAGTGAAGTACGGAGAAGCTTCAGGGAGGCTGAAAGACATAATAGCTTCACAAGGATTAGAGGTGCTCAACCTAAAGAAACAGCTAGCTGCTGCCGAAAGGCAATAGGGAATTTGTATATGGAATTTGTATGATTGTAGGGTAAAATAGAAAATAGATGTAATCTCGCATGAATAGCAGAGGTCACGTAATTTATTAGTGTAAACGTATTCATTTCCTGCATTGGGCACTGGCTATCATATTGATGATAATGAAGCCACAATTGCAGTGCTACAAAGAACATGAGAAATTGTTATAGAAGAATCATAATTATTTCAGCCATTAAAAAGAATGTTGATATCTCCCAAACTAACCGCTTCAGTTCAGTGGGTAGCATTTAGATTGAACTTTATTTTGCATGGTAGGCAAATTTCATTCAAACAATACAGCATTGTCAATCAATAATTAACTTTAAAAGCATCACCGTGATCTAATACATCAGACCCTCAAAAAAGTCTCAGAAATAGTTAACAAATCTTGATTCGCTACATGACTGCCAGGCCTACCTATCCCAAATATTACATAAACCGAACATGCTACTAAAATGACTAAGCTTGGCTAAGATTGTAGTTACCACAAAAGTGAAAAAAAGTGAGTCCTGGTGCATTTTTTTCCAAAAGCTCCTTCCCTTCCTTTTGCTGGAATTTATTTTGGAAAGAGGGGAATCTTAGCCAAATAGGCTATAAATTGTATCACGGAATCAACAAGAGAAGCTAAATCATAATATCTTCCACTTCCTCTCAAGGGCATTGCAAATCCTTGTAATACAGTAAGCAGCACTCAGAGGGTACCCAGAAACTGCAATCAGGGAAACACAATTAAGTGAGAAACTCGGATAGATTCCTGAAAGTTGGGCATGTTAAGTACTTGTCCAACATAGTTTTACCATTTTGCATAAATATATTTAGTTTTCACAACAAATTTAAGGAAAAAGTGGATACAAGGATAAACGTACTAGCTATATAGTCTTCTGTGTAATCTGTCTCAATCTTCCCATGGGCCATTGCTCCTACCTTAAATTAGATCAAACAAAAAGTTACACATCCACTGAGATAATAGGCATAGAATTTAAAAACTTGAAATTGTGAGTACCACAAAGACGAGGTCCGTATTGCTGGGAACAGTTGACACATACTCATGCATATCTACGAGCTTTTCTGAACTATACGATAGGCCTAACATTAAGGAAGCAATTACTTCTTTTTTATAATATTTTGATAAAAGAGAGAAACACAAAAGTGGACATCAGGATTCAGGAATCCTTTTAAGGTACAAAAAGGAGGAAACAAATGAAATAACATCAACTCCATTTCCTTTGCCTGCCTAACAAATAAAATCCTTTAAAACAATCACGCGCTCTTTTCATGAAATCATTTTCAAAACCATTAGAAAAAACAACTCACCTATTTTTCGCGAACCAACAGGCAAATACTGGCTTACAGGGTTTTTAATTGTGCGAAGAAGTTTCTCACGCTTGCCAGCAGCAGATATGCTCAATTTTTGAAGCAGTTCCACTGAAAGGCAGCAAAGTTTAGAAGCAACAAGAGTGACCTTATTCCTTTTCCTTGCAAAGAAAATAATGCAGGCACACACAAGATAGTGGTGGTGGTTATGGAATCAAATAGCTAACTAAAACTTACACATGACACCAGAGAACCGCTTGAATGTTCTTGGAATACGAACATAGGGCTTAACCTCTATAAGAATACCCTTTTCAGTCTTTATGTATACAGCTCGCAACCTCCCAGCTTTATTTAGTGGGCTATCTAAAATGGATAGAAGGGCCTGAAGACACCATTTGACATAAAATGACAATGCATTTTGATTTAGGACACAACAAAGTTCAATCATTATGGGCCCAACCATTTCCAACCCAGCAGCATAAAAGCCAAACTCGATAAATAGAAAGTAGTGGGAATACCATTGATGAAAACCAGTGTTTTTTTTATGAAATTTAAGATTTGAGAGTGATGATAATGAATAACAAGCAATACATGACCATTTTAGCAATTTGGACAAACCTGATGAGTAATGTCAGGCCTGTAATCACCAGGATTCTTATTATTTTTGCGGAGGAAATTGGCATGCTCATCCGAGTTCAAAAGCTGATAAGTCTGCAGACTCGAGGCCAGGCAGTCAAAGAAAACAAATAGTTTAAATGCAATAAACAAAGCCATAACTCAGCACTAAAGTTCACACTTTTGGTGTGTAACAAAAAGAAAAAAAAACGAAAACACCAAATTGAAGAGTAAGAAGTACCTTGCCAACTTTGGCAACTTCCAAAGAAGCCCTTTCAAGAATGAATATGACACTGGGGTTGTCACTCTTGTGGTCACTTGGTACAATTGGGATACCGGCCAGTTCATCCTCCTCTGCTGCTGCTGGTGTTGGTGTTGGTTGACTTGGTTCTTCGTTCTGAAGCACAGGTTTCTTTGGTTGCGCTTGTTCATCTTCATCTTCGCGATCATACTTTGCTTCCTTGTCCTTTCGCTTCCGCCCCTTCACACCATAAGGCCGCGTCATTGCCTCACCCACAACTCAATATGCTCCACAGTAGTTCTCCTAGGATTCTCCTGACTCAGTGGATGGCCTTTAAAGTAAACAAAAAACAATTCTATAATGTTTATTTCAAAATATAAAAAAATATTAATTACCAAAAATATAATTTAATTCCTGTTAAATATACACGTTCTTACCAGTCCAGTTTATATAAGTCGATAATAATTAAGCTGAATCAAATAAGTCGTATAAAAGAAATAGTTGTCATGACCCATATTTTATATTCCTGCCTGACAGAAACAATGATGTCCCTTTAATTTATAAGTCAATCATGTATTCGACTTAAAACTTCAAACATAAAAGCTATAAACAAAAAGTCATAGTTACATGATGTAACTAAAGTACAACTAAACAATGACATTGTGTACAACGCACAACTATCTAACTACCTGTGATTCATAATAATCACAAAACTAACTCAGTGAAGCAACAACCAGCTAGAATAGAAGCATACACCATTCTCAAAAATAGAATAATAAAATGCATATAATTATTTATTTTAGCATCTAATTTTATTATTTTATTTTTTGCCACCACTGAGGCTGAGGCTGAGGCTGAGGCTGAGACCGAGAACTTCAAAGGAGCTCACAGCTGTGTTTGATTTTTACTTCAACAATCGGTTATTTGTGCAAAAGAGCATATTTATGAAAAGGTTTACACCCAATCAAATCAAATCAAATCAATCATTATACTAGACAATATATCAGACTATCAGCATTCAAGCCACAACCAACAAATTTGATTCAGCAAGCTTCTGGCGGGCCTTTCATCAAACAAATAAATAGCGTGCAAATTAAATTAAATTTAATAAAAACGAGAGGGTAGAGTTCACTTTAACATCTTCATTACAAGTTGAAAGACTAACCTGTGGTTATGGGATGCGGAGGCGAGCTTTGACGGGTGAGTGAGTGAGCGAGTGGAAATGATTGAAATGTGGAACTTTCAACTAAAATCCCTAAGCTTACGGTGTACTGTAGTGTCTTATTTGGACAAATATTGTTTTTCTTTTTTTTGTGTTTGGATCCTCTGCACCTCCCTTCCCTCTCCACCTCTCTGCAGCATAAACTCCAACCGCTAGATTAATCTAACGGTTGGAAGATTTAAAAAAAACAAAAAACACAATTTAGCTTGCAAAAGTGAACGGGACTGCGCGGGTAGCGATGCTGCAGGAGAAGGAGTAATGGAAAAAATCTCAGCTGGGAGGGATGTTATCTATTAGAAGTGTCGAACAAATTTTTAGAAGAAATTAGTCTCCGTCGTACAGGCAGTAGGATACTCCCTCGATGTAGAATAAAAAAAAAAAACCCATGGGCAATATCATTCGGTGCTTCATTTTGCGTTTGTTTTTTTTTTAATATTCCAACCGTTAGATTAATCTAACGGTTCAAATTAGTGCTGCATAAGGCTGGAGAGGGAATAGTGCATAAACCCTAAACCCTAATCTATATCTCAGTGATATCACGAAACCCGATAGCTGTTCGCACAGCCACGCCGTTCAATCTCCGCCGTCTCTGCTCCTCCTCGCAGCTCACAGTCTCTTCCTCCGTTGCCGCTTTGTCCTTCCGAGGTGAGTGAGAATCCAATGTCGGTTAATTGTTGATTACTCAGAAACAACTTTATTCTATTGAGCGTCTTCTATTCATGTGCATGCATCAATACAATAGCATAGGTTATTATTGAAACCGTATAATGTAACAGTTTGAACGTGTTGCATACAAGCACTGATGATTATGTTTTGCTATTCAATTTTTATTTTTTAAAATGTGCCGCATCATCTAGTCGCAGCGTCTTTTGTCCTCCTTCCCCAACCCCTTTTGGAAATTAATGATTCAGAATGTTGTTTGAGATTAACATTATACTTGTATGCTTTTGCAGAAGTTAATTAACTGCTTCGAAGTTGAATTTTTTATTTTCCTTAAAAACAAAATTTCCTCGAGGTGTGTTTGTGTTGGTTGATGCAAAGAAGAATTTAATTAGCTGTATTTGTAAACCAGCTGAAAACCAGCTGCTGCTGTTTTTGGCTTGTCTTCTCGGTTTCAATTCACAAAACGAGCATATTCTCGCAGTCTCAGATTGGGTGTGTGTGTGTGTTTTATTTATTGTCATTGTATTTCTCAGATTGATGTTTAATATTGATGTTGGACATATGGACTAGAGGTTCCTTGATGTTGGACTAGAGGCTTCTTGTTTTGGTGTCATGGATGTTTTCGTTATTTTGCTGTCATGGAAGCCGTCAACTTGGTTGATGTGTTGCTGTCTTGAGACTTCAAGATGTTTTGGTGTTATGTTGCTCCTTGTTTTGATTTGCATGTTTTGAACATCTAGGATTCTAGTATTATCACTATTAATCTATTATGGCTTTGGAGTAAGACTTCTACCTTTCATTTTGGATTCGCTAGTTTGTATTATAAATTTATAATTGTTGAAGTAGGAGAACAGCTAGTAAAATTTTTCTTTTTTTTTTTTTCAAAAATTTTATTCAAAATTTGGCGAGCCAACCAACTTTTTGCAAATGAGACAACCCACTTAACCCAGGTGAGCCCAGGGACGGATCCAGAAATACGTCAAGGGTGGGGCCAAAAAATTATTAAGATAAAAATTTGTTATCAATTTATAAATTTTTTCGTATTAAATAATCTGTACAGAGTTTTTAGATCTAAAATTGAACAAAATGTAAATAAATTTATCATATTTTTACAAAATCTATTACTAATTAAGCTTGTGTATCTAAATATATATCAAGTATAACAATAAACAAATTAATATGACAATAATATTTATAGCATGATTATAATATGTGTATGTGTTTATAATATAATATTAATGTGTGTATATAAATTAGATGTATATAAACCAATGAAGTTGAGGGGAGGGAGGGGCCCAAGCCCCCCCTTGCCCCCCCTCCCTCCATCCGTAGGTGAGCCAACCCGTATAACCCACCAACCTGTGGTGGGTCGAGCCGGGCTGTGTTTTTTTCGGCTCACCAGAAAAGTGAGCCAGCTCGGCTCAGCTCACTTTTCACCAAACACGTGGTGGGCCAACCTGGGTGAGCCAGGCTAGCTCACTTTGAAACCTCTAGAACTAACTCATACTATAACAACAGTATACATGCGCATGCATCACTACAATGGCATCAACTATTATTGAACTGTATACTGTAACAGTTTGAATGTGTTGCATACAAGCATTGGTTATTTGTTGCTATTCATTTTTTATTTTTAAATTTTGTTGCATACGGCCTCTTTATTTACTAACTCACGCATCATGTTATTTGGTATGGGCTCTAGTGTTAAAAACCAAACTTGTATAACAGTTGATTCAATGATTGTTAGGAGCTTAGTGTCAATTAGGAGAGAAGTGTCTCTTTGCCTTTGCTATTAAGTTTTAGTAGTGGCAGAGATTGCACTCTTGGTCATGTGGATTTTTATTACACGGAAACACTGTCTCCGAAACTTGACCCTTTCTCTCTGTGTCCAACAGGCAAAAATGGCGACTACTGATGGTGGTATCAAGTCAACAATGATAAATGGGGTAAAGATGTACACGATAGCATCACAGCAACCTTCACTTGCTTCCTGGCTCCCCACTAAGAAGCAGAAATCTCATCGCAACATCAAAAGTACTTCAACATTTTGTTTGTGTTTTGTTTTCCTTTGTTCCCTTTCTCTTATTCATTGTTTTTTTTTTTTCTTAATGTTTGTTAGGTTACACTCAAAACTTGCAACTGCTCGAAGACTTGAGGTTCACAACTGCCACAACCAAGATTAAGGCAACTCCCAATGGCGAGTACATCATAGCCTCAGGTAGGCTAATAAAAACTTTGGCAGAAGGTGACTTAATTTTGTGTAGGATAGAGATGGTATGGATTATACAAGTTTTAAATGAAAATCGACGAGTATTTGATGTTTGATTCTTCAGTCGTCATTCTTCACTACTAGGGACCACTACGATCAGTATTAACATTTCACGAAAATAATCACCATATTCCGTTAGTAGTTACCTGACAAACAAGTTGCAATATGTATAGTCAAACTTAGGCTTCCACAACAAGCAGGAAACACAAACTAGGATTATTAGAATTTTGACTTATTTGGAGAGATCAGTTCTGAATCCCTCTTGGGCCTTTAGAAACAAAAATATAGCAAGAATTTGTAGCCAGGCAAGTGAAAAAGTGACGAATCATGTGTTGAAAAAGATGGGAGGCTTGTCTCCCAATAAGATGCATTTGTTATGTATTTGAATCATGTGTTGAAAAAGATGGGAGGCTTGTCTCCCAATAAGATGCATTTGTTATGTATTTGGTGAAAGCATAGAGAATGTGGCAAGGAAAGATAGATATTGATTCAAAAGTTGTGGCACTCATGTCGTTTCACTATTGAAGGTATATATCCACCGCAAGTAAAAGTGTATGAAGTCAGGGAGTTGGGATTGAAGTTCGAAAGGCACTTGGATTCGGAGATCATTGATTTTCAGGTACTTGGACTAACTTCAATTGAAAAAATTGGTAATGTGGTTCCTGTGGCACTAGTAGTCCCCCATTTATGTGTTTTAAGCTGTGTTAAACTTTAGGCTCGTATATTTCATTTTATATATGGCGCTGGTCTTGTTTACCATTGCATTTGAAAGAGAGTGAATGAGTGAGTAATGACTAACCTCAGTCAAAATTCGCCAGCCTTTCTAACTTAGGTTTTGAACTAGTTTTACATAAGCTGGTATGCTAAAGATGCAGTTCTTTCCACCTTCTAATTATTTCCACCACGATTGCTTTTCACTTGAATGTTGATGGCAACCTTGCCACTGTCTCACTGATTAATATTTCTCTCCATTCGTCTTAAGCCTTTTACTTTGACTATGATGGTTGATAATGTTCTTATTCTTGGGTTTCTTTAATCTCCTCTCTCTCTTATTATCTTTATTGCATTCCTTCCTTGATGGCAAATGAAAAAGTCTGCTGTTAAGACTTTTATCACTGTTTCTTGTGTTTCATCTTTCCTGTGAGGCTGTACCTTCTGTTCTGTCTATTTATTTGGGTGTTATTTTTTGGGAAGGGAGGAACAAGGGGAATATTTTGATTTATCTCTTTGTTGATTTATGGTTTATACCACTAAGTTTTCGCAGAAAGTTAAGTGATATCTAAGGGGGTTGTTCCAGAATAATCCTTCTGATGTTTCATTTCAAACATCATCTTTGAATCACCTCTTTTATAGGATGAAAGCTTTCCTATAGATGTTAAACGTTTAGATTTGTAGTTCTAGGAAGAATTTAATCTCTGATTCTTTGTTCAATTATACTAAACTACAGTAAAAAAGGCCTTCTTGATATACGATGAACTTGAGCAAGAAGTTAAGCTTTCCATTGGCAAATAATTTTTACCTTTTCCTTCTCGCACACAATTTACTGGTCCAAATAAATTAAGGAAACTCATTCATATGATTTGTTCAGAAAATTTCCGATACCACATTTATGAAGTCTTCTATTTCCTTTTCTCTTCTCCTTATATGGCTTCATGCATACCAGGCTTGTGTCCCGTAATGATTCTTCGATGTAGTTGTTTTTAATAACTACGTTTCAACATGTTCTATTCAAAAGTTTGTATGGTGTGGTTTTAATCCATCTTTTGTTTTTAATTTATGGGCAGACATATATTCATGCTGTTCTCACATGTCAAGTAAAATTATATCCCAGTTGTTGTTGTGCTTCATTTTATTTATAATTTTATATTTATTTATATTTATATTAATTAATATTAATATTTTCTGTGTGTTTGTAAGAAATCTTTTACAAAGGAAGTAGGTGGTTGAGATTATCTACATATTTTTGTATCTTTCATTTTGATAACTAAATACTTTTTCTGGTGTAGGTTTTAACCGATGACTATTCAAAACTTGCATTTTTATGTGCTGATCGCTCTGTTTGTCTGCATGCAAAATATGGAAAGCACTACAGTTTGCGAATACCGAGGTTTCTTCTTTAGGCTTTATGTATATTCCATTTGGTTAAAATTTTCTTTCCTTTTAATCAACCCCTTACTAATTTTAATTTTTATAGTTGATTCTCACTTAAGACCTCCAATCATTTTTTTGGCTTAACCTTGCTCTTTTTGTTTAATCTTTGTCCTTAATCCTGTTGTAATATAAGATTAAAATAATTGAAGCTTATAGGTACTCAGTCATTCTAAGCTCTAAATTCAATTGAAGATGCAGTAAATTGTATATTGTATATTGTATTGTATATTACTACATTTAGCTTTAAAGCCATAATGACATTATGCAATTTATCAGGATTAGTTGTATGAATTATCGTTAGGATGTTATATTTTGGTTATTTGGTTGTTACTGTTTTTCTGATATGCTTATGCTAGTAGTACACATTAATAATATCTTCCCTCAGTATTATGATTTATTCTCCAGAATTTGTCCTTTGTTCTGGATCCAATTGTAGAAACATAGAATAGAATTGTGGATTGAATTTTTTATCCTTCTATGAAAGATTTAAAAGTATTTAGAAGCTCGGTCTACTGCAAAGTGTATATTTGTTCTGTAGTAGTTACTTTGATGGTTTAGTTATGATCAATGAAGTAGATATCAATTCATGGTCGATTTTCCTCATCCTATTATGATTTTGATTCTGGTGTGCTTCACTATGTGGTTATTGTTTGGAAACTCTGCTATTGGTTTTGCTGTTAGCTAAGTCATTTTAATTTCCTTTGTAATACTTGTCAGTGCATTTCTTCATATATTTCCAGTTTCTTTATGTCAGTAGTTGCAGTTGACTCTCTGGAGTGTTATGACATGACTTGATGTTCTCTAATGACAGGATGGGAAGGGATATTACTTATGACTGCTGGTCTTGTGACTTGCTTTGTGCCGCCTCTTCCCCGGATCTGTACAGAATTAACTTAGAGCAGGTGTTTAGCTATTATTATAGCATCATCAGTAGCAAACAAATACCTTTTCAAATTGGTTGAATTTTGGAGAAAAAGAATTTCTTAAGAATGGAAAGCTGTTGTGTAGTTATCCTTGAAATCTAACTCCAGGGTTTGAACTATCTTCTAATTATTTTCATTGGTAATTTGGAATGGTCCTTTACTGAGCCTTGTTTGATTGGGTCTTGATATCCCATAATATAGTATATACGTGTCATCTTCTGTTCCCTTTCTTGTAATTTGCATCTCTCTTTTTAAAATAAGACATACTTGATTTATCATGTCAATGATAAGGGCCTATTTTTCTGACTTGTCAGGGGCGATTTCTCTCCTCCCTTAACACACAATCCCCTGCTTTGAATGTAGTTTGTCGAAGGTAATTAGTGGTCCTTAAATACTGATTTACCCGGCTTTATTTTTTTTCATTTATCAGAGCTTTGTATATTTGTTTATGTACCTTTTATTGAATTAGTGGAACTTGAATCTTATCTGAATTTTAGCAAGATTCATGGACTAGTTGCCTGTGGTGGTGAAGATGGTGCTGTGGAATGCTTTGACATGCGTGTGAGATCTTCAGTTGGTAGAATTGATGCTGTCGGACCTAGTGGTGATGTTGATCAGGTAGCATTTCTTCTATTTCACGGTAGCCTGTTTCAAGGCATTACATTAAAATGTTATAAAGATATGATAAGATGATTTTTTACATTGGAAGTGCTGAAACTGTTGTTGTAAATAAGGCAAATATCATGGATCTCTTGCATACGTGACTGATAACCACTTATGTGCTTTTACACGTTTCATTTGGGCTTGAAACATTTATCCTTTCCTCGTTTCCACATCGTAACTGAAACTGATGTTATAAATTTCTTTGTATGTATTTATTGTTCACCTTTCTCTATTTGTAGGAGGTCACTGCATTGGAGTTTGATGGAGATGGTGGTTTCTTAATGGCTGTTGGAAGTAGTGCAGGAAAGGTATAATGCTATTTTAGTTGCAGTTTGTTATAATTCAATAGCCAAAGAGAAAATGATAGTAAGAGAAGGAAAGTTTTGTAAGAGAATACTGAAGAGAATAGAGAGAATATTCTGAAACTGCAATTGCAACTGTATGCTGGGTGAACTAAATTTCTGTTACAATGTGTATATGGTTAGAGCTTACCTCTAACTAATTGCTACCTGAACTGACAGATGTCAATTCAGAGTTCAAACAGAAACTTGTCCTCAGATCTCAATAGAGGCTTAAAACAATACGACTCAGCTTCTTTTTAACATTTCTCACTCAACCTTAAGGTTGGTGAATCAAGGAGAATCATAAATTACTCCAAGTTTGTCACGCATGTCACAGAACCTGTGTAAGACAGTGTGTTGGTTAGTGTGTCGACATTACTGAACTTGAGCTGGGATGTGACACACAGGTAGGCTTTTGTTTAACGCCTTTTCTCTAACAAAGAAAAGGTCTAATTCCATATGCTTACTTCAGGAAATCAGCACTGGGTTATGTTACAGAGATACTGTGCCAATGTTATTACAGTAAATGCTTGGAATGGTGATAGGCACTTGCAGTTTTGACCGTCTACTAACATGCTACACTCCCCCTTATGCAAGAGCTTATTGGGCTTTAAGTGTGGATAGTGCATAAGCCCATTCTACCTTATGCTGAAATTTAATTATGAGCAATGGGGGTACCAACTACCAAGGACTGAAAAAAACACTTTGACCATTTAGTATTTAGAAACTTTGATACCGTGTTTCAATAGATTAAGCTGTTTGGTGGAGATCCAAATATGCTTTTATATCCCTAACAGGCTGCTTGTTACTAGGCCCAAATGTTAGTTGGATTTAAAGAGAGAATCCACAAAGTCTGACGGTAAGCTGTTACATTTTACATGATCCTAAGTTTCAAGATTATTTCTTTGGAAATGATAGAGTCTTAGCAGACATTGCCTATTTAAAGAGTGAACACAATGGAAATAGGACAACTAATCGTGGCAGCATAGAAGATGGAAAAGTTTTATGTATTTTTTCTGATTGCTATTTGTAAGACTAATCTTTTGTACTTCTACCAGAAATTGTTGCGGGAACACAATTTACTAGCCAAACTAGATCTCCAATGTACATTTTCCCCCTTCAACATGGATATTTTTTTACATTTAATATCTGCATATGCAGGTTCTCATCTATGACCTGCGCTCATCTCGTCCTGTACGAATACAGGATCATATGTAAGTTGACATCCTCATTTTGGAGATCTATATGTTTGCATTGGATATATGTGTGTGTGTGTGTTTAATTATTTGTATTTATATTTATACTTAATTTAATTAATGGTTGGTTAAAATCGTCTTACAGGTATGGCAGTTCCATATTGGACATTAAGTGGCATCACACTCTTAACTTTGAACGGCCAATGTTGATAACTAGTGATAATCATGTCGTTCGGATCTGGGATCCTGAAACGGTAGGGAAATTGTTTCCTGCTCTCATATTGTCTGATTAACAGTTCAACATCATCTCCTTGATCCACACCCCTTGGGCATGATTTTTTTCGTTCATTAAATTTGTATTGTTTAGTGTCTGATTTTATTAGTCTTGTCATTGATTGAGCAATATTTTGTTAGGAGAAAGAAAGATCAATAATGGTGAATGACATGATTGATTTCAAGTATTCAATTAGTGACGAACCCATAAATTTAAAGCTGTCGGGAAACATACGCACATATTTGTGACATTAAAAATATAACATACTACAATTAAAAGCATGAATATACATCATAATTGTTCTCTACGAGTTTTCATATTTTAGGAACATTGAATATTTTCTCATTTTCAAAAACAAAAGTAGTGATAGAGTGAGGGATTGTCTGCAAGAGATCAAAATGGAGAGGATAAGATGTTAGGGCTTGGAAGAGAAAATGGAAATGGGGAGAAGAAGAGACTCACCTAGGATGAGAACAAAATGAAATAAAATAAAAAAGTAAATATCAATATTCAGCAAAGAAGAAAGAGGTTAGCTTTTGGATTAGATAATGGGTCCGAGTTATAATTGAGTAAAGATAAAAAAAGATGGATATGCACAATGAATAGGTAGAAATGTGGGATAAGAAATTGAGTGGCAATTTAAATTTGTCAATTCTTGAGGGCAATTAATTAATATACATTACATATAATATATAATATTAAGACAAAGAAAATCCTTCTCGGGCCAGTTGCCCCACAAGACAATGAGTTGATCTGTCCCTGCATTAATTTGTGACATGTTGGAATATCTAAAAGTACAACATCCTATATTTTGGAGATAGTTGTTAAAACACGTCAGACTATAAGGACCTGATCTTAATGTGTGATTTTCAGGAAATTTTACTAACAGTGTTAGAAATCAAGAACCAATGAGGAAGTGATGAAAACCAGGAGAAAATGATAAGAAAAGAAAAAAGGAAAGAGAGAATCAGAGCAGCTTTCTGTTCCTGAGAAACTGTTAACTTAAAACTGAACTGGACTGGTTCTGTAGTGTTATTGTCACGGACCGATTCAAACTCTTAACAGATTCGTAGCTGCTCTAACCATGTAACAGTCAAGCTAAATTTGACTGTAAACCTAAACCGGGTGTTAGTCTAATGAGCTATAATCAGTTAATGTAATAAGAAAATCCCTTTTTGGAAAATGTTAATATTTTAGAAGTTTTTATATTCAACACATTACCTTTATATTGTGGTTCACTTTGGTTGTTATGTTACAATACATTTTTTTTTAAATAATATTTTTTTGCAATATCTAAATTAAATTGTAAATTCATTCATGTTATGTTTAGATGAGCTTGGAATGCTTTCAATGACAGCATTTAGATTGTGTGTTCATTAGCATGGGTTGTCATATGATAGATTATATTCTGTTTTCAGGGAGAAGGCTTGACCAGCATTGAACCGACAACTGGAACAATAAATGATGTGTGTACATTTCCTGGCAGTGGTTTAATCTTACTGGCCTTGGACTGTAGCCAAATACCATCTTACTTCATACCATCCCTTGGACCTGCTCCTAAGTGGTGTTCTTCTCTAGAAAATTTCACTGTATGTTCCTAATAATTTGAGTATTAGATTATTTAGTCTATAGTTGCTTTTGATGTTAGAACTACTTTTACAGGAGGAGCTAGAGACGGCTGGACAAACAACTATTTATGATCATTACAAATTTGTGACAAAGGAGGAGCTTGAGAGGTTAAATTTGACAAACCTGATTGGCACCAAATTTCTTAGAGCCTACATGCATGGCTTCTTTATTCATCATGCATTATACAAAAAGGTAGGTTGTCTTTGATATATTTTCTTATTCATTTAGATGTACTTCATGAGTTATTGAAATGATGAGAACTTCTGTTTTTGGTTTTTATTCGTAATTTATTTTATATTTTTTGCTAAGTGCATTTTCAGTTTTTCACCAATTTTTTATATCATGTTAAGGTTGTAAAAAAATTGTTTACAAGTTTAATGGAAAAGGATATGTTTGATTGGCATCTGTGTGAAAACAGTTAAGAATTTGATAAAGTTTCATGTGGCCCAGAAAATTCCTTGAAAGGTTGACTTTATTTGTGCTAGACTGCCAGTATGGTTGATGAATTGTACCATTTAATAACCTTAAGAAAAGTTGCAAGTTTAAATAGACTGGGTGTTATGATATGTCATGCAATGGTGGGAGTCTTGTGCACTAGTGTTATGGCCCAAATATTTTGTCAAGGCCCAAATATTATTAGATGTGTATGGTAGAATGCTCTAGAATTAGAAATGTCATACAATGAATACACACAAGAAGAAAAATGTGAAAGGAAATTAGTTGTTAGTTTTAGTTTTGTAGAAGGAGGCCCTCCCCTCGAAAGGAGAAATTTACTTTCTGGTATTAGCTTTTCCATTTTAATAGCTTAAGGAACCCAAGGTTCCTTACATTGGTGCTTTCATTGCATTGCCATTGACTCATCTTCCTACCTCTCCTATAACATTCACTCCATTCTCCATGAAATTTTACTTTCTTAACAAGCTTGCCTACACACCATTTCAAATTGCGTTTCTACAGTTTCTTCCATTTCGGCCAGCCTTCCACCTCCCAACGTCACACCCATCCACCATTTCTCCACTGGTGCTTCTTCCATTGCAACCCCCACTTCCTTCTTTTCAAGCTCAACGATGCCATTTTCATTTTCATATCTATTCTATTTTTAAGCATTACATGAACCTTAATGGAAACCTGCCAAGACCTTCCCCTAAAATCTTGTAGAAAACTGCCTTGGATTTTGCTTGACAGTAACCTTCCCCCTATTTAAGTGTGGTTGGGCAACTAAGGAATTTTTTTTGAATTGATGAGTATTCAAGAAAGGTAGAAGTGTTATACTGTTTTCTCCATTTTTTTTATAAAGTTGATAAGATCACTGTAGGTTTGATGGCTTTGTGCAAGTTAACATCTAATGTTGAATGTTAGTTAAAAAAAAAAAAAAAAACTTGAATGCACCTACCCCATCATAAGATGAACAACTTGTACTTTCCCCTTGACATTGTGGAGTAATATGTAAGTTGGTCTGGTCGCCTAGATTGCATCCTTGGGTGTGACATTATGATGTTTTAATCACATCGCCACAGCAGATTTTAGTCAGAGATTTCTTCCCATTCTTTCTAGTGTAGGATCAATTTGTTTTTATTTATTTATTTCAGTCTGTTTTATTTAGACTTTGAAGTGTTTTTCTATGTATTAACTGAATTTTTAATGAGCTTTAGGCTTTATTTGTGCCTTGAAATATTGGACTTGGTTTGGTCATAGTAATCAATAGTGTGCTTTAGTAACAGAGTGGAAGAAGACTAGGTAGCTTTGCTTCATCCTTGATTCGTTTTTGCCTTCATTTTATGTTTTTCTCTCCTGTTTTGGAAGATATCAGATCCTTTGCTTAGTTGTCTTATCCCTCTTGTCACTCTAATTAATCTTTGCTTTTATGAAAAATCTATTGTATCTTGATTGATTAAGATAATGCCATGATGGTTGTCATCATCTTTATATAGACATTATTTTTCCTAGATGTTGCTTGACCTAGATTCTTTTTTTGTTCTGTTATATGATGTATGGACTCTTTTGTAGGCAAAAGCATTGGTGGATCCTTTCGAATATGAAGCTTATATTGAACAGCAGAAGCGGGAAAAAATGGAAGCTGAACGCGCGTCAAGAATTACAGTTGCTCCTTCAGTCCTTCACTGATCATTTTAGTTTTCTATTCATATTTTACATAGCTAAGGGTGACTAAGTGGTTTAAAATAAAATATTAATCTATGGCCATACCTCATCATTTTCCTTGCAGGTCAAGAAAAAATTACCCAAAGTTAACCGGGCCCTTGCAGCTCGCCTCCTTGAAAGTGAAGAAGCTGAATATGAGAAGAGAGATGCTGGGGATGATGAAACTAAAAAGGCATCCAAGAAAAAGAAAGGGGCTAACATGCAAGATCTTCTAGATGAGCGATTTAAACCTATGTTTACAAATGAGGTACTGTGATCCAAAATATGCCAGTTTTTGTGTTTGTCTTTTTAATGACTTTTTGCTCTTTCCTCAACCTCTTTCTATCCTAACAAGTAAAGTTTCAATATACCTCTCCTAACTGGCTACATTTAAACATTATAAATTCCCAATAGGCTGGATTGGATTTAAATATCATATTTGTCCCAATTTATGATGTATTGGAGTTTTGGTATACAGAAGTATCATGTTTGCACTGGTTTTTATCTCTGCAGTTTCATTTTTAAGTTTCTTATGGATGCTCAATGTATATTTGTGCTTAAAAGAAGTCCTCCTACAAAAATTCAAATTTAACCACAAAATATATTTTTTTTATTGCATGTGATGGGAAGTCTTGCGTATCCAATTTGTTTGTTGTTATGCCTGCTTTGTCTTTAAATGAGACATGTTTCTTTCTTACAATTACTACGTTTTATTTGGTTTTAGGATTTTGAGATTAAGGAGACCTCAGAAGAATATCTAGCTTTGCATCCCATGGGTGCTTCTAAAAAGCAAACATCCTTGCTGAATGAACATTTTGAACCTGTCATGTCTGATGATGATGATCATGGTCTAAGTGATGCATTAGCATCATCAGAAGATGAACCCGCCAATAAAATGAACAATAAAACCCGGGTTCCAAGGTGAGAAGCTGTTACCAATTTGTATGGTTCATTTCCTTTTATGGGAGATAAATGGGTTGATTCATCAGGATTTGGTGCATTTTAATAAATTTTCTATAATCATTGACATTGCTTTCCTTATTATCTGTGAGCTTTTGTAGAATATTTTCTGCATGTTTATGTATATGGAGTTCCATACTTCTGTTATATATATATACTCTTTTGATTCTCAGTTACTGAAACGTTTTACATTACTATGTAGGATGTATGAAATTAAGAATGAGCAGCATGCAGAGGCATTCTGGAGCCAAAAGTCACTTGCAGCAGAGGAATTACTTCCCATGGGAGATAGAGTGGCAGCTCTCAAAGATGACCGACAATCTTCTCGGTTTCCAAATGGTGTTAAGCAGGGTCCTGGAGGATCACGCGAAATCACTTTCACCGCAAGAAACAAAGCCACGTACAAGGAAGATGAGGAAGACAGAGAATCGCAACCCCGCAAAAAGCGGGGAGTTCAATCCTTAGGGCTTAAGTCTCATAAACCAGCGTTTCGTGGTCATGGAAGAGGGAAACGTGGGAGTGGCAGAAGAGGACGTCGATAATGACGTTATACACAATGTAAATGGCATTTTATTCTCCTCAGATCTTGCTTGATCTTTATGGCTCACTTTTCCCTGCATGCATGGTTGCAGAGCCACATTATCTCTAATGTATATCATTATTATTATTATTATATGTAGCCTAAAATCGTTCTAGTTTACTTATTTACATTTTTGTTTTTCCTTCTTAATTTTGGATGCTTCACCATGATAAATTTTGTTTGGTACAGTGTAGACACTACTTGCCCTTGTTTTAGTTTTCAGAAACCAAGGGGAGGGGAGGGGTTTTGAGTAATCAATTGTTAAACATTGTAGGAACATGTCCCAATTTTGAGTTATGCTATTTGGCTCGACAATATTAACACGAGCTTGTTACAAAATGGAATTTAACTGATCGTGGCCTTTAAAACCATACAACGTGGGTAATGAGTATAACATTGGACGGCTATTAAAAAGCTATGATTCAATTGTTAGTTTTTGAGCCGTCAAGCAATTTCCTTTTGAGTTTATTGTATTCTTTACCCATTCTGAATGAACTTTCACGGTTTCACCCTTGAATATTTTTGGTCTTAATATTGCACATTTTGCAATTCAAAAAATTCAAACTAAATGCACTTCTTAGACATTATTATTAACTAGCGTGGTCACTATACAATGCACTTTATAAAAAAATTATGAGAAAATATGTTTGAACAATTATAAAGGACTTGAGGTTTTTTTAATTATGGTTCATAAATTATATAACAAATTATAAATTATCGTTATCTATTAAAAATAGTTAATTAATTCATAACTTTAAAGTAGAGTATAACAAAAAATTGTATAAATTATAGTTGAAACAGTAAAATAGTTTAAATAATTATTGTGAGTAGGCATTATAAAACCAAATTCAAATGAAGATAAAAAGAAATTATTACCTAAATTTTAAAATCAAATTCAAAGCAAGATGGAAGAGATTATTTTAATTTTTTTATATAATCTTAAATGTTAAAATTAAATCTTTTTGAATATTGATTTTTTTTCCTAATCCTAAAAGGATCAAATTTGAACTCATCAAAGATGTTTTTACCACCTAAAAAAACCAAAAAAACATTAATGATTTAGAGGCTATGAGAAAATAAACCAAGAGTATCAAAATATGGAGACCTCCCGTGATAGAAGCTCTCAAATCTTTAAGGTGTTGCCATAACACAGGTCTGTTGGTCGGAATAGGGCTGGCATAGATGCATGAGTAAGCCCAAACATTGCCCCCTAATTCCAACTTAAAGTAGATAACATGTGGATGAACATCCAAAATCAAGACAGTAACATTGCATCCATTCTGCTTGAGAATCCATAGACCACCCGAATAACCATTAGCTTCCACAACCTGCACAGGACAATAACCAACACCAAACCAAAAAGCTTTAGTTCTATTAAACGCAATATGGGTTTCCATAATAACAAGGATAGTAGGCTGGAATTTCCTAATGGGATCCTTCATATGCCTCTTTACCCTCTTATTATGTGCCCCCTGATATTCGAAGAAAGCAAAGAAAAATCATTAAATTCCATCATCGGACAATGCTACACTTCAAGGTTCAAAAGCTTTTATACCATAATCCGTAATATCTCTCACATATCAAACAAGTTCCAGTATATATTTAAGATAAAACATAATATGTTCCAATATTTTTTATACATTTATTTTCCAATATTCAATTTCATATGATATTGCAAGTCCTATAATTGTGTAATAATTTTATAAACTTGAGAAGTATTTTTTTTATTGCATATACTCAAAACATTCTTTCATTTCATTCATCCTACTTGAGTTCTATGGCTTCCTCTATCTCCCCATCATTTTCTACTATCTCCTTCTATCTTTTCTCCAATAATGAGAAAAGATAATAATAAAGATATTCTCTTTCTTCATTTAAATTAGTCTCTTCTTTGTTATAATTGAATAATAAATGTATAAATGACTAAAATATCAATCAAATTAATTTGTTTTAATAAATTAACACTATTATATCTAGATCAGATGTTATTGAACAATTAGCCTTTGACCATGTTATCTATTAGTGAGATATGACTTATCCAGAATAAACACGTTTCTTTATTTTTTTTGGGTGAATAAAACGCGTTTCTAAAATAAATTCATAAATACATATTTATAATTTATTGAATTTTAAATACACTATGATCTTAATTGAAGAAATCCAAAACAAGGGATAAATATGCTTTTGGTCCCTCATTTGAATAAAATTTGTTTTTAGTTCCTCAAATTTAACCCAAGTATTTATACAAAATTTGAGGGACTAAAAATATATTTAAACTCATAATAAAGTATTAATACGAAGTCGGTGGAAAAATATATAAGGTTACGGGCTTGTTTGTTTAATATTTTAAAAACAAATCTAGGTCATTTAAAAAAGTGATTATCTTTTAGAAATGTTTTAAGAAACTTCTTAAAATAGTTTCTTAGAAAAGTTAAAAAAAAACTGATTATTTAAAAAAAATTAAAAAAAAGCTTACCGAAGTATCTTAAGAACTCTTGAAGTGATTTTTGACAAAATGATATTGTTTTTAAAAAAAATCCCAAATTAAGAAATAGGCCCTAAATTTATATGTTATATTTTAATTTTTTTATAATTTCCATTAACAAATAAGAATTCTTGGGTGAAAAACCAAAAATGTGTTATACACATACACATGTCAAGTGTTTTCGACGAATATACATGTCATGTTGATAAAATTGATGATTTGATAATATTATATATAATAATTTCACTTAACTTTTTTTTGGTCGTTATAATTTCACTTAACTTACTGCACACATTTGGCATTATAATTCTTTTAACAGTCCGTAAAGCCTAGCACAAATAGTTAAATCCATCTTGCGTTGCTAGGTTAGACGTGGTTCGAACTCCAATTGGGGCATTTGTGGTGTGTGTGTTTACCATTTCTACTGGATAAAAATAATAATAATAATTCTTTTAACACACAAACATATATGCTCGATCTCTTTTGAAAGCTACAATACTCAATTGGAAGGTCATTCATCTCATCTTGACCATTTTGTTACTTTTTTTTTGGTGGGTGTAGAGGGGCCATTTTGTTACTTTTGGCCAGCATGAAGTGAACTTCTCCCAAAACCAACTCATGCACAAATCAAAGAAATATATTAATAATAAAATAAATATTATTTGATTGTGAATTTAGATTTTATAATAAAAAAAATTAAAATTATAAAAAAAATTATTTACGTATTCTAGCAAAAAATAATGTTTATCTACTATAAAAACAAGAAAAAAAATCTATGAAATCTAAAAATAAATGTCTTTAAAATATATAAATAAGGGTAAATTTATCTTTGAATTTATATAGGTTAAAATTATGATATATTTTAATTAAATCATATATATATATATATATATATATACATTTTTTACACTAGTGAGAAACTCACTTTGAACAATTTTTTACACTATAGTGAGAAACTCACTTTGAACAATTTTTCTATAAGAAAAAAATCATATTTGTATATGCTCTCTCTCTCGGGTAACATGTGTCACAAACACAATAAAAAAAGATCAGTCATAAGGCATAGTTGATGGACAACATGTGAATATTCCTGTACTATAAATAAATAAATGTATTCATATATTTAGTCTTGTGAATTAAATGGTTGCGAACTTGAGTAGCTACGTCTCATATATTAAATTATATATAATATGGTCATTACTCCTCATTATATATTATTTTTGATGGATTTATCAATTTTATGGTACAAATTTATGGTACAAATTATACCAGTCATTGCGTCTTAAATTAAAAAGGTTTTCACCTGTTATGAAAAAATCGATTGAAGCATATCACTATATCTTCCAATTTTATAATCTCGCCCCATTATCTTTGAATTTTAAAATATGTCAAATTTATTTTCTCATATATCACTATATATCTAAATTATCAATATGATTTTTCTTTCGTCCAATCCATTAACCTCATGCATGTAGTGGGGAAAGAACGAAGTTTTCCTTGTAATTAATTACTGGTCAAACACTTGTATAGGATATTTTTAAAAAACTAACTTTTAAGGTTCTTAAAATGTTTAATTAGCTAAGTTTTCTTTTAGAATCAGATTATTAAAATAATCCATTTTTAACTTTTCTGAAAAATTACTGAAAGTAGTTTCTCAAAAAATCTCAAATTAAAAAAACAATTATATTTTACAAATTTAAAGATCGCCATTTTTTCAAGTTTAAAGTTTAAACAAATGATCAGTAGTTGTGTTAGCCATTGCCCTGGGACAATGAGTTTTGAACTCATTTCAGGGTAGAAATCACCATAAATCAAATAAAGATAGAGTAATCAACGACTATTTTTATGTAAGCAAATAAAGTAAAAAAAAATGAGATTGATCATAATCAAACGGAGATGATAAATATCAAATAAAAAAAACATAATGAGGAAAACATCAACAGGTCTTAAATTGTGGTTTTAGAATCAACATTATGTTGGTTCGAGTGGAACTGTACTCAGATCCCTTAAGCAATGTTTCAGGTTCGACTTTTGTGGATGAAAAAAACATAGTTGGGAGGGGAGATTAGTTATCGGCAAAGTCGGTGGATACTTCGTACCAATAACTTATTTACAAAAAAAAAATTGTGGTTTTAGATGTCTTCCTCTAATCACATCATCACCGTAATACAAATGCATCAATTGTATCTGTTTGCGATTTCCAACAATTTCAAGGATCATAATATATATCTCAAACTGTGACTACATATTTTTTGAAGAAGCAAAAAAAAATTATTAATTTAAACTGTGACTACATATGAGACAGTAATTTAAACCATGACGATTAATTAACAACATAAATAATGAAAGACCACAACAAATTAAAACTATATATGGGGACACTAAAAAGACATAAATAATGAAAGGCCACAACAAATTAAGACTATATATATATGGGACACTATAATTGTATGAGACTGACTAGACATAGTAAAGGTAGATGCATGTAATTTCTAAAGGTTGAGGGACAAATCAGGCACTGAGAATGAAATTTGCTGGTTCCCAACAAGGGTGTGATCAGCTCTATTGGTTGCAGCTTCAGCAGTAGGTGAAGGAACATCACAACCAAACCCAACATAGTTTGGGTGTGGAGTTTGGTGAGCAACCCAAGGGTTATTGGTCATCCCATATGGGTTGGCAATGGCATAGCCAGCAGCAGCAGGAGGAGGAGGTGCAATTAAATGAGGCCATGGCATGGGATGATGAGGAGTTCCATGACAAAGGGGTGGCCCACCAGTATTGAAGGGATATTGAGGATGATGATTTAGCATGTTGTTGGCTGAGTAAGGACACTGACACTGACACAGGCAATGAGGAGCACCAAAAGTGCCCATTTGAAATTCTTTGTCCATTCTTGAGAGCACTCTTTCACGCCTGTGAGCGTTTTGGTGTCCCCCAAGAGCTTGAGAGCTTAGGAATTTCTTGTGGCAAAACTTGCATGAGAATTGGCGCTGCCTAATTGGCTTCTTCATATTATTATTATTATTATTATTATTATTATTATTATTCATCATCACCATGTCCTCCTCATGATCAATATCATCATCATTGTTGTTGTTGTTGTTGTTGTTGTTATTGGGGTTCTCCACGGTGGGTTTTGGAGCAAAACCTGATGAGGATCCACCTATGCTTCCCAGACTCAGAGACAGTAGTGGCTCTGAGTCAACAGCATACATGGTTGGGGTCTCCTCCATCTTGCGCTTCAACATTCTGTCCCCATTCACATCACCACCAAAAGACATTATTATGTATATTCTTCAAAAATAAGATGGATTTTTTTGATGGGTTATGTGAGTTTGGAGGGTATTTATCAAGAGAAAAATTAATAAATAAATATAGTAATAGGATATATATATATATATATATATATATATATATATATAGTTTTATAACTATGCACAGATCAGTAATGAAAAATATTTTACGTAGACATTCAATCATATCTCATTATGGTAAAATATTAGATATTTGTAAAAAAAAATTTACACTATCAATGTTTAATTATATATATATATATATATCCAAAAACGAAACGTTGAATGACCTTAGTTTTAAAATAAAAATAAGGTAACGTTTTATAATTAAAACTGGAAATTAAAAATGAAAATATTCTTAAATCAAATACACCATTAACTAATATTAGAGAAAAGATAGAGTTTAAAAGACTTTTTGAAATGTCAACCTTTACGGTACATGCATGAATGAAACTTTTTTTTTTTTTTGATACATGCATGAATGAAAATTCTTGCAACAGTATGCAGATTATTACTTATATATGTTACCCTACAGAATGTAACATACATATAACTTTGTGAATTTTCAACTACTACTTAGATTTATGTTCCCTTATAATTAATTCTACATGTGCACATTTGATTAACAAGTTGGTTCAACTAATATAAAATCATTTAGTCTATGTGCATTTGAAATGAGATCACCCTTAATTTAGTGACAATGAACAGGCTTCCATGAATTATGGCTATATATGATCTTTTAGGTATAAATTCGATGACATCAAAAAAATGCATTGCAAACCTAGCGCAATATGTCTTCATACAATAGTTAAGCACTTTAGCAAATATCTCATACATTAATTATTTAAAATTATAGAGACTAACTATTTAAAATTATACACACACATAAATTATATATATATATATATATGACTTTAAATTGAGAAAAAATTATAAAAATAAATTATATATATGAATCAAGACATGCCATGGTTTGTGTCTACCAATTTGATATGTTGTTTTAAATTTTGAATTTATAAATTCCAAATTTATAATCATGAAAAGTTTTGACATTGATAATGTATAAGATATGATTGAGTAAATTTAAAAAATGATATTTAAGAGAAATAAAAAAACATAAAAAAGTAATAATGCTTGGTATAAAAGATGCTATGTAATTAGTATATTGAGAATAAAATTACATGAAAGAGAAGTTATCATACTCAAGTGTGAGAATTTAAATTTGATATACATAGCCAGAAAAGGAAAACAAGAATTAATAAAATTATTCTGATTTCATGTAGTTTGCAAACTAATGTCCAACTAAATATATAATTACATTAATTGCAGGTTTATATAAACATATCCATTAATTAGAGTAAAGGAGTATATATAGCAACTTTATCCTAGAAAGAGACCAGTCAACAATACAAATTAACTTGACCGTTTACCAGAAATTCCATCTAGTTATGGTGTCTTGGGAGAAATTAATTATTCTTTATAATTTCACTTTTGGAAAATGAAATAACTTTACTAATCAATATTTAATCATGCTAATTTGACTAAAGATTGGTGTTGTGGACCTTGTGGGAGGCGTTCCTTTTTTTTTTGTTGATATAATGTGGGAGGCATTCCATAACTTAACTATACTACAGTCTCAGATTATATTATCTAGTAAAAGAGTCTCAATGGATGCAACAATTTACTCAAAGATACCTATCATTTGTTAAAAAAAAGGGACAAAACTTATATGGAAGAAAAATCACTCCATAGGACTCAAGTTGGACTATATGGTTTGATTATTTTAAAATTATAACTAAAATTCTTTTTAATTAATTTGATTCTTCTTTCTGTTTTGTTTGTGTATACACACACATACATTCATACTTAGTAATGAAATTTAGGTTGACTAAACTATATGTAATCTTCATTATGTGAGCCCTGTATAATTCTTTGAGCAATTGTTCTAAATCGGACTGCATCTTAAACTGATAATAATATATATGTGTATTTTATGAATATATTAATTCTACCAATAGTAAATACAGAAAATAAAAAAAATTAGTGCATATATATATATATAGTATTATCAATAGTGTTCACACGCTAGCTTAATAAAAAAAATGGCATTAATAAAAGTGTTCAAAATTAACAAAAAATTATTTGCCTAACTTTTAGTGTGAATTATATACCATATATTAGAGTGAATACACATACACATATATGACATACAAATTATACATATAAATATATACATATGTACATAATAATGTCAACTGATATAATGTGTCAAACTTTTATATAGATTCATCTGATTTGTTAATGATTGAATTTTAGCCAAAGGTGTTTTGAATAGAAAGTTTTATATGTAGTCTATTATAACAAGTTAACATATGACCATGTGTCATCATCGATAATCTTCAAATTAAGAATGAAGTTACAAATTAAATTAGTTTTAGGGAAAGTTATGCCAATTTTTAAATCTATCTATTATTTTTATTTGAATTGCAAATAATGTTGACTTATTGTTTGAATGAAATTTAGTTTATGTCTAAAAAAACCTTTTAATTTAATTAGCATCCAATTTAGTCATATTTTGAAAATAATTTGTATGGCAACAAATAAATTACAATATAGTATTCACTCCTTCAATATAAAAACTTTGACTTGGGTAATATATATTAAATAATGAATGGTTCAATATTAAGTCAAAAAAAAAAATGAATGGTTCAATCTGTTCCTACGTTGATACACTTCAACAAGTTTGACTTACATGATAGCTAGTAAATAAGGAATTGACAAGTTGGTAATTATGACTCAGATTATTAAAAGATATGATTATTATTTATCCTAAGAAACAAGAAGTGAATGTTAGAATTTGTATAAAAAAAAAAGTGAATGTTAGAAACCTTCATTTGACCGGGTACTTCTACTTTGTATCATTGGTATCAGGTGTTATAGCAAGGGACAAAACAAAAACTCTAGACTAGAGGAATAATAGAGTGGCAAACGGGTTGGGCTTGTTAGGTCAACTCATTTTTTGTTATGAGTTAACTTGTTTATTCTACTGTTTTTGGTAGGGTGGGTCAGGATCCTGTCCGCATAACCTGTCAAGAAAATGGAGCGAAGTGGGTTGACCCATCGATTAATTTTCTTATTTTTATTATAATTGTTTCTTATTTTTAGTGTTTTTTATTTTTTTAAAACGTGTTCGGTGGATCAACCCGTCTATCTATCAACCCTTTTTTGTTGGTTTTTTTTTCTTACTTTTCAAAGCCTTTTTGTTGTTGATGAGCCAATCCGCCAACTTGTCAACCCGTGGCAGAGTGGGGCGGGTTGAGATTTTCAACCTACTTTCCAAATCTAACCCGCCCACTCCGTTTTAGGCAGATTGACTGCGAAAGTGGATCCAAGACCCCGAGTTAGTGGGGACAATTTAATAAAATAATAATTATTATTATTATCATATATAGGAAGATAAAGACATAAATGTTAAAATCATAAAATTTTAATATATTTAATCAAATAAATTACATATCTTATAATTGTCCTCTATGTGATTTCATGTTTTAAAATCATTGAGTGATCAATTCATTATTAGTGTTATCAAACATATCTCGAGTTAGAATTAAGGCTAAAAAATCTCAAGTGAAGTAAAGTAAATAGATTTAAAATTAAATATAAAGATTGATATTCTTTTGGTTGATTGCCAACTAGATTCTTAAGGCTCAAAAATATAAAGTGGAATAAAGTAAATAGGTTTTAAATTAAATGAAATTGTTAATGTTACAAGTGGGTTCAAATATATAAAAATAGGAGGCAAAGTACAAAAATGCAAGATATTTACTATTCAGTAGTAATTATCAAAGTCAGGGTGCAACTCATGTAGATCCGCCTCTTATGGGACAGGTTGACCCATTTTGCTACCCCTAAGGAATATTAGTTTTTCGGTTTCAACATGCATATATTGGATCACTTGGTTTACCTAGTATTTCAATAACTAGTAATCTACCAATATGGTGTATCACAAGTGGTAGATACCAAAATACCTTAAACATGATACTACCTAGGCTTAAATATCTTTTACGTCCCTGTAAAATTGCCGAGTTTCACTTTTAGTCCCTGCAAAAATTTTTGTTTGTTTTTCAGCCCCGTAATTTCATTTCCGTTAGCTTTTGATCCTTGCCGTCAATGGCCGTTAGAAACCCGCCTACATGGATGACGGCGTCCAGATGTCATCTGCCACGTCAATTAACGAGCTGACTTGGCTGGACAGTGTGGACGTACACGTGGACTGTGTCTTTCTTCTTCGTTTTATGTTAAAAACCCTAAAATCCCAATTTCTTGTCCCTCCCCTATCCCACCGCCACCGCCAGAGAAATCGAGGGCCACCCAAACCTCAAAACCACTCAATTCATGGAAGAAATCTGAGACTAGATTCACGCCAAATTTTTTTCATTCCCACAAGGCATATTGACATTTGAAATTGAAACCTCCCATTCATCCAAAATTAAGAACATCTTTTTGCAGTAATCAAGCAACAATCTTATCTCTAAGACGCAAGCTCCACTCTCAAGCTCAAACCAAGGCCGATAGACACATGTGCACACGGCAGCTACCAACGAATGTGGGGAAAAATGATTAAACACAAGAACACGTCACTGTGACTGTCATCGTTGTTATCATTATCAATATCATAACCTTCTAAACTCCCACAATCCATGTCTAAGCTGAATCAGCAGCGTCGTGAACTGGTGACCCTGATACGGCGTCGTTTACATTTAACATCAAGATTGCCAGCACTAAGCAGCCATCGATTCCAAGGAGTTGTGCTCGCGGTGGGGGTTTCTTTGTGCTCGCAGTGGGGGCCCACGATGCCGCCCTTCCTCCACCGTCTCTATTGGTCATTGGGCGATAACACTCCTTCCATTGATTTTATTTTATTTTTCCAATTCTCTGTTGATTTGAATTAGGGATTAGGGTTCTGATTCTCCTCTGTAAAAAAGAGAAATGAAAAGCATAGCCTCATCGACCTCCTTTTCAGATTCAGATGATTCAGACAGTGTGATTATATTCTAGGATTTGGACGATGGGGTAGAGAAGAGCTCTCAGGCGGCGACCATGGGGAGGACGATGGTGGGGGGTTTTTAACGTAAAACGAAGAAGAAAGACACAGTCCACGTGTATGTCCACGCTGTCCAGCCAAGTCAGCTCATTAATTGATGTGGCAGATGACATCTGGACGCCGTCATCCACGTCAGCGGGTTTCTAACGGTTATTGACGGCAAGGATCAAAAGCTAACGAAAATGAAATTACAGGGCTGAAAAACAAACAAAATTTTTTGCAGAGACTAAAAGTGAAACTCGGCCATTTTGCAAAGACGTAAAAGATATTTAAGCCTACTACCTATAACAAAATGCATCTTTTTGGTAGTCTATAACTAAAAAAATTAAGTTAAACATACTTGACTTAAAAGAACTATGAAATATATTACTACAAGGACTCCCAAAAGGAGGTTTTGGAAAAGCAGGGTTGCAATTTACAAAATTAACAGTATTGATCTTGGATGGATATATTTGTTGCACAAAAACTGAATCCCGATACAAATGACACTTTAAAAAAGCTCTAGAAGTATGTGAATGAGATTCAAAAGACCTGTATTAGTTTGTAGGATATCAATCCTATCGTTGAAGAGATTAGTCACGTTGAAATTAAATGCATATAAACACTAAGGACCAATTTGGTTTGAGAGACTATTTCCTATTTTTACTTTTAATAAATTATAGAATTGTCTTGTTGTTTTCAATCTATTTTCTGTATTTAAATATTTGTACATAAAACTATGAAAACAAAAAAAAATGATTGTTTTCAATGCAAACCTTTAAAAAAGAAAATAGATTGAAAACAATGTGTAATTAATTAAAAGAAAAAATAAAAAATGAAAACAAGAAAGGATCTCTTACACCAAACGAGCTCTAAAATCTCAAATTTTTGACACAGCGTTTGTATTTTGAGTATAATGTGAAACATGCTAATCGATTCATGTCTTATAGAAAAGTCAAGTGGCTTGGAAGTAGTAACTAGAAAAATTCTTGATGTTGGAGTAACATGATCCAAAGGCGCAGGGAAGAGGCCAAAGAGGAAGTGAAAACACTCCTTGACACTAGAATTTTGAACTACTTGGGGAAAAAATACTTTTCCTTCCTACGGGAGTACGTTCTAATAGGCAGAGTACTAGGTCCTCCATGCTTTGCCTCCGGTTCTTCTGGCACTGGCTCGGGATGTCCTGCTCTCTGAATCCTGTCTCCTCCAACGCTCTCTCAGCTCATGGAGAGGTATCTGTACATCCAGAACTAAGTTCTCTTCAACCCATAGCTGCAGTCCTCCTGATACAGTCTCCAGGGACATTATGTTTCCCGCATAAGTCCGCCATTGAGTATGCGGGTTTATCACACACCCGCTACCCACTCCCCCACGAGGACAGTAACTAATCCGCCTGGTGCATAGCAACCCAGTCTGCTGGGGATCCATCTATATGTATCATATTCAGAAGACCACAAAACATATAGATGGATCCCCAACAGGACTGGATTGCTCCGCACCAGGTGGATTGGTTACTGTCCCCGTGGGCGATGGGTAGCGGGTGGGTGATAAACCCACATACTCAATGGGGGACTTATGCGGGAAACATAATGTCCCTGGAGATTGTATCAGAACTCAGTTTTGGATGTACAGATGTCTCTATGAGCTGAGAGAGCATTGGAGGAGACAAGATTCAGAGTCACAGAGAGCAGGACGTCCCGAGCCAGTGCCAGAAGAACCGGTGGGACCGGAGGCAGAGCATGGAGGACCTACTACTCCGCCTATTAGAACGTACTCCCGTAGGACCAGACAGACTGCGAGGAAGAGTACTGTGAGAAGACCCCGATCCGTTCCGGAGGTGCCAGCTGGGGAAGCACCTGTTGAGGAGTCAACCGCCATGGTGGTTGATCCAGTAGTTTCTGTTGTTCCGATCTCGTATGCACTACCTGGAGGTAGTCCCTTACCTTTTACCCCTGAGGATCTGGTTGTCTGCAGAGCCAGAGTTAGGAGAGGCAGCGGTGCAAGGGGAGAAGGGGAAGGGGATCTTAGGAGAGGGTCCTGAGAGACAAGGTTCTGATGGACCAATGATGTAGGAGTCTTCGGAAGACCAAAAAGAAAATTTATAATATTCGTATTCCTTGGATGAAAGATAAGCATCTTCGTAATGTAAGAATCGCCATCTACAGAAACAAGGGACCTATGATAATGGCAAAAAACCCTTCCCACAAAATGTAGAGAATCAGTAGATTGCTTTGTAGCCTACTGGCACCTCTCCATTTTGCAGTCTTGATCCTGATATAAGGTCTCCTACCTTTGCCACAAAAAAGAGGTTGCTAGTAACTCTTGAAGAAAAGAAAATACTAGACAATCACACCAAATGTTTGAAAGAGCTTATCTTATTGCATAAGCGTGTATGCAAGTGTTTGGAATAACTTATAAAAATAGTTTATGATATATCCATAAGCTATTTTTAGTTTATTTTCATAGACTCTAAAGAATGGCTTACAGAAAAAGCTTATACAAAGCTCATGTAGAGTTTAAGCTCATAGATTTTTAATTGTAGAATCAACTTATACATAAACTCTTATATGAGAAGCACTTATCGAATAAGCTTTTAATTAAGCTATTTATCCAAGTGCACCCTAACTCCATAGATGATAGACAAAATTAATACCTACCAAAAATTTCCTTTTGGGCGCTATATTCCAGTACAAGGCTAACAACCTTACTCCAGGTTGTCACCAGATCTACGATATGGCATATATCTATGGTCCTTTGCAGCATTCCTCCTCCTCCTTTTCTCAACAAATGCTTCAAGTTTGCCAGATGACTAAAAATGATGAATAGAAAGAATTAGTAGAAAAGACAAACAATAGATGACATAATAGGGACAAGGAGAGTGGGGCAAAGAAAGATGTTCTAAGATGCATACCTTGAGATTCTTATATTTTTCAATAAGCTTTTGCTTCCGGATTTCGGCTGAAAGGAACCGAAAAAAAGGTCATCATCTATAGTTGATATTTCAATAAGCTTTTGCTTCCGATGGAGCAAAAGTTAAAATCACTACTTTGTGCTACCGATAGAGCCATTGGCTCTTATCTTCCTGAAATTTAGGTCAGATAGGGGAAGAGATAAAGGCCAATGTGTAAAAATAGAAACTCAGTAGGATCTATTAAAACTGAAGTGAACACTCCAACATCTAGCCCCCTTCAATTCCTATTTAGTCGGGAAATTCAAGATGTAACACCTAAAAAACATACTATCCACCAAAGTACCCTGCTTATTTTTAGGTTTATGCCTAAGATTATGGGCTCTAGCAAAATATTGTAGTATTTGTTAGACTGTTGCCACGTTTCACTTAAAAGCATAGTCCCATCAAGAAGTAGTTACTAGTTAGTAGGGCTGTTTCATGAACCATATATTTACAGATTACCAGCATCAACATTATTGGACGTATTTTCACTAATACCACCAGTGTGCTACAATAAGTGAAAAGGGAATTCAGATAACTCGATTGAGCATATGGAAGGAGGAGAGACAAGGGCATGGAAGGAAGAAAAGAATTACATTTTTTGAGATAAAAAGGACGTTTTCCCTGCTTTGTTGCTTCTCTTTCTTTCTTCTTGTGATTAGCCAATATCTCTGCCTCAATATTCTTTGCTGAACCAGATCTCAACTGTTTATCCTGAAAGGACATATAAATGTGATCAAGTCAACTGATAAACGTCACACTTCTGAAGGAAGACAAACTTCTAAAAGACATGTACTTACAACCCATGATAAACGTTCTTCCATTTCATTTATGCGCTCTGGATCTTTATATTTTTTCAAATCTTTTTTAAGAGCCTGTTATGCCCAGAAGATGTCAAGACTCGAGAGGAAAGTCATAGAATAAGCTATAGACAAAATTCTACAATTACAATCTGGAAGACTACCTGTCTTTCAGCAGGAAGAACGTCTTCAAATAAAAAATTGTATCTCTTTCTAAACCTGCAAGTCCAAGTACATATATTAGTAGTGCTACACAATTCCCATTATAGGAAACAATAGAAGCTTCCAGATTTAGTCAAAAGCAGTTGCTCAAAATAAAATAGTAACATAAAAAACACTTGCTTTAAATTGTTCACCAGTACAATCCAGCAATAATTAAACAAAATCTACTAAAAAGACAATGGACCTATGCCCTAGGCTAGAATATCAGCTATCTGAATGAATACTAATTTCCAAGCAAATGGTACCTACTTAATGGACATGGCATTGCAGAAATCAAGAACTATCTATAGCATCACCCAAAGAAGATGTCAAATGCCACTCCCAAAAAAAACACACTCACACACATATACACACTATGATAAGCCTAACATAATATCTTACAACGTGCTCTAAGAAAATGATGGGTGTTGAATCATTAATCAATGATAGAATTGTCTACATCATACCATGGATTGGAGATTTATCAATAATTTGAGGCTCCTTTGTCATGTACTAAAAATAAATGTCAGCATAAAGATCCTATAATATTATCTGACAGATTCTAATGCACACTAAAGACATAGTAAATTTTGAGTCAGGATCTGAGTTTGTTTATAGAAATAGAATTAACTATGACATAAACATTTTAAGGACTATTTTCAATCTTGACTATGGGGAACAAAATTTCCTCATAGTAAGAAAGACTTTCATGTGAAGCTAATTTGCATTCTTCTGTCCACAGCTTTAACTCATTCTCACTAAGTTGACCAATGACTCCTTTATGTCAGTGATAACTAGCTCTTAATTGAAATAAAAATAGTGATGGAATGTCACTTGGCTAGACATGCTCTAAAATTGAAAATACAACCAAAATCAACATGGCTTTACACCAGTATTAAAATGCTTAAACTTGGTCACAATGATTGCAACTAAAATTACGGCATTTCTTAACACAAATGAACACAACAACAACAGAAAGAACAAAGAACACATGCCCAGAGGTGAACGTACCCCTCAGTGTCAAGGTTACCACAAAGAGATTCAAATCGTGGATCGCGTACAACCTGAGAATTATTGAAGCCATACATAATTCACAAAAACTAATCCAAATATATAAAACAGAAAGATCATATCCATATTCAAAATCAAATTCAACACAATTTCCACATCATATAGAATCTGAATAACCCCTAAAGGCTGAATATTTCTACATATTCATACCCTCAATTTACATACGAGAATGAACCCAGAGTCTTAATAACATATGGGAAAGTGTGTGCATGTGTAAAGCAAACAATAATCAATCGGTCTTCCTCCTCTCCATCAGCCTGCAAATGATTTTACAGGGAAGTGGGCCTAAAATATTACAAAAAAAAACTGCAAGCAAATGGCCCTCACAAGTAATGATTTTGAAAAGTGAAACTATTTGATGAGTCAGTGAACAATAATAACATAAATTAGCAGCAGAGAACATTACACTCTATAGTCTATACTCTACACAAGTAACAAACAAGCCCACCTTCTTAGAAGTTTGGATGACCTCTCTAAAAGCAGGAACTGGCTTCTTGCTACTAGCCTCCATTGGCCTAGGCAAACATTAGAAACTGATTTATTTGTACGTTGTTTCATGGACACGAGAACTAGAAGAAAGAAAAACCAGCCTGTCAAACAGTTAACTAGTCCATTACAAATACAACACCTGTTCTTATTGGCCCTTTTTAACTTTTTGTCTTCTCTGTGTTTCTGGAAAAATGCATGTGCCCCATTTGAGCGTGCTTTTTGCAACTCCTCGAACGTTACATCAGCCAGCTCCTTCTCTATCTCCCCCTCCCCATCCTATAATCATAAAAATAAATGACACTTCACACGTGCTATGAACTTGGTTTTGAAGAAATGCCAAAACAATTTCTAAACAAAAAATCATAACGTCTTTATGATTTTTTTTGAAGTTACTCACATCTTCTGATGAACTAGAATAAGACAACGACGACTTGTCCGTCTCACTCTCCTCATACTGGGTTTCAGTGGAACCTGGGATCCTGCTTCTCTGCTGCTTCATTTTGAGAAATAAACCAAATCGGTTTTGCACCCAACAAAACAGATATCAATTATAGACACCCATACAGGAAAAAAGAAAGAAAAAGAACAAATCGACGATTGATTACCCGAGCCATGTGATTCAAGTGCAGTGCCGCACGACACGATCAAAGGGTTCAGATTATGCAACTAGCCAGAAGAAACAGAAACATTAAGTCTATTTAGTCCAAAAACATTAACTTATTTATAGTTATAGCCCTTCTCAACGGCAAAGATTTGTACATGTCAAAATGGTAAGCCAACATTGTCTTGTGAAGTGTGCTTCTAATGAATTTGCAGAGAGCAAATATATAAGAGTGATCGCTTTTTACATACAATATAAATATTGATTATTACTTGCACTAAAACAGTAGGATGCCTTCTGGAAATTGTTGGAAGAGTCTGTAGTCCTTGACTCGGATTAGCAACAAGCAAGGTTACATTAGATACATCAAGAAATTCATTCTTAAAAATTAAAAATCTAAAATCCCTAACACATTGCCTAAGGCAAAAAGCTGTTAGAACATGAATGGTTCACATTTTGAAGGGGACAGTAATAGTAATAGAAGATAGAATGGCTTTTCAATCTTAACAGGAAGCAAAGTGAGCACATAGCTTTCAGAAATCAGGCAAAGTGGGAACATGGCTTCAGATATCACAAGGAAACTGGGGAGCACGTATAGCTTCATCAAGTCAGAAACAACAACAAAAAGTGAAAACAGTGATTCATTCAGAATAGAAGATTAAATCTAAACAACAAATACAGGTAGGGGAATAGCTACATACAGATTTCAGAAATCAAAATTTAAAAAATCAGCAGGATTAGAGAGCACCGTAGCAACGAACAACAAACCTGTGGTGACGGCGACGAGAAGGCGTGTTCTGCAACGGCGGGAGTGACCGGTTGTTGCAGCGCTGCGAACGGCGGCGCTATGAGACGATGGCTTCTGTGCGAGGGAGCTTAGGTAAGGCATGTAGTTAACGGGGAAAAAAAGGGTATATATATATTGATATAAAAAATTAACTATTTTTATTTATCTATTCTTCTATTTTTATCTATCTATTTTTTTAACTCGAATATTCTCTACACACAAGACTAATCATCCATCTATTATTTGCTTTCCATCAAAATTCAAAAATCACTAGCTTTTTTTTGTTATTATTTTATTATAGTTATCAACTTTTTGTTGTTATTATTTATTTGACATTGTCAGTTTTTTTATAATAATTATTTTATCCCAACAAATTTAATTAATGAATTTAATTAGTATGTACTGACAGTATAATTTTTTTTTACATAAATATCCAATTATTTCTTATCATATAGATATTTGTGTAAATATTTTGAAAAATATTATTACAAGATGGCACAACTATGAAATGTGATTAGATGTATGAGAAAAAAAAATTACACTGTCAATGTATAGAAATTAAACTCTTTAATTAATGATTATTTTTATTTAAAAACTTAATTAAATATACAAGTCATTTTTGTAACCTGCATAGAGATCAACATAACATGTATGAATGCATGAGTATCATATTAATTGTTCTTTATATAAAATAAAAAGTTTAATAGTATTTTTTTAGTTTGATTACTATATCTAATATGCGATTTTGGTCCCTTAATAATTTTTTTAGTGGATTTTGTTTATCAATTTTTTATTTGTTAAAACTAATTTCTCTATCACTATTTATTTACCTAAAACTCTCATTCTCATAGCCTATCCAAAGTTTTCATGAATTAAATCAATTAAATTATTTTAAATTTTTGTCTACTCAAAGCTTACCAATTAAAATATCAAATTTCACTTAAAGCAAAAATCTTAAAAATTGCCCTCTTACAACATTTTACTAAATTTATAACTTTTAGCCATTTATTCATCAACAAAAGTTGACCTAGCCGCCACTCTTAGAGAGAGAATACAGTTTTCTCTCTAAAAATCGTCTACTCTTCTTTCTTTCTCTTCCACTTGAGGGGTGGTTTTGGACTATTTTTTGGTCTGAAACCACCTCTCTACTTCGTTTTTAGTCTATTTCTACCTTAACAAGTGACTTTTTCACATAGATCTTTTTTTTCTCTCGTGTTTTTTTAGTGTTTTTCGGCATCTGCGTGCGCTGGTGTTTGTTTCTTCCGTCTTGGTGCGGCGTTTTGTTCTCCTGTCTTGGTGTGGTGTTCGTTTGGTTTAGATTGGTTGATTTACTTCGTTTCACTACAGATTCTCTTATGACTGAGTCATTAACGTTGTAGATCCGGAGGCGTGGGTACTCTGATCATTATGAATTTGTCATTTTTGTAGGCATTGTCACTTTTGATGGCATTTTGTTGTGTTATGCTATTAACTTGGGTGTTGTGAGCTTGTTCACAGATTCATCCCTTTCAGTTTTTAGCGATGTTGAATTTGTAATGTCTTCGATGTATTTTACCGATTTGAATGAATGAATACTTTTTGTTGTAAAAAAAAACTTTTAGCCATTTAAAATTATTTTATATATCAAGTTCATCATATATCCCAAATATATTTTGATAAAAATTGTGAATCTAAGGGTATTAGATAAATGAAAATTGACGGAAAACAATATTTGCTTGATGTTTAAAATGAAGGGACTCGATTGGCATGAAAAAAAATTGAAGGACAACAATCGCACACAGTCCAAACTACAGGGATTGAAATTGTAATTAAACCTAAAATAAAAATGCATTTGTGGTTATTTATAATTATAAAAATTATTTTTGATATAATCTCTTATCTATTACATTTAATATAATCGGATTATTTTTTATAAACTACTTTTAATTATAATAAATTTTAGATTTTCTCAATTCTAATTATTCTTTTAAAATTTTAAACAAACACATTAACAAATTTTAAAAATGTTTTTCAAAATAATTTTTCATAAAACAGTATGAAATATTGTCTTTTGGGTCAAAAATATCATTTTTTTGGTCAAAAATATCAAAAAAATAAAATAACCATACTAAACAATAGACGAAACCAAGGGCCCATTTGAGTGTTTTGTCCACTTGTAGTTTTTATAAGCCAAAGTTGCCGGCCTTTTCTATTGACACATCCATCTTTTTCTACATACACATACACACTTAAAAAAATTAAGGCTTTTTTTATTCACACATATCTATTTTACTAATAACACATACACATATTTAAAATACCCAAACTACCCCTACAACCTTCTTCTTCCCTCTCTTCTCTTCTTCCTCTGCACACGTACATTCTTCTTCCTCCCATCCTTTTCAAATTTTTTCTTCATTCTCCCTTCTCTACTCACCCCTATCTCCTCCAACAACAAGTAAATGAGTCTCCCTTGCATCTACAAGCAGCACAATCGAACAGAAAACGCACCGTCGTCGGTAAAATCACGAGTTAAATTTTTCGCGTTTTAAGGACCTCGCGGAACTATTAGTTCCGCGTATATAAAAAACGACATATACGTATTGAGCGCGGATATATTAGTTCCGCGTAAAAAATGCACTCGCGGAACTAATAGTTCCACGGAGTATTTTTCATTTTTACGTGGAACAAAAATGCACACGCGGAACTAATAGTTCCACGTAAAAAATGCACACGTGGAACTATTAGTTCCACGTGTGCATTTTTTACGTGGAACTATTAGTTCCGCATGTGCATTTTTATGTGGAACTATTAGTTCCACGTAAAAATGTACACGTGGAACTAATAGTTCCACGGAGTATTTTTCCAGTGAAAAATACTTCGTGGAACTATTAGTTCCGCGTGTGTATTTTTACGCGGAATTAGTTCCGCGTAAAAATACACACGCGGAACTAATAGTTCCGCGAGATACAACGAATAGTGTATGTGTGAAAAAAAAACCTGTGAGGGATAGTTTAGTCTTTTTCATTTTTAGTGTATGTGTATTTAACAAATAGTGTATGTGTGAATAAAAAAACCCAAAAATTAAAATCTCGAATCTACCCCCATAATTGCGAGTTCTTTTTTTCGCGATTTCCTTACAATGCGAAACTAATAGTTCCGTACTAATGCAGAATAATAGTTCCACAATATATAAAAATTACACATACATACGCAGACCGATACTTAAAATGCAAAAGAAAAAAGCATTGCAAAACTATTAGTTCCTCATGGACAAATATACTGCAGAACTAATAGTTCCACGATGTAATTTCTTGTGAAAGTTACAATACGGAACTAATGAGGGTATTATAGACTATTCAAGTTTTAGTGTGTGTTTAGAAAGTGATGTATGTGTAAATAAAAAGACCCAAGCTACCTTGCCCCATTCACCTTTTTCAAATGTACAAGAATATGAAATCTGACATGTATAAAATGACAAGAAACTGCAATCAATCAATTATCATGATTTAATTTGATTTTAACTACTTAATTCTCATTTCATAAATATGTATTGAGTGTCAAATGTTAGATACACTTTTGATATTTGATAATTGATCGATGATTGCATTTCTTTTCGTACTTTCTATTCCTTCTGTCTCGAGTTAAGCATAATTTTGCAAGATTCAATAATCAACGATAATGGGACAAAGAAAGCAGCTTAAATTTTTGTGCACAGATCTGAAGGAAACATCGTACCATGGTGCACCCACTTTTAAAAAATTAAAAGGAAACAAAGCCACCATTTTCTATATTTCCTAGTGTGCAAGTTGCCGTGGGAAGAGAATGAGTGAGAAAGAATCAATTGGGGAAGCTAGTTAAGCAGTCACATGGCAAAATTTAACATAAATGTGATCCATTTGCTATCATAATTGGATGAACATTTTCTGGTCCAGCTAGGCCAACATCTTTAGCTGGCTTAGTGGAAGCATACAAAATGAATTATAATAATAAGCGATGAGGATGAGGACCGAAAAGGAGAAATTGATACATTTTTTTTTTCTTCCTTTTCTTTTTTTCTTTTTCCATCCAAACATCTTCACAAAACAACAGTAGTGTGCATGCAATCAAGGCCTGTCACTTTGTAGACTTTGACCCGAAAACACATGCACCACTTTTTTTTTTTCTTCCTTCTTCCGGATTCTTTTCAATCAACTATTTACACGCACAATGACAGCTTATACCCACTCAGATGTGAAGCTAGCCCTTTTGTGTAGCTCACATTTATAGTACTCTCTCTCTCTCTAGTCTCTGTCTGGCCAAATGATCCACAGGTCAGAACTTGCTTATACAACATGTAATACAAGTAGTACAAACATTAAAGATGTCCATTTAACAGTCTCAAGACAACCTGCAGAAGCTGCAAAAACAGGATATATTAGTCTAAAGGAAACAATATTTCATGGTCATATATATATGATGAGTTATCAGATACTTATGAGAACTTAAAACAATCACCCTGCTCATTGAGAATAGATTAATTTTTCATAGAGCAGGTTGCATGTTTAGTTACTACCACCCTAATACAATGTTATCCACTAGTTCCAAATGCTCAAGCAATCAAGAGGGCTATTACTAAGTATAGGAAGAACAAATGAGCAAAAGATTATATTTTTCTGTTGGAATGTTAAATTTTAGTTGATACTGAAGTATTGGCAACCTCCATTTTTGAGCCTATGCGGTTTGTCCTCAAGAACATTTTGACTGGAGAAAAGGAAAATCAGGATAAAATAAAAACAAAAATAAAGTGGCAGAAACTAGGATGAAAGAGTGCTGATAAAGATGTGAAATAACTTTAGGACGCATGTGTGAGCCGATACAAATGTGAAGTTTCCTCCTTTCCAACTCCACTTTAAAGCTAAACTACATCATGCTAACTGTTTTCTAATTACTTCATTAAACTATGAGTAAACTCAACAAAATTTAATATCAGGATAGATGACGATGTCGAATGGTACTAAAACATGCACCTGCAAAATAATTTGTAAAACAAGTTGTCTCTAATTTTGGGTTAACTTGTTAGATCATGCAAATAATTATCAGCATACTTACATGAGGATGGTGATGGCCCATGAAAAAGTGTGTTAGAATGTCCAGCTGATGGTTCATTCTTAGGAGGGGGCTCATTATGTGCAAAAGCTACGTTTGGTATAGGACTCAAAGCAGGAACTGAATGAGAGACATGTGTTGGGGCTCCAACATGTGGCTTTGGTGACGCAACGGGATAGTGTGGAGCCATAGTAGGGGCAACTGCAGGTGTTAGATGAACATGTTTCCGAGCAACCCGGGTAGAACTCTTTCTATAATACCCAAATCGACAATTAGGAGGATGAGCTTGAGAGCTTTGTCTTGGTGCAGGCACACTTCTTGCAGCATTAGGAGAACCAACTGCAGGTGGAGTTGCACCTTCCCCAGTTGCAGGTGCAGATTCAGGTGCAGGTGTAGGTGAAGTTGCAGGGAACATATGAGCATTGTGGTGATGATTATGGTGCCGATGATGGTGGTGGTGGTGGTGGTGGTGGTGTGGATGAGGTGGAGGGGCAGGGGCAGGGGCAGGGGAAGGTGATTGGGCAGGGCCACCAGCACCACTACCGTGAAGGGAGTGTTGCAAGATGGACGAAAGCCGAACCTGCTTAACCCTGCCAAACTCAGTGTTATTCAACCCAAGGTTCCATGTATGACGTCCAATGATGGTTTGCGCCAGTTGCTTTAGTCTCTTCTTTGACGGTGTAATCCCAACTGCAAGTAGGACAGACGATTGAACTATAGTAGGAGCAGCTACCGTAGAACCTTCAGAATTCGATAAGATGACATACAAGTTCTGAATACCAACAGGGAAACCCAATCAGAATAAGCTTGGTGAGACTAGTATGTCATCAGAATTCTTCTAAATACCAATAGCAAGTAAATGTATATTATGTCATCAGAAATGAAGTTGACCTCTAGAATAAATCCATAGAAGGTATATAAAATAAAATAAAATAATAACTACAATCAAGAACATACAACAAAAACAGTAAGAAGAAAAATAACAATAACAAACCTCATAGGGTGCCAAATGTAGTCCAGACTTTAGCTGACTCGTCAGCTCACCAAAATTTGATTGTATTTGATAAATAGAGAAATTCAAAGTAAAGTTGAATAGTGTTTGCACTGTCTGCAGAGGAAACACAGACTGTTGTGGAATTATAGTGATCCCTCCCTTAAATTTCAGCACTTCAAAGAAGGAGGGTGTTCCAAACAAGGATGGAGTGAGCTGGAGAACTGATTGGCCCATAACCAGGTATTTAAATGATGCTCTTATTAAACTAATGGAAGCTGAAGACATTTCTGAATATTTACCCTCAGGGTCAACTGCAAACACCACTTTTGTTGTGTTCGATCCAGGTAAGGGATCCAGAGACAAGATGACCACCTGGTTTTAAAAAATAAGAATGAAATCAATATGTAATGTTAATGAAGTTCATAAAAGGAAGCTAGTGAGAGAGGTACTTTGGTAGAGGGAACCCCTATCTCTTCAAAAATGTCATCAGAAAGCTGCAAGATGTTATCTTCTAGCAAAGAAACTGGCTTCTTAACAAAAAAGCTTGCAACAATATCATGACCTGAAAAGGCAGAACTATGCCATCAGGTGAAAATATTTGATAAGCATGCTCATATCAGTAATTACAATACATCCTGTACCATAAAAATCACATATTAAGTTGTAAGTTCTATCACATAAGCTGAGTGCTTAGACGCTTACAAATATATAATTACAAGGTTGTTACTTTCATATATCACAAAATTGAAAGATAATGCCCAATGCTTCAACATAAAATGTTGCATCATAGAATATATATTAATATGTCTCCCGTAGTCAAATGCATTTTCAGTAATTGGAAGTGATTGCTTGAAGTTACAATAGTATCAGACTTAGTGCAACATCAGCAGCAAGTCTAAAGACACAGAAAAAGAATGCATCATAGGACCAATACCAGAACTGAAAGAGACGGAAGAGAATTCCTTCCAGTTGTCCATTTTCCAGGTGAAGATTATTATAATTGGATTTTGCAAGTAGACTAAATACCATATATAGCTGCTCAATCCTGAACTTATCTTACAATTTGTAATAATTATATTAATTTGTCCAAAGGATAATTTAATACCATTATCAATAATTCAGAGCTACAGATATCAAATGACAATAGGGCTGGCCCAACCCAACCCATGCGCAGGTAAAGCCCTTGCTTTAGACCGCCCAAAATAATTCTTCTTGCAAATACTATTTCTTCAAAATAAATTAAAAGGAAATTAGTAATTAGCCCATAAGTAATATTAGGAGTAACAAAATATTTTTTTCTCCTAAAATAAAACCCCCTCATCCTACTATGATCCTCTCTCCCCCAGAAAAGCCCAAAAAATAAAATTACAATAATTTTAACAAACTATTTTTATTAATTGAAAAAGGCCTCATCTTAGAATATGCTTTAAGTCTAGACTAGGCTAGATATACATTGGTTTGGCCCCTTATGTCAGCTGCTCAGTATTGCACTAGGCAACAAAATTCCCATTTTTCTCTTGTTAGTTTTATTTATTCTGTCCCTGACTCCACCACTCCTTTTTCCTGCCCCAATGTTTAACCAATTACACTGTTGCTATTTCATTTCCCCATTGAGCTCCTCTTATTGTTGTCACTTACAAGTTACAACACCTCCATTCATTCTTGCACTAATGGACTTGAATCCTCTCCATCTCTCTCTTAATTCTCTTCTCTCTCTTTATCGTTTCCCAGCCTTAAACTGGGAAAGTACCACTCAAATAATTTCTATACATGCATATGCATAAAATTGTGACTAGTTATAAATGTTACATATAATAATAATAATAATAATAATAATAATAATAATAATATCAAATGCAGCTCCCATGTTTGTGACTTGTGAGCATGCATTGCCAACAATCACCAAAATAAAACACAATTCTCAAAACACATGCCCCACAAGATGAAAAGCTTCAAACCTTGCATCAAATCAAATAATACACACAAGCAAACTAATTTCCTAAATATAGAAAACACGATCCAACAAACAAATCCAATATCTAAACCTTTTCCATCTTTCAATTAAAACAAACAAAAAAAGGAAAAATTTAAAAGAAAAAACTGCAACGGAGCGTTTCACAAGCAAATTTATTAACATGGGGGACTAAGATGGAAAAAAAATAATTCTCCCAAAATAATTTAACAGCAAAACACATTTTTAAGGACTAAGATGGAAATAAAAAAGGTTATAACTAAATCATTCTCCATTTTATCCCACCCACCCACCCTCCCCCCACATTTTTAAAAAAAAAAATTAACTGAAACGAAACAAGGGTCAAACAAAAATCCAATTTTGTAAATAAAAAAAAAGGATAAACACCACCAAGCATTAAATTGAAACAGATCGCATGGAAACAGAACAACAATGCGAAAACCCAAAATGGGAAAATGGGGAATCAGGAACCCTTCCAACCTTTATACTTGGAATTGAAGTGCAGATCCTTCTGATCTGGAAGGAAAGGGGGTAACCAGAAAATGGCAGAGAGGAACACGGCGGCGGAGAACAGCAGCACGAGAATGCATCTGGGTCCCACGCATCTCGCCGCCGCATTCCGCCGCTGATCCTCGCCGGCGTCGAAAGGAAGAGGTTGCTGTTGCTGTTGCTGGTGCTGGTGCTGGTGCTGGTGCTCTTCGTGCTTTCCCATTGGGAGTAGCAATGCCGGCGGCGAAGTGGGTCACGATGATCCATCGTCGGTTGAGTTGGATGCACCCATTTTAGAGAGAGAGAGAGATTCAGTTTGTGCGTGTGAATTGTGAAAATTTTTCCCTTTTTTCCTTTTTTTTGGGTTGGGTTGGTTTGGGTAATGAATGAGTGTGATGTTAAATTAATAGTTTTTTTAGGTTTTGAAGTTTCAAGGAAGAGAGAAGAGAAGAAGGGAAGGGAAGGGAATAGAAGAAGAAGAAAGAGGAGAGAGAGAGAGAGAGGAAGGCACTAAAACTTGTGCTGCAAAAAGTGACAGCTACAGTTCTTTTTAGGACAGACAGGGTGGTGGTGGTTTATCTGTTTTTTTTTAATTTAAAAAAATTACTAATTAATAAAAATTTGATTTTGAAATTTGTAAGAGAAGGGTGGGGGAATGGGTGAGAAAGTGAGAATGTATTTAATTAAAGACGATGGTGAAGTTAATTTTGAGTTGACTTGCTTAAGTTAACAAAAGCAGACAGTCAAGCTGGTCTTTTTATTTTCTCCTTTAATTTTGGTTGGTAGAATGAGATTACTACTTTTATTGGACTGTTAATGATGTAAGAGATAAGGTCACCTTTTTTTATTTAATTTTTTTATTTTAAATGTTATTATTAATATTTAAAAAAATTAGAATTAAATATATTTTTAGTCCCTCATTTTTTACTGAGTTCCATTTTTAGTCTCTAAAAAATAAAACTCGTATTTTTAGTCATTATTTTTGAAAATTTGTCACTTTTAATCCCTGAGGTAATATTTTAAATTTGAAAAGTATTTTTTAAATTTATACTTTGACCCATCCTAAAGCCTGATTCTCACCTTAACTCGTTTTTCCGTTCTCCTCCCCCTCCACTGATGCACCGTAGCCCCCCATCCCTGCGCGGCTTTTTTTTTCTTTCTCCAGCACTATTATTTTTTTATTTACCAAACTAGCACTCTTTTTTTTTATGTACCAAAGTAGCACTCTTTTGAATAAAATATTTATTTAATACTTTTTTAATGAATTAAATATTAATAGTTGGTTTAAGATTGTGATTAAGTTGTTAATTAAATTAATATTTAATTGTTAAGTATTTATTAACCCAATTTGACAACTAATTGATAATATAATTATAGAAAATAGTTCAAATTGATTCAAAATTTAAAAATACAAATACATAAGTGATACAAATAGAAATGATACAAAAGTGAACTAAATGCAAATGATAGAAATTTTTTTACTGCTGCGTATTAGCTCCAGAACAGTGAGGACAGTTTTTCTTGTTATGCCCTTCACTTCGGCACAATCCACATCTCTTGGGATAACGACTCTTTTCCGTTTGATCCATTTCGGTACGAATTCTTGTAGACTGTGGACGACCATTTGGATATCTTCGCATTGCTGGATTGTGGCACAATTTAATTCCATTGTATTCTGGCCAATATGAACGGTTAGGCACCGCTTTGAACTTTTTGCGGTAAACATTGTATACATTTTGCAATGTATACTGGGGAGACACGTATGTCATGTAGTCGTGGTGAATATGGGAACAAGCAGCGATGACATGCGAACAAGGATAGTGTAATGCCTAAAATTCACCACAGTCACACCACTGCCTATGCAAGTCTACTTCGAATGTCCCAGCAGGTTGGCCCGATGGTGGGCGAATCAACTCCTCAACTGTGAAAATACTTTGTTCTAGGTTGAAGATATGAACACGATGAGAGTTGGATATTGCTCGTTGTATCTCAAGTTTTTCGGTGAGAACATCTGTGTAAATCAAGGCAGATGTTATCATTGCTTCAGCTTGCCTTCCCCGTTTGACAAAATTTTCAACCAACCTGTAATAGGTTGCTTGGACCAACGCAGTGATTGGAAGATTGGACCATGCATCTGCCGTCTCACCCTCGACAAGGGCATATGCTATGGGAATGACTTTATTCATCCCATCTTGAGCGATTGCTATCAAGAGCGTCCCTCGATACTTCCCATACAACCACGTTCCATCAATTGAAACGACAGGGTTGCAGTAAGGAAACCCATTGATGCATGGTTGGAAAGTCCAGAACAGGCGATGGATGGTAGCGTTGCCATGAACTTCTTAGCTATCCTCGTACATCGGCACTGTCTCCAAATCAAATAAAGTACCTAGAACAAAAGTTTGCAAAGCGAGGAGCCATTGTGGAAGCTCGTTGTATGATTCCTCCCAGTTCTCGTAAATCCTTTCAATAACCTTTTGTTTTGCCTTTTAAACTGACTATTAAACTCTTTGTCTTTTAAACTGACTATTAATATTATATTTATATTTTTAAATTTTAATTAGTTGACAAATCAGGTTAATAAATATTTAATTATTAAATATTCAATTAGTTGACAAATTGGGTTAATAAATACTTAACAATTAAATATTAATTTAATTAACAACTTAATCACAATCTTAAACCAACTATTAATATTTAATTCATTAAAAAAGTATTAAATGAATATTTTATTCAAAAGAGTGCTACTTTGGTACATAAAAAAAAAGAGTGCTAGTTTGGTAAATAAAAAAATTAATAGTGCTAGAGAAAAAAAAAGCCTCCCTGCGCAGCCAAGAGAGGAGCTCCACGCGGCCAAGGGAAGCCGTGCACAATGGCGGGAAGGGAGGCGGCCACCGCGATCGCACAGGGAGGAGAATGAGAGAGAGGCCGCATCTCATGGCGACTTCGAGGGAGGACATTGGGACTACTCCTAGCGGAGATGGGGGGTCGCGGTGCATCAGTGGAGGGGGAGGAGAATGGAAAAACGGGTTAAGGTGAGAATCAGACTTGGGAGGGGTCAAAGTATAAATTTAAAAAATACTTTTCAAATTTAAAATATGACCTCAAGGACTAAAAGTGACAAATTTTAAAAAATGAGAGACTAAAAAATATGCATTTTATTTTTCAGGGACTAAAAACGAAATTCAATAAAAAATAAGGGACCAAAAAGAGGTTTAAGCCAAAAAAAACTATTACTAAATTTAGTCAATCACACAAATTTTTCGATTAATGTCGAATTTTTATAACTATAAATTTAAAATTCATAAATATAAAATTTGATACTCTATATAAAGTAAGGTAGTCAGAACCGAACCGATCATTGAACCGGTGAGGGCAAGGGTTCAAGGTTCAGAGGTTCGACCGGGGTTCAACCGGTTGAATCGGGATATAATTAAATAATATTATTTTAATTATAAAGATAATATATAATACTATATATAACATATAATATCATTTTAAACCCTAAACTCTATACAATATTGAGCAAAAATTAACATAAAGTCATAATTTTATAAAGAAAACTTAAACTTCACTACTAAATGTCATAATTCATAATATAAAATATTCAAAATTACAAATAACTGAAGAAAATGATATCGATTTCTTTTTAAAAAATAAAAAAAATTGCATTTTTAAAAAAATAATAAAAATACGAACCGATTTTTACCCGTTTTTGACCGGTTTTCCCGGTTCTCATGCAGGCCAGTTCGCAGGGTCTTCCGAACCGGATAGGGGTCCGGTTGGACCGGCCGGTCCAGTCCGGTTTTGACTACCATGATATAAAGTCAATAGACAAAAAAATGATGGTTTGTTTTGATTCATGTAATTTATTTTTATAATTTTATTCATAATTTAAGAAAGTTTCATTTTCCTAATTTACACATTTTTTATGATTTTAAACATTTTATCTTTTAAACATAATTTCTTTTACTATATTTTAAATTTTTTAAAATATTACGCGATATGCAAAATACTTATTAACTACTCTTATTTATAAGTATTTACTCTATATATAATGTTGTTCGATAATTAATTAATTATATATTCCTGTGTATGGTAGGTATGAGGAATGCTAGTATAACAATATTTATTCACGTCAGAATATGATAAAACTAAGCTCAATTCATTCATGAACATTCAAATAGTACAAGTTATCTAGGTTGTTTTTTGCTTGGATCAATTCCTAACTCTACCCCTAGCCTACTTATATTAGTCTCTAAGCCCCCCACTATCCTAATATTGCTGCCTGGGTGGCCATCTTTGACATCGTGGTAGCAGTGTCCCTCACTTTTGGGCGTGCACGACGTGGATAACTACTTTTGACTCTTGCCTGCTCTGCCACTTGACCCTCCTTTAGCGGTGCCTTACAGATCAGACTATTGCGGGTTGGGAGATACTGGACTTAAACCGCGCGAGTGTCCAAACTGGGCCGATGGGAATCATGATAAAAAGGGCTTATTGGACCATAATGAACAATATCTATCAATGTCATTTTGTACATATGATTTGTTAAGGATGTGAATACAAAAAGAGATATAATACATAACCATTACGGCTGAGCATCGGTCGGGTTTGGTCGGATTCGGGCCCAAAAGGCCCAATTTGACCAAAACCGAGACAACATTATGTAGGCCCATGGCCAACGGGTAGTTCGGGTGGCGGGTTGGTCGGGTATTCGGGTTCACGAGTGGGTTAGCACGGGTTGGGCCAAGTTCATTTTTTTGGGCCTGATTAATTTTTTGAGCAATTTTTTATTTTTTGGTCAACTTTTTAGCTGATAAAAAAATGGGTCTTCATTTACGAAGTGGGTCATTTAAAATTTTAATTGTAACAACCTAACCTAAAAGTCCAATGGGTAAATTAAAATATTTTTTATTTTTATTACTTTATAGGAATTTAACCAAAACAAAATTAATATCAAGTTCCAAACAGAAAATCCAATCCATAGTTGAGAATAGAAATTTCATATCCAGATCCATATGCAATTACAATACCACTGCAGATTCAAAACAACCAAAAAGGTTGAGAATAAAAATTTCAAACTTCAGATTCACCACTAGCAGTATTAAGACCTGCTTATTATAAATTACACAGAACAAATAATACATTTCAACACTAAAAAACTCTAAAAATTGCTCAACTAGGCTTCACCACTACACTTGCACTTTTAGAAATTTCCTGGTAGCTTCACTCGAAATATATTGTCATCATGGGAAGAGAAACATATTTACGGGTGAGGCTACCAAGAAAATCCCAAAAGTTTAACAGCCCATCAAACTTAAAAGGCCTCGGACCCAGTTGTGTTTTCCTAGCGTTTCAGTGAGCCTGAAACAGAAAACAAAGGCATCAAATATGATAATGAAACAATAAATAAACAAAAAGAGGCAGAGCCAAACAGGGAAAAGCAAAAATGGTAATAAAAAATAGATCATCTACAAAAAAGCAAGCAGAAAAATAACAAGTAAAATAGGGATAGTGAAAGAAAGATGGTCCAGATCCGCCACCACGACCAACAAAAAGGGAGCAGAGAACACCCCAGGCAATCCTCAACCACCGTGAACGGCCCCTTTCTTTTGTCCCTATCCTCCAACAGTTTAGCACCTTCAAACCAAAAACACAGTAGAGATTAAAACACATAAAAGAACATAGAGAGAGATCTACAGAGGAGAATACAAATCATAACTGTAGATCTACATAATATATGAACAGAAAAGGAGAACAACATAACTGTTGGTGCAGCCTCCAACACTGTCACGACAGCATGGCGAGGAAGAGCAAATGAAGTCAGTGAGTGGTGGCATGTAGGGGTGGCAATGTGGGCTGGGCCCAGCGGGCCAGCCCGCCAACCCGCCAAAAAAGGGCAGGCCGGGTTGGGGTTTTCAACCCACAACCCGTTTTGGCCCGCCCAAAGGTGGGTTCAAAACGGGCTAGTCCGGCGGGTTGGCTCACCAGCCCGTTTCTTTTTTTTTTTGGATTTTTGGGCGGGTTAACCCGCCGCTTTTACACACATTTTATTTTTTTCTTTGTTTTTTTTTGTTTTTAGGCTGGTTGGCCCGCCAACCCACCAGCGGGGCGGGGCGGGCTACCCCCAACCCACTTTTTTGGCGGGTCAGCCCGCCCCCGCCTCGTTTTTCGGCGGGTCGGGGGGTGGGCCGACCCGCTTTGCCAACCCTAATGGCATGGCAAGCTCTACGAAGTCGCTTACTTGTCCCCATCGCCAGTAACGGTTAAAATCAACGGAGGTTTTAATCTTTTTTGAACGAGAGGTTTTGTAGATCTGAAGGAGAGGAAGAGATCTATCGGTTTGGATTTATATTTTGAGGACTATGGTGGCCGAAAATGGGGGTGGGAGGTGGCGGTTGGGGTGGAGGCTATGGAGAAACTCTCAAACTCAGAAAAGAGAGAAGATAGAGTTTAAGAGAGAGAAAATAAAATTGAAAGTGAAATGAGAGAGAGTGGGGGTGGGGAAATGAATGTGATGTAAGTGGAGTGCTTGAGTGAAATGAAAGGTCTGAAAAGTGGGAGTGAAAAAGTCACGTGAGTGGAGTTGAGAGAAATACAAATAAAGGGATCGGAGCCGTTAATTGAGCAATGTCACTTATCCTAGGGACACAAACTTCGCATCTTAGCCATTATATTCGGTCGGGTTCGGATTTCGACGGGTATAAAATTTCTAACCCGCACCCGCCCGATCAAAGCCGAAAAAACCCGAGTTTTTCTACCCAAAGACCTGAAACCTGCGTTAACCCACCCAAATCCTAGATTTTGGGCTCGGATTGTGCGGGCTGCAGCGGTAAATTTTTTTTTGCTCAGCCCTAATAACCATACTTAGTTCCCATGTAAAAATTATGAGAAATGTTAAGTGGTATGAAACTTTTCTACACAAACAATGTGAATTTGTGGTTAACATTGCATAATTACCTTTTTCTCCATTGTCCCATGCATGGTTATATCCAATACCATAAAAAGTCATTTATCAATCCCCTAATTGATTTTTTTTTTGTGCATTTCCGCGTCATCTTTTCTTGTACTATATAGTAAAACTCAAATTATTTTGAAAGTAATTATATACCCCACTTACATACTCTCAATCAAACTATCACGTGCTGAGCCAAAGGATTCTAAACCATTCTAAAAGGTTGATTAATCAATTAGTGAGTGCTTTAAAAAAGAAAATATGACCCCTAGTACCCACTATGTGTGAGGAGGAAAAGAAAAGAAAAGCAAGAAAATTTATCCTAGGGTATGTAAATTCATGCTCTACTTCCCCTCTTAGATAACTATTATCAAAAGATGAAAAACAATCTTATTCCTAACCTTAAACCTAATTAATCCACTTCTTCTAAACATTTCAGTAGACACCTAGCTAATTACCTCATTTGGGCCTAAATTATGAGAGTTAGGCCTAAAACAGTACCACAACCTCTATTAGTTTGTTTGTCAAATTCAAAAGGCAAAAGCAACATCAAAATGACATTATCATAGCACGTGGTCTTCAAAGAAGTTGTAGCCATGTCTTCTAGCCTTCCAATGTCATTGATCTCAGTCCAATTTGATTTCTATAACACAAGATATGACCCCAAACTCTGCTTGTTGCTCGAGAACTCGTGATATTATATCTGTTTTGTCTTCTATTCTCAATTTAGCAACCTAGACACTAGAATTATCTTTCAAGCTTTATGAAAGTTATAGATTTTCGTCACATATTTCCTACAAAATATAATTTGTAATTTTTAGCTGTTGACAACTCAAGATATTGCCAAAATACACAATGTGAAGGTACAAATGCATTCAAATTGAACCATTTATTTTGATCCAATGACACTATTATTAATACTATTTCTTCTTCTAATAACACAAACTTCTCACCTAATATGTGTAACATGCATACATATTTTATACATAGTAAAAAGTAATTTAATTGAATAGGGAAAATGAAGTATGTAATGTAATACAAAATTACACATATTTTATACTTTACTTTTAGGATTTGTTATTTTGGCTAATTATATTCAATTTTTTTAATATTTGTATGTATTTTATGTTTATTAGAATTTCAAGTTATTATTCAAAGTGTTCAATACGGGCTTATAGGCCCATTTAACTATTATCCCCATAAGCCCAATTTGGATTGTCTCCTGGTTGGACCCAACACTCCTTTGACCTGTAATAGATAAATTCCCACAAGGCAACCGAAATAACCATGTGGTAGTGCACGCCCATTGATAGCAATATCGCGCTCACTACCAAAATGGTCCAAGTCCCCCTATTTGTAGTATAAGGCAACTCAGATCATTCTTCCTAAGGACACAATATTTATGTTACCTAATTCGAAATTGATAAATAAAAACAAGGGGGGGTTTGTGATTTTCAGAATTGAAATATAGCAAATAACAGTAACAGGATAAAATTCAATAGTTCAAAGAATCAATCCCTGACATCACGATTATTGGCAGAATTCATCACCGTTCAGAATGATCAATTTTCATATGCAATTCTGCTAATCCAAATTCAACTATATAATCATATAGCATTTGCTCAACGAGTTTTAAATCACAATCACAATTTACAAGGAACGTCGAGTTACGCGTAATTCGGATTAACCCGAATAACCAATCGGTTATTTAGTCTCAATTAGATTTCAGATTAATCAATCCTAATTTCTAATTCCAATTTCAATAATGAATTCAGACCTATATTTAATCAAATACAGTTTTAACATAATCATGCATCAACAAACTGAATTCATCTTCGAAACTGACAAGAGAAGCAAATGCATACGAAAATGAATGAAATAAGAACAAGGAACTCCGAATTCAAACCAATTCTCTGTGATGTCAAGGATTGAAAAGAGTTTAGCCTTCCATGAACATCTCCATTAGAAAACTTTCAGCCAAACAAGCGAAAATGACAACCATAGGTCTCAGAGAGAGGAAGGTAAAACAAGAGTCTCAAAACTTATGAAAACTAAAAACTGAAAAATATGATAGATGTCAAGTGTCTCGAGTTCTGACTACTGATAACAATAACACACAAATACTTTCGAATTCCTAACATCTCCTAGCATTAAACTGAGCCCCTCTGAATAAGCTTTCCAATGACATATTACATGACTTATTTGGGTCAAAAATGAGTGAGTTATGCCCAATTATGTAAGGGAAGGTCCTAGACCCGCGACAGCACCAGCTCTGAAACTTGGAAGCCCATTTTCGCCTTGAATTGGGTCGAATCTGATGAGGCTTGTGAAATCCAAAATTGTAGAGCTATGTCTTAGCTTTTCAGAGACACCAAGATCACCGAAATCCGATATTTGTAGAGCCCAATAAGACCTATGGAAGGTGAAAAGGTCAGAATGAGCAAAAATCCAAGAATTAGCAAAGTTTAGCAATTAAACCCCAATGAGGTCCAATAATACAAAACTCAGCCAAATTATCAAAATTAAGCACATGTAGAAACTAATTAGGCCAAAAATGAAATAATAATGAATGCCTCAAAATTGCTCTATCACCCGTCAAGGAAGTCGTTACCAACATTCTGCATGACTAGAAGTAGGGGGCACAACGGCCACGACGTCAGAAAATGGCCATGCAAGCGCTTTAGGAACATGGGGACTTTGAGTGTTCATTAATGAATTGGGCTTAGATTTCATATTTTGAGGCAAACACAGGATTTTGCATTGATCTAGAAATGTCTTGGTGAAAAAAAAAAAGGAAAAAGTATCAAAGTCAAGTTTGAATCCTGGAAAGTGGAAAGGATTGGAGTCTTAATCAAGAGTTGGAGGTGCTATACTGCTACATGGTCTAACAACCCATGACACATCTTTTATAAATAATAAAATAAAAACTACAACACAGGTAGCTGTATTGTATTTTGCAGGTTACTTGTGCTTATAAGAAAAGGACAGCTAAAGAGTTTTAAGGAGGGACCATTGTTGAGATCAGGAATTGAATACGCAAGGCACCCAATAAAGAAATCCGACAACATCGCTTCCTTTCCTCTATATCTCTTTGTTATTAGATTAGATTAGATTCATGGTAGCTGGTGTGTGTGTGTGTGTATTTGTTTTCCACTAATTCAAATACTATCAAATATTTATTTATTAAATAAAAAACTCACTGTCATAACTATAAAATTAAAAAGAATATGTAGCACTAACTATTTATACAAAAATAGCTCACACATTTAGAAAACAAATCCAGACTGGTAGCTCAGGACTCGAAATCAGCATCAGTCCATAACATTTTTCAATCACAATGAGGAGATTAATAAATTACAAAAGAAGAACGGGAAATGTTCTCCACACACTAGAGTCATTCAAATGGCCAACCAGAATACCCTGTAGTATGATGGCTATTCTCAGGGATAGTTGGTGTTGTTGAGCTGCTTCCAGTTCCACTTGCTCTATCATTGCTGCTAGAATTAGAAGAGCGGAAAGGCCACAAAAAGGAAAAAGGATTTCTCCTTCCCTGGTTCTCCCTACCAGTACTACCACCACTCACCCCTCCATTGGCACTGCTTCTACTTCTACCATTCGAGCCCCGGTTACTGTTACTACTACTCAAACCTTGTGGTGGCAATTCCTGACGGCAAACAGGGCATGAGTTATGCTGAACCAACCAGGGTACAATACAATCTGTGTGATACATGTGGTTACATGGCATTTGTCTTGCTTCTGACCCCAGATCAAATTTATCCTTGCATACTGGACAATGTGAATCCGATCGAAGATGCCTCTGTGTGATCTTGATAGTAGGCATTGCATCTATGGAGGACCGGGTTGCGGGTGGGGGGCCTTGCCGGTTATTGGCTGAAAGCTGTTCAAACAGTTCTTCAAGTCCGGGACCAATGAAATAATCACCTGTGTTACCTCTTGTCATACCAATTCCTGGAGTCCCATTAAAGAGAGCTTCAATGCCACCATGTCCAGACAATCTGAATGGAATTTGGCCACCAAAGATCAACAGAGGAGCAAATCCAGGACCGTGTTCGGGGATTGAATCCGATCGTGCCCTCATGTCGTGGCCGCCGCCATGGCTTCTATCTGCCATTTGATGCCTCATAAAGGCTGAGAAAGTTTCCATTAGTCCATACCTTTGGCCGCGTTCTTCATTGCTGTCCAGTCCAAAGAAGTCTAGAGGGCTAGCAGGCACCATATCATTAAGTTCTTGAACAAATCCCTCATTACAACTGGGGCAAACCACATTCCGCCGCCCCAGTCGAACTGGCCTCCTGCAATTATAGCACCAATGAGTGTTCCTACTGTTTGACATCCTCTTTTCACTTCCTTAATCGTCTCAAACAACCAATTCCAAGGCTCCTTCCCGACACTCTGTTATCTTTAACTGTTACAACAGCATGATGATTGATGCTGCAAAATAAGGTAGATAAGAGTCAAGGAATATAAATAGCTATTGGATATTATATACCACTTGGATTTACACATTGACGACCAATTGGACTATATACTATGCTGCTCTACACAACAAATAAATAGGGGTGAATGAAGCAGTGTATTTGATAGTTACATGGAGAGAAATTGACAATGCTTATTTAAGAGGCATATATCGCATTTATCAATCATCTATAAATACCGTGAATCAGAATTAAGCTTTGTTACAAGGATATAGGAGGGCATTTGGAAAAGCTTATTTAGAGCTTATTTGGATTTATCTCATGGCATAAACACTTATATATCAATGCACTTTTATAAAAGACTAATGATATTTCCATAAGTTGTTTTTACTTTTTAGCTTATTTTAAAATTTAGTAAGCTCTCTAGAATAGCTTATGAACATTTGCTTCATTAAACTCTCAATAGAAGCTTAATTAAGCTGTTTAAACACGTTTATAATACTTTGGTTACTAGATGATACTAGAATCCACATGACACAAGTGTTTTATTCCATGACACAAGTCATTATTGAACATCCACCCAGCATTTCTGCCATGTTTCCAGTTCCAAGTTGAAGTCAATTGACTTACCGGCTAAGAAGCAAAGACAACAATACAGCAAAATCTAATTTTCTGAAGTGCCTCATCGCGTTTGACACAGACACAAGCAGAAAAGTGTCAGTGGTTCATACTCTCATAGCTTAATAGCAGATTCAAAAGTTACATAAAAGTTGACACTTTAATTGTGCTTTTACAATAGGAAATAAAAGAGGAAGGCATTGGGTATTTATCAGAACTACAATAATAATTATTATTGCTTCGATGATTCAACAATTTAGAGGTAATCTGAAATCTGAGATGAAATCAAGGAACAAATACCCTTTCTCTTCCAAAACAATTCCACAGAAGACAGATTCCAATTGTAAGAAGCCAATAGACAACAACAACAACAACAATAATAATAATAATAATAATAAATGTGATGGTTACCATTGCTGAATTCCAAGCATAGCATAGCATAGCAACATGTGAGTTTGTAATTATTTGTGAAAAAAGAATTATGTTAATTTAATTAATTATTTTTGGTTAGAAACAGCAATGATTGGTTGATGAGCACATCTAATCTTCAAATGTTTCGGAAAATATGGGAATAATTTTTAAGATGATTGAAATCCTCACGAGAAATGAGTGTTCTGGTTCTGGAAGCTTCTTCCACAAACCCATCCACAAAAAGAGAAATAAGCAATGCAATGCAAGGTTTGAGAGAGAGTGAGAGAGAGACGAAGTGAAGTGAAGAAAAACATCGTACCTCGAAAAAGACGTGTTGATCAGATTCAGAGTGTGAAGTGTGAACACACAGACAGAAGAAGAAATGAAATCGGAGGAGTAAACTCAGTGTGAGTGTGTAAATGCAAAACGCAAACCCTAACCAGTAACAGAGTGGTTACTTACTGTTAGAAATGAAACGATGTGAGATATCTCTCCTTTTTTACCATTTATCTTATATTAAATATTAAATAATATTTAATATTATTATTCATTAATCATTTCATTTCTCATTTTCTCTCTGGCTCTTCACACTACGTGACAATTATCACGTTCATTTTGGAACGCGATGATTGATGAAGGAGGTTGTTGCGCAACCGACATCAAGCTGAGCTGGCACCCGCATCCTCCAAATTTTTCCACCGCTCTAATTTCGTTTGTGTCCTTTCACCCATATCAAATTATCAAATTTTTTTTTCCTTATTGCACCAAAAAAAAAATCAAATCTTTTCAACTATTATTAATATTCGTTTCTTAAATTGTAGTAGTATAATTTTAAGTATTTTATTTTGGGCTTGGCCCTTTACATTCGTAAAAATTTAAGTATTTTATTTTAATCATTGTTTTAAATTTTAAAAATACTATCTGGTATAGGAAGTGCTTATTTATTATTTAATGATTTATGTTTCTCTAATCTCTAGTACCAGATATAAACTTGTAATGAACACTCTATTTTATTTTCACATGAATAAGATTATTGTAAGTTCGTCTCTTAAAAATATTATTTCTACTTTTTATAAATTTAATGACAATTAGTTTTGAATTTTTTATTATTATTTTGAAAAATATTTGTGTTTTTTAATATTTAATAATCTTCAGTATTATTAATTATTAATTAATAATAAATTAACAAAATAGAAAATAGCAATTAAAAATCATGGGTAATTAACTAAAGTTAGACGATACAAATTATTGGGATGATTAATGTAGTTTAGAAACTAAATTAGTAAAAGATCTAGTAACTCATGATAATTATTATTTATAAGTGGGTGACAGTTTAGGATGATTAGATTTTTTTTCCTGGCTTTGTACTTAGTGCCTTTGTTGCCCTAAATTTGTTTTTTATGGGAATTGTTATAGCATCTTTGGTGCTCCTTTCTTATGCAATTTCTTAGAGTTAAAATAAAGTTTCTTAACAATATTTACCATCGGAGCAAATCTGCTTAATGCCACATGTAAGCATCTCCAATAAATTGATAAATATCCATTAGTGGTTAATTTCACAATACATATTTAGAAGTCTATCAAATGTAGTTTATAGTTAATAGTTAATAAGATATTTTGGCTATTCATATCGTATCTAAAAGAATGTACAGTAATGTTTGTTATAAATAGTGTTGATGTTTTTTTTTCACTTGAATTATTTTGTATTTGATATTTGTTGGTCAGATATTTATTAGTTATTAATTATTAATATTATCTTTGTTGAAAATTTTACAACTCATCATTCATTATGAACAAACGGACAAAAAGCTATACATATACAAAGGTGTTGCTCTTATTTGAAAGTTTGACACGCTTCTAATATGAAATAATAATAAAAGGTTATCTACTAATTTATACTCCTTCCATTTTTAATATAAACAAAAAAAGTACATGTATTTGGACTATATTTGCTCTAGATACATATACTTTTTTGCTTATATTTAAAAACGAAAGGAGTACGTAATTTCTTATCAGGCAAACAAGAGATGATTTGTCCCCATTGTTCACTTGGCTTCTAGGCAACCAAAGATGGTAAGGGCCTCTTTAATGCACGGTTCTTAAATGCCTTTTCTCATTAAGCACCGGTTCCTATTAAGTACAACGCGTTGGAGTTCTAACACTGATGGTGCACCGGTTCCTCTACAAGAACCGAGTTCTTACACTGTTTTGTGGGCCTATTTCATTTTATAAATAAAAATGAGTGATGTGTAGTTATTAGTGGGACCCATTTACTAAATTTTTTAGAATTGCTGGGTTTGAAGGGTTGGATGCTTATTAGGTACTTGTGTTGGAAAATATAAAAGTGAATGATGTGGTCATATGAGACCCATTTAAGCACTCAAAATGAATTCTCTCTTAGAGATGACCTAAGCAAATGTCTAGCCTTAGCATGACAATGATCCTCCTCGAGGCCTGGTCTTGAAATGCACCACAAAAACGACATTATAACTGTACGCACTTTGGATGAGTATTTTGGTAATTAGCTTCAAAAACAGGGCAAAAATCCTCAACTTTGAGGTTCCAAACCACTTGGTGCATGTTTAATTTTCAATTGAGAGATTGCAAAAGTATGTTTGAACCCAAACATATGTTTGCAATTGAAAACCAAACATGCCCTTAATATACATGAAAATGTTGTTAATTAGACAGAACCATCTATATTCTTGAATATTCTTGAAAGAAGAGACGTGTCATATCTTTTATAGATAAAACAAAATATGAAATCTCTAGAGATCCTGAACCAAAAGCTCTCCAAATTTTAGAGAGGAAAATTAGGTTATACAGGTATGTCAAGAAGGCAAAAAAGATCAGGCCTACATCTACATCATAAAACACATGAAAAATATATTCTAGCTTAATATGACTAACTGGACAATTCTAAGATGAAGGAAAAGAAAAGAGCATTGAAAATGCTGGAATGTGCAGAATTTCCTTTCTTTCCCGATCTTCAGGTCCTCTTGAACTTTCAATTCATAAAAAATCATATGGTTCTCTGGTCGGCTAATGAACAGTACCATGTTGACTGCAAGCAAGTTTTACCATCACCTGTCAGAATGCTTCAAATTTATCGATACCAGTTATGTGGCATAAAGAAAACTTCTGTCCAGTCGTTTGGTTATAGCATTGAAGTGATGCCATTTGCCCAGAATTTGCAGTAAAAGCCACACAATATTATGGAACAACAGCACAGCTGCGAGATGCATCCTTAGCTAACTAACAGATAATAGAGTAAAATGTATTTGATACATTTTTTCATCCGCTTGTGGCACAAATAGCATGACAAAAGTGAACACGTTTGTGTTGATATAAGATGGTCCTAGTCTGCATCACCAAGCCCGTCACTCCCATCACCCCTCTTGGATATGGGGGTAAAATTTGAACCTGGTTTCTTCTTCTGAGAAGCAATTTCAGCATTCTTTCGTAAAACGGCTCCAGGTGATGGATATGGTCGTTGTTGAAACAGAGGACCCTGAAATTGATCAAGAAAGAGAATTTATACGTCATGTTAAGCCCTGAGGAAGGTCAAACTGAAAACAAATTATAAATATGACAGGCATATTTCAGCATGCATTTCCTCTGTTTCTGGATAACAGGCATGACTGCTAGCCAACTCGATACCAGCAACACTAGAGGCTAGCTTTGCATCAAATGGAAACTCAATGTCCACCAATTCTACCTGGAATCTATCATTCACACAATAGTTTCACCAACTTTGTGATTATTTACACACTGATCTTTTGTGAATAACTTAGCAATTATAAAATCCATCCAGGGATACCAGGTTAGAAGAATTCTTTTAGTTAGAAATGCATGAAAAAAAATATAGATATCAAATGCACCAATAAGAAAAGCAACTAAGGAGAAAATAATAACATAAGAGCTTCTGAAAAGAAAAAGAAAAAAAGAAGAAAGAAGGAATGCACATACAGTTGCTGTTGTGTCAGCTGCTCGTGGTTGCACACCTTTCAGACCCACGACCCTGAAATTAATCATAAATTCATGTTTACTAATCAGGTTTTTCTATCAAAGCACCAAGTTTATCACTATATGCAATTCAGTACCAAGTTTAGCACCAAGTTTATTACTACAAGGATTTCGAATCGGTTCAATTGATCAGTTCAAAAGATAAATAAATGTGTGTGTCTGTGTGTGTGATATATCCATACCAGCCACCACGAGGAGCATCTGAATAGGAGCTGGGATCCATAGGATCCAACTCATCATCCTCTGCACTAGCACGCTTCTTGCCAGTTTTTCTACTTCCCTTATCTAATGGAGGTTTCCAACTGGACCTGGAGGGACAAATGGGGATCAGTACATTCTCTATGGTTTTGGTATAGAATAACTCGAAGATTTCAAGGGAAAATATTATGACATAACTCAATGAGATGCCTTCCCAATAAAACTTTCATGAAATCCAAAGCTAAAACTAAAAAGATCTTATTTTTTCATCATTTCTGGCATGCCAATAGTTCAGTTCTACAGATCTGTAATGTAATTGCAGTCCAATTTTGATGGCATAGATTGTATTTTGATTGTTTGAATAATCCTTTTTCATTGACAAACATACTGGATACTACATGCCAACAATGTTAGCTTTCTTATAAAATCCATTTCACTTCTCTTTTAATTTTCATCAATCCTTTTCCACAGAATGCACTTTCCGCTATTGAACTCTACAAAGTATTTTCTTGGTATGGAAGCAAACTAAAAAAAAAACTATAATTGCAATACAAGACTGTTAATCACAAACAGATAATAGAATTGTTATGACAGTACAATGTACAAAAGGAGATATACTAAACAGTGGATAGTTACAGTTGAAATCATGTTCTAGAGTTTCATGTCCTGAGGATGACAACAATGAAATTAATTAGAAACCAGTCAATTGAACAGCAATAGTTTTTTGGTCACAGTATAAGAGCACTGCATATCTTCATACAAAATTATACCTCTGTTTGCTAGCCCTTTTATCAGCACTTTCACAGGGATGTGCAGCACTGCTTTGCTGATTATTCGAACTTGAGGACAAATACTGAGATTGTGGAAGATTAAGAACTCTGCATTCGTTCATTTTTGGATAAAATAAAAACCAAAAAAATATTAGAGATAATCGTCTGAATCTAATTTAGAAGAACACTGAATCCAGAATGAAGCATCCAATCAACTAAACAAGTATATACGATCATTGATTCCACAATATATTCTCATATATAATCAAGAATACTGAATAAAAAATGAAGCAGGAATGGACACAATATTTAGTTATTTACTAAGCATGCACTTGGTTATCCTCGAATACACTTTAAGGCACAAATTTCATGCATTTACGTGGAAAACATAGAGAACATTCAAACATTGAATAAATGTCCAGAATTTATGAAAACAATGAATAAAATGCACTGTTTTTCATGAAAAGTGAGAGGAAATTGGAAGCTGGGGTTGTCTAAGTGTAACCCTGTTGTACGAAATTAGCATGTAGAGTGTGGAACATTTTGAATCTGGTTAACTAGTTTTGGTTATCAAGAAATTTTAGTTTTTGCCAACTTCCATCGATGTAGGTGACAAAATTTTCTATTCTATACAAAACTGGGTCACAGCTAATGAGGTAGACGTTGCAGAACTATAAATAGTCATCAACCAACCTACCCTCCACCATTCTCTATCACTATCTATGTAGGATACCAACGTTTTAATTCTTGTTTAGGATACAAGTATAACAACCAATGCATGATCAACGTAACTTCAGTTTAAACATGCAGCCAAAACAATGTATACATATAAAAGGCAGAAGCAGTGTAAGAAGAGGAATTCTCCAAAACTAAGTCCTACGTAAGCAAGAGTCACTACTAGTACTGTCTACCTCGTGCAGTGATTGCAGTAACCCCACGCTTGCACAAGGCCTACACCCCAACCACCACAGCCCATGCACCTCTGTAAATTAGATGATTGGCCATCCCCACCACCAACCGACATGTCCGAGTGATCTGTCCCAACTTTCTGAGCAGAATTAGGATGCTCCCATTGTGATACATGAGTTTTTGTATTGTAGTAATACTTATGACCTTAAGCATAAAGAAAACAAATAAGATAGCTTATAAAATTCATAAAATGGGGGCAAAAAAGAGATAAGATAATTTGACTATGTATTATGCTTCTAATATCTAAGAATGGTTAATGAGACAACTACGATCAAGCCATGGCTAAATTGACTCAACCACTCCAAAGAGGCAAAGACCATTGTCATGTGCTCAAATGTTTTATTTTTTATGTACAAACTGGGATATATATTGAACACGATGGCAAATAACATATCGCCATTATGAAAATTGTAATGTTTTTGCATAGTGAATTTGCATGAGGAATAAAGTAGATTTGCAAATTTCATAACACCAAAACATGCAAAAGGGCCAAATGAATAAAAAGTCAAACATCAGAACATTTAATACGACTACTCATATTAAACATCAGTGTTTAATAAACATCAGGCCATCAAGGCACTGTTAATTTTACACAGCACAGAGACTCTAGTTCCTACTTCCTAGCCTGTCAACAGGTACACTTGTTAGACTTGATTTTGATATTAGAAATTTATAGCAAATAAAACATATAAAAAGATCAAATGCAACCACATGATATTTATATGTGATGAACCTGTTGTTTCATCCAATGACTCCACCCAATTTTCTGGAAGATGTAAAGATGGCGGTGATTGCTCAGTTAAGGATACTTCGTGAGGTTTTTCCCATTGACTCTTCCCAGTACTTTCATTATAATAATAAAATGCACCACTTCCCGGATCTTTTGCTTCCACCTACATGGAAAATTAGTAATTAATATAAGCTGGTAAATAGTAGGGTACTAATTAAATAAAAATCCTAAAGAAGAAAAGGAAATGATGGAAGTCTCATAATTCGAGCTTAGAATGGGAGATGACCATAATTATATACCTCTAAACCTAATCGTGAACTTCAATCTTAAAATACAGATTATTTCATTATCAGAGTGAAAGCCAACATCTGACTTGTCCTCTTTCAAATCTAAGATGGACTATATTCTTCCATAATCCATATAAATACCAAATTGTCACAGTCAATAAGAACTGCTATACCACTTTTTTTGTTTTTCAAAAAGAGCTATACATGAATTGTTGTGATTACTAAACATGCAGAATGCAGCAGCTACGATACCCAAGACTTAATTCTAATTTTTTGTTGTCAAAGCTAGGATCTCATTTATGGAAGTCCCGGACAGATAAGGAGATTTAGGATAGCCGCTCACAAGACATGCAGAGAAATTTTACATCTAAGGTAAACAATTATAATAAGTGATACATACCCATCCTGGAGGCAACTTTTCATTTTCCTTAAGTTCAGCTGAAGTACCTTTCTGAAACTCAAAAACGGGTAATTTGTAAGGTAAATGAACAGATTGAAAAATAATATGTACCATAAAATATCTAAGAAACATGAGAAGTGAAAATCAAATTCTAAATTAAAAATGCAGCAGAATAATTTTAAGAGCTTGAATATCAATTTTGTTCAAACGCAAATGAAACTTGCAAGTTAAAGTACAACACTATATATTGGAATAAACCCTCAGCATAACATTAACACCCCAGCCTCCAAAGAAGAAGGAGAGAGAGAGAGAGAGAGAGAGAGAGATAAACCCATAAACTGGTGGAGAAGAAGAGTGGAAAAAGAATTGTGGTAACATAATACACTAAAATCAACATTCTTACAAGATCTTTGGTATGTGTATCATCTTTAAGAATACCCCTAGCTCTCAACTTCTGCTTGAGGTACTCGGGCAATTCTTTAGATGCAGGTTTCTTCTCTGGACATCTATCAAGTTCAGATTCAGGCCGACTGAATGCATTGCTACCTACTCCACAGTTCCAGAAACAACAAAGTTAAGGTATACTCGCTGGCTCAGTTATTGCAATGTTAAAAGGGTGCAGCAACATGACTCGAATAATTTTGGAATTATATTTACCTGCAGCAGTATTAAGCTTGGAAGCATCATAATAGGCACCTCCACCAGGTACACCATATCCATTACCTATTTCTGTGTTGCCTGATATAGAAATAAAGGCATATAAATCACATGGACTCATTATAAGTATAATACAATTATAGACAACCACACCCAAAACTTTTTTTATAAATCATATCAAGGATTTTTTCTTTTCTTCCTCTCTTAAGCGCAGTCAAAGCACAGACCTAGCTAGTAGCTACTGCAGACCATATGCTCCTATCCTTCTCCAGCAATTTAAGGTTAGGGATGTTGTCCACAAAGATCTAGTCTAAAATCCATAGGATAATATCTGTAGCACTCAAGACATATTTTGTTGCCCAGGTTGTGGCAGCAATTGTCCCATGGCGGAGGCACAGGTGGTGGTCAAGTTACATTTGACACGTGGCGCTTGGGCTGTTACAGTTAAGTAGAAAAAGTTGTGTCAAGACTAATAGTTATAGCTTTTGGCCTAGTGGTAAGCGCTTGATCCAACAATATTAGCTGTCTTTCTTGCTTTTCCTTTTTCCCTACCTAAAAACCTATAAAACTTATCCAACTTTAAAACTCCACTATGTGCACTGAACACTGAACAGACACATTTGTTTGGTTATTTTGATAAAGATGTTCATTGAAATGAAAGAGCTGTACAGAATGGGGGGGGGGGGGAAAGAATCTTCCTAAAAATTATCAAAAAAGAGGCATCGTAATCATCATATTCGTGACAAAGAAAAGTCCAAGAGAGTTGAGCATCCTCAAGTCCAAAAAGGGGAAAGAAGAGGGAGCAACATACAAAAAATTAAGTCATAAAGGAAGGGAAAAAGCCAAGGATCGAGCAACATAACCACTCCAGCAATAACATCAAGTCACCAATGCCACACATCATTGAGATGGAGAAAAAGAAGAAAACGATACAGAACTAAAAAATACATGGTTAAAGTTATTAAACTACAGACCTTCTAGACGTGCAGCTTTTCCATGCTTAACGGCCATTTCAGCCCTGTGCTCTGTGGCCATTTTCAACAGATGTTCCTGTTTTTTAAAAAAAATAATTAAAAATACAAGAATTAAAAAATTGGTAATACACTGTCTAGGTCCTATGTTTATAGAAATAAAACTAAATCCAATCATGTGTTTATCAACGCACCTTCAAAGCATTGGGGTCATGACGTTCCGAGAATATGTCCAAATTATCCTTGGGAGGTGATGCCACAGTTCTTACCTCTCTAGAATAGCACAACAACAACATCTAACTTGGTAATTTTTAATTTCTCAAAACACAAACACATAACAACTATTTCAAAATCAATAAAGTATTTGCGGAAAATGAAAAATCGATTCATACCTCTGACTCCTTATGATATTTTGCGTGGCAATTTCCTATCAGTGAATACAAATCCAAAACAATCAGAATGATTTAATGAAAAACAATGAAATATAAAGAAAACATAAACATAAGGGATACAGACTTGTTCCCGCAAGACAGCATCCTGAGCAGCAGCATCGCTGTTGCATTCATTGTTTAATTGTACCACAGAGCAATTGGTGGAAGTGTAAGATGGATTCGCAGCAGCTTCATCCACTTTCCATGTAAAATTGACACCGGACTCTTGGTGGTGTGCTGCTGAAGTAGTAGTGTTTTCGGCATTGTGATGTCCTCCATCAAAATGGTTTGAAGGGGTTATAAGGGCTTGACCAGACTGAGAGAGGGTTCCTTGTTGAAAGTTATTATAATAAGGGGTATTAATACTATTACCACCAGGTGTATGAGGAGGGGGAGGATTGGGATAAAACTGGTATTGAAGTGTTTGACCCGAGTTCGACGAATAGTTAGGCCAAGAATGAACACCTGGAGGGAGTGGCTGATCTTGGGAATTCTCCATAACCTTTTTGAATTTGCTCTATTAAGACATCAAAACCTTAAATTCCTGATCAAACCAACAATAAGGAGAAAAAATGACAACCTTAATTAAATGCAGAACGTTTAATACTAAGAAAAGTCAATTGTTGAGTTCTACAGCAGAACAAACATGGTAAAACTATTTACAAGTGTCTGGAAAGTTCAAAAACTGAATGCAGAATTCCGGGAATAATATACGCAGCAACAATTAAGCAATCGTTTTGGGCACAACGACCAATATCGATGTTTTGAGAATAAATAAAAGGAATGAATAAAATCGAACGAAAATTGTGTTGTTGACAAGGGTATTATATTATTCGGTCCATTGTTAATGAAGCTCGAACGTGTGCAAGTATGAGAAATTGAGAATGATTTAATTTAAAACAAAAGGATGATAAAACAGAGTGATTCGAACTGTAGAGAGATTATTACATTGATGAAGCTGCCAAAGTTGCAAGGAACAGTAATAGAACGGAGCCACCTTGCGTCGAATGAAAGCGCACAGTAGTAACCGCGAGAAACTTAGGAGCGAGAATTGCACAGCATGTGTGTGTGCGAGCGAGCGAGAGAGAGGCTTGCGGTGTTGATTAAAATATGGTGGATATGGAAAACCACTGCCTGCGTCTACGTCCGGCGGAGCCAAACGGTGTTGAGCACTGTTTGAGTGAAGTCAGAAAGAACGTGCTTGAGACTGGGCTCGGCTTGGGCCTTCCCTAGGGGTGAGCAGCGGTTCGGTTCACCCGCGAATCCGAACCGGACCAACCCGGTCCAACCCGATTTTTTGGTAAAATTGAATATTACCGGATCCGATCCGAACGAACCCGCTCTGGTTTGGTTCGGTTCACGGGTTTCACTTTCTAAACCCGAGAGTCCGCGAACCCGAACCGGTGACGTGGCACTAACATAATAAAAAAAATTTCCCCTAACCCTACCCTTTGTATGTTGCGCAGCTAGCCCACACCAAGGAGATCCCAAAATAGAAGCTCACTCTCTCTGCTCAAGCTCGCTGCTCACTGCTCAAGACCGCCGCACAGACTTCCATCTCCGCCGCACAGACCTTCAAGTTCAGAACCTCCGTCGCGCGCCTCGCGGTCTTCATCACCCTCACTCATCACGAACACTGCTGAACCAGAGCTGCAGTCACCGCCGAACCAGTCATCACCTTCATCTCTCTTCTCTCTCTCAACTCCACCGTCGAACCAGAGCTGCAGTCACAGCGGAGTCATCACCTGGCAGTTAAGAATCGGATTTTTGCTCACATATCTTAGCAATTTCTTCGGATGGTGGGTCTGAAACAGTTTGTTTGGGTGGAAACTTATATTTTTTTTTATCCTCCCTTGTCTGTTGTTCGGACTTCTGGTTGTTTTTGGTATGGAGATGGAGGTTGGAGGTGGTCTGTGTAAATGTTTCTTTTGGGTACCTTGGATCTGTGGTAGTGCGGTTGACTGCCTACATTCTTTCTCCTCTTTGTTGTCTTGGAATTGCTGAGATATATGGGTAGTTGAAAATGTTGATGGCTTTAATTGTTAGGGAATTCCTATCAACACATATATGGTTTTCTATGTGCACATACATCTCCGCGGAATTAATAGTTCCACGGGTTTATTTTTTTTAGCACACACATGTCCGCAGAACTATTAGTTCCACGAGTTATAATTCTTCGCGGAACTATTAGTTCCGCGAAGAATTATAACCCGCGGAACTAATAGTTCTGCGGAGAATTACAACTCGCGGAACTAATAGTTCCACGGACATGTGTGTGTTAGAAAAAAAATAAACCCGCGGAACTACTAGTTCCGCGGAGAATTACAACTCGCGAAACTAATAGTTCCACGGACATGTGTGTGTTGAAAAAAAATAAACTCGCGGAACTAATAGTTCCGCGGATATGTATGTGTATATAGAAAACGATGTATGTGTGATTAGAAATTTCCTAATTGTTATCTTGGGTGGGTAGATGGTGTTTAATTCATGTGTTGTTGATGATGCCCAGCTGCGCCTTTAGTGCTCTTTTTTTTTTGGGTCTAGTTTTAGTGCTCTTTTTTTTTTTTTGGTCAACAGTTTTAGTGCTCTCTTGTGTATTTGTTTGTGCTTGCTTAAGCTGTTTCGGCTTTCTTAGCCTCTGTTTCTTTGTATTGATTCTCTTGGGCTTGGCCCATTTCTAATACAATCAGATTTTATTGAACCAAAAAAAAAACTCTATTAAATCCAATTGACCCGATCCGAACCAACCCGTTTTTGATCGGGTTGTTCGGTTCGGATTTTATTTAAAAAATGCATAAATCCAATCCAACCCAATCCGTGTGTTTTTTATCGGTTCGGATAACGGATTTGGCCAAATCCGGCCCGTACTCACCCCTACTAGCCTTCCCTTTGGGAGTTACTGTTAACAACCCCATTTTTCTTTTCACACCCTCCCCTCTCTTTTCTTTTCTACCTTTTTTCCAATTCCAATTTTACTCGAGATAACACACCCCTTTCTAACGAGTTAAGATTTTCTCCACTTATTTTTCTCTCCATTTCCTTCATTACTATACTTTTAGGGAAAATGAATGATATAAATGTGATACATAAATAGTAAAAAGTGTCATTTATTGCCTTTATTCCCTCAAAAGCATAGTAATGGAGGAAATAGAGAGAAAAACAAATGGAGAAGATCCTAACTCCTCTCTAACACCCCTCTCATTTATGGAAAACGAAAGCTCAACCCCCCATTTCGCGACATAGCAGACCTCCCACCACAATCAAGTCCCCTCTAACTAGATGTGTCAATTTTGGGCCGATTGTCCGATAGGTCCGTGTTTTAGGTTGGGTTAGACTCATTAATCATAAGTCCAAACGACACTAGAATATTTTGGCCCAGCCCGCATTTTAAGTACTTTTCTTATATTTTGAGTCTTTTCCCATTGTAAATAATTTGAATTGGGTTGGACCCGACCCTATTAGGTCTACCGGGCTAGTAAATATGTGGCCCACAAGAAATACGAGCTGGCCCGACTTGTTTTTTCACTTTAGACCAATGGATCGGGTAGCCCATTTTGACACCCCTACCTCCAACATGATGTGTTTTCGTTCAAAGCATAGCCCTCTGCGACTGTGACAAGTCATCCAAAGCATTGTGGCAATCATCTTCTCAGTTCACAGCAGCACAAGTTCATATTTTGTAACTTATTTTTTCTGAGTTTTTGGACATTCTGGAAATTTCGGTTTCCGGAACATAGTTTGTTCCAAGTCATAAATCTATGTTCCATAAATTTTATTTCCAAAAGTTAAAAAATCATTTACATAACACTTTTGGAATTTCAATTTTTGGAAATCATATCATTTTGTATTCTAGAAATTCTTAGTTGTCTTTCGAAATTTAAAATTTTTTGAATACTAAATAAATTTCCTTCCAAAACCTGTTTGAACTATGAAAAAAATTTAAATTTAAATTTCTGGAAGACATTTTTTAGTTTTTGTAATTGTTAATATTTGTATTCTGAAAATTCAGTTCTTGAAATTAAGAAAGGGCATTATGAGAATTGAGAAAAAATTAGAGCGGAGTGTTAAAAGAAAAAGGATATGTTAATAGTAATTCCTCTCCATTTCACCAAGGCCCAAAATCATTAAATCAATCCTATGTGATATATATTTTTTTTAAAATATACATACCTTTGTTCTACATTTTGTCTTCTCAACCTATTTTTTCTTTGATTTTGAACATTTTAAAAATTTAAATTTTGGAAGTAAAAAATATTTGACTTTTGAAAATTAAATTTCTAGAAATTATTATTGAATGCTTTAGGTTCTGGAAATTTTATTTCTTAAAGTAAAAAAAATACTTGACTTTCAGAAATTTAATTTTTGATAAGGCCCTGTTCGGGATGGTTTTTGGTTTTATGTTTTGAAAATTTCAAAAACCAAATATAGTTTCAGTTCTGAGTTTCAATTCTGAGTTTTGAGTTTCAGTTTTTTTTTAGTTTAGTCATTATCTTTACCTCGCCTCACTATGAATGGTGAAGGCACGAGAAGGATGACACTAGGGGTGGCAAACGGGATGGGTCCGACGGGGTAGCCCTGCCTAACCCGCTTTTTGGCGGGCTTGGTTTTTTCAACCCACGGCCCGCTTTGGCCCGCCGTCGGGTTGATTATATTATTTTTAAATGATTTTTTTTGTATTTTTATTTGTCGTGGGCTTGGGCCGCCAAAAATGGGTCATCTCGCTGGGTTGTCAACCCACCCTTAAATGGGACGGACTGTATTTTTTGGCCCACTTTCCTCGGCAGGGCGGGCAAAAAAAGGGATAGGGGCGGGCCGACCCATTTTCCCATCCCTAGATAGGACGAGAGGATGCCGAAGGGACATGAGTAAAGCTAGGTATATGGACATTGGCCTGTTTAACCCGCAGCCCGTGCGGGCTATGGGTCACTTAAATATATGTCCGTTTTAAATGCGGATTTTTTTTAGTCCGACCCATTTAACCCATGGGCCAACTTTTTTAATTAAATTTTAAAGTTTTAATGTATATTTTATTTTTTCAAAATTTAATTATTTTTTTAGTAGGCCCACGGGCCGACCCCATTCAGCCCACGGACTATGTGGGCCGGACGCGAGCCACATCATGTAGGCCCATTTATTTTGCAGCTCGGGCGGGGTCGGTCTGTTTATATGCAGGCTGTGCTACCCTTATACCCACCTCTAGACACGAGAGAACGAGAGTATTTAGCGTTTAAACCTGAAACAAGAATCACAAAACCTATTTTTATGGTTTTGAGATTCAGGTAAAAACTGTTTTGAAATTAAGAAAAAAATCAATTCAACCCCATTTTACCCGAACAAGTTTTGTTTTCAAATTTAACTTTTAAAACCAAAAACTAAAAACTTAGAACCACCCCGAACGGCCCCTAAATTTTTGAAATTCATATTTGTGATTGTTCAAACATTGTTCATATATATATTGTTCCAAAAATTCAATTTCTTATGATTTTATTTTCTAACAATAATAGAAGGAAGATAATGTGAATAGTTGATGTTGTGTTAAATTGAGTTTAATACATCATTGACTAATTAACAACTCTAGTACAATAATTATTATTGTGATAATTTTTTTTTTCAAGGGAGGGTCCATCACTACCCTAAGGGTGTCCATAAGAAATTTCAAGAGTGCCCACAAAGAAGGAAGAGGGAAATGAGATATAAGAAGGTAGAAAAATTGATGAGGATCAAAACCCTACAGCAACCATAATAACCTCAGCTCTTACCGTATGAGTTGTGTTAAAAGATGGGATATTATTTTGAACGTAACATTAAACCCGTTTACAAATAGGTTGTCATGTACTCGAGGAAATTGTTATAGTTGGACATCCTTGTTAGATGTTTGTGGAAGTTTTGCCCAACTAGGTTAGTTTATAGAGGATAAGGGAAATGTAAGATATTTGTCATACGTAACTAGAACCATATAGTTTTATTTGCAATGACCATTAATAGCTAAACCATTACTTGAAGGACTCCAGAGATCCCTCTCTTAAAACAAGTGTTTTCTTGTTTTAATTAGTATATAGGGTTAAATACCTTTTTAGTCTTTGTAATATGGACTTTTTTTCGATTTGTCTTTATACTTTTTCAATTTTTCCATTGTCTAAGGGCTTTATCTGACGTGGTACTATTTGAAGCCACCCGTTTGTTATTAAGTGTTTTTGAATCCATGTGTAGCTTTTGTTTTTCTCTATTTGTGTTCCATACATTGAATATACAACGTGTGGCACCTTGAGGCTGACGAGGGCGGGAAGTGATCGTCGGTGCAGAGAGGCACGGACAAGGAACGACTCCTGGCAGGGTTCTAGGCGAATGGGTACATGAATGAACTGAAATCATACCTCAATGAGAGGAATTCCAAGACTATGAAGGTATGAGACTATACAGTTGATGATAGCTTAATAGAATTGATTGGTACTACCTATACCAACAAGATGCATCTTCTTTTCGGTAGTCTATCACTTAAGAACTCCACAGTTAAGCGTGTTTGACATGGAGTAATTTTGGGATGGGTGACCTTCTGGGAAGTTTCCTAGAAAGCATGTGAGTGATGACAAAGCATGCTGGAAAGACCCGTGTTAGTATGTGGAGATAGTCGTCAATTCGAAAAGCAGTCGGGATATTACATAATGGTATCAGAGTCGGTCCTCTCCCAGTACGGTATGGTTCGGGGACGAACCAGGCGGAAGTTGGTGGGCATGTGACACCCTGAGCCCGACGAGGACAGGGAGTGATCGTCGGTGTGGTTCCTGGCAGGCTTCTAGGCGAAGGGGTACATGAATGAACTGAAATCATACCCGAATGAGAGGAATTCCAAGATTGTGCAGGTATGAGACTGTACAGTTGAGGATAACTTAATAGAATTGATTGGTACTAGCTATACCAACAAGATGCATTTTCTTTTCGGTTGCCTATCACTTAAGAACTCCACAGTTAAGCGTGCTTGACTTGGAGCAATTTCGAGATGGGTGACCTTCTGGGAAGTTTCCTAGAAAGCATGTGAGTGAGGACAAAGCATGCTGAAAAGACTCGGTGTGTGAGAATAGTCGTTAATCCGTGTTACACAACGCATCTTACATTATTGTGTTATTGTTTGAAGTTAATCAAATTACAACTAATTTTCAAAATAATGGTTAGTTTTTTTAGAAAAATTTAATTTTGGTCCCTGTAAAATTTTTCTTTGATTTTAATCATTCTAAAATTTGGAATCCCTTTTTTAGTCCCTAGAATTTATTTTGGAGCAAATAAATACCACTTATTTGTCAATGGGTGCTAGCTCAGACTACTAAGTTTGACAGAGCTTAGCATTTATAACATCTGACACCTGAGTTCGAACCCCCTCCCTAATAAAATAAATAAATAAATAGCATTTATTTTGAGACTCAAAAAATTTGCAGGGGCCGTATGCTAACATGACACCACATAGTCATTACCAAGACATGCAACTTTCTATTAAACACATAAGCACTTGATGAATGTCACATGATGGTAGGTGTAACACCCTCTTTCAAAAAGGGCATTACATTTAGTAATCAACCCAAAACATGAAATTAACTTTATTTAATTACTTTATTTCTTTATTAGGGAAATAATGTCAAAGTTATTTAATTTTCACAAATGAATTTTCGTTGCCAATTTTTTTTTTAGAAAGATACTAAGTGAAGACATCATTAAAATAATACCCAACACACAAGTTCAAAGAAAACAGGCTATGTAACTAAATTCATATATCTCTTTACAATTCAATGTTTGAGAATACTATATCATACAAGAAACTTTTCTCCCCTAAAAGAATACTGACTCCTTATGCTGGTCAAGCACTGAAAATCCTACAGAGATTATATGAGAAAACCCAACCCTTAAACTAAGACACGCGCATCCATCTTCCTTGTTGAAGCATCACCATTGATCCTCTTGTTCTGGACTTCAGTCAAATCTCCTGCAGAACGACTTAAGAAAACATATTTACATACAGGAAAACAATACATTGCAAAGGTGAAAATCTCATTCACAGTTATATCGTCATAGTTACACAAACAACACACAGCAGATATAATGCATATAACAATTATAATGCACACAACAAGTATAATGCCCACATAGTGTTATACTCATCCTAAAAAGAATTCATATTCATCACATCTATCTCTCACAGCAGGACTCTCAATCCACTGTCATTCAGTCCAATGACACTTAATCCATAGACACCCAGTCCAATGACATCCAGTCATAGACACTCACAGTCCAATGGCTCTCTGTCCATAGACACTCAGTCCAATGACATCCAGTCATAGACACTTACAGTCCAATGACACTCTGTCCATAGACACCCACTATCCATAACCTTGGGTCATCGTTGAGGGTATGGTCACCAAAACTTAAAGATTTACCTACTAGGCCCTCCCCCTTCGGGTCACTAGTCTTACGTTAACATCATTTCATTTCGTTTAAGAAATCACAGTTCAAATGCTAGGCCCACCCCTATTGGAACCCAAGACTTACTTCCACTCTTTCAATTTTAAGAAAATCATTGGGGAACCCGTTTGGAATCTCATTTTGGGAAAACCTTGAACTCATTGGGCTTTGGCCCCTTTAAGAAAAATCTTCAATAAAAATCTCTTCACTTTCTCTTTAATTATTAAAACCACATTGTTCTTCACTTTGATAAAATAGCCCTTTATTTTAATTAATTATCAAAAATGTCAATTTTCTTCAAAATTTACATTTTGGTCCTCAAAATATCCAAATTGCATTTCTAGTCCCCAAACTTCAAAAATTACCTTCTTGGTCCTCTAAATATGCAAATTACCATTTCAGTCTCTTTGTTTAAAATTTCCCTTTCTGCCCCTGAATTTTCAAAAATTACACTTTTGTCCCTAATCTTTCAAAAACTACATTTTTGACCCTTGTACCATAAAAATCGCATTTCTCGCAGGCAGCAGAGATCACAGCTGTGAAAATTGTCACACACGGGATGTGAATAGTTTTGGAAAAATAGTCAAAAATCCGAAAATTTATTTTTCTTTTAGAAATTGATTATTTAATCCATTTCCATCCTTTTTAAACATCAAAAGCAAATTTTAGCTTTATGAACTTTGGTTCATTAACTTAGATTTTCAAAATTTCTTTTCATAGTTCTTTGGAATCACTTGTTCAATGGTCATGATTTAAATTTCTTTAATCTCTTCACTTCTCTAATAACCAAACACCAATCACAACCACATAAGAAATCTCCATATAAGAAAATCAACCCATCACAACATAAGAAATCACTCTACCACACATGATAATTGATAATATGGCCACACATCAACATAGGAAATAATCCATCATCACATAAAAAATCCATCACCAACACAAAAGAAATCATTTGCCATCACTTAAGAAATCAATCACCAAGAACACATACAAGTCACATAGAACACACACATGTTTATGTAACTATGATAACTAGAGAACTTTCCCCTTACCTCTTGAAGTTCCCACAAGTTAAGCTCCTCACTAGCTTGAGCTCCAAGATCACTACTATTATTATCACCCCCTTTGTCAACACAAAGCCTAGAACACCAAAAATCTCTCCATGGATTTTAAAAGAGAGATTGGAGTTTAGAAACCATAGGATCACTAAAAGACTATAGAAAATGAAAACCTATGAATTAAAAACATAAAACTCACCTTGGATGATGAAAATCAAGAATCAAAGACTCAATAACACTTGATTTACTCTTGAAAGCAAACTTGAAGATTTCTAAATATTGATGAAGGATTTGTGTTTAAAGTGGTTAAAAATGGATTCTCCACACTTGATGCTTGTGTAAAGGATCAAAAATATGAAGGAAGAGGATGAAAAGCTTCCATGGAAATGGAAGAAAAGCTTGGAGGAAGAAGATGGAGTTAGAGAAAAATAGATATCTTAGAGAGATAAGTTGTCTTGGAACGAAGAAAATGACTTTTCCTTAGTCTTCCTTCCTTGCATAGACCACCCCCTTACCCCAACCAAGGAGAACCATGGTTGCTTTCATTAATCATGGTTAAATGCAAGCTAAACATGTGGTAACACTTGTCATAATCCTATGGATGGATTTCAAATTAATTTCCAATTGAGTTATGAAAGGATTTCAAACCATTATCAAATAAAACTTTGTAGAAATAAATATCTCCCTCTTAAGACACAAAAATGAATCTAGACTTCATCTTAGGCTAAAGGGGCGAATTTGGGCTGACCAATAGGGAAAGGATAAACTCAAATTCATTTGAGTGGAAATTACCAAAAAGGACAAAGGTTAAAAATGTATTTTCCATGGTTTTGATAATTGAAGAGTGAGATCAAGGGTACTTTGATAACTTCCCATGTCAACATAATAAAAGTCAACTATACTATGCTATATGGGTCCCACTTTCCCCCTGCAATCCAATTTCTGGTACCCGGTCTTTTACCCGTTCTTCGGTTTTCCCTGTACCAAGGGTATAATGGTAATTTTACTAAGCTTATCTAGAAATATTTTCTAAAATTCCCAAATAAATAAATAAAAATAAAAATTACCATTTTTGGTTTTATGAATAGTAACCAAACTGTTCCAGCTAGGGGTATTTCGGTCATTTGCTAATTACAGTGGCATTTTGGTCATTTTTAGAATTTTTCCCAAAAATTCCAGAAAAATTCTAAAAAATCCTAAATAATGTAAAAATACTTTTTGACTCGTCGAAATATTTTTCTAACTTGTTCTGGTCTCCAAATCCACTCGCAGTTTATCATAGTCATAATACAGGGACCAAAACGATACTATTTTTGCTCCGTTTCTCAGAAAATTCCCAAATAAATTTCTAAAATCCTCAAATATTATAAAATCACTTTGATATTATCAAATATCTTTTCTGACTCCAATTAGGGTTTCTATATCATTATGTTCCTATTCTGACAGTCAAAATGTCTACAGAGTTTTCGTTTGACTTTCTACGTCAGTTTTAAACCATTGTTAATCTCATTAAAATCCTAATATTAACAATAATCCTCCCTTATTAACACTCTGTCTCGTGAAATTTTGGAGCATTACAGTAGGAACCATATGTTTTTAAAGGGATAAAAAAAGGATTACAATGACTAAAACCAAAATGTGCTTGTGCTCATTTTGTAAGGACAAAAACGTATTTTGAAACACTAGTTGATTTACTCGTGCATTGCACCAATCTATAATATATATAAAGACGAACCCTCTCAAAACTAATTTTTACCAGTGTCACTTTGAGAGCATTTCAAGGCTCAAATTGACTAATTTGATTTGAATAGTTTTATTGATTGATTTGTATTAATTGTATTCGATATGGTATTTATTGTATTGAATGAATTTCAACCCTAATATAATTTAATATTGCATTCAGATTTATCCATTAAAATTTGATTTTTTTGCACATTTATTGTTAAAATGATTTGAATAGGATTTCAATTAATTGATTACCAATTCAAATCAAATGTTTCGAAATACGATTTAAAATAAAATTATTGTTAAAATGATATTTGCAAAAAATGAAAAATATTAAGTTACTATGCCTTTTTTCTCATAAAAAAATCAACAATTATTTGAATCTTCAGGGCTCGCCCATATGTAAAAATAATAGTGTAGTTACTATGTTTTTGTTAATCCATTTTTTGCAAATAATCTACTATGCTTTTTCTCATTTCTGATGATCAAAATTAAAATTTGATTCTTTGTGCATTTATTGTTAAAATGATTTGAATAGGATTTCAAATAAATTATTATCGATTCAAATCAAATTTTTTGAAATACGATTTAAAATAACACTATTAATAATAATAAATAAAATGATATTTTAATATCACCATAATATCACCATAAAATCACCATAGAAAAAGGATTATAACCATTCTTAAACCCATTTCAATAATTAATAAAATCCTGATTGTTCTTTTTCTCTTTTATTGCATCGATTCAAATAATTTGAAATATGAAATTAACCTATTTCAAATACAATTTTAAATAATTTATAATCAATTGAAATCAACTTATTTTCACCCATTTCAATAATTTCAATAATTAATAAAATCCTGATTCTTCCTTCCTCTTTTATTTAAATGATAATTCTCTCTTTATTATACCCTTTTGCGATTCTTCCTCTTTCAATCAAACCATTGTGATTAAATCCATTTTTACTTCTACAAAAAAAAAATCAATTCTTCATTTCCTCTTTTATTCCAGCGATTATCCTCAACCAAGAAATTTTGGATTCTATCAAAAAATAACTCGCACCCTATGTCAGCATCTATAAATCATGGGGCAGGAAGGATTCATATAAGGTCGTGGTTCTATTTCAAATTAATACGACTCATTATTTTGTTCATTGCTACTAAATTGTTGACTCTTCTGATACCAATGGCTGCAAGATATAATTCTATTTCTGATATTACTCCTAACACCGACTCCTGAACTCTCTTTTAATTTGTTTGAGTGTAGTAACCTAAATAATACTTTTTTTGTTTCCTTGAAAATGGTGACAAGATCCACGCGACTATGAAACGGGAATTGATACATAAGCTTGGCAAGGGTTTGAAGGAAAATTCTGTCTATGCTATGTCCACTTTTAAAGTGGATGTGAATGATGGGCGCTATTGAACAACACGTCATTTGTATAAGCTACGTTTTTCCATCGATTCCACGATAAAATTGGTGACTACTGTTGTCATTCGAGGGACTGAATTTCTTTTACTGAGCTAGCTGATTTTTTTAAAAGGGAATATGATTGTGATTACTTGGTTGGTGAGTGTGACTTCGATTTATTTTACTTTTTCATTTTGACTTTTTAATCTTAGATCTTAATATATATATACATGTATTGATATTTTTTATTTGTTCACTTTGTTTTATCATTTGTATTATTGTCATTCCTATGTTCATCAATACTTTCTTATCTAAGGTGAGTTCATAATTATTGCTATTTTTTTCCTGTTTTACTATTAATCATTTTTACTTAGTACTTTTTAGTATTTATTCATTTTCTTGATGTTGCTAGGTTTTTGTTTTGATTTTTTTGAAAATCATCGTTACTCATCTATAAATTAGTCAAGCCAAACTTCTCCTGTAAGACGAATATATTTTATATTGATCATTTTTAGTTATTGATTATTTTTTAGAATTAATGTTTCTATATTTTACACTATTAAGTTTTTCTTTTTTCGATTTTCATTTGTAATTAGTTTTTTTTTGCAGATACATTATTATTCTTTATCAAATAAGGAGAAACATCATAGATTACAAAAAATGAGTTTTTTATTTTTTAATATTTAAAAAAAAATTATGTACGGGATAACAATAATTATAATTTATATACATTACTATGTTTATTTTAGAAAATATGTGTAATACTTTATTAGTTGTTTTAATTACAAATACATATAAATTATTTAAATTTTCCGTTCAATGTTTTTATTTTAGTAAATTTAGTTTAATATAAATTGTATGTTCTTAATTTGTAATTGTGTATCAAGCAAATTATTTGTAATAGTAAATGAAATATAACAACACTATAACAAGCAAATTAAAACAGGAAAGAATTTTAATTTATAGAAACATAGAATGTTGAATTCAAAATGATGGCTATGTCATAAGTGATGAATATGCTGAAAATGGAAATAAAAATTTACAAAGAGAAACATGAAGAAAAAAACGGCAATAGAGGAATAGAACATTAGAATGATTTGCTTAGATTGAAAAGAGAATTGTGCAATTAGAATCATGCGTAATTAAACACATTAATTGATTCACTTCTTTTATCGATTTTATTAGGCTTGCAATGAGTATTTTGAAGAATCACAATTGACTGATTTTTTTATTGGTTTTATTAGACATGCAATGAATATTTAGAAATAAAAAATAGAATGTATATATTAAACACATTAATTGATTAATTTCTGTTTTTGGTTTGTTTATTCTATTCTCGATTTTGTTAGGCATGCAATGAATATTTTGAAATGAAAAAATGTAAATTAAATACATTAGTTGATTAATTGATTCCTTTCTCGAGGTTGAGGTTGCTGAGCAAGTGAGAATGTGATACGTGTAAAAAAATGGACAGACATAAATCACATGATGATACATAGGTCTATGCTCTGAAGGCGACACCAATATTGAGTTTTTTAGAGGATAAAAAAACATTTGATGAGTTCAAATTTGATCATTTTAGGATTAAAAAAATTAAAATTTAAAAAGATTTGATTTTTAACATTTAAGATTATATAATAATCTTAAGATGTCAAAAAAGGTTTAAGATTTGATTTTAGGATATGAAAAAATGTTTAAAATTATATAAATAATCAAAATAATCTCTTCAATCTTGATTTGATTTTGATTTAAAAAATTTGAAATTAATTTTATTTTATCTTCATTTGAATTTGATTTTTGTCAAGATTATATCATTTAATAAATAAAAGAATGTGATGAATATTTTTTTGATATAATATCGTTGATACTTTGCACTAATATGGTAATAAAAAATTTATCTCTTCAAAATTAATATAAATTTTAAATTTTTATTTTTATTTTGATATTTAAGAACAAGTAATAAAAGATATAAAATATATTTTTGATGCCTCATTTTTTATTCATGTTTGTTTTTCGTCTCTCATATTTCAATAATATTATTTTAGTCCATAATGTTTTGAAAATGTGCCTCAATTAGTCACTCACCTTGAAATATGAGGGACTAATTGTGACACATTTTTAAAATATTAGGAACTAAAATATCAATGTGAGAGACTAATTGTGACACATTTTTAAAACATTAAGGACCAAAATAATATTCTTGAAATATGAGGGACGAAAAACGAACATGAGTATAAAATGAAAGACCAAAAATATATTTAAGCCAATATTTTTTTTCATCTTATTCAATATTATAATTATTATTTCTTTTTCATTTAGCATTTTTACCTGATAAATTCATTAAATATTCTCTTTTATCTAAAAAAATTGAATTTTCTCCCATTAATGTTTAAAAATAAATTGATAAATTAAAAAATATGAATAAAATACAAAAGATGAGAATAGATATTTCTTTATTTATTTTTATATTACCATCTAACTAATTTATTGATCATTTTATATTTTTGAAAAATTTTGGTATTTTTATAAATTAATATCTGTAAATTGATTATTGTAACAATTAAAAATAAAATATAACATGTGTGATAAACATTTTATTTGAAACTATATCATTGTGTCAAACATGTTATGTGAAATCTTATCGACATGTAAATTACTTAAAGAATTAAACTGTATAATATAATTTAAATACTTTTCTATTTTACTTTATGATAATTTTAATATAAATATATTTTTATTATTTTTAATTTTATCGCCAACTAATTTGTTAAATATTTTCTTAATCTAAGAAAATTTAATTTTTATTCTACACAAAAATATCTATATTTATGGGACGTAGGGAGTACATTGTGTCCAAAATATATCGTGTTTCTCTTTATTAAATATTAATTCATATGCAATAATTTTTTTGTTATTAAGGTTAATGTGATTCTGATTATTACTTCATATGAAAATATTTTATTCATTTCTCATTTACTACAAAAAAAAATTATCTAACCCGACGCACGGGTCTCATATGCTAGTTATTTTATAATCAACAATTTATATAAAGATAGTAGTATTTTTTCTCAAAACAATTAACTTATAGGCTATTATCTAGGTGTTGTGTTTTCTTATTGATATTTGCATCTTAACTAGGAGTGTCAAAACGGTCCAGGCCATCCCGGCCCGTGTTGGCCAGCGTGAAAAATGGGCCAGCCTGGCCCGTATTCAAAAATGGGCTAAAAAACTTGTCCTTGCCCGTTTAAGAGAGGGCTACGCGGGCTTACGGGCCAAAAATAGGCTGGCCCGCCAAAATAATAATAAAAAATTTTAAAAATCAGAAAAAATTATTATTTTATTTTTTAAAAAAACAAAAACGGGCCAATCCATTTTTTTGTCCCTTTTTCGCGGGCGTAACCTTAAGAATGTTGTCTTTTATAATATCAATATTCCAAGTCAGGGAAATTCTTGGCTTGAGACTAAAAACAGATATAGATATTAATAGTTAAATGAGTATAATTATATGGTATTCTATTTTCTATTTTATCTTGTTATATTATCTCTATTTGCTAACATTTTTCTCATCTCGAGTTCTCTTAAATTGGTTTCAAATTGTTTTCTAATTAACCTTTGAGAATACCATTAAAACTTTATTCCGTTGGCTTTCGTAAATATGCATTTGTTTAAAAACCATTTCTGGGTTGATTGTTTAAGTTTTTAAGTTTCAAAACTTGTTTCATAAAGTTATCCATTGAATGTTTTTGATACTTTTCATAAAGTGATATTTGACTAAATTGAAGATGAATAAGTAGCAAATCTTTCCAACTATGTCATGCATTGCTTCAACGTTAATCTCAACTATATTTTGTGTGTTGTAATCTTTCTCAGTTTCATGCTAACCAATTTGAGACTAACCCAAAATAAACTTGTCTTGGTATAGTCTAACTCATAGTGAATTAGTCTTAATAAATACACCCCTTTTGATAACCTTTGATTTATTGTGCCAAACTTGTTTGTAGTTTATGATAAGGTATAACATGAAGTATCATGATGGACAAACAGTACACGGTAAAACATCGATATTTTACTTACTACATTGAGTTTTGTGCAATTGGATAACAAATTTCAAAATTACCAAAGAAATCTATCAAACTTCCCTGCTTTGGGATTTGAATTTGCCCTCCTTTGCAACCACTCTATTGTTGTCAATGATTCACCATTGGATTTCAGTGCGTCTAGATTAATTGGGAGCACTTCATTGTTCTATAATTGAGACATGACTATAGTATAGGAAGACACCATGTAGAAAGATGGATGAGAAGGGGTTGTACTTTTTATAGTGCCCTAGACTTCTCAAGTGTAGAAAAACGAATTTGTAGCCTTGTAGCATAGATGTATGAGATTAAAAGGGCAAATGTTACTGAGTTCTAGAGTTTCTTTCAAACTTGATTTTGTGTCTCAAGTGTTCCGTTGTGTAAGAGAATATACTACAAGAGCATCAATGTAAACATTCACTGTCATTAGCATTGTCACATTGAAATCGTGACATATATCGAACAAACCATCTATAACTTCTCCTACTCCTCCTTTGTTGTGAGATGTCGATCGATATCTTTGTTTTTTAGTTGATTTGCTTTCATCGTCTTTTAAGAAACCTCCTTCTCCTCCTTCATTAGCCGATTATTTGTTTCATGTTCTCTCCCATTGCTTTTGATCTCAACTTTGCTAGTTCATTGTCATTGAGCCACCACTAGGTACAAATATACTAGTTTGCAAATATGGTTAGAATTTTCATGACTAGTTGCACTTAAACAATCTAGATCGTCTTATTTTATAATACCATATCCAACCGTGATTTTTCATGGCGCACATATGTACCACATGCATGGTCTATTACCATAAACAAAGTCAAAAGTTTAGGCATGACATAATTTTTGTTGATATTGTAGTTATGTGGCCTTTAAGTTGGTTTATACACCCCATTAATTAATCCGCCTTTCGGGTTTGACTAAATGTATGTACTACTCAATTGAAAGTTATGAAAATAAGTTTACGGTAGTTCAAAACTTGAATTAGTAAAATATTTGAAGTGACCTTCATTACTCATTTAGCTCAAACCTTGATACTTTGTGTTTACCCAAAAAAAAAAAAACCTTGATACTTTGACTCAAACGTTACTTCATAGAGATGCAAGAATTACAAAAGTATTAAAACAACCATTTATGCTTTTGCACAACTTCCTATGTACTAAAATTAATTAATTATATAAAATTATGCAATTTACATTAGTGCATTTTAGACGTAGTACTATTTTTTCATTTATAGATTATTTATTATCATTTCTCTTTAAATCAATTACTTCTAACTACTTGTTTGTTTTGGAACTTTTCATTATAAATGTGAAAAAATTGAGTCCTGAAACATAATTTTAGAAGCAGCCTCTCAGCTGATTTTATTCAACAGATTTTCAAACGCGATTTTATATGGCCTAAAATCTAAAATAAACATATACTAAAAGATTAGAAATTAATTAATTTTATTGATTTATTTTATTAAAAAATATAAACTGAATTGGAAATTATAATATTTTTCATTATTTTCATATATAAATTTGTTCTGAAAAGGTAAATTTTTAAGATTTCTAAATTCAAATGATAAAATACATAAAGTTTGTTATAAATTCAACGTATTTTTGTAACAAAAGAAATTCAACGCACTTTTATTTTTTAATTAATATTTCAATCACAAGATTTTAAATCTATAATAATTACCTTTTTGATAAAAATTTCCAATAATAATAAAATTATAAAAAAGTCATTTATTTAAATTTAAAAATAAACAAATCAAGCATACCATTTTCCATTTTTTTTTCTTTCTTTTTTCCAGAAGAAGTACCCTAGTCCAAGCCGTAACCGTTGGATGGTGTGTCACGCTACAGAAACTTCCAAACGATAAGCGGTTTCTGTCTCTGTCCACTTCAACCCCTCAAGAATTTCCGCGGTGGTGGGCCCGCTCAGACACAGAGAGAGAGGAAAAAAATAATAATAAAAACTTAAAAAAAAATAAAATAAAAATAAAAATAAAAATAAATAAAACAAAAATAAAAGCGTGGGGCTAATCGTCATATAAAAGTTCCAAACACTGAAGCATTATTTCATTTTCTCTTTCTCCTTCTTCTCAAACTCTGAAATTCACTCTCTCTTATCCCTCTCCCTCACACAAAACAAACACTCACCACCGCCAAACGCTGCGTTAAACCTCAGAATCTTCGGAAACTTAGCGCCATTGTCGCTCACTGTAAGAACTTCCATCTCAATCTCAGAAACTCTCTCTCCACTTCTTCACTATCTCCCAGTGTTTGCTTGCGTTTGTACATGAATGAAAATGAATGAACTCTGAGCTATCAGTGTTTTTTTTTATCCTTTTTTATTTTCGTGCTGTTGATTTGTATAAATCGATACAATCAATGATCGACTGTTCAAACTGATAAACACTGAATCTGTACATGTTTTCGCCCTCTTTTGATCAGTTCCTGGGAGTAAATAATGAATGTGTTCGGAAAATTGACTCAGTTTGTGTGTGTGATGCTGTTGGAATTTGTTGTGGTGATATGTTTCTTATATCTTCTGTTGTGTTTTTGATTGACATTTTCGTTTTTGAGTGGCTTTGCTCTCTCTCTTGATGATCACTGTGTGCTGTGCTGGGATTGTGTAAGGATCATGGAAGGCCGTTATTTGAGCAAAGAGCAGGTTTGTTGTCACCTTTGGTGCTGAACTTAATATTGTTACTATTGTACTGCATGGGGAATTTTGATTGTCCAGGGTCTGAAGAAAAGGGAAGGTGTGTGTGTCACTGTCTGTGTGTGTGTGTGTGTGTGTGTGTGGGATAGGTAGTGTTTTTATTTTGCACGTTGCAATTGTTGATGAAGCTATTGGGGGCGAACTTATTACCTACTCTAGAATGTGGAGGCTTGGCATATGGAGCATTGAGAAGTAGGGCATAAAAATATTCCGCACGTGATTGTGTGCTATGTTTTAATATGTGAATAAGTGAATCTATAGGCATCAAATTTATTTCCTACCGTGCATTAATTGTAGAATGTAGAGGATCAAAACTGATAACTTGTTAAAGTTCGATACTTTTCGGTCTGATATTGCCAATGGTCCATTGTCTATAGGTAACAAGTCCAAGGTAATCAATGGCAAAAGGTGGTCATGAATTATAATGCCCAGCAAGAGGCACCGAAAAGTGGATGCCTCATTGTAGAAAGGTGTTAACATTAGAAAGGAAGAAAACAGTAAAATGTTTTGACTAATTTGCATTGGCTGCCTTTAACTTCTTGTTCATGCCATTCGGCTCCTTTGACTATACTGATTGTTCCTTTTTAATGGAGTCTCTATCAAATCCATTTCAAGTCAATATTGATCACTAACTTCATTCTAAAAATATTTCCCCTTTCTTTAATTCATATATAGTTCATTTAATGTGTCAAACCCCTAGATGGTCACTATGTTTACAAATTTTGACTACATTTAGTGCTTGGGTATGGTAATTTGTCATTAATTGTGGATTTTTCCATCTTTAAGATGTGTATGGTGGCCTAATATATGCTGTTCTTATGGTGGGATTTCCTCAATAATGAATGTGATTAATGTAAAGCAATTGTATATCATGTCAACAAATCAACAATTTTAATAGCTTAAGATGTTAGGAGAAGTCCAATGACTAACAATATTTCCTCTGTCTTCGCACACCCCATTGAAATACAGACAAGGAACATGCCAGCTACTACCTTGTACAAAATTAATTATAGAATAAGGGAGGTGAGGATATCGCTGCTTCTTTCATTGTGTATGAGTTGCTCCTTGTTGTGAAGTTTTTTCTTATTTTATTCTTGAAGGCTTTAGAGTCTGCCTTCATTTCCTTTGTGGGATGAATTCTGTGTAATATAAATGCATCCATCCATACAGGCATAGGTACTTGTTTATGTTTCCCTTGTTTTAATGACGTTGCCCTTGTGACGTTAACAAGATCTGCTAAGAAATTTGAACAATTTCTTGATGAAGAAAAACAAGTTATGAGAATGACAAATGTTTTATGTCTGTTTTTTTGGTGCAGTGAAAAAATAGCTGCTTTATTTATTTTTAATTGAAGATTCTATATTATGAATTAATTTTTGAAATAGTTTTGACATTTTCTTTCTTCTGTCAGGACTATACTGTTCATTTTTCTTGGACCAGTGCTACTGTGGCTGGATTTGCTGACGATTTCTGCCATGATCCTTTTATGCTGAGCTATCTTTGTATTTTAGAGTATTCTTGTAATAATTCAAACAGTTTCAGATTTGAAATCATTATCTTGTACACCTGTAAACATTTAATATTTTAGTGTTACTATATCCAATTTGATCAACTTCGATGGTGTTTGATGATTTGTACTAACTGAGGCTTTCTTTGTTTTCTCTGTGTTTCTGCCTCTAAATATATACTTGAATTCACATGAATCTTGTAGATTTATATTGTTTATACGTGGAAAAAGGAAAAGAACTGACTTCTTCATCTGAATTCTTGGATACACTTCCTAAGCAGTGAAGAATGGAGACTTTAGCACAACTGGAAGCATTGTGTGAAAGGCTTTATAACTCGCAGGACTCTGTTGAGCGAGCACATGCTGAAAATACCCTGAAGTGCTTTTCCTCAAATGCAGACTACATTTCACAGTGCCAATATGTTCTGGATAATGCATCCTCTCCATATGCATTGATGTTGGCTAGTTCGAGCTTGTTGAAGCAAGTGACAGAGCAAAGCCTTCCATTACAGCTCCGGATTGATATTCGTAATATTCTTGCTTGCTTGCAGATGATTATGATAGTAGTATTTTAGGGGTTCTATATATTTGGCTTGGGTCTGTGGGGAGAAAATGTATTATTTATTTTATCCTTTTGCCTAAACAGATTTTACTGAGTGAGGTTTTAGCATTATTAGATGCATTCAATACTCATAGTCTATTGGATAGATGTCACATATTTTTGCATATATTAACCTCTCAGTTCCTGAGTTGGTTTCAACATATTTTATGGATGATCCATGGGAGATGTTCTTCTATTTACTTTCAGGCTGTTTTTGGGAAATTTGGATTCATAATTTTTGGTTATGTTGCTGTTAATTTCTCCATGTTATGGTTGCTTGATTTGCTATTTTCTTTTTTCGCATATTGATCAAATTACAATTTTTCTGAAGGAAACTATCTCACAAACTATCTGGCCAGCAAGGGACCCGACTTGGAGCCCTTTGTGCTTGGATCCTTGATCCAACTCTATTGTCGTATTACAAAGTTTGGGTGGCTCGATGATGACAGATTCAGGGATGTTGTTAAAGAGGCAATGAACTTCTTGAATCAGGTGACATGACCTGTTTTTATATTATAGCTACATCTATGTCAACATGCCACTTTCTATATCTCGCAACCATTTTGTTTTAGTAAATTGCATTTCCTTGATGTTTAATCGAAATTTATACCATATTTCATACATTAATGGCAAGATCATGTTAGTTCTTAACTTTTTCCTTTCAACAAATAGCATGTGCTTTTGCTCTAGTGTTTCTCTACTGTGTTAACGAAAGTCTCTCTAAATTTTGATTTTAGATGCCATAACTCCTAAAATCAAAGTTCAACATAAGGTAGTTATATGCCATGCTTTTGACCATGCTTTGGGGTCCAATCAACTAGGGCATGTGGGGATGGTCAAGAGATCAATAGTTCAATACCCATTCATTAACTCTTAATATCTAACCAGCATTTATTTAGATTTTACTGATACGTTCAGGTTTCTCATATTTTTCTTTTAAAGTTTTGCTCTGTAGAGGTATTCTTGGAAGTTGGAACTTGGAAGTGCCAGAGTGCTACTTCTTTTCCCTTAGATCTTGAACAATAACTTTTTTGCAAAATAGTGCAAATAATTTATTAGAATTCTGGTTAAAACTTTTGATAGGTCTGTAACAGTTAATAGGATTAATGGATTTAATGCTAATGATCTTCTATGAATTAAGTAACCATCAAAGCTCTTTCTCTATGTTTTTGCATTTTCTGGTGGCTTGTGCTGTTTTTGTGTGGTGTAGATCTCTAGTCAGTTAGAGAGTTGTGTTTGAGTCCAATATCTCTTCAGGGCTTACTGAGTTTCCCTTCGTTTTTTGTTGATAAATTCTGCTTTTAATTATACATATACATGCATGAGCATATATATATATATATAAATTATATTATATTTATACACACACAATTAGGTGGAGATCCACTTGCTTCGGGAGTAACTTTTGTCATAGTTATTCTTTTTAATAACTCTTTGTATACTTCAAATTTTATCAATCCAACCATTGAATATTGTGATATTATCTCAACGACCATACACACCAAATTTTAGATAAGAAAGTTGGACATTTGTATTTATGTAATCTTATAGTTGGCATTTACTTATTTACTTATATTTTAAAAAGTATGTTATATGTTAGAATGAAGTTATTTGATAAAGTATCAACTAGTTTTTAAATTTTATAAAAATTTGTAGACTTGATCTACCCAATAAGAACTTTAATTTGACGATTGGATTGATGAAATTTATTGTTCACAAAGAGTTACTAAACAGAGTAACTATGACGAGAGTTTCTCTAGGAGTAAGTGGATCCCCACCCACATTTATTTGTTCATTTATATTCTGAAGAGATGTCCTCAAATATTAGATTTATACTCCATCCATATGCACCAATGTTTAAATTTTAAAAACATTGCACATTGCCACAAAGCTTTAGCTTGCCTTTTTTACTTCTACCAAAATCCGTGAACTGCTTAGAAGAAACCGGTCACACTCAACATTTCCCCAAAAAGCCAAACACAGAATTTTATACAACCAACATTCTCTTCATGAATTTTGATACTCATTTACTTCATATAGTGATTGGGCCAAGATGTGCTTAGTTTATTTTGTCAATGTGGTATTGTATTTTGGCTATGTTACCCAACCCCTTTGGAGTTAGAGTTAGGTGGCATAACCTGAAAGTTCATGATTGACGGAAGCAAGTTTTATTAACCGTCACCATTTTGTAGCATTTGTTGAATCCTGGACATATATTCCCTAGTTTCTTCTTTGTTGCTGGCATCTTGTGGGTTAGGATTTTGTGGTGTTTTTATTATACATTTTGTTTTGTTTGGTTTTCCCCACCATTTTTTATACTTTCTTTTTGTATTATACTTCTAATTACATTGAATTTTAATCTCACACTGGTAATGCTTTCAGCAGGCACAATATCATTATGCTATAGGTTTGAAGATATTGAGTCAGCTTGTTTCCGAGATAAATCAGGTTTGAGTCAATATTTAATGTTTCAACAAAAAAGTGTATTATTTAATAGCATGCTATACAAAGACACAGTGTGCTTGCTATATCTCTAGTTGAAAGGAACAGATATCTGAATATTATTCACTGAATTAATCTGTACATAGGTGATTTACAATTTATAGGCTTATGCTAATAAAGGATAAATAAATGTAAAATTTGTCCTAATAAAGGGGATATAACACAGCAGGAATGTATCATATCTATTATGTCCTAAAGTAGTTTTAAAATAGTGCTATTTACATGATTTATAACACTCCCTTTCAAGTTGGTGAATGGATTTCAATCCTTCTCAGCTTGCTCCTCCGACAACGTCGGGTTCCTGCCTGGGTTTGGCACAAGCTCGCGATTAATCTCTCCATTGAATCTATCCTGGCCTCCATTCTTGTTGAAACCATGTAATCTCTCCATGAATCTGCTACCCACTGCTCCTGGATGGAGCTCTGATACCAGTTGATATGAGCTGGATCAGATTGTAGAAGAAAATTATGTTTATTGGTAGAAAACAATATTACACTCCAGGTATTTGAGAGACCTGGTTCTCTTTCACTCTAAATCCCTTTACAAAACCAAAAATAACCCCTCTAATCTCTCCTTCCTGTTATATATAGCATATCATCTCACACTACTCTCTAACTGATTCTCACCAACTCACTAACTAATGGGGTTACCTATCACCCGGTGACTTGGTTCAATTAAAATTTAAGCATTATGTCCAAACTACAGTTACTGGCCAGTGCAAATTTCCTAGATACGAGGTCCTTTTAAGGTCCTCTCGTATGTGAGACAGGTTTCTCATCATTTGGAGCTGCTGCTACTTTAAAGATCCATCCCGTTTTTCACGTCTCCATGCTCAAATAGTTTCAGTGGACATTTCAACTCTTGATTTGCCATTACTGGTTGACGAGCAATCAATCTCCTCAACTCAAGTTGGCTTGTATTACCATTCCATTCATGATCAATATGAGGTTTCAATTTTGTGGAAGGACTCTATCTTGCCAATACTTGGGAATCAGTTGATGCAATCAAGGCTCAGTTTTCTTTACAAATCATTTTCAGATATAATTGAGGGCAAAGAGGGAAGTCTTTGTGAGATTCTGCTTGGCAAACAAGTTGATTATTGAAAACTAACTTCTTAAGGTTAGGATATGCTCGCCCGTCTACCGGGATAGGAGAAAGTGAAGATCTCGACTAGGAGTCAGAGGGAATCTCTAGTGTATCTTTTCTAATGAGAGAAATTTTTTGGTAACAGTAATTATTGGTAATGGTAATAAATGGCTCAACTCTTGCTACAAATCAATTTCTGTTTTTTTTTTAATTTCATCGAAATCACTTCATTTCTTAGCATAATTATAATAAAATAATTAAATGAAATAGAAGGAATACTATATAAAAAAGATCTTATGAATCAATTTGAATTGGGCCAAGTGATGCATTTTTGGCAAGAATATTAGAAAAGGAATTGATGTTGTGTTAGCTTATTTGTTATTTTATTTGCTTCTTTGCAGTTATTTCTAGCAGTTATCCTTTTTAGTTTTGGGGAAAAGTGTAACTGTTCAAGATTCTTGTAACTGTTCAAGACTCAGTTATGTTCTCCCTCACATCCCTAGAGAGGGAAGAAGAAAAATATTATTTAGTGTTTAGGTTTGGTTCTCTCTACGCCAAATGATCCCTGATTCTATTCTAACTAAAATAGGGAAGAAAGGTAGGAAAAAAGAAGCACTTAGACATTCTCTTTGAGAGTGATTTAGAGATTGGAAGGCCTGTGGCACGATCCATTAAAAGTGCACAATTACAAATATCTTTTTCCTTTTGAATCCTTTGGGGGATTGTCGATTTACTGATGAAAAACTAGTATAGATATCTATAATTTAGTTGTTACTTTGGTAACCCACCACATATTATCTTTGTTTTGAATTTCTTTACCATTATTTCGCTGATGATTTTGTTTTTGTTGTTGTTGTTGTTACTTATATGTTTTTGTATTCTTTTTCAGCACAATACTGGATTACCTGCTACTCGTCAACGTAGGATAGCAGGCTCTTTCAGGGATCAATCACTGTTTCAGATATTCCAGATATCATTAACTTCTCTCTTCCAGTTAAAAGCCGATGGTATATTAAATTTTTTGATATGATGGTGATAGATATTGTATACATTCTTTTTTGGAGTTATATATTTGATTCCATGTTTTGAATTTTGTAATTGTGCTTTATATAAAACTTTCAGTTGGAAGCAAGTTGCAGGAACTGTCTCTTATGCTTTCCCTCAGTTGTTTATCATTTGATTTTATGGGGACATCATATGACGAAAGCTCAGATGAGATTGGTACCATTCAGGTATATTCCTTTGTTGATAGATGGTTGTTCTTTGCTTTCCTCTAGTTTGCAGTTCTTGATTTGAAATTGGCATTGGTTGTACAGGTTCCATCAACTTGGAAGCCTGCCCTTGAGGATTCCTCAACACTGCAAATATTTTTTGATTATTATGCAATGAATCAAACATTTTCAAAAGAGGTTTGTTTATGTTATTTTCCTTTGATATGAGGGTCCATGCCTTTTAAAAACTTATAATTTAATACATTATTTTGTAAATGCCTTGTCAAAGACCCTGCTAGATTATTTTTCATGCATACTTTTGTTGGACTTAAATAATTTTATGTTTCACAAGAAGCCTCTGTTTTGTGGTGAAGTTATTTTTCTCTTTATTTTGCTTTATTCCCTCTGCCCGATTAATTTACCCTTAGCTTAGCTTCCTTACAATGGTCTTAACTTTCCTGTTAAAAGAGTTTATTCTATCTTCCCATGATTCTAAAACAACACACATGTATTCAGAGTGGTGTGCATATTGTAATGGAGTCTGTTGCTTGGGGATTTCTTTTATTTTGCTTCTGATTGTCATGCCTTAACTTGTTACTGCTTTCAATAGTATGTCATGGTATGTTATCCTCTTCACATGTTACCATTATATGTTTAGGGTCTAGTTTGATGTTAAGAATGTTTTTGACCTATGCTATCATATGTTTTTCATTTGTTCAGGCTCACTGAACTTGTGAGGTATGATATTATTTGTCCAATGAATATAGCATTTGAGTGTTGTTCTTTTATTGTATGTATTAGCCAATTACACTTAGAACTTGAACACAAATGCATTTCTGCATATGTAAAGTTTATTTGCACTGGGTCCTTTGTTTCTGGATTTCTAATTTTCTACTCATGATGGCAAAATTCTGAATTACAATATGGTAATCTATTTTATTTGTCAGTTTGTAAAGAAATTTCTGATCCATTTAATCTGTTTATCAACTTCCATTTGGTGATCTATTTAACCTTTATATATTATGGTTTTTTCACATTATTTATTGTTACTATTTGTAGGCATTGGAGTGCTTGTTGCGTCTTGCTTCTACTAGACGATCTTTGTTTTCTAATGACTCCGCTCGATTGAAGTTTTTGTCACTCTTAATGCAGGGCACCAAAGAAATTTTGCAAACCGGAATAGGTAAAACTGGATTATACTTATTTTTGCCTCCAGTTTAGAACGTGCACACACATCTATTTCCCTGCTAGCAGTGTAATTTATTTACCTAGAAGCATTAGTTGCCTAATTTGTCTCTGGGCATTGGATTTTTGTCTTTGCTTTTTAAGATATTGAACGAATGTGAATGATAGAATACCATCCTCAAGCAGAGACATATTTCCAGGGAATGAAAACATATTTAAGCCTAGTTTATTTAAGCACCACAGTCCAAATAAAAGACTGGGACTTTTGCAGTCATTGTATATACAAATTTTTTATAAGATATTTGATGCTATAATTCGTTGTAAAGCAGGTCTTGCTGATCATGATAACTATCATGCATTTTGTCGACTTCTTGGCCGCTTTAAAGTAAATTATCAGGTAAGTTGAATGCTCTTACTGGTTCTTTCTGCTTCTTGGATAATCTTTATACCTGTTTCATTCAATTGTAGACATGATTTTTGTTTGCACAGGGTGACTTAAAAAAGTAGATTGTCAATTTTATATCCAACAAACCATTTTGATTGTCTATATTGTTTTCCATTATACCTTCCATTTGATCAATGGCATACTATTTAAACCTCAGGATTGGGAAACCATGGTGACCCATTTTCTCTTCACTGCCCACTTCCTAGTCTCTCTTGCTTGATTTACTTCAATTTAACGTGCACAAATAACTCAACCATAGCCTCTTGGTCATGACTTGTACTGGTGTTGATTACCTTGGTTATTGATGACAATCTCTTATTATCCTCTTCCTTTGATTTCTGCTGCAGTTATCAGAACTTGTGAATGCTGAAGGCTATAGCGATTGGATCCGCTTAGTAGCAGAGTTTACATTAAAATCTTTGCATTCTTGGAAGGTATGTTTCTATGACTATTTAATATGTTCCCTAGAGCCATTGAATTATACATTTTGTTTGGTGAATGACAGGATCTGTATGTCTGATATTCCGAATGCCTGGAGGGTCATCTAAGCTGATATATATTTTATATTTCATTTTCTTTTTGTCCTGCTTTTCTCAGCTTTAGGACGATTCTTTGTCCTTCTGTTTTGTTTTCATAGTCTCCATTAATCCTTCTATATTGAAAAAAAAGCTGGTATTAAATATGAAGAGCAGCTTCTATTAATAAATATATGTTTCTTCTTTCAGTGGGCTGGCAGCAGTATTTACTACCTTCTAAATTTGTGGTCTAGATCAGTGACATCCGTGCGGTATCTTAAGAGCGACAAACCCAACCTGCTAGATGAATATGTCCCTAAAGTTATAGAAGGTTTTGTATCATCAAGATTTGATTCATTGCAGGTCAGGTGCTTTAATACTCTTTACGGGCATGCATGAGTGAGTGAAGTATTTTTTCTCATTTTGACCTTTAATCATCCATTTACTACAGTCTGAACTATCAGATGAACTTGGTGAAAATCCACTCGACAATGTTGAAGTACTTCAAGATCAGCTTGAATTTTTTCCTTACCTCTGTAGATTTCAGGTTCATGCCTTTTCATGCTTCTACCGTATTAAAAATTTCACTTCGTTATATGTACAAAATTTTAAATCTTTGAATATCATGGAGTCAATTCTTTGAATAATTATCTTTACTTTTAACATCTTTATTGGTTCATTGAATTTCAGTATGAAAGTTGCAGTTCATATTTAATGAAGATAGTGGAGCCTATCATGCAAAGCTATATGGTATTCTTGAGTAGTAGTTCTCCGTATAGTCTTTCAGGTTTTGTTGTACAATTCTCGTAAAATAGTCTGATTCTGTAATATATGTCCTATTTATGTGTAGAAGGAAGCAAATCTCCAAATCCCTATGGATAGTTATGAACTCTCTGTAATTGAATCCAAACTTGCTTGGTTCACACACATAGTTGCTGCAATTCTCAAGACGAAACAGATTTCTGGTTTTAGGTAATTACTTGAACAGTTAGTGAAATCTAGGAACTTTTGGACAATGAAGTTTTAAGTTGTCTATGATTTCTATATTACAGTGGAGAATCACATGAGATACTTGATGCGGAGATTTCAGCATGTGTTCTGCAATTGATTAATATTTCTGACAGTGGAGTTCACAATAAGGTATATCCATATATGAATAATCAGGGATAAAATTTGGTGTATCTTAAAACATTAGAAAATCTGCATGGTCTTTCTTCTGGTATATGTTTGTTTTATTGGTCTTGCTGGCACTGGTTAAGGAACACTATCATATCATTGATCTCCATGAAATGAAAATGTGACATGGTTTCTTGTTGACTGTCAACTGCCTAACACAACAGTCCTCTTTTATATGGGCACGGTACTGGCTTTGCAATGCAACATAAGTAGATTTTGTAGTCTTAGTAATAGACATCAGTGACTAAAAAGAAAGAAATACAAAATGCGAAGAGAAAAGACAATGATAACTCGAATTAACATAGTGGGGAGAGGAAGAATTTGATTAATACACCAATCACCTGCTTCTTAATTGTGCTTTTGGTGATTCTTTCCTCTGTCATTTATGTTATTGATGATAATAGCATGAAGTTATAGCTGCTTTTGGTTTTAAGTAGCCTTTCTTCTTGGAAGTACTAAAGTCTAGTCCTATACCTTAGCTTTGTATTTTGATTCCTTAGCTTTGTATTTTGATATTTGTTGATACTCTTGGCTAAATTTAGAGGTATGAAGATGTGAGCAAGCAAAGACTTGATCGAGCTATACTAACTTTTTTACAACATCTTAGAAGGTGTTATATTGGTGACCAGGCTGTTTTTTCTTCCAAGGTAATGCTTTGAAAGCTATTTTCCTTTCAAGTTTAAAATATTCTTTGGAGAGTTCATTCATTGTCTTTTCTTGTTTTTTTGGATGGTAATTGCAGCAGTTATATGCCCGGCTATCTGAACTTCTTGGACTCCATGATCATCTTCTACTACTAAATGTTATTATGGGAAAAATTGCTACCAATCTCAAGTATTACACAAAGGTGGGGGATTTTAGATTCCATATCCTTCTCGTTGCTATTATTATGAGTTCACAACATGAGAAACTTTATTTGCAGTGCAAAGAGGTCATTGATCATACATTAAGTCTCTTTCTGGAAATGGCATCTGGGTTAGTCTGGTTCCATATCCAATTTCCTTGGAGTATTATCATTTATTATTTACCTAATTTTATATTTTGTTGTCTATTTAATTTGATAAGGATTTTGTTTTTGTAGATATATGACGGGAAAGCTGCTTCTTAAGTTGGATGCTGTTAAGCACATAATTTCAAACCAGAATGTGAGTTGCCTCTAACCATTAAAGATGAGATGCACTTTTGACCTCCTTGTTTGACAGGATTGTTCTACGAAACTGTTTCTGAAAACTGTTACTGATTTATTGTTTTAAAAACAGAAATTCGAGAACAGACTTTTGTTTTTTTGTTTTGTGTTTTCTGTTTCCAGAAAGCCAGAAACTAATAAAATGGACCACAAAGCTATCAAACAGTTTTATTATAGGAGAAATGCTTGTCAATCACTTTTTTAAGTTTTAAAACTGTTTTTTACATTAATATCATCAAACAGGTTTTTTCTTTTTCTGATCTAAAAAATAGTTCCTAAAAACTGTTTTATAAAGTAGTTCTATAAAAAAAAAAAAGAATCAAACAGACCCTATGATTTTTTTTATTTTCATATATCTGCATGCTTGTTTATATCAGTAAGTTCTAATGGAAAAAATTCCTCTCTTTTTCAGAGGGAACAATTCCCTTTTTTAGATAATTGGGAATGTTTCCGAAGCAGAACAACATTATATTATACTATTGGCATGTTGATGTTCATGGAAGATAGCTCACTGAAATTTAAATCTTCAATGGAACCTTTCCTACAGGTTGGTAGTTTTTATTTGCCATTACAATTGAAGAGAAACTGCAATGTTGAATTTTAGAAGTACAATTTTGTTTTACTTACTTTTTCTTAATATCCATTTTATGAACTTGAGTCAACTGGTTATATCTTTCGAAAGATGTTCATCTTATTTCCATGCATATAATTTTTTTATTACCTCACACAAGATACTGTTGACCTCTTTGTACAAATAAAAGGTCAAAATACATACACTAGCATTATGGGTCAGTTGTGATTTGTGGACAACTACTCGTATGTTTAACTCCTTGAACTTAAAACATTGTCTTTTTAATCCTTTTAAACCATTATTTATTTGTTGGTTAGCATAGTTTTGACCTCATGAGCTTCTTTTGTGACAAGTGATACATGTTTCACCTCCATCGTATCAATGCCTAACTTGTTTAGAAATATGAAATATGGCCAGCAAAATACGTAACGTATAGTATTGTCAATTTATTATTGAATGAATGATTGATTTGTCCAGCTGATTATTTTTGCATTCTGATGGATGGTTTTTCTATGTAAGGTTTTGGTCAGATTGGATTCAACACCCGATGCGTTGTTCCAATCAGATGCTGTAAAATATGCATTTATTGGGTTGATGCGAGACCTTCGAGGAATAGCTATGGCCACCAATAGGTTGGCAATGATTTAAATAAAACTGTTTTATTTGCTAAGGCCTTGTTTGATTTGTCTCTGTTCTCAACAGTATTAGTTCATTTTGGTTTCTTTTAATTGCTTTTTAACAGTCGAAGGGCATATGGATTCCTTTTTGATTGGCTTTATCCCACACACATGCCACTTCTTTTGAAAGGCATTGCACATTATGCTGATATTCCAGAGGTATGCCACATACTTTCCTTTCAATGCTGTTTATTGGGTGATCACAAAGTAACTGATGCAATTCAAGGAATAATATTATATTATCATCTTAGTTTGTTTTTATTTTGTATAGTTTATCACTGCATCATTAAATCTTTTTGTTTTGGGTGAGTCTATCTTATCGCTGTGTAGTTTATCCCTGCAGTAGGTGGTTTAGTCAGGTGAGAGCAGCAATGGAGTTTCCAATAAGAAAAGTTGATCAAATGAAAAAAATAACCAAATTAAAAAGGAAAGGTAACTATGAAAACATTAGGAGACACTTGAAAGGAAATTACTGAATATTGTAACCATAAATCTTTGTATTTATTGTTTTCAGTCTATATAATATAGCTCTGCTGTGTAGTTTAGACATACGATTCACTCATATGTCTCCCGCTTTCCTCTCAACAATTCTAATAATGCTAGCCTAGACTTACAGGGAATCTGTCATAATAATGGATATTAAGGAAATGAATCTATGCATAATAAAATATGAAATAATGGACAAAAATCTCAATCTAATTATACAACACAACAGACAGCATTAAAAACAGCCTTGTTTGAAGTGGTTTTGCTGAGACTTTGGTTTTTGATAGAGCTCAATGATGCGCATTGGTCCATGAGTTTGATTCCATGTATTGGGGTAAGACTTGGTTATGGTTTTTGTTCTTTGTTTGTCACCATCTCTTGGATCCAGCAGGAGATTCCTCCACTGATAAAATAAAAAATATCACCGAGTCTTGAAAATCCGAAAGATTTAATACTGTGTTAGAAGTTGTCAGGACTAATGCTCATATTAAAAATACTTGCAAAGCCTTTTTTTATCTGTCATCTTTTGAAGAGAGCCTCCAATTTCTTTAAGTCGAAACTGTTATAGAGATCCATCTACCTTGTCCTGAAGGGAAAAGCTGATACAACCTTTCTAACAAATGTGCCCTATTTAAACCCACTGAAGAAAACAAGTTTGGTTAATTTTGCCATTGTAAGAAGGCGTTAAATAATTCATGTCAAACTAGCTAATCCTGTAAATCTTTCTTTCAATGTTACAATTTTAATTTCCATACCCTGGAGGAATGTTTGATTTAAATAACTTGCTGCAGGTAACAACTCCATTGTTGAAATTTGTTGCCGAACTAGTCCTGAACAAATCACAGCGATTGACTTTTGATTCTTCTTCCCCCAATGGGATACTACTTTTCCGAGAAGTCAGTAAAATGATTATCACCTATGGATCAAGAATTTTGCCTCTTCCTATCAAAGCAGATATGTACACATCAAAATACAAGGGGATATCGATTTGTTTGATAATTCTTGCAAGAGGTTTGTATATACTGTGACATAATATTGCAGTTTTCTATCTTTTTCTTTTGACGTCAAGGATGTGGTAGAATGGACTGTTCTATTGGAGGCATGAAGTCATCTAGGTTCTGATATATGTAATGTTAGTCACTAAACCTAAACACCAAATGGTAAATCCATATTTTTAGAGCCACCATTTCTGGCCAGCTTTTCATAATCATCTCACTATATTACATTCTAAATATCTTTTACAGGTTTCACTCAGTTAAATGGTTTTTAATTGCTTCTTTAAGTAATTTGTCATGATACACATGCAGTCTTATCGCAGCAATTGAACTTTAATTACACAATCTGAAATGTAAAAAATGACAGACATGACAGGATAAATTCTCAGTCTGTTTTATACTTTGTAGAAGCTGGTTTCATCATGCTTGATTCCTTCATTCACGTTAGCAGTCTTATCTATAAAATTATCTATTAGTCATTTTTTTGGGCATCTATCACTGAAGCGAAAACCAATTGAGTGAACATTTAGCAAGAGTATGCATATATTTACATTACCCATCTGTGTTATATTTTTTAATTTTAATTTTTTGATTGCAGCACTATCTGGGAACTTTGTCAACTTTGGTATATTTGAACTTTATGGTGATAGAGCACTCGTTGATGCTCTTGATATCACTGTAAAGTTGATACTGTCAATTCCTTTGGCTGATATATTTGCATTTCGGAAGGTATTACTTTACCTTTATGCCATGTTCTCTACTGTGTTGGTTAAAAATATAAGTTATTTCCTCTCCTTTGGTTTCTTCAAATTGTGTCGTAAATTGCATTATATCTGTAACATCTGTAATTCTATTACAAAGACATTTTGTTGCCAAACCTTACATGTAACGGCCTGTTTACTACTGTTTTCATTTCCTATTGTCACTTTTAATTACAAAACTGCCACCTTGTTTTCAATTTATTTCCTGTTTTCAAATATTTGTACAGGAAATAGTGAAAACAACTTTTTTTTTTCATGTTTCTTGTACAAATATTTGAAAACAAGAAATCGACTGAAAACAATGTGAAAGTGCTATAATTAAAAGTGAAAACAGGAATTAAAAACATGAAATATTTTCTCAAAATAAAAAGGCCCTAATATTTCCATTTGTCTACACATTTTTTTCAATCAGTATGGTAATCGTTATGCAAGCAAGTTTGAATTACCTTTTTGTTTCCCTGTTTTCTTAACTAGATATTAAGCCAATTGCCTGTTTTCTCCAATATTTGATTTGTGCATTTTTTCGTTTATCTTGTTTACAGAGGTTGGACCTGTCCTGAAGTTTTCAATTTTGTTTCTGAATACAGTTTTTAAGAAATAATTGGCCTTACAATGTAAGAACTGAAAATTATGGCAACTGTGTTTGGGGTATATAAGGAAACAAAAAGATTGTTAGGGGTTACACTGACATAGTGTACTGATCATAGCATAGCTTCTGATCATTTAAAAAATATCTAAGTTGTTAACTTTTTTTCTTTTCTTTTGCTCTATTTTTAGGTTGCAGCAGCTTACTTTGCATTTTTGGAGACTCTTTTCAATGGTCATTTGTCATTTGTTCTGAGTTTGGATAAAACTGCATTTATGCTTATTGTTGGATCTCTTGAATCAGGCCTTAAAGATTTAAGTGAGAAAATATCATCACAGGTTTGTAAAAGCTTTGCACTTGTTTAGTTCTGATAATTCAACTCTATCATCATCAGAATATCAAATACTACTTTTGATTCATAAACTGCATATCAATTTGTATATGCTCATGAACAAGGAAAATGTTATGTTGTTTGTTTACTTTCTTACCCTAAAATTTCTTTCGTGTATGTAGTGCGCCTCTGCTATTGACAACTTGGCTACATTTTATTTCAACCATGTCACTGTTGGAGAGTCGGTTACCTCACCTGCTGCTCTTAATATAGCTGGACATGTTTCTGAGTGCCCCGAGCTATTCTCTAGAGTAAGTCTGTGACAGGCTTGCGCCTTGCTGCTAAAATGCATTTTTCACTTCCTTATAATTTACACTTTGTGGAGTAGGGAAATCAATCTTGAAATATTTTGAGAATCGCATCTCATAATTAGATGGATTGTGGTCAACTATTATTTTTTTTGTTATTCCTGTAATTTGGAATTCTTGTTTAATTATGGGATTGCCTAATTATATATTTCTTTTTTTCGTATTTCTAGCATTTCTATATATTGTATTTCCAATCAGAAGAATGAATCAAGAAATAAAATATTTTCTTCAGAATCTTCTTTTCCTCTTTCATGTAATCAACCATGTCTTAATCATGAACTGGCTTAAAAATTTTCCACAGATATTGAGAACCCTATTTGAGGTTGTTTTATTGGAGGATCGTGGCAATCAGTGGTCTCTTAGCAGAGCAATTCTGAGCATGATACTAATCAGTGAAGAGGTAATGACAATCCTGTTATTATTATGTTTCATTCTAATATTTGTATCCATACTGTTTCAGATGCTATAAGCTGAAATGCATGTTGTTAATGTTAGTCAAATCACATAATCTGTCAGTAATGTTTTGACATCATGTTTTAAAAATTAAGGAATTAAGTACGTGTGCATTTTTTTCTGCCTGGTATTTTAACGTTGGTATGCGAGATACCCAATTTTCTTGTATGTCTGAGTAGGATGTTATAATGTATTGTTTGATATTATGGCATTACGTTCAAATCTAAAAACTTAGGATGTCCGAGAATCCAATATTTCTACATTATTGGCCTTTAGACACATTTAATGTTGGATATCTTCATAATGGGAGTTTTTTATGTGCTACATAGTGCATGTGCTTACACCGACAAAGCTGTAATGGCAGTTTTTAATAAGGTCTTTGATGGTGCATGCAGTAATATTATTGCTTGACAGTTATTATATATTTGGAATATCATATATATACTGTAGAAAGATACAGTCCTCTAATTGAGGAGCAACTTTTTGAGTTGTTTACTTATTTTATAATATAATAGTTAATAGTCTTGATTGTGTTGATGGAATTGGTCCTGGGCTTGCCAATAGGTATTACACTAGTGTTTGACTTAATTATTAGTATAACCAAGACTGGTTAGTTAGTATTTTTGTTCACATATCAACACATCTACCTCATACATATCTAATATTGTTAAGAGCATCCTTTCTCACTTTTCCACCCTCCCTACATAATCCTAAGATTTCTACAGTATGTACTTGCATATTGATTTGCTATTTTTCTTGCAGATGTTTACAAATATCAAGACTCAAATTTTGGCTTCATATGTAAGTTCAAAGCTATCTCCAAACTTTGCTGTTGTTGTCCAGTATGTCGTATTGCATAAATTAGCAGTGTCATGGGCTATTATAAACTTTGTTAATAAATTGACCTCTTGCTATGATGTTTAATAAATTGATTAGTAATCCATTAACTTTTATAGCATTAAACAAAATCAATTGCAATATACCAAAAAGAGACTTTGTATAATTAACGTATGATATTATGACATATGGTTTCATATATTAGTCAAAAGCTATCTATATACTTTGTTGTTGTCTGTAATATTTAAGATGACCAGGAATGTAATATGTGAAAAATAGAGGAATTAATAGGATTGGGAATAATCTAGTATCAACTGAGCTGAATTGTGAATTGAACTGAACTGCACCACAAAAAGCCAAATTGTTCAAAAGAATGTCCATAACTATACAATACGCAATCTCAAAATTCACGAACACAAACCCCTCTTTCTATCTCTGCATCTTTATCTTAAATCCTAACCTTAATTTTTCACTCACAGTTCCCAATCTTCATTCAACAATGATGAAGATGAAAACAAAATGGGTGCATCATTGTTAGCTGAAGTTTAAGGTTTCAAACAAAATCAAATAAAATTTCCTTTAGTGTCTTAGGCTCTTAACCACTCTCATATCTTGTAAGCTGACCACTTCTTTATATATCCACTAGCAACAAAAAATGGCAATAATTTCAAGTTTTGAAATCCTAATTTTCCTTGAATTATTGTGCAGCCACCAGACCAACACCAACGGCTTTCTCTGTGCTTTGACAAGCTTATGACAGATGTGACGCTCAGCTTGGATGCAAAGAACAGGGACAAATTCTCCCAAAACCTGACCAGATTTAAGTCTGAGTTTTGTGCCAAATAGCATCTGCGTGGCGGAATAATATTTTGTAAGGGTGTCTGATTTAGAGTCATGTACATCATTTACCATGGTTCTGTTCTGTTTTCCTTTTAGGGATTATATATTTTTTTTCTTCCGGCGGCGGTGGTATTGGCTTGATGAAAGGTCTGCTGCCATGTTGACATTCCTTTAATAATACAAAAGTAGGGAGAGAATATAGCAAAGCAAACTTCTAGTTAAACAGGTACATTGAGATGAATTGGGGCTCAGGTAGGTGCTTTGATGGAGAAGGCATTTACATTTTTAGCCCCATTATAAGCAGCTTAAAAATTGCCAAATTGGATGGGGTTTTGTAAATTGTAGGTACAGATCATTTAGTTTTACATTAAATGATATAATTTTTTAATACTTTGTCGTTGCCTTTTGTGGCGTTACGTTTTCGTTGGTATTAAAGAGTTAGTGAAGGGAGAAAAGAAAGGAAATGAAGATGGAATAAGTTGAAATTGATATGAGAGCGATTTTAGTTAAACTCTTCAATAAGTATTTATAGGGGGAAAAACAAAATGATCTTTTGATGACTTATGATGACTATAAGTCTTATAAATATTAATTTATTGCATAAGTTAAAATTAGTTTTGTAAGCATTTTTATTGGTCTCTAAAAGCAAATAGTTGAAGTTAAATTTTGGTTATGAAAATAGATACTAGAAAGATGCTAACTAGACTTATATGTTCTATTTTAATTCCTGTTGGTTGAAGGATGGCTTATTTAGTCAAACTAGAAATAATGTGTTTCTTGCTAATTGCTATTGGTTGGAATATGGTCTACTTAGACATGTTAGAAGCCTCTACATAGGCATTCTAACCTTGAACCCTAACCTAGTTACCCTAATGGAATGAAGCTCTAAGTCTAATTAAGTTATAATAGGCTCGATGCTCAGGTCAATTGCAGTGTTAGGAAGGCGACAATATAGACAACAAAACATACCTAGTATACAGTCCAATATTAAGGGAAATGAAGTGGTCTATCTGTGGGTGATGTAAAATGCCATGCCCCTTGCTCATGATTGACAATGATGACTAGGAGTAGTTGTGCATATATTAAAGTCTGTGGTCACCTATTCAGCTATTAATTATGCATTTAAGTCATTTCTGTAAATCACTTTGGCTCGGTTGGATATGATTATGTGGATAAGTTGGCAGCTCGGTTACTGAAAAAGAAAGCCTGCTAGCTCTTAGTAGCCGATGGGAAAGGTGTGAGCGTTGGTTATTTCCTACTTGTAATTTGTTGGTCAAAATGGTGCTGGCGCCAAATGTTCGCCCGGTCATATGCTAGTATGGTCCAGTTTTAATTCGGGATAAAAGGTATATTACTATAGAACTCTCGCAGATTCAATCATGATTAAGGCAAAGGGACCACCTTAGTAGGTGATGGTTTATCATGAATCAATTTGTAATGTGCTTTTGTAATTAATCGAAGATCCTCTATTTTTTAGCAAAATGCTAAAGTTTAGCAAACACAGTAGCACAAAATGGTACGAATACCTCGTGGCTTGTTTTTATTTGTTTATCTATTTAGATTTAGATTTAGATTTAGATTGGTACAATTTTTTTTTAGACACAGAACAATTTGATTGGTTAAGAACTTTTCGTCACAATCCGTAGTGTAATTTCTTCGTGAACAATAGCAATGCTTTTTTTAAAATAGAGGATCTTATTTCAAAATTAGTAATAAATAAGTACTTATACCGTAAGATAAGTGTAAATAAACTCTTTTAAATACATCTTTATTAATATTAAATGATTGTTAGTCATGAAAAATTTAGAATAATAATGAGTATTTCTTCATAAATTTTTTCGATAACAAAGGCAAAACAGAACCAACCAAGGAACTAGCCGGGGTAAAGAACAACCCCTACAATCTTCGCTAAGGATCAAGCCTAAAGGACTAGGAACAACACTCAACATATTACAATGAAAAGGACTACTATGGCCTAAACTAGCAAGCCAATCAGCAGCACGATTGGCTTCCCTGTAAACATGGTCAACACGAGTGCACCAACCCGGATCATGAAGCATATGACATATCTCTGAAATCAAGGGTTGAAGGAAGGCATTACCAGCAACTCGACAGTCGACAAAGTTCACCACAACTTTAGAGTCCATTTCAAAGATCACCGAACGAACGAGCTCCAAGATTCTTCGCCACTTTGATGCCCCAGGTATAATCCCCACACTTCCAAGATTACAAGAGAATCCCGTGATAAGACGAACAACTCCTCCACAAGCAGCGCAGATTGAGACGAAGCTCTAAAGGAAACCATCAATATTATTGACATTTACGGTGCCCGAGGGAGGAGGCACCCAAGTAACCTCAATCCAGCGATGAGAGCATTCAATGAACACCGACACAGGGTGCAACAGCTCTTTAGCGATGGTGCAACAGCTCAATGATTTGAGCTTGTTCCTCTGGTTACCGAAAGATGTGGTTGAAGATAAAATCATTTCTATGCTTCCACAAAGACACCAGGTAACAACAGCAAAAAGAAGAGACCACGGAATAAACTCATGCAGCCTCCAAGCCGGAAGAGAAAAAGTGTGCCCATTCTTCTTGAGGAACAAACTCAACAAAGTGTGACCACACATCCTTTGCATAGTCACAATCTCTCGCAGCATGCATCACAGTTTCATCTGAAATAAGATTGTTAACTAAAAAGTATATTCATTTAAACCATTCAGTAATTTTTCACTAGACTTTTAATGACTTCTATATAAGAATATTATTTATTTCTTCATTATTAAATAGTGTTGCATAAGCACTTATTTAAATTTAAATATTTGGAAAACTTATAAAAACAACTTAAATGTTTTGTAAGCTATTTTCTACTTATTTTTATAAACATAACAATAAAAATTATAGAAACAACTTATACAAAATTTATTCAAATCTCAAACTTATAAGCTCGTTAATCATAAAATCAACTCATCTATACAAAAACTCTATGTTAACTACTTATCAAACAAGTTTTTTAATCGAGTTTCTATACATCGCATATTAAGTTATAAAATCTAAGATGGACGTATATATGATTTCCCATATATACCAAAGTTATAATGGTGTTAGTTCTTAAGGACTTAATTCGACTTCGACTGATCCAATGAACCTTGGTTTATTGCTCCCACAACTTCTATGCGCGGTCTGATTTTTATTAAGTTAGGAAACTATGATTTGAAATGATTGTGGTCAAAATTGGAATCTCCAAAGCAATGAATCAAAAAGCAAAAATATAAAACTAATACTAATATGGTATAAGCCTTTAAACCCAAAAAAATTCCCCAAGTTTGGATTATTATAAAATCAAAGCAGAAGCACTATATATGTATATATACCAACTGACATCCCCAGACAACTTTCTCCAATAGAACAATAAAGTATATCATCTCCTAGTTCAGTTCATGGCATATTTCTGGGTCCAAGAACGGGCAGTACTCTCGTACTTGGCTCTGTCAGTCTTGTACATGTGGGCAATATCAGGCACCAAAGGGTCATCCGGGTTTGGGTCTGTCAGCAGGGAGCAAATTGACAGCAGCACCTGCAACAGTGGCACATAAATTCTTAATACATAAAAGTCTACTGATTTCACTGCTATAATCAACTTTTTTTCTTCATGTAAATTCAATACTAAACATAAATATCCTTTCCTTAGATTTTATCAAAAAAATGGGGAAGTTAGGCAAGGAGACTCTAATACAAGGCATAAGCGACCAGAAGAATATTGTCTCATACCTTGGAAACTGTAAGAGCAGGGCTCCACTGTTCTTTCAAAATGTCAAGACAGATACTTCCATTGCTATTTATGTTGGGGTGAAATACTTTTGTTCGGAAGGAAACCTACAAAAACCATATTGTGAATAACTTTCCCAACCTAAACTAAGACATTTTTTCAACACAAAATCAAAGAATCATGCACAAGACATAGGTCTGCTTGCATTGGCTTATGTAGAGCTTATCTACTGACATAAGCAATTGTGACAATGTTTAGAAGAGCTTAAGAAAATAGCTTATGACTAGCTCATAAGCTATTTTGTGCTTATGTTCATAAGCTCTCCAGAATAACTTATCAAAACAGCTTACAACTATATGAAATCAGTTTCATCACATTCCCTCTTCGATTATAAAAATAGTTTATACATAAACACTTATCATATGATAAGCGCTTAGGACATAAATGCCTGAATGAGCTATTTATCGAAACAGACCTACTCTAGGCCTCAAGAAAAGGGAGAAAAGATGAATATGCAATTCAATGAAATCAGAAAACATAAAACCTGTAAGCATGTTATAAATATCCATATAACATAATATAAAGGTCAGAAGCTAAACATTACCACAAGGCAAATATCAGATAGAGGATTATAAATGCTTAACCAAGCTGCTATACAAAATTGAATATGTAAAGAGAATCTCCATCTCCTACACCTACAGATTCAAGTATCTAGTTGTGTCCATGTCAATGACATGGACCATGGAGGTTCTGTTTTGATATTTGTTTGGCAATGAAAGCATTTAATAGAGATTATGTCTCAATATTAAAATGGTTGAGCTCAATGTCATGGCATGCCAACTACACGAGAATATTTGGCAAAAAATAATTAAAACTGTTAAACGAGCAATTCAAATAAAAGAAGTCAAATATTTCAGCCCAAGTACATATTAATTTCAATACAATATAACATAAGAAATTGATTATGATTACCAATCTCTTAAATGCTTATCTAGAAACATAAATCGCAAGGAAGCACTTGAACACATAATGTTGGTTTACCTTTGGTGGCTTAAATGGATAATCTGGTGGAAAGTGGATGGTCACTAGGAATACACCACCAGCATAAGGGCTCTCTGCTGGACCCATAATTGTGGCTTGCCAATGAAACATGTCTTCGCCAACAGGGCCTGCAGGAGTGTAGAATATATAAGAATCATGATAACCTTACCATACAAAACAAAAAAAGGTGTACTTGACGCACATAAACACACACATACAATACAATTTTATTATTTATCATATATTATTTTACACTAAATATATAGTGGGCATATCAGGTTAGAGTATGAGAGAAGCTAATATTGACCATCCACATATGATTGTATAATCACGATTAACTCCTTTTATGAGAGCATGCTCTCACCTAATACACACACACATGTAAAGTTAGAGGGCAATTTTTATGAGTGAGAGAAGTAAATAATGGCAATTAAATCATACCATGAATGGTAAAGATTAAAACATAAAGTCATGTGACTTTTATGTGGTAACCTAGTGGTTGTGGTTCCTAGCTAGTTTATTCCCATATTTAGTCAAAAACTCTTCTCTCCCTGTAATTTGTTTGTCGTTGGTTGCTGGTTCCTTCAAACTACATGTCACTGGGTGTGGCAGATGGACAACATTGTGAAAAACATGTCATGTTATTTTGGTACTAAATTTTGTGCCTTATATATTATGAACTTATGTTGTGATCCATCCTGTTACACCATAATTTTCTCCTACAGTGAACCCACATCAAACAACTCATCATCATTGTTTCGAAATTTCAATTCCAACAAATCACAATTAATACAAAGGACTATTTTTACATCTTATCCAGGTATAATATAACTTCCCTATGAATAAGCTGCTTTAAATCAGTTGAGAGAAGTTATACTGTATGGCAAGTTTAATAATAACAAGTCATATTCCAAAATGACAAATAAATGAGAAGAGATACCACATTAAATGAGTAGTATAGAAGGAAAATATGATAAAAGCAATTTGTATGAAAACTAGAATGCTCCAGAAAATCTAACAGAACATATTAATAATTTATTTTGCTTGCACTCATACTATATGCACACATCATTCTGAAATATTGAAACAACTGGAATGGATGAGAATAAGATGAAAGAAAAAGAGAGAGGTAGAGAGAAGGACGCAGGGGAGGGGGGAAGAGAGAATGCCAGGGTGAACAAACCAGCGCTGCAGGAAACAGGAGGGTCCTTCTGCAGGTCCTTCAACTCCTTAGTAATGCGTTTTGAAGCCATCGCAAGTAGACCTAATTTAAGAAGCAAATGTCAGGTTTCTCACTTCCCAAATTGCACTAAAAAGGTAATGTGAATCTATCATAAATGCATTTAACATGACGTATAACTCGATTTCAAAAACAGAATGAAGTAAATTCTGGGCTCTAAATTCTGAGGGCAGTAAGCAGCTTATAAACCAGATAATCCATGCAAATAAAACAGAGTAATCACACAGTATTCCCAGCATGATAGCATAACCTATACAGGGTAAGCAGAGATAAAAGTTTTTTTTAATCAAACAAATATTCATAGTAGAAAATATCACAGAAACCGGAAGATAAAACCCAGAATTGTTTTCCAGCAATTTTTTTGAAACCAAGTGGACTATATAAACAGAACAACACAAAGTAATTCAGAAACAAACTTGGTTCCAGTAACATCTATCTCAGACGTACAATTAATGGAACACAACCAGCTTATCAAATGTGCACGAAATAATATGATAGCAGATTCAAATTAAGAGTACAGATGATAATCCAAAATGCTTTCGAGATTTTTTACCAAATAAAAATTAGAGGAAACCCGAGAAAAAAAATTACCACTGAAACAAAAAAAATCAGTGCGGTTGTCAACACGCATGAGAGGGGTGGGGAAATCAACGAAGAAATCGGTAAAGAGAAAAAGGTCAAATCAAACCCAAAACCCTTTCTCACTCCAAAATCAAATTCCCCCATCCATCATAATCCGATCAAGCAAAACAAAGCAACAAAGCAAGTGTTAGGCAGGGAGAGAGGCACCGAGAGAGTTCAAAATCGAGAGAATCGGAGAGGAGAGAGGAATTCGTGGCAAACCTTGCAATCCTAGGGTTTGGAGTTTGATCAGCAAAAGGAGAGAGAGAGAGAGAGAGAGAGAGAGAGGCCAAAGGCGTTGTTGAGGAGTAGAAGAGTGAGAGAGTCTATGCGACTGTTCCTTACAGTATTTATATAATAATTTTTTCGTTCGTCGTTCTGAATTCTAATGCATGCCATGCACGTGAGCCAAAACAAATTTCACTCTTTTTCTTAGGGGTGTATACGGCTTTTTCCTAGAGATTATATTCTCTTTATTTTCTCTATTATTATGTTTTTGAAAAAATAAATACATATATATAATGAAGTGTATCATTTATTTCATTTATTCTCTCAAAAAGATAGAAATCAAATAAATAGAAAAAAAAAGTAGAGAGAATCTTAAGTATTTTTCCTAAAGGTGTATATTATACGACTCGAGAACCCAACTTGACCAAAAGATCTAGAATTGAGTTGGGTTTGTGTTAATGTTTTGTCCAAATCAAATGGGTTGATTTGAGTTGGGTCATTGGTTTAATATTGAAAAATTTATTTTAAAATTGTTAATAAATTGTAATTTTTTTATTGGGTTGGTTTGGGTCATTGGGTTACACAAATCCTTGATCATCCCTAATATGGTACAAAAATAATATAAAATTAAAAAAAATTGTGTCACATCAATGGGTTGAGTAATCAAGTTTGTGAGTTCAAAATCTAAAACTTGTTACACAAACCAAATTAGCTCAAGTATCCCAACCCAATCAAGGAAAAACCAACTCAAACTGGTTTGGCCAGATTTGGTCAGTTCGGGTCATCGAGTTATCCGAACCCATGAACACCCTTACTTTTTTATTTTGGATATTTTTTAGTGTTCTTTCTCACCTTTATTTGTCTTGTGGGATAATTTTTCATTTGCAATATGTATACATTATTATATATTATATGTGTTATATTAATTTCATAATTTTATGAATATGCATTAAATTATTTAATTTAAACTAGTAAAACACTCTTTTGCATGGGTAAAATCATGAATACGTATTTTGATTGCGCAATGAGTTATTAATACATGTACATGATTTAGTAGTCTAGCTAGATATTTAGTGCACTGTCCATATATATATGGATTTAAGAAATAATGTCATTAGGGAAACTATATTTACAATATCTAGGTTAGAGTTCATATAATAAAATATAAGGTTTGAGAAAAGATATTCGCATAGGCCGTGATTGGTTTCAAGATGGAATTCCTGAAAATGAATGGATTGAAAAGAATGTGGATTAGTGTGTGCAAATTGGGAATGTGAATTCCATCACTATCAATCAACGAAAGGTAAAAACTAGTAAATATTGACTTGTTTATAGGAGCTACTAACCATGTTACCAGTTGCAAAGAGGACTCATATCCGCTTGAATATCAACAGCACAATTGCAAAAAAATATATATATATATATAAACTTTTACAATGTAGCCATTCTAAAGGGAGAATTTTCTTTAGGAGGTAAAGGTAAAGGATCTCAATTGTTTTGAAAAAAATATATATATAAAGTGGGTTCTAAGAAATTCATAATTTGGTGTATAACTGCATGCATTTTATCACTATATTAATTAGGGTCTACTTCAAATGGTTAAGATTTTGATAATTTGGTGTATAACTGCATGCATCTCACATTTCTTTTTGAATTTCACTTTTTTAAAAGGAAGGGTGTACTTCAATGGTTAAGATTTTGACAATTTCTGTTTGATATATATTTTATCAATATCTGAGCTATTGTTTTTTCTTCAATCAACAATTATTGTATCTTTTAAGTACACTCACCCCTTTGATAGAGGAAAATCCTTTCTTTTTGAAGTGAACATCTCATTTTTTTTTTGGTCCAAAGATCTGATAATATTGAAAGGGCAAAGCCCAACAAAGATACAAAGGCCATAAGGCCGAAGACAGCATAAGCAAACAACCGAAAAATACACCAATATAACCCAAGGTGCGCTGCTGACCATAATACAGCAAGAACATTGTATTTACCCCCAAACTAAAAACAACAAAAACATTAACCAACCAAACAACAACACCAAAACATTAAAGGTAAGTTAAGCTAGAAAAACAAAACACAGCAATGAACAACAGCAAAATAAAACACAAACAACAGAAAACACCAAAGCACATAAACAGCCGAGCACACCCCAGATATGAAGGATATCCTTGGGATATCCTTAAGTGGGTTAGGTTTGGTCCATTTGGGACACCCAGAGCCTTCTGTCATAACAAGTATATAGCTCACATGTCATTGATCCAGAGGTGGTGGGTCGACAATATGCACATCGACGAAGACACAAACAACCAACAAAACCACAGCAAACCAAGACAAACATCAAAAACAACAACAAAAAGAAATAAAAACCCGAATCGATAAAGAACCACAGAGAAACACTACCAACAAACAAAAACTAAACAACCTCCAGCAGATTTGGAGCAGAGACAACAACACAACCTCCACTGCCTCGGCGGCGGCGCTTTGCAACATCATCGTGAACCATCACGCCCGAAGGAGATGACATCACAAACCAAGAGAGGGAGCAACTCGGCTAACCCATTGCCGCTTGCGGCACCTCCAACCCAAGCGGATGACCTTTGCGTGCAGCAGCGGCCACCCACCATAGCAGAGAGGCAGCGTCTCACAAAAAGGAACAGGACCCCCTTTTCCTTAGCCCCCACTGCTGTCCGAGCATCCACGAAAGCTCTGTGTTGCCAGAGACGAGCCAGGCCTCCTCGAGAACCAGGCGCCGCCCGCTTTCCTTCTTCTCCTTCGCAGATCACAGAACCACACTGGTGGAGGGAGAACGACGGAGGGGCGGGAGAGAAAACGGACGATTGGATCTGACAGGAGCAGGTGACGTGGAGAGGCGACGACCCTCGACGCAGAGAGACAACCACCCTTGAGGCATCATTTGGATATGGCGGGGTCGGGACCAGAATAGGGGCGATGTGGCGGTGTCTTCAAGCAGAGCTTTTCTTAGGTCAGCTGTCACTTTAGTATTTTTCTTTTCAAGAATAAGTGAACATCTCATTTTAGAAAGTCAAATCAGTGCATTCATGTAACCAATAAGTGGATTATAGCCCAAAAGTAAATGGACACTCAAATGAAGCTCAAGGATAGACAGTATCATAGCTTGTACCATCTGCCTTTTCAATACATAGATGTTAACTTGTATATATGCTTGAAAACAACTGCCTAACAGAAAAAATGGGGGTAGTAGTCGTGAGAATGATGGGCATGCCCTCAAGAATTATTTGTAGGGCAAGGGTAGCTGCAAGTGTGAGCCATTTGGGTGTTTAGGCCAAATTTAGTCAAGTCCATTCGAACAATACATCTAGAAGAGTGAAACCCCAATTTGATTTCTCAAATTATAGAGTGCTATTAAATTAGTCCTTAAAATAAGATGAATTCAAAAAAAAGGAATCCTAAAATTGTAAATCATTCATTATTTTAGTCCAAACCTTCCGCAGACCAATTTACTAATCGACATTCATAATCAATGCAGACCAATTTGATGTTAAATATTCAACTTTAAGAACTATTTTCAAATGTTTGTTAATATAGAGTAACATCTACATTAAAATGACCAACGATTTACAATTTTAGGAGCTTTTTTTTTGGTATGATTAAGTTTTATACCTTATTCAAAGAAAACTAAACTCCTCACATGTGTTAGTTGAAATTGACATCCTATTATTTTTTTTAATATGACAATCTTAAATTAATTTCAAATTATATGTATACAAGCATGTATATATGAATCACCTATTCAACTATGACTGAACCATTAACCTATGAACTAGTTTTTCGACTAGTTTAACGACCTATACAGTTTATAAAAAATTGTCGATTATGCTTTTTATAATCACAGGTGCTTAGGGTATAAATTAAGTCCAATGGTTTGATGAAAAAGGTAAAGGAAAACAGAGCTTATAAACACTGGTAAGTGCTGCTGGTTACGATGGTACATGCATTAAGCCAGTTTTTTGGATCAAAACCGTACATACAAACTAGTGTCCAACATAAACAATTAGTGGTCACTTCAGCTTTACTTTGAGACAAGTGCATCCATGTAATGAATTAATTAAATTTTGACTGTAGCTAACATCACAATTTACAACACAAACTAATCACCCTCTCATTTCCCCTGTTTTTTTTTTTTCAACATCACATGGATTGCATAGAAATTGTGGCATACTAGGTGTATATGTCTCAGCAAGTTTCATCCGCATGGTAAACAGGTATCTGCCAGGCTTTAGTATTCTTTTTTGGGTCATCAGTGAGGCTAAGATCTGTCTTATCTTCCTTGAATGTTCTAATGAACGTTTTAGCACCCATCAGTATAAGCCTCTCGATCATGAATAATTGGTAGTTATTCTCAATCATTGGATCCAACATATGGCTATAGTTTGACGAATATGCCAATCTATACCTGCAAATTTGAATCACCAATAGCATAAAGTAACAGCATTTGATGCCAGCATAAAGTTTCATCCAAAAAATAAAGCATATATCAGTGTCATTGTTACATAACTTCTATAAAGAATATGGTTAGGTATGATGAATTGATCATTAGCCTTAAAGTCTAATAAAACTTGCAGAGGGAATAAAGTTAAAACCTAAAAGTGCAAAGTGTTGTCTCAGGTTCAATGACGGTTCAGTGAAATGCATATTAGCATACTACAATTATTGCATTTCAAATAAATGCAGATGTTAAGTTAAAAATGACGTACCCAAAAAAAGTCCAGAACATAAATGACAATCATATGCATATTGTTATGTTGTTGACCATTACATAAAACAAATCAGTTTCACACAGCATTAAATACTGATATTTCAATTACTATCAAATTATTGAGCATGCTTTGCGCTGCCAAAGAAAATCATTACATGTAAGCTTTAGAACCCCTGCCCCTTCCCCCTTTCGATGTGAACATGAAAACGGTTACCTGACAGAAAGCGGTGAAAAAAACCCTGGAGTCCTTTCATTTGAAGCAATAAACAAGGTTCTTCCAGGAGGGACCCGCTTTGCTATTCTACAAAGAATAAACTCGGGGCGGGTGTCCCTATCAAGGTGTGGATGCAGGCTCCTCGCTACACCAAATCTATCCTTCCTGGTCTTTATTTTATCGCCACGACGAACATGGATGGCATCATAATCACCAAGTAGTGCTTTGATCTGCGAACAGGAGTCTCATCAGAAATTGAAGCGTGTAACAAAGAGAGATCGTTCTATTGTAATGCCACAGTTTTAAAAAGTCAAGCATATTACAATCAGAATTAATAAGTTCTGAAATCTGGAGAATAATTAGAGCAGAGTCATCTATTGGTTGCAAAAATAAGTTTCTTCAACTTTGTTCTAAATTTTTAACCTTATAGTAAGTGACTCTATCTCAACTACCAACGCAAGCTTACAAGATCACCATAAAATACATCCATAACGAAATTGGGGACTTTCAGAACATGATATCCAGTATATATGTAAGGTTGAACACAGATGATCTGTTGGGGAGTGAGGAGGGCGATTGCACTTATTACACATATGACAACAATCCAATATAGAAGTGCGAAAAATATTCACATTCTAACAATTGTATGCTCAAAGAAATAGATTTAATTTTTTTATCAAAATTTAAAAAATTAAATTAATTTTACATGTGAATGTTAAGGACTTGAAGAGAATATGTATGAAGTGCACCTTTTCTGCTACATCTCTTAGTTTCTTTGCAGCCATTGAGGGCAGAAACGAATATGGCAACATTATAGAACTACGATTGTTTCGATCCTTGCATTCCATAAACCTGGAAGGCCATCATTAGCACCTTGACATTCAGAAGGATCTCTGCTCATGGCATATAACAACCTATTTTATGAGAAATCATCTACATAGTAGCATCAGTTTTAAATTTAATAGCTTAGGAGTTCTTCTCAACAAATCTCTCTGAATCACAAACCAACTTCTGAAATTCTGTAAGCTCGAATTGAATTCTTTTAACAATAAAATATTGGTTAAATTAACACATGTTTCAAGGTGGACCGAAGCCAAAGACACCTTAGCAGGCAGGAAAAGTTTCAAAAGGCTTCATAAAGGCCATTTGGTCAAAGATTTAATGAAAATTCAATACCATGGAAAATTTCCCTGTAATAAGAATGACTGTGATCGTATTTGCAGCTTCTCTCGTGAATCACAAACAGCACATAGAAAATTTGTAATGTTTTTCCTAGCTAACATGAAATCTCATTGTTTCCTGCATAAATTGGTGAAAACCAGACATGCTTTATTTTTTACAGCAACATATCCCACTTCTATTCTAGAGTCTAGACATCAACCTTAATTTGCAATATAGTGAAATAAAAAGGGCACAGCTCGGCATACTCGATTGAACAATTTGGGAAGGAAAAATAACTGAGGTAAGGTGAGATTGGCCAACCTACCAAGAAAGAGGGCTAGCAGTTCTGTTTATGAGCAACAGATCAGAGTAGCGGTTATTTTCCTTAAGCTCAACACGGCTAACTCCTGCCACGTGAGCAACTCCTCTGGCTCCCAGCTTCATGCCGGTGGACAGAACCCTATACCACTCTTTTGAATTGTCCAAAATCACAGGGACAGTATCCGAAATCAGCTCTAAGTCATATAAAGAGTCCATGGCACAAGAACTTGCCGCCCACCTATATCATAGCAAACATAAACAATGCTACTCAAAGTTAAACCAACCATCCAATAATTCACAACACAGACAAAGGAAGAAAATAAAAAAGAAAATTAAGAGAAATTCAGCCTGGTAACACAAACTCACTGTTCCTCTGAAGTAGCATTACGATGAAGGATCCCCTTCTTATTATGTATGGGATTAATACACATCCTGGCCGGCATAACAAAAGTTCTGCAAGAAAAGAGAAACAACAGTTCAGATAATTTTATCTATAAGCACTTCTCATATGAGTTTTTGAACTAAATAGTTTCTCATGTAGGTTGAAATCGGCTTTTAAACTTCAATTTTTTCAAAAACTCTAATTTTTTAACTTCTCCATAAGCATATATCTATTTAACAATAGTTTTTTAACAGTTTTTTCTCTTTTTCATGTACCAAAAAAATAAGAATACAATGCAAAGCTAATTTCTCCATAGTGGACTTCTAAACCCAAACAGGACCACAGCGCGGGGCACATGACAAACGCAGTTTTTTTTTTCCAAAATGTTGAACTGAAAATGGAATTATGAGTGATATATTATATATATACCTGCGGAGGAAGATGGCTTCTTCGAGGGCGCACCTGAGGCTGGATTCCTGGTGACCCAAACCCTCGCAGGATCCACAATGCTTTCCGGGGCAGTCGATTCGGGTCCCCCAATACACGTACTTCTTCTCTGAGTGTCCGACTTCCACTTCCACATGGGAATTTGAATTTGGGGACCCATTATTATTATTATTTGTGGAGACCATGGAGGACAGAAGGAAGAGGAGCGCTATTGCGGTCACTGCTGCGCCCAGCACCACGATTGCAGATCTCGGCGCCTTTGGTTTCCCCACCTTTGAGCTCCTGTGAAATGCCATTGCAATCACTTCACAGTGAAGATGCGCATCTGTTTGTGTTTTGGTTCACACTTAATTGAGAAGAAGATTCTTAGCAACATTGCTATTTGCTCTTAAGATTTTTTTTTTGGTACAACTTATGAAAATTTTATATTTAACTAAATTCAAAAAAACAAATTTCATATCATGATTTAAAAATTACACCATATTTTTTGGGTTAGCATGACATAGGTGTGGTGTAAAGTATCCATTGGCTTCACATATGATTAGTTTTTACCAGAGAATTTGTTAATAATTTTTAATGGGGTCTTTGGGGTCTTCTCTTCTAATTATATTTTTTATATTCACAAAACTCAAATATAAAATTTTGCTTAAAGAATCCATCTGGTTCTACTTGGACTAATGTGATGTTAGTGAATTATACCAAATTTCAATATAATATAAATTTATTTTAACTTAATGATTATAATATAAAATGTCATTTGTTAAAAACTAATAATATAAAATATCATTTATATTTCTTAATTATTTTAAAAGAACAAATAGCTATTTTTTGACAGAAAAATATCATTTATATTTTTGTCAAAAAATTAGCTATTTAATAAAATTAATAATTATTAATAGGTTTAATTGTATTTTTGGTCATTCAGGTTTTACAATTATACAGTTTTAGTCTCTTAAATTTCAATTGCACGATTTTGTTCCTAACTCTAAGAATTACGATTGTGCGATATTAGTTCCTCAAGTTCCAATTATACGCCCCATAAATATCATGATCGTACTATTTTGATCCTCCACGTATTTCTAATTTATTCAACTATTCTCATTTATCTCTAATCCAATTAATGGCCTATAACTCAATTTCGCACTGTTGTTGTACACGTACAAATATATCCATGAAAGGTAGTGAAAACTGAACTCCAAAAGCTACTGAGTGCCCGTAAAATTTCACTGACATCATTTTGGAAGTTTGAAGCCGTATAAATGTAAAGCTCATTAACCAAATGCCACTCATACGACCATACCCAAGGAAAAGGGTTTTGTATTCCTTGTAGATTCAAAATTCATGTTGGCATTGTATATGTAGAAAAATAATATCATCCCTTATGGCCTTGATTTGAATAATAATAATAATAATAATATATAAAATACAAAATGATAAAAGATAAAAATCTGTATCAATTATGAACGAGTTTCACATGATATAAGGAAGTTTATTGATAGGTGCCATGGGTACACATGGGATAAAACCCGTAAGTAAAAATAAAATAAAAAAACTCATTTTTTAGCAGTTCCACTTGTCCTAAGTACAATTTTCTGGTCTACCTTCATCTGTACAAAGCCTCTAACTCTCAGAACCACCAACCTAAAAGAGTAAGAAAACAAGATGGGTAAAGGGGGTTGTGTGTAAAACTTGGTGAAAAAAGTGAGATTTTAATGGATTGAAGATTTTGCATATAGCCTTTATCAGCAACAAATTGCTATTAGCTACAGCCTTTTTTGGCTTGCTGAAGCCATCTTTGAGGTTTGCTGATGGAGTTAGCTCATGCATTCAGATCCCATCAAATTATGTTTTAATTTTAAGGACAACCAGGGAAAGAAGAAGAAAAATATAATCATAATAGCAACCATGTGTGCCTTCTCTTAAGCCTTCTGAAAAGCGCGAGAAGAAACCCCATGCAGAAGTCTGACAAACCCCAAGAAACTAAGCTTCCCGTCCGAGTGTCTTATCCAATCTTGAAGTACTACATGAACAGGTACCGATGGACTAAGCCCAAGTTCCTGAAAAAATGTTAAGTTTAAAAATCTTAGTACAAATATACACGTGATGGAGCAAAGTATACAGCTTAGATATATAGTGTGCACTACATTTAATCATGTAACTACATGGTCATGGATCTGACTCTTTTAAAGTGAGCAACTCACTTTAGAGTGTGAAGTAAGTAATCTCAACCATTAATGAATAAATTAATTGTTGATATTATAAACACGTGCATAATAAATCACAGATGTGTTGAATTATCAACCATTGATTTTCTCATTAGTGGTTAAGATTATTTGCTTTTTACTCTTTCCTCACTTTAGAGGATCCAAATCCTGGTAATATAAGACATGTTGGTGTATGAAAAAAGTGAATACCGAGGCAAGCTCTTCGATCATAATTGGTCTATTTCCATCCTTTTCGAAAAGCTCATAGGCACGCCTTGCGTGTTGCTCCCAGCTTTCCATGCCCTCAAGTTGGTGCACACTTATAGCAGCAGCACAAAATTCCTCAAAATCTAGTTTCCTGTACTGGATAGAACTAACCTGCAACATGATAAACAAATCAATTTCTTTTTTCAGTGAAGCTAAGTGGTTACTTGTCGTAACATTCATTGAGAAGTGAGGTAACTTACCGTATTCACATAATCTAAGACTCGTGAATCCTTTGACGCATCGGTCGAGCTCTTCAAAACAGCCTGCCAATATAATGTCAATGCCTGAAATAAAGGAATTTGAAAAAAGAAACAATAACGTTTAACTTCAGGTATGTGCTAACCATCTTAAAGTTCTGCATAGAAATCAACCCACTTTTGTTTGGCCCTAACAGAGTAAATTGATCTCTTAGATATGCTAGCTGAGCTACTGTTAATGTCTTCGCAAGAGCCTGCAAAAATGACAAAGTTTTAATCAATATATATCCATGTCTTCAACAGCAACTATAAAAGGTTGCATCAAGAGACTTGAAATTGAATAGTTTATTACACTTAACACACGACTCTCCCCCATGTAGTCAATAAATTAACTTGGTATTAATGAAATGTATTCAAGCTACTTGAACAGCTATCATAGTCAAAGTCATCTATTGATGTGATAAAGTTTTATTAGATGATAGTGTAAAAAGCTTTTACAATATCAAAAATTAAATCCAAAAACATAGCCGAATAACATTACATACCCCTAAAGCGGATTTACGTAAAGAAGACGAGCATATGTAAGCTTTAACAAGCTTGTAGATTATCATATCCAAAGGTATCTTCATATCGTCATGATGATTTGCCAGCCATGGGTGACCTATGCATAAAAATCAGGCTATTAGCAAGAGAATTCATGAGATCAAAATATCAGAAAAGCCACCATTGGAAATGGGAAGACATACTGAGTGCCTGAGCCGCAGTTAATCTTTTACGATAATCCTTATTCAACAGCCTCTTTACAAAATCTATTGCATCTGCAGATAGAGAAGGCCAAGGAGCTTCATCGAAACCTGGATCTGCCTTCAAGACGGCCCGAAATATACCAGATTCCGTCCGGGCCCAAAAGGGTCGACTTCCACATAAAAGAATATAAGCAATTACACCAATGCTCCACATATCTGCTTCTGTCCCATAAGATCTATGCAAAACTTCTGGAGCTACATAATAAGCACTTCCCACTATATCATTCAACCTCTCATCTGCAAAGCACTTCTGATTGTTAGGCACTGGTTGTTATATTTTCTGTCAAAAAAGCAAGAGAGAGTATAGAAAAACAGGCAATATACCGAACCTGGCTTTACATAGTCAGACAATCCAAAATCAATGGCCTTCAATGTTGAATTTTCATCCTTAGAAGTGAAAAGAAAATTCTGAAACACGAAACCAATATTCATGATTAGAAAAAACAGTAGAACAATCCAAATTGAAGGACTAAATACACCCATGTGAAGAAATATTCAACTGGACTCGTCGTTTGATTTGCGGATTATGTTTAAACAGACTCATCATTCAGAATGGTTATTAACCTATAAAGAATGAAGATTAAAACAACTCCAACATACACCAATTGTACGTGATGTATTTATTTAGCAAACTCATTATGCATTCTAAAGAGAGGCTAACAAAAAATCCTTAATCTTTAGTTATATGAAACATATTAGTAAATAACCACTATATAATAATTAATAAGAAAATGTGTTGAATAATTAAACAATATGGAAACTTTTCGAAGAATTGCGTTGATTTCTTTCAAATATTTAAGTATAGATAAAAAAAATTCAAGGCTTGGTGGTACAATAATGAAATTAAATGTGAAATATTACTGATAAAGTTATCAATTAGACGACACTACACTCTGTTTGGCATTCTAAATTTCTATGTAGTAACTTCTCCATTCTTACATTTGGCTCTCCTACCTTATCCTCCATATTTTTAAGATACACAATCTAGTGAAAAAAAGAATAACAAGGATTTGTCACATGAAGTACTGAGAGTAATTATGCCACTTCAGTGTAACACAAGGACATTATTATTACACTAATATAAAGTATGAAGCATCAAAGAAGCAAATTTTACATGATTGACAGTTAATAAAAATGCATGAAGTAAGAACCAACATGTAATTCTATGATCTAATTAATCACAAAGACAAGAAAATCTCGATGTCTAAGTTTCTTAGCTACCGCAAAAGTAAAATTTAACTAGCTTCATGACTTAATCACCTCTGGCTTGAGATCACGGTGAACAACACCCTGCAGATGACAAAATGCCACCACACTTAATATTTGAATCATAACAACTCTGGCATCCTCTTCCGGGAACTTTCCACCCCTATACATCACAATTAAACTTGTGCATGGTTAGAATGTCATTAATAAATGCAAGGGTAAAATAATTAAACCAAAATGTCTCTTTGTATCTTTTTCTTCTCTTTGGTGGCACAGAAAAATGCATATTGGCAAACATTGCTACCTGGAAAGAATCCTGTCCAGCAATTCTCCTCCTTTGCATAACCTGAATAGCATAAGATAAAGTAGAATGTATGCTGTTAATTTTGTTCGCTTCAATTAACAACTTCGAGTTTCCTGCTTAATAAATCCAATATCTCAAAGCAGACAGCGTAATTAATTTACTGCCTTGGATTACAATACCAATTTTTCAGTAGCATGAAAGCTTGTAAAGGAGATTCATAACAATGGAAGCAAATAGTACCAATATGAACTTACTCCATAACTATATAAACATTGTCATCGTCTTCATAGGCTTCATAGAACTGCACCAGATTCTTATGTCCAGTTAAAGCCCGCAATATCTTTACTTCTCTCCTTACATCCTCTATAGCAATTGCTGTTGTCATCTGCCAATCATCACCCATTTTCATAAGAACAAAAGAGCATGCTAGTGGATTACGTAAGCAACAAACAGAAGGAGAAGAAGAAGACTGATCATAATCGTGACACTTGCACTCGACCCTTATTATGGAGAGAAAATAAATCCTTGGAAGATACTTACTTCACCGACAAATAAGAAAATGGCATTGTCTATAATATTATGCAAAACAAAGCTTGTAGAATCCATTGAAACATTGAAATCCTAGATACTTATGGTTTCAAATTTTGCCAATTAAAACTTATTGCACCTGATTCCATGCAAAGAAAAGAAAGCATCCGAATTCTCACAAACATTTGCTTATATTTGAGTCCGGAGGGAGTAATTCACAAAATGGCATTTCCCCAATAAATACAGCAGAATGCTAATTAGTGTCCAAAGATTTAAGAAAACTAAAATGGAAAGTACTTAATGAAAATAAAAACTTTCCTTATATTGGAAACACAAATATCATGCAATCCTTGCTTTTCCAAGTAATTGGCAGCATCTAATAAAGCATATTGAATGAAATGTTCCTTAATCAATGTCCTTAGAACACTAGTTAGGAGAATACCAATAAAAACAAGGCAAATGCTAACCAGTGCCTTGCACTAATTAAGGAATCAAAATTAGAAAGTTTTTATTGAAATTTGTAGCTTTTAAAATTACTAATGCATTGAATGCTGTGATTTTCAATAAGAACTTTCTATCTAATGATCCCTTAACCAAAGCCAGCATCTTCAATGGGAGTAGTTGTGTGTGTAGTTCTTAAAACTCAAGCAACTCTCATTAGTTAATTTCACAATTGGAGTGCATCTAGGTGGCATCCACATGTAAGCAACTCCGAAGTTGGGTTCTACTTTTGGAGTGAAATTTAGTGGATGTTCTTAAATCCCATGTGGCATTATAGAGCCTACCAAAAGTGAGTTAAGCAACTCCCATTGGAGATGCATGGGTTAATGAATGACCAAAAGGGTTAGCAAACTCTAAAACAATTTATATGTCATGAAAGCAATGCAATGATAGTGAATGACCAGAAATTCATGATACCTAGCTGTAACCGACACAAAATGAAATTACAAGATAGGTAGCAACTTGGAGACAAAATATCCACACACACACAAAAAAAAACACAAAATCAGGAAAAACAAAAAGGGCATATTAAAACATGAAAGAAACTGAAAAAGAAAAAGAAAAAACAAATGAGAGAGAGACCTTTGATTTTGTAATGACTTTGACAGCCACATCCAAGCCCTTGAAGGTACCCTTCTTGGCCTTGGCAGAGGAAGTATATCCAAAATGTCCACGCCCCACTTCTTCACCAATCTCATAGTGTGCTCCAAACTGCTTGGAGAATCCAAAGCTCTTATCCAACCCAACCTCCTCACACTCACTCCCTTCAGGGATAGAGGCCTCGTTTGGCTTCACCGAACCGTGGCGGCGAGCAAGCAGCGCCCTAATGTGCTTTGCAGGTGAAGGAGGAGGAAAAGGGCGCTTGAAGATCCTCAAAGGTGTTGAACTCACACTACTTGAGTTTGAATTTGAGTATGCTGGTGAGTTTTTGAACAAACTTGGTAATGGACTTGGTGAGTAAAATGGGAACTTTGAGGAAGATTTAGAAGCTTTGTGGGAACTTGTTGGCAGCACCACCACCTCACCTCTTTCTCCTCCAACTTCATTATTTTGTTGGGTACTCTCAATAGTCTTTCCATGACAGATTCCCATCAAATCACACAAACCCCCACAAAACAATCAAGCAAGGTTTCTTCAAAGCTCAAAACTTGAGATCAGGGGGTGCCAAATTTCAGAGCTTTTTTTGAAGCTCTAAATATAGAAATCACACAATAAGGAAAAAAGATTTCACTTTTCTGTTTTGTGGGGGCTGATTAATGACAACCCAGAAAATATTAGGATAGAAAATTGCATGAATCAAAATCGGGGAAGTTTTTGAGGAAAGCAAAGCAACAAGACTTTTTCTGAGGAAGCAAAGAATAATTCAAGGGAGGAAAATCTGCAAGAATTTCAATTCATCTATAGGAGGAAGAGGAGGAGCATTCTATGACCAGAAGAGGAAAGAGAGTAAAAAATAAAAAATAAAATATGAGGGTAGAACTAGAAACAAAAGCAACAACAGTTGGTGAAAAAATGAGATGAGAGAAAAAAAAAGTGAGGCAAAACAAAGATGCTTGCTTAGCAGAAACTGCAAGAAAAAGAAAAGGAAAGCAAACCAAGCTTCCTTTTTTCTGCTTTTCGTGAGCCTCTTTTCTTTCTTTCTTATATTTAATTAATTTAATTTTTTTTTGCATCTTGTGATCTCTTCAGGGTATAATGCTTCCTGGGTGAACAGTTCTGTGTAGAATTTTACACTTTATCAAAGGGTGTTGTGTGTATTGTTCCTTTGTCTAACAATAATGGTGAAGTGGGGCTGGGTTTGGATCCTTCCAGCCTGTCCTTATTGATCCCAGAAAATATATAACATATATATCCATTTCATACGAGAAGAACAGTGTAATAATAGCAAGTTAATAAATGGAGAAACTTAGGCTTGTAGCACTGCCTGTGTAGTTATTAAACTTTGAAGTTTGACCCTTATTTAATTGGCTTTGAAAGTGTGTCTTTTTCCTACTTTATTTTTTTCTTTTTGGATTTTTTGCATGGTGGATCTGTTTTGTTTTGCCAGATGGGTGACTTGAGATTGGAAAGAAAGAGAGAAAAAATAAAAGGCTGGCAGCACATTTATTTGTTCATTTGACTCTCTTTGGAATTCTTTTTTCATTGTTATAATCGTGAACTGGTAGAAAGGTTTCATATAGAAATATAGAAATTCTTTATTGGTTGAGCTGTTTTTTTTTTTTAATATTGGTGGTAATTAAGTCTGCAACATTTTACTTTTCCTTTACATGGTATTGATTAAAGGTGCCACTTAGCATGGACCCATCACAAATTGGTCCACCATGCACCAATCGGCCCAGTGACCTTGAATAATAGGTTAGCCCTTTTTTATATGATTCTCGATTGTAGCCCAGGAAATGACGATATTGTAAAAGGTTACTTTGACTTATTCATAAAAGACTCCCCAACAAACTTGATAAATTCCCAAATTTCCCAACCCTTGTCCAAATTTTTTTTTGTCATCATAAGATATTTTTCTGCATTAGAGGTTTCCGGTTAGCTTTTCAAACTCTTTTTCTTCCACGCTGTGTCGATACTTGGCAGAAGAAAGACCAGATCTGGTAGGATCTTGGTTCACATTGAACCCCATCGTTCGAATATAGCACGTGAGCTTCATAAATCAAGTATAAGGTAACATTTGAAACCATTTTTTGTGTTGGTTTTACTTGATTCTTGAATCTAGAGTTTAGAATGTCTCTTTTAAGATGTTGGTGGCACTTAACGTCGTTAGTAGTTTTGAAAAAGTTCTTAAAAATATAAGGTTTTTTCACCAAAAAATATGTAAGGTTTTTTTCACCAAAAATAATGGAAGGTTCAATGCTGAAGAACCTTCTACCCGTATCGACGACGGTAGCAGCCATAAATGTTGAGTCGTGCATCACCAAAATGTCATTACTATCTTATAATTGCAGTCATAAATGCATTAAAAAGAACTGTTCTTCCTACATTAAATAACACTCACTTCCTGGATCATCAAAGTCGCCGACTTGTTCTTCATCAAATTTTTAAACATAGTTTTTTTGTGAAATATATGATTTGGGGTTAAAATTGAAAATAACTGAAAAAAATATATACACAGATTTATAAGTACTTTTACATAGTTTCAATCCATTAATGAAAATATCGCAAGTGCTTGTCTAATTTTATAAATAACAAAAAACATAATATCCATTTTTGTAAATAGAATCTTGTAATTTCAAGAATCTATATGACCCATATTGCAAATATCTAAAATATTGCACCCTACCTACGCGTCAGGTCACCCATTACGTATCCAGACCATCCGTTTTTAATAATATTAAATCTATGGCTTAAATTCATCAGGCGGTCGATTGGTGCATGATGGACCAATTTGTGATGGGTCCATGCTAAGCGCCACCTTGATTAAATTATATATTGCTATGTAAGATGGAACAGAGGGAATGTTAGAATTAGTGAACGAAACTTAATACCAAAGCATTTTTAAAAGCAAGAAGGTTAATAACTTGCCATTTCACGAGTGAAACCTTCAATTATCATCGAGTATATTCTTTAGTGTATCGTTTTTGGGTTATAAAAATATGGTTTAAATATCTTTTTCGTCCCTGTAGAGTTTTATTTTTCGTCCCTATAAAATTTTTTATTTGTTTGTGATCCCTGTAAATCAAAATGTTTTATTTTTAGTCCCTGCAAAATTGTTTTAGTTCCTGTAAAATTTAGATCATGTTGAATTAGTCCCTATAATATTTAGATAATTGCCAAAGTAGTCCTTGTAAAATAAATTTAATAGGGACTAAAAACAAAATTGTTCACATATTACAGGGACTAATTCAACATGATCTAAATTTTACAAGGACTAAAACAATTTTGCAGGGACTAAAAATAAAACTTTTTATTTTACAGGGATCACAAACAAACAAAATTTTTTACAGGGACGAAAAATAAAACTCAGTCATTTTGCAGGGACGAAAAAAATATTTAAACCTAAAAATATTATGCATTTTGCACCACAATATTGAACTTAGTAATTTGAGCGAGGCTCGAGTAATGAAAAGTGTTAAGGAAAAATGTACGTAAATTCCATTGACTAAATACTTAAATTATTTTTTTTAAGATATATTCAATAGTTGATTCTCTAAAGATTCTAAATAATTTTTTGTTTAAAAATTTTAAACATTAATATAGTCCTTCAATATTTAAAATACTTATCATTTCACTTCTTCATTTTCACCTTAAAATATTAATTTATTTGCCAAATTAATATTTATTTTACATTATAAACAGGTCCGTTCTAGGGTGGACTATCCTTGTAGGTGGTTCATGGTGAACCACTAATTGAAAAACTTTTATAAAATTTTAGTAGCCATTGGATTTGTTGTTAAAAAATCAATGAACCAAATCAATTGAAAAAAAAGAAAACAATTCAATCCTTACTCACACAATCTCTAACCCACTCCACTCCTCCCCTCGGCCCCCACTACCTCCACCCACGGCTCCAACTCCATGTCCACCTCCCTACGCGACCTTCCTACATCTGCATTTCTAATCCAAACCATCCCCTTCAATTCTCCAAACTCCAAATTTGTTGTAACCATTTTTCTGGCCATCATCATCATCATCAATGCCAACAATTGCTGCCAAGCGCAAGTTAAGATCTCACTCACAGGCCAGCCGGAAATTTCCCCACCGATGCCCCGCCGCAACTGTAATTCACGAAATCCCCTAACCTTAATTTTGCAACCCTCATTTCCCCCGAAAATTTACCCGATTCTTTTTTGCAGGTAAACAAAATCGACGCCGATGAGAACCAAACCGATTCACGTGTACCCCGCAACCGTAAAACCCCGATGGAACCCCAAAAGTGGGATGAAATTCATTTTTTATTTTTTAATTAATTTCTTAATTGAATATTTCTTAAATAATTTTTATAATTGAATAACAGATGGTGAGCAATTGAGGATGGTGAAGGAGGTATAGCACTTGTCAATTGCACTGTCCATGATGGTGTGCCGTGAGGAGGAACAGAATGTGGTGTTGGGGTTCTGCAAGGGTTGCATTGTGCATGAAAAGTCTGGAAGTCTCTACATATGTGGTTATCCCGGAACTGGGAAATCTCTGTCTATGGAGAAAGTGAAAGAGTTTTTACTAAACTACTGGGCTACATATGTTTCTTCTCTCCCTTGGCCATGGATGACGAGGAAAGAGAGATGGGGGATTACGTGAGAGGAGGTGTAATGTTCTCTCTTTTGTTTCTAATTCATCTTAACCTTTTAATTTTGTTTTAATAAATCGGACGGTCAAAGGAGCCTAGATACAATCAATGAAAAATTTAATTTAACTTCCTCACCATGCACCACCTAATAGGTGGTTCACCCTAGACAGAGCCTTATAAACAACTAAATTAATGTCTTCCATGATGATATTGATTATGATAGTATATACTCAGTCTATGCTCTAATATAGTAATGTCTAATTACTTCCAAACTCCATCTTTCAAGCTTTTAGTTGAATATATATATATGTTCGCACATGAAGGACCCCAATGAAACAGACACGAAAAGGAGAAAACATAGTTACTAGGAGTTGGAGAGTGGAGAAACAGTGAACTACATACATGCGACCCACTTGTATCTCGTGGAGCAACAAATTTGCCCGGAGAAGGAGAAATTTCGTCCAATGAAATTGACCAAAAAAATCAGTTTTACAGTTATGTTTTTGGACAGTTTTATGGGGTAGTTTTGATCAGTTTTGGGGTTCAATTTTCCATACACATTTCTTAGGGTTTGAGACTTGTATCATGCTGAGCATTGAGGGAAAACAAAATGAGATTAGATCTTTGGGTGTGAGAGAAGATTGAGAGAAGTGCAAGGTTTTTTGGGTAGAGGTTCATCTTGAACCATAGGAACAAAGCATGTCAAGGTTATCTCTGATCTCCTGTAATTGTAGTCATTGACTAATATAGTGAACTGGTTGATCTCTCCAGTGGACATAGGTCTCATTGGCTGAACCACGTCAGGGGTGGCCCTGAGGGTGAGCAAGAGGAGCGACCACCCAAGGCCCCATTTTTAGAGAGGCACCATATATATATATATATAAGGGGATGTATCAAGTGAGAGGAGTTTTAATATGAGAGGATTAAATCTGGACCATACAACCATGCATGGATGGTTGGGATTAAAAGTTAATTAGCGGTCATGTGAACACTTAAAAAAGTCATGTGACTTTATGTTTTAATCTTGATCATTCATGATATGATCTTATGGCTATGATTCACTCCTCTCATCCTCTCATAATAAAAGTCTTCCCACTTGATATGTTCCCTATATATATATTAAGAACCTAGCTCACTTAATAGAATAATTGAGCAATATAACACAAACGAAGAGATTTTTTGAATTTTGTTTAGTATTGAAAGACTTAAATCATTCTCTAATAAGGACTTGAAATTATGCTGCAAACATCTTGAAATTTATCTAAAACATGAAAATTGTTATGATCTTGATGGTGAAGTTCTATATGATATGAGTTAAAGTCATTAGAGACTAATTGGTTGATGGGAAATTATCTGACACGTGTCGTGGTACCGGCCCTTTAAGACCATGTAGGTCACTGAGGAAATACTTTTTAAGTACCCTTTGAGACTGATGGGTTACTGGGGAATTATCTGGCACGTGTCTTGATACCCCTTTGAGAGCATGTAGGTTACAGGGGAATTACTTTTCTAAAACACTTATTCATATTTATAGGTTATCGTATTAAAATGGAGGTTTTGTATATTTAGGGGGCGGGGTTGTTCATCTTGTGGAGGTATGGAGGTTTGTCCATATACACTCTACTTTATTGGTTCTTGGATTGGACACATCTTGTGCTTTCAGTCTCGTATTAATTCAATTTTGCTTATAAAAAAAAGTCATTAGAGATATTTTAACAGTTGAAACAAAATCAAACTTTATGATATTGAGTTCTTTGAAGCCATTTAATTGTTTTCCTAATGTATATGTACAACTTATAGAATGATATTAACTATCACTGTTATTATTGCATCTGCTGAAAGAAGTTTTTCTATGAAATTTTTAAAATCTTATTTGCGATATACTATGTCACAAGGTAGATTAAATAGTCTTGCTTTGATTTCTATTGAAAATGATTCTTTAAAGAACCTTGATTATTAACAAATTATTAATTATTAATGATTTCGCAACAAAAAAATGCAAGAAAGACAATATTCAAATGATTATTAGGGCATCATTTTCTCAGTTCGCCCAGGCACCTAAAATCTCAGGGCCAGCCCTGAACCACATAAACATTGTGTCGTTTTTTCTTCTTCCCTAATTTTTTTACATTTGTTCTTGTTAATTGCAATTGTACTGGTTTAGTTTTCTGCATAGTTTTCGTTTTCATTGTTCTTCTACTTGCGTTTTCATGGTTTGATCGTAGGATTTGTTATTTTCGTCTTTTGGACCAACATAGATGATCTGATTATTGCTTCATTGATCATGGAACATGAGAATAGTTTTATAAGTAGGATACCATGTAGGACTTCTATGCTAACTAGAGAGATGTATACTATAGAATTTATGCTTGGTCATGAAAATATATGTTATGACAATTTTAGAATAAAGAAGGGGGTGTTTATGAATTTTTGAGAAACTTTGAAGGATATTGGGAATTTGAGAGGTGGCAAAGGGTGAGCCTAAAGCAAGTAGTTGCAATGTTCTTGATCATAGTTGGTCATAACACACATCAACGAGTTGTTGCTGATTGCTTTCAACATTCCTTAGAAATTAGAAAAAATGGTTTAAAATTGTTCTTAGAGCCGTTTGCAAATTGGGAAAAAGGATTATTCGACAAAGAAGCCAAACGACTACCTAGGTTTTTACTAGGATGAAGCTAATGGGGAATTGGTAACTGGGATGGATCAATATTAACATTGTTGTTTGCAGGATTCACTAGTAGAAAAATGGGAATAAAATGGCACTTTTAAAGTCGGTTGTGGCACAAACGACCTAGAAAGTGGACACGGTGGCATTGTCGTAATTAAATGTTACACGGAAAGACCTTTCAAGTCGGTCATACATACAACCAATTTGGAATGTGAACGTGGTGGCATTGTCGTAATTATAAAGAAGAACCTTTAAAATCGGTTAGTATATAAACCGACTTGTAAAGCCAGAAAACTAGCTTTCCAAGACAGTTATAATCCAACTGATTTGGAAAGTCAAAATTTCATTTTCAAAGCTCACTCCCTCCCTCGTTTCTCAGAAGTCAGAACTCCCTCACTCTCGTTTCCCTCGTTTCAAAGCTTTCAACGTTCATACCACGAACTCTAGAGCCACCGTCGTTCCTTCTCCCTCGAGCCACCGTCGTTCCGCCATTGTCGTCCGTGAACCACCGAACTGCAAGCTGTCGCGCGTTCCGCCACCGCGAGGAGGAGGAGCTCTTGTCTGTTTCGTATTTTCTCACTCTCTTCTCCCTTCTCGTCCTGTTTCCGCCGCCGCCGTGAGCATTTCCGTCGCCGCCGCCGCGTCCGTTTGCTTCGTTCGTCGCGGGCATTTCCATTTCAGGTAATATTCGTTTGCTTCGTATTCCCTGTCGCTGCTGTTTGGTCCATGTCGCTGCTGTTTGGGTTTGGTCTCATAGTCTCATACTACCCTTGTGTTCCATTGTTAGGTTAGTTTGAGTTCACCATAGCCACCGAGAGAAGAAGCTGTCAAGGTTAGGGTTCTTTTTCTCTCTCTCTCTCTTTCTCTCCATATCAATCTTTCCTTATGTCTGTGTGTGTACATATTCAGGGAGGTTTGTAGCACATATGTGGCCTATAGGGGATTTGATATTCTGTTCAGATCTCAGCATGGTTTGGTTTGGGGGGTTTGTCTTGTTCTGTTTTGGTCTAGATGGGTGTTTTGTGTCTTTATCTTATGGGTTGTCTAGTCATGACTTTTGCTGATCTGGTTATGCCTCTGCACTTCTTGTGCTGTTTGAGGTTCATTTGATGAATTAATAAAATTTCTTTTGCTTGCCAAAAAAAATTGTTTTTAACATGAATTGCTTATATAATCTTACAGATATCAAAAAATTGATTTAAAATTACAAAAGAGTATATACAAAGACACAAGATGCATACCCTCAATATTTTCGAAAGAATAGAGTGAGCAAATTAAATTATAGGAGTAGTCATGGAGGTAGGCAAGGTTTTGATTAGTTCACCAAGTCTAGTTGGCATATGAATATGACAAGGGAATATTATCTTTGAATTTGACATGTGTATATCAGCCTCTTCCCCTGTTCTGTTCTCAGATGCATGAACAACATACAAAATTCTAGTCAAATTTGCCAACACAAATGAAGTTGTTTTCATGTTCGAAGCAAGGGAGAATGGAAAAGGAAAGCCATATAGATGCGTGTATATAACGAAGGAAAGTGATAGCCTATTACTGCACTTTTGGGTCCACTTTGATTATTGGAACAGTGAATATGATAGATAATGATCATCCTCTAAAGCCAGCAATAGTCAAATAGGCCATATTTTATTTGTTCTGTTGTTAGTAATTTGCCACTTACTCTAATGATATTTGTCCTGTTATTGGTAGAAAAATCCAATGATTGCCTTAGAAGATGTTTATTGTCTTTCCAGTACAACAATAATCACACACCTAGATGCTGACTTGTGCAATATTGGTGCTTTGATATTTCTGCTACTTGTGAATAAAGAACTTGTTCTAGATAGCACCTAATATCTATTGCTGTCTTGTAATGGCACCTTGCTTTTATATGCTCTTCCATGATTTTTAAAGTGGTATATTTTTGTTGATTTTTATCCTAGTTTGTTTCTTGCAGGTGATTTTTCAGAATTTGTTATCATCATTGTGTGTGAGTTCTTGGAACAATTAGAGCAAATTCGAAGCAACACTTGCAGGTGATTTCGGTTCTGTCATCTTCATATTTTATAGAAATAATAGTCCATATTTGCTTGGTTTGGATTTCCGAGTTTATTCTGTCTATTGGCCTGTCCATATTCGTCATTAGTATATATCGTTGATCTAATTTTGGTCTCTATGCTATAATTAGCTTGACTTGAATGAATTCAGATATATTAGCAATAAATAATTGTGATGGGTATCGATTGAAAGTGATAGGATTTTAGTCTTTGGTTAATTAATCAGTATCCTCCACACCAATCCTTATCCCACTAGGTAGATGGGGGCAATATGACAGGTAAATAAACATGTTTTTCAAAAATTGTTATTTAAACAAAAAGGTATCAGAAAGAATAGCCAAAGGAAACCCAATGCAAAGGGAAAACAAAACTGTAAAGACCAGAGACTGCAATAAAACTCAAAGCTATTAAAAATTTTGATCCAAAAATCCATTCAATTCAGTAAGATCACCAAGGACAATCATACACCTGGAACACAAATGCTTCCACAAATTGGAAAGATACAATTAGTTAATCAAATAGCAAAACATAAGAGTTAAATTTTAGGGGAAAGAGGGGTTAATACCTTGCACCTGGGATTCTTCAGTTCTGTTGGATTTAGAAGCTTTCCACACTTCTCACATTGGTCTCCTCGAGCAGAATCATACTCACACCCGGAGTTGGGCAAGTACCCTCCACGAACCGATCAGCTAAGAACCTTTCGCATTTATCACAGTAAAGCTGAAATTTGATAGGCATTTAAGTAAAGCAAGTGTATAAAAGACCCTAGAAAATCTTGACCAGGAAACAACTCTTCAATTTTCAACTAAATAGGAGGGAGGAATGATGCCAACAGTAACCAATAAAATAATCAAATAAACACACTTTAGCCAACTAAACAAAAGATAGCTCAGCACCTGTCAATTAGTTAATTAATGGCGGGGGTGTAAGCAGAATACTAGTACCTTATATCAGTTATGCTAATTTTGGTCTCTATGCTATAATTAGCTTTCAACCACTTAACTCTTCTCAATTGTGCAATTTAGCTTATCTGTGATTGTGAGTTTTAATTGGTTCTCTTAATTCGTATTTAATTTGTTTCTTTCACATGATTAATTAAGTGATGCCGTCTCATGGGAAATATGGCTATTTTTCCCACATGGCTGAGAGGAGGCCACCGAATGCTTCCCTTGTTCATCCTGAATGTGGTGACAGGGGTTATCGAATGCGTATGGCTCTGAGGAGGCTACCTACCACGAATCGGTCGATAAAACCTCCGAGGAGGCCTCCGTTCAGGAGGCCCCTAACTTTTTGGATGCATGGTTGAAGTTTTGTAATTTAAGTTAAATTGGAGTGAAGCATTAGTTTCCCGTGTGAGATCCAATATAATGAGCGTGTGTTTATATTATTTCAGAAGTATTTATTGTGCATACTGTGAAGTCTAACAGGGAAGGGTATGAAAAACTGATTTTGCTAAAAAAAATCACTTTTCAAGTCGATTATTACTTAAACCGGCTTGAAAAATTAACTTTTCAAGTCGGTTGCCTACCAAGTATCCTTTCCAAGTCAGGTTTCGTTTTAATGGACTTGGAAAGATGTACTTTCCAAGTCCGTTATGGTCATAAGTCATAACCGACTTGGAAAGTCCATTTTTAAATGGTAAATAGGGCTTTCCAAGACGGTCGTTGACAATCGTCTTAGAATGTGCCACTTTCTAAGTCGGTCAAAACCCGACTTGAAAAGGTCTTGTCTTTCAAAGTCGAGAGATTTTAAGACCCCACCGTAACCGACTTGGAAAGTCGTTTTCAAACGACTTGAAAAGTCAATTTTCCACTAGTGATTGACTGTTTGTATGGCGGAACTTAAAAAAGTGATTGTCAGTCCTCAAAATCCTTTACTGTTAAGTCTGCATATGCTCATCTTTTGTTGTCTCGAGCTCGGTTTTGGTAGATCAAAATTTGGAAAAGGTGTATAATGGCCTTTTGAGGTGTTCAATTCAATCTTATTGCTTTCTCTTGGAGATTAATTTGGTAGAGATTACCCACAAGGGAGGCTTTGATTCAAAGAGGGATTATCCTTACCCATCAAGGAAATTGTTGTGTACTCTTATTTTCTCATAGTGAATCAGTTGATCACTTGTTTTTTTTGCATACTCTTTTCCTTAAAGAGTTTGGTCATTTGCAAATGGTGTTAGAAAATTTGACTAACTCTTTCACTAACGGTAACTACCACTATTTATAGACAAGTTAACTAAATAACTAAGTCTAACAGTCTTAACAGTTTTGCTTGGTTAGGGATTGATGGAGTGTCACATTTAGATGATATTAATCATTTCTTGCAGCATGGTGGTTTTCTTTTTTAAAGGCAAGCATTTAAGAAAGATGAGGCTTAGCTCATATTAAGGATGTATCTTGGAATTGGTTTTTAAATAGAGAGAATAGATTACATGTCTTTTTTTTCCGGATTGGTGTATAAACCCTATGCTTATTTGCCTACTTTTGATACATTTATATGATTAGTATATATATCTTCTCCAACAAACTACTATATATGATGAACACTTCTATATAATAGCTGAAAGAGAGATCCAATTAACATGACTTGTGAATAATGCTAACTTTTTGGTATTTATCAAGCATAAAAAAATACTAATTGTTTAAGTAGTAGTTGTAGGGGCTCTTTGAATGACCCGGAGCCTTTTATAACATCTAAATTGTGTGTTTCGCATTTCTTGCCACCTCGAGCACATAAAAATCATTTACCTTCATAAAGTTAAGATGAATGGTACCATATTCCAATGGCATAAAGCTTTTACTCCCATATTCTTTTGTTCCCCCCTTTTTATCGCTATTTTTCTTTTCTTTTTTGAAAAAAATATACATGTCTTTCAATTAAAATTCTATAGATTTTTCATGTTCAAATTAAATTGAGTATGATAAAAAATAGGATGGCCTTAAATAGTATTAAGTTTTTGCAATCCTTTAAGAATATGGAAAAAATATTGGACCACTATAAGAATAAGTCGGGTTGGCATTTTGCAACCAACTACATGATTCTGGTTGATTTATTATTATTATATAAGGTAGAGCACTCCTTAAGTCACTATAGACAGAAGCTTTCAATATAATTAAAACTCTGTACGATAATCCATTTCCTAATTGCTATATGATTAAGTTATCAACTCCATATTGTCAGGTAATGTCTCACGTATTTTTTAAGTCATTGAATGCATAAGTATGTATGTTTCCCAATTATGTAAGTTATGCATTCAATCCCAAATCTAAATTAATAACATTATGAGTTGCTAACAACACGATTTTAATAATTGATCAGTTGGTCAACTCATGATGATGTTGTTTTTAATGTTTATACCTGTGACACGAATAGTTTCACCCAAAAAAAAACCTGTGACACGAATAGTGTAATCTTCGTCAGACACGGCGTAATCGTACCCCCCTCCCCCAAACAAAAAAGCAAAATGTTATATAGACCCCAAAATACACCCACCACACACCCCCAATTCCCATTTTCTTCATTGTCTTTGGGTGTTGTGGGGGTGTGTAGTGGTCCACTAATCATTGCCCAACAAAAAAATACCCCTTTCTTCGAACTCAATCCTATGCTTCATTTATCACACACCCTAATTCCCCCCGCCCCGCCCCCCCAAATTCAATTTTAATTACATTATTAGCATTCATTTCTAAAAAATGAATTAGCCATATAAAAATTAGAAAAAAATGAAATTCATCTATAATTTGATCATTATTGAGTTTATTGACAGAATTAGAAACACATATATATTTATATTTATTCGTCTCTAATTAATTTAACACTAATTCAATATTTTTAGTAGTGATTATTGAGTATTCAGTTGCAATATCCATTGCTTTGGTTCCAATATGGTATCAGTAATGCTTAACATGTTTTTAATTTTCTTTAAAAAAGGATTAATATAACTCATGGCATTTGAATTAATTAAAAATATTTAACACTAAACTCACTTAATTGGAATATCATTTAAGTAATGCCTTGAGATCAATTCAATGACAGTGGGGTCCGTAACATTTTTGATAGCCACGACCCCACTTCATCTACATCATGATAAATTGATAATAGATGACCCACCTCAAGAGAGTTGGTTATCATTTTGTTGGGTTGGGGTTGCCCCTTACCACTCACTAGATCGGTGAGAAAGGGAGGAAAATGGAAGAAAAGGACAGCCATTTGTGCGTTTTTTATCATTGTGGATTTACATATTAGGGTCTTCTGCCTCTTCTAGTTAAGAAAGACCGTGGAATGGCAGTGCTTATGTTTCTTTCTCACCCTCTTACACATATCAGAGATGGGTGAGTAGAATCTTTGACAATTTCTTGTGTTAGAAGTCCAACGTTGGATGGTTAGGGGGCCTGTGCGGTGTTTATATAGCTGAGGGAGTCCCCATCTTTCAAGCCGGTTTTGAGGGGTGGATATGAGCCCCAGCCGAATTTTAAGATGGTATCAGAGCCCAGATTCCTCCCGGTGGTGTGGATACTGTCGCTAGCCCTCGCCTATGGTGTGGAACCTAGGCTCGAGGGGGCGTGTTGGAAGTCCCACATTGGATGGTCAGGGGGCTTGTGCGGTGTTTATATAGCTGGGTCCCCACCTTTCAAGCCAGTTTTGAAGGGTGGATGTGAGCCCCAGCCGAATTTTAAGATGGTATCAGAGCCCGGATTCCTCCCGGTGTTGTGGATACTGTCGCTAGCCCTCGCCTATGGTGTGGAACCTAGGCTCGAGGGGGCGTGTTGGAAGTCCAACATTGGATAGTCAGGGGGCCTGTGTGGTGTTTATATAGATGGGGGAGTCCCCACCTTTCAAGCCGATTTTGAGGGATGGATGTGAGCCCCAGCCGAATTTTAAGATATTGTTTCAATTAGATGATGATTTATAGGAATTTCTTAAGGATTAGAGATTCTCTGGCAATATCTGCTCAAAGTGCCATTTTGGTGGCACATTTCTTTTTAGAAAAAATGTCTTTTCAAAATAATTACATAATTCATATAAAGGATGTGTGAGCTATAACATAAAATTAAAGGAATGATGATTATGAGGAATTTTGAAAAAAATTGTCATATTTAAAAATAACATTATCCTTCCTTTCATTAGTATTTTTCTCAACCCGTTGGGCGTCTCGCCGTCTTGTTCAGTATAATTTTGCCCTCTAATAAATAGTGATGGGCCTAGCTGTATAACCAATATACAAGAACATTGTTATCGGCCGCCGCTTGAAACTCTAATTCTTTCCTTTCTCTCTTGCGGACAATGTCGTTGCGGCTGTCGTTGTGCCTTCTCCCCGCCGAATCCAAACGTCCTTTTGCCTCTTCCCTCTCCACCACTCTCCAGATGTCGTCTCCTTGGCCTTGATGACCTTGTCGTTCCTCGATCTCTGGCTATGGTGCTGGTTCGTGTCCATGAAGGCACGCTGGAGCTTCGCAGCGGCCGCACCGAGGTGCATGAGGAGGATCGGTGCGCTGTGGAGGGGGAAGAGGTCCCGGTTCCGCTGGTTGTTTGTGCAGAGGAGGAAGAAGAGGAAGAGGAAACCGATCCACACTATGGTGGCGCTGGGAGGTTTCTGTCCTCTCTGGCAGTTGTGGCGCGTAGTAGCTGTGGTTGGGTTTGGATGTACGACCGCGCTGACGTCCTTTTGTTGGGGTTTGCAGACACCGCTATCGGCAAGGGTTTGGACGAGATCCCCCCTCGTCAGGATTGTGTTGTTGTCTCCTTCAAGCTTGGTGGTCGGGTGTGTTGGTCATCGTTGTTTGTGCTGTTAGTACGACCTCACTGCAGTGTTTGGCTGGTGTCGTTTGTGTTTTTGGTTGTCTCCTTTTCTCCTCTCTGTCATTGCCGGTTTCGCCGGGTCGTCGTCTGCCCATAACTAGAACGCTGTTGCATAACCTAGTTTCACCTTCTCCTTCTCTAACTTGAAGAGCATGGATATTCTGAAAAGTGACATATGGGTCAAATTTGTGGAGGCAGAAGGTTTTTGGGTGCCCCAAATGGGTTTTTTCCAACCCACCTCAATAACTACTTGTAACATGTCTGTATCATTTTTAGTGTGACTGATTTTGCCCATCAGTATTCTTTTGGTTTTAGCTGCAGCTTGGTCTTATATTATTTTATTGTTTTCCTTGTCTGTTAGTTGTTTCAGCAACGGGTCTTGGTTTGTATTGCTATATTTGGTGTGACTTTGCGTATGCTGTTTTCTTTACTATAGATGCCTTATAGTTGGGTTTTACCCAAGTTATGAACTTGTTCATGTTGACTAAAAAAAATGAGATAGGGCCATCTAAACTACACCCCCATTTTACTATCCCTCCCCATTTTTCAAAGTAAAATCTCATTTATACCTTTACCTTCCACCTCTGATCTCATTCAAACTCAACACAGAAAATACAAAAAAGATGGGAGGGGTTGTATGTGATAAAGTGGGAGGTGTATTTAGTAATGCCCAATATGTAGCCATGAAGCCCACATAAAGTCTCTTAAGAGCGTGGGTAAAGCCTAATAAGTGTGGAAGTGAGTGAGGGAGCTAGATAAAGGGAATTTTGGTATTTTAAGTTTTTAGTGTGTGATTTTTTTGGTCATTAGTGTGTGTGATAAGAAAAATGTGTATACATCATTAGAAAAGGGAATTGATAAATACATCCACCTAATAAGCCATACATCCCACTTTAAACTTTTTTTGAAAAGTAAAAGACTCTTGTACCCTCAACTTTTCTCCTACCCTTTTCATTTTCAAAACTGAGTTGTTTTACATTCCAAAATTTCTGGAATTGTTCCGGAAGCTCGAGTTTCTGGAATTGTTCCGGAAAGTCAAATTTTCAGAATACAATTTTGTATTCCAAAAACTTTGTATTCCGAAAACTCAAATTTTTAGAATGTATAAAAACTCAGCTTCGGAACACGATTTTCGAAAAAAAATACGATTTCAGGATTTCAAGTACCAAAACGCGATATTAAGAGGGATAATTTTGAAATTTCAAGTACCAAAAATTTTAAAGTGAAATATATGGCTAATTTGAAAAGTATATTTACCAATTGCCTTAGAAAATCCCTAAGAGTAGCCCAGTGCTTATGTTGAAACATTGGGTATAAATGTGGCCGAATTCAAATAGGCTCTATGCTACGTGGGTGAAGCCCAAGTTTATGGTGGAACTTACGGTGGTCCAGGACCATAACTTCACCATGATGGTGAAGTGGGACCTTAACTTGTAATAGGAGGTTTGCCAGTTTTACATCAAATTAGATATCCCCCCACAATTATGCACAATAGTAAATATAGCCCAAAGATTCAGGAATCACTGAAATGACCCCTGAATTGTTTTAAACTGGTAATTAGATCCCCTAAATTGTTTTAAATTACTAATTAACGCCCTGTATTTTTAATAAAAATATTTCGTATGTTTTTAATAAAAATATGGCCCTAAATTGTTTTAAACGATGTGACTCTTGCTCTATCTCTCCCCCACTCTATCTCCCTTCCTCCCTCTCGCCCATCTCTCCCCCTCTCCCCATTTCTCTCTCCCCTCTCTCACTTTCTCTCCCGGCACTCTATCTCCATCCCTCTTGCCCATTTTCACCCTCTCTCTCTCCCTCCCTCCCTCCCTCTATCTTGCTCTTCCTCTCCCTCTTCTCTCTCCCCTTCGCTCTCTCCCTCTCTCTTGCTCTCGCTCACTCGCTTGCTCTCTCCCTCTGTCTCTCTCCCCCCTCTCTCTCCCTCGACTCTATCTCCCTTCCTCCATCTTACCCATTTCTCTCCCTCTCTCTTTCTCCCTCTCCCTCTCTCTTTCATTTTGATATTATTGCTAGGGAAACTCAACTGAAACTCAACTGAAACTTAGCGTGTGTTTGAAAACCATTGGAAAACTAGGTTCGGAAAAATTACATTGGAAAGACGGAATTTACATTGGGAAAAGCAAACGTAAGTTTGCAACTTGAATCCAAACACTTAAGCTAGTTGTCCAGTAGATTCATAAACTCATTCAGTCCTCTGGTACATTTATGCCCATAGACTAAGGCTATGTTTGGATGGGGGTTTTAATTTGGAGGGGAAGGGAGGGGAGGGAAAGGGAGGAGAGGGCTTATAATTCCTAATTACCTTGTTTGGCTTTAATAGGACAAATGAAATATTATTTTAGAAGATAGCAGACACCAAGATACAAAACTTTTTTCTAATTTTAAAAACTTTCAAACAAGGTAATTGGGGATTATATATCTTCCCCTCTCCTCCCCTCCAAAAACCCTAATCCAAACATAGCCTAAAGGTGAGGTGAGAGGTGATGTAGGCATAGAATGAGGACTTACTAGTGTGGGTGCCTAAGTTGGAATGGACGCGTATGGAAAATACAAATAAAATTATAGAATATACATATATGAGAATACAAAAAGGGCAGAATGGTATAAAAAAATATAAAAGATATCTTAAATAATATAAATGAAGAAAAAGAAATGATGAAAATAAAGATATTAAAAGAATTAAAGAAATTTTTCAACAACTTGAAAATCTTTTAGAATATGAAGAAAATAATAGAGGTATAACAAAAAAGGAATTAGAATAATTATTAAAAATAAGAGAACAACATACACCCATACGTGGCCCACCCGTGGCTTGTCTAATTAAACAAACGAGCCAAACAGGAATAGTTCACGAATAGCTCAGCTCATTTACACCCTACATACAAACACATGTATATATATATAAGTATTAAATAAAGGAATATTTTGCGTGGGATAGATAAGTACTTTTCAAACCTTTAAGTGGCGATGAACACTAATCTTTATTAAATACTAAACAAATAAACTTCAAAAATTATTTAATAACAAATTTATAAACACAAAAAAATAAGTTTTAAATGAGTCAACAATGTAAAATGAAAACTTTGCTTTTTTAACAATTATTTTTTTCACATGCCAAACTCCAACTTTAGTTGTTAATCTCAACTCGTTTAAAGATCTAACTGCATTGAAATACTATTTTTATTTTTATTTTTCTTTAAAAACACTAAAAATACTAATACTAATTCCGCACAAAAGACAAAATAGGGCCAAAAAAATAGTTAAATAAAGTTTTGGGCCACACTCATAATTACGTTAAACTTATGGAATTTTTGTAAATATAGTATCATCTAGACCCTCCTCTACAATTATAATAAATATTACCCTAAACCTCCTAAAAAGGTAACGGTAAAGGATCTGGACCGTCCATTATTTTATTAATATATCAATGGTGAAGAAGTCACTTCTCCATGATGGTGAAATTAGTGACATTGACCAGCCTAAGTCCCACCCAAATTTATATTTTTTGGTGCACGACTAATAATTTTGATAGAATATATATCCTGTGTGAACGGTCGTGAAGTCCAATATTAATGATGAAATTAAACATTGGTTTGACAAACAAAAACATTGGTTAATTTGTGGGTAATTAGGTCCAACATAATAATTATAGTTTTTTTTTGAAAGAATAATTATAGTTTATAAATAAAAAAGCAAAATTTGTGAGCGGTAAACACAACTTTGTAACACTACGATCCAACTTTATGCCGCAAAAAAGCAAGCTTGACAATGCACAGTCACACATCCCACCAGTACCCTTTTGATCATTTTCTGAATTCAGATTTCAACAGTGCAATGAGTGATGCTGAAAGATACTGATTCCTTCCACCGAACTGACTAATCAGTTACGATTTTTGAACATTTAATCACTTCCAACGCCTGTTTAACACCTATTTCTATCTTTCTCTTCTATCTGCACATCACTTATTTATCAATTCTCTCTATTTTATTTCTATCTCTTTGTGAGTGTCAACTAGCATGTGGGGGGTCCAATTTTTTTTATTTTTTTTAAATAATGTTGAAACACGTCCAATATTATAGCTGACAATTGGAGAGAGTTCCTTTAGCAATCTGTTGTTTTCATTTCATCAGCATATATATATGTTTTTAATTTTTTATTTCACTGTCACAGACACACATAGCTAGCTTGTAGTAGCAGCAGAACTGTCATTAAAACCTCAGCATCCCATTAGAGCATCGATCAAACCTGTGCTAGCTATATATATATATATCAATATCCAACTCAACGCCCCACTTCCCATTATGTATTCCCCTTATCCCTTTCCTTTCCCATGCTTAATTTCTTCTCAGCGAAAGAATGCAGAAAATAAAAATAAGGAAAAAAAACAAACCAGTACTCATCATGCATCATTGAAGGGCATTATTGAATAATTATACATTAGCCATCATATATGACATAGCTGTAAGAGCTGTTTGATATAGCAGATTAGCTTTTGCTTGGAGAATGGCAACTTTTGTCTTCTCTTCGACAGAGGTAGGTAACGACGTTCATGCATGCAAAGAACCACCAGATGGTGATGGGAATACTGTTGTTTTGGAGCAAAAGAAAAAGGTCTCTTTTCGAGACATGGTGATGGGGAACAAACAAGCTCCGGCTAGCAGGGCCTCTATAGATTTAATCAAGGAAAACCTGGCAAGAATAGAGTATGAAGATGACAATCCTCTCAAGCCTATGGTGCATATTGAAGATTGTGTTTTTGATGGCTTGTGTGCTCCTTGGAAGGATGCTTTAGTTGTGAAACTATTGGGAAAAACCATTGGTTTTAATGTGATGCGGGACAGGTTGTCAAGGATATGGAAGCTATCCTCTGGTTTTGAGCTGATGGACATTGGCAACGATTTTTTCATGGTTAAGTTTGATGTGGAGGCCGATAGAACAAAGGTCATGGAAGGAGGTCCTTGGATGGTGTTTGATCACTATCTCACAGTGCAATCATGGACTGCAGATTTTATCTCTCCAACGGCAAAGATTGAGAAAACTATAGTTTGGATCCGTTTTCCTGGTCTAAATCTATTTTATTATGATGAAAGCATCCTGAAGGCGTTAGCTTCTACTGTGGGAACACCAATTAAGGTGGATAGCAATACCTTGGATATTCGCAGAGGTCGTTTTGCAAGAGTGTGCGTGGAGATTGATTTAACGAAGCCCGTGGTTGGAAAAGTTTGGCTCAAGGGTCACTGGTACCATGTCGAATATGAGGGTCTCCATCGTATATGTACAGGTTGTGGTTGTTATGGTCATCTAAGAAGAGAATGCAAGAAGTCAAGTGCTTCTCAACAGAGGTTCCCTTCTGGCTTGGCTGGAGAAGATGAGAAGAAAGCCACCGGTTCACCAACGGCGGTGGGAGCAGGTGAGCAAAATCTAGAGAGAAGCATTGAGATCCCAGTACAACAGTCCAATCATGCACAATGTAAAGAAGGGGAAGTTAATGCTGAAACGGCGGAACAAGAAAGAAATGATCCGTTACATGGGGAATGGATGGTTGTGAAAAGAAAAAAGAAACCTGTCCAATCACAGAATCAGGTGAGAGATAAATCTAAAGATCTCCCTTTTAAAGCTGCTGGGCAAAGTAAGGGAAAGCAGGTCAAATCCCAAACTTCCCGGGATCCTATGGGCAACAAACAGAAACAGGCTAACAATACTAACCCACCCAAGGGCACCAGGTCTCGGGTTGGTAATTTTAAAGAGGCCAATGTTGGCCAACCGCATGCCAAGAATAAGCGGGCCAGACAATTCTTGGACACATCTGCATGGCAGGTACTTCCCCCACCAACTGTCCAATATAAGAGCGATGGGGGTGCTCAATCCACTAGGCCCAATACTTCCTCTGTTCTTCAGCCTAATAAGAACGAGCAAGGAGTTCCAATTTATGATGCTGGGAACAGAGTTATTTCTTCTGTGCAACTGCAAGCAGGGTCTAATTCTAATGGTGTTATTGTCGACAACCAGGGCGATTGTTCCCTACCTGATGCTCAGGATGTGGCTAGTGATATGGACATTCCTAATCAACATGGGGAGGATCAGGCTATGGTTCCAGAAACACAATTGCAACCCATTTCTTAACAAGTATGAGCTTGGGGAGCTTCTTTCCTCTTCTTTACATTTGTTTTTTTATGGATTTGTACAACGATTTTTCCTTAATTTCGTGGAACATTCGTGGAGCCTTGGGTAGCTGTACAAGGCGACATGTGCGTGATTTAATTTCCTTGCACCACCCATCTTTGTTTCTGGTCTATGAAACTCATGGTCTTTTTGCAAAGGTGGAGAAGATGTGGCTCTCTTTGGGTTTCCAACCTCTTTTTATTCAAGAGGCTAGAGGCCACTCAGGGGGGATTTGGGTGTTATCCTCTAGGAATGATATTCAATTTTCTTTGGTTGACACCTGTTTCCAAGCTATTACTTTTTCTGTTCAGAAGGGTAGTGCTAAATGGTACTGCACTGCTTCTTATGCGTCTCCTATATATTCTGTTCGCTGTGATCTTTGGGAACATTTGAAAATTTTGAGAACAAGTATCCATGGACCTTGGATGTTGGTTGGGGATCTTAATGAAGTTGCTACTCCTCACGAAATATCTGGGGGTTCTTTTAATTTACAGAGAGCCACTCTTTTTTCGAATATGATGACTGACTGCGGGTTTATTGATTTGGATGTTGTGGGAGGTTGGTTTACTTGGAGGAAGAATGTCCAACATGGTGGCCATCTGAGAAAAAAGTTGGATCGTTGTGTGGCTGATATTGATTGGCGATTGCTATTCCCCCATGCCATGGTAGAATTATTGCCAACCCATGGTTCTGATCACAATCCACTTTTATTCAGCTGCAATAAATCCCAATCAATCAAGAATAAATCCTTCCACTTCCAGGCAGCATGGATTTCACATCCAGACTATGCCAATTTAGTGGATCACACTTGGAGGAACGCCCTTGGAGATGCATCCTTGAAATTGGTAAGCATTCAAAATCAATCTCTTATTTTTAATAAAGAGGTGTTTGGAAATATTTTCAGGAAAAAAAGGTTGCTTGAAGCCCGCATTAAGGGAGTCCATAAACAGCTTGATTCGGATTCTTCCTCTAGCTTGATCAGTCTTGAGAAGGAGCTTCAACAGGAATGCAATCAAATTTTAATTAATGAGGAAATGCTCTGGTTCCAGAAATCTAGAGAAAAGTGGGTGAAGTTTGGTAACAAAAATACCAAATTTTTTCACACACAAACTGTCATTAGAAGGAGAAGGAACAAAGTCAGTGGGCTCAATATTGATGGTACTTGGTGCACAGATGAAGGCTTCATTAAGCAAGAGGCTCTATCTTACATCAAAAAAGTTTTTATTTCTCATGATACTGTCCAGCCAACTAGTTTGAATTTGAGAGCCATTCCTCAAGTTAATAATGAAATGGTAGAGAGTCTCATGCAGCCAGTTTCAATGGAGGAGGTAAAAAATGCAGTTTTCTCTATGAGTGCCTATAAAGCCCCAGGACCAGATGGCTTTCAACCAATTTTTTTCCAGACTTATTGGTCGGTTGTTGGCAAAGATGTGTGGGAATTTGTATCTAAAGCCTTCCACACAGGTTTTATTGACCCTAAACTTGCAGAGACTCTTATTGTGCCCATTCCAAAAATTGATTCTCCTCAGAGTTTGAAGGATTTTCGGCCTATTAGTCTGTGTAATGTTCTTCTCAAACTCATTTCTAAGGTTTTGGTAAGAAGAGTCAGGCCTCATCTTGATAAGCTCATTGGACCTCTTCAAAGCAGTTTTATTCCTAATAGGGGTACAGCTGATAATGCCTTGATAGCTCAAGAGATTGTTCACCATATGCACCGGAAGAAAGGTAAAAAAGGCTCCCTTCTATTCAAAATTGATTTTGAAAAGGCATATGATAGAGTAGATTGGAATTTTTTAAAGCTCACCTTGAATGATTTTGGCTTTCCACAACCAATCATTAATCTTATTATGAGTTGTACAACTTCAGCCAATTTATCTTTCAAATGGAACAATGAGAAGCTTCCAGCCTTTGCTCCAAACCGTGGGTTGAGACAAGGAGACCCAATGTCTCCTTACTTATTTGTACTATGCATGGAAAAATTTGCTCTGTTGATCCAAGAACATGTTCAGGATAAGAAATGGCTTCCAGTTAAGGTGTGCAAGAATGGGCCTGCCATATCCCACATGTTTTTTGCAGATGACTGTCTTCTGTTTACACAAGCCAAGGTCTCTCAGGTCAGATTGGTAAAGCATATTCTGTCTCAATTTTGTCTTGCTTCTGGCTTGAAGGTTAATTTACACAAATCCAAGTTTCTTCCTTCTAAAAATATCTCACGGCCTAAGGTTGCTAAATTCTCCTGCTTAGTGGAATTTCAGCACACTTATAAGCTGGGAAAGTATCTTGGATTTCCTCTTTTATCTGGCCGAGTGATGAAGAAGGATTTTCATTATATTATAGATAGCATTAATGGCAGGTTGGCTGGCTGGAAAAGTAAGATTCTTAATAGAGCTGGCAGAATCACTCTTGCTAAATCTGTTATCTCTTCTATACCTATCTATTCTATGCAGAATCTTTGGCTACCTTCTGGTATTTGTGATCAAATTGATGCTTCTGTCAGACAATTCATTTGGGGCAACAAATCTAGTCATTGGGTAAGTTGGAAGGCCATAACTCAGCCAAAAAAGAATGGGGGACTTGGAATTCGCACTGCCCGTGAAGCCAATATTTCTCTTCTTGGCAAACATGTATGGGAGATTATTAGTAAACCAGATAAATTATGGGTGCAACTTTTCTCTGCTAAGTACTTACAAGGAAGTCATATTCTCCATTCACAACCTTCTCATGGATCTTCTTATGTGTGGAAATCAATCTTGAAGTCAGCCGAGGACTTAAATCCAGGGTACATGGTTAGAATTGGGAAGGGTGAAGTCTCACTCTGGTATGATAAATGGTTGGAAATTGACTATCTTTGCAATTTAATTCCTTTTGTTCACATTAATGATGTTAATTTTCAAATTAAAGATATATGTGATCAAGAGGGATGGCATTTCAACAGGCTTTACACTGTCATTCCAGTTGATATTCAGCAAAAGATGTGCAATTTCTCAACCTTCCCTGAATCGGATGACTTATGTATTTGGGGACCATCTAATTCAGGCAATTTTTCGGCCAGCAGTGCTTATCATTGGTTGAATATTTCTAGACATTCCCAGATCTATGATACTGGGGGTTGGAATTGGATTTGGAAACTTTTAATTCCCAAAAATATGAAATTATTCCTCTGGATGCTCTTTCATGACAGTTTGCCAACAAATTCCTTGCGGGTTGTGAGACACTTTTCCAATGACCCATCTTGTCCAAGATGTGGTTATCCCTCGGAAACAATTATGCATGCTCTTAGTAATTGTAACAAGGCTCGAATTATTTGGAACAAAATCCAAATGCTGCATAACTTTAGTTTTGTGGAGCAGGATCATAAGATTTGGTTGCACAATAACATTACTTCTCCTAATGGCATTCTTTTTTTGGTTGCATGTTGGTTTATTTGGAAAGCTAGGAACTCTGAAACCTTTAATGACATAACTTGGACAGTTTGGTATGTTGTTAATCAGATTTACTCTCTCTATGGGACTATCTCTAAGGTCTTTGGCAGAGCTTCCTTGGTTCATGCTCCTAGAGAGGTCCGCTGGATCCCACCTACAAATGGCTTCATAAAGCTTAATGTGGATGGAAGTGCCTTGGGCAATCCGGGATTGTCAGGCTATGGAGGTTTGATGAGGGACACTAATGGTCAGTGGCTGGCGGGTTTTTCGGGTTCTTGTGGTTTTGGCTCTAATATGAAGGCTGAGCTTTTGGGCATCTATCACGGGTTACACATGGCTTGGGAAGCAGGTTATAGTTCCATTATTTGTGAGTCTGACTCAATGATGGCCTTGCAGTTGATTGAGTCTGGTGCTCCTCCAACTCATCCTTGTGCACCTTTGATAGCGGAAATTTGCAAATTCAGATTGTATCAGTGGAATTTGGTTTTTCATCATACCCTTAGAGAAGGGAATGAGTGTGCAGATTGGCTGGCTAAGAGGGGTGTATCTCTTCATTCTCCCTTTGTTGCTTGGAGTTCTTGCCCTCCTCAGATCTCTCAGTTAATTCTAGCAGATGCGATGGACATTGTTAGATTGAGACCTTAGTGTTGTTCTTTTCCTTTCTGTTTGATCAAAAAAAATCATGCATCATTGAAAGAGAACATGGAAGAGATCTTCTATATATAGCTTGGAAACTCGCAGAAGCTTTTACTTTTATACAAGAATATATTCACAGAGACTCCATCCTATTCCTTGACAGTCAATAAGCCCAAATTAAACCTTGCACAATGCATTCGTTAATTTCTCATCATTACCAATCATCAGTCACATTCTTGGAACTCCTGTTTTCTGATCTACTTACATTACATGCAAGACTAACTTCACATGCACAAGATTCCAATGCATCACTACATATGCACACATATATATCAACCAGCTAGCTATAACAGCACAACCTTTTAATCACCTAATTTTCCTTCAAATCTGTAGAACCTTATAACAAAGTTTTAAATTATATTGCACTTACCGTTGCTGCAGCATCATGTGATCTTTGATATCACAGAAAAATACAGACAAGTACAGCTGGCATATATATATAGCCGCATCTATCATGATACAACATGAAAAGATTATCTAGCTTCTCCATTTTTTTTTTCTCTTTATATATCTTTCATTATTATGCTTTTGGAAAAATAAATAATATCATCCAGTTTTTGAGTAGTTTTTCTTTGATACAATCGTAGAGACCTCAAGAATCTTTATGTTGCGCCTACGTATTGTCCCTCCCTGGGGATCGCAATTTAAAACCATACATTAGAACCAAAACCAACAAATACAAAAAAAATAATAAAAAAAATAAACAATAAAAACTAAAATTATCTAGCATTAAGCAAGGTCTCTCTCTCTATATATATGTATGGCTGCACGCGCACGTACCTCTAATTAGGGATAAACGTAGGGTCCATGAGACGGCGGCGTTTGGATCTGTCGGAATCAGAGCGTTGGAGCAACAAGGACTTGAAGGAGTTATGAAGGAAGTGGACGGAGTCAATAACATTATTATTGGTGTCATTGTTGTGATCATCATCAGGAGCGAGGAGGAGAACGTTGCGGGTTCTTCCGCCGAGCGTTGCGATTTCGGCTCTAACAGTTTTGAGGCGGTGGGACCTCAGGATTTGGATGACGTCAGGGATGAGGTCGCTGCGGTCTTCACAGCTCAGTGACGCCTTCAATAATATCACACTACTTGTACTACTACTACCCCCCACGCTCAGAACGCTCACCTCGTCCTTCTCTGAAGGAATAATGTTGTTCGTTTCTTCTTCCGTTGTTGTTGTTGTTATTTCTGATGTTTGCTGCTTCAGCTCTCTCACTCTTTCCACCACCTTCCCTAGTAATGATGCCTTGTCTGTCTGAACAAATCCACATCAACAAAAAAAAGTTTATTCACTTTTCCCAATAAGTATACTCCATCACAATTCACACACAACAGGGTGATCAGTTAATGGAGTATATAACTATATTATATATATATATACCTTAGAATTACAAGGGAGAAGAGTGCGAAGCTTATCGAGGTGGGAGTTGATTCTCTCCCTCCTCCTCTTCTCAGCCTCCTTGTGATTCCTCATAGCAGCGACGGCTCTATCCTCATTATCATGTTGATGATGATATTGATGATGCTGATCATGGGATAGCAATATTGATTTTGATGGTGCAATATCATCATCACCAATTTCATGAGAGGCTTCCATTAATTCCAAAGGGTAAAAAGAATTAGAGGAAGTAGTAGTAGTTGTAGTAGCACTGCAGAAGTGCTGCTGCATCGGTGTTGCTGCAGCAGCAGCAGGCAGAAACTGCCCATAAGATGCAGCAGAGTTATTGAAGGAGCTGCCGGTGGTGCTGAGGAATTGGAAGAGTTCAGAATAGTCCATAATTTGCCTCAGTCAAATCTGTACTGTGAGTCTGAACTGTGATTACACAAATTGCTAGCTATAGCATAGCATAAAAGTGTAGTGTATGTGATAGTTTCAGTTTTTTTTTTCCTTGCATTGTGTGTGCTTTCTTATAATATGATGATACTTATGAGTCTGCCTTTTGACTAACCCCCAAGTGTGGAATGAAATCAAAGGTTTGCACATTGCAACACCTGGCTTTCGGTGCTCTTATATATATAGTCTTGTACTTTTTTTGTCACCATATATCTTATTGGTGCAAATTAAATATTTACCGGCTTTGCCGATGGTTAATCACCACCCGAAATTAGACTAACTATTTTTAATGGGATCTTTTCTTCTAATCACGTTTTTCTCTATTCACAAGACTCAAATTTGAGACCTTACTTATATGATATAAGTCCGGTTTCACTCGGCCCAAGTTAATATTGGTCTTATATTAATTAGTTATTCTGTTTTAATTTGAATATGCACGAGAATAGTACATCATCATTTTGTGGACAAATTTTGTTGTTGATTATAGGTGTGTAATCAATTAACGTGTCTACCTCTTTAGTCCCTCTCTCCTTTCATTGGTTTACAAGTGTCAAAGGGGCCCAATATTGCGGACATAATCATCAAAGTAAATCAAAGTGTATCTTTAAAATGCAAATTATTTTATATAGCTAACCTTAACATGTAAATTTCGACAAATGAAAATGTAAGAAATGAAATTAATTATATTTTAGTTTCTGTTAATATATTTTTTTTATTCAAAATATCATCGGTTACTACTTTAGATCGCATGTCATCATATTTTTATTCATATGCATGTGATTGCAAGAGATTGAAAGATTAGTTGCTCCCTTCTAATCAGGTTTTCTTCATACACAATACTCAATAGTCAGGATTCAAACTCCCGATTACTTGCTTAAGAGACTCAAGTCTATCACCAAGACCGACCACTTGTTGGTCATTTGTTATCAATGTTTAAAATTAATAAAAAAATTAAATTTAAACTAATCGTGACACTATAAGCCGTAAAGAAAAAAAATATCATAAGATGTGCTCATCCATGATTATTTATCCATCCCCTACCTAGGGATGGAAATAGGTCAGGCCGCTCGACAGGGGCCTATGGCTTAGCCTACATCAGGCTCAAGCTAGGCCAGACTTTTTTCTAAAATAAATCAGGCCAAGGCTTTTATAAAAAGCCTTTTAGGCCTACCAGGCCAGCCTATTTAAGTGAACACAAATAATAATTTTGTTTTGTAGTATTATTATTATATTATTTTTTTTTTAAACTCATATGCTTGTTTACCTTTTCGAATATTTAAAAATGTTGAGTTACATAAATATTAAAACCTATAAAGATTATTTATAAAGGATAATGTTATAGCCTATATAGTCTATTTAGAGGCCTTATTGCAAAAATAGACTCTTAAATAAGTTATCATAAAGGTTATATCTTATCTTATATCTTACAATTTATAATAGACCTTTAAAAAGTTTATATCTTATAAATAAGTAAGACTTTACTCTTATAAATTAGTCTAGTATACCTTATGTCTCATACACCTTGAGTAGAAGTGGTTTTAATTTTCATAGTTTATAATTTGTTATACATAGAGATTTTTTGTTAGCCTATTAACCCATTAGGAATAGGTCACATGACCAATTTGAATGTCTTTGTAGGAATCAGGCTTTTAAATAGGCTAGTAGGCCAAGTCAGTCTTTCAAAAAGGTCAGACTAGGCCTAAAAAAAAGCCTCTGATAGATCACAGACCAGACTTAGGCCTCAGAATTTTTAAATAGGCTAGGCCTATTTAGCCAAAGCTCAGCTCGGCTCGGCCTATTTCCATCCCTACTCCTAACTGATGAGGAGGATAATATAATCATAGAAGTGAGAGTATACCTTATCCCTAATCATGAGGTATACTTTGAAATAAGATTGAAAAACAGATTCCTTATGAAGTAAATTAATTTGAATTGTTGAGCTGAAGGAGTAAACTTAATGAGCATGCTAATTATGTGTTTGTTTCCAATTTAAATTATATTTGCACTTATGTTAAGAGTCTCACGTCAACTAAAAATATAACCAATTAATATAATCTTTATAAGGCATAAACATACAGTCATCACTTTACAAATGGGTTTTGTATGATTGAATTAAGCTCTAAGCCCAAATTCTCCTTAGCCCTAAGATTCTAATCTCCGACATGTGATGATTTTCTTTCTGACTCCACCGATATTTAGTCATAGAAAACGGCAGCATCGTCTGATTAACAAATACTCATGAAATTGGTTTGTTTGTTAACGAGAATAACGTTGTACGGCCTTGTGGAAGATGCACTTGTCATACCATCGATCTGTCATCTCAGTGATCTGAGATTAATTAAGAAAGTCAGTTGTTTACATATTATATATATATATATATATAAACCATTAGCATATGAAAAACATGTCATTCGTATGTTTTATATTTCTTCCTTTACTCCTTCGTCTATTGTGGGGATGGAGAAAGAAACTCATCTTTTAGTTTCCTTTTTATTTCAAAGAAAACAAATGTAAAAGTGTGATGAATCTGAGTTATAAAGTCAGTTAAACCATATTGGCATATGAGTTGTGTGACTATAGTCAAGATGGACGGCAAGGTTAGTTCCCACTTCCAAACAGGACAATTATTATTTGATGAGATGGGAATCGCTGGCATTCATGCATGATCTACTCGGCATTACATTACACTCTGCTAAGTTACGGGACTTGGTGACTCCAACTTTTGTCCTTGTGTACTTAGATACCTGGGGTTTTTAACTAGCGCCCGTTGGTTCAAGTGGCAAAGAGTTTGTTTTCTTTAATTAAGATTTCAGGTTCGAGTTCTGTGGATGGAGAAAATAAATATTGTCTATGCCGAAAAAAAGATAACTGGCACTTCAAGACTCAAGAGTACATCTTATTCAATAATATTTAAATACGAGGAGTGCTAAATGGATCGTATAGTTTTGTATGAAATAGTGACGAATCACAAAATGGCCAAATAGAAAAAGAGAAAAGAGGGGGGGGGGGGGAGAAAGTATGGAAAGATCAAAATTCAATCGGACAGTCATAAACATCGTAAAACTTTCGTGCAGATACTGTTTGGGCCAAAAAGCTGTACTCTTTAAATATGGTAAAATGCTTATTATTACGAAATCTGATTCGTTAAATATGCAGACCCATGTATTCCGTCAAATTCCATCTTTAGACTTTTTAATTTTTTTAATCAATATTATTTAAAAAAAAACAACCGCACTACACGTTGGCAATTCGTTCTGCTTGTGCTGCGCTATTTCTTTGCGCTGTTAAATATAGTGCAATGACAAATACTTTCTAGATATAAATAATGCTTTTTTTCTTGTGTGTCACGTACAACTGCAGTTTTAGTTAAAGGGATATATATATATGGGTATCGAAAATGCTTAATGGCCCGAGTCATATTTGTACGAAGTAAAAGAATGTAGACATATCATATTATGATTGGCCCCTCTGCTGTTGGTTACCGGCTTGTGAATTTGTTATTTGAATTTGATTGATCAAAACCCAATTTGCATTGTTTTCGTGATTTTGTTTTCGGGCCATATAGCATTGCTGTATAGGTATTTAGCACTCTAGGGGCATGTTTGGATTGACTTATGCAGAGCTTATGAACACCACTTATGATTGATTCATAAGCTGTTTTGGGCTTATTTTTCATAAGCTACCCAAGATAGCTTATCAAAACAGCTTATGACTTATACAAAATAAATTTCACTATAATTTTTCTTCGATTATAAAAGTAGCTTATACAGCTTATGCCATAAGCAGTAGATAAACTTGTTATCCAAACAGGGCCTAATTAGGGAATTGGTATATACACCACCAAAATTGTCCATACACCCCACATTAAACCTTTTTTGGACTGATATTTACTATACTACTCTCATCCCTTCCCCTTCCCTCTTGCGTTTTAAAAAAACAAAAACTGCCATACACCCCTTCTAGCCTAGAGTTTCCGGAAGAACAGCAAGAACGAGGAAGAAGACCACGACAGAGCAAGAAGGAGGAAGAAGAACAAAGCAAGAAGGAGGAAGAAGCAAACGACAGAGACAGAGAGGTGACGCAAAAGAGGGTCCATTTCCGTCCAACGACATCCAACAACGCCGCAGAGAAGAGTAGCAGTCCCTACCCTCGCCGCCTCGGTCATCTTCTCCGTCGAGGTAAGAACCTGGTTCTGCATTGTTCGCTCTCGGAAACTCAGGTTTCCGTTATATATTAACCAGGTTTTTATATATAACGGAAACTGGAGTTTCCGATATATATAAAAACTGGATTTTATAAAAACCACGTTTTTATATATTCCGGAAACTGGAGTTTCCGGTATATATAAAAACAATGTTTTTTTTGTATTAGTAGGAAAGAAAATAGAAACAATTTTTATATATTTTTTAATTTATATTATGGTAGAAACAATTGTGTTTTTCAGTACATGCAAATGGATGAGGATATGTGTGATGGAATATCAAGCGACGGGGAAGTACCCACGGAAGGTGTTGATGTATTCCCTCTTCCGATAAAAAAATTTGATTGTACTGATGAGTTCACGACTACAAAGGTATATATTTGTTGTTAAATTTTAGGGTAGTGTGGAGTGTTTTATCAATAGTTTTTCATGTCTCATTTTCAGGTGTTCCCCACTAAATATGCTCTATTGATATGGACAAGACAACTTGCCTTGCGGTGTGGCTTTGTTCATGTCATAACTAGATCAGACGAAGGAGATAACGGAGTAGGAAGAAAGTCTGTTGTTGTGTTGGCTTGTAGTAGGAGTGGAAAATACATACCATACAAAAACAAGCTACCCAAAAAGGTGACAACCACCAAAAAATGTGAATGTCCGTTCAGACCAAGAGCAAGGCCTTCCAGTAATAGACAAGGGTGGAGACTTAATGTGGTAAGGGGAAATCACAACCACGAGCGTGCATATACATTGGTGGGTCACTCGTTTGCGGGTCGCCTAACAGCTGAAGAGATCTCTTTAGTTGATAGTTTGACAAAAAACATGGTGAAGCCGAGGAATATACTACTAGCAGTAAAAGATAAGAACATTGAAAACTTGAGTACTATCACTGATATTTATAATGAGCGGAAAAGGTGGAGAAGGTCCCAAAAAGGTTCAAGGACAGAAATACAGTAACTACTGAGCTTATTGGAACGTGATCGGTATGTGTATTGGTTTAGGAGACATGGGAAAATAGATGTTGTAAGAGATATTTTTTGGGCGCATTTCGATTCCATTAAGCTTTTGAATTCCTTCCACATCGTGCTGATAATGGATAGCACGTATAAAACGAACACGTATCACTCCGCAAACGCAGACAAAAGCCCCTTGTCTGCCATCTTCAGGGTACACGTGGTAAGTGTGGACAACCCACTGCCCTCTACTAGTGCCATCATCTCAGCATGCTCAATCTTCAATTCTGATATGGTCCGAAAATGGTTAACAACCTTCAGCTCTCCACAATCCTGTGATAAGAAAATGACAATTTTTATATTTATGCTATTACAAAGTAATTAAATAAGTTAAACCAGTCTTAGTGACTTATCACTCCTCTCCATATATTACACGCAACGTGACTGCCATAAGACCTCGAAAGTGAGCTATCCACGGGCCCACCAGGAAATGGCGGAAGCAGTGCACCAAGAGGTACTGATGCATCCTGAGGTGCCTCCTCATATGTGCCTCTGGACGAGCACGTTCTCTGCGTACAGAAGCTGTTAGTCGTCTTCGACCATCTCGGGGAGCAAGAGGTGAACCTCTAGTCCTAGCCATATCTACATATTTAAACAATTACAATTAACTTATTTAATTTTAGACATAAAAATTATTTTAATTTTTCAATTGGAAATTAAATTAAGGAATATATAAAAATTGTTTTTGTATAAAAATTAGGAAAAATATAAAAATTAGAGGATATATAAAAAGTAAGAAAATACTTAAAAACTGGGTTTTTAATATATAAAAACTAGATTTTTATATATTCCAGAAACTCCAAAAACTCCAGTTCCAGAATATATAAAAATCTAGTTTTTATATATAACGGAAACCTGAGTTTTCGAGAACACCCAAACGAAAACCGAGAAGCTTACCTGGACGGAGAAGATGAATGCGATGGTGGTGGGCTCTCTTCTTCCCTTCCGGCGCGACGGGCATGGGTCTCCCTTGCTCTTCCGGGAACTTGTTTCTTCCTCCTTTCTCTCTATTTCTGCGAGTGAGTGGGGTGTGTGGCAGAGTTAACGGTAGAAGGGTCTTTTAATTTGCCAAAAATGTTTAATGTGGGGTGGATGGATAAAAGTGTGGGATGTATTTACTAGCTTCCCTATAATTATACCATGCAGATTTCCTTTCCCATGAGTTTAAAATTTTGACTTCCATCTAAAAACAAATGAGTTTAAAATTTTGAGGTATGTTCTGGACAAATAGAATGGAATGTAACATCGCCAGGCCCAAAATATCGGCGTAACAGGGCTTATGCCTTTTGGGAACATGTTTTTTTATAGCTAGTGCCTTTTCTACAAAGAGTACCCAAAAAAATTCTATTTTAAATATCCATATAATTGTGTGTGTGTGTGTCAGCCATTCAAGCTGAAGCTGTAGCCCTACGGGAAGCTATGATCCTTGCCTCTAATTTGGGGATCCCGACTGTTCTGTTTGAGAGTGACAACCTCTAGCTTATTAAATCTTGTAGAAAGGAAGTACAGGTGGGTGAGATTGGAGTAGTGTTAGAGGACATTAAACTTTTAAATCTTACCCTTGCTAGGTGTGGGTTTACTTGGACTCCCCGTGAAGGTAATGCCGTGGCTCACATGGTAGCCTTGGGACCCGGATTGTCTGCAGTCACGAAATCCGTGCAGTCATACAGTCAAAGCGATCACAACCGTCGAATCAAGATCGGTCGTCTCACGATTTTAGTTCGAATTTTAAACTCGATTTATTCTCGGCCGTCCGATCAAAATCGACGGCCAAGATGGCGACTGCACGACTGCAGGACAGCAGTAAATCCAAATCCGTAGCCTTGCTGGCCGGTAAGGATGAGTTAAATGTAGCATGGGTTCGCTCCCCACCATTTCGTCTCAAGCAGGTGCTTGATCTTGACAAAAGGGGAATACGGGCTGGTTCTTGCTCTGTTGGCCTTGTCTGAAGTGATCTTCAGCTTCATCCTCTCCACACTATTGCTGGTGACAGAAGTTTACAGGGTGGAGTTACTGATGGTGGTCTGGTCTCTCTTGCAGGTTCTATGGCAGGGGCTAGTTCCATGGGTGATCGATCTAGTCTTTGTGGTCGACTCTTTGTGGAAGATCCTGGAGCCTCTTTGTCTAACTTGGGGAGTTAAGGTCTCGGTGGAGACTGGGAGGGGAGAGGATTGAGTCTCGGTTGGAGGGTCTTCTGTCCTTTCAGTTTTCGCTTTTATTGCTTCTGTTGTTAGTAGTTGGGTTCATTTACTTGTTTGGGGAATGGTGGTTCTTTATGGTTCCGTTGTCTAGTGGTGTGTCCACAGCATAGCTTTGCTTATTGTTTCATATGTGCTATTGCCTTTCTGGTATTGGGCTTGTTATTGCCTGGCCTGTTGGCTGTATGTTTCGATTGGGCTTGGCCCTTGGTTAATATACACTACCCTTTGACCAAAAAAGAGCGTGTGTGTGTGTATATATATATATATATATCTTCTATGCCCACATATATATATTAGGCAAAATCATACTTCAAGTCTCTTAAGTTATTTTATTTTTTTAAGTTGATCCTTTATCTTCATTTTTAAACAATAAGGTCCCTTAAGTTACAAACGTTTAACAACGTTTTTCCTTTAGTCATACGCCGTTAGTGAACTACTGATGTGGCCGTTTGTGATCCTACATGGCATCCAACACTGTATCCTACATAGCCGGTGACGTGTCATAAGGGACCAAATTGGAAAAAAAAATTAAGTTAAGGGATCAAAATAACAATTTTATCTCTTATTTGCCTTTTTAGTTTTTCCTCCCTTCCTCCTCTACCACCTCCCCCCACCTTCCCCCCAGTGGCGAAGCTTGGACTAAATATTTGAGGGGGCCAAAATAAAATTTAATGTAAATCAAATATGCAATATCATATTATATTAAATATCTAAAATTTGAGTTGTGTTGTAAAGACAAATTTAAATCATTAGAATAAATAATCTTTGAAGATTAAAACCTAAAGATCAATTTCTCTTTTTTTTAGATTTTTTAATTAATCCTATTCATATGTATATATATATTTTTAGATAAATTAATAAATTTATTAAATAAAATGCTAAGAGCAAAGCACAAGATGTGCCAGTATAGCCTCCACGAATATTCTATTATTACCCAATGGTGGTTCACAATTAAGCCCCCAACTATTTACAATAAACTCTATACACCCAAAACCATGTAGAATAACCAATAAAAGAAATGCAGACCACCGAGACCAGCTGTGCAAAGAATCCAGACGTGAACTCCTTTAACCTGACGAAAATATATGGACCATATATATTGTCATTTGACCTTACAAAATTGCCCTCTTTGTATATATAATTATTTTGAAAGTTTGGGGGGCCATGGCCCCCCACTGTGTCTTCTAAGATCAGCCACTGCTTTCCCCCCAAACCCATGTCCCCCTCCTCCTCTCCCCCCACCCTCCCCCTTTCTCCCTCTCTTCCTCCTCTCTCTCCTCCCCCTCTCTCTCTTCGAGCTCCTCCCCTGATCACCTTCCCCCACTCTTCCTCCCAGCTTTGTTTTTCGATTTTTATCACCTCGATAGGCTTTGGTGATCTATTTCGAGTGTTTTAGACATGAATTATTTTCAGAATTGAAGCTCGATTTGTTCTTATCTCGCTAAATTATAATGAGTATTTGATGTATCCGAAGTGGGTGGGGGATCGAGGTGGTAGAGGAGGAAGGGGGAGAAAGGGGGAGGGTGGGGGAAGGCGGTGGAGGATGAAGGGAGGACAAAGGGGGGAGGGTGGGGGGAGAGGAGGAGGGGGACATGGGTTTGGGGGAGGGGGAAGGTGGTGGAGGAGGAAGGGAGGAGAAAGACAAATAAGAGATAAAATTGCTATTTTGGTCCCTTAACTTAATCTTTTTTTTTCAATTTGGTCCCTTATGATACGTCACCGGACATGTAGGATGCAGTGTTAGATGCCATGTAGGACCACAAACGGCCACATCTCATTAATGGCGTACGTATGACTGAAAACGTTGTTAAACGTTTGTAACTTAAATGACCTTATTGTTTAAAAATAAAGATAAGGAACCAACTTAAAAAAATAAAATAACTTAAAAGACTTGAAGTATAATTTTGACTATATATTATGATATCTAGTTAACCTTCTAAGATATCTTGGTTTACTTTGTCATGGATACTTAAGTGTTATTCAATTTTCTTCTGAATGACCCTGATGGTCCAGTTCGGTCTCCATGAGAACGAATTTGTGATATTCCGGTAACTCTAACACTATTTATCTCTATCATATATTTAGCTATTTTCTATATAATAAAATAATGTGTTAAAAAAGTATGTGTCAATTCTAGAACAATTTTATTTCTCGTCAAAATTCATCATTTTTCATTGTATTTCGTTATTGTTATCAATTACTATTGTTGTTGTTTTGTTATCATGTTTGTTATTTGACACTATCGATCACTTTTTTTTAATTTAATTTATAATAATTGTTTTACATCAACCAATTTAATTAATAATTTTAAAAAATACTTAATTATATATACGAACCATTTTGTAATGTGAAAAAATCAAGATGACCCATATAGATACACAAAATACAAATAGCGCACTAGCTATAAAAAAAACTTGTTTGTGTTATTTTGATTAATTGGGGTTGTTTTTAATTATCGAACTATGATTTATGAACACCCCATAAATCTCATCACCTCTCTAACATCTCTTATCTCTTTCTATCTCTCTTTTCTTATTACATCATATCACTTATTATGTCTATCACTTCTCTCCCCTCTATTTCTTTCTCTTTCTAAGTGTATATACTTTTATGAGTGTACAAGTAACATTTTTCTTAATTATCACAGGGTGGGCTTATTTACTATTGCAGCATTGAGACTGGAATCCCGATATTTGATTTTAAGCCTTTGGTCAATATATATCGGAGGGGGACTTTTCTTGGAAAACTCTTTTTGGTCTGTATCCTCCACAGATCACTCTCAAATGACACAAGGGAATTGGTAAATACACTTCAATTTTTTGTCATATACTCCACATTTATTCAGGAAATTATTATTATACCCTCATTGTTTGGGTTTTTTTTTTCTTTTGATTTTGCTTCTTTTCCGGAAACTGACCATACACCCCCAGTTTCCGGAATGTATTTTTGCATTCCGGAAACTCCAGTTCCGGAATGTAAATTTTTCTTGGAGTTTCCGGAATGCAAAAATACATTCCGGAAACTGGATTTTCCTGGAGTTTCCGGAATGTAAATTTTTCTGGAGTTTCCGGAATGCAAATTTACATTCCGGAAACTGGAGTTTCCGGAATGTTAATTTTTCCTGGAGTTTCCGGAATGCAAAAATGCATTCCGGAAACTAAGTTTCCGGTAACAACGCGAAATTGAAAAAAAAATAAACAAATCAACGAGGATATAATGGTATTTTCCTTTTTAAATATGGAGTATATGTCCAAAAAAATTAGTGTATTTACCAATTCCCACGACACAAATTCTTCAAAGTCCGCAGGACCTTTCGTACTTGCTGCACTGGCATCCCTATTTATGGCATTGCAGTACAACCTATGGTTGAATGCCCATTTTGTAATTGTTTAATAATTAGGGGGATCTCCATTATCAATTTAATATGTGAGGGAAGGGTTGATTTTTTTTGGGTGAGTAAGGGAAGGGTTGATGTAAGCTTGGTTCTGAGAATATTGATATTACATATTTAACAGTCATTATTGTGGTTTTTTTTTGTTATTTCTATCTACTTAGTATTTATTTACTTTTTCGACCAGTTTGGTCATGCACCTAAAAATCAGGTTAGGCCACAGATTAACCCGAATGAGAAAAAACTTCGTTCCATCAACCATCAATACAAATACTTTTGCATCATCACCTTTTCCATCTCAGCAGTTAAAAGAGAATTGTGAAGGGAGAAAATGAAGGGGGATATGGTAGAGTGAAAAAATGGGAATTAAAAAGGTGAAACCAATTTTAACCCAGTCACATTTGTTTGGTCGTTGAAATTAATTTGTCTCAGTTTCATCCTTAGGACGTGTAAGCCATGTGTACTTGCCACCCAGACATTTATCGTCCCACATCAGCATCGTTATTTCCGTTAGTTACTAACAGAGTGATTAACTTGATCAATATTTAACAATTTCAGGGATTAATTTAGAATTATGTTAATGTTAGGACCAAGTTGATGTACTCTTACAATTTAGAGACCAAATTAGAGTTTTACTATAGGTATATTTTCAATGCTTCGACAATATAATATACATGAAGTACTTCACCCTAGCCGGCCTTCACCAAATTCTTTTCTCCCATATTCACTAAACCTTAATTTTCTTCCTACAATATTTTCTCTCAATATGTGATTGAAACTTTTAAACTCACTTCATTTATTTATATATCAACGAAGTTGTCACTTGAGACTAAAAGCAATCAATTTCAAAAAAACAAAAAACTAAAATGAGATATTTTAAAAAACGATGAACTAAAAACGTATATCTCTCCTCAAAAATAATATTTAACTCATACGTACAATTTCTTTCTTCTCACATTTTTATCTAAATAATCAAAGAAAGAGAATTTATTCATCAATAGCTTTCTCTTCTTTTTTTTTTGGTGAACACTTAGCTTTCTCTTCTCTTTCACTCAAACTAAACAATATAAAAAAAAATCCACTTCATTTAATATTGTTTTTATTTCTCACCTATTTATCTCTTTCCACTCACTCCCCAACCAAAAATAGTGTTAAACACTTTAAACTAAAGGAAGCGTAAAGATGTAGCTCATTAATAATATAGCTTCCTCATGCGGCAGTCACAGATATCACAATATCACACATTCACACACACAGTGACACCACCTGATTATTGAAGGTAGTGGACCTCAAATTAAAGTCATCCGCGTTAAATATAGCTTCGGCAGAGTACAATCAAGTTAGCGTATGAATGAAAAAATGACAAAAATCCATCAACACCTGTCCACAAAGGATTTCGTAGATGCATTCATTCATCAATAATTCTAAATTTTTCTATCTTTTGTTTCTATAAATTTTTCTATTTACTAAATTGAAAAAAAATTAAATATTTTTTATGTTTTTAAAATATTAAATATATTTACTTTTTCATTTATTACTTACTTTATATAGTAATATAAGGATAAGTGGGAGGATTTAACATTGCTATTTATTCATTCATTCTCATCATTAATTGCAGAACGCAACGCTACAATAAAACCCCACACCAACCAAACCAAACCAAACCCGATCATAGCATGAACCCACGAGGAATTAATTTGGAACTATTAATTTATTTATTATTTTATTATTCCACAAAAAAATAAAAAAGAATCTTGATCCTCCCTAAGTTCTCATGACTCATGGTCAATAAGGGGCAACGTAAACGTGACTCGAACTCTTAAAAATGTTACTCATTGACTAGTATCAGTATGACTAGGATCAGCATTATTATATTACTATGTGTAGCTCTTCTAATTTTCTAAACACACAATTTGTAAACGTGAATAATCCATTTTCGCGGTTTCTTCAGCATCAACAGTCCAATAATGTGTACACCAATGTCATTGTCTAGTTTCTTTTATAACAACATCGATCCAAGTTCGTGGTGGATGCCACCAACCAATTCCCCTCCTTTGAACCCACACACGTAATTTCCGTGATTAATTCGGTCCCCATTTTGATTTTGAAATATATATAAAAGCCCGTTTTCGATTCGTTTCTCCTCAGATTCAAGTTTCAAGTTTCAACTCAATCATAATCAAGTAATCAACCACTATGGCGGCGGAGCAAGTAATTTCCAACCACCTGGAGCCGTGGCACAGCCTCGCCGGAAAAGTGGTGGTGGTCACCGGAGCCTCCGCCGGACTCGGCCGCGAGTTCTGCCTCGACCTTGCCCGTGCCGGCTGCCGGGTCGTCGCTGCGGCTCGCCGTGTCGACCGTTTACAGTCCCTCTGCGACGGGATCAATGCCGGCGGCAGCGACGGCGGCCTCCGTGCCGTCGCGGTGGAGCTCGACGTTGCCGCCGACGGAACCGCCATTGACGGGTACGTGCAGAAGGCTTGGGACGCGTTTGGCCATATTGATGCGTTGGTCAACAACGCGGGTATTAGAGGTAATAATTGGGATATTTTGAATATTGTGGGATGAACATTTTGGTTTTTTTATTTCTTTCTAACCCAGAGCTTCTTTTATACTGCTGTGCATTGGATCATAGATTCTACCTTCTAAACTGGGTTTTTTTTTTGGGAATTTCTAAACTGGGTTTTGGAGTGCGTAAACTATGTTTTATATGATTTAAAAATTCTAAATCCTGATTTTTGTAAAAGTAATAATAAACAGTTCTTTTCTCATTGAATCAAATTGTAGTTTATATACTAGTAATTAAATGACTGTTCAAACATGCTGGTTTAATGTCAAAGTTAATTCGTTGATAAGCAATTTTTTCGGATTGTTAAAAAAAAAAAAAAACAATTTTTTGGGATAATTTATTACTTATATTGAGACACTAAAACAGTAAAACTATCATTAAGTCTGAACAGAAAGACTTGAGTTCTTAAAATATGTGGTTTTCGATTTGATTTTAAAATCTATGTATATGAATTTTTTTTTTGAAAGCAGCAAAATCTATGTATATGAATTAAGAAAACAAAAACAAGCTATTTTAGTTTTTTTTTTGTTTTAAGTATAAAATTATTATCTATGTATATGAATTATTTATTTTTTTGTCCTGTTGTTGTTGGTGTTGTGTGTAGGAAATGTGAGATCACCGTTGGAATTGAATGAGGAGGAATGGGAGCACGCGATGAGAACGAACTTAACGGGTACTTGGTTGGTGTCAAAGTATGTATGCAAGCGCATGGTTGATTCAAAGCGGAAAGGTTCAATCATCAACATCGCTTCAATTGCTGGAACAGATCGTGGGCAATTGCCTGGTGCTGCTGCTTATGCAGCTTCAAAGGCAGGCGTCAATATGCTCACAAAGGTACCTATAATTATAATTATAATTTATTAAGTCAAGTTAATCAACTTTAAAAATTAATTAACTAGACAACCCATTTTAAATTTTATGCTTGCATCTCTCTCTATTTTTTTTTCCTTTGGATATTTCTTAATAATTTGCCTTGTTCTGTACTGTGGCAATAAAGGAAATAGTTGCAATGGGATTATATATTCAGTTGAAATGTCTAGTATAAATTCGAGCGTTGGCAATGTTCATATGGTAGGTCAAGTAGAAGTCAAACTTTTATGTTTGGAATAAGCAGAGTAGGCAACGCATCCGAAATTGTTGGGTGGACATATCCCCGACAAACACATATGATTAAGAGAAATTTCTTCTAAATATTAGCCTGTTTGAATAGCATCCAAAATCACGTTTGAGGGTTGGGAAGTTTGCTTGTTTTTTTTGGTACATCATTCTTTTTTTTGGTACATGAAGTTTGTTTGTTTTAGTGGGTGTTTGGAACCCCTGTGGAGGCAACCTAAAGTACGGTGAAGCACATGAAAATCAATTTTGGGGTGTTTGAGTTGTTTTGTCTCGAATTGCTTTTGGAGTTAAAATCAATTCCAAGGTAAAGCTAGGAATTTTAGCTTTTACAGTAGTTTGGAATCAATTCTGAAATTTTGATAATATATCTTTGAGATTTCATGGTAATTTTATACTCAAAATCAATTTTGATTCAAACTATCCAAATAACATGAACTGATAAAAATTATTTTTTTGTAAAATTATCCGAACATAAATCACGTTAAATTCAACCCACTTTTAACCAAAATCAATTTTACAAAAACAACTCAATCAAAATCAATTTTAGTTACCGCAGAACCAAACACACACTTAGATTCTAGAGAGCCTAGAATCAATTCCTAAAGTAAAAACAAGGTCCTAATAGAAATTGTGTTGAATAAAATCAATTTTAGAATGAGTAGAATTGATTTTAAAAGTGATTCTATTTTATTATCCAAACAAAATCAACTCTTCTAAATTCACTTTTAAAATATTATTACCAAATACAAATCAATTATTTTAATATAATTTTTTTTCAAAATCAATTCTTTTAATATAAATTTTTTAAAAATCAATTCTATAAAAAATTCAAAATCTAAAACAGATGGTTGTATTGGGTTTGTGCACACTCAAAATTTTCTTGGCAACTATGGGTTGAAGGTAGCATATCCATAGGACGGCCAAAATGTCCTAGTTTGGCTGACATTGTATGGTTGCACATTGAAACATTATCCAATTCCTGACATCAGTACACATGCTGGCAACAATTTGAAGAATTTATTTTGGGTCACAACTTAAACAAAGGCATATTGATATCATTTTCATTTTCATTTTCTGTGATGATAATGGACAGGTCATGGCATTGGAATTGGGGGCACACAAAATCAGAGTGAATTCCATAAATCCTGGACTTTTCAAATCTGAAATCACTGAAAAATTAATGGAGAAAGATTGGCTGAACAAGGTGGCCTTAAAAACAGTGCCATTGAGAAGATATGGCACTTCGGATCCAGCATTAACATCAATGGTTCGGTACTTAATTCATGATTCTTCTGAATATGTGTCTGGGAATATATTCATTGTGGATGCTGGTGCAACCTTACCAGGCGTGCCTATTTTTTCCTCACTATAAACAACGGATCGATACTTTGCACACGGGCCAAATAGATATGATTACTGAACTTAATTTAACCATTTTTTGGGAACGTGAGTCATGATGTTCTCACGTCTATCAATCTATAGAGAATATGTTTTTTTTTTGTTCTTCTCACTATGTTGAAAAAGAAAAATATGGCATTGTAAACCCTGTTCAAGATGACACATTGTTTATGAGAGTTTTTTTTTTTAAATGAGAACAAAAGCTTTGAATCTTGTGTTCATTTTAATAAGAGCATCTCTAATAGTGTCCAAGTTAAGTTGCATAACTCATTTTAGTGGATCTTATCATGTCACGTCATAATTTAAGAACTTTAATCACTTTTTATTTCAACAGTGAACAGCGTGTTTGTTTTTTCATTTCCTCCCACTTAATCATAGTTTGCAAAAGAAAAAATAGCATTACTTCTCCAATGACATTGGAATATGTTTTTAATGATAATCCAAACACATGCGAAATCCTTAAGAACCAAAAGAGAACCCATTGTATTGCTCTCAAATGGCCACCTTCATCTGATATCTTCTACCTATTCACGAGACCCATCTTCCCCTCTTCACTTTTGCGAAGACTACCTGTCCTTTTTCACTTTTGCTATGTTCTCACCAGACTCCCAATGCATATTTTATTTATTTTTTCACTTCTACTTCCCCTGTTCCCCATTCCCACAATGCATATTTTATTTGAGTGTGTTTGTTTCAAGTTATTTTAATTTATTCCCGGAAAAGTGAGCTTGGGAATATAACATTTTTATGTTTGTTTCAAGTTTTAAAAAACTATTCCCGGGTATCAATTATTCTCAGGAATCTCATACATTCACATTTTTTTTATTTTTATTCCCATGCTAAAATGATGGGTATCTTATATTCCCATGGGAATAAGAGTAGTTATGAGACTTTTATAATAATAACTTCCCACTCACCACACATTTTATCACTTTTTTTTGAATTTTTTATTTTTAAATTAATAAAACGTAAAAACATTCCTAGGAATATATATAATGCCAAACACATTATAGATTATACATAGGAATAATATAGCCGGTAATAGTATTCCCAGGAATCACATTCTCGAGAATAATTATTGATACCGTGAAACAAACGCCCCCTTTATTTTTTCACACTCCTTCACCCCTACGGGCTACGACTACAACCCTTTTCTCCATCCCCCTCTGCCACCACCAGAATCCCCCTCCTCCCTTACTAGAATCCCCTTTTTCCCTTACTGATCTCACCCCACCCCCTCTCCCCGCAGATTTCACCCCTCCACCGGTCTCACCCATTGGATCTCACCCTCAATCACAAGGACTCGCAGCTGCCTACGAGTTCACATAGAGACAGGGGCGAAGCCAGGACTTTTACATAGGGGGAGCCAAGATAAAAAATATTGATTTAGTAAAAAAAATTTAATGAGAAAAAATTATATATAATTGTACTGAGTAAAAAAGTTAAAAGATATTAACCAACAAATGCAACCAACATGCAAGATTAGTAGCAAAGGCCAAAGAATCAGAAAAAAATTAGAAGAAAAAAGGTTGTAGCTCCCTCTCAGACAATAACAGAAAAATAAGAGTCATTATCTCCCAAATGAATATGAAATCTCAAACAATAGAATGACAAAAGGAGGTAAAAAATGCCATGTACATATATTGAGTGGTGCCATAAAAATAATTCTATATAACATTCTTTTAATTTTATAAAAGCTGGGGGGTGCCATGGCATGAGTAGGCTAAATTTTCACATTCTGGGTTCAAGCTTTAATTTTCTTTAATTTTCTGGCTTTGGCCTGTATTCTAGCTAATTTTTTGGCTTTGATTTATTCTGTGTTCTAACTTTAATTTTTGTGAAATTTTTTTGCTTTTGATTTTTGATATTGTGTGGCTGTAAATTTCTTCTTTGTTTTGTTACCAAGAAAAGAAAATTCTTCTTCGTTTCTGTTGCTTCCCTCCATTTAGTTTCAGTAGTGGTTGACAAAAAAAAATTTTTATTGCTTAAAAACCGGTGCTTATATAAGCAACGGAGTTTAGATTATTGTTTTTGCCATCTCATTAAACTCCAACTGTTAACCATGTTAGGAATCGTTCCTTAACTTTAAAAACTCTTTAAGCTCTCCCGTTGGAGATGCTCTAATTGAAACAAAAACCTTTTAACCCTTGTTTAAGATGGCACAAAAGCCAAGGACTTTCTGTGTGTTTGTTTGATCCCTGATGACTGGACTGTCACGTGTAAACCTACGTGGGTGCCATCTAGCACTTAATATGTCAATCAACATATTTGACATCATAAGCTGACTGGGTGACAGATGGACTAACTTGATTAACGATTTTCAATTTTAGGGACGTTTTTGTCATTTTTTAATGTCTGGAACTAACTTGTTACCACCCTACAATTTCAGGAACCAATTTAATGATTTATTCAGAAAATTTAAACAAATTAACAACTATAATCTCTTGCCCTAAAATAGCAACACCTAGTATCGAGGTGTTCTTCAACGTTACTTCAACTAATTTTAGGGGGGTGATACATGGACACCCCATCACCCCTCTCACACCTCATCCCAATGAGGTGAGAGGTGTGGGGTGGGGGTGGGGTGGGGGTCCATGGATCATTAGTGCTAATTTTATTCTCCTTTCCTCTCTTGCACCCACGACACAACAAAACATATCAGTTATCTACATTTCACATGAACCCTCTGCCTAATCACACTTCCACTACTCCTTCTTCGCCTTTTGTGTTGCTTATGCTACCCACACATTCATGTTTTTTGCATTAGCAATATTACTTTTTGTTTTCTCTCTCTCACTCTCTCATAAACATGCACTTCACCCACTATGGACCCTTGCCCTTTTGTGTGCCTCACTGTGGGTACCCTCGTCCTTAAGATTCTTATTGCTTCAAATTTTTCTCCCATTGTCATCAACCCTGTTTCTTCTCCATGCTTTTGCAAGATCGAGCTCAAGAACTTGCTTCTACAATCCACCATCGTCTCCTCATCCCTCTCCACATCCACTTCCCTAACTCACAAGTTCACCCACTTTCTACCAATAATCTCAATATTCTTTATACACTCGACAACAAAGAATTTTTGCCAGCAAATCTCGATCCACACCAGTTAAAGGGGCACCACCTACAATCTCAACTCTAGGAGCCTCCTAGGAAAGTCTCAACCCTCTTGAATATGATGAAGGTGAAACCAATGTTTCAAGAGAGATTAAAAAATAAAAGTTTAAATATATTTTCAGTCTTTGTAAATATTCAATTTTTGAATTTAGTCCATTAAAAAAAGTCAAACAAAGTTGGTCCTTTAAAAAAAAAATTTGGTTTAGGTCTTTTTAGTAAATTAACTTGCTAGGTGGCACATTATGACCCAGTCAGCATGCCACGTGGCACGAAACGCTAATGTGGCTTACATTAATGACATAGCATCAGACACATCCCTATAAAAAATTTAAGTTTTGAATTTAGTACATCTCAAAACTTAGATTGTGATTTTAATCTCCCTTTCTCCTCTACTACCTCCTCCTTCCTTCCTCCTCCACCCCCTCTTTCTCCCACCACCACCCACTCCTTCTCCCCCCGCCTCCACCACCACCACCACCACCACCACCACCCCCACCCCACCCCTCTCTCTCTCCTCCTTTTCCCTCCACCACCACTCACCTCCACCACCACCACCAATCCCTCTTTTTGCTGCAATAATAAAAAAACGTGAAGATATATAGATTGAAATAAATAAATAAAACGTGAAAGATTTGAAATGGGTATGGGTTGAGAGGGGCCTGTGGGGGAAAATGGACAAAGCTAGCTCCATCCACTCCCACTAAACGTGAAACCCGTAGTTTTGATTTGTGATTTTTCTAGATTTTCTATCTCTCTTTGTTTTTTTTTCTTTGGTTATTATTTGCTATTTTATTTTTCATGCTTGCTGCTTCTTAAAATTATCGCACAAACCACATGAATCTAGCTTCGTGACATGGATTTAGAGGTGTGGTCAGAAGAATGGCGAGGTGGAGGAAGGTAGGACATGCAAGGCCTCTATTCCAGCGAGATTTTTGGGGGCCGATGGTGGGGATCGTGGTGGGGTGTGGGGGTGGAGGGAGGAGGAAGGAGGTGGAGGTGGTGGAGAAGAGAGGAGGAGGGAAAATGAGGAGAGAGAGGGTGGTGGTGGTGGTGGTGGTGGTGGTGGTGGAGGAGGAGGAGGGAGAAGGAGGGGGCGGCGGCGGCGGTGGTGGTGGGAGAAGGAGGGGGTGGAGGAGGAAGGAAGGAGAGAGAGAGCGCCATGGGAGGAGAAGGAGAAAGAGGAAGAAGAGCAGTAGCAACTCAGTCAGTTGATGTACTTTGGTCCCTATACAAATTTTAAGTTGTTTAATTAGACCCTATAAAAATTATGATTTTTGATTTTAGTCCCATGATAAGAAGACAGTCCTGGTCAGCAGGTCCTTATAAATTTTAGGCTTTAACATGTTTTTGGTCCCTCTAAATATCAGCGTTTTGAATTTAGTCCCTCTAAAAAAAGTCAAAGTTTTTTGGTCCCTCAAGAAATCAATTTTTTGATTTAGGTCCCTCTTTTGCGTTGACCGCTGACATGACACACTGAGGTCTCTGTAAAAATGCTGACATGGCTTACATGCATTGCCACGTCAGAGGGACTAAAATCAAAACTTAATATTTAGAGGGACTAAAATCAAAACTTAATATATTTAAAAGGACCATGTGACATCAATTAGACCACCACCACCACCACCCACCCATCCACCCTCTCTCTCTCTCACACATTTTCTCTCTCTCTCCCCACCACCCCCCACCACCACCACATATATGCATCTTTAACCATGATCTATTTCAAGGTCATCCAATTAGTCAAAAGAAGTTCAAGGAACATATATGCATCTTTAACCATGATCTATTTCAAGGTCATCCAATTAGTCAAAAGAAGTTCAAGGAAGGTGGTGTTGGGGGTGGGGGAGAGAGAGAGAGAGAACGAGAGAGAGAGTGGGTGGTGGTGGTAGTGGTAGTGGGGAGCCATGAGAGGAGGGAGAAGAAGGAGGGGGTGCTTGTTGGTGGGGGTGAGAGAGAGAGAAAACGAGAGAGAGAGAGAGAGAGAAAACGAGAGAGAGAGAGAGAGAGAGAGAGTGGGTGGGGGTGGGGGGGTGGTGGTGGTGGGTGGGGGGAGAGAGAAAACGAGAGAGAGAGAGAGAGAGAGTGTGTGTGTGGGTGGTGGTGGTCTGATTGATGTCATATGGTCATTCTAAATATATTAAGTTTTGATTTTAGTCCCTCTAAATATATTAAGTTTTGATTTTAGTCCCTCTAAATAACTATGAATGACGTGTCAGCTGACGTGGCAATGCATGTAAGACACGTCAGATGTATGTAAGCCATGTCAGCATTTTTACAGGGACCTCAGTGTGCCATGTCAGCAGTCAACACAAAAGAGGGACCTAAATCAAAAAATTGATTTCTTGAGGGACCAAAAAACTTTGACTTTTTTTAGAGGGACTAAATTCAAAACACCGATATTTAGAGGGACCACAAACATGTTAAAGCCTAAATTTTAAATGATGTGTCAAGTGATGATAGGGACATACGTATGCCACATCAGCACAATACATGGTTAATTCACTAAAATGACTTAAACAAAAAAAAAATTTACAGGACCAACTTTGTTTGACTTTTTTTTAATAGACTAAATTCAAAAATTGAATATTTACAGAGACTAAAAACATATTTAAGCCAAAAATAAAAGGGTAAACTATATAGAATGAAAATGTATTATTTATTTTTGAAAATATTATTATAAATCATATTGATAGGATATTTTAAACATATTTTGATTTCTCATTATTCGAATATACATCGATGATATCTTGACATGTACCTTTTGGTCATCATACTCTTGCCAAATAAGATCATTTGTGTTTAGAGTTGGTAAAATGGGCTTTTGGGTCGGCCGGTCGGCTCGGGCTTTATTGGATTTTGCCAAAAAAAATTAGATTAAAAATATATTCAAATTTATGTGTCTGAGTTCTCTATTTTTTGAACTTTTTTCGGGTTAAGCTTGGGCTTTAACCTATACTTTTGGGCCAAACGGCTTCAGACTCAGGCTTTACCGCGTTTGAGCTTTGTCGTGCCGGATCAAAAAATTTCAAATTAAAAATGGTCTCAAATTTCTGTGTTGAAGTCCTCCTTTTTTTGAGTTTTTTCAACCCGATCTACCGGCCCTGGCCATTTTACGAGCGCTACTTGTGTGGATCGAATCATTAATTCCACGTAGATATCTATGACTCGTATCACACAATGGTGATGTTTATGTCATCTAGTTGGGTCTCTTAATTATAAATTGATAAAATAAAATAGAATAAATTATCTTATCGTACCCCCTTTATTCTAGTCACCGATTTCAATTTATTCTTCAAAATTGAAAATCTTCAATTATATGAAGTTTTTTTAGATGAGTCAATCTTCAATGGCAGCGCAAGTGTCGGAACACCTGGAGCCATGGCACAGGCTCGACGACAAAGTCGTGTTGGTAACCGGCGCTTCCTCCGGCCTCGGACGCGACTTCTGCCTCGACCTCGCCAAAGCCGGCTGCCGGATCGTCGCCGCAGCTCGCCGCCTCGACCGCCTCCACTCCCTCTGCCGCGAAATCAACGACCAGCTCTCGCCGTCGGAGCCCCGTGCGGTGGCCGTGGAACTCGACGTCTCCGCCGACGCCGCCACCATCGACAAGTCCGTGCAGAAGGCATGGGACGCGTTTGGCCACATCGATACGTTGATTAACAATGCTGGTGTCAGAGGTAAACATAACTGAGGAAATGAAAACCCCCAAATTCATCTTGCTATATATAGGGCACATTAGTCCCTGAGAATGCAAAAATCTCATTTACTTGTTTATTTCTTCTAAATTCAGAGGGTAAAGTGAGGGTTGAAATTGTGATAAAATATATATATATATATGCATATTTATAATTTATAATATATTATAAATTGTTTTTTTGAAAGAAATAAATTATAAAATGTTAAAATATCAATAATTGGTTTTTCAGCCAACGGTATTAAGGTTGTGTTTGGACTAACTTATTTAAACTTATCTTATAGTATAAACGCTTATGTGAGTATTTGGAAGAGTCAATAAATTTAGTGTACTCCTCTATACCATAGTAATCCTCTTACTGGAACTACAAGCCTTGAATGTGCTTCTTTATTCTGCATCAAATGTTACTTAAATGCCTAACTAAAAAATAAATAATGAACAGTTTATTTCTAATATTGAGGGCACATCATAATTGCGTAACTAGTGGGTTTCAACATATTGCAGTTTGTTATTGCTTCCTATAAGTTGTCATGCTTTGTATTTTTGTTTTTGTTTTGTGTAGGAAGTGTTAAATCTCCCTTGAATTTGTCTGAGGAGGAATGGGATCATGTTTTCAAAACTAACTTAACTGGTTGTTGGTTGGTGTCAAAATATGTATGCAAACGTATGTGTGATGCCCAGCGAAAAGGATCAGTTATTAATATTTCTTCAACTGCTGGTTTAAATCGGGGACAATTGAGTGGAGCTGTTGCATATGCTTCTTCAAAGGCAGGTGTCAACATGCTCACAAAGGTAACGTTATTTGACTTGTGATTTTTCCTAAAACCAGACCATTTTTAATTCTCTCTCTGATTTTCTTTAGTTTTCATAATAATTTACAAACTTTTAGTGATTAATGGATTATACCAAAGAGTAAACGAGTCTGGATTAAGAAACTTGTGTGTTGTATTGTGATATACAGTTATAGAGTTTGATCTATGTGATTCATTATTTTTGTGTTATGTAGAAATAAAAAATTTCAATATTCAGTTGAGCTGAAGTAAAAGCTGATCTAGGAAAGGTCCATGATCTGTTTTATCTTGACAGATATGGCATACCATGTAGTCATTCAATCAATGTTTGTTGACAATACTAAAGCAAGGAAGAAATGTCTTTGGGAGTATCATTGAACTCAACATTATGGACATCAATATGATGTTTGAGGAAGATTGATTCTGATCCTTTTGAGTTAGGTATCTGCAGTATATACTGAGCCCCACAATGTGGGCATCAATATGGTAAAAATAGACTTTGGGGCTACTACTAATGAACAGTGAGAATTATGGGAAAGGTTAACCATGTTAATGTTATCAAAATTTATCGTAGAAGTAATAAGACAATGATAAATTTCTACAACAAATGAATGAATGCGGGAAGAGGTTAAGGTTGTATTCATGTTGATGCATCTATGAAGATCTTGATGTTCTGGATGCTTCATCCAAAGAGACCAGCTGACATAATCTTGAAAAAACAAAAGGAATATTCTAATAAAAATGCCAATGAGTTACCTTACGAAAGATGGAATACTTCCCAAACATAAAGGGTAAACATAAGAACAGGGCCTTCTGCTGGGAGAAGGAAGCTTGTTGGTGGTCATTTGGTGTGACTTGTGTATCCAAAATTTGGCAATGGGGTGAAGCGTTGAGTCAAGTTACCAGTGCATTCTTTCCGCTCTTCACCAAAAAATATATTTCATGATCCTATGTGTAGTTTTATTTAGCTAAATATGCCTTGAAGCAACCGTGAGAAGGAGAAGGAGGAGTTGAACACTAGATATAAATCAATTCAATGAGCATTGCTATGGAACCCATTGAAGTGGAAGGGTTTGGATACCCTTTCAATGTAGAACAACGAATTAAAAAGAAGGCAACTTCTACAATACCCTTAGAAACAGAAAATTGTTGAGTTTGGATACCGTTTCGCCTACATAATATGTTTTACCCGAATACATTAAAGGCAAGGATCTAGGAATAACTTCCTAACCTTTTCCTATATCAAGCTTCCTGATCGTTGCCTTTTATATTGCAATGAGACAATGGTACAGAAAAATATCTCCCAGACATGTATATTATCTGTGTATTCAAACTATACGAGATGAGGTTACTTATGGCATTGTGCTGTAGTTTTGCTATGCACAACAAAATGTTCAATATGTTCTGATACAGTCATTTACACAACTAGAAGCATGTTAGCTTTATTTTACTGATTCTATTCATAATGATTAAACAACGGCATATTGATATCATTTTGTGAGATGGTATTTGACAGGTCATGGCTATGGAATTGGGGGGACACAGAATCAGAGTGAATTCTATATCCCCTGGAATTTTCAAATCTGAAATCACTGAAAAGTTAATTCAAAAGGCTTGGCTGAATAATGTGGTCGCAAAGATAACACCTTTGAGAAGTCTAGTTACCTCGGATCCTGCATTAACATCTCTGGCTCGTTACCTAATTCATGATTCTTCTGAATATGTCACGGGTAACAATTTTATTGTCGATTCTGGAGCCACCTTGCCGGGTGTGCCGATTTATTCTTCTCTATGAATAATGTATATAAAAGGCAACGTTATCGTAAGGTTAGACACATTATATGGTTAGCAGTAATTTGGTCACTTTGGTTACTAAGAAATAATGTGATCTTTCAAGGCTGTTCTGCTGATTTTATCAATGTATTGCCCAGATTAAGATGTTATCTTGGGGTTGGTTTATACATAAGAAGGGTAGGAGATTTGGGTTATCTTAATTCAGATTGGTGCTCAAGTCCGGTTGATTGTCTGAAAACTGTAAGTTGATGATGACCCTTGAAGCTCTTTGATGTAATAGGTTAGAGTATCCTTGTTAATATATCTTTTGCATATAGAAGATGTGTATATATTGTGCAGTCACCAAAAATAACTTTGATGAACCTTTTTATTGCATGTCTTTAGGTTAGGTGCTATGAAGTTTACAATCTGTGTTTATAGAATATGTCTCATCACTCTGATCATAAGCCATGATCGGCACACAAGCTAAGTTAACCAGAACATCACGTAACATGACAAATTTAACAATCAGAATATCAACAAATTTTTTTTTTTGCAAAATAAGTTATGCCTCCAAATTTATGGAAAATTTGACAGTTTTTTCTCTATATTTTTAACATCTCAAAATAATAAGAACCTATGGATTACACCCACTCAAAATAATGCACACTTCCTGAATACACAGCCAGCAATCACAAACCAGCAATAATGAAAAAAAAAAACAAGATGTAACAATCTGCACTATAATGCTTAATACATCCTAAACTAAATTTAACATCAGTTTCATTTTTTTTGGGTCAAAACATCAGTTTCATTTAAAGTTCCAAAATAATGCAGAAAGGGTCACTAAAATAATGGAAGCCTACCATTTCTGCATATTTTTAAAATGCGTTCTGTTGCCTTGAATATTATTTGGTTATCTCCTTTTATGTTACATGGCCGTGCATGTGAATTACAATTTACATATTGTAAAAGCGATCAAAAACTGATAATTTTGAATCCGATTGCTTAAGATTTTTAAAAAAAAAGTGATTTTAAGTTTTATGGAAAAAGATTTATATTTTAGAGAATTTATGTAAAGTAAAATTTATTTTTCATTTAAATATAATTATAAAAAGTAATTTTAACTTCTCAAAATATTTAAAAGTTTATTTTTTTAAAAAACAGTTTAAATAAACATCTTAAGATTTTTTTAAAGTGATTTAAAAAAAATTAGAAATTTTTTTTAAACAAACACATTTTTGATTATTTCTGCATATTTGGGCATAGCTTGTAGGAAATTGGTCGATAATATTAATATATTCATTTTAATAACAGACAAAATAAGTCTTTTAGTTTAACAACATTGCTTGTGGGAAACTTGGGTGCTTATAAGTAACGATGTCCTTGTGGCGGAGCTATGGGTTGTGCTACATGCATTACAGATTGTCTAGAACAGAGGGTATTACCATGTATGAATCGAGAGTGATTCCACTGTGCAGTGTCATTGGTAAGGGATGGGTTTATGCAGCTCAAAATAAGCTATTTTGATAAGCTCTTCCAAACACATAAATAAGTACTTATGTCATAAGATAAACCCAAAGAAACCCTTCCAAACACACCTTTAGTGTAATGGCCTTTAAGCAAAAAAAAAATCTTTTTTTTTATTGGACTGAGATCGGTTATATTGATCATATGAAATAATTGTACATCCATTTTTAATGATGTTTAAAAATTCAAATCACATTTGATGCTCATTTCACTGTTTCTGCATATTTGATTACATTTGGAGGATCTAAGAAGCCCAGATACATAATACGATACGGGTACGATACGATACGGATACGGGGATACGACAAATTTTAAAAAAAACAAGATACGATACGGCATAGATACATTAAAAAAAATTATAAATATAAATATAAATATATCACATAATTACATAATATTTGCAAAAGGACATTCTCATTAGCCATTACTCATTTTTCATTAATACATATGTCAATAGATGATGATCAGAGGAAAATCTACTAGTAGTGCTAGAACTAGAGTGTTCTTCTCCATCTAAAGCCATTTTCCTTCCCCACAAATTTATGAGAACGGCAAACAAGAAGATGTCAGCTTGTGATAACTGACTTTATGAGACAAATTATACATCTAGCAGTAGGTGAAATAGGACATACTAGAAGGAGCTTTGAGTGAGTTTGAGAACAAGAAGAAGCTTCGAGTAGGTGAAAGACTTGGTCTTTGAACAGAACAGAGCAGAGTTCAACAAAGTTTCGGAGTATCGGAGCCGTATCTGAGCTGGCTTTGGCGTATCGGAGCTGTGTCTCCGGAGTATCGAAGTCGTGTCTCTGACGTATCGTAATTTTTAAAAATAAATAGATAAATAAAAATTAACAGATACTCCCTAGATACGTATCAGAGCCGTATCGGGACGTATCGGTATCCGATATATATCGCCGATATGTATCAGATACCGATACTTTTACATTTTTGGAGTATCTGGGCTTCACAGTGGAGGATCGTTTCATTTTGGTCAACCATGTATTGCTAATGCATGTAACCTTTACATTGTGCCCAAAAAAAAGAAAAGCATAAAGATAGAAGGAACGTCCAATAACAACAATCAATTTTCTGTTATTTGAGGTTTCTACTTATTGTTGTTGGTGTCCAGCCAAATGAATGCATTAAATGTATGATCAAAAAGTGTGTGCTCATTTAATGCAAGTTAGGAAAAAAATTCTTGAACCTACAGGACATAGAGCGCATGGCTAGTTTATAGCTTTGGCAGCACAATTTGATTTCAAATTGTGCAATTTGCAATCTTTCGGTGCAGCCATGGTTGAAATAATAGCAAGAAAAAATGCATTGTCAAAGGCGGTGCAGACATTTAATTATGAAGGCTTGCGGAAGACAATTTGGAACCATGCACCAACGGAAATTTCATCTATAAATAGATGGTGAGGCAAAGAAGGAAACACCGAGAGATAGAAGCAAAAATTAAAGCTTCTGCAGAGAAGTGAGAAAGAAGCGCATTAGCTTCTTAGTGTGAGAGAAAAATAGAGTGTGAGTAAATCTAGAGAGTGTGGGAAAATACACCGGGTTGGGTATCATCTCTATAGCTCCTTGGTACTGTGGAAATTGCAGTATTGGAATAGGAGTGGGGTCTCACGGAAAACACTATATTGTTACTCTTGTGTGTTTGAGAGTGGAGAGAATATTGTAATTATTCTTTGATATAGTGAAATATTATTCGGAGTTTGACCCGTGGTTTTTCCCTCGGCATTAGAGGGTTTTCCACGTTAAATATTGGTGTTCATTTTTATTGCTTCCGCTACGCTGCGTTACAAGTTCCAATTTATTTTGGGATTTTCATTTTACACTGATATTACCGCTGTTGAGCCCAACAATTGTGGTTACCTACACTTGCGTTATTTTTATCTGTTCATACTTCAGAGAATAGTTGGAAGTGGCTTTCCTTCCAAAAATGCTTTTAGCAGCACTAATGATCTCCCTGGTTGTGTTAACGGTGCTTCATGAGCTGCTCCTCTTATGGTGGCAAATGATAAGATGTCACCATATACTTGTGTCCATCCAGCCACCTGAAAAATATAAAATTGAGGTTGGTTTGAAAGGCAGGGCATGAATGTAGTGCAGTGAAGCTTTTTAAGAGTTTAATAAATACAGTGAGAGTGTAAACAAGTTCTATATAGAAGTCTAATCATATTTCACTGTCTTGTTATAGTGTAAATAGGTTTGGAGAAGTAATATTATGACGATGCAAGAGGGTGAAATATGACTTGAAGTCTTTGTAAAATTTGTTTACATTTTCAGTGCATACATTTTAAAATCAACTAGTCTATGGACCCCGACTTGTAGGGAGGCGACACACGTCATAGTTGGGGAGGCTAGAGTTTTCTTTTTATATTAGTAATTGAGTAATTGATGAAAAGGGTAGGGAAGGTAACACGTGTCATAGTTTGGGAGGTGACACGTGTTACAGCAGAAGACCACAATAAACTTTTAAAGATCTTTTTACATTCCAAATATTTACCTGTCTTCCTTGAAACCAGGCTCTATAGGACACTGTTGTATTGAGCCCGAAGTCCTTGGCTACTCCATTTACCAGAGATCGTGTCCCAAGTAATGGTATCACTGAATCTTGATCTCCACTGCAGAGGAAAAATAGCTTTGCTTGCTTAAAATCATTTTGAATTGATGAACCAATTGTGGGAATGTAATGCACAGAAGTAACTAACTAAGAAGTTGGTGAAAAGAAACAGAAAAAAGAAAAACTCACATACCTGTATACCATAACCTTGATACCGGACTTAACAAGTGCCCCTAGAATAGAAATGGTTGGAATCTCTAGATTCTGCATGTTATATCTGAGAACCCTGTAACACAAGGGAAATGGAATTAACAGCCAATACAAGCCTTAGGCAGAAGGAGTCAACTTATTGTACAATGAAGAGTGGAACAGAATGGATGGAATAGAAGAAAGTAGAATAAGATGGAACGAAGTATATAAGATCAATTATCAATCATCAATCAATTATCAATTACTATATAAAAAAAGAAGGCCTTGACCTTCCCAGCTGTGACACATGTTATCTCTCATACTGTGACACGTGTGACTTGTCACCTCTCCAGCTCCTTTTATTTCCAACTAACTAAAATTGTTTTATTTGTTGATTTTTTTTTTACTATTTTTGTTAGAAAAAGTTCAAATCCATAGACTAGTTACTATTCTATTGTTTAGATATGATAGGATAGAGAAAATGCTTATTTCACCCAATATCTCCAAATTGGAGGAGAGAAACAAAGTGAGGTATTGGATGGAATGAAATTGAATCATGTTCCATTCTTTTGTTCCATATTCTATCCTTTTTTGAACAATTCAAACAATGGAACATGCTATTGTTCTATTTCATTCCACTTTATTCCCATCCATTTCCATCAATTCAAACATAGCCCGAGTGATTTTGCAATAAAACTTACCCACTGCAAGTTGACCATCTGGTGATCCCCACAAGCTTAGCATGGAGAGCTTCCTGAACTTCTTTCCTATTCAAGTATGTAATTGTTTCATCTTCCACACAAACATCTATCTTCTCTCCCTCTTGCTGCACCAGAGATGAATTCAAGCATAAGAAAATGAACATGAAAAAACACAACACTGAAGCCAAAGATAACTCAAGAAAGCCAGAGAAAGGATGAAGGCTAATACCAGTTGAGTCAGTTGGTTCAGCACATAAGCCTGTTGTTTCTCTGATGGTAGACAGACATCAAGAGTGACATCATAGGAATCAATATATCTACTAACCTCTGTTGACACGAGTCTATTTACTCCTGCACAAATGGCAGTAAGTGTCCCAGTTTGATATTGTCTTCTAATTTGGGAAAAGTTGCATACTTTTGTGAAGATTTCGTAGGTCGAGTCCGATATCAGTCCGTGAGACCAGAAAAACTCAGCTCTAGAGTTAAAATCCGTGTTAAATTCCAGAAGAGGATTCCCTATCTGCAAATGTCAACATAGGAACCAGTTGTCAGTTGTGCTATTCATATTAACCAAACTGTTTCTTATCATATCATATAATTACTGAAAAATCTCTCATGTGTACTACTCACTGCAATCCCCTTGAGATTCAACTTGGTCTTGGTTTGAACAATGAGTTGTGCAAGCTGGGGTACATAGTGACCTGAAAAGTAAAAACTAGCATGCATTACCCAACAACAGCTCCAAAATGAAAATATTATTCATTTAGCAATTAGCACAAAGACACTAGCTACCTGCATAGCTCTCTCCTGTGATAAAGAAGTCGTTGTTTTTGTACTCTGGGAATTTAGTGAACCAATGCTGTAGGAAAACAAGATTGTCCCTTGCTATACATAGCATAGAACCACTATCAGATCTTGAGAAACATGATGTCATAATTTCAATGCAAAATGAACTATATAAGATGGTTAACTGTTAGGCTAAGCTAAGACTTAAACAATGATTCTTTTGATATTATTTACATGCTATTTTTGCACAAAAATGAAGTGGAAAAAACCTGTCATTTCATCGGTCACAAAGTCATAGAATGATTTATTGGCGGAGTAGGAGAAACCAACACCAGCAGGTGATTCCAAGTACAGCATATTTGCCTCTGCAACAAGGAGGAAATCAAAATGCAATTTTGACTAAGCAGTACTTATATATATATATCATAGTTCAACTAAAATATGTATATAACAATTTGCAGAGTTGTTGTTAGATTTTTACCTTTGTTCCAACTGTAATCATTTTTCACAAGACCATTTTCACTTGGCTTAAAAGGGCCATGCTCAACAAAAGCTCCAGCTCCAACAGAAGAACAACCAGGCCCTTCAAATAAAAACCACACCCAGAAAGCATCTTAATTGCTTCTTCCACTGAATCTAAAGAGTTCATTCAGATTCCAAAACAAAAAACAAAAAGTTTTGCTTTGCCATATACAACATAATAGCATACATATATACCTCCATTTAACCATAGCACTACTGGCTTGGAAGCTGGTTCTACTTCTGCTTCAACAAAGTAGTAAAACAAAGCTCTATGCTGCACCTCATCAACTGTAATGTAACCACCATATTGCTTGAATTCCACTTTTGGCTGCCCAGGCAGAGTACTTATCTTATTATCAGCTTCTTCTGAAAGCGAATTGGCTCCCACAATTATCTGTGCTGCAACAACAACTATTGTTATTGTTGCTGTTGCAAACATAGTACATGACTGAGTCTGAGATAGCATGGTAAGATCTGAGAAGTTAATTGTTGGTTCTGTGTGGCTTCTCTTCCTTCGTACTAACCCAGAGGATATGAAGGTAGAATGCAAAAGGAAGGAATATAATAAAGGGCCTATGTGATTATTATATTATATGTATTTGGTACATGTGAATGTGAAAATTGGGTCCATCATGCCTCTCTGCAAACAAGTTTTGGTGCTTACTCCAATGTCAAGTTGAGTCTTGGTGCTTGATACAGTGTTCAATTTTTGGGGAGGAGGGGGGGGGGGGGGGGTTGCTACTCTTGTTTTTCTAAAACAAAATATTAAAAGGGTCTTTTTTTTGTGGTGTGCAACCAATAGGATAATCATTGAATATTCGCAATGTTAAAACATAGAAAGTGCAGTTCCAATAGGAGTTCAATAATATAGAGTGACAATATAAAATGGGTTTTTCAGTCAAACACATTTTACAATGTTGTGAGTGTAAGGCTATCTCTGAATAACAAGTTTATTTATTATTTATAGTATAAATTGTATAAGTTATTTTTATAATCGAAGAAAAATTATAGTGAAACTTATTTTATATAAGCCATAAGCTATTTTAATAAACTATCATGGATAGTTTATGAAAAATAAGCCCAAAATAGCTTATGAATCAGTCATAAGCTGTATTCATAAGTTCTGCATAAGTCAATCCAAACATGCCCTAAATATATTTTAAAAGGTATTGTAATATGATGACACAGTAAAATATGATTAGACACATGTATCAAATATATAGGTATTAAGTTCAATAAAAAAATTCTATTTAGACAAATAATGTGTGTTGGGAAGTAGGTAATATTTTGTTTTTAATATCAAACAAATATGTGAAATTCCGATTGTGTGTTCCATTCCCCCGTCATGATGACAATTTTGCCTTTTGAGTTGTATTATGTACTATATAGAATAAAAAGTTTCAACCGGAGAGGGTAGAGTGAGAAACTTTACAGCTAGAAGATTCATGTAAAAATTTACAAATTATTTGAACAAGGAGATGAAAATAAACTCAATATTGAAGACGGGTGAAAAGACTAGAGAAGACATGATTACGAATGATAGATTCGGAAAGAGAGACTTGGGGTAGCATTTATTATAAAAAAAAAATGGTTAAATCTTGGCTTTGATGGTTTGGATATGTACGGAGAAGACTTATAGATTAGGTAATAAAGAGAGTAGATCAGATGGATGACACTCAAGTAGTTAGAGGTAGAGGTAAATTTAAAAAAATTATAAGTAAAACTATTAAGAATGATCTAAAGATAAATGACTTCATTATAAATATAATCCATGACATGTAATTATGGAATCGAGTGATCACGTAGCCAACTCCACCTAGTTAGACAATGTTTATTGTTGTTGATTTGAATAATGAGATTCTTTGGTTTCCACCAATTTGAAATTTCAGTCGTAGGTGAAGCTGACCAACCCGCATCTACATCTGACGACTCACGGGGCACTAAAGATGGATATACAAATGGACAAATGATGTCAATAGGACAAAATTCAAACAGAAGAATGAGTTTTTCATTGAATCATTGTACATGCCTGCCATGGTATGTATGTGGTACATTCTCCACCCAAAAAAAAAAGTATGTGGTACATTAATTTCCAAGGATTTATCAATTACACATACACAACGCTATTTTGTGGTCTTTACAAATGACAATGTTGGTGTGGTGGGTGATGAATCAGTGCCCACTTGTTGAAATCTTCTCCACATATAATCAAATTGCATTTCCATGTAAATTTGTAAAAAATACTCCTACCACATTTTTTAATGTGGTTTTAGAAAAGAATTATTTTGATAAATGTACAAAAAATCGGAGTTATCAAAATTAGGATAGTCTTGCCATTTTGTTACCCATATTTTAGTGTTTAGTGCATTAATTTGACGGATAGTATGATTCTATTGTGCACTAATTAGCTGGGGGAGAGAAGTTTTTTTTTTTTTGACAACAAAACAAAAGGTATTCATTCATTCAATTTGGCAAAATACATCGAATACATTACAAATTCAACTTCGCTAAAAACTAAAAGGGATGAAACTGCGAACAAGCTCACAGCACCTAAGTTAATAGCATAACACAGCAAAGTGTTATCAAAAGTGACACTGCCTACAAATCTGACACATTCAGGGTGACCGGAGTACCTACGCCTCCGGATCTGTAGCGTTGACGACTCAGTCAAAAGAGAATCTGTAGCGAAACGAAGTAGATCCGCCAATCTGAATCGAATGAACACCGCACTAAGACGGGAAAACAAAAACTGCACCAAGACGAGAACAACAAACGTCGCACAAAGACGGAAAACACCGTCGCAAACCGAAGATGAGGACTCAAAAAAACATCCAAAAAAATTAGATCTGTGTGGATAAACCACTTATTGAGATGAAGGAAGCTAAAAAATGATATAGAGGGGTGGTTCTAGACCAAAAAATGGTCCAAAACCACCCCTCCAAAAAGAAGAAAAACCGGTGGCCGAAAAGACAAAAAAAAAAAAGAAGAGAGAAAGGAGACCTAGAGAGCGGCTACCATTTCATGGGGAGAGAAGTTATTATTAATAAGAAAAAGATCTTTTATTGTTATTATTATTCTGTCCCTGCTCCCTAGCTATCGCTTTGATGCATACTCAGGTTGTAATATAAAATTAAAAAAGTTAAACACGTAGCATTTTTTCCATCTAAATGAGATATATTGAAAAGGGAAAACTGGAAAAGAAAAAAAACAGTATCCAACAGAAATGATGTTGAATCATTAAAGAAACACTACAAGCAATGCTTATTAACTGTGTTGTTATATATGTGGGGTATACTTGACACTAATTAACATTTCAGTCATTCAGATCTAGAAATTCATACTCCTTTCGGTTTAAATTTTTTGTTGTTTAAGATTTTGACACATAGATTAAGAAATAATTAATTGAATAAATTTTAAACTAAAATAACCCTATTTATTATTAATCATTCTCAACTATCCTAATTATTTCTTCACTCAAAACTTATTAATTATATTAAGAATATAGTTGAAAAAAAGTGATAAATTATTTCTTAAAATCCTAAAATAATCAAAGTTTTAGAACAAAAATAAAAAACCAAAATCACTAAAAATTTGAACTGCAAGGAATAATAATGTTGATTTTTATTGCGACAATGTTATGAGTGCCTTTAGTTGGACTTGTACTTAATTTCTAGATGAATCTCATTTCCTTTGGAAGCATGGAGGGGAATTTGGACTGGTTCCCTATACATAATGATATAATTTGGAAGCTTCAACCAGGTGGCTTCTAAGGTGAGGGGTCTTGCAAGGCCCTCACCCATGAGGAGTCTAGTTGACCTGGTATAGGAGGTACACATGGAGTATAGTCTGTAATATGTAACTTTTGTAATGCCATTTTTATAAAACGAGACAATTTGCAGAGTAGTCCCGTAAGAGATGTGTTTATACACTTCGTAGTTTTTTTTTTCTTTTTTTGAGGAAATTATACACTTTGTAATTCAGAAAAGCAAATAGCTACAAAAATGCATATCAAGAAAATGCAAAAAAATGCAGATAAAAAAAAACACACCTGGCAAGGAGGTGAGATAGATGGAAAACTGGTTTGGTGATCCCGATCTTGTGGCTTAGGAAGGAAAGGAACTTGTTGAAATTGAAAGAGGGGTCGTTGACCTCACCGACGTTGGCCTCCGTCTCACCGTTGAAGTACACTACAGAAAACGACACACCTACACTGTCAACCATTTTGTTCCGATGAATTCAGTCAAGGGATTAAATGGTTTTTGTGTGTTTATATATATATATTAGTATTAAAAATAAATAGAGGGAAAGAATAACGTAGAAGGGAGGAATAAACTGGTTCTGTACATGGAGGTTGAAAATTTTGGTTTTAGACTTTCGATCCTGTATCTACACTTTGATGCTGAATAGCTTTGTGAATATGAATATTTTAAAGATCAACAAGGAAACAACGCAGAGACTATTGGTTCCCACTCTGAATATTAAACAAGAAACCCAAATCTTCGACATGAAAGCTAGGGCTCCGTTCGAGAAATCTTCGATTCAACGGTAGGCTAGAGGTTAGAGAAGAAGTGGGTTGTTCTCAATTGTCAATTGCAAAAAATAAAGGACCAACATGCAACACTTTTGGAAAACCTGCAATAGCAGGTTAGTAGCAGATCATTCAAATCAATCTCAGTTGTTGAAATATTTTATTATTATATCTAACGGTATCATTTGCCCCTTCACTGGTGAGGGACTTGTTAGGGCCCTCACCTTAGAAGTCACCGCTTCAACCAAACCTTATCTATCTTTGATCAAACATCACCTCAAGGTAGTGTGATAACAAATGCTTGGCCTTATAAAAAATCCAACAAAGGCAGAGCCAAATAAATATGTTATGTGCCACATTAATTGTGTGTGTACACTCCCTTTTTTTTAGCAACCCCACTTTTCCGATATAGAGAGCCATTAATTGCAAATGCTTTTTGATATAGTGGAAACTGTAATCATGATGAGCATTTTAATTATTTACATTAATTTTGTCCCACTCCTGAGAAAAGCATAGAGATGTGAGAAAAGCATACTTTTGTCATCAATAAAAGAAAGAGAATTTTTTTTTTTGAGGGATAAAAGAAAGAGAAGTTGTTTATCAAAAAATAAATAAATAAATAAAAGAAAGAGAAGTTGATAAAAGCTAAACACTAGGCAATGAGTAGGTTTGGATATTAGATTATCTGTTTCGTACGTAGATTCAAGAAAAAGATTATATTTAGACATGCGAATAGTAATTTTAACGTCTATGTCATGTCCCGATTTAAATGAAATTCTTATTGTGTACTTGAATTGAGACTATTTACTCTGAGTATAGTTATTAATTGAAATATATATTTTTCTTACCTTTATGTGTCCTTTTTTAACTAATTAATAATATAAAAATATTATTTTAACATTAAAGTTGACTATAAAAATCAACAAAATAAAGAAGACTGACTACAAATGTAACATTTGACTCAATTTAACAAGGAAGCAAAAAAAATTTGACTCAATTTAACAAATGTTAAAAATGTTTTAAATCCCAATCCCATCCCATCCCAATTATATACAATAAAACATTTGGGTACGGCAGGATTCTGTAATAATAGCTATACTCTTGCTGATACCTGTAAAACTTTATAGGTAATCTTAATCACTTGTGATTGAGTTCTACTCATTCTGAATATTTTTTTGTGGTATATATATAGCCTTTGAATGATCAGTCCAATTATCAGTCCACTAATTCTTCTTATTACCATTAGTTATTTGCTGATACAATTAGTGATTGGAAGGAAATTTAAACTAAAAGTCTTTTACAGAATACTCAAACGATTACTGTTAGCGAACTTATAACTATTTCATTAAAATCTTGACACAAGTAGTAGTTTTATTACTATTTTATTGGTTCTACATTTGTTTAAAAACACAAATAACCTATAAAAACTCATTATATAAATTAATTTTAGAGAGAAGAATACAAATGACATATAACATAGACCCCGCATGCTAAAATTATATATTTTTTAATATATGAAATTAGATTAGATAATAAAATACAAAAAAAATGAGTTCTCCGTGTCTCAAAATTTTTGCGTGGGTTTTATTTTACCAAAATCCAAAAAAAAGAAGAATTTTTATCTACACATACCTACTTTTCTATCCGCACATATTTCAATGCAGAACTAATAGTTTCGCAGGTAATTTTTTTTTTCAAAACAAACATGATGCGGAACTATAGCTCTGCATCATGTTTGTTTTAAAAAAAAAATATCTGTGGAACTATAGTTCCGCATTTAAGTACAACGTGTGGAACTATTAGTTTCAAATCATGTATGTTTTGAAAAAAAAATTACTTGTGAAACTATTAGTTTTGTATTGAAGTATGTGTGGATAGAAAAGTATACATGTGTGGATAAAAAAAGCCAAAAAAAGCTGTTCTCAAAACCGTTTTGGGCCGAAAGGAAAGTCCACTATTCTCCACACAACAACCCAACCCAACCCAATCAACATTAACATACTTGCATAATGCATTCCCGTCACAACCTTCTCCACTCTCTTTCACTGACTCTTCGCCACCGATTTGGCATAGGTTTTTGCCTTTATTATGTCATTTGTTTAGGAGTGTAGAGACTAAGCTAAGATCTGACCCAAAAAAAAAATGGACTAAGCTAAGCTCAACCTATAAATCCCAACTTTGCACTTCATTAGATATGAAGTGTAAAGTTTATTTACAATTAAATAAAGGACTAAAAACAAAAACTCATAATTTTATAAGGACTAAAAAAGTATTTAATCCTTAAAACAAATTTGATACAATCTTTATTATCTTGTTTTTATTATTAATTTAATATTTAATATATCTTCTTTTGATTGGCTGTGCGTGCTCATGCAAAGAATCAGCAATATATGCAGTTTTTTAAGAACAAGAAGAAGACAAGCTAGCATAACTAGGTAGAGAATCAAACGGCCGACAAAAGTTTGGTATCTTCCCACAGGAAGAATCAACGCTATATGGTATGGCAGCATCTTATGCTGTAGAAAGAACTCCATTAGTTGATCCTTCCATTGTCGTAGTTGAAATTACCATCAACATTTACTTTATGGCAATTCAATTTTACTCCCCAAAAAATTAAGAATCGGTTACCAGGGTTCATCCCTTCAAATAGGCTATTTATAATTTTGAATTATTTGAAGTTTATATCAAATATAACTTCATATGACTGAGGAGCTTGTTACAAATACAATCAACATTTATTTATTTATTTTTTGCACGCACATCCCTGTGCAAATCAACTATACTACCTTGGTACATAAGTTCCCTCATTGACCAAAAAATCTCTCTTTATGATTTTGCGGCCATTTTAGGACCATATAATAGATGCTAGACGTACACAAAACTCCTTGTTCCTTGCTGAACTGCAATAATATCATCAAGGCAAAATGCAATAATACACAAGCGAAACTACATATACTTCTCTACTATCTACTCATTCTCTAAAAACCAAGCAATTAACCATTCACGAGCACAATTACTCTTGAACAAAATACGAGTCTATCCGTTTTTTTGTGAAGAAAAAAATTTAAGATAAACGAGTGTAATGGTACTCAAGTCCAAAGAAAGAAAAATCCCCAATTCCATAGAGCACTTACAGAGAATTTAGGAAACTTTTAGCGGAACAACTTAATTAAGAATATGTTTGGTTAAGATTCTAGTAACTGCAAAAGTAAAAAAAATAATTCTTGAGGTACTTTTTTCAAAAACTCTTCTCTATTTGTTTTGAACATAATTGATTTTGGAAGGAGATAAATCTTGATCAAATATACTATAAGTGTTAAGTTATTTTGTGGAATTTAATGAATTAACCTGAAAACAATTTTTTTGTCTAAACTAGAATATCTTTGCACACATACATTGACTAATCCCTTTAAGTGGATTGAATATGACCCTTTAGACGGCAAAACTCTACCAGCAAAACAATTTATAGACATATCAAAAATTATTTTTATAAGGCAAATACTAAATATGAGATAAGTTCAAAACAGGGTCGTCTTCCAAATTATTCCTTTTATCTCACCTCAAAGAGACGAGTGGGATTAAGTGTGAAATTAACCCTGCTGTCTCTTCACAGGATCAACCTCTTGGGGGTTATAAATGAGTCCAAATCCTCAACGGGTAATGATGGACCATATATTCAGAATGGAATCTTCCGGTAATGGTGGAGGAGTCCACATATATGTTATTTGAACAGAGAGTGTGTGATAAGGATTCTATTTCTAGATACTGGTGACGAGGAAGATCATCGACCATCTCTTCTTCCTTTCTTTCAAAAAAAAAAGAAGTTTTAAGATTCGTTGAATCCTGTAATTTTCAACCAATGATCACAACCAACACCATTAGTACCATACAATGTGGCTTAGATCCAGTGACCACGATTGATGCAGTTTAATAGTGAGCATGCAAGACTAGATTCTGTTGAAAATGTTTTGGACTTGCTAGAAGAAATTAACAAATTATTAATTATTTAAATTAGCTAGCTCATATAAAATATGAGTCTTTTTCTAAACAAAAATTGTAAAAATATTTACCAATAAAGTTGGCACAGATGGTTGAATTTGTTGAGGTTGGTGGTTCTCCCTGGCCTAGCACATGTGTGTCTTCTCTAATCTAAATTTTATTCTTATAAAAATAAAATTGGGAAGTGACACTACTTTTGACTATATATATCAGGAAAAAAAAATGAGGTCGATTTCATGACATCAAAATGTTTGAAATGCCACAATATATATAGAATTTTAAACCAAGTTTTAAATATAAAACTCATGCCTTATATAGACTTATCTAGGAAATCGACACTTTCCCCTTACATCCAGTGGTATGAAATATCAGAGAATGCCCTTCAATTGCATCTAGGAGACTTTTTGAGAGCATAATTGTCGATCTCGATCCTCCTTTTAACAATCCCTATATCGTTAGAGCATCATAAAGATTTTCAATCAAATTATTAAATATATGTTAATATCCGGAATTCAACCTTTTGAGGCATTGGTTGGGCTGCTTTGGAAGAATATACTAATTCTGAAGCCTACTTGCTCTTGATATTAGAAGAAAAACAATAGTTGCGCTCCAAGTTGCTATCTATTGGTATTTGTATGCTTTAGCCTTACTCCAAAATGGAAGCTGATATTTTGGGGTGCCATTTACAGTACACGAGTAATAGATTTGTGTACCAAACACAAATCTATTTCTGACCATTGATATATTAATATAAAAATCAAACGTTCAGGATATGATATGGGCTACCCGATGGGTCGGTTTCTTAAGAAGTTAAACTTATTTGTAAAGCGGGGTCCACAGAAGATAATAATTAAAAATGAATAATTTCGATAATGCCCATAGTTAAGGTGAAATTAAATTTCTACCCAACATATTTCCATATTTAAAACAACGTATTTGAAAATTACTTTTTCTAGGACATTTATTCCCTGTTGAAGATTGCAATTATTTCCAATGTTGATTATGCTTGATTAGTAGTTCTGGTCTTGACTCAACAATGTAGCTATTATTTTAGTGTGTAACAATTTAATTAGTGTACAGCTATTATTTTATAAAATGAGTATTAAAATCCAATGATTGACATTCTTAAGATTTAATGGAAGAGGAACAGTTTTTGTCAAATGTGCAACGATAAGGTGAAGTTGCAGTGTGTCTAAAGCAGTCACGAGAGCAATTTTTTACTTGTGCGATAGGATGAACGAGCGAAATGAGTCTGAAGGCCCCTAAGTTGTTGGTGGTGGTAGGGGTATGGTGTAAATAGTTACAAAATATTATATCTACTATATATATATATATAAATTATTTTTTCGAGAGGTGTATGTAATTTTTTTGGTGAAAAAATGTATATTGCTTTATAGGAAGTGATTTGGTAATGGGCCTGATGCGATCGATAAGGCTGAAGATTTGGGCCGGATGCGATTTTTTTTAGAATAGCCTGATGCGATTGATAGGTATAATTTTTTTTTTGTAAAAATAAACACGGTCTATAATTTTTTTCTTGTATTTTTTTTTGTCATTCTTGTATACGTATGATTACTATGCTTTTGCTGCTTTTGTTAGATTTCTATACTGCTTTGGGCTTGGGACCGTTGGATATGAATATATTGCCCATTTGACCTAAACAAAAACAAAAATGAAAAAAAAATAAGAGAAAGGTTATTGAAAAAAACAGAATTGCTACTGAAATAATTTCATATTAAAAAGTCGATAAGCTTTTTTTGGAATTGATAGTCAGGAAAAAGAAAATACAATGAAGAACTGGGACGAGCATGAGAGAGATGAAGTTGGACCGGTACAAAACCTAGTTAATTTTACACTTTTGGCAAAGGAAAACATAACTAACACCATGGAAATAATTGCAATCTTGAACAGGAAAGAAGTGTTTTCCAGGGTCTTCACACGTGTGTCCATGAAAAACATAACCAACTAACTTAAAGAGTATTTAATTATCTCTAATACATTGTGGTTGTGAACATTAATTACCTTTGCGTGGTGGTTGAACCACTTATTTCTTATTTCAATTTTTTTTTCAATCTTGCAATTACATATTTTAATGTGGTCTAATTTATAATTTTGGTAAAGTAGCCATTTACAAATACCTACTCTTTTGGGGTTTTTCGTAATTACTAACAAACTGGTTTCCCTGCTATACCAGGTAAAATCCAATTTGTGTTTGGTACACAAATTTATTCACTCGTGTACTGTAAATGGCACCATGGTACCTTTCCGTAGACTTCAGTCATATTTCTTGAAGGAGATACACACTAAAGTATATATTTTTTTTAGCTACAAGTATATTTATTTTTTATTTAACGAAACATTAATCTCATAAACAACAAGTTCAGAAGTTCTTACTCACTATACTCATTGTATGTATGTATGGCATGCAACAAATTGTGTTCCTGTTTTAAGATACATAAGCTACAATAAGTTTATAAAGAGTTCTGCTAAATGGTAAGAAATTTTTACAAAAGAAAAGATAAGTAGAAAATTGATGACGATACATGGGTCATGGGTAACCATAAAAGAAGAAATGGTTAAAATAGTAATGTTGTAAATTTATGGAGTGATATGATGGTTTGGTGGTTTGGAAAAACAAACATAGATGTTAGAGCAATAAGGATATCATGTGTTTAAATCTCCTCTACTAATATAATATACTAATATACTAATTACTAGTCTATCCAAAAAACAAAAACAAATTGTTGCAAATTCATGTGCTTCGTGCATGACCATTTAGTACGATTCAGCTTTATACAATTAAAAATAGAGAGAAAAAAGAAAAAGAAAAGGTGAAGGCATGAAATTGAGACCAGCAATTATAATTGGAACAAACTAATCATTATCTTATTGATAAAAAAACTAATCATTATCTTATTAATGCAGAGTCATTAATTAGCCATAATTAGGCTACTTAAAGAAGGTAGCAAGAAAATTCTAGTTCCATGTAAATCTAGATATAAAATAACAAAGCAATTATGGTAAATGAAAGGTTCTGGTTTAATCATCCATAACTGCTTTTGAAAACAAGGTTAATGAAAGTCTACATCACTTTGTTGCCCAATGCCCATGAACAAATAGATATATTAATTTAAAAAAAATACAAGATTAACTAATTCCACTTTGTAGCAGAAAAATTATAAATATAATCTTCATAAATTTGTATCGTCTGATTACAACTGCAAAAAGTGGTGCAGCTTTTCTTAACTCCAAAGGACCTAAATCAATATCTCCTACTTGCCTATGACTATGTTTCAAGGTTATGACTCTCATAAAATCAAAAGACACATTAATTGCTTAAACAACTTATGCAATTGTTGCTATGAATTGAAGATTTGGGTAATAACCAATATTTTTTGGGGCCATCTAATTAAGTAATCAACATCAAACATAAAATCAGAAACCCTGTAGTCAGGGGAGGGGTCCAAAGAGCTATAATAGTTATAAGGTAATCTATTTGACCTTTCATTTGGGTTTAAAAGCAGACAACAATCATTGTACGGACAAAACTGGCCAGCTAGAGAGTGTTGGAATGTTGGTCAGGACAAAATACACATACAGTATATCACTACCTTGTTGCAATAATGAAAACTCAAAAGGGAATTTTAATTCTTTGCAATTAAACTGTTTTGAACAAGACATTGTAGCTCTGCGAACAGATTCACTGGGTTGAGTTTGAACCCATTGAAGGAATTAAAATTGCAGAGATCCATTTGAGAAATTGACCTCTTTCGACAGATTTCATACACATAATCTTGGGATTAAACCTAAGTGCTTAAGAGACCCAAATATTTGTCACTAGAGCTAGCAAAGCGGGCTACCCGGCCCACATCGGACCAGGCCGTATCGGGTTCGGGTTTTATCGAACGGGGCCAAAAAGGCTCGGATTGAAAACGAGCTCAAATTTAGTTGTCCAAGCCCGGCCCACATAGGGCCAATCCGCATCGAGCTCGGGCTTTAGCGTTGCATTTTTCGGGTCGACCCGGTTGGGTCGAACGAATCGTGCTTGAGTTTTATCGAGCCAGGCTAAAAATGGTCCGGATTGAAAACGGACTCAAATTTGTGTGTCCAAACCCTCTGTTTTTTCGGGCCGGCCCATTTTGTCAGCTCTATTTGTCACCCATATCACACCATGTTGATAAAACATAATCCTTTTAACAAGAGCATAATGCTAGATAGTATGAAATTAATCGCTTTCTAATTCTATCAATTCCTCCTTGGGTCTTATTAATACTCATACCCAAAAAATTTAGTAATTAAGAGAAAGAATGTTATTTTTTAAACAGGAAAATGGGACAGGTTATTTGAATCTCCCACTGAAGATCGACCCTACAAGCAAGAGAATAAAATAAAGTAAGGTATTCGCTGACCTAGTTGTTGGTAGGGTGGTTCTCGAGTACGTTCTTAAGTTCTGAACCACAAAACTGATATTTTCTGTTTAATGCAAAGAGATTGATCTTGTCCATTTTGCTCAACCCCCGTGATCATATCTGCATAATGCCAAATTAATGTTAATGTCAATCTACGGAAGTGTGAATTCACAGGTTTTATGCACGTACGTGTTCAAATGTTTATCAAGATGTGAGTGTTCTATATAGCTCTTAATTCCACAAGCTTCAAACAGAACGCTAGAACAGAGTAAATTTTTAATTTGCTAGATCTACTATCATGACTGTTAATTTAGTTTGTCCAAAAAATATAGAAAAAATACAAGTGGAGAGAGAAATAGAAGGGTGACCGTAGGGAATCTAAATCAAAAAAACTTTGGTATGTTTTGCAATTACCCTTTTACTTGCAATAATGATATTCTTACTCCTTTTTTGGATTTGAATTCCTTGCCATTGGAAATCACACATTTAACGTAGTCAACAGATCATAACCATTGGATAGAGATCAGATGGCTCACATAATGGTTCAAATCTCGTGACTGCGTTAAATGCATGGATTCCCAACTGCAGAGAATCCAGATCCTCTCTTTTTATATCTCATTTTTCTCTTTATCACTTTTTTCCTTTCCTATCACATCACTCGTCACATCTCTAACTTCTCACTCTTCCTTCCTATCTCTCTCTCCTTCCCATTGTGGACTGTATACACTCCAAAGGAGTGTCAAAGAAATGAAAGAATCTTCATCCTTTTACCGTTTGAAGATACTGATTCTCCCAAATTGCCGCTCAAAAAAACTTCTTGGTCCTGCTCTATTTTGTGGTTCCTAAGGAGACAAATCAACTCGATCCATTTTGGCAAGATTTGCATGCCAACTTGCACTACCCCACACCTTATACACTCTCCAATTCTGCTTATAAAAGGAGCATGCATTATGCTTCCTCTCTGCACATATCAGCTCTTACAATTGGAGCCTTAAACCATATACTCTCCTGAGTCTCCTTAACCTTCTCAATACCCTTTGCTGAACATAAGCACTATATATACTAGTTCAGTTAATTTCCACTACTCCCTATCAAAACCTTAAGATATACCATTCTCTATAGTGATTTTCAAATTAATCACAACTTAATTGAAATGGCATCCATGTCATCTTCTGGCTCATGGAGTGTTAAGGAAAACAAGGCCTTTGAGAGGGCACTAGCTGTGTATGACAAGGACACCCCTGACCGTTGGTACAATGTTGCCCGCGCTGTCGGTGGGAAAACTCCAGAGGAAGTGAAGAGGCACTATGAACTCCTTGTCCAAGACATTAGGCACATTGAGTCAGGGAAAGTGCCATTCCCAAATTACAAGTAAAGTGGAGCCTCTGATGAGGAGAAAAGGTAGTATATTCATTCTGTCACCATTTAATATCTATGATTCACTAGCTCTAAGATTGGTATCTTATATATCCTATTTATTAAACAAATAATGCAGTTTCTAATTCTATGTATTTAAATTTTCTATGAACATGTATGCTATGCAAAGAACCCATTCAATTCTACTTGCAATCATCTTTCAACCAAAAAAGCAGAAGTTGTTGTTTGCATGAGTTAATTATATAGAGTGTCTATATATAGAATCAGTTTGAATAAACTTTTCAGTAAGTACTTATCAAAAAAAGTTGAAAGATTGTGAAAAGGAACAAGTCTTCTAAATAACTACTTCCCATAAGTTAAATTCAATTTCTGCACCTTAATTTTTTCAGAGGTTTTTTTTCTGGTCAAAATTTATCTCAGTTAAAAAACTTCCATAAAACATGAGGCTAATATAAACTGGATCTAATTCTACAAACAGCTTCTTGTTTTTTTTTTCCCCCTGAACTTACTCTTTTTTTTTTTTTTGCCTCTTACTTTGACTTGCAGGCTCTGAAACCTGAAGCTCCACTGACAAAAACTGGCATCATCAACAAAGAATCTCTGGTTTTCACCACATCAAGCAACATTTTCTAGAATCCTGGTAGTAGTACCTTGTGCTGCGTATAGGTAGTGCTAGTGCTGTAGCATTAGACTATTTTAGTCATGACTCATAAGAATCATATCTCATGATTCCATGTTGTACTTTTTTGTTGTTAGAAGACTCAATGACTGTTCTAGTTCCCATTCGTAATAATAAAGTTGTAATTTTATGTTCTTAACTCCTTAGTTGCCAAAGTGTGGCACAGTAAGTAACCTAGTTCTCAAGTAACATATAAAGCAATTAATTCAATAGAAGAATCAAATCTCAATGACAAATAACTATTGCATTTAAAATGATACCAATAATTAAAATAGACATATGATGTGTTTGTGTGCAAGTCGCTCTCACATTGCATGTCTTATGAGACGCAAAATATAAGAGTAATTTTTTTTTTTCATTGGCTCTAACGTGCGCAAGGACAAAACATTTAAACAGACTCCATCTATTATATATATTAAAATAGACCCCCTCACGTCAGCTTCATTTGTGCCAAGTATGCACAATTTTGTCACATCAATAAAATGCTGATGTGTCACACTCCAAATTTAGTTTCTCTTTGACAATCTTTCTCTCTACACCTCTTTCATTGTTTCTATTCATCTTTGCAAAGAACTAAAATAATGCCTACATTTCAAAATGAAACGGTTTATAAAAAATCAATTAATATAATTCTCACCTAACATAATTATTACTTCCAAAATTAACTCCAAATTTCAAAATTTATTTGCTGATACATATTCCAAACATTGTAAATTTAATTTCAATTAATATAATAAAACATAAAATTCAATAGCTTTAAATAATAATATATTAAAATTAACAAAAAAAATTATAAACTTTTCAATTTCATGAAAAGAGTTTCTAAAAAATTAATTAACAAATATTTATTTCAATCACCAACTTTTAAAATATTTTAATTTATATTTATCTTTAATATTTACACTATTTTTATTGATAAAAATGATTGAACTAATATTATTTGCTCTTGTATGTTATGTTATGTTATTCTCAATAAAAATAAAACATCAATGTACAAGACATTCACCTAAGACAGAAGCAACAGAGCTCTAAAGTCAAGAATTTGCCTGTACAGCACCTGGCAAAAAAATGGCCAGGAATGGAACTACTTTGCAAAATATAATGACCATGAAGTGGGAATCCAATACACATGTACGATCTTAAACTTATTTTATAATTAAATTAATTCAAATTAGATAGAAAAAATTTGAAACATAATCACAATTTCTTATATAAAATAGGAAAAGGTATTCACAATCCATGCAACCCTCAATGAAATTGATGACACATTTGCATAGAATTATATTGGATGTGAGAGTTGCATAAAAAACTAATACCTCATAGATAACAATACATTTGCCCAGCATGTCAAAAGCCAAGTACCCAACACCACGGTAACAAATATAAAATACTTCATTTATTAATATCATCATATTAACATTACAATTCTAACACGAGTACAAATTTATAAGTTCAAAATTGAGATGAAGGTATATGATGAAACGGCAACAACACTGACATTGTTTGGTAAAGATGCACAAAAACTCCTCATCACAACAGGATATCAACTAAATTAAGTGGAAAAAAAATACTCAATATGTTTTCTGTAAAATTTCAATGAACCCCGCGCAACGGCGGGTTAAAATCTAGTTATGTTTGATTGGTTTCTTGAACAACCTAACCTCATGCATCACACGTGTCTTTTAACTAATTGAGTAAAATAATTTAGGCAAAATTGTTCTTTTGGTCCCACAACTTAATTATTTGTTTCAGTTTAGTCCCATAACTTTTTTTTGTGTCACGTTAGTCCCTTAACTTCGCAAATGTGTGTCGCGTTAGTCCTTTCCGTAAGTTTTAATGAAACGCCGTTACTGTTTCGCCGACGTCGTCGTTAACTCGCTGATGTGGCAACAGAGAGACCAACTTGAATCATACTAAAAACATAGGGGACCAACTTGAAACTTATTAAAAACTTAACCAATTCCCCTCTTTCTCCTTCTCCCTCTTCCTCTCCCGATTCCTTCTCAAGCTCTAGATTTCCAAAAAGAGTTTTTTCACATAATGGGAAAATTAAATTGGAAAGAACTAGTGGCTTAAGAATAGAAGGATTGTTCATATTGGGTTAGACCAAATGTGACAATATTTGCTTAAATCTATACAATGAGGCAACATAAAATCCAGAACAATTGAATCTGTCAGCTGCAATTAACTTCACATTTGATAGAATCAACCTGACATGACCTCTGTACATTTCCAACAATGGAAAAATCAATTTACAGATTATTCATTTCTCCCCTCAAAAAAAAATTGTAAAAGCCAAATGATCCATTCCCAAGAGACATTAGCCATCATCATCAATGTCATCATCACCAGAAGGAATCTGTCTTTTCTTCGATACCGAAAGCCTCTTGGGCTTTGCTGAGCTTGACTCAACAAGTCCTTCTGGTGATAAATTTAGTGCAGCAGTTCCCGACGAAGATCCTAACAGATGCCTGCCCAATGCATCAGCTGAGGGCGATGCAGATAAATGATAAATCGAAAGAACCAAATGGAGCAACTCCAGTGCTGTTAGAGATCATAGTTTTATGTAGATAATATAACAAGGAAACTACTTCAAAGTTCAAAGATCTCAAACTGCTCAGACCATTCCAATTTTAATTGGCTTCAAATTATGGGTACACTTAACATCGTTACTCATTTCAACCCTTGGCATGATAGTGTCATTAGAAGAGAGGGATAGACACAACGACCTAAACTAGGACATCCTCCAATTGGCAATGGAGGATGAGAGGGAATCAGGAGAGGAAGAGGCAGAGGGAGAAGGAGAAGGAGATGAATTGGTTAAGTTTTTAATAAGTTTCAAGTTGGTCCCTTATGTTTTTAGTATAATTCAAGTTGGCCCCTCTGTTGTCACATCAGCGAGTTAACAGCCACGTCAGCGAAACATTAACGGCATTTCATTAAAACTGACGGAAATGACTAACATGACACACATTTGCGAAGTTATGGGACTAACGTGACAAAAAAAAGTTATGAGACCAAATTGAAACAAATAATTAAGTTATGGAATCAAAATTACAATTTTGCCTATAATTTTGTTGATTCTTGATTTGATTTAAAATTAAAATACATAATCATCTTAAAATTTAAAAATAAATAAATACTTATTAATTTAATTTTGTTCTAGACACAAACTGACGGTAGAATATATCTTTTTCCTTTAGCCATAAAGTGGAGACGTAAACAGTTAATAGCTACAAAAATACTAAACGGAGTTAGGATCATTAAGCAAATCAAACTCCATTGAAATGGTGTAATTAGGTTGGTTTCTTGAACAACCTACGGTCCCGAGTATCAGGCATGTATGTGCCTTGGTATTACATGACATTAGTGGTCATCTGCAGTGGCGTATCTAATACCCGGGGCTAGTGGGGGCAATTTTTGCGGGTAGTCTAGTGGCGATTGAGCAACAGACGAGGTCAGATTTGGAAAGAAGAGTGAAATATGAGAAACCGAGATGCAAAGTCATTAAACTCACACAAGTCATCGACTCGGTCAGGTTACAAAATTAATTAGTTATTGATCAAATCGGTGGGTCATTGATTGAACTGCATGAACCGATGTATTTTAACATTTTTAAATTTTGTATTATGAAATTTATATATATATATATATATATATATATATATATATATATATGAGGATCAATTTACTCCAAGAGTAACTATTATTTGAGTTACACCGCTTAATAACTCTTTATAGACATTAAATTTCACAAATCCAACTGTTGATTATTGTCATATCATCTTAATGATCATGCACACTAAATTTTAGATAAATTGAACATTCGTAGCTAGATAATCTTATAGTCGATATTTCATTTGTATTCTAAACAACATATTATACGTTCAGTTAAAGTCATTTAATAAAGTACCAAACATTTTTTAAATTTTATTAAAATTTGTAGATTTGATCTACTCAATAAGAACTTTTAATTCAACGGTTGGATTGATAAAATTTAATACTTATAAAGAGTTATTAAGCGAAGTAACTCAGACAGTAGTTACTCCTGGAGTAAATTGATCCCTTAAAATTAAGAGGGAGGTTGGGTAAGAAGGTACATATAATATAATTGCCGTTATTAAATATCTAGTTTGGCCTGGTGGTTAAAACATTTTACTGACTTCAGGTGCAGGTGATGGGACGTTAGCTGCAGCTTAAGATTTGTGTCGGTCAGGACACGATGGACAGCACAAAGTAGTTGGGGGAAAAAATAATTTCATGGGGTCAAAAGTTGAAAAGGGCAAAGTAGCTGGGGTCAGAAAAAAAAAATTCATGGGGTCAAAAGTTGAAAAAATATTAATAGTACAGGAGATTTTTAGATTTCAGTGGGGGCAGCTGCCCACCCTGAAATGTATGTGGCTCCGCCACTGGTCCTCTACATAAGGAACAATGGTTTTAATTTTTATTTGATTTTCTAAGGTATTTTCTGAACACAATTACATAGACTAATCCCTTTAAAAATCTAGAATACATTTAAGAATTGTCTTTCCCAAATAGTGTCAACTATATACTTAAAGAACCCAAACTGCTTACCATTCAGACCACACCAATTTGATACAATGGTTGTAATTTGTTACTGTATTATCTTAATTTGTCAAAAAAAAAAAACACTGTTATTATAAAACATTTAATTTAATCTAACTAAAAAGATCGAAGCTAGAAAAGGCTAAAGCAAAACCAAACAATGCCAAACCGACCCAAATAAGCATAACAGCGTAGACAAGACAAATAAGGAACACGCTTGCAAGTAAACCACCAAAATCGTTGTTGAAATTATAATATTGTTAATTTAATTTTTAAAATTATTAATATTTTAAATTAATCCCAAAAATTAAATTTTCTTGATTATATTAATCATTTTAAATTGGTCAATTTACAAACTAAAATAGTAATTCACTCACACAAAACACTATCAACACCTAAGTCCATTATAGGATGGATTTGGATTCCCTATGTGTCTTTATATCTTTTAGAGCCTATAGGATCCATCTATCCCCGTCAAGTAGCTCACGTGGTTTAGAACTTGGATGATATGAAAATAGAGGAGAGATCGATTCCCCCGGACCCAAAAAAAAGCCCTATAGGATCCGTCCCATAGAAGGATGGTAAAGAAGCAGATCGTGGCCAGGACGTGAATGAATGGATCAATCAACTACCAAATTTCAATAATAATAAATAATTTAAATTAAATCCTAACATAACACAACTTACGGATACAAAATATTGTTTGTTGCAGTTTCTCTGCATTTATTTAAACCAAATCCTAACATAACATAACTCAGTTAAAAAAAAAACTAAAGAACCTTTGCGAGAAATGTAGCTACTCGCGCAAAGTGGTCTGAAGAGGCAGAGAACTTTCAACTTCCTTGTCAACATTAGAGTTCTTCTCCGCAACAACCTTTGACAAACCAAACATCTGAAGAAATTCCATCCAAAACAAAAAAAACAACAGCCAGATGACAAACAAGTAAATTTCCTTCCACAATAATAATAAACACAACACAAACCTTTTGAATTGTTTTCTTAAAGCAGGTTTTGTGTTCGTCCATAGATGCATGAATGAACTCGTCAATGTGATCCTTCAAATCCTCAACGAAAGTGGCTTCTTCATTCTTCTTCTTTCGACACGAAGTAGTAACCGCTGGCTTCTTCTCGGGCTGGCTCTTCTGGGTATCCATAAATATCTGAAGCAATCAAAATATTAAAAAAGAAAACGAATTTTAGTTTGACTTATTCCAATGAAGTAGAGGGCATAAAACTAAAAGTAATGAAATAGCAACAATAATAGTTATTGAATTTCAGAGAAAGGAATTTCAAGCAAGTTAGTGCAAGGAAATTACAAAACCTTTTTTTTACGCGCGCTTGATCAGCAAGTGAAGTTAGATCTTTTGGGGCGGAGTGTGACCTCCGAAATGAAAAGAAATACTACTATTAAAGGGCGGTGATTGCGTGGAGAGAAAGATAAAGAAGACACAGAAACGGGGGAAAACCAATGGGCTGTGTCAGTCTAGAAGGTTCGGTTCTCAAGAGGGTGGATGGGCTTTTGCCCCAGCACCATCATGGGCCTCTTTTGTACATGTTGGGCCGTGCTTTATTGTCTTAACAAGTGGATATTCATGGCTCGGTTTGGTTTGGGTTGACTTTGAGGTAAAAAATTATCTTATTTAAAATTTAAAAGAGCATACAATTTGGTTTGATTTGGCTTGTTTTAATAAAAAATTAAATTCGATCTGATTCGAAATAATGTGATTTAGATTGAATCGATTTTTGATTTTCTGCGGTTATAATTTTTTTAAGATAAATAATTAAATATCAACTTATGTTTACCGTTAAATTTTCTTAGCTACGACAATATGTTCACCATTCACTATTCATTTTAATGCATAAATTTAATCTATTCAACATTTAAGTACATGACCACTATTTGAAAATTGTCCATATTTATTTTCATTTTTCCAAAGTTTCAAGTCAATATCACGGTGGTGGTGTTCATCTAATACACTAGTTTCATACTAGAATGTCATCACTTTAGTAAGTAAAATAAATTATAAAAAAATGTTTGATTTTTTGTATAAGTTACGGTTTGATTTGGTTTTATTTTAGTAAAGAGATCCAAAATACAACCAGTTCGGTTCAATTCTCCAAAAAAGTCATCCAAAAACATCAAAAAATTTGGTTTTTGATCCTTTTCAGTTTCTTTGGATCGGTTTGTGGTTATTTTTTGAATCAGTTCAGTTTTAACCCTTGTTTGTATGGGTCTTTTTCTAATATAAACTTGTTTAGTACTTGTTCTGATATATGGATTCGTTTCACTTCTAATATTACCAAATACCAATTAATGGCCTTCATTTTAAAAAATTTTGTTGGGTTATTATTTCTAAAGTCAATCTTTAAACACACAGAGGTCATTCTAAAATAATGGTTATAGGAAAACAGTACTTGAGAAAAGCCAATTATAATCAAATGGGATGAAAAATGTGAAACAATATTTAACACACATATGTCATAGTGAATTAATATTTAAAATATCCAAGTCTTGCAAAAGTCAAATATAAAAAAGAAAGTGCAATGCATACCAATAATTAATTAGTAGTCTATGTTGGACAACAATTAACAAACAAAAATGCATTCAAATAATTCCAAAAAGAATAATATTATAAGTTGTGGTTTGGTTTGATTCGATTTTAGTGAAAAGATTTGAAAATCGATCAGTTCGATTTTCCAAAAAAATCATCCAAAAAATCTAAAAAGATTAGTTTTTGGTCTTTTTGAATCGATTAGCGGTTATTTTTTGGATCAGTTTGATTTTGAACTCCTGCATCTGGTTGAACATCTTTGGTAACTACCCTTCTTGTGAATGTCAACTAAAAACGTTAGTATCATAACTCAAAAGTAGTAAATTGTTTCCACTAAATGGTGAATGAGTTTTCCTGTGTCATGCATACATCTATCAGTTTTTTTTAAGTTAAACAACATTCTTCTTCGATAATCAGAAGCATTCTCGGTCTCATAAAATTGATGTTGAACTTCCTTTTTGTGGCAAACCATCATCTTTTTTTTAAGATTTAAATAGTGAACACCTTGGAACTATTTCAGAACTAATTTCCCCCAGTCTCCGCATAAATATGATGATGTAGACTAATCTCCTTTCTTATTGTAGTTGGAACATCCATCATTGCTCAAGCTCATCTCAAATGATTGTTGAGGATGAGAGAATCATGGGGAGTTAGTTACAGCACTCTCATCCTCAATACATATGACCTTATGTATATTGTAAAATTTTAAAATTTAAGAAATAATATAAGATGTGACATGTGTTCCCAACATTGGAGATGACAAGTGTCACAACATGAGATGTGACACATGACATAATCTGAAAGGTGATGTAACATCTCGGCTGCTTTTCGGATCGACGACTGTCCCCACACACCAATACGGGTCTTTTTAGCATGCTTTGTCCTTACTCGCATGCTTTCTAGGAAACTTCTCAGAATGTCACCCATCACGAAATTGCTCCAAGTCAAACACGCTTAACTGTAGAGTTTTTAAGTGATAGGCTACCGAACTCTACAGTTAAGCGTGTTTGACTTGGAGCAATTTCGTGATGGGTGACATTCTGAGAAGTTTCCTAGAAAGCATGCGAGTAAGGACAAAGCATGCTAAAAAGACCCGTATTGGTGTGTGGGGACAGTCGTCGATCCGAAAAGCAGCCGAGATGTTACAAGTGACACATACCCCTGCCAAAATTTTGTCTTCTTATATAGTAATTGATAGTAAAAAAAGACAATATTAGTTATAGACATGCATATTGTCTCAATCTTTGTCCATATTGTCTCTTCTTGATTATTTGAGCATTTTTATTGGTCCATTTCAATATATATACAAAATAAGCTTGATTGTATTACAAATGACTACTCAAGTGCTTGCCTTTAAAACATAAGAAACTATTTTGTTAAAAAAAAGAAGAAAAAGGATCAAACCGAAAAAAAGGAAATAACTTAAAGGACTAAAAGAGTGTTTTTGCCTAAAATTTTTTATTAAACAAAGCAGTTTTAATGAAAAGTAAAAAAAGTTAAGAGATAATATGTGTCTCAACTAGAGAGGTGATACGTATCCTAAACAATGGATTCTTACAAAATACCAGTTTTTTCTTAATATAAACAACAATAAAGAATCCAATAAATAAAAGAATTTTACAAAATTGGAAAATGACACGTCTCTACCTTAGAAAGTAAGATGTGTCCAAGCCTGAAAGGTGATATGTGTCTCAACTAAGATTTATTTTTCTTATATAGTAACTGATAATTGATTGATTTAGGGTGGTGTTTTGATGACGGTTTGTTGAAAGTGATTTTGTAGAATTGATTTGGTTAAAATTGAAAAAAAGTAAAATAAGTCATGTTTTGAATGTTTTTACTAAAAAAATAAGTTTGATATAAAATTTAGTGTAAATTTTTTAACTCAATGCAAAAATTAATCTTATCGCTTTTATAGTCAAACAAATGTTATTGACCAAAAGTCTGTAAAGCCTAGCATAAATGGTTAAAACCATCCTTCGTTGCTAGGTTAGATATGGTTCGATCCCCGATTGAGACACTTGTGTGTGTGTGTTTACCATTCCTACTAGACAAAAAAAAATGTTATTGACCAAAAAAATGTCAAACAAATGTTTGGCTGCAAAATCAATTATTAATAAAAACTCCCACGTATAAAAATTTTCATGGAATCATGTTTGCAACAAAGTAAAAGTGATTTTGCGTTTTTAAACATTATCCAAACATACACTTATTGTTCTTCTTTCATTTTCAAACATGATATATTAAGCGTATATATCTTGATTCATGTTTAATTAATTAATTAATAGAACTAATTTTAAAATTTAAATACAAAAACAATTATGAGGGTGCTTTAGTGGATATACTCATCCTCTTCTCACTACCACTTTAATGGTCTGTGATAGAGTTCAGAAATACCTTGAATCTCATTAATGACAAAAGTAGAAATATTTATTATTAAATAATAATAATAATTTTAATTTTAATAATAAATATTTCAAATTTTGTCATATTTATTACTTAACAATAAATGTTTCAAATTTTGTCATATTTATTACTTAACAATAAATATTTCAAAGTATAAATATTTATTATTATTATTATTTAATACTAAATTAATACTTCTACTTTTGTCATTTTTATTATTAATAATAAATATTTATTATTAAAAATTTACATTTAAAAACTTTATGTCATTTTTATAGCAGCCAAGGTCCCGAGGGAGATTAGTCTCTGTGCTAGTAGCCGGAGGATACTCCCGCCAATGCCATGGTACCCAAAAAAAATGTCATTTTTATATATAAACACTTAATGTCTTTACTATAATATTAAAGTTATGTTTTAATTGATTGAAAGGGATAAAATAAAGTAGAATAAAATAAAATACTATTAAGTTTTATGATAATAATATATAAAATACACTATAATTTAATATGATAGAATACATTTCCTTTTATTTTACATAATTTCATTTAATTTTTTCTTCCTCTAAATGTAAGAATAAAAAAGAATCTATTTTCTATTCTATCCTAAAAATATTTAAATAATAGAATAATAATTTTACTTAATTTTATTTTGTTTTATTCTATGACACTTCATTATTTTTTTTTCTGGATACAAACTCCCTATTTAATGTCCAGATAAAATATAACATATATGAAAAAATAGTACATTTTTTAATAAAAAAAAATAGTATAATTTTAAAAAAGAATTTGGCCTTCAGAAATAACCGCCTGCTCTTGTCTATCCATACATTTATTACCTACTTTTATTATTATTTCACTTTTCCATTTCAAGGATATTGAATTATAATATTTAAAAAATCATTATTTCTGTTTCTCTTTTCCATTTTAAGGATATTGAATTATAATATTTTTTAAAATTATATAAAAAAAACCACAAGAAGAAGATTGCAGACACACTCTCACAATTCCTTCATTTCTCTCTATATATTTTTTTCTGTTCTGACCAGAGTGTTGAATCAAGTGAAAACCAAGTCATAATCATCAAAATTCAGATATTCTCTTCCAAAACAGTACAACAAAACCATTTTTATTTTTCTTTTCTTAAAATCTGCTTTCTTTTTTATTTTTCTTTTCTTTTCCCAAACCACCATGCATGCAGCACTCTTTGTTTTAACAGAAAACAGAAAAACATTACAAACACACACACACAAGAGTCGCTTAGTAGATAGAATTTGCTGAAATCTCTGCTTCGTTTTTGGGTTCCAAAATTCCCACGAAATAACAAAAGCATTCGACATGTTTGTCTGTTTTTGAGATTTTGCATTGATCAGTGGAATTATTACAACCCCATTAAAAAAATCCAATTTTGAGTGGTGGATTGTTCTTGGATTCCATTTTTCTTCTTTCAATCTATTTTGGGCTTTTGGTTTTTTCTGTTATGCTGCAATGGTGAACTCAGGGTCACTTGATTACTGGAGGAATTACTTCAGGGCTGCAAGCTCTGATATCTTTGACATCATTGACCATGCAATCATGGTGGCAGCTTCTGATTGTCCCAAAGAGTTCAAGTTAAAGAGGGATGGGATTGCAGAACGCTTGTTCTCTAGCAAGTTGGCTCATTGTTTGGGCTGTGACAAAGTTGAGTTGGTTGTGTCTGTGGATAATGAGAATGGTGAAAAAGGTGGTGGTGGTGGCGGAGGTGGAAATGGTGTTGATCATGGAGAGATGAACATGAACCACCATGTCAGCAATTACAGCTATAGGGAAGCTGAGGCATTGAATGATGAGATTGAAGAAGAGTCTCAGTGTGTTAAGGAGGTGTTGAGGATCAAAGAGATTCTGCTTAACCGTAAAGAAGAGGTATAATCAATCAATCAATGTGTGTGTGTGTGAGTGCGCGCGTGTGCCCGCGTGTAATGGGCGCGGGCGCAGACAATCTAACATAAATCCCATACAATCCATACAATTTTGTTGATATTTTCTGTTTTTTTGTCACTTTCCACATTAGCTTTCTTTCTTTCCATTTCCACCTTAACTTCTGCATCAATTATTACTTCTTTGTGTTGCTAATTATTGAAGAATGGGTATGTGACTTTATGATATTGGTACTGCACTACTGGGTAGTGATATAATTACAAAACTTTATTTGGTTTTTTATTGGTTGGTATTGAGGTTCATCTATGAAGACTAAAATCATTTGTGTCTTGTGTGGTCCTTGGTTCATGGTGCTTTATTTTCATGTTGCAACAGTCTGATTCAGTGTTGTTTGAGTCATTGAGGAGGCTTCAGCTGATGGAACTCACTCTGGATATTCTGCAGGTTTGAATTGGATAATACCTTGCTCACTCAACGAGCCTTCCATTTTTATTTCTGTTTTAGGCATGTTGTTATTTATTTTCCATGTTAAGTCATCTAAATGTCTGAGGATTTTAACTTTGCCAGGCAACTATGATCGGAAAGGCTGTGGAACCTCTTCGGAAGCATAGATCAAAGGATATTTGTGAACTTGCGAAGGCTCTTATCAAGTATGAACTACTTTTCCTGCATACTTGTTTTCCATGCATTATATCCTCAGCAATGTGTTATAAAAGAAAAATGAGTCTCTTTATCTTCTCTTACTTTGAGAATGAAGGTCAATATGTTTATTCACTTTTGTTATGCTAATCCATTTGTATTGACACTATTGGAATCATAGTCCTTAGTTAGTTCTTTTATTTGGCCTGAAGTTATACTTGTATTACTTAGTGAATCACATCTGCTTTATGCTCAAATGCAATGCTTATTTAATTTTGATGAGGATATGGAGATAGGTACATGATTCATGACTAGTTTTAGACATGCTTACATTTCTTCTATTATAGTGTTGATTAATATTAGTGTATTAGTTTTGCAAATGGAAATCAAACCATATGTTCTAAACACAACTATTGAATTGTAGGGACTGGATAGAAGTGGTGGATAAGTGGCACGAAGCTACCGAGCCTATTGCAGGTATAAAAAATTTAACTGCCTTTATGTGGTAGTCATCAAGATAATCTTTTTTTTTTTGTCCATTTTCAAAATCAATTCATGTACAAATATATATATGTTCAGAAAATACTCCAGATTCAGTAAATCCATCTGTTGTTGATGATGAAGAAGGGCTTGCATTGCCTCCTATGGATGAAGGGGCCTTATTTGTGACTCAAACCGGTTCAATGGAACTCTCACGGGTACTCAACTATCTTTTCTACCCCCTTTTCTTCCATTTACTTATTGCAGGGTTTGATAGTTAGAAACTAATGTTTGCTTCGCTTGGTTCGATGTCACATATCTGGATGACACAAAAGTTCTTTGATTGCATGGATGATGATGGAAGTAAGTCAAATTTTGCAGTTTCTTATGCTTATTAGTCTAGCTAGATTTTGCTTTTCTGTTCTTTATTTGAATTCCCCACTTCTTAGATTCATGATTGTGAATGGGGAAATGCTGTTTTAGATCCTCATCAGAGTGGGGAGTTCATCAAGAACCGAGAGGATGGCAGAATCGCACGTCCGAACGGTCAAAATATAGCTAAGAGGAAATCTCAGGCTTCAAATGAGGCAAACATCGTCGCCAAGGACAGTAAGAATCAGCAAGAAAAGAAAATTGAGGCTGCTGTGAGGCTAAATAAACCAGTAACTGCTGGTTCTTGCCCTGGCAGACCACCGAAATCAACCGCGCTGAATAAAGGCAACATTGAGCCAAAGATGCAGCAAAATATATTGAAGGGTGCTATCCCAAAGAGACCTCAAGTTGGTCAGCTAGATGTAAGGGAAAAAAAAATCTCTTTGGTGCATCAAATTTGTAGATTTTGAATTTTGTCTGAACTGATGAGCTTCATTTCTTGTCTATCAGAAATTCAAGTGCTCAGATGATGATGTTGCAGTCCAATTGAAATTAGAAGCCACTAAGAGGAAACTTCAGGCACAGTATCAACAAGTTGAAAACGGTTTGTCATTCATTCCTCACATTCTATGTGTATTTTCTTTCTAGATTTGGCTCTTCTAAAATGAAAAACTCACTTTAGAGTGAAGAGTTATAATCCTTAATTGAAAAATCTAATGGTTGATGAGATCCTGATAAGATGCATGCATGTATATAACAAATTCATGCATAGAAAATTATGGAATTGTTTAAATATATTTCCTCAAATTTTCTCATCAACAGATATAATATACTCCTCGCCGCCTTAGACTCGGCAAATAGTCCAGTTAGATTCCATTTTTTTCTTGAGAATCTATTATACTATATACTTAATGGCCTAAAGTGTTCGATTTGGAAGATCTACTTTTTAAATTAGACTAGAGCTTGTGTATTGACTTGATTTGGGAACAAAAGATCATGCAATATAAATGTGTCTCAGTTCAAAACTAAACTGATGAAACTGCTTTTTCATTATGAATTGCAGCTAAGAGACAGCGGAAAGTCCAGGTTGTGGAGTTGCATGACCTCCCAAAACAAGGGGTTGGCCGCCGAAACCCGCATGTCAAACCTGGAAATCATAAGAGGCAGTGGACTCATGGAAGAAGATAGAGATGTTCATAGCCATTATGTGTATTGAAACTTGATTGCTTGACCACACAAAACAACAATTCAGTTCAACATTTTTACTTTATAAGGTTGGGGAGTAAACTCTGAAAAACTGTTCCATTCCCTGAAGTTAAAAAAACTGAGTATACAGAAGAGGGTTCTTTGGTCATTTAAGTTAGGCCATTTTTCTTTTTGTCACATAAAAACTTTACATTATGGTGTCAACATTTCAGTCCCCTGGAAAGTGTATGTCACAATTTTTGTATACTCGTGTATAGGTAAGGAAGCTGAATAGGATATAGCCTATCTGAGAGTTTTATAAAGCAATGTTGTTTAAGAGTAATGTTAGCAACATTTTGTTTTCAGACACCTTTTAGTGGGACTGGTGTAAAGTTTATTCAATAATAATATAATAAATGTGTTAGAATGAGTTTGTCAGTGAGTGTTTTTTAGTGTATTTCTTTGGCATTTAATTAACCATATCATTGTTTTTAAGGAGCTCTTTCCCTTTTATTGAATGCAAATATCCAATGTTTTCAATATGGTGTAGCATTTGAATTTTGCTTAGAAAGACAATGCTCTAGGTGTTGGGAGATTGGAAAGTGAAACACCAAGGATAATGCTATGCCACAAAGTGACTATGCCACAAACATTTCACCTTGCCCCACCTTGTATTTGTGAAACTGTTATTAATGAAATACTATGAGCTTATTCTTGTCAAAAAAAAAAGATAGATTTTATTTACATGAAGTTTTATAAACTTAATCCATTTTATAAGAACTTTTAATTCAACAATTGAATATCGGATAGTCTTACATTCTATCAAGTGAGGTGACTTTTATTATAAGAGAATAAAAAATAAATCTCAATCATAGAATCAAATAATGAATAATCAAGATTAAAAATATAAAATCATGTGACTTTTTAAAGTGATCATATAATGGTTAAATAACTTTTAATTCTAACAATCTTTATATGATTGTATAATCTAGAAGAATAATCAAGATTAAAAACAATCATGTGACTTTTTAAAGTGATTATGTAATCGTTAAATAACTTTTGATTTTAACAATCTTTATATAATTGTATAGTCTAGATTCACTCTTCCTACCCTCTTATGGAAGCACTCTTTTCCCTTTATATATCTCCCGCTACAAATTTAGTAGCATAAATAAACAAATATATTTGCAAAACACACTTGGCAACCAAATTTGGTAAGAAACCACATAAACCTTGATTGTTGGTAGGGCTAGAGCAAACATTCATTTTTTTATTTTTTTTGAGATAGAGAGAAAGGGGATTCAAACTCAAGTGTCAAATACTAAATGTTACTTCATCTAGTCCAAAATATAAGCAACATAATACAAAAACACACAGATCAAAGAATACTTTGAAAATATGATAATTTTAATTAATACTCACTAGTTTCAAATTTTTTTTCAAAAATACCCCCTTTGGTGTCTCTCATAAATATGAATATTATATTAAATGAATGGTATATTTGGAAAACTAACATTTAATTTATTTAAAATTGATGAATATTACTTATATTTTAGATCAAAAAAAGTGTCTTTGTTGTTTATATTTTAGACAAGAGGGAGTACCATTTTTTTTTTTTTTGATGAACAAGAGGGGCTTACCACCCGAGCAAAAACAAACTAAAAACCACGAGGGAAAAGGATCGCAGAATTATCTGCTAAACAAGGGAGCGAAAGGAAATCAGGCATAGAATCAAATAGTCTACAACGAACATCTAAAAAGAGCCCATTTTTGGCCAGAAGATCTGCGACTTGGTTCGCCTCACGCAGGATATGATGGGAACGAATGGTGGGAACGCCCCCAATGACCTGCATAATTTGATGCACCAATGCATAGCAAGGGTGTCGAGAGGAGCATCCATTCTTCAACAGGTTAATAGCAAGTAAAGAGTCAGATTCGATAATGATATTCTGAAATCCCCTTTCCCAAGCAAGGCGGGCTCCATAGAGAATTGCCCAAAGCTCCGAGGCAAGCACAGAGCACTCCCCAAGGTTGCAGGAGAAAGCAAAGCAAAATTTGCCACTGTCATTACGAACAACACCACCACATCCTGCTCTGCCTTCGCCATTCGTCCTTGCTCCATCACAATTCAATTTAACCCATCCATTGGGCGGGGGGTTCCATTGAATGTAATCTCTGATCTGGGTCGAAGGTTCAGGAGTCTTTGTCTTGTAGGCCAATTCCCTAGCCTTCATGATGCTGGCCACGGTGTTCTTGATGATGCAAGCCAAGACGTGACTATTCCGCCGCTGCTGGTTGAAGACTAGATCGTTTCTCGCTCGCCACAGTGCGTCAATTCCCACTCCAAAGGTTATGCTCCATCTCTCCGTCTGCTGTAGCCCTCCACCGAGATTTCCCTGCATCCAAAAGAGGAAATTAGTATCAAAAAAAGAATCATTAACCGACATACCTGTAAGCTCCATCCACATTGTACGAGCAAAAGGGCAGTCTCGTGCCATGTGAAGAATTGTCTCAATCTCCGAACCACAGCGGGGGCAAGTTGGGTCTAAGGTGAGCCCACGCTGCCGCCTTGAGTCGTTCGTGAGTAGACCCCCGTGAACAACACGCCAGAGGAGGAATTTAATCCTCTCTGGACCAGCCCACTTCCAGATAGCCTTGAAAACAGGATGCTGGGGACTGGGAGTGAAAGTGACAATCGAACCGTAGGCAGAAGCTAAGGAGAACTCTCCATCCTTTGACGATTTCCAGGCCACAGAATCGGGGGGATTATTGGCGTGGGGGGGATGGGTCCCCATAATGGCACGTTGTACTGGTTCTGGAATCAAGTCGCGCGCCGGTCCCAGCTCCCAATCACCACTCGCATTGACAAAGTCAGTCATCTTCATGGTAAGGATGTCTGGTGGGGGTGTCTGCTGAGCAATATCCACCAGGGGTCCAAAGTTGGGCAACCACGAGTCTGTCCAAAAGTCAACACAATCTCCTGTACCCACACGCCAAGATAAATTTGCCTTCACATGGTCCCACACTTTGCAAATTCCACGCCAAAAGTTGGACGCCACTCTCTTCTCGGCGATACTAGGAATAGCACCCTCACCACACTTGTACTTATTACGGACCACCTTGACCCAAAGGGCGGAATGATTTGAACAAAGGGACCATCCCGCCTTCATCATATATGCCATATTCATGTCTCTTGAAGGGCGCAACCCAAGCCCGCCAACATTCCTATGGTTACAAATCTCCTGCCAAGGAATCAGATGAATTTTGCGCCTCAGAGGTTCATCTCCCCATATGAAGCCACGACACTGTTTGTCAAGCTCTTTACAAGTCTGAACAGGAAGCCAAGCGGTTTGCATAACATAGTTGGGAAGAGCCTGAAGGACAGATCGAACCAACGTGGTGCGTCCTGCCATAGATAGATTGCGGGCCTTCCAGGAACTAAGTCGTTGCGAGGCTTTATCAACAACATATCTGAACGTATGTCGGGACACCTTTTTGTGGATGAGAGGCACCCCAAGGTATTTACCCAGATCATCTGTACGTTGAAACCCCAAGGCCTCACTCAACTGTGTTCTAACTCTCCAATGGACATTCTTGGAAAAGAAAACCCGGGTCTTGTCGTTACTCACTTTCTGCCCGGAGCTCTGACAAAAGAGATCAAGGCATATTTTCACCACCTGAACTTGCTCCAGTGAGGCTTCAGAAAATAACACTAGATCATCAGCAAACATCAGATGCGATAGCTTTGGGCCATTCCTAGCCAGGCTAATCGGCTTCCAGAATCCCTGCGAAGTAGCAACATTGATTAGTTGAGATAATCTTTCAATACATAAGACAAAGAGATAGGGTGAGATAGGATCTCCCTGTCGGATGCCTCTGGCTGGGGTAAACTCCTCAAGAGCCTCGCCATTCCAGATAACCCTCATGCGAGTTGAAGTAATACTGTGCCAGACCAGGTCAATAAAGGTATCTGGGAGGCCAATGTCCTGGAGAGTATCCCTCACGAAGTTCCAATTGACCCGGTCATAAGCTTTCTCTAGGTCAATTTTTATCGCCATCCATCCTTTGTTCCCTTTCTTGGTTCTCATGGAGTGGACCACTTCCTGAGCAATAATGATATTGTCACTGCTATGTCTATTCGGAACAAAGCTGCACTGGTGTGGGCTAACAAGATCTTCCATAACACCCCTCAGGCGTCTTGCCAAAATCTTTGTGATTAATTTATATGAGACGTTGCATAGACTGATTGGCCTGAAGTTCTTCATATTCACCACAGGCTCCACTTTTGGTATCAGCGTAATCAAAGTATCATTAATAGAGGCTATCCTCTCGGGATGTTCAAAGCAGTCTCTCACAAGCTGGCACACTGAAGGACCTACAATATGCCATTGTGTATGGTAGAACACAGCCTGGACTCCATCCGCTCCTGGTGCTTTAAAACCACCAATACTTCGCATCACCTCATAGATTTCTTCTTCCTCTGGGGGTTCTCCCATCCTCATGGTCCGTGTAACATCCAAAGGTGGGAACTGACCTGTCAAACCAAAGGGAGAGCAAGTGTTAGTCTCTGAAAAGAGATTTCTATAAAAACTAGTAACAAGGGACTCAAGGTCTTCGGGTGAAGACACCCAAGACCCATCCTCATCCTGCAAGGTGTCAAAGAAATTTTTTCTTCTCCGAATTTTCGTGATCCCATGGAAGTATTTAGAATTCTTATCGCCAAACGCTAGCCACTTGCACCGCGATTTTTGGAACCAGATAATTTCTTCTCTAACCACCATAGCTTCATACTCATCCCAGAGTTGGGATTGTACGTTTTCCAGGAAGTCATTAGGTCCTCTAGCCAGCGCCCTGGATATACCATTAAGCCTTCGGAGAATTTCCCTTTTCCTTACAAATATATTTCCGAAGGTGTTTTTATTCCAATCTTTCACAGCCTGTTGGAAATGTTGCATACGAGGAACCCAGTCAGGATAGTGATCCCAAGTGTTGCGCAGGAACTGGTCAAAATGCTCATGAGTAAGCCATGCCGCTTCAAAGCGAAAGGGTCGCCTATGGCGGTTAGGCCTACGTTGAGAGCTAAATTTGACTAGGAGTGGTCGATGATCGGATTTGTATTGGGGAAGATGGTGGACCACTGCTTCAGAGAAGGTAGTCCTCCATTCCAAGTTAGCTAACAGCCGGTCAAGACGAGCTTCCGAATTTCCACGACACCAAGTGAATGGGTACCCCTGGAACCCTGCATCAAAAACACCACAATCATTAATACAAGAGATAAAATTATGAGCATCGCGCGGTTGACTAGCAATATCAGCTCCTCTTCTCTCATGGGGGTGCAAAACCGCATTGAAGTCTCCTATGAGGCACCAAGGGTCCTGCACGTGTTGGCCAATCTCTCTGAGGTCATGCCATAGCGTCCTGCGATTCCCGGGTTGGGGACTCCCATACACAACAGTGAGAAGCCACGCTGGTTGGGAGAGCCATTTCACTCGCATGTGTACACATTGTGGAGCAGACCGTACCACCGTAACAGTCCATTTACCCGGATCCCAGCTACACCATATTCCTCCAGAATGGCCACGGGCGCTCTCCAAGTGGTGGGCTCCAAGTCCCATGCGCTGAACAATACGCATAGCTTTATCCCCTGCTACATGCGTCTCCAGGAGGCACACAAAGGAAAGCTCATGTTCTTTGATGAGGTCCTTCATCATGGTCACGAATCCTCGACGCGCGGTCCCCCTGCAATTCCAAACGAAAAGATTCATTAGCAACCGTTAGAAGAAATGGGTTGTGACAACCCGCTGTTACCCGAAGGGGGATCAAGATGCATTTGCTCCTGGCAATCGTGCTCCATGTCAGCTTTATTATGCTGATGGGTCCCAGCTTCATTCGCGTCAGGTGGTCTTGATGAAGAAGGCCCAGTCCAGAACATATCCTCGAACCCCAAGCTTGGATTAGCTTTCGTCAAGGTCCGCATACGTTCTAGAATTAACCTTTCCTCCTTAGCTTTTCGTTCCTTCTCCTCATGGTTCATTATCGGTCCACTAGCATGTTGGGCATCCTCTGGTTGGATAGGTGTCAGGATAGGACCACCCTCATATGGGGGGTCCCTTTTCAATATACGTACTGGACTGTCTCGAGCATCAGAGATCCCTTTCGGTGCCGTAACGCTACTTTGGATAGACTTGGGGAGCACCCTTTTATTATTAGCCATATTATTATTCTTGTTATCCTTGATGCGGGGCCCACCTTGGGCATTCTTTCCTGCTTTGGGATCACGAACCTTCACAACCATGCGCTGTTTTGGCTGCACCGAAATTATAGTATTTTCGGTCCCCACGTGTGGCTGCATGGAATCTTCCTTTAATTCTCCCAAGGATCCAAAACGTGATCCTAGTTGATTGCCATCAATTCCATCATTCTCCACGTAACCATATTGCACCCCGCCATTATTTGCTTTCCAATTATTAATTTTTGGACGTGATCTCCTATTAGGCCGCCTCACAATCATCCATGGTCCATATTGCATAGAATCCGCACCCCCTTGATCACCATGATTCGCGGGAGGATTTTCCTCGTCCTCATGATTCTCATGTCCTCCTCCATCAATGTCTCTGACGTTAGCCCTTCTTCCCGCAGCAGGGGGATCTCCTCCGTACGCCGCCATCCCTGGTCCAGTGGCGCTCTCTCCTCCGTTTTGCTCCTCTGCCGTGCTTCTCCGTTCACTACACTGGTCGAGCTTATGGCCGAAGCGCCCGCAATGGAAGCATATAGAGTGGAGACCTTCATACTCCAATTTTAGGACATGTCCAAGCACCTCTATCTTTGACACAAGCTTCTTTGTAAGATCGATCTCAACACAAATGCGAGCAAATTGCCCGCGAGCTTGGAATGAAGTGAGTTGATCTATCTTAAGCATAGAACCGAGTTTGGCTCCGACCCTCCAAAGAAACTTGTCAGTATAGAGTTCAATAGGGAGACGAGGAATACGAATCCACACCGCCACCTTCTTGATCACTTCTGCATTTTCTAGGAAGAACGGTCTCCATCTCTGGATTAGTAGGTAGTGATCCGCCACCAACCACGGTCCTTCGAAGAGCACTCGCTTGTAGTCACTCAGATCTGAAAAGTTCACCAAGTAGTAGTCTTGCGGCATGTCGATAATGTTGATCGAACCCGCTCTGGCCCAGTCCCGCTTCAACCTATTTTCCAAGATCTTGAATCCCACCTTTTTTCCAAGCACGTTAACGATTAGGGACTGTTTCCAATTTTGACACCAGTTTTCATACTCTATACGTGAGACCGGGATCACAGGGCAGGGATCTAGCTCTCCCTCGTCGTGTGTAGGCAGATCCTCTTCATCCCTGTACCATTTATCCTCCGGCATCTCCAAGTTACCAAGCTCCTTTAGCCATTCCTCGTCTTGGTTCTCATCACCAGCAGCATGCATCAAGCGTTCCTTGTAGGATGGCGGAGAGGGGACGGACTCCACCATGACGATTTCCTTTCCAGCAACTTCCCCTCCATTGTCTGTCCTTGTTTTGACTTTCTTTGTACTCCGCCGTAACAGATCCTCCTCTTGGGTAGTACCCTCCGTCTCAACCCTAGCAGAGCTCATGTGAAAGTTCCCAGCGGGAGTACCATTTAAGCTAGCACACTTGACACGTATTGTTGAATGATGGAAATAAAGTCGCAAAATATAACACATTTTTATTTTTTTAAACATACCGTTTGGCATTTTTCAACAAATTTATACACGATTGCATTAGTATCTTTTAAATATATCGACGCATTTTATACCAAGAAAATCACATTATTTAAGAACGGTTTGGTATCTCCATATACCAAGGCCTAAAATTTTATCAATAAACTTTATATAAAAAATTGTATAAGAAACTCAACTCTAATTTTTTTTTTGTGTGGGAGAGAAAGGGGGTTAATATTTAGTATAAAAGTTTTTATACCAAAGTTGCTACAAATATTTAATAATTAATGATGAAAAGAGTTAAAAAAAATAAATAACTGATAAAAAATACATTAACAATAAAATATTCTTAACTCGTTTTGGAAAAGCATGTATCCTCCAACATTTTCCGAAAGTCAAAATGAACATGAAATTGATGAAAAGAAATTAAAGTCATTATTTACATATCAGAGGGAATTTGGCATTGTTGGACGATAGTTCTCACCTCGCCTATTTCTTGTCCTGATACATCTCATGCTTCTCCAAATCAATGGAACTCTTTCTTGTCTCACCATGCATTGTCCAACAAGTATAACTTTTATCAATTCTATTACAAATTAAATGATCTTTCAACTTAGCTGCATTGATTCCCCTTCCAAAACAACAATGCAAGCAAGGACAGATTATTCTACTAGGGTTTTCTGCATGCTCAACTGCAAACCGAATAAACTCATCCACACCATCCCAATATTCCTTTGTCAATCGACTGGTAGACATCCATTTCTGATCCATAGTTTCTTGATCTAACAAGTTAATTACTAACAACAATTACTTTGAGCTTAGATAAGTTGATGTCAACATGCAATGACTACATGCTTGATGTCTACTTCGTTCTACTTCAAATTCACATTACATTATTGTATTCTTGATCTAAAAAAATTTCAATAGCATTTCTCATTGGTTCTCCAAGCACACGACTTAATCCAAATGGTATTACCACTCAAATTAGTTACGTACCAAGAGAACAATGAGAAATACAAACCAATCACATTCTTAGATCAATAATTGAGACTTAAAATAATGTCCTGAGTGTGAATAACTTATATACTATGTCAAACAAAATATAGAAGTTGTTCTTGAATAAGAAACTAAGGTAAATACACATCTAAAACTAAAGGATGAAAGAAAAGAGAAATACCTGTAAGTAATATGATGTATTAGGGATCAACACGCAGGATAACAAAGAAAGCTCGTTTCACAGCTTGTGCACGCTAGCTACTGCTCAATATTGGGTAAGAAAAATGTATCAATTGTATCTTCAATTCTAACATATATAAATATCTTAATATGTATAAACATGTGTAGTTCAGTAGTGTTTAACTTCAGTGTAAAATCTTGATTAACATATTCTGAAATCAACAGAAATGGAACTGGTTGAAGACATTGAATCTAAAATGTCGTGTTAAGATAAACCCAAAATGAAGGATAGGGAAAGAGAGAAAGAGATGTTTTATACTATTCCTTGGCTTTGAACCAAGCAGGTTGCCATTGTCAAGCTTTATTGTTCGAGAAACAGCAAGTATTACATATTAGATGCAGGGGAATTAACAAAAACAATAACACGGGAATTTGACGTATTGTCCAAAAATGACTTTGGCAAATAAAAGAAACAACCAAACTTTAAGCATGCATGACATTGATCTTTATGGAACTCACATGTTGGGCAAATGGCAAGATGTGAGATAATGAATGATTATCTTGGCATTGAAGAAGGTATTGACAGAATGACAGTGAAGCTTGGCATTGAAGCCAGCCAATCTTATAATGTCACTCATCAAACCACACACCATTAAGATCTATCACTAATCACCTAGCACTTCAAACTCACATTGAAAATCAAATCCACTATTATTAACCGCTATTATTAAGGCAAATGGCACTAAAACACCAAAAACACTTAGATTGCTCTAATGTCACCCAACAAAGCACAACACACTGTTCCAAGTGAACATGATGTGAGAACAACAACCATCAGTTAAAGGGGAACACGATGTGAAAACAAAATATAGAGAGAGGGAGGGAAGAAAAAAAAAGAGCAAAGAGGGTTTCGAGGGAGTGATGATTAATTTACCGGTAGTTCCGAAAGGGAGCTTGAGAGGGAGAATGGTTTCGCGAAGGAGAGCAGGGTACAAATTAGTAGGAGTGCTTTGCAGGAGGGCCATTTTTTTCAATTTGTTTTTTTGTCAATTACACACACACTTGGAGGATGGGAGAAGGGGGTGGCATGGCGATTGAACCCACTCCCTACGATATATCACATCTAGTTTCTTACCACTTGAGCTATTATTTGAGGATTATTTTTTTCAATTTAAGATTTCTATTATTTGTTTTAAAAAAAAAGTGATTGGGCCTTCGAGGATAAACAAGGGCACCTTGTTATTATAGATTAAAAAATAAGTGTCCATTTGTGGTGAAGTAAAATTTAATTTGTATTTGTTTGTAATCATAAAAATTATATTTTTTAATATTTTTTTGCATTTTTTATTTTATTAAAATCATATTATTTCTTAAAAAGGTCAAAAGTTACTCTAAATAGTTTTTTATTTTAATTAAATTTTTTATTTTTTTAAATTATAATTATTTTTAAAAATTGAAACAAGAAAATCATTAAAAGTGGCTATTTATTTTAAAAAACTGATTTTTTTTATAAAATAATTCGTAACAAAAGGGCTCTAAAAGCCGTGTAAATAAACATTTTTGGAAGGCACTTTTTTTTTCAAAAAAATCCCTTTTTGGAAAGCACTTTAAACTTCATTGAAAAAAAATAAAGAAATTATCAATGTAATAATTTTTTTTAATCCAACTATGAATTTTAGAATATAATTATTCGATAAAAAATTATTAGTAGTGTAACATTGTGCAAGTGTTACTGCGGTTGATCCCTCCTTTTTTTGACAATATTACTTTCATCGATTTAATCCTTCCGAACAAACTCATTATCGGCAAATGCTACCAACTTGCGGTGCTTCACTACCCAAAAAACGGTGTATATACCAAAGACTTTAAACCATCAAAACCAGGTAAAAAAACCATTCATAAATTGAAAATACCAAAAGCTCATTGTCAAGCACAGGGACAAGGGTATATGAGGTTTTTCAAACAGTGAATATAGGTCGTTAATAACTAGTTGCTCTAGAGAAAATGAGTAATGTACAAAACATGAAGCACTTGACACCGACGGGGTATTATTTGAATATCAAAGAAGGCACGAAACGTTTGCTGCTACCCGACAACTACAAGAGAAAGAAAGAAAATGCTCCATATACTTCATTCCTTTTCATAAAAATAAAATAAGGTTATAGAATATAAAGCAGGTCAAAACTAGACAAGTACTAGAATCTCAAGTTTTCTCAATTGGCTTTACATGTCTTCATATGTTCGCAAGTTTCCACTCTCTATCATACTTCATCGTAGCTTATCCAGTTAACCACTTCCATCAAGTTGTCCAAGAGAAAGGAGGTGTGCCATGTATTGCTGTAAGAAGCCCAACACATCGTAGTTAAAACACAATATGATGGTGTAGCAACCAATATTTCAATTCTAAAGCAGCACAATATGATAGGATAAAAATCCTTTGCCTTTGGACATATTGTATACGACATTAACATGTGAAAGATAAGTAATAAAAACTGGTTACATAAACACTTCAGAGACCCAAAAGAGTGGAATACAGTGTTATGAAATTCAGCAAACACAGAAGCAAGGTTGAAATTATGGCTAAAAGATTTTAACCAAAAAAAATTGTGGCTAAAAGCAAGCATTTGTACAGCATTTGCCCGACCAGAACCTAATATTTTTCTAGAGATAAGGACTTCAATCATTAGCTTTCTTTCCTGATGTTTCTAATATTATGCTTACATCAAATATGGCAAAAACATTCCAAACCTTCTACAATATTGAAATTATTCTTTCCAAAGCCAGTTTCTATGCAAGTTTTTAAAAATTTTCCTACCACAGAATTCTCTGTTAGTCGTATTATGAAGTCAAATCCTCAATTCACAAAAAATTTAAAGACTATCTAGCATTCACAAAGAGTTAAACGAATTTATCATATGTCCGTCAGCATGCTGCTAAAATTCCAAGAGGAGTTATATAAAAAAAAACTGAAAGCATTTAATTGTCATCAGATTGGAGAACAAATAGGAATCACAAGTCAATATCCTTGAGGACTAAGATATAAATAGGCAAAAACAGTTCTTATTCTTGACTTAAGTAACACAAGATAAAGAAAAGGTATGATGAATTTAACATTAAGGGTGCAGAAAGAGAAGTAGAGTCAAATGTGGGCAATATATAACTCACAGCATGATATGCATATGGTGACTTCCCTTGACGCTCAAAGTGTTTCGCCATGACACAGAACTCAAATGGACCCCACTCTTCAGCTTCAAAGCAGTTTCCAAGAGCAGCTTTGTATAACTAACAACAAATTTAAAACACTAGAATCATACTTTAAAACTAAAATGACATTAGATAAATACACTTTCCAGATTATGTCATGGAGAATACCTTGGTAGTGTCTGTTAAAAGCTCAGTACCAGCCGGGTATGATGCATAGAATTGATCAGCTCTAGAGTACCCAGCCCTAGTTCTGCAACACCAAAATCACACATCAACATACTAGATATTAACACGAGAACCATTAGACAAAACCCATATTCTAATCATAGTATATTAAAAACAAGGCTTTGACAGTGTGCAACCCACGTATTGTTAACATAAAAGTAGGTGATAAATGTAGCAAAGCAGTAGAACCCAGTATAAGACACCAATCTTCGAAACTTCTGAATCTTTAGTATCTCTCTGAATTCGTCATAAAGCCACATGACCATTTTGATAAGAAGTTACCCCTGGGAACCAAAGGAAGCAAAAAATCAGTGAGACACCTACTCAAGCAAATGGCGTGCACAAGTACCTCACCCTGTTATATAGAAAAATCAAAGTGGCACTACCCAACATGCGATGTGAATAAACAAAAGAAGACCTCACTTGGGAAGAAAGCAAGTTGAAAATGAAAACAGGAGGAAACACATGAAGATTAGGGTCCATTTGTTTTGAGAGACCATTTCATGTTTTCATTTCCTATTTTTACTTTTAAATAATTACAAAATCGTCACATTTTCAATCTTTTTTCTGTTTTTGAAGATTTGCATAGGAATAGTGAAAACAAAAAAAAATGATTGTTTTCACAGGAAGCAAGTTCTATTGTCGCTGGAGAAACCAAATGGGTATTCAACAAGCCCCAAATGGGTATTCCTTCTACTTTGAAATTTGTTCACGTTAACATTCCTCGTTAGGATGAATGCAATGAAAACTGTAGGGAAAAAATGCCTTTTTACTGGAAACTCACGAAACATAACACGTAACCAAGGGACCTTGGATAAACCAGTTAAAATCCTTCACAAAGCAAATTTGTTCATGAAAGATAGTTAGTAGTAATTTTATCGAATAGGTGGTGTGCATTATAAAAAAAATGAATAATATAAGGCCTAGAAGATTATAGAATGGAAGATATTGATCCTTAACACCCTGCTTTCTCCATTACACCAATGGAAGCAAAGAGAAAAAAGGTAACCAGTAACGAGAAAAAGCAAAATGCACCCAAGAATTTATGGCCTGTTACTACAGTGCAAATGAATACCTGGATGCTGGACGTGTGGATACTTTGCGAGCGTGCGTCGCGGAACGGAGATGGCTTGTGTGACACCAAACGAACACTCGAGAGGGAAATGGTTAATCCCAATATTACGTGTGGGCTCTATAGACTAGATAATTGAACATTTTCCTTCAAAAAAAAAAAGATAATTGAACATTTGAACTAACAAAAAATGTAATACGGATCCCTCCTCAAATCCAATAATATGACATGAAAAATAAAAGGCTTAATTATACTTTTGGTCTCTCGTGCGATTTTGGTCTTTAGTTTCCAACGGAGCAAATTGGATCTCTTAATTATTCTAATTATTGCAATTAAGTCCTTTTATTATTATATCGTCTAATTTTTAACACTCAAAATCTACTTAACATAAGTGAAATGGATTTGACATTAAATCATGTTAGCTAGGCATTACCCAAAGTTTTTGGCACACTTGGAGTCAAATAGCTTTCATTCAAAGTTTTTTTCAGACACTGTGAGCTTAATGTTGTGACTGGTTGTGAGAAGAAATAGAAAAGAGAGAAAGAGATGAGAAAGAGTATGAGAAGAGAGAAAGATGTGAGAAATAGAATAGATTTAGTATATTGTTTGATATGAGAGAAAGAGAGAAAAAAAAAAGAGAAAGAAGTTTTAGTTATTTTTAAAATGACAAGAATGCCCTTAACTAAAAATTTAATATACAATTTCATATTTTATGAATTTTTATTTTCCATCAAAATTAATTAATTAATTTTTAATTTAATTGATTTAATATATAAAATTCTAGAGAATCAATATATGCTATAACCACGTCAATGCATTTTTTTTGTTACATAAAATTTGATGCTCACTTTAGAGGAACCATGCCCATAAATTAAACGATCCTATTGGATATAAATTAAATAACATAGGAAGACACAGTTAGGCATAGGATGGTATGAGTAAACAATAAACTAGAAACCGACCCTTTGACACAAGTTAAGGCTCCGTTCGAGGTGATTTTTGGTTTTATGTTTTAAAAATTTTGAAAACCAAATCTAGTTTTAGTGTTGAGTTTCAGTTTTGAGTTTTTAGTTTCAATTTTTTTTTAGTTTAGTCACTTTCTTTACCTCGCCTCACTATGAATGATGAAGGCACGGGAGGGATGACACTAGAGGTGGCAAACGGAATAGGTCCGACGGGCGGGTCCCGCCTAACCCGCTTTTTTGGCAGGCTGGTTTTTTTTAACCCACGGCCCGCCCGTCGGGTTGATTATATTATTTTTTAAATGATTTTTTCAGTTTTTTTATTTATCGTGGGTTTGGGCTTCCAAAAATGGGTCATCCCGCGGGGCTGCCAACCCGCCCTTAAACGGGACCAGCTGTATTTTTTTGCCCACTTTCCTCGGCGGGACGGGCAAAAAAATGAACTGGGGCAGGCCGACCCATTTTGTCATCCCTAGATGGGACGAGAGAATGCGGAAGGGACACGAGTAGAGCTGGGTATATGGACCTTGGCATGTTTAACCCGCAACCCATGCGGGCTATGAGTGACTTAAATATAGGCCCGTTTAAAATGCGGGCTTTTTTAGCCAAGCCCATTTAACTCCACGGGCCAAATTTTTTAATTAAATTTTAAGTTTTAATGTATATTTTATTTTAATTTTTTCAAAATTTAATTATTTTTTCTTTAGTAGGCCCACGGGCTGACCCCATTTAGCTCATGGACTATGCGGGCCGGACGCAAGCCACATCATGTAGGCCTATTTATTTTGCAACTCGGGCAAGCTCGGTCCGTTTATATGCAGACCGGGCTACCCGCATACCCACCTCTAGACACGAGAGAACGAGAGTATTTAGCGTTTAAAACTAAAACAAAAATCACAAAACCTATTTTTATGGTTTTGAGATTTAGATTAAAACTGTTTTAAAATTAAAAAAAAAACCAATTCAACATCATTTTACCCGAACAGATTTTGTTTTCAAATTTAACTTTTAAAACCAAAAATCAAAAACTTGAAACCACCCCAAACGGCCTCTAAGAGTAGTGTTCCACTGTTGTTGAGGGAATCACATGCCACCGAATGCCGTGCAACTCATGGCCCATGATATTTGCTGTGCACAAAAGCCAAAAGTGGTATAAAGTAATAAAGGTAATTGGAAAAAATAAAGCCTCTTCCTCTCCGTTTCTTCGCTATTGAGCGAAGATATTAAAAAGTAATGGGTCCCATCATTTTTCTTTTTCCACCATTTTTCTCCTAACCAAACAAGAGAAGATTACTCTTTCTCTTCTCTTTCTACCTTACTTCTCTCTTTTCCATTTCTCTTATACCAAACACAAGATAAGAGTATTGCACTCTTAATTATATGAGTCTACTCGACACATCTGTACCAAGAAATTGAAAAAAGAAAAGTTTTTAAGATATGTGGCATTATCTCAATCATTCCACCACATCAAAGTAAGATGGTACATAAGGAAGATATGGAATATTATTAGTTATAAATTTTATTTCATAATTAAGTATCTTGATTTTTTTCAGATTACTTGAAACAAACACACCCTAAGATATGTCCTAGTGTTTGATATGAAAATAGTTATGGGACTAGACAAAATAAGAGACAAAGAACAACAAAAGAACCCAAATTCTTGTCCCTCAACAAATCATAGGACAACTTTTCATCCCAATGACAAATTACTAAAAGAAAAAAATATACGACTTAATAAATATGTTTTTTCTCAATATATATATATATATATAACAGAAATATTATACATACACACACACATATATATATCGTATTTTTATTTTTATATGAATAAAGTATATTTAATATTAAATGTATTGTTAAAATAATAATATTTAGTATTCTTATGTAAATAAAATATATCCAATATTAGATATTTAATATAAATAAAATATTTAATATAAATATTTAAGAATAATACTTTATATTAAATATTACATATTTTATTTATATTTAACATAAATAAAATATTATAATATATTTAAGATAAATATTTTATATTTTATTTTTATATAAATAAAACATATTTAATATTAAACATATTATTAAATTATATTTACTATTAACTTAATAATATATATTATTTTATATACGAAAAATATATATAATATTGATGTTTATAATTATATTATGTATTTTATATGATAATATAGTATGTGAGATATTAAGATAATTAATGAATAACGATGTTCAATGTGGAATAAATATTGCACAATATAAAGTGTATTACAGTAAATCTCATAATATTTTGCTTTTGTTGTCCATTGTTCATCATACTCTTAACCTGAGTACTCGTACCCATACCTATTACCCGGACCCGGACTTTAACTATGATAAATCAAAAATTAATTTTTCAAATGCAACACATAAAATTCATGCATGAACATTAAATAAATATTACAATAAATTCATGACCCGGTAGGTACTGAGTTTGTACTCTCCAAAATCTGTTTAAAAATAATATATTACAATGATTAGTTGATTTGAGTTGTAAAGTTAATATTAATATATAACACAAATTAGTGTATTATTTTACCCCATCAGAATTAGAGTTTTGGAACGACGGCAAACACTTGTCTTTCACATGTAGATATTATTTGGATACATTTCTTACATTTATTGAATAAATAGATTAGCACAGGATAAATGTGTCTCACAGTGAAGGAAAACAAAAAAAGAAATGTTCCTACGGCTGCAATGTCTTGTGAATTACTTTAGGATTATGAAACTTCTAGGTTTCTTTAAGAAAATCATTAAATTTAATATTATATATTCATATATAAATATAAGTATATATATTGTGTGTGGTGGGGTATGGGGCGGGGGATACTAAGGTACATGTACCAACACTCATCCCAATCAAATTTTGTGAGTAATTATCCATATTTGTGCTCGTATTCATTAAGTGAGTAATTTTTCTCTCCATTGTAGCTACCATTAGATCTCAGTCCAATTGCTATCTCTATCCGAAGGTGTCAAGGCAGTAAAGGTATAAATGATTCTTTGTGTAAAAGCCTGAAAGGGAAAGAATAAATATGTAGATTCCATATAGAAAGCACACACTTTCTGTCAATGCACTTCTTTTTCACAAAGATGTGATGGTGATGTGTCTTTACTCTTTAATCAATATTAATACTTATCATTTAACATACATGAAACTCTCTTAAGAATTAAAATATTTGAAGCTTTTGATTTGTGAATCACATTTATAGTGAAGTACTTTCAGTATACTTTTGAACATATATATATATATCATAAATTTTTTTATGTCATTTTGCTCGGAGATTTTATGAATGATTTAATCTTGATTTGATTCAGATAGGAAGAAAATCTGTAGCAAACTGATATACTACGCGCTTATGATCATTAAGGAAACATACACTATATATGATACGATTTATATTTGATTTATAGGAAGTGTTGTAAATGATCGTTTCTCACTTTCTCTTGCTTAATTTATGGGATATTTACGGATGATATATCAATAAAATACTACTCCTTATCTGTCACTTACGTTATTCATTTAACATTTCATCACAAAAAATAATAATGACAGATTTTAAAAAGATTACGTTACTACTAAACTCTCTTTCCTCGAATTTAATGTCAACAATTAATGCAGAAACTAGACACACTGTGTATATCTATCCTGCTAGATTAAGTGGAACTGAAAGAGGGATCGATAATACAGTAGCTGGCTTAAGACACAGAGAGAGAGAGAGAGACAGAGCACGAATGAAGATGATGCAAGAAGAAGAAGAAGATGGAGGAAGAAACAAAGTGGTAATGGGTAAGATCAAAGACTCAATCTTGCTTAGGCTTGCAGCATTCAACCCTTCTGTCTCCTTTAACTCTGCACATGCCTCTTTCATTGAGGACCGACTTCAACAAGTTTTCAGCTCCTTCAACACCCCAACTCACCCTCCTTATCCCTTGGTATCTCTCTCTCTCTCTCTCTGTTCATCACCCAGCTTAATCATGTGCTTTTTTTGTTTCTGGGTATTTGAAATAATCTTCAATTGAATTTGATTTTTTTATTGTCTTTCTGGGGCTTTTCTTTGTTCCTCTGTTTTTTGAAGTTTCGTTTAAGTGGACTTGACACTAGAGCGTGTTTGCGGCAGTGTTCAAGCTTAAAAAAATAATAATGAATTTCCATTTTATTTTATTTTAAAATTGTGAAATTCTAGTTTTTTTAAACACCATAATTAAGGTATTTGGCCCCGGTGGCAAACAACTTTGACCCTTTAGGGTCGGCTATGGTTAGGTTTACATATTTTGTAAAAATTGAACATTGGTCCTTTTATCCACAAGCAAACTAGCTTTTCCAACTAAGCTACACTCATTGCGTATGAAATTCTCATTCTTCAACCGAGTTTAAAATTTTGAAAGTGATTTTGTTAAGAAAAACACTAAAAAAAAGGCATTTTTATTTTAAATAAATAAAAATTATAAAATCTGACAACATTTTGTTTTTGTGGGGGGGTGTAGATGATAAAGAGGGCAATAAAGGAGTTGAATGAGGAAGGTGGTTCGACTGAGGAGGCAATCTCTGAGTTCATAAGAAGGGAACATGAGGGTGTGCTGCCTTTGGCCCATGTGACCATTCTGGATATTCATCTGAGGAAGCTCTGCCTGGATGGGGATCTTGTGTGTACTAAGAATGGGAGGTATGTGCTTCTGGCTGATTGTGATCATAAGAAGGAAAAAGTGATTGGGATAAGGAGGATGATGCAGGAGCAAAGTAATAAAGATAATAATCATGTGATGCAACAAGACCAAGAAATTGAAGAAGGTCACGGTCTAGTGTCTGAGTTGCATAGTGCTGCTGGTACTAATATTGTGAATAAGGTAGAAGCACAATATTGGAAGCTGCCAACTCATGAAAGGGTTGATGAGGGAACTCAAGTTTATAGAGAGGAGCATAGTGAAGCACCAAGTGAAGCACAAGAGCCACAAATGCAGGTATACTTTGGTTTTATAGTAAAAGTTTTGGCCTTTAATTTAATGTTCATATATACTTGATTGTTATATATGTATACTTGATTGTTATATATATCCCCTCATTTTCTTGTGCTTTTAAAGTTGCTACTGCACACTTGAAATTAAACTTAGACTTTGGTCTATTTTTATGTTATATGTTTGGTTTGATGGAATTGGATAGAATGTAACGAGATGGAATGAGGTTTCATTGTTTGGATTATAAAAAAGGGGATAGAACCCATTCCATTTTATTCCATTACTCATCCCTATTTTTGCTTTCCTTCCAATTTGGGCAATATGGGATGAAACCAAATGTCCATCATAAAATACTCAAACAATAGAATGAGAACTAATTTGTTCCATTTCACTCTGTTGTATTCCGTTCAGTTCCATTTCACTATGCTCCGTCCATTTCAAAATAGTCAAATATGTTGCTCAATATTATGATGTATCTCTACTTCACTATTTTTGCTACTGATAAGCCAAATTGAATTAAAACGGGACTGAAATACAAGATGTATTATATGACTCGTTTATTTCCATATGGTTTCAGACATCCAGAACAGTGAGCAAGTGTGAACCCAGGCGCAGCATTCGTCTTGGTAGAATGAGATTAGGCGTGGGTGTTTATTCCGGATGAGCAACATTATATATGCTAGGGTCATACATGGACATGGTATTAGGGTGAGACTCTTTTTGGAAATTAAAGTGGATATGCAATTTGCTCTCTTTTTATGATACTTCTAAATTTCGGGAAACTACCAATATTAGTTATGTAATGAAGCACATGCTCTCTTAAATTTTCTTTTGAGAATATATATATATATATATAGGTACAGGTACATGTTTCAAACTTGATGTATAAACTATATATCCCATGGAGCTTTTGGAACTGTATGATGTGATATAATGTTATGATTTCATCAAGTGGGTAAACTTGTAATTAACCTTTTCTTATAAAATCCGGCAGCTCCTCATTTTTTTTCTCTATATTTTGTTTTATGTATGGGCTTCGATGCTGGGTGGTAAAGAGTCGACAAAATAAGAAGTTTAATGTTTCAAAGATGAGAATATTAGGGCGGATGAGTGATCACACGAAACAAGATATATATGATTAGAATTTAGAAATTATAATGAACGCATATTAGAGAGAAAGTTGGTGGGGCTTTTCTTTTCCCACCCCCTCCCCAAGCGTTTTTTTTTTTGTTTTGAAAAAATGATATATTTACCTGTGTCTTCTCTTCTCTCCACCGCCTTTGGCCAGTTTTCACACCTTACCCTTACACAAACTTTCCGTAAGGTGTAAAGATTGGTAAAAGGTTAGTTTTTGTAAGGTCAAATTTTGGGTGACTTCTAGGGTGGTGAAGTAATAAAACTTCACCACTATAGTGAAGTGGGTCCATCACTTGTGATAATAGGTAATCCAATTTTTATTTAAATTAGAATTTTCTCCCCATAAATTGTTATAATGGGTTAATATGCCCATAATTTTTTTTGACAAAAATAGACTTAGCTCATTTCATTAATAATAATAGATAAAATACAATCAGGCAAATAACTGAAAACGTGAGAACAAGCTCTAGTAGCAGACACCCTTGCAAGAGCATGAGCATCTCCATTTGCTTGTCTCTTGACAAACTGAACCGTAAAGTGTGGGTTTAACCTTAACAAGTACTTCCAACTAAAAATTAAATCTCCAAGCTCAGTGTGATCTACCATAGTAGAATGAAGACGATCTACCAAGCCTTTGCAATTAGTTTCGAAAATAGCATGGTCAAGTCCCATGTCAGCTAGCCAACGTAAACCAATTAAAAGAGCCATAGTTTCACCCTCCATAACAGATAGCAAAGGTTGTGTGTACTCCATTTTAGCAAGCCAGAAATGTCCACCCGCTACTCGCAAACAAAGCCCGAACCCAGAGGTGTTCGATCCTGGATCAAAAGCAGCGTCCAAATTACATTTAACAACACCCGGTGGTGGTGAAATCCACTTGACAATTGGAGGAGTTTGCTCAACACCAACAACATGATGGTTTCGGGTGTTTTGAGCTATCTCCCACATGTAATATAATGCTTGTCCCCTGTGAATAACCTCTGCTCTTGTTTCACTGCGGCCCTCCCAAAGATTGGTATTTCTCTTAGTCCAAGTGCTCCACAGTGTCATGACAAACCGCTTCACCTGCACCGCATCAAGAACTAAAACCAAGGCAAAGAAAAGTTCTCTGAAATTCTCACACACAAGCAAGTGGCTATCAATGAAATTCCAAATTCCTAGTTGCTCCCAACATTCCTTAGCCGATGGACAAGTAATAAGGGAATGCCAAGTAGTTTCCAAAGCCGCATTACAAACTGCACAGATAGAAGAACAATTCACCCCTCTAGTTCGGAGCTTGACTCTAGTAGGAAGGCAATCTCTACAACTTCTCCAAAGGAAGGTCTTGACTTTTGGGGGAACATCCAAGTGCCACAATTTAGACCAATCAGCTGCCACTTTGAGTTGTTCTTGATCTGAGAAGACCTCCATACATAGCCTGTAACCAGAGCGTACTGAATATGATCCTTGCTTGTTGAATTTCCAAGCTAGCCTATCCACCACGGTTTCCTTAAAGATAGGAACGTCTAGTATACGAGCTGCATCCTCCTCCTCAAAAATAGCACCAATAACCTGCACATTCCAGCATTTGTTAGGAAGGGAAATAAGATCTTGGACACGCAGTCCAGGAAATGCTAGGGCCACATCACTAGAACCCCCTAGCTGGTCCCCACCCCTCAACCAAGGTTCCTCCCACACATTAATTTTGGACCCGTCACCAATGATCCATTGGGCTCCCTCTCTAAGCAAAGCTTGGGAATTCCAGATGCTCCTCCATGTAAAGCTTGGGTTGTGACCCACAACTGCTGTAAGAAAATCCCCTCTGGGAAAATATTTGGCTTTGAAAAGTCTAGTCACAAGAGCATCTCGGTCAGACACAAACTTCCAACCTTGTTTCCCCAGCAAGGCCAAATTAAAAGCCTTTAGGTCCTGGAAACCAAGCCCACCATCTTCCTTTCTCACACAAAGTTTATCCCACGACATCCATCTAATGCCTTTTCCTCCCCTTTCCTTACAACCCCACCAAAAAGAATTCATCATTTTCTGAATATCATCACAAAGAGAATGAGGAATCTGGAAAATACTCATACAATAAGACGAAATAGCTTGAGCAACAGATTTAATCATAACCTCCCTCCCCGCCATTGACAAATTTTTTGCATTCCAAGAATTAATTTTCTTCCACACCCGATCCTTAAGGAATGAAAAAATAGATTTTTTACTCCGCCCAATCATTGAAGGCAACCCAAGATATTTCCCAGTGCCTAAAGCAACTCTCACCCCCAAAGAATCCGCAATAGCCCTCCTAACATCATCCCCCACATTTCTACTGAAAAATACCTCAGACTTAGAATAATTTACCTCTTGGCCAGAAGCAGCAGCATATATCTGAAGTATAGTCTTCATCTTATTAGTTTCCATCTCATTTGCTCTAAAGAACAAGAAACAATCATCTGCAAAAAGCAAATGTGTAATCATAGGAGCTCCCCTACAAATGGTGATCCCATGCAAATCTCCTCTCGACTGAGCATCCTTAATCAAGGTAGTGAGACCTTCAGCACAAAGAATAAATAAATACGGTGAGAGTGGATCACCCTGTCTAAGGCCTCTTGAAGGAAAAATAGGCCCCACCTGCTCATTATTAACTTGGACTTGGTAAACAACAGATTCAACACACATCATAATCCAATCAATCCAGGTAGAATTAAAGCCAAGCCTCCCCATCATACCCCTCAAAAAATTCCAATCAATTCTATCATATGCTTTACTAATATCAATTTTTAGAGCCACATCACCCTTCTTTCCCTTAGTTTTGCACTTCATATAATGAACAAGCTCAATGGCAATCAAAGCATTATCCAAGATAGATCTATCTTCCACAAAGGCGGATTGTTCCTCCGAAATACATTTAGAAATCACCTTCCTAAGCCTGTTAGCAAGCACTTTAGACACAATTTTATAGAGCACATTACACAGAGAAATTGGTCGCAAGTCTTTCATACTTTTAGGATCATCACACTTAGGAATTAACACAATATTAGTATCATTAAGTGTAGGTGGAAAATGACCCTCCTCCAACCAAACAGAAGCAGCAGTAAAAATATCCTTACCACATAGGTCCCAAAATCGTTGATAGAAATCCGGATTGAGGCCATCGGGACCCGGGGCTTTATCTGGGTGCATCTGCAAGATAGCCAATGATGTTGCTTGAAGGATCCGACCCAGTTTCACTTTGACCAACTTAATATTGTTGGTACATTAGCTATTGGTCTATCACATTAAAATTTATTTACGACGTCAATCTAAAATCATTTAATGTGTTATTGAGATATGTCAAAATTCATACGTTTTAAAACGCATTAATTAATATTGACGTATCTCAATGACACATTAAGTGATTTTAAATTGATGTAAAAGTCTATAAAAATGATCTATAGATAGAAACTTTAATCCAACGGTGAGTTTTAGCCAGTAAAAAGTAATTAAAGGTAACATTTCCCAAAGTGTTATACAACTATAATTTAATCCCTTGTCGGTCTTTGATTTAGACACTGTTTGGATAACAAACATATCTACTGCTTATGGCATAAGCTGTATAAGCTACTTTTATAATCGAAGAAAAATTATAGTGAAACTTATTTTATATAAGTCATAAGCTGTTTTGATAAGCTATCATGGGTAGCTTATGAAAAATAAACCAAAAACAGCTTATGAATCAGTCATAAACTGTGTTCATAAGCTCTGCATAAGTCAATCCAAACATGCCCTTATACTTAATATTTTTATTGTTATGAATTAATAACGCTTAATTGATGTTTTATAGCAACATGGAACTGTTTAATTATTTTGTCATTATTTTCTCTACAAGCATTGATGGCCGATGTTATGGGAGTCTCTACTCCCCATTAATTCCTTTGTAATTTTTTTTGGGTTGTGACTCTCTTTTTTATCAAAAAAAATTTGCAAGTTTTTAAAATTCGTCTTTAATATTTACTATAACATAATTATATTTACTAGTTTTTACTTAATATTTAATTAATGTTTTATTTCTTTTTTATTAATGATTTTTTGGTGACATTTTTTTATTAATGATTACTTATTGGTGATTAAATTTTGTAATTTAACATAGATATAATTTTATTATCAATTAATTGCTATCTATTGAAGTGTTGATATTAATTGATGTTTATTTACTTTAGAATATCTGTAAATATTTTTATTGCTACTTGATTAGTTGATGTTTTCTGTTTCTTTTTTAAATTTGCTTATAATTATCTAAATAATTGTTATTTTGTATATTTTAAAATTGTGACTTTTTATTTATACGATAGCTTAGTATATATATTTTTTTTGTTTTCACCTACAGTATAGGTAATTAAGTATGGTCACGTATTGTTTTATCACCAGAGATTGAACTTGGACTCGTCCCTTTGAATAGAGAGTATTAACCACTTACATCCAACCTCGTAGTTAATTTAGAATGTTATAGTATTCATACTTAATTTAGATGTAATTAAATGTCTGAAAATTTTACTTCGAATACATTTTTTCCACAGATCAGCATAATTTTATTTTGTTTAAAAAATCTCTTATCAAATATAAAATCAATAACCCTAATTACCTGAAATTTTGGAATCTGGTCACCACAAGTCATCCTTCATTGAAAGCTCATTGTCTCTTACTATTGAACTTCAAAAATATTGCAAGGAAGAAAGTCCCATTGTTTACATAGCAATTTGAATATTCTTATTATGAACATGTAGTATACAAATGCTACTGTGCAATGCATCGTCATCACTCATATCTTAATTAATCCACAATTTGGAACCAGTTTTAATTAATTAAATCGTGGAAATTAGATGCCAGTACACTAAAAGCTCGTGTATGCCATGCATCGACCCGTGCATTTTCAGGTATGTTGCATTTTTTATTCTGGCTTTGACAGCTCTCTCTCTCTCTCTCTCTCTCTCTCTCTCTCTCTCTCTCTCTCTCTCTCTCTCTCTCTCTCTCTCTCTCTATATATATATATATATATATATATATATATATAAATGTTAATTAATTTAAAATGTCAAATACTTTAAACAACTATATTAGTTTTATTTGGTTTTACATTTTATAGTAATAAATTTTGGTTTGAATTTATGTGTGTGTGTGTGTGATGATATATTTACTTTTGAATTTTGATAAGCTAGAATCATAATATATATATATATATATAATATTTTAAATTACACAAAAACTAAAAATAGAGCGCCTAGAGAGATATATATGGGTTGCATCCACTTCAAGGCAAACGTTGCAATACAAAATGGAGTATGTCATATTGTTATTTGATCGATCTTAATTGAAGTCACATATATGTTTCCTGGAATTCCTTGCCCTTTCTCAGATCCCTCTTAATTATCTCTGAGCCAGTAATTAAATTATTTTTTATTATGGAAAGCTCTTCAAGAAACCAGGTTCAAGATTTCATCGATCTATTTTTAGTCTTGGATTATCACAAATATTATATACGGAATCTTATAATATTTACATAGAAATTAAAACTCAATATTATGCAGGAATTTTGTCCACAATGCCAACAAACTATATGAACATGTACACACACAAAAAAAAACTAGTCCAATATACCAGTTTTGATCAAACACATTAATCTTTTAAAAATTTAATTCATAAAAAAATTAGTACTCTTTTTGTATTACAATTTAAGGTCATTTTATATTCACAAAAAAACTATTTTAGTAACAAAATTATCGAAAAATTAATGTAAATTTTTTAAAATAGTTAATATAATTACATGCGTAGTTTCAATTAGAGCACTGCTATTTGGATCGAACAATTTCAAATGAAAATGGCATGAAATACATACTGACCAATCAGGAGAAAACTAAACATATATCTGTGGAAAAAAAAGTAAAAAGGTGATTGGTTAAAAATAAATTAACTGTTTCTTGTGTAGATTTATAGCCTTCTAATTCGAGCCATCAATCATTATTTCTTTCAATTATCAATCAATTACTTAGACACGAACTCTTGTGACACGTTTCATATTCCTCGACTCTACATGTCGGATACATAGACTAGTACTTGAAACATCTAAAACCCACTCGAGTGAGGGAAAAAAACCCAACAGCCTCAAGTGTGGAGGATTAACTTCAACGCTGGATCAACAGCTAATTAATTGCAACAACATTAATTAATTAATTAATAAACAAAGAGTCGTGTGCTTAAGTTTCCATCCACGTTCTTAATCCTTGTCACCCCTCCCTCTCACACACATAAGCACATAGATGCCACATTGCAAACATGCGCTTACATCCAATTCTCAAGTGCCACAATAATTTAATGACCCTCACATAGTCATCACCTGGTGCAGTATTAACTAGTAGCCTAATGTGTTATTTTAAAAATTCTAGATCTAGAAGGAAAAAGAAATTTAGAAGCAATTTGTTTAACAGCCACTATTAATTTTTCATACATTAAAATATAGAATGCTTACATAAAGGGTGATGGTTATACATAGCATATATATATATATATATGAAAGTCATGATCATTATGTAACCATAGGAAACTTCTTAACTGCTTCCAACTACTACTCCAAAATCACAATTATGCTAGCATTATCCCCTCCTCCTATGTTCTCAACCATTGGATGGCCCTTTGAGGAGCCTATAAGCCAAAGCCAGAATAACACTGAACTATTTGATCATTTTCATAATCATCAATATCATCAGCCACATGAGGTAATTGAAAACTCCACTCCCTCACCTGCCACAAGCAGCGACCTTACCATGGTCAAGAAGCTTATCCACAATGCTAGTGAACGTGATCGCCGCAAGAAGATCAATACTTTGTACTCTTCACTTCGTTCACTTCTTCATGTGGGAGATCAAATGGTACTTATTACTTAATTAACCCTCTCTCTCTTTCTCTCTTTGCGTGTCATGAAATAACTGGTTATTGCTAGCTAAGAAATAAGAATTCCTATAAGCAACAATTTCAAGAAATTAGGAATTGCATATGGTTTCTAAGGGCTATTGGTTTTAAATAACCGGGGTTGCTTATTATACCAAAAAACTAAAGATAATAATTACAAGGGAAATTCTGTTTTCTATCAAATACTTATCTAAGTTAAGCAATTCTCATGGACTAGCTAGAAGCAAAGCTAAATTGGGTCTATTTCATATTTATTTTGACCCTTGACACATTTGATTTTTAGTTTTCATTTCCAGTTTTCACTTTTAATTACAAACTATCATATTGTTTTAAATTTGTTTTCTGTTTTTAAAAATTTGTACATACAATAAAAAAAATTGTCTTCCACTATTTTTTATACAAATATTTAAAAATAATATGACAATTTTGTAATTAAAAATAAAAACAAGAAATAAAAACAGAAAACATTTTCTCAAAAATAAATTGACCCTTAAACTGAGGATATGATTTTCATTAACAATAATTTCCATGTTAATTTGTTATGTTGCAGAAGAAGTTGAGCATTCCGGCAACAATTTCACGGGTCCTAAAATACATACCGGAGTTACAGAAGCACGTGGAAGGGCTAACTAAGAAAAAGGAAGATATTTTATTGAAACTTTCACGGCAAGGGGATGCAGTGATCAGCAAAGAATCTCAGAGGATCAAGAATAAGCCTCATCGCAACTCATCTGGTTTTGTAGTATCAACAACTACAAGTAGGCTCAATGAGAGTGAGGCCACTGTTCAGATTTCATCTTATACGCTCCACAAGATTCCACTATCTGAGATCTTGCTGTGTTTGGAAAATGATGGCCTTGTGCTGCTAAATGTTTCTTCTTCTGAAACCTTTGGAGGGAGGGTCTTCTATAACTTGCATTTCCAGGTGTGTTTATTTCTATAACATATTTTTTGTTTTCACTTTTAATTATAATATAAAAATATTATATTATTTTCATTTTGTTTTTTAATAGCGGTAGCAACACACTCTTGAACACACTCTTTCCAATATATTTTTTATGATTGGGTGTAATTCATATGGATTCCATTAAATCATGTGAGTCTCATATCTTATTTGATGAGACTCCGTTCCATAGTAGTGAGACTCACATAAATTTCAATCAATCATAGACAAATGTATATATTGAAAAGAGCGTGTCAGATGGTGTGTTATTAATATTTTTCTTTTAAAATATTTATACAAAGTAGTTAAAATAATTTTTCATTATTTTTATTTTTTATATAAATAATTAAAAATAGGAGACAAAATAAAAAATAAGATGATGTTTTTATAATTAAAAGAGTAAGAAACGAATACAGAAAATATATATATCTAGGTACGTAACCTGTCTCTAACATTTTTATGTGCCAAATGGAGAGAGGGAGAGAGGGGGTGTCCATTATAAATTCGGGAACTAATTAAAAGTGCCTTTTGGGGTTTTTGCAGGTGGATAAAACACAGAGATTAGAATCTGAGATTCTGAATGAGAAGCTCTTGTCAATAATTGAGAAGGAAGGGAACTTTCTGGTCAAATGATCATATAGTTACATTGGCTTTAATTATATAATGATGATGAAACGCTCTTCTATTCACTGCTCTGATATGGGATTTTATGCCTATAAATTTGTGCATATTTTGGAAGCATGGATTGTAGGTTTGCAAAAGAGTAACCGACATGTCCACGGTATGCAGTGGATTGGTCATTATATTAGAGCTGGTAGAAGGATGGAATTAGTGCATAGTCTTCAAGGAGTTAATTAATATATGGTGTATATATATGTAAAACATGTGTTAGACTCGACCTCTGTAACCAAGCGAAGCGACCTCTGTAAAACAGGAGTGTTACCTGTAACATGCCCAAGTCATGATGTATACAAAGTTTTGCCTACTATTAATGCATTCATGTATAGTGGCCCTAAATTCCTTTCCAACATCAACTCTTCATTTTTTTAATTCAATCCTTCAATGGCTCCAAAAGGCCCATCATTGACGGCATCAAACTAAAATCGTTCATGATTCATAGCCTTGCTTTGTCATTTTACTGGTGGTGTTGTGTTTGTCTATGATGAGAGAGCCTTCTGGTCTATCAATGTTTTCTTTTATGGAGTAAACTAGTCTATAAATTCTTACTCATACAAAGTATGGGTCTTTTAAAAAAAAAAGTCTAATAAATAACAATTTTAGTAAAAAATAAAAAAGAATTGAGAATGTGACACATGTCACAGTCTAAGAAGTGACACATGTCACAGTTTGAGAAGTTAGGGCTTAATTTTCTTATATAAATATAGATAAATATAGAATATAGAATAGTGTTTTCTATATTCATGTGAATTAGTTGCTAGAGTAGTTCAAGCTGTTGATCAAATATTTGTTCATTATAGAATGTTGTACTGCATATGGATGCTTGGGTTGCTAATGGAGCTGTGACTAGAGGTGAGAACAGGCAGTTCGAGTCTATGAAGCTTAGGTTAGACCAAACTTTTATATGAAATAAACTAGGTCAAGATTTTTGTAAAAGCCTATTGGAGTCTTTCCAATCGGATGGGAGGAGAGAAAGAGAGAGAGGGAGAGAGGGAGAGAAGGGGTGGTCGAGAAGGGGGAGGAGGGAGTAGAGAGAGTGATGATGTGGAAAAAATGATGATGAGTTGAGGTGTTTAAGGTCAAGTGAAATTTAGTGAACTACATCAGCAAGTCAACTCACTCAAGACTTAAATAAAAAAAATAAACTATAGGGACCAAAAAATGTTGGCTTTTTTAGGGATCAAAATCAAAATACTTCTATATTATAGAAATAAAAAACATATTTAAGTTGAAAAATTATAACTACGAAAATCCAAAAACCAATCCAATCTAAACCGTATTATTTCGGATTGGATCTTTTTAGGAAAACAAATACAACCGAATCGAGTTGCAAACACCCCTACATGTGTAGTTATTTATGGATTTACAAAATTACCCTCACTTATCAATAAAGTATAAACAAGGTTTAATTGCACTTTTAGTCCCTCAGTTATCAGAATTGTGCAATTTAGGTCCCTTAATTCTCAATTGAACAAATTGGGTCTCTCAGTTATCGTAATTGTTACAATCAATTCCCCTTATCACTATGTCGTCTAATTTTTAACAATTAGAGCTTACGTGACACAAGTGGAGACTGATTTACACTGAATCGGGTCACCTTGACATGATGTAGGTAGTAAGAAAATTTTTCAAAACAAGTCAGGTAATACGTGATGCAATACATGTTACTTAAAATTTCTTACCTGTGATAGTTTTTGTCATGCCATCAATCCCCACATGTGTCACGTAGACTCTAGGTGTTAAAAATTAGACTACATCAGATTTATTGAAATAATTGAGATAATTGATTTGCTCGATTGAAAACCGGAGACATTAAGAGTGCAATTAAGCCTATAAACAAATAGGGGCAAATCAGCTCTGAAGCCCTGATCTCATCTTTCAAAGAGCACGGAATCAGGTCTGCCAAACCGATCGCCCCTCCCCTTCGCATAGCCACGCGCCACCGTCGTGTCCTTCTCCCACCGATTCGTAAGTTCCATGACAGCTAGCACTTAGAAAAGGTGTTACTGCTCCTTAAGGTTATTATCACATGTTTATACGGTGCCTTACTGTTAGTTCTGTTTTTTTTTTTTAACAGTCTTTCCTCTTAAGGGTGGTGGTTGCTGGTTGCATTGTACTTTCTCATTTGTTTATCAATTGCTTGTATTGGATTTATTCCGATTCTGCAAAACTTTAGTACTCCTTTGTGCTATAGTGTTGCTTAATTTTTAATTAAACTGATTTTCAAGTTCTGTGTTCAAACTTTTTTTTTTTTTGCAATTTCATGTTATTTGAATGATGTTTGGAGTCCTTTTTTTTTTAATTAGTTTCTCTGCCTCTTGCGCATTCTAGTGACTGTGGTGCATAAAATTGACAAAAACTATATTATCTCTTAGGGGTTATCATATTTCATATGTCTCTTATCCTGATAGAAGAATGAAACAAAGTTGGGTGTTTCATATATCTTGACTTTTTAGATGTTCTATTCATATTTTTTTTATATCATTCTGTGGCAAATTTTTTTGTAGAATAAGTTGTTTGGGATATTTGGAATGTATTGGTTGTATTCTATGGATTTGCATCATGTTTTGGCTCTTGTAAATTAGTTGTGATCTTGAGCCAATGTTCCTGTTTGTTGTTTTATTGTGTTTATGGTTGAAAAGTAGATATTAGCATGCTTTGTTACAGAACTATTTGCGCAACACCAACTCAAGTTGCCATATATTGTTGCCGTCTTGTGAGGATGTCTTGTTGTCTTGTCCACTACATAGATGTTAGGTGTGGATGATTATCTTTTCCTATTATTTTGAGGTATTAAATCTTCATCTGATTTTAGGATGTATTATGCTGAAAATTTGAAGTTGAGATTTTGGTTTTTGGAGTTTGTTGTTGTGGCACATATATATTTTTCCTGGTTTTCCACCATCACGCTGATGTAATCTCTGCATCCTAAACCCAACTGTTTTCCTCTTTCAACTTGGAACTGTTGCTTGTGGTTTGAACAGGATGGAGTCTCAGGTGAAGCATGCTATCGTGGTCAAAGTTATGGGTCGTACTGGATCCAGAGGACAGGTGACCCAGGTTAGAGTGAAGTTCTTGGATGATCAGAACCGTCATATTATGAGGAACGTGAAAGGACCAGTTAGAGAAGGAGACGTTCTCACCCTACTTGAGTCTGAAAGAGAAGCAAGAAGGTTGCGCTAGAGGGTTTTCTTCATTTGTCTCCGAATTTTGTTAGAACAGTATTTGTCATGATTTTTGTGGTAGTGAGTGAATGCCAAAAGCATCTTAGACTTATATTGCTGTCATGGATCTATTTTCTATTCGTATCATGGCTTGGGTTTTGATGTTTCTAGTTTAAGCTTCAAGATTTAATGAGTTTGGATCAATGTGATTTGCCTTTGGTGCTTTCCCTGCTGTGTGTATTTTTTTTGTTGAACAGTAACTACGAGTTAAAATTTAAATACGCTGTGAATGATAATTATCACAAGCTTCCATAAAACAATGAGGGAAGTTGTGGTTGTATAACTAGACATTTTTTTCACTTTCGTTTAGTTTTATGAGAATAGCACAACATTCAGTGTAATTTGCTGATTAAAATCGTAAAATAAACACGAGTAAAAGAAATTTACAAGGGGTTACAGGGAAAAAGACTCGGTTAGACCACATACCAAACCTTACTTAACCAAGGACCAAAAGTGTGTAAATCAAACTAATGTTTGTCTGGGGTTGAATTTGGAAGTAATGGGCTTATAGTTCATTTTTATCCCATCACCAAGTGTGTTTTTAAGTTTGTGGGATCTTCAGTTTCCGTCAGAAAAAAGATACATCCAATCATACATGAATCCAGATGACAAAGTACATTGTATCATTAGATCATAACCAACAAAAATATCAGTTTAACTAGAGCCTTTCAGAGAAGCATTAACAAAGACAGGGCTAATAGACCTGAGGCCTGTTTCTTTCAGAATCCCCTAGCGTCAAACAGGAAAAACAGTACTTTCGAAAGCAATATTTTCCAACTTTCTCCAAAATAGATTCTAGAGGGTAAAAAATCTAAAACAAACACACTAGTCTAACACCTACCAAAGCAAAACTTTTTATGATAAAATAATTAGCGGTCCTTTCATCTCGCCGCTGCCCTAGCACTCATCGATGAATGGTAAGTTGTGCTTCTCTGCTTCCTGTAAGAAGTATATACATCATCATACTGACTCACTTCATTGGGGTTGGCTGTGGCCCCAAGTCCCAACCTTCCTGAGCCACTTGATCCTGGCTTCCTATCTACACTCCCATCGGCATAGGTCCCTGTCTCCGGATCAACCTGCTGCAAGTTTGGGGGTGGAGGTATGCAAGCACCTCCCTTTCGTACCGGAGGCTCCCTCTCATATTCTCTATCATACTCATCATCATCTTCATCTCTTGAATCAGAATTCATAGGGCCCTCAGAAGGATTTACCTCTCCAATTTCTTTAAAAAACTTAGACACCCTTTGAAGAATTTCTGTTGGCGGTACGGTTGACGGTGGTATCATAGTTGGGATATCCAAAGGGCTCAAAGGAGAATATGGGACCCCACTACCAATCTGCATCTTTCTAACCATTCCAGGAATGAGGCCGGGCGGGAACAGCGGATACGGAGGCAATTGTTCACCGGTGCCGGATGATGGAGGGGGCAATAAATGTGCTCCAGGAGGTTGATTAGTTGGTTGAACAGAAGATGGTATAGTCATAGACCCTGGAAAAGCACTGGGAGGAGCAGAATTTGGAAGAAATTGCTGGGATCCCATGGATTGCCCCGGAACTGCATGTTTATCAGGACGATCTTGATCTAAGATATTTGCACCAGAGCCCACTCTATCAGCTTGCCACTGCTGGACAATATGGTTGGGAGTCTGCAGTATTCCTGCAATTGGGAGGGGAGAAGAAACTATAAATAATTTCCTAAATCAAATAGTCTAAAGTCTAAACCTCAAGCAATCAATCTCTAGTAAACTTCATAGTAATGCTAAGGGCACTAAACTAAGTTATCTTTAAAAGTCTTTGCTTCCTTGTTATTTATTATAAAATAATACTTAATGGGGGGGAAAAGGAACACCAAAATAGCTTGCATCGTTTTATGGATAAATTTACAACAGATGACACAACAAAAGTTACTCAGGTTAAGCCCTCATCCTGAAAGCTGAAATAAAGCAAAAGGCGCTTAATGAAACAATATTTTTAAGCAAGAGGGTCATTTTGTCGACGGATGGGGTATTTTTAAACCAATTATTGTTCCATATTTTGGAAATCATCCAGTTATTCACAAGAGAAGTAACTCACCAACTTCCGCATGCCATGCCACATTTAAGGTTAAAGAAGAGAAGCTTACCTGCACCTGAATCTGCCGAAGCAGAGGATAAATCCTTTGCTGTTGCAGGAAATGAATTTGTCTGTGGCCCACCAATCATCTCACCCTTGAGTAAAGATATAGTCTCTTGATCGAATACCTCTTTAGAAGCCCAGAACTCCACCATTTGCTGCAGTCTCTTCCTATATTCCTCATTGCTTTGTGGATTATGATAAATTCTTGCAAGCATGGAGCCTAAAGCAGGTTTAAATGCATGGGCCTCATTGTCAAGCTCATGAGTGCTTGCTCTCCTATTTAAGCTGTTAATTAGTAACACGAAAGTGAAGGACGATGAAAAGCATAACCATCCATGTTAGCATCAACGCCAAGAAGATTATCAATAACAAGGATGAAAATAAGCAAGAGGGGAAAGATCTTGTGAAGCCAAAACTTGCAAAAAAAGTACAATTAAAAGAAAAAGTGTCCTATTTAGGTAAAATGATTAGAACAAGTATTAGGCTAGAAGCAAATTAACCTAATCAGTAAGGCATATAGAGACTAGACATAAATCACAAGCCTTCGAGCTAGAAAGTAGAAACAAATAACATGCCTCCCAAATAAAATCCACAGCACACATTGTCTACGTAAAAGGATTTCATGAGGGGAATATATTTCAGTTTAACTATTTCATATTAGATTCAAGCTCAGGATGGAAATAGCAGATTTTAAGAAAGATGAAACAAATGAGACCAGGGAAGAAAAAAATTGTTCACTATATGCACTTGTGCAGTAGGGATAGATGGGAAGTTGCATCTCCTAGATTTTTGTTGCATTCCTCCTGTCATGAAACTCAACCACCATTCAGGCAAAAACTGCAAACGGGAAAAACCTATACCAATAACAAGCTTATTTTGACACAACAATAGACACACACAAAATACAGTGAAGGAACAAACCATACTTTCTGCTGATTAGGAGCACAATTCTAATGCAGTTTTGGTTCAAAGTAGGGTAGGATAGGGGAGGGGAAAGACTAATTTACATTTTATACCCTTGTAACCTTTTATGTCAAATTTTATGTAAAGACATTTAAGTCAATGTATTTCAAATTTAAACTCATCTTCTCTCCACTCCAAATCCCAAACTGAGTGAATGATTTTGCTCCCCTCTCCAAAAAATTGAAGCAAACAAAAACAGATTTAAAATAGTCCCTCCTCTCCATTTCCCTCCAACCCAACACTATGTAAGAGTCTATCATATGCTAATCAATCAAACTATTTCTGAGACGAGAAAAAGAGCAGTTTACACTGAAATGATAACATATGCTACCTGTCAAAAAGAATGTCATTGGCAAGGTATATTATATGCAACTGTCTCTCAACATCATCCAATGCAAAGACTCTATCTCTAAGAGCCTCTGCTAGAGCTGGTGCAAATGGAGATCTCTGCATGAACCAAAGTTTGGCGCCTTTGATCGATTCTTTTGTACCATTCAGATTGTTAAGAACATTATTGAGCTCCATCGTGACATCAGATGGAAGTGGGCCAGAGAGCCCTTTGAAAGACTTGGAAGCCTGATCATACTCAGGTCGACCATGAAGCCCAAAAGACTGAGGATGTTGATGGTGTTGTTGATCATAAAACTGTTGGAAAGGAGGTGGGCCTAGCATTGAGGGTGAAGATCCAATTCCAGCGGGATTCATTGGAGGAGCATTTAGAGGAGATGGGCTCATCATTGGATTTGGAGGAGGATGGATCATTGGCATGGAAGATGAAGGAAAAGGTGGGTTAAACGGACCACCTAGGGGTCGAGTTGATAACCAAAGCTTAAAACGGTAGTAAGCGTGGCCCTCTCCACCAAAAAGGAAACTATAGGAAGGATTATCTCGTTGCTTTTCACATATCATGGCTTCAAAATCAGGGCCATTTTTCACCGCATACTCAACAAGTTTGTCAATTCGCTTTTGCAGCTCGGGATCAGAAGGGGGAGCAACTGGGGGTGGAGCAGAATCATAAAACGGTGACGGAACAAGAGCAGGAGGATAATGAGAAGGGAATGCAGGTGGTGCTTGGTGCTGCTGTTGAAGAAGAAGATGAGGAGGTGGGGGAGGGGCATGAGGGTGCAACTGTTGAAGTTGCTGCTGCTGCTGCTGCTGCATGGCATGATGGTAAGGGAACTGTTGCATAGAGGGATGTGCAGGACCGGGACCTGGGGGCATAAAAGGAGGACCATGCATTGCTGAAGGAAACTGCTGGTGCTGGGGATGAAACCCAAACTGCTGCTGCTGTTGCATATTAGCAGCCGGTCGTTGTTGCTGAGCATATGCCATAGCAGACGCAGCTGCATAATCATGACTTGGAGGACGTTCCATAAGCTTTTCCAACAATATGGCAAGACTACACCTCAACAGCACTTTATGAATATCTCAAAGCACCTACAGCAAACGAAAGTAAAATTTATTCATTTTTGTTATCATATACAGATAACAATTCCATAATATAATCTCAACCTGAATTGCTTTTCTATTTCTCTTACTTTCTTCAGAAAGGCACCTTCCAGTTAAAGTATACAGCGAAGAAATAAAAAGGAGAACAAAGTTTATTTCAACTGAGAAAGGAATGTGTCCATTTCTTCGCTTGCTGGAACCAAATTCATTACTTTCAGATAAAAATGAAAGAAATACTCACCCCTTCCACCAAAATAGAACTATATAAAATATGTCAGCATCCATTGTATTGAATTATTCTGCAAGTTTCTAAAAACAGAAAAGACTAGCCTTGAAGGTATTGGTGTGCTTACAAGCCCCACAGTAGTAAAATATATCGTAACACAATGTCATTTGCCAAGTACAAATTCATCTTAAAAAGAATGTAAATGCATGATAAAGGAATGCATAGGAGATTGAGGCTTTATGTAGTAAATCATAGAGTTCCTTCTATCACGTGCCAATACTTGCTATTGCTGCCTATTTGTGTCACCAAAAGCCATTATAATAACAGTAATCTCACATAGCTAAAGAAAGCCATGGTCATAAAAAAGTGAACAATATTATAACATCTCTGAATCCAGAATGCATCCCTGTGGTATTTTCATACTTAACCAAAACACAATCGCATGTGAAGCAAAGGTTCTGCATTTGGCAGAACTAAAAATTCTGTTTAAGCTTGAATGAGCATGTGTACTCATGTTTTGAATTTAGGGATATCACATCACAAATATTGAAACATAATCTTCATAAGCTAACCTGAGTTTGTGGATAACAGTTCCTAGAGTTAGTAAACTAGGATTTATGTGGCAACCCTCTTTCAATCTTGCGCCAGCTGAAATGGTTTGGGATGCTCGCTCACTTCCAGCAAGATCAACAAAAAAAGGGGGGGTAATTAATTAGATGAATCGAAAAATTAACATCACTAATCCTCATTTTAGTAGAATCTTAAGAGAGAAAAAAGAGAGAGAGAAATGAACTTGATATTTAGAAGAATCAATATTCAATAGAATCTCTCATAAATGTAGAGATATGGAAGAGAAGCATGGTAAGTTCAATATTCAATAGAATCTCTCATAAATGAAGAGATATGGAAGTGAAGCATGGTAAGTACCTTGCTTGGTCGACATGGTTGCGGTGTAGAGCTAGGGTTCGGTCTGAACACAGAAAACTGATTCACCGATGCAATTGTGTTCAAATCAAGCCAACAAGCTATAAGATTGAATTGCGAAGTAGGGTTAGTTAGGAGTTCACAAATTAGAAGAAAGAGATTTCGAGAGAGGAAGAGGGAAAACAGAGGGGGATTGTAACTTTCGAGAGAGAGGAAGAAAGGGCAGTTTTTTTTTTTTGGTCAAGTGTTGTATTTTTTTCATGTCAGGAAAAAAGTGGGCTGACCATCAAGGCCCAGACCCTAACCCTCCAAAAAACATCAAATGTGTGGGTTGGGGCCCAAAAACCCAAGGTCCTTTCTTTTCCCACCCCCTCTTTTTTATTTCTACTTTTCTCCCCCAAAAAAAAATCAGATATTTTCTAAAGCTTAAATATATTTTTAGCTCCTCATTCATATTTGATCAAAGTTTATTTTTAGTCCCTCAAATTTAAAGGGTATCTTTTTAGTCCTCAATTTAAAAAAAGTATGCCACATTTAGTCCTAACCATGACTCTGTTAAGTTGTTTTGCTTACATGGCAAATGATATTACACGTAAGCAATTGTCATGTGTCTCACTTATCATAGTTAGTGTTTTAAGTGTTGTCAATGGATCGATCTAGATGGATGGAGGACCATTTTCACCATAAATAATGTATCGATCTGAACCATTAATAACACTTGGGACACCAACTAGATAACTGAGACACATGACAAATGCTTACATGTAATGCCGTTTTGCCATGTAAGCAAAAAACTTAACATAGTCATGGTCAGAGACTTAATGTAGTATATTTTTATTAAATTGAAGACTAAAAAATTATTATTAAAATTTAAGAGACTAAAAATGAACTTCGGTCGATTATGAGGAAAAAAAAAACATATTTAAACCATTTCTAAAACACCCTCACCCCTTCATCTCCTTTCCACCCTCATTCTTTTTCTCCCTCACACTCTCTTGCTGCATTCTCCCTCACCATCTCCCGAACTCTCACCCTTACACTCTGTTCCTCAGCATTGTCCTCTCTGCGTTGTATGGGCAGCTCCATTTTTAGTGTTCGCTACAAATAACTTTTTTTTAGTTTGCACCATACTAATGCATTTTGAAAGTTTTCGTAGTGTATAAACTACGGAAACATCGTTCAGCTCATAGTAACACGACTATTGCAGCCTCCTACAACTCTTCCATAGTTACATGTTGGCGTTGAAATCATCGTCCCTTTTATTTAAAAAGGCAATTTTTTATTATTATCATGGCACAAAACTGTTTTTCATTCCAATATTAATATCATATTTTTATTTTTTATCATGTCTTATTTTTTTTTCTTGGAGATGTGTATGTTAATTTATAAATAAATATATATTATTTTTTTCTTTTTTCGCACTTTATAGTTTACACACAATCAAGAAAAGAGAAAAGCTCTCCTTTCTTTTATTTTTTCTCCTATAAAAAACTGAAAAATTGTCTCAATTTTTTACTTTTTTTTTTCTCTTTTCATTTTCTTTACTTTCACTTTTTTTCTTTCGATTTCTTTTCAAAAGGTACCATAGAACATTGTCGTTAATGCTTTTATAAATCGCCCTAAGTCAACAATTTAAAAGTGCTTATCCAAAAAAAGGTCAACAATTTAAAAGTTGATTTCCTCCGAACACGAAATCTGGTAAAAGGTGAGGTTTCTCCATTTGAAATCGTTGTTGTTTGAATTTCTTCTTTATATTTATAGTGAAGCATTCTGTAACGATTATTATAAATAAGAAAGTTTAGCATATACTAACATCTTTTATTAAATTATTTGACAATGCAAAAGTTATCACAATCGTCAATTTTTATATAATCATGGAAGCACGCTCTGTTATTGTTAAAAATTAGCTATTTGAACAGTCAATGTTGTCATCATAAAAACATAAGGATGTTCATTAAGTACTCTAGGGATAAACATAAGGACTTAGGTGCTTGTTTAAGTGACAAAGAGATTATCTCGAGTTTAATTTGAGTTGTATGAATGAAAAAAAATAGTCATTATGAGTTTTGTCTTTTTAAGTGAGTTCAGCTAACTCAACTAGAATTAAACCGAAGATCTATAAAAAAAAAAACCACCACACAGATACACATAATAATATTATTTATTAAAGACTAAAATAAAAAATTGAATGATTAATAAAAAATATTAAATATTAAATATTAATAATGCTATGTACTCACATATAAGTTATTTTCTATTTTCACAATTTTATTGTTTAATTAAATTAATCTGGTTTTATTTGCAATACACATACATTTTAGTTTTACCATTTGTATATATGATGATAATGTTTTTTTGACAAAGTATATATGATAATGTTAAATATTGAAGTTAAAGACATGCAAGAAACATTATTTCAAACCTCATCCCATAATATGTGTGGTGAGGGGACATGTTACGAAGTATAATGATGGTAATTGGTACGCGGTCGTTGATATTTTGTAAAATCAGAAGTACTTGTGTCTAGTGCGTCTGAGAGTCTTCTGAGTCCTGATCACTGATGCAACTGCTTAGCAACCAGATTCATTGCATGTTCTAAGAGAATGTCTACGTAGTACGTACGCTTACGCTGGCCCCTTCGATTGGGCTAAGAATTTTCTCCCACTCGGTCTAATTCTATTTTTTGGTTCGAGGGGAGATCGTTCCAATCCCACGTAGTATCTCAACGCTTTCAACGAAGGACTAATCTGTGCTCGTCCGTAGAGACTTGGACTGGCCAAGGCATGATTTTACCCCCGAGTGGAATCGACTTCTATTTGTGATCAGTGAAGTAAATTTTAGAGAACAGAGAGAGAGAGAGAAAAGGTGGAAAAAAAGGAAAGATTAAAACAAATAACTGAATAAGGAACATTAAAAAAAAAAATTATTCTCCTCTCTTCTATTTGTCTCCAACTAAATACTGTACCTTTTTTTTCCAAAAAAAGTAATAAAATAAATTTTCTAAAGTTGTAATAATTTCACATTATTTTAAAAAATTATAACTTTATTTGAAGCTCTTATATATAGCTTAATATAAATATTTTTAAAGTTTAATTGTGTAAACATATTTACTTTACATAGACATCTAATTATATTTCACCATCTTATTATATATACATAAATAAACAGCCGTCACGGCAAGGATGGATCCAAAAATTTATGGTAGCAGGGGTAATTAATTTTTTTAATAATAATTGTTAATTAAATATTAAATCATAATAGTTAAATATAAAGTGATTTATAAAGATTTTAAATTTACATCTAATAAAACTGAACCCAAAATAGCAATTTCATCTTATTTTCGTAAAATCTACTATTAAACTTCTATAATTGAGTATCAAATGTAGTAATTTATAAAATGAATAAATTCATATGATAATTATATTTAACCAAATATAATATACATATATATGTGTGTGTGTGATTTTATAATAATATATACGTGTTTGAGACGAACAAAACCAATGACCATAATACTAATATGTTTATTATCAAAAGAAAACGATAATATTAATTAACATATCTACACACGAATTATATACTAGAAATTGAGGAACCACCATTTTGAAAAACACACACACACACACACATATATATATATATTCAATTATAGAAGTTATGAGAGAGGGTGGGGCCAAGACCACCCCTTGCCCTCCCTTGGATCCATCTCTGCATCAAGGTACGTAAATAAAATTGGAACAGTTGATTGGATGTTACATTATTAATGCATAATTACTAAAAAAAGTTTTGTTGGATAAGTTGGAATAAGGTTTGCCTTCCAAAGAGGATGGGTGAGTTGGGAATAAAAATCTTGAGCTATTTAATATTAGCTTTTTTTCCAAATAGAAGTGGAGGACGCTCTTAGTTTATCATCATGATGTTGTTTGGTATATATGGTCTTCTTTCTTATAAATATTGTTAGCAGTTTGTTTATGTTACCCAAAATGTTTTAGATTCACATTAATGCTTCTTGGTGGTGGAAAGATCTGATTTCAATTGAGCTCGATAGGGGGAAAATTCATTGTGGTTCTCATATGCCGTTTGTAGAAAAAAAATTGTAACGGGGTTAATGTTAGTTTTTGGAGTGATAACTTAATGGTTGTTGTGGCCTGTTTTAAAGACTATTTTTCTAGATTATTTCATGTGGCCGTACGTGCATGAGGATGTCTCTGTTGCTAAGATGGGTTTTTGGCATGATGGTGGCTATGGAAATGTGTTGGAGGCATCCCCCTTTCAGTATGGAAGAGAAACTTTTACGGGATTTTCAAAACATTCTTGAATCGGTTTATATATTAAGCAAAATGTCTCTAACTCCTGGGTCTAGAAACTGGATGCTTCCCAAATCATTTTTTTTATTAAATCAGCCTACAATATTTTGATCCTTATGCAAGGGTCATCAGTTGTGAGTTAGACATTAGAGAAAGCTTATAGATTTATATGGTCTTGTGTTGAGTACCGTCCAAGGTATCTATTTTTGCTTGGAGGTTGATTGATTTAGAAAAGGTTACCAACTAGAGGATTGTTATGTCCTAGATGTGTTTTTTGTTTATGCCATATTGAAAGCTGCTCGCACCTTTTTTCACTTGTAACTTTTCCTATAGTGTTTGGTCTGTTATAAATAATTGGGGTTGGGTCTCTCTGGAGTTTTCCATTGTGAAGGTGCTTCTCATCGCATACAACATGGAGATTTCTTAAAAGGAGAACAGGCTAGGAAGGTTAAAAGATTGGTTTGGATTGCTGTAACTCGGTCCTTGTGGGTCTATGAAACAGGATTATATTTGGTGGCTAACTTACTCATATTATTGCCCAAATCAAGATGGTCTCATGGTGTTGGTTTATTAATAGAGTGGGGAGATTGAGTGGAATTTCATATTCTGATTGGTGCTCGAATCCATTAGGTTGTTTGTTCTCTATTAAGTTGTGAACTGTTTCTTATGTTGATGTAATGGGTTGGGATATCCCTTAATTAATACTCCTTTCAATAAATTGGGTTATTAAAAAAATTATCCCACTCAATTGATCCCTCAAAGTAAGTCCCAACACTACAACCGGAGCCTTGTCAACATTCAACAATATATTTTTTATGCCATTATTAGGCGATGCGTAGGTGTTCATCGGACGGCTCAACCTATTCCTACCCTTAATAACCATACCTATATTTTAAGCAAATAATTAGGAGTGACAAAGTGGACCGGGCTGCCAACCCGCCACTTTTTGGCGGGCCAGGATGGATTTTTTAGCCCGTGGCGGTCGACGGGGACCTGCCATTTTTTTTCAATTTCAAAAATAATATTTTTTTTCCTTTTTTAATTTTATTTTTGACGGATTTAGGCGGGCCAACCCGCTTTTGGCTTGCCAACTCGCCTTTTTTCGTATTTTTTTAAAAAAATTTCTTTGGATTTAGGCGAGCTAGCCCACTTTTGTCCCCCCGCCCCGCCAAAATGGGTCAGCCCACCAACCCGCCAGTGGGCACAGACGCGGGGTGTATTTTTGCACCCCGTTTTTGAAAGCAGGCCGGGGCATGTTGACTCGCTTTGACACCCTACAAATAATTACCTACTCATCATTACCCATTACTATTCCTACTTTAACTGTATAGTGCAAATTATAACACGTGGGAAATTATAGATCAGACTATAAATTCCTTGCTAAAACCTGACCATGTATGTGGCTTGCGTGGCTGATTATAGACCATAAAACTGAAATATCTTCAACACACTTAATTTCAATGCAACGATCGATTTGGAGAAAAATACTACTACACTAGCTGTTGTTTACATCATATAATTGATGAATCATAGATTTGACTAATATTTATGCGCCCTTTTGAAAAAGATAATGGAGCATTTGACTTTCTATCAACTACATCCCCCTTATCCACCAAATTAAGACAAACATTCAACACATACAGGGGAAAAGAAAGAAAAGAAGCTGTGAGACTCGTTAAACGGGATCTTTTTTTTTTTTTTGATGATTTTCGAGCGAGGAAAGTTTGTTAAGATAAAAATGGGGTAGAAAATCACCACTTCAATGGTCAGGAAAAGGGATAACACTTATATTTTTGTCTACAAGGGAGAACACTGAGAAGGGAAAAAAAATAACAATGGGCCCCATGTTAAAAAAATGTTTGCAGGACCAAAAGAAAAGAGGAACAGTGCAGTATTCATCTTTTTAAATAATTCTAAATTCTTTTACTTTTTATTTAAATAAATTCTCCTAATTACTAATGAAGAAATTATTAAATTCTTTCTAATTATGCTTTCAAGATATTATTTATATTCACTTTTTCATTAAATACTTACTTTATAGTAGAATAATATGTAAGAGAATTTGTAGAAAAATATAGCATTTCTCTCTTTTTTTTTATCATCATGTAAAATGTTTGATAAATTTTGTATTAATTGAAATTGGAGTATACCTTTGCACAATAAAATATCATTTTTTTCTCTTTTTTTTTTATTTAATCAGCAGAGAGATAATTCAATATTTTTTCTCTTTATTCTTTCTTTTTCTTTCCGTTCACATATTTTCTCCTTTTTTTCCACATTCATACGTAGTGATGGTCTAAGGAGCTTGGTTTCCTTTAAATAAGGTCTCAAGTTCAAGTCTTATAAATGGAGAAATATTGACACCTCACCTCAACTTACAAGTTAAGAAAATATTGAAAGAGCTTTGCTTTTCAAATGAATTTATATGATCCAATTTAAATAAATTAAAGATTAAAAATATTTTTCAGATATCAATATTTTTTAGATATTTTCTAAAAATTAAGAATTATTTTTATTAAAATGGTTTTTTTTTTGTTTTCACCCACGAGATAAAAGGCTCCTAGACTATAATTTATACTCGACCGAGAAGTAAGTAAAACCTAGTTACATATTGTTCCATCACCCGATATCAAGCTTCGGTACGAGTCACGATCGATATATGTATGTATGTAAAGTAGGAGAAATTTGTTGGATGTGACTTGAATTTTAATCGTTCTCTTTTTTATTGTATATACATTGAAAAAAAAAGTATATCTCATGTGACCTCACAAGTCACCATACTCATTGTATTCCCTTGCAATTTCACTGGATTACATGCAGGAAAGGAAGCAAAAGTTTCCCAAGCAATCCTTTTGACATTTAAGAATTCAATGAACAAGAGATGGGTTTGATTATATTATTGTAAGTTCTATCCTGACCAAAAAAGAAAGAAAGTTCTATATCCAAAGTGTAACATATTCTCATCATCTATCTTTTTGGATCAATCTAAATATCTAATTCATGGATAGTACCTTTCTTATAGCTTTCTCCTTGTTATTTCGAATATGAGTGTGTTTCAATTTCAATCCCATTGAGAATATATTTTGTCCAGAGTATACAGTAACTTTGTCTCTAAAAATAGCAGACAGTGTCACTTTAGTCCCTGACAGATGCAAAATTAGAAAAAAGTTATCAATTGATGTTGATTGTTAGTCACTTTGGTCCCTGCTATCAGGAAAAGGGCAGGAAGTAATCATTTTCAGGGACCCAAATGACAATAAGTAATCACTTTGAGGGACCAAAATGACTAACGGTTGACAATTGATGACTTATTTTTAATTTCGTATTTTTTAGAGAAGTGACACCGCCTGACATTCTCATAGACTAAAGTGGTTGTTTACTCATTTTGTCAACTTTTCAACTAATTAATAACATATTTTGTTTTAGTTGAATTTGTTAATTTTAAAAATTAATAAATTAAATACTTGAAGAAATAACATTAACCATCCATATAGCTGCATTACATAAAAAATAATGGTTTAATTTTTTTTTCTTTATTAAGTTTATACGAATAATTAAGCTATAGTTCTTCAAGAATTAAATCAATATATCATAAATGAAAAGATCCATTCGATTTTTACAATTCTGAAAGAAATATGTTTGATAGAAAAATATTCTCCATCTCTGGATTACTAAATTCGATTTGTGTCAACTTTGCAAATCAATATAACTAACTTCTGAATATATACGGTAATTAGAGGTGAAGAAAATAAATTCAATATATTAAATGATTGAAAATTGTATGATTCTTCTAGCACTTTCCTTTCTTAAAATCCTAAACGCCAGATGGGGTCCAATTAACATGTATACTTAATTAATTTCAGAGAAGAAGAAGAAGAAGAAAAAGTAATAAACAAAAGAAAGACAAAAAACAAAACAAAGAGGAAAAGGTGGACACTTTAAGTTAATCTAAAAATGACTCTACTCATTGAATCATTAGGCTAGTAGCAGTTATTTTAATCAAAATGTACAATTGAATTAGTTGAACCAAGACATTGTTGATCTTGGATAGTGACCCCCTTTTGGCATTTGCAATGACCAAGACTTGACCCCTCCATTTCCCTGTCCCCATCTACACCAATAAAATCCCTCTCCCCGATTTTCCATCCTCTCATAGCTAATTAACCCTCTTTCACTACCCTTCTCTGTTTCTCTCTCTCACACACACACTTCATCACTCACAAAAATTTTCCCCTTCTTTCATACTCATCATCTATATAGCTGCTTATAGCCAAAGACAAATTACAATCTCTAAACAATATTACATTCATGATTAATCAAAAAAGGAAGAAAAAAAAATCAAGCAGCTAGAATTGTGAATCTCAATGTGGTTTTTCTAAAGCTGTGGGCTGGCAAAGGACAAGGTTTGAATATGATGTTGATTATTATTATTATTATGCCTTTTTCGTGTGAGAGCTAGCTATAGTTGGAATTGGAATTGGAATTGGAGACACCCCAACAAGTGTTTTAATTTGATGGTATACGTGGCACAGCTCAGAAAGAGAACAACACATGCATGTTAAGGTACTCAGTGATGGTTTTGATTCTTCTCACTTTGTCCATTTTGGTGCTTCCGGTGGTTTTGCCTCCTCTGCCTCCACCACCTTTGATGCTCCTCCTTGTTCCTGTTTTCATCTTGGTTCTTCTCTTTTTCTTGGCCTTTTCCCCTACCAAAGTTCCAACCATGGCTGTTGTTGCTTTTTGATGTTGTTGTACAATTAGCTAGTAGCTCATGTTTATGCCCTTTGTTTTTCTTCTAATTTATGCAAGTGAGATCCAAGAAAATGAATAAGCTTTGGATTTTTGTGTTTCTTATGATCTTTCTCAATTTGTTCCATTTAGATCAATCAATCGTGCTCTGTAAATATGAAGAGGTATATTTTAGGACTCATGATCTCTTTACTTTAATTTCTTTTCCATTTAATATTATATAGTCGTTGTTTGGTTCTTCAATTAATCATGCATGATCTGATGAATGATCATAATGAGGGGATTGTTCTTTTAAACCAAGGGTGGGGGGGGTGCTAATCAGTGGAAAATACAATTGGGTAATGCTTTAATTGAAATGAAATGGTTTTATAATTTGGGGGGTTAGCTAGATCTTGTGATTATAGATGAAAACTTCTATAGCTCAGATTTTCTTTTATGTTCATTTTTATTTAGGAAGGCAAAGAAAAATGTAGGATCTTAATGTTGTTTTGGGTTTGTTAATTTGACTCTTGATTTCTTTCGTTGTGGTTCTGAATTAATTTGGTATTGTCATCATTGAAATCTTGTAAATTATGTTCATTTGATTTTTCTGGGAGTAGAACAAGATTGTGGAACTCGCTGTTCGATTGTTGGTCTGTGGTGGAGAATCTATCAATTTTCTTGATTTTTATTTTCGGTTTATTAAAGAGTGGTACATAGTGTAAAAATATTTTACACTAACATCAAATCATATCGTATCATAGTATCACCTCATAGCAATAATTCTTAAAATATCTTTACAAAAATCTATATAGTGAAATATGATTAGATATTTGTGTACTGTTGGTGTATACTAATTAAATTATAAGTTGACCAAGTCGTAAAAAAAAATTAATTAGTATGCACTTACAATGTAAAAAAATGTTACATAGATGTTCAATTATATTTTATTATGTAAATATTTATACAAATATTTTAAAAATTATTGTTATGAGATAACATTATACTAGAATATGATTTGATGTTTGTATAAAATATTTTTATATCGTGGGTGCATAGTAATAAATAAATAAAAAAACTGTTTGACAGAGCAGCACGATTGAAAAATACTCCAGATTTGGATTGAGATATTTCGGTCCAACTGGCCCATATTATTTTTGTTTGGCGTGATATTTCTTTGTATAGATTCTTATATTAGTTCAACTGCCTTAGATTCGTTAAAAGAGGGTAAAGTTTAATGGTAAAGTTTTTCTTAAAATTGTTATTTGTTAGTAGATTAAATTGAATCGATTTGGAGAGAAAAATAATTTGATGCAATTTTTTTAACTATATTATTAGTGTAAAGTATTGACTAATTTTTGCCAAAAAATCTGACAAGTTATTTTTAATTGGGTCTCTTTTCTTAACTATATTTTTTATTTACAGGATTCAAACTTGAGACTTTATTTAAGGAATCTGAGTCTAATGTTATTTAGACCAACGCATTGTTGGTATTTAATCCAATTATTTTGAATTTTTTTTACCTTTCCAATCAGTTTGGATTTGATAGATTTTTAATATAGAAACTGAAAATCAATCTAATTCAATAAGAAAAAAAATCGATTTTTTTCAATTTTTGAATGACGCATAGTGTCAAAGGAGGCATGTATCTTCTTTATTTTAAGGAAATATTAATGAGATTGGTGGGATGCACACTGGCAAGAAGAAATTGAAATTGGAATATCCCATTAATGCGTGTTGACTTGGTGCTTGAGAATCGTAAAATAAACTGACTTTGATAGTTACGGCATCTCCGATGGGAGTTCTTATAGGATGCTTAGAGGATTCCTATTAAATATTTTTATTGGAGAGAAAAAAATAAAAGTGCTTAATAGGGAGTGGTGCGTCTATAAGTACTCTCTTTTTTCTCTCTTCTGACGGATCTCACATGTATTTATGAGTTTTAATCAGATGTAGAGTTATTAGTGGGATCCATTTAGTAAATTTTTTATAGTTGCTAGATTAGAGGGATTGAGTTCTTATTGAATATTTGTGTTAGAAAATGTAAAAGTGAGTAATATGGTAATGTATGACCCATTTAAGCACCCATTTTAGGTGTTCCCCTGAAGATGGCCTAAGAACTGAATTATATTTTAATTTTAAAATAATATAATTCTTTAGGGTGCTTGGTACTAACTTTGTTCGTTTCTTTGCACTTCCCCTTCACCCTTTTCAGAAATACTGTCACAAATTCATTACTAAAAACTACAAACTGACAAAGGATGCGAGGATGTGAGATCTAAAAACAGAGAAACAGAGAAAAGTGAACAGTATAAAAAAAATAATTGCAAAGAATTGGTAATTTGGTATGAAGAAATTAATTTTATAAAAAAGACTTAAATTATTTATCTCAATGAATAATTATTGTTTGACGGCTATCTCAATGAATTATTAGTTGGACTTTACGTGGTGGATGGATGATATTTTATGTTTGGATATTGCAAGTTGGATGCTCATTATACATGGAAAAGCCCAATATTCTCTGGCATGTTTCTGAGTTCTTGCTTTCTTGCAGATGGAAAAAATGGGAGGGATTAATTATTGAAGTGAGCATCATATATATTTGTAGATAAACCTAGCCAAGTGGTTTGTACACATGGGAAATTATTTAATTTGTTAAGATTGCAAATGTGAAAACTAGATAATAATTTCTTCACACGAGGTTTGCGTATCTATTATATGACTATCATCTCAGATAATCAATATTCCTTAAAGGTAACATTTGCCATTAAACTAATTTGGATTCATGTGTATACATAATGTCTTGTACATATTGGAGAATCTAGCAAGTTGATCAAATTATTTTTTTATTCTTGTTGATTAAAATAACTACAGAACTCGAGCTTTCATAACAAAAGAACTTATCTAAAGGGACAAGGTTAGACACAAGTGATTAATATGCTCTATCTAAGGAGATGGACTTGACTAGGACTTGTGTTCGATCTCCGATAATAAAACAATCTGTGGCCAGACTTTACTTACTTCTCGGTCAAACACAGATTAATCCAGAGACCGCCTCTTTTTCCTTGGGATACTTTGTGTAGATATTATAAGAAATATATAGTGGAATATTAGATGTCATTAGTTCTTTCATATTTTTTGTCATCTTAAAATAAATTTTTCATTAACACAGTAATTGCTATTGATTTTTAAGTAATTTAACTATAATTTCCTTAAAAAAAAGTAATTTAACTATATAATATTTTTATTCATTTTCATCTTTAATTTCTCCTGATTTCTTATATTTTTTTTAATATTCTACTCCCTATTACTAAATTATTATTCTCCTTCTCTCCTACTCTTTCTGTTTTTTAATATAAGCAAAAATATCTAAACTCACGTTTATTAAAGAAATTAGTTAACTGCAATTAAGTTTCTTGATCTCATATAAAAAATTAGTATAGTCTCTAAATTATCCTTAATGACTGCATAGGAAATTGTTACTTGGGAACAAACTATGCATTGAAAAACAAAATTTAAATTAACTTAAGGATATTATAGGAATAATATTATTAAATAAGATAGAAGTGGTTATTTTTTGCTTATATTTAGTAACAAAATATTTTGATTTTTTTGTTTATATTCAAAAACAGGGAAGTAACTTCCTATTACTAAATCGCATACACAACTATCACTTTTGCTAAAAGAAGTTTTTCAAAATTAAAATTACTTAGTTCTATTGGAAATCAACTGTATTACATATAGATTGAATAGATTAATTATATTATTTATTGAGAATGAAATATTAAAATTAATTAATTATAAAACTTTAATCAATGATTTTGCAGCTTAAAAGCTAAAAAAAATGAAATAAAATCAATTTGATAACTTATATATATGAAGTTAGGTTTCGAACATAAATTTTCCAAAATTTCTATATATGGTGCTGGTCTTTATGAAAGTTGAAGCTGTTTTGACGTCAAATTTAATTTCGCATTAGTTACATCCCACTTGGACACCTACTATACAATGTCATCAGTTGAAAATTTATAAACAACATTGGTCTAATTTATAAACAACTTCTCGTCTCCATCTTGCAGAGAAAATTTCACCATAAATTAAGAAGTCAAATCAGGTTTTGACTTCTTCACAAATGTTGGGTGGCGTCTAGCATGAAGTAGCACGTTTCCTCCTTCACTGATAAACCACATGTTTTAACCTGCAATAGTAAGTCACCCGGTTAACAAAATAATGTGGTAGCTCACACGCGGCCATGGAGGGTGAACCAGGACCCAAAACCACCACCGCCGATGAATGAAATAACCGCCGCACGAACCCTGTTCCTCGCACCAAAACCCCTATCCATCCGACCCATCTCCCATTGGGAACATGGCCTCACCATCGTACCCACAATACAACTCCTCTCAGGTCACCAAAGCCATCCTCGGAGGCGACCGGGTGTGGGGATGGCTGCCACCAAAGCCACCCTCCTCAGCCACTCCACCGGCACCACGCCTACAGGGTCTGCTTAATGACGGCTGCGCTACGCCTCTAACCCATGGCCGCCGGTGCTTGTCGTTTGTGACCCACGGTTGTGCTGGTGCCTCTTATCCTCGCCATCGTCGCCACCGTCATTGTCGTCGTACGTCCTCGCTACCATCGTCGTTGTCCTCCCCATCCTCGCCTGTGTAGTCGTAGTCGAAGCTCAACCACCGCCACCATCGATGTAGTTTCATTAATCCCTGCTCGTGATCCTTCTTGTGGAAGATCGCACCGCCACTCCTCGGCCATGTCGTGATTCAATGCGTTTCTCTGTTGCGAGTCTGCAGCGCCACGAAATGTGGCACGGGAGAGGTTCTCGGAGTGTGCCGTTGGTGGGAAGAGGTTGTTGACGGTGGTGGAGCATCTGGCGGTGGCGGCTCCGATGGTGGCAGTGGTGGTGAAAGAGAAAATAGGGGTGGTGGGGATGTGGACCATGTGGTGGAGGATTCGACGCCGGTTGCTTTTTCGTCGCCGTTACACACCGAAATAGTCGCACACTCGCGCTCAGTTTTCAGCTTAGTACTGTTGCTTCCGGTCGCCTGTTTTTAATCCCTACCGTTCATTAAAATAATATTATATCCAATGGTAAAAGCAGGTGCTTCATGGGTGAGAAAGCCTGGTTGGGTGAGACACATGACATGCTACTTCATGCTAGACGCCACCCAAAAGTTTGTAGCTTTCTAATCTTACTTTTTCAATGAACACCAATGTTATTCTGATCCCATAATACACCCATGCCACACCCCTATTTTTCATTTTATCCATTGCCATTGGATGTTGTGGGGTGGGCTGGGTGTCGGTGTATCAACACCCAATCAATGAAATCAAAATCACCTCATTTAGTTTAGTGTAGCTTGAGATATGACCTACAGATTAAAAGAAGACTAGAAAGGGATAAAAATATAAAATTAACACAATTTAATACAAAAACCCAATTAAACGTGATATTTCAAAACTCATTCAATTAATTACATTTAGACACATTCATAATCCTTTCACATTAAGTTTAATAAAATTAAAATGTGTAAAAAAATTGACAAAACAATGACAATAGCAATAATGTATATTTTCATGAAACATTAGTGTAAGCTAGGTAAATAACTTGTTCTTTTGTGTGTCACAAGTTCTACATTACTTCTTAATGAAATAAATATTAATTTTTCAAATGGAAGATGTTCAATTAATGTTTAACTAAATGTCATTGGAAACTCTAAGTTGAGCTTCAAGTTTTTTTGTTTGTGAGCCAAGGCAGCACAAAATCTTTACCTAGCTCTTTTAGCACTTGACAATTAATTCATTTTAAAATTGGAAGTATACAACTGACAGAAAAATTCATGGGATCAAGACATATATGCTTTGATAGTTTGGCTATGATTAGAATTATTGAATGCATGAGCTAGCGTTTTCAATGTGAACAAGTTTAGAACGAAAACAAATGCTTAAATCTGGATTGTTGAGACGCAACAAATATATGGAAATATGGCAATGCCGTTGAAGCAAAGCCTTTGCCAATTTGGTGATACAACAAGGCCTATTTGCAATGTGATAATGACTACACAAAATATGTTTGAAAATGGCTCATATATATGTATATATTTTCTAATTCTATGGTCTAAAGCAGATTTAATTGCACAAAATAAAAATGCTTAATTGTAATTTGATCCCCAAGTATTGTGGTTGGACAATTTTACCCCATAAATTTTTAATTGCCTTTTTTTTTTATAAGCCAAATTTTATTAAAAACTGACTTGAAGTACAAGTAGTGCACAACATCAGAGAAAAAGGTACAACACACAAGACCCCAACCTTGCAAAAGAACCACCCAAACCTTAAAAAACAGGTTATCCAGAGTAGCACTCCCACCCACTAAAACCACCCCTTACTAGTTACAGATGCAATCAGAGATAGGACAACGTGGATATTTAATCAGTATTTCCTCGATAATTTGCATGACCTCAAAAAGGTATTTGGATATGCCAGATAAATCTTCAGTAACCAATAAGGTCTCAAAAGGTAATTGCCTTAATTAGATTCCTCAAGTATTAATTTCACACCTATATCATTTTGTCATCCAAAAATTTAAGGTCAGCAGTCCACGTGGCACACGTGAGACTGATTTAGCACTGAGTTAGACTACGTCTCGACACTAATAACATGGTAAAAACTCTCACATATCGTAAATTTTAAACAACACATATTGCATCACGGATAATTTGGCAACAAAAATGAAAAAATATTTTTAAAAACAACCAAGTATTTTTACTATTTTGGTAAGAATCTTTATAAACAGTGCTTTAAAGTTAGAAAATCAAAACAAAACGTGTTTTATCTAATTAGTACCCTGAGTTCAGCTATGGCACCAATGTTTCTGTTACCCTTATGTATTTTTTTAATTGGACATATGGTGTACAGTGTACTGCGTGATGCTTTAATTCTAGAGTACTAGGCAGCTAGGCTGTGTGGGTATTGAGGTAGAAAAACAAAGTCATTAATTAGATATGACTAGTTAATTAAAGAATCACCCACGATTTAGGAATGGCAAAAATAATATTCATTTCATAAACTTGTCACATTTTTACCGAATATAACGTTAAAAAATGTCACCAAAACAAAAATAACGTTAAAATTTCATGTAATCTTACCTAGTAAAATTTTGTATCTACACATTATAATAGGACTCTGTCTGGTATCTACTCCTTTGTTATAAGTTGTTAAAAGAAGAAAATTCAGGATCTAATTCTTTTAAAGTGAATAAATTACTTTAAAAATATAGTAATTAATATCAATCACTGATGAGAAAAATTAATAATAAATATTATAAATACATATATAATAACTTATAGATGTGTTGAAATATTATCTTTTAATTTTTTTATTAATAATTAAAATTAATTATTTTATACTTTATTCACTTCGGAGAAACCAAATCCAAAACTCAGTAGGTAATTACAATGACACCCTGAATTCGCATTGACATCATCTATACAAAAACATCACCGACTTCCGATTTTTGGGGATTCCATTAAGCAGGCAAGTTCCATCATCATTTTAATGACAAGACTTTTGGGGGAAGAATTCAAGAGGGACGAAATTTCCTACAACAAGCCACTACGTCTAAAAATGTTTTAAGTACTACATTCAGTCTCTTGAAAACTTAACACGCAAGTAGTATAATTGTAATCCTACTTGCTGATTCACCCAAAAAGCACATAATTTAAATTACATTTCAAATAATATTATATAATCAAATTCAGATTAAATTTTAATTAATACGTGTTTAGATTTTTTCTAATTTGTAGATTATTATAAAAGAATACTAGATCACAATATGATTTTTTATGTTACTTAAAATTCAAAATATACAATATTATTTGAAGACGATTTTTATCATTTCATACTTTTTTTAATTAATATTCTGAAGATAAAAATAAAATGTCTCCGGCCAAAATCTTTATTTATATTTTTTTAAACAGCAGTGATATTAAAAATAAGATAACTTTTTTGAGGAAAAAAAATAAGATAACTTAAACTATTATTTTATTTTAAAATAAATCAATTCTAAAACTAAATGAATGAAAATAGTAGTAACATACTTTTTAGCATCTTTTTTTAGAAAATAATTTCCTTAAAGTAAAATAATTTCCAGAAAGAGTTAATTCTTCGTATATGATGAACAACTGTTCAAATGTTCAAATTCCCACGGAGAGAGATGTTCACATCTAATACCCAACTAACCCCAAACTGAATTGTTTCTCGTGGAAGGAGGATGTGAAAAGCAGAGAACGTAAATATTAATGGGTATTATTATTGTTAAATATATAAAAATCATATATTGAAAGCATAAGAAAAAATAAAATGAGTTATTTTTTCCTAAAATTTAAACAAAAATTAAAAGATGACAATAATTATAATAAATAACCAAGTTGGTGCTGTCCAAATAGTAAGTGACTCGAATCTCTTAAATAATAGTTGTAGGTAGAAAACTTTTCACTTAAAATATCATCTTTTCTCACAACACCCACTCTACTAAGAGAAACACATCATTTTTATATATATACACAGTGATAATAAAGTTTGAACCAATCACTTTTTGTAAACTACCCAAATATCATCATTAATTCAATTCTAGTGGTTTATGATTTTATTAGGTTGGATTTTTATATCTATTTTTCTCTTTTACAAATATTTACCATTTTAAACAAGATTCTTATTATTTAATTTCCACCTATTTATTATTTATGAAAAATAAACATTTTTTGTTGTTGAAATTTTAATACGAGAATACGTGCCCCTTATAGTACGTGTACCTAGTATAGGTTGTTGTGGTGGGGCAAAGTGGTTTGGTTGAATCGGGACATGGCTATATAAGAGAGCAACAAAGAGCAGCATAGACTGACACCACTGTCTAAGTTATTGTGTGACCTTGGACGGTGACTTGTAACGACTGTCATCGGTTACACACAAAACACTCACACACACACTTCTTCCCCCCCCCCCCCCCCCCCCCCTCTCTCTCTCTCTCTCTCTCTCTCACATCACAAGCAAGTACCCACAAAACCCCCCCCCCCCCTCTCTCTCTCTCTCTCTCTCTCTCACATCACAAGCAAGTACCCACAAAACCACAAGACCTCAAAATCTCATTTTTTTGCTTCTCCAAAGGCTTCTCAACCCAAATTCAGGACAAATCCTCATCTGGGTCGGTTTGTAATTGGGTAGATCGATGAGCATTTATGTGAATTCATCATCAGTGAAGCACAAAGAAGAAGCAACCACCCCATTATTTAAGATAGAGTTTTTTGGGGTTAAATCAATGGTGCTCATGGTGGTGTTGAGCATAGCACTTCTCGGTCTCCCACTTGTGCTTCCACCGCTTCCTCCACCGCCAACCATTCTCATGTTCCTCCCCATTTTGATAATGTCGCTTCTTGTCATGGAGGCTTTGTCTCTTAAGGATTCCCCTCATCACATGTTGTGTTCCTCTGTTTGATAATGTCTATGATCTTTGCTATTTAGATGTACAACAGAGAAACTAAACATGCATCCATAGTAATGAAAAGATTTTTCATTAGCTTGATTATAAGGAGAATGTTATTCATGTAATTAAATGCTGAAATTAACTCGAAATGTAATTAAGTAGTTCATCCCTTCTCTTCTTATGTGTTTTATTTTCTTCTCCCCTTTTGCTCTATCTATCTTTGCTCTATAGATGTAGACACAGAAATTTAACATGCACTCATAGTAGTGAAAAGATTTTTCATTAGCTTCATTATAAGGACAACGTTATTTATGTAGATGCTGAAATTAACTTGAAATGTAAGTAGTTCATCTATCCCTTCTTATGTCTGTTTTTTTTTCCTTCTTCTCCCCTTTTGTTTTGTTTCTGCAATTGAACTGTGTGTCAGTGTGTACTGTGTATGTTGTTCTGCAAAAATGCTGAGCATTAATTATTTAACACAGAAATTAATTACCAGATAAATGAATGTAGCATACTTGCATCTTCAGTGAATTCGATCGCCATGCAGAAAGAGCGAATCCTCAGAACTCCACCGCGGAAAGGGTGTCCTCAATATTTCATTTCTAATTCAGAAATTTTGTTGTATGTGGAATGAATAAATTAGTAAACTATACTTTCCAGAATATGTTAATAATAAAGGATTTTAATTTATTGATGTGTATTTTGTGAAAAATAAGTTACTTCCATTTTTTTTATACTCAATGGAATTTATGTATAATTTACTGATAGCCTACTAACAGATAAATTCAAAATTCAAATTCACTCATACAAACAAAAAGTGTCCGACCATATGTGTCAACTCTTTATTTGTCAGATTTTCATTTATTGTAAACCAAAATGGGCATGAAAGTAAAGCCTGACAGTAGGAAGGAAAGGACGGAATTTTCTCGAAAAAGACAGGGAAAGGAAAAAGAAATAAGAAAATCTCTAATATACTTTTTTCATATATTTTTATTATTAGAGAAAATTTATGTGATGCTTATTAAATTAAATTATGTAAGTTTTATTTTTCTATTCAGTAAAACTCATTTTCAAAAGAGAAATGATATATATTCTTACAAATCCTCATACGTATCTTTTTATTAATTTATAAAATAAAAAATACAGTTAATATCTTAAAAATATTAAATTATTTAATATTTTTTATTTAATAATTAGTATATTATAGAAATAGAAGGTAAGATTTAAAATTATTGAGAATGATACGAGTCACATAAATTTTGCTCTAATACTGCTAGCCTTTCTAGTTCTAGGATGGAAATTATAGACGGAGAAAACGAGGAAAGACACTACAAATTGAAACTTTGAGTTCAATTTTGGTGCGGTGATTTGTGTCTTGGTCAGAGATGTAAAGCCTGACACGGTGAAACGTGGTGAGCAGAGGTAGCATTTGACCATTTGTTGTTTGATTTTTTTTTTTGACAAAAAAAAAGTATCAAAAGAAAAGGTTCATGAGAAGGAAAAAAAATGTTTTGAAAATATTCCAATAGGTGTGTATAGGTAGAGAGGGAAGAGAGTAATAGATATGACATACAACGTGATACGAGAAAAAAAAATGCGAGAGATATTGAATGAGTGATAGCGCAAATGTGTTAAAGTATTAATATTCAAATGAGGATGAGAGAGATGAAGGGTGTATCTTTAACAAAAATGATTTTTGAACCCCAAACACCATGTATGAATGGTTGATATGATAATTGATAAGTGATGTAAAAAAAAAAAATAGAGTAAACAAATAGTGGTGTTGAAAATTAAAAGATATTTAAAAATGATTATTCTATTTTTAATGTTTACTTTGTACTCCACTGAACTAACGTTGGACAACACAAGCAAGCAGGTTCATCTGTATCTGGGGTGTCCTCTAGCTGGACTTAAGCCATTCACGCCGAGTCACCGAGTTCTGCAATTTCCCGGCTACGGACTGCTTATTGCTATAAACACCATAATAACAGCTGGCACTTCAGAAGTATGAACCCCGTAGTTCTGTAGTACAACGTAATGCATGCGGCAGAGCCAAAGCTCATTCAATAGTACAAGTTAAGGTAAGTGTAATTAATACAAGAGTTAATGCGGTGGTATCTGTGGGAGGTAGAGCTGCCAAAATGACTCGGTGAAAGTCCAAAAAAATATAGAATTTGGATATATAAATTTGAGTCTATTTTTAATTTTAATTTTTTTGAAACCGGCCCAAACATGATAAAGCCCGACCAAATTGGGCCGATTCGAAAAATACAATGTTAAAACCTGAATTCGCCCAAAAAATAGAGAGTTTGGTCATATAAATTTGAGTTCGTTTTCAATTCGAGTCTTTTTAGACCGGCCTAATAAAGCCTGAGCCCGATGCGGGGCCGGGTAAGCCAATGTTAGTTATTAAATAATATTAATAAATGTTAGCTTTTTGAGATAAGAAAGATTTGAACCCACTCTACTTTATATCTCTCACTCCTTACCTCCCACACCCTCACCGCCGGACCAACCTTATAACTCCGTGGGAGATGATAGTAATAACTATAATATATAATTATTACTTTGTTTCAAAACTATACTTGTTTAAAGTAATGTACATAGATTAAAAAATATTGATTAAAAAATATTTAATAGAAGTAAAATATTATTATAATATAGATTAAAATATTCTCATTTAATAGAAGAGTATTTATGATAAAATATTTGTAAATTAATTATTAATATTAGCTACTTCCACTATTATTTATTAAATAAGGATATATATAAAAAAAATAATTAATAACACTTTAAAATTATAAATCTGTAATAGTTTTAAAACTAAAATCACTATAGTTTTGAAGGGAGTAATAGGATTTATTAACATACGTCCACTTGTTTTTTTAGAAAAAGTGTGCTAGCAAATTATAATTTAAAGTTTGTTAAATACATCAAAAAATGTAACTTGCAAATGTATTTATTCTAAAAAAACAAGTAGATGTAAATTAACAAATCTCGTAATTTTAACAATATCTTTAGTTAAGAAAAGAAAGGCCGACTCAAAAAAGAAACATAATGGTTATACTTGTACCCTTTCTATTTTTTAATTATCCATTTTTATGAAAAAAATTGTTTCTATTTAATTATTTTTCTTTTTAGTAGTTTAATGTTACACTTTGTCAATTCACCCATAATTAATATAGAGAGAGTAAATAGAAAAATAAAATAGTAAAAAGATAATAATATAACAAGAATTTTCTTTTGTCAATAAAGTTATTTCTTGATTAGTGTGAAATAACATCATACAAAAAGAAACTAATGGAGTAGTAAATATAGTTTATCATAATATATTTACATGTAACTTTTGGTAATGTTACATCGCTAATAACTTTTTACCACATAATTATATTGTTAAACTCATTGTTGGATTATATCAAAAAATAAACTCACTATTGGATTAATAACTACTATCACATAAATTATTCTTATAAAATTTTACATCAATATATAATCTTTTAATGTATCATTAAGATATATCAAAATTAACGTTTTTTAAATTTGGTTTAGAAAAAGAACAATCGGCCTGATATTTTGAAGTTCCGCCATGACGGGTTGAGAGAAGATCTAAGCTCAATACGGATCTTTTTTTTTTTTTGATACAATAAGCTCAATACGGATCTATCACGAGCAGTCTTTCCTTACTTTATATTTTTTTTTGCTCAATCCTTACTTTATATTTAGCTAGAGTTATAGAATTTCTATTTTGTAATCATCATTAATTTCTTCCATCGTAAAGAGAAAAAGACACCTTTACTAAAGCACGCAACTAATTGGATTGTGTGGTGTGGCGGTGGATGGTTTTTCCATTTGTCCTACGGTTTTCATCACTCCCTTGTGCCGAACCATTTGCTATTTTGTTTCTCTTGAAAAAAAAAATTTAGAAATCTTTGACTTTATAGTAAAGAATTGTTGGTGGCGAAATCTTATTCTATTCGTTTGGTAGACAAAAATAAAAACACACGGAAAAGGAATGAAAAAGACAAGTGATGTTGGTACATGATAATAGCGTGGTAAGTTCCTTAAACAAATAGTCAAGAAGAAAAGAGAAGAATTAGTTACTCGTCTCACGTTCTCATTTAAATACTCTTCTCACTTGATACACGGTCTCATACATGTAGCGTTCATCTTAATTGAATTAAAAATCTTACAATACAAACGGTGGTAAAACATGTAATTATATGAACTGCATATGTTTAATTTATATCGCTTTGAAATTAACTATGCTTCCCGCATTTGGAGTATATTGATGGTTTTTGAATTTAGCGTTTAAAATTCTCAAATTACGGGTTTAGGCAAGAATCACAAAGTCTAGGTTTTTCCCCCTAAATCATAGTTTGAGATTTTTCAGACGCCAAATCAAACATACATCGAGGAGTTAGCTGACAAATTGGCCAAAAAGTAATTGCAACGGATCATGTTCATTGCATGGGGTATCATTTTTAGTTTGCAGAATTGTTAATTAGGTGAAAGTTGTCGGGGATGATAAAGATGAAATAAACACAATATATATTAAGGAGGGAAATAAACCTCCTTAACTTTTTTTTTTTGAAATCCGAGTGGGGACACAAGGGAATGAGTAAGTTTTATAACATTTTTTAAACAAAAAAATAATGGACTTAAAAATGATATTCAATTGTAAAAATGAGACTACTCATAGTGGAGGTACTCTCCCATTATGGTCCTTCCCTTATACCATGAGGTCATGACTCAGTTGATGGATATGGTTTTTAGAAATGAGTTAGGGTGGATTTGTAAGATGTTATTTGAGTTTATCATAGGTCATAGACGCTTATACAAGTATTTGGAAGATCTTATAAGAGTAGCTTATGATATGTCTATGTTGAAGTTTCACGTTGGATGGCTAGGGGCCTGTGCTAGTGCTTATATAATTAGGGTCATACCATCCCCTCAAGGCGCTTTTAAGGGATTGGAGGTTCTCAATGCCGAATTTTAGCATGGTATCATGGATACCCGTACAAAGCTTATGCAAAGTTTAAGCTAATAAGCTCTTCAATTATAAAATCAACTTGTACATAAGACTTTACTCCATCTATTTCATATTAGGCTTAATTGCACTTTGGGTCCCCCAGTTATTGTATTTGTGCGATTTGGGTCCCCCGATTTTCAATTGTGCGAATTAGGTCCCTCAGTTATCTCAATTGTTGCAATCAAGTTCTCTATTACTATGTTGTCCAATTTTTAACACTTAAAACCTATATAGCACACGTGGGGACTGATTTCACATTAAATCGGATCACCCTGGCACTGAGTCGGGATATCCTAGCACTGATGACATAACAAAGACTCTCAAAAGTGAAAAATTTTGAGGCACCACGTGTTACTCAACTTATTTTGAATTTTTTTTTTGGCTGCCTACATCAAGCCAATGCGACCCGATTTAGTGTAAATTAATTCGCACGTGTGTCATGTAGGTTCTAAGTGTTAAAAATTGGATGACATAATAACAGAGGACTTGATTGTAACAATTATGATAACTGAGGGACTTAATCCGCACAATTGAAAACCAGGGGACCCAAATCGCACAAATACAATAACTGAAGGACTAAAAATGCAATTAAGCCTTCATATTATTATCAAGTGTCGTTTAAGGTTTGTTGACAAAGATTTATAAAAGTAATAAATGAGTTAATGAATAAAACAATTTTGGCTTTAATATTAATTTAGTCCCTATAATATTATTGATTTTGAATTTAATCCCTATAAAAAGGTCAAACTTTTTTTATCTTTTTTTTATTTTATTTTTTGAATTTAGTCACTCGCTAGGGTTGACCACTTATATGACACACTTAAGTACCTATGTGACTTATTCAAATGGCCATGTCAACACCATGTAAGCTGACACGTCACTATCACACCCTCTCTCTCCCCTTTCCCTTCCCCACCCTTTTCTCTCCTTCGACCTCACCCACCACCTTCTCCTCCCTCCTCCACCCTCACCACCTCCTCCCTCACCACCAAAAGGAAATCAAAGATAAAACAACAAATCTCAAGATCGCACCACCACCTCCTCACCACCTCCTCCCTCACCCACCACCGCCTCCACCGCCACCTTCTCCTCGGACCTCACCCACACCACCATCCTCACACCTGGCTTTGCCTCCAAATCTCAAGATCGCCAACATTGAACTCCGTTTGGTTTGTGATCTGTGTGACACAAAACAATCTAAGAGAAGATGGAAGCAACTGCCGGCATGGTTGCTGGGTCCCACAAAAGGAACGAGCTCGTTCGGATTCGCCACGATTCTTCCGACAACGGGGTTTTTCTTCTAATCCTTAACACTCCCGAATTTACAATGTTGTTACTTGTTCCAGTAATTTCTGCATCACCGTCCGTTTTGTGTCTAGACTCTAGTTACTCTGAAGTTCTCAGATCAGATATGGGTTGGTCACGGTTGAGTTTTTGTGGGACTGAGCTTGATCTTCAAGTTTTATTTTATTTTTTTTGTTCTGCACTTATATTCCTAGGGATGGGGCATGGTATTTTTTTTTTAACCTGCAGCCTAAACCTTTGAAGAATTTGAATGGCCAAATCTGTCGAATATGTGGTGATAATGTTGGATTAACGGCTACTGGTGATGTCTTTGTTGCTTGCAATGGGTGGGGGTGGTGGACGAGGAGGGGTGGTGGTGGAGAAGGAGGTGGGGGTGGTGGAGAAGGGGAGAGAAAGAGAGAGACTAAATTTAAAACACGTTTTTTTAGGTGCCTTCTAGGGTGCACAACAAAAAAATGTTGCACCGGTGCACTAGGAGTCTTAGATATCGTTGGATATATATTTTTTAAAATTTTCTATTTATCAATGGTTCAGATTAAATATTATGGTTAAGGATATTATTGTCATATTCTTTCTATACTCTCTCTCTCCTTGACTGTCCGGCATTAGCTTTGAAAGTGTCCCACCCTCTTCCAGCCTCGAAAGTTGCATCTGTTCGTCTTGCTTGAGATTAACTCACCAAATCTACAGGCGTCCTACGTCAACTACTTGAAATCCGTTTGGATAACCAAGTAAAAGAAGTTTAAAGATAGAATGAAAAATTCTCTTCAAACATAAAACAATAGCAGTCATGAACCAAGCATTTGCAGGTCACAGACCCCATTTGTGAATTGACCAGCAAATGGGGGGAGAGGGGAAGTGATTCATGACCACAGAAAATGAGAGCTGAGAAATGAAAAAACAATGGAAATCAAAATAAAAATCCAATCTTTGTAACATCAATGGAATAAGTGAGTGGTGTCTGAAGAAAAAAAAATAGAGGAAGAGATCTTTTTTTTGGTCAACAGGAAGAGATCTGAAAGTGAAGGTGCTGCTAGGGGTGGCAATGTGGGCTGGGCCCGGCGGGCAGCCCGCCAAAAAAGGGCGGGCCGGGTTGGGGTTTTCAACCCGCAACCCGTTTTGGCCTGCCCAAAGGTGGGTTCAAAACGGGCTAGCCCGGCGGGTTGGCGAGTTGGTCCGCCAACCCGTTTTCTTTTTTCTCTTTTTTTCTATTTTTTTGTGTTTTTTTTAGATTTTTGGGCGGGTTAGGCGGGTCAACCCGCCGCTTTTACACTCATTTTTTTGTTTTTTTGGCGGGTTAGGCGGGTTGGCCCGCCAACCCACCAGCGGGGCGGGTCGGACTGGGGTACCCCGGCCCACTTTTTTGGCGGGTTGGCCCGCCCGCCCCGTTTTTTGGCGGGTTGAGGCTGATCGGGGCGGGTTGGCCCGCTTTGCCAACCCTAGGTGCTGCATGTGATACTGATGAGGAGAGGTGAGAGAAAGTCATATGTGTATTGCCAAATGCCAAGGCTTTCGAAAATCACAATTCACATATCAAAATGAGTAGATATTTCGTCATGTTTTTTACTGTACTCAATCAAAATTACATTTTTTTCCTTTCTGTTTTTTCTTATTCATTGGGTTCAAGAACCCAATGTTATGAGTTCTCATTCAACCATTAACTACAATAGAAGTGGAGCAGAGAAAATGGAACAACCATTGTTCTTCTTCGGTAGAGGGGTTGTGACTTATGGGCCATGCCGCCATGGCGGGGCAGGTGAAAACAGATGAGAGAGAAGAGCTAAGATTTGGGAGAGAATTTTTTCATTTTTCCTATTATGTCCTTGTTGTGCACCGGTGCACTAGTTTTTCCTTGTGCACCCTAGTGTTCACCGTTTTTTTAAGAGGGACTAAGTTTAAAATTTAATATTTTTATAGGTATGTGTCAGGTGACATGTAAGTTACGTAGGTTTAATGAGGTGATACGTAGGAATTTTATTAGGATCTCACAGTGCCACATCAGCGGTCAACTCCTCTAGAGACTAAAAAAAAAGACAAAAGAAATTTAACATTTTGTACAGAGACCTAATTCAAAAACTCTCTATATCACTAGGACCAAATTAATATCAGGCTCCGTCTACAGTGTGCTATCACGTAGGACGCGCACTGTGCACGAATAAAATTTCTGGAGGTGCACCGTGGACCTGCAAGTTACACAACCGTTGATATTTGTTAATAAAAATCCACGGCTTAGATTGAATAATGGCAACCGAATGAGCAACTGAGACATTTATTTAAATATTTGTCCTTAAATGAATAGTTAAACAGAGAGATCTCTCTATTGTTTTGCCTTCCATGCTACCATCACTGCGTATCAGACAAATCATCATCATCATCACTTCAAACAGATCCACCCTCTCTCACTCAACACTAGCAGTAGCATTGCAACATCCCCAACCAACCCAGGAAGCACAAGCACAAAACAACTACAAAACCCATAGAGCCCCTCACGAGGACCCACCTCAAGACCCTCGTGGGAGGTGGTGTGAGAGGAAGAAAAGAGAAACCACACAACACCACACCAAGATCGACGAAGACGAAGACCACCAACCAAGAAGCAAAGGAATTGAGGATGAACAAAAGCCGTACACCCCAGTTTGATTGATTTGGAGTGCCTTACAATTATTACATCACAAATTCGTTTCCTTTATAGACTCATTCTCCCAAATCCCAATCCTATCCTTATATACACTAGAATGTTCGATGGATGAGTTCCCTGCCCCTTTCCCTCTATCCAACCTTTTTTTTTTTTATCAAAGATTCCCTCTATCCAACCTATCTGTATGATTGTGTGACAACAATTGAATCTCTCACATATGGGTGAGCAGACGCAAACTCAAGCCCAATCCCTAACCCAAACCCAGATTGAACCTCAACCTCAGCCACAACCCCAAGCGGCTTCCTCCAATACCTCCTCCGTTGTCGTCGTCACCGGCGCTATTGTCCCCGTAGAGTCCGAACTGAGCAATGCTCCTCCACCAACCAATTCCCCCCTCCGTCCCCGGAAGGTCTCTCCGGACCCAACCACCTCCAAATCCCAAACGGAAACCCCGAAACCTACCGCCTCAACCGGCGGCAAGGCCTGCGGTGCACCCCGGAAGAAGAAGTTGTTGGCGATGGAGTTGAGATAGGGCTCGAAGGGTTCCGATTACCCCATTTATATTTAAAACCAACACAATTGAGTAAATTCTAATATTGTACAACAGTGCAAGGGACCAATTCATTAAATTTGAAAACTTCAGTAACAGGTTCAGAGGGTCATTCTAGTGCAGGTCTACGGTGCACCTCCAGAAATTTAATCGCATACTGTGCGCGTCCTACACTGGTAGCGCACTGTAGACATAGCCTTAATATCAAAGCCAACGATTTTACTTTTGACTATTGCATTGTCTACTTAATTTTATATTTTAATGTTGCTTTGAAAAGGTAAGATGATACTTGATTAATCTGAAGTTTTTTCTTTTTCTAAAACAACACTTAATTAATATGAAACGAAGAGAGTATACGATAAGTAAACTTATCAAATAAGCTTTTATCAAAAAAAAAACTTATCAAATAAGCTTTTAATTAACCTATTTATCCAACCGCACAATCAGAAGTGTAGACAAAATTAATTTTGACACTGCCTAAATGGACAATGAATTTGGTGAATTCACATTTAATTTTTAGCCGCCTAGCTATCTCGATATTATAAATTTTCTGCGGCGAACTGAACCTGACACTATATAAATTATAAGTCGTGTGCATTGTTCTGATAATCAAACTACACATAACAAACATGTTTATATCATGGATATGTTTTGTTGTATATACGTTTGTGCTAGGCAGCTGCAAGCATTTCAAAGAATTGTAAAGAATTTCTACTATGCAAAAAGCATTAATCTTGCGCTCGTGCTAGTGATCTAAGTCCTGAATTTTTAGTATGTAATACGTGTCACGTCTTAAATTGTGACACGTGTTATTTTTTAAATATTTTTTATCAATTACTCAATTATTATATAAAAAAAAACTCTACCTCTCAAACTATGACACGTAGATATATTAGAGACATATATATAAGAAAAACATAAAATATGCAAAGGAAAAACAAATTCAATTAGGAAAATCCAGCAAGAGAGATATATTAATTGTACATCTAGAGACCAATTAGACTGAGCGACCAAGATGCACTTTAGGAGTTTGTGCTGCTTAATTTTCCTCATTACAATAAGTTGTTAAGAATGCCATAATCCTCCATGTAATTAACAATTTTAACGCAGGGAATAAGGGACACTAATTAGCTTATTTCCTTGGTTGCTTAGGCTCTTAGATTATATTGTTATACTTTCAGATTGCATCAGTTTTAAAACAATGTCAGATAGTGAATCAATAACAAACATTTATAGATATTCAATGCCATGACACCTAACAACAACAATCAGAAGTAAAGAAGTAAAAAAAGAATTGAACATATACTTTGATCTTCCATTTCCCTACATAAAAATATACATCTCAATTTGATACAAAATGAAGGAATTCATTTTCTTCCCCTCTCCATCTCTTGGAGAAAAGGAATTACAATTTAGCAAAGGTGTGTACATAATGCAAGCACAGAGTCTCTCTTGCTTCCAGCATTCTGCATGATGTTGTCATGTATACTATATAGCCTCTCACTATACATAGAATGAAGCTAATCAAGAACCAAATTAAAATTAAAAAAAGAAGAAGAAGAAGAAGAAGAATATGATTACACAAAGTCACTTGGATCTCACTATCTCAACTTTGGTCTCAACAGTGAAAATTTTAAAGGATACCAAGGCAGGGTAGCTAGGCTGTGACTTGCAGCAAGCCAAACAACACTCAATTTGGCACTAGATTAATATCCAGATATAGAATTCTGATTCATAATTAGTTATGTCTTTTCAAGAAGAGTCTTCAGAAAATATTCTGAATATGAAGTCGCGGAAGCGCCTCGAGTATTGTCTCGGATCAACGGCCGATATTGAGGTTGGATCATATTGAATGGACTTATAGGCATGCTCAAGCTTCTTGCTGATGTCATAGTCTTGAAGTATGTCTATGATGCCAAAAAACAATACAACCTCATAGAACTCCCCAATTGGTTCTCCTACAAGTTGTAATTCACAATCGCTTCTTCTCACTGTCCTTTCCACCCTTGCTGGCATATTTACACCCAGTTTGATACTTGCCCACCTGCAAATACATAATACATAGATAGATGTATTAGCCAATAAGGGATATGGTCTCAAGTTCAAATTCCTTAGTGCAGGATGGAAATATACAAGATACAGCCATATTAAGAATTATAAGCTTTGCATTGTGTTGGAATTATTAATTCTTCTCATCTTCATTGGATTTTGGTTATGCCAATGTCAAGATTAAAATTGGAAAGCATTTTATTGAAGTTTTCATGAACTAACTAACACAAAAGTTCAAACTATTGCAAAAAAAAAAAAAGACACATGAATGGTTTTATGGCCCACTTTGGATTAGCTTTTGACTTATATTTAGAAAGATGGGGGAGAGAAAGATCAAACTCTTGACCAAATGGTCATAGAGGCACTCATGTCTCATGCCATGTGAAGAACCAATTATTCCCAAAAGCTTAAGAGTCCGTTTGTTTTAGATTTTGGTAGAATTGTGTTTGATAGAATTGTGTTTGAAGAATTGATTTTAAAAAAATTGTGTTAAGAAGAATTGATTTGTGTTTGGTAATGATATTTTAAAAATGTGTTCAAAAGAATTGATTGTGTTTGGATAATAAAGGTAGAATCACGTTCGATGTGTAAATATAAAAAAATTTGTGGGTCCCACACTCAGAATTGATTTTGGCAAACGAAAAAGCAACCCAGGACCTCATTCTATCAGAATTGATTCTGGACCCCAAAATCACGTTTTAAATTTTCACGTTGGGAAAACAAACACACCCACTTTTTGCCAAAATCAAGTTTGACCAAGTCAAACTCAATTTTGGGGCTAAACGTGTGTTTGTTAATCTTAAACAAACACACACGAAGTTGTTGGATAAAAGCTTATGAGTGGCTTTATATCTATTGGAAGTAATAATCACATTTCACTTTGAATGATGTGTCAGAGATTATTGGTACTTTAACACCATGAAGAGCACCAAGAGATAAAATCCAACTGCATGGATTATTTGGAAAATATTTTAGAACCAGCTTCTAGTTGATGAGTAGAATTTTTAATTTTCTGATGATCATGAAGTTGAAAAGTAGTTTCTTGTATCTAAGATAAACTTTTAGGACATAACTCCTTTTGGCTTCAACTATTATTTCCTTTGTAAAATGTATCCAATGAGTTATGAGCTTTGTCTCATTACAGAAAGACTCATTCTCAATGACTACTACTCTTTGTTTCTATTTAATGTTGTTTGAGCTTCTTTCAAAGTTCAGAATCTTATGCACATCAAATAATATACTCTCTAAAAGCTAAAACAACCTATTAAAGTTATATTACAACATCATATTAAAATTTGAAAAAAGACATGTGACCTGGAAGGATCTAGAAGAAGTTGATCCATGTCTGCTCGTGAAATATGGGGAGTACCTTCACTATCTGAATCACCTAAAATTGAAAAGCCAAAATATTTTCCTTAGTTTATAGGCATAACATTGAGGTTGAAGAGAACTTCTTATAAGGATAAGAAAAGTACCAGTAGGAGTATGAGATCCAGCAGGAATAAGATCCCCATCTGGTGATATATCTTTGAAATGAATGCCAACCAACAAACTATAGTCCATAATTCCCTCTTGTTCTAGAAGCTCACAGTCTCTATCAATTTGCCTGAGATGATAAATACATGCTTTAGAAGCTTATTTTATTTGGACAGGTGACAAAAGAAAAAGGAAAAAATGTTTAAAACTGCTACACATTTGAATTTGCTATTGTTCAGCTTTAGCAGGCTAGACAACAAAAGGATGAGCAACTAAGATACTAATTAATGTACTGAAATATTTCATCACCTGCAAAATTCTTGAAACCAAGATCGTTGCAGTCGAAATATAAAATTTAGATCAAGATCTTTAAGGATAGTGGTTTCAGTAATCTCTGACTCCGGCTTAATCGTTATGCGGCCAAGTGAAGAACCCTTTAAATCGAAACGTCTATGGATGGTATATTCAGAACAAAAGAGGTTGCCCATTATGATAAATCGAACCTGCAAATCCAAAAATGTTACAAAGACTATGACAACACCTTATTTATTATTAGTTCATGTTTTATAGTTCTCTTCTATCAAACTATAGCAATTTCTATTGTCTTATAAGGATAAGCACTAGTAAATGTCAAATGCTTCAAAATTCAAAACAAACAAAAAATTAGCTATTTCTATGATCCTATAAGTATACCTTCTTCTGAGTAGGTCCAGTTAACTTTACACAATGCAGGCCATAAAACTTTGTCACCATAGCATTTTCAAATGCTCGAAAATGATTGTAATAAGCTGGAAGCATTCTTAGGAGAGCCTGCAACAGAAATCCAGCGTAGCCAAATTAGTTTAAGAATGTGCCTTGATTTCCAAGAAAGTTCAAATAGGGGCAAGACAAGCATGACACTCACTTTAGCCTCGGCTTTCTTCATCGTCTTAATCATGTAACGATCATCATTGGTCAAGTAAAAAAAGCTACCACTTTTTCCAGGAGAGGAAAGTTCACGCAGGGCGTCATTTCCACATATGGATAACATGTAATCGGCTGCATCCACCTTGAATAGCTTCCTAAGAGTTCTGAGGGAAGTTTTTGATATAAAAGTTGATTATTATTTTTTTGATATAAAAAAGTTGATTAATTATTAAACAAACAAAAAATCACTATAGCTTCAAGTTAGACAATGGCAAGAGAAACCTTATGTACTGAAAAAAGGATATATCATTTTCTATACACAAAGTCTTAACTCTTAATGTCAAAAGAAGTGTTCTCATGGAAGAATCTTATAATATGCAAATTGCAAATAATGAACAAAAGAACTAGCAGCAACAAAAGATTAAGTAGTGATGGGGCTTACCTAAAAACTACTGGGCAATAGTCCTTCCACTTGAACTCACAGGATGGATGTGGTGGTGTATATTTGGATCCTTCAGGAGGAAATCTTGTCCATACTTTCTCTTTGGAATCAAAAGCTGAAGGCTTCAGATCAAAAGATGCTGAGGGGGCAGGTCTTCCAACAGAATGCCTATGCAACAACTCCAATAAATTCTAATGACTAATGAGTGTAAATGCTCAATAGGAGGTGTATAGAAAAACCAAGCTGATAGCATGAAACTATGGACAAAAAAAAGGCACAAGAAAGAATATTGTTGAATCAGTATAAAATCTTGACTTTTTTTATTTTATTTTTAAAACCCTATATATTATAACATTACCTGATTCCCAATTGCAAATTGAGCATGAGCTCATAATTCTTGTGTCCTTTGCATATGGTCTCTCCTTGCCTCTTTGATTTCCTTGGTGCTTTCAAAGTCTGAAGCTGAGTCCCTCTTGGATTAGAACCATCCATATGTAAACCTAAAAATTCATCATCCAAAGCACCCTCACTATTTGGAGTTCTACTACCACTAAAATCACCTTCCCCACCACCCCACAATTGCATTCTATCACATGGCCTTTCTAGCCCAACACTTACCCTCCCGTCGACCGACATTCGCCTAGGCTTAGCGCTATCCCCTCCCTTTGTCGACCTCCAAACTGCAAGCCTCTTCTGGGATGGCAAAATTGAAACTTTTTCCCCTGGACAAATCTCATACTCACTCAACTCATTGAACACTTGTTGAGGATCCCAATCAAGACTTCCCTCTTGTGATGACCCAAATGGATAGTATGTCCCACTTTGATCTCTTGGATCTTTACTCCAATTACCCACATAGAAACTCCCATCAGGCCACTTGAAAGTTCCACTCCCTTTAGGCAAACCATCTTCCCAATACCCATCATACCTATTCCCATTACTCCAAACAAATGACCCTTTACCCCAAATAGTCCCATTCCTCCATTCCCCAATGTAATAGTTCTCATCCTTCCATTGATACTTCCCCTGCCCATCTTGCAACCCTCTCCTCCATTCCCCTTCATACTTATCCCCATTGGCATAACTCTTCATACCATGACCATGTTTCAAATTCATAACCCATTGTCCCTTATAAGTATCCCCATTGGAAGCTGTGTATGTACCTGTACCATCCATGTAACCACTCTTGAATTCCCCTTCATAAGTAGGCCCTGAAGGCCAAGTGAACCTTCCTTTCCCCATGGTTTTCCCTTTGAACCATTCTCCAACATACATGCACCCGTCGGTCCACAGGTACTTTCCTTTCCCGTGCGGGAAGTTATCTGCCCATTCTCCCTTGTAGTAATCTCCATTGGGGAGAACCTTCTCCGCGTGGTATATCTCCGATGTGTCGGCTCCACCGTGATCGTCCTTGTGCTCTTCTTCCTCTGTATGTGCCATCCCAAATATGCTGTTGGCACGCTTCTTTGCAACCGCTTGCGTCTTCCTCACCGTGGCCTCCCAAGCCTTCATAACACTGCTATCTTTACCCATCATCTTGCCTTTTCCTTCTTTTTCTTTTCCTTTTCCAGTCTTTCTACCTTACTTTTTTTACATTTGGAATGTAAACTCTTCCAACCAAATACTTAAGCTTTAAGAAAATTCATGGACACCCAAATAACCGAAACATATAAATTAAATGATGATGATTATGATAGTAATATTATTGCATCAATGGAGTAACATGCATGGAAAGGGAATACATGAAACTTCAAAGATGATTTTCTGAGCATGCTAGACCAAAATCAACGTGCATGTTGGTGTAAGTTTTTTGGTACATCTCATGTTTCCAAAAATTCTGGGGACATGTTGATGTTAGAGGCACAATGTGTCCTTTAATTTGTTGAAACTTTGTCACACACAAATTAATTCAATAATTGTGATGTTGTTGAATCGGAACTGTGAAAAAATTTCATGGGTCAGAGGTGCAAGTTTGCTCCCATGTTTGAATTGTTTTTTGGTGAGAGAGACTCGCTCATCTCCTACAACCTCTAAGAACCGTGACATATGGAGACAAGTTCTAAATCAACGGGTTTGTTTTTTCTATTCTTAGGCTATAACAAGTTTTCATATATAAAAACCATGAGTAGTTACATACCTGGATTTCATAAAAATTAGTGAATCGCAATGGTTGACTCATAGTACTTTCATTCAATTCAATCCTATTTTATTACACACTTTTTTCTTACATCTCTTTTTACACCTTTTTATTTTAATTTCTTTTTTTTCTCCCTCATGACATTACTCAACCAGGTAACCACTTTTGTAGGTTATGAAAACTAATAGGAAAAGGAACAAATATAATAGAGATAATTAAATAAATAAGGAATAAGGAAAGAGAGTTTGACAATAACGGTCAAGACCATGAAAATCAAGAAATTAAAGTTAATTGATTTATGGCTTATTCAAAGTTAAAGGATGCAAACATGATGTTGCCCTGAAGATTTAGCTCAATTCATAGAATGTTTTATTTTTTTGTTGAGAAGATTTCCAAATCATATTTGGACAAATTAACACTATTCTCTTGTAACTTTTGCCTAGAATTTATCTAATCTTTTAGCTCTTTCTCCTCTCCATTTGTATGGGGTATAACAACTATAAACTAATAATGTTGAATCATATTTCACCATCTTACTACGGTTCTCTGTGTATAGTATAATAATTATAAATTAATAGTATTCAATCATATTTCACCATCATCATCTTACTATATAACATAAACAAATTCTGAAAAACAATATTACGATATGACAAATGGTGAAATAGAATTGGTAGTATGTGTAAAACCTATTTACACAGTCAATATAAGATTGTTACTATCCTCTTTTTTAAATTAAAAGTATATATTATTAGCCTCTACCTTTTTCTTTTTAGACAAAATTATATTTTTCTTTTTAAAAAATAGCTTAAACTACTAAGTAGTATTAATGTAATTTAAATTGAACTATTTTTTAAAACTCATATGTCCGATTTAAAACTAATTCCCTTTCTCTCTAGTGAGACCACATTCAAACAAATCTGAATCTGCTATAGTAAAAAAATCAGAGTCACTACAGTAAAGAAACCAATGGATAAAAATTAGCTAACTCACATTATGATTTCAACAGATCATATTCAAAATATGAACTCAGAACGTAAGTCGTGTAATCTTTATCTAATGGTTTTAATTTATTAATAACAATTTTAATTCAAAATATGAACTCTCACATCGCACACTCACGAGTTGACGCTCACTAGTGCATGAAAGCACGTGTTGGCATGTAGAGGCTTCAAATTTGGAAATTGGTATATATACTATGAAAAATTAGCCATACACTACACTTAACTGTAGAAATTTCTAAAATACCCTCCATTTTTACGTATATTTCAAAAACTATGCAATTTTGTATTCCGAAAACCCCAATTTCCAGAATGCAAATTTTTTGAATTGTGGGGTGTATTCTGGAAATTAGTTTCTGGAATACAAATTTGTATTCTGGAAACTCCAGTCAAATTTGTATTCCGGAAACTAGAGTTTCCCGAATGCAAATTTATATTTCGAAAACTCCAATTTCCATACAATTTATATTCCGAAAACTGGCGGAATGCAATTTTGGATCCAGTTTCCGGAATGTAAAATTGCATTCCAAAAACTGGAGCTTCCTGAATGCACACGAATTTTGAAGGTATTTTTAAAATTTTAACATTAAATGAAGTGTATGTCTAAAAAGTGTGGAGTGTATTTACCATTTTCCTTCAAATTTCCGCCAAACAAAGCCTACACATGCCAACTCCCTCTCCACATTTCAAGTGTTTTTGAGACTTGCCAGCCCAGGCATCTACTACATAATACTCTATTATATTACTATTAAATTAAGTTATGGTCTTTTAGATTATGACATGTGTTACCTCTATAATTCCTTTTATTTCTGACTAAAATTGTTTTGTTTGTTGATTTTTTTTATTGCTTGTGTTAAGAAAAGACTTATACAAAGGACGGATCGAGTCCACAGACTAGTAATAATTATAAAAGCAAGCAGTAATAATTGTCAAAAAGGCTATTTTCAGTAGTTAATGGCCAATTTTTAAGTCTACCGCCCATGACATTGTTATGCTTAATGGCTAATGCCATAACCCTGTGCCCCCCACCCTTCCAAAAAGAAGAAAATTCTCAAGCGAAGAAAGCCTCTTATCTAGCAACAATAATTCAAATGGATGAACTAGTCATGCAGAAGCACTCCATGATAACCATCCAATGCAGAAAGACTGATAAGGGTGTTTTAGTAACTATCCGCAATGTTCACCAAAGAGGAATATGTTCCAAGGAGTCCACAAATGATTCCCACTACAGCAATTCCGATGCTCAGTGCAACCTGAGTGTCAAGAAAAAAAGAAAGTTCTTGAGTAAAATTGAAAGAAATATAGGAATATTGCATTAGCAATTTATATGTTACACTCATATGTGGCATTTGGTGCAGATTTAGGGTGATTTCCTCTTGAAATAGATGTGAAACTGACAGCATAACATTAAAAGCATTCATGCATTTTGTCTTATATGCAATACTTACAAGTTACAAAACAACAAACATGAAATGTTAATTATTCATGTTTTGTAGTGTGCTATTCAGTTGTTTAATTTAATACAAAAATTAGAGTGAATTTGGTTGCTTACCATCTCTAAACATTAAAATAGATAAAAAAATATATATATAACATGCTTCCCATTTCAGAGAGGGAAGTGTAATTTTTAATATTAGAGGAGGATAATGGGAGGAGTATAATTTACCCAAGTTATTATTTATTTAGTACTAACATCAAGTCATCAAGTCTCAAATTATAATTTGGTAAAAGTAATCAGAAAACTTTCATGACATATACAGCACACTGGTACAGTGATATGAAAAATAAAATAAGCAAAAACTAAATACAAGATCAGCAGCATTATTACCTGTGTATTTGTAGCCCTCTTCCCCACAATTTTCAAAAAGCATAAACTTGGCATTATCACTGACTGAAAACTTGCACATTCTCCAAATTAGATGAGTTTCATTCGAATTCCTTACAATAAACTGGAGCAATAACAATAAAGGAAAGCACAATGGACTATAGACAAGTCTAGTTCATGTCAAATTGTTGCCAACAACATTATTATAAAGATAGATCAAAATTATATACTGCAGAAGAATCAAGAAACAATTATGCATGAGTAGATTTCTCCAAACATGTATTGTCCTATGTGTAAGAAAGCAAATCTCGATAGTCGATAATACACTAAACATTATGCTGCATAAGAAATCAGACAAGAAATACAACATATGTGGCAGAGCAATCCCTGTCACAATGGTAAGAGCAGTAGAATACAAGGGAAGAAACTTTACCTATGATATAACACAGGTATTGTTTCATGCAATGTTAAGAAAAGAAGCGTAAACTCAAAGAAGCACAATATCAGAAGACAGAGTAGTCTTTTATCTCCCTCTTTCATTTTCTGTCTACAGTTCTAAAAGTTATAGTACAAAGTTGATATGCATATAAACAAAGAATGACAGACAATCAAATAATATTAAATCAAAGATCGTAAACTAAACACTCAGAATGAAGGGGAGCCTTGGTGCAACGGTTGAAGTCACAAAGAAAAGATTTTCACTTCACAAATCAATAATCCTCCACATGCTATAGAACACAAAAGGTATTTTGGCTTTTTGTCTTAGGTATGTGCCTGGTCTGAAGTTACAATCGAGAATTAAGTCCCTCCAAACCATCACAACAGAACCACTACTTCCTAATTTCTTCCATGAAAACGAAGCTTTGTAATTTAGACATCATACATGTTGACAAGGATACATGTGTGTGTGTGTGTACACATACATATCTACAAACATACATATATAGGTATGTATATGTGTGTGTATGTGTGTGCGCTCGCGCATGCATCAGTGCATGTATTATCCTAAAGCTTTTGTTAGGTGAAGGCACAAACTATATATCTCTAACACGCCTCCTTACGTGAGAATCCTTTGGACTTGAAGCATGGACAATACATAAACTCACCTACCTTGTACTGACATTCAATTTTTTGTTAGAACAATTGTGGCGGTAAGCATCAAACTCCAGACCAGAAACTCTAATACCATGTCACAAACCAACTATCCCAAATGCTGGTAGGTAAAGACACAAGAATAGTTTTATATTACATATAAACAATATGCACACAAAATGAAGTGTTTGCTTACCACGAGCATACTGAAGAGAGAACCAATTAAAGCCATCACAAGTCCTGAAATTATAATACAACAGTATTAGTCATTCAGTTTATATGACGTGTTACCAGTTTTGGTATTTAACATAGAATTTTGTAATAAAAAATGTTCGATATCTTTTTTTCGAAATAAATAAAGATATAAGAAGTAATTAGCACTTGAAATGAGACGAGAACAAACAGTTCAACTGGCACTAATTTACACATTTATGCTTTAATAGCAATATATATTTTCAAAAAGTAGAAAATGAGCTATGAATTAATGAAAGTAGCTATATTATAACAATCCCATACCGATATGGTTTTCTATGTAATCCCCATATGGAAGTTTTTATTAGACTCCAAATGTGCCTCATGTACATTTAACTAATCCTATATTTGAAGCATAGCAGGGAAAAATACTATCTAGCTCTAGTTCTTAAGTAATTATAAGAACATACAGTGGCTGACAAACTTAGAAGACAAATTTTATGTACCCTCTCCTGTTGATCCTATACTTGAAATTTTCCATAAGAAAGTAAATCACTCTCTTTTTGGAAAAGAAAATAAAGTTTTTCTATGTTATGACAAAACATAAGTTATTAAACAACAAATGACATTCCTTAAAATACAAGAGAAAAGTAGAGAAAACATTATCTAAGTGAAATGCATTAATTGAACCAAATCAAGCCATGATATGTAGGGAAATCCTTTTTGGTCCCACCATGGGTTTGCACTTTGCACGTTGAATTCGAATATCCCCACCTCAAATACACAAATAAATGAAAAATAGTATATATGGACAGAAAGGCATATTATTTTCTTAAGTGTCCTTGACTAATTGAGAGGTCATGTTAAAATCAATGTATTTCAAAGACAGAGTCCAAGACTTACCAAAAAAAGGAATCAGAAAAGCAGCACAAACTGTAGACGCAACAAGTGTTGTTCTAATAAGAATGTAAGACCAATAAGTACTTGAAATTCTATCTGGCAGCAATTCCTCCAGACTCCTTGCAAGTGGATTCATCAACAAAGCATATGTGTTTATTATTAAGGAAAAGTCAACTTTAAAATGGCTTCTGAATCTGATCAAGCCGTCTCCATATTTTTACTACCATAAAAAACTAATCTGTGCAAAAAGGATATTTAGTTAATGGGTTAATTACCTGAAACAAGATCAAGGAGCACAAAATTAGGAGGGTGGAAATTGTTCACTAGAATGAAACTGTTAAAATAGCATTGAGAGACCCAAAAAAAATTCTTAAACTTACAGTTGTCCACAATGCAACTTTGGAAGCAAATGCACCCGGCGGCATATTCAATGTTATCTGAGACAAAGTGCCTTCACCAAACATGAGATATCCCATGACTGCAACGCCTCCATATATCAAAACACACAGAACAAAACTGCACGCAAAGAAATGAGTTGAGGAATCAGTCTCTCGGAAAGAACAAGTCGGATACGTTTTTGGCAGAAAAGTTAGGTGCCATACCATGTTACTATTGCTTTAGTAAATTGTGTTTTGTCAGCCATAGACTGGTATATATTTGGAATAACTGAATGTCCTGCAAAGCAAAATCCATAGACCCCAATAGCAAATGGAACACCGCTCCAATTCACCAGTTGGCCAGTGTGATGGAATCCAACAGATGTCCCGACACAAAACACGCAGATAATAATCAGTACTGTTGCAGCAATCCCTCCAGCTGCAGATCACAATTGAGGTTCCAATTAGGACATGTTGTTAAGTTGTAAAAAATTGAAAGCATAAGGAATCTCTTTAAGACTTTAGAGAACCTGATAGGTATGAGACTAATCGAAGATCCTTCAACCAAACAGTAGGGAGGATAATAAGTGCAGCCAAAACTCCAAACAAGTGCATGGAGTCTAACTGGAAACTACCTAAATCTAAGGATGTTCCAGGGAACAGACTAGTGAGGTTATCTCCTTCCAAGGTGATGAATTCCACACAATATGACTGCGCTCATGAAAAAGAGATCTTAAAAATACAGTGCAGAGCCACAGAACAAGGTGTTTTTCAAAGGAAATGTAAGAAATGGTTACAGAACTTACATATAATTCAGTGTACAAAATGATCTGCAACAAATATCATTAGTAAACCATGATTAGTAAAACCTCTAATTTTTTCATTGGCAAAAAACATTATATCTCAACATTCTTTCTGACTAATACACGATTAAAATAGTATAAACAACAAAAACAGATAATCAATCATCTTATGTAAAATTTGTCCGGGCCTTAAGACATTAATTAAAAAATATCAAAGAAAAAAATCAGCTATAACCAGCCAAGACCACAATAAAGAACAGAATCAAAATGATCATCTGGCAAGAGCAAATCACACTTTGAGGTCCATAACACATTATCCAAACCTAGATCTAGAAGGAAGAAAGTTAAGCTACGAAACTACCTAACACATATAAAAGTAAATTCCAATTAACACTTCTATCTGCCTAGTAACGACCATTGCGCAACAATGTTCAATTAATGTAAATTGAGAAATAGATAAACTCACTGATGCAAAAATACGGCCATATCTACCAAATGCAGCTTCTCCTATATCTGGGTAGCTAACAATTCCTTCTCTGCTTTCGAAGCAGTATCTCATAAGGGTGGCTGTATAACAACAAGTAGCTGCAAAAAGAAGCATCAGCACCATGCTCACCCATCCAGCTTGTTTCACTGTATAAGGTGTAGATAGAAGGCCAACTCCAGCCATCACATTAATCCCTGGAAAGTTATAACATCGCCTCATAAGCCAGGTAGAAATTGAAATCAAGTGAGTACAGTTAGATATTTGCATACAGAATAAAGCTCCATATATCTGTCAACAATTTTTTCAAACAAAAATCAACTTTTCAATCTATTTTATTGTTAGGCAGCAAGAAAAGTAAATAATAGTAATCCTGGTTTTATCATACCAGTGACTTACTAAAGCAACATACATTGCCCCAAAAGAAATAAAATAAAATAAAACGAGCAAAATAAAGTATGCAATCAGCCTCTTGCAAATGCAAGATAAGGCTGCCATGTAACTAGAAGATCACACATGCGAGTTGTGGAATCAGTCTCTTTGCAAATACAAGATAAGGCTGCCATGTAACTAGAAGATCACATATTCGAGTCGTGGAATCAGTCTCTTGCAAATGCAAGATAAGACTACCAATAATAGACTCACAATGAGTCTGACCCTTTCATAGACCCCGATGGAAACTTTATGGCACTAGATTTCCCTTTTAAGCAAATTGACTAACTGGAGAATGTTTTTTTGCAAGCAATTGAATTTACAATGTTCATAGAGAAGATGCACATATCAAACAAAATGTTCAAGGATACCGGCAACAGTTTGCAATAAAAATAACAAAAACATACCATTGAGAACTGTTTGAGTGAAGGTGCATCCATAACGAATAGGCATTTCTCCAGCAAGATGCCCTTGTATTGAACCTTTCTCCCACCATGTTGATTGAGTAGCGCCTTCCGGACCCAATAGGAAAGGAGTCTTTCCATCTAAGTCTAAGTTACTCCTTGAGCGATTGCTAAAACTCGAATAAATAAAACTCGGTCCTCGTAGAACTGATCCCAAACTTGGAGCTGTAGCAATTGTGTAAGTATCTGTAGTCTCTCTGTCATAACAAAGGGGAAATAAATATGTGATCTAATTCAGCTTACTGGGAAAAAAAATATGAAACCCAGAGAAAAGCCAGAACACAATTCTACCAAAGCTTACTAAGCTATGCAAGACCATCTTAGTCACGTTTTCACAAAACGATTTCCCTGCAAATGATATCCGATATGTCATCTTCACTCACTACACAAGAATTTTTAATATCCCTCACTCTTTTAAGCCAGGCCAGAGGAGAATGTAACAAAAAACACCAACCATGAAGGAAAAAAAAAACAAATAATGTAAGGATTTGGCATACATATATAGATACAATCAAGCAAAACAAAAGAACAAGGATAAAACTTGAAGAAACCGTTTTCACTTTTTGCTCTACAAATATTTAAAAACATAAAACAGATTAAAAATAATATGACAATTTTGTAATTAATTAAAAGCAAAAACTGAAAATGAAATCAGAAAATGATTTCATCAACCAAACATGTCCTAAACAAAAGTTGTGAATTTGCTTTAAAATGGGTGGGGGCTTTTTTTGAAAATAAAAAAAGGCATGATATGATGAACACAATCAACAGGGAAAAGAAATAATAAAAAAAATGCCAAAACCCAAAGGGTACGATATGACGAACACAATCAACAAAAGCAGTGTTAAAGTTTCCAAATTTATTAAGGCAAAAGTAATAAATAAATAAATGGTGAAGAAGATTTTACTTGTAACTTTGCGGCCATTGCTGAGAAGAGAAAGAGTGAGGGTATGCTGTGTGATTCCCATCATCATCACTGCCACCATCACTGCTACTCTCACTCTCGAACTTGACAGGTTCAATATGATCGTGTTGTTCACCCTCTTCCACATCCTCGTTAAACGAAAACTCAAGGTCCTTCTCCTTCTCCTTGTTGTTGTTGTTATTCGCCATTGTTGTTGCGATTATACCAAATACTAAATACTAAATCAGAAACACGGTAGAATTAAGAGAACCCTTTTATTGGCTTCAGAAGATGGCAGGACTGTAGATCATGATAATGATAATATATTATATGATCTTAAGTAACGTGCTATTGTTAATTAAGAAGATTACATATATTGGGGAAATGGTGTTGGTGATGTGGCATTGAGTCAGTGACAAAAGAAAACTCAACAGAGACAATGACAAGGGTATTGAGTGGCTGTGTGTTAAACGTGATGTGAATGCGACGGAGGAAATGAAAGATCGAGAACTGGGGGAGGAGTGAAAGGTGGTAGAAAGAGTACAAAGATGCATCATAACGTGGCTTTGGACAATTGTCGTGTCGACACTTGCTTCCATCTCCGAGAATTCTTAAACCTTTGATTTTAATAATAGAAAAATTCTAACAACTTTCCTAATATTTTATTTTTTTTATGAAAAAATTAGTCATTAGATATTTTTATTTTGAGTAAAATACACACCACTCTCTTGAAAAATACCAATATCACACTTCTCTTTTATTTAAAAACACACTTCCTTCCATGAGATACTTAGAAGCCGTTCAGGGTGGTTTCAAGTTTTCAGTTTTTGGTTTTAAAAGTTAAATTTGAAAACAAAACCTGTTCGGATAAAATGAGGTTAAATTGGTTTTCTACTTAATTTTAAAGCAGTTTTCACCTAAATTTCAAAACCATAAAAATAGGTTTTGTGATTCTTGTTTCAATTTCAAACACTAAATACTCATGTTCTCTCGTGTCTAGAGGTGGGTATGCGAGCAACCCGGTCCGCGTTGGCCTGCTATAAACGGACTAGGCCGGCCTGGGCTACAAAATAAATGGGCCTACATGTTGTGGCCCGCGCCTGGCCCGCATAGTCCACGGGCTAAATGGGCCAGCCCGTGGGCCTACTAAAGATTAAAAAATAATTAGATTTTGTAAATAAAATAAAATACACATTAATTGGCCCGCGGGCTAACCCGTCAACCAGCGGACCAAACCCGCCTAGTCGTGGGAACCGGGCTAAAAAACCCGCATTTAAACAGGCCTATATTTAGGTGACCCATGACCCGCGTGGGCTGCTAGTTAAACGGGTCATCTGCAGGGCAAGACCCATATACCTAGCTCTACCCGTGTCCCTTCAGCATCCTCACGTGTCGTTCAGGGATGGCAAAACCGGTCGGTTTGCCCCACCCCTTTTTGCCCGCCCCCGCCTCACCGAGGAAAGTGGGCTGGAAAACACAGCGCGCCCCCATTTAAGGGCGGGTTGCCCTGCCCAAGCCCGCAAAAAATTAAAAAAAGTCCAAAAAAATCTTTTTAAAATATTTTTTAAATTGAAAAATAAATTAATCAACCCAGTAGGTCAGCCCGCTACCAGCCCGTCACGTTGGCGGGCCAAAGCGGGCCGCGAGTTGAAAAAATAACCCAGTCCGCCGGGCCCAACCCGTTTTTCCACCCGTAGTGCCATCTTTGTCGTGCCTTCACCATTTATAATGAGGCGAGGTAAAGAGAATGACTAAATTCAAAAAAGAAAAAACTTAAAGTCAAAACTCATAACTAAAATTCAAAACTCAGAACGGAAACTAGATTTGGTTTTTGAAAATTTTAAAACATAAAACCAAAAACCACCCCGAACGGGGCCTTATATTATATTCATCATCTCTCTTGTTTGAAAATACGCATACTCTTTTTTCTTTAAAGATAAAATATCATACATAATTTCTTCCTTTTTATACTTTTCTATTAACTCATTTTCTTTCCCATTCTAATTTCTTATTCCTGAAATCAGAATCACCGTTTCACTATTGTTCACCACCACATTCCACAAACACTGGGTTTATTTTGGTTTTAGTGGAATGTGGAGGTGAACAGCTGTGAAACGATGATTCTGATTTCAAGAATCAGAAATCGGAATGAGAAAAGAAATAAGGCAAAAACTAAAATAAATTGAAACATAAAAGATTATTGTGGTACTACAAAAGTATTTTAACGGAGGCTAACTTTTACGTTAACGAAAAATTATAGAAATAGAGAAAAATGTATCAAATTTTATCTTTGAAGGGAAGGAATTGTGTTTTTAAACAAGAGGTGAGGAGAGTATAATATTGATATCTCTCAGGAGAAGGGAGTGTATGTTTTCAAACAAGAGAGGAGGAGAGGGGAGTATAATATTAGTATCTCTCAGGAGAAAAAAGTGTATTTTACTCTTTTATTTGTTATTAAGAAAATATTTTTTTATTTAAAAAATATTTTGTTAATAAAAATATAAAAAAATTCCAACAAACTAACAAATTATAGTTGAAAATAAAGAATTAGAGAAATTATACATATATGAAAAGTCAAGATTTAATTTTTTAATATAGTAATAAAAGTAATAAAATATATGTTTTGTGATACACCCCAATAGGTGTATACATCCCTAGAGGAAAAAAAAAATAAAAATAGTAAAGAGAGAAGATATAAATGTGACGCATAGCGTGATTTGATAAGATGGTAGAGATAAAAAAAAAAGATAAGAGGTGTTGGACAGGCGATAATGACACTATTAAGTGGCTATTTGGTTTAGATTCTCATTGTGGCCCAAAATCGTGTTTGACTGGTCAAACACAATTTTGGCCAAAAGTAGACTTGTTTGTTTACCCAAATGTGGAAATTCGAAACGTGGTTTTGGGGTCCAGAATCAATTCTAGTGAAAGGAGGTCCTTGGTTGTTTTTCTGTTTGCAAAACCACGTTTGGGTGGGAAATCCACAAAATTCTTTATATTTATACATCAAAAGTGATTCTACCTTTAACATCATGACACAATCAATTCTTCTGAACACACATTTAAAATATCATTACCAAACACAAATCAATTCTTCTCAACACAATTTTTTTAAAATCAATTCTTCAAACACAATTCTATCAAACACAATTCTACCAAAATCTAAAACAAACGGACTCTAAAGTGTCCCATGTATCATTACTCTATTTTTATTAAAAATATTTTTAATAAATATTTTTTAGGTTTAATTTTTTAATAATGTGTTTAAAATACTTGTTGGCATTTATTTATATAAGAATGGTAAATTTTGATTGAGGGATTAAAAATAAAAACTTTCTATAGAAAAGTGTACCGTTTAATATTTATCTATACATTAAATAATACTACCTCCGGTCCCATATATAAGAGACAAATACCTAATTTATAAAGACCAATAAAAGGTAGTTAAATGAGTTAGTTGTAATTAATATAAATTTTATTCCAAGATTACCCTTCATAGTAAATGATTAAAATGGTGACTTATACATTTAATGACATTAAATCACTCATAATTCTCAAGCATATTATTTTCTCTCCAATGGATATAAAAGGAATTTTATATAATTGGTGCATTTAAAATGAGTTTATATTTCTTATAATTTGAATCAAGAAAATAATCCTAAATTCTCTTATATATGGGACCGGAGGTAGTACATTTTAATAAAAAATATTCTTAATGGACACTAGTTAACAGGGGCCAGTAAAAGAATACTAGAAATAGCATAATAACCTAAATTCATGAATAAATTAAATTATGGAAGATAAAATGTTTGAAATTTTCAAAATAAAATTAGGTCAAAAGTAATTTACTGGTAATTTTCAAATATCTCATTTGGTTTGATGTCAATTAATTAATTAAAAAAACTGTATTGGTTAAAGAAATAAAAAATTAATATTTTTTGTTCAATAATTATTTTTTTGGGACAGTGATGGAATGAAAAACAAACAAACGGAAAAGACAGAAAAAGAACAACAGCACACAGAAACTCGCAGGAAATTAGAGCTATTCCCCTGCTGTCATTTGATCCACATAAAACTGCTATGTATTAAATAATTAAATAAACCCCAAACTATTGGTGTTAAAACAAATTAAATAAACCCCAAATTATTGGTGTTAAAACAAAAATCTTGTCAGTTTTAGCCCCAATAAAACGAAGCAAAGGAAGTTTGATTCCTGCTTGGGAGTTGGAAATCAAAGCAATGGGTAGTGTCACTGTCATACCATGTATTTGGTATCTACACGTAAACATTCATCCATGGACTCCACTTGCCATGAAGATAACAAATTGGATTAGAATAAGCTATTATTATTCACCACTGATATATATAAAATGTTTAAAAATATTTATTTATAATAAGATATTTGCTGTAGCAATTAATAAAAAAATATTAGGCTTAAATATGTTTTTGGTCCTTCATGTTTGACCTAAGTTCGTTTTTAGTCCTTCAAATACCAAGAATATTATTTTAGTCCCTAATCTTTTGAAAATCAGTCACTTTTGGTCATTTTCTTTAAAATATGAGGGACTAATTGTGACACATTTTTAAAATATTAGGGACTAAAATAATCATGTGAGGGACCAAAAGTGACTAATTTTCAAAAGATTAGGGACTAAAATAATATTATTGGTATTTGAGGGACTAAAAACAAACTTAAGCCAAATATGAGAGACTAAAAACATATTTAAGCTAAAATATTATTACCAAAGTATATAGTTATGGTGGAAAGAGTTATTTATTAATCTAATCAGTTAAGTAATTATAGCATACACTTCCACTCATATATATTAACAAATCCATGTTTTGACATATCTCTACGGTTTTTTTATTAAATCAAATCAAATCAAATCAAATCAAATCAATTAATCTCTCCTTAATCAATAGTTTCTTGCCTTCTAGGTCCATGGACTTTTTTATGCTTCACTATCATTCATAGGAAATTCGCTCCAAAATTGGAGTATTGAAAGTAGTTTTATAATTTTTATCCCATGTACTATTGGTAGCCCTAAACACCGGAAAAGCCTTTTTGTGACTTCATACTAAGCACCAATCTTATTATTTTTCTGTATGTTCAACAATCTAGGAATTGTACAAGTGAGAATTTGTGTATTCAATTTGCAATAGGTCCATCTGAATATCCCTAGTATGGAATAGTAGATATGTGTTTATAAGGTCACAAATTTATTTTTGTAACAAACTTGTAATGTTGGATTTCTATAAGACCCTTTTAGCAACAGAACAGGACGATCTTGGATCAATGTATTAAAGTGAATTCATGTTGAGGGTTCAACATAAAAAGGTCACATTCAATGTTTTCTTATGCAATGAAGCACCTTTGTATAACTAGACAACATAAATTACATGATGCTAATTACATGTATTAACTTTGATAAAGTACTATATTGGGGGAAAATTGTTTGCTTCTGTACAACTAATTAGATACAAAAAGAAACATGAATCAAGAATTGCTTCATGTCACCAAGTCCTCATATATATGAGACTTGAAACTAATCTTCTTCAAATGTTGAGAAATCAGGCTCTGTTGGCTTGAACATCTTAGGCATCTTCAAACTGTTACTATCAGGGATAGTGACCTTCTTAACTGCCCCTTTCCTCGTGTTTAAGGCAAACTTTGAAGCCAAAACTGTAGCCCCAAGATTCTGTGCATGGCTTGCACTATCCCCCATGGAACCCTCCCCTGCACTAGAATTTTCTCCCTCTTCATAGTAATCTTCTTCTTCCATCTCCATCACATTTGTATAATACAAACTCTCCTTTTCAAGCAACTCCATTGCCATTTTCCTTTTTCGGTGACGTCTCCAAGCAGCTTGTATAAAAGAAGCCCCCCAAGCTCTCCATTGATGGGAATAGTACCTGTCAGAACAATGATATTTAGACACTCACATATTTCTAACACTCAGGGCCGACCCAAGTCTTTGCTTCAGGTCCACGAGCAAAAACCTTATTTACTATTGGTAATTATAAAATTAAAAAGTTTCACAAGTGATTTGCTTGGCGTATGTAATGGTAATTAGTGCTTATTTTTACCTTGAGAAACAAGGTTCAATATGTTGAGAGTGACTTGCTAACATCTTTATCTATTTCTCTCTCTTTTCTAAGAACCCGGATCCTCTACTACCTGCTGCCTCTGCAGCAGGGACTTGTGAGTGGGAAGAGAGAGAAAAAAAAGGTGAGGGATAGAGAAATTCAGGAGAGAGACAGAGAGGGTGGATCCCTCTGCAGCGCTGTAGAGGATCCACAGGCCTTTTCTAATCGCATCACTCATCTATCACATCAATCATTCCTCTGTCTTCTATTTCATATCTCTTTCTCAAGATGTATAATAATACTACTTCCGGTCCCATTTATAAGAAACAAAAGGGCATATTTTCTTGGTCCTTTTTAATTGCTCAATACCATTTATTATAAGATCACTTTATAAGCAACTCACCTATTACCTTATTTAATACAAAGGGTGCTTTTGGAAATAAATTTCAAATTATAGCATCATTAATTTCAAATAACTCATTTCAATGCATTTCCTTGGTTTTGATGATTTTGTCATATGTTTCTTATAAATGAGACCGGATATAGTAGCATATGGGTGTCCAAGAATCATTTTTGTACCTGAAAGCATGTTGGAGTCTCTTGCTGTGGAGGCGCTTAAACTGGCTAGACACAAACTTGAGGTCCTCTGCTCTGAGTGCAAATGCTTCCACCTCAGTGAGGGTCTTCACAGTTCTTGTGGAAGTTGGGAGGTTGAGACTAGATGTGGACATGAGAGCCCATGTCAGCAACTCCTCACCACAAAAATCACCTGGCTTAAGGGTGATGGAGTTGAAGAATCCTGATCTACCACCATCAGTTGTGGAGCTCTCTACTTGTCCCCTGATTATGAATAGCATCTCCCTCACTGGATCACCTTCTCGTACTATGTAGGAGTCTTTTGTGTTCAAGGAAGAAACAAGGCGTTCACATATAGCATCTAGGAGTTGATCATCCATTTGGCCAAAGAAAGGTAACTGAACATGACAATCATAAGTTGGACCTTGTTGTACAATATACTTTAGTTCTCATCTTATGATCAAATGTGAGTCTAAATATTTTACCACAAATTCCTACATAATAAATAAAGTTTGGATGTGCGATCAAAACAAGAACTAAATCACGTGATATGTCCTGTCAATAATTTAAGATAAATATAAATATTTTGAATGTTTTAAATTGTGGTTACAGTTATATCGTCATTTTTTATCCTTGATATTGTAGATAATTGTTACAAATAAATACAGCTTATGTGGTCACAATTGAAGCTACTAGAGCAATTTGGATCCTCTACAGCCATGCAGTCTCTCCGACCTAAATCTTAGTTGTTTGATTAATTTAACGTCTAAGAGTACGTGTAAGTTACATACCCAGTCATTAAATTAATCCAATGGCTTAAATTTGGATTAGAGAGACTACACAGCTACATTTGATCCGAATTAGCTTGTGGAGATATTAAAAACTTTGATATCAAGGCTGCAATTTTTTTAATATCTAGAACAGGGTATCCCTGCACGCGTGCGAGGATTAATCCATTCGAGCAGGATATGACCCTATAGGTAGCAAAGTTCTACCATACGAGATTTAAGGCTGACATATTCTCATAGCCTTGGATTCGAATCCATTCCCTCTAATTAAACTGGGATAGACCTGTGTCATGTGATCACCCAAACCTCGAAGTATATCATGGCTGCAATTTGAAACTATGTTTTGAACTAATCAATAGCAGGAAACCTACCCGACGAACAATATCAAGACAAAGATGCCTCTGAATCTGGCGGCGAAGGTCCACAGGCAAAGAGCGCAAAATGGCTTCTTCATCAACACCTCTAGTGGCAAGCCATTTATATTGGACAAAGCGACGAACACGTTCTTGTAGCTCCAGCGGAAGCTGGCGATGATTCATCCACTCTTCTGTGTCTTTTTGTTTGAGTCTCCACTCTTCTAGCCTTGCAGTTGAAGATTGCAGATAATTCTATTTTTATTTTTGTTAAGGAAAAATCAAAATACATTGTTAATTAAGGAATTTGCCAATCATATATTGTAAAGAAGACTATAATCAATTCATCTATTTTGTAAGTTTTACAATACCTGCATGTTACCAATGAGATGAGCAAAAAGGATAAGACCAGCGATGCAGATAAAACTTGAAAATAATGTTTCAGCAGTGTAAGTACTCACTTGAATATTTTGTCCATATGAACTGCACATGCACATCAGAACACATTGTTATAAAGGCAATTAAATTATGACAATATTCAAATAAGCAAGCAAAATGAGGTAGCTGAAGTAAAATCTATCTTGTATAGGAAAATTAAGTCTCTAGGATGTGTTACGTCTTACTTTTCAGACCGTGACATTACTTCATGAGCTTTATTATTTTCAAAAGTAAAATTTATTTGTTTATTGAACTTTTCAACTACTTTTGCTTGGAAAAGACCATACAAAGTCATGGTCTAATTACTCAGTTCTATAGACTAGTTACTCCTTTCGTTTTAAAACTATAGCTTTTTAAAATTAATGTATACAGATTAAAAAATATTTAATAGAAGTAAAATATAGTTATAGATAGACTAAAATACCCTTATTTAATGAAAGAATATTTATGATAAATTATCTACAAATCTCTATATTATTAATGTCAACTACTCCCACTAGTAGTTATTAAATAAGGGTATGGGTGAAAAAAAATAATTAATGATACTTTAGAATTGTAAAATTGCAATAGTTTTGAAACAAAAATAAAAGACTAAAAAAGCTATAGTTTTGAAATGGAAGAGTACTATATAAAAAAATTAAGTCACGAATCATGATCTTCCTAACCGTGACATGAGTTTTCTCGCAAACTGTGACATGTGTTATTTTTTTAATTCTTTTTATTTTATGTCTAATTAAAAATTTAAATTTTTTTTTAGTTTTTTTACTGTTGCTACTAATAATAACAACTACAAACCTTAGATTTTTCAAACCCCACCAGAGGCAATAAAAGTATTTCTGGAAGAATCTGGAGGATGAAACGTGGTCAGTAAAAGCATCAGCAAACATTCCAAACTGGAAGCGATTTTTATCGTTGAGGGCATCACAATCGGTGAGGACTCTAGTGCGCCTGAACCAAGCCTGGCGTTCATGGTTGTTGAGAGTAGTACAATCGAGGAAAGAAGGATTGCAAGAGGGGGAGTGTGTTCTGTTCATCTCCTTCTTGCACGTTATTCTCCAACACTCAAACTGCCGCTGAATTGATGACACATACCATGAAGCTCCTAAAACCTGCACTGACAATACACAACACAACACAACAAAACTCAAGTCATCAACTTCTTTTTGCGAAAAAAAATTTGTGTACATATCCACATAACCTCAATGAGAAAGGGACCTGGACTAATTGCGTTTGGCTGCGAGGTAACTAGGTAAGTAAAGTTTGGTCACGAATTATTCCGTCACTAGGAATTGAACTCGGGTATTAGCCGAGATAGTCCCTTAAACAGAGCACATTAACTACTTGCATTCAACCACACATGATTATCTTTTTGGAAATTTATAGTTAGTGAATTATTATTATTATTAAACTTAAATATATTTATAATCCCTATGAAATTGGTCAAATTTGATTTTAGTCCCTATAAAAGTTTTATACAATTTTATTGCTTCATTTAACTAGGAATGGCAATGGGTAGGGTATATAGTACTCATCACCATACCCGCAATTTTAAAAAATACCCATACCCTCGTGGGTAGCAATTTTGATCCTCGTACCCTTATCCGCTGGGTACCTAAATATTCGTACCGTTGCCCATTACCCAAGCTTTAACTATGAAAATTTAAAAATTAATTTCTCAAATACAACACATAATATTATGTCTCAGGACGTGTGAAGGAATTTGTCGGTGAAGGACGTGGGTCAAGGTAGAATGGTATCGGTGAAGGGAGTTTGTTATCATCGATCAGGGAAGCAAGATAATAATAGGACCGGTGAAAGAGGCACGATGAAGCAAGCTTATCGTCGCCCACAATAATGATTAAAGACACAGTGAAGGAAAACAAAGTGTCAAATAAATGCATCTTATGGTAAATGGAAGCAAAGAAAGAAATATGTCTCATTGCTATAATGTCTTGTGCGTGGGTTACTATAGGATTATGAAGTTTACATATTTTTTTAAGAAACTTATCAAATTTAATATCATATATATATAGGGGGTATATCAAATGAGAGGAGTTTTAATATGAGAGGGTAAAAGAATTAAATCTTAGACCATATAACCATACGTGGATGATTGAGATTAAAAGTTAGGTAGTGGTATGTGACCACTTAAAAAAGTCATATGACTTTATGTTTTAATCTTGACCATTCATAATTTGATATTATGGTTATAATTCACTCCTCGTAATAAAAGCTCTCTCACTTGATATGTTCCCTATAGGTATATATATGTGTGTGTGTGTGTGTGTGCGGGTCTGGGGCGGGGTGGGTACTAAGGTACCCATACCCATACCCATACCTGCACCCATCCCCATCAAATTTTACGGATAATTATCCATACCGTACTTGTACCGATTAAGCGGGTAATTTATCTCCTCATTGTGAGTAATTTTTGTGAGTACCCATTGGGTATGGGTCCAATTGTCATCCATACATTTAACACAGAGTGTGGTTTTAGTCTCTCGCCGGGGACTAAAAGCTAGGAATGGCAATGGGTAGGGTATGGGTAGGGTACTATAGTACCCGTCCCCATACCCGCAATTTTAAAAAATACCCGTACCCGGCCCCATACCCGCGTGGGTAGTGACTTTGATCCTCATACCCTTACCCGTTGGGTACCTAAGTACCCGTACCCTTGCCCGTTACCCACACTTTAACTATGAAAATTCAAAAATTAATTTTTCAAATGCAATACACAATATTATGTCTCAAAGACGCATAAGGAATTTGCTGGTGAAAGACACGGGAACGAGACACAATAGTGTCAATGAAGAAGGCTTGTCATCACAGATCAAGGAAGCAGGACAATAATAGCGCAAGTGAATGAGGTACAATGAAGCAAGCTTGTCGTCGTCTACAATAACGATGAAACACACGGTAAAGGAAAGCAAATAGTCAAAGAAATGTATCTCATGAGAAAGGAAAGAAAATGTGTCTTATGACTATAGTGTCTTGTGCATGGGTTACTTTAGGAATAAGAATTAGTTTATAAATTTCTTTAAGAGTTATTAAATTTAATATATATATATATATACACACACACACATATACATATATAAATATAACTATAAATAAATAAATATATATGTGTGCGGGTTTGGGGCGGGGTGGGTACTAAGGTACTCGTACCCGCACCTGTCCCCATCAAATTTTGCGGGTAATTACCCATACCCGTGCCCGTACCCATTGAGCGGGTAATTACCCTCCCCATTGTGGGTAATTTTTGCGGGTGCCCAATGGGTATGGATTCAATTGCCATCCCTACTAAAAGCACACATTTCTTATATTTTCTAGGAACTAAAAATGTATAAAAATTTTATAGGATCTAAAATAAAATAAAATTTGGATAATTTTACGGGCATTAAAAATATATTTAACCATTATTATTTTGATTATGATGATGAGTAAATTTCTAATAAATACAACTATCATCAATGAATTATAGTAACATAACAAAAAATTACATGGCTGGCAAGCATGTAGAAACCGAGATTGTAGAGTGCCCCTGCCAAGGCAGTTTTGGTTATGAGCCCACTGGTCTTCAGGATTCGCCGTTGCAAGGGAAAAATTTGAAACAACCTTGGAATGTATTGAATCAGAACGATTAGGGACAAGGTGTGGTTCACGTGTGCTGCTGTTGAATTTTTCGTCGCCGGAATCACAATCCAAATAACAATCTGCAATTGGTGGTACGGAGAGTGTCACCCATATCTATATCTATTATAAAAAGTTTTATTTTATATTTACTAGCTAATGATTCAACAACTAACAAAATAATGTTGTTGGATAGAATCATGGGTTAATGTGGTCTGCAACTACGATTTCGGCCATGACATCATGATTTTTAGAGTCTCTGAAATCACAATTGCAGTCGTATCAGCCGCATATGTCCATAATTTTCCACAATATCAATGATTCTGATATATATGTGATTGTGACCGCAATTTAAAACATGGAAAGAAAAATATATATATATATATATAGATATAGATACCTGGGGCAAGGGGAGGGTGGAGAGGAGATCAATGATGAAATCGGACTTGAGGTAGCGAGAGGCGATCTGCTTGGGATCGGTGATGAGTTCTTTGTGGCCGTAAACACGCGACATCGGGGAGACGAAGGCGGTGCGGAATTTGAGGACCATGTGGAAGAGGAAGAAGAGGTCGGCGACGGTGCGGCAGATGGTGACGAAGACGCCGAGGAACAAGTCGTTCTGCATGCACGCCTTGTCCCCGGTCATGGGGATGTAGAAGTAGAGGGGGTCCAAAAACAGTGCCGCGAGACATGAGTACAAAAACGTGCGGTTCCATTTAGCTATGAACTTTGACCGAGGGTCCAATATTTGGTACCACCATGGTACTTTTTTCCTTAGGGAGAATGACTTTGGGAAATGGCTTCGAAAGTGAGACGATACCGCAAATCGTTGTAGATCGCTATGCATCATGGAGAAAAGAGAAATCAGAGAGAAAATGATTGTTTCCAAAAAATGTGGAGGAGAAGGGGAAATTGTTGTGATGCTCTCGTTGCTTCTAGCGTAGAATCATGGGATGAACGTTAAACTAGGAAAGAGTGCTATTTGTACAGTTCCAAAACACTTGTATTTTCGTAAAATAATATAAATTGAAAATATTTTAAAAAAGTACATTTATTATAAAAATAAAATAATTCAAAATCCTTAGTAATTAATTATTATTTATAAAATAAATATATTATTAATTAATATATAATTGAAGATACTTAGATATTGATTATGGGAATTAAAGAAAATAAAAATTTGGTTTGGTCAAATAGTTTATTAAGAAGAAATTAATTGTTTTGTTTTTTTTTGGTACACTCAAATTTTTTTTGGTACAGTACTAATTGTTGTTTTGATTTAAACTTTATAGAGATATGATATCACGTGGTTTTATGAAAAATATCACTGGGCCAACGTTGTTGGCCCAGTGGCTTTGGCTACCACTGGGACGCACGGGGTCGACTTGGAGCTCCCAAGTTCGATTCCCGCAGCGTTAAAACCCAACGTTGGCCAGTGTAATACTTGTCGCAACGCACGAGCGCAGATTAGTCCTTCATTGAAAGTGTTGGGACACTGCGTGGGGTAGGAGTGATCCCCCCGAACCGAAAAATAACAGTATGAGGCGACTTTGTGAGGTTCGAGTAGTAGGACTGATCAGAGTTAATATATACTCCCTCCGATTTAAAATTTGGGTGGATTAAGGTTTTAGTATACAGATTAAAAAATAATTAATTAAATAAATTTTAGACTAAAATATTCTTATTTATTATTTATCATTCTCAACTATATATCCTAATTATTTCTCCACTTAAAATTATTAATTATAATAAAGGTATAGTTGAAAAATGTAATAAATTATCTCTTAAAATCCTAAAACAACCAAAGTTTTAGAACAAAACTAAAAAAAACTAAAACCTTCAAAGATTTAAACCAGAGAAAATATATAGGATTGGAAATCTACGCAAGTAATTTACAACTTAACAATTAAATTAATAAATGTTTCTTACCATAAAAAATATATATTTTGGTAAAAAAAAATTTAATTGCTATATATGACAAATATAGAGATATTTTTAATTTTAATTATACTCATGTCAAAGGGGTAGGAGAAGAGGGATGATTTATGAAGCAAAGCAATATTCCTCTCGATGTTATGAAAGGCTTTTCAAATTGCAAGCTGAGAAGAGAATGGGGACTTCGAAATCTTCATCATATCATCACCGGCTAGATCGTGGAGAGCTTGTGCATGTGGAGAGCAGTTGTTGCTCATTAATTACTTCAACGAGTTCGAAGAACATAGAAATTAGATCACAGTTCTTAAGATGCAGTATCAGAACCGGGAGGTTAAGTGATTCTATGTTCCTCAAAGAAAAAGTAAATAAATTTTGGCTTTAATATATTTTTGGTCCCTCTAAATATCGGTGTTTTGAATTTAGTCCCTGTAAAAAAGTTAAAGTTCTTTAGTCCTTCAAGAAATTAATTTTTTTTATTTAGGTCTTTCTTTTGCGTTGACCGCTGACATGGCACACTGAGGTCCCTGTAAAAAGCTGACGTGGCCAGTATGCAGTGTCATGTCAGCTGACACGTCATGTAATCCCTCTTTCTCTCTCCCGTTTTCTCTCTCTCTCCCCACCCACCACCACCACTAGCCCCACCACCGCCACCGCCCTCTCTCTCTCTCTCTCTCGTTTTCTCTCTCTCACACCCCCACTAACAAGCACCCCTCCTTCTCCCTCTGAGGGCTGTTCATTTTCCCTGAATAGTCTTGAAATTCCCCCTGAAGTGTATGAATTTATTTTAGGTGATTGCTACGGTACCTAATGAAATTTATGGGTACCGGTACCCTGACCTCTTATATTGTTCCATGTGTACTTCCTTGAACATGTCACTCATCACTCATTTTATCATTTCTATTGTTTCCTATTTGCTAATATACCCCCTTATTATTTTTGAGTAAAACTAATTATTAAAGATCGCATGACTTTTTTTTGTCTCCCTCTACATTGAAACTCTCATTAAGTCCAATCCACCTTATGAAAGGCTGCAGCGATTCATCTTCGACTGTTTGCAACTTGTCATCTATGATGTTCAGTAATCCTATTCCACACCGGCATTTGAGATTGGGGCTAAAATTTGGGAAGGAATCTTTGTCCAAACCACCCTTTCTTCTTCTACCCCGACTTTCTTCTACACCAAAATTGGAACGAAGAACTTTGCAGCTTCAATGGGTATCTCTCTGATAGAAAATTCTCAGATCCAAATTGAATAGAAATCGTATTTAATTTCTCTTGTTTCTTAGATCAAATTTCTTTATTTTAAATTTCCTTAATATTTCCTTCCGAACCACCACACCCAGCTGGTTTCTTATATCTCCTTTGGGATCAATTTAATTTCTAGATACAATTGGAATTCGGCTTCCACCCCATTGACGTTGATGTGGACCACCTTTTTACCTTGCCTTTAAAACCCCTTGGAGTTTGCCAAATCTAATGAACCAAGGAGATTAACACAAAAATTATTGATAGATAATTCTCGCTAATGTTAATTATGTATTATGGGAACAGCTCTTGCAGCCACAATGTGTTGCAATAGCGCTTGCAACTACATCAAAACCACCTCCAATTGTGGAATCAATATTTCCAATTCACAAAAACGATGGCAACACAGGGTTCCAGCAGGTGGCTTCTATCATATGGTAAGGTTACATCTCGAAGAGATGAAAGAGAAAAAGGAACAAAATGGAGATAACCATATTACCAAGGTCATAAATTGTTGCGATGCAATATTGCATCCTTTCTTTCATATTGCACTTTCTGTGCTTCTGATGCACCGGGATCTTCTGTCAATAACTGTTCCCAAAATACATCATTAACACCGGTTGCAACGGCGGTGTTCCTATAGCTCTCTCCAGAAAAATCTGTTTCTCAAACTAAAAAATGATGAACCCTAAAAATTAACACAAAAATTATATAATTTGTAAAATAGTCCCTGAGCCACTTAAATAAATATTAGGAAGTTAAAGGATTTGTTTACCGAAAGTTAAAACACGTTTCCTGATAGAATTTAATTAAAAAAATTAGACACATGTAATATTTTGATTGAGCCACTTAATATGGGTACCTATACCCAATGATTTTTCGAGGTACCATAGATTTTACCTTTATTTTATTTCCGTTTGACCAAAATAAATAGGACCCATTTTTGGAGTCAGGACTATTCGGGTCCATTTTTGGAGTACTTATGTTTCAGAGCCGGCGTTTAAACGGTAATGAAATGAAACTCCAGATGAAGCAAGATTAAACAACTATTACACAGATTGAACAAAAACAGAACAGATCAAAGACAGATTGAACAGTGGGAGGCAGATTGAACAGATCGAAGGCACTGGTTGACGGTGATGGTGCACGCACAATGGCGCTGGTTCTCAGCAGACAGGGATGACCACAGTGGTGCACGAACGGAAGGCTGCGGCGGTGGGTTGCGCATGCGTACTATGCATGAACCAGAAAAATTGAAAAGAGGAAAGTGGAAAAAGTGAGTACTGTGCGTGAACCAGAGAAATTGAATAGAGGAAAGAGAAAAGCAAAATGGATGAGGAAAGAGAGAGAGAGTGGGCGGTGGTGGTGGGGGTGGTGGAGGTTAGTGGTGGTGGTGGGTGGGGAGAGAGAGAAAACGAGAGAGAAAGTGGGACTGCATGACGTGTCAGCTGACACGGCACTGCATATTGGTCGCGTCAACTTTTTACAGGGACTTCAGTGTGTCATATCAGCGGTCAACGCAAAAAGAGAGACCTAAATCAAAAAATTGATTTTTGAAGTGACTAAAAAACTTTAACTTTTTTTACTGAGACTAAATTCAAAATAACAATATTTAAAGAGCCAAAAAACATGTTCAAGCCATAAATTTTTTTACAATGCGATTGGTCATAGGCAAAAAAATGTGTGTCCTTGGTTAATCATTTTTTTGTGGGCCATGTCTGTCTGTGTATATATAGCACATAGCACATGTTTAGTAAATAATTATTTTAGGAAAATTAATAATGATTTGTAAACAAATTTTATATATTGAAAGTTATTTTTGTCCTAAATGAACAAATCCAAAAATATAAATACGTTTTGATAACAAAAAACAAATAAATAACATAGGAGATAATTCTAAAATTTTGGAACTCAGATTCCTATGCAGACTACAGCGGTATAGATTGTTGCAGCACGATTTCGGCCAATGGATTAATCGAATGGTTGGGAGACTAGCTAATTTAGATAACTCTTGGATCAATCTAATGGTCGATATCCTCTTACAAATGGCAGAACACGGTTGCAGAGAATCCGAGCTGGAAATTCTATCGTACGATATTCTCTTTTATATTTGTTAACATATATATACTCAAATACGTGCATTTTAATTCACTTTTTGATAACATATTTTCATGTTTTGTGGTGGTTTGCATTTGTCTTTTCTTGCCAAGTTGAATCCCATCAATAACCATACAAATTTTGTATGTGTAGTGTGTACCTAAGTTGTTCCCATTTGTTTTATTTTAGGGCTCATATCAATTTAGAGACATATGTTTAGATAATATGACAAGTAGTTAGAGTGACATGGAAGATACATCGGCAAAATGTTAGATAGATAAGTTAAAATTTAGTAGACTAAACTAAATTCTATAATGAAAAATTTATAGAGACTAACAACTAAAAAAAATTTAAGTAGAGATCAAAACCTAAAATACCCATATATTTTTTTGACTAAAAACGTACATTTATGCAAAGAAAATAAATACTTCTATCCTAGCTCTATCTATATCACTTTTTCAATCTTTCATGGATAACATTAACATACAAATTTAATGTGCTAGCTAGTAAGACATACACATGCATGGTAGATTTGGAATTCCTAAATTGATCATGCACTGTGATTCAAGTCATTAATTAATTATATACACATTAATTAATATATATACATAAAGAGTCAGAGACATATTCTTGTTCTATCTCTTGATCCTTGTGATTACATAGTTAATTAATTTGCATTTTGCATATATCAATTTTCATTATTTGTACACTAGCTAGCTAGTAGACAAATAGTTTATACTCATTAATTAAAAAGTAGTAGCAGTACCAACTAGCTAGCTAGGTCTTTGTATTTTTGCAATGATATGAAGAGAACGTGGCCTCAGATAATAAGACAAGAAGGTTGAGAACGATCCTTTCCTATGAGTTTCTTGATCAGATCACAATTATTATAAATCGTTACTGGGAAACTATATATGAAGTTCCAAAATATAAGTTTCGCGCTGCATTCTCAAGTATCTAGATACACACACACACACATATTAAAAGGTATTATATCAATATCTAGCTAGGTAAATTCATTTTTTTATAAGCAAAAAAGTATTAAATTCATGTTGTATCTATACAACTTAATTAATACGTTTCAATGTAAACCAGTCATTTTGTTTTGTCGGTTATCAACCTGACTGTGGAAACAGACTCCAGCTGTGTATATCAATGATACAATGTGTAATATATATAATACCATATATAGGCACTGCTAATCGATCAAATCAATTAATTATAAAGGAGGTTTGGTATACGGATAAGGTGTTTTTCAATCTCATATTTATTATACATTTACACGTACTAATGGATAATGGATATCAATTAATTTCCGTGAGTTGAGTTCTCATTTTCTTTATACATACACTCACCAAAAACAAGTGGATCGATCTACCAGTACAATAGCTTTATGCTGCTTCTGAAACTTTCAAGAAAGAATATAATTCCCTTCCTTCTATTGTCTTTTTTTTTTATGAAAAACAATATGACCAATGAGGAAAGTACACACATTCCAATTGAAGTTAATTAGCAATTATATAAGATCTTAATTATTTAACACAATCAAGTTCAGCACAAAGTAATTTGAAATTTGAAATTAACAAGCAAAGCCATAAAGATTTCTTGATGATATATGTACATAGAAGGAGAGAGATAGAGTTTAATAACTAGGCATGGCAACGGGGCGGGGCGGGGGCGGATTTTACATTCCCCGTCCCCGCCCCCGATAGTGCTCGGGTTTCCCCGCCCCGCCCCCGATCTCGGTTGGGGTTGAAAAATCAACACCCATCCCCGCCCCCAGCGGGTGTCGGGTTTCCCCGCCCCGCCCCCGCACCCGCACCTAGTACTTTAGAATTCAAATTTTAATTTTGATAGAATCAAAGAAATTTAATACTCTATTTTTTAAGACATTTTTTTAATATATTTTGTTAGACAAATAATAATGAAGAAATAAAGAATTAAAAATGTAATTTTTTATAATATTAATGCATTAAATATTATATTATAAGTGTAATAAATGTACGGGGCGGGTTTGGGGGCGGGTTCGGGGTGGGTATTAGTTTCCCCAACCCCGACTTTTAAATGCGGGGAAAACCCGAACCCGTCCCCGACCCCGGTCAAAACGGGTTTTCCCCGTCAAAGTCGGGACGGGTTCGGATGGGTACCCACGGGTTCGGGGCCCATTACCAAGCCTATTAATAACTAATCACATAATGTAAATAAGTTTTACGCATACGTAATCATATTTCATCGTCTTATTATATCATAAAACTTTTTCTAAAATATGTTTACACCATAATAAAATAATATAAAATATGATTAAATATATATGTAAAACTTATTTATATTATCAGTGCTTAATAAAACCTAACTCGACCAGCCAAGAGTTGATTATAGAAATATAGAGTGAACGTTGAGCTTACTCATGAATAAAATTATCACACTGCATGAACATTTGATCGATGAACACCCTCAAAACACAATATGTGGAAGGAAATCCGAAAGGCTCTCTATCATCTGAGGCGTGAAAACATCATCGAACGGCTCAAAAGTCTCCATCATTGATGAAACCCCATCATCAAGTTGTTGTTGCCCATGGTGAACACTAATAATAGTAGTATTAGTACTGTCCACCTCTAGTGGAGAAGGCATAACATTCACAAGTGTGTGATCAATATTTTCACCATTAATATTCCTCTTTACACAATCCTCATCATCAACGGTCTCGTGGACCCCACCACCACCACCACCGTACATGGAAGGATCCGGCGGCGACTCGGCGTCGCGGCCGGTGAGCTCTTGCACCAAGGCCCTAAACCCCGCGGCGCTGGTCTTGACCTTCATGGGGTTGGATATGTAGACCACCTTGATGGGCTTATTCTTCTTGGGCTTGGTGGTTCTTTTGGTTGGTGTCCTTTGCTGCACGCTGCTCAATGAATTGGCGAGGGTACTCATAGTCATCTATGCTCAACTCAATTGGGTGGTGCTCCTAAAAGATAACAAGTTTGTTTGTACGAAAATAATAGTTACAGGGTCATGCGCATAGGATGAGGTTTCCAGAAAAAAGAGATAGATGGAGGAGGGGAAGGAAGACAGTCTGGGAGAAAATGAAGGAAAGGATTGAAAAAGAGAAATATATATATATATATATATTGGAAATTAAAATGGAAAAAGTTAAGGCAATATTACTATGGCACCCATTCGAGAGGGTTTGGATATTCTTTCAAGGTGAAACAATAGATTAACAAATTAAAATAGAAAATAAAAATTATTGAATTTTTATTGGATCACATACATAATTTATACCAAATTCTTTCATTCCTAAGGATATAGGAGAAATTGCTAAAGAATAATTATAATATTTTAATATCGATTAATTTTGAGTAAACAATCACTTTAGTCTCTGAGAGTGTTAGGCAGTGTCATTTTGGTCCCTAACAGATACAAAATTAAAAAAAGACCATCAACTGTTAGTCATTAGTCACTTACTGTCATTTTAGTCCCTAAAAATGATTACTTAACTGTCATTTTAGTCCCTAAAAGTGATTACTTTCCAGACGACAGGGACCAAAATGCCTAATTTGCATCTCTCATAGACCAAACTGACACCGCTAAATACTCTCAGAGATCAAAGTAACTGTTTACTCGATTAATTTTCAATATTCATTTAATACCTTTTTATTTTTTAATTTATTTTTCTCTTTTTATCATATTATTATTCATATTTATTATTTATATTTCTTCTATTCATATCTTTTTGAAGGTATTTATGAGTTTTGGTGAAACTTGAAAGAGAAAGATGATAGGAGGAATCGTAGTCTAATCTTCAGCCGACAGTAGGCGCGTGAGGATTGTAGCTGACGGGCTTCACTGGCAAGTTGTAATCTAATCTTAAACTACAGTGGAATTAAATTAAATGATAACTGGAGAAGGGGTGACATAATGGAAAAGACATAGGAGTCGTGTGTTTAGTGTTGTGCACGCTCTATGTGTGGAGGTGGTGGGGGGTGAGGGAGTGTAAGAAAAGCTAGATTTAATGCACCAATAATTACGCGATGTGGCAAGTGAAAAAGTGGCTATTTCGATGCAATGACGTCATGGATGCTAGGTGTGGTGACGTCATTGGCATGCTAAAAGCTGCAGCTGAGCTTTCTGGACTGACTTTCATGCTACCCAAGTGGACATGGTCCTGCCTCTCAATTTCTGGACCATCATGCTTCTCACTAGAGATGAAAATAGGTTGAGTTGGATTAAGTTTTGCCTAAATAAGTTTAATTTGTCTAAAAATTTTAAAATTTAAGTCTGACTTGTTATTTATTATAGACTTTTTTTAGGTCTGGTTTAGTTTTTTTAAAAGCTTGATTTAGTCTTTTAGCCTATTTCAAGGTCTGATTCCTAATAAGACATTCAAATAAGTTATTTGACCTTTGACTGACAAAAAAGTAGTCTGACCTACTCCTAAATAGGTTAATAAGTCAATGAAAAAAATTTCTATGTATAACAGACTATAAAATATGACAATTAAATTCAGTTTTATTTATGATAGAGACACAGAGGTGAATAAGATTGAAGTAGTTTTGTGATAAGACATCTAAATAAATTACAACTTTATCTTTCAATAAGCTTTATAAGCTTGAGTATCTATGTAGATTAACATGTGTTTAAACATTTAAAAGGTAAATAAGTATATAATTTTAGTACAATATAAAAAATCTAATATAATAATAATACTATAAAAAATTTATATATATGTCTACTTAAATAGGCTGGTCTATTAGACCTAAAAAGTTTTTTAGATGGCCTAAGTCTGACTTTTTTAGCTAAATAGGTTTTGCAAAAATCCTTGACATGATATATTTCATAAAAAAACCTGGTCTAATCTGGCCTGGGCCTAATGTAGGCTGGGCCATAAGCCCCTATTGAGCAATCTTGCCTATTTCCATCCCTACTTCTCACTTCTCATAAATAAGGAGTAATAATTTCGGTTTCATCGGAATTATTTTCATAGAAAAATAACTTAAAAATTTAAAAAATTACATAAAATATGAGTTTGATTTAGTTTTTTTTTGTCAAAGGCTTATTCCATTGGATTGGATCAAAATAACTCGATTTTTTTTAATTTATAATTAATGAGTCCAACTTAGATTAAATTTTTTTTTACTACTTTTACTTTTAATTAATTATAAAATTGTTATAGTGTTTTCAATATGTTTTCTATTTTTAACTATTTGTACACGAAACAATAAAAATAAAAATAATTGTTTTTATTATTTTTAGTATAAATATTTAAAAATAGGAAATAGATTGATAACAATATTATAGTTTTGTAATTAATTAAAATTAAAATTTAGATATACTCCTTTCGTCTCATTTTGTTTGTTGTTTAAGATTGTGGCACAGGAATTAAGAAATATAATTAATAGTTTATAATTCATAAAAATTATTTTGGCATTTCTTAATATGTCATTTGTTACTCATTTGGTACTCCATTTCTTTCATATTAATTGACAATCAATTATCCCCTCCTTCTATCACGTAAACCTATAAATGTTTTAAGATAACAAGAAAAAAGAATTAAATGCTTCATTGATATTATAAAATAACAATCAAAATGAGATAAAAAAATTGGCTAAAACAACAAACAAAATAACACGAAGGGAATAGAAAATAAAAATAAAAAACATTTTCTTAAAATAAACAAGCCATTATTTTTTAACAGAAATCAATGGGTCTTAAATCTTGTTGGTCCATAGTGGAATTCCATTCGTTCAATATTTAAAGCCCAAAATTTTGATAAAAAAAGCCCAAAAGGAAAAAAAATAAATCTTCTTCCTTTTTTATGTCACTTTTCCTTGGCTCCCTGCCTCCCTGTGTGGTTGGCACATAACACATTAACACGAGAGTCCGAAAAGAATCGAGAAAAGAGTACAGTGCGTGAACCGAACCTGAGAGGAGGGAAGAAGGACTTGGAAGGAGTTTTTGGGGCAGAAAATTGCTGGGTTGAATTGAACTACAAGTGCGTCTTCTTGTGTGCATCATGATTTTTTAGCATAACCTGTTTGATTAAATGTCTCACTCAAGTTCATTCTTTCCTTTCTGTTATTTTGATTTATTTTGAAGGCCTTAACTGAATTATTTACTCTTAAATGTGTCTTTTTTATCTTTCCTTTTTTTACTTTAAGCTGTTTATGATGGCAGGCTCGGTCTCTATAAGAAACAAGTATGCCTCATAGAACCCGACCCATGCAAGCGCTGTTGCTGTTTACTGCACTGAATGCAGTTTTGTGTGCAACCATTACTCCAGTCTATGATTTTGTTTGCTTTCTTCCCTACTGGGAAAGAAGGGTGAGATTTTGTTTCCCTCAATTATTATTATTGTCATTGTTTTATTTTTTGTTTTTTTGTTTATCCATTTTGTATCACATAAAAAACACTACTTTTCTTTCCCCGTCTTCTGCTCCGTTATGTAAATGAAAATTGTGTGAGATTTTACTGGTTCAGTTAGAGAACTGTTGTTGTTATCGCCCTAATGAACATGAAGCAGATCTCAATTTCATTACTTGTTGAAACTTGAAATTGGTTATCTACTATTTATGACAACTCTATTTTTTTAAAATGAAATTGAAGTAAAATAAAGCATAAAAACGCCAATAATCACATAACACCACGAATGGTGAAAGGGAATTATATGTTATGGACTTTTAGATTGACAAATGTCTGTATTTGCTTATCATATAGTGAAATTCCTTGTTAATGTGGCTTGTGATCCTGAATTGACCTTAATGATATATTGGATATTGGTATCTGGCATGTTTTGCTACTAGCCGAAGAGAAGTAGATCAAGGGGGCATTTGGAAGAGCTTATTTAAGTGCTTATTTGGGCTTATCTCATGACATTGGCACTGACATTAGATGATACACTTAATAATTTATGACATGTTTATAAGTTGTTTTTAGCTTATTTCAGTGAGCTCCCCAAAATAGTTTATGAATACACTTAACTAAGCTTCCTAGAATAGCTTATCGAATAAGCGATTAATTAAGGTTGTTTATCCAAACGTACCCCAACTCAGGCTTCTCCTTCAATTGCCTTGTTTTGGAAATATATACATTAGGATCATCAAACTTAAATCATGTCACTGTTTATATTAAGTGTGAACCAATGCCATCTCGTCATATATATTGACTAGTATATGCAAAAATCAATGAAGATAAGATGGCAGAGAAAGATAGCTCGGTCATTGTAATGACTTATGAATATAGGGTTAGTATTTTCCTTAACCTAGCTTGTTGCCTTTTGTTGCCAGTTTTGCAAGAGAAATTTTTTATTTTTTTGAGATCCTTTTCCATAAAAAATGAAAGTCTATTGAATTTATAGCTCTAAGTGTAATATACATTGTTCATGTAGCCTATATGTGATTAGTATTGTTGTGTTGCCTTTTTGGAAATGGACAAAACCTCAAGTAATTTTAGTATGTGGAATTTCATATAGATTTTGCTTGGTGTTGACTAGTTTTACAATAGTTGGAAGTTTATCTGCAACTGATTTGTTAATTAGGCTATTTGACTGATTCTTCACCTAATCTAATCTAATGTTGTTACAGAGGGAAAGGCGTCGTCAGGAACGTGAAGCTTCTATAGCTAATGGTTTGAAATAATCATGATAGGAACTACTTTGACAACCTTTGTGGACTACGATTTTAGTTGTCTTCTTTTCCTTTCATGATGTAAAAAATTTGTCTTGGGATCTTGCAATGTGGAATATCTTCGAATAAAAGTCTGAAATCTTGGACCTACTTGGCCTCCTTCGTTGGGCATTTTTATAGGTAATCCTCATCCTAGCTTTATTTCAGGTCTAAACTAAGCAATCAATCATATCAGATTTGGATATATTTCATGAAATTTCTTCACTTGTTTGGCCTTTGATTTTCATGAATTTAGACCTGTTTTTTGATGCAAAAATTCAGGTTGGTACACTCGAGTTATCAAAGGCCTTTTTATCTAAGTTTTATTTACACAGAGTAAATGCCACGTGATAGGTGAGTGGGTTTTGATCTCATCTTGTGAAGAGAAAAATGAGTGGCACTCCATGAATTATGATTTCCTAACAAGTAATCTACCCATGAAACTATGATAGCATTTATCACTTGCATACCTTCATTCCTTTTTATCAGATTAGATGTTTGTCTTACACTTATTTTAAAAGCAACAGACTCAAACAAGAGAGTGAAAATGCTATTCACAGAAAGGGAAATAGTCTGTTTGTTTTTTACATGGCCTTTCTACGTGTGAGTAGGAAGAATATTTCCCCACTTTTCAAGTATTCTAAATGTAAATTATGGTCCTGTTTGGATACAAAAGCTCTAGTTTTTTACTTATAGAGAAGTTAGTGTTATTTTACATCTTAATTTTCTCATATATACAAAAGAGAAAAAGTTGTTAAATGGTAATTAATAAATAGATATGTGCTTTTAGAGAAGTTAAAAAAGATAGTTTTGAAAAATGTGAAGAGCAAAAGTTAATTTTAATTTATGTGAGAAATTGTTAGTTAAAAAATACATATTAAAAGTGCTTATGAATAAATTTATCCAAACTGAACCTATTTCTCCACTTTAAAGGCTCTTGGAAAACAGAATTTACATGTGTTTGATTTCACAATGGAAAGTATTAGAATTTATTTTGCTTTTGTCTATTCAGATAAAATTGATTTTACCTTCAAATCTCGATATAATTAGAAGTGATAAAATTTAACATTTGTGTTAGAGTGAAAAATTTACATTAAGTTTTATGTCAAATTTATTTTTAGATAAAATTAATTATTGTTGGTTTCATTCTTGGATTTATATATTTTTTTAGGCTTAAATATGTTTTCAGTCCCTGTAAATATTTGAATTTTGATTTTAGTCTATTAAAAAAAAGTTAAATAATTTTAGTCCTTTAAAAAAAATTGGTTTAGGTCATTTTACTAAATTAACTTGTTAGGTGGCACATTATGACCTAGTTAACATGTCTACGTGGCACGAAACGCTGATGTGACCTATTTACATGGCTTATATAAATAACACATCACCACACACATCCCAATAAAAATTTATGTAAGCCACGTAGATAAGTCATATCAGCGTTTTGTGTCACGTAGACATACTGACTGGGTCATAATGTGTCACCTAGTAAGTTAATTTAGTAAAAAGACCTAAACCAAAAAAAAAATTTAAAAGACTAAAATTGTTTGACTTTTTTTAATAGACTAAAATTAAAATTCAAATATTTACATGGACTGAAAAAATATTTAAATTTGAACTCTTTTTTATTACAGTGGAGACATTTAGATTTGAACCTATAACCCTGTATTTGACCCAAAAAAAAACCTATAACCCTGTATTAATCATTTCAACCCGTCACCACTAGCTTAGTCATGTGCATCAATTTAATCTATTTGGCTCGGGCTAGAGTTAGACATGCTTTCGTATCTTTTATTATTACAAATAATTTTTGAAGTAAAACATTGTTAAATGAAAAAAATGAAAGAATTAAAAATTTCAGTTTTAGAAACTAAATTGATGAAATTTATCACTAAAGAGCAAATTGATAAAATATTTTTTTTTAAAATTTTATTCTGAATATAAATAACAGTCCTAATAAATATTCCGTCACATTTCGTTGCTTGATGTTCTATTATGAAGTGGCTCCTGCCTCCTGCTATATTATATACATTATACAGTGTTAACGTTTGAAGTCGTTCTTACTTTTTAAATTTCTTTTTTTCATTTTCTTTTTTTTGATACAAAATTTTCTATTTTTCATTTTCGACAACTCAAATAATTCAAGAAAGTATAAATAAATAAATAAAAATTAGTAGTCGGCAATTCCAAAAGGTATCAGTATAATCATCATCATTTAATAAACAAATCAGATTAGATGAATTCTAATGTTTGCTATTGATAGTTGAAAGTTGAATAGGTGATAGACAGCCAGAATATATTTAATGTCATGATTGAATTTTCAGGCTATAGGTTTAAAATAAATTATAGTAATTGAAGCATTTAATAGAGAGTATTAAATAATCACTTAAAGGCGCTTGTTAAAAGCACTAATTGAGTAATTAAAGCAATATAAAATGAGTACTATTAGTAACCAGACTCTTCACTTCAGTATAGCATTTAAAATGATCAATACACCCTTTATACTGTGTTTTTATTAAACATTTTTTATTTCTAAATTCCCTAACAAGTGACGTAATGGCACTGATTAGTAATTCGATATATAAAACAGTAATTTATTAGAAAATATAAAATGTTTAATATTAGTAATTTTAAAATTTTATATTTTTAATAAACACTAGTTTTTTTTTGCTCAATTAAACACTAGTTATTTTGAATTCTTTAATCAGTGTTTTCATGGGTATTTAATAATAATATTTCCATTTTTTTTTTGGTCAAATATAATATTTCCATTTTGAATAATATAAAATAGAAAAGGAAAGAAGGAAAGAAACTTTGCAATTTGCATTGCCCGGCTTGGCCCAAATCAAAAGCCAACGGACATGTTGGTCTCTGTCACGCTTAAGAATCACTTATTACTTTGACAAAAAAAAAAAGCACTTATTACACACAAGGTCATAATTAATTTTAAGATATTATCAGCAACCAAAAAAATTCACTCACACATGAAACAGACACACAAAAGCACAAGCACAAATACATAACACATGGTTTAAATTAAACACTGCCCAAACCTCCTCCCTAATCCCACCCCCTATATCATTATCAGATTATCATTGTCATCATATATGAAATGAAATATAAAAGATTAAGAATGTGTATAAAAAAAAGAATAAGAATAAGAATACCAGTTTATACCACTGCTCAGTTCACTTATTCTCACACTCCCTGTGCTCTGTGCTGTTGGACTTATCATTAATTAATAATTAATTAATATAAGTGTAACTCGATAAATATAAAGAGAGGCACAACCACACCACAAGATTAACAACAACAAAAAAAACCACACCACAAGAGAAGAGAAGAGAGACAAACAGGAACAGGAACAGGAACAGAAGCCTCTCTCTGAACTTGAACAGTTAAACTCTTCTTCTTAATATTATTATTAAAATTATTAATTATTAATAATATTAGGTTAGGTTAGGGTTGTTGTTGATGTTGTTGGTTAATTAATTAATGTGATTGTGAGGAGTGAGTACTAAATGCTGTGAGAAGAGATCTGTGTGAGTGAGTAAGTGGTGATGGAGAGTTACAATTACAGCAGCAGCAGCAGCAGCAGCAGCTACATTGAGAACAGAGGTCGAACCAAGAAGCCCTCTGAAGACGTCATAACCTTCCTTCATGGCTCCGATCCAATCCGAGTCGAACTCACCCGTCTCGACAACCAACTCCGAGGTTTACTACTTTACTTCCATTCTCTCACTTCTAAATTAGTTATTATTATTATTAGTTACTATTAGTTTATTAGTTAATATAATGGATGTCAACGCGTTTGTTTGTCTTTTGTGTGTGTGAAATGTGAATGTTTATAATAGTAATTTCATTATTGTTTCATGTATTTTTAGTTTGTTTAATTAATTAATTTTTAAGATGGACTTTTGCGAATGTGGTGATTACTGATTGGGGAGTGTGTCACATGCAGAGAAAGACAGAGAGTTGGGGGAGGCTCTTGCTGAAATTAAGTCCCTCAGGAACTCCGAGCGTCTCAAAGAAAAGGGAGTTGAAGAGGTACAGTACACTCTTTTTTTTTTTTTTTTGGTATAGTAAAAATGGCATTTGGGATAATATGGTTTGTTAGAAAATAATAATACTAATGCTGATATTGGGGTTTTGAATTTGTGAGATGAATGGAGTAAATGTTTTGTGATCGCTTTTCCTGAAACTGGGAATATAGCAATTTGCTCTCATGACAGGTTGGTTGTGTTTCCTCGTTATACATGACATGTGCTTCCTGAGGGGCTTGTTCATGTGGAAAAAGAACAAAAGACTGTTAGCTGAATAGCTGGTTTCATTAGAATAAAAAAAGCAACAATTGAGTTTTTTTTTATTTAAGAATTCATAATGTCATTTTGTACATTCTCTCTGAGTTGTGAATTTTAATCTGTATCTCCATGTTTTTATTGTTTTCCCGTTTAGATTGATTATGGAAATAGTCCTTTTTCTTTAGATTTCCAGAACCCATTAGTCATTAAATAATAGGCACTTTGTTGGTTTGTTTGCTCTTATCCATTGAATTTAATTATTTCTCTAGTAAATATGCTGGAAGATTTTTCCTTGTAGTTGCAACCCAGGTTTAAAATTGCGGTTCGCAACCACAATTGTGGTAATTTCTTGAGCCTGGTTAAAATTTATAATGGGAAAAATATATAGTGATATTCAGAGGCTGAGGTAATATACACAATGAAACTGTATGATTATTTTGTGTACCTGGGGCTGGTCAGGTTAATGACTGATGATGCTTCATGCTTGTACACACAAGTACACACAACTGTTTAGTTGCAAGCTCCAACATTATAATGTTTTAATTTTCTATATTTGTTGCTTTTTGGTTATAAAGAACCTAGATGTTATGTGGTATGATTCAGTATTCCATTGAAGCAGTCAACTACTTCTACATTCCCTTTTTCTGATCTTTTTTGACAAAGCAAAAGAATGCTTTGCTGTCAACAATGACTTCACAATGTTCTCACATGTGTATAATTCCATGCACCTACAATTCTTTGACTTCAAGTACAGATGTTGCAAGCTTCTTGCTATTTAAAGTTCAAAACATAATGAAGTTACAGGGTGTTTTTTAAATTTCAAAATCCAATGTGATGACACTTGGTGTTTTCTTGGGTTTTAATCATTTCAGCTAGCAGATGAGCTGAACAAGGTGTATGAAAAGCTAAAAGCAACTGAAGCACTTCTTGAAAGTAAGGTAGTATTGGTCGTTGCAGCATTATTGCCTTGATGTTGTTTTACTTCACCATTATTTCTGTGTCACTTAGTGCTAATATTATGTTGCACAGAACCTTGAAATAAAAAAGATCAATGATGAGAAAAGGGCAGCAATGGCTGCACAATTTGCTGCTGAAGCAACACTTAGAAGGGTTCATGCTGCTCAGAAAGATGATGAAATGCCTCCTATTGAAGCCATTATCACACCACTGGAAGCAGAGCTCAAGCTGGCTAGAATGGAGGTATATTTTGGTGATACAAAACTGCCTTGCATGAGATGTGGTCACTCTTGCCATTGAAAATTATAAACATGCTTGGAATTGGCTTTTTGGCTGGGAATAGACGCAAATTTATTCAGTCGTTCCCAATCTCGTCGATATATTGTTCCTTGATGAGAGTCGAGGACTAATGGATGACTTTTTTACTTATCCTTGCTGCCTTTATTTTCTAGGTGGCAAAGTTGCAGGATGACAATAGAGCACTAGATCGGCTGACAAAATCAAAGGAGGCTGCACTTCTTGAGGCTGAGAGAACTGTTCAGATTGCTTTGGCTAAAGCATCATTGGTTGATGATCTGCAAAACAAAAACCAAGAGCTAATGAAACAGATTGAAATATGTCAGGTTCGTTTCCCATTTTTAATTGTGTTTGCCCTGTCTGGAAGCAACATAAACATGTGGAATGCAAATTTATGCTCTCATATCAGGAGGAGAACAAAATCCTGGACAAAATGCATAGACAAAAGGTTGCTGAAGTTGAAAAGCTAACCCAAACTGTTTGTGAGCTTGAAGAGGCTGTCTTGGCTGGTGCTGCTGCTGCTAATGCTGTCCGTGACTACCAAAGGAAAATGCAAGAGATGAATGTAATAATTGCCATTACTGAGATACTCTTTGACTGTTTTGTTGTTCTGAGTCTGTTGTAGATGCTTTAAGCTTCTTCTGAGTTCTAACCTTCAGAGTTTTCACAGGAAGAGAGGAAAATTTTGGAGCGGGAAGTAGCTCGTGCTAAAGTTACCGCAAACAGGGTGGCCACTGTAGTTGCAAATGAGTGGAAAGATGGTAATGACAAAGTAATGCCTGTAAAGCAGTGGTTAGAAGAAAGAAAGTTTTTTCAGGCATGTAACCAGCTCAGAAATTGCTTTCGCTTTGACTATAAAAAATTATTTGCACAAATGGAGAGGTTCTATCTAAAACCTAATTAGTTTTTGCATTAATTTGTAGGGTGAAATGCAACAACTACGAGATAAATTGGCTGTAGCTGAGCGTACTGCAAAAGCAGAAGCACAAATGAAGGTATCTAATATGTTTTATGTTATTTCAAAATCTTGATTCTTCTTCAAAAGGTCCCTTTTCAATTACTTAATTGATCACAGGAAAAATATCAATTGCGCTTCAAAATTTTGGAAGAAAGGATTAAAGCACCTAACAGTAATTCCAAAATCACTGCATCAGATGGAAGAAACATGGCTAGTGGGCCTTCTCGGCGTCAGTCTTTTGGTGGAGCTGAGAGTCTTTCTGGATCTTACTCCAATGGATATCTATCAAGGAAAAGCCCAAGTTTAAAACCTGGGTCTCTACGATCAAATAGTGCCAGTATGTTACTAAAAAATGCCAAACTCTCATCTAGATCATTCGATGGTGGTAGTAGATCCCGGGAGAAAGAGAAACCAACTTCAGTTGCAAACTTGCAAGACAACATGCCAACCAACACTAATGATGGGACCCTTGAGACAAGTACTACAGACACTGTGAGTGCAAATGGTACCTCAATGGAAAAACCCAGAACAGAAAATGAAGACTGTGTTTCAGGAATGCTGTATGACATGTTGCAAAAAGAGGTTATATCTTTGAGGAAAGCTTGTCGTGAAAAAGATCAGACCCTTAAAGATAAGGATGATGCAATAGGGTCTGGTATCTGATTTCTTAATTAAGATTGCAAATCCCACTCTCTCCCTTCCCCTCCTAATTTGATTCGGCGCTTTTGGAATGTGTAGATGTTGGCGAAGAAGGTTGATACATTGAATAAAGCTATGGAAGTGGAAGCCAAAAAAATGCGAAGGGAAGTGGCAGCCATGGAAAAGGTGGTTTCTGGCATGCGGGTTAGCAAGGAACATGATCATAGGGCACGACGAGCTAGTGCTCCTAGGGGTGCTGTAAATAGTTCTGAGTCAGTTTCTGCTAGGTAAATTTTCTTTCTTTCCATCTTCATTACTTCATATTCTTCATGATTAATCCAGAACTTATGGTAGCTTAGATTCTATTTTTATGGTTGTAACTATTTGTACGTGTATTCCAACCATTTTGCTAATGAATTCTTTCAATTGCATGTTTCAGGAGTACACGTAACTTTTAAAAAATTCCATTTCGTTGTGATACTGTGCAAGTGCGAGCTGAAAAAGGGTATCTCTGAGTTCTTCCCTTGTGCTGAATAGGATTCTTGATTTATAATTTTTTGTTCTCTGTTCTCCTGTCTCTATTTCAAGCTGTCTCGGCCAGGGGTAGTGTGTAAAGAAGGGACCTTGTGTTATCCGTGAAACCATGTCATGTATATTTTTTGTTATACTGTTGTATCTATCTTAACAAAGAAAAATTAGAAATGACGATTCGATGAAGATTTAAGAAGTATCCGAATAGTGTATTCATTCTTTCTGCCGCCTGATCAGGACTGATTCAGGTTAAAATAGGATGATGTTTTGCTTATTTCATTTTGTACAAAATTTTAGAACGACATATAATATTGAATCCCCTTGACCATGAAATGAAATATCATGTTCACTTTGGAACACTTGGGGTTAGATGGAAGAAAGTACTTCAAAATTTAAGTTCAGGGTAATTGAAATGCGAGAATCAGGATCCATTTGATTAAGATTTAAAAAAAAAAAAAGATCTTTACATAAATCTGTAGTTATTTTTTAGTGATTTTTATGTAAAACAAAAACTAATTTATATGTTTAGAATCATAAAAATTAGATTATTTCTCAAAAATAACTCTAAATTATTTTTATTTTATATTTTAAATTATTTTTATTTTAATTATATTTTAAATTATTTTTAGATTTTAGTTACTTTTAAAAGGTGAAAGAAACATAGAAAATCCTTAAAAATGATAACTTTTTTAAAAAAAAGTAAATTTTTTCATAAAATAATTTAAAACATAAGCACTCTGCATTCCAGTATGCTATGTGACCTATCAGGAAATCATAAAACCTATTTATGCAGGAATTTATGCGCTGAAAGGCAAGTGTTTTTCTCATATGGCAGTACAAAACACAAAACACTCGAATTTGAGAAGTTCAATCTTACTATTAAACATTTAAACTAACTAATAATAATTTCATTCGAAGAGTAGGAGCAACCCTTGGAGAATATGCTAATTTCCTCAATCAAGCAATTCGGAAACTGCAGTTTTCTTAAATGCATCAACTAGAACCAGCTTTTCGGTCAAATCTTTGTTGGGAAATAGGTTATCAGCTTTCATCCTCTCCCTGATCCCATATGCTGGAACTTTGGCATTTACATAAGCCTGTATTAGAGCTCGGAACATGTTTATTTGAGAAGTATAACCAGATTGTCTCATTCTATGGAATATCTTCTCTGAATTATGGATGTCACCCCTCTTTGCATACTGCTCCAAAATAGTCATATAAGTAGCAAACAGTGGCTTCATCTTATTCTGCTTCAGCATTGCCTTCTGCAGAATAGAGTCTGCCTTCTCCACTTCCCCTGCTTGGACATAAAGTGTCACAAGTGCATCCCAGGTCAATGGGCCTATTTTGCACCCACTATCTGCCATTTGCTTAACGACGTCCTTACCCTTCGTTAGCATCTTATTATTTGCATAAATCTTCAAGAGTACTGAGTAGTTCTTGGAGGTAAGCTTCCACTTATTCACCATCATCTCAAAAACTTCCTCCGCCTTTTCAATTTTCTTCAACTTACCCCAAGCTTCAACTGCAGCCAAGCAGTCCTCAATCTGAGGCTTTGACTCACAGGCCTTCCAAATTCTCTCCACTTCATCAGCCTTTCCCAGTTTTGCATAAAGACGAAGCAAAGTTGGGCTTACCCACTTATTCTCTTTCAAGTCTTCACCTTCAATCTCCTTCAATATAGCTTCAGCTTTTTCTTTAAGCCCAGCGTTGGCGTAATACCTAGCTAAGGCTGCTTGTATTTGATGGTCTGGTTCAATCCCTTCTGCCTTCATTGTCTCAACAATTTGTTCCATTCCATCAATATCATTGGACGTTCCCTTTATGTCTACTAAGATTTTATAAGTAAAATGAGAAGGTTTGACATTCTCTTTTTCCATCAAAAGTAACACATCAGCTATTTTCTTCTTGTCAACCCTCTTATAAATAACAAGCAACTGGTTACAAGCAAATGCTGTAACAGGAAAATTTAAGTCCTTCATTTTGTTGAATACTGCCTCAGTTTTCTTCAAATTGTTCTGACTGGCACAGTTAGCTAGTAATGTTCTGTAGAGTAATTCCCCTCTGAAAGATTCTGGAACACTCTCGATGTATTTTTCCGCCTTTGGGAGGCCAGCCAATTTGGCAATCAAATCAAGACGAGAAGCATATTCTTTCTCAGTGAATTCAAGCTTCTTGTTTGCCTCTAGCCACTCAAAGAGCTACAGTGCCAGCCGAGAAAGGAAAGAAAAAGAAAAAGAAGATAAAATTACATTATAAACATATTGTAAAACCAGAAAATGCAAACAAGGTAAATAGTCATCATATATGCATAGAATACAATTATAGAATGATAAACTCAATATGAGACAATATGCCCGCAGTATCATCTGAAGAAAGTTTACATGGTTCTAAAAGCATTTGCAACATAATCTATATGCCAAAATAAAAAGAGCCATTCTCCTTCCCCTGCAGGCCTATCTGTAGTTATTAAATCCCGGATAGTTGCATGGAATGGCCAACCCGAAAAATACTATATCAAGATGGCCACTATTTGAAAGATTATGGAAACAAGGTAAATAATTTATACAGCATAATTGCAAAAATGTCCAAAAAACAGAATAAGAAAGGACTCATGGAATCAAAATTAGTGGACTATGAACTATGAAGGGCACTAACAACAAAAGATTAAAAGAAAAAAAGAACAGAAACTGAGACTTGTATAAATCAGACCTGAGACGGGGGCAGAGAATCAGTTTTTTTGGGAAAAAAACCAACAGAGAACATGTGTGAATTAGCAGAATGAACAGGGTGCCAAAAATGCTCGGTTGGCTGAAAAAAATGCCAACTAGGAGACAGCCAAACAAGTGGACTTGGCTGGAAAACTACTGAGTCACTGGATAATCACCAGAAAACAAGTAGGATGCTAGAAATAGGAAGTTCAACTGGAAGTTCAAAATAGAGGTGGGGCAGCGGGGTTTTGTTCAATGGCACAACAGAAAGAAGAGTTGAGTGGAGTTTTCATCCCCCAGATTGACGCTTAATGACCGCAATTTCACACGAATGGCCACTCAGTCAAAACACACCACACCACACCACAATGCTCTGTCTAGCATGGGGAGGCCATCACGGATGATAAAGCCACAAAACACAGCAATTAGCCACTCTGTCCCTAACCACTATCAAAATGATTACCAATGAATACAGCAGTGTTACTTTAATGCATAATCCCCAACTATGTACCTAAATCTTATCATCACAAGAAAGCATGCAGTCATTCCCCAACCACTATCAAAATGATTACCAATGAATACCTAAGAAGTTTGCCTCATTTACCTGCAAAACCTTCCCATACATTTTACGCCTTCGAAGATTAACCACGGCCAATGAGATCTCTTTCCCACTTAGTTCTTTTCCTTTTTCAACCCACTCGTCCAGGGCAGAATGAACAGAAAGACCTGGAGCCTTCAAAATCGCAAAGAATAGTTCAGAACGAGCCTTTCTACGTTCCGATTTTTTCTCAGTTTGATCAATCTCAGTATCTGACAACTCCAGCTCATCGTGTGGTTTCCCACCATCCTCATCACCATCAACCAGGTCCTTTTCATATTCGTTGTCATCTCCGTCAGTGTCCAGCTCAGACAACCCACTTTCCATCCCATCATCATCTTTTGTGCTACTAGCATCAGCCTGCGACGAAAGTTCACGCCTGCTCACAGTGAATTTCAGGGAAGCATCGCCCGTGCCGTAAAACGTGCTCGTCGACAGAAATCTACCACATCTTACTTGATGAGACTCAGGGACGTCAACCTCATACGCCACACAAGTGGTTGGCATTAATTTCACACAAGAAGCACGAGAAGCCCCTACATTAAGTCCATGGCTCCTGCAACCAATGCACAACAAATGAACAAACAGTTAGCAATAGCACAAACTCCTACCGATTCCCAAAAAAAAATCAGCACCGATCACCCTAATTCATAAAATTAGGCAAATTGCACTCTGATTATTAAGCATTGATCACAATATTCAATCGTGTATAGAAGCACAAAACAACCAACAAGAAAAATATGGCTGCTACACCGAAGTTAATAGACACATTGATAGAATGCAAATAATTCATATAAATGCTCAAAAATATAAGAAAAATACCCAAAATGGTTTTGAAGAGGATGAGCAGTGATAAATAAAAGTAACCCTAAACAAAATGGCATGGTGATATTAGAAAAGAGTATGCTGCTTGTTGTTATAGCAGCGATATTACTGAGTAACAACAAGTTGCAGTTAAAAGAGACGATGATGATGATGCAGCAGCAGCAGCAGCATCTACAACTGTAGTGTTAGTGTTGAGGCTACTTATATATATCAGTATTCACAACAGTCTAAGGGTGTTGGAATCTATATGAAAAGAATACGTTTTCTTCAAAATCTGTAATAATATAATATCTGGTGATGAATGAAAGAGAGAGATTTTGGAAATGAATTACCTGAAGCGAAGAAGCGAAGCTCGACGAAGAGCCCACATGGTGAAATGAGCGATGCGATGAAGATGTGATGATTGGAAATGGAAAACCGAAATCGAAGTGAACGAAAGCAACTGCACGCTTACTTAAACCCTAAACCCTCCTCTTCCCATCCTGTTCTAAATTACAATAAAATCCCTGCCCCCATCAATCAAATATCTTGTGTGAGAGTAAAGTATTTAAATTTAAATTATATACAGGAAAAGGACTCCGAACTAATATGTGTTTAGACGAGAGGTAAGTAAAGTCTGGTCATGGATTGTTTCATTACCAAAGATTGAACACGGATACTAACCGAGTTCGTTCTTTTAGATAGAACATATTAACCACTTACGCCCAACTTCGAAGTTTAAAAAATATATTTTATTATCTCTTTTAAATGGATGAAATGGTTCTTTTAATATAAATAAAGTTTTTAATAATGGTGACAAGCAATGAATCAAGACTTATAATTCACTTTTAAAAAACAAAATGGCCAAGTTTTACAATTTTTATATGGTAATGACTCTCGTAAAAGTAATATTAAGACAAAGAGGATAATTTCACAATGCAATATTTATAAAAGTAATCCTAAAATAAGAAGATGAATCATGTCTCTTAAAACAACTAGTTAGGTGACTTATGTTATGTCCTATGAAAATGAGCCTCATAATATGTTAAATGATTTCAATTTTAAATAATTTTTTAATATTTATAATTTATAATATAACATAAGTTGATTTTTTTTTTTAAAAATTGTGATAGGAGTATCTGAGAAATGTCAAGCCATAAGTAGGTGCAAGGACAGAGCCATACTTGGATGATTGGGGGAGGCCAACTATAAAAATATATACTAACAAAATTCATACAAAAACCAATTGTAAGTATATACGATTTCTAGAAAGATAAAAGGGAGAGTTAAAATAATCCATTTTTTGAGAAGAATTAAAAAACTAAATCAATCTACAGTTTTTAAAATTAAAAGAATCACAAGACTCACAAATTTGAAAAGAGAGACATTGATAGTTGACACTTTATGAATACATCCAAAGTTTAAAACAAATTTTGGCACTTTTTTTAAATTAATTTTGGCCAATTTTACAATGTGAAGTTAATTACAACACGTAATTTTATTTTTTTTGCTTGAGCATTCTCTAAGAGGTGGAGAAAATAGAACCATTCCATCATTTGTTTCTGGACCTGGATCCTCCGCAGCGCTAGAGAGGTTGCAGAGGGATCCCTCCTCTCTATCTCTCTCTCTCTCTCTCATTTTATTCTCTCTCTTTCCTTTTCTCCCATTTTTCTTTCCTTTTCTCTCTCCTCTCACTCTCTCATTTTTCGGCTACAGAGGCTGCAGCTGCAAAGGATCCGTTCACTTTGTTTCTCGCCATGTAGTAAGTGAAGACCTGTCTAAAATACCAAATGTCACTCCACTTAGATCTGTTTGGATAGTAGGTATATCCAATATTATGGTAGGTAAACCCATTTGTTTGGATAGAATTTATACCAAACAAAAAGAGCTCATCACACATGTATTTGCCAAAATTGTTGCCACATCAACCACATTTCTGTATATATATTTGTCATCCTACAATTATAGTTTCTGCCTTTTTGGTAGTCTTAGAATTTAAAAGAAAAAGTTAGTAGGGCTCAAGCCTCCCACTATAAAGGTAGATCCATCCCTGAATAGATGTCAGATCATTCTTTTGGCTCGTGTCGAAGTCGTATCTGAGAAGAGTTCGAACCAAAAAATACTCATAGAGAAGTGTCTAACATGTGTCCAAAAAGTGTCGGTGTACAACAATATCTAACACACTAACACAACATCCTAAAGAGGTGTTGATACTGTATAGCTTGAAGAATGATTGTTCTTATCTGAGTCATAAGCATTATCATAGTCTTGGGTGTTCTCATTTCAAAGATTTGTTAACGGGATTTAAGAAACATCTATATGTACACTTGTCATGCGGTTAGCAATATTCACACACAATATTCTAATTAAAACATGCACTTGAAATGTTATGAACAGAGTGTTATCACTTGAAATTAAAACAACTCATTTTTGTTTTTTATAAAAAAGACCGGAAGTAGTATTGTCTCTAGTTTTGTTTTGTTTAAAAAATGTCACTAGATGCATATGAGGAATCTTTTAAGATTTATAGTTGATAGTTGTAAATGGTTTATACTCAATGAATGAATTCCATTTACCTTAATGAATGAAATCTATTTACCTTTCCTCCAAAAGTCTACTATAATACCAACACCCCAACCTCAAAAAATAAATCTAAATCCAATACAATGATCACAATCGTCCTTTACAAATTTCTCATTTTCTCTTTTTCTTTAAAAAGGATGCAGCACGCAGAAAAATCTTGTCAACCTCATCAAACTTGGGTAAGTCGACATCTTTTTTCATGTTTTTTGAGTTCAAAGATATCTGTTGCAGATGCTCCTCAAAATCATCTGTTTCTCCATCGCTTTGCTGTGGAAAATTATCAAACTCGTCCAAATAAAGAGGTTTCTCCTCCTTGTCTGAATTCTCTGTATCTGAATCTGTCTCAAAGATATCTGATAACTTATCAGAACATGAATCCAATTCAGAGTCTATATCTTCCTCATTCTCTGAGCACCCACTGTTATCATTTATCATCTGACGAAGTTTATCTGAATTCTCTAGTTCGAAATTTGAAACACTATCAGGTTCAATGCTTGCTTTGTCGCTTTCTTGGATTCCCTCAACAGCATCTGTGTTACCTTCAGCCGTGCTTTTAAGTTGTGCTCGAAGAATTTCGAGCTCTTGCTCGAGTCTGGGAATATATCTCCTCACGGCTCGTAGGGCATCCCGATATTTTGATTTATCCAATGCCTGCATAAGATGAGGGGTTAACCCCGGAGAGACAGTGAGAACTAGCACCAACAAGGCAGTAGAGTTTAAAAAAAAAATAGAAGTATGAAAGAGTATAAAATTGGAAAAAGAAACATTTCAATTTTTTGTGGAACAGACAAGTAGCATGAACAGCAGAGATTGCATACACACATCCAAGGACTATAAATGCCGGAAATCAGACATTGAGTGGTTCTGCAAGTGAAGATTTGTGTGGAAACAAAAGGGAAGAGAAGCAAGTCTCTTTGGGGACATCTGATAAAACCGGAACAATTAGAAATGGTCCAAGTTTTTGTATTACCAAATGAAGAAAAAAGGAAGAAGAAGCCAAGGCCGAATGCATTCTCTACAAGTGTTTTATTGTGGAGTATATATATTTTAAAACCCACAAAGCACATGGCTATTTTTCAAATGAAGTGCAGTATAAAAAGCAGGTAACTGTGAGAGTCAGATGTAACATTTTCTCAACTTAAACTAAATGACTATTAGAAGACTGGTTAGAATCTGTTGCTGTTGACGAAATATCAATGGCATTAAGCAAGAACACTACTTATGGATCCATTACGGTGAACAGTTAATCTCTTGGACAACGGAAACCGAGAGTCGTAGGAAGAAATTTTGAAACATCACTGGGGAAAACTCCAAATCTATTCTTTATTCATATATAAAGCAATATAGACATAATACCTTCTTTCTTGAGAGAGTGACTCGTGGAGACATTATCTCTGTGGGTGGTTGAGAGTAGTTTTTCCCTCTGTACATTATTATTGTGTCATCTTCATGAATGTGAAGCACTATACCTCCAGTCAATCTTGCCAGCTCAGTGGCAATCTCCTTAACCTCCTCTGGTGGAAATGTCTTCACCACCACTTTCAATGTTTGATGTTTTTTCCAATGCAGATGCATGTTCAAAATTACACCTTGGTAAATTCCCCGCCTTCCAACCGGCACATAATTTTTGCATTTGAGGCCCATCTTTAAAAAGAAAAAGTGTTCTTCCGGTGTCAAAATCTCAGGATCATGGGTTGTTTTGGATGACTCTTTAGGCTCAATCTTCTCCAGGGCTTCACAAAGTCTCTCTTCTTTTTTTCGAGCCTGGAATGGAAGAAAAAGCATTCTATATTCACCAATTGACAATAATAAACATAAAGTACAAACCAGTAAACCAAAAGTATAGATGTTTAATTCAAAACAATGAAATAAAAAGTAAACGAAAATGCTTATGCAAGAGCTTTCTAAATCTTGAGGAAAGCAATAAATGGGAACAAAAGAAGTCATTTCATGCCATCAGAGAACATAAACATGCCAGTTAGTGCAGATAAAAAACCAAAAAAATGATGGATCTTGGAGTAAACGGCAATTTTGAGTCAACAACAGCCGGAGCAAAAATGAATATCATGACAAATTATCAGATAAGCAGGTTTATATGAGCACTTGTTATGGTGGCATACAAGCCAAGCGAACAACTAACAAGTGAGTGCTGCTGATCTACACAAACTTTCAACATTTCATAGTTCTAAAACTTTATTAGGTCCCCTTCATTTAAGATTACAATTATATACTTATATCAGAGAATCCTAGTTCTTCATGCCAAAACCTATTTACAACCCATGGCCATGTGTAGTATGTAAAACACTAATACAACAAAGAATAATTTGTACAATAGCAAAAAAAAAAAAAACACATTATTTCAAAACAATAGCTGAGCGTTGATCTCTGCAAATTAAGAGAAGAAGAAAAAGAAGAGAACTCACCTTTAACAATTTGTATAAAAGTTTTTCCTCTGCTGTCATCCTTTCAAACTCTTTCTTCTTCTTCCATCTAAAGAACTTAAGCCATCTCACAACTGCTCTTTTCCCCTTCATTTTTTTCCTCATTACTTTGGCATTACCACCATTACCACTTGAGGGTTTCTCAGAATTCTGAAGCTGCTCCACAGCCTTAACATCATTAAACCTTAGAAATGGACCCGAATGAAAGCTTTCGCGCCCTTCGAAAGGAGGTGCTTTTAAATCACTACGGCGGTTAAAAACAGGTTCCTGGCCACAAGCCTTGCATATAACATAGTTCAAGCTACAGCAGTGTAAGCCAATAATACTCAAGCAAATGCAAACCCCTTTGTTTTCCAAATATTGTTTGGCTTGATATAAGAGATTACTACATTACAAGCTTGCTAACACAAATCAAAATAAAATCTTTAAAATGATCAACGACACTCAGAATGTACAAGTCTAGCTTGTTATTGATTAATTTTGCTGTCAATCATTTTTCATTTTTTTATTCCACCTTTTTTTTCTTTGTTAAATTCTATTAACAACCCTTCTCACTAGTTTATCAAATAATTAAAAAAAAAAAAGGAGAGGGAGAGAAGTACCTTGCTTTGCGAAGTGAGAAATTGGACAAGAAGAAGGGAGTGAGAAGCGAAGAATTTGAGGAGAGATTCTTGTGGAAGTGAGATTTAGTGAGGACTGGTGATGCCAAAACCCTCCACACCATTTTTTTTCTCCCTTCTCTTCTCGCGCTCTTAATCTTGCACTTGCAGCGTATTGTTACTGCTCAGTGCTAAGACATTAGCCGGAAGAGGGTGAAGTGGAGTTGCCCTCTCTCAGCCTCAGTGGTAAAGACCGAAAGGAATAAGAATGCTCTCTACACCCCCAAAATTACTACTCATACACCCACATTCACTTTTATTTCCCAAAATACAATGTTTTCATTCTTTTTTTTTCAATTTATTAACCTTCCGGTAATTAGTTTTCTGAGCACAATTTTTTTTTCTAGAACAGGGTATCCTCGCGCACAGGCAGGGACTAATCCCTTCGAGCCAAGTAGAACTCTATAGGCAGCAAAGTTCTACCACGCGAAATTTAAGACTGCTGTATTCGCATGACCTGGATTTGAAGCCAGAATCTCTAAGCACAAATTTTCACTTCTAAAATTTAGTTTTTGAAATATATATTTTTTAGTTTCGAAAACTAGTTCCAGGAACATGAATTTGTAGATATTTATGTGTTGATAAACATTTTATAATAGGTGCTTGAATAATCTATTTATCCCAATTTACCCTTACTTAGGGTTGACAATTTTGGTTCAGCCCAACGAACCCATGTTTTAGGTTAGGCTATGCTTTGTTAATTATAAATCCTAAAGCAATAGGGTCATTTTGGGTAGTCTTTTTGGCCCGATGGACCAAGTTGGGCTCACATTTTATGTAATTGTTTAACTTTGAGATATTTTTCCTTTGTAAATAATAATAATGTATGGCCTATAAGGCTAGACTGGTCCGACATATTTTAAGCTGGGTTGAGCCAAAAATACAGGCAATTGGTAAATACACCAGCGAAAATATCCATACAGCCCACTTTACAGTAATGTTTTTCCACTAGCATAGTAACATGGTCATGCACGGGACATACAATATGCATTAATTATTACTCGACTTTAAAGTAGAGAATAACAAAAAAAAATTATAGCTAAAGTAATAACATAATTTAAATCGTTATTATGAGTAGACATGTCAAAAACTCAAATTCGCAAGTATTCACCCGAACACGCACCAACTTTGATGGGGATAACATGCTTTAATGGGGTGTAGGGTTGAGTTTGAGTTTTTTTTTTTCCACTTTTTTCAAAGGCAGAGATTGGCACGGATGTTGCACCTGCCCTCGAATTTGTCCTACTATTTAAAATATTATATTAATTTAAAAAAAAAAAAGAATTGTGTGGCTTGATTTTCAGCCTTAGGATGGTTATAGAAGTTTGCATCTCTCAGAAATTATTGTCACTTTATGTAAAATATTCAAAGCAAAGCAAAGCAAATTATATAATATGAAAGTCATTATGACGCATGGCATATATTTAAAAAAATATGAATTTTATATTTAAAAATTTATATTAGTGTTTGATTTCTACTAATATATATTTTCACGTATAGTAAGTTTTTTTAAGGATTCATCCATAGTAAATTAAATAATAGTTTAATTCATATGTAAATTGTTCAAAGTAAAATATATAATATACAGGTCTGTACTACGCACGACTTATATTGAAAAATAAGAATTTTATATTTGAAAAATTATATATCAATGGATAATTTAATTTTACTAAAATCTTCATTCATATTGATTTAGATAATAATGTCCTTTAATTTAAATTTTCAAATCTCTTTACGATATATTTTTATTTTGTGTAAAATATAATATAAATTTTATTTATAATGAATGAGTTAATTTGAAACCACACATTATATTCAAAATAGAAAAAATATTAAATTCATAAATAAAATAATTATTTTCTATTTAAAATAGATTTTTTGATACACCAAAAATCAATAAAAAAACTTAAAATTCATATTTCAAATTAGATGACTTTTCACTTTAGAAAAGATTAAAAAAAAACCAATAGATAAAATTTTCATGATATCATTGTTGCAATAGATTGTTAGTTTTATTCATATTATATATCAATCTAATAGGTATCCAAATTAAATGTATCTAAATTATGGGCTTACTGGTAACAAACATATGAATTCAATCTGAATAGGGAATTCAAAATATAGGTAAAGTACATTATAGGATTTAAACTAATCATATCTTAAATAATCCTAACTAATACACGATAAGTTAGAGAGATTGAATTCACATTTTTAAATTAAATAATAATTAATTGTGATAAAAGAGATTAGAAAACTCGAAATTCAAAATTTAAAAAATAAATCACCGTTGCAAAATGTAATGTATCAATCACTATATATATGAATCCTTCAAAAAAAATTACGATATATATGGAATACATGCTTTTGAAGTTCCTTTGCATTCCTTTGCTCCAGCATGGTTAATTAACATCTTTTCCCTATAATACAATCAAGCCGTGAAATAGTAAATTATTTCTCAAAGTCAAAGTCCACGATGCTACTTAATGTGGCATGGAAAGCAATTTAATAATATTGTAGAGATTACAAAACAAAACCTGCAAGTGAGCTGAGCAACTCTATCAAATTTAGTGATAGCCTAGTTTTTTTCTATATATAAAAATCCACTGAGACCTTTTCTACAACAAGGAATTGGAACCATCAGTATGGGAATTTTTATTTGAATTGAAATTCTATCCAATTACATTCAATTGAGTTGAATATTGAATATATTTATACTAAAAAAATGACCAATAGAACAAAAAATTTGGCAACTGAAATTATATGCAATTCAATTAGTAACTGAAATCAAGCTTCTTCTAAATAGATACATTTGTGGTTGTACCGGAGAATTGTATCCAAATGTATTTACATTGATTACATTAATTTTAAATTTTATTCTATTTTTAATAATATCTATTTGGCATAACCATAAGATATGGCAATTGAGTTTCTATTCAATTATTATTTGAAATTTGAAATCAAGTTCCATTTAAAATGCATGCAGTTATATAGAAATTTTTGTAATCCATTATTTTTAAAAATTATTTTATTAGATGTTATCTGATATTTTGTTCTATCAATTAGTTATCGGTAATTAAGAAGAGTGTGACACCTAATCAAAAATTGGATGGGAAGCAATTATAGAATAACACATAGACTTAAAAACACTCTCCAAGACGACAATTGTAAAAGTAAGGGTTCGCAAATTTATATATTATTATATATTTTTATGTATACTTAAACTACCCTTATCCCTTAAATCCTCAAATCCTCCATAACCAAAGCTTTCACTTCCCACTCATCGCTCTCTCTCCTCAAATTTCTTCCTCCTCCCTCACACACTACTACTAGAATGTGTTGTTCTAGCGTTAGAATTTAGCGTCGGCCTCGACACCGACTCGGCCTAGCCCTCACCACGTCGAATTTTGAGTTTAATTTTTTAATTTTTAATTTTTTATGTTTAGCGTTGGCTTAGCCGACGCAAATTACTTGACGCAAAATTTTAAAATAATTTAGCGTCGGCTTGACTGTCGCTAAGTCAAATGGTATCACTGACATTTTAGGAAAAAATATTAATTTTGAATCTAGCGTAGGCCCAGCCGACGCAAATTTTAAAAAAAATAATTTTGAATATAGCATCGGCCCAGCTGACGCAAAATTGATATTAATTGTTCGCTTTTCCGTTAAAATTAGCGTCGACCGGCCGACGCTAAGGGCCGATGCTAAATGTAAACATCTAAATTGCCATTTCCCTCTTCATTTGGGCAGATTCCATCTGTCTTCTCCTTCATCTCACTCTCTCCAAAACCAAAACCCTACGAATTGACGGCGGTGAGGCGTTACGACGAGGCGACGGTGTTGTGGTCACGACAACGAGGTGGTGCTGTGACTTCACGAAGGCGACTCGGTGCTTATCAGCTTGCAGTGTGAAAGGTGAAATTCCTAAATCCCCAACTATTAGATAGCCAGTGAAATCCCTAAATCCCCAACTATTAGATAGCCAGCACTTGTTAGTATTCAGGCTTGTGCCTGTTGAAGCTTTATGTGTGTCTCCGTGTGTTTGGAGTGTGTCTGCGTGTGTGTGTGTTTGGAGTGTCTGCGTGTGTAGGCTTCTCAGTTTTCAGTTTGCATTGCTCGATTGTTGCTTCCTTCTCCATCATTTGGTGAGTTTTCCATTTCACTGTGTTACATGATTTTTGCAAAATTAAGTTGAAACTAACATTCATTAAACCTTTTATCTCATTCTATACTTTATGTAAGTGTTAAGCTAATTAAAGACACACACAAATCAAACACATTTTATGTGCACGGGAACGACAAATTAAGAATAGATTCAATAATGCTATTATGGAATAATGAAGTAAAGATGGTAGTGATTTGTTGAATCTCTACTTCTGATTTTTTGTATTCAAGGTGTTTGCTAAAATGTCTCTGAAGAAAATAACTTAGTTTAAGGTATTTAAATATCTCTAGTTGGTTGAGGACAAAACAATGCTGCAAACTATGACTTTATGATAGCAGTTGGCTCAAGAATATATGGACAGGCTAATAGAGATATGAGGGGTTCTATAAACATAAGACTTAGCTTTTAGGGAGTCTGATTTATTAAAAATGGCATGAGGCATATATAGAGAATCATATTCCCTTATTAAAGAAATATATCAAGGGGTGGTCTTGGGAGAGTATCAATTATCAACTGCAGAGGCTTAGCCAAGGAAGGAACTAGTTTGAGATTTTCAGATATGGATCATTTTTACAATTCAAGATTGTTATTCAGAAAGCTTAGCCTGTCATGGTACTACTTTGGTTGTCAAGCTAAAATGGCTATATATAGTAATTTGTACTCTCTTGAAATATCTTGATGATGAAATTTCTGGTGTTTCTTTATTTTAACCATTTAATTAAGTCTGGAGAGTTGGTGGAGTTATGTTGATGAATACCAATGTAATTTCTTTTTTGTATCAATTAAAGCTTTGACATGCTGCATATCATTTATAACACCATCACACTTCTTGTGAGTTGTGATATTGTTGTTGTCCTTCATATGATACATTCTTTTTATAATTGACAAAGATGATTGTTTATACTGCACTGTTTGTCAACGATGGAGTGCTGATGAGTGAGTGATGCCTGTTGATCATGTGATGCTTTATTTAAGAGGATTTTGGCGATTAGAAACACATCCTTTCACAATAATCATAACTCAGGAGCAAGTTTTTTCCTGCACAATCTGCCTTTAGTTTTATGTCTCTAATTTCATCCTCTATCACGTGTTATCTGCTGTTAAAACCCAGGGGTCAAGTTATTTAGGTGGTAGTCATCTCATGTGCACCAAGTTAAGATGTGGTGCATAGCACACCAATTAGCCCATTGATTGAACAGGGATTGGGTAGCTTTGCTTTATTGATTTTTTTTTAATCTTTTTTGTTTGTACTTTCTTTTTTTAGGGAGGATCTCTTCTCCACTCTCTATGTAATCTTCTCATTTTATCTTAATGTATTTTTTATTTCGTCAAAACAAAAAATGTGTTTAACTATTGATCTACCCAAGTGCATTCACTCACTTTGGGTCTTCTGCTGGTTTATACTTCTGCAAGTTTGCAGAAATATTCCAATGCAAGACACATGTCTCTTTTCCAAGGTCGGTTGCATCCCTTCCAAGGTCTCTCTTTTCCAACCCCCAATTTTATTATTATTCCTTTTATTTATTCTTTTGGTGTTTCTGTGTATTCGATTTCCAATCTGTTTTCTAGTTCATTCTACCTATTTTGTTTTCAATAGGGAACACAGAAATTGCAATTTTCCACAATAATGTTTGTTTAGAATTTTTGTGTGTGTGGATTATGGTTAAGTTGAGGGCAGGCAGTGGCTTTTTGTTGATCACCTACGAATACCAACATGGGTTTTCTCTACTTCTCTTTGGCTCTGTTGTTTTTGTTAGCATTCTTTTATCTCATAATTGAGTACACTGCAAGTATGAACAATTTTTATTTTTGTTTCTCCTGCACTGTTATTACTGCTAGAATGGGTCTTGCATATATTTTTTTCTCCTTGTGTGAATGAGTTGATTTGATTTCCAAGATTAAAATTGAGGTCTAAGCACTCGTCTCAACCGGATTGGACTATTAGCTAAATAAATGACCTTATGTTAGCGTTGGTCATGGCCGACGCTAAGTGCAAAGTTTTTTTTTGGCGTCGAACTTGACTCCGTAGCGTGGGCTTAGCCGACACTAATTAGCGTCGGCCAAGGCCGACGCTAAATATAAATGAACTTCTTTTGCGTCGAATCTGACCACTTAGCGTGGGCTTAGCTGGCGCTAAATCTAAATGAACTTCTTTTGCGTCGAACCTGGCCACTTAGCGTGGGCTTAGCCGACGCTAATTAGCGTCGACCTTGTTAGCATAGGCCATTTTCGTTGCCTTCGTGCGTCGGCTTAGCGTGGGCTTAGCCGACACTAACTAGCGTCGGCCATACGGCGGCCGACGCTAATGCTATGCGACGAGCATTTTAGCGTCCGCCCCGTGGCCGACGCAAGGCCGACGCTAAAGTGGTTGTTAGCGTCGGTTTTTCGCATTTAGCGTCGGCCAAAAGCCGACGCTAATAGCTGAAATTCTAGTAGTGCACCCTTAATCCTGTACCTTTTCCTTCCTCAACTCAAGACTATTTCACGTTGCTGTTACAAGAAAATCATCTCCATGGAGGATGAGAATGGGATATGGATGTTGTTTTTTTCTTCTTCTAGGTTTCGCGTTCTTGCCGGAATTTAATTTCAGGAAATTATTTTCAATTTTTTACGCATTCCAAAATATCAAAGTTACGGAATGTAATAAAACTTTGATTTTGATACTTCCGGAACTTAAATTCCGTTATTGTTTTGTTCCTAAAACCTTGGTATTGCGGAATGTGTTTGAGAAGTTTTGTTTACATGCACCGGAACTTAAGTTCCAAAATACAATTTTTATTGTTCCAAAATTTAAGATTAGGGTTTAGGGTAAACTTGGGACTTCACTAGTGTTTACTACTTACTTAACAGTAGATATTACTTACAATAATATGTTTTTTTTACTCTTTTCTCATCTCCCATGCAGTGATTCATCAACAGTAAAATCTGGGTCTAATATTAATGATTACTCCTCTCCTACCACACAAAGGAGCTGTAATGATCCTCGTTTAGCGCAACTTCATGTAATTTATTTTAGAACCCTCATTCTCATCTTTACATACTATTTTTTTTTTGCTCAATGGGATCATCTTTACATACTATGAGTGCATTATGTGTGGCTGGCGTCTTGAGCTTTTAATCACACCTAACTTTTCGAGAAACAATTTTTATGTTTCTGGAACTTAAATTCCAGAACAATAAAAGTTATATTTTGGAACTTATCAAGTTCCGGTGAATGTAAACAAAATTGTTTCGGAATTGAAGTTTCATAAACATAAAAATTGTTTCTCAGAAAGTTAGGTGCGATCAAAAGCTCAAGACACCAACCATACATAATGTACTCACAGTATGTAAAAATGAGAATGAGGATTCTAAAATAAATTAGAGTCAAATTTTCAAAACTGACTTCTTCATGAGCTGGCGCTAAACAACAATCATTACAGCTCCTTTGTTTGGCAAGAGAGGAGTAATCATTAATATTATACGTAGATTTTGTTGTTGATGAATCATTGCATCGTTCTTGGGAGATGAGAAAAGAGTAAAAAAAAATTATTATTGTAAGTAATGTCTACTGTTAAGTAGTAAACACTAGTGAAGTCTCAACTTTTCGATATCCAGAAGACTGAAACTTGCCTTCGGTAAGTGTGCTTGAAAGGAGTCAAAATTGTGTTGTTTATTGGACAGCCCGGTGATTTGCCTCACATATGTTGCCTCCGCATTATGTACTAGCTAAAATCAGAAGTTTCACAAATACTAGTTTGACAAGGTAATTCCAAGCCATATATAAAACTGGGTTATTATATATTCCGGAACCTTGAGTTTTCGATATATATAAAAACCCAGTTTATATATATATATATATATCAAAAACTCGAGTTTTTGGAACATAGAAAAATCTAGATTTTATATATTTCAAATTGGGAATTAGAATTTTTGGTATATAAAAAACCAGTTTTTATACAAATCGAAAACTCAGGAAAAAAATGAAACAAACATTGAAGATGACAAAGAAGATGGTGGCGCGTGACTGGATGGTGGGGCACGACTCTAGTTTCCGTCGCTTCCTTGATTTTCCAGAAAAGCTCTCTTCGCTCTCTGTTCTCTTTACTGTAGTTTTTCAAACGTGGGGTAGGGGTGTATGAATTTGAGTGTATTTAAAAGTGGAAGAGGGAAGGGGGAGGATTGAAGGTAGAATAGTCTTTCCGTTTTTTAAAAAAGTTTTAAAGCGAGGGTGTATAACTAATGGGGATTGCTAATATGCTCCCATTTAAAAACTAGAAGGAGTATGTTAGCAAGTAGCACATTTTCGTTTGGACAAAAAAACCATTTATTTCTTTTTTAAAACAATAAAATTGATGGCTATAATTGTCATTTCAAAATTTGTATTTATTATGTAAATATTAAATTTTGTGCTCTTTCTCTCTCTTTGTTTCTGCTAACCCATGCTTACCCTTTCAGCTTCCACTTTTCTTTTGTCTTCTTCGTTTTTTTCGGTCGAATCTTCTTCTTCGTTTAATTGGTTTGCAGTCCCACTTGAAAAAAAAAATACACAAATCCTTATACGTTATTAGGCTATAATACATTGACTAGAGCAACATATTGATATCACACTTTAGTTGATCAAAACAGTTCGTTCAATTTTACTCCATTATAGGAAAGGTAATTCAATTTGAAGAAAATATGATAACAATGTGCAATCAGATGCACTAAAATAATTATCACATTCCAAAGGATCATAAGAAATGCAGCAGTATTTATTATTTATCCATTTACAGGTAGTCATAGCCTTTCTCCAAACAGTCCAGGCAGCGTAGTGTCTTGTTTCCTTTGCTAGTAGGACAAACCAGGGGTTAACTGAAGGTAGCAGAAGAAAGAGGGGGAAAGGAGAGCCAATCAGATCAGTTAGTGGGACAAAGAGAGAGAAAGAACACAAAATTTAATATTTACATAATAAATACAAATTTTGAAATAACAATTATAGCCATCAATTTAATTGTTTAAAAATAAATAAATAATTTTTTATCCAAATAAAAAGGTATTACTTGCTAATATACTCTTTTTAATTTTTAAGTACGAGTATATTAGCAATCCCCATGACTAATTTATGAGAGTATATTTACTGGCGCCCAAACTACGTGGCCTGGCCTGGAAGATATATTGACTCACCCGATTTTCTTTTTTTGCAATTTAACTCCTATTTTTGTTTTTTTTGTTTTTTATGAAAAATAGATTTGAGAGCTCTACTCTTGTCTGTCATGTTGAGCTAACATGACCATATTCATTTTACTTTTGATAAATAATAAAGTAATCTAAACGACGGTATGTTGGATTGGAGGGGTGAAAATGAACTAGAAATATCTCGGCGCAGTTTTGTACCCCGTTTGCTTCTTCATTTCTCCTTTTAGGCCAACGACGCAACACCTCTTTGTTGGAATCAATTGAAACGACAGAGCACAGAATCGAGGGTTTCATTTCTCCACCGCACAGCACACATCTCCCACCCTATGAATCAATCATCCACCGCCTGAAATCCCTAAACCTCTCACTCGTAGGTTCCCCTTTCACTCCTCCATCTCTCTCTCTCTCTCGTTTGCGATTTTCAGTTATGCTGTTGATTTGATACATCTAGTCTTTGGATTTCATTTTATCTTTAGTTCTTCCGATTGAAAAATGATTTTGTTTGTTTTTTTCTAATCTTAATTTTTTTTGAAAAAATTTGGAGCAGTGCTGAATTTCTAGATGATGATTATTTTTTGTTATGGGCACTCATTTTAGTCAATGTGAAGAGGAGATTTGTTTTTCGTGTTACTGAGTGAAAAGTTATTAAGTTAACAGCAACATTTATTCATTTATTTTTGCTTTTGCTGTGCTGTTATAACAAAGAAGCTTGAAACTTGATATCCTCAATGTCAAGAGGATCAGTCCCTCCTTGGTTGATGAGCTTGGATTCATAGTTCAATAGGCACTGTAACTAGGCCCCTACTTTCTGTCTGTCTTGGAATCGTCTTGATTGTTTGATTCACTGAGATTCTCTGCATTGTAATCTGACTGTGTTAGTATTTACAGGCTTGGCAGGATGGACTCAAACTCACTGTCTCCACCCCAAGACAATTCTGATGCCAAAAACGCATTTCGCAAGCCTTCTGGTGATGCAGCTAACAGGAAATATCGGCGTCGATCACCTATTGAGGGATCATCTTCACCTGATGGTTGGGATCTCTTTAAGCTCTTGGTCTTTGTTTTTTTTATTTAAGGAGTTATGGTGGTATCGTGATGAATGATTATAGTATTGATAGGTCATGTATATTTGTTGGTATTTGAAATTGCTTACTATGAACTGCATTATGTTGCTCATGCATGGTAGTATTGATGTCGCTACTTGCTATGTCTGTTTTTTATACTCCCTGGAGTTCGTAAGAAATTTAAGAGCATGTACTTTCTGAAGATGCTTCCGTAAAGAGTGCTGGATCTAACTTCAATGATCCTAGGCATACTCCTCCGTTACAAGTGCCCAAAAAACTAGTTTAATCAGATGCTGGATGCAAGATGGGTTCACCATGTCTTTTGATAGCAGTCCCATATGTTTTTGTGAGAAAATTTGTACTGTTTTTTAATTTCTCATTTTGCAAAAAGTTATTAATTGGTGTAAGTGTAAAAGTTTGACACTTGATGTCAATTGATCATGTCCCATACACACACACACACACACGTGTGTGTATAACTGTGTAGAGAAGACCCATGGAAGCACCAGTAAGGGGGCTAGATAGCATAGACTCATAGAGGGTAGTCTATTAGATAGAGATCGAGGAAACTATAAGTCAAACCATTAAGAGAGCTTTGGAGTTAAATTAAATGGTTTATCTTTATGTTTGTTTCATCACAAGACATTATAACATTGTCTGATCCATGTAGTTGACTCCACCGAGTAAGGAGAGGCTTTGGTTGTTGTTGTTGTATGTCTTTTTATCTTTCAAGCTCACGTTAAATGGTTTACAGTTCATATAGGCTAAATGGTTTACATGCTCATAGCATTCATTACACATTATGGCATTGCTTATTGTTTTTTAAACAATTGGCTTTTGGGCATGTGCTATTATCAGTATTCCTGTGCTGCAATCTGCCATTAAGTACTTCGATTCAGTGACATATCTATTAAAGTGGCTTGCATACATTTAGCACTAGTATTACCAAATTTAATCTAAGCTATTCTATATATGGAGTAGGGGTTGAATGAAGAGATCTATACTCTTCATTATATGCAGGTAGTCCCAGGCATGAACACAGCTCAAGTCCAAATCCATCAAGGGAAGATTCTGTGAGAGTCTCTCACCATCATTCAAGGAAGTATGATGGCAGGGAACAAGACCGACAATATGGCAGAAATCACTATGGCAGAAGCAGTGATTCTCTTGGACATCATGGTCACTCTAGGCATGACAAGTATGCTGATGAAGATAGATTTCATGAGAGGCAATCATCTCGTTCTGCGCGTGAGTCAAGGGTTGATCATAACAAAGAAGAGAGTGATAGCAGGTCAAAAGACTACCATCGTAGAGTGGACAAGTACTCACGTGACAAATATGACAGGTCTGATTACAGAAGCAAGGAGAAAGATAGAGAAACATATTTGGAGCATCAGAAATATAAAGATATGGATTCTAAAAATGACAGATCTCGATCTAGCAAGAGGCATGCACCATATGATGAGGTGGACAAGGAGAGGCGTACAAGGGATTGGGATGGTCGAGATGAAAGAAGAGATTCTCACAGAAGTTCTGGAGAACACAGAAGTGACCGAGCAGTTTCCTATTCAGATTCTAGGAGCCAAAAAGATGACTTGGGTTCACAAAGAGACAGTGGTAAATATCATCTAAAAGAAGCTTATAAGAATGAACAGAAAGAGCTGAATGGTGAAAACCTTCCATGGGAAGAAAAGAGAAAATTTGATGACACTGAGATTAGTAAGAACAAGGACCGAAACTCTAGAAAAATAGGGGAGCAGTTTGGTATTAAAGAAGAATCTTCTGGAACGAAACCAAAGTTTGGTGCTGAGAAGGATGACAATTCTGGAAAAGATGGTATTATTTGTGTATTTTTTGACTTATGCTAGGTATGACCTTTTACTCTTATAGATGATTATTGTATTACTTTGTTGTCGTGTACTATAGCAGATGAAAGGCAGACTTCAAGTTCAAAGCTTTCTCATGAGAGCAAGGCAGATTTAGGGACTGCCAAGACCAGTGGTTTCGACAGTGGTAATGATATAGATGCTGCAAAAGTTGCAGCCATGAGAGCTGCTGAATTAGGTATGCACTACTTTTCCTGAAAATTGGCCTATTATTGGGATATGGACATATGTTTGGTTTCTATGATTGATCGGATTCTAATTATTTGAAGGTTTATGATTTCAATTTTTAACCATTTAAAGGTTCATGTTGTGGGTTCTGAATATGCCATGGGCATAGCTATTACTTTCAATTTGTTAGACACATTTGTGTCTACTTATATTTTCCCCATAAATATTTTTTTTCCTAATATTTTTTGTTTCCAATTCTTTAATTTTTGAACAAAAAAATTGATTTTGGCCTAGCATCTGCTAGTTTTGACTTTTGATTCTAATACTTGTAGTCTTGTAGATCTTATCCATGTTGTACTTATTTGGAATCTTTGATGCATGACAGTTAATAGGAACTTGGTTGGGGCTGGTTGCTTGACTGCTGACCAAAAGAAGAAACTGTTGTGGGGCAGCAAAAAGACTACACCCACTGAAGAGGTATTTTTTTATTATTTGTTACATTTTTTTGGCAGAGTTTTTATCTTTGCAGTTTGCATATAACATGGTATAAAATACAGTGCTTTTTCTTGGGGATTGATACTCAAATGAATGATTGGGAAGGTTCTATCAATATGGTCTCTTCTAAATTTTGGAGATGTTTGTAATTATGGTATAGCTGTTTGCATGTTTTGAGGCGACATATGGTCATTTTTGTTTAACATTTAACAAGACTTCCTCAGTTGTGCAAGTCATGAAGGCATCCAACCTTCTAAAATCTGTCCACTCTGTCATGAACCTCCACTCTAGGTGAACTCAGTTCCAGATGTGACGGTAAAGTTGGGATCTTTTTGTGCTGAAGCAGAAACTTTCAGTCTGACCTGAGTTTCAATCCAATGGCCTCTGGTTTAATGGTGTACTCCTTTGATGTTGTGTAATGTCTCATAATGAGTGAAGGGTTGTTTATAAATTTATACAAGAGGTTGATGCCTTGTTGTAAGTTGTCCTCTTAAAAAGCTTGTACATGTTGTCCAAAGTTGATACATTTCTGGTTGGGGTTGTATATGTGGTAAGAGGTTAAGTAGTGGGTGTCTTAGGTCTATAGTTCTGGACAACCTCTGCTTGAGGTTGCTGGATTTGTTATTGTGCCACTTTCCCTGTTTTATGCCATGGGTAATCGTGTATGTAAACATTTGTTTTTCATTTCCTACCTGCTACTTAGAATACAATTGTTGCTCTATATAATGCACTTGCTGAATGTTGTAGTCTGGCCATCGCTGGGATACGGCAATGTTTGATCGCGAGCGGCAAGAGAAATTCAACAAACTCATGGTAAGTCTGGATTGAGCGGTTGCTTTATGCTGACCCAGTAATAGCATGAGGGGATTGTTTATTTGTTCCTGAATGACTGGTTCAGTCTGTTAGTGTTTCTTCACCTACTAACACAGTTTTGAGTCTGAGGTTGTACTCTTGCCTATGGCAAATTGTAGGGTGTGAAAGGGGAAGCCAAAGTGGAGCAGAACACCGACAACCAAAATGGCAATGACCAACTCCGTGCTGAGAAGCAGAAGGAACTCCAGCTGGATTTAGAGAAACAGTACACTGCAGGTCTTCGACGAAGAGATGGGCGTACGGTCGGATTAGGTCTTTAAACATTCACTGGGGAAACTTTGCATCCTTTGACTTTTGTAGTGTTTTTGAGTATCAGTACCCAATACCCATGCTTAGGAGGAGCTTATCACTTGCTTATTACATGTTTGGGAGTTTATGTATGATCTGATGTTATGCGTATCATCTTCTGGCAGCTGATAGGAGTTCCTTATTAGACAGGGCGTGTTATTTCTATGGAATTCCCTGTTATGATTGTATCTAATTTTTTAATACAATTCATATGAAACTGGTTTAGATAATTTGGCCCTTAGAAACTAGATTTGATTTATATGTCGTACCCTAAAATGCCCCTGAAATATTTAAAAGGGGGAAGGTCTGGAATGAAATATCGCTACTGCTGAATCATTATCGTTTATGACTATATGCAAGTAGCCTTTTGGGATTGTTAACTGTCAAATGTCGGATCCGTAGTTTGACTAGATGAAATATTAATCATTTAATTGCTGGTTATATTTGGTGAGAAAAAGCACTTGTGGTAAAAGGTAGTCATCTCTGGTTAAAGTAGCCATATGGCTATGAGGAAGGATTGGCAGCAAAGTTACTATAAGTGGATAGAGAAACCATAAGGTTGATAGGCTGATGTTATTTTCTTGAGTAACCTTTGTCCTAACATTAATGTTACACACACACCCACCACACACCCATCACACACTCCATTCTCTCATTTTACTCATTGGAGTGGGGTGTCATATGGGTGTATGGGTGTCCATGTATCATTGCTCTTGTCCTAATACCCAAAAGATTATGTTGGCAGATAGGTTAGCAAAAAAAAAAAAGTTATTGTCATCAAATAAGTTTTTGATTAAATGTTGTCATGTTTGTCTTGCAATTGCCTACAGTTGAAGAGGCCAATGTGACAGGTAAAATTAGTTGGTCTATTAAATGCTAAACATGTTGACTCTTTACGTGGCTATGAGTGGGGCCAAGGTGGGAGAGACACTTATGGTGGTCCCACCCCAATTAATGCGGTGTATTTATTGATGTGAGGGGTTAAGTTCCCACCCCCATTTACCGTGTTGGATTATTAATTGTTAACATTTGTTTTCCATTTTTTGGATCTTGTAAAGTGTCAGACCTTGAATCTGTCGTACCATATCAGTGGTACATTTAAATGGGATGGTTTGATACTAGAAATAAAAAAATGTTAGAAAGAGAGACTTTCATTGATAACAATTGGGCAACTCTTAAGGCAGCACAACAAATTGAAGTTTCTGAAGTACTTATATGTGATACTTGATATGCAATGAGCATAGGATTAAGGGTTATTTGATGTGATGATGAAAATAAGTTGTTGAATGACAGGTATTGCAAAATAATTTTAATTGTATTTTTTGCATCAGAAAAACTTAAGTTTGGCCACTGAAAATAACAAAACTATTAAAAGTAATGAGGATAGTCACAGTAAGCTTACAATGTTAGGTATCAAAATCGAGTTAATTCACTTACACGCTCATCTCTATGTTAAATCACAATTTTGAGAACAATTAAGTCTACAACATAATGGTTCTTTTATTGACAGCATTCAGAACACTTAAATTTTGTTATTGTAGTTTGCTTCATTAACAAGTTAGAATGTATAATATATATACCATGCACATAGTATCAAATTTTGTTTGGATAATATAATATATAATAGATAGATATTTTAAACATTACTTTTGTATCGAGTACACTCTAGTGTGTGAATTGAGTTTACAAAGGTTCAACTGAGTTTACATAACACTCGAGTTTGATAATCTTGGTCACGAGATGGTTGGACATTGAAGTCTTGTGCAAATTAGAATCACACGCTTCAAAGGATACAGCTTATAGGAGATGGTTCTTCAATCAACTGAATTATTAATCAGAATCCAAGGTTTCAGAGTACACATTTTTATATAATCAATAAAGGCATATAGAGTATACACCATCTGTGACAAAAAATGTTAGTCCCCTCATGAGCACGGAGATACCCTGGTTTAGACAAAAAAATATACCATCTGTGACAAGTCTCAACTAGCATTCAAAATGAAGGCATGCTAATAAATTCTCTCTGCTGTGGATACAGCACGTAAAAAAACGACAATAACTGTAATGTTGTCCTTGCTGCCACGTTCCACTGCTTCAGTAGCCAACCTCTTAGAGCACATTCCAGGCTCTTTAACAGTGTCTTTTATTATATTTATGACCTCCATACTGCTTATGACATCCCAGAGGCCATCACTAGCCATGACCTAAATCAATAAATTTGTTAATGGCCTAATCATAAAAAGGAAAAAATTGTTTCAAAACAGCATCAGAAGCACCAAGGTGATATGAGGATAATGCATAAAACATATATACCCATAAAAAGCTTTCAAGCCTCAATCTTTCATTAAGGGCACTTCAATAAATTAGAAAACAATTATGCAGGTATACCAAGTAAGTTTGGGCTAGCTAAAAGAATCATTATTCATTGGAAATTTTGAAGCCTTTTGATAAATATAATCAGCAAGATTACAAATCCAATGATCATCTGTTAATTATCTGTCAACTTATTTTTCAAAATACTGGAAATCACAACCTATCTAAAGAATCAATGTATTTATGTAGTGTAAAACTCCTTACCAGAAATTCATCCTCTGCACATAGGGTGCTCTCGGTTATCTCAGGTTCTGCAGTTACAGCAGGCTTCAGATCATCGTCGCCAATAGAACGTGTGACCTGTGTAAAATAACAGCCAATTTTACTTGCATGCAATAAATGGTAAAAGCTCAAATCATGATTAATATCATAGTCAGTGCCTGTTTATATTGTTTTGTCAACACAGGATCATTTGTGACAAAAGTTGAAACAAAGGGAACAAGAAAGCAAAACTGTAGTGATTGTATTTTTACTCAAATAGACAACCAAATGTAGTGATAACTAGTGTAGCATTTGATGCCTTCCATATGCAATTGCACCACTACTTTTTCAATCGGTGTAGAAATTGCATGATTAGCACAAGTTGGAATTGAAGTCAGCATCAAGACAGCTCAGTAAGTGTATTTTCCCCAACTCATTAAGACTAAGAAGGAAATGAAAGAATTTGTATTTGAATTTAACAAGAACACTGCTTCCCTCACCTGTATAACATTGCGAAAACATATCATCGGTTACGAAAAGTATTCATCAGCACAAAAGCAAATTCTGCAAAGCAATTTATAAAGAAGGCCTAGCCTCCTTTTATACAATGATAAACTTTATATGGTAAAAGATAAATGAGGATGCTTGAAAGAAAACCAGAGCTTGGGGTTCCAATTTTACAGCATGCATGTAGAAGAAACATATACATCCAGGCGATTCTGAACACGTGAAATAAACTATAACAACCAATTTGAACAAACCTGAAGCGCAGGAAGACCAACTCTCCAGGTGTCAACTTGCCAATGTACATGGCCCCCATGACGAATAACACGCTCTCTCTCTTCAAGACAGCTTGCAACATGATCCTAATAATGTTCAGATTTGATTAGTCTAAACATGAACGCATAAAAGGAACAAATTAAAGAGGCTGTTGCATTATTAAAATCGACCAACATTTTATAGTAAAATTTTCAGCTCACCTTACTCAGAGCAATGGGATTACCCGCACGGCATAAGATCGCCCTGCAATCACCGATATTAGCAACAAATAGCTTGTTCCTGACAACAAGAGCAGCAATTGCTGTACAACCAGGATGCCAATCCTTTTGGATGCATCTGTTGGATTTACGATAGGAATCAAGCTCTTTTCTGAAGGCAGTATCTGTCCTAAGGAATGCTTCCACTAGTGCATTAGCAGGACTGCATTTATATATTAGAGAATTAACTCTCAAGATAAGAGGACAATTGAGGGGAAAATAGTGGGGATGGGAAAGGGAGCATCTAGAGAGTGAAATATACCTTCCCATAAACACTAAAGTTTGCAAAACTGCTGGTACAGCCCTAGAAGAAAACTCAGCAGCTGCTGGACCTGCATAAATAACAATGATGCTTATTAAGCTATATAACATTACATTAAATGATCATCAAGATTATCATCATGTGTAACAATCATATTTATCTAAGTTATACCTTACCACAATAAGTCGTCAAGATCCATTACCATTAGTTAGAATGAGTTATCTAATCCTCTATCAAATTGTGAGTTTTATTAACTCAGCACTGAAAAGGTTTCAAGATCCTAATACAAATGATCTGGTGTTAAGAGTTTGTCTTGGCTGTGTTTGGTTTAGCTTGCTTAACTGTGCCTCTAGCTCACAGTTAAATCACAACTGAATGCCTACTTGTCAGCTTAACTAACTTGTCAGTTAGTTGGCTAATCATTAGAGTTAGTTAGATTACTCCTGATATAGATACGTATTATATCACTAATACATACCTCTGTGGCCATCGAAGATACCGAAAGCATAGATATCCTTTTCATTGCAAACATGGGGAAGAATGAAATGTGTGTCCTCCATAGTCTCCCTTCTCCCACAGGTAGCATAAGATCCCCAAGACAGTATTGGATGATATGCCAAAGTCTCGTCATAAGACTCACACCATGTGCTCAAACCAGAATCAGTTGCACTAGAGGCATTCCTGGCCAAAAGTTCACCTTGGGTGGACCAGCTAATACCCTCTTGATAAGCCTGGTAAGTCTTGTCCTCAAGTTGGTCTACATGCAAGTTACAGGGTCTAATATGCATATCTTCTACCTTCTTTACCTTCCTTTGCTCCATAATAGAATCAAGTTCCTTGACAATATCATCAAAGGAAGGTCTGCTTTTAGGATTTGCATCCCAGCACTTCTGTATCAATGATAATAATTTTGACGGTATACCCAACTCCTCACTAGCAAGGACCGGCCGTAATCCATCAGAAACAACAGCCGCTGTTAGTTGTTGTTCAGTGTAGTTCATCTCAAGCACTGTGTGAGCCTGTCATCAGGAAAATTGAACAATATCACTTTCACAAAGTTTTGAAAAACAATTTTAATATCGCCATACAATATTTATTAGCTTCCAATATGCAAAACAAGCAAATCTCCACCCAATTATTTACTGATAGAAACAGTCCAACCAGAAACTTGTTATTTTGGTGCAGATATCACTCATTTGACAACTCCATGATATTGGCCTGAATTTATGCAACCTAAATCTCAATTAGTTGGATATCTGAAATTAAATGTAATTGTGATAATGGCTTAAGAGTTGCTTAAGAATATTTAGAATTGTCATCTATAACATGCCCTAATTTTCCTTTCCCTCCTGTTAGAGAATAATTATTTAGTTATAGATGTGTTTTTCAGTCTTTACATGCAAACAAAAAAAAATAATAATACTTCATCTCATGTATACAACCACTTATACTGCTCTATAGACAAGCAATAATTTCAAACTACCTACACACAATATAGATAGGCTGACCTGTGCTTCTGCACGAAGATCAGTATATGGCACAACACCAGTAAGGAGTTCACTGCAACATATCCAATAAAGGTTGTTAAGATCCAAGAAAAAGAGGGTTGATAGAGAAGAGAGAAAGAGAAATAACAGTTCTGTAATGGTTGATTGCATGACAGAGACCAAAGTATAGTTTTCTCTTTCCAATGGTTTCCCCTTTAACAACAATGCCACTGCTCGGTTCCCAAATCTGAGAATCTGACTATCTCTTTTATCTGTTTCCTACCATTTAAGCTAGGCCCCTACTCCTACCAACTTTAACTGCTAAGGGTTATCCTTCTATATGGTTAAAGCGTTAGTCCAAACAAATACATAAAGCAAGCTTCCTTCTAGTATAACTCGGGTTGACATGCAATAATAATTTCCATAAAAAGTTGTCCTGTGTATGTTTCTGTTTGTATGAATATTCCTTATTTAAAAAATGAAGAAACAAAAGAAGTGGATGATAGTCCATCCACTGTTTTGCTCGACTATCCACTGCTTTCGAAAGAATGACAGAAAAGATATGTTGGTAAATTTCAAATCTCATAATGAATTTTTACACTTGAGCACCAAGCTAATCAACTCGGAAACCAAAAAATAGCATATTGCATCAAGGTCAAATTGTTGCGTCCGGTTCCTCTTGCGGTAGATAATTATCAGCATCAGATATACGATGACAATACCTCCATTCCGCTCAACTTTTCTTATCTAACCAAAAAGAAACATGAATGAAAGGAAAAAAAAAAAACTCAAATTCTTACTTGATTGATACCCCAAAACTGTATACATCTGACTTTTCTGTGTGTAACTCCTTTGTTAATATTTCAGGTGCCATGTAAATGAGTGTTCCAACCATATTCTTTTTGTGAAAACCACCAGTAGGTTTTCCAGAAGACTTCCAATTCTCAAGAGAAACTCCCTTAATATCATTCTTGTATTCTGCCAAACCAAAATCTGTGAGGTGCGGACGAAGATTTTTGTCAAGCTGCATCACAGATACATGGGATTGGTAAGGCAATGCATAAATGGATTATGATTTATCAACTATTAAAGACAATACTAAAGAAGTCAAAAGACATGGGAGACATTTACAAGAATATTTGCTGGTTTCACATCCCTATGTAGAATCCCGAGTTTATGCAGATATTGCAAAGCCTTTGCTGGAAAAAAAGAAGTAGAAGAAAAAGGAAAAAAAAAAATTCTGTCAATCATTTTATTTTATTTTTCTTTTTGATAAACTTTCTATCATGTTATATCCTTAACTTCCATAATTCCCCTACATGATTGAAGTTGCTGAAATACAATGGTAAAAAAAAGTTGAAGGAAAACAATTCCAAATTGATATTTGTAAATACTTCCAAAATTTGCAAATACTTTATTTGGACAGTTGGACTTTTCTGGGCATCTCAATTAACTAAATAATTCCGGCTTGGAAAGGAGGCTTTAAAGTTAAAATGACCATTCAAAATTGCTATAAACAACATTGTAAATCACTTTACAAATGTAATTAATCAATTTATCCTGTTGTCACTATTATGGGTTGGACTGGAACATCAAAAGAGAAATAGATATATGTGAATGAAATTTTGTTTATAGGCTAGAAAACAAAATCAATTTCTTGCTTTATGGTGAAAGATATACTCATTTATGAAGATCATATTCATAATGTTTATACTCCGCGCAATTCTGTTAGACATTCTGAATCATATACACCTTGACAGATCATATTATCACTTTGATATTTCACAGTAACTAACTCTATACAAGCCGAGATCACAATCATACCTAACTGCATTGTCATCATAAGCGCGTCGTTGACAGTTGGGGCCCATTCTTCCACATGTAACTTCTGTGCAAGATTCGAAGATTCGTACAACTTGAAGAAAAACATGTAATTGGGTGGCTTTGCATGGGCTGCAAGTAGTGTTGCTATTCCCGGGTGATCTAGCTTGCTACATTATTTAAGGAAAAACAAAACAGTGAACCTAAAACTCACATCAAAAGACTCCACATTGATTTACCCTTTGGCATATCAAAATGCAAGGGAAAAATATTAAATTTCATTAGATAATGTGCAAAAAAACATGTATAGAGCTATATAATAAACAAATAAAGTTTGATGGGGGTGAGAGGGAGAGTGAGATACAGACCATAGCAATTGCAATTCTTTATGGAACTTATTAATGTCTTCTGAAACTGACAAGATGGGTTTCTTCACAGCAACCTTCTGGCCATCCAAAGTCCCTTCATAAACAACACTCTCAGCCCCTGTGAATCACCAACAAAAGTTATGCTCTTTTTCAACTCATTCATCACAGTAATTGGTTCAGTTCAGTTGCATGGCAAATATATATCACTCACTTTTTGTTGAAGATTTTTTTTTTACAAAAATGGACAAACAATAAAAAGCACATGTTTTTGAAATATATGCCGGAAAGGGTAATGATATCTGAACACCCGTCAAATTCCAACACTCTCTCCTTTTTACTATCACATATCTATCACTCGTTCTTCTTCTATTCCTATATCTCTCCAGATGTATATTAGTATTTGGGTGTCTAAGAATCATTTTGTGTCTGAAATAACTACCAACAACAGGCCACGTCTTTTCATCTCCATGGATTATGATTAACAAATCAAAGAAAATTTAAAAAAAAAAATTATGCTGGTGCTAATCCAACTTTGATGGGGTTGAACTGAACTACCTCGGGCAATAGGGGAGAGAAAAGAGAAAGAGGAAGGAGGGAGATGGAGGGGAATGGAGGAGCTGGTGCAGCAACCCCTTATACACGTGTTTGGCTCCACTATCTCTATCCCCATTCGCTACCTCTCTCTCTTCTTGTGTGAACACTGAGAGTGAATGGATTCAGATGAAGATGAAAAGCTAGACACACACACAATTGGATGCTGAAGTTCTCTCTCTCTCTCTCTCTCTCCAAATCTCACTTTGTTGGATTAATATAACGATCATTAAATTAATCAAATGGATGAGATTTAATTAAAAAAAATGATTGTTGAATTAATCTAACGAGTGAGATTTGACTAGGGAGAAATATACTCCGACAGAGAATCCCGTAGTCTTTTGTTTTGGGGTGGAATGGAAATTTCGTGATGCTTGCTGCTCCTTGCGGTTACGGCCGTTTCTCGTACACACGCACTCCATGGAGGAACCACCGCTACTCAGCTAGTCAGCTTGGCGTTTATAAACATAGGGTAGGTAAACCGTCATTTTATATTCCTTAAATTAAAATTATAGAAGTTTGATATATTTGATATTTAAAAATTAAATTTTTTTTACGGACCACAAAGACCAAAATGACAGTAAGTAATCACTTTTAATACTATGATGACATTTTTTTTTAATTTTACATTTGTCAAAAATTAAAATAACAACGTCTGATACTTTCAGATGGCACCGCCAGAGAGCTTAATGGGTTTATTGGGTTCACGCCTTACCAACATGAGGAGGGCATGAGTCCTGAACTAATCATATTTTTCTCTTTCACTTAACTAGTCTTGGTTTTATGTATCCCAAGTTGTTTGTCTCAACTTTCCGGTTCCTCACACCTTAGTGCTACCATGCCTAACCCTCCAACCACCATCCATCCATCATGTCGACCACCAATTCACCAACCCTCGTTGTCTCTAGCCGCCACCAACCAGTATTGTCCACCTACACTGGTCATTTCATCTCATTTTTCACTTTGCAATTCCTTTTGCCACAACATGCATGCAACACTGCTCGGTTTTGCCCTCATTCATCAGTTCACTGATTTGCTTGCAACCCTAGTGTAGAAGGTTTGAGACTTGTGCAAAGAGGAGGCCAATGTTAATTACTAGGGGATGTCTAATTTTTGGAGGGATGCTTATTTATTGTGTTTATCTGAAGGTGCCTAACTTTCGTATGACTATTGTTTTATAGTGATTTCTTTATCTTCCCCATTCATGCAAAGACTAGAAGAAGGATGGGAAGGATGTTTGGTTGGAAGAAGGCAAAGAGAGGGATTTTAAGGGTGTGTTTGGTTCATAGAATAGGAAGTGAGAGAAGGGACGAATTTACTTTTTATGCTTCTAAAATCTTCTATATTACGGTATATGTAATGATAGTTAAGTTAATGTATTTAAAACCTTAGAGAAGAGATTAATTTAATTTTTAAATTCTTATAAATTTTTATGTTAATTTTATGTAAATTTTTTTTAAGTCAATATATTTAAAATATTTAAACTCATCTTTTTTCTTTCTTAACCACCAATATTGGATGAGAGTCAAAATTGATTGGAGTAATATTTTACAACAAAGTATTGTTAAATAAAAGAAAAGAACGGAAAAAATTTAAAAAAATAAATTATTTATACAATCACGCAGCCAAAGATTGGACGCAAGTGGTTAATACATTCCATTTATCATGTTGGCTCACTACACAATGAATTCATAAGTATCAATTTTGGCCCGATTTGATGGGTCAGACCGATGGGCTCATGTTTCAGGCTGGATTGGACTTGTTAATTATAGGCCCAAAAAACACCGTACCATCTTGACCAGATTCACATTCTATGCATCATTCTAAGCCAAAAAAATATAGCCCAAAAGATTACAAACCGACCCAGCTCTACTCATTTTTGCAATTTAACCTAATGAACCAGCCAATTTGACATAATATGATGGATTATCTTATCGTATTTCTTTACCTGAACATCAAATGGCCCTTAAAATACTTTGAATGAAAACCTCCCAAAAATACAACCACGCAACCTAAGGAGACATTGCCGTGACCTTTTATTTTTGCATTATCCTTTTTGTCCCTTTGGCATTGAAGATTTGAGGATCTCTCTCTCTCTCTCTCTCTCTCCCTCTATATATTCTCACGATATTCTCCTCTATAGACTCCTTTCCTTCTCTCCCTCATTGGTGGAGAGAGAAAACAAACAAAAAACAGAACAATGGGGTTTCCTATCTATCTTTTCTCTCCTATGCTAAGGCACAAATCCTCCGCCACCTCTCCTTCTTCCTTCTCCTTCTGACCCTTATTATCAAACCTCAAAGGAGGAAGGAACTAGAGGAATAAGAAGCTTCTGGAAGCTCCCAATTTTTTGTTTTTTGGTTTCCCCTTTCGTCACTGTTATTGTTGTTGATTGTTTGTCTGAGTCTGAGAGAGTTGTTGTAACCAAACAACCATGGATTGCTCGTTGTCTGTCTCCAACGATGGTGCTTCTGGGTTAAAGGATAAGGAGTCAATGGTTGACCCTTTTTTGGTCGAGGCTCTTCAGAACCCTCGTCACCGTCTCACCAGTAAGTTCTCTCTCTCTCTATCAAATCTTAATCTCGTGGCATAGCCTATGATTTTATTATGCTCTGATTATTGGGTGTGCTGCAAAATTATTGCTTGAAGTGGATTTGGCTTTTGATTTTTTTATTTTGGTTTTGTTTTCATGGGAAGTATTTTTATAGATGGGAACGCAATTGTTTGTTTGTTTGTTTTTTTTTAAATTTTTTTGTTTTCCACTTTTTTTTTTTGGGGATATCCATAGGTTATGTTATGTCAGATCTGGAGTGGTTTTTTCTGGTAATTCCCTATTGGATTGTGGTAATTGAGATAAATAGAGAAAATTAAGACTTTGAATGTGAAGGGTTGTTGGGGGAATTGCTATGGGAATGAGGAATTTGGACTAGTGAGACCAGATGGAAATTGGGGTGTTGAATTCCACACATTTATGTTACCGAATTTTGGTTTATGAGAGAGCAAAATGACACCATTCAGTCTGCGTTTTGGATCCCACATAGTTTTCTAAGGCTTGGTTTTTGTTTTAATCTGCTCCTAAGTCCTAACCTCACTGCAGATAACTTCATTGTCCGAAGGTTAAACCACAGGTCTTTGTATGTGTGCCCCGTATAGTTTTGATGGATTTATTTGGGGTGATAAGAGAAGCAACATAAATTTGAAGTCTCCGAAATCGCATCGTGACCGCAATTGCGGTTGTATTTGTCCGTAATATCAAGGATTGCGACGTAAGTGCAACCGCGACCGTAATTTAAAACCTTGATTTTGACTGCAAAATTTGTTACTATTTAAAACTGTAAATTTTCATTTTAATGCAATAATTGAACTAAGGCATGTAGTGAATTCTGAACCCTGGACAATTGCCTTACAAAATGCCAAGGGCCTGGGAATTTTACAATAATGTATTTTTTTGTTTTCTTTGGTATCTGTGAAAATCATGGTCCTGTAGATTTTCTTTTCCAAAAGAATGGTTTTAAATAGCTGTTGTGTTGCAATTATTGAATACAAAGAAAGTTGTAGGCAAATACAGTCATAATTACGGTCACGATGTGGTTTTAGGGACCAACAAAACTGCAATATTGTGGTTGCAGAACAATGATCAAATGGAATAAAGCATGAGAATTAGTTGATTTCCTTGTACTTGTATATACTATATATATATGTGTGTGTGTGTGTGTGTGTGTGGCCAATTTTGGGCTGGCTGGCTAAAATTTGCTGTGTATTTTGGGCCTTGAGTGGTGGAGGACTGTTGAATTAGGATTTGAGAGATTTATAGGATGAAGAGGTTTTTCTTTGATCATATGGTTATTTGTTTTCATTTTCCTCCATTCTCTCATTGTGTATATCATGACATTTTTCTTTTTCATTGTCTTCTACTTTGTTATACAACCTTAGTTTTGCGGATGGAGCTGGATATCCAGAGGTTTCTGAATAATGCTGATCAGCAGCATTTTGAGTTTCAACATTTCCCTTCTTCCTATCTCAGACTGGCTGCACATCGTGTTGCTCAACACTATGGTATGCAAACAATGGTTCAAGATAATGGCTCAGAGGGCCAGGGAACAAGAATTATGGTGAGAAAGTTAGCAGAAAGCAGGTATCCTGTGGTACGTCTATCTGAAATACCTGCCAAACAGATGGAAAATGATAAACCTGAGCAGATAAAAATTGCCATAAGGCGTAGGCCTAATAAAACCAGTTTAAATGAAGCCAATGAAGCTGGTACCAAAGGCAATACTCTGAGAAGTGTGGAAGAGAGGAAGGAGGAATATGACCGGGCACGAGCACGTATCTTTAACAGCTCCAGAAGTTATGATTCAGGTGATTCTCTGTCTCAGGTTTTGATGGACGAGAAGAATTCTTGCATGAGCAAGGATGAGAATGAAGCTAGCAAAAACCCCGTGGCTGATTCAGAAAAATGCACTAGTAGTAGGGATATTAATTCTACTCGAATTGCCATTTTAAGAGATAGAGAAAAGGATCGTAGTGATCCAGATTATGATCGTAGCTATGGAAGGTCAGTTCTATTACTGTACTCTATTATTTGTTTGAGAGCTGTCTTGGCATTTAATGGAAAAGATTGCAGATATATGGTTGTTTTGCCTTTTTGCTGTGTTGTACTTAGAATTTAAAACCTGTTGTGTTAATGTATTTATATGAAAACTGGCAACCACACTTACCACTAAATTAATTTGTTGCAATGCATATTTTTTGTTAAAACAATTGTTAAAAATCCTTAATTAATAAGCAGGTAAAGGTAGTTAGTATACGGACAGTGGGACAATATTAATGGGGTTTAAACAAAAAAATAAATTAGAGATTTCAATTTTAAAGAGGTGTTGACCTTGTAGTAGCATAAATTATTTCTCTAAAACCTTTTGAGGTTCTCTGAAGTTATTGTGCATTACTAAAATCCTGTAAAGTGAAAGTAAAAAACTGCCTTTTTGTGTGATGGAGAGTTATGCATGACATTGTGTTATTGTGCTGGTGTATTTCATGAGACAAATCAGAACCACTAATGGTAGTCAACATTTAAGAACTTTCTCGTGATTTTTATAGGTGTCTTATCTTTTTTCTCATTATTTTGTAGTTGGTTTGTTTTAATTGGGTTTTAAATTTTGATATGAAAGAGCTTGTTTATTCATCAGACTGTGTCACATTACTGATGCAGGTATGCTAGGAGTATTCCAACCTCTTCTTGGGTGCCTTTTAATTTGCAACAAGTTCAACCTTCATTTGCACAGTATGACACTGCTTTTAATCAGCTGAGTCAGATATCACAAAATCAAGCTTCACTTGGCTATGTACCTCCTTCACGCCCTATAATGAGTCCTTATGGTGCCATGGAATTGAATCAGACATCTAGGGATGCCGCTTATCTACAATGGCCAAGTGCTACAATGATGTATGCACATTCATATGAACAATTTAGATATGCTGTTTTCCAGGTAAGATTATTTAATATCATCAGTGTTGAATTTGATAAACAATTTTTGTATTTTAGATTTAAAATACCAGGGCACGCTAGAAACAAACAACTTTTTTTTAATCGAAGTTAGGTTTTGCGTGTTAATGCTCTTGATATTTGATATGACCTGGAAAAGTGCAGTATCTCATTCTCTTACTCCAGATTACTACTTAATTGGGGTTGTCTCTCATCTTACACGTGTGTTTGATGCATATTCATGTTGTAGTTGTAGTTAATGAAGTCGTTTTGCTTCAAATTGTTAGAATTCTGTTTGGCTGTTCCCTGACAAGGATTAAAACATCCTGATTTCACTAGATGCTTGCAGAATATGATTTACCTTCTGTCATGTATCTTATCTAAATTTTTGCTGTTCTCATGCTTTGCAGGCTCCATTTGGTCAACAACAGCCATTGAGCTTTGATTATTCACAGAATTACTAGGTGGCATTTTTTTGGGGGTGGGGGGGGGGGGGGAGTTTTTTCCATTTGGATATGCAGAAGTTATTTTAGCTTTTAAGGATTTCAGACTTAGAATTCATTTTATTCTGCACTGTTATTGACCCCATGTTCCTGTTGTAGTCTATATTTGGTTTTTTTTTCCTTCCAGTTTTGATGGTGGTAGTAAAGCATTTTGTGTTTGTTACTTCTAGTTAGTGACACTTTTATATTGGACTGTAGTGGTTTACTGGATTTGAAGTCTATGAAGAGGTATATGTGGTGGTTTTAATACATTGTCTAATGTTAGGGAAGCTTCATCCTGTTTCAAGTTCATGCAACACCCCTTAAAATGCATACTCCTATGATGTCTGATTGGTATGCTGGTTTTGGGTGGAAAGGATTGCACTCAGGAACTAGTTGTTTGGTATGTAGTAAGGAAGAGAGTGGGATGGATGCATTAGCTGTGGGACTCGCGCATTTCATTTCTCTCTAGTGGTTTTAGTCAAACAAATAACGTGTTTGTTTCGGTTTTTGAAAATAATCAAAATCTAAAATAATTTGAAATTTAATTAAAATTGTAAGTTATTTGTAGTAATAATTCGTGAGAAATAATCTGATTTTAATGATGTAGGAGATGAGAGAGAAGATTAAAAAATTGATATTTATGATTGTAAACAAATACAAAATACCTTGTTTTACATAAGAATCTCTAAAAAGTAATCATAATATTATTTTATATTTTATATATTTTTTAATCTATAGGCTAGTTTTGTTTCTTATGAATTGGTGAACATTTACGCTATTCTGGTGATCAAGTTTCTTACGCTACCAATGTGCAAGACCCAAAAAAAATAAGTTTTTACTTTTTACTTTTTAGAGTTAAGTGACCTTGTCTAATGTCATAATACCCCACATTTGAAATGCGTATATTTTTATCAACGATTTAACATTGATGTGCTGTAATCTGATTTTAGGTGTTCTCCCACAATGCTTCCTCAATCTTATGCTTTTTACTTAAACCATTGTCTGAAATTCAAAATCATGTTCAAATATAGTCAATGTGATTTTATCAAATCTTGTTTGTGGACAAAGATAGGCTTATATACCCCAAATTATGGTTTGACTGATACTAGCTGCAATGCTAAACGATTCCTAACTCCTAACAATGTCATCAAAATTATTTTTTTTTCTTTTAATGACACATTAACACAGTTTTTTTTGACAGTATTTAACACACAGTTAATAGTATAAAAAAACTTTACACTGATAATAATAAATTAAAAAGAAGTTCGTTTTGAAATGCATTTAAGGTTGGATAATATCATTTTCTGCCGCTTCACATTTTATCTGCCTATCTTAACTCTTCAACATGACCAATTTGTTTCCGAATGAAATATCCAAAGTTAAAAATTCATACTGTTGAATACATTTTGTTAAATGAAGCAAGAATTTCCATAATAGAACTGATTTAAGATACAAACTTATCGAAGAAATCTTATGATACCCCCTATATGGATCAAATATCCTGTGCACGAAATGTTACAAAATATATTATTTTGAATTTCAGACATCATTTATCTACTCATCCATCCTTACCAAATATTTAAACAATTCCAAAAAATAAGCAAAGTGGGCTCTTAAATAAAGACTACTTTTTCAGATTTTTTGCAATCCTCCATAACATAATATCAATTACTTCAATTACTATATAAGAAAATTAAGTCCTAATTAAGATATGTGTCATCTCTCAGACTTTTTTATTTCTCGGTTGGGACAATGTCATTTTTAAATCTTTTTGTCTTACCAAAATTGTTTTGTTTGGTGGATTTTTTTATGTTAAAAAAGACTCATATCTTATACAGGTCAAATCCATTGACTAGTTATATTATAAAGAGAAAAAGACCTATAAAAAAAAAAGAAAAAAACAAACTCAAAGTAATAAAACACGAAGTAATAACTAATAAATATGAAGCTATGTAAGCACTGCAATATGAACAAGCCCCAACTGAGCTCCCTTTTGAACTTTATTAAATTTCCTCCTCCAAAAGGAACCAAGTATGTATTACCCATGTACAAAATTCGCGAATCTTTCACACCCCTTTTGATTTTAACATTGAGATTACATTGCCAATTCATAGCAACCATAACTGGAACATCATAACTAACAATAATTTCCTTGATTTTACCCCCCCCCCCCCCTCCAAATAAAACTCTTACCACCGGTTTGTGCTAAAAGAAACAGAAAAACTATGTTTACTTAAATAACATACCAATAATTCATTAATGCACATACTACAAGCTGTATTTCTGTAGACTTAACCTATTAACACTACAAATTAAGGCCCAGCACCAGTAACAACCGCTATTAACCATTATTATTTTAGATTTCACCTGTCCCAAGAGGTTGCCTTGATGTATCTCCAGAGGCCCAGGCTTCATAATCTTTCACAAGCTGTTTAAGAAAAACAACTTACATAAATAAATCAAATTTCATAAATTGTTCAGTATCTAAAATTAGTACAAAATTACATGTAGCAAGCAGTCTATTATTGAAGCATAAACTGTAGGCAGCTACTGCTATAAAGAACCAAAGAACTGAAAGGAAATAAAAGCTTTTTTACTTTGTTACAGAATAACACTGTAAATCATAAATTATTAGCATAGATTTGTATGGTGTCATAGACATTGTAAAGAATATGTTAGTGCCAATCAGGAGGGAAAGGATAACACAATCAAGCTTTTATATGCATGCTGTAAGTACCACCCCAGCCAAATACCAGTTACAGTGACGGCTAGGTACAAAACTATAGGCTCATGTCCCTAAAGAAAAATAGAGAAATACACAATAATCAAAGAAAAATAATCAAAGTAGCTGCTTAAATGCACAAACCCTAATCCTAGAATGCTCAACCGCTCATTGCGAGATAGGTTTATAACACTCGGCAACCTATTGGCTCGATCACTCTGCTTCTACAACATAATTTCTGTGAAAATTCATTGTTGGATCACATCATATAAACTTTTCAGGTCGGCGACATGTTGGTCCAAACCAAAACCCAATTACAAGCCACTTTATAAACATGTGCATCATACTAATAATTTAATGCAAATTCATATTGATGCTTGTCACAAGTCCGGAAACAAACTACAATTTTACACAAAAGTCCGCTAAGTGACAATTGATAGCTTCATTGAAATTTATGAAATGTGTCCCTATCAAAAGCTCAGGCAAGAAGGATGTAATGCAATCTAAGAAACAACTGATACCATGAATAGCATAATAACATATATCATTGAAAAAAACCAGAACCTTTAGGCCAGTAATGTATATAACTTTTTGGCCAAATGAACAAATCAGGGTTCAAATCTTCAAGACACATTCAGAAATTGTCAACAAAATATGTTCTAATAGATCTTCCCAGCAAAATTCAAATGTATCACTCAATAATGGGAAAAGCCATATGTAAGCAACTAAAATATAGATATTTTAACATAGATAGGCAGCTACAACCATCAAGTTCCGACAGTAAATGTGACAGTCGAGTAGGGCCAAATGCTACTATGTTAGCTAACATGTCACCGAGTTGTTATCAAATCAATTGTTTTAAAAATCATTAAAGCTCCCAAAGCAATCACATCAATAATTTCACTTAGAATCAAAATCTGAAGCATATAGTGTTTTCTTCATTAGCCAGTAAGAATATAGAACAATTGAGTGTACTGGCAAGTAGCCACGTAGATCATACTGTAGAAAGGTTTAAAATGATAACCTATAAGAAACAACGAATTGTCGTGTTTAAAGTCAGATGACATTACAGAAAGAATTTAGCGGTTGCATGTTGTCCGCAATGTCTTTTCCCAAAACAATCATTATGTCTTACCAATAATACCATTCCTCAGTTCAATATTCCTTAGTTCTGCATAACTAAGCACTTCCTATTCACCAAATATAATGATCAAAGCAAAATAGAAGTAAAGTTGGCAAACAGTGGAAAGCCAAAAGGCAAAAACAATACTGCAAAAATGAAATTATAAAAAGATTTCCCAAAAAAACACATTTACAATCAGAAAATGAACAATGCTACCATTGTTATGTATTAGTCATTTTTCATCCAGTTCATAATGTATATGAAACTTTTACACAATTCATAAAAGAATTTTTTTTTTAATTTTCAGATTTAATACCAAAGAAATTTCCACTTTTAGAATCCTAATTATCATCTTATTCTGATCACATCTTGAAACTAACAAATCAATTGAGAGAGTTGGGAGGGCACAAACTTATATTTTAAAATGCGGGAAAGTATAAACCAAGTTACATGATATTGGGCGTCTTGGATATGAGACATGACCAACTAGTGAATTGGGAGGAGGTGTGCTGTTGTCTAAAGAAAGACAGGGTTTTGATCTTGGTATTGGTCTTGGTAATGTGGTGTCTAAGAACAATGCTATGGCAGGCAAATGACTTTTGCTTTTTCATTTGGGAACTAATTGGCATCAGGTTATCCAAAGTATGGCTTAGATCAAAGTAGGATACCAACACAGCAACCTGAGCTTCTCAAAATCATTTAACTATTCTGTACGGTTAGCATCACATGCAGCCTGGTATAACTTTCAGTTAACTTCCAGAACGTTATGTTAGAATTATATAAGTCTTATCATGGTTGCTACCAAAATCATTTTAAAAGGATTCAATGTTGAAACCGTTTGATGTATGAAGCCAAAATTATCTAAATGTGTCTGCTTGAAAACAAAAGCAACCTTAGTCAGTTGTATAGTATAAATTTATCTTCCCAATATTTTATGTTGCTGGAATATCAAGTCCGACACTTGAGACTGTCAGATTTTGAATATGACCAGCTTTCAGATCCAAAATCAAAATCAAATTTAAAGTAGTCTTGAGAATATCAAAGTGTTAGGTGCAAAAGCGAAAGACAAAAACTGTGTAGGTTATCATGCTAAGTTGTATGGTGAATGCAGAAGATGTGTAAATGAACAGTATTATGTTCGAACATAGAAAATTAATATAAACAGTTCTACATGTATTTTGAATTGTCAAGCTATGTAACTTCTAGTCATTTTTTTTATTATACTTGAAACTTCACAGACCCTCAAGTGCGTTAGTATTCAAATTTTTATAATTATTCCAATTTCTTCTTATACATGCAATAATATAAACATATCTTAAATCAAAATTGTAAATAATACATTAAGCTTCAACAAACCTGTGACATAAAACGGGGAAGCATAATCCTGAGTATTTGTTCAAGGACTTGAGTCCCTGCTGATTCAATTGCTTGCTTTGGTATTGCTTTGAAAGCAAAAGGAATGTCAATGCTTACCTGAATTCCAGATAGCAATCCAAAAACAAGTTTAACTGAAATCCTACTAATTAAAAAATCACAAGAAAATGATAGAAACTAGAATACTACCTCAATTATGGTGTCTGATGTGAGTTGCTGATCCAATGAATTATTTGAGTCACTATCACATGATATCCGGTTCACCATTATAGCTGCATTACCATATTAAAGTATTGAAAAGGCATTCCTGAAAGTAGCATAAACCAAATGGCATGACATCCTACACGTTTTCTTTTTGCTTTTCTCAGGAAAGATACAAGAAAACTGTCTCTGCTTCTGGTGTAAATAAGGAAGTATACATATAGTTGCAGAATCATCCCATTTACTGCTTTAAAGGAGTAGTCAGTATGGTACATTAAAAAGAAGTACTAAACAGAAAAAGCATTTGGGCTTTCACACCAGTTTACCAGTTACAGTACTTCCATGTTTTGCAAACAGATTGACAAGAACAGTAGTTTCTGTGAAATAAGTATATCATGACTAACAAGTTGGCTATGATTTGGCTATCAACATTCTTTACTATTGGACTACCATCCATTTGATCTACTCTCTTTACTAGGCTCCTACACGTCTTCTCCCCATATGTGCAAACCACCTAAGGAGAAATCCAACCATCTTAGGTGCCACCCCAACTATCTCTCTAACGCATCCATTCATCATGCCATTATCATCTCTGCAACATTGAACTCGTCTTCTCATTGACTTTTCACCGCTTGTAGTTGGGAGACAAAATTTTTCCTTAAACTCAAGCGGTATTTTTCTAACACAAATAACACTAACAAGAACTCTTCCATTTCATCCACCCTACTTGCATTATAGGTTTACATTTCCCTCCATTTCCTCATCATTTCATACAATGAACCCAAGATACTCAAACCGTGTATCATTTGCCCATGGTAGGATCAATTAAAATATTACCTCAACCCAACCTATATCATTATCATTATCATTACCATTACCATTCTATATCATTATCATTACCATTCACCAAGACAGAATAACAAATCAAAATTATCATTATCATTACCATTCTATATACATTCAGGAAATGAACTTTTTATTTTAAATTAAGTTGCTATCATACATGATAATATTTAGCAAACAATCCTCACCATCAAACTTGTCGTTCTGAGTAGCCACCATGGGCGATCCCTCTAGCTGTAACCAAACAGAAGAAGCACAAAAGTGAATTGAGCTAAGTGTGAGTGAGTGAGTGAGTGAGTGAGAGAGAGAGAGAGAGAGAGACCTTGCAGGACAAGAGCTTAATGCAACAGCCATGAGGTTGCTGTTCCACCTTGACGAGCAAAACGGGACAAACCTCAAAGGAGAAGAACTTTATCCTGTACACGTAACACCTGAATGTGTCCTCACTCACCCGCTCTATCCTCTCCGCATCCAACACCGAATACTGACTCGCCGGTAACCTCATGTATTCAACTGTACAACACCATAATCATCATCATCAGTCTGAATCTCACCCCATCCATTTTCAAACTCAATTAGCCCATGGACTCAATTCATACAAAGTATGACCAACAAACAAAATAGTTTTGACGAAGAAGTGACATGTGTCTGTCACGACCAGATATATAGTAATTGAATTGATGATTGATAATAATAATTACTATATATCGAATCGAATCGAATTATTATTATAATTATAATAATTATAATATAAATAAGTTATTTTATCTTATTAAAAAAATTATTTCATATTATGTGTAAAAACCAACCGACTTATGTAAATGCACAGGTCAACCGATTAGTTACAAAAGAAATAACAACTAAACGTGTATGGGTTTCTCTAACATTACTTAGGGGACGTTCGAGTTGCCGAACCAGAACGGACTCCTTACGACGGGCAACGAAGCGGGCTTTCTGGGTCGGAGTTGCCGAAGCACGGAGGGAGAGGCGGCGGGAATTGTGGAAAGAGCATTGGGTGCGCAACGCAGAGGAAATAGGAATGGAACGAACCAATGACGAAGCCATCCAAATTCCAAACAGGAATGAAATGGTGGATAGGAAGAAGAAGAGGATGTGGTCACACTCACACCAACACACAGCACTGCACTCTACTACACATGCGCACGTGAGTGAGTCACGTGACAACATCTCTTCCCTAGTCCCTAGATTTCCTATACCAGTGCCCAATAAAAAGTATAGAAACTTCTTCTCATTGGAAATTACAATTACAATATTTAATGTTACTGTAATTTTATTTTTGGGCATATTTAAATAAATAATTAATTTAAATATTTATAACATAAAAATTTATCATATAAATACTTATGTATAAATTATTTTATAATAAAAAATATAATTAAATTAATTGTATATAAACTATAAACCATTTTTGATAAATTATTCTAAAAAATTTATAAAAATATAAATTCTCTTAATGTGAACCTTGCAGGGACTGTTTTTCCCAGGATTTTTAGTATTTTTCTTTTGCTTTGTTTGTTGCTGGGTTACCCAGCAAGTTCACCAAAAAACATATTTATATCAATAAATAAATTCGCCATAATTCAATCTTGTCATATACAATTGCACATAATGAATAATGAATGAATAAAATAAATAATAAATAAATAAAAATTAAACTGAAGTGATTGACATCACATATCAGAAATCGAAGATCGAAAATGCAAAGGGGCCATTGGAAATGTAAAACCAACTTCTTTATTTCGAGAATAAGTGCACCTCAAGTTATAGTCTATTGTATTTGACCAAAAAAAAATTACAGTCTATTGTCAATTTTTTATATTTGTTTTTTATTTTCATTTAACTACAATTTTAGTGTTTGAGTAAACTTTTTATCAAACATATACAGTACTATTTAAAAAAAGATTTAGGTAGTGTTTAGTCCATCTTTTTTTTAGCTTAAAAGTTATTTTTAAGTGAAAGTTTTAAAAAAGAGTTTTAAAAGTTAAGTTATAGTTGTTTGATATTTTAACATTTTTTTCCTTTTAAGTTACTTTTAAACTAAAAATTGTTTGGTAGAATATTTTTATATTCTCAGATCTTATTTAAAATTGCCAAAAAGGGTATGTAATTATAAGCTTATTACCTTAAAAAAAATTACAATACAAATAAAAATCTACATACAATTATATTAAAGAAAATAATAAATATTCTTATAAAAGCTTTGATTTTATTTAAAATTATCATAAATGTTAAGTAGTTTAAATTTTTATTGAATAAATAAATGAAGAATTCACATAAAATTATATTAAAAAATGTTAAATATTTTATAAAGCTCTAATTTTATTTAAAGTAGTTTACTAAATAATTTTTTAGTAAAACAAAAATAAATTATAACTCAACTCTTTTTTATTTGAAAGTTAAAGTAAAAGACAAATACGTACAGTAATTTTTCTTTTACAAAACGTTCTGTGTTGATCACGAAAAGTAAAATAAATGAAATGCAATGTATTGTGCTGATCAATCCTTCATGTTCTCTACCAAAAAAATCCTTCACGCTTCAGTTGATGTGGGGCGATATTTTCTTTCTTATTCCACTGTGAAGTGCTTGAAACTTGAAAGTTAAAGCATATTTCTCTCACTGTGGCAGGACTAATGATAGTAGGGAAATAAGTGGTATTGGGAAACCAAGTTAACTCAAAAAAGATGGAAAATAGAACGAAAAAGAAAAACGCCAAGGCCGGGACTCGAAGTGAGAGCCACTTAAGAAAAGCTCCGCACAAGTGGAGAAAAATCTCCTCCCATGAGTTGGGAGGGCAAAGCAGGCCCGCCTGCCCGTCCCCCCTGCAGTCCACCAAAAATGGGTTTGGCAGGTTGGCCTATCAAAAAAATGGGTTGCAAGATATCAACTCGGTCCACCGCGAGTTGACCCGCCATTAACAAAAAATGCACAAAAGAATAGGAAATGGGCTGTAGAAGTGGTGGGTTGGCCCGCCTAATCCCGTCCAAAAAAAATAATCCCCAAAAAATTAAAAACAAAACGGGCTGCGCGGGCTAACCCGCCCCAATGCGGGCTATCCCGTTCTTGGACGGGTCTAAACGGGTTGTAGGTTGAAAATCTCAAACCGGCCACCCTTTTTTCGGCAAGTTGGGCAGCCTGGTCCGCTCGGCCCAGCCCAAATTGCCATCCCTACCCACAAGCTTCTCCAAAGCTCTTTATTTTTATTTTTTGTTCTCTAAAAAAAAACTACTGTTTTTCTAAGAGCTTTTGATAGAAATCCGTTTGGCCTAGCTTCTCTTAAAAGGAGAAGAGAAGCTAACAATAACTTGGGCCAAACATACCCTTAGTTTAAATCGGTTTGGTTTTGACGGCTCCCCGCACACCTAAGGTAGTGACAGAGCACTTTCTTTTGACAACTGTCAACCAGCTTCCCATTCGTAAATGGTCTGCCTCTTAGACCACCCAAATACGGAGGCCAAACGCTTTCTAGGTACGTGCACTATTCATATATTAACACTTATTGTAACATCTGCTTTTTTGACTAACTGTTTCATTACGTCTTATATGAATTTGTGTGATATAATTATTTTGAGTTTTATTTTTAGCTTAAAAATAGGATTTAAATATGCATGTTTGAGAATACTTCTGAAAGTGGTTGATTTTCAGCTTCCGTTAGGGTTAATCACAACATCCGTATCTTTGCGTTTTCTGTCCTTTTTCTGTTTTATATGAATTTTTGTTCCAAAAATGTTGTGTGATTTATTTTTAGCTTAAAATTTGTAATAAAATACATGTATTCCAAAATACTTCTGAAACGGTAGCTTTTCGATCAAAATCGGGCCTTTTTACAAAAAACGATTTACGTCTAACTGACAGAAAGTGATTTAAATAGCTTGAGTGTGTTAAACCAACTCAATAAATAAACTTCCTTCACAAAAGTTGGTTCTTTTATTATTTTAGATTTTTTGAAATTTTTTTGAAATTTTTGGAAAACTTTCAAAAAATACCAAAAACTACGCTACCCGGAGACGTTTTAACGCAAAAACCTTGTTTAATAGGTATAATTTTTGTGACAAAGGTCCATAACCATTTTATATTTTATTTTTAATTATTTATTTCATGATTTTTAAAATTATTTCTATGTAATTTTTGAAAACCCTATTTTTCTGCATTTTCGGGGTTTTACCTGCGAAACGATGAAAACCGAAGAGTTTGCACTATCTATAAATTTCAAAAATGGATGCCACGTTATTATTTAGACTTCTTATGGCATTTTCTAACATTCTCATTGGTTCTCATCATTTTTAACTAATTTTTCCAATTTTTGATTTATGAAAAACCAAAATACCCTTGATTTTCACTCTTTTTCATCCAAACCCTAGGGGTATTCTTGGAATTTCACATCCTCTCCTTCCCAGCTCTATTCTGGCCGCCCCTCACCCATGCCCTAGAGGATTCTTGAAGCTTCTCAAGTGTTCTAGGTCTTAGATATTTATTAGGGTTTTGTAGATATTTTTAATTATCCTTGATTTTAGCTTTTTTGTGAAAATTGGAAAATAAAAGATCTCCTCCCTCTCTCCTCAAGCTCTGGCCGAAGCCCTCCCCTATAAATAGGGAGGGGGTGCTCTTCATTTTTCACAACTCAGCTTGAAGAGAAGTCTCACTTCCAAAATCCTTTTCTTTCCCTTTTGTTTCCTTTAAGCTTTCCTTTGTTTTTAATCAAATTTCTTTGTGTTGTTCTTGTTGTTCTTAGCTTGTTCTTCCATCTTCATAAGGGTAAGGTATGGGGAAATCCTTTCTAAGTTGGTTTGATCTTTGTTGTGATGGCTAAATGTGTTTTGGGTGTTTGTGTGTTAAATAAATAGTTATTTAATTGTAAAATTGTTTTAAAAATCCTACTATGTCTTATTTTTATTTTAAAATGTGAATTTTCAAATAGTAAAGTTAGAATGCCCAATTTAATTATGAGGTTTAATAATTGTACTATTACGCTGGCAAAATTTTAACGATAAAGACTTGATCACCCAGTGGGCTATGCCTCTGTAGTCAACAAATCTAAGAAATTGTAAAATTGAACCTCTGTAGTTCTTTTGAATGATAGGGATGAGGCGCTTTAGTCAGGTGTAAGAATGCATCTTCGGTGTACTCATACGTCGGGCTTAGGGGCCGTATCTCTATTCGCCATTAGGACGTGAGTAAGTGATTAAATACGCTAAAAATTTCTAAACTGGTGTTTTTCTTCCATTTTCATGTTCTTTTCGAAAATATATATATACAGGTTGATTGGGTAAAATAAATTAATAGTAATGGGTTCTCGATGAACTCTACTGTTAAGTTATTTGGAAGAAATTCCTGATTTTGGACCCTGTTATATATAAAAACTTGTGATTTTTACTGTTTATATACAAACTGATGATGGGAGAAGGTAGTTCATTTGTATGGATCTGTCTAGAAAAAAAAGTCATTGAAGAGGCCTACAAACTCACCTGATCTTTCCTGGGAACCATACCGGTGCACTATTTTTCCTATCTTAGAAAGTTTGTATATACGTGGCGAAGATTACTTGATCAGCTTCCAAAGGGCTTTCTCAAAGAGAATAAGTTTAACTTATGATTTTTATTAATATTATTACAGTTATGATTGGTCACCGCATTTGGCTCAGCTGCCGAGTGGCTATTCCATAGCAATTTTTCCCAAAAACAAGAAATAGTCACTTACCGATTAAAAATGAACCTGAGTTGAATAAGCGTTAATCTCTTCTCTCTTAATCAATCCTGGTGGCTATGCCCCATTTTGATATTCTATTATTACTTTGATCACTTTTATTTTATACCGATTCACTTTCGGGTAATCACCCCAGTTCGGCTCTGCCGCAGTGTGATTACTCTTAAAATAAATGAGTACAACCGAAAAGAGTAACAAAATGGTTATGTTTCAAAAGTATTTCTGTATTGGTAGCATGAGAGTATTCTATGTGGTTTTGTATTATGAGATTTAATACAGTAAAATAGAGAAGGTTTTACAAGAGAAACCAAAGTGATTTTATGCAATGTTTGAGTGATCATTTGCATAAAGGTTTTTGAGCTGTACAACCCAGAGAAGGTTGAGAATAGAGTCTGGTTGGGCTACAATTATCTTCTGGGATTATCCAGGTTTCGAAAGTCTCAATAGCCTTGCATGGTGATAACCCTTGAGCTGAGACGAGTCGTATACCCGGCTTGGATAAATCTGACTGACGTATCTATTTCATGATGTGGTTGAGATGCGCATTCCTAAATGTCTATCCAGGAAATCTGAGTGAATTCTGGGTATTCTGTTAGGTCTTGTCGCAGACCTATCGCTCAATAGAGTTTGGTGGGAAAAGTCTCCTTGGAGCAGCATACCGGTGTATTAGCAGAGAGATTGAAGTATCATGCATAAATATACCTATGGTTGATGAGATAGATGTGATTGATCTGTGATTGATAATATATCTGTGATTGATGATATATCTGTGATTGACGTGGCATCTGTGATTGTTGATATATTATTGGTTGTTTCTTGGTTTTCAGTAGGGGTGGCAAAACGGGCCAGCCCGGCCCGTGTTGGCCCGTGGGGAAAACCGGCTAGCCCGGCCCGGCTCGTATTCAGAAATGGGCCAAAAAATGCAGCCCGACCCGTTTAAGGGAGGGCCATGCGGGCTAACGGGCCAAAACGGGCCAAAACGGGCCAGCCCGTCGAAATAATAATAAAAAAATTCAAATAAAAAATTAAAAAAAATCAGAAAAAATTACTATTTTATTTGGAAAAAAAGTAAAAAATGAAAACGGGCCGTCCCGGACGGGCCGTCCCGGCCCGTTTTCGGGCCAACCCACTTTTGGCCCTTTTTTCCCGGGCCCAAAACCGGCCAGGGCTAAAAAATATTGGCCCGTCCCGGCCCGTTTTACGGGCCAAATGGGTCGGCTCGTTGGGCTGGGCCCATATTGCCATCCCTAGTTTTCAGTGTTTTATTTCTAAGTGTGATTTGGGTGGTAAGATTCTGAAAATATACTATATAAGTATTGTTTCTTGGTTTTCAGTGTTTTATTTCTTGGTTTTCACCTGCCTACTTTCTATGTTTTGTCCATATGTGGTTGAGTAGATGACTGATCCGCGGAGGGACTTGAGTCAGGGACGACGTTTCAGCGTCCAACCTCTGGAAATAGATGGGATGGGCTGGAGGATAGATTCGTATACGCAATGCGCTACCTTTAATGGATATATACTTGTCACAGAGCATAGGGTCAATGGACTCGACTTATGGACAGTATGTAGGATTTTTTATTACATGATATCTATGCGATGGATCAGGGACATGGTCCAGCAGGCGAGGGACGAGGCCAGAGAGAACGATGTACCAGCCCTTGATGCACCGTTTATATCTTTTTATGATTCGGGTAGTTGTTAGAGATTGGACCTGGCTTCTTATTACTTAGTAGCTTTTTATTTCAGTCATTTTCCTTTTAGTTTGTTTAGAGTTTTTACTACTTTTTGATGTACAGTAGTTTTAGAAAACTCTTTGCTTGTACTGATGCTAACTCTTTTGATATATATACTTGAGGAGATTGTTTTTACTTTAGTGTTTCTGCTAATACTGTTCTTATTTTACCACGTGATAAAAAAGGAAAGAATGGACCCCGCATTTTTCTCATCTTTTAAAAAGGCAAAAATTTTATCCGCATTTTTGGGAACTTAACTTATTTTAAATCAAAGATTACTTATAAAATTATTACGAAAATCTTGGTTACTATGGTGTAATATCCTTTTTCGAGAAAGGGTGTTGCATTTTGTGGTATCAGAGTTCGGTTCAATCTTTTAGGGGGAAGTGTTAGGTTGTAGGTCTATTAAGCTTAGGTTGTGTGACTCTGACTAAGATTGTTTGATTTATTTCTCTGTGAAGTGATGTGTGACATTGATTATTTTTCTGTGTTTTTCTTTGATTGTGGGTTAGTGCTTATGTTTTGGGTTAACTTATAGGCAGATGGCACGTAACAACGAAGCAATGGAAAGGGCAATAGGGGCGATGAATCAGATGGCTGCCACTATGGCACAACAGGCTGAGAGAGTAGAACAAAGGGATTTATAGAAACAAGCTAAGAATGATAGAGCTACTAATGGGAAAGGGCTTTCAGACTTTAGGAAGCATGATCCTCACCAGTTTAACGGAGAACCTAATCCAGAGAAGGCGGATCTTTGGATTCAGAATATAGAGAAGATTTTCACATCTCTACGCTGTGAGGAAGGAGTGAAAGTATCCTATGCATCTTACCTGCTGATAGGGGACGCAGAATTATGGTGGAAGGGACAACAATAACTCTTGGAAGCAGAGCATCAGAAAGTTACTTGGACGATATTTTGCACAAGGTTTCTAGCGAAGTATTTTCCACAGAGTGCTCGAAGTGAAAGGGAGCAGGAGTTCCTAAGTCTGCAGCAATAGGATATGTCTGTAGATGTGTACGCTGTAACATCCGTATTTTTAGGGTATTAGTTAAAATTTCTATTTTATATGAAATACTAGGATCTAAGTGCTAAGAAAATTAATTTGGTCATATAATAATAAGTATAAAACACTTATCAAATTATTTTATTAAAACAGTAACTTTTTCCTTACTGTTTGACATCTGTATTTACCTTTATTGATGGAAAAAGGTTTTAATAGCACAAGTATGTTAAATCAACTTAGATAAATAAACTTCCTTCAGAAAAGTTGTTTCTTTTAATATTTGTGATTTTTGGGAATTTTCTTAGAATTTTTGGAAAACTTTGAAAATTACCATTTTAAGCCTGTTACTTACGGAAAGAGTAAAACACTGATTCGGGGACCAACCTGAGGTTAGAAAAAGATTTTGAGTAGCTGAATCATGTTTTTATATTTTTTTGGATTTTTGGAAACTATTTCGTAATTTTTTGAAAAACAGATCAAAATGCTACTTTTTCGACGCTTATAAAATACGGAAAGCGGAGGTTTCTGGTCCAAAATCGATTTATGTTGAACAATGAGGGCTCAAAATCAAGTTTTAAGAGAGACCATTAGTAATTAAATTCAATTTGCAAATTTTCTGGGATTTTTCTGAAATTTTCTGAAAAAGTGCTATTTTTCACTTACGGCGCGTCCGTTTTCCTTTGTTTTTACAAACTGTAAGGCTTATCCTTACCGTAAAATTCCCAAAGCTCTTCCATAAGACTTTTATGGGTTATTTTCAAGATTTCCCATTAATTCTTATTATTTTGAAATATTCTTGAGTATTAGATTAGTAAAAAGACTATTTTAACCCTTAATTACGGAATAAGCCGAATTGAGACGAATAGAGGTATAGCGGCCATGATATGAAAACTTAGGAACTTTGAGGGGTTCAAATACAATTCTAAGAAGTATATAAGAGTGGGGAACATCATGATTGCCTTGAATAGTAAGGTGGGCAAGTAAAAAGACCATTTTGCCCTTAGTTCCCACTTAAAACTACCTAAACCCTAGACTTTTGAGCAAGCAATCCAAAGGCTCTCCTCCCTTCCTATCTTGGTCGACATCCACTCTTAATTTGGAGCCTTGGATGAGCTTTTTGGCTTATGTGTCACTAGCTTAGTCATAAGGGATAGCCAATGAGAAAATGGAATGATTTAATTAATTAAGCATTATGACATATACACCAAAAAGCTAGGTGAGGTCACAAATATTTAATCCCTCCTAGCTCCCTCTTTGGCCGCCCCTCCCCTCCTATAAATAGGGGTCTTTGCTTCGTAAATTCTCACACACCAACAAGCTTGCAAGAAGACACACAAAGTTCTCTCTCTTTTTTCTCTAGTTTTCTTAAATTTCTCTTTGGTGTTCTTGGTTGTTCTTCATCAAGCTTTGGCCAAGGTAAGGGGTTAATCTTTTAATTTAATTTGAGAAGTATGAGTTTTGATTCTTGTTAGTGTTTAGATCGTATGCTTTATGTGTTTTACTGTTATGCTTTAATAAATTATTTTATAGCTTTAAAATAACTATTTTGTACTAAGCATTAATAGTAGAGTTATAATACCCAAATTTTATTAAATTTTATGAAAGCAAGAGGGCTATGTTAAAATTATTTTTTAACTTTTGTAAACATACCGTTATAATGGCAAAATTTAGACTACCGTAAACATGATTTTACTGCGAAGAGAATACAATTTATTATTTTGTGAAAACCCTGGTATTATCTATCATTGATATACAAGGTCATGGTTAAGATAAATGATTTATCAGTATGGATCTGTCTAGAAAGGAAGTGAGACCTTTGAAGGGGCTAAAGCAGTCCGTCTCTCTCTGGCTTGGGATCTGTATTGATACGTTGTTTGGGGAATTCTTAACTTAGGGACTCGGTATATACGTGACTAAAATAATTGGGGAATATAATGGTAATGGATTCTCGGTGAATTCTACTGTTATATATTTTTGGTTCAATATTCTCTATGTTTTCAACAGTGAAAATTTGTGAAAACAGTTTCAATGGACTTTTTCTGAAAATAAACCGGTGTTTAAGTATTTTCGAAATATTTCCAGTTTGACCCCTTTTCAATGAGTTAATCACTTTTTAGTACTGTTATATACCGATATATTTTTGAGGAACTTGAATATAAACGAAGTATAAATCGTCTGGAATAAATGGTTCTATGTCTATCCGAGAGGTAAGATTCTGTGTTTTTCCTGAGATGTGTGTTTTGGAATTCTTATCTGTTAAATGTGGTTTTGTGTGTTCTCGTGATTCTATGTGGTTTGAGATGAGTGGTTCTGAGTGGTTGGAAGTGAAAGAGATATGCCTAGTGAAAGGCGATGTTCCCATATGCTTAGTACTAATGCGATGTTCCCACACAATGTTCCCATATGCTTCGGTTTAAGCAATGTTCCTACTCGATGTTCTCACATGATGTTCCTACTCGATGTTCCCAAATGCTTTGTTGAAAGCGATGTTCCCACTGGATGTTCCCAAATGTGCTGTGTTGAGTGAAATTCTTATTGTGCTGATGTGTTGATATACTGGTTATTTAAGTATGATTCCTTAGTGATTGTGTTGTCTGTTGCTGTGCACCCATACTTTTCCTATTAAGTTGTTTAGAGTTTCACCCTTGCCTGCTTTGTTGTGTTGATTCATGACGGAGTAGATGTCTGACCCAAAAAGTGGGTTGGCTCTTAGGAGAGGAGCTGAAGGATGCTGCTGAGTAGATAATATGGATTCCAAGAAGATTAGACGGTTACTATGTTATTTGGGTAGGGGTTTAGAGACTAGACTGACTCAGATGTTCACTGTTTTCAAACTCTTAACTGTACAAACTCTGATGATTTTATATATATACGAGACAAGATATTTCTTGCATAGTATCATTTTATGCTTCCGTACTTAAACCCTTTTGAAAAGAATTAATACATATTTATCCATCCTTCTCTGTGTTAAAAGAAGAGAAAAATTTTTACACACGTTTTCGGAGAAGGGACATTGAGTTTTCACTAAATATTTTATAAGTAAATTCAAAATTCATTGGTAACTATGGTGTAATATCCTTTTTGGAGAAAGGGTGTTGCATACGCAGCCAAGTTCGAATCCTTGGCCAAGTACTTTCGTTTCTTCTAGCTTCAGCCTGATGAATCATAGAAGTGCGAACGTTTTGAAGTAGTGCTTCGTTATGACCTTAGGGAAGCTGTGTCTGCATTAGAGATTCGACAGTTTCAACCCTTGGTTGAAAAATGCAGGAGGATGGAAACATTGAAGAAGAAGAAGGTGGTGGTGAAAAGCAACGTGGGTGGATCAACTAGGTCCCAACAGTAGAATCATGAAGGAAGGCAAATTCAGAATACACCGTATGCAAGGGACTCAGGAAATTTTGGGAAACACCATAGGAATGGAGGATATGGCTATCAAGGGTCAAATGTGATTAAGTGTTATAACTGTGGGAAGCTAGGACATCATTCTAGCAAATGCACTCAGAGAGGGGCGACTTGCTACAAGTGTGGCAAGGTTGGGGACCTAGCTAATAGTCGTAGAGAGCAAAATCCAGCATTAGTAGTCAACCGTCAAACATCGCAACATAACGGTTCTGGAGCAAGCAAGTGAAGATTTTCTTACGAGTTGTGAGTTCTAGGACGACGCTTTGTTTTCTGTCTTATATATGGGTATAATCTAGTTACTAGTAGGATTGAATCATGATACCCGGAGTGGGGGACTAATCTTTTGGAGACACTTATAGATATAGAGCCTACTAGCATTGCTTGTAAAATAATTACTACATACAAATATATGAGTGTTTGCTTGCATTGATGTGGTATTGACTTTATATATATGTGTGTGTGTGTGTGTGTGTGTGTGTTTATCGTATCTTCTTTTATAGGTAGATACTGCCCTTACAAACTAAGTATACGATCTGGATGATGATACGATTAGTCATAAATTTTTTATTATTTTCTTACTACTTAAGGTCAAGGTATGGGAGTAATTAACCCATTAGCTTGCCGGTAGTAGAAAGATGATAATAAACATTGGTATGAACTGATAAGTCAAATCCTATGATTGAAAAATTTGAGGTTTGGATTCCCGATGGAAATGAGAAAGTACTCTGTTGTTGGAATAGAAATGTGAATATGTTTCTAAGGTTGGCAATTAGACATATAGATGAGTAAGATGGTATTAAGGATTTTTATCATATAAAGGTTTTTGGGTGATAAGGGTTACTTCACTGAGAGGATAATATGCGAGAGTTATATTCAACGTTGTTCTAGGCACATAATTTCGAGTATGGAATTATTTTAAGGGTGGTAGAGTTGTAACATCCGCTTTTTTGACTAACTGTTTAATTATGTCTTATATGAATTTGTGTGATATAATTATTTTGAGTTTTATTTTTAGCTTAAAAATAGGATTTAAATATGCATGTTTGAGAATACTTCTGAAAGTGGTTAATTTTTAGCTTCCGTTAGGGTTAATCACAACATCTGTATCTTTGTGTTTTCCGTCCTTTTTCTGTTTTATATGAATTTTTGTTCCAAAAATATTGTGTGATTTATTTTTAGCTTAAAATTAGTAATAAAATACATGTATTCCGAAATACTTCTGAAACGGTAGCTTTTCGATCAAATCGGGCCTTTTTACAGAAAACGATTTACGTCTAACTGACGAAAAGTGATTTAAATAGCTTGAGTGTATTAAACCAACTCAATAAATAAACTTCCTTGACAAAAGTTGGTTCTTTTATTATTTTAGATTTTCTGAAATTTTTTTGAAATTTTTGGAAAACTTTCAAAAAATACCGAAAAAATTTCAAAAAATCTAAAATAATAAAAGAACCAACTTTTGTGAAGGAAGTTTATTTATTGAGTTGGTTTAACACACTCAAGTTATTTAAATCACTTTCCGTCAGTTAGACGTAAACCGTTTTCTGTAAAAATGCCCGATTTGATCGAAAAGCTACCGTTTCAGAAGTATTTCGGAATACATATATTTTATTACTAATTTTAAGCTAAAAATAAATCACACAACATTTTTGGAACAAAAATTCATATAAAACAGAAAAAGGACGGAAAACACAAAGATACGGATGTTGTGATTAACCCTAACGGAAGGTAAAAATTAACCACTTTCAGAAGTATTTTCAAACATGCATATTTAAATCCTATTTTTAAGCTAAAAATAAAACTCAAAATAATTATATCACATAAATTCATATAAGACGAAATTAAACAGTTAGTCAAAAAAGTGGATGTTATGCAACACCCTTTCTCATAAAATGATATTACAACATATGTAACCTGATTATTTATAATACGTAGTATTGATTGATTTTCATTATAAAGAAATTTTCCTTTTAATCATGTTAAGTTAATTTCGAAAATGAGTATAAATTTTTTCTTTTATTCCTGAAAACCATTTTTAACTTGAAACTCTCACTTACGTTATTTCGATTTCGAAAACTCTTTTATATCATAACGTATCATTAAAGAAAACGAGATAAACAACTACTGAATAAATAATGTACATCGCATATACTATTAGTCCAAAGTCTACATATACATGACTGGTCAACTGGTAAAGTCACATAATATAAAGTACAGTCATCCAAAATATCTCTAAGCAAAAGCCCAAACTGGTATAGAGTCAGTCTACAAAAAAAAAAGATAAGATAACGCAATAGCCTGCGCTATGTTAGCACCCAAACACTCCCCACAGACTCCTCTGAAGGATCACTCTCCTCCTCCACTATCTGCTTCCCTTTCCCTTTATTATCATTGGCCTCTTGACGAGCTCGTGTTTGCCAAGACGGTATAACAGTAGAAGGAAAAGGTTTCGGTCTCCCTCCAGGCTCTGCAAAAGAAACTGGAATAGCTGGGATGGGTCTATCAGACTAGGTAGTAGGTGTCCTCTCAGTAGGCACCTTCTCCGCTGATGTAACCCTAACAGTGTGAGTACGGCGCACAGTACTCTTGCGAGCAGTCTACCTCCATCTACCGTAATATCTCTTGCAAGGTGAAGTCTTGGGTCTTCGGTGCTGTGTCTCTGGCCTTGTAGGCTCTTGCTGCACTGGCTCAAATTTCTGGGCAGGCTCCTGTTGAGCTACTGACTGTCTTTGTCTTTCTCTCTCCCTCCATGTATCCCACAACTCCTGAATGGGCATCTTTACATCTAGAATCATATCCTCCACAGTCCATCTGTGCGGTCCCTCCGCAGATGTCTCGAGTGAAGTAACATACCCTAAGTATGTACCCCACTGGGTCTCGGGGTTTATGATCCACCCCTCACCCTCTGCTCCTCGGGGCAGCAGACTTAATCTACAGATCTTCACTAGCCCCTCTGACGGGCGATCCATCTATATGAGTCATGTTCAAAGGAGAGCACAAAACATATAGGCAAGGGTGAAAAATCCTCATACACAGAAAATAAAGCATAGAGACAACAGATAGAAAATATACCACATCTATCAGACACATTTGCATTAGAAAATTATCTACCACTTACCCTTCTCAAAACAAGAGTATAAGGTTTTCCTGCAAATAAAGTATTCTCACAGACACAAAGGAAATAATCACAGTCACAACACATAACTTAGCATCAAACAATATATCATCAACTCAAATATATTATAATGCATGTCACTTCTATTTCCCCTCACATCACTCTCGTAGTGCTCCAATGAGACTTCCCTACCTCCAACACCATTGAGCGATTGGCTGTAGCAGACTTACCAGAGAGTACCACCAGACTTCATAGTAATCATTCAGATAAGTTACATCTCACCATATCCTGAATAGTCAAGTCCGTTAGATTTATCCAAGCAGGGTTGTGCGACTTGCCTCGGCTCAAGGGATATCTCCTACCTGGCCATCTGAGGGGTTTCGCAACCTGGATAATCCCAATAGGCTACTGTGGCCAGACTATCCCTATTCTCAACCCCATCCAGGTTGTAATGCTCATCATGTGGCCTCATGCCAATTCTTTTTCTCTTTATGCAAAATGGCACATCAAATTAAGCATACAAAATAACCATCTCAAGCATATTTAAGCTTTGGTTTCTCTTGTAATCACATTAACCTCTTCTCTAGGTTATCACTTGCACAATCACATATAACCTTCACTCTTGGTTATAGCATTATCATCACTTATGATAATCACATCTCTTTGTGCATAATTCTCCATCAACATGGCTTTCTCCTCTATCATTCACACACTTATGAATTCTTCACCTTTTTAACAAAAATGCATTTTCCCAAAATCATTATTTAAGTTCTAAAATCAATTAACCAAAATGCTTACCAATTTTCATATTTAAAATGTCATTTTTCTCTTAAGAATTTTCATAAAAAAATTTGGAAAAAAATGACTTTCGCAAAAACATTAATTATCAAAAATGCTGGGTCCAGAACTGTTCACAGGAGCGAGAATTTTCCCACCCGCAGTATGAACAGAACTGTCCCCTGTTTTCCAGCTTTTCCCAACTACGAAAATGGTCACACCCAGGGCATGACAGATTTGCGATTTTTCAAAGCCTAACCCAATTCAATCTTTTCTTCACATAGCTATGACCAAATAAACACAAACGAGCAAAGTTTACCATCCTTGAATCAATTACAAGCCACAATCCTTCAACAACAAGCCATGGTTCCAAACTCATCAAGCCATATCAAGCAAAGTCATCAAGGCATTAACACAAGCATATATTGTTCTACCAACATCATTAATCATATCATGCCAAGATTGAACATAATCACAATCCACTCAAGCATGGAACAAGATCATCATGCAACCAACATAGGCCAAAATCATGTCACACCATACAATTAATTTTCCATAACCAAGAGCACTCCACAATCAAAGCAAACTAGTCTTAGTTACATCTAGGTTAAGATCATCCTCCACCAAAGCTTTCTTAATCAAGCCACTCAAGAAAAATTCATATCAATCACAAGACAACCTCTAAACTCATCCATCATCATAAGAACATGGAAGCATATAGCTCAAAAATCATCATGCTCTCTAGGTCAAAATAGAATCATCTTAATCAAACCAACATCAACATAATTCTCATATGTCCACTAAACTTTAAAATCTTGCATGAGAAAGTTTTTCCCTTACCAAGTTTGTAGAAAACTCTAACCACCAACTTCTTCTTCTTCCTTCTCCTTCTCCTTCTTGATTGGTTCCTTGATAGCTTGTTGGTCACTAGATTAAGAACAAGCCTTGGAAATTTTGCTAACTTAGACAAATTTTTGGAAAGCAACACTTGAAGTTCGGCTATGGTGAAGAACAAGATGAAAGTGCAAAGCAATAAACTCTCCCTTCTTCTCTCCTAAACTTGGCCTCTCCCTCTCTTCTTACTATCCACCAAGATTTTTTTCCAAGTATAATTACACTTAACCATCCCTTAACCCTAGTTAGTAACTTGCCTTGTTCCTATTGGCCAACGCATGTGAGTCATAGTGTTCAAGAATCCTCTCCACTCTTCCTCTCTCAAAACTGGCGCAGCTCTGTCCTAAAGGGGAGGGTAATTAATTTTTCACCTTAACCATGGTAAATGGTAAGTCTCCAAGGTAATTAAGTGTGGTAACTTTTGTATTCCATAGTAAAAATTGTCCAAACTTAACCTATTGGGGTAAAAACTCTCATGAACCCTAAAATAAGTCCTAAGCCATGAAAATAAAATGCCACAAAAATCTTGGTTCAAAAAGATCAAGCTTAGAAGCATTACGGTAACTTCTCGATTTTTACCATAACCCGTAACTTGGGGTAAAAATGAACTTTCTCAGAAAAATCTCAGAAAATTTCTAAAAATCATAAATATTGTAAAAACACCATTGGTTACTCTTTTGGTTGATTTTGGAATAATTCCTAAGCCTCTGACATTCACCTGCTCTCCCTGCTATCATGTTTTCAGTCTACAGGGACCAAAATCGAAATTCTTTGTCTGTCATTCTAAAAATTTCCAAAATAATTTTTAAAATTCTAAAATATTGTAAAACATCATTTGGCATCTTCAAAAATATTTCTAAACATATTATGGGCTTCAAACCCACTCACAGTTCAACCTAGTCAAACTACAGGGACCAAAACGGTAGCATTTTTATCCGTTCTTTAGAAAATTCCTGAATAAATTTCTAAAATCCTCAAATATTGGAAAATTACTATTGATACCATCAAATCTCATTCTTAACCTAGATCTAGGGTTTCTACTTCACAAAGTCTTCATTCTGTCTATTTACAGTAAATAGAATTCTATCTGTATCAAAACGTCCAACTTAAACTACTGTTTTCTAAAGTCAGGGAAACTTTATCTATGAATTTACTCTCACTAAAATATATCTAACATGTATAAGCACACATCACACAATTAAAATAAAATTAAAACAGAATCGAAATTTACGGATGTTACATGTTACACTTATCATAGATCACCTTTAAAATGGTTTACCAAGGACTAGTGTGTGACCATGAAGGACTACCGAGAGAATACCTACTAACACCAATTTTACCGGTTTAATGAGGATTTGTACTTTGGCCCACCACTTTTCAACTTCACAATTCTATATTTACCGTATTAATATATTATGCCTAGATATATTCAAAATTAGAATTCATAAAAAAATTAAAATTTTAAAAAATGAGTTTGGAAATATTTAATTTACGTTTGGTAATGATATTTTAAAAGTAAACTTAGAATAATTGATTTTATTTGGATGATAAAGGTATAATCATTTTTGATGTGTGAATATAAAGACTTTTGTGGGTCCAACATCCACATTTGATTTTATTTAACTCAAAAGCTATGAACTCTTGCTTCAACAAAAAATAATTGTTCCCACCAAGGATCAATCTTACTCACCACAAATTTGCATCCAAACACCCTAGCAAATTTTAAAGTTGATTTTGGGTGTGTCAAACTTGATTTTATCCATCCCAAAATCCAAAACAAACACACTAAATAATGTCTTCACATCAAATTCTGTACCACAACTTTTTTCATCCAAAATCACTACCAAAATATTGGGACAGCACCGAAATAAACTTTAAAATCATATAAATCAATATTGTCCATTTATAAAATTACAAATAGATAGGTTCAATTTTTAATGCTACTTTCCTTGTTCACTTTTGTAAATACAATAATTACAAATGACACTACAATAATTAATTTTATATTTTAAAAATATTTGGTACTCCTGATCACCTTCCTCAATCATGACCCTAGCATTTAAAGCAAAATATATCTACAGACCTGAGACTTGCTGGTCCTTCATGGACGTTCACTGGTCCTTTGTTGACCACTTTAAAGGTGGTCCATGGTAAGTCCCACCAAATACACATTAATTTGGGTATCAAAGTGCCTTTATAGGTACCAACTTCATGCTTTGTCGTGACACCAAACATCTCATCCATTAGAAGAACAAGTTCTGTGAGATCTCAATTCTCAATATTATATATTTTGTGGCTTACATATTTAAAACCAATTCTATTGAAAAAAAGAAGTATTTGTCACAAGTCATTTCTACTCATCTCAATCTCTATTTTTAGCCAAAAATACATTAAATTTTTGTTTAGCTTTTTGTACATCTTTCATTTTTCCCCAAAGAAAAATTTAAATCAAATAAGTGTATAATATATATCTATAAGATGCCATTTTCATAAGATATTTCAAATTTGACTTATGAATGTTCAAGGACCCATTTATTTTAACAAAATGTTTCTTGTTTTCATTTTTCGTTTTTAGTTTTAATGACAAAACTATTATTTTATTTTCAATTTGTTTTCTGTGTTTCAAAGATTTATACATAACAATAAAAATAACCTTTTTTGTTTTTTCTGTTTTCTATACAAATTTTGAAAACAAGAAATATATTAAATATAAGATAACAGTTTTGTAATTGAAATTAAAAACTAAAAATGAATACAAAAATTATTTTTCCAAAATAAACAGACACTAACTTATTCGACTTGTACATTGATATAATTTTTTTTCCTTTGTCAATACACATGGATTGGAATTTAAATTTTGACATAAAAATCAGCTGCCAAGCTGATCCTTCTCAAAATAATTGGCATTCTTCCACCAATGGAGAAGAGATTATTTTTCGAGGTTAGATGCCAAAGGCCAGGATAATAGCAGGACCAAATAAGTGCAAAAAGCGAATAAATCAAGAATTAAAGTTAGAAAAAATTAAAAAGAGACTAAAATAAAATAAAATGATATTTTTTGGGTGCAAAAAAATAATAATAACCTGATATTATTAGGCAAATCATGTGCTTTTGACTTGTTGGGTGGTTCTAATTCTCATTATCGTTCTTGTGTACTACTAAAATCTTATGTGTGAACGCATTTTTTTTTATGAACAAAAAGAGGCAAACAAAACGCCAAAACAAAGGAGCTAAAACCCACGAGGGAAATGAATATTGGCACTATCGGCCACTAAGGCTAAAACAATAAAGGGAGGAACAGAAACAAAAAACTGGCATCAGCGACTTGGTTTGCTTCGCGAAGGACATGGGACCACCTGATAGAGTTGTTCTCCTGCTGGAAAGCACCGATTTGATGCATGCACTAAAGCATAGCTTGGGTGACTCTGGGAACACCCATTCTTAATCAACCCAATAGCCAGCTGCGAGTCAGATTCAATGAGGAGATTATGGAACCCTCTGGCCCAAGCGAACCTGACCCCATATAAAATGGCCCACAACTCAGCATCCAGAATGGGGCAACGGCTGAGATTAGAGGAGAAGGCAAAGCCGAAATTTGCATCACTAGCTATCACGGAGCACCCCTCCACATGCAGCAAGTCCCGAAGCAGAGGAACGAGCGCCATCACAATTGAGCTTATACCATCCCCTGGGGGGAGGGGACTAATGGATATGGTTTGGACACTCTCTCCCAATCCCAGCACATAAATCAGTCCAAGGAATGAGATGGATCCTCCGTCGTGTTGGAGTATCCCCCACACAAAACTTCGACAGTATTTTATCCAACTCCTTGCACACATAAAAAGGTAACCAGGCAGTCTGCATATTACTATCAATAATATATTAATAACAATTTTATAATCACAATTACTCTATCGTTTAGTTATACAACAATATCTAACAAAAAAAAAGAAGAGAGAACAATACATGAGGCACTCGAGTGCCAGTCTCCTCATGAACAAAAATCTAAACTGTAATATGTGGAGTTTTGAACTTATAAATTACTGCATGTGTGATATTATTATTTTTTATTATTGAGGTCAGACTCTTTTGTTGCTATGACTAATTTAATCTGCAAGGCTTGCTCTCCTAATCATCACTAAGCAGTTATAAATACTATTAGAAACTTTTTGGCAATTGTTATAAAAAAAGTAGAAACTTTTGGCAAGGTGATCACATGTGTGTCTCACACTTTTAGCGAAGGAAATAAGGTCAAGGTGATCACTAGTCACACATGTGTCCCAAACTTTTAGCTATGGATATATTTTTTTTCTTGAGAAATGTTCCATGGACCCCACCCGTACATTCGTGACACACCTCTCATCTCATTAGAATAAAGTGTGAGAGAGGTGATGGGGTGTCCATCTATCACCACCCTTTTTTCTTTATTTTTCATACTATATAAAAGACACTCGATAGAACATTAATGACCTAGGAATTGTAAGATAATCAAAACTCTATATTAAAATGTTATAATAACATTAAAAATAAGGTAAAATCGATCATTAGATTTTCAAATAATTAAGATTAATTACTATATTAATATCATATCAACCTTCAATCTTTTAAATGTTGAAGTCTTTTAGTAATAGCTCGCAATCTGTAAAGTTGTAATAATAACGAACGAATGAGTTCAAAATTCAATTTTTCAATTTTCCTCCTTACGTTTTTATCTCCGGATTTTTATGACTTAGAAATCTCAATTATGGGTGTAAATTAGCTAGTTGAACAAGGCTTTTCTTAAATAAGTCCAACTTGCTTCAAAATTTTAAAGTCTAAATGTCTATATGATTTATTATAGGCTTTTTAAGCCTATAGTTTAACCTTCTTGAAAGTATGGTTTGACTTTTTAACTTATTTAATTAAAAGTCTGATTCCTATTAAAGCCCTTCAAATAGGTCATTTGATCTATTCCTAAATAGTTATGACAAATATAAACTATAAAAAATTAAAATTGCTACTCAAGACACAATGGAGACATAGATGTAGGTTAGGCTTTATAAGGGCATAATCTTACTTATTTATATGATATAAACTTTTTTTGTGAAGGTCTAACCCAGCCTCCATGATAACTTATTTAAAAGCCTATTTTGCAATAATGCCTCTAAATAAGTCACAACTTTATCCTTAAATAAGTTTTATAGGCTTGAGTTTTTATGTTTTGTAGGTCAACATGTTTTGATATTTAAAAAGGTAAATAAGTATATGATTTTATATATTATAAAAAATCTAATATAATAATAATACTATAAAAAGTTATTATTTGTATTTACTTAAATAGGATGACTTGTTATACTTAAAATTGTTGTACTTAAAATACTTTTTTAGATAGCCTAAAGCCTAGCTTTTTTAGATAAATAAGTTTTTATAAACAAATCTTAATTAACCTGGTTTATTTCATGAGAAGCCTGATTTGGATCTAATCTGATATAGATTAGGTCATAACCCCTGTTGAGTGGCCTAACCTATTCTCCTAATCCCAATAATGAGTAAACCTTCATTTTGATCCTCGAAATTGTAAGACACTTATGAACTGGTCCCTCACATTAAAAAATAGGCAAATAAGTCCCTCAATTTGAAAAACGTCAGTCATGTTAGTCCTCACGTTAGTCTGAGTAGGATAATGTTAACAAAGTTGGTGGTGTGGCACGTTAAGTGCCACGGTGGCGCACACGTGTAATCCCACAGTCGGGGACCAATTTGACAGAAATTGGAAAAGTAAAAAAGTGAAACTCAACCATTTCCCCCCTTCATCTTCCCACCGTCCCTGTTTTCCAGCAAACCCCATCCCTTCTTCTTTGCAGTTGCAATAGTGTACAAGTAACACACGAATAAAGACCAATTAATGGATGACTATCCTTCCCTATGTGATCTTGGTCGGCTAACACATTGAGAAAAAGTAACCCACCCAGCGCATAAACTGTTCAAATCCTGAAAATCACTCCAAACCACCCAGTTAATTCAGGCTTCAACAAAAGCAACCAATTATAGGCAGAGCCCTGGCAATGGCATGGCGTCAACAAGAAGAGGAAGAACAAAGAGAAAAGCCTCATGCTTGATTCAGATGAACTTAGAGGCACCCCCAATTTTGTAACATATAACAATAACAATAAAATGTTTTGATCAATTTCCAAGTCAATGCTTTATCTTCCTTTTTTTAAATTTTTTTTATATTGTGGATTTTAAATCCAAGATTTCTTTGAAGATTGGCTTTTCTTTTTGTTCTGTTTGTTTCATCGGGAAAGTTGAGAAAGGATAATCATAATAGAGAAAATCAATGTTTCCTTCTTCAGCTTCAGCTTTATGTGTTAATAAATTAGAGGTAAATTGGATGATTTCAGGCTCTAGGTGTGTGATAATTCCTTTTTCTTTTTGAATTTTACCATGGATGTAGACTTTATGGTTTTTCCGATTGTAATTTTAATGGGTATTTTTAGAAAGTTAATGAAATCTTGGATCTTGACTTCAACAGTAAATCAATCAAGCCATGTTTATCATCAACTTAGATGTTGCGGATTACATTCGGGACTGCATTGCTTGGGTTCAACTTTATGTTCACTTTGGTCTCACGTGTTTCTGCTATTTCCTCCTCAGCGTTTTCTTCTGTTCTGTTTTTCTTTTCCAATCAGTGGAGTTGCATTGCTCGGGTTCAACTTTGGTTCTTGAATCGTTGGAAAGCTGGACACTTTGATGAGCTTGTGGTAGCAATTATAGAGAAAGGTGGTGGATGCGGAACAGTTCAAAGGTGGAAGACGAAAGAGAAGGGAGAAGAGAAAAGAGAGAGAAAAAATATGTCATTTTGGTCCCTATAATTGGGATGCCACATGTGGGTCCACGTGGGTGCCAACTAGTCACTTAACGTGACAAATCATCATCTCTGACGCCGTTTGTTGACTGGGATAACAGAGGGACTAACGTGCTCGACGTTTTTTAAAATCAGGGACCAATTTACCAATTGCTTAATGTCAGAGATCGATTATTGACTGTCCTACAATTTCGAGTACCAAATTGAGGATTTACTCCCCAATAATATGATATCTTGGATTGGTCCCTACTCACATGTTTGGGAAGTCGTGGCTATTAGAACACCAAGCGTTCATGGAGTCTTGGTCTTGTGTTTTTGTTCATATTTCAATAATGCATTTAAGTAAGGTCCCCACGAAGGTGTAGCATGCGTGACAACTAATTGTTTCAAAACCTATACTTTTCTCGAGTTAAAAGAAGAATTTTCTAATGCTGATAAGCAAAAGGTGACCGTTAGGTGGAACATATTTTACAAGTGATTCATTAATGGTGGACAAAATATGTGGACCGTTAAATTTATCAACAAAATAATCAATGGCTCATATCAGTTGGATAACAAATGAGAACAACTAATCTTTCCTCACTCCTCACACAACTAACCATTGCTCGCTTCTCTTCAGCCACTTCATTCTGCTTCCTACCACTCGCCCATCCTCTGTTTCTTGAGACCTCCATCGCTGCACATTTTCTTGTTCTCTCACTCTTGATCTTGACTCGGGCTTTGTTGTGAGGTTCTGGCCAGTGCCTATGGCTCCACAGCCATAGTCTCCGGTGGACACATGCCCCCGTTCAAATTTGAAAATCCAATTTAGGCTTAAATATGTTTTTAGTCCCTCAAGTTTGGATAATTGTTATTTTTAGTCTCTCAAATTTAAAATGTCTATTTTTGGTCCATTATTTTTAAAAATGTGTCATTTTTAGTCTCTGGGACTATTTTTTAATTTAAAAAGTATTTTTTAAATTTATATTTTGATCCCTCTTAAATTCTGATTCTCACCTTACTCGTTTTTCCTAACTTTTAAGTATTTTTTAAATTTATATTTTGACCCCTCTCAAATTTAGAAAATACTTTTTAAATTTAAAATATGACTCCAATGACTAAAAATGACACATTTTTAAAAATGAGGGACCAAAAACAGGCGTTTTAAATTTGAGGGACCAAAAGTAATAATTTTTAAAACTTGAGGGACTAAAAACATATTTAAGCCTCCGATTTATTATTTATATTTTTCAATTTTGACCTCCTAAAATTTAATTTTTGTGTACAGCACAGCTCTTAATTTCACCTTTTCCAATTTTAACCCCTTAAAATCTCATTTTTGCTATAAGAAGCTCTCGATTCCACCCTGTTCTCGTTTCTCTCTCCTTCTCATCTCAATCTCTCATATTTTCCCTCTTCTAAAAAATTCAATCACGTCCACCGCTCAACCGCCACCAAACCACCGCGGGAAGCATGCCCCCACTAACTAAGGGTCCTAGATACGCCACTAGGTGCAGCTCCTCTTCTTTGCCACCATCATCACTGTTGAGAAGTCCCACATCGACTAATAATATAGCTAGTGTAGTGCTTATATAGTGTGGGCAGTCCTCACCCTACAAGCCAGTTTTGTGGGGATGAGTTAGGCCCTAACAGTGGTATCATAGCCAAGGTTAGATCCACCCCACCCATGTGGGGTAGTGGGCCATCACCCGTGTGGGGTGTTGTCGAGAGTCGATGTGTGAGGGGATGTGTTGAGAAGTCCCACATCGACTAGTGATATTGTTAGTGTAGTGCTTATATAGTGTGGGCAATCCTCACCCTACAAGCCGATTTTGTGGAGATGAGTTAGGCCATAGCAATCACTTCCATCGCCCCCGAAAACAACTTCTTTGCTGTCGAACTTAGAATTTAGAAGCGGTGCGATCTAACCCAAGCATCACACGTCCTCCGTTGCCATCAGTCCGCTCGGTTACGAGGAAGGGGAGTATTTCGTCTGTGGCAACGGGAAGGGCAAAATGGCGACGGGGAAGGAGGTGGTGGTGTGGACAGGAGGCAGGCTGGGGCTAATATGTCCACCCTAGCTGTCACCATATGCATGGTGCTATTTTCATGTTTAGTTGAAGAATCCAGTCCAGCAAGGGCAGATCTTGGTTAGGACAGGGGGTGGCCATGGCCCCCCAAACTTTTAATTTTTTTTTCATAGATATGTATTAACATGTTATAAAATAAAATAGGGAGATTAAAATATGTAATCAGTATAGTAAAAAGATGAGATAAGCTTGTGAGAAAAATATTTATATTGAAAAAAAAATTACTGCAAGTTTTAATCTTAATTCAATTATTGATAATTTCAAGTCACTTAAAGAGTGTACAGAGCAACACTTTAAAGTAATTTTTGGTCATTTAAATTTTTTTATTTATATTTTGTAACTTAAATTTTAGATATATAATATGATGTTATATATTTGATTTCTATTAAGTATTATTTTGGCCCCTCTAAAATTTTCGTTCAAACTCCGCCACTGAGTCCACGACAATCTCATCAGCAGTACAACAACAATAAACTTAGTGCCATGGATGTGATCTTCAAATTAAGCTAGTCCACGACAATACTGTCTACATTAACCACATTACAAATAGTGAAATGGTCTTTAATGTCATTCTCTTTAATTACGTACGCGTAAGAGAAGGGTCGACTTTATCAAATAAAGTTAGAAGAGTAGGACTCACGTTTTTCATTAACAGCTCGCAATTTTGTTCAGTTCCATATAAAAAGACATGAAATCAATTTAAAATATATATTTTTAAGAGGAGAGATCAAATTACACCGGTGTAACTCTTGGACGATGTTACACCGCTAATAACTATTCACCGGATAATTATATTCTAAAATTCACCGTTGGATTAAAAGATACTATCATGTAGATCATTCTTATAAAATTTCACATCAATCTAAAATCATTTGATGTGTCATTGAGATACGTCAAGATTAATGTCTTTTAAAGTGTATGAATTTTGACATATCTCAATGACACATCAAACAATTTTAGATTGAAGTGAAATTTTACAGAAATGATCTATATGATAATAACTTTTAATCTAACGGTGTGTTTTAGAATATAATTGTCCGCTGAAGAATTATTAGAGGTGTAACATTAATCAAAGTATTACACCGGTGTAATTTGATCCCTCTTCATTTTTTAAAGTAACTTTATAAATTAAGATAAGAAAATATCCCCTCTCCCTCTCTCACACACACACATATCCCTTTGATGTATTCCATGAATCAATATTGGATCCATTAAGGTTTTAATATTGGTTCATATATAATTTTTATATATGTCTTCTCACAAGCCAAAAAAGAGCTAGCGCTAGCTAGTTAATTAGTCGTTGCTATTGATGTTTTTTAGCTTGACATGACCGTCAAAAGACGGTGAAATGACGAATAAAAGACACTAGCAATAATACTTTGATGATGTTAATCTTTTTCTTTTTATCCTAAAATTTTTATACAAGACCCACAAGAAATGTTATTTTCTTGTATGTTTTTTAATTATTTAATATTCTCATGAACAATTTTAAAATTTATTTACTTCAAAAATAAATAAATTCAAAAAATAAAAAAATTGGTAGAATGAGGCCAAACTGAGGTTAATAGTTATAGTGGGTTGGGTTTGAAAATAAATTCTAGGAAAGTGTTAGGTGTACACGACAATTAGTGTACACACACTTAGAGTGAGATAAAGAAATAAAAGAGAGAGAATTAATAAATGTGATAGATAATATCATGTAACGAGAAAAGAGAGATAAAAATAGATCATAAATGTGTTCGATGAGTCGGGATGACACTATATATTGGAGTAACATGTATCGTTACTCGAAAATAAATTCTATTTCTTTTGGAAATTATAACCTCGGACTCTTGTGTGTATATATTCTCACCCACACACAATTGTTCAAAAAACCAAACCATCTTCTTTTTTCTTCTTTGTTCCATGAGAGAGAATCAGTCACACTTTTTGTATTTTCATAGTTCATGAAAGAAGTGGTGCTAGCTTAGCTATAGCTGTTAGCTATCTTCTGAAAACAAGGGAGTGAGAAGAAAAAAAAAATGGTATTTTCCAGAAAGCATGGTGTTGGAGGTGGAGGTGGTTGGGAAAACACCAAACTCTTCACCCTCCAAGTCCTAACAGGAAGATGGTTCATGGTGTTTTCCTCATTCATGATCATGTCAGTATCTGGAGCAAGCTACATGTTTAGTCTTTATTCCAGAGAAATCAAATCAGTTTTGGGGTATGACCAAACTACCCTCACTCTCTTAAGCTTCTTCAAGGACTTGGGAGCCAACATAGGCATTCTCTCAGGCCTAATCAATGAGGTAACACCCCCTTGGGTTGTCCTAACAATTGGTGGGGTTCTCAACTTTTTTGGGTACTTCATGATCTGGCTTGCAGTGACAAGGAAAATTGCCAAGCCCCAAGTTTGGAACATGTGTTTGTACATCTTCATTGGTGCCAATTCTCATTGCTCAACCAACACTGGCGCACTTGTCACAAGTGTGAAGAACTTCCCTGGGACAAGGGGTATTGTCATAGGCCTCTTGAGTGGGTACCTTGGTTTGAGTGCAGCTATCATCACTCAGCTATACTATGCCTTCTATGGAAATGACTCCAAGTCTTTGATCTTGCTCATGGCTTGGTTACCAACTGCTACAACTTTTGTCCTCTTGCCTGTTATTAGGCACCACAAGGGAGTTGAACAGCCAAGTGATTCCAAGGCCTTCTATAATTTTCTCTACATGACTTTAGTCCTTGCAGGGTTCCTCATGGTAATGATCATATTGCAAAAGTGTTTAACTTTTACTCAGAGTGAGTATTATGTCACTTCCACTGTGATGCTTCTCTTGCTCATCATGCCAATTGTTGTTGTCATCATGGAAGAACAAAGGATTTGGAAGAGGAAACAGGAGCACACTACTGAAGATCCTCCTCCTAATAAGACTTTGAATGTAACCACAGAGATGCCAAATCTAGAGAAGTCTGCATCTGCAAAGTCTCCTCCCCAAGTGCAAGTTTGGAGAAACATACTCAGGCCACCAAGTAAAGGTGAAGATCATACAATACTTCAAGCCCTTTTCAGCCTTGACATGGTGACCCTTTTCTTAGCCACAACTTGTGGACTTGGTGGAACCCTTACTGTGGTGAACAACTTGAGTCAAATTGGGTTATCTCTAGGATACCCTCCACACAGTATAACCACATTTGTGTCCCTTATGGCAATTTGGATCTATATGGGCAAAATCACACAAGGGGTTGTCTCAGAATATGTCATAGCCAAATTTAAAGTCCCTAGACCTATCATGCTCACATTGATCCTTGTGTTAGCCAGTGTTGGCCACCTTATAATTGCTTTTGATGTCCCAAATGGTCTCTATGCAGCCTCAATTATCATTGGTTTCTGCTTTGGGGCAAATTGGCCATTACTATTTTCCATCATATCTGAACTTTTTGGCCTTAGATATTACTCAACTTTGTACAATGTTGGGTCAGTGGCAAGTCCAATTGGGTCATACTTGTTAAGTGTGAGAGTTGCTGGGCATTTGTATGATAGGGAAGCCACAAGGCAAATGGAAGCATTGGGGTTAAAGAGGAAGCCAGGGGAGGAGTTGAATTGCAATGGGAGTGAGTGCTACAAATTGGCTTTCATCATAATTACTGCAGTTAGCCTTTTTGGGGCACTTGTGTCACTCATTTTGGTGCTTAGGACTAGGGAGTTTTATAAAGGTGACATATACAAGAAGTTTAGAGAGGAAGCTAGAAGTGATGAAACTGAAATGGCTCTAACTCAAAACAGGGTTGGGCCTGCTTCATCAAATGAAGGGTAGGATGTTAGGAATCTTTGGTTAGGAATTGGTCAATACTTTCATGCATGATTGGCTTAGATAAGAAGGATAAAGAAACGTGGGGTAGGGAGCAACTTGCTATAAGAAGTGAAATAAATTCCCAATATAGTTGGGAGTTTATAGTTTAGGTTCTTATAATGTCATGTTTTCTTTTCAATAAATCACTCAAATTGTAAAATCATGTATCCACTTTTAAATAAATGTTGCATGTGCTTGTATATGAGAAATGAATGAATGGTCAATTACCTTCCTATTTTGTTTCCTTTTGTCATTTATATATCATCTGAAAAATTATAGAAGAAAACAAGAATTTAAAGGGATAAAAGTTTTCTGTGAAGTAAATATTATAAAATCTGGGCATGTTTCTTTTTAATTTTACAGCATGTTATTTAAATATTTGCAAAGCATATGAGGGGAATTTGAGCTACTTAGACTATTATTAACAAAAGAATGGATCCAATGTTAAATATTTCCTTAATACAAGCTTCACACATACATAATATAGTATATGGTTAAATATGTTTTTACCTCCCGTGAATAGGTTAATATTCACTTTTAGTCCCTTAAAAAATTTATCCTTTTTTAGTTTCATTTCTGGAAATATATCATTTTTAGTTCTTGTGTTTTTCTTTTAAATTTAAAAAATATTTTTTAAAAATTCATTGTCATCTCTCCTAATTTTTAATTTTTACTATATGGAAAAAGAGAATTGTAGAGGTGTCAAATTGGGCCGCACCATTGGCTCAAAGTGTAAAATCGGGCCAATTCGAATCACAGGTGTGAAAAATTTCACACCATGAATGTGAAAGCGTCAATTCAATTCGAAACTTCAACAAAATAAATCACAACAATGGGAAATTTCACACTAGGGGTGTGAAAGTATGTGGTTCAATTGGCAGTTTGAACAGAAAAAATCACAACAGTGGAATTCACAACCATGGTGACAAAGTCAGGTTCAATTCAAAGCTTCAATAAAAGAAGTCATAGTTATGAAAAATTTCACGCCATGGGTGTGAAAGAGTCATTTTAGCATACATATTGCATTACATTCAAGCATAAAAGGAAAAAGACGCAAAAAGTGGTGCTAAAAGCAATAACAATGCCTTCAGGGGAACAGTAAGCATGCATATGTATGTTAATAACTTCAATCATTTATACGCCTGGACGGCCCCACGTTGGTGGTTTTGGAGTCATTTGCCCCCACTATATTTTAAGTATTTTTGTAATATTTTATACATATAATGTGTGTGATGGACCCATATTAAGTAGAGTAGGGGCAATTCTCTCCACTTAAATATCAATTTTTTAAAATAAAATATAAATTTGTATTTTATTGAGACAAACCTTTAAAAGTAATAGATATTTTTGTAAAAAACTAAAGGTAAATCATAGTTAAAGAGTTTTTTTTTTATTAAATGTCTACTTAATGTCCCACTTAGACATTAGATATATATATTTTCTGAAATATTATGATATATTTTATACGTTACAAATTTATATAAGAGTTTTGTCCTCGTAACGTAAAATTTTGGGTCTGTCCCTGCGCCTCAAAGCAGCACCAATAATGGAGAAAGAGCAAAAAAAACAATCATTAAAATTCTAGCTTTCAATCCTATACTTTGAAAAGAGATAGGAATTGCATTCTATACTGTATCAAATTGTTGTTACTAAGTCACAGGGTCCAATTTCTTCATAGAACACAAAAGAAACACATTATAAAGTGAAAGCCCTCATGAGCAAACCATTACACAACAAATTTACAAACATCTATAACAAATTTCAACTTGACTCATCCAATATTATGATAAAGTTTTCCTCACTAAGAGGAGAGGGCACAATATATACCGAAGCACCTTAGTCATTGCACTTGGAGAGTATAAGTTCTAATAAACTTGGGAAAGTAGTAAGGATGCTAAACAAATCTAATGATATAGTCACTACATGATATTTCTAACAATAAATATGATCTATGCATAAAAATCACTTCCCTATGAAACTTCTAACACTGGTTTTATCCTCTCGTGTTGAGTTTGGGTGTGATTACTAAAGCTAGGGGTGTTCGTGGGACGGGTTGTGTTTGACCCTCACCCGGCCCTAAAGTTTAATCAAGTAAATTCTTTAGACCCGAACCCTATCCTTAACCCGATATAACCCAATGGAATGCGAGTTCAATGTAGACCGGGTCCAAGAAAGACAAGACCGGGTTGACCCGAAGTCATGCAATTCTATAGAAAAAGTGCTAACTTAACTTGTTTAAAAAATAATAATAAAATGTTATATTGCTAGATTGTTATCATTTGGTCTTTTGCCAAGTACTTAAAAATAATATTATTGAATCAGAGCTCAAAAGAGACAACAAATATTGAATCATTAGATTAAATATGGATTAATTTATTCTATATATAATATATATGTGTATATACATATGAAATTACATATGAAAATAATTGTGAAGTGCATTCATGAGTGAAAAAGTTCGTAAAAAGTGTACTAGCAAATAACATGCTATAATAATTTTACTTGATTCCAATGTCAATAAGTATTTGTAAATGTAGTATAATAAGTAAAATTATCACATAAATATAGTTGGGGACGGGCCAGGTGACCCGAGAGTCAACCCAAACCCGGCCCGGCCCGAAGCCGGGTTATTATTTTGGACTGTCCTATTGTCCTCTTTCTTTTGACGGGTCTGGGCTAAACCCGACCCGAAGTGATCGGGCTGAGACGGGTTGGTGGGACGGGACGGGTCTTGAACACCCCTAACTAAAGCCAATGTGTCAACTAAAATATATAGATCCCACTCCTCATCTATGTGGTCCCAAACTCTAGAAATTGCTTCCCATCCCAAACTCAGTAGAGGGTTCTCACTAGCGGAATATTAATAATACACTATTTTTAATATATTTTTTTATGATTAAGTAGAATTTACGTGAATCTTGTTAAATAATATGAGTTTCATACATTATTTGGTGAGATACATTTCTAAAGTATTGAGACCTATGTAAATTTCAGCTAATCATAATAAGTGTTAGAAAAAATGTGTCAGTAACACATATTGCTGACATTTTTTCTTCTCTTGAAAACATTTTCTCATTTGGTCTTTTATCATATTGCCAAACAAGGGGAAATCTTATCCATTCAATATTTTTATTAATAAAAAATCTACGGTCAGTCCTTAGTGGTGCAACGATACACCCTTGCATAGGAACCGCTATTTTATATCAACCGTACACGTGTCGGTCGACGTGACCATCTAGGTTGTATTATGTCCTTTTTTGATACAATCTAACTATCTAGGTTGTATGTTAACTGGGACGGATGGGAACCGCGCTCCGCCCGAACCTGAACCTTCTCAGCTTCGGCTTGTCAACGAACCTGAGCTTCGGAATCTCATTCATTCAAACTCTCCCATCTTTCACCTTACACAGTTGAAAAGCTTGTTGAACCAGTTCAAACTCTAGTCCTTCACTGTCACTGACTCACGAACCCTAATTCCCCTTCATTTCTCACCACTCTCGATCTTCATTTCAGCGATTCAGTGACAGCAGGTGCTGAATTCGCCTAATTTTGCTTGAACGGCTCTGTTTTTTTTTTTTTGTTTATGAACGAGAGTCGATTGTTCATGGTTTGTGATCTCTGAAATTGAGAGCCGTTTTTTCACCCGTGGTGATCGTCGACGCATGAAGCTCCTGATTGGTAATGCAGGAGTTTGATCCAGCTATTGTTGTGTTTTGAGGTTGGTCGTGCATTCTGTTGTTCTACGATTTCTGTGATTCGGTTAAATTTTTTGTTCTCATTGTTTGATTTGAGACTCTGTTGAATTCATTTGTTTGATATCTTGTCGAATTTCGTGCGGTGCTGCAGTTTAATTTTAATTTTACTTCTGAACGGGAAACTATGGCGCAGAGTAATTGGGAAGCAGATAAGATGTAAGTACATTGATTTATGTTTGATTGAGCCAAAGCCAATGGTTAATTGATCCGTTTAGCCGATCCCGTTTATGATGGTTATTGTTGTTTACTTCAAGTTTCCACTATTAGTGTGTTCTCTTTTTTGCTGCCAGGCTTGATGTTTACATTTATGATTATTTGGTGAAGAAAAAGTTGCACAACACAGCCAAGTCATTCATGACAGAAGGGAAGGTTTCTCCTGATCCCGTAGGTGAGAGATAGTTAATGTAGTAGCTTACTACTCTTTAGTACTTCTCGCTTGATTTTGTTATTTTATTAAATGGTTTGTTAGTGCGGATCTTTACTTGTGACCTGTTTGAAATACTCTGATGGCATTGGTTGCGTGCATTGTTTGCATGTGTCACCTGGGTAGAATATTTAGAGGGTAGTTATAACACAGTTGATTATAGCTAACACTCTGAAAATGCAGCAATTGATGCTCCTGGAGGTTTTCTTTTTGAGTGGTGGTCTGTTTTTTGGGATATTTTTATTGCAAGGACAAATGAGAAACATTCTGAGACCGCTGCAGCATATTTAGAGGTACCTCACTTCTCTTCCTTTGGCTTTAATGGTGTTAGATATAAAAATCATTTATGAATCTTCACCTAATAACTTATGCTTTCACCTAAAACCTAGTTTATTGATTTTATGAAGAGTAGTCGTGTTACTTCTTATTTTTTTCGAGTTTCAGGCTCAACAGATTAAAGCAAAAGAACAACAACAATTGCAAATGCAGCAATTACAACTAATGCGTCAAGCGCAGCTGCAAAGAAGGGATTCTAATCATCCTCCCCTTGGAGGTACTGTAAATGCTATCACTACAGAAGGAGTGCTCGGGCAATCTACTGCCAGTGCTTTGGCTGCAAAAATGTATGAGGAGCGGATGAAGCACTCTAACCCTATGGATACAGAGACATCTCAACCACTTCTAGATGCCAGAATGGCCCTTTTGAAATCAACAAATCATCCTGGGTAATACCATTGGTAAATATTATTGAACTTGAAATATAGTCTTATACATTTTTACAATTTTTGTTCCTTTTGCCCAAACAGTCAGATGGTTCAAGGAAATTCAGGAAGTGTGACTGCAGCTTTACAGCAAATCCAGGCTAGAACTCAGCAAACCCCTGTATGTGCTTTCATTTCTTGGTGTTCATCTGCATTCACTTCCTTCCTTTATACTCTCTATAGTTTAAGGTTTTGATTTCTATTTTTTCCTCCTCAGCAGGAGATCAAAAGTGAAGTCAACATGGGCAACATGCAGAGATCCGTACCTATGGATGCTTCTTCAATTTATGGGCAGGGAGGAATGCAGTCAAAGCCTGGAATCACAAACGCAGGTTTGAATTAGTACAAGAGAAAAGCCATTTAAAGATGATCGGAATTTTAATAAATTTAGATTTGCACCCTTTATATCATGTAAAACAGGCAACAAAACATGATAATTAGTTTATTTTGCATTTTACAGTTTGGGTATCTGCATGGTTCATTTTACATAATGTTCTTCAAGATTGTTTTCTACTTTCATGATTTATGATTATAACATAAATACTACACAATTTCTATGAATAATCATCTTTCTTGGTTGCAATGATTATCTTTCTTCTCCTTTTTTCAGGATTAAATCCGGGAGTTGGTGGTCTCACATTGAAAGGATGGCCTTTAACTGTGAGTTCTATTATGAGCCTTGAGTTCACTTTTAGAAATCTATCAAATCAATATATATGATCCAATTTAAATCAATTACCATATTATCTAGGGCATAGATCAAATTCGCCCAGGTTTTGGAGCACAAGTTCAAAAGCCTCTCCTTCAGAGTGCAAATCAGTTCCAGCTTTTGCCACAACAACAACAACAACAGCTCCTTGCACAGGTACAGGCACAAGGAAATATTGGCAATTCGCCTGTGTATGGAGATATGGATCCACAACGATTAAGGGGATTAGCTAGGGGAAGTTTGAATGTAAAAGACGGTCAACCAATTGCAAATGATGGATCAATAGGCTCTCCAATGCAATCTACTTCATCTAAGGTATCATTTATTTTATCGACGTTGCCTCATGTTACATTAACATGATAACACTATGTTGTAGAAATATTTGCATGATTTAAAATAATGACTTTATGCTAATGCTAATACTTTCCTGAGCATTGAATTATTTGGCTGTGTTTATGAATGATCCATAGGTTATGTTCTCACATCAACAGCCCAATTTATTATTTGACTATTCTTTCACCTGACGACATTGTATTTACACATTCACATCTTAATATTTAGAGCAGAGCCTCTCAAAACATACAAATGTAGTAAGTTAGTCAAATTATAAATTGACTCTGATAATAAGTCGATTAGCTGATCCATCTTGAGTGCACTAACCCACATATGCTCTAAAACTAGCATCAAAATCTACGGTGGCATATCTATTTCTGTTAATGATGAGACTTGAAAATTCACAATGACAATAACAAAATTTTAAAATTTTTGAGCACTTCTACTTATAGCCAGCTGCATAAAATCCCGCATTAACTATTCAAGCATACACATTATCATAAGAATAATTAGGCATTTAAACAATTCCTTGTATACTTCTACATCAATCATGATCACAGAACATGATTTTAATTCCTTTTTCTTGATTTAAAAGCACACAACATGAATCTCATCATATTCACAATGAATTACCTTTCACTAGGCTTCAAATTCATAAATTGCTCAACACATTAACTTTAAATCATCGAAGCACACGTGGTATTTACATCATAGAACGTAGGCATATTGACCAAGATCACCAAGTAAGGTTGTTTAATTTTTGACTTAGGCCACATACCAAGATCACATAGCATGGTCCACATGTATATATTAACATAACCCATATCCCTAAGCGAGGGAATTATATAACCCCAGGTGACACAAAGTTCGGAGTAGAGCTCTATCTGTGTATGGTATTTCTTGTTCCTGGGAATCTTGTGATCCAGTTTTTCATATGGTTGGAGGTCCCCCCTTAACTTCGGGGATTATACCTCATTGAGAGTTGCATCCCTATAAGAGAATCATTTCTTTCGTAATTATATAGATATAATCTACCATACACAAACTGTTATTTCAATCAATAACAAATATTGGGTGGTGGTGCTTAAATGTAAAACAACTATGAAAAGTACTATAACTGAGCATGTTTATTAATAATTAGGCATGAGAAGAATCTTAAAAGTTAAAACCTTTGATTAAATCCTTTATGTCCAAATTATAGCTCCCTACTTAGGAAATCGATTCATCCTTCATCCATTATTTAATGTATAAGCAATAGGTATTAAAGTGATATGCAATAGTATAGGATAATTCACCTCATCAGCATCTAACTTTTGACTATTGGTCCCGGCTGCCAGATCAGGCACAATTACCTTAGAATAGTTGTCCCCCATACTCATAAGTCACAAGATAGGGCATCCAAAATCAGAGGAGTAGAAGATCAGTGAGATGAAGGTGGGTAAGCACCAAAAGTTACAGAATATCCCAAAGAACTCTACCAAAAACTCAAAAAAATGATGCCAGAGACATCTCTAGATATCAAGCCGCCAGTGCACCTGCCACTCATTGAACGACCTTGTTTGTGCTGGAAAAGAGATAGCCCAGCCTCCAACAGCCCTGAAATCTGGAACAAATGGGCCTCACAATGCTGAAAAGTGTTCAGCTTCAGCTAACTGATCCTTCGTGACCCAATGTCATTGTCAAATGCTGCTCCACCTGTTGGCACTCCTCTTGGCATTAGTAGACCACCATTGGTCATGTTGTGTTTCTGCATCTTTCTTTTATCTTTTTGGTTTTGGTTTTTATTTTTTAGGTAAAAGAAGGGAAAAATAATTAGTAGGCTCTGACATTATGTAAAGTAAAAATAGAGTTGGGGAAACTGTACCTGATGTGGGTGCTGGTTCTGTATAACATTCATTGAATTTGTACGAAGTTTCTGTTAAGAATTCATTATAGGCTCATGAGAAACACTTTATTTCTTCTATTTGTTAATACTTTTTTTTATATTTTTTAAGCAGATCAACATGCCACCAATCCAACAATCCACCTCTCAGCAACAACAGGATCCCTTGCATCCACAGCAACTGGTGCAGGTCTTTCTTTTATGTTTATTTACAATGATATTGGTCATACCTTTGCCAATAATATATAAGCTAGAAGTTTCCATTTCCATAATTCTCTTGCATGTTATGACTATTTACCTACTATATTTTAGAATAACCGAAAAAGGAAGGGGCCTACATCTTCGGGAGCTGCCAACAGTACTGGTACAGGAAATACACTTGGCCCGTCTAATTCTCAGCCATCAACTCCATCTACTCATACTCCCGGTGATGGAGTTGCTATGGCGGGTAACTTGCAGAATGTTACTGGTGTATCCAAAGGTTTGATGATGTATGGTACTGAAGGAGCAGGTGGTCTTGCATCTTCCACGAACCAGCTGGTAAATCAACTTGAAGATTTTGTAACCTGTATTACCTGGGAACTATTAATGTACTCTGCCTGCATATGTTGTGTCCAAAGAACATTTGATGTAAAAAAAAAAAGTATAACACAACCCTGTATAATATATTAAAGTTGGCGCAAGAGGCTACATGTTTCCTTCCATTTTTGGTAAATGATTTGTTACTGAAAACATCACCACTCTTAAATATTATGTTTTGAACAGCTTGAGAATGCTTCATAGCTGATTGTAAAGATACTTGAATTATATAATATTTGTGCTATTCAATTACTTTTACTTTGTATGCTGCAGTTGGTATCATTAACTCTCAGGACATGGGTTATTAAATATATTGCTCAGTTTGATAACGTGTCTGTAATATTCTTGATTTGTCAAAGAGTACAAGACTTGAAAAATTGTGCACTACATTAATTTATGTTTTGTTTCCCTATATCATTTGCTGAATCTTAATTTAAGTCACAGATGATAATTACTACGTGATAATTCACATTTTTTTAGTTGCAGGATGACATGGAACATTTTGGAGATGTTGGCTCCTTAGATGATAATGTGGAATCATTTCTCTCACAGGATGATGGTGATGGAAGGGACTTATTTGGCACGTTAAAACGGAACCCTTCTGAACATGCTACAGATGCTTCAAAAGGTAATTTAATGTTCTTATGTGTCTATAAGATTTTATTATTTACATTGACTGTATTGGTGGCTCTATTGTGTACATTTCAGGCTTTTCCTTCAGTGAAGTTGGTTCTATACGCAAAAGCAACAGCAAAGTTGTATGCTGTCATTTCTCTTCAGATGGGAAATTATTAGCTAGCGCTGGACATGACAAGAAGGTAGAATGGATTTCATTCTTTCATTTCGCTGCTTTAAGGCAGATAGCAGAGTTTCAAAATAGTTATAATTCTGTAGCAGAACAAATAATATATTTGCTGGTGAATTTTAAATTATCTTAAAATGGTTTCCTTTTTTCCATATTAAAATCTTTACAAGATTAATTATTTTAAATTTTTTGTATTAATACACATGAATCAGGTGCAATTGGTGATTCAATATTGATCTGATAATTGCTTGCTCCTATTGGCATTCGTCCTTTTTATTATTGTTTTCTTAACTTTATGTTTTGACTTAATACAAGGCATTTATGTTTAATATGATTAGGTTGTATCTCCTAATTATTCTTATATAATGGGTATATGATGTCATCTTAACAGGCATGGTGAGCATTTAACTTGCGGGAAAAGAACCAGCATTTATTAGTTAAGACTATATAGCATACTTAAGTTGTGAACTAAAGACAAAAAGCCCTAAGCATCCATGTGTTTTTCCTTCTTTTGGTCCCATATACTGAGTGTCAAGAACCAATTCTCCTAAAAGCATAATCTATTAGGTGAAGGTTCGTGAATGATTTATGTCTAATTCACCCTCTCACACAATACCCTTTACCTTGTGCAGAAATTGAACTTATATTTTGAAGAATGGGGATAGCAAGGATCAATTTTTTTAAATAAAAAAAATAAAAAAAATAATTTTATTCTCACTTCATTTTGTTCTTAAATAAATCAGAAAAACCAACTTAAAATGTAAAAAATAATAAAAATAGTTAAAACTTTAAAATGTTAAAAAATAGGTCTTTATACACTTCATTTGGGAATATGCTTCTTCCTCTATTAATCCTTGTACCCACTGCTCATGTATATATATATAAGGGGAAGTATCGAGTGAGAATAAGAGAGGTGAGGGTAGCTAATCTTGACTACAAAATCATACATGGATGGTCAAGTGTGTGTGTGTGACCCTGTATTCTACAGTTTAGATTTTTGTGTCAGTGTGTTCATGTCCATGTCATATTTTGTATTCATGTCTGTGTTCGTGTTTCATGAGTGGCCATGTCATCAATAATTTGTCAAATGCTTGTTCATTTCCGAATAGCTAATATTGATACAATTAGCATGGCAAAGAAGGAGCCACCATTTGGCCTGCTGTCTTCTTGCTTGATTGTATGCAATGTATTATATTTAATTAATTAATATGAACATAAACATGTTATTCTTATATAGTACTATCAATTGAAGAAACTAATATATTCATTTCTGTTATGAAGGCTTTTATTATATTACCTAACAATACGATAACAATAGAATGATTCCTATAAACCTCTGAAATTGCTTGCTTATTGGTGATAGCAAAACACCATTTAAAGAGGAAATGAGCAGAATTGCAGAAAACCAGAACGTAGCTAAGAACAAAAACCTATATCGAAGTAGATTCAAGATTGGTGTATTCTGCTCCCCCCAAATGAACCAAATAAAAGCAAAGGTTCAACACCATCAAAGAATTTTGGCATCCCTACCCCCTAATTTTGCCAAAACATTTAAAACTAACCTGCAGAAACCTTTATATAAAGGAACACACCTAGTGCTCTTAAAGAATTAGGAACATTTTACTCCAAAGGTTGCTGGCTACCTTGCAGTGAAAAAATAGGTGTCGTTGTTTTTGAATTTGAATTGCAGAAAACACATGCTTTAATTCTGTATTCTTTGCTTGTTGGCATGTTTGCTGGTTTATCTGAAAAAAATATAGGCTAAGAATATTATCAGAAATTTACTTTTACAGTCAGTTGGGTATGGGGATAAAAATTGGAGTGAAAGATTCATGGATCAATTTTTAATACTATTTTAAAATTTTAAACAGATCCATAAATTTTTCACCCTCATTTTTACCCCCATAACAAACTGACCCTTCTTGTGTAAAAGATACAGATGCTCATCCTATCCCTTGTCATTAGGTTGTTCTGTGGAACATGGAGACACTGCAAACAGAGAGCACACCAGAGGAACACAGTCTTATTATTACTGACGTTCGCTTCAGACCGAATTCAACTCAGCTGGCAACGTCTTCATTTGATACAACTGTGCGACTTTGGGATGCTGCAGATGTAAATTCTTTTTTACTAGTGATTCTCTTTTGACTGTTAATGCAGGCCTTTCCTTGTCTGCTTTCTATTGAATGCAATGCTCTTCTCCCCATGAGGATTATAATTTTAGTTACAGTAGAAACGAATATCATTATGTCTAGGTTCACTGTATGTGCCTAGGTTTAGTATATTGTGTAAAAATATAGTAATTAGGAAAATTATATCTTTATATTTTCATTATATAAATTTAGAGTCCATGGTGTAGCTGAGACATGGTTTTCAACATATGCTTCTCTTTAATATCTATCTCTCTCTCAACATTTACTAACACACCTATATTTTATGTCATGGAAAAGGGTATTGTTATGATCATGATTTTGTCCCTTATTTGGCTCAATGTTGTTGTTTTGGTTTTTGAATGGATTTTTTTAAGGTTTCTGAACCTGTGCAATCAAAAGAGATTGTATGCAAGTCTTAGTTTTAATTATTTGTTTTTGTTGGCTTAGGTCCAACCTATTCAAGAATATTCAGCAAAATATAATTTTAGTCCGTGTCCAATATTATGGACCTTGATCCTATATATCACTGGTTAGAATATTTGCATATTTTTAGCATGTGCGTAAATAGATAGTCAACTGGAATATGATGATTGCTGTAAATTAGCTAATGATTAGCTCCTTGGTTGTTTGTAATTATACTATCAATAAGAGATAAGAATGCAAGCCAAGACACAAAACTTTCACTCAAACCTCTTATCTCTGTTTCTTGACCAATGATTACTAACCAGGGAAATATGGTAGTGGAGAAACCCTATCATTTTTTGGAAACTTATGTCTCAGAAGTTGGAACCCTTCTTTGGCCATAGGTTGATAGTCAGTTGTGTGGTTGTCCCCTTTCTTGTTTTTTCTTTTTCTTTTTTAATTTTTGTCATTTGATGCTTGGCCAGAGCATGAAATCAGGTGTTTAAATCTTATACCTCTTATGTAATAGACAATAGTATCTATTCAAAGTGTTGGTTTACATGCTGCTGGGACAGTGGGACTTACCTTTGGCTATTACTTTTGCAGCCAAGCTTTTCTTTGCAGGCATATAGTGGTCATACTTCACACGTGGTGTCCCTGGATTTCCACCCAAAGAAAAATGACCTTTTCTGTTCTTGTGATGATAACAATGAGATTCGCTTCTGGAATATTAGTCAATATTCTTGCACTCGTGTTTTTAAGGTTGTGTATGAAATTTACTTGATTTAGTTAGCATAGATGTGATGGACTTGGCATATTCTCTCTTCTGAACCACATCAATTTAATCAAGCAGGGAGGATCTACACAGGTGAGGTTTCAGCCAAGGATCGGAAACCTTCTGGCTGCAGCATCTGGCAGTGTTGTGTCTCTCTTCGATGTTGAGACTGACAGGCAGATGCACTCATTACAGGTGCAAACAAGGACACCGAACTTCGGGAAATCTAAAGATAGTAACATAATTCTTCACCCTTATTTTTATTATAATATCTAGTAATAGTTAGAATTTTATATATTTCTAGGGACACTCTGCAGAGGTACACTGTGTATGTTGGGATACAAATGGAGATTACTTGGCATCTGTGAGTCAAGAATCTGTCAAAGTGTGGTGTCTTGCCTCTGGGGAATGCATTCATGAACTTAATTCCAGTGGAAACATGTTTCATTCTTGTGTTTTTCACCCAAGCTACTCCACTCTCTTGGTTATTGGAGGATACCAGGTAAATTTGTACATATCTAGCTATATTGTATCTATGGCGTACCTTTTCACTTTTCTCCCCGTTTTTAATTTCAGTTTACTACTATATTTTTCTGTTTTCTTTTCTGTACTAGACTGCTAGTCTTTATTGTACTTTTTGTATAGTTATTGTCTTCGGTTTGTGATAGTTAGTAATGGTGTCAATTAGAGTGAGAGTCTGTTAGTATTCAGTTGAGTTAGTTTAGTACCTTATTGTTCACATGTAGTTAATGCAGAATATTTTGGATTCTAGAGCAAGCTACTGCTTGTAACACCCACACAAATACCTATATATCTTAGATTTTGGGCTTAGTGCCTATCTCAACCCCACAAAACTGGCTTATATTAGGTGAGGACTGTCCAAGTCTTATAAGGACTACTTTGGCCATATCTCTAGTCCACGTGGGATCTCAACACACCTCTCACGCCTAGAACTGGACATCTGGAGTGTGGACAAATGCGGGTGACCCGGCCCAATAACAATGCCCTTCACGCCTAGGAACATACATCTAGAGCATGGACAAATCTCTCCCTTCTTCACTCTCCCTCTTACAGACTAATCTCTCCCTTCTTTTCCTTCCTCCCTTTTGGCATGTGTTCGGTGGGTAGTTAGGAATCAAATCTTCTACTGCCTCCCCCTTTCTTTGTAAAATACACCTTTGGTAACCTTAGGGTGCCTAAAATATATTTAATATCAAGATGAACAAGTGATACTATAAGTTTGACCGTTTGATGAGAAGCTGTGAAAGAAACCTAGGATATAATGGTAGCTTCCTTCAGAAATATGGTTTTGGGAGAAGGCTTGGTTTGTTGTTATGTCAACACAACTGGCTAAAATATTACTGTAGAAAAGATTGCAATATTGCGGATGAGTTGAAGAGAATCATCCACAATGGTAAAAACATATGATGTGGGTTGTAAATGATTTCGTACTATCAAGAAAATTCAGGTTAGAGGCCTTGAGGTAGTAAGAAAATAACCTAGAATGGCAACTGGATAGATTAAGGGAAATATGGATACCAGATAAGATTAAAGCAACAATAACCTAGAAAATCGTTTTGTTTAATCATATAATGGCTGACTTGTTTTGAACATGTTTTGAAGCATATCATGATTTCTAAAAACAGTTTTCATTTAATCCATTAATGGCTTACAGTCATTGGAGCTATGGAACATGTCCGAGAATAAATGTATGACCATACCAGCTCATGAGTGTGTAATATCAGCTCTAGCACAATCACCGGTGACCGGGATGGTTGCTTCTGCCAGTCATGACAAGTCTGTAAAGATTTGGAAATAAATTTGATTGTTCTGAGGTTCAAACGGCCATATCAAGTATTATTTATACCTGTTACGTTCTGAATCTGATGGGCAGTACCAGTCCGAATAAAGAACAGCGTTGAAGAAATTACATAGATTTGCATGGGAGAGAAGAATCCTCCATGTATTCCCCCTCCCCCTTTTTTCCCTTCATTATCTACTGTGACAAGGGGCTTTATGCATTTTCACTGTTCACAAGGTAAAGTTTAACCCTTTTTCTCTGCCTTATTTTTTATTTTTTGTTCTTTTAAGAAAAATTAAATTAAAAAATCCTCGGTTGCTTGCCAGATATTTGTGCAAATGAGGGTTTTGTCATTGTTGTTAGCCCCTTTTCTTTTGATGTCCAAAATGTATGTTTATGCAAGTTCATTGTCTTCTTACTGATTAGAAAATTACATTAATCAATCAGTAACCAATATATAAATTGATTGTATTGATTGGTTGGATCAGTCCTTTGTGCAACCTTTAATTCATTCCTATTAAAATGTTGGAAGCCGTTGTTTGCTGAGTACATAAACTTTGTTCTGCCCCGTGTAGAATGATTAATTGAGTATGATATGATAGACTCAGTCATTCTGATTTGCACTCATTTTATTTTCCTTGTTGAATTTCTATTATCGATGTATTCTCGGACTTGTTCTCCATCATCTTCAATGGCCGAAGCTCTTTCTGGTAGTTGGCTTAGTTGTGTGCCTGCTATTCGTATTCAAACTAGAGATTTGATTATGCATTATTGTCACACGTAATGTAATTTACCAGAATATCCACCTACAAATTTGAGCACGAATAGGAAAATATTTCAGATGAAGAATAACCCAATAATTAGAGGTAAAGAGAGCTCAAATTTCTCAAATCAAACAATGACACGGGAATACTTATTTTTTTTCTTTCAAACATGAAAGAACTTTCATTAAGAATACGATGCTGAATTTTAAAAGGTTATCATGGGTTGTTATTTGATTTGAGAATTTAATGGAAATGTTTCCTTGTATTAATTGGTTAATTGTTCTGTTCTTTTGGCACTAAAAGTATATAGCTCCTTTCGACAAAAAAAATGTATTTAGCTAGAATTAAATTTGCTTTCCCGTTTCTTTTAGTTACTACTATAATTAAAAACAAAAGTGGCACCTGTTAGTGCAGATGTTTGATATTATTTGGCTTTTCTTAGTAAATCAGGGTCACTTTTTTCCTTGGTTCATACTTGTTCAGTGGTTGTTCAGCAGTTCTGTAAGCCAGGATGTGAAGCCCTCTAAAACTGATGCCGGAAAAATCTGACGATAGAGTTGGCGATACTGTTGCGATATAGAGAGAAATAGACAGTTGTCTTGCAGTATAACCACGGTCCTAAACGTTAATTACGAGCCTAAGCCTACATAATGCATATATATTCTGTGCAGATTTAATTAATTCATTATGAAATAATTTTATAGATTTCCTTTCAGCCTATTAAATATATATTTTTTTTTCAAAAAGGATAAAATAAAAGAGATCAATTCAAAGTTTAACCAAACAGGCACGGCACCTATTAGTTAATTATGTAATCAAAATCAAAATTAAATTAATACATACAAATTCCAAATATTGGACGATTTGGATTCTCTTGTGTCTCACTCGCTTAACCGTGTGGCATAGCCGGAGTCGTACGTGAAAAACAAAGAAGAAATAGTGATCATCAATTCATCATTATATCTTTCTATTGTACATATCAAAATTTGTCATACTTGATACCTCAGTTAGGGACACATACCTTTTATATATCTTCTCTTTTTGTCCAAGAAATTAATTAGCCTCAATTAAGCTCAGACATGGAGAATAATATCAAAGAAGGTGGTAACATGTCCCTCTTGGATTTGCCTGAAACAACTTTGGATTTCATCCTCAAACTCCTTTCACCAATAGAGCTCTGCACAATGTCAAAAGTGTGTACTTCTCTAAGGGATAGATGCCAAAGTGATCATGTATGGGAAAACCACGTAAAGCAGAAATGGGGCAGAGTGATTGGTGATGCTGCTTATAAGGAGTGGCAATTGCATATAGCCACTGCAAAAGAAGGGAACCTCTTGAATCAAAGGACCAATCTGAATGGATCATTGGGTTCTTTTACTGGTGTTTGGCCTAATCTGTATCTGTGTTCTTACTTGGAAGATTGTTCACTCCTCAGTGGTCAACTGTCAAACCACTTCATGATGTCTTTGTATTTCTCTCTACAGAGTGGCAGGTTCTGGTTTCCTGCTCAGGTTTACAAGGTAAGGGTTGGAAATAGCTTATTGCAGTTAAACTAGTAAGCTTTTCAATTTTTATTAGTGAGTCATGTGTGTATATTATTTGTAGGCGTTGATGATTCACAATGCCTTGGTTAGCTATGACTCTGAATCTAATACCTTTCAAGCAAGGTATGCAAAAAGCAATGTTTGGTATCGATTAACCCAATGATCTATCAAATATAGTTTTTAATTTGGTGAATTTTTATAGTATTGATCTACTCAATTAGAACTTTGACCAACTCATAGAAGATTTTCATGGTTATACGTCATGAAATTTTTTAATTAGGAAAACAATTTGGTTTCCTAATGAACACCATGCTAAGAAAATTCTGTATTTTTTTTCCAAGCCATGCTGATAATAAAGTTAATGACTTTAGTTTTGTTGGTTTGCTAAGCATATATGCTTTTTTTGTGAATGATGGATAACTTTGTGTTAGGTGTCAATATGGTGGTTGGCGATATCTAGGGAAGAACCTTGAGTGGGATATGGTGAGAGTGCCCACAGTTGATACCCCTCCATATGTTCTACATCCCTCTGATTGTTTGGACGACCTGAAACCAGGAGATCATATTGAGATCCAATGGAGAGGAAGCACACAAACTCCTTATGGTATGCTTCTAACCCCCCCCCCCCCCCCCCCCCAAAAAAAGCCACTATGGATTTGGATTCCTTACGGTTAGGAATCCATACGTTTAACATTGTCAAAATTGTTGGATAGAAATCGGAAGACTCACGTTTTTATTTACTAAAATAGATTTAAATCACATTTTTAAAATATAAACAATCCGATCTCTATCTAACGATTCTAAAATGTGTAGATTTTCAACTGCAAGGAATCCAGATCAAGCCGTTACTTCTGCACCTTGACATATTCAAGTTATACAAAATTAGTTGGAGATTTGGGGTTAGTCTTATAGACATTATATCAATTTTTAATCTTTGGTATTGAATGATTAATTTAACTTACTTTTCAAAGAAGGAAAGAATATATTACTTAGCATCTCTCGCCCGATATGTTATTTTTACCTTAATAGTAAGGGATTTCATCTCATTCCATTTAATATTTTACTTTCTCTTTCCTTTCTAATTTGGGTTATGGAATGAAACCAGTTTTTTCTCTATATAAAAACATCTAAATAATTGCTAAATAACTCTTTTAAATTTCATTTCATTCAATTTCATTCCTTTTTCTATCATAAATCCAATCATAGATGTTGTAACAACTTGTGAAATATATTGCAGATTGGTGGTATGCAGTTATTAGTCACCTAGACTCATGTAGTGAGAATGAGAATTATTGTCAGTGTCATCACAGTGGTGAGAATTTTTTTAATTCCATTTTTTTCTCTCGAAATCTGTTTTGACATTTTCAGGGTTGAAAAATCTCTAGTTTCTATTACCACTTTAAGTAATGTTATTTTCTTTTTGTTAGTAAAAGATGTCGATTTCTGTTTTGAATTCATTGAAAAGGGTGTCACATTATGGTGTAAGGATGATCTTTCCTTCAAATTTAGGAGGGTGAACAGGAAATATTGTAGTGGTAATTAATTTGTTGAAGACATTCACAATATAATTATTTTATGGGTTAATTATGTTTTTAGTCCTTTAAAAATTGCTAGATTTGAGTTAGGTCCTTTAAAAATAAGTCAACATTTTTAGTCCTTTAAAATTTTTTTGTTTGATTTAGGTCCTTTAAGTGAGTTGACTTGCTAGGTGACACATTTTGACCAAGTCATCATGCCTACATGGCACAAAACGCTGACGTGACAATATTAACTTTTGAATTTAGTCCCTCTAAAAATTAAGTTTTGATTTTAGTCCCTCTGGTTTTTCTCTCTCTCTCACCCCCACCACCGCCACTCTCTCTCTCGTTTTCTCTCTCTCTCACCCCCACCCCACCACCACCACCACCACCACCCCCACCCCCACCACCGCCACTCTCTCTCTCACCCCCACCACCACCACCACCACTCTCTCTCTCTCTCTCTCTCGTTTTCTCGCTCTCTCTCACCCCCACCACCACCACTCGATCTCTCTCTCTCTCTCTCTCTCGTTTTCTCTCTCTCTCACCCCCACCACCGCCACTCTCTCTCTCTCTCTCTCGTTTTCTCTCTCTCTCACCCCCACCACCACCACCCCCACCGCCACCACCACTCTCTCTCGTTTTCTCTTGTTTGACTTATTTTATTATCATTTTTAGTCTTCACCATATAAGTTGGCACCTTGAAATTATAGTTTTACATTGACAAAAAGAATTATAGTTTTATGAGTGAAAGAAGTCAAACAAATCACTTGAGAGGGTGAAATAAGTAATCACACATATTAATATTACGTGTACATCAAGGCCAGCCCTGAGTTTTTAGGTGTTCGGAGCGAGTCGAGAAAATGATGCCCCATTAATCATTTGAATATTATCTTTCTTGCATTTTTTGTAACAAAATCATTAATAATCAGTTCAAAATCAAGGTTCCTTAATATAGAAAAAGAAAGTTTGGTGCCCCTCTAAAATTAGGCCAGGGTGATCGCCCCTCGCCCCCTCAGGGCCAGCCTTGGTGTACATATATAACAGATTATAAATGTTTTAAAAATATTAATTAATTGTTGAATTTTAATTTGTTAACAGTTGAACTATCTTACTCTAGTTGGTTGCTTCATGTTAGTAGTAGAGTGCACTAAATGCAAACGACCATGTGGAATTCCGTTCACTTCTGTAAAGTTTTTATCAAATTAAAAAAAATTTATTTTTGCTCTGATTTCAACCATGTATGGGTGTACCTTAAATGCATTTAATTACTCCCTCCGTTTCAAAACTATAGTTTTTTAAGGTTAATGCACACAGATTAAGAAATATTTAATAGAAGTAAAATATAGTTATAGATAGACTAAAATACCCTTATTTAATGAAAGAGTATTTATGACAAATTATCTACAAATCTCTATATTATTAATGTCAACTACTCCCACTAGTAGTTATTAAATAAGAGTATGGGTGGAAAAAAATAATTAATAATACTTTGGAATTGTAAAAATGCAATAGTTTTGAAACAAAAATAAAAAGCTAAAAGAGCTATAGTTTTGAAACGGAGGTAGTAATTTGGTTTTCCTACTCTATAGATAGGTTAATCGTGGAGTTCAAGCAATATCCCGTAGAATCAAACATGAGACGAATACCATTATCTAGAAAAAATGGGGAACAAGGTCATCGATCAGGTGGATACTATGGAGGAATTAGAAAGCTTCACAATCAAGATGAGATTGAAACATGGAAGAAGCTCTTCCCACGTCAAATTCAGGTATATATTACAAGTCACGACTTCAAATTCTTTTCTTTTTATTATATTTAGGCATAGGGAGAAAAAATCAGAAAATTAATTAGCACCCTTTAATATTGGCTTGTTGCTTTTTTATTGTAAATGGAATACTAATAACCATGTTTAAATTACTTGGAGAAAGACAATAGAAGAAATAAAGTGCCGATATATAAATATTGGTAGTCTTTGAAGTAAATGATATTAGTCACATTTGCAAAGATTATTATTATTATTATAAATATTAATTTTTATCCTTACAATTTCATTTCAAAATCATTGCAAAAGAAAAAAAATGTTTGAAGTCAATAGGATTGGGCCAGTGATAAGGAAATTTAAGTAGTAAGTATCATGTCATAGATTCAAACTTCAATACTATTATTTAAAAAAAAAACAGAGAGACAAAACATTTAAATGTTAACCAGTGAGTGGTTTAAACCTTTTTTTTTTTAACAACAGTTTGCGGCGCCAGTATTCTATATGCCTCCAGTGGCAGCAGTAATGCCAATCCCCTAGCTTTTGAAGTGAATTTCAGGTAATAATTAATATGTGCCGTATTATTATATAGTTCCATAATCATCAAAACACTTCAATTTGGGCAACCAATAAATTGTACATTGAATTTTACACTTTTATATATGTGGCTTCTGATTTTGTACTTTGACTCGCTTTGTTTCTTCATTAGTATGATTTAATTATACTTTGTTTGAATATTTTTTGTGGTGTTTTTGACTGACCCTTTAAATTGCAATTGCTCTTTATGCAGAGAACTTGTTAACAATCTTCATTGAACCCTGATTCACATTATCCTCTTTTGGTTTTTAACTGGACTTGATTTTGCCACTGCAGGGTTCAATTGATTTATCTGTTAGAAATTAGTTGATACTGCAAAAGCAAGCTGCAGAAGCTAAATTACTACACCCTGATGATGGGGGAAGTTGTTAATTTGCACGGAGAATAGAGAACAATTGCATCGAGTTTGTGACATGTATAAATTTCACCCCAAAAAATAAGGAATATTTTATGTAATCGTTTCTTGGATAGATATTCTGAAAGCAAATTAACGTACATAATCTATATATGTGCTATCTTGTTGATTATTAATTGTGCATACATAATCTTTGCGGTTGACTGTTATTCCAAAAAGTAATGTTGTTAATGCTATATCTTCTTATATCCAACATATCTTTTTACTACTTTATAAAGTAAATATTAAATGAAAAAGTAAATATATTTAATATCTTGAAAACATAAAAAATATTTAATATTTTTTTCATTTAGTAATTAGGAGAATTTATAAAAAAAAAGTAAAAAAATTTAGAATTATTCTTCGTATAATATTCTTCAATGACATGCATTTCTATATTAGTAAAAACTACTAATCTAGACTGATTTATATATAAGCAATTGCAATTTAAAGAGTCAGTAAAAACACCACAAAAAACGTCCAAACAAAGGAAAAATCATACTAATGAAGAAAAAAGAGAGACAAAGTACATATGCAAGTATTTCAAAACATATCTAAAAGAAGGTTACTAAGGATTGAAGTCTACATATGGAAGAATAAATTAATGCTAATTAACCATGAGGGTTCAAATAATGACAAGAGGTATACTCATCCGGCTACAATATATATATATATATATATAATGTTTCTTGGTATAAACCTATTCACACGTAGAGACCAAGGAGTTTGTGAGTTGTGGTAGATGAAGATTACTCTATAGACTACCTCATAATAATGTATGGAGTTCCAATGAAATTGTTTTGTCACAAAATTAGCCATCAATATAATCTAGTTAACAGGACATGGCCAAACACATAGAGATAGCCTAGCACTTTATCAAGGAAAACAAGCGATGGGGTTGATCATCACAACATATTTATTACCCCCTTATTCTTGTGTGTATCGTACATATTTGTTACTTTATTTCTTTTATGGAAAATGCTGATTCTTATGAAGAAATACTGCATGAAGATACATGAAAGAATGTAATTGGTCACTTTTATATGTCCAACCATCCATGTAATTTTTCGTAAAATGTGCACTGAATTATTTTCCATTTGTTCAAAAACAGCCACATGTCTATTCGTGTGTCCGTACCACAAATTCTTCGTAATAAATAATAGTAATGTTCTCTTATTAAGATAGGTTGACCATCAATTATATGACCATTATTATTATATTACTCTTTTATAGGTAAATTACGAGGCTTAGCTTATATAATGCATACATAGAGTTAAAAATTATACACCGACAATATAAATAAACTTTACACTGTCCAATTATATTTTATCATTTTGTCATAGTGTAGTCGTGTTTTAAGCTATAGTAATATATGGCATGACAACAATGATGAAAATGATTGGACGTGCAGATAAAACATATTTACATGTGAGTGCATAGTTATTAAATTTGATTAATACTTTTTTTTTTTACAGATGCGCGTGAGTGTGAAATAAAGGAGATTAATCAAAGTTTAGCCAACGGGCACGGCACCTGTTAATTAATGGTGTAATTAAAAATATACTAATATGATTTGACATTTTCAAATAGTGGAAAATAAACTTATCTTGGATTCTTTCGTGTGTGAGGCATGGCCGGCATATGTATAGGTACGTGAAAAACAAAGAAGAAATAGTGATCATCATCATATGTTTCTATAGTACATATCAAAGTTTGTCATATTTGCTACCTCAGTCACTTAGGGGTACATACCTCTATATATATTTAATTTCTCTTTATGTCCAAGAAATTAGCCTCAGTTAAGCTCAAACAAACATGGAGCAGAATGTCAAAAAAGGTGGTAACATGTCCCTTTTGGATTTGCCTGAAACGACTTTGGATTTCATCCTCAAACTCCTTTCACCAATAGAGCTCTGCACAATGTCAAAAGTGTGTACTTGTCTAAGGGATAGATGTCAAAGTGATCATTTGTGGGAAAACCATGTAAAGCAGAAATGGGGCAGAGTGATTGGTGATGCTGCTTATAAGGAGTGGCAATTACATATAACCAATGCAAAAGCAGGGAACCTCTTGAATCTAAATGGATCATTGGGCTCTTTTACTGGTGTTTGGCCTAATCTGTATCTGTGTTCTTACTTGGAAGATTGTTCACTCCTCAGTGGTCAACTGTCAAACCACTTCATGATGTCTTTGTATTTCTCTCTACAGAGTGGTAGGTTCTGGTTTCCTGCTCAGGTCTACAAGGTAAAGGCTGCAAATAGCTTATTTCAGTTATGAGTTTTTCAATTTTTATTAGTGTGTCATATATCGAATCCCATACATATATGTATCAGAAAAGTAGATCCTTGGTGGGACGTGTCACCTGGTGGGCATTTTTATTTCTTAATTAGGACATGTGTCACCTCTTGGGTCTTTTTTATCTCTTGCCAAAACTATTTTATTTGTTGAGTTTTTCTTACCATTTATACTAGGAAAATACACATACTTTATACGGGTCAGATTCATCAGCTATTTTTTATACTGTTTGTTTCTTTGCAGGTGTTGGTGATTCACAATGCTTTGGTTAGCTATGACTCTGAATCTAATACCTTTCAAGCAAGGTTTGTGAAAAGTTGTCTAATCTCCAACAATAAACTGCTCTTAATTTGTGTGACTTTGATTAAAAAAAAAAACATTGTCATTTTTTCAGTCACATTGATAATAGCAAAGCTAATTAATTATTTAAATTTTTTTGGTTTAGTAATTAATTAGCTTATACTGTGCACGATGCTTAATGCATGGAGATTAAATAGAGATCATTTGTGTTAGGTATCAATGTGGTGGTTGGCAAATTCTAGGGAAGATCTTGGAATGGGATATGGTGAGAGTGTTGGCAGTTGTTTCCTCTCCATATGTTATGCATCTCTCTGATTGTTTGGATGACTTGAAACCGGGGGATCATATTGAAATCCAATGGAGAGGAAGAAATACACAAACTCCTTATGGTATTCTTCTAAATTAAACCCCTCAAGCTACTGCTTCTTGCTTAATACATTCAACTTACTTGCTCTAAGTATTATCATAAAAAAAAAATTACTCTAAGCAAGTTGGAGATTTGGATTGGTCTTGTATTTTGAACAACTCCTTTGTCTTTTGAACATTATGTCAACTTCTAATATTTGACATTGAATGGCTTTAACTTATTTTTCAGTGGGAGAACTAAGATTCACCACACAAGATATCAACGGAATAAGTTTAAATAGTAGTTGTACTGTGTCATAAGCCTATCGAACATATATTTGTGTTAGACACGTTATGGATACTTTTAACTGTATTTTATATTCTTTTCATTTTTTTTTTGAATTTTTGCGTCAATCTAGATAAAGAAATACTACAATAATTAAATAAGTAATAGCATTTTGTTATCTATAATGACATTTACAATCTTTCAAAATATCAATTCTCTCTTTTGATTTAAAATTTGTGTTTTTGTATTAATTATATACTAATTTTATATGCTATATATATTGTAGTCGTGTACATGTTTTAAAATTTTTAAAATGTAGGTCTTAATAACTTTTTAATACTTGTAATATAAATTTTTTTATTTTAATATGTACACTTTTTTTATTTTAGTCTCTAAAATATAAAATATTTTGCTTTTGGTCATTGTTTGCTTCCGTTTTAGTTTTTGTAATATTTATTTATATTGATTTTATAGTCTTTAGAATATGAACTATATAAAAATTTATTTAAACAGTACACCTTAGCCAGTCCAAGTCTCTACGGACGAGCGCAGATTAGTCTTTCGTTGAAAGCGTTGAGACACTGCGTGGGTAAATATATAAAAATTTATTCCAACATGAATAAATATTATAAGGACTAAAACCAAAACAATAAGGATAAAAAGCTATATTTTTTATATTTCAAAGACTAAAATAAAAAAAAATACAAGAACTAAAAAATAGTCCATATTATAGAGATTAAAAAGTTATTTAAACCCAAAATTTATCCTATCTCCATGTCATGTCGTTCCATGCTTATTTGCAAGGTGTGCTATTTTTTAGCTTCATGTCATAACATATCGTGAAAGGTATATTGCAGATTGGTGGTACGCTGTTATTAGTCACTTGGACTCATGTAGCGAGAATGAGAATTATTGTCAATGTCATCATAGTGGTGAGAAATCTTTTCCAATTTCTTATTTTCTCTCTAAATCCACTTAGGGTGTTGGGTGTGTTTGGTTCAAAAGATGAGAGAGTAGGGAGATTTTAATGGAGGGAAAGAAAAATGAGAGATTTAATTAAATATCTTATTTGGTTGATAGAAGGGGGAGGAATTTTATTAGAAGAAAAAGACTAGTGTATCCTTAATTATAAATTAACCTTTTTGTTACTTTATAGATAAGATTATTTAAGTCATTTTGCATTTAAAATATTTTAAACAATCTTCTCTCCCCTCAAATATTGGAGGTGGAGGAGAGCTAAAATTGAGCTAAGAGAAATTAGCTCTCCTCCCTTTTCCAAAAAATTGAATCAAACAAGAAATAACATTTAAAATAATCTCTCCCCTCCTCTGACCAAACACCATGTTAGGCAATTTCTGGCATCATATACTCTACTTTTTCTAATTGAATATTGAAATTTAAGAGGTTGAACAATAAATATTGTATTAGTAATTAACTTGTTGAAAACATTTACAATAACTGATCATTATTATCATTTAGTCTTCGCCATCTTACATTTGACACTTAGAAATCTTAATTAGTTCTATAAATGAAGGAGGCCAAAAAAATTGTATAACATGATATAGAGACAAAAATACATTCCATATGGATCTAGTTGTTTCTTATTAGAAGTCCACCAAACAAAGACAACCATTATATATGTGAAATTTTGTCTAATTATGTGAATAGTTTTTAGATAAGATATTATTTTGCTCTGATTTCAACCTCCTGTGAATATAAAGTAAGACTATTTATAATAGATCCATAACGGATTTGGGTTATGATGGGAGCTTTTATAGCACTTATAAATTGTTCATTTCATTCAAATAGATTTGTAATACTCCCAATTACCAAACTAGCATATAATTAAGAGTGGAATATTTAAATAGAATCCAGATATTTTCATATACAAAGATAATAATAAGTCTTATAATTACAAAGGAAAATAACATAACATCTACAAATCTTGATTTTCTTCAACTCCAAAAGTCATCTAACCAGCTTCTATAACTGTCATCTGAAACATGAGCAACAACTAATGAGATATAAAAATCTCAATGAGTCTATGGATTTATGGTTACACTTTTCTAGTCACAAATCGAACTTAACGTTCCATCATGTTTGCTCGGCAAAGCACTCTAGTCGCCCAGGTGAAATACCAGTCAAAGAGCCAAAAGAAAAATTCCGGCGAAATTCTTGACAAAACAACTTGCAGTTCAAATTTTCAAAACAGATGAGAGGTTGAATCCAACTCTAATCACTTCCTAAAACAATATACTTCTCAATATCACTTCCTATAATGGTAGGAAAAAAACCACATGTAAATGAAATTACCACACAACTTTTGAAATCAAACATGCAATTATCTAAAATATAGGCAGCACAAATCAACCCATCACATGCAAGATTGAATTTAACACCAGAATCAAAGATGAATCCAAGAGATCATATCACATTCTATCCATACACAAATAGATGGTAATTAGGAAGAAAAAGGTAAAGGACTCACATGAAATGTGACTATAAACAGAGCAAAACCAGTAGAGACAATAGAAGTAGTCTAATCTCCTTTGATTTCTTCTCCCCCTTGATTCTTCCTCTCCCCTTCTTCTTTCTCTTCTCCTTTCTTCCCCTTCTTTCCCTGTCGGTTCTCCCTCTCTCCTTTTCCCTCTCTTTCTTTCTTTTAGTTATGTCTTGTGTGTGTATGTGTGTGATAGTGTGTGTGAAAAAAATGATTTTAAAAGAGTGTGTGACCATGAGTGTGTGTGTGAGTGGAAGAGTGAGATAATTATTTATTGAAAAGTGCAAGTGAGTGCTACACTTCCACCCCTCTAATACCATTTTAGTCCCTATACTATACCCTCACTTCTATTTCTATACAAGTATATTTAACATATATTAAAGTAAAGCAATTAATAACACAAACAAAAATAATCTAACACTATCACATAGAATTCTAATACTTTGAGATATTACAATATTAGTGTGCCTTGAACGCATTTGCTTTTATATATACTCATAGATACGTTGATCGTGGAGTTCAAACAATACTCACAACGATCATACATGAGACGAATAACGTTATCTAGAAAGAATGGGGAACAAGGTGATCGAATAGGCGGGTTCTATGGAGGAATTAGAAAGCTTCACAATCAGGATGAGATTGAGACATGGAAGAAACTCTTCCAACGTCAAATTCAGGTAAATATGCAATGCAACTTGGATATCACATGCATGTCACAGCTTTGCATATAACTCAAGGTTCAATATTCAGATTATATTCTAAAAACAGAAATAGCACTTTAATTTGTTTATGTTGGCTTGCTTTTTGTAATGTAATAAATATATAACCCTGTTCATATTCCATGGAAAAATATAAAAAATCAGAAGAAAAAAAAATTAACAACTAGGAGAGAAAATACTAATTCTAAAGAAGGGGATAGAGAATAAAATTTTGCTTAGATGTTATACTTTTTAATTGATTTGAACACTGTGAAATAGTAAGCCAAGAGTTGGAGATGGCGTGCAATATTAAGCTTGGATTTTTGTTTTGAATATTAAGCTTTAAAGAGTTTGTCAATTGTCAGCAGGGAAATAGGCATGCAAGAATTCAAGAAATTGATAGCCTTGGCCCTTGATGCAATTTCAAAATAGACAGGGCTGGATAATTAGGGGTGTAGCACTTGATCTTTGAAGTAAATGTTTGTTCTATAATCTCATTTCAAAAGCATTGCAAAAATGACCCAAAAAAAAAAGCATTGCAAAAAATATAAAATATTAAAAAATGATGGATTTAAACTTAAGAAATGACCTCCTATATATCCTCCTACTATTTTATAAAGTAAGAAAAAAAAATACAATTAATATCTTAAAAACATAAAAAATAGACTTAAATATATTTTTGGTCCCTCATGTTTGGCCTAAGTTCGTTCTTAGTCCCTCAAATACCAAGAATATTATTTTAGTCCTTAATATTTTGAAAATCAGTCACTTTTGGTCATTTTTCTTAAAATATGAGAGACTAATTGTGACACATTTTTAAAATATTAGAGACTAAAATAATCATGTGAGGGACCAAAAGTGACTGATTTTCAAAAGATTAAGGACTAAAATAATCTTCTTGGTATTTGAGGGACTAAAAACAAACTTAAACCAAATATAAGGGACTAAAAATATATTTAAGCCTAAAAAATATTTAATACTTTTTCTGTTTAATAATTAAAAAAATTTGTAAAAGTAAAAAGTAAAAAGATTTATAAAAGTAAAAAGTAAAAAGATTTATAACTATTCTTAAAACTTTTGTTCCGTTTTAAACAACAGAGGAGGGCACTTGACTTCTATAGGCATTAGGCCTCCAGTGGCAGCACAATTCCCAATCCCCTAGCTTTTGAATCGAATTTCAGGTAATAATTACTATGTGCCCTTTGTTATCTATCAGTCTATAGTATAAGTAAAACTCGTGCACTGTGACTGCAGTGAATATCGACACACAAAATCATTTGAATAATAAAATATTTAATATCATTCTTTAAGTTGATGCAATTAAATTATTTATTAAGATTTTGTATTTTTAAAGTGCTTTTATTACCAAAATACAATTTTAAAATATTTACAGTATTAAATTTTGTAAGATGATTGGTAGAAGTTGGACTGTCAATCTAATTGGGATCACTTTCTCTATTGTGATGCCTTTGCAAGCCATTTTGTCTTAAAAAAAATTTATAAGATGATTATTTTTCAACTTATTACTCCATATGATAATTAAATCCTTCAAAAATAAAAATATTATTATCCATATTAAATTATATATTATATAATATTAATATATTGATTTTATATAAATTAATTAAAAATATTTAAAAAGCCCCATGCATAGTACGGGCACCATTCTAGTATAGTTCCATAAAAATACTATTTTTAATCTGGGCAACCAACAAAAAGCAAATTTTATTTTACACTTTTTTCTATGTGGCTTTATATTTTGTACTCTGCTCTCTCACTCTCTTTTTTTAATTAGTTTGATTTATCGTTTGTTTGGATATTTTTTGTGGTGTTTTGACTGAACCTTTACATTGCAATTGCTCTTTAGGCAGAGAGCTTGTAACACTCTTCATTGAACCCTGATTCACATTATCCTTTTTTGGTTTTTAACTGGACTTGATTTTGCCACTGCAGGGTTAAATTGATTTCTCTGTTAGAAATTAGTTGAGACTGCAAAAGCAAGCTGCAGAAGCTAAATTATTATTGCATCGTGGCTGTAATGTAAGACTGTAATATATATATTTTACGCAAAAAAGAAAGAATATTTTATGTAATCGTTTATTGGACATTCTGAAACGTGGGTCTTCTGCCATCTTGTTGATTATTTGTGTGTAATGTTGTTCCAAAAAGTAATTATGTTCTCCCTCATAAAATTCGACAATCACATTTTAAATAATATGAAAAATGCTCAAACACTTGAAAGTTATGATATGCTACGTAATGACACTTGAGACTCTAGTTGATTTCAACGATAATGAGAAAAAAATTAGAAAAAACAACACATTCATTAGCAACAGTAGTTTAGGAGTTTTCTTTTATCCCACAGTAGTGTGAATATAAAAAACAAACCACTGACCTGATCACATACCTTTCATGTGTTTTTTATTATTATTATTACAACATACAACATAAAATGCTAAAACGAAGAAGAAATGTTACAATCATACAATGCAGCCATGAAGATGATACAAATTCTAATCTTCAAGCTCAATGATCTTCACAACTGAGGAGTCACCAACTTTCTGGCAAACAACGACTCGATCATGTGGCTTTATGATACCATAAGCTTTGCCATGGTCTAAAGCAACCTTCAAAATTGATTCATTTGTTGCACTTTTAGACTCAGCCTGCACCCAAAACACAAACTTGTTAACAAGTGCGCGACCAAATAAACTTCATTACAATCTTTTTTTTAGGCTAATCCAAGAATTGCTTGTACGAGGTAAAGCAAAATACAGGATAATGATTTTATATCAAGTTTCCATTTGGGAATAAAGACTTCTAATGGAATTTTATTTTATTTTCAGTTGGACTAGTGGAATTTTAGGTTGGGCTTTCTAGTATAATTCCTTTTATTTGATTTGCATAATATAAGGCAAATAATCAGTTTTAATATTTTATGCATTAAATATGTACAATAAGAAAGGTTTTCAGATTTTCATAGGTTCTCATTGCCCATTTTACATAACTAAATCAATTGACATGAAATAATTCTTACTGGATGTCGTGGATCTGCCAGCATAGGGAAAAGACCTCTCACAATAAGTGATTGCCTTGCCTGCCGAAGGACCATAAAAGGAAATGGCAAGAAGAGATTAGTTTCAATGTGGAGTGTTGTAATGCAAGTCAAAAAAAGAATAAAGATGCCAGTTTAAATATGAACATCCTAATGGGCAATTGAAGCAAGATTGAATTAAGGGGATTGGTAAATACACCCATGTATTTTGCCATGCACCCCACTTAAAAGTTTGAGCAACGTAAAAATACCAAAATACCCTTTTCTATTTTACTTCATTTCTCGCAACTCACAGACATACACCCCACTGAATATTTGTCCTTCCCGCTTCTCCTTCCCCGCTTCTCCTTCCTTCGTGATCGAGCTTGCTTCCTCATCGTCGAGCTCACAACAGATAAGTGAGAGACAAGAGGCTAAGAACCCAGAAAAACCCACCTTCGACTGTCTCTGTCTTCGTCTAACGCAACGCTGGAAAGCCGTGGAGGTACATTTTAGAGAATTGGTAAATACAACCCTGTGTATTTGCCATCCACCCCGCTTTACACTATTTAAAATTTTTAATATGAATTTGCCCTTCCCATCTTTTCCTTTCCCCCTTCCCTCTTCGCGCCTTCAAGACCTATACACCCCACCGGTTCACTGAGATACACTCCACCGCTAGAACCACAAACGCCACTGACAACCACGAACGGAACTGAGATCGCAAAACGCTGCTGACGAAGGCAGAACTGGAACGCCACTGACGAAGGCAGAACCGCTGGACAGACGTGTTTGGGCAGGTATGTATCCATTTTTTCGTAGAAATTGAGAGTCCTTCCATGAAAATCCATTTTTTTCGTATTGGTTTCTTAGTATTGTGAGTCCTTCCATGAAATCCATCGCGTTCTACAGATTTGTTCTTCGAAAATTCAGATTTGTTCAAATTCAACTTCCGAAAATTCAAATTTCCGGATGAACAAAATTTCAAATTTTATATTATTCTAAGTACACAAGCTGATTGTTTTCCTTTCTAATAGTATCACCTGATTTTTTTTTCTTTAGATATGGCTAGTCGACGGCGACCTATTGCATCTGCACGCAAAGAACGTGCTGGTCAACATGTACATGAGATACCCGTACCTGTACCTCCACCTGTGCAGCCTCGGTCAAATACTGGAGGGCCCGAGGATTTGTCATTGCTGAGGTCCTATGAATCACATGTTGCTTATGATATATGGAATGGAAAGTAACATAGTCTTAAGACTGTTTGATTTTTTTTTGTATCATTATATTTTCATCTGTTATAAAAATTTGACAATTGTGTCAAGATCGTGGAGAGTTGAAGATCGTGGCACATGGTAGGAAAGTCATAGACGACCCTATACCGTCCCTGGAAGTTAGGGATATTATAGTAGATGCACAATTATTCGGACTCCTCATGTGCAGCTACTCATTGGGAGATAAGGGACTTGTCTCGGCATTTGTAGAGCGATGGCATAAGAGATTAGCTCGTTCTCGTTCCATATGCCATTCAGCGAGATGACCATCACTTTTGATGATGTGTCATCACTTCTCCATTTGTCGATTACTGACACAATATGGAGAGACTCTAGCCTTGACAGAGATGCTTGTTGTACCCTTATGATTGAACTCTTTGGCGTTACACCAGAGGATGCACATGTAGAAATGGAGGCCACACGGGGGTTATATGTCCGATTGAACTGGTTGTTAGATGTGTATGAGAACAGGGTAAAGGAGAAGAAGTGGCATGCAGCTACTAGGGCATACCTATTATTTTTGGTAGGATGTACCATATTTGCCAACAAGAGTGCTACGTATGTTACGTAGCATTCTTAGATCTTTTCCGCAACCTTGCTACTTGCCGCGGATATGCATGGGGAGCGGCCGTGCTTGCATATCTATATGACCATCTTGGGGAAGCTAGTAAAACGGAGACGAAGCAGTTGGGTGGTTACTTGACCATATTACAGGTAATGACCTATATAAATTGCCTTGTATTGCTTACAATTTTATATGTTAGTTTTTATGAAACCATGTGTATACATTCACGTTTTTGCAGGCATGGATTTACGAGCATTTCCCCAATATTGGCTCACGCTATCACAAAAATGATTATTACAATGAACGGTCGCCTCGTGCCATGAAATGGAAACCTAAAAGAGGTGATGGTCGGGTAATGCCCATTAGGAAGGCTCTAGATGCGTTGACAACGGATGATGTGGTATGGACCCCCTATGCTGGTCATAGGCATGTGGTACCCCTCTCTGAAATTGCATTCTTCTCTGGGTATATTATGTGGGACAAGCTGAGATACCCGCATCTGCGAAAGAGGGTTTTGCGTCAGTTTGGGCATGTCCAAGGGATTCCGCGGTGCCCACCGAAGATGCCTGCAGACCCAGAAGAGATCGTTGACATGTGGGCACATTATGCAGACCACGTTGTGGATGTACGTACTAGAGGTCGGGTGGTGACACATCCACATGAGACTAATCCGGGTTACTTGGTGTGGTATCGGCAGGTGTCTCACCCATTACTCATACCCCTGTGGAGGAGGAGGTAAGGATGACTGGTCCCAGCTCCAGCAGTGTACCCCGTGTGGAGGAGATTGTTAGGATGTCTAACGATGTCTGGATCCAGCTCCAGTAGTGGGTCTCAGTCAGCTGCGGTATTTCTAAAATTTAAATGTTTATATATGTTAATGAATGTTTTTTGATAATTGTAGGCAAGGTGTGACAGGATTGTAGAAATATGTGAAGCAGATTTGGTGGCACATCAAGACAACAAGTACTTTAGGCAGATACATGTGCAATCCTGTCACACCTTGCCTACAATTACCAAAAAACATTCATTAACATATATAAACATTAATTTTTAGAAATACCGCAGCTGACTGAGACCCACTACTGGAGCCGGATCCAAGCATCGTAGACATCCTAACAATCTCCTCCGCACGGGGTACACTGCTGGAGCTGGGACCAGTCATCCTTACCTCCTCCTCCACGGGGGTATGAGTAATGGGTGAAACACCCGCCGATACCACGCCAAGTAACACGGATCAGTCCCATGTGGATGTGTCACCACCCGACCTCTAGTACGTACATCCACAACGTGGTCTGCATAATGTGCCCACATGTCAACGATCTCTTCTGGGTCTGCAGGCATCTCCGGTGGGCACTGCAGAATCCCTTGGACATGCCCAAACTGACGCAAAACCCTCTGGCAGATGCGGGTATCTCAGCTTGTCCCACATAATATACCTAGAGAAGAATGCAATTTCAGAGAAGGGTACCACATGCCTATGACCAGCATAGGGGGTCCATACCACATCATCCGTTGTCAACGCATCTAGAGCCTTCCTAATGGGCATTACCCGACCATCACCTCTTTTAGGTTTCCATTTCATGGCACGAGGCGACCGTTCATTGTAACCATTTTTGCGATAGCGTGATCCAATATTGGGGAAATGCTCGTAAATCCATGCCTACAAAAACGTGAATGTATACACATGGTTTCATAAAAACTAACATACAAGGCAATTTATATAGGTCATTACCTGTAATAGGGTCAAGTAACCACCCAGCTGCTTTGTCTCCGTTTTAATAGCTTCCCCAAGATGGCCATACAAATATGCAAGCACGGCCGCTCCCATGCATATCCGCGGCAAGTAGCAAGGTTGCGGAAAAGATCTAAGAATGCTACGTTAACATACGTAGCACTCTTGTCGGCAAATATGGTACATCTTACCAAAAATAATAGGTATGCCCTAGTAGCTGCATGCCACTTCTTCTCCTTTACCCTGTTCTCATACACATCTAACGGCCAGTTCAATCGGACATATAAACCCCATGTGGCCTCCATTTCTACATGTGCATCCTCTGGTGTGACACCAAGGAGTTCAGTCATAAGGGTACAACAAGCATCTCTGTCAAGGCCAGGGTCTCTTCATATTGTGCCAGTAATCGACAAATGGAGAAGTGATGACACATCATCAAAAGTGATGGTCATCTCGCCGAATGGTATATGGAACGAGCTAGTCTCCTTATGCCATCGCTCTACAAATGCCGAGACAAGTCCCTTATCTCCCAATGAGTAGTTGCACATGAAGAGTCCGAATAATTGTGCATCTACTATAATATCCCTAACTTCCGGGGACGGTATAGGGTCGTCTATGACTTTCCTACCATGTGCCACGATCTTCAACTCTCCACGATCCTGACACAATTAAACAATTGTCAAATTTTTATAACAGATCAAATATAATGATGCAAAAAAATCAAACAGTCTTAAGACTATGTTACTTACCACTCCATTCCATATATCACAAGCAACATGTGGTTCATAGGACCCCAGCAATGACAAATCCTCGGGCCCTCCGGGATATGACTGAGGCTACACAGGTGGAGGTACAGGTACGAGTGTCTCCTCATGTATATGTTGACCAGCATGTTCTTTGCGTGCAGATGCAGTAGGTCGTTGTCGACTAGCCATATCTAAAGAAAAAAAAAATCAGGTGATGCAATTAGAAAGGAAAACAATCAGCTGGTGTACTTAGAATAATATAAAATTTGAAATTTTGTTCATCTAGAAATTCGAATTTCCGGAAGTTCAAATTTTGAAATTTTGTACTACCGGAAATTCAAATTTCCGAATGAACAAAATTTGAAATTTTGAACTACTGGAAATTCAAACTTCCGGTGTTGAACTTCCGAAAATTCAAATTTTCGGATGAACAACAATTTCAAATTTTGACCTACCAAAAATTCGAATTTCCGGTTAACCATACGAAGAACAAATCTGAATTTCCGAAGAACAAATCTGCAGAACGCGATGGATTTTCATGGAAGGACTCACAATACTAAGAAACCAATACGAAAAAAATGGATTTTCATGGAAGGACTCTCAATTTCTACGAAAAAATGGATACATACTTGTCCAAACGCGTCTGTCCAGTGGTTCTGCCTTCGTCAGTGGCGTTCCGGTTCTGCCTTCGTCAGCGGCGTTCTGCGATCTCAATGCAGTTCGTGGTTGTCGGTGGCGTTTGCAGTTCTAGCGGTGGAGTGTATCTCAGTGAACCGGTGGGGTGTATAGGTTTTGAAGGCGCGAAGAGGGAAGCGGGAAGGGAAAAGATGGGAAGGGCAAATTCGTATTAAAATTTTTAAATAGTGTAAAGTGGGATGAATGGCAAATACACAGGGGTGTATTTACCAATTCCCTTGAATTAAATGACGGTTTAAAGCATAGAACAACTGCATTTTTTACACCATTTTCACTGTCAAATCAAGTTTGAGTCACATTTGTATAATGGCTACTTAGGTGGTAATGAATGCTAACAAGCAATGTTTTTATGTGCTGAGGATTATCCACAAGGTTTTGAAGCATTGCTTATGGAAGTTGAATAAAACAAAAGGACAAAAGTTGACACTGGGCTTCAAAAGATAAAGAATGTCAAAAATCGAAGTTAACATAGAACTCACAAGAATTGGTAACTTATGCATAAAACTATTATTCAACTGAAGTTTATGTAGAACTGAAGTCCTATTTAAACGAAGTCTTGATCTTGATTCTATTCAATTTCCTACCAACCATATCATTTTTATCACTCCTATTCTCATTACCCAAAAAAAAACATAGCTTTTAAGTTTAGTTCATCTAGAGACAATTTTGCCAATTCAACAAGTCCACCACTACTATCCACTAGGTCACGTACATCTCCACTAATGTCTTACAAACATGCTTCTCCTGTCTTATATCAGCAAAGAATGAATAAAGTATTGTTTGCTACAATTCCACTCACAACATGATGAAGAACATGGTTGTACAAAAAGCTTTAAGAAAGTTACTGGAGTTGTATCCCAAAGTATTGAAGTCGTATCCTAAACGTATCAGTCAATGAGTTCTTTACTTCTTTTGAAAAATTAAAAATAATAAATTGGAGGATGAGCTCCTCGGATACATGTCTAGGGGTATGGTACATGTATCAGTATTGGATACCAGTATAACACTATAATAATTTTGGAGTATCTGGGCTGCATAGTTCCGAAGTTAACGCCATTTAAATTTCTCCCAGTTTTAAACAATTAACTTGCATCATTCTAACATTCATGTGAATATTCCATGAAACAAATGTCAGGCTGTCAATTAAATACCTGAAAAGCTCCTGTGAAAGTCCATCGGAGTTGATTTGTCTTTAGTTGGGGAACGACAACAGATATCACAGGCATGGTTGGTCGGTACTTTGCAATAAGCCTACACATTCACATAATAACAGATAAACTGAGAAAATACCAACATAATTTTTTGATAAACATTTGCAACAATGAAAAAAAAATAGAAAATTCTTTAAATAAAAGAGAGTGATAAAAAAGAGAATGAAACCTTGCAGCCCTTCCAGATGAAGTGAAGCAAATAATAACAGAAGCTTTAACCTTGATGGCTGCTCGGACCTGCATGTTTCAACAGAACAAAATTATTTCAAAATTTGTATTTTACTAAGCATAAATTTCGTTGAGAAAGTGAATAGCGTGATGGCAGTGGAAAATTAAGTTAAAACGATCCCAAAAAATTTAGTGCAAAAGACAAAAGTACCGCAGAGGAAGCTATTGATTCCAAGTGAGTCATAGGTTCTCCCACATATCTAACAGTCTTCTTGAAAAATAAATCTTGATTATAAACTTTCTCTGCCTGCAAAGAGCAGCTGATTAAGAGCATTTCTGGTTGCCACATAGATAGCATTTGGACTCTCAAAATGCATTTTGGGGCTAACTTGATATTTGGTAAAACAATGGAATAAAATAAAATAAAATACATTCTAGTGACCATAATAGATTTTGGTCTAATTGCCCCTACTGAAATGATACAAATTTTGAAGCTCTCTGCCGTGTCATCCTTCCGGCTCGCATGCACATCTTCTTTCCACTATGGTTCATCCTATTGCTAGCCACCTCCGCTGCGTGTGCCACCCTGTTTCTGGCAGCTTCTTCCACCACCTGGGTCATCGGACTGTCCTAGTCCCCAATCTGTAATCGCTTCAGGTCCCATCACTCATCATTTTGCTTCTAAAGCCTTGTTGAGTGCCCCTTTTTCTCTCTTCTCTGCTCAACCATGGTGTTCAGCCCTAGCCAGAGAATTTGTATGGCCCCACCATGCAATTATGTGTTTGATTATATTTCTTTTTTCTTAAAGGGTAAAAAGCTTAGTAAGCTTTAGCTTAAGGGGGAGTGTTAGAATATATGAGAAGATATTGTAATATCTTGATATTCTCCCTACCCTAAGCCGAAAAACTAAAGAAAAACAAGAAATCAAGTATAGAATAACTCGGGAGGAGACATGGGTTGAAAATAGGACAACTTCTATAATAACACAAACAAACATTTTAAACGACTAATAATGGAGAACTTCACCCCAAAGAACAAAAAAAGGGTGAGACAAGAAATTAGTCCTTTTTAATGAAAAGCGTGATAGGAATGCAATTTATCAGTAAATCACAAACCTACCTCAGCACAAATTTTTCCAACAGTGGAAATAGTCTCTACAGGGTATAATCCCCGCAAAGTTTCAGCCCCAAGAACAATAGCATCGCTGCCTGAACCAACGAAAAGGAGAAAACATATTTAGAGATGAAATGTGCATGGATAAACACCAAAATTGAAGGAATATTAATGACTAAATAGAAACATGTACATGTATCCAATGCTAGTGTCCAGACAATGCATAAAGCCATCAAAATAAACACAAATCAATTAAGACTACCAAATATAATAAAAAGGAACACAAATTGGGACAATAAAACATACCATCCAACACTGCATTTGCAACATCAGTTGCCTCAGCACGAGTAGGTCTTAGATTATCGGTCATAGTGTCCACAACACGTGTGACAACAGCCGGTTTACCGGCCATGTTACACTTGTAAATAGCTGCTTTTTGGAATAAAAACACCTGCCAAATCATAATGATATATGTAAGATTCTAGTGAAGTTTTATATTGAAGAGAGTAAAGATCATTATTTATAAAACCATTTATTATCCTTCACCTAACACCTTTGATTTTAAGCTTAAGCTTTTAGTTGCGTTGGCAAATAACATGGTATCAAAGCCAGGTTATGAACTAGTTCATTTTTAAAAACTGATTTACAGGTTAAAACCAGATGTAACTAGTGTTGAACTGGTTTAAACCAGATTCTGAACCAGTTCACTGATGCAACAACCGGTTTGCAAACAATAAACCAGTTTGGTTTTTCAAACTGAATCATATTTCCAGTTTGGTTCAGTTTCCCACACTGAATCATGACCATACCCACCCCTACCAAGAATGACTTTGCAATCCATGTAAATCTTTCTATTTGATTTGTGAGAAAGAAGCCCCATTTTTTATGTAATAAAATGTTATTCCTACTTTCTAAAACGTGTTTGTTATTGTGAAATCGCAGGCCAATGACATACCTAGGATAGCTTCATCATCTGTATTTTATTCTCTTATTCCATAACCCCCATGCAACCCCTCATCCCCTCTGGATTCCTCCCCAAAATGTTCATTTAGATCCCCTTTTAGGAAAATGTTTTCTCCTAATGGTGTATCCTGAACTAATCCTTCTAAACCCTCCTAGAAATTTATCTTTCATTGTTCTTCAAACCCTACTTCGGGTGCATACACATTGATGACATTGAATGTATCATGTTTCATTACAAACTTTATCTCCATGATCCTAGCACTGCATTATTCTTTTGATTCCTATCCACTACTATGCCTATCCCACTTGGTTTCTTGTACACACATAACTGATAAAATTAATCCTCTTCCTAATCATGGTACCAACTATTTCTATAGATTTCCCTATAAGTTTGCCAATGTCTCAAATTCTAAAGTGAATCATACTCTCATGATCTAGCTTCTTCACATACACCCATCCATACAATGATACAAATATGGGAACCCTTGTTTATTTTTCACTATACATAGGTATAAATACAGCAGCTCTTGCAAATTTGACATTATACTCAATCCATACAATGTGTTACTCACGCGGTGTGATGACTTAGCATTAACACAATCATATCATATCAATTGTCCATATAATAAAGATTCAACAAAGTTTTAGTACAAATTAGGATGTGTGATCTGTAAGAGAGTTGTGAACAGCTCCCATATTATGCTGTCAACATAACAGACAAGCCACGATGCTGAAAAAACAACTAAAAAAATGTAAAGGATTTCATAATAACGATTATCCCCTTACAGATGAATCCATATAACATTGGATTCTTCTATCCAGAGGTAAAAACTAACCTTCTCAGGTGGAAGATCTATCCCCAAATTTCCACGAGAGAGGATGATACCGTCTGCTTCTCTCAATATCTCATCAAAATGTGTCAATCCCTATGAGAAATTACAGAAGAAAAATGCATTTCAAAATCACTATAAACCACACACCAAGGGATCTTGAACTACTGATTTTGTCTATCATAGATGCGAAGAGTATAATGTCCAAAGGATTTTGAAGTTTCTCACTGTTAAGAAAGCACATGTTTAGGAATGCAGGAGCAGAGCAGGTCTTTGTATTTATATTAAGTATGTCAGGCCAGAGGACAGTGTAGTACAATACAGGACAGATTACATAAGAACCCTCTGAACATAAAGCACTGCACAATGATACCTAATTCACAACACTCACCTCTATATTTTCAATCTTTGCAAAAATCTGTGTCTGTTTGAGGTCGCCTAATTTGGAGAGAAACTCACGGGCCTGCATAATGAAAAAAGATGGCATTTTTTAAGAATTCTATGAGGAAAAATTAAATGAATAAAATGGTTCACATGATCAACAGTATTGTAGAAGTAAACTAATTTAGAAGTTGAAAGAAGTAAAGTACAGCAGACAAAAAACAAATACGTAAATTACTCTCTCATTCTCTGTAATTTGCATTTACTATACAGACCTCTACTCAATTTTATGAAAAAACACCTTAGATAAATCCAAAATGTAGTCATGCCTACAAATGTGTTAAAAAAAACTTCAGATAATAGATGTTTTGGAGTCAAATGTCATTCTGGCCCTTATTTTTGCCTTGCATATATTGAGAAATGGGAAGAATACGACCATTTTGTGTAGCTGAAGATTCAATTCAATTGTTTGGGAATAAAAAAGAACCTTCAATTCAGCCTTGTAAGTCTAAACAAGTCTAGGAATGGCATTTAATAACAAAACATCAAAAGCACCACTGGGTTAAGCAATTTGGCAGATGCCTAACAGCATTGTGGATTAAGTTGCAACATTTTGCATAAATAGAAGTTTTGTATATGTTTTTATAATAATAGAGGTAAGTCTTCAAAATTAATGCATAATAAAAGAGTGGGGAAACTAAAAATATATAAGCAATAAAATAAAACCTATCCGCAAAAGACCTTACATGGCGAACATCTTCAGCGTGCCTCGTGTATGATAATGAAAGGAAGTCTATGTTGTTTTGAACACCCCATGTGCTTATTGCCTGAGTTATTGAGTCAAATGACAAAAGATTAACATTTAAAGCAACCGCAAAAATAAATAACAAAAAGGTATATTTACATTCATGCCTGTAAAAATCATAACTTGAGATACTCTTGTAGTTAGTGCAGATAAAATAATCTATCACATTGTTGTGTATGCAGTGTACAAAGTCAAATTTTTTGGATTGTCAAATAAGTGTAGTTAGTTCCATATTCACATTGTAACAGAAAGATATGCCACTTGTGGGACAGAAAACATTTAAGTATCAAGAATTGCTAAAATCAAGCTATAATTTCATCAAAAAAATATAATTCCAATTCCACCCCTAAAATCTCCCATGAATACATAAAAATTGAAAAATTCATTCTCAAGCACCAAAAGTAGAATAGCAGCTTAACCACATAATGCATCTCACTACTTTATGCACAGAAATTTTTTAGTTACCTCCTTATCTTTATCAGTAAGAGTAGGAAGATCGATATGAATTTGGGAGACATGTAAAGTATATAATGATCCAGCAAGAGTAGCAGAATTTTTTATAACACAAGTGACATCATCACCATTCACTTCTTTGACCTGCGTTATGAAATCAAAACTACTTGAGTGACAGTAATGACATAAAGTATCAGCAGCATTCTACTTTTTGCATTCTCTATCATAAAATGCTTCCAGCTAACTCCAAATGGGCAGCAAGCATATGCCTACTCTTATCTGATGCAGAACAGAACTTCTCTAATTCAGCATTAATATGGATTAAGGGAACAAGAAAAGAGAAGAACGACAAGGGATTAAGTGGGAAAAGAGGAGGGGAATGGAAAAAAAGCAATACATACTACAATGCTAATAATTCAATATCATTGCATGCAATATCATTATACAGGGACTAATATGAAAGATGTATCTTTTAATGAATAATTTGACTATTTACTCGACAAGTATTGAAGTTTGAATTGGTCCACCCAGGATTGCATTACCTCCAACCACACGGAAGTTGTTTCACTTCCGGTAAACAGGTATTGACCAATAAAAATAGTATCGCCATTCTTCACAGCCTGCAAAACTATGGACACTTTAGTTAAGCAAACAACACATGGTACACACAGTCAAAGTACAATGAGAAATAAGAAAGCTAAATTTGCAAACTGACAAATTTTCATAACAAACCTTAAGAGTTGTGAAGAAACAAAAGGCAAAAATAGGAATAGAATTTATAGGGGAATAAAAATTCCAATAACCTATAAGAATTTTCCTAACCGTCTTAAACAGAAAAAGTTAGAGGTAATGTGAATGTGAGAATCTCTTGATTATTACCTTGTACAAAAATAATGATTAGCGTATTATACAGCATGTCTTTTCCAAATGCCTAAAATAATACAAAATAAATCATATCTGTAGCCCATCTCACTAAATTTCAAATCCACCTCTACAGCCTTTCTATTATTGGGATATTTAGGCTCTCGTTGAACAACCTATCTGGAAATGAAGAACAAAACAAATAGAAAAATGCCGGAATCAAGATCCAAAGTTCCCTCCAGTTAAAAGATTAATGTTCTATCTTGTATATCTCAGAAGGATAATAACAGTTTCACTTTACATGCTTTTATATAGTTTTTTAAACACAATTACGGAGCAGCAATTAGTTCCAATATGACCTACACATCTGAGAAGTAGTGTAAGAATAATGCAAAGAAATAGATGTACAAGATTCTGAATGCCTCAGTCCTTACAAATTTTAGAAAATATAATGTTATAGAGGAAACTTCAACCATGGAAATGCAAGCTTTCTTGCCTCTTCAGTTTTCTCATTTCTTTTGCTACAGTAGCAATGCCATGCTGCATCTTGATATCCACTTCTGTTGTAATTTTTTCAACTAAATTTAATATAAAGCATATCTGAGCTAAGATCACGATATTTTTCTATGGTTGTCAAGGACCCAACATGTATCATCCATCAAGAAACTATGGATTCTGATGATGCTGTGACTAAAGGTATTAATGTAGATTTTGGAGGAAAACTCTATTGTATTTCCTTCTGATATAAACAATTACAAGGTAGCAAAATAAATAGAAAAGGTTGTACACTAGTCTATGTGAAAGAGGAAAGGAGTAAAGATCCTATAAATAACCAAAATAGAAGGGATATGATATGCAAGAAATCCCTTAAAGAATGGTATTAATGGGTAGCTACTCATGTAAGACTGTTTAGTCTTTATACTGTTCCTATACCGAGTTGCTAGGCCAGCATTACGGTTACACAGTTATTGAGTTAGTTGTTAGCCCAACCTAACCACTACACATACAAGGAACTGATGTAATCACTTAGACAGTTCACTCTGTAATAACATAATCAGTTTATCAGAATTCTCTCTCTCTCTTTCTTTATTATCGTCACTTTCTCACAATCTATTGAAGTCTATTAAATGGAGATAAAAAAAGCTTCAGCTAGCAGAACTTAAGTGAAGGATCTTAAAACCCTAGTTGTTCCTATTAATTTGGACTTTTAGATCCTATTAGTCTGGAACCGATATCCAGCACTCCCCCTCAAGCTAGGTGGTAAATGTCAATCATGCCCAGCTTGGATCTTAGGTTCTCATAATTAGGTCCTGGAAGAACTTTAGTTAAATATTTAAAATATCTTATGTTTGATGGCACGAGGGTGTGTGCTCAAGTTTGATAACCCTATCATCAATTTTTTTCTTTTATGAAGCAGTGATCAATCTCAACGTGTTTGGTTATGTTGTGATGAACCGGATTCTTAGTAATACTGATAACAGCATTTTTGTCACATAAGACATTCATGTTATAGTTGAAGAAATTCCCAGTTCTTGAGCTTTCTTAGCAGCAAAATTCTTCATAAATACCATAAGCCATTAGTCCCGAATTCTGCTTCAGCACTGCTCCTAGCTACTACAAACTACTTCTTGCTTTTCCAAGTAACCAAGTGGCCCCAGATATGATATAACATGGATGACACACCAAGATTGAACCAGTAAAAACAATTTCAAATGCTCATCAGGATAACTTGCATGTGGCAAATATGCTCATGTTATCCAAACCTCAAAAGATATATTTAACATAGATATAATGCAAACCACAATAAATGTGCTACATGGGAAATGTACACTGACCTTTGATAGCCCACTAAAATTTAATGGCAAGAGATTTGAAGTAGCTTCTTTGTTTTGATCAGGAGTTAAGACAACCAATGTGTCAGCTTGAAGGGAAATCGAGTGCTCAGTTTTGTTGACAACTTGTAGTTCTGGACCCACGGTATCTAGCATAACCTGGAGTTAGACAAAAATGCAAAAAATTTATCTTTACATCAAGCAATTGATCTTCAGTGATGAATTAAGATCATATTACTTTTGATGAACTACCATGACTCATCACACTTTATACATTAGATACCTATTAGTAAACAGAATGGATATCTACAAGGTTTGAGATTCAATTGGACAAAAGTCAACTCTAAGCCATACAAGTTGATAACAGTTAAAAGTTGGCACTAATGCATGTTAGCTTATATAAACAATAACACCCAAATAATAATTTCTATCACAATGACAGCTAGCATAAAAGAGTTGGGTGATAGAGAGGAGATTCCTTTCCATTGTACATTCTTATTCTTGATCTCAGGCCTTCTATTACATTGATACTGATCAGAGGGCATTCTTTCTGTAATGGATGTTTTCCCTATTTCTGATCCAGTCTATCAATTTGTTTCTTAATTAGTTACAGCCTACGGGTGTCTAAGTGTTTCTTAATTACTCCCTCCGGTCTCGAATATAAGAAACAAGTTATTTTTTTGGTTCATTGAATAACTCATGTATCTGGTCTATAATATAGTCCAGATACATGAGTTATTCAATGAACCAAAAAAGTAACTTGTTTCTTATATTCGAGACCAGAGGGAGTAGCTAGGAAGCCTAAATCCTTACTGGATGAGGATTCAGATATATAAGAATTCAGTAAATTTCTATTTGTTTGGCTATAACCCTAGGTGTGAAGCCTAGGCTTATTTTCTTCTTTTTCTCAGTTATTTTTCTCTTTCCCTAATCTTTTACACTAGCCTAAATCTGATTTTCTTTGGCAGATGTCCCTTAAAATATTTGCTCCTAGTTGGTGCATCCTTCAATTTACCCCAGAAGCTTTCAAACCCTAAGCATTAATCCGCATCACTGTTCACACAAAAACAAATAAACAAACACAAAACAAGGCATACCGCACAGAGTTTCTTGGTACTTTTGATAGCAGCCTTTAAATTTTCCAGTGTCTCCTGGTGATATTCTGGATCACCCCATGAGAAATCAAACCTTGCCACTAGCACATGGTAAGAAAAGAAGAATAAGATGATCAATAGATGAGACTCTAGCTAACAGTCACATTAGGAAAGAAAAACGGCAACTGCAAACTATAAAGGAAGAACTAACAAGTAACAACAACACTAGAAGACAATAGGTTATTGGTATTTCTTTCCCATTGTGATTGTGTAGTTTTAAATTTTTTAAAACACAAGACCTAACTATGTCTTAAAAAATAGTTGACTCTATTAGACATAGCAACACTAGTATTCTGACAACAAAGTAATCAGAAAAACAAAATAACCAAATAGCCCCTATCATATTGCCCACTGCCACTAAATCACCACCCCCCCCAAGTCAAACTGGTGCCTGTTGTTGCGCCAAGGGCCGTTGTGCCTGGTAGGATTTCATAATTGGGGTTATTTTGAATAAGACGACCTTTTCATTTTTCATTCTTATTCCGTTTTTAAAAAAGAAAACGGTAAATGAAAGGTGTTAATAACAAACTTCTAATTGGTCGACTATATCCATATAGAAAGCTATCCCAGATTTCTGCCGTTTCTCTAAGTGTTCTCTCGTCTTCTTCTTTTTGCGCCTCTTTCATCTCATTTTCTATCTTCTCTCGAAATTATTGATCAATGGAGGAACAATATCACCATTTTTGTTCAATAAGATACCAAAGTGGATGATTGACTCATCCCATACGAGAAAGAATCGCAGGAAATCTTTTGATAACACGGATTCTTCAAGTCCAACAGCGGGTTTTACAACAAGCCTTACAGGGAGCTTTAGGAACTCTGAATAGTTGCTTAAACAACGAGTTACACTCTATCCGAGAGTTATCAATATTTATCAAATCTGTTCCTATCTAACGGAACACTATTGGATCAAATGACAAAGACATTGTTGAGAAAAAGATGGCTAGAATTTTTATTCATTTGTTTTATAATATTTTTAATTTTTTTTTTAATAATATTATCCAAATTTAATTATATATATTCATTATATTTATTCTATTTATATTATTCTATTATATATTATATAGAATATATTTTTTTCTTTTTTATAAGAATTGTATTTAATTATAAATTATAAAAAAATTTATTTGGTTCTTTAGTCGAAGATGGGAAATCTAGAGGTCAATGTGACAAAAACAACATATACAATAAAATGTTAAATAAAAATGACACACAAATAAAGGTTGCAGAGGTAAAATACCAGACATTCCTGCCTCAAGGCAACGGGAAATCACATCAACAGATCGTGACTTAGGACCAAGTGTGCCGGCAATCTTTGTCATTGCTGGAAAGAAACTCTGCAAAGTGCATTTCAACAAAGTATTTCTCCATTTTTGTGAAATTTTAAACCCCATCTCCCCAAATACTCTAAGAAACAGCATCATATATGGTTGCCAAATAAAGAGAGTGAAGGTAAATTCCGAATTGCATGGTTTGATACAATTGAACAATCTGGAAATTCAAATCATGTGATAAATCACAAATGATTTTAAATCATGTGATAGATGTAAGAATCAATGCGACTTGTACCAGTGATATAAATTGCACTTTCCATCGATTTTCTTGCTTTTCTTTCACCAATTCTCATCAAAGAAATAGAAAAGTCGAACAAGCTTAAATTGTTAAAAGGAAAACAAACTAAAGGAGCATTACTAACTGCGCCTTATTTAGCTATTCCATCACTCTACTTTCATTCATATGAAACACGGCTTCACTCAGTCACTATACATACATAATTTATATGAAATATTTTTAAACTATTTGTTACGGTGTCTCTGTCTCTCTGAATCTTACCATTTTATGATTCAGAAATTAGCTTGACACTCACGATTTGACCAGTTGCAAGAGTTCTAAATCACAGTGACCAGCAAATTCAAACAAACTCAACCCATATCATCCAAAGATTCCGAACAACATCATCTTCAGAGATGTTAAAAAATAAATAAAAAATTAAAAAAAAAGTATGTTTCTCGATTTGCTAAATTGATAGCAAATAAAAGCAGCATCAATAAACAGCAGCACAGACATTAACAAGAAGCACATCATTGGGTCAACTGAGTGACCATTAGAGTATGGAAGAAGCTAGCAAAAGAAATCGAAAAATAGAGAGAGGTGTGGTTACACTTACAGGCTTGGATGGCTCAAGGATGGAAGCCATCCTGATTGGTTCCTCGAAGAGCAACGGGCTCGAGTGCATTTTTCTGTTCTGAATGAATTCTGATCAAAGACCAAAGTGAGGGAGTGACTACTGGTTGACGCGAGAGGAAGGAATATGCTATTGCTGAGTGAGAGCACAGTCACAGACACAGAGAAAGAGAGAGAAATGAAAGAGAGCAGGAAGGAACGAAACAAAAGGCAAAGAGTGTTGTGTACTCTACTGTCTTCTCTGTCCTACAGCTAATGCGAGATCCATGCCCAAAATCAGTGCTTCTCTACCATTGACGTTGCCACGTGCGTAATTATCAATTTCGGATTTTACCATCCGTCCATTATCCATTACTTTTTTTTTTTTACTATTGAAAAAAATAAGTTATCATTATAGCTGGCAAAATGGGCCGGGCTTGCCGGGTCGGGTCGAAAAAGCCCAAAAATAAAGGGCTTGGACATACAAATTTGAGCTCGTTTTCAATCTGGGCCAAAATGGCCCGGTTCGACAAAGCCCAAACCCGGTAAAGCCCGAGCCCGAAGTGGGTCGCCCGCAAAATATAGCCTAAAGCCCGAGCCCGAAAAGTGGAGGGCTCGGACACACAAATTCGAGCTCGTTTTCAATCTAGGCTTTTTTGGCCCGGCCCGACAAAGCCCAAACCCGATGTGGGCCAGCCCGAGCCCGGCCCGAAAGCCCGTTTTGCCAGCTCTAGTTATCATATGTTAAGTTGACACATGTTATCCATTATTTGTTGTTTGTTCAGTTTTTTTATTTCTTTTATAGAAAGATTCATATTTTGTATGAAATCAGGTCTATATGCTTTAAAAAATTAGAAAATAAATCGGTGCACTCAACGGTCCTCCCACCTAATCTCATCACAAAATGCAAGAAAAAATCTAGGAAGTGAGAGAAATAGGCTTGACCTATTGTGCGTGTTTTTCTCTAAGGGCATAATCAAGTTGAGATTTTTGAAGTTATAGGTGAATATGACCCCTTAACACTGAAAGCTTGTGGCTTTTTGTATGATCTCAACGATTTTTGTGTTTTTTGTGGCTCTAGCCAGAGCTTACTGGTTGATGGCGTTGAGATTCGGTGAGGAAGGGCATTGGACAATGTCGATAATGACGGGTTTTTGTTGTATCATCGAAAATTGGCAATTTCTACAGTGAATATGTGCTGGTTCTCTAATGTTGATGGCGGTGGAGATGCAGCGGTGGGGTGTAGAGCGGTGGGGGGAAGAGAGGAGACCATGGGGGTGGGTGATAGCAATGCCGCGCTCACTACCAAAATAGTCCAAGTCCCCCTATTTGTGTAGTATAAGGCAACTCAGGTCATTCTTCCTAAGGACACAATGTTTATGTTATCTAATTCGAAATTGAGAAATAAAAACAAGGAGAGGGGGGGTTTGTGATTTTCAGAATTAAAATATAGTAAATAACAGTAATAGGATAAAATTCAATAGTGCAAAGGATCAATCCCGGACATCACGATCATTGGCAGAATTCATCACCGTTCAAAATGATCAATTTTCATATGCTATGCGATTCTGTTAATCCAAATTTGACTATATAATCATATAGCATTTGCTCAACGAGCCTTAAATCACAATCGCAATTTACAAGGAACGTCGAGTTACGTATGATTCAAATTAACCCAGATAACCAATCGGTTACTTAGTCTCAATTAGATTTCAGATTAATCAATCCTAGTTTCTAATTCCAATTTCAATAATGAATTCAAACCTATATTTAATCAAACACAGTTTTAACATAATCATGCATCAACAAACTGAACTCATCATCGAAATTGACAAGAGAAGCAAATGCATACGAAAATGATTGAAATAAGAATAAGGAACTCCGAATTCAAACCAATTCTCTGTGATGTCAAAGATCGAAAAGAGTTTAGCCTTCCATGAACATCTCCATTAGAAAGCTTTCAGCCAAGCAAAAACAATGACAGACACAGGACTCAGAGAGAGGAAGGAAAAACAAAAGTATCCAAAACTTATGAAAACCGAAAAAACAAAAGTAGTAAATCAGAGTGTAATCTCGGGTTATGACTACTAATGACAATAATCACCCCAATCCTTTCGAATTCCTAACTTATTCTGGCATTAAACTGAGTCCCTTTGAATAAGCTTTCCAATGACATATTACATGATTTATTTGTAGGTAACAAGATGAAACACAAGAAGGGGGGTTGAATTGTGTTTCTAAGCTTTTAAAACTTTTTCGCAAATGATGGACGCTGGCTGTTAAAAAACTTTGGACGCACAGCTTGGTTCAAATATTGGACGCACAGTGTTTTCTGAAATATTGGACGCACAGAGTGCTAAAACACTGGACGCACAGAAATGTGAAATATTGGACGCACAAAAGATTGGACGCTGAGGCTTTCCCTCTTGGTTTAAAAACTTGTTTTCTTTGTGCGATTTGAGGTGTATGAAAAACTTGTTTAAACAAAATCAATTCAATCCCCTTGGTTAGTAATAAACACAAATATAAAAGGAGATAAGGGAAAGAAGAAATAACACAAGTTTTTATACTGGTTCACCCTTTCCTAAGAGCTACGTCCAGTCCCCTCAAACTAGAGAGATTTCACTATCAAACCAGATAGGTACAAGTATTCTTTGCACACAGCCTCTTCAGGCTAAATCCCAAGTATTCTTTGCACACAGCCTCTCCAGGCTAAAACCCAAGTATTCTTTGGACGCAGCCTCTTCAGGCTAAACCCCAAGTATTCTTTGGACACAGCCTCTTCAGGCTAAAACAAGTATTCTTTGAACACAGCCTCTTCAGGCTAAACAACTCAGCAGAGTTTTGATTCAAGTGCTGTCTAACTCACACAAGTGAGGATATAAAATCTAAAGCACTTTGAGAGTTAAGCAAACTCTCTTTTACAAGAAGATAAAGAAATACAAGACTTTCTATACAGAGTATGATAAATTGCACAGCAGTTCAGCTCTTTCTTTTTCGTTTTTAGTCTCTTGCATTCTTCTTCTTGCTTCTCGGTATTTATAGGCTTTGATGAAGCTTCAGACTTGTTCTTCGAATAGCTCAGCTTCAGCCTTCATAAATATTACCGTTCTCAAATAGCATTTAATGCTATTTTCCCGTTGCTCCGAGGAGATCTACTTCTTTGTGCATGTCTGCGTTTCTTTCTCCCAAATCAGAAGCAACCTGTACTCAAAGTCTCAATTGTACAGTGGTTAATAATAATATCTTATTGAGACAGAGAGAATACACAGTGTAAAGCAGAAAGGTGTGTTCAGAGATCTATAGAGTAGTTAAAAGTACATTCTCTCTCTTAGTACACTTTCCACAGTACTTTATGCTTTTCAGAAGTACATTCACATACGTTGACAAAGATGTACAGAAAAGCATTGTGTACAGCTATTTATTTCAAATCATTTGCTCAATAAATATGTTTCACATTAAATGCATAAGCAATAAATAGCATGTAATGGACTCTGCGTTTTGGACGCAGCATATAGAATCTATTGGACGCATACCTTTGCACTTACCAATTTGCACAGAACTCATGCAAACATTGGACGCATACCTGATGCTTACCAATCTATTCCATTTGAATGCAAGGCAGTATTGGACTTTTGCCTCATTCTGGTTATTGGACTTTTGCCATTTCCCTATAGTTCCATTGGACGCAAAGTTGATTGTTGTACATTTGTTCTTCTGCTTCATTGGACGCAGAACAATTGTTTGATGTACCTTTGTCAATCTGCTTCCTTGTGCTCCATTGGACGCAAAGCAATATTGTTGTCCTTCTTATTTATTGGACGCAGAACAGTGCTTGAGTAACTCTGACTTCATTGGACGCAGAGCAGTTCTTTTGTTTGTTCAGTTTCATTGGACGCAGAGTTGCACTCTTGCTCACACTGAACATTGGACTTTTATCCTTCATGCTCACTAAACCCGTTCCTTTGAAAATCATTGGACTCTTACTGCAATTCTGCTTCTCATACAAATATTGGACTCTGCCAGTATTGCTTTGTTCTTATCATTGGACTTATGCCAGTCTTGCTCTATTGGACGCTTACTGATTCTGCTTCTTTGGAAAACATTGGACGCAGAAAGTAGCGTGTCTTCAAGACTTGATTTCTTCTACTTTTGCGATTCTGCTTCTTCAGAAGACATTGGACGCAGAACTTTGTTCTTGCCTTGTGCTCAAACATTGGACGCTGGACGCAGAATTCTTCCTTCTGCTCAAACATTGGACGCAGAACTTTTGTGTCCACTTCAGTGCCAACATTGGACGCAAAACTCTTGTGTCCATTCCAGTGCCAACATTGGACGCAAGGCTCACTTTGAATGTCAGCCAATGTCATGAAGAACTTATTGGACGCAGACTGCAATCAGCTTAGTTAGTGCAGCATTTATTCATTGTACAGCTTAATACAAATTGATTATCCTTTGTAAAAACCTTAATACATTTTGTTATCATCAAAACCATAAAATCACTTAGGGAGTTTTTGTATTAAAAACACTTTTAACCAATTTGGTTCCAACATTATTTGGATCAAAGATGAGTGAGTTATGCCCAATTATGTGAGGGAAGGTCCTGGACCTGCGAGAGCATCAAGTCTGAAACTTGGAAACCCGTTTTCTCCTTGAATTGGGTCGAATCTGATGAGGCTTGTGAAATCCGAAATTGTAGAACTATGTCTTAGCTTTTCAGAGACACCAAGATCACCAAAATCCGATATTTGTAGAGCCCAATAAGATCTGTGGAAGTTGGAAAGGTCAGGATGAGCAAAAATCCGAGAATTAGCAAAGTTTAGCAATTAAACCCAATGAGGCCCAATAATTCAAAACTCAGCCAAATCATCAAAATTAAGCACATACAGAACCCAATTAGGCCAAGAATGAAACAATAATGTGTGCCTAAAAATTGCTATATCAGTGGGGAAGAGAAGGCCTAGGGGAAAGAGGTGGAGGAGGGAGAGAGTGGGATATATTGACCATTTTACCCCTTTCAATCTTAATCAATGATTTATAAAAGGCTCAATTGTACTTTTAGCCCCTAATATAGCTAATTCGTGATTTTGGCCCCTATTTTTAATTTCACGATTTTGGTTCCTCTATTTTCAAATTTCTGCAATTTTGATCCATTCGTTAATTTGACATCCAATATTTAACGGAGATGATAATGTGGTGTTGGCATGGTTGTGGAGTGCTAATGTAGGTATCTACGTGGCGCTAACGTGGGCATACATAGAAATGCTAATGTGACCGTTGAATGTTGATGTAAGAAAGTACGCATGAAGCTGAGGTGTTTTTTAGGGTCTAATTGGAATTTTGGTCCCCTAATATATTCAATCAATTATTCCAGTCTCTCTATTTTTTAATTTGTGTGATTTTAGTACATTCATTAATTTGAAAAAAGGAATGCAAAAATGTTGTTACTAGGGCTCAAACACAAGACCTTTTAAAAGAAGGAAAGCAACATAAATCAATGTCCCACTACATAGATTTGGAATAATTGTGAGAGACTATTATATATCTACTACTATTAAACATGGGAAACTATTAAAAATGATTTAATTTATTTCTTTATTAAATTTCTCCATCAATGCCAACTTAAGGGTCAACGCATGCTCTAAGTTGCACTCCAACTTAAATGCTCTATTCTATATTTGGAAAAAGGAGGAGAAAGGATGTGACTAACGCTATGCTCTACCACATGTTAAACATAGCACTTTAAATTCTTAGATGCATTGTTCCAAGCGGTAGAAAACATTGTCACAATTGGCTACATGCTTAATAGTTTCCTCAACTAGCTAAGTTAGTGAGAGAAGGAAGAGGCAGGTTGGGAAAAAGGGGACAGTTGAATCTAGGAGTAAAAGAGATTGTATATATGTGGCCCACAAAAGTAGACTGGGGGTGAGACTATGGAAGTTGATGACAAGTGTTAATTACCATGTTAGGGGTGAGAATAACTCTACTAGTATTCCCACAAATTGTGACAAGATTTTGTTGCCAACATTTGAGATGCCTCGAAAACACTATTATGAGGGATTGAAATGCTACTATACATAGAGAAGAGTGGTGGATAGTTTAACATCCCGGCTACTTTTTGAATCGACAACTGTCCCCACACACCAACACGGGTCTTTTCAGTATGCTTTGTTTTCACTCACATGCTTTATAGGAAACTTCCCAAAATGTCACCCATCACGAAATTGCTCCAAGTCAAGCATGCTTAACTGTGGAGTTCTTAAGTGATAGGCTACCGAAAAGAAGATGCATCTTATTGGTATGAGTAGTACCAATCAATTCTATTAAGCTTTCCTCAACTGTACAGTCACATACCTGCACAGGCTCAGAATTCCTCTCATTCAGGTATGCTTTCGGTTCATTCATGTACCCCTTCGCCTAGAAGCCTACCAGGAGCCGCTCCTTGTCCGTGCCTCTCTGCACCGGCGATCACTCCCCGCCCTCGTCGGCTTCAGGGTGTCACATGCCTACCAGCTTCCACTTGGTTCGTCCCCGAACCATACCGTACTGGGAGAGAACCTGGCTCTGATACCATTTTTAACATCCTGGCTGCTTTTCGGATTGACGACTGTCCCCACACACCAACACGGGTCTTTTCAGCATGCTTTGTCCTCACTCACATGCTTTCTAGGAAACTTCCCAGAAGGTCACCCATCACGAAATTGCTTCAAGTCAAGCACGCTTAACTGTGGAGTTCTTAAGTGATAGGCTACCGAAAAGAAGATGCATCTTATTGGTATGAGTAGTACCAATCAATTCTATTATGCTTTCATCAACTGTACAGTCCCATACCTGCACAGTCTCAGAATTCCTCTCATTCGGGTATGATTTCGGTTCATTCATGTACCCCTTCACCTAGAAGCTTGCCAGGAGCCACTCCTTGTCCGTGCCTCTCTGCATCGACGATCACTCCCCGCCCTCGTCGGCTTCAGGGTGTCACAGATAGACAAGGGTGGGTACCTACAAGGCAATTCAACACTCAAGTCAATGTTGGCTCCAACAGAGTAAATAAGGAATAATGTGTACTTGAGGGAATGTGTAACTTCTTTTTACATAGATGTTGGATGCAAGTGAGTGATAATTAGATCTAGAGCTGAGTATATGCAACACAATTCACGAGCTGACCCACATAATTTATGGTTAGAATTTTTTTTGACTTGTTTAATTATGAGCCTACTTAAGTTCACTCGCAAACACACAAATCAAACATGTTTGGTATGTGAGTTTGTAGTAGGAGTGACTACGGGTCGAGTCGGTTTTCACCTAAAAATGGACCTGAACCGAATAATACACATCGGGTTGGGTTGGATTCGGTTCTTCACTTTTTCCCTTTCCAACCCTACTCGACCCAACCCGGTCATTAACAGGTTGAGTCGGGTTGGGTCATCGGGTTCTTCTTGAAGGAAAAAAAATGAACGAGATGAAGCCAGATTGAGTAGTTCTTGCACAGATTGAACAAAAAGAGAATAAATCTAATAACTCTTGCACAAATCGAACAAAAAAAAAAGAACAGATTGAACAATATTACACACAATAAAAAAAAAGAAAATAACTTTTAAAGGAGATTCTACCACTAGCATTGGTTCACAGGTACTTGGACGAGAAAGACGGTGGTGGCGCACGACAGCAATGCTTTGCACTAGTTCACGGTGGACTGGGACAACCACGGTGGCGCACGATGGTGAAGCATGCACCAGAAGGCTGTGGTGGTGGCTTCTGTAAAGTGCACGAAAATGAAAGTAAAGGAGAAAAGAGAAAGGGGGAAAGGGAAAGGAGAAATGAAAAGGGAAACATTGATATTTGATCAATAATTTCACGGCAAGATTGATAAAAAATTGGGATAGGGAAATGTGAAAGAGGTTGAGTGTTGACAATGGAAAACTGAAAAGGGAGAAAAAGTAATTAAAGTGGATGAGTGGCTATTGCAACACCCTTTCTCTAAAAAGGATATTACACCATAGTAACCAAAAGTTTCGCAAAGACTTAGAAAATATTTGATAAAAGTTGGTAATCCTTCTCTAAAATTCGGATAAAATTTTTCTCTTTTCCTAAAGAAGATGAGAAGGATGGGAAATAAATCCCTTTAAGATTTTCTTTTCGCAAATGTTTTCATGTAACAAATAAAACATAGCTTAATACTTTAAAAATTCCCCATCTCATATATGAAATCATCAAAGTTTACAACAGAGGTTTATACAGTGAATACTGAGTCAGTCAAGTCTTTAGACCTCTACCCAATCTAAAGTAGTAAATATAGAATCTTCTCGTAATCTTTATCAAACTATGCAGCATCTTTCTTCAGATCCTTCTTCTAAGAGTTAACCCACTTCTTGGGCAAACTATCTACTCCGTCATGCATCAACACAATAGAACAGGCAAGGGTGAAACTCTAAACAAGGTAATAAGAAAAGTACAAGCACAACCAAAGCATAGGTTATGTACCAATCAATTCACACATCAATACATAACCAAGATAACAGATCAATCAAGACTTATAAAGAGATCTCGTTTAAGCAGAACTTACCTTTTTGCTGCTATTCCATAACACATTCACAAAATACAATCTTCTCAACTACACATATATTTATGCATGACACACCAATATCTCTCTAATCACACCGGTGCATTGCTCCCAGGGAGACTTATCCAACCTCACATTATAGAGCGATCGACTGCAGTAAACTTAACAGCATAAACAGGAAATCCCTTCAGGACCCCTGAAGATACTTCAGAAATATTGCATTTAAAACTTAATACCAAATCCTAAATAGATCTGCTAGTCAGATTTATCCAAGTCGGGTATACGATTCGTCTCGGCTCAGGAGTATTCATCGACAAGGCCATTGAGACTTTCGAAATCTGGATAATCCCAGTAGACAATTGTAGTCCAACAGAACCTATTTGCAACCCCGTCTCGTAGGTTGTATGCTCATCTCTCAGATGCAAATGATCATCTAAATTTGCAAATCACTTTCTCTTGAAATCACTTTCTCTGTAAAATTTTCTCTGTTTTACTATTTCTCTATGAAAATCTCTGACTCTTCTCAAAAACTCTTTCTAAAAACAAATCAAATCCTTTTATGGAAAGACCACTTCGTACGAACAGAAAACTGTATAAAAATCATTTTCTCATAGGACTCTTTTACTATATACTTTAAAATATAAGACTCTCGTCTCTTTTTACTGCTTATTACGGACTAATTCATTATCTCGGCTTTATTTATTTCAAGTTGCTCAACTGGGTGAATCAGTATAAAAAGACTTATTAACTGTATTACAAGAAGATCAAAACGGGGCATAACCACCTATGATTGATCAAGAGAGAAAAGGTTAACAGTATTTAAACTTACGTCCGCTTTTGAAATAATAGATGTCTGTTCTCAGTTTTTAGATAGCTTCTTGGTAATGGAATAATCACACGGCGACTGTGCCGACTGCGGTAATCAGTGTCCAATTTTCTTGAAAACTTGATACAAATTTTAGTGATCGAAATTACGTTTAATTAGGCACGGCTTAGATTAATTTTCGAAGATGAAAAGATTACACAACGGCAGAGCCATCTTTGGTAATCAGTACCCCACTGTAAAATCGATCCTATATACTAAGTAAACGTAGACAATTTATTTCCCTTCTGAAATACTTAGGCACTATTTATCTTCCAGGAAAAAGGTTCGTTGAAAGCCTATCTCACTAATTTCCACTGCCGTAGACATTGGAAATTAAACTGAGTTATGTGCATACATATACAGATTGGATACCCACTCGATATTTCCCACTAATAATATAACGATAGAATTCACCGAGAATCCATTACCGTTACATTATATTCCGAAAGATGCTATAACAGTAGAATTCACCGAGAACCCATTACTGTTACACTCTTTTATCCGACAGATGCTATAACAGTAGGATTCACCGAGAATCCATTACTGTTACACTCTTTTATCCAATCCAATCTATTTATATATACGGTATTAAGAAATTACTTCTTTCCCTATCTTATCTTGTCACGTATATACCGGGTGTCTAGTGTTGAGAAGACAACGTACCAATACAGATCCCAGGCCAGAGTGAGACGGACTGCTTTAGCCCCTTCAAAGGTCTCACTTCCTTTCTAGACAGATCCATACTGATAAACCATTTATCTTAACCATCACCTTGTATATAAATAACAGATAATAACGGGGTTTTCATAAACAATCATTTGTATTCCCTTTGCGGTAAAATTGTGTTTGCGGTAGTATAAAATTCGTCATTATAACGGTATGTTTACAAAAGCTTAAAAGTGATTTTGGCATAACCTCTCTACTCACACGGTTTTAAGACTAAAATTGGGCATTATAACTCTACAATTCATCAATAGCACAAAACAATTAAAATAAGACTATAAAACAATCATAAAGCATATAAAAGCTATAAACACCAAAACAAGCAATTCAAACACAAACAAAGATCAAACACTCATACTTCAAAAATTACTTTGAAAGATTAACCCCTTACCTTGGCCTTAAGATGATGAAGAACAACCAAGAACACCAAGAACACAAAGTAAGAAATTTAGGAGAAAAGAGAGAAAAGTGTTTGTCTTCTTGATTTCCACTTGTGATGAGTGAAAATTTATGAAGCCAATGGGGTCTATTTATAGGTGAGGGGGCTGCCCAAGCTTGGGGAGAAGGAAGGAATTAAGAAAATGTGTGAGGTAAGCCATGACTCCTAAAATCCATAATTATTAATTAGGTTTAATCAATCTTTTTCTAATTGGCTAATCCTAATGACTAAGGCTCATGACTCATAAGATAAAAACTCATCCAAGGGCCCTAAATGGGCGTGGATGTCGACCAAGTGAGGCCAAATAAGAGCCATTAGATTGCTTGGACAAAAGCCTAGGGTTTAGGTAGTTTTAAGTGGGAACTAAGGGCAAAATGGTCTTTTTACTTGCCCACCTTACTATTCAAGGTCATCATGATGTTCCCCACTCTTAGATACTTCTTAGAATTGTATTTGAACCCCTCAAAGTTCCTAAGTTCCTATATCATAGCCACTATACCTCTATTAGCCCCAATTCGGCTTATTACGCAATTAAGAGTCAGAATAGTCTTTTTACTAATCTAATACTTAAAAATAATTTAGAATAGTAAGAATCAATAAGAAATCTTAAAATAACACATAGAAAGTCTTATGGAAGAGTTTTGGAAATTTTACGGTAAGGGCAAGCCTTACAGTTTATAAAAACAACGAAAAACGGACGTGCCGTAAGTGTAAAATAGTACTGTTTTAGAAAATTCCAGAAAATTTACAAATTGAATTTAATTACTAATGGTCTCTCTTAAAATTTGATTTTGAGCCCTCATTGTTCGACATAAATTGATTTTGGATCAGAAACCTCCGCTTTTCGTACTTTATAAACTTTCAGAAAAGTAGCGTTTTAATCTGTTTCTCAAAAAATTATGAAATAATTTCCAAAACTCCAAAAAAATATCAAAACATGATTCAGCTACTTAAAATCTTTTTCTGACCTCAAATCGGTCTCTGAATCAGGGTTTTACGCTTTCCGCAAATAACAAGGTCAAAACGGTAATTTCAAAAGTTTTCCAAAAATTCTAAGAAAATTTCAGAAAATTACAAAATTAAAAGAACCAACTTTTATGAAGGAAGTTTGTTTGAAAAAGTTGGGTTAACATACTTGTGTTATTAAAACCCTTTTCCGGCAATAACGATAAATACGGATGTCAAACAGTAAAAGAAAAATTATTGTTTTAATCAAATAATTTCATAAGTATTTTAAAACCTTCATTATAAGTCTAAAATAATTTTCTTATAACTTAGATCATACCAGATCATTTAAAATAGACAAAAGACAAAAATACAGAAAACAGAAGTCTACAGAAACTTAACTATTTTCACTATTTATACTGTAATACTTAACCGTAAATTAGTCATTCTTAGGTTTCTATCAAGTCTCTGTAATTCCTATCTCATCTATTTTTCTATCACTGGTATGTATTCTCTTCCTAACTAACAGATTACGGAGTTTTGTCTATAAGGGACTAAAACCGTAATTTCTTTGTTTCTTCCTCTTAAAATCCAAACTTAATTCCTAAAACCTTTATATGTCCTCAAACTAATATATCTTCCCTCAAATACCTTTTGGAAGTGTTGTATGAATTTTCCAAATTCATTTATTATTTATCCTAATAATCAGAATGTCCGTATATAGTTTCCTGACTTCCGTATTTAGCTCTAAACTACTAAGTTTTTGTCCGAAAAACTTCAAGGTAGTTCTAATCCTTAGAAATTAACACTTTTGTCTTATAAGTGCAAATTTCGGGATGTTACAGCTATCATAGGAGAACGTGTTGACAGTGACCATGCGTGTGAGAGAGAGAGAAAAAAAGCTTTCTACATGTACTTCGGGTCGGGTTCTGCGGGTTTTAAATTTTCTTAACCTGCTACCCGACCCGATGTGACCGGGTTCCACTTTTTCCAATCTAATTAGACCCGCGGGTTGGACCCAACTCGAAATATTATGTCTGGATCGGGTCGGGTTGGTCAGGTCAGCCCAACCCATGATCGCCCCTAGTTTGTTGGGACAACCCATTTACTTGCATAAAAAAATAAAAAAAAATTAAATTTGTTAAAGTTTAGATGGTAAGCTTAAGTAAAAAAATATTTTCTATGAAAAAAAAACATGTTGATTGATATGCAGTTCACTTTGTTTAACTTGTGGGCTTATGTAAGCAAGTTAAATATAAGCTTATATAAAGGAGGGGAAATTTCTATTCACACATACATAACCTTCTTTGTGCACATACACTAAAAGAGGAAAAGACACAAACACCCTTAAATTCAAAAAAACCCCAAAGTCCCTCCCTCATTCAGCCTTCAGATCCGCGAGATACACTTCCGCGAGCGTGCCACCTCCGCGAGTTTACCATTTCCGCGAGCCACTTCATCGGTCTTCCGCGAGCTAGTTCCTCCCTTCCTGCTTCTTCTTCTCCCTTCTTCCTGCCATTGCCACTCCCTTCTTCTCCCTTTTTCTCCCCTCACGCTTCATCATCATCATCATCATCATCTTCTTCTTCTTCTTCTTCTTCTTCTTCTTCTTCTTCTTCTTCTTCTTCTTCTTCTTCTTCTTCTTCTTCTTCTTCTTCTTCTTCTTCAATTCTTCAATTCTTCAATTCTTCTTCCCGTTGGAACAGCGATATTCTTCTTCACGCAAGTTTCGCATTCATCTTCTTCTCCTACCTCAATACCGCAGCAATCTTCGTCCCTCAACATCGTCTTCCGTTCCGCCGCTATCGCCACCGCAAGAGGTACGTCCGAGGCCCCTGTTTTTTTTTTTCTGTTTTCTGGTTCTCTGCGGAACTAACAGTTCTCTAGAGAACTAGAAAACAGAAGAAAAAAATGATGCTTTTGCTATTGTTTTTAGGCTTTGTTCTTGCTTTTGTATCTCTTTTTGGTCAACTTTTCCTGCCATTATATAATGTAATTAGAGATATCTGTTGTTTGTTGATGATGTTTGTTGATGATGTTTACTTATATCTCTTTTTTTTATGCAACACATTGAGCTCATTTTAGATGTCTTTACTTTCTTAATATGTTTGCGTATTAAGGTTAAAAAACGGACTGTAATGCCTTTTTGTTGTATTTCAATCTTGCCATACCGTTTACCTTTGGTTCTTGAGGAGATGTCTCATGCTGAAGAAATTTAATATATATATATATGTAGAAAAACTTAGTAGTAATAAGAAAGACAAAATGAAAAATCAGAGTTTTCTTATAATCGCAAATTGATTGAAACAATCACCAACCTGTTGAATTTCACTAGTAAGCTTTTGGTAGAGGGAGATGAGTACTGTGTGATATTTTCTCATATTTTCAATCTGCAATAAGAAAGTACCACAGTATTTACATTTGAAAGCTTTAAGTTTGGTTTATAGCAATACATACACAAACACAACATAGATAAACAAAGTTTTAAATAAAGATAACTACAGAACGGTGAAGGAAAAAGTTCCTATGCTATTGCTAATTATATGAGGCTTCAAAATCCTATTGCCAAGTAAATTTATATTATGATTTCATTCATTTCTAGCAAGACCAAATGTAAGAACTATAGTAAACCAGCTTAATTTTGTATGGGAATAACATAATACCAAACTCTAATTGATTGTTTTAATTTGTATGGATTGATTGATTGTATGGATTGATTGTTTTAATTTTATATGTGCCTTTCTTGTGGTTTGTTTCATCATACATATTATGTGTTTTTGTTTGTCTTTTTGCATATGTTTTTTGTTCAAGTTCATGTTCTCTATGGGTTATACATCACCAATCTAAGCATGCCGTTGTTATTGTGTGTAGTTATGGCGAGGACTAGAGGTTCGCTTCGCCAGAGACCCACAACATCTGTTCGTAGAGAGCGTGCCGGTCAAGGCGAACCAGTTGAGGCGCGACATGCCGAGGAGGACCCACAACACATAGAGGAGGTCCAGGCACCTATTGTTGCGGAGGAGGAGCCGCTGAAACCTTCGTTTCCTGGAGGCCCTGAGGATACATCTATCCTTAGGTCCTACGACGACCACGTTACCAAAATCCTATGGCTTGGACAGGTAATAAGTTTGTCTGATTCGTTAGTTTTTATTAATGACTTATTACTTTGGATGCGTTGAAGTTAAAAAAACTGTAAATGTTTCAGGATCGTGCTGCGATGAAGTGCATTGCACATGGGCGCAAACTGAAGGATGTGCCGATGAACGGCCAGATACGCACAATTGTGGAGAACTCTGGTCTCTTGCCGCTGCTGACATGTAGCCACCAGCATACAGACAAGGGGTTGTGCTTTGCCTTTGCTGAGAGATGGCACCAGGAGACGAGCACCTTCCACCTACCGGTGGGTGAGCTGACGATCACACTAGACAACGTCTCTCAGTTGCTGCACATCCTGATCACCGGCTCATTCTTCAGGGTGACGAGCATGTCCTGAGACGAAGCAGTTGAGGCTTTGGTTGACTTGCTCGGGGTCCCATATGGTGACGCATTCCACGAGACTGAGAGACATGGATGTACCCGCGTGCGTCTATCGGGGCTTGAGCGTGTAGGTAACAAGATGAAACACAAGAAGGGGGGGTTGAATTGTGTTTCTAAGCTTTTAAAACTTTTTCGCAAATGATGGACGCTGGCTGTTAAAAACGTTGGACGCACAGCTTAGTTCAAATATTGGACGCACAGTGCTTTTTGAAATATTGGACGCACAGAGTCCTAAAACACAGGACGCACAGATTCTTTATAAAAACTGGACGCACTGGTTTTCTAAAGATTGGACGCACAGAATGCTTCCCTTTTGGTTTGAACAACTTGTTTGAATAAAAACAATTTCAATCCCCTTTGTTAGTAATAAACACAGATATAAAAGGAGTTAAGGGAAGGAAGAAATAACACAAGTTTTTATACTGGTTCACCCTTTCCTAAGAGCTACGTCCAGTCCCCTCAAACTAGAGAGATTTCACTATCAACCTGATAGAATACAAGTATTCTTTGCACACAGCCTCTTCAGGCTAAATCCCAAGTATTCTTTGCACACAGCCTCTCCAGGCTAAAACCCAAGTATTCTTTGGACGCAGCCTCTTCAGGCTAAACCCCAAGTATTCTTTGAACACAGCCTCTTTAGGCTAAAACAACTCAGCAGAGTTTTGATACAAGTGCTGTCTAACTCACACAAGTGAGGATATGAAATCTAAAGCACTTTGAGAGTTAAGCAAACTCTCTTTTACAAGAAGATAAAGAATTACAAGACTTTCAATACAGAGTATAAAAGATTGCACAGCAGTTCAGCTCTTTCTTTTTCGTTTTCAGTCTCTTGTATTCTTCTTCTTGCTTCTCGGTATTTATAGGCTTTGATGAAGCTTCAGACTTGTTCTTCGAATAGCTCAGCTTCAGCCTTCATAATATTACCGTTCTCTAATAGCATTTAATGCTATTTTCCCGTTGCTCTGAGGAGATCTACTTCTTTGTGCATGTCTGCGTTTCTTTCTCCTAAATCAGAAGCAACCTGTACTCAAAGTCTCAATTGTACAGTGGTTAATAATAATATCTTATTGAGACAGAGAGAATACACTGTGTAAAGCAGAAAGGTGTGTTCAGATATCTATAGAGTAGTTAAAAGTACATTCTCTCTCTTAGTACACTTTCCACAGTACTTTATGCTTTTCAGAAGTACATTCACATACGTTGACAAAGATGTACAGAAAGCATTGTGTACAGCTATTTAGTTCAAATCATTAGTTCAATAAATATGTTTCATTTTAAATGCATGAGCAATAAATAGCATGTAATGGACTCTGCGTTTTGGACGCAGCATATAGAATCTATTGGACGCATACCTTTGCACTTACCAATTTGCACAGAACTCATGCAAACATTGGACGCATCTTTATGCTTACCAATCTATTCCATTTGAATGCAAGCCAGTATTGGACTTTTGCCATTTCCCTATAGTTCCATTGGACGCAAGGTTGATTGTTGTACATTTGTTCTTCTGCTCCATTGGACGCAGAACAATTGTTTGATGTACCTTTGTCAATCTGCTTCCTTGTGCTCCATTGGACGCAAAACAATATTGTTGTCCTTCTTATTTATTTGACGCAGAACAGTGCTTGAGTAACTCTGACTTCATTGGACGCAGAGCAGTTCTTTTGTTTGTTCAGTTTCATTGGACGCAGAGTTGCACTCTTGCTCACACTGAACATTGGACTTTTATCCTTCATTGCTCACTGAATCTGTTCCTTTGAAAATCATTGGACTCTTACTGCAATTCTGCTTCTTATACAAACATTGGACTTTGCCAGTATTGCCTTGTTCTTATCATTGGACTTATGCCAGTCTTGCTCTATTGGACGCTTACTGATTCTGCCTCTTTGGAAAACATTGGACGCAGAAAGTAGCGTGTCTTCAGAAGACATTGGACGCAGAACTTTGTTCTTGCCTTGTGCTGATTTTATTGGACGCACAACATTGCTTGCCTTTGCGCTGAAACATTGGACGCAGAACTCTTCCTTCTGCTCAAACATTGGACGCTGGACGCAGAATTCTTCCTTCTGCTCAAACATTGGACGCAGAACTTTTGTGTCCATTTCAGTGCCAACATTGGACGCAAAACTCTTGTGTCCATTCCAGTGCCAACATTGGACGCAAGGCTCAGTTTGAATGCCAGCCAATGTCATGAAGAACTTATTGGACGCAGACTGCAATCAGCTTAGTTAGGCAGCATTTATTCATTGTACAGCTTAATACAAAATGATTATCCTTTGTAAAAACCTTAATACATTTTGTTATCATCAAAACCATAACATCACTTAGGGAGTTTTTGTATTAAAAACACTTTTAACCAATTTGGTTCCAACAATCTCCCCCTTTTTGATGATGACAAACATTATTAAGTTTTACAAACAATAAAGCATATAAACCAGAATTAGTCAGCAAAAACAGAAATTTTCTAAGAGTAACTCCCCCTGAGATAAACATCTCAGATTTTCCTTACTCTTCTCCCCCTGAGATAAACATCTCATGGTTTTGGATATTCAATATACTTAGAGTACCTGAAAATTTCTTTTACTCATAGAAACAAGATTAGTCCACAAATAGCTTATCAAAATAACAACATGGTAATAAGACTAATGCAATCAGACTTAATCTTTCTCCCCTTTTGTCAAAATCTTTCCCCTTTTAGTCAGGATATAAAAACTTAATCCCATTCTTTCTCCCCCTTTTGTCATCAGGCAAAAAGGTTCATAGAACATCATAGTCCAAAGAGAGTTTTGAAAAAAAAAAAAAAACTTGGAGCTCTTAAAAACAGAAACCTCTTTAAAACCGAAAAAAAACTTTTTCTTCTCCCCTTTTCTAAACAAGCTTTCTCAAACAGAAAAGATTTTAGAGGAGATGTCAAACGAAGAGAAAACCAACTGTAAGAAATATCTTTATGAAAAAGTTTGGACTCAGCGTGGGATTACTAAGAGGTGAAAGCTTTTGAGTCTTTTAAAAAAAAGCATTCTAAGTCTCAAATAGACTGTCGTGTCCTATTGGACTCTAGTCACATTGGACTCAGACTCAACTTAAGCATATTGGACGCTAAACATCAGTCTTTTATAAAGTGCATATTCAAATGCTTCCTTATAAAAGTAAACCTATCTACAGAGAGGGGTTTTGTAAAAATATCTGCCCATTGATTTTCAGTGTTAACAAACTGAATATCAAATGTTCCCTTCTGTACATAGTCTCTAATAAAATGATGTTTAATTTCTATATGCTTAGCTCTTGAGTGTAAGATTGGGTTCTTAGATAAATTGATTGCAGCAGTATTATCACAAAGAACAGAAATCTTACTCTCAAAAATGTTGTAGTCCTCCAATTGATATTTAATCCATAAGAGCTGAGAACAACAACTTGCTGCAGAGACATATTCAGCTTCGGCTGTTGATAGTGCAATTGTGCTTTGTCTCTTGCTTGTCCATGATACTAAATTGGATCCAATAAAATGGCATCCTCCGCTGGTGCTTTTTCTTTCAAGCCTGTCTCCAGGATAATCAGCATCACAGAATCCTACTAATCTGTATTCATCTGATTTCTTAAACAACAAACCGAGATTAGTAGTCTCTTTCAGATATCTAAAAATTCTCTTGACAGCAGTCAAATGAGAATCTCTAGGATCTGATTGAAATCTTGCACATAAGCATACACTGAACATAATATCAGGTCTAGATGCAGTAAGATATAAAAGAGATCCTATCATACCTCTATATACCTTTTGATCTACCTTTTTATCTTTGTCATTCAGGCTCATTATGCAAGTTGGATGCATGGGGGTATTCATGGGTTTGCAATCATCCATCTTGAACTTCTTTAGAAGCTCCTTCGTGTATTTGGACTGATGCACATATATCCCATCTTTAGTTTGTTTCACTTGAAGTCCAAGAAAGAACTTCAACTCTCCCATCATGCTCATTTCGAATTCTTTCTGCATTAACTCAGAGAATTCTTTACACAAAGATTCATCAGTAGCACCAAAAATAATGTCATCTACATAAATCTATACTATGATGAAATGTGAGTCTATGGATTTTCTAAAAAGAGTGTTATCAACTTTTCCTCTTGAAAAACCATTTTCCATTAAAAATGAACTCAGTTTTTCATACCAAGCTCGAGGAGCTTGCTTAAGGTCATAAAGAGTCTTTTTCAATTTAAAAACATGATTTGGAAAAGATTGATCCTCAAAGCCAGGGGGCTGTTCAACATAAACTTCTTCTGTTATTATACCATTCAGAAAAGCACTCTTTACATCCATTTGATAAAGCCTCATATCATGTTGGGCAGCAAATGAAAGTAAAATGCGAATGGCTTCTATTCTAGCTACTGGAGCAAAGGTTTCAGTAAAATCAATACCTTCCTGTTGTGAGTAGCCTTGAGCAACTAACCTTGCTTTGTTTCTCACAACTTTACCTTCTTCGTCCAGCTTGTTTCTGAATACCCATTTGGTTCCAATGATGGACTTATCTTCAGGTGGGGCTACCAGTGTCCAAACTTCATTTCTTTTGAACTGATTCAGCTCCTCCTGCATTGCTAAAATCCATCCTTCATCCAATAGGGCTTCATCTATATTCTTTGGCTCCAATTCAGAGATGAATGCTACATCAGTTTGCTCTCTGAATGTGGACCTTGTTCTGACTTTATCATCAGCATTTCCAATAATTTGATCTTCAGGATGATAAGTCTTAAAATGCCAGCTTTTACCACCTGCAGTATTGGACGCATGACTGTCTCCTGCGTCTGGTCCATCTTCTTCAATCTTGCTTGATGATTCTTCACCTCCTGGTTGTATTCTCATATCTGCAAGAGAATCACTTAGCTCTGACAGATCATTGTCAGGCTTTTTGTCATTGAATTTAACGTGAATTGACTCTTCAACAGTCAAGGTTCTTGAGTTGTAAACTCGATATGCCTTGGAAGTTTCAGAATAACCCAGAAAAATTCCATTATCAACTTTAGAGTCAAATTTACCAAGTTGATCCTTGGTGTTAAGAATAAAACACTCACATCCGAAAGGATGAAAATATGAAATGTTGGGTTTTCTTCCTTTCCACAATTCATAAGGAGTCTTTTTCAGTATAGGCCTTATATAAATTCGGTTTTGCAAATAACATGCTGTGTTTACAGCTTCAGCCCAAAACCTCTTAGAGGTTGAGTGATCATTGAGCATGGTCCTGGCCATCTCTTGTAAAGATCGATTTTTCCTCTCTACTACACCATTTTGCTGTGGTGTTCTAGGTGTAGAGAAATTGTGAAGGATTCCATTCTCTTCACAGAATCTCTGAAAGTTTGCATTTTCAAACTCACCTCCATGATCACTTCGAATGGAGTTGATACAAACTCCTTTCTCAGTTTGGACTCTTTTACAAAATATGGTGAATACTTTAAAAGACTCATCCTTGTGTGCTAGGAATTTAACCCATGTCCATCTAGTATAGTCATCAACTATAACAAGTCCATATTTCTTTCCACTCAAAGAAGCAGTTTGTGTTGGTCCAAACAAATCCATATGTAAAAGTTCTAAAGGTCTAGAAGTGGAAACAATGTTTTTAGAATTAAAAGAGTTTTTCACTTGTTTCCCTTTCTGACATACTTCACAGAGAACCTCAGATCTGTACACAAGATTTGGAAGTCCTCTTACGAGGCTATGCTTATTAAGCTTTGAGATGGTTCTCAAGCTTGCATGACCAAGCTTCTTGTGCCATATCCATTGTTCATCATTTAAAGAAATGAAGCATGAGGCATTCTGTTTGGACAGATTTTCGAAATCAATTTTATAAACATTATCCTGCCTCTTTGCTTGAAAAAGAATGGACTTATCAGAATTTTTGACTATACATTTATCCTTGTCAAAGGAAACATCACATCCACTGTCACACAATTGACTTATGCTAAATAGATTATGTTTGAGTTCTTCAACCAATAAAACATTTTCAACAGTAAGAAAAGGATGTTTACCAATTTTACCTATTCCAACTATTCTGCCTTTCTGGTCACCTCCAAACGTGACCCAGCCCTTTGATCTAGGCTTTAGGTCTTGGAACATAGACCTTTCTCCTGTCATGTGTCGTGAGCAGCCACTGTCCAGGTACCATGACTGGTGTTGTTTTCCTCCCATTAAGCAAATCTGCAACAGGAATGATCATGTTCTTAGGTACCCAGATTTTCTTGGGTCCTTTCATGTTAGTCTTTGGGCTGCGTCCAGGCTTGTTCCATTTATTATGGAAGCGTGTCGATGTGACATGTCCAGCCTTTCCACAGTGACCACAATATATATTAAACTTTGATGGACTCTTGGAAAACTTTGGTTTCAGTTTTTCATAACCCAAACCAGTTTTGTTAGAAGGTTTTCTCTGAATTTTTAAAATTTGATCAAGCTTTTTAGAGCTACTGACAAACTTGGACAAACGTCCAGTGAGTTCATCTACTTCTTGTTGAAGTACTTGTACTTCATAGGAAGTATTGGACTCAGACTTCTTTGGAGATTCTTCCTTCAATTGACTCACTTGAAGTCTTAAATGTTCATTATCTGATTTGAGTACTTTGTTTTCTGAAGAAAGCTTTTCAAAATCTTTTGTTATAAGAGAAAACTTTTTCTTTAAAGACTTGTACTCATCAGATAAAATGGATGAATCTCTAAGAAGCTCATCAAAATTATCTCTTAATTCAGAGTAAGAAATTACCTCCTCTTCGTCTTCACTTTCAACTGAGGAGAGTCCTGCCATTAGACATAGATTTGCCTCTTCCTTATCCTCATCATCAGAGGAATCATCAAGGTCCTCCCATGTTGCCATGAGACCTTTTTTCTTCTTGAAGAACTTCTTCTTTGTCTTCTCGGCCTCAGGACAGTCTGCCTTGTAGTGGCCTGGTTTCCTGCATCCATAGCACACCACTGGACTTTCCTCCTTTTGCTCAGCTTCCTTCTGTGGAAATCTTCTGTTGAATTGCTTCCTTCTGAAGCCACCCTTCTTTTTCCACATTGATTTTATTTTCCTGGAGAAGAAGGAGAGTTCATCATCATCTGAGCCTTCTTCTCCTTCTGAGCTGCATGATTCTTCATCAGAATCATTTGCCTTTAAGGCTTTTAAGGTGCTCCCTTTTTGAGCTTTAAGAGCAATGGACTTTGCTCTTTTCTCGGTTCCCTCTTCATTCAGCTCAAGCTCATGTACTTTCAATGAGCCTAGAAGATTTTCTAATGCAAGAGTGGAAAGATCCCTTGCTTCTTGTATTGCTGTAACTTTGGGTCTCCACTGTCTGGGCAGACTCCTCAAGATCTTCCTTACATGTTCCTGGGTTGTGTAGACTTTCCCCAAGGATCTCAGGTTGTTGGTAATAGTTTGGAATCTTCCAAACATTTGATCGATGGACTCTTGTTCATCCATCTTAAATAGTTCATATTGATGAACTAGTATGCTTATTTTAGATTCACGAACCTGAGATGAGCCTTCATGTGCCAAGGCCAGAGTGTCCCACATTTCCTTGGCAGTAGTGCAGCTATGCACCTTGTCATATTCAGATTTTGTGATGGCACACATCAGGTAGTGCCTGGCCTTCGAGTTCAGCTGAAATCTGGTTCTTTGATCAGCTGTCCATTGGGCTCTAGGTACTGGTTGACCTGCATCATTTACTGGGGCCGTGTAGCCTGTTTCCACAACGTCCCATAAATCTATATTCTGCGCATCAAAGAATGTGATCATTCTTTGCTTCCAGTAATCATATTCGTTGCCATTGAACAGTGGTGGTCTGTTCACAGCCAGTCCTTCATTCTCCATGGATCTTGCTTTCTCTTCACTGTTAAGTGCTCAACCCCTTAGAGACCGAGCTCTGATGCCAACTGTAGGTAACAAGATGAAACACAAGAAGGGGGGGTTGAATTGTGTTTCTAAGCTTTTAAAACTTTTTCGCAAATGATGGACGCTGGCTGTTAAAAACGTTGGACGCACAGCTTAGTTCAAATATTGGACGCACAGTGCTTTTTGAAATATTGGACGCACAGAGTCCTAAAACACTGGACGCACAAATTCTTTATAAAAACTGGACGCACTGGTTTTCTAAAGATTGGACGCACAGAATGCTTCCCTTTTGGTTTGAACAACTTGTTTGAATAAAAACAATTTCAATCCCCTTTGTTAGTAATAAACACAGATATAAAAGGAGTTAAGGGAAGGAAGAAATAACACAAGTTTTTATACTGGTTCACCCTTTCCTAAGAGCTACGTCCAGTCCCCTCAAACTAGAGAGATTTCACTATCAACCTGATAGAATACAAGTATTCTTTGCACACAGCCTCTTCAGGCTAAATCCCAAGTATTCTTTGCACACAGCCTCTCCAGGCTAAAACCCAAGTATTCTTTGGACGCAGCCTCTTCAGGCTAAACCCCAAGTATTCTTTGAACACAGCCTCTTTAGGCTAAAACAACTCAGCAGAGTTTTGATACAAGTGCTGTCTAACTCACACAAGTGAGGATATGAAATCTAAAGCACTTTGAGAGTTAATTAAACTCTCTTTTACAAGAAGATAAAGAATTACAAGACTTTCAATACAGAGTATAAAAGATTGCACAGCAGTTCAGCTCTTTCTTTTTCGTTTTCAGTCTCTTGTATTCTTCTTCTTGCTTCTCGGTATTTATAGGCTTTGATGAAGCTTCAGACTTGTTCTTCGAATAGCTCAGCTTCAGCCTTCATAATATTACCGTTCTCTAATAGCATTTAATGCTATTTTCCCGTTGCTCTAAGGAGATCTACTTCTTTGTGCATGTCTGCGTTTCTTTCTCCTAAATCAGAAGCAACCTGTACTCAAAGTCTTAATTGTACAGTGGTTAATAATAATATCTTATTGAGACAGAGAGAATACACTGTGTAAAGCAGAAAGGTGTGTTCAGAGATCTATAGAGTAGTTAAAAGTACATTCTCTCTCTTAGTACACTTTCCACAGTACTTTATGCTTTTCAGAAGTACATTCACATACGTTGACAAAGATGTACAGAAAGCATTGTGTACAGCTATTTATTTCAAATCATTAGTTCAATAAATATGTTTCATTTTAAATGCATGAGCAATAAATAGCATGTAATGGACTCTGCGTTTTGGACGCAGCATATAGAATCTATTGGACGCATACCTTTGCACTTACCAATTTGCACAGAACTCATGCAAACATTGGACGCATCTTTATGCTTACCAATCTATTCCATTTGAATGCAAGCCAGTATTGGACTTTTGCCATTTCCCTATAGTTCCATTGGACGCAAGGTTGATTGTTGTACATTTGTTCTTCTGCTCCATTGGACGCAGAACAATTGTTTGATGTACCTTTGTCAATCTGCTTCCTTGTGCTCCATTGGACGCAAAGCAGTATTGTTGTCCTTCTTATTTATTTGACGCAGAACAGTGCTTGAGTAACTCTGACTTCATTGGACGCAGAGCAGTTCTTTTGTTTGTTCAGTTTCATTGGACGCAGAGTTGCACTCTTGCTCACACTGAACATTGGACTTTTATCCTTCATTGCTCACTGAATCTGTTCCTTTGAAAATCATTGGACTCTTACTGCAATTCTGCTTCTTATACAAACATTGGACTTTGCCAGTATTGCCTTGTTCTTATCATTGGACTTATGTCAGTCTTGCTCTATTGGACGCTTACTGATTCTGCCTCTTTGGAAAACATTGGACGCAGAAAGTAGCGTGTCTTCAGAAGACATTGGACGCAGAACTTTGTTCTTGCCTTGTGCTGATTTTATTGGACGCACAACATTGCTTGCCTTTGCGCTGAAACATTGGACGCAGAACTCTTCCTTCTGCTCAAACATTGGACGCTGGACGCAGAATTCTTCCTTCTGCTCAAACATTGGACGCAGAACTTTTGTGTCCATTTCAGTGCCAACATTGGACGCAAAACTCTTGTGTCCATTCCAGTGCCAACATTGGACGCAAGGCTCAGTTTGAATGCCAGCCAATGTCATGAAGAACTTATTGGACGCAGACTGCAATCAGCTTAGTTAGGCAGCATTTATTCATTGTACAGCTTAATACAAAATGATTATCCTTTGTAAAAACCTTAATACATTTTGTTATCATCAAAACCATAACATCACTTAGGGAGTTTTTGTATTAAAAACACTTTTAACCAATTTGGTTCCAACAGAGCGGGTGTACCACGAGCAGTGCATGCAGCAGCATTGGACAAATGCTGCGAGGGCTCTCCTACTGAGGATAGTCAGCAGCACGATTTTCACAAACAAGAGTGCTACGGCTGCTAATGTAGCATTCTTGGAATTGCTCCGCGACATGGAGGCCATTGGGGGCTATACATGGGGTGCTGGTGCCCTTGCATTTCTGTACGATCAGCTCAATGCTGCTAGTTTAGCAGGTTGCAAGCAACTAGCTGGATACTTGACCCTGTTGCAGGTATTGTGTTAATTTGAATTGTTAATAAGTTATATGTTTTAATTGTTACTAACAAATTGAAAATGATTATGACAGGGTTGGATTTTCGAGCACTTTCCTAATGTCAGGAGCCAGAGCCTAAACTTGGACTACAATGAGGATGAACCCCGAGCATCTAGGTGGAATCCTGGTAAGGGCCCGGGCCAGGTTGGTGGATTTCGGAGGGAACTGGACGAGTTGCCGATGGAGGATGTAGTGTGGACCCCATATACAGTGCATAGGGTGGACCCCATATACAGTGCATAGGGAGACTCGTCCCTTCCAGCCGATATCCATGTTCTCCGGATACATACGGTGGGGCTCATTACAAGTTCCACACTTGCCGGAGAGGGCGCTGAGGCAGTATGGGTTTATCCAGGGGATTCCGCGATCGCCGCGTGTCATTACTGGGGTCCACACTACTGCAGATGAGATGCACGCCAGCTGGCTGTTGTTTGATCAGCACTTAATCATCCGATTTGTGACAGCAGATGTCGCGACACGCATTGGGCAGTGCATTGATGGATACATGGAGTGGTACTCTAGCATCTCGCATCCCTTCATTATCCCTGCTATCGTAGATATGAGACGGCCATTGCTGTTCCCCCAGCCAATGCCCCCACCAGTGCCCCAGCCAGTCCCTCAGCAGCCTGCGGGTACTTCGAGCCAGCACGTGGTAAGTCTTTCGTCTTGTATTTGTGATGTAGCCGACCTGCTTACAATTTATTTTTTCCAGCTACTTATTTGGTTTTAACCTCATTGCAGGACGAGACAGTATCAACGGTGTGTGCGATACTGAAATCATGTCCTCTTGCGGAACTATTAGTTTTGCGAAGAACAAACGTTCTCGCGGAACTAATAGTTCCGCAGGAGGACAATCACGTGAATGTCTCTCCGCGGAACTATTAGTTCCGCGAAGAACAAACGTTCTCGCGGAACTAATAGTTCCGCGGAGAGACATTCACGTGATTGTCCTCCTGCGGATTTTTTTGTGTATTAGTGTAATATTTATGTTCTGCGGAACTATTACTTCCGCATTAGTGCGGAACTACTAGTTCCGCGTAGTAAGGAAATCGCAAAAAAATTTATGCCGCGATTATACCTGACAATAGGGACGTTTCTGCTCCGATTGATTGCTTCTAGATGCTCTAAATGATGTTTCCTTGCTGTTGGAGGGGAGTGGGGAGAGTGGAGTGGAGAGAATGAAGGAGAAAATTGAAGAAGAGGGAGAGGGGAGGTGTGTTCTGTCGATGGAGGGGAAGGAGGGAAGAATGAGAGGGAAGAAGAAGATTTGGGGGGAAGAAGAAATGTGTATAAGGATAGTTTTGGAATTTTAAATTTTTTTTAAAAGATGTATGTGTAGAATCAAATGTGTGTGTGTGTGAATAGAATTCCCCTAAAGGAGGGCCTATGTGGGTCAACTTGTTTAACCTGTGGAACAATACATGTAGGTGCGGATCGGGCTAGATCGACCGAATATCCATCTCAAGTTGGGTTATTATAGGAAAAGTTCACCCCTACCCATGAGATGCAATAAAGTGTTTAGGGTTAAATATGTTTTTCATCCCTCATTTATCACTAATTTTCGATTTGGTCCCTCATTTTCAAAACTAGTTTTTTTAGTCTCTCAGTTTTGAAAACTTGTCACTTTTAGTCCCTCAAAAATAAAACTTAGTCCCTAAAAAATAAAATCCGTCTTTTTAGTCCCTCATTTTTGAAAAATTGTCACTTTTAGTCCCTGGGGCTATATTTTAAATTTGAAAAGTATTTTCTAAATTTGTACTTTGACCCTTCCTAAAGCTTGATGTTCACCTTAACCCGTTTTTCTGCTCTCCTCCCCTCCACTGATGCACCGCGGCCCCCCATCTTCGCGCGGCCAAGGGAGGACTTTGGAACTACTCCTAGCAGGGATGGAGGTCGCGGTGCATCAGTGGAGGGGGAGTCGAACGGAAAAACGGGTTAAGGTGAACATCAATCTTTAGAAGGGGTCAAAGTATAAATTTAGAAAATGCTTTTCAAATTTAAAATATGGCCCCGGGGATTAAATGTGACAATTTTTCAAAAATGATGGACTAAAAAGACGCGTTTTATTTTTGAGGGATTAAAAGTGACAATTTTCAAGACTGAGGGACTAAAAAATGAGTTTTGAAAATGAGAGACCAAAATCGAAAATTAGTGATAAATGAGAGATGAAAAAAAAAATTAATCCAAGTGTTTAATAGCCAACCAAAAATATTCTAGCCCAGTAATGTAGACAATTATGATAGTTTGCGAGCATAAAATGTTGTCTTGGGTGGTTTTCAAAAGAGTACATTCTCATGGAAGAATGTTTAAGAATGATGCAAGATGTGTCCATATGAAGCTCTCTTCCAACTCGACTCAAAGCTTGTTTGTTTTAGATTTTCACCAACGCAAACGGAAAAAACACTTCCCAAGGTACTTTTTGTGAAAGCTATCATATACCTCATTTCATCTAACTCCAACGTGACCTCGAGGATAGCAAGAATATAAAATAAACAAGCTCTCATTTTCTAAATATATCTTGGATTACCCAATCCACCTGAGAGTGGTTTAGGTTATATCATCCTTCTAAATCAAGTAGGGATAAATTTTTTTTCAAGCTTTATGAGAGTTTAGCAAAGATGACATTTATGCAAAATAATTGACATGTACAATTGGCCACCCACTCTCTCATCTTCCCTTTCTACTCCATTTATACTAGTATTTTTTTTTTATTTCACCCTCATTTTTTTTCTCGTGTGGCACAAAATTAAAAAAAAAATCATCAAAATAAGGTTTCTCTAATTTTTTTAAAATTAATGTGAAAACATTAATTCATATGAGATAACGTGTAATTTTATTGGGGGCCTGTTGATAACTCTTAGAAATAAGAGTTATTTCACTCATTCTAAGCTTAGTTTAGCTTATCTAAGAGTGATTCTTGTGTGTTAGTGAGTGTTTTATGTAGTTAGGAGTAATTTGTTTTATTAAAGTTAGAATTCTGTTTTTGGCACTTCATGTGCCACTTTTGGGGTGTTTTTATGTGTTTATTAAGTGTGCAGAATCAGCTTGTGCAAAAAGGAATATGCAAGTTATCAACAGCAGAGGATGCTGCAGCATGCTATAGCACTTTGTGCGTGCAGCTGAAGAAGAGCCCCATATTAAGCACACACTGCAGTACCTAGGCAAGGAAAAGAGTATTATGTGGTCCCCACAAAATCAATGAGCTGAGGTGTAAATGGGCCAAGGTAATATCCCCTCAAAAAGGAAAGAAAAGGGGCCCAAAAAGCAAGGAAAGAGGGACCCAAAAGAGGGGAGAGAGAAAAGATTCGGAGGCTGGACAGAAGGGGGCAGACCTAGAAAGAGGAAAATTCCTTAATTCCTCTGGAGACCCAGCCGCCACTCTCATCCCACACCATATTCCATCTTCCTCTTCATCCTTTATCCATTCATCCACCATTTTTAGAGGTTGGAAGTGGAAGAGAAGACCAAGTTAGAGGACAAGCTTGGAAGAGTTCTATGCCTCTTTCCTACTCTTTTCTTTAACTCTGTAATTCCATTTTTACTTCATTAGGTAAAACATGTCTCTGCTCTTGTTTTCTATTTTTGTTGAACTTATGCTCAATATGAGCTAAGCTTCTCTTGGTTAGGGAACTATGGAGTTGTAAATGTTTTTATGGGTATGGAATAGTTAGATGCATTGTTTAGCTCTTTCATTAAACTATGTTGCTTGTTTATATATTTGAGTTGAGATTGATCACCTTAGCTTGAATGAAAGCTCATTAATATCGGAAGAGTTAGTGAGTGGAAATGTTTGATGAATATGGATTAAGTTAATTAATTGGAAGATTAGTTAATGTTGAATATGATAGGAATACATATTCAAGTCCATAGGGTAGCTGAGTTGATCCTAAATGGACTGGGATGATTTAATGTGAAATTAGGAATAAGATTAACTTAATGAATCCTGCTGTCGCGTGTTGGAAAACACTCTTTTTCTGAACTCTGGACCCAGATGCTCTGTGATGCTGTAGCATTCCTGACCCTATAAAAATATTTGCAACGAAGTAGTGTCCCTAACCAGTTTTTAAACCTCTGATTTCATAACCTTTAATCTGCATTTTTACTGTCATATTAGAAAAGGGGCCCAAAAAGCAAGGAAAGAGGGACCCAAAAGAGGGGAGAGAGAAAAGATTCGGAGGCTGGACAGAAGGGGGCAGACCTAGAAAGAGGAAAATTCCTTAATTGCTCTGGAGACCCAGCCGCCACTCTCATCCACACCATATTCCATCTTCCTCTTCATCCTTTATCCATTCATCCACCATTTTTAGAGGTTGGAAGTGGAAGAGAAGACCAAGTTAGAGGACAAGCTTGGAAGAGTTCTATGCCTCTTTCCTACTCTTTTCTTTAACTCTGTAAATCCATTTTTACTTCATTAGGTAAAACATGTCTCTGCTCTTGTTTTCTATTTTTGTTGAACTTATGCTCAATATGAGCTAAGCTTCTCTTGGTTAGGGAACTATGGAGTTGTAAATGTTTTTATGGGTATGGAATAGTTAGATGCATTGTTTAGCTCTTTCATTAAACTATGTTGCTTGTTTATATATTTGAGTTGAGATTGATCACCTTAGCTTGAATGAAAGCTCATTAATATCGGAAGAGTTAGTGAGTGGAAATGTTTGATGAATATGGATTAAGTTAATTAATTGGAAGATTAGTTAATGTTGAATATGATAGGAATACATATTCAAGTCCATAGGGTAGCTGAGTTGATCCTAAATGGACTGGGATGATTTAATGTGAAATTAGGAATAAGATTAACTTAATGAATCCTGCTGTCGCGTGTTGGAAAACACTCTTTTTCTGAACTCTGGACCCAGATGCTCTGTGATGCTGTAGCATTCCTGACCCTGTAAAAATATTTGCAACAAGATAGTGTCCCTAACCAGTTTTTAAACCTCTGATTTCATAACCTTTAATCTGCATTTTTACTGTCATATTATCACTTAAAATTCTGTTTTAACAAATCAATTGAAGATGTTACTTGTTACCCTCTTGCTCACTAATTAGAATAACCAACTTGGAAACTTATTGAAATTAACCGTGTTCAATCTCCGTGGGAACGATCTTATTATCACTTTACTACTTGATTGACTGTGTATACTTGCACAACGTTTACACGCGCAACAAGTTTTTGGCGCCGCTGCCGGGGATTGAAAGTGTTAAATTCTATAAGTTTGCATTTTAGTTAGTCTTATTAGTTGAGATTCTTACCTTTGGTGTGTTCGTGTTTAGCAGTGCAAAGTAACTTTGTATGCGCAGGCAAAGCACACCGGAGTATCAACTTGATCCTGAAATTGAAAGAACACTTAGAGAACGTAGAAGAGAATTCAGAGGTCTTGTTGATTTGGGAAGAATTGCGGCTATCATGGCTGAAAATGAAGAAAACCAGAACCTCTCAGACAATGAGGAAAACCATGAGATGCACAATAATGAAAATCACCACAATGGACACCATGCAATTCTGGTTCAGCCCAACATCATTGGGTTGGCCAATGATAGAGATCGTCCAATGAGGGATTATGCCATCTTTGACCCCGAAACCATGAATACGGGCATTGTGAGGCCTGAAATCAATGCAAATCACTTTGAGTTCAAGCCTATGATGTTTCAAATGTTGCAAGCAGTGGGGCAGTTCAGTGGGTCACCTCAAGAGGATCCTCATCTTCATCTTAGACAATTTCTAGAGGTGGCCAGCAACTTCAAGAATCCTGGAGTTTCTGATGATTCCTTTAGATTGAGGTTGTTTCCTTATTCATTAAGAGATCGAGCCAAGACTTGGTTGAATTCTTTGGAGCCGAACTCAGTGGATTCATGGAATGCAATGGCTGAAAAATTCTTGGCAAAGTACTTCCCTCCCATAAAAAATGCCAAGTTGAGAAATGATATCACTTCTTTCAAGCAATTTGAAGATGAGTCTTTATATGAGACATGGGAGAGGTTTAAGGAGCTATTGAGGAAGTGTCCACATCATGGAATTCCAGTTTGCATTCAGATGGAGACTTTCTACAATGGGCTGCTGCAACCAACCAGAGAAATGCTAGATGCTTCATCACGTGGTGCTTTGTTGACTCAATCCTACAATGAAGCCTACAACTTGATTGAGACAATTGCTGCAAATAGCTATCAATGGCCAACTACAAGAGTGGGATCAGCCAAGAAGGTTGCTGGAGTTCATGAACTGAACAATTATGATGCACTTGCTGCACAGATTTCGTCCCTGACACACATGGTGAAAAATATGAGTACAGGCCAGAATGCTGCAGCATCTCCTGGAGCATCTGCTGCTGCACAGTCACAAGCTTTAATTGCTAACCATAACTTGTTATCTGTGAATTCTGTTTCTTGTGTTTTCTGTGCAGGTGAGCATTTATTTGAGGATTGTCCAAGCAACCCAGTTTCAGTGAATTATGTGGGAACTTTCAATAGGGGCAACAATCCATACTCCAACACCTACAATCCGGGGTGGAGACAACACCCAAATTTTTCTTGGAGTAACAATGCAGCTGCAGGGAATAACCAACCCAGACCTACCCAGCCTCCAGGATTTCCTCCCCAAGCTCAAAGAAATCAAAATCAACAAGCTTCTCCTTCCACTCAACCATCATCACTTGAAGATGTGTTGAAGGCATTCATGACAGAAACCAAAGCCCAATTTCAAAGTCAAGGAGTGGCCATGAGGAACTTGGAGAATCAAGTGGGACAAATTGCTAGTGCCTTAAATACTAGGCCAAGTGGTTCATTGCCAAACAACACAGAGATACCAAAGCCTCAAGGAAAGGAGCAATGCAACTCCATCACTCTTAGAACTGGGAGGGAGATCATAACTTCAGCTGATCATTTTGTGGACCCTAATGTGGCATGCAAAAAGGGTAAAAATTCTGCAGAAAATACTGAGACAGATCTGGTTCAGAAAGGTACAGAAGCAGTAGATGAAGATGCTGTCCAGAAAGTTCAGCAGAAAAGTTCTGCAGAAAATGCTGCGAAAAATGCTACAGCATCAGCACCTGATGCAGAGAAAATTCATCCTAAACTTGTTCCTGAAAGACCTCCACCTCCTTTTCCACAAAGATTGAGGAAGGCACATCAAGAAAAACAGTTTGGGAAGTTTCTGGAGGTTCTAAAACAACTCCACATAAACATCCCTTTGGTGGAAGCACTCCAACAAATGCCAAACTATGCCAAATTCATGAAGGACATGCTAACCAAAAAGAGGAAACTAGGGGAGTTTGAAACTGTGGCTATGACTAAAGAGTGCAGTTTGCTTTTGCAGAGTAAAGTCCCTCAAAAACTCAAAGATCCAGGGAGTTTCACCATTCCATGCTGCATTGGAAACACTTATAGTGGTCGTGCATTGTGTGACTTGGGTGCAAGCATCAACTTGATGCCATTGTCCATTTTCAAGCAATTAAGCATTGGAAAAGCCCGTCCCACAACTGTTAACCTCCAATTGGCTGATCGTTCCATTGCTTATCCGGAGGGAAAGATTGAAGATGTGTTGATTCGGGTAGACAAGTTTGTATTCCCGGTTGATTTCATCATTTTAGACTTTGAGGCGGATAAAGAAGTACCTATTATCCTCGGGAGACCTTTCCTAGCTACAGGGAGGACCTTGATTGATGTTCAAAAAGGAGAGTTGACCATGAGAGTTAATGATCAAGAGGTTACTTTTAATGTTTTCAATGCCTTGAAGTGTCTGGATGAAGGTGTAGAAAAATGTTCTTTTGTGAGGACCATAGACTCATTGGTGTACAAGCAACTCTCGGATGAGCATGATGTTCTTAAAAAGGATCTAGCCCAACTTGATGAGAAAGAGCAAATGAAGGAGGAAATTCTTGATTTGTTGAAGAAGAAAAAGAAGAGAGTGAAAATGAGAAGAGTGAAAAAAAGGAAGAACAAGAAAAAGAAGAGGTGGCGTTTGAGGGATCACCCACACAACAAGGAGCACGCCCTGCCTTGCCATCTATTTTAGCTTGACAGGGACGTTTCCTTCACTCTCTTTTACTGTTTGTCTTTGTTGATTTTGTCTTCATTTTTATTTTATTTTATTTTTACTGTTTAGTGTAATGTTGTAGTTTATTGTTGCTGGCTGTTTTTATTTTGGTCTGTTTGTTTGTTGTGTTGTTGGAACACTGAAGTTAAGTATGTTTTGTTTGTTCTGTGTACCAGTTCTTTCCTCATATTTTTAGGCTAATGCAGTGAGGACACTGCATGTTCTAAAGTTTGGGGGAGGGGATGGAGTCGTTTAGGTGATGTCTGTTCTGTTATTTGTTATGAGTTATGTCGTTGTGTCGTTTTAGTAAAAAAAAGGGAAAGGACTGAAGTGAGACTAAATGAGGCAAAAATTGCATGAAGTGTGGGAACCCTTGAATTGAGAAAATGTGTGATATCCCTTGTTCTGACACAAGCTGGGTGAATGTGAGGGAGTTTAAGAAGTTTGAGAATTTAAGTAAGGCCAACATTTAAAGGCTGACCAACCTTAGTTCAAGTTAGCAAATAAGCAATGTAGGTGCAATAGATTAAGTTTGGGGGAGGAGATAGAAAAAAAAAATAAAAAAAAAATAAAAAGAGAAAAAAGAAAAAAAAAATATGAACCTTACAACAGCTTTGCCCACTAAATAAATGTGCTAGTAGCCATAATAAATAAGTACCCCTTTGAGACTGATGGGTTACTGGGAATTGTCTGGCTTGAACCGGGCATCCCTTTGAGACCATGTAGGTTACTGGGGAAATACTTATAAAAAAAAAAGTGAATAAAGTGGGGCTGGCTGTTGTAGTGTAGTGAAATGATGCCCAATTTTCTCTCCCATTCTGAATTCCTTGTTGAGCCTACATGAGTTTGTTTGAAAATGAGAAATAAGTGTGGAACTCCTTTAGGTGAGAAGCTAATCTTAAGTTCTTGGGCATCTGAGTTCCCAAAGCATTCACAAAGTTTCACACACACACTTTGAATCTGTGGGGTAAGCAGATTTCTCTTGATTCAAGGGGGATTGTTTTGAAATGTGTAAGTCTGAGAGTTGAGCTTCATGTCCAAATGTCTAAAAAAAAAATCATGCTTGGTTGTAATAATTTAGTTGTGGAATGTGTGCTGTTTGGTGTGTGTGTAGTTTGAAAAAGTGTTGTTTGCATTACTCGAGGACGAGCAATGATTCAAGTTTGGGGGTGTGATAACTCTTAGAAATAAGAGTTATTTCACTCATTCTAAGCTTAGTTTAGCTTATCTAAGAGTGATTCTTGTGTGTTAGTGAGTGTTTTATGTAGTTAGGAGTAATTTGTTTTATTAAAGTTAGAATTCTGTTTTTGGCACTTCATGTGCCACTTTTGGGGTGTTTTTATGTGTTTATTAAGTGTGCAGAATCAGCTTGTGCAAAAAGGAATATGCAAGTTATCAACAGCAGAGGATGCTGCAGCATGCTATAGCACTTTGTGCGTGCAGCTGAAGAAGAGCCCCATATTAAGCACACACTGCAGTACCTAGGCAAGGAAAAGAGTATTATGTGGTCCCCACAAAATCAATGAGCTGAGGTGTAAATGGGCCAAGGTAATATCCCCTCAAAAAGGAAAGAAAAGGGGCCCAAAAAGCAAGGAAAGAGGGACCCAAAAGAGGGGAGAGAGAAAAGATTCGGAGGCTGGACAGAAGGGGGCAGACCTAGAAAGAGGAAAATTCCTTAATTCCTCTGGAGACCCAGCCGCCACTCTCATCCCACACCATATTCCATCTTCCTCTTCATCCTTTATCCATTCATCCACCATTTTTAGAGGTTGGAAGTGGAAGAGAAGACCAAGTTAGAGGACAAGCTTGGAAGAGTTCTATGCCTCTTTCCTACTCTTTTCTTTAACTCTGTAATTCCATTTTTACTTCATTAGGTAAAACATGTCTCTGCTCTTGTTTTCTATTTTTGTTGAACTTATGCTCAATATGAGCTAAGCTTCTCTTGGTTAGGGAACTATGGAGTTGTAAATGTTTTTATGGGTATGGAATAGTTAGATGCATTGTTTAGCTCTTTCATTAAACTATGTTGCTTGTTTATATATTTGAGTTGAGATTGATCACCTTAGCTTGAATGAAAGCTCATTAATATCGGAAGAGTTAGTGAGTGGAAATGTTTGATGAATATGGATTAAGTTAATTAATTGGAAGATTAGTTAATGTTGAATATGATAGGAATACATATTCAAGTCCATAGGGTAGCTGAGTTGATCCTAAATGGACTGGGATGATTTAATGTGAAATTAGGAATAAGATTAACTTAATGAATCCTGCTGTCGCGTGTTGGAAAATACTCTTTTTCTGAACTCTGGACCCAGATGCTCTGTGATGCTGTAGCATTCCTGACCCTGTAAAAATATTTGCAACAAGATAGTGTCCCTAACCAGTTTTTAAACCTCTGATTTCATAACCTTTAATCTGCATTTTTACTGTCATATTATCACTTAAAATTCTGTTTTAACAAATCAATTGAAGATGTTACTTGTTACCCTCTTGCTCACTAATTAGAATAACCAACTTGGAAACTTATTGAAATTAACCGTGTTCAATCTCCGTGGGAACGATCTTATTATCACTTTACTACTTGATTGACTGTGTATACTTGCACAACGTTTACACGCGCAACACCTGTTCCATTACAGATGCTGAGCTCTGGGCTATTTTTCTTGGCGTGCGCTTGGTGAGGAGTAGAGGCCTGCGTAAAGTGTTTGTTGAAACAGACTCTTTGACTGCAAAGAGACTGATTAGTGGGTGCTGTTCAAACTTGCATCCTAGTTACAACCTGGTGAATGATATTCGGAACTTGTTGGAGAGGGAGCAACATTACCAGATCAATCATATATTCCGTGAGGCTAACCAAGTGGCAGATTCTTTCGCTAAGCATGGCTTGGAATTAATTTCCTGTAATATGTCTTTTGTTAGTCTACCTGTTTTTGCCTCAGTTGCTTTTGCAGCTGATTTGGCTGGGGTTATTTTTCCCAGAGGGATTTAGTCGTTTGGCCTGTTGTTAGGGGGCTTGCTCCCTGATGCTTCATCAAAAAAAAAAAAACGTGTAATTTTATTTAAAAAAAATTCCCTAACTCACGATTCTTAATTATCAAAACTTTTAAATACAAGTATAATTATAATTATATAAAAAAACTACTTAGTGTCAATATTTATTTACCATCTCTATAATGAACTGTAATAATTTTATTATTTTTATTATTAAAACACACCAAAAAAAACGACAGCGGGGTCACGCACAAAATGCGCAAGTGGAGAGTGGAAGCAGAAGTAAACCGACGATAGTGGGCGCGGAAAGCGCCGCAACGCAATAGAAGAAGCAGCAGCATTCATATAAATAACCATCCATAACTTCCCCTCTTTGGTTACAGTTACACACACTTACACTTGTAGGTTGTAGCAGCAATGGCGAAGGGTGAGGACGCTGTGAGAAGAAAGAAGAACAAAAAGCTCCGTAAAAGAATCAACGCTGACTCCTCCTCCTCTGCTGTCTCCGCTAAGGTCGCCGCCATTATCGCCGCTAAGAAGCGCCGCCAGACCGGAAAACGCCGCCTCTGCCAGGTCCTAACATCTTTTCCATTCTCTGATTTTGTTTATTTAGTTTCTGATTTGGTTGATTTAGTTTCATTTCTAACTTTTGCATTATTCTCATATTGCAAAATTATTTGATAATTAATGTTCCTGGCATGCAATGTTTTCCTCATTTCACCTCTTATTCTTCTTCTTTTCAACTGTTTTTCCGTTTGTGTAGCTTGATTTGATAAACTGCTTTTATTTTTGTAGCTGTTTTGGTTATATAAGATTGCATTCCGTGGCAGTGGTTCTGCCTTTTTTTTATTTAGAAAATGAAATAACTATAGCTTGCGAAGGTTTTCTTAGTTCTTCTGTTCATCTTTTAGTGTGTGTTTGGATTAGCTTACTTCAGAGAAATTATTGCCTTTTTTCCCCCAGCTTCGTGAGAGATCTTTGAATAAAAACGGTTATTTCTCATAAAAAGATGTGTTTCCAAACAACTACTTGTACTTTTGCACATATACAGGAAACTTATCAGATAAGATCATACTCTCATGAGAGGAACAAATCTTGACTATACAGTGTAAATGAATGGTGAAAATTAGACACTCGCAATAATTAATGTAATGTCTCATGTTAATATAAACTTGGTTTGAAGTTTGATTACTGTGGTCTGAATCTTCAGTTGCCTGCATGCTGTAGATTGTTTGCTTGGAGCCTCTCATCACCCACTTTTTAGTTGATTACTTTAGTGAAGTTATTGAGAAGAAAAGTACAAAATTTATCAGTTATTGCTGATGCACTGGTTGATGACAATATCTGATTCTCTCTGACTCTAATGGATAACTTTGGTTATTGGATGATTCATATGAGCAATGTTGCTGGTTAAAACCATTGAGTTGTAAGCGTTTGTGTATTGTTTTGTTTGTTGAAGATGTTAAGAAAACATTGGTGCTGTTATTGCCATAAAGTGTATGTAGATTTGTATTCGTTGTAATTTTTTCTATAGTAGAATTGCATAAATAAATATTTTCATGATATTACAGGGAATGTGCTTTAGTCTACCTACTCCAGATGATCCATTCAATGATAGACATGGGAAAGAGGAATTTGATACAAAGCATCCTAAAAAGAAACCACGTTCCTCAAAAGAGGAGACGGTTCCTGGTAATGGGAAGAGTGAACCTAGAAGGAAAGGCACAGTTGATGGGAATATTTCACAGAAAATTAATCAACAAACAGAAAATGAGACTGTCGCTGCCAAGAATAATCTGGGCCAGAAATGTAGTATTAACTCAGAAAGGAAAAATATTGAGGTGGCTCAGATGGCTGACCTTTGTGGTGCCCAACAACATGATAGTGAAATTTCAGAGTTCCCTTCTAAATTTGTTTTTTGGTGTCTGAGTACAATTGAAAGTGCACTGCGACATGGTGATGCCTACACTGATGGAGAGGGTAACTCTTTCTTTAATAAGTCATGGGGATTAGAATTTTCAAAGTGTTTTTCTACTGGTAAAGATCTGATGGAGACTAGTGGAACATCTGCTACTACTGAGCAAATTGCATGGATGGTTTCGGCCGCAGCTGACACTTTTGTGAGAAAAGAGAAACAAGGCTTATCACTTGCCTGTCCCTTTCTTTTGTTCCTTGTACCTTCCCAAAAAAAAGCTGCCCAGGTTAGATAAATTTCCTCTACATGCTTACAATTTCATCGCTGGTTCTTTTAGTTCTTTTTAAGTCTTGGATAAAAATCACTATACTGACATATACACCCGGCAACTTGTCCTCCTCCTCCCCTTTTATGCTCAAAACATATTTGAGTCATGAGACTCCACTTGTCTTATATTTTATGTTATTGTTATTGTGAAAAATAGGAAGGCAGAATTTTTCTGAATGTGCTTGAGTGAAAATAGCACCCAGCAATGTTCAATTTATAGACAAAGATTACAAGGATAATAAGTGTGAAATACAATTTACAAGATGAGTAATTAAACTATCTCTATTCCCTAAGATGCATTGAACTTATTCTACATGCTATACAATGAATCTAACTACTTGGAAAGATAAACATTAATGTCAACTTGAAAAGTGGAACATTAATGTGATTTTATTTCCAACACTCCCCCTCAAGCTGGTGAATAGGTATTCTCCATTCCCAGCTTGGAGACTATTCTTTCAAAAATAGGACTACTCAATCCTTTGGTGAGAATATCCGCAAGTTGCCCTTGTGAAGGTACATACGGAGTGCAAATCAAACCGGAGTCGAGCTTCTCTTTGATGAAATGTCTATCCACCTCAATGTGTTTTGTTCGATCATGTTGAACAGGATTATGAGCTATACTGATTGCTGACTTATTATCACAGTAAAGCTTCATAGGTCCACCCCATTTAATCTTCAAATCTTCTAAAATAATTTTGAGCCAAAGTAGTTCACAAATTCCTTGTGCCATGGCCCGGAACTCAGCTTCAGCACTGGAACTAGCCACCACATTTTGTTTTTTACTCCTCCAAGTTACTAAATTTCCTCCAAGAAAGGTACAATATCCAGTAGTGGACCTCCTGTCAATGACTGACCCTGCATAATCAGCATCTGTATAAGCCTCAATAATTGCATTTCCATTCCTCTTATATAAAATTCCTCTTCCTGGAGTTCCCTTGAGGTACTGCAAAATTCTATGAGCTGCCTGTAAATGAACTTCTCTTGGACTGTGCATAAATTGACTAACCAAACATACAGCAAATGCAATGTCTGGTCTTGTGTGAGATAAATAGATTAATTTCCCAACCAATCGCTGGTACATCTCCTTATCCACTGCTGCACCTCCATCTACACTACCCAATTTAAGACTCAAATCTATGGGTGAACTTACAGGCTTACAAGCTGTCTTGCCTGTTTCTTTGAGCAAATTTGTGATATATTTTTGTTGAGATATAAAAATACCTTTCTTGGAGTGAGCCACCTCAATTCCCAAAAAATACTTTAGCCTCCCAAGAGTTTTCATCTCAAACTCCTTTGCTAGACACTGACTCGAGATTTGTTGCTCCTTCCAATCATTTCCAGTCAAAATAATATCATCCACATACACTAACAAAACTGTTACTCCCCCTGAAGTTGAGTGTTTGATAAACAATGTGTGATCTCCTTGACTTTGTTTGTACCCTAAGGCTGTCATAACCTTAGCAAACCTTCCAAACCATGCTCTGGGTGATTGTTTCAACCCATACAATGCCTTTTTTAACCTGCAAACAGTATTGGCAGAAATATTTTCACAATATCCTGGTGGAACCTCCATATAGATTTCTTCCTCAAGTTCCCCATGTAGAAAAGCATTCTTCACATCAAATTGCTGCAATTCCCAACCATAATTGGCAGCAAGAGATAACATCACCTGGACTGTATTCATTTTTGCAACCGGCGCAAAAGTCTCTGAATAATCAATCCCATAGGTTTGTGTGAAACCTTTGGCTACCAACCTTGCTTTGTACCTCTCAATTGACCCATCAGCTCTATACTTTACTGTATAGACCCATTTGCAACCAACAGGTTTTTTTCCTTCTGGTAAACTAACTAGCTCCCATGTTTTATTCTTCTCCAATGCCTCCAACTCTATATCCATGGCCTGTTTCCACCTTTTATCAGACAATGCCTCAAAAACATTACTAGGGATGAAGGTAGTGTTCAGGTTTACAAAGAAGGTTTTGTGGGTTGGTGAAAATTTTTCAAATGAGAGGTAGTTTGAGAGAGGGTATAGTTGCTGTTTGGTACACTTTCTGGTTCCTTCTCTGATGGCAATTGGGAGGTCAAGGTCATTTTCAACTGTTTGGGTTTCTGATTTAGATTGACACATATCCTGTAATGCTGAAAAATCAGAATCTGTTACTTGATGTGAAGGAGTTGGATTGGATTCTTGAACATGTGTCAATTTAGGACTAACCTTTGGCCTTTTCTTGAACACCAAATTTTTTCCAAATCTTATATCAACTACAGGTTCAAGTTCGGTTTCAGGTTCAGGTTCGGTTTCAGGTTCCGGTTCAGGTTCCGGTTGCGGCTCAGGCAATGAGGATGGAATAGAAGGTTGCTTTGACTCATGCTTGGGTATATCTGACTCAAGGATAGGAAGTGCAAGAGTTTCAAGATGAATTTCCTTATCTTCCCTTAAAGTCTCCCTCTGAAGATAAGGTCGTGTGAAATAAGCTTCTTCTTCATGAAAGGTTACATCCCGAGAGACAAGGAATTTTTTGGAAGGAGGATGGTAACATTTGTATCCTTTTTGAGTGGAGGAGTACCCAACAAAAACACATTTTAGAGCTCTAGGGTCAAGTTTTCCCCTATCTTGACTATGAATATGGACAAATGAGACACACCCAAAGACCCGTGGTGGAAGATTAATAGTAGTGGACAAGTTAGGATAGAAAGAAGAAAGAACATCCATAGGACTCTTAAATCCCAAGACTCTAGAGGGCAACCGATTAATAAGATATGTTGCTGTAAGAACAGCCTCTCCCCAAAATCTTTTTGGAACATTCTTTTGGAGCAAAAGTGCCCGGGTTTGGTCTAAAAGATGCCCATTTTTTCTTTCTGCAATCCCATTTTGCTGTGGTGTTTTGACACAAGAAGACTCATGGATTATTCCCTCTTTTTGGCAAAATAGAGTAATGACATTATTGAAGTACTCTTTACCATTATCTGACCGAAGTCTTTTGATGTTCACACCAAACTGATTTTTAATCATCAAAAAGAAATTTGGGAAAACAGTGCTCACATCAGATTTATGTTTAAGTAGGAAAGTCCAAGTAACCCAGGTACAGTCATCTATAAATGTTACAAACCATCGAGCCCCAGACACATTTGGAAAAGAAGATGGACCCCAAACGTCACTATGAATGAGATAAAAAGGAGATGGGCTTCTTTTATTACTTAAAGGAAAAGGCACACGCTTGTGTTTTGCAATTTCACATACTTCACAGTGAAAGTCTTCAACATTAAACCCAGAAAACAAAGATGGAAACATGACTTTGATGACTCCAAAAGAAGGATGTCCTAACCAACAATGAAACAGCATAATTTTTCCTTTACAAGAGAGTACGGACTCTGACACGAATGAGTGAGAAAGGTGATTTTATGGAAAGATGGACAGATTTGGTTCATCAAGATAATAAAGGCCATTCCCTTCTCTAGCACGTCCAATTGTTCTCCCTGAATCCTTGTCTTGAAATTCACAATAATCACTATGAAAAATCACGGTATAGGATAAATCCTTTGTGAGTTTTTGTATGGAAACAAGGTTGGTGGACAACTTTGGGACATGAAGGACATTTTTTAAGGTTATGGAAGGATTTATTCAAATATCTCCAATGCCAGCCACAGTTACAAGTGTACCATCAGCAGTAGCTATTTTCTTATTGCTTGGACTAGGGGAATAAGTGGAGAAGTATCTAGAACAAGGTGTCATATGGTCTGTGGCACCAGAATCTAAAATCCAGAAGAGGGTAGAAGGTGTTTGTGAGACATTAAATCCGAATAAAGGTGGAAGCATACCTGAATATGCCAAAATACAAGTACTTGATGGTTTTTTCAGGCTGTTGAAGAAAATTCTCATCCTTTCCATCTCCTCATCGTTCGACATCGTAAAAAATAAGATAACACAAGTGGAACAGCAAACTCCTCCAAGGCTGTTGATCCAAAGGAAGCCAGAACAACTATTGTCAATGCTGGTCAACACCAGTCAACACTGGTCGGTAGTGGTCAATGGTGGTCAGTGGTGGCAATGAAAAAAAAACTTGGCAGCACAAGATGCCCAGTCAAGTTTAAACAAAGTCTGACAGCACAAGGTGGCCAGTCAAGTGATTTGAGAAGGATGTTTGCGGAAGTAGAGTCCCCTAGATTAGGAGCTTTGATACCATGTGAAAAATAGGAAGGCAGAATTTTTCTGAATGTGCTTGAGTGAAAATAGCACCCAGCAATGTTCAATTTATAGACAAAGATTACAAGGATAATAAGTGTGAAATACAATTTACAAGACGAGTAATTAAACTATCTCTATTCCCTAAGATGCATTGAACTTATTCTACATGCTATACAATGAATCTAACTACTTGGAAAGATAAACATTAATGTCAACTTGAAAAGTGGAACATTAATGTGATTTTATTTCCAACAGTTATGTTTTAGTATTGTTTGGTTTGAAGCTTGACTTTGTTTTCAGATATTCTGAATTTGCTTCTTGTAAATTTGTTTTATATATTGAGCGGCATTGCATTTCATTCTCCTATAAACAGTTAAATACTCTATAGTGGAAAAGATTTATGTACTTAGTCATTTAGTGATTTAGTCTGAATGCCACTAAGACAGTTCATTGCAGATCATGATATCAACTTTTGGCCGACTATTTAATAAAAGGCAGTATCAATAGTAGGAAGGAAATTTTACTACAAATTCATGACTTGTTTGTTGATAACTTGGATTCTAAAAATTTAAAATTGATACACAGGTTCGAACAGTTTGCAAGCCTTTGAAATCTTTAGGAATACATACAGTGAGTATTCATCCTGGTGCTTCCTTAGATCATCAGATTCAAGGGTAATTGTTAAACTTTATCTTTTGTTTTTCATTTCATAAAAAATATTGATGTGTTTGATCAAATATCACATGATATGCTTGGAGCACAGAAATTTTTTGTACTGATTGTTGTTTGTTAATGCATGCTGCTTCTCTTTTATTCAAGTTCATTGACAAGTAACCGTTTTTAGATATATAGTCCTTTATTAAGCTGTTTTTGGTAAGATATCTGTAGTGTTTTCTGGGTAATTCTGTAGCTAACCACTTGCCACTGTAGCATGGGATTGATGCAATTACTCTGATACATCCATGGTTTAAGTCATAGAATCATTAACTGACGAAGGATGAGTGTGAGACATCTTTGTGTCTCACTTTTAGTCTAGTTTATGAATTGAAAATCAAGTGAATCTCGTTCAACAGCCGCCTAGAGTGAATGCAGTACAACTCATGTGAGCAGGGACTGAGATAAAAATGATAAGAGCTAGGAGAATAGAAGCTGATCTGACAGCTTTAACACCGAACTGAACTCGGTTCTAACAGCTAACTAATCATAATAGAATCATTCCTAAGGACTAACATAACGTGCACATGCATATTATTCTAATAAGAACTCTGAATACACAAAAAAAATAGTTAATTTTATAAACTAAAGTAAAATTTTTGGAGAATTGTATAAATATATCTTGTGTATGAGGTCTGGCCAGTGTAAAATAACTGGCTACTGGTATCAGAGTAAAAAAAAAAAAATTACAAAGATGCTAAGAGAGAGAGCCTTTGTGGTGTGCAAGCCTGCAAAATATTTTGACATTAATTTTAGTACCACAGTTCAAATGACATTGCAAGAAGAAACATGTTGCTGTTTGGGGAATAAGTAAGCAATTCCAAGAATTTACAGGACACGATCTTTCTTTTCATGAATATTTTGAGAATGTGCATGCAGACTTAGTTGTTTTAACGTTTTCTCAGCTTACCCTTTATGTTAGCAAGCTTCTTATTCGACATTTGTTTTGTCTTCAACAGTCTGAAAAGTTGTGAACCTGAGTTTCTTGTTTCTACTCCTGAGAGGCTCTTGGAGCTTGTTTCTATGAAGGCCATTGATATTTCTGGTGTCTCTATGCTGGTAGGTTTTCTTTCCAATATCCCATGTGTAGAAGTCTTTCTTTTTTTATTACTATCTTATGCTTATTCATTGTTATTATCTGTTAAATAATTTTGACAGCAAGCAACCATGAAGTTGAAATGAGAATTGAGTGAAACTATCTTAGGAATTGAGTGAAAGTTATAAGCATCTTTTAATATGAAAATTGTATGTGCTGGCATATTGGTTTCTATGAATAAAGTACTGCTGCCTGCCTGTATTCTTTATAAGTCAGTTTCAAATATCTCTTTATTATAATAATTTATTTACTCTATTTATCATCTTTTATTGATTAATTAACTTTTTTGTGTTAAATAGGTTATTGATGGGCTTCATGCTATTTGTAGTGCTGGCCACACTGATGCAATAAAATCCATCAAGAAGTTTATTTCTGGCAATCCCCGTCTTCTGGTTTTCAATGATAGCTTTGACCATACGTCTATCCCAATGGTTCGGTATTTTCTGACAGGACCTATTTGTAGACTGTCTCTCAATAATTCGATCACCAGCCTAAGTTCATGCGTTATCCAGTCTGTTAAAGTGTGTACATCAGAAGAAGATAAACTTGATAAGGTAAGTTTATAGGAATGGTAGTTATGGATTATATTTGTGTATTGGAATTAGCTCTTAGGGATACCTTATTAACTCAGCTTTTATCATTGTTTTTATTGATATTAGATGGATTAAATAAATTACTTAAAGTTAGAGGTAATTGTAGGAATTTCCTTAGCCTTTTTTAAAAAGGATTTACCATTAAAATGACCTTGCTCTCCTCTTAGTGGATTTAGAGAAAATTTGGTGCTAAGTAGAACCAATAGTGTCATTTGATCCATCTACACAACCTCACCTAGTGGGATAAGGTTTGATTATTGTTGTAGTTTCTAGATATCCGACGATGTGAGTTCAACACTTCAACATGAATCTTGGCCTTTAATGTTGCTTTGGCTCTATTTGTTGGCTTTAGTTGGACTTGATATGCACAGGTCCTTTTGTTAGGGTTTGAATAGGCTTAATATTAGCTTAACCTAGTGAAATTAGTAAAGAACTAGTTTTAAACAATTTTAGCCACATTTATGGGCTGCTTGTATCAAGCAATTTTAACCAATGCAAGATCTCATTGTTCTACTTCTATGTTTGGATTTCATCAGATAATTTATTTCCAGAACTCTCACATTGTTTTATCTTTCATAAACCTATGTTTATAATCTTTCAAAAGCATAAATGCATACTATTGTTTTCCAATTTCCACCCTTAAGATTTGTAGCATACACATTCTTATATTAGGTCTTTATTTAATTTTTATGGTCAATACAGCTGTGAAAAATGTTTGCATGTACTTATACATTTGCGTAGATGATCAAGTTTTAAAAGCACTTGTGAGTAATATAATTCTTGCAGAGAATTGAAGTCCTGGATCAATTTTGGAGCAGCCGCACTCCTAATTCAAACCTTCTATACATTTTGAGGAAAGATGTCAAGTGCCATAAATTGGTCAAGACTCTTAAATCTAAGGGTTGTTCCAATTTACTCGATTCTGATGCAGCGAGTCTTAATGATAGGTAAAACAACAAATGCTTCTATACATATTTTGGTTTAAACTGAACATTGTAATAGCTTACAGGAAATCTAACCTCGCTTAATAAAAAGTCTACTGAAAAAATTAAGGTGTTGCTAAGGGGCTAGTGGCTGCCATCATCGGTTATTACCGCTTTAGGAAACCTCCAATCAGATCCAGCATCGTTTGGTTCATTTTAATTTTTAGGAACTAGTAGTGGCTGTTGTCTTTATTTTTCAGAAGGATGAAATGGCTTTCTTTTAACTGTTAACAATGGTCCATGCATTCATTAAGAATCTTTGGTTCTGTTTGTGTGTTATCCAGAGGATTTCCCTCTGTTGTAACGATGAGCTCCCTTTTGTTGGATAAATAATATTCAATTATATATTCAATCCCCATCAATTTTATAAATAGATTTGATGAAATACAAATCTCATAGTGAACGATTTTGTTGTAGCTAAAGAGAAAAAGGAATGAATGACAATCAAGATGATGTACAAATTTAAATAAACGATTCTGTTACAAACATATTTTCATATCAGTATCAAAAGATGCCCTGTAATATTTACACTTTTTGCACCACTGGTCTGTTGAATTTCATAGGAGGCAGGGAAAACTGATTTGGAAAGACTTCTAAGCTACTTATCTTTTTTATAGAACTTTTGATATGAGCTCATGTACTGTTTTTGTTGTACAGTGTGGATTCGAAAAGCGTATTACAACCAGTGGTTTCCATGATCGGTTTGGAGCATATCTCTACTGCGGATATAGGGACGTATGATGTAATAGTCCTACCCAGTTTTGTACCCTCTATGGACACTTACGTGCATATTTTGACAAAGATGGCACGCCAAAGTGTCAATGGTGTTTTGCATGGTTTCTTAACAAAAGGAGATACAGAACTTGCTGGACCGCTCATCTCAATTCTTGAACAATGTGGGCAAGAAGTGCCTCAGACCCTGCAAGATATGCATCATCACACATCAAACATGTTGGAAGATTGAATGTTGAAGGTGATCCTCAGTCATTGTTTTCTTATACATTCATTCCCATCTCTGCTGCAATTTGTGAGACCAATTCCTTCTTGATTGGTGCTGGGGTTGGGAGCTATGAATGGGAGGGGGTGATAGGTGGTGTGCTACGCTTGGAATTTGGAAACCTTGCACGCCATGAAGACTCCCATTCAGAAAAAATTTGCAATATTTTGTATGTTGCTTCTGTTTCGAATATTTCTATTTTTCCTGTAGCCGAGTGAAGGGCAGTGACATTTTGGCAACAAAAGTTTACGTCAAATTTTTAGCATTCAACAATGTATTTCGATCTTAAAAGAATCTAGGAACTAGCCTGCATCAAATTTCATTCGTGCCTTGCTTCGCGAGTGGTAGAAGGACTAGTGTTGAATATAACATCGATTTTTCTTTCTGAACTTTATACCCAAAAAAAAATCTTCACTGATCAAGGAAATTATCCTTAGGAGTACGAAATAAACGAGAAGTTTTTTGTTTTTTTTCAAATAGACTTGCTAAACAAATTGAACAAGTGCTACGCATTAGACCATTACAATAAGTGTTCATCTTTTGAAATTTTACCAAGGCAAAAATAATTTTTCTTATTTGTATTTTGTCTATGTTTTAAAGCTTGAACTGTGATGATTGAACTGAAGCTTATGTTGAAAGCGGTGTCAAAATTATAATCAACAATGTATTAAAAATCGGATTAGTGTCTCTAATTTGTACTGACTACTGTGTGCCATTTTTGTCTGTCAATTTTATATCAAATCAAGTTCTAAAAATGATAGTTCCGTGCAACGTTGTCTAAAAACTAAGCAAATTTGTTAGACAATTTTTTTATAATCAAGCAAATTTTATAAAATGAAATAAGATAAACCAAAAAATTGATTAATTTATAATTTTATAGAAATACCATTTCTAGATAAAATAGGTAAGTGGACACCGGCTGAAATCTATCAAGTTCAGGAATATATCACCATGTTGACAAAAAAAAAAAGGAATATATCTCCATTGCCATACACTCTAATTCTAGCCAAACTTCTATAAAATTATAAATTAACTAATAAAGGTTCCAAACTTCATAATAAATATATAAATTTTTTAATTAGTCTGTAACTTTTATTATTCAGTCAATAATATTTGACATGAAATTTATAATTTCAAAAAAGATAACACTAAATCTGTAACCTATTACTTGGTGTGTAGTTTTGTTCCTCAATTTGTAACATGTAATATAAAACCTGTAATTTCAAATAGATATATAGTACTTCTTTTTTAAAGAGGTTGCCAAGTAATGTGAACCCCACAAATTCATATACACTTTGACCCACGGAAACTCTGCAAAAACACCATGTTTGGAAGGTGACTCCCTTCTCGTTCAAGTACAGAGCCAGAGATAAATTATGTAATTGTACATCATTGTTTATATTATTCATCCCTTCTGAACCCAACAGAAGTGGACAACTTGAAAATAACGACTGCAGAATTTCTATATACACTTTCACGTGTTGATGAACAACAGTACTTACTACTTGTGCTTCCCATCATTGAACTGAGCATTTTTGGAGGATTTAAAAGTCTCCAAAAACTCTTTAGCCTTCAGCAGCTCTTCCTTCTGCCTTGATTTGTCCCATTTATGCTCAGCAGCCAATATTTGAATCACTCGAGGTAATGCCCGTCCTGCCGCATCAGTGTCGAGGAAAGCGAGACGAGACCTCCTTGCAATGAAGTCGATGGCAGATTCACAGTATTCGTGACGAGCACAGTAGGCCACCTCAGCCTCCAGAAAAGGGTAACCATGAGCAAGTTTCTTACCCAAACTCTCATTCTACAAACAAAATATGCATAATTAATATAAACATTCCCATGGATGAAACCATGAAACTGCCTAGGCTCTATCAAAAACCAAATTTTCAATAAGATTAAATCAATTAACTAGACATTTTCTAAAGTCCTTGAAATTACTGCTATGGACATTACAAAAAATATACAAGCTAACCTGAGCAATGGCAGCCACACGGTCGGCCAATGTTCCATATGCACGAGACAAGTGCTTTGCTGAAGCAGTGTCCATTACCCCAGGAACAATTTTACCCCCATATGTTAATTTCCTGCGCATATATTGTTGAGTAAGAACTGTAAAAGAAGCAGGATCCCACCCTTCGCCGCCAACAATCTTAAGGTTGTTGGTCACACATCCACCGGTGGGGGTCAGTTTCGCAGACCTTATAGCTGTATTAACAGCATCTTCAGCCATGCTGAAATACAATGTAATCAGAACAGTATTTATGTGTAGTAGGAATATTACATACTGGAATGGAACAATAAGGAAAGGCACCAATGAATGAAGCAGGAGAAGTAGGAAAATAAATGCTACTTGTTAAATGGATTAACTGAATGGTCAATGTGATAATAATATGCCTAGCTGGAGAAACAACATTTTGACAACCTCCAACGACTTCCAGCTTGGAAATAATTACCTGCGATAGGTAGTCCACTTTCCACCAGTGATGGTGACCAAACCAGGGTGATCTTCAAAGACAACATGGTCCCTGGAGATACTCTCAGTATTTTTAGCTGATGGGTCCGTTGCTAATGGGCGAATGCCACTCCAAGCAGAAAGAACATCAGAGCGTCGAACCTAAATTTTTGAAGCATTATTTAGTCCCTAATAGCAAACTGTTTAAAAAGGAAAAAGGGATGAAGTAAAAGGACATCTAGATTGAATGATAGCTCATTCAGATTCTTTTTCTTAGATTTAATCAAATATTACCAAGGACAGACTCAGTTAAAGGAAAAAAGGGAGTACGAGGGGAATGTTCCTACAAATGAAAAGATAGAATTCTATAGCAATGGAACTGACAGATATATGAGGCAATATACTGTCGTGTTTTTGGCCTAAGATTATTCTAAAATATATCCAAACAAGTAATAAGCTGGGGATCATTTAATTTCTGCAGCTAACATTGGTAAGAAAAAGAAAAATAGTGAGTTAAAAGTTGCCTTTATTGGCAGGGATATCATACTTTAACATTAAGGTAGTCAGATATGGCGTCCAATATAAATTGTATTTCATCTTCATGTGGTTCTGGAAGAAAAGTAATGGCAGTGTTGGAATCTGTAGTTCCAGCTACTGTTCTTCCCAGCCAAGGTAACATAAAAACAACACGTCCATCCTTAGTTTTAGGAACAATTAAGCCCATACCCTCGGGAGAATAATAATCAGGGAGTATAATATGTACACCACTGCTTGGACAAATCACATCTCGTGCATTTTTGTCAGCCATTTTCCTTACTGAATCACAAAATGGACCAGCCGCGTTCACAATTACTTTAGCATATGTATCAAACTCTTTGCCTGCATCATGCAAAATAATAAATAAAAGTAGTTAACAATTGAACTGTTGAAAGAAATCAATTTTTAAGCTAAACTACTAACAAATTATTCTTCTGATTGTGTGTATCTTCCATACAATGTCCTAGATCCCTTGTTCAATCAGATGAAAAGAACAATTAATGCCATAGTGGCAGGGTCCAAAGAAGGGTCAATGGGTCTATGGTACATTTACCTTGCTTTTGCAATAGGTTGACTCCATGACTCAAACCGGCGACTTCGTAGACTTCTTAGTCACAAGGCAACAACTTCAATCACCACATCAAGGCTCCCCTAGGGGCATTTGGAAGAGCTTTTTTTTATATTATCACTTAAGCACTTAAGTAGGCGTTTGGTTAAGCTTATAAATATAGCTTATGACCCACCTATAGTCTTTTTTTTATCTTATTTCAATTTCAATAAGCTTCCCAGATAAGCTTATGAAAGTCAGTGTATGCCATAAACTCTTATAACATGAACCCTCATGTGATAAGTACTTAGTGAAAAAGTGCTTAATTAAGTTACTTATCCAAAATATATTCAATCAGATTTGTTGTCCTATAATATGCTCGCCAACGTACCATTTTCAATAAACCAAAAAAGTAAAAAATGTAAACCATAGAGGTTTATGATAACAAATAGATATAAAAGAAAGTGTTACCAGTTAAATTGTCCCTAATTCGTGCACCAATTATCCGTTCACCAACATCATCCTTCAATAGGGATACAACTTCAGCATGGTTCAACACCGCTGCACCAGCCAATGCAGCCGTACAAGCCAATCCAACATTAAGTCGTGCATCATTCATCTGCCCATCATAATAAACAACTGTACCCCTCAGGCTTCTACCGTTTCCCTCCCTTGCCAGAGTGGGAAAGAGCTCAACAGACTCATTTGCAGAATAATATCTTGATAAATGCAAGAGTCGTGCTCCTGCCACCAAATCGTACATCTTCAAGCCAATCCAGTAGTACACTACCTCAAACAAGTTAAAACATGGTGTCATGCAAGGTAAAGCATGGCATAGGTGTGGTGCATTCTCAATAACCTGTTTACGCTCCTCAAGTGCATGGAATACTAACTTCAGTTGACCATAGTCAAGTTTGAAGACAGCTTTCTCCAAGTAACGAACACCTACGAGTTTACACAAACTCTGAAATATTATATCAACAAGTACTTACAGTTAACCAAAAAAAAAGGAGACAAAAACAAGACATAACATGACTACAACATTTTCCTATAGAGTCTAAAATCTCTACATCGTCAGTACCTACATTCAACAGTCGTAGGATGAAGATTGGTTTTTACTTTTTATCAATCTTATTTTAATTTATATCCAAGGAAACTTCAAAAGCCTCAAAAGTCACAGAAACTGCACACTTTCTCTCATTTCTGTTTGTAAATTTAAAATATGAAAAGTATGCTACAGCTATAGTTTTTTAGTTTAGTTAATGTCATTGCATACCTTTTCAAACAAAATGAAAAACTAATTTCAAAATTACATTTATAAAGAATATCCTTTCAAAGAATCACATCAACATTAATCATGCAAACAAATTGTTTTGCCTACCAGATTTTCATAATGTTTGCTACACTACATCTACTGTTAGAGCTATATCATGTGCTTTTTACCCAAACCAATATTCAAGTAAATGATGATAATGATGAAAGGGACGACAACGAAACCAACAACAACATCAACATAATGTAGGATTTGTTGCATGAGTTTTGTTCAGTGGTAGCCAAATCACATTGAACTTACAAGGCCAAAAATGTAAACAAAATTTGATTTACTAAACAACATTAAAACTATTGCTTCGCCTCCATTAGCAACACTAACAACAACAATAATAATCATCATCATCATGGTAATCATGATTATCGAGAAGAAGAACACGTGTACCTCCATGTATGAGCTTAGTGGAGCGAGAGGAAGTTCCGGAGGAGAAATCCTCTCTTTCAACGAGGCCGACACGGAGTCCCCGTGTGGCGGCATCAAGGGCGGCGCCAGAACCGGTGGCTCCGCCGCCGATGACGAGAATGTCGAGAGGTTTATCAGATGTGGCGCCGATCAGCGACGACCGCTGGAGCTCTCTCGACGGGAGGACGGCGAGGGGGTCGTGGATCTTCTGGTGGACGGCAGCGAGCTGGGATCCGTTATCGCAAGCGGAGAATTGGGGGGAGAGAAGGAATGAGCCGCCGTACGCGGTGGCTACGGCTGCTCCGACGGCGGCGCCGAGTCGCCTCAGGCGAGTCATGGGAAAGGAGTGAAAGAAGAGAAGCAGAAATGAAGAGAGAGAGAGATGTGGGCCTGTGTTTTTTTATTACGACCCAGCTTTATTATGATTTGATGATGATGATTTCTTTGATGATTTGATGACTACCCAGATTAATTACTAGGCTTTTTTATCATTGTAGCACCATTTTTTTTATTATTTCTCAATTTAGCATTTTTTTTTTCAAAGTAGCACCTTTTTTATTAAAATATTTATTTTTATTAATTATTAATTAATTAAATATTAAATATTAGTTTAAAATTATAATTAAATTGTTAATTGTTAATTAATTGAATATTTAATTGTTAAATATTTATTAACCCAATTTGTTAACTAATTAATAATATAATTATATAAAATAGCTCACATTGATTTAAAATTTAAAAATACAAATACAAAAATGATAAAAACAGAAATGATATAAAAGTGAACTAAATGCAAATTATAGAAAATTTTTACTGCTGTGTATTAGCTCTAAAACGGTAAGGGCATTTTTTCTTGTTATGCCCTTCATTTCAACAGAGTCCACATCTCTTGGAATGACGACTCCTTTCCGTTTGATCCATGTCAGTACGAATCCTTGTGGATTGTGGAGAGCCATTTGGATCTCTCTGCATTGTTGGATTGTGGCACAACTTAATTCCATTGTATTCTAACCAATACGAACGGTGAGGCACCGGTTTGAACTCTTCGCGGTAAATATTGTATACATTTTGCAATTTGTACTGGGGAGACACATATATCATGTAGTTGTGGTGAATTTGGGAACAAGCAGCGATGATATGCAAACATGGATAGTGTAGTGCCTGAAATTCACCACAGTCACACCACTGTCTATGTAGGTCTACCTTAAATTTTAAATCAATGTGAGCTATTTTATATAATTATATTATTAATTAGTTAACAAATCGAGTTAATAAATATTTAACAATTAAATATTCAATTAATTAACAATTAACAATTTAATTATAATTTTAAACTAATATTTAATATTTAATTAATTGATAATTAATAAAAATAAATATTTTAATGAAAAGGGTGCTACTTTGGGAAATAAAAAAAAAAGTGCTAGATTGGGAAATAATAATAAAAATGGTGCTACAATGGTAAAAAAGCCTAATTACTAAGGCCATCTCCAACGACAGTTTCTTATTAATCACGGTTCCTATTTAAGCACAACCGCTAGAGTTTTGACGCACAAGGTTCTTAATAAGAACCATTACTTGTGTAAGCACCGGTGTTTATACTGTTGTGTGGGTTCGATTGTATTTTATAAATAAAAATGAGTAATGTGTAGTTATTGGTGGGGTCCATTTAAAATTTTTTTTGGGAGTGCTGGGTTGTAGGGTTGGGTATTTATTGGTTGCTTGTGTTGAAAAATATAAAAATGAGTGATGTGGCTATGTGGGGCCCATTTAAGAACCCAAAATGGATTCTCCATTAGAGATGCCCTGAGATTAGTGAGACATCAAACTCACACGAGTCATTTTTGTTGTCTTACAATGAGTATGGGAGTAAACAACCATTTTGATATTTGAGGGTGTCAGACGGTGTCACTTTGGTCCCTGACAGATATGAAATTAGAAAAAGATCATCAATTGTCAGTTGTTAGTTACTTTGGTCCCTGAAAGTGGTTAGCTGCTGTCATTTTAATATCTAAAAGTGACACCGGTTGAGGACTAAAGTGACAGCAAGTAATCACTCTAAGCTAGCAAAGTGACTAACAGCTGACAGTTGAGGATTTTTTTTTAATTTTGCGTCTGTCAGATACCAAAGTGACATCGTATGACACTCTCGATGACCAAAGTAGATGTTTCTATCAACAAATTTGAAAAATATCTAATCTTAACGGAGTAAAATAGAGGGGAGATACCAATATTGTGTGACATGTATGATAGATGTTTCGGTCTCTTAAGTATAATATTGAGAGTTTAATTCTCAGGTTGACTATGTGCTATGGAAGATCATTCGTTGGGAGAAGTCAACTTTGTAAATAGATCTAGATTTCAGTATTTTAAGGGAATAGTCTTTGTAGTTATACGTGGAGGATACATGGATTAATACATAAAAATTAAAAATAGAGGGGCAAATGAGAGATTATTTGTGCAAAGCATTATCGGCTCGAACCACATTTGGTATCCCCTCCAAACCATCTGAAGACTTTGTTTAAGCGATTTAAGTTTAGTTCCACTCAGATCAACCCAACGTTGGTGAGATTATTTTAAATATAGTTTGTTTGGTTTAATTTTTTTAGAGGAAAATGAGTGTTTAATTTTTTGTTAAAATGGTCCGACTCAATATCAAATCAATCTTGCTATGCTCCATAGACGACACAGTGATAATCAGATTATTATAAGTTAACGATTGGTACTCCCTCCGTCCCTAATTATAAAGGTTTTTTGCAAGTTTGTTTGTCCCTTTTTATAAGAGGCTTTTGAAAATGTGTCATGCATTAATTAATTATTTCTCAAACTACCCTTATTTATTAGAAGAGAGAGATAGTAATGCATTAATTAAATGAGAAATAAAAAGTGAGAAGAGAAAAATACTATTATTAAGGACAATTTTGGAAATACAATGTAAATTATTGACATATTTAATACTATACACTATATTAATTAACTTCTTTGATGGAAGAGAATTAGATAAAAATCTCTTATAATTAAGAATGGAGTGGTGATAAAAACCTATTATTAATTATTAATTAATAAAATCATTAGAAAAAATAAACAAACATCCCTAATTTCTGAACAGCCAAAGACGTGCTACCCCCAATTGTATGATCTCTGTTTGTTTGAGTCCGAGGTTACTTCACGTATGAATTTTGTTAAGAAGAAGAAGAACATAACAGCGATATGAATATGATGATGGTAGGGTTAACAGTAACACCCTTCTCGAATTTGATACCCTCCTCACTCTCGATTCCTCCTCACCCTCCACACTTTTCTGCATCACCCACCTTCAAATGCCAACCCTTTATCACCACCCGAAAACCACATCATTCGCTTCCACTTCTGGTGTTTGCAGCCAACAACAATGAGAAGCAGATGAAGGAACAGCAGGGAAAACCACCCTCCTCTTCTTCAGGTTCCAATTCCAATGGACAAGAAGAGGGTGTTAATAATAACAACAACAATTCCACCAAACAAAGACGACCCTTTTTCGGTTTCAATTGGAATACCCTATTGGACCCTGACCCTGATAACGTCCTTGCACTTGGATTAACGGGTCTTCTCACATGGGCAAGTGTGCAAGTTCTGTGGCAGCTCCTCTTTATCTCCTTGGCTATCCTTGTTGCTGCCCTCAAGTACTCCTTCATTGCTGCTCTTCTCATTTTCATTCTCATTGCTCTTCTCTAGCTATTGGATGGATACATTCACTTTTTGATTCCTTTGTTTATATATACAATATACAATACAATACAGTGTTTTCTTTCTCATTGTTGGGTGGGAAATTGCTGTTTGGTACTATCATGTTCATTTGTAATGGAGAATTGATTAATTTTTGTGTCTAATTTGTTCTAGCTTTCATCATTCTAATGGGCAATGCAATTTTATTTTTTTTGATGTTTTACTTTCTTTCATTTGATATAATAATGAAGTTCAAATGTAACTTAGAATTGCATGTGAGTGGTAATTGGGATGCTTGTGCCGGTTGGCTTCATGCTTGTGGATGCATGTAGCCCTCTTCAGTTTTCACCTTATGTCATTGTGTCTTTGATGTTTATGTGTGGTTCTTATGTTGCATTCCTGTTAAATTGTACTCGTGTTGCTTGTTAGGCTCTTTCCAAGAAAAAAATATGTAACCGAGAACTAATTCTGTGTTGCTGCCATTATTCTTGTGGTTATGCTGTTTTTTTCTTAATGTTTTTCTCTGCATAGTGAAGAATCTAGGATTTTAGGTGTTTTGTGTGAATGGCTTTTAAACGTTGGATGGGTTGTCTTCAAAACACCCTTTGAATGAGATTAAGATTTAAGAACCTTCCAGAATCCAGATAGAATATTTCATGGTTTCATCTATTGAGAAATTGCTCTTCCATTTTCCTTTTTTATTGGACCATTGCATGTTGAGAAAGTAAGTCAATTTCTTAAAGAAATGAAATGAGTTTCATTGGATTGGAGGGTTGAACTTTCTACAATTTGCTCACATTCTCATAGTTTTGCTGGAATGAAGCAGAAATGGAATGGAAATTTTCTTATTGATATTTTACTGAACATGAATGGCAATTGAAAGAGCCTCATCATCTTAGTTTAGCTTCAACATTCCAAACCAGTGATTTAAATAGCGCGCTATAGCGCCGTAGCGGAGTGGCACCTAACCGCTATAGTGCTTCCCATAGCGGAGCGTTTCGATGTAGCGGCTGCTATCCTGCCGCACGGTTGAATTGCCAAAAAAATAAGTCTTGTTTTTTATGTTAGGGATATTTTTTGGGGGCATTTTTGGGATTTTTGGAGGAAAAAAGCAGCAAATAGGGTGAGCTTTCTAGTCTCAACCCTTCTCTTTCTTCTACCGTCTCATCTCGTCTATTCACATGAACTTTGAGTATTTTTTAATTTGTCAGCATTTATGTATATAGCATTAATTATTTAATTTAATACATATAAAAAATTCAGAGTAGCGGTCATTCCACTATGCGCTAATGCCGCTTGCCAAAAGAAAAAAATGATAATTTTGCTATTCTCCTTGTCATCAGTCTTAATAAAGAGCTTCATTAAATTCAACTTACACAATATATACTATTCTTTTCCACTTTTTGCTATTATTTTTTATTCTGGACAATGCTTTTGGGATTTTCTTTGTTTGGTGTTTAACAAAATTTTCAATACAATACAATGTCTGTATCTTTTTAATCATTGTCCCTATCATTTCTATTTCTTTGCAAAGCAGTATTTTATAAAAGCAAAACAAACTAGACCAGTTAACTTAATGGGTAATTGGCTAGATTTTAGGGTGTGGATTAGACAACTAAACAGCTCCAAGGATGAATCATTGATAACTCATAGGAATAGGGAAATTTTATGTAAAAATAACAAGGAAAATCAACAGAAAAAAATGTATGTTACAATGAAGTTCATATGCAATGGAGAATAGGCTCTCCATCATTCTTTTGGATTTTTTTTCCCTTTCTTCTCCAGATAATGATAAATCCATGATTTAGGTGTTTCATTTGAATGGCTGTTAAATGTTGGATGGTTGCAAGACAGTTCTGAGGGGCTAAGCCCTGTTTATAGGCTGGGAAGTGATAATTCTCTTAGTTGTATTTGGACTTGGTAATATCCTCATAGTCATAGATACTTTATAGGATTAGAATTGATACCTGATTAGAGTTAGCCTTTGATAGGAGTTGTCTCCTAATAAAGATAGATGTGAGATGCAGACATTGTAGATATTGAGCTGCCCTAATGGGCTATCTTTGTTGACCTCTAGTATCCTTATAGTACACTTGTCTTCAATCCTTTTAATGAAAAGAAACAGCTTCTAGAATTCAGATTGCTTCATGGTTTTGTCTATTGTAATTGCACTTCCATTTCTTTTTGGTGGATCATTGCATTTTGGGAAAGTAAGGTAATTTCTTGTGGAATTTGGAATGAAGTAGAGCTTCATAATACTTGTGACAGATGACTGCTTTGTGTGAGGATTAAACTATTGAAATTTGTATACATATAGGACTTATTTTAGTTTTTATTTTCTATTTTCATTAATAAGTACAAAAATGTCATTTTGTTTTTTTTAGTTTTCAGATATTTAAATAGGAAATGGTGAAAACAATTTTTTATTATTTTTTTTGTTTATTATATAAATTTTCGAAAATAAAAAAAAAGTAGTATTCTTGTAAGTACTAACAGATGGTTATATAGAATATTTGTTCCTAAAAATAAGGAACATGAAAAAAAAAGGTTGAATCTGCTCTAATATTCAAAAGTGAGAGATGGCAGATTGTGTGGCCAATTCATTTAGCTCATAAACTTTCAGATGGTTGGGTCTACGTATTTTGGATAAAAAAATGTATTAAACATAAAAAAAAGATCTCATTTCGTATTAAGTCTTATTCTAGTATATTTATCAATGCAGTTTTAGTATCACTTGAATTAAAGGCCTTGGAGTGATTATTGATGCTCAACATATATACCAGAGTTCGAAGATTACATTAAACGAATTTTTTAAATGCCTATTACTTATTTGGTTCGCGTTGGTACATCATTTCACCAAATGGTTGCTAACGAGACATAGAAATGATAGGGAGATGCACAAAGTTGGGAGAGGGAAGAATTGAGGATAAGTAGTTACAATGTTACTGAGCCTTTATCTACATACTTATCCTCCCATTGTAATCACAGTGCTGGGAGGAAAAAATAGCATTTTCAAAAATCAAAATAATGAAAAGACTTACAAGTATAAATTGGAATCCCAAAGTGATATGTATGATCATTATTATTATTATTAGTATATATACATTTAAAGCAACTAGTAATATAGAAGATGACATAGTGAGTATATATATATATATAACAGTAAAAGGTGGTTTGAATTATCAAAGAGCAGCATAATTCAGTTGTTCAGCAAGATCCTGTCAACCAAACGTAAACAATCAGCAATCTGATACAAAAGGAACTAGACAACTAGTGCAGGGCAATTAGTTGATAAAGTCATACAACATGCTAGCTTGGCTTTCTGGCTCAATCATACTCTATTTTCCATTTAATAAATAAGCCAAGTTCAGGCTTGCATTTAAAGATTTAAGCCCAAGTAAATCATGAATAGCTCAATTTATTTCCACATCTAGTGCAAAATTATGCTCATACATGATTTTGGATTTGAGATTATACGAGTACTACACTGAACAAAAAGTAAATAACAAAATACCGCACTTGAGTAAATTCAAATTAAGACGCACCTGAATAAACTGTAACCATTTATTTTCTTGTTCAAATATTGTCATTTATCGTCTGTATAGTGGTAGAAGATTATCTGCATGAACTTGTTCATCCTTTAGCATCGGCAATTATTTGATGCAAACATTTCATAATATAGGAGAAAGAAGGCCGTTTCCAGGGTTCCCTACAGTAAATGACATACTATAATATCAGATTCAACACTACGCTTAAAATTTCGTCCACCGAAAAAAGAAAAGAATTGAAATTATTTATTCAATCTACTCACGTAGACCAGCAAAGTTCAATCAAGGCAGCCACTTGAGGATTCACATGCCTTGGAATCTCTAGTCTTTTTCCCATAAAACCAACAGCTGCAACAACCTGCACTAACGGTATTCTGATTATCAAATCAAAAGCCACTTGATGCACAGTAAAAATCATGATGTATGCACAGACAGGATAGTGAGGAAGAAGCTCAATTAGAGGGCATAACATACAGACCTTGGCCATCAAATTTTAATTTGGGTGACTTACAATTTGGGGATCAGTAAAAATATTCAGTTTAGATTTAACCTTTTCTTACAAAAAGAAGAAATTCATTAAGATGAAAGGAAAAAAAAATTATAAACAGAAGGCAGGAAAAGGAATCCTCTCAGAAACCACAAAATAGAAAACAACAAAGGAAAAAGAAAAATCCATTGGAACAAAGCTGCTTAATCCATCAATATTTGTACTATGTATTCTGGATAAGAGAACTTCTCAGCAATTGAAGTTCGAAGAAAGAACAATTTCTTTTCTTCTGTCTAGTATTATAGAGGTTAGTCAACAATCCAAAGCATCATGGCAAAGCAAAATACCTGTGAAGGATTTAATTGCCTCCATGGTTGTTGCAGGGTCACCAGTTCCCACAAGATCACACCAAAGCTGAATACATCGCATTTTTCATTTGATAGTTCACCTCGGATGACTTCCGGTGCCATCCATTCAGGCTGATCAAGTGCAAAAAGGGGGAAAAGGATTAATTTAGAATGTGGAACCATCAAAGAATTATTTTACATAGGAATAAGTTAACAGAATCAAACGTGAATGTTTTTTAGTCAATGAATAGAACTTACAGTTCCGGCTGCCGTTTTAGATGAAAGATATGTATTTGCTTTTGTACGTGAAAGGCCAAAGTCACATACCTGAGTAAATAATATAAACGAAATAAATGTCAATACCCTGAATACCCCATAATCCGTAGATTCATATATCCATAAATGTGCATGCGAGGAGATTGAGTGTATGTACAAGGAATAGCTAGCCTAAGCATTTTGTTTTCCTCTGATACACTTATTTTGGTGTGCTTGACTAGGCTTAATCAAGTTTAGGTGTTGATTTGGGTGACGGGTGAGCCACCTCAGTGTTGACCCTTCTTGGAAACCCTAGCCCACACTAACATAGAGTCATAGATGCTGGCACCAAAACATGTAAGTAACCATAAATAAGATATTTATTGAATACATGATATTTATTGAATAAGATATTCACTATCCTGCATGTGTCATTATGGGCCATGAATTTGTGTCGGCTACTTGAAGCCACCGGGTATATCAAGAGGAACAGATCAAAGGGATTACGGCTACATGTTTGGGAGCACATGACAAAATACGGCTTGAAGGGGTTGTAAAATTTGTGAGTTCTCAGGATTTTCCACCCAAAAAATCAAGTGTTTTAGGCAGCATAGAGGATCATCCCATTCCACTTAATAATAATGTTTAAAGCACCTATGAAACTGCTTTGGGAGAACAAGTCAGCCATCAACATTGTGATAACCACAGCATATGTTCCTTCAGAATATCGGCTGGTAATGTATTATCCGAGGGACTATTCGCAAAGCGTTTTAAAGATGCATATCCATTCACCAGCTGAAGGGGAAGTGTTGTGCTGAGTAATGATTATAAATAGCTAAATTTTACAACAGATTATTTCTGTTTTTCTCTGTACAAATTTGTTTCCTTATTTCCTTTGATAAGGACAATTTGCTTCCTAGTATATAACTCTATTCTAGGCAAGTAGTTACTCACACAAGTCTACATGATGTAAATCACCTCTGTACACTTTGAATTCAATCAATAATATTCAGAAAATGATCATATAAACATATTTTATGATAGAACAATGAGATGACGGTATGTATATTTTTCAGATTTTCTAACTGTTACCTTAACAGTGTATGAATCATCTACCAAAAGATTTGGAGACTTCAAATCTCGATGAACAATGGGAGGTCTCATTTGATGAAGATAATTCATTCCACTTGCCTACACAAACATATAACATCTCACAAAGTCTTAGTGAAAGTGGTATTTTTCTGTTCGATGCCAAAAAAGACAGAAATTGGAAGATTAGCAGTTTTAATCATTGACAATATACCACATCATATGCCATGCTTAAACGACGCCTCTCACTGAGTGAGAACCCAACACTGGGCATTTGCAGAAGTTCATACAAGCTGCCTCTGCAATTCAAGGAGACTATTTGCTTAAGAATATCACATTCAGCCTAAAATTACTTCCAACTAAGCACAAGATTGAAGGACATCATAAGAATCATTGTGTCAGGAAATTATTGTACCTTGATAAATATTCTGTTACTATTGATAACTTCGGTGGTTGGATAACTGCACCCATTAAAAGTACAATGTTTGGATGGCGTAGACGCTTCATGAGTGAGACCTGTAAAATAAACTGGGATACTGAAGCGCAACTAAGGAGGACAAATTTTGTTTTGTCTTTGTTTGTTTGTGTCTTATCTTTGTGGTCTAACTCAATCTCACAAAACCGGCTTGTCAACGTAGGACTTGGGTTTTTCCCAATACACCCCCTCATGCCTAGCACTATTGGGCTTGGTGCGTGGATAATAATAAATCTAGGATAGGCTCTGGTACCATCTTAGACATTTTGTATCTTAGATTTGTGGCCGAACTCAACCAAACAAAACCGGCTTGTAAGGTGAGAGTGCCCATGCTTTATATATTCTATTTAGGTATTATCTCTAATCAATATGGGACTTGATAGTTTCCCAATAATATGTGAAAATATAATATAAAACCATTCCCCAACCTAATCTAAAAAAAAAAATGAACATGAATATAATTTATTCACAAAAAAATAATGACTACCTCCTTTAGAAATTCTTCAAACCTTTCAGAATCAAAACCTTGCACCTTAAGAATCTTCACAGCAACATCCTGAATGGGAACACGGTTAGGATTAGGTAATCAGATTGTACACTATAACCCCAACCATTGAAGAAAGGATGGCATGAAAACTATTAGAATATAAGGAAATATCTTATAATATCATAATATTATCCTAGTTTATCCCATAGGATTAGGATTAGTTAGTTGCTTTATCATGATCTGTTTCTCTATTTAATTAGGATTAGGATTCTTATCCCGTTAGTGGTCAGTCATTTGTTATCAAGCTATCAAGTTATTATCAAATATTATCCATCATATTTTAGAGTTCATTCCGTCTCTTCTCTCTTTATCTGAAACCCTATAATTTCAACAAAAACATTAAAAATGGAATAATAATTGTCATAGCAGTAAGTAGTCCTTTCTTCGCTTTTGGAGTCTGTAGTTCAAGAGCCTAGTTGTTTGCTTGCTTCACTTTTGTTTTTCTGTTTCAAGTTCCAACTACACTGTCATCTCCCTTGAAGACTTTGAAGAAGTTGTATCCTCCTTTACTCTTTAAAAACCATCAAGGAACTTATCCGCCTAGAGTCCATAAATGGGTTGCATCTCACTTTTCACTTGTCCACTCAGTTATTTGTGGCCTTGTGCCATTGGGTCTAAGTATGGTTTATGATACCACGTTACTTCTTTTTATTATTACTCTCCTGTTACATGGATTTATTTAACAAAAAGTTGTTCATAATTATTTAATATGGTTCGTGACTTTTGTTCTGAAATTCGAAACCATTGTCATGTTACAATTCACACACTAGATATGATAGTGCTGAAAAATATTTTTCTATATGATAATGCTCAAGGCAATGAAACACCTTGTGTTGCCACTTCTCAGCAAAATATGGAGGCTGAAAGAAAGAAGACACACTTCTCAACAAGAATAGAATAGCCTATATATGTAGCGAGCTGAGCATGATTGACATATATGCCCCAGCTTGGCCTTGAGGAGGAGTGTTACATATTAGTCATTAGTTTATTAAATGTTAATGAGCTGGGCCTATCTCTCCTATATTATGCTTTATTTTTCAGTATACATATAGAGATGGCTAAATATCTTTTTGGTCCTTGCAAATATAGCGAGTTTCATTTTTAGTCCTTGTAAAAAATTTTGTTTGTTTATAATCCCTGCAATGTCTAAACCATCCTATTTTAGTCCTTGCCGTTAACTTCTGTTAATCTTTGAGTGATGTGGCTGACACATGTAAACGATGCTCTGCCACGTGGCCACCACATAGGACGATGACGTGGCCCTAACTTGATCTTCTTTCTCCTCTCCCCCTCCCCCACTGCTGTCGCACCCCACACTCTCTTCCTTAGCCCCAATCTCCTCCGCCACAGTCTGAAACGAAGCCCAAAACATGTTCCCCTGCGCCGCAGCCAGGGGCGGCCTCCCACAAACCCCAACAACAAGCACTTTACTCAATTCCTGAGACACAGATCAAGGGCTTCATCCTAGCCCCCTTTTCCCTCAAAGCACCAGAACTTGGTGAGTGAAGAAGAGAAGAAGATCTTCATGTTCGGGGATTCATTCAATTGGCATTGAGAAAGAAAAGTGGTGAAGTGAGTGAGAGACAACAAAGATGACAAAACGCACTAGCAGCCGCAATTTGAATGGTAGCGATAAAAGACCATACCCAAGAGAGGATGGGGTCGTTGCTGGCAATGGGAGGGAGTGAGGAAAAAAAGGGGAAGTTAAAATTAACCCCAAACTACGGTATATTCATCACTCATCAGTGCTTGCCTTCTAATGTGGAAGATAAAGGGTCTCTTTTTAACTTTTCTGTATTTTTTTCCCACTTTTTTCTTTTTGGTTACTCCCTTTTATTTTACCTCTGTCTTCTTCCAGCTGTAATTAGAAGAATGAAGGAATCGAAGTTTCCCAAAGGATTATTTAGCCTCTCATGCAAGAAGAAAAATAATAATTAATATATTGTCAATGGTGATTTCAAATCCAGAACTGCATTCAATTTTGAGAACCTTCTTTAATAGGCTTTTGTGCTGTGAGGAGGAAAAAGACTTGGCAGTGAGTGGCACCAAACAATTTTTTGTGGTACGGTTTTTTGGTGGTGGTGCCCTTTTTTTCGATAAATGGTGGTGGTGCTCTTTTAGTGGTGGTGGGAAGAAAGAATGAGAAAAAGGGGGTGGGGTGGGCTGCCCGATGGGGGAAGAGAGAGGGGAAGAAGAAGAAGATGGAGGTCATCTCAGTCAGTAGCCAGGTGGCCTCATTAATCCGACATGTCAACGTGTTAACGAAAATAGTTAGCCACATCAGCAAAAACTAATGGCAGGGACCAAAAAAGGATGCTTTATATTTTGCAGGGATCATACACAAAAAATTTTGCAAGGACTAAAAGTGAAACTCGTTATATTTGCAGGGACAAAAAAGATATTTAAGCCTATAGAGATAATAGGAAGACCAACAACACTGAGTTAATCATTCCCATTCTTAAATTTATCTAACAAAATGAATGACATAAAATCAGCAAAAGCATGAATAATAATATTCTTTAAATGTGGACAAATGAATTAGTAAAGACTTAAAGAAATAAATGCTTACGGAGCCACGCCAATCCGCACGAAGGACAGTTCCAAATGACCCTGAAAAACAGTTATTATTGCTCTTATTTTATTATTTAATATTACATTTTCTCTAAGATACAAAAATTGCTTGGGTAGAATCAGGAATTTTTTACTGTGTATATCATGCACGAGGTTCCAAATGTAATACCTGTCCCAATGTTCTCCTTCAAGATAAGTTCGCTCCATGGAATGTCCAGATCCTCCTTATCAAGGTCAACTTCATTTCTTGGACAATCCACTATTGACTGGTTTGCTTCATTGGAAGACGCATGTTCCCCTGTACCAGCATCAGCATAAGATGGCACATCAAATGAGAATCCAACACCACTATAACAGAAAACAGACTATACCAAGTATACTGACATTTGAGCTTATTTATTAAAAACAAATTAGGTATGAGAAAAAGATAGATCATTCTTCTCCTCCTCCTTTTATTTGGAAAGGAAAGACAGTTAATTCTTACTCAAAGCACTTAGATGGCCGTTCCCACCAGCATAGTTTGCACCAAACATTTCAGTTCGCCGTATATCCATTCTGTCACAACAATCAACAGTACCTCCTGTCATGATGGAAATCAGCAATTTTAAAGGTGTATCGGTATCACTATGGGGAAAGAAATCATGTTAATCTTTTGATATTTCTCATTAACCTTTATATCCTCAAAATTATATTTTCCTCCCTCAATAAAAAATTGACATATTAAGGATTACACTGCATGAACAAATATCATGTAAGGATTTAAATTGTGATATGGCAGAAGCAACGAATATAGGATAAAGAGAAACACTAGCAACACACTCTTCGTGATTGGTTAAAATCCATGTGGGTCCTAGCACTTTGGGAATGGATCCCACTTGTTGGAAGTCCCACATCGGGTAGTTTCCGGGCCTCAGCTGTGCTTATATAGCTTGGATATCCCTCTCCTTCTAACTGCAGTTTTGAGGATGAGGCCCCAACGCCGAATCTTTAACATGGTATCAGAGCCGGCCCCGATTGTGGTCCACCCGCATTTGTCCACGCAGTAGAGGAATTCTACACGTGAGGGTGTGTGTTGGAAGTCCCACATCGGGTAGTTTCCAGGCCTCAGCTGTGCTTATATAGCTTGGATATCCCTCTCCTTCTAACTGCAGTTTTGAGGATGAGGCCCCAACGCCGAATCTTTAACACCACTAAATAGGATATGGGACCCACATGGATTTCAACCAATCATGGAAAGTGAGTTGGAAAGAGTGTGTTCTTAGTACAGAGAATTTCGAGCAACAAAATATCACCATCAAAAAGACCACACACAACCCAAGGATTACACCAAAACTGCCATGTAGGAAAGCACCTGACAAAACAAACACAATCCAAGGGGGAAAAACAGAAAAGGAAGCAACCACAACAGCCCCGAAACTCTTCTAGGAAATTTCTTCAACAAAACACCCACAACAAAAGGGAAAAACTAATACTAAAACACACCAAAAAAAACAATCAGTCTGTCTTCAACAAAGAAGGCAACGTTTTCATGCTAGAAGTGAAGCCTCCTAACAAGAATATATTTAATTAATAAGACTCTGAATAATAGTTACTTGACATATAAAAAAATAAGTACAACTAGTAGAAGCCAAACTCGATAACACTTCTAACATTATAAGAAACAATAGAATCATAATCAAAATAATGTAACACGTGATTTGCCTTTTGTGTAAACCGCAGTTGAAATTTGAAAATTCAGATATATAATCGTAAAAGCTAAGGCCATGAAGACCAAGATAAAAAGAAAAAAGAGACAGTAATTTTCAGTTTAAAGGAAAATAAAAGGTTGCCTTGCTTTTTCTTAAGACTCCAATTGCACCTGACAGTTATTTTATTTGAAACACAACCGGAAAGGCAAAGAAAACAACCTGATGTGGTGTCAAATACAAGATTCAGTGCTTGACTGTCCAAGAAATACAATTGGGCTAATGTCTTTGTATATTCAGCTGTTTCAACTGGCTTGAACTTTGGATGACATAATGGTGAAGGGGTCGACATCGAAGATGCAGAATTCAGTGAAGAATCAGGTTGGCATGTTTCCCCAGGCCTTCCTACTAAATCAATCATATACTCCCTGAAAAGGTGTACACAGTATTCTTATTTTAATTGAAGTTTGTTTTTGTTTATGATAATAAAACCATTTCATACACATATTACATGTAAGGCGAAAAAGTAAAACCACAATTGAACACATGATGTAAAAGTTCCCTCCAGTTGTCCTAAATATTTGAAACAAGTAAGTTACAAAATACCATCACAAATTGATTCATACTGTGAATATTAGTTTCCCATCCCTGATAAAAATTCATAAACACAACCTTCTGTCATAAACACATATTGGATATGTTTGGTAAACACGTATGGAACTAAGATAAAAAGATACAAGCTCAAAGTTGACTCTTGGTGCATATCTACAGTTATTGGGAAAGCTTAAGTATATCCATCCACCCATTATTCTCACACCTATGGTGGCCCCTTTGCACATATCTTTGATTTCTCCAAAGGATGCAAGCTGAACACCTTTTCTCTCTGAAGCCTTCCACAAAAAATCTCTGCATACTTTATCATACATCTTTTCCAAATCAATAAAACTATGTGCAGGTCTTTTTTATTCCCCCAATATCTCTCTATTGGTCTTCTTAACAAGGATATGGCTTCTATGGTCAATCTCCTCCGCATAGAACCAAATTGAAATTGATTTTCTGTGATGTTGGTCTCTCATCTTAAGTTCTGCTCAATTACTCTCTCCCAAAGTTTCATAGTATGGTTCACGAGTTTAATCCTTCTATATAATTTGCCCAATTCTGTATGAAAATATCATATTTAATAAATTACGATAATATGAAAAAATTGACACTGATGTAATTTATAGATTTTAGTACTCTCTCCCAAAGTTTCATAGTATGGTTCATGAGTTTAATCCCTCTATGTAATTTGCCCAATTCTGTACGAAAGTGTCATACTTAATAAATTACAATAATATGAAAAAATTGATACTGATTAAATTTATAGATTTTATTATGTGAAAAGTGTCATACTTGATAAAATTACAATTATTAAATATATTAATAATTTATTATATCAGCTATCATCGACATTATTATCTTCCTAAAGCAAACTCAATATTTCATCCACGTGACACATCTACCACTACCAAAGTATTGATTCACAATTCCTATACTTATTTATAAAAGTAGAGCCTTAAAATGTCAATTTTAAATATTTGTTTGATTAACTTGTATTAAAAATTTAAATTAATTTGCATTTGAAAGCTTAAAATTAATTTTCCTTAAGAAAGATGATTGTTTTTAGCATTGTAATTCGAAATTTTTTATTGAAGCTTATACATCAAAACACAAGCAAGCCTGATCCCACATCCCAAGGCTTTGATTATGTTATCCATCACTTCAATGTATAAGAGAGGTTTGATGGATAAGCTTCTACAATACTCGCTTCATTCCTTTTTAATTGTCTAATTTTAAGAAGAATTTTGTTCTTATTTATCTGTTATTTTGATAATTTAAGGTTATATTTTGTCAATTATACCCTTATAACCATTAATTGTTTTACACATTTTTCATACACTTTAATGTAGAGTGAATAAATGAATATAATGGGATAGTGAAAAGACAAAGGTATAACAGGAAAAGTTTTATCAATTAAATGGTTTATTGGTTATTGTGAAACAACCTTAAAAGACAAATAAAAAGGAACGGAGGGAGTACAATTTTCACACCACACAACTGATAAAGTCATAATATATTATATAAGCTTATTGTATCAAGTCAAATACAGTGTGTCCAACATGCCATTATATATTTAATATATCAATTTTATAAACCCCAACTAATCAAATATGTACATTATTATTTTAAAAATTATAAACTTTTAGATTTTGCAGATTAAGTGTGAATGTGGGGGCGTGCATGTGAGAGAGAAAGGGAGATAGCCTAAGATGGGAATGCTTTTACTAGCTGGGTTTAAAGGATGAATATGACACAATGGTTAGAGATCAATCTACTAAGGCTTTGTCTTAAGAAAGTTTCATTGGCAAGGCTTGAACTTTGAACCATCTTTCTTCCTGAACAATAGGCTTGCCAACGACAGGGAAAAATGTCTCCCTTATTTTGAGGTTCTTCTGCCTCCCATCCATTACATTAATTTCTTACCATAAAAGAATAAAAATAAAGCTCAATATATAAAACCGTACTGGAATACCACTTTTTAAATTCAAAAGCATCCAAATTTTAATTGATTCTAAAACACCCATCTTTACACAACTTTACCATTTTTACCCCACAATGTTGCAAATAATTTGAAAACTATTCACTTTCAAATTTTCCTTGTAATTTTAATTAATTAATGCAACAAACCTGTCAGAACTATATTGCACTACACAAGAAGCACCCACATCCTTCCTACAATACTTGCAACCCTTAGCAATTCGGCATGGTAGGTTGATTAAGTCAGCTAACACCTGCAATTCAAATTGTTAATAGGATATTCGCTTGCAGACCAAACTCCTGTAGTATGCCAAACAAAGAATATTCTATGTTAAGAACTTCAAGTTGTGTCCATCATTATGAAATGAAGAGAGAAAAATAAAGAACTAGAAGATAAGTATTAATTATCTCAGTGATATCGAAGCAAAAAGAATGTCCTAGCCAGAAAATCAATCAAGGTATAAATAATGCATAGAATAATGAATAATACTTTAAACAGCAATGCTCGATGGACACAGAGGCCAACAGGTAAGCTTCCAATTGGAAGAATGACGGAATGCAAGCAGCTTTTAAGAACTTGGGTGCATTCCTTCCAGCGTGTAACTAAATTTTCCTCAGTGAACGATCCTCCCCTTTCGAAAACAATAAAAGCTTGTTAAGAAAATGTCAATGCAATTGTGACTTCCCAAGACTACTTTTTCTTTTTTCAAAATTGAAGACAGGTGAACTTACCCCATCCTACTATAAACAATATTTGCAATGTGATCAATTGCATCTTTTGTAGTAATCCAGTTACTCGAAAGACTTAGCACCCTACTTTGCAGTTCTCTCAAACCAGGATCTCTAGATTTATCAATAGCAACCACTACAATTGACGAGTCATCACAAGGTTCAACTGACATCAGTGATTCCAATGATGGAATCATACCAACATTCTGCATATCCGTACTTATAGTCCATGTATATGCATCCATCCCATGGATTAGGTAAAAGCCATCTAGAACTTTGTCAGAGTATTGCAAACAACCATTTACCTGGCCAATGTGAAAGCACACAAACACTTAATATAAATATATAATTCCAGTTAAAGGGAAGGTTAATGAACAAAACTTGTGCATATGGCGAATGTAGCTCTATACATTAAACATTCAATTAAATGGCACATGGATGATTCCAATGGTGACGATTTTCCAAACACATGTGGTGTATATATATATATATTGTAAAACTCCCGTGGACATACAGAGAGCTAAAGTACAAGAGTAATAAATAATATAAATAAACAAAGGAGATGCCAAAAATTACAAAAGGTGATGATGATGTCAACGGATTTTACACAATTTTATTGTCACATCAAAGAAGTTAAGAAGGGTTTCGTTAACATTGCCTTACTCACGTATAAGAATGAAGGAAGGATACCAAACAAACCCTGAACTAAACCCGATCAACCCAACTTTGAAGTTAAAGTGTTAAACCATCTTCTCTTATTTTAAACCGGGAAGTATGAGGCTCTAATGAGATGATGATGTTCCATCCTCCACAAGGTCACCTCCTATGAACTTTGTTGTTGTTGTTACTAGTACTACCACCACTATTATATATTTGTTTATATAATTATAAATTTAACTCCTCTAATCTAACTAGGAGATTCATTCACTATAGAGCAAAAAGTTGAGAAGTCATAGATATGGATTGGAAAATCAGATATTGTAATCATATGCAGCACAGTTGATTACGATCTTTCATTTTCAATGAATATAACTCTTCAATTATTCAAATCCAATAATAATAACAGTAATAGTAATAATAGTATGAGAAATTCAATTCTATCATGTAGTCTAATTTTCCATTTTATCAAAAACAAAAATAAAAAAAAATAACGGCAGCAAATTCGGTGATGATGGATATACCCAAAAACGGTGAGAGATAGAGAGAGGGTGTGCGGGATTGGAAGAGGAGGGTTGCAAGTCCAAGCAATTGGGGTGAGCAGCGGAAGCAGAGTGGGAGGAAAGGCGAAGCGCCAGTGCCAGCTGTAACTGATAGCTCTCCTCTGTTTGCTTCGCCCAGCTCTTGAACGAACCTTGTTCTTCTTCTTCATCCTCTTCCTCTTCTTCTTCTTCTTCTTCATCATCATCATCTTCCTCCTCATGCTGCTGCTGCAGCCTCCTCCTCATGCTCTCAGATTCAGTGCCGTACATTTCCTCTTTCCCAATAATATCTATCTATCTATCTCAGCCTTCGATTCGAAGTTCGAACTCTCCCACACCACACTTCTGACTCTGAAGTTCTGATCCTTTGGCCTCTCTGATCCTGCCTGCCTCATTCGTTCCTCTTTTGTTTCTCTTTTAGAATTATATTTTTAATTTTTAATATATTAATTGGTAAAATTAAATTAATAATTATAACTATTTAATTAAATATTCATAAAAATGACTATTCAGTTAATCTTTTTTTTTTTTCAGCATCTCTAATGTAGATTTTTTTATACTCAAAACTCAAACTCGAAACCTTGGTTAAAGGGTGAGAGACCTTAATCACTCGTGCTTACCTCAATTAGTGACTATTCAATTAATCTAATAAATACTTTGCACCAAAAAATAGTTAAAAAAAATCAGTATTGATTAACTGAATAAAAGCTTTACATTATTATTACTAGCGGGCACTGCCGTGCCTGTCTGTTCGCTTTTTTTTATTTTTATGATAAAACACAAATTTATATAGTAATATATAAATTTGATAAAATATAAATAAAGTAGAAATTATAAATTATAGTTTAAAATAGAAGTTATAGAAATATAATGGATAAAATAACAGTTAAAATTATAGTGTAAAATGAAAGTTACTGGGTAAATAGTCCGTAAAAATGTATATACCAAAATTATATATTTCCTTTATAATAGTCATAGATAAATTATAAATTATTATAAATAAATTATTCACTCGGCTAATGTTCTATCTCTGTGAATCAATATAGTCCTTTTGTTTTTATATTGGAAAAATAGGATCCCGGTTTTAATAATAATAAAATAGTCGGTTACCATCAGGTAGATGCCTTACAACATGAGTAGCATGCTCTCTTACATTGCATGTTACTTTTTCCAGAACTAGTAAAAGTATCAACAGGCTCAACACATGTAATGTGTGAGTTTTAACATATTAAAATTTAGAAAGGAAATTTGATTAACCGAAAATGTTTTAATAGTAATAAAAAATTAAACAAAAAATAGAAATATTAAAAACACTTAAAATTTTAATTATTTTTTAAAATATTTTATTATATTTAATGTTTAATTAAAAAATAATGGTTAAGAAATTTTAAAAGGTGAAAAGTTGAGAAATTAATTAAAAATTAACTAATATTGATTTTGATTTGATTTTTTTGTCACCGTGACATAGGTGCGAAGTATTTACTGATTTCATAACAAGAAGAGTATTAGGGATGGCAAAACGGGCCGGGCCGGCCCGTCTCGGCCCGCGTTGGCCCGCACAAAAAATGGGCCGGGCCGGCCTGTATTTGAAAATGGGCCAAAAAATCCGTCTGGCCCGTCCCGTGGAGGGCTACGCGGGCTAACGGGCCAGCCGTTTTGACTGGCCCAAAACGGGCTGGCCAGTCAAAAAAATAAAAAAATAAAAAAAAATTATTTTTTTTCCAAAAAAGAAAAACGGGCCAAGCCCCTATTGCCACCCCTAAAGAGTATTTTAGACCCTAAGATGTCGTATCCACGAAGATCACAGTCAGTTTTAGCCTTTTATTGGTTTGTTGGAAAATGAAAGTGTTAATTGAAATTGTTGTTGAATTCTTAAGGGAAACATATCAAAATAAAAGAGTTGGTGAATTGAGTTGAACTCAATGGATTGGAAAACAGGACTCACAAGACTGCACCTGATACACTCTCTTTGATTATCCTACTTTAAGGTTAATTTTATTATTACTAGCGAAAAGGCGGGCACGGTAACGTGCCCTGTCTGTCTGCTTTTTTTATTAATTTTTTAGATTAATTATAGATAATTTAAATGCGATATAGATATAAGATACCATTATTATAGAAGTTATGATACAATTATTTGTATTTAAATTTTGAAATTTTAATTAAAAGGATAATTTTGAAAAAAATTAGAACATAAAAGGGTAAAATTAGAAGAAGAAAAATTAGGACACCAAAGGATGATGTTTCCTTTATATAAGTTATAGATTCTAATTTGTCAATACTACACGATATAGGTCGAATAATTTTCAATGTAGCTTTCAGATGTACTCTCAATGTATACGTGAGATGAAATTGATTGGGATGACCTTTCCGGACCACCCTTTGGCTGGAGTTTAATGTGAAATTGTGGACGCATCAATTTCAAACAATGGTAGGGTAACTAGTTACAGGGGTCTTTCAAAATCCCTCAGGAGAGTGGATAAACATATTTGTTAGAAAAATTTGATCTTGCGGTCCTAATGGCTGAGTTATGGGCTATTATTATGCTTTAACCTCTGTCTAAGATAGTCAGTTTACAAAACTTTGGCCAGAGAGTGATTCTCAAGTAGCCATCATATCATAATGATCTACAAACATAGATCATTAGATATTATCCTTATAAAATCGTGGTGAACAACATTCATGGTAAGCTACAAACACAATGGTGAGGCTGGGCACGTGAACCCCCTAAAAAAAAGACCTACTATCCTATATAAAAAAAATTTGTCACCCCCCTAAATTTAAAAGTCTGCCCCAGATCCCAAAGTGCCATAGATCCCAAATAAATTTAATGAGTGTGCACTTAAACCCCAAATAATTTTAATTTGTACCCTGAGTAGACCCACTCAAGTCTAGCTTTCACAAACAGACAAAAAAAAAGTTTTCTCTGCCTCACTTTCTCTCTTTCGTACGCACTCTTGGACCAAGATTGGCCTGAAAATCAAAAACGGCTCATTCGATGCCCTGTGCATATTCTAATTTGTGAATATGCATATTTTGTGTCCAATCTGCACTTCTGCTCTCCTTTCCTCTCTCTCTCTCTCTCTCTTTGATTTTTCAGGTTTTCCCATTCTCTCTAAAACCCTATTTCCCCAAAGCTGGTTGAATTTGTGAGGTTTTATCCATGTGATTTATCTCCTTTTGATTTAGTGATGCTTGACAATCAACTGCAGACTTACATAAGTGATATGTGTACCGATGTTGAATTTTCACATTTGAAAGGAATAGACAATCTTTCAGAGAAGTTAGTTGAAACTAGAAGACACATTGTTTATAATCTTCTGAAGTTAGCAATGATTTTGCCTGTTGCCACAACAACCGTGGAAAGAGCCTTTTCTGCTATGAAGATTGTGAAAACTAGGTTGCTTAATCGAATGGGAGATGCATGGATGAATGATTGTCTAGTGATTTATATTGAGAGAGATGTATTTAATCACATTGACAAAGAGCTCATTATCCAAGGATTTCAAAACATGAAATCACGTAGAGAACAATCATGTGGTATGTGTAACGTCTGTAATTTTATGTTTCTGACTTTGTTATATTTTAATATGTGGATATGTGATTCATGTGGATTAAATATATTTTAGGAAACTAAATCTCATAGGTATGGTTCTCTTGAGCTTAGAAATCAATAGTTTAAGTTCAACGTCGAAAATCAAACGAAAATTTGGTAGTATTTTAACTGTTGGAATGGCTGGGTTATAAGGAAGAAATCCTAAGTTGGAGTTAGAAAATTGATTTGAGGATACCAAGATTGATTTTATAATGTTTGGGGATTTTAGAAATTTAGTTGAGAATTTTCTGATAAACAGATAAGAAGAATTACCGTTTTGGTCCCTATAGTATGACTATGATGGACTGTAAGTGGGATTAGAGGCCAGAACAAGTGAAAAAAACATTTTTATGAGTCAAATAATGTTTTCACAATATTTTGGAATTTTAGAAATTATTTTGGGAATTTTTAGAATAGCAGATTAAGAATTGCGGTTTTGGTCCCGGTAAAATGAAGAACAGGCAAATCGACGAACAAATGGATGTCAGAAGGTTAGGAAATGATGCAAAATCAAATGTGAGGGTAACCATTAGTGTTCTTATAAGATTTATGATTTTTAGGAATTTTCTGTGATTTTTCAGAGAAAATGCATTTAGCCCTAATTTACGGGTTGCGATGAAACCGAAAAATTACCATAATGCTTCTAAATTTGATTTCAAGGTACCAAGACCTTTTTGGCACTTTGATTTCATGGTCTTGACTTATCATAAGGATCTTGAGAGTTTTTTTTAACTCAATACGTTATTTTTGGACAATTTTAACCCTAAAATGCAAAAGTTACCATATTGTATTACCGTAATTTACCTTTTACCATGGTTAAAAGTAAAAAATTATTGACCTTACTCCTTGACCAGGTCAGAACCGCCCTAGACTCTTGTATAAGAGTATAGAATTTTCATGATTCATGGGAAAAGACCATTTTACCCTTAGCTTAAATAATTGATTACCAAGTGAGGAAATTACCACTTTTTCTTTTCGGTTTTGCCCTTAAGTTTGGTCTAAATTACTAAAAAGTCATGCAGCCATCTTGTTCAATATGGACTCTTGATTAGGCACCTCATTTGATGGAAAGAATATCTTGGTCATTAATTTCATTCCATTACTCAAATCTAGTTCAAAATTAACCTAGTTTAGTTCCATTTTAACCAAACCCTAACTCTAGTTGGCTTTAAGTCTACTCCCTTCTTCTTGGATCAGACTTGGCAGCCCAACACACCAAGGAGATAGAATTTTAATCATTATTATCCTTATTGAGTCATAGGGCTTAGTCATGGCTTTTGGCCAATAAGAAAAAAAATCATTTATTTAATTAGCTAATTAATAAAATAAGTGATCATTATAGCAATTAATGCAAGCTTATCCAAGCCTTAGGGGAGGGGGCTGAAACCGTGAGACTAGAGAGGGAGGAGAAAAAGTCTTATTCATTTTATCAATTTTATTCTCTCTCCAAGACCAAAAAACTCTCTCATTTTCTCTCATTTCCTTTCATTTTCTTTCAAGCTTCATCTTGTTCCTTTAACCTTTATTTCCATTTTCATGAGCTTTCAACCATCAACCACCATATATTTTGATCCTTTACCTAAGCTTTAAGTGTAGAGAATTCATTTTTAAAACCCTAGTCTTCATCAAGATCATCAAGCTCTTTATAGATTTTTGTTCTCTTGAATTTGAATCTTCAAGCTACAAGTGGGATTGGTAGAGGTAAGAGCTTCATGAATCAAGTCTCCAACATCTTCCTTTTTGATTTATATATATTATATCTTAAGTTTTTCTCTTGGTATTTTGGGTATGTTTGCTTGATTGGAAGATAGTGATCAAAGTGTAGTAGGAGGTCAAGAGCTAGGATTTTTCCTTTATCAAACTAGGAGTAAGAGGTAAGGGGAAATTTCTATTACAAAGTTATTTGTATGCTTGAGATGCATATGCTATGTTTGGCTATGATTTTCTTGTTCATGTGATGTTTTGGATAGTTTAATATGTATGTTTGTGTATGATAGAGATTTTTATTGAATATAGTATTATGACAAGTGGTGGATGATGATTTTTGTGATACTTGAATCTTGTGTGATGGATGTTGATCTTGGTTTATCCTATGACAATGATTTTTGAATGTGAAGTGACATCTAGCTTGTTGTGATGATCTTGTGCTCTATACCTTGATTATAGCTTTAATCAATAGCTTGTGTTTGATGCTTAATTCTCTATGCCAAATTGATATTGGAAGTTTGTAGAGTAAAGATTTTATCTAAGTTTTACTAGAGTCATTTTTATATAAGCCAAGTCCTCAATGAATTTTCCTAAAACCAAAGTATTTATCTATGCTTGTTAAGCTTTAAGTTGGTTCAAGAACATGTCTTTTTACTTAATTAATTTTTAATTAGGTTAAATCATGTTAATAACAACCCTAATTGGTTTTAAATTGGTAAAAAACCCGAATCTGTCATGCCCTGGGTGTAGCTTTTCACTGTGAAAATCGCATGTTGTTTGAGAAACAGGGGACAATTCTGGTCTCTGTTAAAAATTACCCAGAATTTTTATGAAATGTTTATTTTAAGCTTATCAAATAAGGTATTTTTTAGGGAAAAACATAAGTTTTCAATTAAAGAATAAATAGGTATTGTCGATTTATTTTCTTACAACTTAAACTTTAGATATAGAAAATACTGTTTCTTTTAAAAAGACAAAGTTAAAATTAAGTAAGAGTATTGAATGAAAGAGAAAGAGACATGTGATTGAGATAATCACAAATGAGATGTGTATTACATAACCAAGAGAGAATGTTATGTGTGATTATTACAAGAGGTAAAACAGAAAAGAGATTAATGATGTTACAAGAGAAACCAAAGTGAAAGTGATTGTGATTGATTTTATGTGCAATACATTATGCCATTTGCATAAAGAGATAGAGATTATGGCGGATGGCCATGAGATGAACTACAACCCAGAGAGGGGTTGAAAATAGGTACGGTTGGGATACAATTGCCTACTGGGATTATCCAGGTTTCGAAAGTCTCAATGGTCGTGTGGTGACTCCTAACGAGCCAAGAACGAGTAGAGCACCCGGCTTGGATAAATCTGACTGGCTGACCTATTTATGATATAGTGTCAATAGAGATGAGTGAACTGTTACCTGAATTTTACAGTGTAGAATCAGGGACAATTATGACTTAAACATGACTTTTCTGAATACGGTTACTTGGACTTCATTGTGTGTAGCCTTGAACAAGTATGTTAAGGATTGACTGTAGCCTATCGCTCAAATGTTGTTGTGGAAGAGCAAAGTCTCCATGGAGCATTACACTGGTGTTGAGAGGGAAAAATAAGTGTCATGCATTTTAAATATATCTATGTGATGATATATTGCTTTGATGATGAGTTGTGTTTTATAAGCTGTGATAGCATATTGCTGTAGTGATATTATATGTGTGTAATTATACCTTACTGTGATTAAATTCAATGTGCTTGTGGTAATGTATTATTGTGATAGAGAACTGCATGCTATAGGATAATGAGTTATTATGTATGATATGCACGAGTTTCCTTTATTCCTTCTATTGTCATTGGTGTGAGATAACTTTTGTACGAGAATTTTTCACCCTTGCCTATATGTTTTGTGGTCTTTTGGAACATGATTCATATAGATGTATCACCAGTCGGGTGAGTTGACTAGGACGGAGGAATGAAGAAGACTACCGTCTGGAGTGGCTTTTGTCTAGATTGTCTTTTGGGGATGATCGGAGACTCGACCGGCTTAGGCTCATTTGGGGTAGACTGTTAATATTGTCCTTGTTGGATAACTGTGTTAGAAACTCTTAAGCGACGATGTAATCTATTGTAACTGTGTACAATGTTATATAATGATGAAATCTACCAGCTGTATATATATGAATTGATGTAACTCTTGGACTATTCCTTTTTGAGAAATTTTAATATAATGTAATTTTCACTCTTTTATTTTTTTAAGTAAGAAAAAAATTCACTCACTATTTGAAAAATAAATACAAATTTCAGAAAAGATATTTTTTGAAAATTAAATTGAACAATACTTACTTTTCAAAATAAATGGTTACTTATGTTGTAAGGCTTTTTTGGAAAAAATGGTGTTACAGTATGTAATTTGTTTGATTAGATATATTAAAGTTTTATGATTTTAATATTTATAATGAGATGCGATATTAAAATTTTGTGCACTCTCTAACTTAGGGTCCTAGATCCGCTACTGGCTACAAATAAGAGAGTGACACATCCACCTTAATAATACCTATCAAGTTGCATATTTTTGGCAAATTTTGCTCATTCTTTTAACCTTGGTTTTCCACCATCTTGATGATCCACCTAATTTTGTAGCCTTGGTGGAGTAGCCTTATGATCACTCCCTAAAAAACATTGCAATTACATATTATAAAAAATAAAAAATTACAAATAAATGTGATAATAAAAACTCCGAAGTCCTTGATGTTTCAGTCACAATTACGGTGGTGGATATCCAATAACAATTTGATGTTAAGTAGTGACTATGGAACATCAACACATCTTATCTCTTTTAATATCTTTTTTTGTCATATCACTAGAACGTAACCCGTGCGATGCACGGGTGTTTTATAAAGTCATGTAAATTTGATAAAAAATATATAAGACAATGATGTATTTTAATAAATATAAAATATTAAAATACTAAAATAGCAATGAAGTATTAAAAGGGTTATCATCTACCCAACCCCCCACCCCCAAATTGACAAAAAAAAGGGTTATCATCTATAGTTATATTAAAACTCGTTCATTGTTGCTACAATGACGAATTTTAATAATAATTAAATATTTAAATAGCTAATTAATAAATAATAATAATAATAATATTAAATACATTTTTTTATTTTTATTGAATACTATTCTATTTATTTATAATACATATGCTATATTATTTTAACAATAATATTCATACTAATGATTATTTTAAATTAATAATTCTATATTATAATGTCAAGGGGTTATTTGTTGTATGAAATACATAATTAATCTGTACCATTAAAAATATCAAAATAAATATTTTTTAATATTATATTAATTATATAATTTTTAATATATTTATTTTTTCAAAAATAAAAAAATGATATAGGAACACATTCTTTCACACTCATTTAATTATTTCAACACATTTTCTATAATTGATTGAAATTCACGTGATCAATCTTAATACTTTGAGAATAGGTCCCACCAAATAAAGTATGTGACCTACATAATTTAATAAGATTGACATAGATACCGCAATATCATATATATTATGTTTAAAAGAGTGTGTTATAAGAGGATGCATTCTTAGCAATTCTCAAAAAAGTAATACTTTATCTATCCAAAAATAAGTGACATTTAAAGTTTTTTCACATAGATTAAGAAAAACAATAAAATGAATGAATGATTAATAATTTTAAAAATTAACTTTATTATTTACCATACTCAAAAACAAATACAACACTCTAAAAAGCATCATCTTAGATAAAATTGGAATAAAATAATTAATGATTCATTGAAAAAAAAATAAAACGACACTTATTTTGTGACTTTTTTCTTTACTTTAACATGACTTATTTTAAAACGAATTGAATAAAAAGGGTCCCATGCATAGCACAGGTACCATTAAGTTTATTGATAAAAAAAGGATTATCATTAATTGAGAATATAGTATTAAACTTAAATCAAAAGAGTGATGTCTTGCTGGCAGCAGAGCATGAGAATCAGCTTTGAGCTCCATTGGTGGTTTTGGTACAATTTTTTGTATGATATTGATGTGTGTGTTTTTTTGGGTGAAATTCTAATTTCTGTATTAAATAAATTTTAATTATTATGTAATTATAGTGTAAATTAATAAAGTGATTTTTAACACAAACTATTATTGTGTAGCATACTTATTTAGAAAAAATCAACACAGTTATTTGTTAGGAAAGGACTATAAGAATTAAAATTTGTTTCTATATTAGTCAATTAATACATATAGATATTTTAAGGTTAAGTTACAATATAATATCCAAATTTGTCCATATAAATAAGTTTTTTAATAAATTAGTGAAGAGGATAACAAATTAAATTGAAACATGTGCTATGTGTCAAGACTCAAAAGCTTAATTCACTATGTTACAATAAATTTGTAATTCAATGGGCTGAATAAAAAAAAATGTAGCACAAAACCATAGCTAAAAAAGAAGCTAAAATAATTTCAATAGAAACCTAAACCAAGTTCTGTATTTTCCTGTTAGAACTACACATATCACAACTTAATTTCCAGTGTTATCAAAACATATTTGATCTATGAGAACCTAAAGATCGACTCTTAAGATGACATCGACTTACATTGATGGTCCCGAGTTAATCCTTCAAATGATAATTGATTCACACCATTTATAAAATTATAAACTTCTTGGCCCAATAATCTTCTTGTGATTTGAACCCATTTTATAACTTGCGTACACAGCACTATATATTAGCATTAATAATAGATCCAACTTAAATGAGACAAAACTTAGACCAAAATATCTTAAAAATTTTGAGACATCGAATTACTTTTAGTATTTAATATTTATCAGCACAGATAATTTCCAACAAAGTTTCATTTCTATTAATGTGGCTTCCACTGTGTACATAACAATTGTAGAAAAGAAACTGGATTCTTAATTCTGAAATTAATTTAAAATATAATCTTTCATGCATCGTATCCATAAATTGCTATTTGACCAACATCATCACACAACAATGACCAGTACCCTACCCAGTTGAAACTAATTTCAAGTATCATATTGCATTCCCAGCATTCCATCTCATACAAAAGCTTGGGCTCCTCTCAATGGGAACATTGAGTTCCAGCCCTCAATCCTATAGTTTTACAACACATTAAAGACCCCTCTCTTTATCTGCCTCTCTCATATTCAATCGTAGAAGTCCTATAGGAGCACATTCTTTTCCTTCACTGGTAATTCCTTTGCAGCTTTACAAATTAAAATATTCAATTGCCACCTTTTGGTTTCTTTACATGCAACAAAAAATTTGCATAAATGATACCAGCAAAAGATAATAAAATTAGAAATTATGGTAGAACTCACCTTGTTAAAAAAGACATCAAAAGGAAGGAGACAGTAATTTTACCAATCAAGAAGGCACACTGATCACATATAATTTGTTTTCGAAATGTAGTAGCTACTGCCAGTGATATGGGTGAACATATAAAAAAAAACCATATGCAGCTATTGAAAATTCCCCTTAGACCCAAGGATCGTCCCAAAGTGCTCATAAATCCTGCATACGGATCTCGGTACCAGAAATGGATCTTTGGGTTCCTATAAAATACTATGCCAATTAATGAATTAATTAATTAAACCAAAACATCAATAGTCATGTAAGTATGTAACCGTATGAGAGCTCTGCCAAGTGGAGGAACATCACCTTCCAATCCTACCTGTTAATTCTACCCCTCTAGTCTACCCCATATGCGTTACAATGTCGTTTGATATTTCTCATTGAAATAAATAGTTTATAGTTTCTTGCTGTTGCGTTACTATAATATGTGTGTTAGCTTGAACAAAACATACCCGTCCATTGTAATGATTAAAACTTCATTCCATTTCCCACCACCATTATAGTTAGCAATTACTATTACATTATTATTAAAAATAAATCCAAAAATTGTCTTCACTAAATAATTACCCCAATTTTATTTTATTTCTCTCTTTTATTACATTATTTTGTATTTTTAATTTCTTTTATTGGGCCTTTCTTGTATTTTATTTGTTTTATTTTTTACTTTGTATCTCAATTACAATGAAAGTAGTATTAGGATCTATTTTATTATCACACTATTTTTAAGTTTCAAATATAAATTGTATAACCATTATATTATTATTTAATTATTTTCAATTTTAAAAAATATCATTTGACAAAAGAATAAAGAAATTGTAGAACAAAAACAAATTACAAAAATATTTAATTCCCACTACATAGAAAATGTAGAGTAATAAATACAATATACAAAAAAATTAAAAATTATTGAGGAATAAAATGTCAAAATTGCCCCCACAATCTTCTTTTATATAGATTCACTAAATTACCCCTACTCTACTTAAAATATGACAATAATGCCACAACAACCTTCTTTTTTATATATATAGATAGATACTATCTCAATTTAAAACCATGTAGTATGACACAAGTAGTAGATATTTGAATCTCTTAAGTATGATATCAACTTATTAAATGAATCTCATTTAGTTCGAAGAATTAGTGTCTATAATTGTGCGTAAAGGATACTGGACGACCTTGTTCCAAAAAAAACCATGATAGTAACAATTTATTTTAATTTGTTTTGATAAATAAATGGGAATCGCACGGTTATTAATGGATGAAAACAGGAGGAGGAATGGGAAAGCCGCAGAAGATCAAGGAACAGAGCTGGGTTTGAAAATAACAGCAACAACAGTACTGAGTGCTCACAAACACGACACAACACAACACACACACACAGAGTAGATAACACCGCAGCCATTTCTCAAGGGTTTTTCGTAGTCCGAGACAACTTTCGCAACAACACAGATAGCCAATCCCGATGGCGAAGTCATCATCATCGTCATCGTCGATCTCTGAGAATTCCGGCGAGCTTGTTTGCGTGGGGACGTTGGAAATCGCCACTCCCAAACCCGTGGGGTTCCTCTGCGGCTCAATCCCCGTTCCCACCGACAAATCCTTCCACGCTTTCCATTCCGCTCTTCTCCCTACCCCGCAAACGTACCTTCTCTCTCTCTCTCTCTCTCTCTATAACCATTTTATTTTTGTTTTTGTTTTATTTATTTATTTATGCTTTGTTTGAATTTTCAGAGTGAATGCTCCGCGTTATCGGTACCGAATGCTGCCAACTGAGACCGACCTCAATACGCCACCGCTTCTTGCGAACTTCCCAGAAAAGGTTCTTCCCGTTGGTGCTACTGCTCTGCACTCCAAGCCAACTGGAGGAGGTATTTGTTTTTTCAATATTCGACTTACTATTATATATTTTATATATTATAAAGTGGACTTATTTATTAATTTATATATCTGTTTAAATGTTCTTCAAAGTTATATAATAGATGTGTAATTTAGTCTCTCTGTATTATTTTAGAGTTTGTTGTATGGAATACTCACCTTTTTTTTTATGATGATTTTTGGTTGAATTGGGAGGTGTGACTGTGTTTTTATAAAATAATCTGAATACCACCAAATTATAATTATAATAAGAGAAAAAGACATTCCGAAAACTGGATTTTGTGCTCATGAGGGGCGCTATGAGTTTCTGATTATGCCTTTTGCTTTAATCAATGCTTCATCGACATTTCAATCCGTCATGACTGAAGTGTTAAGGTTGTTGTTATGGAATTTTGTGTTGGTTTTCTTTGATGATATATGGCCAGGATGAAGAGACTCATTTGGGAAATTTGAGAACTATTTTCCAGGTCCTTAGGGTTAGGGATCATAACCAAGGTTGCAATGTCTAGGCCATGACATATCTGTAGAGGGTATCTGGCTGCAGATTTAAAAAATGTGGAAACTATGTGGTTATTATGGCTTGCTTCTATGGATGTAAAGGGGTTGCAAGGATTTCTTGTGCTTCTTTGCTGCAGTTTCCATGGTGCAATTTGATGATTTTACTCATTCTAATTAAAGTATTGAATCATTTGATCTTTATTCATTCTGATGTGAGGCACCTGCATCCATTTCTAGGTGTATTGTATGTTCCCAGGTGGTAATCTAATAATATGGAGGAGTAAGTAAGAAGCAAAGTTTAGTTTCTCAGTCAAGCGCAGAGGCTAAGTTTTGAGCTATGACACAAGGAAGGAGTTTGTGATCTGGCAGAACTGCTATGGATAAGTATCATACTAGGTGACCCTAGAATATAGCATGAAGCTCCTACGAAGCTGTTTTGTGACAACAAATATGCTATTAGTATTACACATAACCTTGTTCAGCATAACACGACAAGAAAATACAATGAGATAGATTGACACTATATCAAGGAAAAGTTAGATAATGACCTTATAACCACATCACATCATATATTCTTTTACGCAAGGATGTATTAAGCAAGGAACTACACACAAGTGCTTTCAAGATCTTATTGGCAAGCTAGGATTGATTGATATCCATTCACCAACTTGAGGTGGAGTGCTGTTGTGTTGTGTGATTAGCTCTTTTTTCAGTATATATTACCTTTGTCCCTTTTTATCAGTACATATTTGTTTCAATAATCTATTATTAGGCAAATTTATTTCCTGTAACTCTAGGCTAGTAATTATTGGCATCTATGTACACCGGTCTATATAATGTTAAATACATCTGCAATTTCTTCTTCCTTGGTTGATACTATTCTCATTATCTGTCAAGTAAAGAAGAGTGCTGTGGTGAAATACTGATATATACCTACTCTGGTTTCCAGTTTTCTCTACCAGAGATTCATATTTTTTGCACTTGCGGGTGTTTTATGTTGTTTTGACATTGTTTCTATGACAGATTTTCCTTGGGAAGGCACGGCCATTGCATCAAATTTTACTAGAAAATGTGAGGACCTTGCAGTGGCTGGCTTGGTTGATTATGGAGATGAGATTGACGTAATTGCTCCGGCAGACATTTTGAAGCAGATATTTAAAATGCCATATTCAAAGGCTCGACTATCGGTTGCTGTTCATCGCATTGGTCATACTCTTGTTTTAAACACTGGGTGTGTGTTTATCCTACTGCTGACTCCATTTTGTTGCCATGCCTGACTTCCACCCATTAAAGCTTTGGCTCATAATTGCTGTTGACGATTATCGTTTTGGTCCATGTTAAGTTTTTCACTTTGGAAACCTGAGTTCCTCAATCTATTGTTCTTGCAAAGCAATAAGGATTGAATTCTGCTTTTTGATTCAGAAGAAAAGATTAATAGTTGGAGATAACGGGCTTATATGTTTCAACAAGAAAGGAAATGTAGGGACAACTGAACAGAAGCATCAAGCATATTCTGGTTTTAGTGCATCATATTCATATGTGATCATGCATTCTAGTACGTGATGAATGATACTTCAAAGATGAATTTTTCTTAAATGTCATTCAGAAATTAAATAGGGCTTCAACATTTTTATTAATTATTTTAGTTAAGGTTGTTGCATTTGCTAGATTGAATACTCTATCATTTCTGAAACCCACTATTGGACTAACTTCCTTTTATTTTCGTCGTTTTTGGCAAACTTCTATGTACATACTCGTGCATTTGATTTATTTATTACTGACAAAATATTTATGAAGTGCAGGCCGGACATTGAAGAGGGAGAAAAGTTGATTAGGAGGCATAATAATCAATCAAAATGTGCAGATCAATCTTTATTTTTGAATTTTGCCATGCATTCAGTCAGAATGGAGGCCTGTGATTGTCCACCAACTCATCATGTTCCATCAGAAGGGCAATCAAATTCTTCTGTTCTTCCTGGAGGAAAGACACCCCATATTGTGGTACAGAATGATGATGTTGTTCAAGCTGAAGGATACAATTGCCATTCTGACTACTCTCAGGTTGGGCAGGACAGTTTCTTTTGGGGAAGCAAGAAGAACAGGAGAAATAAGAACCATAGTCCAGTTAGTAAGGTGTCACAAGTTGGCGAAAAACCCAGATCATCAATGCAAGAGTCTGAAAAACAAAGAAAAGGTGGTAATGATAGCTTTCTAAGGGTTTTATTCTGGCAGTTCCATAATTTCCGCATGCTCCTGGGAAGTGACCTACTTTTATTCAGTAATGAAAAATATGTTGCTGTGAGCTTGCATTTGTGGGATGTAACGCGGCAGGTGAGGAGCATTCTTCTAAAATCTGTCACCTATTTTATGTTAGGCTAATTTTTAATATTTTGTTTTCCCAATTTTGATAGGTCACGCCTTTGACTTGGCTTGAAGCTTGGCTTGACAATGTTATGGCAAGTGTGCCTGAGTTGGCCATATGTTATCATCGCAATGGTGTTGTTCAGGGGTATGAGCTTTTAAAAACCGACGATATTTTTCTCCTTAAGGGGATATCGGAGGATGGAACACCTGCATTTCATCCTTATGTTGTCCAACAAAATGGTTTGTCTGTTTTGAGGTTCCTTCAGGATAATTGCAAACAGGATCCTGGAGCTTATTGGGTACTATTATTTTTTTAATACATTCGAAATATTTGTTGCTTTTAGGTTGATCATGTTAATTTTTTTTTTTTAACAAATTTATTGCCAATTAGTAATGCTACCGCCTGACTTTGAGTTTTGCAGCTCTATAAAGGTGCTGGTGAAGATGATATACAACTTTTTGATCTTTCTGTTATTCCAAAAAACCATTCGCCTAACAATAGCGATGATGCTTCAAGCTCCTTGCCATCACTAATCAGTAGTGGTAGAAGTGATGCAGTATATTCCTTGGGAATTCTCCTCTATCGAATTGCTCACAGGCTTTCACTCTCAATGGTGCGGAAGAGTTCAACCTATCTTTGGGTTACTCCTGCTTTGAGTGGTTTCTAATGGCTGATGCTAATTGTTGTTTCTTTTGCTGCAGGTTGCTAAAAATAGGGCTAGGTGTGTCAGGTTCTTTAGACAGTGCTTGGAGTTTCTTGATGACTCTGACCATCTGGTATGTTTTTGGAATAACATGATTGATGTCTAACCTGGCCCCATTTCTGTGGGGCTTCCAATTATCCTCTGTTGAGATGACTGCATTTCTGATAAACATTTTTTTTGGGTAACAGGCAGTACGAGCAATTGCTCATGAACAATTTGCGAGGCTGATTTTAAATTATGATGATGAGTTGAATTTAACTTCTGAATCTCTAGCTGTAGAATGTGGACTAGCTGTTACTGAAGCCAAAGAATCATCTTGGGATGCTGAAAATAGTAATTCTGAACTAGTTGCCCATGAAATGTTTTATCTTCTTGCTGACGACAAATCAGGTGAACATGAAAAAATAATTGAGCAGTTAGAACCAGATGATCCTGCAAAGATGGTTTCTGAAGCACACAAGCCTGCTTCTGGGGAGCTTGTAGCGGTTGGTAACACAGAATTGAGCAACCAAGGAGGGGCTGTACCATGCTTGTCTTCTGATGTTATCTCTTCAGTGCACGAAGTATGTCCAGTTTCCACACCTGTGGTTCAGACGGTTGCTGATCCAATCTCATCCAAGTTAGCTGCTGTACATCATGTTTCACAGGCCATTAAGTCTTTGAGATGGATGCGGCAGCTTCAGAGCACTGAACCAGAGATGATAGATCAATTCAATAAAAATCATGATAAGCCATCATCATCTTTTAATGTTTCTGTCTGTGCTTGCGGGGATGCCGACTGTATTGAAGTTTGTGACATTCGAGAATGGCTTCCAACATCCAAGTTGGATCATAAATTGTGGAAGCTCGTTCTTTTGCTTGGAGAATCTTATTTGGCACTAGCAGAAGCTTATAAAGAGGATGGCCAACTACATCATGCTTTGAAGGTGATACAGTTATCATGTTCTATTTATGGGTCAATGCCTTCACATCTCGAAGACACAAAATTTATTTCTTCAATGGCTAGTTGCTCGTCTTTACAGAGAAAACACATTGATATGAATGAAAATACTACATGGCTGGATGATATAAAAGATGAGACTGTTTATGACTACAGCGAGAGGAAGTCTTCTACTTACCTTTTCTGGGCCAAGGCATGGGCATTAGTTGGAGATGTTTATATTGAGTTCCCTAGGATAAAGGGTAAAGAAATATCAATACAAGATATTAGAAAACCTGCAACCAGAGAATTGAGAATGTCATCTGAGGTTGTGAAGGAAGTAAAAAGGCTGAAGAAGAAACTGGTGCCGCTGAACCAGAACTGCAGCTCATGTTCTTTGTTAAATTGCAGTTGCCAGAGCGACAGAGCTAGTAGTGGGAACAGTGCAAGCAGTAGCAGTGCAGATGTGAACTTCATGACTTATGGTAGAAAGCATAGTAAACGATTGTCTGCTAAAATTGCCAATCACTTGCCTCCAAAAGACTCAGGAGATGAGTTCATTCATAACAATGAGAATAGAAAAGATTCTGACAGTGAATATCTTGAACACAGTAATTGTGGTGGAGACCTGACAGATACTATTGAAAATAGTAGGACCGAAGTTGAATCCGTGGCTGCTATGAACTCTAGAAACCCTGAGGGACCTTCAGAGATGGATAATTTGTGTTCTAGTGCTGTCTCTCAAACTGAATCTAATTCAGGGGAAACAGGTAAAGTAAAAAATGGTGGGATATTTGAGTACCTAGACGAACCTCTGGTTGGAGATGTAGAGCACAATCTATTAGCTGCTTTGAAATGCTACGAAGAAGCTAAAAAAGCATTGCTTAAACTTCCATCTGGTTTGTCTGAGTTTCAATCTGTGATTAAAAAGAAAGGATGGGTTTGCAATGAATTGGGCCGAATCAGAATTGAAAATAAAGAGCTGCATAAAGCTGAACTGGCATTTTCAGATGCCATAGATGCATTCAGAGAAGTTTCAGATCACACCAACATAATATTGATAAACTGTAATTTGGGACATGGCAGACGGGCTTTGGCTGAGGAGATGGTATCAAAAATTGATAATCTTAAACTACATAATATCTTCCACATTGCATACAATCATGCATTGGAAGCTGCAAAACTTGAATATAAAGAATCCCTTAGATATTATGGGGCAGCAAGGTTAGAACTAACTGCCATTAAAGAGGATGATGATTCGGTGGCAAGCAGCTTGAGGAATGAGGTACATACGCAGTTTGCTCATACTTACCTGCGGCTTGGTATGCTTTTGGCAAGAGAAAATAGTACAGCTGAAGTTTATGAAAATGGATCATTGGAAAAGAGACGAGTAAGTCATACCAATCCCCATGACAGAAAAGCAAGGAAGGAATTGAGAAAGCATGAGATTTCAGCTAATGAGGCCATTAGGGAAGCATTATCTGTGTACGAGTCTCTGGGGGAACTTCGCAAACAGGAGGCCGCATATGCTTACTTCCAGTTGGCTTGCTACCAGAGAGACTGTTGTTTGAAATTTATGAATTCTGGCAATAAGAAAAGCGTTTTGTCAAAAGGTGAAAATAGCATGCTGCAACGTGTCAAGCAGTATGCATCTTTGGCAGAGAGGAACTGGCAAAAAGCCATGGACTTCTATGGCCCCAAAACACATCCTAACATGTATTCGACTATTCTGATGGAAAGATCAGCTCTTTCATTAAGCCTTTCAAGCCATTTACACTCCAATGTGGTATTTTCTTGCACTTCTTTTACACAGTAATTTGATTTTGATTATGACTTTTTCTACATTTTCATCGAGATGACTTAATTCATGATTTCTCTTTTGTTGTCATGTGCATTAATAAGGATTCCTTGAAAAGTAACGTATTTAGGCAGGGTCAGTTGATCTCTCTGTCAACGCAATTATAAAATTAACTTAACCCCTCCCATGCAACAAAAAGATTATAGAATTCTTGAAATTGGCTTCTTTATTTCCAGCTTATTGAAACTTGTTAGAGTGTGTCAAAGGTGTTGGGTTAAGGTGATGTCTTAGATGTGTTTTGTTGTGATATGTCAACTGCTTATTTTCTGGACTACTGTATTCGATAGACTATCCCCCCTTGGTATATGGAGAGTTATAGAATACATAAAATGATGAAATTTCTTTGAATTTTGTTCCAGATGCTGGAGTCAGCTTTGGCTCATATGCTTGAAGGACGCCATGTTTCAGATACGAATGCTGACACTTTCAGTACTAGCTATCCTGAATTACATGCAAAATATTGGGGTCAGTTGCAGGTGCTTTTGAAGAAAATGTTGGCCACAGTGCTTTCATCAAGTGCAAACAAATCTGAGAGTCAAACATCTTCAACATCTAACAGATTTGGAGATGGTCGAAAGATCAGGGAACTCTACAAGATGTCCCTGAAGGGTAATGATATGGTCCAACTGCATAACATGTACAACTTGTGGATATCATGATAATAAGGAATTCATCCGACTGCATTCCATGTACAGCCTGTGGAGATCATGATAGGAAATTCATTTTGGCTGTTCTAAATAGCACTTATTTAGGATAAAATATCTCAATTTTTTTTTTCTTCTTCTGTAGATATCACTATGATAATGTGTAATTATTAGGACAAGTTTTACCCATTAGGTGGAGGCTACCATGAAGCACCTTGCTTCATGGTACACCCATGTACCACCAAAATAGAAAATATTTTCCAAAGTTTTATTCATGTACCACTTGATTTCACCATTGGATTTTTTTTAAAAAAATTTAAAAGGCTCAGATGATTCCAAAAATCAAATGAGAACATTTACATTTTTCACACCCAATCTATCGCCCACACTTCTCTCCACCCACTTCCTCGACAAACTCTTCCAGAAACCACCTCAACTCAACCACCACCAGATCCAGCAGCAGCAACAACAACCCCCCATCCAAAACAACGAGCAAACAACAACAACGACGGTAGCGGAAAAGAAAGTAACATTCTAGAAGGCCTCAACTAGGCAAGGTTGTGGTCGGAAACGAAGGTCACGGAGGAAATGTCACCGTGGCACCTCAAGCGCCTCCTCTCGAAGATGGCGGAGTACTCTTCTCGCAGGGCCCTCAAAAGCCATTGGAGGGAATACCACGGCAGCAACGCCCAGAAAGGCATGCTCGATCCCCTTGACGACAATCTTTGCCGAGAGGTAGTTCGCTACGGCGAGTTTGTCCAGGACGCGTACCACGGCCTCTCCGGCTTCCCTTTTTGTGATTGGAGCAGAGGGATATCGTTATCTCACTCTGCAGAACCTCCACGGTCTCGAATGGGCCGAGAATATGGTGGTGGGTGAGGGCTAGGGGAGATTGGAGGGTTGTTGGGGGCGGGTGGAGGGAGATCGGTGGTCAAGTTGGAATTTTGTTGGTTTTTTGTTAAAAGCTTGATGTTTTGCGAATATGAGCTTTTTTAATTTCATTGAAAGTTGATTTTTTTTGCGTTTTTGTTGAAAGCTTAATGCTTTAGGATCTGGATTGATTCATCTTGTTTTTATGCATATGGTGAAGCTTGTTGTTGCTACTGGGTTTCATTTGTCTTCTTTATTTCGATTTCTTTTTTTTTATTTATATGATGAAATCTGTTGGTGGTGGTTGTGGTTGTGGTTGTGGTGGGGGAGGGGGGCTTGGGAAGATCAAAGGGTTTACTGGGGGCAGTTGGAGGAAGAAGTTAGGGGAGGGAGGACAGAGAAAGGGGAGGAGGCGGGAGGTCTTTGGCAACCAAAAATGGGCAGTGAAGAAGAGTGGAGGAGGGATTTGTCGTGGCGGAGGACGGTGGAGTAGCCATCGGAGAGGTAGATGGCAGAGGAAGGAGAAGTGGGAGCAAGGAGGGAGAAGTGGGGGCGGAGGAGGGAGAATTGGGGGCAGGGATTTGATGTAGAGGGTCTACCATAAGATTTGGTGAGACTGCAAAAGTTAGATTAATCCGATGGTTATAATTAGTGACTCATGAGAAAAACTTTTCCAAAGTTTTTAATTTGGTGGTACATGGATGTACTATGAAGCAAGGTGCTTCATGGTAGCCTCCACCCATTATTGTTTATTAGGATTAATGTACATTGGTCTATATAATTATATTAGAGCTTGTAATGTCAAATCATCAGAAATAATTTCAGTTTTTCTAATTGGTATTAGAGCTCTCAGCTTCATTGCACTAGTCATCTTCATTGCAGCCTCCATCACATAATTTGTGTCTATTTTTTACTTTTAGTGTTGCCACTCAGAATCACCATTAGACTATCGTTAGACCTCTGTCAGTTAGTGTTTTTTTTTTATTAGTGACCACACACAGGTTTGTCGTTCAGACTGATTGGACCCTGAAATTTCATGGTCATTCATTCACTCACATCTATTAAAAATGATTTATCAGAATAAATAACAACAATGCCAGGTACACGATAAGAAAAAATATCAATATATATAGATATTAAGATTAAAAGTACAAAAATTAAAATACATTAAAGGTTAATTATAATATAGAAAAATAATAACTTGCTATCGATTAATTAATTTAAAATTGAATATGAGTAATAGATGGTGACTGGTGATCTGAAACAAGAATGGTGTCCGAAACAAGATGATGATTGATGATTAATACTAATTAAAAATAGGTAAATTATTTAAGAGAATGTATTAGAATTTGCATTATAATAATTGGTTGAGACATAAAAATAATTATTTACCATAAAATAGTAATTGAAAAATAGAAAATAAAATAAAATTGTTTTAGCAGGAAAAGTGAATAATTGTGGTGCTGACATGTAATGGATAGGTTTAATTGTATTTTTTGTCCTCTAGGTATTATAATTTTGGTCTATCAGGTTCTAATTATGCTATTTTGGTCTCATAGATATCATAATTGTTTGATTTTAGTCCTTCAATTATCGCAATTATTATAACTAGATCATTGTTATTGTGTCATTTTGGCCTCAGTTAAACCTTATAACATTACCCGTTAAGAATAATTCTAAATTATCCAACATTTTAGTTTTACTAATCATCCTAATTACTAAATTAAAAACTTATTAAATATTTTTTATGTTATCAAGATATTAAATATATTTACTTTTTTATTTAATACATAATTTATAAAATAATAAAAAAATATATAGAAGAATTAATATAAGGATATAAAATTAGTAGATTACTCTTGCGTTAATCCTTTTCATGAAAGATATTTCCGTAATCTCCTCCGTAGATGAGATACGCTTGCCCATGTCATGTCGACATGCAACAAGCAAGCAATGCGCCAAAACACGTATGCCCCAAGGAGTTTCTTATTTCCAACCTTGAAAAATTGAGTAAACACCTGTATTGGTTTTTGACAGAGTTAACTGTAATTTTGGCCCCTGAAACTGTAATGTGGTTTTACTTAAGTTTTTGAAATTAATAAAAATACAAATTAATCTCTAAAATTGTAAAATGACGGTCAAGTTAGTCCCTAAAATTGTAAAACGTCAGTCAAGTTAGTCCCTAAAATTGTAACGATAGGGACTAAATTAACCGATGTTTTATAATTTTAAGGGCTAATTTGTATTTTCGTTAATTTCAGGGACTTAAGTGAGACCATATTACAATTTCAAGAGCCAAAATGACAGTTAACTCATTTTTGAGAGTATTAAAGGATGTTATTTTAATCTCTCGTAGATATAAAATTAAAAAAAATTCAACTATTAATTATTTTGATCTTTAAAAGAAGTTATTTATTGTTATTTTAATTTCTAAAAGTGATATTTATTATTGTTTTGATTTGACGGTAATCTATAATATATATAAAGACGAACCCTCTATAGACATATTTTTACAAGTGTCGCTTTGAGAGTATTTCAATGATCAAATGGATTGAATTGATTTGAAAAGATTTTATTGATTAATGATTTCACGATTCATATTTAATGTGCCTTATTTAAAATTGTAATGATTGTATTTGAAACAATCAATTTAAAATCGTATTTTCAATTGCCTATTTATTAGAGAATATTTGTATGTCTTATATCTTTAACTATTTATTTTGCGTCTGGAAACATTCGTGTTTCTTCAGTCTCTTCATTCTCTGGTGTGATTTTTCTATCATCTCTCTTTTTGTTAATCTTCTCTCATTTCATATATATTTTCTTCTCATTATTCTCATCCATTGCGGTTACTAACACTTGAGACTTTCGATTAAAGGTTAGTTATTGTTTTCTTTTTCATGGTTAATCTTTTATATGTTGCAGTCTTTGGATTTTTAACTTTAAATCTTAATATCTGCATGTATTGATAAGATTTATTTGTTTATTTTGTTTTATGTGTTATTCTTTTGTTTGTCAATACTAAATTTTCATCTAAGGTGAGTTCGTAATATTGGTATTTTTCTATTTTACTGTTAATCATTTTTACTTATTATTTTTTAGTATTTATTAATATTCTAATAGCCTCCAAACTATCGATGTTGTTTGATTTTTGTTCTTTTTCTTTTAGGCAAACTTTTCCTCTAAGACAAATATTTCTTCTAATTTTTTATTAATTTATTTTTATTTATCGATTATTTTTGAAATTAATGCTTATCTATTTTACATTATTAAGTTTTTTATTTTCGATTTCCATTTGTGATTAGCTATGCAGATACAATATTATTCTCTCTCGAACAAGAAGAAGTATCATATATCACAAGAGTTGCTTATTACTTTTTTAATATTTTTCAAGAAATTATGTATGGAATTTTAATAATTATATATATTACTGTGATTTTTTGTATCTTTTAGAATATATTTATTTTAGAAAATATATGTAATAGTTTATTAGTTGTTTTAATTTAAAAATACATATAAATTATTTAATTCCCGAATTCAAATTTTGTATTGTGAAAATTTTGGTTTGATATAAATGTTATGCCCTTAAATTTTTTGGAATGTCTTAAATTAATTTGATTTTTTGAAAATGTATATATATTTTTATTTTTAAACTATTGTAGTTTTTGTGAAATATTTAGGTATTAGTAAAAGTATTTGAAAACAAGTATATAGATTTTATAAATCTCTATGATAGAAATAATTATAAAACTTTCAATTTACAAATGAGACAAATTATATTTCTAGAGATTAAGTTGAAATTCAAAAAAGGAACATGTTTATCATAGGAATTAATTTAAAACCGTAATTGAAAGAAATTATATCTTTGTAATTGGAACCGGTTTATAAATCTTTATGATAGAAATAGTTATAAATTTTTTAAGTTTGAAATGATACAAAATGCATCTCTAGAGATTACGTTGAAATTCATAAAAGGAGTGTATTTATTATAGGAATTAATTTAAAATCATAGAAAAAAATTGGATTTGTATGATAAAAACCAGTTTTCTAAATCCATATGGTAGAAATCATTATAAATTTTTCAAATTTTAGTTTTATTAAAATTGTATCTATAAGGATCAAGTTGAAATTCATTAAAGGAGTGTTTATTATAGGAATCAATTTAAAATAGTAAATGGAAAAAACTATATCTTTGTGATAGAGATCGATTTTAAAATCTCTATAATAGGAATAGTTATAAATTTTTTTAAATCTCAAAAGATGAAAATTATATATATAGAGATCATGTCGAAATTCATAAAAGATATTTTTTATTGCTGTAACCAATTTAAAATCGTAGTTGAAAAAATTGATAGGGACCGTTTTCATAAATTTCTATGATAGGAATCATATTAAATGTTTCAGTTTTCAAATAATACAAATTGTACATTTGTGGATTATGTTGAAATTCATAAAAGGTATATGTTAATTGTAGAAATTAATTTAAATTGTAGTTAAAAACATTGTATCTTTGCTATAGTGACTGTTTTTATAACTCAAAAACTTAAATAGTAATAAAAAATATTTTCTTTCATCTTAATTGATATACATTGTAATCATTATTTCTTTCTCATTTAGCATTTTTTTACTTATTTAATTTATTAAATATTTTCTTTTGTCCAACCAAATTTGAATTTTTTTAATAATTAATGTCTATAAATAAACTGATTAAAATAAATAGTTTGGATAAAACATAACAAATGAAAATAAATATTTTTTTCTTTATTATTCCATTATCATCTAACTAATTTATTGGACATGTTATTTTTTTTTGAGAAAATTAGGAGATTTTATACATTAATATGTAGGTGTAAACTGGTTAATGTAAAAATTATAAATAAAACATAACACATGGGATATACATTTTACATTAAAGTATACAAAAAAATATTGCACATATAACATTATGCCAAATATTTTACGTGAAATCTCATCGACATGTAAATTACTTAAAGAATTAAATTTTAATATATAATTTTAATAATCTTCTATTTCACTTTATGATAACTTAACTAATTTGTTGAAGTTTTTTTTATATGAGAAAATTTAAATTTTTTTGGGCAGTATTATCTATAAAATAAAAAACATAAATGTTTCAATTAATAGTTTACATATAGTAAGTGATTTTGGTAGTAATAAAAATAAATTATTTAGTTGTCAAAAAAAAAATTTATTTATATTGCTACATGAGAAAATAGATTGTGAAATAAGTTTCTACTAATTGAATATGCACGACAATTGGACATGTACTTGATAGGTATAGGTATAATTGATACAAGTACATAAAAATAATTTATGATATAGATTTATAGATAATTGCAGTTGATGAGTTGCCCCATCAAAGTAGATACGAGATCAAGTGGGTACTGTAATTTTAAGTTTTTTGTTATGTCCACTCACAATAACTATTTAAACTATTTTATTGTTTCAACTATAATTTGTGCTATTTTTTCGTTGTATTCAACTTTTAAGTTGTGAACTAATCAAATAATTAACCAACTATTTTCAATAGATAACTATAATTTATAATTTATTATATAATTTAAAAAAACTCAAATTCTTTATAATTGTTCAAATATATTTTCTCATAAATTTTTATAAAGTACGTTATATGTCTCGTGCGTTGCACGGGTCACTACACTAGTGACTAAATAACTAATGACTAATCTCGATCGAAAACTTTTTTCAATTTTATATCTATTAAATACTAAATTGACATCAACTAACACCCTTACGACCAAAATAACTGTATAGTCTTGAAAAATTAGGAAAGACTTACCAAAAAAAAAAAAAGAAAAATTAGGAAAGACGTGTGTGTCTCGGTCGGCATTTATTCATTTTGTTTTATAAAAAGCGAAAGCAAAACCAAAATGAAGACATCGATGGGCAAACCCTCTTCTCAACCTCAACGCTTGGTCCTCGTAATCTTCGCACTGCTGCTTCCTCTGATTTGCATAGCCATGTCGGATTCCGCTGCCAAACCCCTCGATTCCTCTTCTTCTTCTTCTTCTTCTGCTCCTGCGGTTCACATCATCTACACGGAGAAGCCACAGGACGAGGAACCTGAAGCTTATCACATCCGAACCCTCACCGCTGTCCTTGGCAGGTGCGTGATTGATTCTCTCACTCTTTTCTTCAATCAACTGAAAAACAAACTCTTTCTTTTCTGGGTATTAATTAATCGCGTGATTGTGATTGATTGATTGATTATTGCAGTGAGGAGGCTGCCAAGGAGGCTTTGTTGTATAGTTACAAGTCTGCTGCCAGTGGCTTCTCTGCTAAGCTTACCCCTGACCAGGTTGCTCAAATCTCAAGTAAGTTTTCATTTTTCATTTTCTGCTATTGCTTTTTATTTGCTATCTCTTTTTTTTTTTTTGAATTCCTTGATGTGATATTTTCGTTTGTTATTTTCATAGAGTAGATCACCAAAATCATTCTTAAAATTGTAAGGGGTTGTCAATTTAGTTTTTTTCCCCCCACCATATCCGAGAGAAAAGGGGTCCCATAGTATCCTAGGAGAAAGGGGCCCGAGTCCATTCCTTTAGATGGAGCATATTAACCATTTGCGTCCAATTTTATGGAATTATTAATTATTAATAATCTAAATTGGTCTCTGAAATTGAAAATTCTATACCACATTGGTCCTTTAATGGCGGTCAATTTAGTCCCTGAAATTGTCTGATAGGGACTAATGTGGTTGAGAATTTTCGATCTTAGAGACTAATTTGGAGTGTTAATAATTTCATGACTAAGTTGACATCACCTTGCAATTTCAAGGACTAAATTGGTGATTCATGCTATTTTTATATTTTACACCCTTTTGGTTGATGGTTCTTCTATGTTTTTGAAATTCTCTAATGTAACACGGCTCTTTTATGTTTGCAGTCACCTAACCATGATGATGATGGTTGTTGTTGTTGTTGTTGTTTCATATTTTGTTTTTTGGGTTTTGATTTGCATTAGTTTGCAGTATGGTCATTGTGATAAAATTTTACAGTTGATGTGTTGTGTCTGTGTGTGTTTCTCTAAATGCTTTTGCATTGGGATTTATAGTTGGGTGTGGATAGTCAGAGCACTTATAATTATGACTTAATTTGTGGAATTGATTAAACAAGTATCACTTAATATACTTCCATTAAGAACAATCATTCAACTCAAACCCAGTAAACAAGATAAAAGAGCAACTAACATGCATCTATGGTTTTGCTTAATTTTTATGCGAAATCAGTTTTTAAGCTAAATCTTATCTATGAAGTGAAGTATCTTGATTATAAGGTTTTAGGAACAAAAAATAAGCTTAATTCAAACCTGCATGTTCTTTTCTTTTTATTTTTCTTCCTGGACAACCTCGATCAAGAAAGTTTTTAATATCAATGGCGTATCAGTTTTGATACTTTTGTATTCATATGATATATGATACATTTACCTCATACCAATTTGCGTTGTCCTCGGATTTTGGGGAAACACTATCAGAATGTTCTTTTATCATCTGATATCTTGTGAAAAGGGTTTCATATTTTCATCTGATAGAAATCCCTGATTCCTGAACCACATTGCTAACCTCAATTCCTACTTCTTTTGAGTTCACTAACTCCACTTGCCTAGCTCTGCATATCTGTTTGCATCAAAATGTACTTTACAGTTTACAGATTCCTCCCTCCTAAGCTCTGAAGTCGTTGCATTGCAATCATAGCAATCTGATTCTGAAGGTTATGATGACTCCTGTAATAACTTGGTGTGTTTCATCGATGTGATTTTTTTATTTTTTTGGCTTTATTGGCATCATTGTTTTCGTGTCTAGGGGCAGATCAAGGCAAGAATTCAGTTTTTAATCTTTAGAATAGGAAACCAAATCATGAATCGAGTGCTCGTATTTAAATTAAGGATGTTAGTTAGTGATAAGGTGGTTTGGGGGAGGAATATAGAGGTTGGAGTGATAAAGAGTTCCTGCACTAATATAACATAGAAATTACTAACATTTGCTTATCAGGAAAAAAAAATAAGGATGTTAGTAAATGGATGGGTAAGTGATTGTGGGAACAAGGGTTCTAATTATTTACCAGTAATATGTAATTAGAGTGATGAGCTGGTGACACGTGTGTATCATTAGTCAGTTGTTGATTTGTCGGTTGTTTCAGTCTCTTGTTTTAGATAGTCACCATATACTTGGTTTTCCATGTTTCTTTGTTGTGGTCAGAATGTTCAAAATCGTAGGCCTATGAGAAGTGCTTGTCAGTTCTCACATGGTTTGCACTTACAGTTTACTATCAATCAATCAATTATTATTACTATATCAGAAAAATAGGTCTTGGCTGGAACATGTCACCTCCTAAGCCGTTTTATTTCTTGACTAGGACACGTGTCACCTTCCAGGTCTTTATTTCTCACCAAAATTATTTTATTTGTTGACTTTTTTCCTATTATTTATGTTAGGAAAAGACACGTCCTTTGTATGGGTCAGGTCTATTGTCTAGTGTTGTTGTAAATATAACTGTTTTTTGCTATATCGTAAGATTATTGTCACATGAGTAATTTGCTTCAGGTGAGAACATGACAAGATTAATTGTTCTCATGAGAATTGGTCTCAATAGATATGCCCCCCTATCTATCTATACATACATACATACATATTCTGGTTTTTGTTGTTGTGCATGATTTGCTATTTCTGCTGATTTTTCTCATTTTGGTAAATGTGCTCTCCATATATCAATAGTTGAAGCTGGGTTGTTTTAATTTGCAGAGCAACCAGGTGTTCTTCAAGTTGTTCCGAGCCAGACCTATCAGCTCCATTCAGGACCAAATAACCACCTTCATTAGAGAATGTTCATTTGAAGATGTATGGCTCCAAACCGTTATCTATATACCGTGTATAAATTCACCATAACAAAATCTACACCATGTATAAACTAGTTTGGCTCAGCCTGCGCTTATATGTCAAATAATAACATGGGTTTATAATATAAAAAATGTTGGCAATATATTGCTAATATTTCTGGTCCATGTTTGTTATTCTCTTGCGTATTTGAAATGGTACCAAGAGACCCTTTGTCGAGCACTCGAGCTTATTATCCGTTAAAGCGTCGAGAGCTTAACTAGATGCTTTGTATTGTAAATTGTGGCCACCATTTGTCACTGAATTGACTACTAATTTTTGGCAACATTTTATGTTAAACGTACATTATTAATCAATTGCTAAGCTGATTTATTTATTTGACCGGGGATTAATCACTTATTTATATATTGTTCACACATATCAAAATAGAGAATGGCTAACAGAGGAGACCTACTCCTTTTCTAGAAGGAGTATATTAAGAAGTAATATTACTACTTCCGTATCAAGTTATAAGAGGTTTTCAACTAATTCTCATTAAAAGTTTAGTTAACTTAAGGCTTAAATATATTTTTGGTTTTGATAATATAGGGGTATTTTGTTTTTAGTCTATATAAAAATAGTCAAACGATTTTGGTCTGTATAAATTTTTTTTTGTTTTTAGTCTTTTAAGTGAGTTGACCGCTGATATATTTCATTTTGAGCCCAGTCAATATGCTTACGTGGCCAAAAAATTGCCACGTAGGATGCCACATCAGCATCTCTCTCTCCTCCCTCCACCTCCTCTCTCTCTCTCCTCTCCACCCCCACCAGCACCACCTCCTCTCTCCTCCCTCCACCCCCATCACCTCCTATATTATAGGGACAAAAAACATTTGACTTTTTTTATAGGAACTAAAAGCAAAACACCCCTATATTATAGGGACCAGAAACATGTTTAAGCCTTAACTTACTCCCTCCGTTCCTTTTTATCTGTCGATTTTTAAAAAAAATTTGTTCCTTTTTATTTGTCGTTTTGATAGTTTAAGGTTATATTTTGACAATTATACCCTTAACCCTATTACTTGTTTACACACTTTTCATAAATTGATTAATGTAGTAATTAAGAAGTTCAAAGACTAATTAAATATGATACATCTACTCCCAAAAATTATTTTACTTTCCAACAACATAAATTTATTGCTAATACACACATGTGAATGTGAATGTATCTAAGACTAATTGGATAATTGAATAAGAGGTTGGAAATGATTAGAATGATGAGACACATTAATTGATTTATCTACTTCCAAAAATAATTAAATGACGGTATGATAGGAAAAATTTTACCAATTAATTGATTCATTGGTTATGGTGAAATAACCTAAAATGACAAATAAAAAGGAACGAAGGGAGTAATTAATAGCACTAAATATGTTACCAAAATTGTCTTTAATAATATCTCTCTTTCCACTTTTTCTCTCTCTCACTTAGTTAGTGGTTGGTTGAGAGTGTCTCTTAAATTTCTCTATTCATCATAGGAGATTGAGACTATATTATAAATGCATATTTATGGTTTATTGACTAAAAAAAATTGTACATAATAAATAAGGTAATTTTGGCAAAAAATAATTTATACAAGACACATTTTTAAATGACTCTTATGAAAAGAAAAAAAAAACTTATCAAAAACTTCTTACAATTAGAGACAATCTAATTTTTCCATTATTCTAGTATCCATAGTTGTGTGAAAAGAAAATAAAGTCGGACTCCAAGTTGTTTTAAAAAAGTGGCATTGCGTTTCTCGACCTTTTGCCTTAGGATTAACCGGTTCTATTTCTCGATTGGGGGGGGGGGGGGGTAAGGGAAGGGGTATAACTCAACGGTAGAGTGTCACCTTGACGTGGTGGAAATCATCAACTCGAGTCTGGTTATCCATAAACCCAATGTGAGTTCTTCGATTTTGAGTTAACAAATTACAACCTCAAATTTGTTAAGTACGTTAATTTGCTAATGTATTCTTTTTAACAAATTAATGTACTCCTTCTGAAAATTAAATGGATATACATTAACAATTTCTAAAAATAAAATATATAACCAATGGAATTGAGTCCAGATAAAAAGGCTAGTCTCTCACAATATAACAAATCACGATTCAAATCATTGTTAGCAGATATGTCTATATTTAGTGTCCCATTATGTCCTTCAATAGGAGGATACTTGTGGGAAAAAAATTATATAACATGTGATTTTATATTCATTAAACATAATAATTAACGGTTAATTTTATTTAGGGTGAAAGTTTGACCTCGAGTCTCAACTAGCTGTAGAGCTTTTCATCAAAATTTATCTTTTCAATCGTCATCATGTATATTATTGTCATCAGCTATTCCAACACTGAAATTCAGGGTAGGCGTCACTCGTCGGGCACACTAGAAGGAAGCAAAGTTAAGCTAAGCGCAGCAGCATGATCAACTGATCAAGTGTCTTTCTTTCACTCTCTAATCACCACCAACCACCAAAAATGGGGCATTCTTCTAGCATGTCAACGCTAATCATAGCCCTCTTCTTCCTCTTGTTCTCGGCGTCAACTTCAACTTCCACCGGCAGCGACGATCTTCGCCTGAGGCTGCAGGCGAAGAAGCTCGTGAGAGACCTCAATCTGTTCCCGGACCTCGATCTCAACATCGTTATTGGCGCCGCCAATTCATCTTCTTCCGCGGATGAGCCCCCAAATAAGATCGTGGAGAAGCGCCTCAGGTTCCCCAACGTAGTGGGCGCTGATTCCGAGGTTTCCGTTGAGGATTTGGGTCACTATGCTGGCTATTACCCCATCCAGCATTCCCATGCAGCAAGGTCCGTCTATTCGCTTCTTCTCTTCTTGTGCTATTTACTATTTAGGGTGCGTCTGTATAAACAGCTTATTTGATAAGTGCTTTGAGGTCAAAGAGTTTATTATGGACTTAAATTCTGTTTAAGTTGTTTCTATAAATTATTTTGGAGAGCTTGTGGATATATTATAAGCTATTTTCATAAGCTCTTATGCTGTGAGATAAACCCAAACACGTCTATGAGAATTGCACGAATCAAAAACCTGAGAAGATATAAACAGATTTAAATTATACTTTTTATGGAAAAATTAAATGAGGAAACTTCTAAGAATAGTAATGAGATGAAAACGTGAAGCTGTTATTTAGAAGATTAATAACTATCTATTGTTAAATCATTTTAATTAATTTTTCATTTTTCCACATGTGCTTGTTACTCTCTTTGTACAAAAGTTATGAATTGCCTTTTTCCTATCAGCCAACCTTAAACTACTGACTAATTCACCCAAAGCTTTCCGTGAATATTGCTATTAATTAATGTGATTGTGTAATTCCACAAGTGTGTGCACTGTGCAGTTAGTTTTTAAAACCAACGAGTATGGTGCAGTAAAATTTAAAAAATATAAACGACAAGAAAGTTGATGGTTTTTAAAAAACGTAAAAGAAAATGCTAAATAACGGTGTGAAGTTATGCATACAATAAGAGATGTTCTTACTCTATTTTTCCCCTCATATATCTTTGTGCATTTTTTCTTTTCATGGTAAATAGCATTACTCTTCTATAAAATTATACTGCAAAAGTCCTCAACTATTAGATAGTTATGATTATATGAATTTGGTAAATTATAAATATTTGTTAATTTCATAACTGTGTACACTTAAAATTTGTTGTGGTTACAGTACACTACAATTTTATGGTGTATTGTAAAGTTGGATGGTTACCGTATTTCTGTTATCTGTTTTGTTACTAACATTTGGTTGGTGCGGCAGGATGTTCTACTTTTTCTTTGAGTCACGCAACTGCAAGGAGGACGATCCTGTTGTGATTTGGTTGACTGGGGGACCTGGGTGTAGCAGTGAATTGGCTTTGTTTTATGAAAATGGCCCTTTCAAAATTGCTGACAACTTGTCTCTTGTGTGGAACGAGTATGGTTGGGACAAGGTATCCTAATTTCACATTATTCTGTGACTACTTATGCTGATACTACAATCATTCACCATATGAATCATTTTTATAGAAAAAGAAGTTTCATCAGAGAGGAAAGAGGAAAATACAATAGAAATGGCAAGGCTGTCCGATCTCTTTGCACTCAGAAATGGCAACACTCTTGAAATAAACATCAGTAGAATATGACAAAGAAACCATAACAAAGTACCAACTCCAAAGCATTTTAAAGGCAAAGAGATGTGCTTAAAATGTGTGTCATCTATACCAACCAAGTGGACAATCAGATGCATAGACTGCACACTAGTACTAAACTCTGGCTTGCTTATTTTTACTAAGACCTTTGTAATGTATCATCAAAACCTGCTCCAAGAGTAGGGCAGAACCAATGTGCTCACCAAAACCCCCAAAAAGATTTTTCCATAGAAAAACTGTCTGGTTGATATCCTAATTGTTATAACCTTGACAACTGCTTTCTGTATTGTAATTTTCCTCTGGTAGTTATTTATGGGAATTAAAATTTGTTGCCAATCTTGTAGGTATCAAACCTTTTGTACGTTGACCAACCAACTGGAACTGGCTTTAGCTACAGTACTGATTTGCGTGACATTCGTCATAATGAAAAGGGTGTAAGCAATGACCTATATGACTTTATGCAGGTACCTGTGTTCTGAATTTCTTTATGTTAAAATTTCTTTCTACCGTTCTGCTTCCTTTTTGCTTTGAGCTAAAGAAGGTCATTGTCACCTTTTGGGTTTTTGGAAAATAAAAGCTAAAGAACTTGGCTTGGAAGTAGCTCAACTCCATGATTCTTTCCTTGTTGAAAGCACCCAACACACTTCAATTCAAGTTTACTCACACTTTACTCCCTCACTCCCAAAACTTACATGCGTCAAACACCCAAGGCACACTATAAAACTTTAAAACACTGCATATTACAAAGTTCACACCTACACAAGCAACCTCAAGGTTTTTCTCTGCTTCCTTTATGTTCAGATGATCCACTCACTCTCCCCTTTCCCAAATTCTATTTATAACTGAGGAGTGGCCTGTGGAGGAAAACTACCTCCAGTAGCAAAATGGTCAAGTGAATACATACGCAAAGGTAAACTGAAGGTTAGCAAGCTTGTATAATAGATTAAGATAAAAAAGTCCTCACCAAGGAACTATGCACCATCCGAGTTGTTGCCATCATCAATGGGGACCCTTTTGATCTTGCAGCCTTTGAGAGACCAGCAGAAAATAGGCTAAATCACGACCCATGGTCCATACAGTAGTTATAATGGTTAAATCGACTATGTAACCCATCCATACTCTTTTTGACATAGGTCCACAAACCACAAGCCTCCTAGAATCTGAGCAATGTAATCCAGATGAGGGCTGCCAAATGCAGAAAACTGGCCTTAGGACATCGTGGTTGACACAAGAAACAAATTTAATAAGAAAGTGAGAAAAGAAATTTAAGAAAAGGGTCTTGATACCAAGTTAAAGTAAAACTTTTGGATGTCATGCCCAAGTGTGGGTTCAGGTTTGTATATTTACATCCTTATAACAGTACAGAGTAATAAGATAATACACATGTAAAGTCATAGTAAAAGTAATTTAAGAAAAAGGCTAAAATATCATCTTAACAGTTATTTTCTTTTTCCCTCAGGCCTTCTTTGCAGAGCATCCCCAATATGCAAAGAATGACTTTTTTATTACAGGTGAATCATATGCTGGGCACTATATTCCTGCTTTTGCATCTCGTATCCATCAGGGAAACCAAGCTAATGAAGGAATCCATATAAATCTAAAGGTTTTTTTTGTTACATTATATAGTGAACCGTTCTAAGTGAAAGAATTGTATTGAAGGGCAAAAATACTAGCATATCTTATTTTAATGGTTTGAACAGGGATTTGCCATTGGTAACGGGCTTACTAATCCTGCAATTCAGTATAAAGCTTACACAGATTATGCACTGGACATGGGCATAATCACGAAGGGCACACATGACCGCCTTGACAAAGTGTTGGTTCCAGCCTGTGAATTGGCAATAAAGCTATGCGGTAATTTACATTTGGCATTAGTTTTTCAGCGAATATTGTATTTCTTGTCATGTTTGTATGTTTGGAGTGAGGGCTATAATGGATTGAACAGAGTCAAACATCTTGTTGATATGGTTTGTTAATATTGCTGATCTAATATCCCAGAAAATTAGGAGTAGAGCTTTAGAAGCCTGTTGTAGTTAGGAGACAAAATCAATCCCTAAATTTTAGGGATTTAGGTTTATGAGTTGTATTTGGATTGTGAATGATTATCCCTATAACATTGTGTGCTGAGAGGGTTTCTCTAAAGCCCAACCAAGTCATTCAGCTTGGTATCAAGAGCCCTAATTTGTCAGGTCATTCACACAGGAAGTAAAGGGTCAAGAATCACTGCCTAATTTTCTCCTAAAACCGGTGCTCTCACTTGTTTGGAACCTTCTTCTGGTTTGCTTCTGTTAACTTTCTCCTTAATATTTGTGTTAATCCTTTCAGGCACGGATGGGAAGATTGCCTGTACAGCTGCATATGTAGTTTGTAATGTCATATTCAGTGACATAATGTTACATGCCGGAGATACAAATGTGGGTAAACAAATTCTTCCTCTTCTGTGTTGTTGACATCTCATTAGTACTTATGTTGCTTGTAGGAAAGCTTATTGAGAATGAGGCATGGTTAAAATACAGCTTTCTTTCCACCTTGTGCTGTAAATTAAATTGAATGAGGCCAGTAGGGATCAACACCATCTATCCCACTCATTCATTCAAGCTTTGATACCTTGTGAAAGAATCATTCAACCTAAAAAGTTTAGTTATTCAGTGAGGAGCAGAGAAAGGATTTTCATTACACTGTTCTTGTTTTCTAGAATATTTATTTTTGTCAATAACTTAATTGGCCACTGTAGGAAGTATTTGAATTTTGAAGTATGGGAAAGAAATACCATTCAGGCATTTTTTTAAGAAAAAGAGATACTAAAATACCATACACCATGTGGAGAGGTCTAAAGAATCAGTTTATCAAGTTTTGGAACAGTTATATTGATAAGCAGAAGCACTCCCCACACTACAGGCATGCATGCAGTCAATTGACCATTTTCCAAACCAAAAGTCTGTTTTATAAACACCACCTTTAACTCTTTCTCAGTTGAGGATATTTTAATTGAGAAGTTTTGTCACAAATGTTAAGAAAACCTTTAATGCTGCTAATGGGTCAGAAGAAACTCACGTCTTGATATTTATGGAGATTGCAATCTTGAAGCAATGCATGGGTGTTTTGATGATTTTTACCAGCAATTATATACTTTTGCTGCAGTATTATGATATCAGAAAGAAGTGTGAGGGGAGCCTTTGCTATGACTTTTCAAACATGGAGAAGTTCCTGAACCAAGAATCTGTCCGGGATTCACTAGGGGTTGGGAAAATTCGTTTTGTTTCTTGTAGCACTGAAGTTTATCTGGCTTTACTGGTGGATTGGATGAGGAACCTTGAAGTTGGTATTCCTGTCCTTCTTGAGGATGGAATCAATTTGCTTGTTTATGCTGGGGAATATGATCTCATCTGCAATTGGCTTGGTATGTATCTGCACTTGGTGTATTTAAGATTTGTTTAGAAGTTTACTATTTCATATTTATAACCTTTCAAATAATGAAGTGATGGACCTTTTCCTGATGGTATGATTTCAATGAGCAGGTAATTCAAGATGGGTCCATGCCATGGAATGGTCTGGTCAGAAAGAATTTGTAGCCTCACCTGATGTTCCTTTTGTTGTTGATGGATCAGAAGCCGGATTATTGAAGAGCTATGGACCTCTAAGTTTCCTTAAGGTTTGTCGCTTTCTCTCTCCACACGCATACACACATAGACACATTGTGTCACGACCCCCTCGTAGGCCATGACCGGCACACAAGCTAACACTAACTCAACATACACTTAGCCTGGCAAGCCTGACACACTTTAACACATAAGCATCATAAATTAAAGAATTTCTGAAAATTTGGCAGTCTTCTCTATATTTTAGACATCTCAGCATAATAGTACCTGTCAGCACCAATTATACCAATAGACCAGAATTCACCAACAAGAATCCTCATCATTCACATTCACATAAATAATATTCCGTAAGACCTCAGGGTACTCAAAATACCAGTGTCTTAGCATTTACAACTACCCATGTACAATCCAAAAGAAAAGAAAGACCCTGTCCCTACAGCTGCATTATACTGAAGTCGACACAAATTTATTCACCACATCAAAATAGGGGCATACCAAAAGAAAGAACCCTTGAGAAGTTCTACAAACCTCAGAAACTATCTACTCTGCTACCTGTGAATCTGTGGAAAAAGAAAGGAAATGGAGTGAGTCACGGGGACTCGGCGAGAGCATAATAAACAAAGTGGACCGGAAGGAGAAGTGAACATAGAACGAGGCCCTGTTTGGCATAATAGCTTATTCTACAGCTTATGACATAAGTTGTATAAGCTATTTTTATAATCGAAGAAAAAATATGGTGAAACTTATTTCATATAAGCTATAAGCTGTTTTGATAAGCTATCATGAGTAGCTTATGAAAAATAAGCCCAAAACAGCTTATGAATTAGTCATAAGCTGTGTTCATAAGCTCTGCATAAGCCAATCCAAACAGGCCCCGAGTGTTTAGTACGATAAACATTTCAAGCACAAAGTAAAAGAAGGATATGTATAAATAATCTTGCAAAACCGATCTTTAAACTCAAGATTTCAATCTTTAATAACTCAATCATGATATAAAATGCTCCAACATTAGAAATAATAATTTTCTTAACACTCATAATACTATTCCAAAGCAGGTTACATATAAAGAACTATATCAGTACCAAAAAGAAGGGTAATCTCAACTCTTCATGTCATAAATCAATCATATTAGAACCGGGGGGGGGGGGGGTGAGGCTTGCCTCACCCGAACCACAACATACCATGTGCACATAGGCCACATTATCTCTTCGTTGTGGCAAACGGTAATCATAGACCACATTATCTCTTCGTTACGGTGAACAGAATCTTTAAGGGCTATGAGCACTCAGCTCATAGGCTGCATTCTCTCTTCGTTGCAGCAAACGATATCATAAGGACTATGAGCATTCAGCTCATAGGTTGCATTGTCTCTTCGTTGCAGCAAACGGTTTTTCTTTCATAGAATCCACAATGGACAATCAACATATAACTTCAAATAATTCACTAAAATCAAACCAAACTGTCAAAGAGTAGTTTATTTCATTCTTTCAAAATTCAGAACGAGATCGTCTCAATTTTATTTCAAATCAATACTTATTCACATAATCACCAATATCATTGACTTGAAAAGTTAACATAAATAACTGGAGTAATATCATAAGAAACAACATGAACATCTTTAGAACCATAAAATCTAAACCAATAGCAAGAGAAATAATTTATAGTCATATCGTGAATCCTCAAAATGCTCATAAACATTAAAACCAAATTTTTCTCAAAATAGAAATAACATTTCAACTCATTTGTAGGAAAATTTATCCTTAAAGCAGTTTACTTCTCCATATATAAAAATATAGCTATAGGAAAAATGCCACTAAGTAGATTAGCTACTCACAACTATGAAGACCCAACGGAATCTCTTCTTGAGCCTTCAAGATGAGCTACCGGAGTATTTTCCAACGAATCTGAGCAACAATAACGGATAGAAAAGGGATTAGAGACAAAATCCCCAATTAGAGAACTTAGGGTTTTAGAGAAACCCTTGAAAATCTAATATTGAGCTCTTTCACTACTATATACCAACACCCACAACTCAAAACATTCCTCAAAGTAAATTTCTATACTCATGGGTTGTAGATTTTACCTCAAAGAGCTCCAAGGAGACAATTTCTAGGAGTGGGTATTGCCCAATCAACCAAAAATACCAACCCCTCATCTTCACCTCTCATGGGTGCATTGAACCAAGGTGAGAGTGCAAGAAAAATGGAAAAAAAAATAGTTGAAGAAAGAAGATGATGCATAGTTGTTGCTTTCCCTCCTTTTTTTTTATTCTTCTCTCCTTCGACACCCACACCCACACCCTCTCTTCTCTTCTTTTTATTTTTTCCTTCCTTTCCCCTGTTTCTCCTATTCTCTCTGTCGATGTGTGTGTGTGTGTTTTAATGATTTGTGAAGGAAGCAAAGCTTCCTGAATGTTCAGCCTCAACCCCTTTTAAGTTATAATAATTTTTTTTTTCTTTTCAAAAAGCCCTTAAGTTAAAACGGGGCGTTTCACTTTGTTATGTAGCGAAACTGAAAACTACCAATACCATCTTGAATAAGTCATACTTTACATAGAAAACAGGGTAAATTATAGCTTACCTCCTTCAACATCACTCTCCCTGCAAGATACCTCAAAACTTTTAAAATGTAAAATATATCCCCACTCACTGCTCAGCAGTGCTAATTACCCAATTTCAACATTAGGTCCAAACCCTTAATGGATTGGTGACAAAGCAGAAAATATTACTAGTGCTTTTTCTGTTAATGACTTGCACAGACTGTTAAATTTGGGGATGATTCGCACTACTTGAATATTTATATTTTTAAGGGGCTAAATTGCATATTTTTTGCCATGATCAAATACAAAGCTTGTGCTGTATTATCAGTCACATTTAATTTTGTCTAGAAACAGACACTCCATTTATCTACCAAATTCCTGTCTTGCTTTGCTCATGGTCATTGGAAAATGTTTTATTCAGTTCAATACTATGTGTAACAAAAACAGGTCCATGATGCGGGTCACATGGTTCCGATGGACCAGCCCAAGGCTGCATTAGAGATGCTGAAGAAGTGGACTCAGGGAACCCTTGCTGAATCCAGAGCCAATGAGGAAAAATTGGTTGCTGAGATGTGATCTCTTTTATTTATGGATTAATTAGTCTTGCAAAAGGAAAAAAAATATAAAGGAATTGCAGTGGAAGTGTGACTCGTAGATAGTATAGTATGTGTGGCATGTATGATATCATCCCAACCTCAATCTCTAAAATGACAGTTTTCCAATAACTTCTATCATGGAAGAAAATAACTTTCTTAAGGACTTCCATATTTGCTGCTTTAGATGCTTATTTTTGTTTTCCACAAAATCAGATTTCTGTGCGTACATCTGAATTGAATTTCTAATCTCATAATATTGTTGTCTTGAAAGCATGGGATAATTGAGTTCCACTTATGAGATAGTCTTGAGTTGACTCGAGGCCATTTAATAGCAGACTGATCTTTGATGAATACTGTAGAACATTCAAGACTATTCTCGTTATTACTAAAGTGTGTTTTAGTTTCACTATGGAAGACAGAAATTTTTATCTGATTGTCTTTAGGCTTTGGTTGAAAAATGTTTTGAGGAAAGTCGTTTGTAATAATATCTCTCACGTTATGTGTCCCCAGGGCTTCAAACAGTCCTCAAAGTGCCCTCTTCAGCTCTGCATTACCTTTTTACATGAAAACATTCTGGGTGATTTTTTTATACACTAATGCACATCATCGCTTTAAGAATCTTTTGTACATTTTTTAGAAAATGAATCTTCTCATGTTAAAATTTGATTTGATGTCATCATGTGAGAGTTGTATCTATTTCTCACTTCAGGAGTTTAGTTGCCATTATTTATGTGTTAGATGGCCAAGCTTTGGGACAAAAAATTGATAAAAAAAAGTCACTGAAAAAGAAAGCAAAAGATGTACAAACTTATCTCAAGCAAGGACGATAAAGAAAATAAAAAAAAATGTAAAACAGTGAAATTGAAAAATTAATAAAAGTTTGTATAGTTGTGAAAAAAATATATCTTAAATTTTAAAATTGATTTGAATTCATTATATATTATTACATGCAATTAACTAATTGAGAAATTAAAAGGACGTTTTTTTTTAATTTTAAAGTCATTTGAATTCTTTTAATTGAAGTATTTTTTGAATTTCAAATATTGAAAAAAATATAAAAGAAGTAAGATATTGTATAAACTTGTTTTAAAAGGAAAAAGTGTTTGGAGCATCCACTTTTTTTATGTAAAAAAAGGTGGATTCTACAGTGAGGAGGCGTTTAAGCCCCTCACCGGGTGAGGAATGAAATGTAACCATTAGATAGATGAGCCCGACACGTGGATAGTGTAGATTAAATCCCGTAACCGGTTGATCCTGTTTTTAGTAACTTGGCAAATTTTCCCCTAATTTTTGTGGAGTTCACATATTTGGCCCCAGTTTTTTCGAATTGTGTTATGTACTGCGATTTTGCAGAAAACCTAGAACGGAGGTGTTTCTTCGCTACCTGGTTTCATTTCCCCACGAATCCCTAATTTATTATCCTCTTCTCCCTCTTTTTTCGAATCAGTTCATACTACTATTTTCCATCTTATCCATGTTCACAGACAACAAATCACTTTCACCCTGTCATTAAGCAAAGCAATCAACTTCAACTTTTTGGCTTATTTCTTCAATCATCTCATAAAAAATTGACTTCACAAAACTTATATGCAACAACCAGTAAAAACTAAAAAGACAACTTCTTTAAAAAATCCACTACATGTGCAAAACAACTCCTTAATGTACATTGCAAAACAACAGAATCCCAAATCCAATTGCTTATACTAAAAAAAAAAATAGCAGCAGAATCGCGCACCATGGATGGCCATCCCATATTTAAAAATACCCCCCACCATTACACTACCCTTTGGATAGGAAAATAAAAAAACAATATCTTCTTTCTTTGGCTATACCTGAAAAAAAATACCCCACCCCAAAACCACCAAAGCGCTACCCTTTAGACAAGAAAAATAAAAAACTTATTTCCTGTGCAGATTAACAATAAACACAGTTTTTATAAATCATTAACCTTCAACAGCGGTGCAGATTCATAATAAACACAGCCTCTGCGTCAATCAACAACTTCGGAGTGGGACCTCGGTGGCGTTGCTCTAGCTCTCTGCATCGACTTGTCCGAAGAGCTTGAAGTAAACGAACCCAACCCCCAATGCAGTACAGCTGTACAGATATAGTCACATAAGGTCTACTTTGCAAATAAATTACTTTTTCAAATTTTACCCAACAAACTTTAATATTACAAACCGTACCCCGAGTTTACCTGCTAACACGGGTCACTTTGACCCCACATGGGTGAGGGGCTTACACGCCTCCGCACTGTAGAATCCAAAAAAATGTTTGGAGCAGGGGCACATGGCATAAGACTGACGTGTTTGGTTTATACAATATTTTATGGCTTAAATATGCTTTTAGTCTCTATAAATATCTAAATTTTGATTTTAGTCCATTAAAAAAAAGTCAAACTATTTTAGTCCTTTAAATTTATTTTTTTTGGTTTAGGTTCTTTTAGTGAATTAACTTGCTAGGTGACACATTATGACCCAGTCAGCATGCCTACGTGGCACGAAAGGCTGATGTGGCCTATCTACGTGGCTTATATAAATGATACATCACCTGACACATTCCTATAAAAATATTAAGTTTTTAATTTAGTCCATCTCAAAACTGAGATTTTGATTTTAATCCCCTTTTCTCCTCCCCCACCTCCCCCTTCCTTCCTCCTCCACCTCCTCCCATGGCTTGCCCCTTGCAAGCCACCATGGATTTTCTGAGTTCTACAACTGCTCTTCTTCCTCTTTCTCCTCCTCCTCCCATGGCTCTCTCTCTCTCTCTACGCTTTGCATCACCATTTCCGTTTTCCCTAACTCCCGCTCTCACACGCAACAATAACAACCAAAACTTGCAATTGGATTTCGTGTTCTTCTTCTTCTTCGTCTTCCTCTTCTTTTGCTTTCTTCTTCTTCTTCTTCTTCTTCTTCTTTTTCTTCCTCTTCACTTGTTCTTGTCCAGGGAAGTAATTTGGGAGTTTTGGATTTCTGCTGTTCGTATTTTCTGATGAATGTATCAATGGAAATTTGGACTCAGTTGATGTACATTGGTCCTTATAAAAACTTCAAGTTGTTTAGTTAGACCCTATAAAAATTATGATTTTTGATTTTAGTCCCTATTAAAAAAAAATAATAAAGTTACACATAGTCCTTATAAAAATTATGATTTTTTATTTTAGTCCTTGTCAAGAACAACAACAACGACATCGTCTTCAATCTTCTGCTTCTCTGTTCATTCGCACAGCGCCATAGACTAGGTTTTGTTCTTTGTTCTTCTGAAAACTAAGTGGGAGAAAGAGGAAGAAGAAGAAGAAGAAGAAGAAGAAGAAGAAGAAGAAGAAGAAGAAGAGGTGATGTAGAGCGTAGAGAGAGAGAGAGCCATGGAAGAAGAAGAAGAAGAAGAAGAAGAAGAAGAAGAAGAAGAAGAAGAAGAAGAAGAAGAGGAAGAGGAAGAGGAAGAGGTGATGCAGAGCGTAAAGAGAGAGAGAGAGAGAGAGAGCCACGGGAGGAGGAGGAGAAAGAGGAAGAAGAGCAGTAGCAGAACTCAGAAAATCCATGGTGGCTTGCAAGGGGGAAGCCATGGGATGAGGTGGAGGAGGAAGGAAGGGGGAGGTGGTGGAGGAGAGGGGGATTACAATCAAAATTTTAGTTTTGAGAGGGACTAAATTAAAAACTTAATATTTTTATAGGGATGTGTTAGGTGATGTATCACTTATGTAGGCCACGTAGATAAGCCACATCAGCGTTTCGTGGCACGTAGGCATGCTGACTGGATCATAATGTGTCACCTAGCAAGTTAATTCATTAAAAGGACTTAAACAAAAAAAATTTAAAGGACTAAAATAGTTTGACTTTTTTATTGGACTAAAATCAAAATTCAAATATTTAAAGGGACTGAAAACATATTTAAGTCATATTTTATTTTAAATGTCAAATTTGATTAGAAAGAATGACGTTTTTTTCTTAAAACAAAAGGCGTATCTCCACTTATTTTTTAAGAGTTTAATAAATATGCATTAAAAATGTAAAAAACTTTTTATAAAACTCTTTTGCTGTGTATAGTAATTAAACTCTATTTTTTTCTATCAATATTATGTTGGTTTGAGTAGAACTGGACTCAGATTCTTAGCAACATCTCAAGTGTGAGTCTTATAGATAAAAAAACATAGTTGGGAGCGAAGACCCCACTAAAAGTGGTCAACTAGGTTTCTCAATGGAGATTATTATTGGCCCCAATTGAGATTATTATCGTCGAAGCCGGTGGATACTTCACACTAATAACATGGTACCAAAAAAAAAAACTATTTTCTCTTAAATGCGCTCCAAATTCTCGAAGAGGATAGTCTTTGTGATTGCGCACGGAAGATACCTTACAAAACAAAAACAAAAACTGTTTTTTGTAAATTAATAACAGTTAGTTTTGTTTGTTTGCAAAAAGCAATGAAATGGCCCAGCTTCAAAGCCCAATTTTGAAGACAGGGCAAAATGGAGGAAAAAGTGGCTTGGGGGGCCGTATGGGCTGAGTGCTTTTGCCTTTAGGTTCTTGGAAATTGCTTGATTATTTGAGTTGTTTAGCTGTCTAAAAAAGTGCTCGCTAGGGGCTACTCTCTCCACTAGGAGCTTTTTCACCCACTAGGGTTTTGGTCTTCGTTCTCCTTTAGAGTGCTCCTGTTTCTACAACTGTTACATTGGCCTGAGAGTGTTTGGGATGGGAAAACCAATGGTGTGTGAGTGATGAAGACTCTCCTTTAGTCTTGTGTGAGGGGTGGGAAACACCATGAGGGACAATCGCTTTAAGGCTGGTCTTGTTTCGTCTTTTGTGGCTTGGGCTGTGGTTTTGTTTTTGTTGTTTCTCTCTTTGCAAGTTTTCTGAGTACTCCAGAGGGTGGTTGAGGGTATTTTCAAAGGGTTCTGGACATCTTCTACTTAGGGATTCTTGTCCACCATGGAAGGGACTTGGGATAATATTTCAGAGGAGGATTTGGATGCTTCATTGGTGCCCTTAGAAGCAAATGAAGAGAAAAGCTCACAACTGGCTGAGAGGTCACTAGCAGGGAGGATTATAACAAGTAAACCTCTTAATAGAGGAGCTGTTAAGGCCATTCTTCATAAGGCCTGGGGAGAACCCACAGGGATGCAAATTTCGGATATGGGTATTAACATGTACCTGTTTACTTTCTCCACCACCAAGGAAGCACAGGATGTGTTAAATAGAAGCCCCTGGTTTGTAATGAATCATCTCCTCAATCTTCAGAAGTGGAATCCTGCAGCATCCATTTATGAAATCAACTTTGGTGTTGCCCCATTCTGGGTTCAGATGCATGGATTACCATTAGAGTTCATGAAGTTTAAGAATGCGGTTACACTAGCTAATCGGATTGGCAATATTATTGAAGTGGAAGACCCCTTTATGAATGGAAACCTTCTCAGGACCTTTTTCAGGGTCAGGGTTACTATTAATATCAAGAAAGCCATTCCCACGGGCTGCTGGGTACCAGACAAGGGCCTCCCCAATGCTTGGGTAGTGTTCAGATATGAGCGTATGCAAGACATTTGCTACAACTGTGGAATCCTGGGGCACGATCAACGCGGATGCAAGAATGAAAAGGTTATGGCCTCACACGATAATAAGCTCCCAAGGTATGATTCCAACTTGGGAGTTCCTCCAGCACGACCACTTGCCATCATTGTGGCAGAGCAAGGCTGATGGGCAGCCACCACCCAACAGCCGCCATCGACTGAAAGCAGGAGAATACTGGTTGATAGAAGACAAGAAGAGATTAGGGTTAGCCCAGACAGAGAGGACAATCGTCAGCAAGAGGATTGCATGCTTAGTGGGGAAGGGGCAGAAGTACAGCACAACCCGCATATGGCAGAAGGAAGCTCACACTCTGTCACTTTACAGCGTCCGGGCCCCACTATTGTCTCCCCCTCACGGGTCTATGATAGAGACAATATTTCGAGGTTACGGGATTTACGATAGCAGGTGTCCCCAATGCTCAAACTGACCTGACTCTTGCTACCCGTGGAGCGACAGAATGGGCCAATTATACTCCTTGTGGGCTTGCTGAAAAGGTGGACCAGCTATCCAGAAATCCTTGTAGCACTTTTGGGCCTAGTTCGGAGGTCACTCACCAAGAAGATGGAGCAGACTGTTCTAACACACAGAGGTTGAGCCCCAACTCTTCACATGGCCCACCCCAGCCTTTGGGCTTGCTTTACCTTTATAAGGAGAAAGCTTCTAATGGGCCAACAAATGATACTCAGCCTGATGTTTCGGCTGGTCAGACCTGTTGGAACCAAATTGGTTAAAAGTGTTTTTAATACAAAAACTCCCTAAGTGTTTTTATGGTTTTGATGATAACAAAATGTATTAAGGTTTTTACAAAGGATAAACAAAATATATTAAGCTTGTACAATGTATAACAATGCTGCCTAACTAAGCTGATTGCAGTCTGCGTCCAATAAGCTAGCTCATCACAATGTTGGCACTGGAATGGACACAAGAGTTCTGCGTCCAATGTTTGAGCAGAAGGAAGAGTTCTGCATCCAATGTTTCAGCACAAAGGCAAGCAATGTTGTGCGTCCAATAAATCAGTACAAGGCACAAGGACAATTTCATACGTCCAATGATTCATAAGAAGGCATTGAAGACATAAGTCCAATGTTCAAGAATAACCATACGTCCAATGATCAGAATGCTTATAAGTCCAATGATCAGAACATAAGTCATAAGTCCAATGTTCAGGATGTGCTCTTGACCAAGGTACAGAATGCTGATCGTCCAAAGATAAGTACAAGGCAAGACTGGCATAAGTCCAATGATAAGAACAAGGCAATACTGGCAGAGTCTAATGTTTTTATGAGAAGCAGAATTGCAGTAAGAGTCCAATGATTTTCAAAGGAACAGATTCAGTGAGCGTCCAATGCAGATGAAGGATAAAAGTCCAATGTTCAGTGTGAGCAAGAGTGCAACTCTGCGTCCAATGAAACTGAACAAACAAAAGAACTGCTCTGCGTCCAATGAAATCAGAGTGACAAAGGTACTGTTCTGCGTCCAATAAATAAGAAGGACAACAATATTGCTTTGCGTCCAATGGAACACAATGAAGCAGAAGAACAAATGTACAACAATCAACTCTGCGTCCAATGGAACTATAGGGAAATGGCAAAAGTCCAATAACCAGAATGAGGCAATACGTCCAATGTTGCTTTGCAACTAATCATCAGAATGGTAAGCATAAAGATGCGTCCAACGATTGAATGAATATCATGTGCAAATGGTAAGAACAAGGTATGCGTCCAGTTGCTAAAAGGACTGAAAGTCCAATGATTTCTACATGCTGCGTCCAATACGCAGAGTCCATTACGTGCTATTTACTGTTCATGCATTTAATATGAAACATATTTATTGAGCAAATGATTTGAAATAAATAGTTGTATGCAATGCTTTCTGTACATCTTTGTCAACGTGTGTGAATGTACTTTTGAAAAGCATAAAGTACTGTGGAAAGTGTACTAAGAGAGAGAATGTACTTTTAACTACTCTATATATCTCTGAACACATCTTTCTGCTTTACACAGTGTATTCTCTCTGTCTCAATAAGATATTATTATTAACCACTGTACAATTGAGACTTTGAGTACAGGTTGCTTCTGATTTAGGAGAAAGAAACGCAGACATGCACAATGAAGTAGATCTCCTCGGAGCAACGGGAAAATAGCATTAAATGCTATTAGAGAACGGTAACTTTTATGAGAGCTGAAGTTGAGCAACTGAAGAACAAGTCTGAAGCTTCACTACTCTTATAAATACCGAGAAGCAAGAAGAAGAATACAAGAGACTGGAGAACGAAAAAGAAAGAGCAAAAATGCTGTGCAATCTGTTATACTCTGTATAGAAAGTCTTGTATTTCTTTATCTTCTTGTAAAAGAGAGTTTGCTTAACTCTCGAAGTGCTTTAGATTTCATATCCTCACTTGTGTGAGTTAGACAGCACTTGAATCAAAAACTCTGCTGAGTTGTTTAGCCTGAAGAGGCTGTGTTCAAAGAATACTTGAGTTTTAGCCTGAAGAGGCTGCGTTCAAAGAATACTTGAGTTTTAGCCTGAAGAGGCTGTGTGCAAAGAATACTTGGGTTTTAGCCTGAAGAGGCTGTGTGCAAAGAATACTTGTACCTATCTGGTTTGATAGTGAAATCTCTCTAGTTTGAGGGGACTGGACGTAGCTCTTAGGAAAGGGTGAACCAGTATAAAAACTAGTGTTATTTCTTCTTTCCCTTAACTCCTTTTATATCTGTGTTTATTACTAACCAAGGGGATTGAATTGATTTTGTTTAAACAAGTTTTTCATACACCTCAAATCGCACAAAGAAAACAAGTTTTTAAACCAAGAGGGAAGCCTCAGCGTCTAATCTTTTGTGCGTCCAATATTTCACATTTCTGTGCGTCCAGTGTTTTAGCACTCTGTGCGTCCAATATTTCAGAAAACACTGTGCGTCCAATATTTGAACTAAGCTGTGCGTCCAACGTTTTTAACAGCCAGCGTCCATCTTTTGCGAAAAGTTTTAAAAGCTTAGAAACACAATTCAACCCCTCTTCTTGTGTTTCATCTTGTTACCTACAAGACCCCCACTCCCTTTGCTAACCAACCTATATGTCCAATCATGCAACACCATATCTCCCCTCCCTTCGACAACCAGGAGTTGGCACAAGAAGGACATGTGGCCCCCGCAAAGACACCTGTGGAGGAAAAAGGTCGTTCTGCTATCACACTGGGGAGTGTTTGCACAAGCTATAATTATACCCCTACTTCAACAGAAATCACCAAGGGAGCGTTGGAGGCCCAGCTAGAGGTAACCCCCTTTTCAACTATATCCCCTCCAATGATCGCAGAACCCGAGGGCAAGCAAAAAGACCCTTACTTTGTGGAATTCCCTTCGGATGAGGAGGAAGACAACTCGAACCACAGAATTCAGGAAGAAGAGGAGAAGGAATTGGCTCAAAATATGCAACTCTCACTATCCTTAAAGAGACCACGTGATGAGGAGGAGGATTGGTGCATGATGAGAGAACGGTACCTTCTTAGAGAAGATGGTTTTCCAATAGAAGGTAAAAAGAGGTTCTTATGGGGTCAAGACGTTACCTACAAATGGGATGAGACTAAAAATGCTTATGTTCTGGCTGAGGAGGCGGGCCTTATCACGCCCCCACCATCACCATGAATATCTTAAGCTGGAACTGTCGTGGTTTGGCGGCGGCCACGACACAGACAGAGCTGCGGGATCTTTGTAGACAGCAGCAGCCGGCCATTGTGTTCCTTATGGAGACTCGTGCTCCTAAAGGATGCGTTGTTAGACTTTAGACTCGTCTTCGTTTTGAGCATTCCTTTACAGTTTTACCAAGAGGTACAGCTGGTGGCCTCTGCCTTCTTTGGGACTCCTCGGTAAGAGTTCAGATTCTTGCCAACTCTTTAAATTTGATTCACACTGCTATCTATGTGGTGGACTCGAGGCTGGAGTTTGTGTGCACTTTTGTCTATGGTAATCCTACTCCTCAACTCAGAAGGGGCTTATGGAGCCAAATTCTTGCCTTCAAGCCGAGTGGCAATATTGGGTGGTGTTGCATTGGTGACTTCAATGAAATGGTCTCCCTAATGGATAAGGACGGTATGCGGCCTCAGAATCAGTCCAACATAGCCTTGTTTCGGGACTTCCTCAATAGAGCTGAACTCATAGACCTGGAGCTTAAAGGGTGTGCCTATACCTGGATCAGTAATCCACAGAATGGTATAGTCACCAAGGAGAAGATTGATAGGGTGTTATTGAGCTGGGACTAGAAAAGGTTATTTCCTCATGCCATTACTACAGCTTTGCCTATCATCAGCTCAAATCACTCGCCTATTATTCTCAGCGCACAACCTAAACAAAAGAGTGGGGTCTCCTTCAAATTTGAGGCTTTTTGGGAGGAAAATGAGGAGTGTGGATCGGTGATCAAGGATGGATGGACTCTTCAGAATGCCAGCAACGAAACTTGGGAGTCTTTCCTTAACCGCTCTAAGGAATGCAAGAAATCTTTACAAGCTTGGCACCGAAGGACCTTTAAGCGAGCAGACGAGGAAATCTTCAGATTAAAAAGGGAATTAACACACCTCATTAGTCAACCCAGCGATTCAACCAATTGGGAGGAAGTTAAAAGGCTAAAAGATCAGATCGGGCGCCTGTGGAAGCAAGAGGAGACTTTCTGGGGCCAATGATCCAGGCTAAAATGGCTACAGTTGGGGGACAAAAACTCTAAATTCTTTCATGCCACCACTATCCAGCGTAGGGGCCGCAACCGCATACAACGTCTGAAAGATGTAGATGGATCCTGGATTGAGGGTAAGGAAGCCATCTTTGATGCTATCATGGAGCACTATAGGGAGGTGTACCGTGTTGACCCTCCCCAAGGACCACAATGTTGGACCCAACATATTCCACACTTAGTCTCAGAGGATATGAACTGTCAGCTGCTTGCAGAGGTCACAGATTTGGAGATTTGGGAGGCAGCCAATAGTATGGGAGCTTTGCGCGCCCCGGGACCAGACGGGTTGAATGGGCTCTTTTACCAGAAGCACTGGGACATTGTGGGTGTTGATGTTTGCAGAGTTGTTAGACTCTTCTTTGAGGAGGGGAGCTTGCCTGGGGAAATCAATGAAACACTAGTAACCTTAATTCCCAAGGTTCCCCAAGCAGAGACCATCAACCAACTTCGGCCCATCAGCTGTTGCAACTTCATCTTCAAGATCATTTCCAAAGTAATTGTGCTCTAGTTGAAGAGGCATATGGACTCCCTCATATCCCATAACCAGAGTGCTTTTGTTGGGGGCCGACTTATCCAAGATAATCTTCTTGTGGCTCATGAGGTCTTCCATAAACTTCGATAGAGGGGGAGCACTAGCAAGGATAGTGTGGCCATCAAATTAGACATGAGCAAAGCCTATGATAGGCTAGATTGGGACTTTCTTGAAAAGACCCTCCTGGCTTATGGGTTCCACCCTAAATGGGTAGATTTGGTTATGAAGTTGGTCAGGTTTGTCTCCTACAACTATAAAGTTAATGGGTTCATTAGCCCCAATCTTATTCCCCATAGGGGATTGAGACAAGGAGACCCTCTCTCCCCTTACTTATTTATCCTAGTAGCTGATGTTCTCTCCCACATGGTCAATAATGCTAAGAACCAAGGTCTCATCCAAGGAATTGAATTGTCTAGTGGCGGCCCACGTTTGACCCACCTTTTCTTTGCAGATGACTCTCTCCTCTTTGCTAAGGCTACTAGTGAAGAGGCATTCCAATGGATAAGACTCCTCAATGAATACTGTGATGTTTCTGGCCAAAAGATTAACCTTACGAAGTCTGGAATTATCTGTGGAAAGGTCGTACCAAGACACACCCAACAAGCTTTGGTGAATATCCTCAATATGCAGATATGGGATAATCCAGGTAGATACCTTGGCCTACCGAGTGATTGGGGAAGATCTAAAGTTAGTGCTTTGGCTTGGATTAAGGAAAGAATTCTCAGCAAAGTGGAAGGGTGGAAGGAAAGCCTTCTCAACCAAGCAGGCAAAGAGGTGCTTATTAAGGTCGTGATTCAAGCTATGCCTGCCTATGCCATGGGGATAGTCTGTTTTCCCAAAACATTTTGTCAATCCATGTGCGCACAAATTGCCAAGTTCTGGTAGGCCAAGCCGGGAAAGAGTCGGGGCATCCATTGGAAGAGGTGGGAGGCCATCTCGGCAAGGAAGAATGATGGTGGTATGTACTTCAGAGACTTTACTCATATGAATTCCTCTCTCCTTGCTAAGCAAGCTTGGTGGCTTCTTAACAACCCCAATGCTTTGTGGGCACAAGTACTGAAAGGGATTTATTTTAAGGACAAGGATTTCATTCGGGTCAAGGCTAAAAGGAATAGCTCTTGGGCCTGGAAAAGTATCCTGCATGGGAGAGACATTCTCCTGCAATCGGGTAGATGGACTATAGGCAATGGAGAGCAAGTTAAGGTAGCAGGGGATAGATGGCTTGCTTTTGGTGATATTATTCAAACTTCCCCTGCTATAGAAAATCTAAAGGTGTGTGATCTTATTGATAAACACAACTCTTGTTGGGATTATCAAAAGATCCAAAATCTTCTACCACCTAATCTTGCCACTCGGGTTGTCCAAACACCCTTCTTTTGGATCAATGGGAGAGACCGATTTATATGGCCAAGGTCAGCCTCTGGGGAGTACACTGTCAAAACTGGATACAATGAGATAAAGAAGCTGAACCAGATACCAAATCCTAATCCTTCTTCTTCAGCTGTTATTGATGATTCTGTTTGGAAGGCTATTTGGAAGGCTAAAATTCCTCAAAAAATTAAGCTATTTCTTTGGAAGGCGTGCTACAATGGTCTCCCAATCCAAGCAAATTTGAGTAAGAAAAGGCTTTGCAATACGACGGTGTGTCCTATATGTGGTGAAGAGGATGAAACCATTGAACATACTTTCCTTCTTTGTCCATGGACTAGACCTCTCTGGTTTGGCTCTCAAATGGCTCTATGTCCTAGACTAGAGAATATCTCTACTTTATCCACTTGGTTTGGACACTGTATCACTGAGTTCAAGAAGAATTTGGAGTTCTTTGACTATGCCCTCACCTCCCTCAGTTGCACCCTTTGGATGATCTGGAAAACGAGGAACACTAGTGTCTTTGAAGGCACTAAGCCGCAGCCTATGGTTACAATTTTTCAAACTAACCTCCTTATTGCAGATTACACTAAAAATATCTCTCCTCCTTCTCTAGGAAGAGAGATACAGAGAGGACAAGGCCACCCAAATGGACCTTGGAGACCCCCACTAAAAGGGGTCTTCAAACTGAACGTGGACTCTAGTTTTTGTCATACTACTAATGTTTGTTTTGCAGGAATTATAGGTAGAGATTACCAGGGTGTGCTGGTCACTGGGCTCACCAAGAAGAACTTTGCTTGCACCAGCCTTACAACAAAGACTTTGGCAATACATGATGCGATCTCTTTGGCAGCCAACCTCAACATGGAGTCTATCGTTTTGGAGAGTGACTGCCTTGAAGCAATTCAAGCCTACAGAGGAGATATTATCTTAGGAGAGGTTCACAACATTGTTCAGGATATATGGAATTTCATATCAAATTTCCAGAGATGTGGCTTTACCTGGGTGGCTAGGGCGGGGAACAGTGCGGCTCACCATTTAGCTCAACTGGCACAACAGAACCGCCTCCCCTTTAGATGGACCTTTCACAGACCCCCAACTCTTCAAGCTATCCTCAACCAGGAACTCCACTTGCAGCAACTCACATTCCATAGAAGTTCCCAGGAGGCTGATAACACGGGACTCCCTCCCACAGTGGATGCTGACGCCAATCTTGCCTCCCATCCGATGAACCTGGGTCAACAACAAACAAATCAACATAGATGATGTGTTGATGGCCACGGTTCAAACTCTTCCCTTGGAAATCAGACTCTCCACCACAATATCATCACAGAGGGACAGATCTACCTGCACAAGTCTACCGCAGGTTTATTTTTTTTAACACACACATGTCCGTGGAACTATTAGTTCCGCGGGTTGTAATTCTTCGCGGAACTAATAGTTCCGCGGAGAATTATAACCCGCGGAACTAATAGTTCCGCGGACATGTGTGTTGGAAAAAAATAGACTCGCGGAACTAATAGTTCCGCGGAGAATTACAACTCGCGGAACTAATAGTTCCATGGACATGTGTGTGTTGAAAAAAAATAAACCCGAGCTAATAGTTCCGCGGATATGTATGTGTATATAGAAAATTATGTATGTGTTATTAGAAATTCCCTTATTGCTGTATCTTGTTAATGTTGTACAAACTGTTGTAGCCTTCGGGCTGTGGAATGTTCTTGGGCTTGGCCCATTTTTCAATCCATGATGTTTATTCAGACCAAAAAAAAAGAGAAGAATGCAATGCAATACAATGATCTTCTCTTCTGCTTCATGAATCATGATCCTGTCTCGTGCTGAATGCGGGTACGTTCCTCCTCCTCCTCCTCCTTCTTCTTCATTGCTGACCCCTTTTTCTACAACTATATATCTGAATAGCTCAATGATATCAGAGACTTTTTTCGTCTCACGTTAATGGTGGATTCACCTGGATTACCGATTCCCCCCTCCCCCAATTTCAAATTCATGAAATACTTATATATCAACAACGTAGCAACCTTAAGGCGCGTTTGGTTTGAGAGTTATGTTTCATTAATATTTATAAAAATTTCGCCTTTTTTTTTTAGTTTGTTTTTCCTGTTTTCAACTCTATTAATTTGGTTTCTAGAATTGTGAGTTTCATCTTGGGAGTTTAACGCTCTTTCGGTGGTTCCATTTGACTGTAGGAACAAATAGGATCAACTTTAATGGTCTGTTACACGTGAGAATACCTCATAAAACTCTTATCCCAGACATTTGCAAGGTATGCTATAAAAAAAGTTGAGATTTGTAATTATTTGTTCTTTGTTTTTTCTGTAGCTTGGAAGTTTGGAACTCATGATATAAGCTGTTTGGTGTTTGATGAGATGGAAACTGAATTTGGCCTCCAACTTAGGTTTTTATCAAAAGGTTATGACAAGAAAAACGAGAGCATATTTTTTGTGGGGATATGCTTTGTTTGCCGTAGTTTGGTCTTTACAGTCAAAAGCTCAAGTTTTAGGAATGAGAGGTTAATTTTAATTGCTCTGAAGAATGATGCAAACTGCAAATTCACTTCATTCCAAACTTGTGCCTTCTTATTTGCTTACTTAAGTTGGAACATTATAAAAATATTTATTTATATTATGATTTTAATACTTATTGTCTATGTTTTTATATTTATATAGATATATGATATACCCCCCCCCCCCCCTGTCCTATATCTTAGTTTTAGAAATTTTGTTCAACCACCCTACCCATGCCGAAACCGGTACCCATACGGGCCATACCTGTATCCATACAGTACAGCTCTCCATCATTTTCTTCATTCTTACTGATAAATGGCACTCCAATTCTGGGTATGTTTCAATTGGTGGATTTATGTCAAAGAAGTTCAATTTTGAAGTTTTCAGCAACATATTACTAGAGGGTGGCTAGAGTTAATTAAGTCAATTTTAAGCAAAGCTTACTACTGTCTTAGACAGGGTTTTAAATCGCAGTTGTGAATCATCATTGCAATTTGCATCTGCAATATTATGGTTTTTGGAGGTTTTTTTAACCACATAAAACTTCAACATTTTCCTGCAATTGTCTTCAATTTCTATAATACCAATGCAACCTCAGCCACAATATCTAACCTTGGTCTTAAATCCTATTATTGCATTATTTTACCTTAATGTGGAGTCCTTTCAGTTCTAAATCCATTCCTACCATAGATGTACAGTCAAAGTGCGAATATTAGTTAACATTAACATATGCTTTAGAAAAGATATTGCACGTGTACTGTTTGATGTAGCAAATCATAAGTAGATATATGTAAGCAAGCACAATATGCTTCATCTTATTGAAGCTGTTAATGTGCTACAGCAACTCTAGGATTTTGACAGACTAAGGGCCTGTTTGAATTGGCTTATGAACAACTTATTTGAGCTTATCTACTGGCATAAACATTTGTGAGAGTATTTGGAAGAGCTTATGAAAATAGCTTATGATTGACCCATAAGCTCTCATGACTAGCTTATCAAAATTGCTTATGCGGAGCTTATGGGTTACATAAGCCTCATGCGATAAACACTTATGCCATAAACACTCAAATAAGCTGTTTATCCAAACAGGATGTAAGAATGAAATGCATCAATCTAGTCTTTGTGTAAATTTGCCTTTTTCATCAACATTTGCCGATTGAACATTTTCCTCTACTTTGTTTTCCCCTGGTATAATTTTATCTGATTTTGTTTATTTCCTGAACAATGTCAGTGATGAGCAATATTTGGTCACTTTGGGAAGATGCATGGATTCTCCACTGTTGATGGTTTTGTGGAGATAAGTGACTGCTTGGCAGAGATGATTAAATACGTGGCTAATGAACCGTCTGTTGGTCTTTTCTTTATCCAACAGCATACTCAAAATGCAGTGCCCAATGTCATCAAACTTAAGAACAACGTTATTGAGAAGTCCCATGAAACAACTTTGCACACAGAAGATTTGGAGGATTCTGTCACAATGGTGAGATCAATGAAAGAGTGCGGATACCTAATAGCCGAAGAGATGATCGGAGACATAAAAAAATCTCTAGTCACGATGACATCAAAGCAACCGAAAAGGGGGCTAATCCATCGATCGACATCGAATTTTCAGGCTGAGAGAACTGGTTTTTGGGGTAATTCTGCAGTTTATGCCCAGGAGGGAAGTGAAAAAAGGGGTAACTATTTTTCAAGTGTCTTCAAGTTTTCAAAACAGAAGGAAAGCAGTGTCAAATTTGATTCTACAGGATCAATAGATTCCAAGAGTGAGAAGGCACAGCTGTCTTCTTCACAAAGAATGGAAGCTGAGAAGGTGCTACTGTCAAGCCAGGATGAAGATGAATCTCAACCTGAGAAGAGTGATATTGGGAATGAGTTATTGTCAGTATCAGAAAAATATGATGACTTCAAAGCTAGTAAAGAAGCTAAGCTGGAGGAGTGGCTGGAAGGAAGTAGTAACCATCATGAGAATAGACTTTAGCTTGGCTACTACCTGTTGGATACAAAGCTTCAGCCTGTATATAATGCTGTGTATTATCTATTTGTCTCTGACTAGCAAAAAATAAGTAATGGAATATTAAATAACAACAATCTATATGATTATTTATAGCTTGACATTAAATTTTTGGCTAAAAATACTTTTAGTGGATTAAGATATTTAAAAAATAAAACAATCAATTCCTCACTAGAGATTAAAAGCACCCAAATTTTACATTTTTTAAGAACTAAAAACGTAAAAAAAAAATTACGAGGAATAAAATCATCATATTTCGTTACCAAAAAAAATCAACAAATTTGATATTTCTAATTTATGGAAATAAAAAACATTTAATGCTATAAAAAATTTATTGATGTTTGATTGACATGCAGATTATGGATCAAAGGGGACCATCTCTACAAAAGAGTATATAGATAATAGATTTGGTGTTATGTTGATGGAAACAATCACAAGAAAGAAGTCAACTTATGAGTTATTTGTTGCTCGTTTTAGCATGAAAGGATGGTGTAATCGCTCGAATTTTGAATTCCAATTTGTTGAATATCATAAACTAATTGCAGTCTTCCATGCCATTTCTTCCAATGTTTTGTCTCTTATAAGCGGGTAGAGACTACGGTGCAAGAGTATTGTACTGGTGCAACAGTCAACATAAGCCATTGATATAGAAAAATGATTTGTGAAGAGATTTTGTGATCTTTAATAACATTTTATAGTTAGAACTTTTCAATTCCTTTAATTTATGTTACACCATTTAATAAATTTTTATCAGATCTTGTATTTCAATATCCACCATTTGGTTAAAAATTATTATCTATATTCAATATCAAAAGATTCCAATCGATGCAGCCAATCATCGTCGTTATTATCATTGATACATGGCTTCAAATTTTATGTCATTAAATAATCAACTCCTTGTTGGATTAGATTTATGGCCAAAAAAATTGAGGATGGCAGATACAGGATCAATAAAAACAATAGAGATTGGTTGCTATACCTGGCCAACATGATTCATGACTCTCATTTTCTTCCTATTATATCCAATATTTTCTTTCTATTTACAGTACACAATTGAAATTTAACTAAACTGTACCAACCGGTCAATCTCATGGAGATTCTATATGAAGAAATACTTATTTAATTGAAACTGTTCTTCTCGAGCTCTTGATTTTCTGAGAGCAATGTTCAAACACATAAAAAAGTAACTTTTTTATGTTGTGAAACACTGGAGTGCCATGGTTTAGAGGTGTGCAGGTCTTAACGTGCGAACGCTTCTGTGCCATTGTTTAAAGGGATGCCGCCGTGCCGGTCAGTTTGTAACGTGCTGGTTTGAAAATGGAGGAGTTGTATCGTGAGAAATGCACAAGAGAAGACAGCTCAGCGATAAAATCGAAATGGCAAAACATAAGGTCGCGATCAATTAACTCGCACTTTAGAAATTATATATTATAAATAGATGTCTCACCGCCTAGATGAAGAAAGGCCATCCATTTATGGATGTGAATTTGACAAGTCATTTTGATTGCTCCCTAAAAAAATTTGAAAGTTAGTATTTCACAACAAATCCAGCTATAGGAACTTAGTTAACTATAGAAAAATAAAAAAACTTAGAAAAAAAATTATAATACAATTAATGCAGCTCCAGAGAGTGTGCATTTTGAAAGGGCATAGAGAGTATCAAAATAGTTTGCCCTTGTAAAACAATTACCTGAAACAAGCACATCAGGAATTGCTTGATCTATTATCCGAATCTCTTCTGATACTTTAGTGGCACTCCCCATGTTTGTGCTTGCACGAGGTATGGACCCAATGCTTTTCTTCACCACTTTTGCCTTTCTGAGTTGATCAATATAATTAAGTTACAATTTCATATCAAATAGAACAACTTATGATTAGAGATGACGACACAGTATCACTTATGAATATCAAGAAATTCAGCTCAAACCTGATTAACTTTCGCTTCATAATGCCCGCTTTTAGCTTTGACACCCCTTATATAGACCATGTAAAATATTATTAAATGGTTGCACATGCATAAAACAGGGGGAAAAGGATAAAAAGAAAGAGAAGTAAAGAAACAAGAAAAGTTAATGTACATCACCCACCTGGTTTAAGAGCCATAGAGGTTGAAACAGGCTTACGATTGCCCCTCTCAGCTTTAATGGAAGCAATGACAGAATCAGCATTCAGCCCCAATCCTTTTCTTCCCACCAGCTTCACTCCTAGCTTTTCACAAAGGTAATTCAATCTCATTTCATCGCCACCTCTTACCTCTCTTAGGTCAAGAACCTGTTGTCTTGACAGTAAAGTGTAAACATGAAGCAGCTGCTGTTGATTAAAATGTGACTGAAGCTGTTGAAAAAGTAATTTGTTTGTGTGTTGTTGTTGATCTTGTTTGGAAACTTCATGACACTTCTTTTTAGGCTCACTAAATGTTACCCTCAAGATTGCTGGTGACTTCGGGTCTGCATTCTTCCCAGCAAAAATGACAGAAAAACTCCCAAATTCTATGTCAGGTTCTCTAAATAAATCTGCAAGAAGGGAAGCACAAGAATGAGCAGTTGAAGGGGTCTTTTCAACCTTCATCTTCAGTGATCGAATATTAGCATGGTGGGCCATATTTGCCGCTTCTCTTAGACCACTTAGAAAAGCCCCATGCATAGTAGCAGGATAGCGCCTAGTGGTTGCCTCCCCAGCAAAGAAAAGTCTACCATCTCCCACACTTTCAGCTAAAATATCATAATCATCACCTGAAGCTCCAACTGCAACATTAGAGTAAGAACCAAAGCAGAAGGGATCACTACCCCATCTAGTACAGACAGTTTGGATAGGTTCAGGAACGTTGATTCCTTTTGGTTCATAGATACCTGCACATAGATAAAGCATTTTGCTTCATACATATTTCCTAAATATCATAGTAATCAATACTAAGAAATTTATGACCAGTTTGATTAGACTACTGAAATTCAGCAGTACAAACTTGCTTGGGATCTTTTTAACGACAATTCAGAAATATTACTGCTGAAAAGATCACATTAAGAAATATCTGAAGGAATATTGAAAAACATGTACTATCTCAAAAGTAGTTAAAGAACCAGAAGTGAATATTAGTTGTTTCATATAAACTAGAGTAACACAGTATTGCAGCTTAACATAAAACCCATATTTCTAATGTGAATAAGCTATCGAAATGGTTGACAATCTGAAACTGATTGTGATTTGTTTCTGAATTCATGAAGAATGATAAGCAGTTCACTGAGTATGCTTTTTGTTGAGCAGTAAAAGCAGCATTTGTAGGAGATTACATGCAAGAAAAAGGATACAACTTAATTAATATATATTCTGAATAATACTTATAGCCCAAGACGCCTATAAGAGGATTGAAGAAAACATGCAAATTACTTGATAGGGACTTACAATTTCTTATCTTGTAATTTTATTTATTTATTTTTTGGGTACATTCTTATCTTGTAATTGTATTAGCTGATTTATGATGGAGCTGAAATATCAAGGTTGTAGCTTTTACATAAGGATTATTACCCTTGAGAATTTGAAGAACCCGTGTGACAGCATCTGTAGGGGGCATGCTCTCAAATTTATGTGCAGCTTCCCCTGCTACTAATGCAATCAAGAGGGGACCACCAGCAACTGTTGCATAACTGTAAAACAAAAAGAATTCCCCACGACGATTTGGATCATCAGAAAGATGCCCGAACGTGTCAAGATCCATCTCCCAGAACACATGAGGAAAAAGCATAGCAACCTTATTCAGTAGACCAAAACCCAATCTTTTAATTCCGTCAAGCTTTCTTTGAGGCAACTCTGGTATAAATTTGATAGACCCTTTCTTTAACACACCTAGGGGAACAGTGCACAATGCCATATCACCCTCAAATACCTGACTCCCTGCAAGAACCTGCACTCCGTCACTACCATACCTAATCATATGTACAGTTTTCTCATACAAAATATGCACATTCTCAGCCAAGGCTTGAACCAGCTTTCCGTTTCCTCCAGGCAAAAAGCAATGATCTCCTCCCATATCATACGGATCATCTTGGTCCCAAAACGCAAGTGAAAGATGCGACAACAAACCCGCATTTGCATATTCCAAATTTGCAAGATGCCAATTGAACAACTTCATCTCCTCATCATTCACAGCGTCCTTATATACCTGCCTGAACGTTTCCAGTGCCGCACCAAGGGACACATCGACAGAGACCTCCCCCATCGACTGTCTAAGCCTGCTTGCTTTATCCAATAAACGGTTAAAAGCAGACTCCACCTTCACATCCATATCAGGGTCAACTGGCTTTCCATCCACGCTATAAAGTGGACACTTATCTCTCACCTTATGAAGCAGATCACCTAACTGCCTAGCCACAATCCCAAGAGGGTTCCCCAAGGTACCAGTCAAGACACTCCCACCTAAATCAGCAGCCGCAGACACCCTATTCCCACTCTCCATTTTCTTCGTATAAACCCGTCCGCCAGCCCGTTTCCTACCTTCCAACACAGTCACTTTAAACCCGAACCGCATCAGCTGCCGTGCGGCAGCCAACCCGGCAAGTCCGGCGCCAATAATAATCACACCGGGCTTACTCGGTTCAGCAGGGATTTTATCCTTCATTGAGGAAGCAACACCGAAATTGATATAACCGTGTGATACCAAAAAATTGTAAGCAGAGTCCAAAAGTGTGTGGTAATGCTGAGGTATATAATCGGTGAACACTTTCTTAGTAACCCAATTAGTCACATTCTCACGCCATTTAGCAATAATGTGGTTCCTAATGAGAGTGTAATTCACCTGTTCGATCCCTCCGATGACGGGAAGGACTCCGGCTTCGATCTCCTCCTCGGTCAGCGAATCCGCCGGAAAACCCGCGGAAAGTGCAATCATCGCCTCTGTTTTGGGCTCCTTGTTGATCACGATGATCTCATCGGAGATATCGGGTGCGGAAGAAGATTGCGTCGACGATGACGACGGGTTTCGGATTGAAGAGATGGCGTAAGAGGCGAGGTCGTTGTTGTTGTTGTTGTTGGCATTGAGAGAGCCATTGAGGATGAGAGGGGCGCGAAACGACGCCGGGTTGCGTTGGGACCTGCCGCGCCTCCTCTTTTTGGGGACGGAGAGAGAGAGGTAGTGGCTCAAGCTTGGGTTGGGGTTGGGGTTAGGGTTAGGGTTTTGGACCCAATTTGGGGTTGAATCGGAGATAGGAATGGGGTTGGGGTTGGGGTTTTGTTGAGGAGCTAACTGGGAAGGAGGAGAGAAAGGAAATTGAGGTGGGGGATCCATCACACTCACACTGTCAATTTTTCATTTTCAATTTTTCAGAACACCGCGAGACCGATTTGAACTTCCCTCCTACACGCGCCGCCTCTGCCGCCGCCGTTCAGTTTGAAGCTCGCCTGTGGAGCTCTTTCTGAATATTGTTGTGATTCTACTTTTTGGCGGTGTCTACGGTGCACCACCTATCACCGTAGAACGATAAATTTTACAGGCTATTTCCGGTAAATAGCAGGTTTCCAAAATTATTCCTTTATACTAAGTTTTAAAAAAAATTGACACCAGATTTAATAATTTTTTAGTGAAATTAAATTTTTAATAATTTATATTATTTTTTTAAAATTACTCCTTTTTTTGAAGCATTTTAAAATTACTCCTTGAATTATTTGGGACTCGTCATTGCATTCTTTCTGACTAATTAATGTGTTTTCATTTTTTATTAGTGTGTGTACTAATGTGTATGGGACAAATTGGTAATCTAAAGGTTAATCTTAATTCGCCTCTAGCATGATAAGTATAATGAGTCATAAAATATTATCATACTTTATCTCTATTTATTTTGAAATAGGATCAAAATTGACTAGTTTGAATCTAGTTAGATCATTTGATCAGACATACTAGATTGTGAACACCATAATTTTACACTATTCACTATCATGAGTGGGCATTTATTTTTCACTTACTCACCTTGTTTTGGGGCTTGTATCCTTCAAATGTGGATAGTCGTGCATTAGTGTTCGCAGTTTTCGCAGTTTTGGGTAATCCAATTACTCAAACCAACCCAAACAATTTGGATTTTTTTTTAAATCGAATCAAACTTGAATGACCTAAACCTTTTTTTTGTCAAAGAATTGACCTAAACTAACCCAAGTTGTTTTGATTCAGATAACAAGTTTTTTTTTGTTTTGAAATAATAGAGGGCTGAAGCCCAAAAAGAAAAAAAAAGAAACTAGACAATAACTAGGCAATGGCGATGAGTAGCAACTCCTAACACATCAAATGATAATTGACTAAGAAAGATAAAAGATGATTATGAGCAATCATACTATCCACTTGGTACCCGACCCAAAAAAAATTTACAAATTCTCCAACAATTTCAAAATAGAATTTATAGAGTTAGACCCAGTTGACCCGACCTAAGCCAACCTAATTTTTATTGGGTTGGTTTCATTAGGGTTTGACAAACAAATTTGTGAATTCAACCTAACTGAAAACCAAAGATTTTTTTATTGAATTGGGTAATAGATTGAGACAAACCGGATCCAAACCAACCCTTGAACACCCTGCTTATATGCATGCTTAGATATAAATAAATACTTTCTTCAGACTTAAATATAAACAAAATAATTGACTCACACTAGTAGAGAAAGGTAGTTAATATCATTTAATTTTGATTTTATCATAGAAATGAATTTTATTATCTAAATTATCCTTAATAAAAGAACTATTGAAATTAAAATCTATATTAAATAATGGGTATTTGTGAATAAGAATCTACTAAATAATATAAAATTATTTACAATTTGATTATATTTTAGACATGAGTTTTTTTTTTAATAATTGAGTCCGGATTGAGTATATAAATATATAATTTAGAGGCTAAGTTTTGTATCTTTGAAATTGCAAATTCATCCCTTGTTTTGCTCTATCTGACTCTGACTCCTCCTACTCTTCGCTCACGGCCTCTTTACCTCAGGGTTAGGTCGACAATTTTGACGCCACCTTCAAGGCCAGTGTAGTGCAAGGAGCATCACCAATAGAGATCGATCTCTAAAGGGGTGCCAGATTTTCGTAAGTATCGCAAATAGATGGAGGTTGAAAAGTACGAAAGCTTAAAAGTAAGAACCTGCCACCTATCAATTTTCAGTTTCTTTTATATCCATTTTCAGATGTCATATAACGATGATGAACTTGAATTCGATTCCAAATGATAGGTATTTACTTGCCCATCGTATTTTTGCCAAGCGTTCCGTCAAGTTGAGGAACTTCCCTCTTGAAATGCAACCCCTCCAGCTAATAAATCTCAGCCCAAATTTGATGAATAACCAACCGATGATCCTTTGTCGAACAAAAAACACTAAACGATGCACTTAAAATACGAGTCTTTTCCTAATATAAATATAAATATAAATAAATAATAAAAAAATCCAAAATAACACGTGTCCTAGCCCCAGGCCCCAGCCTGGAAGGTGATGTGTTCAGAGGTGAGGGACTTATTTTTCTTATATAGTAATTGATAATAAAGCTACAGCCGCTACTGGTGGGGCATGCAGATAGAGACTCATGTACTCCATGCAACACAGTTTTGATTGAAATTTCACTATTTTTTGCATATATCCAAATCTGGGATGTATGATTATATTGTTTGTCAAGAAATTTGGGAGTGAATTTTGTTGTTTTATGTGATGGCCTGCTATTTAAAGCTTTGTTGTTCACTACTATAGAACTTGCGGTTGGGGTACCGAAATATCCAATATGATTCTTCTCCATGAACACTGTTAATTTGCAATCACTAGACAGCAGTACTTGCATTTTTCAAGGGATGCATTGTTTTAACTATTAATAATTACTCTCATTCCATTACGCCTTCTGGATGCTACTCAGTAACTCCTACGAGGTCCTGCCACCTCAACCACTTTCTTGTGCATACCTTACAAAACTTTGCCCCATGAGACTATTGATCTACCATCTGTCCTCTAGGATCATCTCTCATATTCTGGTTACTAACAGTTTCTTCTTTCTTATTTTCCCTTTTAAACGCATCAATCACTTCACTATTTTTCATTTTCATTGTTTTCTAGGCTGATTGTGTTTTCCCATTTTGCTGATTAACCTACTAGCATAACCATATTTGCTTTTTACTCACTCGCTTTCTGTTACATAGTTAATTCTCTATGCTCACAAGTTCTTTTACCCCCACCCCTTTTTTTTTTCAGGGTATTTGTTCATATTTATAGTTGTAATTGTTTTGCTGTCTCGAAGATATCAAAAAGGTGCAAGTTCAGGTGTTGAAGTGTAAGACTAATAATCCTAAAGAAATGGGTTTTTTGGGGGGATGGGAAATGGCATATTCAAGAACAAAATAGAGTTAAAAGCAATTGCCTTGGATGAGTTTGTTGTGATGGCCCTTGATGCAGCAACCTTTGAAAGGCTAAGCCCTTCTCGCTTTATCTCCTTCACTGTACCCAATCCAACTTGTTCTGAATCACTTCTCCGAGTTGCTGTGCTTGACTCACCGGTCCAACCCACCGACTCACCCCAAGTTGGTGCTATATTAGTTCCCGAAGGCCGTGAAAATGATTGGATCTTCTCTACTGAATTGGGTCATCTCCAACTTCTCTTCAGTTCTCCAGGAATATCCCGTTTGATTTTGATAGGAAACCAATTCGAGGGGGGTGATTCTTCACCACATATTTATCATCGGCCATTACAATGTTCATTGCATCAACAAGGATTTGAGGTGTGGTCTAAACCTCTTCTCCTAGCTTTGTCTCCCAGATCTTTGTTCAAAAATAGCATCCCTGAGATACCCATTTTGAGTTATGAAGATAACTTAGTTTCTAGTGTAGTAATACATGAATGTGTTGGTTGTCATGTTGGTGAAATGTTAGTTGAAGATGTCAAAATTGAAAGTGAGAGTGATATGCATCATGGCTGTCTTAGAAGGGAATTTCGAAGGCGGTTGAGGTTCAAGAGGATGCCTAATCTGATTCAAACAGAGGTTCGCATTGTTCCAGAGACAGATCCTGGTTCGAATAGTGTATGTATTGGAGATGCAAAGTTTATGCCTGATCTTCGGGTTTTGGTTCACCCTTACTTGGCACCTATGGTGGCTAGTCTTTCATTGATCAGTGGACATATAGAGGGACGAATTCAAAATGGGTTTAGACCAAAAGCCTTATGCCTTGGGGTTGGAGGTGGGGCTTTGCTAACTTTTCTGGCAATTCAATTGGGTTTTGAGGTCGTGGGTGTTGATAGTGATAGGGAGGTTTTGAGGGTGGCAAAGAACTACTTTGGATTGGAAGACAGTGAATTTATCCATGTTATTGTTGGAGATGCCATTAAACATATGAAGAAACTTGCATACTATGGAAAACTGCACAACAAGAGTTCTTCTACTTATTGTGAGCTTAATGGTTTTAGCCACTTGGTAAATGGTGAGGTCAACCATAAATTTGATGTTGTTATGGTTGATTTGGATTCAAGTGATATTAGGAATGGTACAAGTTCTCCACCCTTGGAATTTGTTAGAAAGCCTGTCCTTCTTGCTGCTAAATTAGTTCTTTCTGAATTTGGAATTCTTGCTATTAATATCATTCCTCCTAGTAAATCCTTCTATGACAACTTGGTAAATCAATTTCAGGAAGTTTTCCATGAGCTATACAAGATGGATGTGGGGAATGGTGAAAATTTTGTTCTGATTGCCACAGTATCGCCTCTGGTGTTTTCAGACAGTAATTCTTTTCTTACGCTACTGAAATTAGTTATCCCAGAAACACAGATAAATTCCATAAGGAAGATATGAGATCTCACTTGTTGAAGCAAGTGCTTTTTAAGAATCACTCACCCCCACTTTCTGCACTGTAAAACTAATTGAAGATGTATCAGTAGTTTCAATACCATGATGCATAATTAAGAATGTTTCTCTCATGCATCATTGCACCTCCATAGAGAATCTGCTTTAAGACAATTGAGCAAACACTGTAATTATAGTCTTATCAGTAGAGCAGTAGCTTTGCAACTTGCTCTAGATCCAATTGCTTAAGTCTTTAGTAAGGTAAATTTACTGTTTCTTAATTGATTGCCCTCAACTTTGGTTAATTTGAAAGTAGTACTCAAATTTTATCAATAAGGAAGCTTGATGAAAGATTGTATTCATATCTTTCTGGATATTAAGGCATGACCTCAGCTTTCAATTGCTACCAAGTACGAAAGGAATGGATGATATCTGTGAACAGTGATTTGCAGACTTTGGTCAGATATTAAATGATAGTTAGTTAATAAAGGTTGCATTTGCTGTCTTTATATATGATTCAAATACCTTTTATCTGTTTGGATAACAAGCTTATCTACTGCTTATGGCATAAGCTGTATAAGCTACTTTTATAATCGAAGAAAAATTATAGTGAAACTTATTTTATATAAGTCATAAGCTGTTTTGATAAGCTATCATGAGTAGCTTATGAAAAATAAGTCCAAAACAGCTTATGAATCAATCATAAGCTGTATTCATAAGCTCTGCATAAGTCAATCCAAACAGACTCTAAATCAAAGGAAATGCTTTCACTGCATCTTATTTGTTGGTCATGTTATTTTTTTCTCCCCAAAAGAGCGCACAATTCCATAGCTGCTTCCTGCCTGCTGATTCGATCTCTGCATGTACAAATGGATTATTTATTGGTCATGTTTTTTCAGATAATCGAAAACTTGAAATAATAAATGAAACAAGTGGTGAATTAAGGTAGAAAGAAAGAGAAAGGCAGCACGTGCCGGGGTTACATATCACGTAGCAAAATTTGGAGAAGGCCATGGAACAAACTAAGTTAAATTCAGTGCTTTGAAGGTGAAACTGAAAGGGACTAGTACTAGCAGTTGCCAAATATTTGAATTTTCAGGCCTTCTTTGTTGATATGTTTTGGCAGTCCTTAGAGGAACCAATATACTTACTTTCCCTCTTTAGTAAATGGATGTCGGTGACAAGAAATGCAGAGAGTGGTGCAGTGTTAGAAGAAATTATGATTTATAAATTAATATTTCAACATGAAAAATATAAATTTACTTACCTTTGTTGGTTTAAGTGGTGAAAAACCTTATTTTCCTTAAATAAGGCATCAAGTTTCTGGCTTGATTTAGATTAGTTGGGGGTTTAACTTGAATTCTAGATATAAGTATTTATACAAAAACTAAAACCTTAGGACTTGTATGAGATCGGTTTAAGTTTTGAAATTTTTAAAATCCAAAATTAGTATTAGCTTATTGTGTTTTCAATTTTAGAAAAACTTGTTACAAACCTTACTATTACCATGCCATGTGGCATTCTTTATCGTTGTCATTTGACACCTTCTATTGACATTACTACCACTTGACACCTTTCACTATTGTGACTACCAGACACCCTACTGTAAGTCAAAGACCCTCTTAAGTTGTGGTTTTGATGATAAACAAATATTTTTATTCAAATTTTAAATATTTTTAATGTTATGATATTAATGTTTGCACTTGAGATGGCTTGAGAAGATATGCAAAAGCTCTAATAAGTAAAGCATTGGAAAGGATTTAAAAACTTGACCCATTAGAAGAGAATTTCCTTGGGATGAAAATCATCATTAAGTTTACACATAACAAAGTCAATCCTTAAAAGGTTCACTTATCAAGGTTATTCTTCAATAGATTCACAACAAAATGAAGTTTAATACCGACACAAATCATCATAAAAGACCCTTTTGAACATCAAAATGGTCAAGTTTTGATGCATTAAAAATTGTCAAGAAAAACTAACAGTCAAATTGAAGTGACATGAGATAAAAGGAGTCTCAAAAGAATGTTTCGTACCATCGACAAAGCATTAGATGTATATTGTTAAAAGATTTCACTTGGGAGAATTCATATCAAAACTTTGAACAATTTACAAGCACTCAAATTACAATTACAAGTAAAATGTGCTCACACAACCCAACTATGTATCCTTAAAAAATTACAAGTTAAAGGACACACTTTGAAGGTCTTAGAAAACAACTCAAGGAATCAAGATGAATCTATCTCGTTTGGAACCACGGTAAAAAGCTACAACATATAGCTTTCACGGTGAGAACACATTGGGACATGAGAAATTTGCTTTCCAAACACACTATTAGTATTGGTTGAGAGTTAGTAGTACTAGAGCAAAATAATAGTTGGTTGTAAAGTTGTCTTAGGCAAAGAATATTAGATTGAAATCCTAAAAAGGTTGGGGGTAAAATAATAATACTTATATTGATAATTACAAAGTGAAATATCTTATTATTATGTATAGAAACTAGACATATCTCAATAATTATTTGGATGAGAAGGACAAATCTTTGTATAGGATCTCCCATCCCTCCTCCTCTTACTTTTTGCACTCATTATATTAGCTTTTGAATATTAACAATATGAGTATATAGTGGCAAACTAGCCATCACGGGAAGTTCTCAAATATATATTGAACCTTTTGAGTTAGTTCTTCAAAATTACATATACCATTACACAAGACTTTCGAAAATTTTAGTAACTAAATTTTTCGAACATTTACAATATAAAAGTAATAATGAAACTAAATCTGTATTGATAAAAGATAAAAGGTTTATTATTATAAAAGATAAAAGAATAGAATGCCACCAAATTAAATCTTCTATTGATATATAAAGCCGAAATAAAATAAACCAAACAGATCAAACCTGTACTAATAAGTCATAAGAACAGGGTAGGCTATTTCGGTGTACGACATCTATAACAGTAACACAAAAAACTAAAGTGAAGTTTAAACAACAAAACCCTCTCTCTGTCTCTCTTTTCTCGCTCTCGCCATTTTGGATCTCGATGTCCTCACTCTAATCAGATCTGAGGTGCCTTTTTCTCTACTTTTCATTTCACTTCCTCAAAATCTCACTTCATTCCATTAAATTCTCATCGTTTCATTCATTATTTTCTTTCCCTATTTGCTGGTTCATGTGATTGTTAAGCAGTTCTGAGTAGTGACTAGTGAGTGAAGAAGAAGGAGAAGGAGAAGATGTTGACGAAGTTTGAGACGAAGAGTAACAGGGTGAAGGGTCTGAGTTTCCACAGGAAGAGACCGTGGATCCTGGCGAGTCTCCACAGCGGTGTGATCCAGCTATGGGATTACAGAATGGGCACTCTCATCGACCGATTCGACGAGCACGATGGCCCCGTCAGAGGCGTCCATTTCCACAACTCCCAACCCCTCTTTGTCTCCGGAGGTAACACACTACACTACTCTACTCATATCCCCTTCCGATCTCACATTACATTTCCCTCTGTTTCATATTTATTATTATTTACTTCCACGTGATAGAATAGAAAATGAAATCTTCTCAAACCAAATAGGCCCTTAAATTGTTTTGAAAGTATATATGGTGGAGGGGGATCCAGCTTCTCTAAACTGAGCAACTCACTTTAGAGTGTAAACTGTAAATTAAGTAATTTCAACCAGTGATGAATAAATCAATAGTTGATATTATAAATACACGCATAACAAATCATGGATATGTTGGATTATCAATCCTTGATTTTCTCATTAACGGTTGAGATTACTTACTTTACTTTCCCGTGACATTAGAGGAGCCAAATCCGGTGGGGGGGGGGGTTAGTTTCACTTTTTTTTTACGGTTTATAGGTTTTATGGTTTTTTTTTTGGGTTCTGGACAGGGGATGATTACAAGATTAAGGTTTGGAACTACAAGTTGCATAGGTGTTTGTTTACTCTTCTTGGGCACCTTGATTACATTCGCACCGTGCAGTTCCATCATGAGAGCCCTTGGATTGTGAGTGCCAGTGACGATCAGACCATTCGCGTCTGGAACTGGCAGTCCCGCACTTGTATATCTGTTTTGACTGGACACAATCACTATGTCATGTGTGCTATGTTCCACCCAAAGGAGGATCTTGTTGTCTCCGCCTCCCTGGATCAGACAGTTCGCGTCTGGGATGTTGGATCCCTCAAGAGGAAGACCGCCTCGCCTGCCGATGACATACTGCGGCTGAGCCAGATGAATACCGATCTTTTTGGCGGCGTTGATGCTGTTGTTAAATATGTGTTGGAAGGTCATGACCGCGGGGTCAACTGGGCCGCGTTTCACCCTACGCTGCCTCTCATTGTATCGGGAGCCGATGATCGGCAAGTGAAACTTTGGAGGATGAATGGTAAAGTGTTAAACCTATTCTATTTGTTTCATGATTTCTTGAATTAAGTAATGATGGTGGACATCTTTGGCTTTCCATTTCTTAATTTAAATGTGGAGATGAATGCATCTACATATATTCTTAATGCTATTCTAATTATCATATTACCCTACAGTTTTAGAGGAACTTACATGTGTTTGTTGGTGTGAAATCGTTTGTCCAAGCCAGTTCTTCCATCCATTAATTTTTTTAGGATTTTTATTTTTACTAATAGTATTTGAAGTGACCTTCTCTATCCTCCTATAAAAATTAACTAAACTATCTAATTTCAGACACCAAGGCATGGGAAGTGGACACTTTGAGAGGGCACATGAATAATGTTTCATGTGTTATGTTCCATGCAAAACAGGATATCATTGTGTCAAATTCTGAAGATAAAAGTATTCGAGTATGGGATGCCACAAAGAGGACTGGACTTCAAACATTCCGCCGAGAGCATGATCGGTTTTGGATTCTTGCAGCACATCCTGAAATGAATCTGTTGGCAGCTGGTCATGACAGTGGTATGATTGTTTTTAAGCTAGAGAGAGAAAGGCTTGCTTTTGCAGTTAGTGGAGATTATTTGTTCTACACAAAAGACCGGTTTTTGCGTTCCTATGAATTCTCAACACAAAGAGATACACAAATACTTCCAATTCGAAGACCCGGCTCTTTAACCCTGAATCAAAGTCCAAAGACACTCTCCTATAGCCCATCTGAAAATGCATTTCTTCTGTGTTCAGATGTAGATGGTGGATCATATGAGTTGTATTCCATATCCAAGGATAGCTATGGTAGGGGTGATGTACAAGATGCCAAAAAAGGTCAAGGAGGATCAGCCATCTTTGTTGCTCGGAATAGGTTTGCTGTGCTTGACAAAAGCAACAATCAAGTCCTTGTAAAAAATTTGAAGAATGATCTTGTTAAAAAGAGTGTGCTCCCGATTGCCACCGATGCTATATTCTATGCAGGAACAGGCAACTTGCTTTGTAGATCAGAAGATAGAGTTGTTATATTTGACCTTCAGCAGAGGCTTGTTATTGGCGAGCTTCAGACCCCTTTTATCAAATATGTTGTATGGTCTAATGACATGGAAAATGTTGCTTTGCTCAGCAAACATGCCATTATAATCGCTAGCAAGAAATTGGTGCACCAGTGTACACTCCATGAAACAATCCGCGTAAAAAGTGGAGGCTGGGATGATAATGGGGTTTTCATTTACACAACATTAAATCACATCAAATATTGCCTTCCCAATGGAGACAGTGGGATAATAAAAACACTGGAAGTTCCAATTTATATCACAAAGGTATCTGGGAACACAATCTTCTGCTTGGATCGGGATGGGAAAAGCAGAGCCATAACTATTGATGCAACTGAATATATTTTTAAGCTTTCCCTGTTGAAGAAAAGATATGACCATGTCATGAACATGATAAGAAATTCACAGCTTTGTGGGCAAGCTGTAATTGCTTATCTACAGCAGAAGGGATTCCCTGAGGTTGCCCTCCACTTTGTGAAAGATGAGAGAATTCGGTTCAATTTGGCTTTAGAGAGTGGTAACATCCAAATTGCTGTTGCATCAGCCACAGCAATTGATGAAAAAGATCACTGGTATCGATTAGGGGTTGAGGCTCTTCGCCAAGGAAATGCTGGTATAGTAGAGTATGCATATCAGAGGACAAAAAATTTTGAGAGATTGTCTTTCCTTTATCTTATCACTGGTAACATGGAGAAGCTTTCAAAGATGTTGAAAATTGCTGAAGTTAAGAATGATGTGATGGGCCAGTTTCACAATGCCTTGTATATGGGTGATGTTCGAGAACGTATTAAGATCTTGGAGAATGTGGGGCATTTGCCTGTTGCTTACATCACTGCATCAGTCCATGGGTTACATGATGTTGCTGAACGGCTTGCAGCTGAACTGGGGGATAATGTTCCATCTTTACCTGAGGGAAAAGTACCATCTCTCTTGATACCACCATCACCCGTGTTGTGTGGTACTGATTGGCCCCTTCTCAGAGTCATGCAAGGTATATTTGATGGTGGATTTGACAATTCAGGTCGGGGTGTTGCTGATGAAGAGTATGAAGCTGCTGATGGTGATTGGGGCGAAGAGCTTGACATAGTTGATGTGGATGGCTTACAAAATGGAGATATTGCTGCGGCTTTGGATGATGGAGATGTGGCTGAAGAAAATGAAGAAGAGGGTGGATGGGAGATGGAGGATTTAGAGCTGCCTCCTGAAGCTGACACCCCAAAAGCTTCTATCAGCACACGTTCTTCAGTTTTTGTGCCCCCAACACCTGGCATGCCAGTTAGCCAGATATGGATTCAGAAATCATCCCTTGCAGCTGATCATGCAGCTGCTGGTAATTTTGATACTGCAATGCGGTTACTGAATCGGCAACTTGGGATAAGAAACTTTGCCCCCTTGAAATCCATGTTTCTTGATCTTAACACTGGCAGCCATTCCTATCTGTGTGCATTTTCGTCTGCACCAATAATTTCATTTGCAGTGGAAAGAGGTTGGACTGAGTCATCTGCTGCAAACGCAAGAGGCTCACCAGCAGTTCCTTTCAAATTGTCTCAATTGGAAGAAAAGCTTAAAGCTGGCTATAAGTTAACTACTGCTGGAAAATTCACTGAGGCTCTTCGGACATTTGTTAATATTCTTCATACAATTCCTTTGATAGTCGTTGAGTCAAGGAGGGAAGTGGATGAGGTGAAGGAATTGGTTATCATAGTCAAAGAGTATGTTTTGGCTCTGCAGATGGAGCTGAAGAGGAGGGAAATCAAGGATAATCCCGCACGACAGCAGGAGCTTGCAGCATATTTTACTCACTGCAACCTTCAAACACCACATTTGAGGTTAGCTCTGCACAATGCAATGGTTGTCTGCTTCAAGAATAAGAACCTTGCCACGGCTTTTACCTTTGCCAGGAGGTTACTTGAGACAAATCCTACCCTTGAAAACCAAGCCAAGACAGCAAGGCAAGTGGTGGCAGCTGCAGAAAAGAGTATGACTGATGCCACAGAGTTGAACTATGATTTCAGAAACCCATTTGTGGTTTGTGGTGCAACCCATGTGCCAATCTATCGTGGACAGAAGGATGTCTCTTGCCCATATTGTTCATCTCGATTTGTGCCAAGCCAAGAGGGGCAACTATGTACTGTTTGTGATCTTGCAGTGGTAGGAGCAGATGCTTCTGGATTGCTATGCTCGCCTTCCCAGATACGCTGATTGAGCCAAGAGTATAATAGTTTGTCAAATTTTGTTTAAAGCCAATTTTCAACAGCAGATAGAGCCCCATTGATCAATTAATATATTTCATGGTAGACGCCAGAAATACTCAGGAACTACTCTTGCCTTGTAGCTTTCCCTTTTCTTTAGTTAAAAATGATTTTCAATGTAATAAATCTATTTCATGAGGGGGTGTTTGTTTCACACACAAGAAAGCAAAAAGGTTGTACTTAATCAGATGTTTGTTTTATGCTGTGCTGCGTTACAATTGTGGCAGTTTTATTTGGCAAAATACATATGTATATGTTCATTGGGGGTTCAGTCCCTTGTCTGCAAGAGTAACCGTTCTCTGTACTTGAGCAACTCTTCGATCTTCTTTCGATTGTCAATGCATTTCCTTGTAGATTCTATGTATGGTAGTGGTCTTCGAGGATCTTTATTGAGCATTCTTAAATGTTGCATTGTTTCTGATTAGAAATGCTCATGCTTGAACATACACAAGTACAAAGTTATTATGGTAGCCTGTGGATACTGCTACTTGGTTTGAATCGAGGCAGGGGAGCATTTTACCGTACCTACACTTTCCACCGGATTTATACTAGTACTAGTATCAACCAATCAAAAAGGCAAAGGTTAATCTGTCTATCTATTTATGATATATTTAATCAGAACTCTAGATTTAGGCCTTGCCACTTTGCCTCTCTTTGTTGTCACATCAGACATATTGAGTTGTCACCTTTAAGTTGCATCGACTCACTCTTCCTTGTTCCACAACTATTGTATATTACTATATATATATATATATATATATATTATATTATACCACCTATTATACGGCCATCCCACTCCTTTCTTTTAAATTCCACCCCCCCCCCCACCAAAGAACTTTTCGATTTTTTTTTTGGAAACATGGCTATAGGAATTTCAGAATTTTGATTCTGCAATGCATAAAACTGTATTTCGGAAATTAAATTTTGGATTTCATTTTTATTTATTTATTTATTTATTTATTCTGAATTTTGATAAGTTCCAGAAATTGAACTTTTATCTTTGTTTCAAAAATTAGATCAGAGTTCCATGAATTGACTATGTTCAATCATAGATTTAACTATTCATCTGGATCAACCAAAAAAGGATCAAAAAAAGATTTAACTATTCATCGAATCAAATGGGGGGAGTTTGGTTTCTAAATACTAAATTCTAAATTCCAGAGGTAAATACAAGTAGACAACCGACAATTTCTCCTTGAAAAATGCTATTCTTTCCCTCTTCAGTCTTCACAGTGATCATGTGACAGCAACAAACAGTAAGTGTGGCACAGGCATAACAGGTTAACTCCATGTGAAGCAATCCTTCTTCACCTTTCTCTGCTTATTAGAATAAAGTTAAAAAATATCCTTTTATTTCCATTCAAGTCATTCCATTCACTTTCCCTACATCCCCCCCTCATATAAACACACCCCACATTCATATTGAACTCAAATCAAACCCAAATACCAGTATACCACCACCACACTCATTCATTCATTCACCTTAAAGAAAATGCCTTCACCAGTGAAGCCAAGTCATTCTGCATCTGCTGAAGGTGAGAAGCATCATAAGCAACTAGATAGAGAGATTAGGGACATGGTCTCAGCCATCACTCATCGTGTCACAGGTTTTCATAAACCATCAGGCTCAACACCCCACCATTTGGAGAATGATGGGGAGGAACATGGTGTGAGCATGATCACCCTTGTAGGAAACAACACTGGAGCTACCATGAGAAAAGAATTGGATGAGAAATCGTCAAGCAATCATAACCACTCTGCTGCTCATGATGATGAGCCTGAGGAGGCATTGAGCACCTATGTCAACAGCAACTTTCAGGCCATCAACAACTCAATCATGCTTGGTGGTAGTTACCAGGCCAATGATCCTGGTGTGCACATGGATATCTCAGATTTCTTCAGTACTGAGCCTCCTCATGAAAGTCACCATAAGGCTGAGAAGCATGGGAAGAAGGGAAAGAAGAAAGAGAAAGAAGCTTCCAAAACAAAACATCATTCATCACATTCTGATTGAGGCTTGAGCTAAATATATATTGGTGCTGATCAGCTGCCAATTATGATATTTACAATATCTACACAGTGTGACTTGCTGTGAGATTAGATTAGAACCCCTCTTGTGTCCATGGTTAAGACCACTGATTAATCATTTCTATTTAAGTATGTTTGAATAATTGACCATGTTTTTGCAATATGTTGCTTATTTTGTGTTTATTCTTTGTGGGGTGTCAAGTAATAGTAGTATAAGAGTAATTTCTCACCATAAGCGTAATTGTACTCTCTGCTAAGAACTTGTGAACAGTGCTTGGATGGAGAGGCATAGTTAACCAATTTTCTCCTTGTACAATAAATATATTTTACTCTTAAAAAGAAGAAGATTCTTGTATCATATAGAAATGAATTTAATTTGCAATGGTTATTAGCTAGTTGATAGAAATAAATAATCAGTCAAAATTAATAGTTGTTTCACTAATAAATAATAAACATATAAAGTATAAACTATTCCACGAAAATGCAATAATCACTCATCAGTAAATAATAATTATTCACAAATTTTCTCGTAGTAATTTGTCTACTAAATAAAATTAATAACTTTCTCTCTTATAAATTATCGAAAAGCACTGCAAACTATTACTTTTTTATGTATGATGAATCGTATATAGATTACCTATGTATTGATTATCATCAAATCATATATTAGCAAAACACCAATAAATCAAAGGAAATTGAGAACAGTAGTCACATTGAAGATTGAACAATATATCATTACAGGATATAAGTTTTGCACACTTGTTTTACAGGTAATTTTACCTAATTAACATCATTTTGTAAGAGAGTTTTCAGTTGTCATATATTCATTTATGTTTCATGTGTGATCGATTTATCTTTTCTGGAAGTTTAGAAACTTGATGCCATAGGCAAATACAAAAAGGAAGAGGAAGCTGAAAGCAATATGAGTCAAAGCAACAACTCCAAGGAAGTCATGTTCAAAACCGAATTGCCTCTCAAGGTATTCTTTTACTGTCATGGGTCTAAAGCCAGGAACTTCTATTGGACTGTTCTTGTCACCCACTTGGGATGTTACCAATCCATATATAGTCCATGCCACAGGAGAAGCCCAATAATACCACCTCCACCATATTGGAATTTGCTGCAAAAGTAAAAAACAACTCTTTTTGAAACATAGAGAATTTGATTACCAGTTAGAAATTAGAATATTTTCAAGGGTCTTCTTAAATAGTGTCCTAAGATACTCAGCAAAGAATCAATAAATGAAAAATATTTATTGAAAAATAAACATTTTTTTTTGTTTCCCAGTGTATCCTCCACGTGCAATTGCGGAGACTAATCCTGGTGAGATCCATTTAAGGGATCAAACTCTGACATCGTTCTTAAGGGTCACAGGTATCTATCACCCATGCCACTTTGAAAAATAAACATTTAATACAATAATAACTTAAATATAAAATAACTATATTTATTAATGGATATATTACATGTTTGGTTTCTTAACTAATAAGAAGTGATTCTTGCCAGGATCATTGATCCATAAACCCCAACCCCATAGGGTGCTGCATATAGCAAGTTCTTGTTAGTTGGGGTCCATATGTTTATGTGGTTCCATGGGCCTAACTCACTTGATTAGGACATTTGTTTATGTTTTCCATATGAGATTTAATGTTCTTCAATTGAACATCCCATTTCTATTTATCTTCCCTAAGTACCACTCTAGTGGCAACAAGGTCTAGGACTCTAATTGTGTAAATAGGTTAAGTAATTGTGAGATATTCATTCTTCTTGAATTCAATAATGCAGGCTAATATCCATTTGTTACTCCCATCCAGGGTACTAAGGAATATATTTGATCATTGATTTGGCACACATACCGTTCTTGGAATAAGAAAGCCAGAGAACAGGTTCCAGAAACTGAGTAAGAAAGACATCATGATTGCAGCAATTTGGTAGCTTGGTGTCAGAGCCACAGTCATCATTCCATACAGTGTGAAGTACGTAAAGGACATAAATATGAAGAAGTAGAACCAAAGGAAATTTCCAATTTGTGCTTGGAATCCAATCATCCAATAGAGGATAATGGAATAGGCTAGACTTTGGATTGCAGAATAAATTACTTCAATTGCTACCTGCAAAGACAATAGTTCTTTCAGTGAATGATTGTGTAACTTTGCTAAGTTATCTTTCTTAAATGTTTTTTTTTTTTTTACTTTGAAGTGAAGGGGTTGGCTGGTTTCACCTGACCAATTGCAAATGGAAGTTCTGAGTACATTCCAGCTGCTCTTTCACGATAGAGAACTGTTCTCTCCACTGCAACTACAGGTTGCACACTGCTAGTGTTGGAGGATCCAAGGAAAATAACAGATGTATACATAGCTCCAACCAGGTTCAACAGGTCTTGTTCCTTTTGCCTGAAAACATGATATACATTGTTCTCTTATACAATTATGAAAACATGTGTGTTAAAATAACTTTGTCATGGACACATAGACAGATAAATTGTTCTGAGCAATTTGATTAGTGAAAGTATGTAGAAGTTAACAGGTACTGGTGAAGTGTAATGCTGTCAAGTAACTTTTGGACTTACGTTTTATCTCCTTTATTCCAATAAATAAGTCCAAAAATGAGACCAATAACTATTGTGATGAAGAATCTGACGGAATTATACTGTGGATTCCTCCAATAGGAGCAGTGCTGTTTCCAGAAGCAAGCTTTGCATTGAGTAACAAAGGTTTGGGAGTATTTAGAAGGAAAGTAAAGGTCCTTTGTTCCAGGTGCTGGTGTGCATAGTTCCTTGATAAGTTCCTGGTTCTTTCTGGAAAAAAGAGTTAACAAAGTATGGAAAAGTAACATATCATCAGAAATTTCAGGCAAATATGGGGAAAAAGAAGAAGCAGGAATGTCTGGGAATATAGCTATATGACTATGAGTGTCACTTACTGATAAAGGTCTGACTTGGTGTATAATTCTGCAAAATCTATACCAAGCTGAGACTCAACAACAGGAGAAGTGATCTCCAGCATCCACGTGGCTGGATTATATCCATCTTTAATCTTAGGAATTCCTGTAATAGCCTGAAAAAGGTTATATACAATCAGTAAGATAACTGACATCTTAGTGTGTATTTGGAGGAGAATTTGCTAAAATGATTTTGACTTAACTTGATTTTGTGAAATTGATTTGGTTAAAATTGAATTTGAAGTGATGTGATATTATGATTTATGTTTGGATATTTTTACTCTGAAAGCAAATTCGAGGTAAAATTAAGTGTAAAATTTTCAACCTAACGCAAAAGCTACAAATCATTATTTAAGGTAAAATCGATTTTGGGAAACATAATTGCTTTCTCTTAAAAAATCCAAACACCTAAATTATTACTAAAATCACTTTTGACGAAGGCAAAATCAAATTTTATTCATTATCAGGGTACAAGTTTACCTCAAAGTACTCTATAAGTTTCTCAGAATTTCGACCAAGAGGGCCACCATATATCATTTGTCCACCTCTCTTCATCAAAAGCAGCTGAAGTCATGATGTATCAAGGGTGAGTGAGTATGGTGCCTTCTAAACCATTACAAAAAATAACAGTTTCATCTGCAAAATATTGATATATTCATGTTTACCTCATCAAAATCTTCAAATATATCAATGCTTGGTTGATGAATTGTGCAGACAACAGTTCTCCCCGTATCGACCGTGTTTCTAACGGTACGCATAACAACTGCTGCAGCTCTAGCATCAAGACCAGTTGTTGGCTCATCCATGAAGATAATGGAAGGATTTGCAACCAATTCTACAGCAATGGTAAGCCTCTTTCTCTGCTCAGTTGATAGGCCATCTATTCCAGGAAGGCCAACTATAAAATCCCTCACCGGATGTAGCTCGACCAGCTCTATAACTTCCTCAATAAACATCTGTAAGATAAGAAGTAGACTATTAAGATTCTGTTGGAGTGTCCTCTTGATTGATGTTTTGCAGCTTTGTTAATTTTTCTCCATTTTTGTTTTTTTCTCTTTGATTATTATTATTATTATTATTATTATTATTATTATTATTATTATTATTGCTATTGTTGTTGACAAAAAGGAGGACTTTTTTGTCATCCTGCCATGTATAGAGTTTGGAAAAAAATAATTGATTGCTTGTTAACCACATATGAAATAACCTTGATGCATGTGAAACTTGCATAACTATCTAATAACTTTTAAGTGGCTTCTAGACATATGAAACATTCACTATCATTTTTCTTTTTCTTTTAACAGTCTTGCAAGCAGTAACTCAGAACCTATTCATCTCCTGGAAATCCTGGAAGATTTAATGTTGAACCTATATAAAATCAAGTCATCTGAAATTGGGAGGAATAGGACCTATTTTCAACTTTGAAAAGTTCAAACATAAAGCCTCTAGTTTGAAAAGTTAGCATGAAAATTGGTTTGATGAAAACATACCTTTCTTGTTTCTTTATCAACCTCCTTACTGAGACGCAGCCAAGCAGAAAACAGAAGAGATTCATAGACTGTAATATTTGGAGAATGTATGTCATTTTGTTCACAATAACCGCTAATGCGTGCAAAAGTTGCTTGGTTCTTCGGATAACCAGATAAGTTGATGCTTCCCTCAATATAACCACCAGTTTTCCTTCCTGCAAGCACATCCATCAAGGTGGTTTTTCCAGCACCACTTACACCAACTAATGCTGTTAAAATCCCAGGCCTGAAAGCACCACTTATGTCTCTTAGTAGTTGGAGTCTATTTTCTTCAATTTCTTGTTTCTTCATTTCCTGATAATAAATCACTAAAGTGACATTTTTGAACATTTGGGAATTGTGATACCATAACATAATTTCAAAATAGTTTTAAATTCACTGTTGAAGTTAGATGATTTTTTTACACAATATTAACCATGTAAACTTGATTTCTGCTTTCAATGTTAATAGGAATCATTGATCACACACCAGTCGCACACGCGCAAGTGCGCGTGTACACACACACATATCCTTTTACTGCCGAATTTATAACCATGATGGAATTTTAGTTATAAAAACAGAACATTTGGTACAGCCAGAAAAATACAGATGTCAAAGTAAATGATAAAAATAGTTCATTGCATAAAATTGTATCTGAAGTTAGAAATAATAGGACATGATTAAAATGGTACAAGATGTGGGAACTGGAATTTACATTTGGCATATCGATGTAATAATTCACATTCTCAAAAGCAAGTGACAGAGGCTGAAAGGGCAACACCATTCCCTTCTTGGATTTTGCATTAATTGCAGCTTTAGGAATTGAGCTATGTGTAGTATTTCTTACTCCCATGTCAATACCTGTAATGAATACAATTATCTTTTTGTTCATTGCCAAGAGTGCTTATAGTAAATTGCATGTTAGTAATACAACAAGTCAGACATCATTTCATTTGGGAAAAAGTGAAATTTCTTCTGACTAGAGGCTGTAAAGTATTTTATATATTAAAAAAAATGAATGTTTTGTTTATGTTCTCATTGATAGGGACTTGGATATTATGAGGGTGCCTAAGTCCCATATCAAGTAGTATGGGATGTTCGGTGGAGTACTCAAGTGGCTTGATTCTCCCCCCTCGATAGCTAGCTTTTCAAGGGAGGGTTCCCAAGTGTTTGGCTGCTTATCACTCATTAAGGGTAGTTTCTTATAATATCATTCATTTTCAGAGAAAATTTAATATTACCTTCAAACCATTCAGTCATTGTTGTTGCTGTTCTTTTCACTGAAGAGGACACTACTATGCTTTTCCTATGGTCTTCCTCTTCCACTATGATAGATTTAGAGCTTCCAAATGCTGCAATTTAATTTCAAAGCAATATCAGAGAGAATTTTTAGGTAATAGATTTTTCAAATGGGGTGGCTTTGCTTTCTTGATGTGGTTTTCTAATAGGTATCCTTCTAGTCTTCCTTTATATTACTCTCTTTAAATTTGTCAGAATGATTTTAGAACAATTTAAGAAACAAAATCTTATAGATGCAGGCAAGCAACACAAAGAAAGACGAGGATGGAAACTTACGATTCAAATAAGTTAGAGCGAGAATGAAACAAATGTTGAAAAGAAGAGAAAATCCTGTAAGAGCACCAATAGATATCCAATACCAATAGTCTTCTGTGAATATTCCTCTGGCCTTAAGAAAAGCCTTCCCAACTGTGGGTTCATCAATTCTTGGGTCATTATTAGGCTGTGAAAAGTGAAGAGAATCAGCAACAAACTAATAATGATCTAGTGTTTATAAGGTTAAAGACCAATAATTCTCTCCACAAGTATAAGATCTTACTGCACTCCATCTTTTGTCTAGGAACTCATTGATGGCTATTGCAGTCATTCCATACATCATAGGTGAAGCATAATAGCACCATATCATCCATGACTCAATATCATCTATAAATGGAAAGAGAGGCTGCAATGATCAGTTCAAAAGAAACAATTTCACATGAAAAAATGGAAAATATCATTTAATATTAAATTATTTCTTTTATTGTATAGGTGGTATAAAGAGGAGAAACTGCTACTTACCTCTTGAAACAGTAAATCCACTTAAGACGAAAACAACTAAGATTGTGAAGGAAGCAAGTGTGTTAGCCACAACTTTTGTCCTTCCAAGTGCCGCAATGAAGCGAAAAAGCGATAGAGCCATTTGATTCACACAGAAGAATGCCAATAATTGACGAAAAAACCTGTAACAGGTTTTCAGATACATCATTGAACAAATTTTGCAAGTCAGCATAAAACTAAAGAATGATAGAAGAATATATAACTTGATTCATTTCTACTCAACAACAACAACCAAAGCCTTTTCCCATTAGGTGGTATCAGACACATGAGTCAAATAATGCCATAATATCCGGTCATTGATCAAGTCTAATGACTGTTGACAAACCATAAAATTCAAAATCCTTCTTAATAGTATTAGTATGATAGGCCTATATTTTTCTGATCTCCCTCTATTTCTAACTATTGAACTATTCTTCATTTGGTCTACCCTCCTTACCAACATTTATACAGGCCTTCTCCACATATGCCCAAATCACCTGAGACGAAACTCTACCATCTTTTCTACGATAGATGCTACTCCAACTTTCTCTCTAATGCTTTCGTTTCTAATTTTATCTTGTCTAGTGTGAGTACTCATCCACCATAACATTCTCACGTACCACTAAGAACTTAACTCACTCCACATTGCATTCTCATTACCTACTAGCCGCAGGAGCGAAACCGATGGTATAATAAGTGAGGATGATCCATAATCCTGACTCCAATAAAGAGAGAGGAACTCTGAGGACCCAGATGGGCAATGCAAAAGCCCATGCTGGATAAAACAGGAAATCTCTCTGCTTGAAGAAAACAGGAAGCCTATTAACAATCATTGCAAGCTCTGCCACTCCATTGAACATTACATTGATGAGACTGAAAAACAGTGCACCATAATATTTCCCTCCATCTTCAAGTTTACCATGCTTCATTTCTGTTCTGAAAAACACTGTCATGGTAATGATAGATACGATGGTAATCTGGAAAGTCTTGAATATGTATACGAAGTAGTTGCGCTTCATCAATAGCCATTCTCTTGAAAAGCATGCCTTGAAGAGTTCCCATTTGGAGATTCCGTACTTCTCCTTCACTAATGCACCAGGATGAGCTTCATTAGGATCAAATGGAACTTGAATCTCTTCATGAAGTTGTTGGCCAATGCTGTACTTATTGAAGTATGCTACAAACTCAGGCACACTAACATATTGGTAAGGTATGTCCCTTCTGAACCAGTACTGTTCTTGGTCCTTTCTAGAAGTCACCTCCTGTAAAAAATCTGCAACACCTTTCCTTGCTGGGCATTTGAAGCCAACACTTCGGAAAAAATCTAGAACACTCTCGCGGGGACCTTGATAGATAATCTCACCTTCTGAAAGTAATACTATGTCATCAAAAAGGTTATATGTTTCTGGTGCAGGTTGCAAAAGAGAGATTATCATAGTAACATCCATGATATGGACCATCTGCCTCATAAACCTAACAATTTGGAAGGTCGTGGAACTATCCAAACCAGTTGAAATTTCATCCATGAAGAGGGCTTTTGCAGGCCCTACCAACATCTCACCTGCATTAAGTTTATATATAAGTTAATGTTTATGGCTTAGGAGAATTGACAAAATGAATGATTCGGTAAAGGACTATATGTGTCACAATCTGGGAGGTGACACGTGTCACAATATGAAAATCCAGGCCTAATAGTAATTGAATTGATTGAAGATAAAGTCTCTGCAATATTGTTATTGATCTGTAAAGACACATGCAAGTACCACATGACACATACCAGTAGTTAAACGCTTCTTTTGTCCACCAGATATGCCCCTTTGCATCTCATTTCCCACCAAAATATCAGCACACATTTCCAATCCAAGAATCTATTTGCATCATCTCAAACACATTAGATGGAAGAAAGTTGGCCTGTATTATGACTAAAATGGAACCAACTCAAAGAAAAAGAAAACAGTAGCATCATCACCAAACCTTGAGAATATAATCTGTAACAAGACTTTGTTCTTGACCTTCCATTGCTGTGGCTTTCATGAAAGCATCTATCTCAGGGTCTGGTTTAATACCTGCTGCTACTTCTCTTCTTGACAGTTCTGCCAGAAGATCATACCTTGTTCCAACTCCTAAGCAGCGTCCAGAGAAGTTCAATGTCTCCCTCACTGTCATTTCTCCATGGTGAAGATCATGCTGACTAATATAAGCACATGTTCTTTGAGGAACAAACTCTGACAACTCATGACCACAGTAAGTGACCCTTCCTGATACCTGTTGAAAAATTTTGTGATTGCAAAGTGAAATATTGATATTTCTGTTTTAATAGTTTTTTTTTTGTTTAGGACCAAAAACATATTTAATCCTAATAGATTTTTATTCGGGAGGGGGAACATTGTTAGTTTGGATTTTATTACTAGGACTGGCCAGGGGTTAAGCATGTGTTTGGTTTAATTTAGATTATGGGAAATAATTGTTCTGTTTAAAATATTAGCATGAAGATAAAAAAATTTCTTAAAATTAATTAATTCAAACATGTATAAGTAGCTTCAAAACAAAAAAAAAATGTGTACATTACATGAATCAAATAGTTACTTAATTGTGTATATTATGTTGCATGAGTACGACTTTTGAGAGTATGAGTGTAAATATGGGATACGTCAATATTGGCAATTTTATTTTCGAAGTTCCAAACACTGATACGATCAATTATCTATAACAATAATAAAGAGGATACCTACTGTTCCGGTGTTTGCACTGTTTTACCTTTCAACAGCTACTACAATATTTAAATTGTAAAAGAGAACAGTTTGAAACCAAAATAGTAATATCCAAAAAATCTCAAATAATATCTTACTCAACAATATAAAAAATGTGGAAAGACGGGTACAGTAGTCTCTATTGGATAATTTTAGGAATTATATTAACGGACTCAAAAAGATTAATATGATAAAAAAATTAATTTTAAGGACTAATTTAAAATAATAATAATTTCAAGATTAAATTGAAAACATCTTACAATTTTATAGACGATTTGGGTAATTCATTGGATATATTTATTATTCCTAAAGGAGAGGAAGGGGATGATGACTAACCCTTAGATCCTTGTCCATTTTTCCAGCAAGTGCCTGGAGGAGTGTAGTTTTTCCTGACCCTGGAGGTCCCAAAAGCAAAGTCATTCTGAAAAAGTGAGACAAAAAAAAAAATAAGTTCTAGTTAATTCCAAACTATCAACTGGGCAATACAATTGATGCATTTATATAGAAATTAATTTCCCTTATGCTACCACTGCCTAACCATAACAACGTGATTAGGATTTTTTTTAATGTTTATCTCTCTTTTCATGAATATTTATAAATTTTAATAGATTTTATTTATTTATTATCTATAATAAAAAAGAGAGTTAAGCACAATTTTACAAGACAAAATTATGTGAAATTTTAATATAAAAAATATTTTCCCATAAAAACTAAGAAATGAAACATTGCCTCCTAGCACTTAGATTTTAAAATAATTTATGGGATTGTAGAGCCTTTGAAATAATTTCTCTGAACTGAGGCAGGGGCATATAATATCCTCAAAGTTATTCTTTGTCATTATTAAATAACTATTCACTAACAACCATATTTATTCAATAATTTTATTTAATCTATACATATAATAAAGGGGATACAGTTTTTTGGTGTACACATTTTTTTGGACCCTTTTACCCTTTAACTCCTATTAACCACCTTAATAATATTAATTGTCCCTTTAAATAATAATTAACTATAAAAAAACTGTTTATGTAAAAAACCAACTGTAAAAAAAATGAATGGTGAGTGCAGGCACTCCCCCACTAGTGATAATAAAAGGAAAACATGTAAACTCGTGTCTCATATGAAATGAAGAAACAAACATTTGTCCTCGTAAAATGGATTTTGAGATTGATGCATAATTGACTAGAGTTAATGTTTTGAACTTGATAATGAATGGAAGAACTCATTAAGTACCTTGATGGTTTCACAATTCCACTAACATCTTTGAGAATCTTGACAACCCTTTTCTTAAATGGCAAAATCTTGATATGACCCAAAACTCCCTATTTAATTAACACAAACAGGAAAACATATATATAAGATCATAAGCCAATATATACCTTTTGAAGAAGGAAGAACCAGGTTATGTGAAAAATACCTCTATTACATTCAGGGTAGAATTGAGTAGCGTTGGCAAGGCCCTGGTTCCAATATATGCATCCCCTTCAACTGATAAATGCTCAAACCGCACTTCAATGTTGGGAGTCTCAATTCCTACCCTACAATAATGAACAAATTAACAAGCACCACATGATCAATTAACCATCTAGTAGAATCTTGCATAGAATAGACGAATTAAAAACCAAAGCTATTCAAATCAAACCAATATATGAAACTTTGGTTTGAACATCATTAGATCACACAACAAATATACATAAAATTAAAGCTAGCCACGATCCCCTGCTGTAGTATAGCTTCTACAACAGAGATCTCTGCCATTGGAATCCAACGGTTGAGAGTGTTATATTGTTAGTTATTGGAATAATCCAACAACCAAAATCTCTGCTGTAGAGACTGTACTGCAATAAAGGATCTCGGCTCAGCTAGCCACCTATACCTATTAATCCTGTCCCTCATCCTATGGAGAAACTTCTCATTGTCCTCTTCAGCAGTCTTGAGTATGCTCTCTAGGAGATGCTTCTTTTCCACCACTCCAAGCTTGGTGATGTCAACCTCTTCATAGTTAACTCTCCCATTATCCAGAACTTGCTTCAGAATCCCTTTCCTCATCCTATCATATGTTGGAAGCCTCCTCAAAGCTTCCCACTTCAGCTCCTCCTCTTCATCTATTTCCCTCACACTTCTCTGAAACAACACATCCCCCTGCTGTTCACCCACTACTGCCTCATTATGCAAGCTTGCTGAGTCTGAGGTCCACTCCCCATCAAAACTCTTCCTTCCATCACTCACTGACCTCTCAATATAATCTTCATCAACCACTTCTGATGCCATATCAATAAAATTTGGTGTATATATATTCTTTTTGTTCTCCTGGTAGTTGTAAAGTGAGTTTCTTTATGTGAGCATTAATAAAAAGTCAAAATTAATGAAACCAAGGAACTTGAACAAAAACAATGATTGACTACATTCACTTATTGTATATGATATGATGGCACATGTTGGATGAAGTTTCAGGTTTTTTGGGGAGTTTTTTGGTGAAATCTGATGAGCTCTACATGTATGGTTTGTGATTTGGGGTAATGGGTAGGAGACAAACATTACAATTTGACATCACACAGGAGGATCTAGCTGAAAGAAGAAACCTTTCTATGCAGATGAAAAAGGTGAAGGAGGGAAAATAGTGGAGACATAAATGAGTTACACCGTTATAATAAAAATAATAATAACAACTTTGTAGGAGTCTAGTGAAGATTTTTTTTTTTTTTGCCTAAACTAGGGTATCTCCTACGTAAGTACGGGGACTAATCCATGCGAGTTGGGTATGACCTTATAGGCGACAAATCTCTATTATGCGAAATTTAAAGTTGTTGTATTCCCATTGTCTGAATTGAAACCCAAACCTCTAGTTAAAATCCAAACCCAGACCCATATCATCTCAACCAAGTCTGGCCCAATGGTTAGTCTAGTGAAGATTTGTTTTGTTTATTTCCTTTTGTGGCGTAGTATTAGTATAGTCTAGCTAAGATATATAACTTGAAATGAGCAACAAACCATGTCAAAGCTTGATGACAGAGCCGACTCACAGTATTATTTGGGTTGTAAACTCCATTAACTCTACGACGTTTGAATGTGACAAATATTACAAACTCTTGAATCCATTAATTGGCGGCAGATTAATATTCAACTTCTATTTATTAGCGAAAAGATTTTTTATTTTTATTTTTTCTTTGGGTAGACAAAATTGGTGCTAATATAGTGCATTAAAAATGTATATATTCTCAATGCATCGAAATAATTATATATTCTCAATTTTTGTCCACAAAGGGACTGTTCAATATGTATATATATATATATGTTTCATGGTGTAAGGAGACTTTTTGCATGGAAACAAACAAAAGAAGACATAGGATTATTAGTTTATTCAATAAAACATACATTGAGAACTTAATTTATTTGATTGATTAATTACATGTTTAAGAATTACAAACGTGATTTTTATTATTCATGGTATTAATAAGATAAGCATTTTTCTTTGAGAGGCTAAATTTTATGTAGCATAAGTAAAAAAAGACTTGAACTTCTTAAACACAATCTTTTAGGTTTGATCATTAAAATCTTAAATCTATATGTAAAATAAATAAATAAATAAATTGAAAGTTTTCAATGTAAGAATGAGGAATTTTTCTTAATCACCTTGTCACTTTTTTGAAAAATCTCAATGGTAACTAAAATAATAATCAATAGAACAACTAAATATTTTTTACGTACAACGGGGAAAAGCAAAAAAAAAAAAATTGAATTGGATGTTTAAGCCTATATATCGTGTAATTCCATCACTATTAAATAGCTTACCAACCAATTTGTCTATTTTAAGGATGGAGTTTTTCTGACTGGTTAATTTATGTGTAATGCTATATCCTTCTAAATATCATCTTATATATATTCTTCCACTCTATAAAGTAAACATTAAATAAAAAAGTGAATATATTTAATATCTTAAAAATATAAAAAAGATTTAATACTTTTTCAATTTAGTAATGAATTAGGAGAATTAGTAAAAATAAAAGGTAGAAGGGTTCTTAATTTATAACAAGTTGGAAAACAAGAAACTAATTAAGCCAGGCTAATTGATTCCACTTGTAGAGTTTTGCTTTTAATTCTTCAAATTATATGTGGAACTCTCGTATAATAATTAATTAGGCAAATAGCCTACTAGCCCATTAGTAGTGAAAGTGATGTGGCACATATATATTATATATCTTCATTGAATCAATTCCTCAAGCAATTCATGCTCCTCGTTCTTCACAAGGATTCGGATTATTCTCACCGACGAAGTAATCAAATTGATTAATGTTCACTTCACAAGCAATTACTGTTCCCACGTTGCGGATTATGACTAAGGCACAGACTAATAATAATAAATCAGTGTGTTTGTTTTGGCTTCATTTTTAGTAAATTTAAAAATATATCAACTTTTTTAGTTTTCCTCGTCTAATGTGAATTTATATTTGAGAGTGTAAATAAATTATTTCAATTAATGACCAAAAAGTTATTTATTGATATCTTAACATATTTATAATTTGTTATCTATTGGATATCAACTACTTCTTACTCTGTGATTATTTTATTTTATCTTATTCGTAATATGTAATAGGTGCACAATAAAATTTATATATTATGCTCTGTTTTATCTTAAATTGACAAAAAAGGCATATAAAAGTCAATCATTCCTGATCTAGTAGAATCCACAGATAGTTATGTTAGCCAAATTTCTTGTTCGACTCGTGATCTGTTTGTTACCCATGTATTAGGTTATTAAAAGTCAATTGTCGTGAGCAATTCATCCTCCTTTATTATAACCTTAACAAGTTCTTTAAAAGACTATAGGGTGGGTTTGATTTACAAAAAACAGTAAGATATTTGACAGTAAAAAAGTAATTGTTTCATGTTTGATTTGAAAAGCATTCTTGGTACGGGACAAAACATAGCACAACCCCCCCCCCCCCCCCACTCTTGTCCCTCAACAAACCATTAGACAACTTTTTGTCCCAATGACAAACTACAAAAAGACAAAAGTATACATATAACAAATAGTTTTGCGGTAACTTAGGCATTTATCTTGTGCTGTTTTGCCTATACTATATCAAACACACCCTATTTATAAAACCTTAACAAAGCCCAGCAAAAAGAAACTAAGCAACTACTCTACGTGGGGTAATAACCCCAATAACATCACTATACAAAGCTTGTCCCACTTGGGCAGGAGCATGCTCATACAAAACCAGACCCAACTGATGATCACATCCCAAGCTAGCCATGACATCGGCACACTTGTTAGCCTCATCGGTAAAACTTACAAAAATTCTCCACATATTTCAAAAGTTTTAAAGAAAATATTTTAAAAAAGAATTAAATTTTTCTAGGTTAGTCATTGTAACTGTGATGTGTCCAATCTAATAAAACAATCTCTATAAACCTAACTTAGACGGGTAAAACTTAAAATACAATTAATTGATAAAGCAAACTTTATGAATCAAAAGCACTTTGTGCGTATTAGATAGATTAGTTAGCAGCTCAGCCTTCAACTTCCAACTTGTAAGTTATTTTTGTCAAGCTCAAGCCAACCTTCAAATAATAAGTAACACGATTATCATAACATTAGTCCACTAAATATTGCAAACCCAATAGTAGTTATTCGTTTTGGGAATTTATATTGGGAATTTATATCTGTACATATATATGTTGCTATCTACACATATATTGTTGCGGAACTATTAGTTTCACAGGTATATTTTTTTCCATCACATACATGATGCGGAACTGATAGTTCCGCACGTTTTAATTCAATATAGAACTAACAGTTTCACAGATATTTTTTTTTTAAAACACACATAATGCGGAACTATTAGTTCTGCAAGCATTTTCGATTCATTATGCATGCTTGCGGAACTAATAGTTTCGTATTGAATTACAACGTACGAAATATGTATGTGTTTGAAAAAAATATCTGCAGAACTATTAGTTCCGCATTGAATTCCAACGTGCGGATCTATTAGTTTCGCATCATGTATGTGTTCGAAAAAAATACACTTATGGAATTAATAATTCTACAGTCATATATGTATAGATAGTAAAGTATGTATGTGCAGAAATAAATTACCATTCGTTTTTTAGGTGCGAAGACTAGTTTTTTTTTTTGGTCAACAAAGACTAGTTTGTTAATGTATTCATTTTCAGCTTTTGTCCAAACAGAAAATGGGAGAATTTGTCCACTCCAGTTAGTAGGCCCTGATTACAATAGGGCCCAAGTCCCACGCCTCATAGCCTTTCAAGGTGGCTTTTGGGTCGGGTCAAAGGTCCTGCCCGGGTATGCAACTTGGACTCTATGCTGTGGATATGACTGTGGCTAACTTGCTTCACTGTCTGGCCCGTCAGATCCAAAGCTCCCTATGCCTTCACTGCTTTGCCATGCCCCATCCTCTTTTGCAGGCGACCAACGAAGCTCCTCCGCGGGGGGTTTGGATGGCACCGCCCTCGGCATAGGTACGGATGCGTGCTGTCCTTGTTAGGAGCGCGATGATGCCTCCTTCTGCTGCTCGGAGTTGCTCTCTACCGGTCCTGCGTGGTGGTTTGGGTGCTGGCCCGTGGTGGGCCTCGGTGGTCCGGCTGTGTTTCATGGCCGTGTTTGTTGATCCCTTTTTGGGTGTTTGGTGCTTTGTTTCAGTTGGTTTTGTGTTGTATTTTCTGGTGTCTTGTTTGATTCTGTTGGTTTCTTTTTGTTTTTGTGCGTTGTGGTGGTTGTTGTTGTTGGTGTTTCTGGGGTGTGGTTTTTGGACCAATGAAGCTTCGCTCTGCGCTTCTTCTCCGCAACCGGTGGTTCTGTGCAACCTCCCGGACCTGAAAGAACAAAATAGGAAACAGGTGACATGTGGATTGTATTGGTTGAGGCAAATGGGTTTGAATGCCCCAAATGGGCCAAACTCATACCACTCATTGATCTGCTTTGACATGTCGGAGGATGCTCGGTTGTTGTGTAGTTGGGTTGTTGCGTTTGTTGTTTGTTGGTTTAGATTTGTATCCTTTTTTCGTATCCTTTTTTCGTATCCTTTTTGTTTTTTGGTAGTTGTAGTTTTATGTGTTTTCTCTTTTTGTTTTTTCGTTATTTTCCTTGTCTGACGTAGGTAAGGTATGTTACAGTAGCGGGTCTTGAATTATAGTGTTGTATTTTGTGTAACTCTGTATATACTGTTTTCCTTACTGTAGATGTCGTATGACTGGGTTTTACCCATGCAATGATATTTCTATTACTGACAAAAAAAAAAGGTGGCTTAGAGCATCTCCAATAGGGTACTTAATAAGTATTTTACCAAATAAATACTAATGTTTATTAAGAATTATACATTATACATTGGAGAGCATTTTTGTTGGAGTACTTATTAAGTATAGGTACTTAGTTAAGCACTTCTCCTAAATACTCCTTCCATTAAATGCAGAGTGAGTCATACCTTACTTTATGGGTAAAAAAATTAAATTAAAAGATAAAAAAATTGTTAAATAAAAAAAGTGTTGTGAAATGAAAAAAAAACTATAAAACAGAATTATAAATGGTAAAAGATTATTACAGTTAATTTTTTTTACAGCTGCATGCATATTACCATCAATTTATTACTGTTAAAATAGTCATTAAAATATATATGAATCAGAGCTGGAGTAAAAAAATTAACGTTAATTTTTTTAAAACATAAATAAGAACATATATATAAATATCTCTAAAAAAATTAATAATAGTAAAATTACTTTTCTTGACAAAAATAAAAGTAATTTAATAAAAAATAGTAAAAGAAATTATAACTTATACATAAATTATTGATAGAATCCATTTAAAAACTTTTTGAAAGATACTAGATTGAAGAGATAAAATATTTATGAAGTGCTTAAATTCAAAACGATAAAAATAAATAATGTGTATTAATAAAACCCACTTAAACACTCAAAAATGAAATACTCTATTATAAATGCTCTTAACTCCTATTTGAATTCACGACCCAAACAAAATGTCCTATTTGAATTGGACTATACAAAATTTATTTGGACTTGTGTTTAATCATTCTGTCTTTTTGTTATAAAAATAACTTTTATATATATACGTTTATATGATAAACATGAATGACATATACACTTAAATAAACTGTTTACTCAAACATGCACTTTAGTAATCCAACCTCCACCCCCCAACACAAATAAATAAATGGCACAAAGATAAGGCTTGAAGATCCTGTATTTTTTTTTTCATTTACCAACCAATCTTAATTACTCGAGGTAGTCGTACAGGAGACTGGTGTGAGCTCTTAACTTGAATCCTCAACAAGTTGTACATACAAACAAAAATCTGTACAATGTTTACAGTAAAAACAAAAAAAAAACATAGCAGCAAATCCCCCGTGAGCTACCCTGTAATGAAATATATATGTGGTGTTATAATTAGCATCGGGAATTGATCTTTTAACCAATCAATCAAGAAAGTATTCTGCCGCATCTTCCACTGATTCTGCATTCTGAGCTGCTGCTTCGGCTATTCTAATTAACATTGTGGCCTTATAGGTTGCCAAATCTGCATTTTCAGCAAGAGATTGAGCCCTTTTGCGTTTTTGTATGGCCAATTCCATGGATGCTTTTGCAGAGGCTTTAGCTTCTTCAATCCTATGCATTGCATTCTCTTCCAAGGCATCTTGTTCAGCTGCAATTGCTGAAAAATCAAATACCAGATGAGACAAACTTCAACAACATAAAAAAAAAAAGGAGATAAAAGAAACATAATTTCAGAACATAATTTCTTCTGAACATCCACAAAAGCTGTAGACTACATTATAAGATATGACATGTCAAATAAAAAAGTCTGCATTTGAAGAATGTACACATGTAGCATTGCAAATGAAAATGAGCAAAAACGGGGAAAATGTACGAATCATTTTATTCAAAGAATAGCCACTAAACAAGACCTTCTCAAAAACCGGTCATATTCTAGTATTTGTATTGCAAAAGATGAGCGACAAATGAAAAACTCCCGTCCACCCAGATACCAAAAAGGATCCAGAAAAAAATAAGTACATCAAAATTCAACACCAACCATACTGCGTGAAGGTCAACCTATTCAGATTCAAAGCATTTAATAGAAGCATTTCCTCATTCCATCTTGTTGAAGACATAAATCAAAAAATTACCTTTCAACACACTTGGTTGATTGCCTCTACCAAACTGACTTGGCTGTCTCTTAAACGACCTCCTCTTTCGCAGTAAAGGCTTTGGAATAAGTGGTGCTCTCTTTGATTGATGACTCTGGCACAAATAACCATGTCAATTAGATAACAGGGCAGTACAGTACTCAAGTTCACAACAATGCCCTGACCGAAGTATTATTTATGATACCAAACTAAGATAGATAAGGGGGGAAAAGCTATATAAATGTGTATCAAGGTAAATGTTATAGGCATAGGTATCAACCATACTAGTCACATTTCCAGTGAGCCCCACCCCAAACCACCTAAATCGCATCGTTTTTTGTGGTCACGGCTGCTATAACACCAAAAATTGCAGCACTCCAATACACATTCAAACCCACTCAAACCCCCTCCCTCTTTTTCAGTCAATCAAAATGGTCGAGACATATTTTGGAGAGTAATGCTGTAATGGATTTTCACCCCCTCCTTTTTAGAGAAAAGGGTTCCAAAGAATACAACCCTTATTCAGTCTCACATTTGTTGGGACAAAAACCACGACTACCTTCCAAGTTCCAACCTACTGTTCACCAGCACCATAACTGTCACAAGCAAAACTAAAGTGGACTCAAACCCATTTTAGCACAAACATGGGCTAATACATAATACATGTGGATGTCCAGATTTTTAAAATACTCATACAAGAAACATTTGGAAAACTCTATTTTAACACAGGTCCTATATCAGAAAAACACCTCTAACTTCAGACTACGGGATGGAAAGATAACCAAGAAGCATTATGTTGTGCACAGAGCCACATACAACAGCTTTCTATAATTTTAGGTAAATGAGTTACAAACCATAGAACTGGTAATCTAGAACTGACATACTCCACACACACAATAGTGACAATACAGCTAAAGCATGATGGAAAATTTACCTGGAATACCCTAATTAGCAAAGATCGTTTTTGCTTCCGTTTTCTCATCCAATAGGTATATACAGCTTCTACAACTTCCTTGCTACCAAGGTCCTGACAACTACCAGCCGCAGATTTTACATCAAAATAATCATCAGGATTACAATAATAAACCTTCTCCAAAGCATCAATTATCAACTCAAAATTATCCTCTGAAACATGTTCTTGATATTCATTATTGAGCTTGCTCAACCATTCCTCATCTTCAGAATCCATGTCATAGATTGCAGTTCTCCTTGCCATTGCTCTAGTTATCTCATCACCGTGTACAGATATATATGTATCTGGTCTATGAAAGGGAAAACTGTCACTTTGTGCATAGGAAGAGACCTCATGCACACCTGGCACTGGAATAAATTTGGCGACAGGACCAGGAATATTTCGATCTGAACACTGCTTATAAAGGTCTTTGAAGACAATCCAGTCTTGGCGATTGGCAAACTCCAGCTTCCACCCATTGTCCAAGGAAAAGACAATCGCATGGGTGAACCTATTGGAAGAGTAAGGTCGCATAACTTTTTCTGCCTTGAAAGTGCATCTTGTCAATCCATCTTTCTTTACAATTAGAAGCCATTCTCTTGAAGCAGACATCTCCATGGTTACAATTGCTCCGTCTACCCTGTAACACTGGTCTGACTCTGTAACCAATATGTTTGCAGAGCAGAGAGAAGAATCTAGTCCTTCTGTTGAAATCACTATGGCAGAACTTGCTTCTTTCACGCTTCCAGTGGTGCTCCCTTTGGGTAAACTTTTATGTTTCTTGCTAGAGGTCAAACCAGACAACTGGCTATTGCTTTTCCTACCACCCGTTAAATCAGAAGCTACTGTTCTGTTACTTCTGCGTAAAATCATTGTTGAAGGATTTCGAGCTTTCCTTCTCCTGAGTGAGCTTCTCCTCTTCTGAATGCCTCTAGAGCTCATAATGTTTCTACATTGTCCATTTCGACCAGCTACCCTGGTACCCTTGGCAGGGGAATGCAAGGATAAACTGTCATTGATTTCAATAACATCAGGGGCAATAGTTCCAGTCTCACTGATTTCAATAACACCAGGGGAAACTGTGACAGTCTCGGAAGGTTCTCTCTCGAAGGCATCATATGAAATCTGCAGTTTGCTCTGGTATTCTGGGAAATCAATTTCCTCCTCAACATCCTCAACATCACTAGGAACACTTATCGGATTATGTACAACAAAAAATGACCTAAACAGAGAATTCAAAAGCATTGCAGAATGCAGGTGCTCGAAATAAACAGGAAGAGCAGAAAAGTCAACAGAGAACAATGGCGTGAACTGTGTGACCCCAAAGAACTGGCAGATTCCAATGTTGGCAGTAGGAGAACCCTGAGTGTTGGTAATAAAAAAACAGAAATAGCATTAGATCATGGCAAAAAAATAAAGACCGTAAAACCACACTTGACAGAATGCATTTTTTATCACCCAAACAGAAAGCAAATTCAATGTTAATCTATTTCATCAAACATCAATTATATGAAAGGTTACGAAGATGAATAATCGAAAGCAGTAATATACCTGCAAAAACTGTACTCCCCGTGATGCAAAAGCACCATGAATTGGTTCCGATAGTAAAAAGGTCAAGAGCTCCGGTAGTGTCACTCCGACCCTCTTTATGTAACGCAACACCGAAACAAACAAACTGGAAAAACTGTTCCCAGCGAAGGGACTCACAACAACCGCAAACACACTACGGCCACCACTCTCACCCCTTTCTTCTCCTTTCCTTCTAGAAAGTTCCGAGCGTGAAGAACTAACTGTCCTCTTCCGCTTTCGATGATACACTATGCCGAACCTCCTATCGACGCCACTGTCAACGTCACGACCCCTTTTCCCCGGTCTGGTAACCCGCTCTGCCACCGGCGTCGTTTTCGGCGAAACGACGTCATTTTTCGGGGCCTTCTTCGGTGGCGGCGGCTTTGACCAGTCCTCCGCTTCGCTGGGTCTCTTGGGCTTCGACTCGATCGAATTCTCCGGCCACAACCGGCGACCGGACCGGAGAACCCGGCCGGAGTCGGCTCCCTTCATAACCACCCCAAACACCCGCGTGGAGCGTCTCATCCCCACCGCCGGCATTGCCGTACGGTTATTTTTTTCACAACCCCAGAAGAAGAACTTCACCGAAAAAACCGGAGCACGCAGAAAACCGGAAAACGAACCCGGTTTTTTTCTGTTTCTCACAGAGAATTGGAACCCATCGTCCCTTAATTTCTACCACTTAAAAGAGACGGAGCAGAAAATCGAACGACGATCGCGTCCTGTACCAAAAAAAATTAATAATAAAAATTAGAAAAAAGGAGAAATAAGGAAACTACTGACTCGGAAAAAAAGGATTATTTACAAATCGAACCTTGAAGGGAAAAAAGAGCGAGAAATCGGAACCAGATAGTGAGATCGGAGAGGGGAGAGAGAGAGAGAGATAGATGAAAAGAGCGCGCGCTGAGGAGAGAGTGGGTGAGTGTATTTCGGCTAGGGTTTATGATTGATTGAAACCGCAGAGGGGGAAAGGAGGAGAGAGAGAAAGAGAGAGAGGGTGTTTTTAGGAGGAGTGGTGGTAACCGTCGGATTGGAGAGGTGGAGGGTTGAGATTTGTTGAGCGCGCAGTCCAATGGCTCTCCTTCCAAACCAGAGAGAGAGAGAGAGCTTTTCTTTTTCTTTTTTTATTTTTTATTTTATCTTGTTTCCCAAGACAGGACTAGTAGAGTAGTAGAGTGCTACACAGTATCCAACAAAAAGAGCGAGAGAGACAGAGGGGTGGATGGATATTTATAAGACACGTAATAGCGGCCAGTGGTTACACTTACAAGACCGGTATTTTGGATATTTATATGGATTATATTTTTTTTTGGGTGTAGCCTAATTTTACTTTTGGATTAAATGCATTATATGGTCATATGGATATGGATTATGTAATATTAAAATTAAAATATTATATATTATATATCTTACATATTATATTATTTAAATTATTTCCTATTTATATACTATATATAAGAAATTAGAAATTAAATTATCATCCTTAATTGTATGAATTTTAATTAATTAATTATTAATTATATCGTATTCTTTTATTAATTATATGCTTTTTTATTATGGTAAGTATTTCCTATTTCTATATTGGGTTAAAGCTAAATTAATATTAACTATTTTAAAAAAACATTTATTTTAAATAATCAATATTATGATTTTTATGCTTTTTGAAAAATATTCAAAATTAGACAACTAATTAGAATTAATTGAAATGATATATCTACAAATTATTATGTGATTTGTTATAAAAAAATTAATATGTGATTTAATATTTTTATCAATTTGAACTTATAAAATTGAGAGATATTATTTTTAAATTAAATATTGTACTTGAATATTTCACAAGATACCTCCTACCTTTTGGCTTTTCGTAACTAAATGAAAAGTACTATTTAAATAGGAGAATAAAATTTATTTATAAGTTGGCGACAACAATCAAGCAAAAGCTATTTATTCTTTGGATGATTTTTTTTCGTCGAAGTAGATTTCATTACATACCGCAAAGCCCGAACTCTAAAGGGCAATACAAACGACTCAGCAATAAATTGACCAAAGTCAAGCTAATACATTATCTCAACACATACATCCTACAAATCAAGGACAAACAACTGACACACCGATAGAAAACTAAAACAAAGGAGTAAAACAGAAAACTAAACAAAGCAGAAAACCATCCAAAGCACAAACACAACAAAAGAAACCCAACCAACAGATCAACCTAGCACACTGACATGTCAATTTTTTTTCTTGAGTGAGTTGAAAATATCTTTTATAATTTTTGTATAAATTCTTAATAAATAAATAAAATGAAATAACGATATATTTATAATTGTTTATTGTTTATAAAAATAAAAAAGTACATTTTCTAGAATAAAAACAGTACCCTTGGTATATAGATATAGCTTACTTTCATAATCTAATTCCATGTTAATTAATCATCGTCGGGTGCTTAAATTTTTACATAATAAATATAAATAGGAGCTATCAAGTTATATCAGTATAATTTAAATAACAGTTACATAATTTAATAATTTGTATTAGTGTATAATTTTGTTCCACTCATCAAAAAAAAATCAGTCCCAAAATTTACTATTGTATTGAAAAGCAAAAACTCATAACATATAAATCATATCTACTAGATTTTATATTAATTCAAAATCTGTTTAACACATCATTATACATATTTGATCAACATCACATATATTTAAGAAAATATAAATTATTTAATCATATTTTTATTAAATAACAATACTTAAGTTTCTCACTCACTATAGAACATTCTTCATCACCTCTGAAGTCAAGAAACAAAATGGGAAAAGTACATGCAACAAGATATTGAATAGCCACTAGGAACTGCTCAAACTAGAAACAAAAGTGTGAAAGGACATTCACATTCCAATGAGAAAGCTGCAAACAAACTAGAGGAGCATGATCTATATTTAGCTATGTGAGTATACTGGGGGGTAATGAACATTTTCACTGTGTGTAATGATGAAGCAATGTCCCATGACAAATTCATTCAAATTCAAATGAACTACTACATTACTGGAGTGAAGAGTGGAAAGATTTTTGAGGACCAAACAAGTCTGAACAAAATAGAAACACTAATCATTCTGAAGTTAAACATCCAAATCTCTCTGAGGGTCTACAACACCTCCAATTCTCTCACAAAATGCCTAGATGATTTCCCTCTCTTCTCTTATATTATTAAGAACATACTATATTTTCCTAATTCTCTTATATATTCTGCCCTATTCTCCTAATAATCCTAATAATTCCATTATAGAACTATTTTCTCCTAATTAATATATTTAACAATATCTACTTCAAATAATTCCATATTCTAGAACTATCTTCTCCAAATCACTATAACAATATGTTTATTTAACAATTATTCTCTCCTAATTACTATATTCAACAATACCGTTATTTCTCTTTTATATGCTTTCCTGATTGGGGGTGTGGTACTAACAATTAACAAACACCTAGTTAATACTATGCCACCAACATAAATTACTAGATTTCTCTAGTCCTGAAAATCTCAAATTAAAAGATAGGAAAACAAACATACCTAGGATCTTTCCATATGCTATGATAATGGAAATTTGGGATCACAAGTGTAGCATTAAGATAGCCAGCCACAGCAACAGAATTGCATATCTAGAAAGCACAACATTAATTAAATGAATAAGTCAAGAGTAATGCTAAAATTAGCGCACTTAAAACAAACAAAAACAAGAAATGTATAGAAAACTCTAACCGATGCCCTTTGCTGATTTAAGCCACCATTAGCCTCTACAAAAATGTATCCATTTGATTCAGGAAGGCCTATCAAATTTCATAAGGAATTTATATTAATATTTAATAGAATACAGTATATTGGAAGATGTTCAACCATAATTTCCCAGATATAAAAGTAAACAATATACTATAATAAGATCAGCACTAATCATATTATCATATTATACCTTCTGAAGATATGTGTACACATGGTCTCCATTCACCGCCTTTATAAGGACTCTTCCATACTGTTGATATCTGAAAGGAAGTTAATTGCTTTTGTCACTAAAAGTATCCAATTTAACAGAAAAACAAATCAGTAGCAAAAGGTATGAAAATCTGTGAAGTACTATGGAAAAAATTAACAAGACTCAAAAATTTAGAAACAAAGAAGTATAAATTGAATAAATTAAAAAAAAAAAAAAAAAGACACATGGTCATAGCAAAATGTCGTACATAGCAAGTGATGGGAAACATCAAGAATCATGGTATGAAAGACAGTATACACCAGTAACCAGCAGTCAAGAACTTTGATGCTTCTTCAATGGTTTGTATCCTAGTGACACACAACTTCCTTACCAACCACCGCGGGTTAGGTTTGATGTCTAGCAAGTCTCAAATTCTCATTGCATGATACTTAGGCTGATTTATCCTATCCAAACTCCAGATCTCAAGACCTTCCTTGTAATCATGGAAATAAAGAAGGAGCTAGACCCTTCTATACTATATACCAATGTGGCCAAAACTCAGTCAAAATCTTTGCTCCCTTGTACTCCAAATAACAGGCCAGTTAATACACAAGTTTTCTCGAATAACAAGCCCCTACAAGCAAGTGCACTATCCATTATACTTCTTTTACAGGGAAGCTTCTTCTACTAGCTAAGGCAACATTATATCATATCATATAAAAAACAAGAGAGAGAGCAATTGGAATCATTTTCCTCTAATTTAAACCACAACTTACTTTATTTTACAGTGCCAATGGATCCAGACCCGTAAAACAATTTGACTAGCGAAATTCGTTGTACAGAGCTTAAAAGCTTCCATTTCATTAGGAAGCTAGCTATCAAAAATCAACAGAAACAACAACGAAGGCATTATGTATATATAGTGAGATCCCAATCACAAAATCCTCAATATTCAAAAATTCAAATAACAGCCAGGAACGAACCAACAATTAATTAAATAAACGAGAATTCGCCAGAAGAAACGAACCGCATTCGGCGGAAGAATCCATTTCGGGTCGGAGCTTGGCGTAGAGTTTGGGGCTCCGGTAGAGGGAGCCGGGGGCGGGGCGATGGTTGATGATGGGGACGACGTCGAGGGAGACGGTGCCGAAGTAGAGAAGCATGCCGCGAGACTCCGGTTGAGTAAATACTACTATAGAGCATGTTTGGAACTGCATTGACAGCCATCCAGCGCGAGTTGATGCAGGGCAAACCTGATTTGGCACTGTTGCGAAGATGCTTGGGTATTTAAAGTAAAAGCGATTTTACAATCCAAACTCAATTCTAGGTGAAGCCAAGATTTGTAGCTTCTACGGTAGTTCAAATCGATTCTAGAATTTTAATTACCGGTTAATAGATACATCTTTTTAGTATTCCGTCATTGCCCACTGTCATTCTCCCTATTTTTCTTTCGTCGCTTGCTCTGTTGCTGTTGTAATGTTTCTTCATTTGTCCTGTGTTTTTCTTTCACTGTTGCCCACTGTTCCTTCTTTTTGCAAATATGCAAATCGCAATTTTTCTTCATTTCCTACTCTCTTTCTTCTCCATGTGGCCAAACCGTATGGTCTTCTCCTTTACCTCTTTTTGCACCGCACTATTCACCAATTTAGGGGTATTCTTTTCTTTGTTCTTAAGGTTTCTGCGGCACCATTCCCTGTCTTTTACTTGTGTTGTCCATTCACCTCTGTTATAGGTATTTTACTAGACACTTGCCCATTCGTTATATATGTTTATTTTTTGTTTGTTAGTTTTAATTAATTAAATTAGGATTAGGATTAGGATAGGAATAAAATATTTTAATCCTCTAGTCAAAAAGATATTTAATCCTTGAGTTTAATAATTAAATGAAAAAAATTATTTATATATATATATATATATGTTAAGACTCATTTTGGTAATTGTATACCCAAAAACAATTTTGATACAAACTATCCAAACAACATGATTTGATAAAAATCAATTTTTCGTGAATGTATCCAAACATAAATCACGTTACGTTCAACTCGCTTTTAGCCAAAATCAACTTAATTAAAATCAATTTTAGCCACCGCAAAACTAAACACACACTATATCATTATGTTTTAGTATTGTTTTAAGATATCATAATATTGATTCACCAAAAAAGAAAAGATATCATAATATTATTTTTATAAAATTGAATTATATAATGGCAAAAACTGATAAATTATGATTAAATATTTATGTAAAAAATGGTGGTTATATTATCAATATATAGTTATTAAACTTTTTCCTTTTACAATGTTAGGTTTGAAATTATAAACTATACAAATTATTCAAGTTACTAGATCAATCATATTGCCCAGGACAAGTATGTCAAATGAACTCATATTTTTTTAATGTTTTGTTAGAATATAGAGGAAAAATGAAATGATAAAAAATAAATAAAAATAAGAGAAATAAAATGATTTATTTTTGCTTGCTTGAGTCTCACTATTTAGTGTTTGGGTGTTATTTTCTTCACTATTAAACTGAATTACTTATTAATTTAAGGGATTTTTTAACGCACACTCATTTGTTTTTTTTTAAAAAGTATGTTAAGTAAACTAAACATTTGTATGTATCTAACAAATATCAAATTTTAAATTATAATTTGGTAATGTACTTCTTTTAAAAAATAGGTTGGTGTATGTTACCAAATCTCATGTATATTTGTAGTTAGTTAAATGAGATGTTACAAGGAGTGCTCGACAATAAAATGATAATTTTGAGACAAAATCAATTTTTTCAACATCATTTATTTTGTAATCAGTTCTCTTAAAATCTAAAATAAATAGACAATCATGCCAAAATAACAAAGCCATGAAATCCAAAAAGTGCAAACTTTAGTAGGTCGTCTCTACTCGGAGATGGCCAATCATCATAAACCTATAGCAACTTGTAAGCTAGCCTTCATATGTCCATTAACCCAAAAAAAAGGGTGAGTGAGAATGAGAATAAAGAAAGAATAAGCCTCTCACCAAACCCTCTGCCCCCTTTCTTACATTTCCCGCTCCATGTCAGTCTATGCTACTGTGAATTTTCCTTGATGCACTAATACCATCGACTGTCGTGTCTTTTTAGCCTATGTTTGGTTCCATAGTTTTTTTTTGGTCAATGTGTTCGGTTCCATAGTTGGATACATCAAACTTGAGCTTGCAAATGTCAAACATTGTTTGACTATATGTGAAGATCGTGAATTCTAAAAATTGGTTCTCAAATTTGATAAGAATAAACTTTATAGTGAATGTATCCAAACACAAATCGTTTTATTTTCAACTCACTTTTAATCAAAATCAATTTCACCTACTGTGAAACCAAACACACCACTTAGCACTCGTTTGGAATTGCGTTTAGAAACACCCCCACCATGAGGCAAACCCAAAGCAGTTAGAGATAGCTTCTGCAGTCATTCTGCCTCAGGATGCAGGTTTGTGCTTTCTTAGAGTAGTGTTATTTGGACACCCATTAATATCACCACATCTCATCTTTTTCTATCTCTCTTGTTGTCACATCATATCATTTATCACATCTATCGCTATTTTCTCTTCTATTTCTCTTGGTATAGACACCAAACATTTTCCTTTTTCAAGTTTTACGCCAAAGCCCTTATCGCGCAACCGGATTCTTCTGCAATTTAACAAAATTTATGGATATGTCCTTGTGAAATTTACATATGCTACCCCATGATTGCCATCGTATACTAGCGAGGGATTTACTATTGGCAACTCATCTATATCCAGTGGGAGTAAGAACCTTCAATTTTTCAGTGCATTTTCAAAAGTTGGGGTACCTAAACATGGGTGAATCCATCTATATGGATGTGAATCACTGTGAATGCAAGATTGCAAGAGCTTTTGTAGGTAGTGCTGTCAGTTCTTTACTATTTATACTATTTAGGAGTTGGTTATAAATTTTTAAAACTTTTGATTTTTTTTTCTTTTCTTTCTTCAATGTTTGGTGAGTGCTGATATATCAAAATGAGGGGGAAAAAAATACTGTTATTTAACTTAAAGTGAATGCCCAAATGTTACATAGGATGAGAGGGGATAATTGAACATGGTCTGAGAGTATTGTCAGTTGCACACTAAGGCTGTTTGGATAACAAATTTATCTAATGTTTATGGTATAAACTACATTTATAATCGAAGAAAAATTATAGTGAAACTTATTTTATATAAGTCATAAACTGTTTTGATAAGCTATCCTGGGTAGCTTATGAAAAATAAACCCAAAACAGCTTATGACTGATTCATAAGCTGTGTTCATAAGCTCTACATAAGCCAATCCAAACAGGCCCTAACTCTCATGTGTTTTGACAACCATTGTTGCTTAGGTGCCTTTTTTGAATATAGTGAAAATCATGTTTCCATCTACAAATATTGAGTTTAATCAAATGTCCTTGGGTGAGTATCTGGGTTTTCAAAATCAATTAGGTGCCTTTTTCGAATATAGTGAAAATCATGTTTCCATCTACAAATATTGAGTTTAATCAAATGTCCTTGGGTGAGTATCTGGGTTTTCAAAATCAATTATGTAACAGGTAGAATTGATCTTGAGAGAGTTGAATTTTTATTTTTTTCCTGATGATTAGAACTGAAAAGGGAATACATTTGAAAAATTATTTCACTTCACCATCCGAAGTATGTGTTTGGATTCACAGTGGTGGTGTGTCAAAATTGATTTCGCCTTGCGAATGTCGTGTATTTGGATTCCCAATGGACGGGGTCAAAATTGATTTTGTCCCTTGTCAAACGTAATGTTGGTAAAAAATCTAGATGTTTGGTTACTTTGAATTAAAATTGATTTTGACTCTAAACTCAATTTCAACCGAATCAATTTTACAAAGTCACGTCTCCCAAGCACAAACCAATTAGTCTAAAATCACTTTTAAAATATCATTTGGTTGATTCCGCGTATTTGTAGGTGGTGGTCCAAGGAAACTATTGCTGTGGTTACTGGTGGAAACAGAGGAATTGGGTTTGAGATTTGTAGACAACTTTCTGCTCATGGATTGACTGTTATACTGACATCAAGAGATGCTAGTGCTGGTGCTGGTGACATAGTAAAACATTCATCCATCAACCAGTTTGTTGAATGGTTGCAGGAAAATTATGGTGGTTTAGATATTCTGGTCAGTTTCTAAATGTGCTTTCTTCCATATAGTCTGGTTTTAATTGAATTAATATGTGCTGTTGGAATCTATCCAAGAGCTTTATCCATTTTGATTACTTGTGGCTTGTCTTTTGCATGTCAACTTCTACTGTATTCACAAAATCAAGTTGTGTTAGTTTTTTTTTTCTTTCATATTTGATCTAAATATCTTGAACATGGAATTAAACACAGAAAGAAAATGTACTAGGAAGTGTGTAGAATGTGGTTTAACACATAACATATTCCTTTATTTTATGTTTCTAACCAATATCATTTACCTGCAGGTAAACAATGCTGGCGTTAATTTCAATCTTGGGTCTGATAACTCAGTTGTTTATTTTGCAGGGACATCCATATGTTCCCATTAAATTAAATTTAACATGAAAAACATAATAATTTGTCATTTGTCTAAATTTGTGAGTTGATAATGACACAACTCTCTCACCATGTTAGATTATATTGAAATTATTATCATATGTGTATTTATAGTTTTTTTTTATCATACAACAACAAACCAAGTCTTTTCTCATTAGGTAGGGTCAACTATATGAATCGATTAATGTGATAAAGTCTTATCAACTGTTGGGTCTACAAATAAATATTTAACTCTAAATTTCTCTTAATAGTTTGATCTATTGTTTTCCTCAATTCTCGTTTGGTCAACACCAAACCTCATAAGTGTTTATTTTTAGCACTTAATTTAAATTGATCGTATAATTGTGTATTATGCTTTTATAGTATAAAAGGTGAGAATATGCATTATGGCACACCAACAAATCCATGTGTAGAGGATCGGGTTCCGAGAGGATCTTCCAGTGGACCTGCTGTTGCTGTTGCTGTTGGTTCAAATCTTGTGGATTTCTCAATTGGTAAACTATTTTCTTCAACCTATGACTTATTTTGGGCAATATTTTGTTAATTATAATATGAATGTAACATCCTGGTTGCCGTTCGGATTGACGACTGTCTCCATACATCAACACGAGTCTTTTCAGCACGCTTTGTCCTCACTCGCATGCTTCTTGGGAAACTTCCCAGAAAGTCACCCATTACGAAATTGCTCCAAGTCAAGCACGCTTAACTGTGGAGTTCTTAAGTGATAGGCTACCGAAAAGAAGATGCATCTTGTTGGTATGAGTAGTACCAACCAATTCTATTAAGCTTTCCTCAACTGTACAGTCTCATACCTGCACATTCTCGGAATTCCTCTCATTCGGGTATGATTTCGGTTCATTCATGCACCCCTTCGCCTAGAAGCCTGCCAGGAGCCGCTCCTTGTCCGTGCCTTTCTGCACCGACGATCACTCCCCGCCCTCGTCGGCCTTAGGGTGTTACATGCCCACCAGCTTCCGCTTGGTTCGTCCCCGAACCATACCGTACTGGGAGAGGACCGGCTCTGATACCATTTGTAACATCCTGGTTGCCGTTCGGATTGACGATTGTCCCCACACACCAATACGAGTCTTTTCAGCATGCTTTGTCCTCACTCACATGCTTCCCGGGAAACTTCCCAGAAGGTCACTCATCACGAAATTGCTCCAAGTCAAGCACGCTTAGCTGTGGAGTTCTTAAGTGATAGGCTACCGAAAAGAAGATGCATCTTGTTGGTATGAGTAGTACCAAATGTGTGTCCCTTTGCTCCAACTGAATCACACTTCAAGTGTGATGCTATAAAATGTAATCAGAGCAATTGTAACACTTGGTTATTGAAATGAAACAATTCACATTCAGTTTTCTCTCTTAATCTCACTTCTAATTATTTTGTCTTATAAGCTTTCTCTTCTTGACGTAGTATGCTTCAGTATGAGCCTTTTGGTCATGTATTACTTTCTTATTCTATTATCTGAACACTAAACAAGATACGTCAAATACCCAAAACTAATTGGTCATTAATCTAAGCCTTTGTTGTCATCAAAACTCTTCAAGGGATTTAGACGCTTATCATCTTTGTTCCAACAAAATTTATGTTAAACTATTACCATAAAGCAATGAATTCAACTAAGTCAATCAAGTAATATATGTATAATTATTTTTATTTTCAATAATTATTTTAAGTATATTTGTAATTTGGAAATATAAAAAATTCGTAATATTTAACTTTTCTTTTATATTGTTTATTAATTCCTTCATGTTATGTTATTTGATTTAACATTTAGTTCTTTTATTTTTACCTAATCGATCTTTTTGTTTTAAGATATTTTAAATAGAAAATCTTATAGTACATGATATTATTTTATTTATTTTTTTTCTGAAATTAATTTCAAATCATAAGCTTATTCTTCTTTTATAATTTATATTAATATTACTATTAATTCAATACGATATATACATGTCTAACTAAGGCCCTGTTTGGATAACAAACTTATTTATTGCTTATGGCATAAGCTGTATAAGCTACTTTTATAATCGAAGAAAAATTATGATGAAACTTATTTTATATAAGCCATAAGCTGTTTTGATAAACTATCCTCTATTAAGATTTCCTCAACTGTACAGTCCCATACCTGCACAGTCTCGGAATTCCTCTCATTCGGGTATGATTTCGGTTCATTCATGTACCCCTTCGCCTAGAAGCCTGCCAGGAGCCGCTCCTTGTCCGTGCCTTTCTACACCAGCGATCACTCCCCGCCCTCGTCGGCCTTAGGGTGTTACAATGAAGTGTTGTTTTCTTTCTTTCATGATAGGAACTAACTGCATAGGAAGTACTAAGATACCTGCATCATACTGTGGAATTTTTGGTATTCGTCCTTCTTAAGGTGTTATTAAAGAATCAGGAGTAATTCATATGGCATAAAGTTTGGATACTATAGGTAATAATCCACCAACTTGGCAACATTCAGTATGTCATAAGTTTTTCATGTAATGATATATTATTCTTCATGTTTTTTTGATTTGCTTATAAATTTCATGTTCTTGCTTCAAATCAAATATACATATTAAAATCATTATTTATTCTTAAGCATTATTTATTTTAACAAATTATCTAGATAAAATAAAATTATAGCCTTCAACAAAGTATAACTTTCTCTACTTTTTCTCTATCCTTTAGACTCAATATTTTCACTTCTTGATTTCATTACCACGTGATACCATGTACATCTATTAGTCTAAAAATTATAGATTCACAGGGTTTTAAGTTAGAATTTAATTACTATTACACAATCATCCAATCATATCTCCCCTTGTACATTGGGGGTAGGTTAAGAAGTAATTTTTGGCAGAAACTTGAAAATGACGTGGTGGCAGTGGTATTGTTGTAAATAAGAGGTGCAACCAATTGAGGCTCTCTCAAAACTCCGTGTATGAATTGGTTGCATTCGTTGCAATATATAAGGACAACAAGGTTATTTAAACCTCCACAATATCGATGATAAATTAGCTCTTATTGCCATCCTACTGACGATATAGATCTTGTCATTCATACCCCTGGGGTTTGTTTGGGCGAAATTTTTGGAGGGGAGGAGAGAAAAGGGTTTATAATAATATTTTAGTTTATAAAAAAGAGAAGAGAGATGCGTAAATCATTTTAAAACCTTTCAAAACCTCCAAAATCCTTTCTCTATTACATTTTTGGAATTCTCCCAAATTGAAAGTTTTTGGAGGTTTTGATTTTTTTTATTAAAAAATAATTATCCATGCAAAGCAAGGGATATTATCTCTTTCCTTACCCTTCACTTTTCCTTCAAGTCAAAACTCTTCTCTCCTCTAAAAATCCCAAACAGACCCTTAATGGCTTTGATCCCCCATTTTAAGAGTTTTACTTCTTCTATTCAGACTCGTGTTTCTCCCATTATATTTGATGAGCTCTTTGACAAACTATTTGACTTTGAGAATTTTCTCAAACGTGAAGAATGTCTCGACATTCCTATTCCTATTATTATAAACTTTGTTATCCGTTAGAGTAATTATGTCCACGGCAAGAATACCTCAAATGGTGCCTTATGATACTGTGATAGAATATCTATTTTGTGCGAAAAAGGGTCATGCCGCTATATTCTGCTACAAGATAATTGGGTACCTGCTAAAACCAAATGTTTTTACTCCCAATTTGGCATCAAGGGCTCAGACTCCTCCTCCTCTCACTTGGCTCTTAGAATCAAGAGTTTTACATTAACATTATCAATCACATGATAATGTGATTGATAATGTCATGAAAAACGTTGGTCTGCCATTTGTCCCACAATTTGTTGAGTTCAAAAGCACCACCATGAGTGTTTTCACTTTTCAGACTATTCTCACTACATTATGCTAATATCGTATCGTGGAGACACATTAGCAAGACAGAAACATAGCCTAGTGTCAAACCAAAGGTCAAGTGGCTGTTTTTGCTCAGTTTTTGGTATTGCATCTGAAAAAGAAGAGTGAAAAGAATCCTCCACAAGTAATGAGTGCTGTCCCTTAATTTAAAGGATAGTTTGTGTTATTGGATTGATTGATGGTCGTTGACTTAAACCCTGTTAAAAAAGGTGATGCGCTTTAAATCAAATAGAGGCCAAACGCCTACTCTAGCAAGTCTAATCCCAACTCAAGTGATGTGCTAGGAAAACCTCAAAATCCGGGAGTTCTACTCAACCAAAATTCATAATGTTGTTCAATAAACAGAAACCAAAATTGGATAATTTCATGCTAATAACTATGCAGATTACAAATAAAAGCTTTTGTAAGCACGTCAGCGTCACATAGATATTATGAAAGTAAAAGCTAACTTCTTGGAACCATGCTTAATAACAACCAAAAATTCTCCAGCACTATATTTTGATATTGAAATAATCTGGGTCGAAGTGATGCAACCGTACATAACCATCCTCACCTCCACTTGAAAAACTACAAAACAAGAAGAATGAGAAAGTTTGACAAAAAAAAAAAAGAATGAGAAAGACTAGTAAACAAATAAAATAAACAGTTCAACAGTTATTCAGGGGCCACGTATAGAGTGAAGCATCTAATGAGTAATTCATAGGTGGAACACCAAAATGTTCATCATTAGATATTTTAATATTTTAATTTTAATCAATGGATAAAATTTATTCCCGATAAATTGTTTAAGTTAAATCTTAAAATTTTCAAATAGGCCCTCTTCCTCTTTGTTAATCTCCTCACCCTCTGTCCAAAACTTCAACTATTCAATATTTCTCTCACCCGCCATGTCCAATGCCACAGCGACAGTGTTGACAACGTTTTCAGACCCAGCATCACCAGGTCCGTTGCCCCTCTCTCCACCTCTACAAACTCCATTCTCTTTCTCTCCACTCCTCATTCAAGTTCTCTTCTGCTAAGGAGGGAAACAATCCTAGTCAATCCATTTCTTGCAGATCTGCTCCCAACTCGACCCAAAACCCTGTCAACCGACGCATTCCTCGCCTTGAGTGGAGGTCCTCTGATTTTTTGTTGCTCCCAACAGGTAGAAGCCCTAGCCCTTCCGGGCTCCAGTAACAACAATGCCAAAATCCTGTCAAGTAAATCGATACACAAGGTTTGCACCACCTTAGTACAAGAGGTTCATGAACCCCCTTTCCCCATCAAGTCATAAAACCACACCAACTACCCAATTCCTCCAAATCACATTCCTGGAAAACAATCCCTCGTCAAGCTAAAAAACCTGCCAAAGTGGAACTCGGGTTACTGTATTTAACCCCGGCTATCGTATAACACTTCCACTGGTCCTTTCTTGCCCGCAAATGAAATCTCTCCAGATCCTTTCTAGCCGATAAAATACACGTTTTGGTAATAAGGATGTCTGCAGGTGTAGGTAGTTAAGGCCACTAAGGAGCTAACACGGATTGCATTAGGGTAATATGACCCACAGAACAGAGTTCGCCCTCCAAGAACAAAGACGCTACTGAGCTCTCTTGATCAAGTACGGATAAGTTTCTCTATTAACGCAACCATGAAAAAACAGTACACCAAGATACTTACCCCAATCAGAAGTAAGCTTAAAACACTCAAAGATTTGCAAAGTTATTCCAGGGAAAATAAACTTGGGAATACTGGAAAATGATATTCCAGTGCCTAACTAATTTTATTCTTATAATGAGGGTGGGTATCTTCTTTACCATGACAACAGAACAAAGGATACATAGAAGTTATGTCATAAACATTTAACTCCCATTCCCACTTATTTCTCCCACGTTTTGAATTTTGAAATATTCCCATCAATACAAAATGTTAACCAAACATGTTTTTGAATATAGGCGAAAATAACATTTTTGGATATAATATTCCTAAGAATGTGATTATATACCTTGAAACAAATGCCATCTAATGATATCATCATATTACTACTATAATAATTATACAGGTCTTCATTCAAGGTCACATTTCAGTTCAACATTGTTCTACATAATGTTGAAATTTTATATTGCACATGTATTTAATTTGGGGTTTCGATTGATCAGTATATCTGATCCTACCTAGTGGAGAAAAGATTGTTTGTTTATATTTATATTTATACCATATCTATTAGACATCAATCATACATAGTAAAAAGCATATGGCGAAATATTAAAAATAAAATTTTAAACAATTATGTGAATGAATGGTGCAATATTATTAAACATAGTAAAATGTCTAACATAATCGTGGTCATCAACTTCTCCAATCACTCATCGAATGGAAGATTTCCATCAGTAAAAGTATGTCATGATGCAACAAAAAAAGGAGGTGAAGGTGAAAAACAAGGACTATACCTTTTTCCATCAGGATTAAAGGCCAGTGCATTAATCGGTCCAAAATGCCCTTTCACACCCCCAATTTCTTCTTGAAGAACCTAAACAAATGAAAATAGCAAATATGAAAAATAGAAGCCTTGGAGAACTCAAAATGGTAGAGTAAAGAAAGACCAATTTTTACTTTGTCAAAGAATTTGGCTTCAAATTTGCCAGCGCGATGATCAGTAGTTGTAACAGCTGACGCATCCTGACCACCTCCAAGTACCACCTATAAAAAACACAGGGTATGAACTTAAGAAAACCAAACAAAGATTGGAATATTACATGACCCGAATAAATGAAATATGGAAACTGAAGTATATATAAGATTTTCATGCAGCACTATCAGGTAGGAACTATTTGGAAGTGCATATATTTCAGGAATTAGGAAGCAACTGGGGTGAATAAATTCATACTGAGAAAGAAAGGGTTTAGGGTGTCATGCAAATATTTAACCAGTTTCCTAAAATTATAGGATGCCTTTATGCAGGGTGAAGACATCAATGAAATAAAGTAAAAACAATATTACTTACATTGATTAACAAAACACTATCAATATGAATATCATGACACAAGGTTATTTAATTTACAATGCAAAAATACATACATGATCAAGAAGAGGTGACATCGCAACTGCATTCACAGGGCGTTCTGTGACATATGTCTTGATAAGAGTCAATGTTCTGGTATCCCAAAGCTAAGTAATGTCGAGAAGAGAATGATTTACATTGAAAAAAAAAATCTGGTTAGGGGAATACAATATCATGTTATGATATGGGGGGAAAATGAGCACAAACAGAAGCAGTACAGAATTAAAGTGTTGATACCCTAGCAGACTTATCAAGGGAGCCGGAAAGGAAATGTGAAGCATCAGCAGATTTAGCAAGTGATGTTATTGTCTTTTTGTGGCCAGATTCCTTGTCTGACTCCTTGAGTAGTTTTCCCGTCTGCAAGCAAGTGAAAGAGAATTAAGCAATTGTGATGTTAGTGTTAGCACATCGAAAAGAGAAATAAGAAGGAAGACCTCAGAATCCCAAATACGAATGACAGCATCTTCTCCTGCACTGATAATGGTTTTGTTGAGAGGTCCCCAAACAGCTCTATTGATTCTTCCCTGGGGGCCCTTAATGACAAGCAAAGGCTCCCCGGTCTCTGAACAAACATGAAGCATTAGCATTGGTGGGTGAGCAAACTGGAAGCAGAAGAGGAAGAATAGGGGTATGTTTGGATTGGCTTGTGCAGAGCAGTGTTGTTAATCCCAGATAGTGGAGCGTAGCGGCCGACCCCAAAAAATGCTATAGCAGGATAGCAGTAGCGGGATGGCCGCTATTCTAATTTTTTTAGCATATAAATGCTTAAAAGTTTTAAAAAAATTACTCAATTCATGACACATTCATGATTAACAATAAAATTTTAATCAATTTACATTTTTTCTATTGTTATGTGTACTCATTTTGATTATTTATTATTTACTTTAACATATTATTTTGTTATACTTTAAATTAAAAAACAAACAAAAAGAAAAGAATTGAGACTGGACCCAATTCCCACAAACAAAATAAAAAAATCAAACCCACTACCCCATCCTCACAGTTAAAAAAAAGAGTTGGGCCCAGATGACCCAACACCCCCTCTTACCCTAGAAACAAAATAACCCTAGCCTCCCTTACTTTTACTCTCATCAGCTGCCTACCTCCTCTCTCAGTCACCTTCTCATTTCAAACAAACTCACTCCACAGTCCTTGCAGAAAAAACAGAGGCAGAGGAAGCAAATGAAAGTTGCAGAAAATGGAAACACCTGGTCGCCGGAGACAGACAGAGAAGGTCGCTGGAGATGGTCGACCAGGTCACCCGAGACGGAGGGTAAAAAAAGCCCTAATGTCTGGGTTTCACAATAGTCCCGCTATTCCGCAGCATCTTCCAGCGATTTGCTCCGCTAAAGCGGCCGCGATGGCTGCCACACTGAAACGCGAGGCTACAAGAAAGCTATAGTGGCCAGGGGCTGCTATGGCGGCGCTATAGCGCACTATTAACAACACTGGTGCAGAGCGATAAGCACTTGCGAGAGTGTTTGGGAGAGCTTATGAAAATAGCTTATGACTAGCTCATAAGCTCTCCAGAATAGCTCATAAAAAAAACTTACAACTTCTATGAAATCAGTTCCATGGCATGCCCTGTTCGATTACAAAAATAGCTTATACTACATAATTGTTTAAATAACTTGTTTATTCAAACAAGTCCTGGATAGAGAAGGACAAAGAGAGAGGTTGCTTACGGTCATCTGGGTCACTAGCAATGTGTTTGACATGGATTGCAGAGGGCAGCTCCATAAAGGGGTCAGTAGTGATAACTGCGAGCTTATCACCGACGGAGAAGTCCACTGACCTAGCCGGGGAATCAAAATTGAAGGTGAACAATTGTTGACCAGTTTGCACGTTCCATAGCTTGGCGGTCTGATCCGCACTACCCGTTATGAGTCGACCCGAATCTCCTGCATCATCATCATCATCGATCAATTCAATTTACTTTTACTTAATGCATGAAAACAACAACAATGACAACGACAAATATATTCGGAACTTGCTTGAGACATCGCAGGACCAAACGGCACCGTTGTGGCCTCGATAAGTGCCCAAGCGTTCGCCGTTGTCGGCAAACCACACGGTGGGGTTGTGGTCCTTGGCGCAAGAGAAAAGGAGATCGCCGTCCCTGTTGTACTTGAGGAATGTTAATGGCCTCTCGTGGCCTTTCATTAGAATCGGCCTCATGCTTCTTCTCTTCTCTCTTTTCTCTCTCCGCTCAGCTTCAGCTTCTGCTTCTCACAGGTTAGGGTTCCAACACAGACACAGAAAATTCAAGGAATGATAATATGAACAACAGTGCCAGTAACACCAAACATATTAGAAAAAAAGGAGAAAGAAGGAAATACTGAGACGGAAAAAAAGGATTATTTACAAATCGAACCTTGAAGGGAAACAAGAGCGAGAAATCAGAACCAGATAGTGAGATCGGAGAGGGGAGAGAGATGAGAAAAAGAGCGCGCGCTGAGGAGAGTGTGGGTGAGTGTATTTCGGCTAGGGTTTATGATTCATTAAAACCGCAGAGGGGAAAAAGGAGAGAGAGAGAGAGAGGGTGTAATTCATATGGATTATATGAATTATGTAATATTAAAATATTATATATTATAGTATTATATATCTTATATATATTATTTTATTTATTATTTATATACTATATATATATATAAGAAATTAGAAATTAAATTATCATTCTTAATTGTATGAATTTTCATTAAATAATTATTAATTATATCGTATTCTTTTATTAATTATATGCTTTTTATTATGGTAAATATTTCCTATTTCCATATTGGATTAAAATTAAATTAATATTAACTATTTTAAATAATCAATATTATGCTTTTTATGCCTTTTGAAAAATATTCAAAAACTAATTAGTATAAATTGAAATGATATATCTGCAAATTATTATGAGATTTAATTTTTTTTATCAATTTAAACTTATAAAATTGAAATATATTATGTTTAAATTAATATTGTACTTGAATGTTTCACGACATACTTGATACCTTTTGGTCACAACATTTTCTTTTGAGGAAATTGCATTTGCCTCCTTTAAGATTTGCTTAAATGATAGTCACACTCCCTTTAATTTTTAAACAAACACTAACCACCCTTATTTGTTTTTAAACAAACACTGACTACCCCTCTCTAAGTTAACTTCTATTACGTCTCTGTTATTTTGACAGAACAAAACTTCTTCCATAGACCCAACTCATTGCCCCAGCATTTTCAAAGTAACACTAGCAGTAAAATGTGTGTGTGATTATAGAGAGAGAGAGAGAATTGTCTTATCCTTGTTGTGGGGTAATTTATATGTATTGCAGGTATATTCATTTTTTGATAGGCAATCCATTTGAGAGACAGCAGTTAACAACCTTGGGATTGACCTTTGATTGTACACTTTACATTGACACATGAATGGACCATCATTGTCCACATCTGGCCTTCTTTTTGTGCAGTTGTTGCATCCTTCATAGAACCAGCCATACTTTCCAATAATGAAATCATCGGTGGTGCCAATGGTTACAAAGCTGGTATCCTAGACAGTTTAGCAGTAATTATGGATTATTAGTATTATTTTTCCTATAACATTCCTAAAGGTAATTGCACATAATATACCTTTTGACATGTAAAAGCATTTATGTCTGCAATACTGTTGGCCGTTGCTTTATAGAAAAACTTGTCTTCTTCTGAAAATTGAGACCATGATGAGCTCTGGGACCCTTGGATCAACCCTTGAGTTGATAAAACAGGCCCTACCATTGGACCGAAACTGCATACCAACATTTGTCAGTATCTAATCATGATTTTCATGTTTGTGTTTAGGTTGACTCTTATTAATGTTTTGTTAAATACTTTTGTCAAATATTTGGGTTAGTAATGCAACATTTTGGTGTCTTTTGGTTTAACAAATAGTCTGGTTTAACAAACAGACATCAATTGATCTTTGCCTTCCCTACAAAGAAAAATGACTCTCATTAACTTTTTTTACACTAACTTTGAATAGTTTTTCCCATACAATTCATGTAGTAGTGTTGTGTTATCCTTTAAACTTTTTGCGGAAAACATTGGACGCAGGGATTGGACGCAGGGACTGGACTCAGGGAATGGACTCAGGGACTGAACTCAGGGACTGGACTCAGGGAATGGACTCAGGGACTGGACGCAGGGACTGGACTCAGGGACTGGACTCAGGGACTGGACGCAGGGATTGGACTCAGGGACTGGACGCAGGGACTGAATTATACCTGATTTGTTGGTTTATTATTCAATGATAAGCATGTATAGCATACCCAGAACAAATTGAATATTTTTTAATAAATATGGAAGTAACTTAAATGATAGGCATAATAGACAAACCTGCTTTTGAAGTTTGTAATTTCTGGTATGTCCTCATTAATTATCAGCTGAGTACCATTCCAAGCATTTGACAATGACATTGCATATTTTCCTCGTGGTTCCTTGATCCTTGCATGTCTTATGATGACAACAATTGTATCCTGGACAGTCCTTTGGTTCTAATAAGTTGAAAATTTGACTGCAAGTTGATCCCAAAGGGTACAACTAATTTCATCATGACTACAGATAGATTTAACTGTGTTAATTACACCAAAAAATTTAAGTAGTTGATAAATAAGCATAGACCAGAACTTGTAATATAAAATGTAATTTACGGAAAAGATGAAAGACAATCTTACTTTAGATCTTTCATGGTGAAAGACACCATCTTCTGACCGGAGCAAACTTTGTCCTCAACAGCTCCAATGACATCTGCATGAGACCAAACATTCTAACATATCAAACAAATTTATGTTTTCCAAAATCCAAAACAACTTCATGTATTGGAACAACTTTATTTGTATCAACTGAATTTACCTACTAAGAGATCTTTCCTCAGTTGTTGTTCAAATATTTCAGCAAAGCTTGTGAAGTGGAATTCATAAGGAGGGAAGTCAGGCAGTTCTATAGCTCTCATTGTTGTTCCACCATTGAAAAACATCCTAAACGGATGGTTGCAGGCCTTGTATTGGAGCTCATTTCGCAAAACAGTCATATTCTGCATGATGTATGTTTTATTTTGTTCCAGCTTCTCTCTCCAAACTGTAAACTCCTCTCCTTTGATAGACACTTGAATCTGATCTCCCTAGTTAAAGAATTTGAGAAATAAGTTTATTAAAACAACAAAATGAACGTACAACACCACTTACAAATGAAACTCCAGTTTTATTCAACTTAGTTTTTGAATGTGAGAAATAAGTTAATAAGTTAAATAGAACTTCAAAATTTATTCTGTTTAAAAGCTACCTCTGAGTCCATCAATATCATTTCAAGATGCCCATTCTTTGGTGGCTCTTGAATAACCCAAAGAGATACAACTCTGACTCCAATTCGAAAGTATTTCTTGGACTCATCCAAATCTTTGATCTTGCAAAATGGACGTGCCATCTTTTACTACATTTTCCAAACAACAGTACTAAGCAAAAATACTAAGATAAACTTGCAAAAACACTAACTTGAACTTGCAAAAACACTAACAGAGGATAAAAAAAATGAAAAACAGAGACAACATACATTGTTCGGTGAAATGCAACATGCAAAAACACTAACATGAACTTGCAAAAACACTAACAGAGAATAAAAGAAACCAAAAACAGTGATACCATACCTTGTTCGGTGAAATGCAAATGTCAACCCAATCTGCTTCAAGTCAGCTGCATTAATCATAGATGAGAGCATTAAGAAGATGAAGAACAAAAAATGTTGGAAGCAAAACGGTTTACTAAAAATTTGTATGAGGAAGAAGAAGGAAGAAGAAGATGTGTACCACTTTTGCTAAAATCTTCTCGTTCGGAGTAAATGAAAAATGGTGGGAAATGGTTTCCTTTGCTTTTGTTTTTTCAAAAAGTAACAATAAGGTGATATAAGAGTTTGTCATTTCCAAGTAAATTATTTTCTCTGCAGCAGTTGTCACATCCTTCTAAATAGTCCCGCCAGTTTCTATTCTCCAGCACTATTTTAGCTGAAGCTTTTCCTCTAAAAACAAAGGACTAAAGAACCCTTCATTGTACAGGTGTCAATTAGCTAAGAAGGAGTTTTGTGTCTTTTCCAGAACAATTTCTATCCTTAGATAGATAATAGAATAGATAGATAGATAATAGATACGCTTTTCGTTTAGTACTTTATAGCAATATGAAGTCCCATTAGTTTCAGTATCGTATACCACAACTTTTTAAGTTCTTTGTAATCTTAGTTAAGTAGAGCTTGACCCTAAGTAAATTGCAAGTGATCAGGTAACATTTCGACCAAACTTCATAAGTCTGTCTAACATTACATAGATCAGAGAAATAAACTAACAAAATTGCCTAAACTTGTCTTTTACTTGTGAAACAATATGATTATTTTCTCCACTAGCTATAACAATCTTCAACTTCATTTTCTATTCTAGTTTTATTTAAGAATGTTTTCTGCAAATAGAATCATTGCAAATAGAACTATCAGTAAATGATTTTGATATTGAGTGTGAATAATAGTATTGAAAATGTCTATCGGTTTGAAAACTGAGCAGAAATACTAAAATGACATATACACTGATTTTGGTATGAGTATGCACATGGTATTAAAATGGCTGTCCAATGTACCAAGGTTGTGTCGTGCCAGAGTAACATTAACGAACAAAACAAGAACGAAGAAAAGAGGTTTTAGGGCTATGAGATATATGTGTTGATGAAAATGAAATGAAATGTTGTTGTAGAGGCAAAATGATGAGAATGAAATGCTTGTGAAGGTAGAGTACGACATTTATTGATGGAATTGGTGCAAAAAGCAAAATGAAAGCGAGGAGAGGTTGAGGCTTGAATTCCTTTATTTTACTTTGACAATTGCTAACGCTGTTTAAGCTTGAGGAGAGGTGATTGTCTTTTAAAAACTAGAGGGGAGATGTGTGTTATTTACACAAAGTTGAAGGGAGATGAGTGTATTTTTCCCCCTTTTTTTTATGAGCCACAGGGACCAACACCAAAGCAAAACCAAATAAACAAAAACTAGACACTTCTAGGGAAAACAATTCCCATCAAATCCGCATGGAATAGGATCGAAACAAAAGAAGGTAAATTATTAAAAATCCTAATGCAGGCGTCCAAATTAAGCCCGGACTTAGCAAGCTCATCCGCCACCTGGTTAGCCTCCATGGGAATATGAGAGATGGTACACTCCCTAATGGCCTGCATACATTGCTGAATGTCCTTGATAAGAGCATAGTTTGGGTGCAAAATGGTACACCCTCCCTTAATCAATCGCACAGCACCAACTGAATCACTCTCAATGGGAGCAAAAGGAGAAAAAACATATTTAAGCCAAAATTTATTTATAAGTTGGCAGCAAGAATCAAGCAAAGTCTAATTAGTCTTTAGATGATATATTGAAAATAAATTTTATTATTTTTTATATAAATTCTTAATAAATAAATAAAATGAAATAACGATATATTCATAATTGTTTATTGTTTATAAATATAAAAAAAAATACATTTTCTAGAATAAAAATACCCTTGGTATATAGATATAGCTTACTTTCATAATCTGCTTCCATGTTACATAACATTAAGCCAAATAACATTAACAATACTTAAGTTTCTCACTCACTATAGAACATTCACCATCTCTGAAGTCTAGAAACAAAATGGGAAAAGGACATGCAGCAAGATATTGAATAGCCACTGGGAACTGTTTAAACTAGAAACAAAAGTGTGAAAGGACATTCACATTCCAATAAGAAAGCTGCAAACAAACAAGAGGAACATGATCTATAATTGGCTATGTGAGTATACTGGGGGGATGAACATTTGATAGTTTGTAATGATGAAGCAATGTCCCATGACAAATTCATTCAAATAAATGAACTAGATTCCCAGAGTGAAGAGAGAAAAGATTTTTAAGGACCAAACAAGTCTGAACAAAATAGAAACACTATTCATTCTGAAGTTAAACATCCATAATAGAAGAAGAAGAACACCTCAATTATATCCTACTTCCAATGTATAGAATATTTCCAAGTCTGATCAACTGAAATCCTTAAGTCTCTTTTTGAGCACGTCCATTGATTTCTTTCTAGCACTTTGTTTTGCATTTTTATTAGCAAGGCTTCCAAAGATACCATCTGGAGAATCCTTGAATTTATCACAGATCAGAGACACCTTCTTATAATCCAATGCATAGTAACTTTTCTCCCTTATAACAGGATTCATGAAGTTCTCAGGTTGACTACTTAGCAAAAGATTAATTAGTTGCCGCGCTTCTACCAAGCAACTCTTGAAACTACCCTCATCGTAAATTTCACCCAAACCAGCAGAATAGAACCTTTTGTCTGCGAAATTCTCTATGATCTGGAGATCGTATTCAATATTTATAACTGCATTTGCATTGAACCTCTTGATGCTATCACTAGAGAAAGCAGCCACTATGGAATTGGAAATATGCTCAAAAACACCACTCCCGACTTTGTACACGGCATCCAAGGGCAAGATTTGTTGCGCCGGGGACAAAATAGAATCAAGGTAAATGATCACTTCATGTATGTAGTCATTTCCACTCTGATTTGTCTCCTCTGGAGTCCAATCAACACTTTCAGTAAGAGTCATGAACTCATCTATTTTTTTGTTTACCAGACTCAATAGGGCAATATAAGCCGCATCCCTAGACGCGTTCAAGACCACCTTTGCAGTTAAAGTTGCTTGAGTCCTTTCAACTGACCGGACTGGGATGCCACATAGTTGTGCTGCGTGTCGGAGGAAAAAGTCACAGGCTCTTTCAAGGACAGCTATGTTTGCAGCAATCTGCATGACTTGAGGTACACCGATATTGTCACTATTTATTGTATTGAGTAGTGTCACATTTAACACATCAATCAGGAACTTGTCCAAATACTTCCTCACCACATCAAAGGAATTCGTATGTATGCCATAAGACAAGTAATCAACAGAGCCTTTGATAAAGGATCTCACAATGCGACAAACATCGGGTACCATGGAGGAGAATGGTGCAACATATGGAAAAGCAGGCATAATTTCTGATGTTTGAAGATTAAATGAAAGAATAACATTCTCATAGTCGGTTTCCTTTTTTATCAACATCTGGTCATATGAGTCATTGCCAAGAACATCAACGGTTTGTTGCCGACATTCTTCCAAAAGAAGCTGGTGGTACTTCTCACTGCTGCTATCAAGAACATCAAGAAGTGTGCCTATCTCATATCCATATTGTCTAAGAGTAGACCCAAACAGGGTGACGTAATCCTTCACCAGGAGAAGATGCGTGGCCGACTCCATACGGGAGAACTCCTCCTCTAACATGGATGTCGTTTTAGCTACGGCCGTCTCCCACATTGTTTCCGCTTGATCAGCTACCAGGAGGCCTGCAGCAGTTCTAAGGACTCTATCCTCAACTATAAAGAAACCAGCAATTTGAGCAAAAAATGTCTGGTACGACTCAACAAAAGGCTGTGCTGAAGGTGTATCGAGGTCCGAATTCAATTGTAACAATCTATTAGTATAGTAGTATTCGCGAAACTGCTCTCGGATACCTAGACATGCATGAATGTGACAAGCACGATAAAGAGGTGTAAGATCAAACGTTAAAACAGAATCTTCATCAACCTCTTCGGCATCCAAAGTGTAAGCTAGATCCCCTACTCCTGAAATACATTGCTCCTCAGCTTTTCTCTGCTGCTCCAGCATTTCCTCATCCCTTTGGCGAACTGTCGCAGTACGACCAATTGCTGTTTGCCCAATATTTTTAGCAGAACTCCTTATCTGGACCATCCATTCATTAACTTGACTGCAGACTTTCTTCTCGATGTGCGATTTTATTGCCGGAATTCTCCCCTCTATGACCGTTTTGAGCGCCCTTACAGGAACATTCTGTAGGTAACTCTTCTCAAGCAAATCCACAGTTTTCAATGCAGGATAAAACTGACCCTCAGAAATGTGATTGTTACACTTGACACACAGCTCTAACACCTGTACACAGATCTTTGACATTTTTATCGCTTCAGACACATTCTTCTTAATAGAAAAAGACTCGAGAAGCTCTTCGAGCTTGACAAGAAGCGCGCTGCCAACCTGCTGCAACTTAAAATTGTCACTTTGGAGCTCGCTCTTTAGCTCTTCCGCATCAACCAACACACCACGAAGCTCATCAACCGCAAGGATGAATTCCTCATAATGGGTCTTGCACATCTCCTCGATCTCAACTTCCTTCGTCTTGACCACATAATTCAGCTGGTGAAGGAGCCCCTCGGGCCGCCCCATTTCGAAGGACATCCTGATAAGAGGACCAACATCATCCCCATTTGCAATCAAAGTAGCAAGAACCAAATCCTCCCCAGCGTCACCATTCTCCACAACAGTTCTCCTCTTTATCTTTACATCCATGATCACATGAATATTACCCTGGATTTTCAAAGACACAATACTAAGCAGAAACCAAATACTAAAAAACTAAGCTTAACAAAAACGAATCATTTCAGAGATTAACAAACAGACAGTTACATTGTTTTTTTTTATTTAATTTTCCCCCTTTCCATCAGAAAACTCATACCACTCACAAAATATAAACAAATCAAAGAGAACAGCAGCCATACACCATTAATTCACTCGAGCAGGTTTACTACACATAGCAAATCAATGCAGAGAACAATTAAAAAAATACTAAACCAAGCTTAAAATAAATTACTTGTGTTACTTGTAAAATATAAAAAATAAAGCAGAGAAAATCAAGAAAATAACAGTTATATATACATCAAAGTGAAAGGCACTCTATGACAGTGAATGTAAAGAAGAAGAAGGGCAAAACAAAAACAAAACAAAAAAAAGGAAAAAGGAAAACCCACAAATTGGTTGATATACAGAACCAAATCCCATAAAAAGAAAACGATGAAGCATATTAATTCAGAATTGAAAAAAAGAACAAACCAAAAGAGAAGTTAATCATAAAGGGACGTAAAGCTCACAACCAAAAATAAAATAAAATAAAATAAACATAAAAAAGGGAAATACAGCATTAATAGATTTTTAAGAGGTGAAAGGGTAAAGTCAAGAGAAGTCAAAATCAGTAGAGAGAAGAAAGGAAGAGAATGGTGCACCTGCTCGAAAACCCGGAAAAAAGGGGTAGTAGGAATGGGAAAATGAGGTTACTTCGAATGGTTAATAATGAAATCACAACTCAGTCACGCGAGAGAAGCGAGAGAGTTAATGTGAGTGTTTGTGTTGTGTTGAGAATGAATGAATGAATGATGAAAAATGGATTATTGAATGTTGGGTTGAAATTTCCGTTGGCGATTTCCGACAAGTCCGAAGTAGTAGCAGTGTGTTTTGGTGTTTGGTGTTTGATGGTATTCTCACGGACGAAGCAAATGCGCCGACCTGTAATTTTTGTACTAGTGCAGTGTTGCACGGGACATATAACGTACTTTATAAAAATTTATGAGAAAATATATTTGAACAATTATAAAGGATTTGAGTTTTTTTTAAATTATATTTTTTAAATTATATAATAAATTATAAATTATAGTTGTCTATTGAAAATAGTTGGTTAATTATTTGATTAGTTCACAACTTAAAAGTTGAATACAACAAAAAAAAGCACAAATTATAGTTGAAGCAATAAAATAGTTTAAATAGTTATTGTGAGTGGACATGACAAAAAATTTAAAATTACAATGCCCACTTGATCTCGTATCTACTTTGATGGGGCAACCCATTAACTGCAATTATCTATAAATCTATATCATAAATTATTTTTATGTACTTGTATCAATTATACCTATACCTATCAAGTACATGTCCAATTGTCGTGTATATTTAATTAGTAGAAACTTATTTCACAATCTATTTTCTCATGTAGCAATATAAATAATTTATTTTTATTACTACCAAAATCACTCACTATCTGTAAACTATTAATTGAAACATTTATGTTTTTTATTTTATAGATAATACTGCCCAAAAAAATTCAAATTTGCTCATATAAAAAAAACTTCAACAAATTAGTTAAGTTATCATAAAGTGAAATAGAAGATTATTAAAATTATATATTAAAATTTAATTCTTTAAGTAATTCACATGTCGATAAGATTTCACGTAAAATATTTGGCATAATGTTATATGTGCAATATTTTCTTGTATACTTTAATGTAAAATGTATATCTCATGTGTTATGTTTTATTTATAATTTTTACATTTACCAGTTTACACCTATATATTAATGTATAAAATCTCCTAATTTTCTCAAAAAAAACATGTCCAATAAATTAGTTAGATGATAATGTAATAATAAAGAAAAAAATATTTATTTTCATTTCTATGTTTTATCCAAACTATTTATTTTAATCAGTTTATTTATAGACATTAATTATTGAAAAATTCAAATTTGGTTGGACAAAAGAAAATATTTAATAAATTAAATAAGTAAAAAATGTTAAATGAGAAAGAAATAATGATTACAATGTATATCAATTAAGATGAAAGAAAATATTTTTTATTACTATTTAAGTTTTTGAGTTATAAAAACAGTCACTATAGCAAAGATACAATATTTTTAACTACAATTTAAATTAATTTCTACAATTAACATATACCTTTTATGAATTTCAACATAATCCATAAATGTACAATTTGTATTATTTGAAAATTGAAACATTTAATATGATTTCTATCATAGAAATTTATGAAAACGATCCCTATTAATCTTTTCAACTACGATTTTAAATTGGTTACAGCAATAAAAAATATTTTTTATGAATTTCGACATGATCTCTATATATATAATTTTCATCTTTTGAGATTTAAAAAATTTATAACTATTCCTATTATAGAGATTTTAAAATCGATATCTATCACAAAGATATAGTTTTTTCCATTTACTATTTTAAATTGATTCCTATAATAAACACTCCTTTAATGAATTTCAACTTGATCCTTATAGATACAATTTTAATAAAACTAAAATTTGAAAAATTTATAATGATTTCTACCATATAGATTTAGAAAACTGGTTTCTATCATACAAATCCAAATTTTTTCTATGATTTTAAATTAATTCCTATGATAAATACACTCCTTTTATGAATTTCAACGTAATCTCTAGAGATACATTTTGTATCATTTCAAACTTAAAAAATTTATAACTATTCCTATCATAGAGATTTATAAAACCGGTTCCAATCACAAATATATAATTTCTTTCAATTACGGTTTTAAATTGATTCCTATGATAAACATGCTCCTTTTTTGAATTTCAACTTAATCTCTATAAATATAATTTGTCTCATTTGTAAATTGAAAGTTTTATAATTAACTTTTTTATACATAAATTTTATAATTATTTCTATCATAGAGATTTATAAAATCTATATACTTGTTTTCAAATACTTTTACTAATACCTAAATATTTCACAAAAACTACAATAGTATAAAAATATAAATATAAATACATTTTCAAAAAAATCAAATTAATTTAAGACATTCCAAAAAAATTAAGGGCATAACATTTATATCAAACCAAAATTTTCACAATACAAAATTTGAATTCGGGAATTAAATAATTTATATGTATTTTTAAATTAAAACAACTAATAAACTATTACATATATTTTCTAAAATAAATATATTCTAAAAGATACAAAAAATCACAGTAATATATATAATTATTGAAATTCCATACATAATTTCTTGAAAAATATTAAAAAACTAATAAGCAACTCTTGTGATATATGATACTTCTTCTTGTTTGAGAGAGAATAATATTATATCTGCATAGCTAATCACAAATGGAAATCGAAAATAAAAAACTTAATAATGTAAAATAGATAAGCATTAATTTCAAAAAATAATTGATAAATAAAAATAATAATCAACAATTAGAAGAAATATTTGTCTTAGAGGAGAAGTTTGCCTAAAAGAAAAAGAACAAAAATCAAACAACATCGATAGTTTGGAGACTATTAGAATATTAATAAACACTAAAAAATCATAAGTAAAAATGATTAACAGTAAAATAGAAAAATAGCAATATTACGAACTCACCTTAGATGAAAATTTAGTGTTGACAAACAAAGGAATAACACCTAAAACAAAATAAACAAATAAATTTTATCAATACATGCAGATATTAAGATTTAAAATTAAAAATCCAAAGACTGAAACATATAAAAGATTAACCATGAAAAAGAAAACAATAACTAACCTTTAATCGAAAGTCTCAAGTGTTAGTAACCGCAATGGATGAGAATAATGAGAAGAAAATGTATATGAAATGAGAGAAGATTAACAAAAAGAGATATGATAGAAAAATCATACCAGAGAATGAAGAAGCTGAAGAAACACGAATGTTTCCAGACACAAAATAAATAGTTAAAGATATAAGACATACAAATATTCTCTAATAAATAGGCAATTGAAAATACGATTTTAAATTGATTATTTCAAATACAATCATTACAATTTTAAATAAGGCACATTAAATATGAATCGTGAAATCATTAATCAATAAAATCTTTTCAAATCAATTCAATCTATTTGATCCTTGCAATACTCTCAAAGCGACACTTGTAAAAATGTGTCTATAGAGGGTTTGTCTTTATATATATTATAGATTTGAGTAAACCATCACTTTCGTCCTTCACTTTGTAACTCGATAGCAATTTAGTCCTTATCTTTACGAAATGGGCAAATTAGTCCCTCACATTTATCACCGTCGATCACTTTCGTCCCTCCGTCAGTGAGCGTTAACTGACGCTGTTAACGGTGCTGATGTGGCACGTTAAGTGCCACCCCAGCATGGCCACGTGTCAGGGACTAAAATGCCAGTTTTTATCAAACAATACAGAGACGTTGGAGGGACGAAAATGACATTTAATAACATCACCATCTTCTTCCTTAGATGTATAGAACCCTAACTCCCCCAATCTGTTATCCCCCAATCTGTTTCAGTCCAGAAGCGCAGATTAGAGGAGGAGCATGTGGGAGACGAGTCAGACGACAGTCATGGGAGGTGGAAGGCAGCAGACGCAGTCAAGGCATAAGCAAAAGCGCACGATTGGAAGTTCGACTTTGAGGGAAAGCAGTGATAACAGTGAAGTGCATTTTTGCTATTGTGAGGTACAGGCTGCAAAGAGAACATCAAGAACAGAGAGGAACCCACTGAGAGATTTCTACACCCGTGCTAAAGCAAACTGTATCTATTTCACTTGGGCTGATGAGGAAGATATAAGAGATCCAGCATATGTGAACATGAGGGAAGAGGCATGGAAGAGAGAAGTCCTAAAGAAGCTTGACAGTGTTGTGGAAGAATTAAAATTGTTTAGATACAATGTAATCCTAATGCTTGTGATAATATTTGTGTTAGTTGTAATCTTTATTGTTATCCGTGGAGCATAGGAGTAGGTGTAGGTAACAGGATGAAACACAAGAAGGGGGGGTTGAATTGTGTTTCTAAACTTTTAAAAACTTTTCGCAATGTTGGACGCTGGTTGGTGAAAAACGTTGGACGCACAGGGTGTTAAAACATTGGACGCACAGGGTGCTAAAACAGTGGACGCACAGAGTGCTAAAACACTGGACTCACAGAGTTGTGAAATATCGGACGCACAAAAAGATTGGACGCAGAGGCTTCCACTTAGTTTAAAACTTGTTGAAGTAAAAACAATTCAATCCCCACGGTTAGAATAAACACAGAAATAATAAGAGTTAAGAGAAAGAAGAAATAACACAAGTTTTTATCCTGGTTCACCCTTTCCTAAGAGCTACGTCAGTCCCCTCAAACTAGAGAGATTTCACTATCAAACCAGATAGAATACAAGTATTCTTCAGCAGCCTCTCCAGGCCTTACAACAAGTATTCTTTTACAGACAAGCCTCTCCAGGCTCAACCAAGTATTCTTTTACAGTCAAGCCTCTCCAGGCTCAATCAAGTATTCTTTTACAGACAAGCCTCTCTAGGCTCAAACAACTCAGCAGAGTGTTTTTGATTTAAGTGTTGTCTAACTCACACACAGAGTGTTTTTGATTTTTGTGCGTCCGATATTTCACAACTCTGTGAGTCCAGTGTTTTAGCACTCTGTGCGTCCAATGTTTTAGCACCCTGTGCGTCCAATGTTTTAACACCCTGTGCGTCCAACGTTTTTCACCAACCAGCGTCCAACATTGCGAAAAGTTTTTAAAAGTTTAGAAACACAATTCAACCCCCCCTTCTTGTGTTTCATCCTGTTACCTACACCTACTCCTATGCTCCACGGATAACAATAAAGATTACAACTAACACAAATATTATCACAAGCATTAGGATTACATTGTATCTAAACAATTTTAATTCTTCCACAACACTGTCAAGCTTCTTTAGGACTTCTCTCTTCCATGCCTCTTCCCTCATGTTCACATATGCTGGATCTCTTATATCTTCCTCATCAGCCCAAGTGAAATAGATACAGTTTGCTTTAGCACGGGTGTAGAAATCTCTCAGTGGGTTCCTCTCTGTTCTTGATGTTCTCTTTGCAGCCTGTACCTCACAATAGCAAAAATGCACTTCACTGTTATCACTGCTTTCCCTCGAAGTCGAACTTCCAATCGTGCGCTTTTGTTTATGCCTTGACTGCGTCTGCTGCCTTCCACCTCCCATGACTGTCGTCTGACTCGTCTCCCACATGCTCCTCCTCTAATCTGCGCTTCTGGACTGAAACAGATTGGGGGATAACAGATTGGGGGAGTTAGGGTTCTATACATCTAAGGAAGAAGATGGTGATGTTATTAAATGTCATTTTCGTCCCTCCAACGTCTCTGTATTGTTTGATAAAAACTGGCATTTTAGTCCCTGACACGTGGCCATGCTGGGGTGGCACTTAACGTGCCACATCAGCACCGTTAACAGCGTCAGTTAACGCTCACTGACGGAGGGACGAAAGTGATCGACGGTGATAAATGTGAGGGACTAATTTGCCCATTTCGTAAAGATAAGGACTAAATTGCTAGTGAGTTACAAAGTGAAGGACGAAAGTGATTGTTTACTCTTTGTATTTTGTTAAAATAAAATACTATCATCAGTTTTGTGCATAATTTAAAGCTATTTAATATGAAATTACCTTTTTTTTTTTTAGTTGCGAAATTACTGTTTTTTTGAAAGAAATATGAAATTACTTATACAATATTTTTATGCTTATACATGAAATAAAAAATAAATTTTATGAATTTTATATTATTTAGAGTATATGAACATTATTTGGCATTGCATTTTCAATTTAAATTTTGCAAATGTCTATGTAACTTTGAAAATATAAAATGATCCTTATAATTTTTAGTATAAAATCATTTTCAAGATATTTTATAATTATACTACGAATAAAAAATAAATTTTATCAATTGTATATTATTTTAAGACTATAAGAATTATTTTAAACAATTTATTAGCGATTATATGAATTTAGAGTAAAATTAAAAAAGTTAACTATTATCCAAAAAGTACTACAATAATAAATAATTTACATGGTTTTATTTATTAAGTAATTGCCTTAATTAATACTTCTATATTAATTAAGTTTTTGTAATTATTATATTTACTTTTAAACTTGAAGTATTTTCTAATTACATTATTAATTTTTCATTCAATGAACATTAAAACTAAAAATAAGACTAAACATACTAGTTCATTCATATTTTAAAATTTTATTTTGAAGCATATTATTTGCAAATTTAGAATATTGTTTTATCATTTTTTTTTCTTCAAAAATTAGTCTTGTGAAATACTAATGATATAAAATATAAATAAACATGTGCAACACATAGACATATAAATTGACTGGTAGAATGTTATATAAATGACACATCTTTACGAAATACCAAAAGCAAAAAAGCTCTATAGATTTCAAATAGGCAATTTATATTCGCACATACATACTTTACTATCTGCACATACATGTCCGCGGAACTATTAGTTCCGCGGGTGTATTTTTTTTTTCAACACACACACTCCGCGGAACTATTAGTTCCGCGGGTTATAATTCTCCATGGAACTATTAGTTCCGCGAACTCCGTGGAACTATTAGTTCCGCGGGTTGTAATTCTCCGCGGAACTATTAGTTCCGCAGTTCCGCAGGTTGTAATTTAACACATACATGCCTGCGGAACTAATAGTTCCGCGGAGAATTACAACCCGCAGAACTAATAGTTCCACGGAGTGTGTGTGTTGAAAAAAATACAACCCGCGGAACTAATAGTTCCACGGAGAATTATAACCCGCGAAACTAATAGTTCCGCGGAGTGCGTGTGTTGAAAAAAAAATACACCCGCGGAATTAATAGTTCCGCGGACATGTATGTGCAGATAGTAAAGTATGTATGTGCAGATATAAATTCCCTTTCAAATAACAGGTTATTTTGCATTAGAAAAACAATCAATTGTTTAGGAAAAAGCTATTATAAAGGAATAAACGAACTTCAAAAAATGTGTATCGTGACCGTTTTATTGCCTAAGAAAGGGAAAATGCATGCAACTCCTTTAAACAGGTGATTAGTTAGATGATAATTAAGGGCATCAAACCTTGAATAATTAATTTTATATATTATATTAAGGATCAATTTGATACACAAAATGTAACACACAGACTTTTTGATATGAAGAATTTCTTTAGTTGACCTATTTGGTGTATCAACATGTAATGTAATTTATAGGGGTGGACACGGGTACGGGTAAACACGTGAACCCGACCAACCCGGCCCGAAACCGGTGCTTGAAACACGGTTTGGTTCGGTCTGTAGTTCGGTTCAGGTCCAATGGGTACTAACCCGACGAAAACCGGATTGGGTATCGGTTTTGCAAAATTGCAAACCGAGCAGACCCGAACCGAATCGGAGGGGGTCCTTTAGTAAAAAAAAAAAAACAAACCGAACCGAAGGGGGGGGGGGGGTCCTTTAGACAGACTACAGCTGTACAGCACGCACTCTCACAGCTCACTCTCAGTCAGTCTCACACGTTTCTTTCACTCTCACAGCTCACTCTCACAGTCTCACGCGTTTCTTTCCTCTGCGACGGCGACGACTGCAAGCACCTCCATCTCCGGCGTGTGCCTTCTCCCTGTGCGACGGTGCGACTGCAAGCCTCTTCTCCCTGTCACAACGTTTCCCTCCATCCCACAACGGCGACTTCTCTCACGATGCGACTGCAGCCACAGTGGTCCTCCTTCCCTGTTACGGTGGTTCTCCTTCCCTGTCACGATGATTTTCCCCTTCCCCCTGCAGGTCCCGCGATTTTCTCCTTCCCCTTTCTAATTTTTGTTTCGCAGAAACACTCAAATTTGAACTCATTCTGAGATTGGTAGTTTGGTATAGTTTTACAGTATTATATTGGCTCTGAATCCTCTGATTGTTGTTGTTACGGCCATTCCGAGTAATTGTTTGTGCATTTTTCCTTTTTTTTCCCCCATTTTTCCCAATTTTCCTCCATTTAATGGTTGTAGCATTATTTTATTATTAAACCCGATGACCAACCCGAACTACCACGGGTTGGTTCGGGTTTAGACCCAAAAAATACGCAAAACTGAGCCAACCCAATCCGGTCTCTATTCATCGATTCGGTCCTGAATATACCATCAATTCGAACCGAACCGACCCATGCCCAGCCCTAGTAATTTACGCATTTGAACAAGCAAAAGTATGATGATAAAAAGTAGTCCCTTTTTACTTTTCGAAAGATAAATGTACTGTTACTTCGGTCATTCAAAGGAATTTAACACTTATATAAAAAAAAGGGAATTTAACACCGAATTGATTTCCATAAAAAAAAGATATCAAAATTATTTTACATACATAATACATTTTTTGTGATTATTAACCGACTAAATTAATGGCTTTTTATAAGTAACCCATTACATAGTGTTTAGTTTGAGGGAATTGGAGGGGAGGGGAGGGAATATTTTAAAGTTTTCTTATTTGGTTCATTTTTTAAGGAGGGGAGGGGAGGGGTTTGGCTCCCCTTCAATATTGAGGGGATTTGGAGGGAGAGTAGAAGGCTTTAAATGACATTTACTTAAATAACCTTAAATTAAATTAAACATAAAAACTTACAAAAGTCTAAAAAGTAAATTAGTCTATTCTCTCAATTAAAATCCCTCCCCTCTCCTCCCCTCCCCTCCTTCCAACCAAACACAATTTCTATTTAAATCTCTCTCCTCCCTTTTCCTCCCCTCCCCTCCCCTCCTATCCTCTTCTTTGAACCAAACAGACCCTTAATTCATACAAAATACAAGTTTTTTTTTCTAACATAAGCAGTAAAAAAAAATCTAACAAACAAGACAATTTGATGGGAAATTGTTTGTTACTGGGCCACGGACCCACTAATCCAACCCAATGCCCCCAGAGACCGCACTCGAGATAGACGCCTCAAGGGTACTAGAATCAAGGGCCAATATCCCTCCTGACAAGGCTCGCTGGTGGTCTCCCTGCACCTAGGAGTGGTTCCCTCCTCCTAGCAGGCACTATAAAAGGGGAAGGATCAAGACACCCAGGCAAGTAATTGATCACCTATCAATCACTTGCAAGATTCCCCCATAATTTGAGCGTCGAAGTGCTGTGTACCTCAAACCATAGGCATTACAAAAATAAAAAAATCTAGGAGGTGACACATGTCCAATCTGAGAGGTGACATGCATAGGTAATTGATAATTGACGATGAGTTAAATTAATATAAAAGAAGCTTTGAATGAACAAAAGAAAGAAATTGGTATCTTAAAAGAATATTAAAGGCCGGGTACTCAAAAATAGATAAAAAAGAGTATCTAAATGTACACAGTTCCTACCACTTATAGTTGGCTGTTCGTTTTTCTTTTACGCATAAACATGTAGTTGATATTATTACGTTTGGTTAGCACAAGGATTTCGAATATGTTGATCAGTATTCAATGATGAGTTGAGAAAGAGTGAAAGACAATGGCACAATTCATCACAAATAAAAGCATGTGTATGACCCATCATTCTTTTACCAAAAGGAAGGTCGCCATGCCTACACTTTTGTTTCTCAATTCAAGTTTTTATATATCACTTCAAGAAGAAGCATACAATAAAATTCATTGTTTTTAATCTATGGACGAGCACATTATTGAACACATCATTAATTCTAGCGTATGACTTTACAGTTGCATTTGTTTGCATCATAAGATAACATATATTCAACTTTTTTTTTTGGGTGTTTTTTTGGGGGGGGGGGGGGGGGGGGGGAGATCAGAATGCTTAGTGAAGTGCAGAGGAAATGTATTTAAGTTTTAGATGGAAGGCATGTTACTTGGCAATGATCTAGAAGGTCATGTTGGTAACTTTTGGGTTGGCCAGACTCCTTTCGGATACTACGGTTGCCGTTGTGGTCCAGTAGCGCATGTGAGATGAAGAGCACTACTTTAGTCTTATGCCATAAGATAAGCCCAAATAAGCTTCTTCCAAACGCACCCTAACTCGGTTGCTGTAACTTGTAGATCATTTCATCTTCGAAGCCATGCCATTTAAAAACTTTGGAAAACTGATAAAGCAAACAAACATGTTGAAACACAAGGGAAGTATTTGGCAATTAAGAAACTTAATTAACCACTTGCATTAACTTTGTTTTCCTTAGGGCGGAACATGCTGGCTTAGCTTGGATTTTTGGGAATTCTCCCAAAATTTCTTGACAGGAACTTAACTATGTCATGATCATGAAGAAAAGAAACAAGAAGAGGCAAACAATGCAAAGATATACCCTAGGTCAAGGAATCCAAAAAGCACAAACATGCTCATTAGATTTCAGTTTTCCGCCGATACTACAACAATATCTGATCTACAACTGGGTACCTGCCATTTGCCTTAGGGTTTTCCTCATGTTAAACCGGCCACATTGTATTTGTTGGCTGCATGTTTGACTTGTAAATGAGTTCATTCCAATGAGAGTGTGTTGAGGAAAGTCATCATGATAGAGCTGAACAATAATGATCAAGATCAATAGATTAGAAGATGAATCAGACATGTCAGGAATATCCTTAATGAAAAGGAGATATAGAACATAATTTACCCTTCATCTAGGTCTTGATAACATCACCTTAGCAGTTGTCCCGCAGAGGTAGTTATTTCTCACACCTTTGTTTGGGAGTTTTTAATATGCTGGGGAAGAAAAAGAAGTATTATCATGTAACTCTTCAAAGTTCCTTATTCATTTTCATGAACATTTTGAATTGTCCCAGACTCCCAGTTAGGAAATGAAAATCTTCTCCCCTGCCCCCTTCCCTTTTCCTCCATTCAAACATTATGAAATACTGGGCATTCACCAATAATCCATGCATGAGCATTTCCCTCCTCTAAAATGATGGAAGCGATAGCGATCTCTCAACAATATGTCTCTATCATAAAGTTCAGAAATGAGTTTAGCAACTGTATGGCAGTCTCTACAAATACGAAGATTCTTCATTATTCGAATTGGTTGAGATGAAGCAGTGCTAATAAGTCCAAAAGCAATTGCCAACTTTTCGCTATGAAGGTTCAAGGACCGCTCCATTAAGTCATCTTCTTCAACAAGTTGAAACAGGCCAGACATGTCTGGCTTGTAACCAATGGACTTTAATTTTTCTGAAATCTCATCCAACTTTGAGTAGATTTTCTGAGAGAAAGGGTGGGAGTTGTCACCCACCAGAAACTCATAAACAATACCATTAACCTCAATTGAGCTACATCCAGGTTCCTTCTTTATATCAGAATCTCTCCTAAGCTTCCTTAGATTAGAAACTTTCTCCCACTTCCCTGCTTTAGCATATATGTTAGATAAAAGGACAAGGGCTCCATGATTCCTAGGTTCCAACTTAAGCAGATTGCGACAAGCAAGTTCAGCAAGCTCAACATTGGGATGGAGACTACAGCCTCCAAGAAGAGCTCCCCATGCAGAAGCAGTTGGTGGTATCTGCATCTTCTCTATAAACGATACAGCTTCGTCCAGAAGACCTGCACGTCCAAACATGTCAACCATGCAAACATAGTGATGTATTTGAGGCACAATGCCATATAATGGTTCCATTTGTTCAAAAAGATGTTTTCCCTCATTGACTAGTCCAGTGTGACTACAAGCACATAATAGGTTTATAAATGTCACCGCATTTGGTTTGATATTAGCTTCTACCATGCTTGAGAACAAATCTAAGGCCTCTCTCCCTTGCCCATACATTGCCATAGCAGCAATCATGGCACTCCAAACATACACATCTTTCCTTTCTACTGCTCGAAATACCTCTCTTGCCTTCTCAAGATCTCCACATTTAGCATACATGTCAATGAGTGAGGTTGTTATATGACAGTTTAGATCAATGTCATGCTTCTTTATGAATGCATGAATCCTATAACCAAATTCTAGTGCTCCCAACTGGGCACAAGCACACAATGCACAGACAACAGAAACTTCATCAGGTTTTACATTCTCACTGTGCTGCATTTCATGGAAGAGAGACAAAGCCTCCCTAGGCTTTCCATTCTGTTCATATGCAGAAATCAGGGCATTCCAAGCAGAAGTCTCTTTATGAGGCATTGCATCAAAGATAAGGTGAGCCTCGTCATAATTTCCTAATTTGGCATGACCATCAAGCATTGTTGTCCAAGAAACAATATCTTTCTCCGGCATCCTATTAAACAAATTTTTTGCATCATTAATACTCCCACATTTAACATACATGTCAAGCATTGCATTATTCAAAGTCAAGTTCACATCAATCTCATTCCTTTCGATATATGAACAGATCCACCTGCCAAGTTCCAAATCTGACTTCTTGGCACAAGCTGAAAGAACACCAACCATAGTGATAACATTTGGTTTCACACCTTTCATCTCCATTTCCTCAAACAAAAGCAATGCCTGTAGGTAACAGGATGAAACACAAGAAGGGGGGTTGAATTGTGTTTCTAAGTTTTTAAAACTTTTCGCAAATGTTGGACGCTGGCTTATTTCAAATATTGGACGCACAGCGTTTTCTGAAATATTGGACGCACAATAGTTTTAAAACACTGGACGCACAGAGTTGTGTAATATTGGACGCACAGCGTTTTCTGAAATATTGGACGCACAATAGTTTTAAAACACTGGACGCACAGAGTTGTGTAATATTGGATGCACAAAAAGATTGGACGCAGAAGCTTCCCTCTTAGTTTAAAAACTTGTTTTCTTTGTGCGATTTAAGGTGTATGAAAAACTTGTTTAAACAAAATCAATTCAATCCCCTTGGTTAGTAATAAGCACAGATATAATAAGAGATAAGGGAAGGAAGAAATAACACAAGTTTTTATCCTGGTTCACCCCTTCCTAAGAGCTACGTCCAGTCCCCTCAAACTAGAGAGATTTCACTATCAACCTGATAGAATACAAGTATTCTTTGCACACAGCCTCTTCAGGCTAAATCCCAAGTATTCTTTGCACACAGCCTCTCCAGGCTAAATCACAAGTATTCTTTGCACACAGCCTCTTCAGGCTAAAACAAGTATTCTTTTACAGTCAAGCCTCTCCAGGCTCAAACAACTCAGCAGAGTGTTTTTGATTTAAGTGCTATCTAACTCACACAAGTGAGGATATGAAATCTAAAGCACTTCGAGAGTTAAGCAAACTCTCTCTTACAAGAAGAAAGAAAATATACAAGACTTTCTATACAGAGTATAACAAATTGCACAGCGTTTTTGCTCTTTCTTTTTCGTTATTCAGTCTCTTGTATATTTCTTCTTGTTCACGGTATATATATAGGCTTTGATGAAGCTTCAGACTTGTTCTTCGAATAGCTCAGCTTCAGCCTTCATAAAAGTTACCGTTCTCTAATAGCATTAAATGCTATTTTCCCGTTGCTCTGAGGAGATCTACTTCAGTAAGCATGTCTGCGTTTCTTTCTCCTTAATCAGAAGCAACCTGTACTCAAAGTCTCAATTGTACAGTGGTTAATAGTAATATCTTATTGAGACAGAGAGAATACACTGTGTAAAGCAGAAAGATGTGTTCAGAGATATACAGAGTAGATAAAAGTACATTCTCTCTCTTAGTACACTTTCCACAGTGCTTTATGCTTTTCATATGTACGTTCAAAAACGTTGACAATAGGTTGTACAGAAAAGCATTGTATACAGCTATTTATTTCAAATCATTTGCTCAATAAATATGTTTCATATTAAATGCAAGAGCAATAAATAGCAAGTAATGGACTCTGCGTTTTGGACGCAGCATATGGAAATCATTGGACTTTTAGTCCTTTTAGCAAATGGACGCATACCTTGTACTTACCATTTGCATATGATATTCATTCAATCATTGGACCCATCTTTATGCTTACCATTCTGATGATTAGTTGCAAAGCAACATTGGACGTATTGCCTCATTCTTGTTATTGGACTTTTGCCATTTCCTTATAGTTCCATTGGACGCAGAGTTGATTGTTGTACATTTGTTCTTCTGCTTCATTGGACGCAGAACAGTTGTTTGATGTACCTTTGTCAATCTGCTTCATTGGTCGTATGACACTTGATTGTTGTCCTTCTTATTTATTGGACGCAGAACAGTACCTTTGTCACTCTGATTTCATTGGACGCAGAGCAGTTCTTTTGTTTGTTCAGTTTCATTGGACGTTGAACTTCAATGCTTTAAACTGAACATTGGACTTTTGTCCTTCATTTGCATTGGACGCATACTCACTGGTTCTGCTTCTTTGGAAATCATTGGACTTTGTACTTCTGCAATTCTGCTTTCTTATAAATCATTGGACTTATGCCAGTATTGCCTTGTACTTATCATTGGACGATCGGCATTCTGAACATTGGACTTATAGCTATATTCTGAACATTGGACTTATAGCTATATTCTGAACATTGGACTTATAGCTACATTCTGAACATTGGACTTATAGCTTCAATGCCTTCTCATGAATATTGGACGTAGAGCTGCTTATGCTTATGCTGAATATTGGACTCAGAATTGTCTTTGCCTTATGCTGAATATTGGACGATGAACAATATCTGAATATTGATCATTGGACGCAGAACTTCTCAGACTTTGTATATGAGCCAATGTCATGATGTGAACTAATTATTGGACGCAGATTGCAACATCCTTCAATAAACTTAGTTAGGCAGCTTTGTTATACATTGTAAAAGCTTAATACATTTTGTTTATCCTTTGTAAAAACCTTAATACATTTTGTTATCATCAAAACCATAAAATCACTTAGGGAGTTTTTGTATTAAAAATACTTTTAACCAATTTGGTTCCAACAATGCCTTCTCTGGCAAGCCGCCTTGTGCATAGGCATTTACCATAGCATTCCAAGAAACAATGTCTTTTTCTGGAATGTTGGTGAAAACTCTATGGGCCAAATCCAAAGCCCCGCTTGAACTATAGAAATGTATTAGTGAATTAAGTATGAACAGGTTTGAAGACAAGGATGCCTTAATAACCATTCCATGTAAAGCACTTCCAAGATGCAAAACTTTGAGCTGTGATGCAGCCTTAAAGAGAAAAGGGAAAGTGAACTTGTTTGGAAACTCTGAACAGGAATATAGCAAATGCAAAAAGATCAAGAAACTCTGAGTTGGATCTGTGCTGGAGGCATAAGCACGAATAAGGGTGTTCCAACAATAGAGATTTGGTCGTGGGATTTGATCAAACACATTTTGAGCGTATCTGAGGCAAGAGAATGATGAGAGAGCATAGGCTGTCAGTAATTCACTGGCAATATATGGGTCACAAAAAAGGGATGTGCGGAGCAAGTGAGCATGTATTTGCTTTAGCTGCATTATGTTTGTACATTGGTCAATGAATTCCAAGATATTAGTCGACTCCACTCCTTTTGCCTGTTTGCATCAAAACAACACAGAACCGCACAGGGATGAGGACATTAAACCAAGAACAAAATAATAACTTAAAAAATGGTATACAAAAGCCTGGGGAAAAAAAGGAAGTGTTTATCATGCTATAGCAGTCTGTCTCTCAAACTACAAGATTTCTATGCTTTTTAAGAAAGGATCCATTACATATTACTAAAAGTGATAGTCAGATAGTGTATACCTAAAATATCAGAATAGGTTATATATACAAATCATTATAAAAATTAATACCTTTGGTACTCTACCAACATTACCAGCAGGCAAGGCGGCATGTTGTGCATCACACCTAGTCAAATGAAGCAACTTTCCAGATGCCTACAAAGAAAAGTGAGATTTGTTGTTAATTGAGACACAGACACTAAATGCATTCAACCAATAAATGTACAGATAGTACATAAATGCGTTTAAGGGCACTATTTCTTTTAGATAAAAAAAATCGATCATTTTTCCACTTTGGTGCAAGACTGTAGGAGAAACAGTACAGAGAGCAAGCCATTATCGTGGCATCCGACTTAACGCAATTTTATTTTCTAATAATATTTCTTTGAAGTAATGGACAAGGGACATGGCTTAGGATATGAATTTTAGTAGGCCATGGTATTTCTTTTTATTATCAGGTACAATAAAATGTTGGGCAGGGGGGACTTCTACAAGTACCAATGAGAAGGCTGAATTAATTATTTGTATGGTTTGCATGGGATTATGATTGTAGTTTGGCATTATTTCATTTGTTTAACTTCGTTGTTGTTGCATTCTTATCAGTAACACAACATAAATAATGAAGCAATGCTCTTATTGCACCACCAAAATATGCACCTTCACATGACAGACATCATCCTAATTGGCATCGGCAGCCAATGTAACACCTTGTCGAATCTTCATAACATGAAAATACAATTCTGGACCACTTCACCCCTCCTAACTACATTTATAATTCTATATAGACCAGATACATTGTGCAAGGTTTTAAATTACAGTCACGGTCGCGGTTACGTAGCGATCCTTGATATTGCGGAAAATTGTAGACAAATGCGGTTTCAGAGACTGAAAATCTTTGTTGCATACCACAATTTAAAAACCATGACATTGTGACATACAACTAGATAGAAATAACACGAAGACCTAGATTTGAGGCTCAATCACTCCATACAAACACACAAATAGGAGCATTCCAATCATTCCCTTTAGCCAAAATATTGGAAAGCAAGTAACAGGATGAGCTCATTAACAAACCACATATGCTGAGTAAGGGAAATTACATTCTCATTATCTTTTGCAGCCACGGCACAACTCTCTGCAATTTGTCCTGGATGAATACAAGTGTAACAAACAAACAATTAAGACATGAAAACATAACAAAGAAGAAGACCAACAACAAATTCAATAAGGAAAAAAAAAAAGCAAGAACCCAATATCCTAATTCCTAAAACAGTTAACTTGACTTGGTGTAGTAAAAAGCTGCCAAAAGAATAGAACTTGAATGACCAGAAAGTTAGTTACCGAGTGAGGATGGATTTGAAGGAGCAAAGGAGTTGTGGTTGAGAGAGAGGGGGGAGAGGGAATATGAAGCGCCGCAGAGAAGAGGTCTAGAGGTTGAGGTTGAGAGAAAAAGAGAGACCCTTCCACCGAAATCAACCGAGAACGATGGTTGCAGTGGAAGTACCATTTTTCTTCCTAGGTAGAAGAACAACTCAACAAGGAACCTGAAATTGTTGTCTCTGACTCTGACCAGATTTTTTTTTTTTTGGAACTACCTCTGACCAGATATTTGATTCTGCACAAAGCATGGGTATCTAAAATATATATAAAAAATACAAATTAAAAATTAGTTTAATTGATAAAAGAAATGCTTAATTGTATTCTTGTCTCTTTTTTTTTCTCTCCTAGTCTTTTTACTATATCTAAAAATCAAATCTCTTTACTTAAAATCATCAAATTCTCATAATTTATTTATTCAAATTCAATTTTTTTTACAAAATTGTTTAAATATTCTTCTATTCAAAAATCATTTATCAAAATATCAAATTTCATTTAAAATAAGAAAATCCCAAATTTCTCTCTCTTTAAACTCTAACCATTTATCGTACATAATTCTTTAAATTTTATCAAAATTTTACTAAATTTTTAGGCATTTAACACATTTATCATAAATCCCCCAAATAGTTTGATTAAAAATAGAGAATTTGAGGATATTAGATAAAAGAAGATTTATAAGAGATCATAGTTACTTAATTTAGAAAATAGGATTTAATTGGCTCTAAAAAATAGAACCAAAATCGCTAGTGATCCAAAATTGACTAAAAGTGCAATAATTAATTAAGTAAAGAAAAAAAAAAGACTATAAGATTACAATTTGCACCTTAAGATTACCATTTGTTTCCTTTAAAAAAAAAACCATTTGTACTAATTTGATTTCTACTCAATCGGCTTGACTAAAATTTGAATATCTTAGAATGTGTTTGTTTCATGGTATATAAAATTATTCTTGAAAAAATGGACTTGGAAATATAATATTTTCACGTTTGTTTCAAGTATTAAAATAAAATTCCAATGCACTTGGAAATATTTTTTACTCATATTTTTCCTATTTTCATTCTCATTTAAAAGGTGGTAATTAAAGTATACTTGAACAGTATCACAAGTGAAAAATAAACACAAGTACTTGATACTAGTAAGTAGTAGCACACCACACCAAATATATATCAGGTGAACATCAAATAGACCTAATTCCAAATAGAAATAGAACCACAAATGCCTTAGGCAACAACAGTAGGCTTGTTTTCAGGCTCAGCAGAGGCAACTGTTTCTGAAGGCTTGTTATCAGGCTCAGCAGATGCAACTGTTGAAGGCTTGTTATCAGTCTCAGAAGAGGCAACTGTTGCAGGCTTGTTATCAGGCTCAGTTTCTGAGGGCTTGTTTTCAGGCTCCACCCAGAAAGCAGTTTTCTTTCCAGTCTTGGAAACTGCCTCAAAAACATCCTCTGGCTTCACATTTCCTTTCACAGTGACCTTCTGTTCCTTCATGTCAATGTTAAATGATTCTACACCTGTAAGTAAATATCAAAACTGTTATTGATACAAAATATTCAAAGAGGAAGTTTGGTTGGTATAGCCTATAGGGCCCTCTTGCAGGAACTGCAATCAATCAATATTAAGATATGACCCCATAACCAACAAATTTGAGGGAATAGAGGGAGATTTTGTAATATTAAATTAAATGCTGAAATAAATTGCGTAGCAAAGAACAACAGAAAGATATGCTCCATGTGCAAGACCTTAGAAAGAAGTTGCACACCAATGTCAGATGTAGTATGAAATGTTAAGTAAATCACCTTGGTGATGCCACACAACCAATTCAAATTGAAAGTTTCGTCTCGAATGAAATGATTGTATTGGATGTTGAAATACAGGTAAGAAACTTTGTAGCTACATGCAAACACTAAGAAGACAGATTCAAGAAACAATTCTAAGTCCTATGGAGCTTACTCATAATTCATAATAGTATACCCAACAAGATCATGGATACAAAGTATTATGTTACATTACCACACAATTGAAACCAAGGCCAGAACTATCAAAAGCAGCAACTTACAAATGAATGAAAAATAGAACAAAATGGAATCATTGATCACCTAAGGAATGCTTTCAATGACACTTTGTAGAGGCCACATCAAATTCAGACTACACTCAAGTAATAACCAGCCTTAAAATGGCCCTTAACAACCCATACAGGATATCCTTGATAATGTCCAATAGTTAATTATGAACAAGAAAACCACAGAATTATATAATCAAAGAGTTTAGGGAAGAAAAAAAACTTAAGCATTAACAAGTCAAGAACTTTGAACTGTTACACATAGCATAAATATAATGTATTCAATTTAGTCATGTAAAGGCATATCACATGTCATAATGACCTGAGAAACACTGATTAATTTACAAAGGAATGTAACGGCAAAAACTTCAGAATTACACTCAAAATAAAAAAAAAATTGGTAATCAGAATGTGAAAAATACAACACATCTTGATTAATTAAATTGACAAGAAAGAATCACACTAACGTAAAACATTGTTGCAATTGCTAAAACATTTTCATATTGGATCTGATAGTAGAGATAGTTTACTCTAGGGGTAAACAAAAGAAAATACCTTCCATTTTATCCAAAACCCTATTCACTGCTCCAGCACAGCCTTGGCATGACATTGTTACTTTGAGGACAACAGTCTGCAATCATAAATGTGAAAATTCAGATTGAAAGAGCAGAGAAATATACATAAATAACCATCTTAACCTCAAAATCCACATATAAAGGAAACACATTCATACTTTGAGATCTACTAGTAACCGGAGTCAATTTTAAAAAGGGGAAAAGAATGGAACATGGAGAGAATGAGAGCAAAAGAAAGGCATCAGAAACAGAGGTAGGAACAAGAGATTAATCTACCCTCATTGGTGAATAGAGAAAAGAATGATCTTTTTCACCATTGATGTTAAAGTGAGATTCTAGTGACCTTAGTGTATCTCACATAATACTAAATAAATGAAAGGTAACTTAGCCATGTGGAATTAGGAGTATGGTTTTAAATTGTGGTCTGCAATTGCGATTACGGTGGCAACGTTATGGTTTTCGATGTCTCCAAAAGCGCATTGCAACCGCACCACAATTTAAAACCTTGATCGGGATTCTAACTGTGTGAGTACAAATTGAAGGACATATCTACAAACTAAATAGAAAAAGCAAAACCACAACTTTCAATTGAAGTGCGTTGCAACCAGTTTTCAACAAGGGACAGATTCAGATTCTCTATACCATGATCTAAGGATTTCTAACAAACAGAAACAATTATTCTTGCTGTTTTCTTAGTGTTAGATTTTGAAGTTATACTAAGTAGTTTGTTTGCATGCAATAACACAGAATTCTATATCAAGCCATGAAAGCACATCATCGGAAAGAAAAAGCATAAAAAATAGATAAGAAATATCAGATATGTTGGAAGCAACCGTTGATGGAAGTTGATGAAAACTAAATGCATATACAGTTATAATACACAAACTGAAACCAAGTTCTGATCTTCACTTTTCAGAAGAATCCCTTTGAGCAGATGGTGAATCTTCTCTATTTTTTGTTAGAACCTATGTTTATGAGAACCATTTTTCAAACAAAAGATCACAGCTTTACACACACAAAAAGTACTTAAAAATACTTATATCTCAATTCAGAAACTCATCAAGTTCAATGATAAAAAAAAGATACTCATCAAGTTCATCACAAACATATAGAACAAAGAAACGGATCAAGAGTTAAAAAGGGTAATTGAAATCCAAAACAATAGACCCAGAATCACAATGATCCAGCACAAGATCAGTAACAAGAAGCATAAGAGAAGTAAAAGGTTAAGCACCTCAGAAGCCATGGTAGTAATTGGTATAGAAAAAGTGAAGAACTGAACAGAAGAATGTATTCACAATTGGGTGGTGAAGGAATGAAGGGTTGTGTGGTGCCTTTATAGCCAAAAAATTCCAATACCCCCCACAATGACAGTGGCAATGGAAAACAAGGATTCCCCAACGGAAGGTGTTTTTGTGGGCCATTCTATCTGGCGAATTTTATTTATTTTGTTACCAAAATTTCTCTTTTTTAATGACTTTTCATGAGACAATGTAACACCTAGATTTTATCAAGATTTTATTACTGTATGTTTATATAATTCTACCATTCTTTGCATAAAAAATCTAACTGTAAAAAATTAAAAGAATTATATGCTAAGTATTTATTCCCACTTGACCCTGTGGTATACGATGGCTATGTTTCTTTAGGCATAATAACTTTAGAGAGATACCCTTAAAAAAATAACTTTAGAGAGATAATGCTCCGAACATAACGGATAACGGATGTAACGTAAATGGCATCATCTTTATTTAATTAATATTTATAATTCCTTTTGTTTTAATGGTCATAATTAATTTGTTTTAATTAAGTTTTCTACGTTATACTTACTTTTTTGTATGCTTTTATTGTTTCCCCAGCCAATTGAAAGATGAAACGTGGCTAAGTTAGTGACTTGCATGGGAAGCTTTCTAGAATTGAGGTTGTATTTTTTCAATCAAAAGCAAGGCCATTAGTTTTTCCTTGTTATATTGAAACACGTAACTCTTTTTTCAGAAAAGAAAACAAGGCATAAAGTATTCATATATTTTTAAGATTTCAATTGTGAATGTGGTGATTTATTTCATTTATAATTTAATTAAGATAAATAGCCTACAAAAATAAAAAGTAAAAAAAAAACTTCAAGAAGAATTATGTGAAAACTTCACATGAGATCTTTTGATATTCTCATTAAACTTAAACCCCGTTCATGAAATTAAAGAGAGACAGGATATAGGTTGGTGAAACATTTTTGCATGCAATAATATGTCATGAAGTGTGCTCATGACCCATTAGTATCTCAGTGGAATTGGTTCCTTATTAAAGCAGAATATATTATGTAACCAATGCTTCCTTTTCAAGCGAAAAATGGGCTATACTTCACAAATTCTGATTGCAACTCTAGCACAAAATTATGAGTACGTCTGGACGAGCATTCCAGTACTACTCTTACCTAAAATCGTTACGACACATGTGTAAGGGAAGACAGAGAGATCAATTCATAACCTTAATTAACCAAGTACGCAGTCATGCAAATTACTCATGCTATAAACTTTCTTTAAATTCAAGGAATTGAGAAAATCGACATAAAAAAAATTTTGATAGAAGAGAAATCGATATTATGATCATTTAATGATGATATGGCATACAGAGACGGCCCAAAAGTAAAGTAGCCCAAAACTTTCTGATTTTAAATCCACTAACAAAAAATTTATTTATTATTATTATTATTTATAAAACTAAATTTTTTATTAGTGACTAGCCTAGCACAGTAATAACTGACTAATGTGTCTTTACCTTGAAAAAACAGTATTCTTACTATAATTTTAAAAAGAGCAATGTTATATCCTCCTAATTATTTTTCTACATATTCTCTTACTACTTTATAAAGTAAATATTAAATGAAAAAGTAAACATTGAAAACATAAAAAATATTTATTTCTTTATCAATTTAGTAAGTAGGAGGATTTATAATAATAAAAAGTAAGGATTTAGAATTATTCTTTTAAAAAGGTCTCACCGTAAAGTTATTTTAAACCTAAAAATATTTCTTGTTACCAAGGCTGATCTGATAGCATAGTTTCATTTTGTTTAAATTGACGATGGCGCATTAATATATGTGTGTATGAGGATAGTTTGAATAACAAGAAATGTCGACATTTGTTAAATTGGTTTTTGACATAAAACAATTATATTTTGATTAAGAAAAATAAATAAATAAATAAACAGTAAGACATTTCTGTTTCAAGATCTTGTTGGTGTTTTCAAATATCACAATTATTTAAGAACTCCCAACTCGAATGATTGTCTTCACAAGATCAAGATAACCGATAAAAAACGAATAATAACTTAACTCGTGTATTTTGATTTTGGTCAAAATTTAAATCGTGTATTTAAAAAAAATAAAGAGATCAATAAGTTTTTGACTTTTTATATCCACAGATACACCATTTGTTAAACACACACACACTAAAAATTAAAAAGTCTAAACTACCCTCTCTTCATCCTCAAAACCATTGCACTATCCCTCACTTCCGCACAGCCGTACACAGATCCGCCGCACAGTGTCGTAGTTCCGCGCCTCCGTCTTAGTTCCGCGGCTTCGTTGTAATTCCGCGGCTTCGTCGTACTTCTGCTCGTCCATCCCTTTCTTCTCCCTCGCATTACCTCGTCGTCGTTCTCCCTTGTAGAAGGTGGTTGTCTCCCTCATAGAGAGGAGTAGTTGCAGCGCCGTGACACCTCCGTCTTCACCTCCCGTGGAACTATTAATTCCGCGTATATAAAAAATAACACATACGTATCGAGCGCGGAACTAATAGTTCCGCGAAAAAAATGCACTCGCAGAACTAATAGTTCCACGGTGTATTTTTCATAGGAAAAATACTCCGCGGAACTATTAGTTCCGCGTGTGCATTTTTTACATGGAACTAATAGTTCCACGGAGTATTTTTCACAGGAAAAATGCTCCGCGGAACTATTAGTTCCGCGTAGTATTTTTCACTGGAAAAATACTTCGTGGAACTATTAGTTCCTCGTGTTCAATTTTTATAGTTCCGCGCTCGATACGTATGTGCCGTTTTTTATATACGCGGAATTAATAGTTCCACGGGGTCCTTAAAACGCGAAAAATTTAACTCGCGATTTTACCTGACGACGGTGTGTTTTCTGTTCGGTTGTGCTGCCTGTAGATACAAGGGAGACTCCTTTGCTTGTTGTTGGAGGGGATAGGGGTGAGTAGAGAAGGGAGAATGAAGAAAAAATTTTAAAAAGATGGATGAAGCAAAACGTGCGCGCGCGGAGAAGAAGAGCAGAGAGGGAAGAAGAAATGAAAGTGGGAAGAAGAAGAAATAAGTAAGGGTATTTTGGGTATTTTAAATGTGTGTATGTGTTATTAACAAATAGTGTATGTGTGGATATAAAAACTCTTTAAGTTTTTTTTTTGGGTCAAAAAGAGAGATAGGTTGAGGCTAGAAATAATGTTGCATATATGTTTTTTTTTGTCAGTATTGTTGCATATTAGCAATAATGTGAAGTGGGCTTTGTCATTCCTCGAATGTTGTCCCCGCTAGGTTAATGGAATTGATTCCGTAAAAAGGAGGATTATGCAGTACAAGAAGTGTAATGGCAGAATCCACTACTATATATCTTTATTGCACTTGATTTGGAATTCCAATTGTATGGATCTGTTTAGAGTGTAGTACAAAGTGTACTCTCTGTATACCATAAAACAGTACTACAAATGTATGGGGAGATCATAACCTCAACTCCTTAATTAAGCAATAAATCATGCTACAACAAATGCTTTTAAGAGTGTAAATTACGTAACGTTCATGCTTTATTTGCACATGGAAACAAAATTGACGAAATTAAAGAAAACTCATAGAATAAAAATTATTTCCTCCGGTCCAAATTATAAGTAACAAATGCACATTTTTCTTAGTCCAAAATATAATCAACATTCATTAATTTTCAAATAAATTAAATACTAGTTTTTCAATTATATCATTCCTTTAATGCAATATTCATATTTTATGAGAGACACAAAATGGGATATTTTTGGAAAAAAAATTGAAACTAATGAGTATTAATTAAAATTATCCCATTCTAAAGCATTTATTGGTCTGTATATTTTTGTACTATATTGTTTATAATATGGACCGGGGGGAGTAATATGTTGCATAAAGACAGAAAGAAAAGTAAGGGCTTGTTCACTTCCATCATTTCTATTTTCACCTTGAAATTTTTGCTTTAGATATAAGTAGTGTACATCTATAGAGGAAACTAGAGTTCTCTGTTGACTTGATTTGAGGTGTAGAGCCCATGTCCTTAGCACTCTTAATAAATTGGATAAATAACTAGGAGAAATTTTTTTTTTGAAGAGAAATAAATAACTAGGAGAATTGTTGACTTAGAAAATTATCAAACCTATGTTTTTTACCATAAAAGTATCTATATATACTATTTGTTATGAAGAAAGATGGAAGAAGTATTTTTTTTTGGGTGAGTGTAGAGTGGCAAAGCCCCAAGATGTAGAAAGTATGAGTCTATACGAGTAGAATTAGGTATATGGTTGGTCTAATCCATTTAGGCTAGGCCCACATTGGCCAGCAATATTTACGGGCTAGGGCAGCCTAGTCCATGAAGATAAACAAGATCAATTTTATGGTTCATGCGCATTTAGCAACTAAGAATTGCAAATTAAAAAATATAAAAAATAAAAAATAACTAAACAAACATAAAAGTAATTAAAAATTTTGAAAATGAAATAAAATAACTACAGGTATGTGGACAGGTTTGCAAACCTATAGACTAAACCTGCTTAAACAGTGGGTTAAATGGGCCGATCCAATCAATGTCCATATCTAAATAAGTTGCATTTCACTAAGCCCACAATCCGCACATGAGAATAGATAAATATTTTTCTATAACTGTAGGTGAGCATCAATGGTTAATTTTGGGTGCTTATCTTTATTGTCTTGGTTTTAAATTTGATTAGTAAAACATGTGTAAATTATAGTGTTAGGATATATACATATATATGTTTTTTGCAGACAATATAATTTTAATTAGAGAGTCGAGAATCGAGAGAAGAAATAAATAAATAAGACACACATTAGAAACATATGACTTACACTGAGTAAGAGTAAAACACAATATATGATGAAATGCAAATTTACAAGAGACATATACAAATCTTAACTTTTGTCAAAAAAAAAATACAAATCTTAACTTAGAAACAAAAATTGGAGAACATATAGCACAAATCATATGTTTTAAATGCTTTGGCTTCATCATACAAAATGACGGATGGCTAGAGAGATATACCTATAGGATCCAGACAAGAGATATGAATGAATAAATGTTTCATGTGCGATTTGTGATAGGAAAATATCATTTAAGTTCAAAAAACTTGCAATATTGTATGAAACTAAATGTTGGACAATAAAAAACCAATAAGGAAGTAAAATAAGTGTGCATATATTAAAATATTAAAATGAATTAGCGATCTCGTAAGACAAGATAAGATTGTGAATAAAGTTTTAATAGAGAAAATTGATTGAAGTAGCTCTCATTATTTTATTTTTTTGACAAAAGTAGCTCTCATTATTGAAAAGATGAAAAAATGGAAGAATCTTGCATTCGTTAATCAATTTGGACATGTGTTGAGAAAATATATAAGAGTATTGGTAAGGAGGGTTTATTAAATAAAGGATGGTCCAATAGCTAGGAGTGAAAGAAGACTAAGAAAAACTACATATCAAATCATTAAAAAAAAACTTCAATGGCAAGAAATTATGTAGTCAACTCCTCTCGGTGAGATATTCACTCGGTATAAAATTTGTCTTTTTAAATTTTAATAGATTTTTTGAATAGATATTAGTCATCATGATTCCATTATTTTAGATTTGTATTCTTAGCATTAAAATATCATTTTTTATATTTTAAATTCAAATATAATTTTTTTATAAATTTTACTTATTAACATATCAATTCTTATATTTCATAGTGAAATTTGGTCCATATAATTTCAAATTGCTAATGTATTTTTTTTGACAGTTAAATTGCTAAAGTATTACTATCTTAGGCTCCGTTCGGGATAGTTTTTGGTTTTATGTTTTGAAATTTTCAAAAATCAAATCTAGTTTCAGTTTTGAGTTTTAGTTTTTTTTTAATTTAGTCACTCTCATTGCCTCGCCTCACTCGCTTCAACCCATAGCTCGCTTTAGCCCGCCAATGCGACGGCCGACAGCGGGCTGACCTGCTGGGTTGATTAATTTATTTTTCAAATTTTAAAAATATTTTAAAATGTTTTTATACTATTTTTTAATCTTTTAGCGGGCTTGGGCGGGCCAACCCGCTGGCCCACAAACTCGCCCTTAACACAGGACGGACCCACTTTCCTCGGTGGGATAGGGACAGGCAAAAAACAGGTGGGGGCGAAATGACCTGTTTTGCCATCCCTAGATGGCATGAGAGGATGCCGAAGGGACACAAATAGAGCTGGGTATATAAGTCTTGGCCCGTATACGACCCATTTAACCAGCAGCCTGCACGAGCTACGGGTCACCTAAACATAGGCCCGTTTAAATTTGGGTTTTTTAGCCCGGTTAATTTAACCCACAGGCTAGGCGGGTTTGGTCCAATGGTTGGCGAGGTAGCCCGCAAGCCAATTATTTTTTTAAAATCCAAATTTTTTAATTAAATTTTAAAGTTTTAATGTGTCTTTTATTTTATTTTTTTACAAAACTTAATTATTTTTTATTCTTTAGTTGGCTCATGGGTCGACCCATTTAGCTTGTGGACTATGTGGGTCGGATGCGGGCCACAACATGTAGGCCCATTTATTTTGCGGCGGGGTCGGCCTGGTCCATTTACATGCGAGCCAATGCGGACCGGGTTGCCCCTATGTCCACCCCTAAACACGAGAGAACGGGAGTATTTAGCGTTTAAAACTGGAACAATAATCATAAAACCTATTTTTATGGTTTTGAGATTTTGTTGAAAACTATTTTAAAATTAAGTAAAAAATTAATTGAACTCCATTTTACCTGAACAGGTTTTATTTTCAAATTTAACTTTTAGAACCAAAAATCAAAAATTTAGAACCACCCGGAACGCCCCTTAATTTGTTGGTTCCTGGTTTGTTTCTTCCACAAAATCTTTACCAATAGTTACTCGCAAGGAAAGAGTGGTCGAGAACCAAAAACGTGCATCGGCTACCTACTCTCTCGATCTCCTCTCTGTTTCACGATTCTTAGATTTTTACTCACTTTTATATTTGGGTTTTGATCCTTTCTACAAATTTCAATGTTTCTGTTTTCCTTCACCTCAGAGAGGTGGGCGTTTGAGGGCTTGATCATTTGTACTTTGTGATAAATTTGCAAAAAAAAGTTTGAGTTTTTTCAACTTCTAAATATACCCTTTTATTCTAATATGGTTGTTGAGTTATAGCTGGTTCATCAAAGTGAGTTTTCCACTGAATTCTGGTGCTTGAGTGTATTCAACAGTTAATAATTTCAAAAGGGTCTTGTTAGTTTTAAGTTCACTGTGAACATATTTATAGTGAAAGGGTAGGATCAAAATTGTTGCTTTGCATTGGTGGTAAATTCTAGGATGTATTGCAATTTTAAGGAACATGCTGCTGAGTATGTTAAGCAGGCAGTTCATGAGGATGATACTGGGAATTATAAGAAGGCATTTACTCTTTACATGAATGCATTAGAGTATTTAAGGGCACATTTGAAGTATGAGAAGAACCCCAAGATCAAGGAGGCAATAACTCAGAAATTTGCTCAATACTTGAGGAGGGCCGAGGAGATTAGCGCCATCCTTGATGCCGGAGGTGGTGAGCCAAACTTGAATAGAGGTGCTGCAGCAGGTTCTGTAAAACCAAAGACAAAGACAAGTGGGGGAGGAGAGAAGAATGACAAGGACAAGGATGATCCTGAGTTGGCAAAGCTGAAGGCTGGCCTTGATTCTGTTATAATCAAAGAGAAACCGAATGTCAGATGGAGTGACATTGCCGGCCTTGAGAATGCCAAACAGGCATTACAAGAGGCTGTGATATTACCTGTTAAGTTCCCACAGTTCTTCACTGGTATGTTGTTAAATGAGTCATGATGATTAGGTTCTTGCATTTGGATTTCTGGCATTACTTGGTTCTGTTTCAGTGGTATTACTTGTTGCTTTGTAGCTAATAAGCAAGGGTCCGTTTATTTTGAGAAAACATTTCCTATTTTTATTTACTGTTTTTACTTTTAATTATTTACAAAACTGCAATACTGTTTTCAATCTGTTTCCTGATTTTAAATATTTGTATAGGAAACAGTGAAAACAATTTTTTTTCAATGTTTCCTGTATAAATCTTTAAAAACAGAAAATAGATCGAAAACAATGTGACAATTTTGTAATTGATTAAAAATAAAAACAAGAACAGGAAACATTTTCTCAAAGTAAACGAGATGTACTCATGCCATAAACAATATCTTTAAGTGCTGAGTTTTGGAATTACATGGCATTGTGGTAAATATATGTTTATTCAACCAGACCAGAATCATGCCTTCATCTAACCTTGAAAATACAGTAGTTGAAAATTTGTCCTGGTAATAGCAGCTTGAGGAGCTACATTCTTGGTTTTTTTTCCCTCTGTAAGTAAGAAAGCTAGTTATCAAACAACCACGGTATTCAATCTTTAACCTTGGAAGTCTTAATTACATATGAAAAGTATGTTGCAACAAGTTGAAGTCAATAATCTGGTGATTGTGATTATGGTCTCTCGACTGACGCATGTTTCATGTTTCGACTGATTATCAACAAGAAAACCATCCCTATTGCTTGTTTAATCTCACTGTGGTCTAGAAGACATGGAAATTGAATTCCACAAATCCCTAATCTCAGGAGCAGTGAATCTTTTCTTTCCATATTGATGGTTGAAACAATAATAGCATGCCAGCTGTAAGATCATTGCTAATAAGTAATTACTGACAAATTGAGAGGAGTTTTTTAGCTCAAAACTGTCTAACTAAAATTTTGTTAATTAAGCAAAAAATTCTTTGACTAATTGGAGACTTGTCCTTTTAGAATCATTTAAAATCAAATATTATTTTCAACAGATTAAACTATCTCTCTTGCTGACACCTTCATGTCATCTCATGCTCGCTTAGGTAAGAGACAACCATGGAGAGCATTTTTATTATATGGTCCACCTGGAACAGGGAAATCATACTTAGCAAAGGCAGTAGCAACAGAAGCAGACTCTACATTCTTCAGGTATTTTACTCACAAATATATAAGACACAACTAGAGAGAACACTGACTTTGGAAGTGAGCTTAACAAAAGTGGCACTATGTACCTCTAGCAAAAGAGTGAAACCTGTTATGCGTGATAATGATGTATTTGATGTGATTCTCCAGTTTCCTAGATAATTTTGATGGAGCATGTAGTTTATTGAATGACTCAAATGAGTGGCAGAACACAAGAAGGAGTAGAACTGGCTATCTATTAAGTATTAACTTAAAATTTCACTTGAGAGTTACTTGGCATCTCAGGCGAATACGTTCCATCTATGCAGTGTTTCATCATCAGATCTTGTTTCTAAGTGGATGGGTGAGAGTGAAAAGCTGGTTTCAAGTCTTTTCCGAATGGCTCGTGATAGTGCTCCTTCAATTATTTTTATTGATGAAATAGACTCTTTATGTGGTCAACGAGGTGAAGGCAACGAAAGTGAAGCATCTAGAAGAATCAAAACTGAACTTCTAGTGCAAATGCAGGTATTTATCATGTTTGTTACTGGTTTATTGACAATGGCATCAATGTGCATATGTAGTTCATACCTATTCCGTGGTTCTCAGCATGCATATTCCGTGGCTTCTCCCAATCATAAACATTTTACAAATATTTATTGCCGATTGGCATTTATTCTTTTAGTTCTTTGCATGCCATTTTCTTATATGAGAAAAATTCTACTTTTATACGTATTTCTTCAACTGCCTTTGTATCTTTAACTTTGTACATGTCAGGGTATGGGAAACAATGATCAGAAAGTTCTCATTCTTGCGGCCACAAATACTCCGTATGCTCTGGATCAGGTAGGAAAATCACCCTTCTAAGTCTGTTGAACAAGAGTGAATTTTTTTTTTGTGGTACATTGTTTCATTGAGGTTAAATTATTGCAGGCCATTCGACGACGCTTTGACAAACGGATATACATCCCTCTCCCAGACCTGAAGGCAAGGCAGCACATATTTAAGGTAACAAAAGACTTAAAGCACAAAGCATTTACCACACAAAGAGAATACCATAACTTCCATAGTAGCCTTGTCAGTTTGTTCTATGACTATAAGGATTTTGACAAGTGCAGGTGCATCTTGGAGATACTCCTCACAACCTAACTGAAAAAGATTTCGAAGATTTGGCACAAAAAACAGATGGATTTTCTGGTTCAGATATTTCTGTTTGTGTAAGTCTTTACTTGTGGTTAAGCAGCAATTATGGAATTTGGAATGAATCTGTTAAGTAGTGTTATAGCCTTTGATATGCCCCATTTTGGTTTCCTTTATTCAGGTTAAGGATGTTCTATTTGAACCTGTCCGTCAAACGCGAGATGCTAAGTTCTTCAGGCAAACCTCTAAAGGAATGTGGGTTCCCTGTGAACCTACTCGGCGAGGAGCTGTCAGTATTAGCCTGCAGGAACTTGATGCACAAGGCCTTGCTTCAAAGGTACATTCTGAGTGGGAAGCTGAATGTTACATGAAAGTTTGTGATTGGTTGCCAAGTAATTAAAACGTTAATCGGGTATCTAATGAAATGCTCAGAACAATGACATAGTGCTTCTTGTATTTGCAGTTAGAGACAGTTTAAAATTCTAGTTTGAATGAATCCTTGTTCAGGAGTTGATAAGATAGGAAATGTAGTAAAGGAGGAAAATAGTAAGAGAGAGAAACACATATGAGAACACAATTGGACTGCTCTACTAATTGTTCTATAATCCAATTAGATAAATAGTAAAAAAAACAATTTATTTTTGTTCTTATCCTTTTTATTCCTTTTTGTTGTGTATTGTTGTAAATTGTGCTGTTATGAGACAGATTATTTCTGTTTTTCTTTGTGGCAGATTTGTTACTTTATTTCCTTTTATTAGGACATATTTGTTTTCTTTTCTGTATAGCTCTATTCTAAGCATGCAGTTACTATATAATCTATAGAGTCTGTTTGGATGATTTCCCCCCCCCCCCCATATGCACTTGTAATATGAGTTTTCTAACTAATAACTTCTCATATAAGTTGAAATCAGTTATGGACAATTATTCAAGAAATAATATTCAGAAATGATTCTTTCACGGCCTTTCTAAACTAATTGGGAAATTTGTTAGAACAAAAGCCATTAATTTCTTTCTTATTGTTCTTATGATATGCAGATAGTTCCCCCACCCATCACTAGAGCAGATTTTGATAAAGTATTGGCGAGACAGAAGCCAACTGTTAGTAAGGCTGATCTCGAGGTGCATGAGAGATTCACCCAAGAGTTTGGGGAGGAGGGATAACTGCCATTATGAAGTCATGTTACATATTGAAGTTTTGGTTACCCACCATGTACAAATTGTCAATAGCCTTGAAGCCAAAAGGAAAAATAAACCTGTAAATTGTTACCATAACAGAGATAGACAGGCCCAGTGTTATTAAATTAATCCCAGTTATCGACTCGGTTAGGGTACTAGGCCGCTAAGTCACCTAGTTGAAACTTGAACCATATGTTGATATGTATGTATATGTGAGTATGTACTATGTAATAAATATGATATTAGAAATATAGCATTTCTCAAGACAAAGGTTGTTTGATTTCCGTCTGAAAACACTGGAACAACTTTCTCTTGTTTTCAGAATGAATTCAAGGTTTTGTTCTCAAGTTCTTTGATTTTCTAGTCTTGAACTTGCACCGAAGAATTCTTAAGTGAGACTAATCAGTTTGGTTTATTGATGGCACACATTCCAGCGCATTACAACATGTCTCACTATGGATTGGAGTAAACACAATTTTGGAACACTTAGCCCACTATCAATAATGTTCACGAACGTTGAGATCTACTTTTCTTGCGGATTAAACGTTTAGATATACTTAACTCATTTATACTCCCTTGTTATAAGGTAGATCTGAGTTCTACAACTAATAGCTGTTTGTATTAGATTTCTCTCACCAAACGGACATTTCCAAAAAGGAGGTCGGGAGCTCTTTTTATAAAACGTGCATTGGGAGGTGAGATTTCTACACTGTTCTGTTTGGAAAAATCTAAAACAAACGGGCAATAAGTTGCTTCGACTTACATGTATCTCGCGTTTTAATTAATGATAACAATTTTCTCCAAGGGTATGATCTCAAATTTACCTTTTCTTCGGCATTGTATATAACTCAAATTTACTTCTCAACATTGTTGTTGAGTTACCTTTCAACATGCTTCGAGTCTTCGACTGATATCTCGTGTTTCATGATAACAATTTACCTTTTCGACATTTTTTATATGTATATATATATATATATATATATAAATAAAACTTAACCTAGCCTAACGGTTTTTTCAATAGCAAAACACTTCATCCTTTGAACTACAATAACTCGGTTATGAAAATTTCGATTTCATTACAGTAAAACTCAAAATTCTCCAATCTCCAGTTGTTTTTTATCCGCTTATTTTTTAATCAAAATACATGTTCAAAGAGATCTTTTGGTTGAAAAGCTATTCTTTGTAAGAATTAAGGAAAAACAAGTGGTCTAAACTGCCACACAAAAAAAAAAAAAAACCAGCTTCCATGTTTCGAATAGGAGGAACATAGCATATACTATAGTCCTGTGATAAGTCAAAAGAACATAGCAGCTGAAGATGCATATCAACAGCATCCCAACTTGTTCGGTTTACATACTTTTTTTAATTACGACCCTATCTAAAAGCTCAACAAAACAAAACAAAACAAAAGAAAGAAGGAAGGAAGAAATGAATAGAACACCTGAAAGGCCCCACTTCAGAAGTAGTTATAGAACATGAAAAAATAAAAATTTCATCTTCGTTCTTGAAGCTCGGCATCTTCTACTCTTTACAAATGACTGTGTCTGGGAATACTCAGAGATCTTACTTTCTGGTTCTTTTTGAGCCACCCCTCTTAGGCCTTTCTGTTCCATGTTTTCTCTTGGAAGTAACACTGTTAGCCACAGTATCAGGGGTAGACTGAGTTGGCACATGATTCCCGTGAACCATAGCAGGGAACCCAGCAGCAGGGATTCTGCATCATGAACTTGATCAATATTTGTAAACAAATGAGAATCTAATTAACATTAACTCCATTAGGGCAGCTTTATAAAACTCTATCAATGATGGCCGTATTGGAATTGGAGATTCTTTGTTGACATCTCAAAATTACTTTCTACTTAGCACGCTTAAAAGTGAATCTTATTGTTTTTTATGTGTTTTGGAATTTGCATGTTTCATAAATATGTTCTGTACTTTGCATAAACAAAAAATCTAGGTTGTGATTCTCTCATTTACTATAACATACAACCCATAAAACTTTTCAATTTAGACACAAAAGGCTAAACATAAATGAAATCACTCAGTACTTTAGTTCTGCAAAATCCACTAGAACGCCTAAAGACGATTTTAACATCTGGTCCACAAAATACTAATAAGAAAACATGACAGTTACAAGAATGACAAAGAAAGGAATGCTTAGCAAGTTAAAAAAGCTTATTATCCCTGACTGATCCAGGTACCCAGATTGGCAGATTCAAGATCAAGTTAGCACGCATATTTTTGTAACAACTTTTAGATTCAGTTCAGATAAGCTTCTCAAAAGCACTCATGGAAAAAATATTAAAAAAAAAAACTTGAAATAACTAGGTTTTTTAAACAATAGTTACTCATATAAGTTAAAATTAGCTTCTGCATCTCAAATTTTTTAGAATTTCTCTCATTTCACTTCTTCATAACCATCTATAAGCTTATAAAGACTTTTCCATAAACTTATTTTAAGAGAGAAGCTCCCATAAGCTTGAAGCTAATCTAAACTGCACTTTAGTTGTTGAAGATAAGGTTATAACTTGGAAAACCCTGATATAGCCAATAGATGAAACTGTAAAGCATTTGCACAAGATTCATTCAAGAAAACAACCAAAACATGCAATCATGAAACCCAAAAAAACAAAAAACAAAAAAGAGAAGGAGGGGCAATATGATTTCGCAATCGCAAGCCTTACCCAACAAGAGCACAGCAGACTCCTGCATGGTCACGGGGGCACCAAATGCAGCACGCGATTGCAAACAAAGCCGCAAAGCATGGTTCTCAGCATAGCAGCATTGGAGCAAATGCTGCAGCCTTCTGCATTCCCCTTCATAATACCTACTCTTCATCTCAAGGTCTTTCACATACAACTTCTTCCTCTCTCTTGACCTCACAGCAGAAACCCTGTTCCTAATCTGCCTGAAAATTCAGATGTCAAAAACACCACTTTACAGCCATAATCATCATCATCATCACAACACCCCATCAACTCCTGTTTCCCATGAAATCTTCACAAATCATTAAAATACAACAAACAACAAAGTATTATTTAGAGCCTGTTTGGATTGACTAATGAACTGCTTATTTGGGCTTATTTACTAGCACAAGCATTTGTGAGAGTATTTGGGAGAACTTGTGAAAGAATAATGCTTAATGGCAAGACAACATCCGTACGAATAGCACACGAATGCTATGTGGCTATCTTTTAGATCATTCCAACCCATGTATGGTCATTCTCTCTCCTACTTTCAACCACCCATGAATTTTATACAGCATTTCGTTACTATGTGGCACACTACATGTCGAGCCAAATAGCACTGCTGCTTATGAAAATAGTTTATGACTGGCCCATAAATTGTTTTTAGCTTACTTTCATAAGCTCTTATGCCATAAGCACTTAAATAAGTTGTTTATCCAAATAGGGTCTTATTCCAATAATAACCGCTAACCAAAACTGAATACATGAATAAGTAAACCCGATTAAACTCTATCAAAATCCAGAGTCTCAAAAATACCAATGTTTCACTGCATGTAAATTAATTTAATTTATACACATCACAACAACAACGCTTATTATATTCTATCAGCATAAATTTGATGGCACATTACTACATCAAACTGCGTCCAACCACAAAAAAAAAACATTTTTTTTGGTTTTTTTTTTTACCTTATTTGCGTCTTAGATATGGGTTCATGGGTAGCCTCTTCGGGAGTTGGTGGATCGGGATCGACTCTGTCTCTGTCGGAAGGAGTCGAGCCTTCCTCGGATTGATCAGGGCGAGGCTCCACGAGAATCTCCGCCAGAAGCTTGTCGTAGTCGGAATCCGACGACGGCGTTCCGGGAAGGACATCGCCGTCGGCGGAGTCATCCATCAGCAAGTTCTCGATCTCCGACAGAACGGGATTCGGCGAGGGAGCGTCGGCGACGGAGAGAGGACCAGGAACAGGAGCAGGAGGGTCTTCCTGAAGAAGAAAATCATCGACTTCGAATTCTGGTAAGTGGTCGAAGAAAGCTTCCCAATCCAGTGGGCCTTCTCCTTGTCCTTCTAGAATGTCCATGGAACCAGAAATTCTGAAGAAGATGATGATGAATGGGATTAGTGAAGGTGAGGAGGCATGGTTGGAAGAAAAAGGGTTAGCGGAGGTGGAAGCGGTTTTATATGAAGTTGAGGAAGAAGTTAGAAGAGTTTGCGTTTGCGTTGTGTCTTGGAGGCTAAGGAAAAGATTAACAAGTCACTAACCGCGTGGAATACTCTTGTGCCGTCATTCGTCCAATGGGATTGCATATAGTGGAAAAACTCGTCCACGTGGAATATTCTTTTTTTTCACTCACCGTTTTTCCAGTTTTTGTTCTAATTTCTTTTAATTTGAAAAAAAAAAAAAGAGATGCAACAATCTCCTGGATGAGAATCCTCTCCATTTCCTTTTAACAGGGATCCGACACATGGCACAAACAAATATCAACAACTGAGATTTAGTTTTTTAAATTTTAATTTTTTATTTAAAAAAAAAACAGAGTCCCACTGTAGCTTTTCAATGGCGCCATAGAAGGAAATGGAGAAGCTGTCTCCTCCCAATTTTCACCCTCGTTTTTCTCCCTTAGTTGCTTGAAATCGAAGAGGCCATGGGAGTCGCCGGAGTTATTGTCGCGAATGTTTCCGCAACCACCCTCTTCCCTCCCTCGACGCTGGTTGAGATTCTACAGCAGCCGCTACCATGGATGCAGGTACAGGGGAGAAGAAGAAGAGGGAGAAGAAGAGAGGGCTTTGAACCTGGCTTGGGTGATTTCGTCCTCGGACATGGTGAGGAAGGTGATGGGGGATCTGCCAGCGACTATGGCGCCTTCGTCGACAAGGATGGTGGCGAGGTAGAGGACAGCCGAGAAGTCGTCGGAGAGGTAGGCACAGAGGATGAGTCGTTTTCATCGTCAAAGGAGAGGTGCTGGAGCCCGAGCTTGGTGTTGGGGATGTCAAAAACGACGACGTCGGGGACGTAGATCCTGCTTGGTGGACGGAGAGGAGCTTGGGCAGTGAGGTCGCCGTCAGAGATGGTGACATGGTGTTGTTTGGGGAGGAGCTTGGTGGTGGGTGGCAATGGGAAGCAAGAGGTACTTGCAGGGTGGAGGTTGAGCCCAAATTTCATCTCCAATTGCCTTTTTTTTTTGGGTTAAATCTCAACCCTTAAAATTGAAATGTGCCATGTGTCGAATCCTCATTAAAAGAAATGGAGATCTCCATTTCATGGAGAGGATCCTGATCCAAATCTCCTTATTTGTTGGGTACATTCGGAGTTTTTATCAAAAAAAAAAAGGAAGGCAAAAACTTTAAAAACAAAACTAGTCTATTAACCCAATAAATCTCAATAAAACAAAGTGATTATACTTTAGAAATAAAAAAGTGATGTAAAAAAAAGAAATAAAAAAATAAAAATAATAGAGTTTAATTACTGTACATGTACGATATAAAAATATCCAATTATATATTTTCATAGTGTTACTTCTAAACAATAATTCCAAAAATATCTACACTAAAATCTATACCTATTAATAAAAAAAATCCTAAAATAACTAACTCATTTGGTGTCCTAATTTACATTCCCAAATTGCCCTTTTCATTCAAATATTAAATTTAAATTTAAAAGTAACTACCTCATAACTACCTTTTTCATCTATACCTATTATTAGTTAATAAAAAAAATCCTAAAATAACTAATTTATTTGGTGTCTTAATTTACATTCCCAAATTGTCATTTTTATTCAAATATTAAATTTAAATTTAAAAGTAACTACTTAATAATTATAATTATTATATAATTATGCAACAATAAAAAAAATTATGAAATATAATTAAATATCTATATAAATTTATTTTACACTACTTGTTAGTACATACTAATTAAATTAAAAAAAATTCACAGCTGTTAATGTAAAAGGTTGAGACTTGATTTTCTCGTAAATAATTGATATGATTACATTATGTAGGAAAAATAGCTCGAAATTAAAGTAGGTTATAGATATTTTTAATAACAAATTAATATTAATATTAATATTTACTGTATAAATTAATTTTTCTCTCCTTTCTTCTTCTGCAAGGAAAAAATTAACACAACGGGCACAAAATCGCAAAGGCCACGTTCGAGAGAAAGCAGAGAAACAGAACTCTGTCTCTGAGCGATCTCATTCTACACACTCCGTTTCGTGTATCATCACTTCCTTCTTCCTCACACTCTCTTCTCCTCCCCAAAAAAAAAATCCCAAATGTCGAAGGAATTCGCCGTCCCACCGGTAGTTTTCCCAACGGGAACGGTCCAGCGTCGTCCAACGGCACCGTTTCAGCCCCATCCAAGCAACAACAACCCGATCCCCTTCATGTCCTTCGACATCGGCTCCGTAACGACGTCGTTCCCATCCCCACAATTCGGCAACTCCGTATCCTCCTCAAACATCTCCATCTCCTCCTCCGCCGCCAACTTCGACGAGGAGCCACCACTCCTCGAAGAACTCGGAATCAACACAAAACAGATCTGGAGCAAAACGACGTCGCTCCTCAACCCGTTCCGCGTTTCAAAACCCGATCTCCACGAGGACGCTGACCTCTCTGGACCCGTGATGCTCGTCATGGCGTTCGGGCTTTTCCAGCTTCTCGCCGGGAAGATCCACTTCGGGATCATACTCGGTTGGGTTACCGTTTCGGCGTTGTTCCTCTACGTCGTTTTCAACATGCTCGCTGGGCGTAACGGAACGCTGGATCTGTACCGGTGTGTTAGTTTAATCGGTTATTCCATGTTGCCTATGGTGATTTTATCTGCGCTCTCTCTGTTTCTTCCTCAGGGTGGGTTCGCTATCTCTGCTGTTGCTGCTGTTTTTGTGATGTGGTCCACTAGGGCTTGCACCACCCTGTTGGTACACGTGGCTAGGTGGGACCAACACCCTGGACTCCTCGCCTATGTTTGCTTCCTTATATATACCTTGTTCTCGCTTCTTGTCGTCTTTTGATACTTTCCAATACGTTTTGTTCTTTTGCCATGAAATAGTAATTATTCATTTAATTGATCACATTATACTCAACTCACGCCAGTTTTATCATGCTCTAAAGATTAAGAACATTAAATTAATCATCAGATGACGTTATATTTTACTCGCATAGCATAACATCTTTGGAGAGGGTGAGATTTAAGTGTGATTAAGCTCTGAATTGAGATATCTTATGCCTCAATTGTAGACTCAAAGAGTCGAAGTTTATAGGGATATCTTATGCCTCAATTGAGGAGCCAAAGCTCTCATTACAGTGGGATTGCAGAAAAATTGACATTATGTTTTAGATTGTCTGATGTAATATGCAATTGATTGCATTAACATGTTTGGAGATTCAAATTCGATTTACATTAAATTAAATAAATACAATTTTTAATTTCCCTGAAACTGAACTGAATCAACAAGTGTTACACTCCTAGTAATTGATTATAATTTTCTGGTCTTTGGCCATGGATCCCACAACAAGTATAAATGTGAGTTTAATTTTTAGAATGAAAAGTGGTAATTAGGTAAAGCCCTCTCAAGATTGATTGTGTATGAAGACAATGATGTAAATTTGCAAAATTTGTAAATAAATTTAATGATAAGAAGAATGGGTTAAGGTTTTTATTATATGCAGAAAATGCGATGTATATACTTTTTAATCATTTGTTGCACACTCTGAATTTTAACCAATAAATTAATTGAATACTCTGTTATCGTATATGTATAGCTCATCCCACAAAATCTAACTCATGCAACTTCTGGTATGATAGCTTTACCCATCCAAGAAAACTGATGAAAGCTTACCATGTAACATCCTCTTTATGCAGATTAAATCCATCCCTTTCCTCACTATTAAAAACTCATGAGTTATTTTCAGGTCCTTAATTAGTCACATTAACAAACCGTTTACTTCATCTCTTTATATATATCATAAGTTCGTAACATACCCCAATACAGACCACAGCCCCAACAAGTTCTGCATACAACAAATATGGATTCTTGTTTTGGAATCTTAACGTTTCTGCTTTCAGTTACATTGGTAACATCCCATTACGATCCCCAACCGCCAAAACCAAAAGTAACAGAAGAACAGATCATAGTGATTTGCTCCAGAACACAAAATCCTCCATACTGTTTGCGCACCTTGAATTCTGACCCTCGTTTGGACAAGTCAAACATTGAAGCACTTGCTAACACTACCCTCCATTTGGCTAGTGCATATGCAAAGAAGACCTATAATGAGATTGATTCCATCATTAACATCTCCGCTGGTACACGCAGAGTGAGGGAGAAGTACCAGTTATGTGCAGAGAACTACAAGGAATCTATTGCTGAACTCATTGAAGCAAGTAAATACTTGACCATTGGTGACTATCGCAATTTGAGGGTTCAGATATTGAGTGCCATCGAAAATGCAAAAAAGTGTGAAGAGAATGTGCACAAAACTTCCAAAACCATAACGCCAATACATGAGAACAATAGAGACTTCAGACACCTATGTAGCATCATTTGGTCTATCTCTAATCGACTACCATGATGTTACATATGCTTTTGAAACATATGGATCAAGTTTTAGTACCATGTGGGTAACGTTCAGTGAATTATTATTTTTTGGGGCAGTTTAGTATAATCCCCTTAATTAGAGCATATTATTGGCATTTTATTTACCTAGTTTCCCCCCTTAAGTTTATTAGATGAACCAAAAGTTGCACAATTTATATGTAGTGACTATACTTTACAAAATATGGAGGATTTATATGAAAGTCAAACACGGTAATGTTTGACCAAAAAAACACAGGGCAATGTTATTTTAAAGTGAATTTGTTTTTAAAATAACTAAACATATAAAGGTGTACAAATCAATTCAAAATACATATCTATTAAGGCTTAAATATTTTTTTAGTACCTGGAAATATATCTTCTTTTGTTTTAGTCTTTGCAATTTTTGTTTGTTTGTGATTTTTACTTTTGGTCTTCGTTATTTTGTTTTAGTCCATACACTATTTGGTTCATCTTATATTGATCATTGTAATACGTGGAATAGGAGGACTAATTCAACATGATTTAAATGGTTATAACGGTTTACACTCACCCTCTTAGGCTTTGTTTGAAAGTTAGGAGGAAAAGGGAGGAAAGTGCTTTGGGAAGGGGGACGATAAGATAGACTCACCTTGTTTGCAAGTCATAAACTCCCAAATTTAGGGAACTCTAAAAAATAAGAAAATGAGGGTTTTGGAATTTAAAAAAAATTCTCCGGAGCCCTCTCATCAGAACTCCCAAATAAGAAAAAAGTCAACTTTAAGCCTCCCAACTCGCCCTTCCAAACACATTTTAAGGCTTTGTTTGGGAGCTAAGAGGAGAAAGGAGGGGAGGAGAGAATAGATCCCTCTTTGTTTTGTAGGTAACAAGATGAAACACAAGAAGGGGGGGTTGAATTGTGTTTCTAAGCTTTTAAAACTTTTCGCAAAAGATGAACTCTGGATGTTAAAAACGTTGGACGCACAGCTTAGTTCAAATATTGAACGCACAGGCTTTTTGAAATATTGGACGCACAGAGTGCTAAAACACTGGACGCACAGAGTCTTTATAAAAACTGGACGCACAGGTTTTCTAAAGATTGGACGCACAGAATGCTTCCCTTTTGGTTTGAAAAACTTGTTTGAATAAAAACAATTTCAATCCCCTTTGTTAGTAATAAACACAGATATAAAAGGAGTTAAGGGAAAGAAGAAATAACACAAGTTTTTATACTGGTTCACCCTTTCCTAAGAGCTACGTCCAGTCCCCTCAAACTAGAGAGATTTCACTATCAAACCAGATAGGTACAAGTATTCTTTGCACACAGCCTCTTCAGGCTAAATCCCAAGTATTCTTTGCACACAGCCTCTCCAGGCTAAAACCCAAGTATTCTTTGGACGCAGCCTCTTCAGGCTAAACCCCAAGTATTCTTTGAACACAGCCTCTTCAGGCTAAACAACTCAGCAGAGTTTTGATTCAAGTGCTGTCTAACTCACACAAGTGAGGATATGAAATCTAAAGCACTTTGAGAGTTAAGCAAGCTCTCTTTTACAAGAAGAAAGAAAATATACAAGACTTTCAATACAGAGTATAAAAGATTGTTTGCACAGCGTTTTTGCTCTTTCTTTTTCGTTGTTCAGTGACTTGTATTCTTCTTCTTGCTTCTCGGTATTTATAGGCTTTGATGAAGCTTCAGACTTGTTCTTCGAATAGCTCAGCTTCAGCCCTCATAAATATTACCGTTCTCTAATAGCATATAATGCTATTTTCCCGTTGCTCTGAGGAGATCTACTTCATTGTGCATGTCTGCGTTTCTTTCTCCCAAATCAGAAGCAACCTGTACTCAAAGTCTCAATTGTACAGTGGTTAATAATAATATCTTATTGAGACAGAGAGAATACACTGTGTAAAGCAGAAAGGTGTGTTCAGAGATCTATAGAGTAGTTAAAAGTACATTCTCTCTCTTAGTACACTTTCCACAGTACTTTATGCTTTTCAGAAGTACATTCACACACGTTGACAAAGATGTACAGAAAGCATTGTGTACAGCTATTTATTTCAAATCATTTGCTCAATAAATATGTTTCATATTAAATGCATGAGCAGTAAATAACATGTAATGGACTCTGCGTTTTGGACGCAGCATATAGAATCTATTGGACGCATACCTTTGCACTTACCAATTTGCACAGAACTCATGCAAACATTGGACGCATACCTGATGCTTACCAATCTATTCCATTTGAATGCAAGGCAGTATTGGACTTTTGCCATTTCCATTGGACGCAAAGTTGATTGTTGTACATTTGTTCTTCTGCTTCATTGGACGCAGAACAATTGTTTGATGTACCTTTGTCAATCTGCTTCCTTGTGCTCCATTGGACGCAAAGCAATATTGTTGTCCTTCTTATTTATTGGACGCAGAACAGTGCTTGAGTAACTCTGACTTCATTGGACGCAGAGCAGTTCTTTTGTTTGTTCAGTTTCATTGGACTCTTACTGCAATTCTGCTTCTCATACAAACATTGGACTCTGCCAGTATTGCCTTGTTCTTATCATTGGACTTATGCCAGTCTTGCTCTATTGGACGCTTACTGATTCTGCTTCTTTGGAAAACATTGGACGCAGAACTTTGTTCTTGCCTTGTGCTCAAACATTGGACGCAGAATTCTTCCTTCTGCTCAAACATTGGACGCTGGACGCAGAATTCTTCCTTCTGCTCAAACATTGGACGCAGAACTTTTGTGTCCATTTCAGTGCCAACATTGGACGCAAAACTCTTGTGTCCATTCCAGTGCCAACATTGGACGCAAAACTCTTGTGTCCATTCCATTCCAGTGCCAACATTGGACGCAAAACTCTTGTGTCCATTCCAGTGCCAACATTGGACGCAAGACTCACTTTGAATGCCAGCCAATGTCATGAAGAGCTTATTGGACGCAGACTGCAATTAGCTTAGTTAGGCAGCATTTATTCATTGTACAGCTTAATACAAATTGATTATCCTTTGTAAAAACCTTAATACATTTTGTTATCATCAAAACCATAAAATCACTTAGGGAGTTTTTGTATTAAAAACACTTTTAACCAATTTGGTTCCAACAATCTCCCCCTTTTTGATGATGACAAACATTATTAAGTTTTACAAACAATAAAGCATATAAACCAGATAAATAGTCAGTAAAAACAGAACTTTCAAAGAGAAACTCCCCCTGAGATAAACATCTCAGTTTTTCCTTACTCTTCTCCCCCTGAGATAAACATCTCATGGTTTTGGATATTCAATATACTTAAAGTACCTGAAAATTTCTTTTACTCATAGAAACAAGATTAGTCCACAAATAGCTTATCAAAATAACAACATGGGAAAAAGACTAATGCAATCAGACTTAATCTTTCTCCCCTTTTGTCAAAATCTTTCCCCTTTTAGTCAAGATATAAAAACTTAATCCCATTCTTTCTCCCCCTTTTGTCATCAGGCAAAAAGGTTCATAGAACATCATAGTCCAAAGAGAGTTTTGAAAAAAAAAACTTGGAGCTTTTAAAAACAGAAACCTCTTTAAAACTAAAAAAAGAAAACCTTTTTCTTCTCCCCTTTTCTAAACAAGCTTTCTCAATCAGAAATGATTTTAGACAAGATGTCAAACGAAGAGAAATCTGAATCAAGTTTATAGAGAAAACAGAAGTTTTTCTTGAAAGCTTGAATAATCATCAAACTGAAAAGATACTGCAAAACATTTGTAAGAAACCAACTATAAGATATATCTTTATGAAAAAGTTTGGACTCAGCGTGGGATTACAGAGATGTAAAAGTTTTTGAGTCTTAAAAAAAACATTCTAAGTCTCAAATAGACTGTCGTGTCCTATTAGACTCTAGTCACATTGGACTCAGACTCAACTTAAGCATATTGGACGCTAAACATCAGTCTTTTATAAAGTGCATATTCAAATGCTTCCTTATAAAAATGAATCTATCTACAGATAGGGGTTTTGTAAATATATCTGCCCATTGATTTTCAGTGCTAACAAACTGAATATCAAATGTTCCCTTCTGCACATAGTCTCTAATAAAATGATGTTTAATTTCTATATGCTTAGCTCTTGAGTGTAAGATTGGGTTCTTAGATAAATTGATTGCAGCAGTATTATCACAAAGAACAGAAATCTTACTCTCAAAGATGTTGTAGTCCTCCAATTGGTGTTTAATCCATAAGAGCTGAGAACAACAACTTGCTGCAGAGACATATTCAGCTTCAGCTGTTGATAATGCAATTGTGCTTTGTCTCTTGCTTGTCCATGATACTAAATTGGATCCCATAAAATGACATCCTCCACTGGTGCTTTTTCTTTCAAGCCTGTCTCCAGCATAATCAGTATCACAGAACCCTACTAATCTGTACTCATCTGATTTCTTAAACAACAAACCGAGATTAGTAGTTTCTTTCAGATATCTAAAAATTCTTTTGACAGCAGTCAAATGAGAATCTCTAGGATCTGATTGAAATCTTGCACATAAGCAAACACTGAACATAATATCAGGTCTAGATGCAGTAAGATATAAAAGAGATCCTATCATACCTCTATATACCTTTTGATCTACCTTTTTATCTTTGTCATTCAGGCTCATTATGCAAGTTGGATGCATGGGAGTATTCATGGGTTTGCAATCATCCATTTTGAACTTCTTCAGAAGCTCCTTCGTGTATTTGGACTGATGCACATATATCCCATCTTTAGTCTGTTTTACTTGAAGTCCAAGAAAGAACTTCAACTTTCCCATCATACTCATTTCGAATTCTTTCTGCATTAACTCAGAGAATTCTCTACACAAAGATTCATCAGTAGCACCAAAAATAATGTCATCTACATAAATCTGTACTATGATGAAATGTGAGTCTATGGATTTTCTGAAAAGAGTGTTATCAACTTTTCCTCTTGAAAAACCATTTTCCATTAAAAATGAACTCAGTTTTTCATACCAAGCTCGAGGAGCTTGCTTAAGGCCATAAAGAGCCTTTTTCAATTTAAAAACATGATTTGGAAAAGATTGATCCTCAAAGCCAGGGGGTTGTTCAACATAGACTTCTTCTGTTATTATACCATTCAGAAAAGCACTCTTTACATCCATTTGATAAAGCCTCATATCATGTTGGGCAGCAAATGAAAGTAAAATGCGAATGGCTTCTATTCTAGCTACTGGAGCAAAGGTTTCAGTAAAATCAATACCTTCCTGTTGTGAGTAGCCTTGAGCAACTAACCTTGCTTTGTTTCTCACAACTTTTCCTTCTTCGTCCAGCTTGTTTCTGAATACCCATTTGGTTCCAATGATGAACTTATCTTCAGGTGGGGCTTCCAGAGTCCAAACATCATTTCTTTTGAACTGATTCAGCTCCTCCTGCATTGCTAAAATCCATCCTTCATCCAATAGGGCTTCATCTATATTCTTTGGCTCCAATTCAGAGATGAATGCTACATCAGTTTGCTCTCTGAATGTGGACCTTGTTCTGACTTTATCATCTGCATTTCCAATAATTTGATCTTCAGGATGATAAGTCTTAAAATGCCAGCTTTTACCACCTGCAGTATTGGACGCATGACTGTTTCCTGCGTCTGGTCCATCTTCTTCAATCTTGCTTGATGATTCTTCACCTCCTGGTTGTATTCTCATATCTGCAAGAGAATCACTTAGCTCTGACAGATCATTGTCAGGCTTTTTGTCATTGAATTTAACATGAATTGACTCTTCAACAGTCAAGGTTCTTGAGTTGTAAACTCGATATGCCTTGGAAGTTTCAGAATAACCCAGAAAAATTCCATTATCAACTTTAGAGTCAAATTTACCAAGTTGATCCTTGGTGTTAAGAATAAAACACTCACATCCGAAAGGATGAAAATATGAAATGTTGGGTTTTCTTCCTTTCCACAATTCATAAGGAGTCTTTTTCAGTATAGGCCTTATAAAAATTCGGTTTTGCAAATAACATGCTGTGTTTACAGCTTCAGCCCAAAACCTCTTAGAGGTTGAGTGATCATTGAGCATGGTCCTGGCCATCTCTTGTAAAGATCGATTTTTCCTCTCTACTACACCATTTTGCTGTGGTGTTCTAGGTGCAGAGAAATTGTGAAGGATTCCATTCTCTTCACAGAATCTCTGAAAGTTTGCATTTTCAAACTCACCTCCATGATCACTTCGAATGGAGTTGATACAAACTCCTTTCTCAGTTTGGACTCTTTTACAAAAAATGGTGAATACCTTAAAAGACTCATCCTTGTGTGCTAGGAATTTAACCCATGTCCATCTAGTATAGTCATCAACTATAACAAGTCCATATTTCTTTCCACTCAAAGAAGCAGTTTGTGTTGGTCCAAACAAATCCATATGTAAAAGTTCTAAAGGTCTAGAAGTGGAAACAATGTTTTTAGAATTAAAAGAGTTTTTCACTTGTTTCCCTTTCTGACATGCTTCACAGAGAACCTCAGATTTGTACACAAGATTTGGAAGTCCTCTTACGAGGCTATGCTTATTAAGCTTTGAGATGGTTCTCAAGCTTGCATGACCAAGCTTCTTGTGCCATATCCATTGTTCATCATTTAAAGAAATGAAGCATGAGACATTCTGTTTGGACAGATTTTCGAAATCAATTTTATAAACATTATCCTGCCTCTTTGCTTGAAAAAGAATGGACTTATCAGAATTTTTGACTATACATTTATCCTTGTCAAAGGAAACATCACATCCACTGTCACACAATTGACTTATGCTAAGTAGATTATGTTTGAGTCCTTCAACCAATAAAACATTTTCAACAGTAGGAAAAGGATGTTTACCAATTTTACCTATTCCAACTATTCTGCCTTTCTGGTCACCTCCAAACGTGACCCAGCCCTTTGATCTAGGCTTTAGGTCTTGGAACATAGACCTTTCTCCTGTCATGTGTCATGAGCAGCCACTGTCCAGGTACCATGACTGGTGTTGTTTTCCTCCCATTAAGCAAATCTGCAACAGGAATGATCATGTTCTTAGGTACCCAGATTTTCTTGGGTCCTTTCATGTTAGTCCTTGGCCTGCGTCCAGGCTTGTTCCATTTATTATGGAAGCATGTCGATGTGACATGACCAGCCTTTCCACAGTATCCACAATATATATTAAACTTTGATGGATTCTTGGAAAACTTTGGTTTCAGTTTTTCATAACCCAAACCAGTTTTGTCAGAAGGTTTTCTCTGAATTTTTAAAATTTGATCAAGCTTTTCAGAGCTACTGACAAATTTGGACAAACGTCCAGTGAGTTCATCTACTTCTTGTTGAAGTACTTGTACTTCACAGGAAGTATTGGACTCAGACTTCTTTGGAGATTCATCTTTTGGTTGACTTGCTTGAAGTCTTAACTTTTCATTTTCTGATTTAAGTACTTTGTTTTCTGAAGAAAGCTTTTCAAAATCTTTTGTTATAAGAGAAAACTTTTTCTTTAAAGACTTGTACTCATCAGATAGAATGGATGAATCTCTAAGAAGCTCATCAAAATTATCTCTTAATTCAGAGTAAGAAATTACCTCCTCTTCGTCTTCACTTTCAACTGATGAGAGTCCTGCCATTAGGCACAGATTTGCCTCTTCTTTATCCTCATCATCAGAGGAATCATCGAGGTCTTCCCATGTTGCCATGAGACCTTTCTTCTTCTTGAAGACTTTCTTCTTTGTCTTCTCAGCCTCAGGACAGTCTGCCTTGTAGTGGCCTGGTTTCCTGCATCCATAGCACACCACTGGACTTTCCTCCTTTTGCTCAGCTTCCTTCTGTGGAAATCTTCTGTTGAATTGCTTCCTTCTGAAGCCACCCTTCTTTTTCCACATAGATTTTATTTTTCTGGAGATGAAGGAGAGTTCATCATCATCTGAGCCTTCTTCTCCTTGTGAGCTGCATGATTCTTCATCAGAATCATTTGCCTTCAATGCTTTGGAGGTGCTCCCTCTATGAGCTTTAAGAGCAATGGACTTTGCTCTTTTCTCGGTTCCCTCTTCATTCAGCTCAAGCTCATGTACTTTCAGTGAGCCTAGAAGATCCTCCATGGCAAGAGTGGAAAGATCCCTTGCTTCTTGTATGGCTGTCACCTTGGGTCTCCATTGTCTTGGCAGACTCCTTAGGATTTTCCTGATATGCTCGTGGGTTGTGTAGATTTTTCCCAAGGACCTCAGGTTGTTAATGATTGTTTGGAATCTTCCAAACATTTGATCAATGGACTCGTGATCCTCCATTTTGAATAGTTCATATTGATGAACTAGCATGCTTATCTTAGATTCACGAACCTGAGATGAGCCTTCATGTGCCAAGGCCAGAGTGTCCCACATTTCCTTGGCAGTGGTGCAGCTGTGCACCTTGTCATATTCAGATTTTGTGATGGCACACATCAGGTAGTGCCTAGCCTTCGAGTTCAGCTGGAACCTTGTCCTTTGATCTGCTGTCCACTGAGCTCTTGGTACTTGTTGACCTGCTTCATTTACTGGAGCAGTGTAGCCAGTTTCCACGACATCCCATAGGTCCATGTTTTGAGCATCAAAGAATGTGATCATTCTCTGCTTCCAGTAGTCGTATTCATTTCCATTGAACAGTGGTGGTCTGTTCACAGCTTGTCCTTCGTTTTCCATGGATCTTGCTTCTCTTCACGGTTAAGTGCTCAACCCCTAGAGACCGAGCTCTGATGCCAACTATAGGTAACAAGATGAAACACAAGAAGGGGGGGTTGAATTGTGTTTCTAAGCTTTTAAAACTTTTCGCAAAAGATAAACTCTGGATGTTAAAAACGTTGGACGCACAGCTTAGTTCAAATATTGGACGCACAGGCTTTTTGAAATATTGGACGCACAGAGTGCTAAAACACTGGACGCACAGAGTCTTTATAAAAACTGGACGCACAGGTTTTCTAAAGATTGGACGCACAGAATGCTTCCCTTTTGGTTTGAAAAACTTGTTTGAATAAAAACAATTTCAATCCCCTTTGTTAGTAATAAACACAGATATAAAAGGAGTTAAGGGAAAGAAGAAATAACACAAGTTTTTATACTGGTTCACCCTTTCCTAAGAGCTACGTCCAGTCCCCTCAAACTAGAGAGATTTCACTATCAAACCAGATAGGTACAAGTATTCTTTGCACACAGCCTCTTCAGGCTAAATCCCAAGTATTCTTTGCACACAGCCTCTCCAGGCTAAAACCCAAGTATTCTTTGGACGCAGCCTCTTCAGGCTAAACCCCGAGTATTCTTTGAACACAGCCTCTTCAGGCTAAACAACTCAGCAGAGTTTTGATTCAAGTGCTGTCTAACTCACACAAGTGAGGATATGAAATCTAAAGCACTTTGAGAGTTAAGCAAGCTCTCTTTTACAAGAAGAAAGAAAATATACAAGACTTTCAATACAGAGTATAAAAGATTGTTTGCACAACGTTTTTGCTCTTTCTTTTTCGTTGTTCAGTGACTTGTATTCTTCTTCTTGCTTCTCGGTATTTATAGGCTTTGATGAAGCTTCAGACTTGTTCTTCGAATAGCTCAGCTTCAGCCCTCATAAATATTACCGTTCTCTAATAGCATATAATGCTATTTTCCCGTTGCTCTGAGGAGATCTACTTCATTGTGCATGTCTGCGTTTCTTTCTCCCAAATCAGAAGCAACCTGTACTCAAAGTCTCAATTGTACAGTGGTTAATAATAATATCTTATTGAGACAGAGAGAATACACTGTGTAAAGCAGAAAGGTGTGTTCAGAGATCTATAGAGTAGTTAAAAGTACATTCTCTCTCTTAGTACACTTTCCACAGTACTTTATGCTTTTCAGAAGTACATTCACACACGTTGACAAAGATGTACAGAAAGCATTGTGTACAGCTATTTATTTCAAATCATTTGCTCAATAAATATGTTTCATATTAAATGCATGAGCAGTAAATAACATGTAATGGACTCTGCGTTTTGGACGCAGCATATAGAATCTATTGGACGCATACCTTTGCACTTACCAATTTGCACAGAACTCATGCAAACATTGGACGCATACCTGATGCTTACCAATCTATTCCATTTGAATGCAAGGCAGTATTGGACTTTTGCCATTTCCATTGGACGCAAAGTTGATTGTTGTACATTTGTTCTTCTGCTTCATTGGACGCAGAACAATTGTTTGATGTACCTTTGTCAATCTGCTTCCTTGTGCTCCATTGGACGCAAAGCAATATTGTTGTCCTTCTTATTTATTGGACGCAGAACAGTGCTTGAGTAACTCTGACTTCATTGGACGCAGAGCAGTTCTTTTGTTTGTTCAGTTTCATTGGACTCTTACTGCAATTCTGCTTCTCATACAAACATTGGACTCTGCCAGTATTGCCTTGTTCTTATCATTGGACTTATGTCAGTCTTGCTCTATTGGACGCTTACTGATTCTGCTTCTTTGGAAAACATTGGACGCAGAACTTTGTTCTTGCCTTGTGCTCAAACATTGGACGCAGAATTCTTCCTTCTGCTCAAACATTGGACGCTGGACGCAGAATTCTTCCTTCTGCTCAAACATTGGACGCAGAACTTTTGTGTCCATTTCAGTGCCAACATTGGACGCAAAACTCTTGTGTCCATTCCAGTGCCAACATTGGACGCAAAACTCTTGTGTCCATTCCAGTGCCAACATTGGACGCAAGGCTCACTTTGAATGCCAGCCAATGTCATGAAGAGCTTATTGGACGCAGACTGCAATCAGCTTAGTTAGGCAGCATTTATTCATTGTACAGCTTAATACAAATTGATTATCCTTTGTAAAAACCTTAATACATTTTGTTATCATCAAAACCATAAAATCACTTAGGGAGTTTTTGTATTAAAAACACTTTTAACCAATTTGGTTCCAACATGTTTGCATGTCAAAAAGCCTTGGGAAACTCAAAAATAAGTAAAGGAGAGTTTTAGATGATTTTCAAAACAAATTAACCCTTCCACTCATTTTATAAAACCTTCAAACAAGAAAAAAGTTAATCGTAAAATGAGTCTTTCTAGTTTCTATAGGTGGTGGAAAACTCTACAGGATTATATAAGAGAGACATAAACAGTAAAAATGTAAAAATACTATTTCCAAGTGCATGCAGCATTGTCACATGGCATGACTAATAGTTAGATGATGATGACTGGTAGGCAAAAATGCTTACTACATACTACATCCCTACCCTATCACATTTCTTATACAGGCCAGTAGAACATGTGTATACCTACAAAATAAGGTTGAATTATGTAATTGAAGGATACAAATTGTGTAAATATGAAGTAATATAAGTTTTTGTTTGGTCCATGAAGTGATATATGTTTATATAGCACATTGTTACTAAAGTAATATCCATGAATACTATGCTAAAACCTAACACCATGTGTCTAACAAAACTAGTCGATAAAAACGGATTTGGATTCCCTACATTTACTCATCTCTCTCTTTCTTCACTTTCATTTTTTCTTAATTTTTTTTGTGTAAAATAATTTAATGGCCATGATTCAAGATTGAACAAGATCAATGGCCTATATTGCATTGACTATAGTGACTGCATGATGTAGTGACGGCTTCGATAAAAACCAACTAATAGAATTATCTATCATTTTTTTAATCTTATCATTCAAAAACAAATATATTATTTTTTTAAATTTTAATCTTATCTTAAAATATTTTAATTAAATAAAATGAAATATTTATATAAATTTTATTTTTTGTTTTGTTGTTATTTTTTCCTTCTAAATGTCGTTGATTCACGACATGACTACAGACAAAAAATTCGCTCGTTGTGCCCACCACCACCGTACCCTTACCTTAACTTTGTCACACCACTCCTCGGAAGCGAGTATCAACGACTACACTACTACTAGTTCTTCTCGCTAGTTGGTTGCCACTACCATACCCTCCCAAGTTGAGCCACCACACTCGACGGACCCCATGGCGGGAACCGCCCTCTCACTCACCCTCACGCCGCTTTCCGCCACCTTCCCTCGCCGGAACCCTCTCTTTCTCCCTTCCCGCCGTCTCCTTCCCTCCGCCGTTAAACCCCTCACTCTTCGCCCCGCCGTTCGTGTCCTCCCTCCCCTCCTCAGAGCCTCTGCCTCATCGCAACAGGTTCTGTGAGCTACTGAAACTTGCATTTGCACGATTTCCCAAACAACTAACCTGAATTCCTTTTTATTGAAAATGTCATAAAATGTTTGAGGATTTTTTTAGGTAATTTTTCATACCCAAATTTGTGTTGAATCGAATAGTGCCTGGTTCAATTGGAACTTGGCCTGCAACTCTTGAGTTTTAATTCTCGAGCTACTATTCTGGTATTACCTTACCTAACCAACTCTCCCTGTCATGTTTATGGAGATATCCAATTAAATATAAAAAGAAATCACATTGGAGCTTTGGCCCAAAGTTCCTTAATTGTAATTCTACCTTAACAAAATAATGGAGTTTAATGGTGTTATATCCATTTGGGAATTTTTTTAAATTAATTTCATTTTGGAAATTCAGATGGGTGGTAGTGGTGGTGGTGGTGGTGGAAGCAAAGAGACAAAGGGATTGAGTTGGGCCGAGCCCATTTTGAGATTTGCTAGGAGCAACATTTTACCCTTGGGTAGTTCTCTCTCTCTTTCTCTGTGCTTTCAAATTTTGCTTGTGATTTTTTCTTACCCGATTTTTGGACTTTGTTTATGGTTTACTTCATTTTATTGTTATGTTCTAAGGGATAACGATTTTTGTTTGTGTTTTTTGAGGCAATTTGTAGTTCTGATTGCTGCGGTGACGTTAGGATTAACATATCCTAGTCTTGGTTGTGCTGTTGACAAATATAACGTGTCAAAACTTGGTCCATTTGGAATTTTTGTTATCTCAGGTTAGTTTTGGAGGCTAATATTTTGCATCTATTTATTGTTTTGATTTTATGATGACACCCCTCGTCTTAAAGTGTTACTGTTATGGCTTCTACCTCGTGGTTTATCTTGTAGGGTTGATGTTGCGAAGTGAAGAAATTGGTGCAGCTGTAGAAGCATGGCCTGTTGGACTCTTTGGGCTAGTATGAACTTCAATTCTTTATTGATGCATATTATAGACTGGTTCACTACAGCCTGTTTTGGAAATGCTGGCCTAGATTTGATTGGCTGGTGTCTGTTTGGACTCTCATTGTTTAACTGGAATGTTACAGGATGTTGCTTCAAATATGTGATCAACTTATGTATACTCCTATGATTTGGAATGAAAATTAATTTTTCTTGAAAGTTAGCCAAAGACAAAAATGGGGATAATTTTTTTGACCCTGTCAAACATTATCAGCAACCTTGTATCCTGGCTCCTAGCAAGGAAATAAAAGAATTTCATATATTATAGTGGTGGCTCTGTCTTTACTTTTTTGGCAAAGATTCTCAAGAATAAAATTTTTAACTTGTAAGAATCGATTGCTGTATGCCTGCATCTTTTGTCATACCATAGAAATAACTAAGCTTTATCTTGCTAGGTGGGTTTTGCTAGATTGATAAATTGACCTGTCAGGTTATGAAAACACAGATTCTATGGAAATGGAAATATAAGGGGTGATTATTTATAATGTGAAAAATAAAAGAGAAGAACAATCAGCAGAGATGTTCGCAAGAGCACAGCTCATTACAGTGAGACACTCTCGCTCAACAATGGCTACAGCCACTCACTCCAAAACTACCAGAATATCCACCAACTACATGATACCTGCAATATTTTGCTAACTCACACGCCTCATGCTCCATGGTCCTCACCTACGCAACCAAGTCCCCACTTTCGGCATGTGTGACTTAAAGACTCATATCCTTAACTTCGAGTCTTCTCATGTAGAAACCTTCCATATCTTGGGTCCCTGTGACAATTGGTCAATGGGTTCAAGATGTGGGTATCAACACCATTGTGCTCTATTAAATATGAATTATCTCAAAACTTGTTCTTCTATTTTTTAACATGTTCCAAAAACGAAATTGTAAGGTTTTTTTTTTATGTATGTCTGAATGTGTAACATGTTCTTTGGTTCTTTATGCAGGTATCTATTTTATTTCTTACACCATACTTTTCCAGGATAATATTGCAAATTCAGCTCCAACCCCAAGAATTCATTACAGGTTTAGCCATTTTTGTTCTACTCTAAGCATAAGTCAGTTTTAGCCATTTACAGAGGAGTTTTGTCATGGTTTTGAATTGATTTATTTTGTGTACCCTCATTAGTATATTGCTGAATTTAAATCTTATTAAACATTGAATAAATGGTACTTAAATTTTGACTGCATTATGACACCTTGGTAGATTTTTTGTTTTGTTTTGAAAAGCCAAAATTTATTGAATAAAAAGCACCTAAACTCAAACACAAGGAATGTCCAGATTTAGAGCAACAGACATACAAGAGAATCCAGGACACCTTGTAGAATAATTGCTCATATTTAAGAAACTTGACTTTGTATGTCAAAGAGCTAGTACATGATGTATTTTAAATAAAGTTGGGATACTACACTCTTACTCATGCACTTTACAGTCATACTCACTTTAGTGGAGCCTTATCCATCATTCTATATCTTGAAAAATATTACAATACTGAAACCAAATGCACCACATTCTTGCGACAAGGGAACCCATACACGTTAGTCTTATGATAAATCTCAATCAAGGAAAAGTAAATGTCTTTTATGTTAGCTGGATAATTGAAAAAGTAAATGTCTTTTATGTTTGTACTTCAGATATTGAAAGGCATAATTGGAAAGTGGTGGATTTTGAAGGATTTACTTCTATCAGAGACTGTGTGTGTATGTGTTGTGTGTACTTCTTCAGAAAAAGGATGTAAGGATGTCCAAAAGCCAAACCCTGTTGCCATAAACCTAAACAATATATTAACTAGTATAAAATATGCTTTAGGGATTGTCTCATCAAATGACCAATATTTCAAACTTTTCTTTTGTCAGAGGGTGGAAGCTAAAATGCTTTTGCTTATGCATACCAAGGTTTTCTCATTTCATTTGTTGTTTAATTTCTTTTAAAATACTTTGTTGTTACGCATTTTACAAAATGATTATGAAACTCTTTCTTATTTCTATTTTACAATCAACACTTTCAGCAATATCTCTCTCAATTTTGATCTGATATTGCAGATTTCCAATGAGTTATAGTCTGTAATTTATGTACTAGTCAATCAGAGTTGCTCTCATAGTCATCAGCTTTCTTGCAATTTAAGATACATGTTTATGGGTTTCTACAGGGCTAGCCATATTTAGCTGTATGCCAACTACATTATCAAGTGGTGTTGCACTTACCCAGGTAATGATTATGTTCCTCTTTTTTCTTCTTCTTCTTTTGCCTTATATTCCTATAAATTTTATATACCTTGTTTCTTCCACATGGAGTGCAGTTAGTTTTTATCTGAGTTTTATCACTTTGCTTCTGCAGCTTGCTGGGGGAAATTCTGCACTAGCTCTTGCAATGACAGTAACATCTAACTTGTTAGGAATATTAATTGTGAGTCATAAATAGTTTCATATTCAACATTTTCCTCCATTTTCTTTGATTTTACATTGTTTTGTGAACTTTTTTACAGAATAATCATATTGCTGTGTTGATAGAAAAAATTGGACTTGTTATCTTTTGGGTCACACCTGGCAACTCATGCAACTGAATTAATCATTCCTATTTGTATTCTTCTCTTGATTTTCTTTAACAATTAGTATAAATAAGAGATTAGGTTAGCGTTTTGTATACCTCATGCCATATCTTCACAATAATAATATTTGGTCTCTTTTCTCCTTTTCCATCTAGTTCCTATCATTTCATATCGTGATTCTATATATCCTTCCCTTTTCCCTTCTTTTTAAACAGTATAAATTTTTTTTGTCTCCATATATGTGTTCTCCATCTAATCTAATTCTTGTTTTTTTATTTGTTGTATTTTATGACAATATTTCATCTTTTAGGTTCCACTTTCAATCACAAAATTTGTAGCTAATGGAGTTGGAGTGACTTTACCCACCAAGCAATTATTTAAAAGCCTTGTTTTAACCATATTAATCCCTCTTATTTTGGGAAAGGTAATTAAGTTTTCTCCTTCACATATCTTTCATACAGAAGATGCAATTGTTTGAATATTTCCAAAGTGATGTGATTTTTTACTGCAAAAATGTATGTTCTCTCCATGAGCTCATTGCTAGGTTTCTTTATGTTTATGAGGTTGTTTTACTTTCTAATGTTGTAATGATGATTTTTGCAACTATGATGTGGCTTTGACTACACAATAACATGCTCCTTTATGCAAGAGCTCTTTGGGCTTAAAGCGCGGACAATGCACAGGCCCACCCAACTTTGTGCTGAAATTTAACACTTTTATTTAGAAGAATAGGGCTAGTGGACAATGCAGTGCTGAAATTTTAACACTTCTATTTAGAAGATTGGGGCCGACAAGCATCAAACTCTTGACCATTTGGTCCTAGAAGCTTTGATATCATAACATAAACTATTTCAAAACTTTAAGCTGTAAGGTAAAAAAAACATGAATGGTTTTATATCTAACACCTGCAAATGCAATACCACTTTTACAGATTTTGTATTTTCAATATGTATTATGTAATACTCCTTAAATGACCTATAATTATCTGTAGAAATGGGTCTTATAGCTTGTAGTTGGTGATTGGCCATCACTGTTCAATTGTATTGATTGCTAATTTGAAGCTGAATGGTTGAGAAAATTTATTGGCTATCTTTTTCAAAATGACTTTTCAAATACCCTATCTTGTCACTTTTTTCTTTCTTTATTGCAGATTCAGTTTGTGATATTTTCTTGTTTTACCAGTTGATCACATTAATTTTGCAGCATTAATTCATTTCTTCAGAAGTATATGATGTTGTAAACCCTGGTTGCGGTATGCATTTGTTTATGCCTTGTCTACTATACATGGAAGTTGAATTTGGTCTTTGAGCTGGATGCTCAAATTCTTTTATTACACTCAGTTTGTTAAAAGTATTTTAATATTCTTTATTGCTTTGAATGGGCAGGTTCTGCGTGAATCTTTTAAAGGTGTGTCCTATTGTCTATGCTTGTTTGAACAGTTTGTTTTGTCACTTGTTTTGACAGATAAAATAAAGAAAAGTGATCCTCACTATTACATGAAAAAATGGCTAGTAATGAGATTGTAATTGTAATGCTGAGTTTCCTAGAAGTCCTTGTTGCAAAGCAGTATGAAATAGTAACTTGTCAAGGAGTTGGTGAGTCAGGTTTAGTTTTCTTTATTTTAGCTTTAGTGAAATAAGTTTCATAGATACCATTGTGAATGCGATAATGTTATAGATTGCCTACTGCATGTATATGTAAATATTCTAATAACTGAAAGAATAAATTAAATTGTGTCTTATTTGCCTTTGCCCTTGTTATGGGTAAACCTTTTTTTATCTGTCTTTTGTTTGGTGTTCAGCTGATGGATATTTTCTGTGATTTTATTTGCTATAGGCAGAGGTATGGTAGGAGACTATTTTTTTTTCTTTTATTTAAGAATGTCTAACTCTCTGTTTATATTCTATTTCCATTTTTTTAATAATATAATATTTGTAGAAATTATTTGTTTGGATCAAATCTGCATTATACAGGTGTAGCTGACTTTGTTGACAGAAACCGTAAGCTTTTCTCAGGGATCAGTGCACTTTTCCTTAGCCTGGTAGGTTATATTCAACTTGGTTAAAGTTAGATTTGAATTCATGACAACTTGTGTGTTTATGTATGACCTATAAGTCTTCCCCATCACCCTGTCCTTATCTCTTTTATCTCTCGTGAATAAGATTGTTTTACTGGGAAGACTTTGCTTTGTGCTTGCCATTTATTCTGCAAATCCTAGGAACCTTTTTTTGCATTGAGGGCAAGAAGAATCATAATGCTAACAAATCATGAAATATATAATCTTTATGTTTGTGAAAGCTAATACCGGTAAGTAAGTGAACCCCTTTATTCAAAACTAAAATAATTCCAATTCTACATCCATGCACTTCTTTGTTTTTGTTCATTAAATACTAGAATTTTATTTGATCCAAGAATACTTTGCGTATATGGGCAGTTATCCCACTGAACAAATCAGTTTTGAAACCATTATCTTAAGAGTTTTTTCAGGTGTTAATTTCCTGCTCATTTGAGCTATTATATTTAGCCAAACTATTAAAGAGAATTTGGATTTGAATGGTTTATCATTAAACATGATTTATGATGGAATATTATGACAATATTTGATCAATGTAGCAAGCTCCATCTAGTGGGAGAAGGCTTTGATGGTGGTTGTTGTTCGAGTTATTATACTTAGTTCATTATTTTATCAAGGTTACAGGCAAATTTTGATCTAATAAAATATTGTCATACAGGTACCTTGGACACAAGTGAGCAGGTCAAGGTCACTGCTGCTAATGGTGAAGCCCAGAGTTTTTCTTGTAGCTATTGGACTGGGAACGTATGTCCAACATACTTGAGTTAGTTTACAATTACACTTTGGTTACCATCATGTCATAACTGCTATTATCATTAGTTTACACTTTACTAGTTGTTTAGGAAATATTAATTTATTTAGAGTAAAAAATTTAACAATATTATCCATTTCATTCTACAACAAGTAGTTAACCAAAATGAGTTCCAACATCAATAATTTGTGAATGTTTGAAGTCATGTGCCTGGTGGTGTTATTTTTCACATAGAATACTATGTTCTGATTGCCCATATATGTTTGATTCTGTTTTTGTAAGGGTGTTTCCTGGATAACATGGAGTTCATTAAATTGGAAAATGGGAATTTCCAGTTATTTGAAAATTTATGATCAGTGTTACTGGTTTCAAACAAAATTGATTTAATCTTGAAAGCACAAATTATATTGGCAGTCTTATATTTGCACATACATATATAGTCTTCTGACCGCATGAAGTTTTGTTTAACATACTCCAATCTTTTCTTTCACTTGGGCACTAGTGCACAATTTAATTGGAATAGCCACTATTAATCCATTGTTTTAAAGGACATCCAGCATTGATGGAGTTGTTATGGTAACTAAAATTGACTTTCATGATGCATTGCAGACTTCTTCATCTGACATTATTGGTATTCAATACCATTGCTGTCAGGAGTCTTTCAATTATCTCCGGGGGTAGAAAATCAGTTTTTAACCGTGAAGAAAATGCCAACGCACTCATACTTGTTGCAAGCCAGGTGAAAACTCAATCAGATAATTTATTACTTTCTCAGATGCACCTATGAAATGAGTATCAACTTGTGAGATAAGAGGGCACTTTCTGACAAATTCTATCATCAAATAGTTATCCCTCATTTGATCTTCTCTCAAAAAACATGTTTTTCAATTCCTTTCAGAAAACATTACCAGTAATGGTAGCAGTGATAGAGCCACTTCGTGGTGCATTTGGAGAGTCTGGGTTACTGGTTCTTCCTTGTGTTGCAGCACATCTAAACCAGGTTACTTTTTTTTTTTAAACATTGTTTCTAATATATTTCATTCTTGAAATTGTAAAGTGCTATCGACTTAGTCACTGCAATTAATAAAATTTCAAGTTACTCCCTGGAATTGAAAATCTTCTATTACGTTAGTCCTCGTTGGACAATTTCATGGGACTAAATTAACTGATTTAAAATGACTAATATGGTCAATTTTTTTCAATTTTAATGACTAATTTGAAATATTAACTTTAGAAACTAAGTTAATTGCACTTTACAATTTCGGGACAGTTCTAGTGATTCACCCGATTTCATTCACATGCTAACCCATAACTCTTTGCAGATTATTGTGGACTCTTTTCTCGTAAACTTCTTGCGTCCCAAAGACAATTCCAATAATATCAAGGTGGCTTAAACTAGAGGAAATGTTAGTCATCATCGATCCATGTGCTGGCATATTGTGAAGCACATCAAGCTGCATCTTTGGAGATGTGGAGATGTAGGATGTTTAATAATTTGCAGCGTGTTTCATTTTCCGTTATATGAGTTACCGAAATACAATATGCTCTTGTAAATTGTTCAGTTGGTAGTTTTCCCCAGCATATATTTTTTAATTTTAAAATATGGCTACACATTTTCAGAAAGGGAGAATAAAAAGAGATTCTTCTAGGCTTTTAAAATGTTTCTGGTCTCTATCATATAAATGATAAGGAGTTTTTCATTTTAGTCATCTAACAAAAGTCATACCTTTTGTGTCCTTATAATATTATTTTTTTTTTCATTTTAGTCTATGTCGTTAGTTGATTTCTGTTAAATGAAGGCTTAAATATGTCTCTTAATCCTTATAATATAAAGTGTTTTTCATTTTAGTCTCTTTAAAAAAAGTTTTATCATTTATGTCCCTAACCCTCTCCTCTTCCCCCTTACCCTTCCCCAATTTCACAGGCCCCTTCCCCTCTCCCACTGCCATAGGCTCCTCCCCTTCGTCTCCCTAGAAACATATTTATGTCTTTTTTTAGAGACTAAAAATGAATATATTTTTTTATTTACAAGATTAAAATTATATTTAATTTTAAAAACTTACCTTTTTAAATATTGTATCCAAATATAAAATAATTTTTATTTCAAAATCTTGTTGAAAACATAATACAAAAACATGTCACATGTAGCAAAAAAATGACATGTTTGCCATGTCAGCAATTAAGTGTTAATTCAAATGTCACGTGTCATCATCTCTTTATTAATGTGTCATGTCAGCAAAAATTACACGTCACATGTCACATGTCTGCTACGTCAACAACTATGTGTTAACTCAAATGCCATGTCAACATTTTTCATTAATAAATAGACAAAAATTAAACTGTGAGACTTGATTGTAACATGATGAAAAGATGGGACTCAATTTGTACAATTAAAAATGGGAGACTCAAATCGCAATATACGAGGGATTAAAAAATGTAATTAAGCTTGATTCAAACTATTGAAAGAAAAACGGGTTTACAATGCAAACACAGGATTTCAATTTTCAACAAAAAAGTCACCTTGAATTGCAACAGTAAAATAACCATCGTTTCGACGCATTCAATAAGAATGAATGGTCTGTTGACCAAAAAAAAAGAATGAATGGTTGCCGTTGCACTCACCACTCTGTAAATATGGCTTCGTTTTTTGCTTTAAAAAATATGATTTTAAAAATAATTATTCTTATTTATACGTTGTTGTTTTATAATTTTAAGGTAATATTAATTATTATTTGTCAATTATACTATTATTTTTACTCAAACAATCAACAAAAAGAGAATTATTTTTTTTTTTGACAGCAATAGAAAGAGAACTATAATTTCACCCAAAAAAAAGGAGAACTATAAGGACATAATATATTAATGAAATAAAGAATATATAAAAAATGAATAATGTCATTAATAGGAACAAGGATATAATTATTATTTTTTAATTTGTGTACATTGTATTTTCCACGTTTGCATTAAGATCTCATTAATGAAAAGTAATTAATAACAACGTGCACATTTAATATATATTTTGACTCTTGACTCTTGGGTGAGTATTATATATAACTCACATAAGATTAACTGTTGTAGCTAGGCTCTCCCCAATATTCTACCAAAGAAATAATGTTGCAGATGGTGGGCAAAATTGCTGCAATTTTGTTGATTGGGCTATTGGCCTTGGCATATGAGGCCATTCAACCTCCACCACCAAGAACATGTGGTTCACCAGGTGGTCCACCCATCACAGCACCAAGGATAAAGCTCAGAGATGGAAGACATTTGGCCTACAAGGAACATGGTGTCCCTAGACAACTTGCCAAGTACAAGATTGTTTTCATACATGGCTTTGCTTCTTGCAGACATGATGCAGTCATTGCAACAAACCTTCCCCCTGTATGTAACATTAATCTCAGTCACATTTTATGGTACTTTTTAATTTGTCTTTTTTTTTTTATTTATACCCACAGTATCCTAGGGAAAAGGGATCCTTGGACTAATCTCTGTGTTCAGCTAGGAGGTAAGTAAAACCTGATCACGGATTGTTTCATCATCGGGGATCGAACTTGGGTACTAGCCAAGCCCACTTTGGTTGATTCTGATTTGTTTTCTTCAATTTTTTGGTGAGGGTTATGTAATTATTATAATAATAATAATAATAAAATAAAATATTGTGTTCTTTTTAATTTGTCTATCAGGGGCTTCTTGAGGAATTGGGAGCATATGTTGTGTCTTTTGATAGACCAGGGTATGGGGAGAGTGATCCTGATCCTAATAGAACTGCAAAGAGTTTGGCTCTTGATGTTGAGGAGCTTGCAGATAAGCTGGAATTGGGATCCAACTTTTATGTTATGGGGTTTTCTATGGGGGGACAAGCTGTTTGGGGCTGCCTCAAATTCATTCCTCACAGGTAAGAAAGAATTAACTCTGCTGCTGCTGCTTCTTAGTACCATTGTTATTGTTGTTTGGAGGATATTATATTATTAATTATCACACCATTTGATTTATGTAACTCATCTTGTTGATGAAAAATATTGCTGCTTTTATTTTTTATTTTGTTTTTGATACATTAGGTTCTGACAACTTAATTAGTGTGTTGTTTTAACGTTTCAAGGAACGTATGTAAAGTGCTATCAACTTAGTCCTTAAAACTATTAATATTTTAAATTAGTCTTTAAATTTGAAAATCTTCGATTACGTCGGACAATTTTAGAGACTAAATTGATTAATCTAAATGATTAATTTCAGTTTCAAGGATTAATTTAAAATGTTAATAGTTTCTAGGACTAAGTTGACGTCACTTTACAATTTTGGTGATTCTCTCTTTATTTGATGGAGCTCGATCAACCTCAAATATTAACATTATCGTCAAATCTTAAAATACTTAAAGCATCAATTAATCTCCATATGTCCAAAGTTTGTGGCAAAGAATTGCTTGATCAGGAATTTTATTTTTCCCGCAGAACTACTCACCAAAAGGCTGACCATTTTTTTTGTTGACAGCAACGACTGACCATTTTGATTAGAAAATGTTTGGGAATTAGGAAATTTCAAAGGCGTATGCATTTAGAAAAAGATTCTGTCAACTTTTATTTTATTATTTAATAATGGACCATATATGGATAAATTTTTCCATATAAGTATTTTTAGTTTCTACAAAAGGAAAAGTGAAAATATCTTATAATGATTACAAGTTTTCTAAATAATAACTTTTAACATAAATTGAAATCTGTATATATTTTTTTTATAGAAGTTATTTGAATGTTCATTAATGAGATGAGATTCCTATGACATGAACATAAACAAGTCTAGATGTTGGTGGTGGAATTTCATCAATGAGAATTGAGAAAGAAATATCACCAATATCTCTTTTATAAACACTTGACAAAAGTTGCATCCAATATAGTTTTATTTGAATTTATATTGATTAATTGACATCTCTTCATGTTAATTAATGAATTTAATTTCGCCTTAATTCATTAGCCATAATTAGTTTAACGGTTGTGAGTTGTGATTGTGATGACAATATTAACAGGCTTGCTGGGGCAACATTGATGACTCCAGTGATAAACTACTGGTGGCATGGCCTTCCTTCAAACTTGTCCTCAAAGGCCTATTATGATCAACCTCCACAAGACCAATGGGCACTTCGAGTTGCTCACTACATGCCATGGCTAATTCAATGGTGGTTCACTCAAAAATGGTTTCCTACATCGAGTGTAGTACAAGGCAACCCTGCTGTTTTCTCACACCAAGATTTGACACTTCTTTCCAAAATTGTGAACACAGAACATCAGGCATGTACACTACCTACTAAACGGACTATTTAAACCCAATTTTCAACTAGAGTACCTATTACTACCACTTAATTATTAGGCCTATCCAACCAATATTTGTTAGTCTAAGTGGTAAGAAGCTTAGTTTCCTTTAAACAAGATTTCGGGTTCGAATATTATAAATGGAGAAAATAGACGCCGAGAGAGTTTCTTATACGGATCCACCCGACTTGACTCGGAATAAACAAATAATTAAGCCTACCCAAGATATAAGTATATATATTCATTAGAAGAATTAACCTATATTATATAGGGGAGAGCCACCAAAATTAAAACTAGGCAGGGGAGCCTCATTGATTAAGCATCACCACATGTAGATTGCCTTATTTAATGAATTACTCAATATTAAGAATTTTTTTGTGGGGTCTTGGGCCTAATCTGAAAATTGCGTAGACCTAATCTGTATAGGCCCATTTTAACAAAACTACCGATTATCCCTTAATGGTGTCCCTTAGGATGTGATTATTTTGTCCTTTTTTCTTTTGTTAGTTTATGATTACTAATCTGTTTAATTTGGATTATGCATGTTGACAAAAAAATGTATGAATCGCAAATATGAGATTTTTTAAATTATGAAAATAAATTGTGTGAACTAAGACATGTTATTGTTTATATCTATTAATTTGATATTTTATACTGAAATTGAAATTTATTAGCTCAAACTTTATAATTATGAAATGTTAATTTTTTCATTGATAATTTAAAAAATTAATTATTGTTTGAGCAATAATATATAAATTATCTCTTGATGAGTTATGTCTCTCTTCTCATATATATGTCCATGCAATTTATCTCATATACTGTAAAACTCTCTTTAGAAAATGAAAGCCTTGTTCTTTTTTCCAAATACAAGAGTAACAAAGTGTTTGGACAAAAAAACTAAAAAAAAAAGTGTGTGTAAGTGAAGATATTTTATTACAAACATTGTGATCTTAGATTATCATATTTAATAGTATTTGGAGCTTGTTAATTTTATATATGCAAGTTCTTAATTATGTTAGTAAAATATATGCAGTCACAGGTGCTACAGCAAGGTGGTCATGAATCTATATGCCGAGACACCATAATTGGATTTGGAAGTTGGGATTTTGATCCCTTTGATATTGACAACCCTTTCCCAGATAACACATCAGGCCACGTTCATCTATGGCAAGGTGGTGATGACAAGCTTATCCCTGCTTACCTCCAACGTTACATTGCACAAAAAATTCCATGGATTCAATACCATGAATTGCCAGGTGCTGGACACTTGTTCCCATATGTAGAGGAAGTGAGTGCAGCTATCATTAAAACACAATTGATCGATGCATGAAATTATTCAAAATAGTGCACTGAGCTATACTACATTATTGTGCATTGTGATTGAACAAATTATTTTGTAATTTCGTATCTACATAAAATTAATTAGGCATATAGTAGTAAAAAAATTTTGAGCTACTATATATATGTTGTTGATTTTGGCAAAGGCAGTGTGTTCTTAATTAAAAATTTAAAAGGTTTGTTAATTTGTTTTCGATTCTTGGTCATCAGGTTCTTAATATCCGTTAATACATCATCCGGACTGAATTATAAGAAAAAAAATTTTGAGTGTTGTAGTCTAGAATATAAGCAAATCTTAACTACTTTTACACTATTTAATGAGTTTATTCATAAAATACTCTTTATTTAATGTAAATTTTAATTTCAACGACCTCTTTTATTAAGGGTATTTTAGAGAATGAAGTTTAAATTTTGATGAGATAAAAAAAAATACAGTTAACTAACATTCTTAATATGTGTGAATTAGTTATTTTTTGCTTATATATGAATCTAGAATAATAGTGTGTTTGTTTCCGCGATGAAACACGATCTACCAAGCGCCCACAGTGGCTTCTGTTTCCACATGGCCTTGGGAGGTGAGAACAGGGCAAAGCAAACACACGCTAAATCAATTTAACCTAAACTATAATCTTTTTGCAACTTACTGCTTGATCTGCTTTTAAGTTTTTAACATTGTTAGAAACGACTCTTGGTTTATAGAGTCCAGAAAAGCATAACATTTTAAGAATTTTTACAAACAACACAGTTCAAAATGTTTAAAAGGGAGAAAGAAAACAAATTGATCCATCAATATCCACTCAAGTACCATCTAACCAAATGGAAACTCTTACAACAACAACAATTAAAAACACAAGACTCAAGACACAACTTAGCATGTCTAATTTTGCATTAAAAAAGTTCTAAATCATGGTTTGGCCAAAAATTTCTCTAATAGTTTTTTGCCAAAACCATAATTCTGGGATTTCTAATTGTAACCCAAACCCACACTCATCTCTAATAATTTATAACACAATAATGTTAATGAGAAAAGGGACTATGTAATGGGTAAGGGTAAGCTACCTCTGTACTTCCTTTGACTTTGACAAAAAAAAATGTTGTTATAGTTTTAATTCTTAAAAAAAAGAAACTTTTGGTTTCCAATATCAAATACTATATGTGTTTTGATTGGATATACAAAGATCAGATCAAGTAAAATAAACTAAAACTTTTATATAGCTTTTTATTTTTATTCTTTTGTAAATATTAAATAAATAGAGCTTGATCAAAATTCATAATCATTTATATACAGAGAAACTAAATGCAAAAGCAATTCATTTACACAGAAGGCAGGTAGACGTGCCTGCCTACCCATCATATCAACCAAACACAGCCAACTACTTATTCTATTTTAAGGATCAATTTAATCATGGAAGAGAGAAAAAGGTGTTAGCAAAAGGTAAAAATGAAGAAAACCATCATACATATCAATTACTACAGTGTCAGAAATGGCAACAATAAGTACAAATAGCATATATATCTGTATGGTCCACACTCTACACCACCCCGCAAGTCATGCCTTAATGAAACACTTTACTTCAACACAATCAAGACCCTTCCAATCTACAAAAACCCTTCAAAGTTCACATTCTATGCTCTCTCACACCTTGGTCTTCTTCTTCTTCTTCCATGGCAACACCACCAAAGAGTACTACTCATTTGCTTTCCTGTTTCTTGTTGTGCAGCATAATCTTCCTAAGCTTCTTATTCCACTGCACATTATCTCTTCTGGACCCTGAAGATGAGGTTGGCTTTCTGGTTGAAGCTGATGATTTCAACATGGTCCAAGGCAACAGAGATTCTAGGAGGAAGAGATCATGTGATTTCTCTGTTGGAAAATGGGTTTATGATGAGTCTTACCCTCTCTATGATCCTAACTGCCCCTATCTAAGCACTGCAGTTACTTGTCAGAAGAATGGGAGGCCAGATTCAGATTATGAGAAGTGGAAGTGGAAGCCAAATGGTTGTTCCATCCCAAGGTATATATTTATATTTATAATTTTATATAATGTAATGTAGACATGCAGAACTGTTGGCATTGCCACCCTTTTGTTTTCTTCTATATATACACCCATGTCCTCAATATTATTCATCAAGTTTTGTTATATTTAGTATATATGATCATAAGATTAAATCATGAATATGGTCAAGATTAAAATATAAAGTTATGTGAAACTTTTTTAAGTGATCATGTGACCACTAAGTAACTTTTAATCATAACCATCCATGTATGGTCCGGAATTACTCATTTTACCCTCTCGTAAGAACACTCCTCTTGCTTCATACATCTATACTTCCTTACATAATTCATAATTGTTATGCACTGAGAATTAAAATGTCAATAGATAGTATACCTTGCATCCACTTAATTGATAAACAATGTTTACTATACTTGGTTGGAATTTTCTGTTAATTGATTTGTGTATTTACTTGACATAAGCAGAGCTTAATACGTTCTAGATTTATGGCACCCTTGCCACTTTCTACTTATGTCAATGTAAATTTTTATCAACTTTGAATACGGAAGTGGACGATGGGATGTTACTATGTCAGTGATGTTGGTGAGATTGCAAATTCTCTCATTCCAGCCCTTGATTGATCTCAATTTTTTTTTTTACTCCATATGTTTTCTCTTATGTGTGGAACTTCCAATGTCAAATTGTTTGTGTTAGGCATATGTGAAGCTTCTGCAGTAATGAGTCTGTAAATGAATTTCAATTCAACACTTTGTCATGGACAAACTCCTGCTTATAAACTTAACTCCTTGATGTCACATGTACAGGTTTGATGCACTGAGGTTTCTTGGAAAAATGAGAAGAAAGAGAATAATGCTGGTGGGTGATTCAATAATGAGAAACCAGTGGGAATCTCTGGTTTGCTTAGTGCAAGGGGTAATTCCAACTGGTAGAAAAAGGGTGACCTATAATGGACCTGCAATGGCCTTCCATGCTATGGTAAGACATTTATCAAACATGTTTTCTTTTCTTTCTTTGTAAATGATTGACCTCACATGATTTTTCACCTGAAGGATTTTGAGACATCAATTGAGTTTTTCTGGGCACCACTGTTGGTAGAACTGAAGAAAGGTCCAGAAAACAAGAGGATTCTACATTTGGATTTGATTGAAGAAAATGCAAGGTCTTGGAAAGGAGTTGATGTACTTGTATTTGATTCAGCCCATTGGTGGACTCACTCTGACAAAACAAGCTCGTAAGAAAGAATTCTCATCATCTAATATTCCACTTGAATTCAGTGTCATTCAATTTCCTCCATTTAAGCTTAAATTCTAAGAAAAATATTTCACATTTATATGCTCCTTTTTAAGTCCTTCAGCATATATAGCAACCAGTCTATAGATCCGACCCGTATAAAGTGCAGGTCTTTTCTTAACAAAAATAGTTAAAAAAAAACCAACAAATAAAGTAATTTTACTTGAAAATAAAAAGAATTATGGAGATGACACATGTTAGTCTGGAAAGTGACACGTGTCACTGTCTAAAAACTAAGACTTAATTTTCTTATATAGTAAAGTAATTGACTGATGATAATTGATTGATGGGTCGGTTTGCCAGTTTCACATCCTTGAGGGTTCTTTCTTGACTAATACAGGTGGGATTATTACATGGAGGGAAATAATCTCATCAGAAACATGAATCCTATGGTTGCTTATCAGAAAGGACTCAGCACATGGGCAAGGTGGGTGGATTTAAATCTAGACCCTCAAAGAACCAAAGTCATTTTCAGAAGCATGTCGCCTAGGCATAACAGGTACCATCTATTTCTATCTGCCTAAAACTTCACCTTGGTCATCATTTTCCCAAATAAGACAAAAAGAATGCAACTATATTCATTCTTGCTTCACTCACACACACCCTTTGGTTCCTAAATTTTCACATGCAGGGAAAATGGCTGGAAATGCTACAATCAGAAGCAGCCCCTACCATTTTTCAGCCACCAACATGTTCCTGAACCTTTGGTAGTGCTACAAGGAGTGCTGAAGAGAATGAGGTTTCCGGTATATCTGCAAGACATTACAACAATGACCGCCTTCCGCAGAGACGGGCATCCTTCGGTGTATCGGAGGGCAATAAGCCAAGATGAGAGACAAAAACAAGGAACAACAGGCCATACCTCTGATTGCAGCCATTGGTGCCTCCCTGGGGTGCCTGATATTTGGAATGAGATGTTGAGTGCATTGCTTTGACAACAGCTGCTCTAGATCAGGACTTATATTTTCATGGTCACTACTCCTGCAAGTACAATGTTGTTTGGTGTATTTATATTTAATGTTATCAGATGGATAGCACTACACTTGGATTTTTCATTATGATCTTCACGAGAAAATATCCTCTTCATATCTTCCATTACTATGCTTTCAAAAAAATAAATGAAATGGAGATGATACATAGGTAGTAGAGAGTATCATTTATTAGTTATTACCCCAAAAACATAGTAATAAAGAAAATGGAGAAGATCTATCCCGATTTTCTGTCGTTTTAAAGCAACAAAAAAAATACAGTCAAAAAAGGAAGAACAATCTCAAAGTATGTTAATGTAAAATTTACCTTATTGGCTTTTGCTTAGTGACCAAACAAAGAGAATCAGAAAATAAATAAATCTGAGATTGAAATGTATCCAAAAGAAGAACAAAATCTGAGATTGCAGACAAAAATTTAACATTAAACTAGTAGATGGACCCGACTTCTACAAACCACTTGTCTTTTTCTAACATAAACAATAAAAAATTCAACAAACGAAATAGTCTTAGCAAGAAATGAAAAGGTCTGGGAGGTGTAGATGGACCCAACTTCTACAAATCACTTGTCTTTTTCTAACATAAAGTCATAAACAATAAAAAATTCAACAAACGAAATAGTCTTAGCAAGAAATGAAAAGGTCTGGGCGGTGAAACGTGTCTCAGCCAAAACCTATTTTCATTGTAAAAAAAAAAACCCTGATTTTCATATATACTAATTGAAATCAAGAAAAACAGGCGGTGGGAGAGTGAAATGCTACCAATATGAATGACAGAGAGAATCATTCAACAAAAGGAGCTTTTGGGAGCTGTTACAGCTCCCATTGAATTATGCTGTTGGATAAAAAGCACACTGGAAGATGCAAAGCATGATAGAATGGAAAAGTAAAAGCACAAAGACCAACCCCCCACCCCACCAAATCTCCTCCTTTGATTTCGCTGCTTTTGTGACAAATTTTATAATTGAACCAAACCTTGACAACTGCGTTGACTCTAAAACAAGAACCGAAAGCACACATGAACCTTAGATGAAGAAGATTTGCTTGTGAGCAGGCTTAATTGTCAAAACAGTTAAACTAAAATCAATTGTTTAAACTTTGCACTGCTGGAGAACTGGAGATTTTTTCAATTAATCATCAGCAATACTACAATAACTCAATAAGTATGGATTAATTTTATTTTTTTTATTATTAAAGATGACAACTTGTATAAGATGGTTTTTCTACGTGAGGGTACCAAGATAAAGATGAAAAGGTATCGATCTATCTATTTACTACTATATAACAAAACAATATCTTCAAAGAGTTACTTATAGAACAATTTTATTTTCTACCAAAATCATTTTTTGTCACATTTATATTTGTTATTTCATTATTATATTAGTGAACGACAATTTGATAAAAAAAATTATTTATATTTTAAATTACATATTATAAATTAAAATAAAATGATGTGATAAAATGTCAATTAGTTTTGAATTACATAAAATTTTGTAGACTTATCTTTATTTCACAAGAAACTGAATGGGTGAGTGACAAAAATTTTGAACAGTTTACAAGAGATTCTAAGTACTAAAGATAAATACTAGTAAAGATGAAATAATTTCATTATATATGCGTTTCCTGTAACATAAACTTGTCATTTTAAACCATATTTATGATAATGAATTATGGATTGATTGAATAGAATACTGCAACCAATCTGTTCGTATAATCAACAAATCTGGATATCTTCACTCCCAAGCAATAGAGGACAGCCACAGCTAACCATTTCTCTTTGCAGCAATTGCACAAGCGAAAATCTCATTATCTCTTACTTGCTGCTATATATTAAATCCATAATCACAGAGCCAAGAGTTACAACAATGAGCCACCTGCATTCTTGGTTTTTTCTCTTACCATTGTCTTGACAAACAGCTCCCCGGCCCTGTACGAAGATCGTACCTGCGAAACACAATAAATAAAGGGCTCCTCATTAGGATCTCGAAAGTTCAAAGATGGCAAGATGATGATTGAACAATCCATCCACTGAAGATGGCTTATCCAAGAGCACAATTAGAGGCACAATGCACATTGTTATAGTGGGTGCAATGATATTTTAAATAATGCAGCTGCTACTATGAACTTACCAGTGGCCCGCTAGCTACATAACGAAAACCGATGGACTCCCCGTATTCCTTCCAGAAAGCAAATTTCTCAGGCGTCACATACTCTTTGACCGTCAAGTGCAAAGGCGTTGGCTGCAACAATAACATTTTAATTTAGTTACGATCCACAACAATTGATAGAGTATAAGACTAGCAAGGAGTATTCTCGACTGAGCCAAACATACATTAGGCAATAGATTGAATCAAACATGTTACATTACAGCAACTAATATAGTAAGACCATGTGAAAGATTAGCATTATCTGTAAAAGCATGGACAAAATTTTCGAGTTTGATTTCTAAGGTTATGAGAAGCAGGCAAGGGAAGCACCAAAGCATTTCATATCAGCTAACCTGCAAATACTGACCAAGTGTCAGAATATCCACATTGATGGCCCTTAAATCCATCATTGTTTGCTTCACCTCGTCATCAGATTCCCCAAGGCCTAGCATTATTGAAGATTTTGTTATCATGCCCTCCTTGCTTTGTTTTGCATGGTTTAGAACTGACATGCTTTGTTCATACCTGCAACCATACTACACATAAGCAATAGAACTATGCAACATGATGATTCAGAATGGAGAAAAACATGCCTACGAAATACATGCTCAAGACATTTGTTACATTATGCCTTGGTACCGCAGTGAAAGATATCCTTGGAACTATTTATTTTCCTACATGTGTTCTAATTCTACCACTAAAGACATTCTATCATTCTGTGTTATGCTTTCTTACAAAGCAGTAAGATCAGCAGTGCTTCTTACCCAGCCCTGGGATCTCTAACAATTCTTTGGAGCCGTTTGACCGTCTCAATGTTGTGAGCAAAGACATCTAAACCTGAGTGAACCAGAGTTTCTACAGCCTTAAGATCACCCCGAAAATCAGAGGTTAAACACTCAACCATGATCTCAGGTTTGACATTCTGCAAAAGTAATCACAAAGATTATGCTCGAACTTGTGTGTACTTACAACTTGCATTGTAGTAAAATACATCTTTAAACAACAGCCCAATATATCAATCCACCTTCATAGCCTTGACAGTCTGTGCAAAATGCCCACTTCCTCCATCAGGTAGATCATCACGATCCACACTTGTTATGACAATATAATCCACACTGAAAAATTGGGAACTTGTAATTAAAAGGGAATTACAAGTTTACAACCAAGCCTTTATTCTATTAGGTGGAGTCAACTATATAGATCAACCAACGCCATTAGCAGGAGATTAGGTACAAGAAAATTCATATTAAGTATGTCATATACCAAAGAGATGCACATCATATATGGTCATGGTCTATGTAAGCATTGCAACTTGTACAAAGATCTGAACTTGATAACCTTCCAGGCATTACATAAGTTCACACAAAGTTAATAAGTGTGTGTCTGTGTGTGTGTTGTATCTGTGCTGAATGAAACAATGGCAATCAATATGACTTCTTCAGTGCTTATCTGATTCAGATTCTCATAATTATCAAACAGATTACTAAAAGATTTTGGACAATGTGTTTGTGAAAGAAAATGATCATTGTTATTATCATCATATTAAATTTTTATTGAGATGTCTTAAAATCATTCACTTGTTGACCTATTTAAAGGCATAGACCCCTTAGCTCATTTAAAGGCCTATTAGTCTATCTAGAAGTAGACTTGTGAGTGAATAGTCAAAATGGCCCCCGAAATTGTAGGCCTAATTGCAAAGTAGGCCAAATAGGCTATAGGTTGCAAAGTAGGCCAAATAGGCTATATGTTAGGACAAGTTTTTGAAAAGGTCAAGCTAAGTCTTGAAAAAGGACAGTATCAGATAAATAAGTCAGATTGTCTTATGAGATCCTTGTGTTTGGGAGACATGTCAGGCCCATATAAGACAAAGTTTGGCTTGGCTGATTTCTACCTCTACACAGGGATGAATCAGCTGTGCAATAGCCTTGGAGCAACATAAAACACGAATAAAACGTATAATATACACACCCCCAACTTGCAATAGCCTTGGCAGTATTTTCCGGTTCCATTGGATCAGGTGGTGCTGGGTTTCTGCTGGTCTTCACAGCACAAAATCTACATCCACGGGTGCAAGTATCCCCAAGAATCATGATTGTAGCAGTTGCAATACCATCGCCGCCTCCATTCCAACACTGTCCATCAGAGTGTGAAGGTCAAAACTACTTAGACCTTAAACATCTTACAGAAAACTTTCATCATTAATTACATTTAAAATACAGTTTCTCTTGCTGTTTTGATTCAGAGAGCAATTATTTTAGCATGTTTGATTGCATATTTAGCCTGTATTAATCATTAATCATGGTAAACAACCCAATATCAGTACCAATCAATCAACAGTTAACCTCAACCAGAAGGATTGGTGTCCAAAGCTCTCACCTACGCAATGAAGAACAGGAGCAAAAAGAGAAAAACATAAAAAGCAAAATCTTTATTAACTAAGAGTTAGAGCAAGACATGGTATTAAAAGATACAACATAGTTCAAAGTAATGCGAAATATATCTTTATAATATAATAAATAATAAAAACCATTCGTAGCATAAAACTATGATCAAAGATTGAACAAAACCAATGCAGGCAGGCTCTCTCTGTCAGTGGTAACCCCTAAGGAAGCATCTTAATGCCCATAATACCAACCAGATGTTATATCTATCCACCCCTATTTGCTCTTATCTATAATTTTGTGTTCTGTTTCCCCAAATTACTTCTTGAATCTTGAGCAACCTATCACACAGAGAACTAACTAATAACATGAATCAAAACGAAGCCACTGCCTTTTGTCAAAAATCAAACTTTCAATTAACCCACTTATCAAAACTCAAATTTTCAACAAACCCACTTATCAAAAACCAAAATTTCAACAAACCCATTTTATCAAAAACCAAAATTTCAGTTAACCCAGCAAGCACGCACTTCACTTAAAAATGTCTTAATTACACACTTCTGGTCCTCATGTATTGTGATTGTGCGATTTTGATCTCAGCTACTAACGGCGTGATTTCTGGCCTTAGTATCCAATTGTTACAATCACCTCCTCAGTCACTCAGTCATCCAATTTTTAACACAGAACTTAGTGATAAAAAATGCACAATTGGAACCTGCAAACCAAAAGCGCAATTAAGCCTTTAGAAGAAGAAGAAGAAGAAGAATAGAACCTCTCCTATATTGGGGCACTGTGCTTCCTCGCAAACAGTGTTGAGCTTCAACTGGGAGAGTGATTCCTGTATCTCACGGAACCTTTCACCTTGAGGAGCTCTCTGTCTCAACCACTCTGGCTTCTTCACGTTCGGGTCTCTCCCTGTGTGTGGGCCCAACCCACCGGGGTAGGGTCCACTCTTCTTCTCGGCTTCCATCAGCTTCCCCATCGCCGACAGCGACGGAGGTTGTTGCGAGACAGCCTCGGAAGGTGACAGCGATGAATCCTTGGCATCGCATCGAGCTGTGAAAGGAGTCGAAGTAAAAGGGGAAGAAGGTCTTCGGGTTCTGGGGGATGGGATTGAGAAGGAACAAGGTTGGAAAAGTGATTGGTGAAACATTGATTATGCAGAGGAAGAAGGAGGTGCTAAAGAAAGAAAGAAAACTAAACTAGGAGCAATGTTGTATCACAGTTGAAATGAAATGAAATGTGCTGCATTTACATTTACATTTGGATTGGTAGTTGCAGCATGGTGGCCGGTGTGGTAGTCTGCTTTGGTTCCTCCGTCCCTTCGAATGCGCTTGCTTTACTGGTTTTGGCAGCTCAACCACAATCAAAATCAAAATAATTACAACAATAACGAGAAAAAGAAATTGTGATGATAATATGAAAAAAAAAAAACTCAAATAATTTACCTTTGAATTTGCAATTACTTCCAAACAAGCCAGTGTTGTATTTTTATAAAAAATTATATATTTTAATATCATATATTATATTACATAGATGATAAAAATAGTGTTTTTGAGTTTTATTTTTCATTCTTTAATTTTAAAAGAGAATACATTATAATGTTCCTAAAAGTGACTCTATTTAGCTTTAATTAAATATATTCTTTTTCTTTATAATATTTATTTTCAATTTGATTCTAACTATAAAACTTATAGTTTGTTTGTTTAAGATTCCAAACAATGCAAACAGATATTTTATGTGTTATAATGCATGTTGTCCCAAAGAAAAAAAATAGATTTGACTGAAACGTGGTTTTGGAGTGAGAGAATGTTATTAGAATAGTGCAATTAATTGTTGATCAAAGTCATAAGACATAACATCACACACTTACATTTTTTAGTTTGTATTTTGAATTCGATTTGTTGATGACAAAATATGAGTCATCAATTCTTCATCCAACGAATCCTATTTGCTAACTACAATGATTGTACCTTATTTTTACTGTAGTAATATTACCAAGGCTTGATCAAGTTCACTTTGCCTTTTAAGGTCAATTGGGTTAGAATAAGTTTTGTTTGTTCTTCACCTAGTGTTAACTTTTGATTGTGGTCAAATTTTTAGACCCCGAACTCTAGACCCAAAAAATCTAAATAATATACGAGTCAAAATAAGACCAAGTATGAGTAGGATGAGACCAAATTGACCAAAACATAAGCTAAATAAAATTATAGTATGATCATATATTAATTTTCAAAAGAAAAACATTTCATGTAATTAATAAATATATACATTATAATTTTTCTTAGTATATAGGGTGTGTTTTACTCAATTATAATTTCATGACACTACTAAGAAAAGAACCACAATATATCACTTTATATGCAAAATATATTTCCAAATAAATGAAAAAATTTAAAACTAAAAGTCACATATGGATGAGTTGGTAATTCAAGGTTAACCTAAATTTGTCTCTAACCCAAAGCCGAGTCCTAAAATGAGATTCTACTTTAACCACATTTTTTAATGAATTCCACTTTTGTAGCGAGTTGTCCATGAGAGATGTGCACTATTTCATGAACTACCCCAAGACTTGTACACCGCGAAAGCTATCTCTTATAGCTTCTGAGTCACCGCGTGGTGGAAGCTTGTACACCGCTGTTCCAAACACGCAAGTAGTAACCTAAAACATCAAGGTTCTTGCCACCTCTTGGGTTCCACTACAACAAGGATCCGACAAAAATGGATGGTTCCTTCCTACACCTAAATCGCAATAGTCAAATTTTTTGATCGCCATCTTTGAGCTCTGCTTCTGTCAATAAAATAGGATATTGAACCTGATAAATGGGTGATGGATGACTCGCTCCCTCCTTGCCCAAACTTAAAGGGCAGAAACTGCACGTGAATGAGTCCACGGCAGTGACCTTAGGTTAAAGGCAAATTTCATTTATAACTACAAAAGTATTTACATATTTTTTAACTTTTTATAAGATAATTATTTCCATAATCTTTTATTTTATAACAAACAAAATAGAACAGGACAATATTCAAAATGAATCCCCAAGATAAAGAACAATTGCATAAACATAAAAGTCAACTTAACAGTAGACAACACCAATGCCAGGCATGCATGCATGACAGGGCAGAGGAATAAATCCAAATTCAAACAAGTTCCAAAAGACAGAATTAGTTGATATTTCAACAGCAAGATGACCAATCAATCTTTTTCCCAACACCGCCAACCTTCTCCAAATACATGGCAGCTATTCCCTTCAGTTGACTGGTAAGCCAATAGAAAATATAGCTTCTGGAGATACACCTAAAACCAATGGTAAATGAAACAAGAAAAAGATAAAGAACCCAAAAGCGATACCAAAAGAGAAGAGAGATTCAAGAGGAAGGAGTGTCCAGTTTACCATCATCTTCATTCTGATCGGCGCCTTCACGTTTCATCGCCTCCATTGGTGATGGAGGCAGTAAACCTGCTCGGAGTAAAAGACTCTGGACAGGCTCTGATGGTTGAGCACCAACAGAAAGCCAATACCTAAAGGAGATGAGGAAAATTAATGCTATTAAAAATATATGATGGAAATGTCTGTCGTATCAAATTCATGATGATTTAAAAAGGGTTAACAATCCCCTCAATTATCACTAAATCTTATTTCCCTAATTGGTGTACAAGTAACTAGATAACTTTTAGAATTGCAGAAAGTTACTCACTTCACTCTTTCAAGTCTGAGAGCCATTCTTCTGGCATCATCTTTATCTGTACAAAGTAAAACAAGTTAAAAAAAAGGATTTAATTGAAATCAACTTGAATCATCCTCTTTCTCATGCCTAATTGGTATACATAACAGTAACAAATAGGCATGACATTTCCAGCTTGCACTTTTAATCCTTTTACTATGAGTCTATGACAGTATGATCAATTTACAGTTTAGGTCCCTCGATTGGTTTTTGAAGCAAACAAAGAGCTATTAAGCCTAGCATTTGGCATATTACCAAGGCTTCTCAGGGTCAATTGAGTGAAAAGTTCAAGATAAATTGTATAATACAATATTTTAGGAAAAACTCATACCTGTATTTTTTGCCCCTAACTGTAAGGATGACTCTTGCAATTTCATTACACCCCAAAATCTCTATGATATTAACTTACTAATCATAAGCAAAAGCAATGAGAAAACATGTTTGTCCCAAAACCAGTGTGTGTATATACTGATCCACCATAAAGTATATCCAAACTCCAAAGGAAGGAAAAATCGTTTACCTTTTTACCGACGAGGAGAAAAATGCAATTTGAAACAAAATCTCCTTTGAATAAGCAAATTTTGAGCATAACCAGACCATGCTAGAGGAGGTTAAAGATTTAGAAGTTAACCTGCTGTAGGATTGTAGTAACCTAAAACTTCAATGTGCTTGCCATCTCTTGTTGCCTTGCTGTCAGTAGCAATGATCCGATAGAATGGGTGGTTCCTGCACCCAAGTCTCGTGAACCGAATCCTCACCACCATTTTTCAGCTCAGATTCCTGCAACATTACCCCCATAATTACAACAAGAGATTACCCAAAAAAAAATTTGGGGGGGGGGGGGGGTGAGGGAATAATGTGTCATGGAAAAGTTGAAATTAAGCTTAAAAAAGGAAAATCTTCCCCTCTCCATGAAAACACTCAATTGCTCAACCACTATACTCAATCAAACTATGGCATAACCCAAAAAAGTTCTTGGTTTAAAGGAGAGGATTGAAGAGGAAGGATTGATATTTAATTAGACATTCTGTTTGGTGTTAAAGGACAGGGAAACAACCCTCTCTTCATTTAATTCAGAAAGTGAGGAGAGGAATTTTAAAACCAATTTACAGTTTATACCTTGTAACCTTTCAATCATTTTACATTTTACATAAGAATATTTTAGTCAATGTATTTAAAATATTTCAAATCTGTATTGTCTCTCTCCAAATCTCCAATGTTACAGGGAAGCCAAGTTTGAGTGAGGGGGATTTTGTTTCCCTCTATTTCCCTCTCCTTTCAAAATACTGGACCAAACAAGAAAATCTCTCTCCCTTCCATTCTCACCCTCTCCATTTCTTCTACATGAGCGAAACAAACAAAGCAAGTTGACAAACCAATCCAGTCAAATCCTAACAGCAATGTAAAGACCTAAATTGCCATAAACACAAGGCAAAACGCGGTGAACGCAAGAAAAGAAGAAGTAAAATAATAGTTCAGTTTTGTGGAGTGTGTTTGTTGCTTGGTGGTTGGGACCGAGAGAGAGTCACTGTTTTGGGCGGGGGGGGGGGGGGTTTGAAGTTTGAAACATTTGCTCTGGCGATTCATGACAACAAACACAAACACAGTGGCAGCACAATAAGTAAATGAATTCATAGTATACACAAAATCATTCGTTGTTCGCATGATGGTTGGGGACAGAAGGAAAAGAAAAATAATAATGATAACGGTAATGATGATTCAGTTGAGAAGCAGAGGAGAGGAGAACAAACCTGGCTGGCTCCAAAGGAGAAGAATTCCCGTTGCAGACTCTATCCTTTGCCTTCACTCCGTTATCCGTTGGCGCTCCCTCCCAATACCCTTATCTTTATACTCCTCTTTTTCTTTTTCATTTTTGTTCTTCACTGTATTTCAATAATTATTAATTTATTATTCTAGTAAATTATTTATTTATTTTTCCATTAAAACTGGGTAACAAGCAAGCACCACTCAAAAAAATGCTGAGTTTAAAAAATTTTAAGAAAATAAAAAAAGTTAAGGATTAAATTGTATTTGTCCATAGTCTATCTCTAAGTATCATACCGAGAATATGCCTCTTTGGTGTAGAGTTTTGTTAGGTCTATTTTACCTTTGTAACTTCTATTAACCACTCTTAATACTAATAGTTTTTAAAAATTATAAATATTTGACCAATGTTGGATAAAAAACATCGAGGAAGAGAGCAGAAAAAAGAGACATTTGAATTATATATTTAACCCAATAAATATAAAAAAAATTGGAAAAGATAGGCACGAAAGTGCCTGTTTTTTGGCTACAAACTATATATATAAAGGAATTGAGGAAACACTATCTTTTGGTGTCTAATTTTTTTTCCAAAATTACCTTTTAGCTAAATTTTTAAAATTTAAATTCAAATTCAAATATATCAATAACTACTTATTTTGATGTTTCACTTTTTATTTCATTATTAAATTTATATAACTGAATGTTTAAAATTAAATTTTCTCTATCTGTCATTAATGATAAACTATATTATTAACCCAAATTAACCAAAAAAGTAAAAATAAAAAGAGGACAGACGGCACAACTAGTAATAATAATATAAAAAATTATGTAAGTTTAAGTTTCTTATCTAATTGTTAGGTTATACTTGGGTTTGTATTTTATGTATGTATTATAATTTTTTTATTATTATAAGAGTGTTTTTCAATCAATTAACTCAAATTTATTGATATTTTTTTAATTTTTTTTAATGAAATACCCATATGGCATATGAAAGACATGCTAGTTTGATCATATTTTTAAATAAATATCTATAATTAAAAAGTTTAATAATTTTTCAGTTTTTTCTGAGATTTTTATTAAGTCAATTTTTAATAGGTTTAGATTTTAAATTTTTAGCGGTTAATAGACTTGTTAATAGGTTATTTATATGCAATTTTGCATTACTTTATTTTCTCTATTCACAAGACTTGAATCTGATATTTTATTCAAGGGAAATCAAACTCACTGTGATGAGAACCAAGAAACAGGAAGAAGCAAGGAATTCAATTTGAAAAACTTTATTTGGGTGATGACCCAGTTTTAATGTTTTGAACGTAACTTGAGTTCTAGATGTCTGTTTTAGGCGTTATTTCATGCGTTCAAAAGCTCAGAAGATTTCTTACAAGTTGTATTTCTAGTCTCAAGTCTTAATTCTGCTTCTATCGTGATGAAAATTGGACTGGAAGTTAAGCACGAAGTTATGGACGAAAATATTACTTTTTGTTTAGACTTTTTAGTGTAATTTTGAATTAGGAATATGTGGTGGAAGTCCCACATTGGAAAGAAAGAGGAGGGAGGCACCACTTGTTGGCTATAAATAGGCATTCATTTGTCTTATGTAAGGAACTTTTGAGTCAATGGAATTTTGAGTACTTCTTTGGAGTTTTGGGAGCTTAGTCTCTCTTGGGTTCTTGGTTGGACCTTTTCGGTTCTTATCAAATGTTTTCATACCTCTGTGGTGAATCCTCTTCCATTTCTTGTCTATTTCGCTTTTTATTTTGTTTATGAATTGCGCTACACTCTTCTTCTCACCATAATCTTCTTTGATTCAACTCTTGTTAATTTTCGCTTGCATCTATTCTTGACAAGTTTCCTCCTTTTCGCTATAGTATAAACAGATTGCATCTTTTCTTGACAAGTCCCCTTATTTATATAAAGATTGCATCTTTTCATGACAAGTTTCCTCATTTATATAAAGATTGCATATTTTCTTGACAAGTTTACTCCTTTATATAAAGATTGCATCTTTTCTTTTCAAGTTTCCTCTTTTTTTTATGACAAGCAGCTTAAAAGAAACACTAGGCTTCTCTTGCCTTTTTTTATTTAAAATTTGCTACCCCTTTTCTTTTTCGCACTAACGCAAATGATTTTAAGTTTATGCCCAATTGTGAACAATAAGAGTTCAATTCAGAATAAGGTCAGCAATAATATGAACAGAATATAATGAAGCTGTAAATTGCTCAAAAGATAAAGAAGGGGAAATAAAAGAACGAAATGATACAGAATGAAAACAAAAGACAAAAAAAAAAAGAAAAGGAATTAAAGAACATAATATAAACAATGTAGTCGCTCTGGACAGAATGACAATGATCAAGAAGTCGCTCTGGACAGAATGACAATGATCAAGAGATCAAACTGTGTACAATGGATTATGGCACCGAAGCAACTAGTTATGCTTGGTGTTGGAAAGCAAAAGAACAGTACACACAAACCCAAGAAATTGGCCAATTCTAGGAACCAGGCTCAAGATACCAAATGATATGAACCACCACGGGGGTTCATTGTTTTTGTACGGATCGTTGACTTCTTGTTATAACAAAATTAAGAACAAAGGATGATTGAGAGATGAAAGAATGGTTCTTAACAAGATACAATCTTTTAATGTTAATGTAGCGCAAAAGAGGAAACTTGACAAGAAAAGATGCAATCTTTACATAAAGAAGGAAACTTGTCATGAAAAGATGCAATCTTTATATAAATAAGGGAACTTGTCAAGAAAAAATGCAATCTTTTTATACTATAGCGCAAAGGAGGAAACTTGTCAAGAATAGATGTAAGCGAAAATTAACAAGAGTTGAATCAAAGAAGATGATAGTGAGAAGAAGAGTGCAGCGCAATTCATAAACAAATAATAAGAACAAGTTGTTAAAATAAAAAGCGGAATAGACAAGAAATGGAAGAAGATGCCACACTCTATGGAGAGTGATAAGTCCGATGAGGATTCGCCATAAAGGTATGAAAATATTTGATAAGAACCGAAAAGGTCAAACTAAGAACCCAAGAGAGACTAAGTTCCCAAAACTCCAAAGGAGTACTCAAATTTTCATTGATTCAAAAGTTCCTTACATAAGACAAATGAATGGCTATTTATAACCAACAAGTGGTGCCTCCCTCCTCTTTCTTTTCAATGTGGGACTTCAACCACATATTCCTAATTCAAAATTATACTAAAAAGTCTAAACAAAAAGTAATATTTTTGTCCATAACTTCGTGCTTAACTTTCAGTCCAATTTTCATCATGATAGAAGCAGAATTAGGACTTGAGAGTAGAAATACGATTTGTAGGAAATCGTCTGAGCTTTTGAACGCATGAAATAATGCCTAAAATGGACATCTATAACTCAAGTTACGTTTAAAATATTGAAGCTGAGTCATCACTCAAATAAAATTTTCCAAATTGAATTCCTTGTCTCTTCTTGCTTCTTGATTCTCATCACATTGCCACAATGTTTTAGTAGATACTTAATTAATTTAAAATTTTTAGAAATAATAAATGATTGATAATTGATAATCGATGTATTAATATATAAGTATCGTATCTATCAACTATTTTTATTTTTTTAATTAAAAATATTAGCAAGATATAAAGAATGACTTGTTGGTAAAAAAAATTATCAGGTATATAAAAAGAATTTTTTTTATGAAAAAAGCACCAATTTTTGTAAAAAAATAGAAAGAAAAAAAATTAGAATTTCCAACTTAAAAATTTAGTAAAAGTAACTTACAATTTTAAGAGTTTGTTTAGATGCAAAAGTTCTAACTTTTTGATTTATAGAGAAGTTAGTTTTATTTTGTAACTTATTTTTCTCGTATATATACAAGAGAGAAAAATTTTAAATAGTTATTTATAAATATATAGATACTTTTAAAGAAGTTAAAAAAAATAACTTTTAAAAATATAAAAAACAAAATTTAATTTTAACTTATATAAAAAACTGTTAGTTAAAAAATACATGTTATAAAAGTGTTTAAGGATAAGTTTATCAAATAGGGCCTGACTTTAAAAATAAAAAAAATGTAAGGCGACAGAGAAGAAATGAATTTACAAATCTACACTCGGTGTTCTTCTCTCTCAACGAGCCTATGACGACTATCACATGTGTGTAACACAGCTCACTCTGCTCCTCCTCGTCTTCAACAATCAGGTTCAATCTCCTATATTATTTTTTTCTTAACTTTGTATTTTCGGATGTTCTCGATCGTCCCCGTATTCCTATTAACTTTTACTAATAATTACCTAAAAATATTACTATTATTTTCATTTCATTTTGTTTTGTATTTTCAACAGTGATTTTATTTTAATCCATTCAAGCAAGCATGAGAAATGGTGATGGGGACAAAGAAAAGGAAATGAATTCAGTGGTAGTTGAAAAAGTGGGAGGCAGATCATCAGTGATAAGCTGCTTATCAAGATATCCCCTCAAGTTCATCACACCAAAAAAGGTTTTCAACAATCATCTATTTTTTTTTTGTTTTCTCAGTCATGTTTTAATTTTTTTTTGGTCAGGCAGCCATGTTTTAATTTAAGTGCATGTTTTTTGTACGCTTGTGTTTGTTATGGAGTGGTTATTGGCACAAAATTCTTAGGTAGGCATGTCAAAAATGTTTCTTTCACTAATTGCTTAGGTGGGTTCTTCCAAAATTGATGCCGTCTGGGTTTATGCTCTCAATTTTGGAGGTGGAATTGTATCTGTAAGTTCCTGCTCTTTTGTGGTTTCCCCCCTCAAGCTGCCTTGGTTTTGTGTTTCTATCTGCATATGACTTTGGACTTGTGCTTGCCTTATGAGGTGTAGGGTGATAACATTTCATGCAAGTTTTCTGTTGGGGATGCTTGCACCATGGTGTTAACTACCCAAGGTTCCACTAAGGTCGAATAGCTTTTTCCCTTAAAGTGATTTATTTTGAATTGTGCTGCTGGCTTCTGGGTCAGATGCTTATGAATATCACATTATGTCTTTGATTAGTTGTTTTTGGTCTGGGTGAATTCTGGTCTTTAGCTCGGCTCGTCTTTATGTTATTGATGATTTTGTAGGTCTATAAATCTGTGGGATCTCAGTGTTCTCAACAAATATTAGAGGTAACAACACTGTATATTTCTTTTGATTTTCTTGCATTTGTGCTTGTCATTATTAACTTAAGGACTATTCATTTTACATGATAGAAAAAGGATCAGCGTTGATTGTTTTCACTTTATGATACCTGATGGCGATCATGATTTATGGTTGTGGTGGCATGAGTATTATAATTTTGCTGGGATGCTAATAATTTGAAGTTATGATTTTTTTTGTGGCATAACACACTTCTACTTTTGAAGAGAAATTCATTGCATTTCTTTTGTTATCGTCAAGATTTGACTATTTTGGTAAGACATTGTAGAGTTGTTTGATCTATGTAGTTGACTCCACTTAGTGGGAAAAATTCTTTGGCTGTTGTCGTTGTAAGACTTGACTATGGGTGGGTTTGTTGGTTTCAAGTGACAACTGACAACAGTTAAACTCATCCTGTGTAGTAGGCTAGAGTTGGAAGCAATGCGCTTTTAGCCATCATTCCAGATCCAGTAACATGTTTTTCCACTGCAAGATACTATCAGAAACAAGTCTTCACTGTGTCTTCAGACTCAAATTTGGTCATTGTGGATTGGGTTACTAGCGGGCGCCATGAAAGTGGAGAAAAGTGGGATTTTAATCTATATAGAAGCACCAACAATATATTCTTAGATGATGGCCAACCTTTGTTTCTGGATACGGTAATAGTTTTACTGCTGTCATTGTTATTCTTGTTATCAATTGTACTTCCAAATTGCTTGAGCTTGTAAGATGCATTCTTTGTTAAAAATTAAAACTGCTTGAAATCTTAACTTGTTGTAATTTCTTCTTATTATCTAATGTCAACAAGTAGTTTTTGGAATTTCATGGGAAACTTGTTAATAGATTTCATTTCCAAAGAGATGATGCTACTTAGATGGCTAGCCTGATCTTAATAAATGCATATAGTCGTATTGCGTTTGCATGCACCATTTTGCTCCCTATCGCATGTCCCTTTAAGAGCCCACCCATTTATCTTTAAGATGCAAATTTAGACTTTCAGGATTTTTATGACTGAAAAATAGCCGACTATTGGCTTATTAATTAGTATCATTTAGGACTCTTATAATTTGGGCTAGACCTAACTCAACCCCTAAAATGAGCTCAAGGGGTGAGGATTGCCCAAGCTTTATGAAGACTACTTTAGCCATATCTCTAGTCCATGTGCGATCTCAACATACCCCTCACACCCAGGATTGGACTTATGGGGCATGGACATATACGGATGGCCTAGTAACATATCTGGGATAGACTTTGATAACATCTTAGAATTTAAGCTAGCTTTTGGGGTTGGTTAGGCCTAGCCCAAATTCTAAGAAGAACTGATTTCTAGTGATGCAAGTATTCTTAAATACAGGTAGATAACTAATGCTTCTAGGCTCAAAATTATGAACTTTAGGCCATGCCATGAGAAGCATGTTTAGTACCCAATCATTGTTTATGACATATATTTTCACCATCTTGACACCTCCCGCCTTTTTACCCAATAATGTTATCCCCTTTGAAATTGAAACATGTTTGCTGGACAGTGATCAACCATGGTATCTAAACGAGTGTACTTAACAGTGTTCAAAACATGTTATAGGCCAAAAGTTTAGGACTTCATATTTCCATTTTATGCAAATTATTCAACTCCACTCTCCTATTTTACAACCAAAGTTATTGAAAAAGGAGAGAAATGTTGTTTTATGAGAAACACAAAACAACTAAACAAGTACTGAACAAAAAGTTTTTTTTTTTTTTGCGGTGGTGGGGAACTGCAGACATGGAGCAGATGTCACTCATAGAAGACTATAATTGCTTTGGCATTCCTTTAAATCTCGAAGCATTGGATTTGGACCCTCTCATTTCAGCTCTTAACATGATCTTATTTACTAAAAAAGATTGGCACAACAATCAGACCCTGTGCAGGAATGTAAGAACTTGTAAGGGAAATTTCAACCCCCTATACAGGGTGTTGTGCCCATCTCTTTCCTAAAGTGACACCATGATGTTAGGAGCTAAACTGACAACACCCAAATCTAGCAGCATATGTTGCTTTTGCTGTTTTGCATCTTTCTCTCTCCTATACAGGGTGCTGTGCCAATTTCTTACATGAAATGACGTTATCATGTTAGCTAAAATGAGAGCATCCAAATCATGCAGCATATGCTTTTGCATCTCTCTCCTGTCACGTATGGTAAACTGACAGCATGCCTCTTGTGCTAGTTTGAACTGTGAATCTAATAGTTTCAAGAGATTTTGGAAAAAGGCATTTTGGACCATCTTTTATTTTGGGATTGATATCCTTTCCTGTCTTTTATTCTACTTAAATGGCTTCTTGTTACAAACAGATGTTATTAGAGGAAGAAAAAGTTGGCCGTGTAAAGGAACACATGCAGGACTTCCAAGTAATTGCAATGATTGTACTCTTAGGGTGAGTGATTTATTTTATCTCACTTATTATTGATTTATGTGTTTTGTATCATGAATTTGTGTGCTACATGCTTTATTATTTTAGGCCAAAGATGCAGTATATCCAGAATCTAGTGCAAGATCACGTGAAAAGAATTATGTCTGAGCAATTACAGAATCCTTCTGCTGCCTTAAGTCACCAAAGAGACAGGGCTGATTTTTATATGACAAAGCCAAGCTTCGTGGCTTCTTGCAGTGTCTTTGGTCCTAAGGTAAATTATAAATTGTCTCAGTGAACTAGAATATAATAATATCTAAATAGTAGTGTGATGTCCTTGTTTGAAGGGTGCATTGACTTGAGGTTGTTTGTATCTGACTTGTACTATGATCCTTGTTTTCACGTGAACTCAATTCATTTTCAGAAATTTTATAGATTCAAAGATATAAGTGTTATGCTATTTCTCATTAGAGATAAAAAGGTTATTGGAAAACAGAAAGAAATAGAGGAAACTTAACATGTTTTCTACTGTTAGATTAGTTGAAAACAAAAAGAACTTGGGGGAGGTGACGCATGTCATGACTTGGGAGGCCAAAGCCTTTTCTTATATAGTAATTGATTTTATATAATTGATTGATTGAATTGAATTGATTGATAATTGAAGTAATTGATTGATGTTTATGGTTGCAACTTCATTTTGTGTGCAGAGAATTGGTCTTATTGTTCGAGTGGCTTCAGTGACAACAGAATCAGTTTACAAGTTTCTTCAACATCAATTGGCTCCCTTGGAGCCAATGATCGGGGTGCCACCTTACAGATAAAGTAAAGTGTTATCACATAATAATGGTTTTAACTGCAGACCTATAGAGAGATCCAATTGGTAGCTCCTCCATCCACAATCCAATTATTCTAACTCTTTCACCGAATACCCTCACAAACTCACTCGGTTCCCTCTATGCAATTTCTAGGTTTTTGTTTTCCTTTTCTTCTTCTTTTTATTTTGATTGTCTTCTTTCCTTTGCTCTTTCACTTCACCCACTCCCTCCAACCCGAAAGGCCTCGATGTCAACTCCTTTGGCTACTCCTTACCTGAGATCGGCTCCATCAACAAACTTGTCGGAGCAAAACTCAACGACAAAGGCATTACAGGAGTACTAGGTGAGGCAATAGTGAATCGAACGGTGGAGGTCAAAATAACAAAAAGGAGAATATGGTAAAAAAATAATAATTTATTATATATTTTAATTGAGAAAAATATATTTTAAATTTTTTAAAGTATACTATTTGACGGTGTTAAGTTAAATTGATTAAACTCTATATTTTAAAACAAGAGAGAAGGAAAGTGTAATAGTTGCATCTCTCAAGGGAAGAGAATGTATTTTACTCTTATTTATTTAATTAAATATTCACGTCAGGTAGGGACTAGGGGTAACAAGTAAGTGATGTTCTGACTCTTTGAGAAAAAGGATAGATAAAAGAAGAATTTTTTTAACCACATGTTCTTTCTTTTACCTTTTCATTGGCCAGTCTAATTCCTGTGGTTCCTTTTATCTACAGAGGGTGACCTTTCACTACACTAAAAGACAATAGGGAAGTATAAATTGGCATAACTCACTCAAAAGAACAAATTGCGTCAACTGTATCTTGCTTATTCCCTTCCAGTTTCAGCTCAAAAAATAACTTCTGTTCTCTTCCCAAAATTATTATTCACCTTACCCTCCACACTTTACTTTCTTTCCCGTTTCGGAGCTTTGAGTGTGAGAAAGGTGGTATTTTTCTTCTCCATTTTTTTTTTGTTTCTTCAATGGAGATTATATTTCACGTTTCTTCTTTAATAAAACTCATTTGTCTTTTTTTGGGTCAATATAAAACTCATTTGTCTAAACCATGGTTATTGTAGTTTGTTTGGAGAGAGGAAGGAGATTGGGCCAACTAATGTATTTGGATTGGCCATTGGCCCATGATAATACATCAAAAAATAAAAGGCTTTTCTACCTACACATACATACTTTTCCATCCACACATACTAGATGCGGAACTAATAGTTGCACATGTAATTTTTTTTTTGAAAACATACATGATCGAATCTAATAGTTTTACACGTTACACTTCAATGCAGAGCTAATAGTTCCGCACACATGCTTGTAGAATTATTAGTTCTGCATTGAATTACAATGTGTAGAATTATTAGCTCTGCATTATGTATGTTTTCAAAAAAAAATCTGCAGAACTATTAGTTTCGCAATAAAGTACATACGGAACTCATCATGTATGTTTAAAAAATATATATATACATATTTCGCATCATGTGTGTGTAGATAGAAAAGTATGTTCGTGTAGATAGAAAAGCCCAAAAAGAATTACATACATTGGGCCAAGCCCAATTCCTATTTTTTTACAGATCATGGATAGAAAACAAAAGAACAATTATTAGAAAGAGAGATTTTCTATCCGCACATACCTAAGTTTCTTTTCACACATACATAAAAAATTTGATCCGTGAAAGGACCAAGTTACCCCGACTCAATTTTTTTTTTGGAGTAAACCATCACTTTCGTCCTTCACTTTGTAACTCGCTAGCAATTTAGTCCTTATCTTTACGAAATGGGCAAATTAGTCCCTCACATTTATCACCGTCGATCACTTTCGTCCCTTCGTCAGTGAGCGTTAACTGATGCTGTTAACGGTGCTGATGTGGCACGTTAAGTGCCACCCAAGCATGACCACGTGTCAGGGACTAAAATGTCAGTTTTTATCAAACAATACAGAGACGTTGGAGGGACGAAAATGACATTTAATAACATCACCATCTTCTTCCTTAGATGTATAGAACCCTAACTCCCCCAATCTGTTATCCCCCAATCTGTTTCAGTCCAGAAGCGCAGATTAGAGGAGGAGCATGTGGGAGACGAGTCAGACGACAGTCATGGGAGGTGGAAGGCAGCAGACGCAGTCAAGGCATAAGCAAAAGCGCACGATTGGAAGTTCGACTTCGAGGGAAAGCAGTGATAACAGTGAAGTGCATTTTTGCTATTGTGAGGTACAGGCTGCAAAGAGAACATCAAGAACAGAGAGGAACCCACTGAGAGATTTCTTCACCCGTGCTAAAGCAAACTGTATCTATTTCACTTGGGCTGATGAGGAAGATATAAGAGATCCAGCATATGTGAACATGAGGGAAGAGGCATGGAAGAGAGAAGTCCTAAAGAAGCTTGACAGTGTTGTGGAAGAATTAAAATTGTTTAGATACAATGTAATCCTAATGCCTGTGATAATATTTGTATTAGTTGTAATCTTTATTGTTATCCGTGGAGCATAGGAGTAGGTGTAGGTAACAGGATGAAACACAAGAAGGGGGGGGTTGAATTGTGTTTCTAAGCTTTTAAAAACTTTTCGCAATGTTGGACGCTGGTTGGTGAAAAACGTTGGACGCACAGGGTGAAAAACGTTGGACGCACAGGGTGTTAAAACATTGGACGCACATGGTGCTAAAACATTGGACGCACAGGGTCTAAAACATTGGACGCACAGAGTGCTAAAACATTGGATGCACAGAGTTGAAAAACGTTGGACGCAATGGGTGTTAAAACATTGGACGCACAAGGTGCTAAAACGTTGGACGCACAGGGTGTTAAAACATTAGTTCTTTCATTTGCTACTGTAAAAAATAATGAAATGAATTGGAGTAGTAAAACCAAATGCAAATTGCAAATTGTTAATGTCAAACTTGTATCTTAAACAAACCAGTACAAGCAAATTGCAAATTGCACAAATTGCATCTCAATAGCACAACAGAATTCCACAAATTGCAACTGAAAAGCAAATTGCAAATTGCACAAATTGAATTTGCAAATTGCAGACCTGTCAATCTTCAAAAGCACATCAAAATTGACAAACCAGTAATATATTAATAATCTGAACATTGTGAGTCCAGTGTTTTAGCACCCTGTGCGTCCAGTGTTTTAGCACCCTGTGCGTCCAACGTTTTTCAACTCTGTGCGTCCAACGTTTTAGCACCCTGTGCGTCCAATGTTTTAACACCCTGTGCGTCCAACGTTTTTCAACTCTGTGCATCCAATGTTTTAGTACTCTGTGAGTCCAGTGTTTTAGCACTCTGTGCGTCCAGTGTTTTAACACTCTGTGCGTCCAATGTTTTTCACCCTGTGCGTCCAACGTTTTTCACCAGCTAGCGTCCAACATTGCGAAAAGTTTTTAAAAGCTTAGAAACACAATTCAACCCCCCCTTCTTGTGTTTCATCCTGTTACCTACACCTACTCCTATGCTCCACGAATAACAATAAAGATTACAACTAATACAAATATTATCACAGGCATTAGGATTACATTGTATCTAAACAATTTTAATTCTTCCACAACACTGTCAAGCTTCTTTAGGACTTCTCTCTTCCATGCCTCTTCCCTCATGTTCACATATGCTTGATCTCTTATATCTTCCTCATCAGCCCAAGTGAAATAGATACAGTTTGCTTTAGCACGGGTGTAGAAATCTCTCAGTGGGTTCCTCTCTGTTCTTGATGTTCTCTTTGCAGCCTGTACCTCACAATAGCAAAAACGCACTTCACTGTTATCACTACTTTCCCTCGAAGTCGAACTTCCAATCGTGCGCTTTTGCTTATGCCTTGACTGCGTCTGCTGCCTTCCACCTCCCATGACTGTCGTCTGACTCGTCTCCCACATGCTCCTCCTCTAATCTGCGCTTCTGGACTGAAACAGATTGGGGGATAACAGATTGGGGGAGTTAGGGTTCTATACATCTAAGGAAGAAGATGGTATGTTATTAAATGTCATTTTCGTCCCTCCAACGTCTTTGTATTGTTTGATAAAAACTGACATTTTAGTCCCTGACACGTGGTCATGCTTGGGTGGCACTTAACGTGCCACATCAGCACCGTTAACAACGTCAGTTAACGCTCACTGACGGAGGGACGAAAGTGATTGACGGTGATAAATGTGAGGGACTAATTTGTCCATTTCGTAAAGATAAGGACTAAATTGCTAGCGAGTTACAAAGTGAAGGACGAAAGTGATGGTTTACTCTTTTTTTTTGTGTCTTAACCTTAAGGAATTATTAATTCCGTAAGGTAATATCCCCACACACATAAACTTTGGCTTACGGAACTAAAAGTTCCGTAACTTACATTTTTTATATATCTCTTTTCGCCTGTCTTCATGAGGTGCTAAGATTAAGCCAACTTGCTGGTGCTGCATATCTGAAGAAAATTCCACTTTCAAGTTGTCCAGATAAATTGATTTGTCCCCATGCAATGATCCAATCCATTCCAAGTTACAACAACCCACCGTAATATTAACATTTAATATTATTTCTTAAAACTCAACTACCTCAACTTAAGCCTTCTTGTAACACCTTGAATTTCATAATACTTATCAGTATTTTCTATATAATAAGGTGTGTGATAATCAGGAGACAAAAATCAATATTAGAACTTAGAATATTAGTAGAAGTAGTATTTCAAATTTGAACTCTAGACTCTACCCCGAATTGTGTTCGAACTGTTAATACAGGATCTATACCGAGATAAGAAAACCCTAGCCCTATTAGGAAGAGAATAATAAGCTAATAATATTTTAGAATATTTTGGTATGATTAGAAGGTATTCATTGGTTTGACTTTAAGGAGAGTTGTCGGTTTAGCTTAATCTAGACTACGTTGTTCATAGTCAGTATAAGCCCACACTGGCTCCTATAAGTGAAAGACCTTGATTTATGTGCCTACTAAGTGTAACTAGTAATAATTAATCATACTTAAGTTTTGGGAAAGCTTAATTGAAAATTAGTATTTTTGGATAAAATATTATTATTTCATTCATACCCGAGTGCTTGTTCAAGATAAGAGTCAAAGCAGGGACCCAGACACCCGGAACCAGACTGGATGCATGACTCATGGATAAGACCATGGACATGAAACTCAAATTTATTCTCATTTAAAATCCTTGTCTTTTAGTTAGTTTTCATCAAAATGGTAATGCCTTTCTTCCTCTCTTTTTCTCCATTTTGTGCATGGCCATTTGAGGCAAAAGGGAAATTCAAATTTCCCCCTTTTTGACCAATGTTGACTACGAAATTTATACTTATATATTCACAAGCTTGGAATTCAATTTTGGGTGCCCTAATTTCCTCTTATAAATACCCACCTTATACTTCTCTTTCACACTTTTCACACTTGGCCACTTTTTCCTCTTCTTCTTCCTCCTCTTACACATCTCCCTTCTCTTCATCCCCACACCATCTCTTGCTCTTCCATCTTTGAAGAGCAAGAGCAAAAGTTAGTTGTTTCAAGCTTCATCCTTTGTTGGAGGTTCAAGAAGCTACTTTGGTACACTAGATCTTCCTCTTGGATTCTTAGAGAAAGGTAAGAAAAGTGAGCTCATTTCTCATTCTCTTCTTCTCCATCCTACTTATTCAGTGTTCCTCTTGTGTGAACAAGAGCTCACTTCTCTCTCCTTGTTTTCATGGTGGTTGGTTTGTCTTGGTTGAAGTTTGAAACTTAAAAGCTCCTTTGGTTGAAAAGTTTGAAGCTTTGGTGTTGTGAGAAAGCTTTGAGCTTTTGGAGGTCTACAAGAGGTAGGGGGAGATGAACTCTCAAGCTTTAGAGAGCATGATAGGCTTGTATGATTATGTGTGGGTAAAACCTTAGATCTAAGGTTTTGCCTTTCTCTTGGTTGTATGTTGTTCTCTATGTTGTGTTGTGTATTGAAGTCTTAAGCTTGTTTGAAAAATGCTTCATTTCTTCTAAAAGATTATTCCTTGTTCTTGACAATATCTTGAAAATATGATCACGATCCTTAAAATGTGTGTTGATATGATTTGAATATTTTTTATGGTTTCTAGAGCATGCTTGTATGAGTATACATGTTAAAGTTAATGTTTGGCCTTGTGTTATGTCTAAAGTATTGTCATTTATGAACTATATGACTTCATTGAGATGTGAAGTTGTGATATTGCTCATATTTTGCTAAGATAATGAAACACTCAAATGAACCAAGCTTAAAGGAGAAGACTTTAAGTAAAAAGAACTCATGAACACCATATGACAAGTGAACCACAAGTAAAAGACATGGACTTGAACTTGACCTTGAACTTTATGAGGACTACCCAAACTCAATATTGGAGAAGGACATGAACCTTTGGACCTTGAAGTATGACTACAGAGATATCTAAGATAAAATATGATTTTGGTAAGTTTTAAGGACTAAAAACAAGTTTAATAACCATAAGGATAAAATGCAATAAAATAGGAACCAGTAACACAAAAAAGAAAAAAAAAAGTTTTTAGGTTAGTTTTTTTTACCTATGCTGTCTCCGCCGGGCCAGCGGCCATCGCCGCCACGCACGGCCTTGTCCCTTCCTCTGGCGACACGAACCAGCGACTGCCACTGCTACAACGCCTTTATCTTCTCCGTTGCGAGTCCTCCTCCGCATTTCCTGCCCGTCGCCGCCATTTACGGTGGTGCGCCGCCGTGGTTCCTCCGTGGGCCGTGGTTGCGCGTTTTTCTCTGTCCGCCATCGAGATCGGAGGTTCTTTTCCTCCCATGGCCACTCTCGTTTTTTGGGGTTTAGGGTTAGAAAGGAACCCCCACCGCGCGACCTCTTTCTCTCACCCCATAAGCTTAGTTGCGCCCTCCTTCTCAGTCACCGTATGACGGTGGCGATCCCAGCGTCGGTGGCGCGAACATCCCCTTTGAGATTTTGTTTGCCGGTACGGTTACTTTTCAGTTTCACTCCCACTATGAGATTTTGTTTGCTAACCTTAGAACTCCCTTTCTTCGACAGATCCTGAAAATAATGCTCACTTCCTTTCTGAAACTAACCTGAAAATAGTTTGTTGGTGGTGTTATGAACAATAAAAACAGAATAAAAGCGTGAGGATGTTACGCCATTATTTTGAAGTTTCAGGTTTAATGGTTTATGATCCTTGTCACACAAGACAATATAGAATTTAGGGAGAAAGTTGTAGGTAATAAGATGAAACACAAGAAGGGGGGGTTGAATTGTGTTTCTAAGCTTTTAAAACTTTTCGCAAAAGTTGGATGCTGGCTGTTAAAAACTTTGGACGCACAGCTTGGTTCAAATATTGGACGCACAGTGTTTTCTGAAATATTGGACGCACAAAAGATTGGACGCTGAGGCTTTCCCTCTTGGTTTAAAAACTTGTTTTCTTTGTGCGATTTGAGGTGTATGAAAAACTCGTTTAAACAAAATCAATTCAATCCCCTTGGTTAGTAATAAACACAAATATAAAAGGAGATAAAGGAAAGAAGAAATAACACAAGTTTTTATACCGGTTCACCCTTTCCTAAGAGCTACGTCCAGTCCCCTCAAACTAGAGAGATTTCACTATCAACCTGATAGAATACAAGTATTCTTTGCACACAGCCTCTTCAGGCTAAAACCCAAGTATTCTTTGCACACAGCCTCTCCAGGCTAAAACCCAAGTATTCTTTGGACGCAGCCTCTTCAGGCTAAACCCCAAGTATTCTTTGAACACAGCCTCTTCAGGCTAAACAACTCAGCAGAGTTTTGATACAAGTGCTGTCTAACTCACACAAGTGAGGATATGAAATCTAAAGCACTTTGAGAGTTAAGCAAACTCTCTTTTACAAGAAGATAAAGAAATACAAGACTTTTCTAATCAGAGTATAAGCACAGCAGTTTAGCTCTTTCTTTTTCGTTTTCAGTCACTTGTATTCTTCTTCTTGCTTCTCGGTATTTATAGGCTTTGATGAAGCTTCAGACTTGTTCTTCGAATAGCTCAGCTTCAGCCTTCATAAATATTACCGTTCCCTAATAGCATTTAATGCTATTTTCCCGTTGCTCTGAGGAGATCTACTTCATTGTGCATGTCTGCGTTTCTTTCTCCTAAATCAGAAGCAACCTGTACTCAAAGTCTCAATTGTACAGTGGTTAATAACAATATCTTATTGAGACAGAGAGAATACACTGTGTAAAGCAGAAAGGTGTGTTCAGAGATCTATAGAGTAGTTAAAAGTACATTCTCTCTCTTAGTACACTTTCCACAGTACTTTATGCTTTTCAGAAGTACATTCACACACGTTGACAAAGATGTACAGAAAGCATTGTGTACAGCTATTTATTTCAAATCATTTGCTCAATAAATATGTTTCATACAATAAATAGCATGTAATGGACTCTGCGTTTTGGACGCAGCATATAGAATCTATTGGACGCATACCTTTGCACTTACCAATTTGCACAGAACTTATGCAAACATTGGACGCATCTTTATGCTTACCAATCTATTCCATTTGAATGCAAGGCAGTATTGGACTTTTGCCATTTCCATTGGACGCAAAGTTGATTGTTGTACATTTGTTCTTCTGCTTCATTGGACGCAGAACAATTGTTTGATGTACCTTTGTCAATCTGCTTCCTTGTGCTCCATTGGACGCAAAGCAATATTGTTGTCCTTCTTATTTATTGGACGCAGAACAGTGCTTGAGTAACTCTGACTTCATTGGACGCAGAGCAGTTCTTTTGTTTGTTCAGTTTCATTGGACGCAGAGTTGCACTCTTGCTCACACTGAACATTGGACTTTTATCCTTCATGCTCACTGAATCTGTTCCTTTGAAAATCATTGGACTCTTACTGCAATTCTGCTTCCCATACAAATATTGGACTCTGCCAGTATTGCCTTGTTCTTATCATTGGACTTATGCCAGTCTTGCTCTATTGGACGCTTACTGATTCTGCTTCTTTGGAAAACATTGGACGCAGAAAGTAGCGTATCTTCAAGACTTGATTTCTTCTATTTCTGCGATTCTGCTTCTTCAGAAGACATTGGACGCAGAACTTTGTTCTTGCCTTGTGCTCAAACATTGGACGCAGAACTCTTCCTTCTGCTCAAACATTGGACGCAGAACTCTTGTGTCCATTTCAGTGCCAACATTGTGATGAGCTAGCTTATTGGACGCAGAACTGCTTTGCCTCTTATATCAGTAACTTCCTTCTGCCAAAATCACTGGACGCAGAACTCTTGGTATTTATGTTTCAGTGCCAACATTGGACGCAAGGCTCACTTTGAATGCCAGCCAATGTCATGAAGAACTGATTGGACACAGACTGCAATAAGCTTAGTTAGGCAGCATTGTTATACGTTGTACAAGCTTAATACATCCTTTGTAAAAACCTTAATACATTTTGTTATCATCAAAACCATAAAATCACTTAGGGAGTTTTTGTATTAAAAACACTTTTAACCAATTTGGTTCCAACAAAAGTTGGGGTAGACGTAGCTCCCATTGTTGAAAATTTTAAGTTTATAATTTGTAGGGGTCCCTGACTCCTGCAACAATTAAATAATCTGTTTATAATTTTAAGTTTCAAAATTTGCTTACATTAATCTGTCCCTGCAGCAAACATGTTTCTTGATTAGTGTTTTAGGCTTTTGGCTTTAAATAAATACAGTAGATCTGTACTGACTGTACATTCCCTCATGGCTTTGTTGTTCATTAACGCAATGAATTAATTTTTTTTTATTAATTCCTTGTATTTAATTTTTAGAACTTTTTAAATGAGCAACCCGATTAGCCTGAATCAATCCAATCCGTACATGTTCGGATTGGTTTGGATTTGGAGAGTAAAAAATGTAAAATCTGAACTAAATCAATCCGTACTCATTTGTTCGGTTCGGATAATAGATTTAGGGAAATCCGAACCAAATCGGCTTGTGCTCACCTCAACTCTCTTTCGTTTCTAATAGGGGTGGCAAAGCGGGCTGGGCCCGGCGGGCCAGCCCGCCAGCCCGCATTGTTTTGGCGGGGCGGGGTAGTATTTTAAAAAAAATTAAAACATTTTTCCTAATTCTTTTTAATATTTTTTCATTTTTTTGGGGTGGGCTGAGGCGGGCTAGCCTGTTTTTGGCCCGCCAACCCACCTTTTTCCTTATTTTTTTTAAATTTTTTGGGTTTTAGGCGGGCCAGCCCACCAACCCACCGGCAGGGCGGGCTGGGGTGTATTTTAGAGCCCGTTTTAAAAAACGAGGGTGGGGCGGGCCAACCCGCTTTCGACGGGCCAGCGGCAGGTGCGGGGCGGGGCGTTTTGCCTTCCCTAGTTTCTGACTTAGGGTTAGAATGAACCCTAACCCGTGTGGCTTCCTCCTTTTCTTTTTTCCTTTTTTTGTTTTTTTGTTTAGTTGTTTTATTTTGTTTTTTCTATTGAGTTTTGTTTGAGGTTGGGCCCTTCTGGTTGTGTCTGTCAAAATGTATCTGACAAGCTTCTGGTGTTGTGTGTGTGTCAAACACCCCTTTGTTGTCAAACACCCCTTTGCTGTCATTTTTTTATGGGCCTGGATGCGCGCGGCGGTGGCTGGAGAAGGTTGGAGGTGCAGAGGCTGAATGTGGAATAGGTGAGTGAAGAAGATGAAGATGAAGAGACACGGCGGTGGCTGCGCGAAGACAACAAGATGAGGAAGACGACGGCTGGATCCAGGCGGCTGCTGAGGAAGATGACAAGAAGACAGGACGGCGGCTGAGGGAGAAGAGAAGAGGTGAAGAAGGGATTAAGAACCCTAGTTTCTATTTGTGTGAAGTGAAGACTGAAGCAAACACGGATCACACCACACGAGTATAGCAATTTTTTAAAATTTTATTGCCACGTCATCGGTTTGGATTGATGGGTTCATGGGTCCAAATCCTGAAACCCGTCATCCGAACCAAACCAAGCTAGGTTTGAGCGGGTTAGATCGGATTTCGATCCGAGCTAAGGAAAAAATGCAAAAAAATTGGGTTGGTCCGGTTCGGTTCGGGCTCGCGGGTTGCCCGAACCGCTGAACACCCCAACCACGGCTCCTTATATTTCCCATAATACAGAAATAAAACTATTTAGAGAAAATCAAAGAAAGCATAAAAACGAGAGGAAGTTCTAATATTGAAAAACTTAACTCACCCATGAGTACTCGTTGAATTCAGGCTGGTTAGCATCCATGCAAATGACTACAAGTTGTCTAGCTATTGCCTATAGGAGACTTGACTCATCTTTTGTAGGAAGAACGATATAGCCGTCTATTGAAACAGTGGGAATTCTTCTTCTTAACTATACATAGAAATAAAAATGAGAGAAAATATTATATGAAAGCAAAAATATTCAGCAAGAGAAGATGAAATTACCATGTGCGATAGACAACTCCTTTGAATATTTTGGTAGGGGTAATCTTCTTGGGTATAAATGAATCCCATTTTTTATCACATATTCAAAGGCACTATGTGGTCATCCACCAAAACATCATTTGCTATATTTGTCACCGTCAACTACTTCTTGTTTTGATAAAAACAGAAGCCTACCTGTGTCTATCTGACTCAGTGCTTCAATTGTTGGCCCTTTTCGGCCGTGGGAGCCATTGAAGCATTGAATCAGATAGTCTCATAGGTAGGCTTCTGTTTCAATTAAAACAAGAAATAGTTGACAGTGAAAAATATAGCGAAAGATGTTTTGGTGGATGGCCACACAGTGCCTTTGAATATGTGATAAAATTTTTGATTCATACCCAAGAAGACTACCCCTACCAAAATTTTGAAGGTAGCTCTCGATCGCACATGGCATTTTCATCTTCTCCTGTTGAATATATTTGCTTGCATATGATATTTTCTCTCATTTTTATTTATATGTATAGTTAAGAAAAAGAATGTCCACCGTTTCAACACATGGCTATATTGTTCTTCTTGTAAATGATGAGCTAAGTCTCCTACAGACAATAGCTAGACAGCCCGTAGTCATTTGCATGGATGCCAACCAGCCTGAATTCAACGAGTACTCAGGTGTGAGTTAAGTTTTTCAAAATTAGAATTTTCTCTCGTTTTTATGCTTTCTTTGATCTGAATAATTTTATTTCTGTATTAGAGGATATATAAGGGGTCGTGGTCATATGAAAGGAATCACGTTTTGTTAATTGTTGGGTGTGGAACAGATAGGGGAGATGATTTTTTTATTGTGAAAAATTCTTGGGGGAATCCTGGGGAGTTGACGGTTACATGCATTTATCGAGAGATATTGTCTGTCCTGTAGATCCAAAGCAACCATAAAAAATTCCCATGGATCTACAAGACGGACAATATCTCTCGATAAATGCATGTAACCGTCAATTCCCCAAGATTCACCCCAAGAATTTTTCACAATAAAAAAAATCCTCTCCTCCTTCTGTTCTATACATAGCAATTAACATAACGTGATTCCTTTCATATGACTACGACCCCTTATATATCCCCTAATACAGAAATAAAATTATTTAGAGAAAATCAAAGAAAGCATAAAAAACAGAGGAAGTTCTAGTATTGAAAAACTTAACTCACCCCTAAGTACTCGTTGAATTCAGGCTGGTTAGGATCCATGCAAATGACTACGGGCTGTCTAGCTATTGTCTGTAGGAGACTTAGCTCATCATTTGCAAGAAGAACAAAATACCCGTCTATTGAAACAGTGGACATTCTTCTTAACTATACATATAGATAAATATGAGAGAAAATATCATATGCAAGCAAATATATTCAACAAGATGCCATGTGCGATCGACAACTCCCTTGAAAATTTTGGTAGGGTAGTCTTATTGGGTATGAATCCCATTTTTTATCACATATTCAAAGGCACTGTGTGACCATCCACCAAAACATCATTTGCTATATTTGTCACCGTCAACTACTGTTTTCCATAGAAACAGAAGCCTACGTGTGTCTGTCTGATTCAATGCTTCAATTGTTGGCCCTTTTCGGCCGTGGGAGCCATTGAAGCATTGAATCAGATAGTCTCATAGGTCGGCTTCTGCTTCTATCAAAAACAAGAAATAGTTGGTAGTGAAAAATATAGCGAAAGATGTTATGGTGGATGGCCACATAGTGCCTTTGAATATGTGATAAAAAATGGGATTCATACCTAAGAAGACTACCCCTACCAAAATTTTCAAGGGAGCTGTCGATCACACATGGTATTTTCATCTTCCCTGTTGTTGAATATATTTGCTTGCATATGATATTTTCTCTCATATGATATTTTCTCTCATTTTTATTTATATGTATAGGTAAGAAGAAGAATGTCTATCGTTTCAATAGTTAGATAGCCCGCAGTCATTTACATGGATACTAACCAGCGTAAATTCGATGAGTACTCGGGTGAGTTAAGTTTTTCAAAATTAGAATTTTCTCTCGTTTTTATGCTTTCTTTGATCTAAATAATTTTATTTCTGTATTAGAGGATATATAAGGGGTCGTGGTCATATGAAAGGAATCACATTATGTTAATTGTTGGGTGTGGAACAGATGGGGGAGAGGATTTTTTTATTGTGAAAAGTTCTTGGGGGAATCCTGGGGAATTGACGGTTACATGCATTTATCGAGAGATATTGTCCGTCCTATAGATCCAAAGCAACCATAAAAAATTCCCTTGGACGGACAATATCTCTTGCTCGATAAATGCATGTAACCGTCAATTCCCCAAGAGTCACCCCAACAATTTTTTCCAATAAAAAAATCCTCTCCTTCTATTCCATACACATAACGTGATTTCTTTCATATGACCATGACCCCTTATATATCCCCTAATACAGAAATAAAATTATTCAGAGAAAATCAAAGAAAGTATAAAAATAAGACGAAGTTCTAAAATTGAAAAACTTAACTCACCCCTGAATACTCGTTGAATTCAAGTTGATTGATTAGCAACCATGCAAATGACTGCGGGCTGTCCAGCTATTGCCTGTAGGAGACTTGACTCATCATTTGTAGGAAGAACGATATATCCGTCTATTGAAACGGTGGACATTCTTCTTCTTAACTTTACATATAAATAAAAAATGAGAGAAAATATCATATGCAAACAAATATATTCAACTGGACAAGATGAAAATACCAGATGTGATCGACAGCTGCCTTGAAAATTTTGGTAGGGGTAGTCTTCCTGGGTATGAATCTCATTTTTTATCTCATATTCAAAGGCACTATGTGGCCATCCAACAAAGCATCCTTTGCTATGTTTGTTACGGTCAATTGCTTCTTATTTTGATCAGAAGCCTACGTGTGTCTATCTGATTCAATGCTTCAATTGTTGGGCCTTTTCGGCCGTGGCAGCCATTGAATCAAATAGTATCATAGGTAGGCTTCTGCTTTTTATCAAAACAAGAAGTAGTTGACGGTGACAAATATAGCAAAGGCTGTTTTGGTGGATGGCCACACAATGCCTTTGAATATGTGATAGAAAAATGGGATTCATACCCAAGAAGACTACCCCTACGAAAATTTTCAAGGGAATTGTCGATTGCACATGGTATTTTCATCTTCTCCTCTTGAATATATTTGCTTGCATGTGATATTTTCTCTCATTTTTATTTATATGTATAGTTAAGTAGAAGAATGTCCACCGTTTCAATAGACGGCTATATCGTTCTTCCTGCAAATGATGAGTCTAGTCTCCTACAGGCAATAGCTAGACAGACCACGATCATTTACATGGATGCTAACCAGCTTGAATTCAACGAGTACTCAGGAGTGAGTTAAGTTTTGAAAAATTAGAACTTTCTCTCATATTCATGCTTTCTCTGATCTGAATAATTTTATTTCTGTATTAGGGGATATATAAGGGACTGCGGTCATATGAAAGGACTCACGTTATATTAATTGTTAGGTATGGAATAGAAGGAGAGGATTTGTTTATTGTGAAAAATTCTTGGGTGAATTGATGGTTACATGCATTTATCGAGAGATATTTTCCGTTCGGTAGTTCCATGGGAATTTTTTATGGTTGCTTTGTATCCAACCCTCAAGGTTTGTATATGAGTTTTCATATTAGACGCCAAAAATCTAAAATTTACAATTTTAAGCCCCTCTTTTTTTTTGCTGTAACCATTGCCACGGGTTATTCTACCAAGACTCTGGATTTGAACTGCGCGGTTTATTTGTTCCCTAACAGCAGTCTGTATGTTCTTGTGATTGTGTTGGAAACTGATTTGGTGCACGCAGGACCACAGGATGAAGCGGGACCATCAGACATTGGCCTATCAGCTGCAAACCCAGAATAGACTGTATTATGAAATTCACCCCAATTATTTTGACTTGATAAATAATAACCCCAAAACTTTTAAATATATAAAAATAACCGAAATTGAAAATAAATCCCTGTGTAACAGGGTGAAACACCGCAATTGAGGTTTGTTTTAGTTTCTGCTGCTTTCCGTTTGATTGGATCAAAATCAACTATTTTATTCTTTGATAATATGAATCAAATCAACCATGATAAACATATGGTAAGTAATAAATTAAATTTACGGTCAAAAAAGTAATGAATTAAAGTAAGATTGACCAAATTTTGTCCATAAGAACTCCATAAAGTAGAAAGTCGATAGCATAAACTTGGTTGCACCCACAAACGAACCAATACCAGTCCAGCAAATTGTCCATTGTCCATAAACTTACAAAAGGAGCCAACCATTAATTAAACAAAAGGCAACCAGTAATTAAACAAAGATTAACAACAACCAAATCCCACCCCAAACAAACAAACTAAGTCGTGGATATTCACTTGCAACGTATATAGATTTAATTAAATTTAAATTTGAGTAAAATGTACTTTTCTCCCCTGAAAAAATCAATATTACATTTCTTTTTGTTTGAAAACACACTCTATTCCCTCGAAAGATACCAATATTATACTCTTCTCCCCTCTTCGCTTGTTTGAAAACACATACTCTCATCCTTTTAAATATAAAATATGAGAGACTTTTCTCTTTTTTTATAATTTTTTATTAACGTAAAAGTTAGCTTTTGTTATTACCAAAATAACATTTGATCTTTTATTTCATTTCTATTTTTTCCCATTTCCTTTCTCATCCCAAATTCTGATTCATTAAATCTGAAATCAGAATCATCATTTCACTGCCGTTGACCACTACATTCAACCAACAATGGGTCTTTTGTCGTTTTAGTAGAATGCAGTGATGAATGATGGCGATTCTGATTTTAAGAATCAGAAATTAGAATAAGAAAGAAAATGAGGCAAAAATAAAAATGAAATAAAAGATAAAGGTTATTATAATAATAAAAAATATTTTAACCGAGACTAGCTTTTACATTAATAGAAAATTACAAAAATAGAGAAAAGTGTATCCTATTTTATCTTTAAAGGAAAGGGAGTGTGTGTTTTCAAGCAAGAGAAGAGAGGAGTATAATATTGACATCTCTCAGGAGACGGGAGTGTGTTTTCAAACAAGATGAGAGGAGAGTGCAATATTGGTATCCCTCAAGGGAGGGAAGTGTATTTTACTCATTTTAAATTTTGCCCATGTAAATAAAAATAATATATATTATTTATATTTATTTACATTTATGCTATAACTTTATATAATATTTCATTATATAATAAAATAATTTGCCAAATATATTATCTACATTTTAAATATTAATTAATTAATTATTATTGACATATAACTAAACTGGATTAATACTAAATAATGTTAATTTGGTTCAAATTATAAATGTCGGGTAAATGCTTATTTAGTATAATATACAATGTTTCACACGTAAATAATATGTAATTAATAATATAATAGTGTATTAAATTTATTACTAAAAACTATGTTATTATTTTTCAAAATATATACATATTTAATTTTCACGTATTAATATATTAACTACTTAATCTAACCGTTTAATCGTTTAATGTAGTAGTTACGTAAATTGACGTGGAAGAAGGACGAAAAATTGATCACATTTAATTGATAATAATAGTTGGGTACATGGAAATGTAGAAAGATATTACCTAATAAAATAGCGTCCATGAACCACATAAAATGTGTTGCGAAGTAGTAATAAAACTATTTAGTCTTGTATTACAAAATTAATATATAATGATTTTTAATACCATAAAAGTATTATCTACATATTATAATCGGCAATTTTGAATCTTAAAAAATTTGGAATTTTAAAAAATATTTATCACTTTTTTAATTATTATCTTCTTTGGGCCCTTATTTGCAAATATCTTTTTATTTATGCATTACAACCTGAGCAGGTTACCCTTCTTTCATCTTGGCCCTTCAATATTTGACTAATATATCAATGGCTATAAAGGTCATTGTACTACCATAGTTCACTTGACACTGAACCACCCAAAATGCCACCTTTTGTTATATTTCTATTATTGTAATTTACAACTTTTAATCAAAATAGGAGATGAGGACAAGTGTACTCAGATTCTAGCGTTTAGCTTAACTTTTAAAGCTCTTTTTTGGGCCAAAGCAAGCCTAAGTAGGGTTAAGGGAATGCATCAAATTCGGTCAAAAAAAAAGGTGAATGCATCAAATGTTTTTATGATACAGTGACAATCTGTTGAATTGAAGTACTGAATTTCCTATAACACTACAACATACTTTGGATTTAGCAACATTTTTCAAATGATGCTAAATCATGAAAAAATGTTGCCATTTAGATTTAGCAACATTTTCGCAAATGTAGTATAAAACCTATGTTACTAAAAGTCTTTAGCAACATTTTTTTAGTACCATTAGTAACATTTTTTAAAAAATGTTACTGAAAAAGGTTTTAGCAACACTTTAGAGTACCATTAGTAACATTTAAAAAAGTTACCAATTTATATTTTTGGCAACATGTGAAAAATGTTACTAATTGAACACATTACAAGAATTTTTTTTTCTTACACATTACTAGAAATATCTTTGTCTCCGCAATATGTTTGTTATTCTGTCCATCCCTCTTTTTTTTCATTATTTTTACTATTTTTTCACTTCTTGAGAGAAATATCATAACTTTAGCCTTATTTTATTTTCACTATTTTTTCACTTCTAGGAAAAAATATAATAGCTTTGGTCATATATTGATTAGATGCTTTATTCTCTTCTTTGATAATGTTTTCAAGACCATTTGCATCTAAATGAATTTTAATACGCATTAACAAAATGAGTCATTCTTTTCCCATAATTATAATAATCACGTGACTTTACATTAACCTCTGGGAATGGAGCAGTGCTAGTGGGATGGGCCTTAGTACTATTTCCAATAAGTATAATAATCGTGTGTTGACCTCTAGGAATAGAGCAGTGCCAATGAGATTGACCTCATGATTTTTTTATCAAAAACTTATTATTTTGTTCGACCACAAGAAATCGATTCAAAATATTTCTTAAATCATTTTTTCTTCAATAATGCTACTGCAGGAGCATACTAGATGCAAAAAAAAGTTTCTATTTTGTAATCAATTATTTGAAAACCGAGTCCATGTATATGAGCAAAAGATTTGAAGCTCATGCATTCAGTAATACTCTATACATCATAAATAATTAAAATCAAACATCCTTTTGGCAAATGTTCCAGAATGCAATTCCAAAAAATACAGGCAAAGAAATAGTACCGATTGAATGACTATAAAAGTCTCATCTTCTCCTTTCGCACAACACCTCCAAGCAATTTGAATCTCAATTGGCTAGAGTCTCGTGCTAATAACGTGTTATAAAAATGATCGAAACAAGAGTAAAATATATAGAGACAAGAGAGAGATATAGAAGAGAGAATAAGACAATTTTATTGCTATGCTTGAGAGTGTCGAACCATGTACAATTAGGGCTGATATATATAGCCACAAGTAAGCTAACCCTAGTGTGACTATGGAAGAGATCTTATCATAATAAAGGAAATAGTGAAATGAAATATTCTCTCTTAATAGAAAACGATATCACCTAATCTACTTAGTATCAGTTTCTTCAAGAATAGACATCCACCAAATATTCATAACACTTTAAAAAATATGAATAGGCAACATTTAGTTTTAAAAATGTTACGATTCCTAATTCGGTGAATCAAAATGTAACTAACTAAATGTTGCTAAAGAGGTTAAATGCAGTAGTGTAATAAAGGAATTATTCTTTTTTTTTTTTGCAAAAACTGAAAAGGAATAATTTTGATACCCATTATTCCCGGTTTTTATTAAAGATGCTACTAGCTATTGTAACTAGCAGCTGATGAAGTATCTTCAACATTTCAAAACTTCTACGATTACCCAAGAATTCAATCCTTTTGAACTTCGCATACCCACGCTCTGCTGTTTCCTTACTGGAATACACTGATCGAAGCCTATCAGCATGTCTTGAATCTGTATGAATTGCCGCTTCTATTTCATGGCTTGACATGTTCTCCTATCAGTGACAATGCTAGGTGAATGAGCAGCATAAACAATAAAAACAAAAAATTGATACGAGACGACGATAGCAACAACAACCAAGCCTTATTCTACTAGGTGGGGTCAGCTACATGGATCACTTGACATCATAGTGGTATGCCAATAAAATATATATTGTGTAGATAACAAGATGAAACACAAGAAGAGGGGGTTGAATTGTGTTTCTAGGCTTTTAAAAACTTTTCGCAATGTTGAACGCTGGCTTGTGAAAAACGTTGGACGCACAGCTTATTTCAAATATTGGACGCACAGCTTTTTCTGAGATGAAATATTGGATGCACAAAAGGATTGGACGCGGAGGTTTCCACTTAGTTTAAAACTTGTTTTCTTTGTGCGATTTAAAGTGTATGAAAAACTTGTTAAAGTAAAATCAATTCAATCCCCACGGTTAGAATAAGCACAGAAATAATAAGAGTTAAGGGAAAGAAGAAGTAACACAAGTTTTTATTCTGGTTCACCCTTTCCTAAGAGCTACGTCCAGTCCCCTCAAACTAGAGAATTTCACTATCAACCTGATAGGTAACAAGTATTCTTCAGCAGCCTCTCCAGGCCTTACAACAAGTATTCTTTTACAGACAAGCCTCTCCAGGCTCAATCAAGTATTCTTTTACAGTCAAGCCTCTCCAGGCTCAAACAAGTATTCTTTTACAGTCAAGCCTCTCCAGGCTCAAACAACTCAGCAGAGTGTTTTTGATTTAAGTGCTGTCTAACTCACACAAGTGAGGATATGAAAAACTTAAGCACTTCGAGAGTTAAGGAAACTCTCTTTTACAAGAAGAAAGACAAATATACAAGACTTTCTATACAGAGTATATGCACAGCGGTTCAGTCTCTTCTATTGTTGAAGTTCGTTCTCATTGTCTCTATCTTCTTCTTCTTGTATCACGGTATTTATATGCTTTGATGAAGCTTCAGACTTGTTCTTCGAATAGCTCAGCTTCAGCCTTCATAAATGTTACCGTTCTCTAATAGCATTAAATGCTATTTTCCCGTTGCTCTGAGGAGATATACTTCAGTGAGTATGTCTGCGTTTCTTTCTCCTAATACAGAAGCAACCTGTACTCAAAGTCTCAATTGTACAGTGGTTAATAGTAATATATTATTGAGACAAAAAGAATACACTGTGTAAAGCAGAAAGATGTGTTCAGAGATATGCAAAATAGATAAAAGTACATTCTCTCTCTTAGTACACTTTCCACAATGCTTTATGCTTTTCATTTAAAAAACGTTGACAAGGTTGTACAGAAAAGCATTGTATACAGCTATTTATTTCAAATCATTTGCTCAATAAATATGTTCCATATTAAATGCAAGAGCAATAAATAGCAAGTTATGGACTCTGCGTTTTGGACGCAGCAAGTAGAATTTATTGGACGCAGCATGTAGAGTAAAGTTGGACTTTCAGTCCTTTTAGCAAATGGACGCATACCTTGTACTTACCATTTGCAAATGACATTCATTCATCTATTGGACGCATCCTCATGCTTACCATTCTATTCCATTGGACGCAAGGCAGTATTGGATGTATTGCCTCATGCTGATTATTGGACTTATGCCATTGCCTTTCTGTTCCATTGGACGCAAGGAAGTATTTGTTCGACTTTTGTCAATTCTGCTTCATTGGACGCATAACAGTTGACTGTTGGATTTTTCCCATTCTATTCCATTGGACGCAGAGTAGTTGATTGTTGGCCTTTTCCAATTCTGTTCCATTGGACGCAGAACAGTCTTTTGTCATTCTTCTTCATTGGACGCAGAACAGTTGACTGATGGACTTGTCCCATTCTGCTTCATTGGACGCACGGCAGCATTGTATGTATTGCCTTATGCTGTTGGAATTTTCCATTCTGCATCATTGGACGCAGGCAGTGTTGTACATATTGCCTCAAGCTTATTATTGGACTTTTGTAATTCTGTTTCATTTCACTCTCCATAGTTGACTGATGAACTTTTGCCATTTTGCTCTATTGGACGCAGAGTGGTACTGTCTGTATTGAACATTGGACGCAGAAGCGTATTGCCTTATACTGAACATTGGACGATGAACAGTATTTGCCTTATACTGATTTATTGGACGATGAGCAGTATTCTGGACGATGAGCAGTATTCCCTTATTCTGATTAATGGACTCATAACTGATCATTGGACGCAGAACTAACTGTATTGCTTTACTGATCATTGGATGCAGAGCTCTCAGACTGTGTGTATATTGCCAATGTCATATTGGACGATGGACTTATCATTGTTGTACCTACAAGAGCTTGTCAGCAGACTTTGTAACATCCTTAATAAACTTTGTTAAACTTTGTGAAAACCTTAATAAGCTTTGTTATCATCAAAACCATAAAACCACTTAGGGAATTTTTGCATTAGAAATGCTTTTAACCAATTTGGTTCCAACATATTGTACCCGATAAAATGCATGGATATGATCCAACACCTGAAGACACGTAAAACCGTTATGGCTGAAAAAGGTTCTAGGTCCCATCTCGGCGAATCGGTCTATGGGGTAGAGTATGGTGAGAAAATTTGTTTTAAATGAGTTAACTGTCATTTTGACCCCTGAAACTGTAATGCGGTCTTACTTAAGTCCCTGAAACTAACAAAAATACAAATTAGCCCCTGAAATTGTAAAACGACGGTCAAGTTAGTCCCTGAAATTGTAAAACGTCGGTCAAGTTAGTCCCTAAAATTGTAACAACAGGGACTAACTTGACCGACGTTTTACAATTTCAGGGGCTAATTTGTATTTTTGTTAGTTTCAGGGACTTAAATGAAACCGTATTACAATTTCAGGGAAAAATGACAGTTAACTCGTTTTTAAATATCAACTCTGATTTCTCACTGCGAAAAACCACGAGAATGACATTGAAAAGAAACAAAAAGAGTAAACCATCACTTTCGTCCTTCACTTTGTAACTCGCTAGCAATTTAGTCCTTATCTTTACGAAATGGGCAAATTAGTCCCTCACATTTATCACCGTCGATCACTTTCGTCCCTCCGTCAGTGAGCGTTAAGTGACGCTGTTAACGGTGCTGATGTGGCACGTTAAGTGCCACCCAAGCATGACCACGTGTCAGGGACTAAAATGCTAGTTTTTATCAAACAATACAGAGACGTTGGAGGGACGAAAATGACATTTAATAACATCACCATCTTCTTCCTTAGATGTATAGAACCCTAACTCCCCCAATCTATTTCAGTCCAGAAGCGCAGATTAGAGGAGGAGCATGTGGGAGACGAGTCAGACGACAGTCATGGGAGGTGGAAGGCAGCAGACGCAGTCAAGGCATAAGAAAAAGCGCACGATTGGAAGTTCGACTTCGAGGGAAAGCAGTGATAACAATGAAGTGCGTTTTTGCTATTGTGAGGTACAGGCTGCAAAGAGAACATCAAGAACAGATAGGAACCCACTGAGAGATTTCTACACCCGTGCTAAAGCAAACTGTATCTATTTCACTTGGGCTGATGAGGAAGATATAAGAGATCCAGCATATGTGAACATGAGGGAAGAGGCATGGAAGAGAGAAGTCCTAAAGAAGCTTGACAGTGTTGTGGAAGAATTAAAATTGTTTAGATACAATGTAATCCTAATGCGTGTGATAATATTTGTGTTAGTTGTAATCTTTATTGTTATCCGTGGAGCATAGGAGTAGGTGTAGGTAACAGGATGAAACACAAGAAGGGGGGGTTGAATTGTGTTTCTAAGCTTTTAAAAACTTTTCGCAATGTTGGACGCTGGCTGGTGAAAAACGTTGGACGCACAGGGTGCTAAAACATTGGACGCACAGAGTTGAAAAACGTTGGACGCACAGGGTGTTAAAACATTGGACGCACAGGGTGCTAAAACGTTGGACGCACAGGGTGCTAAAACATTGGACGCACAGGGTGTTAAAACGTTGGACGCGCAGGGTGCTAAAACATTGGAGGCACAGTGTGCTAAAACATTGGACGCACAGGGTGTTAAAACATTGGACGCACAGGGTGCTAAAACATTGGACGCACAGGGTGTTAAAACGTTGGACGCACAGTGTGCGACGCACAGGTGCTAAAACATTGGACGCACAGAGTGCTAAAACATTGGACGCACAGAGTTGAAAAACGTTGGACGCACAGGGTGTTAAAACATTGGACGCACAGGGTGCTAAAACATTGGACGCACAGAGTGCTAAAACATTAGTTCTTTCATTTGCTACTTTAAAAAATAATGAAATGAATTGGAGTAGTAAAACCAAATGCAAATTGCAAATTGTTAATGTCAAACTTGTATCTTAAACAAACCAGTACAAGAAAATTGCAAATTGCACAAATTGCAACTGAAAAGCAAATTGCAAATTGCACAAATTGAATTTGCAAATTGCAGACCTGTCAATCTTCAAAAGCACATCAAAATTGACAAACCAGTAATATATTAATAATCTGAACATTGTCTTAGCAAAACAGGCACCAAAAATGTGCAAATACATCATAAAATAACAGAGGTAATTTTCTGCAGTTACAGCATAAACAGTATTGCATAATGCAAGTCTGACATAATCCCAAGGCTTACATAATACCCAAAAAAAGGCACCCAACATTTACAATTAAACTCAATGTTCCAAAAACCATAAACTAGTAAAGTTAAAACTCCAAGCATGAATTGGGTGCAGTCTTCATTGATCTTCAATGACCTCTTGGTCCCTTAGGTGGCAGTCCAGGTGTTGGCATGAATTGCATAAACTCTGGTCTTCGCACAGTCCCATCTGAAGAGGGTGCAGGAGGTAGTGCCACCCAACCTATAGGCGCAGAGTCCTGTTGAGTTGGAGCTGCTATAGTGGGTCGAATTGGGGGTGGCCTAAAACCAAAGAAACGTCCATGATCTTGTACTTGAGTGGCAGCTGATGTAGGTCCCACTGTTCGGGGTGGTCTAAAACCATGTGTAGGCAGCCCAAGACCTCTAATTGGGGGTGGCCTTATTCCCTGTAAGAGACAGTGTATACACAATAATTAGCCCATAACTCTAAATCACATTATTAAAGTAAGAAACAGGATCAAATTCCCTCTACCTACCCTTTGAAAGTCTTGAGGAGTTGTAGAATCTAGGTTCTGAACACCTCATCACTTTCAGATTCACTCACCACTGGAGGCATCTTATAGGTGCTGTCCTCAGCAGACTCATCATCATCTGAAGAAGATTCTTGCTCTTCATTGGTATGATCATGTGCATCAACCACTGGAGTGTCTATATTTGGTGTTTGCTTAGTGGTTTTGGCGGGTGAGGCATGAATATTTTGAGGACTGGTGTGGGCTGCATCTACATCAACTGGGTGGGGACCACCTACATCAACAGGTGGAGAAATATCTGCCTCAACAGGGTGGGGACCACCTACATCCACAGGTTGGGGATTATCTGCATGAACTGGTTGGCCACCATCTGGATCAAATACAACATCTGGGTGGGGACCACCTACATCAACAGGTTCAGAAATATCTGTATCAACAGGGTGGGGACCATCTTCATCTGAGTCACTATCAATTGGTCCATCATCTCCATCACTCAAATCCACTTGTATAGGATCATTTGGTTCATTATAATTTGGTCCCTCATCATCAGCCATATATTCCACTTGGTGGGGTATGGGTAGAGGTGGGAGTGCAACTATCTCATGGTTATCAATCACAGGGTGTTCAAAATATACTTCAACCTCATTGTTGTTGCGTATTGCATCAGCTACCATATCCAAAATATCCCTGTCAGTCCTCAGCTCCCTCAAACCAAACTCTAAATCTCCCCCAGGAGTCAACCATAAACTTGCAGCAATCCTATGATAATTTTTACACAATTTGGCAAGACCCTCCACTATCCATATGTTGAGAGTGTCTGACTGAAATTCCTCCCAAACGCACATTTCACCATTTACATACTCCAACACACCAGCTTCATTCCTTTCAAATTTTCCTCCATGGTGAAAAACAAGGTCAATAAGAGAACCCATCCTACAAATAGAAAAGCAGAACAAACACCCTGTTAGGCATCTGTCAAAATAAGATAACTCTTTAAGCTTTAATGATAAATATGTACAGCTAAGACAAATCTATACTAACAGTAATAACTAGCACGCAAGTTCAATATGAAATAACTCTATGACTGCTGACTTTGTGAGATAAGTTTGTTACACTTTTGTCATCAATTAATATTTAACTTACTCCTCAAAAATCAATCCAAAAAGAAGACAAATAAACAGAACCAATAACTCAAAATTAAAACCAATTCTCTATAATTGCTTCATTTGTAAATGATTCCTCTTTGTCTTGAGAATTTCATGTTACTCTTTGTTTTTCAGTTCCCGTTTTTAGACATACATCATTTGAATAATGTCAATATGCAGTTTATATGAAATGTGTATATTGCAGTATGCACACGCTGATCAATGAAGCCAGCGAGTATTCTTCAATACAATCAGACAATCATCGCTAATATTATACATTGCCTTGCCTATGCTTTATTGTATTTCAGTTTACCATTATACATTTTACAGCAAAGTCCCATACTTTCTATGTTAGGGCAAAAGAAAAATGGTAGAATCCAAAGTATAAACATGAAACCAACTAAACAAACTCAACAACCCAGTAATAATAGTGAAGAAATGCAAAAAAAATAGCCTTGGAAGAATCCATTATTGAGGGACCACGAAAAATGAATTTCAAGCAACACAAATAAAGGAGGGAAGCACACAAAACACACCTTGAGGAAGGACGAAGGCGCCGAACGAAACAGAACCGCCAATCGCCGCCTTCAGCACCGCCACGGAAGACAGCGAACGACGACGACCTTTGGAGGAAAAACAAAGCACGCTGGGAGAAGAAGAAGCGCGGGGAAGAAGAATGGGGTGTTTATTGGAAAAGGGGGAAATGGGTTTTTACAGAAGGACCCTCCCATTTAACTCTCTAACTTACGTTTTTGGTCCCTCTGTATTATCAAATCAGTAAATCAGTCCCTTCAGATTGTTTGATAAAAACTGGCATTTTAGTCCCTGACACGTGGCCATGCTGGGGTGGCACTTAACGTGCCACATCAGCACCGTTAACAGCGTCAGTTAACGCTCACTGACGGAGGGACGAAAGTGATCGACGGTGATAAATGTGAGGGACTAATTTGCCCATTTCGTAAAGATAAGGACTAAATTGCTATCGAGTTACAAAGTGAAGGACGAAAGTGATGGTTTACTGATTAGAAGAATTCCAATAATTCGTCATGAAAAGATGTATTCCTATAGGCCACAGAGTGGAGTTTGAAAATGAAGCTTCTGAATCCTTTCTGTCCCCTTTCGCGTCGAAGAAGATTGAAGTGTGATTTTCACTAGGAATCTCAATACTGAAAGAGTCTGTAAATTGAAGCGGTTGAAGTTGGCTCGGAGATTGACCAGCAGATAGAGTCCAGAAGGTTGTTAGGTGTTATGGGACGTATTGGAGTCTTTCAAGTCTGCAAAGCCGTGTTCAAATTAAGAAAAGCAATCAATCCATATCTTCAATCTTTAAGCATTGTGCTAGCAAATAGTTGGAAAAGTTAGTTAAATAGTTAAGTTAGAGAGGGGGAGATGACATGCAATTACATTGGGAACTGGAAAAATACTAAAACAAAATTTTTGTATTTTAATAGACCTTAACAAGTAGGCATTGAGGTCAAGCTCGACAGAAAAGACACAGGTGCATGAAAGACTGACCTGCATTCGACGACCACGTTGATTTCTAACACCAATATTTGCAGAATTTACAATTTGTTGCCTTTCTTTGTAATCTACTTCACTTTTACTGCCTTGAAGATCGTCATGGACTTTTTGCTTTAATACTTCCTGTCATGTCAATAAAATTCATAACATAGTTCAATGGCAATGTTTTACAAACCAGATTGGTCGTTGGCTGAATTGGTTGAACCGTAAACTGGTTTATTTCTAGCTCTGACCCCATTCAACCATAGTTCAACAGCGGCTAAACTACAAATTTAACTGGTTGAACCAATCAAACCATGACTCATAGGTCTTGAAGGTTCAATCTCTGGTTTGGTTTTTAAAACATTGACTTGTAGAATAATAAAATGTGATAAAGGTACTGAGAATTACCAAACATGGAAGTGTTTCCTTTAGTGACACGATATAAAAAAAAGTACAATTAATATGTGATAGTTTAATAACTTAACCCAGTAAGGAGGTAACACCACATTATTTAACCTAAGTATATTCCTCACCTAATAATACCAAGCTCTACATCTTCCCTGGTCCTACAGGCAGAATAAGTTATTCAATCTGTTATAAATAGTATTTCACTTTCTTCAAACATTAGCATTTAGTATAACAAACAGGAAAAAGGTGTAGTACAGAGAGATTATCACCCATTCACCCTGCTCTAAGGATTCTCGAGGGAACCCATCATAGAACAAATGCTTGATAGTCTAAATCTATTTCAATATGGCATTAAAATAACTAAAAAATTAGCAATTGCTCTTTCGTATAATTAGAGGAGAACATGAATAAATAACTAGAGGTTTAGTCAAACATTATGTAGAATCGGTCGGCTCATCACTTGGTTGTTAGGATATGTCTTATGTTAGTTAGCTATGTGATATGTAATCTTATCCTATTTTCTGTTATTAGTTAGTTGGGGGAATCAATGTAACTGAATTGTAACAGATTGGGGGATTAGGTTCTCATATATAAGTTGTCATAGCCAGATAAAATCAGAACAGAGAGAGAGAACAGAATCGAGTTATTCGCTTGTATAGATTGCTAAGTGAGTGCAAGTGAGGTGTGTGACTTACCTGGAAAACTTCTTGTACTGGTTGTGATCTTAAGATAATGGATGTGTGCTCGCCTCAGTGTGGACGTAGGAGAAAAGCTCCGAACCACGATAATTCTCTGTGTTCATCTTTCTTGATCCCTTATCTCTTAGTTTCATTCTTTTCGCTGTCATTCTTGATCAACTCGTGCGTCCGATATCTGCGTCCGATATCTGCGTCCAATACTTGCATTGGTCGCGTGCGTCCAATAACTTGTGTCTGACGCGTGCGTCCGATGTTTGAGAGTCCAGTGCGTGACTGATACTCTGCGTCCAGGGGTCGAATCATAACAAGTGGCATCTAGAGCCTGGTTCTGATCAACGTTTCCGCGATGGCCACCACGAAATTTGACATTGACAAATTCACTGGTGAGAACGATTTCAGCCTCTGGAGGATCAAGATGAATGCCCTTCTTGTTCATCAAGGTCTTGATGAAGCACTACAAGGAGCTGCGAAACTGCCAGCAACTTTGTCCGAAAAAGAAAAGAAAGATTTACTCAGCAAAGCCCATAGCACAATAATTCTATCACTTGGTGATGAGGTTCTCAGAGAAGTGGCTCAAGAAATGACTGCAGCTGCGGTTTGGTTGAAATTGGAGAGTCTTTACATGACCAAGTCATTAACCAACAAGCTGTATCTGAAGAAGAAGCTGCATCAGTTGAAGATGGAGGAAGGTGCTTCAATCAAAGAACATGTCTCTCAATTCACAAAGACAATTTTGGACTTGAAGAGCATTGATGTCAAGATTGATGAAGAAGACCAAGCTGTGATGCTGTTGTGCTCCCTTCCCCCATCTTATGAGAATCTGGTTGACACCATGTTGTTTGGAAGGGATACCCTCACTCTGGAAGAAGTCAAGGCAACTTTGAATTCTCGAGAGATGAAGAAAAAGATTACTGAGAATAAGAGTGATGGTGGAGATGCTGAAGGTCTGTTTGCTAGAGGGAGATCAGAGAAAAGGGAAGGAAGAGGAAAAGAGAAGCATAGATCAAAGTCAAAGAACAAGTTCAAGAAAACATGCTACCACTGTCACAAAGAGGGACATTTCAGAAAGAATTGTCCAGAAAGAAAGAAAAACAATGGCAAGCATTCCGATTCAGATGATATAGCAGTTGTAGCTGATGGCTATGAAAGTTATGATGTTCTTTCAGTCACTGATGAAGCCTGCAGTGAGGAATGGATTCTAGATTCGGGTTGCTCATTTCACATGACCCCAAATCAAGAATGGTTTGATTCCTACTCGAAGATAGATGCTGGAAAGGTCCTAATGGGAAACAATATTGCTTGTAAGGTGATTGGGACTGGAAATGTGAAGATCAAGTTAGCTGATGGATCAATAAAAACCCTGACAGAAGTAAGGCATGTTCCTGATTTGAAGAGAAATCTTATTTCTCTAGGCATGCTGGATCAAGCTGGCTGCTCTTTCAAAGGAGAAGGTGGAGTTTTGAAGATTACCAAAGGCTCACTGCAGATCATGAAAGGAGTAAGGAAGAACGGCCTGTATAGGCTGCAAGGTATGACTGTTTTAAACCCTGCTAGCCTAGTTTCAGTCTCTAAAACCTGCTCAACAAAATTATGGCATCATAGGCTAGCTCATATCAGTGAAAGGGGTTTAGAAGAACTGTATAAGCAAGGGTTGATAGGAAATAATGATTTTGAAAAATTAGATTTTTGTGAACACTGCATTTTTGGAAAACAGAAAAGGGTTAAGTTCAACACTGCCACACACACCACAAAGGGTATTGTTGATTATGTTCATTCTGACATTTGGGGACCATCAAGGGTTCCATCTCTTGGAGGAGCCAGATATTTCATAACTTTTATAGATGATTGGTCTAGAAAGGTATGGGTTTATTTGCTGAAACACAAGAATCAGGCATTCAAGTGTTTTAAGCAATGGAAGGCACTGGTGGAGAACCAAACTGGCAGGCAGGTGAAGGTCTTAAGAACAGATAATGGGCTCGAGTACCTGAGTGAAGAGTTCACTGATTTTTGCAAGGATCATGGCATTGCAAGACATAGAACTGTAAGGCTAACTCCTCAACAAAATGGTATAGCAGAAAGGATGAATAGAACCATCTTGGAGAGGGTTAGATGTATGTTATCTAATGCAAACCTTGGCAGAAATTTCTGGGGGGAAGCAGTCCATACAGCATGTTACTTGATCAATAGATCACCATCTGCTGCAATCAGTTTTAAGACTCCTGAAGAACTATGGAATGGTATGGCTCCAAGTTATGAAAATCTCAGAGTGTTTGGTTGCACTGCTTACATTCATGTCAATGAAGGTAAGCTTGAGCCAAGATCAAAGAAGGCCATTTTTCTGGGATACCCTGAAGGTGTGAAAGGTTACAAAGTTTGGCTAATTAGTCCAAATGGAGGAAAGGCAGTCATAAGCAGGGATGTTGTGTTTCAGGAAGATAAAATGCTTGGAAACAGTGAACGACAACCTGACCAAACTCAAACTTCCATTGAATCTGATCAGAGAGTTCAATTGGAGGTGGAGGGTTCTATTCCAGAAAATTCTGAAAGTGTATCACAGTCTGATACAGAAACCTATCAACCTGAAGCATCCAGCTCACACTACAACCTTGTAAGAGATAGGGAAAGAAGACAGATCAGGGCACCTCAAAGGTTTGGTTATGCAGACTTAATTGCTTATGCTTTGAGTGTGGAGATTGATGATCAAAGTTCAGACCCGGGTAGTTACAAGGAAGCTATAACTGGAAATGACAAAGAAAAATGGGAAGCTGCCATGAAGGATGAAATTGATTCTTTGATGAAGAACAACACATGGGAACTAGTGGAAAGGCCTGCAAAGCAAAGGATCGTTGGCTGCAAATGGATTTTCAAGAGAAAACCAGAAGTTCCTGGAGTCGAGAAAGCCAGATACAAGGCAAGGCTTGTAGCTAGAGGTTTCACCCAAAGAAAAGGAGTGGACTTCAATGAAATCTTTTCTCCAGTGGTGAAACATACTAGCATAAGAGTAATACTATCTCTTGTTGCTGCGAAGGACTTAGAGCTTGAACAAATGGATGTTAAAACAGCATTTTTGCATGGTCAGCTGGATGAGAAGATTTATATGAATCAGCCAGAAGGATTTGAAGCAAGTGGTAAGGAACAAATGGTGTGTCTGCTGAAGAGATCTCTATATGGCCTCAAGCAATCACCAAGACAATGGTATCTCAGGTTTGATTCCTTTATTGTTTCAAATGGTTATAAAAGAAGTTCATATGATAGTTGTGTCTATTATAATAGAACTGAATCTGGTCAATTCATTTATCTTTTATTATATGTTGATGATATGTTAATTGCAAGTGCTGACTTAAGTGAGATTAACAAGCTTAAAAGTCTGTTAAGTTCAGAGTTCGAAATGAAAGACTTAGGTGCTGCAAAAAGGATCTTGGGCATGGAAATTGAAAGGAAGAGATCCCAGAGGTTACTCTTTCTGCATCAGACCAGCTACATTGAAAAGGTCCTGAAAAGGTTTAACATGCAAGATGCTAAGATTGTGACCACACCTATAGCGGGTCACTTCAAGCTATCTGTCAGCCAGTCACCTAACACTGATGAGGAACTTGAACACATGAGAAGCATTCCCTATTCCAATGCAACAGGAAGCCTTATGTATGCTATGGTGTGCTCAAGACCAGATTTAGCCTATGCTGCAAGCATGGTGAGTAGGTTCATGGGCAATCTAGGAAAGGAGCATTGGTTGGCAGTCAAGTGGATATTCAGGTATCTAAAAGGGACCAAATCTATAGGCTTAATTTTTGGCAAGACAAGGTCAGAAAATGGAAAGCTTGAAGGATTTGTGGATGCAGACTTTGCTGGTGATGTGGATAAAAGAAGGTCCTTGACAGGTTACTTGTTCACTTTGTATGGAAATGTGGTGAGTTGGAAAGCAAATCTGCAATCGATTGTAGCTTTGTCAACTACTGAAGCTGAGTATATTGCTCTCACTGAAGCTATAAAGGAAGCAATATGGCTGAAGGGTTTCGTAAGTGAACTTGAAGGAGAGGAGGTTCCTGGCACTGTGTGGTGTGACAGCCAAAGTGCAGTGTGTCTTTCTAAGAACCAAGTGTTCCATGAAAGAACCAAACACATTGATGTAAGGCTACACTTTATAAGGGACATCATAGCTCAAGGATTGGTAGCAGTGAAGAAGGTTGCAGGAGAGGATAACCCTGCAGACATGCTTACAAAAGTAGTTCCTGGATCCAAGTTTGCTCACTGTCTGGACTTGGTGAACATTGGAGCTGCAAGGAAGTGAAGTCTCAGCTCGAGACTGAAGACATATCCAAGCTGCTGTGTTCTGAAGCAAGTGAAGATCCAAGGTGGAGATTTGTAGAATCGGTTGGCTCATCACTTGGTTGTTAGGATATGTCTTATGTTAGTTAGCTATGTGATATGTAATCTTATCCTATTTTCTGTTATTAGTTAGTTGGGGGAATCAATGTAACTGAATTGTAACAGATTGGGGGATTAGGTTCTCATATATAAGTTGTCATAGCTAGATAAAATCAGAACAGAGAGAGAGAACAGAATCGAGTTATTCGCTTGTATAGATTGCTAAGTGAGTGCAAGTGAGGTGTGTGACTTACCTGGAAAACTTCTTGTACTGGTTGTGATCTTAAGATAGTGGATGTGTGCTCGCCTCAGTGTGGACGTAGGAGAAAAGCTCCGAACCACGATAATTCTCTGTGTTCATCTTTCTTGATCCCTTATCTCTTAGTTTCATTCTTTTCGCTGTCATTCTTGATCAACTCGTGCGTCCAATATCTGCGTCCGATATCTGCGTCCGATACTTGCATTGGTCGCGTGCGTCCAATAACTTGTGTCTGACGCGTGCGTCCGATGTTTGAGAGTCCAGTGCGTGACTGATACTCTGCGTCCAGGGGTCGAATCATAACACATTACTCTTTCGTATAATTCTCTGCTGAGCCAGAATGTGCAATAGAAAATAAGAAAAAAATGAACTTTAAATTTGTAAAGGAATATATTGGGAAATTACCTTCCCTGAAATGCCAGTATGAGTGTCTTCAAGCATCAAGCCAGCTTGCCTTGCCAAATCAACTGACATGTGAATGAGTCTTTGCACATGTTTCTCCTTAGCTGTTTTGAGAATCCACAGTGGCTGAGACATATCATATATAAAAATATTTCACTGTGATATAAATAATACTTTAGAGGTCCTACTTAGGGTATACTAATTACTAACATAATAATGTTTTCCAGAAGATGTACTGGAACAGTTATAAAAAAGTGAAATAGTGGGACAAGGAAACAGTCTGAGCTTCAAAAAGTTGCATGGCTCCAAAAGGTAATTCTCAGTGTTGAGATAAACATTAAATTGCAATCGCGGAATGTAGGAGCACTCACTGTAATGAGGTTACTAGAGTATCCAAGATATCTTTGGATGCATGTCCCTTCAGTCACTACATGACTAACATTGCAGCCAACAAACCATTGTTCCGCCAAACTAGCACCTTCTCTTGAAGCAGTCTCAACTCTCAACGACCTACTGAACATGTAAAGCATCTCAATGTGTCGGCCAAGAACACTTGAATCATACACTAGCTTAACTGAAACAGGAAACGGATACCAACTGTGCTATAACAGACTCCATATCATGGGGAAGACTTCACTTATAGATAGTACAATTACAAAATGTCATACATATTTATTGTTAGATCACATGATTTTACCTTGTTCTGCAATTCAGATGAAATGCATGGATCAATATAGATGGAGCAACCAGACAAAGTTGAGTCAAAACTTCTGTTAGACTCTCTCCCAGAGAATCTTTGAAATTCTTCAACACAATGAGCATGCTTGGATTCATGGATTCTTGCAGGAAGACAATTGTCAGTGTTTGTATACCCAGGAAGCAGTTTAAAATCATCCAAGCGCATGTTGTTATCCCCATAACTTTTCACACTAAATGTGATTCAGTCAACCTCACTGTAGCAGACAAGAGAAAATGCATTCAGGTCATAACAGTAACAAATATCGATAAGTATGACTAAAATTCATACATCATTCTGGATACAACATTTCAATTATGCTATTATAAAGATGACGAAAAAAAAGATATCAAAATCTGTATCAGCTTAGAGACCATATGAATGCGCTGTATTGATTTATTTATGATATTTTGATAAAGCGCAATAAGATGCTATCATTAAATCAAAGCATCTATTTCAGAGCATTCATTCTTGACCAACGTGTTGCTTTGCAGATTGCCAAATCTGATTATTTAAAGGATAAAATCAAATAAAAGGTCAATGTATCAATTTAAGCTTAACTACTTATCCTCCAAATAAGCAGCAGTATTTAGACAGAAAATCACCACAAATTTCACCGCTGACTGTAATCACAATAAAAATGTGCAGTTTGTTAACTTAAATACAAATAGACAGATACTTCAAGAACCACATACATTCAGCAAAACAGCCTAACTTCAAAATGCGGTGAAAAGGAGGAAAAAAAAAGTGTCAGGTTCTTGTATTGCATTACTTAATAGCACAAGGGCTAAATTACAATCACCATTAAAGCTAACCAAAACTCAAGACATGTCAAAAGAAAGCAAAAGAACTCAATTACCATTTTTCCTGACACTATCCCAAACCAACCCAGTGTGACAACAAAGAGACCAATTTTTGCTCCATGCTCCAGTGCATGCTCAAACTTGCGCCCACCAAAGCTGTACTAGATGTTAAAGATTTCATGATGGCCCTGAACCGATTAACACAAATGTACTTAAGTATAAAATAAAAAGATCTTTCTAAACACAGTACGAATAAATTTAGATAAAGTAGAAGAACTGATATGGTGCCAAACTTTTGCTCCCTCTCACAGCCAAGAAAGTTAAGAAAAAGAATCTTGTGGATTAGACAGAATTTCTTTCCGTAGTGTGTATGACAGTATATGAGAATCTCATCTTCCTGCTTACAGAATCATGCTATTGCTATTATTATTTAGGAAAATTCAGATAATTCTAGGAGGAAAGGATATCTGAACCACCAAGTGAGTACATTGAGGATGCAGATTGGGGCTATACTGGCCCCCTAATCTCTCTGTAGCCTCCATGACCTGATTCCTTGCTTCTGCCAAAACACCATGACCAAACCAAAGAATAACAACAAACGGTATGAATATCTCTTTAACTTGTCACAGAGATAGAGAGAAGAGGAACAAGGATCTCATAGTAAATGTCTATTATCAGTTAGACAGTATATGAACAATTTTTATGGCAAGAAGACAAAGCAGAACAGAAGAGACACAGAGGAAGCTAGATTTCACAGAAAATGTGCAATAATTACCATCAACCAAATACATAATTTAAAGCAGACCACACCTCAACCCAACCAAATTGAGTGGAAATGAAACAGAGAGAGAGAGAAAGCGCGGCTTTGTATTGAAAAAGTTTGGGAATGGGAGGATTCCCATTTCTTAAAGTGAGCGCAAAGGGCAGGGAATGAGTAAAGCATGATTTGTTTGTGAGAGTAAACAGAACTCACCTGGGTGGTGGACTGGTGCATTCGCACGGGTCACATAAATCGGCTTTTACATGAAAATGACTTACTTATGTAGCAATTGATAATTTGATATATGATACGGTGCATTCTAGGGTGGACTAGCAAATTAAATGGTCCACTATGAACCATTTAAAAAACATAAAAAACCTAAAACAAAAACCTGTATAGTAGGTAGATGCGGTGAATTCCGGTTAACATAAACAATGTAGCATTTGCAAAATGGTCCCTATTGAAGTATCACATACTACCGTGTACATTATACGATTTGGTTCTTCATCACAGCAGATCAGTCCCTTTTGTTTCGAAAACTTACTCTGCAGAACTGAGAGTTTGAGAATAGCTGAGAGAGTTGGAGGTTTAGCGTGAGGAGGTGACGAGACTGTGAGAAAGCATCGCGTCTTTGTTTTTTATACCAGGTTGGTTTCTCTGATTTTCATCTTTCATCTTTCATTATTTTTAGGGCATTTATTATGAAATCGCGCGGGTTAACAGTGATTGGTATTGTGACTGAGATTTTTCTGTTATCCTGTTTCTTAATGTCGATTTGTTGGTTGTCATTCTTGAAATTTTGATTTACTTGGGGTTGAACGCAGATCTGTGGTTGGAACACCTGTGTGGTTCGATTTTACGACTAAGAAATCCTGTTTCTTATCCTGTGTGGTTCGTTAGCCTGGGAATAACGCTTAAGCGAATCTGAGACTGTGTTGAGAGTGTTTACTTCAGAGTCCAAGGACTGCGTCCAATGTATGCATCCAGAGCCCGCGTCCAATGTTGGCATCCAGCGTCTGCGTCCAACATCCTGCGTCCAATGTTGCAGTCTAACACTCTGCGTCCAATGTATGCATCCAGAGCCTGCGTCCAACGTCTGCGTCCAATGTTGGCATCCAGCGTCTGCGTCCAACATCCTGCGTCCAATGATGCAGTCCAATGCCTGCATCCAGAGCCTGCGTCCAATGTTGGCATCCAGCGTCTGCGTCCAACATCCTGCATCCAATGTTTGCAGTCTGAGTCCAATGCTTGAGTCCAACAGTCTGCGTCCAACAGTCTTCTCTATGAGCAAATGCGCTTTTGGCTTTTCTTCACCAAGGCAATATGAGTTAAGGAAGCCATGATTTAAGGGATATTTTTGTTTTTTTTTTTAAACTTTCTGTCTCCTACTTCGTCCCTGTTGTAATCCAGCTTCGTCCCTCTTGTAATCACTTGGGTATCCTTTCTAATGGAATTATGGCATTTCAGAACAATATTCGTTTGCAACGAATTGTTTCCCACCTTCATTGATTTTCTTGACTCCAATAATTATTCATTTTCTTCATATATCGATTCTAACAAATAATTTAATTGAAATCAACCGAACAAATATGAAAGGGAAGCGAATATAACAGCGAACAAGACTAATTTCACCCAAACAAGCTCAGATTTTGCACATTACAGTAGCTGAACACTGTTCCTCTGCTTCATGCGTTTCAACAGTGAACAATCTAGCTAAAAAACCCAGAAAATGAACACTGTTCTTCTGCTTCATGCGTTTCAACAATCTAAAAAACCCAGAAAATTAACACAGTTCCTCTGCTTCATGCGTTTCAACAATGAACAATCTAGCTAAAAAACCCAGAAAATGAACACTGTTCTTCTGCTTCATGCGTTTCAACAATCTAAAAAACCCAGAAAATTAACAAGGTTCATGCGTTTCAACAATGAACAATCTATAAAACCCAGAAAATGGACCTTTGTTCCTCTGCTTCATGGGTTTCTATAATGAACAATCTAAAAAACCCACAATGCAGTAGATTGTTTTTCCCAGCAACACACGAATGCAGCCTCAACAAGGTTTCAAAGGGACCCACGCATTACGCACTGCAGAATAACTCGGTTCTTCCACCTTCGATGTATTCCTAGGTGAAGAACGATTCTCATTTGAGACCAAGGACCAAATAGAGAATATGGATAACTAATTGTTTGACCTGTTACTTTGATTTCCAGTCCACAATGCTATCCGTTGATTTCATAAGTACAAAATCGGATGGCTATAATTATTGTAAGACAAAGTTCACATCCCTGAAGCCTATGTGGAGAACTTATTCCGTCATCAATCAGATCATAGCCCCATGCTACTTCGATTTCATAGCGATGTGCCTAGCAAAAAAACACGTCCTTTCCATTTTCAAGCAGCATGGCTTACACACTCTGCATTCCCTCATGTTGTCGAAAATGCATGGAAGGTGGGTAATCATATGGTGCCCACTAGTCTTAAAAAGGTTCAAACAGATGCCCAAGAATTCAACACCAAAACTTTTGGAAATATTTTCAAACGTAAGAGGTCCCTTGAGGCGCGAATAAGAGGAGTTCAACGCACTTTGGAAAATTCTGATATTCCAAATTTGGCCATGCTAGAACGTGACCTGCATAAAGAATATAATGAGGTGCTGAAGCAAGAGGAGCTATTGTGGTACCAAAAATCTCGTGAAAAATGGGTTAAGTGTGGAGATCGTAACACAAAATTCTTTCACACTCAGACCATTGTGAGACGAAAAAGGAATAGGATCCAGGGAATGTTTATTGGTGATGCATGGTGTACTGATTCTGACACTTTGAAGACCGAGGCCACATCCTTCTTCAAAAACCTTTTTGCTGCTGACTCCTCTTCTATTGTTTCTCATTTGCATGTCCCCACTGTGCCTCAAATCAGTCAAGAGGGAGCAAATTCTCTTGTGGGAACAGTAACTATGGAGGAAGTACGTCGAGCAGTGTTTAGCATGAAGTCCTATAAAGCTCCTGGGCCTGATGGGTTCCAACCTTTGTTTTTTAAACACTTTTGGGAGCTTATTCATAGTGATATTTGGAGTTTTGTGCAGCAAGCTTTCATGCAAGGATACTCTGACACATGTATTGCTGAAATACTGATTGTTCTCATTCCAAAAGTGGACAATCCACCCAGATTCAAAGAACTGCGCCCTATAAGTTTGTGCAACGTTATTTACAAAGTCATCACCAAGGTCCTTGTGCAACGTATACAACCTTTCCTGGATGAACTCATTGGTCCTTTGCAGAGTAGCTTCATTCCAGGACGGGGAACTAAAGATAATGCTATACTTGCTCAGGAGGTAATCCATTATATGCACCGGTCCAAATCTTCCAATGGGATTATGGCCTTCAAGATTGACTTGGAGAAAGCTTATGATAGGGTCAGCTGGGACTTCCTGCAGTACACACTTGGCAGATTTGGTTTCCCATCTTCCACTATTGCTTTAATTATGTGGTGTGTGAAATCATCCAACTTGTCCATCCTTTGGAATGGGGAGAAACTACCCCCATTCAATCCCACCCGTGGATTACGTCAAGGGGATCCACTTTCCCCTTATCTTTTTGTGATGTGTATGGAGATGCTGGCACTCAATATTCAACACAAAGTGAATCAAGGCGCTTGGAAACCCATCCATCTGTCCAAAGGGGGTCCGGGTATATCACATTTATTTTTTGCTGATGATGTTTTGTTATTTTGTCATGCATATCCATCTCAGGTACAGGTCGTCATGGAGTCGTTAAATGATTTTTGCATGGCTAGTGGACTTAAGGTGAACCTTGAAAAATCAAAGGTCATGTGTTCTTCAAAAGTCCCGAGGCAGCGACAACGACAACTATCCCAACAATCTTCTATTAGCTTGGTGAATAATTTGGGCACTTACTTGGGCTTTCCTCTGATCAAAGGAAGAGTTAATAAAAACCACTATAATTCAATAGTGGAGCGCATTCAGAAAAGGATGGCGGCGTGGAAGAGTCGTTTATTGAATAAGGCTGGAAAATTATGCCTTTTGAAATCTGTCTCCTCGTCCATTCCGGTGTACACCATGCAAACACATCTCCTCCCCAAAAGTGTTTGTAGCAAGATTGACTCTATTACCAGGAACTTCTTTTGGGGTAGAGGGGACCAGCAGAGAAGTTGGCATCTTGTCAATTGGGAAGTGTTGAGAACACCTAGGAATCTTGGAGGCCTGGGCATCAGAGACATGCGCCTAACAAATTTGGCTCTTCTTGGAAAATTGGTGTGGAGCTTGCTTTATGAGAGGGATAAACTTTGGGTTCAGGTGCTCACCCACAAATATGTTGATCAATCTATTTGGAAGGCAAATAATAGAGGCTCACCTTCCTTAATTTGGAGGAGCATTGTCAAAACAATTGAAGTGCTTAGGCAAGGCTTCAACTTGAGGATTAATGCTGGGGATTCCTCCTTTTGGTATAGTGACTGGACTGGCATAGGACCACTTTGTCAAGTAGTGGACTATGTCAATATTTCAGACACCCAACTCTGCCTTAATCAGGTGTGGCAGAATGGAACCTGGGACTTAGATCGCTTGGCAACTATACTTCCTGCTGAGGTGAAAGAGTGCATTCGGACAATACCATTGCCAAACAACCCCAATTTACATGTCCCAGATCGTTGGGTTTGGGATGGCTGCCAAGGGGGTATTTATTCTGCAGCAAGTGGATACCATTGGCTGCTAAATGCCACTAACAGTTTGCCTCAACACCAAGATTGGAAGTGGGTATGGAGAACCTGCGCCCCAGCAAAAGTCCAGCTCCTCTTATGGCAAATTTTGCATTCGGCACTACCAACAAATGCTCTGCGTTTTGCACGAGGTCTGGCTGCATCTCCAGATTGCCAGAGGTGTTCAGGGGGGAGTGAAACCATACTTCATATGCTTAGAGATTGCCCTCATTCAAGAGAGGTATGGTACAGGAGTGGGCTTAGACCATCATCCTCTTTCTTTAGGCAGGCATGTGCATCAGAATGGATCAAGGAGCAAGTTAAGAGGAATCATGAATGTCTCTTCCTTGCGGGTATATGGTGGTTATGGTGTTGGCGAAATAACATGGTCCTTGGAGATGATAGTTGGGATGCCAAACAGGTGACAAGAAATATGATCACTTCTTCTTATGACTATAATCAGTACCTTAGTCCGAGAAGAAGAACAGATGCTAGTGGTTTGCCACAGGTGCGGTGGCAGGGACCAAGAAATGGCAATTTAAAGCTGAATGTTGATGGCAGCTTTAACATTGCTACTAATTTGATGTGTACTGGGGGACTTTTACGGGATGCACAGGGAGAGTGGAAGTCCGGTTTCTCATCTGTTGAAGGTCCAGGGGATCCACTTTTGGCCGAACTCATTGCAGTTAGAAATGGACTTCATCATGCTTGGGAGGAAGGTGTTAGACTTCTCCAGTGTGAATCTGACTCGTTGGATGTAGTTCAGCTTTTGACAGAGGGGAAAGACCACTCCTTTCATGTTCATGCAGGTGTTATTGAGGATATCTTGCAGCTGACCAAACGTGATTGGAGCATTCAAATCTCTCATGTGCTTCGTGAAGCTAACATGTGTGCCGATCATTTAGCTCGAACTGCAGCCTGGGATACTACCTCGTCGAAGACTTGGAATGTGCCACCCTCACTGTTAGAAGACATTATTCTTCATGACAGATTAGGCTGTAGCCTTTAGTTGTTTCTTTCTTGCTTCTTTTTTTTTTTTTCCTAATGTACCAAAAAAAAATTTGCAAACTACATGTAATAAGCAACAACAATTGCTCCTTCATATCGATAAAATAAAATGTCAAATCAGATAAATAAAATAAATAGAGGAAAAAACAACTTTTTCATAGTTAGTTATATTTAATGCAAAAATTGAATTAAAAGGATATGCAAAAAATATTTCATTTATAAAATCTACATGAGTGAAGTCTATAAATAAAATCAATTTTAGTTATAAAAAATAAATAAAAACAAAAACTTAACCAGAACAAAAAAACATGAATCAGACCTATAAGCAAACACAATTTTATTTATAAAAAATAAAATTAAAAGAAAAATTGTGAAACATACAAATTTATCCAAAAAAATGAATCAAACCCATAAACAAATACTATTTTACTTATCGAAAAAAATAAAACAACAATAATTTTGAAACATAAAGATTTACCAGAAAAAATATAGTAATGATACCCGTAAGCAAAATCTATTTTATTTATTAAAAATAACTCAAAAGAAAAATAATTATGAAACTTGAAAAATATCGGAACAAAAAAAATACTATTTTACTTATCAAAAATAAAATTAAAAAAATAATCTTGAAATATAAAAATTTACCCAAAAAATGAAAAATAGTCATAAAAAAACTATTTTATTCGTCAAAAGTAAGTTAAAACAAATTATTTTGTAACTTGAAATTTATCTGAATAAAAGAATATGAATGAAGACCTTAGACATATACTTTTACATATCAAAAATAAAAATTTTAAAAAATAATAATTTTACAACATAAAAATTTACCCGAATAAAAAAAAAAGATAAATGAAATGTATAAGAAAACACTATATTTTTTTATCAAATATAAAAATTTAAAAAAAAAACTAATTTTGGATTTTTGAAATTTGCAAGAACAAGAATCATGAACAAATCCCGAATTGAACAAAATTTTACTCAAGAAAAGTAAAATCAAAATAATTTTATAACATAAAAAATTACCAAATGAAACATGAAAGATACCTGTAAACAAAAACTCTTGTATTTATCAAAAGTAACTTAAAATAAACAACAATTTTACATTTTGGAGATTTACGTACAGAAATAAAAATCATGAATGAAACCGGTGAATAAACACTATTTCACTCAACAGGAAAAAAATAATAATTTTCATGTCTATAGTACTCCACCCATCACAAAATAAGTATCCACTTAGAAAAAAAATTTGTCCCAAAATAAGTGTCCACTTTAGGATTTCAATGAAGTATTAATTAAATTATTCCATTTTTATCCTTAATAAATGTAGTGAATGAATTGTATTTCTCACTCCTTCATTTAATTTAGTAGCAAGGATAAATTGGTAATTTTGATATTCTCACTCCTTCATTTAATTATAATTCTTAATATGTGTGGAAAAACCAAAGTGGACACTTATCTTGGGACGGAGAGAGTATTGTCTATAGTATTTTCATATATTTGATAGAAAAAATTAATAAAACCCATATGAAAACACTATATTATTTATAAAAAGTAAAATAAAATAATTTGGAATTCGGATATATACAAACTAAATTATGTGGGAAAAAAACTAATAGTATAGAAAATATTGGGGAATAAAATAAATAATTTTTTAGTCATTATAATATTTTTTTGGTGAACCTAGGTTTCCTTGGCGTGGAATTGTGGAGAATAATAATTTTGAAAAAAATAAAAATAATAGAAAAATAATTTTGAAACCAAAAAAATTACCTGAAAAAAACATGAATGAAACTCATAAATAAACACTCTTTTAATTATAAAAAGTTATAAAAATAATAACTTTGCAACATAAAAATTTGCCAAAAGTGTATACATAAATGATACCCTTAAGCAAAAATATTTTATTTTTTAAATTTAAGTTAAAATAAAATAATTTCAAACTTTAAAAAAATTAGTGGAACAAAAATAAATGAAGCCTGTAATTAAACACAATTTTACTTATCAAAAATAAAATAAAAAATTGTAACATAAGAATTCAGCTGAAAAAAAGAATGATAACCGTAAGCAAAAATTGTTTTGTTTTTCAAATGTAAGTTTAAATAAACAATTATGTAATTTAAAATTTATCAGAACAAAAAAAGATGAATAAAGCCCTTAAATAAAGACTATATCAAAAATAAATTCAAAAGAAAGGCTAAAAAATACAAATAAACTCTGTAAGAAAATCTTTTTTATTTATCAAGAATAAAATTAAAAGAAAAATAATTTTTAATTTGGAAATTTGTAGGTACAAAAAACATGAACGAATCCCGTAAACAAATAATATTTTAATCAATAAAATTAAAATTAGAAAAATAATTTTCCAATTTAAAAACTTACTAGATAAAATATGAATGTTACTCAAAGCAAAATCTATTTTAGTAAGTTAAAAGAAAAAATAAATTTACATTTTCAAAATTTTTAGGAACATAAAATGAACAAAACCAGGTAAATAAACACTATTTTATTTATAAAAAAGTAAAAATTAATAATTTGCAATATGAAGATTTACACTAACTAAATTTTGTGAAAAAGGTAATAATTTAGGAAAAATTGGAGAATGAAATAAATTTTAATTGTATAGAAAATATTGGGGAATGAAATAAACATTTTATAGTCATTATAATATTTTTTAGGTGAACTCAGGTATCCTTCACATAGAACTGTGAAGAACAATAATTTTGAGAAAAAGAAATTAATACAAAAAAATTTTGAAACAAAAAATTTACCTGAAAAAACACGAATGAAACTCATAATTAAATGCTATTTGAGTTATACAAAAACTTAAAAAATTACAATTTTGCAAAATAAAATTTTTTGGAAATATATATATATATATATATATATATATATATATAAATGGTACCTTTAAGCAAAAACTATTTTATTTTTCAAAAGTAAGTTAAAAAAAATAATTTCACACTTTAAAAAAATTAGTACAACAAAAATAAACGAAGCCCGTAACTAAACACTATTTTTCTTATAAAAAATAAAATAAAAAAATTTGTACACTTGAAAATTTAGCTAAAAAAATGAATGATACTTGTAAATAAAAATTGTTTTGATTTTCAAATGTAAGTTTAAATAAATAATTACGTAACTTGAAATTTATTGCAACAAAAAAATATGTATAAAGCTCTTAAATAAACACTATTTTATGACTTATCAAAAATAAATTTAAAATAAAGGCAAAAAAAGATAAATAAAATATGTAAGAATTTTTTTTATTTATCAAAAATCAAATTAAATGAAAAACAATTTTGCCTCATGGCAATTTGTAGGTACAAAAAATTGAACGAATCTTATAAACAAACACTATTTTATTGAATAAAAATAAAATTTGGAACAATAATTTTGCGTTGTGAAAACTACCCAAAAAAATATAAATGACACCCGAAGCAAAATCTATTTTAGTAATTTAAAAAAATTTACATTTTCAAAATTTGTAGAAACAAAAAGATGAACGAAACTCATGGATATTTTATTGAACAAAAATAAACTGAGAAAAAATAAATAAATTAATTTTCAGGTATATTGTATTTTCTTATATTTTATACATAAGATCAATAAAACTTACAAACAAACACTATTTTATTTATTAAAAATTAACAATATTATGTTCTGAAGATTTACACGAATTATGTTAAAAAAGTTATAATTTAGAAAAAAATTGGTGAATGAAATAAACTTTAATAGTATAGAAAATATTTGGGGAATGAAATAAACATTTTTTAGTCATTATAATATTTTTTTTGTGTGAACCCAGGTATCCTTCACGTGAAACTATGAAGAACAATAATTTTGAAAAAAAAATGAAAGCAATAGAAAAATAATTTTGAAACAAAAAATTTTTCCCTGAAAAACATGAATGAAGCTAAAAAATAAATACTATTTTAATTATAAAAAAATAAAAATTAGTAATTTTGCAAAACAAAAATTTAGCAAAAATATATATATAAATGATACCCTTAAGCAAAAACTATTTTTTTAAAACTAATTTAAAATAAAATAATTTTGTACTTTAAAAAATAGTGGAACAAAAGTAAACGAAGTCCGTCACTAAACACTATTTTTCTTATAAAAATAAAATAAAAAAAATTTGCAACATGAAAATTTAGTTGAAAAAATAAATGATATCCGTAAGCAAAAATTATTTTGTTTTTCAAATGTAAGTTTAAATAAAAAATTATGTAACTTGAAATTTATCGAAAAAAAAATGAATAAGGAACTTAAATAAACACTATTTCATGACTAATCAAAAATAAGTTTAAAAGAAAGACTAAAAAAGATAAATACATATGTAAGAAAAACTTTATTTGTCAAAAATCAAATTAAATAAAAAATTATTTTGCATCTTGGAAATTTGCAGGTACAATAAAATTAATGAATCCCGCAAACAAATACTATCTTATTCAATAAAAATAAAATGAAGAAAAATAGTTTTGTAATTTAAAAACTACCCCAAAAAATATGAATCATACCCGAAGCAAAATCCATTTTAGTAAGTTAAAAGAAAAATTAATTCAACAATTGCATACATTAGTTTACACAAAAAAAAGTCCATCTAGGGTGGGAAAGTTTATTAGGTTTCCCACCGTGTGTAAGTTTACGAAAACTTATTTCAGCCATAGATATAATAATATAAATATTGAGTGGCTGAGATAATTTACCTGGAAATTGTTGTAAGTTATAAATAGAAAATTTAACATAATTGCTGGGATGCCCCTTTAATATTTGGTTATATATTTTAAAGGGTTACTCTTTTGGCTTAAATATGTTTTTAGTCTCTCATATTTGGTTTAAGTTCATTTTTAATCTCTCAAATATCAAGAATATTATTTTAATCCCTAATCTTTTGAAAATCAGTCACTTTTGATCCCTTACATGATTATTTAAGTCCTTAATATTTTAAAAATGTGTCACAATTAGTCCATCATATTTCAAGAAAAATAACCAAAAGTGACTGATTTATAAAAAAAAATTAGGGACTAAAATAATATTCTTGGTATTTGAGGGACTAAAAACGAACTTAGGTCAAACATGAGGGACCATAAACATATTTAAGCATACTCTTTTTCGACAACTATATAACACAATTTAATATAATAAAAAACACCTATGCTGTCTCTCCCCCTTTCACTCTCCCCCCTCCCTTTCTTTCTCACTCTCTCTCCGTCCTCCCTCTCTCCCCTCTCACTCACCGACTCACTCTCTCCGAAAAACCTCTCCCTCCCTCTCATTCTCTCTCCCCCTTTCTTTCTCTTTCACTCTCTCTCTCTCTCTCCCCCCCGTTCTCCCTCCCTCCCCTTTCTCTGTCGCTCTTTCTCCATCCCTCCTTCTCTCCCCTCTCTCTCAGAAAAACCTCTCCCTCCCTCTCTCTCCCCTTTCTCTCTCGCTCTCTCTCCATCCCTCCCTCTCTCCCCTCTCTCTCAGAAAAACCTCTCCCTCCGTCTCTCTCCCCTTTCTCTCTTGGTCTTTTGCATGCGCTCTCCCCTCTATGAAAAATCCATCCCTCTCGCTATCTCCCCCTCTCACTCTCTAAAAAACCTCTCTCTCTCTCCCTCTCTCTTTCTCTCTCTCTCCTGCTCTCTTACTCTCTCTCCCCTATGTTTCTTGCTCTCGCTCTTGCTCTCCCCCCTCTCTCTCCCGCTCTTTGAAAAAACTCTCCCTCTCTCTCACACTCTCTCTCTCACGTAAAATATTTGACACTGTTATAGGTGAAAAAAATTAAATATTATATCCTGCGCGCTATATTAAACAAATTAAATGTAGATAATAATTTATTAAAACTCCAAAAAAATTAGGAAAAAATAAAATATTCAATAAATTAGTTGGGTGATCACATAGTAATAAAACCTTGTGTGGTAGAATTTTGCCTTCTATAAAGTCATATCCGGTTCGAAGTGATTAGTCCTGGTACGTGCACGGGAATACCTTAATTTAGACAAAAAAAGATAAAATATTGATTCTGGTTTGTTGTGTTTATCCTTACTTTTTTAGATAAATATGTTTATATACTTTTTATATTAATCAATTTATTTATAACAAAAGAATCTCTTGCCAACCCGTTTGGTACACATGATAGAATAAGGATGGATATAATAGTGTGTAGGATAAGAATATGATAGAATAGAGACATGATAAGCCTTTATCTTATCATATATGTTTGGTATATACCGGATAAAAATCTATTATTATTATATTATCTCAACACTATATTTGAGATAGACCAAATAATAGTATGATATAATATAAATAATATTAAATAACATAAAATGAAAAAATTATATATTTTTTAAAAAAATTTATTTTTATTAATTTAATTATTTCATATTTTTAAATTTCTATTATGAATTTTTAAATTTTATTTTAAATATTATTATATTTTTGTATTAATTTTTTACTATTAAATTTTTTTTGGATTTTTGTTAATTTAAATCAATTTTTTGTATTTTTAAATTTTTAGTTTTTTATTTTGAATACTTTTTATTCTACAGTTTTAATTTTTTTTTATAATTTTAAATTTTTTAATTTAATAGATAAGAGTGAACATAGGATAATCCTATCCCGTTGATTCCTAATCCAGTCTCCCTCTCAGGATATAATTTTAACCAAGAAGACAAGATAGGATAAGGTGATACGATTGACTTATCCTATCGTGTTGGCTCATCAAACAAAGGATTAAAACAGGATATGATAGTTTATCTTATTCTGTTTGTCTTATCTTTTGTTTTTTCTTTTTCTCTGTTTTGATGCAAACACTACCAAAAGTGAAAATATTTAATGAACCAATTAGGTGAAAAACACTAAATCAAAAAGAAATAACAATTACAACATTGACTAAGATCAAAGAAAATATTGAATTTATGCGGAATTGTTGAGACAATGACACGTAGAGAAGTTGACTGAAATTGCTACAAACACATTTATTTCCAACCAGAAGAAACAAATCAATCATTATAATAATATTTTGCCTGCATAAAAACAAATCAATCATTATAATAATATTTTATTTATACTGTTATTTAAATAAAAATAGTGTGCAACGGCACCCCGACCTTATCTATGATTTGTAGCACGCTAAAAAACTTCCACAGAAAAGATAAAGTAACAAATTCACCCCCTTAATCTACCGAAAAACAAAATGTGTAAAATCAGAACCATTCACAGCTGTGGGAAAAATCATATCCCTAGTTTGGAGTCGTCAAGACCGTATGTGATGCAGACTTTCGAACCAGCGCGGAACACCGGTGTGAGAAAATTGATACCCCCGCTGTGAAGACGACTGACCCAGAATACGAGACTGCATTGTACTATCCAGAAAATTCACAGTTGTTGAATAAATCTCACCCCGGGTGTAAATTCTTCAATCCTCTGCAGACTTTGAAACCAGCGCGGAACACAGGTGTGAGAAAATTGATACCCCCACTGCGAAAATTTACTACCTTTATTGATGCTCATATTCATTGAAAAATACTCCAGTAGCTCCTCCGATGGCCCTAGAAGAGATTTTATTGATCCTGCATAGTTGTGAGTAGCTAATTTACTTACCGACAATTTTGTATATTGTCATATTTTTATATGGATCAAAGAAGTAAAAGAAACTATTTTAAGGATAAATTTTTCTACAAATAAAAGCTGAAATTTTACTTCTATTTTGAGAACAAAGTGATTTTATTTTCGATGAGCATTTTGAAGATGAATCATATCACTATAAATTATTTTCCTTCCTATTGATTTAGATTTTATGGTTCTAAAAATATTTTTGTTGCTCTTATGCTCTTACCCAGGATATTTATTTTGTATTTCAAGTTGATGAGTATTGATGATTATTTGACTAAGTATTAGTTTGAAATGAAATTGTGATGATCCTATCTTGAATCTTGAAATAATGAAACAGTATACTCTTTGGCAACTGATTTGACTTTATTTATCATAACTTATTTAAAATTAAGTATTGATTGTCCATTGTAGGTGCTATGAAAGAACACAATTTGTTGCAATGAAACTGCAGCCTATGGATTGAATGCTCATAGTCCCTATGATACTTTTTGTTACAACGAAGAGAAAATGCAGTCTATTAGCTAAGTGTTCATAGCCCCTATGAATATCGTTTACCGTAATAAAGAGATAATACGGCCTATGAACTAAGTGCTCATAATAAATCTAGATTATTACTGTTTGCCACAATGAAGAGATCATAGTGTAGCTTACGTGCACAAAGTATGGCATGATACGGGGTGAGGCAAGACCGTACCCCCGACAATGGGGTGTGAAAGCATTAGGATTTTGGCTGTAGTATGACCATAATTGGCTGTGGTTATATTAATTTCTACCATCCTTTTATGCCTATCCAAAAAAAGCCTACCATCCTTTTATTAAATATAATATTTGTGTTGTATCCCTTGCAAATACATTATTATGGTAAAAAAAATTCATTTATCAATACCAACACCGTAGGTATTATACCAACGTCCGTTGGTCCGACTGGTAACTGCAGTTGGTCCTCATCCCAAGGTCTCGAGTTCGCTAGTAGCCAGAGGATATTCACGCCAATGCCATGGTATCCAAAAAACATCGTAGGTATTATATTGAAAATTATTGTGCAAGGTTTTAGTAAATAATTTTGTAATGTATGCTGACCTGACGCCTTCACACTGAGTGTGAGTCTTCAGTTATTTGATGGTGAAAGTTAATCAACAGGTTGTACGTGTTGTGTTGCCTGTCTCCATTTTCTTCTCTGAATTAGCTTGGACAGAATTTTAATCACCTCCCAGTTAGAAATGTTAGCATTATATATAGTTCTTTGTTGTTTATCACTTATGTTGAGCTACATTGTTTTAATTTATTCTATATTGGATGTCGACCTTTTATGGATTTTTTTTAAAATAACACAAATTTATTTTTAGTTTAGAATTAAACCTGATTTGCTATTATCACAATTTTACTTCTCATTATAAGATTCAACAGTGACATATATTCAAATATAACTGTTTGCATCTTTTGATGTAATCGGTCTTAGTTTAATGGTTTTTATAGCACTAATTAAGTAAATTTGTGACGGTTGAAACTCCCTTATTTCTTTAAACAAAATATATTATAAAATAAAACATTGATCTATATTTCTTGCTTTAGCATTTTCAAAAATAGTATGTTGTTGGTAAATTATAAACAATATTATTGTTTTCAAATTTTAAATATACATTTTCTTTCAAAAATCAGAAATTAAAATATATATTATTTCTCATACATAATTCACTCGTACATCGCACACGGGTCGATGACATAGTTTTAAAAGCTATAAGTATAGTCTTTCTAAGCAACCCATTATTATTCGGTTATTCCACAATTATCTCCAAAATGACTACTGCTAAACCAAAACTAATCATTAAAAAAAAAACTGCTGGCATTTATTCCAAACCACAAGATATATAAATAATATTATTACTGCAACAAGCCTTTCTACAACTACATAATTGATAGTCGTAAAAACAAACACTCTCTTGTGACATATATTGAAACAAGAGTTTATTTAAAAGGATTATAGCAGAACAACAACAATATGAAAACCACGAGGAGAACTTACACGATTCTGATTGCTATAGGCAATTAATAGGTTCATTTATTCTGAGGCTCACTCTGGTTTCATAATAACCCGAACCAAAAAGCGTGTAATTTGATAAGTACTGACAATTACTGCCAAGGCAGCCCAAATAACCAAAACGATACTAAACCCATTATTAATACCGGAAGGCCAGTTTGGGGTTACCATGGAGGCAGCAAGCAGGTAGGTAAGAAAGAGGCTTGTGACGGTGATGCACATGCCAAATGACAAAAGCCATATGGAAAATCTGTGGTTAAGGGGGATTCCACTTACAAGCAAGAGACAAACACTTAGCGATGCAATGAAAGAGATGGTGTTGCATACCAAGAATGCAAGATAGTTGTATTTTCCTTCATCCATAAAAGCCAAGACAGCTAACCCAGGGCATACTGGTGTAGTGCCATTTGAAGAAAGGAAATCGATGAGCTTTGATGAACAATTTTTTTTATTATCAACAAATATATCAACAAAATCTTTGGGACCAGCCTGCACGACACCACCTGGTGGGTTAGTGGCGAGTTGAAAGGTCATAGTTGCAATTATTGTAGCCGTCAAACTCAAGCCCCCTTTCATCTCTTTCACCCATTCTTCCTTATTCCCGTAATCCCACCACTTTCTTAGACGATCTAAGATGGTTGGTGTCTCTAGATCACTACCCATTTTATTGTTTGTTGATTCAATTGTAATTGTCTAACTTAGGTACAACAGCAGGGGTGCCAGCTTAAAGGATTATATAGAAGATACTGCTTGTTCGCGGTAATTATTTGTTTTCAAAGATGACAATACATGACAATTATTAACATGACGATATCAAGATGACAATATATGACTACTACTAGTCTATCTTTTATTTTTTTTCAATTAAATGACGTGCAGAAGCATCACTATAGCGATTATGATCCCAACTAGGTTGACACTCCAGCCACTACCAATCATCTTGCAGCACACCACAATATTATTAAAAATAATAAGAAAAAATACAAATAAAGGCAAGAGGGGATATTAAAAATAAAAAAATACAAATAAAGGCAAGAGGGGATATAAGAAACAATAAATTCATGCTCTTGGTCAGTAAAAGACAATTATTTGAGAAGTTACCAAGAAATCCACTTGCCACTCTTGAAAGCCACCACTCTTGAAAGCCGCCACAACAAGTTGGGAATCAGTTTCAAGTCAAAGGATGGTTCACCCCCTTTACATATATAGTTCAACTTTATGTGTCTGTCGAGACTCGAGATTTATGTGGCATTTTCAGGTTAGAAATCTCTCCTTCTCTAAATATAGAAAAATATAAAATCTTACCACTAACCTCATGGTCCTTGAACTCTCTTAAACTGCAAAATAAGCGAGCACAATAAAATTTCATTTAAAAAATGGCTCCGTCTAGGGTGAACCACCAAATAAGTGGTTCACCATGGTGACCTATGAATTTAAAGAAAGAAATAGGTGGTTCACCATGGTGAACTTTGTCTTACAATAATTATAGCCATCCGATTTTGTACTTATGAAATCAACGGATAGCATTGTGGACTGGAAATCAAAGTAACAGGTCAAACAATTAGTTATCCATATTCTCTATTTGGTCCTTGGTCTCAAATGAGAACCGTTCTTCACCTAGGAATACATCGAAGGTGGAAGAACCGAGTTATTCTGCAGTGCGTAATGCGTGGGTCCCTTTGAAACCTTGTTGAGGCTGCATTCGTGTGTTGCTGGGAAAAACAATCTACTGCATTGTGGGTTTTTTAGATTGTTCATTATAGAAACCCATGAAGCAAAGGAACAAAGGTCCATTTTCTGGGTTTTATAGAATGTTCATTGTTGAAACGCATGAAGCAGAGGAACCGTGTTAATTTTCTGGGTTTTTTAGATTGTTGAAATGCATGAAGCAGAAGAACAGTGTTCATTTTCTGGGTTTTTTAGCTAGATTGTTCACTGTTGAAACGCATGAAGCAGAGGAACAGTGTTCATACTGTAATGTGCAAAATCTGAGCTTGTTTGGGTGAAATTAGTCTTGTTCGCTGTTATATTCTCTTCCCTTTCATATTTGTTCGGTTGATTTCAATTAAATTATTTGTTAGAATCGATATATGAAGAAAATGAATAATTATTGGAGTCAAGAAAATCAATGAAGGTGGGAAACAATTCGTTGCAAACGAATATTGTTCTGAAATGCCATAATTCCATTAGAAAGGATACCCAAGTGATTACAATAGGGACGAAGCTGGATTACAACAGGGACGAAGTAGGAGACAGAAATTTAAAAAAAAAAAAAATCTAGCTTTACTTTGGACGCAGACTGTTGGACTCAAGCATTGGACTCAGACTGCAAACATTGGACGCAGAGTGTTAGACTGCAACATTGGACGCAGGATGTTGGACGCAGACGCTGGATGCCAACATTGGACGCAGACGCTGGACGCAGGCTCTGGATGCATATATTGGACGCAGAGTGTTAGACTGCAACATTGGACGCAGGATGTTGGACGTAGACGCTGGATGCCAACATTGGACGCAGGCTCTGGATGCATACATTGGACGCAGAGTGTTAGACTGCAACATTGGACGCAGGATGTTGGACGCAGACGTTGGATGCCAACATTGGACGCAGACGCTGGATGCCAACATTGGACGCAGGCTCTGGATGCATACATTGGACGCAGGCGTTGGACGCAGGCATTGGACTCTGAAGTAAACACTCTCAACACAGTCTCAGATTCGCTTAAGCGTTATTCCCAGGCTAACGAACCACACAGGATAAGAAACAGGATTTCTTAGTCGTAAAATCGAACCACACAGGTGTTCCAACCACAGATCTGCGTTCAACCCCAAGTAAATCAAAATTTCAAGAATGACAACCAACAAATCGACATTAAGAAACAGGATAACAGAAAAATCTCAGTCACAATACTAATCACTGTTAACCCGCGCGATTTCATAATAAATGCCCTAAAAATAATGAACGATGAACGATGAAAGATGAAAGATGAAAATCAGAGAAACCAACCTGGTATAAAAAACAAAGACGAACGATGCTTTCTCACAGTCTCGTCACCTCCTCACACTGAACCTCCAACTCTCTCAGCTATTCTCAAACTCTGAGTTCTGCAGAGTAAGTTTTCGAAACAAAAGGGACTGATCTGCTGTGATGAAGAACCAAAGGGTATATTGTACACGGTAGTATGTGATACTTCAATAGGGACCATTTTGCAAATGCTACATTGTTTATGTTAACCGGAATTCACCGCATCTACCTACTATACAGGTTTTTGTTTTAGGTTTTTTATGTTTTTTAAATGGTTCACAGTGGACCATTTAATTTGCTAGTCCACCCTAGAATGCACCTTATTTGAAAGCCCAACAATTGACCAAAAAGGCCTAACGTAATAACAATTCTCTTTTACGGTCTCAACAGCAAAACCTAGAAGAGAGAGAGAGAGAGAGAGAGGAAGTAAAAAACTCGTGACTGCTCCATCACCGTCGACCGCTCCACTCTACCCACTGTGTCAGACGGTTCCGATCAGTTCACGCCGCCGGTAAGTGTTCCGTTCTGTTTCCGTGCAGTTTTTTTATTTTCATCCTCCTAAAATTGCAACATGTTTCGATTCGCTTAGGTGTGTGCCATGCTGGCCCTTTCGAGAGGCCTGGTTTCTCGTCTGCAGCAACATTTTGCTATCTCCACCACCACCACCACCACGATCACAGCCCCCTCGCTGCTTCGATTTTTGAGGGGATTCAGTTCCGATGTGGAGACCACACGGGTTATTGAGGCAAAGGCCAGTGTTATGACCCCGAATTCGAAACGAACTGGGGTCATTGCTGTCAAGTGTGGAATGAGTGCTCTTTGGGATAAGTGGGGTGCCAGAATCCCAATCACTGTTCTTTGGGTCGATGATAACATTGTCTCTCAGGTCAAAACCCCTGAGAAGGAAGGCTTCTGTGCTCTCCAGGTGCGTCCACACCACCACTTTACTCACCTTAGATTGCAATTGAAATGGAACAACGAACTCAGGGCATGTTCGGATAAATAACTTATTTAAATGCTTATGGTAGAAGTGCTTATCATATAAGCGTTTTATGTATAAGCTATTTTTATAATCGAAGGGAGAATGTGATTAAACTGATTTCGTATAAGCTATAAGCTGTTTTGGTAAGCTATTTTGGAGGGTTTATGAAAATATGCCCAGAATAGCTTATGAACTAGTCATAAGCTATTTTCATAAGTTCTCCCAAATATTCTGACAAGTGTTTGTGTTAGTAAATAAGCCCAAATAAGCTCTGCATAAGCCAATCCAAACACACCCTATGTCAAATTCTTGCATATAAGTGCTTATGCATAAGCTATTTTTATAATCAAAGTGGGAATGTGATTAAACTGATTTCATATAAGCTAAGCTGTAAGCTGTTTTGATAACTCTGTAGAGCTGATGAAAATAAGCCAAAACAGCTTATGAGTTTGTTATAAGCTATTTTCATAAGCTCTTCCAAATACTCTAACAAGTGTTTATGTAAGTAAATAAGCCCAAGTAAGCTTTGCATAAACCAATCCAGACATAACTATATCAAGTTCAATGCCCTGCTTGTTAATTCACCTCAAACATTATACTTTGAATGCATAATTTCATTGCTCTTTTTTTAACTATGAGTTTGTGTCCCTTCACAAATACTGTTACTTTATCACGGTATAATCAATAATGTTTTAATAACTCTGTCTCTGTGTGTGTGTGTGTGTGTGTGTGTCTAATTATGGACTTGTTTGCTACTTTGTTTTAGTTAGATTGGTTGTGGACAGAAGAAGGAAAAACATTTGACCAAGCCCGAAGTAGGTCATTTTAGGGCTCAAGGAGTTCCAATGAAGAGGAAGCTTAGGGAGTTTCCGGTGACAGAGGATGCACTTCTTCCTGTCGGTACAGAGCTTAATGTTCGCCATTTTGTTCCTGGACAATATGTTGACATCACAGGAATCACAAAAGGAAAAGGTTTTCAGGTGCTTTTCTCTTTCCGAAGCTGTTGCATACACATACATATTGCTCGTGTTTTTTTCAAAAAAAATTCTCTGTTACTTTGAGTATGTGTGTATGTTTATGCATGTATTTGTGTCTGCATGTGACTGTATATTATTCCCATATGATGGTAGTTGAATGCATGGTGTTCTTTGTATGTTTGTTGGGATGATTAGTAATTATTTTGTCAAAGAATTTTGGAAATTTGTATTTCTAAGGTCAAACTAAATGACCAAAAAGGACTGCTTTTTGTAAAGGCAAATTGTTTCTGTAATGTTATAATGGAAGTGAGTTTTTAAGAGTGTTCCCTCCCATGGGCAATTGGTTAACGAAGATTGCAATTTTTTCATTGCAATTAATCTCAAACATAGATTAAGATGCTGCTAATAACAAATAAGATAATTATCTGCCACTTCCCGAAGTCTTCATGATAGCATACAATAACAAGTTGACAAATTCAACAGACATTGAAACATGTACTATATGACATGACATTATTTCTTTGTTCGATTGTTTTGTTTCACTATTCATTTACTTCTGGACAATCATTGGTGTGCAATAGAGTAGTTTCAACTTTCACGTACAAGTTCAGTAGGTGGTGCAGAGTTCATTCTTTTCTCCCCTCCCCCTTTACTTGAGCTCTCTGAAGGTTTGAAAGATCAAAATTTGATTGCATGCTTTCTAGGGGGTGGTTTATCATATTATTTTCCTGTTTCTTATTTTATTTATATTCCGTATATGTCTCTGGATATTTCTCTGTTTCATGTGGAATCCTTCCATGTGAGTAGAGCAGACAATAGTAGGATACTGCCATTTTTATGGGTCTAAGTCTTTTCAGTTACATGAGTGTTAATTTCAATTATCTTTTATGTTTCCAGGGTGGGATGAAGCGGCATGGATTTAAGGGAATGCCAGCATCCCATGGTGCGTCAAAATCACATCGAAGCATTGGTTCAACAGGGCAAAGGGATGATCCTGGAAAGGTAAGATGGAGTCCTTTAGATTGGTATTCTTTCTCAATACTCTGCTTTCTGTATTTTGTATGTTGAAAACATGTTAGATTGGTTCTCCGACCGAGTAAGTATATTTTCTTTACAATAATGTTTCTCTCTGATAGTTGTTATAGACTTGTGATATTTTTTCTCACTGTTACTCTTCAGGTTTTTAAAGGTAAAAAGATGCCTGGGCGAATGGGTGTGGAGCAAAGATCAGTTAAAAATGTATGGGTCTACAAAATTGATCCAGCAAGGAATTTGATGTGGGTGAAAGGCCAGGTAATTTTTTCTATTTTTATTCTTCACATTAATTTATGAAATTGGGGCCAAAGGGAAGAAAACTATCTGATATCACCTCAGGCACTTGAGCATGAATGGTCTAAATTTTAGAAAATTCGAATCCTACTCAATTCACATTTGTAGTACTGCTATAGAAATGTATGAGCCAAAACTTCTGCAAGAAGATTTGTATGGCAATGATTTGGGACTAATATCCGTAAGTAATAGTGGATGGATCAGTATTCATTCTGTATCTATTTTAGTGGCTGATTTGCATCTTCTTGGTTCACAATTGTTCATGAACTCACTGAAACATTTGTGTCTGAGCTTTATCGCGGACTGCTTATTTCTCTTTGTATGATGCGTACAACAGGTCCCAGGAGCCACAGGGAACTTTGTTTTTATAAAAGATGCAGTCTATGAAAAACCTGACATATCTCTACTTCCTTTCCCAACTTACTTTGTCCCAGAAGATGAAGATACAGATAATTTGAAACCTTTGGTTGCTGATCATGGGATGTGGATCCATTTATGGTTACCGATTGAAGAGATAGTTCAGAAGCCGGGTTATTCATGCTAGGTTTTGTTCCTGCAATCATGTTCTTTTATTTGAATATATGTGGCAGAGTGAGAATTTTGAGGAACCATCCAAGGATGATTTTTCACTTAAATCCTTTACCGGAAGCTCTAGGGTTACTTACGACATTCAACAATTCTAAATTAAGATTGGGCAAACATGGCTGTTTTGAGTCCTACAAATAAGTGTGGAGACTTGGAATTAATGAATGGTGACGCTTTCTTCTATTCTAGTCGTTTCCCTTTTGAGCCAATTTAATTGGCATTGTCCATGCAGTGAACATAACTATTAACCAATTTTACTTTATCTACTCTGACTGAAAATTTTAAAGGACTACTTTTTTGCGGAATAGATTTTCAAGATTTTGATATGTTACCTGCTTGATGGTAAATTTATAGATTAAATGCCTTATGCCTGAATAATACCATACGTGCTATTCGCTTGATGAAGAAAAATAAAATGAATTCACCTAGACCCCATATATGATCAATGACGACAAAATATTTTTTACAATCTATATGCTTCACTATATATCTTTTGCTATTGTATAATTTTAGTTATGCTTTTATGATTGCTTGTGATGCGTTTGGTGTAAGGATTGGATATGGTGTTGAGTCAAGAAGGCTACTCTATTATTTTTAACTTAAAAAAAAACCCAATAAGGCGAATGTAATTATCACGGGCATGTTGATTTCATTATTTGGTATGACCTTACGCTTTCGAGGCACAAGGTTGTCTTTCAAGTTTCAATTGTGCCTCATGATTTTCTTCATTGTAATGCTTTTGTTGTTTTTTTGCATTTGTGGAAACGTTTCTGTGAAATATAATTTAACATTAATTCTTCATTATTTTAAAATTTGTGAAGGTAATATAATTGAGTAGTGCAAAGGTATCACAAATACACGATGCTGAAATTCTAACGTCGCAGCTCAACTGATTGCGGCATAGCTTCAAAGCCAAGCACAATATGCAGACACCAATCTGCTATATATCTCATGAAAATCACAGCTACCATAAAAAGGAATAGCCGCACTCCACATAATAATCAATAGTATCTTATATTATGATGCTATAGTTTCTTGTCTTGTAGTTGTAAATTGTACTCTTGCTAGAATATTACAAGTTTTTAACCAATCATCACAATCACAATGTCACAATCAGTCAAAGAGTCCAATTCCTATTATACATATATAGATCCACCAAACGCATATACTATCTGTCTATATGGCTTTCCTTCAAAGTTAAGCACAAACAAACTAAATTCACTCACTTCCTCAAATATCCATAATGACACACCCATTGCATTCTTCCCCTGAAGACATCATTTTCATTACAAAAACACAAACAAACCAAAGCACTGAGCCATCCACCACCACATCAAAGCAATACCATGTTTCCTGTTTATTATCTCTTGTTTTCATTCCTCCTCCTTCCCCACATTGCCTCCTCCTCCTCTCACTGCACCACAGAAACGACAACAAAAACTTTCCAAAAATGCATGACCCTCCCAACACAACAAGCCTCAATAGCATGGACCTTCCACCCTCACAACTCAACCTTAGGGTGCATTCTAGGGTGGACTAGCAAATTAAATGGTCCACTATGAACCATTTAAAAAACATAAAAAACCTAAAACAAAAACCTGTATAGTAGGTAGATGCGGTGAATTCCGGTTAACATAAACAATGTAGCATTTGCAAAATGGTCCCTATTGAAGTATCACATACTACCGTGTACAATATACCCTTTGGTTCTTCATCACAGCAGATCAGTCCCTTTTGTTTCGAAAACTTACTCTGCAGAACTCAGAGTTTGAGAATAGCTGAGAGAGTTGGAGGTTCAGCATGAGGAGGTGACGAGACTGTGAGAAAGCATCGTTCGTCTTTGTTTTTTATACCAGGTTGGTTTCTCTGATTTTCATCTTTCATCGTTCATCGTTCATTATTTTTAGGGCATTTATTATGAAATCGCGCGGGTTAACAGTGATTGGTATTGTGACTGAGATTTTTCTGTTATCCTGTTTCTTAATGTCGATTTGTTGGTTGTCATTCTTGAAATTTTGATTTACTTGGGGTTGAACGCAGATCTGTGGTTGGAACACCTGTGTGGTTCGATTTTACGACTAAGAAATCCTGTTTCTTATCCTGTGTGGTTCGTTAGCCTGGGAATAACGCTTAAGTGAATCTGAGACTGTGTTGAGAGTGTTTATTTCAGAGTCCAATGCCTGCGTCCAATTTATGCATCCAGAGCCTGCGTCCAACGTCTGCGTCCAATGTTGGCATCCAGCGTCTGCGTCCAATGTTGGCATCCAGCGTCTGCGTCCAACATCCTGCGTCCAATGTTGCAGTCTAACACTCTGCGTCCAATGCCTGCGTCCAACGCCTGCGTCCAGCGTCTGCGTCCAATGTTGGCATCCAGCGTCTGCGTCCAACATCCTGCGTCCAATGTTGCAGTCTAACACTCTGCGTCCAACGCCTGCGTCCAATGTATGCATCCAGAGCCTGCGTCCAACGTCTGCGTCCAATGTTGGCATCCAGCGTCTGCGTCCAACATCCTGCGTCCAATGTTGCAGTCTAACACTCTGCGTCCAATGTTTGCAGTCTGAGTCCAATGCTTGAGTCCAACAGTCTGCGTCCAAAGTAAAGCTAGATTTTGAGTCACCAACTTACAAATTACTTCAGGCTGCTTCTATTGTGCAATGCCTATTGTGAAGGCCTCATCCTCTTCTACGAGTTCTTCTCTCGAACGAAGGTGTCACTGTGGAGATGTTGCGGTTTTGTTAACCTCTTGGAGCAGGAGCAATCCGAGAAGGGTTTTGGCGATGCCCAAATTGGAAGGTCTTATCTTATAATTTCCTTTCTCTCACTGTATTTTCATCTAAAAATAATCTGCTGTTATGTCTTTTGACAGTCAAGGGACGCTTGCACATACTTTTTATGGTATGATGAAGACTACTGTAATGGATGCGCATTGCATATGGACAAGCTACACAGAGCAATGGAAGACGAGAGAAGAAGAGTTAACTATATTATGTCATTTGTTGTGTTGTTGTCTGGTTATTTTGATTTTCAATATCTTCTATATGAGCAAATGCGCTTTTGGCTTTTCTTCACCAAGGCAATGAGTTAAGGAAGCCATGATTTAAGGGATATTTTTGTTTTTTTTTTAAATTTCTGTCTCCTACTTCGTCCCTGTTGTAATCCAGCTTCGTCCCTATTGTAATCCACTTGGGTATCCTTTCTAATGGAATTATGGCATTTCAGAACAATATTCGTTTGCAACGAATTGTTTCCCACCTTCATTGATTTTCTTGACTCCAATAATTATTTATTTTCTTCATATATCGATTCTAACAAATAATTTAATTGAAATCAACCGAACAAATATGAAAGGGAAGAGAATATAACAGCGAACAAAGACTAATTTCACCCAAACAAGCTCAGATTTTGCACATTACAGTAGCTGAACACTGTTCCTCTACTTCATGCGTTTCAACAGTGAATAATCTAGCTAAAAAACCCATAAAATGAACACTGTTCTTCTGCTTCATGCGTTTCAACAATCTAAAAAACCCAGAAAATTAACACGGTTCCTCTGCTTCATGCGTTTCAACAATGAACAATCTATAAAACCCAGAAAATGGACCTTTGTTCCTCTGCTTCATGGGTTTCTATAATGAACAATCTAAAAAACCCACAATGCAGTAGATTGTTTTTCCCAGCAACACACGAATGCAGCCTCAACAAGGTTTCAAAGGGACCCACGCATTACGCACTGCAGAATAACTCGGTTCTTCCACCTTCGATGTATTCCTAGGTGAAGAACGGTTCTCATTTGAGACCAAGGACCAAATAGAGAATATGGATAACTAATTGTTTGACCTGTTACTTTGATTTCCAGTCCACAATGCTATCCGTTGATTTCATAAATACAAAATCGGATGGCTATAATTATTGTAAGACAAAGTTCACCATGGTGAACCACCTATTTCTTTCTTTAAATTCATAGGTCACCATGGTGAACCACCTATTTGGTGGTTCACCCTAGACGGAGCCATCAAATAATTCGATTTCTTTTATGTCGATACTATATAGTTCACGCCCGTGCGGACGCACGGGTAAAGTACTAGTTAATAGAAAGAAACGGTTGCAGTTGGTAACTGGTGAGCTGTGAACTTGTGACTTGACTTCACCCTCGATCGTCCTCTTCTCACTGATACTCGTCCCTTTCCAAAGCCAACCCTTTATTATCCCTTTGGATTTACATTATTTTTTAGATCTACACAAGTCTATCTAATCTAATTGTTTAATCATTTAATTTAATTTACATGTGACTAGGTGAGGATAATGTGTAGTAATGTGTAAATGTAAACTAATCCTAAGACAACACTAACACTAGACCCAACTCACAACATGCATTGCCATAGGTAGCTAGTGCCCCAATAAAAGATGGAGACATCAACGATGTGAGAAAAACATAGTAAAAGCTTTAAATTCAATGGATGTCATACAAATATTGGTTCCAATTCCAAACACTTGATGGATGTCATACAAAAATTTGGTTCCAAACATTTGTGATTAAAACAGAAGATACCTTCTTGTTGGGCCTGACCAGTCAAGTACTTGTGCTTGAAAACCTTTACCAACCCGCACACTAGTCAAGTACACACATGATCGAAACACAAACTTTGATTGGTATAATAACAATAACAATAAACCATAAAGCTGAAAGCTGAAAGATAAACAACAGCAACATTTAACTGAATGTTCTCCGGCTCGAAGAAAAGGAGCTGGGTCGGTTCCTTCTTACACGGGAGGGGTCTGAAAACATGGGCTTTGTGAGTTTTAAAGGTGGACTGATGACCTTAGCACGGCTCGAATAAACGGAGCTTGGTCGGTTCCTTCTTACACGGGAGGGGTTTGAAAACATGGGCTTTGTGAGTTTGAGAGGTGGAACCATCGTGGGTGGCGAGGATCAGGCTGTAGTTCGTGCCAGCGACGACCTGACTGTGACCGCCGATGACCTTCTCCAACTTAAGGTTGTCACCAGATCGCTTGTTGTGCTCGGCGACGGCGAAATTCGCGACCTCTTTCACTTGGGGGCAGTTGACGTCCCTGATGGGCCAAAATCCCCCTGGCATAAAGGGTCCCTCCATATAGGGTCTCACTTTCATCAAAGTGCCGATGGGACAATATCCCCCTGGCAACCCCTGCATAAAGGGTCTCACTTTCATCAAAGTGCTGTTCCATTTCATGATGAGAGAGAGAGAGATGCTGAGCTTCTGCTTCGTGACGTGAGTGAATTGTGCTTGCTGGGGGGGATATGGTTAGGGTTCTGATGTATTTATAGGGGGATTATTTATTGCATTGCAAGCAGTGGAATCCATTGATGAGCCGGATCATGGTGAAACAAACGAGCCTAAACCCTGTGAAATATATAATAGCCTAACCACAACAAAAATCGACAAATTTTTTAACAAAAAAAAAAAGGGAGCCATAGGGGTATGTAGGAATGGCAATGGGTATGGTATGGGTAGGGTACTATAGTACCCGTCCCCGTACCCGCAATTTCAAAAAATACCCGTACCCGGCCCTATACCCGCGTGGGTAGCAACTTTGATCCCCGTACCCTTACCCGTTGGGTACCTAAGTACCCGTACCCGTGGCCGTTACCCGCACTTTAACTGAAAATTTAAAAATTAATTTTTCAAATGCAATACACAATATTATGTCTCAAAGGCGCATAAGGAATTTGCTAGTGAAGGACACAGGAACGAGATAGAATGGTGTCAATGAAGAAGGCTTGTCATCGCAGATCAAGGAAGCAGGATAATAATAGCGCAAGTGAATGAGGTACAATGAAGCAAGCTTGTCGTTGTCTACACTAACGATGAAACACACGGTAAAGGAAAGCAAAGAGTCAAAGAAATGTATCTCATGGGAAAGGAAAGAAAATGTGTCTTATAACTATAGTGTCTTGTGCATGGGTTACTTTAGGAATAAGAATTAGTTTATAAATTTCTTTAAGAGTTATTAAATTTAATATATATATATATATATACACACACACACACATATACATATATAAATATAACTATAAATAAATAAATATATATGTATATATGTGTGCGGGTCTGGGGCGGGGTGGGTACTAAGGTACCCGTACCCGCACCCGTACCCATCAAATTTTGCAGGTAATTACCCGTACCCGTGCCCGTACCCATTGAGCGGGTAATTACCCTCCCCATTATGGGTAATTTTTGCGGGTGCCCAATGGGTATGAGTCCAATTGCCATCCCTAGGGGTATGGGTAATGTTCACTGTGGCCCACAATAGAAAAGCATTGAATTGCGCCAATCCTTTTTTTTTTTTATCTTGCCTATTATCTCAAAATCTATAATATATTTGACCCAAAAAAAATCTATAATATATAAATAATAGGCTTAAACATCTTTTTAGTCCCTCATTTTATAACAATTTTTTTTTCAATTTCTCAAAAATAAAATATATCTTTTTAGTCTTTTATTTTTGAAAATGTATCACTTCTAGTATCTAGAGTCATACTTTAAATTTGAAAAGTATTTTCTAAATTTATATTTTGACCTCTTATTTTGAAAATGTGTCTTTCAGTCCATATGACCATATTTTAAATTTGAAAAATATTTTTTAAATTTATATTTTGACCCCTTTTATATTTAGAAAATATTTTTTAAATTTAAAATACGACCCAGTGGCTAAAAGTGACCCATTTTAAAAAATGAGGGTCTAAAAAAACGTGTTTTATTTTTAAGAGAATAAAAACAAAAATTGTTATAAAATGAGGGACCAAAAAGAGGTTTAAGCCTAAATAATAAATAAATAATATATAAATTTATGAACCATGCCATTTCTATTTAAGGTATCGTTTTAGAGAGTTTTTAGGCCTACGTGTCATTATAAAATTGCTTCCCTCTCATTTTTTATTAGGTGTCACACTCATTTTTAAATTTTAAAAAGAATCTAATCTGATATACTTTGTTTTCTAAGTTCAAATAATAACAACTTATTTTATATCAATTTATCAATTCAATAACAACCTATCCTATCAATATTGATAACAAATTGATATCGATCCTTATCTCTAATTGTTGTATAATTCAAAATAGATTCCTATCAGAATTAATATCATCATCCTTATAATATGAATGGCGTAACACCACACTGGCCAACATATTATTTAGTCTTTTTTCTTTGAACATTTTACATGAAGTAAAAATATTTTACGAGAAGTGCAAACTTCTATAACAAACTTAAAACCAAAAACCAAGCCCCACAACTCTATTATTTTTTAAATTAATAAAATATTTTCAATAGTGGGGTGGATTTGAGAGTGGGTACAACACCCCTTGCCAATGTCTCCACCTTTGAAAAATAGAAAGGAAAAAAAAAAACCAAACTCAATATCAAACCCCATCAAAGCGAGTTGTCCCGGTCAAAGCTGAGTCTAGGCAAGTATGAGTTCTAGACATTCCTACTCACTACAATGATTTAAACTATTATATTAGTTTAGCCATTATTTATATTTTTTTCGTTGTACTCTACTTTAAAGTTCAAAAATAATTAATGTTCATTATATGTCTCGTGCATGATACAGGTCATTATATTGACCAGTTCTTTGCTGGTCCGATTTTGGGAGCCATCCAGACCAGAGGAGAGTCCGGTTTCCGGTCCGATCCGATTCTGACTATAGTGGTAATATAAATATGTGAACTCTTTCTATTCAAGGTATCGTCTTTAGAGGGTTTTTAGGCCTACGTGTCGTTCTAAAATTGTTCATCTCTTATTTTTTGATTAGATGTCGCACTCACCTTAATTATCGATAATTAATTAAAAATCTATATTTTTTAATTTTTAAAAAGAATCTAATATGATATACTTTGTTTTTTAAATTCAAATAATAACAAATTATCATTTCAATAAAAAACTATTTTATCAATATTGATTAGTAATCGATAAATCCCATGGATACTTCGCATGAATAACATTGTTAAAAAAAAAAACTATCCGACAACAAATTAACAGGCACATAAAAAACCAGAGTAAAACGGCTCACAACACAACCACCAATTTCAAGTGCTACCAAAACATAGCCACCACAATCCCTCTACCCACAACTCAATTACGCCCCACAACTAGTGACATCTCAATTAGTAATGGCATCACCCGTGTTTTACACGTATTTAAAGACAGCAAAAATCACAGATGTTACACCTACCACATGGCCATATGAATATGTCCATTCTCACATATTGCGAGCACAAAACTCAGTTACAAATACTGTATTACTGGTGGCAAACCAGATTTTAGAGATCTTAAAACCACTTTCCACCACCTACACATTCTGCTATCTATGCTTGTCAATAACAAATAATTTTAGGCAGTAAGTAAGTGCATGAATGACGTCATTCCATAATACTTTAAACTAAATGCTTCCGATTGATTTCCTCCTCAAAGAAAGACCCCAATAATCTACAAAATAAGTTCATTTTCTTAAAAAAAAGACAAGTTCATAAATACATAATACAAAATAGTCTATGGCAATTACAAAAAGGCAATTAATGGACACAAATTAGATGGCGGGTTGCTCTCTCTCTCTCTCTCTCTCTCTCTCTCATTTTGGAAGCTTTTTCTTCTTATCATCCTTGTGTTGCTTTGTTGAATTCAATCAAACTTCTTTTGGTTCGTCCTTGGCGTGTTCGTTTGCAACATACCTTTCTTGGAACCAAATTAGTTAAAAGTGTTTTTAATACAAAAACTCCCTAAGTGATTTTATGGTTTTGATGATAACAAAATGTATTAAGGTTTTTACAAAGGATAATCAATATGTATTAAGCTTGTACAATGTATAACAATGCTGCCTAACTAAGCTTATTGAAGGAAGATTGCAGTCTGCGTCCAATAAGCTAGCTCATCACAATGTTGGCACTGAAATGGACACAAAAGTTCTGCGTCCAATGTTTTAGCAGAAGGAAGAGTTCTCCGTCCAATGTTTGAGCAGAAGGAAGAGTTCTGCGTCCAATGTTTGAGCACAAAGGCAAGTAATGTTGTGCGTCCAATAATTCAGTACAAGGCACAAGGACAATTTCATACGTCCAATGATTCATGAGAAGGCATTGAAGACATAAGTCCAATGTTCAAGAAAAACCATACGTCCAATGATCAGAATGCTTATAAGTCCAATGTTCAAGAATGCTGATCGTCCAATGATAAGTACAAGGCAATACTGGTATAAGTCCAATGTTTTTATGAGAAGCAGAATTGCAGTAAGAGTCCAATGATTTTCAAAGGAACAGATTCAGTGAGCGTCCAATGCAGATGAAGGATAAAAGTCCAATGTTCAGCATGAGCAAGAGTGCAACTCTGCGTCCAATGAAACTGAACAAACAAAAGAACTGCTCTGCGTCCAATGAAATCAGAGTGACAAAGGTACTGTTCTGCATCCAATAAATAAGAAGGACATCAATCAAGTGTCATGCGTCCAATGAAGCAGATTGACAAAGGTACATCAAACAACTGTTCTGCGTCCAATGAAGCAGAAGAACAAATGTACAACAATCAACTCTGCGTCCAATGGAACTATAAGGAAATGGCAAAAGTCCAATAACCAGAATGAGGCAATACGTCCAATGTTGCTTTGCAACTAATCATCAGAATGGTAAGCATAAAGATGCGTCCAATGATTGAATGAATATCATATGCAATTGGTAAGTACCAGGTATGCGTCCAATGATTTCTACATGCTGCGTCCAATACGCAGAATCCATAAACTTGCTATTTATTGCTCATACATTTAATATAGAACATATTTATTGAGCAAATGATTTGAAATAAATAGTTGTATGCAATGCTTTCTGTACAACATTGTCAACGTTTGTGAATGTACTTTTGAAAAGCATAAAGTACTGTGGAAAGTGTACTAAGAGAGAGAATGTACTTTTAACTACTTTATATATCTCTGAACACATCTTTCTACTTTACACAGTGTATTGTCTCTGTCTCAATAAGATATTACTATTAACCACTGTACAATTGAGACCTTGAGTACAGGTTGCTTCTGTTTTAGGAGAAAGAAACGCAGACATGCACAATGAAGTAGATCTCCTCAGAGCAACGGGAAAATAGCATTTAATGCTATTAGAGAACGGTAATATTTATGAAGGCTGAAGCTGAGCTATTCAAAGAACAAGTCTGAAGCTTCATCAAAGCCTATAAATACCGTGAACAAGAAGAAGAATACAAGTGACTGAACAACGAAAAAGAAAGAGCTGAACTGCTGTGCAATTTGTTATACTCTGTATAGAAAGTCTTGTATATTTTCTTTCTTCTTGTAAAAGAGAGTTTGCTTAACTCTCAAAGTGCTTTAGATTTCATATCCTCACTTGTGTGAGTTAGACAGCACTTGAATCAAAAACACTCTGCTGAGTCGTTTAGCCTGAAGAGGCTGTGTTCAAAGAATACTTGTGATTTAGCCTGAAGAGGCTGTGTTCAAAGAATACTTGGTTTAGCCTGAAGAGGCTGTGTTCAAAGAATACTTGGGATTTAGCCTGGAGAGGCTGTGTGCAAAGAATACTTGGGTTTTAGCCTGAAGAGGCTGTGTGTAAAGAATACTTGTACCTATCTGGTTTGATAGTGAAATCTCTCTAGTTTGAGGGGACTGGACGTAGCTCTTAGGAAAGGGTGAACCAGTATAAAAACTTGTGTTATTTCTTCCTTCCCTTATCTCTTATTATATCTGTGCTTATTACTAACCAAGGGGATTGAATTGATTTTGTTTAAACAAGTTTTTCATACACCTTAAATCGCACAAAGAAAACAAGTTTTTAAACTAAGAGGGAAGCCTCAGCGTCCAATCTTTTGTGCGTCCAATATTTCACAATTCTGTGCGTCCAGTGTTTTAGCACTCTGTGCGTCCAATATTTCAGAACACACTGTGCGTCCAATATTTGAACTAAGCTGTGCGTCCAACGTTTTTAACAGCCAGCGTCCAACGTTTGCGAAAAGTTTTAAAAGCTTAGAAACACAATTCAACCCCCCCTTCTTGTGTTTCATCTTGTTACCTACAACCTTGAGGGAAGGCAACTCATGTGCAGATTGACTTGGAAAACAGGGTGCTTCTTCAGATCAGAACCCGCAGTGTGATAGTGTTAGGTTCAGTTTGAAGCTTAAACATAGGAAATCATAGGTGTGGTATATTTCACTACCAGACTGTGAATGTGTCTGACTTGTTTGCAACTTCTGATGCGCTATGACATAACTATTCACAGCTGTGAATTTTCACATTAGGGTATGAAAGTGTTAGGTTTAATTCAATGCTTCAATAAATGAAATCATTGTTGTGGGAAATTTCACATTTGGGTTGTGAAGATAGCAGGTTCAATTTGAAACTTGAAAGAGAAAATCACAGGTATCGCAAATTTTGCACCCGTGGTGTGAACAGATCTGACTTTTTTAAAACTTCTGATAAGCTATGACAGAACCAATGACAGGGTTGGGAATCTTGACACCTGGTGTGAAAGCATAATGTTCAGTTTGAAGCTTCAACATAGGAAATACATGTGGTAAATTTCACACCTAGAGTTTGAACACGTCTGACTCGTTTACAACTTTTGATGTTCTATGACAGAACAAATCACAGTTGTGGAAATTTTCACACTAGTGGTGTGATAAGGTCAGGTTCAATTTGAAGTTTCAACAGAGGAAATTACAGGTGTGGTAAATTTCACAAACCGGTTGTCAACGCGTCTGACTTATTATAAACATGTTTATATATATTTTTAATTAGAAATTACATTTCATTTTAACTATTATAAGCATTTTTGATATAATTTTCATCTAAGATGAGAGTACTTAACAGTGTTCAAAACATGTTATAGGCCAAAATCTTGGGACTTCATATTTCCATTTTATGCAAATTATTCGACTCCATGCTACTATTGTTGAAAAAGGAGAGAACTGATGTTTTATGAGAAACACATAGAACAACTAAACAAGTACTGAACAAAATGATTTTTTTTTGTGGTGGTGGCCAACTGCAGACATGGAGCAGATGTCACTCATAGTAGACTCTAATTGCTTTGGCATTACTTTCAAATCTGGCAGCATTGGATTTGGATCTTCTCAGTTTAGCTCCTAACATGATCTTGATATCTAATGAAAAAGATTGGCACAACATTCAGACCCTCTGCAGGAATATGAGATCTTTTAAAGGAAATGTCAACCCCCTATACAGGGTGTTGTCCCTATCTCCTTCCTAAAATGACACCATCATGTCAGGAGCTAAATTGACAGCATCCAAATCTAGCAGCTTATGTTGCTTTTGCATCTCTCTCCCCTATACATGGTGTTGTGCCAATTTCTTTCATGAAATGACATTATCATGTTAGCTAAAATGAGAGAATAAAAATCTTGCAGCATATGTTGCTTTTGCATCTCTCTCCTGTCACGTATGTAAACAGACAGCATGCCTCTTGTGTTAGTTTGAACTGTGAATCTAAAAGTTTCAAGAGATTTTGGAAAAAGGAAATTTGGACCATCTTTTATTTTGGGATTGATATCCTTTCCTTTCTTTTGTTCTACTTAAATGGCTTCTTGTTACAAACAGATGTTATTAGAGGAAGAAAAAATTGGGCGTGTAAAGGAACACATGCAGGACTACCAAGTAATTGCAATGATTGTACTCCTAGGGTGAGTGATTTGTTTTATCTCACTTATTATTCATGTGTTTTGTATCCTGAATTTGTGTGCTGCATGCTTTATTATTTCAGGCCAAAGATGCAGTATATCCAGAATCTAGTGCAAGATCATGTGAAATGGATTATGTCCGAGCAATTACAGAATCCTTCTGTTGCCTTGAGTCACCAAAGAGAGAGGGCTGATTATTTGATGACAAAGCCAAGATTTGTGGCTTCTTGCAGTGTCTTTGGTCCTAAGGTAAATTATAAATTGTTTCAGTTTCAGTGAACTAGAATATAATATCTAAATAGTAGTGTGATGTCCTTGTTTGAAGGGTGCATTGACTTCAGGTTGTTTATATCTGACTTGTACTATGATCCTGGTTTTCGCTCGAACTAGTTTCATTTTCAGAAATTTCGTAGTTTCAAAGATACAAGTGTTATGCTATTTCTCATTAGAGGTTAAAAATTTATTGGAAAACAGAAAGACACAGAGGAAACTTTCCATGTTTTCTACTGTTAGAATATTAGGGTTATTAATTAGCTTACATTGCTCACTGACTCGCTGTAAAGGCCATATGAGAGAAAAAGATCAGCTTCCCCACAAATCTGACATTTCTCTCTGTTGGAACCAAATTGGTTAAAAGCATTTCTAATGCAAAAATTCCCTAAGTGGTTTTATGGTTTTGATGATAACAAAGCTTATTAAGGTTTTCACAAAGTATAACAAAGTTTATTAAGGATGTTACAAAGTCTGCTGACAAGCTCTTGTAGGTACAACAATGATAAGTCCATCGTCCAATATGACATTGGCAATATACACACAGTCTGAGAGCTTTGCGTCCAATGATCAGTAAAGCAATACAGTTAGTTCTGTGTCCAATGATCAGTTATGAGTCCAATAATCAGAATAAGGGAATACTGCTCATCGACCAGAATATTGCTCACCGTCCAATAAATCAGTATAAGGCAAATACTGTTCATCGTCCAATGTTCAGTATAAGGCAATACGCTTCTGCATCCAATGTTCAATACAGACAGTACCACTCTGCGTCCAATAGAGCAAAATGGCAAAAGTTCATCAGTCAACTATGGAGAGTGAAATGAAACAGAATTACAAAAGTCCAATAATAAGCTTGAGGCAATATGTACAACACTGCCTGCGTCCAATGATGCAGAATGGAAAAGTCCAACAGCATAAGGCAATACATACAATGCTGCCCTGCGTCCAATGAAGCAGAATGGGACAAGTCCATCAGTCAACTGTTCTGCGTCCAATGAAGAAGAATGACAAAAGACTGTTCTGCATCCAATGGAACAGAATTGGAAAAGGCCAACAATCAACTGCTCTGCGTCCAATGGAATAGAATGGGAAAAATCCAACAGTCAACTGTTCTGCGTCCAATGAAGCAGAATTGACAAAAGTCCAACAAATACTTCCCTGCGTCCAATGGAACAGAAAGGCAATGGCATAAGTCCAATAATCAGCATGAGGCAATACATCCAATACTGCCTTGCGTCCAATGGAATAGAATGGTAAGCATGAGGATGCGTCCAATGGATGAATGAATGTCATTTGCAAATGGTAAGTACAAGGTATGCGTTCATTTGCGCAAAATATAGACCTATGGGATGTGGTGGAAACTGGCTACACTGCTCCAGTAGATGAAGCAGGTCAACCAGTGCCAAAAGCTCAGTGGACGCAAGATCAAAGGACCAGATTCCAGCTGAACTCAAACGCGAGGCACTATCTGATGTGTGCCATTACAAAGTCAGAATATGACAAGGTGCACTACTGCCAAGGAGATGTGGGACACTCTAGCTTTGGCGCATGAAGGATCGTCTCAGGTCCGTGAGTCCAAAATCAGCATGCTAGTTCATCAATATGAACTATTCAAAATGGAGGATCACGAGTCCATTGATCAGAGGTTTGGAAGATTCCAAACAATCATCAACAACCTGAGATCCTTGGGAAAAATCTACACAACCCAGGAGCATATTAGGAAAATCCTAAGGAGTCTGCCAAGACAATGGAGACCCAAGGTGACTGCTATACAAGAAGCAAGGGATCTTTCCACTCTTGCCATGGAAAATCTTCTAGGCTCACTCAAAGTACATGAGCTTGAGCTCAGAGAAGAGGGAACCGAAAAAAGGGCAAAGTCCATTGCTCTTAAAGTTCAAAAAGGGAGCACCTCAAAAGCCTTGAAGGCCAATGATTCTGATGAAGAATCATGCAGCTCAGAAGGAGAAGAAGGTTCAGATGATGATGAACTCTGCTTCATCTCCAAGAATTTAAAGGCCATATGGAACAAGAAAGGTGGCTTCAGAAGGAAGCAATTCAACAGAAAATTTCCACAAAAAGAAACTGAGCAAAAGGAGAAAAATCTAGTGGTGTGCTATGGATGCAAGAAACCAGGCCACTACATGTCAGATTGTCCTGAGGCAGAAAGAACGAAGAAGAAGTTCTTCAAGAAGAAGAAAGGTCTCATGGCAACATGGGAGGATCTTGATGATTCCTCTAATGATGAGGACGAGGAGGATAAAGAAGAAGCTAATCTCTGCCTAAACGCAAGCCTATCCTCAACTGACAGTGAGGACGAAGAGGAGGTAATTTCTTATTCTGAATTAAGTAATAATTTTGATGATCTTCTTAGAGATTCATCCATTCTATCTGATGAGTACAGATCTTTAAAGAAAAATTTTTCTCTTATAACTAAAGATTTTGAAAAGCTTACTTCATAAAACAAAGTACTTGAATCAGAAAATGAAAAGTTAAGACTTCAAGTAAGTCAACTAAAAGATGAATCTCCAAAGGATTCTGAGTCCAATACTTCCTGTGAAGTACAAGTACTTCAACAAGAAGTAAATGAACTCACTGGACGATTGTCCAAATTTGTCAGTAGCTCTGAAAAACTTGATAAAATTTTAAAGATTCAGAGAAAACCTTCTGACAAGAGTGGTTTGGGTTATGAAAAACCAAAACCAAAGTTTTCCAAAAGTCCATCGAAATTTAATATATACTGTGGTCACTATGGAAAGGCTGGACATGTCACATCAACATGCGTCCATAACAAAAGGGACATGCCTGGACGCAGACCAAGAACTAACAAGAAAGGACCCAAGTCAATCTGGGTACCAAAAAGTATGATAATTCCTGTTGCAGATATACTTGATGGGAGGAAGACAACTCCAGTCATGGTACCTGGACAGTGGCTGCTCACGACACATAACAGGAGAAAGGTCTATGTTCCAAGACCTAAAGCTTAAGATCACCCAAGATTGAAGAAGATGGACCAGACGCAGGAAACAGTCATGCGTCCAATACTGGAAGTGTAAGAAGCTGGCACTTCAAGACCTATCATCCTGAAGATCAAATCATTGGAAATGCATATGATAGAGTCAGAACAAGGTCCACATTCAGAGAATAAACTGATGTTGCATTCATATCTGAATTGGAGCCCAAGAACATAGATAAAGCCCTATTGGACGAAGGATGGATTGTGGCAATGCAGGAGGAGCTAAATCAATTCAAACGCAATGATGTTTGGACGCTGGTAGACCCACCTGAAGATAAGTCCATTATGTAGGTAACAGGATGAAACACAAGAAGGGGGGGTTGAATTGTGTTTCTAAGCTTTTAAAAAATTTTCGCAAATGTTGGACGCTGACTTATTTCAAATATTGGACGCACAACGTTTTCGGAAAAATTGGACGCACAATAGTTTTAAAACACTGGACGCACAGAGTTGTGTAATATTGGACGCACAAAAAGATTGGACGCATATGCTTCTGCTAAATTAAAAACTTGTTTTCTTTTTGCGATTTAAAGTGTATGAAAAACTTGTGTAATAAAAATCAATTCAATCCCCACGGTTAGAATAAGCACAGATATAATAAGAGTTAAGGGAAAGAAGAAGTAACACAAGTTTTTATCCTGGTTCACCCTTTCCTAAGAGTTATGTCCAGTCCCCTCAAACTAGAGAGATTTCACTATCAAACCGATAGGTAACAAGTATTCTTCAACAGCCTCTCCAGGCCTTACAACAAGTATTCTTTTACAGACAAGCCTCTCCAGGCTCAACCAAGTATTCCTTTACAGACAAGCCTCTCCAGGCTCAACCAAGTATTCTTTTACAAACAAACCTCTCCAGGCTCAATCAAGTAATCTTTTACAGACAAGCCTCTCCAGGCTCAACCAAGTATTCTTTTCCAGACAAGCCTCTCCAGGCTCAAACAACTCAGCAGAGTGTTTTTGATTTAAGTGTTGTCTAACTCACACAAGCGAGGATATGAAAACTAAAGCACTTCGAGAGTTAAGCAAACTCTCTTTTACAAGAAGATAGAAAATATACAAGACATTCTATACAGAGTATAACAAATTGCACAGCAGTTCAGCTCTTTCTTTTTCTTTTTCCAGTCTCTTGTATTCTTCTTCTTGTTCACGGTATTTATAGGCTTTGATGAAACTTCAGACTTGTTTTTCGAATAGCTCAGCTTCAGCCTTCATTAATATGACCGTTCTCTAATAGCATTAAATGCTATTTTCCCGTTGCTCTGAGGAGATCTACTTCAATGAGTATGTTTGCGTTTCTTTCTCCTTAATCAGAAGCAACCTGTACTCAAAGTCTCAATTGTACAGTGGTTAATAGTAATATCTTATTGAGACAGAGAGAATACACTGTGTAAAGCAGAAAGATGTGTTCAGAGATATAAGAGTACATTCTCTCTCTTAGTACACTTTCCACAGTGCTTTATGCTTTTCAAAAGTACGTTCAAAAACGTTGACAAAGTTGTACAGAAAAGCATTGTATACAGCTATTTATTTCAAATCATTTGCTCAATAAATATGTTCCATATTAAATGCAAGAGCAATAAATAGCAAGTTATGGACTCTGCGTATTGGACGCAACATATAGAATGTATTGGACGCAGCATGTAGAATATATTGGACTTTCAGTCCTTTTAACAAATGGACGCATACCTTTGCTTACCATTTGTATATGATATTCATTCAATCATTGGACGCATCCTGATGCTTATCATTTTGTTCCATTGGATGCAAGGCAGTATTGGACTTATTGCCTCATGCTGATAATTGGACTTTTGCCATTGCCTTTCTGTTCCATTGGACGCAGGGAAGTGTTTGTCGGACTTTTGTCAATTCTGCTTCATTGGACGCAGAACAGTTGACTGTTGGATTTTTCCCATTCTATTCCATTGGACGCAGAGCAGTTGATTGTTGGCCTTTTCCAATTCTGTTCCATTGGACGCAGAACAGTCTTTTGTCATTCTTCTTCATTGGACGCAGAGCAGTTGATTGTTGGACTTTTGCCATCGTGCTCTATTGGACGCAGAGTGGTACTGTCTGTATTGAACATTGGACGCAGAACAGTATTGCCTTATACTGATTGTTGGACGCAGAGTGTCATTGGACGCAACACTAACTGTATTGCTTTATACTGATCATTGGACGCAAAGCTCTCAGACTGTATATTGCATTGGACGCAGAACTGTTTATTGGACGCAGAGAATCATTGGACGCATGGTCTCATAATGATTATTGGACGCATAGCTCTCAGAGTCCATTGAACAATTCTTATCCAAGGTCAAGTATCCGTATCATTGGACGCATCACTCTTGGTGTCCATATATGTGCCAGTGCCAATATTGGATGATGGACTTATCATTGTTGTACCTACAAGAGCTTGTCAGCAGACTTTGCGACATCCTTTAATAAACTTTGTAAAAACCTTAATAAGCTTTGTTATCATCAAAACCATAAAACCACTTAGGGAATTTTTGCATTAGAAATGGTTTTAACCAATTTGGTTCCAACAATCTCCCCCTTTTTGATGATGACAAACATTATTAAGTTTTACAAACAATAAAGCACATAAACCAAATAATCAGTTAACATAAACACAAATTTTCTAAGGGAAACTCCCCCTGAGATATACGTCTCAGTTTTTCCTTACTCTTCTCCCCCTGAGATGAACATCTCATGGTTTTGGATATTCAATATACTCAGAGTACCTGAAAATTTCTTTTACTCATAAAAAGATTAGTCCAATATATAAAGCAAACAGCTTATCAGAGAATGGACAAAATTAAAACATGGTAATAATACTATTGCAACGCAATCTTAATGCTTTTTCTTTTCCCCCTTTAAAAGACTTGAGCTTTTAAAACTCAATCTCTTTTAAAACTTAATCTCTTTTTCTTCTCCCCCTTTGTCATCAGGCAAAAAGGTTCACAGAAGATTATAGTCCAAAGACAATTTTGAAAAAAAACAGAGAGAAATGAATCCTTTTAAAATAAATGAGCTTTTAAAACATAATATCCCTTTTTCTTCTCCCCCTTTTCTTGACAACAAGAATAATCATCAAACGGGAAAACAACTGCAAAGCAGGTGTAAAATATATCATTATTAAAATAGTTTGGACTCAGCGCGGGAAGACTAAGATGTAAAAGCTTTTGAGTCTTAATGAAAATTCTAAGTCTCAAATAGACTGGCGTGTCCTATTGGACGCTAGTCACATTGGACTCAGACTCAGCTTGAGCATATTGGACGCTAAACATCAATCTTTTATAAAGTGCATATTTAAATGCTTCCTTATAAAAGTAAACCTATCTACAGAGAGGGGTTTTGTAAATATATCTGCCCATTGATTTTCAGTGTTAACAAACTGAATATCAAATGTTCCCTTCTGCACATTGTCTCTAACAAAATGATGTTTAATTTCTATATGCTTAGCTCTTGAGTGTAAGATTGGGTTCTTAGATAAATTGATTGCAGCAGTATTATCATAAAGAACAGAAATCTTACTCTCGAAGATGTTGTAGTCCTCCAATTGATGTTTAATCCATAAGAGCTGAGAACAACAACTTGCAGCAGAGACATATTCAGCTTCAGCTGTAGATAATGCAATTGTGCTTTGTCTCCTGCTTGTCCATGATACTAGATTGGATCCAATAAAATGGCATCCTCCGCTGGTGCTTTTTCTTTCAAGCCTGTCTTCAGCATAATCAGCATCACAGAATCCTACTAATCTATACTCATCCGATTTCTTAAACAACAAACCGAGATTAGTAGTCTCTTTCAGATATCTAAAAATTCTCTTGACAGCAGTCAAATGAGAATCTCTAGGATCTGATTGGAATCTTGCACATAAACAAACACTGAACATTATATCAGGTCTAGATGCAGTAAGATATAAAAGAGATCCGATCATACCTCTATATACCTTTTGATCTACCTTTTTATCCTTATCATTCAGGTTCATTATGCAGGTTGGATGCATAGGAGTGTTCATGGGTTTGCAATTGTCCATATTGAATTTTTTAAGAAGCTCCTTTGTGTATTTGGACTGATGCACATATATCCCATCTTGCGTCTGTTTCACTTGAAGTCCAAGGAAGAACTTCAATTCTCCCATCATGCTCATTTCAAACTCCTTATGCATTAACTCAGAAAATTCTCTACATAGAGATTCATCAGTAGCACCAAAAATGATATCATCTACATAAATTTGTACTATGATGAAATGTGAGTCTATGGATTTTCTGAAAAGAGTATTATCAACTTTTCCTCTTGAAAAACCATTTTCCATTAGAAATGAACTCAGTTTTTCATACCAAGCTCGAGGAGCTTGCTTAAGGCCATAAAGAGCCTTTTTCAATTTAAAAACATGATTTGGAAAAGTTTGATCCTCAAAGCCAGGGGGTTGTTCAACATAGACTTCCTCTGTTATTATACCATTCAGAAAAGCACTCTTTACATCCATTTGATAAAGCCTCATATCATGTTGGGCAGCAAATGAAAGTAAAATGCGAATGACCTCTATTCTAGCTACTGGAGCAAAGGTTTCAGTAAAGTCAATACCTTCCTGTTGTGAGTAACCTTGAGCTACTAACCTTGCTTTGTTTCTCACAACTTTACCTTCTTCGTCCAGTTTGTTTCTGAATACTCATTTGGTTCCAATGATGGACTTATCTTCAGGTGGGGCTACTAGCGTCCAAACATCATTGCGTTTGACTTGATTCAGCTCCTCCTGCATTGCCAAAATCCATCCTTCGTCCAATAGGGCTTCATCTATGTTTTTGGGCTCCAATTCAGAGATGAATGCAACATCAGTTTGTTCTCTGAATGTGGACCTTGTTCTTACTCTATCATATGCATTCCCAATTATTTGATCTTCAGGATGATAGGTCTTGAAGTGCCAGCTTCTTACACTTCCAGTATTGGACGCATCACAGTTTTCCTGCGTCTGGTCCATCTTCTTCATTCTTAGGTGATCTTAAGCTTTAGGTCTTGGAATATAGACATTTCTCCTGTTATGTGTAGTAAGCAGCCACTGTCCAGGTACCATGACTGGAGTTGTCTTCCTCCCATCAAGTATATCTGCAACAGGAATTATCATACTTTTTGGTACCCAGATTGACTTGGGTCCTTTCTTGTTAGTCCTAGGTCTGCGTCCAGGCATGTTCCTTTTATTATGGACGCATGTCGATGTGACATGTCCAGCCTTTCCACAGTGACCACAGTACATATTAAGTTTAGAAGGGCTTTTAGAAAACTTTGGTTTTGGTTTTTCATAACCCAAACCGCTCTTGTCAGAAGGTTTTCTCTGGATTTTTAAAATTTGGTCAAGCTTTTCAGAGCTACTGACAAATTTGGACAATCGTCCAGTGAGTTCATTTACTTCTTGTTGAAGTACTTGTACTTCACAGGAAGTATTGGACTCAGAATCTTTTTGAGATTCATCTTTGAGTTGACTTACTTGAAGTCTTAACTCTTCATTATCTGATTTGAGTACTTTGTTTTCTAAAGTAAGCTTTTCAAAATCTTTGGTTATTAGAGAAAACTTTTTCTTTAAGGATCTGTACTCATCAGATAGAATGGATGAATCTCTAAGAAGATCATCAAAATTATTTCTTAATTCAGAATAAGAAATTACCTCTTCTTCATCCTCACTGTCAGTTGAGGATAGACTTGCCTTTAGGCAGAGATTAGCTTCTTCTTTATCCTCATCATCAGAGGAATCATCAAGATCCTCCCATGTTGCCATGAGACCTTTCTTCTTCTTGAAGAACTTCTTCTTTGTTCTTTCTGCCTCAGGACAATCTGACATGTAGTGGCCTGGTTTCTTGCATCCATAGCACACCACTGGACTTTCCTCTTTTTGCTCAGCTTCCTTTTGTGGAAATCTTCTGTTGAATTGCTTCCTTCTGAAGCCACCTTTCTTATTCCACATAGCCTTTAACTTCTTGGAGATGAAGGAGAGTTCATCATCATCTGAACCTTCTTCTCCTTCTGAGCTGCATGATTCTTCATCAGAATCATTGGCCTTCAAGGCTTTTGAGGTGCTCCCTTTTTGAGCTTTAAGAGCAATGGACTTTGCCCTTTTTTCGGTTCCCTCTTCATTAAGCTCAAGCTCATGTACTTTCAGTGAGCCTAGAAGATCCTCCATGGCAAGGGTGGAAAGGTCCCTTGCTTCTTGTATTACAGTTACCTTGGGTCTCCATTGTTTTGGCAGACTCATTAGGATTTTCCTGATATGCTCCTGGGTTGTGTAGATTTCTCCCAAGGACCTCAGGTTGTTGATGATTGTTTGGAATCTTCCAAACATCTGATCAATGGACTCGTGATCCTCCATTTTGAATAGTTCATATTGATGAACTAGCATGCTGATTTTGGACTCATGAACCTGAGATGAACCTTCATGTGCCAACGCTAGAGTGTCCCACATCTTCTTGGCAGTAGTGCAGCTGTGCACCTTGTCATATTCTGACTTTGTAATGGCACACATCAGATAGTGCCTTGCCTTCGAGTTCAGCTGGAATCTGGTCCTTTGATCTTGTGTCCACTGAGCTCTTGGTATTTGTTGACCTGCTTCATTTACTGGAACAGTGTAGCCAGTTTCCACCACATCCCATAAGTCTATATTTTGCGCGTCAAAGAATGTGATCATTCTTTGCTTCCAATAGTCGTATTCATTTCCATTGAACAGTGGTGGTCTGTTCACAGCTAGTCCCTCGTTCTCCATGGATCATTGCTTCTCTGCACTGTTAGGTGCTCAACCCCTAGAGACCGAGCTCTGATGCCAACTGTAGGTAACAGGATGAAACACAAGAAGGGGGGTTGAATTGTGTTTCTAAGCTTTTAAAAACTTTTCGCAAATGTTGGACGCTGGCTTATTTCAAATATTGGACGCACAGCATTTTCTGAAAAATTGGACGCACAATAGTTTTAAAACACTGGACGCACAGAGTTGTGTAATATTGGACGCACAAAAAGATTGGACGCAGATGCTTCTGCTAAATTAAAAACTTGTTTTCTTTGTGCGATTTAAAGTGTATGAAAAACTTGTTGAATAAAAATCAATTCAATCCCCACGGTTAGAATAAGCACAGAAATAATAAGAGTTAAGGGAAAGAAGAAGTAACACAAGTTTTTATCCTGGTTCACCCTTTCCTAAGAGCTACTTCCAGTCCCCTCAAACTAGAGAGATTTCACTATCAAACCAGATAGGTAACAAGTATACTTCAGCAGCGTCTCCAGGCCATACAACAAGTATTCTTTTACAGACAAGCCTCTCCAGGCTCAACCAAGTATTCTTTTACAGACAAACCTCTCCAGGCTCAATCAAGTATTCTTTTACAGACAAGCCTCTCCAGGCTCAACCAAGTATTCTTTTCCAGACAAGCCTCTCCAGGCTCAAACAACTCAGTAGAGTGTTTTTGATTTAAGTGCTGTCTAACTCACACAAGGGAGGATATGAAAACTAAAGCACTTCGAGAGTTAAGCAAACTCTCTTTTACAAGAAGATAGAAAATATACAAGACATTCTATACAGAGTATAACAAATTGCACAGCAGTTCAGCTCTTTCTTTTTCTTTTTCCAGTCTCTTGTATTCTTCTTCTTGTTCACGGTATTTATAGGCTTTGACGAAGCTTCAGACTTGTTCTTCGAATAGCTCAGCTTCAGCCTTCATTAATATGATCGTTCTCTAATAGCATTAAATGCTATTTTTCCGTTGCTCTGAGGAGATCTACTTCAGTGAGTATGTTTGCGTTTCTTTCTCCTTAATCAGAAGTAACCTGTACTCAAAGTCTCAATTGTACAGTGGTTAATAGTAATATCTTATTGAGACAGAGAGAATACACTGTGTAAAGCAGAAAGAGGTGTTCAGAGATATAAGAGTACATTCTCTCTCTTAGTACACTTTCCACAGTGCTTTATGCTTTTCAAAAGTACGTTCAAAAACGTTGACAAAGTTGTACAGAAAAGCATTGTATACAGCTATTTATTTCAAATCATTTGCTCAATAAATATGTTCCATATTAAATGCAAGAGCAATAAATAGCAAGTTATGGACTCTGCGTATTGGACGCAGCATATAGAATGTATTGGACGCAGCATGTAGAATATATTGGACTTTCAGTCCTTTTAACAAATGGACGCATACCTTTGCTTACCATTTGTATATGATATTCATTCAATCATTAGACGCATCCTGATGCTTATCATTTTGTTCCATTGGATGCAAGACAGTATTGGACTTATTGCCTCATGCTGATAATTGGACTTTTGCCATTGCCTTTCTGTTCCATTGGACGCAGGGAAGTATTTGTTGGACTTTTGTCAATTCTACTTCATTGGGCGCAGAACAGTTGACTGTTGGATTTTTCCCATTCTATTCCATTGGACGTAGAGCAGTTGATTGTTGGCCTTTTCCAATTCTGTTCCATTGGACGCAGAACAGTCTTTTGTCATTCTTCTTCATTGGACGCAGAGCAGTTGATTGTTGGACTTTTGCCATCGTGCTCTATTGGACGCAGAGTGGTACTGTCTGTATTGAACATTGGACGCAGAACAGTATTGCCTTATACTGATTGTTGGACGCAGAGTGTCATTGGACGCAACACTAACTGTATTGTTTTATACTGATCATTGGACGCAAAGCTCTCAGACTGTATATTGCATTGGACGCAAAACTGTTTATTGGACGCAGAGAATCATTGGACGCATGTGTTAGTCCAAGTGACTTCTAACAAGGTGAATCCTAGAGGGGGGGTGAATAGGATTCAGTGTATTTTCAAAAACTTTATGAACTTGAAAACAGTTTAACAGAGATGCAGTAAATATGTCAGTTCACGAAATGCAAAGAGTTAAAGGATAGAAAAATGAACACACAAATTTATCCTGGTTCGGTCACTCAAAGACCTACGTCCAGTCCCCAACTTGTTTCCAAATTGAGATTTCAAACAACTTATATTACGGGTTCGATTACAACACAGAATCGGTTTTACAAGGAGATACCCCACTCCAAAGCCCACAACAAATTAGAGATACCCCACTCTAATTCTCAACAACCAGAGGATGCCTCACCTCTATAAACAACCACTGCAAATTAGAGATACCCCACTCTAATTCTGCACAACTAGAGGATGCCTCACCTCTATAAACAAACACTCAAGTAAATATGAGTTTTGAGTTTACCAGAAATTTATCACACGTTCTGTGATGGATTGATACAATGAAAGAGCAGCAATTTATCACTAACTTTGATTGATATGCAAGTTGAAGTTCTCAGTTCTTGTTTTTCTCTGCTTCACAGTGTATTTCAATTGTTTTCTTCTCTGTGTTCTTCCCCTTTTTTTAAACTTCAGATTTTTCCCTTCTTATATTCCAGCTTCAGCCTTCATGACCGTTTTCTAATAGCATTAAATGTTATTTTCCCGTTGCTCTGAGGAGATCTACTTCAGTAGGCATGTCTGCGTTTCTTTCTCCTTAATCAGAAGCAACCTGTACTCAAAGTCTCAATTGTACAGTGGTTAATAGTAATATCTTATTGAGACAGAGAGAATACACTGTGTAAAGCAGAAAGATGTGTTCAGAGATATAAGAGTTAATTCTCTCTCTTAGTACACTTTCCACAGTGCTTTATGCTTTTCAAATGTACGTTCAAAACGTTGACAATGGTTGTACAGAAAAGCATTGTTTATTGGACTCTCAGCAGTCAATTTGTTCACTTGGATTTATTGGACGCAGCACTGTCTTGTTCATTCTTTGTACATACAATGGACGCAACACAGTTCTTTTAACATTGGACGCAGAACTCAGCTTTGAACATTGGACGCAGAACTTCAGTCTTCAGTTTTGGATATTGGACGTAGAACTTCAGTCTTCAGTCTTGGACATTGGACGCAGAACTTCAGTCTTCAGTCATTGGACGCACAAGCTTAGTGCCTTGAACTGAATTATTGGACTCTGAACAGTGTTCCTTGAACTGAACATTGGACTCTGAACTTCAGTGTTTTGTACTGGATATTTGACTCTGACTTTCAGTGCTTTAATCTCAACATTGGACTCAGGATCTTCTGCTGAACATTGGTCTTACACATGTTGCTAATCATTGGACGCATGCTTTCTGAAACATTGGACTTATGACTTCAGCTGAACATTGGACTTATGCTTTCTTAACCATTGGACGTATGCCTTCAGCTGAACATTGGACGCAGCTTTCTACTGAGCCATTGGACGCAGACTTTCTGAACCATTGGACTTATACAACTGCAATGCCTTCAGTTTGTAATATTGGACGCAGAGGTCTGTGAAGTCTTGCTTGAGACATTGGACGCACAGCATTGCCTTGTGTTGAAAACATTGGATGCAGCGAGTCATTGTTCTGCTTCTTTGGAAAACATTGGACGCAGAACTGAATTTCCTTATACTTCAACATTGGACTCTTAACTGCATTCCCTGATACTCAATCATTTGACTCATGATCATTGGACGATGAACAGTGTTCCATTACTTCCATCATTGGACGATGCACTCCAACTTTGTGTATATTTATCACTGTCATATTGAACTTGTTATTGGACGCATAGCTTCTCAACTGATTGTTATCTAGCATTGGACGATGGACTTTACCATTGTTGTACCTACAAGAACTTGTTAGCAGACTTTGTACAATTCTTGATAAACATGATTTGACTTTGTAAAAACCTTAATAAACTTTGTTATCATCAAAACCATAAAATCACTTGGGGGATTTTTCCATTAGAAAAGCTTTTAACCAACTCGGTTTCAACAATCTCCCCCTTTTTGATGATGACAAACTATATTAAGTTTTACAAACAATAAAGTAGATAATCAGTCAGCATAAACATAAATTTTCTAAAGATACTCCCCCTGAGTTATATGTCTCAGTGTCTTCTTACTCTTTCTCCCCCTGAGATGAATATCTCATGTTTTTGGATATTAAATGAGATTAGAGTACCTGAAAATTTTCTTTTATCTCACAAGACAGATTAGTCCAACATAATTAATGTAACATAATCGGAATAAACATAAGTATTCACAAGTAATAAGCCGATCTGCTTTAAAACTTACCTTTTCCTTCTCCCCCTTTTGTCATCAGGCAAAAAGGTTCACAGAATAGCCCTTGTGATTACTTGTTAAACATAATACACTTGTTAAAACAAAAAAAAACAGTTTTAAGAAAAACAGAGAGAGAGAAGAATCCTTTTTAAAACTGAAAAACTCTTTTTCTTCTCCTCTTTTCGAAACAAAACTGTCTCCCTCTTTTGAAAAAAAATAACAACAACATGGCAGCAACACACATCCTTAAGCAATTTTAATCAATACAAGATGAATCCAGGATGCCTAACTCACTTCTGATTTGGAGGAAGGTCTCCTTAGGTAGGGGTTTTGTGAAGATATCTGCTAATTGCCTAGTTGTATCCACAAATTCAACACAGCAATCTCCCTTTTCAATATGGTCTCTAAGAAAATGATGTCTAATGTCAATATGCTTAGTCCTAGAGTGTTGAATGAGATTCTTAGTAAGGTGAATTGCACTGGTGTTATCACACTTAATAGGAATACTGGATAAATCTAATCCATAGTCTAGTAATTGTTGTTTCATCCAAAGAATTTGAGCACAACAACTCCCAGCAGCTATATATTCTGCCTCTGTTGTGGATAAGGCCACACTAACTTGTTTCTTGCTATTCCAAGATATAAGACAGTTGCCAAAAATATGACAAGTCCCACTAGTGCTCTTTCTATCAATTTTGCGGCCTGCAAAGTCTGAATCAGAATATCCTACTAAGCTACACATGCCACCCTTGGGATACCATAGTCCCATATTTGTAGTTCCAACAAGATATCTTAAAATCCGTTTTACTGCAGTGTAGTGAGACTCTTTAGGACATGCTTGATATCTAGCACACATGCAAACACTAAACATAATATCAGGCCTACTTGCTGTTAGATACAGTAAAGACCCTATTACTCCTCTATACTTAGAAGGTTCAAAAGGTTTTCCATTCAAATCCTTGTCTAGTGAAGTGCCTGTGCCCATAGGAGTCCCTATTTCCTTAGCATTATCCATTTCAAACTTCTTTAGTAACTCCCTGCAGTACTTGGCTTGACTAATGAAAATTCCATTTTCTGTTTGTTTGATATACAAGCCTAGGAAGTATGTCAATTCTCCCATAAGAGACATTTCAAACTCACTCTTCATAAGGTTTGAAAACTCTTTACACATCTTATCATCAGTAGATCCGAAAATGATATCATCAACATAGATTTGAACTAACAGAATGTGTTTTCCCTTATTTCTAATGAAAAGAGTAGTATCCACTTTACCTCTCTTATAACCCTTTTCAATTAGAAACTTACTGAGTCTGTCATACCAAGCTCTAGGAGCTTGCTTAAGTCCATAGAGAGCCTTTTTCAGCTTATAGACATGGTTAGGGAATTCTGGGTTTTCAAAACCGGGGGGTTGCTCAACATATACCTCTTCTTGAATATAACCATTTAGAAAAGCACTTTTAACATCCATTTGATATAGCCTGAAATCCATTACACTAGCAAATGCAAGCAACAACCTAATGGCCTCAAGTCTAGCTACAGGTGCAAAAGTCTCATCATAATCTATCCCTTCCTCTTGATTATAACCTTTTGCAACTAATCTAGCCTTATTTCTGGTTATATCTCCATTTTCATCTAACTTATTTCTAAAGACCCATTTGCATCCTATCACTTGCTTATCCCTTGGTCTATGAACAAGATCCCAGACTTGGTTTCTCTCAAACTGATTTAGTTCTTCATGCATAGCATTAATCCAATTTTCATCCAGCATGGCTTCATCAATTTGCTTAGGTTCAATTTGAGAGACAAATGCAGCATACTCACACACATTTCTAAGATGAGATCGTGTACTTACTCCTCTTGTAATCTCGCCGATTACTTGGTCTAAAGGATGATCTCTTGATGTTCTCCATTCTTTAGGCAGTTCTTCAAGTGGAAGATCATCTCTCTTGACTTCCTCCTTTATTTGCAAATCATTGCCTTCAACCAGTGGTGTGTTCAGATTTCCTGCAGTTTGATCAACAAAAGTTTCCCTTTCTATAACTTGTGCAGGGGTCTCATCAAAAGTTACATGAATAGATTCCTCTATTGTTAAAGTCCTTTTGTTGAACACTCTATATGCTTTACTGGTTGAGGAATAGCCTAGAAGGAATCCTATATCAGCCTTAGCATCAAACTTTCCTAGGTTATCCTTTCCATTGTTCAAGATGAAGCACTTACATCCAAACACTCTTAGATGAGAAACAGTTGGTTTTCTACCCTTATACAGCTCGTAGGGGGTTTTCTTAAGCAAAGGTCTAATCAAAACTCTATTCATTACATAGCAAGCTGTATTGACAGCATCAGCCCAAAAATGCTTAGGTAGTTTTGATTCACTAATCATGGTCCTAGCTAACTCTTCTAGTGACCTATTCTTCCTCTCAACTACTCCATTTTGTTGAGGAGTCCTGGGTGCAGAAAAGTTATGTGTGATGCCATGTTTATCACAAAAGAGTTCAAACAATTGATTTTCAAATTCACCACCATGATCACTCCTAATAGAAGTTATCTTAGTGTCTTTCTCATTTTGTATTTGTTTGACTAATCTCTTAAAAGCATGATATGCATCGCTTTTGTTTGCAAGAAATAAAGTCCACGTAAATCTAGAATAATCATCAATAATTACGAATGCGTAGTAATTTCCACCAAAACTTTTAATTCTAGAAGGACCAAATAAATCCATATGCAGTAGTTGTAAAGGTCTAGTGGTAGAAACTATATTCTTAGGCTTGAAAGATGTTTTGGTCTGCTTACCTTGTTGACATGCATCGCATAAGCCTTCTTTTATAAACTTCATTTTTGGCAGTCCTACCACAAGATCCTTAGAAACCAATTTATTTAAATGATCCATATGAATGTGTGCAATGCGTCTATGCCATAAAGTAGAATCTACTTCCTTGCTTATAAGACAACTAACATCATGTGAAGTAATATCGTCTAGGTCCAGCATGTAAATATTATTAACTCTTTTGCCTACCAATTTTACTTCACTGTTAATCTTGCTTTCAATTAAACATGCATCAACATCAAAGATAACTCTATATCCTTTATCACACAGCTGACTAATACTCAGCAAATTATGTTTTAAACCATCTACATACAATACATCTTCAATGCAGGTTGAGGAATTTTTACCTATCTTACCACAGCCAAGTATTTTCCCTTTATTGTTATCTCCATAAGTTACATGTCCATGATTCCTTGGAGATATGTATGTAAACTTGGTGTGATCTCCTGTCATGTGCTTTGAACACCCACTGTCCAAATACCAGTGTTTGCTTTGGGTCTTCAAGCACACCTGTAAAAACAGAATCAAGTTTTAGGTACCCATTTTACTTTGGGTCCTTGAGGGTTAGTTTTATTTCCCGATCCTTTTGGAACCCAAATCTGTTTAATATTTGTTGGACGATTATTTCTAAACATGCAGGATGATGCTAGGTGTCCCTTTCTACAACAGTAGTAACATGTGGCAAAGGGGACAGTTACATTGCTTCTTTTTCCAAAGCAGTTTCTAAGAGATTTTCTCTGTTCATTAGGATTGTATCCTAATCCAGCTTTGCCATATGTTCTCATTTGATTAGACAGTAACATGTTTAGATTGTCTCTGCCTATTGTGAATTTATCAAGCATACATTGTTGGAACCAAATTGGTTAAAAGTGTTTTTAATACAAAAACTCCCTAAGTGTTTTTATGGTTTTGATGATAACAAAATGTATTAAGGTTTTTACAAAAGATGTATTAAGCTTGTACAACGTATAACAATGCTGCCTAACTAAGCTCAATGCAGTCTGCGTCCAATCAGTTCTTCATGACATTGGCTGGCATTCAAAGTGAGCCTTGCGTCCAATGTTGGCACTGAAATGGACACAAGAGTTCTGCGTCCAATGTTGGCACTGAAATGGACACAAGAGTTCTGCGTCCAATGTTTGAGCAGAAGGAAGAATTCTGCGTCCAATGTTTGAAGCAGAAGGAAGAATTCTGCGTCCAATGTTTGAAGCAGAAGGAAGAGTTCTGCGTCCAATGTTTGAGCAAAGGCAAGTAATGTTGTGCGTCCAATAATTCAGTACAAGGCAATACTGGTATAAGTCCAATGTTTCTATGAGAAGCAGAATTGCAGTAAAAGTCAAATGATTTTCAAAGGAACAGATTCAGTGAGTATGCGTCCAATGAAGGACAAAAGTCCAATGTTCAGTTTAAGGCATTGAAGTTCAACATCCAATGAAACTGAACAAACAAAAGAACTGTTCTGCGTCCAATAAAATCAGAGTGACAAAGGTACTGTTCTGCGTCCAATAAATAAGAAGAACAAGAACAAAGTGTTACACGATGAATGAAGCAAAGTAGGACAAGTTCTCAGTCTACTATTCATCGTCCAATGAAGCAGAAAAACAAATGTACAACAATCAACTGCTCTACGTCCAATGGAACAGTAAGGAAATGGCAAAAATCCAAAAACCAGCATGAGGCAATAAGTCCAATACTGCCTTGAATGAAATGAAATGGTAAGCATAAGGATGCGTCCAATGATTGAATGAATATGCAAATGGTAAGCACAAGGTATGCGTCCATTTGCTAAAAGGACTGAAAGTCCAATAATTTCTACATGCTGCGTCCAATACGCAGAATCCATAAACTTGCTATTTACTGCTCATGCATTTAATATGGAACATATTTATTGAGCAAATGATTTGAGATAAATAGCTGTATACAATGCTTTTCTGTACAACTTTGTCAACGTTTCTGAACGTACTTTTGAAAAGCATAAAGCACTGTGGAAAGTGTACTAAGAGAGAGAATGTACTTTTAACTACTCTATATATCTCTGAACACATCTTTCTGCTTTACACAGTGTATTCTCTCTGTCTCAATAAGATATTATTATTAACCACTGTACAATTGAGACTTTGAGTACAGGTTGCTTCTGATTTAGGAGAAAGAAACGCAGACATGCACAATGAAATAGATCTCCTCAGAGCAACGGGAAAATAGCATTAAATGCTATTAGAGAACTGTAACTTTTATGAGAGCTGAAGTTGAGCAACTGAAGAACAAGTCTGAAGCTTCACTACTCTTATAAATACCGAGAAGCAAGAAGAAGAATACAAGAAACTTAACAACGAAAAAGAAAGAGCTGAACTGCTGTGCAATCTGTTATACTCTGTATAGAAAGTCTTGTATTTATTCTTTCTTCTTGTAAAAGAGAGTTTGCTTAACTCTCAAAGTGCTTTAGATTTCATATCCTCACTTGTGTGAGTTAGACAGCACTTGAATCAAAAACTCTGCTGAGTTGTTTAGCCTGAAGAGGCTGTGTTCAAAGAATACTTGGGTTTTAGCCTGAAGAGGCTGTGTTCAAAGAATACTTGGGATTTAGCCTGGAGAGGCTGTGTGCAAAGAATACTTGGGTTTTAGCCTGAAGAGGCTGTGTGCAAAGAATACTTGTATTCTATCAGGTTGATAGTGAAATCTCTCTAGTTTGAGGGGACTGGACGTAGCTCTTAGGAAAGGGTGAACCAGTATAAAAACTTGTGTTATTTCTTCCTTCCCTTAACTCCTTTTTTATCTGTGTTTATTACTAACAAAGGGGATTGAAATTGATTTTATTCAAACAAGTTTTTCAAACTGAAAGGGAAGCATTCTGTGCGTCCAATCTTTAGAAAACCTGTGCGTCCAGTTTTTATAAAGACTCTGTGCGTCCAGTGTTTTAGCACTCTGTGCGTCCAATATTTTAGAAAAACACTGTGCGTCCAATATTTGAACTAAGCTGTGCGTCCAACGTTTTTAACAGCCAGCGTCCAACTTTTGCGAAAAGTTTTAAAAGCTTAGAAACACAATTCAACCCCCCCTTCTTGTGTTTCATCTTGTTACCTACAGTTGGCATCAGAGCTCGGTCTCTAGGGGTTGAGCACTTAACCGTGAAGAGAAGCAAGATCCATGGAAAACGAAGGACAAGCTGTGAACAGACCACCACTGTTCAATGGAAATGAATACGACTACTGGAAGCAGAGAATGATCACATTCTTTGATGTTCAAAATATGGACCTATGGGATGTCGTGGAAACTGGCTACACTGCTCCAGTAATTGAAGCAGGTCAACAAGTACCAAGAGCTCAGTGGACAGCAGATCAAAGGACAAGGTTCCAGCTGAACTCGAAGGCTAGGCACTACCTGATGTGTGCCATCACAAAATCTGAATATGACAAGGTGCACAGCTGCACCACTGCCAAGGAAATGTGGGACACTCTGGCCTTGGCACATGAAGGCTCATCTCAGGTTATTGAATCTAAGATAAGCATGCTAGTTCATCAATATGAACTATTCAAAATGGAGGATCATGATAAGTGCCAATTTTACTTGAAAACAATTTGATAAAAAGGCATTTATTGAATTCATAATAGTAGAATTTGCGATTTTAGAACCCCAAATCATAGAAACTTGCTAGATTGTTAATTAATATTTAATATTTAGTGAATTAAATAGAATTATATTTTTAATCCCAATTTTTGTTTGTTTCAGAAGAAGAGTTTTGAAGATGAAGAAATGGAAAGAAAAAGGCTAAGCAAAGATCGTGTTACTGCTTCAATTTCGCTTAGCCAAAACATTCTGGCTAAGCGAAAATACCACAGAAGGAAGGAGAGTTAAAGATGTAAATTCGCTTAGCCAAAATATTCTGGCTAAGCGAATTTGTCACAGAAAGATGCAGTAATGGGTAGATCAAATTCGCTTAGCGAATTTGGAGGCGCTGAGCGAGTAGCTTTCTTCAAGGAAAGGTTTTGTCAGACTTTTGAAGATTGGCTTAGCGAATTTACTTGCGCTAAGCGAGTAATTCACAAATTCAATGCCCTGTTTCAGATTTTGGGTGATATAAATAGAAAAATTAGAAGCTTTTAGAGATGGGGGGCGAACTGAACGGAAACAGAGGCAAAAGGCGGTGATTTCACCATTGTTAAGCTTGGAAAAGTGGTAACAATAGAAATTTCATCTCTTTTCTTCATCTCTTTGAATTGTTAGCTACCATGGAAATGGATAGCTAACTCACCCTTTGTTGGGATTAGATGTAATCAATCAACTCTCATGTATTTCTTTTGATTCATATATATATAGACTCCTGTTATGCATTTATATCAATGATTCATTCTTGTTCTTCATGCTTGTTATGGATTGATCAACTATAACTTGATTTTTGGAATTAAAGTGTATTGGAAAATCATCTTTGAGTCCTTGATTAAGATGAATCATCTAATGGGTTTGATATCTAGGAATAGAGTTTAATTCATTAGTCTTTAAATCATCTCAGCTTAAACTCAATCTTACTTTTAATTGTTAGAGGAATCAACTTTTAGGAGTAGAGATTGATATTTCAAACATGTTAAGGAATTAATGTGAATGAGTGATTTGATGATGATGATAGAGATACATAGAGGAACTATATGCATATGATCAATAGGGTACTAAGAAAATATTGATGAAATCTAATCCCAACTCTTCTTTATCATTGTTAAAATCTTAATTTTAAATCTCTTTTGTAGTTCTTTAAAATTTCAAGACACTTGTGAAACCACATTTTAAAACCAAAGTATTCAGTTTATAACTTGAGATGTTAAACATTGTTGAACGGCATAATATCGCGTGAATCCCTGTGGATACGATAACCCGAGTGACCACTTTCGTGTGATACGATTAGGTGATTCGGTAAAAACGATAACAGATCACGAGTCCATTGATCAAATGTTTGGAAGATTCCAAACAATCATTAACAACCTGAGGTCCTTGGGAAAAATCTACACAACCCAGGAGCATATCAGGAAAATCCTAAGGAGTCTGCCAAGACAATGGAGACCCAAGGTGACAGCCATACAAGAAGCAAGGGATCTTTCCACTCTTGCCATGGAGGATCTTCTAGGCTCACTGAAAGTACATGAGCTTGAGCTGAATGAAGAGGGAACCGAGAAAAGAGCAAAGTCCATTGCTCTTAAAGTTCATAGAGGGAGCACCTCCAAAGCATTGAAGGCAAATGATTCTGATGAAGAATCATGCAGCTCACAAGGAGAAGAAGGCTCAGATGATGATGAACTCTCCTTCATCTCCAGAAAAATAAAATCTATGTGGAAAAAGAAGGATGGCTTCAGAAGGAAGCAATTCAACAGAAGATTTCCACAGAAGGAAGCTGAGCAAAAGGAGGAAAGTCCAGTGGTGTGCTATGGATGCAGGAAACCAGGCCACTACAAGGCAGACTGTCCTGAGGCTGAGAAGACAAAGAAGAAAGTCTTCAAGAAGAAGAAAGGTCTCATGGCAACATGGGAAGACCTCGATGATTCCTCTGATGATGAGGATAAAGAAGAGGCAAATCTGTGCCTAATGGCAGGACTCTCCTCAGTTGAAAGTGAAGACGAAGAGGAGGTAATTTCTTACTCTGAATTAAGAAATAATTTTGATGAGCTTCTTAGAGATTCATCCATTCTATCTGATGAGTACAGGTCTTTAAAGAAAAAGTTTTCTCTTATAACAAAAGATTTTGAAAAGCTTTCTTCAGAAAACAAAGTACTTAAATCAGAAAATGAAAAGTTAAGACTTCAAGCAAGTCAACCAAAAGATGAATCTCCAAAGAAGTCTGAGTCCAATACTTCCTGTGAAGTACAAGTACTTCAACAAGAAGTAGATGAACTCACTGGACGTTTGTCCAAATTTGTCAGTAGCTCTGAAAAGCTTGATCAAATTTTAAAAATTCAGAGAAAACCTTCTGACAAAACTGGTTTGGGTTATGAAAAACTGAAACCAAAGTTTTCCAAGAGTCCATCAAAGTTTAATATATATTGTGGATACTGTGGAAAGGCTGGACATGTCACATCGACATGCTTCCATAATAAATGGAACAAGCCTGGACGCAGGCCAAGGACTAACATGAAAGGACCCAAGAAAATCTGGGTACCTAAGAACATGATCATTCCTGTTGCAGATTTGCTTAATGGGAGGAAAGCAACACCAGTCATGGTACCTGGACAGTGGGTGCTCACGACACATGACGGGAGAAAGGTCTATGTTCCAAGACCTCAAGCCTAGAACAAAGGGCTGGGTCACATTTGGAGGTGACCAGAAAGGTAGAATAGTTGGAATCGGTAAAATTGGTAAACATCCTTTTCCTACTGTTAAAAATGTTTGATTGGTTGAAGGACTCAAACATAATCTACTTAGCATAAGTCAATTGTGTGACAGTGGATGTGATGTTTCCTTTGACAAGGATAAATGTATAGTCAGAAATTCTGATAAGTCCATTCTTTTTCAAGCAAAGAGGCAGGACAATGTTTATAAAATTGATTTCGAAAATCTGTCCAAACAGAATGTCTCATGCTTCATTTCTTTAAATAATGAACAATGGATATGGCAGAAGAAGCTTGGTCATGCAAGCTTGAGAACCATCTCAAAGCTTAATAAGCATAGCCTCGTAAGAGGACTTCCAAATCTTGTGTACAAATCTAAGGTTCTCTGTGAAGCATGTCAGAAAGGGAAACAAGTGAAAAACTCTTTTGATTCTAAAAACATTGTTTCCACTTCTAGACCTTTAGAACTTTTACATATGGATTTGTTTGGACCAACACAAACTGCTTCTTTGAGTGGAAAGAAATATGGACTTGTTATAGTTGATGACTATACTAGATGGACATGGGTTAAGTTCCTAGCACACAAGGATGAGTCTTTTAAAGTATTCACCATATTTTGTAAAAGAGTCCAAACTGAGAAAGGAGTTTGTATCAACTCCATTCGAAGTGATCATGGAGGTGAGTTTGAAAATGCAAACTTTCAGAGATTCTGTGAAGAGAATGGAATCCTTCACAATTTCTCTGCACCTAGAACACCACAGCAAAATGGTGTAGTAGAGAGGAAAAATCGATCTTTACAAGAGATGGCCAGGACCATGCTCAATGATCACTCAACCTCTAAGAGGTTTTGGGCTGAAGCTGTAAACACAGCATGTTATTTGCAAAACCGAATTTATATAAGGTCTATACTGAAAAAGACTCCTTATGAATTGTGGAAAGGAAGAAAACCCAACATTTCATATTTTCATCCTTTCGGATGTGAGTGTTTTATTCTTAACACCAAGGATCAACTTGGTAAATTTGACTCTAAAATTGATAATGGAATTTTTCTGGGTTATTCTGAAACTTCCAAGGCATATCGAGTTTACAACTCAAGAACCTTGACTGTTGAAGAGTCAATTCACGTTAAATTCAATGGCAAAAAGCCTGACAATGATCTGTCAGAGCTAAGTGATTCTCTTACAGATGTGAGAATACAACCAGGAGGTGAAGAATCATCAAGCAAGATTGAAGAAGATGGACCTGACGCAGGAGACAGTCATGCGTCCAATACTGGAGGTGGTAAAAGCTGGCATTTTAAGACTTATCATCCTGAAGATCAAATTATTGGAAATGCAGATGATAAAGTCAGAACAAGTTCCACATTCTGAGAGCAAACTGATGTAGCATTCATCTCTGAATTGGAGCCAAAGAATATAGATGAAGCCCTATTGGATGAAGGATGGATTTTAGCAATGCAGGAGGAGCTGAATCAGTTCAAAAGAAATGATGTTTGGACTCTGGTAGCCCCACCTAAAGATAAGTCCATTATTGGAACCAAATGGGTATTCAGAAATAAGCTGGACGAAGAAGGTAATGTTGTGAGGAACAAAGCAAGGTTAGTTGCTCAAGGCTACTCACAACAGGAAGGTATTGATTTCACTGAAACCTTTGCTCCAGTAGCTAGAATTGAAGCCATTCGCATTTTACTTTCATTTGCTGCCCAACATGATATGAGGCTTTATCAAATGGATGTAAAAAGTGCTTTTCTGAATGGTATAATAACAGAAGAAGTCTATGTTGAACAGCCCCCTGGTTTTGAGGATCAATCTTTTCCAAATCATGTTTTTAAACTGAAAAAGGCTCTTTATGGCCTTAAGCAAGCTCCTCGAGCTTGGTATGAAAAACTGAGTTCATTTTTAATGGAAAATGGTTTTTCAAGAGGAAAAGTTGATAACACTCTTTTCAGAAAATCCATAGACTCACATTTCATCATAGTACAGATTTATGTAGATGATATTATTTTTGGTGCTACTGATGAATCTTTGTGTAGAGAATTCTCTGAATTAATGCAGAAAGAATTCGAAATGAGTATGATGGGAGAGTTGAAGTTCTTTCTTGGACTTCAAGTGAAACAAACTCAAGATGGGATATATGTGCATCAGACCAAATATACAAAGGAGCTTCTGAAGAAGTTCAAAATGGATGATTGAAAACCCATGAATACCCCCATGCATCCAACTTGCATAATGAGCCTGAATGACAAAGATAAAAAGGTAGATCAAAAGGTATATAGAGGTATGATAGGATCTCTTTTATATCTTACTGCATCTAGACCTGATATTATGTTCAGTGTTTGCTTATGTGCAAGATTTCAATCAGATCCTAGAGATTCTCATTTGACTGCTGTCAAAAGAATTTTTCGATATCTGAAAGAAACTACTAATCTCGGTTTGTTGTTTAAGAAATCAGATGAATACAGATTAGTAGGGTTCTGTGATGCTGATTATGCTGGAGACAGGCTTGAAAGAAAAAGCACCAGTGGAGGATGCCATTTTATGGGATCCAATTTAGTATCATGGACAAGCAAGAGACAAAGCACAATTGCATTATCAACAGCCGAAGCTGAATATGTCTTTGCAGCAAGTTGTTGTTCTCAGCTCTTATGGATTAAATATCAATTGGAGGACTACAACATTTTCGAGAGTAAGATTTCTGTTCTGTGTGATAATACTGCTGCAATCAATTTATCTAAGAACCCAATCTTACACTCAAGAGCTAAGCATATAGAAATTAAACATCATTTTATTAGAGACTATGTGCAGAAGGGAACATTTGATATTCAGTTTGTTAACACTGAAAATCAATGGGCAGATATATTTACAAAACCCCTCTCTGTAGATAGATTCATTTTTATAAGGAAGCATTTGAATATGCACTTTATAAAAGACTGATGTTTAGCGTCCAATATGCTTAAGTTGAGTCTGAGTCCAATGTGACTAGAGCCCAATAGGACACGACAGTCTATTTGAGACTTAGAATTTTTTAAAAGAAAGCTTTCACCTCTTGGTAATCCCACGCTGAGTCCAAATTTTTTTTCATAGAGATATATCTTACAGTTGGTCTCTTACAAATGCTTTGCAGTTTTTTTTTGTTTGTTTGATGATTATTCAAGCTTTCAAGAAAAACTTCTGTTTTCTCTATAAACTTGATTCAGATTTCTCTTCGTTTGGCATCTTTTCTAAAATCATTTCTGTTTGAGAAAGCTTGTTTAGAAAAGGGGAGAAGAAAAAGTTTTTTTTCAGTTTTAAAGAGGTTTCTGTTTTTAAAAGCTCCAAGTCTTTTCAAAACTCTCTTTGGACTATGATGTTCTATGAACCTTTTTGCCTGATGACAAAAGGGGGAGAAAGAATGGGATTAAGTTTTTATATCTTGACTAAAAGGGGAGAAAGATCTTGACTAAAAGGGGAGAAAGTTTTTGACAAAAAGGGAGAAAGATTAAGTCTAGCTGCAGTAGTCTTATTACCATGTTATTTTTGATAAGCTATTTGTGGACTAATCTTTGTTTTATGAGTAAAAGAAATTTTCAGGTACTCTAAGTCTCAGGGAGAGAAGAGAAAGCAAAAACTGAGATGTTTATCTCAGGGGGAGTTTCTCTTTGAAATTTCTGTTTTTACTGACTATTTATCTGGTTTATGCTTTATTGTCTGTAAAACTTAATAATGTTTGTCATCATCAAAAAGGGGGAGATTGTTGGAACCAAATTGGTTAAAAGTGTTTTTAATACAAAAACTCCCTAAGTGTTTTTATGGTTTTGATGATAACAAAATGTATTAAGGTTTTTACAAAAGATGTATTAAGCTTGTACAACGTATAACAATGCTGCCTAACTAAGCTCATTGCAGTCTGCGTCCAATCAGTTCTTCATGACATTGGCTGGCATTCAAAGTGAGCCTTGCGTCCAATGTTGGCACTGAAATGGACACAAGAGTTCTGCGTCCAATGTTGGCACTGAAATGGACACAAGAGTTCTGCGTCCAATGTTTGAGCAGAAGGAAGAATTCTGCGTCCAATGTTTGAAGCAGAAGGAAGAATTCTGTGTCCAATGTTTGAAGCAGAAGGAAGAGTTCTGCGTCTAATGTTTGAGCAAAGGCAAGTAATGTTGTGCGTCCAATAATTCAGTACAAGGCAATACTGGTATAAGTCCAATGTTTCTATGAGAAGCAGAATTGCAGTAAAAGTCAAATGATTTTCAAAGGAACAGATTCAGTGAGTATGCGTCCAATGAAGGACAAAAGTCCAATGTTCAGTTTAAGGCATTGAAGTTCAACGTCCAATGAAACTGAACAAACAAAAGAACTGTTCTGCGTCCAATAAAATCAGAGTGACAAAGGTACTGTTCTGCGTCCAATAAATAAGAAGAACAAGAACAAAGTGTTACACGATGAATGAAGCAAAGTAGGACAAGTTCTCAGTCTACTATTCATCGTCCAATGAAGCAGAAAAACAAATGTACAACAATCAACTGCTCTACGTCCAATGGAACAGTAAGGAAATGGCAAAAATCCAAAAACCAGCATGAGGCAATAAGTCCAATACTGCCTTGAATGAAATGAAATGGTAAGCATAAGGATGCGTCCAATGATTGAATGAATATGCAAATGGTAAGCACAAGGTATGCGTCCATTTGCTAAAAGGACTGAAAGTCCAATAATTTCTACATGCTGCGTCCAATACGCAGAATCCATAAACTTGTTATTTACTGCTCATGCATTTAATATGGAACATATTTATTGAGCAAATGATTTGAGATAAATAGTTGTATACAATGCTTTTCTGTACAACTTTGTCAACGTTTCTGAACGTACTTTTGAAAAGCATAAAGCACTGTGGAAAGTGTACTAAGAGAGAGAATGTACTTTTAACTACTCTATATATCTCTGAACACATCTTTCTGCTTTACACAGTGTATTCTCTCTGTCTCAATAAGATATTATTATTAACCACTGTACAATTGAGACTTTGAGTACAGGTTGCTTCTGATTTAGGAGAAAGAAACGCAGACATGCACAATGAAGTAGATCTCCTCAGAGCAACGGGAAAATAGCATTAAATGCTATTAGAGAACTGTAACTTTTATGAGAGCTGAAGTTGAGCAACTGAAGAACAAGTCTGAAGCTTCACTACTCTTATAAATACCGAGAAGCAAGAAGAAGAATACAAGAAACTTAACAACGAAAAAGAAAGAGCTGAACTGCTGTGCAATCTGTTATACTCTGTATAGAAAGTCTTGTATTTATTCTTTCTTCTTGTAAAAGAGAGTTTGCTTAACTCTCAAAGTGCTTTAGATTTCATATCCTCACTTGTGTGAGTTAGACAGCACTTGAATCAAAAACTCTGCTGAGTTGTTTAGCCTGAAGAGGCTGTGTTCAAAGAATACTTGGGATTTAGCCTGGAGAGGCTGTGTGTAAAGAATACTTGGGTTTTAGCCTGAAGAGGCTGTGTGCAAAGAATACTTGTATTCTATCAGGTTGATAGTGAAATCTCTCTAGTTTGAGGGGACTGGACGTAGCTCTTAGGAAAGGGTGAACCAGTATAAAAACTTGTGTTATTTCTTCCTTCCCTTAACTCCTTTTTTATCTGTGTTTATTACTAACAAAGGGGATTGAAATTGATTTTATTCAAACAAGTTTTTCAAACTGAAAGGGAAGCATTCTGTGCGTCCAATCTTTAGAAAACCTGTGCGTCCAGTTTTTATAAAGACTCTGTGCGTCCAGTGTTTTAGCACTCTGTGCGTCCAATATTTTAGAAAAACACTGTGCGTCCAATATTTGAACTAAGCTGTGCGTCCAACGTTTTTAACAGCCAGCGTCCAACTTTTGCGAAAAGTTTTAAAAGCTTAGAAACACAATTCAACCCCCCCTTCTTGTGTTTCATCTTGTTACCTACATACATTTCATATGATTTATATCCAGTCTATATTTTGCACAGTCATTGCATGCATGAACATTACTAATAGACTTCTTATCATGCAGAGTCTTTAAAGTATCATATTCATTTGTAACCTTTTCTAGCTTAGTTTTCAATTGATGAATCATTTCTTGGTTATCACTTATGACACGTTTTTGGGACTTATTTAATTTCATCAGTCTAATAGCTTCATCATGCAATTCCTCATAAGCATCATGCAATTCATCATAAGTAGGTGACAGAATTAGTTCATTGTCACTTACCTCCTTTTCTTCTTCTTCTTCTTCTTCTTCTTCCTTATGATTTGCCATAAGACATAAGTTTGCTTCTTCACCATCTGAGGAGCTTTCTGATGAAGAGTCATTTTCTTCCCAAGCTATGTAAGCTCTTCGCCCTTTTCTGTCCTTCTTTTCTCTCCTCTCAAACTTTTCTGATTTTCTTTGAGATTGAGGACAGTCCATTTTCATGTGTCCCTTCTTTCCACATTCATAGCACTCTATTTGAGAGTTGTCAAACTCTTTCTTGAAAGGTTTCTTACTTTGATTATTTGACCTTCCAAATCCTTTCTTCTTCTTAAAGAATTTCCCAAATTTCTTTACAAACATGGAGAAGTCTTCATCACTTTCTTCCTGGTCATCGGACTCATCTTCCTCAATCTTTTGTACCTTCTTGTTTCTTGAGGATGATGCTATTAATGCCAGCCCTTTCTTCTTTTTCTCACTGTCTTCATTTTCTTGAAGACGGTTCAGCTCCAACTCATGCTCTTGAAGCTTTCCAAACAGTGTTGCCAAAGTCATTGTGGATAGATTTCTCAATTCTGCAATGGCAGTCACTTTTGGTTGCCAATTCCTGCTCAGACATCTCAACACTTTGTTAATAAGATCCTCATTGGGAAAGGTCTTTCCCAATGTCGACAAATGATTAACAATGTGTGTAAATCGTTTCTGCATGTCTTGTATTGATTCACCAGGAATCATACGAAACAGCTCATACTCATGAGTTAATGTGTTAACTCGAGCACGTTTAACTTCATTTGTGCCCTCATGGGTGACTTCTAAAGCATACCACATCTCCTGAGCAGTTTTACAATTACAAATTCGAAAGAATTCATCTTGACCCAAGGATGCAGAAATTATATTTTTGGCCCTCCAATCAAGTTGGACCTTTTTCTTTTCATCTTCATCCCACAAATCTCTGGGTTTTTCTTTGGTTAAACCATCTATTATATAAGTTGGAACAATTGGTCCATTTTCAAAAACATTCCACACATCCAAGTCATGAGAACAAATGAAAATGCGCATTCTTTCTTTCCAGTAAGCATAACCATCACCATTAAATACTGGTGCCTTATTATAAGAACCATCAACATATGTAAAAGTGTTAGAAGCCATAGGATCACTCTTTAAAAACAGTTTAGTGAAAGAGAACCTGCTCTGATGCCACTTGTTAGTCCAAGTGACTTCTAACAAGGTGAATCCTAGAGGGGGGGTGAATAGGATTCAGTGTATTTTCAAAAACTTTATGAACATGAAAACAGTTTAACAGAGATGCAGTAAATATGTCAGTTCACGAAATGCAAAGAGTTAAAGGATAGAAAAATGAACACACAAATTTATCCTGGTTCGGTCACTCAAAGACCTACGTCCAGTCCCCAACTTGTTTCCAAATTGAGATTTCAAACAACTTATATTACGGGTTCGATTACAACACAGAATCGGTTTTACAAGGAGATACCCCACTCCAAAACCCACAACAAATTAGAGATACCCCACTCTAATTCTCAACAACTAGAGGATGTCTCATCTCTATAAACAACCACTGCAAATTAGAGATACCCCACTCTAATTCTGCACAACTAGAGGATGCCTCACCTCTATAAACAAACACTCAAGTAAATATGAGTTTTGAGTTTACCAGAAATTTATCACACATTCTGTGATGGATTGATACAATGAAAGAGCAGCAATTTATCACTAACTTTGATTGATATGCAAGTTGAAGTTCTCAGTTCTTGTTTTTCTCTACTTCACAGTGTATTTCGATTGTTTTCTTCTCTGTGTTCTTCCCCTTTTTTTTAAACTTCAGAATTTTCCCTTCTTATATTCCAGCTTCAGCCTTCATGACCGTTTTCTAATAGCATTAAATGTTATTTTCCCGTTGCTCTGAGGAGATCTACTTCAGTAGGCATGTCTGCGTTTCTTTCTCCTTAATCAGAAGCAACCTGTACTCAAAGTCTCAATTGTACAGTGGTTAATAGTAATATCTTATTGAGACAGAGAGAATACACTGTGTAAAGCAGAAAGATGTGTTCAGAGATATAAGAGTTAATTCTCTCTCTTAGTACACTTTCCACAGTGCTTTATGCTTTTCAAATGTACGTTCAAAACGTTGACAATGGTTGTACAGAAAAGCATTGTTTATTGGACTCTCAGCAGTCAATTTGTTCACTTGGATTTATTGGACGCAGCACTGTCTTGTTCATTCTTTGTACATACAATGGACGCAGCACAGTTCTTTTAACATTGGACACAGAACTCAGCTTTGAACATTGGACGCAGAACTTCAGTCTTCAGTCTTGGACATTGGACGCAGAACTTCAGTCTTCAGTCATTGGACGCACAAGCTTAGTGCCTTGAACTGAATTATTGGACTCTGAACAGTGTTCCTTGAACTGAACATTGGACTCTGAACTTCAGTGTTTTGTACTGGATATTTGACTCTGACTTTCAGTGCTTTAATCTCAACATTGGACTCAGGATCTTCTGCTGAACATTGGTCTTACACATGTTGCTAATCATTGGACGCATGCTTTCTGAAACATTGGACTTATGACTTCAGCTGAACATTGGACTTATGCTTTCTTAACCATTGGACGTATGCCTTCAGCTGAACATTGGACGCAGACTTTCTGAACCATTGGACTTATACAACTGCAATGCCTTCAGTTTGTAATATTGGACGCAGAGGTCTGTGAAGTCTTGCTTGAGACATTGGACGCACAGCATTGCCTTGTGTTGAAAACATTGGACGCAGCGAGTCATTGTTCTGCTTCTTTGGAAAACATTGGACGCAGAACTGAATTTCCTTATACTTCAACATTGGACTCTTAACTGCATTCCCTGATACTCAATCATTTGACTCATGATCATTGGACGATGAACAGTGTTCCATTACTTCCATCATTGGACGATGCACTCCAACTTTGTGTATATTTATCACTGTCATATTGAACTTGTTATTGGACGCATAGCTTCTCAACTGATTGTTATCTAGCATTGGACGATGGACTTTACCATTGTTGTACCTACAAGAACTTGTTAGCAGACTTTGTACAATTCTTGATAAACATGATTTGACTTTGTAAAAACCTTAATAAACTTTGTTATCATCAAAACCATAAAATCACTTGGGGGATTTTTCCATTAGAAAAGCTTTTAACCAACTCGGTTTCAACAGCATGGTCTCATAATGATTATTGGATGCATAGCTCTCAGAGTCCATTGAACAATTCTTATCCGAGGTCAAGTATCAGTATCATTGGACGCATCACTCTTGGTGTCCATATATGTGCCAGTGCCAATATTGGACGATGGACTTATCATTGTTGTACCTACAAGAGCTTGTCAGCAGACTTTGCGACATCCTTTAATAAACTTTGTAAAAACCTTAATAAGCTTTGTTATCATCAAAACCATAAAACCACTTAGGGAATTTTTGCATTAGAAATGCTTTTAACCAATTTGGTTCCAACACATTATTGGAACCAAATGGGTATTCAGAAACAAACTGGACGAAGAAGGTAAAGTTGTGAGAAACAAAGCAAGGTTAGTTGCTCAAGGCTACTCACAACAGGAAGGTATTGACTTTACTGAAACCTTTGCTCCAGTAGCTAGAATAGAGGCCATTCGCACCTTACTTTCATTTGCTGCCCAACATGATATGAGGCTTTATCAAATGGATATAAAGAGTGCTTTTCTGAATGGTATAATAACAGAGGAAGTCTATGTTGAACAGCCCCCTGGCTTTGAGGATCAAACTTTTCCAAACCATGTTTTTAAATTGAAAAAGGCTCTTTATGGCCTCAAGCAAGCCCCTCGAGCTTGGTATGAAAAACTAAGTTCTTTTCTAATGGAAAATAGTTTTTCAAGAGGAAAAGTTGACAATACTCTTTTCAGAAAATCCATAGACTCACATTTCATCATAGTACAAATGTATGTGGATGATATCATTTTTGGTGCTACTGATGAATCTCTTTGTAGAGAATTTTCTGAATTAATGCAGAAGGAGTTTGAAATGAGCATGATGGGAGAATTGATGTTCTTTCTTGGACTTCAAGTAAAACAGACGCAAGATGGGATATATGTGCATCAGTCCAAATACACAAAGGAGCTTCTTAAAAAGTTCAATATGGACGATTGCAAACCCATGAACACTCCTATGTATCCAACTTGCATAATGAGCCTGAATGATAAAGATAAAAAGGTAGATCAAAAGGTATACAGAGGTATGATTGGATCTCTTTTATATCTTACTGCATCTAGACCTGATATCATGTTCAGTGTTTGTTTATGTGCAAGATTCCAATCAGATCCTAGAGATTCTCATTTGACTGCTGTCAAGAGAATTTTTAGATATCTGAAAGAGACTACTAATCTTGGTTTGCTGTTTAAGAAATCAGATGAATACAGATTAGTAGGATTCTGTGATGCTGATTACGCAGGAGACAGGCTTGAAAGAAAAAGCACCAGCGGAGGATGCCATTTTATTGGATCCAATCTAGTATCATGGACGAGCAGGAGACAAAGCACAATTGCATTATCTACAGCTGAAGCTGAATATGTCTCTGCTGCAAGTTGTTGCTCTCCGCTCTTATGGATTAAACATCAATTGGAGGACTACAACATCTTCGAGATTGTTTTCCCGTTTGATGATTATTCTTGTTGTCAAGAAAAGGGGGAGAAGAAAAAGGTTTTTTTTTCAAAACTGTCTTTGGACTATGATGTTCTGTGAACCTTTTTGCCCTTTTTGCCTGATGACAAAAGGGGCAGAAGAAAAAGAGGATTAAGTTTTATAGTTTGAGAAGAAAAAGGAGATTGAGTTTTAAAAGCTCAAGTCTTTTAAAGGGGGAGAAGAAAAACAAAATCTTAAGATTGCGTTGCAATAGTATTATTACCATGTTTTATTTTTCCATTCTCTGATAAGTTGTTTGCTTTATATATTGGACTAATCTTTTTATGAGTAAAAGAAATTTTCAGGTACTCTGAGTATATTGAATATCCAAAACCATGAGATGTTTATCTCAGGGGGAGAAGAGTAAGAAAAGCTGAGACGTATATCTCAGGGGGAGTTTTTCTTAGAAAATTTGTGTTTATGCTGACTGATTATTTGGTTTATTTGCTTTATTGCTTGTAAAACTTAATAATGTTTGTCATCATCAAAAAGGGGGAGATTGTTGGAACCAAATTGGTTAAAAGCATTTCTAATGCAAAAATTCCCTAAGTGGTTTTATGGTTTTGATGATAACAAAGCTTATTAAGGTCTTCACAAAGTATAACAAAGTTTATTAAGGATGTTACAAAGTCTGCTGACAAGCTCTTGTAGGTACAACAATGATAAGTTCATCGTCCAATATGACATTGGCAATATACACACAGTCTGAGAGCCTTGCGTCCATTGATCAGTAAAGCAATATAGTTAGTTCTGCGTCCAATGATCAGTTATGAGTCCAATAATCAGAATAAGGGAATACTGCTCATCGTCCAGAATACTGCTCTGCGTCCAATGGAATAGAATGGGAAAAATCCAACATTCAACTGTTCTGCGTCCAATGAAGCAGAATTGACAAAAGTCCAACAAATACTTCCCTGCGTCCAATGGAACAGAAAGGCAATGGCAAAAGTCTAATTATCAGCATGAGGCAATACGTCCAATACTGCACTGCATCAAATGGAATGAAATGGTAAGCATGAGGATGCGTCCAATGGATGAATGAATATCATGTGCAAATGGTAAGTACAAGGTATGCGTCCATTTGCTAAAAGGACTGAAAGTCCAACTTTATTCTACATGTTGCGTCCAATAAATTCCATATGCTGCGTCCAATAAATTCCATATGCTGCGTCCAAAACGCAGAGTCCATTACTTGCTATTTATTGCTCATGCATTTAATATGGAACATATTTATTGAGCAAATGATTTGAAATAAATAGCTGCATGCAATGCTTTTCTGTACAACCATTGTCAACGTTTTTGAACGTGCATTAAATGAAAAGCATAAAGCACTGTGGAAAGTGTACTAAGAGAGAGAATGTACCCTGATTAATTCTGCATATCTCTGAACACGTCTTTCTACATTACACAGTGTATTCTCTCTGTCTCAATAAAATTTTACTATTAACCACTGTACAATTGAGACTTTGAGTACAGGTTGCTTCTGTTTAGGAGAAAGAAACGCAAACATACTCACTGAAGTAGATCTCCTCAGAGCAACGGGAAAATAGCATTTAATGCTATTAGAGAACGGTAATATTTATAAAGGCTAAAGCTGAGCTATTTGAAGAACAAATCTGAAGCTTCATCAAAGCCTATATATACCGTGAACAAGAAGAAGAATACAAGGGACTGAACAACGAAAAAGAAAGAGCAAAAACGCTGTGCAAATTGTTATACTCTGTATAGAAAGTCTTGTATATTTTCTATCTTCTTGTAAAAGAGAGTTTGCTTAACTCTCGAAGTGCTTTAGTTTTCATATCCTCACTTGTGTGAGTTAGACAGCACTTAAATCAAAAACACTCTGCTGAGTTGTTTGAGCCTGGAGAGGCTTGACTGTAAAAGAATACTTGTTTGAGCCTGGAGAGGCTTGTCTGTAAAAGAATACTTGATTGAGCCTGGAGAGGCTTGACTGTAAAATAATACTTGGTTGAGCCTGGAGAGGCTTGTCTGTAAAAGAATACTTGTTGTAAGACCTGGAGAGGCTGCTGAAGAATACTTGTTACCTATCTGGATTGATAGTGAAATCTCTCTAGTTTGAGGGGACTGGACGTAGCTCTTAGGAAAGGGTGAACCAGGATAAAAACTTGTGTTACTTCTTCTTTCCCTTAACTCTTATTATATCTGTGCTTATTCTAACCGTGGGGATTGAATTGATTTTTATTTAACAAGTTTTTCATACACTTTAAATCGCACAACGAAAACAAGTTTTAAACTAAGTGGAAGCCTCTGCGTCCAATATTCTTGTGCGTCCGATATTTGAAAACTCTGTGCGTCCAGTGTTTCAAAACTCTGTGCGTCCAATATTTCAGAAAAAGCTGTGCGTCCAACGTTTTTCACAAGCCAGCATCCAACATTGCAAAAAGTTTTTAAAAGCTTAGAAACACAATTCAACCCCCCCTTCTTGTGTTTCATCCTATTACCTACAAGTGGCTGCTTACTACACATAACACGAGGAAGGTCTATGTTCCAAGACCTAAAGCTTAAGATCACCTAAGAATGAAGAAGATGGACCAGACGCAGAAAACAATGATGCGTCCAATACTGAAAGAAGAAGAAGCTGGCACTTCAAGACCTATCATCCTGAAGATCAAATCATTGGAAATGCAAATGATAGAGTCAGAACAAGGTCCACATTCAGAGAACAAACTGATGTTGCATTCATCTCTGAATTGGAGCCCAAAAACATAGATGAAGCCCTATTGGACGAAGGATGGATTCTGGCAATGCAGGAGGAGCTAAATCAATTCAAACGCAATGATGTTTGGACGCTAGTAGCCCCACCTGAAGATAAGTCCATTATTGGAACCAAATGGGTATTCAGAAACAAACTGGACGAAGAAGGTAAAGTTGTGAGAAACAAAGCAAGGTTAGTTGCTCAAGGTTACTCACAACAGGAAGGTATTGACTTTACCGAAACCTTTGCTCCAGTAGCTAGAATAGAGGCCATTCGCATTTTACTTTCATTTGCTGCCCAACATGATATGAGGCTTTATCAAATGGATGTAAAGAGTGCTTTTCTGAATGGTATAATAACAGAGGAAGTCTATGTTGAACAGCCCCCTGGCTTTGAGGATCAAACTTTTCCAAATCATGTTTTTAAATTGAAAAAGGCTCTTTATGGCCTTAAGCAAGCTCCTCGAGCTTGGTATGAAAAACTAAGTTCTTTTCTAATGGAAAATGGTTTTTCAAGAGGAAAAGTTGACTCTACTCTTTTCAGAAAATCCATAGACTCACATTTCACCATAGTACAAATTTATGTGGATGATATCATTTTTGGTGCTACTGATGAATCTATTTGTAGAGAATTTTCTGAGTTAATGCAGAAGGAGTTTGAAATGAGCATGATGGGAGAATTGAAGTTCTTTCTTGGACTTCAAGTAAAACAGACGCAAGATGGGATCTATGTGCATCAGTCCAAATACACAAAGGAGCTTCTTAAAAAGTTCGATATGGACGATTGCAAACCCATGAACACTCCTATGCATCCAACTTGCATAATGAGCCTGAATGATAAAGATAAAAAGGTAGATCAAAAGGTATACAGATGTATGATTGGATCTCTTTTATATCTTACTGTATCTAGACCTGATATCATGTTCAGTGTTTGTTTATGTGCAAGATTCCAATCAGATCCTAGAGATTCTCATTTGACTGCTGTCAAGAGAATTTTTAGATATCTGAAAGAGACTACTAATCTTGGTTTGCTGTTTAAGAAATCAGATGAATACAGGTGATTACGCTGGAGACAGGCTTGAAAGAAAAAGCACCAGCGGAGGATGCCATTTTATTGGATCCAATCTAGTATCATGGACGAGCAGGAGACAAAGCACAATTGCATTATCTACAGCTGAAGCTGAATATGTCTCTGCTGCAAGTTGTTGTTCTCAGCTCTTATGGATTAAACATCAATTGGAGGACTACAACATCTTTGAGAGTAAGATTTCTGTTCTTTGTGATAATACTGCTGCAATCAATTTATCTAAGAACCCAATCTTACACTCAAGAGCTAAGCATATAGAAATTAAACATCATTTCATTAGAGACTATGTGCAGAAGGGAACATTTGATATTCAGTTTGTTAACACTGAAAATCAATGGGCAGATATATTTACAAAAGCCCTCTCTGTAGATAGGTTTACTTTTATAAGGAAGCATTTAAATATGCACTTTATAAAAGATTGATGTTTAGCGTCCAATATGCTCAAGCTGAGTCTGAGTCCAATGTGACTAGCGTCCAATAGGACACGTCGGTCTATTTGAGACTTAGAAGTTTTTTTAAAGACTAAAAAGTTTTTACATCTTAGTCTTCCCACGCTGAGTCCAAACTATCTTTATAAAGATATATTTTACACCTGCTTTGCAGTTGTTTTCCCGGTTGATGATTATTCTTGTTTTCAAGAATAAGGGGAGAAGAAAAAGGGATATTATGTTTTAAAAGCTCATTTAATTTTAAAATGATTCATTTCTTTCTGCTTTTCAAAACTGTCTTTGGACTATGATGTTCTGTGAACTTTTTTGCCTGATGACAAAAAGGGGAGAAGTAAAAGAGGATTAAGTTTTAAAGTTTTTAAAAGAGATTGAGTTTTAAAAGCTCAAGTCTTTTAAAGGGGGAGATGTTTTAAAGGGGGAGAAGAAAAAGCATTAAGTTTCAAAAGCTCAAGTCATTTGTAGATTGAGCTTAAGATTGCGTTGCAGTACTCTTATTACCTTTTTGTCCATTCTCTGATAAGCTGGTTGCTTTATATATTGGACTAATCTTTTTATGAGTAAAAGAAATTTTCAGGTACTCTGAGTATATTGAATATCCAAAACCATGAGAAGTTTATCTCAGGGGGAAAAGAGTAAGAAAAACTGAGACATATATCTCAGGGGGAGTTTTTCTTAGAAAATTTGTGTTTATGCTGACTGATTATTTGGTTTATTTGCTTTATTGCTTGTAAAACTTAATAATGTTTGTCATCATCAAAAAGGGGGAGATTGTTGGAACCAAATTGGTTAAAAGCATTTCTAATGCAAAAATTCCCTAAGTGGTTTTATGGTTTTGATGATAACAAAGCTTATTAAGGTCTTCACAAAGTATAACAAAGTTTATTAAGGATGTTACAAAGTCTGCTGACAAGCTCTTGTAGGTACAACAATGATAAGTCCATCGTCCAATATGACATTGGCAATATACACAGTCTGAGAGCTTTGCGTCCAATGATCAGTAAAGCAATACAGTTAGTTCTGCGTCCAATGATCAGTTATGAGTCCAATAATCAGAATAAGGGAATACTGCTCATCGTCTAGAATACTGCTCATCGTCCAGAATACTGCTCATCGTCCAATAAATCAGTATAAGGCAAATACTGTTCATCGTCCAATGTTCAGTATAAGGCAATACGCTTTTGCGTCCAATGTTCAATACAGACAGTACCACTCTGCGTCCAATAGAGCTAAATGGCAAAAGTTCATCAGTCAACTATGGAGAGTGAAATGAAACAGAATTACAAAAGTCCAATAATAAGCTTGAGGCAATATGTACAACACTGCCTGCGTCCAATGATGCAGAATGGAAAAGTCCAACAGCATAAGGCAATACATACAATGCTGCCCTGCGTCCAATGAAGCAGAATGGGACAAGTCCATCAGTCAACTGTTCTGCTGCGTCCAATGAAGAAGAATGACAAAAGACTGTTCTACGTCCAATGGAACAATGGAACAGAATTGGAAAAGGCCAACAATCAACTGCTCTGCGTCCAATGGAATAGAATGGGAAAAATCCAATAGTCAACTGTTCTGCGTCCAATGAAGCAGAATTGACAAAAGTCCAACAAATACTTCCCTGTGTCCAATGGAATAGAATGGGAAAAATCCAACAGTCAACTGTTCTGCGTCCAATGAAGCAGAATTGACAAAAGTCCAACAAATATGTCCCTGCGTCCAATGGAACAGAAAGGCAATGGCATAAGTCCAATAATCAGCATGAGGCAATACATCCAATACTGCCTTGCGTCCAATGGAATAGAATGGTAAGCATGAGGATGCGTCCAATGGAATAGAATGGTAAGCATGAGGATGCGTCCAATGGATGAATGAATGTCATTTGCAAATGGTAAGTACAAGGTATGCGTCCATTTGCTAAAAGGACTGAAAGTCCAACTTTACTCTACATGCTGCGTCCAATAAATTCTACTTGCTGCGTCCAAAACGCAGAGTCCATAACTTGCTATTTATTGCTCTTGCATTTAATATGGAACATATTTATTGAGCAGGTGCCACTTGGCATACACAAATGGTAAGATTTGTGTACCGTGCACAAATCGGATATGACCTGTAATAGCAGGTGTCACCAATTTTACATTAATTATGAAAATACCCCACTAGATACCTAAATTATTATTTTTGAAAGAAATTATAATTAAATTATTTTTCAATATTTAAACATTTTAAAGATTAATATTATATCGTTTATCACTCTCTCTCCCCCCTCTCCCTCCCTCGCTATCCCCTTCTCTCATTCTCTCCCTCCATCTCGCTCCCCCGCCCTATCTCTCTCTCTCGCTCTCTCCCTCTCTCTTGCTCACACTCCCCTCCCTCTAGCTCTCTCTCTCCGACCTCTCTCTCTCTCGCTGTCTCTAGTTCTCTCCCTACCTCTCTCACACACTTTCTCTCTCCCCATCTCTCTCTCTCTCCCTCGCTCGCTCTCCCTCTCTCTCTTAATCTCTATCTCTCTCTTCCTCCCTATCTCTCCCTCTCTCATGCTTTCGGTCTCTCTCTCTCTCTATCTTTGTCGTTCTCTCCCTTTGTCTCTCGCTAGAGTGGGGAGCGAGAGGGATGGAGAGTGAGAGCAAGAGATAGTTGAGAAAGAGCGAGAGATGGAGAGAGAGAACGATAGAGAACGGGGAGAGAGATTGAGAGAGTGAGAGTTAGAGCGATAGAGAGGGAGTGCAAGTGAGATAGAGGGAGGGAGGGAGGGAGGGAGAGAGAAAGAAAGAGAGGGGGAGAGTGAGAGCAAGAGAGAGAGGTGGGGGAGAGAGAGCGAGAGAGAAAGGAAGAGAGGGAGAGAGTGTTGAGGGGGAGATCGAGGGAGAGAGAGGAAAGGTTTTTCACAGGGGAGCGAGAGGAGAGCGATAGAGAAAGGGAGAGGGAGAGAGTGCAAAAGAGAGAGGGAGAGGTTTTTCAAAGAGAAATAATTAACAAAAAAATTGTCTCACGCAAATTATAGAGAATTTTATTTATTATATCTAATTCCATTCCACTAAATTTACTTATATTGTTGATAAAAATACAAATATATGGCATTTTCTAATTTTGTTTCAAATAAACACGTACATTGGGCCAAAATTCAACTTTTTACAAATAATGGCATAGATTGGGCCAAAATTTAATTATATAAAAATATTGGAGTTTTAATGGAATTATTTCACATAAATAACATAAAATTAAGGCACCTATTGTGCAATTATTTTGTATGTCTCTAAAAACCTAACCAATAGTTAACCCATACACAATCCAGACCGTTACAATTAATTAATAATATATCAATGGTGTAGACCCAATTTGGGTACCATACACAAATCTTACTATTTGTGCAGGCTAAGTGCCACCTATTGAGCAAATGATTTGAAATAAATAGTTGTATACAATGCTTTTCTGTACAACCTTGTCAACGTTTTTGAACGTGCATTAAATGAAAAACATAAAGTACTGTGGAAAGTGTACTAAGAGAGAGAATGTACCCTGACTAACTCTGTATATCTCTGAACACATCTTTCTACTTTACACAGTGTATTCTCTCTGTCTCAATAAAATTTTACTATTAACCACTGTACAATTGAGACTTTGAGTACAGGTTGCTTCTGTTTAGGAGAAAGAAACGCAGACATACTCATTGAAGTAGATCTCCTCAGAGCAACGGGAAAATAGCATTTAATGCTATTAGAGAACGGTAACATTTATGAAGGCTGAAGGTGGGCTATTCGAAGAACAAGTCTGAAGCTTCATTAAAGCATATAAATACTGTGATACAAGAAGAAGAAGATAGAGACAATGAGAACGAACTTCAACAATAGAAGCGACTGAACAACGAAAAAGAAAGAGCAAAAACGCTGTGCAAATTGTTATACTCTGTATAGAAAGTCTTGTATATTTTCTATCTTCTTGTAAAAGAGAGTTTGCTTAACTCTCAAAGTGCTTAAGTTTTTCATATCCTCACCTGTGTGAGTTAGACAGCACTTAAATCAAAAACACTCTGCTGAGTTGTTTGAGCCTGGAGAGGCTTGTCTGTAAAAGAATACTTGTTTGAGCCTGGAGAGGCTAGGTGTGCAAAGAATACTCGGTGTAAGGCCTGAAGAGGCTGTTGAAGAATACTTGTATTCTATCAGGTTTGATAGTGAAATCTCTCTAGTTTGAGGGGACTGGACGTAGCTCTTAGGAAAGGGTGAACCAGGATAAAACTTGTGTTACTTCTTCTTTCCCTTAACTCTTATTATTTCTGTGCTTATTCTAACCGTGGGGATTGAATTGATTTTTATTCAACAAGTTTTTCATACACTTTAAATCGCACAAAGAAATCAAGTTTTTAACTTAGCAGAAGCCTCTGCGTCCAATCCTTTTGTGCGTCCAATATTTCACAACTCTGTGCGTCCAGTGTTTTAGCACTCTGTGCGTCCAATTCTCAGAAAAAGTTGTGCGTCCAATATTTGAAATATGCTGTGCGTCCAACGTTTTCACAAGCCAGCGTCCAACATTGCGAAAAGTTTTTAAAAGCCTAGAAACACAATTCAACCCCCCCTTCTTGTGTTTCATCTTGTTACCTACACTCTCTGTTCACATATAGCATTACTTTTTGGGAAATAGGTTGCAAAAATAACAACCTAACCTAGCCTGCATGGTCGATGTATTAAATCATTTTCCTGTTTGAAAACTCAAAGATTAAAAAGATTTAATAAAAATGAAATTATAAAATGTTATAACTTATAACTACTTGGTTAAACAAAAGCTTTGGATTGTTATTATTGGAAAGAAAGAAACATACACAAATGTAGCTGGTTAAATGGCAAGGTAAAAACACAATGGAAGATGCTACGGTTTGTTAAAACTCTTATTAGGTGATGATACCCTGCTTCATGACTCTAATATTATGTAATATGTGTTCTAGTTGTGAATGTTTCTGGCTGCAACTTCATTTTGTGTGCAGAGAATTGGTCTTATTGTTCGAGTGGCTTCTGTGACAACAGAATCAGTTTTCAAGTTTCTTCAACATCAATTAGCTCCCTTGGAGCCAATGATCGGGGTGCCACCTTACAGATAAAGTGAAGTGTTATCACATAATAATGGTTTTAAGTGCAGACCTATATGTATAATAACTTCACATTCCTTTTATTCATGTATATTATATATTTATAGTGACCAATAATCTGCCTTCTATTTAAAATGGTGGCTATACTTCCTCTAACTGAAGCCATATTGTGAACCATGTATTGTGTTGTACTTGTACCAATCACTGTGTTATGCTTGGAAATTTGAGGCAACCTCATGGAGGATGTGAAAAATTGACTATGATGGCCCTGGATGACACAGCACACTTCTTGTATGTTCATTTTCATATAAAGATCGATCAAACTTTATAATAACATCTAACCTCTATGCTTACAATCAAATGCTTTCTGCAAAACTGAAACAAGTTGTTCTACACTTAGTTTAACAAAGTCTACATTTGGAAGATGAAGACCTATATTATATTCGTCTTCAGTAAAGTCTACTTTCTTCAACGTTGATTTGTAGCTCATATCAGCTGATATCGGGGGACCTCTCGCAATCGCCACCTGTAAAAACAACAACAACAACAAAAAAGTGTGTTTATGATACAAGAGTTCAAGAGTTAAAAATTTGTATAAGAAATGGAAAATTTCACGTTTTAGTCATATAACCCAAATAAAGTACACTCAGATGTTTCTAAAGTCATAACAAGTGAACCAATCATTTTTGTTAGAAGTTGATGAAGAACTCACACAGTGTCTTTCTCCAAGTTCAAACAGCCAAAATCTCCACAAAGCCATAACCTTCCCATCCATTTCAGCTGATATATTAGTCCAGTTCGTGTGAGAAAACTCCACTTCATTCAACCCTTCAATCAGTCCACTCCCTATGGCTTTCACATATGCTTCTTTTAGGCTCCAATATCTGCAAAATCAGGTGCACCCTTGACTTTCATCACGGCCTTTCTTCGGTTCAAAGAATCATTTCACATCTACAAAGAATTCTACTAGTTTGGCACTTGGCAGATACAAATATCATCAAATCAGACACTATCTCATTTTGATATATAACTTAAAGAATTTCAGAGACCATCTATCTTGTGCCCTACATTATATAGCCAAGATATTGAGGTAATTCATCCCCTAAATGATATTTTACCAAATCATGTGATAAATTGATAATAATTTAAATGGGCAGGATAAAACCATAGCTAAAAATTATTGGCCATTTTGCATTTAAGGGCATGAGCAAAACAGCTCTCTGGAATGAAGCTAGGCAAGCACAGTAAAGGCTTAAGTTTAAGCCGATGTCATTTCTTGATTCATGTAAAGAGTGTACTGATATTCTTGAAAAAATGCTAGCCAAGAAATTTATCATTCATATATATTGTCATTTAGTTTCTTTCCAAACAAATGACAATTTAAGGAAATACAGTTGAACTTGAAAAATGCAGAATTGAGTATTTTTTTTTTCTTTATTGTACAGTGTACACAAGCACCTATTTCTAATTAAACAACTAATCCGTATAAAATATTGGTCTTTTCCTAACAATAAATAATAAATAATAAAAAAAATCCAACCGATGAAACAATTTTGGAAGGAAATACAAAAATTTGAGAGGTAATACGTGTTTCAGCTAAAAACCAAAAGTGCTTGGAGGCAACAAGCGTTAGTCAAAAACCTACTTTTCTAATACCGTAATTAATTGATTTGATTAATTGATTTTGTATAACAATACCTGTAAAATTCAATTAACACATCATCATCACAAGTGCCAGCATTGACTATGTTATCCCATTCCAAGCTGGAAAAGTAGGAGGAGAAGCACTGAATGAATTCCGCAACAGTCTCTCCACACGGCACAGCATAGGAGACGATGTCTATCCCGACAAGGCACAAAGGTTCAGATGCAATGGCCACATAGTGACCGTGATGGGACACATTGAAATTAAAATTCGGGTACCTAACACCAAGCTTATCATCATAATCATAATAATCCTGAAACGAAAAAGAGGAGATAAATAAAAAAAGGGTTATAATAAAAAAGATGATAGTTTGAGTTTGATGAATACCAAATATGGTTTGCCTTGGGAAGTTCGTTTGATGATGTTGAAGTTGTTGTTGTTGGGTTGTTGAGGGAAGGGGATTTGGGTGACGTCATATGCGAGAGCGTACTGAAGCATTCGGCTGACGAGTGCACGTTTCTGGTCTTCTATTTGGACGAAGCGGGTGACGGAGGAGTGGTCGTGGGGAGGGAGGAGGGACAGGGCGGAGGTGAATTCAACGGGGTGTGGGTCCCACCTTGATATGTCCACCACCCATCTCCTCACTCCTTCCTCCATTTCAAACCACGACAGTCTCCACCTATGATGATATTGTAATTGTAATATGAGCACGTAAAAACAGGGCTTTTTTATCATTGTAACACCATTTTTTTTATTATTTTTTAATCTAGCACTCTTTTTTTTTTATTTCTCAGAGTAGCACTTTTTTTATTAAAATATTTATTTTTATTAATTATCAATTAATTAAATATTAAATATTAGTTTAAAATTATAATTAAATTGTTAATTGTTAATTGTTAATTAATTGAATATTTAATTGTTAAATATTTATTAACCCAATTTGTTAACTAATTAATAATATAATTATATAAAATAGCTCACATTGATTTAAAATTTAAACATACAAATACAAAAGTGATAAAAACAGAAATGATACAAAAGTGAACTAAATGCAAATTATAGAAAATTTTTACTGCTGTGTATCAGCTCTAGAACGGTAAGGGCATTTTTTTTGTTATGCCCTTCATTTCGACAGAGTCCACATCTCTTGGAATGACGACTCCTTTCCGTTTGATCCATGTCAGTACGAATCCTTGTGAATTGTGGAGAGCCATTTGGATCTCTCTGCATTGTTGGATTGTGGCACAACTTAATTCCATTGTATTCTGACCAATACGAACGGTGAGGCACCAGTTTGAACTCTTCGCGGTAAATATTGTATACATTTTGCAATTTGTACTGGGGAGGCACATATATCATGTAGTTGTGGTAAATTTGGGAACAAGCAGCGATGACATGCAAACATGGATAGTGTAGTGCCTAAAATTCACCACAGTCACACCACTGTCTATGTAGGTCTACTTTAAATTTTAAATCAATGTGAGCTATTTTATATAATTATATAATTAATTAGTTAACAAATCGAGTTAATAAATATTTAACAATTAAATATTCAATTAATTAACAATTAACAATTTAATTATAATTTTAAACTAATATTTAATATTTAATTAATTGATAATTAATAAAAATAAATATTTTAATGAAAAGGGTGCTACTTTGGGAAATAAAAAAAAAAGAGTGCTAGATTAGGAAATAATAAAAAAAATAGTGCTATAATGGTAAAAAAGCCTAAAAAGAGAGCACCAGTCCACATATTATATTGGTACTGGTAGAGTGGCCTGCAGGTGAAGAGTTGGGTGGGGCCTTGGAGGTGATAGATTGTTTGAAATTTACTTTTAAAAAAATTTAATTTAATTTAATATATAAAAATAAAAAATTAGAAAAAATAATAATATTAGATATAATATTATTTATTTATTAAAAATCTAATGGTTTAATAATATTTATTTTTTAAAATATAATATCATTTCTTTATTTTTTGTAGTGAAAAAAATTTAAATGTTAATGTCATTTTTGTCTTTTAAAAGATACTATCATTTATCCCTTTTTGCTTTCTACCCAACCAAATAAAAAGAGAACTTTATAGTTCTTTCTCTTTTATTTCTTTTTTTTCCCACGTACAAAAAACAATACTCTATTTATCATCTATTTTTTTATCCTTAATCTCTTCCTATTCCATTTCTCTCTTCTCCATTTCTTCTCCCAATTAAACTAAGTGTAAGTATTTTCTAACCAACCAAGTATTTTCTAATATGATAGTCAATACCCGTACAAAATACCTCTCTTTAGGAGTGTTTATGATTCGGTTTGGACCAGTTTTGAGACAAAAAAGCCACCTAATTCAAATATTAAAAGAACATGTGGTTCAATTCGATTTGAATTGTTGTATTAAAAAAAATTCAATATAACTAATCTGATTCGATCAAATGTATTTTGAATTGGATCAAATTTTAATTTTTAGAAGTTTTAATATTTTTTTCGCAATCTGTATTCCTTTCTTTTTTAAAGACAAATATCAACTTATAAATTTTAAATAATAATTATGTGAAAAATCGTGATAGTATTCATCTAATGCACTAGTCTCATGCTAGAATGTCATCGTTATAATAAGTAACATAAATTATGTCGTAGCTAAGCTAGGCGACTTGACGAGCTAAGCAAACTTGGCCAACAATTAACAATTAAATATAAAGATACATTAACGATTAACAATTAAGTTGTGATTCGATTCAATTCGGTTCCAATGAAGAGAACAAAACAAAAACATAGGCCAATATGTATATGTATAAGTTTTTTTTTGGTCAAGATAAGAAATTCCATTAAGAAATGGGCCAAACCCCCGCAGGAGACCCAGGGAATACAAACCAGCCGAAGTTGGGGCCAATTGTAACGCAGTGCCTGAATAGGGCAAATAAACTTAAAGGCTAAATTATGTTTGCACATACATACTTTACTATCTACACATACATGACTGCGAAACTATTAGTTCTGCAGGTGTATTTTTTTCGAACACATACATGATGCAGAACTAATAGTTCTGCACGTTGTAATTCAATGCGGAACTAATAGTTCTACATTGAATTACAACGTGCGGAACTATTAGTTCCGCATGTAACATCAATAGTTCCGCATGTAACATATCGACAGCTTTTCGGATTGACGACTGTCCCCACACACCAACACGGGTCTTTTCAGCATACTTTGTCCTCACTCACACGCTTCCCATGAAACTTCCCAAGAGGTCACCATCCCGAAATCGCTCCAAGTCAAGCACGCTTAACTGTGGAGTTCTTAAGTGATAGGCTACCGAAAAGAAGATGCATCTTGTTGGTATGAGTAGTGTGAATCAATTCTATTAAGTTTTCCTCAATTGTACAGTCTCATACCTATACAGTCTCGGAATTCCTCTCATTCGGGTATGATTTCGGTTCATTCATGTACTCCTTCGCCTAGAAACCTGCCAGGAGCCGCTCCTTGTCCGTGCCTCTCTGCATCGGCGATCACTCTCCGCCCTCGTCGGCCTCAAGGTGTCACACCGCATTATGTGTGTTTTCAAAAAAAAATGTCTGCAGAACTATTAGTTCGCACGTTGTATTTCAATGCAGAATTATAATTCCGCATCATGTATGTGTTGGAAAAAAAATATACATGTGGAATTAATAGTTTTGCAATAATATATATGTAGATAGTAAAGTATGTATGTGCAGATATAAATTTCAAACTTAAAGACATGCAGCTGGAAAGCAAGAAGGACAGCAAAAACAATACAAGCACTAAATGCCATCCTCATTTTCGATCTCTATACGTATAAGGTTTTTTTTTGGTCAAATACGTATAAGGTTTTTTTTTTTAGGTCAAGTGTATAAGGTTTTTAAAGGGATCTGTTTAGTACGACCCTTTAGGCCCATTTTCAACCTCGTGATATGAGCCCATAAGTGAATTTCCACATGGGTCTTAAGACCCTTCTGGCCCATTAGAAAGAATCTTTTGTTCTTTGCATAATGGCGACACATGGCAAGGAGGAGATGTGCAACCCAAGGAAGTAGTTGCCCTTTGACCAAAAAAAAAGGAAGTAGTTGCCCACGATTGACACAACCATGAACGAGGGATAACAAGACCACAATCGTCAAAGTGGCCTTAGAGGCTAAATAGTTAGGAAAACGATAACCTCTAAGACCTGCATATAAGATGTAGTTGTGAGTAGGAAGGGATCATCGAAAAATAGAATAAGCAAGTGTACTCTATTTTTTTGGTCATTTGGAGGGGGGATGGCGGGCCCCCCCCCCAGCTCTTTCCACATGAGCTACTAATGGGAGATTAAGCAAGTGTACTCTTGAATGTTTATTAACAAATTGGACTTATTTCCCTTTATTTTAACGTGAAAATGGCCCATTATTGTATTTTCATATATGGGTTGGTTTGAAAGGGATACAAACAATCCAAAATGCTTTGTCTTGGATTTCGCCTAAAAAGACAATAGAAAAACCGTTGTAGTAGACTTTTGTTGGGAGTCCCATATTGGATGGTCAGGGGGCTTGTGAAGTCTTTATAAGCATGGAGAGTCTCTCCCCCCTTAAGCTAGTTTTTGGGATGTGAGCTGTGAACCCGTGTCGTTTTAGCAACTTTTGTAAATTGTAATCATTCCATAAACTGTCTTTAGACATGTATTTTCAATATCCTATTCGAAAATCATGCAATCATACTACCTAAAGGTAAGTCAACACCATCAAAGCATGCGCATAGTTGTTTAATCATCAAGAAACACCCATGCAAGTTATATCGCAGGGTACTAATACCCAACTAGGCAGCAATAATGAAACAATGATCAGTTACCACAACTTAATTATCTTACTTAATCAGTTTACATAGCTCTGATATAATTAAAAAGTTCCACAGGTTAATTTATGTATATATATGTTCAGAGGCAGCATATAGCTAGCAACCGTACATTCAAGTGGACATCAGTTTACCTATCAAATCAATGCAGAAGTATGGCACAACAAAATATAATTAATTCCCAACTAAAATCAAGTAAACAAAATCAAGTGGCCGTGGCTTTATGTACTTTTACGTAAATCTTAAGATAATGAACTGTAATTCACTCCAAGAAATTATTGTTAATCTATCTATTATGATGTATTAAATTCGAGTACTCATTTTTAAGAATGTGGACTGTAATTTACTCCAACCAATAATTGTAAATCTATCTATTTCTATGTATTGAATTCGAGTACATATCTTGAGAATGTGAACTGTAATTTATTCCAAAACACTCTTGCAGTCATGAATAGATTCAGGTACAAATTTTCGGATGTATATGCTTTAGGAGCATATTCATTTCATCACTTAACCTTATCCAAACCAGCAGGGGAGAAACAGAAAAATCCCGGCTTTGTCAAAATTCCATCCCTGCTTTCTATTTCCTTGACCAAGATGGACCACAAAAGCTTACACATGTGTGCTGGGTGTTTTACTTACCATGTGTTTGGTTTATGTCAATCTCGCATCCCAAGACAACTTGAACGCAGAAGCCACTCTCTCAAGCTTTTGCTGGACGTCTGGCATGGACGCGGAAACAAACACAGGCTTAGAAAACTGACTTGTAAAACAAATAACCCAATTTTGAATTTTTTGCCTTGACTATATGTAAGCTTCACAATTCATCCTTTGTGAGTGTTATGGTTGGACCTATATGAAGAATGTAATGAACACATCTCACTCAGTTATCATCCGGAGCATGGATTCCATTCTCTCTTTGTCCCTACACTTGCCGATTAAGTCCATGTACTTCATAGCATCATGAGGTGAGAGCCCTTCAAGAAGAAACTTTAACAACCGACTATGTGTTCCTTGCATCACATGAAAACATTGCTCTAGTGCACTCTCATCCTCCTCTTTGCTCAACTCCACTGCCTCCATTAGTGGGAGCAATTCCAATTCCTCTTCCATGAAGTGTTGTTTGCATTGTTCCTATCAAGTATCAACAAATTGGCATGGGATGAAGTGGGGCGAAAGAAATCCATTTCAGACATCAAATTCATGATTAAAAAGGTGCTTGTTGCAATTTGGTTCAAAGTTCCAGTGGCAGAAGATACAATATATGACAGAAAATATTACCATATATAGTTATATAGCATGATCAAGCCTAGTCATTTGTAAATTATTTTTTCTTATATTCAATATTTATAGCTATATAACTGTAGATTTTTAAATAAGTATGATATGTTATATAGTCTCTCTAATTATATAAACTCAACAAATAATATTCTATATCATATTTTCCTAATTTCAACAGAAATGAAACGAGTCTAAATGATTATCATGACTATAAAGTGCGTTTGGATTGGCTTATGCAAAGTTTATTTGGGATTATTTACTGACATAAACGTTTGTGAGAGTGTTTAGGACAGCTTGCGAAAATAGCTTACTTATGACTGGCTCACAAGCTGATTTGAGCTTATTTTCATAAGCTCTTTAGAATAGTTTATCAAAACAGGTTACAACTTATATGAAGTCAGTTTAATTACATTCACTCTTCAATTATAAAAATAATACACAAGCTCTTAAAGAAGCTGTTTATTTAACAGGCCAATAGTTTTTTTTTTTTGACAGCAAACAGGCCAATAGTTATTCCTAGGAATTGGGCTCATTTACCTTGAATGATTTGAGCCTAGTAGAAATACTGTACAAAGCCTCTCGGTAATTGGGGCTGCCTGAGTCCAAAACCTCAACAGATTTGATGATTTCTTTGATGCCATTCATGATAGGCAGGTCCCTAGCATGCTCCTCCTTTGCAGCTTTAGATAGCCCTGCAGTCACCCTTATAGTCAATCAACTATGTTCACTTGGAGCATTGCTTCAAAGCCAAGTAAATTAACTTCTTTTTTCTCAACATCTAAACATTGTATCATAAACTCTTTCAGACACTCTTACAAATACTTATGTTAAGTAGGTATCATAAGCTAATCCAAACACTACTCGAGATGACTATAATTTTTGCAAGAAAATAATAAACTCTGTATAAAAAAAAAAGTTAGTGTGCTTTTCACTAGAGTACCTCGATCAGCAGCATCAAAAATAGGGAAGAGGACCCTCTCTTCCATCTGCGCGTGCTCCATCATAACCTCCAGCAACTGAGAATAGCTCCTCCCAAATTTCCTGAACTCCATCCTCCAATTGCCCATCTTAGGATCAACGGCCTTCCTCCCTCCACGTGTCGCCAGATCCTCCGCCCACCTCACCATCCTCTCCACGTGCCACGTCACGCTCTTATGCTGCAGCCGCGTCGCCCTCACCACCAACGACGTCGTTCCATCCTCTCTCTCACCACCACCAATCGCCGCCGCCGCCGCCGCCGCCGCAGAAGACGTTGCCGGTGCCGACGACAGGCCCGGGAACCGCGCGTCGATAAACTGGAGAAGCTTGTCGCGGGAGCCGGACGCGAATTCCGATCCCGACGGGAGCCTTACCGGGTTCTCCCAGCCGGATCTTGTTACACGCGCCGGCTCATACGGCGGCGCCGGCGGCGGTGTGGTTGATGGAGCGATGTCCGACGAGACGGCGTTGTGGAGATGGGCGAAGCTTATGTATGCGGAGATAATGCTGTTCGGGGAGCCGTGTAATCGGACGGTGGGGTACACGGTGGCTCCGTCGTGGGGCACAATCTCCGCCGTCAGTTTTTCCGAGGGGCCTAAACAGTTTCCCATTGAATAAAAAAAAAAGTGAAAAAATGGAAACTTTGAGGAGGGATGAGATTGCAATTAGTGCAGGTTTTAGGGAAGCAGAGGGAAAACGGAAAAGGGTGTTAGATTAGAATGTTGGTGGGGTTTTGAAGTGGAAGCAATTTTGGGCAACAAAGAGTGATGTGTAAATTAGGGATTTGAAATAGAGAGAAGAAAAAACAAGGAAACAATGGAAGGGGGCAGAGTTGGAAGCTATTAGAAAATTGGAGGAGTAGTTTTGTTTTGTTTAATGCGTAAATGAAGTGAAAGCGACAACTAGCTAGATTAGAGCAGTGCACTGGGTGTGGTGTGGAGTAGGTTGGGTGGCTTGGAGGTGAAGCGATGAATCATGCACATGGTCTGATATTGTTTTGCTGTTTTTGGGAGGAATGAAAGTAGATTCCTTCGCCTCTCTTTTGGAGCGAAAACATGATAGCTTCAGTGTTGAGTTGAGCACTTGAGCTGTTCGGAGCCTCAATTACTATATGTATTTTTTCTTGGATTAATTTGCAGGCTCTGTCTAGGGTGAACCACCAAATAGGTGGTTCACTGCGAGGAAGTTAGATTTTGAAAAAAAAAATAAGTGGTTTACGGTGGACTACTAATCTCATTAATAATGTACACCGTTAGATTTGTTAAAAAAATTGAAGGTCTAGATCGTTTGAAAATTAAAATGAGAATAACTACTCCTAACTACACCCCCACTCTTTCTCTCCTAATCACTCCCTTTCTCGGACCTCCAGCCTTCTCCCCCCCTCCCTCTCTCTCGCGCTCTCTCTCTGCCTCCACCGCGTCATCCCAAACTTCATGTGCTAGGACAGTGACTTCACCGCCACCAACAGCGCCGCTGGCGAGTCCATCTACGGCGCCAAGTTCGCCAACGAGAACTTCATCAAGAAGCACATCGGACCTGGAATCCGCCATCACCATCTTCGCAATCGCCCCCTCCTCATCAACCACCATGTATGATGGCGGATCCGGCGGGAAGAACGCGAACTTCGCCGCCATCGACGACGTCACCGCCCCCATTCCACCAACCAACAAAACAAAAAATAATAAAAATAAAAAATAAAAAAGCTAATGAAAAATTCAGTGCGTTCTGCGTTTTGGTTTTAGAGTTTTCAACTTTTCTTTGTTATTTTTTTGTTTTCTGGAGGTTATTTTTTTGTTTTCTGGATTTTTGTTGTTGAATTGGTTGAGCTGTGTACAATGTTTGGAGTGTGGTGTGTGGGGTCTTGGATGGAGAAAGTGAAGAGATGGTGGACACGGAAGGGGGGAGAGTGAAGAAGGAGTATTGGTGGTGGGGGCGAGAAGTCTCTGCCGCTGGCAACAGAGAAGAGGAAGGAGGAAGAAGAAGGTGGCGGTGGCGGAGAATCCAGTAATGGGTGGTGGTGTCACAGAGTTTTGAAATATCGGACGCACAACGTTTTGAAATATTGGACGCACAGAGTTTTGAAACACTGGACGCACAGCGTTTTGAAGCACAGCGTTTTGAAACACTGGACGCAGCGTTTTGAAACACTGGACGCACAGCGTGTTAAAATATTGGACGCACAATAAAATTGAAACACTGGACGCACAGCCTTTTGAAATATTGGACGCACAATAAAATTGAAACACTGGACGCATAGCCTATTGAAATATCGGACGCACAACGTTTTGAAATGGACGCACAGCGTGTTAAAATATTGGACGCACAGCGTGTTAAAATATTGGACGCACAGTAAAATTGAAACACTGGACGCACAGCCTTTTGAAATATTGGACGCACAAGAAAATTGGACGCAGAGCAGTTGATTGTTAGACTTTTGTCATTTTGCTTCATTGGACGCAGAGCAGTTGATTGTTAGACTTTTGTCATTCTGCATCATTGGACGTAGGACAGTGTTGTACGTATTGCCTTATGCTGATTATTGGACTTTTGTCCTTCTGTTACATTGGACGCAGAGTGTAGCATGTCTCCATGAGTGATTACTTGTATTTCTGCAATTCTGCTTCTTTGGACGCAGAGCATCTTTGGACACATTGCATCATACTGTTTATTGGACGCAGAGCATCATTGGACGCAGAGCTCTCAGAGTCCATCGTCCAATGTGACATTGGCACATATACTTTTGCGTCCAATTTACTTGTGAGTCAAATATTCCAATTTGCTTGTGCGTCCAATATTTCAATACGCTGTGCGTCCAACGTTTTCTATCTGCATCTGTTTTTTTCACATTTGGTTTTTTTTTTTTCTGGATCTGGTCTGGGTGTTGGTTGGGGTTGCAGAGGGAGCCATACAAGCTCTCATGGTGGTTCGGAGGGTAGCTTTTCCTTCAATGTCGGCGGTGAGTTCCTTTTCCGGTGAGCCTTCAACCTTGACTGTGGGCGAAGAGTGGTTGCGAAGAAGAGGGTGGTGGCGGTGGTGTGGGGTAGGGGAGGGGTGGTGGCGGCTGCAGTGGGGTGGAGAAGAGATGACCATCGCCACCGTGGATGAGGGAAGAGAGGGAGAGGAGAGAGAGAACACGATTGGGGGTGGTAGCGGAGGGTGGGGGTAGAGATTGTGTGGGGAAAGGGACTGTGTTCTCATTTTTTGTTCTCAACTCATCTGGGTCATTGATTATTAAATTGATATATCTAATGGCTACTAAAGTTTTATAAAATTTTTACAATTAGTGGTCCACCATGCACCACTCATATGTTTGGGTTTTTTAAATGGTTCACAGTGAACCATTTAATTTAGTAGCCCACCCTAGAACGAACCTAATTTGCAAGCTTCAAAACTCTTATTTTTGCAAACTTATGAAATAAGTGCACTAGGATATTAATTTTTTGCTTGTTTGTGGTGACCAAAATATTAACCAAATGCCAATCTTGCTTAAGGATGACAAGAGAAATGGGTAATGGACTCATTTCAATAGAATAATGTAAATAAGACATAGTATACTTTGGAAAACGACCTAACCCAATATTTAAAAACCTATTTCTCTTGGACCTAAGCTATCTAACTATATATTTGAATATAAAATCCAATGCTGCCGGTAAATATATTCTCCTTTCAAGGCTATTTTAGGTACTAAAATAAAACTTTTAATCTTGGAAGCTGTAAGTATTTTTTTTTTCCCAACTGGATTGGAAGGTGTAAGCTGTAACCATTGTTCCAGTTTACCATACGATGTCAATTATCCATGGAAAGCCTGTCTTTGCCCAACAAATTAAGTTGATGTTTGTTTTTTAAATTAAACACAAAAGCTAACTGATCTTCTACCCTTAATGAAGGACAAAAAGGGATGCCTTGCATGGAATTCACCATTCATTGAACCCTTCCTTGTATCTGGTATGATTGGGCATTGATCAAAATGCCTATGAACATCAATATTAATATTGAGATCTCACATCCATTATAGATAAAACCAATTTAGTCTTATATATATGAAAAAAAAACAATTTAGTCTTTATAAGGTTTGGTTTTACCATAAGCCGATTTTGTGATGCTAAATTATACCATAAACCCAAATTCTATAAGAAATATTATCTTCCTCGTCCTCTTTGTACCACCTGTTCTTTAGTAGGTCCATGTTATCCACACTACATATCTTCCCATCATGAACACAAAGTAAATACAAAAGCAAATGAGCAAATTAAAATTAAAAGATGCAAAAAGTTTAAACTTTAATTATTCTATTCAATTCAATTTCTAATTACTTGAATACAACATTTTAGTGAAAGTTCTCAATATCCAACCACAATTTTAATATTTTTCCCCCTTTCATATTAAGAATAATTATAAATGATATTAATTGGTATAAATTGATGGGTCTTAACTATGTAACCGAACTGTCAGAAATTATTATAATAGCAATTTTGTTGTTATTTGAAATGAAAAACTGAAACTTATGCATGATCAGTTTTATTCTTCCTCCACCTAAGATTTTCAGTTTCTCGAATTTTAATGGCCTCGAGAGACCCTTTGGTGTATAAGACCCTCATGACCACACTTTTTCCCAGTTTATCCTTGATTTAAAGTTTACCCCTAATTCAAAACTTGCTTTTTTCTCGAGTCTACATGATAAACACCAAATAATATATAATACTTAATTACCAAGAGTCAATATTTAAGGATCCATTTTCTTTCTTGAGACTCATTATATACATATAAAATAATTCAAAGAATATAACTTGTTTTGACCAATGGTGTGTTTGATACACTTCCAAGAGATAGACATATAAAACATGTAACAGTACCAGGAGTAAAAGAGATCATTAATTAGGCCGGGGAAAGGGGTCATCAAGGATAATAAGTATAATATGTTCAAGTGGAATATGTTCAAGGGGGTCATCAAAGAATATGTCTCAATATTATTTTTAAAATCTAATATGGAATAAGTATAATATGTTGTCAACTCTATTAATTAGAAAATAAAATGTATCCTTAATTTTACCCCTTCGTACACCAATTCTTCTGCCCTCCCATATATGTAGCTAGAGCACATAGAACAATTCATTGAAATCACGTTAGGTTTTGTAGTAGAATGGGGAAATACGAATGCAAATATTAGAAATGATTTTGCTGTATGAATTAAAATTGTACCTTACAATCCATCGGTGAAACTAGACTTAAACTATCCGATTTGAGTTGTGAATCTATTTAAACGAGTAAAGTTCTCTAATTAGTGCCTTTTTTTTTTAATTCCAGGAGTAGAACTAAAAGAATAGATTAAGATAAATTTTCCCTCTCGAGTAAAAGTTCAAATGATATATACACAAAAGTTTATTTATTTACATTAAAGAATCATTATTTTATATAATTTGGACAACTCATCATCTTGTTTGGTTGTTCAAAGGAAACCTACTATACGATTCATTATTACCATCAATTTAGGAGGCTTATAGATTGCTTTTCTGTGTGCTTAGTTGTGTAGGTTTTAAGTTCAAGCGTTACATGCAATTTATTTATATCATACACACAATCTTGACTTGCTTCATGGTCTCACTCCCAATTGAAAAAAAAAAAAATCTCTCCTTCAAACTCCTTGGCAATGGCCACTAGCAACTCCTCTGGTCTTAAGCATCTCTTGAGCCCTCAAATTACCAGACTCAAAAAACCCAACACCCATCACCATGCCAATGAAACCCTGCATTCATGTCCTCCACACCACCATTATTAGTTTCTGAAATATCCCAAAAAGCTTGAGAAATTAAGCCTCTCTTGATAGCAATGCATCATCTTTGCATTCTCAATGTCTATGCCTCAGACAACATGGATATGTATTTGAGCCATGTGAAAAACCTTGGGAAAGAGAAGGAGGAAGGGTTTGAGAGCAAGAAAGACAATGGGAATAAGCAAATATTTACTAATGGAAAGTGTTACCCTCGCTCCACCTATTTCTTGCCTTAGAAAGGTGAAGGTTGGGAAGCCATTTAGGTATGTGGCCGGCATATGATAAGGAAAATGATAGCTATATATGTGTGTGTGTGTGTGTGTATGTGTGTTGTTGAAAAGATCAATATTCCCGATGGATGCTTCAAGGGAGGATGGAAGTTTGAAGTTATCTATGAATTACCTTCATGATGAGGAAGGAGAGTCAGAAGGGAGCTAGCTAGGAGTAGAGCTGGCAAAATGGGCCGGGCTTGCCGGGCGGGGCCGAAAAAGCCCAAAAAATATAGGGCTCAGACACACAAATTTAAGTCCGTTTTTAATCTGGACCTTTTTGGCCCGGTTCGACAAAGCCCGAACCCGGTAAAGCCCGAGCTCGAAGCGGGCCGTCCGAAAAATATAGGCTAAAGCCCGAGTCCGAGCCCGAAAAGTGGAGGGCTCGGGCACACAAATTCGAGCCTGTTTTCAATCCGGGTCTTTTTGGCCCTGCCCGATAAAGCCCGAACCCGATGCGAGCCCGGCCCAAAAGCCCGTTTTGCCAACTCTAGCTAGGAGAAAGAGACAAACAATGATTCAAAAGGTGAAAATTAACTTTGGACATGTTGGAGAGGGTATAGGATCAGTGTTGAAGAGAAGGGGTTTAATTAGCATTTACTTTCGTTGTGTTTCCAGATTTTCTTTTTCTCGTTAGTGTTTAATGATATATTTGGTTTAGCTTTTTAAAAATAATTATGTGATGATCTTGGGAAAGTTGGAGGGTCAGTTCAGTGTTGAAGAAAAAATGTGAGTTTTTCTTTGTGTTATTTTGTTTCCTACTTTTCTTGTAATTGTTGAATGTTATTAATTAGCATGTTTTATTTATCTTTTTTAATAGGAATAATTGTTTTTCTTTTTTTGGGTTTCCTATCTAACAATCTTTAGTGGGTCTCATCTCAAAATTATGTTTTTTTTTTCATCCACAAGGATCGAACTAAAGATCCTACTTAAGAGATTTAAGTTTAGTTCCACTCGGACCAACATAATACTGGTAAGGAATAATTGTTTAATTGACTCTCGCATTACCACCTTAACCTTCTTCTTCTATGAGGATCTAGATGAAGAACATGGAGAGAGTGGGAAGGGGAGAGAGGAACCCTAACCTAAGCCATGTCATTTATCTGAGTTAGATGCCATATGCACGTGGCATCACTAACATTACGTGTTAAGTCCAAATAGGATACCGTTAGCCATGTCAGTGTTTTTTAATAGAGATTAACGATACGGAACAAAATCAAATAATTTAGATATTGCAGGGATGAATAACAATTTTTTCTTATAGAGACTAAAATAAAAAAATCACTATATTTGTAGAAACGAAAAAGATATTTAAGCCTAAATTTAATGCTAAAAAGTCATGAGTATTATGTATTTTTTGTTTAATATTGATAAACTATTTAATATATTATTATATATTATTAAAAATTAATATTTAATTATTACCAATTCAACCACAATTGAACCATCAAATCTTGGACTAGTGCCTTGACGGATTCAATAACCGGTCCAAAATTTTAAAAACATTAATTTTTACTTCGAAATACAATTCAGAAGTATTAATTCCAGAACTGTAAAATTGCACTTTTGGAAGGGATACTTCTGGAATTACTGAACAGTGGGAGCTAGTGTGTTGGGGTTGGTTTTGAAAGAAGGGCACTTACGTCTTTGCACATAAAAAAGGGAGATGTAGGATTGGGAAGAAAAGTACGTGGGTGTAGGGAGAAAGTCCCAAAGGAAACGAAGTAACGAATCAATGCGATGATTCGGCGGAGATTGCACAACGGCGTCGTTTCAATGCAGCGGCATGCTGATTAGCCCAATCCGAATCACCAAACACGCCCAATGTCCCAAGCCCAGTTAGCCGTTCACCGCCATGACATGAGCCATTAAGAAGCGTGTGCAACGCCAAATTTTCAAGCAACACAACCACCACCATCATCCCTCTCAGGTTACAACCCCTTTTTCTCCCTTGCCATTTACTTGTGATCATCACATGATATGTATTTTATGCTGTTTGTTTTTGTTGCTCTTTCCGTTACTTTTTATTTCCCTTGTTATCGATATATATATTTTTTATTTGATAGTATCTGAGGTTTTAATTTGGTTCGTCACTTCGTTGGTCAATTGGCTCAATTGCTCCGTATGATATTGTGATCACATGTGACTGACTTTCAGGAAGAAGAATAATTGGAGAAAAGGGAAATTGGTTGGGTGTCAGGGGAGAATAACTGGAAATGGAGTTGAAAATAAAACATTTTACATCTCTCATTATTCTTACAAAGCAAAAACTTGATTTGATTTTATTTTTTTTCCTGTGTTTGCTGACCATCGACTGCAACTGTATTTTTGCTTTCCTTGTAGTTTGCACCACCTGTAATTTTTTGCTTTCAGTGGCCACAACCGCAGCACAATTGCAACCTAACTGCAATCACAATTTTATTGGCCTTAATACTTACGCATAATTAGTTGTGATTTGTTTTACCACATGCTTCAGAAATGTCGAAGAAGAAAAATTCATCAATTTTGAGAATTCTTCCTTACCCTTTTCCTTAAGGGTGTGTTTGGAACATTGAAAATTGAGAATTCAGTGTTTAGTATGTAATTTATTCTGCTTGGAATTGAATTTGGGTTAGTCTTTAATTCAATTTGTTAGAAAATTCAGAAGGATTTCTATGCTATTTTCAAATATCTAATCTTGCCATTGCATTGTAAAGATATCTCTTGGTATGTCCCTCAGTTAGTTTATCATTCTCTCTCTCTCTCTCTCTCTCTCTCTCTCTCACACACACACACACACACACAGAAAAAGAGAGAGAGAGAGAGAGTTTTTTTGTAGAGGATCCATATCTACCATGGTTCTCCTCTTTTACTGACTTTAAAGTTGAACTGAATCTGATGTAGTGAGGCTTGTTTTCTTTGAGATTTGATTCTGAGCATGCTTGATTTCTTTTGAGTATAGCAGCCAAGAGATGTTTTTCCCGTTAGTAAATTGTGGTATGGACTCAGAATTTGTATGATAATTTTGATTTGTATAAGCACCTCAATATGCATATTGTTTTTATGTTTATGTTCCAGTTTTAGGTTTGATGTTGGTTCCAGTTTAGTCTTTTCGGGTGTGTGCTCTTTGGGTAACTTCTAACTTAACTGTTAGGTAAAGTTGAATTCAAAACAAAAGTTGTGCTTGGTCCTTGAAAGTAAAACGATGTTGTTGTCTTGAACCCTATTAAATTTTTATCATTTTTAGTCCTAACATTTAACAAAAATACTGTGTTTTTAGCATTTACCAGTGACTAAAAGCACATGATTTTAAGGACTAAAAATGAATAAAATTGAAATAGGGACTAATTTCAAAAGGTCATGTTTTCAAGGATTAAAAACATTTAAACCAAAAATTAAAAACGAGACCAATTGATAATCATCCCTCCCTTTTTCTTTTCAAATTAACCACCTAGTGTTCTATATTGAGACTTGCCAGGTCAATATACAAAATTGGTGTTAGTAGTATTTTTTCCAACTTCCACTGCTTAATGTGGTATCAAATCAAGCTGCAAACATAGAATTGCAGGTCAATAAAAGTTCATTGTTGCAGTAAATATCCTGTTTGTTGATTTTGATCTTAGTTGCTCAAGCAAGTAGATGTCCACAGTACTTGGCCTTATGCTTAGGGCAGGGCTTTTTCATGCAAAATTTCATATGAAAAGTTAGCTGTCAACTATTTCATCATAAGTTAACAGATACTTCTAAATGCCTAGTCACGGCATGCTTTTTTGCAACCAAAAATTTGGTAGCATTTACTCTACATTGAAGGATTCACCAATATGGCTTTAGAAAACTTCATTCAACAGTTGGATAATTTTTTTTGTCAGTATGTGCTTATTCATCAGTTGTAGCTGTAGAGCTCTCTATCACAGACTAGCATAGTGGCATTTGCTTGCTCATTGATTTCCCTTTTAGAAAGGGACAAAGGAGTGCAACTATCTTTAAAAGGAGATAATGGTGTAAAATTTTAATTAGGTAAAATTTTATCAATTTAATTTGCTGTCTGAACAGGAATTCAATTTAATTCTTGAAAAGGAAATTTATTCTAAATTCAAGAATTCAATTATAATCCAATATAAAGAATTAAACTGAACTCTTGCAAGGAATCATTTTCAAACATGGCCTAAATGTACAATCATGTAAAATGATGAATTCAAGTAAAATCAGAGCCATTTTCCATACGACTTTGTTGAACAACCATCTCTCAGGTCACTATGAAACTGACAATCTGTTGTTTTCCTTGTTATGCTAACAGCTAGCATCTTTAACTATGGCCACAATGAAGTGGACATCAATCGAAAGTTGTGCTGGCACTTCATCTCTATTATTGCCAGGTACAATATTTTTATACATCTCAGTAGTTGAGCTAGCTTTAGCAACATAATACTGTGAGAGATGTCTCTGAAGTTACATAAATAATGGAATATGTTTTTGTTCTTTTCTTGTATGCAGTTAGTGTCAAAAGTCAGTCTCAATTACATGTTAAGCATACCAGACCAAACATAGTTGGCATGCAACCCTTACCATATAACATCAGAAAAGGAGAACTTCAGATTGCAACTTTTCAAAGTCCATCACCTCGTACCAAACGTGCTGCTTCTTTGGTAAGGTTTTTTATGACATTTGTTATGTGTTGATTGTTTGCTATCTTGATGCTCTATGTTAACATTATTGGAAAGTGTAAGCTGCACTTTATATTATTGCAATGCGAAATTAGTCCTTTTTGAAAATTGGTAAGGTTCTGAAAGACAACTTGTAATCAGTGAATATTATTTACCCAACAAAGGGAGCGCAGCTCCTGACGATAGAGGAAACCTGCCCGAAAACATGGGATAAAGTAGGAAAATAGATGAAAAAATGAGAAAGATACCCAAAATTATGTTCTTGTACAGCCTCGTATAAACATTCAGATCTCTTCCCCATCAGGATCCTCTCCATTCACATGCTGCTAGCTGTCTATTCTGTAATGCTTCTTTGTTTATCTCTCTATCCGAATCCTCCACTTTATTTCTCTTCATTAGTTGCAATTTCCTCATTGCCTCTTTTACTATCCTTCTTCCTTCTCGCATACATGTGCAGGCCCTCATTGGGCTCATCCCTCTAAAGTCCACTGCCCTGTTCCCCTTCTTATGTAGACATGGTCAAGTGCTCACCAGTTTCAATTATTCTTTTTAGTAGAGAAGTGGAAGTTCAATGTTTTAGTATATTGATTTTCTTTTAGGCATTTATGAGATTTTATGGGATGGAACATGAAAGCAAATTTTGTGTTGTTATTTTTTGTCCTTACTTTCTGTCTCCATCATGGAACTTTCTCTTGATGCTTCTGATTTTGTAGGTGAACCATTGAGTCGTTAACCATAGCAGAAATGCCAATCTAAACTGTTAGTTTATCTACAATATTTTGATGTCTTATATTGTGCTCCTTTCTACAGAATGCTAAATGTGCTGCTGGTGCAACCCAAACAGTAGTACGCAATCCTCGGACCATTACAGTTACTCCTGGTAACGACTTCACTCCCAAATGAACTCATGGTGAACAACACTGTTTGAGCAAATAGACATTGCACCTCACTTAGATTACTAAATTTCATTGTTTGTTTTACATTGGGACAAGTTAGCACCTCTCATTGTGTTGGTCTTTTCCATTTGCTATGCATCATGTGCATATTCATTTATTTATGTATATAATTTTCGTTCTTCTCTTTTTCTTCTCGCATACCCATCAGTGTGTTTTCATTAATATAACTAAATTAATGTGGAACTCTAGGACTTTTTATAAGAGAAAGAACAGTGAATGTATGATAATTAAGGTATGCATGCTCAAATGCTCGATTTGTTCAGAGCAGTCCTATGAAGTGCATAGATAACGGGTTTCTTGAAGTTTTTCCATTATAATCATACATGCAAGTGATTGGTATGATCCACTATCTCCTTGACTCAATGGGGATATAGTTGGTTAATCTGATGGGTAAGGAGGTAGTGGTAGCTTTCTTGCCAAGTAGTACCCCATAATGCGAAGAAGCTAGAAAAGGAACCTCAATGATTAGCAACAACAGTAAATTTCTAAAGGATTTAAAAATTAGAAGGCTCAAGTAGGTACTTCTTTTTGCGGATGGTTTCCTGTGAGGGTTTTGGGGCAGTTTTGTTGGCATTTTTTTTCTCCTCCTTCCGATGTGTTTGTTTGATGATTTCTTATGGAGGTTTTGTTTTATTTTTCTCAAGCTTTTTTTGGTTGCTTTTGGAGGATACCTTATCTCCTCGTGTGCCCCCTGCTTATCTAAAAAAAAAAAATTGACTATGTAGGTCATTTTGCCCATAGTTATCTTTTATCCTTCATGTAATGAATGTTTGTATTTTCAATGTCAGTTTATACAAATATAATTCACCATCACTTTATCTGAAATGACAGACAAAATAAAGAGCCCTAGACTTGATGACAATGGCCCTGGATGGCCACCGCGTGATGATGATGGCAATGGTGGTAATGGAGGAGGTGGTGGCGGTAAATGGTCAGGTGGACTCACCCTTCTGGGTATTCTTGGTATACTGGACATTCTTAAGGACATAGAGACTGAATGGAGACGCAAGGATAGAAGATTTGATCGAGCTTGAAAATAAGGCTTTATATGTGGCGGGGTAAATTTTGTTACAAATGCTTCAATTAAAATCCGGGATTACCATTCATAAGCATGGATTTTGAATTTGTCCATGAAAGAACCATTAGTTATTAGCAATAAGTTAATGTATAAGTCGGTTTTACTGGCATGCTTTGTTCAAGAGAATTCATGGTAGAATTATGTACAATGTATGCCCCATTGGAACATATTTTTTTCATCTTGCTACCTCGACGTGTAAGCTTTTTTTATTTTTTGGATAAAATACAAAATTATATAGTGATATATAAATTTAGTAAAATATAGATAAAGTAGAAGTTATAAATTATAATTTAAAATAAAAGTTATAAAGACATAATGGATAAAGTGGAAGTTAAAATTATAGTGTAAAATAAAAATTACAGGAATATAATAGTCTCTAAAAATGTGTACATCAAAAGTATGTATCTTCTTTATAATAGTTATAGATAGATAACAATAAGAATTACAATAATAATGAACCAAAATAATGAACCACCGTTTTTGACAACAAAAGGCACACGAAATCAGCAGCAAAGAGACACCTGGAAGCGGTTACTTTAAACAAATATTACTTTCTTGATGAAAAAATCATAAAACCGAAAAGAAGCCTGTAGAGGCATCCAACCTACCAGGGAGGTTCGAGAAACTGGCTACTACTACTTTAACAGATGCCACAACTAAGAAAATTAATTAAAATTATCAAAAACAAATTGGATGAGGAACTGAAACCGATTGCAACACATTACCTTATCAGCTATCACAATGTTGTTCAGTAAGAACGAGGCCTGACTTGATTATTTTTGGGTGCAGTTCATCATGTATTAATTAATTAACAATTAAAATCCATGTATCATTTGCCAGAAATTTATTTAGGAGGTTGAGAAAAAAATAGAGATCTTTCGGTGAAATTTGGTAGAAAACAAAAGAAATGGTGCAGATTTGGGGGCTAACTCTTCCACTACAATCTGCACTTCAATTCCAAGAGAGCATTAAATCAAAAGGTTCCCACTAAATAATACCACAGATCCCCAAGTTTTAGAATGACAAAAGATAAACAAAAATTTCACATTAACATTACCCGTATAGTAAATCTGAAGCAGAAAAAACAACATCAATATCCAACTAAAATGACAAGTTTGCAGCAAACTCAAATTACAACAAAGATAGTAAAAAGTTCCCAAATTCCAAACCCAAATTCTCAAATTAAAAAAAAACTTTATTTTTTTTAATCAGAACCTCCATAAGCGTCCAAAGCCTCTCCAGTGAGTCTGCAAAGCCTCCATTCCTGCAAGATATTAGCACCCATATCCTCATAGAATTTGATGGCATTAACATTCCAATCAAGCACAACCCACTCAACCCTCCCATATCCCATCTTCACAGCCTGCTTAGCAACCGCAGATAGCAACATCCTCCCAAACCCTTTCCTCCTATAACACTCCCTCACAAACACATCCTCCACATAGAACCCAGGCTTCGCCAAAAACGTCGAGTAGTTTGGGAAAAACAGAACAAACCCAGCAACGAAAACTTCATCCCCAGAACGAATCCTGAACGTTTCCTTCTCCGGGTCGTCGATGGGTAGGTCCAAGTTCACAACTTTCAAAGTGGGGTTGTAGAGAGGGTGAGGGTTGTTGGGGAAGGGGTTGGGTGAGACTTCGAGGAGGAAGATGGTGAAGGAGTGGAAGGGTTGGGTTGTTGGGGAGAAGAGGGTGGAGGAGAGGGAAGACTCCGTGGCGGAGAAGAGGTGGGTGAGGCGTTCGAAGACGGCCATTTGGTGGATTAGCTTGTGGATGTGGGGAATGTCTGAAGGGGTCGCTAAGCGGATCCGGGTGAATAATGGGCGGCGCATTGGGGTGGTTTCTGCCACTGTTGTTGGTGGCTCCGCCGCTGGGGTTGGTGGTGGTGGCGGTGCTGCGGCGGCCATTGGGTTTTTTTTTTGGTTCGGTGGGAATGGATGATGAGGGTTTTGTTTGTTACTTGAGATTGGTCTGCGTGTCTGTTTCTGTGGGAGTGTGGAATGTGAAAGAAAAGAGTGATCAAAATGAGTGAGGTGATGAAAACGAGCGTTTTATAAGTAGGTGATATAAAAAATGGCTTAAATACGAGAATGATACCTCTAAAAATTCGCATTTTGAATTTAGTCTCTATTTTGAAAATTAACAATTTTTTGTCTTTCTAAAAATTTGTATTTCGAATTTAGTCTCTGACCCTGTTTGGATAACAAGCTTATCTACTGCTTATGGCATAAGTTGTATAAGCTATTTTTATAATTGAAAAAAAATTATAGTGAAACTTATTTTATATAAGTCATAAGCTGTTTTGATAAGCTATCCTGGGTAGCTTATGAAAAATAAGCCCAAAACAGCTTATGAATCAGTCATAAGCTGTGTTCATAAGCTCTGCATAAGCCAATCCAAACAGGTCCTCTATCTAGCGCTGACCAGTGACATGGCATTCTGATGTCATCTTAAAACGCCTATGTGGCATAATTTTATAGTCACGTCAGCTGACACGTCATTTATTTATAAGAACTAAAATCAAAAATAGAATTTTTACCGAGACTAAAATCTCACCCTCCTCCACCCACCTCCACCACCACCCCCTTTCTTTCATTGCTTCTCCCTCCTCCACCACCACACCACCTCTTTCTCTCATATTTTTCACTTCTCCACCACCACCACCCCCTCCTTCTCCCCCTCACTCTCTCCTCCACCAACACCCCAAATCCCAGAAACCACCACCACTAAAAAATAAACCAGCCGTGTAGTCACAATCAATGGTTCGGTGCTTTCTTTGGATGCCATAGAAATGCTAGAAATGGATTTTGAGTTTAAATTTCTACTCTTGAAATTTTCAATCTCTTGGGAGACTTTTGCATTTTGGATCTTCAAATTTTTGTGTCTCTCATTTTTTCCTTCAATTTTTTGGTGCTTTGAATTTTTGTTGACCGTCGTTGTGGGTGGTGGTCGCTATAGAGTAGGGGGGAGAGGGGAAAAAGAGAGAAGAAAGGAGAAGGAGGGGCGGTGGTGGAAAAGGGGGAATCCATGAGAGAAGAGGGGTGGTGGAGGGAGAAAGCCATGAGAGGAGGGGGTGGGGGAAGTGCACTACAAGAAATCACGTCATTACCGACGGCCAAATTTAACATTACCGAGGGCTAAGCCCTCGGTAATATGATTTACCGACGGATTACCGACGGCTAGGTGACCGTCGGAAAAACGCTCGTCGGTAAATTTTACCGACGGCCCCGAAAGCCGTCGGTAATTTACCGAGGGCTTAGCCCTCGGTAATCCCTCGGTATATCACTCCAAAAGTACCTACTCATTTCACGTCATTACCGAGGGCTAAGCCCTCGGTAATGACGTGAAAAGAGCAGCTGAAGCAACTTGGACCGGAGATGTCTGCAGTTCAAAGTGAACTAGATGGAGACAGAGAAGGAGCAAGACAGAGGCAGAGATACGGTGACGGCCACCACAGGCAGTGGTGGGTGGTGGCGCAAGCGGTGGTGGCCGGTTCGCAACAGATCCGTGAGCTAAGGGAGGGAGAGAGGAGCGACATAGAGTATGGGGAAGGAGCGAGACAGAGACGGTGCTGGGTGGTGGCGCAGCGGTGACGGAAATGTGAGCTGAGGGAGGGAGAGACGAGCGAGATAGATCGAGACAGAGACGATGGAGGGTGGTGGTGTGGCTGGCGGCGGCGCTGGGTGGTGGCTGGTGGTGGCGGAGATGTGAGCTAAGGGAGGGAGAAAGGACTGAGATAGAGCGAGAATGAGATGGTGGTGGGTGGTGGGTGGCTGGCGGCGGCGCTGGGTGGTGGCTGGGTGGTGGTTGGCGACGGCGTTGGGTGGTGGCGCTGGATCCGGCGTTGTGGGCGACAGAGAGAGGAGCAGAGCGCAGCTGGTTCAATTTGGAGAAGAAGATAAATTGGGAAAGTGGGTTGCAGACTGGGTATATGTTTTAAAATTACCGAGGGCTTTTTAAAATTACCGAGGGCTTAGCCCTCGGTAATATCCTGGATACGATACCGAGGGCTTAGCCCTCAGTAATTACCGAGGGCTTAGCCCTCAGTAATTACCGAGGGCTAAGCCCTCGGTAATATTTACCGAGGGCTTAGCCCTCGGTAATATGCCCTCGGTAATATGCTAGATACAATACTGAAGGTTAAGCCCTCGGTAATTACCGAGGGCTTAGCCCTCGGTAATCGTCGAGCAGACCTGCACAATTTTCCCACAGATTTCAACAATTTACCGAGGGCTAAGCCCTCGGTAATGCTTTTTTTACCGAGGGCCACGAGGCCCTCGGTAAAAAGCCCTCGGTAATTAGCATTTTTCTTGTAGTGGTGGTGGTGGTGGTGGTGGTGGTGGTGGTGGTGGTGGTGGAGGAGGAGGGGGGAGGGAAGGAGGGGAAAGAGAGAGAAGAAAGGGGAAGAGGGGAAGGAGGGGTGGTGGTGGAGGAGGGGGAAGTCATGAGAGAAGAGGGGTGGTGGAGGGGGAAAGGCGGAAAGCCATGAGAGGATGGGGGGGTGGTGGTGGTGGGTGGTGGAGGAGAGTGGAAGAGGTGGAGGAGGATGGGGGTAATTATGACTTGAGATGTCACATGGTTCTTCTAATTATATTAAGTTAGTCTTTGTAAAAATTATACGTTTTGATTTTAATCCTTATAGGAGAGTGGAAGAGGTGGAGGAGGATGGGGGTAATTATGACTTGAGATGTCACATGGTTTTTCTACTTATATTAAGTTAGTCTTTGTAAAAATTATACGTTTTGATTTTAATCCTTATAAATAAATATGCAAGAAGAGAATTAATGAATAAATGACGTGTCAATTGACGTGACTTAGGCATTTTAGGATGACATCAAAATGCTATGTCACTAGTCAATGCATGATACTAGGGACAAAAAATTGTTGACTTTTAAAATAGGGACTAAATTTAAAATGCAAATTTTTAGAGAGACCATTTTTATATGTAAGCCTAATTATTATTTTAATCAAAAAATAAAAATATAAAATCATGATTTAGGCAGGAAAAAATTGAAAAAAAAAAAAAGAAATGTCAATTTGATGTGTAGTACTCAATCGTGCACCGAGACCTCCCAACAAAGGCCTTTGTTGATCATTTGCCGACGGATTTCAGATATATAGTGACGGATTTCATCTAGAAGTCAAATTAATTCATTTATACCTTCCAGAAAATTTCCAAGTTTTAAAATTTTTTGTGTTTCAGTACTTAAAATTCCAAAAAAAAAATACGAATCTGGATTTTTTTTTACAAACACTATACCTTGAAGTGGTGATCTAAGGACTAAGGGAAGGGGTATGATAATGTTGGAATTTTTAGAGCTAATTCAATTGAATTTATAGAAGTTGGAGAATTTAGAGAGATTAGAATGTTGGAGAGAGAAATTTGATGAGAGAATGAGAAAATTTGGTTATGGAAGATTGATGTTTTTATAAGTGAGAAATGTTGTTTTAGGTTTTCAAGATATAATTTATTATTTTTTAACTATACCCTTAATATTAATTAAAAAGATAAATAAATGAAATTATTTTTTTATTGAAAAAATTATGATAGACAATTAATTCTCATTGGCTTTATTCTCTCATGGTAAAGATATTTTCATATCAACTCATAAATAAATGTATATGCAATGTACTCCACCTAGAAGTGACTATTGGTCATTGCCTTATTGGCACACTACATAAAGGTAATTAACAAAATGCACCTATTTCCAACAAGTGACTCTCGATTTACTCATTTTTTATCACATTTCATCTCAATTTATCTAATTAATTAATAAATTTCAATGAAGTTAATAATTAATAATTTATAATTTATAATAATTGAATACAAAGAAAATCAATATTGTTCATATATTACCGGAATTAATTCTAAAATGAACAAATATTAGATATTACATGGTTAAAATCAAACAACAAGAGTAAATTTTTTGATATTTCAGTAACTAATAAAATTGGAAAAAAAAACCCTAATAGGACTAGGGGTGTAAATGAGCTGAGCTATTCGTGAACTATTCGGGTTCGGCTCGTTAAATACTCGCTCAAGCTCATTTGTTTAATTAAACAAGTCAATCTCAAGCTTAAAATTGAACTCGAATATTTAAATGAGTCAAGCCTAAGCCTTAGAGGCTCGATATTAAAGTTACATAGATCTTACATTTTGTATAATTTTTTTTCTTTTTGTAGTAGTCAAGAAGTGAACTTTTTATTTATTAGATTATCTAATCGTAATAGTCTAAAATTTTTGAATTTCATATACCACATGTTGAACACTAATCTTTATTAAATATGTCCTCTGTCCCATTTTGTTTGCTGTTTAAGGTTGTGTCACAGGAATTAAAAATACAATTAATAGTTCAAAAGTCAAAAAAATTATTTTGATCTTCTTAATATGCCCTTTGTTGCCCCTATGTCTCATAGTAATTGACAATCAATTACTCCCTCCCTCTCTCACGTAAACCTAATTCTTTGAGGTGTATAATAGGATAAAAAATTAAATACTTCATTGATATTGTAAAATGACAATCAAATTGGCACAAATTTTTTTGGCTAAAACAACAAATAAAATGGGATGGAGAGAGTACTAAACCAATAAAGTCAAAAATAATTTAAGAAAAAAATTTATAAATGCAAAAATTTAAATTATAAATGAGCTAGCAAGCCAAATCTAAACTTTACATTTTTTAACAAGTTCAAGCCCAAGTTTTTATTTAGGCTCGTATAAATAAAAGAGCCAAACTTGAGCCACCTATTTTTTTCACAAGTCAAGCTCAAACTTTAAGTGTTCAGCTCGACTCGTTTACACTTCTAACGGGGACTAAAACCAAAAAAAGATCCATATAAGACGGACTAAAAATTATTTATACCTGTGTTAAAAAAATTATTTCAGCCTAATTTAAATTTTATTGTATTTCAAAAAATCACAATAAACCTACACGTCTCTAAGAGTATCTCTAAGGGGGAGAGCTTATCTTGTCCTTAAGCTTAAGAACCGTCCTTACTGAGTTTCACCATTGGAGAGCTCCAAGCTGGCAGCCACATTTAAGCAACCGTTGCTTATATAAGCAACGGTGCTTAACTATTAAAAAATCATTTTTCTTTAGCCACCAGCAACCGAATACGAGGGAAGATAACCGAATTAGAGAAAAATAGTAGAATGGAACATTCACGCAACATAAAAAACATATCCATATGAACAAAAGAAGAACAAAAATATTCATATATAATAATTCTTAGCATTTCTATCTCTGCATCAGGTAGAATAAAACTACTATTAATAATTATAAACTGTGAGAATGAGAAACGTACTTTATACTAATTATCTGAATTCTGAGACTCTTCTTCTGCACATGCATACTTGTCCCACAATTATACAAAGGGTGGTTGGCATTTAGCTCTGCCTCAGAACTTGGAATTAAACTACCATGTCCAGAATCCTCTGAATTGAAGCAAAAGGACTCTGAGCTAACTTTCTTCTTCTTCTTTTATTCATTCTTTAATTATTTCTTTATTATTTTAATTTCCACTTCAGAGGAAACAATATATTAATAAGGTGGGGCTTTCATTGGAGGAGTGATTATACTATCAAGCATGAAGGTCAAGGTTTGATTAAGTTATTATAATATCAAGCTACCTGATGGATGAGCCTTTTTAATTTGGTTTTTCACTTTTTCTCAATGAAGACAAGTTTTTGACTTATGCTTGCAAAACTCCAAGGTTTATCATCTCTGCTTGTTAATCAATCCCACTAGAGTAGGGCCAATTTGGTTTGGACTTTGTTTCTCTTTCCAAAATCCTAACTTTCTTATTATGTGTAATCTATGGCACTATATATAGGTAGCTGTCAGATACATACATCTTATCAGAATATACCACATCTTGTGCATATATATTAGTAGAGAGGCAAATAAAAAAGCCTTTGGAGGGATTTTGCTAGGCTTGTATTGAGGTTAATTAATGGTAAAACTTCTATGGATTTTGTTCCCTTAAAATGAAGGAGTTTTAAAACATTAAAGGAGTGAATTTTACCTTTATATATGATTTGTTTATATATAAAAAAAACAGATGCTCAGAAAAACGAAAAAAAAAAATCCAGAACCAGAAAAAAAAAAGTACAAAAGCTTAAATCCATTGATGTTGTGGCAGCAACCTTCGCCCACTGCAGTGGGAATGAGATCCAGGGGAGAGGAGAAAGATTGAGAATGGAGAGAAGGGGGAGAGTGGGACGAGATTTTCAGTTTGAGGTGAAGAAAGATTGAAGAGAAAATAAAAAAACCAGAGAAAAGGTGGGGAGAGTGGGTAAAAGAGACGAGAGAACGGGGGTAGGGAAAGTGAGTACTGAACTACTGATTGATAGGGGAAAAGTTCTAGATTAAAAAAATAAATTAAAATGGGCTTTAATATATTTTTTGTACCTCTAAATATCGGTGTTTTGAATTTAGTCCCTCTAAAAAAAGTCAAAGTTTCTTGGTCCCTCAAGAAATCAATTTTTTGATTTAGGTCTCTCTTTTGCGTTGACCGCTGACATGGCACACTGAGGTCTTTGTAAAAATGCTGACATGACTTACATGCATTGCCACGTCAGAGGGACTAAAATCAAAACTTAATATATTTAAAAGGATCATGTGACATCAATTAGACAACCACTACCACTCTCTCTCTCTTGTTTTCTCTCTCTCCCCCCACAGCCCCACCACCACCACCACCACCACCACCACCACCCACTCTCTCTCTCTCTCTCTCTCGCCCCCCCCACCACCACTACCCACACACTCTCTCTCTCGTTTTCTCTCTCCCCCCAAACCACCACCACCCACCCCCCCTCTCTCTCCCCACCACCCCCCACCACCACCACCACATATATGCATCTTTAACTATGATCTGTTTCAAGGTCATCCAATTAGTCAAAAGAAGCTCAAGGAAGGTGGTGGTGGAGGGTGGGGGGAGAGAGAGAGAGAGAGATAACGAGAGAGAGAGAGAGAGTGTGTGTGGGTGGTGGTGGTGGTGGGCAGCCATGAGAGGAGGGAGAAGAAGGGGGTGCTTGTTGGTGGGGGTGAGAGAGAGAAAACGAGAGAGAGAGAGAGAGAGAGTGGGTGGGGGTGGTGGTGGTGGTGGTGGGTGGGGAGAGAGAGAAAACGAGAGAGAGAGAGAGAGTGTGTGTGTGTGTGGGTGGTGGTGGTTGTGGTGGTGGTGGTCTGATTGATGTCACATGGTCCTTCTAAATACATTAAGTTTTGATCTTAGTCCCTCTAAATATATTAAGTTTTGATTTTAGTCCCTCTAAATAATTATGAATGACGTGTCAGCTGACGTGGCAATACATGTAAGCCACGTCAGATGTATGTAAGCCATGCCAGCATTTTTACAGGGACCTCAGTGTGCTATGTCAACGGTCAACGCAAAAGAGGGACCTAAATCAAAAAATTGATTTCTTGAGGGACTAAAAAACTTTGACTTTTTTATAAGGACTAAATTCAAAACGCCGATATTTAGAGGGACCAAAAACATATTAAAGCATTAAAATATTTAACTATATTTTTAACTTGTCGTGAAAAAATAATTAAAAAAAACTAGCCGTATTTTTATATTTATATTTTACTTTTTTAAATATTTATCATTTCAAAATTAAAATATAGAATTAATATTTATTTTAAGTTGAAGTAAACTAAAAAAATGTAATTAAAAAGTATAAAAGATGTGGGGTCACTTATGGGTCCCATTTTGAGTTCTTAAGAATTCTACCATGGGAGTAAAAAATGGTTGGAGTTCTTAAATCTGATGTGGTATTGTAGGACCAACAAAAATTGAGTTAAACAACCCAACTTAGGTTGCACAATTGGAGATGCTCTAAACACCCTCTATTAACAACTATTAGTAATAGAGCAATGATACACATACACCCAAAAAATATATCCACCCATCCAACACCTCTCATTTCTCTCTATCTCTCTCTAACTATCACATCACATATCACATTATTTTATCACTTTTCTCTCATCTCTCTCTTTCTCTCTCTAGTGGTAGATTGGCATTGGGTGTCCACCAATCATTTTTCTTAGTAATACTCCCTCCGTTCCTTTTGAATCCCGATACTCAGACCACCCTTTTCAAAATTCCACCCACTCTACACCTTGCCCATGTGGCAATTTAGTTGACTCAGCCCATGACTCATCAAAAGCAAAGGAAATTTGCTTCATCTCCCGCTCTTTCTCTCTACTCTCTTCCTTCATCTCCCGCTCTGTCTCTCTGTTCTCTTCATCTCCCAGTCTGTCTCTCTGCTCTCTCTCTCAGACCACCGACTCTGTCTCTCTCTTTCACGGTTCGCTCTACTCAGTCTCTCAACATCGCGCTCGCTCGCTTGCTCTCACCATCTCTCTCGCTCACTCACTCAGTCCCACTCTACAAATGAAACGGAATGAAGAAACTGCCTCTGCAAAACGAAGACGAAATGAAGAAAGGGCGTTCTCTGCAAAACAAAGAAACCATCGCTGCTGAATTTTCTCTGTTGCTGTTCATTTGCACGTAGTGGCATTTAACCACCTTTAGAGAACGATTAACCACATATTTCTTCACTATTAACCATAAAAATATCAGTAATTGATTTACAACTATAATCTCACATGATAAATAATCTCAGTATGTGTGTCTCAATCCTCTCAAAATTGAAAGGTTTTAGCTCAGAAATTCATCATTATCACTTCTGAGTAAAACTTGTCTGTTCATTTGCAGGTAATGACATTTAACCACCTTTAGAGAATGATTAACCACATATTTCTTCACTATTAACCATGAAATAGTTGTTAAACTTGCAATGCACAATATAACATGTACTTAACCACACGTAGCTTACAATTAACCACATTTGTAAATAGAATTAACCACATGAATATGTCTATGAAAACTTTTTCATTTCATCACTAGTTACTTATTTTTACTTGAACTCCAGGTTTAAGCTTCATCATATATCCTTCATAATGTTTAACTTTTATTTGTATAAATGATTAAATGAAGTCCTCATGTGACGTAGTTGAATTTAACCACAGATACAACACGATTAACCACATATCGCTTCACACTTAACCATAGAAATATCAATGATTGATTTACAACTATACACTCACATGATAAATAATCTCAGTAACTATGTCTGAGTCCTTTGAAAATTTGAAAGTCTTTAACACTGAAATGTGTCGTTAGCACTTGTGACTCAAATTTGTATTTTTAATGTGATGTAGTTGCATTTAACCACAGATACAGCACGATTAACCACATATTGCTTCCCACTTAACCACGGATATGTGAATGATTCATTTAAAAATATACACTAACATGATAAATAAACTCAGTAAATATCCTTAACTGATAGAGCTAGCTAACTGACACACCCGTGTTTAGTTGTGACTAACTATGTGGTTAGTCTTTCTATGTCAGTGGTTAAATTTAAATACGTGTCAAAGATATGCCAAATTTGAATCACAAGTGTTATAGACATATTTATGCTTTCAAGCCTTTGAAACACACTGAAAACTCAGACACATTTCACCCTATTACTTGCCATGTGAGTGTATAGTTGTAATCCAATCATTAAATAACTTGTGGTTAGTTGTGAAGAAATATGTGGTTAGTTCCTCTCTGCCAGTGGTTAAATTTAAATATGTGCCAAGGATATGCCAAATTTGAGTCACAAGTGTTATAGACACATTTATGCGTTCAAGCCTTTGACATACACTGAAAACTCAGACACATTTCACCATGTTACTTGCCATGTGATTGTATAAATGGAAACCCAATCATTGAATAACCCGTGGTTAGTTGTGAACAATTATATGGTTAGTCCCTCTATGTCAGTGGTTAAATTTAACTACGTGCCAAGGATATGTCAAAATTGAGTCACCAGTGTTAGAGACACATTTATGTGTTGAAGCCTTTCAAATACACTGAAAACTCAGCCATGATTTCACCCTGTTACTTGCCATGTGATTGTATAAATGGAAATCCAATCATTGAAAAACCTGTGGTTAGTTGTGAATAATTATGTGGTTAGTCCCTCTCTATTAGTGGTTAAATTTAACTACGTGCCAAGGATATGCCAAATTTGAGTCACATGTGGTAGAGACACATTTATGCGTTCAAGCCTTTGACATACACTGAAAACTCAGACACATTTCACCATGTTACTTGCCATGTGATTGTATAAATGGAAACCCAATCATTGAATAACCTGTGGTTAGTTGTGAACAATTATATGGTTAGTCCCTCTATGTCAGTGGTTAAATTTAACTACGTGCCAAGGATATGTCAAAATTGAGTCACCAGTGTTAGAGACACATTTATGTGTTGAAGCCCTTCAAATACACTGAAAACTCAGCCATGATTTCACCCTGTTACTTGCCATGTGATTGTATAAATGGAAATCCAATCATTGAAAAACCTGTGGTTAGTTGTGAATAATTATGTGGTTAGTCCCTCTCTATTAGTGGTTAAATTTAACTACGTGCCAAGGATATGCCAAATTTGAGTCACATGTGGTAGAGACACATTTATGTGTTGAATCCTTTCTAATTCATTGAAAACTCAGACACATTTCACCCTGTTACTTGTCATGTGATTGTACAAATAGAAACTCAATCATTGAATAACACTGGTTAGTTGTGAACAATTATGTGGTTAGTCCCTCTCTGTATGTGGTTAAATTTAAAACGTGCCAAGTATAATGCCAAATTTGATTCACCACAATTAGAGACACATTTATGTGTTGAAAACTTTCTAATTCACTGAAAACTCAGACACATTTCACCCTGTTGCTTGCCATGTGATTGTATAAATGGAAATCCAATCATTGACAAACCCGTGGTTAGTTGCGAATAATTATGTGGTTGGTCCCTCTCTATCACTGGTTAAATTTAACTACGTGCCAAAGATATTCCAAATTTGAGTCACATGTGGTAGAGACACATTTATGTGTTGAATCCTTTCTAATTCTCTGAACACTCAGACACATTTTGCCCTGTTACTTGTCATGTGATTGTATAAATAGAAACTCAATCATTGAATAACCCGTGGTTAGTTGTGAATAAATATGTGGTTAGTCCCTCTCTATCAGTGGTTAAATTTAAATACGTACCAAGGATATGCCAAATTTGAGTCATCGGTGTTAGAGACACATTTATGTGTTGAATCATTTCTAATTCACCAAAAACTCAGACACAATTTCACCTTGATACTTGCCATGTGATTGTATAGTTGTAACCCAGTCATTGAATAACACTGGTTAGTTGTGAAGAATTATGTGGTTAGTCCCTCTCTATCAGTGGTTAAATTTAACTACGTGCCAAGGATATGCCAAATTTGAGTCACATGTGGTAGAGACACATTTATGTGTTGAATCCTTTCTAATTCTCTGAAAACTCAGACACATTTTACCCTGTTACTTGTCATGTAAGTGTATAAATAGAAACCCAATCATTGAATGACCCATGGTTAGTTGTGAATAAATATGTGGTTAGTCCCTCTCTGTCAGTGGTTAAATTTAAATACGTGCCAAGGATATGCCAAATTTGAGTCACATGTGATTGAGACACATTTATGTGTTGAATCCTTTCTAATTCACTGAAAACTCAGACACAATTTCACCTTGATACTTGTCATGTGATTATATAGTTGTAACCCAGTCATTGAATAACACTGGTTAGTTGTGAAGAATTATGTGGTTAGTCCTTCTCTGTCAGTGGTTAAAATTAAATACATACCAATGACATGCCAAATTTGAGTCACATGTGGTTGAAACACATTTATATGTTAAAGCCTTTCTAATTCACTGAAAACTCAGACATAAATTCACTCTGTTACTTGCCATGTGATTGTATAAATGGAAACCCAATCATTGAAGTACCCATGGTTAGTTGTGAAGAAACATGTGGTTAGTCCCTCTTTGTCAGTGGTTAAATTTAAATACGTGCCAAGGATATGCCAAATTTGAGTCATAGGTGTTAGAGACACATTTATGTGTTGAATCCTTTCTAATTCACCAAAAACTCAGACACAATTTCACCTTGATACTTGTCATGTGATTGTATAGTTGTAACCCAGTCATTGAATAACACTGGTTAGTTGTGATGAATTATGTGGTTAGTCCCTCTCTATCAGTGGTTAAATTTAACTACGTGCCAAGGATATGCCAAATTTGAGTCACATGTGGTAGAGACACATTTATGTGTTGAATCCTTTCTAATTCTCTGAAAACTCAGACACATTTTACCCTGTTACTTGTCATGTAAGTGTATAAATAGAAACCCAATCATTGAATGACCCATGGTTAGTTGTGAATAAATATGTGGTTAGTCCCTCTCTGTCAGTGGTTAAATTTAAATACGTGCCAAGGATATGCCAAATTTGAGTCACATGTGATTGAAACACATTTATGTGTTGAATCCTTTCTAATTCACTGAAATCTCAGACACAATTTCACCTTGATACTTGTCATGTGATTATATAGTTGTAACCCAGTCATTGAATAACACTGGTTAGTTGTGAAGAATTATGTGGTTAGTCCTTCTCTGTCAGTGGTTAAAATTAAATACATACCAATGACATGCCAAATTTGAGTCACATGTGGTTGAGACACATTTATATGTTGAAGCCTTTTTAATTCACTGAAAACTCAGACATAAATTCACTCTGTTACTTGCCATGTGATTGTATAAATGGAAACCCAATCATTGAAGTACCCATGGTTAGTTGTGAAGAATTATGTGGTTAGTCTCTCTTTGTCAGTGGTTAAATTTAAATACGTGCCAAGGATATGCCAAATTTGAGTCATCGGTGTTAGAGACACATTTATGTGTTGAATCCTTTCTAATTCACCGAAAACTCAGACACAATTTCACCTTGATACTTGTCATGTGATTGTATAGTTGTAACCCAGTCATTGAATAACACTGGTTAGTTGTGAAGAATTATGTGGTTAGTACCTGTCTGTCAGTGTTAAAATTAAATACACAAACCACTGACGAACTTCGAATTACGGTTTTTCCCGACATCCGAAGCTCCGCGAATCAAGCCTCGGCCTTCGATCTGTGGTGCTACCGGTTCGTAATGGTGATGGAAAGAGAAGAGAGAGCGAACAGAAGCACAAATGGTGAGGGAAAGAGAACAGAGAATGAAGTTAAACCGAGACAGAGTGAAAGAGTGAAAGAGGGAGGAGACTAGGTTGGTCTGCGTTTTTGCTAAGTGAAAGAGTGAAAGAGGGAGGCGTTCTTGCGAAGTAAAGGAGTGAAAGAGGGAGGATACGAGGTCTGCATTTTTGAGTGAAAGAAAGAGCGATACTTGAGTCAGTGGGCTGAGTCAGAAAAAATGCCACATAGACGGGTGTTGGGTGGGTGGAGCAGGATATGCGGGTGTCCAACTATCTTTTTCCGTTCCTTTTTATCTGTCGGATTTTGAGAAAAAAATTGTTCCTTTTTATCTGTCGTTTTGATAGTTTAAGGTTATATTTTGACAATTATACCCTTAACCCTATTAATTGTTCTTCACATTTTCCATAAAATTGATTAATGCATAGTTGAGAGTTCAAAAACTAACTACTATTCCCAACAAATAGAGTAGTGAATAAATAAAGGTATAATAGAAAATTATTTATCAATTAATTGTTTCTTTAGTTGTGGTGAAACGACATTAAACGACGATAGATAAAAAGGAACGGTGGGAGTAATTAGTAATAGTAAATGCTACTCATCAGCAACTCATGGCACTTCTTGTGTTGTCGTAGTTATCAAGAAAACGCCTTAATTACGAGGGAAGTGATCCTAATCAAATTCTCAGTCATGTTCCTCGTAAATTCAAAGGTCGTATCGTATTCACCTTTCATGCATTGCTGTGAAAATAGAGGTAATTAATTAAGCCAACATATGCATGCTGCATTATGTAAGCATGCTGCTCCATGAATACAAATGCCAATCTCAAGAGTTGACACTTAAATAGCCAATAATTACTATTTAACTTAAGTCCCATTATGAATGAATGCTCAAAACGCCTAACAAAGTTTCAATCAATACTCAATATTAGAAACACTTTCATTTCGTCGTGCAAATTTGTTGTTTTGCTTCTGGTTTCAGGTGTTTGATAGTTGCTATCATGGCTGCTGCTTCTACTCCTCCTCAACCCGAGAAGCAAGTGTCGTTGAAACTTGTGGTGAACAAAGAGACAAACAGAGTCTTGTTTGCTGAGGCAGGGAAGGACTTTGTGGACGTTCTCTGCAGCTTCTTGACAATGCCATTAGGAACCATCGCCAGACTGGTAGAGAAGGAGTCAAACATGGGACCAGTCACAGTTGGTTGTCTGAACTCACTCTATCGAAGTGTGGCAGATCTGGACGAAGAGTGCCTGTGGACTGAGACCAGCAAAGAATTGTTGTTGCAACCGCGGAACTCGTCCGAAGGTTATTGTAGCACTCTTGAACTCAACATTGATGACACCCAGCCCCAAAAGTACTTCATATGTTCCAACTATGGAATCGGCCACAGTTCGATCTCTGCCACAAGTGGAGCGAGTTGTGGGTTGTGTGGGAGGAGTTCTATGAACCGCGCAATTTCGGTGAAGCACTTCAGCAAAGGATTTGTTAACAGTGCTGCGACTTTTATCATTACTGACGAACTGATTGTCATGCCAAACTCTCTGGATTATGCAAGCTTTGGTCTGCTCCAGAAATTAGGAGTTAAAAACCCAAGTTCAGTGAAGGAAATGACTGAATGTCAATAAGCAAAAGGTTTTATATGCCTGTATTATATTCATATTATATATTTGTATTACCCCCTAAAAGATTGATTCTTGTTTTTTTTTTATTGGCGCAAGGGGAAAACCCCCAAAAGATTGATTCTTCTTGTTTATTAATTACTTGCATTATACATACATAGTATTACATACACTACTTTTTAATTTTTCTTCTTCAATTTATTTTGGATTGATTAGTAGTATTCTATATACAGGTGCTGGATCTGCTAAAGTGTTCTCTGCTTTCCAAGTCAACTCTGACAGATTTGTTTCTAGGAAACAAACCATTTCTCGAGAGGTCAAGGTTTGTCTCTTGTGGTGTTGAAAACAGTAGTGTGCAAATGCATTTTTGATAAATCACGAGTACATATTTTGAGTTTTATTATTTTGTCCATCTATTTTTATATATTTGAATCGACTGTATAATGTTTAGAATTCTATTTATTTGATTAGATATATTAAGCTTTTATGATTTTAACATTTAATAATAATGATTAATTATTATTTTTATATAGATTGTTACCCCTGACTAAGGGACCTGAATCTGCCATGGGTACTACTTGTCGTATCCAAATCAAGCTGAAGCTAGTTATAAGAAAATCAGATGGCAAGATATTATTTGCCCAGGGTGAACAAGATTTTGCAGACTTGCTTTTAAGTTTTCTGACGTTTCCGTTGGGAGGAGTTGTGCGTAAGTTGGGAGGAAATTGTTTTGTGGGCTGCATCGATGGATTGTATAAGAGCATAGTTGATTTAAATGGAAACAAATATATGATGTCAATTGAAGCAAAGAACAGACTTATTGATCCTCACCTGGCCCCAGAGTTCAACTCAAGCAATCTGATATTACCAATTATCGAGCCATGTGTTTTGCAATATTATTGTTTTAGTAGTGATTCCACTACTCATGTTCAAATTTTCAAAGCCGGTGAACGTAAGAGTGAGGTGGGGAATTTCAGACTAATGAGCCTATCTAATCGCAAATCAGCAACCGGAAGTCATGGCGGTTATGTCAAGGGACCAGCAATGTACCTTGTCACAGATGATTTGGTCGTGGCTCCTCTGTCTCCAATTTCAGCTTTAGATTTACTTACCCGTTTGAAAACTCCTTTTAATGACCTGAAGGAAAAGGTGGTCACCATTGGCGTCAAGGAGGTAAGAAAGAGTAAAAACCTGTAGATTAATTCATCCCTTTCACCATGCCTATGATACGTTTTAATTTGTATTTGAAGATTATTATTATTATTATGTAGCAATTGCTCATTATGATTTCATTGTTGTCTTGGTGCAGTGTCTCAGCATATTGAAGGCATCTCTGACCTCAACATCTGCTCTAACAAATGGTCTCAGTCACTTGTTAACCGAAGTCAAAGAGGAGAAATGAGAATCGTTATCATCGTGTTGTGTGTTTAAGCTAGGTTTAGAGGGAAATTTGTGATGTGTTGACTATATAACAAGGTTTACTATTTTGTTGTGGTTGTTATTCCAATTTTTTTTTTTGATATAAGTTGTTATTCCAATTCTAGCAGTTTTAGGGTCTTTATGATTTTACCAGTTCTGAATTTAAGTGACATATATTATATATGCAATAACCGTTTCGTTTCTTTTCTTTCCGCTATTAACAGTATATTCCAGATACTTGCAGCATACCAGATCAACATTTTTGCCTGTGTTCATTTTGATCAATTGAGTAGCCATATATGTTTTTCAATTTCATGCCATATAATAACATGGCAGCTTGACACTCGAATTAGATATATCATTATTTTATGGTTAATACTTCAGATTGAAATAACATAATTTAGGTATCAAAGTTATATAAATAGCGTCCCACTATGTGGGGTCTAGGAAGAGTTGACGTACGCAACTTTATTCCCACAAGCGGAGAGACTATTTTCATATTCGAATCTGTGACCGGTTACAATGCAACAACCTACCGTTGTGCCAAAACTTGCCTTTTAGGAATCACAGTTATATATCTACTTAATAAGATTGAACTATTCCAAAGAGGATTAATTGTTCCTTTCCTTGTCTGTTTAAAAGTTGATTTTGACAATTTTACTGTTTCTATCATGTCACCTATCTTTTAGACCTTGTTCTTCTTGTATTTTAGGGCTAGCTTATTCTTCACATAGAATAGTACAAACAAATTTAACATTTTACATGGTGCAACAAAAGATTTGAAGGTTTTTTTTGGTCCAGAGATTTAAAGGTTCATTGAAATTACCTTATGTCTAACGAATAATTCCACTTGCGATCTGTTTCTTCATTTAATTACAATTGGTTCTATCTAATTATAGCATATCTACACTTTGGTTTTGCCAACATACCTTTTTCTTATATGCTAGTAAGCATTTTACTGAGAAAGAGAAAACTATATGCAAGCACAACTTCACAAGCAGTGACCAGCGAATAGCCCACCAAATATACAAATATGACCTAAATTGGCCCTTCAAATATAAATAAACGATCCAAAAAAGTGTACCAGTCGAACCATTAGCCACCCTCCAGTTACACAAAATCAGAGATGATCACACATGGGGAAATTTCTCACCCCAGGTGTGAAGAATTATGTCCCATTAAATGCCTTCCAGTGTATCTTAACAGCAGAAAACCACGCCTATGGCTATACCTGATCCGCTCACACCTGGGCAAAAGTTCACAGCTGTGGTGTGAAAATTTCTGTAGCAGTCCATGCCTCCAGTGTATCGCAGCAGCAGAAAACCACACCCTGGGTGTGCTTCCGACTGATAATGGCTAACTCACTAGAGTTGTATCAGCAGATAAGATCACACCCGTAACAAATACCACACCCCAAGTGTGATACTTACTGACTTTGGCAAACACAAATGTCGCCCTTTACTCACAGTTGTGGCATACTTCCCTTCCCTGCCTGTGATTGTTGCAGGTGATTAATGAATATATTTACCCAGCTGAACCTCCCAAGCACCACAGCACACAATGTTGACTACAATCCGTTTCACCAAACATAAACTTCCTCTTTAGAATTCTGCATAACCAGGATCCAAACTGAACTAGTCTTCCTTGATCTGTCATAACTAGATGAACTACGAATTACAATGAAGCCACATCATGTGAATCCACCTCCACCCGGAAAGTCCTGTACTGAGACATCTTGAAGCTCGACTCGAAGTGGTTAGCTGAGATCCCTTTACTAACCAAATTAAAATTTGTGCACCCTTGAGGTTCAATTCAATCACATAAAGATACATGATAAGCATGTGCTATTGGTACTCCTGTTGCTTCCCTCAGCACTCCTTTAAATCAATCCTATGACTCTCCAAATTGCTCCGAGTTAGGAAAGTTCCCCAAATAGGCTGCAGGATTAACCACTCCCCTCTGCTGGCCACTCCATAAGACAAACCAGAAAACTGGAGAGAGAAAAAGGCATTCACATCCCTTTGAAGAGCTGAATTCACCCCTGGCCACACCGTCTGTACCTTTGTTTTTTACCAAATATTTAGATATGTGTAATCCGATCTATCATTGCTATAAAAAAATGCTACCTGTTGTATTAATAATAATTTTAAGCGCATAATGCATGCACAAATTTACAGATACATACATTGAATACGTTATTTCAATTTTATATATTTCAGTAAACTTAATAAAATCAAGCTAGCCACCTATGATTTATTTTCATTGTTATTTTTTTTTCCCTAACAATACAAATTTTCTTAAAGGGAAATGCCAAGTTATATTAATAGGTAGAAAAATGAATTTTTTGTAGCTAAACCAAAGTAAGATGCACAATCTATCAGCTTGTACATTGCAAGATGCCAAAGTGACATGATCAGAATAAACACACGTCAGAATAAAAAGTACTGCCAGTATGGCTGCATATCTTACAAAAATGTGAGGAACTACTCCCCCTTTAGGTGTGTTAAATATGAAATTGGATAAAAGAAAGGTTCTGCAATTATATCTAGAACAAAATCTTCCATTTAGTGTGTCATTCGGTTTGTTCGGAATTTCCCTTACCTTAACATTATAGTCTTCAAACCACCATTATACCTTCATATGGAAAAAAAAATTAATAAACAACGCCTTACAATAAGAATGTCATCAAACTAGAAAATGCAAACAAGGCAACGAAAAGCCAGAATAACTTTATTAGATACCATTAGAAGGTCCACAACAGTCGTTAATACACACCCAATCATGACCCTCTCTAAACTAAAATCTCTAATTCTCTACATTTTACATACATTAGTAGTCATCCATTTCTGTCAAATCTAATAGAGTACAGAGTTTTTGTCCCAAGTAACCAATCAGCAATGAATTAGTTCTGGTTTTGATAGATTTAGATACTAAAATTCAGCTGATCCATCCTTCAGAATAACTGTAGCTTTCAGCTTGTAATATGCCAAAACTACTAAATCAGCTGAAATTTCAATAAAGAACCATCAACCCTGCTCTTTGGAATAGAATAATTTTAAGTAGATATATAACTGTGATTCCCTGAATTCTGTTATTTTGATCTATGAAAGTTTTCATAAGTTTTCTTTCCGTAAATATATATAATATTATATCTAACTCGAGTGTCAAGGTGCCACGTTATTATATGACATTAAGAACCATTGTTACTCAATTCATAGTGAGCACAGGAAAAAATGTTGATCTGGTATGCTGCAAATATAGGGAATATACTGTTAACAGTGGAAAGAAAAGAAACAAAACTGCTCTTGCATATATGATACATGTCACTTAAATTCAGAACTAGTAATAAAACATAAAAACCTTAAAACCTAGTGCTAGAATTCAAATATCCACAACAAAAAACTAAATCTAGTAATGTTGTCTACACATCACAAATTCTCCTCTAACATACCTAAAAGTAAAACACACAACACATGTTGTCAGTTCTCATTTCTCCTCCTTAACTTTGGTTAACAAGTGACTGAGACCTTTTGTTAGAGCAGTTGTTGAGGTCAAAGATGCCTTCAATATGCGGAAATACTGCACCAACAACAATGTAATCAAAATGAGTAATTGCTACATAATAATCTTCAAATAGAAAAGCGTGACAAGGTGAAAGCAATAAATTAATCTATGAGCTTTTACTCTTTCTTACCTCCTCGATTGTAATGGTGACCTCCTTTTCCTTCAGGTCATCAATAGGAGTTTTCAAACAGTTAAGAAAATCTAAAGCTGATATTGGAGACAGAGGTGCAACCACCAAATCATCTGTAACAAGGTACATTGCTAGTCCCTTGACAAAACCGTTGTGATTTCCTGTTGCTGATTTGGAATTAACTAGTTTCATTAGTCTGAAATTCCCCACCTCATTCTTATGTTCACCAGCTTTGAGAAATTGAACATGAACAATGCTTTCTTTGTGATTACTGATATAACGCTGATGATTACAATAGTATTGCAAAACACCTGGCTCCAAAATTGTGGTATTATCTGATTGCTTAATTTGAACTCTGGGGCCAAGTGAGGCTCAACAAGTCTGTCCTTTACTTCATATGACATCATATATTTGTCTCCATCTAAAGCAAACTTAGTTATGCTCTTATACAATCCATCAATGCTTCCCACAGAACTATTTCCGTCCAACTTGCGCACAACTCGTCCCAAAGGAAAGCTCAGAAAACTTAAAATAAAACCAGCAAAATCGTGTTCCCCTTGAGCATATAATATCTTGCCATTTGATTTCCTTATACCTAGCTTCTGCTTCATGTGGATACTTCTACTATTGTATCCAACACCAAAAGAGAAAAAGCCTGGTTTGATATTACTACTACTATTACTACTGTTTTCAATACCACAAGAGAGCTTCTTTTCTATAAACAAATCTGTTAGAGTTGACTTGGAAAACAGAGAACACTTCAGCAGATACAGTACCTGTATAGAATACTACTAATCAATCCAAAATAAATCGAAGAATAAAAAATAAAAAGTTGTCTATGTATATAAGTAATTAACAATAAGCAATCATTTCAGCATAATTATTCTATAGACCAGATCCATACTTTTATTCTATTTATTACTATTACTATATAAGAAAATTAAATCTCTCTTGGGCTGTCACGTGTCACATTTTCAACTCTTTTTCTTTAACTAAAATAATGTTTTATTTGTTAAATTTTTTTTACTGCATTTTTAGGAGGAATAGTTGTAAC